>OY998265.1:27050000-37050000 GCA_963922045.1 Persicaria maculosa | reverse complement strand
TTTGCATCATTATTATCAACTTACAATTATTATTTCTTTGCATCGTTAATTTATTTCAATTACATACTACAATCTTATTGCCTTTAGTTTAGAAAGTCTTTTTAAGAATTGCGAATCAGTCTTCTCTATGGCATCGACTGTCTGCTATACTAATCTTTTATTTAGCATTGAGTTAGAATATTCTTGTATTTGGGGGACCAGAACCAATGACATATTTTCACCTGGTATACAACCCACCAAATCTTGGCGCCGTTGCTGGGGACGTCTATTATTCGTGTTCTTTTGTTGATTTTCTTTTGTTTATCTTTTGCTTATTCCAATTTAGTCTTATTTCTTATTTTCTTTTAAGTCTAACCTACGCTGTATGGCCCAGACCCGTTCTACTAATTCATCATCTTTGTCTTTTGATCCTGAGATTGAAAGGTCTCTATCCAAGTTGAGAAGGAAACTTGATTTTAATCAAGAAGGGAAGATGGATGACAATAACAACATTGAAGGGAACGTTGAAAATCCGTGAGGACTGAGACCTCAAAGCCTGACATATGACCAATTGATGCTTAGAGTGTTTTCATTTACTCTAAAAGATGCAACAAGTGATTGGCTATATTATCTTCCACCTGAAAGCATCACTACTTGGGTTGGATTGAAGAAGGCTTTTCTACATAAGTACTTTCCTGCTACCCACCTCAACAAACTCAAGAAAGAGTTGTCTAGTATTGAGCAATCACCTACTGAGAGCATGTATAAGTATGTTGAGAGATTCAAGAAGCTTAAAGGAAGTTGCTTTCAACATAGTATACCAGAGGATGATCTAGTCCTCTATCTCTATGAAGGCTTGCTTGATAGAGAGCGAAGTGTCATCAATGCTACAAGTGGAGGAGATGTCTTAGACAAGACACCTGAGGAAGCAATGCAAAATTTTGAAGATCTAGCCAATGCTTCACAACAATATGGGAGACACCAAAGTGTTAGAGGAGTTCATTGATTGGACAACTTTGGAGACAATCGCAGAGATGATCTTGACAAGCTCACTGGGATAGTAAAAAACATGGCTATGAAGATGGATCAGGCAAAACAGCCTAGACCCTACGGAGTCTGCGGAGATCCAAATCATCCTAATGACAAGTGCCCATTGATTCAAGAGGAGGTTGCTGATTTCAATGCAATGGATTATGGACCTCGCCAAAACTTTGGTAACAATTTCTTTAATTCAAATTATAATTCAAATTATCCAAGTGGTTTCGATGGCAGGGATCTGCAGCAATAAGTACCATATCAAAGAAGGGGTCAATTTGAGAATCGCTCAAGAAATCCTCCAAAGGATGATAGAGAAGAGACTTTGAGATTGTTGTTGGACAAGATGAGTGTCCAAGAAAAGCTATTGAGCAAATGGCCAAAGAGATTGGAGAACTCAAAGCTAAGGATTCAGACAAGCTACCGTCGCAAGTGGTGGTTAATCCAAAGGAGAATATAAATGTCATGATCCTTAGAGGAGGAAAAGAGATTCAATTTCCCACACCAAACATTGAAGAAAGGGCAAAGGAGGTGATAGACGTGGAGAAGGATGACCAAGGAATCTCGGATTTTGAAACACCGTTTAACGGCACCCGCCGTCCTGACCAGGGCTCGCCGCCCCCTGCAGAAATTGATCCGATTGATGATCCTTGTCCTCCCACAAAGCAAGCTTCGAAAGAGTGGTCCCCTGAGGTTTCTAGGCCTGCACCATCCTTTCCCCATGCCTTGAGAGCTGATAGGAAGTGGGAAGATGAGCAAATCTTGTATGATACTTTTGCACATTGTGAGGTAAATATTCCACTTTTGAATTAATTAAATATGTGCCTCGCTATGCTAAGTTTTTAAAGGAGTTATGCACGATGAAAAGAAAGCAAAGGTTGAGGAAGAAGGAAAAGGCCGGTAAGTTTAAATGAAAATGTTTCTACCATGCTACAAAAGAGAATGCCTGAGAAATGCGGAGACCCAGGTATGTTCACTATCCCATGTGTGATTGAAAATACTAGATTCACTAGAGCTATATTGGACTTATGTGCTTCAATCAATGTGATGTCTTATAGCTTATATATGTTTTTGGGTCTAAAGTCGATCATAGAAATAGGTGTGACAGTACAACTCGCTGATCGATCCCAGATCAAGCCTAAGGGAGTTGTTGAGGATGTTTTAGTCAAATTTGATGAATTAATGTTTCATGCTGATTTCTTTGTATTAGATATGGAGCAAGGAACATTGGATACTTCAATCATCTTAGAACGGCCATTCCTTAGAACGGTCAAGACAAAGATTGATTGCTGCGAAGGTTCCCTAACCCTGGAGTTTGATGGTAGAAAGATTGAATTTTCTATTTATGATCCAATAAAACTTTCTCCTGAGAATTCTTTGGATACTCCTAATGCTAATGATGTTGAGTGCATGAATGAGTTGAACGAATTGTTAGAAGTTCCTAAGGATAATGATTTACTTGATGTTGAATCTTTTAACAATTTGAATTTTGTTGTAAGGAAAGAAAAGCCTAAAATGGAGTTTGAAAGTGTGATTAATCCACATAAGAACATTCTTTTACCCTATGATGAGTTAGTTGCTAAAAATGTGGAGGTTTTTTCAATTTTAGGATAAACTCCAGGAGGAGTTCAATTCAAAGAAAAGAAATTGATGAAGGAAATGGATGAATGCTTGGATAGGGCATTACATCTTCCTAAGGTGCCATCACTTGTCAAGAAAAGGGCAAGTATAGAGGATCGTGGTGGATTCACTTGATCCATGAAGAGTAACACGTCGTGCCAAAGACGTGAAACAAAGGCGCTTCTTGGGAGGCAACCCAAGGTAAATAGGTAGTTTATTTGATTCTTGCAATTGTTTTTCAATTCAATAAAGTAGGATGAGTCTATTTTCTGTATTGTTGCAAGATTTTGGTTGAGAACTAACTTGTATGAGAGTTTGAACGAAGAAAAAGAACGGAAGTGAAACCCCGATAGAACGACGCCCGCCTCTAAAATACCGGCGCCCACTGCCCCGTCGATGAGGGACGCAGATTCTATTTTAGAAAAGGCACGAGATCTTTCTAGATTCTATCTATATTTTATCTTTATCCTTACCTTTTTCCATCTAAACACATTCCATCTTCTATCTTTTACACTTTCTCAAAATTTTCCCTCAAGCAACACAAGAAACCCTAAAAACCCTCTCATCCAAATCCAAATTCCGAATTCTAAATCCTTGAGTTCCAAACAAAAGCCTGAATTTTACCATTCACCATCACCCCTTCATATCATCTCATTCCGTAATTCCAAATTCAATCAATTACTACCCTTTATCCATGAACTCTAAACCCAAACTCTAACCCTCCATCAATTCAAGTTCTTTTTTCTACCACTACCACCTTTTTCATTCAAGAAGGCTTTGGAATCAAGTTGTGCACCCAAAGAAGACAATTGGAAGGAGTTTCGACGTCGGGACAGTGGCACTTGAAACTCGGATTTCGAGATCACCGTTTAACGGCGCCTGCCGCTCCCTGACCGGCGCCCACCGCTATTGCAGAGAGGCAGTTTTTTCGCATTTCCGTGTGCGTTCTCTCGAGTTCTTCTTCGACATCAAGCATTATGTCTTTGATTCCTAGCTTGGCACAACCAGCATACTTAATTGAGGAGCAAGAGAAGCGTTGGATCAACCTTGGAAGTAGAGATTACCGCTCAACGATTTTCTTTGATGTGGAGACATTGCACCATCTTGGCCTATTTGAGCATATTTCTGAACTTGTTGGAAAAGGAGGATTGGGTGACTTTGTTGAATGTAGCACAATAACTTACCCAACCTTGGTGAGAGAATTCCTGGCCGCCCTAGTGAGAGAATTCCTAGTGACTAAGGGTGACATCGCTCAAGCTTTTGGAGTCACCAAGAAATATACAAGTTCATGGACCTCAATGAAAGCAGATCCTGTTGCTCATGAGACTTGGGAAGTAGCCACGGATTGCCCATTTGGGAAGGAGGGTGACTACTTTGACTATATGATCACTCATCCTGCATTAGAGTGTTGAGTCTTACATTCTTTGGGTTGATTAAATCTGAGTTAGTATCTTTGAGAGACTGGTCGCTTAGTTATTGTGAATCCATGAGAACTCCAGATTGGTTTCAATTGTTTCTAGGGAATTGTATGGAGATGATCAACCCGGCAGATGAGTGCGCAAATCGCACTATCGCTTTTGGGGGTATGATAAAATTGATTGCTCATCATCTTGATGTTCGTCTGGATGCAGTTCAACCCCTGCGTGAGAGCTTTTTCTATGATATTTCCACCCTTACATGGTCTGGAATTATCGTGAAGATGCAGTATCCTCAGACAGAGGATTGTTTCAGATGGATGTTTGGAGATCTTGGGGAGCATCATTCATACCTTCCTGCGAATATGCCTTTTTGTTTAAAGCTTGCTGATTCTAAGCTCAGACATGATAGCCTGTCGATGCCGCTCTTTACCCAGTCACTGTTGGGTGATCCTGAATGAGAAGGTTCAACAGCGGAAATTTCTCACAATGTAGAAGAAATAGACTTTGCTACAGCCGATGCTGATCCTGTTAATATTGCCCTTGATCGCTTTGAGATTCGATTGGTCGAGCTGGAAAGAAAGAACAAGGAGGACCTCTTGGCTATTTCTACTAAAATCACTGACATCATGACTCTGTTGGCACGCATACTCGTTGATCTACACCGTCATCAGTCTGGATCCCACCCTTCGCCTCCCCAATGATCGGTTAGCATCGCTTCCTTCACCCCTCATTTATTTTCTTTGTTCTTTATGTTTATGCATTGAGGACAATGCTTCATTTAAGTGTGTGTGTGTGTGGGGGGGGGGGGGGGGGGTGATGTATGTTAGTTTAGATTCATGTGTATGTTTTTAGTTTCATATTTTGTTTAAGTGTCTTGAACTTTATTTCAACTTGAGTTGTTGTCTCATGTTTATGTTAATCGTTATTGAAAAAAAAAAAGAAAAATGTCAAAAAAAACCAAAAATATCATGCATTGCATACATGTGTTATTTAAATACCCACCTAGCTTATTTTGTCCTCTATTTCATTTTGGCATGATTATACAAATCCCATGGAATTCTGGATGAATTGACCTTGTCTTGGAAATTTGTTTTATGAAGATATGACTTGACATATGTAATTGAGCATGTATGATCTAAGTTCCTAGGCATGATTGAGATCCAATAAAGAATTGTCCTAGTGATAGTTTTTATCCTTATAAGGGATTACAATTATATTTCCCTTTCACTCTTGTTGTGTGATTTACTCTTCCTATGCATTTATCTATGAGTATTGACATGATTATCTATTTTTGAGGCCGATTATATGCATGATCATTGCTTATAAGTTGCATATGATAGAGACATATTTCTTAGCCACATTTTATCCATATCTGCCTTATGTTATATCTTTGTTTGAAGCCAATTTGAGCCTTTAGCCTTTTTCTTTAGAGCTTTACAAAATTCATGTTTCCTAGCCATGATAAGCTTTACCCATCCAGGAATTAGGATTTAGATTGGGTTATGAATGTTATTTTAAGTTTTGAGAGAGAAGCTAAAGTGAGTGCTTATTGTCATAGTTTTGAGAGAGATGTAATGTGATGTGCTTATGATTCTCATATTTTTATTTCATGTTTATGGGTCAAGAAAAAGAAAAAAAAGGACAATAAAAAAAATCGAAAGAAAAAAAAAAGAAAAAAAGTTATGAATAAGAGCCTTGTTTATTCATTTTTGCTTATGAGAGTTGGGTAAATGTTTGGTTGAGAGTTATTATATTTGAGAGTTTCTATTTTTAGAGCTTAATGTTTATATTTTTGAGAGTTATGTTATTTAGAGAGCTTGATGTTATTTTTGAGTTGTTTTGAGTTATGTTGAGAGTTTTAGGAATCTTAGTTCCCGGAATTGAAAGCATCACATGACCAAATACAATTCCTTGCCTTATGTTTATACCAAGCCTCATTACAACTCCACCAAATGGAGTCTTCTTTGAAGTCTTCCATTGAGCGAAAGTCCTCTTGATGTTTCTTGCTTGCTTTGATGTATCCGGTATAGATTTTGTGATATAAGTGTCAATATTTATGATGATGTTTGCATATGGAATTGAGTTAAGTGTATGCTTAAAAGCCTAAACACATGTGAGTGAGAGAAACACATATCTACCTTTGTGAGGTTGGATTGATAAGCATGCAGGCTACTTGATCATCTATATACATGTTATGATGTTTATGTGCTTTGTTTATATTTGAGTTTTGATTTGATATTGCTTTTTGATAAGAGTGAGTTATGAAGGAATCTCATGTGTGGATGCATTGATTTATGTCTATTCTTCATTTTCTTGAGGACAAGCAAGAGCTTAAGTGTGGGGGGGATTTGATAATGCATATTTTAGATAGGCATTATAGATAGGTCCTATTGCATTTAGGTAGTCATATTGCATATGTTTTGTGTTAGTTACATAGTTTTGCATTTGGAGCATTCGAGTTCGGAATCTACGCTATTTTGTGTTTATTATGCAGTTTTACATTTTGAGCTTGAATGGAGGCTTGGAAGATTGAAGAAGGATGATTTTGGAGCATTAGAGAGTCCATGGGAAGAGCATCAAGGGAGCTAAGGAGAAAAACATTGAACACATAACAATAATCGAGCTACTGGAAAAGCGGCACCCGCCGGTCTTGCGCGATCAGAAGATTTGATTCGGCCGAAGATCTTTCTATTATTTTATTATTATTTTATTTCCTAGGGTTTTCCTATGACGGTACTTTTAGGTTTTTACAGACCTTGTTCATTGAGGATTGTGGGGAAAAACAATGAGAGAAAGAGACAATTAGGTTTACGTTGACTATGAGTTGCTAAACTCATGGTTTACTTTGACTATGAGTTGCTAAACTCATATTTTCGCTTTCCATTCGAAGACATGGTTGGATGAATTATGAGGATTTGATTTCGTATTAGTTATTCTTTGGTTATTTATCATCCTTGTTCTATGTTGCTTGATATTTGCATATGTTCTTTCTATGAATGATCGTCTAGATAGAAACTGCAATTCCGCTAGCGATTCCTATCTCTAGATTGGTTTCTTTGTAGCAAGCAGGGTAATTGATGACGTGAGTTTAGATTATTCTGCAGGAGGATAACTAATATTGCTATTAGGTCATGAACTTAGGTAAACCAATTCTGCTCTGTAATGTTACATGAGTAAGGGATTTCTCTTGCAAGGATCTAAAAAAGCCAAGTCGGGCATAACCTTAAGAATACTAATGAAATCTATCCGAGGACCATGAATTCCAAACCATTGTTGAGAGTTGCAGGTGAAGCGTTTTCCATCATTATTATCAACTTACAAGTATTATTTCTTTGCATCGTTAGTTTATTTCAATTGCATACTACAATCTTATTGCCTTTAATTTAGAAAGTCTTCTTAAGAATTGCGAATAGTCTTCTCTGTGGGATCGACTCCTTACTTGTCTGCTATACTAATCTTTTGTTTAGCATTGAGTTAGGATATTTTGTATTTGGGGGACCAGGACCAATGACATATTTACACTTGGTAAAAACAACCCACCAGAGTCAAAGAATTGAAAGTTTCTAAGTATGTCGTTGGCTTTGTTTAGTTGGCATTTATTGAAGATGGTGACCTGAAATTTCTATTGTTAAACAACTATATTTTTAGAATAAGCTTGGTTCAAGGTTTCTTTTGGCCATTTCGTTTTGAATTCATTGCTATATTTTTGTGCTTACTTGAGTGTTATTACTTCTCTTCATACAAAACTAATCACAAATACGATCCTTATTTCTCTTTTTATTTCAAGATTGAGCAAGCTTTCTATGAAACTGCCAAGAATGTTCGTGATCGTCCCATTTAGGTCTGATTTTCAACCATTAATTTTGTGTTTTTATTGATAGATGCATCTTTAATCTGAATTATAGTTTATTAAAATTGATTAGCGCTAATAGAAAAATCGAAACCTTTATAACTCATAATATAAAGTTGTTTATGTGTTTTGTTTGTCGAGCTAGGGTGATGATACATATGGGAGTTGGTGTTGTTTTCTACTGCTCCATTAATGGGATGCTGCTGAATTTTTCATCCATTTTCAGCCTCTTGATGTTGCTGAATTTTATCCATTTTCATCCTTTCATAAGGTATATATAATTGGCATTTGTTGGTGCGTACCTTATGAAAGGTAATTGGCCCTCGAGCGATAATGTTTTGTAGTGTTATGTAAAAAACTAACAACTTAGAATATGTCTATTGATGTATTTTATCTTGTATTTGACACTATTGTTCTCTTGTATTTGACTCTATGCCAAATATTATTATGGTTAAAAAGTGAAAAGAATATCGATTGTTATCTATGTCAAATTTGATCAGTGAAAAGAATACATATGACTAAAAATAAAAAAGTTATTATCGTCAACCAAGGTATATATATCTATTTGATGAATATCTAAATTCATCAATAATAAGAACTAATTATCTTATTTTTATTTCAAAATCTAAATTAATTATACATTTCTCCTTCACACACACATATATATATATATAGGATAGATCATATGTACTCATCCCTTAACGTGTATCATGTACACAAATCTGGGCTCTTGATTAAAGCTAAATAGAGGGTTGAGATTATTCGAAGATATTAATTAATTATTATTTTTTGCCAAAATTAACACCCCACTACAACTATATATGCGTGCATCACAATCACCCTAACCCACCAAAGAGAGAGAAAAGATTTGAGCGAGAGCGAACTGCAATTGCAACAGGCGGCGATGGATGTCGAAGAAGGCAGATGACTCACAGTGGCCGTTGAAGGCGGTGATGGCTGACGTCGATTGCATCGGGCATTGAAGGCGGCGTCGCGAGGTGCGGTGATGGTTGTCGGAGAAGGCAGATGACTCACGGAGGCGGCGGTTATTGGAAGGTCTTGTCGAAGGGCGGAATTCGAAGGAGATGGCGATGGCGGCCGTTGAAGGTGGGTCGGATGTGATGACGATCGGTGAAGTGGACGATGGGCGTTGATGGCGATGGCGCACGGAGCGGGTGGTGAGGGCGATGTCAAGGGCGGCCTTCCTGCCGCTGCTCCTCGGGGGCTTCTCCTCGGTGGTTTCGATTAATTAATTCATCCTCTCTTCAATTGAAATTGCAAAATCAATTGAAATTGATTTCAAAAAAACCCAGGTATCTCTGCCATGGCGGCTCTTTACTTTCGGTGGTTAGGGTTTGTGGACGCTCTCGAATTAGGTTTGATTTTCCAGATTTGGTTTGTTGGATTTAGGATTTTTAGTTGTGATTCCTCGGCCAGGGTTCTGCTTGCTATGTTGTTTTTGGTCGATTTTCGATTTGCTGAAGTTCGTTGTTTGCATCGCACAAACTTGTATAGGTTCAGTATTGCTTCAAATTGTGTTGCTCATTTAGAATTCGATCTGGTTTTCTGTGCTTAATTAAATTGGATTGTTCGAGCACCAGGGATGTATCAATTTTTTTGCTATCTTGTTTTTGTATTCTAGTTTGTTTAGGACGTATCGAATGTATCAATAGCATCGAATAATCATGTGATATAATTGAATAATCTAGTGATAGCATTGAATAATTTTTAGTTATTTGTTAAAATGACATAAGTAACGGAACCATTGAATAATCAAGCGATATAATCGAATAATCAAGCGATACCATCGAATAATCAAACGATACCATCGAATAATTTTTGGTAAATAGTTTAGGGTATTTTCAGGGTGCTAGCCGATTAGAATAATCCAGCGATACTTTTGCATAATTCATTGATACGATCAAATAATCCATCGATATGATCGAATAATCCAGTGATCTTATCGAATAATGCGAAGAAAAAATAATCGCCCATCATGTGGCAAGTGGATACCATCGAATAATCCATCGATACGATCGAATAATCCGTCGATACGATCGAATAATCTAGATATACTATCGAATAATTTAAAGAGAGTGCACCACACACGCCCCAATTCAGCAAGTGGGCATGGAAAAACGTGGGCCCCACTGATTTTTAATTTCAAAAAAAAAGAAAAAAATGCCTAATAATCACAACCATCCATTCCAATCAATCAACGCCCTAGATTTATGTACATGATACACGTTAAGGGCTGAGTACACCGGAACTAACCTATTTATATATATATATATATATATATATATATATATATATATATATATATATATATATATATATATATATATATATAGGGAGTGGTTCCAGAGTGCACACCCCTTAAGATGTATCTTGTGCACAATTATGAACCATTGATTTCAATGGAATGAAGGGCTGAGAAAGAGCCACGTTTTCGTGTGTTTTAAAAAAAATAAAAATTAAAAGCAATTTTTAACCCACAAAACAGAACGTGTAGCGCGTGAGATTTCTGGGAGAAACTAATTAAGCGTCTTCTTCTTCACCGTTCGGACTAGGGGATCCAAGGAGACTGAAACTTCGACGATCAGTGTACCCTTCCTCACCATTTGTTTTCTTTACTGGCGGACCGGAGGCGATTCGAGGGGGAGAAGTGACCGGAGGCGATTCGAGGAGGAGAAGAGCGGAGGTTAGGCGGCGGTGCACGGAGGCGAATCAGAGGCAAGGGTTGGTTCGGCTCACCGCGAGGCAGGCTTCCTGTGAAGCGGATCGGCGGAGCGGGCAGCGTTGACGGCGTCGGCGACCTCTTGCCAGTGCTTCTACCGGAGATTTTCCTTGTTCAATTAGGGTCGGCCTATCGGGTATGAAGCGTTTCCTTTGAACATTATTGAGTACCTTTCAATTGGGGTCGGTATGGAGATTCCCTTGTTAATTAATCAAGGGAATAAGTGAATTTATTATTGATCAATTTGTTTTTTTTACCTAGTAAAAATAAGAATTTTACTTAATAATCCACCAATTATTGTTCATTGTATGCGTTAAATCGATTGATTCAACCGAATAATTTTAAAAATTACTTATTCACAACGGGTATGCAATTATTCATCGCTTCTGTGTACCTCGTAACAATAAGAATTCCACTGAATAATCTCCCAATAATCGTTCAATGGTATCGATTAAATCGACCGATTTAATCGAATAATTCTAAAAATTTACTTATTCACAATGGTTATGCAATTATTCATCGCTTTTGGGTACCTCGTAAAAGTAATAATTCCACTGAATAATCTCCGATCCCAATTATCGTTAAATATACGCGTTAAATCGATTGATTCAACCGAATAATTCTAAAAATTTACTTATTATGAAAGGTTATACAATTATTCATCGCTTTCTGTGTACCTCATAAAAATATGAATTCCACTGAATAATCTCCTAGTTATCGTTCAATGTACGCGTTAAATCAACCGATTCAACCGAATAATTAATTTATTCACAACGGTTATGCAATTATTCATCGATTCTGTCAATTGTAAAATTATTCATCTTTCCAGTAAAACATTGAATAATTATTTTATGAAAAATAATATCTTACGGTTATGGAGATTTAAATTTTTAAAAAATATTTCTAAAATCTTTATAAAAAAAACGATTTCGATATGTTTCTACTCTTTATAAAAAAAATGATTTGGATATATACCTTTCTTGATTTTGTGGTCCATATTCCTTCCAACTACCATTAATAAAAAAAAAAGTAAAAGATACCCCTTAATATTAGGAAAAATGTAAACGGTAGAACTGTAAAAGCTTATAAAAAAAAATGTAAAAGCTACTAGTAAAAGGGTCCGAATCTTCTGTCCCCGATGATGTCCCCTTACACTGTCCCCTCTCACAAAAAAATATTTTTTTTATTCTTTTAATCTATTTTTTTAATTTTAATTTATTTTTTATTTGAAGTTTGTGAGGGGAGGGGGGTTGGGGGATAGGAGGGGGGGACAAATTAAGGGACATAGGATTTGGAGCCCTAGTAAAAGGTCAAAACTACATTTAATCAACACATTTTTTATTTTTTTTAATTGTTAAGTGGGGCCCACAATGTGGCTAAATTTCATCCAACATCTTTCACACAGGCGCTACACAGGAAGGTTGGTGGTTTTACCTGCGGGGTCCACCATTTATTTTTTTCCCAAAAAATAAAAAACTCCTTTTAATCTCAGCCATCCATCCACACCCGATCAATGGCCTACAATTGTGCACAAAGTACACCCTAAGGGGTGTACACAATTGATCTATTCCCTATATATATATATATATAGGGTAGGGTTCGAGTGAGAACACCTCTACCGTGAGAACGAAAGAAACAATCTAATAGGTCTATATAAAATAAAATAATATTAAAAAATACTTAATCTGACCTTCTCACCCGCGCCAATTTGTGCCAATTTGCCGCTCCTAACTGTCCCCCACTCGCACCCTCCTTTCCCTACTCGCGCGTGGTACACCCATTGGTAAAAAACATTTGCCGAAAATTGACGTTGAGTTGTTTCGAAGTTGGAAAATTGTGGTCCCCTTTATTGCTCAATACCGCTACACTGTTGGAGCTTCCATGTTCATTTAATCATTTAATTAATACTCCATTATACTACGTAGTATTATACTCGGTATTGTTTTGCTTTTAATTTTTTTAATACTCCATTTTATTTGGTTCTCGTTGTCATATTTCACACTGCACCAAACCTAGACACGTTGCACGTTTTCATGGAACCACTACAAATAATTTTTAAAATTATTTTTTCGGGCATTTTCACTTGTTAAAACAATATAAAAAATTTATTTTTGAGTGTAATTTAATTTTATCTACATATAGACACCCACTTTGTATATGTTTTATGGAAAAAAATTAACAAGAAGTGAACCATTTACTGCTGAACCACACCCACTGAACCACACCTAGTGAACCAATCTTAACCATATCCTGTGAACCACACCCAGTGAACCAATCTCAACCAAATCCTGTGAACCACACTCAGTGAACCACACCTAGTGAACCAATCTTAACCAAAAAAATTAATGAACCACTCTCTATTTAGTCACTGAACCACTCTCTATTTTTTATAATTAAATTTTTTAGTCACCGAACCACTCTCTATTTAGTCACTGAACCAATCTCTATTTAGTCACTAAACCACTCTTTATTTAGTTACTGAACCAATCTCTATTTTTTATAATTAAATTTTTTAGTCACTGAACCACTCTCTATTTAGTCACTGAACCACTCTCTATTTGGTCACTGAACCAATATCTATTTAGTGATTGAACCACTCTCTATTTTTTTATAATTAAATTTTTTAGTCACTGAACCAATCTCTATTTTGTCACTGAACCACTTTCTATTTAGTCACTGAACCACTCTCTATTTTTTAAAATTAAATTTTTTAGTCACTGAACCAATCACTATTTAGTCACTGGACCACTCTCTATTTAGTAAGTGAACCAATCTCTATTTTGTCACTCAACCACTCTCTATTTAGTCACTGAACCAATCTCTATTTTGTCACTGAACCACTCTATATTTTTTTATAATTAATTTTTTTAGTCACTCAACCAATCTCTATTTAGTCACTGAACCACTCTCTATTTAGTCAGTGAACCAATCTTTATTTTGTCACTGAACCACTCTCTATTTAATCAGTGAATCAATCTTTATTTTGTCACTGAACCACTCTCTATTTAGTCACTGAACTAATCTCTATTTTGTCACTGAACCACTCTCTATTTTTTTTATAATTAATTTTTTTAGTCACTGAACCAATCTTTATTTAGTCATTGAACCACTCTCTATTTAGTCACTGAACCACTCACTGAACCACTCTTTATTTAGACACTAAACCACTCTTAATTTAGTGCTCTCTATTTAGTCAATTTACTTGCACTGTACCAAATCAATACACTTGCACTGTACCAAATTAGTTTTAAGTACTAAAAACAAACTATACCAATTCAATACACTTCACTGTAACATACACACTATATTTTTTTTAAATGCAACATTTAAAACTTGTTCATAGATATAGATACATTGATTGATCGAAAATGTAGTGATATTTGATAGTAGCTAGTTGATAGTGGATTCATTCGATCAGTTAGCATTTATTTGGATGATACACCATACCAATAACAAGCAAATTAGAGAGGGAATTGAACTGAGCCATTGAGGGAAGACGACGATGATGAAGCTAGAACATGCGTGTCCAGTTCTGGTGGGTCATCCACCAGAACTGAAGCTCAGAACCACCAAACAGTAAAAGCACCAAACATTGGGTAGGCATTTTGTCAAACAGGTGGAATGCAATGAATAAATAAATAAAAATTCAGGGGTGCAACAAAGATAGACAATTTGGGGAAATTGAACAGAAGAGTGTGCAAGGTGGTAATATCACCTCTTTCTCAATCAATTCTTCGGCAAGTAAGGGTAAATAAAAAATGGCGGAGCTTTGAAATCCTGCCATGGTGGAGCGAGACCAGATGCGCGAGATCCGGCCGAAGAAGCACAAGAATCAGAGGCGCGAGATCGTCGCGACGGTGGCTGGGGAAGGCGACCGGTGAGTACAACAATGAGGAGGAGGAGTACATGCGGCGAGGCTGTCAGCGGTGTTCCAGAGGCTGGTGCGCGGCGGGGGGAGTGGGAGAGCCATGGAAGGCAGGCATGGAGGGGAAGGTGAGGGATCGCCATGGAAGATAAGGGGGAGAGGTGCGTGAGCCTGGTTTTTTATTTTATTATTCTTAATTGATTTTAAACAATAAGAATGTTTCTTCGTTCTCACCGGATCGGCGTGTTCTCACACGAAGCTTATCCATATATATATATATATATATATATATATATATAGGGTAGATCATATGTACTCAGCCCTTAACGTGTATAATGTACACAAATCTGGGGAGTTGATTAAGATAAAATGCAGGGTTGTAATTATTCCTAGATAATTCATTATTTTAATTAAAAAATCATAAAATGATCTTCCTTCTCTTATTCATGCGCATGTAATCAACCCTCCATTTAGCCATAACCTCCACGCAAAACACTCAACCCTAAAGGAGAGATCGAAGTTGGGCGATTTCTAGCAACTTGGCGGAGAAGTGGGCGACGTTGCGGGCGACAACGACGATTTAAAGGAGAGATCGGAGGGGGCAGTGATTTGAAGGAGAGATCAATTGCAGAGTGCAGCGACGACATCAGGCGGCAGCGACATCAGGCCGAACCTCTAGCCATGGTGGTTTTACGGAGGATTTGTAGTGGCGAGCGGTGAGGGCGACTTCCTGTGGCGGATGTTGATTGGTTTCTGCAGCAACTTTTGACCCTCTGTTCTCTCTCGTTTCTCCGCGGAATTTCAAATTCTATACACCAAATCGTAGATCTATAAGTCTACTTTCCATTGCATTTAATTTCATTCAATTCTGATATGGCATTAGGAAATTGTGGATGTTGAAGTACAACTGCATTTTAGACTATATAAAAACTGCGATTGTCCCCAACGATTTGTTTCTGCAGCAACTTCCGACTCTCCGTTCTCTCTCGTTTCTGCACGGAATTTCAAATTCGTTACACCAAATTGTAGATCTATAAGTCTACTTTCCATTTCCTTTAATTTAATTCAATTCCGATCTGGCATTAGGAAATTATGGATGTTGAAGTACAACTGCGTTTTAGACTATATAAAAATTGCCATTGTGCCCAATGATTTGTTTCTGCAGCAAGTTCCGACCCTCTGTTCTCTCTCGTTTCTTCACAGAATTTCAAATTCTTTATACCAAATCGTAGAGCTGCAAGTCTACTTTCTATTGCCTTTAATTTCATTCAATTCCGATTTGGCATTAGGAAATTATGGATGTTGAAGTACAACTGCGTTTTAGACTATAAAAACTGTCGACAACTGTAGATATTGTAATTTAGGTAATGGGTGAATTTAAAGATGTCAAGTGTAATTTAGGTTTATTCATTTACATGTATAACTTTTTTCGTGCGGGGGGTTTGTTTATGGGTGAATTTAAAGATGTCAATGATATTATAATGTAATTTTATTCGTTTGTGTAGATAACCCTATACATGATAACTTTATTCATCTATACTCTTATATTTTGAATTTATATGTAGTTCGTTTCGTTTCATTTGGATTTCTTGTAATTTTTTGAATGGTTGATTTTGTGTGTTTTAATGGGATTTAAGAGGTATTCGAGGGAAAAGTCGAATTATTCATATGTATGGACCGATTTTGTGCTTCATGGATGATTTTTCTTTTTTACCATCAAATAATACATCAATAATATTGTAACACCATCGAACAATTAATCTATTCAATCGAATAATCAAGTGATACCATCGAATAATCAAGTGATATCATCGAATAATTTTTAGTTCAAAGTTCAGGGCCTTTTCAGGGTGCTAGCCGATTAGAATAAGTCATCGATACCATTGAATAATATGTCGATACGATCGAATAATGCAGATATATGTTCGTTTAGGGGAGGTGCGATTCAAATATTCAAATATATATCTCAACTATGCTAACTCCCTGTTCAATCAAATAGTACAAGATTCCCTCCCGATGCAGTGGTAGGGTAATTCAGGATCGAATCCACGAGGAGGTATGTCAGCGCTTGCCTTGTTGTAATAACGATCAAGCTTTCGACCTCAGGAGACACTCGATATCGATGTGTCTAGTCGATATCGACCTCAGTTCTGGTCGATTTCCAGCAAAGTTCCTGCATAAGACAAAAGCAAACCAAATCGACGTCGAGACAGACCTCGATATCGATGTTATTCCTTGATATCGACCTTCACAGTCGATTTCGATGTTTGTCACAGAAACTGTAAAATGTAACCTATGTGTCGGAAAAGTTTCTGAAGAGCGTAGAATGGTAAAGGAATTGTGGACAGAAATAAAACTCAACTTTTTTTTTTATCAAATTCAATAAATTAAAAGCTTCCAAAGTCGGGGATTAATGCCACAACGATAACAACACAAGTTTGATGATAAAGTTATGAAATTTAATGTCTTTCCGTCAAATAACTTTCGTTACCAACACTTAGGTGATTAGATGCTCTCGCATAATTCCTAAGCGTTACTATCCAATTCATGAAAAAATTCAAGTTCACAATATGATTGGCTTTCGCTTCAATAATGCAAATAATGAATCTCCCTAACTTTCGCAAAGGATCATGCATAGGATAGAAGACGGAATCGCATAAAAAGCATGCCTTTGATGCACTTACCCTACATTGCTATCGTCGGGCTCACCCCGACCCTAGAAGTGGGTTGACTACTAGCTTCTCATCGTTGCACTCATCATCATCATTGAAAAGAAAAGTACTTTGAATTGCAAAAGAAAGAAATTACAACCAAACAAAGCCAAACCTCTGCTCTCGCTTCTATCCAACCTCACTTGGCTCTCCTCTCTCTCTACAAATTCCCTGCGTTCTATGTTGTAAAACTGATTGCTTCCATCCTTAAACTCAGCCCTAACGGCCTCTAGATATAGATATCGAACTTTGCTATCCAAAGACTCGAAACTTTATCTTTATTCTCTAAGATAAAACTTAAATAAGTAAAAACTAAAAATTCTATGGTGGAACTAGTAAAGGATAAAGTCTGATGTTGATGATAGAAGATCTCGACTTTAGGATAGACGTGCAAGCTTTGGATAGAATTCTATCAAAATCTGAGTCGGGCTTCTCTGCTGAACAACATCGATATCGACCATAGACATCGATATCGACCTCGGTTTAACTCTATCATCGAGCACTCCTTCTTCTCCTCCGACTGGCACTCGACTTCTATCAATAACCTCGATCTAAGCACTCGATATCGACCACCAGACATCGATATCGACCTCTTCTGTGTCGACATGCTCTATTCTCCCTCTGCTCGATTACTGCCTGCTCTGCTGTACTCGATGTCGACATTCTTTAGTTGATTTCGACCTCTTCAGAAGACTTCGAGTTCTTTTTCCGCTCTTCCAAATCTGTCCATTTTTGTCCTGTTTTTTGTGAAATCACATAGAAACTCGTGCAGACCCATATATTTGACAATAATGCATAAACTACACTAATCCCATGTTTTCCCACTAATATGCATGCAAATGAATGAAATAATGGACTTAAATGTGCATAGAAAATATGACAATTTGCGCGCACATCAAACACCCCATACTTAAGCTTGCTTGTCCCCAAGCAATACCTTTAATTTTCATACAAGGGAAGAAAGTAAACCCTCAACATCATAGATTCATTTTTCATATGTCCCTACAATCAATTTCCATCCTCGATAAGGTACTTATGTCAACCAAGTCCATGCCTGTGCATAAAAGCAATTTCATACTCATAAAAGGAGGTTTATTCGCATAAAACAATTTCAGCGACATAGCATTAATAATCAAGAGGACTTTTGCAAGCTTGTGAGAAGTAGATTGGTAAAAGGCAAAAGGTGGGCTAATATTTGGCCATGTGGTGTTAAATCCGGGGAAATAAACTCTCTTTTTCAAACATTCCACATTCCTTCTTCATAATTTCTCACCTTTCACTCATCGCTCAATGCTTTTTTTCAATTGTAATGCTTTTACCTCTCTAACCGTAGCACTGCCTTCTCGAGAGTTGCAAACATGGGTGTCATGAATGGCCCCAGATACTTAGTACTTCGGACTCCTCACCTTGTGTCCCATCTCGTTGAACTAACATCTCAACGAGCAGGGTCGACCTACCTTTATCTCCTGAGGTGATCGGATTTTTTCTCACTCATTAAATTTTCCATATTCATAATTTGTTTCATTCCTGCCAACAACTTCATAAAATATGCACAAACTCCATATAACAACTCCAAAGATGACATCCCTTCTCAAACTCGTCTCCGAATAGGGTATAAGGTATAAAAAATGGGCAATATGTAATGTATGTGGAGCAATAATCATAATGATATAGTAAGGCTCATATATGGCTTGTGACTTTTGCAAATATGCATAGGTAAGGCTAGGATATGAACTTTTGAGCACTTGTATGGAAATTTATAAAAGTCCTCCATCATCTTATCATGCACATGTCAAAAGCAACTTCAAAATTTTCCTCTCCTTTATTTTGTTCTTTTTGCACTTCATTGGGACTTCCCTTAACTAGGCAATTTCATGTTATATCTCTAATGAATCTAATTTTGCATCGTAGAGCTCTTTTTTATACTTCCATGACTCTTTCTTTATTTTTTTTTGATGGAGGTCATTTTTTTTTCGAAATATAAAACATGCTAAAAATATGACTAAGTATGAATGTAATGCTTAAAGATAAATATGCTTAACCATGAATAATGCATAAACATGTACTAAAGTATGCAAAAACTTATGAAAAATATGCTAAAATATGCAAGTAAGCCTTTCCCCCCACCCCATACTTAAAGATTACAGTGTCCTCGTTGTATTAGAACTAGGGTTAAGAAGAAAACTTACTAAACCGTCACAAATTTAAGGAGTCGAAGAAGACTGTAGGTATGGTCGATATCGACCTTTGATGCACTTACCCTACATTGCTATCGTCGGGCTCACCCCGACCCTAGAAGTGGGTTGACTACTCGCTTCTCATCGTTGAACTCATCATCATCATTGAAAAGAAAACTACTTTGAATTGCAAAAGAAAGAAATTACAACCGAACAAAGCCAAACCTCTGCTCTCGCTTCTCTCCAACCTCACTCGGCTCTTTTCTCTCTCTCTACAAATTCTCCGCGTTCTATATTGTAAAACTGATTGCTTCCATCCTTAAACTCAGCCTTAACGGCCTCTAGATATAGATATCGAACTTTGCTATCCAAAGACTCGAAACATTATATTTATTCTCTAAGATAAAACTTAAATAAGTAAGAAATAAAAATTCTATGGTAGAACTAGTAAAGGATGAAGTCTATGGTTGATGATAGAAGATCTCAACTTTAGGATAGACGTGCAAGCATTGGATAGAATTCTATCAAAATCTGAGTCGTACTTCTCTGCTGAACAACATCGATATCGACCATAGACATTGATATCGTCCTCGGTTTAACTCTATCATCGAGCACTTCATCTTCTCCTCGGACTGGCACTCGACTTTTATCAAGAAGCTCGATCTAAGCACTCGATATCGACCACCAGACATCGATATCGACCTCTTATGTGTCGACATGCTCTGTTCTCTCTCTGTTCGATTCCTGCCTGCTCTGTTGTACTCGATGTCGAGGTTCTTTAGTCGATTTCGACCTCTTCAGAAGACTTCGAGTTCTTTTTCCGCTCTTCCAAATCTGTCCATTTTTGTCCTGTTTTCTGTGAAATCACATAGAAACTCGTGCAGACCCATATATTTGACAATAATGCATAAACTACACTAATCCCATGTTTTCCCACTAATATGCATGCAAATGAATGAAATAATGGACTTAAATGTGCATAGAAAATATGACAATTTGCGCGCACATCAAACACCCCATACTTAAGCTTGCTTGTCCCCAAGCAATACCTTTAATTTTCATACAAAGGAAGAAAGTAAACCCTCAACATCATAGATTCATTTTTCATATGTCCCTACAATCAATTTCCATCCTCGATAAGGTACTTATGTCAACCAAGTCCATGCCTGTGCATAAAAGCAATTTCATACTCATAAAAGGAGGTTTATTCGCATAAAACAATTTCAGCGACATAGCATTAATAATCAAGAGGACTTTTGCAAGCTTGTGAGAAGTAGATTGGTAAAAGGCTAAAGGTGGGCTAATATTTGGCCATGTGGTGTTAAATCTGGGGAAATAAACTCTCTTTTTCAAACATTCCACATTCCTTCTTCATAATTTCTCACCTTTCACTCATCGCTCAATGCTTTTTTTCAATTGTAATGCTTTTACCTCTCTAACCGTAGCACTGCCTTCTCGAGAGTCGCAAACATGGGTGTCATGAATGGCCCCGGATACTTAGTACTTCGGACTCCTCACCTTGTGTCCCATCTCGCTGAACTAACATCTCAACGAGCAGGGTCGACCTACCTTTATCTCCTGAGGTGATCGGATTTTTTCTCACTCATTAAATTTTCCATATTCATAATTTGTTTCATTCCTGCCAACAACTTCATAAAATATGCACAAAATCCATATAACAACTCCAAAGATGACATCCCTTCTCAAACTCATCTCCGAATAGGGTATAAGGTATAAAAAATGGGCAATATGTAATGTATGTGGAGCAATAATGATAATGATATAGTAAGACTCATATATGGCTTGTGACTTTTGCAAATATGCATAGGTAAGGCTAGGATATGAACTTTTGAGCACTTGTATGGAAATTTATAAAAGTCCTCCATCATCTTATCATGCACATGTCAAAAGCAACTTCAAAATTTTCCTCTCCTTTATTTTGTTCTTTTTGCACTTCATTGGGACTTCCCTTAACTAGGCAATTTCATGTTATATCTCTAATGAATCTAATTTTGCATCGTAGAGCTCTTTTTTATACTTCCATGACTCTTTCTTTATTTTTTTTGATGGAGGTCATTTTTTTTTTCGAAATATAAAACATGCTAAAAATATGACTAAGTATGAATGTAATGCTTAAAGATAAATATGCTTAACCATGAATAATGCATAAACATGTACTAAAGTATGCAAAAACTTATGAAAAATATGCTAAAATATGCAAGTAAGTCTTTCCCCCCACCCCATACTTAAAGATTACAGTGTCCTCGTTGTATTAGAACTAGGGTTAAGAAGAAAACTTACTAAACCGTCACAAATTTAAGGAGTCGAAGAAGACTGTAGGTATGGTCGATATCGACCTTTGATGCACTTACCCTACATTGCTATCGTCGGGCTCACCCCGACCCTAGAAGTGGGTTGACTACTCGCTTCTCAACGTTGAACTCATCATCATCATTGAAAAGAAAACTACTTTGCATTGCAAAAGAAAGAAATTACAACCGAACAAAGCCAAACCTTTGCTATCGCTTCTCTCCAACCTCACTTGGCTCTTTTCTCTCTCTCTACAAATTCTCTGCGTTCTATATTGTAAAACTGATTGCTTCCATCCTTAAACTCAGCCTTAACGGCCTCTAGATATAGATATCGAACTTTGCTATCCAAAGACTCGAAACATTATATTTATTCTCTAAGATAAAACTTAAATAAGTAAGAAATAAAAATTCTATGGTAGAACTAGTAAAGGATGAAGTCTATGGTTGATGATAGAAGATCTCAACTTTAGGATAGACGTGCAAGCATTGGATAGAATTCTATCAAAATCTGAGTCGTACTTCTCTGCTGAACAACATCGATATCGACCATAGACATTGATATCGTCCTCGGTTTAACTCTATCATCGAGCACTTCATCTTCTCCTCGGACTGGCACTCGACTTTTATCAAGAAGCTCGATCTAAGCACTCGATATCGACCACCAGACATCGATATCGACCTCTTATGTGTCGACATGCTCTGTTCTCTCTCTGTTCGATTCCTGCCTGCTCTGTTGTACTCGATGTCGAGGTTCTTTAGTCGATTTCGACCTCTTCAGAAGACTTCGAGTTCTTTTTCCGCTCTTCCAAATCTGTCCGGTTTTGTCCTGTTTTCTGTGAAATCACATAGAAACTCATGCAGACTCATATATTTGACAATAATGCATAAACTACACTAATCCCATATTTTCCCACTAATATGCATGCAAATGAATGAAATAATGGACTTAAATTTGCATAGAAAATATGGTAATTTGCGCGCACATCAATATACATCGAATAATTTAAAGAGAGTGCACCAAACACGCCACCAATTCAGCAAGTGGACAAGAAAAGATGTGGGTCCCACTAATTTTTAATTTAAAAAAGCTAAAATTTCCTAATAATCTCAGCCATCCATTTCATTTAATCAACGGTCCAGATTTGTTAACATAATACACGTTAAGGGCTGAGTACACCGAAACCAACCTCTCTCTCTCTCTCTCTCTCTATATATATATATATATATATATATATACATACGGTAGAAAACAAATCTCAACTATTTATACTAAGAGATAAAAACAAACCTCAAGTATCACTAACAATTAAATAAATTCACTAAACATTTTTGAAATATAAATAATACATGTTCATTTACATTGTTCCACAAAATAATTCATAGATGACAGATGCATTCAAAGATGACCAATGTATTCGAAGAGAAGAATAATAAATTAAAGAAAAGCATTTTCAACTCTAAATAACGCTTCATTGCATATAGAGTTGGGCAAAAATTGGATCGGAACGGAATCGTACCGGGACCAGACCGGAAATTACGGTCTTGGATCATACCGAAATTATTACGGTCTGTTCCACGATCCAAAAAAATATGGATTTTGAGTTCCGATCCAAATCCGGGACTAGACAAAAATTTACGGGTCGGATCAGGATTTGTTTTTTTTTAAATGGTGTGCCTAACCCTGTAACCCTAACCTTTGTTCAGACCTCTTTCACAGTCTTCAATCACCCACTTGTCTCATGTCTCTTAGCCTCTTTGTTCACACCTCTCTCTCTCTATCTCTCTCTCTCTCTCTCTCTCTCTCTCTCTCTCTCTCTCATTCATCTTCAAGCTCCAGCCTCGCTCGATGACGCTCACACCTCGCATCTCGGACACTCCTCTCGTAGTAGCGAACCCTCAGTCTCGCTCTCCCCACAATCGTCGCGATACGCCTCCTTGTTCGCACTTCAACCCCCCTCTCTCTCTCTCTGTCCAAGTCATGTTAAGCTTCAGCCTCACTCGACGACACTCACACCTCGCTTCTCGCACACTCCTCTCGCAGTAGTCGACCCTCACTTCAGTCTCGCTCTCCCCTCAACCGCCGCGGTAGATCTCAAGCAATCTCGCTCTCCCAGATCGCATCGATTGGCCACACCACAGCTGGTCAACAGGGGTTGTTGGGCTGTTGAAAAGTGGAAACAATGTATTGTTTTACTTAATGAAAAATGCAACTAGCCCAACATGGGTTGTTTTACTTTTTTTTAAAAAAAAAGTTAAATTGGAAAATTTCGGTCCAAACGGTCCAAGATCGACGGTCTTGAACCAGACCGGAAATCCCGGTCCCGGTCCGATCCACGGTCCAAGATCCCAGAGTTTTTGGTCCATCGGTCTTGAACCAGACCGGAAATTCCGATCCGGACCGATTCGATCCAGACCGAAAGCCCAACCCTAATTGCATATACTCCCTTCGTCTCAAAATGTAAAACGTTTTAGACTAATTTAGTTGTATCAAAATATGTCATTTTAGGTTTTCTAGGTAGGAGATAGTAATGATTTGTATTGATTTGTGCACAATTCTAAAATAACTTAAATTTTGAGATAGAGAGAGTATAATTTATGATTATATTTTTACATACATGTATTTGGGTACAAATATTAATGAACAATGGGATAAAATTTTGTCTCTAATTACAAATATTCAAAGTTCTGTTACCTTTAACTATATAATAATTAGGAAAAAGGGCCCAAAATAATACAAACTTTAGAAACTACTATGCTTGGTCACAATTCCGGCCATGTTACTTATGTGGCACCAAAGAAAAAGAATTTGTTCTCAAATTGTAATTAATAGCCAATTTAAGGGAAAATGTGAAACTAAAGAAATTAAATTAAAAAAACTCCATTTTCACTGTTCAACTTCTTCCTAATTAAACCGGTCGATAACACTACTTTGTATCTGGCCATGGCAATTCATCCTCGCCATCGTGAGATTAGAGCCTAGAAGAAGAAACTCATCCTCGCGACGGCAAGTGCCTCTTTTCGCCGCCGCGACTTTGAGCCCAGTTCCGTCGTTGGCTCGGTAAATCGACTCATTCTCCCTCGTTTTAACTCTTTTCTCTTCCCCGTTTATTCTCGCTTGTTCCTCACTCTCTCCTCTATCTTTCAAGATCAAGAAATGTCAGATCTAAATCCTTATGAAGCAGATCAAAGCTCATTTCTTCCTCTTCCCTTGTTTTTGAGCAAGGTAAACTCTCCTCCTTCCATCCTCTTGTTTTGGATCTAAAACTTAGTAAAGGTCCTCTTTTAACCAAGATTTGTCCCTCCTAGGCCTTTACATAGCAAAATCTCATTGGATCGGAGCTCCAAGGACCACCATTGAAGGCTTGAAGGAAAGCTTCGAAGAAACCTTTGGTAATCCCTCTTCCCCTCTCCCCTTTAGTCCTCGTTGAAGTCATTTATGGTTGTTTGGTATCGGTTTTGTGTTAGAAATGTTTTGAAATAAGTGTGGATTAAAATGGTTTTGAATCAAGGCAAAACGAATGAGATTTGAAGTAAAAATGAGCAAACAGGTTCGAATCTCACCGCGACGAAACCATGGTCGCCGCGGCGAGTTAGAACATAGACTAGAGGAAGAAGACGGCTTTCGCGGCCACGGTCGCGGGTTTTGCCGCGGTGAAAACCCTGTTCACGGCTTGCGAGGGCGCCTTCTTGCGGGGAAATTGGGGAGGATTTCGCGGCCGCGACCGGCCCTCTCGCCGCCGTGAAATCCACCCAGTGGCTTGGCCAAACTGCGCCTTGATCCTTTGACTTGGTTTATTGGTTTTTGATTTCGATCCTTTTTAGTCGGCTCAGAAGACTGCCAGTCGACACAGTATGGTCGATATCGAGGTTGGAGTGTCGATATCGATCTCGGTAACTTCTGCAGGATGATCGTCGTCAACTCAGAAAACTGTCGACTAAACTCAGTTGTCGATATCGATGTTTGGGGGTCAATATCGATGTCTTCTCCTATAAAGTTGTTAGCTTTTTGTCGGCAAATAAAGGCCAAAGACTTAAGGATGAATGAGGAGCGATGAACAGAATAAAGATAGTGTTTTTGATGAATATAAACTATATAAAAAGCAACTCCTAGGATTGGGGTTTACCACAACGTTAACCAATGCATGCGATAAGGCAAATAAGACGGACAATTGCGCTATTTCACCCGTGGGACGAGCTTTCGCTGTACACCAACTCTTAGGATTACTCTTGTAAATAAACCTAACTGTCTCTACCAATTTTATGTTTATAACTCAAGTTGTTAGCATGAATCCATTTTCTTTCGATTAGGACTAACATAGAATCGTAGGAGATGATATAGACACAACGATATCAACATCTAACACTTATCTCAGACACGCATAGCTAACGTCGGGCTCACCCTGACCCTAAGAGATTTGGGAGACTACTCGCACCTCATCATGGAACTCATCATTGATTGAAAAGAAAATTGCATTAAAACTATCGAAACTTTACAATTCAACGTCGGCTCTCGCAAACGCCAAACCCTAAAGCTTCTTTTAACTCTATTGAATGTAATTGAATGTGTGTCTGTGGATGATGTTAAGCCATCCCCCTAGGGCTTTATTTATAGGCTACTAACCCTTGCTAGCCAAGGATTGCAACTTCTATCTAAACTATGAACTCTATCCAAACAATTCGGATAGGTCTTTTATTTTGATAAAACTCTAACAACTTGATAAATCTCTAAGGTAAAAAGTAAGTGAATCCAGATGCAATCTATCTAAAAGCTATAAGATAATCCGTGCTCCTTGAAGATAGAATAGCCAATCCGTGTCTCGAAAAGCATGTCTATCTTTTGTCGAAGTATGGTCGATATCGACTAGGAAGGTCGATTTCGATGTCTCTATTTCTGCTCGATAAGCTTAGCTTCACTCGATTCCTGGGTTCACATCGATATCAATGTATAGAGATCGATATCGAGTGCTTTTTTTCTGCTGTGCTGTTGTCCGTCTCGACACTCAGTTCTGTGTCGATTACTGTAGTTGATATCGACGTTGTAGGTCGATTTCGACCTCTATTCAGCTCTCCTTGGTTTCTCTGTTTTGACTCCGATTTCGCTCGAATTCCTACATAATTAGATCAAAACTTGTGCAGACTCTATTTCTTGCACGTTAGCTCATTCTTACACAAGTCTATATGATTTTAAACCTTTTCCTTGGAAATCGAATGAAATATGAAGTCAAAGGATGCAATAAAAAGAGGTACAAATATGTACATCATTTTCATCGATGACCTCCTGGTATACTCGAAGGGCCACGAGGAGCATGAGCATCACTTGAGGATTATTCTGGAGACTTTGAGGAGGCACTAGCTGTTCGGCAAGTACATCAAGTGTGAGTTTTGGATTCCCGAGGTAACCTTTTTAGGTTATGTGATCTCAGCAGTAGGAGTTGTCGTGGATCCAGTGAAGATCGACGTCATCGTTGCTTGGGAGGTCCCCAAGAACGTGCAAGACATTCGTTCTTTTCTGGGATTGGCTAGCTATTACCGTCGCTTTTTTAACAGTTCTTGAGGATTGCCCGACTGATGACATAGCTGACTCGGAAGGACGTCCCGTTAGTTTGGAGTGAGGAGTGCCAGGTCAGTTTTTAGCTTCTCAAGGAGAAGTTGATGACCGCATCAGTGTTGGCTCTACCTGACAAGACAGTGGGCTTTGTGATCTACACCGATGCTTCACGAGCCGGTTTGGGTTGTGTTCTGCATCAGAAGGATTGGGTTATTGCTTATGTTTCACGACAGTTGAAGCATAGAGAGGAGACTTACCCTACATACGATCTTGAGCTGACAGCTGCAATCCATGCTCTAAAGATCTAAAGACACTATCTGTATGGTACTTCATGCAAGGTGATAACAGATCACAAGAGCTTGAAGTACATCTTCACACAGAAGGATCTCAACATGAGATAGATGCGTTGGTTGGAGCTCTTGAAGGATTATGACATGGACATCGTCTATCATCCTAGGAAGGCCAATGTGGTGGCAGATTCTCTTAGTAGGAAGACCCATCAGGAAGTGGCCTTAGCAAGACTGACAGTGTAGAGCAGATTGCAGGCAGAGCTGATGTCTTATGGTATTGAGGTATAACTTCAGAGGGAGAGTGGCTAGTTTTCATTCCTAGAAATTCAGTCAGAGCTGACAGAGGAGATCCGCATAGAGCAGGCAGAGTGTCCAGAGATAGCAGCTTTGAGAGAGCGGATGGATTAGGGGTGAGCGGGGGAGCTCGTAGAGAGATAAGATGTGATGCTGACCTTCCAAAGCAAGATCGTGGAGTCATCCTTCAGATTTGAGGCAGAGGATCATGTAGGAGGCACACACTACCCTTTAACCTGTCCATATAGGGACGAATAAGATGTATCAAGATTTGAGGAGATCCTATTGGTGGCTGAGGATGAGAGCGAACATTACAGATTTCGTCGCCAGATGTCAAGTTTGCCAACAGATCCGGATTGAGCATCAAAGACCGGGCGGACTTGTTAGATCACTTCCAGTTCCCGAGTGGAAGTGAACAAACATCTCCATGGACTTCGTCACTGGGCTGAAGAGAGACGTAAGAGGATTTGATGCTATCTGGGTCATGGTTGACAGGTTGACCAAGTCGGCCCACTTCATTGCCATTCAGGAGACATGGCCGGTCTCAAGGCTAGCAGATGAGTGTGTCAGACAGATCGTGAGGCTTCACGGAGTTTCGGAGAGGATAGTTTCCAAAAAGATGGACGTTTCACATCGAGATTCTAGTAGCAGATTTATGAGGCTCTAAGGACTCGACTACAGTTCAACACAAGTTATCACCCCCAGACAGACAGTCACAGTGAGCGGACGATTCAGACCTTGGAGGACATTCTGAGATCATGTGTGTTAGAGTGGGGCGACCGTTGGGTCAGATTCCTACCCTTAGTGGAGTTCTCCTACAACAACAAATACCATTCATTGATTGAGATGGCACCCTATGAGGCACAATGTGGGAGGCGCTGCAAGTCGCCAGTCTGTTGGGATAAGCCTGGTGACACAGCAGCTTCACTACCTGAGATGGTCAGAGAGACAGTCGACCAGGTTGGATGCATCCGAGAGCATATAAGGATTGCCCAGGATCGACAGAGGAAGTATGCTGATCGAAGACGTACAGAGATCGAGTTTGAGGTTAGATTGCATGTATGGCTTAAAGTATCGCCGACTAGAGGGGTTCGTCACTTTGGCATCAAGGGCAAGCTAAGCCCTGGATTTGTGGGTCCCTTCGAGATTCTTGAGAGGGTTGGCAAGGTAGCTTACCATCTAGCCTTACCCTCATCGTTCGCCGGTGTGCACGATGTATTCCATGTATCCCAGCTTCGGCAGTATGTCCTTGACCCGAGTCATATCCTTAATAATTCCGACCTCCGGATAGAGCCTAACCACACCTTCGTAGAGAGTCCAGTTAGGGTGCTTGACCGTCGAGTAAAGAAGTTGAGGACCAAGGAGGTTCCTCTTCTTCTAGTATAGTGGGCTTGGAGGAGTCCCGAGGAGGCGACGTGGGAGACTGAGGATAGCCTTCGGGCGAGTTATGGAGTGTCTTAGATGAGCTCTTAGCTTCTTATGTCGAGTCGAGTGTTGACTTATCCTTGACCTCGTGAGCTAGTGGTGAGTCTAGCTTGGTAGTCTTTTATTTTTGGTTTGGTGGTTATCTCTTTGACTTCATACTTATGTGTGATTACTATATGCAGATTCCATGCTGATGTGATATGGCTGGAGATGGATTCTCTTGGCATAAATGCTAGTATGATTGTTGTGATGGCTCGTCGATACTTGTGATGCTTTCGCCTATGATGTAGAGATACTTTATGACTCGTAGTATGGTGTTGAGACTTTGTTAGTGCATTGTCATGTTTTGAGATGCATCATATAACTCATGTTTTGATGTTATACGGTTGTGACACTTTTGATGTTTTGAGACTATGTTGGTTGTTTTGAGAGACTCGCCACAAGCGATGTGGTTAGAGACATGATGGTTATTCTATATATGAGTTGATGCATTATGGTTTATGATTTCTATTGACTTGAGATTGGTAGATTGATTGACTTCGGAACCTAGGAAGAGAATATGGGAATAGCTCTTAGAGGTGGATGTCTCCACCTCCCGAGATTGGTTGAGTTGATGAATGACTTAGGGATTTAAAGAGTTTTGAACCGTTTTGAGAAAAGAATTGCTTTTTGAAAGGTTTTAGTCTCGGGGACGAGAGTTGTTTTTAGAGATGGATGAATGTAAAGACTGGAATTTTAAATAACTATTTAACTGCTAAAATCGAAAGTTTCGAAAAGCCCGTCCTCGAGCACATTTCTAAAACTGGAAAGTCTTTGGAAATCATCCCGGCATGTTTTAAAACATAGATTGTCAAGCTAAAGTCCGCTATTATATTCGAATTTAGAACATGGAGTCTTGTGAGTTATTTGAAACTGATTTAAACTCAAGTCGGATTCGAGATAGGTAGTCGGGATTTAAGGTCGGATGAGCGGAATATCTCTCTCTCTCCAGTCGGCCCATCTCTCCTCTATCCCACTCATTCTCTCTCTTCCCTCCCACTAGCACCGTAATTATTTTGTCCTTATCTCCATTAAAACCCTAAGATGCCACTATTTATAGAAAGCTCCAATCCCCAAATCCCCAATAAAATCTTCATAAAAATTTGAGCCTAGCTCAGCCTCCATTCTCTCTCTTCATCATCCATTCAAAAACCAAACCCTAAAAATCCAAGTTTTTAACTTTTCACGTCTTCAATCCATCTCCCTCACCTTCCACCCTTCATTTCATGTTTCTCCTCCATAAAATAACCCTAAAACACCGTCTAGGAGACCTCCTCTTAGAAATCTAACCCAAAAAATCGGAGTCGGAAAGCAAATTCCATTGAAAAACCATGTTTTTGCCCCTGTCAACGCCGTGACTTCATCCTCGCCACCGCGAGATCAGAGCCCATAAGAAGAAACTCATCCTCATGGCCATGAGTGCCCCTTTTCGCCGCCGCGACTTTGAGCTCAGTTCCATCGTTGGCTTGGTAAATCGACTCGTTCTCCCTCGTTTTAACTCTTTTCTCTTCCCGGTTTATTCTCGCTTGTTCCTCATCTCTCCTCTATCTTCCAAGGTCAAGAAATGTCATATCTAACTCCTTGTGAAGCTGATTTGAGCTTATTTCTTCCTCTTCCCCTGTTTTTGAGCAAGGTAAACTCTCCTCCTTCCATCCTCTCGTTTTGGATCTAAAACTTCGTAAAGGTCCTCTTTTAACCAAGATATGTCCCTCCTAGGTCTTGCCGTAGAAAAATCTCATTGGTGCAGAGCTCCAAGGACCACCATTGAAGGCTTGAAGGAAATCTTCAAAGAAACATTGGGTAATCCCTCTTCAGCTCTCCCCTCTAGTCCTCTTTTATAACGGCCCGGATATAAATACCCGGGTTACATTTCGAAGGTCGGATACCTTCGTTCGGATGTTGCAATTCAGGTACGGGTCGAGGTTTCAAACCTCTAAAGATCAATCAGTGTTCAAAGCGGAGATTTCGGACCCCAATCAACGAAGTTAAAGAAATTCAATTTAAATGAAAGCAAAGCGGAAGTAAGGTTTAGATACAAAAGCCACGACAGAGCCGGGTCAAAACCAAAACATATATTCTAAGTTGTATAGCTAAATTAGCGGGGTTAGACAGATTCTTTGCAATCGCCCGGGGATTTTCCCACGCCATAGAGACAGGGAGCAATCATACCTAAAAACAATTGGTGCGAGCGGGATCAGACCGAGGCCCCAACACACCCTGTCCCGCAAGCAAACATACACATACGCTAATATAAAGATGATGCAAATGCGGAAATTAAATCACACTAACATGATCCTAGTTTACAATATGCGAAAAAGAACTGTAAAGGCGCCCAAAGAATGCCAAGTGGCATATCCCTCTCCTACCTCTGCACCCCTTCCCGTTAGTGTAGAGACTGGCCAGTTCAGTGCTATAGCATAGCAATATCCTCGTCGTGGTGCACTCACCACGGCATCATCATATCATATCATATCATATCATATCATATCATATCATATCATATCATATCATATCATATCATATCATATCATATCATATCATATCATATCATATCATATCATATCACATCATATCATATCATCTCTTGCCCGATGGTGCTGGGCTATCATATCATATCATATAATCTCATCTCTTGCCCAATGGTGCTGGGCTATCATATCATGCTCATATCGACTCGATAGACTCAGGGCACCCGATGGGGCTGGGCTACCTTATGACCCTAACAGAGACTCTAGGACTATCACAGATAACGGTCGTTCTGTTACATACGCATAAAGAAATAGAATGCTCAATCACAAGTGCAATCCTAGCATGATACTACATGACATGCTTTAATGCTTATGCAACACCTAGTATGTCATATATTCACAAGCAGGTAATCTCTTTCGAATCTGAGTAAGCCCATAAAGGAACTTACCTGAATAAGCCGAACAGCAGAGAACAAGGCAGAACCAGAATCCAAGTAATGAGTCACCAATAGCAAGCAATGACCAACATATCACAATCACCTAATAACATACAAATGCATAAGTCTATCTAATTCACACAAGGCGCCCCTAACTATCATACATATCTTCACATATCTCGTTTCAGATTATTCCATCTTATCTCATCATAATTCATATCCCGTTTCATGTTCATCTCATCTCATCATCTCCTTTCCAGAACAATCTTTCAAAGATCTCGACTTAGAATATCAAACAATTCCTTTAAAATCGCTTATCCAATTCCTGACATTAAACACGTAAGCCTTAAAACCAATTTCCAAAAATCATATTATAGAAATCATTTCGGCATGTTTCTTATTTCAAAAACATTATATAAATAAATTCCAATATCAAATCATGAAAATAATTCCATGCTTCACCAATAATATTTATAAATCAAAACCAACAATTCACTTTAAAATTCCTAACTCACATATTTAAATCCTCATAAAATGCATCAATTAAATAATCCAATTAATATTATTTTAAAACAATAAACAATATATAACGATTAATTTCCAAAATTTATAATTCAACCAAATCCCAAAATAATAATAATATTCCAATAGTTTAACACTTACTATCCATAAAATCTCAAAACAATAACCACAAATATATTTATAACCCAACATCAATTAATTTTACTTTTAAAACCTTCTATTATGTTTTAATATTTCAGAATATATATATATTCCCAAAATCCGAAATAATAATCAATACAACATATAAATATATATGTATATATATATAAACATAACATTTAACATATATATAAATAATACCGAAATTAAAATAACCAACCCATATTTGCCAGCCCAACCCCTTAACTCAAACAAATACCCACGACCCGGATCCCTGGCCCAAAACCCAAGCCCATAACCCGGATACCCATCAGCTAAGGTTAGTGAACCACGAAATACCCCAACCCTGCCGGTTCAGAGAAAGAAAAAGGGAGGACCCGGTCGGCTGAACCCGTCTCCCTCAATCGAACAGGGAACCATTCCCACCGACGGAAAACGGGAGGAAGAAGGAGGAAGCTCAGGCCTGTGGGTGTCCGTTCAACTCGAGGTTATACCCAGGTGATCGGAATGGGATTCCGAGCACAACCCAGCCAACAAAAACGAAACGAGAGCAAAAAGTAAGGAGAGAGGAGAGTTTTACCGAAGATTCGACGGTTTGACTCCGGGGAGGTTGTTCGGCGGCGACTCCGGCTGCAACACGAAAGGGAAGCCTCGGTGGAGTCTAGGAAGGGATAAGGAGTGAGCGAAAACGGATTGAAGGTTATTTGAAACAAAATCGACATGAAGAGCGAGTAAAACCTTGAACGGAAACCGGGGTGAAAGGCGGCTCGCTGGTGGCTCAGGGGTGGTTCAACAGGGGGTGGTGAGGTGAGGCGGAAAGGAGAAAGGAAGAGCAAAGGAGTTTGGAGAGGAACATGATAAAAGAGGGTCTGTTGATTTCAGAATAAGGAAGGGAGTGTGAGGGTGTGTGGGTTGTGTGAGCTGAGAGTGTGGGAAGAAGACAAAGAGGGAGCTGGGAGTGGGGGACCTCAACGGGAGAGAGGGAGAGAGAGAGAGAGAGAGAGAAGAAAAGATAATAAAATAGGAATATATAAGCGGTCCCAACGTAAAATGCTAGGAGAATATACCCGACATTCAAATTCAAAACCCGCTAATCCCGAATCTATCAAATTTCAATTCAATTTCAAGATAAACGGAATTAAATAAATTTCAATCAAAACTCGGAGTTTAAATAAATTTTTATTGATACTCGATCTCGAAAGCGAAAATCAAATCCCGACAAAAATCCAAAATTTAAATGATGTCGGAAGGATTTTAAAATCGAACTCGTGCTCGAGGACGATTTTTCTCCGCTTTTACAAATTGTAATGAATAATGACATATCTAATTAAAATAATAATATCATATATATAAATTATATTCATTCTTTACATTTATTTATCCACCTCAAAAAATAAGTCTCGTCCCCGAGACTAAAATCATTTTAAAGCAATGGGAAGGAGTTTGAAATCGGTGAGTCCGAGGACCATGTCCAAGGATCTTGCAATCATCTCGGTTGCATCTTCCGGGATTCTCACTACATCCCGGTCACGGTCGTGACATCTCCAATTGGTCTTGTTAAGTGTGTAATAAGCGCCCTTATCACATCCTCGCTTCGACTTTTGGGAAGTATCACAATTCTAAAAGTATTATAGCGTCCGACTAGGTCTTAGCAAGCAATCTATAAGCGCCCCTATAAAATGCTTGTATCCACTTCGTGAGACGTCATAATGTAAATCCAGTTCGTGAATCCTCAAAGCGTTTTGTAAATTGAAAGATTGTCATCTAAATCATTGAAACTCGCGACTTCTTTAAAACCCCAAGTTGGCCATTTCCAAAACCGCTCAAAATCTTCGAATTCAACGTTTAATTAAGCAGCTTTACACCAAAACAAGTCAAATCCTTTCAAATCAAGATTTCATCAAAGTCTCCCAAAAACCAAATCAGCTTCTCGCAACCAATCAATCAAATTCAGAAGGTACGAGGTGGAATAATCCACCTATAAGGGCTAATCCCATATTCTCTTCCTAGGTTCCGAAACCGAATCAATCTATCAGTCTCAATTCAAGCAAGATGCATAAGCCATAAGAAATGCATAACTATATAACCATCCAATCTCCAATCAACACATCACACGACAAGTCTCAACGCATACCAATCGTAGTGCCACAAGGTCACATCAACATCTCCATATCATACTAAAGGTCGTAATATGCATCTCAACGACATAACAAAATCATAACAACGTCTCAACATCACACCAGAAGTCATAAAAGTATCTCTCATCATAGAATCAACGAACCAAAACCCATTGTCAACACATCAACACAACAAGGTCAAGCTATTAAGATTCAGCAGAGGGGAAGGTCAATCAATATATCAATCACCAAAATATCCGCATACCCACAAAACATCATCTCAACTCATACAACGCCATATAACGATCACTTAGCAATCACGCCCCATTATCTCATATATATATATATATATATATATATATATATATATATATATATATATATATATATATAGGATCGAGATCAGGTGAGAAGCGCTCCAACAAGTGAGAAGAAAAGAAGCGTTCTGATTGGTCCACGTGTCCAAAATTGAATTAGAAATAGGAGACACGCGGATTACCTCAATTAATTAGTAACACCTACACAAATTAATTAGTAACACTCTACTCTCGCAAGTAACACTACGTACATGTTAAAAGTGTTTACATGGACTTTTAAAAATTATTTTTTGGCATTTTCACTTGTTAAAAAAATATAAAAAATATATTTTTGGGTGTAATTTAATTTTATCTACACATAGACACCCACTTTGTATATGTTTTTTTGAAAAAAAAAAGTGGGTCACAAGTTGTAAAAAAGTGGTTCATCAAGTTACCAAGAAGTGGTTCAGCCCTTTTACTCTTAGTGGTTCAGCTCTTTTACTCTTAGTGGTTCAACCCTTTTACTTTTAGTGGTTCATTCCTTTTATTCATAGTGGTTCAGCCCTTTTACTCGTGTGGTTCAGCCCTTTTAGTCACTATATCACTCTCTATTTAGTCACTGAACCACTCTCTACTTAGTCACTAAACCACTCTCTATTCAGAGACTAAATAGAGAGTGGTTCAGAGACTAAGTAGAGAGTGGTTCAGTGACTAAATAGAGAGTGGTTCAGAGACTAAATAGAGAGTGGTTCAGAGACTAAATAGAGAGTGGTTCAGTGACTAAATAGAGATTGGTTCAGTGACTAAATAGAGAGTGGTTCAGAGACTAAATAGAGAGTTGTTCAGTGACTAAATAGAGAGGTTCAGAGACTAAATAGAGAGTGGTTCATTGACTAAATAGAGAGTGGTTCAGTGACTAAATAGAGAGGTTCAGAGACTAAATAGAGAGTGGTTCATTGACTAAATAGAGAGTGGTTCAGTGACTAAATAGAGAGTGGTTCAGTGACTAAATAGAGAGTGGTTTAGAGACTAAGTAGAGAGTGGTTCAGTGACTAAATAGAGAGTGGTTCAGAGACTAAATAGAGAGTGGTTCAGAGACTAAATAGAGAGTGGTTCAGTGACTAAATAGAGATTGGTTCAGTGACTAAATAGAGAGTGGTTCAGAGACTAAATAGAGAGTGGTTCAGTGACTAAATAGAGAGTGGTTCATTGACTAAATAGAGAGTGGTTCAGTGACTAAATAGAGAGTGGTTCAGTGACTAAATAGAGAGTGGTTTAGAGACTAAGTAGAGAGTGGTTCAGTGACTAAATAGAGAGTGGTTTAGAGACTAAATAGAGAGTGGTTTAGAGACTAAATAGAGAGTGGTTCAGTGACTAAATAGAGATTGGTTCAGTGACTAAATAGAGAGTGGTTCAGAGACTAAATAGAGAGTGGTTCAGTGACTAAATAGAGAGGTTCAGAGACTAAATAGAGAGTGGTTCATTGACTAAATAGAGAGTGGTTCAGTGACTAAATAGAGAGTGGTTCAGTGACTAAATAGTGAGTGGTTCAGTGACTAAATAGAGAGTGGTTCAGTGACTTAATAGAGATTGGTTCAGTGACTAAATAGAGAGTGGTTCAGTGACTAAATAGAGAGTGGTTCAGTGAGTGTAAAAGGGTTGAACCACTAAGAGTAAAAAGGGCTGAACCACTATGAATAAAAGGGCTGAACCACTAAGAGTAAAAGGGCTGAACCACTTCTTGGTAACTTCATGAACCACTTCTTTATAGCTTGTGAACCACATTTTTTTTTCAACAAAACATATACAAAGTGGGTGTCTATGTGTAGATAAAATTAAAATACACCCAAAAATATATTTTTTATATTTTTTTAACAAGTGAAAATGCCAAAAAATAATTTTTAAAAGTCCATGTAAACAATTTTAACATGTACGTACAGTGTGTTGATTGGCGCGTGCAATTAATTAGTGTTACTTGTGAGAGTAGGGTGTTACTAATTAATTTGTGTAGGTGTTACTAATTAATTGGGGTAATCCGCGTGTCTCCTATTTCTAATGCAATTTTGGACACGTGGACCAATCAGATTACTTCTTTCCTTCTCACCGGTTCAGCGCTTCTCACCTGAACCCGACCATATATATATATATATATATATATATATATATATATATATATATATATATATATATATATATATATATATATATATATATATATATATATATATATATATTCATGCTCCAAGTCATATTCATCACTTGCCTATTCACAATCATGCTTATCAACCATGTAGTATAACATCAGGCTTTCACATAATCAATATATCATCATCTCACGATTCATACAACACATCATAATATGCTTTTAGAACAACATAGTAGGATAGCAATGTATCATTATATCATAATAACACTTGTCACTGTCAACTAGATTTCCAATATTGCATATCAACATATAATATCCAGCCATATCAGGTTCATCATGGTCGCCATCTAACATCATGCCAGTACTTATTAACAAATCGCATAATCAAGAAAATCCTCACATCACTACGAGTCAAAACGAAAAGCAATCCCCGCTCGCTTGTCTCCCACTCTCAAGCCAAGACCAACCTTCATCTAGACCTACCAACATCCACTCAGCTACTACCCCACAGAAGAAACCCCAATCCATTTCGATCTTTCAATCTCACACCTCTTCCTGCCAAGCACTCTCACTAATAATGCACCTCTAAGACTCCAACCCATGTCTCTGTTTTCACACCCGAGCACCCCTGTATGCTATGTTTTCGATATCCACAAAGGTCATTCCTTACCCTTTTCACACTACCCAAGATATCACAACGTAGAACCCTTCTAACCACGCATCTTCAATAAAATCTTCTCGGTCACTACCTAACCAACCTATCCTAACCATACCCCTTATCCAAGATTCACCTAGGAGCCCATCGAAAACCATCAAGCATTACCTCTAAAAATTTCCGAACCCACTCGGTCCAACCTAAGTCAACACCCCTCTTCTGCAACTCTCCCCTTACCACCATCGATCGTTTTAATCACTCAAAACCTTTATCCACTCTCTGACCGCTCTATCAAAAGGACCTCACTCACATGTTTCAAGAAGAAGCAATCATGGACATTATTGCACATAAGGGCTACATCATATCAACTAGCATTTATATTAAATGGCATCATTAGTTCATCATTAGATATTGCAACATGTATCAAAAGTCTTAATTTACCGTCATGCTCAAAATTATCACATAACACCATATATGAATAAAGTCAATTCAAACTAGCAAGTTTCATCAGAACCTTATCAGATAAACAATCCAAGTTTCACAACGTTTGCAGTTCATACTTTTATAGGCAAGGAATTTAGATCAAGTTTAGCAACTCAGAATAGCATCGCATCAAGTCATCATGGCACATTAGGACTGTCATGCATCGAATCATATCATCATAGTCAACAGACAATCAAGCAACAGTCATCACCAAGTCATCATATCAACAAGCAACTTTCAACATCAAGTTAGTGCAATATCACAATCAACAAGTTTCAAAAGGATTAGCAATCCGAATGAAGGACACTCCCACTTGCAAGTCATATTGTACTCAATAATCGCAACCCTCGAAGCGAGCTTGTTCCGTCGACATTGTCGATCCTGAGGCCCGTGGGTTATGGGCCCACGCTTCCGCTGCGCTGCTCTATCGCTATTCGACTTCCCGTCCCCTTTTTCTATGCGGTCGCTCGTCCAATGTAACGCGTAGGAGTCTAAGTTAGTGGAGATAGGGGGAGTGACAAGAGCGGACAACCCAACGTTTCTCTCGGAGACAAAATGGACCAAGCCAAAGATGACATGACTAGAGACAAGACTCTGACCCGAGAATAGTAACAGTGCCCTTAAGAAAGTCTATTAGGTTACAGTTGTGACAAACACGCACGAATTCATTATGGAGCATATCGATCACATCAATCCACACTAACATGTACCTATCTCTGGGGCAACATTCGTATTCATATCAAAGACACAATCAAGTCCTACGCTGATGTTTGTGAAACAAGCTAACATTCTAGTATTCCATGGAAACAGATATGCCTAGCAACTTCAAGCAAGATAGACGGAACCAGCAATGATCATATATGATTCGAAGTCATGCGGAATTTAGTGAAGATAACGAGCATCATGCATATGAACAATGTAAAAGCATGGTATACACATCAACAAATGAGTCCAGATATATCATGGCAAGGTATGTCGGGACAAACAGGTGAAGCGTCATACGAGAACGCATAAGAGCAGCATAGTAATTATCACATATATGAACAATGCACGAGTTTGGTGTATGCATCGTACGAGATCATATAAGGGAAACATACTAACTATCTCATCTGACACAATGATCATATATTAGGTCAAGCATGGCACGTAATCATATGACGAGATACATTTAGAGAGCATGGGTCCTACGTGACACTAGCGATACATACTGTGATACGAACATAGTCAAGAGTCATTAAGAGGAGTTCAACATAATATTCACGAAACATGAGGCATCATCAAAAGTAACAAGAAGGACATCATGGATGCTAGATTATAATCATGCTAAGAACGAACCATCATAGAGTACATATATGGTACAATAGTTGTCACATCATAGAACAAGTACAACACGTGATCATTTAGCGGGTCATATTGGAAATCATAAGTCTTACATGATACTAATAGCACATATCGAACAGGAGTACAACTAAAATGATTCAACCAGATTTATTCCTGATATTCATGCATCACGCATATGCAAAATCATGATATAGGGTGGTGAGTGATCATGTGAGGTGTCAAGTCATATGTTCATGCAAGTGCGAGAGGATATCATAGAGTAATAGAGAAATAGCATCGGGCGATAACATGTAAGCATGCTAGGGTAAACCATCACAGTAAGCAAATTAATCATCGGGTTCAACATCAATCTAATTTACTTGAGTAAGACATGTTAAGGTAATAGAAAGGGGGAAAGACCACACTATCAAGAGAGGTTCAGCAATATTGCAGGCAAGGTATAGCACGCACAAGTTGCAATCAAGGGTCCTACATGACACTAATGGCTCAACACAACATGCGATGCATACATGCATTTAATCATAACGATATGCAAGAAATCAATTAAATCACATTACAATGATACAGAAGCATGAGGGAAGTTTAACGATGTATAATAAGAGTCCAAGTATTGGGCAATATGACTAGAATACGGGGCATGAGTTCAAATCAACACATAATATGACAAAACATGCATTCATCAAGGCTAAATTATAACACATATTCTCCGTTCAACGCAACTAACACACACAATATTAACTTGCAAAATAATCAACAATAGTTAATCTGACGAATACGAAATAGATGGGCATGCTATAGGTTTTTGTCACAAAAGGAATAATAACATCGACACGTCATCATCCAGCAGGTCAAGGAGATCATTTGAAAGCATTCACACCAAGAAGAGTTGATCACACTATCATGGACCTAATCCAGGAGAAAACAACAATCATATAGGTTCATATCATGTGGTTCATGCTTCCAATCAATCATACGAGCAATACAATAGGCCAAGTAGACATGCTATGACGACATCTAACCATGATAGAACCCGAGACCTAAGTAATGTGATCAGCATGGATACAGGATGTCATACAACCACGAATTTACACTAAGGATCATCATCATAACAGGTACTGAGGATTACGTAGCATATAAGGCAAGTTGACATCGAATTATAACACGTATCCATCAAGTAAAGGACTCACTCTATCATGATACTAGAACTGAACGATTACACTATCATGAACCTATTCACAGGGAGGACATCAATTATACAACATCCTGGCATAGGACATATACATTCGTGCCCTAGTATGATAATGCAATATACTAAATAGATCATGTCGGGATGATATGGACATAATAAATGTAGCTCGAACCCATACAATAGTCATTATGAACATTAAAGCACATAAGCACAATTTCACACTAAGGATCAATCTGTAGGTCAAGGAGTAGTACCACATAGTAACACACAATCATGGACAGAGCAATCAAGATAACCCGATAGAGATCCATAAGGGCAACCACTGACTCTTCCTAACCGACTCATCACTCATCTTCCCCGTGGGACTCGGATACGACTTTTCGTGACAAGAGGACACTGATGGATCGTCATAAGAATTGATAAGGACAGTCCTGTAAATATCTCACTCTCTAACTCGGAATTACATCAAGGACCGTCCTCCAAGACTCTCTCGGACAAACCTTATATTCAATCATGATTCCCGACACAATGTGTTTACCAACCCAATTCCCCGTGCAAGACACTGACATCCGGGAGAGAGTCGATAGAACCGTCAAGGGGCTAACATAGTGGAAGGAGCTGTTTCACACAAGCTGGGTTTAACCGTATAAGAAGAAGAAGGGTACTCCCGCTATCCCTTTCGCATAGATTGTGCAATACTCATTCAATAGTTAGGGCATACCAATCAAATCTTTAACATATCAAGCACTCAGCATAGAATCTGTTAATGGCAATTACAATGATCTCCTTGGAGTCTTCCCGACCCATCTGTAAAGAATAAGCTAGTATTTCGCCTACCCATTCCCGACTACATCCAATAGGGATGGTCTAGCGCCTTTTCTACCCACTCGATCCTTTATTAGTTGGTTCTCCTCTTTTATTATAAGCCAAGTTCATATTTAGTTCAATTGAGTTAGGCATATTAAGTTCATTTTTCCCCTTTAAAACACTTTCAAATCTTTTGAAGTTCATGGGCGGTTTTCCAAAACATACACTCGACCCTTGCGTACCCGAATTGCACAAACTGGCTCTGATACCAACTTTGTAACGACCCGGATATAAATACCCGGGTTACGTTTCAAAGGTCGGATACCTTCATTCGGATGTTGCAATTCAGGTAAGGGTCGAGGTTTCAAACCTCTAAAGATCAATCAGTGTTCAAAGCGGAGATTTCGGACCCCAATCAATGAAGTTACATAAATTCAATTTAAATGAAAGCAAAGCGGAAGTAAGGTTTAGATACAAAAGTCACGGCAGAGCCGGGTCAAACCCAAAACATATATTCTAAGTCGTATAGCCAAATTAGCGGGGTTAGACAGATTCTTTGCAATCGCACGGGGATTTTCCCACGCCATAGAGACAGGGAGCAATCATACCTAAAAACAATTGGTACGAGCGGGATCAGATCGAGGCCCCAACACACCCTGTCCCGCAAGCAAACATACACATACGCTAATATAAAGATGATGCAAATGCGGAAATTAAATCACACTAACATGATCCTAGTTTACAATATGCGAAAAAGAACTGTAAAGGCGTCCAAAGAATGTCAAGTGGCATATCCCTCTCCTACCTCTGCACCCCTTCCCGTTAGTGCAGAGATTGGCCAGTTCGGTGCTATAGCATAGCAATATCCTCGTGGTGGTGCACTCACCACGACATCATCATATCATATCATATCATATCATATCATATCATATCATATCATATCATATCATATCATCTCTTGCCCGATGGTGCTGGGCTATCATATCATATCATATAATCTCATCTCTTGCCCGATGGTGCTGGGCTATCATATCATGCTCATATCGACTCGATAGACTCAGGGCACCCGATGGGGCTGGGCTACCCTATGACCCTAACAGAGACTCTAGTACTATCACAGATAACGGCCGTTCTGTTACATACGCATAAAGAAATAGAATGCTCAATCACAAGTGCAATCCTAGCATGATACTACATGACATGCTTTAATGCTTATGCAACACCTAGTATGTCATATATTCACAAGCATGTAATCTCTTTCGAATCTGAGTAAGCCCATAAAGGAACTTACCTGAATAAGCCGAACAGCAAGAACAAGGCAGAAGCAGAATCCAAGTAACGAGTCACCAATAGCAAGCAATGTCCAACATATCACAATCACCTAATAACATACAAATGCATAAGTCTATCTAATTCACACAAGGCGCCCCTAACTATCATACATATCTTCACATATCTCGTTTCAGATTATTCCATCTTATCTCATCATAACTCATATCCCATTTCATGTTCATCTCATCTCATCATCTCCTTTCCAAAACAATCATTCAAAGATCTCAACATAGAATATCAAACAATTCCTTTAAAATCGCTTATCCAATTCCCGACATTAAACACTTAAGCCTTAAAACCAATTTCAAAAATTCATATTACAGAAATCATTCTGGCATGTTTCTTATTTCAAAAACATTATATAAATAAATTCCAATATCAAATCATCAAAATAATTCCATGCTTCACCAATAATATTTATAAATCAAAACCAACAATTCACTTTAAAATTCCTAACTCACATATTTAAATCCTCATAAAATGCATCAATTAAATAATCCAATTAATATTATTTTAAAACAATAAACAATATATAACGATTAATTTCCAGAATTTATAATTCAACCAAATCCCAAAATAATAATATTATTCCAATAGTTTAACACTTACTATCCATAAAATCTCAAAACAATAACCATAAATATATTTATAACCCAACATCAATTAATTTTACTTTTAAAACCTTCTATTATATTTTAATATTTCAGAATATATATATATATATATATATATATATATATTTTTTCCCAAAATCCAAAATAATAATCAATACAACATATAAATATATATGTATATATATATAAACATAACATTTAACATATATATAAATAATACTGAAATTAAAATAACCAACCCATATTTGCCAGCCCAACCCCTTAACCCAAACAAATACCCACGACCCGGATCCCTGGCCCAAAACCCAAGCCCGTAACCCAGATACCCATCAGCTAAGGTTAGTGAACCACGAAATACCCCAACCCGGCCGGTTCAGAGAAAGGAAAAGGGAGGACCCGGTCGGCTGAACCCGTCTCCCTCAATCAAACAGGGCACCATTCCCACCGACGGAAAACGGGAGGAAGAAGGAGAAAGCTCAGGCCTGTGGGGGTCCGTTCGGCTCGAAGTTGTACCCAGGTGATCGGAATGGGATTCCGACCATAACCCGGCCAACAAAAACGAAACGAGAGCAAGAAGGAAGGAGAGAGGAGTGTTTTACCGAAGATTCGACGGTTTGACTCCAGGGAGGTTGTTCGGCGGCGACTCCGGCTGCAACACGGAAGGGAAGCCTCGGCTGGAGTCTAGGAAGGGATAAGGAGTGAGCGAAAATGGATTGAAGGTTATTTGAAACAAAATCGGCATGAATGGCGAGTAAAACCTTGAACGGAAACCGGGGTGAAAGGCGGCTCGCTGGTGGCTCAGGGGTGGTTCAACAGGGGTGGTGATGTGAGGCGGAAAGGAGAAAGGAAGAGCAAAGGAGTGTGGAGAGGAACATGATAAAAGAGGGTCTGTTGATTTCAGAATAAGGAAGGGGGGTGTGAGGGTGTGTGGGTTGTGTGAGCTGAGAGTGTGGGAAGAAGACAATGAGGGAGCTGGGAGTGGGGGACCTCAACGGGAGAGAGGGAGAGAGAGAGTGAGAGAGAGAGAGAAGAAAAGATAAATAAAATAGGAATATATAAGCGGTCCCAACGTAAAATGCTAGGAGAATATACCCGACATTCAAATTCAAAACCCGCTAATCCCGACTCTATCAAATTTCAATTCAATTTCAAGATAAACGAAATTAAATAAATTTCAATCAAAACTCGGAGTTTAAATAAATTTTTATTAATACTCGATCTCGAAAGCGAAAATCAAATCCCGACAAAAATCCAAAATTTAAATGATGCCGGAAGGATTTTAAAATTGAACTCGTGCTCGAGGACGACTTTTCTCCGCTTTTACAAATTGTAATGAATAATGACATATCTAATTAAAATAATAATATCATATATATATATAAATTATATTCAGTCTTTACATCTTTGGAGTCATTTATGGTTATCTGGTGTCGGTTTTGTGTTAGAAATATTTTGAAACAAGTTTGGGTTAAAATGGTTTTGAATTGAGGCAAAACAAATGATATTTGAAGTAAAAACGAGCAAACAGGTTCGAATCTTCCCGCGGCGAAACCATGGTCACCGCAGCGAGTTAGAACACATACCAGAAGAAGAAGACGGATTTTGCGGCCGCTACCACGGATTTCGCTGCGGTGAAAACCCTGTTCGCGGCTAGCGAGGGCGCCTTCTCACGGGGAAACCGGGGAGGATTCTGCGGCTGCGACCGGCCCTCTCGCCGCCGCGAAATCCACCCAGTGGCTTGGTCGAGCTACCCCTTGATCCTTTGACTTGGTTTGTTGTTTTTGATTTCGATCCTTTTTAGTCGGATCTAAGTTTGAGGATGATTTCAGAAAATGGGATTTTGGAATATTAATGATTATTTTAATATTAAAAAGGGGATTTTGACGAAATTTGAAATGTTGGATTGAATGTTTGGAACATATTTTGAAAGCCTTTATTTCAAGTGCCGCGATTCTTAAACTTGATTAAATGATGGATATTTGGCAATGGAAATGAACTTGAGTATAATGAAATTGGCTTATTCGGATGATTTGGCTTTTGAGGTTTCCGCTTTGAGAATGATCTTTGAAATGGTTGGACTTCGGATGGTTTTGGAAATGGTTTTGGGACATGGTCCATGTGTGTGTGTGACTAGTACTCTTGTGCCTTATCACTTTCATATTAATATCATAGCTGCTTGTTGATTGGGTTGATTGAGTGGATTCTACTTGTACTACGCTTTGTTGTTCGGCTTATCAAGGAAGTTCCTTTATGGACTTACTCAGACCGATCAGACACACCCTCCTACATGTAGTTGTATGACATACTAGGTGTTGCATAAGCATTTAAGCATGTCATGTAGTATCATGCTTAGGTTGCACACTTGACTGAGCATTTGTTTACTTATTGCATATGAAAAGAGAACGGTTGTGATCTGTGTGTCCTAGCTAGAGTCGTTGCTAGGGTCATAGGACGGCCCAGTCCCATCGGGCTTGTCCTCCATCGAGTCTGATTAGAGTTGAGCTTGCGGGCTATACTCACCATATGAGCATGATTACGAGAATATTGATGCGCGCATATACCATTTGCGGATGGCGATTGCTATGCTATAGCCCGTACTAGCCAGGCTCCACCCTAACAGGAAGGGGGGTGGAGGTAGTAGAGGGATATGTCATTTTGCATTCTTTGGCCATTTATCGTATTTTTGTGTGTGTGTCTATATATATATATATATATATATATATATATATATATATATATATATATATATATATATAAACTGTTAGCATGCTTGAGTGTTTAATATTTCGCACTGCATTAGAAGTATCTTTATTAGGTATAGCGTATGTATATGCCTACTAGTAGGAATATTGTGCGATAGGGCCTCGGTCTGATCTCATGCTCTGCACATATTTTTGTAGGTTTGTTTGCAGATCATGTATGCTCCATGCTTCTATTACGGGGAATTGCTCGAGCGATCGAATCGAACTCATCTTATCACTTGGCTTTAGTATTTCGCATAATTGAGATTTCGTGTTTTGATTTTGACCCGACCTCGCCGTAGCAAGTTGTACTCTACTTTATGTTTTCGCCTTTCTACTTAAAACAAATTTTAGCAGTGTAGATTCATAGGACAGGTTAAGGGTACCCAACGGCCCTAATTGATTTGGGGTTTGAAATCCCCACTTTAAAACGCTCTCTTTTTAGGTTTTGAAACATTGACCCGTACCTGGATTGCAAGATCCGAATGAAGGTATCCACCCTTCGAAACGTAACCCGAATATTTATATTTAGGCTGTTATAGCGACACTCTAACTCCATCAATACATTTTCTTCGGTTAGTCGATCCAACGTGTGAGCCGTACTAGCGCAGTCAAAGGCGAGATTGATTTTGCATCATTTCGCCCTTCGCACAACCGCAACCTTGTAGGGAGGAAATCCCAAAATTCCACATAATCAAGCATCTAAACAATAAATTGAATGAGGGCTTACAATAATATTAGGGTATAGTTCATATTTAAGCCAATTTGCATGCATAATCTATACAAAATAAGGTCGAATTTGGGACATAGGTTTCAAATTTGACAAACCCTAGAAATATATATATTTCAAAATCATACTGGGATTGTTTCCCATTGGTGGTGTGGCGGCCGAAAGTGGTAGTGGTGGAGATTTCACGGTTGCCATGGCCAGAGTTAGAGAAGTGCTCGACTGGTTTAACGAGGGAAAAGATGAACAGTATAAATGGAGATTGTGCTTTTTTTTTTTTTTAAAAAAAAAGAAACATTTATGTAGTTTTCCATTTCTCCTAAATTGATTGTTAATTACACTGTGAGTCCAAAATTTTTTCTTTGGTGCCTGGTAGGCAACATGGCCGGAATTGTTGCCGGAAAGATAGCCGGTATCAAAATTGGTTTAATAGAGAATAGTTTGTATCAAGCATAGTAATTTCTAAAGTTTTTATTATTTTTGGTTCATGGTCAATAGTTTGTATTATTTTGGATCATTTTTTCTAATAATTGATAATCTTTATATGTGAATAGTGGTACTTAGAGTTTATTTAAAAAAAAATTAGGGTAAATTGCAACTAATATCCCAACTTTTAGGGATAGTTGCTTTCAATACCCTAACCTTGTAAAATTTCACAAAATATCCTAACTTATACCATTAGTTGCAATTAACACCCTAAATAAGTTTCTTAAATTAAAAAATTACCCACATCGAACAAAAATTACAAAAAATCACCTATATTCATAAAATATTTTCAATGAATCCCTAATACATTTTTTCAAAATGAGAATTAAATAAATCTCTTACAATTTAACCCCACCTGACCCACCATCCAAAAATAATTATAATATATATATATAAATAATATACTCCTTTAAATTTATAATATAATTACTTTAGCATCTACTCATTTCAAATTTTAATATAATCAATCAAAATAATTAATTATTTATCTAAAAAACATACATTATAATTAAAATCTAAATTTATATAAGTCTGTCTCGATACATGCCGATTTGTGCATCTATATATTCCCTGTATATTATTTGATACGATATATACTACCTTTTAGGTTAATATTATGTTATATATACTAAAACTAATACATAACATCTTATAATGTATAACACATAAATTTCATGGTATTAAAAAAATGATTCTATAAGAAATGTTTGACATAATAGTTTTACAAAAATAAAATAAAGTAGATTTAAAAAAATAAATGGTAAAATATATGATAACCATTTGCAATAAATAATTATATAATAAAGATATATTAAAAATAATATGGTAAAAATAATAATTTTACCATATTATTTTTAATATATCTTTATTATGTAACTATTTATTACAAATGGTTATCATATCTCATACCATTTATTTATTAAAATATACATTATTTTATTTTTGTAAAAGTATTATGTTAAGATAAATAATTAATTATTTTGAGTAATTATATTAAAATATTAAATGAATAAATGCTAAAATAATTATATTATATTTTTAAAGGAGTAGATTTTATATACCTGTTATAATTATTTTTGGATGGTGGGTTGAGTGGGCTGAAATTGTAAGAGATTTTTTTAATTTCAAAATTTAAAATATATTAGGAGTTTATTGAAAACATTCTATGAATATGGGTGATTTTTTGTAATTTTTGTATGATGTGGGTATTTTTTAAAATTTAAGAATCTCATCGAGGGTGTTAAGTGCAACTAGTAGTATATGTTAGGATATTTTATGAAATTTTACAAGGTTAGGGTATTAAAAGTAACTAGTACGATCCCGCGCCAGGGCGCGATTTTTTTATAAATAATATTTAGATATAGATAAATCATAGACATTAGATTTAATTCAATATTTTTAATTAAACCCATTGATTAGTAAATGTGTTAAAAATAATAGAAAAAAATACTCTTGGGTTATAGAGATAAAGAGAAAAATAAATAATAAATAGTGAAAGATAAAAAGTTTTGAATTAATCCCATTGGTTAAAAAATGTAACATCAAATAATATTGGGTAATTAATATTAGAATATTTTTCAAAAAAAATAATATTAGAAAATATAGTTAATATAATAAAATGATATTGTGTAAATAATATTTCCACAAATAACTTTCAACATGAAGAGGACATGTGACATAAATTAATATTGTATAGTGTATAGATATAGATAGTTAGTAAATGAATTTGAGTTAAGCCCAATAGTTATATTAGATTGAATTCAATGTTTTAAATTAAGTCTAATAATTAGTAAGATTAAAGAAAAAAAAAGAATTAAAAGAAAAAGAAGAAAAAAGGAGAATTAAAAAAAGAGGATTAAAGAGAAAAAAAATTATAATTGGTCAAAACCCCTAAAATCTCTCTAATGTTGACACCTCAGCATAAACTTTTCTAAATTAAGAGTTTATATAGATATAGATATTAGAATATTTTTCAAAAAAAATAATATTAGAAAATATAGTTAATATAATAAAATGATATTGTGTAAATAATATTTCCACAAATAACTTTGAACATGAAGAGGACATGTGACATAAATTATTATTGTATAGTATATAGATATAGATAGTTAGTAAATGAATTTGAGTTAAGCTCAATAGTTATATTAGATTGAATTCAATGTTTTAAATTAAGTCTAATAATTAGTAAGATTAAAGAAAAAAAAAGAATTAAAAGAAAAAGAAGAAAAAAGGAGAATTAAAAAAAAGAGGATTAAAGAGAAAAAAAATTATAATTGGTCAAAACCCCTAAAATCTCTCTAATGTTGACACCTCAGCATAAACTTTTCTAAATTAAGAGTTTATATAGACTATCTCTACAGGTTGGGATATTAGTTCCAATTTACCCAAAAAATTATATATTTTTTAATATTAAATATATTAATTAAAAAAACGCACAAAAAGTAGTGTGGGTACTGATACTACGTACGTACTCTCAACTGAATGAAAATGAATATCTACATTATGAACTATATATATATATATACACACACATTCGATCAATCTATTTTCAATTTATAAATAACTAAAAATGTACAATTGGTTAATAATCCTAGGTTTAAGAGAAGTCAATTACGTAAATAATGGGATTTCTTTAATCCACGTTTAAGAGAAGTCAATTACGTGAATAATGGGATTTCTGTAATTGATTGGTTTATTCCCATGGGGACAATATTTGTCATCTTCTTGCACCTATTTACTAGGAAGAACTAGATTGTACAATTTCAAGTTATCTATTTTGAGATGAATCGTGTGGTTAATTAACTCTAGTTAATTATACTTTCTTATTTTTTATCGTTGATTTCCACTTGTTAGAAGAACCTTCAAGACTAATAAGTTTAAAATTATATAAAAAATTAATTAAACAAGTTAATATTTTATATAGTTTTTAACTCTTTTAAAATGTGTCAAAATATATATATGGAATGTGGTTGAGGTGTATACATCTATTAAAGTGTACATTGTGTACAATATGGACCATTGATCTAAATGGAATGAATGATCATGATTTAAGGTTTTTTTTTATTTAGCTGAAAAATATTGTGGGACCCATATTAAAAAATCACATATTAAAAAATCACTCACTCTCTTGGATTGTACGTGTGGTATACTACCGTATACCCCCATCCAACCCATGCCTTTTTTCATAGATTTGATCAAATCGTTTTTTTTTTCAAAAATCACTCGCTTTCTTTTTTTTTTCCTTGTAAAAACGGTGTGTGAATTGGAAGATCAAATCGGTTTTTTTAAATGTTAGTGGGATTCATCAAACCATAAGGTGAGTGGGATCCACCATATGATTTGACTATTTCACCGAATAATATTTTACATTATACCGAATAATGTTATATCATCATTTTTTTCATCCCGTTTAGATCAAAATTTACTAATTCCACTGAATAATTTGTCACATGCTACCGAATAATTTTTTTTCCATCAATTTCAGTTTTGAACGTGTACCTACTCTGGTTAATTTTTATTCATTCAGTTTTAAAACATTATTCGGTAGAATAATTATATTTTTTCTGTAACGGTCCGGATATAAATATCCGGGATACGTTTCGAATGTCGGATACCTTCGTTCGGATGTTGCAATTCAGGTACGGGTCGAGGTTTCAAACCTCTAATCAGTCAAAGTTTCAGAAATACGATTTAAACGAAAGTAAAGCGGAAGCATGACTTAGATACAAAAGCCGCGGCAGAGCCGGGTCAAAACCAAAACAAAGTGGGTGATTGTCATTTGTCAAGTTAGAATATGTTAGCCGGATTCTTCGATTCGCCAAAAGATTTCCCCGTCACAGAAGCATGGAGCAACAAGAGCGGTACCTAACACTATCCACGAAGTCAGGCCTGGTGATCGCCTGCGGGTCCTCTGACCGCGCTGAGGCCACATAACATGCCTATGCCTAAATAAAAGATGACTAATGCGGTACAAGATTTAAATCACACTATCATGCCCCTAGTATATATATAATATGCAGAAAAGAATTGTAAAGGGCCCCAGACAATGTCAAGTGGCATATCCCTCTCCTACCTCTGCACCCCTTCCCGTTAGTGCAGAGACTGGCCAGTTCGGGCTATAGCATAGCACTCTCTTCGTGGTGGTGCACTCACCACGGTATCATCATATCATATCATATCTCATCATCATATCATATCTCATCACCATATCATATCATATCCCGTCATCATATCATAAAGTAAATAAAACATGCCCGATGGTGCTGGGCTAATCGTATCATATCAAATCATCTCATCTCTTGTCCGATGGTGCTGGGCTATCATATCATGCTCATATTGACTCGATAGACTCAGGGCACCCGATGGGGCTGGGCTACCCTATGACCCTAGCAAAGACTCTAGGACTATCACAGATAACGGCCGTTCTGTATTCAAACACACAAAGTAAATACATGCTCAGTTCAATGCAATCCTAACATGATACTACATGGCATGCTTTAATATGCAACAAAACTACACATTACATGACACATCAGGTAGGAGGTCCAGGTTACTGAGTAAGTCCCGTAGGATACTTACCTGTTGATGCAGAACAGCAAGATAACACAAGCAAGGGCCCAAAATGCAAGTCCAAAGCAATCCAAAAGCAATACACACCTATCATCAAGTCATTTCCATAAGCTACCAGACCAACATTCATACACACGAACCCCAGTTCTCAACATTCTCAAAACCGACAGATAGTAAAACTGTTTTCCCAAAGTCTTCCCGATACGATCAAATCGACTAAAATCATTCTTCAATTAAACTCATTGATAAAGTCTTAAAAACCATAATTTCAAACTCGTAAATCCCAATTAAGTCAACTCATACTCAAAATGTTTTCTCAAATCATACTTGGCCAAATTCCGACATTAAACATTTAAGCCTTAAGGTCAATTTCCCAAAATCATGTTATAAAATAATTCCGGAATGTTTCTTATCTCAAAAACCATATATAAATAAATTCCATTATTACATTATTAAAATAACTCCAAGCTCACAAATCATATTTATGAATCAAGACCAACAATTCACTTTAAAAATTCCTAACTCTCATATTTAAATCCTCATAAAAGCATCGTATATAAATAATCCAATTAATATTATTTTAAAACAAACACAATATATAATGATAAATTTCCAGAATATTATAATTATAACCAATTTCCAAAACTATAATAATATTCAACCAATTTAACACTTACTATCCATATAAACTCAAAACAAAACCATAAATATATTTATAACTCCATAATAATAAATATCACTTTTAAAACTTATTAGATATAAATATTAATAATTTCATAACATATAAATATATAAATTCATTTTCCTAAAATCAGAAATAATAAACATATAACATATATATATATATATATATATATATATAAAACCGAAAATTAAACACACACACACACACACACACACACATATATATCCCATAACCAAAACCCACTCAGAAATAAGCCCAGCCCAACCAAAACCAATGACCCGGATCAAGCCCAAACTCAAGCCCATACCCGCATGGTGTTTAAAGGAACCCGGATCCAAATAAAAAAGAAACCGGATCTGTAACCCGCCCCCAACAGAAGACCCATCAACAATTGTTATAACCCGTTTACTGGAATTCGGGTAAGGCCCAACCCGATGGCCCAAGGAAAAGAATGAAACGGCCTTCTTCCACATCGATGGAACAGGGCTCATCTGAGTTCGAAATGACGGGGAGGGAGAGGAGGAAAGGTGAGCCGCCGGCGATGGCACTGGGATCTGACCATTCGACCCGACTACCCTACGCACACACAAGGCAAGAAGGAAGGGAAGAAGAAGGAAGGAGAAGCTCACCGGACGTATTCGAAGAACGCCGCCGGAGGTGGTCGGGCTGTCCAGGTGCTCGTCTGAGACGGAATCGACTTGTTCTTGGCCTCAAATGAAAGAGGGAGAGTTAATGGTAGAGCTTTATCACATTTTGGAGTGGAAGGGAAGGAAGAAGGCTTACCATCTCCAAATCAGAAAACAGGGCGCAAGAGGGAGAAAGGGCTCGGCGGAGGTGCTGCTGGCGGCTCCTGGGCTCGGTGCTCCCGGTTCGTCGGTCGAAGGACTGCTGCTTGCTGGAACAGAAGTGAGGAGGCGAAAATGGGGGCTGTGGTGCTCGGATTCTCCTTCGAAACCGAGGAGCGAGGAGGAGACTTCGGCGGCGGCGTCGGGGGTCCTCCTGGGCGGCGCTGAAGGCTCTGGGCGGCGCTTGGGCGTCGGAGGGAGGCTTGGCCGCTGCTGTTGCTCAGAGCGCAGGGCTGCTGCTGGGTTTTGGGTTTACAGTAGAAAGGGGGAGCCTTTGGTGGTTGTGGAGGTGGCTATGGTGGTCTTCGGCAAAACCAAAAGAGAGAGAGAGAGTGAGGGTGTTTGGGTGTTTGAAGACAAAACAAATGAGGAGGGGAGGCTGAGGAGTAGATAGGAGAGGGAGGGTGAGGCAGTGCTGCAGAAGGAAAGTGAAGGGGAGAGGGAGGAGAGATTGTTGATGCAGGGGAGGGGACCAATTTGGGTTGCACAGAACGGGAGGGAGAGAGAGAGAGAAAAGAAAAAAAAAGAAATTAAAATATATGTGGTCCCAGCAATACCAATTCAAATTAGCGGAAAAAGACCCAAAACCCGCTCACCCGGTCGAATCCCGACTAAATCAAATTTAAATAAAATTTTAATTCAAATTTCAAGATAATCGAAAATTAAGTAAATTTCAATCTATACTCGAAGTCGAAAATAAAATCCATTTCTAAAACCCAATTCGAAACTATATAGAAATTCGTTTTCGAAGTATTTAATAAGATTCAGTTGCTCGAGGACGGGAAATTTCAAAATTTCCAGAATCTAAATTTTAAAGTCGAACATAATTTAATATTTTAAGAAAATAATATTTTAAATTTTCCGGTCTTTACATTCATCCACCTCTAAAAACAAGTCTCGTCCCCGAGACTAAAACCATTTTAAAGCAAGGGGATGAAGTTTTAAAATCGGTGAGTCCGAGGACCATGTCCAAGGATCTTGTAATCGTCTCGGTTGCGTCTTCCGAGATTCTCACAACATCCTAGTCACGGCCGTGACATCTCCTATTGGCCTTGTCAAGTGTGTAATAAGCGCCCCTATCACATCCTCGCTTAGACTTTTCGGAAGTGTCACAGCCCTAAAAGCATTATAGCGTCCGACTAGGTCTTAGCAAGCAATCTATAAGCGCCCCTATACAATGTTTGTATCCACTTCGTGAGACGTCATAATGTATATCCAGTTTGTAAATCTCACAGTGCTTTGTAAATGGAAAGATTGTCATCCAAATCATTGAAACTCTCAACTTCTTTAAAACCCCAAGTTGGCCATTTTTAAAACCGCTCAAAATCCTCAAATCCGATGTTTAATCAAGCAACTTTACACCAAAACAAGTCAATTTCCTTCAGATCAAGATTTCGACAAAATCTCCCAAAAAACCCAAATCAGTTCTCGCAGCCCAATCAATCAAATTCAGAAGGTAGGAGGTGGAGTCATCCACCTCTAAGGGCTAATCTCATATTCTCTTCCTAGGTTCCAAAATCATTCCATCACCATTCACAACTCAACATGAACAAAAGTAAATCAACTCATCAACTCATAACATCATCAACCACTTCTCATATAGCAATCCTCAACACCAATCATGATAATCTCAACCAATCGACATCGTAATCGCATAACATGTTTACCCATAGCATAAAGTATACCATTCTTTCAAACACATCAAAAGCAACAACAACATCTCAACGTCATATCACGAGTCATAAAGTGTATCTACCTCATACCGAAGGCATAACAAGTGCATCATCGAATTCTCATAAATCACGCAAGCACACATGTCAAGAGATCAAAGAGGTTAGGTGTCATGGAGTCAGCACACCACTTCTAGTCAAATTTCACGATCGCATCTCAACATCGCACACTAGTGGAACCAGTCATAACAGGGGATCTCATGTAAAGCATAAATTTACATAGTCATCCTATCCAATCTATATCCAGCATTATCATAACATATTATCACATCAATCCAACAAAATCATGCTATTAAGATTCAATCAAAAAGGGAAGATCATCAATATATCAACATCAAAATGTCATCATGCTTTCCAGACATCATCTTAGCTCATCACAATGTCATATAACGATTATTAACAATCATGCACCATCATCTCATATATACACATAAGTCATATCTATGCTCCAAGTCATATTCATCACCTACCTATTCATAATCAAGCTTATCAACCATATAGGATAACATCATGCTTTCACGTAACACGCATCATATCATTATTTCATGATTCATTCAACACATTATAACATGCTTTTAGAACCACATAGTAGGATAGCAATGGGTCATTATATCATGAGTATAGTTGTCACTACCAATTATGATTCAATATTGCATATCAACATGTAATATCATGCCATACAGGTTTATCATGGTTGCTATCTAACATCATGCCAGTACATATTAACAAATCACGTAATCAAGAAGACCCTCACATCATACCAATCACTCAATTTCCTTAACCGCTCTCTAACCATTCTACCAAGAGACCTCACTCACATGTTTCAAGAAGAAGCAATCATTAACATTATTATACAGAAGGACTACATCATATCAATCAGCAATTATCAATAGCATCATTAGCTCATCATTAAGCATTGCAACTATGTTTAAAGTCTCAATCTACGGTCATGCTCGAAATTATCACATAACACCATATATGAATAAAGTCAATTCAAACTAGCAAGTTTCATCATAATCTTAGCTAATAACCGGTCCAGATTCTCAGCATTTGTAGTTTATACTTATAGGCAAGGAATTTAGATCATGCTTAGTAACTCAAAATAGCATCACATCAAGCCATCATGGCACATTAGGACCGTAAGGCATCAAATCATATCATCATAGTCAACAGACAATCAAGCAACAGTCATCACATCAACAAGCAACTTTCAACATCAGGTCAGTGCAATACCATCATCAACAAGCTCAGAAAGGGTTAGCAATTCGAATAGAGGACGTTCCCACCTGCAAGTCATATCGTACTCAACAATCGTGATCCTCGAACGAGCTTGTTCCGTCGACATTATCGATCCTGAGGCCCGTGGGTTATGGGCCCACGCTTCTGTTGCGCTGCTCTATCGCCATTCGACTTCCCGATCCCTTTCCATGCGGTCGCTCCTCCAAGGTAACGCGTAGGAGTTCAAGTTAGTGGAGATAGGGGAGTGACAAAGGCGGACGACCCATTGTTTCTTTCGGAGACGGAATAGACCAAAGCTAAAGACGACATGACTAAAGACAAGACTCCGACCCGGGAATAGTAACGATGCCCTTAAGAAGGTCTATTAGGTTACAGTTGTGACAAACACGCACGAATTCATCATAGAGCATATCCATCACATCAATCCATACTAACATGTACTTATCTCGGGGAAACATTCGTATTCATACCAAAGACATAATCAAGTCCTACGCTGATGTATGTGAAATAAGCTAATATTCTAGTATTCCATGGGAGCAGATATGCCTAGCAGCTTCAAGTAAGATAGACGGAACCGACAATGATCATATATGATTCGAAGTCATGCGGAGTTTAGTGAAGATAATGAGCATCGTGCATATGATCAGTGTAAGAGCATGGTATACACATCAACAAATGAGTCCAATTATATCATGGAAAAGTATATTATAATAATCAAACGAAGCGTCATACGAGGGCTCGTAAGAGTAGCATAGCAATTATCACATATATGGACAATGCACAAGTTTGGTGTATGCATCATACGAGATCATATAAAGGGCAACATAGTAACTATCTCACAATGATCATATATTAGGTCAAGCATGGCACGGAATCATATGACGAGATACATCTAGAGAGCATGGGTCCTACATGATACTAGCGATACATAATGCGATACAAGCATAGCCAAGATTCATTAAGAGGAGTTCAACATAATGTTCACGAAACATGAGGCATCATCAAAAGTAACAAGATGGACATCATGGATGCTAGGTTATAATCATGCTAAGAAAGAACCATCATAGAGTGCATATATGGTACGATAGCTGTCACATTATAGAACAAGCATGATATGAAATCATTCAGCAGGTCATATTGGAAGTCATAAGCTCCACATGATACTAATAGCACACATCGAACATGAGTAGAATTAAAGTAATTCAACTAGATTCATTACGGTATTCATGTGTCATGTGTATGCAAAATCAAGATATAGAGTGGTGTGTGATCAAGCGGGGTGTCAAATCATAGGTTCATGCAAACACGAGAGAATAACATAGAGTAGTAGACATTTTAACCATTCAAGCATGCTAGGTTCAACCATTACGGAAGGCTAGTCAATCATCGAATTCAACATTAAGCTAATCAAGATGAGTGAAACATGTTAAGAGAACGGAAAGAGGAAAGAGCCACACTATCAAGGACCTAGTTCAAGAGAAAATCAACAATAAGGTAGGCAAAGTAGAACTCGCACAAGTCACAACCAAGGATCCTACACACTACTAATGGCTCAATATAACATATGATACATACATGCACTCGATTGATTACTCGATACTAAGTAAGACTTCAATTCAAACACATTCCAATAATATAGAAGCATGAGCAAGTTTAACGATGCATAACACAAGTTTAAATAATGGGCAACATAATTAGAATACGGGGCACGAGTACAAATCAACACATACTAGGGTAATCATGCATTCACCAAGACTCCATTATGCCACCAAGTCTCCGTTCAACCCAACTAACATACACAATATTAACTTGCAAGTTAATCAACAATAGTTAATCTGACGAAGACGAAATAGATGGGCATGATATAGATTCTTGTCACAAGATGAATGATAAGCATTGAGGCATCATCGGCTAGCATGTTAAAGAGCACATCTTATGAGGCATTCATATAAAGAAGAGTCGATCACACTATCATTGACCTAATTCAGAAAAAGTAGCAATCATATAGACTCATACCATGTGGTTCATGTTTCTAATCAATCATACGATCAATATGCCAAGTAGACATGCGATGACAACATATAATCATGAGAGAAAGAAAGGCATAACACGGGACCTAAGCAATGGGGCAAGCATGGGTACAGAATGTCATACAACTACGAATTCATATTAAAGATCATCATAAATGTACCGAGGATTACGTAGCATAGGAGGCATGTTGACATGAAATTATAACATGTATCCATCAAGTAAGGGACTCACTCTATCATGATATTAGAACCGAACTATCACACTATCATGAACCTATTCACAGGAAGGGCATCAATTAGACGACATCCTAGCATATGACATATTTATTCGTGCCCTAGTATGACGATGCAATATACTAAGTAAATCATGTCGGGATGATTTGGGTATAATAAATGTAGCTCGAACCCATACAATAGTCATTATGAACATTAAGGCACATAAGCACAATTTCAAACTAAGGATCAAACTGTTGATCAAGGAGTAATGCATATAGGATCACATAATCATGGACAGAGCAATCAAGATAACCCGATAGAAGTCCATAAGGGCAAAATTGACTCTTCCCAACTGACTCATTACCCCTCTTTCCCGTGGGACTCGGATACGAATTTTCCGTGACAAGAGGACACTGATGGATCGTCATAAGAATTGATAACGACAGCCTCGTAAACATCTCACTCTCTAGCTCGAAATTTCATCAAGGACCGTCTTCCAATACTCTCACGGACAACCTTTATATTCAATCATGATTCCCGACACCATGTGTTTACCAACCCGATTTCCCGTGGAGGAGACCGATATTCGAAGGGAGGACTCGATTGAACTATCAAATGGTTCATAAGGAAAGGGCGGTTCCACAAAAGTTGAGCTTAACCATAATAGAAGGAGGGTACTCCCGCTATTCCGTTCGCACAAATCGTTCGATATTCATTAAATAGTCAGAACATAACAATCAATCTTTAACACATCAAGCACTCAACATAGAATTAGTCAATGCCACATATAACGACCTCTTTGGAGTCTTCCCGACCCATCTGTAAAGATCAAGCTAGTATTTCGCCTACCCATTTCCGACTACATCCAATAGGGATGGTCTATCGCCTTTTCTACCCACTCGACCCCTTATTAGTTGGTTCTCCTCTTTTATCATAAGCCAAGTTCATATTTAGTACAATTGAGTTAGGCATATTAAGTTCATTTTGCCCCTTTAAAACGCTTTCGAGTCTTTTGAAATTCATGGGCGGTTTTCCAAAACATACACTCGACCCTTTCGTACCTAAATTGCACAACCTCGCTCTGATACCAACTTTGTAACGGCCCGGATATAAATATCCGGGATACGTTTCAAAGGTCGGATACCTTCGTTCGGATGTTGCAATTCAGGTACGGGTCAAGGTTTCAAACCTCTAATCAGTCGAAGTTTCAGAAATACGATTTAAACGAAAGTAAAGCGGAAGCATGACTTAGATACAAAAGCCGCGGCAGAGCCGGGTCAAAACCAAAACAAAGTGGGTGATTGTCATTTGTCAAGTTAGAATATGTTAGCCGGATTCTTCGATTCGCCAAAAGATTTCCCCGTCACAGAAGCATGGAGCAACAAGAGCGGTACCTAACACTATCCACGAAGTCAGGCCTGGTGATCGCCTGCGGGTCCTCTGACCGCACTGAGGCCACATAACATGCCTATGCCTAAATAAAAGATGACTAATGCGGTACAAGATTTAAATCACACTATCATGCCCCTAGTATATATATAATATGCAGAAAAGAATTGTAAAGGGCCCCAGACAATGCCAAGTGGCATATCCCTCTCCTACCTCTGCACCCCTTCCCTTTAGTGCAGAGACTGGCCAGTTCGGGCTATAGCATAGCACTCTCTTCGTGGTGGTGCACTCACCACGGTATCATCATATCATATCATATCTCATCATCATATCATATCTCATCATCATATCATATCTCATCATCATATCATATCATATCCCGTCATCATATCATAAAGTAAATAAAACATGCCCGATGGTGCTGGGCTAATCGTATCATATCAAATCATCTCATCTCTTGCCCGATGGTGCTGGGCTATCATATCATGCTCATATCGACTCGATAGACTCAGGGCACCCGATGGGGCTGGGCTACCCTATGACCCTAGCAAAGACTCTAGGACTATCACAGATAACGGTCGTTCTGTATTCAAACACACAAAGTAAACACATGCTCAGTTCAATGCAATCCTAACATGATACTACATGGCATGCTTTAATATGCAACAAAACTACACATTACATGACACATCAGGCAGGAGGTCCAGGTTACTGAGTAAGTCCCGTAGGATACTTACCTGTTGATGCAGAACAGCAAGATAACACAAGCAAGGGCCCAAAATGCAAGTCCAAAGCAATCCAAAAGCAATACACACCTATCATCAAGTCATTTCCAAAAGCTACCAGACCAACATTCATACACACGAACCCCAGTTCTCAACATTCTCAAAACCGACAGATAGTAAAACTGTTTTCCCAAAGTCTTCCCGATACGATCAAATCGACTAAAATCATTCTTCAATTAAACTCATTGATAAAGTCTTAACAACCATAATTTCAAACTCGTAAATCCCAATTAAGTCAACTCATACTCAAAATGTTTTCTCAAATCATACTTGGCCAAATTCCGACATTAAACATTTAAGCCTTAAGGTCAATTTCCCAAAATCATGTTATAAAATAATTCCGGAATGTTTCTTATCTCAAAAACCATATATAAATAAATTCCATTATTACATTATTAAAATAACTCCAAGCTCACAAATCATATTTATGAATCAAGACCAACAATTCACTTTAAAAATTCCTAACTCTCATATTTAAATCCTCATAAAAGCATCGTATATAAATAATCCAATTAATATTATTTTAAAACAAACACAATATATAATGATAAATTTCCAGAATATTATAATTATAAACAATTTCCAAAACTATAATAATATTCAACCAATTTAACACTTACTATCCATATAAACTCAAAACAAAACCATAAATATATTTATAACTCCATAACAATAAATATCACTTTTAAAACTTATTAGATATAAATATTAATAATTTCATAACATATAAATATATAAATTCATTTTCCTAAAATCAGAAATAATAAACATATAACATATATATATATAACCGAAAATTAAACACACACACACACACACACACACATATATATATATATATATATATATATATATATATATATATATATATATATATATCCCATAACCAAAACCCACTCAGAAATAAGCCCAGCCCAACCAAAACCAATGACCCAGATCAAGCCCAAACTCAAGCCCATACCCGCATGGTGTTTAAAGGAACCCGGATCCAAATAAAAAAGAAACCGGATCTGTAACCCGCCCCCAACAGAAGACCCATCAACAATTGTTATAACCCGTTTACTGGAATTCGGGTAAGGCCCAACCCGATGGCCCAAGGAAAAGAATGAAACGGCCTTCTTCCACATCGATGGAACAGGGCTCATCTGAGTTCGAAATGACGGGGAGGGAGAGGAGGAAAGGTGAGCCGCCGGCGATGGCACTGGGATCTGACCATTCGACCCAACTACCCTACGCACACACAAGGCAAGAAGGAAGGGAAGAAGAAGGAAGGAGAAGCTCACCGGACGTATTCGAAGAACGCCGCCGGAGGTGGTCGGGCTGTCCAGGTGCTCGTCTGAGACGGAATCGACTTGTTCTTGGCCTCAAATGAAAGAGGGAGAGTTAATGGTAGAGCTTTATCACATTTTGGAGTGGAAGGGAAGGAAGAAGGATTACCATCTCCAAATCAGAAAACAGGGCGCAAGAGGGAGAAAGGGCTCGGCGGAGGTGCTGCTGGCGGCTCCTGGGCTCGGTGCTCCCGGTTCGGCGGTCGAAGGACTGCTGCTTGCTGGAACAGAAGTGAGGAGGCGAAAATGGGGGTTGTGGTGCTCGGATTCTCCTTCGAAACCGAGGAGCAAGGAGGAGACTTCGGCGGCGGCGTCGGGGGTCCTCCTGGGCGGCGCTGAAGGCTCTGGGCGGCGCTTGGGCGTCGGAGGGAGGCTTGGCCGCTGCTGTTGCTCAGAGCGCAGGGCTGCTGCTGGGTTTTGGGTTTACAGTAGAAAGGGGGAGCCTTTGGTGGTTGTGGAGGTGGCTATGGTGGTCTTCGGCAAAACCAAAAGAGAGAGAGAGAGTGAGGGTGTTTGGGTGTTTGAAGACAAAACAAATGAGGAGGGGAGGCTGAGGAGTAGATAGGAGAGGGAGGGTGAGGCAGTGCTGCAGAAGGAAAGTGAAGGGGAGAGGGAGGAGAGACTGTTGATGCAGGGGAGGGGACCAATTTGGGTTGCACAGAACGGGAGGGAGAGAGAGAGAGAGAGAAAAGAAAAAAAAAAGAAATTAAAATATATGTGGTCCCAGCAATACCAATTCAAATTAGCGGAAAAAGACCCAAAACCCGCTCGCCCGATCGAATCCCGACTAAATCAAATTTAAATAAAATTTTAATTCAAATTTCAAGATAATCGAAAATTAAGTAAATTTCAATCTATACTCGAAGTCGAAAATAAAATCCATTTCTAAAACCCAATTCGAAACTATATAGAAATTCGTTTTCGAAGAATTTAATAAGATTCAGTTGCTCGAGGACAGGAAATTTCAAAATTTCCAGAATCTAAATTTTAAATTCGAACATAATTTAATATTTTAAGAAAATAATATTTTAAATTTTCCGGTCTTTACATTTTCGAGAAACAGAAACAACATTATTCGATAGAATAGATGAGTATTCGGTGGTATATGAATGATTATTCGATCGTATATGAGTGATTATTCCCTCGTATATGTCTGTTTAGTTGTGTAGTTTTATACTCGTGCGCTGAAGGTTTTAATGTTGTTTGTCAAATCAAATACTGTAACGGCCCGGATATAAATATCCGAGATACGTTTCGAAGGTCGGATACCTTCGTTCGGATGTTGCAATTCAGGTACGGGTCGAGGTTTCAAACCTCTAATCAGTCGAAGTCTCAGAAATTCAATTTAAACGAAAATAAGGCGGAAGTATGGTTTAGATACAAAAGCCACGGCAGAGCCGGGTCAAAACCAAAACACAAATTCTAAAGTCATATAGCCAAATTAGTGGGGTTAGACAGATTTCTTTGCAATCGGCCGGGGGACTTTCCCACGCCATAGAGACAGGGAGCAATCATACCTAAAAACAATTGGTGCGAGCGGGATCAGACCGAGGCCCCAACACACCCTGTCCCGCAAGCGAACATACACATACGCTAATAATAAAGATGATGCAGATGCGGAAATTTAATCACAATAACATGATCCTAATTTACAATATGCGAAAAAGAACTGTAAAGGCGCCCAAAGAATGCCAAGTGGCATGTCCCTCTCCTACCTCTGCACCCCTTCCCGTTAGTGCAGAGACTGGCCAGTTCGGTGCTATACCATAGCAATATCCTCGTGGTGGTGCACTCACCCACGGTATCATCATATCATATCATATCATCTCATCTCTTGCCCGATGGTGCTGGGCTATCATATCATATCATATCAACTCGATAGACTCAGGGCACCCGATGGGGCTGGGCTACCCTATGACCCTAACAGAGACTCTAGGACTATCACAGATAACGGCCGTTTTGTTTCATACGCATAAAGAAATAGAATGCTCAATCACAAGTGCAATCCTAGCATGATACTACATGGCATGCTTTAATGTTTATGCAACACCTAGTATGTCATATATTCACAAGCATGTAATCTCTTTCAAATCTGAGTAAGCCCATAAAGGAACTTACCTGAATAAGCCGAACAGCAGAGAACAAGGCAGAAGCAGAATCCAAGTAACGAGTCACCAATAGCAAGAAATGTCCAACATGTCACAATCACCTAATAACATATAAATGCATAAATCTATCTAATTCACACAAGGCGCCCCTAACTATCATACATCTTTTCTCATATCTTATTTCAGATTATTCCATCTTATCTTATCACAATTCATATATCATTCCAAGTTCATCTCATCTCAGCATTTCCAAAACAATCTCTCAAGAGCTCAACTTAGAAAATCAAACAATTCTTTGAAATCGCTTATCCAAATCCCGACATTAAACACTTAAGCCTTAAAACCAATTTCCCAAAAAATCATATTTAAATCCTCATAACTCCTCATATTTATAAATCATATTCATAAATCATATTTATAAATCAAACCCAACAATTCACTTTAAAATTCCTAACTCACATAGTTAAATCCTCATAAAATGCATCATATATAAATAATCCAAGCACCCCTGCATACTATGTTCTCGATACCCCCAAAGGTTATTTCTTACATTTCTCACTCTTCCCAAGATATCACAACGTAGAACCCTTCTAACCTACGCATCTTCAATAAAATCTTCTCGGTCACTACCTAACCAACCTATCCTTAATCATACCCTTATCCGAGATTCACCTAGGAGCTCATCGAAAACCACCAAGCATTACCTCTTATAATTCCCGAACCCACTCGGTCCAACCTAAGTCAACACCCCTCTTCGGCAACTTTCCCCTTACCACCGTCGATCGTTCTAATCACTCAAAACCTTTCTCCACTCTCTGACCGCTCTACCAAAAGGACCTCACTCACATGTTCAAAGAAGAAACAATCATGGACATTATGGCACATAAGGACTACATCATATCAACTAGCATTTGTATCAATAGCATCATTAGTTCACCATTACGCATTGCAACAAGTATCAAAAGTCATAATTTACCGTCATTCTCAACAAGTATTGTAAAACATCATATATGAATATGGTCAATTCAAGCTAGCAAGTTTCATCATAATCTTATCAAATAAACAGTTTAGGTTCTCAGCCTTTGCAGTTCATACTTTTAAAGGCAAGATATTTAGATCATGCTTGACAGTTCAGAGCATCTACGCATCAAGACATCGGGCACATTAAAGCTATAAGGTAGTCGAATCATATCATCATAGTCAACAGACAATCAAGCAACAGTCATCACCAAGTCATCACATCAACAAGCAACTTTCAACATCAAGTTAGTGCAATATCACCATCAACAAGTTCAGAAAGGATTAGCAATCCGAATGAAATACACTCCCACTTGCAAGTCACATCATACTTAATAATCGCAACCCTAGAAACGAGCTTGTTCCGTCGACATCGTCGATCCTGAGGCCCGTGGTTTATGGGCCCACGCTTTCGCTGCACTGCTCTATCACTATTCGACTTCCTGATCCCTTTTTCCATGCGGTCGCTCATCCAATGTACGCGTAGGAGTCTAAGTTAGCGGAGATAGGGGAGTGACAAGAGCGGACGACCCAATATTTCTCTCGGAGACAAAATGGACCAAATCTGAAGATGACACGACTAGAGACAAGACTCCGACCCGAGAATAGTAACGATGCCTCTAAGGAAGTCCATTAGGTTACAATGGTGACAACAAGCACAAATTCATCATAGAGCATATCCATCACATTAATCCACACTAACATGCACCTATCTCGGGGCAACATTCGTATTCATATCAAAGACACAATCAAGTCCGATGCTGATGTATGTGAAATAAGCTAACATTCTAGTATTCCATGGAAGCAGATATGCCTAGCAGCTTCAAGCAAGATAGACGGAACCAGCAATGATCATATATGATTCGAAGTCATGCGGAATTTAGTGAAGATAACGAGCATCATGCATATGAACAATGTAAAAGCATGGTATACACATCAACAAATGAGTCCAATATATCATGGCAAGGTGTGTCGTAACAAATAGGTGAAGCATCATACGAGAACACATAAGAGCAGCATAGTACGTATCACATATATGAACAGTGCACGAGTTTGGTGTATGCATCATACAAGATCATATAAGGGCAACATAGTAACTATCTCATCTGACACAATGATCATATACTAGGTCAAGCATGGAACGTAATCATATGACGAGATACATTTAGAGAGCATAGGTCCTACATGATACTAGTGATACATGAGGTGATACAAGCATAGTCAAGAGTCATTAAGAGGAGTTCAACATAATATTCACGAAACATTAGGCATTTTCAAAAGTAACAAGAAGGACATCATGGGTGTTGGATTATAAACATGCTAAGAACGAACCATCATAGAGTACACATATGGTACAATAGTTATCATATCATAGAACAAGTACAACACGTGATCATTTAGCGGATCATTTTGGAAATCATAAATCTTACAGGATACTAATAGCACACATCGAACATGAGTACAATTAAAGTAATTCAACTAGGTTCATTCCGATATTCATGCGTCATGTATATGCAAAATTAGGATATAGAGTGATGTGTGATCAAGCGAGGTGTCAAGTCATAGGTTCATGCAAACACGAGAAGCCATCATAGAGTAATAGACATTTTAACCATGTAAGCATGCTAGGTTTGACCATCACGGAAAGCTAGTCAATCATCGAATTTCAACATTAAGCTAATCAGAACGAGTGAAACATGTTAAGAGAACAGAAAGAGAAAAGAACCACACTATCAGGTACCTAGCTCAAGAGAGAATCAACAATAAGGTAGGCAAGGCATAAATGTGCGTAAGTCATAACCAAGGATCTCACACGTTACTAATGGCTCACTATAACATGTGGTACATACATGCACTTGATCGATTACTCGGCACTAAGTAAGACTTCAATTCAATCACATTCCAATAATACAGAAACAGGAGAGGAAGTGTAGCGAGGAATAGTGTAAGTCTAAGTAATGGCAACACGACCAGAATATGGGGACATGAGTTCAAGTTAATGTATATTGGGATAAAACATGTATTTGTCAAGACTCACTTACACTAACATATTCTCACCTTAGCACAATTAACACATAACGACACTCATTTGCAAAATCATCAACAATAGTTAATCTGAGGAATACAAAATAGGTGGGCATGCTATAGATTCTTGTCACAAGATGAATGATAAGCACTGAGGCATCATCAGCTAGCATGTTAAAGAGCACATCTTATGAGGCATTCATATAAAGTAGAGTCGATCACACTATCATGGACCTAATTCAGAAGAAGCAACAATCATATAGACTCATATCATGTGGTTCATGTTTTCGATCAATCATACGATCAATATGCCAAGTAAACATGCTATAACAACATACAATCATGATAGAGGGCAAGACACAACACGAGACTTAAGCAATATGACCAGCATGGATACAGGGTGTCATACAACCACGAATTTACCTTAAGAATCATCATCATAACAGGTACTGAGGATTAAGTAGCATACTAGGCATGTCGACATGAAATTATAACATGTATCCATCAAGTAAAGGACTCACTCTATCATGATACTAGAACCGAACTATCACACTATCATGAACCTATTCACAGGAAGGACATCAATTAGACGACATCCTAGCATATGACATATTTATTTGTGCTCTAGTATGACAATGCAATATACTAAGTAGATCATGTCGGGATGATATGGATATGATAAATGTAGCTCAAACCTATACAATAGTCATTATGAACATTAAGGCACATAAGCACAACTTCACACTAAGGATCAATTGTAGGTCAAGGAGTAGTACCACATAGTATCACGCAATAATGGACAGAGCAATCAAGATAACCTGATAGAGGTCCATAAGAGCAACATTGACTCTTCCCAACTGACTCATTACCCATCTTTCCCGTGGGACTCGGATACGAATTTTTTGTGACAAGAGGACACTGATGGATCGTCATAAGAATTGATAAGGACAGCCTCGTAAACATCTCACTCTCTAACTCAGAATTTCATCAAGGACTGTCTTCCAATACTCTCTCGGACAACCTCTATATTCAATCATGATTCCCGACACCATGTGTTTACCAACCCGATTCCCGTGGAAGACCGATATTCGAAGGGAGGACTCGATTGAATTGTCAAAAGGGTTCAACATAGTGGAGGGGCTGTTTCACACAAGTTGGCTTAACCATAGGGAAATAAGGGTACTCCCGCTATCCCGTTCGCACAGATCATTCAATATTCATCAGATAGTTAGGACATACCAATCAATCTTTAATATATCAAGCACTCAACATAGAATCAGTCAATGCCACATATAACGACCTCTTTGGAGTCTTCCCGACCCATCTGTAAAGAACAAGCTAGTATTTCGCCTACCTATTCCCGACTACATCCAATAGGGATGGTCTAGCGCCTTTTCTACCCACTCGATGCCTTTTTAGTTGGTTCTCCTCTTTCATCATAAGCCAAGTTCATATTTAGTCCAATTGAGTTAGACATATTAAGTTCATCTTGCCCCTTTTAAATCTTCAAATCCTTTGAAATTCATGGGCGGTTTTCCAAAACATACACTCGACCCTAGCGTACCCAAATTGCACAACCTGGCTCTGATACCAACTTTGTAACGGCCCGGATATAAATATCCGAGATACGTTTTGAAGGTCGGATACCTTCGTTCGGATGTTGCAATTCAGGTACGGGTCGAGGTTTCAAACCTCTAATCAGTCGAAGTCTCAGAAATTCAATTTAAACAAAAGTAAGGCGGAATTATGGTTTAGATACAAAAGCAACGACAGAGCCGGGTCAAAACCAAAACAAAAATTCTAATGTCATATAGCCAAATTAGCGGGGTTAGACAGATTTCTTTGCAATCGCCCGGGGGACTTTCCCACGCCATAGAGACAGGGAGCAATCATACCTAAAAACAATTGGTGCGAGCGGGATCAGACCGAGGCCCAACCACACCCTGTCCCGCAAGCGAACATACACATACGCTAATAATAAAGATGATGCAGATGCGGAAATTTAATCACAGTAACATGATCTTAATTTACAATATGCGAAAAAGAACTGTAAGGCGCCCAAAGAATACCAAGTGACATGTCCCTCTCCTACCTCTGCACCCCTTCCCGTTAGTGCAGAGACTGGCCAGTTCGGTGCTATTGCATAGCAATATCCTCGTGGTGGTGCACTCACCCACGGTATCATCATATCATATCATATCATCTCATCTCTTGCCCGATGGTGCTGGGCTATCATATCATATCATATCGACTCGATAGACTCAGGGCACCCGATGGGGCTGGGCTACCCTATGACCCTAACAAAGACTCTAGGACTATCACAGATAACGACCGTTTTGTTTCATACGCATAGAGAAATAGAATGCTCAATCACAAGTGCAATCCTAGCATGATACTACATGGCATGCTTTAATGCTTATGCAACACCTAGTATGTCATATATTCACAAGCAGGTAATCTCTTTCAAATTTGAGTAAGCCCATAAAGGAACTTACCTGAATAAGCCGAACAACATAGAACAAGGCAGAAGCAGAATCCAAGTAACAAGTCACTAATAGCAAGAAATGTCCAACATGTCACAATCACCTAATAACATATAAATGCATAAATCTATCTAATTCACACAAGGCGCCCCTAACTATCATACATCTTTTCTCATATCTTATTTCAGATTATTCCATCTTATCTTATCACAATTCATATATCATTCCAAGTTCATCTCATCTCAGCATTTCCAAAACAATCTCTCAAGAGCTCAACTTAGAAAATCAAACAATTCTTTGAAATCGCTTATCCAAATCCCGACATTAAACACTTAAGCCTTAAAACCAATTTCCCAAAAAATCATATTTAAATCCTCATAACTCCTCATATTTATAAATCATATTCATAAATCATATTTATAAATCAAACCCAACAATTCACTTTAAAATTCCTAACTCACATAGTTAAATCCTCATAAAATGCATCATATATAAATAATCCAATTAATAGTATTTTAAAACAATATAAACAATATATAAAGATTAATTTCCAGAATATTATAATCCAAAACTATAATAATATTCAAATAATTTACACTTACTATCCATATAATCTCAAGACAATCCATAAATATATTTATAACTCCATATCAATTAATATCACTTTTAAAACCTTTTTAAATATAAATATTAATAATTTCATAACATATAAATATATATATACATATACATATTTTCCTAAAATCAGAAATAATAATCATTACAACATATAAATATATATGTATATATATAAACATAACATTTAACATATATATAAATAAATACCAAAATTTAAAATAACCAATCCCATATTTGCCAGCCCAACCGAAGAAAGGAAAAGGCCCAATCCCCTGACCCATTACTCCAGCCCATGACCCTGATTTAGGGTCCAAAACCAAACCCATACCCGAAAGACAATTGATCTGCAGCATCCAATGGCTTAACATCATCTGGACCACCAATCAACCCAACCCGAGAAGAATAGCCCAATCCTAAACCCATACCCCTTTTTAAAACTGAAGCCAGAAAGGGAGATAATAAGGAGGAGTGGGCCCGTGCTGAGGTGGCAGCCAAGGTGGACGGGTGGGGACGGGCTCATGGCCCACCTTCTTCCCCAAATTGAAAGAGCAGAGCTCTCTGCTACAGACGGAGGAAAGAGGGAGGAAGGAGGAAGGCTCCAGGCCCCGCCGGCGGCGATTTCCGACCCTGACTCCAACTCCGACAACAACCCGACCTCAAGGAAGGAAGCAAAGCGAGAAAAAGGAGGGAGGAGGGTGAACTTACAGTCACGACTCCGAGGTGGCCTCCGCGTTTCGATGGTGGCTCCTCCGACTGCGAGAGCTCGGCGGCGGCGCTCCGGGGTGCTTCTGGTGGCTCGTCGCTGCTCGGAATGCCAATGAGGGAGGGAGGATGCTCCCGTGGGCAGCTCGCAGCAAGGGGACGAGGGGAGGAGCTGAGGCGTTCAGCGCTAGCTCTCGGCAGAACGGGGCTCGGAGGTGCTCAACTTCAACGAAGTGAGAGAGCAGAGGAGGACGACGACGACAATGAGGGGCTGGGGAGATGGTGGTGAGGTTGGCTGAAGGAAGAGGAACAAAGGTGGGGCTGCTTGGCTCGGCAAAACAGGGGATGCCGGCGACCACGAACAACGACGAGGAGGGAGGCTAGGGTGGTGATGGGTTGGGTTTAGGGGCTCAGTTTGCAGGGGTAAGAGGAGAAAGGAGGGCTGCGTTTGAGGATCCTCTTGGGTAAGGGAGAGAAGAGGGAAGAAATGGGGGTTTTTGTTTTAATGGGTGGGTTTGTTCCTGGGATTGAAAGAGAAGAAGAGAGAGGAGGGGATAAGGAGGGAGGAAAGTGATGTTTGTGTGTATTGTGAAGGAGTGAGGCAGGAGGGCTGGGTGTGAGCAGAAGAGGAAAGAAGACAAGAGAGGGAGGGGGACCATCCTACCTTGGGCAAAAAATCCGGGAGAGAGAAAGTAAAGAAAAGGTAAATAAAATAAAATAGGAATGGTCCTCACAAAAGAAATTCAAATTAGCGGAATAGACCCAAATCCCGCTCGCCCGATCGAATTCCGACTAAATCAAATTTAATCAAATTTTAATTCAATTTCAAGATAAATGGAATTAAATGAATTTCAATCAAAACTCGGAGTTTAAACTAATCTTTACTAATACTCGATCTTGAAAGCGAAAATCGAATCCCGTCAAAATCCGAAATTTAAATGATGCCGGAAGGATTTTAAAATTGAACTCGTGCTCGAAGGCGGAATTAAAATCCGCTAGAATCTAGATTCTCAAAATGATGCCGAAATAACTTAAAATCCAAAACTTACGCTCGAGGACGGGTTTTATTCCACTTTTACAAATTGAATTTAATCATAATTTATTTAATTAAAATAATCATAACATATAAATATACTCGGTCTTTACAAATACTCCATAAATTGACGAATAATGAATAAATTCACCGAATACTAATTGACCACAAGAAAAGTGAATTTTTGGATATTTACGGTTGAAAACAACATTAAAAAAACATTTTATATAGAATAATAGCCTACTTCAACATATCTTTTTATGCATCCCAACCGATTTTGTGGATAAAATAAATTGTTTGTGTTGATCTCCATTTAATTCTTTATAACAAAAAATTAATTTAGATATGTAAAATTCTTGATTTTTTTAGATCAACTAACTCTTTAAAAAAACGTGTAGGGAATGGGTGGTTTTTTTCAATTACCGATTTCTTTCTCTTCTTTCTTTCATCCGTATCAACTAACATTGTTTTTTATTTTATTTCATGATGGTCCCATAACAAAAACTAACGATTTTTAAAATTGATTGTAAAATTGATTTGGATACTACTGATCAGATCAAGGGTGGGACGTCCCACAATTCTAACTCACGCGCAAGGGAATGTGTGGTTTTTTTTTTAATTTTGTGTGGGACTCACTTGATTTTTATTTTTAAAAAAAACTCCCTTTTAATCCTATTCATCCATCACAATTAGATCAATGATTTACAATTGTGCACAATGTACACCTTAAGGGGTGTGCACATTTGATCCATACTCTATATATATATATATATATATATATATATATAGAGGGGTATGTAGTACTCCCTCCGTTCGGCAAAACTTGTCATTTTAGCTTATTTCACAAGTTTTAAGGCAAACAACAAATGTACTAATTTACCCTCAATTATTACCCTCCTTTTTTATTTTATCGAAAACTATAACTAATAAATCATCAATCATATCAATGACATTTTTGTAAAGTAAATGACAAAATACCTACAATGACAAGTTTTGCCCTTAATATAACATAATACAATGACAAGTTTTTTTTTTTGAAGGGAGTGAAATTTGATATGTGAGAATGGGCAACTGCCGGGGCCTTCCTTATATTGGGGTTGCTTGAGCATTATATGGGGCCCACACAGTTTTAATGTCTAATTGAGATCTTATGTGACACAACTAATACATAAAGATCTGACGAGAAAAGATCTCATGTTACACAAGGCAACACTCATATATGTTACTCCGGAGTATTGTAATACTCCCTCTGTTCGGTAAAACTTGTCATTGTAGCTTATTTCACAAGTTTTAATGCAATTAACAAATGTACTAATTTACCCTCAATTATTACCTTCATTTTTTACTTAATCGAAAACTACAACTAACAAACCATCAATCATATCAATGACATTTTTGTAAAGTGAATGGCAAAATACCTACAATGACAAGTTTTTTTAACAAAAATAACACCCTAAAATGAAAAGTTTTGCCGAACGGAGGGAGTATTTGATTATATATTTAAGTTATATATCTGCATTAAAAATTTCCAAAATTATATTTATGTTTTATTATACTCCCTCTGTTAATTAAAACTTGTCGTTTACTATTCATGCACACTTTTTTAGAATGATAAAAACTATATGAAATATTAACATTTTTTAAATTTGTTTTTATAAATTCATAATTAATAGTAACAAGTATGAAATTATTTAAAAAAATATGTTAAAAAATTTAATGTTTTATATAGTTGTTAACACCTCAAAAAGCGTGCGTGAATAGTAAAAAGTCAAGTTTTAATTTACGGAGGGAGTATATTTTAAAAATTGATGAAAAATCACACTTTAAATTTTATATAAATGAAATATCGATTATTTTCCGATATATTTTTAAAAAATTATTTAAAATAATTTTTTTATATTTTTTATTTTTCATAAACATATACTTTTTCATAGTTATTTAAAATATAAATATAATTTTTCAAAAAAATTAAATATAAATTTATAACTTAAATAATTAATTATTATCCATACATTAATGGCATAAAGTGTACCGCTACCTGAAGTAATTTGAAACCGGCTAGGGCTTCCCGTCTCGTGAATATAACCTGTTACTTATCAACACATAACTTGACCTGAACGTTCATTAATTTTTTGGGTTTAAACTCGAAATTTTAGAACAAGGACTCGAAATTGACTCGGGGAGTCAGCACCATATAGACCTCACAAGAATTCATCATGCAATTCATTAATGTCACTCATAAGTTAAATAATATATATAATCTATACTATATATAATCTATACTATATAATCTATATTATATATATATATATATAAATTTGGGTGAAAGTCCATTAATTGCACCTATTAAATACTTACAAATAAATCTATTTTATATATAATATTAGCTTAAAAAAAAGTTATTGTAGCTTATTTGTTATAGGTTATAGGTATAGTTCCAATCCACCATGTCAAGGGATCAAATCTTTATAATTACAACATTTTTGAAGTTTATAGTATATTGTTTTTTTATTTGTTTTAAACCTAAACATAAGCATTTCTAAAGCAATTATCATTTTTTGCTTATATAGTTGAATTGCATGTAAAATAAGTAAGAAGTTAAATATAGGGCCAATTTAATTAATATATATATCGAATTTCAAAGATAAATAAAAATATTAAAACTTATAGAGATAAAAATTATTAGTAATAAAATTACAATGATAATATATCAATTAAAACTATATATTTAAAATAAGTCCTCTATAACTGCAACTTTTAGAGATAATGCATATAGAGTCAAGTTATTATATTTGTCGGATTTCCAAGATAAATAAACAAACTTTTAGAGATAATGCATTTCTAAAGAAATTATCATTTTTTGCTTATATAGTTGAATTGCATGTAAAAGTGAGTAAGAAGATAAATAGAGTCAAGTTAATATATTTATCGAATTTCAAAGATAAATAAACATATTAAAACTTTTAGAGATACAAATTATTAGTAATAAAATTAAAATGATAATATATTAATTAAAAAATATATTTAAAACATGTTTTGTATAATTAAGTATAACATTTTTCAAGTTTATACTATATTGTTTTTTATTTGTTTTAAACTAAACACATGCATTTCTAAAGCAATTATCAATTTTTTTGCTTATATAGTTGAATTGCATGTAGAAGTGAGTAAGAAGAAAATAGAGTCAAGTTAATATATCTGTCGAATTTCAAAAATAAATACACACATTAAAAATTTTAGAGATAAAAATTATTAGTAATAAAATTACAATGATAATATATTGATTAAAAATATATATTTAAAATAAGTCATGTGTGTAGCATGGGCATGCTCAATAGTATATATAATAATTAGAGTATGTCTATAGCACTTATTTGTATAAATATAATATTTTTATGCTTTAAATATTTATATAATATTATTATTATTATTATACTAATATTTATAAATTTAAATATAATATTATTATGTAGTTTAATTTGACATATTGATATTATAATTTAATTTTGATAATATTTTAATTTTCTTAAAAAGTCTTCAAAAAGTTCGAGTTTTTTGACCTGTTGGGTCGACTCGAAACCGTGACGAACTCGGTTCGACTCGACGTGAAACGATATGTAACTCGATTGATCCAAAATCTAGTCTATTCAAGACCTGAATGACTCGAGCCTGACTTGAATGACCCGGTTAGCAGGTTTACGATGTAATTTAAGGGAAATTTTTAATAGAAAATGTTTTTTTCATATAAAAAGAGTTTTGTACTTTCATATTTCAAACACAAAAGAGCATTTTTTTATTTTTATGTCATAATTTACAACTAACAAAAGTTATAGTCTTCTTAATTATGTCTCCTATTTTATTTTTTAAAACGGAAGGGTTTTTTATTATGTATTTTTTTACTTTTTGCCTTTGATTCATGGGAGGTTATTTTTAAAATTTTAAAAATTTTTTTTAAAACATACGTACTCATAATTCATATGGAGAAACACATTCTCGTGATTTATAGAGAGATACATAAAACATAAAGAAACAATTCAAGTTTCAGCGAAGAGGAATCTGTTCATGTAACATGTTTCGTTGTATAGGAATAACATTTTAAATCGAATTGTCTTTCAAGTCCTATATCTGACACAACCACACAATATAATAAAATGCTTGTATTCGACTTGATGACTACAAGGGAATGTGCCACTTTGATTCGTCAATGCAATCAAGAGTCCGCACAAGACACCCAAATTTTTAGGGCTCCATAATATTGGATTGGTCTAATCTTTTATTTTTTAGGGCTCCATAATATTGGATAAATATATGTATATACATAATATATATATATATATATCTTTTTCCTTAAATTTTTTTTAAACCTAATCCTTTAGGGCTCGTTTGGTTAAACGTGGGAAATAGACTTCCCGGGAAGTAACTTCCCAGAATATGTAATTCTCATGAATTCTATTTCATGGGAAATGTAAAAAAGTGCTTGGTTGGAAATAATTTCCCATGAATTCAAGTCCTATGTTTTGTTTGGTTAAACATGGAATTTTCATAGTAATTGGAGATTTTTTTAATAAAAAATAAAATTTATAGGAGATTTGGGATAAGTGAATGGAGGAAGTAGATCTTACCTACCCCTTCATGGTAACCTAACTTCCCCCATTTCATAGGAATTGAAATTCCCATGAATTGAAATTTCTATGTTTTTCCATTTTCAAAAATCATATCAAACACATGTATTGAAGCTTACTTCCTAGGATTTTGGACTTCCCGGGAAGTAGGAAGCTAACCAAACGAGCCCTTATTAAAAGATGGTAATTTTAAAAAAATATTCAATTAATCAATTGTTTATTGATTATAAAGAGTGTATAGAAGACTTTGTTTCAAAAAAATATTACAAGGATGACATATCTCAAGTAAATTGGTTACGTTGTTTTAACTAAGTCTATATGTCATGTGTAAGAATTAAGATAATTATAATATATATGCTAATTTTTATATTTTTTGGTTATATTTTTATTATTAGCAGGGCCAATTTTTGTTATAGAACAACCGTATAACCGGCCCTGAAACTGAACACCATGCTATTTGAATACCATGTATGTATGTATGTGTTAATTATTATATTTTCGGCCCCTAAGTAGAAACTAGAAAGTGCAAGAGAACCTCATTGAAGGGTAATCAAGATTCAAAATTTATCATAAATATAAATTAGTGAATGGTCCACGCTAATGTCGTTGCACAGTTAACCCTAGAAGCATCTTTTGCCATTTTACTTGACTTTTAGGAAATTAAATGGAGATTGATTTGAAATATTCCCCCTACATAGTGTGGTGTTGTTATGCTTCCATAATTAATCTATGACGTACAACGTTACCCATAAGATCCGTAACTACACGGTTCGGGGTTTCTATCTCTGGATTCTTTCTTTTGTTCGACTTTTGTAGGTAGCTCTGAAATTATGCATATGTAGTACGATCTAATTTAAGGATTCCGATTTATTACGTTAACAATCCATTGTTTTAGTTTAAATGCATTTAAAGCATAATAAGCGTTTGGATGACCACACTATTTGAGAAGCCCCGATCTAATATATAATCACCGGGCTACATACACTCTTGGTGTCCAAAAACAAAGGACTATATAGCCCGGGCCATTAATATCCGAGCTATTATATATGACATATAGCTCGAGTGTGTAAAATAGCATTAATGCTCTATACTTATTATCACACTATTCTGATACTCGAATGCTAGTCTACCAGTGCATAATCAACGAGCAGACCGATCGATCAGATAAAATATTTTTCTACTAGTGTATAATCAACGAGCAGACCGATCGATCAGATAAAATAAATCCCTTGAGAGATTATTATTGAATATATGAAAAGGATAGTATTCCACATTGATAATATTATGTATCCAAGCCTTGCATATAGGTCGATGAGCTACTTCTCCTAATGTCGATTGGTTTTAGGTTGGAACCCCATCAGTCTTGTGTGTTTGACTTGGTTAGCGCCTGATGTGCTTGTGCGTGTGACTCCCCCGCCCCCCACTCTTTGATCTTCTTTTTCCTAAAAGTGATGGATAAACGATTTAGGTAATTACACCATGATGATGGATAAACTCAAAGAGGATATATAGACAAAAAAAATATGCTATTTTAAGAATATATATATATACACGATTTTTGTTTAGCGCAGGGGTAAATTTCCGTTTAGCGCATGGTCAAGTGGTCGCAACGACCAAATGTTAATTGGTCGTTGCGACCAATTTTTTTTTACAAAATACACATGGTCGCAACGACCAAATAAAATATGGTCGCAACGACCAATTGTAATATGGTCGCAACGACCAATTTCAGTTGGGTCGCAACGACCAGTGCGATTCCACATAGCTACAATCCGCCATAGCCTCCCCTCTCCCTCTCTCTCCTTCCTCAGCCCCTTTCAATTTCTCTTTGCTTGGATGAGTTGCAGATTTCAAGTCTCCTCTCGAATCTTTGTTTTTCCATCTGATTTTGGGCATCGCAATAAAGTAAAACTAATAGTTTGCAGTGGTTTATGGTTGGGAATTGTGGCGGCGACGGCCGAAGCATCGGCTGAAATACCCCAAATTATTTTTGGGCTATTTCTTATTTAATTAAATAAATCTATATTGTATTAAACTATATTATATATATCTTGTGAATTTGGTCATTTAATAAATTCACCTAATATATATGGTATGGATTAGAATAATTAAATTATTCTAAAGAGAAATAATATATGAGTTGATTTAATTTCATAAATCCTTTAAATACTCTTATTATTTAATTTATAAAGTTAAATTAAATAATATTTATCCCGCTAGAGGGAAGAAACCTATCTTCTCGATCTTTAATCTTTATCCACTTCTTTTATTTCTTTTCCTTAAAATTTATTATCTACCCATGATCTCTATCCTTAATTGATTCTTAATCCTAAAGAATCAAAACTCTATCTTTTACCTTTTATCTAAACCTAATTCAACAATATAGATACACATCAAAATGCTAGCGTTCCCACGACCCAAAACCAATTCAACCCACTCGTCATCACCGTCCTCTCTCATCACCGTCTCCGATTCAACACATCACTCTCGTAAGCCAAGTTGACCTCCGCTGAGCCACCACAGCTGGCCATCGCCCATACCTGGAGAACGCAGCCCTTGCCCGTAGACGCGCCACGAGCCAAGCCGTAGCCTCCGCCCCTGCTCGCCGTCGTCGGAGATAGGAGCCATTGTAGTCGTCGCCTTCCATTGCCACACCCACGACAGCAGCCCTTGTTGCAATCGTCTCCGCGAGCCGCCGCCTTATCGCTTCCTTGCCGCTGCCCATCGTCACCCGAGCCGCCGCCGTCGGTCGTAGCCTTCGACGCTAGCCCATCGACGCCGGAGGAGAAGAACGCCGAGCCGCCCCTGCACTGGTCTTCCTCCTCTGTACGTACCTGCTAAGATTTAGCAGAGATTTGATTTCTTTTTATAAAAATTACAGAAAGCTCCCTTGTTTTATATAATTTCCCTTTTTTGCCCTAAATTAATTACTTATTAAATTAAACGGCCAATATTTCTGAACTTTTCCATTCTTGCCCGTTTCAGCGACATCAAGAAATCTCGAAGCACCCACGCCGGATCCCGCTTCCCGAGGAATTCATATTGGTATATAATATTTAACTTTATAGAATTAATTCAATTTCAAATTGAGTTAAGTAAAGTTAATTTCATAAAATATCAATATTGATATTCATTTTTCCGTTGGATTCAATAGGTGCTAAGATCTCGTCTCGTTGCCATCAACCGATCAACGAAGGTTAAGGCAAGTGATTTCGTTCAATGCCCTTTGCATGTTTCGTGATTTTTTTTTGGCGTGCCTTCTTATTCTTCTGTGTCGAATGCGGCCCTGTGGCCAATTTCCTTGCCAGTTTCGATAAATTGCATATCCGTCTGCTTGATGTAATTTATCTCCTTATTCATAAATTGGCATGAGTATTAATTAAATGGGCAATTATAAATATAAATATATAATTGTATATATTAAATATGTTGTATATATATAACTTGAGATAAGTGAAAATTGTCCATTTTTATCTTCCTAATTGCATGAATTTCTGCTTGTTTCATTCATGCAAATTAATAGCATGTGATATTCAGATCTTTTGAAATACCCGTGCTTGTACGTCCTTGTTGGTTTAATGTCGTGATTATGATCACCTAGTATTTAATGTTAAAGCTGTTATAGTTAAAGTGTGCATCTCACGTGGTGCGGATTGACTTAAAGTCAGTGCGAGGGCTAGCTCGCAGGTTGGGAATAGTGTAAAGCCCAGTCTAAAAGGTTCCATGGAATATCTAGACTTCAGACAGTCTCAGGTCGCAGTCCCAGTTGAGTCTGGACCCGTGTCCCTACGTACAATTAGACTTCAAAGTCTCAGGTCGCAGTCCTAGTTGAGTCTGGGCTCGTGTCACTATGTTTTATATTGTGTTATATACATATTTACATTATGATTATTATTATTGAGATTATTAATAGGTGATCAATTCAGTTATATTATACTTCAGACTTGTTCGGGGTATAATTCCATTTCTTATCATACGATCGATCACTATGATCATCCGAGTCATGTTACGAATCTTTATTTCTTATTCAGTTTTCACTTTAAATACTCGCGTCTTTCCCTTAACCTATGTCATACCGTTTTATGGTCACTGTATGGTTAAAGTCTGAACATTTTCCCTATCATTTGCTAGTCTTAATTGTACTAACCATCCTATTTATTGGATGGCTGGTGTCCTTCGTTCTCACGAAACACCAGACCATATTCCACAGGTTTAGTGCGAGCAGTGGAGCAGGAGAGAGTTGAAGAGCGGGCTATCATTTATGAATCTTTATACTACAAGTTTTGAACCTTTGAGGTTTCCACAATGCTACTTTAGTTTTAGCTATTTTGGAGTCATTTTTACTTTATGGTTTTGGTATTTTTATGTTACTATGATCGGATATTTTAAACTATGATATTTATTTGACTTCCGCCTATTTTATTTTAATTGCTTAAATTAGCATCTTGTTTATGGGAGCATGGTTGCATGTCCCTATAAGCCTCAGGTGAATTCAAAGACATTAAAGTCTGCGGATTCACTGGCGCTGTAACGTTCCCTCGGGATTTAAAAAGGGGGTGTTACATCGGCCTCCATGGAGGAGTTGAAGAAGGGGACCGCGGCGCTCTACGACGAGTCGTCGAGGATATGGGAGGAGATTTGGGGAGACCACATGCATCACGGATTCTATGACTCCGGCGAGACTGTCTCCCTCTCTGATCATCGATCTGCTCAGATCCGCATGATCGATGAGGCTCTCCGATTCGCCGGCGTTTCTGGTTCGTATTTCCATCTTCTTCTCAAATCTCCTCCCTCTTTTTTTTTTCATGGTGATTCCAGAGGCTTATGTGCACTTGAACCTTATCACAATAGAGACTGCAAAGTTGTTTGCTGGTGCTGATCGATTTGATTGCCCGGATCCTTGTTTGTGTGATGATTTGAATAGAGCGTGGTCACTGTTCGATGAAATGCTTGTGATTGTGTGGGGGTGGGATAGGGTGGTTTAGGGTGTAATTTTCGTTAATTGAAGGGATATTTTTGTCACACTCTAAAAAGAAATTTCACTTGCTCTAAAAAGTAGACCCCTATATATATATATATATATATATATATATATATATATATATATATATATATATAGAGGATCAATTGTTCACAAGCCTTAAAAGTGTATCTTGTGCACAAATGTGGATCATTGGATTGGTTGAAATGGATGGACGAGATTAAAAGGGATTTTCTTTTTAAAAAAAAACGGATGTGGGTCCCGCTTACATGTGAAGGAAAACTGGTTGTACTCTCACCTTTGAAGCGCGTGAGGGAGTGGGTGTTTTGAGGGTTGGTAGGGTGAGCAGACGCCCCCTCTCCCGTGAGTCGAGCCAACAACATTATTAACAAAGACGGCGCCGGCGTTGCAAGCGGTGGGTGCGAGGGACTGAGCACATCCTTACCTAAGTCCGGCGCCCGGCGGTGAGGCGAGGTGGATCGAACCGGTGTCCGGGCGAATCCACTCCAGGGGCTGCGAGGAGGGGTCTATTGTCGTCGGTTGGTGCGAGGGTCGAGCTTCACATTAATGGTAAACATCAAGCTTTTTTTGGTTTTTGAAATTTGTTTGAGATTTGTATGTTTTTGAAAGTTGTTTGAAATTTGTGTGCGCTATGGGAGATTTTTAAAAGTTGTTTCCATGTCTTGGCTGGTGCTTTCTCCGGGAATTAGGGGTTTAAAATGGGGGATTTTTGTTGTATTTGGTTAATGTTTCGATTTCCATCTTTCAATTCTTGATGTGTAGTGATTCGGCAAGCTCTGCTTTTCAATTGCTTTACCGATCAAATTCGAACCAGTTGAATTTTAGGACTAATTTTTTAGCTTCAAGTTTTCTATTTTGTTTGTATTGTCCTCAAATTTAACCAGTTGGATTTGGCAAACTTTGTTTTTATTTAATCATCTCTCAAATCTCAATCTAGTTAAATAAGACATTATGTATCATACAATCTATACGTGTCTTCACGAAGTTGTTTTGGAAATTGGAAGCTATTTTGCATACAAGTATCAGTACTGATTTATCTTCTATAGTTAATTATTTATTTTTCCTTTTAATTGCTTGATTGCTTCTTCTTGGTACACACTTGTGAGGGTTTACAGTGCTTTGGCTGGTTCATCACGAGTTCTGATGGCAAAAATGAAGATGAAAGTTGAGCCTCCTTCGATGGTGAATACCCTGTGAATCTCTAATGATTATTCACTGGAATATAAGCATTATTTGGTGAATAACTGAATATGTAAAGATTATTCACGACAATTGTCAATTTTTTTAAAATGTAGTCGAATTTTGTTATCAAACTTCGATTGCATATATGAATCTTATTTGGAATTCACGTTGAGGAAAGAGTCTCTAATGATTATTCAGTGGAATACAATTATTATTCGGGGAATTTCTAAAGATTATTCATTACAATTGTCATTTTTTTAAGGAAATATGAGATGGTTAATTTTATTCGTTACACATGAAACATTGCATTATTCGATGAATTTCTAATGATTATTCGTTTATAGAAGATATTTTTTTTGTGATCACAAAACATGAACTATGAGATTATTCGGTGAAATATGAAGTATTATTCGTATAAATTGTAAGTATTATTTAGAGATTTGAGGTTTTTTTTAATCTAAAATTGATTGACAAAAAAAACATTGTTCAGTAACATGTGATAAATGTAAATTATTCAGTGGAATTGGTAATTTTTTTACCTGAACTGGATAGTAAAAGAAAAAAAAATTCATCGCACGATTATAATTAAACAACTAAACACATTATTCGGTGAAATATGAATCATTATTCGGTGAAATATGAAGTATTATTCGGTGAATCTATAAAGATTATTCGTTTGTAGAAGCCATTTTTTTTTCCTTCTCTACACATCAAATATGAGACGTTTTGGGTAAATTTCATGATTATTCATTTAACTCCGATTCATTATTCGATAGAATATCTTAAATTTTGGATGAGAAGCTACAACGATTAAAATTATCCTCCTAAATCTGATGAATTGTAAAATGTGAAACATTATTCGGTGAAATTTGAAGCATTATTCGACGAAATATGGGGTTTCTGAATTTTAGATACTTATTAGGGTGAAAAAAACAAAAATAAATGGGTCCTACAATAAAATAAAATAAAAAAATAAATATCAACTTGGTGGTCCCCATATCAACTGGCCATTACTCTTTATCACAAATTCACAATTGAGATATGCAAGCATCATCTCCACGTACACGCGCCACTGAATGAAGGTAAGTAATTTTTTTGGTGGGTCCTACATTTTTTAATTAAAAAAATAACGAAAACAACCAATTAATCTTAGTCATCCATCAACTCTTTATTAACGACCCAGATTTGTGCACAAGGTACACCTTAAGGAGTGTGTACAATTGAACCACACCCTATATAGGTTGGTTCCGGTGTACTCAGGTCTTAACGTGTATCATGTACACAAATCAGGGTCGTTGATTGAATTGAATGGATGGATATGATAAATAGGTATTTTCCCCTTTTTTAAAAATAAAAACCGTGGGGCCCACTGTGTGAATTGGCCCACTTGCCAAAGGATGCGCGTGAGTGGAATTAGTGGAGAAAAGGTATGGATGAATTTGAGACTTTGAGTGGGTTTGGATTAATTAGTGGGCCCGATTGATATAATTTTTTTTATATTTTAGTAACCCTAGTGGATAGATTTGAATTGTTAAGATTATGTAATTAAAATTTTTCAAAAAAATAAATTAGGATGTGGTTCTAATTAAACAATTATAATGGTTAATATTTGATGATATCGTTATATTATTCGATGGTATTATTAGATTATTCATTTGTATCGATAGATTATTTACAGATAATGCAGGTTATTCGATGGTTTCACTGGATTATTCGATGGTATCGCAAGATTATTCGATAGTGTTATTCGCTTACTTACCATTGCCCCTACTTATACAGATCACACCTTACTAGTGTGTCAATTAAACTTACAAGTGAAATGCGAGTTATTCGATGATATCGCTATATTATTCGATGGTATCTATGGATTATTCAATGGTATCGCTTGATTATTTGATGGTATTGTTTGATTATTCGATGGTATAACTTGATTATTCGATGATATCACATGATTATTCAATGGTATCAAAGCATTTTTCAATCATATGACCGCCAACATAAAAAAAAAACTCATTTCATTAAGCCTAAAATCGGTCTATACAGATAAATAATTTGGCTTTTCTCCCGAATACCCATGAATAATTCGGCTTTTGGCACTAAACGACTAAACGAATAATGTTGATATATGCTTTTACATTTCATCTAATTAACTAGGATTGACCTTTGCTAACAACCCTCACGGTCCTGCAATTGTAAGAGAATCATATAATTTCATATTATGCTTTCAAATTTCCCAAATACACTTCATAATTTTCCAATTACATAAGAACCCTAAATCAATTTTATTATTTACCCAATTGTATGCAATACGGTAGAAAGATACACACTCTTACCCACGAATGTTACTGTTCTTCTCTAATCCTTCCCTTTCGACATAACCACCAGTTGTTGGCGGCTAAAGGCAAGTGGCGGTGATAGCGGCTCACTTCACATCCCAGATCTAGGGAATTAGATCGATTCCTTCAAATCGACTTGTGCAGCGGAGATTTGAAGGGCTTATCGAAGGCTAACGGATGACGATCGATTCCTTCAAGCATACTGTTAATTGTCTTAACACAAGGGAGATCGATTTGAAGGGCTTATCTCGTCGCCGGACTGCCTCCTTCAAATCCGGGCTTGGAACGTCGGCCACCATCGATCGCATTCGACGCCCTCGCACCGCCTTCGACCTTTCCTTAATCGCCTTCGACCTTTCCTTAATCGCCCTCGCACCGCCTTCGCAATCGATGCTCGCCGCCTTCGAAATCGATGCTCGCCGCCTTCGAAATCGTCGCCGCCCTCGCGTCCTTCAAATCTTGGCTTAGAACGCCGACCACCTTTGCAGTCACCCTGTACCATTCAAAATCCTCTTCGCTCTCTCTCGCACAATTGTCTCACGCGCATATAAGGTTGAAGGTGGGTGTTTTATTTCCCATTTTTCTTTTTCAATTAATCAAATTTACTAATTAATCTCAGCCTTTAGATTGCACTCAATCAACTATTAGAATTTGTGTACATGATACACGTTAAGACCTGAGTATATATGATCTATCCTATATATATATAGTATGGATCATTTGTACATAAGTCTTAGGGTGTACCTTGTACACAAATATGAGTCAGCCTTTGATTTAAATTGAATAGAGGGTCGAGATGGTGACATGTGTCCCTTTTTTTATAAAAAATAAAATAAAAAGCCTATCCAGGACTCAACCTAAGAGCGTGAGCGCATGATTGCTGGGAATTAAAAACCTAAACCCCTAATCTTCTTGTACGAGGAACGAAAAAGGAGAAGCGGAGGCGATAGGAAACGACAAGAGTGGAGGCGATTAGTAGCCGGTGGCGGCGCGAGCAAAGTGTGGAGCCAAAGCAAACCCAGGTGCATCTCCCACCGCTCCTCTGGCGTCGCCCGCATCCCTACCCCCAAGTAGCCTGCCTACCTCCCCCTCCTTTGCTCCCTCCTCGACCACCTCCCCTCCTCTCGCCCCCGCCGCCTCCTCCTCCTTGCCCGCGAATCAGACTTCAACCGGTCTCTTCTCTCCTCCCTCCCCAACGCCTGCCCCGCCCTCCTCCATATCCTCTTTTCCGATCTCGATTCCGTCCCCGCTGCCCTCTCGCTCCTCTCCCTCTTTCAATTGATCGATTTCGACTGCGAACCCGTCGCCTCTGATCCGAATTGCGTCTTGTTCTTGATTGGGATGACGATCCGAATCGGATCGATATCCAGATCAACGTCGCTTAGATAATCGAGTCGGTGGCGAGGTCTCCGGAGGTGCGATCGAGCATTAGCGTCGCCGTCGAGGTGTTTGACGGGGTGATTGGGGTGATCCGGGAGGGGGCTGGGTAGGGTGGTGGGGGTGGTTGGGTGGGCGGGGGTGGTGGGGTGGGGTGTTTAGGGTCTGGGTTTGTGTTAGGTATCGGCGTAATCGGGAAGTTGTTTAATCAACATGTGATTTCCGTATTATTTGGGGGAAAAACGAAGAATTATTCGGACATATGTGTTGAATTTAGTGTATGATTTTTGAGATGCATAATTTGATTAATTAGTCGTAAATTATTCAGACGTATGTGTCAAATTTCGGTTACTAGTGGTAATGAATTAGTAAATTATTCGATGAAATCTGATTTATTATTCATCAGTAACTGAGTCTTTGGTTTGAAAAATAATATAAAAACCCTTCATCGCACGAGCATTTTTTGGTGAAATATAAAACATTATTCGGTGAAATATAAAATATTATTCGTATAAATCGTAAGTATTATTTAGAGAATTGGGGTTTTTTATCTGAAATTGATGAACAAAAAAACAAACATTATTTGGTAGCATGTGACAAATTATTTAGTGGAATAAGTAATTTTTCATCTAAGTTGGATGAAACAAGATAAGATAATATTATTCAGTAACATATGAAATATTATTCGGTTGAATTGATGGATTTTAAAAACAATCGAAATCAAAGGTTAAAACAATGCATCTTACCAAAAAGTAGCTTACTAAAAAAACCCAAAGGGGGTTAATTTATTTACAGGTATGCTATTCACATGGCCACATATCGCCAAATGCATGGTGCCTATGCCTAGTTCTGAAGTCGGCATGCATTCTGCCTATGCCTAGTTCCGAAGTAGGCAGAGAAGATGGAGATTTCGAGTTCCTAAGTCGGCATCCAGGGATGGGACATACCGACTTGGAGAACCGGCATCGGCACAGGCTTACGCCACAACGTCGATGGGACGGCCTAGCTAGGAGGAATCTTGCAGCTTTTATAAATATGCCGATTTGGAGACTCGGCATAGGCATGGGTTGCTCAGATTGTAGGGCAACCATCCATCCGGATGCCGATCTGGGAACTCGATAACGACATTTTTTATGCCGATTCAGAAGCTCGGTATCGGGATCGTGCCAATGGCGATAAAATGGCCGTGTGAATAACAGGACCCTTTATTTATGATACAGAAGAAATCAAGAATGAGGAGGGATGTCCATTCACGCGCATGCAATGGTGTGGCAAGGGGATTTGTTTGATTTTCGCACGCGGGATCCACACATTTAATAGATTAAAAAAAGAAAAATTCATTTTAATCATAACCTTCCATTTTCTTTTGATCAACGGTCCATAATTGCGTACAAGGTACATCCTAAGGGGTGTGTACACCCGAACCACACTACATATATATATATATTATTTATATATATATATATATATTATTTAACTTAAGAGCGACATTAATGAACACAAACAGCTGCATGACGAATCCTTGTGGGGTCTATATGGTGCTGACTCACCGAGTCAATTTTGATCCAACGGGTCATCGAGTCTTGACTATAAAATTCCGAGGTCATTAGGTTTGAGTTGTTTTCGAGTCCTTGTTCTAAAATACCAAGTTTAAACCCAAAAAATTAATGAACGTTCGGGTCGAGTTTTGTGTTGACAAGTTTGGTTATATTCACGGGACGGGAAGCCCTAGCCGGTTCAAATTACTTCGGGTAGCAGTCTTTGAAGTTACACTTTATGCCATTAATGTATGGATAACTAGTATGTTCCCCGCGCCATGATGCGATTGTTTATAAATAAAATCTTATTAATATGTTAAATTAATATTATAAAATAATAGTAAAAGTCAGATAATTAAATGTTTTGAATTAAACCCATTGGTTGAGAAAAAAATTAAAGTAATATAAATATATATATATATTACTAATATTAATTTTATGTTTTCTTATTATTAATTTTATGTTTTGAATTAATCCCATTATTTTTTAAAAAACTACTAAAATTATAATTTAGGCTACGATCATGGATTAATTGAATTTTTTTAAAAATTGATTGAATAACCTACTTTTAAGGAGAGAGTGACACCTCATAAAAATGCTTCTCTTTTAATAGTTAGATATAAATGTAAATAGTTCGATATAGATTTTTTTAAAAAACTATTAAAATTATAATTTAGGCTAAGATCATGGATTAATTGAATTTTTTTAAAAATTGATTGAATAACCTACTTTTAAGGAGAGAGTGACACCTCATAAAAAATGCTTCTCTTTTAATAGTTAAATGTAGATAACCTATTTTTATGGAGAGAGTGACACCTCATCAAAAATGTGTCTCTTTTAATAGCTAGATATAGATAATTACTTATTTAAGTTATAAATTTATATTTGATTTTTTTGAAAAATTATATTTATATTTTAAATAACTATGAAAAAGTATATGTTTATGAAAAATAAAAAATGTGAAAAAAATTATTTTAAATATTTTTTTTTAAAATATATCGGAAAATAATCGATATTTCATTTATATAAAATTTAAAGCATGTTTTTTCATCAATTTTTAAAAAATATATTAAAACATGCATAAATATAATTTTGGAATTTTTTAATGCAGATATATAACTTAAATATATAATCCAATATTACAATAACATATATGAGTGTTGCCTTGTGTAACATGAGATCTCTTCTCGTCAAATCTTTATGTATTAGTTGTGTCACATAAGATCTCAATTAGACATTAAAACTGTGTGGGCCCCATATAATGCTCAAGCAACCCCTATATAAGGAAGCCCTAGCAGTTGCCCATTCCCACGTATCAAAACACAACTCAATTGCATACACATACATATTTCATACAATACATCATTCTCTCCCATAAAAAAATGGCCTCTTCCATGAGTACTTGCCTCCTCCTCATCGCCGCCATCGCAACCTCCTACTTGAGCCTTGCGGCTGCCAACCTTCTCAACACTAATATCACCTCGATCACTCTCACCAACGGCCGAGTCTTTTGCACCGCTAATGGTAACCCTAACCTATCATGCGGTGGCACAAGCTGCCCTCCTGCGGTGAATGCCACCGTCAAACTCGCAATCCCGAACACAAACACTCTCATCGCCCAAACCACCACCAACTCCACCGGGTTCTATTCTTTCAATCTCACTTACAACGCGACAAACCCTTCGCCTGTCACCCTTTTAAATGTCACAATTGTCAACGCCTATGTCTCTATCCCGGTGCCTAATTGCAGCGTCCTCTCTGGTGCTGGAGTTTTAAGAGCCCCGTTGCTGACGAAAACTAACTTCACAACAGGAGGGGTGACAGTGACATACACTCCCTTATTGTTTATCAGATATTAAAGGTTCTAATATATGTTACTGCGTGCATCGCCATGTGTGCGTGTCTGCATGTGTGTATATATATATATGCACACGTATATACGTCCTCATATGATATTATATATATATAAATAAGGCATGCACGAATAAAAGTTCAATCCTTAAATATACAAGGGCATCGTTTATGTTATATTATAAGTTTAAATAAAGTTTAAGACGTGTACGTCCATGATGAACTTGTGTCTATATATTTATGATAAATTAATTTACCTTGAAATTATGTTTGTATTACGTTGAATGGAGTGAAATTTGAGAAAAATTATCACCTCTAAAATGGTGCTTCTATTCACTATTGTTATAAAGTATTACGGAGTACTACGTATCTATATATATATTTTTTGACACATTTTAAAAGATTTAAAAACTATATAAAATATTAAATTTTTTTAATTAATTTTCTATATAATTTTATACTTATTAGTAATAACTAATAAATGTAAAATTATTTTAAAAAATTATTAAAAAATATTACTCCCTCTGTTCTAAAATAAAAGTCGTTTGACTTTTCTGCACGCATTTTAAGGAAGTAAAAAATGGATAATTTTTTTTAATGAAATAGTTTTTATAAGCTTATAGTTATGACTACCAAGTATGAAATTATTAAAAAAATTGATTAAAAAAATAATATTTTATAGTGTTTTTACCTCATCAAAAAGCGTGCAAAAAAGACAAACTACATTTAATTTGGAACAGAGGAAGTAATATTTAATATAATTTTAAACGTCTTAAAAGAAGTGTAAAAAAGTCAACTCATTTTAATGGATGTAGTATATATATATATATATATATATGATAGGGTTCGGGTGAGAACACCCCGATCCGGTGAGAACGAAAAAAGTAATATGATTGGACGAAACAGATCTGCTTTTTGGTTTAAAAAAACAAACCTTAGGCGCCTATCCTCATCTTCTTCTTCTATCTTCCTCTGGCATGAGCGCCGCCCCCTGCCTCTCCCTCTCCACCGCCGACGAAAGCTGAGATTGGAGAAGCATGTGTCGCTGGAGCTGTGGTATTGCAGGGGTGTAGCTTCGGATCGTATCCGGATGGATCGAATTCGAATCGGTGTCTTGCTTCTCCGAGTTGATAAGCGATCACCAATGGTAGATTGAGAGCGATATCATCATAATAATATAAGAAAGATATATTATTCTTGATGAATTTCATAGGTTTGCTGTATTCGATCAATTTCATTTAATGCGGCTAAAGAGGAACAACCGATTGTTGATTGTTGTATGTAATATTCATCCGATTAAAAAAATTCATTTATTTTTATTAAGATGATTAAAAAATTCATTAATTTTTATTAAATGATTATTCGTTTTATTTTAAAATATAGGTGGTTCATGTAGTTGTGGTATCCTGCAGAGAATTAGAGAGTGATTCATCAATTTTATAGTAAATGGTTCAGCACATATATAGAGAATGGTTTAGTAACTAAATATATATTGGTTTATTAATTAAATAGAAGTGGTTCATCAAATTTATAGTAAATGGTTCAGCACATATATAGAGAGTGATTCAGTGACTAAATATATATTGGTTCATAAATTAAATAGAAGTGGTTCATCAATTTTATAGTAAATGGTTCAGCACATGTATAGAGAGTGGTTCAGTGACTAAATAGAGAGTGGTTCAGTGACTAAATAGAGAGTGGTTCGAGTCAGGCAATTTCCGGTTTCGGATTGATTTCGAGTCGGTCCATTTGGATATAATCTGGTTCGGGTTATTGCTGAGTTCGGATATAATTAAATTACACTAAAAAATAAATTCTTTATATTTTTTTAATAAGTGAAAATGCCAAAAATAATTTTTAAAAGTGAGGACATTACTAATTAATTGGGTTGTGTTGATAATTAATTTGGGGTGAATATACATTTGACACCGAGAGGAAATAAAATTTCTCATAAAAAAAGTGGAAATAACGTGGAAATAAAAGCAATTAAGGGGAAAATGTGAAAGGTTTAAAACAAATTAAAATAGAATGAGAATATAGAGTATACGCTGGAAAGGAGGCAGGCCGGCCAGTGGCCGGCGGTCACTGGTGCTTTGTATCAAGCCAAGCCTGAGTTCGAGTCTCCCTATTGGGAAAGCGGCTGTGAATTTTTTTTTTCTTATTAATATAGGAGAGAAGCGTGGTTAGAACGCGCCAGAGTGAACGAAGTGCGTGGGGTGGACAAAACGCGCGCGCAAGAGGAGCGGATGGACCAATCACACACACACAGAGATATATATATATATATATATATATCCGAACAGTTTTTGAGCAGCCCCTGTTTTAGTATGGGCTTATAGTTAGTTGGGCTGGTTTCTGTGTCTTGTTAGGCTTGGGTATGGGGTGGGAGGAGGCCGGCGTATGGGTATGCTTTGGATTATATATATATAAGTAGTTTTTGAATGGATAAATGTGACGTATTTCATTGACAAATGTTGCAAGGTAGTAGTGTTTTATAAATGACATTATTTTTTATGTGTAAATAATATGATTCGCATAGGCACTATTCTAAAAATCATGTCTAGGCGCCGACTAATCCCCATCTAGGCGCTAGGCGACCCCCATCCGCCTAGAGCTAGGCAAGCGTCTAGCCACGTCTAGGCGCCCGCCTTGATCGCCTAGACGCCGCCTAAGCGCTAGGCGGCCCCTTTACCGCCTAGGATCCGCCTAACGCTTTTTAGAACACTGCGCATAGGAAAGTAACTATCATGGCAATGAGATTTTTTATTATTATTTTAATCATGGATGTAATACAATGACAGATGGCGGTAAGTGGAATGAGTTTAAATAATATATAGATATAGAATATATCAGGAATTGTAGCCCAGTATACCAAAATTTTGGCCCGTTTGCAAATATGACCCCAGCAGCCCAAATTTGCAATTGTAACAAATTGGTCCAATTTTTTGCAAATCTAACCGGTACCCATGACTTGTAAGTGCTGGGTAACTATAATGATTACAATTATTAATTGGGGCACTAAATCAACTGCAAAAAAAAACCTTGCCTCCATTCTTTCATTTTAATTGGAAGTTCAAAGGGGAGAGGACAAGCCAGTTCAAACAAGGCACAAAACCACTCGAGAGAGAGCGAAGGCAACCAGAAATTTCTGGCCATCGAACTCCATTGAAGCCCCTTCTGAAGCCCTGTAGGCAGAGAAAAGGGTATTAGGCGAGTCGAAAAGGGAGGAAGACGAGGAGGAAGGGACAAACAGTTTAACGAGTTTCGAAGAATAAACCCCAACCCTCACGAAATCAAGTAAGCTCTCACCTTCTGTTGAACCCGAAAGCGTTGCATGGAGTGTGGAATTTGTTGAATTTGGAATTCGGGACATTGGGGAGAAATGGGGTGACATGATGTAGAAACCCTAAGTTTGTGGGAGTTGGGTTGTTCGGGGATGTACTTGGGCAATCACCATTGATGCAAACTTGAGGATGAAACTGAAGGTCAGAATATGTTGGAATGGCATTGAAAACCTCGATTAATCTTTCAAATTTGGATTTGGGGATCTTGTGAATGGCAGGCAGGTTCATACGACTAACATGGGAAAACGTTCGGTTGCCATGAGATATTACTCAAGGTTCGAAAATTGGAACTGAGGAACTTAGGGAGAATTGGGTTTTGGAATTTCGTATTTGGGTGTTGTTTATAAAATGTGTCACTCAAATATGGTGAAGGGGCAACGGTTGGGTTATAATGCTTTCAATTAGAGATTATAGTTGTAGCTTATTGTCATTTTGTGCGTTGTAGTACATAATGTTGTGAATTAAGGTGCAAAAATAGTTGTAGATGTTGTTCATTGTTAAATTCTACTTTGTTGTTCGATGACCATTTTAACATCTTTTTGAAGAGACATATTTTATTCATTTGTGTACTGGCAGACAATTTGTATTTACTGGCAAGAATTCTGGCATTACTGGCAACGTTTTTTTTTATTACTGGCACTGGTGTTACCAATTAGAGGTTATATTTGTAGATTATTGTCATTTTATGCTTTGTATTACATAATGTTGTGAATTAAGGTGCTAAAATAGCCGTAGATTTTGTTGATTGTTGCATTCTACATTGATGTCAAATTACCATTTGAGCATCTCTTTGAAGATACATATTTTATTCATTTTTGTACTAGCAGACAATTTTTATTTACTGGAATGAATTTGGCATTACTGGCAAGGTTTTTTTTTACTAGCACTAGTGTTACAAACCTCTGAGTAAGTTGTACAATGTTGTCATATGTTAGATACCCTCGGCAGCCATGCCTAGAATTAAAGGAGGGAAGGTCTTAACACTGTCCAACAAGCAGGTAAATAATTATACATTGTCATGTCGAATAATGTCTTACATTTGTGTTGGTGATGTTAATCGTGAAGTGGGATATATGTGCAACCGACATGAGCTCTCCCCCTCGGAGAAGTACTTTAGAGAGTGGTCCAACCACTTGTTGAAGATGGGCCTGCTGGAATGCATGTACGAAGCCCTATCTGCTGCACACTGGAAGATGTTGAAGGAAAGTATGTTCGGGGGCATTCGCATGGATGAAGCCCTATCTGCTGCACAGTGGAAGCTGTTGGATTTCGTGACTGTTTATGCTACTGTTTTTGTTGTTTTATGAATCGTACGTAGTCTTTTGCTAGTTGTAGGACTGTTTTTATGACTGTTGGTTTATGTTGGTTGTAGGACTGTTTTTTATCAGTTATGGTTTATGTTGTTTATTGTTGTTCACCTTAGGTAAGTCTGTAGGCTTTGTTAAGGTTGGCACAAGATTTTTCAATACTGGCAAGAAAATAACCGTAACTGGCACGGATTTCGTCCAGACTGGCACGTCAGCAGGGATTAATTTGGTGAATATTGCCATTATTCAAGATCCTTTTATAACTCTTGCATTTTCTCACTTTTGATGGTTTTAGGATTCGTATAAAACTCCTGGTTCTCCATCAAGGAATTTTGCCTCGTCACCGGCCTCAAATGTGCTGGAAGGAATCGGGACTTTGAGGAGGAGGATCACAAAGACGTCATTCGAAGCTTCTTTGTACGGGACAAGGTGAAGGCGTCCGACCTTCTAGTCGATGCATCAGCTTGATTGTAGTGGACAGTTTATGGATGTTGTTATGGACTTATATTGTTATGGACTTAAGTTTTCAGGAACTTTAGTACTTCGTATTGTTTGGTTTAACTATTAAACGTTTAAACATTTCCACCTTTTGGATGATTGGTGTTTGATGTCTGATACAATATGTTATGGACACTTGATGTACTGTGTTATGGATGGTTGTTGTGAATGATGCTTTATGACTCATTTCGTTTGGGTTGAATGTTCGATATTCTTCTCCTGGGAAGTTTCTGAGATATATAAGATCTGTCAGGGGTTATTCTTTTATTGGCTTAGCAATACATTTTATTGGCAAAGAAAAATCATTTACTGGCTAGTAAGCAAAAATCGAAAACATTTGCCTTTTGCATTGTTGGCAAACTATTGTAATTTTGTGCTTCGTATTACGTAATGTTGTGAATGAAGGTGAAACGGTAGTCATATATTGTGTTCATTTTTGCATTCTCCACCACCAGGGAGCAAGTGCCATTTTGGCTTCTAATTTCTTTAACCGAAGCATTCAATGGAAAGGGCCATGCCCCATCTCCACCGCTAGAGTTCCAGTACTTGAAAGCATCCCAATCACTGTCATCATCCACTTGAACCGAATGACATTCCTCCTTCTTCGTATCGAGTAGGTACTTCAACTCCAATTGGTAGCAACTCGGGTCTAACGCGAGCTTCCCCATTATCTTGCTCCTCACGGATCCAAATGACAAGGTCTCCTTTATGAGTATTGCCTTGTGCAAATTTCGACCTTGAAACACCCATACCCCTCCTTGATGTTCCCACCGACCATCGCACACGAGAGCTAGAAAGACCACCCCTTTCTCCCATGCGAAAGTAAGGGAATAAGATGGTCTTATCATTATCGGTTGGGGGTAAGGAGAGGAATGAGAGAATCCATGTCTGTAAATTGAATATGCTAACCATACTTACCCATGATCATTGATTTATACTGTCTGAAATTGCCACGTGTATCCCTTTGTATGGCAAGAAATATTATGTTGATGTCCAGAACTTCTTTTTTACTGGCTAGTAACTAAAATACTGGATTTTCTTCTTCGCACTCCACCATCAATGGCCGCCTATCAACATTCCCTTCCTCCTGCAGCTTTTGAGACTTTTCTATCCATGTGTCATCACACCACTGCTCCTGATATATCCTCTCTCCAAACTCCCGTTTTTCCCAAGCCAAACCCCCTCCATTTTTTTTGGCGGGAAGTTGAGCATTTATTAAGCCTTCCTAAAATTTAATACGGGTGATGTCATTGCCTTCTCTCTCCATGATCTCTGCAAAATCTTTCATTTTTCCTGTTTTATTTTTATTTTATTTTTCCTTGCCTCTCACGTGTTGACACCTCTAATGGCCCTCCTCCTCTTTTGCCTCTCTCATGTTACCTGCCACCGGTCCTACAAGTCACAATTTTTTTTTTGCAAAACTGGCATTTTTCCCCCTCCCTTCTAATTTTCACATGTCACCGACATTTTTGCAAATGTGAATTTTTTTGGTTTATTCATGCAATTTAGGCTATGTATATAGATGATTAAAAAGTGGAGTACGTAATGAATTGAAAAAAAACTTATCTCTTTAATATATATATATATATATATATATATATATATAGATTGAAAAATTGAAAAATAAATTACCTAAAATATCTAAGCATAATACGATGACACGTGGTGGTAGGTGGAATGGGTTTAAGCATAATACATGAAGTATTACCAACGGATATTATAGAAACAATCAATAATACCCTCCTTCCATCATAAGATTTCGAGGATAAACTATACTGGAAACCAAACCAAAATGGCAGGTTCACTACTTCTAGTGCGCTAGATTTTATCATGGACTCCAATGGAAACGAAATAAACCTCTTCAACAGGATTTGGAAATTTGATTGTCCGCCCAAGGTGAGAAATTTTATAAGGAAAATGGGGCTAGATGGACTCCCAACCAAAACAAGTCTAAGAAACGAAGGTATTCACACTCTCATGGATTGTGCCCTTTGTTACTCCATGGAGGAAGATGCTAGGAGGGGAATCTAAATATGTAAATAAAATATGTAAATCAAACAAATTCCTTCCCTAGCAAATAAATTTCAACACTCCCACCCGATGCAGCAGTATGGAATTAGGATCGATCCTCGAGGAGGCAAGTCAGCGGTTCATCAATAGTCTTGCAAAGTTCATGTAATTGACGACCAGAAGTCTCGATATCGACTGGTTTGGTCGATATCGATAGGAGCTATCGATTCCTAGTGCTTTCCTCTTGATCTGCAAAGCCTGCAAAACAAACAGAGAGGTCGATGTCGACTAGATAGGTCGATCTCGACGGGTCAGTTCTCTCCCTTCGACACAGAAAACCATTGACGTAACTTCTTTAGCAGCAGGGTGATCGATATCGAGTGGTTAAGTCGATCTCGAGTGTAAATGCAGATTTGTAGCAATAAAATAACAGAAAACAGTAATAATAAAATAAGAAAAAAGAACGAATATTTTTGGGGTTTTTTTGTAAATATAAACTAAAATCTTCCAAGGTAGGGATTTACCACGACAATAACCATTCATGCATAAACACTTAAATCACATAAAAAGATTATGTTTTTATCATCCTATGACAACTTTCGTTAATTAACAAATAAATAAGAACATAGAGGCTTTCGCATAAATACCTAATTGTTTCTATCCTTTTCATAATTAGGGTTTTGTCAACTTTCGCCAATAAAACCTAATTACTATCCAAATTCACATATAATCCAATTTCGCTTCATAAAAGGTAAATAAGGAATTATCCTAAATTCTCATGAAGGATTAAGCGCGGGATAGAAGATGAAAACACATAACCAAATTAAGGATTTAAACACGCTTACATGGCTATTGCCGGCCTCACCCCGACCCTAGAAGTAGGACGACTACTCACGCATCATTGGGGAAGACATTATCGAATAAAAGAAATAAACTTGCATTAAAACATCAACATACTCTAATTGTACAACCAAACACCGCCTTCGTCTCCCTCTATCTTCTGCTCACTATTCGCTCTCTTCTCTAGGGTTGCACAATTGCTTGTGGATTGGATCGTTGGATTATTCCTAAAACCACCCCCTAGGGCCTTATTTATAGCTCACTTTCCTTGCTAGCCAAGGATAGGAGTCCTAATCCTACTTAGATTGGTAAATACAAAATCTATCTAAATATAAAGTCTATCTTAAAATAAATATATCTAAGGGTAATATTCCCTAAGATAAGTTAGAATATACCCATAATGATAAAAGATCTTGGAAGATGATAGATAAATCACGTGGCTAAGCAATCTCCCAAGGATCCGGCCCATCACGCGCCTCTTACGTGTCCGTTGCTCCAATCGATGTCGAGTGGACCAATCGACGTCAAGTGCTCTATATCGGTAGACATGTGTTGATTTTGGTCGATGTTGTCTTCTCATGCCTTAGTTTCTGATTTGGTTCTTTTCCTTCAATCGACATCTAGTACTTTGGTTCGATGTCGAGGCATGTAGTCGAGGTCGAGTGGTTGTCTCGAGATCGAGTGACTTGCTCTATATTGAGAGCTTCTCAAGTGTCTTGTAATTGCTCTAAAACGTCCCATTTCCCGCAAAATCAGACCAAAACTTGTGTAGACCTCTATATCTTGCAAATAAACACAAACTACAAAAATTTACTACTTTCCCTACCCAAAAGTATAAAATATGCATAAGAAATGGAATAGACGTAAGCATGAAACATGGTGAAATATGCACACATCAAACACCCCTTACTTAAGCTTGCTTTTCCTGAAGCAATACTTCTAATGGTCATTTAGGGGAAGGGCTAAACTCTCAACATCATAGATCCATCCTCATATAACCCTACAATCAATTACCATCCTCACAAAGATACTATTGCCTTCAAATTCATGCCTGTGAATGAAAAGCAACATCTCACACAAAAGGAGGGGTATGCAAAACATTTTGGTAACATAGCATTAATAATCAAGAGGACTTTTAAGTGAATTGGTGGAGTGAGGGTAAAAGGTATAGTGATGGGCTATATTTGGCAATGTGGTTCCACATTCCTCTTCCTCTCATTATGCTTTTTGCTCTTTTCACTTATATGCTTTTACCTCTCTAACCTTAATGCTGCCTTCTCGTGAGTCGCAAATATGGGTGTCATGAATGGCCCCGGATACTTAGCGCTTTGGACTCCTGATGTGCGCTTATTTCACCATGTTTCATGCTTACATTTATTCCATTTCTTATGCAAATTTTATACTTTTGGGTTGGGGAAGTAGTGAATTTGTGCAGTTTATGTTTATTTGCAAAATATAGAGGTCTACACAAGTTTTGGTTTGATTTCGTAGGAAATGGAACATTATAGAGAAAAGACAAGACACTGGAGAAGCTCTCGACATAGAGCAAGTCTCTAGATCTTGAGACAACCACTCGACCTCGACTACATTCCTCAGCATCGAACCAAAGTACTGGATGTCGACTAAAGGAAAAGAGCCAAATCAGAAACTAAGGCACGAGAAGACGACGTCGACCGAAATTAACACATGTCGACCGATATAGAGCACTCCACATCGAGTAGACCAGTCGACATCGACTGTAGCAACAGACGCGTAAGAGACGCGTGATGGGCTGGATCCTTGGGAGATTGCTTAACCACGTCATATATCTATCATCTACCAAGATCTTTTATCATTATGGGTGTATTACAACTTACCTTAGGGAATATTACCCTTAGATAGATTTATTTTTAGATAGATTTTATATTTAAATAAATTTTATATTTACCAATTTAAGTAGGATTAGGACTCCTATCCTTGGCTAGCAAGGAAAGTGAGGCTATAAATAAAGCCCTTTTAGGAATGATCCAATCATCCAATCATCCAATCCACAAGCAATTGTGCAACAAAGAAGAGAGATAGAGCCGAGTAATGAGTATAGATAGAGAAAGAAGAAGGCAGTGTTTGGTTGTACGATTGGAGTCTTTTGAAGTTTTATGCAAGTTTATTTCTTTTATTCAATCATGTCTTCCCCAATGATGAGTGAGTAGTCGTCCTACTTCTAGGGTCGGGGTGAGCCCGACAATAACCATGTAAGTATGCTTAAATTTCTAATTTGATTATGTGTTTTCATCATCTATCCCGCGCTTAATCCTTCATGAGAATTTAGGATAATTCTTTATTTACCTTATATCAAGCGAAAGTGGATTATATGTGAATTTTGATAGTAATTAGGTTTTTCCTACGAAAGTTGACTAAATCCTAATTATGAAAAAGGATCGAAACAATTAGGTATTTACGCGAAAGCCTCTATATTCCTAATTTGTTGATTAACGAAAGTTGTCATATGATGATAAAAACAAAATCATTTATGTGGTTTAAGTGTTTATGCATGCATGGTTATTATCGTGGTTAATCCCTACTTTAGGAGCTTTTAGTTTATATTTACAAAAACCCCAAAAATATTTGTTCTTTTTATTATTTTCTTTATTACTGTTTTCTGTTATTTACTGTTACAAATCTGCATTCACACTCGAGATCCACACATCCACTGGATATCGAGTACCCTACTGCTGAAGAAATCAAGTCAACGGTTTTTTGTGTCGATAGGAGAGAACTGACTAGTCGATATCAACCTATCTAGTCGACATCGACCTCTCTGTTTGTTTTGCAGGCTTTGCAGATCGAGAGGAAAGCACTAGGAATCGACAACCCCTATCAATATCGACCAAACTTGTCGATATCGAGGCTTCTGGTCGACGCAGACAGGAACTTTGCAAGACTATTCAGGAACCGCTGACTCGCCTCCTCGAGGATCGATCCTGATTCCCTACTACTGGATCGGGAGGGAGTCTTGAAATTTATTTGCTAGGGAAGGAATTGGTTTGATTTACATATTTTATTTATATACTTAGATTCCCCTCCTCTATCAACTCCTCACCTGTGTCCCATCTCGCGGGAATTTTATCCTCCGCAAGCAGGGTTGATCCACCTAACTCCTAGGTGACCGCATTTTCTTTCACTCATTAAATTTTCCATATAAAAATCTCATGCCATCAACTTTATAACATCTTCACAACATATCAACCATATAACAACTCCATAACATATCTTCCTTTCTATAAGGTAATCTCCCGGATGGGTAAAAAGGTATAAAAATGGGCAATTTGAGAACTTGTGGAGCAAATATGACATTAAGCACATATGGCTTAGAATATGATGTAAAGGCTATAAGCATGGGTGATGGTTGGGGTAAATAATACTCGAATGGAAAATAAAGTCATCCGTCCTCTTATTATGCATATGTTAAAAGCAACTTCAAATTTTACTCCTTTCATGGTTTTCTTTAAAAAATCGCACTTCATTGAGATTTCCCTTTACTAGGGAATTTAATTGCTATATCTCTAACAGATCTACTTTTGCATCGTCGAGTCTTGTGAAAACTTCCATACTCATAAGGAAACTTCAATTTTTTTTCAATGGGGGTGATTTTTCTCAAAAATTCTCTTTGGACTATAAACTTTATACTCATAAGGAAAATATGATGCGTAATATGTAAAAGATCTAACCATGTATGCATAGACAAGGCTTAATAAAACAAATAAAGAAAAATTAACGAATATGCATTGAGAAAAATAATGTAAGCAAACTTTTACCCCCACCCCATACTTAAATCCTACATTGTCCTCACTGTAAAAATGAAATCAGAGGTGGAATCAAAGAGAACTTACTAGAAAACGTCGCAGCGGCTCAAAACAGGTTCGGCTACAAATGTGGTCGAGATCGAGTGTTGTAGTCAATATCGACTATGTCGATCGACGTTGGTTGTGTGCATCAACTCAGGGTGATCAGAGGTCGATCACAATTGCCTCACTCGATATTGTGTGGTTGACATCGACCTGTTTAGTCGACATCAAGGGCCTTCGCAGCTCCTTCGTACTTCTTCCGCTCTTCAAAATCCAAAAAACTTAAAAGTTTACAAACAAAAACCAAAAATTCAAAACCCTAAAAACCAAACTATCAAAAAAAAAGAAAGAAAAAGTCTATGTACAAGCTCTAGATTTTATAGTCGCTAGGTCGACTTCTTCCGCTCTTCTATCTAGGTCGGGACATATATGGACCATATGGCTCGCACGTCCTCTTTAGGGCTTTCGAGCTCTACTTTGAAGATTGTCCCCTTTCTATCTTTAAGCTCCAACCTTCCTGGATAGACTTTGTGTATGGTCACTAATCCACTTTTCTTTGTATCCTTTCTCTTGCATCCCTTTATGTTGCATTGATACATTAATACCTTGTCGCCTGCCTTATATGCAGTTATTGCCTTTCCTATAACATTAGTAAGGCACACAAATAAGGGTACTCTTTTCATATGAACATTGTCATTAGAATCTAAAGGATAAGGATTTTTACCTGGGCTTACCTTCAACTCATTTATGCTCTGAGGGAGTGGTTGACATCGAGTACTGGGGTCGACATCGAGTGACATCTTCTCTAGTGGTGTAGTCGATGGAGGTAGGTCAATCAGGGGGAGTCGATCTCGAGTAGGACCAGTCGATATCAACTGACCTTGGTTGATCTCGAGGAATTCGTCTGCACCAACCCCATACTTAGCTTTGGGCATTAGAGTTGGCTCCATTGTGGTTGACATCGACTGGTGTGTGTTGACATTGACTGCTTTCTCAGTCTCTACTTTTTTGTTCGCTTGGTGCCAAATTTCCAAAAGCTCCTCCATTTGGGACTCCATGGCCCTGTCTTCTTGTTCTTCCATGGTCAAAATCCTCTCCATTGGTTCTTCACAAGGAATTACTCTCCCCATTTTATGCTAGGTATTGACTTCCATTCGGTTCACCTCTTTTATAGTAGGGTTGAAGGAGAACTCAATGACTTCTTTGCCAATTGTGAATGACAATAATCCCTTTCTTACTTTGATATTGGCGTCAACTGATGTACATATTTGTACCCCTTTTTATTGCATCTTTTGCCTTTATTCGATTCCTAAAATAAAGGTTGAGAATAATGCATATTTGTGTAGAATGAGCTAACGTGCAAGAAATAGAGTCTGCACAAGTTTTGAAGGTTGATCCTAAAATAGAGGTCGATATCGACGTCTGGAGGTCGATATCGATGTGCCAGATCGAGCTAAAAGATAGAAGTCGAGTGCTAGTTCGAGTAGGAGAAGGAGAAGCTCGAGATAAAGTTTTGAAGGGGTCGATATCGATGTCTTAGGGTGGATATCGACCATGCCAGCAGAAGAATTCGACTCAGATTTTTGATAGAAATCTATCCAAAGCTTGCACGTCTATCCAAAAGTCGAGATTTCTTATCTTCAACACCAGATCTATCATGAGGAGGCTGATTTCACCATAGAGTTTTAGTTTTTACTTTTATTTAAGTTTATCTTAGAGAATAAAGATAAAGTTTTGAGTCTTTATCGACATCTATAAATAGAGGCCAGTAGGGCTGAGTTTAGGTATCCAATTTTGACATTCAAGTTAGTATCCAATAACATACAATTTACATAGACACGCAGAGAATTAGTAGAGAGAGAGGACGTCGAGTGAAGTTTGTAAAGCGAGAGCGGAGTGGCTTGTTCGGTTGTACTTTCTTTCGAAGTTTTAATTCAAAGTAGCTTTCTTTCAATAACAATGATGATGATGTGCATGATGAGGAGCGAGTAGTCAACCCACTTCTAGGGTCGGGGTGAGCCCGACGATAGCAATGTGAGGTAAGTGCATCAAAGGTATGACTTTTATGCGATTCCGTCTTCTATCCCATGCATGATCCTTTACGAAAGTTAGGGAGATTCATTATTTGCATTATTGAAGCGAAAGCCACTCATATTGTGAACTTGAATTGCTCATGAATTGGATAGTAACTCTTAGGAACTATGCGAGAGCCTCTAATCACCTAAGTGTTGATAACGAAAGTTATTTGACGGAAAGGCATTAAAATTTCATAACTTTAGCATAAAACTTGCATTGTTATCGTTGTGGCATGAAACCCCGACTTTGGAAGATTTTTTAATTGAAATCAACATAAAAGTTCAAGTTTTGTTTCTAATCATCCTCCTTTCCCATTCTACTTTCTTCGGACTCTTTTCCGACAAATTGGTTACGAAAACAGTTTTTGTGACAAGCGTCGAAATCGACTGTAACGGTCGATATCAAGGTCTAACATCGATATTGAGGTCTCTGCTCGACGTCGACTTTGCTGCTTTTGTCTTCTGCAGGAACTGCGCTAGGAAATCGACCAGAACTGAGGTCGATATCGACCAGATTACTCGATATCGAGTGTCTGCTGAGGTCGAAAGCTTTGATCGTGAGTACAACAAGGGAAGCGCTGACATACCTCCTCGTGGATTCGATCCTGAATTACCCTACTACTACAAGGGAGGGGATTCTTGTATTATTTGTTTGGGACAGGGAGTTAGCCTAGTTGTGTATTGTTATATTTGAATTATTTGAATCCCTACACTCAACCCCCCGTAAGCGAACAAATTGGCGCCGTTGCTGGGGAGGCAATCAATCGCCACCTAAGTTAATCACGATTATTTGAGCATATTTTGCAGGTTTATGCGACGTTCTGATCGAGGACCTATCCTCGAACCAATTAATGAGCCTGAACGTTTCTACCATCTTCACAACAAAGCAATTCGCATCATGGCTGACAATGAAACACAGGCCGAAACCATAGAGCGGTTGAGGAAGGAAATCGAGGACCACAATGCTACAATCGCTGCTGAAAAGGCCGCCGCTGCTGCTGAGCGAACCCGTGCTGATAGGGAGGAGGATGCGCGCAGACAAGCCCAAGAGCGGCTAAATCAGTATCCACAGAGGGCGATGCAATACATGCATCCGCCGCTTCATGTTCCTGAATCCGCTATTTTAATTCCTCACTCCAACTATGAAATAAAAATTAACTTCCTATCTGAGATAAAAAGAAATACTTTTGAAGGAAGACCTAATGAATGCCCCCTCCAACACATCTCTACTTTTATGGACTTATGTGAAACAATTGCTGATGGAGTAAACTTAGAGTATGTGCGATTAAAATCTTTTCAATGGTCTTTGGCAGGGAAGGCATTACAGTGGCTTGAAAGTTTGGCTTCACGCTCGCTGAGGACATGGGCGGAGGTGAAAGATGCATTCTTGAACAAATTCTTTCCACCTTCTAAAACGGCGATGCTGCGACAAAGGATCACGACTTTCAAACAAAAGCCAGGTGAAACCCTAGCACAGGCATGGGAGCGATTTAAGGACTTGTTGAGATCATGCCCAACGCATGGGCAACTTCCATATGTCGTCCAGGAGATCTTCTACAATGCCCTTGATGCGTCGAATAAGGAGAGGATCAATTCATATACGTCCTATCGGTACATTGAGCTCACACCAATGGAGGCATGGGAGACCATTGAGAGGCTCGTGAACTTTGATAACACTTATGGGGCTGCTACGGCCTATGAAGCAAGGCCTGCCCCATCTATGCCACTATATGAGCCTCGAAAGGAGTTAGATCCTGATGTGCGGCAACAATTCCATAACGATCAAACACGCCGCCTTCAAAAGAAAGTCAGGTTCCTGAGCAACAATCAAACTTGTCAGGAGTGTGGCTCAACAAGGCATAACACTAGTGCCTGTCCACATACTGAGCAAGTATCCATGGCGAAACAACATGATGAGGTTAAGTGGACGAGAGGCTCCTATGGAGGGGGCAATCAACAATATTGGGGTGATCAAAGGTTCTATCAACAAAGGGAGCCCCCAACATATAGAGCACCAGGGCACCCTGAGTGGGAGACAATGAAAGATGACATGTAAATCATTCTTGATGAGATGCGGAGGAACCACGTTGAGTTCAAACAAGCCAACAACTCCGTCCATACTCAGCTGCAGGGCATAAATTCTAGACTTGGGGAGATCGACGTTTGGAAGCACAACATGGAGACTCAAATGAGTCAATTGGCGGAAGCAATACCCAAAGCGTCAAGATCATTCCCTGGATCCACTGTGCCCAACCAAAAGGGCAAAACCACTGGTCATATTGCGGAAGTAAACCTAAGGAGTGGGTGTTAATTACAAATGCCCGAGCAAAAAGCGGAGGAGAAGGAGCCAGAACAGACGTCGATATCGACCCCTCTGTCGATATCGACCAAGGTGACGTCGAAATCGACCTTCCTGTCGATGTCGACCCTAATGCTGCGTCATCACAGAAATCGACTCCTCGAGTCAATATCGACCCTACTGATGTCGATGTCGACCTTACTACAGCCGCAGGAAGGAAGAAGGTGTTGCCATTCCCATCTAGAAAGGTGATTAAGGACCCAGCGGAAAAGAAGTTCCAACGGTTCGTGAAGATGCTCCAAGGACTTAATGTCTCTATACCATTCACAGAGGCACTTCACGAGATGCCATCATATGTAAGGTTCCTTAAAGACATCTTACGTAAGAAGCGATCGCTCTCTGAGATCGCAGAGGAGTGCAACAGGTTGGAGCTGCCACAAAAGTGGGCGGACCCAGGTAAGTTTTCTATCGCTATAGGTCTAGGTCAATTCAAATTTAATGCTTTAGTTGACTTGGGCGCTAGTGTTAGCATGATGCCACTAACCATTTGGCACAAGGTAAAAATAGGTCCTCTGGAGCCCGTGGATGCAAGATTATACATGGCAAATAATACGGTAGTGATTCCAACTGGGATAGTGACGGATGTGCCAGTACAGGTAGGAAAATTCTTTGTCCCTGCTGATTTCCTAGTTGTTGATATAGCAGAGGACCCTGCTTGTCCAATTATTTTAGGTAGGCCATTCCTAGCAACCGTCGATGCCAACATAGCGTGAAGAAAGGATTGCTCTCATTCACAATTAGTGATGAAGTAATAGAGTATGCCTTCAACAAGACGGTGAAAAATCAAGGGCCAATGGAGATAAAAGCCATCAATGGTGTCTACATTGCATGTGAAGAAGCAAAGGTAAGAAGTATGACACCGGAGGAGCTTGAGAAGAGGGCCATAGAAGCCCAAGTGGAGGAAGTTGTGGCAATCTTGAACGAAGGAGCCCAACAAAATATCGAAATCGACCCAGGTAAGTCGATATCGACTAAAATTATTCAAGATTGTATGCCAGATCATAAGTATGGGGTGGACAGAGGAGAAGAGGAAACATCGAAATCGGGGTCTAAGGTCGATATCGACCATGCCCTACCGAAATCGACAACCATCAGCGCTGAGAAGGGAGGAAAGGAGACCTCGATATCGATCTCTGAGGGTCGAAATCGACCTGACCATATCGAGCCGAAACTCTCCAAATCGACTAATCCTCCAGGAGTACAACAGGGGTCGATATCGACCTCTGAACATCGACATCGACATGAGCCACAGATAGAGAAAAAGGTAAGTCAAGGTACGGATTCCTCTTGTTCCATTTCAATTAAGGATTTATCATTATTTGGAAGAGGTGTGCCTTGGCATGTGCGCTTGTGTAGGGAATCTGATGATGATTCAAATCAATATGAGATAGGAGACAAGGTGTATGTTGCCAAATCTAAGGACTATTGGTTCCCTACAAGATTCAAGGAGAAGAATTTAGGACCATTCACGGTGAATCAAATCAATCCTGGCGGAATGCAACTGCGTGATAAGAAAGGAGTCATATTTGAGGCCCAAGCCACACGGGCTCTGCAGATGTCGCCTTAAAAAGCGCAAAGGAGAAGTCGGCCTAGCGACTCAAAAGTCTAGAGCTTGTAATAAAATATTAGTTTTGGTTTCAGACAGCTTTTACTTTGATTTGAGACATTTTATTATTTTGCATATTTGGTTTATGTTTATTAACAAGTTGTAGGAGAGATAAAAGCACACTGAGAAGACGTCGAAATTGATGTCTAAACATCCACATCGACCTTAAGGTCGACATAGATAGGGTTTTTGGTTGAGGCCGGATCACCCTGAACCCTGGGCAGAAATCCATATGTACATCGATATCGATGTTAAGGATCGATATCGACCACTCCTGCTATCTTCTTCGACTCCTGAAATTTGTGACGGTTTAGTAAGTTTTCTTCTTAACCCTAGTTCTAATACAGTGAGGACACTGTAAATTTTAAGTATGGGGTGGGGGGAAAGGCTTACTTGCATATTCATACTTAGTTTAGATTTATTTTAATGCATATTTAGTTTTATTTCGAAAAAAATAAAATAAAAAAAAAATAAAAAAAAATGACACCCATCAAAAAAAATTTTGAAAAAAAAGAAGAGTCATGGAAGTATAAAAAGAGCTCTATGATGCAAAATTAGATTCATTAGAGATATAACATGAGATTGTCTAGTTAAGGGAAGTCCCAATGAAGTGCAAAAAGAAGAAAAAAATAAAGGAGATGAAAGATTTGAAGTTGCTTTTGACATGTGCATGATAAGATGATGGAGGATTTTTTATGAAAAATTTCCATACAAGTGCTTACATATACAAGTTCGTATCCTAGCCTTACCTATGCATATTTGCAAAAGCCACAAAGCCATATATGAGCCTTATCATTATTGCTCCACATATATACATATTGCCCATTTTATACCTTATACCCTATCTGGGGACAAGTTTGAGAATGGATGTCATCTTTGGAGTTATATGGAGTTGTGCATTATTATGAAGTTGTTGGCAGGAATGAAAGAATTATGAATTATGGAAAATTTAATGAGCGAGAAAAAAATCCGATCACCTCAGGAGATAAAGGTAGGTCGACCCTGCTCGTTGAGATGTTAGTTCAGCGAGATGGGACACAAGGTGAGGAGTCTGAAGCACTAAGTATCCGGGGCCATTCATGACACCCATGTTTGTGACTCGCGAGAAGGCAGTGCTAAGGTTAGAGAGGTAAAAAGCATTATATTGAATAAAAGCATTGACCGATGAGTGAAAGGTGAGACATTATGAAGAAGGAATGTGGAAAGAAAGTATGATTCCCCGGATTTAACACCACATGGCCAAATATTAGCCCACCTTTAGCCTTTTACCAATCTATTTCTCACAAGCTTGCAAAAGTCCTCTTGATTATTAATGATATGTCGCTAAAATTGTTTTTGCATATTACCTCATTTTATGAGTATGAAATTGCTTTTATGCACAAGCATGGACTTGGTTGATATAAGTACCTTATCGAGGATGGCAATTGATTATAGGGACATATGAAAAATGAATCTATGATGTTGAGGGTTTACTTTCTTCCCCTGAATGACCATTAAAGGTATTGCTTGGGGACAAGCAAGCATAAGTATGGGGTGTTTGATGTGCGCGCAAATTGCAATATTTTCTATGCACATAAAAGTCCATTTTATCGTCTTTTGCATGCATATTAATTGGAAAACATGGGATTAGTGTAGTTTACACTTAAATGTCAAATATATGGGTTTGCACGAGTTTCTATGAGATTTTGCAAAAAACAGGATAAAAATGGACGGATTTGGAAGAGTGGAAAAAGAACTCGAAGTCTTCTGAAGAGGTCGAAATCGACTGGGGACCTCGACATCGAGTGCATCAGAGACATAGGAATCGAGCAGGAAATGAAATAGAGCAGGTCGACACAGAGAGGTTGATATCGACGTCTGGAGGTCGATATTGATGTGCCAGATTGAGCTAAAAGATAGAAGTCGAGTGCTAGTTCGAGTAGGAGAAGGAGAAGCTCGAGATAAAGTTCTGAAGGGGTCGATATCGATGTCTTAGGGTCGATATCGACCATGCCAGCAGAAGAATTCGACTCAGATTTTTGATAGAAATCTATCCAAAGCTTGCACGTCTATCCAAAAGTCGAGATTTCTTATCTTCAACACCAGATCTATCATGAGAAGGCTGATTTCACCATAGAGTTTTAGTTTTTACTTTTATTTAAGTTTATCTTAGAGAATAAAGATAGAGTTTTGAGTCTTTATCGACATCTATAAATAGAGGCCAGTAGGGCTGAGTTTAGGTATCCAATTTTGACATTCAAGTTAGTATCCAATAACATACAATTTACATAGACACGCAGAGAATCAGTAGAGAGAGAGAGAGAGGACGCCGAGTGAAGTTTGTAAAGCGAGAGCGGAGTGGCTTGTTCGGTTGTACTTTCTTTCGAAGTTTTAATTCAAAGTAGCTTTCTTTCAATAACAATGATGATGATGTGCATGATGAGGAGCGAGTAGTCAACCCACTTCTAGGGTCGGGGTGAGCCCGACGATAGCAATGTGAGGTAAGTGCATCAAAGGTATGACTTTTATGCGATTTCGTCTTCTATCCCATGCATGATCCTTTACGAAAGTTAGGGAGATTCATTATTTGCATTATTGAAGCGAAAGCCACTCATATTGTGAACTTGAATTGCTCATGAATTGAATAGTAACTCTTAGGAACTATGCGAGAGCCTCTAATCACCTAAGTGTTGATAACGAAAGTTATTTGACGGAAAGGCATTAAAATTTCATAACTTTAGCATAAAACTTGCATTGTTATCGTTGTGGCATGAAACCCCGACTTTGGAAGATTTTTTAATTGAAATCAACATAAAAGTTCAAGTTTTGTTTCTGATCATCCTCCTTTCCCATTCTACTTTCTTCGGACTCTTTTCCGACAAATTGGTTACGAAAACAGTTTCTATGACAAGCGTCCAAATCGACTGTAAGGGTTGATATCGAGGTCTAACGTCGAGATCGAGGTCTCTGCTCGACGTCGACTTTGCTGCTTTTGTCTTCTGCAGGAACTGCGCTAGGAAATCAACCAGAACTGAGGTCGATATCGACCAGATTACTCGATATCGAGTGTCTGCTGAGGTCGAAAGCTTTGATCGTGAGTACAACAAGGGAAGCGCTGACATACCTCCTCGTGGATTCGATCCTTAATTACCCTACTACTACAAGGGAGGGGATTCTTGTATTATTTATTTGGGACAGGGAGTTAGCCTAGTTGTGCATTGTTATATTTGAATTATTTGAATCCCTACACTCAACCCCCCGTAAGCGAACAGGAATCCCAATCGCCAGGGGTACCAAAACTGAGAAATCAACCACCCCAATACAACCCCAGGGATCCTCCGCATTACAGAGCTCCAGGCCATCCAGAGAGAGAACCACGACGAGATGATATCCAACTCATTCTTAAGGAATTGAGGAGGAACCAGGCTATAAATCAACAATCCAGCAACGCTATCCAGAACCAACTTCAGGGCCTCAATGCCCGAATGGGGGAGATGGATGCTTGGAAGAAGACGATTGAGACCCAACTGGGTCAACTAGCGGCCCAAATCCCAAAGTCACCTGGCAAACTCCCTGGACAACCACAAAACAATCCAAGGGGGCAAGTCGGGCACATTGCCGTTATCAATCTAAGGAGTGGACTCACATTGCCCGAGCCAAGGAGCGAAGGAGAAGTCGTTGGAGACGCAGTCGATGTCGACCCCAGGTCGATATCGAGGGCCCTGTCGACGTCGAACCCACAGTCGATGTCGAGCCCACTGCGAAGCATAGAATGGAGCCGGAGAGGCACTCGATATCGAGTGACCAGGTCGATATCAACCACCCTACCGATGTCGACCCTTCTGGAAATCGATCACAACTTCAGACTCCCCCGAGGTCGACCAAACCAGTCGATATCGACCACCCTGATGTCGATGTCGACCTGTCCAGAAAGCAGAAATCGACCACTTCGCCTCCAAAGCCATCCAAAACTCTACCCTATCCTTCCAAGGCGCTGCGGGGTCCAGGAGACACCAAGTTCAGACGCTTAGTGAAGATCTTACAAGGTCTAAATCTTACCATACCACTCACGGAAGCGCTCAATGAGATGCCTGCATACATGAGGTTCCTGAAGGACATCTTGTCCAAAAAGAGGTCCATCCTAGAGATCGCCGACGAATGCAATTCAGTTGAGTTCCTTAAGAAGTGCGGCGATCCAGGCAAGTTCGCGGTAACGGTAGGGGATGGTAAGCATCAATTCAAAGCCCTTTGTGATCTTGGGGCTAGTGTTAGTTTGATGCCCCCTATCAATATGGCAGCAATTGGGCATAGGAGCATTGGAGCCCGTCGACATGAAGCTTTACATGGCGGACAACTCCTTTATGAGACAACTGGGGTTGTGGATGATGTCCCTGTCAAGGTGGGAAAGTTCTTCATACCCACGGACTTCATCGTGTTGGACATGCCGGAGGATCCTATTGTGCTTATCATCCTTGGTAGGCCATTCTTAGCAACAGCGGATGCTAACATCAATGTGAGGAATGACACCCTTACATTCACAATCGGCAACGAGGTCGTGGAGTTTCGCTTCAACCCTATAATGAGCGAAACAAAGCAGCTGGAACAAGTTTTCCTCTCATCGGCTAAGGAGAAGCTTCGCAAATTTTTGTTGGTGAGGACGGAGACAGCAAGAAGAGTCGATGTCAACTAGAACCAGTCGATATCGACTAGAACACTCGATATCGACTATGACAACTCGATATCAAGTGAGCTAGATGATTGCCAGGAGCTTTAGTATTGGGTCCTTGACGTCGACATCGACCATCACCTGTCGACATCGACTTCTGCACTCAATATCGACCCTTCTCTGTCGAACAGGTAAGCCCAGATATGATCCCTAACCCTCCTATGTCCATTACTAATAATTCAACTAATGAGAGGGTCATAGCTCCATGGTTTGCCCATCTTGCAAAAGTTAGGCCAAGAAAGAGAAGGAAAGCGCCCAATGAAGAAGAATCTAACAAAGAAGAAGCCTTGGTTGCCGAACTTAGCTACTATCAAAAGGACCTAGATGATCCAAGAGAGGCCTCAAGCTTTAAGGGTCCCTATCTTAAAGTCTCATGAAGCATTGACGGAGAAGTCGACCTAGCGACTCAAAAATCTAGAGCTTGTAACTAAAACTTTGATTTTTTTTTCATAGATGGTTTTTAGGGTTTTGATTTTTGGATTTTTTAAACTTTTGAAACTGTGATAATTAATGGTTTTATCTATTATTTTAACAAAGATTTCAGGTTGCCAAGCAAAAGGAACGAAGAAGAAGAAAAGAAGCTACTACAAGGCAGTCGAAATTGACCAGGCCAGTCGAAATCGACCACCCTAGGGTCGAGCCATCTTCCTGAGATCGAGATCGATAATCCAGGAGCCAAACAGAGAAGTAAATATCGATATAGCTACTCGATATTGACCACAACCTGGCGGCCCTCGACTTCACCCTCTTCCTCGACTTCGACAGATGCAGTCGACATCGACCACTGTACTCGACATCGACCTTTGGCATCGACCTGACCTAAAATCGACCTGAATCCGCAGGTTGCGTTGTGAGTTTCTCTCTTCCATTGTTTTTATTTTAATACAATGAGGACACTGTATATTTTAAGTATGGGGTGGGTAGAAACATGTCTTATGGTCATAACTTGGTTTTCTTCTTCGCATTGCATTCATGTTTAAGTTTTTGTTCTTAGTTTTACTTTTATAAAAATGTCAAAAAAAATCCAAAAAAAAATTAAAAAAATTAGAAAAAAAAATATACAAAAAAATGCATGTTTACTTTTAAGTTTGTTTTTAAACCCTACTTAGATGTCCTATGATAAGAACTCAATAACTAACTTGATCATGTAAATCCTATGGCATATTTGGATGGTTTAGCCTAAGTCCTTAAAATGGTTTTTATGTAGATTGTGAACTTGTGATGAAATTGAGCACATATGATCCTTGGCTAAAAAGCAAATCCAACAAAAATTGTCCTTGTGAGAATTTTGGCCTATATGGAGAACATCAAAAATCCCTCTGCTTTCTTGAGTGTATTTACTCTTCCTATGCATCTCTAAATGTTGTGATAGTTATTCAAAGCCAATGCATATATATGTTTACGAGAATTAAATGATGGAGACATCTTTTAAGCCATTTTTATCCTCTTTTTACCTACCCTGTATTATCTTTGCTTGAAGCCAGAATATTAGCCTGAGCCTGATATTGCAAACTCCATAAAATTATCCCTAGCCGAATTGAGCCAGGCCCCCATTTGGGAATTGAGACTTCGATTGGTTAGAACAATGCATTGTGGAAAGAAAAGTGCATATATTTAGTTTTGAGCAAAGGAAATTATGGGTTGGTATATGTTTGCATCTTGTCATACTTTGTAAAAGGATTTTTGGCTCACCATATAAATGCACATTTTCATATTGATTTATTAATTTTCGTGCAAAAAAAAGAAAAAAAGAATATATATATATATATACACACACACACTAGTTCAGTACCCGCACCTTGTGCGGATTTTTTTTAGTTCAAAATAGTTATATGTGTATGTAACACATACAATATATAATAAGACGTGCATTAGCAATATTATGTTACAGCTTACACACAATATAATCAAGTGGATGAAGATTTTAATTCTTTTGCAAGATAGTATTGTTGTGTTACATATAATCAAGTGGATGAAGATTTTAATTTATCTTAGATATGATTTTATTAATTTATCTTAGATATAATTTGAAAAAGAAATATAGGATTATTTAAAATTCAAGTGGGTTGCACATGTTGAAAGATATCATTTTCAGATTCGGAGAAGTTGTTATGATTTGGTCAACAAATTCAATATTTTAATTAATAAAAAATGATTTTAAGTATATTTATTTTAAATATATATGCATATATATAGGGATATGTTAAGTAAATGACTATCGCGTGGCACCTTCAACGCTAGGCCGCCAAAATTCCCGTATTCATTGATAGGATAAGATTTGATTATTTGACCCGAAAAAAAAGATTTTATTAACGATTTTTGTGAATGTAGATATTTGATTAAAGATAAATCTAGAATACCTTGCTAAGATTTAATTAAAGAAACTTAACTAAAAATAAAATCACAAGTTGATAATAAATCTTAATGTATTTTTTTAATTTGCGTATTTTTTTTATCATTGAAATCGGGTAATTTAATAAAACTTTTAAAATTAGGGATTGTGTAGCCCAAACCCTTCATGTTTAGAATAAGGCAAATTATAAACACGATTAAAATAAAGCAAAAATTATGCAAGAACACTAAAAAACTAAAACCTAATCATTGATTAGGAAAATAATGATGTTGTTTGACAATGTATTACATGTTGGGGACTTTCAAGTCATTCTCACTGCTTCGTGTGAGGTCATATGAAAAAAGAAAATTTAAAACAATTAAGTTACAAATTAAGTTGAAACGTCATGTACGGATGTTTCAAAATTAAGTTAGGCGATTTAGGAGGCAATTCATCGTGGTCGGCTACTCGTCTGCCGACGCAGCAAGAAACACGAAAGTCAAAGCTAGCGCTAAGCCTCGACAATGGAAGAGTTTGCAAGCGACAAACTCAAAGAACGATTACTGGAATCCACCAGATGTAGGAGAAAACTCTTGAATATTGATTGAATAATAGATGATTAATTCTTTCTCCTAAGGCCTCTTAAAGAGGCACACTTAGATAAAGATAGAAAAGATAAAGATAAACTTTTAAAGGTAATCTAAAGATCCTATAAAGCATGAAATGTTCTAATTAATAGAAAAACATGGAAATATCCTAATTAATAGAAAGCATGAAAAATCCTAATTTCGATGGAATCTTGACGTCCTCTCTGTAGTCCTGACGTCCTTCATGCTTCATCTATCTTCTTGACCAATGCTTCTGCATCATCTGCCCTCCTCTCCGTTTTATGCTACGTCTCCATTGTAGGGTTAACCGTCATTATTCTAGTAGTCACCCTTGTACGTAAGGTAGAATCGCGACTTTGGACCATCGCCCTTATTTAGTTGAAGAATTTTGAGATATGCATGCATTATAAGCTCTTTAGTAATGTGGATTCACGAAAATCTCGAGAAACATATGAGAAGGTATCATGACTGAATGAACTTACAATTTTGAACATGCATCTGGTTTCATAGTGGCAGCCATCGGAAATGTAAGGACCAAATATATTCTATATTATATGATTATTATTTTAGTTAAAATTATTTGAAATACGACTATTTTATTCGTGTGATTGGAAGAAAACTTGTCCCCAAGCAAGGTCAATTTTATAAATACATTCGACATCATTTTAAAATCTGGATTTTATTGGCGGAATTGAATTCCGCTTTTGAGTATTCGAGAATTATTAAAATTAATTTTATTATCCGAAATGATTTTATTTCAATTTGAATTCTTAGTGTCGGGATTCCGTCTATGAGCGGAAATTGGAAATCGGGCGTCGGAAATTCAAATTTGTAAGGCGAGTAGGACCCTTCCATCTTATTTATATATTTTATATTAATTTTTGATAACTCCATTCCCTTGATGAAAATCGGAATAAGTTTCAAAGGCCTTGACAGTCTGTTTGTGTCAAAGGTCTTGAAGCTTTAACAGTATTGATGAAACAAAAAACCTGTTCTATATGATATTATGTTCGAATATTATTTTATGTTACTATATGATTCCATTATATTATTATATATAAACTAACCTTTCAGGAAGTATTTTCGAATATTATTTCCTTCCTTATGTTGTAAATTGAGAAGATTCAAATCGGAAGATCATGGCCTCCGAAAGTTTCCAAAGATAGAAGATCCAGCTCAAGCCATGATCCTCTCTAGCCGTTGGTGAAGATCCTTAGGCGCCGATTTGTTTCAATAAAAAGAAAAAGGAAGAAGAAGACAGCTACACACCCGTTGAACACAAGCTTTCGTGTGCTCTCCTCTGCTAGTCCTTAAGAGTCTGTAATTTCATTTCAAAACATTTGAGACTTACACTGTGAGCTTATAGGATATATTTCGAGAAAGTGTTATACTCAAGAGTTTGTAACTCGGGAAGTAGACACTAGGCGATTGATTCACTAAGTGTAAGAGGATTGTACTAGATAGCATAGAGAGGTGGGGCTCTTCTAGATTGGTCTAGGACTCCAAGGGAACGTGAGTTGACTAGATTGCAATTGTATAGGAGAGAGGCTTCTCGGGGAGCTACTAGGATCCTAAGTCTTGTGAATCAATAAAAGCCGGTTGAATCCTAGGGTTGTGGAAGAACCCTAGGCGGGGACGTAGGCCAAGTTCGTGCCGAACCTCGTAAACAACTCATCGAGTCCTTTACTTATTTCTTTACCTTATTTCCGCACTTGGTTCTACTGTTTAACTTTGTGATTCAGGTTTTCAGAGAAAAGACTGTCTAATCTCAAAGGATTTTGTACAAGCTTCAAAAGTCTTGATAATGTGCGAAAAACCGACATACTCTATTCAACCCCCTTCTAGAGTATTTCTATATTACTTTGTTTTACATTATTGAACCTTCAATTGGTATCAGAGCTTTACTCACTGCTTTTGATCTAACAATCTTGTGAGTTTTCGATCATGTCTGGTGAAGCAAGCAGAGGATTTGCACAGGGAAGGTCTACCAGCAGACCACCACTCTTTGTAGGAAACAACTTTGTCCACTGGAGATCATTGATGAAGATGTTCATCATAGACCAAGATCTGGAACTTTGGAACATTATAGAGAATGGGCCAAAGATTCCAGAGAAAGATGGACCAAATGGAACCAAAGTCGCAAAGAAGGAGTCTGAATACATCCAAGCGGATCTTGAACTCGTCTCCAAAAACTACAGGGCTATTAACTTACTTTATTGTGGTCTTAGCACTGATGACTTTAACCGTATTTCATCTTGTAGGTCAGCTAAAGAGATTTGGGACAAGTTGGTCGTCACCTATGAGGGAACCAGCCAAGTGAAGGACACCAAGATCAGCATCTTCCTTCGAAAGTATAAACTTTTCAAGATGAAGCCTGATGAGTCTATCAAGGTCATGTTCACACGATTCACAGAAATCACCAACAACCTTGACTCTCTCGGCAAGAACTTTACAAACGTTGAGAAAGTAAGAAAGATATTGAGGTGTCTCCCAAAAGAAAAGTGGGGTCCTAAAGTAACAGCTATAGAGGAAGCCCAAGACCTCACTACTCTGCCTCTTGACGACCTGCTTGGGAAACTGATCACGCATGAGATGATCCTTAATGAAGACGATGGAGAACTTCCAGCAAGCACTAATAATTTGGCGCTCAAATCTAAGAAGGATGACAACAAAGATGAATCTGATTCCGAAGATGAGGATGACGATGAGGATGATCCTTTTGCTCTTATCACAAGAGGCCTTGCTCGAATCCTCAAAATGAAGAAACAATTCAACAACAAGGATGGATCAGAGTCTTCTAAATTCCGAGGTAAGTCTCAATACAACAAAAATGATAAGAAGACAAAACCGCTGTCTTGTTTTGAATGTGGTAAAACAGATCATCTTGTGAAAGACTGCCCTCAAAAGACAAAGAGTGATGTACACGTTTGCACCTTCTTTTATTGCATCTTTTGACTTCGTATTTCATTCGATTTCCAAAGAAAAGGGTTCAAAAGAATATAAACTTGTGTAAGAATGGGCTAAAATGCAAGAAATAGAGTTTGCACATGTTTTGAGCTAACCATGCAGGAATTCGAGCGAAAACGGAGTCAAAACGGAGAAGCCAAGTGAAGCTGAGAAGAGGTAGATATCGACCCTAGACCCAGATATCGACCTCTGGGGTAGATATCGACCTTCAACATAGATATCGACCTCAACATAGACATCAAGTGAAGATGAGGTAGATATCGACCTTAGACCCAGATATCGACCCCCAGTGTCGATATCGACCCCCATATCGACCTCAACATAGAAATCGACCAGAGCTGAACAAATCGAGCAGGAACAGAGACCTCGATATCGACCTCTGGTGTCGATATCGACCCCTTATCTCGACAGAAGATAGACTCGATTTCGAATGCGGATTGGAACTATATCTTCAAGGAGGCACGAAATTATCTCATACTTTCAAGATGGAGGACAGCTGAAGTTTATTCATCTTTTACCTTTAAGTTATTTAAGTTTTACCAAAATAAAAGACCTATCCTAATTGTTCGGATAGAGTTATTAGTTTAGATAGGAGTTACAATCCTTGGATAGCAAGGATTAGTAGGCTATAAATAAAGCCCTAGGGGCTGATTTGTTAGGGAATCCAAGAATACTATCAATTAACGAGACATAGACATTAGAGTTAGAGTTAGAGAGAAGTTTTAGGGTTTGACGTTTGCGAAAGTTGACGTTGAGTTGTAAAGCTTCGAAGTTTAGTTTAATGCAAGTTTCTTCCTTTCAATTGACAATGATGAGTTCCATGATAGAAGCGAGTAGTTCCCCAAAGCTCTTAGGGTCGGGGTGAGCCCGACGTTAGCCATGCGCGCTTGAGGTAAGTTTTTGATGTTGATATCGTTGTGTCTATCTCTCCTCCTACGATTCTATGTTTAGTCCTAATCGAAAGAAAAGGGATTCATGCTAACAACTTGAGTTATAAACATAAAATTGGTAGAGACAATTAGGTTTATTTGAAAGAGTAATCCTAAGAGTTGGTGTACGGCGAAAGCTTGTCCCTCGGGTGAAATAGCGCAATTGTCCGTCTTATTTATCTCATCGCATGCATTGGTTAACGTTGTGGTAAACCCTAATCCTAGGAGTTATTTTTACATATTTATACACACCAAAACCCACTGTTATTTCTGTTCATTGCTTCTCTCTCCATCCTTAATTCTTCGGCCTTTTCTTTGCCGACGAACAACTAACACACTGCAGGGAGACATCGATATCGACCCTAGACGTCGATATCGACCACTGAGTTCGTCGACAGTTTTCTGAGTCGACGACGAACATCGCTGCGGAGTTTGCTGAGCATCGATATCGACACCAGACATCGATATCGACCCTTCTGTATCGACTGGCAGTCTTCTGAGCCAGTCGATTTCGTGGACTGACATCGATATCGACCCCCACCAGTCGATATCGACCACTTGTTTTTGTCTTTGCAGGTCTTCTGTTGCAGAGAACATCGACAACCGAGGTCGACATCGAGCACTAAGGTCGAAATCGAGGCTTCTGGTCGACACAGACGTGAGATTTCCAAAGCTACTAGGATCCCGCTGACACGCCTCCTCGTGGATCGATCCTGACTACCCTTCCACTACAACGGGAGGAAGTCTTATAATTATTTGCTTAGGCCAGGAGTTGGATTACATTTATTACATCTTTATTATTTGTAATTACTTGACATATCAAGCCTCCTGCAACAACAAATTGGCGCCGTTGCCGGGGAGACAATCAATCGCGCCCTAATAGTCTATCTCACGTCTTTTTCTAGTTTGGTCTTGCAGGTGTATGCGACGCGCTGATCGCCCACCTGAATTTGAAGGAGTAGACGACCCTGAGCGTTATTTCCATCTAAGGGCCCAAGCTCAAAGAATCATGGCGGAAAACGCGAACCAAGCAGAACTTATTGAACAACTAAGGAAGCAGGTTGAGGACTTAACGACTAGAGAGGCGACACTTAAGGAGCGCGCGGATAGGGAGGAGGAAGGCCGGAGGCAAATAGAAGCCCAAATCAATGCCCTCCCTAGGAATGCCAAGCAATATATGCACCCCGCTCTCACAGTGCCTGAATCGGCAATTCTTATCCCTGCCTCTAATTTTGAAATTAAACCTAACTTCCTGACTGAAATAAGAAGGCATCAGTATGAAGGAAAACCTAATGAATGCCCTATGGCACATATTTCTACCTTCTTAGACCTTTGTGATACTATTGCTGATGGACGAAGTCTTGAGTATGTCCAACTAAAAGCCTTTCGCTGGTCTCTTACAGGTAAAGCATTGCAGTGGTTGGAAAGCTTAGCCCCAAGATCACTCCGCACCTGGAATGAAGTCAAGGACGCGTTCCTCAACAAGTTCTTCCCTCCTTCTAAGACGGCGTTGATCCGACAGAAAATCACGGCTTTCAAACAAAAGCCTGGTGAGGCTCTGGCGACTGTTTGGGAAAGGTTCAAGGACCTTCTACGATCATGCCCGACGCATGGCCAACCACCATATGTAATTCAGGAGATCATATACAATGCTCTCGATGCTGCAACAAAGGAGAGGATCAACACCTACACCGCCTATGGCTACCTTGAACTCGCCCCACAAGAGGCTTGGGAGACCATAGAGAGGTTGGTGGAATTTGACAACACATATGGGACTCCTGAGGCTTCCGACACATCATCATCGTCGAGGCCTGCCCCATCTATGCCCTTATATGAACCCTCCAATGTAATCGATCCGGATGTGAAGGAGCAATTCCACAGAGATCAACTTAGAAAGCTCCAAAAGCAAGTGAGGTTCCTTTCAGCGAACCAAGATTGCATCGAGTGCGGATCGCAGCGGCACACCACCATCGAGTGCCCCCATGTCGAACAAGTGCACCTAGCGGAGACTCACCAAGAGGAGCGCTACATGAGGGGTCCCAATAACCAATATTGGGGAGACCAAAGGTTCCATCAACCACAAAGGAACCCGGTTAACCCTAGGGACCCTCCGTCTTATAGAGCTCCTGGGCACCCGGAGAGAGACCAAAAGAAGGATGATCTTCAACTTGTGTTGGACGAAATCAGGCGGAACCAAGCTAAGAATGATCAATCCAAAAATGCAATCCACTCTCAACTCAATCACCTTACCACAAGGATTGGGGAGATGGATATTTGGAAGAAGAACGTAGAGACCCAACTGGGTCAATTGGCGGCACAAATCCCAAGACCGTCCGGAACACTCCCTGGGCAACCCACTACAAATCCTAAGGGACAATCCGGGGCGGGCCATGTCGCAGCCATGCAATTAAGGAGTGGCACCAAAGTACAAAAGCCACAGACGGAAACGGAGGAGAAAGCAGCAGACCCAGTCGACGTCGACAGACCAGTCGATGTCGATCCAGAGGTCGATATCGACCACCACTCTGACACCCTGGTCGATGTCGGTGACACTGCAGAGCCATCAGTGCCTCAACAGAGGTCGAAATCGACCATTTCAGTCGATATCGACCACATTCCAGTCGATGTCGATGTCCAACAGGCCCCTCCGACCACCGTTTTGGCCCCTCCACCAAAGAAGACGTTGCCATTCCCTTCCAAAGCATTGGAGGATCCCACCAAAGGCAAGTTTAAGCGCTTCATAAATATACTTCAAGGACTCAACATCACTATCCCTCTAACAGAAGCCCTAAGCGAGATGCCCGCCTATGTACGATTCCTCAAAGACATCCTGAGCAAGAAGAGATCCATGGCAGAGATCGCAGAGGAGTGCTCAAAGATGGACTTCCCTGAAAAGAAGAGTGATCCAGGGAAGTTTGCAATCACCGTGGGACTTGGCCAACATCGCTATAAAGCCCTATGTGACCTAGGGGCAAGTGTAAGTCTCATGCCTCTCTCTATTTGGCAAAAGGTGAACATTGGTGCCCTTGAACCTGTGGACATGAAGCTTTATATGGCTGACAACTCATTCGTCAGACCCACAGGTATAGTTGATGACGTTCCGGTAAAGGTAGGTAAGTTCTTTGTGCCTACTGATTTCATTGTATTGGAAATGCCTAAAGATCCTATAGTGCCTATTATCCTTGGTAGGCCTTTCTTAGCTACTGCTGATGCCAATATCAATGTACGTCGAGGGTTACTAACCTTTACTATAGGGAACGAAGTGATAGAATTCTCTTTCAGCCCAACCATGAGCGAAACAAAGCACCTGGAGCAAGTAGTCCTCTCGCCGGCCAAGGAGAAGCTTAGAAAATTTTTGTTGGCAAGGATGGAAACAGCAAGCAGGGTCGACATCGACTGGAACCAGTCGATATCGACTAAAAGCATCGAAATCGACCCACCTTGGTCGAAATCGAGTATGCCAGATCGCTGCCAAGAGCTTAAGTATGGGGTCACAGAGGTAGATATCAAACCCCACATGTCGATATCGACCACAGCACTCGACATCGACCCTCTTTGGTCGAAATCGACCACCCCTCAGCCCGAAGATTTCTGTTTCGGGCCCAAACAGGTAAGCCCAGGTATGACTCCTAACCCTCCTCTGTCCCTTATTGATGAATCAATTAAGCCAATTATTGATAAATCTACTAAAGAGAGGGTCAAAGCTCCATGGTTTGCCTATATTGCTAAAGTTAGGTCAAGAAAGAGAGGAAAAGCACCCAAAGAAGAACCTAATGATGAAGGAGCCTTGGTCGCCGAACTTAGATGCTACCAAAAGGACCTAGATGATCCAGGAGAAGGCTCACGCTCAAAGGGTCCCTACATAAAAGGGTCATAAAGCATTGACGGAGAAGTCGGCCTAGCGACTCAAAAATCTAGAGCATGTACATAAAACTTTTAAATTTCGCATAGATGGTTTTTAGGATTTAATTTTTGGCTGTTTTGAACTTTTAAAACTGAGATAATTCGTGCTTTATCTATATTTCTAACAAGATTTCAGGTTATCAAGCAAAAGGAACGACGAAGAGGAAAAGAAGCTTCTGCAGAGGCAGTCGAAATCGACCAGGCCAGTCGAAATCGACCCCCCCAGGGTCAAGCCATCTCTTGGAGTCGACATCGAGGACTCAGGAGCGAAAAGCAGAGGTCGATATCGACCCTAATACTCGATATCGACCCCAATCAGGCAGCCCTTGTCTTCATCTTCTTCCTCGACTTCGATAGATGCAGTCGGCATCGACCTCTGACCTAGATATCGACTTCTGGCATCGACCAAACCTGAAATCAACCTGAATCCGCTATAAGTCTCTCTCTACCCTTGTTCTTCTTTTTAATACAGTGAGGACACTGTATATTTTAAGTATGGGGTGGGGGAAAGACATGTCTTATGGTCATAACTTGGTTTCTTCTTCGCATTGCATTCATGTTTAAATTTTTAGTTTTACTTTTATAAAATGTCAGAAAATCCAAAAAAATAGAAAAATGTCAAAAATACAAAAAAAAAATGCATGTTTATTTTTAAGTTTGTTCTTTAATCCCTACTTAGATGTCCTATGATGAAAACTCAATAGCTGACTTGATCATGTAAATCCTATGGCATATTTGGATGGTTTAGCCTAAGTCTTAAAATTTTTATGTAGATTGTGAACTTGTGATGAAATTGAGCACATATGATCCTAGGCTAAAAAGCAAATCCAACAAAAATTGTCCTTGTGAGAATTTTGGCCTATAGGGAGAACATCAAAAATCCCTCCGCTTTCTTGAGTGAATTTACTCTTCCTATGCATCTCTAAATGTTGTGATAGTTATTCAAAACCAATGCATATATATGTTTATGTTTACGAGAATTAAATGATGGAGGCATCTTTTAAGCCATTTTATCCTCTCTTTACCTACCCTGCATTATCCCTGTTTGAAGCCAGAACATTAGCCTGAGCCTGAATTGCAAACTCCACAAAATTATCCCTAGCCGAATTGAGCCTGACCCCCATTTGGGAATTGAGACTTAGATTGGTTGGGACTAGTGCCTTGTGGAAAGAATAGAGCATAATGTCTAGTTGAAAGCAAGGAAATTATAGGATGGTACATATTTACATTTTGTCATATTTTGTAAAAGGATGTTTTGGCTCACCATATAAATGCACATAGTTTTAGTATTATGTTCGAAAAAAAAAAAATCCGAAAAAAAATATGTATATATATAAAGTGCATGAGCCAAAATCCTTAAGTTTTTTTCATACGAATGTTATATTTTTGAGAGGTGTATTAGAACTTGGAAGAAGGGTTGATGGAATGCATCTTTAAGAGCATTATATTGAAGAGTTATGGTTTGGGTAATGCAAGTGTTGAGATTTAGGAGTCTTGATTCCCGAATTTGAAAAGCACCACATAGCCAATAATTCCATACCCTTTATTTCATACCAAGCCCCATTACAACCCCGCCGAATGGAGTCTTCTATGAAGTCTTCCATTGAGCGAAAGTCCTCCTGATGATTCTTATTGCATTTTCATAATTGGTTGCGAAGTGGATTTTTATAAATTGCAATGTTTATGAGATTGTATATGGAATTGAGTTGAGAGTGATCTTCATAGCCTAAACACATGAGAGTTGAGTGCAAACACATTATCCCTGTGAGGTTGGATTAAAATTGCCTATGCCTATGGATCGCCAAAATATGTGCTACGACGTTAAATTCACTTGCTTTACTTTGCTACCACTTATGATGTTGCTTTTGAAAAAGGCAAAGACTTGAAGGGTGTGTTGTAGGTGTTGGTTATTGCTTGGTTATTGCTTGAGGACAAGCAAGTCTAAGTATGGGGTGTTTTGATGTACACGTTTGCACCTTCTTTTATTGCATCTTTTGACTTCGTATTTCATTCGATTTCCAAAGAAAAGGGTTCAAAAGAATATAAACTTGTGTAAGAATGGGCTAAAATGCAAGAAATAGAGTTTGCACATGTTTTGAGCTAACCATGCAGGAATTCGAGCGAAAACGGAGTCAAAACGGAGAAGCCAAGTGAAGCTGAGAAGAGGTAGATATCGACCCTAGACCCAGATATCGACCTCTGGGGTAGATATCGACCTTCAACATAGATATCGACCTCAACATAGACATCAAGTGAAGATGAGGTAGATATCGACCTTAGACCCAGATATCGACCCCCAGTGTCGATATCGACCCCCATATCGACCTCAACATAGAAATCGACCAGAGCTGAACAAATCGAGTAGGAACAGAGACCTCGATATCGACCTCTGGTGTCGATATCGACCCCTTATCTCGACAGAAGATAGACTCGATTTCGAATGCGGATTGGAACTATATCTTCAATGAGGCACGAAATTATCTCATACTTTCAAGATGGAGGACAGCTGAAGTTTATTCATCTTTTACCTTTAAGTTATTTAAGTTTTACCAAAATAAAAGACCTATCCTAATTGTTCGGATAGAGTTATTAGTTTAGATAGGAGTTACAATCCTTGGATAGCAAGGATTAGTAGGCTATAAATAAAGCCCTAGGGGCTGATTTGTTAGGGAATCCAAGAATACTATCAATTAACGAGACATAGACATTAGAGTTAGAGTTAGAGAGAAGTTTTAGGGTTTGACGTTTGCGAAAGTTGACGTTGAGTTGTAAAGCTTCGAAGTTTAGTTTAATGCAAGTTTCTTCCTTTCAATTGACAATGATGAATTCCATGATGAGAAGCAAGTAGTTCCCCAAAGCTCTTAGGGTCGGGGTGAGCCCGACGTTAGCCATGCGCGCTTGAGGTAAGTTTTTGATGTTGATATCGTTGTGTCTATCTCTCCTCCTACGATTCTATGTTTAGTCCTAATCGAAAGAAAAGGGATTCATGCTAACAACTTGAGTTATAAACATAAAATTGGTAGAGACAATTAGGTTTATTTGAAAGAGTAATCCTAAGAGTTGGTGTACGGCGAAAGCTTGTCCCTCGGGTGAAATAGCGCAATTGTCCGTCTTATTTATCTCATCGCATGCATTGGTTAACGTTGTGGTAAACCCTAATCCTAGGAGTTGTTTTTACATATTTATACACACCAAAACCCACTGTTATTTCTGTTCATTGCTTCTCTCTCCATCCTTAATTCTTCGGCCTTTTCTTTGCCGACGAACAACTAACACACTGCAGGGAGACATCGATATCGACCCTAGACGTCGATATCGACCACTGAGTTCGTCGACAGTTTTCTGAGTCGACGACGAACATCGCTGCGGAGTTTGCTGAGCATCGATATCGACACCAGACATCGATATCGACCCTTCTGTATCGACTGGCAGTCTTCTGAGCCAGTCGATTTCGTGGACTGACATCGATATCGACCCCCACCAGTCGATATCGACCACTTGTTTTTGTCTTTGCAGGTCTTCTGTTGCAGAGAACATCGACAGCCGAGGTCGACATCGAGCACTAAGGTCGAAATCGAGGCTTCTGGTCGACACAGACGTGAGATTTCCAAAGCTACTAGGATCCCGCTGACACGCCTCCTCGTGGATCGATCCTGACTACCCTTCCACTACAACGGGAGGAAGTCTTGTAATTATTTGCTTAGGCCAGGAATTGGATTACATTTATTACATCTTTATTATTTGTAATTACTTGACATATCAAGCCTCCTGCAACAACAAAGAGCCAGTCCAAGAAGGGTGATAGATGGAAAAAGAAAGCCATGGTGGCAACTTGGAGCGATTTTGACTCCGACTCCGACGATGAGAAGGCCAATGTCTGTCTTATGGCATCAGGAGATGAATCTCACGATGAGAAGCTTGAGGTAACCGTAAGAGAACTTATGGCAAGTCCAAAAGAGGTATTATCGGAATTCCTTTCTAATATGATTGCCAATGAAGAGAAACTTATTGCCTAAACTAACACTCTTATTAAGAGAACTATGGACCAGGAAAGAACTATTGAGGATCTGTCTATGAGAGTCAAAAGTCTTGAAGCTTCTTATTCAGGTCTTGACATTAAAGTCAAGACTCTTGACTCAGAGAAATCTGAACTCAAGCAAGATCTCTCGTCTCTGAGAAGTGAACAACATGACTTAGAGAACGAGAAGATCTCCCTGAATAACAAGATTCAAGACCAACAGACAGCCCTCATAAGTTTTACCAAACCCAAAGGCACTCTTGATAGGATGTTGGGTGAGCAACAAAGTTCTCTAAACAAAAGTGGTATTGGTTACAATCCAAGGTTTTTAAAGAAGCAGGACATTACCACCTTTGTAAAGGCAAAAGGAAGCAGAGCCTCTCTTATATGTCACCATTGTGCTCGAAAGGGACATGTAAAAGAGACCTGCTCCTATAGAAGAAAGGATCCATATATCATTCGCAATACATTCCCTATTCATTTGAGAAAAGAACGGATAACACAAGTTTGGGTCCCAAAAGGCACTATTTTACCAAATATGGTTTATCCCAATAATGGATCCAAATTCGCTTATTGGTCTAGCCACAAAGGTTGATGTTTGTTTTGCAGGAGATCACCAAGGTGAAGGAGCAAAAATGGATTATTGATAGTGGATGCTTGAGGCATATGAGTGGGAAGAGGTCTCTCTTTCATGATCTAAAGGAGCAATCCACAGGAACAATCACTCTTGGTGACAAAGGAAAGTATGACATCGTTGGTATTGGTAGCGTTGGGAGTGATTCCAACCATAGTATTAAAAATGTCTATCTTGTGAATGGTTTAAAGTATAATTTGCTTAGTGTTTCTCAATTATGTGATAGTGGCAATAATGTCAGATTTAACAAGAAAAGATGTCTAGTGTGCAGAGAAGATACAGGTGAAGTTATACTAACTGCATATCGTTACAACAATATATACGCTGTGAATGCTGATCAAGTGGCACAAGGAAGCTTAACCTGTCTAAAAGCTTTGACGGACGATCCAAAGCTCTGGCACAGGAGACTTGGTCATGTGAGTCCACATACACTACAGAAGCTTGTGTCCAAAGGGCTTGTAAGAGGACTACTTGAGATGGACTTCAAAGGTATTGATATGTGCAATGCATGCACACGAGGTAAACAAACACGTAGCTCTTTCAAACCCAAAAAGGTTGTAAGTTCTTCTAGACCCCTTGAACTTTTACATATGGATTTATGTGGTCCTATGCGAGTCAAATCTCCCAATGGTAAAAAGTACATGCTTGTTGTTGTTGATGATTTTTCTAGATATACTTGGGTTGCATTTTTAAAAGAAAAATCAGAGGCCTTATTTGAGTTTTCAAAACTTTGTAAGGAGTTGCATACTTTAAGAAATGAGCCCATAGTGTCAATTCGAAGTGATAATGGTAGGGAGTTTGATCAACTTCAGTTTGATTTGTTTTGTGCTAAATATGGCATCTCCCATAACTTTTCTGCTCCTAGGACACCTCAACAAAATGGGGTTGTGGAACGAAAGAACCGCACCCTAGAGGATATAGCCAGGACTATGCTTTTAGAAAATGCATTACCTAAAACCTATTGGGCTGAAGCTGTTAACACAACTAACTATATTTTGAATCGCTGTCTTATTCGTTCCATCTTAAAGAAAACTCCTTATGAACTTTTCAAAGGCCGCAAACCACTTATATCTTATTTCAAACCCTTTGGCTGTACTTGCTTTGTTCATAACAATGGAAAAGATAACCTTGGAAATTTGATGCGCGCAGTGATGAAGGTATATTTCTTGGCTACTCCACAAGTAGCAAAGCTTATAGAATCTTCAATAAAAGGACCCAGTTAGTTGAAGAAAGTATACATGTTATATTTGATGAATGCAATGACGGTTCTTTGAGTGAAAGTGTTGCAGATATAGATCTTAACATCCATGAGGAGAACGAGGAAGGTGATGATGATGCTACCAAGAACACAGAGAAGAGAAACATGCAGGAACAGATTCTCAACACTGAAGAATTGGCCCAAGGTGTTGAAGATTCGTCCAAAGCCCTTGGTGTCCAATTCAACAGTGTTGAAATGTCAAAAACTGCTGAAACTGAACCTAACAGGACTATGGAGTCAGATGTACCACAAATCAATCCTGCTAGTGTGACGAATCAAGGAGCTAAGACTAGCAAAAGAAAATTCAAATACTCCTCATCACACTCATTAAAGGATATCATTTCTGACCCTACTTCTAGTGTTCAAACTCGTTCTAAACTTAAAGATCTTTGTGCCTTTCACGTGTTTGTCTCTCTTATAGAACCCAAGAAGGTAGATGAGGCCCTTCAAGAGCCAGATTGGATCATTGCTATGCAAAGTGAGCTTAACGAATTTGAAAGGAACAAAGTCTGGACCTTGAAGCCTAGGCCAAAGCATCAATCTGTCATTGGCACACGATGGGTATTTCGAAACAAGCTAGATGAGAATGGTAAGATCGTGAGGAACAAGGCAAGGCTTGTTGCTCAAGGCTACAATCAAGAGGAAGGTATTGACTACGAGGAGACCTTTGCTCCCGTAGCCAGGCTTGAAGCCATTCGCATATTATTAGCATTTGCATCTTTTATGGGAATAAAGCTATATCAAATGGATGTCAAGTGTGCTTTTCTCAATGGTTTCTTAGAAGAAGAAGTTTATGTGGCTCAACCCCCAGGCTTTGAAAGTTTGGAATTTCTTAATCACGTTTATAAACTTGACAAAGCGCTTTATGGTTTGAAACAAGCCCCAGGAGCTTGGTATGAGCGCTTGTCAAAATATCTTTTAGAAAATGATTTTAAAAGGGGGTTGATCGACAAGACTCTTTTTATCAAGACCAAAGGAAAGGACATTTTGGTTATTCAAATTTATGTTGATGATATATTGTTTGGTGCTACTAACACATCTTTGTGCAAGGAATTTTCTGACATCATGTGCAGTGAATTTGAGATGAGCTTGATGGGTGAACTCAATTTCTTCTTGGGATTACAAGTTCATCAATCCAAGAAAAGGATCTTTGTCAACCAAAGCAAGTACACTAAGGATCTCTTGAAGAAGTTCAAGATGGATCAATCCAAAGCAGCCAAGACTCCCATGAGCTCAACATTATCCCTAGATCAAGACAAGACTGGGAAGAGTGTCAATCAAAAGGAGTATCGGGGAATGATTGGATCTTTACTATATCTTAAAACTAGTAGACCTGACATCATGTTTAGTGTTTGCATGTGTGCTATGTTTCAAGCTGACCCTAAAGAATCTCACCTCGTGGCTGTGAAGAGGATCTTTCGATATCTCAATGGCACTAAGGAGCTTGGACTATGGTACCCAAAGCAAAAGGATTTCACAATAATCGGGTATTCTGATGCAGATTTTGTAGGCTATAAGGTTGATAGGAAGAGCACATCAGGATGTTGCCAATTCTTAGGAGCATCTTTGATCAGTTGGCATTCTAAGAAACAAAACTCAGTTGCCCTATCCACTGCAGAAGCCGAATACATAGCAGTTGGAGCATGCTGCTCCCAAATCCTTTGGATAGCTCAACAAATGCGAGATCTTGGCATCAACCTCAAAGGCATTCCCATTAAGTGTGACAATACAAGTGCCATCTCCATTACAAAGAATCCTGTTCAGCATTCAAGGACCAAATATATTGATGTAAGGCATCATTTCATTAGAGACCACGTCGAAAAAGGTGATGTGTCCATTTCCTTTATTTCAACTGATTATCAATGGGCTGACATTTTTACTAAGCCTTTGGCAGAGGATAGGTTCACCTTCATTAGACGGGAGATCGGGATGCTTAACAAGGATGCACTTTCGTAGGGGGAGCTTTCCCTTTACGAAAGATAAATTCTACTCAGTGTCAAGACCCTTGAGTTTTATGTCAACGTTTGTGAACTGAATGATAGAAAACAGATATCGGATCGTATATATTTGGTTAATATCTTTTTAGATATTTGATCAAGTATTATTTTCATTGGATTTCAAAATAATTTATTTATGTTACATATTCTTTATCCGTTGAGATATTTTTGGAACAAAATATTTTCGGTTATTTCCCTCCTATTCTAAAATGGTTAAGTGAAGATTTGAATTTTGAATTGAAATAATTTTCAAATTGGCAATGTTATCATTACTCACATTGGAACCCTAAACCCCGTCCCATCACTCAAATCTCTCCTATTTAAAACCCCAACCCCTCTCGATTACCTCATAACCTCAAATCTACCCAAAAATCTTCCAGTTCTCCCTCTCCAATCTCTCAAACTATCCGAAATCCTAGTCGAATACCTCCATGGCTCCCAAATCAAAGAAAGCTTCCACACCCAAAAGACTTGGCGCCACCCCCAAGGGACGCCAGGACACTGCTACTTCTCCTACACCTGAACCCACTCCTCAAGCCATCGTCCCTGCTACTGTCCAGAGCACCATCGCTGAGAGCACGACTACAACAACCAAGAGCTCTAAAAAACGCTCTGCTAAGAAGCCTCTCAGTGCGAAGCAGAAAGGGAAAAAGAAGGTCATCACTGAGGAGGTGGATGAGGAAGAAGAAGAGGAGGATCTTGATGCTATTCTGGAAAAGGATGCAGCCAAGGAAGCCGAAGAAGAAGCTTTGAGGAAGAAAAAGGCCGAGGAGGAGGCCGAGCTTGCAAGGAAGTTGGTCGAGGAGGAAGCTGAGAGAATCCGGAAGGAAGCTGAGGCAGAGGCTCTCAAGGAGGTTCCTTCTGAAGAGGAGCCTAAGGAAGAGGACGAGGAGCAAGACGAATCCGGAGAGGACGAGGAGGATACCGATGGAGACAACGCTGAGGACTCGGGGTCAGAGGAAGAAGAGGAAGAGGAGCCCGAGCATGCTCCCTCTCCTTCTCCTCCTCCTCCTCCCCCGTCTCCAAAGAAGCGGAAAGCCTCTACAGCCAAGCCTCCTCCTCCAAAGCGCACCAGGAAGGGCACCCTCAAAAGCCTTGAGGCGCCTGCCAAGAGGTCTGCTCCAACACAGGCTAGAAGGAAGAACGCTGATCCTCCCGCTCTCATTCAGGTAAATCAATCCCTCCCCTCTTCATGGTTTGAAAATGCTGAAATGGCTGGTAAGTGGGTAGATGAGTTTCGAACTCGTAGGATCTGCTGTTCTGATTTTTTAGATATTGCGTTCTTTGAAGCTTTGAACTTACCATGCATTGCTATCCTTAAAAAATCCCCAGCTTGGACCCTTCTCAATCTTGAAACCGTCTATTATCCCTAACTCACCCGCCTGTTCTATATAAATCTCAAAGCCAAACACACTGACGATGGTTGGTTCTTGGAATCTGTCGTCAAGGGAGTTAGAATCTCTTTCAGCTCCTTTGACTTCCCTGATTTCCTTGGCCTTCCTAGCCCTTGTCCACCCTCTCAAGAAAACCCCTCTAAAGAAGACTGCATTACCCTTGCCCGATCCAAATATCTTCTACCCGAGGAATCTACCAACACCTCAAAGCAGCTAACCCACTCATCCCTTACCCTAGAGGCAAAGATCATATTTAACATCATTGTGCGTTGCCTCTTACCCCGTCTAAACTCTGGCTCTCTCCTAACCGACAATTCCATGATCCTACTTTACCGAATCCTCAATGGCCTTGATCTTGATCTAGCCAACACCATTTTAGGATCCATGGCTCACACTAGAAAAGCCAGGAAAGGAACTCCCCTCCCCTTCCCTACCCTTTTGACCCAAATCTTCGAAGCTTCTGGAATCGATTTTAAAAATGAAGAACATCAGCGTCATACGGGTAAGTTCGACTCCAAGAGCCTTGAAAAGATTGGCATCACTCGGTCCCCCCAAGGGACTTGGAGTCTTGCCTCTCCTTCAAAAGCTCTTCCCACTGCCTCAGCCATTGATGAACACATGGACAACCTGGAGTTGGGCTTGGAGGAAGTTCGCCTGGATATCAAGGAGCTGCACAAGGAGTTTATGACGGAGATGAGCGAGGTAACCAAGCTGTTTCAAGGTCTGTGGTCGCGGCTTACTGATGATGCTCCGGACGATGAAGCTTAACCCTATCCTACCCTACCCTTACCCCAAATCTGAAACATTGCTGGTTTTTGGAAACTGTTCAAAACTTTTGGTAACTGTTTTACCTCCTCCCTTTGTTGAAAGACAAAAAGGGGGAGATGATCTGTGGTGGTGTTAGAATTTTTAAAACTATTGCGATTTAAAGGTCTTGGAAGACCCTGGTTTTATTTTCAGTTGGATGGTCTTCTTGCTTTAAAATTTTGATCCACCATTTTTCTAACCCATGCAGGTACTTAGTCCGATTTTACTTATATTATATATGCTTGACTAAGTTGCAGGGATGCACAGGTTTTGTCTTTCATCAAGGGGGAGATTGATAACTCCACTCCCTTGATGAAAATCGGAATAAGTTTCAAAGGCCTTGACAGTCTGTTTGTGTCAAAGGTCTTGAAGCTTTAACAGTATTGATGAAACACAAAACCTGTTCTATATGATATTATGTTCGACTTATTTTATGTTATTATATGCTTCCATTATATTATTATATATACACTAACCCTTCAGGAAGTATTTTCGAATATTATTTCCTTCCTTATGTTGTAAATTGAGAAGATTCAAATCGGAAGATCATGGCCTCCGAAAGTTTCCAAAGATAGAAGATCCAGCTCAAGCCATGATCCTCTCTAGCCATTGGTGAAGATCCTTAGGCGCTGATTTGTTTCAATAAAAAGAAAAGGAAGAAGAAGACAACTACACATCTGTTGAACACAAGCTTTCATACACTCAAGCCTTCAAGCGAGATCTGTCTTCTTCGTGTGCTCTCTGCTAGTCCTTAAGAGTCTGTAATTTCATTTCAAAGCATTTGAGAGTTACACTGTGAGCTTATAGGATATATTACGAGAAAGTGTTATACTCAAGAGTTTGTAACTCGGGAAGTAGACACTAGGCGATTGATTCACTAAGTGTAAGAGGATTGTACTAGATAGCATAGAGAGGTGGGGCTCTTCTAGATTGGTCTAGGACTCCAATGGAACGTGAGTTGACTAGATTACAATTGTATAGGAGAGAGGCTTCTCGGGGAGCTACTAGGATCCTAAGTCTTGTGAATCAATAAAAGCCGGTTGAATCCTAGGGTTAGGGAAGAACCCTAGGCGGGGACGTAGGCCAAGTTCGTGCCGAACCTTGTAAACAACTCATCGAGTCCTTTACTTATTGCTTTACCTTATTTCTGCACTTGGTTCTACTGTTTAACTTTGTGATTCAGATTTTCAGAGAAAAGACTGTCTAATCTCAATGGATTTTGCACGAGCTTCAAAAGTCTTGATAATCTGCGAAAAACCGGCATACTCTATTCAACCCCCCTTCTAGAGTATTTCTATATTACTTTGTTTTACATTATTGAACCTTCAATTTTGTTTTAACTTTGTTTTCTCTCTCTCTCTCTCTCTCCCATTCCACCCGTTCTATTGCATTTCATAGTCCCCTCCCCCCTGCTTCACACCTCTCTACACCAGCACTCCCTCCTCACCCTCTCTGCACCCAACATCTCTGCTGCACCTCCCTCCTCACAATCCCCTGCGCCAGCCTGTGTAAACCCACCGCCAACCGATGCTACTTATACCCACATACCCACACACCCTCGTTCCCACCTCTTACCTCACCCTCATTTCACACCCATCAGCTCTCTCTCTCCCTCATCCCTCTCCCTCTGTGGAAACAGAAGAACCCACAAGAATCCCCATTGCCGCAGCCATCCACCCCCAAGCTACCCCCTTTCTTCCTCCGTTCTCCTCATTTCCCTCCAAGCATCCCTCCAGCAGTGAGCCAGTGATGTACATATTTGTACCTTTGTTTATTGCATCTTTTGACTTCATATTTCATTCGATTTCCAAAGAAAAGCTTCAAAAGTATATAAACTTGTGTAAGAATGAGCTAAAGTATAAGAAATAGAGTCTGCACGAGTTTTGAGCTAACCATATAGGAATTCGATGAAATCGGAGTCAAAACGAACAAGCCAAGTGAAGTTGAGAAGAGGTCGATATCGACTGGAAGCATCGATATCGACCCTAGATTTCGACACGACTTCTGAGTGTCGAGATAAGCCACACATACCAGACAAGAAAGCCTCGATATCGACATACATGCATCGATATTGACCATCGTCATAGACATCGACTGGAGCTGGACAAGTCGAGCAGAAACACAAGCATCGATATCGACCTCTGGTGTCGATATCGACCCTACCTCGACAGAAGATAAATCCGATTTTGAGACTCGGATTATGAAGTCTATCATCAAAGCCATGAGTTATCTCGTTCTTTTAGATATTAGCAGCTGTTTATTATCTTTTCCTTTAAGTTTTTATCAAAATAAAAGACCTATCCTAAATTGTTCGGATAGAGTTAATAGTTTAGATAGGAGTTACAATCCTCGGATAGCGAGGATTAGTAGCCTATAAATAAAGCCCTAGGGGCTGATTTGTTGGGGCATCGAATCATCGAAGATAAGAAGCAAGACAAGGACAATAGACAATAGATAGTTAGAGTTTTTGAGCTTTAAAGTTTCAAGCGCTTACGATAGTTGGCGTTGAGATTGTAAAGATTCGAAATTTTCCATTTATGCAAGTTATTTCAATTCAAGACATGTCTACAATCAACATGAGTGAGTAGTCCCCCTTTCTTCTAGGGTCGGGGTGAGCCCGACGATAGCCATGATGATAAGGTAAGTACGTCACTAAAGAATGTATCTTTTATCTCCCTCTACCTTGTGCTTCATCTTTAAATGCAAATTTAAGGAACTCATGTTGTAAAACTTGGGTAGTAATTAGGGTTTCTATTCGAAAGATTATAAACTCAATTATGACAAAGGTAGACACAAATTAGGTTAAGTAATTGAAAAATCTCTTTTCCTATTTGTCGGTTTAGGTGAAAGCCTTTTCCTTTATGATGAAAGCATGCATCTTTAGTTGATTCTTACTTCTTCTATCATGGTTGTCGTCGCGGTAATCCTTGACTTTGGAAGACTTTTCCTTTATTAAGTTTACATTAAAATTTGCCCGCCGTTCATTGAGTCATCGAAAAACCCAACACCCTTGCTTATTTCTGATCATTGCTTCCTTCCCATTCTTAATTCTTCGGCCTTTTCTTTGCCGACAAAACAACTAACTCACTGCAGGACGACATCGATATCGACAGCAGAGGTCGATATCGACCAAAACTGATAGATCGACGGTTTTCTGAGTCGATCTCGAGAGTCCTGGAAAAACTCCTGCAAGCATCGATATCGACCCCCTTGTGTCGAAATCGACCCCTCTGTATCGACTGGCAGACTTCTAAGCCAGTCGATTTCGTGAACTAACATCGATATCGACCCCCACCAGTCGATATCGACTACCGTTTTTGTTTCTACAGGTCTTCTGTTGCAGAGAGCATCGACAGCCAAGGTCGACATCGAGATCTGACATCGAGATCGAGGCTTCTGGTCGAACATAAAGGACGTGTCTTCAACGCTACTAGGATCCCACTGACTCGCTTCCTCGTGGATCGAACCTGATTCCATACTACTATAGCGGGGAGTCTTGAATTTATTTGAAGAGGCTAAGAGTTGTATTGCTTTATATTTTATTATATATTTCGATTCAATGCTCCCCACGTCAAATTTTGGCGCCGTTGCCGGGGAAGCTATCAATCGCGCCCTAGTAGTTTATTTTCACGGTTCTTTTTAGTGTTATTTTATAGGTGTATGTAACGTACTGGTGACCAACCTGAATTTGAAGGACTAGACGAACCAGAACGCTTTCTCCACCTAAGGTCTCAAGTTCAAAGAATCATAGCGGACAACGAGACCCAGGCACAACAAATTGAACGCTTAAGGAAGCAAGTAGAGGATTTCGCTACCAGAGAAGCGGCACTAAGGGAGCGTGCTGACAGGGAGGAGGAAGCCAGGAGACGATATGAGACTCAAATCAACGCCATCCCCCGGAATGCAAAGCAATACATGCACCCATCGCTCACAGTGCTTGAATCGGCTATTCTAGTCCCTACTTCTAATTTTGAAATTAAACCAAACTTTTTGACTGAAATAAGAAGGCATCAATATGAAGGGAAACCTAACGAATGCCCTATGGCACATATATCAACCTTCTTAGACCTCTGTGATACAATTGCTAATGGACAAAGTCTTGAGTATGTCCAACTAAAAGCCTTCCGCTGGTCTCTTACAGGAAAAGCATTGCAGTGGTTGGAGAGCTTAGCCCCAAGATCGCTCCGTACCTGGAATGAAGTCAAGGACACATTTCTCATCAAGTTATTTCCTCCTTCTAAGACGGCGTTGATCCGACAGAAAATCACGGCTTTCAAACAAAAGCCTGGTGAGGCTCTGGCGACTGTTTGGGAAAGGTTTAAGGACCTCCTACGATCATGCCCGACGCATGGCCAACCACCGTACGTAATTCAGGAGATCATATACAATGCTCTTGATGCTACCACCAAGGAGAGGATCAACACTTACACTGCCTATGGCTACCTTGAACTCGCTCCTCAAGAGGCTTGGGAAACCATTGAAAGGTTGGTGGAATTTGACAATAGATATGGGACTCCTGAGGCTTCCGACGCACCATCATCGTCGAGGCCTGCCCCATCTATGCCATTGTACGAACCTCTAAGGTGATCGATCCGGATGTATAAGAACAATTTCATAGGGATCAACTTAGAAAGCTCCAGAAACAAGTAAGATTCCTTTTGGCAAACCAAGATTGCATCGAATGTGGATCGCAGCGACATACTACCATTGAATGCCCCCATGCCGAGCAAGTGCAACTAGCGGAGACTCATGAGGAAGCTAACTTTATGAGGGGTCACAATCGCCAATATTGGGGAGACCAAAGGTTCCAAAAACCACAAAGGAACCAGGTTAACCCTAGGGACCCCCCACTCTATAGAGCTCCTGGACACCCTGAGAGAGACCAAAAGAAGGATGATCTTCAACTTGTGTTGGACGAGATAAGGCGGAACCAAGCTAAGAATGATCAATCCAACAATGCTATCCACTCTCAACTCAATCACCTTAGCACAAGGATTGGAGAGATGGATATTTGGAAGAAGAACGTAGAGACCCAACTGGGTCAATTGGCGGCACAAATCCCTATACAGTCCGGAACATTCCCTGGGCAACCAACTACCAATCCTAAGGGGCAATCCGGGTTAGGACACATTGCAGCCATGCAACTAAGGAGTGGCACCAAAGTTCATAAACCACAATAGGCAACGGAGGAAGAAGTAACAGAGCCTGTCGACATCGACAAACCAGTCGATGTCGACCCTGAGGTCGATATCGACACCCCTGTCGACCCCCTGGTCGACGTCGATGACACTGCAGAACCTGAGAGGGAACAACAGAGGTCGAAATCGACTCTACCAATTGATATCAACCAACCTCCTGTCGACATCGAGGTTCAGCAGGCTCCTCCGACCACCGTTTTGGCTTCTCCGCCAAAGAAGACGTTGCCCTTCCCTTCCAAAGCATTGAAGGACCCCACTCAAGGTAAGTTTAGGTGCTTTGTAAAGATTCTCCAAGGACTGAACATTACTATCCCTCTTACAGAAGCCCTAAGCGAGATGCCCGCCTATGTTCGATTCCTGAAAGACATCCTTAGCAAGAAGCGGTCCATGGCAGAGATCGCAGAGGAGTGCTCAAAGATGGATTTCCCTGAGAAGAGGAGTGATCCAGGGAAATTTGCAATCACCGTGGGACTTGGCCAACATCGCTACAAAGCCCTATGTGACCTAGGGGCAAGTGTAAGTCTCATGCCTCTCTCTATTTGGCAAAAGGTGAACATCGGAGCACTTGAACCTGTGGATATGAAACTTTATATGGCTGATAATTCATTCGTCAGACCCACATGTATAGTTGATGACGTCCCTGTAAAGGTAGGTAAATTCTTTGTGCCTACTGATTTCATTGTATTGGACATGCCCGAAGATCCTATTGTACCTATCATCCTTGGTAGGCCTTTCTTAGCTACTGCGGATGCCAATATTAATGTACGTAGAGCATTACTAACCTTTACTATAGGGAACGAAGTCATTGAATTCTCCTTCAACCCCATAATGATGGAAGTTAATGGTATGGAAATCAAGTCGATCTACACTAGCGTCATGGATTTCAAAGAACTGACGGAAAGGGCCCTAACTCCTGAGGAGGCCCTAGCCCTAGCTGCAGAGGAGCTTACCGACGAGGACATTGAGGAGTTCCTAGCTACATGCACGAGTGATGAGGAAATATTCGACGATGCTTTATCCATGGAGCTCGAAGAAGAGGTCGATATCGATGAGGAGAGGTCGACATCGACCAATTCACTCGATATCGAGTGCCCTCAGTCGACATCGACACACTCAGTAAGTCAAGTTCCCCCTTCTTCTCTTACAGGCGAAATCGACCAACCCATGTCGACAGAAGAGGTCGAAATCGACCAGCCGATATCGTCAAATAGCTCCGAAGCCGAGGTATGTGCTGAACTCTCAATCGATATTGACTATTCCTACTTGCCCTCGACTTCTTTTCTGCAGGAATATTTTGAAGAGTCCCAATCAAAGTTGGCATCACTCTATGTTTGGTCCACGCCAACCCCTATAACTGATTTGGGAACTTCTATCAAGAGAATTGAGACGGATTACCTTGGTGAGATTATGAAGACGGAGGAGGTAGAGCCAATCCTTATCCCACAAAGCCCTTCTCCGATGCTTAAGCCTTTACCCGACACACTTAGGTATGAGTTTCTTGGTCCATATTCTACTTTCCCTGTAATTATCAATGCTTCACTAACCACACAGGAAGTAGATAAGCTTATGGAAGTACTTCGTGCTCATCGTAAGGCTATTGGATATTCTCTTGAGGACATCAAAGGTATTTCACCCGCTACTTGTATGCATAGAATCCTCCTTGAGGATGATCATAAGGCATCTATAGAACACCAACGGAAGCTCAACCCCAACATGAGAGAGGTAGTGAAGAAGGAGATCATGCGCATGCTGGATGCAGGAATCATCTATGCCATCTCCGACAGCGAATGGGTGAGCCCGGTCCATGTGGTGCCTAAGAAGGGTGGAATGACCGTTGACGAGAATGAGAAGGGTGAGCTTGTGCCAAAGCGAATCACAACTAGTTGGCGAATGTGTATTGATTACAGGAAACTCAAAAATGCCACTAGAAAGGATCACTGTCCCCTTCCATTCATTGACCAGATATTAGAGAGACTCGCCGAACATGATTATTTTTGTTACCTGGATGGATATTCTGGCTTTTGGCAGGTCTCTATTCGTCCTGACGATCAGGAGAAGACCACCTTCACTTGTCCCTATGGGACTTTTGCATATAGGAGAATGCCATTCGGGCTCTGCAAAGCCCCTGCTACCTTTCAAAGATGTATGATGGCCATCTTCTCCGACATGATTGAGGACATCGTGGAGGTATTTATGGATGATTTCTCTCTTTATGGAACTACTTTCGATGTTTGTCTTGCTAACCTTCGCAGGGTACTTGCACGATGTGAAGAGATAAACTTGGTTCTCAATCGGGAAAAGTGCCACTTTATGGTAAAGGAAGGGATTTTGGTAGGCCACAAAGTCTCTAAACGGGGAATTGAGGTGGACAGGGCAAAGATAGAGGTCATTGAAAAATTGCCACCACCTTCATCAATTAAGGACATAAGAAGCTTCCTTGGTCACGCAAGTTTCTATAGGAGGTTTATTCAAGATTTTTCTAAGATTGCCAAACCTTTAACTAACCTACTAATGAAGGATGTTAAGTTTGCATTTTCTAGTGATTGTCTTGAAGCTTTCAATAGGTTGAAGGAGGCCCTTATATCCGCCCCAATCATTCAATCGCCCGATTGGTCGCAACCCTTTGAGATCATGTGCCATGCAAGCGATTATGCCGTAGGTGCTGTCCTAGGACAAAGGAGAGACAAAAAGCTTCATGCCATCTACTATGCAAGCAAGACTCTTGATGCCGTTCAAACAAAGTACACCACGACGGAGAAGGAGTTCTTGGCAGTGGTCTTCGCTTTTGAGAAGTTCTGCTCATACCTAGTGGGTTCTAAGGTAATTGTTCATACTGACCATGCAGCTCTTTGGTACTTAATGGCGAAGAAGGATGCTAAACCTAGGCTCCTACGATGGGTGCTCTTACTACAAGAGTTCGACGTTGAGCTTAAAGATAAGAAAGGAACGGAGAACTCCGTAGCCGATCATCTTTCACGGCTACCCATAGGGCTTCTGGAAGAGTCACGTGACAACATACCAATCAATGACTCCCGCCCTGACGAGCACCTAATGAGGCAAGAGGTAAGGCGGGCAGAAGATCCACTCGATATCGACCCCAACAGGTCGATATCGACTGCCCCGAAGGTAATACTTGCATCGATGTCGACCAGTTTTGATCACAGGTTGTCCACTGCAGTGGTCGAAATCGACCTCCAGACGTCGACATCGAGGACCCATATCGAGCAGCCTATATCGACTGCACCTGTCGATGCCGTCCAGTCGATATCGACCCCTGCAGGTCGATATCGACCACCTTCAAAACCCTCCGAAGGTGACGAAGAGGTAAGCTTCGGTGAGGATTTCTTCTTTAGACCTCCTTCCAGTCCTATCCATGATTTATTTGTTGTAAGAAGGGCGAAGGTACCTTGGTATGCGGATTTTGCTAACTATATTGTAGGAGGCGAGATTCCTTCAGGCTTAACTTCGCAACAAAGGAAGAAGTTTTTGCACGACGTCAAACAATACTATTGGGATGAACCCTACTTATTCAAACAGGGGAAAGACCATATCTTTCGACGTTGTATCCCGGAGGACGAGGTAGAGAGCGTGATTCACCATTGTCATGCTCTCCCTACAGGAGGCCATGCTAAAGGATTCAAGACCGCGGCGAAAATTCTTCAATGTGGTTTTTATTGGCCTAACCTTTTCAGGGACACTCACAGGCATTCTAGAGGTAGAACTCTTTGATGTATGGGGCATTGACTTCATGGGACCATTCCCTGCTTCAGGACCCTACAAATACATTCTAGTAGCGGTGGACTGTGTCTCTAAATGGGTGGAGGCTGTGGCAACTAGGACTAACGACGCGAAGGTAGTCTCTAAATTTATGAAAACTGACATCTTTCCTCGCTTTGGTGTTCCTAGAGTTCTTATTTCAGATGGTGGCTCGCATTTTATTGAGAGAGGCTTTGAAGCTCTTTTAGCTAAGTATGGGGTAAACCATAGGGTGGCAACACCCTATCACCCTCAAACTAGCGGCCAAGTAGAAGTCTCCAATCGCCAAATCAAAGCCATCTTGGAGAAGACGGTCTCCCGCTCAAGGAAAGATTGGTCGTCCAAACTAGATGATGCGCTCTGGGCCTACCGAACGGCCTATAAGACACCACTTCGCACAACTCCCTATAAGTTGGTATATGGAAAGTCATGTCACTTGCCCGTTGAACTTAAGCATAAAGCAATGTGGGCTCTTAAGGAGCTTAACATGGATTTCGATGAAGCGGGAAAGAGGAGGTTCATTGACTTACAAGCCTTGGAGGAGTTGCGCCTAAAGGCATATGAGAATGCCGAAATCTACAAGGAGCGCACTAAGAAATTGCATGATAGGAAGTTGGTGCCAAAAATATATGAGGTAGGTGACAAAGTCCTTGTTTTCAATTCTAGACTTCGCTTATTTCCAGGGAAACTAAGGACAAGATGGAGCGGACCTTTCAAGGTTCATAAAATATTCCCTCATGAAGCGGTGGAGTTACTTTGCGACGATGGATCAACCTTTAAGGTAAATGGCCACCGAGTAAAGAAATATTATGACAAGGAGGACCCGGAAGAAGAGATTCGCGCCACCTTGGCGTTGAACTAGCGCAAAAAGGGAAATATGTCGAGCTAGCGACTTAAACTCAAGCGCTTCCGGGAGGCAACCCGTTCTTTTCCTTTTCTTTCTCTTTTAGTTTTTAGTCTATTTTATATTTTTTAGATCATTCGTGGCTATTCTATCTAAAGTCAACAAGGAAATCCAGCCCAGAAGAGAGGTCGATATCGACCTATATGGTCGATATCGACAGGCCGACAGAAGAGAGCGACAGGATGAACAACACAGATACAGAAGGGGGTCGATATCGACCTCTAAGGTCGATATCGACTACAGCTGGAGGTAAGTGCCATGTCAGATTTTAATTTCTTTTCGGTTTTATTTTTTTGGGTTTTCTATCCTTTATATCCCCCCCGACTTCGACACCCCCTCTCCTTTTCGATACCCTAGCCGCCGCTCTTCCTCTTCACCTCTCTTCTTCATCTCTCTCAACCCTCCGGTCACCCTCCTCACAGCCGCACCCACCCACCACTGTCATCACCATCCCCATCACCATTACCCACACTGTGCAGCAGATCCGAAACCCGCACCCCCCAACTCACTTCCTCTTCTCGCCCTATCTCTCTCCCTCCCTCTTTTTCAAGCCGACAAAGCCGGATCCACCCACAGGAGGCCGAGGTGCACCAGATCCGGCCGCCCCAAGCCACCGGAGAGCCCACCGCGCCACCAGCAGCCCCGACATCGCACAGATCTGGTCGATTTCGACCCTTGGGCACCGATTTCGACGTCTCCTGTCGACAGCAGTTGTTGTTATCTTGATTTTTGCGATTGTACCCTCTTTCTCCCCTAATTCCGACACTCTTCTGGTATGATTTCTCACCCTTCCTCTATTTTTTTCTTCTGGATTTTCATGATTAATTAGTTGATTTAGGGAAGAAATTACATATTGGGTGTTTAGGGTTTGAACGTTAATTGCGCGGGAAAGAGTAATTGCATGTTTGTGGGGCATGAAATCTGAATTTTTTATTTATGTGGGGCTATGAATCTGATTTTTGTATGTATATGGGCATAAAATCTGATTTTTATATATAATGGGGTGAGATCTAACTTTTATAATTTATGTAGGGCAATAATCGGAATTTTCCATAAGTTTGGGCTATGAATCTGAATTATATATATATATGGGCTGATTTTGTAAATCTGATTTATTTTGGGGTTTATATTCTGATTTTTTTAGAGAGTTAAAATCTGATTTTTTTTATGGGCTAAAATTCTATAAGCCATTAGGTTCCTTAGTCTTAAAAATTCAAGAAATTATGTTTATATAAATTGCCATCCTTAGGTATTTTCTTTTTAGAACATATTACCACTTTCACTTAGACAATTTACCTTTATAATTTCTAGCATAATATGGAACCTATGTATGGGGTTCTCCCTATTTTATACAGAGGGGAATTATCTTTGGCAATGGTTTCTTTTGCAGACGATGGTTAGAGCCAAGAACATCCCTCAGGACGCGCTCCGCATTGAGGATGATCAACAGCGCTCCCTAGCTGAGGATTTGATTCCCCGAGCCACCAGGGCACGATGGTACCATCTCCCTGACATGATCCAACTAGGATTTCACCCAGGCGTTCAGGAGGCGTTTGAGAACGTCTCTCTACACAGGCTGATTGAGCCACTGGAGGCACACTACCCCGTTCTGACTGGGGAGTTTTTGGCCACATTTGAGGTACCCGAGCGCACTTCGACCGGCTGCCGAGTCATCTTCCACCTTGGCAACAGGCGACACAGACTATCGCTCGAGGAGATGAGCGAGATTTTTGGGTTCATCCACACTCCAGCCGCCTTCAGGGTCCAGGACCCCAATGTCATATGGAGTTACATATCAGGTATACCCTACCCTGCTCCTACTGACTCCTTCACCTCTAGGGTTGTGAGTCCGCTTTTGAGGGTCATCCTGAGGGTCCTGGCGAGTACCCTTTGGGCCAGGCCTGAGCTCCGTCGCCCGACACACCGTGAGACGGAGACTCTACAGAGGATGCTCTTCGAGGATGACCCTCTACCATACCTCCACGCCTGGCTCGAGCATATCGTAGACCGCAGACGCACGGTCTCTACAGACATTATGGACGGTGGCATGGTGGCCATCCTTGCCGAGGGACTAGGCGTCCACACTGAGAGGTACACGGCCTACCAGCTCACATACCTAGACGCTGCGGTGTTGCGCCAAGGCGGAGTCATCGCGACAGGAGCACAGGTATGGAGACACCCCCAGACAGGGATGCGCCTGCGACACGATTTCATGGATCTGCTGTATATCCTAAATTGGTACCAGTCTTGGACTGGGCAGCCATATCATACGGATATAGATCCGTCTGCTGACCCCACCCTACGGAGGAGACCCCCACTCTACAACCATGAGCCGGAGGTGGACGCTATGTCTTGGGACGCTGACCCCCATTCCGAAGGAGCAGAGCAGCCCCCAGCCTACCAGGGTGCATGGATGGCAACGATGATGATGATGCCAGGGATGATGCAGTTGGAGGAGAAGAGGGCCCGCAAGGGTCCCACCACTGCCAACACAGCCACCACAGCCATCATAGCCACCATAGCTATGTACCTCCACCTCCTCATCCCTTCCAGCCCGCCTACACCACTGATTGGCAGGAAGACATGTCTGCCCGCTTTACTAGGCTGGAGCTCTCCGTCACTGAGATGCGAGAGGAGCAGCGACGCTATGGGAGGTTCCTCGAGGGTTTGGGCTCATATATGGCCTTCTCCTTCGATCAGCAAGCTAGACCTTCCTCATTCCCGCAGGGCGCCCCGACCTACTACTCAGGGACAGCTCCTACACAGGGCTGGCCCTTACTGTTGCCACCTCCCCCGCCTCCGGAGCAGTGATATGTGTGTAGCGTAAGTGAGCGTGAGTGATGCCTTCCCTCTACTTTACTTTTCTAACAGTGAGGACACTGTAATCTTTAAGTATGGGGTGGGGATTGAACTTGGACATTATAAACTGCTTTATCTGGTTGTGGTAGGCTTTAAAACTTGGCGAACTTGGCTTGTATTTTATTTACTTTCTACTCTATTTATATGCATTGCATCATATTTAAACAATTATGCATTTTAAAGTTCTTAATCTTTTAGTTTGTTAAGTCTATAAAATGTCAAAATCAAAAAAAAAAAAAAGAAAAATATCAAAAATACAAAAGAAAATGCATGTTTATGTTTTGAGTTTATTTTCTAACCCTACTTAGATGTCCTATGATGAAAACTCAATAGCTGACTTGATCATGTAAATCCTATGGCATATTTGGATGGTTTAGCCTAAGTCTTTAAAATGTTTTATGTAGATTGTGAACTTGTGATGAAATTGAGCACATATGATCCTAGGCTAAAAAGAAAATCCAACAAAAATTGTCCTTGTGAGAATTTTCGACCTATAGGGAGAACATCAAAAATCCCTCCGCTTTCTTGAGTGAATTTACTCTTCCTATGCATCTCTAAATGTTGTGATAGTTATTCAAAACCAATGCATATATATGTTTATGTTTACGAGAATTAAATGATGGAGGCATCTTTTAAGCCATTTTTATCCTCTCTTTACCTACCCTGCATTATCCCTGCTTGAAGCCAGAACATTAGCCTGAGCCTGAAATTGCAAACTCCACAAAATTATCCCTAGCCGAATTGAGCCTGAACCCCATTTGGGAATTGAGACTTAGATTGGTTGGACTAATGCCTTGTGGAAAGAAAAGAGCATAATGTCCAGTTTTGAGCAAGGAAATTATAGGATAGTGCATATTTGCATTTTTTCATATTTTGTAAAAGGATTTATGGCTCAACATATAAATGCACATATTTACTTATTATTTTTGGAAAAAAAAATCCGAAAAAATAAATAAAGATATATATATAGTGGATGAGCCAAAATCCTTAAATCTTTTATTCATACAAGTGTTATATTTTTGAGAGATATATTACAACTTGGAAGAAGGGTTGATGGAATGCATCTTGAGAGTGTATTATGAAGAGTTATGGTTTGGGTATTGCAAAGTGTTGAGATTTAGGAGTCTTGATTCCCGAATTAAAAAGCACCACATAGCCAAATAATTCCATACCTTTTATTTCATACCAAGCCCTATTACAACCCCGCCGAATGAAGTCTTCTTTGAAGTCTTCCATTGAGCGAAAGTCCTCCTGATGGTTCTTATTGCATTTTCATAATTGGTTGCGAAGCGGATTTTTATAAATTGCAATGTTTATAAGATTATATATGGAATTGAGTTGAGAGTTGATCTTCATAGCCTAAACACATGAGAGTTGAGTGCAAACACATTATCCCTGTGAGGTTGGATCAAAATTGCATATGCCTATGGATCGCCAAAATATGTGATATGACGTTAAATTCACTTGCTTTGCTTTGCTACCGCTTATGATGTTGCTTTTGAGATGGGCGAAGACTTGAAGGGTGTGTTGTAGGTGTTGGTTATTGCTTGGTTATTGCTTGAGGACAAGCAAGTCTAAGTATGGGGTGTTTTGATGTACATATTTGTACCTTTGTTTATTGCATCTTTTGACTTCATATTTCATTCGATTTCCAAAGAAATGCTTCAAAAGTATATAAACTTGTGTAAGAATGAGCTAAAGTATAAGAAATAGAGTCTGCACGAGTTTTGAGCTAACCATACAGGAATTCGATGAAATCGGAGTCAAAACGAACAAGCCAAGTGAAGCTGAGAAGAGGTCGATATCGACTGGAAGCATCGATATCGACCCTAGACTTCGACACGACTTCTGAGTGTTGAGATAAGCCACACAAACCAGACAAGAAAGCCTCGATATCGACATACATGCATCGATATCGACCATCGTGATAGACATCGACTGGAGCTGGACAAGTCGAGCAGAAACACAAGCATAGATATCGACCTCTGGTGTCGATATCGACCCTACCTCGACAGAAGATAAATCCGATTTTGAGACTCGGATTGTGAAGTCTATCATCAAAGCCATGAGTTATCTCGTTCTTTTAGATATTAGCAGCTGTTTATTATCTTTTCCTTTATGTTTTTATCAAAATAAAAGACCTATCTTAAATTGTTCGGATAGAGTTAATAGTTTAGATAGGAGTTACAATCCTCGGATAGCGAGGATTAGTAGCCTATAAATAAAGCCCTAGGGGCTGATTTGTTGGGGGATCGAATCATCGAAGACAAGAAGCAAGACAAGGACAATAGATAGTTAGAGTTTTTGAGCTTTAAAGTTTCAAGCGCTTACGATAGTTGGCGTTGAGATTGTAAAGATTCGAAATTTCCATTTATGCAAGTTATTTCATTTCAAGACATGTCTACAATCAACATGAGTGAGTAGTCCCCCTTTCTTCTAGGGTCGGGGTGAGCCCGACGATAGCCATGATGATAAGGTAAGTACGTCACTAAAGAATGTATCTTTTATCTCCCTCTACCTTGTGCTTCATCTTTAAATGCAAATTTAAGGAACTCATGTTATAAAACTTGGGTAGTAATTAGGGTTTCTATTCGAAAGATTATAAACTCAATTATGACAAAGGTAGACACAAATTAGCTTAAGTAATTGAAAAATCTCTTTTCCTATTTGTCGGTTTAGGTGAAAGCCTTTTCCTTTATGATGAAAGCATGCATCTTTAATTGATTCTTACTTCTTCTATCATGGTTGTCGTCGCGGTAATCCTTGGCTTTGGAAGACTTTCCCTTTCTTAAGTTTACGTTCAAATTTGCTCGTCGTTCGTTGAGTCATCGAAAAACCCAACACCCTTGCTTATTTCTGTTCATTGCTTCCTTCCCATTCTTAAATCTTCGGCCTTTCTTTGCCGACGGAACAACTAACCCACTGCAGGAAGACATCGATATCGACCTTAAGCGTCGATATCGACCACACTGATAGATCGACAGTTTTCTGAGTCGATCTCGAGACTCCTGGGTAACTTCTGCAAGCATCGATATCGACACCCGACGTCGAAATCGACCCCTCTGTGTCGACTGGCAGACTTCTGAGCCAGTCGATTTCGTGGACTAACATCGATATCGACCGCTTCCAGTCTATATCGACTACAGTTTTTGTTTCTACAGGTCTTCTGTTGCAGAGAACAACGACAACCAAGGTCGACATCGAGGTCTGAGCTTGAGATCGAGGCTTCTTGTCGAACATTTAGGACGTGTCTTCAACGCTATTAGGATCCCGCTGACTCGCTTCCTCGTGGATCGAACCTGATTCCCTACTACTATAGCGGGGAGTCTTGAATTTATTTGAAGAGGCTAAGAGTTGTATTGCTTTATATTTTATTATATATTTTGATTCAATTCTCCCCACGTCAAATTTTGGCGCCGTTGCCGGGGAAGCTATCAATCGCACCCTAGTAGTTTATTTTCACGGTCTTTTTAGTGTTATTTTATAGGTGTATGCGACGTACTGGTGACCAACTTGAATTTGAAGGACTACACGAACCAGAATGCTTTCTCCACCTAAGGGCTCGAGTTCAAAGAATCATGGCGGACAACGAGACCCAGGCACAACAAATTGAACGCTTAAGGAAGCAAGTAGAGGATTTCACTACCAGAGAAGCGGCACTAAGGGAGCGTGCTGGCAGGGAGGAGGAAGCCAAGAGACGATATGAGACTCAAATCAACGCCCTCCCCCGGAATGCAAAGCAATACATGCATCCATCGCTCACAGTGCCTGAATCGGCTATTCTAATTCCTACTTCTAATTTTGAAATAAAAGCAAATTTTTTAACTGAAATAAGAAGGCATCAATATGAAGGGAAACCTAACGAATGCCCTATGGCACATATATCGACCTTCTTAGACCTCTGTGATACAATTGCTGATGGACAAAGTCTTGAGTATGTCCAACTAAAAGCCTTTCGCTGGTCTCTTACAGGAAAACCATTGCAGTGGTTGGAGAGTGATGTACATATTTGTACCTTTGTTTATTGCATCTTTTGACTTCTTATTTCATTCGATTTCCATAGAAAATGTTCAAAAGAATATAAACTTGTGTAAGAATGGGCTAAAATGCAAGAAATAGGGTCTGCACAAGTTTTGAGCTAACCATGCAGGAATTCAAGCGAAAACGGAGTCAAAACGGAGAAGCCAAGTGAAGCTGAGCAGAGGTAGATATCGACCCTAGACCCAGATATCGACCTCTGGGGTAGATATCGACCTTCAACATAGAAATCGACCAGAGCTGAACAAGTCGAGCAGGAACAGAGACCTCGATATCGACCTCTGGTGTCGATATCGACCCCTTATCTCGACAGAAGATAGACTCGATTTCGAATGCGGATTGGAACTATATCTTCAAAGAGGCACGGGATTATCTCATACTTTCAAGATAGATGGCAGCTGAAGTTTTATTCATCTTTTACCTTTAATTTATTTAATTTTATCAAAATAAAAGACCTATCCTAATTGTTCGGATGGAGTTCATAGTTTATATAGGAGTTACAATCCTTGGATAGCAAGGATTAGTAGCCTATAAATAAAGCCTTAGGGGCTGATTTGTAAGATCATCCAATCCTAGAACAATCCAATCATCCAAGACAAAGACAATAGATAATAGAGTTAGAGTTAGAGAGAAGTTCTAGGGTTTGACGTTTACGAAAGTTGACGTTGAGTTGTAAAGCTTCGGAGTTTATTTTAATGCAAGGTTCTTCCTTTCAATCAACAATGAATCCCATGATGAGAAGCGAGTAGTTCCCCAAAGCTCTTAGGGTCGGGGTGAGCCTGACGTTAGCCATGCGCGCTTGAGGTAAGTATTTGATGTTGATATCGTTGTATCTATCTCTCCTCCTACAATTCTATGTTTAGTCCTAATCGAAAGAAAATGGATCCATGCTAACAAAACCCCGACTTTGGAAGCCTTTTAATTAATTAAATTCTTCATAAAAGTCTTAGTTTTGTTTCTGTTCATCTTCCCTCTCCATTCTATTTTCTTCGGATCCTTTTCCGAAAAATTGGTTACAAAAACAGTTTATGTGACAAGCATCGAAATCGACCTTAAGGGTCGATATCGAGGACTAACATCGATATTGAGGTCTCTGCTCGACGTCGACTTGTTGTTTTGTCTTCTGCAGGAACTGCGCTAGGAAATCGACCAGAACTGAGGTCGATATCGACCTGTATACTCGATATCGAGTGTCTGCTGAGGTCGAAAGCCTTGATCGTGAGTACAACAAAGGAAGCGCTGACCTACCTCCTCGTGGATTCGATCCTGAATTACCCTACTACTACAAGGGAGGGGATTCTTGTATTATTTGTTTGGGACAGGGAGATAGTCTAGTTGTGCTTTATTTTATTCTCCTACTTTACATACACACCCCGCGTCCCCCAGCGAACAAATTGGCGCCGTTGCCGGGGAGGCAATCAATCGCCACCTAAGTTAATCACGATCTTTTTCTAAGCTTATTTTGCAGGTTTATGCGACGTTCTGATCGCGGACCTGTCCTGGAACCAATTGACGAGCCTGAACGTTTCTACCATCTTCAGAACAAAGCAATTCGCATCATGGCTGACAACGAGACGCAGGCTGAGATCATAGAGCGGTTGAGAAAGGAGATCGAGGACCACAATGCTACAATCGCTGCTGAAAGGGCCGCTGCTGCTGCTGAGCGAGCCCGTGCTGATAGGGAGGAGGATGCGCGCAGACAAGCCCAAGAGCGGCTAAATCAGTATCCACAGACGGCGATGCAATACATGCATCCGCCGCTTCATGTTCCTGAATCTGCCATTATAATTCCTCACTCCAATTATGAATTGAAAATTAACTTCCTATCTGAGATTAAAAGAAATACTTTTGAAGGAAGACATAATGAATGCCCCCTGCAACACATCTCTACTTTTATGGACTTATGTGAAACAGTTGATGATGGAGTAAACTTAGAGTATGTGCGACTAAAATCTTTTCGATGGTCTTTGGTAGGAAAGGCATTACAATGGCTTGAAAGTTTGGCTCCACGATCGCTAAGGACATGGGCGGAGGTGAAAGATGCATTCTTGAACAAGTTCTTCCCACCTTCTAAAACGGCGATGCTACGACAAAGGATCACGGCTTTCAAACAAAAGCCAGGTGAAACCCTAGCACAGGCGTGGGAGCGCTTTAAAGACTTGCTGAGATCATGCCCGACGCATGGGCAACTTCCATATGTCATCCAAGAGATCTTTTATAACACCCTTGATGCGCCGAATAAGGAGAGGATCAATTCATATACCTCCTATCGGTACATTGAGCTTACACCAACGGAGGCATGGGAGACCATTGAGAGGCTTGTGAACTTTGACAACACCTATGGGGCTGCTGCGGCCTATGATGCAAGGCCTGCCCCATCTATGCCACTATATGAGCCTCCAAGGGAGATAGATCCTGAAGTACGGCAACAATTCCATAACGATCAAACACGCCGCCTTCAAAAGCAAGTAAGGTTCCTGAGCAACAATCAACCTTGTCAGGAGTGTGGTTCAATAAGGCATAACACCAGTGCATGTCCACATACTGAGCAAGTATCCATGGCGGAACAACATGAGGAGGTCAAATGGACGAGAGGCCCCTATGGAGGGGGCAATCAACAAAATTGGGGTGATCAAAGGTTCTATCAAAGGGATCCCCCAACATATAGGGCACCAGGGCACCCTGAGCGGGAGACTAAGAAAGATGACCTGCAAATCATCCTTGATGAGATGCGGAGGAACCACACTGAGTTCAAACAAGCCAATAACTCCGTCCATACTCAATTGCAGGGCATCAATTCTAGACTTGGGGAGATCGACGTTTGAAAGCGCAACATGGAGACTCAAATGAGTCAATTGGCGGAAGCAATGCCCAAAGCGTCCGGATCACTCCCTGGATCCACTGTGCCCAACCAAAAGGGCAAAACCACAGGTCATATTGCGGCAGTAAACCTAAGGAGTGGGCGTCAATTACAAACGCCCGAGCGAAAAGTGGAGGAGAAGGAGCCAGAACAGACGTCGATATCGACCCCCCCTGTCGATATCGACCAAGGTGACATCGATGTCGACCCTCCTGTCGATGTCGACCCTAATTCTGCGTCACCACAGAAATCGACTCTTCTAGTCGATATCGACCCTACTGATGCCGATATCGACCTCACTGCAGCCGCAGGAAGGAAGAAGGTGTTGCCATTCCCAACTAGAAAGGTGACTAAGGACCCAGCGGAAAAGAAGTTCCAACGGTTCGTGAAGATGCTCCAAGGGCTTAATGTCTCTATACCATTCACAGAGGCACTTCACGAGATGCCATCTTATGTAAGGTTCCTTAAGGATATCTTGGGTAAGAAGCGATCGCTCTCTGAGATCGCAGAGGAATGCAACAGGTTGGAGCTACCACAAAAGCGGGCGGACCCAGGTAAGTTTTCTATCGCTATAGGTCTAGGTCAATTCAAATTTAATGCTTTAGTTGACTTGGGCGCTAGCGTTAGCATGATGCCACTAACCATTTGGCACAAGGTAAAGATAGGTCCTCTGGAGCCCGTGGATGCAAGATTGTACATGGCTAACAATACCATAGTGATTCCAACTGGGATAGTGACGGATGTGCCAGTACAAGTAGGCAAATTCTTTGTCCCTGCTGATTTCCTAGTTGTTGACATAGCGGAGGACCCTGCTTGTCCAATTATTTTAGGTAGGCCATTCCTAGCAACCGTCGATGCCAACATTAGCGTGAAGAAAGGATTGCTCTCACTCACAATTAGTGATGAAGTAATAGAGTATTCCTTCAACAAGACGGTGCAAAGTCAAGGGCCAATGGAGATAAAAGCCATCAATGAAGCCCAAGTAGAGGAAGTTGAAGCAATCTTGAACGAAGGAGCTCAACAGAACATCGAAATCGACCCAGGTAAGTCGATATCGACCACTAATGTTCAAGATTCTGTGACAGGTCATAAGTATGGGGTCGACGGAGGAAAAGAGGAAGCATCGAAATCGGGGTCAAGGGTCGATATCGACCACACCCTATCGAAATCGACCACCATCAGCGCTGAGAAGAGAGGCAAGGAGACCTCGATATCGACCTCTAAGGGTCGAAATCGACCTGATCATATCGAGTCAAAACTCCCCAAATCGACTGATCCTACAGGTGTACAACAGGGATCGATATCGACCTCCGAACATCGACATCGACCTGAGCCACAGACTGAGAAGAAGGTAAGTCAAGGTACGGATTCCTCTTGTTCAATTACAATTAAGGACTTATCATTATTTGGAAGAGGTGTGCCTTGGCATGTGCGTTTATGTAGGGTATCCGATGATGGTTCAAGCCAATATGAGATAGGAGACAAGGTCTATGTTGCCAAGTCTAAAGACCATTGGTTCCCTACAAGATTCAAGGATAAGAACTTAGGTCCATTCACGGTGAATCAAATCAATCCCGAGGGAATACAGCTGCGGGACAAGAAAGGAGTGATATTTGAGGCCCAAGCCACATGGGCTCTACAGATGCCACCTTGAGAAGCGCAAAGGAAGAAGTCGGCCTAGCGACTTAAAAATCTAGAGCTTGTAACAAAGACTTAGTTTTGGTTTTAAGACAGCTTTTGTTTTGGTTTTAGACACTTTATTGTTTTGCATATTTTGTGTTTAGTTTTCAAATTGCAGGAGAGAGAAAAGCACACAGAAAGGCATCGAAATCGACCTTAAGGTCGACATGGATAGGGTTTGTGATCGAGGCCGAATCACCCTGAAGCCTGAGCAGAAATCAAGATGAGACATCGATATCGATGTAAAGGGTCGATATCGACCTTCCCTGTTGTCTTCTTCGACTCCTGAAATTTGTGACGGTTTAGTAAGTTTTCTTCTTAACCCTAGTTCTAATACAGTGAGGACACTGTAAATTTTAAGTATGGGGTGGGGGAAAGGCTTATTTGCATATTCATACTTAGTTTAGGGTTGCATATTTATTTTAATGCATAAAAAAAAAAATTGACCCCCATCAAAAATTTTGGAAAAGAGAGAGTCATGGAAGTAAAAAAAAAGGAGCTCTATGATGCAAAATTAGATTCATTAGAGATATAACATGAGATTGCCTAGTTAAGGGAAGTCCCAATGAAGTGCAAATTTTTTGAGAAAATCATAAAGGAGATGAAAATTTGAAGTTGCTTTTGACATGTGCATGATAAGATGATGGAGGATTTTTTTATAAAAATTCCATACAAGCAAAGTTCATGTCCTAGCCTTACCTACGCATATTCACAAAGCCATATATGAGACTTATCATGATCATTATTGCTCCACATATACATATTGCCCATTTTTTACCTTATACCCTATCCGGGGACAAAGTTTTTTTGAATGGATGACATCTTTGGAGTTATATGGAGTTGTGCATTTATAAAGTTGTTGGCAGGAATGATACAATATGGAAAATTAAATGAGCGAGAAAAAATCCGATCACGGAGATAAAGGTGGGTCAACCCTGCTCGTTGAGATAATAGTTTGGCGAGATGGGACACAAAGGTGAGGAGTCCGAAGTACTAAGTATCCGGGGCCATTCATGACACCCATGTTTGCGACTCGCGAGAAGGCAGTGCTAAGGTTAGAGAGGTAAAAGCATTATATTGAAAAAAAAAGCATTGAACGATGAGTGAAAGGTGAGACATTATGAAGGAGGAATGTGGAATATTTTGGAAAGAAAGTGTACTTCCCCGGATTTAACACCACATGGCCAAATATTAGCCCACCTTTAGCCTTTTACCAATCCACTTCTCACAAGCTTGAAAAAAGTCCTCTTGATTATTAATGCAATGTCGCTAAAATTGTTTTTTGCATATTACCTCCTTTATAAGTATGAAATTGCTTTTATGCACAGGCATGGACTTGGTTGACATAAGTACCTTCTCGAGGATGGCAATTGATTGTAGGGACATATGAAAAATGAATCTATGATGTTGAGGGTTTACTTTCTTCCCCTGAATGACCATTAAGAGTATTGCTTGGGGACAAGCAAGCTTAAGTATGGGGTGTTTGATGTGCGCGCAAATTGCCATATTTTCTATGCACATATGAATTCATTTTATTGTCTTTTGCATGCACATTAATGGGAAAACATGGGAATGGTGTAGTTTATGCTTAAATGTCAAATATATGGGTTTGCACGAGTTTCCATGTGATTTCGCAGAAAACAGGATGAAAATGGATGAATTCAGAAGAGCGGAAAAAGAACTTGAAGTCTTCTGAAAAGGTCGAAATCGACTGAAGACCTCGACATCGAGTACATCAGAGACATAGGAATCGAGCAGAAAAGGAAACAGAGCATTTCAACACAGGAGAGGTCGATATCGACGTCTGGGGGTCGATATCGATGCTGCCAGATCGACCAAGTTGATAGAAGTCGAGTGCCAGTTTGAGTAGGAGAAGGAGAAGCTCGAGATAAGATTTTGGAGGGGTCGATATCGAGGTCCAAGGGTCGATATCGACCATGCCAGCAGAGGAATTCGACTCCGATTTCGATAGAATTATATCCAATGCTTGCAATATCTATCCAAAGGTCGAGATTTCCTATCATCAACACCAGATCTATCATGAGGAGGCTGATTTCACCATGAAGTTTTAGCTTTTACTTTGTTTTAATTTATCATAGAGAATAAAGATAAGGTTTCGAGTCCTTATCGACATCTATAAATAGAAGCCAATAGGGCTGAGTTTAGGGATCCCGTTTTAGACACAATTCAGTTGCAATAGAGAATAGAGAGAGAGAGAGGAGGCCGAGTGGAGTTGTAAAGCGAGAGCGGAGTGGCTTGTTCGGTTGTACTTTCTTTCGGAGTTTTAATTCAAAGTAGCTTTCTTTCAATAACAATGATGATGATGTGCATGATGAGGAGCGAGTAGTCAACCCACTTCTAGGGTCGGGGTGAGCCCGACGATAGCAATGTGAGGTAAGTGCATCAAAGGTATGACTTTTATGCGATTCCGTCTTCTACCCCATGCATGATCCTTTGCGAAAGTTAGGGAGATTCATTATTTGCATTATTGAAGGGAAAGCCACTCATATTGCGAACTTGAATTACTCATGAATCGGATAGTAACTCTTAGGAATTATGCGAAAGCCTCTAATCACCTAAGTGTTGATAACGAAAGTTATTTGACAGAAAGACATTAAAGTTCATATCTTTAGCATGAAACTTGCATTGTTATCGTTGTGGCATGAAACCCCGACTTTGGAAGCCTTTTAATTAATTAAATTCTTCATAAAAGTCTTAGTTTTGTTTCTGTTCATCTTCCCTCTCCATTCTATTTTCTTCGGATCCTTTTCCGACAAATTGGTTACAAAAACAGTTTCTGTGACAAGCATCGAAATCGACCTTAAGGGTCGATATCAAGGACTAACATCGATATCGAGGTCTCTGCTCGACGTCGACTTGCTGTTTTGTCTTCTGCAGGAACTGCGCTAGGAAATCGACCAGAACTGAGGTCGATATCGACCTGTATACTCGATATCGAGTGTCTGCTGAGGTCGAAAGCCTTGATCGTGAGTACAACAAAGGAAGCGCTAACCTACCTCCTCGTGGATTCGATCCTGAATTACCCTACTACTACAAGGGAGGGGATTCTTGTATTATTTGTTTGGGACAGGGAGATAGTATAGTTGTGCTTTATTTTATTCTCCTACTTTACATACACACCCCTCGTCCCCCAGCGAACATTACCACTTGTCGTCAAACAGCTCCGAGGTCGAGGTATGTGCTGAACTCTCAATCGATATTGACTATTCCTACTCGCTCTCGACTTCTTTTCTGCAGGAATATTTTGAAGAATCCCAATCAAAGTTGGCATCACTCTATGGTTGGTCCACGCCAGCCCCTATAACTGATTTGGGAACTTCAATCAAGAGAATTGAGACAGATTACCTTGGTGAGATTATGAAGACGGAGGAATTCTTCCATTTTTTTCATATTCATAAAAGAATGCATTTTTTTACTGATAGAGGGATTAAATGGTATAGTTGTTAGTTTGGCGGTTTCCAATTGGCGGTTTTTGCATTAATTGGTAGAGCCAATCCTTATCCCACAAGGCCCTTCTCCGGTGCTTAAGCCTTTACCCGACACACTTAGGTATGAGTTTCTTGGTCCAAATTCTACTTTCCCTGTAATTATCAATGCTTCACTAACCACACAGGAAGTAGATAAGCTTATGGAAGTACTTCGTGCTCATCGTAAGGCTATTAGATATTCTCTTGAGGACATCAAAGGTATTTCATCTGCTACTTGTATGCATAGAATCCTCCTTGAGGATGATCATAAGGCATCTATAGAACACCAACGGAAGCTCAACCCCAACATGAGAGAGGTAGTGAAGAAGGAGATTATGCGCATGCTGGATGCAGGAATCATCTATGCCATCTCTGACAGCGAATGGGTGAGCCCAGTCCATGTGGTGCCTAAGAAGGGTGGAATGACCATTGAGGAGAATGAGAAGGGTGAGCTTGTGCCAAAGCGAATCACAACTAGTTGGCGAATGTGTATTGATTACAGGAAACTCAACAATGCCATTAGAAATTATCATTTTCCCCTTCCATTCATTGACCAGGTATTAGAGAGACTCGCCGAACATGATTATTTTTGTTACCTGGATGGATATTCTGGCTTTTGGCAGGTCCCTATTCATCCTGACGATAAAGAGAAGACCACCTTCACTTGTCCCTATGGGACTTTTGCATATAGGAGAATGCCATTTGGGCTCTGCAATGCCCCTACTACCTTTCAAAGATGTATGATGGTCATCTTCTCCGACATGATAGAGGACATCGTGGAGGTATTTATGGATGATTTCTCTGTTTATGGCACTACTTTCGATGATTGTCTTGCTAACCTTCGCAGGGTACTTGCACGATGTGAAGAGACAAACTTAGTTCTTAATTGGGAAAAGTGCCACTTTATGGTAAGGGAAGGGATTGTGCTAGGCCACAAAGTCTCTAAACGGGGAATTGAGGTGGACAGGGCAAAGATAGAGCTCATTGAAAAATTGCCACCACCTTCATCAATTAAGGACATAAGAAGCTTCCTTGGTCACGCAGGTTTCTATAGGAGGTTTATTCAAGATTTTTCTAAGATTGCCAAACCTTTAACTAACCTACTAATGAAGGATGTTAAGTTTGCATTTTCTAGTGATTGTCTTGAAGCTTTCAATAGGTTGAAGGAGGCCTTTATATCCGCCCCAATCATTCAATCGCCCGATTGGTCGCAACCCTTTGAGATCATGTGTGACGCAAGCGATTATGCCGTAGGTGCTGTCCTAGGACAAAGGAGAGACAAAAAGCTTCACGCCATCTACTATGCAAGCAAGACTCTTGATGTCGTTCAAACAAAGTACACCATGACGGAAAAGGAGTTCTTGGCAGTGGTCTTCGCTTTTGAGAAGTTCCACTCATACCTAGTGGGTTCTAAGGTAATTGTTCATACTGACCATGCAGCTCTTAGGTACTTAATGGCGAAGAAGGATGCTAAACCTAGGCTCCTACGATGGGTGCTCTTACTACAAGAGTTCGACGTTGAGCTTAAAGATAAGAAAGGAACGGAGAACTCCGTAGCCGATCATCTTTCACGGCTACCCATAGGGCTTCTAGAAGAGTCACTTGACAACATACCAATCAATGACTCCCGCCCTGACGAGCACCTAATGAGGCAAGAGGTAAGACGGGCAGAAGATCCACTCGATATCGACCCCCACAGGTCGATATCGACTGCCCCGAAGGTAATACTTGCATCGATGTCGACCAGTTTTGATCACAGGTTGTCCACTGCAGAGGTCGAAATCGACCTCCAGACGTCGACATCGAGGACCCATATCAAGCAGCCCATATCGACTGAACCTGTCGATGCCACCCAGTCGATATCGACCCCTACAGGTCGATATCGACCACCTTTAAAACCCTCCGAAGGTGACGAAGAGGTAAGCTTCGGTGAGGATTTCTTCTTTACACCTCCTTCCAGTCCTATCCATGATTTATTTGCTATAAGAAGGGCGAAGGTACCTTGGTATGCGGATTTTGCTAACTATATTGCAGGAGGCGAGATTCCTTCAGGCTTAACTTCGCAACAAAAGAAGAAGTTTTTGCACGACGTCAAACAATACTATTGGGATGAACCCTACTTATTCAAACAGGGGAAAGACCATATCTTTCGACGTTGTATCCCGGAGGATGAGGTAGAGAGCGTGATTCACCATTGTCATTCTCTCCCTACAGGAGGCCATGCTAAAGGATTCAAGACCGCAGTGAAAATTCTTCAATGTGGTTTTTATTGGCCTAACCTTTTCAAGGATGTGAAAAACTATGTAACCTCTTGTGATGAGTGTCAATGTGCAGGTAATATCACATGGAGGAATGAGACACCACTCACAGGCATTCTAGAGGTAGAACTATTTGATGTATGGGGCATTGACTTCATGGAACCATTCCCTGCTTCAGGCCCCTACAAATACATTCTAGTAGCGGTGGACTATGTCTCTAAATGGGTGGAGGCCATGGCAACTAGGACCAACGACGCGAAGGTAGTCTCTAAGTTTATGAAAACTAACATCTTTCCTCGCTTTGGTGTTCCTAGAGTTCTTATTTCAGATGGTGGCTCGCATTTTATTGAGAGAGGCTTTGAAGCTCTTTTAGCTAAGTATGGGGTAAACCATAGGGTGGCAACACCCTATCACCCTCAAACCAGGGGCCAAGTAGAAGTCTCCAATCACCAAATCAAAGCCATCTTGGAGAAGACGGTCTCCCGCTCGCGGAAAGATTGGTCATCCAAACTAGATGATGCGCTCTGGGCCTACCGAACGGCCTATAAGACACCACTTCGCACAACTCCCTATAACTTGGTATATGGTAAGTCATGTCACTTGCCCATTGAACTTGAGCATAAAGCAATGTGGGCTCTTAAGGAGCTTAACATGGATTTCGACGAAGCGGGAAAGAGAAGGTTCATAGACTTACAAGCCTTGGAGGAGTTGCGCCTAAAGGCATATGAGAATGCTGAAATCTACAAGGAGCGCACTAAGAATTGGCATGATAGGAAGTTGGTGCCAAAAACGTATGAGGTAGGTGACAAAGTCCTTGTTTTTAGTTCTAGACTTCGCTTATTTCCAAGGAAACTAAGGACAAGATGGAGCGGACCTTTCAAGGTTCATAAAATATTCCCTCATGGAGCGGTGGAGTTACTTTGCGACGATGGATCCACCTTTAAGGTAAATGGCCACCGAGTAAAGAAATATTATGACAAGGAGGACCCGGAAGAAGAGATTCGCGCCACCTTGGTGTTGAACTAGCGCAAAAAGGGAAATATGTCAAGCTAGCGACTTAAACTCAAGCGCTTCTGGGAGGCAACCCATTCTTTTCCTTTCCTTTGTCTTTTAGTTTTTAGTCTATTTTATATTTTTTAGATCATTCGTGGCTATTCTATCTAAAGTCAACAAAGAAATCAAGTCCAGAAGAGAGGTCGATATCGACCTATATGGTCGATATCGACAGGCCGACAGAAGTGAGCAGCAGGCAGAACAGCACGGATGCAGAAGGGGGGTCGATATCGACCTCTAAGGTCGATATCGAATACAGCTGGAGGTAAGTGCCAGGTCAGATTTTAATTTCTTTTCGGTTTTATTTTTTGGGTTTTTTATCCCTTTATATTCCCCCCGACTTCGACACCCCCTCCCCTTTTCGATACCCTACCAGCCGCCATAGCCTTCTCTTCTTCATCTCTCTCCTTCATCTCTCCTGTCTCCCTCCTCATTGCTGCAACCCGCAACTGTCATCCCCACCATTGCAACACCAACAGCCCACCACTGCACACCAGATCCGCAAGCCGCAAGCCCCCGTCCTCCCTTTCTCTTCTCGCCCTAGCCCTCTCTCTCCCTCGTTTTCAAGCCGCCAGCGCCAGTTCCACCCACTTCCGGCCAAAAAACACCAGATCCGACCGCCCCAAGCCACCGGAGAGCCCACCGCGCCACCAGCAGCCCCGACATCGCCCAGATCCGGTCGATTTCGACCCCCGGGCACCGATTTCGACGTCTCCTGTCGACAGCGGTTTTCGTTTTCTTGATTTTTGCGGTTGTAGCCTCTTTCTCCCCTAATTCCGACACTCTTCTAATATGATTTCTTACCCTCCCTCTATTTTTTTCAGATTTGCATGATTAATTAGTTGATTTAGGGAAGAAATTACATATTGGGTGTTTAGGGTTTGAACGATATTTGCGCGGGAATGAGTAATCGTATATATGTGGGGCATGAATCTGATTTTTTAATTTATGTGGGGCTATGAATCTGATTTTTGTATGTATATGGGCATAAATCTGATTTTTATATATATAATGGGGTGAGATCTAACTTTTATAATTTATGTGGGGTAATAATCAGAATTTTCCATAAGTATGGGCTATGAATCTGAATTTTATATATATGGGCTAATTTTGGAATATTTTTTTTAGTAGTTTAAATTCTGATTTATTTTGGGGTTTATATTCTGATTTTTTTTACAAACTGAAATTCTGATTTATTTTGAGGTTTAAATGCTGATTTATTTTCGAGTTTAAATTCTGATTTCTTTTACAAGAGCTGAATTTCTGATTTATTTAGGAGTTTAAATTCTGATTTTTTTTAGGGATTAAATCTGATTTTTTTATATATGTAGGCCAAAATTCTATAAGTCATTAGGTTCCTTAGTATTAAAAATTCAAGAAATTATGTTTATATAAATTGCCATCCTTAGGTACTTTCTTTTTAGAACATATTACCACTTTCACTTAGACAATTTACCTTTACATAATTTCTAGCATAATATGGAACCTAAGTATGGGGTTCTCCCTATTTTATACAGAGGGGAATTATCTTTGGCAATGGTTTCTTTTGCAGACGATGGTGAGAGCCAAGAACATCCCTCAGGACACGCTCCGCATTGATGATGATCAGCAGTGCTCCCTAGCTGAGGATTTGATTGCCCGAGACACCAGGGCGCGATGGTACCATCTCCCTGACATGATCCAGCTAGGATTTCACCCAGGCGTTCAGGAGGCGTTTGAGAACGTCTCTCTACACAGGCTGATTGAGCCACTAGAGCCACACTACCCCGTTCTGACTGGGGAGTTTATGGCCACATTGGAGGTCCCCGGCCGCACCTCGAACAGCCGCCGAGTCATCTTCCAGCTCGGCAACAGGCGACACAGACTATCGCTCGAGGAGATGAGCAACATTTTTGGGTTCATCCACACTCCAGCCGCCTTCAGGGTCCAGGACCCCAACGTCATCTGGAGCTACATATCAAGTATACCCTACCCTGCTCCTACTGACTCCTTCACCTCTAGGGTTGTGAGTCCGCTTTTTAGGGTCATCTTGAGGGTCCTGGCGAGTACCCTTTGGGCCAGGCCTGAGCTCCGTCGCCCCACACACCGTGAGACGGAGACTCTGCGGAGGATGCTCTTCGAGGATGACCCTCTACCATACCTCCACGCCTGGCTCGAGCATATCGTAGACCGCAGACGCACGGTCTCTACAGACATTATGGACGGTGGCATGGTGGCCATCCTCGCCGAGGGACTAGGCGTCCACACTGAGAGGTACACGGCCTACCAGCTCACGTACCTAGACGCTGCAGTATTGCGCCAGGGCGGAGTCATCGCACCAGGAGCACAGGGATGGAGACACCCCCAGACAGGGATGCGCCTGCGCCACGATTTTATGGATCTTCTATATATCCCAGACTGGTACCAGTCTTGGACTGGGCAGCCATATCATACGGATATAGATCCATCTGCTGACCCCACCCTACGGAGGAGACCCCCACTTTACAACCATGAGCCAGAGGTCGACGCTATGTCTTGGGACACTGACCCCCATTCCGACGGATCAGAGCAGCCCCCAGCCTACCAGGGGGGCATGGATGGCGACGATGATGATGACGCCAGGGATGATGCAATTGGAGGAGGAGAGGGCCCGCAAGGGTCCCAACACAGCCATCACAGCCACCATAGCTATGTGCCTCCACCACCTCCCCCCTTCCAGCCCGCCTACACCACTGATTGGCAGGACGACATGACTGCCCGCTTTACTAGGCTGGAGCTCTCCATCACTGAGATGCGCGAGGAGCAGCGACGCTATGGGAGGTTCCTCGAGGGCTTGGGCTCATATATGGGATTTTTCTTCGATCAGCAAGCTGGACCTTCCACATTCCCGCAGGGCACCCCGACCTACTACTCAGGGTCAGCTCCTACACAGGACTAGCCCTTGCTGTTGCCACCTCCTCCGCCTCCGGAGTAGTGATGTGTGTTGAGTAAGTGAGCGTGAGTGATTCCTTCCCTCTACTTTACTTTTCTAACAGTGAGGACACTGTAATCTTTAAGTATGGGGTGGGGATTGAACTTGGACATTATAAACTGCTTTATCTGGTTGTGGTAGGGTTTAAAACTTGGCGAACTTGGCTTGTATTTTATTTACTTTCTACTCTATTTGTATGCATTGTATCATATTTAAACATTTATGCATTTTAAAGTTTAAGTCCTTAATCTTTTAGTTTGTTAAGTCTATAAAATGTCAAAATCTAAAAAAAATATAGAAAAATGTCAAAAATACAAAAAAAAAATGCATGTTTATTTTTAAAGTTTGTTTTTTTTTACCCTACTTAGATGTCCTATGATGAAAACTCAATAGCTGACTTGATCATGTAAACCGTATGGCATATTTGGATGGTTTAGCCTAAGTCCTTAAAATTTTTATGTAGATTGTGAACTTGTGATGAAATTGAGCACATATGATCCTAGGCTAAAAAGCAAATCCAACAAAAATTATCCTTGTGAGAATTTTGACCTATAGGGAGAACATCAAAAATCCCTCCGCTTTCTTGAGTGAATTTACTCTTCCTATGCATATCTAAATGTTGTGATAGTTATTCAAAACCATTGCATATATATGATTATGTTTATGAGAATTAAATGATGGAGGCATCTTTTAAGCCATTTTTATCATCTCTTTACCTACCCTGCATTATCCCTGCTTGAAGCCAGAACATTAGCCTGAGCCTGAAATTGCAAACTCCACAAAATTATCCCTAGCCGAATTGAGCCTGACCCCCATTTGGGAATTGAGACTTAGATTGGCTGGACTAATGCCTTGTGGAAGGAAAAGAGCATAATGTACAATTTTGAGCAAAAGAAATTATGGGTTGGTGTATATTTTCATCTTGTCATATTTTGTAAAAGGATTTTTTGGCTCACCATATAAATGCACATAGCTTTAGTATTTATTTATTATTTTCGAAAAAAAAATCCGAAAAAAAAATATAAAGATATATATATATATATATATATATATATATATATATATATATATATATATATATATATATATATATAGTGCATGAGCCAAAATCCTTAAGTCTTTTATTCATACAAGTGTTATATTCTTTGAGAGGTATATTAGAACTTGGAAGAAGGGTTGATAATATGGTTTGCATCTTTTAGTGCATCTCTAGAACATATTATATAAAGATGAGTTGGGAAAGAGCATTATAGAGATTGAACTTACATTGAAGAGTTATGGTTTGGGTATTGCAAGTGTTGAGATTTAGGAGTCTTGATTCCCGAATTATAAAAGCACCACATAGCCAAATAATTCCATACCCTTTTATTTCATACCAAGCCCCATTACAACCCCGCCGAATGGAGTCTTCTTTGAAGTCTTCCATTGAGCGAAAGTCCTCCCGATGATTCTTATTACATTTTCATAATTGGTTGCGAAGTGGATTATTATAAATTGCAATGTTTATGAGATTGTATATGGAATTGAGTTGAGAGTTGATCTTCATAGCCTAAACACATGAGAGTTGAGTGCAAACACATTATCCCTGTGAGGTTGGATCAAAATTGCATATGCCTATGGATCGCCAAAATATGTGCTATGACGTTAAATTCACTTGCTTTGCTTTGCTACCGCTTATGATGTTGCTTTTGACAAAGGCGAAGACTTGAAGGATATGTTGTAGGTGTTGGTTATTGCTTGGTTATTGCTTGAGGACAAGCAAGTCTAAGTATGGGGTGTTTTGATGTACATATTTGTACCTTTGTTTATTGCATCTTTTGACTTCATATTTCATTCGATTTCCAAAGAAAAGTTTCAAAAGTATATAAACTTGTGTACGAATGGGCTAAAGTATAAGAAATAGAGTCTGCACGAGTTTTGAGCTAACCATGCAGGAATTCGATGAAATCGGAGTCAAAACGAAGAAGCCAAGTGAAGCTGAGTAGAGGTCGATATCGACTGGAGACATCGATATCGACCCTAGATTTCGACACGACTTCTGAGTGTCGAGATAGGCCACACAGACCAGACAAGAAAGCCTCGATATCGACATACAAGCATCGATATCGACCATCGTCATAGACATCGACTGGAGCTGGACAAGTCGAGCAGAAACACAAGCATCGATATCGACCTCTGGTGTCGATATCGACCCTACCTCGACAGAAGATAAATCCGATTTTGAGACTCGGATTGTGAAGTCTATCATCAAATCCATGAGTTATCTCGTTCTTTTAGATATTAGCAGCTGTTTATTATCTTTTCCTTTTAAGTTTTTATCAAAATAAAAGACCTATCCTAATTGTTCGGATAGAGTCCATAGTTTAGATAGGAGTTACAATCCTCGGATAGCGAGGATTAGTAGCCTATAAATAAAGCCCTAGGGGCTAATTTGTTAGAGCATCCAATGCAAGAAGCAAGACAAAGACAATAGACAATAGATAGTTAGAGTTTTTGAGCTTTAAAGTTTCAAGCGCTTACGATAGTTGGCGTTGAGATTGTAAAGATTCGAAATTTTCCATTTATGCAAGTTATTTCAATTCAAGACATGTCTACAATCAACATGAGCGAGTAGTCGCCCTTTCTTCTAGGGTCGGGGTGAGCCCGACGATAGCCATGATGGTAAGGTAAGTACGTCGCTAAAGAATGTATCTTTTATCTCCTTCTACCTTGTGCTTCATCTTTAAATGCGAATTTAAGGAACTCATGTTGTAAAACTTGGGTAGTAATTAAGGTTTCTATTCGAAAGATTATAAACTCAATTATGACAAAGGTAGACACAAATTAGGTTAAGTAATTGCAAAATCTGTTTTTCCTATCTGTCGGTTTAGGTGAAAGCCTTTTCCTTTATGATGAAAGCATGCATCTTTAGTTGATTCTTACTTCTTCTATCATGGTTGTCGTCGCGGTAATCCTTGGCTTTGGAAGACTTTTCCTTTATTAAGTTTACATTCAAATTTGCCCGCCGTTCGTTGAGTCATCGAAAAACCCAACACCTTTGCTTATTTCTGATCATTGCTTCCTCCCCAGTCTCAATTCTTCGGCCCTTTCTTTGCCGACAAAACAATTAACTCACTGCAGGAAGACATCGATATCGACAACAGAGGTCGATATCGACCAAACTGATAGATCGACGGTTTTCTGAGTCGATCTCGAGACTCCTGGAAAACTTCTGCAAGCATCGATATCGACCCCCTTGTGTCGAAATCGACCCCCTCTGTATCGACTGGCAGTCTTCTGAGCCAGTCAATTTCGTGGACTAACATCGATATCGACCCCTACCAGTCGATATCGACTACAGTTTTTGTTTCTGCAGGTCTTCTGTTGCAGAGAACATCGACAGCCAAGGTCGACATCGAGGTCTGACATCGAGATCGAGGCTTCTGGTCGAACGTAAAGGACGTGTCTTCAACGCTACTAGGATCCCGCTAACTCGCTTCTTCGTGGATCGAACCTGATTCCCTACTACTATAGCGGGGAGTCTTGAATTTATTTGAAGAGGCTAAGAGTTGTATTGCTTTATATTTTATTATATATTTCGATTCAATTCTCCCCACGTCACCACCCTTATTGCTGTCACGACCCTTATCACTATCACTACCCTTATCAGTGGTCACTGTCACCACCCTTAAATAATGATGTCATCAATAGAAAAAAAAAAGTATCACCACTATTGTCACCAAAAGGAAAATTCTATAACAAGGGAGACACAATATCTAAAAACAACATTGTCACCAAAAGAAAAACATGTGTTGTCGAAATGGGGAGGTGATCGTTATTGAGGTTTTAATCCAATTACAGTAATTGAATGACATTTATTATACTTGAAGATTTGGGAAGATAGATTTACATCCATGTGCAAATCGAATGCCATTAAAAACACATTATATCACAACATCATTTTTAACAACTTAGACATGCCCTCCAAAGCAGTTGAGTTGAAGTGATGAACAATAAAATTTACACACTTCAATCATTACACTGCATCGGTTTATATCACATTAACACTTATAAACGCATGGAATGACATAGAGCGGTTGAGCATTCTTCTTCAATGTGAACCCAAACTTAGCTCTCTGTTGATTTCATCTGGTGGCATCCCATCTCCGATCCTCCATCGAAACTACCAACCACTCCTATCGAAACCATGGCAGTAGAGATGAATCCTTAGTGAAGAGAGTTCATAACATCCTGAACAAAGCTAAACTACCAACCGACCACTTCTACCGAAACCACGACAATAGAGATGTTCAAGTCTGTGATGCAGTAAGTTAAGCAGCAAGTTTTTTTTTAATTGCGAAATTATACAGTATTAGTAACTAGTAACCAAGCTACAAAAACTAAAACCATTACAATGGATCTAGTGCAGAAAGTGGGTGTATCAACCTCCAAAAGGAACAAAATATCCTTGAACGCTAACAAAAATTCCAAGTAGCTCTCTCACAACACTAATGTCACTACAAAGGACATACAATAAACCATTACAGTGAATCCTTTGAAAGTCTACGATAGGGGAAAATAGATTATAATGATGTTTGCTGTGAAAACACTAATAATTGATGGTTTAACTGATTATTTAGATTGAAGAAACACTAAACAACATTATCAAGAGAAAAAAACAAACTAATAACCTCCTTGAAGCTCCACCACCCAATTCCGATATGAATCCATGCAATTAAACCCAATCAAAGTTCCAAATAGATCAATTTGCCGCACCCAAAAGCACTGCTTTGAAGTTGCAAGGTTTGAATGACCTTCCTCTAAAAACTACAACCTTTTGAGAATCATGTAAAGCTAAGAATATCTAGGGCTCCAATTTCTTCTCTCTTTGCCTTCCAGCTACATACACTGAGAAAGAGATCTTTGGATGGAAAAGGAAAAACAGCTATATAGCGGAATCGATATGGACGAGGATGTCGGGATGCATCAATTGCCGATTCCGGCGATGGCCACGACATGGACGAGGATGAATCAAACCTCGATTCGAAATCGCCAGGGCGAGTGTACAAAGCAATAGGAGAAATCTTGAATGAAGATCGACGACCCTTACGCGGCTGCTATTGTGAAATTAAACGAGGAAAGCAAAGAGGAGGAAGCTAGGTCAGGTCAGGGAAGGGGTTTAATTAAAGGAAGGGTAAACTTGGTATTATGAAAATATTTTAGACATTTAACAAAATGTGATATTAAGATGGATATTTAGCAAAAGCCTTATATAAAAATGGACATTTCACCAAATTATTTCTGTAGGATATGGAACTCTACCTTTACATCTATAAAAATGTTATTAAAATGGGATCTAACAATGTCTAACTATATTCAAATCATTATTTTATAGAAAAAAAAAGTCTAGAAAAAACGTTAAAATTTTTATAAAGTGGATTTTGCCGAAAATAAATCTCAATTCTCAAACAACATGAAAAGTCCACTCAAATAACTAAAAACCGAATAAAGCACAAGAATAAAGAAATGATAAAAAGTGAAATGGGCGGGAACGTGACTCCACGTATAGGGAGAAACAATAGGTGTGGCCCACATCTGAAAAACAAAAGTCGGGCAAATTTTGAAATTTTGAACCTTTTTTTTAAAAAAAAATTTGTTTTTATCGCCGTAGAAAGAGAAAGTCCAGCAAACGAGAAGTGGAGGAGGGAAGAACAAAGCAAAGCAGCGTCAAATCGTCAATATACTGAAAGCGAGAGAGATAGAACAAGAGCTATCCTTCTTTTTCTTCATCTCTCTCGTGATGGAATCAGCTGTGTTTTTTACTGTTTGAAGTTTCTGTTTTAGGTCCAATCTGAAACCCTTGGCATCTCTCATTCCCGCAATTTCACCAGGAAACCTTTGCTGAGGTACGTTTATGCTTCTCGAGTTCTCGTTTTATTTTCAACTGGCACAGTTCGTGTTTTTGGTCTGTATTGTGTTTGAATTTTTCTTTCTCTGCTTTTGTTTTGGAATTTACCTGCTTTCGCCTCTTCTTGTTCCAATTTGAAGTTGAGTTTGAGTAATTTTGTTGTTGATTGGTTTCATGGCTGAAAGTTTAAAAACAATATTTTCTTTGAAATATTAACATTGGTGTTTAATGAGAAAATGTTGATGATGGAGATATCTAAACAGCATTAGTTTGCTGGTAGTTGGTACTTTTGCTTCAATGCTTTGGACAGCTGGATTCTGTTAATCTGGAAAGAAAGGCGTAAAAAGGAATGTGCAGTGAAAATTTGGGGCTTGAAGTTATGATTACTGAACTTATTTCACTTTGATATTCCAGTTATGCTGGGTCCATAAAATTGGTAATGGGTCAAGTATGACTGTATAACCTAATGCCTAGATAGTAAGTAGTTGTAACCATTTTATTAAAGAAAGATACCAAAAGAGGAGGGGTGAAGATGAGGGAAGGTGGATTGAAGGTAATTTGACTTATTATCTTGAAGCTCTCTGTATTACTCTTTAGTCCTCTCATATGTCAATAATGTGCCTTGTTATCAAGCAACAGTTATTTTTCTTTAGGTATGAAGGCATAACTTTCACAGGATTTATTTACATATCCACAAATATTAGGAATCGGAATATAATTGAAACTGAAGTTATTAATTAGATTTTTTCATGATCTCTTGAGTTTTCTGTAATTTTCCCACGATCTTATCTGCGCCAAGCCTTGTGTGTTTTCTTCAGTTTATTGATTCACACACAAAAAATAACAGGCAACCCTCTTTTGTTAATGCACTGCAGGGAATTACAGCATTGCTGTGCTGAAAGGATGCACATCCATTGTCTTCTTGCAGTCCTTTTCCCCTAGTAGTTAATTTCCTGTTGGGAGCAACAGATATGCAAAATTATTTAATGGGCTCATCGCTAGAAAATGGAAGATTGGGTTCTTATGAGGAAATGCACAACCAAGACGCTGAACAAAGAGGTCACTCAAAGCACAGCTGAAACAACAATACTTGCTTTCTTTTAATGAATTCATCTGCAATGATCTCGTGTGTTTCTTGTTTTGTAACTTTATTCACATAGATTTTTTTCCCTCTCAGGTTTTGTGGAGTGGCTTAAATCTGTGCTTCCAGATTTAAACTTACCCATTGAAGCTTCAGAAGCAGATATAAGAGCTTGCTTGCTTGATGGCACTGTGTTATGTTGCTTTTTGAATAAACTGATTCCGGGATCAGTTGAAATGGTGGGATTGTCTTCTTCTGAGTTCTGACTTGAAAACTTACTTCCATCCCTGAAAATAGATTCTGCTTTGTTTCGGGCTCTTCTATTTTGAAATCTTTTGAAAACATCCTGTTCTTATCAGGGAGATGGTGCCGAACCCCAGTCTGCAACTATTTGGAAATTCTTGCTGGCAATGGATAGAATGGGCTTGCCGAGGTTTGAAATATCAGACTTGGAGAAGGTATCAAATGTTGTCTTATAGCTACTATGATTTTTACTCATCTGACAATTTTTGTTGTAGTAGTGAGTAATAACTGGGCAATACATTGATTAGGTTGCTTGTCATCTCGTCAGTTTCTTCGGTTTATCAGGTTGAGATAATTGTACTTCAATGAGTTTTTGGCTAGAAACAGAATATTTCTTCTGAAGATAAACAACCCTCTATTCCAAAATTATAATTCTAAATACTGCTGTGTCTTCACTAGTTACAGTCATCCTGCAGTTTCCATGCTTCTATGAGGGGTTGAACTTGTCAAATGTAACAAATTGTAAATATTGGAATTGTTTGATGTGTTGAACCCATATAATTTTATGTAGGGCTCTTTGGTAGAAGTCTTTCAGTGCTTGAAAAAACTCAGCGAATATATGCATATTAATGCTGATGGAGAGGTCGTCCATAATCATGCAAGAAAGAGATGGAATCAACCAGAGGGGGAATCTTTTGATGCTGTCGACCGTCCCCAACAGGATTATCAGCAGCCCACAAAATTTGGTGCTGCAAAGCACCGAAATTCACGGGACTCAAAATATCAAACTCTGTTAAGTGGTTCTGCCATGGCAGGTATGCTTTTCATAAAGTCGGGATTCACATTGACTCATTCTGAATATTGTTTTCTTACTCTTAAACTTTTCATTTTTCTGGTACTTTAATTATTGAAGCAAGCATAACTGCTTCCGTTGCTAGTGCATGTTTTGCTTGTTACTGGCTTACCGCTCTCTATGGGAAAGTGGTTAGGCGTATGTAAAATTTGCACCACTTCACTAGATAGGGAAAAACAACGTATACCTGGTACTGACAGATAGTGGGAATTACATGTGTTTGAAGAAGTGCAATATCTGTTTAGTGTTACTTTTGCATCAGTTCTGTTTAAAAGATAAATGCTTCATGCGAAGCTCAAGGTGTTTGATATCAATTTTTTTTTTCTATTTACATGTATGTTGTTTCTTATTGTTTCTATCTGTATACATTCAAGTGTATCTTTGACATGCTAGAGACTAAAATGGTAGATTTTGCTTGCATATGCTTGCTCTTATGTCTTATCAATATAAATACATGTTTTGTGAGATCTAAAAAGTGAATGTTGGGTTAGGTATAATACGGCTGTCTATAGATGTTTATGTTTACATCCTTTGCAGAAACGTCTACATCAAGTGTGGCTGGTAGCAAGCTAGCTGGCATGATTCCAGCCAAGAAAGGCCACTACTCTGATATACTCAATATGAAGATTTCAGAGTTGACAAAATGGAATGGTTTAGATGTATGTTTCTGAATTCTGAACACATTGAATGTGTATTATAACTATTTGAAAATTGTATCCTTTCATGAACCTACTATAATCAAATTAATAAGCATCTTCCATTTATTTATTTTTCAAATGGAGTGTCCTCGAAAACAACCTATCTGCGATTTCAGTTGTGGCCTTGTGGGGCAGGGTTGCTTACATTTGACCCTCCCTAGATTGTGTTGGTGCATAAAGTTTTTGCAGAACTGGGAGTTGTTATCTGCAGTAGGCTTATGCTCTGATTCTACTTACAATTTTGAAGTGCAGAAGGCTCCTATGCAGTTGCTTTTCAGTTTAATAGAGAAGGTCCTGAATGAAAGCTCGGGAAGAAAGAATGGAGATGTACCCCATGTATGTTATTGGTAACACATTTTTGCACCACTCCCACCTGAAATCAACTCTGAAACTTAGCCTCTAACATATATTCTTATTAATGGTTCAGCATGCAGCATGTCTTTTGAGAAAACTTGTACAAGAGATTGAGCGTCGAATTTCAAGTCAAGCAGACAAAACAAAAAATGTAAACCACCTTGCAATATTATTTCTTGCCTCTTGCATCCTTTTTATTGTTATGGTTGTGAACATTTTCCATGTTTGCAGCAAAATATTTTGGCCAAGTCTCGTGAGGGAAAGTACCGAGCAAAAGTCAGAGCATTGGAGACACTTGGTGTAGGGGCTATTGAAGAAATTCAGGTAGTGCTATCTATCTTTGAAAACTATCAGAGTTCATGCAAGGGTTTGATGTGTTTATTGACCTGGGTTTCTTGTACTGTAGGTTGTTACAAGTCACCTTCAACAGATGAAGGTAAGTTATTGTTGGCTATGTTTGTAAGGGTGCTTACTTGACCTTGGATTATGTTATCGCAAGTTAATGTCCAATATTTTGCTTTTGAATTTTACAAAAACAATAACTTTCATGATTTGGTTTTTCAAAACTCATGAATAACTTTATAGTCTAAGGCTCTAAGCTAATTCCGTTGACTTGCTAAGATTTATTTTATTTATAGAATAAATGAATACTCTGTATCCTTTTCGTGATAGCCTGGCTTCAGTAGCTTTCTTTTATATTCTTTTGTTATGTCTTTTAGACTCAAAGATTGCTTAGGTCATGACTATATATCTACAGAACTTCATTTGCATAGTTCATGGCATTAACATGACAAACATTGTTGGGGATTCAGAATATAAATAAGTTATTCGGCATAATGTGGATAAGTAATGCTAAAGCGAGATTTGTTAATACAAGCAGCGGTAATGGCATGCTATGGTAGTATCATAATCTTTACCTGGACTGTACAGTTTATTTTGCTAGCTTTGCACAGAAGAAAGGCGTATTGTATTGTAACTTTTGGAACTAATTCTTCAGGCTGAGAAGATAAAGTTGGGTGAGAAGAAAAAACATGATGAGCAAAATGTGGTTAGACTATTGAGAGAGATAGATCAACGAGATGATGAGATTGTGGCTCTAAAGCAAGAAAGGGAAGATGCAAAAACTTCATATGAGAATCGTTGCTTGCAACTAGAAAAGAATTTCAAGGATACTAAAACAGACTTGGAAAAGAAGATAGAGTACCTCGATTACCTCTTAAAAGAATCGAAGGAAAAGGTGAATGAACTTGAAACAATTTCGAGTATTCAGATCCAGAACCTCAAGAAAAAAGATCTCCTTTACCACAACTTCATTGGTTCTCATTGCGGCATAATACAGGTTTGATGCATTTTCATGTACTTAGATTTCTCATTGTTGGGTTTAGTCATTAGTGTTTCCCTTGTAAACAATTTACTTCCCATTTCAATTGAATTTTAAACCAATTAGCAAACTTTGCTAGGGTCTGAGGATGGATTTGGACTATGTAAGAGCAGAAGTTCTAAGGACAAAGAATTCCTACCTCAATGAGTTTCAAAACTTTGGTGATCCTTCTATCCAAAGGCTTTTGTTTTCAGGCAATATCATGGACTCAACTCATTGTTGATCCTTCTTACTTTGGGCAGGGGCGAACTTAAAGGAACTTGTAGATGCTGCTGATAACTATCATATGGTTCTTTCTGAAAACTGCAGGTTGTACAATGAGGTTCAAGATTTGAAAGGTAGATTTCTTATATCACTAACTTATAATTTATTGTTGTTGTTGCCGTTTTAGTAAGTTTTCCTCTATACATATGTTGCAGGTAACATTAGAGTGTATTGCCGAATAAGACCTTTTCTTCCAGGACAAAGTGAGATTCAGTCAACAATAGAGTACATTGGTGAGAATGGTGAACTGGTTGTTACAAATCCATTGAAACAGGGGAAAGATAACCACAGGCTATTCAAATTCAACAAGGTCTTTGCTCAAACAGCTACTCAAGGTTCTAAGCGCATGATTCTTTAATCTAGTTATACTTGCAACTTGAACACAAACATGTTGAACTTATGCACCTTTCAAATGGTTTTCCTTTTTGTGCATTTACAGAGGAGATATACAAGGACACACAACCTCTAATCCGGTCTGTTCTTGATGGATACAATGTATGTATCTTCGCCTATGGTCAGACCGGTTCAGGAAAAACATATACCATGGTTTGTGCCTCTTAATCTCTTTCTATTTCTTGAAATTTGCAATTTTTTTAGTTATTTGCTCTTATAATCACTTTGCTTTTGTAGAGTGGTCCTGATATATCTTCTCAAAAGGACTGGGGGGTCAATTATCGAGCTTTGCATGATCTTTTCCAGATTTCACAAAGTAGGCGAACTTCTATCTTGTATGAGGTTGGCGTTCAGATGGTTGAGATTTATAATGAGCAAGTGCGTGATTTACTAGCAAGTGATGGCCCTCAAAAGAGATATCCTTTTGACTTTTTTGTACAATATAGTTCTTTTCTTTACTTTTCTAGTCCTATGTCCTTTTGCTCTCATCTCATTATCTGTTTTCTTGAATTATGTCACCTGTTTTTAAGTGGATACTACTACTAGAATAGCTTCTCATTTTGTGCTTATGGTAGTATTTCCTTTAACTTATACATACATTAGGCATTTGGAGTACTGCACAGCCCAATGGCTTGGCTGTCCCCGAAGCAAGCATGTACCCTGTTAAATCAACCAATGATGTTCTTGAACTGATGAATATTGGATTGATGAATAGAGCTGTTGGTGCTACAGCCTTGAATGAAAGAAGTAGCAGATCTCACAGGTTGTTTTTATGAGTTATGACTATACTTGTGAGTTATGAGAATCAATTCAATATGCATGCATGATTTTGGCTTGCTTTATGCTGCAGCATCCTCACTGTTCATGTTCATGGAACGGAGTTAAAGAGTAACTCTCTTTTACATGGCTGTCTCCATTTGGTGGACCTTGCTGGTAGTGAAAGAGTTGACCGTTCTGAAGCAACAGGGGACAGGCTTAGGGAGGCTCAACATATAAACAAATCACTTTCTGCTCTAGGAGATGTAATTTTTGCTCTGGCACGAAAGAGTCCCCATGTGCCATACAGAAACAGCAAACTTACTCAGGTTCTTCAAAGCTCCCTAGGTACAACTTACTCGCTTTTTATAGCTTTTCCAAAATGAGAACTTCAGTTATTTATATTCAGTACTATAGAAGTCCTTCCTAAATTCCAATGCTAATATTTTTGTTGGTGTAGGTGGCCAAGCAAAGACATTAATGTTTGTGCAGCTTAATCCAGATCCGGAGTCTCATTCTGAATCGATAAGTACTCTTAAGTTTGCAGAGAGGGTCTCAGGTGTAGAGTTGGGTGCTGCACGCAGCAACAAAGAGGGAAGGGATTTACGAGATCTCATGGAACAGGTATTTTCATTTTTCCGTTTCTGGTATTTTTCTCCTCCAAAGCATATGCACAACCTGAGCAACTTACTATTCATCATTTAAATACAAAGTACAAACTGGTAAAGGGTGAATGATAAAGATAGAAGAGCAAACTCACAACACACACAAGAAAGGAATCACGCTATGGAGCCTGGAGGTTTTTGTAGGTAAACCAAAGGAAAACCAAAGCTTAAATAGTTAAATCCATTAGCGTCCATTTGGGGGAAATCCTTATTCATTATAAACTCACAGCTTATACATTATTAGTTCATTATCAGCACATTATATGCTCCTTATCACCACATTGTCACCACTCATTAATTCATTATCAACTCCTTGTAAGAAATCAGCAACTTACTCCAAACAAAGCCAAAATCACCAGAAGAGGGAACCTCTCTATCCAAGGCAACAAGCCTTGCAAAATAGTACTAGATATCTAGATAAGAGACTAAATACCCTTGTTTATAGAGTGCTAATGTTTGCCACAGTAGGGGGCCTTGGGCTCATTCCATCACATCCCTAACACCTGGCTGTTACACCTCACATATGCCCTCCTTCCCTGTACAATAGATCTTAATCTTTCCCACATTACTCGGGCATAAATCAAACTGGTTTTTGGGTCTAGCAGTGAACTAGTTTACAATTTTCAGAAGATGATCCAAAAAAGGATATTGCATTCTGTGTACATAATCAGAATGTTAAGATGAAAACATTATGTGGTTGTGTGGTGCTTATTTCAAATGAATCTTAGTCAGGGTTATTGGTTCCTTTTTGTCATTCAACACCATATTCTTCATCCATTTGTGTTGCCGCTGCTCTCTATTGAGGTAGGTGTCCAAGTCTTAAATTGGTACCGCATAAATGATCTAAAGGAAGTGACTACCCTGCAAATTTCGAACATTGCTGCCTAGTTTGTAATATAATAGATGCATTAGTTTTTCCTTTCTAGAAAATAGTCCACTTATATCTACATCCACTTCCCAGGTCTCTTTCATGAAGGAGGTCATTGCAAGAAAAGATGAGGAAATTGAGCGCTTGCAGCTTGTCAAAGTCAACGGCAATGTTCAGAAGAATGGTGCGAGCATAAAAAGAATTGCTTCTGATTTGGATACTTGCTCAGAGAACAGTGACAAGCATTTTGAAGCTGCGTCTCAACATTCAACAGATGACATCAGAATCAACAAGAACTCCTGCAGGCAGCCAGTCGATGCTGCACCTTACATGGCTCTAAATGCTACTGATAACATAGACTTCCAGGGATTCGGCCATGTTGATCCTGATGAAAGATTGAGTAATATATTTAATAACGGCCTTTCATTAGGCACCGAAACAGATGGTTCTATATGTAGTGTTGAGGAGCACTCTCTTTTCCCTGAAGCAGCAAAGCCGGCAGAGGCTGAAGTCAGTGAGAAGTCAGTCCTCCCTATTTGATTTGAAGCACCCTTGGTTCAGATGAGCTTAAAGATTTGAAAATCATCTCTAACAGCGGAAATTTTGAACTGATGGCTCTTATGTTTTAGATTTTGCAGGTCTAACATAACATCTAAGCACCCTAAACCTCCCAGGAAACAGGCATCAGCCAGCTCCTCTCAATCAGCACCTCCTAAAACTTCTGGAAGACTTGTATCAAGTATGTATGATTGTTCATTTCCGTTTCATATTTGTTCCCTTTGGTTGCCATAATCTGCAATTATTCGTCTACGTTAGAGGTCCTAACTTAATTGTTGCAAAGGTTTATGTGCTACAGCTTGATCTAACGATATTGAATCTTGATTTGCTATTCTTGCTATCCAGGTCTTAGGAAAGTACCGGCTGCCAATGGCTTGGCAACAAGGCCCAACTCGAAGCTTGTTAAAAGGTGACAATAAGTTAACAACCAGCATTGGTGAACGCTCTTGTTCACCGATTGCTTTATGTAGATCTCTTAGTGATCATCTTCCACTGGTATTGCTGCCTTCCAGGTTATTAGATATCTCTGTGTTTTATATTTTTGATGTGTAATGTAGCATCTTTTCAATCCCACGTACCCTTTTGATTCTCGGTGAACTTGAAAAGTACTTTTGGAAAGAGCCAAGGTTCAATGTTGACACATCGAGGTTCAATGTCTATTTAGGTTCAAATTAATGTTACTCAGTTGCTTTGGGTTGGATTAAAAGTTGGGTTTTGGTTTATTTTGATGTTGGGTAAAATTAGTTTTAGCTTGATTAATAATCTGTATCTATCTATACATTATTAAACTCATTTTACTTGTCACGTGTCATTGTATTATAATTAGATATTTTGGGTAATGTTTTTTCAATTTTTCAATTTATATATACTAGTGTAGGTCTCGTCCCGTGCACGGAGAATACATTAATACAATATTATAAATAATATAAATAGATTCTAATAAATAAAAAATAATAATTTAAATATAAATAAATTTTCCCACCAAAAAAATATAGATATAAATAAAATTAATTTGACATATTGTATATAAATAATTCTTTTTCTAATCCATCATTAATTAATCTCGTGTAATATAATAGATAGTTGATTTTAAAATATTTTAATATTTTTTATTAAATATGTAGTACATATTTATTACGTTAGTTACTAAAATATCTAGGGGTGTTTACTAGAATGTCCATATTTTCCGCCTTTATTAGCATTTTGTCCACCAATCTATCTATATTAGCTAAATGTCCACAATGTTGCTGAAAATGGAGTTGCTGACATCGGAGTTGTTGAAATCGAAGTTGTTGACACAATAGTTGCTGAAACCGGGGTTGCTGACGCCGACGTTGCTGAAACCGGAGTTGTTCAATCACTGAATTTTGAATTTTTGCCTAATTTCTGCTACAACTAAATTGAATTGAAGAAAAGACTCAAGCTCAAGCACGGACCACAATTTGCCCCATTTCAACAACAATTTCAGCAATTACAACAACAATTTCAGCAAATTAAGAGATTTCAGCAAATTTGCGAAAATTAATTTTTCCACAAATTTCAAAAATTGCTTATAGTAAACTAAATGTTGACGGCCACTGACAGGGTTTAAATAAAAAAAACTCATAATAAACTACTAGAAAAATACTGTACCTATATGGTTACATTAAAAAGGTATATAATACTTAACAAATATTTGCTGGCATAAAGATTAGGAAAAAAAATTACAAAAGTAAAGATGTAAATCAAAGGATGCTTAAGGCTGTGTTTGATAGTAGATTGTGTTTTGGAGATTATTTGAGATTTGTATAGATTTTAGGAGATGGAGATTATTTTTGTAGATTAATGAGATTTTGTGGATTGAGATTATTTATGACGGAAATCTCCTAAAGGTGTTTGGTGGGTATAAGATTGTGGTGTATTTCAAAGGATAAAAATTACTAACGTGCCCCTGAAATTAAACCCCCCTACCCTTGCTCCTGCCCCCACACTCATGACCTCTCTTCCTCCTCTTTCACACACTCACCCACGACAACCAATATCTGGCGAAGAAGAGGCGTTGGTGATGGCCGGAGCTGTCGAGATCCACCACCGGGGTCGCCTAGAAATCCCCCCGCCTTCACCTCCCCACCTTCTCCGACTTGATCTGTAGCAGGGAGAACAACAGGATATCGACGACGACGCCTACCTTTTTGCCGCCGTTGAACAGGTATGATAAGAGGAAGTCTTCTATAATCTTCATAACCGGTGTTTCAGATGCATATATCGGAACCAATGTGTATTTGAAATGAGTGGGTTGTATCGAATTGTCATTCCCGTGTGTGATTATGCCCATTGTCGAACCTAGGTCTAGAACCCTAATTGGGGATTTCGTCACCGCTGGTGTATATATGAAATTAGGTTGCCGGCGTTGACATTGGGTGCCTTAGGACCCAAACGTAAGTGCCCCATAGCCCTATGGTCGAGTGAGTGTCGGATTTTGACGTACCTCCATCTCGACAATGTTAGGTGCCTTAGGACCCAAACGTGCATCGATTGGACTGTGCCATAGGTTTGGTTATTCTGCTCGCATTGCCTAGTGTTGTGTAGTTGTTATTCACACATACTGACATTGGGGACTAGAGGATGGAATACATGTGATGCCAATTTCTATACAAATTGAAGTTATATGAATATGGTTGAATATCGTTTGTAATGATTGTTGCCCTGAAAACCGATTCCGTATCTGTTTTTCCTATGCTATGCACTTTCATGAATATACAATTGCGATGCTATGCATGATGGCGGTACCCAAGCCTTTTGGCCAACGTTAAGGTTACCGTAAGCGCATCGTGTTGTCCCCACTGTGTGTGTTAGAGAATAGGGTGGTGTCATTTTATACGTCCTATTTACACATGCGCTTCGTTGTGTTTTCGTCTTTTTTTTTGTCCCGGGGAAACATCAGTTGTCCACGATTCGCGACCATGGCTTCTAGTAGCAAGCCCCTTGGTTCTGGAGAAGGCAAAAAAAGATAAGGTTCCTAAGGAAAAACCGTTCATTTGGACGTCGACTCTGCTGAAACAGTACTTGGACCTTCTGATTGGGTATCATCGCAAATACGGTAGGGATCAGGGGTTCAGCTGGGTGGTTTTAACTGCCCAATTCCAGGAGCTCACAGGTCAAAAATGTGGTGGCAAGTGGCAACACACTCAAGAACAAACACGCCACAATGAAGAAGCACTTGAAGAACTGGAAAGAATTGAAGCACGGCGAGACCGGCTTAGGGTGGGACTACGAACGAGGGTGCATCAACGCAAGCGACGAATAGTCGGAGCGGAAATGTCATGTATGTATCCTACTCAGAAATTGACCATGTAGTCTATGAAACCACAGTTGCCCTTGACATTACAGAATACCAGTTCTATGTTTGATATTCTTACCCTCTGTGTGCACTTATTTTGTAGGAAAAGGAAGACTTCAAAAAACTCAAGAAGAAGTGTATACCCCCATAAATCGAAGACGCTTGGGACCAGATTTATGGAGGTACAGTTGCGACGGGGCAGCACTGCGTGGCTCCGTCCATGGATCCGGTCGAAAGCGTTGTGTCGATGTCCACTACGCCGGATGATGGAGGAGGCACACAGCGCCCCCACCCGACTGCCGATTATGTCGACAACATTGACGACTTTGATCTCCACCGCTTTCCGGGCATGGTAAGAGGTGCCAGCAACTCTTCTTCTGCCCCTCCCGTTCAACCACCCCCCACCTTCACCCCTGGGTGTAGCTCCTTCCCAACCAGGTCCGGAAAGCGTTCGTCGGGCTCCTCGGCGACTAATTCAGTGAAGAAAAGTAGTGGGAGAAAGTCATCTGGGTCAGGTTTGTACGATAAGCACATGGAGTTCATTGAGGAAACTAGTGAGAAGTTGCTTGCTTATGGAGTCCTGGAAGCGCTCGTTGGCCAACACAACGGCTGGAACGGACTTGCGCGCGACGTCATTAAGCCGGTTGACCCTTACTTCTCAAAGGTACCGAAGCAGATCACAAACGACAGTCGATATAATAGATACTTCAAGGTATCATCATGGCCATGGGGATGTCCTCCAGCTGCTGGATCCTGGGATCCTCGGGAGCAGGAGGAATCTCCTGAAGGGGTGGCCGGTTCTCGTCGTTAGAGACCCTAAGCCTTGAGCTGACCTCACCGTAGTCTTCCATCTCCTGGAATGATGATTGAGTACACAATTGGCGTTATATAGGTTGGACAATACGAAATTGGTATGTTAATAACAATCACGGAAATGCATGGGCAGGAGATACATGTCATGAATGTATTACATAGTTGAGACATGTGATGATTATGAATAATAAGTATAACATGTACAAAAACAAATGCCGATGTGCTACATACCATCCATCAGAGACTTTAAAACGCAGGATTATGCTTGCAATTTCTAATTCAAAAGAAACAACACAAAGTGGTTGAAACCATAATGAAACATATACATAATGAAACAGGTGGATGAAGTTGATATTGTCGACACTGAATAAGGGTGTGAATAATTGTATTGAAGGTGTTGGTAATGAAAAATTACACGTACATAAAGGATGTGTGACGAATAAAGGTAAAGTGATAAGTGCAAGAGTAATGAAACCACACAAAGTGGATGAACCCACACCATATCACACATACACACAGAAGATCACACTTACACACAATAGCACCTTGCATCATTAACTTGGATATGAAAGGCAAGGGTGATGACACACAATATCATTGAACAACACAAATGGTGACATAGGTAAAGGTACTTGAACAAGTGTTGTTTGAATTAATTAGTTATTTTATGTTATTCAGCCTAATGTGTCTTACCTGCTCGTACCAGGGTGGAATCCTCTCCTCCCCCAATCCAAGGGTACTTCTCCGTCAACCACTGGGCCAACTACCTGATGAAGACATGGTCTTACCTACAGATGCACACAACAAGTAGATTCAGTAATGGAAATGCAACTAGCAAATGCAAATCTTCAAATAATCCAACTACAACGACAGACAATGCAATGTCCAAGAATCCAACTTGAAATAACAAGTCAAAAAGCAAATCTTCAAACAATAAACTGTAAACATAATTACTTTGCTGTGCAAAATCTGGAAACATTCAAAACCTCTTACCACTGACTAGCAGTGCAACGAATTAGGGAGATACAAATTACAGATTGTACAAACATTCAAAATCTGGAAGCATTCAAATTGTACAAACCTGTTACCACTGAATAGCAAGTTATCCCTAGAGATGTGCAGCGCAAGGAAATGTTAAATCGACTACAAAATCTGAAAATTCAAAAACATTTAGGAGAAATCAAAGCTATTTTGGGAGAAATACATAACAATCTACTCCAAGCATAACCAAAACATCTACAAAAGGCAAAATCGACAACAAAATATGAAAATTCGAAAACATTTGGGAGGAATCAAAGATATTTTGGGAGAAATCCATAACAATCCACTCCAAGCATTACCAAAACATGTACAAAATGTGAAATCGACAACCAAATCTAAAAAGTCAAAAGCATTTGCGACAAATCAAAGCCATTTTAGGCACGAATTGGGGAGATATATTTGCAAATGTCGAACAATTACGAACACATCTACACAATTCATGAAATCGACAATAAAATGTGAAAAATCGAAGGGAAATTGGGCACAATAGCCAGCTCATAACAGGTGACAGTGAGGTTGGCCAAAAAAGGGGGCTTGAAGCTTGAAGGCCCAACAATGGAGGATCGACGCTCGCCTTTGGCGCCTCGCAGTGGCCAAAGGAGGGCACTGCTGTCGGCCGGAAGGGATGCTCTCGATTCCCCATTGTTAGGGTTCCAAGCTCCCAATTTGGGGAAGTGTAGCCCGTCACCGACTCCCCTGGAGATGTTCTCCACCGTCGGCCTCAAATCCCCACCCCTTGTCGACGAGAAGAGACAAGAAGAGAAGAGAGGAGAGGTGAGAAGCATACCTTGCTATCGGAGATGGTGATGAAGGTCTTCGCTTCTCCTTCGCTTGTGCCTCTCTCTCCAGATCCGATGAAACGTGCTTGGTCAAGGGCAATATTTTCGATGTTAAAGCAAAATCTACCCACAATCTCCATAATCTTGCTCTGGGGAGATTTCAATTTTGGCCTGAATTGATCTACTGAAATCCCCACAATCTCCATCTCCAGATCTGATGAAAGCCTCCATCGAACACCGGACGCCTATATTAGTTTTTGACAGAATCTGCTTAATCTATTAAAAACCCGCACCGAACACAGCCTAAATTGACTACAAGCTGCAGTTCTGGCATAGCTGCATCACTTTCCCCCTCGCATGTTCTTCAACATTCAAGTTGTAGAGGCAAATATCGTGCTGACTCACTGAGCTTCACATTGCAAAATTTCAACCTCCTTGATTACATCCAAACAAACACACACAACCAAATTAAGAACACCTACATTCGAATTTCTAGTGATACTACATTTCAATCCAACAACACACACAAGTGCTTCATTTTGCAATGACAAACTCTCACAAAACGAACTGAATCAACATCTTGCTGACCTCGAAAAATCCGAACTATAGGAGAGCAATGCATCTTGCTAAATCAACGATGCATCATTTTGTAACTTTTGTTGTCAACATAGGAAGTAGTTGACACCACTTGCTTTCCCTCCTCTCATCAATAGCTCCTTCGAAAAAAAAAGAAAAAAGAAAGACTCAAAATAGTAAAAAAGAAAGGGGAAAGTAAAACCTTTATAGCGGCGGAATCTCCACCATAGCCAGAGTACTGAACTGCTTGCATTAGCTTTCCCGCCATTGATGCCGATCGATCGGAGAGAAGTTAAAGAAAAACAGAAATAGGAACTTCGTTCGATGCTTCGATAAAATAAAAGGGAGAGGAAGTGGAAGCACCGTAGGCCGTTACAGATGCAGAAACGCGCGACGACGATGGTGAAAGAGGAAGAGAGCGAAGGTCGGAAGCTTAAGTGCGGTGGGAAGAAGACATCGATCTCTTGTTGCAGATCTGAGATCGAAGATTAGGACATGGATGAAGACATCAATCTCCTCTTGCAGATCGAAGGCTTCGCTCGCTCCCTCAAGGACGACGACGGTGTGCGATCTCCTATTGCAGATTGGAGGCTTCGCCGGCTCCCTCAAGGATGACGACGGCGTGCGATCTCCTGATGCAGATCGGAGGCTTCACTCGCTCCCTCAAGGATGACAACGGCGTGCTAGTGGGCAACAACTCTGCCAAGGTCTAGGCGATGGATTTCGATGATGTTTGATCGGTTTTTGAGAGTTCAAGGCGGGGAGAAGGAGATCTGGGAAGGAGGAGGCGGAGATCTAGCGATTGGATAGATATAGAGGAGGAGGAGAAAGGAGATCTGAGAGGAAAGTCGCTGACGTCTTCCTCTCACCGGAGTTAGGGTATTTAGGTCCGAAAAATAGAAATGGACTTTTCCCCAATTTGGATACATGGGTGGACAGTTTAGTAATAAGGGTTTAGAATTTGACCTGTAGAGCAAATTTATTCAAATATCTATGCACGGATGAATTGTGGCTACATATTATAGCTCCACAATATTTTAATAATTTATTTTGGCACTAAAAAACAATATAGATATAAATAAAATAATAATGATTAAATACTTAATTTTGATATAAATGGTTATCTCCACCAAAAAAATTAATCTAGATATAAATAAAATAACACCTATCAAATACTTCATATTTATCTATTAATATTTTTGGTAAGTATGACTATAAAATATTTTTTATTTATGTTTTTTTCACTTAACTAAAATATATATAGATATATTATATTGTGGCTTATATAAATTTCTATAAACTATGACAACATATTATTTTATTAATTTCCCCCCTAGGATCAAGCACAACGTGCCATATAGGATATTTTCCCTAGGATAAACCACAACGCACCACATAAGACACTATGCACCGGTTTTAGTATATGTTTTCCCCTAGGATCAAGCACAACGCGCCATATAGGATATTTTCCCTAGGATAAACCACAACGCGCCACATAAGACGCTATGTATCAGTTTTAGTATATGTATATAGATAGATAGATAGATAGATATCATATAACCTTACCCTATACAAATATATTTTTAGTCATTTTTTTTCAATTTATTACATACTTCATTTTTTAATCAATGAGTTCAATTCAAAATATTTAATTAATATTAAACTTCAAATTAATATTTAATATATATAATTTAAATGAAAAGTAATTTTGATGGGGTGACATCATTGCATTAATTATAATTTTTTTCTTTAATATATTCTACATTTTCTAACCAATGGGTTTAATTCAAAACATTTAATTAATATATAATCTATATCTATATGTAAATCTTTATATACTATATAAAATTGAAAGTATGAGAATATCACATGTTATATTTATTTTCTTCATCTAAGCGATTTTCATAAAATTATCTTTAGTTAAATCTTTTAAATATTGTTACAATAATAATAATATTATTTTTCTTTCCAATGAGATCATTTTAATATATATACTTCTTTAAATGAGTATCATTTTTTATGAGGTATTATCACCCCATTAATTTTAGGTTTTTCAACCAATTAAATTATACATTTCTAATCTTATGCTAACTTTTATTAATATTTCATAATATTAATTTGTTATATTATTATTATTTTATTTATAAAAAAACGTTCAATGGTGCGAGAACAGTACTAGTTGAGATATTAATATCTTATTAGGGCTATTTTAACTTGATTTTTTTTTTCTGTGTGCTGAAGTTTTTCTCTGTATATTATTTGAAATGATAGCTAACAAATTGTCTGGGTGGTGTAGTCGGTTATCACGCTAGTCTCACACACTAGAGGTCCCCAGTTCGAACCTGGGCTCAGACATGAATACGTGTTTTTTTAATTTCCTATCCAACTTCACGCTGTTTGGTCACTCAGGGTCTGCCTTGTGACTCGACCGAACTAACGTTTTTTTCAAAATTTCCCATTTTTTTAGACAAATTAACCTGTTTTTGTTCAAATTATTCATTGATCAAGTAGAATACTGAATACCAAGAGAAATAACTGGACGAAGATTGATTTTTAAAATTAATTATATTTGAATCGAATATAAAGATTATGAAAGTTGAAACAAGGATTCGATCGGGCGTCATACATGGTTTCAATATATATTGGGGGGGGGTTTTGGCTAACAACACTTTGAGGAAAATAAACCAACCTAATAAGGTAGAATTTGTAAGAGATCGAGGATGGCAAAGAAGCCTTTACATGAGTGTTTCGACATAGGTGGCGGTGGGGCAATTGTGGCGAGATCAACGCCTACAAGTCTTAGATTTGAGGAAGAAGGAAGGTTTGAGGGAGAGAGGCTCATGTATTGCGCCTTCTTTTCAAGGTTCATTTTGTGCAGTTACTTTAAGTTATGTTTGGAGTTTTTTTTTTTTTTTTTTTGAAATGGAAAAAATTTGGCTAAGAGGATAAAACCAATCTAGCCAAGAGTATCACAACGGATGAGATCAGCAAGCACTGAGTCGTCCAGGGTAGACGGACCCGAGAAGGCATGATTGAGGCGCGTCAGACGGTCAGCGGCCCTATTGGCATCCCTGTAAATGTGGCAAAACGGGGCTGAGGCAAAACGACGCAGAGGTTATTTACAATGGAGACCAAATACCTTTAAGACAATTTACAATGGAGAGGTTATCTCCTTCTATGAATAAATGGGTAATGTGCAGATTCAAGGCAGCTTGGATACCAGTCCATAGTGCATAGCCTTCTGCACCAATCACATAACACAATGGGGAGGAACTAGCCCCAGAGTAGATAGGGTTTCCCAATTGGTCCCTGATGATGAAGCTAAATGTACCTTTGTTTGTTGCAGAAAAAGCTCCGTCGAAATTGAGCTTATGATAGTTAGGGGGTGGTTTAATCCATTTAGTTTTTGGTCGGTGTTTTATGCGTTGATTATTGCTACGTTTTTGGAGATATCTAAATCGTTTGATGTTTAAGGCTCGGATACAAAAATTAAGAAATATTTCATTTATATTTAAATATCCTATAAAATATTTTTCTCTCTTCAATAACATTTGGTATGCACAAATTTGATTGGTTAAAATAAAAACAAAAGTACAATTTAGGATGGAAATAGTGTAAAGTAAATAAACTGTAATTATTACTATTAAAACATCAAACATTATTGATAAAAAAAATTTCAGTCAAAACAAAATATTTTAGATCAGAGGGAGTAATAATTATTATAAGACAATTATTTTTTATATTGAGTTATGCAAGTATTTAGTTGTACAACTAAAATAATAAAACCCTAGATAAAATAGCAATATAACCAAACAATTACATAAAATAAGATATAATAATTAAATTATAGTATGCATATTTTGGATTCCAAACACACCCCGTATTGTTTTTTGAATGACTTTCAAAACACTAAACATTACTCAGCTTGTCGTATTTTTTTTCTTCAACAACACCCACCACCACCACCTAGTGAATCCCAAAATGAAGTAGGGTCTGAAGAGTCAGAATGTATGCATTTTTTCTTTGAAGAGGTCAAGAGAGTATTCCCAATAAACTCAGGGTTTGTTTATCGAAAAAAATTAAAAATTAACTTAATAAATAATACTACCTCCATTTCAAAATATATGTCGTTTTGACTTTTTGAGATATTTTTAAGGAGCTAAAAACTATATAAAATATGAACAATTAATTTGCTCTTTAATTTTACATTTTGGTTTACCAAACTTGATGAATAATAGTATTTTTGGTCTAAAATAAATTATGGCTTGTAAATTTGGCCATTGTATTATTTTTGGTTTAATACAAGATAGTTTGTGTATAAATTTATCATTTTGAAAGTTGATATTATTTTCATTTATTTTTTCTTATATTATTTATATACTAGTTTTTTTAATAATCGGGTGGATTAACGAGTAATTTAGCGGGTTGAGCAATGACTCGAGTAACGATATCGTTACTTGAGTCATATAATTGGGTTAGATGAGTCGGTCACCCGACCCATGGGTGATATCCAACCCTATTGTGAATATCCATCAATAAATATGTTGTAAATGATATCGTTTTCTCTCCTACATAATAGGCTACATATAGAAAGAATAAAATCAGAACGAGTATGATGCCCACCCAAATCGATAAGATAACAAGAACAAGTTAAATAAGTAAAATGCAAGATTTGATAACACTATGGGCTATAATTTGGAATATTAAATAAATCAAATAACGTAGGCGGGTCCACCACCTTCTCCAATTTCATCACGACTTAGGTCAGTCAGTTGGCACTGTACTAGGTGGCAAACACCAAATTCGTTACTCCCTCGGTTCGAAAATATTGTAAAATTAGTTAAAAACTATATAAAATCTTATTTATTTTAATTAATTTTTTTAAAATTTAATACTTAATATATATTAAACTATGAAAAAATTAATTAAAATAAATAAGATTTTATATAATTTTTCGTGCACAAAAGTCAAACATCATAATTCGCACCAGTACACCAAAACGACGCGTATTACCGAGAAAAGCCCCACAAAACGCAGCGTTTGTGTACCAACACCAGTACACCACTATAAAACCAACATCGCCCGCCCTTGGGTGCAAAACATGATGGAATAGAAACACAATAAAATCAAAATCAAGAAGAAAGCTCCTGCTTTTCCTCGTGTGTTGATGCTCTCCACCACTTGGCATCAATTCGTACGTTCTTGATCTTCATTCTCTTTCGCGTTTGATTCAGATCCCAGCTCTTCACTCCACTGTTCGGCGTCCTTCACCGGTAATCAATCTATCACCCCAGTTATCGATGAATCCATTTAAAAAAATAAAAACTTTTGTCGATGGCGCGACTCCTAGTTTGCGTGGAATCATGGAAGTTGGATGATTTCTTTTTGTCTCGCCTCAATTAATTTCTTATTTCTTGTGTTATTTGAAATGCGCCTGATGGTACCTTGTTTCCGTCTGCGGATTCTTTTAATCCAATTTTTCTGGCACACTGCACATTCATCGTTTTGGTGCTGGTTTGTGTGGAAAAGAGTTTTGGTTTCCGTGGAGATTTTTGTCTAGTCTGAATTGATTTGGTAATTCTTGCTGCTGTAGGATAGGTTGGACGCTGAATTGTAAATTTAGTCAAATTGCTGGAACTGTGCATTTTTTTTGTCTTTTAAATATTATATTGTGAATCTGGACGGTATTGCTATTGACGGAGATTAATCAGACAAGCCATAGTTAGTGGCTTAGCTTTGTCTTAACTGGAATTTTGGTCAATGTGTGTGTGATGGTTTATGATTACTTTATAATGGAAGGCACATATGGGTTGACTAATGTTACTTAAGTTAAATTTTATGAAGTTCATATGAGTTACAGAACTGGTGCAAGGACTGGTCATGTTACTTCACTTTGATGGTTGTAAACATTATTTGTTTCGATTTGATGGCTTGAGATTGATTAGTTCCACAGTGGTTTTTGTAGGGAAATTTGATGGCACTAATATCACATCCAGGCCATTGCATCCATCCAGCAACGTTTAGACAAGGTGCTGGACTAAAGGAGGGATCTGTAAACATCTCTTCTCTTCCTTTGCATTTTTTGAAACGGTCTTCATCCTATGGCGTCATAAGTGTTCAAAACAGACGCGGGTACAAGACAGTTGTGGCTGCAAGTCCTCCGACAGATGATGTTGAAGTTGCCGCAGAACCACTCACAAAAGAAGATCTTATAGGATATCTTGCATCAGGGTGCAAACCTAAAGAAAAATGGAGGCATGTTTTCTTTGTCCCTGTTTCAATTAGATAGAGTTACTCTCATTTTGCTAGTTTTTTGAAACAGAAAACTAGTAGTCTTAATTCTTCACAAGAACATTGTTCCATGATTCAACTGCTTACTGAATTAAGGTGATTTGTTTGTTACTTGATGCTCTTCTTTCATGTGAAATTGTACCTTTTCAGTTGCTGGGCTAGAAATTTGGCTCAGACCATGGCATTGTGTACAATACTTCTTAGAAGTTTCTACAACTAAAGTTTCAGCTAGTTAATTCACTTTATTTGATCCAACTTCTTATGTAGTTATCTTTTCGAGTACGATGGCATTAGTTGGGCGCATTTCTTGTCAGTAATTCTATATTTGTGCAGTTGGCATTTACTAGTTGCAGTTTGAGATCTAGAAACATCTCAAATTTCAACATCCAATCTTGATCATTTGATTTTTACTGAATGTGAGTTTTTTTCCCCATTCTTTTACTTCACTTGTATTTGCAGGATAGGCACAGAACATGAGAAATTTGGATTTGAGTTTGGAACTCTACGGCCAGTGAAATACGAGCAAATTGCTGAGTTGCTTAATGGTATTTCCGAGAGATTTGATTGGGAGAAAGTGATGGAAGGTGACCATATAATTGGGTTGAAGCAGGTAAAATCAATGTTGTATTTATCACTAATTTTTCTTATTATGATTTTTTTTTCCTCTTTTTTTGGTTATATAAACACTGGGATAGTTTTGATGTCAACTGTTTGCTGCAGCTGAGAAGATCAATTTTGCCTAATAACTAATAAGATTATTTTCCAATATAACTTCTCCTTTTCCTATCTTAGCCAAAACATTAATAAGATATCATTGGTCAGATATTTATCTTTTTCCCACTAAAAAACCCGTTTTCGTCACATATTATTTACCTCTGTTTGATAGGGCAAACAAAGCATATCTTTGGAACCCGGTGGTCAGTTTGAGCTTAGTGGTGCACCACTTGAAACTTTGCACCAAACTTGTGCTGAAGTTAATTCACATCTTTATCAGGTAACCTTCTATTTTCCTCTCCCCTACACATAGGTTACATAGCTATTGAACAAGTGTTTCAGAACTGGAATCAATTGGCATTGTTGTCATTGATGCAACCCTCTCCTGTATATTGGGTTCTCATATATCTATTCCACATTATAAACGGTGGTGCATCATTTATTGGCTTTTACCTTGTCTGATGCTTAGATTTATCTAGTGAAAACACGTGTTCCTTTGCTACTTAAATTTTCCGTACCCATGTTTTTTTATTTTATTTTAAGGTTAAAATATATTAAGAACTAAGAAATTACAAGGATAGTTCGAGAAATACAAAAATCATAAAAAGACACGTCACTTGGTGATCCAACCCAAAATATTGGAGACCATTGGGCATGGCTCCAAATCTATGGGATGTGTTGGACAACATGACATTTCCATGTAGTTAGTACTTAGTCCCCTTCTTTGTTTGCTGCATGTGCACCATAGTTCAGATAATATATTTTAAAGGGATGGGTTAAGATAATACAATTCGTCAAATTTTAATTTTATAGATTATGTTCCAAGTTTGTTCTCTTAATCTTGAAACTTCTGTGTATATTGCGCTATATTTAGTGTTTTTTTATACAGAGTTTATAAGGCCCTAATATTCTATGCTTGCACAAGTATACATAAACATTTAAGATTAGCCTAATGTCTACTGCTGCCCTCATGTTCATTCTATCTAGAATGTTTCATGCTAGTAAACTAACCTTAGATGAATCACTTTTTAACAGGTCAAAGCTGTTACTGAAGAAATGGGGATTGGATTTCTAGGGATTGGTTTCCAACCAAAATGGGGAATTAAGGACATTCCTGTGATGCCCAAGGTTGCTTTTCTTCTCTCTTTGAAAAAAAAAATTTGCATTTGAGTGGCTCCAGGCGTGAAATACTGAAATCTTTGTCTACCACTCTACCTTCCCATGGTTCCTTTGATTAATGCTTCTATTGCTACACTTTTTAGATGACTGGACATAAGTAAATACTAGCTTGGTTTTTCTGTTTAATTTACCTTATACATGAATTCAAGCTCATCTGTGGTCTCCCCTGCTATTAATTCTCACTGCAAACTGTCATTCAGAAACTTCTAAGATTTCATTCAGGATCACTTCAGAGTTTCAGTGTGCCATTTAGTGTTTTTTTTTTTTTTTTTTTTTTTTTTGATAAACTGTCCATTTGGAGGAGTTGATTTTTTTTTTTAAATTGCCAAAAAACTAAACTCATGAGCCAAAAAGAGCAAGACACTGCCAATATTACATTTTCACCACCCATCCATACTACCATTCAAGTTCAACATCTCTATTACATTGGGATTGTGTTGCACATTGCTTTCCCCATCGCTATGTGTGTTGACGTGTCTTTGTTTGTGTGACTGAACAATCAAACTGTTTCATTTGCACATTTCTGTTTACACTTGGACTATATAGCATGGCCAGTTGGCCACAAGACTAGTAGACATGCTTTCATTGATCCTTTCATCTCAACTCAAGGGCCTGTTCAATCTCAATTACTTGTGCTTGAAGATGTACTTCGTCCAGAAATTTACTTTTCTGCATCATCTTTTGTGCACTTGTGAATCCTTGGAACCAATGGTTTCTTGGAGCAGGGAAGATATGAAATCATGAGGAACTATATGCCCAAAGTTGGGTCACTTGGACTTGATATGATGTTCAGGACATGTACTGTTCAGGCAAGCCAAGCCTTTCTTTTCGTGAATGTATATGTTTTGAGGAAAAATGATACGTATTAATCAGTTTGGTTTATTTTTCAAAATCTTTGACAGGTTAACCTGGATTTTAGTTCTGAGGTTGACATGATAAGAAAATTCCGTGTAGGACTCTTAATGCAACCTGTAAGCAGTGTGTATTCTTTTCATTCTCTGTTAAGATTAAAACTGATTTGTCTCGTCATGGTATCTAAATCATTATATGTTCGAGTAGATAGCAACTGCACTTTTTGCAAATTCACCTTTTACAGAAGGAAAGCCCAATGGTTATCTTAGCATGCGGAGGTATTAGACAATTGTTACTCATGTTCCTTTTTTCTTCCTTCGTTTAACTGACAACTTTTTCTTTGAACTCTCTTTGTTTCACCAATGGTTGGCAGCTATATATGGACTGACACTGACAAGAATCGTACCGGGATGCTTCCTTTTGTTTTTGATGATTCATTTGGGTATGTGTTGTTTCAGAATTGTCGTTTAGCTTGGGCTAGAATTCTATGACAAAAACACTGTTTTACACTTCTAACATAGTAAAAGCCTACTGATCTTAAATGGTTTATATATGTTATTCAATATGTAAAAGTTTAAGACTGAATGGTGATACTGTACTGTTGAGTGTTGAATGTTTAAAGATGAAAAATATGTTTTTGTTAGTACTTCTGAAACTAACATTTACTACATGCTAAAAAGCTCATTGGTTTTTGTATCATTTTTTATCATTTTTTTTGTTTACATAGGATGCTTGTGTTTCTGCCACAAGTGAGTTGGAATTAAGATTTGAAAATGTTTCTGGTTTCCGATATCGTTACATCATTTGTAACCAAATTAATTATTTCGTCATACTTCCTTTTACATTCTTTTCTTCATTTGGATTATGGCAGTTCTAGCTTATTGGTTGACAAGTTTTTCTGATTTTCTTTCTCTTTCAGGTTTGAGCAATATGTAGACTTTGCTCTTGATGTTCCTATGTACTTTGTCTATCGCAAAAAGAAGTATATTGATTGCTCTGGAATGTCATTTCGGGTTCCACTTCATCTTTATCTAATATGCTAAAGCTTTATTCTACTATTTTAGTCATCTTTGATAGGCTCCTCATCCTCTAGCATTATTCTGTGAGATTAGTCGGGCCACAAAGTGGACCGGATACTAATGAAAATCCAGGGAAAATCAGGAACTCGAAACTTTCTTATTATCATTTGTAGGACTTCTTGGCTGGGAAACTCCCTGCTCTTCCTGGAGAATTGCCTTCCCTGAATGATTGGGAGAACCACTTAACAACAATATTTCCAGAGGTTGCTGCTTATTTGATGAAATCGTTTGAAATTTATTTTCATCTGCCTGTTGACATACTTGGGTTAAATGACAGGGTTTTATTCTTGTACTTACCTGTGTTCAGGTTAGGTTAAAGAGATATTTAGAAATGAGAGGTGCTGACGGAGGACCTTGGCGAATGTTGTGCGCTTTGCCAGCATTTTGGGTATGTGTTTATTTGTTGCTCTTAGAGTACTTTAATTTTCTTTCAACGAATAAATATACATGATTTTTCTTTTCTGGGTTGATCTGTTCAGCACATTACTCAAGTTCTGTCTTCTCTAGTTATGATTAATTTGAGGTGGGTGGTAGTGTTTTCTCTAAAATAAAAATTAAAAAGTTTTGAGATGACTGCAAACAAAAGTTTTCATGGTTTGTTTCTTGTAGAAATTTCTGACCTTTAAAAGAGTGATGATATATTTGGGAGTAAAGTTGGGTCACGTTAGTCATAACTTCCATCAGATTTACTTTTACTGATATTCTACGGTTAAAATTTCAGGTTGGTTTGCTATATGATGAAATTTCTCTACAAAGTGTTCTTGATATGACGGCTGATTGGACTGCAGAAGAAAGAGAGATGCTGAGAAATAAGGTGTTCTGCTTAATAAGTAGTTATGCTTTGGTTCTTTCAAGTCCCAAACCCCTTTTTGATTATTATGTTATGTTCCTCATTCTAATCTCTAAGAATAAACTGAATTGATCTTTTGGTGATCCATAGGTTTATTACATGACAACTGTCAACTGGTAGTTTTATCTTTCTGGATTATCAACACAAAAAATTGAAAAAGAAGGACAAAAAATTGACGTCTTTCAATGATATAACTCCTATAACTCTTTACTTTCCTAGTCTGAGTTTATAGGATGTAAATGACTTCAATTTGTTGTAAAGGTAAATGTAATGCAAAGATGTGTGCTATAGGTACCTAAAACTGGACTGAAGACACCATTTCGCGATGGATATGTAAAGCATCTAGCTGAAGACGTCTTGAAGTTGGCGAAGGTAAGTTTTTTCTCGTATTATATATCCAAATGGACTAGGAAGAGTTGAAGGAAAATCAAAGTCTCCATTTTTAGTATACCTTCAACTGAAGATGTAATTTTTGCTTTAGGATGGTCTTGAAAGAAGAGGGTTTAAGGAGGCTGGATTCTTAAATGAAGTTGCTGAAGTGGTCAGTACAGGCAAGTGTTTCATGTCCTTGCACTAACCAAACATCTTAGGGATGTAAACGCGCCTTGTCGCATCTTTTTCTGCTCGAGTATTTACCATGTTGAATTGTAATGACAGGCGTAACGCCAGCTGAAAGGCTACTACAGATGTACCATGAAAAGTGGGGACAGAGTGTGGATCCTGTTTTTGGAGAGCTGTTGTATTAACTACTAACTGAGATATATGGCCTTGTGTAATTTCTTCTCCAGCAACTTTTTTTTTTTTTAAAAAAAATAATTTTATTTTTTGCTCTTATTTTCTACTTTTAACATGTTCTTCGAAAGTTTGAAAGCTTAAACAGTACTATCTTTGATCCTTTAGGTAAATGAAATTCGAGGAGATGAAAAACAAATGTGAGCATTCGCTTCAGCAATCAGCAACCGATGTGCTTGTCAGTCGAATGGGTGTGGATTGCGACCGATGATGACGGAAAAGAAATGCAAATATAAGCTTCTGTAATTATATTATGTTCAATCTATGTTCTTCATGTATTTGTGCTGTGACTTAAATTATGGGTTGCTTTCTCAGTTCTTGCATCGAGTAAAGTTAGTGTTAAGAGCATCCAACCGATGTAACTAAATTCCGTAAGATTGTGATATTTCAGGGTTCCGATACCATCTCAACATTTAGCATGCTTCAGAAACTCGAAAATCTCCTCCAAGAAGAAACATTTGCAGCATTTTCAGTACTAAAGTCTACTCTCTCCTATCTAAAATGTAAGATTTTTTTTAATATTCAGCACGAATTTTAAGAAGTTAAAAACTATATAAAATATTATTTTTTTCAAAATAAATTGAATATTTATTACTAATAACTATTTAATGTTTACATAAACAATAAAAAAAATATTTTATATAGTTTTCAGTTCCATAAAATACATGTTGAAAAGTCAAGCTTATTTTTTATCGGAGGGGAGAAAGTATAACAATAACTTTTGCAAGGACATTGAAAACATATTTCATGAATATTCTCTAATGTATTTACCTTTCGCTAAGCACATTTTTTCAAAGACTTGAAACATTTATGGACCTTGTGGAAATAAGGATTATTTCATGAATGCGAAGGATAGAAATGGAATTTGCGAATGATAGAAACGGAATCAGGGACCCAACCTAGTAATGTGTATGTACCCATGTATTAGTTAGGGTTTATTCATTTAAACACAAATCATTATTAGTATATTTTTATACATGTAAAATAATATTGGTAAAATTGCTGATTTGGGTGATAAAATCCATGATTATAGTAGTGTGTAGAAATATAAAATCATTAGAAAATATTTAGCAAAATGTCCATTTTGATATACTTCTTTTGCTAAATGTCCACCTAAAACTCCCCTTTTGCTAAATGTCCAAATTTTTTTCATAATACCAAGTTTGCCCTTGATTTAATTTTACCTCAATCCCCCTTCTTCCTCCTCTCAAATCTCCCGTGACAATCCCTTTTTCCCCTAACATCCATTGCAGATCTGGAAGGGACGTTCTCCTTCTTCCTCATTCACGCCTCCGTCGATCTCGCTCCTCTCCACCCTCTTCCTCCTCTACTTCTCCCCGATCTGCTTCTTCCTCGCCTCCCTCTACCTCTTCTCCTTCGCCGTCCTTCGCGCAGGCTCCGCTCGCTTCGCCGCCGGCCTGTAAATATCCACGGAGTTCATCGGGCCAGAGTTTGAGAAATTGTTGTGTTTGCAGGACTGTGTACTGCCTGTATATGCCTTAGATTTTTGAATTTCTATTGTAGTACTGTATCAATAATATTAACAGAAATGAGCTTGTAAGTTTCGATGATCATATTCATTCAATGCCATTGATGAGTTTTTGATGCTATGTTGTTTCATTGTTTTCATTGCAGGCGAGAGGACTAAAGAAGCGTATGAAGAGGCTTAATGCCCCCAAGCATCAGATGCAATTGGAGGTTCCTTGTTAACTCCTCCCCCCAATCCCAGAACATGAATTCAGGCTCCATCAGATGCAATTGGAGGATGGAAATTAATTCGATCGAACATCTAATTTGAGAAATCTCCAATATAGATTTAATTAATCAAGTATCAATTTATTTATGCATTTGAAATCTGCAATTAGATTGATAAATTAACATTCAGATCTAGCTACCACTCAGTGATACATTCAGCAATAGAATAATTCGATATATAATTTGACATATATTGATGGTTACACTTTTTTTTTTATGATGGTGACATTTATTTTGAATTTTGTCATGACTTATATTGAACACACATGTTCTTTTGGTTAGCATATATTAGCCCCTATGAGGTTTTTTCTCCCCTTTGTCCTAGGATTTTTCTCTGGTGACAGCAGTGTTTTACTATTTTTATGGTGGTGACACCACCAATAACAGTTTGGAAGTGACTGCATTTGTTGATGAACAATTTTCACAAAAAAATTGTAAAAAAAAGTTGTCACCAAAAAAAGAGTTGTCACTACATATCACCAAGTGGTGACACTGCCCTTGTTAATAAAAATGTTAAAAAAAATTGTCACCATATCTGTCACCACAGGTGGTGACACTGACCTTGTATAAAAAACAGTAAAAAAAATTGTCATAAAAAAGGTTGTCACCACACATGTGTAACCAACAGTATAGTATCACCATTGACAAAGTGATGACACTTACGTCGATAAAAAAAATTGTAAAAAAAATATAACCACCCAAATTATTCCTTACGATTCCGAATAAAACAAATTAAGGTGAATGTCAAAAAAAGGTTTTTTCTCCCCCTTGTCCTAGGGTTTTCTTTTGGTGACAGCAGTGGTGACACTCGTATTTGAACTTTGTGATGACATATACTAAACACCACATGCTCTTTTGCTTAGCATTAGCCCCTTTGAGGTTTGTGCTTCCATTGTCCTAGAGTTTTCCTTTGATGACACTGTTTATAGCTTGGTGACACCACTAATAACACTTGGTCATTCTTTCACTCGGTATGGGTGGTGACAACGTACACTTGGTGCACTTATGGTGACACTGTTTTTATGTTGGTGACACCACTATTAGCACTTGACCATGTTTTCCCCTTGTTCTGGGTTTTTCCTTTAGTGAAGGCAGTGGTTATACTGCTGTGACTAAAGGGAAAAAAACTGTAAAAAATGTCATTAAAAAAAGTTGTCACCACATTTGGTGACACTCACCTCGTTAAAATAGTGGTTACACTGCTGTCACCAAAGGAAAAAAATGTCATTAAAAAAAGTTGTCACCACATTTTGTGTTGGTGACACCACTATTAACACACTTAGTCATTCATCTCTTAACGGAGTAATGTTTTCCTTTGGTGACAACCATGATTACATTTTTTTTTAATATGGTGACACTACTAATAACACTTTCCTTTTTTCTAGAGTTTTCCTTTAGTGACAACATTGGTTACATTTGTTATTTTTTTTTATTGTGGTGACACTACTAATAACAATTTTCCTTGTCCTAGAGTTTTTTTTAAAATTTTGGTGACAGTAGTGTTTTTTTTAATTGTGGTGACATTAACATTTTCCCTTGTCCTAGGGTTTTTCTTTTGGTGACAGCAATGGTGACACTATTTTGCCTTGGTTACACCACTAATAACACTTGACCATTTTTTCCCTTGCTACAGGGGCGGTGACACCACTTTGTACACTTGGTGGTGACACTATTTTTATGGTGATGACATCACTTTGTACACTTGGTGGTGACACTATTTTTATGGTGATGACACCACCAAATTTTCTTTTGGTTAGCATTAGCCTTATACCACAATTTTTTTCCCTTGAGATAGTGAAACAAACAGACCCTATAGCAAACTTTGACCAAATAGTTGTGAGCAAAGAAAAGACAATACTTTAAAAAAAACACAATAAATAGTCATCCTTTCCACTTTTCATAGTGTTCGCAGCCAATGTCATAAAACCTCAAATCATAAATCAACAAATACACTCCCTAAATCAACATCAATTTGAATTAATTTATGAGTTCCCACCCTTTCCCTCTCACCCTTGAGATAGGAGGTGACATCCCTGGACTTCCAAGATCATAGTCAGTGCCATTTAATCTTGTGCTAACCAATGTAATAGCATCCACATAGTCGCCAGACGTGGAACGGGTCGAATGAAGAGAGCCATAAACAGGACGCAATTCGAGATTTGAATTTGCCAGTTGCTGTCTACTGTTTGCAAGGACTTTTGAATTTGCCTACTCGATTGATTTTGTACAGTTGCTTTGGTGAGGTTTGAATTGTGATTTTATGGTTGGCGGTATTGAATTATGGTTTTGTATCGAATGAGTCTTGAACTAAAATAAAGTGAAAGGAATCCCGTTCAAGACTGCAATTCATCCATGGCTGCTCTTTTCCATACCACCGTCGGTCCATTGAAATTCCAGTTCCAAGCCAAGAAAAAAATCCTTGCTCCCTCCTTTCCCTTCTAGGCTGGCCCCAATCTGCCGCGCCGGCACCGCTTCTGCCACCGCCTCGAAGCGCCGCTACAACATCACTCTCCTTCACGACGATGACATTGGACCTGAGATCGTTTACGTCGCCAAAGGCGTCCTCCAACTTGCTGGTTCCATCGAAGGTACTCTCTCGTCCATTCTCTCCCCAAATTGATGTTCCTTTGATTTATGATTTACCAAGAAATTAGAAGTTATGGCTAAGAAGGCGATGGCGTCAGTGATGGAGTGAAGAGGGAAATAGAGGAAGGATCGTTGTCGTGTTGAATCGAGTAAAAACGCGGCATGCCACGAAGATGACTTCGTGAAGAGTAATTTACAGGAAAGCGCTGTAAATGAAACAGAACAGCAACGAGAGGAAGAAGAACAGAGAACGCGAGGGGATTATACCAAGGGCAAAAATGTCAAAATGGACATTGCAAAATGCATTATAAAAATGGACATTTTGCAAAATACTATTATCAAAATGGACACTTAGCAAAAAAATCCAAATCATTATCTTTTTTATATTAAAAACAAGAATGCATCTAAAAAATTATGGTTTATAATAATACATGTATGTAATATTAGTTATCAATTGTTTAATAAATTTTCAATCCAAAATACATTATCATTTTTATTAAAATAAAATATAAATATAAACTAATAATTATAAGAGAATATCTAAATATATAAAGAAAGAGTATATGTGAAGATTTTAAGTTTTCCAATCAGGTATGCAGAGATTTTGAAAACAAAATATACTTTCCAATTATGATTATTTCAAAGATAATGCATTTATAATTTTTTGAAAAATCAAAATAAATATGTAACACTAAGTTGACATATGCCAGAATATTTAGGAGGGAAAAAAATTCCCTAAGATCGAGTTGACATGTGACAAAAATAGTTACTACAGTATTGTTGTTTTAGTATTGTATAAAATAAGATAATGATAAATAATTGAATTACATCTATACGCATAAAAACAAAGTATAAACAAACTTATTTCTCTTCACCTTTTACAATAAACCAACGGAATTCTAGTCCGAATTACCCTTATTAAGGTGAAGATCTGTGGCTTTTTATTATTTTTTTAAAATTTTAATAAAGCAAGAGCTTTGTCTTCTGAAAGCTGTTGCAAGCAAGATTGTTGTCCATCTGGATCTCTATGCGACTCCCAAGAGCTTCTTTATATTCTTCTGAGGAAAGCCAAGACACAAGATTTGGTTATTTCAACAGCACAAGAGCGACATATTTCGACACGATTGGTAACAGTTAAGAGTAGACTCTCACCTCAATGCTAGAAGGAGAGGTTGTGGGCGCATAGCGTTCCACGACATTCCCGTCCTTGTCAACCAAGAACTTAGTGAAGTTCCACTTGATGCCATCTCCCAAGATTCCGCCTTTTCTTGATTTCAGGAACTTGTAAACCGGTGCAGCTTTCTCACCGTTAACATCAACCTATGAAGAGAATCAAGCAGAGAGGACCTTTGCTCCTTTAGAATAACATTTTGAATCTGATTAGAGGACCTATGTTAAAGTAATTTTATTGTTACCTTATCAAATATAGGGAACTCAGCCTTAAAACGAGTACAAGCAAACTCAACAATCTCGTCATTAGTACCAGGCTCTTGTCTACCAAACTGGTTGCATGGAAAAGCCAAAATCTCCAAACCTGCACCCGAGACAGAACATAAAACTCGGATCAGTTTAAACGCAGAAATACACCCACCTCAACTATATGAGAACATATGGAAGAAACTAGAAATTCACCTTGGTCTTTGTACTTTGGGTACAATTGGCTGAGCTGAGTGTAGTTCGAGTTGGTAAAGCCACTGTACACAGATAGAGGGGCAAAGACACTAACTTAGACAATACATACAAAACTCATATTGCAAACAGAACACCAGAAGATCAATTCACTCATTAGCGTGAGAGGCGACATTCTAAAGAAATGAGTTCAGGGCTAAAAATGTACCACTGTGATGCAACATTGACAATCAATAGCAACTTCCCCTTGTATTGGCTTAGTTCAACATCATTTCCACGAGCATCCTACACCATATTTTCACCGCAATTCATTATGCTTTCCAAATAGATCCAGACAGCAAAGCTATGAAGATCAACATTAAGCTCAAAAGAAGTGAATTAGGCACAGATTCTCCCTATTCTCCCCTTAATCTAGACTGGATCAATAAACAAGGCTCATTGCGACATGGTGGTTGCATCCTAACAGATGCAAGTTTCAGGATGCATAATTCATATGGAAGATGTATGAATTCTGTTCATCAATCGACTAGCCTCTTTTTAGAGTAAAGATTGATCAAACAAAACTAAGATTTTGTAATAGTCGGTAACTATGATATATCTTTTGGGTCAGCCAGTAACTGTGATATGGTACCAAAGCTGCCGACAAGAAGCCCAGAGGTTCACTTCTTTTTGTACCGAATCCACAAATTAAACGTACTGGACTATCTATCTTAATTTCAACTAATTTCACTCAATAAATTTTCAATATTTTGTTCTATTTTTTTTTATTCTACAGTAGTATACAACTAACTTCTAAAATTTAACATTAAAAAGTTATTGATGATGAAACTTTAGCCAACAGCTGTAGAGGAGACCTCCCCTCCCAATCTCCCTCTCTCTCTCTCTCTCAATGTACATTAAAACCAGTATTTGATTCTTGCTTCAGCAATGGCCAAATATGACAACAATAATATTATACAGTACTATTATGAAATTGTTAAGTAGACCAAACGCTTTGAAAAAAATTAGCCGATAAATGCAAAATACTCGTATATATATCTCAAGGAAAAATTAAAAAAAAAGGCTTTGGTCGACAGTCAACACCAGAATAGTTAATTACAAATCCAAAAAGTTTTGGCAAAAAGAGAAAAAAGCGCATAAACAGACAAATCCAAGCAATTAGACAATCACAATCAGGCCACAAAGAAGTAAATGGATGAAAACAAAATTTGAAAATCGTAGAACACTCGAGATTTAATGGAGAGAGGGAAAACCTTAACGATGAAATCGTAGATAGATTTAGGATCGGAAGCACTGGCCATGGAACTGGAAGATTGCTGAAACCTAAAAGCTGAGCAAAGGAGGAAACAAGCGGCCGGCGGATCTAAGCTGCAAGAGTTGGAATTCGACAGCCGAGGGAGAATCGGAGAGGAACTGCTCCGGGAAAGCAAGAAATGTGTGTGGCGAAGGAAAAGTGAGAAATGAGACTTGTAGTTGGAGAGGAGAAGATGGGATGATGAGCACATAAGCTTTTGCTTTTGCTTTTGCTTTTGCTTTTGGATGAGAGTTTTATAACGGGCGGGCCAACGGCGCTTGTAGTGTGAACGTGATCTTCGGGAGTGTGAATGCATTGAGTGCGACTTCGGGGGACGGGAATCTTTTATGGACACGTGGCAACAGGCCTCCCGTAGTTGTCACTTGTCACGTTGAAAATTGAAATTCAAATGTTGCTGGCTACTTCAATTCCTTTCGCTGGTCAACCACCATCACTACTAGGGAATACGGATTGAATTGGCTACTTTTTACTGTACTACCGAGTATTTATCTCCAAAATGTCTACATTTATACCGAAAAAGTCTACATTTATACCAAGGTAAAAATATACTCTACACTATATTTTAAACTATCAATAAAATAACTGATTTTCATTAACATATTTATAATAAAAAATATTCTAAAATGATAAGGGAAGTACGAATACTAGAAATTTTAATGTTAAAATATTAAAATAGGGTTTTATGTAGGGCTGTTATCTGAGCCGAACTGCTCGGCCTCGACTCGAAAAAGCTCGGCTCGAGCTCATTCGTAAGGGGAAAACGAGCCGAGCTTGAACATATTTTTATGCTCGAACCGAGCCCGAGCCGAGCTCGGAAGCTCGCTACATGAATTTACTAAAATGCCCTTCGTGTTTTTAGATAGAAGCAGTTAGGGTTTCTCAATTGTAAAGGTCGGCCGCTCTTGAGGTTTGGCGTCTTCAAGTCCTTGGCAACTAGAGAAACTAAGAAAGGAGTAGCGTGTAGGTGTAGCAGCGTCTTCACTCCGGCCCTTGTTTTCGACCCTTCTTCCGAGCTCGGATTAGGCGCCGCGATTGTTCGACCCGTCTTCACTCCGGCCCTTGTTCGACCCTTCTGCCGGTGAACAGTAGCCAGTAGCAGCACCTTGGAACAGCAGCAACAACACTTCTTGTCACTCCGTTCTGTTCAACGCCTCCGTTCTGTGTTCAGCGGCTCGCTTCTCCTTAGATCTACAATCTCCGGGCGTCTTCCATCCGTTCTTTGTTCAACACCTCCGTTTCTTCCACAGATCTGCAATCTCCGGGTGTCTTCCATCCTTCAGCAGCAGTACAGGTGAGCACTTCGTTGCCTTCGTCCCTCAGATCTGAAATCTGAATATGCAATCTCTAGGTATCTTCCATCCTACTGTTTTTATATATATATATACACCCATTTGAGTGTGCAAGCATTTAGGTGTTGAATATGCCTAAATTTATACCTACTGATATATATATATATACTGATTTTTTACATGCTTAAAGTATATGTCTAAATTCATGTATTGTTTTAACTCTTTTTTGCTTGTACAGCTACGGTATAAAATTGATGTAATTTCATTTAAACTCATCTCGGAACCAAGCTTGAACGAGCCTAGAAGACGAGCTCGAACGAGCCTAAGCTCGTTCGTTCGGCTTGGTCGAGCCTTAACAAGCCGAGCTTGAGCTTTCCCCTGGGCTCGCGAGCCGATCTTGAGCGCAAAAAAAGCTCGAATAGATTTTAGGCTTGAGCTGGCTCTGCTCGTTTACCGTTCGAGCCAAGCTTGAACATGTCAAGCTCGGATCGTATATCACCCCTAGCTTTATGCGACACTAGAGGAGTATTAGAGAAGTATCGCTGCTTGGGATTGAAAAGTAATAGTGTGTTAGGTCAGCTGGTTTCCAATACAAATTTTCGGATGAATCAATGCGAAACGACGTCGCTTTGCACATAAGAGGGCCAAAATGTAGTGTAGAAGATGAAGCCCGCCTGCAACTTTTAGAAATAAAGTGGGACACGTGTCGCCACCAGATTGGATTGCAGGCTGGGCTGCGCGGATGGAAGACACGTGTCTTCTTATGGACGGCTAAGATTGGAGTTGGATTGAAGATGTTTTACCTATCAAAAATAATATTTCGGTAATAAAAATGTAAAAAAATATCACAATACTAGATTCATTTTTATCTACATGTAGATATCAATTTCGAATATGTTTGACTATATTTAAAAAAAACTATTTCGTGTAAATATGCAAAATATGATTTGAAAAATTGAATTTAATAATATTATTTTTTTTATTGTAAATATTTCTCTTTGATTTTTTTGGTTATATATAGTTCGCACTATTTAGTTTATAAATAATATTAATTTAGTATTAACATTTTTAATAATAATAAATAAATAAAATAATATAATCGAGAATGGAAATAATTGTCGGAGAGAGTTATATTTGTAAATTGAGTTGGTATGAAAAGATGGGTTCTAGAATACTAGAGATGCTATTGATAAAGTGGAAAAAATGAGAATGAGATGCTGGGATGATGTGATGGAAAGAGAATAATAAAATATTAGTATTCCTAGTATCTCTAGTATCCATTGATAAACGTGGGCTAAGAAAGTAAAAGTAAAAAAATGTTAACTTTCATCGTCATTAACGAATCATCGTAATTAAAATTCATTGGAAACTATTACATTAAATAATTTAATGACACATGTCATATTTTCATTTGTAGTGTAAGATTAAAATTTTGCATTTAGTGTAAATGTATCATGATCCATTTATCTTTTTTACAGAGTATCTACTTAATTATTACTGTATTATTATTGTTGTTGTTGTTGTTGTTGTTATTATTATTACAAATTACAAGAAATTAGTGGGTAATCAAGATACTATCTGGGCACCCACTCCCTTAGCCATAAAAAACTAAGTCTAGTAAAAATATAAGCTACAGCACGAGCCTCGGTATCCTGAGATGCCGAGAATTTCTGAATCCGCTTCAGCAACGCAACCTCATCCGTATCCAGCTCCCCAATGAAGAGAAGGAGAAGGGTAGGAAACCATATCCAGCCGTCGTGCACAAATCTCTATACTTGACACACTTACGATGAGCAACATCAACAACAACACGCCCGGGGACAAAGTCAGACACCCTCGACTGAGTCAAAGGGGAGGATCCCATCAGATCGACACACACATCTCGCCCCCTATCCCAGGAATAAATCAGCAAATCTGTCGGACGAAGGGGCTTATCATGTCCATCAACCAAACCGATATCAACATCCTTGTCGGCAAAAATCCCGACCCTATAACAGATATCCAATAAGGTGTCGGAACGAGGTTATGTCAATGTTTAATGCCCATAGTACCAGCGCAGGACACATCATAATCTCCATAGACATCACCATCAAAGACTTGAGAACAAGCGGGACAGGGCCTAGATACCACTACTACTAAATTGTGAAATAGGAAAAAATAAACAAAGCATAGCATTGAATTTCAAACAAACACTACAACGGTACATCGATATAAGAAATGAAATTGAAATTGAAAATACAATTATCGAAACGGATAGCTTAAACATTTCCTCTTAATTCTCATCTCCTTGTGGTCCAAATTTCTGCCAAATATGCTCAATCAAGTATGCCTTGAATTAATGGTGTGAACTACTATCTCGAACACGAGTTCGGTTTTGAATGAAGTTGTTCATCACAGTTGGTAATTCCACTAGGGTTATTCCATAATTTACTACTTGAGCTTGTAGTACTCCAACTGCTCGTTTGACATCTTTACGAGCCGACTCTTGGTGTTGGTCAAACAGAGAATCATTGGCACCAAAGGAATGCTTGATTGTTGGGATAAATGTCGCCTAATATTCAGGGTAAATTCCATCCTTCAGGTAGTATGTCATGTTGTATTCATTGTCGTTTACAACAACATTTGTCGTTGGAGCTCTACCATGTAAAACATCATCAAATACAAGAGACTTACATTGATGGCATATTCCATATTGCATCCGTGCTTGCATGTATCCGATCCGGGTTAATGAGAGTTCGAACTAATTACATTTCAAAGTATAAAAAATAGGAATTCGAACTAATTAAATTGTATAATATAAACAAAGTATAAAAAAATTGAGATCCAACTAATTTATCTACAAAGTACTTATATACTTCAAAGTATAAATTATACGAAGTAAAGTAACATATAAATAATTTAATTATCAACATTTTCGTATTTAGTAGGAGAAATAATGGTAGTTGTAGTAATAAGAGGTAATAATTATGATATAGGATACATTTAACTCCACAAAAAGTAATTATGACATAGGGGTGTATAGAACCTCACAAAAAAGCAAACCTATTTATCCTTTATTAAAACATTTCTTTTTATTCTACTTTTTCTTTGGACATGGGAATACCTTTAAGTAAACTTACCAGAGGGTAAGACAAGTATTTTCCGTCCAAGCAGCAAAACGTGGCATTTAATTTCTTTCATCGAGTAAACAACGTCGTTTCGGTAGTGGTGGAGCAGCGTGTGTGCAAGCTTATGGCACGTGTCCTCGTGCTTGCTGCTATGAGTCTCATCTCTTTCGGCTCTTATAGGTGGGCTTCCAAACGCAGGCTCTTACCTTTCTTTCCTTTCTTTTTTTTTTTGTTGATTTGACATTTCTAAAGGGCTAAAGGCCCTCCAATAAATGTGCTCTTACTATAGCGACACATGCGAACATAAAATTTGAAGGTGTAATGATCGGGATTTTTAAATAGTATTTTTATAATTATAAATTTTATTTCGATTTAAAAATTTATTTAATTTGTAAAACTTTAAAAATTTTGAAGATTTTCGTCATCGAGCAAGCGATTTATTTTAATCTTTCGAGACGAATTCCGGCACAAACTTGTTGTTCGATTTGAAAACGAATTTATTTTCGCTTTATTATTTCAAGTCTTGGAAAATATTTTTGGGTTTCGTTATTTAATTCAGATTTGAGTGTTTAGTTTATTTTATTTTAAACACGTTGGATTAAAATCGAAAAACGGGTTTCAAAGTTTATTGTTAGGTATTAAGTTTGACTTTTTTTTTAACCACCCTCACACTCCCTCACCCCTACTCTCTGTTTCATCTGTCACCTACTCCCCACCACCCACCTCCTGCCGTTTGTACCCCCCAATTCCAGCTCACATGCAACCCTCCCCTCTCCCATTATAAAACCAAGCAAGCCCTCAGAACTCATACCTCACTTCCATCCAAAAACACAAGCCCTCACCTCCCGAAACCTCCTCCTTTCTCACTAAGTTTAACCATCCAAAAACACAAGCCTTCTCTCACTCATCGACGACCACTGGAACACCACGCCGAGCCGAACAGCAGCTCCCCATCCCCTCCATCACCTTTTCCTTCATGTCTGAGCAGCAGCAGCAGCTTCTCCGATGTCCGAGGCTGAGCCCGAGCCACCTAGGAGCGCCCCAGAGTCTCCCACGCTACCACCTCATCCTCGTTCCCCTGTTTTCCCTTAAACAGAACGGTAAGCCACCCATCCCTCCTTCTTTCATTCCGCAAGTTCGTAAAGAACCACCTTTAACCCTTCTTCTTTTGCCCTAGACCATTCCGACGTCGATCCAGCTCCAATAAAGCTTGAAGGACCTCCGACGAGCTTTTCGGTGAGCCTTCTTTTGATATCCTTCTTCCTAGTTCTTAGGGACTTTATTCCATCCGTTTTCACAATCCCGGGAAGGGTCGGAGTGATGGTCGAGCGGGTAGAGAGCGAGTGGCGACGAATGAGGGTGTGGGCGGGAGTTGAATACGAGTAGGGGAGGTCGGGGAAAAAGGAAGGTGAGGTTGAAGAAGGTCAAGTGGGGCCCGCCTAGCTACATTTTCTTTTTCTTTTTAGTTATTTTTGTTTTTGTTTGGTTTGGGCCCGAAAGGGTAGGTTGAATGATGGGCTGGGTTGGGCCGGGATTAAGTGTATTAAGGAGGTTGGACTTATTTTAAATTCTGGGAAATTAAAAATGGTTCGGGGCTTGAGAGTTGGGCCTTTTTATTTACGGTCATTTTACTTGTTCATTCAATTATATATTTAACTTAAATATTCAATTATTATTTAATTATTTCAGATTTGATTATTATTAAATTAATTATGTATTATATGTTTATTTGATGATTAAATGTTAGAAATGTTAATTTGATGTTATTTATATGATAATGTGAGTATTGAGTTGATATTTTTGATAATTGAATTATTGAGATTCTATTTGAAAGTGTTATTTTTAAGATTATGTTAAATATATGATTAAATATTATTTGAAAGCGAGATTTAAAATATATTATTTGAGGACCGGTGTTTATTAAAGTGTCGGATTTTATTTAAAACATTAGGTTAAAGGTTTTGGAAAATACTAACTTATGCCGGATTATGTTAATACTATAATACTCCCTCCGTTCGGCAAAACATATCGTTTACTATTTACGCACGCTTTTTTAGAATGATAAAAACTATATAAAATATTTATTTTTTTATAATTTTTTTTAATAAATTTGCACTTATTAATAATAACTACAAAATTGTTAAAAAAATTATTAAAAAACTGGATATTTTATATAGTTTTTATCCCCTAAAAAAGCATGCATGAATAGTAAAGTGACATGTTTTGCCGAACGGATGGAGTATTATGAAAGTAGCTTAAAGGTTTACATGTTTAATATTGAAATTTGGCTAAGGAGTATTTTAGAATAAATGGTTTGGCTAGCGACTTGACTTACATTGAGATCAAATGACCTTTGAAAAACTTGTGAACCGGTTTATTTGGAACTTGCCTTGGTAAATTGATTGATGAACTTTGCTTGAGAATTTATATGAGTTGAGATATAAATGAATATGAATTAAGAGCATGAGTTGAGATGTTGGAATTACGAGTTGGTTGATGGAGATGATTAAGGAAAATGATGGGATGTTATAAGATGATATATGATGGTTGAGATGATATGATAAGAGATGAGATAAGATGCTTTGAGTTGAGATGATGATGATGATGAGAATATGCATCAGATGTGGAAATGAGATCTTTGACTTATAAGATCTATATGAATAACCATTATGTGACTAGACTTATGCATGATTATGTATTGTTTATTAGGTGATACGTGACTTGTTGGATCTGCTTGCTTATATTGTTGTTCTTGCTTTTGGATTCTGCGCTTCTAGGTAAGTTTCCTACGGGAGCTTACTCAGTAACCGGACCTCATGCCTGATGTGTCATATAGTATGTAGGTGTTGCATATCACATGCCATATAGTATCATGCTTAGGACTTGCATTATAAATGAGCATTTGTATTCTTTATGCGTTTGAAACAAAACAATCATTATCTGTGAGTCCTAGAGTCTTTCCTAGGGTCATAGGACATCCCAGCTTTATCGGGTGTTGTCCTCCTCGAGTCTTATATATATCACTAACGGGAAGGGGTGCAGAGGTAGGAGAGGGATATGCCACTTGGCATTATATGTGGATCCCTTTAATCGCTTTCTGCATATATATAAACTATCAGTATGCTTGTGCTATTTAAATTCCCGCACTGCATTAGAGCATCATTTATTTTAGGTATAGGCGTATTATATGTCCTCAGCGAGGTCTTTAAGGCCCGCATGCGTCTCTTGGCCTGACTTCGTGGTTAGTTTCAGGTATTTGATCCTTGCTTATTCTGTGATTTCATGACGAGGGTTCCTTTGGGGCGTTCAGTTGATCGAGAAACTGATTTACCATCAGACTTGACACTTTGGATGTTTTATACTCATTTATTTTGGTTTTGACTCGGCTCTGCCGAGACAAGTTGTATCTTCAATTTCCATTCATTATGTGATTTGAACTTAAATGGTTTTGAGAAACTTAGAAAGTAGGACCGGTTATGGTCCCTAATGGACTTACTGCAAATTTAGGGTACGAAATCCCTTCTTTTAAGTACTAACACTTTGTTTTGAAACTCAACTTGTACTCGAATTGCAAGATCCGAACGAAGGTATCAAATCCTTCGAAATGTAACCCGAATATTTATATTTGGGCCGTTACAAAGGTGGTATCAGAGCTTGAGTTGCGCGATTCGAGTACAAATGAGTTGAAGTATGATTTTGATAACCACCCAATGTATCTAAAGGATTTTGAAGAGTTTTAAAGGGGAAAAATGAATTTAATAGGGCTAACTTAATGAACATAGCTTAATAAACTTGACTTAAATTGAGGAAATCAAAAAAGGGAAATCGATTGGGTAGAAAGGCGATAGACCATCCCTATTGGATGTGGACTTGGGAAAGGGTAGGCAAAAAACTTAGTTTTGTACTTTACAGAGGGCCTGGAAGAATCAAAGGAGTTTGCACCGTGGTGGTTGGAGTAGCGGGGTTAGAATATAGAGGTTGAGAGGATAGTTGCTCCTTCGGTCAGTTGTCCCTCGAAGGGAAGCTTCTAGGTAGATTTCGTGACTTTAAATAAATTGGGCCCGAGGGCGATCCCCCTCGAAGGGGATCAAATTAATTGTTGCTAATTGATTCTGTGCTGAGCGCTGTCTTCTTTGAGCAAGAATTCTGTTTGTTAACTTCTTTGATATCTGTTGGCTATGAATTGAACTTCTGTGTGAATGAAATAGCGGGGGAACCCTTCCTTATTCTATAGCTGGGATTTCAGTTCTTGTGGAGCAATCTTTTCCATTATTCAACTGTATGTGTCATTTTCTTTTCATTTCACATTCGGTTCAACAGATTTCTAGTTAAGGTTGATAATTGTTGAAGAGTCTATTCCTTCCATTCCGCTTGCCTCTCCTCCTATGTCTCTAAATGATGTCTTATCAAGTCTTTCTCTTTCCCTACTTTCCTTCCTTTTCCTTTATTTTCGTTCCTTCCCTTTTCTATTCCCTCCTTCTTCCCTTACTTTTATCTTCTTCCACAAGATGTTCTTATCGAGTCCTCTGTATAGTATCAATATCTTCCACGGGAGAGTGGGTTAGGGACCTAACCATATTCGGAATTTCTGTTCCGGTGCAAGGATTACTCGAGAGTGTGATGTAGTATGGTACTTAATGCCATAGGTCATGCCATGAGTTCATTAATGTACTAGAATGTCAAACCTTGAATGATTCAAGATTTTCGACGTGATTCCGAGTCTAAGGGAACGAGTTATTTTGTCAAGTCATCCTTCTCGATTCTTGTGATGATCAATAGGTGTCTTCTTGTCATTAGACTTTATCCAGAGCTCAACCATCCTTATTTGGGAAACAATTTGAGTACTCTTTTCCCTTACCCAAATGAGTCATACAAGCATTCCATGGGAAATGGGCTCTTGAGTCCGTGGGTTGATGTTGCTCTTGGGGGTTTATGCTTGGTTATAATTGTAGCCCCATCTATGATTACATGACCTGATATAACATGATATTAAATACATGTCCTATTCGAATAATTGTTGATTTGAACATGTGTCCCCATATTGTTGTCACTCTTGGGTTGAGGACCTTGTCTTTAGTCTCGTTATCCTTAGTCTCGGTCCACATTTGACTCCATTAGAAATCCGGGTTATTTGCTTTTTTCTCTCTCCTATCTCTGTTAACTTAGGACCCCTGTGTCATCTTATGAAAGAAGTGTCGACATGAGGAAGAGAACAACTGGCTGGATAGCATTAGAGCGGCGTAGCAGAAGCGTAGTGGGTCTATAACCCACATGTCTCAACTGACGTCATCAGCAGCATTGAAAGACGAGTATGCGCTGGATTTGTATAGATATGCCTTGGGAAAAAGGCATTCCCCATTCGAGCTACTGACATTCTTTGTGATGATTAAGAATGGTGATTGTGTGCGATAAGCCTAGATGTGATATGATTCCGATGCATCGATGTTTGTTAAGTTGATACTTGAGTTAGCGGTGAGTGTGGCCTGATTGCTTCTGCATATGAGATATGGGTTACTGACGCTAATGAGTTGACTGTTGTTGATCATTCCTTTTCTTTCATTCCCTTTCTTTCCCTTCCTTCCCTTTCCCTTTCTTCTCTTTTGTTTTCTTTCCTATTTATGGGGATTTAGGTTCTTTTGGGGGGATAGCTTGAGGAGTAATATGAGAATTAGAAGTCGTAGGTTTCGATCGATGCGGTGTAAGATAGAGTCATAGGAAAGAGACATCGGTTTATGCAGGACCGAGAGAGTTTCTAGGACTGGTAGGAGACGGTGGTTAGAAAATTTCATATGAGCCTTCTTAGTAGGCCTTAGAAGGCGCATAGGATGAGAATGACAAGATTACGGAGTTGAGATTGTAGTGTAGGCGAGTAATTTTGGCCGAAGGACAAGGTAAGTTTGTTTAGGTATCTTTGAGGGAGGATATGAGCAGACTAGGGCATATACGATTAAGGATTCTCGTAGGGAGGATGTGATAATAGATAGGTTGTCATACTAGGAGTGGAAGCGATGTTTTTGAGGAACTAGTTTTGGATGGCGATAAGGTTTAAGTAACTAGGATTGTTGAGGAGTTATAGAACTTGGGACTTGGATTATTAGTACAGAAAGCGGGAACGACTTTGGTAAGGAATGAATTATGGATAGCATTAAGGTTTGAGTGACTATGACTGCTTGAAAATTTGTGGATCTTGGGATTTGAGTTGTTTATATGATAAGGGATAGGTTGTGAGATCGATATTGAGGTTTGCTCTTGGAAATTCAGGATACTTGCTAGAATTATAATCGGAGGAACACTAGAGGTGAGATTGGAAGATTTTTAGAATAGGAAAAAATCTTAATTGGTATGCGTGACTGTGATTGAATGTTGAGGTGATAGGAAAAGAAGAATGAGATTTGAGGAAAGGCATGTAGCGAAAAAAAAGGTATCATTAAGGTTAATCATGAGTTTGATTGATTGGGTTTAGAGGTATGAAGATTTTGAATGACGAATATGAGAACTAGTCCAGGGGAGGACATGATGATACTAATGGTCATGAGATTTTGGGAATGCAACAAATCGTGATGCCTTGGGTGAATCCGAATAAAAATGATATAAAATTTCTCTTGAATATAGGGTAGGTTGTTAAGGTTATTAAGAGGTAAGGTGTCGTTGTTTGAGGATCGTAGTCTAAGGTGAGTTAGGAGTATGTGGCAATAAGGAGCTAGTATAAGATGGCTTGAGGGCTCGTGATTGATTAAGGCTATAGTGGGACTCTGAATGGTAAATTGGTATTGTGAATGGGGGAAATTTCTATGACCTTGGGAATGTAGAGATACGATTCGGTTTGGAGATATTCTGGTGAGTTAGATGATTAATACATGTTGTTGACCACTTGGTTATAGGTGCGATTGAGGAGACTGGATGGGTTGTGTTATGGGTTTAGCACTAGTTGGCTCTCTGACTTAGAATCTGACGAATGTAGAGGATTGAGTACTGATAGGACTTTCCGACATAGCTGAGTGAGGTGCTTGTGTTGTTTTAGATATGTCAGCTGCTTAGGAGATGAACCTTTGCTTGCGACATATTAAGGATATAGGGTGTAGTGATGCCCTTGTATGAGGTTGTCAATAGAATTTTGTTCTTTAGAAGTGGATTAGCAATGGATGTGCTTATTGGTATGGGAAGTAGGGTCAGGGTATAGGAGCAATTGAGATTTCTCTCATAGAGATATCGATCGGATGAACTCTTGAGGATGTAGGTGAAATGAACGAATTCGGTAAGAGACACCTAGAGTGACCGTGCATTAGATAGAGGAATTGCTGAGGGTTTGCGATATTGATCTTGATCTATGATTAACTTGGGGAATTATAAATTCAATTATGTGAGCTTATTTGGTTAGATGGGAGGTTGGGACCGTGAAATTGAGATCTTGTGTGAGTTGATTCTTAGAGAACTCGTTGACCTGAACATTTGTCGCATATCATGGGTGAATGATGTAGGAAGAATTGAATTGAAAATATATATATATATAAAATAAAACCAATTGCGACCCTAGCCTTTCAAATGAATTCAAAATTCCTCGCTGTAGTGGTAGGGGAATTAGGTTCGATCCTCGAGGAAACTAGTCAGCGGGATCTGAAAATAGTCCAAAAGCACGTTCTGTTGTTGATCAGAAGTCACTCGATCTCGACAGAGGTAGTCGATGTTGATCAGTAGCTGTCGATCTTGATTGTGGAAGACATGCAGAGATAAAAACAAGTAGTTGACCTCGACCTCAGGTGTCGATGTCGAGTATCAGTGACAGCAGTCGACCGACTCAGAAGACTGTCAGTCGATCTAGGGCACTCGATGTCAAGTAGTGTACTCAATCTCGAGCTCAGAACAGTAGCAGAAAGTGTTGTCGACTCAGCAAACTTTGACTGATGCTATGGTGTCGATATCAACCTAAAGGGTCGATCTCGAGTGCTCCTGCAGAATCGTTAGTAACTGTCGGCAAAGTAGGCCGAAGAGAATAAGGATGATAGTGAAAGCTTTGAACAAAAATAAACAGGGGTTTGAATGATTAAAGTGATGTAAATAAATAAAAAAAATGAACTCTTAAGGCTAGGGTTTACCACAACGCTAACCATACATGCATAGGATAAGTAAGACGGACAATTACGCTATCTCACCCGAGGGATAAGCTTTCGCCGTACACCAATAAGTAGGAATACTCTTGCAAATAAACCTAATTGTCTCTACCAATTTTATGTTTATAACTCAAGTAGTTAACATGAATCCCTTTTCTTGCGATAAGGACTAAACACAAAAGGGTAGGAGATGATCAAGACACAATGAATATCGACATCAATATTTACCTCAAGCACGCATGGCTAACGCCGGGCTCACCCCGACTCTAAGAGCTTAAGCGATTACTCGCTCATCGTTGAAGAAGACATCTTTGAATGAAAGGAAATAACTTGCATTGAAAGAATGAACTTGAAGTCTTTACAATCCCAACGTCGGCTTTCGCAAATGCCAAAACCCTAAAGCTTCTCAAAAATCAAAACCCTAAAACTACTTCTTTGCTATTGGTGAGATTGAATCTCTGAAATTGAATGATTACAACCAGCCCCTTAGGGTGGTATTTATAGCCTCTCAATCCTTGCTAGCCAAGAAAAGGAGTCCTAATCCTAGTAAAACTACTCTATCTAAATTCTATACAACAATGAATAGGATAAAACTTTATTAAGGTAATTAATAAAAATCCTAGGGTAAAAAGGAAAGTTCCCCTAGGAAGTAATCTATCTAAACTCTAAGATGAACTGTGGCTTTAATAATATCTCCTGAATTCGGATTCTTCAAACCGCGTCTGAACTGCGGGAATCTTCAGTCGACATCGACCTGATCAGTTGATGTTGAGTGCCTTGTATTTGCTAGACTTGCTTTGCTTCTACTCGAGCTCGGGCATCATGTCAATATCGAGTGGCTCACTCAATCTAGGGTTATGTCGAGTGCTTCTCCAGTAGGTTGTGTTTTCTTGGCTCTAGGTACTTAGTCTCTGCGCCATATGGTCTAGTCGATCTCGAGTACTCTAGTCGATCTCGACTGCCCTTCAACGGTTCTTGGCTTCTTGTTTTGACTTTGATTCCGCTCCAATTTCTATACATTTAAATCAAACTTGTGCAGACTCTATTTCTTGCACGTTAGCTCATACTACACAAATTCTCATTGTTCTCAACCTAGAATATATGAATTGAATGGAATATGAAGTCAAAGTGTGTATATAAAATGGCTAGAAATATGTACATCAAAATACCCCATACTTAGACCTGGTTGTCCTCAAGCAATAACCAACACCTACAACACATCCTTCAAGTCTTCGCCCTTGTCAAAAGCAACATCATAAGTGGTAGCAAAGCAAAACAAGTGAATTTAACGTCATCACACATATATGAGCGATCCATAGGCATAGACAATTTTAAATCCAACCACACAGGGATAATGTGTTTTCACTCAACTCTCAATGTGTTTAGGCTATGAAGATCAACTCTCAACTCAATTCCATATACAAACTCATAAATATTGCAATTTATAATAATCCACTTCGCAACCAATTATGTAAATGTAAACAAGAACCATTAGGAGGACTTTCGCTCAATGGAAGACTTCAAAGAAGACTCCATTCGGTGGGGTTGTAATGGGGCTTGGTAAGGAATAAAAGGTATGGAATTATTTGGCCATATGGTGCTTTATAAAATTCGGGAATCAAGACTCCTAAATATCAACACAACTCAACCAAACCATATCTCCCAAAATAATGCACAACCAAACTTACTTTCTTATGAAGAACTTAACATTTCTTTTAAACCCAATATACCTCTCAAAATATAAATCTTGCATAAAAGAGAAGAACTAAGGAATAATTTACTCATGCACTTAATAACATAATATAAATAACTTCTTTTTTCTTTTTTTTTTTGAACAAAAATAAAATAATAGCAACTATAGTGCATTTATATTGTGAGCCAAAAATCCTTTTACAAAATATGTAACAAGATGCAAATTTAAAATCAACCCATAAATCTTTCTTACTCAAAACTAAACATAAGCACTTTTCCTTCCATAAGTCATTATTCCAACCAATCTAAGTTTTAATTCCCAAATGAGGGTCAGACTCAATTCGGTTAGGGATAATTTTGTGGAGTTTATAATATAAAGACTTAGGCTAATGTTTTGGCTTCAAGCAGAGATAATGCAGAGTAGGTAAAGAGAGGATAAAATTGGCTTAAAAGATGTCTCCATCATTTAATTCTCATTCACATAAACATATATATATGCACCGACTTTGAATAACTATCACAACATTTAGAGATGCATAGGAAGAGTAAACACACTCAAGAAAGCAGAGGGATTTTTAATGTTCTCCCTATAGGCCAAAATTCTCACTAGGACATTTTGTTGGATTTTGCTTTTAGCCTAAGATCATATGTGCTCAATTTAATCACAAGTTCACAATCTATATAAAAACAATTTTAAAGGATTTAGGCTAAACCATCCAAATATGCCATAGGATTTACATGATCAAGTCAGCCATTGGGTTTTCATCATAGAACATCTAAGTAGGGTTTAAAAATTAACTAAAATAACTAAATATGCATTTTTTTCTCTTTTTGATATTTTCTATTTTTTTTTGGATTTTTATATTTTAATGAAACTAATGAACTATAAACTTGAACTTAAAGTGCATAGAACTTTAAACATGAATGCAATAAAACATAAAGCAAAATAAAAATTCTACATAAAAGCCATGATTTAACCAAAAGCCAAGAAAGACATAATATCCAGTTTCAATCCCACCCCATACTTAAAATATACAGTGTCCTCACTGTATTAAAATCAAAAGAGAATAGGGGTAAAGGGAGAAACTCACAGAGTAACTTGCGGAGGAAGTCGATTCCAGGTGCCGTTGTTGCCAGTAGTTGACATTGAGTACATAATCGATGTCAGCAGCAACTCTGTGTGCCGAAGGAAGGGCGAAGTCAAGGGTTGCCTAGGTGGTCGATATCGAGTAGCTTGCTCGACGTCGACTTCTCTGTGTTGTTCCTTAGTGATTGATTTCGATCACATGCAATGGCTCGACCCTGGTGCAGTCGATGTCGATTGATCAGGTCGATCTCGACCGCTTTTGCAGGGACTTCGTTTCTTCTTCGTTGTATCTTATACTTTGCAACATGAAATTTCGTTAGCGAATAATACTAAAACCACGATTTATCAAAGTTTTCAAACCCAAACCCAAAATTTCAAAACCTAAAAACCTCTAAGAATAGTTTAAATAACGTTTATTTACACGCTCTAGATTTTTGAGTCGCTAAGCCGACTATTTTGATAGCGCTTATGACCCTTTAAGGTAGTAGGGCCTCTTCAAGCTTGAGCCTTCTCCTGAATCACCAAAGTCTTTGTTAGTACCCAAGCTCGGCGAATATCGCTTCTTCTTCATAGAGTTCTTTCCTTGGATCATGTCCTTTCTTCCTTTTCCTAGTCCTTACTTTGCAAATATGAGCAAACCATGAAGCTTTGAACCTTGTTTTTTATTTTTCTTTTTTTTTTTATGTCTTTATTCTTGGCATTTTGATACTTTTCTTCATTTATTTCTAAACTTGTTCCCTTAACAATTAGAGAACATAGAGGTCTTAATGACCCTTCATCAAAGGCAATGCTCAACCTCGCTCCCTCCCCCTTCATTGGCCTTTAACAAAGACAAGCTTGACATTGTTCTCTCTTTAGCTCTCTCAGTTTAGCGAAAATTTCGAAGGTGAAATGGGATTGGAAAAAGATGGGTTTGTGATCGAGGAGTAGACTCGATCCATAAGGCAGGGCAGCAGGTGCGTCTGCCCTGAGCCCAATTTTTAAAGGGGCCCAATCCATATATATGTCTATATAAGACCACCCACAATGGTTTTGGGTAAAATGTACACATTTGCACAAGATGTGTAAAAATACACATCACTTTTTAGTCATTTGCTCCATTGGTAAAATGTGCATTTTTTACACATCATTCAAATACAATTCATTTAAAACAAAAAGGAAAATAAAATTATAAAAAAAATAAACCAATGAAATGGTCTTGTTTTTTGTAAAAGTTTTTGCACATGGGGAGGTGGTGTGCTCAAATTTGCACATTACATGCTCAAATGTGTACATTTGCACACACTCAAAACAACCAATGGAGCTAAAAAATGTCTAAAAAAATACATATTTACATATTTGCACAACACCATTGTGGATGGTCTAATAACTTGTATAAGAGCATGTTTATTGGTGAGCCTAAGGGCTCATCAATAATCCACATAGTCAAAAAAATAAAAGAAAAATGAAAGAATAAGTGAGGTGACTATGAGCCCGAGGAAAAACAACCTTAAAGATGAGCCCGGGCTCATTGCAGGGAAGGCCACTGCAGCGCTGCCATGTGGCAGCGCTTGATTAATTTTTCTTTTAAATCGATTTTTCTCTATTTTTGTTAATGTAAAAAATTTTAAAAAATTTATTTTTGAATGTAATTTCTTTTTATTTACACATAGACACCCATATTGCATATGTTTTTTTTTAAAAAGTGAAGTTAAAAGTCCGGGAGTGGACTCACTGATAATTTGCTTAAAAGGTAAAAAATTGGGTTGGGCTCTTTAACTGACGTGGCAGTTGAAAAGTAAGTTAAGAGCCCGAAACGAGGCTCACTGATAAACATGCTCTAAATCCAAAATTTAATACTCTTACAGACCCAAACATATATCCTCCAACTTGTTTCATTAAAAGACCCAAATACATATTTTTATCTTCACGCTTGGGTCGAATCCAACTTTTTTGATATAATTAAGAACTTTTTTTTTGCCCCGACTTATAAAATGTTAGGACCGGCACTCGATCTCTCTTTCTCTCTCCAATTTTAGTAACATTTACAGTTTACACGTTATTTTGAAGTGAATCAAAATACTCCCTCCGTTAAAAAATATAAGTCCTTTTAGCTTTAAATTTTTGTTTGGAAATATAAGTCTTTTTAAGTTTTCTAGGTATCGGGGGACGAGAATCGTTACTTTTTGACTTTTTTCTCAAATTTTATAGTTGATAAGGGTTGTGATAATTAATGAGGGGTATAAATATAATAATTTTATGATTTTCTTAATTTGTGTGTAAATGTCTAAAAGAACTTATATTATACCAGTATATATTATCCATATATCGAACTAATCGCACCCTCATTTGTCCGAAGTTAGTGCTTAAGTTGTGCTAATCATGCATGTATATATAATGCAAATAATTACTACGTACTTGTTTTTTGTCGGTCATATGCAAATAATTAGTTGGTGCGCGCATCAAAATGAAATGTTTCAATCTATTAGCGAAATTTAATATTTGCGAAATGTTCCAATAATTAGTTCGTGCCTAGGTGCTGCGCAGGCGGCGCCTAGGCGCTAGGCGATCTCCCTCCGCCTAGAGTTAAATAGCCGCCTAAGCACGCCTAGGCGTCCGCCTTGACCGTCTGGGCGCCGCCTAGGCGCTAGGCGGCCCCTCGCCACCTAGGATCCGTCTAGCGCTTAGCGAACACTTGTGCCAAAAACAAAAAAAGAAAGATGAATCTTTGTTGGCAAAAAAACGGATATCATTTCACAAGTTGGTGTATTGATTATGAAGTTACATCTAACACAATTAATTTTTATAAAAAAATCATAAAAAATAAACCAATCAAATTATGGTACACCACAATTGCTGATGATATTAGTCGTAGAATTCAGAATAGAAATTGGCTTTCGTCCTAGAAAAAAGTCAAAACATTCTAATAAATGGAGGCAATGGATGGAGGTAGCTCCGTATATTATATTATCCTCCCAGGTCAACCTTAATTACACGATTCCAGGTTTTAACATGTACTTACGTAACTACTTGCGTTCTTATGATTAAAAAAGGGGATAAATATGTGAATATATTTTTTTTAGTTTTTTTATGAGTAATTATATTTAGAGTGTCCCTATATACACCGCAAATTCATGGATTAAAGCTGATAATTAACGTCGGATTCAACGTTGTGACGTTAATTATATTACAACGTCGGATCCAACATTGTAATATGTGAAGTGAAGGATTGGATCGGGCGAAACCGGGCTAACAACGTCGGATCGGACGTTCCTAATGTAAATTTTACATAATTTTTCAAACACACCCACAACACCAAAAAAAAACACACACAACGTCCAAATGGACGTTGTAAATAAAAAAAATTAGTTTTTTTAATATCTCATATTAGGCTCGATCTGACTCGTATTAGCAACGTTGAATTAAACGTTGTAACAACGTCTAATTCAACGTTGTTACAACGTTCGGATTTTCTAAGTGAAATTACAACGTTGGATTCGACGTTAATTTGCGGTGTATATAGGGAACGCGTTATATTTATGAAGGTTTTTTTAATGTTAATTTTACCTTTTTATTATTAATGACTAATTTGCTCATATGAGGAAAAAAAAAGATAATATCTTCATTCAATCATATATTGTAACTTTTCAAAATCGATTAAAACATATCGCTCAATACACGAGATTCTTCCCATCCGTCAATTTATTTTTATGCTTCTACAAATAGTATCGATTGAGATCAAGTTACAAAATTGAAGGTATGCGATTATATCTTTTATGCTACAATTATTACGTTATGTTCTTTAATCAAGATAGATTGGACCGCATGAAGAGAGATAGAGAGGGTCCAAGAGGCCATCAAATACTACTCCATCGAATCCATAGCCGCCCTTTTTATTTCGTTCATCATCAACCTCTTCATTACAACCATTTTTCGTTCATTATCAACCTCTTCATTACAACCATTTTTCGTTCATCATCAACCTTCATTACAACCACGTTCGCAAAGTCTTTCGAACGCAGGTTATTACTTGCAAGAGAAGTATGGAGGAGGGTTGTATACTTGTTGTAACCTATTGAAGCCTAATTATGATTATTGAAATCTATTTTGTGTATTTGAAATTTTTTTTTATTGAAACTATGTTACCCTCTTATGTGGATACTTATTGTAGGGTGTTGTTTTTTACACCCACAAAATTTACTAAATAAGCTCATCGAATTCGAGTTCGAGGTTCGTGTCCAGCTCACAATGATGTGTGTTAAATCCTGATCATAGAATATCAACATTGACTGCATCAGGCGAGTCGAGCTTGAGCAGATCGAAGTTCAAGCTCGAATAAAAAAAATAAAGCTCGAGTTCAAGCTCGGCTCGTTTGTAAATGAGCCAAGCTTGAGCACTTCACTACTCGTCTCGTATTGCTCGTATATTAGCGCTACCGGCGAGACTATAAAAGATCCCATTATTATTATGTTTTATTTTTTTAATAAAAGAAAGCAGGCATGAAACGTAAGTGGTTTTTTCAATTGAAAATTTAAGAGAATGTATCTTTTTCAAGTTTTTTTGGTAACTATATCTTTAAGTTTTTGTTTTTAACAATTGTTCTTTTTAGGGTGAATTTTACCTATATATATATATATATATATATATATATATATATATATATATATATATATAGAGAGAGAGAGAGAGAGAGAGAGAGAGAGTGTGGTTAAAATAAAAATGATACTTAAAATGAAAATGGCTTAAAGTGAAAATGGGCCTAATTTTAAAATTTTAAATCTGACCCGGCCCAATAAGTAAATAAAATATCCCTAATTCACCGTCTCCTTTCTCTGCGTTAATGGCGATGCTTGTCCTCTAGCCGCTTCTCCCCACCGTCGACGGAATCCCACTGTCGGCTCCTCGCCTCCTCCTCCACTCTCAATCTGGCTTTCTTTTTTCCTGATCTTGAGCCCGAGCTCTCTTCCGACCTTGCTGCTTCCTCTCGAGCCCAGACTCCTCTCCCATGGCGCATCCCTTCTCGATGCCGACGTCAACCATGGAGCTTTGTCGCCTACGTACAATCTGACGCCTCGAGGCTGGATCCAAGCGATTCCAATCAGGAATCCGATTTCGATGCCAACCATACCTCCGAATTCGACTAATTTGATTGATTCCTCGCTTGCAATCGAAGCTGGCCGCGCGAAAATCGAAAGTTCAACGAGAGGAGGCCCTCGTCGCCGGGAATCGGAGCTGTGTTGCCGGATCCACCACCCACTGCAGTGGCGCCGTTGTTTCGTTGCCGATCTACCCCCGACGCGCCACTAGCAACCATTGAGAAAGAACTATGTAGCATCGCCGATCTCTTTTGGTAATGTAGCAACTCACGGGAGGAGGAAGGAGATTAGGAGATGCTAAAATTACAAAAAAAAAAAACCTCCCCATACTTTCATTTCTATAAATATTGCCCTATTTCAATTGAAAAAATTACATATTTTAACCCGTAATTTTAATTGGGGTTTAAAGTGCATAACTAATAAATCAAAGTGCACTTTATCATTTTATTTATGCACTTTATAATCTTAAGTGTGCACTTCATAATCTTATTTATGCCCTTTATCATTTTATTTATGCACTTTATCATTTTATTTATGCACTTTATAATCTTAATTGTGCACTTCTTAATCTTATTCATGCACTTAATATTATTATTATTCATACACCATCATTTTATTCTCGCACTTTATCATTTTATTTGCACAACATAATATTATATTTGCACAACTTAAAGTTATATTTGCACAACATAATGTTATATTCGCACAACATAATATTATATGTGCACAACGTAACATTATATTATTAGATATGCACAACATAATGTTATATTTGCACAACACAATGTTTTATTTGCACACCATAATGTTATATATGCATTTTAGCATCTTATTTATACACGTTATCATTTATTATTGCACTTTATAATCTTATTCATGAACGGGAACAAAAAGAAGACAACCATAAATAGCCTATGTGGGATTTTGAACTCGAACCTTTGTGCATGGGCACATCGTTATACCATTTTGAGCTAATAGGCATTTAATGACACATGTCGCATTAAAGTACAAAACCGCCGTAAAAATAGCAACTCATAAAGAAAATATTTGGTAGGAAACTTACTTTAAATTAGAAAAATGCACATTTATTAATAATAATCTTTATTGTATTATTTGTTCACTTTATATTTTGTAATCTCATATTTTTCACTTTTTAAAATAAAGACAAGAAATGTGATGTAACATATTTTGTTGCATTTTGTAATCTTATAGATGCACATTATAATATTATTTCAAATAAAAATTACGGGCTAAAATCTGTAATTTTTATAATTGAAATAAAGGCGATATTGGTAGAAATAGAAAGTATGGGAGAGGTGGTGACATTTATCTCATAATTAGAGTCATTTACCCATTTACACCATAAAATTAGGCCCATTTACACATTAATTAGGTCCATTTATCTATTACTCATTTAATTAGGCCCATTTACATTTAAATTAGGCCCATTTACCTTCAAATTGGACCATTTTCATTTTAAGAGGGATTTTTATTTTAAGAATCATTTTCATTTGAACCATTACCTATATATATATATATCCTTAAAGTGGAATTTTCATATTTTAAAAAATTTAAAAGTAAATAAATATAGATAAGATTGTTTAGAAGATTTGTTTAAACAAACTTATCTCATATAACTATGACCAAGGGATTTTAAAGGGATAAAATCAGTTTTTGCTAATCTATATAATTATAATTGTATAAGAATATTATCTTGTAATTATCCAATTCATGCGTAAAATATCTCTAATTTGTATTGTAATTACCGTTGTGTAATCGTCCTTAATTCTTGTATAAATTATTGTAATCAACACAATCACATTATTGTAACTAATTTATTGTAGGCGATTTAATTCTTGTAACTAATTACTTATACCTAATTTGTATTGAAACTACATATATAATTATTGTAATCAACACAATCACATTATTGTAACTACATACATGTACCCAATTCGTATTGTAACTAACTTTGTAATTAAGGTTTCAGTAAGTTACAATAAAGGGGTTGTTAGTTACACCCGGAAATTTTACTATTTACACCCAAAATCTAAGTTTTTGTTTTTTTTAAATAAACCCTACGCCTCTTGAGTCATAGGTGTGTGACTCAAGAGACGCAACTATTTTTTTCTATATACATACCCTGCCCCTCTTGAGTCACACGTCTATGACTCAGGAGGCGTAGGGTTTATTTAAAAAAAAAAGAAAAACTTGGATTTTGGGTGTAAATAGTAAATTTTGTGGGTGTAAAAAACAACACCCTTTATTTTTTAGTCGAGTCAAGCTCAAATTTGAGCTTGTACGCTCGTTTTTTCTCAATATGTTCATTTTGCTCATTTTGAGCTCGTTTTTGTTCAAATTGAGCTCCTTTTCTCATGTAAGTAGCAAAATTTAAAATACAACTTGAACGTTGAACTTACCATTACAATCCAAGTGTTGAAACACAACCTGAATATAACAATTAAGTTCAAATTACAAAAGTTCGGAACTAGATCGTCCATATATACAAGTTTGAAATTTAGAATTTAAAATGTAATAATAATACAAAAAAAAACTTGAAATATATAAGTTTGAAGCAAATAGAACACCCAATTTAGATGCATGGATAAACAATCCAACCTCAATGACACAAACTACTCAAATGCTGAATTATGTGAAGAAGAAAAAATCAGCAATAAGGAAACAAAATCAACAATAAGCTATGAAGAGCATGGCACAAAAAAAAATCAACAACTACGCAATGGGCACTTTCAAATAACAAAAAAATTAGCAAATAATGTTCAGATTACAATACATAACTTTTACCTTGAATCAAAACATGTTTAGATTACAATACACAACTCAATAATTAATTAGTAAGATACTCAGCCATTCAGTCCAACTTAAACACTATTCAAAATATGTTAAATAACTTCTCAAATCTCTCAGGATTGACAATCAATTATGGGAAAAGCTCCCTCCGGGTGTCTGGAGTGCATATGTTGCATTTTTCCTGGCTCACTAGATGAACATACAAGTCTCAAAGACGATGGAAAAATACATAAGAATACCAATCATCAGTGGTAGAGTTACTAACAATATATTTCGCATAGCCATCAATAATTTAAAGAAACAACTTGAAAAATGGAAAGCTTCCTCCCTCGCCCAAGTGTGTAGGTCGGTCTGATAAATGCAAATCTGAGCTCAGAGACAAATTATCTAATGCAAGCTTTCCTACTTCCAAAATGTATCCTCTAAAAGATATATCAAATAAACAAATTTTTTTTCTAGAATAAACTACAATATGAAAGGTATACACCTTTTATAAGTAGGGAAAAATTTTGTACCCCAAAAGAATTTGGTGGATTAGTGTTCAAAAAAGGAAAAGATATAAATTACATTAACTTACAAATGAAACTACTGTGGAAGATCTACATAAAGCAGGATGAGCTTTGGGTTAAAATAATAACAGAAAAGTGTTTAAATAACGAATTGAATCTATTAGAGATAGATCACACCACACTTCATGGCAATTCGGAAGATTACTAAATCTCCGCGATCAATTTAACAAAGGCCTTCTTTTGATCGTAAAATGGAAACTTCATAAATGTATGGACCGATCCATGGTTGATGACTTTCCACTTGAATGCTTTAGAAGAGATCAAAATCCCAAATTAAAAGTAGCAAACCTTGCAAACAACGATAAATAATGGAATACGAATTTCCCACACCAACTGTTCTCCACAAACATAGCTCAGAAAATTCAATCCATTAAAATTCCTGACTGCGAATCAAATGATAAGCTTATCTGAAAACCAAACGCAAATGACTCTTTCACAACAAAGTCCACGTATAAACTACTCAACCACCTACCTCCTAATGGTGGATTCTTCAAATGGATTTGGAATTTAAACGATTCCATATGATCAAAAATTTCATTTGGAAATCAATAGTTGATGGCCTACCAACGAAATTATGACTAAACAAATATTTCAACAGAGTACTATGTAAATGTTGCCTCTACAATTAGGAGGATGAGGATGCACAACACTTTTTCTTCCATTGTCCAATAACGCGTTCACTAGTAATCCAATACGAACATATAATGGGGAAAAAGTTCATATTCACAACGTTGACCAAAAGCCTTTTAGAGAATCTCATTACCATGAAAACAGACAACAAATTAACTATTCATTGACTTATATTTTATATGGCAGCAAATTTGGGAGCTTAGAAACAACATTATTTTTCAATAAAAACAAAAATTTATCAATAACCAAAATTCCACATCGTGTAATCGCAAATGTTAAAAATTGGGACCAAGCACATTCGAAGAAAACGGATAAAAAAACAAACAAAGCGCAAGATCCACAACTGGAAACGACCACCTATTGGTGCACCACCGAAGCTGCGAATGGCGGCCGAAAACGGTGGACCCAACTTTCGGCCAGGTCGAACAAGTCGAACGAGAACGAGGTTGCAAGTCTGGCATCTTCCAGGCCGGAGGCGGAGCAATGAGATGGAGAAAGAGATACATAGTAATAGATTGGGTAGGGTTTTTAACACATGTGCTAGTAGAGTTGGGTTGGGTGTGTTAGTGGGTTATTTACTTATTTTCTGATGGGCCCCACCGGTTTTTTAATATAAATTGGAAAAAATCAGATTTAGGGTGTGTTTGGAAATCCAGAAAGCGTTTTGGAGCTTTTTGTTTTAATATTATATGGTTTTAAATGAAATAAAGCTAACATTATTTGTTAATTAGCGTTTTGGAATTGAATTCCCACCAGCCCACCCAAGCTTTTCGGAGCTTCTCCTTTTATATACACAAATCTCCTCTTTTATCAGCTAGTTTTATCAGCCACCCATTCAGCTAAGGTTACCAAACACATTACTAGCTTAATTTAACATATTTTACACAATAAATTGCTCAGCTTCAGCTACCCATTCAACTTCCTATTCAGCTTCAGCTACCCATTTAGCTCCAGTTACCAAACACACCCTTAATCTAAGCCATTTGTTTTTCTATGATCAATGGTTCATATTTGTTAACATTTAACACCGTAAGACTTGTTAACTTTTGATCGATCCTATATATATAAGAAAAATTATAAAAAAAATATAAAAAACATTACAAATATATATATATATATTACGCATTTGAAAACTGCAAATATATGAATTTTAGATTTTTTATAATGTTTTTTATTCGAAGGACAGAGCCCGTCCCGTTCCGCGAGAGATAAGGCTCGTACGAGATTGACAAAAAAAAAAGTAGGGAATCTCATCTAATAAAAATTATGCGTGACGGGACGTGAGACGACCACCGTCCCGTCCCGCGCCCACCCGTAGGATATTATGCATTGATTTTAGTAGATTTGGATAGATTTTAAACAAATACCTTGCCTACCCATACTGGTTGTTATTACGAAGTTCAAATCTCATTGGAAATATGGAGTCACTTGTGAATAGAAAGATCAACCCCTTAAATGAGTCACAAAGTACCTGATCCAGATGTAATACGACTGGATCGATCGATGTGGACCAAGATTAAAAAAAAAAATTTGTTAAAAAAAAACACGTTGTAGTCACGTCGCATTCGGCATTGCCAATAGCGAGAAGCACGAAGAGTCTTTGCTGATTAAACTATAAATACAGGAAAACGGGAACACACCCAACCCAACCAATTTCTCACAAACCAAAACCACTTAGCATTAATTCATTCCAAACTTTGAACAAAATCCGAGATCGATCGATCGATCGAGATGGCAACTCTAAAGGTGTACGCCGACCGCATCTCCCAGCCAAGCCGCGCAGTTGTCCTCTTCTGCAAGTAATGATCTCCACTCTCCATCATTATCTCCGTTGATTCAAGATCCCTCAACTTCCTGCATCTGCGATTTTTTTCAGTCTCATATTGCGACTGTAATGTAATCTTCGATCTGTTTCAGGGTTAATGGCATTGATTTCGAAGAAGTTCCGATCGATCTCTTTAAAGCGGAGCACCGCACCCCTGATTTTGAAGGTCATCCATCCATCGCTATTCGCTAACTTCTCCATTTCAGTTCAATCTCTTATATATCCTTTGTTGAATTTAACAAATGTTGTGTTTCGGTCTCGATCTGTACAGAGGTGAATCCATTGAAGCAAGTTCCCGCTATAGCTCATGGTGATTTCAAGCTCAATGAGAGGTACTTTATACCATTCATGCTCCATCTGATCGATTCGCCTATAAAAAAAAATGAAATCTTTTTGACCTCTCTTCATGATCTGATCCATCCATCTTCCCGCAGCAACTCAATTCTGATTTACATTGCTTCGGCATTCCCTGGAACTGTTGCAGACCACTGGTGAGCTTTACAACTTGTTCTTCTTCTTCCTTTAATAACAAATTCTTAATTTTCAAAAAACTGTGAAAAATCGCATTGAACAATCATGATCGAGTTGGATGTTGAATAATGAAGGTACCCAGGTGATCTCCAGAAGAGGGCTAAGCTCCACTCCTTGTTGGATTGGCATCACACCAACTTACGCCGCGGCGCAAGTAATTCTTCTTTTTCCCTTGTCAAATTTTCCATAAAATCGAGAGTCGCTAATCCATGCCAACCAAGCCTCTCAAGTGTGATTTATGTGTTGTCCGGTCAGTGGGATATCTATTGCACACAGTGCTTGCTCCTATTTTCAAGATACCGGAGAACCCCATAGGCACCGCAGAATGCGAGAGGACTCTGCTTGCTTCATTGGCGACTATAGAGAGCGTCTGGCTTCAAGGAAACGGCAAGTTCTTGTTGGGGAGAGAGCAGCCTTCCATTGCTGATCTAACCCTTGTCTCTGAGATCATGCAGTTGCAGGTAAACCGTGAGGCGTAGATCGACGAGACCTATATATATATATAATGAATGACACATATATACCCATGTCAGGATAGCTAACTATGTATATATTTTGGCGTTGGTAGATGTTAGATGATAAGGAGCACGCGCGATTGTTGGGGCCGTACAAGAAGGTTCAGCAGTGGATAGAGCACGTCAAGGATGCAACAAAGCCTCATTTCGAAGAGGTTCACAAGAAACTGTACGACACTATCGCATGGAACAAGGGCGCCAATGGATCTGCCAAGTAATGAACATAATGTAACCTAACGGGACATCAATTCGATATGGTACCGGTTCGTATGCAATGATATCCATGTCCAAGTGTCACTTTTGTTAGTTTGATTCGTCTTTGTTTCCAGTTATACTCCCTGTATGTTAATTGTTTGTTGATGTTGGTTTCGGTCTTGCTTGATCTTAGTTTTCCGTTATGTAAGGATGTTGTTTAATTAATTACTGTTACTTGAGTTTTGAGTATCATTGAAACAAAAATTTGTTCAATCTATTTATTGACATCATTGCTTACATCAACTAACTATATGGTTTGTTGGTTAAAAAAAAAAGGAAAGGGGCCAATAAATTTATCGCAAGTTGTATGGTGAATGGGTGCAAGTGCGCACTATGCGGCACAAAAGTGAGCCTTGCCAATAGTGACTAGTCAAAGGTGCTCGTATGCATACTGTGATCGGTCAACGATGTGGGGTTGAATTCACCCCTTATCAGTTATTTTTAATTTGAATAGCAAATAACATAATAATATAAGCGAAAGAAATCAAATTTTATGTTTAAAATTTGTAGGAGCATTCTATGGAAAATAAATTTTGTATGAAAAATGATAAAAAAAAAAAGTAATTGTTAGAATATCGATCACTGAATCTTACTTTAAAATGGACTAGATGCTGAAGGATAACCATTATTTTTTATACTTAAAAACAAACGAGGGGTTAATCTTTATTAAACGTAATAGTGTCATTAAAAAAAGAGCAACATGTCTTTATAAGAGAAACATAAAAATCAAAATTGAAGCCATCCACTATCCTTTCATCTTCTCAAACAAAATTGTCTATAATTTTTTAGGGTGTGAGTTTTGGGATCGCCAGATTTGTGAGGGAGAAAGAGGCATTGCTTGGAGGAAGGGGCATTAGGTCTTAGGATTATTGGAGAAGAGGGTGGAGAAAAGACAACTAGAGATGGATGTGAGATTCGGATTCACAATGTAGAGATTTAGGTTGAGAAAGAGAGGTCGTTGAGACAAAGGGGATCTGCACTGGAGGGAAGTAGCTCGCTGGGAAGGGTGATGCCAGTGGGGGCAGATGCCAGAGATTTCTACGTGGGCGATGGTCCTTTCCAAAGATCTAGGCGACCATCCTATCTAGCGAAGCACCCCTCCTCCTCTCCAAGCCACCCTTCCAATGGAAAATCTTCACATTTGTAACTTATCCCTCTTTCCAAGTGTTTATAGTTGCTTAGTATTGACTTTGATTTACGTTTTGAGGAATTGATGTAAATCTTGACAAATATTAGATGTGATTAGTATCGTAAAAATCAAGGAGTGGTTGGTAACGTTGTGGATATATGCCTACTTCTCTCAACATTGCTCGTCGGAGTAAGGGTCATGATTCTTCCCCTAGGCTCATTGAGTGTGCTAGTGCTCGAAATCCGCAGTTTCTATCGACCCTCACATCTCATTTGTCACGTGGATGACAAATCCAATCATAAAGTGATCAATGTTGTCACTACCAAAGTCGAAAGACATGTTGATAACTTCTGGGTTTGTAGACCTCGTACTCCTGGATGCCCCACGACCACAACGCCCCCCCCCCCGGCACGTGTTGGAGCGTGTGTTACGCTTCTGACGATGCATCTATCGCATTCGATGATCCCCTTCCTCATCCCTTCGCTCTCAGTGGATGACCCACTGACCCTAGCTCGTGTCCCACATGAACCACAGAATGATCGGGTGTAACCGAATCGCTCCTTATCGGAGGTTGTGGTTCCTCTTCATCGGATGATGAAGCCGCCATCAGTCGTTGCTCCAGTGTGACATGCTCGGCGAAGGACAATCAATGTTGGATATTGTTTTGTGTCTTCTTTGTGGGGGGGGGGGGGGCGTCCCTTTCTCGATGTGTTTGTAGCAAGAGGAGAGATGGATGAAGTATTTGGGCTTATCATTGTCATGTAAAATGTCAACAATCCAGTCACATTTATAGGCGACATGAGTCTTGATGAGTACGACTCAACCAATTGTGTCATAGTGACATCGTGAATGTTAGTAGTCGGGTGACCAACAACATCATCCTCGATCATTGTCCCATACCACTCCACTTGCCGCAAAAATGGGTGAACATCAATCAAATGGAATAGTCGCTCACTAACCACAATATCTCGCAAATCATTGACACATGGAAATACGTAGCTTGTCCTCATCCATTTGCATGTGCATCGTGTGAGGACATCGTCATGTCGAACCTGCCACAACAGAAGATACAAGTGATTCAACGCATACTTCACCACTTTTCAAATAACATCGTGAAACATAATCTCCTCCTGATGGTCTTTAGTCTCCTCAAACTTAGTTGAATTGAGCGTTCGTCTTCTCTTTATGTCAGCGTAGACATTATGGAGCTAATCAACAATCATTCTGTCGATATGCTCAAAGAGAGTGTCGATACAGTTGGTACTCGACTGCATTTGTCTTTTAAGGACCGCATAATCTGATTGAACCCTACAAAATACGAGTCAATATTTTCTTACACTATTCGATTTATAAAGAAATCTAAAATGTAAATATTAATGAAATCAAAATATTACCTTCTGTAGCCAGTCCGTCCAAAATGAAGGTACTTGTCCGACCAACAGTAAACCAACTTCTCTCAGTGCACAGGCCATGTTTTTTCAGTGTAGTCCATCAAACCATATATTGAGTTCTCCACTCGTTTTTCATAGAAGTTAATCGACGGTTTGTATGTTTCTTTCGTTTTCAACCTGATAGAGAGCACACAATATTTGACAATACTTGATTCCAATTTGAAAAAAAATGCAAGTAGCTGATTTTTATAAAATAATGTATACATGATCAAATGTCTGGCTTGCCAATTGAACCTATTTGCAATAGGAATCATTTGCGCCATTTTTCTACCAGCCATAGCTTCAACGTTGGTAATCACATGCCACTCGCACAACATATGTTGCAACTCCGGGAAAACAATTACTATTTCATTTAGAAGACCTAGCTCCCTATCAGCAATTATCTTCTCCGGATGATACTCGCACACTCCTTCCACTTGCTACACCCAAATGTACGTTTCTTCGTTTTGATTTGTCCTAATTGCACAGCTCAAGTGAAATGTTTGCATTGTGTTGGCCATGCCCACCATGTCTAGTAACGACTTATCAACCCTACGAGACAAATGTTTGTATAATGATAATCAAATAAAAAATATTGCTAGACAAAATAAAATACTCCCTCCGTTTGAAAATATAAGTTAATTGACTTTTTAGCACGTTTTTTAAGGAGTTAAAAACTACTCCATTCGTCCCACAATGATTGTCTTTAACTATTCATGCACGTTTTCTTAAGAAGCTAAAAACTATATAAAATATCAACATTTTATTAAATATTTTTAAAATAATATCATACATATTACTAATAAGTATAGAATTATTTTTAAAAAATTAATTAAAAAATGAATATTTTATGTAGTTTTTAGCTTCTTAAAAAGCGTGAATAAATAGTCCAAAGACAATTATTGTGGGACGGAGGGAGTATATAAAATAATACGGAGTATTATTTTTAATAATTTTTTTACATAATTATATATATACTTGTTAGTAATATATATAAGACTATGTAAAAAAAAATTAATAAAAAATATTATTTTATATAGTTTTTAACTCTTTAAAAAACGTGTAAAAAAGTCAGCGGACTTATATTTCCAAACGGATGAAGTATGCAATTAGTATGAAAAAAAGAGCACGAATCACATACAAGTTTATGCTTTAATTTCGTCTCCTTGTGCTAATCTAATCTAAGGCTAAACAATCGTCTAATATAACTGAATATTATTTCAATTCGTCTATTTTCATAAAATACTAAAAATAAATGTTAAATCAATAAGTCTAATCTAAATGAATATCATTTTGTATAATATAAATAAACTTAAAAGCACTCAAATAACAAATGAAACAAACATAACCGTTCGTTCTCTCATTCTAATCTAATCTAAGGCTAATCAATCAGCTAATCGAAATGAATATCATTTCAATTCGTCTATTTAAAAAAAACATTAAATCAATTGTCTAATATAAAAGAATATCATTTTGTATTATATAAACAAACTTAAAAGCGTTTTAAATAACAAAATGAAACAAACATAAACACTCGTTCTCTTCTTCACTATCAGATCTATTTTTCATAGTAGACATATTTTAATGTTTTTAACTATGAAAACGATTGAGAAGAGAATATTTTATTATAGGGTGAAGGTGGTATATGGCACATTACAAATTTATAGATCAGAGAGAAAACTAATCGTTGCTTGAAATGACTATTACCTAAACGCATCGGGGGTGTACATAAACTAACCTAGGGTGTGCATAAGGGGCAACGACTCAATTTCAATTCCTAAAGTATATTTATGGAAGTATAACTTACCACCCAATATTAAACGTCAAACAATACAAGGACATGAGAAACGTCACTCAGAGCACCCCTAGTGGTGGGTACCCCAAAACTCTCTCATTTCCTCATTCGTCAATCTCACTTTATACTAACTTTATTTTCAACATTCACCAATTTATTTTTTACTTTCCACAATAGTCGGAGTTTTCCAAATCATTTTTTTCAATCTCCCCCCCTAATTAAAAAAAAAAGAAAAAAATATTTTATTATAAGGACATGCGACAAATGATGTCGGATTTGAAAAGGTTCCAATATACTCCCTCCGATCGGAAATATTTGATGTTTTAGAAGGTAAAATTTGATCAACAATACGGAGTATTTGATGTTTTAGAAGTAATAATTACACTCTTTTTTTACTTTTGAACTAATATCAATATAAGTTGTACTTTTTTTGTTTAACCAATTACATTTATACATAATAAATGTGATGGGGGAGTGAAAATTATTTGATGAGGTATTTAAAAGTAAAAGTAATATTTTTTAATCTATGTGCATTTCTATAAAACTTAAAATATTTCCAACAGGGCGGATTAGTAAGACATACAAAAGTAAAATGGTGAAATATGACCAAAAAGTAAAATGAGAAGGTTATCTCGGGGTGGAAATGGCGCGGCGGCTGAAGTGAAACGGTACAACTTTTCAACGACGCCATAAATATCAACGTGGAATCTGACGTTATACTTATACTCCTGTGCAATGGACTACAATTACAAAGCAGTATCACATTTACAAAACGCTTCCACCCGACCGAATAAAAAAAAAATACCCCCATTTACCAAATTAAACGCTCATTTGTCTCCGTCTTTGTGTTTGTGTATTGCCTCCCTCAGTCCGTCCGTCCCTCCCTCGACCCCGCAAATACACAATACACAGAGATGGCGGCTAATTACGAAGCTCCTGCTAATTAAGTTGTTTCCCCATTCAATTCAGGTACCCCCTCCCTCTCTACTTTTCTCGTGTTTTTCCGATACACACAGCCACAGCCTACGGGTAGAGATCCAGCGAGCCATGCTCTGTCTCATCTAAATTCACTTTCCCCTCCCCTTTTCTTTTCTTTTCTTTTCTTTTCTTTTCTTTTCTTTTCTTTTTTTAGTGGTCTTGATCCATCTTGCATGCAATCTCTTCAATTTCAATTGTTGAATTTTGATTCCCTCCAAAATCCCCTCTTTTTTCTATTGCCCAGGAACTTCCTTTTTTTTTAGATTGGGTTTCTTTTTGGGCGTTTCAGATATATAGATGCTGAATTTGTGCTTCCTGCCACCCGCGTCTTGTTTTCTTGATTGATTTCACTCTTGAATTTCATTTTATTTCACTTCATTTCGTGTATTGTTTGATGAATTTTGTGTGGGTTTCTCTTCGGATTCCCAATCATCATAGTAGCAACTAGCAAGTACTTAACATGCAAATGATTGAATACTCATCATTCATACTCCTTAGTTTTCTTGCTCGTTATTTTTATATTTGATAAATTAAAGCTGTTTGAGTCTTTTGATTTGGTGTCCCCATCCGTCAACAAAGCCGGTGGTTGCAATGGAATCCATTTACTCCCTTTTTATATTCCAATTTGAGAGTGTTCTTGCTTGTTTAGGTTTTCTTTTTGCCCTTTTCTTTTATGGAATTATTGAATCTTTTTTTTTTATTATTATTTTATTTGTATTGGTGTCACTATCCGTCAATAAATTAAATTGATAGATAGTACTCATTTTTGGCGATCAATCTTTAATTAATCATTTAATCCTTTGTTCTTTGTATTACATAATTTACATATAATTTGCAAGCAATTTTCATTTTCCTTTATTCTTCTTGTCAATCTCATTGCACTCTCCCACATAAGTAGAGAAGATATAAAAAGTTAGAGAACACCATAAAAAGCTGAATACTAAGAAAAAACAAAATGGTGGAAAAAAAAAATGTTGGCAAACCATGTTCCATTATTAAAATTTCTAATTTGATTTTGTCCTTGTTAGTAGTTTCAAATTACAGCTAGGCATGTTGAATAGATCAATTGAAAATGACTCTCAATTTGTACTCCTTTTTTTCGGAAACAAGAGTTTTTTTTTTCCTTAGTTGTACATGTTTTCACCTGTAGAGAATCAAACCAAGACTACTTGGTCATACATATATAGGTTACCGTTTCACTTTCTTGTTGCAGCATGTACTCCGGAGTAATTTCGGTAAATTCCCATTGTCTTTGGTTTAGCCGAGCACTTTCAGGTCTAGGTCAATCCGTTTAATTGGTCGGCGGCTTTTTGGATTCTAGATATCAATCTTTCATGACATAGGTTACTTATGAGATGTACAGATGGTAAAGTTAAGGTTGTTCATGTGATAGGACCCTAAAAAAAGTAAAATTCACTGAGTCGATCTGACATGTAGCAACGTAAGCACAATGGCATCTGGCTAATTATTAAGCATTTCCAATTTCGTAATATCAATCTATAAAGTGCTTCATTAGTTCATTTAATTTCTTGCCTCCGATGGTTGTGCATTGATGCTGGTGGCTGCAGTTGAGAGATTCCGTAAAACAAGTGGATGAAGGATTAGTCTAGAGATCGAATGGGCCTTAATGAGCTGAGGAGCTTGTGGAAAGGGGAGACGAGACGGCTGTTATGGCTAATGGCAGTGTTATTCATCACAATCACACTATACCAGTATGTGGAGCTTCCAAAGGGAACTTTCGTACTCTCCATCTTTTCGAACGGGAAGTCCCAGCTGCCAGCGAAGAATAATAGCACCACTCTCATCAGTGCAGATTCAGCGTCTCTTCCTGTTGGGCTGGAGGCCGCCAACAGCTCTCTATCCGAAGAAGTCGGAGCCCCAGCCCGAGCCCCAGAGCCTTCTTCAGCACTAGATGACCCATTGGATGGCCCTCCATTAGACGACATCAAGGAGGAACTAAATGATTATAAGAATCATTCTTTGCCCGATGGAACTAAAGAGGTTTTTGCACTGGCACCTGAAGCACAGCCTCCAACAACCTCTGTCTTGGTCCCGGATAATTCAACCATATTGGCCAGATCTTCAGTAACAAGCAATGTCACCCAACCAAATCCTCCTCCATACGTGCCGGTAATGCGGTCAAGATATCACATGCCAATGCGAGATGTTTATACAGTCGCTGACATGGATGAGTTGCTGGCTGAGAGTCGCTGGGCAACCCCTTCTATGGTATGCTGCCCCGTCGCTCTGCTAATCACTCATTTTTATTTACCTGGTTGTGAATTCTTCACGATTTAATCACTTATCTTTGTTCTTTAAAGGTACCGCATTGGTCTTCAAAAGTCGACCAGGAACTGCTACTCGCAAAATCGGAGATAGAAAGTGCAGCTCCTTCTCCGAAGGACCTTGAACTTTACGGACCCCTCTATCGTAATGTTTCCATGTTCCACAGGTATTATTTTTCATGCCCATATGATTCATGTACCTGATTTTACGAGGTCTGTTATAGTTGCTAAAGGTGGTAGATCTTGAAGCATTTTCTTGAGGGTGCAAACAATTACTGTTATAAAATTTTCCAACAAAGCCATTTTTAAAAAAAAAATCAAAAAATATACACAACACTAAAAACAATCGAAGTTATCGATGAGAGTAACATAAATACGAAATTTTATTTTTGATTTGGGGACATTCCCACCTCTGGCCCCAATAAGGATCCGCCCCTAGTTGCTACGTGTGTCTCGGACTCAACCATGGGACTTATTGTCATTTTATCTCTGTTGGCGACTCTTGATTTTCGGCTTTCATTGCCAGTTTTTTTTGTCTAGTCTTATGAAAATCTTGTTGATAACTTGACTCACCAGGAGCTACGAGCTGATGGAACATATGCTTAAAGTGTATGTATATAAAGAAGGAGACAGACCGGTGTTCCACAAGCCACCGCTGGAAGGAATATATGCTTCCGAGGGATGGTTTATGAAGCTGATGGAATCAAACAAGCATTTTGTGACCAGAGACCCGAGAAAAGCTCACCTCTTTTACATGCCCTTCAGCTCAAGGAATCTGGAGGAAGCTCTGTACGTCCCAAACTCGCATTCGCACAAGAACCTTATCAACTACCTAGCGAAGTATCTCGACACAATAATCGGCAAGTACAGCTTTTGGAATAGGACAGGTGGGGCAGATCATTTCCTCGTCGCCTGCCATGATTGGGTATGATTCACCACTGCTTATGTATTCTGATTGGTTCTTCACAGATTCATAGCAACATTATTTGTCAAATTTGCTGCAGGCCCCGTCTGAGACTCGTCGAATCATGTCGACTTGCATAAGAGCATTGTGCAATGCAGACGTGAAGGAAGGCTTCAAGTTCGGTAAGGACGTGTCCCTTCCCGAAACCTACATCCCGAACGCAAGGAGCCCTCTACGAGGCAGGGGTGGGAAATCCCCATCGAGGCGTCGGACACTAGCCTTCTTCGCAGGGCAGATGCACGGTTACCTCCGGCCCATCCTTCTGCGACACTGGGAAAACGTCGACCCGGAAATGAAGATATTCGGGACGCTCCCACACGTGAAGGGAAACAAGAACTACATAGGGTACATGCAGAGCAGCAAGTACTGCATCTGCGCGAAAGGGTACGAGGTGAACAGCCCGAGAGTGGTGGAAGCCATCTTCTACGAGTGTGTTCCGGTGATCATCTCCGACAACTTCGTACCACCGTTCTTCGAGACGCTCAACTGGGAGTCGTTCGCAGTGTTTGTGGCGGAGAAGGACATCCCCAACTTGAAGAACATACTGAAGTCGATACCGAAAAAGACGTACATGCGGCTGTATACGAGGGTGAAGAAAGTGCAGCAGCACTTCCTTTGGCACCCTAATCCTGTAAAGTACGACTTGTTCCACATGATCCTTCATTCAATTTGGTACAACAGGGTGTTTCAGTTTCAACCGAGGACACCAAAGTTGTGATCAAATTTTATTCTGGATGTACATGGAATTGCCTCTGTACATTGAAAACAACTACGTACAGTGCTAATTTTATTGATTTCTTGGCGAATAAAACAAACAACTACTTCGGGAAAATTACATGCCTAATGCTCAACCTTTTGCACTTGCCCTACTTCTGCATTGATTTTTTTCACTCTGAAATGAATGGTGATTCATTTAGGCTAGTGATGCGGGACCATCCAAGACACCTTCGGACACACCTATATTTGGGGATGGACCTAAGATTCGAGCTCGTGAGAATGTTGTCATCCTCAAGAGGAAGAAGAAGGCTCCACCATGGGAGAAGATCCAAAGGTGCAAATGACGTTTATAGATTCGTCAGCATTTTGACAGCTTTTCGACGTCTCAGTAAAATGAGTTGTACGGAGTCAATATTAATCGGATTTGATCGTGCCATACCTTGTCGGAACGTGGACGAAGAGATCTACAACTTTGCTGTTGGGGGTTTTTCCAGATTCGAGATGGAGCTTGGCCGAAAATCACATTCTTTGCAGCTGTCACTGTTTTAACGGGAATTTGTTAAGTGTTGGAACTTTCTTTGTTGCTATTTTTAGAGACCTTATTTACTTAAGTTATTTTAGGTAATTTAGGGGTTATTTTTAATTATTATTTTTTATCTAAATCAGCCCTAGGTTATATATTGACGGCTGATCTCCTTGTAAACGGCAGACGTTCAATTCTCATGAAAATTTCTCTCTTTTGGTGAAAAACACAAGAGTGCAAATCAATCGATTCGAAGCGTTGCTCATCGATTGCAAGTGGTTATAGATCCTGCTTGGTTTGCTTTGAGTTCGTCAACCTCGCGAGAGCTTGGTGATCCAGGTAACCACAAGTCCCCTCCTTGTGCCTCCAAGTTGTCCGCTTGGTTGTGTAAGGTTGTAGAGGCGGGCTTTGTAGTCGTTGGTATTTGGTTCCTACCCTCTTAGGAGGCCTGTGGTCTTTATCTCGTTCTACCTTAGTTCGAATCACCCTTCTATCGGTCTTTCTTTCATTGTTTTGTTGAGTCTTTGCTTCCGTTCTTGTCTTTTGAGTCTTGATTGTCGAAAATCGGGCCACCCTGCGGCTAAACCCGTATCAGCTAGAGCTGACAAAATGTGATTTGACTCGATCCATTTGAACCGAGATTCAGCCGAACCCAAAAATCTAGCGCACAACTCGAACTCGAGTCCGACCCATTTTGATTTGAAGCCCGAATGAACACAAACAAAGACAGACTCAATCCCAGTGGCGGATCTAAGGGTGGCTGAAGCTCCCCAAACCTGAAAGAAAAAAAAAGGAAAAAAAATTTATGGGATATTTTTGTAATTTTTATAAATTTTAGAGATTAAAAAAAGTGTAAAATGAGCAATGGATTACAAAGACAGCATAGTGCCTTAGCCTAGTTGAGATATTTATTACTTTGAGGTCATGATTTCAAATCCCATTAGCCTCATATCCGACCGGCCGACCCGACTTATACCCAACCCATCTTTGACCTAACCCGAACAAGACTCAACTCATCCTTGTAATTATTTTGATTTTCTCATTTTTGACTCACCAATAATGTGAATTCCCTATATATAATGACACCTAATATAACTAAATAAATAAAGTTTAATAGTCAACAATTAAGATAAATAAAAGATAGTCATCATTTTATCAATAATGTGAATTACCTATAATGAGACATATTAATATAACTAAATAAATAAAGTTTATAATAAAAATAAATAAATAAAGTTTAATAGTCAACAATTAAGATAGATAAAAAAAATAGTCATCATTTTATAATAAAACAAAGGGAGTTGTTAGACACACCGCAACTCATCTCTCGTAAATCCACATTCAATCCAACGCAGTCCACATTTAATTAGACGTGGTATAATTTTTAATTAATCATGCTTTTAATCATCTTTAGAAGGACATTAGTCCACGTCCAAACTGACGTTTGTCCACGTCCAAATCAACATGGTTTCACGTTAAAAGAGACGTGTGATTTACGGTGTATATAGATTCTCCATAAAACAAACTCTGACCCAACCCGAACCTGAACTCGGTCCGACCAAATCGAAATCAATTTTGACTCGAACTTACCCAACCCGAGCTTACCCGACTCGAACCCAACCCAACCTGAACACACAATATACTCGACATATGACATGACCAACATCTACCGAACTCAAATAGGTATAACCGAACTGACCCGATCAATTAAATTGTCACCTCTAATTTAGACAATGAAGTGGATTATAAAATTGACTATAAATTCTCAAAAAAAAAATTTACAAACGTAGATTAGAAGTTTCGTACCAGAGTCAAACCTGAAATCTTTAGTCCACATTTGTAGTCCATTTCATACTCTATTCATTCCCATTGGATTAAAATCATTAAAATACAATAAGATGGATCATTTTTTTTTATAAAGGTAAGGATATCAATACACCAGACAACCATATCTAATGTATTAATAGGCCGAATAAGATGGTAGATGGACAAACCATAATAAGAAACAATTGTACAACTAGGGGAGAAGGCAAGCGGTCACCACAAAGCACCATCGAGAATATGGATAGGACTGAATCCTAGGGAACAAGTGTGGACACCTCAGATTTGGAGTCCTCGTGAGTTTTCAAATGTTGATCACACATCCAAGGTTTTAAATGGATCAATGTTTAACATTGAGATAACAACTCAATTTAAACAATGAAAGAGAGTGGACTAATGGACTACTAATGTGGACTAGAAGATTCATAGTGAAGTCAAATCATAAACCCTATATTCTACATTTGTACTCAATTTCATTAGGGGTGTGTACAAATCCCATAAATCCCAGTCGTCTGTGTCTCGTCCCAATCTTGACAGAATTTGAAAAAAGAAAAAAAGAAAATGTGAATCTTGTCCCGCAAAAATTTCGTGGGACGAAACGCATGACGAGATTTTCAAATCCCACAAATTCTACCTCATCATGTATATTAATAACAACTATTATATTTATTTATTTTTATTGATGGTATTTCACTTATCTCATTTATCAAATAAGTCAAAACTAAAAACTTACTGATGTGTTGCCAATTGTTTAATGAAGAATGAACTACTATGTTTGTCGTGAATTACTTTGGATTTTATGAAGTATGAACTTAAAGTATGAACTTTGGTGTTGTATGAATATAAAATTCACAATCACAGGTGCATGAACTTTGATCTTCTTTTTTAATAATATATTTTATATGAGGGATAGGGTATGTCTCGTCTCGTGAGGGATAAAGCATGTGTGGGACGACCCCATTCCATCTCGTCTCATCCTGTGCCCACCCCTAAATTGAATAGGTCATTTTCTCATTGGTTTAAAATCATTATCATAAAATATAATAAAATGGATCAATGTTTATTTGAGAAAATAATCATGTACTAGAGAATTCGCACCACCATTAGATCACTTTATCTTGATTATGAAGCAAGAAAACAATCCGGCGATAATTGAAGGATAAATGGCAACTAACTAGAAGTTAGAAATCGAATTTGAAATGAGGTGATCTAGGCCTACAAATCAACTTTTTTTTTTTTGATTAAGTAAAAATTTGGATAGTCGAAACTATCCAAGTGCATCCTTTCGGATGAGATCCCGAAGATCTTTGTCGGTATTGAGATTTTTCCCCATAGGCGAATGGCCAAGGTGTGCAACCTTATCAGCCACTCTGTTGCCTGCTCGGGGAACATGGGAGAAGGACACCTTCCCCATGTGTGACAATAGTGATTGAGTATCCGATATGATCAATTCAATTTCCCAGGGGCATCTGCCCTTTCCTTGGAGATAGTCAATGATGATTTTCGAGTCGCCTTCAATGATCCAGGTTTTATTATTTAGACTTTTTGCTTTCATCACTCCCAATTTGAATGCTAATGCCTCAGTCATAATTGGGGAGCATCTCCCTAGCTTGTTGCACGCAATTGAAATAGGGTCTCCATTCCAGTCGCGAATGATAATTCCAGCACTACCCTCCCTCGATTGGAGTGCAGATCCATCAAAGTTCAGTTTGTATGTCCCCTTAGGAGGTTTTGTCCACCTACACCGGTTAGTTGCAGGTTTCTTTCGGTGGTTTCGATTTTCCCCCTTCCGGTGTGTGTGGTTCCTCATGGTCTATTTTGTCATTAAATTGTCTAGCTTTGATCCACGACTCCGTCTGTTTAGAGATGAAATGTTCGATGGTGCTCACTCCCGGGATGTTGTGATTTCTGAAAGCCACTGCATTCCTGAAATACCATTTCGCCCACCATGCCGTTGCAATCATCTGTGCTTTATTTCTATGTAGCGACCTCAGCCACGACATAACTCCGCTAACGTCTCTACTCAACAAAAGTGTATGGTTTAATCTTAATAACTCATTTGGGGTTAAATGCTTTTCTGTAATCGCTGGAATACATTCGACGAGGATATGTACATCATCCTCTCTACTATCATTACAGAACTCACAAGTTGTAGGGATTGAAACGCCACGATTTGCCAGTCTGTCCTTGGTCGGTAGACCATGAAGACCTGTTTTCCACAGAAAGTTCTTGATTTTTGGTTGAAGATCTGATTTCCAAATCCACTCTAGGTCATCACTAGCACCAACCCCGTTTTTGAGATGAGCCTGTAGGCAGAAGATGTAGTAAACCATCCATTCTTATCCGGCCACCAGTACAGTCTATCTTCCATGCTAGAGGTAGGAAGGGGGATAAAGGTAATTTCTTCCACAATATCTTTAGGCAGGTTTTCACTTAATTTCTCTATCCACCACTGCCCACCAATTATATAATCACTCACTAATTCATGCTTATTAATTAGGCCCGGGCAGTTCGCCCACTTAATAATTGGGAGTTCAGAGATCCAGTTATCAGTCCAAAACTTTACGGATTTCCCATTTCCAATTGACCAAATGAGGCCTTCTTTAAATTTGTCGATTAGGGCGGATAGCTTCGACCATTGCCAGGACGCAGAACTAACCTTCTTGTATTTCAGCAAGTGGTTATTTCTAAGGTACTTATGGGAAATAATTCTCACCCATGCATTATTTGGTTCCGCCAGGACCTTCCAGAGAAGTTTCAGCTGTAAAGCCTCGTTCATCTCCTTTGACTTCCTGATTCCCAGCCCCCCAAGCTTTTTGGGTCTGCAGATTTTGTTCCAACCGATTAATGGTTTATGTTGTGCATCTTTGTTCCAAAAAAACGTTCTATTGACCTTATCCAGTTCCTTATGCATTGAAGCCGGCAACATGAAGTTCTGCATAGTGTACAGTGGTTTTGCAGATAGATTTGCCCCTATTAGCACAGCTCTCCCTTGCTGTGATAGAGCATCAGCTCTCCATTTGCTCAGCTGTTCCTGTGATTTATGGATTATGTCTTTGAAGGTCTCTTTATTGACCCTACCATTGATAATGGGGCACCCAAGATATTTTTCAATTGAGGTTGTGTGAGCGATGCCAAGAGCCCCACTAAGCTCTGAATAGTGGGATCTGGGTACACCATGAGTGACTTGGAAGGAAGATTTGTGGTAGTTGACTTGTTGGCCAGAAATTTGGCAGTACTCTTCAAGAATAGCCCGAATTTTCTGACAAGCTGTAATGCTTCCTTTGGAAAAGATCAATATGTCATCCGCAAATGCTAGGAATGGGATTACAGGTCCAATGGACCCAAATCGGAACCCAATCAGTTTTTCGGGGGCCAGTGATTCCCTGACTAAACGATGAGCCAGAATTTCTGCCCCAAGGATGAACAAGTATGGAGATAACGGATCTCCCTGTCGAAGTCCCCTGGACGGAGCGAATAAATCTGTTGGACCGTTATTTACTAGCACTGAGAAGGATACAGAAGATATGCATTCTCTAATCCATCCAACGAAAGTGTGATGGAACCCGAATTTTTCCATTACTTGTTCAGTAAACCCCCAGTCTACCCTGTCATAAGCCTTTTCCATATCAACTTTTAAGGCGACCCAGCCCTCTTTGCCCTTTCGGGATCTAAATGAGTGGAAGATTTCATGTGCAATTAGAACGTTGTCCTGAATTGCTCTATCCGAGACGAAGGCACCTTGTAGAGGAGTAATTAGTTTTCCCATGACCATCTTAAGTCTTTCCGTGAGAATTTTTTATATAACTTTATAAATTGTGGAGCACAAACTTATTGGTCTGTAGTGTCCAGTTGCGGTGGGGTTGTCTATTTTTGGTAGTAATGTGATAAATGTATGATTGATCTGCTTGAGCATTCTTCCGGATATAAAGAATCCCTTAACTGCTTTAACCACAGAAGGACCCACAATTGTCCAGTATGCTCTGTAGAATTCTGCTGTCATTCCATCCGGGCCCGGGGCTTTATTTCTACCAAGAGAAAACACTGCATTCTTAATTTCTCCATTCGTCGGGATAGTTATCAACATTTTATTTTCCTCGTCACTGACTTCTGGCAAGATTTGTTGTAGGTATTCATTCAATTTCAGCTGATTAATTGGCTAGCGTTTAAATCTTTTTTCGAAGTCTCTTTTGATTTCGTTGTTTATATTTGATTCCCCGGTAATCTGAGTGCCATCTGCTGTTATGATTTGCCTAATTAGTTTCCTATTTCGTCTTCCGGAAGCTACTCTATGAAAGTAGCCCGAGTTTGTATCCGCAAGTTTGATATGTTTAGTTTTTGCCCTTTGATTCCAATAGGATTTCTGAAATAATAGTAATTTTTCCTTCTTGTTTATTAACTGCTTTTCTTTCTTCCTTGTGTTAGAATCCGGCTGGTGTCTCTCGGTTGTTTGGATCTTTAGTAGTTGGTCCTCCACCTTCTGGAGTTGTGTGAATATATTTCCAAATGTGGTTTTATTCCAAATTTTTGCTTTTTCTTTTAGGAGCTTTGTTTTCCTAACTAGCTGGAACATGGCTGATCCCGGACAACAATACCGCCATGATTGTTTTACGATATTCTTAAAATCCCCCCTTTGGATCCAGGAATTTTCAAACTTAAAAGGCGGTGGTTTGAAAATGTGGTGAGAGTTGAGGTCGATAGATATTGGACAATGATCCGATAGGGAGAACGCTCCGTTTTTTGTGTTTATGAGGGGGAATTGTTGAATGATTTGATGTTGAACTAGAACTCTATCAAGTTTTTCCCAAATATTGGCTTCATCCTTTTGGTTTTTCCGCCAAGTAAATTGATTGCCCCATGACGGGATATCAATTAATGAGCATTGGTTTTTGAATTCTGTAAGTCTGGCGAATCGACCCGGACTTGTCCTAGCTCCACCTTCTTTGTCAGCATAGCATCCTATTTCATTTAGGTCTCCCATGACAATACATGGGAGAGTTACATTGTTGATGTCTGTAGTAATCTGATTCCAAAATTGAGGTTTTTCATTCTCCTGAGGAGGAGCGTACACGAATCAAATTAGACACGTAAATTCAATTGACAGGTTTGTATATTTTAATACAATCACCCTAGGTAATTGTAAAAAGAGCTCAATTGATTCGTTTAGGAGATGGTTTTCTTTCCATAGTACTCCTAAACCTCCTGCCTTGCCAGTCGCAGGAGACCAAATTGCTTTATCAAATCCAGCGCCCAACCAGTTTTTGGGGTCCGGAATGCTGTCTGTCTTTGTTTCAGCTAGAGCTAGCATATCAACGTGCTCAGTTCTGGCCCAAGTACTTATGTTCGGCCAGAAAGTACGACGGCCAATACCGCGGCAGTTCCAAAAGCTAATCTTCATGAAACCAATCGGGATACAAGGACAATACATGTTTTTGCGCCTTGCACATGGAATTCGTTATGTTTTGTTTACACCATTTACGTCTCCCTCGAGTTCCCTCAAACCAGTAAATCATGAGGGAAGAGAGCTTTGTTCGAAGTCGCAAAGACATATTACAACGGTTATGAAGGCTATGTTGCTAGTTAAATAGTTCAGCAGAAACAACCCAATTCGACGAGACAGCTACACACAGGAACGCAGCCGTAAACGATTGGGCAGCCACTGCAAATTAGCCAATTGTTGTAAGTCTTATGTGGTGAATGCAGTTTCATTCAGTGATTTGTCAACCAGTATGTTTGGTTTTCGATCGAGACCTACTTGGCAGAGCCAGTTAGGGGTCTGACCAGGTTCTGTGTACTCTAAGTAGGTAAAAGATTCATGCCATACATAGAGGTAATAGCTTAGAACTATATTACATAGCATATCATTGCTGATTTCATACAAGAGTTTAATCTCCTCACACAAGAGGCAGTCCCAGATTAGTGCGCGTCTGGCATAGTACCAACATAACCTAATACATTTACCTAGAAATACCAATCCAGCTTCTAGCAAATTACAGGGAATAGAAGAGGATACGCCAAGCCGTTCGATATTATACAAGGAGCAAATTAACATAGACATCACCATTACTATCATTTTGCAACATCCTGGTAGTTGAATCATAAGGTAGGGGTATGTTGAGCATTGGTTAGAATAGCTTACCACAGAACGAGCCACCAAAGATATTGTGCTCCACCAATTCAACAGTTTCTTACATGTCATTGCGAGGCTTCTTGCTGTCGCATCCCATCAGAGGAGATGAGGCCGTGTCGTCTACCCCATGGCTAGCCTTCCTTTTGCTGGACTCAGAGGTTGAGGGCGTCTTTACCTGAAGTAATTCCAGTTTCTTTGTCATAGCAGCAGACGGGGTAAATAGCCCAGGAGTAGTACGGAATGCCTCGGCAGCAGCCTCCGGGTTGCTCAAATCCGGTAGCACAAACTCATCCCCGGGGGGGATATTCTGCAAGAAAACTTCAAAGTCTTCTTGAGAATACTGTGCCATCGGGTCGAAGCCGTCCACGGAGAGCGCCGCCTCAGGGTCATCTGTTTCCATGTAGAGCTCATCATCGTCCTCAAATTCAACGGCAGAGTCATGGGGTGCATAGAGCTCAAGAAATTGGTCATCACTTGGGATGGGCGGCATCAGCGGGGAGAGCGCACCTATGGGCAGTGGCTCAGCAGTAGGATTTTGATCAGGTGTGGGGTGATAGTCCCCATCAGCAGTAGCAGGGACAACCTCGGCAGCCTTTGAAGAAGCGTGAGCTTCAGAAGACGCAGAGGGGATAGGCGAGGGGGAATGCCCCTTAACCGCAGCATTGACACCTACCAGGCTGAAGATCGTATCACGAGCATTACCAAACTTGATGTTTTCAGGGGCATTTTTCCTTCTCGATGCCACCGAGACCCATTCTTTGTCCGCATCATTGCCAATATCCTCGTCCCTCCCGGGCACTGCACCAGCAGGCTGGGCACCACCAACAAAGGAGGGAGGAGCCCTCTTGCGCAAAGGGCAATCAATGAAGAAGTGATCTTGTTTGCCACAGCTCCCGCATCCCTCGGGATACTCCTCAAGGAATACCGGATATTCCTTCAGTTGGTCGTCTTCATCAGGAACATACACGCATTTGTTGGGGATAGTGGTGATGTCAACATTAACACAGATTCTAGGGTACCTCACCCTCTTGCCCTTGGCAGTAAAAGCATCAAGTTTCAATACCTTTCCAAATCCATTTTCCTCGACTATGGAAGTGAGTATTGACTCACTTATGTACTCCGCCGGAAGCCCTGGGATACGAATCCACATGTCAAGGACAGTCAGAGGCTCCGAGGAGGGATCGAAACCTTGGCGCCATGGCTTCAAAAGGAGAAGTTGGCTCTGGATGTGAAAAGGTCGACCATTCCACACACGCTCTTTATCAGCCGGAGAGCTGAATTTCAATTCAAACCAGTTATCCGCCATAGGCAAAACTTGGAAGCTCCCTTCAAGGAACCTCCAATCAAACCTTATCTTTTTCCTGATCTCCTTCAACTCCAGGGGTTCACCAATGATGGTGGCGAACAAAGTGGTATTCTTCAGCTTCACAATATTTTCCCTCACACCCGCCAATCGAAGTTTGTACTGCTCGATATTGAAGGGAAATTTGCCTTTGCTCAAATCAGATTGTTTTGTTGGGTTTGCACCCATATCCGCAGGGCCAGGTCCCCCTTTGGATAGGTTAAGTGGAGACACCGCAGACGGCATCACAGTAGCCTTAGGAGCCACCTTGTTGCTTCGGGGTTGCTCCTCCGAGAGGATTTGCTTCCCCTTCTCCTTCGCCGAGATAGCCATACCACCACCAGCCAGACAAAAATCAAACAGAGAGTTAGATTTGTTGAGAGATTTAGGATGAGAAACGAGATTGTAGAGGAATAAACAACATCCCCACAAGCCCCTTTTATAATCGAGTTGGGTGAGAGAATTAATCAACCAAATCCAAAGACCATACCTATGTAACATCAAATTAAATGAAGTCCCCTTCAGCCGAAAGCCGTACATCGCTCCCTGTGTGAAGAACCCTTTGCCCTCCGAACTTCCTCGAATCGATTTGATCTTTCCTTGCGGCGGAAGAATCCAAGCTTTCATCCAACGCCACCATTTATTCCATTGTACTTGCTCACTCACAGCGGCCATGTGGATCGACCACCATAGCCATATCAGATTAACAGCCTTCATAAATCGGAAGATGAATCGACACTCAAGCTCCGAATAGAGGAGCCATGCCGCTACCCTATCACCCCAAAATAGGGGGGATATATCCATGTTAATGAGGCTTGGAATAAAAGCCCCATCATTACACTGTGATTTCAAGATCAAATCGAAGGATTTTGGGGTAAGGTTGCGTTTAGGGTTCTCCACCACAGGGAGGGGAAGGCTGAGGGTTTTCTCGCTCATCGGGTCTCCCTACGAATCAACTATGAAGAAGAAGAGTTGATTCGAAAGCAATAGTTGAGAGGAAAAAGAGATAAAAACAAGAAATAGAGATTGAAAAATTTGTTTGTTTGATTATTGAATGAGTTTTAATGGCTTGTTTGAGCTACATATAGGATTTAGGCACCACTAAACCAAGAGCTAAATACAAAGCCAGACATCTAAAATATCAAAGTGAGTCGAACGCATGAAAAATCACCATCCAACTTTTATCAACGAAATTTGCCAAGACAATTCAAGAAACGTACGACCATTCAACTAGTCTCTTCAATGCCCTAACATCGCTAAAAACAATACTAGGAACTCGTGATTTCTCTACCCTAGCTACGGCTTGGTGGTGTGCGTGGTACTTCCGTAATAAAACCTTGTTTCAAAACGCTAATCCCAATCCCGGGACCATTATAATTTTCATAAGAGAACAACTATTTATCTGGGAAAAAGCAAAAGAGGCTAACAAAGAAAGTATCTCAGGTATACCAAGAACAAGTACAACTAGATCTCAAAAACGCCGTGATCGAGTCAAGTGGACTAAACCAAAATCAAACTGGTACAAATTAATTTTTGATGGTGCAGTATCAGCTAATAATTCCAGTTCTTATGGTTTTTTTTATCCGAGATGAACCCGAACATGTCATTTTTGCAGAATCCGATCTCACCCTTTCCTTCAGTCTCTGGTACTGAGGGCTACAATATGTGGAAAGGTATCATAAAAGCTATTGATCTACATATCAGTAGAATTTGTATTGAAGGGGATAATTTAGGAATTATTGACAACCTCAAAACCAGAGTTTCATGTTCGGGCGAGATTGAGTTGCTCATCTCCGACGCTCTTTTTTCACTCCGTTATTTCTCTGAATAAGAGATCTCTCACATCTACATGGATGGTAATCGGGCAGCTGACCACCTTTCTCATCTTCAGTTTCCTTATTCCAGCACTTGTGCCCCTGTTGATGCCGCTCTTCGTAGTATCATCCGTAAGGATGCTCTTGGTTAGTTTGCTTAGCAAACTGCAAAATTCTGTTCTGTTTAAAAAACGATATTTTTTATATACTAAAGTATTTTTTTGATAAGATAATAATTCGAAGACTCTTCGAGAGGCCGACAAAGTCGGCAGATGTCGAACCGTCAAACATACAACCTAAGAAGACAGAAATACAGACAACAAACGAAATGAAACAAGCAGAAAAAATACTTTAGTACATAAAAAATATGTGACATTCTTTTTAATTCTTTCAAGGATAGATAATAATTTAAAAAATATTTTTGATTTAACAAATAATTCTAAAAGTACATATGTTAAACTTTTTTCAATTAAAAAATATTTCCTCTGTCTCAAAATATAGGTCGTCTTATTTTTTGACACATTTTTTTAAAAGTTAAAAACTATATAAAATATTATTTTTTTTATTGATATATTATAAATCCAATTCCCACAACTAAGCAAACAGTTATGAATGTGCCTCTACTAATCACCTTCCTCGATAAATGTTTCCACCCTTGAATTCGGCCTGCCGCCAATCAACCGACCTTCTCTATGTTAGGGCTTGACTCCGCCGCCCTTCTCCCACTCTCAAAGATGGCTCCCTCACCGATTTCTATACGATCATCCCCAAATCCAACCGCTCTCTAACCTCCCCTCCCCTCCACATCAACCTCAACTTTGACATATGCTCGATCGATCTCTCATGGTCATCACCACCTCCATAAAACTCGCTTCGAAGGAGGTTTTTCTGCGAAACGTCAAGGTGAGCCCTAAACTAGGCATCGGACTCGCCATGCACGAGTTTGAATTGGAAGCTCATCCACCTCAACTTGGATGACTTGGGTCGAACTCGCTTCCGGCCAACCTACGTACTCCAATTTGGTGACCTTCTCGATTCGCTGCTCCTTCCCTTCTTGGCTTGCTATTTGTTTTCCTTCCCTCCTTATTTTTCGCCTTACGTTCTTCTTTCGATCCTAGCCCTTCTCGCCTTTGTTTTGGCTCCGCCCTTAGGTGGTTGCTTTTGCGACCTTTGTTGTCGCATTAGGAGGGTAGGGGTTGGGATTGGATGTTAAGTTTAGAAGGGTTGATTTGGAGGTGGGTGACTATTGGTTGTTGTTGTGGTGGGCTTTGGTTTGGGAATGTGGGTCGAGTTCTCGGGTGCTATTGCCTTGGTGTGTGTTTGTTGTACTTTGCTGTTTTTGTTTTGGTGCAAGCTTCATGTGAGTTTGATTGTCAATCTCGGAGATGTTGTGTAAATGTGATCGACACATGATAACTCTATTAGGTCCATAATATGAGGTGTCCGTTAGTGATCTTGAGAGTTTTCTGTGTGCGTCTTCCTTTTCGCTTGTAGAATCATTTATTTTGCTGACTTGTGTTTTGTATTGTAAGATGACATATACTTTTCTTTTATGTCATTTACTTTTCGTACTTTTTCATTTGTTTTTTTATTGTACATGATGATTAGTTTATTTACTCGTGTGATCTCTCTCTGCTACTCTAAACATGTCTAGATTCTTTCATGATTATATAAAAAAACATAAAAAAAAAAACATTTATGAATGTATGGAGACCACACGTGACCAGTTTGGAATTGGAACGAGCAAGAGTTTGAAGATGCGTGAAGCTGAAGAACGGGAACCAAATACAACTGCAGACACAGAGTAGAACCCAGATACCTTTCAAGTCTCATCAGATTCCAAATTAAATTAATCAGGTTCAAAAACTTCCTTTCTCTAATCTGACAGTTCTCTAATTGTTGCGGTACTATTATGGTTTCAACCTTACCTTTTGCCCAAGCTCAATTTGATTTCTTGTATCTGAAATTTTCGCCCTCTCCTCTTCAGCCTGACTAATTGATAGCATAAATAGCCCCGTGCCTCTTAATTGCTTCAACTGAAATGATTTGGGTATTCAAACATTTGCGTTTTCATTATAAGAGATTGAATTGTTTCATCAGTATCTGTTTTTTTGACCTAATTCTATCATTGGTTCCTACAGAACTAATCAGTTCACAAATTCAATGTTGCTATTCTAAATATAGTGTTTACATTTGATTATTGCCCATTTCTATTTAGCGGCCCTTTCTGTGAGGGTCGAAATCCGGAATCATCATGTGTCCGCCGACTGGGTGATTGCACACTTTTTTTCTTTTTTCTTTTTTGGGTCTATGAGGGAATTTTACTGATAAGCCTCACGTACTTCAGAAGGGATGAGCCTTGTGCAGTCGAGAGTCGAAACAATGTATAGCAGGTGCATATTCTGAAAGTTGTTTATGCATCCTTCTTTTCACATCAAAGTTTGATTTGAAATTCGGATGCTTGATGTGCATTTGAGTCGTTTCACTTGGTTGGTATTATATACCGTGCAACTTATACTTGGTGCCAGTTTGTGTGTTTAGTTGAATCAACCAAATGATAGATGTAGTGAAAAAAGATGGCATTATTTTTCGGTGAAGTCGTGTGCGATGCCATTCACTGGTTTGGTTGGACGCTTGAGTTGTGACATTGTTTTCCCTCTTGGTACGTTTATAGCTATGGAGTCAAAGTCTGTGGATGGAACTGAGGAGTATGCTGCTGATATTTCATCAATAAAGGAAGCATGGTCTAGAATCAAATCTGTCGTCCACAAAACACCTGTCCTGTCCTCGGAAACCTTGAACTCAATGGCTGGGAGTGGGAGGAAGTTGTTGTTCAAGTGTGAATGTTTTCAGAAGGGGTGAGGGCTAGTAAAATGAATTGTGTCGGGTTCTTATTTCATCCAGTATACGCCCGAGTTTTGAACTGTCATTAATCCTACTGCAATTAAAGAGGGCTTATCATACATGTTACAGCGGAGCTTTCAAATTCAGAGGTGCTTCAAATGCCGTACTTTCACTCAGTGATGAGGAGGCAGAAAGGGGCGTTTTAACTCATAGCAGGTTTCCGCTGTACTACATTTAACATCGTTTTTTTTAAAAAAAAATATTTCCTGTTTTGATGACTTCACTTATGTGCTTCGAAACATAGTGGGAACCATGCTGCGGCATTGTCTTTGGCTGCAAAGCTTCGGGGAATCCCAGCATACATAGTTATTCCTAAAAATGCTCCGAAGTGCAAAGTTCAGAATGTTTCGCGTTATGGTGGAAAGATTATTGAGTGCGAACCCAGCATGCAGGCAAGAGAGACTACTGCTGCCAAGGTGTTGCAGGAAACTGGCGCAGTTCTTATTCATCCATACAATAATAAACGTGTCATGAGGTACTTCGAGTAATTTCTGTCTGCAAACAATTTTTAAATTGGTTGCGTCAAAGTTTATTGTCAACAATTTTTCGCATTTCTCTGCACTTAATTCTGCTTGTAAGTTTCAACTGCACACAAAAAAAGTCATTTCAACTTGTAAGAGCATCCATCTTGAAATAACGTATGAGCCTCATCCTCATTCTATTATTAACATTGGCATTTAAACTTGACGACTTCCTTAAGTTGTTATTTTGGCATTGTAGTGGACAAGGGACGATAGCGCTGGAGCTTTTGGAGGAGTATCCTCAAGTGGACACAATCATAGTTCCAATAAGCGGTCAGCTATGTGGCTTTGCCATTTTCTTAGTCCGTATTTCATATTGCAAGTGTATTTTTCAGATTTCATTTCTGATAACTTGTAGGTGGTGGACTGATATCTGGTATATCACTCGCTGCCAAGTCAATCAATCCAGCCATACGGATTTTGGCTGCTGAGCCAAGAGGAGCAAACGATGCTGCTCTATCTAAAGAGGCAGGGAAAATCATCATACTTCCGGAGACAAACACCATAGCTGATGGGCTTAGAGCATCTCTTGGAGATCTTACTTGGTTAAAGCTGCCCCTCTTTTTATCCAATATATCACTCCATTATATGCTCATTTTTTGCTAAACTTTTGAAAGCATTTGGCATATCATATGTTTTTGCCTCTTGGTTTGTCATAAAACATGATTTATTGAACATGTTTAGTAGCTCTAGGACGCAATTTTACTATTTAGTTCTCGTAAAAGACAACTGGATTAACACATCAGTTGAACAGGCCAGTAGTACGTGATTTTGTGGATGCCGTCATAACGGTGGATGACAAGGAGATAGTAGAAGCAACAAGGCTTTGCTACGAGATTCTCAAGGTAGCTGTGGAGCCTAGTGGAGCCATCGGACTAGCTGCTGTCTTGTCCGAGTCCTTTCAGAAAAACTCAGCATGGAAGGACTGCAAAAACATAGCAATCATCGTCTCAGGTGGTAACATTGATCTGGGTGTGCTTTGGAAATCACTTGGATTATGAAACAAAGACCCCATTGGGGTGTGGTGTTATCCTTCTGCAATCAGTATTCAGTAGTTTGTTATATCTATCATTTCTCCGAGAATCAACCATGTTTTTGACCCAAAATTTGTGGACACAAACTTTATCAGCTGATTTTTGGTAAATCTCTTTCTTAAACATTCAGAAAATTTCGGGGAACCAGTATCTCAGAAAACACCAAGTCAAAAGATTCATAACAAAAGACAGATGGAACAATAACTACGAAAATTCCTACCACATAACCAAATCCACATCCAGTAGCCAGAAACAAGGGGCAAAAATCTATGTATTGACAAGCAGTCAAGGATTAATTTCCCCAATCCGACCCCCCATCTTCCTACATTCCTACATTTCATCCTCGTAGGCTTCCTCATCTTCATACTCGTCGCCTGATTCTTCAGCAACTGCATCCTGGTATTGCTGGTATTCCGAGACCAGATCGTTCATGTTGCTCTCTGCTTCTGTGAACTCCATCTCATCCATGCCTTCTCCGGTGTACCAGTGCAAGAAAGCTTTCCTCCTGAACATGGCAGTGAACTGCTCGCTCACACGCCTAAACATCTCCTGGATTGATGTAGAGTTGCCAATGAAGGTTGACGCCATCTTCAGGCCAGTTGGCGGGATGTCACAGACTGTAGACTTGACATTATTTGGGATCCACTCGACAAAGTAGGAAGAATTCTTGTTCTGCACATTGATCATCTGCTCATCGACTTCCTTGGTGCTCATCTTGCCCCTGAACATGGCCGAGGCAGTGAGGTACCTTCCGTGACGAGGGTCAGCAGCACACATCATGTTCTTCGAATCCCACATCTGCTGAGTGAGCTCCGGGACGGTCAGGGCTCGATATTGCTGGGATCCGCGGGAGGTAAGAGGAGCAAAACCGACCATGAAGAAGTGGAGGCGTGGGAAAGGGATGAGGTTGACTGCGAGCTTGCGGAGGTCAGAGTTGAGCTGTCCTGGGAACCGAAGGCAGCAGGTGACTCCGCTCATTGTAGCCGAGATCAGGTGGTTCAAATCTCCAACTGAAGTCACACACAAACAGGAAACCAGTCAGATTTCAATTTCTTTCAAAACCCATCAAATTTTTACTAGGAAAATGAACAAAGCACACCCAAGGGACAAAGATTGGGTCTTACAGCTAGGAGTGGTGAGCTTGAGAGTCCGGAAGCAGATATCGTATAGAGCCTCATTGTCGAGAACCATGCACTCATCCGCGTTCTCAACCAGCTGGTGGACGGAGAGTGTTGCGTTGTAGGGCTCAACAACGGTGTCCGATACCTTGGGCGATGGGAACACTGAGAAGGTGAGCATCATCCTATCCGGATACTCCTCCCGGATCTTCGATATAAGAAGAGTTCCCATTCCCGATCCAGTTCCTCCTCCAAGGGAGTGGCAAACTTGGAATCCTGTATTCATATACACGGAAGAACTTTTAGAAATTCACGATTATTGAGTAAGAAATGATTAATAAACGCCAAGAAATCATAGAGATATGTTTAAACAGGTGGAGGGGCGAAATTCAACAAATGTTCGGACTTCAATTTCACAGTCAAATTCTTTCACTTTTTTCCCAATGCGCGTAAAATTGAACAACTAGAGGAAATTGAAACATTTAAATTTGAAATATGTAGTAAAGTGATTGATAATCGATTTGGTTTAGATAACCTCCACGAACGTAACGGAATTAAACCTGTACACGGAAAAACTCGAATCGAGACAGAGAGATCACGATGAAGGGGAATTAAATGTTAACCTTGAAGGCAATCACAGTTCTCGGCCTCTTTCCTGACAACATCAAGCACAGAATCGATAAGCTCAGCGCCCTCAGTATAGTGACCCTTGGCCCAGTTATTCCCGGCACCGGACTGGCCGAACACGAAGTTATCAGGCCTGAAGATCTGGCCATAGGCACCAGATCTCACGCTGTCCATGGTTCCAGGCTCAAGATCCATGAGCACCGCCCTGGGGACGAACCTGCCACAACTGGCCTCGTTGTAGTACACGTTCACCCTCTCGAGCTGCAGATCCGATTCGCCATGGTAGCGACCTGTGGAGTCGATTCCGTGCTCCGCGCACACCACCTCCCAGAATTTAGCGCCGATTTGGTTCCCACATTGGCCTCCCTGGATGTGAAGGATCTCACGCATCTTCGCTTGCTGGCTATGGAGGAGAGTGCAGAGACTAAAGAGAGAGAGAGAGAGAGAGAGAGAGAGAGAGAGAGAGAGAGAGAGATTAGGGTTTATGCGCAGAGAAAAGGAAATGAGTAATTGCTGAGACGGGAGAGGATTGATTGTTTTTATAAGCCTTGGGTATAACGGTTAGTTTTAGGGCAAGTATTTCTGCTTGATTTGAAATTTGAAATATTGAGGGGTGATCAGGTGTGAGTGAGGTGCAGGAACGTAGATGACGTGTCGTCATGTTGAAGGCTGTTAGGCGAATCAAGATGGCGTGTATTTGGGGCTATTTATGTAGCGTCAACGTAGCAGATAACTACAACAGTAGTCCAGCAGTACTTTCAGACGAATCACTTTCGCTGGCGTTGGATACTTGGATGATTTACCGGGATGCGGATCGTATAACGGCTACTTTAGTTGAGCAATCCACGTATGGGGCGAGCATTCCAAAACAATTTTACAATCCAATTAAATTCAAGTTTTTTCACTAACATTAATTAAATTTCCCTCGATTTAATTTCATTATCTTTTCACTGATTATACAAGTTTTTTAAAGAAATAAAAACTACGAAGTATATTCCAACGGTCCGTATGTAAATGACGTTTTGAGGTTTTCTTAGGCTTCGTTTGGTTACACTTTTACTTCCTAGGAAGTACAAATTCCTAGGAATTGATTTTCAATATATGTGTTTGGTACAATTTTTTTACACTAAAAAACACAGGAATTAGAATTCCCAGGAATTGGAATTCCTACAAAATGGAGGAATTCAACTTACCATGAGGGGGTGAGTAAGATCTACTTCCCACATTTCTTCCCCAAATCTTTTATTTATTTTATTATTTTCATAAAGAAAATATCTAATTTGTCCCTATTAATAAGATGAATTTATTTTTATACAAAGGTTATAAAAGTAATTTAAAAACAATTGCTGTCAAATATCCGTGTTGAACCAAACAAAATGCAGTAATTGAGTTCATGAGAATTTATTTGCAAACAAACATATTTTCATACTTCCCGAGAAGTAGAATTCATGGGAATTCTATTTCCTGTGAAGTAAGTTCTCAGGAATTGAAATTCCTACATTTAACCAAACGAGCCCTTAGTTTATCCAATTAATTGACGTTTTGTGTCGTTCCAAGCTCTCATGCCCCACATCTATTTTCTTTCTAATTAAGTACTCTAATTTAGAGTTGAAAGCTGGAGAGGGAGTTGTAACATTAATTAAGTGTAATAAGGATAAGGTGCAAGACTCTTCAGAAGGGAAGTTGTAACATTAATTAAGTGTAATGAGGAAAATGTGCAAGACTCTTCAGTTATACCAATCTTGGACCAGAATTTTTCCTATTTGGAATTGAAAGCTGAAGATGGAGTTTGTAGCATTAATTAAGTGTAATCATGAGAAGGTGCATACTCTCTCCATACGTACCAATTTTGGATCATAATTTTCCTTTCTTAATTTGTGTGTATAATTTTAAAACGTCATTTATATACGAAGGGAGGGAGTATAAACTATTTATTTTTTTCAATAATATTATACTTATTATTAAAAAGTACTCTCTCCAATATACTTATTATTAAAAATTATTTCTAATGGATCCTCATAAGGAGGATATATAATTTACATAAACATAAATTATATAGAACATTTACTTAGATTGATTTTCAAGACTTATAAGAACTACCACAAGACTCGGATATTCATGAATAATTGATGGAACTGATATGAGTAGTAAATTACTCTAGAGAATATATTCTGAATTAAAAAGGAATATATATACAACTAGGATTATTGGCCATTTTACATGACCAAGTCAAGTACCATTCAATTACTAATTTTTTTTAATCATAAACATGTCCATTTAGTATCACTTATTGTGATTATGAATTTACACATTCGTTTCATCACTTTTATGCTGAATTAACATGATACCGGGTCTTGAATTTTAAGAAGTCACAGACCTATAATACCATTTAGGGTAAAATATATCCATTCGAGAAATCTGCAATTCGAATGAGCATTTCATGATATGTTTATAGAGCAAGTTATACGCAACCTTGACCTTGTGGGTTTATTAATGTTATACTGATCTTGACTTTTGAGAAGCCACAAACCTATAATATCCATTTAGGGTAAAATATATCCATTTGATCTGCAGTTCGAATGGGCGTTTCACGAAAGGTTTATAGAGCAAGGTATACGTAACCTTGACCTTGTGAATTTACCACCAAATTTTACTTTAAATAACCACTTACTTCACAACTTGAAACAAGGTAGGTGATCTGGTTGACCTCAAATTACAACCATATAAAAAATCTTCGGCGGATATTCGAAAGTATCTGAAGCTTTGTTCCAAATTTTACGGGCCATATGAGGTTTTAGAACGAGTGGGTGCGGTGGTCTATCACCTCAAATTGTTGGACTAAGCCAGAATCATTCGGTATTTCATGTGTCTCAGCTTAAGAAAAAGATAGGTGATGGCATTGTGGCAATTCAAGAAGTTCCGACTGTCTCCGACGAAGGATCGGTACTCGTTGAGCCAGAGAGCATCCTAGATACCCGCGTATCTCATTTGCCTAACGAAGAGCCATTGTCATCATTCTGGTCAAGTGGAGGAACTTGTCGGAGGAAGAAGCAATGTGGGAACCAGCGGGACATATCATTCACCAATTTTCGGACGTAGAGCTCGTTAATGGCGTTCAGACTTGAGGACAAGTCTTTTTTTCACCAGAGGGGTATTGTAGGGACGGGCCTAAAGCCTAATTCATGTAATAAGTGAATGCGACCTAATAGAGTCCGAGCCCAAAACCAAGGGATGAGCCTTATAAGGCAATTGTTAACAAATGGAGGCGGTTATGCAAAAACCAGATTCATTCCCTTCCTTCTATTGTCTTCTTCTTCTCTCTCTTCTGGTTACTTCCGGATCGAGCTGTCATAGCTCCTTCTTCTTAGACCATCCACAATGGTTGTATGCAAATGTGAAAATGTGTATTTTTTAGACATTTTTAACTCCGTTGGTTGTTTTGGATGTGTGCAAATGTACACATTTGAGCTGTACAAATTTGAGCACACCACCTCCCCTATGTCTAAAAACTTCTACAAAAACCAAGACAATTCATTGGTTGATTTTTTTATTATTTTATTTTTGTTTTTGTTTTAAATGAATTGTATTTGAATGATGTGTAAAAAATGCAAATTTTACCAATGAAGCAAATTATTAAAAAATTGTATTTTTACACATCTTGTGCAAAAATACATATCACTTTTTAACAATATGCTCCATTGTTAAAATGTGCATTTTTCACACATCATTCAAATACAATTCATTTAAAACAAAAAGGAAAATAAAATCATAAAAAATCAACTAATGAAATTGTCTTATTTTTGTAAAAGTTTTTGCATATAAGGGAGGTCGTGTGATCAAATTTGCACATTTCATGCTCAAATGTGTACATTTGCACACACCTAAAACAACCAATGGAGTTAAAAAATGTCTAAAAAATACACATTTTCACATTTGCACACAACCATTGTGATGTTCTTAGGGTCACAACATTTTGCAATTTGCAATCGGGTGGAAAAACTATACAATCGAGCTACTTTGTTATTCTCTCTTCATTCATCAGTCACCCTAAAAACAAAAATTCCTTAAGAAGTCTTAGCATTAGAAATTTTGACTCCAGTAGTGGTGAATTTCTCCCTTTACATGTGTTAGCAGCTTCATGGTAACCATGGAAGTAGTATTGCTACGAGTCCAACACGAGCTCGGCCCATGCTAACGAGGACGACCTAAGTTCAGCTGAGATCGACACATCAATCTGACTCTCCAATGTCGCGCACAGCTCACTCATCGGTGGCCTCTTCGTGGGATCGATTCTGATGCATTGCCTTGCCACCTCACAAACAGCCTTGAGATCTTCGGATTCAAAATGCCTTAGCTGCGGATCCACCACCTGAGCCATCGCATCTGGGACTTTGAGGTAGCCTCTCGCCTAGCCAAAATCAATCAAGTATTATATAGTTGATCACTTGATCATCATCACCATCAATCAATTAAATCTTAATGATAAGGGGAAAAAAAAAACACTAACCCAATCTACTAAAGAACTGTGATCCTTCGAGTACGGAAGTCTCCCGCTGATTATCTCCAGTAGAAGCACACCGAAAGCATACACATTGCCCATCATGTCAAGATAGCGTTCTTCGATGGAACACGGCAGGATACAGAAGGCACCATTGCTTGCTATGGAGTTTGAGTTTTTCTCCGATCTTGCAAGAATGGTCTTCCAACTCTCAAAGTCAACCAGCTATTTAGAGGAGCGTTAAATTAATGAGACGATGAAAGCTCCCCAAAAGACGCAATGAAGTCAGTTAAGAGTTCAAATCACAAAGCAGAAGTTGATACCTTTGGTGAAAAATCTTCTGTGAGATAGACAGAACTAGAATTCAGCTCGGAAATGGTGAATGGTGGGTCAAGTTCGGAGTGAAGGTATTTTAAACCCCGAGCAATGCCTATAATAATCTTCATACGCTTCCTCCAAGATAGCTGGCAGCCGTCACCATCTGGCAGTATAAAACAGAACATTAAGTCTCCAATGCATATTTGAACCTCTGAAATCGGCTAAGAATGATATAGAAATGGCAAGTTGACTTACAATGCAGGTGCTCGGAAAGTGTCCCATTGGGTGCGTATTCAAAAACCAACATCCTTGTAAACGGAGAGCTCTCCCTACAATAACCCAGCAATTTGGCTGCATTCTCATGATCTAATCTAGCCAGATCTGTGACCTGAAAGCACACGCAAACACATCCATTTGCATCTTCTCTGATAACGTTACTTTAGAGTAAGAAACATTGATGGTTAATTACCTCTCGCAGGAAATATAGCTCGTGATAATCACTCCATTGTTCTTCTTTGATGCAAAAGGATATCACCGCAATCTCAGGCCCACCCTTCATCGTGCCTTTGTAAACCACGCTGTCAGGGGAAGAACCTATGATATTGCTAAAGTCTTCACAGGCTACTTCAAGCTCTTGCCTACTGTATTTCTTAATGTCCTTAAACATATCTGAATCTGTTCACAAGGACTATCAAATTACTATGTCGTGATGAGAAAAGAAGAGGTAACAGACACATGTTTGATTCCTTTCACATTGAAACATACCTATATACAAGGACAAGCGATCCTTGTCACTCGGTGATTTTTTCCAAGGGATTATCATGGCTGATTTTGTATTGCACCTCACGAAAGCAAAAAAGATTGCAGAGAATAGGGCAGCGCCCACTATGATACCCGTCCCTATTTCCACAGCTAGAATCCATGTCGGCTTAGAGCTCCCTGGATGCTTAGCTCCTTTCACTTGTGGCCTGTGGTTTGAGCTACTAGCTTCTGGATGGCTATTCATTGGCGAGGAAGGAGCTGCACCCACACCTGTAGAGACAGAACCGTTCTTGTGGGTTTAACTGATAAATTTGCAATACTAGATTAGCATTATGATATATAGATGGCACAGCTCAGTTCAATACCACATTGGGAACTGGATCGCTGATTACCATTCTTCTCTTCAAGACAATTTCCTTGAAAGCTTGACCTTAAATATTATCATAGATTAGGATATTTAATCCACAAACAGTTTTGTTGAATGAATCATTTGAGATGCCAGAGTACGATACCGTGGGAGATGCTGCAAGCACTTTGGTATGCTCCCGACAAAGAAGTTGTAGGAGAAGTCAGCAACTTTCAGCAGGGATGAAGGGCAAAAGCTAACATTGCTTCCCGAGGGTGCAAACCTGGTAGTCCAAATATTAACTGATGAGAAATGGCACTACATAGCCTCCTTGCCGTGAATAACTAATAACACAATACAAGATAACACTTTTTGAACCGAAATAGTATCACATTTTCACATGAACACAAAAATAGTACCACATTTTCTTATGCATATTTAGGATCTACTAACCTTAGGATTTAGTTTTTATTTGTAAAAACTAGGATTAACCTTAGGATTTAGAACAACAATGAGACTAACAATTAACATTTAGTAAAAGGCAAAAGAATAGTTCGCTTTGTGCCCACTTGTGGCTGTGTAACTAACAAGTAGCCTTGAAGAAAAATACAAATAACATATAGAAAATACAATAGAGGATCGTTTGTCATATTTCATAAGTCATCTCCTGTACCATATTTCTCAAATTTCAACAAATAATCAATTTTCAGATCGTCTGATTGATTAAGCAGGTCTAGAATCCCAGGGAAGTTCGAAAGGTTCTATCAAATTTTACTTGGATAATCTAAGCATCATGAGAGTAAGAATGATAGCTCTTTACAAGTAAAATCTCCTTACTTACATTCCATGAATATTTGACGAGAACTCAGTACCATTACTCCATAGAACAACACCTTGAAGCTTATTCCTATTAAGGCGAAGTTCCTCAAGGTTTTCCAACTTGGAAAGTTCGGCAGGAATGGTTCCAGTTAATGCATTGGACTGAAGGTTTCTGCAAAACGTAGAGAAGAAAAGTAAGATTGCTAAACTTTTTCACAAATGATGAATCGAATGAAACAGTTCCATACATTATGACCAAACTTTTCATACTCCCTATCTCATTAGGAATCGGTCCTGTCAATTGGTTCCTTCCTAGATCCAAGACCTTGAGGTTCTTTAACATCCCTATTTCTTTAGGAATGGTCCCAATCAAACTGTTATCATGCAGGATTCTGCATAAGCAAACCAAATTATCACAAATACGACAACCAGAAAAACATAAATCAACTCACAAAATAGTAAGTAAAATAACATTTGAGAATGGCAATTTCAAAGCAAACAGTGAATCAATGCCCCTTACAGTTGCTCCAAATCTGTGAGAAGACCCAATTCAGGAGCAAGAAATCCCTTCAAAGATGAACTAGAAATGTTTCTGCAAAAAAGAGTAGAGTTCCAATTTTTAAAGCATAATCCCAATAGTAGAACACAAACATCAGAAACTACATGAAAGTTGAGAAACAAGTTCTTACAGCTTAACAACGTGATCCCTAAAGATTGAACAAGAAACGCCTGACCATTCACAGGGATCAGAATCCAGACCATTCCAACTCGAAAAGACCAGAAAAGGGTCTTCATATATGGCTTCCTTGAAAGTAGTAAGAGCCCAAACTGAACAGTCAACAATGTTATGTCAAAATCAAGATCTCCCCGGACAAGACAAACAATTCAACCTATCAGCAAAACAAAACAAACTGAAAAAACAAACATCACAAGTTAAAGAAAAGAAACAAACCTTCCTCCGAGACAAAAGATTCACCAGCAATGGCCAATACTCCAAAAAGGATGAAAATCAGATAAACCCTAACAGCGCCTGTCATCCTGAATTCAGTTAAACCAAAACCTGTCCCCAAGCTTGTGACTTTTAGTTTCCAACGAGAAACCCAGACACGAAACAACACAAAACGTCCAAAAAATCCACCAGAAAGAGACAAGAAATCACTAATTTGGAGATACGGGGTTTCCCCAAAAAGGACAAACTTGGGAAAATCAAAGCAAATGGGAAGTGAAACAAGTGTGGAAGGGCTAATTAAGAAAGAACCGAAACGGAAAACAAGAAGTAGAGTGAAGTTGAAGCGACACCCGTGACGCGTACAGTGCAGCAACAGTTCATCCAGGTACAAGAGGGAGATGGAGGGATAGAAGCTTGGATTCAAAGTGAGGCGTTTTTCGCTGCAGATGCGTACAGGAAACAAAGCAAAAGAGTGCTAATTATGAGGGAATTATTTGCTTATAAAGAGGAAATCATAACAGACTAATGGGATTCCACCAGACTCAACACTTCAACAGAGAGAGAGGTTCGCCAGATTGGACGAATGTTATTGTTGGTCTCTAATGGGCGCCCTTTTTTTAATTTTATTTTTGGTTAATCATATTATCTGAATATCTGATTATATGTTGAAGAAAATTAGTTTTCTTTCACCATTTTAGAGCCTCCAGTTGCTTGTTGTTCTTCCACAGCTAAATCCGTTGGCCTATTTTTTGATGGCTTTCATATTTGGGATATTTTCAAATAATTACCACATTATTTTTTATTTTACACATATGGACCATTTTTTTTTTTTAACAGTAGGCAAGAGTTTGGATACTTTAAGTATCCATGATCATCTGACATGATGATGTTTTGGAATTCACAACTAAAATCTAAAATAGAATTACAACTTCGGTGCGATTTTGCAATGAAGTCAGCCGCATTATTCGCCTCCCTATAGCAATGCTGGAATTTGATAAATTCAAAGTTTCTGGCTAGGGACTGTATTTCTTGCACCAATTGTGCGATTTCCCATGGTGTCTTGTTTGGCATTAGGTTTTTTTAATCAAGTTTATGGATTTAAAATGTTCAAGTGAATAGTGATTATCCTGAGACAAAATGACAGATATTATTGTCAAATTTGTCATATTTATTGAACCTTGACAATATTAAGCTATATCTGAGTATTATCTATAGCTTTCACTCAACTCCTTGCATTCCGTGTTGTTTAAAATGTGTCTGATCTTTCTCCCTACTCTACTAGTGTTCCGACGATCTATCTTAACATCTTTAATAATTATAGAACAATTTGGCGATATATTACTGTTTTTTTTGTTAAGAGTGATTAGTAGTGTTTTTTTATTAGTAGTAGTGTTTAGTTAATCGGTCAGTGGAAAAAATTCAATCCATTCTTTTTTACGAGGCTTTTACTATATTTATATAATTATTTTCGAATGATACAAATTATATAAAATAGAATTTTTATATATATATATATATATAATTTCATACTTATTAGAATAATAAATATGAAATTGTATATAATTTTTAAAAAATAATATTTTATATAATTTTTACCATTTTTCTGAATAAGTAAATAGATAGATACGGTGGGATTACCCAGAGTTACATAATATAAGATCAAACAATGGATCTTATGCAAAAGTGGAAAGTATAATCACTCAATCTCTCTATGCCCCCAAGTTTTTACCATTTTAATAAAATTGTAAAATACACATGCATAAAAAGACTTATAAACAAGTACAGTAATTTTTTTAGGGTAGGTTTGGGCTGTTCATGATTCGGTCCAAACCGAATTTTTGGACCGAACCAACACAAACCGAACCGAATCGAACTTCGGTTCGGCTTTTGGTCCGAGAATTTTCATTTTTCGGTTTCGGTTCGGTTTGTGTTAAACCGAATTTTTTAAATATTCCACTATATATATGTGTGGGTGTATATATATAATACTTTTTATACACTACATAAATAATATATATATATATTTGTATTCTTATATATACACATACAATGTATATATACACTAATACATATATTTTTTTATGTGTACTGTGTAGTGTGTATATACAAACATATATACACTAATACATATTTTTTTTTTGTTCGGTTTGTATTACCGAATTTTTTTTAAAAACAAATTTTTTAATTTTTTTTAATGGAAATTCGGTTCAACTATGTTAAAACCGAACCGAACACAAACCAAATCGGTAAATAACCAAACCGAACCTAATGCTTTCGGTTTGAAATTTTGAGATTTTCGGTTTGGTTCGGCCCGATTCGGTTAGGTTCTGGACCGATGCACAACCCTAGGGTAGGGTTGAAGGCGGGGGCTAAGAATTTATTAGGGTGGCTTTTTGGAAGAAAATAGAAATATTGGTGCCTGTGCGTTGGGGGAGATTTTATGATATTTTTACTTAAATCTTTCAACTCAAATCAAGCGCTTATCTAAAACCATATCTCCATTTTTTTTTAGCATCATATCTCCAAATTGAAAATATAGATTTTAGTGAATTTTATAACCAACAAAAAAGAAAATTCGTGTTAAATTGAGATATTTCCCTTGAATAAAGAAGAAAAATGGCCGCACCAAAATTCAAATATAAGAAATTATTTTGAGCTTTGCAGGTAATGATGTACATAGCTGAATATTCAGATATATTTTGGTGAAGCCTTCCTATGAACAAAAGATGGCCCCCCTTTTCCTAATCAAATGAAAACAATCAAGTAATGGACTAAACCACGACCCAATTGGTATAAGCTAAATTTCGATGAAGCTCTATCCTCCGACAATTGTGGCTCTTATGAATTTCTTATCCGTGATAGCCTAGGTAGGATTCTGTATTCAGAATCAGGCACCTCTCATCTCTCTACCGTGATTGGATCCGAATGCTTTGGATTGTGGAAGGGTATTCTAAAAGTACAGGATCTCCACATTGGGCAGATCTGTATTGAAGGCGATAATCTTAGTATTATCAAAAGTCTTAGCACTGGTGTGTCTAGTTATGGCAAAATAGAGATGTTATTATCTGATGCTCTATTTGCTCTGACATTTATTTCGGAATATGAGATCTCTCATACCTTCAGGGACGGTAACCGAGGTGCTGACCGTCTATCTCACATTGGGATCGACTTCTCTGGCTCGTCTTTTCCCCCTGATGCTGTTCTTAGTGAAATCATCCGAAAGAATGCTCTTAGCTAGTATGCTTTGCGTACAGCTAAATTATTTCTTGTTAAAAAAAAAACAACAATCAAGTAATGGACAACTAGAAAATTTTGTTAACCAAATACATTAAGTGGTTGTACCGAAAACCTCTCTTTGAGAGCCCCAAATCTCTCTTCGGAGAGTCATAAACCTCTCTTCGGAGAGCCCCAAAACAACGGCTCCGGCCACCTAATCACGGCTCCGGCCGCCCAAATCGGCTCCGGCCACCTCAACCAGCTCTGGCCTTTTCCGGTCTGAAGCCAATTCATACAATCTGGTCTGTCGAACCCTTTCTAATCTCTTTGCTCAACTCTCCCCCGGGGTCTGTGCTTTGGCTAGGTCTTGTCCTGTCGGTACCGATTCGGTCTTTCGCTGGCCGGTCTGGCTAGATCTGGTCCTGTCGTGGGTTCGTGCTCAAATTGGGGTTTGTGGGTTCTCTAAGCTCTCGCCCCTAATCCCCATCTTACTGTTGCCCTCTTCAATCTCCTTCCTTGGAGGTTATGTTTGTCTATCCTCCTCCTTCCTCCATCGTTGGATCCACCGAATTTATCCGCTGACCGGTGGCGATTCTTGCTGCTGGCGATGCCGTGGTTGCCATCGTTGCTGAGCGTTCGTGTACTTGCTCGCTGATTCCTTGCGACTTTTGTTTTCCTCGCCACCGTATCCTGGCCGCCTCAGCCTCCCACCCGCCGTCGGCCTATGCTGTTTGCCGATCCTTGCCTTGCAAGGTTGGCATCTGTCCATTCCCCTGTTTCGGGCTTGTGCTTTGGGCCCAAGGTAATGCCTTGGGCCCGAAGGCGGCCCGAAACTTAGGGGTATAATTATATATTAAAAAAACTAGCGTAAAGTCTTGTGGGAAAATAAAAAGGATAAATTAACCATAAATTGCAATAATTAATTACAATAAATTCCGGATTCTTCTCTCACTCTACGCGTTACTCGCGGTCGTGATTCATTTTCTCGTGTTGGTTGGGTGTCCGTTTGTTGGTTCGTGGTTAGTTTCGGTTGAGGAGCAGTTCTGCGGTCCTGGTTGATCGAAGTGATCATGTTGGTGGTGTTTGTGGTCTCCGAAGATCCCTCATCTAGGTGGGGGAACGTCGTGTGATCCACACTTCCCCAAGTGTCGTCTTTGCCTTATGAGGATTTCTGCTTTCTGTCTTTCCGGCGGCGAGACATCGTGTCAGCTGGTGCTGTCCCATGCGCTCGCTATGCACTTCACCACGCCGAGCTTCCTTTCTCTCGATGTTGTGTCCGCTTGTTTGCTTAGGGTTTGGGGTTTTCCGGGTTTGCTTCGGGTGTTTCTTTTGATGTATTCTGTGTTTGTACTTCTTTCAGATCTTTGTGATCTCATCCTTCGGGATGCTCTCGGGTAGGCTAACCACCACCCGAATTTTTTCCTTATAAAAAAAAAAGAAAATTTTGTTAACCGATGTTATCGCTCACGCTACATATCACTTTTTGCTTCCCCGCCCCCTTGCTCATAAAAAGCTAATGGTGATTTGGAATAAATGATACTCCCTCATTCCCACAATGGTTGTCTTTAACTATCCATACACGTTTTCTTAAGAAGCTAAAAACTATATAAAATATCAATATTTTATTAAATATTTTTAAATAATATCATACATATTACTAATAAGTATAGAATTATTTTAAAAAATTAATTAAAAAATGGATATTTTATATAGTTTTTAACTTCTTAAAAAGCGTGCATAAATAATCCAAAGACAACCATTGTGGGACGGAGGGAGTATAATGATTAATATTATATTTATAACTTTTATTGGAGCATGGTCAAAATATCGATTAAAATACGGCATTACGGCAACAACACAAACATTTCAAGCCAATAACTCCCATATGTTCCAAGTAATGAAGAAAACCCAATATCTAAAAAAAAAAAACTCTTAAAAAATTGGAATAAAACAACTTTCAAAAATATTTTTCGACAACTAAAGGATATAGAGGAAAAACTAACAAATCTATAAAGAATGAATATCACGACACCTCAAGGTAACAACAGTAGCAGACAATTGCGACTGATTAACAAAAAGAAAAAAAATTTCTACAATATCATAACCTTTATTGGCGACAAAGGGTGAAAACAAAACATCTAAAACTCTCTGATACGTATTCAGGATACCACCACAAGGTAGCTACATGACGCAGAAACAAGAAATTCATTAGAGAAATTGTTACAACTGAAGGAGCAACAATTATCGAAGAAGAAAACATCAAAAGAGAGATTCACAATGATTTCGAAAAAATGATTCAAAGAAGAAAGGATCAATTATCACCTTTTAAACAAATATCTAGAACTAATAAATACAGAAATTTCGCAGCAGAGTAATGATTTCCTCACAAAACTAGTTACAAACCAGGAAATAAAAAAGGCCTTAGGAAAAGATAAATTCACATGACTAGATGGTATGAATGCAAAATTCTACCAACGATACTGGGGCATTGTTGGACCATCAATTATAAAAGCAATCAAAGGTTTCTGCAACTCTGGGAAGATGCTCAAACAAATCAATCAAACTTTTATATCCCTTATTCCTAAATGTGAAAACCCAACAACAACGAACAATTATAGACCTATTAGTCTCTATTCTACTCTCTATAAGGCGATTGTGAAAATCCTCGTGAAAAGACTTAAAACTGTGCTAGGAAATTAAAACTAATCCACCCACTGCAAGGAGGCTTCATTTCAAATAGAGCAATTTAAGACAATGTACTCATTGCACACGAAATTTTCCACTTCTTGCACTCTAAAAAGGGTCGTGAGAGTTGGATTGCGATCAAACTTGATATGGAAAAGTCATACGATCGATAGACTGAACTGGGACTTTTTGTTTGCCATTATGTCTAAATTTGGCTTTTGCTAGAAATTATTTGGTTGGATTAAAGAATGTATCCAAACTGTGACCTTCTCTATTATAGTAAATGACGAACCAACTGACACTTTTCGGCGCTCAACGGGGTCTAAGACAAGGAGATTCTATCTCCCCTTACCTTTTTATCATAGGCGCAGAAATCCTAGCACGAAAATTACAGCGACAAAGTGAACAATCAAGGAACACTATCGGTGTCAAAACCTCGAGGAGTGGTCCTTCAATTCCCTTCCTCTCCTTTGTTGATGATATCATGATCTTTTCTAAAGCAACCCCCGAAGCCTGCAAAATGGTGAAGAATATAATTGACGACTACTGCGAGATCTTAGGCCAAAAAGTAAATTTTTTAAAATTCGCATTGTAACGGCCCGGATGTAAATACCCAGGTTACGTTTCAAAGGTTGGTTACCTTCATTCGGATCTTGCAATTCGAGTACAGGTCGAGGTTTCAAACCTCAAAGGATCAATACTTTAAAGTGGGGATTTCGAACCCCAAAACAATCGAAAGGGTCGTTAGGTGCCCTTAAGCTGTCCTAAGACTATATCGCGGAAATTCATTTGCGAAACGGGTGAAAGCAGAAGTAAAGTAGAACTTGCCACGGCGAGGCCGGGTCAAAACCAAGTCATTAAATCATATACTCTGAATTTATAAGCCAAATTAGCGGAGTTAGGCAGGTTCTTTGCAATCGCCCGGGGGATTCCCACGCCATAGAAACAAAGAGCAATCACACCTAAAAACAAGTTGTGCGAGCGGGATCAGACCGAGGCCCCCAACGCACTCTGTCCCACAAGCAAGTATACACTGTAACGGCCCGGATATAGATACCAAGGTTACGTTTCGAAGGTTGGGTACCTTCGTTCAGATCTTGCAATTCGAGTACAGGTCGAGGTTTTAAAACTCAAGATTAGTATTTTAAAGTGGGGATTTCGGACCCCAAAATAGCCTGATGGCCACGCGGAGTCTTCGAGCAGTCCTAAGTCTAAGTCGCGGAAATTCGTTTTCAAACTAAAGAATAACGGAAGTAGAGTACAACTTTCCACGGCAAGGCCGGGTCAAAACCAAAACACATAATTATGAAATTGTAAGGCCGAGTCAGCGGGGTTAGACAGATTCTTTGCAAGCGCCCGGGGTTTCCCACGTCATAGAGACAAAGAGAAATTATACCTAAAAAAATGTGGTGCGAGCGGGATCAGATCGAGACCCCAACACACCTTGTCCCGCAAGCAAACATACACATACGCTAATATAAGGATGATGCAGATACAGAAATGAAATCACACTAACATGCTCCTAATTACAGTATGCAGAAAAGACTGTAAAGGCGCCCAAAGAATGCCAAATGGCATATCCCTCTCCTACCTCTGCACCCCTTTCCGTTAGTGCAGAGACTGGCCAGTTCGATGCTATAGCATATCATATCATATCTCATCATCATAACATAAATTAAACATGCCCGATGGTGCTGGGCTATCATCATGCTCATATCGACTCGATAGACTCAGGGCACCCGATGGGGCTGGGCTACCCTATGACCCTAGCAAAGACTCTAGGACTATCACAGATAACGGCCGTTCTGTTTCAATCACACAAAGTAACCGAATGCTCATTCATAGGTGCAATCCTAGCATGATACTACATCGCATGCTTCAATGCTTATGCAACACCTAATATGTCATATATTCACAAGCAGGTATACTCTTTCGAGTCTGAGTAAGCCCATAAAGGAACTTACCTGAGTAAGCCGAACAGCAAAAGATACAGCAGAAGCAGAATCCAAGAATCAACAATCACCTAATATATAAGCGAATAAGGCGCCATGAGATATTATTCTACTATTTAACACATGGAAACTTTCCCCAAGCTAATCATAAAAGAAAATAACTAGATTCCGAGAAATTATCCGAATACCCAAGTCTAGGTCAACCCGGTCAATGTTGCTATGATAAGATTTTCTAACACATCGCTTTCCAACAAAGTTCTCAAAAGAATATATTTCCAAAACATAGAAACTTCTTTTAAAAAAAACAATTATACCTTCCATTTTATAAGTAAATCCTTTTAATGTTCTCAACTAATATATATTAAATTCATTTTATAATATAATACTTCCCAACTTTATTTTCTTAAAACTTAGGTTAATAATAATAATAATAATACATATAATAATAATATTAACGATAAATAAATAAAACAAATAAATGCGTAACTATGTACATATACATATATACCATATATGAGTTAAAACAAAATAAAAGAATTCAACTGGTCGGCCCAGTCCTAAGAATCCGAGAGTTACAGCCCACCCACAGGAGCCTAGAACCCGGATCCAAGTAAGGCAAATGGAAGGGGATCCGGATCCAGGTGTGTTGAAGGCAAAAGGGAGGGGGGTCCGGACGAATATGATATAACCCGTTTTAGGGTTAACCCGGCCTATGAAATTAGGCCCAGGAAGCCTCCCCTTCGTCTTCAACCTCAGCCGAAGCAGAGGACGAGCGAAAGAAAAGGACGGGGAAGCGGGAAGGGAATCCTCGGCCTCCGGCGGCTCGTTGGCCTCCGCCCTTCCACCACGGAGGTCGGAATGGAATTCCGACCACCATCGGCCCAAAAGGGAGGAAACGATGACAAGAAGAAAGGGAGAAGGAGAAGATTACCGAGGTCCGAGTCTTAGCTCCGACGAGGTGCTCTGGGCAACATTTGGCTGCAACAATGGAGGAAGAGGCTTGCTCCGGCCTAGGACGACGGAAAAGGGTTAAAAGGGTGACCTTCACACAGATTCAAGCCGAAACACAAAGGAATCGAAGGTTTTACCTTTTCGAACCCAAACAGGGGAGGGGTGCGGTTTGGAAGTGATGAGGCGTCGTCGGAGTCGAGGGTGTTCCGGCTGAGGCTAAGACAGATTAGAAGTAAGCAAGGGCTTAGCTGAAGGGTGTTTTAAAGCAAGGAAGGAGGGTCGAGATGCTTTACCGAGTTTTTGAAGCGAAGCAGAGGGGAGGACTTCTCCAGCAGCGTTGGTGGCCCCGGCGGCCTCCTGAGCCCTTCTGGACGCCGGAATGGGGAGATGGCAGCTGTTGCTCACTGGTGGAGGGAAGCTTGGAGGGAAACGTGAGAAATGGAGGAAGAAAGGGGGTAGCTTGGGGGAAGGATGGCTGCGGCAAGGAGGATCCTTGGGGGGTTCCTCCTGGTTTCTACAGAGGGAGAAAGATATGAGGGAGAGAGGGTGTTTGTGGGTTTCAGAAATGAGGGTGTGGGTGAGGGAATGTGGGTATGTATAGGAGGTGAGGGTGCAAGGCAAGGTGAGGAGGGAGTGCTGCAGAAGGGTGGATGCAGGGAGAGCGAGGAGGGAATGCAGCAGTAAGGGGGACCACTGTACAGACGGGTAAGCTGGGAGGGAGAGAGAGAGAGAGAAATTTAAACAAACAATATAAAATATATAAATAAGATGGAAGGGTCCCACTCGCCTTGCAAATTCGAATTTCCGACGTTCGATTCCCAAATGCCGCTCATAAAGCGGAATTTCGACGCTAAGAATTTAAATTGAATTAAAACATTTCGAGTAAGAAAATAATTTTTTAAATTCGAATACTCAAGGATGGAATTCGATTCCGAATAAAATCTAATTTAAAATGAAGTCGGAAGGATTTATAAAATGGACCTTGCTCGGGGACAAATTTTTCTTCCAATCATACGCATAAATAGTCATTTTCAATTCATTTTTAACTAATAAAATAATTATATAGTATAGAATATATTTTTGTCTTTACATACACATACGCTATAATAAAGATGCTTTGATGCAATACGGAAATTAAATCACACTATCATGCTCCTAGGTTATAATATGCAGAAAAGAACTGTAAAGGTGCCCAAAGAATGCCAAGTGGCATATCTCCATATCTCTGTATTTCCCGTACCCACTCCGAGGTAGGGCGCTCGACCTTAGCCGAACCGTAACAAATATATTCCCGTACCCACTCCGAGGTAGGGCGCTCGGTCTATGCCGAACCGTACAAAGATATATATATATATATATATATATATATATATATATATATATATATATATATATATATAGATCATACTCATCGACTCGATCGGGGACCGAAACGGTATAAAACACGAATGCCCCCATGACCCTAACAAAGACTCTAAGACTCACAGATAACGGCCGTTCTGCTCTCAAACACACAAAGTAACCGAATGCTCATTCATAAGTGCAATCCTAGCATGATACTACATGGCATGCTTTAATGCTTATGCAACACCTAGTATGTCATATAATCACAAGCAGGGATTCTCTTTCGGATCTGAGTAAGCCCATAAAGGAACTTACCTGGAGAAGCGCGGAACCCAAGAAATAATCAGCAATAGCAAGCAATCCAATCATGTCACAAATCACCTAGCATATAATATAAGATGTGCATAAGTCTACGTCTAAATCACACAAGGCACCCCTAACTATCAGACATAAGTTTACGAAATCATATAGTATCACATCTTAACATTAATTCATCACTATCATCTCAACTCATCTCATCATCTCATCATCTTCCTTATTCATTTCCATCAATCAGCTCATATCGTCACATATCATCTTAATCCTTCCATTTTAACTTAACTGTCATATTTCATCATGTCTCATCTTATATATCATCCTATAACATCTTCTATATCATCTCAACACATGTCATCACATAATATCATGTAACATCTCATATCATAATTCATACTTAATCATCATATCAATATCATAACACACCGCCTCATAGCATGCTTCATAATCAACACATAACACATCAATATCACATATGATAATTTATATATACAAAACAGACAAGTCAATTTCTCAAGATTCCCGAAGCTCTTAAATCTCAAGTTAGACTAAATCAATTTCCATCCTTTAAAACCTTTTCCAAATTCTTTTCTTTTTAAAATCCAAATCTCCTAATATTATATTTGAAATCACCAAAATCAATCCATTTTAATAACCCGCATTTATAAAACAACAATACCAAATTACTTCATCATTTCTAAAAACATCTACTAAAGCACCACATAATATCATAATATCAAATAATACCACTTTGAACAACTTTTATAATATATATTAATTTTTAGAAAATATATAATCACCACATCATAATAATATTATAATAATAATTATAATAATAACCATAATAAGAGTGATTATCTAAAATAGCATAACAACACATCATATATAAACAATACAACCCAACACTCTTTGTAAAACTCAACCCAAAAGAAAAGGCCCAAACCCGGATCCAATCCAGCCCAGACCCGAGTACCCATACCCAGCTCTCCTCTCAACTATCACTTTAATGAACCAAAAATTTTAAACCGAACCGGACCAACAAAATAAGAAAAGGAAAGAATGAAACCGGGTTCACACCCAACCCTGTTCGGTTTCACAGAGAGGCGGGAGGAAGAAGAAGAGAAGGAAGGGGACTTCTCAGGCAGCTCTCACCTGACCCCCACACACAGATCCCTTCCCCGATATCAGCACACGAAAGCACCTCAGATGTCACAGAAAGGAGGAAAGAGAAGGGGGTTACCGTGACTTGGAGATCTCGCCGGAAAAACGTTGTCGGGGCTCGATTCGACTCCGGCGGTGGCGAAACCTCCTTGTCTGTGGCCTAGGAAGGAGGAGGAATGAGTAAAGGCCCATCTTTACGAGCTTATTGAGTGCAAGAAGGAGGAATGGTGGCTTACCAAGGTGCTCAGAAAACAGGGGAGGAGAAGCGGTGGGAGGAGGGTTGACGTCAACTCCTGCTGGTGGCTCCTGGGCTCCGCTCGGACGTCGCTGGCTGCTTTTGCTCGACGGAGAGAGAAGGAGGTAAAGTGGTTCTTGGCGACTTGGAGTCCGGAAAACAAAGAACACACGGTGGTTTGGTGGTTCTGTGCCTCTCGACAAGGCAGAGGAAAGAAAGGATGGGGCGCTGGTGGCTGTGAGAATAGGAGAGGTAGGAGATGTGGTGGTGGTGGGGTTTGTGGGCGACGAGTTCAACAAGAAAGGAAAGTGGCAGAGATGGAGGGTGGTGGTTGCGGCAAGGAAGGCTCGGGGTTTGTGCTTTACATTGAAGAGAGAAGGATGGCCAGCTAGCCACTACAGGCGGATGGACAGAAGGGCTTATGGTGCTGCTGATTGCGGGTACAAGAGAGGAAGGAGGAGAGATGGTGCTTGTGTGGGTTGAAATGAGGGAGGAATCAAAGGACTAAAAAGGGAGGAGGCTAAATGAGTTATGTGTGAAGGGTGTTTGAAATCGGATAGGAAGGGGGAAGGGAAGGCACTGTAAGTCTGAATTTAACAACAGGCAAAGGCTGTGTAAATTTTGGCTCTTTGTCAAAATTGGTGGAACAATGGTGTGAGGGAGCAAGTGGAGGAGGTTGTGCTTTAGCTAAAAGTGGGAGTAGGAAAGATGGAGGAAGGGGGCTGGCTCATCCGAAAAAAAACAAAAAATAAGAAGACAACAAGTGGTCCCAAAGGCTAATTCAAAATACCCGGAGATAAATCCCGGAATCCACTCAATCGATCCAATCCCGACCTATTCAAATTTAAATCAAAGTTCAAATCTGAATTAATAATGAATTCTAAATAATATTTTTTAAATCTCATGGTAAGAAAACGGAATTAAAATCCATTCTTAGATCAAATTTAAATTTATGCCGGAATCCGCTCCAAAATAATTAAAATAAAATTATTCTGCTCGGGGACAGAAGTTTTCAAAATTTTCCGAAATCTTATAATTCAAATCCCAATTAAGTAAATATTAAATCGAAATTAATTCTTAATTATAAAATAATATTTTAAAATCCCGATTCTTTACATCATCCACCTCTAAAAACAAGTCTCGTCCCCGAGACTAAAACCCTTTTCAAAACCGATCAAGTTTTTCTCAAAACATAGAATCAAATAAAATCATGCAAAAATCCATGTCGATTCTATCCTATATCAGTCAACCAAGTTTTTAGAACTCAAGAGGTGAAATCATCCACCTCTAAGGGCTAATCCCAAATTCTCTTCCTGGGTTCAATTTTTAGAATCGGTTTCAACTATCAATCTCAAGATATCATCGTGCTCAACGGAAATCATCTCAAATTATCTCAGAATATCATATATCAACATAATCAAGCCAAGCTATCAAGTTTCATCATGTTATCAAGCATATCAAGGGTGGTATCATACGAGTATAATGCAAGCAAGTCATCGCATATCAACAGGCTCATCGCCAATCACATTATATCATCATATATTCTGGACATAACTATCGATCATATAAGCACAATGGCATAGAGATAAACATCGAAGCACACATCTCAAAACAAGGCACTACGTTATACTCACCACTAGGTCAAGAGGTCAAGGTAATGTCCACACTAGGCTCCACGTAAGACGCGAGTAGCTCATCTGAAGTATCTTCACAACTAAACTGAATACTCCTCTCAAGACGCTCTACCAAGGAAACATCGGCCTCGACATGGAGGTTAGAACAGTCAAGAATGTGGCTAGGATCAGAAACATATCGACAAAGCTAAGACAAGAAAGACATCGTGCACCCCAACTAAGGACGGGGATAAAGCCAAGCGACATGCTACCTCCTCAGAACCTCAAAAGGATCAACAAACTTAGGGCTCAGCTTGCCTATGATATCAAAACGTCGGAACCCTCGGGTGGTGATACTCTCAACCATACGTGTGCTCACACATCAAAGAAAATCTCGATCCTTGTCAATGTCTCGGAACCCGTGAACATGCTGTTAGAAGTGCGAAGTGAACCGTCCATCTCCGTCCATAACTATCCTCTCAGGAACTCCATAGAGCCTCGAAATCCGTCGAATGAACTCCTCAACTAGCCTCGAAACATGCCAAGTTTCTTAAATAGCGATGAAGTGCGCCTCTCACTTAATCCTCTACTTCAAGTCCTGGGACCAGTGGGTTATAGGCCCACCACGCTTCCCCTGCGCAGCTCGAGTACTATCCAGTTGACCGTTCTCTTCTCCAAGTCTTCGCTCGTTGAAAGTAGCGCAAGGATACTAAGTTAACGGGGATAGAGGAGAGACAAAAGCGGACAACTCGAATTCCCTACTAAACCAAACACGGACCAAGACTGACGATGACAAGATGAGAAGATAAGATCCCAACCCAATAATGACAATAGTGCCCTTATGGAATTCTATGAGGTTATAATTGTGGCAAACAAAACACATATCGATCAATAATGAAGCATACTAGTCACATCAATACACACTAACATGTACCTATCTCGATGAATAACAACAACACACATTGGAAGCAAGGGACATGATCGAGTTCTTCACGGACGTACATATAAGACAATCTAGCTACCTATCATTCCTCAAGTAACAGACAAGCTCGACATATTAATAATCACGTGTGCATGAATTTAAAAATAGATCTGTGTGGTACAAGCCAGACAAAACATTGTAATATAACGAGTAACACATGTATGGTTGAATACTCTTGTGCAAAAGAATCTCAGAAAATCATATACACCTATCATCATAACTAATCCAAGTCCAAATCCGTATAAATCATGGAATCATAAATCGTCTTTAAATCACCTTTTCTATTAAATCGTATAACATCACATAAGAACTCAAATCATATCCATAAAGTAACCCAACCGAGTTTAAACCAAACTCGAATCAATGCCCAAAGAAAGGAGAGAACCGGCTCCGGCCAAGAGCCCAGACCTGGTTTTCGTTGCGGCGAATTGGCCGCTCGCCACGGCGAAATCCAGTTCTTCGTCCCTCGCGAGTGATGCCTCTCGCTATGCACGACAAGCATCGTTCTCTTCCTTTGTTCCTACTCCTTGTTCGTCGCGACAACCATGGTTTCGCCGCGGCGAAACAAGCGACTGTGAGCTCGCTTTTGATCTAAACTCGATCTTTCTTTCCCAACTAATCTAACCCTTTTCGACACCCTCCCCCGACCTCAAACAACATCTTAGAATAATGATTCCGAATAATAATACAACTAACAATTTGATAACCCCCTTAAAACCACATTTTTAAATACCTCAAGATTTAATATAGGATATTCAAATAACAATTAACCACCCATGTCGGATACACACATAGATAAGTCATAGCAATATGGAATCCGATACTAAGATGCTCAAACACATCATAGCACTATAAAAGGAACACATAAGGGGGCATAATAACTATCACATCATACAACAACAAGGTCCACATGATAGGATAGGTATGACATGTAATCATACGATGAGCTATAATCGGAAGGCATGTCCTACACGAGTCTAACCGATCAGGACGTGGCATAAGTATACCTAAAGATTATTACTGAGGTACAAGTTCAACATCCGATCATATTTCATGTATATGTGCATTTCATCACGTCGTAGTATGTAACATGTGAGGTGACATCCAATTATTAATTAACATAAGACTCGTAATTATATGAGCTCAACAAGATAAGCATAGATTGACACTATTTCCTAAGCAAAATTATAATGTGTGTACTTGGGCATGATTTTAATTATAATAGAGGGCACATGGTCGGACGAGTTACAAGCTACTAGAATACAATAAGCATCACAAGAGCATCATATGGTAAGACAACAATCTATATGAGACACACACACAAGCATGCTACTAATCACATTAAGCTTGATACAAGGGTGTTGAAGCATATCATGGCCACTAAATTTGCAACATCTAACATGCTTAGATATTCATAGGATCATATAAGGGGACATAGCAAGGCTATCACAACTTATGACAAGAGTAATTGAATGAGGGTACAATTTGAGTGTGGAATTATGCAAGTCACATTTCAAAGAGCTTAGATTTCACATGATACTAGTAGTGCATGACAAGTCATGGATATATGAAAAAGGAGATGCATCGAATAACTTCACATAATAGCATGGGAGTCATAGAAGCTCAAGTAAGTCTACCATCGCAACCAACATTAATTTATATAGGAGGGATACAAGTAAGTGTGACTGGGTGAATCATACGCATGTCATATTGCAAAACAGGATAATGCTCCTAGGGTGTCATGCTTCGAGAGATTAGTACGCCACATTTACACATATAAGGTTAATCATGCGAGTGCCTAGCAACCATCATGGTGTGTGGGTGTTCATGCAAAGGTCGAGGTCTCCACACGTATAAAGATATTGTCTCAAGAAAGGGTGTAACAAGAGACGTACCTATCCTAGTCATATCGAGGTCATCCGAGTATAAAGTCAATGATGGCAAGATGATCATCTAAGGTGCCACTAGATACTAAGATGCAGGGGAACAACATGACATTAGGAATGCAATATTTGCGTACATAAATTAGACAATTAGAGCACATATCCTCATGATAAGTTACATGTGAGAAGACATACATCCTATATGATACTAAATGCATACACGGAATCTAATTACAATGTGGTGTGTGCACATGTAGGGTGTCAGACGATTCATCCTTAAAAGCATAAAAGAGTATCAGGGGCATGAAGGAACAACATCATGAGACAAGTACATAGGCATGATACTAGTTGGAATCACATAAGGTATAATGAGTATCGAGGTGTAACACAATTCATATTTCAAGGACATAAGGAACGAATGTCGATACTATCGGGGATCTATTTTAAGTAGAAGCATATCATAAAGCAAGTAAGGCATAAATGTACACAAGCCACAAGTCATGGGTCCTACAGGACACTAATATCTCGATGAAAGGCGTAGATGTACAACATATGATACATGTACATTAAACAACTTAGCACCAACATAGGCAGGAGGTCAAGACAATCATAAGGCAGTCATATGGAACTAAGGGAGAAACATAGCGGGAAACAATACGAGCCTAGGATAGTGTGGCTTCACATGGATAGAAGGGATACATGTACATGGGTATAAATCAATAGTTCTGTATAGGGCATGTATTTAGCACAATAGTGTATCAAGTCATTCATATAGTAATGCATCAAGTCACGTAAACACAGATAGGGCTACCGTTATAACCAAACAGAGATTTCCAAGGGCAATATCGACTTATCCCCACAGACTCAAAAGCTCATTTCCCGTGGAATGCTTGTGCGACTCATTTCAAGAACATAGAAGGGTACTCAAATTACTCCCAAAAGAGAATGATGGAGTTCGTATAGAAGTTCATGACAAGGAGACATCACTAACCATTGCGAGAATCGAGGAGGATGAACCCATAAGACAACCCATTTCATAGACTCGGAATTGTTCGAAGTTTGATACTCTAGCACACTGACCATCTCATGGCATGACCTATGGTGTCAAGTACCATACTCATCACACGCTCAAGTAGTCAATGTCCCGAACCTAATTCTCAGATAAGATTAGATTCCCAATTCCATTTCCCATAAAAGACATCGATACAATAAGGAACGACTCGATCAGAACATCAAATTGAGACATGAAAGAAGATAAAGGGGAAAATCAGAACGAAAGGAATAGACATCTCTCAACTATCACCAACCCCTAACCAAACTTCGTCGAACCAGAGATAAAACGAAATGGAAGGACACCAACAAGTGAATCATGGAGGAGACTGCTCGATAAGAAAGAAATTCCGACGATACTGAAAGAAAAGAGTCTTTCTCTTATCCCACTCACATAGAGATGCAACACTCAGTCTAAGTATATCAACAGATTTCTAGTTCTACCATAGTAGCACTCATCACAAAATTAGTCAAGGAAAATTATAATGATCTCCTTCGAGGGAGATCGCCCTCAGGTCCAATTGATATAAAGCACATCAAGCTATCTAATGCCGCTCTTCGAGGAGCGACTGACCGGAGGGGCAAATACCTCACGATCTCTAACTAACTCGCCACTCCAACCACCGCGGTGCAATTCCAAGGAGTCTTCGAGGCCCATCTGTAAAGAATAAGCTATATTTTGCCTACCCATTCCCAACTACATCCAATAGGGATGGTCTAGCGCCTTTTCTACCCACTCGATCCCTTTGGTTTTATCCATCATATTTAATAAGCCGAGTTCATATTTTGTCAAATTGAGTTAGGCATAATAAGTTCATTTTTCCCCTTTAAAACATCTTCAAATCCTTTGAAATTCATGGGCAATTTTCCAAAACATACACCCGACCAATGCGTACCCGAATTGCACAACCTGGCTCTGATACCAACTTTGTAACGACCCGGATGTAAATACCCAGGTTACGTTTCGAAGGTTGGTTACCTTCGTTCGGATCTTGCAATTCGAGTACGGGTCGAGGTTTTAAACCTCAAAGGATCAGTACTTTAAAGTGGGGATTTCGAACCCCAAAACAATCAAAAGGGTCGTTAGTGCCCTTAAGCTGTCCTAAGACTATATCGCGGAAATTCATTTGCGAAACGGGTGAAAGAGGAAGTAAAGTACAACTTGCCACGGCGAGGCCGGGTCAAAACCAAGTCATTAAATCATATATTATGATATGAGATGTTACATGATATTATGTGATGACATGTGTTGAGATGATATAGAAGATGTTATAGGATGATATATAAGATGAGACATGATGAAATATGACAGTTAAGATAAAATGGAAGGATTAAGATGATATGAGACGATATGTGACGATATGAGCTGATTGACGGAAATGAATAAGGAAGATGATGAGATGAGTTGAGATGATAGTGATGAATTAATGTTAAGATGTGATACTATATGATTTCGTAAACTTATGTCTGATAGTTAGGGGTGCCTTGTGTGATGTAGACGTAGACTTATGCACATCTTATATTATATGCTAGGTGATTAGACAAGTCAATTTCTCAAGATTCCCGAAGCTCTTAAATCTCAAGTTAGACTAAATCAAGTTCCATCCTTTAAAACCTTTTCCAAATTCTTTTCTTTTTAAAATCCAAATCTCCTAATATTATATTTGAAATCACCAAAATCAATCCATTTTAATAACCCGCATTTATAAAACAACAATACCAAATTACTTCATCATTTCTAAAAACATCTACTAAAGCACCACATAATATCATAATATCAAATAATACCACTTTGAACAACTTTTATAATATATATTAATTTTTAGAAAATATATAATCACCACATCATAATAATATTATAATAATAATTATAATAATAACCATAATAAGAGTGATTATCTAAAATAGCATAACAACACATCATATATAAACAATACAACCCAACACTCTTTGTAAAACTCAACCCAAAAGAAAAGGCCCAAACCCGGATCCAATCCAGCCCAGACCCGAGTACCCATACCCAGCTCTCCTCTCAACTATCACTTTAATGAACCAAAAATTTTAAACCGAACCGGACCAACAAAATAAGAAAAGGAAAGGATGAAACCGGGTTCACACCCAACCCTGTTCGGTTTCACAGAGAGGCGGGAGGAAGAAGAAGAGAAGGAAGGGGACTTCTCAGGCAGCTCTCACCTGACCCCCACACACAGATCCCTTCCCCGATATCAGCACACGAAAGCACCTCAGATGTCACAGAAAGGAGGAAAGAGAAGGGGGTTACCGTGACTTGGAGATCTCGCCGGAAAAACGTCGTCGGGGCTCGATTCGACTCCGGCAGTGGCGAAACCTCCTTGTCTGTGGCCTAGGAAGGAGGAGAAATGAGTAAAGGCCCATCTTTATGAGCTTATTGAGTGCAAGAAGGAGGAATGGTGGCTTACCAAGGTGCTCAGAAAACAGGGGAGGAGAAGGGGTGGGAGGAGGGTCGACGTCAACTCCTGCTGGTGGCTCCTGGGCTCCGCTCGGACGTCGCTGGCTGCTTCTGCTCGACGGAGAGAGAAGGAGGTAAAGTGGTTCTTGGCGACTTGGAGTCCGGAAAACAAAGAACACACGGTGGTTTGGTGGTTCTGTGCCTCTCGACAAGGCAGAGGAAAGAAAGGATGGGGCGCTGGTGGCTGTGAGAATAGGAGAGGTAGGAGATGTGGTGGTGGTGGGGTTTGTGGGCGACGAGTTCAACAAGAAAGGAAAGTGGCAGAGATGGAGGGTGGTGGTTGCGGCAAGGAAGGCTCGGGGTTTGTGCTTTACATTGAAGAGAGAAGGATGGCCAGCTAGCCACTACAGGCGGATGGACAGAAGGGCTTATGGTGCTGCTGATTGCGGGTACAAGAGAGGAAGGAGGAGAGATGGTGCTTGTGTGGGTTGAAATGAGGGAGGAATCAAAGGACTAAAAAGGGAGGAGGCTAAATGAGTTATGTGTGAAGGGTGTTTGAAATCGGATAGGAAGGGGGAAGGGAAGGCACTGTAAGTCTGAATTTAACAACAGGCAAAGGCTGTGTAAATTTTGGCTCTTTGTCAAAATTGGTGGAACAATGGTGTGAGGGAGCAAGTGGAGGAGGTTGTGCTTTAGCTAAAAGTGGGAGTAGGAAAGATGGAGGAAGGGGGCTGGCTCATCCGAAAAAAAAACAAAAAATAAGAAGACAACAAGTGGTCCCAAAGGCTAATTCAAAATACCCGGAGATAAATCCCGGAATCCACTCAATCGATCCAATCCCGACCTATTCAAATTTAAATCAAAGTTCAAATCTGAATTAATAATGAATTCTAAATAATATTTTTTAAATCTCATGGTAAGAAAACGGAATTAAAATCCATTCTTAGATCAAATTTAAATTTATGCCGGAATCCGCTCCAAAATAATTAAAATAAAATTATTCTGCTCGGGGACAGAAGTTTTCAAAATTTTCCGAAATCTTATAATTCAAATCCCAATTAAGTAAATATTAAATCGAAATTAATTCTTAATTATAAAATAATATTTTAAAATCCCGATTCTTTACATCATCCACCTCTAAAAACAAGTCTCGTCCCCGAGACTAAAACCCTTTTCAAAACCGATCAAGTTTTTCTCAAAACATAGAATCAAATAAAATCATGCAAAAATCCATGTCGATTCTATCCTATATCAGTCAACCAAGTTTTTAGAACTCAAGAGGTGAAATCATCCACCTCTAAGGGCTAATCCCAAATTCTCTTCCTGGGTTCAGTTTTTAGAATCGGTTTCAACTATCAATCTCAAGATATCATCGTGCTCAACGGAAATCATCTCAAATTATCTCAGAATATCATATATCAACATAATCAAGCCAAGCTATCAAGTTTCATCATGTTATCAAGCATATCAAGGGTGGTATCATACGAGTATAATGCAAGCAAGTCATCGCATATCAACAGGCTCATCGCCAATCACATTATATCATCATATATTCTGGACATAACTATCGATCATATAAGCACAATGGCATAGAGATAAACATCGAAGCACACATCTCAAAACAAGGCACTACGTTATACTCACCACTAGGTCAAGAGGTCAAGGTAATGTCCACACTAGGCTCCACGTAAGACGCGAGTAGCTCATCTGAAGTATCTTCACAACTAAACTGAATACTCCTCTCAAGACGCTCTACCAAGGAAACATCGGCCTCGACATGGAGGTTAGAACAGTCAAGAATGTGGCTAGGATCAGAAACATATCGACAAAGCTAAGACAAGAAAGACATCGTGCACCCCAACTAAGGACGGGGATAAAGCCAAGCGACATGCTACCTCCTCAGAACCTCAAAAGGATCAACAAACTTAGGGCTCAGCTTGCCTATGATATCAAAACGTCGGAACCCTCGGGTGGTGATACTCTCAATCATACGTGTGCTCACACATCAAAGAAAATCTCGATCCTTGTCAATGTCTCGGAACCCGTGAACATGCTGTTAGAAGTGCGAAGTGAACCGTCCATCTCCGTCCATAACTATCCTCTCAGGAACTCCATAGAGCCTCGAAATCCGTCGAATGAACTCCTCAACTAGCCTCGAAACATGCCAAGTTTCTTAAATAGCGATGAAGTGCGCCTCTCACTTAATCCTCTACTTCAAGTCCTGGGACCAGTGGGTTATAGGCCCACCACGCTTCCCCTGCGCAGCTCGAGTACTATCCAGTTGACCGTTCTCTTCTCCAAGTCTTCGCTCGTTGAAAGTAGCGCAAGGATACTAAGTTAACGGGGATAGAGGAGAGACAAAAGCGGACAACTCGAATTCCCTACTAAACCAAACACGGACCAAGACTGACGATGACAAGATGAGAAGATAAGATCCCAACCCAATAATGACAATAGTGCCCTTATGGAATTCTATGAGGTTATAATTGTGGCAAACAAAACACATATCGATCAATAATGAAGCATACTAGTCACATCAATACACACTAACATGTACCTATCTCGATGAATAACAACAACACACATTGGAAGCAAGGGACATGATCGAGTTCTTCACGGACGTACATATAAGACAATCTAGCTACCTATCATTCCTCAAGTAACAGACAAGCTCGACATATTAATAATCACGTGTGCATGAATTTAAAAATAGATCTGTGTGGTACAAGCCAGACAAAACATTGTAATATAACGAGTAACACATGTATGGTTGAATACTCTTGTGCAAAAGAATCTCAGAAAATCATATACACCTATCATCATAACTAATCCAAGTCCAAATCCGTATAAATCATGGAATCATAAATCGTCTTTAAATCACCTTTTCTATTAAATCGTATAACATCACATAAGAACTCAAATCATATCCATAAAGTAACCCAACCGAGTTTAAACCAAACTCGAATCAATGCCCAAAGAAAGGAGAGAACCGGCTCCGGCCAAGAGCCCAGACCTGGTTTTCGTTGCGGCGAATTGGCCGCTCGCCACGGCGAAATCCAGTTCTTCGTCCCTCGCGAGTGATGCCTCTCGCTACGCACGACAAGCATCATTCTCTTCCTTTGTTCCTACTCCTTGTTCGTCGCGACAACCATGGTTTCGCCGCGGCGAAACAAGCGACTGTGAGCTCGCTTTTGATCTAAACTCGATCTTTCTTTCCCAACTAATCTAACCCTTTTCGACACCCTCCCCCGACCTCAAACAACATCTTAGAATAATGATTCCGAATAATAATACAACTAACAATTTGATAACCCCCTTAAAACCACATTTTTAAATACCTCAAGATTTAATATAGGATATTCAAATAACAATTAACCACCCATGTCGGATACACACATAGATAAGTCATAGCAATATGGAATCCGATACTAAGATGCTCAAACACATCATAGCACTATAAAAGGAACACATAAGGGGGCATAATAACTATCACATCATACAACAACAAGGTCCACATGATAGGATAGGTATGACATGTAATCATACGATGAGCTATAATCGGAAGGCATGTCCTACACGAGTCTAACCGATCAGGACGTGGCATAAGTATACCTAAAGATTATTACTGAGGTACAAGTTCAACATCCGATCATATTTCATGTATATGTGCATTTCATCACGTCGTAGTATGTAACATGTGAGGTGACATCCAATTATTAATTAACATAAGACTCGTAATTATATGAGCTCAACAAGATAAGCATAGATTGACACTATTTCCTAAGCAAAATTATAATGTGTGTACTTGGGCATGATTTTAATTATAATAGAGGGCACATGGTCGGACGAGTTACAAGCTACTAGAATACAATAAGCATCACAAGAGCATCATATGGTAAGACAACAATCTATATGAGACACACACACAAGCATGCTACTAATCACATTAAGCTTGATACAAGGGTGTTGAAGCATATCATGGCCACTAAATTTGCAACATCTAACATGCTTAGATATTCATAGGATCATATAAGGGGACATAGCAAGGCTATCACAACTTATGACAAGAGTAATTGAATGAGGGTACAATTTGAGTGTGGAATTATGCAAGTCACATTTCAAAGAGCTTAGATTTCACATGATACTAGTAGTGCATGACAAGTCATGGATATATGAAAAAGGAGATGCATCGAATAACTTCACATAATAGCATGGGAGTCATAGAAGCTCAAGTAAGTCTACCATCGCAACCAACATTAATTTATATAGGAGGGATACAAGTAAGTGTGACTGGGTGAATCATACGCATGTCATATTGCAAAACAGGATAATGCTCCTAGGGTGTCATGCTTCGAGAGATTAGTACGCCACATTTACACATATAAGGTTAATCATGCGAGTGCCTAGCAACCATCATGGTGTGTGGGTGTTCATGCAAAGGTCGAGGTCTCCACACGTATAAAGATATTGTCTCAAGAAAGGGTGTAACAAGAGACGTACCTATCCTAGTCATATCGAGGTCATCCGAGTATAAAGTCAATGATGGCAAGATGATCATCTAAGGTGCCACTAGATACTAAGATGCAGGGGAACAACATGACATTAGGAATGCAATATTTGCGTACATAAATTAGACAATTAGAGCACATATCCTCATGATAAGTTACATGTGAGAAGACATACATCCTATATGATACTAAATGCATACACGGAATCTAATTACAATGTGGTGTGTGCACATGTAGGGTGTCAGACGATTCATCCTTAAAAGCATAAAAGAGTATCAGGGGCATGAAGGAACAACATCATGAGACAAGTACATAGGCATGATACTAGTTGGAATCACATAAGGTATAATGAGTATCGAGGTGTAACACAATTCATATTTCAAGGACATAAGGAACGAATGTCGATACTATCGGGGATCTATTTTAAGTAGAAGCATATCATAAAGCAAGTAAGGCATAAATGTACACAAGCCACAAGTCATGGGTCCTACAGGACACTAATATCTCGATGAAAGGCGTAGATGTACAACATATGATACATGTACATTAAACAACTTAGCACCAACATAGGCAGGAGGTCAAGACAATCATAAGGCAGTCATATGGAACTAAGGGAGAAACATAGCGGGAAACAATACGAGCCTAGGATAGTGTGGCTTCACATGGATAGAAGGGATACATGTACATGGGTATAAATCAATAGTTCTGTATAGGGCATGTATTTAGCACAATAGTGTATCAAGTCATTCATATAGTAATGCATCAAGTCACGTAAACACAGATAGGGCTACCGTTATAACCAAACAGAGATTTCCAAGGGCAATATCGACTTATCCCCACAGACTCAAAAGCTCATTTCCCGTGGAATGCTTGTGCGACTCATTTCAAGAACATAGAAGGGTACTCAAATTACTCCCAAAAGAGAATGATGGAGTTCGTATAGAAGTTCATGACAAGGAGACATCACTAACCATTGCGAGAATCGAGGAGGATGAACCCATAAGACAACCCATTTCATAGACTCGGAATTGTTCGAAGTTTGATACTCTAGCACACTGACCATCTCATGGCATGACCTATGGTGTCAAGTACCATACTCATCACACGCTCAAGTAGTCAATGTCCCGAACCTAATTCTCAGATAAGATTAGATTCCCAATTCCATTTCCCATAAAAGACATCGATACAATAAGGAACGACTCGATCAGAACATCAAATTGAGACATGAAAGAAGATAAAGGGGAAAATCAGAACGAAAGGAATAGACATCTCTCAACTATCACCAACCCCTAACCAAACTTCGTCGAACCAGAGATAAAACGAAATGGAAGGACACCAACAAGTGAATCATGGAGGAGACTGCTCGATAAGAAAGAAATTCCGACGATACTGAAAGAAAAGAGTCTTTCTCTTATCCCACTCACATAGAGATGCAACACTCAGTCTAAGTATATCAACAGATTTCTAGTTCTACCATAGTAGCACTCATCACAAAATTAGTCAAGGAAAATTATAATGATCTCCTTCGAGGGAGATCGCCCTCAGGTCCAATTGATATAAAGCACATCAAGCTATCTAATGCCGCTCTTCGAGGAGCGACTGACCGGAGGGGCAAATACCTCACGATCTCTAACTAACTCGCCACTCCAACCACCGCGGTGCAATTCCAAGGAGTCTTCGAGGCCCATCTGTAAAGAATAAGCTATATTTTGCCTACCCATTCCCAACTACATCCAATAGGGATGGTCTAGCGCCTTTTCTACCCACTCGATCCCTTTGGTTTTATCCATCATATTTAATAAGCCGAGTTCATATTTTGTCAAATTGAGTTAGGCATAATAAGTTCATTTTTCCCCTTTAAAACATCTTCAAATCCTTTGAAATTCATGGGCAATTTTCCAAAACATACACCCGACCAATGCGTACCCGAATTGCACAACCTGGCTCTGATACCAACTTTGTAACGACCCGGATGTAAATACCCAGGTTACGTTTCGAAGGTTGGTTACCTTCGTTCGGATCTTGCAATTCGAGTACGGGTCGAGGTTTTAAACCTCAAAGGATCAGTACTTTAAAGTGGGGATTTCGAACCCCAAAACAATCAAAAGGGTCGTTAGTGCCCTTAAGCTGTCCTAAGACTATATCGCGGAAATTCATTTGCGAAACGGGTGAAAGAGGAAGTAAAGTACAACTTGCCACGGCGAGGCCGGGTCAAAACCAAGTCATTAAATCATATATTATGATATGAGATGTTACATGATATTATGTGATGACATGTGTTGAGATGATATAGAAGATGTTATAGGATGATATATAAGATGAGACATGATGAAATATGACAGTTAAGATAAAATGGAAGGATTAAGATGATATGAGACGATATGTGACGATATGAGCTGATTGACGGAAATGAATAAGGAAGATGATGAGATGAGTTGAGATGATAGTGATGAATTAATGTTAAGATGTGATACTATATGATTTCGTAAACTTATGTCTGATAGTTAGGGGTGCCTTGTGTGATGTAGACGTAGACTTATGCACATCTTATATTATATGCTAGGTGATTAGACAAGTCAATTTCTCAAGATTCCCGAAGCTCTTAAATCTCAAGTTAGACTAAATCAAGTTCCATCCTTTAAAACCTTTTCCAAATTCTTTTCTTTTTAAAATCCAAATCTCCTAATATTATATTTGAAATCACCAAAATCAATCCATTTTAATAACCCGCATTTATAAAACAACAATACCAAATTACTTCATCATTTCTAAAAACATCTACTAAAGCACCACATAATATCATAATATCAAATAATACCACTTTGAACAACTTTTATAATATATATTAATTTTTAGAAAATATATAATCACCACATCATAATAATATTATAATAATAATTATAATAATAACCATAATAAGAGTGATTATCTAAAATAGCATAACAACACATCATATATAAACAATACAACCCAACACTCTTTGTAAAACTCAACCCAAAAGAAAAGGCCCAAACCCGGATCCAATCCAGCCCAGACCCGAGTACCCATACCCAGCTCTCCTCTCAACTATCACTTTAATGAACCAAAAATTTTAAACCGAACCGGACCAACAAAATAAGAAAAGGAAAGGATGAAACCGGGTTCACACCCAACCCTGTTCGGTTTCACAGAGAGGCGGGAGGAAGAAGAAGAGAAGGAAGGGGACTTCTCAGGCAGCTCTCACCTGACCCCCACACACAGATCCCTTCCCCGATATCAGCACACGAAAGCACCTCAGATGTCACAGAAAGGAGGAAAGAGAAGGGGGTTACCGTGACTTGGAGATCTCGCCGGAAAAACGTCGTCGGGGCTCGATTCGACTCCGGCAGTGGCGAAACCTCCTTGTCTGTGGCCTAGGAAGGAGGAGAAATGAGTAAAGGCCCATCTTTATGAGCTTATTGAGTGCAAGAAGGAGGAATGGTGGCTTACCAAGGTGCTCAGAAAACAGGGGAGGAGAAGGGGTGGGAGGAGGGTCGACGTCAACTCCTGCTGGTGGCTCCTGGGCTCCGCTCGGACGTCGCTGGCTGCTTCTGCTCGACGGAGAGAGAAGGAGGTAAAGTGGTTCTTGGCGACTTGGAGTCCGGAAAACAGAGAACACATGGTGGTTTGGTGGTGCTGTGCCTCTCGGCAAGGCAGAGGAAGGAAAGGATGGGGCGCTGGTGGCTGTGAAAATAGGATAGGAAGGAGATGTGGTGGTGGTGGCGGTTGTGGGCGACGAGTTCAACAAGAGAGGAAGGTGGCAGAGATGGAGGGTGGTGGTTGCGGCAAGGAAGGCTCGGGGTTTGTGCTTTACATTGAAGAGAGAAGGATGGCCAGCTAGCCACTACAGGCGGATGGACAGAAGGGCTTATGGTGCTGCTGATTGCGGGTACAAGAGAGGAAGGAGGAGAGCTGGTGCTTGTGTGGGTTGAAATGAGGGAGGAATCAAAGGACTAAAAATGGAGGAGGTGAAATGAGTTATGTGTGAAGGGTGTTTGAAATCGGATAGGAAGGGGGAAGGGAAGGCACTGTAAGTCTGAATTTAACAACAGGCAAAGGCTGTGTAAATTTTGGCTCTTTGTCAAAATTGGTGGAACAATGGTGTGAGGGAGCAAGTGGAGGAGGTTGTGCTTTAGCTAAAAGTGGGAGTAGGAAAGATGGAGGAAGGGGGCTGGCTCATCCGAAAAAAACAAAAGATAACAAGACAACAAGTGGTCTCAAAGGCTAATTCAAAATACCCGGAGATAAATCCCGGAATCCACTCAATCGATCCAATTCCGACCTATTCAAATTTAAATCAAAGTTCAAATCCGAATTAATAATGAATTCTAAATAATATTTTTAAATCTCATGGTAAGAAAACGGAATTAAAATCCATTCTTAGATCAAATTTAAATTTATGTCGGAATCCGCTCCAAAATAATTAAAATAAAATTATTCTGCTCGGGGACAGAAGTTTTCAAAATTTTCCGAAATCTTATAATTCAAATCCCAATTAAGTAAATATTAAATCGAAATTAATCCTTAATTATAAAATAATATTTTAAAATTCCGAGTCTTTACACGCATTCCAAGCCACAAAAGGAATTACAAACGAACAAAGACAACGAATTCAATCCTGCCTACAAATAACCAACCAGGTTGCTCTAAAAAAAATCTTGGGTGCCCCATAATCAAGAGTAGAGTGAATAAAGATATATTTGAAGAAGTCATTGGGAAAACTAAGAACCAATTAACAAAATAGAGAGCAAATGAACTCACCCAACAAGGACGTGCGGTCCTAGTGAAAGCAAACCTATTGTAAAGGCACGGATTTTTAAATCCTAATTTTATCGGAAAAAGGAAATTTAAAATTTAATTAAATCGGATTTAAAACTCGTTTAACAGACTCCGACCTGAATTTAAATATTTGACGACCGATACCGTCTTTTCGCCTCGAAATTCAAAATAAATTCGGATGGTGATATCCTTTTAAGTTTTAAAATCTAACTGATTGAGAAAGCGAGAGTCGGGGAAACTAACATTCGGGGATTAATTTCAGGGTTCGAAATTCGCGTATTCGGGATTTAATTCCGGGTATTGGTTACCCAAACCCACACTCAATATCTCACCCACTCCCCATACCCTTTCAAATCCATATTTTCCCTCCATTCCCATTGCCATCACCATATCACCATCGCCATCTTCGACATCACCATTCACGTTCACCATCGCCATCATTCGACTTCACCTTCCGCCACCTCCTTGCACCGCCAGCCACCACCTTCGACGCTAGTGCCATCACCATCGTCGCCGGACCACCACCAGCACCACCCCAGCCCCACCGAGGCGCCACCAGCAGCCCCAGCCTCCCTTGTCTCCCCTGTTTTCCTGAGCCCCTGTCGAGCCACCATCCACTGTTTTGAGCCCAATCCGAGCTCCGTTCTTCCTCCTTCCTCGAGCCCGGCAGCTGCAGCACCATCCCGCCACCCCCTCCGACGTTCACCGCCGCCCCAACGCCACCCAGGAGCCGCCAAGCGCCGCCGACGAGCCACCAACGACCTCTTTGTTCTGTTTCGCGAAGCTAACTTCCGGTAAGTCGTTCTCCTTCGTTTTTGATCGAAGTCGCTTGCGGTCTTCGCCATCACACTCATCCATATGCGGTGTAGGACCGACAAGCCATCACGAGCCACCGAAGATGCCCAGGACTCCGATCGACAGCTCCGAAGTCGCGAAAAAAACCCATCTCGGTGAGCTCCGAATTTATCCTTGTTTCGATTAGTTTTTGAGTCTTTTTCGATGCTTAGGCTAGTCGGGAGTGAGCGTGGGCTGAGTGCGGGACGATCGGGTGAGGTCGAGAGCTCCGACGATCATCGGAGCTCAGTCGGTCGGCGTGAGCGAGACCCGTGGGTGCGAACGAGAATGGATGTGAGGAGCCGGGGAAGGTGAGCGAGGAGCAGCCGGCGAGGAGGAGCCGGTGAGTCCGGGCGACGTCAAGCCAAGGCGGGAGCGAGGAGGTCGAGGCCGGCGTCGAGCTCACCGTGGCGCAGTCGGGCAACCATGGCGGGAGGGCTCCGTTTGAATTGATGAAGAAGACCCTTGGGTCCCACGTACATATATATATATAATTATATTATATTATTATATTATATTAAATCGGTTCGGTTCGGTTTGGTTTGGTTCAGTTGGGTTTGGTTCGGTCGAATTAATCGGTTATTTATTTAATTGGTTGCGGTCTTTAAAATACTATAATATTATTTGAGGATTTAAATATAAAATATTATTTTGGGGATTTTATAAAGAGATGGTTTATTAAATAATAAAGGGTAATTAAAATATCATATTATATTATTTGGGATTTTAAAATATATTATTTGGATTGAATAATTGAAAAAGGATTTTAGTAAGTATTTTCAAGGTCGGAATTCTTAACTGATTAATTCGGATTTTTAAACGGTTTTGGAACTAACTTGGGAATAAGACTTAGTCGATGACTAACTAGCATGATAATCTGATCGTTTGACTAACGGTATGATATGTGTGACTAATAGCATGATATTGCGGTGATTTTTAAAAGAGATTAAATATTCGATACTTATGAAGATGATGAATTGGAGAATTATATGGAATATGGTATGAGTTGTGAGATGATGGATTACGAGATAAAGTTAAGATGATGAAAATGATGATGTGACGGTTATTGTGTTAAGTTGTGTAGTTGTGTGTGTGATACTTTCATGCTTTGTGTGCCTTAGAGATAGACTCATTCATGTGCTTATACTTATTAGGTGACCATCTGTGACGTGTCGGATTTCATATTGCCTGGTTGATTGCCTTTTGCTGTTCTGCTTACCAGGTAAGTCTCTTCGGAGCTTACTCAGATTGATAGAGAGATATTCCCTGCTTTATGTGCATGATATACTAGGTGCTTGCATTCATGATCAGCATGTCATGTAGTATCCTGCTAGGTTGCATTGACCGTTGAGCATTCTATTTCTTTATGCGTATGTAAACAGAACGGCCGTTATCTGTGAATTAATTAGAGTCTTTGCTAGGGTCATAGGATGGCCCAGTCCATCGGGTTCCGTCCTGAGTCGATCGAGTCATGGAACTTCCTTTACTTATATTATGAGCTGCCTGCGGGCTTTATTTATTGTGGATACGGGTTGGGTCTGCGGACCGCCCGATGATAAAGGAATGCATTCATGAACTGGCCAGTCTCCGCCCTATCGGAAGGGGGTGGAGGTAGGAGAGGGACATACCATTTGGTATTCTTTGCTGGGGCCCTATCTATTAATAAGCACTTGATCTTAGGGACATGCTAGTGTGTTAATATTATGCCTTGCATCTAGAAGCATCTTTATAAGGTATAGCGTATATGTGTGCTTAGAGCCGGGATGCAGCAGGTGGGCATCATTCTGATCCCGCTCACCATTACCATTTTTAGGTATTATTTATGTTCATCCCATTGGTGCTGTTTGCATATTGCGCGGGTCATTTTGTTCGGCGGAGAGCGAGCGCTGGAGTTATCTACTTCACCAAACTCTAACCATGGTTTTGAATTTATACTTTTAGACTCCGTTTTGACCTGGCTCTGCTGTGGCACCCTATTGTATTACACTTGATTTCGCTATTTGCATGACTACTGGTTTTCCACGCATAGACTTACGATAGGTACAGGGGACTTCCCCGGGGATTTCAACGATACGTTTCGAATTTGGGTATGAAATCCCACTTTGGAAACATTAGATTAGGCTTTCAAACCTTCAACCTATACTCGGGGCGCACGATCCCAACGAGGGTTTTCATCCCTCGAAACGTAACCCAGGAATTATAATCCCGGGCCGTTACAAAGGTGGTATCAGAGCCAGGCTTTGCAATCCGAGTACAATAGGTTGAAGATGGTTTTGAAAATCGCCCAATGATTTCAATTGGTTTTGGAAAATGTTTAAAGGGCAAAATGAATTTAATTGGACTTAAAACTTAAATGAATTAAGGGGAAACAATCTCGTGGGTAGAGACCAAAGCGATAGACCTCCCTTATGGATGTAGAACTCGAAAAACGGCAGGCAAAATACTATCTTTCTCTTTACAGATGGGCTTGGAAGACTCCAAGGAATTTGCACCGCGGAGGTTGGAGTAGCGTGGGTTAGGAGGCTGTGAGGTATTTGCCCCTCCGGTCAGCCATCCCTCGAAGGATGGTATAGATCGTCTCTATGCTTGTATTTTAATATTAAACTGGGCCCGAGGGCGATCTCCCTTGAAGGGGATCATCTTAATTTGTTGAGTGCTGGGTGCTTCTGTGCTGAGTGTTAAAATAATCGTTCCTGTAGCCATCATGGTCGATATTAGACGCGGTTCAGATGGGCGTGGGGGTAGAGAACGTCGTGGTAGGGGACGCCCCCGCCGAGTTGCTGTTGAGAGAGTCGAGAAGCTTGCCGCTAACGATCACGCCGAGGAGCGCGCTGCTGACGACCATGCCGAGGAGCGAGCTTCGCCACTGCCAGCTGATGACCGAGTTCCAGTTTCCACAGAGACTAGGATTGGGCAGTTAGAGGCGACACTTCATGACATTCTGAGTGAGTTACGAGGAGGAGCTCGATCTACAGCACCGACGCTAGAGGTTCCAGCTCAACAGCCAGCCGAGCCCGTGATTGATGCGCACCCCGAGAAGCGCATCGATTGGGTCAAGACGCTATCTCAGTGCTGCCCACCGACATTTGCTGGAGAGGCTGGAGAGGACATTGAGAGGTGGTTCCGTGAGATGGAGGGATTGTTCGACCATGTTGCCATACCAGCTTCTGAGCGACAGAGGCTTGCAGCCGGTCAGCTGCGGAGGGATGCATTTGATAGATGGTTAGTATATAAGAAGGACCAGACAGAGTGGACCTATGATGCTTTTAGAGACCTGATGATGAGAGAGTACTGCCCTCTTGGGATTCAGACAGCCCGAGAGGTATCTTTTCTGCGTGGCCGCTATGACAGATCAGCTTCTGTCTCTGCCATTGTCTGCCAGTTCAAGAAGGAGCTAGTCTACTGTGCTCACTTGTGCCCTTCTGATGAGAGTCGTATTCGCATGTTATCGATGAGGCTGCCGTCTCCCGTGCTTTTGCATGCGTCCAGTTTAGGAGCTGTTAGCTTTGACAGATTCCTTGAGGTCATTCTTCTTTATGACCAGCAGAGGATTTTGTCTGAGACCGCCTATTCCACGTCCCGCCCCAAGGAGAAGAGGGTGAGGCCAGCTGAGGTCCGAGGAGAGGACAGATCCCGGAGGGGTGGCTATGGAGGAGGATTTAAAGGAGGATTCAGAGGAGGGTACCATGGAGTTGCACCGAGGGTACCCCAGCCACTAGTTCAGCTGCGTACGGAGGAGATGCGCGAGTGAGGAGTGTCACTTGCCATGGATGTTACGAGAGTGGTCATTATGTTTCTTCTTGTCCAGATCGTTCGACGGTCTGCTACGCTTGCGGCACTATGGGACACAGAGCTGCTCGTTGTCCCCATAGTAGGAGAGCACCACCGTCTACACAGCCACTGAGACTTCCTGTGGCTCCTCAGCCGCCACTTCTGACATATCCCCAGGGACAGGGGCGAGGAGATACTTCTGGTAGAGGTCGAGGCGGAGGTAGAGGAGGTAGAGGTTTCGGACGAGGAGGTAGAGGACCATTTGGGTCAGGTCAGGGTGGAGGATCAGTTTCATCGGGACCATTGGGGTCTGGGTATGATCGAGGCTAGAGTTCTGGAGGCCGAGGACCAGCATTACCCCCACCGCCCCGCGTGTTCCAGATGAGAGCTGATTATTGCACTGCCCCTACTTCCGCAGGTACTATACACTTCCATGATGAGTGCTTGTCTATATTGTTTGACACTGGTGCTACTCACTGCTTTATAGCAGAGGCGTGCGTTGCTAGGCTGAGCCTGAGCTGCACGAGTGGTTCACCCCTTACTATTGGTCTGGCGGACGGGGCAAAGGTTAGGTCGAGTCGGGAGATTTTAGGGTGCCCCATCCGTATAGGTGAGCGTGAGTGGCCAGCCGACCTTATTGTCATGCCGTTGAGGATGGAAGATCTCATCCTGGGTATGGATGTCATGGACCACTACGGAGCCATCATCAACCTTCGGACGAGGACGGTGTCCATCTTGGCACACGACGGGACTGAGCACCAGGTTTGGGGTAGCGACCCCAAGAGGAACGGGGCGCTCATTAGCGCAGTCAGAACCGCCAGACTTCTCGATCAGGGCTGCATTGGATATTGGTGCTACGCTGTAGAGGTGGATCGAGCACACCCCAGTATATCAGATGTCCCCATTGTCAGAGACTTCGCCGACGTGTTTCCAGAGGAGCTGCCGGGACTTCCCCCACCGCGAGAGGTCGACTTTTCGATTGAGTTGGAGCCGGGCACTAGGCCCATTTCGCGAGTTCCTTATCGTATGGCGCCGACGGAGATGGCCGAGCTGAAGGCTCAGCTAGAGGAGTTAGTTGAGAAGGGTTACATCCGCCCTAGTGCATCACCTTGGGGAGCGCCAGTTTTGTTCGTCAAGAAGAAGGATGGGTCGCTGAGGCTTTGCATCGACTATCGTGAGCTGAATCGGGCGACGGTGAAGAACCATTATCCTCTCCCCCGGATTGACGATCTTTTAGATCAGCTGCAGGGTGTCGTTGTCTTCTCGAAGATTGATCTGAGGTCGGGTTATCACCAGCTGCGGGTGAAGCCAGAGCATGTGCAGAAGACCGCTTTCCGGACTCGTTATGGACAGTATGAGTTCGTGGTCATGCCGTTTGGGCTGACCAATGCGCCAGCTGCTTTCATGGAGCTCATGAACCGTGTGTTCATTGACTACCTCGACAGATTCGTCGTCGTTTTCATCGATGACATCTTAGTCTACTCAAGGAGTAGAGAGGAGCACGAGGAGCACTTGAGGATTGTGCTAGAGACGCTGAGGAAGCATCAGCTGTATGGGAAATATAGCAAGTGTGAGTTCTGGCTCACAGAGGTGGCCTTCTTGGGCCACGTGATTTCAGCTGATGGAGTTGTCGTGGATCCGGCGAAGATTGACGCCATCGTTGCTTGGGAGGTGCCTAAGAACGTCAGAGAAATCCGCTCGTTTCTGGGTTTGTCCAGTTACTACAGGAGGTTCGTACAGGGTTTCTCGAGTATCGCTAAACCGATGACACAGTTGTTGAGGAAGGACGTTCCCTTTGTATGGAGTCCAGAGTGCCAGTCCAGTTTTGAGCTTCTGAAGCAGAAGCTGACGACCGCTCCAGTGTTAGCCTTGCCAGATGGGATTGAGGATTTCGTCGTTTATACAGACGCTTCGCGTTCCGGCTTGGGATGCGTTCTGCATCAGAGGGATCGAGTCATCGCTTATGCTTCGCGCCAGTTGAAGCCTGCAGAGGTGTCTTACCCCGTCCATGACTTGGAGTTAGCAGCGGTTGTCCATGCTCTGAAGATCTGGAGGCATTATCTGTACGGTACTTCATGCAAGGTGATGACAGATCACAAGAGCTTGAAGTATATTTTCACGCAGAAGGAGCTCAACATGAGACAGAGGCTGTGGCTAGAGCTACTAAAGGACTATGACTTGGACATAGTCTACCACCCAGGGAAGGCCAATATAGTAGCAGATGCACTCAGTAGGAAGACTCACAAGAGGCATCAGTGGCGAGGCTTACAGCTCAGAAGGATTTGCAGACGGACTTGATGAGGTGTTGCTTCGAGGTGTGGGTTCAGCGAGATAGTGGACAGTTGTCATTCTTAGAAGTGCAGTCAGAGCTGTTAGCAGAGATTCGGCAAGGTCAGACAGATTGTCCCGAGATCGCAGTTCTGAGGGAGCGGATGGCTCAGGGCAGATTCAGAGAGCCTGCAGAGAGAGCAGATGGGATGCTCACCTTTCAAGGCAGAGCTGTAGTTCCATCGACATCAGACATGAGGCAGAGGATCATGCAGGAGGCTCATTCCACTCTTTATTCTGTCCATCCAGGGACGAATAAGATGTATCAGGATTTGAGGAGGTATTATTGGTGGCAGAGGATGAGGGCGGACATCGTATATTTTGTAGCCAGATGCCAGGTTTGCCAGCAGGTTCGGATTGAGCACCAGAGACCGGGAGGACTTGTCAGATCGCTTCCAGTTCCTGAGTGGAAGTGGACGGACATCTCTATGGATTTCGTCACCGGTCTGAGGCGAGATGTTCGAGGTTTCGATGCCATTTGGGTTGTGGTCGATAGGTTGACCAAGTCAGCTCATTTCATTCCGATTCAGGAGACATGGCCAGCATCGCGGTTAGCTGAGGAGTTCATTCGCCAGATCGTGAGACTTCATGGAGTACCTGAGAGGATTGTATCTGATAGAGATGGACGGTTCACCTCGAGGTTTTGGCATCAGGTTCAGGAGAGCCTAGGGACCAGACTGCATTTCAGTACAGCTTTTCATCCTCAGACAGACGGGCAGAGTGAGAGGACGATTCAGACCTTGGAGGACATGTTACGATCGTGTGTTTTGGAGTGGGGTCATCAGTGGGTTAGGTATCTGCCGCTAGTGGAGTTTTCGTACAACAACAGCTACCATGAATCGATCGAGATGGCTCCATATGAGGCCTTGTACGGGAGACGATGTAGGTCGCCAGTTTGTTGGGATGAGCCTGCAGATACAGTGTTGTCGTTACCTGAGATAGTTAGAGAGACAGTTGATCAGGTGGGTCGCATTCGGGAGCATATGAGAATCGCTCAGGACCGTCAGAAGAAATATGCAGACAGGCGTAGAACAGAGATTGAGTTTGAGGTGGGTTCGCATGTGTGGCTTCGGGTTTCACATAGGTGAGTTCGACGGTTTGGCATTAAGGGGAAGTTGAGTCCGAGGTTCATTGGCCCATTTGAGATTCTAGAGAGAGTCGGTGAGGTAGCTTACCGTTTGGCCTTACCTCCATCCTTGGTTGGCGTCCATAACGTCTTTCATGTCTCCCAGCTCCGCCGGTATATTCTCGACCCTAGTCATGTCCTTGACCACTCAGACCTTTGCATCGAGCCTGACCATACCTTTGTGGAGCGTCCAGTGAGGGTCCTTGACCGTCGAGTCAAGAAGCTTAGGAACAGGGAGGTCCCTTTGCTTCTAGTTCAGTGGTCTAGGAGGAGTCCTGAGGAGGCCACCTGGGAGACCGAGGAGAGTATTCGGGCTAGCTATGGGGATGTCCTAGATGAGTTGTTTGCGTCTTATGTTGAGCCGAGCGTAGACATTATCTTGACCTCTCGAGTGCGGTGAGTATGCCTAGTTGGTTGAATGGGATTGGTTAGTAGTGTTTCGTTGATTTGCGTGCTTATGCTTGGTAGTTGTGTGCAGATCCTTGGTGATATGATGTGATGAGCCTCGATGATATGATGATGTGCTAGATATTATGGTATGTGACTGTCTTTAATGTGCTATGATTTGCTGTTTATCTCGAGATTATGATCATTCTTCTATATCCATGATGCATGACATTAGAAATGTTAGAGATTGAAATGTTGAATTATGATCTGACTCGGAACCTAGGAAGGTAATATGGGATTAGCCCTTAGAGGTGGATGTTAATTGATTGGGAAGTTGGGGATGTCTTGTTTAACGTCGAGAATAAAGAATTTTGAACGGTGATTTAAAAGGAACTCAGATTTTTAAAGTAAGTTATTACAACCCGAGTTTTCATTATGACGCCCCACGAAGTGGATACAAGCATGTATGGGGGCACCTGTGGATCGCTTGCTAAGACCTAGCGGAGACGTCATGATGCTTTTTGAGTTATGGTATGCCCGAGAAGTCGGAGTGGGGATGTGGTAGAGGCCTCTACCACATTCTCGCCCGAGTGATTGGGAATATTATGATCATTGCGACGATATTGTGAGACCTTATGGGGGCACTTATGAGGTACTTACGAGATCAATGACGTGATCTTTGGACTCACCAATTTCAAACTTCATCCCCTGTTTTAAAATGATTTTTGTCTCGGGGACGAGACTTGTTTTTAGAGGTGGATGATGTAAAGGCACGGATTTTTAAATCCTAATTTTATCGGAAAAAGAAAATTTAAAATTTAATTAAATCGGATTTAAAACTCGTTTAACAGACTCCGACCTGAATTTAAATATTTGACGACCGATACCGTCTTTTCGCCTCGAAATTCAAAATAAATTCGAATGGTGATATCCTTTTAAGTTTTAAAATCTAACTGATCGAGAAAGCGAGAGTCGGGGAAACTAACATTCGGGGATTAATTTCAGGGTTCGAAATTCGCGTATTCGGGATTTAATTCCGGGTATTGGTTACCCAAACCCACACTCAATATCTCACCCACTCCCCATACCCTTTCAAATCCATATCTTCCCTCCATTCCCATTGCCATCACCATATCACCATCGCCATCTTCGACATCACCATTCACGTTCACCATCGCCATCATTCGACTTCACATTCCGCCACCTCCTTGCGCCGCCAGCCACCACCTTCGACGCCAGTGCCATCACCATCGTCGCCGGACCACCACCAGCACCACCCCAGCCCCACCGAGGCGCCACCAGCAGCCCCAGCCTCCCTTGTCTCCCCTGTTTTCCCGAGCCCCTGTCGAGCCACCATCCCCTGTTTTGAGCCCAATCCGAGCTCCGTTCTTCCTCCTTCCTCAAGCCCGGCAGCTGCAGCACCATCCCGCCACCCCCTCCGACGTTCACCGCCACCCTAACGCCACCCAGGAGCCGCCAAGCGCCGCCGACGAGCCACCAACGACCTCTTTGTTCTGTTTCGCGAAGCTAACTTCCGGTAAGTCGTTCTCCTTCGTTTTTGATCGAAGTCACTTGCGGTCTTCGCCATCACACTCATCCATATGCGGTGTAGGACCGACAAGCCATCGCGAGCCACCGAAGACGCCCAGGACTCCGATCAACAGCTCCGAAGTCGCGAAAAAAAACCCATCTCGGTGAGCTCCGAATTTATCCTCGTTTCGATTAGTTTTTGAGTCTTTTTCGATGCTTAGGCTAGTCGGGAGTGAGCGTGGGCTGAGTGCGGGACGATCGGATGAGGTCGAGAGCTCCGACGATCGTCGGAGCTCAGTCGGTCGGCGTGAGCGAGACCCGTGGGTGCGAACGAGAATGGATGTGAGGAGCCGGGGAAGGTGAGCGAGGAGCAGCCGGCGAGGTGGAGCCGGTGAGTCCGGGCGACGTCAAGCCAAGGCGGGAGCGAGGAGGTCGAGGCTGGCGTCGAGCTCACCGTGGCGCAGTCGGGCAACCATGGCGGGAGGGCTCCGTTTGAATTGATGAAGAAGACCATTGGGTCCCACGTACATATATATATATTATTATATTATATTATTATATTATATTAAATCGGTTCGGTTGGGTTTGGTTTGGTTCGGTTGGGTTTGGTTCGGTCGAGTTAATCGGTTATTTATTAATTGGTTGCGTTCTTTAAAATACTATAATATTATTTGAGGATTTAAATATAAAATATTATTTTGGGGATTTTATAAAGAGATGGTTTATTAAATAATAAAGGGTAATTAAAATATCATATTATATTATTTGGGATTTTAAAATATATTATTTGGATTGAATAATTGAAAAAGGATTTTAGCAAGTATTTTCAAGGTCGGAATTCTTAACTGATTAATTCGGATTTTTAAACGGTTTTGGAACTAACTTGGGAATAAGACTTAGTCGATGACTAACTAGCATGATAATCTGATCGTTTGACTAACGGTATGATATGTGTGACTAATAGCATGATATTGCGGTGATTTTTAAAAGAGATTAAATATTCGATACTTATGAAGATGATGAATTGGAGAATTATATGGAATATGGTATGAGTTGTGAGATGATGGATTACGAGATAAAGTTAAGATGATGAAAATGATGATGTGACGGTTATTGTGTTAAGTTGTGTAGTTGTGTGTGTGATACTTTCATGCTTTGTGTGCCTTAGAGATAGACTCATTCATGTGCTTATACTTATTAGGTGACCATCTGTGACGTGTCGGATTTCATATTGCCTGGTTGATTGCCTTTTGCTGTTCTGCTTACCAGGTAAGTCTCTTCGGAGCTTACTCAGATTGATAGAGAGATATTCCCTGCTTTATGTGCATGATATACTAGGTGCTTGCATTCATGATCAGCATGTCATGTAGTATCCTGCTAGGTTGCATTGACCGTTGAGCATTCTATTTCTTTATGCGTATGTAAACAGAACGGCCGTTATCTGTGAATTAATTAGAGTCTTTGCTAGGGTCATAGGATGGCCCAGTCCATCGGGTTCCGTCCTGAGTCGATCGAGTCATGGAACTTCCTTTACTTATATTATGAGCTGCCTGCGGGCTTTATTTATTGTGGATACGGGTTGGGTCTGCGGACCGCCCGATGATAAAGGAATGCATTCATGAACTGGCCAGTCTCCGCCCTATCAGAAGGGGGTGGAGGTAGGAGAGGGACATACCATTTGGTATTCTTTCCTGGGGCCCTATCTATTAATAAGCACTTGATCTTAGGGACATGCTAGTGTGTTAATATTATGCCTTGCATCTAGAAGCATCTTTATAAGGTATAGCGTATATGTGTGCTTAGAGCCGGGATGCAGCAGGTGGGCATCATTCTGATCCCGCTCACCATTACCATTTTTAGGTATTATTTATGTTCATCCCATTGGTGCTGTTTGCATATTGCGCGGGTCATTTTGTTCGGCAGAGAGCGAGCGCTGGAGTTATCTACTTCACCAAACTCTGACCATGGTTTTGGATTTATACTTTTAGACTCTGTTTTGACCTGGCTCTGCTGTGGCACCCTATTGTATTACACTTGATTTCGCTATTTGCATGACTACTGGTTTTCCACGCATAGACTTACGATAGGTACAGGGGACTTCCCCGGGGATTTCAACGATACGTTTCGAATTTGGGTATGAAATCCCACTTTGGAAACATTAGATTAGGCTTTCAAACCTTCAACCTATACTCGGGGCGCACGATCCCAACGAGGGTTTTCATCCCTCGAAACGTAACCCAGGAATTATAATCCCGGGCCATTACACCTATAATTAATTTGAAGTTTAACAAGTTAATTATTTTTATAAATATTTTACTTTAAATTATTTTATTTTTAGTCACTTGGTTAGGTTAGTTGATTATATGCAATGATAAGATTTTATATTCACATGACTTCCTATGTGTCTACCTTAATTGATAACTACAATTAATTTTTAATATAAATGTTCAACCTCATAATAATTTTATTTTTGTTTATCAACATATACATAATAATTTATTTAATTTAAAGTAAGAAAGAAATCATTCAAAAAATCATTTCTTATGATAAGTAGATCAACTAAAACACTATTTATTGATTAAAAAAAATACATTTTTAAAACTATAAAAAATAGGATATGTTTTCATAAAATCATGGGGAATATGACAATTAGATAGGTTGATTTTTTTTTAAAAAAAATGTGAACAAAAGAGTCAAACCCCTCTATGTTGATTTTAATTTCCAATCAAGTTATGATTTTTTTAACGGTGTTTCTATCCTATTCCCTTGGGGCATAGGATAAGAATCTTAATTGGGAAAGATTTCATACCAAATAAAGAAACGATCCTAGGAAAACAATATTAGAAAAAAGCTAAAATAATTTAAATTTGGGAAATCTTTCCCGATTGAGATTGTTATCCTATACCCCGAGGATATAAGATATAAAATCTGTTTTTCGAAAAACAAATATTCAAAAAGGGGTTTATGTTAACCAACAAGATTTAACGGTGTTTCTATCTTTTTTTTACAGTAGGCAAAAATTTGGATGTACTACTAACATCCATGATCATCTAACATGATGATGTTCTTGAACTCATAACAAGAATTCAGAATAAAATTACAGCTCAAGTGAGATTTCGCAAGAAAATCAGCTGCACCATTTGCTTCTCTGTAGCAATGCTGGAATGTGATGATTTCAAAATCTTCGCTTAATGAACGGATTTCTTGCACTATTTGTGCAATCTCCCATGGTGTGTTGTTCACTTGATTAATGGCATTGATAATGATTGCGCAATCACTTTCGATTATGGCTTTCCGTATTCCAAGCTCCGCTGCTAGTCTTATACCTGCATATATAGCAAATGCTTCTGCTAGGATGACATAACTCATCCTAATATTAGATTTATGTATTCGAATGACTTGACTAGAATTATTCCTCAAAATACACCCAATCTGAGGTTGACTATCAATTTTCACCGAGGCATCTACATTAATTTTAACGACATTTTTTGGGGGACATTTTCAAATCATTTTATCAGGAGGCCTACTATGTTTTCTTATTTTGGTTTTCATCTGTTCTTTATTCCAGCATGAAATTTTATCAATGGTTTGAGTTAAAGTATTGATAATACCCTTGTCAGGATTGTTATGAAAAATAATTTTATTTCGCAGATCCCAAATAGAATGCCATAAATGGCACAGGTCTGTAAAATCTGTATTAAGTGCTCTAGTATTTACAATATTTTATGAGATATCATTTGTTAACTTAGGTATAATGAATCTTTTTTTTAAATTTAATACCCGGATTTTGAATAAGTGATCCGGTAATTTGACAATTAAACAATAAATGATTTGTGTCTTCTATATCAGAATTACAAAGAGAACAATTGTTAGGAACTCTATTTATATATCTATTTAGACAGACAGTAGTAGGTAAGATATCTAAAATAATTTTCCATAAGAAATTTTTAATATTTGGGGCAATATTAAGTTTCCAAATCCAGTATGCTGAGATTTTTTTTTTGTATTCCTTGTATTAAAGAGTGATGATGTAGATTTAACCGAAAAGTTCCCATTATTGCTATAAATCCAAATTAATTTGTCAGGGATGTCAGTTACTGGAATATGGATATTAGTTATCATATGAACAATATGAGAGGGAAATATAGTTTTAGTTTGTTGATATCCCAAGAATTCGTATTTGTGAATAAATCACACACTTTTAAATTAGGGTCCCGACCATTTCTAAAGTTCTCTAGATATTGTACATTTACCCAAATGTCAGTCCATACATTGATAGTTTTCCCATTACCAACTAGCCATAGCAATCCTTTAGAGAATAGATCTCTGATATTTAGTAGTCGTCCAAATTACCATGAAGTTTTGAATCTTTCTCTTTCCATTAATGATTCTTTTGAGAGATATTTATCCTTGATAACCTTTGACCAAATATTATCAGGATTTGCCATAATTCTCCATAATAATTTCATTTGCATACCAATGTTAGTTTGCTCGACTGATTTAAAGCCTAATCCTCCATCTTTTTTAGGAGTACACAGATGTTCCCAGCTGATTAAATGATGATGATTATCAGATTGAAGTTTCTATCTTGTCCTATTTTTTTTACTGCTAATAAATACACTTTGTATTTTCTTTGGACTTTTAAACTTTACAATATCGGGTACTAAATATTTTTGCATAAACATGCTTTTCTTTTTAGCCACCTCATTTAATATGAATCGCTCTTTATTAATAGTCATAATTCATTGTAATCCCATTCTATAACCCCACCCCATCTTTTAAATTTATTTTAAAAATCTTTAGCGATGATGGTTTAATTTTAGTTATAGGATTATTTTTAAGGAAATCCCACTTAATTTTTGTTGTAGTGTCTATCATTTATAATACGTTCTTTTTATTTCCTAGATATTCCTAATCTTAATGTATACATAGTAACTTTGTGTTCCATAATGTATATAATTTGAATGTTTTAAAAATCTATTTATTTATTAGTTGTCTTATACTATAGTAATGTATGGTATAAATGAGTTAAGGCTTAATTTAGTGGATGTACAAAAAAAATGGACATAATTAAGTAAATGTTTATTTTTTAAAAAAATTAGGTAAATGTCCATATTTGACACTTTTACCCTTTCTTCTTTTACCCTCATTCCTTCCTCCTTTGACTATTTTTAATTTTGACATTGACTAGTCAACATTGATCATTTCAGCCAATGTCTAGATTTGATGATAATTATTTTCGGTGACAGTTGTTTGTGATAATTTTTTTGGTGACAATTGTCTTTTTTGGTGACATTTTATTTTTTCCCTGATGACAATTAGGGGAAATTTTTTCTGGTGACAATTGATTTTTTCTTGGTGACAATTGTTGTTGACAATTTTTCCGGTGACAGAGATTTTTTTATGACAATTATTTTCGGTGACAGTTGTTTATGATAATTTTTTTGGTGACAATTGTCTTTTTTGGTGACATTTAAATTTTTTCTGGTGACAATTAGGGGAAATTTTTTCTGGTGACAATTGATTATTTTTCTTGGTGACAATTTTTCCGATGACAGAGATTTTTTTATGACAATTGATTTTTCCAGTGAGAGATTTTTTTTTATGAAAATTGATTTATCACTGCGAGACTATTAACACTACAATTATGACCACATACATTGTCACTAACTATTGTCATCAAATAGTGTCACCATTCAAATATTGACAGAATAACATGTATAAATAAATTGTTACCAAATGACAATGGTAGTGATCTCATTTTCACCAACTATATAACATTGTCATTAGTGTATCACCAATTATAGAACAATGTCACCAAAAATCTATATCAATATATAATACTAAAACAGAGACGTGGAAATCTTATGTGGCGGACTCTGGTGCGATTCGCTTACGTGTCGTTCTCTGATGTATTCTGACCGATTTTTTTGACACGTCAATTAATGATGATCCAATAAATTTAAGCCACGTCATTCAATGACCCACTTATTTTATTTAGGTGTCATCTTATATGTCCACATTAATTGATGACTAATTAATTGTTTTTAATATAAATATTCAACTTCATATCTTTAATAGTTACAAAATCTATCATTTTACATTTATTTATTTTATCTTTAGTCATTAATATGGTTATATTAGTTAATCATTATATCTAATAATAAGATTTTATTTTTGAATATGTATTTAATAAAAAAAATATTCAACCATCATATATATTAATTGGCTACAAATCATGATATTTTTTATCCATATCTTTAAAAGTACAAATAAACCCATTAATTTATTTAATGACCTTAACGGGCAATTAGGTAAAATTGATAGTGTAATCTATAGACTTCGATATACACTATATTAATTCCAAATTATATTTAATCAATAATTGGTTATTTCAATTAATTTAATATTACTAAAACTTACGGAGTATATCATTGTGGTTGTATCAAACTATAGCACATACATTTATGTCATATATATTTGCATAAATGTAAAATTTATTTATTAAAAACACCTAATTAACATGCAGATACAAAAAAAAAATTATACATCAAGTGTTGTATATGATATATAAATATTAAGGAGAGCGAGGTGAAACTATATATTTTATAATATTTTAGCAATTAAAGTTATCCATTGCCTCATTTTATAATACTAAAACAGAGACGTGAAAATCCTATGTGGCAGGCTCTGGTCGAATTCGCTTATGTGTCATATTCCGGTACAATCTAACTAAGGTTTTTGACAATTCAATTAATGATGCTCCAATATATTTAACCCATCTCAAACGATTACCTCATCTATTTATACACGTGTCATCTTATGTGTCCATTTTAATAGAAGATTAAATTTAATTTTTAATATAAATATCCAACATCATATCTTAAGTGGTTACAAAATCTATCATTTTATCAAAAGTTATTTTATAAATATTTTACTTTGAGTTATTTTATCTTTAGTTATTAAAATTAGTTATAGTAATTCATTATATCTAAGGATAAGATTTTATTATTAATTAATTATCCATAAAATAATCTAATCTAATGTGTTGAAGATATGGCTTATCTCTTTTAACGCTTCCTCCCTATCTTCGTAACTATATAGGTTGTAACCAAAAACAAATATTGATCAATATTATCTAACGAAAGTGAAGATATGATAGAAAGAAGAAAGAGTAATATATATATATATATATATATATATATATATATATATATGTTCATTATATATTTCAAATTAGAATTTATTATATAAAGAAATTTAATCAGTTGTGTGTACGATTTGGAGGATTATATCATATTGAAAATTTCAAATTAGATGATTTATTGTTGGAGATAGAGAAATTCTTTTGTTTGTAGTATTGAATTTTATTTCTCTATAATATAGAAATTATAGAAAAACCATTGAAGATAAAGCATTTTTCAAATTCTTTATTCTATACTAATCTTTAATGAAATGTGACATTTTATTTTATATGTTCCTTATATCATATGAGGTTCCATTACCATTTACAAATAATGGTCATATATATATATATATATATATATATATATATATATATATATATACTCCTTCCGATCGACTTTATTTTTTTAACAAGTAGTTTAAGGAACTAAAAAAGTAAAAACTATATAAAATATTTTTTCATACTAATTTAAAATTTTAATATGAACTTATTACGAATAAGTATTAAATTATAAAAAAATTAACAAAAAAATTAATATTTTATATAGTTTTTAACTCCTTAACTAAGTGTTGAAAAGTAAAAAGTCTTACTTTGTTTTATCAGAGAGAGTATTACTAATTAAAATACCTTAATGATAAAATCTTGTGACTTTATGATTTTTTTTCAAGAGCGAAAAGACACGTGCTTTTGTTTTTTTCCCTTTATTTTTTACAATTTAATTCAAATTTATAATAAAATATAATATTAAAAGACCGCGCGATCACGGGTAATAAGACTAGTAAAATACTAAAGTAGAGGCCTGAAACGGCCTCTGGTGCGATTTCGCTTACGTGGAATTTTCTAGATTAAAGCGGGATTATTTTTGCTTACGTGTCGTTTTCTGGAATAAAATTGTGTTATATTTTTTATCCACATCAATTAATATATATTATACACATAATACACTTATTGTTGAAAACATATCCAATTTAACTAATTAAATATAATAATATATATTGGATAATTTTAAAATCACAAAGAGTGAGACCATATAATTTTTTTTAATAATCAATTAACGTGAAATCTAATACTTCATTGTTCTATCTAATATTCATCAAAGAAATTCCAAGCTTCGGAGGAAAAAAAAAAGAGAAATGCTTTCTTAACTTACTTTAAGATAAATTACTCTAACCTTTTTCAAATTAAGATGTAGATAAAATAATAAAAATTTAAGTTATCATATTGGAAAGATTATTTCTTTAATGTGAAGTATAAAAAGATAAGTTTCAGGTTATTTAATTAATAAATAAAAGATGGGGAAATTTAATTTAATTCATTTAACATGGCGTGACTGCAAAAAGATTGAAACGGTTTCCTTTGCATTCTCTCGGTAGAATGCGTGATTGTTGTTTGTTCCCATCAAATAAGATGGAGATATCATATATGGGTTTTTTTAATAAAAAAAACCCGGTGAATAATTTTTTTACAAATAATATTTTACAAATAAAAATAATATTGGATAGATTATTGATCTAAAAAGATAAATTTTTTACCTAACTATATTGGCTTATTAATTGATGTGGCCCAAAAATATAATACCAATTTAATTCAGAATATGACACATAGGCAAAAATAATCCCGTTAGTTATATTTTGATCAATAATCTATATATATTAAATACATTATATATTAATAGTTTAATAAATAGTACGTGAGATTTATAGATATTCATATCTATTTTTTGAGAAAAATATATATTCCTATTTTAGTTAGATCGATACTTGATATTTAATCCTTCCACCTTCTTTGATGAATTTAATATCAACTTTGATATAATATTTTTCTAATAAATTTATATTGTAAGGTATAAATTGGTAGCATCTTCTTAATCATATAATTAAATCGTAAACCCAAGTTATTTTTAAAAAATTTGATATTATTTCTCAATTGGATATATTTACAGTAGTAATTTATATTAATTCAATGATATTTTATATAATAAAATTTATTAAAAAATCGCACAATGGGCGAGTGATAAAACTAGTTGTCATTAAAATAATCACAATGATTGTCACCAAAAATTGTAATCGAAATGATCCCACTTACTATCACTAAATATTGTCATCAAAATATTTTCACCAACTATTATTATCAACTAATGTCACCACTAAAGTATTGTTAGCATAACACGTATAAATAAATTATCACAAAATAAAAATGATAGTGAGCACAAGGGAAATGTCCCCATTCTATCCGAAAGACGAAAAAACGATTATTCTTATTCAAACATATGAAACCTAAATACCCCATTCACATAGATGAAATAGATTGCATACATATCATACCAGAGGGAAATCAACACAGAAGATAGGATAAAGCTTCAAGAGATTATTCTTTCAATTTCATTAATTTGGAAATAACATTTTGAAGAACAACTCAGCACAATATAGCAAAGTATACCTAACAAAAGAAGTGATGCAACAACTGCCAACATACCAATCTTGTAAAGAAGCAATCCTCTCCAGCCTCTAGCTGAGAAGATTGATCCAATATAGAAGCTCTACACAATATACAATTTATTCCAAAGAGATTGAAAAGAGTCAATTGCAACTGTTCGATCCAGAAAAACAACAAAACCTAGTCCGATTATTCTAAAACCTAGTCGCCAATTCGATCCCAATTTCAATAACTTGTTCGATTGCTCAAAACCCTAGGGTACTAAAATGGCTAAATCAAAACATTTGAAAGCCTAGCTAATTGCCAATTCAACCAGGGAAAGAGAGAGTACCGATTGACTTTTACAGAGGGATGAAACACAACTGCTCAGAAATCACAGCTCGACGGGAGCCCCTTGTCACCTGGCCGAAAGAGAGAGTCCCACGGTGAGGCTCCATCCGCAGTTGTAAGTGTCCACCAGCATCAGCTCACTTAGTCCTCACATTTCCTTCATTCTCTGCAATTTGGGATCTGAAGGTGAAACTTTTGTAGTAAGTGTCCACCCATGCTGATTTTTGGTGGTGTCTTCCTTGCAATTTGCTATTATTTGGAGTTGTTAATTGTTGTTGCAATTTGTTGTTATCTCTATTCTTCTAGCTTGAAGACGGGAGTTGTGCTCTTGCAATTTGCTTTCTACATACAATACTTGTACTTGGATGTTCAAGGCCCAAATACAAAAAAAAAAGTCAATTATTTATTATGATTTGAACTTGTACTGTTGGAACTTTGAAGCTCATTCAATTTCAGTGTAATTGTTAAAAAATAATTTATCAACATTATTTTCCTTTTATAAAGTTAAATTTGTATTTCAAGACACTCACTTTCTACAAAAGTGCCAGGTAAAAGCTAGATGAGATCATTGTCAGCACAAAAAATTAAAAGTAGAGAGATGAAGGGTCATAAAAGATGCTGATTTTTTTATGTTGAGCGTTGAGTGTCAGCTTATGTTCTGTCATTTGTCAGCTTACTGTCATACTTTGTCAGCTGTTTGTAATGCATTGTCAACTTACTGACATGCTTTGTCAGCTGTTTTTATTGCGTTGTCAGCTTATTATCATAGTTAGAATTGTCAGCTTACTTTCATAGTTAGAAGCGGGCAGCAACTAGGGCTGACCAGTGGACATTTAAGTATTTAGCTAATAAATCTTTTTTTTTACAGTGGGCAAACCATGGGCAGGCAAACTACAAAAGTAAGACACCACCCTGATCATCTCGGCGGATGATGTTACACAGACCCCTATTAATAGAGAGAGCATTTAACTAATAAATCTTGAATGAAGGACATTTAATTAATTATGTCTTATTTTATGGACATTTACTTTTTTAACCCTATATTATCACCGTAGTATTTGTCATCTCAACCTACTTTATATTTAGGGAAAACTAATTAAAATACCCTCACCTTCGGGGGTATGGTGAAAATATATCCTCAACTTTCAAATGTAATAAAAATATCCCGACCTTTTAGGGTAGTGGTAATATATTACCACGAGTTTTCTCACGGATTAAAAATGCTGACAAGACATCCTATGTGGTTTTTTGACAAGGGTTTTCTTAAACGGTTTCCTTAGGAAAAAATAAATGAAGAGTTGGACCGGGTTCATACCCAACGCATTTTCCTCCCTCATATCTCCTTTCGTGGTCGTCTCTTGAACTGTCTTCCAAATCTTCTAGGTAGCTCATAGTTCATTTTCAATGGTAGTCTGCTCATAGTTCATTTTCAATGGTAGTCTTTCTCCCTCGTGGTCGCCTATCTTGAGCTGTCTTTCTCACATCTTCTTCTTCCTCTTTTATTCGTTCACGGCCTTGGCTGAGTAAGTTTTGTTTTTTCCCCTCTTTGTTGTTGATGTTGTTGTCGGTTTGGTGTTATGTTATGAATAGTCGTGTTGTGTTAATTTGAGGCAATTTTGACCCGATTAGTTGCTTGGTTGAATCAATTTCGTTTTTCGAGTATAATTTTGTTGTCGTTTTTTTTGCTAAGGAAATCGTTCAAGAAAACCCAATTTTAATGCTAATTTGTAAAAAGGCTTTCATACACACTGCCTTGTTAAAAAAATCCACGTAGACTGCCTTGTCAACATATTTGACCCGTGAAAAAACCCGTGATAATATATTACCACTACCCTCAAGGGTCGGGATATTTTTTATTACATTTTAATTAGTTTTCCGTTATATTTATCTTAGGAAAATTAAATAACAATACATCAACATAACCCAATATGAAAACAATTTAAATAAATCATATAAATATTTAATATATATTTATCCATGTCTTCATCTTTTTTTTCAAAGCAAGATAAAAGTTAGGGAGGATCCCGACAATCGGGGGGCCTTCCTAGAGCGTCCTGACGGACGAGATCAGCCAACAAACGATCCAATGACCAGCTATCCTCGGCAAGGGTACCATAAGCAAGACGAGCAATCCTGTCCGCTACAGTATTCGATTCCCTGAAAATATAACGAATAGCAACATTAGTGAAGTGAGAGAGATCAGCACGCATATCTGATTGTAAAAGCTCGATGTTCCAGGGGCAAGACCAATCACCCTGAAGAGCTTTTACAACCGTTAGGCAGTCTCCTTCGATAAGGAGATTATGCAAATTAAGTTGTTTGGCCTTCATAACTCCTAAGCACAGAGCCAGAGCTTCTGCGTAAACCAGTCGAAGTTAAGTTTATAAAAGTTTGTAGGAGGTATTTGCCACCGACGCAAACCAGTCGCTGTTCTAGGTGAGTTTTTGTTATGTGAAGAAGTCGAGGTGGAAGGGACATCATTCCTATACGTAGACGGAAAGTTTGAATGCAACGCGACTTTGGTGGCCGACCAACTGTCACGAGTCGAGTGAATAAACACCGAAATGTCATTAATTTTAATTTTGAAATTTGGGTCAAACACAAGCTTATTCCTGAAAAACCAGACACTCCACCAGACAGTAGCTAGTAAAGCCATAGAAGATTTACCCATAGAGCGGAACAGTTGAGTAAGTGCGATATTATAGTTTTGCAAAGTTCGGATGGTGGCAAAATTCGGGATCTGAAGGTGAAACTTTTGTAGTAACGAAGACGTAATGTAACAGTCCAAAAGAATATGAAACCCCGTTTCAATCGAACTACCACAGATGGGGCATCCAGACGGCACAGAAAAATGAGAACGTTGAAGTCTGTCTGTCGTGGGTAAACCATCCCGTGAGATTTTCCAGAGGAAATGTTGGATTTTATGGGGAACGTCCATTTTCCAAATCCAGTTGCAGCTGTAGTTAGGATCTCCCTTGGCAGAAGGCACAATCGATCTAGCAAAACGAGTAGTAAACCAACCATCTTTGCTCGGACCCCAATAAAGGCGATCTCGAAAGAAATTGGTCGTTAAATGTGTACGTGTAATATTAGTAATATGACTTGTATCAAGGAACCCAGTTAGATCGGTTTCTAACTTATGGAGATTCCAAGATTTATCCGAATTAATGAAGCGATCCACTTTCCAGGACATCATAAGATCTGAGGGGGCCGAAGTTGTAAGCCGAGAAAGAGGAGATTCATAAATCCAATTATCTGTCCAAAAATCGACATCGGAGCCGTCACCAATGGACCAACGCAGACCAGGCTTGAAAAGATGCTTAATGGAAAGAAGTTTGGACCACTGCCAAGACGTATTACCACTCCGAATATATTTCATCAGAGGAGTACCTTTAAGATATTTGATCGAAATGAGACGAACCCATTGTTTATCCGGTTCAGCAATAATTTTCCAAAGAAGTTTCATTTACAAAGCAACATTCATAGTTTCAGCATTATACATGCCAAGTCCTCCGGAAAGAGTATCAGCACCGATCTTATCCCAGCTAATTAAGGGTGGGCTCTTAGTGCTTTTATTCCAAAAGAAGTCCCGATAAACTTTGTTAAGTTCTCGTAAGATAGCTGTTGGAAGCAGGAAAGCTTGCATTATAAAAATCGGTTTAGTACTGAGGTTTGCTTTAATGAGGACTTTCCTCCCTTCAGAAGAGATGGAAGAAGCTTTCCACTTAGACAGTTGCTGCTTAGCTTTAAGGATAATGTCGGAGAAAATATCTCGGTTAACACGACCATTTATACTGGGACAACCCAAGTATTTTTCTAAGTTATTTGTCTGTGGAATGCCAAGCGAGTTTGTAACAGTAATGATATCCGATTGTTGGGTATTAGGAGAAGCTTGGAAGCTGGATTTATGAAGATTCACTTTCTGGCCTGAAACGAGACAAAACCTTTGGAGGATGGAATTGACACGAAGACACGCTGTGTGTGTTGATTTAGTGAAGATGATGATATCGTCAGCAAACGCAAGGAAAGGGATCTGAAGTTGATTTCTCCCAAAGGAGAATCCCAAGTCTTTGTTACAGTTGGCTTCACATTGCAAAGTCCTAGCTACTACTTCAACTGTGAGAATAAACAAGAAAGGAGATAGAGGATCACCCTGACGAAGACCCCTAGTAGGCACAAAAGGAATGGATGGTTCGTCAATAATTAAAATGGAATAGGAGACCGTAGTAACGCATTATTTAATCCACTTTATGAATTCATCAGCGAAGCCGAACTTCGATAGAGTAATGAACAAGAAATTCCATTCAATCCTATCATATGCCTTTTCCATATCCAGTTTAATAGCTAAAGAGCCAGTTTTAGCTCGAAGCGACCTGAACGAGTGAAAAATTCCATGGGCCATGAGGATGTTATCTTGTATAGAACGACCCTTCGTAAAAGCTCCTTGGAGGGGATGAATAAGCTTATCAAAAACCAAAGCCAGTCTTGCTGAGATAATTTTGGATATGACTTTATAAACCGTGGAACATAGGCTGATTGGCCTATGATGATTAACCATAGATGGGTCGTCACATTTAGGGAGGAGAGTAATGAAAGTATGGTTTACTTGTTTGAGAATTTTCCCAGACGTGAAGAAAGCCTTAACAACCTTAATAACGGAATGGCCCACAATGGGCCAGTAATGTTGGTAGAAACCCGGGGGCATACCATCGGGACCTGGGGACTTATCAGCTGTCATGGAAAAGACGGCCCTTTTTATTTCAGTGTTAGTGATACGTGCGGTGAGCATGATATTATCATCTGGAGTGATTTCTGACGACAGAACATCAAGATCTGAAGAGATAGATAAACCTGGGTCAAAAGAGGATTTGAAACGCATTTTGAAATCAGAGACAAACTCCTCTTGAATGACCCTATTGTCTGTAATAGCAAATCCCGAGCTGTTGAAAATAGTCTTAATGAATTTTCTACTTCGTTTGGACGAAGCAATATGGTGGAAATAGGAAGTGTTTGAGTCATTTAGCTTTAAGTGCTTAACCTTAGCTCGTTGGCTCCAGTAACGTCGTTGAAAATCAAGCAGGTGCTCACGCTTGTTAATTAATCTCTTTTGCTTCTGGAGATCTGTGTAAGAAGCGGACACAAGCAGATTATTTTGTAATTGGAGTAGAGCCTCGTCAGTTAACAGAACTTGGCAATTAATGTTGCTGTAAGTAGATTTATGCCATCGTTTGGCCAGAGTTTTAAGAAGGGCAGTTTTCTTGACTAAATTGAACATGTGTGAACGCACCCGGCTTAAACGCCACGCTTGTTTCACAACGTTGGTAAATTCTGGTTTGGTAGTCCAAGCCAACTCAAATCTGAAAGGTTTTTTGTAGTTATTGTCCAGAGACCTGAAATCCACCGAAATAGGTGCGTGGTCCGACGAGGTAAACGGGTGAATCTGTACTCGTAAGGAAGTAAAGTGTGTTAAAATTGAATGATGCGGAAGGAACCAATCCAGTTTAGCAAAAGAATTATCCGGTTCTCCTAATTTCTTACGTCGCCAGGTAAACTGGCCTCCAAAAGTTGGAATCTTTAGAAGATGAAGAGCATCCTGGATGGATTGGATACGAGTGAACCGATTACTGGACGGTACAATTCCACCAATCTTATCAGTTGGAGCTGAAATCTCATTTAGATCTCCCATTAAGGCCACTGGATGAAGGCGTTGGGAAGAGTAAGCCAATAACGAAGGCCAAAAGGCAGCCTTCCCATTATAATTAGGAGGAGCATACACCACGATGATCGCAGTAATCGAATTTGTTATCGTATTGAAGTAATCGAAATGAATAAACCTATGTTGTATAGACACTAAGGTAATCTGACCTGCTGAAGGAGGCAAGTCCCTCCAAAGGAGACAGATACCTCCAGCAAATCCCACTGATGGATCGAAGGCAATGTTCGTAAAGCCACATTTACGCCATATTTATCATTTGGCGGTGAAATAGCTTTTGTTTCGAGGAGGGCGAGAACATTTATGTAGTTGTTACGACAGAAGATGTCTATATTCGTCCAAAAATTACGTCTACGAATACCACATCAATTCCAAGTTGCAATATTCATAAAATAATTGTTTTATAAGGTAACCGTTTGTGAACTAACATTAGGTAGCTAATTAGCGACTCGGAGAGAGACATCCGATAATGTATATGGTAAAATGGATAAGTGCCTTGTTTGTGCGACGAAGCGACCCTGGTAAAAGACAACAGATGAAAATACATCCAAACAAGTTGATCCTGGAGGCAGCTGATGGGGATTGTATGTACATAGAAATCTATGAACTGAAGTTGATGATTAATCAAAAAATAGCCTTTGCCGCGTATGATAACGAGGGTTTGAAATGTAACGTAGGCGTACAGAAGTAAATGACTACCACAAATAATGCATTTAAGGAAACCGTGCTTAGGATTGGAGATAACATCCTTGGTCATATAATACATTACCCTAAAGCGGTACACTCTATAGCTGATAAGATACAGTTGATGGTACTCATAATTAGACATACAGATAGAGGAATGGCCTAGACAAATACGGATTTGGTAAACAATTCCAAAGAGTGCGTATTTCATACAATAAGAGTTTGATGAGATCCCAAACATAATATCAAGAGGGTGTGACCTTTAACCACATGATGAGTCTGTCGACAACCAAACTGTTGAAAGTTGGAAAAGATGTTGTAATGAGCCGGTAAGGCTAAACACTTGCTGGTAGTAACCCAATGAGCCGAAGCAGTCATGGTCCAGAGCTGGATAGGGCCAGAACCAAAGGGAGCCATGTACAGCACCTTAATCGAGCCTATATGGACCCAAATATACCGGTTATGGTGGATTTGACCCTTTTGTAGGTGGGTAAGCTTATTTAGGTGATATTGGTTATATATGGCAGCAAACATAGAAGGAGTGCAAACATAAGTGTATACAAGCTTAATATAATCATGGTTATGGTGATAACCGAAGAAGAAACACATTGTGGTCTTTAGTTTTAAGTAAAACATGTACTGATAGAAAGTAATTCCCCATAAAGAGGAAAATGCGCAGTGCTGATATGCATTAGCAGTAGACAATCCCTTGTAAGGGTTATATGTTATGTTGGTAACATCTGTATGTACTTGGTAGCCAAAGTAAGAGATAGAATGCTGAGAAGAAGGTAAGGCCTGACCCACAAACCAGCTCTGCAAGCTCCAAATGCAGCAGACAAACAAGCAACAACAGTTGAAGCATGCCAAGCTATAGTAGGGGCACACAGCCTAAGCACAGCAGGAGACATCCCACCTAGAAGATATAAGGCTTGAGCACCTGCACAGACAACCCACACAACACCAGCAGCAGCAAGGAGCCACACATGAGCAGCAGCAGCCACGAAAGCTCCATGTCTTCATCTGTTAACATAAATCATGGACTCCCTTTTATTTTTTTTAAAAAAAATGTATTATCCACCGTAAATCACATTACTCGTATCTTTATGAATGATTTCAAATTTTCAATCAATAAATAGATCGACTTCAATCAATTTTAGTGTCTTCCACCATAAGAAAAACATTGCCCATATTTTTTTAAGAGTAATGCTCCAATTTTGTTTTTTTATAGAACCCTAATATTTTTTGTTTGACTATTTAGAAAAATAACTGGAACAATAGTTATCTAATACTCCCTCCGTTCGGAAATATCTTTTTAGTTTTATACACGAGAATTCCGTTCGGAAATACATATCTTTTTAGTTTTATACACGAGAATTAAGAAATCTTATACTTCGTAAGTACTATTGGATTAGTAATAAATTAAAATTAAAAAAACTTCTTTCTTTCAATTTGTAAGGAGGAAAGCAAGGGTAATGTAAAAATTAGAGTAATGATTAGATCTAACAAATAGGTTAAGTGTAATGATTAGATCTAAAAAGACATGCATTTTTAATAAAATTACATGGGCTAAAAAGACATGTATTGATAGACGGAGGGAGTATATTGTTTTTCATAAAAACTTAGTTTCGACCAATCTTTATACAAGTTTATTCTACTATTATCTCAAATCATTTGACCAAAATTGATATAAACTCTACACGAATCCACGCCTTCATATGAAGTCATGCAATATTGAATATTTATTTTACTTTATTAGATTTTATATCTAATATTTTATTTATAATATTTTTTTCAATATAAAAATATATATTATTATGTAGGTAATAGAGAATAAATCCACACCACTTCTTCTTCTTAACATAATTTTTTTTTATCTAAATTTTTATAATTATTTAATCTAATCAACTCAAATCATTAGAATATTGATATTAATTCAAAAATTATAAACAAAAGTAAAATTTATTAATCTATACTACTATAAAAGCTTGGGCAACTTGTTATATCTGCCGTTCGATAGAGGAGTTATCTACGGTCTATATTGCTTCTGATTTTAACTCTTCCACCTCCTGCTTTCCTTCTTCCTTCGTCGCTTCCACTGCTTCCACTCTTTTAGTTCCAGCCAGTGGCAGATCCAGGATTTTCGTCAAGGGGGGCTAAAAAACACTTATGATAAGTTGCGAATCAAGATTAATGTTAATATCAAGAATCAAATTCAGTATAGCCATTTTTTCCGTGCACGTAAATAACAAGATACTCACCTTAGTTTGTTGGATTTTTGACCGATTTCAATTTAATTACAAGTAAGGTTATTTTTAGGTTAAGTCAAATTATTTTGTATTTTAAATATTTTTACAATTGAGTTTCACCAAATACCATACCTATATCACAACCAAAATTCTAAATTCTTCAATCTAAGGTGAAGAAGGAGAGGGTAAGAGGTTGTTTCGATTTGTTTAGTGAATTTTCAATCTGCATTTCAATTTTTTAATTGTTTGCAAAACTCAGAAATAATCACCCAAATTACAAATTCAATTCACAAACCACAAATTCAATTCACAAAAATTCACAAATTTTTTTTCTGAAACCTAATTTCACAAAAAAAAATTCCCAAAACCAAAACCCTAAATTCTCAATCTTACCTATAAATTGAATATCAAATTAAAATTTAGAATACAAATTGACAAAGTATAATCTATAAGATAAGAAACACTAGCCTTTTCAATTCAACCTTCAACAAATTTAAATTTGGGAATTGGGAATTTGGACTCACTGTTAATTAGTGGTAGGGAAAGAAGTGAAATGAAGAAGGGCTGCAGCACAGTCGCGGGGAGGACTGGAGGAGCCACCGGTGTCGCCGCAACGCCGGAGATGAGCAGCGAGGACTAGGTGCGCCGGCCGGAGGTGGAGCTGGCGGCGGCTCGGGGACTCATGGTTAGGTTGCTGTGTTTGTCTAAAAAAAAGGAAGGACTTTGCTGTTTGGAAAAAAGAAAAGGGTGAAGCTTACAGGATTCGAACCTGGGTTTATTACTCACCCAGTTAAAAATCCTCCCAGTCTGTCCCGTCTCTACACCACTGAGCCAACTTGTCTTTGTGTATCACAATCTACTTTATTTATATATATTATAAACAATCACAGATATAAAAAAATATACAAACACCCCTTTATGGATTGGGACGGGGAGGGGGGGCCTTCAGCCGCCCCGAGCTCCCCGTGGATCCGACACTGGTTCCAGCTCCTGCTTCCTTCTGCTCCTCATGGCTTCCAGCTCCCCCACCTTATGTTCGTCATCATCTCTCATCGACAGAGCCATCGCCATCTCTATCCGTATTGAGCGGCCGCCGTAGTTGCCCTACCCTCATCAACGTCTCTTCCGCTCCTTCCTTTCTAGATCTTCATCTGTCGGAGTTGAGCACGGATCCAGACCAACCAACTTCCTTCGACTCCTCTCTGTTCGCTCTCATCTCTGTTCGGTCTCAAGCTGCTCACGAACTCTCAATCATCAATTGTTTGATCCGTCCCAGGTAACGGAACTTGATTTCTATTCAAAATTCTACAATTCATTCCCTTTGTGTTCTTCTTTTATTCCTTTTTCGCCATGAAATTGCATATTATAGGGTTTCGATTGATTTTCTGCAGATTGGTGTGTACTGCCCTTGTACTCAGCTACCCCATCTCAGTCCCACTCTCCAATTTCGCCTGCTTTGTCAAACAGGTAACCTCGTTTGATTTCTCGCCACTTGCTTTCATCTCTATTTTGTCGGTTGTAGTTTCAAAGATTTAGGTCAAATGTCGTTATGTTATTGCTCAATTTCAATAATTTAAGTCATCTTGATTCAATTATAATTGGTTGCGGGTTGATATTGGCACTCATTTTTGGTAGGTGGTATTAGATTTGGTTCCTCTTGTCGTCTCTAGCAATTTGATATTGGCACTCGTCTCTTGCCATCGGTCTTGTTTGTGCACCGTTTCTTCCTCAGACAATTTGATTTTTCATTTGTTTGATTGGGGTAAGAAATCTTCTTGTTTGGTTAGCCTCTCATCTGTGGTTTTTTTTCTATTCAATTAGGTATCCCAAATTCTGAAGCTATGGTTGTGATTACTCTATGAAATTCATGTTTAAAATCAGGCAATCTCTCCTTCCTCTCTCTTTATTATTTTTTTCAATTTGAAGTTGTTCAATTACTTGTTCCAATTTGTTCAGCAAATTTCATTTTTCCTTTTTTCGTTTCAGATTCGATTCCCAAATTCGTCTTCAGCTCTGACCCGACACCATCTCTGTACGTTCGTCATCTTTGCTTTCAGGGTTTACCACCATCAATTTCGAGTCTTCTTTGGTGTTTCTCTTATTGAACTTGCTTTCGTTATTGGTATTGTTTATTAGAATTTCTTATTCTCTTCTACCTGCTATTGATTTTCCATTGTTTATTAGAGTTTCTAATGGTCTTTTCATATTTATGTAGTTGTTTTGATAGCTCTTGCTTTTCATTGGACCTAACCGTTCAGCACTTAGATTTTCCCTTGTCATTACTTCTGCCTCTACTCACCACTCTCTTTGTCTTTATCTTTTATTTTAAATCTTCCTCTTTGATTGCCTAAATCTGCTTGTTGATATTCAGTTGATTTTAAAGGTGGTTGGTTGTCGAATTATTTTGTGTCGGTATGGTGCTTTTGCATGCTCCCTTTTCCATCTCCTTCCTTCCTTTCCACCGTCTGTCTAAAGGGCATGTGCTTTCAAGGCCTTTCAAACCGCTCTCCCTTAGCCTACCCACGCTGCTCTCTTCCTCTTTACTCAAGTTATGACAAGAAGCCAAATCAATTCTTGTTATAACTCGTTTGGGTTAATGTTTTGGATTTCTTCACTATCTACTGTACGTGACTTCGAATTGCTTTTTTTTTTTTGGTTTCAGATTGGGAACAAGAGCAGGAGGGATATTTAAGCCAACAGAACCTGAGTGATGTTTATGAGGTATCTAAACACTAGAATATGCAAGTTGAGGAGTATGAGAAGGTGATTTTTCTTTGAACTCAAATGATTTTTTCCCCTGAAGTCTGTTTTACTTTTATTGTTTGTCATTCAGTAGACTATTCTTTGTCTTTAAGGTGTGCTCTCCAATTACCGAAGCTAGAAGGTGAAAATAAAGATATCATATGCAGAATAGTTGAGTGGCTTCATGAGTTGAGTTATAACATGAGAGTTATAACTATATATATCCCGATACAAGATCGAGGAGTACTCCGACATCACGGTGAACAATTTTAATGGAGGGTCTTGGCCAGGTGGAATCTACTATTCTCTCTATTTTCTAAGTTTCAACCTATTGTTTATCAATGCCCTTAATATTTAGAAATGAATGCTCACAAGTATATGTTGGATTGCAGTGTTGCCTTGTCTGCTAACAACGCATATATAAAGAGCGGAAGACCTCAGCTTGCAAAGTGATGCATTGAATTAGCAGGTACATTACTTCTCAAAGATATGTGACATGAATACTGCTATGGAAAGCATGGATGGAAGCACCATATATACATGATGCTGGCTAAGATGCTGCTGGAAGATCCTTCTCATATGGGGATGGTGTCCTTCACAATAAGCAGATATTGGAATCGGATTCCTACCGATGAATCTAGGTAAGGGTTTCATCCTCTCTTGATTCAGTTCAAACTATTTTCTTTCATCAGATCAATTCAACAAAAGAACATGTCATGATTTGTGCTTGGTTTCTGTTTTTATCCCGATTTGGGGTTGATATTTACTTGGATTCGACTTAAACTGATTTTTTGTGGGTTTGAATTGAGAATGAGAATTTCTGGGTTTTTTATTTTATTTAAGATGAATGGTAGTTTGAGGTGATTTTCTAACTTTGTGAGCTTAAAGCTAGGTTAGGATGCTTTATGCTTGAGGGTTTTGATTTAGGGTTAATTGGGTTGGAATTTCATCCATCTTCATCTTCGTGTTTTTGTAACCGTCTTCCCGAGATTAAGTTTTGTCCAGGTTTTGATCTTCTCTCTTCCCTTTTTTTTTTGTTCACCGTCTCTCCATTCGCTTCATATCTCCAACGAGGTCAAGGAACCGAAGTTCTCCTATCCATGCTTTAGATATCGAGCAATCAAGATGACTCCGGTTGTGCAAATCATATGTAAGTTGTCCTCTCCTTTGTGTGGTTGGGGTGCATTGATTTATGTTTAAGGTTTGACGATTACAAACTGGTGAAATTTTAGATCTAAAGATAAAATTTAATGTTGCACTCAAGGTGCTCAATGAAATGACTAAGGTTTGCTTGTAACTTACTTTGGGTTTTGTCTATCCGGCATTTGATTCCTAAAGCAAGATTTGCTTCTATGATATCTCTAATCTGATGAACAACATGTTTTTGATGCACTAGGAAAAATGAATTTGGGTGAAATATTTTTTGGGTGAAGATTTCGCCAAAGTTGTTCCCTCAGGGACACTTGGTAAGAAGGCAAGCTGTAACCACTTTGCATTGTGTGAGGGGAATCATTAGATTACAAGCAGTAGCCTGTGGTAGAAAGATTAGATGTTCGGCTTGCGGTGCGCAAGAAGTGCTCTTACCAGGTAATCCTCTTTAACTCCAGTTGGTTTGCTACTCTACATTGTTTCTTACCTCACTTTGTTCTTTTAATACCGAGTTCCTGTCATATTGTTTTGGTTACTGAATGAGATCAGGAATCCTAAACTATTTTCAGCTATGGTGAACAGTGTTTAAAAGCAATTACGACTGTAGAATGAATACCTTGGCTGTAAAATTAGTTAGAATCAATAGTTTTACAGTTAATGGGAAACTTAGAAATAACTTTTTTATTAGATTAACATAAATTTTGACGCTGGATTAGCTGGATGTATCTGCTCAAAGGGGATGTAAGTTATCTTTTTAAACACTTCTCCGTTCACAATATGACACATACCCCTTCTCGGGGCAGAGCTTTTATCCATTTCAAATTGCAACTACCATATCATGGATCCAGTTAGAACTGGTAACAAGTGGGGTGGGTCAGTTCCAAATTTGGACGTGTCTGTTGTAAGTCATCATTTCAGTCTTAGGGCTCGCTTGTTTATATAAGAGGGGAATGGAAAGGTAAGATATTAAATTTTACATATAAAATGTATATGATTATCATTTTTTGTGAGCTTGGAGGAGAGGGTGGGGGGATTATTAGCCCATCCTAGAGGTATTAGTTACCCTCCTTCAAATTAGGGAATAGAAGGGTAACAAATTTGTATGAAAAATGGGAGAAGAAGGGGAATGATTAGAATAGTGATCAATGAATCTTAACTTAAATATGGACTATATTCATAAGGGTAATCATTACCTTTCTCTACCAAAAAACAAACGAGGGGTTAGTTCATACAGAATTTGGGTTGGGTTAATCATCATGATTCATCATTTAAGATTTGGGTCTTATTACGTGAGGAAGGTAATTAAAAAAAGATAATGAGGTCTATAGCTTCTCCCAACCTTGTCTTCTTCCACTTTGGCAATGCTATCTTGATTTCTTTTTAATAGAGATAGTAATGTGATTCATACTAATGCATCATGTTTCTATTTGATCATGTCTTATTTTCTTTCTCTTTGTCTTTTCATTCCTTTCGTTATCATTTTGTTATTGCAGACTTTATGATCTTTAAACTGGACCTGAAATTAGGTAATTTCTTTGTCTTCATCTATGCCACTTTCTATGCCTATTGAAATATTATAATAATAAATTAATAAAATACTATAATGAAGGAAAACACGAGATGGAAGGAATCTAAGATCAGAGCCATGAGGGAAGGAATCTAAAGTCGAATAAGGGAGAACAAGAGATGAAAATGGAATATGTAACCAAAAGAAAATGGGATCATGTTATTTTCAACTTGAGCCATTCTTTCTTTCTTCTTTTTCTACGTAGCTATAGTGTTGTTTCTTTTCTTCTTCATTCCTTCAAGTTAAAAGATTAAAAATCTCAATTCCTTGAAGTATAGAAAACTCTCCACCTACAGGACTTGTAACCATTATAAATCATGTTAGCTTAGACTCCGTGAGGAACATGATGGTTTACCTACTGGACTTGCCATGCTTGGTAGATAGAGTCAAGAGCTTCCAGATTTTCTTCCACTTATTATTCTTACCTGTTTTATTCTCTAGATTGAATAGTACATGACTATCTTGCATTCAACTCTTGTTCTTCATGTCTTTAACTGTCTAATTGTTCTCTTCTTGTCCTCAGGGCTTAAAAGCCTAATTATTTTCAAGATTTCACATATATTGCCAAAGTATATAATATATTTGTTTTAAGAACTTCACGACACTTGAAAATACCAACTTCTTAGTGCTAACAAAGTCTTGATTGATGCCTTTTTGGTACTAGCAACAATTTTAAGTTGCCTAATGTATTTTGACCATCCAACATACTCCTGGTAACATAATCTATTTTTTGCAGCTGGGATCTGCTACATACTCTAGGAAGGAGTCAAAGATCTCGATTTATGGAAATGATGCTGAGAACCCTTCTACTGGTTTCATGTTGGAGAAAGAGCAAATGAAAGGATTTTATTTTATCCAAATTTCGACAAAGGTGAGAATAGTATTTAGAATATTGTTTCTTATCTCTCTCGAATCAAAGGCATTGGAAGCCACATCTAAAACCGGCCAAATAGAATCATGCAAGTATATTTATAAGGATAATAGTTTATGCAAAATAGATAACGTGTCATAGTTCTCTCAGTCGATCTATAAGATCAGCCGTTGATAAAAATTCAATTTATGTGACCAATATATACACAGAAGGTAAAGCAACAGGATATTTGCATATTCAGGCCCTGAAATGAATAAATGATGCATCAGGACCAAGAATTAAGCTGCTATACTTGATAGTTGATATACAACTGAAATTAACCATCTCTATTCTGGTTTAGTACAGGAACTTTCAGGTTTTGTTTGGAATCTAATTCAAGTACTTGGTGACATATCACACTTGCCAAGAGCGGATCTCGAAGGGATTGCATTTAGGATCTTTAAAGGCGTTATCCATCTTACACTGAAGTTAGTAATCCCACATTTATTTTCCTCTGTATTTTATTGTGGCGTCCTTTATTTTGACCATTCTTGCAAGAACTTTTGGTAAATCTTCTCTTGTATGCTTATAGACTATGAAAAGTTGCATCAATGCTAGGGTGGAACTGAATTCGTGCCCGAGTGTCTGTTTCATTCCAGGGGCAGCAATCCACAATTAAGACTAAGAGAATAACAATTTTTAGTTAGATAAAATAACGGGAACCCAATAATTCAAGTGGGACGGTTAGATGACATTAATGACTCACAATTAAGACGATCTACAATCAATTCAGCCAACATATGTGGATTAAGGGATTTTGGATGATTTACATGCACTAAAACAACTTACTGTCATCAGAATTACATGATCTTAATTTCATCTAAATCTCCCACTCATGATATGTTTTATGTAGAGAGGACATTAATTATATTTTAAAACTTTGGACACTACTAGGAAAAAGTAGCTTTCAATTTTGGCATTGTTTGTGTGGGGGGCTGCATTGGTGTTCTGGAGGCGGCTTCTTCTCCTGTCGGGCTGACTCTGGAATTTTCCTGGAAGTTCGAGGGAGGTTCGAGGGAGGGCTGCATTGGTCTTCTCTGCCCTTATTCCATATTTCACTTTCGATTTGATTGTTTACTTGTCCTCTCCAGCTTGCTGTCTCATTTGTCGCAGGTTCACCTTGTACTTTTTTAAGATTTCATATAGGAGCGGGTGTTGTTCCCTCCCTTTGTTTTGTTTCTGGAATTCCTCAGGTTAGATTTCACCCCTAATTTCTGGTATTTTTTTACAGGGTTGTATATGACAAAGAAGGCTGATGTTTTTTGGGCAACTCAAGAAGAAGTATACCAACAGCCTTAAGACTCTTCATAGGTGCACATTTTGTCTTTTATTGATGTGTTGTCCATGAATGGTTTCTTGGAGCTTACTCTATATTATGATTCTTAACTTCCAATTTATGCCTAATGTCATGGTATAGCTGAAGGTTTGCACTGTCTTTATGCATTTATAAAACTTTTCCTTTTTGATACTTTTATTTCTTGATATTCTTTAAGAAGTTCCCATCAAATGGTCATATTAAGGATTTCTTTTCTTTTCTTTTCTTTTTAAGGCAAAGTGGAAATAGGCCTCTCCCGGGCTGGTTTCATGGGTGACATGATTCACTACATGTTGTCTATTTTTATGTTCCATTCTTAATGACTGGGTTATTATTCACTCATTTTAGTTTGTGTATGGAAGATGAATTTAAATGACTGGGTTGTTGTTTCCATTATATAGTTCTAATTGTTGTCTGTTGCCTTCTCTTGCATTTCGGCTGCTTTAGTATCCCCTGCTATGCTCATTGTATTGGGAACTTTTTTTTTCTTTCATATTGTCTGTGTAAATTTTCTTTCATCTCTTTCTTACGGAAGGTAACTTCATTTAAATTCATCTTCCATTACATATCACATCAGTCGCGTTATCTTCTGATGGATTCTCAGTTATATTTCGATTCCAGGGGCTGGAAATCATGCCCTGGTATCATCATCCAAGCAGCTTCCTTGTTTTGTATACTCTATTTGCTTATAACCTTGGCTGGTTGGAGTTTGATAATATTTACACATTGTATTCTATATATAATCTTTGTTTAATCTTAAGTTGTTATATCATATGGTTGGTTGATTGAGGTACTTTTGTGCACAAAGCTCCTAATTTGGTTAGTGCCGAGAGTGCTATTTCATCGGTGAGTGATGGATTATTGGATGCTCGTGTTTTTGTCTATTTGTGGTCGTGATTTGATACTCGTACTTTTTAGTGTTTTAGGATCGGTGCAAGCCAACTAGAAGCGAGTCGTTGCTTAAGGGTATCGTGAAGAAGGTGAAGAACCTTGAATTGAGACCGCTATGGGGTCAACCGGAGGTAAATCGCGAGTAGATGTTTAAACGAGCTATTCGCGTGCTGAATGATAATGTTTTTGCTTGTGAATGTTGACGAACAGGACTGTCCACCCGATGAATTTGCTTGCTGATGCCGCTGAGATCAAGCAAATACGCCTCGTGAATGAAATGGTTAACAAGGTGATCATGATCCGAACCACAGTAAATTTTTTCTGTAACAGCAAGCTTACTTGTAATGTCGTGTTAACGTTTTCTTCGGTTCCTCTTGTTGCAGTTTTTGGCAAACAATTGTGCAAATGATGTTCCATTATGATGGCAATGTCGATGATTGGAATATTTGGATGGGGTGATAAGGTTATATATGTATCTGTAGCCAGTCAAACTAAATGGTATCTCGTACTCGTATAGAGATTTTTATGCTCGCACTTTCCACTGAAGAATGTTTGTGAATCAAATAAATGCTATATATGTCTTTAGGTGGTTCACAAACCGCTATCTACATCCAGATAAACTTGCTGACTATGAATACACTTTTCTTTGGGATGAAGATCTTGGAGTTCAGCATTTCGATCCCAAACGGTGGGTAACATCTACAAAGAACTCATCATCTTATGTTTCAATATCTTTATCTCGATTGATGTGTTATTCACTTGTGTCTTTAGGTATCTTTCTATAGTAATGAACAAGGGCTTCAACTATCACAGCCAGCGCTCTCCAACAAGTCTGAGGTGCACCACCATGTTGAGGGAGGAGGGGAAGCGTTCATAGGTTAAAAATCGTGCTGCCTCTTTTCGAAATGTCTTTCAAAAAGATAGTTCTAGCCCGGCTACTAACAATCGTCTTATGTTACATTCTGCAGGCATATTTACAAGAAGGGTGTCCAATGTTTTCCGCCACCAATTTATTAATGAATCTGATCTCAGGTGAACACCTTTTTTCTTCCCTGGTTGGTCATTGATTGTGATTGAATCTTGTGTTGTTTTATTAATTGGGTTTTATGTTAATCGATCTGTTTCTTTCTTGAATTGGATATCGTTCCACCAACAGATGCGTTTGGCATATCATTCAAGGCCCCTTCATTTTTTTTTTGAATTGGAAACCGCCTCTAGATCCTCCACCACCGGGCCTATCGATTCCTGTTGTTATTTGGGATTTGTTTTTCCCAACTATTGATCAGAACTTTATTTCGACTTGGGGGGATTTGAGCTTATCCTTTTTGGATTCAAGAGAAGTCGATTCCTCTTGCGTGCTTGATTGAACTCAGATTTGTCATAATTGAGGGTTTGTGGTTCAATTTAATGCCAGGTTAGTGATTTCAGTGAAAGTGAAAGACGCCTTGTTTCAATTTATACTGTAATCTTCATATTCTTATTCCCTAATTTTATGCTTCTTCATTTTTTTCCCCTGCTCATAAGGCTTGTGACTTGGGAATTGAAGTTGTTACTTATGTTTATATAATCCCTGTTTGGGTTATGGTTTTAATTGCCTTATTTATTGTCCTTCCTCGATGCTGCCCGGTTCTTTCTTCCTCTCGGTACTTTCTTCTTCCATCGTCGCCAGTTGCCTTCTCTCCTCTCTTATCTACTACTTTTTCATGTCATTCATTGTAGGATATCCTAGGCTAATATAAGCTTTTTACATCTGCCCAATGCCTTTATAACCTCTGTTAAAGCCCTGAGAATACATTTACTTGAAACTTCAATTAAGAAATAAAGTGAAGATGCTCTTTTTAATGCCCCCCTTTTTTTAATATGCGTCTTTTTTCCATAGGAAAAGTCTAGGTTTACACTAAGTGTAAACTTGGATTCTTTACACTGTCAATCAAATGGCAAGATTCCCACTCAAAAAAAATATTCTTAAAAGTAAAAAGTAAATTTAAATAAGATTAATGGGTAAAATAAAAAAGGTAAAAACACTAGAATTAGATTGAAAAAAGAAAAGAAAATGAAACTGCAGACTCTGCAGTGAAGATGGAGAGAACGAGAGATTACTTCCTTAGTCCCTTCCCTGCTTCCCATAAACCCCTTCCCAGAACAATAGAACAAAAAACCTCCAACCACCCTTGAATTTAATCAACCAACCCACATCAGAATGAGATCCATCACCAGCACCCGAAATCACAACAAGGGCTGCCCCAAATCAAGTGATAAAACCCCCAAATCCAAAAAAAAAAAACCATCTCCCATCCTTGAACAAAAGCAAGAAGGAAAACCAAAGAAAGTGGAAGAAGGCTAAAGAAGATCGAAATCAAAGATATACGAGAGGAAGAAGGGGCAAAGCAACAAGGAGAGACTATTTGCCCTCTCTCATCTTTGTCCTCTTCATGGTCTCTCCATTGCTCTTTTTCCTCCCCTGTATGGCTGTATCTAGTAGTCGAAACTCGGAAATGGAAGCGTTCGGAAGTCAGAGGCGGGACGCGTCTTGGTCGATGAACAAATCCAGTACGCAGCGCCACCACGAATTGTTGAATTTAGGGTTTATTGAATTTGGGCGGTTCGAATTAGGGGTAGTTTGAATTAGGGCTATTTTGCAAATTGAATAAGACTAGATCTGTGGTAGGGGAAGAACCCATCAGTGGCCACAACCAGTACAGGAAGGAAGAAGAAGAAGAAGATGGAACAAGAAGAAGAAGCAGGGGTTGAAGGATACACGCTTCCTTTTTCCCAAATCTAAATTTCATATTTGTGATGTCAACTTTTACTTATTAGTATTTAACAACCCGTACTTTCATTTTTTCTATAAATAAACACCCTATACTTCTAATAACCATCCATATTTCTATATTTTTTTGAAAATCAACACCCTAAAATAATCAATATCATAAATAGTCAAATATTTTGAACATATAGCGTAGCCCGATATTATAATTTGTGAATAAGAATGTAGATTCATAAGAACTTATATATTCAAACTCCTACGTTAATAAGAACTTGTATGTTTATAATAACCGGTCTATAAGATCATCTACATAAGAATTTGTATCAATACAAGCTTGATTGATCGAGTCTAGCGTAGTCCGATTTTATAATTTTTAGCATTATAAGGTTGATACTGAATAGGAATGTAGGTTCATAAAAACTTATATATTCAAACTTGTGCGATCATGTTAATAAGAACTTGTATGTTCATAAGAACCGTAAGATCATCTACATAAGAATTTGTCTTTCTTTTACAAGTCTTACTAATGTGAACTCGTATCAATACAAACTTGATTAATCGAGTCTAACATAGTCCGATTTTATAATTTTTAGCTTTATAAAGTTGATACTGAATAGGAATGTATGTTCATAAAAACTTATATATTCAAACTCGTGCGATCATGTTAATAAGAACTTGTATATTCATAAGAACTGTAAGATCATCTACATAAGAATTTGTCTTTCTTTTACAAGTCTTACTGATGTAAACTCGTATCAATACAAACTTGATTGATCGAGTCTAGCGTAATCCGATTTTATAATTTTTATCTTTATAAAGTCCATATGTGAATAAGGACATATATATTTATACCCATAAGTCATGTTAATAAGAACTTATATGTTCATAAGAACCCGTAAGATCATGTTAATATTTTTTTTTACAATTCTTACTAACGTGAACTCGTAACAATACAAACTTGATTGATCGAGTCTAGTGCACTCCGGTTTTAAAATCTATTTATTCTTTATTATTTATTATTAGAAAATTTTGAAACTTAATTTGAGTTTTATAAAATGTAACTCAGTTTTAATATATATAATCTTAACTATATAATTTATAGCAAACATCATTCTATTCTTAATAAAGAGGTGAAAGTTTCATTGCAATTGACGTAGAGGGAGTTCGAACCCGGGACTATAAGTTACTCTTGCAATAAGAGCCGGGCGCGGGGCAAATAAATTACAGTAGTAGACAGCTGAATAGCTATACTGCTATAGGCATTTGAAGGGACTCTGGTTTCTTCATCATAACAGCTACTCACTCTGCAATTCGTTTTTCTCGATAATTTTTGGAGGGAAATCGGATGATTATTTGGAGGGAATATGTTCCATTTTACCTATAAATACATCCCCATGTCTTGGTGCCTAAGTGCCTTCATTCATTATTTATTGTTCTTCACCTTCCTTGTTCTCATAAAAGATGGTTTCAAATGACAGGCGTTACCATGTAGGAGACTTGGTTCAAATTCGGCTATTCATGCGGAAGCTGATCGAGAGCAAATCAATAGGTTCGAAGGTGGTTGGTGATCATCTCAGTGAATGCGGGTGGCTAGACACACTAGAGAAGATGTTTGAAGAAGAGCTCAACTATGTCCAATTTCAGAATGATCCCGAGTTACGATGTGCCGTACTCAACGGAAAGCGTGTCTTGGCTCTCCCGGTGGCAGACATGTGTATTGTGAAGCAAGAGTTCGAAGGAAGAGAATCTGAATCCTTCAAGAAGCAAAATACTAAATATTAATTTTTGCTTCTCTAGCATCTGCTTTGGGTTCTGTAAATCAGTTAGCCCTTTTGTCTAAGGGATTTCCTCTATTATCAGTTCAATTTGCTTTTGTTTTTCACCACTTGCCAACTTGTACTAAGGGTTTCCTCTATTATACAAGAGCAAATCTGATCAATCCTCCAACTGATCTTTGGTGAATGTCTTTCATTGCCTTTTGTTTGCTAAGCTTACTACTTATGTATGCTCATGGGTTCTGGCTATACAACCTTATCCTTTCCTTGCCATATGATCTACTGTTATTAATTGATCTAAACAATCACCTGATATTACCTCAGCTATCCTATTACTTTGACCATATATTTGATATACTAACCATCAACCGAGTTGTATTCACTTGATCTTAAACGCTTCTCTTCTATTTGATTAAGTTATGATATCTCAAGATGTTTTATACATCATCAAACAAGAGAAAATCTAATCTAGAAAAAAAGAGTTGTAAATCTCCCTTGTGCAGGAGCATAAGCATTGGTATGATTGCTGATGCCGTTAGCTCTGTATCAGTCATGGCTGCAGCTGTCATAGCTTTGCTTTGGGACATTATGTTTTTTGTTCTTATGTTCTATAATCAAGAATCTTGACTTCCTTGGTCAGCTTGTGATTTTATACCAATTTTTTTTTGTAATTTTGGAGGGAAATCAGCCATCAATCTGCCATCAATATAAGGAAAATTTATTATTTACAATTCATCTCATAGCTCTGTATCATTCACTGCTTGGTTAAATTATGCAAAAGAACCTAAACAGAAAATCCTATCCCATGTAATATGAGTGCATCAGAAACTAAAAAGATAACTCATTCATGTATTGCCATGCAATTGCTGCCCATGTACACATAAAAATCATCTCGGTGAAATGTACACTTGCAAAAAATCAACCCAGTGCTGTCATGAAGTACACATAAACCTTACAAAACCATCATGAAAGCACTTCCAAAAATCACATCAGTGAAACAGAACATTATACACTGCTTAGTTGCCACTTTAAATCAGCTCAGTGACATATAGATCAATAAAATTAACTCAGGGAAATATAACTCTCATTGGAGATTGCTCCACCAATTTGGAATTGTTCCTTGGATTGATTCCTGCATACAACATATAATTTAAGTTAATATTAATCTTGAAACCTATTTCTGCAGTTGATTATATTCCTAAACATATAAATTTCTAACCTGTGATTCATTCATATTTGTGGAATAAGGATTTGCACAGGAATGTTGATATGGTATAGCGACATTGAAAGATAAGTCCTCTGGGGGGATACTCTGATGATTCATCCTTATTGTGTTGTCACTTTGAGAAAATCCAAAGCCAAGACTTGTACCTTCTTCATTCTATAAGAATACCAAAAATACTTAAATATCAGCCTTGTAGCTTGAATACTCTAATAAAGTAATTACACAATACTTACATTATTTTTTTCACCAATTCCAGTAGAGTCCTCAAGTGAGGGAGTTGTGTTCTTCCCTCCATGTTTTTTCCCTTTTCGAGCATTTTTCTCTGCTGGATGTGCCTTCCTTTTTGTTTGTGGTCGACCTTCTTCATTCTATAAGAATACCAAAAATACTTAAATATCAGCCTTGTAACTTGGCACCCATCGTCTCCGTTCCTCATAAGCTTCCTTTATCCATGAATTGTTATGCAGCTGGAATTTTTCAATCATTAGTGTCCAAGCTTGCTCAAACTCTTCCAAGGTGAGAGAGTCATGCACTGCAACCTTCATACTCTTGTATATCTCCTCCCAAAGTGGATTACTTCCCAGGTTCCTTGCTACATTTTGCAAGATATGAAACAAACAAAGCCTATGCCTCGCAGCAGGAAAGACAATCTCAATTCCCTTCTTGATGGCTTTGCACTGATCGGTAAGAATAGCATCAGGAGGTCTTTCCATACACTCTAGCCAACATTTAAATAGCCAGACAAATGTATTGGCATCTTCAAATGATAATAATCCACAAGCAAGCACTACCGATGATCCATGGTGATTCACACCGATAAAGGGAGCAAATGGCATCTTATACCTATTTGTCATGTAAGTAGTGTCAAATGTTACAACATCACCAAAGTCCTTAGCTGCAGCTCGACATCTTGCATCTGACCAAAATACATTCATCAATCTCCCTTCTGAATCTCTCTGAATTGCACTGAAAAAGTGTGGATTGTCATCTTTCATTTTTTTTGAAGTATTCCTCAATCGCAGCAGCATCACCTTCTAGTCTTGTTCGACGACGCTCAATTCCTAATACATTTCTCATATCCCGCTCAGTGAATGGTAGGTTTTCATGCCCACCACTTTCAACAACAAGTGAATTGAAATTCTTCTTAATTGGGACCCCAGCAACATCATTATTTAGAATCCTCCTCTTGTGATAGTCAGTCATGTACTTGTAATTGATCATAAATCGGCTATTAGATGGATCCATTGGGTGGTTGTGTTCTAAGTGCATGACTGTGATTCTCATCATACCCTGTTGCATTCTAGCATCTACATAGGCTTTACAACCAGTAACTTGTGATTTTGATGTTTCTTCCATCCTACTACCCCCTCTCACACACTCTAATCTCAATCTCTTTAGCATATGATATTGTGGTTCCTCCCCTGACTTTCTCCGCCCATATCCTTTACCTTTGAACTCATCAAGCAAATCACAAGTACGTGTGTGAAACTGAAAGCCACAGCTAAATGCGTATCTATGGCAAAAATCTGCATACTCTTGTCCACTCTCAAAACACATGCCCACCACCGGTTGAATCACATCATCATTTTCACTTTCAATTTGCACTTCTTGATTTAGATCCAACTCAATTATAACAAAAACTAGCATAGTATACAAAATAAAACAAATTATACTCACGATTTTGGACAAAGAAAGTAAATCAAATGATAAAAACGTTGAATTCAAATAAAGTAATTCAAACTAGCATATTATACTCACGATTTTGGAGAACCGATAGGTTGTGAAGTGAAGCCAAATTTTAAAAACGCCGAATTAGTAGACACATCTCCATTGATAGCCTTCGATCGGGGTTGTTGAATAATGAACTCAAGTTTTGCATTGGGAGGATTTTTGTGTGGGAAGAATTGTCTTGAATGAAAAAAGAACATAGCTTAGAAATTGGAGGGAAAGGGAGTTAGAAATGGGAGGGAGAGGGAGGAAGATGAAGAGTTCCTACAAAGGGGTCTGCAAATTAGGGGTCTGCAAATTAGGGAGGAAAACTGGAAAAGGTTCATAGGGGCTGCCAAGCGGTAGATTGCACAACTCCATATTTGTTTCCAGATTTGGTTTTTGTTTTTCTTTTTTTATCGTGTGATTTTTTTTAAAAAAAAATTGGATAGGGAATCTTTTGACACTTGTTTGATTTTTATTTGCAGTGTAAGTTTTTATCTTTACACTAGGTGTAAATGTATCATGGTCCTTTTCCATATTCATGCAATGAAGATTTTAGAACTCCTACCGATAAAGCAGCTCTCATTGCCTTTTGGTTTAGCAATTACCCAAATGGCATCTAATTCAACTTGTAGCTCAGTACTCACATATAGGACGACGCAGATCCAGACTACAGTAATCTTTATGAATTAATAATCTCAACATTTTCTGTAATTGTCCCCTTGCTTTGATGTCACATCCACCCTCCTAGGCTCCTAGCACACAATCAACAAAGAAAACACAAAAAAACGAGCCTAGCACACAATCAACAAAGAAAACACAAAAAAACTACCAAGCAGAATTGTCCTGACTTAGAAAACAACTAACACAACAAACGCAGTCATCACCGCGCGTTGCGCGCGTAGTCCACCTAGTAAACATAAAACTATTACAATCATAAAAATCAAACTATAGTGATTAAGTACGTGGCAAGAAATTGTTGTCGTTTTTGGCATTTAAAATTTTGAAAACAACTAAAGTACATAATGGGTGTGTTTGGATTCCAAATGTATTATGATTATAATGCAAATTAAAAAGAATGTGTTTGATTAGCACGGATTATAATGTGTTTAAATTAAAATCTGTTTAAAATAAAATGCATTGAAATGTGTGTGAACCAAACAACATATAAATGCATTATGTTTATAATTGTATTATAAACATAATACAATTATAAACATACAACATTTATATGTTGTTAAATTGTTTGAAATTGTTTGAAATTATTATTTTATTTAAAGAATGTTTTGATGACAGGAGGGTAGGTGAATTTTATAAATATTATATTAACTGGAGGGAGGTCGCTGGCCACAGCAAACATGGAGATTGTTTCACTCCAACTGAATTGACTCCTTGTTTAAGGCTTCGATCTCCTGTGCTCAACTGCATTATATTGGTCCTACAAGACATATGATAGGAAGAGTACTAATATCCAGTGGCGGAGCCAGAAAAATTTCGAAGGGGGCACAATTATACATGTACGATATAGTTGCGGTTTAAATTGACATAAAGAATTATATGTAATACGATAATAAATTATGTTATTTTAAGATAAAATGTTATCGGTTTATAATAAAACGCTATCATTTTTTTCGCGCCTAATAAAAGAAATATAAATATATATAAATGAAATATCCGGAAAAAAATTAAATAAATAAGTATATGAAACGCAATCTAATAAACTGTTAAGGTTATGGTTGTTATATGAGCTAAAGCTTGGCTCGAGTTTAGCTCAATAAAAGCTCGGCTTGAGCATCATTTACAAAATGAGTTGATTACGAGCACATTTTTATGCTCAATTCATGATTCAGCTCGGATCCACTGAAACTCAAATAGCACGAATTTTGTGAAATTTACAAATTTTCTTTTAAAGTTACTATGTCATGAGCAAGTAAAGTTGCATAATACTTGGGGAAAAAAACTCAACTCAAACTCGTTCACTTACCAAACAAGTCGAGTATGAGCTCAAGTTCAAATATAGGTTCGACTCGAGCTTGACTTGTTTCTAAAAGAGCTAAATATAATCAAACAATACTAGACTTGTTTTGCTCGAATAACAACCTAATTAATATATAACTTGTTGCACTCATAACATGTAATAATTTATAACCAGATATAAAATTTTTAAACTTGTATAACTTCTTATCTAATTGTCGAAATGATTAGTATAACCTCTCATTTCGAAGCTCTCGAGATGAATTATAGTATGTGAATTTTAATTTAAGTAAAATATAAAAGCATTATAGTCTATTGAAACAAAATTAAAGTGATTAGTATACCTTTAATTTTAAAACAGTCATAACTTTTTACTCAGCTGTCGGATTAAGGCGTATTATATATCAAAACGAAGCTATCGACAAGGAGAATACACATAGGTAGTTCGTCAAATGAGAGAGGGGGCATGTGCCCCCTAGGCCCCCCTTCAGCTCCGCACCTGCTAATATCTCATACTATATACTACAGTACACAATTAGGTCTGATTATATCTGACTGTACTGTTACCTAGATCCAATATATGAACTGGATCTTTCTTTCATTTCAACCAAAGATAAAAACAAATGAAATGAGGATAGACAGAAAAAGACAGGCCCTCACCCAAGTGGATTATGTATGAAAGATCCGACTGCGTTTGGTTGTTACTTGTTTTGCCAAGCAAGTCGAGGGTTTAAAATCACTGTCTATTAACTAACCTAACCAATCCAATGCAACATTACCAACAATAACTTTCGTTATAATATATCAACCAATTTCATGTTTTACTGCTGACCAATAAATATTGGGTGATTTGACCGGGGTGGCCCAGTGGTGTAGAGCAAGGGTGGTCAGGAGGTCTCAGATTCAATCTCTGCCTCCGCCCTTTTCCTTGAGTGAAAATCTAAGATTTGCCTTGTTCCTACCGGTGAATCGAACCGATCTGTACAAGTCGGTTTACCTGACACGTGGCTCTTGCCGGTTGGGTCACATGCTCGCGTTTACTTCCTCGTCATAAAAAAAAATATGTTGGGTGATTTGCACTAATAAACAAACACATTTCCTCATTTGCAAACATAACTAAGGGGTAAAAATTTAACGGATAACAGAGGGAATGGTTAAGAACCTTATTCTTCCCCCATCAAGATTCAACTCCCTTTGCCACAAATTAATTTTGCTTTATATTTTCCCTCCAAAATTCCATTTAATAATTACTAAAAACCAACAATAAAATTAAAATTATCTTTTTATATATGGTTGTGAAAAGTAAATAAAGTTTTCTTCGTATTTTATTTCCCTCTCTTGTGCAACTTCATATTTTAAAGTCCTAGCAACGATCCCTGGATACGATGATTTGGTTGGATCCAAGCTTGGTCTTTTATTTCGATAAGAATTGCAAAATGTTCTTTTAAGTGGTCCGGAAACAGAATGGTGATTTCTTATAACCTTCAAAGTCGCAAGGAGAAGTTGTGTTGTTCCAAACCTTATCCCCACTCTAAAAAACCCTTTGGGAACCCAAGAGAACGCGCTCTACGTGCCTCCTCTTTCTTGTTCAGAATGTGTACTGGGCAAAGCACCTCTCCCCATAGACGCCTTTGCGTGAAGTTTCAGGCTTCCAATTTCTATCGCCAAATCGCTTTCTTTACACTCTTGCTGCCTAAATTTCTCAATGATTACCCTAATTCGCCCCGTTCTGTCTTTAATCGGGCTAGGGTTTGGTGGTGGCTTCGTGTGGTGCTCTGGATTGAGTGGAAGTTTTCGATCTGGGGTGTGCTCCGTTTTGTACTGTTACTACGGTTCGATGTGATGTCGTTTCAATCCTCTTGGGTTCTTGGGTTCGTAGATCTGTTTGGGACCTCTCTTAGCCCTGTCAAGCCTCCTCCTTGGCCTGACTTTGTGCCGTGTTGGCCGTTCTTCTTCCTCTACCAGTCTGTGCATCTCCTCCCCGTTGACTTGCGCTTCTTCATCATTATACGCCTCTGCAACAAGTTTCCTCGGGTGTCCTTTGCTGCTCGTCTTCTGGTAGCGTCGGACTCCTCTGTTCGTGAAGGTAATCCCTTATTTAAGGGTTGGTGGTGGTTGGTGATTACTCACACTTCTTCCAACTCTTCTTTTCTAATCCTCTCTTCTGAATTCCTCTTCTCTAATCCTTCTTTTGTGTGTGCTTTTCGCATGGCAACTCCTGCTCATGACAAGGGAAAAAAACCACTGGGGATCTCAGTTACTGAGTCCCCTTTGACTACCCCCTGAAAGGGTTCAAAACACTCGGATGTCCCCGTCCCTGCAGATGGCTTGGCTAAGCCGGATGTGGGGGGTTCATCCAAGCCGAAGTCCTCCAGCGGCAAAAAATCCAAGAACAAAGCGCTCTCAGCGGCCAGTCTCAAAGCTATTCAAGATGGGGTCCAAGAGAATATCTCCTCCCTACACCAGCTTTCCCTTTTCGCGTCCATTGTGGGTGATGCTGTTAAGGCGAAGGATATCAGGAAGAAGATTAAGTATGCTTGGGGTTTCCTCTCGAGGGGCTTCCAGTTGTTTCCTGTTGCTAACAATTGGTTTGAACTTAAGTTCGATACCCCGGAAGATCGTGACAAGGTGTGGGAGAATAGGCCCTACCATGTGGCTGGTCAATTGCTTGTGCTCCGACCTTGGAGGATTGATTTTGATCCTTGGTCCGAGCCTATCACTAAGCTCGATCTGTGGATCCGCTTTCCTGGCCTGCCTGTCAAATTTGTCAGTGACAATGTGCTGAGATCAATTGTGAAGAACAATGGCTTGGGGGAGATAATCAGGGTTGCTGCATTCAACTCGAAGGGTGCCCGCTACCGCTATCCTAGGGTATGTATTTCTGTCGATCTCTCTCTGGTTCGAGAGCATGTGATTTATGTTGCCAATGAGATTGGAGTGGTCGAGTCCTACCCGGTGTGGTTTGAGAACTTCCCCTCTGGGTGTGGAGGATGCGGGTCTAAAGAGCATGTGTTCGACGATTGCCCGAACCGGAGATTATGCAACCAACACTCTAGGGTGCCGTTTGGATCTATACGGGCGCCCTCTGTTCCCTCTGTGGCTAATGATGAAGAGCCCAAGATTGATGCTGGGGGTGAGTGGATGCGTGTGGCCTCATCCAAACCTCTCCCGCCTCCTAAGTTTGGCCACCCAAAATCTGAACTGATGAAGCTGTTTGGGTCCAATCTCCCTGAGGGGAGTGACTCCTCCTCCTCGGATGAGTCCGTTGATGTTGCGGAGGTCTCTGGTCCTGTTGTTGGTGTTCCCATGATGTCTACTGTCATTACCTCTCCACCCCCTGCATATGATGTTCTGCTTAGCGCTCCCCTGGCTGTTTCCGACCCACCAAATGATGCTAATCATGCTGTCCTTGTGCCGGTGTCGTCTGAGCCTGTGCTTCCTACCGACAATATTAGGATGAAGAGTATGATGAGGAGGATTTCCTGTCCCCTGTCCCTGGGTTTACCCAGAAGGATTATGAGGAGATGTTTCTTGATGTTCCTCCCAATGTTGAGTACCTCCTCCCTGAGCCTCTGTCCCTATATGAGTCTGCCCTTGCTGACCCTCTGGTTGCTCCTCCCAAATCACCTTCGGTGACTCGGGAGTTGGAGCGGCTTGAGGTTTCAGCAACCACTGAAACTGAGTCTGGTAAGAGGAAGCTTGGCAATGAGGACAACGATACCGCTTGCTCTGCGCTGATGGTGAGTGGCGGTAAACGCGGAAAACATGCTGCTTAGTCGTGCTACGATCTTCTCGGACCACCTTGGGGCCTGTTGCAAGGTGGTTTGCTCATGTTCATCACTTATCAATCCTTTCATCGTTTCTACTCGAGTCTTTGTCGTCTGTGTGTCTACTGTTTGGTTTAAGTTCGTAAGTGTGTCGGCCGTTGTTCGGGGCATCGCTTTGCTATCTAAATCATCCTCGCCTTGCTCGTTACAGCTTGTTTGGTTGCATAGGTGTTTGTATTTTGCTGAACTTATCTTTCCTGGAGCTAAGTCGATTATGATGTATCCTGGTTATTGCTCTTGTAATGTTTGTTGGGTGTTTGATCCTCTCCAGGATGTACTAAGGTTCGTGTATAATGTTTGCTATGAAATGCAACTAGCTTTTATGATTTACTTCAAAAATTTCCACCATACAAAGAACTTGTTGAGAAAAACCATGTTGGTTCATGCACCTACAGAACCTCGTAGGCGTGAACAAACTTACTACAACCCCAATGAGAATAATATGTCTCTGTCAGAAGCACTGCACCCTCGGCTTTTGATGGATTGCACAATAAAATAATGAAAGCATGTTTTTGGAATGTTAGAGGACTAGGAAAGCCGAATATTTGGACAAATCTTAGAGCCATGCGCATAAATGAGCACATTTCGTTAATGGCAGTTGCAGAAATTAGAACAAACAAAATTCCTACAGATAAGAGTTGGAAATCGAGTGGATACAATAACGCTGTTTGGTTAGTTGGGAATGATAGAACGGGTGGAATAGGACTATTAGACCATCCACAATGGTTTTGGGTAAAATGTATACATTTGCACATGATGTGTAAAAATACACATCACTTTTTAACAATTTGCTCCATTGGTAAAATGTGCATTTTTTACACATCATTCAAATACAATTCATTTAAAATAAAAAAGAAAATAAAATCATTAAAAAATCAACCAATGAAATTGTCTTGCTTTTTGTAAAAGTTTTTGCACATAGGGGAGGTGGTGTGCTCAAATTTGCACATTTCATACTCAAATGTGTACATTTGCACACATCCAAAACAACCAATGGAGTTAAAAAATGTCTAAAAAGTGCACATTTGCACATTTGCACACAACCATTGTGGATGGTCTTATGGAATGAGAACGTTCTACTAAATGAATCAATTGAGGTCGATGTGGTGCTACCGAGAGTGATTCGTGTAAAATATTCATGCTTAGATAAAAACTTCACAGGAATGTTATTCTTTGTCTATGCTCCCCCCCATGAATCTGAAAAAGACACCTTCTGGTCTGAGTTCTCGAATATTGTCACTAGTGAACCCCTACCCTGCCTAGTGATAGGAGATATGAATGAAATTAGTAGCAGCAGTGAAAAACTTGGGGGAGTATCAAATAGTCAAGCCAGATACTTTAGAATAAATCATTTCAAAAACAAATGCTCTTTGCTAGAGATACCATCCTCCGGAAATCAATATACATGGAGGAAAAAAAGGGAAGGGGAGGATAATATCTGGGAAAAATTAGACCGAGTCCTAGTGCAACATGAGTTTCTTGACACATTTCCCGACCTAGCAACATTTAACGGAGCGTTCACCAAGTCTGATCATTGTCCCATCTCCATCTGTCTCACTTCTGGAAGAGAATTTACGCCTCCACCATTTAAGTTTGAAAACATGTGGCTACAGAGGAAGGATTTTAGGAGCATTGTCAAACAAGCATGGAGAGTCCGGTTCACTGGCTCAGCAATGTATAGATTAATGTACAAAACAAAGCTTTTAAAAGGACAAGCCAAGGTGTGGAACAAAAATTCCTTTGGGAATGTCTTTCGTCAAATACAAATAGTGGAAAAATAACTGATTAGTATTCAATCAAATATTACACACAGAACGGGTAGTGATATTTTAGTTGAAAAACAACTGATTAGGAAAAAAGAACAACTACTACAATTTCAAAAAGAATACTGGGGACAGAGAGCAAAATCAAAACATCTTAAACTAATTGATTCAAACACAGCTTACTTTCATAGAGTAGCTTCTGGGAGACGAAATAGGAAAATTATAAGACATATCACGACTAGTGATGGAACACAGATTATAGGAGAAGAAAATATTAGGGGAGAAGTTAAAAACGACTTCGAGAAGCGATTTTCAAAAGAACAAATAAATACGACACTCCTTAATGAATACCTAGAACTAATCTCACATGCTATTACGGAAGAAGAAAATAGGACTCTTATCCAACAACCATCTAATAGTGAGATAAAAAATGCGGTCTGGTCTTTAGGATTAAATAAATCCCCTGGACCGGACGGAATGACAACAGAATTTTATAAGGCATACTGGGATATTGTTGGCAACGACGTCATTAAAGCCGTCAAAGCTTTTTTCCATTCAGGTAGACTTCTCCGACAGAGTAATCATACGTTTATCACTCTACTGTCAAAGTGTGACAACCCATCTAAAACTACTGACTACAGACCTATTAGTCTGTGTTCAACAATATATAAAATTATATCAAGAATTTTAACAGAGAGACTCAAGAAGGTGATCGGTAAGTTAATCCCCCCGTTTCAAGGAGCATTTGTATCTGATAGAGCTATTCAAGATAATATACTGATCGCACATGAGATCTTCCATTCATTTAAGTCGAGAAAAGGGACAGATGGTTGGTTAGCTATTAAACTGGATATGGAAAAAGCCTATGATAGAGTTGATTGGACCTTCACAGAGGCGGTTTGAAGAAAATTTGGTTTTAGTGACCATGTTATCAAATTAATCATGGAATGTGTAACAACAGTTTCCTTTTCTGTATTAGTCAATAATGGACCCATAGAGGTTTTTAAACCCTCTAGAGGTTTAAGACAAGGCGACCCCATGTCCCCGTTCCTTTTCATCCTTGGTGCAGAAGTGCTCGCTGAAAAACTAACTTTAGAGTCCAACCTCACCCAATCTGGCATTGGCTTCCGGTTCGGTCAATCTGGTCCAAGAATCCCGTTTCTAGCATTTGCTGATGATATCATTATTTTTGCAAAAGGTAACATGACAGCATGTGGAAAAGTTAAGAAAATCATTGATGATTATTGCCAACTGTCAGGACAGAAAGTAAACTACAATAAATCTTTCTTTCAAGGCTCTCCAGGGATACCTGCAGCGCGAATAGCTACCATTGAAGGATGTTTAAACATATCGAAGCAAGTTAAATTGGACAAGTATCTGGGGTGTCCGATTGTTAATGGTAGAGTGAACAAAAGCACCTTTGAAGAAATTATTGGTAAAACATCTAATCAATTATCAAAGTGGAGGGCCGATTCACTATCCCAACACGGTAGGTCTGTGTTAATAAACTCAAATTTAGCTTCTAAACCACTCTTCTCTATGCAAAGCTTCATGCTTCCAGTGACAATTCACTCGGCACTTGACAAAATCAATAGGACGTTCTTCTGGAATAAAGATCTACAATATAAACCCCTTATAGGATGGGACAAAGTATGTAGACCAAAAGCGCTAGGGGGAATGGGATTACGAAAGACGAAGGAAATGAACGAGGCATTACAAATGAAACTTATTTGAAAAATTATAGTCGAACCAGATAATAGTTGGGTCAAAATTATCAACCATGAGTATTTAAAATCAACGCCAATACTTAAGTTTGAGAAGAAAGGAAATGCCTCATGGCAATGGACGCAACATAGAAAACTTATCCAGCCATTTAAGGAAGGTCTAGCATGGTCAGTAGGAGATGGGAATACTATCAAGTTCTGGCAAGACAAGTGGGCTCCAGTTCAGAATATCCATATTGTTTGCCTCGACCCGACAAATATTAATTGGGAAGAAACTGTTGACCAGTACATTCAAAATGGGACATGGGATTTGGAAAAACTTAGATCGGTAATGCCGAGAAGTACTGCACAACAGATAGCAGATATTCCCCTTCCGATAAGTAAAATACAAGACAGAATGTACTGGTGGCCGGACAAAAAAGGATGGTTCATGACTTCAAGTGCATATAAATTTAATACAAAAGCTACAGAGCTAAAAACTGATAACAATGCTTGGATATGGAACTTGAGTGTTCCACCTAAAATTAAGAATTTCATGTAGAAAGTGTGTCATAATGGACTCCCAATGGCTGCCCGGCTCTCTCGACGTGGAATTGCGATTCCACCTTATTGCGCCATGTGCAATCACCATGAAGAAGACACCACTCACCTATTGTTTGAATGCAAATACTCACTCTGTTGTTCGAGTTTATCACCAAAAGTGAAATCAGAAATCTCAAACCATATTACATTATCAAGAGATATTGATTCATTAATGACAAAATTAGATAGATTACTTGATATACAGCAAAAACAGAAACTGGCATTTCACTGGTGGACCATATGGATTGTTCGTAATAAACTTATTTTCCAACAACAAAAAATGCCCAATGCTGAAGGGTTTGTTAAACTTGTCGACTCATTTCTTAATGAATGGAGTAAAGCAGAAAAGCACAACAATGAGGATAACAATGACATACAGCGGCGAATAATTACCCCTAAGCAAAGTTTGAGTGTAAGGAAGAAGGAGAAATGGAAAAGTCCTCCGACTAGGAAATTGAAACTAAATTTCGATGGTTCCGCCTCGGGGCAACGACAAAGCTCGATAGGGTACATTATTCGTGACAACACAGGGCAATCATTAGCAATGGGAAGTAAACTCATTGGATACCAATCCCCTTTAATGTCCGAAGTCTTGGCATTAAGAGCGGGTGTTCAGAGGGCCCTCGAGATGAGAATCTTTAACCTTATCATTGAAGGCGATTCACTGACCATCATCAATCATCTTCAGTCTAAAACCAAGTGTCCATGGGAAATTGAGCTAATAATGTCAGATATTAGCACTCTACTCACAGGGTTTTACGAAGTCTCGTTTTCACACGTCCTTCGTAACGGCAACTGCGTGGCAGACAAGGTTGCACACCTTGCTCATGTTGCCTCCACCCCCTCTATATACACTGACCCAGGTCTTATCGACCTCATCCGAAAGGATGCTGTCGGATAGCGGTTCGCATCCGAATTTTTACTTAATAAAAAAAAAGTCGCAAGGAGAAGATTGTTCTGAGGGCATGTCTAGAATGCGATGATCGGACATTTGCCTAACTAGCAAGCTTGCTCCCACATACTTAAGTAGATGCATTGTATGTGCTCTATCTCTCTCTCTTTTTTTAATACTGCAATCTAGGGCTCTGAAACTTATGATGATATATGCATATCTATCGATTATTAGTATTTCGGGTTATAACTTGGTTGATCCATCTATTTTGATGCCTTTATTGAGATGGATTCCTGTTGGTTCAATGTTTAATCGTAGGTGCTATCATATGTCCTTGCGAAAACATGAAAGAATTGATCATTTTCCCTTTCGCTATAGATTGTAAACTTGGCCTCCCTTGTTTGATCTCTATTGTTGCTGTTATGTTTTGTTGATATACAATATATATGAGCTGGGAACATTCCGTTTTCTTTCTAGTTGCTAGATTAAGTGCCTTGAGAAACTGAGATCTTCAGGGCAAAAACAGATGCTTGTTAAAAGGCAGTCAGTATGCTAACTTGCTGAGTGAATGTGATTTACTGCTTGTTCTGGCTAGGTTAGGTTGATCTTTCTTAAGCAGATATTTCTGTTAGATTTGTGATAAGAGATGTTAGTGGCCTTGGTATTTGCTAAATATTTAAAGTAAAAAGATTATGGTTTTGCAAATTACAACAGTAAACTTTTTGGGGGGTACATTACAATGGTAATTTTGATCAAACTACAATTTTTACAGTGACATTTGAGATTACACAAACTATCAACCATCAATGGGGAAAAACCTACAAAATGAAGGTGTTCGTGAATAAATGAACTTACCGTATGAACAAACCAATGGACAGAAGTTGAAAATTAACTTTGAAAGTAAAAATAAGTAAGGAAACCACATATGCACAATTTTGTTTTTGTGTGAGACATTTGAGGCGTACTAATTACTAGGCTTTGATTTACCTCAGAGGTTCATATATCAGATTTTCTTTGCCTTCTTTATGTTTCGTAGTGTCATAACGAGCCTTTGTCTTTCACCTTCAACCTCTGCAAATTTAAGGCTGATCTCCGAGTATCTCTCTTGCATTTCCTTCAGTTCAGCTTCCATGAACGAGTTTTCTTTCCTCAAAGACGCCATTTCCATAAACAATTCATGAAAGTCGTGTTCTCTGGCATTCCCATCATCCTACATGAAGAATTATATCAGAAATGATAGCAAGAAGGTGAAGTAACAAGGTAGAGATGCATAATTCAAATGCATTCTAGAGGTTCTTGTTTGAGTAGTTTTAAGTTTGATTTGAAAAAAAAAAAGCAGTATCTTACTTAATAGCACATTAATTCAAGTAGATATTCATGACAGGTAAACTATTTATCAGCTCACCTTTCCGTGATCATCGTCATGGCAAACAATATTACCCTGGTCGAGTTCCTCTAATCTTCTTTCCAGTTCGTCAATTTTGCTGTGTAGATCCTTTTCCTTTTCAAGAAAGGCATTTGCTGAGGTCTCCATGGTGACTTCCTTCTGCTTTACTTGTCCCTGTTGCAGACAACATTACCAGGATTTTATTTTTCGTTCCTTGAGTTTTTTCTATGGTTCGTTGGGAAGGTACATCTAAAACAGAATTTCTGATATAGAAGTCCGGAAAAAATCCAATTCTTGAGGATACTAAATTTAGTATCAAATCAAATTATACTCGCCTACAAGCGATCTTACATAATGACAACTGCAAAAAAAATTGTAGTTTAGGAGGTTACCTCAAGCAATTTGATTTTCTCCTTCAAGGAAGCAGCCTCTTTAGAGCTGCGCGAGGCAAGTTCAGTCTTACTATTTTTAGAGGATGCTTTTGTTCTTTCTGCAGCAACTGCCCGTCCATTGTTATCCTTTAGCTTCCTCTCCATATTGGTAAGATCATCATCCTTATTCTTTAGCTCAGCTTTAAGTTGGACTACTTGCTTTCTCAGTTTTTCCTTCTCTAACTCATCCTCAAATAGAGAATTTTTCAGTTCTTCACACTGAGCTCTGAGGGTATCCACCTCGATTTGTAGATTTCTGAGGGACGTGTCCTTTTCATCCTTAAAGCACCTTATTGCATTGAGCTTTTTCAGTGACTCGTCTGCCTCTTTCCTTGACGAGTTAACAGCTTTCTGTAGATAGTCTCTTTCTCTTTCCAAATTTCCAACAAGCAGATCTCTCTCCTGCGCCAACGTCTTTACTTGCTCCAGTCCGGCCTTTAATTCTTCCCCCTGTTCTATCTGTGCACGGAGAGAAGCTGTTTCTGAAGTAAGCCGTTCTACCTCAGCTTTAACCATTAAGAGCTCAGCTGAAAGACTCCGATAAACTTCACCTTTGTCTTCTCTTTGTGCTTCTAGTTGGTTTGACTTCCCTTCAATCTCCAACAACATCTGATCCATCTGCTTCGACTTCATGCTTAGCTGTTTGTGAAGATCGTCTTGCGCTTCATATTCCTCTTTGACCGACTGAAGTTCATCCCTAGCCTGTTGCAGTAACTCTTCAAGGTGGTTATTCATCAAACGCAGCTGACTAGCTTCTGTCATTGCCTTGCTAGCCACCTTCTCATTTGCCTCGAATGTTGACTGCATTTGCGTGGAGAGTCTTTTGAATTCATCTTGAAGCCTTCCAGCAGTGTTGGCATTTTTCCACCTGGTCAGCCTTAGGTCTTCCTCTGCCCGGATGGCTCGCTGCTCTTGCTCTACTTTGGCACGAGTAATAGCTTCCAGATCAGATTCAAACCCTTGTGCCTGTTTATCAAGTTCTTCCTCAAGGTTTTGTATATGATCTTCAAGCTCCTTGATTGTAGCCACTGCCTCTGAAAACTCTTTACACTGCTTCTTAAGCTCACTTTCCAGTATCTCTATCTGACTTGCAAGCTCATTTTTAGCTGATTCAAGGGCTTCCTCTGCCTGGATAGCTTGCTGCTCCTTCTCTCTTTTGACACAAGCAAGATCTTCCAATTCAACTCTGAATTGCTGTGCCTGCTTTTCTAGTTCATCCTTGAGGCTCTGGGTGTGGTTTTCAAGATCCTTTATGATTTCCAAGGAGTCCAAAAACTCATTTGAGCAGTTGTCAAGCTCTCTTTCAAGCTTCTCTACTTGATTTTCAAGTTCGTGTATGGTGGCATAAGAACCAGAGCACTCATATTGCAGTTTCAGCTGTTGTTGGAGATTAGTTTGCTCCAGCTTAGAGGACATGTCATGATTTTCTTGCTTCAGTATCTCATAGTCAAGGGCTAGCTGTTCCATCTGCATCTCTAGCTCATCCTTATCTCTTCGATACATTTCAATTTCACTACAGAGGTCCATGATTCTTTGCTCGAGAATGTATGTTTCCTTTGCATCACTGTGTTCCTTAACAAGCTCTTCAAGTGCCCTTTGATCATCGTCATCATCACTGATTTGGCCCTGTGCTTCTTGAGCTCTTCCCTCGAAATTTTCAGAAATGTTACAAGATAGTGGCTTTATTGATAAATCCAAGTCCCCTCCATTGGCTTGCTGTAAAAGTTGTTCCAAGTCCTGAACAGCAAGAATCAGCTCCGAGTTTGATTCCTGCGTCTTGTGTAGCTGTAGCCGAAGATCGGCATTAATATCCTTCTCATGGTTAAGCTCTTGCCTCGTTTCCTCGACAAGAGCCCAGGGATCCCCCTCATAATTCATTTTATTTCTAGCTTTCTGAGAGGCTTTGAGCTGTTCACATTCTTCTTTGAAAGCATCTCTCTCCTCCTTCAAGCAAGCAACTTCTTTCAGTAGATCTTGGCCTCTTTTACTCTCCTTCACAATCTGCTTACGAAGCGTTTGCAGCTCCATGTCTGCAACATCAGCCTTCCTAGAGAGAAGAATGATATCCGATTTTAGTTTCTCCACGGAGTCATCTAAAGCATCTCTTTGGCTGTTTGTAGAGTCATCTGTACTCGAATCATTTGCAGCAGCTAGCGACCACTCCCACCCCGTTCTCTTTTGGTTATGTGCAATCGAAGCGGTTTGTGTATCCAGAAGCATATCATTGCTTTTCATTCCAAGTTCTTGTGGGGTATCCATACCAGAGCTGTTATCAGAACCAGACAAAGTAATGTCAGATCCAATGGAAGCCTTTCTTCCATTTCCATTAAGCTCGGTCACATTAGGCACTGTTTGTCCCAGAGGCTTTTCCTGTGAACCGATCACAAATAATGGAGGAAATTGCCTCAGTCACTTACTTATCTTTCAAGGATTAAAAGTGAATCACTTTAACAAGCATGAGGAAACACGGAAGTGGCAGACACTTGTTTCAGAAAACCCACCAAGAACTACAGCAGCAGCCAAAAAAAAAAAAAAAGTGAATCTAGATAAGATGGACTTTACTTCATTAAGATTTGTATTGATGTTTTCTTCAGAATCACCATTCCCAAAATGTCTCTTCAACCTCCTATCTTCGGGTTTGATTTTCGGAACTTCATGTTCTTCAACCAGCCTGCATTTCATTAGAGAAAACAAAAAAAAATGAACACCCCAATTAGGGATAGTAACTGTCAAAATAACAGGAGATGAACAATAACAGGACTCCAGCTGCTTTACCTCTGGTTAACATTTTCCTGTATCCTTTGAATCGACACCTGTCAAACCCCACAAGAAATAGGAACCAGATCTTCATCAAACAACAATATCAATAATACTCGGTATGAAGCAAATCCTCTATTTTTTATTCGAATGTCGCGACAATTACCAAACTAATCAATAATGCCTACAAACAAAATACTTCTTCCTATCCTCAAAGAGTAGATGAGAGACACAAAGGAGACCACTAACATGTAAGATGGCATCCGAATTCGCTCTCTTGAAAGGCAACGAAATTGAAGCAGGTTTGGTTGCCTCAACATACTCGGAAATATTTAAAGAAACTTCTCCCACTGTACTTGATTTTGATGATCCCTACAGCAGTGACAGGCATAAGAACAATCGATTCGATTCCAAAATAGCAACAGATAGGAAGACATTGATTTTAAAAGGGATCGTAAGATCGTACTGTTGAAATGATAAAGTTGTAGATTCTGTCATGAATCTTCCCATTCTTAGGGTCTTGGACTAATTTCACTGTTTCCAAAATCGCATTCTCCCAGTAACAGCAATCATCTCGAATCTCGGCCTTCTCCAGCTTCGCCGCTGGCTTCCCGGTGTCTGCGGGAACCAGCGAAAGCACCAATGCACTCCCCCCGAACTGCGACACCTATTGCAACAATGTCGATCAATACATTAGTCATGAGAGCAATCCCTGGAAAATTCATCTCCATTTCTGAAGAAAATCAGAGATATGTAGAAGCCGAGAATTGCATTCACAATTTAATTTGAGACACAATTCATTTCCGATCCATTTCTAGTTCAGGAAGCATTTTTTAAAAATTTACCTGAGTAGCGTGGAAACTCAGCTTGAACACGGCAGTGATCTTCTTGTCGCTCCTCCATCTCACCGACTTGAACATCTTACAATACTCAATCACCGGAGCTCAGCAGCTCCGGCGGACATTGCCGGAATCAGATACACCTCCCGAGATCTTCTGGAAAATTCCTCCAATCAATCAGTCAGAGACGAAGATTGTTTCGGAAATGACTGAAAGCTCGAATTCACCAAGATCAACGATTCGAGTAAGTCAACTTGGCCTGAAAATTGCCGGTAAATTGAATACAGAAGTTGATCAGAATGGGGGAGAAGTAATCAGAAAATATCGCACTGAAAACGCTTCAGCGGATCTGAGAATCGTGGCTCTCGTATGCACAGTCTGTAAACACTGAAACAGCTCTCTCACTCTCTCCCCGGTGGGGATGTTGACGACTCTAATATTATAGGCATATTTAGGAAATAAATAAATAAATACTCCGTAACAAAGTGGAGGAGAAGCTCCCACTCTGTACATTTTTTTAAAAATAAAAAAAAAAACATTTTGCTCTGTTTGGCAAAATATCGGCGGATAGAATAGTTGAAACTTATGAATTATTTATGTTAAATATACGTTAATGAACTAATATGATGTTTGGTAAATCTAGCGGTTGGAGTAGCTTATGGAAACTTGTGAATATAAAATCATAAGCTTCGAAAAGTTTCGGTGAGTAGCTGTTGAAATACTCTCAATCCAAAAACTAAAATCTTATATTTATTTCATGTACAACTATATAATATCAAAATTAGCCTCCTAACGGGGTGACTCAATGGTAGGAGTAAGGGGGTGTTAATGGGAGGTCTCGGGTACGATCCCTGCATCCGCCCTTTCTCTTGGTGAAATAATTAAGGTTCATTTTGCTTATTATCATTGGGTCTAGCCAGTCGGCGCAAGCCGGTTTACCTGGCGCGTGGCTCTTGCCGGCTAGGTCACGTGTCCGGGGTTTACCACAAAATGTGGGTTACCCTCGTTAATAAAAAAATATATTATCAAAATTAAAAGATCTATTAAGCTAGCTAATGGGTTTTTATTTTGTCAAAAGGAGCATTTATCTGAAAAATGGTTGACACGTGTTTATATTAAGAGCTCGTAAAATCTGATTCGATCTAACCCACCTGAACTCAGACTCAATTGAAACCCGTAAATATAGAGATATGCACAATTCAGACCCGAGCCCGATCCATTTTGATCCGATGCCCGAATGAACATAAACATAAACAAACCCGACTTGTCCTTGACCCAACTCGAACAAGACCTGACTCATCCTTATAATTACTTTAATTTTCTCATTTTGAAACGCTCAAGTAACGTGAATTGTATATATGAGACATAATATAACTAAATAAATGAAGTTTGATAGTCAATAATTAAGATAAACAAAAAAAATCATCATCATTTTATAATAAAACTAAATGTGAACCAACCCGAACCCGACCCAACCCGAAACCCATTTGACTCAAACTTACCCAACCCGAAAACTTACCCGACTTGATCCGAACCCAATCGAACATACAATATACTCGACATGTGACCCGACCCGATATATGATCCAACTCGAATGGGTATACCCGAACCCAACTCAAACAGCCTGATTGCCACCTCTATTTAGATTCAACTGTTATGGGATTCTGTCCATTCGTCGGCCTCTTAAGGGATCAGGTAGTGTACTACCTAATCTTTCAAATATTTTTCTGTATAAAAAATATTTTATGGGATAAACCGTCGATAAGAACATATAAAATAAACTTTGATGGCAGTAACAAAGTTAATGGTACATCAACGACAAGTTACATCATCCGTGACCATCCGGAAGAACTAATAGATATAAGAGGGGCAAATATTAGCCAGAAGAGTGCATTAATTTCAAAAGCGTTGGGACTCAAGATGGGTCTCCTACAGACAAGAGGGAACTAGGACTTCCACGTCTATAGATTGAGGGTGACAAGCTTACCATCATCAACGTCCTTAAATGTTGTCGTTCTTATCCTTGGGAGAACAAGATCCTAATTAACAATATTCTTCTTATTATTCGACAGTTCGAGGATGCTGAGATCCACCATGTCTTTAGAGAAGTCAACAGGTGCACTGATTGTATTGTCGGACTTTTCAGACAACTACTACGCCATCGCCCCTTCAAGGTAGAGAGCTTAGTATTTACAACTGTAAGGATGTCATTGAATGGTTGACTATCAGGATCTAGCCACTTCCACATCTTTACCTATATAAAAAAGATTCAACTATTTTAGTTATAGCGTATACATATTTAATTAGTGTTTTTTAATATATTTTATAATATATTGGAATAGTGTTTGTTTAATACTTTGATTATGAGTCTTTTAAAAACACTATTTGGACTAGCTTAAGAGAAAAGTGCATACATCCCAACCCCCAGACCATATTTGATTGTGGGAAATACTGGAATTTTTTTTTCAAAATATTCATTGAAAAATAAATAATTACACATTTATTCACTACTTGAAACTATTTACAAAAATATTCATTTTTTGCAGACCTGATAGAAAAACGCGGTCTTAGACCACGTTTTATTAACAAAGTTAAAATTCTAAAATTGGAGTAATAGATGAAAAAAATTAACAAAAAGAAACGCGGGTTGAAACCGCGTTTCTTTGTTATTTATTTCGAAATGAATTATAGAAATGTTTTTATTAATTTTTTCCCAAAAGAGTCGTGTCTCTTTTTTTTAAGGGAAAATGAAAAGGGAGGCCGGAATTTGCTGTAGGGAATGAGGGAGGAGGCGGAGGCCGGAGAGAGGAGGACAGAGGTCGATGGTCGCTAGTGGGAAGGAGGAGAGAGGAGGTCGGAGTCCTGATTTGGGGCAGCCAACGACCGATTTGGGGCAGCCATCGACCGATTTCGAGGCCGGAGGTCGTTGGTGGGAAGGAGAAGATTCGGGCAATCGATGGCTTGGGAAGTAGGCTGGAGGTTCGATTCCGATCAGGGAGGAGTTCGGGCAGGAGGGCCAGGGAGCAACTAGTTGGCGCTCAAGCGGGTGGAGTTGCAGGTGAGGCGCCGGGGCGATGGCGGTGGAGTAGCAGGCGGGGCGTCGGGCCGATGACGGTGGCGGTAAAGAATCATTAGACATTCCTAAAAGTTGATACTTTTGAGTCGATCTAAATCATTTTAGGAGGTAACGGAGCTAATTTCAGTTCCAAGTTTGTTTCGGCCTCCTCCCTCCTTCCAACCAGCAAACTCCGGCCTCCCTTTTCATTTTCCCTAAAAAAAAGGAACAAGAGATGTGGCTTGAAGTCGCGTCTTTTGTGTAAAAATTAATAAAAACATTTCTATAATTCATTCCGAAATAAATTAACAAAGGAATTCGGTTTCAACCCGCTTTTTTTGTTAATTTTTTTCATCCATTACTTCAATTTTAGAACTTTCACTTAGTTAATAAAACGCGGCCTAAGACCACGTTTTTCTGTCATGTTTGCAAAAAATGAATATTTTCGCAAATAGTTTCAAGTAGTGAATAAATGTATATTTATTTATTTTTCAATGAATATTTTGAAAAAAAAATCGAAATATTGGGTTGTTTTTATTGTTGTTATTTAAAATAATGTAAATTTTAAATCCCAAACAAACCCTAAATTTACTTTCTATAACATTTAAATAAATCATATTGGAAATTATTCCTTAAATTTGAATATTTGAACTCTAGATAAGAATTGTTAAAAATGACTAAAATAATTAAAATTTTGATAATATTTTTAAATGTAGACTCTTAACATATTCTCGTGGGATATAGTTTGTAAAATCCATTAAACTTATAGTTTTATAATGTAATTAAAAATATAAATATTCTTCTAAAACAGGCATAAATATTTAGAGAGTGTTCGGTTGATACAATTTATAACATGTTTGAAAAAAACATAAATTTAAAATAAAATACATTATAAATTGTGCCATATTTTTTTACAAAGAAAAAGTCAATCAAAGATCAACTATTACATTAAGTTTATAACTATATTATAAACTTAATATAATTTACTCTGTAATTTTTATTATCTTAAAAAATGTATTATGTAGTTTTTATAAAATATCAACATTTTTATAAAGTTAATAAGTACACAATTGTTTTTAAAATTTTATAAATATGTTAATATTTTATATACTCCGTAGTTTTTATTATCTTAAAAAATGTATGTAAATAGTAAATAATATATTTTGTCGAACAAATGAAGAATAATTTAGTTTTATTAGTATTCTTTATTTAAAAAATAAATTACAGAATAAATGTAAATAGAAGGTTTGATACTTTAAAAACAAACTTTAGGTTAGTTTAGCTTTTTTTTTCTTCTGGTCGATAGGTTAGCTTGTTAGTTCCAACTTGAAAGACAATTATGGGATCAATTTCTCTCTTTGATTTAATTCAATACTAATATAAGGCTGGTGAGTTACATTCGTCTTGGTTTAATTTAAATTCAGTAATGTCGATTTATTAGTTATAATTTTAAGTGCATATTATATGTTATATATTATATGTTATAAATTGGGAAATACAAAAATAATTTGAAAATAAAAATAAATAAATAAAGAGATAAATAATAATTTTAAAAAATTTAAAAATAATTTAAAACTCATACAATTTATATATGATTTTATAACTGATCGAGTAGTGGAGTTAATGAGCTGGTTAATCAAGGTGTGATAGTTACGACAATAATTAAGTGGTGGTGAGATGTTCGAAACTTTGTTGTTTTGAGACTTTTGGTAGTATCTCGTGGAATAAATTTGCTTTAAATATAATAGTAGTAATACAAAATATAGTAGATATTAAATAGACAAAGTTGCACTGGAATTTTATTTTTATTTTTCAAAAAACTTATTATTATGTCGATTAGGTCAGTTTACATGACATGAGATGAGATGTAACTCTTGTTGGCTAGATTTCATATTCAAGTTTTAAAATCGCATTGGTTATCATTTCATCTAAGGGAAAATAAAATACTACGGAGTATATTTTTAGACAAGTATATATTGATGAAAACCGCCCCTCTCACGAGGCAACTTTACAATTTTTATGTTCCATCCTTTTAAATTTTGAAAATTTAATCAGAGTACGGATGTATGTCAATTATAAGTGCATAATTTGTTTACACACAAATGAAGGAAAGTTGAACTTAATTACAACAACCAAAAATAAAAAAATCACAATATGTGCGATTGAACGGCGGCATTACAATTAGTTACTGGGTTATAATTTATAAATCCAGAAAATTATCAAATTCGATACTTATAAAAGGTCATATTATAGAAAATAATTAAAGTTGTATAAAAGTTAGTTAGTTATATAATAAATAATTAAAGCTATATACACTTATTGATGTGCTAGTTTATCTATGGAACTTTGGTTGCTTCGCTTTAAAGCCGATCACGGAATGGGCGTGAGGAGTACGCTTGAGTTGCTAGTGATATTGATCTTTAAGATCCATTTTTTTTAATAAAAAAAAATCACTCCATTATTTATATATTTAGTTAACTGGTTTGGCATTCCAAATATTATTATATGAGTAAAGAATAGGGTATAGGCTTAACTAAGATACTATAGTGTATGATTAATGAGAACATACATTATCTTATTAGTAATGCACGTGATCATCTACTTCTTTTCCTCCCTAAGCTCAATCTACCTTTTTGTTTAAGGCAAAATATATATATATATATATATATATATATATATATATATATTTCTAATGCATTCACTTCTTACAATGCATTTTTTAGACCAATTTTTAGCCATAGGATTAAATTAGAATGAATGGATAAGATTGATTGTTAATTAATAAATTTTATTTTAAAATATATTTGTCAATAATTTAATGATTTAAATAAAAAATCAAAATATTTTCTCTCTCCAAATCTCTCCATTCCATCATTTTTGCTACGTGACTTTTCTCCCCAGATTAAAATTTAGTGACTAATTTTGTATATTCATATGAATATATATTCATATGAATATATGAATATAATTGCCCGTTAATTATGGCGTTATTTTCACAAGGAATATGGAAAGAATATTCGTTATGAATTAATATATGAATATGGAAACAACATGAATATGAATGAATATTATTCAATAATGTTTCTATGAATTAATATTCGCTATGAATATTAAAAGAAAATAGTATATTCAAATATTCATCAAATTATAATTGCTCGTTAAAGAATATTCGTTGTGAATGAATATAGGAACATGTAAACAACACGAATATGAATGAATATTATTCAACAACGCTTCTATGGATAAATATTCGTTATGAATATGAAAAGAAAATAGTATATTCAAATATTCATTAAGAATATGGAAAGAAAATATTATAGGGTGATTTTGGTAGATAGACCTTTTTGAAGGTTTCTTTGGGTACTTAGACCCCAAACTAATTTAATTAGTTTGGGTAGACCTCACCCAAATAGTGGTCAATGGTCAACTGGTTGACCATTGACCGGTCAACGGTCACCGTTGACCGGTCAATGTTGACCGTTGACCAACCCATTTAGATTTTTTTTTTTTTTTTTAGTGATGCCATATTTTACCGTTTTGATGCCAAAATTTTATTATATTTTATTTTCACTTTGATGCCACTTTTCTAATGAAATGATTGGATGACACTTTTTTAATGCCACTTTTTTTAAACCTTGATGACATTTTTTGTGTACTGTAATGTCACGTTGACCATTGATGCCATTTTTTTTACTGGTACTGACTGATGCCACTTTTTTATGTCAATTTTTTGATGATATTTTTTTACCGTGATGCCATATTTTTGATGATATTTTTTCAAAGTAGTATTTTGATGATATTTTTTCAAAGTAGTATTTTGATGACATTTTTTCCTTTAATGTGATACAACTTTTTCAAAATGGTGTTTTGATGTCATTTTTATAATGTAATTATTTGATGCCATTTTTTTAATCAAATCGATTGATGCCACATGTTTTTAATTTAATCAATTGTATATCGATTTATTTTCATCGATTATACTTTCAGTCACTGATGACACGTTTGTGATTACACTTCATTGATGCAATCATTTGTGGTGACATGTTCATTAAATTTTTATTCATGGATGACATTTGTTATTACACTTCATTAATCACAATTGTTTGTGGTGACAATTTTATGTAATTGATGACATAAGAGCTTAAAACGTGGAATCAAAATATTGTCACCTTATTGCACATATAAACACCTATTATAACATGTCATCAACTCATATGCAACTAGCCAATCATTGTCAAATTTGCACCAGATTAGTTGATGTTTGCTTAATCACACCTACTACTAAATCAAAATTAATTAAATTATACAAATAATGAACTGAGTCACCATAACACATAAGCAACATGACCTCGAAAGCAGTTTCAAAGAAAATATACAATTCTATATTATATATTAGGTGCAATCATTTTATCTTTTGAATCACCCTGCATCCATACATTTGAAGGCTAAGTGTCAGCACATGCCCAGTTAGTTTATTTGCCAGATCCCTTACTTGAGTTGCTGTTCCATGCCCCAAACTGAAGAATAGTAAGCAATAATAAGATAAGTTCATCTTAACATGAACACAAACTTGTAGAGTCTTGACTTATTTTCAACAGATTAATGTTCAGACCAAAACAAAATGAGGAAATGAAACCAGACAGTAAGTTGCAACGCAGGAGGTTGGGCATATTTTTGGATGCCATCGGTGAGGCCAGATGCTGCAACCCGACACATTGGAGCCAACGAGCCATGGCGACATCGTTAGCGTTACTAGCTGGCTCCGCATTATAGAGGGGCGCATAGCCGAGGTGATCGAGCATAGCAGTGGCAACGGCATTGCTCTGCTGCATCTGGCCGCCTATGTGGTGCATCTTCTCCATCAGTGAGCATCCAAATGGAGATGCCAACCGAAGATCCTGTCACAGCCCACAGGCCAACCACGAAACATGTAAGACTCTAATGACATGGCCAACCACGAAGGAGAAACAACATAAATACTACTCCTAATCCAGATTCCTGTCTCTGAAAGCTTGTAAGATAATAATAAATGCATTGAGATTTATCACTTAGGCTCTTGTATAGATGAGTAAATCACATGTTCAGACTTCAAAGTTAGTCAAGACCGAGCCTATTTGGCTCTTTCTTGAAGAAAATTCCAAAATTAAAACGGAATCATAATCTGAGAATTAAAGACTCGAAAAATTCCAAAATTTGGTTCAATCCACCGAACATCTGTTTGGTTTTACATATGTATACATCTACATACGACAGTAAACTATAGCATCATTATAGCTAACAAACTTTTGTTTTCATTTGAGATAAGCAGCTTTAACAATTAACCATCAACTAAGTGAACTAGACAACACAGGAGAAGTACCCAATAAAATAAGAAATTCCATAATATCCGAGGAAGAAAAACATGATTCAGAGACAAAATCACATACCCTAAATTTGGTTCTGGCTCCCCAGATGACAAAAGTCTCATTACATCAATTCAAACAGGGGCTCAATTCACACAAATCAGATCCATCAATTGGGCTATTGCACCCTTGATTTCACAATTGGATTTCAAATTAACCAAATTCGGTAATTCCAAACCCTAATCAACTAAACTCCGACTGGAATTGAATAAGAAGTTGAATAAGAAAACAATAGGAATCTGGGATCTAAAAAGTACCTGAAATTCCACCATAAGGTCCTTGAGTTTGATCCGGAGCCCATTGGTGACGGCAGACGTGGTGCGGTCGATGGGCTCGCTGAGCTTCGCATACAAACGGCGATTCTAGGCGTTGGGCGTTGGAGCGGTCCATCTCGGCGAGCCGGAACTAAATCCTTTCAAACCCTAGAATTGGTACCGATCGACATGGCCGCAGTGAGGGTAGACACGGTGGTGGCGACGGCGTACCCTGATTGAGATCATCTCCATCTGGAGGAGAAAGGGAGAACGGGAGAGCAAACAGAGAGGGTGTGATAGAAGGGGAAAGAAGAGGGGTCTATCACGCTCACGCGGCGCCTAATAAAAATTCAATAAGGTCTAGGGCGGCTGAAAAATTAATTAAAGAGGCTAACAACCTAATAAAAAATCCATAAGGGTCTAAATCACCAAATTCCCTCAATATTATATTCAAATATTCTTTATGAATATGGAAAGATTGCAATTTAATTTGAATCGATCGAACCTTGATCTCCAAATAACATTATTCGAAATGAATATGGGAGTTTTGACGCTTTTTAGTTGTGAGAGACGTGAATTGTGATAAACTAGGAGAACAATTAGTGATTTGGAGAGAGAAAAAGAAGTTATTATTTACTTCTTTTTTATTTTTTAGTTTTTTTATATTTTTTCTTCCATTTTTATAGGGTGCATATTCATATTCAAAGATATGGTGGATTTGATTTACGTTTAAATCTAACCATCCAATCTTAATCATCTAACGGTTTACAAAGAGTCTCACGAATGCATTGTAAGAGGTGTGTGCATGTGAAAGTCCCTATATATATATATATATATATATATATATATATATATATATATATATATATATATATATATATATATATATATATATATATATATATATATATTTCAGGTGATGTTAACCCCTCACCACTTCAGTGCGGAAAAGAGTTACAAGTTTAGGGTGAGAAGCCAACGGACTAGAGTTGTAGGAGCAACAAAGACAAGTTGCCAAAGTCGCAACTCTATTGACTTGTTGGGATGAAAAAGATTATCATCCCACATTGATTGTGGGTGATATAATAAATCAAAATATAAGGGATGGTGAAACCCCTACACAATTGCTTAAACTATTGTGTTAGAAGGGTAGATCCCTACCTTATAACCATTAATAAAAATTAAATCTAACATAACTCCGGTTTTCTTACGACCTGACTGAGATTTCTCGGATTTTGACATGACTATTCTAAAAGACTTCAGAAGAAAAAGTGCTTGTTTTCTTACGACCCGACTGGGATTTCTCGGAATTTGGCATGACTATTCTAAAGACGTGGGTATACTCAGTTCTCTCGAAAGACTCACTAGTACAAAAGGGGGGGGGGGGAGGGAGGGACCGGAGTACACTAAATTGGGTACGCTTATTAACAAGTGTTCTTGTTTTTTGTTTTAAGTACGGTTTCATAGGAAAAGTGTACTCCCACAACCAAATATAAGTACACTTCTTAGTAAAAACCGTTCTTTTTTTAAGAAATAATTAGTACGGTTATTAAGAAAAGCGTGGTTAAAAAATAAAATTTAGTACACTTGAAATTATAACAGTGTTAAATTTGACAATTAGGAACACGGTTTTAACAGGCGTACTCGTTTTTTTGTTTTAAGTACGGTTTGATAAGAAAAGTGTTCTTGATGAGGTTTTAAAAAATTATGAGTACAGTTTTACATAAAAAGTGTTCTTGTTGGGAATACGTTTTTTTTAAACCGTTCTCGTTTATTTGTAACAAAATATTTAACTCGGTTTTAGAAAAACCGTGCTTAAAAAAATGAAAACAAGTACGGTTTTATAAGAAAAGTGTCTTCCCAAAACCAAAATTAGAGATTTTTTTTGTAATAAGATTAAGTAAATGAACAAAGGGACAACTAAAATTCGTAGCTCAAGCGGTAGGCGTGTGAAACAAACTTATTCGGTTTGAGGGTGCAAGAAGTCGCAGGTTCGAGTCTTAGATATATGAAAGCATAAAAAGACAGGCTTTTTATTTTCATTATTAAGTACGGTTAATAAGAACACTCATATCAAAACCGTACTAAATTTTAAGAACGCTTTCAAAGCAAATGTACTTAAAAACCGTACTAATAAAATCACACGCCAATTTTAAGAACACTTTCACATCAAAACCGTACTTAAAATTTATGAGAACGGTTTAACAAGAAGCGTGCTCATTTGGGAGTGCGGTCGCTATAAATACAGAAACAGAAGCGTACTCCCATGCATAAAAAAGCATACTCCGGTCCCCCATTTTATACTAGTGACTTCAGAAGAAAAAGTGCATTAGATATCATAATTTCTATCTCCCATGGACAAAAGACCACATGTGACTTTGTCACTATCATTTGCATTTAGTAATGCCTTTACTAGCTTGTTTTCTACATAGTTTATTGAACTTTCGACTCACTTTCAATATTTATCTTTACATTTTAATAGTTAAAGTTGCATCCAATGCAATATATTAATTCATGATCTACTTTTCATCTCCCCCTAAATATTGAGCAATTTACCATCTATGATAAGCTCTAGGTATTTGTTGATTTATGAGGACTCAAACCCCACATATACACCAACTTTCTTAGTTTTACAAAATCTTAGTGTAATTTATGGAAATTTAGGTACATGTGCCAAACATTTAAACACTTGTAAATATCAAACTCTCTTCTAGAGATAAATTCAAAAAAGAGAATTTATTATGTTGTCGAATTATATCAAACCAAACTATCGATATGCATATCTATATGCATGGTAACTATTATTGGTGAGTCAACTGGGTCATTATATATATTAGTATTATCCTAGCTGATAATTATATATAATATATCTCATAAGTAACAACGTTACTTGGTCATTTTAATTGTTAGCATCTAAATGCTTATCCAACATAATATTTCCATATTTACTTCCATGTGGCCAACATGGGTAATTTATTCAATATGTCGGAGCTCCTTTTTGATATCTTCAACAAGATAAGACCATTGCGTTGGGAAATTATTAATTAGTTGTCCATTGACTTTTACGATCCTGGTTTATAAATTCTTACTCTCTTCAATTCCCTTTAAAGTGTTTTGATGCTTTTATAGGGTCATTTTCTCCCGATTTTTCGCTTGGTTAGATCATTAGTCATGTTGATCGACCCTCTTGTAGAGTCATGTATGAGATTTAATTGTTTCAAGAATAGAGTTTATATCGGTATTTATCAAGTATGTCATTTTTGGCACAATAAATGAGACTAAGCTTTAAACCATTCCTAAAATTGTCATACGATGATCTATTGTAACATATGATAATATAAATAATAAGTAGAGAGAAAAAAAAAGAATAGAATAATAATCCGTCTTCAAAATGTATAATAAAATTTATCTAGAAGAAATAGTTTATCTAATGTATGCGTCCGCGTATAATAATATTATAAAAAAAATTTAATAATTTATACTTATTACTAATAAATATGAAATTATTTTTAAAAAATTGGTATTTCATAGAATTTTAGGTTTTTTGAAAAACGTGTGAAGTATTAAAAAAATAAATATTTTAAATCAAAGGGAGTATGTTATACTAAGTGGTGGATCTAGGGAGGGCTTGGAGTGAATTTTTTTTACAGTAGGCAAACAGTAGAACTTCCTTTAGGAAGATGAATGTTCTTGATCATCCTTACAGATGATGTTACAAAAAACCTTATTCATAGGGAGGGAGTTTAGATTACAATCAGACTCAAACCTAGCCATAAAATCAGCTGCTGCGTTTGCTTCCCTGAAGATATGTCTGAAGTTGATTGTGTTAATTTGGGCCTTCATTCTTCTAATGCTTTCGATGACCCTCGGAATTTCCCATGGTATGTTTACGTCTTCATCAATAGCCTTGATCACTGATAAGCTGTCCCCTTCAATGATAATATTCTGCCAGCCTCTTTTGCATGCTAGCTCTATCCCCTTATACACAACCAGGGCTTCAGTTAAAAGTATTGATCCCTTAGTAGTCTTTTCATGGAAGACTTCAACTACTTCTCCTTTCCAATTTCTGACAACACCCCCTATTTTGCACATTCCTTCTTTGCTTACAACTCCATCTACATTGATCTTGTAAACTTCTTGAGGGGGTTTCCTCCATCTAATATGCTTTCCTTTTCGCTTCTTTCCTTCCGTCTTTGTCTTAGTGCTTGCTTCATGCCAGTCAGCTTTACATTTTATAATTTTTTGAATAATTATGGGAATAGCTTCCATTTTACCATTCTTAAAGATGATAGAGTTTCTTATCTCCTAGATGTTATGCCAAATTATTCCCATGAAGTATTTTCCCGAGGAAAGTTCATATTTTCTGATTATGTGTTTAATGACATCAAAGTTTAGGAATAGGTGTGTATCATCCTCGTTCTCCATATTGCAAAGGCAACATTGGACGGACACCCTATTGTAAAATCTATTAAGTCTCTGCTTAGTCGCTAGAGCATCCATATTAATTTTCCAAATAAAATTCAGGTATCAAGGGGGAAGTCTAAGTTTCCATATCCAATCATGATTGAGATTTAAGTGGTTGTTGTTTCGAAGAAGATCATAAGCTGATTTAGTAGTGAATATACCATTTTTATTAACTTTCCAGATGAGTTTATCTGGTATATTAAAATTAGGTGCTGGAATTTCTAAGATTTGTTTGATTATCTGTAGTGGAAAAATTTGAGTTAGAAGTTGTATATTCCAGGTTTTTTAACATTAAATAAATTTGAATCCTTCATGTTAGGATCATGATTTTGTTGGTAAGGATGGAGTGGAACATTGTTTATCCATGGGTCATTCCAAACATTTATCCTTTCTCCATTTCCCACTAACCAAAGTAGGCCTTTTTGAAAATTACTTCTCAGCTGGAGGAGTCTACCAAATTGCCAAGAAGTATTGTGGATATTAAGATCCCTAATATCTTTTTGTGTCAAATATTTCTCCTGAATAACTTTAACCCATATGTAGTCTGGTTGGCTACATATTTTCCAAAGAAGTTTCACCTGGACGGTGATGTTTCTTTCTTCAGCAGTTTTAATTCTTAGATCACCCTCTTCTTCGCGGGAACATATTTTTTCCCAACTAATCAGAGGGTCATATCTTTCTGTCCTAAGCTTGTTCCAGAAGAAGTTTTTATTTATTTGGTCAATTTGGTTGAGTATTCCTTTGGTTAAGAGAAAATTTTGCATCAGGTAGTTTGTTTTTGAGCTAAGATTCGCCCTAATTAAAGTTGCTCTCCCTGCTTGTGATAGAGTGGAGTCTTTCCATTTGGACAATTGTTTATTTAGGCTGTGTAATACCTCCTCAAAGACATTGTTTTTTATTCTACCACTAATGATAGGGATACCTAGATATTTTTCCATGCCATGTGTTATTGGGATGTTCATTTGTTGTGCTAATGATCACTCCAGATTCGGATTGACATTCTTTGATAGTTGCATTGAACTTTTTTGGTAATTTATAGTTAGTCCTGATAAATTTGAGAAGTTGTTAATCATATTTTTTATAGTATCCAAGCTTGTGTGTGAAGCTTTAACAAAAATTAATGTGTCATCTGCAAATGTTAGTAACGGAATGGGGATTCCATTAGGGATTAATTTTATACCAACCAACGCATCTTCTAAACTTGCTTCAGCGATGATCTCTCTAGCTAAACTTTCCATAACTATTACAAATATATATGGGGCTATAGGATCTCTATGTCTTATGCCTCTTTCTGGTTTGAAAGTTTTACCCGGACTATTATTGACCAAGACTGAGAATGTGGTTGTAGTCAAACATTTCAAAACCCAATGAATCCATTGGGGGCGAAATCCAAACTTCGTGAGGGCTACTTCTATGAAGTTCCAGTTAATCTTGTCATAGGCTTTTTCCATATCTAATTTCAAAGCCATCCATCCCTTTTTTCCTTTTTGCCTATGGAAAGAATGGAATATTTCATGAGCTATTAAGGTGTTGTCCTGAATAGATCTTCCTTCGACAAATGCACCCTGAAACGGATTAATGATATGGGGAAGTATAGATTTGAGTTGATTGGCAATAATTTTTGCAATGATTTTGTAAATTGTATTACAGAGGCTTATAGGTCTAAAATGATGGATAGTGGTTGGGTTATCTATTTTAGGTATAAGAGCCAAAAAAGTTTGGTTAATATCTGACAGAAGGAATTTGGAATGGAAAAAAGCTTTTACGGCTTTGCAAACTGAATCACCCACAATATGTCAGTATTTGATATAAAATTCCGGGGGAAAACCGTCAGGACCAGGAGATTTTCCTTCTGCCATCATTGTTACTGTTTCTTTGATTTCTCAGTTAGTTAGTAGTAGGATTAATTTTGTATTTTGCTCATAAGTAATTTCTGATTTGATGTGCAAAAGATCATTAGGGTTGATTGGATCCCTATTTCTCTCAATGAACATGTCTGCCATTTCATTCGTTATTTGATCCCTAATGAGATTTTTGTCCGTTATGGAGGATCCATTTCTAGATGTGAAATTAGAAATAGAAGACCTATAATTTTTTATTTTAATTGACGTCTGATAATATTTAGTATTCCTATATGTTTGTTGTAGGTGCTTAATTTTCGCCCTTTGTTTCCAGAATCTTTGCTCGAACGTAAGTAACTGAACTCTTTTATTCTCCAATTTATTGAGTTTGTTAGAAAGTAAGATAGATAAGGTCCCCCAAGGGAGGGCATTATGAAATTCTACTATTTGTTCTTCTACCGTATTAAGTTGTTTCTGGATGTTATTTGTGTGTTTTTTGCACCATTCTTTGGTGTTTTTCTTCAGAAGTACGTTTTTGTTTTTGAGTCAGTTTGAAGCCGAAGGAGCCAAACATGTTGTTTTGCCTAACTTTTCTAACCATCTCTTCGTAGTTAGGAAAAGAGGTCCAAGCCATTTAAAATCTGAAAGGAGAGCCTTTGTCATTCTGAATGTTACCTATTTCTGTTGTGATTAGACAATGGTCAGATGATGTAAACGTGTGGTGGATCATAGTTATGTCTTTGAATTTCGCTAGTATATCTTGATGTATCAAACCTCTGTCTAGTCTTTCATAAGTATTAATATTTTTATATATGTTTTTTTTGGTAATTTTTGGTTGATCAAAGCCACTCTAGCATGGAAGAAAACACAAAGAAACATTTTTATATATGTTTTTTTTTGTAATTTTTACTAATTTTAAGGATAAGATAATTTAAAAAGAATAAGTAATTACAAAAATAGCTTAGCTTAGTCGGTAAGGAGGGATATTTACTATCTTGAGCTCATCGGTTTCAAACCTCTTTAACCTCATTTTTTTTATATAATTTTTGTTGCTCTTAGTTTTCTTCTACTAAAAATGCATAATTAAATAATACATTTAAGTTTTTAAAAATATATTTAAATAAAAACATTATTTTTCATATATTCATATAAAAAATTCTCATTTTTTGATAATTTTTAATTTTATTTTTTTCTTCAAAAAATTACTATTTAAATGAAAAATTTAAGGTTTTTTTTAAATATATTTAAATGAAGAATATTTTTCATATACACCTGTAAAAAATTTCAAAATTTTTTAGTCCCCCTTAAAAAATTCTAGATTTTCCATTATTTATATTATATCAAGAATCACAATCATTTTAATCTTATTAAAACCTTACAAAAATACGTGACATAATTACTAAAATCTAATACTCCGTATTACTTAAACTCATTCTATGTATTGTCATTAGTCATCATGCTATATTTATGCTTAGACATTATTCCAAAAAAATAGCTTGGGTGGTTGCCTAAACCCTGCCTAGACACTTGGCAGCTAACAACCTAAGAGTTTAGATGCTTGGTGGATTTCTCGATGGGTCTTGGCGGATTTTGCCGGGTCTAGGCTAGTCTAAGCGGGTCCTAGTGGATTTCTCGGCTGACTTTGGTGGATTTTTTAGTGGGTCTTGGCAGGCCTTGGTGGGTTCAGCGGGTTATTAAAAAAAAAACTCAATTTTTAAGGTTGAGAACTAAGAGAGCGATCGATGTGTAAGATTAGTAAAAAAAACTAATTTTAAGGTTTTAACCCTTAAAATCTCAACATATCGATTGCTCTCTTAGTTCTCAACCTCTATATACTCCCTCTTACTCTCGGTACCTCCCTCTCACAGTCCTCCAACTCATAGCCTAACTCATGTTGTCATCACCTAGATTATGAATTAACATTTAACATTTTATATAGGTCACGAATTAATGTTTGTTAGTTTATATAGGTCTTGAATATGGCCTAAAAGTAAAAATATATGTCAAAGTAGCAAATCTGCCTAAGCTCCGCCTAGATCCTTGACTCAATCCCACCATAGAGCATCCGTCAAGCATTTTTTGAAACATTGTGCTAGGATATTTTAGGTATTTTTTAATTTTTTAAGTTATATATATCACATAACCTTATCATATGCAAATATATTTGTATTCAATTTTTTTAATTCATTACATACTCCAAGTGTTAAAAAAATCATTACATACTCTATTTTTAATCAATGAGTTCAATTCAAAACATTGAATTATATTAATATTAAAATTAATATATAATTTAAATGAAAAGTAATTTTGATGGGGTGGAATCATCACATTAATTATAGTTTTTTTCTTTAATATATTCTATATTTTCTAACCAACAGGTTTTCAAAACATTGAATTAATATATAATCTATACCTAATTACCTATACGTAAATCTTTATATAATAGACTAAATTAAAAGCATGAAAATATCAAATTTTTTATTTTCTCTCTTTCATCTATGCGAGTTTTATCTATATCTATCTATCAATTACTTAAACCCATTCTAGTTACCCCCAAGTGTCATCGTATTATGCTTCAATATTTTAGTTAAAAACAATTTTAATTCATTACATACTTCATTTTTTAATAAATGAGTTCAATTCAAAACATTGAATTAATATATAATCTATACTTATATGTAAATTTTTATATATTACATTAAATTAAAACTATGAGAATATCACATGTTATATTTTCTCTCCTTCATCTAAGCGAGATTCATAAAGTTATCTTTAGTTAAATCTTTTAAATATTGTTACGATGATATTATTATTTTTTCTCTCCAATGAGATCATCTAAAAATATCTATATCTATATCTATATCTATATCTATACTCTAAATGAGAACCATCTTTTATTAAGTTTTACCTTATGACATTAATTGTAGGTGTTTCAACCAATCAAATTATACCTTTTTAATCTTATGCTAACTTTTATTAATATTTTATTTAATTTATAATATTAATTTGTTATATTATTATGATTTTATTTAAGAAAATCATGCAATGGCACGAGGATTGTACTAGTAGTCTTATTAAATTCATTCTTATAAGTGAAGGGGATAGTGTATTTTGCATAATGCACATTTTCTTAACCTGTGTATAATGATAAAACATGGGAAGACGATGAAATATTAATAGAAAAAGAAAGAGTGTGTAATAATTGCCTTCTTTTATGCATTTGGCAAAATCCTTGAGGCTTGACGATTTGTCAACACTTTTCTACTAGAAGTATTGACATATTGTCGAGACTGATGTTTGTAGCTTTGTTTTTTTATTGATATTCTTAATGGGGGAGTTCCCTGAGGATTCAGTTACACCTTTATTACCCTTATCCCCAAAGTCACTAACTCTTGTAGAATGAAGGATCTCAAGCCTATTATTAGTTTATGTAATATGATCTATAAGGTTACCTCGAAAGTCCTAACAAATAGGATGAAGGGGTTTCTGAGCAAGTTGGTGTCATAAAGCCAGAGTGCCTTTGTATCTAGGCAACTGATTACTGACAACGTGCTTACCTCTTTTGAGATTTTTCATTACATGAAGACCATGAGGGGTGGAAGAAGGGATACATGGAGCTGAAACTCGATATGGCCAAGGCTTTGACAGAGTTGAGTGGAGTTTCTTAGATCATTATATGAGACGGATGGGCTTTGAGAACTAGTGGTAGAGTCTAATCATGAGGTGCGTTATGTCATTTTTAGTCTTATTTGAGGGTCATTTGTCACAATGGTTCATTCAAGGAAGAGGATTTAGGCAAGGGGATCCGCTGTCTCCTTATCTCTTCCTACTATGTGCTAAGGGGTTGTCGGGATTGATTCAGGGAAGTGAGCAGGTTGGGCAGCTTTCGAGCATAACTATTGCCAAAGGGGCACCTCGTGTGTCTCACTTGTTCTTTGCGGATGACAACATGATTTTCATGAATGCGATATGTCAATAAAACAACGAAATTGTGAAGATCTTCTATGTTTATGGAGATGCATTGGGAACACATGTAAATTTCTCTAAATCTAAACTCTCCTTTAGCAAGAATGTAGATGAAGCTCGCAAGGCGGAGATTCAGCAGATTATCAGGGTGAGAGAAGTAGATAAGCATGAAAAGTATTTAGGCATGGCTACTATGGTTGAAAGGTCAAAGAAATCTATCTTCAGCCGTGTCAAGGAGAGGGTGTGAAAGAAGCTATGGGGGTGGAAGGAGAAATCCATGTCGACTGCAGGGAATGAGGTATTGCGAAAAGCGGTCATGAAAGCGATCCCTATGTACACGATGTCTTCCTTTATGTTACTGGCTGAGTTGTGCAAGGAAATCGAGTAGGTTTTATACAACTTTTGATGGGGAGAAGTGGAAGATAAAAGGAAGGTTCATTGGCTTGGATGGAAGCGTCTATGTGAGCTAAAGAAGAAGGGAGGTGATGCGGGACCATCAAAGATACCTCCGGAACCTCCGGACACATCTATTCTCAAGTGCGGTTCAACTTCAAGAGAAGTCGTTGAAGACTTACCTATGTTCTTCTCTTGTTGTTGCCCTCGGCGCCGACACCAGGAGCCTCGACGCCGAGACCTGAAGATGTTATTTGGTTACTGTTGGTCTCGACGTCGACACCAGACCCTCGACGCCGAGACTTGGGCGTTTAGTTTTCATATGGGCCGAAATTATCAAGTGTTGGAACCCTAATTTTCATTGTTATTTTTAGTATCTCTTTTACTTAAGTTATTTTAGGTAATTTTAGGAGTTTATTTTAATTAGTCTTTTATTTATTATTTTCATCTAATATCAGCCTAGGGTTCTATTTAAGCGGCTGATCTCCATTGTCAAACTCAGACGTCTCTTTGAATGAAAATCAGTTTGTGTTGAAACACATTGAGTGAAAGTCAATCGATTCGAAGTGTGGCTCATCGTTTGTAAATTGGTATTGATCTCAGCTTGGTTTGCTTTGAGTTCATCAACCTCGCGAGAGCTTGGTGATCCTGGTATCCACGAGCCCCCTCCTTGTGCCTCCAAGTTGTCCACTTGGTTGTGTAAGGTTGTAGAGACAGGTTGTATAGTCGTTGGTGATTGGTTCCTACCCTCTAAGGAGGCCTGAGGTCTTCATCTCGTTATATATGGATCGACTCAGTCCACTATCGGTCTTGTTCTTGATTTTGTCGAGTCTTTCTTTTCAATTCAATCGAGTCCTTTTCTTGAGTTATTGATGCGTTTCTTGTTGTTCTTGATCGAGTTCTTGGAGTCTTGTCGTGTTCTTGTTTGTTTCTTGAATATTGAGTCTTGATTGTCGAAGATCGGGCCACCCTACGGCTTACCCCGTATCAAATTGGCATCAGACCTTAGGTTTTCGACATCAAAGTTGTGTCTTTTTCTTTTTGTTCATCATAAAAACACAAAATCCACAAAAAAAAGTCTTTATTAGTTTTGGTCTTTTACTTCTTGTTCTGAATTTTGATTACTACTAACCTTTATTGTTCGTGATTATTGTGGTTGCTTAGCCTAAACACAAAGCCAAAACCGAGACCAGCAACCTTGAGGCCGAAATCTTCCTTGTGTAGTCGACATCAGTCCATTGAGGAAGAACCCTAGTCGACAGCCCTTGTTCAAGGTCCTAGTCGGCAGCCTCCAAACAAAAGAAACCCTAATCCTAGTTTGTTGCTTCTATCTTTTGATCTATCTATTTTTGCCTTATTGAATTTCTGATTTTTGGTAGATATAATTCATTTTATCTATCATAGATTATAAAGGCATAGATAGATATACTTACCAAAGTTAGCCAAACCATCATCTATATCTATCATTCTAGGGCTGATTTTATTTTATTCACCTAAGTTTATTTATTTTTATTTTCCCTTTATTTTTGCTTTAAATTCTTGCAGTAGGTTCTGAAAAAAAAAGGAGTACGAAAATTTAAAAAAAAAATTCAAAGGCTTGAACCTAGGGAGGATAAAATTCACCTAGGGGTAAAAGTAAGCTAAAAAAAATCAGATTCGAAAAATTCAAAAAAAAAGAAGAAGAAAGTTGTTGATCATCTTTGAGTTGTTTGTTGATCTTGTGATTGATTGTTCATCTACTGCAAGAAACTTCAAGGAATCTTCTTTGTGGCGAAATTCAGCCCTAGATCGAAATACATTACCTCCTAAACACAATCTTGAAACCCTACCCTTGCAACAACAACATCCTTACTTGAGGGTTCAAATCAAAAAAGAGGTAAATTTCCAAAGGTTGTTCTTTTAATTCTTTCTTTTCCACAAAAATCAGTCCTTTACTTTATTTTATTTTGTTGTGTCGAGTGCTTATACCATTGTCGAGTACTCTTGTGTGTGTCGAGTGCTCTCACCTTTGTCGAGTGCTCCATTATTTGTGTTGTTTGAGTGACATACCGAGTCAGTACTCTCTTGTGTCGAGTTGTGCAGTCTTGTTTCATTCATTCTCCTTTGATCTCTTACTTTGTGTTGCTAAGTCCTAGCTTGAGTGTTGATTTGCCCAAGGCGGATTGAAACAACAAGCGTGACATACCAATTAGAGAGGGAGTGTGAGTGATACACTTGTGAGTTTGTTTATATTTTACTAACCTTCACATAGTTCTTTGTTTGTCTTTATTTGCAATGTCTAATAACCAGGGCAACAACGGTAACCATGGTAACAACAGCGCCAAATATATGTTTAGTACCTCGACCACACTACCTCCTGAGGTATTAAACATGTACAATGCCATCATGGAGAACTTGGCTAAGATAGATAAAAGCTTGACGGCAATAGAGCTTAAGCATTTTGGCTGTAACACGGTGCCCGGACAAGGAGTCCCACCTAGAGATGTAGTGCCATCTAATGAAAGGGAAGAAACTCATCATATTCCTCCTAATAATGTTAACCAACTTAATGTTTCTCCTAGCATAGATAATCATCTTGTTGATGAAATTAAAGAGCATGTTAATAATGATCAAGATGTTAATTTACTTGCCTGCGTTGATACTGACTGCATTGAATATGAGCATGATGATTCTTTGATTGTTAGTAAAGTTTTAAGTGTTCAACCTACACCTTGTGATGATAATCAAAGAGAAGATTTGTGTCATACCAAATGCTTAGAAAAAGGCAAAATTTGTAATATGATCATTGATGGTGAAAATTGTTCTAATGTTGCTAGCCTTGAAATGATTGAAAATCCAGCCTTGAAAAAGGAAGAAAACTTGCTAGCCTTTGATGAAAACTTAAAGATAAATGAATAAGCCAAAGTGCATATTAAGTTAGAACATTATGAAGATGATATGAAATATGAATTGTGCACTAATCAAGTTTCTTTTCTTGGTTTTGTAGTGAGCTCTAATGGTCTACAAGTTGATGAAGCCAATATCAAAGCCATCCAGGAGTGGCCAACCCCTACAACAATCGGTCATGTGAGGGGTTTCCATGGACATGTGGTTTTCGACCCAGTAGCTCGTGTGGGTGCATTGGTCGAATCTTATGCGACCTTAGATTCGAGGTCGAATCCTTTTCAAGAAAGGGAGACTGATGCGGGACCATCAAAGATACCCCCGGAACCTCCGGACACATCTATTCTCAAGTGCGGTTCAACTTCAAGAGGAGTCGTTGAAGACTTACCTATGTTCTTCTCTTGTGTTGCCCTCGGCGCCGACACCAAAGCCTCGACGCCGAGACCTGGGCGTTTAGTTTTCATATGGGCCGAAATTATCAAGTGTTGGAACCTTAATTTTCATTGTTATTTTTAGTATCTCTTTTACTTAAGTTATTTTAGGTAATTTTAGGAGTTTATTTTAATTAGTCTTTTATTTATTATTTTCATCTAATATCAGCCTAGGGTTCTATTTAAGCGGCTGATCTCCATTGTCAAACTCAGACGTCTCTTTGAATGAAAATCAGTTTGTGTTGAAACACATTGAGTGAAAGTCAATCGATTCGAAGCGTGGCTCATTGATTGCAAATAGGTATTGATCTCAGCTTGGTTTGCTTTGAGTTCATCAACCTCGCGAGAGCTTGCTAATCCTGGTATCCACGAGCCCCCTCCTTGTGCCTCCAAGTTGTCTGCTTGGTTGTGTAAGGTTGTAGAAACGGGTTGTATAGTCGTTGGTGATTGGTTCCTACCCTCTAAGGAGGCCTGGGGTCTTCATCTTGTTCTATATAGATCGACTCAGTCCACTATCGGTCTTGTTCTTGATTTTTTCGAGTCTTTCTTTTCAATTCAATTGAGTCCTTTTCTTGAGTTCTTGCTGCGTTTCTTGTTGTTCTTGACCGAGTTCTTAGAGTCTTGTCGTGTTCTTGTTTGTTTCTTGAATATTGAGTCTTGATTGTCGAAGATCGGACCACCCTACGGCTTACCTCGTATCAGGAGGGATGAGGTTCAGATACCTCGAGGCTTGCAATGTAGCGATTCTTGCCAAGTAGGGGTGGAGGCTACTATAAGAATCTTCCTTCTTGCTTGCTAGAATTCTTTTTGCAAGGTATTACCCACGGACGGATTTTATGAGTTGTAAAGTTGGGCTCTAATCCCAACTACTCTTGGAGGAGTATTATGAGAAGAAGGAAGGTGTCAGAGGTGGGACTAAGGTGGAGCATGTGTAATGAGTCTGACATTAGTATTTGGAGTGATATGTGGATCCCAAGAGAGGGCGAGTTCAAAGTCTTGAAACGGTCAGGGGTGGGGATAGAAGCATTGCGGGTGATTGATTTGATCAACTAGGATCGAGGAGAGTGATATGAATGGTCGGATTCAGATGTTAATTTGTATAGTGAGCATGGAAGGACATCCTTTCTTGTAAGGTGAATCATGTCAGGAAGAGTATGTTATATGATGAGAGGTGAGATATTTGCGTTTCCTTGAAAATGGCCTCCATGTGCATTATATGCGCTTGAGGAGGAATTGGATTTATAGGAGGGATGAGGAGGACATATTGCTGTTGTTTGGAGCCAAGAAGGTTCAGTAGGCGTCGAAGATGGAACTAGTGGAGGTGAAGGTGGTCTTGTGGACGATGCAGGTGGTCTATTTGCAAGAGTTCGTGGGAGAGGTGAAGGTGCTGTTTGAGTCTGATTGCTTGATGTTTACCGAGAAGCTACGATCTAGTGAGGCGTCTAGGGGCATCTTGGGGGTGCTGCTTCATGAGATGAAAACACTCTAGTTCATTGTTGAGGTACACATGGATCCATGTTAAAAGGAGAGCGAATCAAGCAGCGCATTTTCTTGCTATAGCAAGAAAATGCTTATTTTCCTTCGAATTGGGATGCTGTTTTAGTGGCAGAAATTTGATTGAATAAAAGAGGGATCAAGTATGCTTTTTTTAGTAAGTAAGAATTCAAAATATCAGACAAAAGTCTGGTAAATCGAGGGGGTGCAAGGATGGACAGACTGTCATGATATAACAAACAAAACAATGAACCAATCAACCAAATCAAAATGAAAGAAAACAACCCCCAAAAGCTAAGAATTAGAAGACCAGTTGAACCATGATGGAAGACTTAGTGGGTGATCGAGAGTGGATAGTGAGCGTATGGAAAAGCTAACGCTGACACGATATCACACCGCCAGGGAGACGGAAAGTAAAAATCCTCGATGGGCAATGGACGACTTATGAGGAAGTGTGGATCACACAACATTCCTCCCACCTAGATGAGAGATCTTTGGATATCACATACACTGCCATGATCAGCTCAATCAAAGAGGTTTTATTTTTTTCCTTTTTTTTTTGGAAATTTGAATATGATACACCAGAGTATTAATTGAACATACAAAATTATAATAATTTTTTTGATACAAGGCGATGATTTGGGGGTGGTTAACCGTGGTAGACCCACCGCCCAAGAGCGTCCAGACGGACGGCATCAACAATGTCATAAGGAACTCGCTCAGTGATAAACGACGAAGAGAGATCGATATGCGCCTGTCTATCAGCAACCTGGTTCCCCTTGTGGAAGGTGTGTGAAAATGTGACACTCTCGAAAGCGCGAAAATGTGACACTCTCGAAAGCGCGACAGAAACTGAGAGTATTCGAGACCGATATCTCAATCTTCCAAGGATACCGTCAGATCCCCTTCATGACATTAATTTAGAGATGATTTGAGACAGCTAGTTTATGTTTATGGGGGCGGGGAAAGAATTATTGGACACATGACACATGGATTGTTGTGGGCATTTATAGAGGTGCATCGTGCAAGTGTCTACGCCTGGGACAACCTTCAATGCTTGATGTGGCTATCTTCTTACCGTTTGCAATAAGAGGTCAGTTTTAAACACCCCTACCATCATCATTGTTTTTTGCAATATGCATTGCTTTCGGTCCTACAAATTTCTACAGCATTCCTCCTTTTTCAAGTGCATTTTATGTCGGATCACCTATTTCCAACTAATTTTTATTTATTTCCTTATCAAGACCGTGATCCTTGACGGGTTGGCGTTTCAGCAGTTCTTTGATCTAAATTTTTTTTTTTACAGAGGGGTTAAAAAAAATTCAAGATTTTTTTGTTAAACATATTAGAAACAACCTCAATTTAAATAGCCATTTTTAGTAGAAAATTTTTATAAAAAAAAACAAAATTATAAAAAAAATGAATTTTTTTATATGTATATATAAAAAGAATGATTTCATTTAAATATATCAGAGAAAAACTTAAATTTATTATTTAATTAATCATTTATAATAGAAGAAAATTAAGAGAAATAAAAATTATAAAGAAAATGAGGCTAACAAGATTTGAACTCATGACCTAATAAATACCTCTTCTTCTCAACTAAGCTAAGTTGTATTTATACTCTTTTACATTCTTTTATCCTTAAAATTAGTAAAATTATCAAAAAAACATAATTTTTTTTAACATTTTTCTTCCAGGCTAGGGTGGACTTCAGGCACCTCGAGCCCCAAGATCGACCATTGCCTTTGAGTATAGATTAAAATTTTAAAAAGTACCAGACGCTTTTAATACGCTTTTTTAATATGTCAAAAATTCTATAAAATATTAATTTTTTAATTAATTATTTTATAATGTCATACTTAATAATAATGAAAAAATTATAAAAATAAAATTGATATTTTATAGAGTTCTTAGTACATAAACATATAAATAAGTAAAATGAACTAAATTAAGAAATGGAGGGATCTCTTGTTTTTTCAAGTAAAAAGTACCGGGAGTAGGGGTGGACACAAATCTCGCAAATTCCGATCCCATTCTCATTCCGGTGGGATTTAAAAAAAAATAGTGAATTCCGTCTTCGTCCCGTCCCATAAAAATTATGTGGGATAGGACGTGAGACGAAGATTTCTTATCTTGCAAATTCCGTCCCGTCACACACACGCGCACACGCGTCAGACACAGAGAGAGTAGTACAGTGTACGTGTTATATACACTTTAATTATACGTACACAATCACTGCATTTCATCAGCGTGTGTATATACAATGTGTTCTGTGTATATGTATAAAGAAAAATAAAAAATATAAGAAAGATTGTAGATTGTAGATTGTAGATTTAACTTCTAAAAATCTAATAGATCAGAGAGTGTATATCCACACATCCTAATTTTTTTTTACAGTAGGTAAGGAATATAATATTTTGACAAATCAGGTTTCATTCTTCATCACCGTTAAGGATGATGTTAATAAGATTCTCATACAAAGGAAGAGTTGACAAATTACAGATCTCTCCAGTCTTAGCAAATATCCATACATCCTAATTGTTATTTGCACATGACACAAGGACCATATTTAACCTTTATTACTGAAGTGTAATAAATCATCTATGCCAACGACTTCAATACTTACAAATTAAAGATCCAGATAATTGCACTCCCAAACAACATAATATGAGTACAATACAAGAGTAATCCATTTGTGTAATTTAAGCAAATATATATATTAATTTAAGATGGAGAAAAGTGAAATAGGGGTGGTCCAAGATAAGGTGGCATGTTGCTATATATAAACAATTGGAGAGGGTCCATTCCAAAGAAGAAGTAAAAGATGAGATATGTACATATGAAGAGAAACAGCCTTCATCACTGATGAAAGACAGATAGATGCCCATTAGCCTTTCCAAGATTGGTCCCCTTAACCTTTTTCTCTGATTTTTTTTTACACAATTATTCTTAAGCTTATTAATCAGTCTTAGTCTTAATTAAACTTTAATATGTCCCAACTACTCTTTTACCTTTCTGGATTTGCCTATTAATGTGTGATCACAAGCTCAACAAAACAACCTTAATTGGTTGAGATTATTAATTTCTTGTTGGTTAGGTGGGAGCCAATTCAAGCTAGCTAGTCTTTTAGATAATCCCCTCATTAATAAGTCAATTAATTTCTAAGCAATGATAATCTCAAGTTAAAAAAATTTATACTTATAACAAGCCTTTTGGTGATTATTATTACCTCATCATGAACTTAATTTAAGAAAGCCAAATTAAATATATTATATTAACAAATCACCACCCTTCATTTATTTTCGTTAAACTACCGTTAAATATATTATATTTTAATATTTTTTAAATTCAAAATTTGATTATAAATATATTTAAACTTTAAATTTAAGGATTTGATTATATTTTAGGGACCATTTTTTATTTTTTTGTATAAAAAACTAATAAATATAGCCTAGAAGTGTTATCCCTATTTTTGTCTAAATTTTTTTTATAAATTAATCTTTTGATTATAATAGTTAAAAATAATATTAAAACTACTATTTATTTTCAGTTTCAATATCAAATTTCAATAAGTAATCTTTGATAATAAAAAATAAAAAAATATCTATATAGAATTATGTTTTAATTACGCAATTAATCAATAAAGTAATTTTTAAAAAATTTAAAAACATTTTGAGACAAAAGGCATGAGAAATAATCTTAAAACTACTATCTATTGTAGTTTAAATATTGAAATTCAATAATTAACCTTTGATAAAATAAAAGAGCTATAATTATATTTTAGTCACACAATTAATTGATAAACAATTTTTTAAAAATATATAAACATTTTGAGGAAAAAGGCATGAAAAATTTGTTATATATAAAGATTTAATTAAAAAAAGGTTATCCCTAACAAATAATATGAATCAAACCCGTATTTTAAGTTAAAAAAAAAAGCTAAAATATAGTATATTTAACACTAGTTTAATGAAAATAGGTGAATCAACAAAAACCAATTAAGAGGTGTTTTTTAATATAATTTTGAATTTAACTAGGCTTATTACCCGCGTCGTACGCGGTATTTTATAAATTTTATTTATATATAATAATTTTTATGGATTTAAATAAATTAATAAATTACTTTTTATAATAAATTTTTTAAATGATTAATGTACTATAAAAAATTATAATTTATAAATTATAAATAGTTTGTTCTAAAATCTATGATCTGGCAAATTGTAATAGTAAATTTAATCAATATTTACTCATTCTTAAATAGACACTATGTTTATATTAGTCAATATCCTGCCTAATATTTGAGAAGGAGAGGAGAAGAAATTCCATAAAAACAACCAATAATAATATTAAACCTAATTGATTTTATCTTTTGTAAAATTTATTCAAATAAGTCATAAAATTTTATCAAAATATATCTAACAAAAATATGATAATATTTTATTATTATATTATTAATAAAAATCAAAAAAATAATATTTTTTTGCTCCAATTATTAAAAATGAATATATATTTGATGATAAGATTTTATTGTTCAACTGATAAAAATTAATTCCAGTTATTATTTATGGTAGATATTTAGATGACACGTGGATAAATAGATTGAGTCATTGTATGACATGATTTAAATTTATTGGATACTCATTAATTGACGTGTCAAAAAAATTCGATTAGAATGCACCAGAGAACGACACATAATCAAATCGCACCAGAGCCCGCCACATAGGATTTTCACGTCTCTGTTTTAAACTTATTAGCTCTATATATGTTTATTATAAATTTGCAAACATACGTACTTCCCCTAATCCAAGATTTTAAACTTATGAGCTATATTATTTTTTTGATAATTTTTGAAGTTAGATTTATTTCTTTTCTAATATATATTCCATATAAATATAGGTATAGATATAAGTGGTTTGATCTCTTGTTTTTTGAAAAATTAACATATTGTAGTAGCATAGAATAGTACAAATAATATTTAAAAGCGTCCAACTACATATAATATCCGAATATCATATCCCACGAAGAAAAAAATACGGAGTAGTATACTAATAAATATATTGTACTAATATTAATACCGAATATTTATCAATTAGTAATTGCGTAGTATATTTAATCAATGATTGTTAATATTTTGTGACCCATACGTGGGCAAATATAGGTTGAGTTTATAGATAAACATTGACGTTCTTTACTTTGGTTAATAATTGTTAGAAATTAATATAAATATTTTAATTATAAGATTTTATTTTTCAATAGATAATTAATTAATAATAAAATCTTATCATTAGATATAATGAAATAAAATAATCAATTTTAATCACTAAAGATAAAATAATTCAAGATAAAATATTTATAAAATAACTCATGGTAAAATGATAGATTTTGTAACCACTTAAGATATGAAAATGACACATAGGATGACACGTAGTAAAATAGATTAGATCATTGTTCAACGTGACTTAAATCTATTGGATATTTATTAATTGACGTGTTAAAAAATCTGGGTCAGATTGCACCAGAGATCGACACGTGAGCGAATCGCGCCAGAGCCCGCCACATAGGATTTCCACGTCTCTGTTTTAGTATTATATATTGATATTGATATATTGATGGACGGTTAAGTAAAAACTCTCATATTTAAGGAGATATTTTTTTTAAATGTGCCTAATTTCAATTTATTAATTACAATAACTACTAATTATACGATGGTCTTTAAGTAGGCAACAAATCTTCTACCCCAAAAACCTAACAATTTCACCATGTTTTCCACTTCTGCCAAGATTTCCCATAATAATTTCATTTGTATACCCATATTTATACCTTTTGATTGGTTCAACTACATATGATCGTTTTTTTTAATTTTCATGTTCTATCCCATCTAATAACGGATTTATAGTGCTGGTCTTTATTACGTACCAAATAACTTTCTATTTATTCGGTCTAGTTTAGCATATATCTACATTTGTTAGTACCATGAAGCTTTGAATAATACTCTCTGCGTTCGGCAAAACTTATCATTTTAGCTTATTTCACAAATTTTAAGACAAGTAATAAATGTACTAATTTACCCTCAATTATTACCCTTCTTTTTTACTTTATCGAAAACTACAACTAACAAACCATCAATCATATCAAGGGCATTTTTGTAAAGTGAAGGGCAAAATACTTACAATGACAAGTTTTTTTGAACAAAAATAACACTCTAAAATGACAAGTTTTGCCGAACGGAGTGAGTATATAGTTCGATTTGGATGCTAAATTTATTCCAAAATAACTTTCTATTCATTCAACTTACTTCACCACTAGTAAATTTAAATCTTATTTTCATCAATATTCTAGTAGCTAGGGAAATTCAGAAATTACCTGTAGTATATTTACTATTAATATTATTGACCCTAGGTAGTATTACTGGCCTTATAACATCAAAAGCTATGATTCAATCTATGATACCCCGAAACTCCATTTCATAGCGGTTTCGCGTTTCTGCATATCAAGAAACTCCGAAACTCCGGGGAAACACCTCAGAAACGTTTCTGAGAGCTTAGAAACTTTGACCATTTCGTTGACCAAAAAAGTCAGAAACTTTGACCGTTTCCGTTTGGTCAGAAACGTTTCTGACTTGCCAAATGACGTTTCCACTAATTTTGTAGTTAAAAAATATAAAAAAAATCAAACCCTAAATCATACTTCCCCTTCTTTTCGTCTGAAACCCCCGTTTCCTTCTATCCTTGCCGCCTACTTCTCCATTTTCAGTCTTCCCTCCTCTCACTTGCTCAGTGCTCTCTCCCTCTAAGCTTTCTTCGGTAAACCCTCATTTGTAGAACTTTCTCTTGATAAGCCAAAACTTAAGGATGAGTTAGCTTAGTAGAAGATTGATGTTGGATTGATTATTTTGTGTTTTTCTTGATTATGTTGTTATTTTAAAACTAAGTTACTTTATTTTGTTGGTTTGCAAGACATTTAATATATTTGACATGTCTATATTGATTTCTGTTAAGGAGCAAGGACACTATTTACCACAGCATTGAACATTTTAATTTGTAGCTTTAATGATACATTCAGTGTGTATCACTTAGTGATATGTTTATTGCTCTTATTTAGACCTTTAAATGAACATATAATTCATATTGCCGTTTCCTCGGCGTTTCCGTTTCCTACAAAATTTGGATTGCCGTTTCTCGTTTCCGTTTCCCTTCCGGTTTCCGTTTCTGTTTCCGTGTAACATAGGATTCAATTACCACTAAAAATGTGAATTTATTTGCAACAAATAAACTTGGAAAAATTATAGGTTTTGATAATTTTTTTATCAAATAAAATAAATAAAAATATTACCAGCAATTAAATAACATAATTCATAGATCTCAAATCGGGTACAATTTTTTTCATAAGATTACTTTTTTCATAAGATTACTTGAAACAACTTTCATATAACCCAAGATTAGATATTTGACTGATTGAGATTACAAGTTTAAACAGAAAAAAAAAAAGGAAAAAAAAAAAGAAGAAGATGGAGACTAAAAGAGGAATATAAAGACTTGGGGTTGAAGATATCCCATGCTAAAAAGGGCTCGTTCATATGATGATTATCATCATATCCCATTTGTTCTTCACCTTTCAATTTCTTTAGGAAATCAAAGCTAAAAAGACCCATACAAAAAAAAAAAAGATTAAAAACATGTATACTTTCACCTTCTAAGTTTGCTTTTATTCACGAGATGACTAGAGGAGATTATTACTTTGTATTTTAATATCTACTTCCACTCATCTTTTTGTCACATGCTGGTTTGCTACCAAATCATTCCTGAAAAAGCTAACTCATGTATTTATTTATTATATAAAGGAAAGATTATAATACTACGTAATAAGCTTCGTGATCTAAAATATCATCTGAGATATCTTAATGTTCTGTTTATAAGGGGGAAAAAAGGTCACGTGGCAAAGCAGGCGAAATCCAGATTATCACGTGAGCCAGGCGTCACGTATCAAACTCTATTCCGAAGTAAACCCCAATTTGAGTTTTGACAACTTGTACTGCGTCTGCATGTATTTGGTAGTCTAGTCTGTATGCAATTTTTTATTTTATTTTATTTGCAGAAGGTGTCTATTTGTTTGCGAATAGTTCTTTGAATTAAAGAATTTGTTGGTGCGATTGCGAATGTAGGCCTCAATTTGGTGGAAAACCGCTTGGAAAAATCTATAAAAAACGTGTTTGAAGGCTGTGGCGTGGTATAAAGGAAACCACTGTCTTAGAAGCGAAATCGCCCCGACATCGTGATGCAGGTCGGCTACAGGTGTCGCCCCCCAAGGATACACAACGGACTTCTCAGGCGTGCACTCGCCGTCGAAGCAATGGAACCACCCAAGACTCAGAACGACTTACAGAAGAAGAGAGGAGAAGGAGAACGATTGATTGTGTGTTGAAACCGATGAGAACGTCCGTTTTTAAAACGAAAAGAGACGCTCCACCTTGCTCAAATCTTGGAAAGAATCTGAAACCGTTTTTCAAAACGTGTGACAGAATTGAATTAGTCAAAACCCTAATTCAACCCTATCGGAGGCCAATTAATTGATAAAAATTAAAACCCAATTAATTGATAAAAATTAAAACCCGATGTAACACCGCGCACGTGTCACGGACCGGACCGGCGGCGGTGGTGCGCGCGTATAGGACTACTATCCCAACTCTTAATAGCCCCTTCAAAACTCCCCCTTAAAAACAATCCCTCAACTCCTTTTACTATCAATGTGGGACTCAAAGAAGTTCAAAAGACGCTTTGGAAAAACCCCCACATGAACATTTCTCCAACAGAATTCCAGATGTTTCAAAAATAATTTAATTTCCATAATAAATTTCTGGCTCCAAACCAAAAAACCCTCAAGTCATGGTATAGTTATTGTACATGTTCCCCCCACAGAAATGGTTTTAAGTTCGGTCGCCGATCGCAGTACTAGGGTTAGGTTAAGAACTTAGGTCTATATAATATAGGAGCTAAGGCAACTTAACAAAGACCGTTGGAATATGTATACAATCTCTTTTTTTTTTTTTTTAGGGTAATGTATGTATACAATCTTTTATAAAAGCTGTCTTTTATCAATAGAGGCAACTTGTGTTGGCATGTTAGGAAGCCCATGGATGTTGTGGCCCAAGTACAATCCATAAAGGACCATTTAAACATAAGCCCAACCATATCATATCAAAGCCCAACCATATCTAGCCCACTGTTAAATCATTGTTAACATGGACCGTGTCTGCACTCTTGTTGGGGTGGACTAACACAAGGTGGATCATCAGGATAATTAGGTTTTTGTCCTATCATTTTGGATCTGGTTGTTTCAAGATACCCTTGGAATTTCGGGTTTCGATTGATTTGAATTGAAAGCTATGTTTGATCGAAAAACCCCGATGAAGCGCCAGACAACTTGCCACAAATAACTATATTTTCAGCCAAAATGGAAGGAAAATTCGAATTTTTGGATTTTTTTTAAAAGTTGGTTATAGGTTTTCAAGTTTGTCCAATGTTGGTCCAATAACATAGGTTTTGTACGAGAATGCTAGTGGGTAAGATTCACCCTCCCCGAATTCTTTTCTAATAATAATAAAAAAATAGGTTTTGTATGTGTCTACTTAGTTTTTTTTGTTCAATCTCGTATTTTTTTTATTAAGTAAGAATTTGAGATCAGATATACTTGAATCTCAATGGTAGACAAGTCGGCTGATGAAAAACCGTCAAAATATACAATAGAAGACATAAAAGATGCAATACAACAAGCGGAAATGCACTTTACAAAGGACGAATCTAGACAAAACTAAATTTAGCAAGTTGGGGACGAAGACTACGAACAAAGCCAAACACCATCATAAAACAGCACCGTTGGCCAACGATACATCAAGAATCTCTGTGGACAATGAAGATGAATCTCTAGGAAGCTCATTCTCGATCATGGATTCACCCCGTACACACCACCACGACCCCAACCAGTTCCGACTTCAACTGCCAGAACCCTAATGAAGAAGAAGAATGCCTAGACGCACTCCCCACTACTAAAAAAAAGCTGTTTTAGCCACGACATTTAGCCACAGATTTAGCCACCATTGTCCGTCACTAAATAGTTTAGTGACGGATGTTGCCACAAAATAAAAAAACGTGGCTAAATACAGCGCAGCTAAATAGAGACAATGAACAACGCTGATATTAGCCACGAAATATAAATTTGTCACGAAAGGCGTCCCTAACTTGTGTCACCCTTTAGCCTATGAAAGCGTAGCTATTTTGTGGCAAAATCTGTAGCTAAATAGGTGTGTCTAGTTCATGGCCAAATCAGTGAACAAATAGGTGGTTAATTATGCAACTAAACCCATAGCTCAAATCGTCTGTAATTTGTGGCTACATGTCCACCAAAACTTGTTGTATTTGAGGACCAAATCTATACACAAATGGTGGCTAATATAGTAGGCATTTTTGTGGCTAAAAGGCATGGCTAATACGTGGCACAATATGCACCAAAATCATGACAAAATTTATGGCTAGCATATCTAAGTTTGTAACTAATTTGTGGCTGAATTGGCGCCAAAACCATGGCAAAATTTATGGCTACTAGCATATTTAAGTTTGTAGCTAATTTGTGGCTGAATTCATTTTTCATACGTGACCATATTATTGGACAAATACATAACTATTTCATTGCCGATAATGTAGTAAAAATTAGGTTAACACGTAAGTAATGGGTGGGTAAATTCGTATCTAGTCACGATCAAATTCGTACCTAATTCATGGCTAAATACAATGTCAATCATGGTGAAACCCGCATCTAAATCATGACAAAACTTTAGGACAAAAAGCCTTGTTTCTATTTTCAAAAGATTGCTTAAAAGTTAACATACTATATTGTCTAATATCTAAAATAAAACATAATACTAGAAAGATCTAAAATAAAATATAACAATCCAATGAAAAACATCCAAAGTCACCATCCTAAAATCACTTAAACTAAACGCTAGAAAGATCATTTAGATGTAAAGAAGGAACCAATCTTAAACATGAGCTTATCAAGCTTTTTACCCTATTCATCATTGTTGAGTCTAGATTCTTCATGGAGGCCCTCAACAGAATTGTTCACATGGTCTTCCAAGTTAGTTAGATCTTCTCTTACCTGCTGCTGGTGCTGCTGAAGATTTCCCCCAAGGTTGGTCACTTCTTGTCTGATCTCTTGTTGGCTTTTCTCCACATTCACCCTTAAGTGTGCCATCTTCTCCGAAAAATCAGCCATTCCTTGCATCAATTGTGACTGGATGGTTGATATTTCTTCCCTCACTTCCATTCTCAAAGAGCCAGCTTCATATGGTTCACTAGCAACATGGGGTGTGGCATTGTGTGAATACCGAGTCACTTGCAACATGTTGTCTGATTCAGAACCCATGCCTACAACTCTTCCTTTATGTACACCGGGAGCCTTGATCCATAACTCATTCTCATCAACTAAATGAGGTTGTTCGCTTTCATGAGCCTTCTGGGTTGCTTGTTCAACCAATGCATCAAACTTTTCCTACAAATAAAAAAATTATATACAAAAAGATAAAAACAAATAAGATGTCTATAACTCTTGAGTTGGCCTCAATGAAGCACAAATAGATACAATAACTAACTTGAGAAGAATTTTGCAAACGAAAAGATAAAAACTAACTTGAGCAGAATTAATAGCTTGTTGAATTTTGCTAATAAATAGATCTAATAACCTGTTGAATTTTGCTAACAAATGGATCTATGAAGCACAAAAAACTACATGCTTTTGATGAGACCTAATCAACCTATTATAAACTTAACCTCAGAATTACTATCACTAACCTCTCAATTATTTTTAGCATTTCAAAGAGAATCTAACTACCATTGATATGAGAATTTATATGGATACAAGCACAATGGTTCCAATGCAAATTTACCACAATTTCTAGACCAACAGCCGTGCTCCAAGTACCGTTCTTTTTCTTGTGACATCTATCGTATGTTTCTTTTGGTACGTGATGATACCTTTCCAAGCAAATCAGTCCGCAAAAATATATAAATTTTTAATGTTATGAAGCTGAAAGAATAAATCAAAGTGCATGGAAGCGAATGCTAATCATAAGAGCATCCCCAACGAAAGTTTTTTTTTACTCAAATCATTTTGTAATCAATTGCTGGCCTTAAATTGCAAATAAAACAAGGCATTCAAATAAAAGTCTCTCAATGCGCTTGGTGATTGCTTCAAGCTCAGCAGAAAGACCGGTAGATTTATACATATAATAAAGTTTTTACCTAGTTCCAAAAATGTAAGAATAACCTAGTAATTTTGGACATGAAACTATTTGTGTACCTTGTGACCAAAATCCTAACTGGTTGGAAAATGAAAATATCATAAACAATTGGAAAATCAAAATAACAATTGGAAAATGAAAACCATAACAACTGGAAAATGAAAATATCATAAACAAGCCAATCATAAGCAGATAGAGTAGGAAACCACACTTTATACAAACATCTAACACAAGATAGTCATTTAGAGAGAGTGAATAAATAAAATAAAAAAGGCCTAGAAAGAATATATTAAGGTATTTGCAAATTAAGATATGTATTAAGGTACAACCAGGATATGTATTAAGGTATTTGCAAACTAGGACATATATTAAGGTACAACCAGAATATATTAAGGTATTTGCAAATAAGCAATCAAGCTACAACCAGGATATGTATTAAGGTATTTGCAAACTAAACACTTACTTTATACAAACATTTGACACAAGATACTCATTTAGAGAAAGAGTGAATAAATAAAAATAAAAAAAAACCAGAAAACTTGAATAACGGTAAATGAATAAAAAAAAAACAGCCCCTAGCTACAACAGTTACCAGGGAATTTAGCACCCATATAGGACCAAAACAGACCCAAAAGGCCAAAAAAGCCTTCGGGCAAACACCAATCAATAGCTAGCACATAGCACAAAAAAACAAGGGGATATGTGCATAAACAAAAGCAAATACAACTCCCAAACTCAAGAAAGTACAACTGAAATAACGATCAAAATCAACCTCGAACTTCAGCATAACATAAACATACACCAACATTAGAACTCAAAAGTGCCACAACTACAATTTTTTCAAAAATTGAAAGTGAAGGGAGTTCCGAACTTATAACTTAGTACAAAGGAACAAAAACATACCAATTTTCGCTTGTGAACAGTCACGGATACCGATCCACCTTTATAAGGAGGGATACCCTTTTCAATAGCAATTGCTCGATTGCGCTTGCCGGCCTGTGATTGGCGCTTATAAGCATCATCGTTTTCCCATATAACCAGCATCTCCTCCCAAATCTCTTGCTTAATCCACATAGGTTTCTGCATTTTGTTGTGTGCCTTTTGTATTATGCCCCTAAGGTGTTTGCCTCCTACATCATTGAATACCTTGCGAACAAATAATTCCGAGTATCGAGCTTCATCCCATCTACATCGTTTATGTAATATATAGTAATTAGAATCATATATTAGTTTAAACAAATATCTATACATATATACTATTAATTAATGATAATAAGGAATATTCTACCTTAAACGTTTTCCACCATAAATCAAGTGTTGTATTAGGAACTCTACCCCAACTAATATATGGCCCGTCAAAATGGGAATAAACAACATGCATTATGTTGTTTGATGGAATATCTGGTGGTTCAAAACTGCATTGAATGAATTGAAAACATCCACAATTAATAATATATACATGCGCACACATAAGATTAAAATGAACATCTAATATAGCAGAATGAACGTGCCTTTTCGATTTCACTTCTATGAGAAGCGCCCTTGTGTCTAATCGAAATGTTGCAGCGGCAGATGAACCACCTTCATTGATCTGGGATGATGTAGGTGGAGAGGCTTCTGATGGGGATCCTGAGACCGGAGGAATGAGTGGGGACGTAATATTATGAGATGGTGTAGTTGGAGAGCCACCTGGTGAGGATCCTAAGACTGGAGGCATAAGTGGAGTTGGATTGTTAACATTATGAGATAATGCAGGAGGAGAGGCTCCTGATAGGGGTCTTGAGTCTTGAGAAATGCGTGGAGTTGATCGAATAGGCTGCTTAGTTAATAAGGGTGAACCTAACCGAGGGGAGGACTCTTGTGGAGTAGGAGGGGGGGGGGGGATTTTTGTGGAGTGGGTGAATCAATTGCAGTAGTGTAACACCCCCTTTTTATATCCCGAGGGAACGTTACAGCGCCAGTGAATCCGCAGACTTTAATGACTTTGAATTCACCTGAGGCTTATAGGGACATGCAACCATGCTCCCATAAACAAGATGATAATTTAAGCATTAAAATAAAATAGGCGGAAGTCAAATAAATATCAAAGTTTAAAATATCCGATCATAGTAACATAAAAATACCAAAACCATAAAGTATAGATAACTCCAAAATAGCTAAAACTAAAGTAGCATTGTGTAAATCTCAAAGGTTCAAAACTTGTAGTATAAAGATTCATAAATGATAGCCCGCTCTTCAACTCTCTCCTGCTCCACTGCTCGCACTAAACCTGTGGAATATGGTCTGGTGTTTCGTGATTACGAAGGACACCAGCCATCCAATAAATAGGATGGTTAGTACATTTAAGACTAGCAAGCGATAAGAAAAATGTTCAACTTTAACTAAAACCAGTGACCCTGAAACGGTATAATAATAGTTAAGGGAAAATGTAGAGTATATAATGTGGAAATCTGATAATAGAATAAAACAAAAATGACACATGACTCGGATGATCGCGGAGATCGAATAAGAATACGATATAGGAATTATACTCGAATACAATGAAGTATAATATGCGCAGAAATGATCACCTTACATAATACACTATACGATAACATTAATAATAACGACAATAATAATATAACACGTGATACCGGTCAGGCCCTTAAAGAGGACTACGACCTACAACACTATGGAAGTTTACCATCCCGCGATGAATGCATTCCGGAATGGGTTGTTTCATGAAACCTTTATAGGGTAAGGCTTAACGAACCTCAACCTGCAAGTTAGTCTTAACTAAAGAAAACTCGCACTGACTAAAAGTCAACTCGCACTATAAAGTACGCATATTTAATTATATCGTAATTTAGTCGCTTTCATTATACTAGGTGATCATGTACACGGTATTGACAACAGAAGACAAGCATGGATATTTCAAAGGATCTTAATATCTCATGCTATTAATTTGCATGAAAGAAACGAGCAGAAATTCATGCAATTAGGAAGATGAAAATGGGCAATTTTTCACTTATCTCGAGTTATAAACAAATAACATATTTAATACACACATCACTATAATTAAATTAATAATTGCCCAATTAGTTATACTCATGCCAATTTATGAATAATGAGATAAATTACATCAAGCAGACGGATATGCAATTTATCGAAACTGGCAAGGAAATTGGCCATAGGGCCGCATTCGACACAGAAGAATAAAAAGGCACGCCAAAAGAAAATCACGAAACATGCAAAGGGCATCGAACGAAATCACTTGCCTTAACCTTCGTTGATCGGTTGATGGCAACGAGACGAGATCTTAGCACCTATTGAATCCAACGGAAAAATGAATATCAATATTGGTATTTTATGAAGTTAACTTTACTTAACTCAATTTGAAATTGAATTAATTCTATAAAGTTAAATATTATATACCAATATGAATTCCTCGGGAAGCGGGATCCGGCGTGGGTGCTTCGAGATTTCTTGATGTCGCTGAAACGGGCAAGAATGGAAAAGTTCAGAAATATTGGCCGCTTAATTTAATAAGTAATTAATTTAGGGTCAGAAACGAGAATAGAATTAAAACAAGGGCAGTTTCTATAATTTTCAGAAAAGAAATCAAAACCTCTGTTTTGATTCAAACTCACGTACAGAGATGACGCGGGGGGGTGCAGGGGCGGCTCGGCACGGTGGGCAGCGGCTCTTCCTCCGGCGATGGCTAGCGGCGAGGGCTACGATCGACGACGGCGGCTCGGGTGACGATTGGCGGCGGTTCGGCAAGGCTGCGCTGCAGGAGGTGCGGCCTCGGACAGGGATGGCCGACGACAACCGGAGGCGGCTGGGCTCGTGGCGCGTCCAGTTGCTGAGATCGTGGCCTCGGACAGGGATGGCCGACGACAACAGGAGGTGCGGCTGGGCTCGGACAGTGGTCTTCGGCGGCTGCGCACTGCTCCCGATTGGTTTGAGAGAGGAGGAGGCGGTGACTGGTGGGTTGAATTAGGAGAGGTCGGCTCTCGGGAGGGGTGAACAGGAAGGTTTGGGTTTTGGGCTGAGGAAGATGACGGTGATTTTTTGGGGATATGGGAACCCTAGGTTTAAACGTGTATCTATACTACTCAATTAGGTTAGATAAAAGATAAATCTTTGATTCTATTAGATTTAGAATCAATTTAGGATAAAATTTAGAAGTAACGGGCAGATTTTATGGCAATTAAAAGAAAGAAAATAAAATAAATAAAAGAAAAAAGAAGGGAATAAAGATGGAGATAGGATAAACCTTAGTGAGATGAATATTATTTAATTTATCTTCATAAATTAAATAATAAAAGTAATTAGATATTTCATCTAATTAAATCAATTTATATATTATTACTCGTTAGAATAATTTAATTATTCTAATCCATATCATGTATATTATGTGAATTTATTAATTGAACAAATTCACAAAATATACTATAATATAGTATAATATAGATTAATTTAATTGAATAAAAGAAATAGCCCAAAAATAATTTGGGGTATTTCATACCTCACTCCTTAAAATAAGTTTCGTCCCAAAACTTGAAAAGAAGAAGAAAAAAAAGAAAGAATGGAAATGAGAATAAATTGAGTTGACTTTAGAACTGCCGAGAGAAATGAATAAGAGATCAACAAGAGTCCAAAACATTAACCAAATGAACCATAACAAAGGTCCTCAACAAGTTTTCTTATTCAACAACAATAGAATAAACGAGGTAATGAAAACACTATGCAACCCGCGCTAGGTAGAAAACAACTGAGGAAAACGTTTCCGCATTTCTTCCTTAGTTTCCCAAGTCATCTCCTCAGTTCCGTGCTTTGACCAAAGCACCTTGACGAGCGGAACCACCTTGGTGCGAAGTTGCTTCTCTCGTCGCTCCAGAATCCGCACCGGTTCCTCCTCGTAGGTTCCGGTGGGGCGGACCTCGATGTCCTCGTAGCTTAGGATGTGGGTCGGGTCAGGCACGTATTTCCGTAGCAGCTACTTCCGTAGCAGCGATACATGGAAGACGTCATGTACTGGATGAGCTGACGGGGGTAGAGCAAGGCGGTAGGCAACATTGCCTACACGCTACAGAATCTCAAATGGCCCGACATATCGAGGGTTCAGCTTTCCTCGCTTTCCGAACCGAAAGACTCCCTTCGTGGGTGACACTTTCACGAACACCTTGTCGCCCACCTCAAAGTTGACCTCTCTACGCCTAGGGTCAGCATAAGACTTCTGGCGACTCTGAGCGGTCAACATTCGTTGTCTGATCATAGCGACTTCTTCAGCTGTCTTCTCTAGAAGCTCCGGACCTAGATGGATGGCATCAATCGCATCATCCCAACACACCGGCGATCGACACTTTCGTCCATAGAGGGCTTCAAAAGGAGCCATCTTTATGGATGAATGACAGCTGTTGTTGTAGGTGAACTCAATCAGATTCAAACTAGTCTCCCAATCTGTTGGCCTATCCAGGACACAGGCTCATAGCATATCCTCCAGTGTCTGAATGGTCCGCTTTGACTGACCATCTGTCTGAGGATGAAAAGCAGTGCTGAAATTTAGCTGAGTGCCAAGTCCCTCATGCAGCTTCTTCCAGAACTCTGAGATGAATCGTCCATCACGATCAGAGACAATGGACAACGGAACACCGTGAAGGCGGACTATGTGCTGAAGGTACAATTCTGCTAGCTTTGCCGGCTTTCAGTTAGATCGGATAGCAATGAAGTGTGCACATTTGGTGAGTCGATCAACAATCACCCAAACGGCATCCTTCTGCCCTTGACCCTTAGGGAGCCCCATAACAAAATCCATGGAGATCTGTTCCCACTTCCATGTGGGCACTGGAAGTGGTTGGAGCTTCCCACCAGGTCTCTGATGCTCGATCTTGACCTGCTGACACACCAAGCATCTGGCCACGTGCTCTGCTACTTCATTCTTCATGCCAGACCACCAGTAGTTCCTTCTCAGATCCTTGTACATCTTACTAGATCCAGGATGTACCGAATAGCCGGATGCATGAGCTTCCTGAAGGATGGTCTGTCGGATCTCAAGAACATTAGGGACGCAGATGCGATTCCCAAACCATAAGGATCCATCATCCCTCACAACAAAGCCTGGGGCTTTACCATCGAAGAAGTCAACAGTGATTTGCAGTAACACAACATCCTCTGTCTGCTTCGCTTTTATCTCTGCTAACAGATCTAACTGAACCTCCAGCCTACACAACTGTCCTCGGTTCCTTTCAAACCAAACCTCAACCTCCAACCTGAGCAGATCCCTTTGCAGAACAGGACTTGCTGTCAAACAGCTAATCATAGCCTCGTGCTGAGATTTCCGGCTCAAAGCATCGGCTACGACATTAGCCTTTCCAGGATGATAGAGAAGCTCAATGTCATAGTCCTTGATCAGCTCTAACCAGCGTCTCTGTCTCATGTTCAACTCCTTCTGGGTGAATTCATACTTGAGGCTTTTGTGGTCGGTGTATATCTGGCAATGAACTCCATACAGATAATGGCGCCAGATTTTTAGAGCGAATACCACAGCAGCTAATTCCAGATCATGCACTGGGTAGTTCTCCTCATACGGCTTCAACTATCGTGATGCATAGGCTATTACCTTCCCATCCTGCATCAGTACACAACCCAAACCTTGCTTGGAAGCATCACTGTAAATCACATAATCCTTTGACTCCTTCGGAAGTGCTAGGATAGGTGCTGTGATCAACCGCTTCTTGAGCTCCTGAAAGCTTGCTTCGCACCTGTCATTCCAGACGAATTTCTGGGATTTGCGCAGAAGTGAGGTCAGTGGTTGGGCCAATTTGGAGAACCCTTCCACAAACGTCCTGTAGTAGCCTGCTAGTCCCAGAAAACTCCGGATCTCCTTGACGTTCTTTGGTGGAATCCACTTCTCTACAACTACTATCTTTTGGGGGTCGACCATCACCCCTTTCTCTGAGATGATGTGGCCTAGGAAGGTCACCTGCTTCATCCAAAAGTCACACTTGGACAGCTTTGCGTACAACTGATGCTCTCGCAGTGTTATCAAAATAGTTCTCAAGTGTTCCGAGTGAGCCTCTTCACTCGGTGAGTAGATCAGGATGTTTTCAATGAAAATTACGACGAACTTGTCCAGATACTGGTGGAAACAACGATTCATCATGTCCATGAAGACTTCCGGGGCATTTGTTAAGCCAAAAGGCATCACTACGAACTCATAGTGCCCATAACGTGTCCTAAATGCAGTCTTTGGAATATCCTCATCACGGACTCGGAGCTGATGGTAACCAGATCGAAGGTCAATCTTGGAGAATACCCTTGCTCCCTGAAGCTGATCTAACAAGTCGTCGATGCGTGGAAGTGGATACTTGTTCTTGATCGTCACCTTGTTCAACTCCCGATAATCAATACACAGACGGAAAGAGCCGTCTTTCTTCTTCATAAACAGCACGGGAGCACCCCAAGGTGAAGCGCTGGGTCGGATATAACCCTTCTCTAATAGCTCTTCAAGCTGGCTCTTCAACTCTTGCATCTCCACTGGAGCCATGCGGTACGGAGCTTTGGAAATAGGAGCGGTTCCTGGTTCTAAGTCGATGGTGAACTCAATGAACCGCTTTGGAGGTAAACCAGTAATCTCGTCGGGAAAGACATCAGGGAAATCCCGAACTACAGGAATATCGGAGATAGGGACCGGTTCGGACGGCTGATCCTGCAGATAGCATAAAAATCCGGCACAACCTTGACGTAACAATCTGGCTGCCTGCATTACATTAATAACACGGCCATCCTCCTCGGGGATGCGCCCACGAAATCTGCACACAACCTTACCATCCGGCAAAATGGTCACGATTCTCCGTCCGCAATCAATGATTGCACCATGGCGAGTAAGCCAATCCATGCCGAGGATGATGTCCTGAGGAAAGATCGGAAGCAGAACAAGATCGGCAAGGTACTCATCGCCACCTATCGTGATGGGGAAGCGGAATAACATTTTCCTACCTTGAACTCTTTCCCCATTAGGGAATTTCACAACGAAAGAATCATCTAGGGTCACAGATTCTAATCCGAGTCTTGCAACAGTTTGCTCAGCTATAAAAGAATGAGAAGCGCCCGAATAAAAAAGAATGTTAATAGGTTCATCCCGGAGATAGATAATACCTTGAGTCATAAGAGAAGCAGTGTCATCCAGCCTACGCATCTCATATAGTCGCGGACCCTGCTGAGATGACCCGACGACGTTCTTGCCTTTGTTCACAGTCGGCTGTGAACCTGCAGGAATCTGGGTATTCTGTTGGTACTGCTGCGGCCTGTGCTGCTGCTGGTTTTCATACTGTCTCTGCCCCAGATTCCGAGGAACCATAGCGGATGCCTGCTGTGAGCGGTTTTGGTTCCCGTTAGGAGCAAAACGGCAGAAGCGGACCATGTGACCAGACTTGTTACATCCTCTACAGATACGCTTCTTCTCTCTGCAATCTGGTTTCAGATGTCCCGATTTCCCGCAGTTGTAGCAGACTGCTGATTGACCACCTCTAACAGAAGTAGTGTCCTGACCTGGCTGGGTACGGCCAGTTGTCGTCCCCCCAGCAGGTGCAGAAGGAGCTGGCCTCTTCGAGCCAGAATACTGCTGACGACCTCTCCTCCGATCATATATTTCCTGAGCCTTTCTGCTCTCATCAAGAGTGGCCTCAACCCTGTAGGCTGCGTCGATATAAGCATCCAATGTCTCATTTTTGTAAGCCAACATCTGCAGCTTCAGTTTCGGGTACATCCATTCATGGAAATACTCCACCTTGTGCTTCTCAATTTGCACCAATTCATCAGCATAGGGCAATAGTTCATAATACTTGTCCACCAGTTGAGCTAGTTTCATCCCTTGAGTGTTGGGGTAAAGAAACTCTCTCTTCTTCTCTAACCTCAGCGACGGAGAGAAGTAGTGATCGCTAACCAGCTTCTTGAAGGTCTCCCAGGAAGGAGCATTCACCCAAGTGCGGTAGGCGGACTCCCACCACTGGCCCGCTGCACCCTTCAGGTACAAAGCAGTAACATGTACCTTAGTGTCATCAGTGCAGTGGATACCTCGGAAGACTTTCTCGATGTGCGTGAACCACTGGACCACTTTGAATGGCTCACCAGTTCCATCATAGTTATCCACCTTGCTGGCATTGACCGCTTTCAGGACGTTACTGTAGGTGTCCATCGGTCCAGTTGGGTGGTGAGGAGGAGGGTTAGGTGCCCCCAGATCCCTAGCTGCTGCACGCCTGTCAGGAGGTGGACGCCTTTCATCTCCCACTACCTAAGCCACAGCATCCCTCACCATTCCCCTCAAAGCTTGCATTAGTTCCTCGTCCAGCATGTTATCAACTGGGGTGCGCTGCCTTTGGCTGGCATGAGAAGCCCTAAGCTGGCTTTGAGCGCCATTCAGGGAGTGATCGCCCGATTCCTCCACCCGCTCCATGCGTGGGTTTGAAATGCCATTTTCCACCCGATCGGAGTTAGGTGGTGGTATGATGGGTTCAGTAGCAGCCTTGGTACGTCCCCTAGTATTCATGATCTGAAGGTAGGAGAAATAATATTAATAATTTCAAACTCGACCAGGTCAGGGTTGGAGATAATGCATTTAATATCCAAAACTTCATAATGCATACGAAACGAGTTCAAATACTAAGAGAATAACAAAAGTTGCAGCCACCTAAAACATAGGGTAAGTCTACCCTTTATGGAAAAAGAAACACTAAATCTGTTTAAGAAATTGAAAGTCTATTAATGGTAGAGGCTGGTGAGATCTCAATCCTCATCGTCTTCTGAAAAGGTATACAGCTCGAGGAGTTTTTCCATTTCAGAGTTGTGCTTCTGTGAGGCTGCATTTCTCTCTAGCTCAGCATGCTCACACAACTTTTTCAACTCCTCCCTAGCCTCATCATAGTGTTTTTCCAGCCCCTTCATAATCCGCTCCTTATCCTTGTATATTTCCTCTGCCTCCCTTACGCGGAGTCTCTGCCTCGATCTTTTTACCAGCAATGCCTGATAGGCTTCCCTATCAGCGAGATCTCTTCTTTGTGTCCTCCTCACTGGGGGCTTGGGATGGTTCCGTGCCGTACACTCGGACGAGGTCCAGGAGGTACTCTCTCCGATCGTCATCTAGAGGAGCTAGTGTGGCTCTCTTTTCCCGTGCTGCCTTTTCCTCGCTGTAGAATCGAGGAGTTCCCAAGTTATTTTCCTTGTACCACTCGCGGATGAGCTTCTTGCCATATTCCGTGGCTACAGCTCCTTCGGGAGGGTCAATCAGGACATTCTTCCCCTTGGATAGCTCTATTGTCGCTTTCTCCACAACCTCGACTTCTGTGCTGGAGTCAGATCCGGCGTCTGAGCTATCGGTGAGCTCAATGCGTTGGGGGTAACCCATTGTGTGGAACTTCGAGATCTTGCGAGCGTCAGACATCTATCGAGGAGGATGAAAAGACATCAATACTCGAGCGAGACAATCCCAGAAAGAGGAATTTAAAAGGAAAAATAAGAATAGGAAATATAATATGAGTCTTTGGCAGGTGCAGGAGCTTGAGCAGGACTATCGGACAAGTATTTTGAAATTATTTCCCAAAACTGCTTACCTTTGAAAGTCAAAAGTTGGTTTTGATAAAAGCTTTTTGCGATTCATTTTAGAAATCATAAAAATTTAAATGAAAACGTTTTAAAACCTTGAGCTCTGATACCACCTTCTGTAAAATCCCCTTTTTATATCCCGAGGGAACGTTACAGCGCCAGTGAATCCGCAGACTTTAATGTCTTTGAATTCACCTGAGGCTTATAGGGACATGCAACCATGCTCCCATAAACAAGATGATAATTTAAGCATTAAAATAAAATAGGCGGAAGTAAAATAAATATCATAGTTTAAAATATCCGATCATAGTAACATAAAAATACCAAAACCATAAAGTATAGATAACTCCAAAATAGCTAAAACTAAAGTAGCATTGTGTAAATCTCAAAGGTTCAAAACTTGTAGTATAAAGATTCATAAATGATAGCCCGCTCTTCAACTCTCTCCTGCTCCACTGCTCGCACTAAACCTGTGGAATACAGTCTGGTATTTCGTGATTACGAAGGACACCAGCCATCCAATAAATAGGATGGTTAGTACATTTAAGACTAGCAAGCGATAAGAAAAATGTTCAACTTTAACTAAAACCAGTGACCCTGAAACGGTATAATAATAGTTAAGGGAAAATGTAGAGTATATAATATGGAAATCTGATAATAGAATAAAACAAAAATGACACATGACTCGGATGATCGCGGAGATCGAATAAGAATACGATATAGGAATTATACTCGAATACAATGAAGTATAATATGCGCAGAAATGATCACCTTACATAATACACTATACGATAACATTAATAATAACGACAATAATAATATAACACGTGATACCGGTCGGGCCCTTAAAGAGGACTACGACCTACAACACTATGGAAGTTTACCATCCCGCGATGAATGCATTCCGGAATGGGTCGTTTCATGAAACCTTTATAGGGTAAGGCTTAACGAACCTCAACCTGCAAGTTAGTCTTAACTAAAGAAAACTCGCACTGACTAAATGTCAACTCGCACTATAAAGTACGCATATTTAATTATATCGTAATTTAGTCGCTTTCATTATACTAGGTGATCATGTACACGGTATTGACAACAGAAGACAAGCATGGATATTTCAAAGGATCTTAATATCTCATGCTATTAATTTGCATGAAAGAAACGAGCAGAAATTCATGCAATTAGGAAGATGAAAATGGGCAATTTTTCACTTATCTCGAGTTATAAACAAATAACATATTTAATACACACATCAATATAATTAAATTAATAATTGCCCATTTATTTATACTCATGCCAATTTATGAATAATGAGATAAATTACATCAAGCAGACGGATATGCAATTTATCGAAACTGGCAAGGAAATTGGCCACAGGGCCGCATTCGACACAGAAGAATAAAAAGGCACGCCAAAAGAAAATTACGAAACATGCAAAGGGCATCGAACGAAATCACTTGCCTTAACCTTCGTTGATCGGTTGATGGCAACGAGACGAGATCTTAGCACCTATTGAATCCAACGGAAAAATGAATATCAATATCGGTATTTTATGAAGTTAACTTTACTTAACTCAATTTGAAATTGAATTAATTTTATAAAGTTAAATATTATATACCAATATGAATTCCTCGGGAAGCGGGATCCGGCGTGGGCGCTTCGAGATTTCTTGATGTCGCTGAAACGGGCAAGAATGAAAAAGTTCAGAAATATTAGCCGCTTAATTTAATAAGTAATTAATTTAGGGTCAGAAACGAGAATAGAATTAAAACAAGGGCAGTTTCTATAATTTTCAGAAAAGAAATCAAAACCTCTGTTTTGATTCAAACTCACGTACAGAGATGACGCGGGGGGGTGCAGGGGCGGCTCGGCACGGTGGGCAGCGGCTCTTCCTCCGGCGATGGCTAGCGGCGAGGGCTACGATCGACGGCGGCGACTCGGGTGACGATTGGCGGCGGTTCGACAAGGCTGCGCTGCAGGAGGTGCGGCCTCGGACAGGGATGGCCGACGACAACCGGAGGCGGCTGGGCTCGTGGCGCGTCCAGTTGCTGAGATTGTGGCCTCGGACAGGGATGGCCGACGACAACAGGAGGTGCTGCTGGGCTCGGAAAGTGGTCTTCGGCGGCTGCGCACTGCTCCCGATTGGTTTGAGAGAGGAGGAGGCGGTGACTGGTGGGTTGAATTAGGAGAGGTCGGCTCTCGGGAGGGGTGAACAGGAAGGTTTGGGTTTTGGGTTGAGGAAGATGACGGTGATGTTTTGGGGATATGGGAACCCTAGGTTTAAACGTGTATCTATACTACTCAATTAGGTTAGATAAAAGATAAATCTTTGATTCTATTAGATTTAGAATCAATTTAGGATAAAATTTAGAAGTAACGGGCAGATTTTATGGCAATTAAAAGAAAGAAAATAAAATAAATAAAAGAAAAAAGAAGGGAATAAAGATGGAGATAGGATAAACCTTAGTGAGATGAATATTATTTAATTTATCTTCATAAATTAAATAATAAAAGTAATTAGATATTTCATCTAATTAAATCAATTTATATATTATTACTCGCTAGAATAATTTAATTATTCTAATCCATATCATGTATATTATATGAATTTATTAATTGAAAAAATTCACAAAATATACTATAATATAGTATAATATAGATTAATTTAATTGAATAAAAGAAATAGCCCAAAAATAATTTGGGGTATTTCAAGTAGTCAAAGGAGCGAAGACAATAAGTTGGGAGGATCCACTAGCAGGGTAAGATTGTACACGCATAGACTTTCTAACTGAACCACCACGAGTACCATGACCACTGCGGGTACCATAACCTCCACGCATGTTGCTGAAAATAAATTCAATTAACGCAATTAGTAGTAATCAATTTTTACTTATCTGGGGCAAATACAAAGATTATCCAACATAACTCGTGCAATGGTAATCCTTTTCTGGATCAAGACTTCAATTAATTGCTACAATTTAAATGAAATGGAACCTAACGAGACTAAAAAAAAAAATTAAATTTCTCTCTAGTAATCATCAAATTTACCATCAAATTGTCCTGATGCAAACCAGCACCTTATTGTTGTGCAACTAAACTTCCAAGTGTTACTGTTTTCTTCAAAAGAACAGGAACTCCTAGTATTATACATCAAAATGACTGGTAATCCTGCTCCCCTCTTGAGCAAAGTCAATCATAAGAGGAAATAAGAAAATAAAAACATAATAAATGGGGCATCTACAGAACAAAGAGGTGTTGGTGCTAAAGCCATTAATCAAAGTGCCAAATCATCCAAAGTACATTTTATAAACAAAGAAAACAACTTGAAAATGTATAGCCAAACAAATCAGACCTCAAATAAAACCATACAAATTGCTATGAAACTATAATTAACAAAATTACTTAAAGTGATAAATTACTGCTTCAATTCATACAAATTGTTCCATCAGACCATACAAATTGAAACATGAAATTGATTAGACCCGGGCAAACGCGGGCGCGGATCGGGCTTGGGCCGGGCTTTACCCGAAAATTTGACCCGTAGTTGCGGGCGCGGGTCGGGCTAAGCCCGCTTAACGGGTTGGAAGTCGTGTCCAAGCCCGTTCGCGAATGCGGGTGCGGTTAGCCTGCGGGTACCCACAAAAAAACATTATAAAAAAATCTAAAATTATTATATTTTTTTGCGGTTTTTAAGGACAGAACATATTTTATAATATTTTTATATTTTACGATTTTCGTTATATATATACACACACTAGACACAATATACATATAAGTACACAATATATATTTATATACCCCGTATATTTGTATGCACACTTGCACAATGTATATTATCCACTATATATATGTATATATATACACTGTAATTTCAAAAATAAAGTATATATGTAATATATGTAGTGTATACAAATACATATATACATTGTAATAGTGTAATTTAAAAAACAAAGTATATATATAATATATGTAGTGTATACATACAAAGTATTTTAAAAAAATTGAATAATTAATATTAATATTATTTATTACATCTGTATATATAATTATATATTAATTTTAATAAAAAAGGCGGGTACCCGTTGCGGACATAGCGGCCCGCAACGGGTTCATTGCTCTGTCCACGCCCGCACCCGCGGCGGGCGCGGGTCGGGCCTAGCAGCTCGCATGGGCTTTGACCTATGTCCAAGCTCGCTCGCAAATGCGGGCGGGCGGGGCGGGCCGAGCGGGCCCACCCGCGTTTGCCCAGGTCTAAAATTGATTAAACCCTAGAAATCGGACCAAAGAAGCAATGAAACTATAATTAACAAAATTTTCAACCCCTCAAAATTCAATAACAAATCAAACAAGTAACAAGCAGAAAACCAAACTAAACAGACAATTAGAGTGAAATAAAACCAGAATCTTAACTACAAAGTGGGAAAAACCATACGAGATTTGAAGGGGGAACCAGAGAGAGGTTTATGGTTGGTTGTTGATGCTCGATTTTTGTACAACTCCTTTATGCTTGTTTTCTTGGCTGAATTCGCATATAATAGTTGTTTGTTGATGCTTGATTGCTTGGCTGAATTCGCATCTACTGTTTGTAGCTTGATTGCTTACTGCAAAGTTTCATTTTTTGACCAATTCCCACTCCTTAACCGTCCTTGACCCCTGATAAAAAAAATCACATGCAAATACATTCCCTGAATATTTGTTTATGAAACTAGAAAGCTGATTATCAGAATTGTGGATTCCCTAGGAAAATCACGAATACATGGATTTGAGATATTTACTAAGCAACCCCATAAAGTAGGGGACATGGTAAGCAAATCTGGTATTTCATGGATTTGGGATATTTTCAGAGTGGCATATTATAGTAATATTAAGGTCTAATGCAGGTCTAACTTGTGAAATTCTAAATTATTATTTTACACTATAAATAAGTGCTCACAAGAGGTGGAGAGGTGGGTAGCATAAACTGTTTGTTTGTGTCCCATTTGGTACAATAAAAAGTCATTGAAGGTTGGATTGCATGTGGTTCCTCAACTAGTCATAAGCTTATTAGCTCAAAAGGTAGAGCAATGTGTTTATACACATTGGTGTAGGTTCGAATCCTACATAGGCTAATTTCAAAGTAATCAAACTATATAATCCTACAATGGCTAAAAATTGAAGATGTCAATTCATCTGAATAGTATCTTCTCATGATCAACTGAAAATTATAACTAATGTGAGATGGCATTCTCACAAGAAATTTAAATCCATGAAACTTTAATAAAAAAGACAAAGACGAGGTGGAAATTTTAGTAAAATAAAAAAGCTACCATGTATCATAATTCCTAAAAAGGGATACAACAAGAATAGTTTATGATGTCTAATACTATTAAAAAAAATACTCAAATAAAAAAAAACTACAGTAGAATGCTATGGATTTACTCCGATTCAAACTATAGAATCCTACAGTGGCTAAAAAATATAAATGTCACTTATAAAAATAATAGAATGCTATGGATTTACTCTGAACTCTCAGATTCAGCATCTCCTTCCTGAGTAGCATCAGATTCATACTTGCCTCCAGTATTAGTAGTTTCTGATGTCGTACATAATTCTCGCTCCTCGTCACCACTTTCACTGGCTTCCACAATGTTATCCTCATCAGAAATATCATCCATCCTTAAAGGATCATGCAAATCCGTTGGCATATTATCAATTGTTATTTGCTCAAACAATTCAGGAGTAATAACTTCATCAGCCTAATACGCAGTTGGTGCAGTGGATGTCCACCGTTCCACTATTTGACCTCGAGGCACTGTCTTGCATACATACCACCAATCTTCCTATTCGCGCCTCGCTCCTGGATAGTCTGCATAGTAAACTTGCACAGTTTGTTGGGCTATATTGAATGGCTCATACTTTCGATATAGTATCTTGTGATTGACTTCAACAAAATGGTATCGTGGATGAATTCTTGTGCCTCTTTTAGTTGGATCAAACCAGAGACACCTGAAAAAGACAACCTTTTTTGGATTATCTGCTGAACTAGGATATTCAAGCTCGATAATTTCTTGCAGAAGCCCATAAAAGTCTAATTCAGCATTCTCATAATTTGAGCCTCGAACACAAACCTCACTATTCATTGTTGATTTGCCAATACCATGCTCTTGAGTGTGAAACTTGTATCCATTAACCTTGTATGTATGCCAAGTCTTAGCTTTGACACTCGGACCACAAGCACCACTCCACAGAAGCTCATCCGTATCGATTCCATTTGATGTATTTAATACCTGCATCCATACAGTTACAATATATATGAACATTTATGTATTTGATGAGTCATCCAACTTTAAAAAGAAATAAAAATATAACACCTACGTAGGTTTTAAACCATTTTGCAAATTCTGCAGCGATTGTATCATCATCTGCCATACCCCTTTTAGATTCAAATATCCTACAAACCATACATTAATAAGAACATCAAAACTTATAACATTGATGCAACATGCAAGATAAGTGTAAATAAACATGAATGTAACCAATGTATGGTTGCACTTCTGGGCAGTTGATCAGTACATAAATGTGTGCAACATCCCACTCTTTGTCTACTGTCATCCACCTTATTTTTGCTTTGCCTCCACTTTGACTAGGGTAATTAAAAATAGAAACAGCATTGTCAATATCCTGGAATATATCATTCCTAGACAACTTTCTCAACTTAGAAGGAACATGAGATGGGAAGTAATGCACTGAAAAATTAGTGACTTCTTCCCTCAAGTAGGCCATGCATATTTACCCTTCAACTTGATTCTTCTGTAGAATTTTTCGCTTCAAATGATACAAATATCTCTCAAATGGATACATCCATCGATATTGTACCGGTCCACCGATTTGAGCTTCATATGGCAAGTGCACAACGAGATGCTCCAAAGGAACAAAGAATGAAGGTGGGAAGATACGTTCCAACTTACTCAATAGTAAAGGCACCATGGAATTGAAATGCACCATTTGATCAACCAACAATGAGGATGAACAAATTGATTGAAAAAATATACTCAACTCTGTCAAAGGACCCCAAACTGTTGGAGGCAGCAATTCCTTGAAAGCAATTGGAAGAAGTCTTTCCATAAACACATGACAATCATGACTTTTCATTCCCGTGAGACTACAATCATCCTTTTGAACACATCTACCCATATTAGATACATAACCATCAGGAAACTTCATGGACCTCAACCATTGAAAAACCTTTTTCTTGTTTTCCCTTGTTAAAGTGTAAATTGCCTTCAGTTTCGCCCCTCTATGATCATCTTGCGCGTGAAGCTTTGACCGAAGACAATGTAGCCGAAGATCCTTCCGTGAATTCAAGTATCCTTTGTCTTTCTAGGAATATCCATCACGGTATTAAAAACATTATCAAACACATTTTTCTCTATGTGCATAACATCAAGGTTGTGTCGAATCAAAAGATCTTTCCAATGTGGAAGCCTCTGAAAAATGCTTTGCTTCGTCCAAATAATCGGAGTTCCCATAGTCAGGTGGATTGTTCAGTGGGTCATCAATGGCCGTAGAAAAGTGACACACACGTCCCCATATTTCATCATCTGATAGCCTAGGGGTGGGGGCAATGTTCTCACTTGTTTTTTTTCGAAAGTCATTCTTATTCTTTCGAAAGGGATGATCCGCTTCTAAAAATGGTCCGTGACAATCAAACCAACAAGCCTTCTTTCCATGATACAATCGAAAAGATTCTGTTTGCTCCATACAGATTGGACAAGCTAGCTCTCTTGCAGTACTCCATCCTGTCAACATAGCATATGTTGGAAAGTCACTGATCGTCCAAAGTAGAATTGCACGCATAAAAAAAATTTTCTTCCTTGACACATCATAAGTGGTAACACCGATGTCCCAAAGTTGCAATAACTCATCAATCAAAGGCTCCAAGCACACATCAAGTAACTTCTTGGGATTTCGCGGGCCTGGCACTATCAATGTCAGAAACATATACTCAGTTCTCATGCACATATTTGGCGGAAGATTGTATGGAGTAACAATAACTGGCCAACAAGAATAGTTTTCTCCTGATTTCGTAAAAGGTGCAAAGCCATCAATGCACATACCCAAACAGACATTTCGTGGCTCAAAAGCAAAATTAGGATATATTGCATTCGACCTCTTCCATGCCTCTCCATCTGAAGGATGAGACACTATCCCCTCTTCTGCCACATGATCCGCACGCCAAGTCATATCGCCAGATATAACCTCAGATGCATATAATCTTTGCAATCGAGGGGTTAGAGGCAAGTAGAATAGTATTTTATACGGAGTGCCTTTATTCGGATTACTTCTATAATCAAACCTGGCATGACCGCAGAACTTACAAGATTATTCATTGCAATAATCCTTCTAGAACAACATATAACCATTAGGGCACATGTCTATTCTCTTAACCGATAAATCTAAATTACGAACCATCTTCTCTGTTTGGTAGTAATGGGTGGGAATCTTGTGACCAGGAGGTAAAACCTCATCATATAGCTAAAGAAAACCATTGAAGACACTTTGAGGCACGTTATATTCGCACTTCAAACTCATAAGCCTAGCCACATAAGACAGTTGTGTATGTGATGTACACCCTGGCCACACTAGTTCATAAGCCGCTTTTAACACATCCCAAAAACGTTGGGACAACCTATCCACGTCTCCTGGTTCTACATCTCTCATTTCATTGTCCTCATTGATGGTCTCAACAGGTTCCATTCCCTGACTGCCTTGGTGATCATCTCCCGTTCCACTATTAGAAGCAATATCAACATTATCGACATTAAACCATGGAGGAGGAACAAAATTAGGTCCTGCTATGTCGAATATCATTCTCTGTTCGGAATTCAATTGGTCATAGAAGTCCCATTGGCTATTCTCTGATTGAGGAAGAGATGACTCAATCGGTTCACCATGTGTCGTCCACTGGTAATAATCAAGCAAGAATCCACGTCGATATAAGTGATCCTTGACATCATCTGGTAGGTAAAATTGACGATTACGACATTTCTTACAGGGACATTTGATCAAATTCCCATCCATGTAATGTTCTTGAGTCGCTGCGAATTCTACAAACTTATCAACCCCATCAAAATATTCAGGCTTTAATCCTCCATGATATGGCAATTACATATCATACATCCAAGCACGATTGTTCATTTTCACTGCACATGTTTACAAGTAGATTGGTCATATTAACACTAGGTTTTTTCAACAAAATACACCTATTAAACTCTATTAACAAAGGATAGGTGAAGGAATTAAGAATCTATAATATATAAAACACCAATCACAAGAAAACACATATCTTATACAATAATTCATGTATTAAAGTGAAATTTTAAAAGTTGTAGATAATTAAATACTCACCTCGATTGATTGCTTGATTGCAAAATATGAATGTATTGATGAAAAGGGGAGTTTTGGAGTTAATGGAAATCGGATTAGGGTTTAAGGGAATATGAAACATATTACGGTTACAAATAACGCTTTCCATTTATATTTGTACTTTTGCTGTTAGCCACGGATTCAGCCATGGATTCAAACACAGATTAAGCCACAGAATCAGTCATGTTAAAGCCACATAATCTATTAGCGATGACAATAGCCTTAAGGCATTGTGCATCATTTTTATTTTTTTTTTCTCGCACTAGCGACACAATGTACTACGTGGCTAATTTCATCTCTAATTAGCCACAGATTCAGACATGACTTTTTATTGTGACAAAGTCCGTAACTCATTTAGCTTTGACTTTTTCTAAACTACTTGAATTCTTTGGAAAATCAGTGACAATATTAAAATTATTGGCAATTTCGTCTCTAATTAGCCACCGATTTAGGGACAACTATTGTTCGAGCCAACATTCGTGGCTATTTTGCCACTAATTTACCAAAAGTCTAGAATTCCCTGACCAATAGTGACATATATAGCAACAAATTAGTTGGCGTCACCGATATTGCATTTATCGGTAAAATTCCATCTTTTCCTCATGAAATTTAGCAACCGATGTTGTATTCGATCTCTAATACCGTGGTGATTTGTCATAAATTTAGAGACGGTTTTTATTCATCGCTATTTGCCGTGGCTAAAACAACCTTTTTTAGTAGTGCCAAGCAAAGTCGCACGCCGCGTGAGCAAACCGCACCACTAAGAACATGTCAAAACGGACCAGCTAAGTCTTATCAGGATTTAATTCAAGCTCTTTCGAGTAGGATTTCAAGTCCTTATGAGATTTATGGGACTTTTACATACATACATACATACATACATACATACATACATACATACATACATACATACATACATACATACATACATACATACATACATACATACATACATACATACATACATACATACATACATGCATGCATGCATGCATGCATACATGCATACATACATACATACATACATACATACATACATACATACATACATACATACATACATACATACATACATACATACGTACATACATACATACGTACATACATACATACGTACATACATACGTACATACATACGTACATACATACGTACATACATACGTACATACATACGTACATACATACGTACATACATACGTACATACATATATATATATATATATATATATATATATATAGGTGCGCTCCGGTGAAAACCAAAATTGCGGTAAAAACATGTGAGGACCGGCTTTTTAGCCCGATTCACTACCTTTATAGCCCGGTTTTGAATAGAACCGATCTATAAAGTCATATATTTTAACCCGGTTCTGAATAAAAGCGAGCTATAAGGTTATTAATTTAATTTTAAAACATGAGTTTTTAGCACGGTTTTTAGGTTTAATCGAGATATAAAGTCACGTGTTATTTTAAAATTGGAGTTTTTAGCACGGTTTTTAGATTGAACTGAGTTGTAAAGTCACGGTGTAATTGAGGTTTTTAGCACAAGTTTCAAATAAAACAAGCTATAAAGTAGTTCTCACGGTTTTTACCACAATTTGAGGTTTTTACCGGAGTCAATCCTTATATATATATATCGTGTTTTTTTTCATCTTTTTTTTATGTTGAGGATCCTTGGCGTGCAAGGCCCACCTTCTTCTCCTTGCACGCCAAGGCAACACACTAAAAAGGGTTTTAAGTCTTTTATTCATATTTCTGCTGCTCCTTGACTATGTTCATTCTGATCTCTGGGGCCTTGCCCAAGTTACTACTGTTGGTCTTAAAAGATATTTCATGTCTCTTGTTGATCATCATAGTAGATATATTTGGGTTTACCTGCTGAAAAATAAAGACGAGGCTTTTGAAAATTTTAAAGTGTGGAAATCTAGAGTTGAAAAAGAAATTGGGTTATCTGTGAAATGTTTGAAAACTGATAATGGCTTGGAGTTTTACAATTCTCTGTTTAACGATTTCTGTAAAGAGCATGGCATAAAAAGACATTTGACTATTCCTGGCACCCCTCAGCAAAATGGTACAACTGAGAGGACAAATAGGACTCTTCTAAAAAAGGCTAGATGCATGTTAATCTCTTCTGGTTTAAAGCATTGTTTGTGTGGGGTGAAGTTGTGACTACTACTACTTACTTGATAAATAGAACTCCTTCCTCTGTGATTTCTTTTAAAACACCCTATGAGTCATGGACTAAAAGAAAACCTAACCTTGATCATATTAAACCTTTTGGTTGTACTATTTTCTCTTATATCAACCAAGAAAAACTGGATCCCAGGTCACAAAAGTGTGTCCTGCTAGGGTATCCAAAAGGTGTCAAAGGTTATAAGTTGTTGATTGTCCAACCTGGTGTTTATAAGACTATTCTGAGTAGGAATGTTATTTTCAATAAGCATGAATATCACTTTAAGAAAGCTTCTATCTCTATTGTGCATGATACTGACTTGCAGGTACATGATGGAGATCAATTCTGTGACTCCCTCCCTTCCTCTCTCCGATCCTATTTCTCCCACCCCTTCTAATTATGTTATTGTGCAACATCACCAATTAGGTGGGGAAGCTAGTAATGAATCTGTTATATCTTCCTCTTCTGCTTCCCTTGTTTTTGTGAATAAGGATGCTATTGTTGAATCTGTGTCTGCTTTTGGGTCTGGCTCTTCTAGTTCTTCAGTTGTTGAAAGGCATGACTTAAATGATTGGCAATTGACTAGGGATAGGAGCCCTAGGAATGTCATTCCTTAGAAAAGATTCATTACCAACATTGTTGAGTTTGCTTGTCTTGTTTCTTCAGTGGTGAAAATCTTTACTTCTGAAACTTATGATCAAGCTGTTAGATGTGCTCACTTTAAAGATTGGAATCATGCTATGGATTAAGAAATAAAATCTATGAGAGTTAATAAAACCTGGACTTTGGTTCCCAAACCTGCTAATGCTAGATTAATTGACTGTAAATGGATCTATAAGCTTAAAGAGGGAATTTCTAAGTCTAACCCACCTAGGCATAAAGCTAGGCTGGTTGCTAAAGGTTTTACTCAAAGGGAAAGTGAGAATTACAATGAGATCTTTGCTCCTGTGGTTAAGTATAAAACTCTCAGATTGTTGCTCACTATGACTGTTGTGTATGACTTTGAACTTGAGCAAATGGATGTTAAAACTGCTTTTCTTCATGGTGACTTGGATGAGACTATGTACATGAAACAACCTAAGGGTTTCAATGATTCTCTGCCTCCTGACTATGCATATGCTTGCTAAATAAATCTATCTATGACTTGAAACAATCTCCACGACAGTGGAATATCAAGTTTGATAGATGTATGAGATTTAGCTTGGGTTTTAAGAGAAGTAAGTTTGATACATGTTTGTATTTCAAAGGTGATAAAAATACCGGTCCTTGTTATATGTTCTTCTATATGTTTATGATATCCTACTTATTTCTAAGTCTGTTGATTGCATTCATGATATTAAGAAGAACTTGCAAAAGCATTTTGACATAAAGAACTTAGGTATTGCTAAGAAAATTTTGGATATGTCAATGATAAGAGATAGAAAGCATAAGAAGCTTTGGTTGCATCAGTGTGATTATGTGCAGAAAGTGCTTGATAGATTTCATGTGACTGGTGATAAAGTGAATTATATTCCTTTGAGTCCTCATCTTGACTTGACTAAACTGAAAGAAAAGATGTCTTATGCTGAGATGAAAAGAATGAAATCTATTTTTTATGATGCAGCTATTGGGTATGTGATGCCTATGATTTGTACAAGACCTGATTTGACTTTTGCTATAAGTACTCTTAGTAGATTCATGTCTGAATCCTCGTCCCGGGTCTTGGGAAATAAGGAATCCTCGTCCTGTCTCCTGTCTTACATAATTTTTACGAAACGAGATCGGAACGGGATTAACTTTTTTTTTTTCAAATCCCACCGAATTGGAATGAGTCCGAGATTTGTGTCCACCCAAATTTTCTTTGACTTTTCAAAATTTGCCCAAAATTTAGGCAGAAAAAGATCTGCTTATTTCATGGCATTTTGGAAATGCCGTAATATATAGGTTATAATTTGCAATCTAATGACACGGCGTTTTGTAAACGCCATAAGTTTTATGGAGTTTGCAAAACGCCGTAAATAAATTATATTCCACAATTTCATGGCGTTTTTCAATTTAAATATCATTAAATATACTTTTAATGACATTTTATGAAAAACGTCTTCTAAAAGTCATAAATAACTACATATGTAAGTAGTGGTATTAATGTGTAGCACTTGTAATCCCGTGACTTTTAGATGTCTAAGTGGAATTAGTAGCATAAATAGCATACGTTTATATCTGTTGCAATTTTCCTGTATGTATAATGGTTGGTGTTTTATACATAAGAGTAAAGCTTATGGCAGTACTACCGGCCAATACGTATGGCTAGAATTAGACCTGTCAAAGCATGACCCGATCAAAAAAAACTCGACCCGTACGTCCGGTAATTTTACAGGCTTGGACCCGGTGTTTTAGACCCAAAATCCGAAATCGATCCGAACCCGAATTACCCGGGACTTTTAGGGTCAAAACCCGGTGACCCGTTGGCTCGAAATCGACCCGGTGAGTCAGCACCATATATGTAGACGCCACACATGCACTAAATTGAACCTACATAGATTCGCCATTCAATTGTATTCGTTAAGGTCACTCATAAATTAAATAATTTATATATTTTACAATTATAGTATGTTTAGAACACTTATTTGAATAAATATGATTTTTTTATGCTTAAAATATTAATATAATATTATTATTATAATAATATTTATAAATTTAATTATAATATTATTATTTAGTTTAATTTGACATATTTATATTACAATTTAATTTTGATATTATTTTAATATTTTTAAAAATTCTTCAAAAAGTTTGAGTTTTTTTGACCCGGTGAGTCGACCCGAACCCGGGACAAACCCGATTAGGCTCGACCCGGAACGACCGATAACCCGAATTACCCGAAATCCGATTTACCCGGGACCTGAATGACCCGATTGATAGGTCTAGCTACAATTAATTTGCCATTATTTAAACGTAAATCATCGAAAGATTGAATTCCAAACTGAAGAATAAATATACCCCATCTCTTTTTCTTTTTTCATAAAAACTATATAAAATATGATTTTTTAAAAATAATTTTATATTTATTACTAGAATAAATATCAAATTATTTTTAAAAAATAATACTCCCTTTGATTTTTAATATAAGACATTTGACTTTTGTGCACATAGTTTAAGGAGCTAAAAACTATATAAAATATTGATTTTTTAATTAATTTTTTTTACATTGTAATTAATAATAAGTATTATAAGGTAAAAAAAATTAATTAAAAAAATCAATATTTATATAGTTTTTAGCTCCTTAAATTACGTGCACCAAAGTCAAATGCCTTATATTAAAAATCGGAGGGAGAGTAGTATCTATATATTATATTATTTAAAAAAGCGTACGTAAACTCGGCATTTTTCTCCCATATATAGAAGTCTCCACTCTCACTAAAACCAAGTACATATATATGAAAAAAGCATTGAAAACCATATATTAATTAACTATATTTTCATATATATATATATATATATATATATATATATATATATATATATATTGCCCCGAAAGCAACATATATTTGGGAGTTTTATTCCATGTATACAATACTATATAATTCAGTAAATTAGTATTCAGGGATCATATCATATATCCTTAAACGCACATCCATGCGCGCTGATGGATTGATGATGGATGAGTAATTCCCTTATTTAAGGGCAAAACACAACCTTGTAATTGGCTCCATTAGGGCAAGTGAAAGTGCTGGTTGCATCATCCTTTGGGTAACTGTAAGCATCCGGGCACAAACCCTTAAAATACCTCGAGTAATCAGTGGGCCCGCAACTCCCCGAGTTGCAACAATACTGGTCCGTCCTGAACACGGTGCAAGGGTTGTTGCACCCTCCGTTGGTCCTTAGCGCCGCTGGGCACTGCCCAACCACGTTGGCGCTGCACGTTATCCCCCTACTGCACCCGCCTGAGGTTGGGCTGAACTGCATCGGCACGTTGAACCCGTCCACCAGCGATATGTCGAAGAAGTCGAGGTTGTTGAACTGCCTCAGTGCGTACTCCGCCAGTGTGTTTGGTGGAGTCCCGTAGGCCGTGCACTGGAGGAGCCCACCGCAGTCACCGGTGGCGCACCTCAGCCCATTGGGCCCCGTTTGGGTGCACCCTGTACGTGCCCAAATGCGGGCCGCAGTCTGTCCGGGGTTGGCTGAGATGGTCCAGGATTGGCCGTGTGCCAGCTGCTGGCCGCCGCCTGGGACGGCTGCGGCCCAGACGGTGTAAGGGCAGTTGTTGGTGATCACGAATTGGGCTGCGTCGCCGGATATGGCGAACAGGAGGCTGATTAGGAGTGGACATGAAATGAGGATGGTTTTGAGGTGATTCATTATTCCTGATTTTTGGGTTAATTTCTTTATTGGGTAATTTGTTGTGGGTTTCACTGAGAGGAGTGAGGGGTAATGTTTGTGGGTTTTTATAGGATAAGGGGATGTGGAAATTAGGGTAAGTTAGGCAACTGCCCATTCAAATAAATTGACTAGTCGTTTTGAAGACTTTGAAAAGTCGGTCATTCGTATAGGACAAATTTTCATAAATTTTGGGCCTGTCATAATAGCATCACCAATAGTGGAGTTATTCAAAAAATATCTCTCAAATTTTATTTCATCCACGTCAATTTTTATTAACTTTATTTATTTATTTATTTTTTGATAAGATAAAAATTCAGGTGGTGGTTAGCCAACCCGATAGCATCCCGAAGGATGAGATCACGAAGATCTAAAAGAAATACAATAACAGAATACATAAAAAAAACCACCCAAAGCAAACCCGGAAAAACCTCAACCCTAAGCAAACAAGCGAACATAACATCGAGAGGAAGGAAGTCCGGCATGGTGAAGTGGATAGCGAGCGCATGGGACAACACCTGCTGACACGATGTCTCGCCGTCGGAAAGACAGAAAGCAGAAATCCTCGTAAGGCAAAGACGACTCCTGGGGAGGCGTGGATCACACGACGTACCCCCCACCTAAATGAGGGATCTTCGGAGACCACAAACATCACCAACACGATCATTTTGATCAACCAGGGCCGCAGAACTGCTCTTCAACCGAAAGTAACCACGAACCAACAAACGAACGCCCAACCAACACAAGGAAATGAAGCACGGCCGCAAGTAGAGCGAAGAGTGAGAGAAGAATCCGGAATTATTTAAATTAGTCATTTATAATAAGTTACTACTTTTAATTTTATTTAATAATTTTCATGTTACTGAGATTATTAGTTAATTTGTTAAATATATATATGGCCAAGTTAACATATATATATATATATATATATATATATATATATATATATATATATATATATATATATATATATATATATATATATATATATATAGGTTGGATCCCGTGTAAGCAACTCTTACGGTGTAATTTGTGAGCAGAGAAATTATTCGTAGGTACCAAGCGATTATTCGTGTATAATAATGTAATTACTATGTATGAACAAATGTAATTATTCGTATGCAACAAAGGATTATTCATATGTATGTACATACGAATAATCACTTGGTACCTACGAATAATGTCACTGTTTACAAGTTACTTTTAATTTCATCCGTTTGATCTTCTTAATCTGACGCTCCAGATTTGCTCACAAATTACAAAGTAAGACTTGCTTACACAGGATCTATCCTCTATATATATATATATAAGACAAAAAACGTTTTAATTTTAACCTTTCTCTTTTTTTTTTTAATTTTAAATATACCCCTCTCATCGGGCCAGCTTTGGGCCCAAGGCAAAAGCCTTGGACCCAAAGAACGGGACCGGGCCCAAGAGACAGTAGGGCACCACGCAAGGCAGGAGACAAAAGCAATGGCAAATGCCGCCGCCGGACCGCGACACCCAAGGACCACCGGAGGGAGGACGAGCATCGGCCACCGTAGGCGATGGATGAGAGAGGGGAGACCGGAGGAGGACGGCGAGCGCACACCACGCCGGAACAACCCCAACCCCGATCGAACTTTGGAAAGCTCATGAGAGAGCGATGATAAACCAGGGGTCTATATGGCTGTGGCTGGACGGGGAAAAACGCCGATGACGGGAGGAGAACCCCCAGGTCGGAGACAACCCAGACCAGCGCCGATTGGGAAGGGGATCGAAGATAGCATCAGACCAATCCAATGGAATCAAACGACACGATTTGAGGGCCGCAGCGGCGAGAACCGGCCAGGGAGAGGACGGGGCAACGCCGATCGAAAGAAAGCAGGGGAGCCTTCGACCAGATTCAATGGAATGAGAGAGAGACGAGCCCTCAAACACCAGCAAAAAGCCGCCTCAATCGACGATTCAAAGGCTCGGCAGCCAGATCCGGCGTCGAGGAGTGTACAGGAGAGCTTGCGAGATCCCGGAGGGGATGGGTTTAGGCTCCCGGAGGAGATTTAAGGCTCCCGAAGGAGATTTAAGGCTCCCGTAGGAGATAGAGGAACTCGGTACAAATTCCGGCACGAGAAACATAGACCGGTGAGCGGCGGGTTGAAGTTAATGGTGGGCGACGACGAGAAACAAATCCGGCCACCACGGAGAGGGTTGATGTTGATGGTGGGCGGCGGCGAGAGAAACGCTCCCAAAGAGAGCGTTTTTTATTATTAACTTTATTTTGCCTCTTCTCAATTCATTTCATCCACGTCAATTTTTATTAACTTTATTTTTATTAACTTTGTTTCCCTAATGAAAAAAATATAAGTGGGGCGGTAGTGGAAAGTAGTAGTTATGAGCTCTCTTAATTTCTTACTCAGCAAGGTTGGGAGTAACACCCAGTGAACTCCTTGGCTAGGGAAACAATTCAAATTTAATTTTTAGACCTTGGCTATTTAAAACTTGAGTATTTATAGAATCAAGAACGAGGCTATCCGTGAAAATGTAGGTATAGTCTATATTGAGGACAAGATAAGTAAGGCAAGACTTAAGTGGTTTCATCATGTGCAAAGGAGAGACTGAAATGCAACAATGCGTAGGTGTGATAATCTGGCTATTGAGAGTGTTTAGTGTGCTAGAGGACGACCGAATAAGAGTTGAAAGGAGGTGATCAGACAAGACCTTGCCCTCTTAGAGATCACTAAAGAATATATTGACACAAGATAGACAAGGGAGCAATCACTATCAAAGAGGGATAGTAATATGTGTCATGGAGCGTCCACGTCATGCTGTAACAAGTCTTCCATTTCTTCTACCCTTTTGCTTATTGCATTATCTATGATTTTGCATACTGTCGTGTTTGTCGTGTTTCATTTGAGTGCTCTTGTCTTTTATATCCGCATATATCTTTATATATTTTTATAGACTTTTATTATCTGAATAATAATTTCGAGTCACATGAAAACGCCCTCTTAACTTGATTCGGGCAAGAGTACATACTACCAGATTCCCTAGACCCTACTAGATGTGGGATATACTGGTATGATTGTTGTTTTTTTTTTTGGCTATTTATATACATGTAACATTGAATTGAGATAATATAGATAATCAATTACACAAATGAAAAAGTAATAACTAAACATGACAAATTTATATACTTCAACAAAAGACAAAAAACAATATTAACGAGACTTGTAGAATTTTCATCAACAGTGAAGCAACCTGTAAAAAATAGATGAAAACTCAAAATTAAACGATACTGATCTGCATCGTGTTGTGGACTTCTATCGTGTCAAGTACACTTCGCAAGTGGTCGCAGAGCTTTTAGGGTTTTGGAGACGAAGTTGATAATCGATTCAGTGAGAGGTCAATCGATTCGGCGAGCGAGTGCGAGAGACAGAGTTTTGGAGAAACAACGGAGGATCAAAGGAGCGACGTGGAGGGGGCGACCAAAGGTGGTGGGGTTTCGTCGAATTCGCCATGTAGGTCGGCGGAAATGGTGACGATGGAGGTGCTGTTGGTGGAGTTTGACCAGGAGGCAGTTGCGACAAAGGAGATGGAGTGGGCGGCTGAGCAGGTGAGGGAGAAGATGACGGTGGCAGGGACGGTGGGGATGGAGAGGGAGGCGGTGGTGGCGACGGTGGAGAACAGAGACGGAGTTAGGGAGGAGAGGGCATTGGCGACGTCGATGTCGGGGTTGGGCCATCCAGTGAGGCCTCTTGCTATCGTGGGGGGTGGAGAGGTCAAACAAGAAAGTCGGTCGGCGGCCTTAGAGGTGACAGTTGATGAGGTGCTGGCGAAGATGGAGCGAACTGTCGAGGAAGATCGGGCGCTAGAGAGGGCGACTGAAGAGGAAAGGGCAGAGGCTGATGACGTGGCCGCGTCTATTGCAGCGGCGGCGCCGGCCACTCCCCCACAAAAAGGAAGAGAACGTTGCAACCGAAAAAGACACTGGTGGTGGAGGTAAGTCATTCTGTACTTTAAAATCACGCGTAATTTTTTGAAAAAAATACACGTGAAAGTGTTATGTGGGTATAAAAATTGTTGAATGATAATTTATGAAGAAGTATAGGTATGTATTCGTTTGCCTAATTGTGAAAGTATTGTATATAATCTTGTGAGCATTGCTATAATAGACGGTAGAAAATGTGTATTTCTCCAGGTAGTAGTATATAATGATGTTAACATTGCTTTAGTAATATACTTTATGGTATAATAGACTGTATGATGTGTTTGTTAACATTGTTTATGTTATTTAGTAATGTACTTTATGGTATAGTAGACTGTTGATGTATTTGTTAACATTGTTTATTGTATAATAGAATGTAGAAAGTGTTTATTTTTTCATGTATAGTTAAAGTGGTAATATTGACGATGTCATAAAAAGTATCCCCTTTAATTAATAGGGGTATGACATCATAAATGGGTTATCCAACGCAAGAATCACGCACCGGCTCAACATCGAATCATCGTGACCAAAAGTCTACCTATCCCACATAGAAAGAGTTCAATTCTAGATCCAAACCCCTCTCCCAAGTTTGGGATCGCGAGCAGAAACTCCAAGTTAGCTAAGTTCTCCAATAAAGAGCAAGCAACTCGCTGGTGAAGCACCTCTCCACTAGTATCGCCACGTATAGCTACCCTAGAACCGCTGGCACGAGGCCATGGGCTACACGTGTCCCCTACTAGGACCACGAGGTCACCAACCAGCTGCTCGCTTAGTAACACTATAAATACCCCCCCTAGGACAAAAAAAAGGATTCGAAAAGAGAGATAGAAAAGAAGCTCTGCAACTTCCCCTGAAGTAAAGTCCTCAGGCTTGAGCTCTTAAGATCCTTAATCGGAGAAGAAGTCTTTCTAGAATAACACGTCATCAAAACAAACTTCCTCTAAAGACGACGATTGAATAGTAAAATACCTAATCGCGAAGCTCAGACGTTTATAAAATCACATTGAGTAATAAAGAATCATCAGTCTGTGAGGCCAAACACTTTCTTGCCTTTAGCATCGCAGATATAGAGAACTTTTGTCGTCACCTTGAGGTAATAAGTATAGGTGAAATTCTATAACCGCTTCAAATATAGTTTTAGTATGTATCTAGACATGTAATTTTGTAATTTTAAATTGATAATTAAGTTGGATTGTAATAAAAATATATGTAACACATGAAACCATGTTCTGAAAAAATTAGAGATGATAAATAAAGAAAGTATAATGTTCAAAAATCATATATATAATAAATGGAGAAGATGAATAAAACAGATGAGGGACAAATTCATAGCGGAATTGTAGGAGACGCATAAGCGTGGGGTAGAGGGTGGGGAAGAAGGAGATTGATATGCGCCTATTTCACCATGTTTCGTGTTTACATATATTCCATTTCTTATGCATATTTTATACTTTTGGGTTGAGAAAGTAGTGAATTTGGGTAGTTTGTGTTTATTTACAAGATATAGAGATCTACACAAGTTTTAGTTTAATTTTGCGGGAATTGGAACGTTTTAGAGCAAAGTTAAGAGACTGGAAGAACACTCGATCTCGAGCAATGCACTTGATCTCGACCTATGCCCTAGACATTGACTAAAGTTACCCGATGTCGACTAAAGAAAAGTGCCAAATCTAAGACTAAGGCAAGAAGAATCAATGTCGACCGAAACCACCCATGTCGATTGATACAAAACACTCGATGTCGACTGGTTCATTGGACATTGACTGGAGCAACAACGCGTAGCAGACGTGTAATGGGACGGATCTTTGGAGGGTTGCTTAGCCACATCATTAATCTATCATCTTCCAAAGATACTTTTATCCGTATGGGTATATTCCAATTTACCCTAGGGAATATTACTTTAGATAGATTCAATTTATAATAGGATTTATATATTTATCAATTTAGATAGAATATTTAAATTACCAAGTTGATTAGGATTAAAATTCTTTTCCTTGGCTAGTAAGGATTAGAAGCCTATAAATAAAGCCCTAGGGGCTAAGTTTTATTCATTCAATCAACAATTCAATCCTTGAGCAATCAAACCACCAATAGAGAGAGAGTTAGGAGTTATAGAGAGAAGGTATTTGGTTGTATACTTTTGAAGGTTTAGTTTTTATGCAAAGGTTTGTTTTTATGTTTATTATGTGTTCAAGCGTGATGATGAGCGAGTAGTCGTCCTACTTCTAGGGTCGGGGTGAACCCGGCAATAGCCATGTTTGTATGCTTAAATCCCTAATTTGTTTATGTGTTTTCATCTTCTATCCTGTGTTTAATCTTTTATGAGAGTTTAGGATAATTCCTTATTTGCATCATATGAAGCGAAAATGGATTATTTGTGAATTTGGACAGTAAATAGGTTTTGTTTGCGAAAGTTGACTAAACCCTAATTATGAAAAGGTTAAAAACAAGTAGGTATTTATGCAAAATCCTCTATAATCCTATTTGGTGATTGCGAAAGTTGTCATAGGATGATAAAAGCATAAACTTTATGTGATTTAAGTATGTATGCATGCATGATTATTGTTGTGGTGAATCCTTACCTTGGAAGCCTTTAGTTATATAGTTTACAAAACCCAAAAAATACTTTCTTTTATTTTCTATTCACTTTCTGGTTTCTGTTACAAAACTGATACCGTACTCGAGATTGACCAATCTAGTCGAGATCGACCACCCCTGCAATCGAGATTTCAAGTCGACAGTCTTCTTAGTCGACCAACAGGTTCAAGGCACTCGATATCGACCTTTGTAGTCGACGTCGACCTCTCTGTTTGTGTTTGTAGGTTGTGCAGATCGAGAGATACACTAGGAATCAACATCTCCTGTCTTTGTCGACCAAACCAGTCGATATCGAGGCTTTTGCTCGACGTTACATGAAATTTTCGAAGACTTTTCAGGAACCGCTGACTCGCCTCCTCGATGATCTATCCTAATTCCCTACTATTGTATCGGGAGGTAGTCTTGTAATTTATTTGCTAGGAAAAGGAATTGGTTTGGATTTGAGTTTTATTTACATATCTAGTTTCCCTTCTAACAATGTTTGGCGCCGTTGCTGGGGAGGCATCAATCGCGCTCTGTCTAGTCTATCTAATCTATTTTCCTAGTGTTGATTTTGAAGGTGTATGCAACGCACTGATCGCACACTCGATTATCTACCTTTAGACGAACCGAAACACTTCCTTCGTCTACAAAAAAGAGCGACCTCATGGCTAACAAAGAAATCATGCAGGAAGAGCTCGAGAGGCTTCGGAAACAAGTTGAGGAGTTCAACGCCGAGCGCACTCAACACACTCGAGTGCAACAAAAAATGGAGGATAGGTATGACCGAGAGATCCAAGCCCGAAGAGAAGCCCAGGAGCAACTAAGCCAGATATCCCAGAATGCTAAGGAATACTTGCACCCAACGCTGGCGGTGCCGAATCTCCTATCATCCTCCCTAATGTATCCTTTGAGATAAAATTTAGTTTTATAGTGGAGATTAGGAGACATACTTTTGGGGGAAAGGGTTCCGAATGCCCTCTGGCACATATCACAACTTATATTAACTTATGTGACACCATTGTTGATGGTTTTAACCTAGAATATGTGCGTTTAAAAGCTTTTAGATGGTCACTTGCAGGAAAGGCTCTGCATTGGTTGGAAAGCTCGCCCCCACAATCCATCCTCACATCAGGTGAACTTAGAGATCTATTCCTAAACAAGTTCTTTCCACCTTCGAAGACGACGCAAATCCGCCAGAAGATTATGGCATTCAAGCAGAAGCTAGGAGAGACGCTAGCGCAAGTCTAGGAGCGTTACAAAGACCTATTGAGATCCTGCCCTACTCATGGGAAACCGCCTTATATAATCCAGGAGATAATCTACAATGCCCTGGACATGCCTACAAGAGAGCGGATCAACACCTACACCACCTATCGCTACCTCGAGCTTAAACTACACCAAGCTTGGGAGACAACTAAAAGGCTCTTAAAGTTCGACAACACATATGGGACTCATGTGGCCCCCGATGCGAGGCCAGCCCCATCCATGCCATTGTATGAGCCATCAAAGGAGGTGGGTTCTGTGGTGAAGGATCAATTTATGAAGGACAGGGTAAAGCGTCTACAAAAACAAGTTAGATTTTTTTACTAATAATCAAGCTTGTTTAGAATGTGTGTCACAAAAGCATAACACAACCGCTTGCCCCTTCACGGAGCAAGTGCAAATGGCAGAGACCCATGAAGAAGTAAAGTTCACAAGGGGCCCTAACTATGGAGGCTACCAAGGCAATTAGGGATGACTTGCAACTCATCATAGACGAATTAAGAAGGAACCAAGCCAAGAACAAACAATCCAATAATGCCATCCACACACAACTACATGGCATAAACTCAAGGCTTGGAGAAATAGACACGTGGAGGAAAAGCATGGAGACCCAACTGGGTCAATTGGTGGCCAATATTCCAAGGCAAGTCGGATCGCTCCCAGGCCAACCTAAGGCCAATCCCAAGGGGAAATCATTTGGCAACATCACCGCCATTCGCTTAAGAAGTGGCAAGGAGATCCAAAACATAGAAACAGAGCCAGAAGAGAAAGCTACTGGAGAAGCAGTTGATGTCGACACACCTCAGTCGATGTCGACTTCCCCTGTTGATGTCGAGCCCTCGGTCGATGTCGACCCTATCCAGGCGCCTGCCCCGAAGTTGACCACTGCAGTCGATGTCGACCCACTTGTCGATGTCGACCGAACCCCTTCGACACCAAGGGCCATTCCCCCTCCGAAAGTAAAGAAGCCACTTACCTATCCCTCCAAAGCATTAAGGGACCTTGTGGACCAGATGTTCCAAAGATTTGTGAAGGTGCTTCAAGGCCTCAACGTCACCATCCCATTCACAGAGGCCCTTCATAAGATGCCATCATATGTCCGGTTCCTTAAGGATATATTAAGCAAGAAGCGATCAATCGTTGAGATCGCGGAGGAGTGCAGCAAGATTCATTACCCGGAGATGAGAAGCGATCTAGGAAGGTTTTCCATCATAATTGGGCTAGGCCAACACTGCTACAAGGCATTGTGCGACCTAGGGGCTAGCGTGAGCCTCATGCCTTTGTCCATATGGTCAAAGGTTATAATTGGAGCCTGTGGATATGAAGCTATACATGGTCGACAATAATTTTGTAAATCTCACAGGAATCATTGACGATGTCCCGATCAAGGTGGGCAAGTTCTATGTGCCCACAAACTTTATTGTACTTGATATGGCGGAAGACCCAATATGTCCTATCATTTTAGGTAGGCCGTTCCTAGATACGGTCGACGCCAATATCAGCATGCGAAAGGGCCCACTATCTTTCACGATTGGCAACGAAGTAATAGAGTTCTCCTTCAATCCTACTATGAAGGAGGTGAACCGAATAGAAGTCAAGTCCTTACATACAAAAGGGAGAGAAATCCCTTGTGAAGAACCAACAAAGAGGACTTTGACTAATGAAGAACAAGAGTTGAGGGCCATGGAGGCCCAAATGGAGGAACTTCTCGCAATTTGGCACCAAGCGGACGAAGAAGAAGAGACCGAGATAGCAATTAATGTTGATAGACCGCTGTCGATGTCAACCACCAAGGAGCCAGAGCATGTGCCAGAAGCTATGTATGGAGTTGACGTCGGCGATTGCATCAAGGTCGACCAACTTTAGTCGATATCGACTGGACCCACTCGACATTAACTCCCCCATATCGACCTACCTCCATCGATTGCACCTCCAAAAGACAAGATGAACTCGACGTCGACTGACCTCAGTCGATGTCGACCACTCCCTCAAAAGCATAATGACTCGATGGTAAGTCCAGGTACAGATCCCTCTCTTTCGAAATCTAAAGATAATGTCCTTATGAAAAAGGTACCTTTGTTTGTACGCCTTGCTAATGCTGCAGGAAAGCATACAAGAGAATACAAGGTGGGCGACAAGGTATTCATGGATCAATGCAACATAAAGGTATGAAAAAGAAAGGATGGAAGGAAAGGCGGAGTAGTGACCATTCACAAGGTTTATCGAAGAAGGATGGAGCTTAAAGATACAAAGGGCAGAATTTTCAAGGTAGAGCTTGAAAGCCCCGAAGAGGAGACTCGAGCCATATGGTCCATCTATGTCCCAACCTGGATTGGAGAGCGGAAGAAGTCAGCCTAGCGACTTTAAAATCTAGAGCTTGTACATAGACTTAATTTTGAATAGTTTGGTTTTTAGGGTTTTGAATTTTTGGTTTTGGTTTTGTTTTGAGACTTTTTATTTTTGAGTTTTTCGTGAAAGACTAACGAAATTGCAGGTGCAAAGGAGCTGCGAAAGAGCTTGACGTCGACCATTCAACTCGATGTCGACCAAGAATGTCAAGAGGATCAGCTGTGACCGATCTCAGATCACCCTGAGTTGAAGGAATCATTCGAAGTCGATTGACCTAGTTGATATCGACTGACCTACTCGATCTCGATTACTCTTGCAGAAGCACATGTTTTGAGTCATTGCGATAATTTCTAGTAAGTTTTATTTGATTCCAGTTCTGATTTTCTTTTTACAGTGTGGACACTGTAAGATTTAAGTATGGGGTGGGGGAAAAGCATGCTTACATATTTGGCTCAATTTATCTTTGTTAGTTTATCTTTGTTAGTTTCTTAAGTCTTGTTTTGCATACATGGTTAGTTCTTATATAGACATCATCTTTGGATACATATTTTTCTTATGTGCTTAAAGTTTATAGTCCAAAGAAATTTTTGAGAAAAATCACCCCCATTGAAAAAATTGAAAAGTGTCATATACGTTTTAACAAGACTCGACGATGCAAAAGTAGATCCGTTAGAGATATAGCAATTAAATTGACTAGTAAAGAAAGTCTCAATGAAGTGCGATTTTTAGAGAAAACCATGAAAGGAGATAAAAATTTAAAATTGCTTTTGACATACATTATAAGAGGACGGAGGACTTTATTTTCCATTTGAGCATTATTTGCCTTAGTCATTACCCATGCCCATTAGCCTTGCATCATATTCCAAGCCATATGTGCTTTATGTCATATTTGCTCCACAAGTTCTTAAATTGCCCATTTTCATACCTTTTTACCCATCCAGCAGATTATGTGAGAAATCGAAGTCATATTATGGAGTTGTTATATGGTTTGATATGTTGTGAAGTTATTATAAAGTTGATGGCATGAGATATTTTAATGGAAAATTTAATGAGAGAAAGACAATCCGGTCACCTAGGAGTTAGGTGGATCGACCCTATTTGCGAAGGATAAATTTCACGCCAGATGGGACACCAAGATGAGGAGTCCGAAGCGCTAAGTATCCGGGGCCATTCATGACACCCATGTTTGTGACTCGCGAGAAGGAAGCATTAAGGTTAGAGAGGTAAAAGCATATAAGTGAAAAAAGCAAAGAGCATTATGAGAGGAAAGAAATGTGAAAATCATAAAGGAGAAAGTGCATCAAAGAAAGAAAGTTTGAAAGTTTCTCCTCAGATTAACACCACATTACTTAAATATATCCCACCACTATACCTTTTACCTTCACTTCACCATGCGCTTTAAAATTCCTCCTGATTATTAATGCTTTGTTAAAAAATTGTTTTTGCATAACCCTCCTTTTGTGTGAGATGTTGCTTTGCATTCATAGGCACGAATTTGAAGGCAATAGTACCTTTGCGAGGATGGTAATTGATTCTAGGGTTATATAAGAATGGATCTATGATGTTGAGAGTTTAGTCCTTCCCCTGTGTGACCATTAAAAGTATTGCTTGGGGACAAGCAAGCTTGAGTATGGGGTATTTGATGTGCGCCTATTTCACCATGTTTCGTGTTTACATTTATTCCATTTCTTATGCATATTTTATACTTTTGAGTTGGGAAAGTAGTGAATTTGTGTAGTTTGTGTTTCTTTACAAGATCTAAAGGTCTACACAAGTTTTGGTTTAGTTTTGCAGGAATTGGAACGTTTTAGAGCAAAGTCAAGACATTGGAAGAACGCTCGATCTCGACCTATGCCCTCAACATCGACTGAAGTTACCCGATGTCGACTAAAAAAAAGTGCTAAATTAGAGACTAACACAAGAAGAATCAATGTCGACTGAGACCACACATGTCGACCGATACAAAGAACTCGATGTTGACTAGTTCACTCGATGTTGACTGCTTCACTCGACATCGACTAGAGCAACAACATGTAGCAGACGCGTAATGGGCCGAATCTTTGGAGGGTTGCTTAGCCACGTCATTAATCTATCATCTTCCAAAGATACTTTTATCCTTATGGATATATTCTAGGGTCGGGCTTCCGGTCTGGACCGGATTAGAATTTTCGAAAACATGGATCACGGATCGGACCGAGACCGAAAAATATGGTCCCGGGTTTTCCGGTCCGCGGACCAAAAAGACCGCTTGGACCAGATTCAAGCACAACGCCTACACTAAACCAGTAAAACCTAGATCTGAAAAATATTACAAATTAAAAATTTTCTAGCCCTAAATTTCTCTAAACTTATCTGAAAAACATCTCAAATCTTAGTCTTGAATCTTGAATGTTTATAAATTATCCTTGACTGAAATCGATCTGAAAATAATCAAAATAGAACAGGGAAAAAGAAGAATAGAAGAGGGAAGAAGAAGAAGAACGCATATGGCTACTGTTGTAGTACTGTGAAACAGATGGCGATTGACGAGCATAAGGGACTGGCTGGGGGTGGTGGGTCACCGCCTGCAGGAGTGGCCAGAGTGAGCTCGACGGCAAGAGTGGGAGCTGATGGTGGTGAAGCTCCAGAGGCGCCTGTGGTCGGAGCACCCGTTGCCTGAGGGTTCGAAGGAGCGAGAGGGGCCTCCAACGACGGAGCTGGTGGAGAGAGCCGAGATGGATGGTCTCGGCCTGGTGGCATATGGCTTCTGGCGAGGGAGGGTTGAGCGAGGGCCGACGGGCGAGGGGCGAGTAGGTGGCGGTGAACAGACAGAGATTGAGGACCTGCTGGCTTCCAGATTTTTGACCTATAAAATATCTTAAATCAGTCTAAACATTGGATTACTTTTATTTAAACCTATTTGCAGCCCACATAATAGGCCCTATAATTATGGGCCTTGATTTCCATGGTTCGGTTATTTTCCTTCTTCAACCTTATGTGCCAAGGCGAAATGATTTTTTTAATGATATTTGTTTTGGTCCAATTCCGGTCCGGATTGAAAATTCCGGTCTGGTCCCGGGTTTGGACCGAACCTGGAAATCAAAATATCTTGGACCGTGGACCAGATCGTAATATCCCGGTCCGATCCAAAGACCGTAAATTTCGGTCTGGTTCAGTCCGATTACGGTCCGATCCAAATTTTGCCCAGCCCTAATATATTCCAATTTACCCTAGGGAATATTACTTTAGATAGAATCAATTTATAGTAGGATTTATATATTTATCAATTTAGATAGAATATTTAAATTATCAAGTTGATTAGGATTAGAATTCATTTCCTTGGATAGAAAGGATTATGTGCCTATAAATAAAGCCCTAGGGGCTATAGGGCTGAGTTTTCTTCATTCAATCAACAATTCAATCCTTAAGCAATCAAACCACCAATAGAGAGAGAGAGTTAAGAGTTAGAGAGAGAAGGTGTTTGATTGTATACTTTTGAAGGTTTAGTTTTTATGCAAAGTTTGATTTTATGCTTATTATGTGTTCAAGCGTGATGATGAGCAAGTAGTCGTCCTACTTCTAGGGTCAGGGTGAGCCTGAAAATAGCCATGTTTGTTTGCTTAAATCCCTAATTTGCTTATGTGTTTTCATCTTCTATCCCGTATTTAATCCTTTATGAGAGTTTAGGATAATTCCTTATTTGTATCATATGAAGCGAAAGTGGATTATTTGTGAATTTGGATAGTAAATAGGTTTTGTTTGCGAAAGGTGACTAAACCATAATTATGAAAATGATAGAAACAAGTAGGTATTTATGCGAAATCCTCTATATTCCTATTTGGTGATTGCGAAAGTTGTCATAGGATGATAAAAACATAAACTTTATGTGATTTAAGTATGTAAGCATGCATTATTATTGTTGTGGTGAATCCTTACCTTGGAAGCCTTTAGTTATATAGTTTACAAAACCCAAAAAATACTTTCTTTTATTTTCTGTTCACTTTATTGTTTCTGTTACGAAACTGATACTGCACTCCAGATCGACCAATCTAGTCGAGATCGACCACCACTGCAATTGAGATTTTAAGTCGATAGTCTTTTGAGTTGACCGACAGGTTCATGGCACTCGATATCGACTTCTGCAGTCGACATCAACCTCTCTATTTGTGTTTGCAAGTTGTGCAGATTGAGAGATACAATAGGAATCGATAGCCCTTGTCGATATTGACCAAAACAGTCGATATCGGGGCTTTTGGTCGACGTTACAAGAACTTTTCGAAGACTTTTTAGGAACCGCTGACTCGCCTCCTCGAGGATCGATCCTGATTCCCTACTACTGCATCGGGAGGGAGTCTTGTAATTTATTTTCTAGGAAAAGGAATCCTCGAGGATGGATCCTGATTCCCTACTACTGCATCGGGCCCCGAGATACGAGGCCGTTTGGATCTAATTCGGGGGCGGTGCGGCTGGACATCAGCAGGATGCTAGGGAGCATCACAAAGATGATGTTGGGGAGCAGAACAAAGACAGTGCTTGGGGCGCTGCTGAGGAGGAGGGTCCGCAGGAAGTGTTTAGCGGGGGGGGGGGGGGCCCGAAGTGAGGTCGTTACTATTGAGCTATAGAGAGCATGTGGCATGGAAGATTTAGGCAAATCCGGATGCCCCACCAGTTACGTTCGACGCACATAGACGAGGTACGTTGATTTTGTGGTTTATGGGTTTGCTAGATTTCAACTGGTACAACGTCGACCATTCATTGTTGTAGACATTTATGGAGTGGTGGTACTCGGATACAAACTCGTTTCTCTTCGAGTGGGGTGAGATGACGATTACTCTAAACGATGTACAACTTTTGTAGAGGACTCCCTATAGATGGTGCGAAGGTGGGTATTGGCGTAGACCTGATAGCAGCCTTAGAGTGGGTGGCCGATAGTTTTGGTTGGACTGTGGCAGTGGTAGAGACATGGTAGAAAGAGGGTGGGATCCCGCAGTCGGTGTTGAGGACGAAGATGTAAGCGTACATCAATGAGGGACTCCTTGAGAGTGGGGTCGGTCACCATAGAGTGGCGACTGTATGGTTGGCATACTTTATCTCTTCGATGTTGATGTTGGACAAGTCGAAGGATGGGATACGTGTGCCATTGATCTACCTAGTCGGGGACCACAGTAGGACGAGGGAATATGCGTGGGGGGCAGGTGTGTTGGCGTACTTATACAGAGATATGGGCAAGGCGACCCAAAAGCTTGCAAAAAGAATGGACGGTTTTCCGCTCCTGCAGGTAATTGACAAGAACAACGTCATCCCGTGCAGTTTATTTTGAGGAAATGTCTGTCGTTGTTAGTAATTGTCAGAATTGTGTTTTCATGCAGGCTTGGATATACATGTATTTCCCTATTCTTCATGGCCCACTTGCGCTGACGTTGGAGAAGAAGGTGGATGTGAGGTACGCGACCTGTTACGTGACACCACCGACTACCCCGAGCAGGGCAGATAGTCGTGTGAGAGACCTCCGTCATGACATTGATTAGTGTGGTCCCTGGGAGGTATGTGTAATTATAGTTATAATAAAAATTATTAGTTACCTATTTGTCTGTTATATGTTATTACGGTTAGTGTATATATCTATTGTGGTTACAGGTGTCTTGGATGCCTTACGGTTACGATCTGGAGTTAGATGGCGCCCATAGTGTGTCGGCCTACCGTGGGACTATAGGATGGATGGAGGGGGAGGAGCCGTAAATGCCTGATAGGGTGCTTCGACAGTTTGGCCACATACAGCGCATCCTGATGGATCCCATCCTGTCGTTGTGAGCGTGCTGAAATGGGAACCTAAAGTCTCTATACGTGCTTGTGATGCCGATGGAGGCGAACCATTGGGCTAAATGGCATGGGCACCAGGTGCAGCTCACTCCCATACTGCTGACCCCTGCAGAGTGTCCGTGGATGTCGGAGGATGGGTACCTGTAGTGGTTTGGGCCTAGGTCGCACGTCAATATCCTCCCGACATCCGTCATCCCCCCTAAAACAGAGCCGATTGTGATTATTCCGGTATAGGAGCCCCCTCACCCTCCTCCCTTAGCTGATCCTATCCCGGAGGAGGGGCCTTTTGTCCCATATGAGAGGCATTCTGTCCCGGAGGAGGCGTCTTTCGTCCTTGCACCCCGTGCCTCTAATGTTGCTGATCGATACGAAGCTGTAGGGGCAGAGTTGAACCGTGTTCTGACAGATCCTGAGGACACATGGAGGGTGGAGATTACGCGCATACTTGGCCGATACTACATTGCCGACCCGTCGTTCATGCAGACTCAGTGATATGTTTGTATGAATGAGTACATTCTTTATCTACAGACATTGGTTTTTTTTGTTTTGCTGATGCTTATCTGCGGATTGTTTCATATTTATGATTTTGATGACATTTACATAGTTATGTTTATGTAGTTATGTTGTTGGTTGTGACGACTTTCTATTTATCTTACTTTTGGTTGTGATGACATTTACGTAGATATGTTTGGGTTAGAAAATATGGTATTTTGTCACACTTGGATTTTGGATTGTTTCAAACAAGAAGATGTCATATTAGATGTGTTTGTCTTAGGAAAAGTACAAAATAAGCATTCCATTTTCCAAAACGGATTAATGAAAGATGAAACTGTGTGGTCCGCAACATCTTGCAGTTATAGGGTCCGCAATCAATTACGGAGTCCATGTTCGACAATGATTGCGGACTAGAAACATCTATAAAGACGCCCAATCCAGGTGCATTGTGGAATGCTCAAATTCAACTTGTGAGGATGTGTACGTCACATATCTGTGACCTCTAAAAAAACTACAAAGGTCATGGAAGCACTTTGATTGTAATTTGGCAGAATATACAGAAGAAGGGTGGGGTGTCTGCACACACATGTAGGTGTATCCTCAAACAAATAATGTGAAAATACTGCAATGGGGTGCAGTACCCAGCTGGGTGACCAATACCACTACCGTCAAGGAAGAAAAATGGATGAATCCCAAAGATGGTGGTAGCTATGCTCTGGGTGCCCCAAGTTGTAGATGTAGGAAGGGAGCGATTTTCTGCAACATTGTCTCGTTCTGTCGTCTCATCTGCCCGATGAGGCGGGTGTCTGGTTGGGGGACGAGTATTTGAATGGTGGGATGGAATGCATATATTATTATTGTAGGATGTGTTGCGACTATTATTATTGAATGATGGAATGCTACTATTATTATTGTAGGACGTGGTTACAAATTACAATGGCAGAACTACATTTATTTCATTTGGCCTCCCCGCTTCATTCAATTGAATATTCATACTTGTGGTTGTATGTCGGCTTGTAACTGTCGTAGTCCATTTTGGGCATTAGAATCTATGACGCTTCGTGTTGGCAATGACGACGGTTGTGATAACAGCCACGGAGATGGGTGCCCAATCTCATCTAACGAACACAATTTTTACACAACCAACCACGTTCTCCAAATTCACCAAATAGAGCACAAATTGCCCACTCGTATACGTATGATGGTAGGTAATTGGGCAATCAGAGGATTTGCGACCACCATATATTTGGTGACCACTATGGGTTGTTCACAATGTGAGACCATCTTACGTATCTCACATTTCCATCAAAGTGATTCCTCGATCTTTAAACACCTTATGAGGAATATGTGACATATTATTGAAAAAACTTTAACTGCATTTAAAAATGAAGGTTGTACATAGAATACAATTATGTAGTGGTATTTATAAGGAAGGTGCGGGAGTGACCCCAGTTGTTTGATAGTCCGCAAGGCGTGGCAGACCTACTACGCATAGGATTGCAGACTTTATTCCCTGCAATCTGTTGCGTACCTTTCGAGCATGCCTATAAATAACACATTGTGCTTGTGAGAGGGGAGTGGTAAACACATACGCAAAGTCTTTTTCGTAGATGACAATTATGTGCTCATGTTCATCAGTATTCACAATTATGCGGATATGTTCATCAACAGTCCCATATAATTCACAATAGTTTAAGGATTGATGAAGCACTTTGATTAAAAGTGTAGGCAACTCCTGTCGCAAGTGCTGTGCCGAAGTGAAGAGTTGGTGCAGATCTAAAGATCCAAGGAGATGGGCTAACGACGGCAGGAGGTGCTTATATGATGTAAGGCTGGCAAAGTTGGAGTGCGCGTTCAACTATGAACGACAAAGTTGTAAGATAGTTAAGAAATCTTACACAAAGTCAATTAACAAGTGAGAGTTTCTCAGATTGGTTGAAGGAATTGTGTCCTTTAATTCAATGTGCAATGACTAAACATGGAATATGACGATTTATAGAGATATACAATCCAATTATTTTAGGATTCATAGTGCTTTGCTAGAAGCCAACTATGATTAATGGAGTTAAACAGTTTAAATCCATAACTATTATAAACGGGTCCTATGAGGTCACACACTTTGAGTTGAGGGACTAGATCAACGGGATCAATGGTTTATTAATGTATATGTGATATATTATTAATAAAAAATAATATTTATTTAAGAAATAAATAACTAAGAAAGTTACCCAGATTAATTGGTGAAATTAATCAATCAGGAGTTACATTTTCTTTCTTCAATACTTACGTTAGTATGGCCTCCCACCTTCTCCTAATTAATACTTCCTTTGATCAAGAGCCTTAAAACAGTAGAGAGAGATGAGGAAGATTGATGAAAAATACAGTAGCTTTTGTGTGGAGAAAAACAAAAGGGTTTTGCCAATTTTGTTAGGAACAAAATGAGGTACGTACTAAGTAACTAGAAGTGGGGCAAGTGAGTTGCTATTTTTCAAGGAATCAAAGTGTTGATTTGCCAACCATTATCATCCCAAGCGATACGATTGCTAGTCTTTCGACCTTCGTCCTAGCATTCGAAGGCAAAGGAGATCTAGACATCGGGCTCGTGTGGACTAATTAGAGAAGTCACGCTTGAGGCTTTTGATCTCTTCCGATTCCATCCAGATTCAATCCGGTTCACGCATCAACATGTATCTCCTATAAACAATGATTGATATATTATTTATGCATGAAGATCCTTACGATTAGATGTTTAGATATAATATGAAATTCCGCTTAACGCATCTAATAAACCTTCAGTTTCATCTTAGTGCTAGACTTAAGAAGCATGAAACGAGTATGGAGCATCTTAAGAATATGACAACTTGGTATGATTAATCGTTAAATCATTGCCATCTACTCGGTAGGAGAGTAGAATTGATAGTGTCAAGGCTATAAAATTCTCATATTATTTCATGCCACTCTTAAACATAGTCATTCACTTCCACTTGAGGCACCTACAAGGAATGACAGTGGTCACGTTCTTGATATCTTTCAACTTGGGATCCCAATTAAATCAGTGTTACAAACAAAAACAACAGCTTTCTACACTGGTATTAAGATAGCAATAAGAAAGAGAATTAGAAACCTCATTGTTGAAGGAGACGCCTTATGAGTGATCAATTCACTTAACAACGGTTCTAAAGTGCCATGGAAACACCGGTTCTAAAGTGCCATGGGAAATTCTAAGAATGATAGAAGAGATTCATACTTTAGAAGAAAGTTCAGCAACATCCATTTCATGCACTAATCCATTTCATGCACTATTATAGAGAATCAAATGCAATTTTTGACTTTATTGCTAAAGTTATTGGGAAATTGTACGATCTCAACACTCTCATTATTTAGAGAGCTTTCTAAAATTATCCTTATAGATGATCAAGTTGATCTTTACTAGATAAAGACGTACTTTTTTTTTTTTGCATACTATAAAAAAATCCACTTCAAACACAGTAATGGTGGCATAACATTTGGGATTAATGTCTTGTAACATTTATGTGTAGTATAAACAGTAATGATATTATTGTGTCGGCCATTAGAGATTAAAAATCTTATTGCTTATCAGATTTGTTAGATTTTGCTACTCATCCTAGAATAACAGCTATTTAAAACATAAAAAAATATCCACTTAATTATAGGTCAAGCTATTTCACATACCTACATAATCCAATATTAGGGTTCAAACAAAGAAAAAAACAATATTGGGGCTATTTATTGCAATTAAAATAAAATTTGGATATTTCTATAGATTATGTGTAAAACTAGTGTGACTAGTGATTATGTGTAATTTTACCTTTTAAAATAAGAAATTATGAATTTGAATTTGTATTCTCATCCCACATTTTTTGGTGTCCACTAACCCACCACTAATTTCTCCTATCTCACCGCAAAAGAATTTTAACATTCAAATTCTTACACTCTCCGCTCATTTGTTAATCCTTTTCTATTTTAGATGTCATTAATGAATCTCTGATCTCCGCCTCCTTCTCATTGGGTAGAATCAACAATGGTTTGCGAACGCAAAAACATTCTCGTCACGGGTGGAGCTGGGTTCATCGGCAGCCACACTGTTCTCGTCTTGCTCAAGGAAGGTTTTAGGGTTTGGATCATCGATAACCTCGATAATTCCTGTCATGAAGCTGTTAATCGCGTCAAGGAATTGGTCGGTCCTAAATCGGCCATCAATCTTGAGATCAATACGGCATGTCTGAATCCCCAATTTCTTCAATTTTATTAAAATTCAAGATTTGCGATTTCTTCAATTTTGTTAATTTCTTGCGTTTTTTGTTTTTTATTTTAGGGCGATTTGAGGAACAAAGATGATATTGAAAAGTTGTTTTGTAGGATCAAGTGTGTATCTGATGTTATTTCTTCTTCTAGTTTTTCTGAATTTTTCAAGTTTTGATTTATTTTGTTATTTTTTGGGGTGATCCAGATTTGAAGCTGTGATCCATTTTGCTGGATTTAAGGCAGTAGGTGAAAGTGTTGCATTCCCCCTTCGCTACTATGATAATAATTTGATTGGCTCAATCAATTTGTATCAAATCATGGCTAAATACAATTGTAAGAAGGTAATGTTTTTATTTTTATTTTTTTTAATGTTTGAAGCAAAATAAAACAAAATTGTTCAAATAGCATATCATTTAGTATAATTACAAATAGGCACCTTTTATTTTAAAAATATTGTTTGGGTTCTTGAGAATCTTTAGTTTGATTTAGCCTTGAATGAATCTCATTTTCCAAGTTATAAAATGCCTACATGTACTAATTATTTATATCAAATGTCAAATTATTTAGGTAGATTTTTTACCTAGTGATTTTACTTCATATTTCATACTACATTCAGTTCTAAAAACTATGAACCTTGGAAAACCTCTCAATTGTACTATACATGTGTACATCTTTCAAATAAATTCATGGCTCTTGATGCTCTCTAAGAATGGTTAATATGGAGCTCTAGGTATTGAAAATGGAAAACTTTGGTTTATGTTTCCAAATTACATTAATCATAATATTTAAAACTATAGTTGGGAAATATTTTGGCATGATTTGTTCCTCTGTGATCAATTTTATATACCACTAATATAACTAACATTTTGGCTAAAAATAGTTGGTTTTCTCATCATCTGCAACTGTCTACGGCCAACCAGAGAAGGTTCCATGTGTTGAAGATTTTGATCTAAAGGCTATGAGCCCATATGGTCGCACTAAGGTACTTCATCCTAGTTGATGTGTAAATGATTTTTTTGTCAAAAAATTTGAATTTCTTAAATTTTCGGTTGTAGGATATGTGTTTGTTTTAGCTATGTGCTTGTTACTTTTCCCCCTTTTATTTTCCAATGACAATTTTCCAGCTCTATCTCGAAGAAGTAGCTCGAGATATTTCAAGGTCAGACCCAGAATGGAGAATCGTTCTACTAAGATATTTCAACCCAGTTGGAGCTCACAATAGTGGGAGAATAGGTGAAGATCCGAAGGGCACTCCAACTAATCTCATGCCTTACATTCAACAAGTCGCTGTCGGCAGGCTCCCTGAACTCAATGTTTATGGCCATGACTACCCAACAAAGGATGGTACAGCAGTAAGTAATCCATGTATCAGTAACTACATCTGATCTCAAAAAATTGAATTAACTACTACATTTATGAATTTCAAAGTTACATAAATACATGTCTTAACGTGAGAGACTTTGTTTGTGTGGAATGGTGTGCACATTGAAACTTTTATCTATTAAATTCGTATTCATAGTGTTTTATTTTGATACTAGCTTTAGAGACGGTGAACATAAGAAATATGTTTCTTCTAACATAAATAGTTCTTTTAAACATTAGGTGCGAGATTACATCCATGTCATGGACTTGGCAGAAGGCCATGTTGCAGCTTTGAGGAAACTTTTCAAGACAGAAAACCTTGGTGACCCAATATTCTTCGTCTCCTTGTTCTTTTTTATTCATTCATAATTGGGGAATAAGATTCTATTGCAATGATAAATTTGCTACTCTTTAGTTTGCTTAAAAGTGTTATCCTTTTTGGTTTTTAATGCACACCCAACTTTCAACTTTACTAATGAAGGTTGCATTGCCTACAACTTGGGGACCGGTCGTGGTGCATCTGTTCTTGAAATGGTGGCTGCATTTGAGAAAGCATCTGGGAAGGTATAGTTGAATCGTTTTCAATACCAAGCTTAATGAAGAAATGAAATAGACTAATTAGTAGAGATTCTTATTGCAAATTCTAGAAAATACCACTTAAATTGTGCCCGAGGAGGCCAGGAGATGCAACTGCTGTTTATGCTTCAACAGACAAAGCCGGAAAAGGGCTTGGATGGAAGTAAGTATCGTGTGCTTTAAGAGCACTTGTTGTTTTCCTTTTAAAAATCCATAATCTTGAGAAAGCATTTGCTTACTCTAAAGAAATTTCATCCTTCTGTGTGTGGTCTGATGATCATTGGTCAATGCTTGTTCTTTCATTTAGATGCAACAAGTGATCAGATTCCTATTGATCCAAGATGAAATATTTATTTTCTTTGTAGGGCAAAATATGGAATCGATGATATTTGCAGGGACCAATGGAAGTGGGCAAGCAATAACCCATGGGGCTACAAGTGCAAGCCCCAATAAGACCTCTCTATATACACTCTTTTGTCATTGAAGGGGTATTCCATAAATTACAGCTTGGGATCAATACGATCAAGTTTTAATACTTCTACAATGCGATTTTTTTCGTTTCTCATTCATTTTCTTCTTCTAGGTTTTGTTCTTAGAGAGAAGAATCATCTTAGGTTAACATATGATTTAGATATTTGATCTTCATCAAAATTGGAATGCTGATTTTTCAAGTTGGATAAATAGAAAGAATCTCAAATGCGACTCGTTGTGTACAGTTTTTTTTTAAAAAAAAAAATACTAAAATACATATTTTTATAATGTTGGTTTTTAGTTAAAAGTTTTGAAAATAAAGTAATCTATATCAACCTTATTCTTTAAAGACCTCTATGGCGGTGGTGCTAGCAGTCGATTTTCAATCATTTAATTTACTCGGATTCTAATCAAATGGCATCGACATAAATTTAACTTTCTATTAGAGATCAAGATATTCTAATTTTACAAATCATGAATTATCTCTAGTGATTGTGGTTTGAATAATCTATTAGGGTTTGACAAGAACCGAATATGGAGAAACCTAGTTGATAAACAAGCTCACAAATTTACGGGACCAAAATTGCAAGTAAATGAGAAACACAAAGCAGACAAACTAGCATAGGTAAGAACAAAGACCTTTAAGTGAGAACATCCTCCCTATCCCTGAGAATTAAAAAACCATTGCATACATGTAAAGAGCACCAAAATCCACTAATCAATACAAATGAGGTATAAGTGTTCACTAGATGAAAATCCCATGCATGATGCAATCACCAATTTCTCCATAATCGATATAAAACAACTTTCAAACATGATTAGGGATATAACGAAGAAGTAAACCTACTAAAAACACTCGTTGTCAATATATTTACAACAACAAATTATTTTTTACTTGTAAAATAAGCTAGTAGAAGGCTTAAAAATGGGGATGGGCTTCAAACAGGTAAGTCGGCCTAACAATCTCCCCCTTCAGCCAAATGGGAAAGACGTTCATGCTTGTCTCCACATCAATTGGATTCTTATTTGTATTGATCTTTTTAAAAGTGTAACGACCCGGGATTATGATTCCCTGGTTACGTTTCGAGGGATGAAACCCCTCGATGGGATCTTGCGCCCCGAGTACAGGTTGAAGGTTTGAAACCAACAATTGCGCTTTGAAAGTGGGATTTCACACCAAAAAACGAGAGGGACCGTTGGAATCCCCGGAGTAAGTCCCTTATAGCTGCCCTATGACCTAAGTCGTAAAACCATTTATCATACAACCAGTCAAGTTTCCAAAGTCATACATAAGGTTGTCATGGCAGAGCCGGATCAAAACATTATCCAAATTCGTAAATCCAAAATGTTATTAATTTAGTGTAGTCATTGTCTCAACTCTCTCTTTCCGCCCAGTTAGAACCCCGCGGTCATGGAGCCAAACCAGCCTCAATAGTGGTAAACATAATGGATATCTAAAAACGTTAATAGTGGGCGGGATCAGATGATGCCCACTTGGGTCTGTCCCTTCCTTAAGGGTGTTGTCCCCACAATATGTACACACATATGCTATACCTAATAATCATGCTTATAGATGCAAGACGGAATATTAACACACTAGCATGCCCCTAAGATCAAGTGCATAATAATAATAATAAAGCCTTATGACAGAATACCAAGTGGTATATCCCTCTCCTACCTCCACCCCCATTTCCGATAGGGCGGAGACTGGCCAGTTCGTGAATGCATTCCATTCCATTATAATCGAATCGGCCCACAGGCCCGACCCGTAATCATATATAAAGCCTACAAGCAAATCTCGTAATCATGCTCATAATATAAGTAAAGGTGGTGTCATATGACTCGAATGACTCAGGACGAGACTCGATGAGACTGGGCCGTCCTATGACCCTAGCAAAGACTCTAGATACTTCACAGATAACGGACGTTCTGTTTACAAATGCATAAAGAATGAGTATGCTCAGTCAATTATGCAACCTAAGTAGGATACTACATGGCATGCTTTTATGCATATGCAACACCGAGTATGTCATGCATAAATAGCAGGGTTCTATTCGATCTGAGTAAGCTCCGTAGAGAGTTACCTGGCTATGTAGAACAACATAATAGAAGATCCGTCACACATCAATCATAACCACAAAGTATCACCTAGATAGATAGCGGAACATATATAAGTCCACGTCTAATCATTCAAGCATTCAGGCATACAACATTCAACGAGAATAACAAATATATCGCAATTGCCATTTTATCATATCACCACCTTCCATAAGACCACATCATTCTCATCGTTCCATTCAGCCACATTCATATGCTCACAATAATCATATAGCTCAAAAGTCTGTTATAACTCATCATAGTTCATAAGGTATAAGTCAAGCGATAACATAACTCTAACATCTCACCATGCCATTAGTCATTCATACATGTCATTAGTTCACACAAAACATGCTATTAGTCAATCAATCATATCATCATGCTAGTTAGTCATTAATCACATAATTCCCAAGTTAGTCCCGAAAACCGTTTCGAAAACCGAGTTTACTAGTTAGAAGTTCTGACCTTGAAAAATGCTCATCAATCCCTTTTTCGATTTAAATTTCGATAATACCTTTTTAAATCTCCAAGTCTCATAATATTTTATTTGTCTTAAATCACTATGATATTATATCTTTAAATCTTAATAATAATATTTTATAAGATTTTAAATACCATTTATCAATCTCTTCCATAAAACATTTTCAAATCCCTTAAAAATACCCAACCATTTTTATTTAATAAAATCAGCTCTTATTTTATAAAAATTACAAGCCGACCCCTTTAATTTTGTAAAATACCAAACCGAGTTCCCCTTTTCCCCAAATTTTCCTAAGGTTTCCAAGAACATGTCAGTATAAGGATTGAACATAAAAATCGAGGGTTGAAAGGATTTCTCACCCAAGTTTCTTCTTTTCCTTCGGTTTGCTCGTGAAGCTACATCCAGGCTCCGATTGGGCTCGTTCTTGCGCGAGAGTGCCTAGGGTTGTTAGAAGGTGTTAAAGGTGTGACCTTTGAGTTATTAGAATGTGAAAGGAGGGTAAAATGTACCCTTAACTCTCCTAGAACCAAAAATAGTGAGTTTGAGTCTTCTAGGGCTTCTAAGGGCTTCTCCGGCTTCTCCGGGCTGTTGGGGCTCCTTCTTCCACTTGGAGGACATCATGGAGAGGTTGAGGAGCTGCTTTTACTAACCACTAAAGGAAGGAAGGGAAAAGGAGCTAACTTGGCCTTCCTTGGACACAAACACGGAGGAAGTGAGCTAGAGAGCTCGGTTTGGGCTCTGGGTGTTCAATGAGGGAAAGAAGGAAGAAGATGATGTTATTGGGGCTGTTATGGTGGTGTTTTTTCTGCTGTAAGGGGAGCCTTGGGCTGTTGAAATCTCATGACAAAAGTTGAGGTGAAAGGGGGAAGAAAAGAGGAACTTTGGATAAGGCGTTTGGAGCTTCCTTGCTAGGGTTGTGTTTGAATCTTGTGGTGGGTTTGTGAGGAGACCAAATCTGATTTTTTAATGGAGACAAGGAGAGTTTGGGGCTGCTGAACCCTAAAAAACGTGGAGGAGGAAAGAGGAGGAAGGAGGAGGGTGAAAAGATAGGGTTTTGGAGCTTTTGGGATAAGGTTTGGGGCTTTTGTGGCTAGGGTTTGTGTCCCCTTTGTGTGGTGTATTGTAATGAAGTGACGGAGGGGAAACCTGTCGTTTATCTATCAAAGTAAACTCAAACCTATATCTAGTACAACAATAAGTAAGAGGTCGATCCACAGGGAGATTTATTGTTCAAGTATGATTTAAATGCCGATTTAGTAACCAAATGGGGGATTTGAGAGAGCAAAGCGGATTTATGAAAGCAAGAGTAAATGGTTTTGATTTAAACAAATGAGAGAGGCAGTTCTACCTACGATTTTCCACTTTATTTGGTTGAAACGATCCTTGTAACTTCTTCTCGTCCTATTAAGTTTCCTATGAATGCCCTTGTCCCAACCTAATATAGTTAATAGTCCAATCAGTCCTAGAAACCCTTATCAATCGAACAGTCCCTAAAGAAGGATTTAACTCAATTGATAGCTTTAAGTTCAGAGATTAGCCAAGGTATTTGCAGTCCCTAAAGAGGGATTTAACAACAAATCCAACTTCCTACCTATCCAATTAGTTCAATCAGCCCTAAAGGGATAAGTTTGCTACTTAGGTTAAGGTTCACAATCAGGAATATACAAAACCCTAGCAATTGAATTGATCTAACTAGTTGGCCAGACAAGATAGAACAAAACAATAATTCAATAAGCGCAAAGAAGTTGAAGCATTCAATCAAGGAATTAAGGAGCGAGAATTAGAAACTCACAATCAATCCAAATAAAGCTTCAAATTATAGGCAGAACAGATGAGTTTAGTTCCTCATGGAAAACATCGCTCAATCTCTCAAATGTCTGATAGAACGTAGAATAGAAAATGAAGTGCTTGAAAACTAATAACACTCGGCCTTAAAAACTCTAAGCCGAACCAAAATGAGATAACAAATAAACTAGGGTTCCACTAATCGAAATGCGGCATTCAGATGACCAATGCAGCGGCCGCGGCACGCGAGCTCGTCCAACTTGCCGCTTCTCTTCTTTGTGACGGCCGCAGCATGTATGCTGATGTCCGCATTTTTAGTCATATTTTGCATCATGTTTTCATCCCATTTAAGTCATTTTTATTTGCTTTTGTGTTGGGAAAGTGTGTCGTTTGTGTTAGTTTTCGTATTATTCAAGATATGGAGTCCATACAAGCTTTGGTGGTGTTTTTGTAGGTTTTGAAGCTGATTTGAAGGAGTTTGGACGCACTTTAGAGCTTAATGAAAAATCATGAAGGCAATGAAGATGCCAAGCAAAAGCAAAAAGTGGTGCAGCTGGAGAAAAGCCTTATTTTCGCCATCCATCACTGCGATTCAAGTTCTAGAGCCTTCATGAGAGTTGTAGTCCTTGAAAAGAGCTTTCCATCGCATATTCATATGTGTCAATCGAATAAACGAGGACTCAGAAAAGTGCATTTGAAGTTAGAGTCGAAAAGCTGGAGAAAAACAGAGGCTACTGCATTCAAACAGAGCCTCGGCGTCGACCTTTGCACCCTCGCCGCCGAAGTACCTGCGCACTAGGAGAAGTTTTTGCGGGCTGATTTAATTGCTTAATGAGCTTTTTAATTAGAGTTTTCATCTAAATTCCTTTTAGGATCTTTTAGTTAGATAGACTGAAGATATTTTATCCCTCTTTAGATAGAATATATTATTTTCCTAAGATAAAATCTTTAAATCAGGCTATTAGGGGCTGAGGGGAAGGGAGGACGACACACAGCGCAAGGCTGCGCGCAGCAGCTATAGGACGAGTTTTAGGGTTTTTGTTTGGCGTTTGGGCGAAAGCTTGGGCGTTTGTTGTTGCGATTGAACGCTTATTTCCAGGTTTTGTATTATTGCAAGTTTGGTTTATGTTTTCTTCTCTTAAATTTATGTTTTCCATTGTCATGTTTGAGTAGTTATCTTCCTTCTAGGGTTGGGGTGTACCCAACAATAGGCACGTGTGTGATGGATGAATCTATAATGGTGTGATGTTTTTATTGTCTTCTACCTATGTGCTTAACCTTTGATGAATGTTTAAGGAATTCATAGTTGCAATTGAACTAGAAAGAGGAAATTGTTAACTTGATAGTAATTAGGGTTTTCTAATGAAAGTTAAAAGATCCTTATTAAGAGAAGGTAGAAACAAGTAGGTCTTTTATGCGAAAGTGAATGGATTTACTTGTTGATTGATGAAACTCAATTGTTTGATGAGAAAAGCATGTCCTTTTATGTGATTCATTGATTTTCCCATGTGTTTGTTGTTGTGGCGATCCTTTGCCTTGGAAGTTTTCCCTTTTATTAATTAAAATTCATATTTTATTCTCTTATCACCACCCATCTCTCTTCCATCTCTTTTGTTAGTTTCAACCCGACAAAGCAACTAAATAAGAAACGCTGACTCTCTCCTGTGGACGATCCTGACTCCCTATGCTATAGCGGGGTCTTGACTACAAATTTATTTGGTCGAGAAACCCTCTCATCAAATTGGCGCCGTTGCCGGGGAGAGTTCAATCGCGCCTTATTTAGTTGCTTTTAGGGTGTGGGAATAGTCCATCCCTTTTCTTTTATAGATATTATTTCTTGTTGATATTCCATTTTCTTTTCTTTTTCTTTTTCTAGTTATTTTATTTTATAAATCCGAAAAAAAATTCAACACTTCCCACCACTCGCCTCATCGGTATCGACTTGGTGCTGAGCTCTTGCTATTTGATTTGTGCGCCTGTTTGAGTTTTCAAGATTAGGTACAAGATGCAGTACGCATATGATTATTTCGAAACAATGGCCGAAGAGGAAAGACGACAAGCAAGGAAAAAGGAGTTTGCGATCTATCTAGCCGAGGTTAATGAGGATGATGAAGATTTCATTTATTTTGATACTTGGAAAGCAAAGAAGTCCGCCGAGGATTCAACCAAAGACATAGAGCCATATGGGTCCTATCAACCAGAGGAGGGGCATTATGCTCAATACGATTACAGGGACCCTTATTGGCCTTTTCAACCATCTTGGGGAAATATGTATAAACCATCACTGGAGGTCGACGCTAAAGAGTGTAGGCAAACCATATATGATGAAACCAACAAGCAAATGAGGGCTGAGATGGGGGAATTACGACGCCAGATAAAAGCTGAAGCCGCTGAAGTACGACGACTAAGGGAGTACAACACAATCATGCTTGAACAGCTAGACGCATGGAATAAGTTGCAGGACTTGTCAGAATCACCTTCAAAAGACGTAGCCCCCCCAACCGATAGAGACGGCGTATCTGCATGAGGTTGGTTTATATGATAACATTATCTGTTGAGAGCTTGTAGGTGAAGAAGGGCATGAGGAGGAGTTGGTACCTATCCCAACCAAGTCCACATACACATGTGTTGACTCGACCCAGGCTCCTGACGGTCCAATATCGCGTCGAATGGAGGAAGAAAAAGCTGCTGAAGCTTCGACGTCGACCCCTGCCCCCTCGGCGCCGACACTCCTGGGCAAAGAAAAGTTTTTGAAGAATGCTGAAAATGCTACAGATACCTAAGCGCCGACACCCCCTACCTCGGCGTCAACCCTCCTGGGCAAAGAAAAGTCACTGCAGAAAGTTGGAAAAGCTACAGATGCCTCGGCGCCGACCCCCTGCACCTCGATATCGACCCCCCCTCCTGAAGGGCAAATTGAAGGGCAACTTTTTGAGGTGCACGAGCCTATTTTCAGCGCCATTTTTACTCTGATCCCAACGCCGCTGCCCTTGTTTCTAGAGAAGCCATGTGAGAAACCCCAAGAAGAAGAAAAAGAGGTAGAAGTTGTCGATGCACTACACTGCTACCTTTTCCATTCACGGCGAAGGCAATTCCCGATGATCTCGAACAACCGTCTTTCGCATTCAAGTATGGGGTACTCGCGAAGTGGCATGTTGAAGATGAGGTAGAAGAAGAAGAAGTGGAGGAATCTCTTCCCCCTCCACCATTGTACACCAAACTCAACAATGAAGCACATATATTTGTGTACGCTGGTGGGGCAATAAATCAAAGCCATACCATGAAGAGGAAGAGAGGCGCAAATGAGGAACACACGTTTGCTAAGTGCTTTCCAAGATGGTTGCTAGCTAGAGCCAAGAGAGATGAATGGGTGGAATGTTGGAGTGTCCACTCGGGAAGGTTCAAGCTCATCCATAAGGAAAGGAAGAGAGGCATAAAAAGGTACAAGGAGCAAGAGCCATATCACTTGACAATCTATCCCGATGTATAACCGGAGGATGTTCACCCACCATCTCCACCAGCGGAACCATCAGATCCACCACCTCCTCCTGACCCGGATTGAAGAAAAAAAGGGAAGTAGGTCAAGCTAGAGACTTTAAACCTAGCGCTTACGGGAGGCAACCCGCTTTCTTGCTTTTTGCTTTTGATTTTTAGTTAGGAGTTAGATAGCCCAAGACCTACTGTTTTTGTTGAGAGAATAGGTCCCAAATATCAACCATGATGCTCAGGATCGAGAAGAAACGGGCTACAAAGGAAGTAGACGTGCTGAGAGGTATCGGCGTCGACCCAGCCCTTGTCGACGTCAACACCTGTGCAGATTTTTGAACTCCTCCAACTTTCTCCATTTTTGCATCATTTTCCATGTGAGTTTCTTTTTCCCTTTCCCTTGTTTTATTTTATTCAGTGAGGACACTGAAATTTTAAGTATGGGGTGGGGGAGATTCGAAATTCGCATGACCGAGCTTTGCATATTTTTGTCTTTTGTCTTTATTTGTTTTGCTTATTTGGGTCTTTTGTCTTGTATTTAGAGTCTATAAAAAACTGAAAAATCCAAAAAAAATTAGAAAATGTCAAAAAAACACAAAAATATATGTTTAATTCGCTATATTTGTTTTAGTTTGTCTTAGTTTGGTTTTTTATTTCTTATTTTTAGTTTAGTTTAAAAACACCTAACTTAGATGTCCAATGATGAAATCTAATAATTGAGCTTGATCATGTAATATCCTAAGGCATAGTTTGGATGGTTTAGCCTAAGTGGCACAAAATGTTTTTTTTTGTATGTGAAATTTGACTTACAATTGAAATTGAGCATATATAACTTTGGTATTTAGGTGATTGGAATCCAACATGTCCTAGTAAGATTACTTGGCCTATGAGGAATTGATCTTTATATTTTTCCTTCTTTTTTATGTGTGTATTACTCTCCTTATACATTACCTCTTGATATTGCGTTGTATATCTAAGTCTTGAAACCAATATGAGATAGCTAGTCATTGCATAATTTGATCAAATGATAGAGGCACTCTTTATTAGCCACTTTATATCCTCTTTTACCTACCTTATATAAGTTTCCTTTGCTTGTAACCACTTTGAGCCTTATAGCCTATTCTTGTAGCTCCACAAAATCTATCCTAGCCAATGATTAGCCTTACCTCCTTATCCGGGAATTAGGACTTAGTGATTGGTAGAGATTGATGTTTGAGGAGTAGAGACCTATGATTTGGTTTAAGTGTGGGATACATTTTTGGGTGGGTGTTTTATTTTCTCGCCACTTGATCTATTGTAAAAGGTATTTTTGGCTCTTATATTTAAATAAATGCACATGAGATTATGAAAAAGAGAGTTTGAAAAAGAAAAAAAAAGAGAGAGAAAAAAAAAAGAAAAACGAAATAAAGAGAAAAGAAAAAATTTTAGAATAAATGAGAAGTTGTGCATGAGCCAAATTTATCCTTATTTATTTTATGTGAGATATATTGGATATTTTGGAGTTCTTGAAGGGGTGTGCCATATTAGATGAGTTTGGAAGTGTTTGTACTTGATGAAGTTTTGTTTGGTTGAGTTGAGTTAGAAATTTAGGAGTCTTTGGTTCCCGGATTTCTAGCACCACATAGCCTAAATGATTTCTACCTTTATTTTCTTCCCAAGCCAAGTTACAACCTAGCCGAATGAGTCCTTCTTTGAAGGCCATTGTGCCAAAGTCCTCTTGATGGTTAATGCATGTTTTGACATCTCGGTGAATCGATTGGTGAAATTAATTGCAATTTCTATGTAGCTTAATGTTATAAAGGATTGAGTTGAGAGATGTATTTCAAGCCTAAACACATTTGAAAGGGAGTGAAAACACATTATTCCCCTTAAGTGGTTGGATTCTAGTTGCTTCGCCTAAGATTATCTAAATATATGTGATGATGGTTCAATGCTTGTTCTTATTTGCACTATGCTTGATTGATGTTGCTTTTGACAAAGGCAAAGACTTGAAGGCATGTTAAGGGTTTTGATCATAGTTCGGTTATTGCTTGAGGACAAGCAAGTGTAAGTATGGGGTGTTTTGATGTCCGCATTTTTAGTCATATTTTGCATCATGTTTGTATCTCATTTAAGTCATTTTTATTTGCTTTTGTGTTGGGAAAGTGTGTCGTTTGTGTTAGTTTTCGTATTATTCAAGATATGGAGTCTACACAAGCTTTGGTGGTGTTTTTGTAGGTTTTGAAGCTGATTTGAAGGAGTTTGGACGCACTTTAGAGCTTAATGAAAAATCATGAAGGCAATGGAGATGCCAAGCAAAAGCAAAAAGTGGTGCAGCTGGAGAAAAGCCTTATTTTCGCCATCCATCACTTCGATTCAAGTTCTGGAGCCTTCATGAGAGTTGTAGTCCTTGAAAAGAACTCAATCGGATAAACGAGGACTCAGAAAAGTGCGTTTGAAGTCAGAGTCGAAAAGCTGGAGAAAAACAGAGGCTACTGCATTCAAACAGAGCCTCGACGCCGACCTTTGCACCCTCGGCGCCGAAGTACCTGCGCACCAGGAGAAGTTTCTGCGGGCTGATTTAATTGCTTAATGGGCTTTTTAATTAGAGTTTTCATCTAAATTCCTTTTAGGATCTTTTAGTTAGATAGACTGAAGATATTTTATCCCTTTTTAGATAGAATATATTATTTTCCTAAGATAAAATCTTTAAATAAGGCTATTAGGGGCTGAGGGGAAGGGAGGACGACACACAGCGCAGGGCTGTGCGCAGCAGCTGTAGGACGAGTTTTAGGGTTTTTGTTTGGCGTTTGGGCGAAAGCTTGGACGTTTGTTGTTGCGATTGAACGCTTATTTCCAGGTTTTATATTATTGCAAGTTTGGTTTATGTTTTCTTCTCTTAAATTCATGTTTTCCATTGTCATGTTTGAGTAGTTATCTTCCTTCTAGGGTTGGGGTGTACCCAACAATAGGCACGTGTGTGATGGATGAATCTATAATGGTGTGATGTTTTTATTGTCTTCTACCTATGTGCTTAACCTTTGATGAAAGTTTAAGGAATTCATAGTTGCAATTGAACTGGAAAGAGGAAATTGTTAACTTGATAGTAATTAGGGTTTTCTAATGAAAGTTAAAAGATCCTAATTAAGAGAAGGTAGAAACAAGTAGGTCTTTTATGGGAAAGTGAATGGATTTACTTGTTGATTGATGAAACTCAATTGTTTGATGATAAAAGCATGCCCTTTTATGTGATTCATTGATTTTCCCATGTGTTTGTTGTTGTGGCGATCCTTTGCCTTGGAAGTTTTCCCTTTTATTAATTAAAATTCATATTTTATTCTCTTATCACCACCAATCTCTCTTCTATATCTTTTGTTAGTTTCAACCCGACAAAGCAACTAAATAAGAAACGCTGACTCTCTTCTGTGGACGATCCTGACTCCCTATGCTATAGTGGGGTCTTGACTACAAATTTATTTGGTCGAGAAACCCTCTCATCATATGTTGTGGCCGCTGCATTCATCCCGCTGCATATCTCGCTGCCAGAAGCCGAGATCAGCTCCAATTCCTTGCTTCTTCTTTCTTCAAGTCTCCAAGATCATGCATCCCAATAGCGTTCGAATCTAACTCTGTAAAAATACTCACAAATTGGCGCAAAATCCGAACTCTTCCAAAATAATCGTCAGATGCACTTTAACTCCAATTCATTAACTAAATGCAACCTAACTAGCCTAAAAATGCCTATAATGCCTATCTAGGATATGCATTATCAAATTCCCCCACACTTAGCCTTTGCTTGTCCTCAAGCAATGATAGAATGAACATAAATCAATGCATCCCACAGGAAATCCCTTGAAGTCTCAACCTCATCAAAAAGCAACATTATAGCAAGTGCAACCACAAACCAAGCATACAAACGCCATAGCATGTATCCAAGTGATCAAAGCTTATAAGTAGAAATCATCCAACCTCACCAGAAACATGTGTTTCACTCATGCTCTCATCTGTTTAGGCTTTAAAGTACAACTCTCAACTCATTCCAAAATGCACTAAGCTCACAGACATTGACCACAATATCACCAAATCTCCACCGAATTGCCATTACTTACGTGACTCAATAAAGAAAAAGAATAAGCAAAATGTGACTCTTTTTTTTCTTTTGTTCTTTTTTCTCTTTTTTTTCTTTTTCTCTTTTTTTTTTCTATTTATTTGTTTTGGTTCATTACTTACGCGAGGCGCAAACATGGGTGTCATGAATGACCCCCGGTCTATCAACACCTCAACCATTGCCACTTTATTTCCCTAAGTATGCACAAACTAGAACAAAAAGACTCAAGATATAAACATAAACCCCGCAAGCAACAACTATGTGAGTCGGTCTTGAAAAATAAATACTGAAGTCAATGCCAAGAGGTAGCAACACAAGGAGAGTAAATCACACAATTGAGCAAAAGAACTATAAATGATTCCAAATAGGCTAACATTCTCAAAAGGGTCATGTTCATAGGATTTCAATCATACTTTAGCTCAATCATACATGCTCAATTATATTTGCAAGGTCATGCTTCATATAAAATCAAGAATATAGACAAGGCCAAAACATCCAGAACTCCATGGGATTTATATGATCATGCTGAAATTTAAATTAGAGGACAAACAAGCCAGATGGGTATTTGAATAACACATATGGATGCAATGCATGATGTTTTTGGATTTTTTTTCAATGTATAAGTAAACAGAAAATGTAAATATGAAATGATTCAAAAATAAAAATGTGTGCAGAAATTTAAACATGATCTAACTAAATGCACTATATATACTAAATTCAACTATATACACTAAATTTCCTTCCCCCACACTTAAATCTTTCATTGTCCTCAATGAAATATCAAAGACAACAAAACTAAATCAAATAAACGCGAGGTGAGGGTAAAGAAAGCTAACTGCTCACTGAGACGGCGGCTGGTTGGGTGGAAACTGGGGCCACCCCAAGCTATAGTAGAACTCCTGTTGCCTCCGCATATCCTCTATAGAAGAGGCCATATCACGAACATTGCGACCCAAGTCGCTGAGCTCGAACTGAAAGGAGTCCTTGCAGATCGAAAGCTGGCGCATCTGTGCAAACATGTCCTCACGCCAAGTGGACTCATCATAAGAGGAACTAGGCCCAGCAGAAGGGCCTGCAGCAAACTGCGCACCACCCCCATGATAGTCAGGCATAGGATGATCATGTGCATCCGCCTGCTCCTCCTCCTCCTCCTCCTCCTCATCATCATCATCATCATCATCCGCATCAGCCAACAGGTAGAAGGCATCATAAGTAGGGCCATAAGGAAGGTACCTAGGTAGCCTCAGTATGTGGACTCCCACTGGTCCTGCCTTCCATATAAAACCACTCGCCTCTGAGCCCTCAAGCAAGTAGGCCCTCCGCAGCTGCTCCTCCGTGTAAGTGAACCCACCAGACATAGGGAACCCGCTCTGAGTGTGATCAATGAAATGTCGGGCGATCAAAATGATCATGCCTCCTAGCCCCACTTTACCTGACGTCTTACTCTGAATCCGCTGACAGCTGTCCAGAAAGATCTCAACCCAATCCGGAATGATATGGGACTGGGGAGAAAAACTCCACAACCAGGGTAAGTCTCCAGCTGGCACCTTGTTCACATCGCCCTGGCCACTGAAAGCCATTGCCAGGACCTTGTGAACTAACCGTAGACATGGATGGAGGAACTTATAGTTATACTCTCCTCGGTGTCCATCAAAAGCGGAGCCCGTCGCTGCATACCAAAAATCGTGTGTCTGCTGATCTGGCACCTGAGTAACCCAATCCTCGGTGGGCTCCTGAGTAATACCAACAGCTGCCCTCAACTGAGCAAAAGTGCAACAATAAACCTAGTCCAAGAGATGGAACTGAACCCGATCATCAAACACCTCGAGCGTAGCGAGAAACTCCTTGGCCAACTCAGGATAGGTGGGAGCACTATAATTCAGAAAAGCAACTAGGCCCACACGAGTAAGCATCTGCTGGGTAACCTGTAGCATCCCCAACCTCTGTAATGTCGGAATGTCGAAGAACTTCATTTGCACGAACCTCTTCGAATCAAAACTCTCCCAAATCTTCCTCTGTCCTCTAGATAAGTTTCTCAATTGACGAACCATATTCAATAGATCTCAAATCTGCAATAAACAACATTCAACAAAACAGAGGCACAAACCAACACAAGGCTCAAGTCCACAAGAAGCAATCAAACAAACCAAATCCTCCAAACTAACAACAAGTATCAATAGCACAAATCACCCAAAAACGAGCACCAAGCAGCCAATAAGAAAACTGGAGCAACCGGAACATAAGCGAAAACAAACCTGGCGGCAGAGGAGGATGCGGCGGCCGCGACAGGATGCGGCTGGCGTGGCTTTGGGCGACGGCCGCAGCACGTTCAGGGGTTGTCTCCTTCAGCTGATCGACAATGGCGGCCCAAGGAACCCGGATCTAATCCCGCTTCGGTGCGGGGGTGAAGACGGTGAGGGTCGGTTGGGGGTTGATTTGAAGAAGGTGATGGGTTGGTTGGGGAGGATGAAGGTTGGTGGTGGAAGGTTGAAGATGAGAATGGTGAAGAGGGTTGAGGGTTGGGGATTTTGAAGAGGGTTTGAGATTTTGAAGAGGATGAGGGTAATGGGAGTATCAAAGTGACGGCAAGAGCTAGGTAGGGTAAGACAAATAGGATTTCAGTGTTTTTTTTTTGTTTTTTTTTAAACTCAGAAAAAGGGATCACGGGCCCGTTATGCGACGGTCGCTGCATATATGCGGCGGCCGCTGCATTTGGCATGTTGCTGCGGGTTGTATGCGGCGGCCGTGGCATTAAGCTGCGGCCGCTGCATGTGTGCTGTAGCACCTCTCCTTCTTTGATTTGCACGAATCCAATTCCGCTTTTTCATGAGTTGTTAATCAAATTTCCAAACAAAAAAAAAAGCAAAACAACAAGAAAAACTACCGAAGGATGATTAAATGAAAAGGAAAGAAAAACTTACCTCAGGTTGCCTCCCGAGAAGCGCCTTTGTTTCAAGTCGTTGGCTCGACGTAATGGCCCTTGAGTGGCCTAATTGGTTGGTTCAGCAAGCACCAACTCCTCTTCTTCATTCTGGGGGGATGTTCTCAAAGTATGGCTTAACTCTATGACCATTGACCTTAAAGAGCTCATGAGACTTAGGGTCATAGAGTTCTATTGCTCCATGAGGGAATATCCTAGAGATCGTGTAGGGTCCTTCCCACTTTGATCGAAGCTTTCCAGGGAAGAGTTTCATGCGTGATTGATATAGGAGAACCTTGTCTCCTACCTTTAATTCCTTCCGCAGGATATGTTTGTCATGCCAAGCCCTTGTCTTCTCCTTATATATTAGTGCATTGTCATAGGCATCCAAGCGAAGTTCCTCTAGCTCTTGCCATTGAAGCTTCCTGAACTCACCCACTTCATTCATCCTCATATTGCAGTTCTTTACAGCCCAGTATGCCTTATGTTGAAATTCCACAGGAAGATGACAAGCCTTTCCAAACACAATTCGATAAGGAGACATACCAATAGGAGTCTTATAGGTCGTCCGATAGGCCCACAGAGCATCGTTCAGCCTTAGACTCCAATCCTTTCTGTTAGGTGCCACTGTTTTCTCCATAATGGTCTTAATTTCCCGATTTGATATCTCAACTTGACCATTGGTCTGAGGATGATAAGCAGTGGACACTCTCTGCATGACATTATATTTCTTTAACAGGCCAGTGATAGTCCTATTGCAGAAATGTGTCCCTCTGTCACTAATTAGAGCCTTAGGCACCCCAAATCTTGCGAAAATGGTGTCCCTTAGGAAATCTGCAACAACTTTGGAATCATCAGTTTTGGTGGCCTTTGCCTCAACCCACTTGGAGACATAGTCCACCGCAAGCAAAATATAGATATTTCCAAAAGAACTAGGGAAAGGACCCATAAAATCAATACCCCAGACATCAAAAATTTCATAGAATATGATCTTATTTTGTGGCATTTCATTTCTGGAAGATATGTTCCCAACCCTTTGACATCTATCACAAGATCTACAGAAAGCATTAGCATCCCTAAACAAGTGAGGCCAAAAGAAACCTACTTCTAAAACCTTCCTAGCAGTCTTTTGAGGACCAAAGTGGCCTCCACATTCATGAGCATGACAAAAAGTAAGGACAGATTGTACCTCATTGTCTGGCAGACACCTCTTAATTACCTGATCAGCACAATGTTTCCAAAGGTAGGGGTCATCCCAAACATAGAAGCGAGAGTCGTGTCGAATCTTGTCCTTCTGAGCTTTCGTGAACACAGGTGGAAATTCTCCCGTGACCAAGAAATTCACCATATTGGCAAACCAAGGTCGAGGAGTATGGACACCCATCAGCAATTCAGAGGCATCGGGGATCACTTCATCACAACGAAGCAAAGGGTGTGGACTGGCCACATGCGGCGGCCGCGGCATAGGTGCTACGGCCGCTGCTTCAGTTCCATGCGGCCGCTGCATCCTCCGTGGCTTCCTGCAGCTGTATGGACGAAAGATGATTCAAGAAAAACAGCTTGTCATCAGGAAACTCACCGTGAATGGGGCTTTTACCGTCCGACTTGTCCTCTCCTTGAACAAGTTTGCTGAGGTGGTCCGCTACTAAGTTCTCTGCACCTTTCTTATCTTTGATTTCGATATCAAACTCGCTCAAGAGCAAGATCCATCGAATTAATCTGGGTTTCGCTTCTTTTTTAGTTAATAAATAGCGAAGAGCAGCGTGATCAGTGAAGACGATTACCTTAGCTCCTAGGAGATAGGAGCGAAACTTCTCCAATGCAAAGACCACGGCCAGAAGCTCTTTCTCTATGGTCGAGTAGTTCCTTTGCGCTCCATTCAGTGTCATGGAGGCATAGTAGATGACATGAGAGCTCCTTCCTTTCTTTTATCCCAAAACAGCACCCACTGCATAGTCGCTAGCATCACACATAATCTCAAAGGGTTGAGACCATATGGGTGCCTGAATTATAGGGGCGCTTGTCAGGAGACTTCTTAGCTCATCAAAGGCTGCCCTACACCTGTCATCAAGGTCAAAAACTACTTCCTTCTTGAGTAAATCACAAAGAGGTGCAGAAATCTTAGAAAAATCCTTATTAACCTGCGATAGAACCTTGTATGGCCTAAAAAGGAACGAATCTCGCGCACATTGGTGGGGTAAGGCAGAGACTGAATGACATCAATCTTAGCCTTGTCCACCTCAAGATCCCTGCTAGACACAATATGACCCAAAACAATGCCTTGCTCAACCATAAAATGACACTTTTCAGAATTAAGAACTAAGTTGGTGGCTACACACCGCCTAAGAACAAGTGACAAATGGTGCAAGCAAGTATCAAAGTCATCTCCATGCACAGTAAAGTCATCCATGAATACCTCTATGAAATGCTCTACATACTCAGAAAATATGCTTACCATACACCGTTGGAAGGTCCCAGGTGCGTTACATAGCCCAAAAGGCATTCTGCGATATGCAAAAGTGCCAAAGGGGCACGTAAATGTCATTTTCTCTTGATCCTCCGGTGCTATGGTTACTTGAAAATAGCCTGAGTAGCCATCTAAGAAGCAATAAAAAGAGCGACTGGCAAGGCGCTCAAGCATTTGATCAATAAAGGGTAAAGGAAAGTGGTCTTTGTGAGTTACCGCATTCAGCTTACGATAATCAATACAGACCCTCCATCCAGTTTGGACCCTGCTAGGGACCAACTCACCATCCTGATTCTCAACGACAGTGATACCCCCTTTCTTAGGAACAGCCTGAGTGGGACTCACCCACTTGCTATCAGATATGGGAAAGATCATACCTGCCTTAAGGAGCTTGAGCACCTCATTCTTTACCACTTCCATCATCGGCGGGTTGAGTCTCCGCTGAGGTTGCCTAGATGGCTTTGCATCATCCTCCAGAAGTATTCTGTGCATGCAGAGGGTGGGACTGATGCCTTTAATGTCTGCAATTGTCCATCCTAACACCTCCTTATTCTCCTTCAAAACAGTCACCAAACGCTCCTCCTGCTCAAAAGTGAGTTTGTTAGAAATAATGACAGGCAAAGTATCATTCTCACCAAGAAAAGCATATTTAAGGTGACTAGGGAGTTGTTTCAATTCGATATCAGGCGCCTGGACAATGGATGGGAGAAGCTTTTCACTTGGCATGGTCAACTCGATGCGTTCTCCCCTTGGTGGCACATAGGTGGGTGATTGATGGTCCAAAGTCAATACAGCCTCCCGCAGATTAGATGACAAAGCATAATCTCTAGAAATTTCATTTATAGGGGCATGTAAAGCGACCTCCATCTCATCAACAAACTCCAAATCAAAGCAATCTTGTGATATAGTATCAATGACATCCATAAAGCACAAAGAAGGATCATCAGATGGAAATTTCATGGAATCATAGATATTATACTCAACTCTTTCACCATAAAATTCCATGGTGAGAGACCCTGAATAGACATCTATCTTGGTCCTAGTAGTTTTCAGAAAAGGTCTGCCGAACATAATAGGGCCTTCATTGTTACCAAGACCCATATCAATCACAAAGAAGTCAGCAGGGAATATCAAGTTGTCGACCATAACCAAGACATCCTCAACAATCCCTTTCGGGTAGATAGTAGATCGATCAGCAAGTTGAATTACTACCCGAGTATCATTCAGAGGTCCCAATCCCAAGGCATGATAAACATGAGAAAGCAAGACATTAATAGATGCTCCTAGATCTAACATGGCTTTGTCAAATTTAGTATCACCTATCACACATGGAATTGCAAACATACCAGGATCACTACACTTCTCAGGCAAACGCTTTTGAAACACAGTAGTGACCTGTTCGCTTACCTTTACCTTTTGCTTACCTTTCAACTTCTGGTTCCGCTTGATAGTGCAAAGTTCCTTTAAAAATTTAGCATATCTAGGAATGCTTTTAATCAAATTAAGCAAAGGAATGTTTACCTCGCACTTACTGAACGTCTGAAAGATCTCCTTATCGTTCTCATACCTTCGTGTATCCTTCAGGGCTTCCGGAAAGGGTGGAACCGGCTTTGGAGTCTTCAGAGGTAAGGCAGAAGGAGGTGGAGAAGAAGAAGAAGAAGAAGGAGAGAAAGAAGAAGAAGAAGAAAGGGGAATAGAAGGCGTACCAAACACTGGGGTGCCGTCTGAGACAGGGGCGGCGGGCGGAGCAGGGTGCTGCGGCCGCTGCTCCTCTGGTGTGCCGCGACCGCTGCATGTTTGCGGCGGCCGCTGCACCATGCAGCTGCCATCCTCCTCTTCTAAAACCTCTATTTCCTCATCCATAATTTCCCCGTCATCCTTTTGAGGTGTGGCAATCAGTTCCTTGCCACTCCTAAGCATTACAGCGCTGACGTTCTCCTTAGGGTTTGCAACTGTCTGCGATGGAAGCTTCCTAGCATTGTTTGCATCCTTCGCACTTAAGGCTTGAATAAGTTTACTCATTTGATTCTCTAGATTGGTTATCCGATCCGATTGTTGTTTCTCAACTTTCATGACTAATCGTGACAAAGTCTACAGAGGATCCTCAGTGGCCTCATTCGCTTGCAGTTGGCCTCCTTTTCGAGGTTCAAATTGTTGTTGGGGCCTTCCTTGTTGCCCCCCTTGCTGATTGAAAGGGGCTTGGTAGTTCCCATAGCCTTGCCGATAGCCTCTGTTATAATTGTTGTTATTGAAGTACCCAAGATTTCCAAAATTGCCTTGTCTAGACCTTTGTGGAGCAAAATTCCCCATGGCATTCACATCCACGCTAGGCTCTTGCACAAGTGGGCACATATCCATGGGATGAGTGAATTCATTGCAGAGTCCACACGCCTTCAACTGTTGAGGTGTTCTATCGATTACTAACTTCTTGATCATCTCCTTCACCTCTGCCATATAAGTCTGAAGTGCAGCCACAGGAGCATCAACAGAAAGTACACCCCTAGCACGAGTGTTCTTGTTAAACTGCCTAGAGCCCTCAGAGAGCTCCTTAAACACATCCCAAGCTGCAGCAGGCGTCTTATTCAACATGTTTCCCCCACAACAGGAATTCACCGTTTTGCGCTCATCATCAGTAAGCCCATTGAATAGAAATAAGATCAAATCCTTCTGCGGGAAGCCATAGCATGGGCAGCTAGCGCAGAGTTTCTTGAAGCGCTCAAAGTACTCATGAATCGACTCCGTAGCGTACTGCTCAATGCTACTGATTGCCCTTTTCAAGGCATTAAGCTTTGTTGCAGGGAAGTACTTCTCCAGAAAGACTCTCTTCATCTCAGCCCAAGTAGATATAGTCCCAGGAGGTAGGTAGAATAACCATTCATTCGCTTCATCCTTCAAAGAGAATGGAAAGGCTCTCAGCTTGATTTGATCATCAGTAACGTTCTCAGGTTTCATCCCAACTACCATCATATGGAACTCAGATAGATGCTTGTGGGGGTCCTCCCCACTCAACCCATGAAACTTGGGTAGAAGATGAATTACCCCAGATTTCAGCTCAAAGTTGACTCCTTCCCCTAGCGTAGGGAATTGGATTGCCAAGGGTTGTTGTGCCAAGTCAAGAGCAGAAAGCTCCCTAAGAGTGTGGTTCGCTTCGTTAGCCATCTCTGCAGTGTTTCCTTGATCAAAAGGTAACCTGTGAGAACGATCACGAGTTTCTCTCTTTAAGGAAGAAACGGTTTCTTCAATCTCTAAATCAAATGGCAACAAAGAAGAATTAGTAGCACGGGTATGGACCATATAAGACGGTCCACACCAAAAATCAGCACCAAAAAGACACAAGAATCAATAAAAATCCCCGGCAACGGCGCCAAATTTGACGGAGGGGAAACCTGTCGTTGATCCGTCAAAGTAAACTCAAACCTATAACTAGTACAACAATAAGTAAGAGGTCGATCCACAGGGAGATTTGTTGCTCAAGTATGATTTAAATGCCGATTTAGTAACCAAATGGGGGATTTGAGAGAGCAAAGCGGATTTATGAAAGCAAGAGTAAATGATTTTGATTTAAACAAATGAGAGAAGCAGTACCACCTACGATTTTCCACTTTATTTGGTTGAAACGATCCTTGTAACTTCTTCTCGTCCTATTAAGTTTCCTATGAATGCCCTTGTCTCGACCTAATATATTTACTAGTCCAATCAGTCCTAGAAACCCTTATCAATCGAACAGTCCCTAAAGAAGGATTTAACCCAATTGATAGCTTTAAGTTCAGAGATTAGCCAATGTATTTGCAGTCCCTAAAGAGGGATTTAACAACACATCCAACTTCCTACCTATCCAATTAGTTCAATCAGCCCTAATGGGATAAGTTTGCTACTTAGGTTAAGGTTCATAATCAGGAATCTACAAAACCCTAGCAATTGAATTGATCTAACTAGTTGGCCAGACAAGATATAACAAAACAATAATTCAATAAGCGCAAAGAAGTTGAAGCATTCAATCAAGGAATTAAGGAACGAGAATTAGAAACTCACAATCAATCCAAATAAAGCTTCAAATTATAGGCAGAACCGATGAGTTTAGTTCCTCATGGAAAACATCGCTCAATCTCTCAAATGTCTGATAGAACGTAGAATAGAAAATGAAGTGCTTGAAAACTAATAACACTCGGCCTTAAAAAGTCTAAGCCGAACCAAAATGAGATAACAAATAAACTAGGGTTCCACTAATCGAAACGCGGCATTCAGATGACCAATGCGGCGGCCGCGGCAGGTATGCTGTGGCCGCGGCACACGAGCTCATCCAACTCACCGCTTCTCTTCTTTGCGGCGGCCGCGGCATGTATGTTGTGGTCGCTGCATTCATCCCGCTGCATATCTCGCTGTTAGAAGCCGAGATCAGCTCCAATTCCTTGCTTCTTCTTTCTTCAAGTCTCCAAGATCATGCATCCCAATAGCGTTCGAATCTAACTCTGTAAAAAATACTCACAAATTCGCGCAAAATCCGAACTCTTCCAAAATAATCGTCAAATGCACTTTAACTCCAATTCATTAACTAAATGCAACCTAACTAGCCTAAAAATGCCTATAATGCCTATCTAGGATATGCATTATCATGAAGCACATTTCAGATTTTTTCATTTTTATGGATCAAAGAGGAATTGGGGCTACTTGCATTCGGATGGAATAAGAGGAGATTGAAGCTTGTTTTGTCTCCTTGCTTCTTTTGGTGTAGACAAGGCAAAAGGAGGGAGAAAGGCATGGTAGTTGTTTGGCTTCTTTGGGGTAAGGAGGAAAGGAGTAGGAAGCTTCCTCCTCATTTCAAATTTGGCTCCATGGGGACCATCTTGGGGCTGAGAATTTCGGATAGGCTTGGAAGAGTGAGGGCGGGAATCTTCATTCCGATGTTGCGAACTCAAATCCCGAGGTTGGTCCTGAAGTTGGTTTCCGACATTAGCTGCCCAGATCTCGCTCTCTCTTTCGCGAAGTTAAAATTTGAAATTCAAGAATCAAGGTTGCCTTGTTAGTTATCCGAAATTTTAATTAGGTCGGAAATCCATTTTACGAAATCAAAGTCCGAGCTAGAGATTTTTTTCGCTAAATTCCGCTTTAAAATTTGTTTTGATTTTCCTTTCCCGAGAAATTAGAATTTAAAAATCCGAGTCTTTACAAAAAGTCATCTCATGATTGCTTACTACATCTCGAATCCAATAGTCAATCACATTGATGTGCTTAGTTTAAAAATTGTATGTAGCGTTCTTGCTCAAATTAAGAACCCTCATGTTATCAGAGTTCACCACATATTCTTCTTGTTTCAAATGCAACTCTTGAAGAAATCTTTTCAACCAAAGCCTCTTTTGTTGGCTTATGTCATGAAAATGTACTCTGCCTCTATTGTGGACAAAATGACTCACTTTTGCAACCTAGATTGCGAAGAGACAGCTCTCCAAGAAAAAAATGAACAACTAGTTAAATAAAGACTTCCTACAATCAAGGTCTCTTGTCATGTCCATCTATGAAGCTTTCAAGAGTTGATTTTAAACCAATTAAACATGTTTGTCGAACCAATACACATTGTTTTTTTATATTAATCATCACAAAAATTAGTGATGTTAAAATAAATTATAAGAGTAGCCTATATGAGATTTGAACTATCATCTTTTTGCTTGAGCAGTTCGCTCTACCATTTGAGCTAATAGTTATAAATAAAAATGACAATTTACTTGAAATAAGAAAACACTTACATGATTTATATAATAAAAATCCATGCAAACAAATTAGGACATAAATTTCTACCAAGGTATTGTGCCCCTTGGTGGCTTTGGTGCTGCACATATCATTTCTACCAAAGGCCCCATCACCTCTCAACATATCTCTAATGACAACGTTATCTCTAAAGATATTCAAAAATACATTTATTCTTACCGCATGAATAACCTATAAAGTAACATCAACAATTGAAAAGTTAACTTGTTCTATCTCAATTTAGACCTGTTTACATATTTGAAAAATATTTCTCTTTCATAAAATTGTCATTAAAGCCCACAGATATGTAATATTATGAGATAACTGAAAGGTAGGTCACAAAAAAAAACTATCATACATGAGCAAAATAAATATTATACATATTTGTAATCAGTGGCGGAGCCAGAAAAATTTCGAAGGGAGGGGCACAATTATACATGTACGATATAGTTGTGGATTAAATTGACATAAAGAGTTATATGTAATACGATAATAAATTATGTTATTTTAAGATAAAATGTTATCGGTTTATGATAAAACGCTTTCATTTTTTTTCGTGTCTAAAAAAAAGAAATATAAATATATAAATGAAATATCCGAAAAGAATTAACTAAATAAGTATAAGAAACGCGATCTAATAAACAGTAAGTTAAGGTTATGGTTGTTATATAAGCTAAATTTTGGCTCGAGTTTAGCTCAATAAAAGCTCGACTTGAGCATCATTTACAAAATGAGTTGATTATAAGCACATTTTTATGCTCAATTCACGATTCAGCTGCTCGGATTCATTGAAACTCAAATAGAACAAATTTTGTGAATTTACAAATTTTCTTTTAACTTACTATGTCATGAGCAAGTAAAGTTGCATAATACTTGGGAAAAAAACTCAGCTCAAGCTCGTTCACTTACTAAACAAGTCGAGTATGAGTTCAAGTTCAAATATAGGTTCGACTCGAGCTTGACTTGTTTCTAAATGAGCTAAATATAATCAAACAATACTAGACTTGTTTTACTCGAATAACAACCTAGTTAATATATAATTTGTTGCACTCATAATATATAATAATGTATAACTAAATATAAAATTTTTAAAATTGTATAACTTCTTATCTACTTGTCGAAATGATTAGTATAACCTCTCATTTCGAAGCTCTTGAGATGAATTATAGTATGTGAATTTTAATTTAAGTAAAATATAAAAGAATTATAGTTTATTGAAACAAAATTAAAGTGATTAATATACCTTTAATTTTAAAACAGTCATAACTACTTTTGTTGATGTTGTTAAGATAGCCGCCTTTGCATTAAAAAAATCTAATATATTTACATGTCCTGTTGTTGGGACTTTTGTTGTTGCATCTATTGTACCTTTCTTTCTTTTAATATTTGACTTTATGGCTTAAGGATATCAGCAACACAAACTTTAAATCTCTCATACTTGTTTAATAAGCTGGTTTTAGAGCAATAGAGAACTAGAAAATTATAAATTCACATCTAAATCCAGATAATTAGTCAATCAACTAACATCACTATGGTATATAGCAATATAGAAAAAACAATTACACTCCATAAATCTTCTCATCAATCAATGTCAATAATACAAGTCAGTATATACCCAATTGAAAAATGCCATACTCGCCTATTTTCCAATATAATACTCCATCCGTTCGACAAAATATATCATTTTAGCTTATTTCACAAGTTTTAAGGCAATCAACAAATGTACTAATTTACCCTTAATTATTACCCTCATTTTTTACTTTATCGTAAACTACAACTAACAAACCACTAATCATGACAAGGGTATTTTTGTAAAGTGAAGTGCAAAATACCTATAATGACAAGTTTTTTTAACAAAAATAACACCCTAAAATGACATATTTTACCGAACGAAGGGAGTATGTCTATTCCTTTTCAATTATCTAAAAGATGATATTCGAATTAAAATTAAAGGAAGGAATTTACACATGTGTGCTTTATATTAGAAATTTAAAATTATTTAATAGAGATACTGACGGAGGGAAAGTCGTTGATTCCATGATCAAAATAATTCCTAAACAAACAAACTAGTATAGTATGCAAGTAAGGGATCGGTCCCACAGAGAAACAAGTATTTTAATATCTTGTGTATTTATCAATTGAAAGCAAAGAGATGAAATAGAGAATAAAAGAAAACAATGTAAACAAATGCAAGGGATAGATAAGAGAGATGTTTCCCCACACAAATTCTCGACATTGGTTGGCTTTATTGATCATTGAATCCAATTAAAGTTGTTCTCTATGAATTCCTCCCATCTTAGTTTATATAGATTAAACCAAAACGGGTGAATTTAAACCCTTACACCTTTATGTAACCAAAGCACGGCTGAGATTTAACATAAAGATAGCACAAGTTCCTATGAATCTAGGCACATGAATAACACCAAGTAAACAAGGTAACCGATGTTTAAGACATATCTCAAAATCCCCACTTAGTCATGATCAAACATGGTTCTCACAATCCTAAACATGCTACTACGGAATTCATTCAATGACGAAAGAAATAATACCTAGCAAGATACTATTATGGTAGCTAATCACAATAATATCAACAATAAACACAAGGGAAATCGAAAGATATTAAAGAGAGAAACAATAACTTATTAGAAACTCACAAACAACCAACCAAGTCTCAAAAGTGTAGATGAAAACAATGCAAAATTAGCCAAGCATGACTTACCTAACTTCTATCTCTTGAATGGAAATTCAAACCCTAAAACCTAATGAATTGAATGAGAAAAGGTGGATGTAAATCTGAATGTTAGTCAATTAGATGATGAATAAAGCTACTAAAAACATGTCTAATAAATAGCCTCAATTCTTCGACCAAAACCCTAGAAAGGATAGATAGAGTTAGCATAAAGATAGAATTGGGCCGCGTTGCGCAGATCCAGAAACAGAGAAACCGGCGGGCGCCGCTCTTTTGCGTGGAGAGTTGGTATTTTGTGGCGGAGAAATCTGTGATTTTCCAGACTTGTAGAGCTCGTCAAGAGCTTTCCAACACATGTTCGTAATAGGCAATCGGACATCTGGAGCCCTAGAAAATCACTTTTTATGTTCAGCTCGCCGCACGGACAACTTTCGCAGCTCACTGTTGTTTAAGCTCTCAGACCTTGATTCCTTGCTCCATTGCCCATCGGCTTGTCTTGGCTCTTTCATGGCTTGTCCTGTAAAGGCTCGGATTTTTTAATCCTAATTTTTCGGAAAAAGGAAATTAAAAATGAATTTAAATCGGATTTAAAACTTGTTTAGCGGATTCCGACCTAAATTTAAATTTTGACGAACGATTCCGTCCTTTGACCTCGAGAATTTAAAATAAAATCGGATGGCGATATCCTTTTTCGGTTTTAAAAATATAATCGATCAGGAAAGCGGGAATCGGGGAAACTAACATTGGGGAACTAATTTCGGGATTCGAAATTCGCATATTCGGGATTGATTTACGGGTATAGGTTTAACCAATCCCACACTCTATCCTCACCAACTCCCTCTCCTCACCATACCTCCTTTAAATTACCCTCTCCCCGTCATTTCCATTCACATCATCACCATCCCTCTTCTTCACTCCTTCACGTCATCACCACCATCTTCATTCATCATCTCCATTGTCACCACCGTCTCCATCATCACCACCATCGCCCTCCATCGATCACCATCAGGCCAACAGCAGCAGCTCGAGGACCTCCAATTGCCTCCTCCGATGCCAACCACCACCTCAAAGTAGCCCGGATCTCCCTAGCGTCACCGCCAATCCACCGGAAGTCCACCGCTCGTTTCAATCGCGAACCAAACTTCCGGTTTGACGAGCCATCGCGAGCCTCCGACGACGCCCAGAACTCCGATCGAGAGCTCCGAAGTCGCGAACACCTCGGTGAGCCCCGAGCTTTCCTTTCTTTCCTTGTTCATTTTTGTGTATCCTTGTTTGGTTAGGCTAGTCGAGGGGTGTGTGAGGGCTAAGTGCGGGACGATCGGGTGAGCTCGAGAGCTCCGGTGACCGAGGGCTGCGAAGTCGCAGGGCATTCGACGTGTGTGTGCGTGTGAGAGCGAGAGCGAGCCGTGAGGGTACAAACGAGTGACCTGAGAGGGCGGGTGCGAGGATGAGCGCGAGCCAAGGCTGAAGAAGCCAAGCCAGACCAAGTGGAGGCAAGCCAAGTGAAGACTCCACCTTGCTTATAAATCTAACATGCAGGGATGATGAAAGACAAAATATAAGTCCTGGTTTCAAGACCTTGAAACCAGATCTATATATATTGATTCCATCATTGTTTTTACTTGTTTATATTATATATATATATATATATATATATATATATATATATATATATATATATATATATATATATATATTGATCTAACACTACAGGAATCTATTTAGAATGTTTGAGCCACACTCTGGTTTGGATATGGGCCGAAATATTGGGCCATTTACTTTGGGCCGTTTTGTGCTTATTCTTTTTTTTTTTTGCCTAACGATTTTGTCTCAAAGATTTGTTGAAGATTTTCTTCAGGATTCTGTTAACCGATTCTGAAGATCCAAACTTTCCAAAGATTCAAATTAGCTTGAGAAGATTGCGGCCTTTTTGATAGGAAGGAAGAGATTTGATAATTCAAATCTCAAACGGCTCCTCCATTCAAGGATGAAGAACGGCTATATATTTTGAAGACATTCGACAAACTTGCTAAGTACTTCAAACGAAACAATCAAGAGCCTTCATCCTCAGTTTCTCTCACTTGTGATCTCATAGAACTTTACTTGTTTATTTTCTAAGGGTGTAGGGAAACACTAGAGCATATTGTACAAGTCATTTGTCTTACTCTAAAGAGTATCTTATACTCAAAACAAAGCACACGTTGGTGTGTTGTGAGGGCATTTATTTCACTTGTAAGCTTGAGTTTCTAGGATAGAAGCGGTGAGGCTTTGTATAGAAGAAGGGTAATTCTTCTAGGATATTCTAGGGCTCTAAGGGAAGTGAAATAAAGTGCATTTGAATCCTACGGGTTGTGGAACCTTAGGCGGGAACGTAGGCCAAGTTCGTGCCGAACCTCGTTAACAATTCATGTGTTCTGTTTATTCCGCATTTATCTTTTCTCCGTGTTTTCCGTCTGTCAAGTTTTGATTCTCACATCAAGACCTTGACATACAGGTTTGAAAAGATTGGTTTAAGTTTTGTTTTACGAAAATCGTGCATACTCTATTCATCCCCACCTTCTAGAGTATTATTCATTTAGACTCTTCAATTGGTATCAGAGCTTGGCTCACTGTTTGATCTAACAATCTTGTGAATTTATCATGTCTAATCTAGGTGATGGAGGTTTTGCCCAAGGGAGATCAACCAACCGACCTCCGCTATTCTATGGTAATAACTTTGTTCACTGGAGATCTTTGATGCAGATGTTCATAATCGATCAAGATCTTGAGCTGTGGGATCTCATCAAGAAAGGGCCACACGTTCCAAAGAAGGATGACGCGACAGAAAAGCTAGAATCTGAATACAATAAAACTGATCTTGAAAATATTGCTAAGAATTATAAAGCTATGAATTTGCTATACTGTGGACTTGATGCTAATGAATTCAATCGTGTTTCTTCTTGCAAGAGTGCCAAGGAAATTTGGGACAAGCTAGTCGTCACCTATGAAGGAACTAGCCAAGTCAATGAAAGCAAGATCAACATCTTCCTCAGACAATATGAGTTATTCAAGATGAACCATGATGAATCAGTAAAGGAAATGTTCACGAGATTCACTCAAATTGTCAATAATCTAGACTCACTTGGGAAAGCCTTCTCAAACACTGAGAAAGTAAGGAAGGTTCTAAGGAGCCTCCCTAAAAACAAGTGGGGACCTAAGGTTACTGCAATTGAGGAAGCTCAATACCTTACTATACTGCCATTAGATGATCTTCTTAGGAAACTCATTGCTCATGAAACGATTCTGAATGAAGAAGATGGAGAAGTTCCTACCTCTACCAAGAATCTAGCTGTCAGAACGAAGAAGGAAGAAATACAATCTGATGATGATGAGAGTGATGATGAAGAAGATCCTTTTGCACTCATTACTAGAGGTTTAGCAAGGATCTTGAAGATGAAAAAACAGTTCTCTAATCGAGACAATTCTGGATTCTCCAAAACCAGAGGTAAGTCTTCCAACTCATCTAAAAAGCCAAAGGTACTAACTTGTTTTGAATGTGGTGAATCAGATCATCTCGTGAAAGAGTGTCCTCTGAAGAAACGAAACAATTTCAAATAGAAAAAGAAAGCCATGATGGCTACCTGGAGTGATTCAGATTCCTCAAGTGACTCAGACAATGAATGAGATCATGCAAATCTCTGCCTAATGGTTGAACACAAGGATTCTAAAAATCAGGACCTTGACGAAGTGGTAAGAAACTTGTTGTCTAGCTCATCTAATGTTCTATCTCAATTTTTGAAAAATATGATTTCTAATGAAGAAAATTACAAAAGAGAAATCAACATCTTGAAGGAGAAGCTAAAAGATCAACAGAGAAGTATAGGAGAGATGTCGCTGGAAATGAACAATCTTAAAGCTACTCAGTCAGCTCTTGACATTAAAGTCAAGACCTTGACATCAGAAAATTCTGATCTCAAGCAAAACCTTTCTTCTCTGAAACATTGCAATGATGATTTGGAGAAAGAAAAGGTTAAGCTGATTGAAACGTGTAAAGACCAACATACATCTCTTATACAATTTACTAGATCCAAAGCCAATCTTGACAAAATGTTGGGTGAACAACAACTATCTATCAATAGGAGTGGTATAGGTTCCAATAAAAATTTTTCAAAGAAACCCTCTACCACTTTTGTTAAAGCTAAAGGAAATTGGCGTTCACCTACATGTTTCTTCTATTGCAAAAAGGGTCATGTGAAGGAAACCTGTCCTTATAGGAGAAGAGATCCTCACATCATTAGAAATACTTTTCCCGTACGTTTAAATGAAGAGATTAAGCAGGTTTGGGTTCCTAAAGGAAGTTGATGGTTGTTTTGCAGGACATCACCAAGGTAAAAGAATCAAAATGGATCATTGATAGTGGTTGCTCCCGACATATGAGTGGTAGAAAGTCCCTGTTTCAAGATCTTAAAGAGCAAACCACTGGAACCATAACTCTTGGTGATAAAGGAAAGTGCAACATTATTGGTATAGGTAACATCGGTAATACTTCCAAAAATTGCATTAAGGATGTCTATCTTGTTGAAGGACTAAAGTATAATCTGCTAAGTGTTTCTCAGCTGTGTGATAAGGTAAACAAGGTGGTCTTCAACAGGCACAAGTGTGAAGTTCGAAATGAAGAAACAGGAGATCTCATTCTCACTGCTCCTAGACATAATAATACATATATGGTGAACACTAACCAAATTACAGGAACTAATCTCAAATGTCTCAAGGCCTTGACCGAAGACTCAACTCTTTGGCACAGAAGGTTAGGTCATGTAAGCATGCACACTCTAGGCAAACTAAAGGCAAGAGATCTTGTAAGAGGTCTACCTGACTTAAACTTCAAGAGTGATGAATTATGCAATGCTTGCAAAAAAGGTAAACAAACACGTAGCTCCTTCAAGCCCAAAAAGGTTGTAAGTTCTTCTCGCCCTCTTGAACTTTTACATATGGATCTATGTGGACCTATGCGCGTCAAATCTCCAAAGGGTAAACAGTACATCCTAGTTATTATTGATGATTTTTCTCGTTTTACATGGATTTCATTTCTTAAGGAAAAATCAGAGGCTTTGTTAGAATTTTCAAAACTTTGTAAGGAGTTACAAACCTTGAAAAACATACCAATTGTCTCCATTCGGAGCGATCATGGTAGAGAATTTTATCAACTTCAGTTCAATTTATTTTGTGCTAAATATGGTATTTCACATAACTTCTCAGCTCCTAGAACTCCTCAACAAAATGGGGTTGTGAAACGCAAGAACCGCGCCCTAGAGGACATGTCCAGGACAATGCTTTTAGAAAATGGTTTGCCAAAATCTTATTGGGCAGAAGCTGTGAATACAACCAACTACATCTTAAATCGCTGCTTGATTCACCCCATCTTAAACCTTATGAACTTTTCAAAGAAAGAAAGCCCAATATTTCCTATTTTAAACCTTTTGGATGTACTTGCTTTGTCCATGACAATGGAAAAGATAACCTTGGAAAATTTGATGCTCGTAGCGACGAAGGTATATTTCTTGGTTACTTCTCTAATAGTAAAGTGTTCGCAACGGGGGTGGTAAGTAAGAGATTCAAATATTTAAAACAAAGCACGACTAGACTATCTTCCTGTCCCAAACAAATAATACAAGAATCCCCTCCCTTGTAGTAGTAGGGTAATTCAGGATCGAATCCACGAGGAGGTATGTCAGCGCTTCCTTTGTTGTACTCACGATCAAGGCTTTCGACCTCAGCAGACACTCGATATCGAGTATACAGGTCGATATCGACCTCAGTTCTGGTCGATTTCCTAGCGCAGTTCCTGCAGAAGACAAAACAGCATGTCGACGTCGAGCAGATACCTCGATATCGATGTTAGACCTCGATATCGACCCTTATGGTCGATTTCGATGCTTGTCACAGAAACTGTTTTTGTAACCAATTTGTCGGAAAAGAGTCCGAAGAAAATATAATGGAGAAGGAAGATGAACAGAAACAAAACTAAGACTTTTATGAAGAATTCAATTAATTAAAAGGCTTCCAAAGTCGGGGTTTCATGCCACAACGATAACAATGCAAGTTTCATGCTAAAGATATGAACTTTAATGTCTTTCCGTCAAATAACTTTCGTTATCAACACTTAGGTGATTAGAGGCTCTCGCATAATTCCTAAGAGTTACTATCCAATTCATGAGCAATTCAAGTTCACAATATGAGTGGCTTTCGCTTCAATAATGCAAAGAATGAATCTCCCTAACTTTCGTAAAGGATCATGCATGGGGTAGAAGACGGAATCGCATAAAAGTCATACCTTTGATGCACTTACCTCACATTGCTATCGTCAGGCTCACCCCGACCCTAGAAGTGGGTTGACTACTCGCTCCTCATCATGCACATCATCATCATTGTTATTGAAAGAAAGCTACTTTGAATTAAAACTCCGAAAGAAAGTACAACCGAACAAGCCACTCCACTCTCGCTTTACAACTCCACTCGGCCTCCTGTCTCTCTCTCTCTCTCTATTGCAACTGAATTGTGTGTAAAAATTAGATTTTTTTTGGATACTTAAACTCAACCCTATTGGCCTCTATTTATAGATGTCAATAAGGACTCGAAACCTTATCTTTATTCTCTAAGATAAACTAAAACAATAGTAAAAGCTAAAACTTCATGGTGAAATCAGCCTCCTCGTGATAGATCTGGTGTTGATGATAGGAAATCTCGACCTTTGGATAGATATTGCAAGCTTTGGATATAATTCTATCAAAATTGGAGTCGAATTCCTCTGCTGGCATGGTCGATATCGACCCTTAGACATCGATATCGAGCCTTCCAAAACCTTATCTCGAGCTTCTCCTTCTCCTACTCGAACTGGCACTCGACTTCTATCAATTTGGTCGATCTGGCAGCATCGATATCGACCCCTAGACGTCGATATCGACCTCTTCTGTGTCGATATGCTCTGTTTCCTTTTCTGCTCGATTCCTATGTCTCTGATGTACTCGATGTCGAGGTCTTTAGTCGATTTCGACCTCTTCAGAAGACTTCGAATTCTTTTTCCGCTCTTCCGAATTCATCCATTTTCATCCTGTTTTCTGCGAAATCACATGGAAACTCTTGCAAACCCATATATTTGACATTTAAGTATAAACTACACTATTCTCATTTTTCCCATTAATATGCATGCAAAAGACAATTAAAATGGATTCATATGTGCATAGAAAATATGGCAATTTGCGCGCACATCAAACACCCCATACTTAAGCTTGCTTGTCCCCAAGCATTACCTTTAATGGTCATTCAGGGGAAGAAAGTAAACCCTCAACATCATAGATTCATTTTTCATATGTCCCTACAATCAATTGCCATCCTCGAGAAGGTACTTATGTCAACCAAGTCCATGCATGTGCATAAAAAGTAATTTCATACTCATAAAGGAGGTAATATGCAAAAACAATTTTAGCGACATAGCATTAATAATCAAGAGGACTTTTTTCAAGCTTGTGAAAAGTGGATTGGTAAAAGGCTAAAGGTGGGCTAATATTTGGCCATGTGGTGTTAAATCTGGGGAAACATACTTTCTTTCCAAAACATTCCACATTCCTTCTTCATAATGTCTCACCTTTCACTCATCGCTCAATGCTTTTTTTCAATATAATGTTTTTACCTCTCTAACCTTATTACTGCCTTCTCGCGAGTCGCAAACATGGGTGTCATGAATGGCCCTGGATACTTAGTACTTCGGACTCCTCACCTTGTGTGTCCCATCCTGCGGAATTATTATCTCTACGCAAGGAGGGTCGACCCACCTTTATCTCCTGAGGTGATCGGATTTTTTTCTCGCTCATTTAATTTTCCATATTTCATAATCGTATCATTCCTGCCAACAACTTTATAAATGCACAACTCCATACAACTCCAAAGATGACATCCATTCAAAAAAACTTTGTCCCCGGATAGGGTATAAGGTAAAAAATGGGCAATATGTGTATATGTGGAGCAATAATGATCATGATAAGTCTCATATATGGCTTTGTGAATATGCATAGGTAAGGCAAGGATATGAACTTTGCTTGTATGGAATTTTTTTATAAAAAGTCTTCCATCATCTTATCATGCATATGTCAAAAGCAACTTCAAATTTTCATCTCCTTTAAGTTTTTTTCTCTTTTTGCACTTAATTGGGACTTCCCTTAACTAGGCAATCTCATGTTATATCTCTAATGAATCTAATTTTGCATCATAGAGCTCTTTTTTATACTTCCATGACTCTTTCTTTTCCAAAATTTTTGATGGGGGTCATTTTTCTCTTTTTTTTTATGCATTAAAATAAATATGCAACTCTAATCTAAGTATGAATATGCAAGTAAGCCTTTCCCCCACCTCATACTTAAAATTTATAGTGTCCTCACTGTATTAGAACTAGGGTTAAGAAGAAAACTTACTAAACCGTCACAAATTTCAGGAGTCGAAGAAGACAATAGGGAAGGTCGATATCGACCCTTTACATCGATATCGATGTCTCTCTTGATTTCTGTTCAGGCTTCAGGGTGATTTGGCCTCGATCACAAACCCTATCCATGTCGACCTTAAGGTCGATTTCGATGTCTGACATCGATTTCGATGCCTTTCTGTGTGCTTTTCTCTTTCCTGCAATTTGAAAAATAAACACAAAATATGCAAAACAATAAAGTGTCTAAAACAAAAGCTGTCTAAAACCAAAACTAAGTCTTTGTTACAAGCTCTAGATTTTTAAGTCGCTAGGCCGACTTCTTCCTTTGCGCTTCTCAAGGTGGCATCTGCAGAGCCCATGTGGCTTGGGCCTCAAATTTCCAAAAACAATCGAAGAGCCATTGGGTACCCTTAACCTGTCCTAAAAGCCTAAGTCGCGGAAATTCATTTAAGGAAAAGTGAAAAGCGGAAGTAAAGTACAACTTGTCACGGCAAAGCCGGGTCAAAACCATTTCGATAAACATAGATTCAGGAAAGCCTTTAACCAAGTTAGCGTAGTTAGACAGGTTCTTCGCGTTCGCCTAGAAGATTCCCACACCATAGAAGCATAGAGCAAGAATACCTAAAAACAATTTGTGCGGGCGGGGTTAGACCAAGTCCCCCCCCCCAACGCACTCTGGGTCCCGCAAGCAAGCATACACATACGCTATTCCTATAATAAAGATGCTCTAATGCGTTGCGGAAATTAAACATGCAAGACATGCTTTTATCAGGATATAATATAAGTGCACAAAGACAGTAAAGGCACCGAAAGAATGTCAAGTGGCTTATCCCTCTCCTACTCCGCCCCCTTTTTTATGAGCGGACCTGACCAGCACGGTACCCATTTCATCATATGTGTGCACATATCATCATATCATCATCGTATCATATCATATCATCATGCTCATGCCCGATGGTGCTAGACTATCATATCATCTCATAGAAGGACACAACAACTCATGACAACCCGATGGTGTTGGGCTATCCTATGACCAGAGCAAAGACTGTAGGACTCACATATAACGGTCGTTCTGTTCTCAAACACACAGAGTATCTGAATGCTCACACATGAGTGCAACCCTATCATGATACTGCATGACATGCTTTTAATATGCTTATACAACACCTAGTATGTCATATGATCACGAGCAGGAGATTTTCTCTTTCGAATCTGAGTAAGCCCATAAAGAAACTTACTTGGAATAGCAGAACAGCAAAGCAAAGCAACAACAGAGATAATAGCCAAATGCTCACAGATCACCTAGCAGACATAAATGGACATAAATATAAGTCTATGTCTAATTTGCACAAAGCATAATTAATATCATACATGTAAGCCCATAAAGGAACTTTCTTGGATTTGCAGAACAGCAAAGCAAAGCTGCAATAGAGATAATAGCAAATGCTCACAGATCACCTAGCAGATATAAATGGACATAAATATAAGTCTATGTCTAAGTTACACAAAGCATAATTAATATCATACATGTAAGCCCATAAAGGAACTTTCTTGGATTTGTAGAACAGCAAAGCAAAGCAGCAATAGAGATAATAGCCAAATGTTCACAGATCACCTAGCAGATATAAATGGACATAAATATAAGTCTATGTCTATGTTACATAAAGCATAATTAATATCACATACGTAAGCTTCACATAGTCATAAAACTCATCATCACATATTATCCACATTCTCATCATCATCTCAACTCTTCTCATATATCATCTCAGAACATATCATACCATCTCAACTCGGAACATCACATTTCATCCCATCTCATCATAAAATAGCTCATATAAAATCTCAATATTTATCATCACATAACATCTCAACATATAGTATCTCAACATGCTTTAACTCATTTTCATATCACATCATATCATAATTCTCATAATAACTCAAATTCTCATGCTCAAATAACATGATTAATTCATCTTAATTCTCAACATCTTAAACCTCATAATTTTCATATAACATATAATCATGCCAACAATTTAGAAACGTTTAGACATCAAATACTCATACAAATCGTCAAACCATCCAATAAGTTAGTTCAAGTAAGTCAACTCGATAGTCAAACAGTTCTTTCAAAACTCATATTTAGTAAATCTCATTTATAGACATTAAACCCTTGACCAATTTTTAAAATCATACCATTTAAAATAATCCCGACATAACTTACTTTATCTTAAAATCGTCATCTTAAAATCACCTTTATAAAACATTATATAATAACACTTCTCATTAATATTACTTTTAAAGCCTTTTATAATATATATATATGTGTGTGTATATATATATAATATTTTCAGAAATTATATATATCCCAAAATCATAATAATGTGTTAATAACAATAACTAACAATAATACATACAAACATATCATATACTATCACATCTATATAAATCTAACAACAAATAACAATAACAAATCACACAACCCAAACAACCCAAATCCAGCAGCCCAAACTCAAACCCGGAAGGAGGATCCGACCCGAGCCCACACCATAGCCCAAACCCGCACCTTAGATTAATGAACCAAAAAAATAAGGCCAACATTCCGGTTTCCAAAAAGAAAAGAAAAGAACCCGGTTTAACCCCCCCCCCCCCCGAACCCTTCTTCATCCTGTTACAAACTCCCTTGCCCAAGTGCTCGAAAAAACGAGAAAGAAAGGGAGCCCGGAGCTCCTCCCGGCGGCCTTTTGACCTGAGATTGACCCGACCTGACTGACAATCAATTCCGACCACAACCCAAGCAAAGAGAGCAAAGTGTGAGTGAGGAGAAGGGAGAAGGAGGGAGATTACCGCTTGCGCGATTCTCCGACGCTATGGGTGCTCCGACTGCGACTCTGGCTGCTATCAATGGGGACAAAGCGTCGCTCGAGTCTAGGAAGGGATAAGGGATGAGTACGAGTGCGGTTTGAGGGGATTGAACTCAAAAATGAAACAGAATCAAAAACCGACCTCAACAGTAAAATATGGCGATCTTGTAGCTTGGACGGCTCCGATGGTCGGCAATGTATCCTTCCTCCTTTTCTTCAGGCTCCTGGGCACAGAGGTGGATGCTAGAGGTGAACGCTGGTGGGCTTGGCTACGGATGGAGGTCCTCTTCTTCTCCTTTCTTCTTCACGTGCAAACAGGGGAGGTAGGGTGTTCTTCTTCTCGGCTCAGTGGTGGCAGCTCCTAGTGGCTCCTGGGGCTGAACGACGGGAATAGAGGAGAGGTGTTGGTGGTGTAGCTCGGCCAACAGGAGGAAAGGAGGTTGTTTCCTCACGGCGAAAGGAGGGAGACAAAGAAGAAAATGGATAAGGAAAGGGAGGGTTTTTAGTGTTATAGGGATTGTGTTTGTGGGTGGATAAGAAAATGGGCATTCTACAGATTTAAAAGAAGAAAGAGAGAGGCTTAAGGGTGATGGAGTGAAGATGGTGGGCCGGTGCGGGTGAGTGAGGGTGTAGGGAAATGGAATCTCCAACGGAATGAGGAGAGAGAGAGAGACGAAAAGAAAGAAAATAGGAAATAAAGAGGTCCCCACTCGACAAATTCAAAATCCCGGAATAATCCGAAACCCGCTCTCCTCAACCAACCCGACTCAATAAATTTTAAATCGAAATCTGAAATTCGAAAAAGATGCCGGAATTTACTTCGAAAAGATTTAGAGTAAGATATGTTGCTTGAGGACGAAATTTTCAAAAATTTTCGAATCTCCAAATCTAATCAAATATAATTAATTACTTTTACAAAATATAAATTTAAAATTTTTCGGTCTTTACACAAACAGGCCGAGCGGATCGGGTTTGAGTCGGGTCTTCTCGGGTTCGGGTTAATTATGGGTCAGGTCATTTCGGGTTATGGATCATGAAATGCTCAACTCAGACCCATATTTAACGGGTTCGGGTCGACCCAATGGGTTAAGAGCGTTACCCCTCCAAAATTTATAAAATGTCATTTACTATTCATACACGTTATTAAGGATGATAAAAATATGTAAAATATCAAAAAAAAAATTATTATTTGTTATGATTTCATTCTTTTTAGTTCGAAGTATGATATTATATATAATATATAAATTGATATTTTATATAATTTTTATCATCCTTAAAATCATACATGAATAGTAAACAATATTTAAAAGTAAACAGATGGAGTATTTTTAATGACTATTTACATAGTTCCTATTTCCTAAACATAAAATAGTTATATTACCCTAATAATCATTATATTATTGAAAAGAAGTAAGTAATGTTGCTACAATACTAATATGTATTTTTATATACATAACAATTTGCAATGTTAAATTATAAAGTAAAGTTGATGATAAAAAAAATAGACAATATTCAATCTTAGTAATAAATTTCATTATTACGATAAATTGTAAGTTATTTATGTTTTTATTATCTTAGAACTTCACCCAACGGGTGTGTAACACCCCCTTCTGTAAACAAGTGAATATTCCAGCGCCAATGATTACTCGAACTTTTATGTCTTTGTAACCACCTTAGGCTTATAGGGACATGCAACCATGCTCCCATAAACAAGATGATAACATGCATTTAAAATAAATACAGCGGAAGACTTTTAACAAAAGGAAATTATGTTTTTAATTTAAACACTATTTACAATCGTTTGACTTGTACAACGGAAGACTTTCAAAATAAAACAAGTAAATAATTAATCAACATTATCACATTTGGAATCACCCTTTTTGGTTCAAAATAATTAAAATGACCCTTGATGTTCTCCAACGCCTCCATAACTTCTTGACTAAGGTCTTTATACCTGCAACTTAGGTCTGATGCATAATATACAAATGAGATGCATCAGCCGCCACAATCCATAGGGCGGTTAGTTCAATTAAGAACAAGCAAGTGACGGCACGAAATAAAAGATCGCTTTACACTAAAGGATCATTGACCAGAAAAAGGTATGAACCAAATAGTCCAAAGGAGAGTAGTATAGATTATTTAAATGTGGATTCTAAAATACAAAATAATCACTTGACTCAACTTGGAGAATTTTTAAGTTAGGAAGAAGAATGGATGTGAGTGATAAATCACTCTAGGAAATTATATTCCGAAATGAGATTGGAATATAATTAAACGCTGAAATTATGATCAATTTATTTACGATCATCGTCTTATAAATAATTGTATAACTTTAAACTTACAACTAGTATTCAACCAACGAATTACAATAATAAGATCTATATAATTAATCTGTACTAAATGGGCCCGCTCAAATTTTATTTTAATATAATGTTTACTGAACGGGTCCGCTCGGATTTTCTTTTAGTATCAAGTGTACCGAACGGGACCACTCAGATTTTATTATCGATCAAATTCACTGAACGGGTCCGCTCAATTGATCATTTTCGGGTCCGGAAATGTAGCTTCATGAAACTGGGTAGGAAGCGCTCATCTTCCTGGTTTATAATAATATATTTTATATAACTTGGAAGCGCTCATCTTCCATATTTAATTTATATTATCGTTTATATACTTTACTAGGAAGCGCTCATCTTCCTTAATTTTAATTTATAATATTCACAATATACAATATGCTAAACAACAATTCTAAAATTAATAACTTAAGTGTTCATAACTATATATTTTGTAAGTACTCGGTCCAAAAGATAACCCAAGTCCACACTGAACTAGTATGCAAACTAGTCCGGAACCGAATTGAATAAACTCCAATTATGGATATGAAAACGGATATATCACATAATTAAACTTAGCATGAAGATAAAATAATAAATCATTCTTTCATGGAATATGGGCATATAATAGAATTTTTTTTTGAAATATTCATAAAAAAAATTAAATATTTACGTAAATATTCAATGGTTTAAACTAATTACAAAAATATTCATTTTTTGCAGGTTTGGCAGAAAAACGCGTTCTTGGTCCGCGTTTTATGTACAAACCTCGAAAGAGAATTGGCGCCGGGGTTGGGGCTTGAATTTTACAAAAGAAACGCGACCTGAGGCCGCATTTCTATTAAAAAATAAAATGAAATTATAGATATATGAACAGATGCTGAGTTGGCACTAGAAACGCGGCCTGAGGCCGCGTTTCTTCTCTGGACTTGGGCCCCAGTTGCTGACTGGATGGGACGCAAGGCAAAAACGCGGCCTGGGGCCGCGTTTTTCTGTGTTTCAGAAAAAGAAAGTCAAAGATTCTTATTCTTTAAGTGTGATGTAGATAAAACGCGGCATGGTGCCACGTTTTATTCATTTCCACAACCCAGCCAAATTCACCATCGTCTAAGAGAATATGTTCCCAATACACCGTCTTCCATTACTCTTTCCTTTGCATTTGCTTCTTCTTCGTATCCTCTTTCCTTTGCATTTGCTTCTTCTTCATATCCTCTTTCCTTTGCATTTACTTCTTCTTCAAATTACATATTGTCTCATATTTGATCAAGGTTTGGCTAAGGTTAGTTTTGCACTCTTATTTAAGTTTTTCACTTTTATTTGAATGAGTAAGAGGTTTGGAATCCTTAATAATCTTCTATGAGTTTTGAATCTTTAATTATGATGTAGTTACTATCATGATTATGATGTAGGATTATGTAGTTGTGTTGTTGCTTTTCATTTTTTTGGTCGAGAATATAGTTTTTTTATATGAACTTGTACTTATTATCATGATTAACTTGTTTAACTTGTAGGATTATTTAGTTAATATTTGTTGATGAAATAGATTGAAATACTTGTTTAACTTGTAGGATTATGTAGGAGTACGTAGTTTTCATTGTAATTAATTCATGAAAACATTTAATATTTATGATAAACTAATTTACAGTTAATTATATTATAGGATGAATGAGTATACCAACACATCTCAGCAAGGGATCGAACAAGTGAATGAGATCTATGTTGATGCTCTTGGTGTTGATCACGAAGACGACTTGGATAATTCTGAAGAGGACAATGATGCTACTAGGGAGGCGGCGATTAGGGCCGAGGCCTCTAATCCCAACTGGAATATTGTTGAAGCTGATCCAATGATAACAACTTCATGGCAAGGGTTCAATCCACATGTCCAATTAGATGATGGAAGACAGTTTTTTCGCGGACAAATGTTCAACTCGCTGGAGGAGTTGAAATGTGATTTGACCAAGTATTCTGTGCGTTTGAGTAAGCCATACAGGACAAAGAAGGCGAGTCCAGAATGGTACACAGTTGTTTGTGATAGGAAGGACAGTTGTGGATGCACATGGCGACTATCTGCTCTTCGTCTTGATCGAACCGTTGATATGTGGGCGGTCGTCAATTACAGTGGGCCTCATGCAGCAAATTGTGTTGGAGAGGTTTTGCAGTTGGATAATCATAACGTTACCTCAAATTTCATCAGAGGTGAGATTTTTGGATTTCTTCGCAATGATCAAGACACGAAGCCAAGTTTCATACTCGAGCATCTGAAAAAAAGGTATGGGATTTGTGTCTCATACATGAAAGCATGGAGGGCAAAGAAGAAAGCTATTGCAGAGATATATGGTGATTAGGAGGAGTCGTACACAGAGTTGCCAAGGTTCATGGCTGCGCTACAAGCTACAAATCCGGGAACAGTGGTTGAATGGTGCAATCTGGATTCCCCAAATCCACAAGAGAAGATATTCGGTCGTGTTTTCTGGGCTTTTGCACCATCCATTGCTGGGTTTGCACACTGTCGTCCTTTGATATCGATCGATGGCACCCATCTGTATGGAAAGTACAAGCATGTTGTGTTAATGTCAATAGGTATGGATGGAAATGATCAGCTTTTCCCTCTGGCTTTTGCAGTTGTGGAGAGTGAAAATGGAGATAGTTGGTCTTGGTTCATGGATTGTATAGGGAGACACGTCACTCAGAGACTCAGATTATGCGTTATTTCAGACAGACATGCGGGCATCCTGAAGACCATGGAGGAGCTGCATAGATGGAGGGCGTCGAGTTCACATCATAGGATATGCATTCGACACTTGAAGTCTAATGTGAACTCCACGTTCCACGATCATAAGGTGAAAGACATGGTAGGCTGGACTGCTTATCAGCTCACCACACGCGGGTTCGAGAAGGGGTGTCGCGCCCTCCATCAAATGAACGGTGAAGCTTAGGAATACTTAGCCGCGATTGAGCCAGAGAAGTGGGCCATTTGTAAGGATGGAGGGGCAAGGTATGGTGTGATGACAACAAACTTATCTGAGGCTTTTAATAGTGTCCTGAAGGGTGGGAGGAGTCTTCCGATCACAGCTCTTGTTCGACAAACCTTTTATAAGGTGAACAGTTACTTTGTGCGGAGGAGAGCGGACACTCTCACTCGCTCCTCACAAGGTTTCCCACTGACAGAGGCGGTCGATGGTAAGATTGGAGTAGTTATTGAAGCTACAAGAAATGCACACGTCATATCATTTGATCTGCAGAATGGAATATTTGAGGTTATTTTGAACCCGCGGGGGTCACAAGGTAGGCGAAGTGGCCAGTCGTACACAGTGAACTTACGTCGTAGGACATGTGCATGTGCCAGTTGGAAGTTGCTGAGGACACCTTGCGCACATGTCTTGGCTGTTTGCAGAGATCAGAGCATTTCCTTCGTACCATTAGTGGAAAGGTACTTTACAATGGATTTATACTCATTGACATACCAAGCAACATTTATGCCAGTGGGTGAGCCATTCAATTGGCCAGAAGTGGGAGGTCCCAGGCTGGTCGCCGATCAATCGCGTCTACGAGATGTTGGGCGAACCCCATCATGAAGGATTAGGAATGAGATGGATTTTGGCATCCCAGGTCAAGTGCGTTGTGGAAACTGTGGAGGTTATGGGCACAACAGACGATCTTGCCCGAGTCGAGCGGGTCCATCCGGTTCGTGATCTTTATAATGCTCCAACTAGTATTATTGTCGTGTTATTATTTGTCGTGTTATTATTTATCGTGTTATTAATTGTCGTGTTATTATTTGTCAAGAACTTATGCTTTGGTTGGTTGAACGATGAAACTATATTAGATTAAACTACATTGTCTATTTCTCTGGATGGTCATTCACACAATCATAGCAAACATAAACCAAATTACTCTAGAAAAGATCCAAGAACAACATCCCAACATAAACCAAATTAAACTAGAAAAGATTCAAGAACAACATCCCAGCATAAAACAAATTAAACTAAAAAAAGATTCAAGAACAATATCCCAACATAAAAAAACAGTCACTCTACTCATCCTCTTCATCTTCCTCATTCTCGGGTTGGCAGTACAGGTTGGGGTCTGGCGCAGGCCGAGCTGGAGGTGTGGCACCGTACAGGTTGCAAGGGTCGCGGTACACAATCCTCCCTTGATGACAAGGCGTGGTGGTCAAGAACGTAGGTGCAGGACCGAACTGGGTCGGAGCTGAGCCAGAGGACACAAACGACGACTGGGGAACATAAATCGTGGTTGGTTGTATGGATCCATCATGACTGGAGGTGTGCCACCAGGAGTACCGTATGACGGGTACGAAGGAAACACCATCGACGATTGGGTCTGCATCTCAGGTTGGGATGACACTCCATACCCAGTGGGTGGCATATGTGCTTGAGATGGTCGCTGCATTCTGGGTCCAGTCGGAATGTGTGATAGTGTGGGGTTGTAGGACACTTGACTGAGAAGCTGCGTTCCCTGTGTTTCCATGTAGTTGCAATACTAATCCACTTGACCCATCATGGAGTTGTACTGGTGTTGGGCATAGAAATTATGCGATTCTTCCGCAGTTTGGGTTGCCCGAGTACTAGCATCCATCACGAAGTTTCCCTGGACATAACGATATAGTTATGATAAGCAAGTGAAACACTGAAGCATGTAATCAATAACCATCATAAATTGAACAACTGAAAAAATGAAGCATGTAACCACTAACCATCATGTGGTAGTCAGGAGCCACAGGTTGATATACCCCTGTCGGTGCACTAATTGGTGGGCTAATGAGGCGTCTGGTGATTCGTGTGTACCAAGACATATATTGTGATGTAGCCTCATCCTCGTCTTCCACCTCAGCTGCAACATGAACTGAGTTTTTCCGATTGTTCCACAACTGTATCCATTGTGCATGAACCTCGGCCCAGTTGTGGGAGGGTTTCCCCCTGCGATCCATCTTGTGCAACATCTCCTCATATGCGCATGATGGGGGGACCACTTGCACATCCCCAAACTGGTGGGAGACCCGCTCTGGGTGGTGCCCCTCTACAATCTCGAAACAAATTAGAGGTGTAGTAGATCGCCAGATGTTTCCACCTTCTCGACAAATGGGAGAAAGGCGAGCTAGTACGTCGCTCGAGTAGGGCTCCCACATAAACTGTGTTGTAAAGTAATGCATATGACTACAATAGTTCTTAATTCTACCATATACAAGGATGAGAAGTGATAATAAAACTAACTAACCTGATCTGAAGTTTGGCGATCTAATGCATCTCGATAGTACATCAAGGTCTTCGGGGTAGTTCCATAGGAGTATGAGCAATTCAACCATCTCATAGCCAGTGAATCCTCCCCATCTACAAATCGAGCACTGAATTGGGGAGGTTGTGAACCATAACCTGTCTTCTTCCTTTTCTCTTGTCTTCTAGCCCTCCGAACTACATTATGGTCATCACCTTCACCAAGTGGGATAATGCAACGTGGTCGTCCAATGGGGATGCGCTCCCAGGCCCACAACTAGTATTATTGTAAAGGTAATAAGTTCACGAGCTCATTGAATGTTGATGTACATATTTATATCTCCTTTCATTGCATCTTTCGACTCCTTATTTCATTCGATTTCCAAAGAAAAGATTCAAAAGAATATAAACTTGTGTAAGAATGGGCTAAAATGCAAGAAATAGGGTCTGCACAAGTTTTGAAACTAACCATGCAGGAATTCGAGCAAAATCGGAGTCGAAACGAAGAAGCCAAGTGAAGCTGAGCAGAGGTAGATATCGACCCCTGACATAGATATCGACCTCTGGTGTAGATATCGACCTTCAACATAGATATCGACCTCAACATAGACATCAAGTGAAGCTGAGAAGAGGTAGATATCGACCTTAGACCCAGATATCGACCCCCACATCGACCTCAACATAGAAATCAACCAGAGCTGAACAAGTCGAGCAGGAACAGAGACCTCGATATCGACCTCTGGTGTCAATATCGACCCCTTATCTCGACAGAAGATAGACTCGATTTCGAATGCGGATTGGAACTATATCTTCAAAGAGGCACGGGATTATCTCATACTTTCAAGATAGATAGCAGTTGAAGTTTTATTTATCTTTTTACCTTTAAGTTTTATCAAAATAAAAGACCTATCCTAATTGTTTGGATAGAGTTCATAGTTTAGATAGGAGTTACAATCCTTGGATAGCGAGGATTAGTAGCCTATAAATAAAGCCCTAGGGGCTGATTTGTTAGATCATCCAATTTTAGAGTTCAATTATATTCAATAGAGTTAGAGAGAAGTTTTAGGGTTTGACGTTTTCGAAAGTTGACGTTGAGTTGTAAAGCTTCGAAGTTTATTTTAATGCAAGTTTCTTCCTTTCAATCAACAATGAGTTCCATGATGAGAAGCGAGTAGTTCCCAAAGCTCTTAGGGTCGGGGTGAGCCCGACGTTAGCCATGCGCGCTTGAGGTAAGTATTTGATGTTAATATCGTTGTGTCTATCTCTCCTCCTACGATTCTATGTTTAGTCCTAATCGAAAGAAAAGGGATTCATGCTAACAACTTGAGTTATAAACATAAAATTGGTAGAGACAATTAGGTTTATTTGCAAGAGTAATCCTAAGAGTTGGTGTACGGCGAAAGCTTGTCCCTCGGGTAAAATAGCGCAATTGTCCGTCTTATTTATCTTATCGCATGCATTGGTTAACGTTGTGGTAAACCCTAATCCTAAGAGTTGCTTTTTACATATTTTATACACACAAAAACCCCTGTTTTATTTCTGTTCATTGCTTCTCTCCCCATTCTTAAATCTTCGGCCTTTCTTTGCCGACGAAGAACTAACACACTGCAGGGAGACATCGATATCGACCCCAGACGTCGATATCGACCACTGAGTTCGTCGACAGTTTTCTGAGTCGACGACGAACATCACTGCGGAGTTTTGCTGAGCATCGATATCGACCCCTAGCATCGATATCGACCCTTCTGTATCGACTGGCAGTCTTCTGAGCCAGTCGATTTCGTGGACTAACATCGATATCGACCCCTTCCAGTCGATATCGACCACTTGTTTTTGTTTCTGCAGGTCTTCTATTGCAGAGAACATCGACAGCTGAGGTCGACATCGAGGCCCAAGGTCGAAATCGAGGCTTCTGGTCGACGCAGACGTGAGATTTCCAAAGCTACTAGGATCCCGCTGACACGCCTCCTCGTGAATCGATCCTGACTACCCTTCCACTACAACGGGAGGAAGTCTTGTAATTATTTGCTTAGGCTATGAGTTGGTTTACATCGATTTACATTTATATTTGTAATTTGAGAACTCGACTTACCTCCTTAACAAATTGGCGCCGTTGCCGGGGAGGCAATCAATCGCGCCCTAGTAGTCTATCTCACATCTCTATCTAGTTTGGCCTTGCAGATGTATGCGACGCGCTGATCGCCCACCTGAATTTGAAGGAGTAGACGACCCTGAGCGTTATTTCCATCTAAGGGCCCAAGCTCAAAGAATCATGGCGGACAACGCGAACCAAGCTGAACTTATTGAGCAACTAAGGATGCAGGTTGAGGACCTAACGACTAGAGAGGCGGCACTTAAGGAGCGTGCGGATAGGGAGGAGGAAGGCCGGAGGCAAATAGAAGCCCAAATCAATGCCCTCCCTAGGAATGTCAAGCAATATATGCACCCCGCTCTCACAGTGCCTGAATCGGCAATTCTTATCCCTGCCTCTAATTTTGAAATAAAACCTAACTTCCTAACTGAGATTAGATGGCACCAATATGAAGCAAAACCTAACAAATGCCCTATGGCACATATTTCTACCTTCTTAGACCTTTGTGATACTATTGCTGATGGATGAAGTCTTGAATATGTCCAACTAAAAGCCTTTCGATGGTCTCTTACAGGGAAAGCATTGCAGTGGTTGGAAAGCTTAGCCCCAAGATCGCTCCGCACCTGGAATGAAGTCAAGGATGCGTTCTTCAACAAGTTCTTTCCTCCTTCTAAGACAGCGTTGATCCAACAGAAAATCACGGCTTTCAAACAAAAGCCTGGTGAGGCTCTGGCAACTGTTTGGAAAAGGTTTAAGGACCTACTACGATCATGCCCGACGCATGGGCAACCACCATATGTAATTCAGGAGATCATATACAATGCTATTGACGCTGCAACTAAGGAGAGGATCAACACCTACACCTCCTATGGCTACCTTGAACTCGCCCCACAAGAGGCTTGGGAGACCATAGAGAGGTTGGTGGAGTTCGACAATACGTATGGGACTCCTGAGGCTTCCGACACACTATCGTCATCGAGGCCTGCCCCATCTATGCCCTTATATGAACCCTCCAATGTAATCGATCCGGATGTAAAGGAGCAATTTCATAGGGATCAACTTCGAAAGCTCCAAAAGCAAGTGAGGTTCCTTTCAGTGAACCAAGATTGCATTGAATGCGGATCACAGCGGCACACCACCATCGAGTGCCCCCATGCTGAACAAGTACACCTAGCGGAGACTCACCAAGAGGCGCGCTACATGAGGGGTCCCAATCACCAATATTGGGGAGACCAAAGGTTCTATCAACCACAAAGGAACCCGGTTAACCCTAGGGACCCTCCGCCTTATAGAGCCCTTGGGCACCCGGAGAGAGACCAAAAGAAGGATGATCTTCAACTTGTGCTAGAGAGATAAGGAGGAATCAAGCTAAGAATGATCAATCCAATAATGCCATCCATTCTCAACTCAATCACCTTACCACAAGGATTGGGGAAATGGATATTTGGAAAAAGAACGTAGAGACCCAACTGGGTCAATTGGCGGCACAAATCCCTAGACCGTCCGGAACACTCCCTGGGTAACCCACTACAAATCCTAAGGGACAATCCGGGACGGGCCATGTCACAGCCATACAATTAAGGATTGGCACCAAAGTACAAAAGCCACGAACGGAATCGGAGAAAGCAGCAGATCCAGTCGACATCGACAGACCAGTCGATGTCGAGGATGAGGTCGATATCGACCCCCAGGTCGACCCACATGTCGATATCGAGGCCACTACAGAGCCATCAGAGCCACAACAGAGGTCGAAATCGACCATCATAGTCAATATCGACCAGAGCCCAATCGACATCGATGTTCAGCAGGCTCCTCCGACCACCGTTTTGGCCCCTCCACCAAAGAAGACGTTGTCATTCCCATCCAAGGCATTAGAGGATCCCACCAAAGGTAAGTTTAAGCGCTTCATAAAGATTCTTCAAGGACTTAACGTTACTATCCCTCTTACAGAAGCCCTAAGCGAGATGCCCGCCTATGTGCGATTCCTCAAAGACATCCTTAGCAAGAAGAGATCCATGGCAGGGATCGCAGAGGAATGCTCAAAGATGGACTTCCCTGAAAAGAAGAGTGATCCAGGGAAGTTTGCAATCACCATGGGACTTGGCCAACATCGCTATAAAGCCCTATGTGACCTAGGGGCAAGTGTAAGTCTCATGCCTCTCTCTATTTGGCAAAAGGTGAACATTGGCGTACTTGAACCTGTGGACATGAAACTTTATATGGCTGACAATTCATTCGTCAGACCCACAGGTATAGTTGATGACGTTCCTGTAAAGGTAGGTAAGTTCTTTGTGCCTACTGATTTCATTGTATTGGAAATGCCTGAAGATCCTGTAGTGCCTATTATACTTGGTAGGCCTTTCTTAGCTACTGCAGATGTCAATATCAATGTACGTCGAGGGTTACTAACCTTTACCATAGGGAACGAAGTGATAGAATTATCTTTCAACCCAACCATGAGCGAAACAAAGTACCTGGAGCAAGTAGTCCTCTCGCCGGCTAAGGAAAAGCTTAGAAAATTTTTGTTGGCGAGCACGGAAACAGCAAGCAGGATCGACATCGAATGGAACCAGTCGATATCGACTAAAAACATCGAAATCGACCCCCCTTGGTCGAAATCGAGTATGCCAGATTGTTGCTAGGAGCTTAAGTATGGGGTCACAGAGGTCGATATCGACCCCCACATATCGATATCGACCACAACACTCGAAATCGACCCTTCTTGGTCAAAATCGACCACCCCTCAGCCCGAAGATTTCTGTTTCGGGCCCAAACAGGTAAGCCCAGGTATGACTCCTAACCCTCCTCTATCCCTTATTGATAAATCAACTAAGCCATTATTGATAATTCTACTAATAAGAGGGTCAAAGCTCCATGGTTTGCCTATATTGCAAAAGTTAGGTCAAGAAAGAGAAGGAAAGCGCCCAAAGAAGAACCTAACATCAAAGAAGCCTTGGTCGTCGAACTTAGATGCTACTAAAAGGACCTAGATGATCCAGGAGAAGGCTCACACTTGAAGGGTCCCTACATAAAAGGCTCGTGAAGAATTGACGGAGAAGTCGGCCTAGCGACTCAAAACTCTAGAGCTTGTACATAAAACTTTAAATTTTTTCGCATTAGATGGTTTTTAGGATTTAACTTTTGGCTGTTTTGAACTTTTAAAACTGAGATAATTCGTGCTTTATCTATATATCTAACCAAGATTTCAGGTTATCAAGCAAAAGGAACGACGAAGGAGAAAAGAAGCTTCTGCAGAGGCAGTCGAAATCGACCAGGCCAGTCGAAATCGACCCCCCCAGGGTCAAGCCATCTCCTGGAGTCGACATCGAGGACTCAGGAGCGAAAAAGAGAGGTCGATATCGACCCTAATACTTGATATCGACCCCAACCTGGCAGCCCTTGTCTTCATCTTCTTCCTCGAATTCGACAGATGCAGTCGACATCGACCATTGACCTAGATATCGACTTCTGACATCGACCTAACCTGAAATCGACCAGAATCTGCAGGTTGCGCTGTGAGTTTCTCTCTACCCTTGTTCTTCTTTTTAATACAGTGAGGACACTGTATATTGTAAGTATGGGGTGGGGGAAAAACATGTCTTATGGTCATAACTTTGTTTTCTTCGCATTACATTCATGTTTAAATTTTTGTTCTTAGTTTTACTTTTATAAAAAATCAAAAATCAAAAAAAAATAAAATAGAAAAAATGTCAAAAATACAAAAAATGCATGTTTATTTTTAGTTTATTTTCTAACCCTACTTAGATGTCCTATGATGAAAACTCAATAGCTGACTTGATCATGTAAACCCTATGGCATATTTGGATGGTTTAGCCTAAGTCCTTAAAATTTTTATGTAGATTGTGAACTTGTGATTGAGCACATATGATCCTAGGCTAAAAAGAAAATCCAACAAAATTGTCCTTGTAAGAATTTTGACCTATAGGGAGAACATCAAAAATCCCTCCGCTTTCTTGAGTGAATTTACTCTTCCTATGCATCTCTAAATGTTGTGATATTTATTCAAAACCAATGCATATATATGTTTATGTTTACGAGAATTAAATGATTGAGGCATCTTTTAAGCCATTTTTATCCTCTCTTTACCTACCCTGCATTATCCCTGCTTGAAGCCGGAATATTAGCCTGAGCCTGAAATTGCAAACTCCACAAAATTATCCCTAAGCCGAATTGAGCCTGACCCCCATTTGGGAATTGAGACTTAGATTGGCTGGACTAATGCCTTGTGGAAAGAAAAGTGCATAATGTCCAGTTTTGAGCAAGGAAATATTGGGTTGGTGCATATTTGCATTTTGTCATATTTTGTAAAAGGATCCTTTGGCTCACCATATAAATGCACATATTTACTTATTATTTTCGAAAAAAAAAATTTCCGAAAAAAATAAAGATATATATATATATATATATATATATATAGTGCATGAGCCAAAATCCTTAAGTCTTTTATTCATACAAGTGTTATATTCTTTGAGAGGTATATTAGAACTTGGAAGAAGGGTTGATAGTATGGTTTACATCTTTAAGTGCATCTTTAGAGCATATTATGGAAAGATGAGTTGGGAAAGAACATTATAGAGATTGAGCTTACATTGAAGAGTTATGGTTTGGGTATTGCAAGTGTTGAGATTTAGGAGTCTTGATTCCCGAATTATAAAAGCACCACATAGCCAAATAATTCCATACCCTTTTATTTTATACCAAGCCCCATTACAACCCCGTCGAATGGAGTCTTCTTTGAAGTCTTCCATTGAGCGAAAGTCCTCCAGATAGTTCTTATTACATTTTCATAATTGGTTGCGAAGTGGATTTTTATAAATTGCAATGTTTATGAGATTGTATATGGAATTGAGTTGAGAGTTGATCTTCATAGCCTAAACACATGAGAGTTGAGTGCAAACACATTATCCCTGTGAGGTTGGATCAAAATTGCATATGCCTATGGATCGCCAAAATATGTGCTATGACGTTAAATTCACTTGCTTTGCTTTGCTACCGCTTATGATGTTGCTTTTGACAAGGGCGAAGACTTGAAGGGTGTGTTGTAGGTGTTGGTTATTGCTTGGTTATTGCTTGAGGACAAGCAAGACTAAGTATGGGGTGTTTTGATGTACATATTTATATCTCTTTTCATTGCATCTTTCGACTCCTTATTTCATTTGATTTCCAAATAAAAGGTTCAAAAGAATATAAACTTGTGTAAGAATGGGCTAAAATGCAAGAAATAGGGTCTGCACAAGTTTTGAAGCTAACCATGCAGGAATTCGAGCGAAATCGGAGTCGAAACGAAGAAGCCAGGTGAAGCTAAGCAGAGGTAGATATCGACCCCTGACATAGATATCGACCTCTGGTGTAGATATCGACCTTCAACATAGATATCGACCTCAACATAGACATCAAGTGAAGCTGAGAAGAGGTAGATATCGACCTTAGACCCAGATATCGACCCCCGGTGTCGATATCGACCCCCACATCGACCTCAACATAGAAATCGACCAGAGCTGAACAAGTCGAGCAGGAACAGAGACCTCGATATCGACCTCTGGTGTCGATATCGACCCCTTATCTCGACAGAAGATAGACTCGATTTCGAATGCGGATTGGAACTATATCTTCAAAGAGGCACGGGATTATCTCATACTTTCAAGATAGATAGCAGCTGAAGTTTTATTTATCTTTTTACCTTTAAGTTTTATCAAAATAAAAGACATATCCTAATTGTTTGGATAGAGTTCATAGTTTAGATAGGAGTTACAATCCTTGGATAGCGAGGATTAGTAGCCTATAAATAAAGCCCTAGGGGCTGATTTGTTAGATCATCCAATTTTAGAGTTCAATTATATTCAATAGAGTTAGAGAGAAGTTTTAGGGTTTGACGTTTACGAAAGTTGACGTTGAGTTGTAAAGCTTCGAAGTTTATTTTAATGCAAGTTTCTTCCTTTCAATCAACAATGAGTTCCATGATGAGAAGCGAGTAGTTCCCAAAGCTCTTAGGGTCGGGGTGAGCCCGACGTTAGCCATGCGCGCTTGAGGTAAGTATTTGATGTTGATATCGTTGTGTCTATCTCTCCTCCTACGATTCTATGTTTAGTCCTAATAGAAAGAAAAGGGATTCATGCTAACAACTTGAGTTATAAACATAAAATTGGTAGAGACAATTAGGTTTATTTGCAAGAGTAATCCTAAGAGTTGGTGTACGGCGAAAGCTTGTCCCTCGGGTAAAATAGCGCAATTGTCCGTCTTATTTATCTTATCGCATGCATTGGTTAACGTTGTGGTAAACCCTAATCCTAAGAGTTGCTTTTTACATATTTTATACACACAAAAACCCCTGTTTTATTTCTGTTCATTGCTTCTCTCCCCATTCTTAAATCTTCGGCCTTTCTTTGCCGACGAAGAACTAACACACTGCAGGGAGACATCGATATCGACCCCAGACGTCGATATCGACCACTGAGTTCGTCGACAGTTTTCTGAGTCGACGACGAACATCACTGCGGAGTTTTGCTGAGCATCGATATCGACCCCTAGCATCGATATCGACCCTTCTGTATCGACTGGCAGTCTTCTGAGCCAGTCGATTTCGTGGACTAACATCGATATCGACCCCTTCCAGTCGATATCGACCACTTGTTTTTGTTTCTGCATGTCTTCTGTTGCAGAGAACATCGACAGCTGAGGTCGACATCGAGGCCCAAGGTCGAAATCGAGGCTTCTGGTCGACGCAGACGTGAGATTTCCAAAGCTACTAGGATCCCGCTGACACGCCTCCTCGTGAATCGATCCTGACTACCCTTCCACTACAACGGGAGGAAGTCTTGTAATTATTTGCTTAGGCTAGGAGTTGGTTTACATCGATTTACATTTATATTTGTAATTTGAGAACTCGACTTACCTCCTTAACAAATGTAGATGTATGAAATGAAATAATTACCATACCTGTAGTAAGATGACTGCCCAACGATCTCAACTTTCTCTCTTTCTGTAGCTCTACAAAGCTGTCGATAGAGGAAGGTCAATGTCGCACTGCCCCAACTGTACTGCCTAGCAGCCTCCAAATCCGCTAACAGTGGGAGGTACAACAGTTGCACTTGACCGCCACTACTGTCCGCGAACATGACACTTCCCATTAGCAAGAGAATGTACGCCCTAGCCTGACACTGCACTACATGTTCCTCCACATCTTCTGGTAAGGGCACCAGTAGCTGTCGTAGCCCGGCCACTTTCACCGACGAACCCCTTATCTGATTTGGCGGGGGTCTTTGCCCAAGGAGTGTTTCAGCAACGGTTGGCCAATCGTAGCATGCAGTTCCAGTAACCGCAAGACTGTCAACACGTAGCCCCAATAAAACTGAAACATCTTGGAGTGTGATTGTGGTCTCCCCTACGTTGAAGTGGAAGGTGTGGGTCTCAGGTCTCCATCTCTTTATCAACGTCGTAATTAACTCATTGTCTAGCTCGAACCCAGACCTAAGCTTGTAGATGCATTCGAATCCTGCAGCCTTTATGTATTGCATCACTCTCTGGTCTAGAGCTAGATCTCGCCCAATCTTACACAAGTGTAGTCTGTGTTGGATCACGCCATTCGTCTATAAATATAATGCAAACAAACATTAGTTTCTGATCTGTTTGTAACATATACTTACATATTCTTCACGATAACAACATGTACTTACATATTCTTCGCGATTCCAAACATCAGTTGACCTATGGAGATGTTGTCTATGGAGCACCTCATTCACCAGCGGACCGGGATTCAATTGCATTGCCATTTGTACCTTAAGACAGAACACATAATTTGTGCAGAATGACTTAATGAAATTCTGGATCTTAATTTTGTATTTATACAATTCAAAAGTACTTATCCTACCATCCTTAGCAATCAAAGTCTTTTAAATGCTCTTCTCCTTTTTTTTATTTTTTCCCTAATTCAATTCTAAACTTCTATAATTTTTTTCTTATATAGAATCTATTCTACTATTATTTTATGCAATCAATAATCTTTTCTAAATCTATTCTACTATTATATAATACAATCTTTCAAGTATATATATACACAATCAAAATCTAATTTTCTATTATTTCATGACACCTAAAATGTTTTCTCTTCTAATAATCATACAATATTTGCTATATGACAAACATACAATTCCGGATCTATAATAATCACTAATCTATATTCGTTAAAACAAACATACAAATATCAAAATTTTTGATCAACTATCATCAAATACAACTTTCAAAATTTTGGATTAACTCCATCAAAATTTTGGATTAAATCGATCTACAACTATCACACAATTTCGGCTATATGTAATAATCACTAATCAACAATAAAAAAACATACAAATATCAACAAACCCTCATCCATTCCGACCAAAATCAATCTATCATCATCCATATTCGTTCAAAAAAAAAACTTCAACTGGCGATTTGGAAGATGACCGAAGAAGAGATGAACAACGAGGGGATGATGAAGGTGAACGAGGAGGGGAGGATGAAGGATGAACAAAGAAGAGATGAAGACGGACGAACGAAGACGACGAACGAAGAAGATGAAGTGAAGAAGTTGGAGAAGGAGGCCGGTTGGGTTAGGGTTTATTACACTAAAAACGCGGCCCCAGGCTGCGTTTTTGGTATAACTGCCACCAACTGCAGTAATTACCCCTTTGACCATCTTTTTTTTCTGAAAATAAATAGAGAAACGCGGCCCCAGGCCGCGTTTTTGCTTTGCGTCCCATCCAGTCAGCAACTGGGGCCCAAGTCCAGAGCAGAAACGAGGCGCGTTTCTAGTGCCAACTCAGCATCTATTCATATATCTATAATTTCATTTTATTTTTTAATAGAAACGCGGCCTCAGGCCGCGTTTCTTTTGTAAAATTCAAACCCCAACCCCGGCGCCAATTCTCTTTCGAGGTTTGTACATAAAACGCGGACCCAGTACGCGTTTTTCTGCCAAACCTGCAAAAAATGAATATTTTTGTAATTAGTTTAAACCATTGAATATTTACGTAAATATTTATTTTTTTATGAATATTTCGAAAAAACGGCTCATATAATGTCATTTATCTAACTTAAATAACCTATAAAAATAACATTTCCCATTTAACATGCCAAAATAGATTATTAACTTAATAAATCACACAAACGAGAGGATTGTAATTTATTTAACGCAATTTGGCATGATTCAACTGTAGACAACAACTAGACACGAAAGCACGCAGATGAGCATAAAAAACTCGGAATGTCACTTGCCTTTTTCACCTTGTTGGATTTCGGTACCAACTATGGACTTCAAAAGTTTGATGACGGATTTGAATAAATAATGAATCTAAAATACGAGACATAAGGAAGAATTTAATAATTGGTATCTTGTATATGTAATTGACTTATATAATTCAAAATAAAACCGAATTAATTATAAAGTCACATACTATACCAATTTGATGTCGTTGGAATCTAGGCTCGAGATAGGCGTGTCGGTATTTGAGATTGTCGCTGCGAATTAGGGAAATTACGCGATTTAAAACACCATCTAAAACTGCGGACTAGTTTTTATAATTTTAAAAACTGTAATAAGGGCATATTTTACCAAATCTGAAAGTTTGGGAGGAAATTTTCAATTCTTCTTCTCCTTCCCCATATCCGACAGTAGCTTGCACAACATCTCTCCGGCGAGTCCTCGGCGCAACTCCGGCGATCCGTAGCGGCTTCCACCTTGCACGGTTGCGCATGCGGCTGATCTATACGGTTTCCTGGTGACGCGAAGATGCTCTTGGTGGTCCTGGGTGGCTACTGTCGCGACGGGGCAGCGGTGGACGACGTTCTCCGGCGAAGCTTCGATCGAAATTGGGGGTTTTTGATTTCGGTTAATTGGGGATAAAATGTTTTAGGGAAAATGCTTCATAGAGGATTTAGAACGTACATCTGTAGGTTTGAGAGCACAATTTCTCAGAAATGGTGACTTATCCCTCGAACAAAACCGAAAACCCCTTTTCTAGAGTCGGGATATTTCGTAACTGTTTTTTCAAATTGAATACATTATTGACACCCTCCTGATGACAGGAATAATTTCAAGCATTCAATTGAATCGAATTCAATGTGAATTAGACCGAATTTGATCGAAAACGGATAAAAATTAGGAATATTCATGAGAATAAAATTCAATGTTGCTCTTCCAATTAAATATATAGATTGATTTGCATTGAATTGGGACTAGGATTGATGTGTCGAATTAAATTCGAAATTGAAGACAATCAAGGTGTATATAGAGCTAAAGGAGGAAGAAGGGTAGCGACCCGGTTCCGACCCGGTTTCATGTACCCCAAACCGGTTTAGTTGTAGGATTTTGATCCGCTTATTTATCCTAGCCGGTTATGACCCGATTCTGTTTTACAAAGGATGGAGGAGTTTTTAAAGTATAAATAATACAATAATTTAGTTATTGCAATTTAAATAAATAAAATATTTATCCAAGTCAAAATACCTTTAATGTTTGTTTAAATAATTACGTAATAATATCTTTAAAAAATGTATACCACGTATAAAGTATATTCTATCTTCCCTTGCACATTTTAAATAATGATTAATTCATTCAAAATAACCTTTCAAACTTTAAAATTTAATATTATTATAATAAAATTATCCTTTAACTTTTAGCTATAATTAAAGTTAATATAAAAAGTGGAGTTATAAATAATAATATCTTATATAAAAATGATATCAAAGAGAACATCTAAATAATTTAATCAAAATGATTTTCACATAAGATATTAAAGAATAAAATAATATACTCACATCAACTTTTATATTTAAAACAAAATTCATGCTCTATTTTAGTTACAATAAGTTTCACTCTTAAAATCATAATGTCAAACTAAATATTATATTTTCAATAATAAGAACCGAATAATAAAATATTTCATAAAGAATCATATAAATTATTTTATTTTAAAATTTAAATCTTATTTTCATTTACTTAAATTAAAACAGAAATATTCAAAAATATTTTGGGGTATGGGTGACCCATGAATTGACCCAACCCGACCTAGAAATTTACGGGTTGAACAGATACGGAATGCTTTGGTTTCGGGATAAAATATTTGCGCTAAAACCTACGTTTTACGGGTTGAGTTGAATCGAATCCTGGAATCGAGTCACATTTTGACAGGTCTAGTTACATCCTATAAAAAAAATAGTTTATTACATAATGTGTAACACACGTGAATCGGAAAAAAAAGTGTTGGGTGAGCTGGAAATCAAGTTGGAGCCGTCCGTTTTTAATTAAAAAAATCAACAATTTCAATTCAATTTGCACTCTTCATTTCAATCTATTAATAATATAGATTTGTTGAAAAATTGTATCATAAAATTGTATAAAAATAATTATATATTAGTTTTATTAACCGTATTTTTCGCGGTTTCTTAATAATTACATATTATTTTATTATACATTGTTATTATACTTATAATTAATAAGCATAAAATTATATAGAATATTTTATCATTGTTTTAGCTTATGAATAAATTTAGAAATTATATTATTGTTTTTACTTATTTTAAAAAAATTATGAAAAAATCATAAAGAATAAATTTCTAAAAAAGTTAAAATAAAAGATTGCATAGATTTTAATTTGGAACTTTTAATTTTAATTAAAAGTTCCAAATTAACATCTATTCTATCTTTTAATTTAATTTTTAAAAAAATTTATGATTAGTTTATACGATTACGATTAATGAGAAGTCGACATGTGTTATTTCATCTTGATTATATATATATATATATATATATATATATATATATATATAATTTTATACGTGATTAATTTTTTATCAATGAGGATCTTCTACTTCACAATATGTTTCACTCCCTACAACACAAAAATATTTTAACATTTATTTATTCTCAAAAAAAATTATAAAAATTATATTTATATTACTAACATCTATTTTTATATATTCGTAAAATTTTATTTTTAAAAATCATGTTTTACAAATTTTTAAAATTAAAAATGAAATATTTAAAAAATTATAATTATTAAAAAATTTAAAAAATGATTTTTTAAAATAAAATTTTGTGAATATATAGAAATAGATGTTAGTAATACAAATATAATTTTTAAAATTGTTTTTAAGTCCAAATAAATGTCAAAATATTTTTGTGTTGTAGGGAATGAAACATATTATGAGGTAGGAGATCTACATTGATTTTTTATTCGTTAACTAAAACCATTTTTATACTAATTGGAGGAGGAAGAATGAATACTCCGTCTTTACCATTTCAGGAGGAGGAAGAATGAATCAGTCTACGTGTAAGATGATACTCCGCAGATGTATGAAAAAACTAGAAGCTTCTGGAAAAGGGAGTAAACTTCCATATCTTCTCGCGCCTTCCTAGATGAAGATCAACAAAACTAATCCCTATCACTCTCTTCGCCAGCACATCCTGTGGGCCCCAACCCTCCCACCCGATTCCCTGAATGATCTCTCTATTTTAACGCCCCCTCCGAAACTTCTAGAAAGGAAACACCACCACCGTACCAAATCCTCTCCACTCAGGCTCCAAATCCTCTCTCCACTCTTCAATCTCTTGACAAATCCAGCTGTTCTCTCTTCCTGTGAATCCTCTCAATTCGAAAGCGATTCATTTCTAACCAGGTACGCACTGCCTTGCTCTGTTTCGCTTTCGGCATTGGAATATTTGATAAGATATCAATTTCCGTGTTTGATGAATTTAAACGATCAAGACCTAATTCATGGCGTGCGCAGTTTTTGTATAGTAGAGGTTGGATCTGAAGAATAGGAGGAAGGAGAATTGGTTGTGGAGGATATGCCGCCATTGCCAGTTGAACAGACCGGCGAATCGAGTGCCGGTAGTGACTCTCAGAGGTCGCTTCCGACTCCGTTCCTCACTAAGACGTACCAGCTGGTGGACGATCCGGCCTTTGACGACCTTATCTCCTGGAACGAAGATGGATCCAGATTCATCGTCTGGAAGGCCGCCGAATTCGCTAGGGATTTGCTCCCTAAGTACTTCAAACACAACAATTTCTCCAGCTTCGTTCGGCAGCTCAATACTTATGTAAGCCCTCTGGTTCTCATTTCGTCGATTAGAATCGAAACACGATTTTATGTATTTTGCTCAATCGATCTGTTTGTTGAACTTGAACCCCAGGGATTTCGAAAGGTGGTACCAGATCGATGGGAGTTCGCCAACGACTGCTTCCGGCGAGGAGAGAAATCTCTTCTCCGGGAAATCCAACGCCGGAAGATCGCCCAGACGGCTACGACGACAACCTCTACGGTAACGGTAGCAGCGCTGCCACCGGCGACAGTGAGGAGTGTGTCGCCGTCGAACTCCGGCGAAGAGCAGGTCATCTCCTCGAACTCGTCGCCTTCCGCGGGAGCAGGAACGCGGCAAGGCGCAAGCAGTAGCAGGCCGGAGATCCAGGAGGAGAACGAGCGGTTGAGAAGGGAGAATCAGAAGATGGTGCAGGAGCTCAACCACCTGAGGGGGCTCTGCAACAACATCCTCTCTCTAATGAGCAACTTCGCGGCCGGCCACCAGGAGACAGGAGGCATGGTGATGGGAGACGGCGCAGGATGCAGCGGGAGGGTGGAAGTGAAAGAGGAGGAGATGAGCCCGAGGCTGTTCGGCGTGACGATCGGCGTGAAGCGCCCGAGATGGGGAGAGGAAGAGGAGGAGAGCGGGAGCCAGGGGCGTAAATCAGATGTAGTGTAGCAGGAGGAATATAATGTTGGACCGGGTTCGGGGAAGATGGATGGAATGGAAACTGAACCGGATAGTGAGTGTTACGTTACGGCCCTTGGCCCTGGAGACAGGGACTCCGGTGTAACGTGTAAGTGGGGGCCGATGAAGAGACACGTGCTGTGGCCTGTGGAAGGTGGGTGGGGCACTGCAGAAGGGCTCTTCTTCTAGAGGGTGCTTTTGGGCAGTTGCGTGCGCGTGTACTTGGATGAGTGACCTCAGGTGGAAGGGTGGGAAGTGGAAACTGGTGTGTGGATTGGGAAGGTACACTCCGATGGATAGACAAGTTTTGTAACTGTTGCTGCTGTACAGTAAGGCCAAGGCCAAGGGAATGCGCTTATAAACTTGAAAATTATTGGTTCAATTCTATAAATGCCCATTTATTAATTTTAATTTTACTATATGTTCATTATTTAAAATATCAATTAGATTTTTGTCTAAAATATCAACTGAACTATTAACAAGAAGAATCACAAACACATACATAAAAAAGGCTAGTCTTTGTAATGGATAAGAATAAATCATTAGGTCTAAAAAATGTTAAAGCAAATTAATCAAATCTATATCACACTTATACCAAAGTGTGACTATACTAGCACAACAAATCGGTCGATTAGTATATGCTTGATAATATATAAAATTATTGCAAAAGTTATAGTAGGGGGGATGAATGAGATAATAGGAAAACGAATACACCCTCTACAATGAGCATATGTAACAGATCGAGCGATTCACAACGTTTTAACGGATATGAAATCTTCCACTCATTCAAAAGCAGAAGAAGTAAGGACGGATAGATGACAATCAAACTAGATATGGAAAAAGCATACGATAGAGTGAAGTGAAAATTTATATTTTAGATTCTTGAAAGTTTCAGTTTTGATAAAAAAAAATTATTGATGGATTGAGGAATGTATAAAAACGGTCTCCTTTTCAATACTGGTAAATGACGAACTGTAGAAGTTTTTAAACTAAAGAGAGGTTTAAGACAAGGAGATCTACTATCTCCATATCTTTTCATTATAAAAGCTGAAATATTCGCAAGGAAATTACAAAAATAAATTAAGTAATGAGGATAGAAACATATTAATGGAGTTCTGCTGCTATTAAAACGAGATTCACATCCCCTATTTATCATCTGCGGACGATATTATGATTTTTACCAAAGCAAATCAAGGAGCATGTATCAAGATAAAAAAGAATGATAATTATTGTCGAATATCGGGACATAAGCTGAATTTTCATAAGTCAGCCTTTCAAACAGACAAAGGTGTGACGAGCCAACAAAAGTAGAGCATACAAATTATACTCAATATCACAAACCAAATAGCATTAGATTAGATATTTAGGATGTCCTATTATTGGGGGGGGGGGGGGGTTGAATAGAACCACCTTCGAAGAAACTATAAGCAAAACCAAAATCCAGTTGCTCAAATTTGAAAAATGAATTCCCTATCTTATTAAAGAAGAGTTGTAATAATAAAGGCAAACCTTGCAGCAAAACCAAGTTATGTCATGCAAAACTTCATACTACCAATGCATATGCATAAAGATTTGGACCAAATCAATATAGGATTTTTCTGGAATAAAGACATAAATTACAAACCACTTATTGGATGAGACAAGATCTGCAAATCAAAGAGAATAGGAGGACTTGGTATTAACAAAACCTATGATATGCACAAGGCAATCCAAATAACTCCTATTATGGAAGATATTAGTGGAATCGCTAAATCCTTGGGCCGCGTTAGTAGGAAAATACATATGAAGGATAAAACATTTTAGGAATACAAGAAGAGAGAAGGAGCATCATAGAAATGGATAAAACTTATAGAAATTAAAAAAGAATTTTTCTTCAAAACTATATGACAAATTGGTAATGAAAGAACAATAAGATTTTGGGTAGATAGATAGGTGGATAAGGAACCTTTAAAACGAAACGAAAAAGGAAACCATGATATAGTATTGATGCGACATAAAAAGTTGATAAATATAAAATATCTAAACGCCGACAAATCGTGAAAGATAGAGGCTCTTAAGGCAATACTACCGAATGAAATGATAGCTAAAATCCGATTTGTAAGATTGCTAATAGGGGAATTTGAAGATAGATTTTATCGGAAGAAGAGTAGAGATCGATGTTCTTCACAAAGAGTGCACTTGATTTGATTAAAAAAAATGCCAACAAGAGACAAGTGTTGAGGCATCAATTTGGAAATTAGACTGCCCCTCAAAGGTAAAAAACTTTGGATGGAAATTAATGACCAACAGGATCCCTGATAAAAAGAGGCTAGCACAAAACGGGTATATGTCCCTTTGGAGTGTGATTTGTGTACCAATCCAAGAGAAGATTGCGTGTTATTTATGAAATGTGCGCAAAAACGAACATTAATTAGGAAAATTGACAGAACCATAATTGTTTTCTTATTCAAAGCTATGTTATAGGCCAATTATGTGTATATACAAATTTTTATTATATCTTATTGATTTTAACTTGAGTTATATTTATATGTTGACAAGGGTTTGATATAAATATAAAACTTACATTTATTTCAATTTTAAATATGCAAAAAATTTCGTGGAAAAAAATCATAAAATGAAATCATATAAAAATATCATGAATATATCTTGTATTATTGTATTCTTAGGAATAGATGATTCCATGTTTAGGTGTTTGGTGACATGAAAGTTGGAATTAAATCGATTGCGAGCTAATTCTTCAATCCCACTTTTGGGATATTTCATTCCAAAAAAAACTCCAAGAATCCCCAATTATTCCAAATTATCACACTCATCACAAATCTACTATTCATCTTCTTCACGTGCTTCTTCGACGATCTTCACACTACCCTCTCACCATCGTGTCGTGGTTCTCCTTCCTTCACCATTTTCATCTCGTCGGCATCGTCGTCCCCTCATCAACCATCTCTCTCTTTCTCTCCCCCCCCCCCTCCCACCATAAATCTGGTGCAATCATCATTCTCTTGCCGTTGTAGGCCCCATCTCTCTCTCTCACATAGATCTGGAGCCCTCACCACCTGCCTCCTTTCCCCAATCCTTATAGCCACCTCCACACCTACTTCCCTTATCCTTGCGCCCTTTCTCCTAGCTCCTCTACTAGGCTTCCCCTTCTCTGATTATCCTTTACAACTCCCAAATCACTTATCTAGTATATACTTACTTAAAATTTATCCATTTAGTGAGGATTAATTGAGTTCAATTCGTAAAAGGAGAAAGAAAATGCAAAAGTTCTCAAGAAATTTTCAAGATACTGTTTATTTCAATATCATACCGAACGAAAATCTTTAGTAATAACTTATTCTGATTTTTTTTTATTTTATTATCATTTCAATTCCAAATTTCCAATTCCAACTCCAATTATCATACCAAACGAGGCTTAAGGTGACTGTCATAAAATCTTCATAGATGAAACATATAACTTTAAAATATTTAGATTACAATTAAAATTAAAATATTTAATTTAGTCGGTTCATTACAAAATTGAAGCTGCAAATATTAAATTACACAAGTCCTTAGAGATCCTTCAAATCTCTATAATAAATTTCTCCCTCCGTTAATTAAAATTTGATGTTTTACTATTCATGCACGCTTTTTGAGGTGTTGAAAACTATATAAATTATTAACTTTTTTAATATATATTTTTAATAATTTCATACTTGTTACTATTAAGTACTACCTCCATTTCCTTTTAATTGACTTTTTACTATTCATGCACGTTTTTTAAGGTGTGAAAAACTATATGAAATAATAATTTTTTAAAATATTTTTTTCGATAATCTCATACTTATTAGTGATAAGTATAATATTATTAAAAAATATTATTAAAATATTAATATTTAATATAGTTTTGATCGTTCTAAAATATGTGCATGACTTGAAAAAGTCAATTAAAAGGAAACGGAGGGAGTATGAATTTATAAAAATAATTTTTTAAAAAAGTTAATATTTCATATAGTTTTTATCATTCTAAAAAAGCGTGCATAAATAGTAAACGACAAGTTTTAATTAACAGAGGGAGTATTTAATAACAAAATTGAATGGCTTATCCGAAAATCTTTCATTTTTCATACATTTGTAAATTTCTTCATGTATAATTGAATAAATAATAAATGAATCTCCATAAACCCGATCGTTATTGCATACATTAACCTTTAATAATTAGTTGCTCAAAAATCACATTAACCGTTTAATAAGTCGGGGCCTGAAACCCCTCTTTTGAGAAAGAGAACGCGCTGGGGCCTTTTGCCCCACGCGCCCCCAATCGAGGATGTCATCCTCCTCCGGCAAACCTCCGTTTCTTCTCCTTGTTCACCACCTCCTCAATCCGTTTGGGCATCCACCACGCTAAGGGATATCGACCTCCTCCTAGACCCTTCTCGTAGAGATCGGTTCTGGATTCGTCTTCCTCAGTTGGCTGCCTTGTTACCCCGTCCCTGATATCCGCTGCGGTATCGGTGGCAGCCTAAATCAACAATGTTCATAATAAGCACAAGAGAATTAATAGAATTAATATGAATAGAACAAGAATAGAAATCTCACAACTTTATGATGTGATTCAGGCTCTTCCAACACATGCTTAGTATTTCAGTCATAAAATGGGCTATATTAGTCCGATGAATGTCCATGAGTACTTGTTGGAAAGTTAATTCGAAGGGCTACATCTTTCATGAAGATCAAAATGCCTAAATCATCCAAAAATATATCCGAAGTTGGCAAAAATCCAACAGTTCAAAGTCTGGACAGTTTTCCCGATGCATTGAATGAAGTCGGAATAGATGAAGATGTATCGAAGGGTCTTCATTCAATGGAACTTGATGGTTTTCTACACTTCATGATGATATCCAACCCTTCATTTTCCTACAATGGGGCTGACCAACTTTCTACATCAATTTCCGAGAAACTTTTCATCTTTTCCGTCTTTAAATCGTCATTTTAATTGTTGTTGTTTTATGGATATAAAATGGTTGGACCTTTGTAATGAAAAGCATATTTGAGTTGATAATTTTTGGAAAAAGTGTGTGTTTTGTTGATTTGGTGAGATGCCATTTTGACACCCCATTCCAGGGTGAGAGGCCGAGGAATGGTTCCGTTTGTTTAACTTCTTCCGGTGAGATGCTTGTTAGAGTTGTTCAAGCAAAGACTTGATTACTTGGGAGTGAGATGCCGACGAGTGAGAGAATGAATTTGGTAAATCTATGGGTGAGATGCTCTTAGATTTAGCCATTCATATCTTGTTTTACTTCTCCATAAACCTAGAAAAAAATCTAAAAAAAGAGTCGTGTGTGTCAAGTTTTGTTCTTATGCTTGATCGAAGCTTGAAACTTGTTGGATCGATCCTTTGGGTTATATCATTTGGTATCATAGCTAATCCAATGAGTTTACAAGGCCATATGTACTACCATCTCCTTCAACCTCAACCACCCATCAGAGCCTTCGCGGGACCAATCATTGAAGTGCATTACGCAGATCCAACGTACAGGGGTGTAATGTACCATTTGGAAGGTCCTTATGGATTCGAGAGCTTTTGCGGGACCGACCATCGATACTTTATGCAGATCCAACGTACAGGGGCGTATCGTATTTTTCGGAAGGGCAATGCAAGATTCGAGGACGAATCTTCTTCAAAGGAGGGGAGGATCATGTGGTTCAGGCTCTTCCAATGCATTCTTAGTATTTCAGTCACAAAATGGGTTATATTAGCCCGATGAAGGTCCATGAGTAGTTGTTGGAAAGCTGATTCGAAGGGCTACATCTTTCATGAAGACAAAAATGCCTAAACCATCCGAAAATATATCCGAAACTGGCTAAAAATCCAGCAGTTCGAAATCTGGATAGTTTTCCTGATGCATTGAATGAAGTCGGAATAGATGATGATGCATCGAAGGGTCTTCATTCAATGGAACTTGATGGTTTTCTACACTTCATGATGATATCCAACCATTCATTTTCCTACCATGAGGCTGGCCAACTTTCTCCATCAATTTCCGAGAAACTTTTCATCATTTCCGTCTTTAATTCGTCATTTTAATTATTGTTGTTTTATGGCTATAAAATGGTTGGACCTTTGTAATGAAAAGCATATTTGAGTTGAGAATTTTCAGAAAAAAGTGTGTGTTTTGTTGATTTGGTGAGATGCAATTTTGACACCCCATTCCGGAGTGAGAGGCCGAGGAATGGTTCCGTTTGTTTAACTCCTTCCGGTGAAATGCTTGTTAGAGTTGTTCAAACAAAGGCTTGATTACTCAGGAGTGAGATGCCGACGAGTGAGAGAACGAGTTTGGTAAATTTATGGGTGAGATGCTCTTAGATTTAGCCTTTCATATCTTGTTTTACTTCTCCATAAACCTAGAAAAAATCCCAAAAAAAGAGTCGTGTGTGTCAAGTTTTGTTCTCGTGCTTGATCGAAGCTTGAAACTGGTTGGATCGATCCTTTGGGTTATATCATTTGGTATCAGAGCTCATCCAATGAGTTTAGAAGGCCATATGTATTACCGTCTCCTTCATCCTCAACCACCCATCAGAGCCTTCACGGGACCAACCATTGAAGTGCATTACGCAGATCCAACGTACAGGGGCTTAATGTCCCATTTGGAAGGGCCTTATGGATTCGAGAGCTTTTGCAGGACCGACCATCGATACCTTATGCAAATCCAACGTACAGGGGCGTATCATACTTTTCGGAAGGGCACCTCTTCAAATGAGGGGAGGATGATGTGATTCGGGCTCTTCCAACACATGCTTAGTATTTCAGTCATAAAATGGGCTATATTAGTTCGATGAAGGTCCATGAGTACTTGTTGGAAAGGTAATTTAAAGGGATACATCTTTCATGAAGACCAAAATGCCTAAATCATCCAAAAATCTATCCGAAATTGGCAAAAATCCAGCAGTTCAAAATCTGGACAGTTTTCCCGATGCATTGAATGAAGTCGGAATAGATGAAGATGTATCGAAGGGTCTTCATTCAATGGAACTTGATGGTTTTCTACACTTCATGATGATATACAACCCTTCATTTTCATACCATGAGGCTGGCCAACTTTCTCCATCAATTTTCCAGAAACTTTTCATCTTTTCCGTCTTTAATTCGTCATTTTAATTGTTGTTTTATGGCTATAAAATGGTTAGACCTTTGTAATGAAAAGCATATTTGAGTTGAGAATTTTTGGAAAAAGTGTGTGTGTTTTGACTATTTGGTGAGATGCCATTTTGAGACCCCATACCGAAGTGAGAGGCCGAGGAATGGTTCCGTTTGTTTAACTCTTTCCAGTGAGATGCTTGTTAGAGTTGTTCAAACAAAGGCTTGATTACTCGGGAGTGAGATGCCGACAAGTGAGAGAGCTGATGTACATATTTGTACCTTTGTTTATTGCATCTTTCGACTTCATATTTCATTCGATTTCCAAAGAAAAGCTTCAAAAGTATATAAACTTGTGTAAGAATGAGCTAAAGTATAAGAAATAGAGTTTGCACGAGTTTTGAGCTAACCATGCAGGAATTCGATGAAATCGGAGTCAAAACGAAGAAGCCAAGTGAAGCTGAGAAGAGGTCGATATCGACTGGAGACATCGATATCGACCCTAGATTTCGACACGACTTCTGAGCGTCGAGATACGCCACACAGACCAGACAAGAAAGCCTCGATATCGACATACATGCATCGATATCGACCATCGTCATAGAAATCGACCAGAGCTGAACAAGTCGAGCAGGAACAGAGACCTCGATATCGACCCCCTGGTGTCGATATCGACCCCTTATCTCGACAGAAGATAGACTCGATTTCGAACGCGGATTGGAACTATATCTTCAAGGAGGCACGAAATTATCTCATACTTTCAAGATAGATGGCAGCTGAAGTTTTATTTATCTTTTACCTTTAAGTTTATCTAAAATAAAAGACCTATCCTAATCGTTTGGATAGAGTTCATAGTTTAGATAGGAGTTACAATCCTTGGATAGCGAGGATTAGTAGCCTATAAATAAAGCCCTAGGGGGCTGGCATTCAATCATCTTTCAATTCAATATCCAATCCAAGAGACAAACAATAGAGTTAGAGTTAGAGAGAAGTTTTAGGGTTTGACGTTTGCGAAAGTTGACGTTGAGTTGTAAAGCTTCGAAGTTTATTTTAATGCAAGTTTCTTCCTTTCACACAACAATGAATCACATGATGAGAAGCGAGTAGTTCCCCAAAGCTCTTAGGGTCGGGGTGAGCCCGACGTTAGCCATGCACGCTTGAGGTAAGTATTTGATGTTGATATAGTTGTGTCTATCTCTCCTCCTACGATTCTATGTTTAGTCCTAATCGAAAGAAAAGGGATTCATGCTAACAACTTGAGTTATAAACATAAAATTGGTAGAGACAATTAGGTTTATTTGCAAGAGTAATCCTAAGAGTTGGTGTACGGCGAAAGCTTGTCCCTCGGGTGAAATAGCGCAATTGTCCGGCTTATTTATCTTATCGCATGCATTGGTTAACGTTGTGGTAAACCCTAATCCTAAGAGTTGCTTTTTACATATTTTATACGCCCAAAACCCAATGTTATTTCTGTTCATCCCTTCTCTTCCCATTCTTAATTCTTCGGCCTTTCTTTGCCGACAAAACAACTAACTCACTGCAGGAAAGCATCGATATCGACAACAAAGGTCGATATCGACCAAACTGATAGATCGACAGTTTTTTGAGTCGATCTCGAGACTCCTGGAAAACTTCTGCAAGCATCGATATCGACCCCCTTGTGACGATATCGACCCTTCTGTATCGACTGGCAGACTTCTGAGCCAGTCGATTTCGTGAACTGACATCGATATCGACCCCTTTCCAGTCGATATCGACCACTTGTTTTTGTTTCTGCAGGTCTTCTGTTGCAGAGAACATCGACAGCCGAGGTCGACATCGAGGCCCAAGGTCGAAATCGAGGCTTCTGGTCGACGCAGACGTGAGATTTCCAAAGCTACTAGGATCCCGCTGACACGCCTCCTCGTGGATCGATCCTGACTACCCTTCCACTACAACGGGAGGAAGTCTTGTAATTATTTGCATAAGCTAGGAGTTTGTTTACATTTATTACATTTTTATTATTTGTAATTACTCGACATATCAAGCGTCCTGCAACAACAAATTGGCGCCGTTGCCGGGGAGGCAATCAATCGCGCCCTAGTAGTCTATCTCACGTCTCTACCTAGTTTGGTTTTGCAGGTGTATGCGATGCGCTGATCGCCCACCTGAATTTGAAGGAGTAGACGACCCTGAGCGTTATTTCCGTCTAAGGGCCCAAGCTCAAAGAATGATGGCGAACAACGCAAACCAGGCTGAACTTATTGAGCAACTAAGGAAGCAGGTTGAGGACCTAACGACTAGAGAGGCGGCACTTAAGGAGCGTGCAGATAGGGAGGAGGAAGGTCGGAGGCAAATAGAAGCCCAAATCAATGCCCTCTCTAGGAATGCCAAGCAATATATGCACCCCGCTCTCACAGTGCCTGAATCGGCAATTCTTATCCCTACCTCTAATTTTGAAATAAAACCTAACTTCCTAACTGAGATTAGAAGGCATCAATATGAAGGAAAACCTAACGAATGCCCTATGGCACATATTTCTACCTTCTTAGACCTTTGTGATACTATTGCTGATGGACGAAGTCTTGAATATGTCCAACTAAAAGCCTTTCGATGGTCTCTTACAGGGAAAGCATTGCAGTGGTTGGAAAGCTTAGCCCCAAGATCGCCCCGCACCTGGAATGAAGTCAAGGACGTGTTTCTCAACAAGTTCTTTCCTCCTTCTAAGACGGCGTTGATCCGACAGAAAATCACGGCTTTCAAACAAAAGCCTGGTGAGGCTCTGGCGACTGTTTGGGAAAGGTTTAAGGACCTACTACGATCATGCCCGACGCATGGCCAACCACCGTATGTAATTCAGGAGATCATATACAATGCTCTTGACGCTGCAACTAAGGAGAGGATCAACACCTACACCTCCTATGGCTACCTTGAACTCGCTCCATAAGAGGCTTGGGAGACCATAGAGAGGTTGGTGGAATTCGACAACACATATGGGACTCCTGAGGCTTCCGACACATCATCATCATCGAGGCCTGCCCCATCTATGCCCTTATATGAACCCTCCAATGTAATCGATCCGGATGTAAAGGAGCAATTCCATAGAGATCAACTTAGAAAGCTCCAAAAGCAAGTAAGGTTCCTTTCAGCGAACCAAGATTGCATTGAATGCGGATCGCAGCGGCACACCACCATCGAGTGCCCCTATGCTGAACAAGTACACCTAGCGGAGACTCACCAAGAGGCGCGCTACATGAGGGGTCCCAATCACCAATATTGGGGAGACCAAAGGTTCCATCAACCACAAAGGAACCAGGTTAACCCTAGGGACCCTCTGCCTTATAGAGCTCCTGGGCACCCGGAGAGAGACCAAAAGAAGGATGATCTTCAACTAGTATTGGATAAAATCAGGCGGAATCAGGCTAAGAATGATCAATCCAACAATGCCATCCATTCTCAACTCAATCACCTTACCACAAGGATTGGGGAGATGGATATATGGAAAAGGAACGTAGAGACCCAACTGGGTCAATTGGCGGCACAAATCCCTAGACCGTCCGGAACACTCCCTGGGCAACCCACTACAAATCCTAAGGGATAATCCGAGATGGGCCATGTCGCAGCCATACAATTAAGGAGTGGCACCAAAGTACATAAGCCACGAACGGAAGCGGAGGAGAAAGCAGCAGATCCAGTAGACATCAACAAACCAGTCGATGTCGAGGATGAGGTCGATATCGACCCCCAGGTCGACCCACATGTCGATATCGAGGCCACTACAGAGCCATTAGAGCCACAACAGAGGTCGAAATCGACCATCCCAGTCGATATCGACTAGAGCCCAGTCGACATCGATGTCCAGCAGGCCCCTCCGACCACCGTTTTGGCCCCTCCACCAAAGAAGACGTTGCCATTCCCATCCAAAGCATTGGAGGATCCCACCAAAGGCAAGTTTAGGCGCTTTGTAAAAATACTTCAAGGACTTAACGTTACTATCCCTCTTACAGAAGCCCTAAGCGAGATGCCTGCCTATGTGCGATTCCTGAAAGACATCCTGAGCAAGAAGAGATCCATGGTAGAGATCACAGAGGAGTGCTCAAAGATGGACTTCCCTGAGAAGAAGAGTGATCCAGGGAAGTTTGCAATCACCGTGGGACTTGGCCAACATCGCTATAAAGCCCTATGTGACCTAGGGGCGAGTGTAAGTCTCATGCCTCTCTCTATTTGGCAAAAGGTGAACATTGGAGCCCTTGAACCTATGGACATGAAACTCTATATGGCTGACAACTCATTCGTCAGGCCCACAGGTATAGTTGATGACGTTCCGGTAAAGTAGGTAAGTTCTTTGTACCTACTGATTTCATTGTATTAGAAATGCTTGAAGATCCTGTAGTGCCTATTATCCTTGGTAGGCCTTTCTTAGCTACTGCAGATGCCAATATCAATGTACGTCGAGGGTTACTAACCTTTACTATAGGGAACGAAGTGATAGAATTCTCTTTCAACCCAACCATGAGCGAAACAAAGCACCTAAAGCAAGTAGTCCTCTCACCGGCTAAGGAGAAGCTTAGAAAATTTTTGTTGGCGAGGACGGAAACAGCAAGCAGGGTCGACATCGACTGGAACCAGTCGATATCGACTAAAAACATCGAAATCGACCCCCCTTGGTCGAAATCGAGTATGCCAGATCACTGCCAGGAGCTTAAGTATGGGGTCACAGAGGTCGATATCGACCCCCACATTTTGACATCGACCAAAGCTCTCGAAATCGACCCACCTTGGTCGACATCGACCACCCCTCAGCCCGAAGATTTCTGTTTCGGGCCCAAACAAGTAAGCCCAGGTATGACTCCTAACCCTCCTCCGTCCATTATTGATAAATCAATTAAGCCGATTATTGATAATTCTACTAAAGAGAGGGTCAAAGCTCCATGGTTTTCCTATATTGCTAATGTTAGGTCAAGAAAGAGAAGAAAAGCGCCCAAAGAAGAACCTAACATCAAAGAAGCCTTGTTCGCTGAACTTCGCTACTACCAAAAGGACCTAGATGATCCAGGAGAAGGCTCACGCTCGAAGGGTCCCTACATAAAAGGGTCGTGAAGAATTGACGGAGAAGTCGGCCTAGCGACTCAAAAATCTAGAGCATGTACATAAAAAATTTTAATTTTTCGCATAGATGGTTTTTAGGATTTAACTTTTGGTTTGTCAAACTTTTAAAACTGAGATAATTCGTGCTTTATCTATATTCCTAACCAAGATTTCAGGTTATCAAGCAAAAGGAACGACGAAGAAGAAAAGAAGCTTCTGCAGAGGCAGTCGAAATCGACCAGGCCAGTCGAAATCGACTCCCCCAGGGTCAAGCCATCTCCTGGAGTCGACATCGATGACTCAGGAGCGAAAAGAGAGAGGTCGATATTGACCCTAATACTCGATATCGACCCCAATCAGGCAGCCCTTGTCTTCATCTTCTTCCTCGAATTCGACAGATGCAGTCGACATCGACCACTGACCTAGATATCGACTTTTGGCATCGACTTCATCTGAAATCGACCTGAATCCGTAGGTTTGCGCGGTGAGTTTCTCTCTACCCTTGTTCGTCTTTTTAATACAGTGAGGACACTGTATATTTTAATTATGGGGTGGGGGAAAAACATGTCTTATGGTCATAGCTTGGTTTTCTTCTTCGCATTGCATTCATGTTTAAATTTTTGTTCTTAGTCTTACTTTTATAAAATGTCAAAATCTAAAAAAAATATAGAAAAAATGTCAAAAATACAAAAAAAATGCATGTTTATTTTTTAGTTTATTTTTTTACCCTACTTAGATGTCCTATGTTGAAAACTCAATAGCTGACTTGATCATGTAAATCATATGGCATATTTGGATGGTTTAGCCTAAGTCTTTAAAATTTTTATGTAGATTGTGAACTTGTGATGAAATTGAGCACATATGATCCTAGGCTAAAAGGCAAATCCAACAAAAATTGTCCTTGTGAGAATTTTGACCTATAGGGAGAACATCAAAAATCCCTCCGCTTTCTTGAGTGAATTTACTCTTCCTATGCATCTCTAAATGTTGTGATAGTTATTCAAAACCAATGCATATATATGTTTATGTTTACGAGAATTAAATGATGGAGGCATCTTTTAAGCCATTTTTATCCTCTCTTTACCTACCCTGCATTATCCCTGCTTGAAGCCAGAACATTAGCCTGAGCCTGAAATTACAAACTCCACAAAATTATCCCTAGCCGAATTGAGCCTGACCCCATTTGGGAATTGAGACTTAGATTGGTTGGACTAATGCCTTGTGGAAAGAAAAGTGCATAATGTCTAGTTTTGAGCAAGAAAATTATAGGATAATGCATATTTACATTTTGTCATATTTTGTAAAAGGATTTATGGCTCAACATATAAATGCACATAGCTTTAGTATTTATTTATTATTTTTGAAAAAAAAGATATATATACATATATATAGTGCATGAGTCATAATCCTTAAGTCTTTTATTCATACAAGTGTTATATTTTTTAGAGGTATATTAGAGTTTGGAAGAAGGGTTGATAGTATGGTTTACATCTTTTAGTGCATCTTTAGAGGATATTATATAAAGATGAGTTGGGAAAGAGCATTATAGAGATTGAGCATAGTATGAAGAGTTATGGTTTGGGTATTACAAGTGTTGAGATTTAGGAGTCTTGATTCCCGAATTTTAAAAGCACCACATAGCCAAATAATTCTATACCTTTTATTTCATACCAAGCCCCATTACAACCCCGCCGAATGGAGTCTTCTTTGAAGTCTTCCATTAAGCGAAAGTCCTCCTGATGATTCTTATTGCATTTTCATAATTGGTTGCGAAGTGGACTTTTATAAATTGCAATGTTTATGAGATTGTATATGGAATTGAGTTGAGAGTTGATCTTCACAGCCTAAACACATGAGAGTTGAGTGCAAACACATTATCCCTGTGAGGTTGGATCAAAATTGCATATGCCTATGGATCGCCAAAATATCTGCTATGACGTTAAATTCACTTGCTTTGCTTTGCTACCGCTTATGATGTTGCTTTTGACAAAGGCGAAGACTTGAAGGGTGTGTTGTAGGTGTTGGTTATTGCTTGAGGACAAGCAAGTATAAGTATGGGGTGTTTTGATGTACATATTTGTACCTTTGTTTATTGCATCTTTCGACTTCATATTTCATTCGATTTCCAAAGAAAAGCTTCAAAAGTATATAAACTTGTGTAAGAATGAGCTAAAGTATAAGAAATAGAGTCTGCACGAGTTTTGAGCTAACCATGCAGGAATTCGATGAAATCGGAGTCAAAACGAAGAAGCCAAGTGAAGCTGAGAAGAGGTCGATATCGACTGGAGACATCGATATCGACCCTAGATTTCGACACGACTTCTGAGCGTCGAGATACGCCACACAGACCAGACAAGAAAGCCTCGATATCGACATACATGCATCGATATCGACCATCGTCATAGAAATCGACCAGAGCTGAACAAGTCGAGCAGGAACAGAGACCTCGATATCGACCCCCTGGTGTCGATATCGACCCCTTATCTCGACAGAAGATAGACTCGATTTCGAACGCGGATTGGAACTATATCTTCAAGGAGGCGCGAAATTATCTCATACTTTCAAGATAGATGGCAGCTGAAGTTTTATTTATCTTTTACCTTTAAGTTTATCAAAAATAAAAGACCTATCCTAATCGTTTGGATAGAGTTCATAGTTTAGATAGGAGTTACAATCCTTGGATAGCGAGGATTAGTAGCCTATAAATAAAGCCCTAGGGGGCTGGCATTCAATCATCTTTCAATTCAATATCCAATCCAAGAGACAAACAATAGAGTTAGAGTTAGAGAGAAGTTTTAGGGTTTCATGTTTGCGAAAGTTGACGTTGAGTTGTAAAGCTTCGAAGTTTATTTTAATGCAAGTTTCTTCCTTTCACACAACAATGAATCACATGATGAGAAGCGAGTAGTTCCCCAAAGCTCTTAGGGTCGGGGTGAGCTCGACGTTAGCCATGCACGCTTGAGGTAAGTATTTGATGTTGATATCGTTGTGTCTATCTCTCCTCCTACGATTCTATGTTTAGTCCTAATCGAAAGAAAAGGGATTCATGCTAACAACTTGAGTTATAAACATAAAATTGGTAGAGATAATTAGGTTTATTTGCAAGAGTAATCCTAAGAGTTGGTGTACGGCGAAAGCTTGTCCCTCGGGTGAAATAGCGCAATTGTCCGTCTTATTTATCTTATCGCATGCATTGGTTAACGTTGTGGTAAACCCTAATCCTAAGAGTTGCTTTTTACATATTTTATACGCCCAAAACCCACTGTTATTTCTGTTCATCCCTTCTCTTCCCATTCTTAATTCTTCGGACTTTCTTTGCCGACAAAACAACTAACTCACTGCAGGAAAGCATCGATATCGACAACAGAGGTCGATATCGACCAAACTGATAGATCGACAGTTTTCTGAGTCGATCTCGAGACTCCTGGAAAACTTCTGCAAGCATCGATATCGACCCCCTTGTGTCGATATCGACCCTTCTGTATCGACTGGCAGACTTCTGAGCTAGTCGATTTCGTGAACTGACATCGATATCGACCCCTCTCCAGTCGATATCGACCACTTGTTTTTGTTTCTGCAGGTCTTCTGTTGCAGAGAACATCGACAACCGAGGTCGACATCGAGGCCCAAGGTCGAAATCGAGGCTTCTGGTCGACGCAGACGTGAGATTTCCAAAGCTACTAGGATCCCGCTGACACGCCTCCTCGTGGATTGATCCTGACTACCCTTCCACTACAACGGGAGGAAGTCTTGTAATTATTTGCATAAGCTAGGAGTTTGTTTACGTTTATTACATTTTTATTATTTGTAATTACTCGACATATCAAGCCTCCTGCAACAACAAGAGCGATATAAGTAAATCTATGGGTGAGATGATCTTAGATTTAGCCATTCATATCTTGTTTTACTTCTCCATAAACCTAGAAAAAATCCTAAAAAAAAGAGTCGTACGTGTGTGTGTCAAGTTTTGTTCTCGTGCTTGATCGAAGCTTGAAACTTGTTGGATCAATCCTTTGGGTTATATCATTTGGTATCAGAGCTAATCCAATGAGTTTATAAGGCAATGTGTACTATCGTCTCCTTCATCCTCAACCACCCATCAAAGCTTTCGCGGGACCAACCATTGAATGCATTATGCAGATCCAACGTACAGGGACGTAATGTACCATTTGGAAGGGCCTTATGGATTCGAGAGCTTTTGCGAGACCGACCATCGATACCTTATCCAGATCCAACGTACAGAGGCATATCGTATTTTTCGGAAGGGCAACGCAAGATTCAAGGACGAATCTTCTTCAAAAGAGGGGAGGATGATGTGATTCAGGCACTTCCAACGCATGCTTAGTATTTCAGTCATAAAATGGGCTATATTAGTCCGATGAAGGTCCATGATTACTTGTTGGAAAGGTAATTTGAAGGATACATCTTTCATGAAGACAAAAATGCCTAAATCATCCAAAAAATATATCCGAAATTGGCAAAAATTCAGCATTTCGAAATCTGGACAGTTTTTCCGATGCATTGAATGAAGTTGGAATAGAGGAAGATGTATCGAAGGGTCTTCATTCAATGAAACTTGATGTTTTTCTACACTTCATGATGATATCTAACCCTTAATTTTCCTACCATGGGGCTGGCCAACTTTCTCCATCAATTTCCGAGAAACTTTTTATCTTTTCCGTCTTTAATTCGTCATTTTAATTGTTGTTGTTTTCTGGCTATAAAATGGTTGGACCTTTGTAATGAAAAGTAGATTTGAGTTGAATAATTTTGGAAAAAGTGTGTGTGTTTTATTCATTTGGTGAGATGCCATTTTGACACCCCGTTCCGAAGTGAGAGGCCGAGGAATGGTTCCGTTTGTTTAACTCTTTCCGGTGAGATGCTTATTAGAGTTGTTCAAACAAAGGCTTGAGTACTCGAGTGTGAGATGTCGATGAGTGAGAGAGTGAGTATGGTAAATCTATGGGTGAGTTGCTCTTAGATTTAGCCATTCATATCTTGTTTTACTTCTCCATAAACCTAGCAAAAATCCCAAAAAAAGAGTCGTGCGTGTCAAGTTTTGTTCTCGTGCTTGATCGAAGCTTGAAACTTGTTGGATCGATCCTTTGGGTTATATCACTTTTTGCAAACCAAAGCTTCAATTTATAGACTACATGAAAGAGTTTAGCACTCCATGATAACGGAGGCTTCTCTCTAGGGTTTTCTCAATCACTAATCTCAAAGTGTATTAGATGATGAATTAGATGAGCAAGAAAACAACCCTAGAGGACCTTAAATAGGTTTAAGAAAGTCGGCCAGAAATAAGATAGAAATATCTTGATAAAAGATAGAAAATAGAAAATTTGGCATTTCAGAGACGCAGGAGGTCGTAAGGCGACTTTTCTGGCCACAAGGTGGTTTTAGAGGTCGTAAGGCACCTTACTTGGCCACGGATCAGCCTTTATATTTTTTCCCGATGAATTTGGTCTTGATTTAAATACAAAAGTTGTATATCTCGGAAAGAGATTTCCCACACATACTTATAATAGTCAATCAAACCACTGAGGCCTCTATAAAGTGCATTACAAGTTCAGTTTGTCAGCGCGACAACTTTCGTTCACTTGTTATTTACTTAGCCTCTCGAACTTCAAATCCTCTCTCGACTCTTCTCTTGTCCTCCTCCTCTCAATTATTCCTTCATCTCATATCAACAACAACAACAACAACAACAACAACAACAACAACAACAACAACAACAACAACAACAACAACAACAACAACAACAACAACAACAACAACAACAACAACAACAACAACAACAACAACAACAACAACAACAACAACATTCCCAGGATATATATATCCGGCTCCAAGCAGGGTCTAGGGAGTCGATATGTACGCACCATTTCCCTAACTAAGTTGAGAGGGTGTTTCCGAGTGACCTAAGAAAAATAATAAAGCAGAATAGATAAAATAAAATGCCAATAGGTAGAAAAATAATAAAGCATAATAGATAAAGTATAATATAATAAAATATAATAGAATAAAAGTGATAAGCGATAGGAAGGGTTGTAAGTCAGGGAAGGTCGATGGATGATATGTCTGACACGGTTACCCCTCCTCTACTCGAATTGCACTCCTTCACTCCACTATATCACGTGTCATCTCCTTAGTGAGTCTCAAACTGATAAGATCTTGTCTAACAACCTCCTCCCACCTCTTCTTTGGCCAACCTCTGCCCTGAAGGAAATTTTTCGATAGTTAGGTTTTCGCATCTACGCACAGGCGCACTCCTCTGCAGATGACCATACCATCGGAGCCTTGACTCCCACAACTTAGCCTGAATACTAGTGTTCCCTACTTTTTCCCGTATAAACTCATTTCTAATTATGTCACGTAAAGAAAGCCCACACATCCATAATCCACCCACTGTTCCAAAAAACGGCCTGGGCGGCCGCCTAGACCCCGCCTAGACGCTGGGCGGCCGGAGACCTTCGAGCCAAGAAGCTTGGCGGGATTGGCTAGGCGGAGAGCTAGATTGGCGGGTTTCTGGGCGGGTCTGGGCGGATTTGGGCGGTTTAGGGCGGTCTAGGCGGATTATTTAGATTTAAAGGGTCTAGGCGGTTCAGTAAAAAAAAACACATTCAAAGGTTTTTAACCCAAATTTACCCTAAAACTAAACGCCCTTCCAGCCTTCCTCAGTCTCAATCGTCAATCCCAAGTCCTCCATAGTCGCTTCTGAAACTCACCGATCGTCTCACACTCTCACCGTCCTTGTCTCACTGCTCCGACCGACGGTGCTCCTCCCCTCTATTGTCGTCGTCGTTGGCACCTGGATTGCGTCTGAAACTGCAGCAGCCAGGTATTCCCTTTGTCCCTCACTCTCTCCTCGTTATCTCTCTCTTTGTCTCTCTGAAACTCGCCGATTGTCTCACACTCTCACCGTCCTTGTCTCACTGCTCCGACCGACGGCGCTCATCCCCTCTATTGTCATCGTCGTTGGCACCTGGATTGCGTCTGAAATTGCAGCAGCCAGGTATTCCCTTTGTCCCTCACTCTCTCGTTATCTCTCTCTTTGTCTCTCGCTGAGTCATTGAGTGCCTGAGTCACTGGACTTGCTGTCGTTGCTGGTGCGGTGGTGCAGTGGTGGCATTGTGGTTGTTGAATGTATTTGTGGAATTGTGGTTGTCTACTTGTGATTTCAATTTCCGAAAATTGGTGGGTCATGGTTGTCTAACTTACTGTGTTTAGGTAACTTAGGTTAAGTAGTTAGGTTTGAATACTTTTGATGCCTTATCATGCCTTAATTACCTTTTATGGATTTGTGGTCATTGAATTTGTGGTTTATCGCTTCATTTAGGTGATTGAGACATCATGAATCCTGAAGAGCCAGTTGACAAGGCTTCATCTAAAGCTTCTAATTGTGAGATTCAAAATGAGAATGCGCAAATTTTGAAGAGGAATAGCGGTGATGTTGGATGGGATTACGGAATTCTAGTTAATCCAAATAATCTAGACAAGGTGAAATGCCTGAAATGTGGGAAAGACTTTAGTGGCGGAGTTAGTCGATTGAAAAAGCATATTGCTAACATTAGGGGGAATATTATGCCTTGTAAGAATGTAACGCCGGAAGACATAAAGCATTGTAGGGATTATATTGAAGCTAACAAAAGGAAGAAGGTAGAGAAGAAAGAAGGAATTGAAACTGTTAGGGAGGAAGTTGAAATTCATGATTTGGATAGTGATGAAAATCATGAAAAAGGAGGTGGTTTAAGTCGATCAGTTGGGGCTGTGAAAACTAATAAGCCTCCTCGTACTCTTGGAGCTATGGATAGATTTATTTCAAAGATCCAACCGAGTGACAACTATTTGTGGGAAGCTAAGAAAACAAGACAACAAAATATCCATGATGCTCTTTTCAAAGAACGTACTCACCAAGTGCATGAGTACGTGGCTAGGTGGATGTATGAAAATGCCATTCCTTTTAATTCGGTGGACAATGATCAGTGGCGGATCCACGCGGGGGCTTGGGGTGGCTTCAGCCCCCCGCGTGGATTAAAAAAAGGTAATATTATATATATATATATACACGGTAGTTAAGAAATAAATAAAATTAGAAGATATTTTAGAACAAAAAAGCCGCTTTGCTCATTTGGTCAAGGGTAGCCAAAAGAAAGGGGTTGGTTTACGGTTCGAATCCCCCTTTTAACATTCGTTTTTTTTTTTATGTACAGAGAATTTATTTTTCAAAACACATGTACATAGGACACAGACTGAGAGTTGCAATTTCTTTTTTTTTAGATTTCAAACAGTCGACCTGTCAAAGGCCACGAAGCAAAAACCGACGAGAGTACGCGACTACTGTGTTCGCTTAGCAGACGATTCCTCCCCCACCGTCGCACCACTGTGTTGCTTGGTCGTGACCGCGAGTCCTCCCTCCCACGCTGCTGTTGGCTCCGGGCTGTCAGCCTGTCATTGCAGTGAACAACTGCACCGCCACCATTGCACCAAAGGCCGAAACTTCCTGCTGTGTAACAAATTGTTCTTCCTTAAATCCCAAATTCCAATTGAAAAGGTTAGTGTTTGTGCTTCATACTTATACTTTGTGAATTTGAATTGTCCTATAACTTTTGATTGTTGAGATTTGATGATTTTTATTTTGGAAACCAATTGGTGAAATTAGGGTTTGATTTTGAGAATCAATTTTAAATTTTGATTAGGGTTTGTGATTTTGGGAATCAATTTAGTGAAATTGTGTACATGTGATTTTTAGAATGAAGTTTATGAATTTGTAAATTGAATTTGGGGCTTGTGAATTGAATTTATGATTTGGGAAAGTCTTTTGTGGAATATCTGATTAGATCGAATTATTGTTAATATCTAATGGTTCTAACTGTGTTGCTGCAAGTTGGTGTGACCCAATCACCTTAATTATTTTCTACGTTATTTATAAGGATTGTTCAACTTTTATGCCTGAAAAATGTACTTTGCGAATATATAGCTTTTTATTGCACTTAATTGAAGGTGTTTGATGCATTTTGATCAAAGGAAGAAACAAGTTGACAGTTATTGCATTTTTCGCCCTTAGCCAGACATTGTGTAATGACTAAAAAAAGTTTGTTAAATTACAAATTAATGAGTGTTTGTCGGATGGATTCTATAACATAGTAGGTATGAATCCTTGTATGTGGGTGATGTGCAATAAACTTGAGGATGGTAGACGGATCCAAAGATGAATTTTATTCTCGCTTTGTATAATTTTTAGCCCCCCCTTAGCAAAAATCCTGGATCCGCCACTGACAATGATAGCTTCTTGAGAGTAGTTGAGGCAATTGGACAATATGGTCCAGGTTACCTTCCACCGAGCCAATATCATCTTACCGAGCCACTCTTGAAGGGAGAAGTTGAAAGAACAAAGAAGACACTTCAAGTTCAAGAGGATGAATGGGCGAAAAATGGGTGTTCTATCATGACCGATGCTTGGAGTGATAGGAATAGAAGAAGCATCATGAACTTATGTGTGAATTCTCGTCTTGGTACTTGTTTTCTTGGTTCTAAAGAGGCTTCATTGGATGCACATACCGGTGAGTACATATTTACATATGTAGACGAGTGCATTGAGCAAGTTGGTGAAGAGAATGTGGTTCAAGTGGTGACCGACAATGCTTCAAACAACATGTCGGCGGCAAACATGTTGCTTGCAAAGAGACCTCGCATCTTTTGGACATCATGTGCCACTCACACTATCAACCTTATGCTCGAGGCCATCGGTAAGCTCCCTCTTTTCAAAGGTCCAATTATGAAAGCAAAGAGTTTTACCGTCTTCATCTATTCACATCACAAGACATTGGCACTTATGAGGAAGCGTACACGGAGGAATATCATCCGACCCGGGGTAACTAGATTTGCCACCGCTTTCTTAACCTTGCAAAGTTTGCTTGAGAAGAGAGATGAATTGAGGCAAATGGTTAGCTCCGCTGAGTGGGAGAAAACGAAATGGTCCAAGAGCACGAAAGGGAAAGCCGCTTTTCATACTATACTCTCCACGCCATTTTGGAATGGTGTGCAATTGTGTTTGAAGGTATTTACACCATTAGTGAAAGTGTTAAGACTTGTAGATAGAGATGTGAAGCCGGCAATGGGATTCGTTTATGGAGAGATGAGAAATGCAAGAGAAGAGATCAAAGCGGCTTTGAAACAAAAGGAATCCTTGTATAAGCCGATTCTTGACATAATTGATGCTAAAGGAAAAGGGCGCATTGACGGCTTTCTTGTTAAATCCTTATTACTATTACAATACTAAATTGTCCGATAAGGAGGAAGAAGTTGTTATGAATGGGGTATTTGAATGTATGGAGCGGTTATAACCGGATATAGATATACAAGATGAGGTGATCAATGTGGAGTTATTGAAGTACAAGAACCGGGAAGGTGCATTTGGAAGAACCACGACATTAAAAGTTTGTTCGACAAATGACGATCGTTATGATCCAGGTATGTATATTGTCTATCTCCTTCTTTGTTTGCTGGTTGATTAGTTTAGTAGTGTTTACTGTTTATGTCCAATTAGTTTATTAGTTTATTTGTTCGACAAATGCATTAGTAAAGTTAATGCATTAGTTAGTTAGAAACCAACTATGTTATTCATTCAACCGTATACTATGCATTACAATCCTAGTTACTGTTTTTTTTTATTTACTAAAGTTACTGTTTTTTTATTTACTAAAGTTACTGTTTTTTTTTTTACTAAAATTACTGTTTTTTTTATATAATTTAACTTAATACTTGATTTTTTATGTAGTTGGATGGTGGTCTAACTATGGCATTAATGTACCCAATCTCCGAAATGTCGCAAAAAGGATTCTTTCATTGACAACAAGCTCATCCGGTTGTGAAAGAAATTGGAGTGTATTTGAAATGGTAATTTCAAATAAATTGTTATATCTTTCCTTCTTATTATTTTAATTGTTATTTGCTAATAGCTTAATACCCAATCTCCGAAATGTTGTATAGGTTCACACAAAGAAGAGGAATAGACTAGATACCGCTACATTGGAAAAACTAGTTTATGTCCAATTCAATGCAAGATTGACGAACAAAAAAAAAGAAGATTCAAAAGGAGAAAGTTGATGCTCTTCTATCAAATGAGTATGCTAATGCCCAATCATGGATGGTTAATGGAGTGGATGACGATGACGATGAGTTCGAATTCGATTCGACGCGTATTGGAGTAGATGAGGAATTGCAACCAAGAAGGAGTCGTCGTTTGGAAGAATTGAGAGAGCCCGAAGAAGATGATTTTGTTTCTGATGGCACTGAGTCGGAGATGGATGAGGATCAAGATGATGAGTTTGACCTTGAGTCGGACAAGGAGCTTGATGGTGAAGCCTTAGGAAATGAAGACATAGAAGTCTAAAAGATTAATGTTCCACTTCCATGGTGTTTTAGACTTTGATTATGTTTTATGTTATTTATTTTGTGTCGGTTGATCAGGAAACATTATATATGATTTATGCTTATTGACTTTAGAAAATGTTAAACAATATGGAACTATGGAGATTATGAAAGTCTATTACTTTATATAGCCTTTATTAGGTCTTGTACATGGCTTACAAGTAAAAATACACGTTAAAATAAAAAGTCCGCCTAGACCCCGCCTAGACCCCGCCTAGACCGCCTAGACCCTTGAACCCACCCCACCGCCGAGCATCCGCCAAGCGTTTTTTGGAACATTGGATCCACCTGATCATACTTATCTTTGCCACCATAAGTCTTTGTTCTTGCGCCTTCTTTAGCACATAACACTCTGCCCCATATAACAAAGTCGATTTCACACTACTCTATAGAACTTTCCCTTGAGTTTTAGTGGAACTTTTCTGTCACATAACACTCCTGACGCAACTCTCAATTTCTGCCACCAACATAGTGAGTGAAATACCCCAAAGTATTTTTGGGTATTTCTTTTATAATTCAAATAAATATATTTTATTTATATTAAATTTAAATTTTAAATTCCTAGATATAATGTATAGGAGTTTTATTATTTTATTTTATTTAAAAGTATTCCGCTGTATTGTTCTCAATTTATAATTAAATCCTCAATTTTAGAGGAGAATGTAATAAATAATTATTTTTATATTTCAAGACTTCCGTTGTTTAATTATATTTTATTTATGTCATTTATCTATCATCATCTTGTTAATGGGAGCATGATTTCATGTCCCTATAAGCTTAAGGTGGTTACGAAGACATTAAAGTCCGAGCAATCATTGGCGCTGTGGCATTCCCTGAGTTATAAAAGGGGGTGTTACAGTGAGTGTAAATGCAAATATGCATCAAAACATGCAATATAGACATCTAAATTATGCTAAATCCAAATTAGTATGCCTACCTAAACGATTGCTATCACGGGCAGAAAAACAGTGCAAACAAAGGTTATTCAGAAGAGGTTCGGCAATCGAGCCATGTAGTTGATCAAGTCCGGATCACAACAAACGCACCTTCGACGACTAGCTGCAATGAAGATCAAGTGGGTAACTTAATATGAGAACTTGATGGGGTACCTCGAGGACATATGGCTAGTTCACAGGGAGAAACTAGTGTATTGTTGGACTAACCAGTATTTTCATTTAGGCAATCATTGCACTTGCAAGTAAATTGTTATTATGGTTTTCACTAAGTTTTAAGGTAGTATATTTACTTATATGTTGATTTAAACTACTTTTACTTTTCGTATTCAAGGTTGAATCAACTCACACAATAATTAAGAGACAGATACAGTCAAGCACCAATGAGCTAGACACGTTATTTGAACACCTCGATAAAATGATGGAGGATCACCTTCTCAAAGTCTAGGGAGAGCTAGAGCAGTCCCAAACACTGAATCCAACCAAGTCGAAGGCAAAAGACAATCATTGTGCTGATATTATTTTTCATGATATTTTACGAAATGTGAAAAAGTCAGTATTGTATCACTTGTAGGACCTTCTAAGGGAGTCTCGGGCCCATAACTTCCCCTTGAGGTGCAAATGTTACTGGTTCAGGGTGTCTCGTGGCCTTGTTGTGTGTCCATGAGGTGGAAGAAATCTGGACTACTTCTCATCTATTTATAGTGGGCATCTTCTTGTAACCCCTTACCCTTACCATGTCACTCACTCTATTCCACACATCAACCTAAGTTCCATGAAATGCATTTACCTCCCCTGTCATCCATTGTAATTGCCATTTCATCCCTAATCTTTGTCATGACACTCACTTCTATCACTATGTCACCCCTAAAATATGAATTGGTGTCACTCCATTCCACAAGCATATGAACTCAACTGCTAGTAAACCCATTTACCTCCCCTATCACTTATTACGATCAACATGTCTCCCTCATCCTGACCATGTCTCTAATTAGATTCATTATGACATCCTTTACCCATTCCTTATCACTCCATACCTCAACCAACCATGAACCCCGCATACCCTTCCAATGTCACCCATTTACCCTCCCATGTTAATTATTACCTAACCCTTGACATCCTTACCTCTTGTCTCCCTCGGTCAAATGCATATTAAACCCTTAAACAACCTATGCAGCCACACCATCTACCAAACCGACATGACACACGAACAATTTGCATTGCCATAACTAAATTCAAAATACGGAACACTCAATTACAAGATTCAAAACTCAGATCCCCATCTCCAACTAAGGTTTTTAACTTTTTCAAATCTATTTGGGATGAATTATGGAAAAAAGATTCAATGAAATAGGGTGAAAGATGCTTACTTGTTGACCAGATTCGATTGTCCTTGTAGCCTTCTCTCATACTTTCCTCCCTTTTTGTTGATCGCGCGGATTCGATTTCATTTTTCCTTCACCTATCGCTACCCTTTGTTCTTCTTCTTTTCTATACTTTTACAGCTAAATAGACCCACCCATTTCCTTTGCTTTTTAAAAATTTATTTATTATGATGATGTGACAACTGTTTTCAACTACCCCCATATCCGGTCATTTCATATTACTTGCAATCGACTATTTTTTGTCATTTACAAGGGGGTTGATATATTTTAGCAATTTCCCAATGGGGGGGTCAGTTTTGCAATATCGTCCCAGTGCCAATTACTCTAAAATAATTATAATTATAATTATAAATGTTGATAAAAATATTAATATAATAATTATTATAACATTATTGAAATCTAGAACAACCATTCTAGACTTTTTTTCTTTGAATGAAAATTGCTCAAAATTAAGAATGAGTAATTTTCTATAATCAACTTTGATTTTAAGTTTATCTTTATCAAACACAAAAACCTAAGAGCAAGCCTAATAATCCATGCAAAATAGAAAAATGGCAAAAATTTAGAGAAAGAAGGTATTTTTTTTACCCCAATAGATCTTGTAAATCTTCCTCTAAAATATAGAATCACCATGAGAGAGAAAAACATTCTGCAATTTGGAGGAGGGTAGAAGAAGGTTAAAATTAAATTATCCACTCATTCCCATGAAAATTGATTGCTTCCCTTCTAGTTGTCGTCCCATCTTCTACTTGCTCCTTGTTATTTGATTGTGTTTATGTTTCAAAAAAACCCTACACCCTCCCATTGACACCAGTTGCTACTACTCCAGTCACTCCCGTTGTTGCATGAGCAAGGTTAGATTTGTTTTCCCGTTTACTAATTGTTGTTCGGTTGGTGTTTGTCACCACTCTAGGCTTCGATTGCATTTTTTTGTCTTCTGATTGTTGATTTACAATTGCAATAGGCTTGCTGCTATTGCTTCCTATTCGGTTGGAGCAAGAACTCATTAGATTCATTTGCTCTGTGTTCATGGGCTTCTAATTTTAGGGTCAATTTCACCCAGCCTAATTTCATTAGATTCATTTGCTCTGTCCTGGTTGATTTTGCCCAACCTAATTCATTTCCTCTGTCATGGTCGATTTCGCCCTCTTGGGTTGGTGTTCGCCTATCCTTATTTTACGTTAGAGTTGGTTGTTGTCATGGTCAATTTGCTTTGTATTCATGGTCGATTTTAAGTTGTTGTCATGGTTATTTTGTTCGATTGGGCTCCTAATTTGCTCTATGTTCACGGGCTCCTGATTTTAGGGTCGATTTTAGGTTTATCTTGTTCAATTTATGCTATTGAGATTAATTTGTTGTTCAATTTATGTTGTTCAATTAATTTGATGTTCAATTTGCTATTCAATTTGCTGTCATGGCTATTTAGATTTATTTGTTGTTCAATTTATGCTCTTTGTTCAATTTGTTGTTTATTTTATGGTTATTTTGTTCGGTTGGGCTCTTAATTTGATGTTCAATGTATGCTATTTGGATCATCCCTCAAAACCTCAACAATTCTCCTTCCCAACTTAATATTTCATTAAGTCAATATCATGCTAGTGGTTCTGCCTTTGAAGAAACTGATGTTGAAATTGATGAAGCAACATGTATTACCCATGCAAGCCAAAGACCAAAAAACAATATGCAAGATCGGACAACTTCATAATCGAAGCCTTGTATCCACTTGGCTAACTATGAGCTTGGACCCGGTCAAAGGATCTGACCAAAAGAAAGGCCAATTTTGGAAAAGAGTCACTCAGTACTTTGAGAAGAACAGAAAGGGGAAGGTTATCAAAGCGAGAAATCATCGAGTAGTCATTGGACAACAATCAGCAGCACCATGAGTAAGTTTCATGGACACTATAATCAGGTCCAACACTTGCATTGAAGTGGTTGCACAGAATAAGATAAGGTACACACTTGTTTGGACATGTTATGTTTTAAAGTTTTTTCAATCGCAATAGTCACTAATTATATGAATGCATTTTTTTTAATCAATGCCTCTTTAAATAGTTAGTGCGGGCAAAAGAAATGTTTAAGAAAGTTGACGGTCGTGCATTTTAGTTGGACCATTTTTGGGTTATCAAGAGGTTCCAGCAAAAATGGATGGATGAACATCAACAGATTGATGGTAAGAGAAAGTGCAAGAGCTCATCTAATAAAAACACAGATTCTATAAATTTAGAAGAAGATGAAGAAGGTCCTTCACAACCAAAAGTGTTGAAGAGACCTATTGGGAGAAAAACAGCCATAAAAGTGAACTAGAAAGCAAAACTCGGTGAGGGTACTAATGTAGGTTCCAAAAGTCGGAAATTTTTGTTGGATGAATCTGGAATGAGGACTTGAACTACAAATAAATCGACGTTCAAAGCCTCGTACTGAATTACATTAGTCTTAGAGTTGGAACAAACAAAAATTCATGAACGATATTTTGTGCACATGGCGGAGATGAACGAAAGTGATAACGATCTGGAGGTGTTTGTTTACATAGAGCAAAAGGAAGAAAGTGAATTTGAAAATTGATTTTTCGGAATTTTTGCCAAATACCCATGAGGTTAAGGCTAGTTCGCGTGGTGTACGAAAGTTTGACATATTTTGCCAAGTGCCCCTGAGATTTTTATTATTTTTTCCAAATGCCCCTGATGTTTTCATTTTTTTCGCCAAATGCCCCTTTGTCGAATTTGTTAACATTTTGGATGAAAATAAAAAGAAAAGAAAATATTATTTCATTATTATTTTTGTAAGGTATTATTTGCAGAAAATCATTTAATTATGGTAACTAAATTATCTAATATTATTTACACAATATCATTTCATACTACATTTTTTAACCAATAGGATTAATTCAAAACTTAAAAAAAAACATAGTTCCAAATATACGAATTTTTTTTCGGAGCACCAATCTCTCTCTCTCTCTATATATATATTATAATGAAAACTATTTTTTTTATTTATATATATAATAGTCTTAATTTTTGGATTTTCACCCAATCAATCTAATCTACCTAGATTTTCAAATAATAAAATTTTTAAATATTTTTTAACCAATGAGATTTACCTATTCTAACTATTAAATGAGAAATAGTTTTGCTTAGACGTCATAATCATTTTAATTTTATAATTTTCTCCCAATCAACTAAATTTAGAAAAAAAAAACAAACTAATGAAATTTGTACACGTTTCTTTAATCAATCTAGTTATATCAAACTATTAAATCATAAGCATATATTTTTTATTAGGTGTTATAACCACATTTATTTTAGGATTTTAACCAATCAACCTATTCTACTTAAATCTTAAACTCATGTAATTTTTACACATTTTTCATAAATATTTTTATTATTTTTTACTTAATTATCAAATCTTTTTTTTTCTATTTTATGTTAGCGTTTGATATTAGTTTATTTAACTTTATCATATTAATTTTTTATGCTTATAAGATTTTATTTTTATTGTCTAAAAAGATAATTATGCGTCATGACGCGGGGATTGTATTGTACTAGTTTTCTTCCAAAATGTTAATGAATTTGACATAGGGGAATTTGGCGAAAAAATGAAAATCTCAGGGGCATTTGACGTAAAACTAAAAACCTCAGAAAGATCTGGCGAAATATGTCAAACTTTTATACATCACGCGAATTAACCTTAATTAAGGGGCATTTGACGAAAATTCCGTTGATCCGTTGATTTTTATTAGTTGGTTACACAAGCCCAATTACATAAATAAGCTTCATTAAATGGGCTCGACCCAATATAGTGTGATTTACCGAGACACCTTGAGTCACAGTCTTACACACCATACAAATGCATCAACGTTCAAACCCGGTCCAATTTTGGTCCGACCCGGAAATTCCGGCTAGTCCCGAGTTTGGATCGAAAACTGAGTCTTATTTTCCTTGGACCGCAGGTCAAACCATAATATTTTCGGTCCGATCCAAAACCGTAATTTCTGGTCTGATCCCAATACGATTCCGGTCCGATTCAATTTTCGCCCAAGTACTGACTAGCTCCATTGATAAAAAAATAAGATGAGACTTAAAATTTTTATTCAAGTGAAGGGATAAAGACAGGGATCTAACCCATAACATCTTAACATCCCTTTACTTCTTACCAGTAAACAACCCCTATTTTTTTTTTTGGTGCAAAGGAGGGCCTCAAACCGTTCTTATTGACTTAAAATAAACGTTTAACCCCTCAAGGAGGATACAGTACTAGCCATAGAGGCAAAACTCGGTAAGGTATCATGTTCAGCATAAGAATTAGAAAGCTGTAGAGACCAATTGGCAAGTGCATCAGCTACGCTGTTCGCTCGCCTCCGGATGTGACAGACCTTTGTCTCCCTGCTGCCATTGTCGATGATTCTGCGACATTGAGCAGCAAGATGGTAGCCAGCAAGGGGGTTAGAACACCGGGAGTTCAATAACTTGCAAACAGTAGCCGAATCCAACTCAATGATAAGACGAGAAATCCCCAGCTAGTTAGCCAATCTCAGTCCATGTAGCACAGCCCAAAGTTCAACCAATAAAGCCGAACAGTCACCGCATTTGAAAGTGTAAGCCCGCATGACTTCGCCATTTGAGTCCCGGAGGAGGCCGCCACCCCCTGCAGCACCTGGGTTTCCCTTTGAGACCCCGTCCGTGTTCAGCTTCACCCAATCCCTTGGAGGCGGAGACCAAGTCGCGGTCGTCGTTTGTTGCGTTTGGGTATCATGTAGGGTGGGGGTCTTGGAGTATACTTCTTCATATATTTTCTTCTGCTTCATCACGGTTGCAATGATCCCTGCGACCATATCCTTCCCCTCAAAGATTAGTGTGTTCCGACATTTCCATGTATACCATAGCATATAGGAGAACGTTGAGCTCCAGCTGTCCTCCATCTTTACATTATCAAACACCCATCTCTGAATTTCCATGGTCGAGAAAAAGGGTAAGGCAAGTGTGAAGCCGGTTATGTTCACCCAAATTTGCTGGCAATCTCTTAGGAGGTGAATTGAGGTTTCCTCATGACCACATCTCGGGCATGCCGCATGGTTTGAGAGATGTCTTCGGACTCGGTTTGCATTACAGAGGATCCTATTCTGTGCGACGAGATATACAAAGGCCCTAACCCGCTGTTGGGACGGGATACGCCAAATGTGTTTCCAATCCCCTCCAGCTGGGTTGGTTTGGCTCCCTTGAATAACTTTGATGGCGGACTTACTACTGAATTCCCCTGATTCCGTATAGCCCTAATAAAGTCGATCTCGAGCTTCCGGGTCGTTGGTGACATAGATAGCTTGCAGCTTCAGGCAGTAAGCGGGCGGTAGGATGGGTGAGATTACTCATTAGTCATTGAGGTTAATGAATGGTTTGACCAATGATCCAGAAGTGAGAGTACTTGAATTATTTAGATTTTAGAATTTAGAATTGGATTAAAAGCGTTCACGTAAGAGTCCGGCCCATATATAGTAAAAGCCCAACTACACTAAAAACTGCAGAAAACGTAGTTAAAGGGGCATCCCATTCTAATACACACTTCCAGGTCTGCTAGGGTTTTTCTGTGCCTGCCTGCCTGCGTGAGAGGAGAGGAGAGGAGAGGAAGGCCACCAACAGCACCAATTCGCCATGGTTCTCAAGTAATCTTTCTCTTTCTCCCTTTCTTGTTTGTCTCCGTGTCTCTGTTTTCGTAGCAAGTCGATACCTCTCCAACCGTGTTTACTCATTTTGGTTCGAGTGGAAGTTCATCGATGTCTCTTTCTCCGTTGGCTGCAAAAACGTCTTTCCTAGCTAATTTCATGACGTATTTTAGATCTGCGTTTGTAGATTTGTTAATCTATGAGATGTTTTTATTTTTGCAAATCTGAAATGCCGTTGCATTCGGAAACTTCATTTCTGCGCCTAATTACATCGGCAGAGTTGATCGAAATCCAAGGGTTTTGAATGTTAAAGCTGATGAGGCGCCTTTTACCAAGACATCAATAATTTCTACTCAGATGGAATCATTTATATATATTGGCGAACGTTTGAAACTATACAAAATATAAGTATTATCTCAGGATTCTATGGGAGTTGATTTATGGCTCCTCGGACGTTGTGATATTGTGCACTGGACCTGACTGGAGGCTTAATAATACTGCATATACCTGTAATTAGAGGGAGTAGCAGCGGTTTTCCATAGATAAGGTGTTGCTACATATGTGCAGAACCATTTCAGTTTGTGTTTACTTTTTGCTGTTTATATGTTGTAAGGACAATGAATTGTTACTAGGAATGAGTAAACATCTTATAATTTATCTGGATGAAGAATAATCCGTGGTTATGTTGATGGAGATTCTATGTTGTTTTCCATATTCTCTATTTGTATTATGATTCATGTGTGAATGTATTCCTGTTTAATTTATCGTCCTGCTCTCTCTGCATCAGGACTGAACTTTGCCGCTTCAGCGGTGCCAAGATCTACCCTGGAAGAGGCATAAGATTTATCCGGTCTGATTCTCAGGTGGATTATAAAGAATTCTCCGTTACATTGTCTATTTGTTGTCTGTTTAAAGCATATTTCACTTGTATGGTATTGCCTGAGTTAAAAGGGTTTGATATCTTTCCATGAAGGTTTTTCTGTTTGCTAACTCAAAATGCAAGAGGTATTTCCACAACCGACTCAAGCCAGCAAAGCTTTGCTGGACTGCTATGTACCGAAAACAGCACAAGAAGGTAAACTTATCAATTCATACCTGTTAATTCTCATAGTTGATCCAACTTCCATGAATTGGGGTTTTGGTTAAAAAAAAAATTGATGTAATTGTTTTTTGTATTCACAGGACATTGCTGCTGAAGCTGTGAAGAAGAGGCGCCGAGCAACCAAGAAGCCTTACTCGAGATCTATTGTTGGAGCCACTTTGGAAGTCATCCAGAAGAAGAGAGCTGAGAAGCCTGAAGTCAGAGATGCTGCAAGAGAGGCTGCACTTCGGTATGTCACTGCCAGCAAACCTACTTTTGGTTAAGTTTCTACTGATCCTTCCTCGATTATTTATCTGTTAATCTTTATTTTGCAGTGAAATCAAGGAAAGGAACAAGAAAACTAAGGATGAGAAGAGAGCAAAGAAGGCAGAGTCATCAGCCAGGTCAAAGGTACAGGCCAAAGCTGCACCGAAGGGTGCTGCTGGTGGTAAAGGCCCCAAGCTTGGAGGTGGAGGTGGTAAGCGATGAATGCTCTGGTTAGTATTGGAAAGTTTGAGGTGTTTTATCCCTCATCTAGCCGGGTAGTAATTTTGAGTGTTTTCCTTGAAAGTTTTCGTATGGATGTGAGCTATTATACTTGTTGCTTTCCAGACATGTTTTTACTTGATTGTATCTTGCATTGTTATTTTGCTTTTTAACTCTTTTCTGCTAATTTATCCTACTGCATTGTGCACTTTGCAAACCCTAACTTTGGCTTTATACTAACAAAGCAATTGAGGTGTGTGCACTCTTGCTTTTTTAGTGTTCCAAATCAAATATGAATGATTTTGCTAGTACGGCAACCAGGTAAATCCATCAAAACCTTTGAAAGTATACTATTTGCACAAATTGAACCTCTAAACTGCTACAACCTGTAGTGTCCAAATCCAAAATGCTGCCAAGTTCATTAGCAAAATGAACAGAGAACAAAACGTGAAACTAACAAGAACTACCAACGAAGGACCAACAAAGATGACAACACCTCAGCAGAGAAGGGCAATAGATCACTAGCAGAACTCACAGACGAGTAGCAATTATCACACTAAACAGAGGTGAAGAGAACCAACGAAGATCACGACGCACGACAACTTCCGGCTCTCCCAATAGCTACCCAAGATTCGAGGGGATAATCTAGTGATGGCAGAAGACCATCAGGAGGACTTTAACTATCATGCATTCCTTGCAAATCTAGTTTAAAATGATGTCGGAACTTGCTTTGAAAGATTTAGAATAAAACTAATTGCTCGAGGACGGAAATTTTGAAAATTTTCCGAATCTTATAAATTAAATAGAATCTAACTGAATATTAAATCAGAAATTAAATCTTAATTCAGAAAATAAAATCTTTAAAATTCCGAGTCTTTACATGGCTCCTCATCAGTACGGGCTCGCAGTCATCGCTTGGGCTTTGCTCATTATAGAGTAAGCAAAAACACTCCTATTTCAAAACATATCTTCTACATCTATGATTGCATCAAGAGTCCGAAAATACATCTTTGGTTATTGCCTGTTGGTGGCAAATTTGTGGTGTCAATGGCGATGGTGATTATAGGAGTGAATGGGAACGACCATTGCAGCTTGTGCCATAAGCTTAGCTGCATTTCCATGTTCAGAGGGCACTGTGATAACTGATCTTAAAATTCAAGGATCGCACATTCGAAGAGTAAGTTTTAGATGTAGAAATATCGAAAAATTGTCTTCTTCTATTGAGGTTATACTCCCTCCAAAAATACATGAATTCCACTTATTTTTCTTATAAAATGAATTACAATCCTTATTTGTTTTTAACTTTTAGTACCAGTTTGGTATAAAATTTGAAAAAGTAAACAAAAATGAGATGAATATAATTTATATTTAATTCAAGATATCAATATTATAATACTAAAGGAGAAGTCGCCTAACCCATGTGGCGGCTTCTCCTTTAAAGTAGGAATTTTTATTTTTTTTTATTATAGGATTTATTTATTAGTATGATTTGTTATTAATTGTTAAGATTTGTTAGTTAGAAAATCTAATTAAGTAAAGATTCTACCCTATCTAATCAAGTAAACAAATCTACTTAATTATTACTTAAATAATTAAAATAATAGAAAAATCAATTAACGTAGTTAGTTGGAAAATCTCATATATATATATATATATATATATATATATATATATATATATATATATATATATATATATATATATATTAGTAGGATATAACCGAATCTTAATAAATTAGAAAATCTAATTAATTAAAGATTCTACCTTATCTAATTAAGTAAACAAATCTACTTAATTATTACTTAACTAATTAAAATATTAGAAAAATCAATTATGCAATCCCATCTCATATATACATATATTGATTTGGTGTCATGCAAGTCTCTCCTCATCCGGCTCTCTGCATGAGAACTTTATGCCTTACGAAAACCGCTTGTTCAAAGCTTAAATTATATCCAACGCGATGTTAATGAGAAAGGCAAGAAGCCCATAGACAACAACAATAGTAATGTGAAAAAGAGAGGTACGTTAGATATTTAATTTTTACATGTGTTTTTTAGTATATGATATTTTTGGTATGAGAAATTACAAGTATTCGTCATATGTAAAATATTTTGATCGGTGAATAGATAGGTACATCTTAACCCTCGAATTGTGTCATCAGCATTAAACAATAAAAATATGATACCAGGTGAAACCACGTTGATCATCCAATTTGCACAAATTTTGACCCACTATGATGGTTAGTATTTAAAGACAATTCTTTTATTAATATCAATATTGTACAACTTGGATGACATATTATTTTTTTCATACATTGGACTACATGTACTGTAACTTTGATGAATAATGATTAGTACAATAATTTTCGTTGATCCAAATATAATGGAGATAAATTCATTCATTCATGGATTAGTTGCTCTATACATTGTCATGAATATGAAATATATATTGATTAATATATTCACCTAAACTAATATATGTTTATATGTTTTGTTGTAGATACCTTCCTATGAATATATATAGGACGATGAAGATGTCATAGAGGAATTTCACAATGGTCTTGAAGATAGTCACCAACCAATTTGAAGAAATTATTCCAAGAATGTTAATAAATTTTGATTTCGTAGTTTAGATGTTTCGGTGACTATTGTCACCGAAGTTGAAATCAAGTCTCCAAGTTCTTTGTACATTGCCAATTGCAACTTTCATAAAAGACAATCAAGTCTCAAAAGAAATAACGATTTGTAATTGACCATAAAAAAAATCTTGCATTGCTTTGCACCACTTATGTTTTTCCTCTCATTTCTCCCATGTAGGTGATGATTTTATAATCACAGGTGGTGAAGTGGATGTTCATCGCGAATTACAAGATATTATCAACATTATTATTATATATTTCTCATATTCATTGTTTTTTAAATTATTTCAATTGTTTCTCAAACATTTCATCAATTTCACTTTTTTCCATGTATTCTCTTATTTATGCATTTTGATTGAAGTCATTATATTTATTGTAATTATATTGATGGGATTTTTTATTCTAATGCTTTAATTTTCTTATTATTTAACAATTGATTTTTTTTATCATTCAATATATTACAAAATGCTCACTTTGTAATTCTCCTTTAAAGTAGGATTTTTTTTAATATAGGATTTGTTAATTAGTAAGATTTGTTATTAATTGTTAAGATTTGTTAGTTAGAAAATCTCATCTTATGTATATTAATTAGTAAGAATTGTTAATTAGTAGGATTTGTTAAGATTTGTTAGATTTTTTTGGTAAATTATCCTTTTTTGTTAATTAGTAGGATTTATTATTAATTTTTAAGATTTGTTAATTAGTAGGATTTGTTAAGATTTGTTAGATTTTTTTTGGTAAATTATCATTTTTTTTGTTAATTAGTAGGATTTATTATTAATTTTTAAGATTTGTTAATTATTAGGATTTTTTATTATCGGTAACAAACGGATTAAGGGATATCGAGTAAGATATTGATTTAATTTTAGATAATTATGATATGTCATATATATTTGCTAAAATAAAAAAAAAGATAATTTAACGAAAAAATCTAAACTAATATTATCTTAATTGTCGTATCCTATATCTACATTTGTTAGGGTAATCTTTTATTATCGATATGCATCCTAATTGGCTTATCCTGTAAAGACTGAATGTGTTTTATATTATTATATTAGTAAATGTGAGTAAATAAATGTTTATTTTATTCAATCGGTAGAAATGTGAGAAAATCCGTCCTCGAGTGTACGTTTGATTTTAAAAAACCATTCCGGCATCGTTTTGAGAATTTAGATTTTAACGGATTTAATTCCGCCTTCGAGTTCGAGTATTAATAAAATTTAATTAAGCTCCGAATTGATTGAAATTATTTAATTTCGATTATCTTGAAATTTGATCGAACTTTGATTTATTAAAATTGATTTAGTCGGGATTCGATCGGACGAGCGGGATTCGGGTCTATTCCGCTAATTCGAATTTCTGTTGTGAGGATCACTCCTATTTTATTTTATTTTCCTTTTTCTTTTCTTTTCTTCTTCTTCTCTCTCTCCCTCTCTCCCTGTCTCCCTCTCTCGGACTGCTGTGTGTATGGGAGCTGGTCCCCTCCTACAGCTCCTTGTCTTCTTCTCCTGCACTCCACCCTGCAGAACACCAAATTGCTCCTCTCCTTTCCCCCTTTTCAATTACTGAAAACCCACACCCTCCTCCTTATCCTCTCTCCCCTTTGGCTGCCACCCAAGCTCTCTCTTTTACTTCCATTGAACACCACACCTCACCTTCACCTTCTTCCGCCGCCACCACCTCCACTCCACCCCTCCATTTCCAATCGCTGAACACACCACACCACCTCTCCTCCACCCCCGTCGCCGCCCCATTGGAGTCCTCTTCGAGCCTCCCCTGTTTTGCCATCCAAGAGCAAGCGACGAGCACACCCCATTCGCGGCCGAGCCCACCTGCACTCACCTCCAGCATCCACCTCCGCCCCCAGAAAACAGAAGACGCCGAGGAGGAGCCTGCCGCCCACCGGAGCCCAAAACACGAGCCCCCCTTTCTCTGTTCCGTTCCTAAGGTCGGTCTCCGCTCCCGTTTCCTTTATCCTACTTAGAAACCTCATAAAGGTGAGTTTTTATTCACTTCCACCACGTACAAGGCCAAGCAAAAGTAGTTCGGGTCTCCGGCGAGCCAAATCGGAGCTTTTCCCGACGAAAACGTCGGCCTCGGTGAGCACTTCCACCCTTCCTTCTCTCCCTCCTTAGATTCAAATTGGTTGTCCTTTGGTGCTAGAGGGTGGTCGGGAGTGAGCGTCGGCGATGACGGAGGAGGAGGAAGACGCCGGCAAGCTTCATTCCCTTTCTCCATTCGCTTCTGCTCCTCCTTCGTCGTGGTTGCAGGTTCTGTTCCATTGAACAGGGTGAAAGGGGCGGGTTCTGTCTTTCTTTTTCTTTATTTTCTTGGTCCGGTTCAGGCCAGTTCACTTAAAAACTGAAATGGGGAGGGGATTCGGATAGGGGTTGCGGGTGGGGCTTCTTACTGAACTCGGGTCTGGGCTTGGGTTTTGGGCCAGGGATCCGGGTCATGGGCTTCTGATTGGGTTAGGGTTGAGCTGGCTTGTGGGTTATTTTCCTTATTATTATTTCGGTTATATACATGTGTATGTTATATGTTTTTTTTTTTCTGATTTTGGGAAAATGATTATATATATATTTATATATTATGGAATTATTAATATTTATATTTAAAAGGTGTTTAAAAGTAACATTAATTGATATGGAGTTATAAATATATTTTTTGGTTTGTTTTAAGAATATATGGATAGTAAGTGTTAAACTATTTGAATATTAATATTATTTTGGGATTGGTTATAATTATAAATTTTGGAAAATTAATCGTTATATATTGTTTATTTGTTTTAAAATAATATTAATTGGATTATTTAATTGATGCATTTTATGAGGATTTAAACATGTGAGTTAGGAATTTTAAAGTGAATTGTTGGTTTTGAATTATAATTATGATTGTGAGCATAGGTTATTTTGATGATTTAATATTGGAATTTATTTATATATTGTTTGAAATAAAATGCCGGAATGATTTCTAGTATATGATTTTGAGAGATTGGTTTTAAGGTTTAAATTGTTTAATGTCGGAATTTGGCCAAGTGTGATTTGAGAATTATTTGGAATATGAGTTGACTTAATTTGGATTTAAGATTTTGGAAAACGGTTTTACTATCAGTCGGTTTTGAGGATGTTGAGAACTTGGGTTCGTGTGTATGAATGTTGGTCTGGTATCTTATGGAAATGGCTTGATGATAGGTGTGTATTGCTTTTGGATTACTTTGGACTTGCATTTGGGCCCTTGCTTGTGTTATCTTGCTGTTCTGCATCAACAGGTAAGTATCCTACGGGACTTACTCAGAAACCTGGACCTCCTGCCTGATGTGTCATGTAATGTGTAGTTTTGTTGCATATTAAAGCATGCCATGTAGTATCATGCTAGGATTGCATTGAACTGAGCATGTGACTACTTTGTGTGTTTGAAACAGAACGGCCGTTATCTGTGATAGTCATAGAGTCTTTGCTAGGGTCATAGGGTAGCCCAGCCCCATCGGGTGCCCTGAGTCTATCGAGTCGATATGAGCATGATGATAGCCCAGCACCATCGGGCATGTTTAATTTATATTTAATTTATGTTATGATGATGATACCGTGGGTGAGTGCACCACCACGAGGATATGCTATGCTATAGCAACGAACTGGCCAGTCTCTGCACTAACGGGAAGGGGTGCAGAGGTAGGAGAGGGATATGCCACTTGGCATTGTCTTGGGCCCTTTACAGTTCTTTTCCGCATATTATATATACTAGGGGCATGATAGTGTGATTTAAATCTTGTACTGCATTAGTCATCTTTTATTTAGGCATAGGCATGTTATGTGGCCTCAGCGCGGTCAGAGGACCCACAGGCGATCACCAGGCCTGACTTCGTGGATAGTGTTAGGTACTGCTCTTGTTACTCCATGCTTCTGTGACGGGGAAATCTTTTGGCGAATCGAAGAATCCGGCTAATATATTCTAACTTGACAAATGGCAAATCACCCACTTTGGTTTGGTTTTGACCCGGCTCTGCCGTGGCTTTTGTATCTAAATCATATTTCCGCTTTACTTTCGTTTAAATTGTATTTATGAAACTTCGACTGATTAGAGGTTTGAAACCTCGACCCGTACCTAAATTGCAACATCCAAACGAAGGTATCCGACCTTCGAAACGTATCCTGGATATTTATATCCGGGCCGTTACATATCCTATAGCTATATTTGTTGGGGTAATTGTCGATATCTATCCTAAATGTTGTATCCTATATCTATATCTAATTGTCGTATCTTATCCGTGAATTTTTTCGTATATATCTAGATTAATTGCAGATATTCTAACTAAATAAAAAAAATATGTTATATATCTTTTCTCTGTATATTGAGTTAGTAGTCCTATGGTATGGCGTATGAATAAAAACAAATCTCAACTATTTATACTAAGAGATAAAAACAAATCACAACTATACCTAACAAATCACAATAAACAAATAAATAAATAAATAAATAAATTTACTAAACATTTTTCAAATATAAATACATATTCATTTACATTGTTCCACAAGATAATTCAAAGATGACAAATGCATTCAACTATTCAAGGAGAAGAATAATAAAGAAAAATCATTTCAACTCTAAATAACGGTACATTGCATATATAATTTATGATTATTTTTACATAAATGGATTTGGGTACAAATATTAATTAACAATGGGATAAATTTTTTTTCTCTAATTACAAATATTTAAAGTTCTTTTTACTGTTAACTATATAATAATTAACAATATTTAGACGTGAGGGGTATTTAGAGTTTAAAGTTTACTTACAAATTTTTTTATACATTTTTTTAGTATTAAATGTATTAATTTAAAAATTTTGACCGCACAAAAGTGCGGGTACTAAACTAGTAAAGGTAATAAAGGAGAAGTTGTCTGAGACCCATGGCGGCTTCCCCTGAATCGTCGTCGTATGAACCAATCATAAATTTTTGAATTAATCAATATATGCATAAGATAAAACTTTATTCTTACTCTATTTAATCAATATATCTATATATGCCTAAGATAAAATTTGACCCAATTTGATTAAATATGGATATATTTTTAGAAGATATTAACTAATTTTAAAATATATGCATAAGATAAATTTTTATTCTAACTCTATTTAATCAATATATCTATATATGCATAAGATAAATTTTGACCTAATTTGATTAGGTATGGATATATTTTTAGAAGATACTCCGTATTAACTAATTTTAAAGACTATTATATAAGATATGATTTTACCTATTTTCACAATATATGAACATATTTTTAGAAGATAATGACTTTATCAATATATTACATGGACATACTAATTAAATAACTTTATCAATAACTTCATCAATGTGAAAATATTTTTAGAAGATAAAAAGTTTTGACGAAACTGATCGAAATAATACTTAGTATGGTCATAATAATCAAATAAATTTATCAATAACTTTATCAATATGAAGAAGATAAAAGGTTTTGGGTAAATTGAAAAAATAATACTTAGCCGTGGAAAAGTTATCAACTTATGGAATTCAATAAGAAATAAAATTTTCCTATGTATCTTGAAGGTATTGATATATTTATGAGATATATTTTTGGATTTTATACATATATAATTATGGATAGATTTTTAGATTTTGACCTATATATAGTTTAGATTGTTAATGTTATTTCACAAACGTTGACGTCTTTTCCTTTCTTTTTTGTGTTGTTATTGTAGGTTCTTTACGACTTTGTTTACGATTTCCTTTGTAACATTTTCGAAATAATGTGCTGATTGGTTACAAGGTATGTTATTTTGTTGTTTCCGCTAATATTTACTATCTTTTCACATGTTGTTTCATATATTGTCAATAAAGTATAAATTCATTTAGATTTGAGAAATTGTAGCTTTTCATATGTTGTTTCCACTAATATGCACTAACTAGCAAGGAATAAGGAGTAAGAACAACTTAGTTTGTATACTGATTAAGTATAAATTTATTCAGATTTGAGAAATCATAAGTATGGAAAAAATTAATTAATTGAATAAACGGGTTTTATTATTAAATTTATTTAAATTAAAAAAACCGCACATAGTGCGGGTACTTAACTAGTATTGTTAGAAATTTTAATCGTTACCCTTATTTTTCAATTTTTTATAATATACGTATACATATTAAGCTAGAAACATACATTACCAATATATGCTACATATAATTATTATTATAAATTATAAAAACTGAAATAAAATATTCGTGCCTTAGGCATGGGTCTCATACTAGTATTCCTTATAGCATATTTATCAGTGAGCCCTGTCCCGGGCTCACCGCTTACTTTTTAACTTCCACATCAGCTTATGAACCCCAACCCAGCTTTTCACTTTTTCAGCAAATTATTAGTGAGCCCCGTCCCGGGCTCATAACTTACCTTTTTCTTTATCTATTTCTTTTTTCCTTCAAATAAACAAAGCTATTACTATTATTATTTTTTTAAATGTGTGAATTTTTTTAAACAAACATATGCAAAATGGGTGTCTATGAGTAGATAAAAATAAATTATATTCTAAAATAATTTTTTTTATATTACAAATAAGCCGAAAAACTGTTTTTTTTTAAATTACACACCTGCCACGTGGCGCGATGTGAGGCGGCCATATGGCAGTGCATCTGTGCATGCATTCTCCTCCCCCATGGTTCAAACGTATTGGGATTCAAATTTGGACAAAAAAAACCATGTGCAGTGGCCCACTTCTGACGAAAAGGTGAGGCTCATCTGCAAGTGTAGAATCAACCGAGCTCACCTCCAGGTAAGTAAAGTTTGGCTCTTTTTTTTGATGAGGTGTATTATTGGTGAGCCCAAAGGCTCACCAATAAACATGGTCTTACTATGGCTTTTGAATATACTGAAGTTACATGATTCTTCTTGTGCACTAGCGCTTTCATGGTATCAAGAGTAGGAATTCAAGGTTTGTCTTGCTCCTTTCCTGCCTCCACCCATTTCCTTGGGTGAAATCCAAGGTTTGCATTGCTCCTACCAATGAGTCGAGTTGGTCGGAGCAAGCTGGTTTACCTGGTGCGTGACTCTTTCCATCTAGGTCACGCACTCGGGATTTGCCACCAAATGGTGGGTTTCCTCGTCATAAAAAAAGAGTAGGAATTATTCAAATATTTTTTTTCCAATCTCTCACGCTCTCATCTCATGGCCATCATGCCTACTTCCCCTGCTGCCGTCTGCCTACTTCCCCTGCTGCCGTCTGCTAAACGATTTCGAGCCAACTATCCCTTTTTTTTTATTGCATGATTATTCGTCTGTTTGGACGTGACTATTCATCCATAACAATATAATTATTCATATGTATAAAAAATGTAAATTTTATTTTAATGAATAATCGTCCAGTATCACTAAATAATTTTATTCTGACAAATAATCATTCAATGCCACTAAATAATCACAAGTTACTTTTAATCTCAACCGTTGATCTTCTTAATTCAATGACCTAGATTTGTTAACATGTTACACTATACAGATTGTGTACATATGATACACACACACACACTAAAATAGAGACCTTAAGTCTGATATAGTGCAAATTTCCTATGTGTCATTTTTTGGTGCAATCTGACCCGAGTTTTTGATACGTCAATTAATGATATATAATCCAATATATTTAAGTCACGTTAGATAATGACCTCGTCTATTTTATCTACGTGTCATCCTATATATCCATCTCATATCTTAAGTAGCTAGTTACAAAATCTACAATTTTACTATGAGTTATTTTATAAATATTGTACCTTGAATTATTTTATCTTTAGTTATTAAGATGGATTATATAGTTCATTATGTCTAATGATAAGATTTTTATTATTAATTATCTATTGAACAATTAAATCTTATCATCAAATTTTTATTAATTATCAACCTCATATCATAAGTCGCTACAAAACCTATTATTTTTACTTTGAATCACTCAAGTTTTCTATCAAAGACTTGTGAGGGCAGATTTTGGTTGTCATTGTGCATGGTTACTTGTTCTTGTTCTGCGCTTGAAGAATAGTTAATGCCCAAAACGCCACTTCTAGCAAAGGTATTGATTTCAATCCTTTTTCTACCAAACATGGTGATCCTTTGTCTAGTGGAAGAAGTAAGTTCTTCTCCCGAGGCAACAAAAATAGGGATGACCCTAGAGAGTCTATGAGCTTGTCAAGCATCAACCATTGTTTGAGAATGATCCTTGGGTTGACACTAGAGAAGAAGATAATCTTGTCGATATGCCTCCCCTAGAGGATTTTTATGAAGAGAAAGAAAACTATGGGGATGACCTTCCTCTAGCCGGTTATGGAGTCTAGTGCCAACCGACCACTACTCACCAACTCTTTCAAGCCATCCAACATTAGGATGCCAAGATAGACATATACCTTTGATGATGCCAATGACTCCAACAAGTATCTTGAATGGGAAGCACACATTAAGTATGTGCTAAACCACTGAAGGTAAGATGAGGCCAAGAGCTTTTCTGAGTTTAGAGTGCTATTGTACCTCATACTGTGAACAATCATATTAGAGGGTACAACTTGGACTAGTTCCCTAGTCCCTACATGATGGGAACCTTATATGTTATATTTAAGAGCAAAGATCCACTTGTAATTAACAACATTCTTTCTTGTAGGGTTGTGAACAATCTACTATGTGTTATTTTTTTTAGAGTGATCATCCCTACTTTTGTGGCTTCTCCCCATTCTTTTTTCTTCAGAGATTCTGAAAGGATCATAGGTGTAGAAATTTTGTGGAGGTTTTGTATGAGTTTTTTATGGGATGGAAAGAAATGAGAGTAAATTACACATAACCACCCTTAAATTAGGCTAGTTTTCACATAACCACCCATAAAATTATAAATTATAGAAAACCACTCATAAATTACATTTATTTTCAAAAGACCACCCATTCATTAAACCTCTATTTGTTTTGTTTGAAATGACTAAAATACCCATAATTCAAACTTATTTTTTAAAGGAAAGACTGAGGTGGTAATTGGGCGAGTCGGGTTGGATACGATTAGTCGGGTTTCGGGTCATTCAGGTTTCAGGTAATGTCTAATAATTTGATCATTTGGTTGGGTCGGGTTCGGATTTCGGTTGTATCGGGTTTCGATTGTCTCAGGTTTAAGTTATTTCGGGTTTGGATTGTCTCAAGTTTTCATTATTTCAATATTCATTTTAAGATTTTTACTAGAATTTATCTTAAAATTCGGGTTATATCGGGTTCCGGTTATAAGGGTTCGAGTCTTAATGGGTTTCGGTTGAATCGGATTTGATTGAGTTTCGGTTATCGGTTATTCGAATTTCGGGTCCAGAATGGGCCGGGTTGGTTCGGTGTTCAGGACAATCGGTTTCGGGTCGACCGGGTCGGGTTTTCGGGTTCGGGTCGGGTTTTGCCAGCTCTAGGGTTATTGTATGTATTTTGGAACCGATTGTCCTGAACACCGACCCAACCCGGCCCATTTTGGACCCGAAATCCGAATAACCGATAACCGAAACTCACCCAAATCCGAATGAACCGAACTCGATTCAACCGAAACCCATTAAGACTCGAACCCGTTATAACCAGAACCCGATATAACCCGAATTTTAAGATAGATTCTAGTAAAAATTTTAAAATGAATATTGAAATAATGAAAACTTGAGACAATCCAAACCCGAAATAACTGAAACCCGAGATAATCAAAACCCGATACAACCGAAACCCGAACCCGACTCAACCCAATGATCAAATTATTAGACATTACCCGAAACCCTAATGACCCGAAACCCGACTAACCGAATCCGACCCGACTTGCCCAATTGCCACCTCAGTCTTTCCTTTAAAAAATAAGTTTGAATTAGGGGTATTTTAGTCTTTTCAAACAAAACAAATAGAGGTTTAAGGGATGGGTGGTCTTTTGAAAATAAATGTAATTCATGGGTGGTTTTCTGTAATTTATAATTTTATGGGTGGTTATGTGAAAATTAGCTTAATTTAAGGGTGGTTATGTGTAATTTACTCAAGAAATGATTCAGAAACAAATGGAGATAATGGATACTAAGACCATTTTTGCACTCCCAGGTGCATTTCCTGATGGTAATGGGTACATCATTGTCTAAAATAAAAAGGTTATTAGATTCACTAATAATAGATTCAAAAGATGTAGGAACAAAGGAACGGACATTACCATTAGGTTCTCCATACCTTAGGAAGTTGAGTTACCAGGTAAAGATTCTAAAAAAGATGTTTAAACTTGTCAGATCAAATCGTTATGTACTCTACATATTTTCATGGTTTTAGGGAACCGCTATGAGGAATTGGTTATATGGTCAATGACACTAAGTTTATGATCCATTTCATTGGTTGAGACTCCTCAAAAGCAAGAGGGAATGAACCGACAAGGTTACTTGCTAATAGTCTTGTAGAAGAGTTCTTGAATTCCTTACAATTTTAAAAATCAACAATAATTTTGCCCCTAATATTAGCATCATAATTGAAGGTTGAAGAGGAGGTATCCATCATTCCACGATTCTAAAAAATTAAGGCTTGGGAACAATAAAATTTTTGTGAACGATAGATTTAGAGATGACGGTTGGAATCTAGAAAGAAATTTCAACAATTCAATAAAGGCCAAAAAAGAAGGATATGTGGAACTAAACCAGATCTTAAAATTTGAGAGAATGTTTAAGCAATGAAGACTAAAGTAAAGAAAAAATAAGTTTAGAAGAACACCTTAAGGTCTCGTACCGTAAAGTAACAGGAAGAAGATAATTCTGTAAAAGTTGGTTGATAAAACTACAACAATATCTGTTTATGTAAAGTTTTAGACCTAGAATTACATGTAAAGGAAAGATAGCAAGTTAAAAACTATCTAAAAATATCAAAAAATATTATAAATATACCTATCTAAAATAAAATATTTTCTACAAAATAAAATATTTTCTTAAAGATACAATATTCTACAAAATATATTAAAACTATCTAGGATAGAAAAATAGTTTAAAAAAATCCAATTTCAACGAAAAATTAAATTAATTAATAAATAGACGAGCAATGGGGACTTAGACTGTCCACATTCCGAGTATAAAAAATGTAGAATTTTTACCCTCATAAAAAAAACTACTATGTATCTCATATCCCATGTATTTTTAGTGTCTAAAAAGGTAAAAAAAATTCGGTCGTCTAAATGCACACCATTTTAGATAAAGTACAAAATTAAATGGGTGATACAGTAATGAGATAAGTTATTATTATTATTATTATTATTATTATTATTATTATTATTATTATTATTATTATTATATATAGAGAATACACAAATTAATAAGGTTGTGTTTTCTTGCCGAGGATTTTAAGGGGTAGAGATTATTATTATTAGTGGTGGAAAGGATGGAGATTATTTTAAGAGGTGGAAAGGATGAAGATTATTTTTATAAAATATCTCATGTTTGGGTGATTGGAAATTATTTATTGAGGTAATGTGGTGAAATACCATTTTTACCCTCATCTTTAATTACAACCTCACCTTTTGGGTTGTCTTCCTCTCACTCGCGTCCACACAACACCAAAAGAGGCCTTGCTGAAGCCAGCGAAGGAGATCGAAGGAGCCCAGGTCCAAACCGACAGTGACACCGCCGGCGATACCATCCGGAGCGGATCGAAGCCACAGTTCCGCGTTGTGAAGTTGGACCACCGTCGACCGAGCTGAGGAAGGAGGCCAATTGTGAGAATCGAGTGGGGACAAGGCTATACCTGGTCGCCGGTGTTTGGGAGGAGTCTACTGGAGTTGTTGTCACCGGCTCATCGCCTGCACTTTTCACAATCGCCTTCGTCATCGTCTTAACCCTCGAACGTGGCTCCTTAGGACGACTGAAATGGAGTGAAGGGCTGGGGGCATTTGTGGATCAAATTATATTCCACCTCCTCCACCTTGCAATCTATAGGTGGGAAAATTTCAGTATCCCCACCCCCTGATCAGGCGGTACCTCCACCCCCTCCATCCCGAGCACCCTCCGCCTAGACCTATCAATCGGGTCATTAGGGTTGGGTTCGAGTCGGGTCATTTCGAATTTCGGGTAAAACAGATCTCGGATAGATCCGGGTTAACTCGAATTCGGGTTTAACCCGGTTTCGAGTCAATTTCGGATTGGTCAATTTTTTTTATTTTTTAATAAAAATCTTATTTTGACGACTTTTTGATAACTTCAAAATGTAAATTTAAAGATTTGATTGATAAGTTGTTCTTTTTGGGCCCTATACTTATTAGAAGATGTCATCTAAAGCTCGGGCGCTTGTAATTATATACTACCACCGATCTAAAATATTTAATTTTTACTATTACTCATTATTTTTAATAAAATTTAAAACTCTATAAAATATCAAAGTTTTAATTAACTTTTTGAAATTATTTCATACGGATTAGTAATGACTAATAAGTAGAAAATTTTAATTAAAGATTTTAATACTTTATAGATTTATTTTAGCTTTTTAAAAACGTGTCGAAAAAATAAAAAATCAAATATTACCAATCGGATGGAGTAATATACCATACAAATAAATATAAAAGTTAATTTGAAAAAGAAAGATCGAGTGTTTGTAATTATAAAATATAATAAATTGGAATCTCCATAAATAATTCTAATAATATATTAATTACTAAACTTATTATAATATGACTTTGAGATTTTCTTGGCTTTATACTCCATCCGTTCGGAAATATAAGATCTTTTACTTTTCAGCACGTAGTTTAAGGAGCTAAATACTATATAAAATATTGATTTTTTTAAAATTATTTTTTTACATTTTAATACTTATTAATAAAAAGTGTTATATTGTAAAAAATTAATTTTAAAAAAATTAATATTTTATATAGTATTTAGCTCCTTAACCTACGTGCCAAAAAGTAAAAGATCTTATATTTCCGAACGGAGGGAGTATTAATTAGTCATCGTTTTGTTTTAAAAATTGGGCGGCTCAGTCGGATCACCGGGTCGAAACCCATTTGACTTAGAAAAAAAATATCGATTTTTCGGATTCAAGTCTAAAAAATTTACCGGGTCAAAATTTTCGGGTCTTGATTCAAAAATTTCGGATGTTCAGATCGGGTTTTAAGGTCGGATTACATTTTGACAGGTGTACCTCCGCCCCTTGAAAAAACGTCAGGAAAATCGGCCCTAAACTAGAAGGAGATCTAATGGAGGATGACAGAAGGTGATACGTATGGATAGAATAGAATAAAGGATTACCCAATACCCAACTACTCCATTCTTGTTTTATTTTATTTTATTTTATTTATTTGCATGAATTCCAACTACTCCATTCAATGAAGTGGATTGGTTTTCAAATAAGTCAAATTTACTCACCTGAGTATCGTCTTCTCATTCTTTCCTTTTTGTCGACATCTCCTTATCAATCTTCCCGTTTTTCTCTTCGATTTTTTTTTATATTTTTTTTTTGGTAATCAAGTTTGAGATAGAGGGGGGGAATTCAACTCTCTTCAACACTTGCGTTGATCACTTCAAATAAATAACGTTCATGGAGTATGACTTATGAGAATAAATTTTAACCTCACAGAATAAAAATGATACCCTCATTTCACTCATTCAGTGTCGGCGTCACCTCTCATATTGGACATGTAATCGCGTAGATTACTGCCATTAAAGAATGGAGTTTATTTTTTATCTTCGTGAAATAGCTAAAATACAAGTCATTTTTTTATTAGGAAAAGATTCGGGTGAGAAAGCTCTACCCGAAAGCATCCTTACGGATGAGGCCTGAAAGACCTGGGTTGTTGCAAATATCGGCACTCCAGACAGAATGCCAAAGGTGTGGAACCTTATCAGCCACTCTATTGCCCAAACAGGGTACATGAAAGAAGGAGACTTCTTTCAGGGTTGATAATAGACGTTGGACATCCGAAAGGATGAGTTCAATTTCCCAAGGACATTTAGATTTGTTGTTGAGGTGATTTATTACTATGCTTGAATCTCCTTCAATTTGAATTTTTTCGATGTGTAGATTGAGGACATGTTGTATCCCATGTTTGAGTGCTAGGGCTTCGGCTATTACAGGGCTTTTCTTGCCCAGTTTTTGGTATCCGATGTGAATTGGTTGTCCATTCCAGTTTCTTATTACTACACCAGCGGTGCTGGCGCCATTTGTCATAGCAGAACCGTCAAAATTGAGTTTGAAAGTTCCAATTGGTGGTTTTCTCCACTTAATCTGACGCTCCTTGGAATGCTTCCTCGGAAAGCCAGAGCGGGGTGATTTAGGGGGGAGGTTCTCGTCAAGGGTATTGTCATATCTGAGCGTGTAGTTCCAATTTGTCTCGTGATTTTTGATGAGTCGTAAGGCGACGTCACTGGAAGGAATAAGTATTTGTTGAAAAACGTGTTGGTTACGAACGTGCCAAGACGTCCACCACGCAAAAGCGAGTTTCGTTAATGCTTCTTTAGGGAGGTTGGTGCCAAGAAAAGACATGATCGGTTTTATATTTCTTGATAGGTTAATCTGGGTGATTATAACAGAGTTAATGTGTGCGGGAATTTGGAGTAGAGAGCTCGTAAATTGGCATTCAAAAAGTAGGTGCACATCATCTTCCTCGGAGCTATTGCAAAGGGGCAGGTAGAGGGGACAGGAACTCCCTTGTGGGCAAGTCTAGAGGCGGTCGGAAGACCCTGTTGACATATTTTCCAAAGGAAGTGTTTGACCTTAGGAGGGGTATCCATACGCCAGATCCAGGCATTACTATCTAACTGAGTAGAGGATTCAGCTGTAACTAGTTTGTACGCGCTCGAAGTGGTGAACCAGCTAGTGCGGTCTGGCCACCAATACAATCTGTCTTTAAAGTTTGATTCGGGGAGCGGAATAGTAAGGATTTCCGACACAATGCTAGACGGAAGAGAAGCGGTGAGTTTCTCTTCCCACCATCTGCCACCGATGATATAGTCGCTGACTTTTTCGTCTATATTGTTTATCACAGGGCAGTCATTTCTAGTCAGGATGAAGGACGTTGCGATCCAATTGTCAGACCAAAAATTGATTGCGTTTCCAGAACCAACCGACCAAATAAGACCAGTCTTGAACTTTTCTATGAGAGTTGATAGTTTTGCCCACTGCCAAGAGGCATCACCTGTTTTTTTATATTGGAGGATATTCTCTTCTCGAAGATATTTATATCTGATTATTTGTACCCATGTGTTTTCCGACTGGGCAAGTGTTTTCCATAGGAGTTTCATTTGTAGTGCTTCATTCATCAATTTTCATTTTCTAATTCCTAATCCGCCGCAACCTTTTGGTCTACAGATTCTGTCCCAACTTATCAGTGGACGGTGTTGAAGGTCTTTATTCTAGAAAAATGTTCTATTGAGTTGATTAGTTCTTTGTGAATTGCTGAAGGCAGCAGGAAGTTCTGCATTGCATATAGGGGTTTGGCTGATAAATTTGTGTTTATAAGAACAACTCTACCATGTTGTGATAAGGAATTGGCACGCCATGTGGTTAGTTGTTCTCTCGATTTGCAGATAATATCTTCGAAACTGTCCTTTGTTACTCTGCCGTTAATAATTGGACATCCTCGATATTTTTCTAGGGAATTGACGTTGGTAATGTTTAGGCAATTTTTTAGATATGGGATTCTAGAGTTTGCAATCCCTTTTGTTGGTTGGAAGCAGGATTTGTGAAAATTTACTTTTTGACCTGAGATTTTACAATATGAGTCTACAATTGATTTGACTTTCCTACATGCATCCAAGCTGCCTTTAGAGAAAATGATAATATCATCCACAAATGATAAGAAGGGAACATGCGGACCATCCCAACCAAATGTGAAGCCGATTGGACTCCTGTCGGAAAATGCTTCCACCGATAGGTGACGCGCCAGAATTTCTGCACCTAGATTGAACAAGAATGGAGATAGGGGATCCCCTTGTCTAAGCCCCCTGGATGGGAAAAATATTGTTGTAGGACCGTTATTCACCAGCACAGAGTAAGAGACCGTTGTTATGCATTCCATGCACCAGGTGATAAAGGAAGGGTGGAAACCGAATTTTTCTAGGACAGTTTTGGTGAAGTGCCAATCAACCCTATCATATGCTTTTTCCATGTCTAATTTGATTGCCAACCACACTTCCCGACCCCTGCGCGATCTGAAAGAATGGAAGATTTCGTGAGCTATCAGCACATTGTCTTGGATGGCTCAGTCTGACACAAAGGCCCCTTGTAACGGGTGAATCAGTTTTCCAATTATTTTCTTCAACCTTTCTGTCAGAATTTTCGAGATGATTTTATATAAGTTAGAACAGAGGCTTATAGGATTATAGTGGTTCGTTGTCGTTGGGTTATCTATCTTTGGTAGTAGAGAAATAAAAGTATGGTTGATTTGTTTAAGTATTTTTTCAGAATAGAAAAAGCCTTTAATGGCTTTAATTATAGATGTTCCTAAAATATCCCAGTAATGTTTGTAAAATTCAGCTGTCATTCCATCGGGTCCTGGAGATTTGTTTCTTCCTAAGCTAAACACAGCGGATTTAATTTCACTATTAGTTGGTATACGGATGAGGAAGTCGTTGTAGGCCTGGGTGATAGAGGGTTGGATAATATTAGTCATTTCATTTAGGAGATTGACGTCTGTGGTTTCCTTCCTAAAATGTTTGTTGAACTCGTTTTTGATTTCTGTCCTCACATTTTCCTCACCAACTATAAAAGTACCTTCAAAGGTTGTAATGTTGCGTATTTGCTTCCTATGCCTCCGACCTGTAGCGATGTGATGAAAGTAGGAGGTGTTTGAGTCCGCGAGCTTCATGTGTTTTGTTTTAGCTCTTTGGTTCCAAAATGTTTTTTGGAAAGCCAGCAGTTTTTCCCTTTTCCTTAGCAGTTGACTTTCCTTGCCGTTATTTGCCTGAAAATTAGTTACGGAAACAGACGATTGGATAAGAATTAATTCATTGTCCACCTCCTATAATTGGAGAAAGATGTTTCCGAAGGTTTTCTTGTTCCACTCTTTCACTTTTAATTTGAGTATTTTTTGCTTGAAAATAATTTGAAACATAGCAGAACCTGGACAAGAAGAACGCCAAGATTGTTTAACAATATTGCGGAAGTCTTTTCGCTGAAGCCATGCATTTTCAAATTTGAAGGGAGGTGCTTTGAAGGGGGAACTACAGTCAAGCGCTATTGTTATGGTGTAGTGGTCAAAGGTCGAAAATGGCCCATTTTTTGTGATGAGATTGGGTAGTTTCTGCAAAATTTGGTGATGAACCAGCACTCGATCTAATTTCTCGTAGATATTATCCAAAGCTTCGGGAGACTTTCTGCAAGTAAAGGGATTTCTGAAGGTTGGCAAATCCAAAAGGGAGCAGATACTCTTGAAATTTATTAGGCGAGAGAACCTGGCCGGAAGAGTGGTAGCACCACCAATTTTATCTTCGTGACATGATATTTCGTTTAGATCCCCCATGACGATGCACGGGATGGGAGAGTTTTCAATAATTGATGTTAAACTAACCTAGAAAAGCTCTTTTTCCCGGGGATCTGGGGGGGCGTATACAAACAAAAGAAGAATTGTGAGGTTGTCACTAATGTTTTCATATCTTAGCCCGATTATCCTAGGCAAATGAATCATAACTGTTAGGGTTTCGTTTGAAAGTTGGTGGTTCTTCCAAAGCACACCAAGGCCACCCGAACGGCCAATGCTAGGCGACCAAATGGCCATATCAAACCACCTTGTTTCCATAAGTTTTCATTAGGCACGGTTTCCGATTTTGTTTCTGCGAGAGCTATTAGTTGTATATGTTCGTTTTTACACAATGAATTTATTTCCGTCCAAAACGTTTTCTTTTTAATGCCTCTACAATTCCAAAAACTTATTTTCATGAGCAGCTGAATAGGATATGAGGAGAGATGGTAAGAATCCTCATATCGAGACGGTTTTTAGGAAGAATTATCGGGGAAATATAGTCGAAGCTTGGACAGTAACCAAAATGCCAGGAGAGATGTGGATGGTATATAACCAACAAGTATCGATTATTTGATCCAAATTTGGTTAGATTGGGATAGCCGAAATTAATTCTCTTTTTGTCACGATAGTGGAACATGTCCAATGAGAATTTGAGGATGAACCGATCAGTTGACACCCACCGGCCCATCCTAAGCTTCTCGATCTCAAAACCTAAAAAGGAGCCACTACACAACATGGGGGCAAGGTTAGCAGAGCAGCTCACAATGGATACTTGAGCAAGCCAACTGATCATTGTTAGATTAAAGTGTAGTAGCAGCCCCATTACATAAGAGTTAATTAAATAATACCCAAAGAAAGTTTTCAATAATATCATCCAATCAAATTGCAAAGTGGCCTTACAAGTGGGCAGGCAAAGTTGGTTTTTAAAACCACCCACAATGAGCATGCAAGCTTTGAAATGAAACCTTTTTTTGATCATACAGGTAAACAATCTACACATAAAAGAGCTCAATACAGAGAGCGAAGGAGTTGATATTCTCGGAAATTGATCGAACTTAGTTTTGTACATTGTAAGCCCACAAAGGACTGCGCAATGTTCAGTCGGGCTCCGGAATTCGGAGACTCTACCAGAGTGTACGAAGCAGAGCACTCTCCAACAATACTTTAGATTATATAAACACATACGAACTTCATAGCAAGAGTATATACCCGGATTTAGCATAAACTCAAACATCATTGTATCCCAATATATACCAGAGCATACGGGGAAGCCAATAAATGTGATGATCCATCCGACCAGTCGATATGAGCGAACTTTCATCCTAAGGCACCTTAAGCAGAGCACAATCAATATGGTCCAGCGCAAGCTATCGCTAAAAATGTTATGTGAATAGATATTGTTACAATATAACAAGCAAACCAACACAAAGTGAGGAACACTTGTGGTTTGCACCAAAATAGTTTTTAGGCCCTTAAGAGGGGTGTAAGTGTGACTCGAAGTCACTGTTTTAGATGAATAGAGAGAGATTATCAGATTTCACTAATCCATGTTTAACAGACCATATGGATTTCTTCTCAGACAACATACTGCAAGAGACACTAATCTTTTGGTTAACGATTGATTCAAGGTGTAGCTTTGAATGATACCTGGGATTGTGGAGCGTCAAAGACATCCACCAACGGAGGAGCCAGTCCACAACAGAAATTGGGCAACCGAAGGCGGTAGAGAGCCTTTGTGTATCTGCAGTATCCGAGGGGAAAGTGACAGCCTCACATCCCACAACTTGTTCAAGGCCCGAAAATCGGGGGGTAAGGGGTGCAGAGGACGCAACCTCTAACACTGTGTCTTCTAACCAGCGATAGGTGGTGAGAGTTTGTGCTAAAATCAGCAATTTAGTCATATCAAACGAAAGTTTAGACGATTTTCTAGAATTGATGAAAGAAAGAAGAGAATGAGAAGGAAAAGGACGAGAGGAGCGAAATCTCCACCCAACCAACCCAAACCTTAGAAGAAACCGAGAAAAGGAGAGATAGAGAAGAAGAACTGGAGAGGGAAACGCACCAAAACACCACGCAGGGCTGCTAGAATCGCCGCCAACGAGGGACCACCGCGGAACGCACCATGGCACTGCGCAACACCACCCCAACCACCAGCGAGAAACCTTTTTTCTTTTTCTAGAGTCTTTCCCCGGCCTTTCACATCTTAGATTGCCGAAATAGTGACAATCAAGACATCCGCCACCATTAACGCCAACCAGGGAGATCTCTCGGAAAACCGGACTGATATAAGAAGAAGATGGATTCAGACTCGTGGGGAAGGTGAGAATGAGACTTGAACCCACAACGAGATGGGATTTGAGGGTTGAAACAGATAGAGACTCGCCGGATTTCACCATAGATTTAAGGATTTGGGGTTTGGGACTCGAAATTGGGGGCGCGTGAACTAGAGGCATCGCGCGTTCTTCAACCCTGCTAAAATACAAGTATTGATGAACGGAGGTTATACAAATAGTTTTATTATTATTATTATTATTATTATTATTATTATTATTATTATTATTATTATTATTATTATTATTATTATTATTATTTTCTTTTTTTTGATAATGTAAGAATTCGAGGGTCAGACCTCGAGTGGCCAACAAAGTCAACAGACGAAGAACCGTCAAACATATAACTTAAAATAGAAAGGTGCAACATAAACAGTGGCAAGCTAACAGATCTAGACGAACAAACGAACCAACCTTAATAAGCTGGGGACAACGTAGACTACAACCCGACGTCAAACGCCACCGAGTGATGACACCACTAGTCAGCGATACATCAGGAGTTTATTATTATTATTATTATTATTATTATTATTATTATTATTATTATTATTATTATTATTATTATTATTATTATTCAATAGATAAAAATAGCTCAACACTTGATGAGCATAGAAAATTGGAAGTCGAATGCATTAGTACATTCAATATCTTAGGCTGTGTTTGGTCGAGGGTTTTTTGGATTCAGAAGGTTAAAAAAAAGTTGCTTGGAGTCTGCTTATTTGGCTGTAGCTTCGGCATGGGGTGTGGGAGGTGAAGGTGGAGCTTTTCCCGTCTTATTTTCCATGGAAATGGCACAATGGAAGCCCAAGTTTTGGAGGTTATTTTCCGGGGGTGCTAAATTTGTTCCAAATTGCCCCTGAAACACATCACCCTCTTCTCTTCTTTCTTCACTCACCCTTCGATCTGTGTGAGAACTTATAGCAATCAAGGATGCATCCAGTCCATGAAATGGGACTTGAGCTCGGTGGCGAACGGCGACGAGATCCAGTTGAACCCGATGACGTCGAACGAAGCGGAGAAGGCCTTGCCAAGGATTCCGTCAAATGATGGAGTTGCTGGAGAAGTAAAGAGAGGAGAAATCGTATCTCAGGCTCTCGAACATGGAAACAAACAGGTGTAGGCATTGGAAGACAAAGATAAGCAACAATAGGGATGAAAATCAACCAAACAATTATGATTCCGCGTTTGATTCTGATTTCTCCACACTTGAATTTGAGAGCTAGAAGATCAATTGCTCTATTCTGCTGGCAATTGCTCTCTTGAATATGGAAAGAGAGGATGATGAGAGGTGGAGTTGGGGAAAGAGAAAACTCACATGTAAAGCCATGGGAGGTTCATGGTGGTGGAGAAGAACATGGTGACGCATTTGTGCAAAAGGGCAGAGGGAGGGAGCGAAATCTTGAGCTCAGACGAGACATCAAAATCGGATAAGATCATGAGGTTGATGACGACGAAGCATTTGGGTTCGGATAAGCTGATGAGGGGATAGAGATGATGATGAGGGCATTTTAGACATTTTCACCACAAATACAACTTCCAAACCTTATAACAAGTAAACACCTTACAAGGTTATTTTTATCCCCTCATCAGCTTATCCGAACCCAAATGCTTCGTCGTGGCGGCAAACTATGCGAGAGGTGGCAAACTATGCGAGAGGACAAGCTAACAAGTAAACACCTTACAAGATTATTTTTTGCGTGTGGTGGCAAACTATGCGAGAGGATGTCTACACTTCAGGCTAAGGCTGTCGGTCTACAGCTTGGGTTGTTGGAAGCTCGTCGGCTTGGGATTCGTAGTCTTGTGGTGGAAGGTGACTGTCTCGCGATTGTTAACGCAATCAACGGTGTTTGGTCAATTCCTTGGGAGATTGAGATTGAGATTCTTCTCTCAGGTTCTCTCCACCCGCTTCGCTATTTTGATGTGGCTTCTTTTACTCATATCTTTAGAAAAGCCAACAAAGCAGTTGATCGTCTCGCTCAGCTGGCCTTAATAAAAAAAAATAATAATCATCACCTCCTTTAAAAAAAAATCATTTGTCAAACACAATCACACTATAGGGGAACAAACCTCCATTCGTAAGTGGAAAGGAAGGGAACGTGGGCTGACCGGCACTGTAGTTGAATAATGAAGACATTGACTGCCATGAAAATCCAACCTGGAAGAATTTTGGGGGGATTCAAACTCAACATTGGCTTCTGTTCACATCCTCTCTCTTCACATGCCCTCTTTTCTCCTTTCAATGTATTCAAAATTTCCCAAAATTTACTTACTCCTTGTATTGTGTTTGTATGTATAATTATTCAACTTCATTTGTTCGATTATATTATCAAGTTCGTCTTCTTCCTTGCTACCATACATATATGTAAAGGAAACGATTTGTGATTGTTTCGGATCAAAATTAAGGGCGGCAATGGACAAATTTTGTAAAATCGTACTAAATAAATTTCCTTAATTTCGATTCCACATCTCATCAGCCATCACAGCAACCGACACCTTTTGGAAGCCCAAATCACCATCAATGGCATTTTCGAGGGTCGAGGGGATATCAAAGCATTCGTGTATACGTGTGAAGTAGGGCCCCGTGTTCATGGCATCATCCCAAAGTGCTCAAAAACCATTACAATCACCACCCTTCATGTTCCCCTAATTGCAGTCATTGGACCAAACTACCTGGATTTCACACCCTTACCCTTTCTAAACCAAACAAAACACGAACCACCCAGCCAGTACATGATGATTATGCTTTCTATCTAGTTCAAATACCCACTGTAGTAAACAACTGAGGCACTGTTCCTCATGGGCATTCCAAGCCTGTCGAGGCGACCCGATCCCGGGTACGCCTTGCTGGCAAAGCTGGCGTGCATGGCAGCAGAAGACGAGGGACCCATAGCCACCACCCTTTGCTGGTGGACGCTCCACCTCTTCGTGGAACTCCCTCTCTCGTAGCATGGTTGCGGCCTCTGCCTAGGGGCACTCAGCGATCTCATCTTCGCTCTTGAAGACTCCGTGTATGACATGTAGCTTGGGCAGTCGGAGTAGCCACTGAAGCAACTGGTTGCCGAAGCATCGCTCTTCGTGGGTGTGTGCGGGCCCCGCCTCCTCGTGCTGCCGCCCCTTGACGGTGATGAGTAGAACTGTGGGCTGTTCTCTGCTGTGCAGAATGCACCGTCTTCGTCATCTTCTTGGACAGATAGCCTGAGGGTGTTCATTTTCAGGCCTGATTGGACCTCACATGAAGCAGGGCTGAGGGCATTTGTCTGGTGGGTGGTTGAGTCCTTGGATGTTGTTGTTGTGAAGCTTTGAGTCAACTGATCTGAACCGAAATCAAGCCCCCTGGACTCAAGGTGGCACTTCCTGTGCTTTGGTCCGAATTGATGTGGCATCCCAGTGTCTATCTCAAGGATCTTATCAGGCCTGAGATAGTAATCTTCCGCAGAGCAACAAGGAGCGGTCCTGTTGTGAGTATGCCTACCTCTCGCACCCCACATTGATTCGCCTAGCTGGGGGCCTGACCGGGCTGAGCTTACATACCCACTGTCCGGATGGATGAGAACCCGGTGAACAGATCTTGAACCATTTCCCTGCATTGCCATTTCACAATCAAATGTTTTTCTTTCAAATTGCATCCTCATTTGAAACGAAAAATCAAGGAAGCAAGCAAGAGATGAGATCCATGAGTGCTAACTTTTAGCATTGCAGAATGATTGCTGTTTGTATTCCTAGCATGGGAAGTGTAATCGAATTTCTCAGGTGTCGGTGGCCCCTGCACATAAACCATGCATGATTTTAGTCATAACTCATAAGAGTCCAGTAAGATGCCAATAAGGAGACCAAAGTCATTGCTGGCATTAAACCAAATAGTAGTGTTTATCAAACCAAACAGTAGTGCAATATATGGTTGGAAAAAGCATAGCAATGCTACAAAAGTAACCCATGATGTGAAATTGGTTGAAACTTTATAAAGTAAAGCACAAAAAAATATTGGACATGTTAATCATTTTTTGCACAAATGTGATTGAGTTTCATCACACCTCAATCTTCTGTACTTTCAATAGAGAAAAAGATCTACTAAAACATGAAACTATTCAAATCCTTTCTTACAGGGTGATGGATCTGGGAAGACTTCCCGCTGGAATTCGGGGAATCGTAACTACGCACTGATCTTGCCCGTGCCTGGGCTCGCAACATCGCTTGTATGCACCTCATAGTCTCGGCTGTCTTCTTCCTCATAATGTGGCCTCGGACAAGTGCCTGGAGCTTCACCAGTCCCTTCAGCGCTCTCAGCGCTCTCTTTGCCTATATCATAATCATAACAGCATAAGTTCCAATTCAATTTCGCCACAAGCGGCATTTTCAATCAGGATTTCGCAGTTCATAACCCAGTTGAATTCATCATCATTTACATCATATCAACATCTAATTGAACCAGCCAGAACTTACTATATTAGACAAATAAGCTTCTAACACCAAATTGTTAGGCGGGAATACAAAATTTCATATTTTTGGCACAGTGTAATGGGAGTCCTTTTACAGAGACCAAGGGCGGCAAAAGAAGGAAAAAAGGTTGCAATGTGTTTTCAACAATCAAAAAGTGAGGGAAAAAGAAAAAAAGAAAAAGGGTTTGACAATGGAAGGAAGAGAGGGACATATCAACACAACCATCACTGTTAACACTGCAACACACATCCATACCAGTTTCAGCATTCAAAGAAACCAACCCAACCCAACAAGTTCCTTCCCCATAGTACAACTACTACAAAGCCAAATAAGAGGTGGGACCCTAACGAAACCCCCTTTCTACCCATCAGCCCTCGTTGAGTGTACAGTAATGGGTTTTGTTTTGTCCCATCCCCACATGTTTCTACACCCCACCTTATGGTTACTCACATCCCTAACCCCACAATTAAAAACATGAGTCCCCAAATTTCCACATTCACATCTTATCACCATGTAAATTGACTTGGTCAAAATTTGTGTGTTCCTGACCAGGGATTCAAATAAGCGAGTCAAAATTGGTGCATTAATTTAACATTATAAACTAATCATTCAAGTCCTACAGGGCCATCTCATCATCACCTCTGCCATCAGTGGGGATTTTTGCTTTTAAATTTTCTTTTTTCTTTTCTTTTTTCTTTTTTTTTTTGCAGGATTCATAGGTAGCTAGAACCTGGGGGCTGGGGTAGAGGGAGATGGGGCAGAGTGAACTGTGCCACATGGCGCATTTTAGCGAGGCCCGCCTGTAGTGCAGAACTGTTGATGTTAGTGACTAGTGAGAAAAGGAACTGACAAGGAAAGCCGCGTTTGGTTTCAATGCAAAAATACTACGGATTATATTTTATTTTATTTAAATCTAACACACAAAGTAGCAATCCCAATCCCCGGTTGCCATGGAAGGGAGAAAACGATGGTATGATCCTAAAACGACGTCGTTTTGCGAGCAGCAAAGCAGCACCTTCACAGCTTGCAGGAAAGCATTTCTGTTTTCCGGCAACACGAAAACACATTATTTAAATTACTTTAGAGAGGGAGAGAGAGCGAACCAGATATCCGCGGAAATGCGACTGGATCACGAGAGCAGCCCATATTTCACGGTCGTCGGAGGCGGCGCTGACGTGCTCGGACGGGGGCGTATAACGGCGCCCGCTCGTAGTAAGCCTGACAACAGCGGCGGCAGCCTGGGCGGCGGCGACAGCGGCCTCGGCGGCGGCAGCGGAGGCTGCGGCGACAACGATCGCGTGCTTGCTGGCGTCATCGGAGGGGGCAGGCGGCGTCGGCGGAGAGGCATGGGCGGGGCGACGGGGGTTAGGGTTTGGAAAGGAGGAGGATTTCTCTCTGTAGGACTTGACGAAGCTCCAGCGCCTCTTCTCCTTAGGAGGAGCGTGGTCGGGGCGGGCAGAGGGAGTCGGGTCGGAGCCTCTGATGCCGAGGAGGAGGCCCTTGAACCACCGAGTAGCTTTGCCCATTAGTCGGTGGGCGAGTGCATTGGGAGGAAGGGAGGGGAGGGGGAGAGGATGGATCGGAAGCAGAGAGGAGAGAGGGGAGAGAAAGTGGGTGGGGGTGGGGTTTGAGGGGAGGAACGACTCCAACTCCAAAGTCACGTCTCCGTAAATAGGGACGGAGTGGGGAGATGAAGCTCAAGATTTTACTCCGTACATAGTAATTCGACTTGAGCTTCACTCGCCTGTTGTAGCGCGTGTTACGCACTCCCCTTTCATGTTGCTTTTTGGTCTCGTAATTGATTACTTCTGCCATGTGAATGATAATGAATGGAAAATACTTCACTTATCCTCTGCTAGACTTACCTAAGGGTATTTTTTGTCCAAGATTAAAATATAATAAAAAGAAAAGTTTTAATAGAGAAAAGTAGGTTTGCTTTTTAGTTGAATTAAATGTGTCCCCTATATCATAATTACTACTCCTATTTTAAATTATTTATCACTTATAAATGAAAATTTATCTTTGAATACAAGTACAGCTGGCACTTTACATGAAACATACACATAAAATTAAAGTTTTTCATACACATAAGTTGAAAAAACGTACACAATTAGGAACTTGAAATGGAACAACCAAAATCTATCTATATATTAATTAAAATCAAAGCACCTATGTCACGTGTCGTCCCCTCACTCAAATCAAAGTTATTTTTGTAAGGTATTATTTACACAATATCATTTAATTATGGTAATTAAACTATCTAATATTATTTACATATTATTTAAATAACATCATTTCTTAATATATTTTTAACCAATGGGATTAATTTAAACTTTTTTTAATAAAGGTAATATTAACTATATAGTATTATTTCATTATATATTAATTACATGATATTATTTCATACAACTTTTTTAAACAATGGGATTAATTCAATTCTTTTTAAAAAAAAAATACATAGTTTCAAATATATGAAGTCTTTTTTTAAGCAATAAATCTCTCTCTCTCTGTGTACACACACAATGAAAACTACTCCATCCGATCGAAAATATTTGATGTTTTAAGGACATGCACAAGAATTTAGAAATGTCATTTCCCCCTCTAAATACTCATCAAATAATTTTTACTCCCGCATCACAATTATTATGCACAAATGTAATTGGTTAAAGAAAAAAAGTACAATTTATATTGATATTAGTGTAAAAGTAAAAAAGAGTGTAATTATTACTTCTAAAACATCAAATATTGTTGATCAAATTAAATTTAATCTCCTAAAACATCAAATATTACCAATCGGAGGGAGTATTTTTTTTATATAATAACCTTAATTTTTGGATTTTCACCTAATCTACATAAAATTTCAAATAATAAATTTTAAAAAAAATAACCAATGGGATTTATCTATTATAACTATTAAATGAGAAATGTTTTTGCTTATATGTTATAATCACTTTAGTTTCACTATTTCCTCCCAATCAACTAAATCTATTTTTTACTTACTTTATCAAATCTATTTTTTTTGTTTTATGTTAACGTTTGGTAATAGATTATTTAATTTTATACTTACAGAATTTTATTTTTATTTTTTTAAAATACGCGCCATGACGCGGGGATTGTACTAGTTTGGGCGTTAAAAGATGAGAATTTTAAACAAGATTATTTTAATCCTCATATATATATATATATATATATAAATTCATCTCTAATTATTCGATGAATTAGAATATTCGATAGATTCGAATATTTGATATATTTAAAGTATTTCTTTCATCTCTCGTCGAATTTTAAAAAATAAGGTAATACTACCTCCGTTCGGTAAAACTTGACGTTTTACTATTCACGCACGCTTTTTTAGGAGATAAAAACTATATAAAATGGGTTCGTATGAGACGGGGTTAATAAATTGACTAAAATTCTAAACAGGGTAAAATTTATAAACTGTTGGTAAAGTAGTTAAAAATTTATGAAAAAATATAAACTCCGTATGGGACGAAAAAGTGTTTATTTGTAAAAAAGTGGTGTTTATTTGGTTATTATTAGGGGTATTATGGTACTTTCAAACCAAATAAACAAATAAACACCAAAATAAGCTATCACAAGTACCTTATTTTTTAAACACAAATTTTAACTGTTTTATGCTTATTTTGGGTTCTCATACCCACTTTTTAACTGTTTATTTTTTTAACATCATAAACGCTTTTAATTTTACCTGCTAAAATTTATTGCCATACACACCCAATATCTAGTTTTTTTAATAATTTTTTAACAATTTCGTAGTTATTATTAATAAGTACAAACTTGTTAAAAAAATTTTTAAAAAATGAATATTTTATATAGTTTTTACCATTCTAAAAAAGCGTGCATGAATAGTAAACGACAAGTTTTGCCGAACGGAGGTAGTATAAAATTATGAATACAACTTATAAAACTATCATATATTCATAATTCATATTCATGTAATCTTATTTTTCTAAAACTATATTCAGTTATTCAATAATATATTCAGTTATTTATATTTTATTCATTTCAATTGATTTCATTGATCATTTTATTTTTTGTAATTTGATCAATCATTTTATTCATTTCAAGTGATTTGATCGATCATTTTATTTTTGGTCATTTTACTTATGTGAGATAATATAAAATTCTAAATACAAATATTAAGTATACAACTTATAAAACTATCATATATTCATATTCCTGTAATCTATTTTTTAAACCGTATTCAATTATTTGTGTCAGATTATTATGTATTTAAGTAGATGATATAAAATTCGTTATAAATAAATTATTATCTTTTATGTCTAAATAAAGTTATGATTTTATATTTTATTCATTACAAATGATTTGATTGATCATTTTACTTTTGTTAATTAGATTATTACATAAGTAAAAATTCATTTTATTTATTTTGAATTTTTTTTTCAAAATATTCATTAAAAAATAATAATTAACAAAATAGTCAAACTTTCAAAATATTTACAAAAATATTCATTTTTTATAGGGTTGCCAAAAAAACGCGGTTTCATTCCACGTTTTATTCACAAAGTGAAAAAGTTGAAATTAGAGGAAAATGCAGGGAAAATAATTTAATTTACTTTCGGGTTGAATTATGTAATTAGGTAAATTTTTACCCGAAAAAATAATTTTTTTTACAGAAAATTTATTCACAAAAATATTTTCTTTTTTTTTTTTGCGGAAAATTGAAAAAGGGAACCATCATCCTCTTCCTCCAAAATCGCCTGCTTGGAAGGAGAGAGGGAGGCCGGAGGCTGGAGAGCACTGGGAGGCAGATGTCGACGGTCGGAGCAGGAATAGGTCGACGGCCGGAGAGCTCAGGGAGGTGCTGTCGGGGTCGAAAGTCGATGGCCGGTGGTACCCTATCGAAGAGGGGACTCCGCCACCTGCAGCTCAAGAGTTGCAACAGGGAGATGGAGGACTGAGGGCAGCCATAGATGAGGAGCTCGAACTCGGGATTTCCGATGGTGGGTGGTAGGGAGGAAGCCAGGTCAAGAGGGAGAAGCGGGGGAGATCGACGAAGAAGCAATAAGGAGTGAACGGGGGCGGGGGGCAGCGTCGGGCTTCGCAGATCCGAGGAGGGAGGAGAGAGCTCCGGCGTCGGAATCGATGTTGCTGCTGGCGAAGAGAGGGAGGAGAGCGACAGCGAAAGAGGAGGCAAGGAGGCGCGGGAAGTGAGGAGGAAGGTGGCCATCGATGATGTAGGCGTCCTAGGTCTAGGATTTTTTTTTGGGATCTAAGGATAATATTGGGCTTTATTGGGCTATATTGGAACGGGCTTTAAGGCCGTGTTTGGCAACGGGGTGGGAGGGGGTGGGAGGTGTGCGATGGGGTGGGGGTGCGTTTTCGATTTTCGAGCCGAGGTGTTTGGCAAGGGGGTGGGACGGGGTGAATGGGGTGCGAATTAGGGGGTGGGACGGGGTGGATGAGGAGATTTCTCCACCTCGTTGGAGGGAGGTGGGAGGGGGTGGGGAGTGGAAACGCCCCGATTTGCCCCTCTCTCCTCCATAAATACACCCCTTACCGTCGATTCGGCTTCACTCGTCTCTTGCAAGCCACAAAAATTTTCAGACGAGAAGAAGCGACGATCGGGGGGTTTGCTTCACAAGTGGTGCTCCATCTTCATCAACCTTCCAATTCCAGGTACGTCCAACACCGATTGGCGTCTTGATTGATTTCAGTTTCGATTTTAGGGTTTAATCGAATTTGAGTTTGTTTGGAATGAAATCTGATTGTTGTTAGGGTTTTCGACATAGACAATAATATGGTTTCTTGTGGAAAGTCGAATGCTTTAGCTTTCCGATTAGGGTCTAGGGTTTAGGTCACTCCCATTTCTGTTGTCCTTCACCCCAAAGAACGAAACCACAAATGCCATCAACGAAATCTAGGAATAGATAAACAATAACATGGGTTGGATTTTGAAGCAAATAAATCCCTTCATGTGCGATAATTGATGTGGATTCGATGAATGAACGATCAACCCATTTTGTTGTTATCTATGACAGAGTACAAACCCATCCCCATATTGAACCAACCATATTTTCGAATGGATTTCCAAGGTTTTGAGTTACATCTGCATTGAAGCATCGCTACTGTGCATTGATGCTTGATGTACACATTTGTACCTTTGTTTATTGCATCTTTCGACTCCTTATTTCATTCGATTTCCAAATAAAAGTTTCAAAAGAATATAAACTTGTGTAAGAATGGGATAAAATGCAAGAAATAGAGTCTACACAAGTTTTGAGCTAACCATGCAGGAATTCGAGCGAAAACGGAGTCAAAACGAATAAGCCAAGTAAAGCTGAGAAGAGGTAGATATCGACCCTAGACCCAGATATCGACCTCTGGGGTAGATATCGACCTTCAACATAGATATCGACCTCAACATAGACATCAATTGAAGCTGAGAAAGAGGTAGATATCGACCTTAGACCCAGATATCGACCCCCGGTGTCGATATCGACCCCCATATCGACCTCAACATAGAAATCGACCAGAGCTGAACAAGTCGAGCAGGAACAGAGACCTCGATATCGACCTCTGGTGTCGATATCGACCCCTTATCTATATCTTCAAGGAGGCACGGAATTATCTCATACTTTCAAGATAGATGGCAGCTGAAGTTTATTCATCTTTTACCTTTAAGTTCCTTTAAGTTTTATCAAAATAAAAGACCTATCCTAATTGTTCGGATAGAGTTATTAGTTTAGATAGGAGTTACAATCCTTGGATAGCGAGGATTAGTAGCCTATAAATAAAGCCTTAGGGCTGATTTGTTAGATCATCCAATAATACAATCGAATCATCTAAGACAATAGACAATAAAGAGAAGTTTTAGGGTTTGACGTTTGCGAAAGTTGACGTTGAGTTGTAAAGCTTCGAAGTTTATTTTAATGCAAGTTTCTTCCTTTCAATTGATGATGAATCCCATGATGAGAAGCGAGTAGTTCCCCAAAGCTCTTAGGGTCGGGGTGAGCCCGACGTTAGCCATGCGCGCTTGAGGTAAGTATTTGATGTTGATATCGTTGTGTCTATCTCTCCTCCTACGATTCTATGTTTAGTCCTAATCGAAAGAAAAGGGATTCATGCTAACAACTTGAGTTATAAACATAAAATTGGTAGAGACAATTAGGTTTATTTGCGAGAGTAATCCTAAAAGTTGGTGTACGGTGAAAGCTTGTCCCTCAGGTGAAATAGCGCAATTGTCCGTCTTATTTATCTTATCGCATGCATTGGTTAACGTTGTGGTAAACCCTAATCCTAAGAGTTGCTTTTTACATAGTTTATACATACCAAAACCCACTGTTATTTCTGTTCATTGCTTCTCTATCCATCCTTGATTCTTCGGCCTTTTCTTTGCCGACAAAACCACTAACTCACTGCAGGGAGACATCGATATCGACCCCAGACGTCGATATCGACCACTGAGTTCGTCGACAGTTTTCTGAGTCGACAACGAACATCGCTGCGGAGTTTGCTGAGCATCGATATCGACCCCAGACATCGATATCGACCTTTCTGTGTCGACTGGCAGTCTTCTGAGCCAGTCGATTTCGTGGACTGACATCGATATCGACCCCCACCAGTCGATATCGACCACTTGTTTTTTTTGTCTTTGCAGGTCTTCTGTTGCAGAGAACATCGACAGCCGAAGTCGACATCGAGGTGAAAGGTCGAAATCGAGGCTACTGGTCGACGCAGACGTGAAATTTCCAAAGCTACTAGGATCCCGCTGACACGCCTCCTCGTGGATCGATCCTGACTACCCTTCCACTACAACGGGAGGAAGTCTTGTAATTATTTGCTTAGGCCAGGAGTTGGATTACATTTATTACATCTTTATTATTTGTAATTACTTGACATATCATCCTCCTGCAACAACAAATTGGCGCCGTTGCCGGGGAGGCAATCAATCGCGCCCTAGTAGTCTATCTCACGTCTTTTTCTAGTTTGGTCTTGCAGGTGTATGCGACGCGCTGATCGCTCACCTGAATTTGAAGGAGTAGACGACCCTGAGCGTTATTTGCATCTAAGGGCCCAAGCTCAAAGAATCATGGCGGAAAACGCGAACCAAGCAGAACTCATTGAACAACTAAGGAGGCAGGTTGAGGACCTAACGACTAGAGAGGCGGCACTTAAGGAGCGTGCGGATAGGGAGGAGGAAGGCCGAAGGCAAATAGAAGCCCAAATCAATGCCCTCCCTAGGAATGCCAAGCAATATATGCACCCCGCTCTCACAGTGCCTGAATCGGCAATTCTTATCCCTCCCTCTAATTTCGAAATTAAACCTAACTTCCTGACTGAAATAAGAAGGCATCAATATGAAGGAAAACCTAATGAATGCCCTATGGCACATATTTCTACCTTCTTAGACCTTTGTGATACTATTGCTGATGGACGAAGTCTTGAGTATGTCCAACTAAAAGCCTTTCGCTGGTCTCTTACAGGGAAAGCATTGCAGTGGTTGGAAAGCTTAGCCCCAAGATCGCTCCGCACCTGGAATGAAGTCAAGGACGCGTTCCTCAACAAGTTCTTCCCTCCTTCTAAGACGGCGTTGATCCGACAGAAAATCACGGCTTTCAAACAAAAGCCTGGTGAGGCTCTGGCGACTGTTTGCGAAAGGTTCAAGGACCTTCTACGATCATGCCCGACGCATGGCCAACCACCCTATGTAATTCAGGAGATCATATACAATGCTCTTGATGCTACAACAAAGGAGAGGATCAACACCTACACCGCCTATGGCTACCTTGAACTAGCTCCACAAGAGGCTTGGGAGACCATAGAGAGGTTGGTGGAGTTCGACAATACATATGGGACTCCTGAGGTTTCCGACGCACCATCATCGTCGAGGCCTGCCCCATCTATGCCCTTATATGAACCCTCCAATGTAATCGATCCGGATGTAAAGGAGCAATTTCATAGGGATCAACTTCGAAAGCTCCAAAAGCAAGTGAGGTTCCTCTCAGCAAACCAAGATTGCATCGAATGCGGATCGCAGCGGCACACCACCATCGAGTGCCCACATGCCGAACAAGTACACCTAGCGGAGACTCACCAAGAGGCGCGCTACATGAGGGGTCCCAATAACCAATATTGGGGAGACCAAAGGTTCCATCAACCACAAAGGAACCCGGTTAACCCTAGGGACCCTCCGCCTTATAGAGCTCCTGGGCACCCGGAGAGAGACCAAAAGAAGGATGATCTTCAACTAGTACTGGATGAAATAAGGCGGAACCAAGCTAAGAACGATCAATCCAACAATGCTATCCACTCTCAACTCAATCACCTTACCACAAGGATTGGGGAGATGGATATATGGAAGAAGAACGTAGAGACCCAACTGGGTCAATTGGCGGCACAAATCCCAAGACCGTCCGGAACACTCCCTGGGCAACCCACTACAAATCCTAAGGGACAATCCGGGACGGGCCATATCGCAGCCATACAATTAAGGAGTGGCACCAAAGTACATAAGCCACGAACGGAATCGGAGAAAGCAGCAGATCCAGTCGACGTCGACAGACCAGTCGATGTCGAGGATAAGGTCGATATCGAGGTCCAGGTCGACCCTATGGTCGACATCGATACCACTGCAGAGCCATCAGAGCCACAACAGAGGTCGAAATCGACCATTCCAGTCGATATCGACCAGAGCCCAGTCGACATCGATGTCCAGCAGGCCCCTCCGACCACCGTTTTGGCCCCCCTTCAAAGAAGACGTTGCCATTCCCTTCAAAAGCATTGGAGGATCCCACCAAAGGCAAGTTTAGGCGCTTCATAAAGATACTTCAAGGACTCAACATCACTATCCCTCTTACAGAAGCCCTAAGCGAGATGCCCGCCTATGTACGATTCCTCAAAGACATCCTGAGCAAGAAGAGGTCCATGGCAGAGATCGCAGAGGAGTGCTCAAAGATGGACTTCCCTGAGAAGAAGAGTGATCCAGGGAAGTTCGCAATCACCGTGGGACTTGGCCAACATCGCTATAAAGCCCTATGTGACCTAGGGGCAAGTGTAAGTCTCATGCCTCTTTCTATTTGGCAAAAGGTGAACATTGGTGCCCTTGAACCTGTGGACATGAAGCTCTATATGGCCGACAACTCATTCGTCAGATCCACAGGTATAGTTGATGACGTTCCGGTAAAGGTAGGTAAGTTCTTTGTGCCTACTGATTTCATTGTATTGGAGATGCCTGAAGATCCTGTAGTGCCTATTATACTTGGTAGGCCTTTCTTAGCTACTGCTGATGCCAATATCAATGTACGTCGAGGATTACTAACCTTTACTATAGGGAACGAAGTAATAGAATTCTCTTTCAACCCTACCATGAGCGAAACAAAGCACCTGGAGCAAGTAGTCCTCTCGCCAGCTAAGGAGAAGCTTAGGAAATTTTTGTTGGCGAGGACGGAAACAGCAAGCAGGGTCGACATCGACTGGAACCAATCGATATCGACTAAAAGCATCGAAATCGACCCCCCTTAGTCGAAATCGAGTATGCCAGATCGCTACCAGGAGCTTAAGTATGGGGTCACAGAGGTCGATATCGACCCCCACATGTCGATATCGACCACAACACTCGAAATCGACCCTCCTTGGTCGAAATCGACCACCCCTCAGCCCGAAGATTTCTGTTTCGGGCCCAAACAGGTAAGCCCAGGTATGACCCCTAACCCTCCTCTGTCCCTTATTGATGAATCAATTAAGCCAATTATTGATAAATCTACTAAAGAGAGGGTCAAAGCTCCATGGTTTGCCTATATTGCTAAAGTTAGGTCAAGAAAGAGAAGAAAAGCACCCAAAGAAGAACCTAATGATGAAGAAGCCTTGGTCGCCGAACTTCGCTACTACCAAAAGGACCTTGATGATCCAGGAGACGGCTCACGCTCGAAGGGTCCCTACATAAAAGGGTCATGAAGAATTGACGGAGAAGTCGGCCTAGCGACTCAAAAATCTAGAGCATGTACATAAAACCTTTAAATTTTTCGCATAGATGGTTTTTAGGATTTAATTTTTGGCTGTTTTGAACTTTTAAAACTAAGATAATTCGTGCTTTATCTATATTACTAACCAAGATTTCAGGTTGTCAAGCAAAAGGAACGATGAAGAAGGAAAGAAGCTTCTGCAGAGGTAGTCGAAATCGACCAGGCCAGTCGAAATCGACCCCCCCAGGGTCAAGCCACCTCCTGGAGTCGACATCGAGGACTCAGGAGCGAAAAGCAGAGGTCGATATCGACCCTAATACTCGATATCGACCCCAATCAGGCAGCCCTCGTCTTCATCTTCTTCCTCGACTTCGACAGATGCAGTCGACATCGACCACTGACCTAGATATCGACTTCTGGCATCGACCTCACCTGAAATCGACCTGAATCCGCAGGCTGCGCTGTAAGTCTCTCTCTACCCTTGTTCTTCTTTTTAATACAGTGAGGACACTGTATATTTTAAGTATGGGGTGGGGGAAAGACATGTCCTATGGTCTTAACTTGGTCTCTTCTTCGCATTACATTCATGTTTAAATTCTTAGTTTTACTTTTATAAAATGTCAAAAATCAAAAAAAAAAAAAAAAAATGTCAAAATAAAAAAAAATGCATGTTTATTTTTAAAGTTTATTTTTCTTTAATCCCTACTTAGATGTCCTATGATGAAAACTCAATAGCTGACTTGATCATGTAAATCCTATGGCATATTTGGATGGTTTAGCCTAAGTCTTTAAATTTTTATGTAGATTGTGAACTTGTGATGAAATTGAGCACATATGATCCTAGGCTAAAAAGCAAATCCAACAAAAATTGTCCTTGTGAGAATTTTGACCTATAGGGAGAACATAAAAAATCCCTCCGCTTTCTTGAGTGAATTTACTCTTCCTATGCATCTCTAAATGTTGTGATAGTTATTCAAAACCAATGCATATATATGTTTATGTTTACGAGAATTAAATGATGGAGGCATCTTTTAAGCCATTTTTTATCCTCTCTTTACCTACCCTGCATTATCCCTGCTTGAAGCCAGAACATTAGCCTGAGCCTGAATTGCAAACTCCACAAAATTATCCCTAGCCGAATTGAGCCTGACCCCCATTTGGGAATTGAGACTTAGATTGGTTGGACTAATGCCTTGTGGAAAGAATAGAGCATAATGTCTAGTTGTAAGCAAGGAAATTATAGGATGATACATATTTACATTTTGTCATATTTTGTAAAAGAATGTTTTGGCTCACCATATAAATGCACATAGTTTAGTATTATGTTCGAAAAAAAAAAATCCGAAAAAAAATATATGTATATATATATAAAGTGCATGAGCCAAAATCCTTAAGTTTTTTATTCATACGAATGTTATACTTTTGAGAGGTGTATTAGAACTTGGAAGAAGGGTTGATGGAATGCATCTTTAAGAGCATTATATTGAAGAGTTATGGTTTGGGTAATGCAAGTGTTGAGATTTAGGAGTCTTGATTTCCGAATTTGAAAAGCACCACATAGCCAAATAATTCCATACCCTTTATTTCATACCAAGCCCCATTACAACCCCGCCGAATGGAGTCTTCTATGAAGTCTTCCATTGAGCGAAAGTCCTCTTGATGATTCTTATTGCATTTTCATAATTGGTTGCGAAGTGGATTTTTATAAATTGCAATGTTTATGAGATTGTATATGGAATTGAGTTGAGAGTTGATCTTCATAGCCTAAACACATGAGAGTTGAGTGCAAACACATTATCCCTGTGAGGTTGGATTAAAATTGCATATGCCTATGGATCGCCAAAATATGTGCTATGACGTTAAATTCACTTGCTTTGCTTTGCTACCACTTATGATGTTGCTTTTGACAAGGGCGAAGACTTGAAGGATGTGTTGTGGGTGTTGGTTATTGCTTGGTTATTGCTTGAGGACAAGCAAGTCTAAGTATGGAGTGTTTTGATGTACACATTTGTACCTTTGTTTATTGCATCTTTCGACTCCTTATTTCATTCGATTTCCAAATAAAAGTTTCAAAAGAATATAAACTTGTGTAAGAATGGGCTAAAATGCAAGAAATAGAGTCTACACAACTTTTGAGCTAACCATGCAGGAATTCGAGCGAAAACGGAGTCAAAACGAAGAAGCCAAGTAAAGCTGAGAAGAGGTAGATATCGACCCTAGACCCAGATATCGACCTCTGGGGTAGATATCGACCTTCAACATAGATATCGACCTCAACATAGACATCAAGTGAAGCTGAGAAAGAGGTAGATATCGACCTTAGACCCAGATATCGACCCCCGGTGTCGATATCGACCCCCATATCGACCTCAACATAGAAATCGACCAGAGCTGAACAAGTCGAGCAGGAACAGAGACCTCGATATCGACCTCTGGTGTCGATATCGACCCCTTATCTCGACAGAAGATAAACTCGATTTCGAATGCGGATTGGCACTATATCTTCAAGGAGGCACGGAATTATCTCATACTTTCAAGATAGATGGCAGCTGAAGTTTTATTCATCTTTTACCTTTAAGTTCCTTTAAGTTTTATCAAAATAAAAGACCTATCCTAATTGTTCGGATAGAGTTATTAGTTTAGATAGGAGTTACAATCCTTGGATAGCGAGGATTAGTAGCCTATAAATAAAGCCTTAGGGCTGATTTGTTAGATCATCCAATAATACAATCGAATCATCTAAGACAATAGACAATAAAGAGAAGTTTTAGGGTTTGACGTTTGCGAAAGTTGACGTTGAGTTGTAAAGCTTCGAAGTTTATTTTAATGCAAGTTTCTTCCTTTCAATTGATGATGAATCCCATGATGAGAAGCGAGTAGTTCCCCAAAGCTCTTAGGGTCGGGGTGAGCCCGACGTTAGCCATGCGCGCTTGAGGTAAGTATTTGATGTTGATATCGTTGTGTCTATCTCTCCTCCTACGATTCTATGTTTAGTCCTAATCGAAAGAAAAGGGATTCATGCTAACAACTTGAGTTATAAACATAAAATTGGTAGAGACAATTAGGTTTATTTGCGAGAGTAATCCTAAAAGTTGGTGTACGGCGAAAGCTTGTCCCTCAGGTGAAATAGCGCAATTGTCCGTCTTATTTATCTTATCGCATGCATTGGTTAACGTTGTGGTAAACCCTAATCCTAAGAGTTGCTTTTTACATAGTTTATACATACCAAAACCCACTGTTATTTCTGTTCATTGCTTCTCTATCCATCCTTGATTCTTCGGCCTTTTCTTTGCCGACAAAACCACTAACTCACTGCAGGGAGACATCGATATCGACCCCAGACGTCGATATCGACCACTGAGTTCGTCGACAGTTTTCTGAGTCGACAACGAACATCGCTGCGGAGTTTGCTGAGCATCGATATCGACCCCAGATATCGATATCGACCTTTCTGTGTCGACTGGCAGTCTTCTGAGCCAGTCGATTTCGTGGACTGACATCGATATCGACCCCCACCAGTCGATATCGACCACTTGTTTTTTTTTGTCTTTGCAGGTCTTCTGTTGCAGAGAACATCGACAGCCGAAGTCGACATCGAGGTGAAAGGTCGAAATCGAGGCTACTGGTCGACGCAGACGTGAAATTTCCAAAGCTACTAGGATCCCGCTGACACGCCTCCTCGTGGATCGATCCTGACTACCCTTCCACTACAACGGGAGGAAGTCTTGTAATTATTTGCTTAGGCCAGGAGTTGGATTACATTTATTACATCTTTATTATTTGTAATTACTTGACATATCATTCTCCTGCAACAACAATGCTAGAGTTTTGTTCTGTATGGAATTTATGTTAATGCTTGATTGGCTTCTGTTTGTGTTAGGGTTTGAAAACTTTGGTCATTTGTGATCCTGAATTCATACAGATTGGTAGTGTAAATCATTTTGAATTGATATATCTGTTGTTTGGCTTGAATGATCAATGATATGCCTTTTATATGTTGATTAAGGTTGAGTTTTTTTATCAATGTGTTTTTCATCTCATCTCCAAAGGGTTGATTACATTCTCTCAGACATAGATAACAAGTTAATTTGATAGATCAATTTCTGGATGGCCAATGTCGTGCTTGGGTGCTTTGTCATTGTTGAAAATATACATGCTATCACATTCAGATTTCAGGTTGATGAACCCTATTGGTGAAAAATATGGTACTGAAGTGGTTGCAAATTAGCATAATTTTTGATGTGATGACTGTTGCATACTTTCCAGTTCAAAAATATGGTACTGCAGTGGTTGCATATTAGCATAATATTTTTATTTCTCACTGTCGCATACTTTCCAGTTCAAACATATGGTACTGAAGTAGTTTGCTGTCTTCCCTTTGGGCTTTAAAGTTTCTTCAAGGTTCCCACCCATTATGCAGATTTCGCTCCTTGTCAATACAATTGATACATGTCTGTGTTAGCAGTTATATTACACATCCCCTTTGGTTGTGCTGTCTGTGGTTAGTGAAGTCCCATTCCCACCATCCCTTTTGACAAAAAAAATTCTTGCCCTTTTTTATATAAATTTGTGAAAACTTAAATTTATGGATATGAGTTTGTTATCAGATTTGTTGATCACTGGCCACATGGCATCTTAGAAAATTCCATCTTATAAATGTCCCTTGAAGGACTGGTCAACTCTTAGATGTGTTGTTCTTGTTTCCTATCTCATTGTTGTTCATTAAACTTGTGTAGTTGATGTTTTCTGGTTATTCCCTAAGATTACTCCATCGTTATACACAATTTTTGAGATTTCATATCTATAATAGGTTATTACAGATCAGTAATTATCTCTGCAGCTTCTTGTCATGATGGGTTTTATAAGCAACTTCGAGAAATTCGCCTTTTCTTGCACATAAATGTCTCCTTATCAACATAATAAGGTCCTGACATTTATGGTGCTTATATTACATTCTCCTTGACTTGTCTGGTGATATATCATCTCACTCTCCCATTCATCTGTTTTCATATATATGTAGTTGTCTCCATTTCAATTATAACTGCATTTATTTCGATTCTATTTCACAACCTGGTTAGATGTTTTTCATACATATGTACTTGTATTTGTTTGTCTTGTTCCATCTCACGTTTCATTTCCCTTCTACTGGTAGGAACCATGTGGCCTTACGGAGACAGCGACGTTGACACGGACTCCGACAGTGACCGGAGCTACCAGAGCGGTGACGATAAGAAGTACTACTGGCTGCGGACGGACTATGACTACGGGCGCAGCAGGAGGGACCATGCAGAGGAGGAGGAGGATGACGCTCAGTTAGACTGGAGGGACCCCGAGCAAGAGGCTGAGGACAATGCTCTCTGGGACTACGCGGCCTCAGAGCTCACGGAGCTCCACGAGAGAGTTCAGTCGCTGCTGAACCGGGATGCTGCTAGGGAGTAAGTTATGGCCGCAACGAACACTCAGCAGCAGGCCGCCAACACACAGCTCCAGGCCACCAATACTGAGTTGCAGGCCACCAGGGAACACAACGTGGACCTCGCCAACAGGCTGGCGAGGAGCGACGCTAGCAACGACCACCTGGTGTAGCAGGTGGCCGACCTCTGCTCCTTCCTCTGTGAGCAGTGGGTGGGGCACGCTAGCGAGCAACTCCGCACCCGCCAGCTCACCCGCTGGAACAGGCTGCTGGGGTGGATTCTGGTGCTCATGATGGGTGTGATGGTGCGTCTGGTGACCAGGGCTTAGGACCTCCAAAGCCAGTTCGATCGTTTTCGCCAAAACTTGTCGCAGTTGTTGTTGTAGTTGCCATAAACTGATGTGATGACAAACTGTTGTGGTTTTTTGACTTGTTGGATAAACTCTATATGTGGTGGTTGGCCCCCATTTTGTACAGTTCGGGGCCTATGTAAGGGTTGGTAGAAACAATGTCTCACCCACACTCGGCCAGTTGTTGTTTTTTGATACGCCGAGTGTGGTTGCACCGTTAAGAATGTTGCAAGTATGATCGGATAGGTTATGTATAGGGCTATGGCCCTCCTATATTAATGCATGTCGCTTACATTTCCACTTGTTGTTGTGCATTTCAACATTGTTCATCCATTGCCACATTACATACAATTATCCATGACAAAATGTACACTTATGGCTTCTATGATTGCCACATTACATTCGTATGACAACCTACCCTTACATCACCATGGTCCATGCCATTGAACCAACCATTGAACCAACGGTGTTAAGGACAAAATGTTAATTCCCTTTGAACCACCAAATGTTAAGGACAAAGTGTTAATTCCCTTAAATAATCGCGCTCCCTACCATGACCCAACCATTGAACCACCAAAAGTACATAAGTCGTGTTAAACCACCAAAAGTGGCAACCTACCCTTACAGGCGACCACCACGGTCGTTCCATATCTGCTGAGCAATGTCATCCCTCAGAGCTCTCATCTGTGCGTTTGTAGCAGGCGCCACGTCGTCTGGGAAAAACGGGTCGTCGTCCTCGTGTCCAACCTCCTCTCCTGCGTCGTATGCATCTTCGTCACCATCCCCGTCAGACGGGATGTCATTCCCCGTAGGCTCTGTGAACCTGGGATCGTCTTCTTCATCGGAGTCTGATGGATCGTGCGTATCACGAACATAATTGTGCAGGGCGAAGCATGCAATAATGATGGAAATTTGCTTACGTATCGGATACTTGGGAAGCTGATGGAGGATCCTCCACTTGGCCTTCAATATCCCAAATGACCTCTCTACCGCGCCGCGGAGGGAAGAGTGCGCCTTGTTGAAGGCTTCTTTCTCGTTCTTTGGTTGGCTTGCCACAAACGTCGGGTGGTGGTACTTCGTCGTCGAGAAAGGGATCATGTAGCCATTTCGGAACGGGTATCCCTTGTCGCAGAGGTAGTACCTACCTAGCGGTGGATGGGGGAACCGAAGGGCGCTCGTCTTCAATGCGTGATCGAACACACGAGCATCGTGTGCGCTGCCCTCCCATCCGGTGGATATGAAGGTGAATCGCAGCTCAAAGTCACATACGGCCATCACATTGTATGTTGTTGTGCCCTTCCTGCATCGGAACCGTATCTGGTCCTCTCTCTGTATTTGTGCTTCAATATGCGTCCCGTCAATAGCGCCGATTGCACCTTTGAAGTACGGCCAGTATCGGTTGTCTTTCCTGATCTGCTCTGGTACTTCGGCAAAATGAGGATCTCGAGGCCGGATCAGGTCCCCCGCTAGTCCGCGGTACCCGTTAGATGGCCCCCCACATATGGCTTCTAGCACTTCCGAAATGGACTCCGAGATCGTGTACGTCGAACGAAGGAAACGCTTGCAAGAGTTCCGCTGACTCGACCCCCACGCCATGGTGTTGACGAAGATGGCCACCTTCTCCATGACAGAAAGTTGGTCAGAACCCCGAAGCCCATACTGGTGCTCCAGCATCCCGCACAGTCGGATGAAGGCACCCTTCTCCATTCGGAATGCGTTTACGCTCCTAGATTGGGAACGGTGGGTGAGGATCTGGTCCACCCAGCGTGCTCCGGTGTAGTCTCCTATAAACTGCGGTACCTTATGCACCCTTTTGAAGTAGTGCTTCGCAATGGGGATCCAGGTGCAAAGGAGATCGAAGAAGGCGGTAACGGCCTTCGCTTGTGTACGACGACGTCGTCGACGGCGCTCGCGCACCGTGTCCTGGTTCCTGCAGGGACAAAGATCATGTTGATGAATACAACAATCGCCTAGATCGACAAAGTGTAGCCAAAGCACAGCGCAGACCATAAGTAACATAATATGAAATAGCATACAGGGGGTCATAAAATGCTTATTACAAACTGGTGGAAACTGTATATAACGCAACCTCTGAACGGCGCGATGAGATTGTCAAACAACAACGACATGAAATAAATGGAAAACATCATCACTATGGAGTCCGGACAGATTATTCAGCATCATAAAATAAATGAAGCTCGAAGTTCAGACACGTTACAACGTGCGTGAAAGGTGAGGGTGAAACATTGGTCACGGTGGTATGGCCGTCAGCTGCTGCCCATCGTTGGTGGAGTACAACCACCGAAGCCACTTCAACCTGGCCATGTTGCTGTCGAGCTGAACGAAGACCTCGCGTCGCTCGGGTGACTTGATGATCGCTAAGCTGAAGCACCATAGGGGGTCACCTTCGGCGAAAAGCCCCTCGCCAACCATAGACCTCACAACGTCGAGCACTTCCTTCGTTGTATCATGGGGGGCGTTCGACGATACCTCATCCCGCTGTAGTATGTCGACGATTTGCTGTGACCTGTCTTCCATGATCCCTACGCTCCTTTCAAACAGCATGGTCCCCTCCGACGAACGGATGTTGCGCTTGGAACTCCTACGGGCGGAGGGGGTGGATGACCCTGGGCCGCGCTTAGACCTCGATGGCTGGGAACGCCCTACTCCAGAAGCGCCAGGCGCTTGAGGTGGGGGTGTGTCGTCGTCGTTGCAAAGGCCCCGAACAACGTCTTCCATAGAGGGCGTTCCACCTTGATCACGAGGGGTGGCGAAGAGCGCTTCGAACTCCTTATCAACCCCCTCATATTGTGACCCAATGGGTTCAACTCTTGGGTCGGGGTCGTCGTCACTAGTGGGGGGGGGGGGTCATTTTGCTGCTCCTTTTCAAGGTCAATGGCCGCTTGCGCAGCACGTGCTTCAGGGTCCATGGAGGGGGCGACGCAGTACTCGCCCGTTGCGACGGTGCCTCCGAATACTTGGTGCCATAGATCTTCAAGATTGGGAGGAATGCCCTTCTTCCGGAACCTGCTGAAGTTGTTAACCTCCTGCGCAATGGGGGTGATGGTTGTTCAATGTCGATGACATTGAAGGGTCCGTTGGATCAGGAATATATAAGGCAAAGGGAAGACGAGCACATACCGCGATTTTCTTCTCCCACCACTCGTCGGGGGCCATAATGGTACCACGGGCCTCATCCCATCCTAGGCCGGTCTCCCCTTGTTTCAGCTTCTTCCAAGATTGGAAGATTTGCTTCATGTCGCTTCTTGAGAGTGTACTGGTTGCACTTCTTCCCTGTCGCTGCCTCGAAGCTAGTAGTAATTGGCCCCCATTTGAAGGACTGGTCCTTACCATTTTCCCGCTGGTACGCAAGGAGCACAAGCATCAACTTCTTGGTCAATTCCAATGACCAATAGAACGCAACAGGCACAACGTTCTTATCGACAGAAGCCGACTTAGCTTTCTTACCCTTTCCTTTACCTTTCCCGTTTGTCGTCGCAGGGGAATCCATTTGGTTCTCGAGCATAGTTCTGTCGTCGAGGGTGGCGAGTAAATGGAATAAAAAATTCGGTAGGTTGTGGCCGAAGTATAGAACTTTAGCAAGTTATAACCATGAATGAACAGAAGAAGGAATTCTACAAATCACAGAAACCAGTAGACACAACATGGTGTTTATAGCTAATCAGTCCTTACCCGAACACCTCTAACCCTAATTCATAGTCAATTTGGAATTCATTCGCCCCCAAATCGGTACCTAACCCCCAAATTCATGGAACCCCAAATCATGGAACCCCAAATCAGTCTAACCCTAATTACGCCCTACTTCAGTTCATGCCATCTTCCGTCAACAATGGAGAAATTGGGGTTTTCCACCACTCGCACCCAGTCCCAAGGTATGCCCGACTCTTCAAAGGGGAACCCCTAATCTACCTTCAAACTGAAATAATGGAACTAGGGATCGGGAGAACTTACATGTGGCCGGCGATGCTCTGCAGGGCGTCGGAAGTTCGGGGCAAGGGCGGCGGTGGACCGCGAGCTGCGTCGTCGGGGTCTTTCTCTTTGGAAGAGTTGGCTCCTTATGACGGGAACTGCAAATTAATGGGTTGGGGGTGAGGGTAATTGGGAGGGGCATAATCGGTATTTCATGTGGTTTAGTGGGGGTAATTGGGTCTTTTTGAGTAGATCCATCCACCAAAACTTTATAACCCAACCAAACACGAAACAGGATGAGAAGGGATGAAAAGGGATTCAAAACTCAACCCCGTCCACCCCGAGATTCCATCCCCACCCCGTCCACCCCCAAAAACCCATCCCCATCCACCTACTCCCACCCCGTTGCCAAACACGGCCTAAGTATAAAGTATTTTGTTCTTACAATCTAATGCTTAAACTTTATATATTCTTAAAAAATAGCACCCTATTTCTTACATAATTGTCTAAAACTTTTTTTCTCTCTCAAATGAATACCCTAGTTCTTGTACATCCATCCAAACTTGTCAATTTTTTTCAAATGAGCACCCTAAGTTCAACCCCCAAAAGACACGATTATTATATTATAGTACTAACATGAAGTTATACATATTTTTTATTCAAAAAATGTTGTTAGTATAGTCTGTATAGATCATAAAGTCATTATATATATATATATATATATATATATATATATATATATAGGTCGGCTCCTGTGTAAGCAGGGCTTACAATGTATTTTGTGAGCAAATCTTAACCTTCCTTTCCAAAACGATCGATGGTCGTGATTTGTTGAATTTTATAATATTAAAAAATAGAAAAGAGGGAAGCAGGGAGTAAAGGGGGAGAGAGCAGCGCGTGTATTAACGCAATAGGGTAAAAAAATACACTAGCATCACTAATTTTGATTCACCCTGTATCACGATGAAATAGAATCATAATCTCCACCAAAATGGAAGGAAGCTTCGCCAAGAAGGTTTGATATTCCTTGATTTGGGGCAAAATCTTCCATTGAAACGCATATTTTACCCATTATCTATGCAGTGTGGTCGATCTAAACGGGTAAGTTCTTGATTTCCTATTATTTTTGAAGGCGATTTGAAAACCCTAAATTGAAATTATCGACTCCTGCGTTCAATCGGCAGCGGCCGAGGAGACGAATCAGTCGAATTGATAAAGAGGGATAGATTTCATAGCTATGGGTATGTTTAAGAAAGTTTAATTGATAAAAGGTTGTACTGTTTCGATCGTCAATTAGGAGATTAGTGTATTTTGGTTCTTCAAAGTTGCTATTAGTTTTTTTATAAGTTAGTGTGTTGTGGTTTGCAATGGAGATTGAAATATACGACAATTTATTGAAAGCGATTTCGGCAAAAGCGAATTGTTTCAGTTGGGTCTGCAAATTAAGCATTCATATGGACAACCGTAAAAATGGGTTGTCACTTGTTTTTGAAGAACCAAGTTGTCTAGTAACTATGCAAGACTCGCAATTTTGTGGCTATTCGTAAAGAATTACGTGTTTAATAAGCATTTATTTATTATATTTGCTTGTATATACTGTCATGGGATAGTCGTAATTTACATGTGTGTATTCTCGATAAATGTATGATTCTATATGAGTGTTTTTACATCATTTATTCGTTGTATTTCCAGTATTTTGTGAGATTACGTAAGTGTAAATCATATTAGCAGGACTAGTTGCAATTAGTTCCGAATAAGCCTTGGATGAAAGAAAACTTCACGTGCTGCTTTTCTGAAATGATTTTTCATCTTGATAATTTGTTTTGTTTGGCATAAAGGATATATAGATGTTTGTAAGGGTATTGGTGATGTTTAGAATATATATAAGACATGACATGGGAAAATAAAAGTTTGTTTAGTTGTGTTGTCCTTATAAATAGATGGGTTTTTGTTACTTTCCAAACAAGTTCATATTACATATTCATAGGTAGTAGGAAACGGTAATTCTGATGTGTGGCATATATATAGGACGTGGGAAAAGAAAAGTTTCTTTTGCTATGTTGTTCGTATAAATAGATGGGTTTTTTTGTTAAGTACAAATGAATTCATGCACATATTCATAGGTATGTGGTAAATGTGAAAAACCTGGTACCATACAAACAAAGTATAATAATGAAATATGAATATATTTGTATTCGTTTGTGATATGAATGGCCTTGAGTTAATTCTGTAGTTAAAAAATCCTTTTTTAGGAAGGAAGCGGAAAGTGTCATCATATGATGGTGCCATGGAGACTGAAGTGGACGAGTACGACAGCGCCGAGGAGTTTGAGGATCAGGCCCCTAATCTGCCAAAGGGGGTGAACCATAAAAGAAATGGGGCATCCACATCAGACAACAACCAAGCAATTATTGTGGTTAGCACGCAACGAGGTAATAGTTTATTTGTGTTTAGAAAATATAAATTTCCGAATAATAATAAAAGAACCTATTTTCAGCACACCTAAGTCATAGATGATGACGATGATGTTTTACTTTCTTGCATCTGTGTTAACTGGAACAAAAGTTATAGGTGCCAATGATGGTGATGCAACTATAAATGAAGGGGAAATAAGTGCTCCCACTGGACATCAAGTTAAGAAAAGTGTGAAAGAGAAGAAGAATACAAGAGGTAAATTACCAACTTACACACACTTAGAAACACGATCCTCTCCAAGCACTTTGGTTGAAACGATGCAACAACTGAAGACAAAGGAAATGAACGAGGCTCAACTGCAAACATTACACAACATAGGTTTTGGGAAATTGTTGAGTCTGAAGCTGAAAAAACAACCGTTATCGCTGGGAGCGTGGCTTGTGGATCACTTTGATCCAAACAAGTGCAGTATAGAGTTTCCCGATGGGAGGAGCATAAAAATAAGTGATATAGATGTGAATCGTTGTCTTGGCATTCCATTAGGCAACGAGGAGGTTGAGGTAAAAGGGCAGAATGAAAATAAGGATGTAATTGATAAGTGGAGAGCACAATTTGATAAGCAATATGCATCCTTGAGGCCTTCACATGTGAAAACAGCAATGTTAAGTTGCAATGATGGTGGGCTGGAGTTTGTGCAGAATTTCCTGGTGCTATTTGATACAACAATGGTGAATAGCCAAAAAAGTGGAGGAGTCTACCAGGGTTTGGTAAGGAGTATATCGAGCGTTGATTCGGTGAAGAATAAAAACTGGTGCCAATATGTCATTAATGGCCTCATAAGGGGAAAACTTAAGTTTGGACCGGAGAAGAAGGGGAGCTTTGGTGGCCCACTTTTGTTTTTAGTCGTAAGTATTATCTTTTTTTATATTCTTGAGATGCAATATAATTATTTTAAGAAACACGATTTGTATTATCCATTTACATATATGTATATGCACACACAATTCCATGCAGTTGTTACATATTGATCGTGTGGTACACCAAGGGCAAAGACAAGTACATAGAGCACTCCCATCTTTCACCGGTTGGGATGATACTACAGTTTCAGCGCGAGAAAAAAGTGAAATGATAAGTGGAGGTTTTGGCAAAGGGCGAATAGAGCCACCAATGGAAGTTAAAGATTCCATCCCAATGGAGCCGCACATGGAACTTACACAAATGCCACTAGTCACAATGGAGGTAAGCAATATGTCAATATTTTTCAATTTAACCAAATAAAATTGTTAGTGGTTATAAATAGTATTTATACATTATGCACTTTTTGTAGGATTACCTTAATGATATAATTCAGGCAGCTGTTGATATGAGTGTGGAAATGAAGGCATTTGTGGGAAAGTTGAATCAAATCCCGAATGTGTTGAGAAGTGATGTGTTCGCTACGGGTTGGTAAAGGGGAGGTGTATGTAAAATAGGAGAATAAAATAAGCACAACTAGACTATCTCCCTGTCCCTAAACAAATAATACAAGAATCCCCTCCCTTGTAGTAGTAGGGTAATTCAGGATCGAATCCACGAGGAGGTAGGTCAGCGCTTCCCTTGTTGTACTCACGATCAATGCTTTCGACCTCAGCAGACACTCGATATCGAGTATACTGGTCGATATCGACCTCAGTTCTGGTCGATTTCCTAGCGCAGTTCCTGCAGAAGACAAAATAGCAAGTCGACGTCGAGCAGAGACCTCGATATCGATGTTAGTACTCGATATCGACCCTTAAGGTCGATTTCGATGTTTGTCACAGAAACCGTTTTTGTAACCAATTTGTCGGAAAAGGATCCGAAGAAAATAGAATGGAGAGGAAAGATGAACAGAAGCACAACTAAGACTTTTATGAAGAATTTAATGAATTAAAAGGCTTCCAAAGTCGGGGTTTTATGCCACAACGATAACAATGCAAGTTTCATGCTAAAAATATGAACTTTTATGTCTTTCCGTCAAATAACTTTCGTTATCAACACTTAGGTGATTAGAGGCTTTCGCATAATTCCTAAGAGTTACTATCCAATTCATGAGTAATTCAATTTCGCAATATGAGTGGCTTTCGCTTCAATAATGCAAATAATGAATCTCCCTAACTTTCGCAATGGATCATGCATGGGGTAGAAGACGGAATTGCATAAAAACCATACCTTTGATGCACTTTACCTCACATTGCTATCGTCGGGCTCACCCCGACCCTAGAAGTGGGTTGACTACTCGCTCCTCATCATGCACATCATCATCATTGTTATTGAAAAAAGCTACTTTGAATTAAAATTCCGAAAGAAAGTACAACCGAACAAGCCACTCCGCTCTCGCTTTACAACTCCACTCGGCCACTCTCTCTCTCTCTCTATTGCAACTGAATTCGGAATCTCTAATTGAATATTGAATAATGAATTGAATGTCTAAACTCAGCCCTATTGGCTTCTATTTGTAGATGACGATAAGGACTCGAAACCTTATCTTTATTCTCTATGATAAATAAATAAATAAATAAAAGTAAAAGCTAAAACTTCATGGTGAAATCAGCCTCCTCATGATAAACCTGATGTGGATGATAAGAAATCTCGACCTTTGGATAGATATTGCAAGCATTGGATATAATTCTATCAAAATCGGAGTCGAATTCCTCTGCTGGCATGGTCGATATCGACCCTTCCACTCGATATCGACCATTCCAAAATCTTATCTCGAGCTTCTCCTTCTCCTACTCGACTTCTATCAACTTGGTCGATCTGGCAGCATCGATATCGACCTTAAGACGTCGATATCGACCTCTTCTGTGTCGAGATGCTCTGTTTCCTTTCTGCTCGATTCCTATGTCTCGATGTACTCGATGTCGAGGTCTTAAGTCGATTTCGACCTCTTCAGAAGACTTCGAGTTCCTTTTCCGCTCTTCTGAATTCATCCATTTTCATCCTGTTTTCTGCGAAATCACATGGAAACTCGTGCAAACCCATATATTTGACATTTAAGCATAAACTACACTATTCCCATGTTTTCCCATTAATGTGTATGCAAAAGACAACAAAATGAATTCATATGTGCATAGAAAATATGGCAATATGCGCGCACATCATGATGCACCTATGATATCCATGTATAAATTGAGTAAACCAAGTTGAGGAAGCAAGTTCAACGGTAGGAAACCAAGTTGAGGAAGTGTTAACCCAAGGAACACAATCAGAGTATGTAGATGCATCATTGCTACTAAATATGAAGAAGATTGAAGAGGCCATCAATCTTCGCGACGCTTTGTTGGCAGAAAGGAATGGATGGCCGAGATTTGATCTTGGTGTTGAGGGAGTTGATCGCCCAATCAGGGACCCAGTTGAGGAAGTGCTAGCAGATATTGTTCGTCAAGAGAGGAACAATGGAGGTGGTCTAATCAACGAGGACACCAACATTGTTGCCTATAGAGAGAGGCATGTGGTAGAGTTAAACATTGACAAGGAAAATGATGAAGATAGAGTAAATTATGGATCCAGCAACAACAATTTGAATGAGGTTAGTAATTGTTCGTTTAATTATTCATAGGTAATGATAGAATATGGTAATAACTTTGTCCCTAGTCTTTGTCAATCGTTTCTAAATAATTATTCGTTTTAAAATCGAACATTATTCATCAATATATAGTATTTATCCATGTTTAAATTAATAATTGAATGTGGATGAGCACAATTCCTGTCCACCTTCTATTATTAATTTATTATAAAATTTGAAGGCATGTATATATAGTAAGGCAAATCCAGTGGGAATTCTGGCATAACCATTTGTTTTTGTGTGAAGGATGAGAACGTCGATCCTATCGATATTGACAATTCTGGAGTGAATTCTATTGATACTAGATTGTCACTGGATAAGGTACCTTACTGAGACGATTGAGAACCATTTATGTCAAACCTACCTTGTTTTGAGTTGATTTAAATTGAAACTTATATGGAAAAGTGGTGTGTTTATGGTGATAGGGCAAAGGGCATGATGTTTCCGCCAATCAATTGGCGTTGAATATAGACGAGAAGATGGTGTATAAGGTATGATTTCTGCATGGATTCATTTAAATTTATCTTCAATTTAATAGTAATTGGTTTTCATGAGAAGAGGTGGTAAGTTGGTGTTAACGCATTCGTAGGGAAAATCAATCAATATGGATGATGTAGGGAATTTCAAAACCCCTAGACCAAGAAGAAGTGTGAAGCCTTCGGTTGCTGATACAAGTCCATACGTGAGCAGGTTTATTGATCCAGAAAACAGAAATAACAAGGAACAATCTATGGTTGTTAATGTAGTTAAGGCACTTAAAAACAAGTACGTATAATTATATTAGTTTATAGTATGTTTTTTTTTCTGGATGAAAGTATGGTATTAGAAATCGCTTGTCACTTTATGTGAAGGAAAATCCTCTTCAAATATGAGAATGAGAGTGTTATAGCTGCTGGAAAGTTCATATTGTACACCGAAGAATGTCAGTCACTTCTTAACAGCTTTGTGGCAGCAAGCGTGATGGATGTGTGGGCTATGAGGCTTAACCACGAAGAGAAAAGACGAAGCAATTCGTCACCCTACATCTACTTTGTACCGACCTTTGTGACAGTATGCTTTCATAAAAAATTATACGTTACTGCAACTTAAGTGATTTCGTAATTGTCTACATTTTATTGATAAATGTGTTATGTCTTGTTAGAGTCCGGCAATATGCAATATATGGGAGAAGACATTTGAAGAAAGATTTGCACATTTCAGTGTGCAATTCTACGAGGGGGCATCTGATGAGGAATTGCAACTTGATAAGCTTGATATGGTATGCGTTGACATTTGCATTTTTTTCAAACACAATCTCGTTTGTAGACTTGGTGTCATCAGCTTGTACATGAAATTTGTTTTGTTCTTGTTTTATCGCATTCAGACAATGTTCCCTGTGCTGGACAAGGGACACTACTATGTCATTTGCTTCAAGATGAAGACAGGTGTAGCTGAAATAATTGATAGCTCAAAGTCAAGGGAAAGTGATTATGAAGGAGTATACAAAGGGGTATTCAGTGAGTTGGTACGTGTGGAAAATATTTATAAATAGCACTTACGCATTCATGGGCATGCATCCTCTGAATTGACCCATATTGGTTGTACAATTGAACTTGTAGGTGCGCATGTTCAGTAAGTTGATTGAAGATGAATGTGGGAAGACAATGGCAGGTAGGTTTTCGAAAATGAAGGATGCCAGAGTTCTAAAGTTAGATTGGAAAGACGACAAAGAAATGAATGATTGTGGTATCTATGCAATGAGGCATATGGAGACGTATAAAGGGGATGTCTCGTGGAAGTGTGGGTTTAAAGCAGCCTCAAAGAAGAATATCAATTCATTGAGGATGAAATATTTACATTGCATACTAACTTCAGAACTTAATGGTGAGAAGGAGAAACTAATTAGAACATTCAAGGGTGGACCTACATCGATCGATGGAGAACCTGATGGAAGACTGACATAATTAGGTGAATGATGATGTTATGTATGGTTGATTATGGGTTGGTTTTGCTAGTTTCCGCATGCATCAAACTGATTTGCAATATATGTCAATTTATTTACACTTGGGGTGAATCTTATACTTTGGATTTATGTCAGGTTTTTGTCTATATTATTTACTATAGCATATGTCGTGTTAATGACTATTTGTAGTTGCCATTATTCACATATCAGTAGGTCATTAGTTTATTCGTCAAATTATTCACAACTGTTCATATATATAGCAAGTATTTGTCGATTTATTCACTTATATATGTGGAGTAAAAAATATTCAGGTACATACGAATAATTGTATATAAATACGAACCTTCATGAATAAATTAACCAATACGTAACGTTATGAATAAATTATTCGTCAATTTATGCATAAATGTTCATATATATGTTATAATTATTCATCAATTTATCCGATTATATATATTAGAACACATTCAAGTACATACGAACGATTAGACCATATATACGAACATTTATACATAAATTGACTAATAGGTTAATGACTCATTCAATAAGATAAGTGTAAAAACTAATTACCCTGACTTATTTGCAAAATACCCACCCCCTCTACCCTTCTCCATACTATCTAACCTCAAAGTACCCACCAAGGACGTGAACTCAAATGCAGCAACTTGAAGAACCAGAAGGCCCAGAACCAATGAAATACATTATTAGGCAAGTACAACAATTAACACTCTATGCTTGTGGTACAACCATTCTAGCTTCATATATATATTCGCATGTACGTTGATAGTATTCGTATGTATGGGCACAATAATTAGATATGGCAATGGGGCTGGTTTGGGGCGGGAAGTACTCTCTCTGGTTTTAAAAAGTCCCCTTATACATCCCCGTGCCCGTTCAATGATAAAAAATGACTCATGTTCCTGGACCCGTCGGGTCCTTATATTCATTAGGAAATCCCCGACCCCACTAAAATTTTCATTTGTGTTTCCCTTGAGTTTTCTCATCGAATTTCCCGTTTAAAACTCATAATTTTCCCAATTAGTAGAAATTATAAGTTATCAAAACTCCACGAGGTTCCCAACGAGGGTGCAGACGGGGCAAGGATCAGGGTGGGAGTACCTCTATCATTTGACAAACTATTTTAAGTCTTTCCCATCCAAAAAAATAGTACTATACCACGAACACAAATATAGAAACCATTAATCATTACTTACTAAACCATTAATCATTACTTAATTTGCATTAATAATATTTATTTAGAACATGAAATCCACGCAAGAACTACACAGATGAAGTAAATAATATTATTTTATTTAAAAGTGTGGTAAATATTATAGTTAATAATTATAATTAAAAAGGATACTTCACTCCATCTCTTCATCTAAAAATTCATGGGTGTTTCTCTTATCAGTTGATGGCTCTTCATCTAAAACTTCTGGGCAATTTCTCTTATCATGTGATGCCATTTTCTTGCATCTGCCACACTTTCTCAAGGATTTTGCAGCTTTCTCTTTTGCTTTCTCGATAAACCCCTTGATGCGACTACCCTTGTTGTTGGTTGGTGGAGGAGGGTGCACTACGACTTGATTTGGAGGCTTCACTCCAACATATTTCTCTACAAAGGACTCCTTTTGTGCAACAGTTGGTTGAGATGTCACCTTCTTCATGTACTGATTCTTCTTCTCCATCAACGAATGCAGAAAATCGTTGATTAATTCTGTCTCATCCTCCACCATGCCAACAGTTGAGTAGATAGTACTCCATAATCTGTTTAGCACCATCTTCTTCGCCTCCATTTCTGCACACTGTTTCAGCACCTCAACATCGAGATTAACACTGGCCAAATGTCTAGCATCCTTAGTCCACCTTGGTAGGACCATGGCAGCGGGTATCTCCTTCATACCCATATATTAGTAAGTGGCAAATATGTGCTTGCACGGGAGACCAATCCTGTGGAACATGTTACATGAGCACTTAGAAGATTCATCTTCAATATCATATTGGACCTCAAATTGCCCACTATTGTCTGCGGTCACAAGATGTTTCTTTATCCCACCGTCCACACATTGACTAATCACATGGCATCTGAAAACTGCATCAGCAATCTCATCTTGCACCTTCCCGAACACCTTAAGTGTAAATATGGATGATGCATGTCTCTCAATATCCAGGCGCGTCTCATATTTTGGTAACATTGACCCAGACTCCATGTCAAGCTTCACTTGACCATGCCTCTGTGCATCCATAGCACTGTCAAAATGCATCATCAACTCAACGATGCTGAAATGTCGGCTGGAATATCGACCGAAGAAACTGTTTGCTAATTCTGATATAGAGGTTGTTCGGATTAAACCACCGAGTAATACATCTTTGAAGTAAGCTGGTATCCACATGTTCCGAAGTTTGAACATAAGTTCCAACCATCGATTGGTCTCTAATGAGAACTCGATCATCAACTCCTTCCATCTACGCTCAAAATCTTCGACAGTGATTTGGCAACTCCAAATAATTTCATTGAACCTCTTTCAAAAGCCGGTGTCGGCGCACACATGTGATGGTACCTATTATGAATTAAAGTACGCATGATAAGTGACTTAAAATTTAAAAAACACTTTTATTATATAAATCGAATAGCAAGGAAAAGACAGTATTACCAATATATGACCATTACTCCATCCAATTCAAATATCATGCATGGTGTTGTTAGGTGGATATATAACAAAATACAAACATTTACATTATAACTAATTACGGGAGTAAAAGTGATAGTATTAACTAGGTGAATTTTCTTTTTAGCAAATTAACTAGCTAGTGAATTAACAAATATACCCATGCCATATATTCGTCTAATGACCATATTATTCGTATATATATGATAAATTATTCATATATACATGAATATTATTTACACAGCATCTTGTATTACCATTAATTACTTTGTATATTTCAAGTTTACAATAAAATATGTTTTCCGTAATGGATTTATATCATACCTCCTTAGGTACTTTCATCATTATATGCCACATGCAAAATCTGTGGCGGGTATTTGGGAAGACCTTTGGTACAGCCTCCTTCATAGATGGATCTTGATCCGTGACAATAACAATTGGGTCCTTGCACATTGCCTTCTTGAAGTGTTGAAACAACCAAGTGTAAGATTCCTCCGTCTCTTTCAACAACAAACCAGCACCAAATGTTACAGCTTTTTTGTGATTGTCGATTCCAGTAAATGGTGCAAAGACCATGCTATACCTATAAACACGAGGGATACAAACTTATAATTAATAAGTTAACATTTGTAATTAATAAGCTAACATATGCAACATGCAATATATCAAACATTCAAACCACAAAACAAATAACCAGACAACTAATTCCCCTGTTAAGAGTATTATGCACATATACATAGCATATGTTTGTATGTACGTGGAATATTATTCGTACCAACATGTCGTATTTGATAAAGTTAAACATCAAAATAAACTTTGTACGTAAATGTTCAGAAATGATAATTGAATATGGAATAACGCTGGAGTTTTGATAACTTACTTATTGGTTCGGTACGTTGAGTCGAATGATATGACATCACCAAATGCGGCATAGTTTGCCCTTGCTATGGGATCAGACCAGAACAACCTAACAAGATGTTTGCCCTTATCAATATCATATGCAAAGTAGAAGCCAGAAGACGACTTTTGTTTCAACATGAATCGATCAATGACCATTTGCGCATCGGCAGTGGAAATATAGGCCATGATGTCTCGTTTGAAGTTCTTCAAGTCATGCAAAAGAGGTCCCCTATGGGTAGAACCACTACCATTCGCAGTCGACATGAGACGATGAGTCATAGCTGGACCCAAGTTAGCCTTTGCACAATTTATCATGAATCGTTGGTGGCCGAAATCTAATTTTCGATGGGCTTTCAGAAATTGGTTTGACTCGTCTTGAAGAAGTGGATGAGTGTGCCGCTCTTCCATCTTGTCAATAACATAGCCATCTGTCCCGACAAACTTCAAGTAAACGTGGGCATTGCATCCCACTCGAGTCGTACAACGATTGCGTTTACCCGTACTTGTGCTCGGAAGTGAATATCCTTCCCTATTGCATCTCATGTAACGGTTCGCATATGTTCCATCTCGGTGCTTACGTGATGAACTCTTACGAACATCAAACCCAACCAGTGCACCGTACTTCGTATAAAAATCCATACCTTCTTCAACAGTGCTGAACTTTTGACCCTCTTTTGGCTTGCTTGCATCGTCACATGTGGGGACCCAATACTTTGTTTTGCCAGGTGATTCCATATTAACATAACTAACAGGAACAACCTCGGATATAGCTTGATCGAAAATCAATTCCATTGCTTCGGCCTCCCCGACACCACCATGATCAACATCCCATTCTCGTTCGTTGCCATCAGAATCTGTTTACATTATGCATATACGTGTGTGTTAGTATCTTTGAATAAAATTATGTATACAAATATCATCGATAGCTATGTAGAAATAAACAAAAATATATTGATTTTTTCCCTAAAGATCAAACCTGTATCCATCCTTCCTCAAATTGAATTAATGAACAATGAACCAGTTGATTAGCGAGATACCTAACAATGGTGGGTTGTGAGTGATGCTGACTAGTAGATATAATGATTTTTTTAAATAAAACATCAAAATATTTACTTTCCTTTTTTACTTTGACCAAATCTCATATTCCATCGGTGAAGCACATATGAAGTACATATTCTATTTTTTTTTACTGTTGTAATTATTTGGGTTAAGTACGTGTATCCCACATTCTTATAAATGGGAGAGTGGGCTATCAATTTGGTGGACCCCATCCAAATTCGAAAATTATGTAATTAAATTTTCATTAAATCTCATCCATTCATTAGTATTCATCCAATGATCATAAATTGCTCACAAATTACATTGTAACCCTTGCTCACACATGATATATTCTCTCTCTCTCTCTCTCTCTCTCTCTCTCTCTATATATATATAATTGGTTGCGAGATATCATAATTAGACATGGATTGAAAAAAAGTTTGTTTTGAATTTATCCTATTGGTTAAAAATGTGAAATTTTTTCACAAGTTGAAATTTTATGTTGTTTGATGTTTGAATTTCTCACATACGTAGTTTGATGTTTGATCAATTAGGTTCTTGTGGTAAGTTTGATTCTTGATCAATTGTATTTTATTTTTCTTGATCAACAATATTATTAGGGGTATTATCGTCTTACCCGTACCTTCCTTCTAAATTTGTTGCCTCCGCCATCGTCGCCGATGGTGTTCGACGATCTACATTGAATATGCCTTCTTCCGCAGTAGCAAGACCCGATTCGCCGACATCGATGTCTCGGGCGGGCGTGCACGACAACGACGTTGGCCGCATGCGACGCCGAGGAGCCTCTCCGCATCCCATGCACTGCGTCGAGCGCATTGCGACGAATTTCATTCACAACTTGATCCTCCCCGCCAACAAATCCTAGATCTGCCCCTTCTGAAGGCCAGGGGATGGCGTAGACGGCAAATCTAGAAGGAAGGTCGACGCCTGCGGAGGCGCACAGATCCGAGAGATGTAGGGGATGATGAACAATTTTTTATTTTTCAATTTTAACCCAAATTTATTATTAATTATGATTTCAGGCCAAATTAATTTTTTGTTTGAGATTTTGATCATTGTATCATTATTGGTTTAATTGGTTATAGTTTGTATATAAATTTATAATTTTAATAGTTCGTATTATTTTTTGGTTCATCGTGGCGTTGATAATTGGTATTATTTTGAATCATTTTTCCTTTTATTTTTGGCAATTTTATTTATGTGAGATAATATAAAATTTTTAATACAAGTATTAAGTATACAACTTATAAAACTATCTTATATTGTTATTCACGTAATGTTGTTTTTTAAAACCGTATTTAATTATTTGTGTCTAAATAAAGTTATGATTTTATATTATATTCATTACCAATGATTTGACTGATCATTTTATTTTTGTTAATTAGATTATTACGGAGTACATAAGTAAAATTTCATTTTATTTTATTTTTACCTCATCGAATTTTTTTTTTGCTAATTAGATCATTCATTATAAATGAAATTTTATAAGATAGAAAGGAATGTAATATTATTGGGAGGGAATGAAATTTTATTGGGAGAGAATGAAATTTCCTAGGAAGGAAAGAATAAAAATATAGGAGGAAAATGTAAAAGTAAAATAGGAGGGAAGAGAGAGAAATATAGGAGGGGAATTTTTAGTGATTTTCAAAGTTTTTGATAATATTTATCCATTCTGTATATATATGATCTTCTTCTGCCTATACCTACATATCCTCTTTTATTGTAATTTTACGTTCCGGCTATATACACCGCAAATCCCCACGTCCTTAGGGACGTGCATGCACGTCCTTAACGATATGCTTGCACGTCCTTAAGGACGTGCAAGGGAGTTTGCAGCCACCCGAGCCCGGACGTGCAAGCACGTTTTTATTTTTTTTTAAAAACGTGCTTGCACGTCCTCAGGGACGGGCTTGCACGTCCTTAAGGACGTGCAAGCCCGTCTACAAAAGACGAAGAGGACGTGCCTCTTCGTCTTCCCTTCGTGTTTGCCTGAGAGAAATCGAGAGAGAGAGATTGCCGGAGAGAGAGAGATTGCCGGAGTGAGAGAGAGAGAGATCGCCGGAGTGAGAGAGAGAAGAAGAGATCGAGACAGAGAGAGAGAGAAACAGCCGAGATGGAGCCGGAGAGATCGAGGGTGGCGGTGGAGCCTGTGGGGGAGGGGGTGGCAGTGGAGGGGGTGGCGGTGGAGCCTGTGGCCGGGGGTGGTGGTGGGGCGGCGGCCATGGAGGTTGAGGAGGGTGGCGGTGGTGACGGTGGTGGTGGTGGAGCAGCGGCGGCGGCGACGTCCGGTAGTGGTGGTGGTGGTGATGGCGGCGGAGTGGTGGAGGCGGACCTATTACCGCCGCGGAAGCGGCGGTCTGTAGAGGTTTCATCGGTCCCGACCCCACCGGTATGTTTTTTGATTTATTTATTTTGTTTGATTTATTTTTATAGTTTTATAATATAGTTTAGATTTTAATATAGTTTTATAATATAATTTGATAGATTATTTTAGTATATAGTTTGATAGATACTATATAATTATTTAGTCTTAGTATATAGTTTGATAGATATTATATAGTTTGTATATTTTGATAGTTTTAATGGAAAAACAATAAAAACGATTAATATATATTACAAGATATTAAAACATATTAAAATATATTAAAAGACATTAAAATAAATTAAAATAAAAACATTAAAATATATTAAACTACATACAAATAAATTCTAATTGAAAGACAATAAAAAATAGATTATATAGTTTTAGTATATAGTTTGATAGATATTATATAGTTTGTATATTTTGATAGTTTTCATGGAAAAACAATAAAAACGATTAATATATATTACAAGATATTAAAACATATTAAAACATATTAAAATACATTAAAAGACATTAAAATAAAAAAAAACATTAAAATATATTAAAATATATTAAACTACATAGAAATAAATTCTAATTTAAAGACAATAAAAACATAAAAATATATTAAAATACATAAAAATAGTTAACTGGATAAAATGAAAAACCTTAAAAGTAACAGGATCTCAACATTTCATAATAACAGGCAGGGAGGCTCATGAGGGGTGATGGTACCCTCCGGCCTGTTACGATACGAGGAGGTAAGGGAAAGGTTTGAGAGAGAAGAAGCGCGTGCTGCTCGACGTGCTGCTCGACATCGTCCACAAGCGACCTCAGCTCGACGTGGACGTGATGATGTGTTCGGAGGGTTCAACTGGGGTCGAAACAACGTTGATCCCTTCATGCTCGGTCATATTGAGACGGTGAGGGACACTGTTGGAGATGGTCATTGTGGCTACCGTGCTTTGGCGGCTTTGACATCACCGATCGACGAGACTGCTTTCCCGGAACTCAAAACGTTACTATGCAATCACTTGGAGGATCACGCCGATCTGTACGCCGGTTGTTATACGGGAGGGTACCAATTCCAGCAGTTCGTCGACTACCAGAGATGGGCGGGAGCTGTGCATGGTGATAGGAGACGGTGGATAGAGCTACCCATTATGGGTTTAGTATTTGCAACGGTATATCAGATTCCTCTCGTCGTCCTAGCTTGGCATCATCCGTTCACATGTCTCCCCATGACCTCGCCGACACCTGCTAACAACCCTCAATCAGCAACCTTTGGTGTAGCCTGCATCGGAAACCAAGACCATTTTGCCGCGGTACGACTTCAAACGTCTTTTTTTATTACCTATTCTTGCTTTTCATATATATGTCAATACTCTAACTCTAATTTTTCGTTCTCATAGATCTGGTTGCGTCGTAACGCTCCTATTCCGCCGCCTCCGCCAGAATGAGTCGCACATCATCATCCGAGCGTCGAAGGATGGGATGCTCCGTTTCAAGCTCAGTTTGAGAGATTTCGAGCCTTGCGTGTCGAGTCCGGCCGCCCTTTACTATTTTCCTAGATTTTATTCCACAAGTTTATTAAAATTATGAATGTAAACTTTTTTTTCCGTTCCTTGTAACGTTATTCGCATATTATCCGAATGAAAACCTTAACAAATATTGTTTTCTATTTAATTTGACCCTCAATCCTTCAACTCCACTAGCTAACACTTCAATTTTATCAATTAACATTACAAAACCCTCGGAAATCCTAAACCCTAAACCCTAAAACCCTACTAGGGTTTGCACGACCTTAACAACGTGCGAGTATTGCACGTCCTTAAAGACGTGCAAGAACGTTGTTAAGGACGTGCAAGTCTTTGCTAGTGGACGTACATAGTCCCAGACTTGCACGTCCTTAAGGACGTGCAAATCCTTAATCCGGATTTGCGGTGTATATAGGTATACCCTAATTTTCTTACTCCGTATATTATTAAGGGAATCGATTTTATATAAGCATCATTTAGATAAGTAACTAATAATTTATATATCTTTACATTTAAATTATTCACCGAAAATAAATCATTTTTAATGAGAAATCAAATGATCCTATCCCTTCAGTCTTTGTGTATATCTTATTAATTATATCCCTTTACATTTCAAACGAAAATTTGATTTTCTAACCTACTCCGTATGTTTTAATTAAGGGAATAGATAAAGAGGTTATACTTAAAAATATTATCCAAATTTTAATTATTTTAACCCGTTTTAATAATGCTTTCCTAAAATTCAAGGATTTAATTTAGAAAATCCTTTTTTTAAACCGTTTTGAGATCTCAATAATCTGACTCCGATTTACGAAAGTTCGAATTAATTTTATTTGCCCGAATATGTGATTTTATATTAACCCGACACGGTTAACTAGATATCAAACTATTTTATTTGGTCTGAATCCATGATTTATGTTAACTCGACCTTGGTTAAAAAGAGTTAAAACTAATTTTATTTGTACGGATCCATATATTTATATGTTAATACAGCCATATTTAATGAGAGTTCGAAATAATTTTCTCAACCTTCTTTATCACACACAAAAAAATTAAAGTGAAAATTATATGCTTTAGGATATAGGAGAGTCTAGGGAATAGAGTAGGATATAGGAGAGTCTAGGGAATAGAGTAATAAAGGCTAATATAAAAAGCTTTTACTTTTTTTCATAAATTGGATTTTACATTTTTACCCTCAGGGTAAGCTTACCAGAGGGTAAGTGAATCACTGTCCTAATAGATTGGATTGTACTCCCTATCGACCCATAAAACTAGGGCTGTTATTTGAGCCGAATAGCTCAAGCTCGGCTCGGGCTCGGCTCGGAAAAGTTGGAGCTCGGCTCGTTCGAAGAGGTAAAACAAGCCGAGTTTGAACAATGTTTTAGGCTCGAACCGAGCCCGAGCCGAGCCCGAGCCGAGCTCAAAAGCTCGAGATATTAAATTACAACAATACCCCTAGGGTTATGAGGTAGGAGGGTTGGGCGTTTAAAAGGCTTGTTCATCTCTTTGTCGGCCGCCTCTCTTCTTTCTCATACTCCTGGAGCTCTGGTTTCTTCTGGAGTACTCTCGCTCGTCCATCGATCTCCCAGTCGCTCATCCGTCGATCTCTCAGTCGCTCGTCCTTCCTTCTCCCGTTCTCGCTCAGTCGCTCGCGACTCGTCCTTCCTTTTGCCGCTCTCGTTCAGTCGCTCATCCTCCTCGGCTCGTCCTTCCTTCTCCCGCTCGTGGCTCGTCCTCCTCGACTCGGACCAAGTACGTTCTTCATCTTACTCCCTCGATCTATCCTTCCTGTCCGTTTTAGGGGTTGGTGATTAACTGATTGTAGATTTCAATTTGTATGAAATTTAATGGATAATCAAGGATTCAAGGGCTATTTGGCCTCTTCCACAAACAATCCATCCCTCTCGAATCTCGATTAGGTAAGAAATTTTCACTCTCTCTCCTAGATCTATCTCGAATCTCGACTGAAAATCTGATATCTCTCTCGCAGATCTGAGAAGGGCGAACGAGAAGGAAGTTCGAACCAGATCTTCTCAGATCTGGCATCTCTCTCGCAGATCTAAGAAGATGCTTTTGTCCCTTGAGAAATTTCATGGCCATTTGCAGTTGTATTTTTTTTTTCTGATTTTAAATTACAACATTTGTGAACCAGGTCTTCACAGATCTGAGCTAAGTATGTTGAATTTGTGTATGGTGTTTGCAGATTTGTGTACTGGATGCAATAACAAACATAGAAAATATATGTATTTTGAATGTATGATGTGCTGTAAGTGTTTAAAATTGAAGACCAAATATGGAATTTTGTTTACATATGATTTACTGTAAGTGTTTAAAATCTTTTTTACATACATATGGAATTTTATTTATTGAACAAATCTGTAATTTCATTTAACATTAGCTCGGAACCGAGCTTCAACGAGCTGAACGAGCCTAAAAGACGAGCTCGAACGAGCCTAGGCTCGTTCGTTCAGCTTGGTCGAGCCTTAACAAGCCGAGCTCGAGCTTTCCTCTGGGCTCGCGAGCCGAGCTTGAGCGCTAAAAAAAGCTCGAATAATTTTTGGGCTCGAGCTCGGCTCGGCTCGTTTTCCGTTCGAGCCAAGCTTGAACATGTCAAGCTCGGCTCGTTCGGCTCGTATATCACCCCTACATAAAACTCCACAATTTGGTTACTTAAAAAAGGCATTCGCTCCGAATGAGATGGAGTTAAAAAAGTGACTAAATTTTTAAAATGGTTGAAATTGAAAAATTGTGTAAAATAAATGTGGAAAAATTATGAAATAATATAAATCCCGTATGGGACGAAAAAAGAGTTTATTTGTAAAAAAGTATAGCTTATATACTTTGAGTAAACCCATCTAAATAGGGGTGGAAATGGGTCGGGTGATGGATGGGTGGACCCATTTTTTCACCCGACCCATCACAAAAAAATTTCACCCGACCCATCACCCACCCGTCTAATGTTTCACCCATCACTCGACCCGTCGGGTGAATCAGGTGGGTCGGGTGGTTAATCGGTTGAAAGAAATTTAAAGAAAATAAGTCACAAGACATACCCAAAAATCATCCATATTCGATAATTTTATAAACCATGTCAATGTATGAATCTTACTAAATGAATAAAAGACTTATTCATACATTATATCACTATCCTTAACTTACAAAATTAGTATTAGAAGTTTAATATATCAAACTAAATGAGATGAATTTAACTCGGTTACTAGATTTAAAATAAATTAAAAAAGTATAGAAAAATTATGTCCTTAGAAATTAGACTCATGTGTCATTTCTTTAATATCTTTGCATAAAGAGGATTATTGTTATAAATCTCATGACAAATTGGAAAAATACGATTTGGTTAATTATGGATTAATATAGTAAATGCTAATAAAGTCGTTAGAAAGAGTCATATTGCTTACACTCTATCGGTATATGCAATACAAATAAAAGAAATTTTAAAAAGACATGGAGTTAAATAATGCAAGTTTATATATTTTTTTTAGACCTTTCTGAACAAGACTACTTGAAAAATGGAGAAACTAGAGGTAGAAAATGAGAAATATATTAGTTATGTTAAATTATTGTAAAGACTGAATGTATTTTATATTATTATATTATTATATTTGAGTAAATAAATGATTATTTTATTCAATCGGTAGAAATGTGAGAAAACCCGTCCTCGAACATACGTTTGATTTTAAAAACATTCCGGCATCGTTTTGAGAATTTAGATTTTTACGGATTTAATTCCGCATGCGAGCTCCGAGTTTTGATAAAATTAATTTAATTCCGTTATCTTGTAATTAGTAAATTAAATTTTAATTAAATCTGATTTAGTCGGGATTCGATCGGGCGAGCGGGTTTTGAGTCTTTCCGCTAATTTGAATTGGGTATTGTTGGGACCACATATATTTTAATTTCTTTCTTTTTCTTTTCTTTTCTCTTTTCTCTTTTCTCTCTCTCCCTCTCTCTCGGCAGCTCTGCCTCACCCTGCCTCACAATGAAATGGTCCCTCTCACTTGTCCTCTTCTTCCCTCTGCACACACCAGCTCTCCCTCCTCCCATTTGTGCCTCCCTCCTGCCTCACATCTCCTTATCCCATTTACACCAACCCACCCTCTCTCTCTCATCCATTGCCTAATCTTCGGAAACCCAGATAAGAGGATCCCTCTTCTTCCTCCTTCCTTGTATCGCTGTAATGCACCACCAACACCAGCACAGCTCCTCCACTCCTCCCAAGCCTCCTCCTCCTCACTGTCGTTTCGTCGCCGGCCACCATTGAGGCCACCAGAAGCACCTCCCTCCCCTGTTTTGCCGAAGCCGCCGCTGCCCAGCGCCTCCACCTCTCCTCCTTGCCAAGCAGCCACCATTTCTGTCGTTGAAGGAACCCCGCTGCACCACCATCTCCACCCCTCTTGTCTCCGGCCGCCAGCAGCCACTGGAGTGCAAGCCGCGCCTCCCTTGTACGAAGCTCCAAGACGCCGAGCGCCCTCGTCCCTCCTCCTCTTCGCTTCCTCTGCCCCGATTCAGAGCTTGGCCGGAGCAAGCTTTCCCTCCGTCGATTTCAGCCGGAGAGCCGCCCCTGGAGCCCTCGGAGTCGGAATCTCGAGCTCACGGTAACCTCTCTTCCTCCCTCCTTCTACTCACGTCGCTTTGCTCTCTTGGGATTGAGTGTGGTCGGAATCCTATTGCTAGTGCCTCGGTAAACCCTCGAGCCAAATGGGACCCCATGGCCTGAGCCTTCCCTCTCTCTTACCTCCATTTCCGGCCGTCGAGCTCTGTGCTGAAGGCAGGGGAGGAAGACGACCCTTTTCTTCTATTCCTTATTGGGCTGGCCGGGTTCCTCTTTTATTCGGATTATATCATTTGATAACCGGATCCTTCCTTCTTCCTTTTACTTTTCCTCCGGGTTGGGCTTGATTTGTTGGACTCAGTCTGGGCTGGGTTTCTATTCGGGTTTGGGTGTGGGCCTCCGATTTTCCTCTCCTCTCTTTTCTTTTCTTTCTTTCCCTTTGGATCTGGGCTCGGATCCGGACTCGTGGGTAAGGGTTGGGCTGTTGTCTCATTTTGGGTTGCTGGGTTATAATGGGTTTTATGGGTTGTTATTAAATTGTGTTATATACATATGTTTATATGTTATGTTAGTATGTATATTTGTATGTTATTTTATTTAATATTTCTGATTTTAGGAAAATGACTATATACAATTATATGTTATGAAATTATTAATATATATATATATATAGTTAAAAAGGTTTTAAAAGTGATATTAATTGATATGGAGTTATAAATATATTTATGGATTGTTTCGAGATTATATGGATAGTAAGTGTTAAATTATTTGAATATTTTTATAGTTTTGGAATTTGGTTATAATTATAATATTCTGGAAATAAATCTTTATATATTGTTTATATTGTTTTAAAATAATATTAATTGGATTATTTAATTGATGCATTTTAAGAGGATTTAACTATGTGAGCCAGGATTTTAAAGTAAATTGTTGGTTTTGATTTATAAGTATTATTTGTGAGCTTAGAATTATTTTGATGATTTAGTGTTGAGAATTATTTATATAATGTTTTGAAATAAGAAACATGCCGGAATTGTTTTATAATATGATTTTTGGGAATTGGTTTTAAGGCTTAAGTGTTAATGTCGGAATTTGGCCAAGTATGAGTTGAGAAATCATTTTGAATATGAGTTGACTTAATTTGGGATTTATGAGTTTGAAAATATGGTTGGTATGATTTTATCAATGGGTTTGATTGAAAGAATGATTTTGGCCGATTTGATCGTATCGGAAAGATTTTAGAAAACGGTTTTACTATCGGTCGGTTTTGAGGATGTTGAGAACTTCGGTTCGTGAGTATGAATGTTGATCTGGTAGCTTATGGAAATGACTTGATGATAGGTGTGTATTGCTTTTGGATTCCTTTGGACTTGCATTTGGGCCCTTGCTTGTGTTATCTTGCTGTTCTGCATCAACAGGTAAGTATCCTACGGGACTTACTCAGTAACCTGGACCTCCTGCCTGATGTGTCATGTAATGTGTAGTTTTTGTTGCATATTAAAGCATGCCATGTAGTATCATGTTAGGATTGCATTGAACTGAGCATGTGTTTACTTTGTGTGTTTGAAACAGAACGGCTGTTATCTGTGATAGTCCTAGAGTCTTTGCTAGGGTCATAGGGTAGCCCAGCCCCGTCGGGTGCCCTGAGTCTATCGAGTCGATATGAGCATGATGATAGCCCAGCACCATCGGGCATGTTTTAATTATATTTAATTTATGTTATGATGATGATACCGTGGGTGAGTGCACCACCACGAGGATATGCTATGCTATAGCAACGAACTGGCCAGTCTCTGCACTAACGGGAAGGGGTGCAGAGGTAGGAGAGGGATATGCCACTTGGCATTGTCTTGGGCCCTTTACAGTTATTTTCCGCATATTATATATACTAGGGGCATGATTGTGTGATTTAAATCTTGTACTGCATTAGTCATCTTTTATTTAGGCATAGGCATGTTATGTGGCCTCAGCGCGGTCAGGGGACCCACAGGCGATCACCAGGCCTGACTTCGTGGATAGTGTTAGGTACCGCTCTTGTTGCTCCATGCTTCTGTGATGGGAAAATCTTTTGGCGAATCGAAGAATCCGGCTAATATATTCTAACTTGACAAATGGCAATAACCCACTTTGTTTTGGTTTTGACCCGGCTCTGCCGTGGCTTTTGTATCTACACCGTACTTCCGGTTTACTTTCGCTAAAATTGTATTTCTGAGACTTCGACTGATTAGAGGTTTGAAACCTCGACCCGTACCTGAATTGCAACATCCGAACGAAGGTATCCGACCTTCGAAACGTATCCCGGATATTAATATCCGGGCCGTTACAAAGTTGGTATCAGAGCCAGGTTGTGCAATTCGGGTACGCTAGGGTCGAGTGTATGTTTTGGAAAACTGCCCATGGATTTCGAAAGATTTGAAAGCGTTTTAAAGGGGCAAAATGAACTTAAGATGCCTACCTCAATTGGACTAAAAATGAACTTGGCTTATGATAAAAGAGGAGAACCAACTAATAAGGGATCGAGTGGGTAGAAAAGGCGCTAGATCATCCCTATTGGATGTAGTCGGGAACGGGTAGGCGAAATACTAGCTTGTTCTTTACAGATGGGTCCGGAGGGTTCCAAGGAGGTCGTTATAATTGTCATTGACTGACTCTATGTTGAGTGCTTGATATACCTAACTACTTATTGAATATTGAACGATCTGTGTGAACGGGATAGCGGGAGTACCCTTCTTCTTCTTATATGGTTAAGCTCAGTTTTGTGGAACCGCCCCTTTCCTTATGAACCATTTTGACAATTCAATCGAGTCCTCCCTTCGAATATCGGTCTTCCACGGGAATCGGGTTGGTAAACACATGATGTCGGGAATCATGATTGAATATAGAGGTTGTCCGAGGGAGTATTGGAAGGCGGTCCTTGATGAAATTCCGAGCTAGAGAGTGAGATGTTTACAAGGCTGTCCTTATAGATTCTTATGACAATCCATCAGTGTCCTCTTGTCACGAAAAGTCGTATCCGAGTTTCACGGGAAAGATAGGTGATGAGTCAGTTAGGGAGAGTCAATGTTGCCCTTATGGATCTCTATCGGGTTATCTTGATTGCTCTGTCCATTATTGCGTGATACTATATGGTACTACTCCTTGACCCCTTAGTGTGGAATTATGCTTATGTGCTTTAATGTTCATAATGACTATTGTATAGGTTTGAACTATATTTATCGTATCCATATCATCCCGACATGATCTACTTAGTATATTACATTGTCATACTAGGGCACGAATAAATATGTCATATGCTAGGATGTCGTCTAATCGATGTCCTTCCTGTGAATAGGTTCATGATAGTGTGGTAGTTCGGTTCTAGTATCATGATAGAGTGAGCCCCTTACTTGGTGGATACGTGTTATAAATTGATGTCGACGTGCCTTATATGCTACGTAACTCCCGGTACATGTTATGATGATGAGCTTTAATGTGAATTTGTAGTTGTATGACATTTTGTACCCATGCTTGTCCCATTGCTTAAGTCTCGTGTTGTGTCTTGTCCTCTATCATGATTGTATGTTGTTATAGCATGTTTACTTAGCATATCGAAAACATGAACCACATGATATGAGTCTATATGATTGTTTCTTCCCTTGGATTAGGTACATGATAGTGTGAACGAGTCTTGATAAATACATGTTCTATCCTAGTATACATCAATTTGAACTCATGTCCTCATATTCTAGCCATGTTGCTTAGACTTGCTCTATACCTCGTTGTGTTTTCCTCTCGTGCCACAATGTCGTTGAGATGTGATTGAATGAACTCTTGCACACCGTCGTATCAATCAATCAAGTGCATGTATGTACCATATGTTATATTGAGCCGTTAGTAACATATAGACCCCTTGGTTGTGACTTGTTCGAATTTATGCCTTGCCTACATTATCGTTGATTCTCTCTTGAGCTAGGTCCCTGATAGTGTGGTTCTTTCCTCTTTCCGTTATCTTAACATGTTCCACTCGTCCTGATGAGTTTATTGTTGAATTCGATGATTGACTAGCTTTCCGTGATGATCAAACCTAGCATGCTTACATGGTAAAGATGTCTATTACTCTATGATGGCTCCTCGTGCTTGCATGAACCTATGACTTGACACCTCGCATGATCACGCACCACCCTATATCATGATTTTGCACCTGCATGACGCATGAATATCGGAATGAACCTAGTTGAATTACTCTGGTTGTACTCATGTCTGATGTGTGCTATTAGTATCATGTGGAGCTTATGACTTCCAATATGACCTGCTGAACGATTTCATATCATGCTTGTTCTATAATATGACAGCTATCGTACCATATATGTACTCTATGATGGTTCTTTCTTAGCATGATTATAACCTAGTATCCATGATGTCCATCTTGTTACTTTTGATGATGCCTCGTGTTTCGTGAACATTATGTTGAACTCCTCTTAATGAATCTTGACTATGCTTGTGTCGCATTATGTATCGCTAATATCATGAAGGATCTATGCTCTCTAAATGGATCTCGTCATAGGATTCCATGCCATGCTTGACTTAATATGTGATCATTGCTGTTAGATGTGATAGTTACTATGCTGCTCTTATGTGTCCATGTATGACGCGTCATCTGATTGTTATAATATACCTTGCCATGATATATTTGACTCATTTGTTGATTTGTATACCATGCTTTTACATTGTTCATATGCATGATGATCGTTATCTTCACTAAATCCCGCTTGACTTTGAATCATATATGATCATTGTTGGTTTCGCCTATCTTGCTCGAAGTTACTAGGTAGATCTGTTTCCATGGAATACTAGAATGTTAGCTTGTTTCACATACATCAGCGTAGGACTGGATTGTGTCTTTGATATGAATACGAATGTGGCCCCGAGATAGGTACATGTTAGTGTGGATTGATGTGATTGATGTGCTCCATAATGAATTCGTGCGTGTTGTCACAATTGTGACCCTATAGACCTTCTTAAGGGCATCGTTACTATTCCCGAGTTAGAGTCTTGTCTCTAGTCATGTCGTCTTTAGCTTTGGTCTATTCCGTCTCCGAAAGAAACGTTGGGTTGTCCGCTCTTGTCACTCCTCTATCTCCGCTAACTTAAACTCCTACGCATTACCTTGGATGAGCGGCCGCATGGAAAAAGGGATCGGGAAGACGAATGGCGATAAAGCAGCGCAGCGGAAGCGTGGGCCCATAACCCACGGGCCTCAGGATCGATAATGTCGACGGAACAAGCTCGCTTTGAGGATTACGATTGTTGAGCACGATATGACTTGCAGGTGGGAGCGTCCTCTATTCGAATTGCTAACCCTTTCTGAGCTTGTTGATGATGATATTGCACTGACTTGATGTTGAAAGCTGCTTGTTGATGTGATGATATGATTCGATGCCTTGATTCGATGCCTTACAGTCCTAATGTGCCATGATGACTTGATGTGATGCTATTCTGAGTTGCTAAGCATGATCTAAATTCCTTTCTTATATAGTATGAACTGCAAATGCCGAGAATCTAAACAGTTTATTAGCTAAGATTATGATGAAACTTGCTAGTTTGAATTGACTTTATTCATATATGGTGTTATGTGATAATTTCGAGCATGACGGTAAATTGAGACTTTTGATACTTGTTGCAATGCTTAATGATGCTAGTTGATATGATGTAGTCCTTATGTGCAATAATGTCCATGATTGCTTCTTCTTTGAACATGTGAGTGAGGTCCTTTTGGTTGAGCGGTCAGAGAGTGGAGAAAGGTTTTGAGTGTTTAGAATGATCGACGGTGGTAAGAGAAAGTTGCAGAAGAGGGGTGTTGACTTAGGTTGGACCGAGTGGGTTCGGGAATTTTAAGAGGTGATGCTTGATGGTTTCGATGAGCTCTTAGGTGAATCTTAGGAAGTGTGGAAGTGTAAGAAATGGCTTTTAAGAGTATGAAGGATATAGTATGAGAGGGGCCTCAAGTGTGAGGTTAGAGATAGTAGTGGATTCTTAGAGGTGGATTGCTAGTGAGAGTTCTTGGTGGAATGAGGGTCGAGATTAGGGTATTGAAACGAATTAGGACTTCTTTTGAGGATGCTACCTGAGCTGATGTTGGTGAATCTAGATGAGGCTGGTTTTGATGTAGGAATTGAAATCGAGCGAGCGGGGTTTGCGTTTATTTTGCCTGGTGGTGATGTGAAAGCTTTCTTGATTATGTGATTTATTAAAATGACCTGGCATGATAGCGACCATGATAAACCTGTTGTGGCATGATATTACATGTTGATATACAATACTGAATCATAATTGGTAGTGACAACTATAATCCTGATATAATGATACATTGCTATCCTACTATGTTGTTCTAGAAGCATGTTGTGATGTGTTGTATGAATCATGAAATAATGATATGTTGCTATGTGAGAGCATGATGTTACGATCAGGAGATGTTAAATGATGAATATTGATTTGGATCATGAATCTGACTTATATATATGAGATGATGATGCGTGATTGCTAAGTGTGCGATGTTGAGATGCGACCGTGAAATTTGACTTGTAGTAGTGTACTGACTCCATGACACCTAACCTCTTTGATCTCTTGACATGTGTGCGGGCATGATTATGAGAGTTCAATGATACACTTGTGATGCCTTCGGTATGATATAGATACGCTTTATGACTCGTGATATGACATTGAGATTTTGTTGTTGCTTTTGATGTGTTTGAAAGAATGGTATGCTTTATGTTATGGGTAAACATGTTATGCGGTTACGATGTTGATTGGTTGAGATTATCATGATTGATGTTGAGGATTGCCATATGAGAGGTGGTTGATGATGTTATGAGTTGATTTACTTTTGTTCATGTTGAGTTGTGAATGATGAAGGAATGATTTTGGAACCTAGGAAGAGAATATGGGATTAGCCCTTAGAGGTGGATGATTCCACCTCATACCTTCTGAATTTGATTGATTGGTATGTGTGAAGCTGATTTGGTTTTCGGAAGAGTTCGACGAAATCTTGATTTAGGAGGATTTGATTTGATTTTGGTGTAAAGTTGCTTGATTAAAAATTGAATTTGAGGATTTTGAGCGGTTTTAAAAATGGCCAACTTGGGGTTTTAAAGAAGTTGAGAGTTTCAATGATTTAGATGACAATCCTTTCATTTACAAACGCTTTGAGGATTTACGAACTGGATTTACATTATGACGTCTCACGAAGTGGATACAAGCATTTTATGAGGGCGCTTATAGATTGCTTGCTAAGACCTAGTCGGACGCTATAATGCTTTTAGAGTTGTGATACTTCCGAAAGGTCGAAGCAAGGATGTGATAAGGGCGCTTATTACACACTTGACAAGGCCAATTGGAGATGTCACAACCGTGACTAGGATATTGCGAGAATCCCGTAAGACACAACCGAGATGATTACAAGATCCTTGGACATGGTTCTCGGACTCACCGATTTTAAAACTTCATTCCCTTTGCTTTAAAATGATTTTTGTCTTGGGGACGAACCTTGTTTTTAGAGGTGGATAAATGTAAAGACTGAATGTATTTTATATTATTATATTTGAGTAAATAAATGATTATTTTATTCAATCGGTAGAAATGTGAGAAAACCCGTCCTCGAACATACGTTTGATTTTAAAAATATTCCGGCATCGTTTTGAGAATTTAGATTTTTACGGATTTAATTCCGCCTGCGAGCTCCGAGTTTTGATAAAATTAATTTAATTCCGTTATCTTGTAATTAGTAAATTAAATTTTAATTAAATCTGATTTAGTCGGGATTCGATCGGGCGAGCGGGTTTTAACTCTTTCCGCTAATTTGAATTGGGTATTGTTGGGACCACATATATTTTAATTTCTTTCTTTTTCTTTTCTTTTCTCTTTTCTCTCTCTCTCTTTCTCTCCCTCTCTCTCGGCAGCCCTGCCTCACAATGAAATGGTCCCTCCCATTTGTCCTCTTCTTCCCTCTGCACACACCAGCTCTCCCTCCTCCCATTTGTGCCTCCCTCCTGCCTCACATCTCCTTATCCCATTTACACCAACCCACCCTCTCTGTCTCATCCATTGCCTCCTCTTCGGAAACCTAGATAAGAGGATCCCTCTTCTTCCTCCTTCCTTGTATAGCTGTAATGCACCACCAACACCACCACAGCTCCTCCACTCCTCCCAAGCCTCCTCCTCCTCACTGTCGTTTCGTCGCCGGCCACCATTGAGGCCAGCAGAAGCACCTCCCTCCCCTGTTTTGCCGAAGCCGCCGCTGCCCAGCGCCTCCACCTCTCCTCCTCGCCAAGCAGCCACCATTTCCGTCGTTGAAGGAACCCCGCTGCACCACCATCTCCACCCCTCCTGTCTCCGGCCGCCAGCAGCCACTGGAGTGCAAGCCGCGCCTCCCCTGTACGAAGCTCCAAGACGCCGAGCGCCCTCGTCCCTCCTCCTCTCCGCTTCCTCTGCCCCAATTCAGAGCTTGGCCGGAGCAAGCTTTCCCTCCATCGATTTCAGCCGGAGAGCCGCCCTCGGAGCCCTCGGAGTCGGAATCTCGAGCTCATGGTAACCTCTCTTTCTCCCTCCTTCTTCTCACGTCACTTTGCTCTCTTGGGATTGAGTGTGGTCGGAATCCTATTGCTAGTGCCTCGGTAAACCCTCGAGCCAAACGGGACCCCATGGCCTGAGCCTTCCTTCTCTCTTACCTCCATTTCCGGTCGTCGAGCTCTGTGCTGAAGGCAGGGGAGGAAGACGACCCTTTTCTTCTATTCCTTATTGGGCTGGGCCGGGTCCCTCTTTTATTCGGGTTATATCATTTGATAATCGGATCCTTCCTTCTTCCTTTTACTTTTCCTCCGGGTTGGGCTTGATTTGTTGGACTCAGTCTGGGCTGGGTTTCTATTTGGGTTTGGGTGTGGGCCTCCGATTTTCCTCTCCTCTCTTTTCTTTTCTTTCTTTCCCTTTGGATCTGGGCTCGGATCCGGACTCGTGGGTAAGGGTTGGGCTGTTGTCTCATTTTGGGTTGCTGGGTTATAATGGGTTTTATGGGTTGTTATTAAATTGTGTTATATACATATGTTTATATGTTATGTTAGTATGTATATTTGTATATTTTTTTATTTAATATTTCTAATTTTAGGAAAATGACTATATATAATTATATGTTATAAAATTACTAATATATATATATAGTTAAAAAGGTTTTAAAAGTGATATTAATTGATATGGAGTTATAAATATATTTATGGATTGTTTCGAGATTATATGGATAGTAAGTGTTAAATTATTTGAATATTTTTATAGTTTTGGAATTTGGTTATAATTATAATATTATGGAAATTAATCTTTATATGTTGTTTTAAAATAATATTAATTGGATTATTTAATTGATGCATTTTAAGAGGATTTAACTATGTGAGCCAGGATTTTAAAGTAAATTGTTGGGTTTGATTTATAAGTATTATTTGTGAGCTTAGAATTATTTTGATGATTTAGTGTTGAGAATTATTTATATAATGTTTTGAAATAAGAAACATGCCGGAATTGTTTTATAATATGATTTTTGGGAATTGGTTTTAACGCTTAAGTGTTAATGTCGGAATTTGGCCAAGTATGAGTTGAGAAATCATTTTGAATATGAGTTGACTTAATTTGGGATTTATGAGTTTGAAAATATGGTTGGTATGATTTTATCAATGTGTTTGATTGAAAGAATGATTTTGGCCGATTTGATCGTATCGGAAAGATTTTAGAAAACGGTTTTACTATCGGTCGGTTTTGAGGATGTTGAGAACTTCGGTTCGTGAGTATGAATGTTGATCTGGTAGCTTATGGAACTTGATGATAGGTGTGTATTGCTTTTGGATTGCTTTGGACTTGCATTTGGGCCCTTGCTTGTGTTATCTTGCTGTTCTGTATCAACAGGTAAGTATCCTACGGGACTTACTCAGTAACCTGGACCTCCTGCCTGATGTGTCATGTAATGTGTAGTTTTTGTTGCATATTAAAGCATGCCATGTAGTATCATGTTAGGATTGCATTGAACTGAGCATGTGTTTACTTTGTGTGTTTGAAACAGAACGGTCGTTATCTGTGATAGTCCTAGAGTCTTTGCTAGGGTCATAGGGTAGCCCAGCCCCATCGGGTGCCCTGAGTCTATCGAGTCGATATGAGCATGATGATAGCCTGATGTACACAATTGTACTATTGTTTATTGCATCTTTTGACTTCATATTTCATTTAATTTCCGAACAAAAGTTTCAAAAGCATATGATCTCGTGTAAGAATGAGCTAAAGTGTAAGAAATAGAGTCTACACGAGTTTTGAGCTAACCATGCAGGAATTCGATGAAATCGGAGTCAAAACGGGCAAGCCAAGTGAAGCTGAGAAGAGGTCGATATCGACTGGAGACATCGATATCGACCCTGGATTTCGACACGACTTCTGAGTGTCGAGATAACCACACAAACCAGACTAGAAGCCTCGATATCGACACACATACATCGATATCGACCATCGTCATAGATATCGACTGGAGTGGGACAAGTCGAGCAGGAACACAAGCCTCGATATCGACCTCTGGAGTCGATATCGACCCTACATCGACAGAAGATAAATCCGATTTTTGAGGCTCGGATTGTGAAGTCTATCATCAAAGCCATGAGTTATCTCGTTCTTTTAGATATTAGCAGTTGTTTGTTATCTTTTCCTTTAAGTTTATCAAAATAAAAGACCTATCCTAGTTGTTCGGATAGAGTTATTAGTTTAGATAGAAGTTACAATCCTCGGATAGCGAGGATTAGTAGCCTATAAATAAAGCCTTAGAGGCTGATTTGTTAATCATCCAATCATAGAATCCTCGAAGAGAAGAACAATAGGCAATAGATAGTTAGTTTATTTTGAGCTTTAAAGTTTCAAGCGCTTACGATAGTTGGCGTTGAGATTGTAAAGATTCGAAAATTTTCATTTATACAAGTTATTTCAATTCAAGACATGTCTACGATCAACATGAGTGAGTAGTTCCCCTTTCTTCTAGGGTCGGGGTGAGCCCGACGATAGCCATGATGGTAAGGTAAGTATGTCGTTAAAGAATGTATCTTTTATCTCCTTCTACCTTGTTCTTCATCTTTAAATGCGAATTTAAGGAACTCATGTTGTAAAACTTGGGTAGTAATTAGGGTTTCTTTTCGAAAGATTATAAACTCAATTATGACTAAGGTAGACACCAATTAGGTTAAGTAATTGAAAAATCTCTTTTCCTATTGGTCGGTTTAGGTGAAAGCCTTTTCCTTTATGATAAAAGCATGCTTCTTTAGTTGATCCTTATTTCTACTATCATGGTTGTCGTCGCGGTAATCCTTGACTTTGGAAGATCTTTTCCTTTGAGTTTACATTAAAATTTGCCCGCCGTTCGTTGAGTCATCGAAAAACCCAACACCTTTGCTTATTTCTGATCATTTCTTCCTTCCCATCCTTGATTCTTCGGCCTTTTCTTTGCCGACAAAACCACTAACCCACTGCAGGAAAGACATCGATATCGACAGCAGAAGTCGGTATCGACCAAAACTGATAGATCGACGGTTTTCTGAGTCGATCTCGAGACTCCTGGGAACTTCTGCAAGCATCGATATCGACCACTTTGTGTCGAAATCGACCCCCTGTATCGACTGGCAGACCTCTGAGCCAGTCGATTTCGTGAACTAACCTCGATATCGACCCCCACCAGTCGATATCGACTACCGTTTTTGTTTCTGCAGGTTTTCTGTTGCAGACGACATCGACAGCCAAGGTCGACATCGAGGTCTGACATCGAGATCGAGGCTTCTGGTCGAATATAAAGGACGTGTCTTCAACGCTACTAGGATCCCGCTGACTCGCTTCCTCGTGGATCGAACCTGATTCCCTACTACTATAGCGGGGAGTCTTGAATTTATTTGAAGAGGCTAAGAGTTGTATTGGTTTATATTTTATTATATATTTCGATTCAATTCTCCCCACGTCAAATTTTGGCGCCGTTGCCGGGGAAGCTATCAATCGCGCCCTAGTAGTTTATTTTCACGGTTCTTTTTAGTGTTATTTTATAGGTGTATGCGACGTACTGGTGACCAACCTGAATTTGAAGGACTAGACGAACCAGAACGCTTTCTCCACCTAAGATCTCGAGTCCAAAGAATCATGGCGGACAACGAGACCCAGGCACAACAAATTGAACGCTTAAGGAAGCAAGTAGAGGATTACGCTACCAGAGAAGCGGCACTAAGAGAGCGTGCTGACAGGGAGGAGGAAGCCAGGAGACGATATGAGATTCAAATCAACGCCCTCCCCCGGAATGCTAAGCAATACTTGCACCCATCGCTCACAGTGCCTGAATCGGCTATTCTAATCCCTACTTCTAATTTTGAAATTAAGCCAAACTTTTTAACTGAAATAAGAAGGCATCAATATGAAGGGAAACCTAACGAATGCCCTATGGCACATATATCAACCTTCTTAGACCTCTGTGATACAATTGCTAATGGACAAAGTCTTGAGTATGTTCAACTGAAAGCATTTCGCTGGTCTCTTACAGGAAAAGCATTGCAGTGGTTGGAAAGCTTAGCCCCAAGATCGCTCCGCACCTGGAATGAAGTCAAGGACGCGTTTCTCAATAAGTTCTTTCCTCCTTCTAAGACGGCGCTGATCCGACAGAAAATCACGGCTTTCAAACAAAAGCCTGGTGAGGCTCTGGCAACTGTTTGGGAGAGGTATAAGGACCTCCTACGATCATGCCCGACGCATGGCCAACCACCGTACGTCATCCAGGAGATCATATACAATGCTCTTGACGCTGCAACCAAGGAGAGGATCAACACATACACCGCCTATGGCTACCTTGAACTCGCTCCTCAAGAGGCTTGGGAAACCATTGAAAGGCTGGTGGAATTTGACAATACATATGGGACTCCTGAGGTTTCCGACGCACCATCATCGTCGAGGCCTGCCCCATCTATGCCATTGTACGAACCCTCTAAGGTGATCGATCCGGATGTAAAAGAACAATTTCATAGGGATCAACTTAGAAAGCTCCAGAAACAAGTGAGATTCCTATCGGCAAACCAGGATTGCATCGAATGTGGATCACAGCGACGTACTACCATTGAGTGTCCCCATGCTGAGCAAGTGCAACTAGCGGAGACTCATGAGGAAGCCAACTTCATGAGGGGTCCCAATCGCCAATATTGGGGAGACCAAAGGTTCCAACAACCACAACGGAACCAGGTTAACCCTAGGGACCCCCCACTATATAGAGCTCCTGGGCACCCTGAGAGAGACCAAAAGAAGGATGATCTTCAACTTGTATTAGACGAGATAAGGCGGAACCAAGCTAAGAATGATCAATCCAACCATGCTATCCACTCTCAACTCAATCACCTTACCACAAGGATTGGAGAGATGGACATTTGGAAGAAGAACGTAGAGACCCAACTGGGTCAATTGGCGGCGCAAATCCCCAGGCCGTCCGGAACATTCCCTGGGCAACCAACTACCAATCCTAAGGGGCAATCCGGGTCAAGACACATTGCAGCCATGCAACTAAGGAGTGGCACCAAAGTTCATAAGCCACAAAAGGCGACGGAGGAAGAAGTAACAGAGCCTGTCGACATCGACAACCCAGTCGATGTCGACCCTGAGGTCGATATCGACACCACTGTCGACCCCTTCGCCGACGTCGATGACACTGCAGAACCTGAGAGAGAACAACATAGGTCAAAATCGACCCTACCGGTCGATATCGACCACCCTCATGTCGACATCGAGGTTCAGCAGGCTCCTCCGACCACCGTTTTGGCTTCTCCGCCAAAGAAGACGCTACCCTTCCCTTCCAAAGCATTGAAGGACCCCACTCAAAGCAAGTTTAGGCGCTTTATAAAGATTCTCCAAGGACTGAACATTACTATCCCTCTTACAGAAGCCCTAAGCGAGATGCCCGCCTATGTTCGATTCTTAAAGGACATCCTTAGCAAGAAGCGATCCATGGCAGAGATCGCAGAGGAATGCTCAAAGATGGACTTCCCTGAGAAGAGGAGCGATCCAGGGAAATTTGCAATCACCGTGGGACTTGGCCAACATCGCTACAAAGCCCTATGTGACCTAGGGGCAAGTGTAAGTCTCATGCCTCTCTCTATTTGGCAAAAGGTGAGCATTGGAGCACTTGAACCTGTGGATATGAAACTTTATATGGCTGATAATTCATTCGTCAGACCCACAGGTATAGTTGATGACGTCCCTGTAAAGGTAGGTAAATTCTTTGTGCCTACTGATTTCATTGTATTAGACATGCCTGAAGATCCTATTGTACCTATCATCCTTGGTAGGCCTTTCTTAGCTACTGCGGATGCTAATATTAATGTACGTAGAGGATTACTAACCCTTACTATAGGGAACGAAGTCATTGAATTCTCCTTCAACCCCACAATGAAGGAAGTTAATGGTATGGAAATCAAGTCGGTCTACACTAGCATCATGGATTGCAAAGAACCGACGAAAAGGGCCCTAACTCCTGAAGAGGCCCTCGCCCTAGCTGCAGAGGAGCTTACCGATGAGGACATTGAGGAGTTCCTGGCTACATGCACGAGTGATGAGGAAATATTCGACGATGCTCTATCCATGGAGCTCGAAGACGAAGTCGACATCGACGAAGACAGGTCGACATCGACCAATCCACTCGATATCGAGTGCCCTCAGTCGACATCGACACACTCAGTAAGTCAAGTTCTCCCTTCTTCTCTTACAGGCGAAATCGACCAGCCCATGTCGACAGAATTGGCCGAAATCGACCAGCCGAAATTGACAGAAGAGGTCGAGATCGACCAGTCGATATCGACATCAGAAGTCGAAATCGACCTTTACCACTTGACGCCAAACAGCTCCGAAGCCGAGGTATGTGCTGAACTCTCAGTCGATATTGATTATTCCTACTCGCCCTCGACCTTCTTTCTGCAGGAATATTTTGAAGAGTCCAAATCAAAGTTAGCATCACTCTATGTTTGGTCCACACCGACTCCTATAACTGATTTAGGAACTTCTATCAAGAGAATTGAGACAGATTACCTTGGTGAGATTATGAAGACGGAAGAGGTAGAGCCAATCCTTATCCCACAAGGCCCCTCTCCGGTGCTTAAGCCTCTACCCGACACACTTAGGTATGAGTTTCTTGGTCCAAATTCTACTTTCCCTGTAATTATCAATGCTTCACTAACCACACAGGAAGTAGATAAGCTTATGGAAGTACTTCGTGCTCATCGTAAGGCTATTGGATACTCTCTTGAGGACATAAAAGGTATTTCACCTGCTACATGTATGCATAGAATCCTCCTTGAGGATGATCATAAGGCATCTATAGAACACCAACGGAAGCTCAACCCCAACATGAGAGAGGTGGTAAAGAAGGAGATCATGCGCATGCTGGATGCAGGAATCATCTATGCCATCTCCGACAGCGAATGGGTGAGCCTAGTCCATGTGGTGCCTAAAAAGGGCGGAATGACCGTTGAGGAGAATGAGAAAGGCGAGCTTGTGCCAAAGCGAATCACAACTAGTTGGCGAATGTGCATTGACTACAGGAAACTCAACAATGCCACTAGAAAGGATCACTTTCCCCTTCCTTTTATTGATCAAGTATTAGAGAGACTTGTCGAACATGATTATTTTTGTTACCTGGACGGATATTCTGGTTTTTGGCAGGTCCCTATTCATCCTGACGATCAAGAAAAGACCACCTTCACTTGTCCCTATGGGACTTTTGCATATAGAAGAATGCCATTTGGGCTCTGCAATGCCCCTGCTACCTTTCAAAGATGTATGATGGCTATCTTCTCCGACATGATTGAGGACATCGTGGAGGTATTTATGGATGACTTCTCTGTTTATGGCACCACTTTCGATATTTGTCTTGCTAACCTTCGTAGGGTACTTGCACGATGTGAAGAGACAAACTTGGTTCTCAATTGGGAAAAGTGCCACTTTATGGTAAGGGAAGGGATTGTGCTAGGCCACAAAGTCTCTAAACGGGGAATTGAGGTAGACAAGGCAAAAATAGAACTCATTGAAAAATTACCACCACCTTCATCAATTAAAGACATAAGAAGCTTCCTTGGTCACGCAGGTTTCTATAGGAGGTTTATTCAAGATTTTTCTAAAATTGCCAAACCATTAACTAACCTACTAATGAAGGATGTTAAGTTTGCATTTTCTAGTGATTGTCTTGAAGCTTTCAGCAGGTTGAAGGAGGCCCTCATATCCGCCCCAATCATTCAATCACCCGATTGGTCGCAACCTTTTGAGATCATGTGCGACGCAAGCGATTATGCCGTAGGTGCTGTCCTAGGACAAAGGAGAGACAAAAAGCTTCATGCCATCTACTATGCAAGCAAGACTCTGGATGCCGTTCAAACAAAGTACACCACGACGGAAAAGGAGTTCTTGGCGGTGGTCTTCGCTTTTGAGAAGTTCCGCTCATACCTAGTGGGCTCTAAGGTTATTGTCCATACTGACCATGCAGCTCTTAGGTACTTAATGGAAAAGAAGGATGCTAAACCTAGGCTCCTACGATGGGTGCTCTTACTACAAGAGTTCGACGTTGAGCTTAAAGACAAGAAAGGAACGGAGAACTCCGTAGCCGATCATCTTTCACGGCTACACATAGGGCTTCTGGAAGAGTCACATGACAACATACCAATCAATGACTCCCACCCTGACGAGCACTTAATGAGACAAGAGGTAAGTCGGGCAGAAGAACCACTCGATATCGACCCCAGCAGGTCGATATCGACTGCCCCAAAGGTAAATCTTGCATCGATGCCGACCAATTTTGATCACAGGTTGTCCATTGCAGAGGTCGAAATCGACCTCCAGACGTCGACATCGAGGACCCATATCGAGAAGCCCATGTCGACTGAGCCTGTCGACGCCGACCAGTCGATATCGACCCCAGCAAGTCGATATCGACCACCTTCAAAGCCCTCCGAAGGTGACGAAAAGGTAAGCTTCGGTGAGGATTTCTTCTTTATACCTCCTTCTAGTCCTATCCATGATCTATTTGCTGTAAGAAGGGCGAAGGTACCTTGGTATGCGGATTTTGCTAACTATATTGTAGGAGGCGAGATTCCTTCAAGCTTAACTTCGCAACAAAGGAAGAAGTTTTTGCACGACGTCAAACAATATTATTGGGATGAACCCTATTTATTCAAACAAGGGAAAGACCATATCTTTCGACTTTGTATCCCGAAGGACGAGGTAGAAAGCGTGATTCACCATTGTCATTCTCTCCCTACAGGAGGTCACGCTAAGGGATTCAAGACCGCGGCGAAAATTCTTCAATGTGGTTTTTATTGGCCTACCCTTTTCAAGGATGTGCAAAACTATGTAACCTCTTGTGATGAGTGTCAACGTGCAGGTAATATCACATGGAGGAATGAGACACCACTCACAAGCATTTTAGAGGTCGAACTATTTGATGTATGGGGCATTGACTTCATGGGACCCTTCCCTGCTTCAGGCCCCTACAAATACATTCTAGTAGCGGTGGACTATGTCTCTAAATGGGTGGAGGCTGTAGCAACTAGGACCAACGACGCGAAGGTAGTCTCTAAGTTTATGAAAACTAACATCTTTCCTCGTTTTGGTGTTCCTAGAGTCCTTATTTCAGATGGTGGCTCGCATTTCATTGAGAGAGGCTTTGAAGCTCTTTTAGCTAAGTATGGGGTAAACCATAGGGTGGCAACACCCTATCACCCTCAAACTAGCGGTCAAGTAGAAGTCTCCAATCGCCAAATCAAAGCCATCTTGGAGAAGACGGTTTCCCGCTCAAGGAAAGATTGGTCGTCCAAACTGGATGATGCACTCTGGGCTTACCGAACGGCCTATAAAACACCGCTTCGCACAACTCCCTATAACTTGGTATATGTTAAGTCATGTCACTTGCCCGTTGAACTTGAGCATAAAGCAATGTGGGCTCTTAAGGAGCTTAACATGGATTTCGACGAAGCGGGAAGGAGGAGGTTCATTGACTTACAAGCCTTGGAAGAGTTGCGCCTAAAGGCATATGAGAATGCCGAAATCTACAAAGAGCGCACTAAGAAATGGCATGATAGGAAGTTGGTGCCAAAAACATATGAGGTAGGTGACAAAGTCCTTGTTTTCAATTCTAGGCTTCGCTTATTTCCAGGGAAACTAAGGACAAGATGGAGCGGACCTTTCAAGGTTCATAAAATATTCCCTCATGGAGCGGTGGAGTTATTTTGCGACGATGGATCAACCTTTAAGGTAAATGGCCACCGAGTAAAGAAATATTATGACAAGGAGGACCCAGAGGAAGAGATTCGCGCCACCTTGGCGTTGAACTAGCAAAAAGGGAAGTATGTCGAGCTAGCGACTTAAACTCAAGCGCTTCCGGGAGGCAACCCGTTCTTTTCCTTTTTCTTTTTCTTTTAGTTTTTTGTTTATTTTATATTTTTGAGATCATTCGTGGCTATTTTATCTAAAGTCAACAAAGAAATCCAGCCCAGAAGAGAGGTCGATATCGACCTATATGGTCGATATCGATCAGCCGACAGAAGGAGTAACAGGACGTGTTAAACGGATGCAGAAGGGGGGTCGATATCGACCTCTAAGGTCGATATCGACTACAGATGGAGGTAAGCCAGGTCAGAATTTAATTTCTTTCAGTTTTTAATTTTTGGGGTTTTCATCCCCTTTATACCCGACTTCGACACCCTCCTCCCATTGTCGACACCCTAGCCGCCCTTCTTCTTCTTCTTCATCCCTCTCCCTCCGATCACCCTCCCCACGGCCTCCCATCGCCGCAACCACCACACCCACCCACTGTCACCACACCCTTCCTCGTCCTGTGCAGCAACACCCGCCACCACAAGATCCCTTCCTCTCTTTCTCGACCTAGCCCTCTCTCTCTCTCCCTCGTTTTCAAGCCTCTTCGCCCAGATCTACACGCCTCCGGCCAAGAATCGCCAGATCCGGCCGCCCCACGCCACCGGAGGACCCACCACAGCCACCAGCAGCCCCGACAACACACAGCATCCGGTCGATTTCGACCCTGGGCATCGATATCGACACCCCTTGTCGACAGTCGGTTTTCTCTCTCGATTTTGCGGTTGCTTGCCTCTTTCTCTCCTAATTCCAACACTCTTCTGGTATGATTTTTCACCCTTCCTCTATTTTTTTTCTGATTTTTCATATTCAATTAGTTGATTGGGAAGAAATTTCATATTGGGTGTTTAGGTTTTGAACGTATATTGCGCGGGAAAGAGTATTTGTATGGCATAAAAATTTTTTTTATATATGTGGGGCTATGAATCTGAGTTTTGTTTATAAATGGGCATGAAATCTGATTTATATATATATTAGGGGGAAAATCTGACTTTTATAATTCATGTGGGGCAATAATCTGAATTTTTCATAAGTTTGGGCTAGGAATCTGAATTTCATATATATATATGGGCTGATTTTGTAAATCTGATTTTTTAGGGGGTTTATATTCTGATTTTTTATATAACTTGAAATCTGATTTTTTTTTTAGGCAACACTTATTTATGTCATAAGGTTCCTTTGTGTTAAAACTTTAAGAAATTGTGTACTTTCTTCCACTTAGACATTTACTTTTACAAAATTTCTAGCATAATTAGAACCTAAGTATGGGGTTCTCCCCATTTTAATCAAAGGGAATATTATCTTTGGTATTGGCTTCTTTTGCAGACGATGGTTAGAGCCAAGAACATCCCTCAGGACGCGCTCCGCATTGAGGATGATCAGCAGCGCTCCCTTGCTGAGGAGTTGATTCCCCGAGCCACCAGGGCACGATGGTACCATCTCCCTGACATGATCCAGCTAGGATTTCACCCAGGCGTTCAGGAGGCGTTTGAGAACGTCTCTCTACACAGGCTGATCGAGCCCCTTGAGGCGCACTACCCCGTTCTCACTGGGGAGTTTATGGCCACATTGGAGGTTCCCGAGCGCACTTCGACTAGCCGCCGAGTCATCTTTCAGCTCGGCAACAGGCGACACAGACTATCGCTCGAGGAGATGAGCGATATTTTTGGGTTCATCCACACTTCAGCCGCCTTCAGGGTCCACGATCCCAATGTCATCTGGAGTTACTTATCAGGTATACCCTACCCTGCCCCTACAGACTCCTTCACATCTAGGGTTGTGAGCCCACTTTTTAGGGTGATCTTGAGGATCCTGGCGAGTACCCTTTGGGCCAGGCCTGAGCTCCGTCGCCCGACACACCGTGAGACGGAGACACTACGGAGGATGCTTTTCGAGGATGACCCTCTACCATACCTCCACCCCTGGCTCGAGCATATCGTAGACCGCAGACGAACGGTCTCTACAGACATCTTAGACGGCGGCATGGTGGCCATCCTCGCTGAGGCTCTCGGCGTCCACACTGAACGGTACACGGCCTACCAGCTCACGTACCTAGACGCGGCGGTATTGCGACAGGGCAGAGTCATCACACCAGGGGCCCAGGGATGGAGACACCCCCAAACGGGGATGCGCCTGCGACACGATTTTATGGATCTGCTGTATATCCCTGATTGGTACCAGTCTTGGACTGGGCAACCATATCATACGGATATAGATCCGACCGCTGACCCCACCCTACGGAGGAGACCCCCGCTCTACAACCACGAGCCCGAGGTGGATGCTATGTCCTGGGACGCAGATCCCCATTCCGACGGAGCTGAGCAGCCCCCAGCCTACCAGGGTAACATGGATGGCAACGACGATAATGACGCCAGAGATGATGCGGTTGGGGGAGGAGAGGGCCCGCAATGGTCCCACCACAGCCACCACAGCCACCACAGTCACCATAGCCACCACAGCTATGTACCTCCACCTCCTCCTCCCTTCCAGCCTGCCTACACCACTGATTGGCAGGAAGACATGTCTGCCCGCTTTACCAGGCTGGAGCTCTCCGTCTCTGAGATGCGCGAGGAGCAGCGACGCTATGGGAGGTACCTCGAGGGTTTGGGCTCATATATGGGCTTTTCCTTCGATCAGCAGGCTGGATCTTCCACTTTCCCACAGGCCGCCCCGACAGACTACTCAGGGGCAGCTCCTACACAGGGCTGGCCCTTGCTGTTGCCACCTCCCCCGCCCCCTGAGCAGTGATATACATCTAGCGTAAGTGAGTGTGAGTGATCCTTCCCTTTACTTTATTTTTCTAACAGTGAGGACACTGTAATCTTTAAGTATGGGGTGGGGATTGAACTTAGACATTATAAACTGCTTTATCTGGTTGTGGTAGGGTTTAAAATTTGGCAAACTTGGCATGTATTTTATTTACATTCTACTTGTATGCATTGCATCATATTTAACATTTATGCATTTTAAAGTTTTTTAGTTTAATTCTGTTGAGTCTATAAAATGTCAAAAATACAAAAAATGCATGTTTATTTTTAAGTTTATTTTTTTTAATCCCTACTTAGATGTCCTATGATGAAAACTCAATAGCTGACTTGATCATGTAAACCCTATGGCATATTTGGATGGTTTAGCCTAAGTCTTTAAAATTTTTATGTAGATTGTGAACTTGTGATGAAATTGAGCACATATGATCCTAGGCTAAAAAGCAAATCCAACAAAAATTGTCCTTGTGAGAATTTTGGCCTATAGGGAGAACATCAAAAATCCCTCCGCTTTCTTGAGTGAATTTACTCTTCCTATGCATCTCTAAATGTTGTGATAGTTATTCAAAACCAATGCATATATATGTTTATGTTTACAAGAATTAAATGATGGAGGCATCTTTTAAGCCAATTTTTATCCTCTCTTTACCTACCCTGCACTATCCCTGCTTGAAGCCAGAACATTAGCCTGAGCCTGAATTGCAAACTCCACAAAATTATCCCTAGCCGAATTGAGCCTGACCCCCATTTGGGAATTGAGACTTAGATTGGTTGGACTAATGCCTTGTGGAAAGAATAGAGCATAATGTCTAGTTGTAAGCAAGGAAATTATAGGATGGTACATATTTACATTTTGTCATATTTTGTAAAAGGATGTTTTGGCTCACCATATAAATGCACATAGTTTAGTATTATGTTCGAAAAAAAAAAATCCGAAAAAAATATATGTATATATATAAAGTGCATGAGCCAAAATCCTTAAGTTTTTTTATTCATACGAATGTTATATTTTTTGAGAGGTGTATTAGAACTTGGAAGAAGGGTTGATGGAATGCATCTTTAAGAGCATTATATTGAAGAGTTATGGTTTGGGTAATGCAAGTGTTGAGATTTAGGAGTCTTGATTCCCGAATTTGAAAAGCACCACATAGCCAAATAATTCCATACCCTTTATTTCATACCAAGCCCCATTACAACCCCGCCGAATGGAGTCTTTTATGAAGTCTTCCATTGAGCGAAAGTCCTCTTGATGATTCTTATTGCATTTTCATAATTGGTTGCGAAGTGGATTTTCATAAATTGCAATGTTTATGAGATTGTATATGGAATTGAGTTGAGAGTGATCTTCATAGCCTAAACACATGAGAGTTGAGTGCAAACACATTATCCCTGTGAGGTTGGATTAAAATTGCATATGCCTATGGATCGCCAAAATATGTGCTATGACGTTAAATTCACTTGCTTTACTTTGCTACCGCTTATGATGTTGCTTTTGAAAAAGGCAAAGACTTGAAGGGTGTGTTGTAGGTGTTGGTTATTGCTCGATTATTGCTTGAGGACAAGCAAGTCTAAGTATGGGGTGTTTTGATGTACACAATTGTACTATTGTTTATTGCATCTTTTGACTTCATATTTCATTTAATTTCCGAACAAAAGTTTCAAAAGCATATGATCTCGTGTAAGAATGAGCTAAAGTGTAAGAAATAGAGTCTACACGAGTTTTGAGCTAACCATGCAGGAATTCGATGAAATCGGAGTCAAAACGGGCAAGCCAAGTGAAGCTGAGAAGAGGTCGATATCGACTGGAGACATCGATATCGACCCTGGATTTCGACACGACTTCTGAGTGTCGAGATAACCACACAAACCAGACTAGAAGCCTCGATATCGACACACATACATCGATATCGACCATCGTCATAGATATCGACTGGAGTGGGACAAGTCGAGCAGGAACACAAGCCTCGATATCGACCTCTGGAGTCGATATCGACCCTACATCGACAGAAGAAAAATCCGATTTTTGAGGCTCGGATTGTGAAGTCTATCATCAAAGCCATGAGTTATCTCGTTCTTTTAGATATTAGCAGTTGTTTGTTATCTTTTCCTTTAAGTTTATCAAAATAAAAGACCTATCCTAGTTGTTCGGATAGAGTTATTAGTTTAGATAGAAGTTACAATCCTCGGATAGCGAGGATTAGTAGCCTATAAATAAAGCCTTAGAGGCTGATTTGTTAATCATCCAATCATAGAATCCTCGAAGAGAAGAACAATAGGCAATAGATAGTTAGTTTATTTTGAGCTTTAAAGTTTCAAGCGCTTACGATAGTTGGCGTTGAGATTGTAAAGATTCGAAATTTTTCATTTATGCAAGTTATTTCAATTCAAGACATGTCTACGATCAACATGAGTGAGTAGTTCCCCTTTCTTCTAGGGTCGGGGTGAGCCCGACGATAGCCATGATGGTAAGGTAAGTATGTCGTTAAAGAATGTATCTTTTATCTCCTTCTACCTTGTTCTTCATCTTTAAATGCGAATTTAAGGAACTCATGTTGTAAAACTTGGGTAGTAATTAGGGTTTCTTTTCGAAAGATTATAAACTCAATTATGACTAAGGTAGACACCAATTAGGTTAAGTAATTGAAAAATCTCTTTTCCTATTGGTCGGTTTAGGTGAAAGCCTTTTCCTTTATGATAAAAGCATGCTTCTTTAGTTGATCCTTATTTCTACTATCATGGTTGTCGTCGCGGTAATCCTTGACTTTGGAAGATCTTTTCCTTTGAGTTTACATTAAAATTTGCCCGCCGTTCGTTGAGTCATCGAAAAACCCAACACCTTTGCTTATTTCTGATCATTGCTTCCTTCCCATCTTTGATTCTTCGGCCTTTTCTTTGCCGACAAAACCACTAACCCACTGCAGGAAAGACATCGATATCGACAGCAGAAGTCGGTATCGACCAAAACAGATAGATCGACGGTTTTCTGAGTCGATCTCGAGACTCCTGGGAACTTCTGCAAGCATCGATATCGACCACTTTGTGTCGAAATCGACCCCCTGTATCGACTGGCAGACCTCTGAGCCAGTCGATTTCGTGAACTAACCTCGATATCGACCCCCACCAGTCGATATCGACTACCGTTTTTGTTTCTGCAGGTTTTCTGTTGCAGACGACATCGACAGCCAAGGTCGACATCGAGGTCTGACATCGAGATCGAGGCTTCTGGTCGAATAAAAAGGACGTGTCTTCAACGCTACTAGGATCCCGCTGACTCGCTTCCTCGTGGATCGAACCTGATTCCCTACTACTATAGCGGGGAGTCTTGAATTTATTTGAAGAGGCTAAGAGTTGTATTGGTTTATATTTTATTATATATTTCGATTCAATTCTCCCCACGTCATAGCCCAGCACCATCGGGCATGTTTTAATTATATTTAATTTATGTTATGATGATGATACCGTGGGTGAGTGCACCACCACGAGGATATGCTATGCTATAGCAACGAACTGGCCAGTCTCTACACTAACGGGAAGGGGTGCAGAGGTAGGAGAGGGATATGCCACTTGGCATTGTCTTGGGCCCTTTACAGTTATTTTCCACATATTATATATACTAGGGGCATGATAGTGTGATTTAAATCTTGTACTGCATTAGTCATCTTTTATTTAGGCATAGGCATGTTATGTGGCCTCAGCGCGGTCAGAGGACCCGGAGGCAATCACCAGGCCTGACTTCGTGGATAGTGTTAGGTACCGCTCTTGTTGCTCCATGCTTCTGTGACGGGAAAATCTTTTGGCGAATCGAAGAATCCGGCTAATATATTCTAACTTGACAAATGGCAATCATCCACTTTGTTTTGGTTTTGACCCGGCTCTGCCGTGGCTTTTGTATCTACACCGTACTTCCGCTTTACTTTCGCTAAAATTGTATTTCTGAGACTTCGACTGATTAGAGGTTTGAATCCTCGACCCGTACCTGAATTGCAACATCCGAACGAAGGTATCCGACCTTCGAAACGTATCCCGGATATTTATATCCGGGCCGTTACAATTATATTATTTATATACTAACCTCTTTTTTATAATAATTGGGTGGGCTAACGGGTGGTTAAGAGGGTTGGGTAATGGGTCGGGTAATGGGTGGAAACTATATCACCCATCACCCGACCCATCAGCCATTTCACCCGACCCATCACCCATCCATCACCCGGTTTTTTTCGGGGTTTCACCCTAATAATCGGGTCGGGTGGGTCGGGTGAATCGGTCACCCACGGATGATTTCCAGCCCTACATCCAAATGGGTTGAAACCAAATCTCAAAAAGGCTTGTTATAAATCCCGAAAGAGTTTGACCAAAATCTCAAAAGTGTTTGATCGAAATCTCAAAAAGGTTTGACCTAAAATCTCGAAAGGGCTTTTTTGGTGTGTTTGTACTAGGGTGGTTCTCAGCTGCATTTTCAGATGTTCTTGGCGGTCCTAGTCTAAGGTGGGGCTCTAGCGTCCGGAGTCGAATCTGGTTGGGGCCGTGGTGGTGTGCATCGAGGCGACTTTGTGTTTAGAAAATTTCCTTAGAGATTTGTCTTCATCGCTCACAGGGACTCCTGATGTACCGTTGGCGAGCGGTGTCATCGATTGGTGGTGCTTGGCATCGAGTTTAGTCGACATTGTCCCCTGCTTTTTCTTGGTTAGGCTCGTTTGTTTGACTGGGACTCTTTGATTGCCGATTTTTGTATTGCATCATTTTTTATTTTATGTTGTTTATTTGACGGTACGCCGTCTTCCAACTTTGTCGGCCTCTCGAGTAATTAGGTTTGTCTAATCATCGAATTATTTCCTAATAAAAAAAAGTGCATAATATTTTGACTTTTTTTAATTCCGGTGTGACTAGGTGAAGAACGGAGTAGGTAATGTAATAGTAGAAATACTCTAGAAGGGGGGTTGAATAGAGTATGGAAGATTTTGGCAAGCTAATTGCAGACGTGACTTCAAGGGTCTTGAAACGAATCTCAAGGTCTTGAACCGGATGTCAAGAGTCTTGAGATATATCAGAAACTTGTTTTGTTGTATGAAAATAAAACGTTAATTGTAAGTGTGGAAATAAAAATATAACGGACACGTGAATTGTTAACGAAGATCGGCTATAACCAGCCTACGTCTCCGCCTAGGATTATCCAACCAGTAGGATTCAAAACACTCTTATTTCACTTTTCCTTATGACTCCTAGATACAACCTAGAAGAACTCCATTTCTTCTATCCTCTTGTAGCCTAACCCGCTACTATCTAGACAACCCAAATTATAGTGAATTCAAATAATTATCACCATTTGATGTCGTTTGAATTCAAATAATTATCTCCTAGAAAATAGGTGTATGTGGAACAAACCTTTGTTGCCGAGAGTAGTTGCAAGGGTGCTCAGTGTCGACACTGGTCGTTCATCCTATGGCTCGTTATCAAATGAAGACTTTAGACGAGCCATGTTAACAAGCATTGGAAAGGACTGAAGGCAGCTACTTGTGTTCTTTGCCGCGAGGAGGAGGAAATTGTGACCCACCTGTGTAACGGCCCGGAAGATAAGGATCTTTTTTCCCCTATTTGCCCTCCCTTGGACCTAGGAAAGAAAACCTATTTATCCGAGTTACGTTTGAGAAGGCAAGGTTACCTTCCAACTAGATCTTACAACCCGAGTACGAGCCACAAGTTTTCGCAATAAAAAGAAGCAAGGTTTAAATCAAAATACAATCCAAAAGAGTGCCACGACTGAGCCGGGTCAAAACGATGCAAAAGATTTTAAAAGAGAGGAAGTTTAGTGGTCTCTCAAGCTCTCGATCTAACGCCAAAAGTCTGAACCCGCTAAGCATCCATATGAGCAAAGATAACGGCTAACGGTTACCTGAATCTAAAAAAAAGAAGGGGATCTGGGTCAATCATCGGGTCACTCATGCGCGTGTGTAAACATTCTGAGAGGCATATAATAAGCATCCTATTCCTAAGATGAAATGCGTAATGCAAAACGGAATTTAACCAGATAAGCATGCGGATAAATAAATGCAGAATTAAATAAAGAAGCACGCCAATTACAAGAAATGCCAAATAGCATGTCCCTCTAGGCTCCTAAGAAATCCTATAGCAACTCACCATCAAAGGAGCTACCTCACCCTACGGTGCAGGGCAACCCCACGCAATGAGCCTACTAACTATGAAAGGAAGGCAAGCAACGACACTTATATAAGGCCTAAGGCTCTAAGAGTCCTAATGCACTTATTAGAAAGCCTACCGCATCATCGAGTGCAAGCAACTTTCTATACCAAAAGCCTACCGCATCATCGAGTGCAAGCAACTTCCTATATAAGCGCCACTAGGATGACAAGAATAAAGAAAAAGGTATCAACCAATAAACACCTATAACGGCCGTTTCTAGCAAAGACAAATAGCAAGACATATGGTTTCCGTTTTGATCCTAAGCATGATTCTAAGTCATATGGTGTATGAACACTAGCTTACTATATAACACCCAGTGCATAAAGCGCCCATCATGAGTAAGTTCAAGGAACTTACCTGGAGAAGCGCAGAATCCAAGCAATACAGTAATCAAGCAAATCCAGACAGATCAGAGATCACCTAGAAGATAAGTAACATAATAATTAAGTCTAAGTCTAACTTACACAAAGCATATCAAATATCACACATAAGATTCACATAAAACATATATAAGTTAATCATCCCATCATCATCATTAACATTAATGTCTCAATTCAATTTCCCATCTCGTTTCCACAACTTGAGCATATTCTCATCATCACATCTTATTTATATCAACAACATCATCCTCATCATCTCCATCTTAACTTAACTCAACATCTTATATCATCACAATTCCATTCCCATTTCCATAAATCATCTCAAGATCTCAACATATAAACTCATAAACAACTCAATAAACAAACAATTCTTTTAAAATCATACTTAGCCAACTCCCGATATTAAACATTTGAATCCTTAAACAAATTTCCCAAAATTATATTATTATGAAAATAATCCCGGTCTATTTTAGTCCAAAACATTATCCTAATAGATTTTCGACACTTAGAGAAATATTTCCGAACAATCTAAATAATTCAAAACTAGCTTTTTGAAGGCAAATAGTTATCAAATAGACTATTCACATAACTAAATTTCTTACAAATCAGATTAAATAAAACATCTAGATAAATCATAAGACATACTTAAATAATTTAATAATTAATAATTAATAACGAGTTAATAAGTTAGGAAACTATATATTTAAATAACACTATCAACCGCAAAACAATATATATATATAACAATTAAATAAACACTCAAATAAATCATATTTTAAATAAATTATAAATAAAATAATTAAGTAATAAATAAAATAAAAATGAAATAATAATAATGTTAATAATAACAATTTATATATAACAATTATATAATATATATGTATATATAATAAGTTAATTAAGCCCTTAAAATAATTATCCCAACCGGATCCCGAACCAAACCAATGTTTTAACCCAAACGAACCAAACCCAACCCGGTTCAATACCCAATATATATACATATGCTGTCTTTGGTTTTTAGAACAAGGAGGGGGGGGTCCCACTCATCACCATCTTCCTCATTTCAAAATGAGGCCTCCCCGCCATGGCCTTTGCTTGCACGAGAGCCCGCTCCCACCGGCGACGGAAGCTCCTCCATCCGGCCTCCCTCGACCTTCCTCTAGCGTATCCAGCCTTGCCTGCGCCCTCAGCTCCTCCGCCTCGCACTCACGCAACACTCGCTCCTCGCTCGCACGCTCCTCGCACTCACGCTCGACTCGCGCTCACACTCGCTCGCTCTCGAGCTCACCGGAGCTCTCGAGCTTGCTGGACTCCCCGCACTCAGCTCTCACTCACCTCCCGACTAAACTAAGCAAACAAGGACACACGAAATCGAATGAGGAAGGAAAGGAAAGCTCGGGAGCTCACCGAGGTATTCGCGACATCGGAGCTTTCAAGCGGAGTTCTGGGCGTCGTCGAAGGCTCGGGATGGCTTCTCGGACCTGCGTCGGGTACGGGTGAGTGTGATGGTAAGGCTCGAGAGTGGTTTGGATCGGAAACGAAGGAGAACGACTTACCGGAACCTTATTCGCACTCGAACAGGGGAGGAGGGGAAGCAATGGCCTCGGTGACGTTGGAGAGCTTCTCGGCTACTGCAGGGCGCTCGAGGACGTGCTCGGGGCTGTTGGTGGCTGCTGGTTGTGCTCAAAGGAGTGATGTTGGGGTGGTTGTTGGTGGGAGGAGAAGTTGGAATGGAGGCTGCCGTTGGCTGCAATTGGAGGACGACGTGGAACTGTGATGGTGGAGAGGAATGAGGGGAGCAAGAGGATTGGGAGGAATGAATGAAAGAAAAAGAGAGCTGAGGATGGTGAATGACAGATGAAATAAAGAGGTGGTGAGGATAGAAATTGTAAAAGTAGGAGAGGGAGGGGGGTAGGCTCGCAGCAGGCCGAAAGAAAGGTGAGGGGTGGGGGGTAGGTCAGCTGTAGGGTAAGGTTGTAGGGTGAATTGGATGTGAAAGGTATTAATTTGGGGGGAAGAAAGTCAACTTTAAGTACCCAAAACTAAATCTCGAAACCCGCTTTTCGACCGTAACCCGATGCATTAAAATTTAAAATAAACATTCGAATCTAAATTAAATAGCAAATTACGAAAATATTTTCAAGTCCCAGAATAATACAGAGGAATGAATTCGGTTTTAAATCAATTTCAAGCTTATATCATAACTTGCTTCGAAGAAATTAAATTCAAATTATTTGCACGGACGGTGGTTTTCCAAAATTTTCCAAATCCTTAGAAATTAAATCGAAACTAAATTAACATTAAATCAAAAATTAAATCTTAATTTAAAAAATAATAATTTAAAATCCCGAGTCTTTACAACCTGTGGTTTGGATGTAAGGTCATCAAAGAAATATATGACGTGGTATGAACTTGGATGGGAGTTCAGCAAAGATGGGACTTGATTGATGAAAGTCTGGAGTGGTTTGCCTTGGAACCCAAATGTGTATGTCATTCCTGCTTCTTCCAAGCCAAGCTGCTAGTGTTGAGTGCCATTGTCTACTTCACTTGGTGCTTGAAATAGGGTCATTTTTTGTAATACTCCATGTAAACCCAATGAATGTGCGACCCTTATCATTGAATCATGTAAGAGGAGAATCTCAATCAAATGTAAAGGGCGTACTACAAGGGAAAGAAGATGGATTGGTAGTATTGAGAAATGAAAGAGGGCTCTGCCCCTTAACAATCTCGGTGGGGGTAGGAGTTGATTAGACGTGTATAGGGGATTAGGTAGGAGTAAACTTGGGATAATCTTGGGATACTTTTGGGGACACTTTTACGTGGTCTTTTACACAAGTCTCCCTTGGTTTGGAGCTTGTTATTTGTGTAACTATGTTACCTTGACTATATATATTTTCCATTTCAGGTACCCAATAAAACTAAATAAATGAATTTTAATAGTCAATAATTAAGATAAAAAAAATCATCATTTTATAATAAAACTTAATGTGACCCGACTTAACCCAACCTGGAATTCATTTGACCCAAAATTACCAAACCCAAACACTTACTCGATTTGATCCAAACCCGACTGAACATACAATATTCTCAACATATGACCCGACCCGATATATGACCAAACCCGAATAGGTATACCCGAACCCGACTCGATCATCCCTATTGCCACCTCTAGTTTCATGACCCTTTTTTAGTCGGTTGTTTTCCAAGTTGGAGTATAAATGTAAAGACTGAATATATTTTATATTTTATATTATTATTATTTTAATTAAATATATTATTCAAATTGTAAAAGTGGAATAAAAACCCGTCCTCGAGCACCAAGTTTCGATTTTAAAATCCTTCCTGCATCATTTTAGAATTTTGATTCTTTTGACAGAATTTGATTCTGCTTTCGAGTTGCGAGTCTTGATAAATTAATTTCATTCTGATTATCTGAAAATTTAATTGAAATTTCAATTTAAAGTTGATTTAGTCGGAATTTGATAGAGTCGGGATTAACGGGTTTCGAATTTGAATGTCGGGTATATTCTCCTTGCGTTTTATATTGGGACCATATATATATATATATATATTCCTTTCTTTTCCTTTTCTTTCTTTCTTTCTTTCTTTCTTCTCTCTCCCTCTCTCGGATTCTGTCACAAAAGAAGCTGATCCCCTCCTTCACATTTTGTCTTCATCTCCCTCATGCTCCTTATGTACCAAACCCACCCTCCCCTCCTGGCATTTCTCTCCCCACATTTCATTTTCAACCCAAAAACCAAACTCCCCCTTTCTCCCATTTGTTGCTGAGAGCATTCCTCCCTCTTGTTCATTGCTTCACCTCCTCCCATCACTACTCCACACCACCACCTTGCAATCGCCACCACCGCCACTAGCCCTCACTGGCCATCTCCATCCCTTGCTCTCCGAGCCACCACCAGCAGCCCTTCTCCACCCCAGCACAGCACCACCATCTCCATCTCTTCTCTCTCCCTCTATCGAAGCTGATAAACCTCTCGGCAACCCCGTTTCCGACGTTCGAGCAGCAAGCGTACCAAGCAACTCTCATCTCTTTCCCATTTCGTCCGAGCAGCAACTCCTGAGCTAGATCCAAGCACCGCCAGAGCACACTGAGCCAAGCCGGCTGCCTTGCCCTTGTTTCTCGAGAGCAGCGCTGTCCGAGCGCCTCCGCTCTCTTTGGTTCCCCTATTTTCCGATTCAAGGATGGTGAGTCCTCTTCCTCTCTTTTTGTGAAATGTGATAAAGCTCTACCATTAACTCTCCCTCTTTCGTTCGAGGCCAAGAACACACCGCTGCAGCCTCGGGGAGCCCAAACACCTTTGGCCGAACGATTCCTGCGAGCCACGAAGACCTCGGTGAGCATTCGCCTCCCTCTTCCTTTCTTGTATGCTTTCTTGCTCCTTAGTCGTCGGAAATAGGGTGGTCGGAGCCACCAGCTGCCGCCGGTCAGCTCCCTCCTCCCCGTTCTTCTTCTCCTAACAACCACATGAAAGGGGGCTCTGTTCTCCCTTCTTTCGAGCAGGGGAAGGAGAAAGGAGGGGGTGGGGCCCCATCCACGTCAGCCGCCATGTTACCGTGGGCCCCCCTCTTTTTTTATTCTGATTTTTCGGGTTGGGCCTTTCCCTTGGGCGTGGATCCGGGTTCCCATTTCGGGTTAAGGGTTTGGGCCTAATTCCTGGGTTGGGCTAATGCTTCAGATCCGGACTCCCCCCTTCTCTTCCTTTCTCTTTGGGCTCGGGTTGGGGCCTTAAATCCGGGTTGGGAAATGTTGGGTTGGGCTTGTTTCTTTTGGTTTTGGTTAAGGATTTATTGGTTGTTATTGTTTATATTATATGTTGCCTTGTGTTATGTTATTTATATGATAAGATTATATGTTATTATTAATAGTTATTATTATTATGTGATTCTGAGTTTATAATGAAAATATATTTTCTGAGATTCATTATATATTTTATATTATATTAAAAAGCGATATTATTGGGAATAGGTATTTCTTTTGGTGTTCTAATATGTGAGTTAGGAATTTTAAAGTGATTTGTTGGTTTTGATTTATAAATATGATTCGTGAACATAGGATTATTTTGATGATTAAATATTGGGATTTATTTATATAATGATTTTGAAATAAGAAACATGCCGGAATTATTTTGGTAATGTAAATTGCAAGTTGATTAAAAATTTAATGTTTGTAAATGGGGGTTATCAAGATGGATTTATTTTAGAAATGTTATCAATGTCTTAAATTACTTGAAATATTAAAGTCAAGTTTTTGGAAATAAAATGCCGGAATGATCTCTATAATGTGATTTTGAGAGGTTGGTTTTATGGTTTAAATGTTTAATGTCGGAATTTGGCCAAGTATGATTTGAGAAATTATTTTAAAAATGAGTTGACTTAACTTGAGATTTAAGAGTTTGGAAAACTTTGGGAAATGAGTTTTGAAATATTATTTTAATATTCGATATTACAGAAGGGATTTGACGGAACTTGAACTATTTGATCTTGAGCTTGAAGTTATATTAAAAGTGTCATTTCTAATGTCGGGATTTTGTCTTGGCTTGATGATGTTGGTTTTGAGAAGGAAATTGGAAGAATGATTTTGGTTGATGTTGATCATATCGGAAAAGTTTTGGAAAACGGTTTTACTATCGGTTGGTTTTGAGTATGTTGAGAACTTGGGTTTCGTGCGTATGAATGATGGTCCGGTAGCTTATGGCATTGGCTTGATGATAGGTGTGTATTGCTTTTGGATTGCTTTGGACTTGCATTTGGGCCCTTGCTTGTGTTATCTTGCTGTTCTGCATCTTCAGGTAAGTATCCTACGGGACTTACTCAGTAACCTGCACCTCCTGCCTGATGTGTCATGTGATGTGTAGTTTTGTTGCATATTAAAGCATGCCATGTAGTATCATGCTAGGATTGCATTGAACTGAGCATGTGGTTACTATGTGTGTTTGAATACAGAAAGGTCGTTATCTGTGATAGTCCTAGAGTCTTTGCTAGGGTCATAGGGTAACCCAGCCCCATCGGGTTGCCCTGAGTCTATTGAGTCGATATGAGCATGATATGATAGACCAGCACCATCGGGCAAGCGATGAGATGATATGATATGATATGATATGATATGATATGATATGATATGATATGATATGATATGATATGATATGATATGATATGATATGATATGATATGATATGATATGATATGATGATGCCGTGGTTTGTGCACCACCACGAGGAAATTGCTATGCTATAGCACCGAACTGGCCAGTCTTTGCACTAACGAGAAGGGGTGCAGAGGTAGGAGAGGGATATGCCACTTGGCATTGTCTTGGGCCCTTTACTGTTTTCCGCATATTATAACTGTCAAAGCATGCTTATGTGATTTAAATCTTGTACTGCATTAGTCATCCTTTATTTAGGTATAGGCATGTTATGTGGCCTCAGCGCGGTCAGAGGACCAGCAGGCGATTACCGGGCCTGACTTCGTGGATAGTGTTAGGTACCACTCTTGTTTGCTCCTTGCTTCTGTGACGGGGAACCTCTTGTTGAATCGAAGAATCCGGCTAATATTCTAACTTGATAAAATGGCAATCACTCACTATGTTTTAGTTTTGACCCGGCTCCGCCATGGCAAGTTGTACTTTAATTCCGCTTTCGCATTTTCGTTCAAACGAATTTCCGCGACTTCAATTGTTTTGGGGTTTGAAATCCCCGCTTTAAATACTGATCTTTAGAGGTTTGAAACCTCGACCCATACCTGAATTGCAACATCCGAACGAAGGTATCCAACCTTCGAACGTAACCCGGGTATTTATATCCGGGCCGTTACAAAGTTGGTATCAGAGCTAGGTTGTGCAATTCGGGTACGCAAGGGTCGGGTGTATGTTTTGAAAAATTGCCCATGAATTTCAAAGCATTTGAAGATGTTTTAAAGGGGCAAAATGAACTTAATATGCCTAACCCAATTGGACTAAGTAATGAACTTGGCTTATGATAAAAGAGGAGAACCAACTAAAGAGGGATCGAGTGGGTAGGAAGGCGTTAGACCATCCCTTTTGGATGTAGTTGGGTATGGGTAGGCGAAATATTAGCTTGTTCTTTACAGATGGGTTTGGAAGATTCCAAGAAGATCATTATAATTGTCATTGACTGATTCTATGCTAAGCGCTTGTTGTGGATATGATTGGTATGCCCTGACTATGAAATGTGTACTAACTGATATGTGCAAATGAGATAGCGGGAGTACCCTTATTTCCCTATGGTCAAGCCCAGCTTGTGTGAAACAGCCCCTTCCACTATGTTAACCCCTTGACGGTTCTATCGAGTCTTTCTCCCGGATGTCAGTGTCTTCCCAGGGGAATTGGGTTGGTAAACACATTGTGTCGGGGATCATGTATGGATGTGAAGGTTGTCTGAGTGAGTATTGGAAGGTGGTTCTTGATGTCCCTTTGATTCAGAAGTAAGGTGTTTCTGGGGATGTCTTTCTTGATTCTTATGACGATCAACCGGTGTCTTCTTGCCATAAAAAGTCGTATCCGAGTCCCACGGGAAAGATGAGTGATGAGTCAGTTAGGAAGAGTCAATGTTTGCCCTTATGGATCTCTATCGGGTTATCTTGATTGCTCTGTCCATGATTATGTGATACTATGTGGTACTACTCCTTGACCTACAGATTGATCCTTAGTGTGAAATTGTGCTTATGTGCTTTGATGTTCATGATGACCATTGTATGGGTTCGAGCTACACTTGTTATATCCATATGATTCAAACCACAGACCAACGAAGAAGCGCTTGAAGTGGAAATGCATTTGAGGGAAGAACGAAGAATGATGGCCGCCTTGAAAGCAGAAGAATACAAAAGACGGGCTGCAAGGTACCACAACCAGAAGGTTCGTCCGCGACAATTCCAGAGGGGAGATCTAGTTCTACGACTAGTGCAGACAGGAGGAAAGCTGGATGCCAATTGGGAAGGCCCATACGTGGTAGCCGACATCATTCAAGCTGGCGCCTACAAGTTGAAGAATGAAAAAGGAGAAATCCTGAACAAGACCTGGAACGCCAATTGTCTGAAAAAGTACTTTATGTAAATCTTGGAACACTGTCCTTTGGTTTAATAATCGCCCCCGCAGGTAGTTGGATGAGCGGTTAGCGGGCGTTTTCTATGAATTACTAAGAATGACCAATAACTTTAAATGACGCTGGAGCTCACTCCGCGTCACTCCCTTGATCGAGACTCTTGATCTCTCAAGGTCGAGCTAACGAACGAGAAGATTGATGACGCTGGAGCTCACTCCGCGTCACTCCCTTGATCGAGACTCTTGATCTCTCAAGGTCGAGCTAACAAACGAGAAGATTGATGACACTGGAGCTCACTCCGCGTCACTCCCTTGATCGAGACTCTTGATCTCTCAAGGTCGAGCTAACGAACGAGAAGATTGACGACGCTGGAGCTCACTCCGCGTCACTCCCTTGATCGAGACTCTTGATCTCTCAAGGTCGAGCTAACAAACGAGAAGATTGATGACGCTGGAGCTCATTCCGCGTCACTCCCTTGATCGAGACTCTTGATCTCTCAAGGTCGAGCTAACAAACGAGAAGATTGATGACGCTGGAGCTCACTCCGCGTCACTCCCTTGATCGAGACTCTTGATCTCTCAAGGTCGGGCTAACGAACGAGAAGATTGACGACGCTGGAGCTCACTCCGCGTCACTCCCTTGATCGAGACTCTTGATCTCTCAAGGTCGAGCTAACAAACGAGAAGATTGATGACGCTGGAGCTCATTCCGCGTCACTCCCTTGATCGAGACTCTTGATCTCTCAAGGTCGAGCTAACGAACGAGAAGGTTGACGACGCTGGAGCTCACTCCGCGTCACTCCCTTGATCGAGACTCTTGATCTCTCAAGGTCGAGCTAACAAACGAGAAGATTGATGACGCTGGAGCTCATTCCTCGTCACTCCCTTGATCGAGACTCTTGATCTCTCAAGGTCGAGCTAACGAACGAGAAGGTTGACGACGCTGGAGCTCACTCCGCGTCACTCCCTTGATCGAGACTCTTGATCTCTCAAGGTCGAGCTAACGAACGAGAAGATTGATGACGCTGGAGCTCACTCCGCGTCACCCCCTTGATCGAGACTCTTGATCTCTCAAGGTCGAGCTAACGAGCGTAAAAGCCGATAATGCTGGAGCTCATTCCGCATCACTCTCTCTATTGGGACCCGTGATTACTCAAGGGAGAGTCAATAAGTGTAAAAACAACAAACGTCGGAGATTTCTCCGTGTCGCTCCTCCGACAGGAGTGTATCGTTCGTTCCCGCTGTCTCGGGCGGTTTCATGTTTTAAACAAACCTTGGTACTTTGTTTATGTTTCTCTTTGGGATTGCGTACGTTGGGTTTATTTTGGTTGAAAACTGGTGATGGGAAACTTAATTCGCGGTTGTTTTTTGGAAATGGGTTTTGCCCCGGGTCCCGCGGATGGCCCATGTTTGGGGAACCCAGTCTGCGGTTCTTTGTTGATAGTAATTTTTCAGCATCTTTTTGGTGTCAGAAAAAAGATTTTGGAAACCTCGACACTTGGTCGTTTTAATATTTTTCGTTCAACGTTCTTATATATTACAGGCTTCCTTTTGCTTGATAATCTAAACACATAGCATGGAACACTCCTTCCTCAGGGGGAACCGCCACTACTCTCATCTTCTGAAGTGTTTTCCCCTGAAGGCACGTAGGTGGCCTTGAAGCGCGCGTCGCCCAGATACTTGAATACGACGCCCCCTCCCACGCGAACATTCCTGGACCGGGTGAATGTTCTCCATCCTTGCGTGAGCCAGAGCACCCCTGCTTCGTCCCTTTCTACTAAGATGCACGTGCCCCTCCTTCCCAGTCCATTGGTTAGGATGATTTTTTCGACACCGAAAAGGTCATATTCCTCTTCGAAGCACTCCGGCAGGGGCTGTTGTTTGTTTGGATGAAATGATTAATCGTAAGTAGAAAACGAGAACATTTAGTAGGGGAGTTTTTAGAGGGGCGTTACCGTTCTTTGTAAAAAAAGAAGCATTCTGGATCAATCGAATGAAATCCCTTGAGCGGCCTCCACCTGATGCCATGTTTTCTCCGGAACTGTTTTGGTTTATATATTTCCTGATGAAGAGTGTGCCTTGAGGGGTTATCTGGTCCCCGGTTTTATAGAAAAATTGCGAGCTACTGTTCCCTCGCTTGTTCGATTTTTTATTTATTGTTCACAAAACTCGAGTATCTTCTCCGAAACGTCTCTTCCCAAGTTTCTCGGGAAGGAAAATCGGTCAGTGAAGGAAAAACAGCTTTATTGATTTCCTTTCTCGGGAAGGAAAATCGGTCAGTGAAGGAAAAACAGCTTTATTTGTTCTCGGGTACATCGGTACTTGCGGGCTCACTTTTTAGGTTTTGACGCCTTAGCGCTTTCAGGAGCCCTTGTGGGCTTCTGATGGGCTTCTGGCCTTGAGCGAACCCACGTTTGTTGGGCCTAACTTCTTTTGGCGGTCGTGTGTCGGATCTGAAGTGTGTAAAACGAGAAGATTGATGACGCTGGAGCTCATTCCGCGTCACTCCCTCCATCGAGACTCTTGATCTCTCAAGGTCGAGCTAACAAACGAGAAGATTGACGACGCTGGAGCTCACTCCGCATCACTCCCTTGATCGAGACTCTTGATCTCTCAAGGTCGAGCTAACGAACGAGAAGATTGATGACGCTGGAGCTCACTCCGCGTCACTCCCTTGATCGAGAATCTTGATCTCTCAAGGTCGAGCTAACGAACAAGAAGATTGATGACGCTGGAGCTCACTCCGCGTCACTCCCTTGATCGAGACTCTCGATCTCTCAAAGTCGAGCTAACGAGCGCAAAAACCGATAATGCTGGAGCTTATTCCGCGTCACTCTCTCTATTGGGACCCGTGATTACTCAAGGGAGAGTCAATAAGTGTAAAAACAACAAATGTCGGAGATTTCTCCGTGTCGCTCCTCCGACCGGGATGCGCGATTCCTCAAAAATCAAAATAATTGAAAACATAGTTCAATACCATGATCATAAGTCTAAAAACTCCGAGGAGTACAACCACAAACAAACGTCACAAGAAAAACGAACATTCCCCTTGGTCTCATAACACACATGAATAAGGAGAACGCAGACACGCGATACAACAATTGCATAAGAGATTTCACACATCCGGAAGGATGACCGGCCTCGGAGGCGTCTCCACACAAATGGATCCCTCGTCAAGCACACGAACATCAAAGTGAACACCACCACGATGGCGAAGTACCATGACAGTTCCCATTCCTAGCCCTTGAGACGCAAGGAAATCACTCCAACCATCGACAAGCCAAAAAATCCCATAGTCCTTTTTGACTATCTAGATCGGAAAATCCACAGTTGAGCCCAGGGATAAAAAGACTTGGGTTAGGTTGGTAACACCTGTCTCATCTTCAAAAAGAGCAGGCAGCGACTGGGAAAGAACAAAACAAATAAGGTGTAAAGAAAGAAGTAAATCTTCTCAAAGAAAAAGAAGAAGAAGAAGAAGACAACTCACTCGTTCCAGCAGCTGATCTTCAAAATCCAAGGCTAAGTAAAAAGCCCAGGGGTTCGCATTTGATGCCTCCATTTAAAAATCAAAAAACACTAGGGGAGAAAACACCCTTGTGCCTCACTTATATAACCTCGCAAAGAAAAGGAGATGGAATATATTCTCGAAAGAATCTTTCAGAATCCTCAAAAGAAGAACACAACCACCACAGGACATAGGCTTACTAAAGTCATGAATCGAAAAGACAAGTCTGAATCACACGAAGACCAAGAAGAATCTTGGGCATAACCATTTTTTATTCATGACAAAAGAAAAATACGTGCCAACGGAAATAACCTCCTCGGCTTACAAAAGGATACGAGAAAAACCAATCACGGATAGAAACCGTTAGTTAAAATCTTAGCAGGCTCGAAAGGAGAATAGCCAACGATCTCGTCCCCGTCCTCCAAACCCATGATTTGGACTTCAAAACGAGCATTCCCCTTGTGGATAAAAACCATAGAGGATCCGACCACAAGCCCATGAGATTCAATAAAATCTCTCCATTCGTGACAAAGCCAATACATCCCGTAATCACCCTTGTAAACGCGAACCGGAAAATCGCGTAAGAGGTGGGATGAAAGGAAAACTTGCTCAGGGATATCACCCGCGAATTCACCCTCAAAACGCATAGGCAAGAGCTGAAAACAAAAGAGAACAAAAGATCAAATGCAAAGAATAAATGATATCAAAACTCATGTTCCCAAAGAAGACTTACCAAGCGGGATGTTTGATCAAGACGGTCAATAGACTGAAAGAAGGCCCACCTATCCGATTTAGGAGCGGCCATGAACACAATTGGAGAACAAAGAAGGCAATTATGAGGTAGTGAAAAAGGAAAAAAGTAAAGATACCCCCTATAAAAGCCTAAAAGAGCAGCATGCATGACTACCATCTGGCATAAGATTCCTCTAAAAATTGAAAAAATGCGAGCTCGCCAACCAAGGCGGCAGTATAGTCACGAGAGCTGCAGAAGTAACTTCAGTGAAATGACTCAACCTCCAGGAACAACAGACAAAACAAAGGTCAGGCGAAGCTCAGGCCTAAATCAAACACGCGGCCTAAAGAACACCACGTAGAGGAACCCCAGGATGACGAGCTGAAACACGCGGCGCGTTTGATCGAATATAAGAACCCCGTGAAATCCTGTAAGGATTATCATGCATAAAATAAAGAAATGGAATTCGAAAATCCACCAAAAGCCTTTTACAGAGTTATCGTTACAGAAGAACAACTTCAATCTCTACGCCTCCCACTGATGTACGTCCTCCTAGAGGAGGATGCGCATCGCCTGGTGCATCTGTGGTCTCGATCCAACCGCGAGCATGAAGTCAAAGTCGAAGTGGACGCAGACGGAATTTATTGGTTCACAGACGGATGGCCCGGATTCGTAGAAGCTAACAGGATAAGCATTGGGGTTGCTCTGATCTTCGTATACCAGGGAGATTCGATCTTCGAGGTCTACGTCGCAAACCCCGACTGTGATTACAACGGAATAGAGGGACGCAGATGAGGAACCACTACAAGGGCGACCAGCATTGTAATCCCAATGCCTTTAAAAATGTCTATGTGTAAAAGAACGGAGTAATGTTCGAACTAAATAAGGTCTAGAAGTCGTATAACGCTATCTGTTTCGAAATAAAAAGAGTGGGTCTCCATGTTTCAGAACTTCAAAAGCAAAACGTTCCCTTTATTCACGAAATAAACTCATACAGCGAATGGATTCTCCCAATTTATAAACGGCTCAACATGATTCGCTGGAAGAAACAACTGGAACATAGTCCTCAATTTCAGCACATTCTAAATCACGTCGCGGACAAACTTTAAAACAAGCACGACCCATGTAGAAAAAAGTCATCGATGACCCAACAACAAAGCCGTGATAAGTAACAAATCTATCTCAGCCATGACGAAGGTATAAGCGACCATCCGATCCCCTTTCCACTTCAACTCGAAGATTCTTAATGGCATAAGAAGTCAAGAAAATCTTCCGCGGAGGAGGAGATCTGAACTCCTCCTCAAATTGATTAGGGAGAGGCTGTCAAGGAGAAACATAAGTCAGATAATTGAAGTTGAAGAAGAAAGGGGTAGAAAGAAACATTTTAAAAACCGATGCTATCAAAGAAATCCTACAAGTGAAGAAAGATGATCGACGCATCCCAAAGTGCTGAAAAACGCCCAAGGGTTAGAGATCCCAGGCGCCATGAATCCTCATCAGAGGGAAGAACCACAATTATAAAGAACTAAAGACACAAGTCTAGAGTATTCAAGCATGGCAGACAAGTGGCGAAAAACTTTCATCAACCACAACACAAGTGGCCAAGCCAATCAGATGATAATTGCTACAAAAGAGTAATTATATACAAGAACATAATCTCGCGAGCGAGTTAGTAAGAACCATTGTTTGAACATAAGAAACACAAGATTGTTCAGTCACCACAGGAGTTAATTACAGAATTGGCCAGCGCCAGCAAAATCTGATAAAACAAGAAATTTACACCCCTAAGCCTCAGGGATCAGCGACGACGTCGACCTCTTCACCATCGGAGTCCTCCTCGTTCGAGAGTTCCTCTCCCGCCATCTCTTCCGGGGTCAATCCCCAACCTGCGACCGATAGGCTCGCCTCGAACTTCTCCAAAGGAACGTCGGGGTTAGCCCGCGAACGGACGACGCTTTGGTTAATGCCAGCAGACATCCCTTTTCGGAAGTAGCTGAAGCACTTGTCCTTTAAAAGCTCAACGCCCTCAGGAGATCGAAGGCATGGTTTTGCTATTGAGGAGAGGAAGGAAGTGCCCGCGTCGGTTTTGAACCACTCAGAAGTCAAGAACTTAAGACCTTCAGGGGATCCCAGCCACCGGAGCGCAACCTCCTGAGGAGCCTGGGACTGAAGCTTCTCCAACTCCTGCTTCATCAGGGCGCGATCTTCTTCAACGATGGAATGCTCCACTTGAAGATCTCTGAGACGTGCCTCGGATGTCTCCAGTTCCTTCTTCATTTGTTCCACGGATCGATGAAACTCTTCTCCTTGACGGCGTAAGACATCCGAATTTGAAAGTTCCGCGTCAAGTTTGGAGGACAAAGCGGAATTCTGCTCCTTCAAAGTAGAAATCTCCTCATTGGCAGCCTGCAACTTCTCATGAAGTTCCACGGACCGCTTTTTGAATTTCTCCACTGAGGAAGGGTCGCCAACAGTGTTTCCTAGCGTCCTCAACTTGTGATTCAACGCTTTCACCTCAGCGGCCTTTTTAGAGAGCTCCGCCTCGAAAGACACCAGCCGCCTCTCTGAGTCGATTTGGAAACTCCTAACCTAAAAGAAACCAAGAAAGAAGTGAAAATAAGGGGACAAGGATCGAACAAAAACTTAACTAAATATAAAAAGGTCCCCACCGCGAACTTACCCACTCAGCCACACGCTCAAATTGTAGAGAAAAGTCATCCAATTCCAAGCGCCGCACCCATGATCGTTCGTTCCGCGCAAATTTTTCTGAACCGCGGAGACGAACTAGATCATCGACCCCGAAGCCGGGGATGCGAAAGGCGCGCAAAGCATCGTCCCCTTGAAGAAAAAGCGCCTCCTCTTCCCCGCTACCAGAGGCACGAGATGAACCCACGGTCTTCCTTTTCTTCTGAGGACGAGAAGCGTCCACACCCGAAGGACCGGGACGTTTCTCGCGGACATCTGAAGCCGCAACCTCGGTTTCCACCGCAGGTTCGTTGAATCTATCCGCGTCCTCAACCGCTGCTCCTTGAGGCGCAGCAGGCGGGCGGGGGGCACGCTTGGCAGACTTCTTCTTCCTCACCTTTTCGCTTTCTTGAACGAAATGGCGATCGGCTAGGGAACACAAATCCATCAGGTCTGCCAAAAAAGAAGCAAAAAGACAAGGCGTGAATAACTGTTCGCGAACACACGAGTCCTCTTAAAAAAGGAAGAAAACATAAGAGCATGTGAATGGTATACACGAAACGCTAAGATAATCACAAAAATAAAAATGAAAAAAGACTAAGGCAGACACCTAATCGCGGATGAGGCAGACTCAACCCCGCCATCTCAAGACGAAGAGCCGAAACCATCGATCGCCACGGTAACTTTGGCTCATGAACGAAGGAATCCTTAAACTTATCTAAATGGGCAACCCATGGCTTCTTGACCGCACTAAACCACCCAGGAACAGTCTTAAATTCAAGGCAAACGCCAGCTTTGTCGCGAACCAAAAACCACTTGTGTTTCCAGTTCGGCTTGTTGGAAAGCCTCTCGATATAACTACAGCTGGAGTTGCACTGGTAGAACCGAGGATCTTGAGGCCCTCTCTTCAAGGAAAAGATGCTGAGCATTAATTCTTTCGTTGGAAGCACACCGATATCCTTGCAGCGCATCACAAAGCTGGCGAAAAACATCCAACAGTTTGGTACAACTTGCGCGGGGCTCAAATTGTACTCGGACAAGAAGGCTATGAACAGAGGATGAAGAGGCAAGCGAAATCCTTGGGATAAACTTGCCGCGTACACTACCAAGCAGTACTCACAAGCGTCTAAACACCCACCACCCTCCGAGGGAAGGCACAACTCCACGCCTGCTGGCCATGGAAATATCCGGGCCAAAGCTTCAACACTCGAAAGATCAAGCAACGTCGTACATCCTCGCACCTCTTGAATAGGAGAACGACGCGGACGAACCCTCTCGGAAATAACAGGAGGGCAGGGTTGAGGGTCGCGAAGGGAGAACTCTCCCCGAAAGGAACAAGAACCCAAATCGTCAAGAGAATAAGATGGGAAGTCGAGGTCGCTAAGAACATCCTTCGAACGAACTCTTGCACACTTCTCAGCAAAGCCTACAGGAGACTCAGGATAAGGAACCCAAGACAACTCAGATTCCCGACCGCTGGTGGATGGACGTGGGCTGAGAGAAGCACCCGCGACGGTTGGAGCTTGAGTCTCCACATCCATTGGATGGACGTCACCCCCCTTCGAAGAAGAAGAAGTTAAAAAAGGAGAGGAATAATAATCAGGATCGGAGCGGTTCCGTTGTCGCCTCACCTTAATTGGATCACCAAAGGGACCCACGCGGTCTGGAGAAGAAATACTGGAAGAAGACGAGTCGGAGGAACTTCCTAAATCGGAGGATGAACTCCCGCTAGACGAAGACGAAGAGTCCAAGACAACCGCGGGAATACCCCCTCCTGGATTCAAAGGAAGATCCTCTCTCCATCCTTCCTCCCTCTCGAACTCGTCCAATGCGTCCGGGTTCCCCTTAAAGTTAGCCATCCTTCGAGGAATTAAAAAGCTAATCTGAAAAGGAACCCGTACGCGGACCAAAAGATCAAAAAACCCCCAAAGAAACAGAACCGAAAAAAGGGAAAGGATCCAAACAGATTTGAGCGAAGGAAAAAAGAAAAGAGAAAACTACGCTAAAGTTCTTTAACAAAAAATGATAACGGTTAACAGCAGCATGCAAGAACAAATCAAGAACCCAAGAGTAAAAATCGAAGTTACCTCGGAAAATGAAGAACAAACGAAGAACAACCGGGAAACTCAACCGGGAAACGAAGAACAACCGGAAAACTCAACGGAGGGATGAAGAACAGCCGGAAAACTCGATCGGGAAGCGAAAAAACCAACGCGGAACTCCAAAAGATGAGAAACTAAGCAAACACCACAAGCAGACAAAAGATGAGAAGTGAAAAAGTAAAAACGGAACGGGGTAATTTATAAGAAAATTACCGACTCTTCAGTTTCCCCAAAAAAAAAAAACAATATGGGCCGTAGAAAACCCTTGACGGGCCCAAAGCTACCTCTTAACAGGCCCATTAAGGCTCTTCGAAGACGAAAAATGCAGATTATCCCCTACAAAAAGAAGGAAGGGACATATTTCCGCGGGTAAAGATCGAATCGTCTTAAGCTCTCTTGGAACTCAACCCGACCCGAGGAGCTGTGATGAAACCATGCGGAAATAACAAAGAATTGGATGCGGATATGTCAAGAACGGACTCCAAAGAGAACTGGGATATAAGGAGGACGCGGATATAAAATGATGACACATGTCCATCATCCCCACCACCCACGACAATCACACGTGTTAGCTCAACGACGACACATGTCAAAGAAAGGGACCCTGGCCGAGCCATATAAATAGGGAAGTGAACAGGAGAGAAAGGGGGGTTGAAAGGACGACAAAAAAGAGAAAAGAAGAAAAAGAGGAACAAATTAGAGGATAACCGCGGAATCTACGAAGTAACCGCGTAAATTTGAGAAGTATAGAGAGAAAGAAAGGGGAGAAGCCTACATATCCGCGACGAACCATACGTCTCAGGTTAATCTCCGCGGACAGGTATGAACCCTTACGATATAAAATAAACGGATGAACTCCCATGAAAACATGCGGGATTATGGTTAAATTTATGAATGCGAGTGAAGCGCGGCCCAGGTTGAGTAGCGAATGAATTGATTCGCGTGTCAGGTAAGCCCGTGTAATATAAAAATATTTACTCGTGTCTAAACCCCCAGGGGCCCATCGAAAGTGGGTCCCTTGTACAATTTTTTTCATATGGCAAGTAGGATTTTTTTAATTTTATTTTTCTCTATTTGGAGTGCAAACATGAGAGTATGTCTTTAGTTGAGGGGTTAACACTTAAAAAGTAATGATATGTCATAGAGGTGTAGAGCATACAGATTCAAGCACACAATGTACGAATCTAGGAGGGAAATTAAGGGAGATAAGCATTTGTCTTATGAATTTCCATGAAATTGTGTCATAGGCTTTCCTTAGATCCAGGTTTAGGATACACCTATAGCTAATCATCTTCCTTGTGTACTCTCTGATAAGTTCTTGTAGGAGCATTATGTTTTCACTCATGACACTTCCTTCAATAAAGCCGGTTTGAGAGGGGGAGATGATACTTTTTAGCACAGGTGACAGACGGCTAGCTAGGATTTTCGTGATGATTTTATAAGTTACATTACAACAAGAAATGGGCCTGAAATCATTCACACGTTTGGCATTGGCAACTTTGGCTATAAGAGCAATTGAGGTGCGTCGATGTGATCTCTTGGGGAAGATCAGCCTGTTATCCCTAGAGTAACCTTTATCCGTTGAGCGACGGCCCTTCCACTCGGCATGATCTACTTAGTATATTGCATTGTCATACTAGGGCACGAATATATATGTCATATGCTAGGAAGTTGTATAATTGATGTCCTCCCTGTGAATAGGTTCGTGATAGTGTGATCGTTCAGTTCTAGTATCATGATAGAGTGAGTCCCTTACTTGATGGATACGTGTTATAATTTGATGTCAACATGCCTTATATGCTACGTAATTCTCAGTACATGTTATGATGATGATCCTTAATGTAAATTCGTGGTTGTATGACATCATGTATCCATGCTGATCACATTGCTTAGGTCTCGTGTTGCATCTCGGTTCCTGCCATAATTACGTGTCGTCATCGCATGTCTAATTGAACTATTGTAATGATCGTACTACTGAGTGATTAGAAGCATGAATGGCATGATATGAGTCCATATAATTGTTGCTTACTCCCGGATTAGGTCCATGGTAGTGTGATGAACTTCCTTTGTATGAATGTCGTAAGATGATCTCCTCAGTATGAATGGTTGATGTACCCGTGGCTTGTTGGATAAATTAGTAGTTTCAACTGTTATCATGCTATTTGACGTAATAACTTAGTAAATGCATGCCTTATTCAAATGGTTGTTGAATTGGAACACATGCCTTGTGTGCTAGTCATATTGCCTGTTGCGTAGGCTTGCATTGTGCATTGCTATATTCCTCTCATGCTTCTATATCGATGGACTATGCTAATGTGATTTCTTGCACATCGTTGTGCTAGTCCTTCAAGTGCATGCATGTATCAAATGTCACGTTATGCCATTAGCATCAAGTAGAATCCTTGGTTATGATGTGTGCAGATTATACAATGCATGCATTACTGCTGATTCTCTCTTGAACTAGGTCCCTGGTAGTGTGGTTCTTCCCTCTCTTTATCCTCTTAAAATGTTTTACTAATCCTGATAAGAGTGATATTGGATTCGAAGATCAAATTGCTTTCCGTGATGGTTAATTCTGGCATGCTTACATGTTCTCACTCGGTGGTATCCCTCTATTACTCTATGATATCTTCTCGTGCTTGCATGAACGTATGACTTGACACCTCGCATGATCACACACCACGTTATATCATGATTTTGCATACGCGTGACGCATAAATATTAGCATGAATCTATTCGAATTACCTTGATTGTATTCATGTTCAATATGCGTTATTAGTATCCTATAAGGCTTATGAATTCCAATATGACTCGCGAAATGGTGACCTGTCTTACTTGACCTATTACGTGAACATACTTGTACTGTAATGTGATAGCTATTGTATCGTTCTATGTGCCCTATGACGGTTCATTCCTAGCATGATTATAATCTATCCCCGATGATGTTCTCCTTGTTACTCCGTAATGATTCCTCATGCTTCATGAACGTTATGTTGAACTCTTTTAAATGACTCTTGACTATGCCATGCCTGATCATGTATCACTAGCATCATGAAAGATATGTGCCCTCTAAATGTATCATGTTGTATGATTACATGCCATTCTTAACTTATTATATGATCATTGTTGTCAGATCTGATAGTTACTATGCTGACCTTATGTGTTCTCGTATGACGCTTCGTCTGATTGTTATGATATACCTTGCCCTGATATAATTGAACTCAATTGATTGATGTGTATGCCATACTCTTACATTGTTCATATCCCTAATACTTGTCATCCTCGTAAAATCCTGCATAACCTTGGACCCCACATGACCAATATTGGCTCCGCATAACTTGCCTAGGTTGCTAGACTTATCTGCATCCATGGAATCATAGACTACTAGCTTGTTTCACGTGCATCAGTGTAGGACTCGGTCGTGTCTTTGGAATGAATGTGTATGTCGTCGTTCCTTGAGATAGGTACATGTTAGTGTGGATTAATGTGATCGATATGCTCCTTGATGAATTTGTGCTTGTTTGTCACAATTGTAACCTAATAGACTTCCTTAAGGGCATCGTTGCTATTCCCGGGTCGGAGTCTTGTCTCTAGTCATGTCATCTTTAGCTTTGGTCCATTTTTGTCTCCGAAAGAAACATTGGGTTGTCCGCTCTTGTCACTCCTCTATCTCCGCTAACTTAGACTCATACGCGATATATTGGATGAGCGACCGCAAAGAAGAGGGGACGGGAAGTTAGATAGCGATAGAACAGCGCAGCGGAAGCGTGGGCCCATAACCCACGGGCCTCGGGATCGACGATGTCGACGGAACAAGCTTGCTTCAAGGATTGCGGTTACTGAGCGCGATATGACTTGCAAGTGGGAGTGTCCTCCTTTCGGATTGCTAATCCTTTCTGAACTTTTTGATGATGATATTGCACTTACCTGACGTTGGAACTAACATGTTTGATGTGCTGACGTGATGATGATTATTACTTGATTATCCATTGTCTATGATGATATATATGATTCGATGCCTTACAGTCCTAATGTGCTATGATGACTTGACGTGATGCTACTCTGAGTTTTTAAGCATGACCTAAATTCCTTAGCCTATAAAAGTATGAAGTGCAAATGTTGAGAACCTGAACTGTTTATTAGATATGGTTATGATGAAACTTGCTAGCTGGATTTGATTAGGTTCATATAAGATGTTTTGCAATACTTGTTGAGCATGACGGTAAATTGAGACTTTTGATACAGTTGCAATGCTTAATGATGAACTAATGATGCTATTGATATAAATGCTAGTTGATATGATGTAGTCCTTCTGTGCAATAATGTCCATGATTGTTTCTTCTTTGAACTTGTGGGTGAGATTTTCTTGAAGAATGGTCGGAGAGCGGTGAAGGAAATTGAGCGATTAGAACGATCGATGGTGGTATGAGGTAAGTCACAGGAGAGGGGTTTGGCTTCAGTAGGAACGAGTGAGTTTTGAGAGCTATAAGAGGCGATGCTTAGTGGTGCTCGGGTATGAAATCGGAGATAGGAGCTGAGTTATTAGAGGTGGATTGCTTGTGGGAGAGCTTGGTGGGAAGAGGTATGAGATTGGAGTGTCGGAATGAATTAGGACTTCTTCTATGCGGTATTATCCGAGTTGGTGAGTCTAGATGAAGTTTGGTCTTGGCTTGAGAGTTGGAGACGAGCGAGTGGGGATTGCGTTTTATTATATAAAACTGGTATAATGTGCAAAACTTTCTTGATTATTGGATTATGAACTGGCATGATGTTAGATAGCGACCATGATAAACCTGATATGGCATGATATTACATGTTGATATGCAATACTGAAATCTATTTGGTAGTGACAAGTGTTATCATGATATAATGATACATTGCTATCCTACTATGTTGTTCTAGAAGTATGTTATGATGTGTTGTAGGAATCATGAGATAATGATACGTTGTTATGTGAAAGCATGATGTTATACTATATGGTTGATAAGCATGACTATGAATAGGTAAGTGATGAATATGACTTGGAGCATGAATATGACTTATGTGTATATATGAGATGATGGTGCATGACTGCTAATGATCGTTATATGGCATTGGCTTGATGATAGGTGTGTATTGCTTTTGGATTGCTTTGGACTTGCATTTGGGCCCTTGCTTGTGTTATCTTGCTGTTCTGCATCTTCAGGTAAGTATCCTACGGGACTTACTCAGTAACCTGGACCTCCTGCCTGATGTGTCATGTGATGTGTAGTTTTGTTGCATATTAAAGCATGCCATGTAGTATCATGCTAGGATTGCATTGAACTGAGCATGTGGTTAATATGTGTGTTTGAATACAGAACGACCGTTATCTGTGATAGTCCTAGAGTCTTTGCTAGGGTCATAGGGTAACCCAGCCCCATCGGGTTGCCCTGAGTCTATCGAGTCGATATGATCATGATATGATAGCCCAGCACCATCGGGCAAGCGATGAGTTGATATGATATGATATGATGATGCCGTGGTTTGTGCACCACCACGAGGAAATTGCTATGCTATAGCACCGAACTGGCCAGTCTCTGCACTAACGGGAAGGGGTGCAGAGGTAGGAGAGGGATATGCCACTTGGCATTGTCTTGGGCCCTTTACAGTTTTCCGCATATTATAACTGTCAAAGCATGCTTATGTGATTTAAATCTTGTACTGCATTTGTCATCCTTTATTTAGGTATAGGCATGTTATGTGGCCTCAGCGCGGTCAGAGGACCCGCAGGCGATTACTGGGCCTGACTTCGTGGATAGTGTTAGGTACCACTCTTGTTTGCTCCTTGCTTCTGTGACGGGGAACCTCTTGGAGAATCGAAGAATCCGACTAATATTCTAACTTGATAAAATGGCAATCACTCACTATGTTTTGGTTTTGACCCGGCTCCGCCGTGGCAAGTTGTACTTTAATTCCGCTTTCGCATTTTCGTTCAAACGAATTTCCGCGACTTCGATTGTTTTGGGGTTCGAAATCCCCGCTTTAAATACTGATCTTTAGAGGTTTGAAACCTCGACCCGTACCTTAATTGCAATATCCGAACGAAGGTATCCAACCTTCGAACGTAACCCGGGTATTTATATCCGGGCCGTTACAAAACTTTTTGGTCAGGTGAAAATGCATATTTATGTAGGCATATTATGATGCATTTAGCGTAATTTAGATATCCATAGTGCATGTTTTGATACATATTTTTGCATTTATACTTTGTTTAGTGGTGGAGTCGAAGTCTATATGTTTTTATTGATTATTTTAGGTAGATGCGGATCCGACGAAGAGATTCATCGATGAAGGAATAGCTAAGAAGAGAAAAACAAGTGAGGAGCCCAAACGGAGTCGAAATTCAAGAGCCTATACGAAGAACAAGTCAACAAAAGTTGTCTACCCGAGAAGCTGAACTTGTAATGCATTTTCTGAAGGTCTCGTTGGATCGACTGATTCATATGAATATGCGTTAGAAAACTCTTTCAAAGACCTACAACTTTCATAAAGACATCGGGACTAGATTCGAATTTTCAGGGGCAAAAATAAGAAGTTCCGACCCAAAACTATACAGTTCTGAGCCGAAAGGTCATCGTGTCTACGGCCAGAGAAACCGCGCCCTCGGTCGATCTAGGAAATCCATGGTGAGCTCTTACTTTTACCGTGCCCATGGACAGAGGTGTCGCACCTGTACTCTTCTTGGGCGACACAAGAGGACCTACGGGATTCATCGTGTGTGCGATTTTCATAGCGTCCGGACCGTGTTATCTTTTGAAAAGTTCTATCTAATTCTATCTAAATCTATCCTAATTAGGACGTCTTTTATGGTTTTTGGCCAACCTTTAGGTCTATGTAAACACAATCTAAAAGCATTGAAGATTGAAGATTTGGAATTTAGGTAAGCGTTTTTTGACTAATTTCAAGCTCGTGCTTGGGCTTGTGCAAATGGATTGACGGAAGTGCCCCAAAATTTTTGGACCCAATATCATTTAAGCTAATTATATAATAAATGTATTTCATAATTAATCATCTAGCTACTCTAGTCTACTAGTAAGGAAAGAAACACTTAAATTCAAGCCCTTCACCTTGTCCCGTGTTCAAATCCCACTTCCACCCATTTTGACTTCATTTTTGCCCATCTTCCTTCCATCAACCGAACTTTTTATTTTAATAGTAGCATTTTTATTTACATTTTTTTGTGTTAGGAATTGATTAAAAATATAAAATTATCTCCTCATCACTAAATTTTTTAATCTATATAAACTCTTAATTTAGAAGAGTTTATGCTGAGGTGTCAGCATTAGAGAGATTTTAGGGGTTTTGACCAATTATAATTTTTTTTCTTTAATCCTCTTTTTTTTAATTCTCTTTTCTTCTTCTTTTTCTTTTAATTCTCTTTTTTTTCTTTAATCTTACTAACTATCTATATCTATATAAACTCTTAATTTAGAAGAGTTTATGCTGAGGTGTCAACATTAGAGAGATTTTAGGGGTTTTGACCAATTATATTTTTTTTTCTCTTTAATCCTCTTTTTTTTTAATTCTCCTTTTTTTCTTCTTTTTCTTTTAATTCTCTTTTTTTCTTTAATCTTACTAACTATTGGACTTAATTCAAAACATTGAATTCAATCTAATATAACTATTGGGCTTAACTCAAATTCATTTACTAACTATCTATATCTATATACTATACAATATTAACTTATGTCACATGTCCTCTTCATGTTCAAAGTTATTTGTGGATATATTATTTACATAATATCATTTTATTATGGTAACTATATTTTCTAATATTATTTTTTTGAAAAATAATCTAATATTAATTACCCAATATTATTTGATGTTGCATTTTTTAACCAATGGGATTAATTCAAAACTTTTATCTTTCACTATTTATTATTTATTTTTCTCTTTATCTCTATAACCCAAGTGTATTTTTTTCTATTATTTTTAACACATTTACTAATCAATGGGTTTAATTAAAAATATTAAATTAAATCTAATGTCTATGATTTATCTATATCTAAATATTATTTATAAAAAAACCGCACCATGGCGCGGGGATCGTACTAGTTGATTTAATTTTAAAAAGGTGAATTTGTTAAATACATAGTATTTTAATCCAAAAAAAAATATTTATGCTAAAAAATATAAAAAAATGGGAAGGTAGTTTATCAATTGGCTAAAAAAAATCTAAATTTATCAATATTATAAGACTTAATTTTTTTTAGGATAGGGCTTCGAAAAAGATTGGCATGGCCCTGACTTTAGTCTGTTTTGGGGTGGCAAATGGTACAAAAATTACCATACCAACCACATATCAACCGTAGGCTTGGATTGGCATGGCCCTGACTTTAATCATTGACTTTTCCAACATCACTAAGCCTGTTTTGGGTTTGGGATGCCTTTAGTCTGTCCCGATTTTTGACAATGAGGTTCAATAAATATTTGGAATATTTGAGTTTGTTTGGGAATTGTTTTGATGAGGTAAATCAATGACTTTTCCAACATCATCATGCATGTTTTGGGTTTGGGTTGCCTTTAGTCTATGCCGGTTTTTGATAATAAGGTTCAATAAATATTTGGAATATTTTAGTTTTTTCGGGTCGATAAGGTCTTAGCAAATCTACTAATATTAGGGGTGGCAAATGGTACAAAAATTACCATACCAACCACATATCAACCGTATCAAAGTGTGTTGGTTACCACTATGATAATAACCGACAATAGTGGTTAACATAATGCTAGTAATTTAACACTCCCTCATTTGGACTTTAAGGTCTTCGTAACCACCTTAGGTCTTCGTAACCACCTTAGACTTACACAGACATGTCACCATGCTTCCATAAATAAGATGATAACAAAATAAAATATAAATAGAGAAAGTCTTAAAATACAATAATCTTTTTTTATTAAGCATATTATTCAAATTACAATTTTCGATACATTACAAAATTACAGTGGAAAACTTTGTAAAAATAAAATTTAACATTTATAAAATATTTTCTAAGAAGTGTAAATAATCGTATCTTGAAAATAAATTGTCTTTTTAATCTTCTTCAACTCCTCTTCGGAGACTCGACTTTAACCTACAAAATAATGATTGGGGTATTGTACGAAGACAAAGGACCCCTAGCCATCCAAACAAAGGACAGTTAGTTCGCGATAACTAGTAAGTGACGGCTAAAAAACGGAGACTGCTTTAGATTATACTTATTGACCTTAAATGGTATTATTATAAACCCAAATGCGATTATCTGAGTATTTTAGGAGAGTTAATATTTAATGATACCACTTTTATGACACGAATAATCCCAAAGGATTGAATAAGATAAGATGTGAGAGCTAAATACTCTTAAAAACCATACTTCGATAAAAATGAAATATGATAAAGCTTGAATTACATTGTGATCACTTGGAGCCTAAATATTTTATTGCTAAGTTTAGACTATTTACTGCTGAGATACTTGTTGTGACCCAAAATTGATCTAGATGGCAGAACTCTTTTGGAGAGTTTTAAACTGCGGTCTAGACAATCAATTAAGGGTTGATTCTGTATCTCCCACTACCAAATCCAAACATGGACTACTGGCCTTAGAAAAAATATTCACTTCACTATTTTCTCACGTTGTATAACTTAAATACAATTTTAACACTTCACACACACACTAACTTTATTATTAATGGTTACAAGGTTCACACCACACACTTCTTAACAATCATAGGATACCGGTCTCACTCTCAATAGCAGATAACGACCTAAAACCATTTATGGTATTTAGAACGTGATGAGATAGTTTAGAAGCTCGGATATTGACTTTCAATGGTGTACTGGAGCTCCCAAAGGTTGAAGTTGAAGCCCCTTTTATAGGCCGGGTACAAGGAGGCTGTAAAATTAAAATTTGATTGCACAAATCTATTCGTCCTCCCATTCTAATCAAGTGCGTATATTCAATTGTAAGAACAGTTGCAAAACCATCCCAAATGACACCGATTTCAATTTAGGGCAAAATGAATTTGGACGAGATTGGGGTTGAATCCTTTAATCAAATTTCAAATCGAACATGTGATTGTGATGAGAGGATTGAACAAAACTTAAGGAGGAAGGTGGAAGAAAGGTTGGTTCACCCGAACCGGTTTTCTATATATTTTTTATTTTGGTTTGGTCCGGTTGAATACAGTAGAATTCTTAGGTAATAATTCGAGGATCAGACAACCCTGGTTCCTCAAGAGGTCGACAAAGTCGGCATATGAAAAACCATAAAACATAAAATAAAAACTGTGCAATACAAAAAGCGGCAACCAAACATTCAAGTCTAACAAACGAACCTAACCCAAAACAGCAGGGACAACGTAGATTAAACCCGGAGCCAAGCGCCACCAAGCGATGATACTACTAGCCAGCGGTATATCAGGAGTTCCTGTGGGCGATGAAGACGAACCTCCAAGGAAATTTCCGGAACACGGAGTTGCCTCGATGCACACCGCACGACCCCAGTCAGACCTGACACCAGAGCCCCACCTCAGACTAGGATAGCCAAGAAACAATTGGAAACGCAGCCGAGAACCATCCTTATACAAACGCACCAAAAAGCCCTTTTGGGATTTTATCAAGGCCCTCACGGGATTTTTATCAAACTTTTTCGGGTGAGTTTACGATATATATACAAATAATTTTTTTATTTGTTTGTCGGGCTACTTGGGCCCTAAGAATTTGGCCTTGGGCCCCAAAGAGGCCAACCCTTAGGCCCGAAGGAGACCCGCCTGAGGCCCGCCAAAGGAAGCCCAAGTAATAATGTAAATAAAAAGATTGACTTGACAAAGCTTGTCGTGCAAGGATTTTTTTTTTTGGATTTACCCTATCCTTCACGGTACAGATTCAATATCACTTTTCTTATTTTTTTTCCCTAAGAAAATTAGCCTCCCTTGCTTGCCATGGCCGCGGCCGAAAATCCATAGAGGAGCCAGTCAGTGAGACGCTAACGAGACCAAAAGACAAGGAGGGAAAGGATCGATATGGAACAGGAGAACAACAAACAAAAAAGCCCTAAAAGATGAAGGAACATTAAGATTCAAATGAGGGATTTTAGCATTGGGGATTCGGATGCTTCGACTGCAAATCGAGCAGCAAAGGAGGAGGCGACGGGAGAGGACTTGAAGAGGAGATTCACTGGGCAGAACGACATCACCGAGCAACACCATCGCACCCAGGAACCACCAACAACCGGTAGAAGCAACTGAGCAAGCCCAGTCCAATGAACGACAGTGAAAAGGGCTGCCCCTAGATCGGTGAACGAAGGTTTAAAGAAGTGATTTTGGTCGTCGACGAAGGAGATGAGGGAACACTCCGCCCGCAAATGGTGGTTGATTAATGGTGTCCAAACATGGCACCATGGGTTTGTCAATCCAACTAGACTCTCTATAGAAACTAGAGAGAGGTCGGAGCTTTTTCTAATCTTGTTAGGTTTTATATATGTTTACATATTTGTGACATATTATATAGATAAAAAATAAACAAATATAATAAAATATAAAGTCATATATATACCCTTTTTTATAATAAATTATGATATGTATTTTTATTTAAATAATTATTGCAAATGACATTTTATAAAGTAGTCATCTATTACAAATAAGTTTCAAACTTTATAAAAATATTAGTAGACTAATAAATTCTTTCTATTTATAAAATGATATCACATTGAATACTCAAAATAATTTAAGTAAAACAATGAATAATGAATTCACATCAACCTCTCTATTTATAAAATTATTTATACTCATAATAATACTAACAATAATAATGTTTTGCCAAAACTAATTAAAATAATCCAACCTTTGGAGGGGTGTTAAAAAATATCCCCACCTTTCAATAGTAAGAAAAATAACTCATCTTTGGGAAGTGTGGTAACAAAGTATCCCAATTGTTTTAATGACTATAAATATGGGCAAAGATGATGACATATAATTGACGAAATTAAGATTTTGGTGAATTTTGGATGATATTGACTTGTTTTAATGAAAATGATACCACTTAACCAATTTTATGTCATTGTTTTGGCTCAATTTATGGTCGAAAAAATGAGTTGAGATACTTTGTTACCATCTCTCCCAAAGGTCGGGTTATTTTTCTTACAGCTGAAAGGTGGTGATATTTTTTTAACACATCTCCAAAGGTTGGGTTATTTTAATTAGTTTCACCTAATGTTTTACTTTAGTTAAAATAATAATGCTTTATTTTAGTTACAATCAATTTCACTATTAAAATAATAACGTAAGTTCGAATTTTCTGTTCTGAATACTAAAAACCGAATAATATATATATATAGGGTGTGGTTCGGGTGTACACACCCCTTAGAGTGTACCTTTTACACAAATATTATTCGATGAAATGTGAAACATTATTCGGTGAAATTTGAAGCATTATTCGGTGAAATGTGAAACATTCTACTGAATAATGTTATGTTTTCTTGTTTCCGTTCAGTTCAGATGAAAATATCTCAATTCCATTGAATAATTTGTAACATTTTACCAAATAATGTTTATTTTTTTTATTCATCTATTTTAAATAAAAGAAACCTCAATTCCCTAAACAATACTTACAATTTATACGAATAATGCTTCAAATTTCACCGAATAATGTTTCACATTATAAATTATCTATATATATATATATTTTGTTGGAGGGTAAATTTTTGTCAATTAATTGAATTCATGATTTGATAAATAATATCATCACATTTTCTTATATATTAAGAATGTGATAAATTTTCTCCATTTAAGCATAAAAGCTTGTATTAGGAGAAATTTGACCTTTTATTTAAATTAAAAGGTGAGGCCCAGATACATGCCAAACAAAAAAAAGCCCAAACAAAATCTGAGCAGTCTTAAAGCCCAAACAAAATCTGAGCAGAAGACTGGAGTTACAAGTAGTAACCTCCCCTTCAAATTTGATTACAGTTGAGGAAAAAATAAATACATAAAAAAGGGGATGCAACTGCCCGTACGTGGGGAGGAGGTTATACAACCTCCCTATTTATAAAACCCAACCCAAAATCAATCGAATCCTTCATCTCTGAACAAATCTTCAACTGGAACAAATCCAAAGAAATAGATTTAGATCTTAAAATAAATCCATCTCAACCAAACACCAAAGCCAACAAAACAGTCTTATGAAAACACTGTAATTGGAGGACCCCTAGGCAAGAATGGTGTAAACTCAACTTTGATGGAGCTATTTCCTCTGATGTTCCTCCTTCTTACGACTTCATTATCCGCAATGAATATGGATCTGCTATCTTCTCCGAGGCAGGACCATCCCCTATTCCATCCATTCTTGGGGCTGAATACCTCAGATTATGGAAAGGGATTCTTAAAGCAATTGACTTAAAAATAAACCACATTATTATTGACGGTGATAATCTTACCATCATTAATAGTCTCAGGACTGGATGCTCCAGTGCTGGCGAGATCGAGATGCTCCAGTGCTGGCGAGATCGAGATGCTTATATCCGACTGTCTCCTTTCTCTCCATCTATTCTCTGAGATTGAGATCCTACAAATTTACAGGGAAGGTAATGGTGCTGCCAATCGCTTATCTCATCTTGCAACTCCATACTCCGGCACCTCTTTTCCTCCTGACGTTGCGCTTCGCAGCATCATCCTTCGGGATGCACTTGGCTAGTTGCTCCGGAAACAGTCAAATTCTTTTCGATTCAAAAAAAAAGTAGCCTCCCTATTTTCACCCTATAAAATCACTTTAATTGTAGCTTCTTGGGGGGTTTTTCCTGGGGCTGGCTTTTCTTCCTTTGAGGATTCAACTGCAAAACCAAAAAAGAAGCAGTTGTTGTTCCTCTCTCCTGGCACTTCTCCCTCCTGGCTTTTCCTCCTCTGAAAAGGTCACGTGCAGTCACAAAAAAAGGGAGTTAAACCAGCAACTAACGAAGGAAATAGGAAGGAAGAAGAGAAACACACCAAACCCTATTTCTATTCTGTTGCTGTTCACAATCCCAGTGAAGGAAGACAAGGCTAGGTATATCCAAATCTATGATCGTTTGTTTTCTTTGCAGGTCAAAAACAAAAAGAAGAAGACGGAGGATGCAACAAATTTCCTAAACCCACAAAGGAGCAATTACTATTTACTCTAGCCTATATGGTCGAAAGTATTGGTAATCGCTCCTATGCCTCGATAGTCATTCACTCTAGCCTATATGGTCGAAAGTGTTGACAATCGAGGATATTGGGACGAAGTGCTGCCAAAATTTCACTAGGGCCATCTCCAAATTCGTTTGCCCTTTACTAGTGACTCAAGCCATGTCTAAAACAAAGGCTTAAGACAAAAGTCAGCCCGGAATTTACAAGCAGTGAAATCCTGAATTCCATCAACTATCAAAAGTAAAATAAACATGGGACAACAGCACAAATCCAAACCAGGCAATTGAAAGGCACTGAATTTTGGACCAAACAAAAATGTTGTTCTCATGTACAGACAAAGCGGCATCAAGCTGAACATCATTTGAGGCAACAAAAAATAGGCAAACCTAATTGGGTGTTTGTAAAAAAAATTCAGGAACTATGCCACACTCAAATCAGCATAGAGCACGAACTGAAGCTCAAATCAGTAGTTTCAACTCAATCCAAACAAACAGGTTTCAAAAGAATGAAAAGAGACGAGCTAAACATACCTGTGTAGAGGGACTGAGATGCTAGCAGCCCTCGACTCCACCGGCCCGGTCCTCTGGACCCTCCTCAAATTTCCCGAGCCCCAGTTCTTCTGCTCCTTTGGTTTCCGTCAACCCCAAATCGAAAAGCCCCAAAATCGCCGAAATTGAACCCTACAAATTGCAACAAAATCGGTCAAACCCGAAATTGTGCATACGATTAGAGGGAAAGGGCAAAAGAAGTTCCTAATCCAAGCCTTAATCATTCAAATCGAAGATTTAAGGGCTGAAATTCGGAATTGGAAAAAACCCTTGAACATACCTAGTTGCGAGTACCGTTGCTCTGAGTGTCCTTGACTCGTTCTGGGATTCCGAAGCTCGACCCCCTCCACCTTCAATCCGCCCTTGCTCCCCAACCTCTCTGTTTCAACTTTCAAATGCCCGAAACCAGCACCTCAAACCTTGGTGCCGCAGCAGCTTCGAACAATCAGTGGGGCATCCTTTTGTGCCAGGAAGAGGATGAACAGGAAGAAGAAAAAACGTGTCTCCATTGAAAGAAAATAAAGGCTGAGCTCGGTTTCTTCTTTTTATTGATTTGAGCTAGATTCAATTAAAAAATGTGGGCTGGACTTTAAAAAATTGATCGAGCTAGCCCAGTCATTTGCGAACAAAATGGGTTGATTCAATCCACTTGGATGATTTGGAGAAAAATTTGTTTAATTACAAAGTCAACCCACTAAAATATAAGAATTATAATTGGCCGAGTCTATAAATTTTGACTTATATAATTCTTTGCCAATTAATTCTAGTGAGGCAATCTCAAAATCGGCTCCTAATAAAAAAAACGGAGTCAAAGCCTCAAATCGAGTTTCACCAAATATAAACTCGGTTCGTATAGAACTACATTAAAATTTGATGCTCTTCACGAGCTACGTAGGAAATCCGGTAAAAACTTATATATCTCGAATTCAATCGCATGCCCAAAATCAAATGAGGTTCTTTAAAAAGAACTACGTAAAGACTTGATACTCTTTTATGAGTTACGTAGGAAATCCGGTATCAAATTCAATATATATCGGATTCAGTCGTCCATCTCAAATTAAATCAAATTTGTTCTAAAAAAAAACTACGAGTGATTTGATCTCATTCAACCGAGTACGTAGGAAGCTCGACACAATGCTAAAGCTTGTCGGGTTCAATCGCCAAATCCAAATTAAATTGGTTCGTTTTGAACTAAGGGTGATTTGATTCTCTTTTAAGAGATACGTAGGACACTCGATACAAAGCCAAAGCTCGTCGAGTTCAATCACCAAAAACAAATTCAAATTGTCCATTCCGACTCGATAGAAAGCTTCTGCTCGTCGAGTTCAATCACCATTCACAAATGATCTCACGATCAAGACCAAATACAAAATTCATCTTTGTTTAGAACTACGTCATGACTTGATGCTCTTTCATGAGATACATAAGAAACTCGATGTAAATCAAATTCTCGTCGAGTTCAGTCATCCCAAACCAAATGTCAAGTTTTCATTAAATCCAAAGTGTCAATTGTAACTCAATACAAAGCTTTCGCTCGTTGAGTTCAGTCGTCCCAAAAATCAAAATCAAATTCTCATCAAATTCAAATTGTCTCTTTCGACTCAATACAAAGCTTTTGCTCGTTGAGTTCGATCATGACAAATCAAAACCAAATTCCACAACTCCTAAATTGACCTTTAAGTCAAAACAAGTCAAATTCAAAATCAAACTCCACACAAAATTCAAATAGTTTATGCAAATGATAGGCGAGTTCTTGAGTTACCCTTCCGAGAAAGTGGGCTCAGGTTACTCGGGTGGAGTGTCGTTCGAGTTACCCTTCGTAGAAGGTGAGTTTGAACTTCATCCTATGATGCATATAAGAGAACGAAACCAAATTCAAACCAAACCAAATCAAACACAAAATCCAAACACTACGAACTACGTGAGGCTTGATTCTCTTCCAAGAGATACGTATGCAACCTGCTAAAATACGAGTGCAGCCCAAATCACCAAAACCATTTAAATCTTGGTATCAATACGACTTCGAATCAAGAAGATAACCAAAAGGGATCGAACTTAAATATTAAAAATCAAATAAAATGTGTTGTACGATTATTTGCGCATTTTTGTCCAACATATTTTTGGCACGCCCAGTGAGACCCTTTTTGCCTTTTCATCTCTTAGTTGTATTTATACTAATACATGATTATCTATTTTGAAAGGTACAAATGACACCTCAAGTGATTGTCAACTTCAACGAGCTTCCAGCAACCTTCATCATCAAAGGAGGTCGTTGGATCAAGAAACAATCATTTGAAGCTTACTTTGACATCACCCGGGACTCGATGTCTGCAACGATCCCGGTCAACAACATCTTTGGAGCTCTTCAAGTTCCGTAGAACAAAACCATCGCCAAGTGGGTGTCGAAGTCTCCTACAACACTTTCAAAGGAAGGGGGCATGAAGCATAAAGCCCTTCCAAGCCATGGGAACAAGAAGCTCAAGATCACCCGACTCAGCGACAACAAGTTCAACAATCAACCCATCCGCAACAAGCTCAAAATGTAGAAGGGTGGTTACAACGGCACCAAGCCTACCAAATAAATTTAAGGGCCTATCATTCGTGTCATCAAAATGAATGAGGGGTCAATCGCAACTTCCGCACAACCCGTCTCCATCGCCAACAAGGCAAACAACTCAATGAAGAGAAGGGGACGCAAGTGCGGATCTCAATTGAAGTTAACAAGTTCAAATGCTTCTAGACTTAGAATGAAGAACCCTAACTCAATTCAACTAGCTCATAATTAATTGAAAATGTGTTGTATTGCCTCTTTGGATCTCACCTCTCGTTGTCGAAATCGAAGGCTCGAAGTAGCACCCTTCTAGACTTAGAAAGAAGAACCCTATCTCAATTCAGCCAACTCATATTTAATTAGTGTTGTTCCAAACTTCTAGTGTTGTTCCAGACTTGCAACGAAGATCTCTCAATTGCTCTCTATTGAAATTCGGCCAGCCTGCACCGATTTTTATGCAAATCTCTTTATCCACATTTTTAAGTTTTCAAAATCTTTGCTCTCAATTGCTAGACTAAGTAACCATGGTATTGTACCGATGGTATTCACAAACATGCTTACCAACATCGGTGATTACTAAGATTGGTGGTTGGTACGTGGTACAAAAATCGGCGTACCATGTATATGTGGTATGGTAATGGTAATCATAATCACCATTTATTGGTGGTTACCATAACATATTAACCCTAACTAATATAATCCCTCGGTTCAACAAAACAAGTTATTTTAAAGTGTTAATTTTATTCAGAAAAACATGTTATTTTAGGTATTTTGGTTTTTGTTTTTATGAAATTTAGTTTTATTAATCGCCCATTGTGCGATTTTTAATAAATTTTGTTATATAAAACATCTTTTAATTAATATAAATTACTACTCCATATAAAGTAAATATATAGTTTTCAATTGTGTTATGTTTTTGAGAATGTAAACATGTTTGAATCTAGATTAATCATATAATTTGATAAATGGTTGTTGGAATTTAAATCGCAAATTGATATTATACTCAATTTGATCTAAAACACAAAATAATTGATCAAATATTAGATAGATTATTTGATCTAAAAAGATAAGTTTTCTAACTAATTAAAATATAAGGTTGAATATTAATATCTAAAAAAATTTATCCAAACAGATTTATAGGTTTACACATTACTTTTAAAAAAATTATCTACATTGTCTTTTTATAAGTTGGTTAATTCTTACATTTAGTTTAAATGGATAAAGTAAAATATTAATATCTAAAAAAAATCAGCCACGTAGATGTAGAATAATTAAATATTATATTTGTTTTAGATTACAAAGTTAAATAATATTTTACAAATAAAAATAATATTGGATAGATTATTTAGTCTAAAAAGATAAGTTTTTTAGCTAACTATATTGGCTTATTAATTGATGTAGCTCAAAAAGATAATACCATTTTAATCTAGAATATGACACGTATGCAAAAATAACACCGTTTTAATCAAGAAAATGACACGTATGCGAATCACACCAAACTCCGTTTCAGGCCTCTGTTTTATTATTTTATATATAGATGTCATTATAATGATTGGTAAATTGTTAGTTGTAGTTTTTAAAGAAGTAAAAAAATAGTGTAATAAATAAGACTAAAATAGTACTCTATTATAAAACTATAAATGGTGGATGATTCACCTCCCAACTCTTTACTCCCTAACCCCCCCCCACCGACTCTGCCTTACCAATTTGTGTAAAATTCTTTTGGGTTTTTCTAGGCGATGTTTTTAATCTAACAGTTTCTAATTTTAGAGGTGTATATAAAGGGGAGTGTTATGAAACCACAAATGGTGGGTGATTCACCTCACAACTCTTCAGCTCCCTAAAAACCCTCTACATGGTGGAAAAACCAAAGGATAGCTAGACTTATATATAAAGCTATGTACATCTCCTCGTAGATACACCTAAGAAATCAAAGCTCTACCTCTTACATTTTGCACTCTCAATTCTCGTAACATACTCCGTATATTAGTTGATTTACTTTAAAATTGTGCATAAGATTAAAATGACATATTTTGGTGAATGGATGGAGTATACCAAATAAAAGTGTTTTTCTACTAAATACAGTATGTACTCTACTCTAGCCCTAGCCCTTCACACCCGGCAAAAGTTTTCAACTCCAGCATACCAAAGTAAGTGTTTTGCTACTAAATACAGTATGTTACTTCTTCACTCATCCTTTACATGCATGATCAGATGAAATTTTTTATAAACCTTGAAATTAAAAAAAAATGATGTTTTATTAAACTAACAGTAAAGTGGCACCTATTCAAGTAGGCATTTCAGCTCAAGAACCCAGCAATCCAGCTGGTGCTGCTTGTGTATCATCTACTGATCTACCTTTTGAATCTTCTGTAAAGCCATACATGTGGCCAGCTAAAGCTATATCCCATTATGAGCATCTAGGACTCCTCCAATCACATTCCAAAAAATCTTACAGAGCAGTGTAAGTTTGATGCATTCAGTTTGATGTTTTACCGGATCATTGGATGTTTCGAAGCAACCCTGTCACCGTAAAGATAATATCCTGGAACGATGGACGGTGTTCTGGCTTGCTGGTCATTCATTACAAGTTACAACAAAGAAGCATACGCTTTGGGTAAGAGCTAGGAACTAAAAGTAATCTGACTTGAAGTAAAAACTAAGTCGATGCTTTAATATTGTACCTCTGCCAACAATCGTTTATGGTGGATGTAATACGCGGATCCAGATCCTCTGGAATATCCAGCCTTCTATCCATGAATCCTACAACTCCTACTACCTTGAAGGGGCAAAAGAAATAATATAAAAGAGGTATTAGATGATTGGGAAACTTTGCCATTAAACCACTCAGCCAACTATGGAGTAGGATCATGAGAGAGACCTGTAGAGGATTAAGGCTGTTCCATGGAATTGAAACGGTCATTAATTCCCACAGAATAACACCAAAACTGAACACATCTGATCTGCAAAAGATAATGGAGCTAAACATTAGTGATTTCCACACAGGAAGACGTGATCTTCTATAATGGAAAGACAAATCCTTATGGTTGATTTACTAAGCAACATCTACATGAGACTAAACCTAATTTTGTTTCATTTATGAACTTAATGAGAACCTCATATTCAGATAAGCTCACAAAGCAACATTAGACTGTTTATGATTGTCAATGGCATGCAGGATAAGTTTCAATTGCATAATTAGTATGACGGAAAACATCAAACTGTGGAATCATAAGCTGGGCAGTAGAGAATTACTTTTCACTGGATGGTTCATTCCTCAGGATTTCTGGAGCCATCCACTGGGACTGTATTAAGTGAAAATATTTTTAAAACAAAGAAAATCAAATGCTAAAACCAATTGACACTGCATATGGTAACAGTCAAGCTACATCAAGATTGACAGGGTTAAAAGAATGAAAACTATACTGTTCCTAGTCCAGATTTGGCGGATAAGAGTGTTGCATGCTTCAATCTTGATAGTCCAAAATCACCTACCTGGTTAGAAGGACAATCATACGAATCAACAAAAGATAAGCACTAAGCAAGTATGTTTTATGTAATAAGATCACCATTTTGTATTAGCACCTTGACCGTCCAATTCTTATCAACTAGGAGGTTGGAAGATTTTAGATCTCTGTGTACAATGGGAGGATTTCTTCGATGCAAATAGTTCATTCCTTTGGCCTGCATCAAAATTCAAGTGCACAAATGGTATTTAAAATACATAAATAAATAAGAGAAAAAGATATATTCTTGAGAAGACATACAACATCAAGTGCCATCTTCAGACGTCGTCGGATGTCCAAGACCTGATTACTCCTATGAAGTGTTTTGAAAAGGCTGCCCCTGGTTGTGTAGAATGAAATGGAAAGTATGACAAAATTCTTCAAAAAAATAAGAAGGTAAACAATATTGAATCACACGGGAAACTTGTCAATAAATATTAACATTGCTGCCATCCAATGTCAGTGGACAACCGTGAATTACCTATCGACTCATTGAGTCATTTAAACTTTGATACAAGATAGACCTCAAAAGCAGCCAGTGTATTAGAGCATATTTTTGATATTTAACAACCAAATGTCCCAAAAACTGTACCTGGGTAAAAATTCTGTAACAATGGCAAGACATTCATGTGAATAACATGCTCCCATAAACAACAGGACATTTGGATGTCTCAATCTCCTCATGATATCAATCTGAAGGTTATGATACTGTAAATCATTTTTTACAACCAGAAGCTCTTCTCAAAGAAACTAATACCGAGCTACATTACCTCTTTCTTGTAACCTAGTAAAGTTCCCTCATCGTATTCATTCCCGAAAAAGACTTTGATGGCAACATCCTGTTAGAGAGATAAGAACGTCAAAAGTGGCTTCACCCAGTACTACCATAATCTTCTCAAGTTAAGGAACTCACCGAACCATTCCAAAGTCCTCTATAAACAACAGCATATGAACCTGTTGAATGACGAAGTATACATAATGGCAGAGGAATCACACACAATAGTAAATAGATCTGACAAACTACAATCTTGGAATCTCCATTTTATATTTGTCACAATTTTCCTTTCTTACCTTTTTCCCCTGTGGAAGGAAAAGGGGATAGGATGAATAAGTTAAAAATCCTGAATATATTTCCTCTACATGATCAAGGATGCACCACTTGGCTGGCCTTTAAGGTCTAAACTATTCCTGACATATATCTCAGCTATGTCACCATGCTTATCAGATGATTATTACATCAAGAAACAAGGAATAGGACCAAAAAAAGGCTATTTACCTTGACCAACTACCTCACCCAACTGTAGCTCCTCCCAATGAATACCACTGTCCACTAAACTGGACTCATGATCACCTTTGCTGGATGAACTTTCGTGGCCACTGTTCGTGCTACCCCCTGAGGTGGGATGCTGTTTAATTACTGGCAGCTGCTCAATATTGCCCTCTGCCTCTGCAGTTGTTTTGTTTCCCAACTCATGCTCCATCTCCTTTGGTTCCACGTTCAAAGTGGGCAACGCAATTCCCATCCTAGGGCCCTTAGAGTACTCTTTGCACTCCTTTAACAAGGTCCTGCAACTGCAAGTAGCTTCTCCTAAATCACTTGAAATTCTCTGCCTATGAGTAGTGGGATTCTGTCCTGTATAAAAAAGGGATGGACTTTTGGTATCATTACAGCAATTGTTGAGAGGAACTTGTTGTGAAACTCCGGGAGACATTGGCTGTTCTGTTACTTGATTACTCACTGGGATACTAAAAGAGCCATTCTGGAAAGAGTTTCCATCATTTTCTTTTGATGACCACTTATTTCTTATAATATTCAATTTTGAGAAAATTTTTGCTACCTGCATTTGTGCCAAAGAAATAATTTCAGTCATTAAACAAGCATACAGATTATCAAATAATCAACAATAGCTTGACACAATATAATGATTATAAGCTAGAATTAGGAACTTGTAAATTACAGCGCCAAATGAGTTTTCAACTACATACTGTCCTACCAGTTCAAAACATGAAGATAAAATAAGTTCAATCTTACAGCTGCTTTAGGATTCTTTAGATTGGAATCTTCACAATCCGAAAAAGATTCAGCCCTCTGTGTGGAAGCTGAACCTGTGTTGTCTATATCATCTCCGTGCATTTTAGATAGGACTTTCGAGGCCTGATTATTCACAGCAAAATGCTTGATCAATTGAAGCAAAAAAAAGGAACCAAGAGGGAACAAACAAAGATAAATTGTTAACTATAGCTTGTAAGTACCAAACTGGAAACAGATGAAGCAATTTGTGGCACCGATTTAATAGGAGGAACTTGGTGCCACCGAGGTTTTTCTCGATTTAATTCAGGCAATCCGGATTCTTCACTAACATGATCTTTGCTTGTTCTTGGGTTCGTAAGAGCATCATTAAACACAGCTGCATCACTTGAGACAGTGATGAAACCAACAAGCTCATCATCTTCATAAAAGGGGTTCTTAGTCACTAATGCCATAAATACCTCACCAGACTGCCTCTTAAAAGGAAATTGACCAGACCACGACTGCCTTGAGTGTAAATCTTCCATTATCCTATTGATGGTTGGGGCATATTCTCTAGCAACCAGAAGGTCTAAATCCCTTCTCCCTATAACCTCATAATCCTTCCATCCAAAAAGTCTCTCTGCAGAACGGTTCCTGCAAAAGATTTGTAATGATCCAGTCACCGACACATAGAGCACAAGATATAGAATGACCAATAGCTGTCTCCATTGAAGGATGGAGGGATACCAATAAATACCATTGGAATGCTTCATGTTTCCAAATATTAATCTTCTGCAATTTTGATCTTACAAATCTTCTTTCGAACATAAAGAACTAACTGAAAACCCTGTACATGAATAAAGAACATGGATGTCCCAAGCTTAAAGGCACAAATTGAAAACCCTGTAGATGGTAGTAACTGAAAATAACACTATTTCCATAAACTGCTCCAAATAGATCCACCCCTCCCTTTCCCTACAAAAGTCCAAACTTCTCACCCTTTTTGGCCACATGTAGTTCCATGAGCCAACTCACAGGGTTTCTAATCCACTAGAAAGGCTGGAGGGACACCAATAAATACCAATAGCTGTCTCCATTGAAGGATGGAGGGACACCAATAAATACCATTGGAATGCTTCATGTTTCCAAATATTAATCTTCTGCAATTTTGATCTTACAAATCTTCTTTCGAACATAAAGAACTAACTGAAAACCCTGTACATGAATAAAGAACATGGATCTCCCAAGCTTAAAAGCACAAATTGAAAACCCTGTAGATGGTAGTAACTGAAAATAACACTATTTCCATAAACTGCTCCAAATAGATCCACCCCTCCCTTTCCCTACAAAAGTCCAAACTTCTCACCCTTTTTGGCCACATGTAGTTCCATGAGCCAACTCACAGGGTTTCTAATCCACTAGAAAGGCAAAAAAATGGACCTATGAATTCTATCGCTGGAACGAAAAAACTCTCTCCGCGGTGTTTAAGTTAAACTAATTGACTGTTAGGTCAAACTACATCTCCAAATCCAATTTTTAGATCCCTTACCAGTTCTGAAAACCTAGAGATTTTCAATCCATATTCCTTGTATTCCGTAAGTTATAATTTCAATCTGAAATCGAGACTACTTTCATACTCTTCTTCATACATTTCATGATCTTTTAATTCAATCTGAATTTGTAGCTTCAAATCAACAAAACAGCCATAAACATCTAGAGAGGGGAAAACTAAGTATCAAGCGATGAAAACAGCATCACAATAAAATTGGTGCTAATCACAGCATAAAACAGCTTTCCCTTACCAGTACGTGATCTCTCCCGACGCCGCCGCCGTAACGTGCACGGCGTGGCCAATCGACTGCAACACATGCTCATACGGACTCCTCCCTCCGCCGGCTTTCAAGTACAGCGGCAGCAATCCGGTTTCGGAATTCGACAACTCACCGGATAACGACGTCGTTCCGAGACTCTCTGTCTTCGTACCGTCCGGTCTCCGCTGATGCTGCTGCTTCTCCAGAGCGAGCTTGTTCAACTGCTGGTTGAGATTCGCGTGACTCGCCTCCAACTCGTTGCACCGTTCCTCTAGAACTCGGAATATACTCGGACGCGGTTCGTCACCGGCCGCCATCTCGTATCCGGCGGCGATTCACCGGTGAAAGTGGTGATCTGAAGGTGCGCGACAAGCAACGTGCCCGCATTTTTTGAGACAGATTCCACCTAAAATTTCCCAACAGTAATTAAAATAATATTTTTGACTTTGCACCTATTTTTTTTGGGTGATAATCTTTACACCCCAAAATTTTACTATGTGCACCACAAAAAGAAAATCGTTATTTTATTTGTAAATTCGTGCTCCTCTAAAGGCGTAGGGCTATGACTTAAGAGTAACAGGCCTGTGACTTTTGAGGAGCGGCTCTTTGACTTATGAAGGGTACGTCTATAACTTTCGATGAGTAGAAACTTCACAAACTAATAATATTTTTCCCTTAATAATAACAATATTTTTATATTATATAATTTTTTTATATTATATAATTTTTATTTTCTTTCAATTATTATTTAGAATGAAGATAATTGGGTAAAATTATATAAAAATATCTAATAACACTTCATAATATATTCATTTCATAATATCTTATCTTATCATAATAGCATTAGATAATATTCTATCTTAACAATTTCATAATATATTCATTAGCTAAGTTAAATCATGACTTATAAATTTTTAACTCTAGACATTTCATAATATTTTATCTTCAATATTTCATAATATATTCGTTACCTAAACATTTCATAATGTATCTTAAACATTTCATAATATATAATATATTCACTAACTAAGTTGAAATTCTCCATATATGTCGTCGAATTTATCATAGATTTGTGTATGTTTGAATAGATTAATTGATAAATTGGGTGTTATTGCCAAATTTATTTCAATTATAACAAATTAAAAGATCTTGTATGTACATTAATATATTCTCCTTTGACTATCATCTTCGAGTTAGTTAGCTTGAACAAAATACTAAGAAGTTACACTAAAAAGATATTATAAGAATTAATTTTATTTTTCTTTTAACGTACATAAGTGTTTTAGAAAAACAAAAACTTATTTTATAAAAAGGTATATGGAAAGAATTGAAGGTATGAAAGTATTGAGTTTTCTTATCTAACAATATTTTGCTTTTGAAACATCATTGTTGTTTTTGTTATTATTATCATTTAGGTCAAAAACTATAGTCATTTTGGAAACATAGCCAATGTTCATACTTATATTACACTATAGTCATTTTCTTATAAATTTCTATGTACATATAACAGAAGGCGTGTATTAAACTTATTACTACAATAAATAAGATTTATTTTTGTTATGAATATTGGTAAGGATATTATTAAATTGAATAATATTTCAGAAGGTATAACAGAAGACGTGTATTAAACTTCCACACATGTGAGATTCATCATGTCTACCGAGAAGTAAATCGAGTTGCTGACTGTAAAGACTCGGAATTTTAAGATATTATTTTATATATTAAGAATTAATTTTGATTTAATATTGATTTAATTGGGATTTAAATTCTAAGAGTTCGGAAAATTTTGAATAATTCTGTCCTCGAGCAAACGATTTGTTTGAACTCTTTTGACCAAATTCCGGCATAAATTCGTTATTTAATTCAAAGATGAATTCATTTCGCCCTATTATTTTAAGGCTTAGAAATATTTTCGGGTTTCATTATCTAATTCGGATTTGAAAGTTTATTTTAAATTGATTTTAATTGAGTTGGGCTAAGGTCGGAAAGCGGGTTTCGGAATTTATTTACGGGTATTAAATTTGACTTTCTTTTACCCAATTCAACACTCAACTCACACACCCCACTCCCTCCTACCTTATCCTGCATCCGAGACACCCCTCACTTCACCATTCACTTCACCATCATCACCATCCCTTCATCTTTTCCTTTCATTCTCCTTTCACTCACCCCCACCTCCTGCCTTCACCATCTCAGCACACCACCATCACTCCCCCATTTCGGCGCCGATCACCTTCACACCCCTCACCACCTTCATCACCATCAACCACCCCTGTTTCATCGAGCCCCAAGAGTCGAGCTCCTCCTCGAGCGTCACCGGAGCTGCCAGCAGTCAACATCAGCATCCGGAGCCACCCAGAAGCGCAGCCGGAGACCGAGCTCGAAGCCAGCAGAAGGAGCGCGCCTCAACCCCTGTAGCCGCCGACGCCATCCTCCGAAGCGCGCCTCCCCTGTTCCGACTAGCCTCGATCCCCCTCGGTGAGCACCCAACCCCCCTTTCTTCATTCGTTTCTGGTTGGCTTCGCTTCGTACGACTTAAGGGCAAGAGAGCGAGGGCGTGAGAGTGCGTCGGAGAGAGGGCACCGGCGGGTGCGAATGGGCTGGGCGAGCGGAGGGTGAGACAGGGAAGACGAGTCGGATGAGGGTGCGAGATCGGAGCGGTGAGAGCGAGAGGGAGTAGGGAAGGCGAGTGGGAGGCCGAGCTGAGCAGGCGAGGCTGAGCGGGGCCGGGGTGCGAACGGGCGGAGGGCGCAGGCGAGAGTGCGAGGAAGAAGAAGATGAAGGTGGGCCCTCCTGCCTGCCCAGTCAGCCGTGGCCCCCACCTCCTTTATTTTTTATTTATTTTGTTTTAATTGCTGGGTTTGGGCCGGGTTTGGATCCGGGTCTGGGCTGGGGCTACGGGTTGGGCTTTGCTTTCGGTGGGCTGGCTGTTTTGGGTGTGTTTGGTTTGTTTTATATTTATTTCACCTATAATATAATTGTTATATAATTAATTATATAATTAATAGTTAATTCTTATTAAATTATTCTGAGTATTTATTTACCTATTATTTAGTTAATTATATATTATATATTTATTTAATGATAAAATGTTAGAATGTTTATTAGATGTTATTTTTATAAGAATGTTAATATTGAGTTGATATTTATTATAATTAAATTATTAAGGTTCAATTTGAAAGTGTTAGTTATATGATTATGTTAAATGCTTACTAAAATTGCTTTACATGTTCATAATTTTTATTAGATTATTATTATTATCATTATCTTGGTTATTAATAAAACTAATATATACTGTAAATTATTTATATATTATAAGTTGTTTTAAAAGTAGAATTATTGGCATATTATATGTTATGATATGATGTTTTAACATGTGTTTTTAGAAAAGTTTAAGTGATTTATTAATGTTATTTTATTTATGTGGTTTATTAAAAATGGGATGATTTGGTGTTTTATTTAGTTGAATAATGTTTGAGAAATTGTTTAAAGAGGTTTAAGGTTTCCCACACTGTTTTAAAGGATGTTGAAATCATAGTTAATATTTTCGATATTGATCTTTGACTTGTATTTTGAGATATGTTTCTCAAATGGATTATTGTTTTAAAACCGATAAGCCGGAATTATTTTAATAATATAAATTTGGGAAAATTGTTTAAGGATTCAAATGTTTAATATCGGGATTTTGGCTAAGTATGATTTTAAAAGAATTATTTGACTATTAAATTGACTTCTTGGAAATTTAAGGGCTTTTGAGAAACCTTGAATTGATTTACTTGAGTTGACCTGATGATTTGATATTCTGGAATTTCGAGTTGATTTATGGAAATGAGAATGGAATTGTGATGATATAAGATGTTGAGTTAAGTTAAGATAGAGATGATGATGATGTGATGATGAGAATATGCCCAAGTTGTGGAAACGAGATGGGAAATTGAATTGAGACATTAATGATAATGATGATGATGGGATGATTAACTTATATATGTTTTATGTGAATCTTATGTGTGCTATTTGATATGCTTTGTGTAAGTTAGACTTAGACTTAATTATTATGTTACTTATCTTCTAGGTGATCTCTAATCTGTCTGGATTTGCTTGATTACTGTATTGCTTGGATTCTGCGCTTCTCCAGGTAAGTTCCTTGAACTTACTCATGATGGGCGCTTTATGCACTGGGTGTTATATAGTAGGCTAGTGTTCATGCACCATACGACTTAGAATCATGCTTAGGATCAAAACGGAAACCATATGTCTTGCTATCTGTCTTTGTTGGAAAACGGCCGTTATAGGTGTTTAACGAATGAGACCTTTTATTTATTTATTCTTGTCATCCTAGTTGGCGCTTATATAGAAAGTTGCTTGCACTCGATGATGCGGTAGGCTTTTGGTATCGGAAGTTGCTTGCACTCGATGATGCGGTAGGCTTTCTAATAAGTGCATTAGGACTCTTAGAGCCTTAGGCCTTATATAAGTGTCATTGCTTGTATTCCTTTCATAGTTAGTAGGCTCATTGCGTGGGGTTGGCCTGCACCGTAGGGTGAGGTAGCTCCTTTGATGGTGAGTTGCTATAGGAATTCTTAGGAGCCTACAGGGACATGCTATTTGGCATTTCTTGTAATTGGTGCGCTTCTTTTATTATTTCTGCATTTACTTATCATCATGCTTATCTGTTTAAATTCCGTTTTGCATTACGCATTTCATCTTAGGAATAGGATGCTTATTATATGCCTCTCAGAGTGTTTACACACGCGCAGGAGTGACCCGATGATTGACCCAGATCCCCTTCTTTTTTTTAGATTCAGGTAACCGTTAGCCGCTATCTTTGCTCATATGGATGCTTGGCGGGTTCAGACTTTTGGCGTTAGATCGAGAGCTTGAGAGACCACTAAACTTTCTTTCCTTTAAAATATTTTGCGTCGTTTTGACCCGGCTCAGTCGTGGCGTTCTTTTGGATTGTATTTTGATTTAAACCTTACTTTTTTTTATTGCGAAAACTTGTGACTCGTACTCGGATTGTAAGATCTAGTTGGAAGGTAACCTTGCCTTCTTAAACGTAACTCGGATAATTAGGTTTTCTTTCCTAGGCCCAAGGGAGGGCAAATAGGGGAAAGAAGATCCTTATTTTCCGGGCCGTTACAGAAGTGGTATCAGAGCCTAGGTTGCTCAATCCGAGTACACATGAGTTGCAAAATAATTCCAAAACCGCCCACTGATTTCTTATTTTAAAGAAGTTTCAAAATCATTTCAAAAAGGGCAAAGAGAATTTCAGAAATAAAATCGGTAGGATCTTTTAGTTGAGAAATAGGATCGCCGGGGTAGAACGAGGCGATAGCTCATCTCTTATGGATGTAGACTTGGGGAATGGGTAGGCGAAACATAGCTTATACTTTACAGATGGGCCTAGAAGACTCCAAGGAGTTTGCACCCTGGTGGTTGGAGTAGCGGGGTTAGGATGTAGAGATCGAGAGGTAATTGCTCCCTCCAGTCAGTTGCCCCTCGAAGGGCAGCTTTTAGGTAGCTTTGGTGAACTTGTATGATCTAAGCCTGAGGGCGATCCCCCTTGAAGGGGATCAGATTAAACCGCGATGATTGCTTCTGTGATATGTGATTAAGGCTCGCCCTTCTCTTGTCCAGTAGTTATGGTTGACATGCGTCACGGAGCAGTTGGGCATGGGGGCCCAGTACGTCGGGGCAGGGGACGACCCCCTCGCCGGGTAGTCGCTGACGAGGCTACTACTGGAGTTCGGACACACGAGACAGAGCAGGTCGAGATACCAATACCGGCACCGCAAATGCCTACGAATAGAGTAGGCTTTGAGGAGATGATTACCGCTATGATTCGAGGAGTTCTTCAGGAGGCGTCAGGACGTCAGACTCCAGAGGGTCCACAGAGAGTTGTTGCACCAGAGGATCAGGTTCAGCAGCCGATGCCCACAGATCAGGCCGGACTCGAGCAGATGGTGCGCGAGTTGCTTCAGAGGACCCGACAGATGACGCCAGAGACCCCTACTCAGCAACCGATGCCTACAGACAGGGCCGGATTCGAGCAGGCGATACTAGGGATGATTCAGAGGCAGAGGGGACAGCGGCAGGCACCACAACCAGTGGCAGATGCGACCGCAGTTGGGATTCGAGCAGAGAGGCACATTGATTGGGTGAAGAGGTTTTCACAGAGCAACCCGCCTCTATTCACTGGAGATCCGACGGCAGACATCGAGCTATGGTTTAGAGTCATCGATGGACTCTTTGAGCTGATCGAGGCACCACCAAGGGAGCGCCAGAGATTGGCGGCCGGGCAGCTACGAGACGATGCTTTCGATAGATGGTCCATATACAAGGCGGAACGAGCAGATTGGACGTATGATGAGTTCAGATCCTTGATGCTTCGCGAGTACAGCCCTCCCGGACTGCAGACTGCTAGAGAGGTCGCCTTCTATAGGGGGAGTTATGATGAGACGCTATCAGTCGCTGAGGTTGTTTGCCAGTTCAAGAAGGAGCTGGTATATTGCGGGCATTTATGTCAGACGGACGCGAGCCGTATTCGACTACTATCTATGAGGCTCTCACCAGCCGTGCTTCTACATGCTTCCAGCTTGGGCGACGTCCCTTTTGATAGATTCTTAGAGGTTATCTTGCGTTACGATACACAACGTCTTCTGTCAGCTGCGACCCACATGTATTCTCACCCCCCACGAGGTGAAAAGAGGCCGAGAGCTATAGAGTCTAGCTGGGATATGGTTGATAGAGGAGACCATTTCAGAGGAGCGTTTAGGAGAGATACACGTCGGGCACCAGTAGTACCCCTCCAGGAGATACGAGTTCAGAGCATTACATGTCAGGGATGTTATGAGGATGGACACCCCACAGAGAGATGCCCGAGGAGACAGATGGTATGTTATACTTGTGGAGTTAGAGGACACCGATCAGCTTATTGTCCCTAGGATGGAGGGTCTATAGATGCACCAGCACCTCAACTTCAGGAGCCGCCTAGACCAGCCCAGCTGACATACCCCCAGGGACAGGGGAGAGGGGCACCGGTCGGCAGAGGCCGAGGAGATGGAGGAGCTAGAGGCGGCCGAGGTAGCGGTCGAGGAGGCAGAGGATCTACTGTAGGGCTTGCGCATTTATCAGTTGAGCCATTTAGGTTAGCTTGTGAGGGAGGACAGACGTCAGGAGGTATAGATCTTGGCTTGCCCCCACCGCCCCGCGTCTACCACATGGGAGCTTCAAGATGCTCCGACCCTTCTACATCAGGTATTATGACATGAGGTGTTTATCTCGATGCTTACGTGTGCGTACATGGTTGATGATGATGTGTTCCATGCCTTATTATTGATGTTTGATATGCTTGGCATGCCATGTGTGATGACTTGCTAATAGGACGCCAATACGATGTTATCCTTGATATGCTTTTGATGAGTTATATGGCTTATGATTCATGATATGACTTGAGATCGATAGAATTGAAACTGATTTCTGAAAGATGAACCTAGGAAGAGAATTGGGGATTAGCCCTTAGAGGTGGATGACTCCACCTCTTGAGTTCTGAAATTGTTTGACTAATGTTGGATTTGAAGGATTTTGAACGGTGCTGAAAAAGGACTAATTTGGATTTTGAAAGACTAAACGCGATAGAGAATTTCAACGATTTTGAGGCAAATCTTTTCCAATTGCAAAACCCTTTTGAAACTTCGAAGTCCCGGGTCAATCTATGATACTTCACGAAGTGGATACAAGCATTTTATAGGGGCGCTTGTAGGGTGCTTGCTAAGACCTAGTGATGATATTGTAGAACTTTTAGAGTTGTGGTACTTCCGAAAAGTCAAAGCGAGGATGTGATAGGGGCGCTTATTGCATACTTGTCAAGACCAATTGGAGATATCACGACCTTGGCTAGGATGTTGTGAGAATCCCGGAAGACGCAACCGAGATGATCCCAAGATCCTTGAACATGGTCCTTGGACTCGCATTTTAAAACTTCCTCCTCTTATTTATAAGTAATTTTAGTCTCGGGGATGAGACTTGTTTTTAGAGGTGGATGATGTAAAGACTCGGAATTTTAAGATATTATTTTCTATATTAAGAATTAATTTTGATTTAATATTGATTTAATTGGGATTTAAATTCTAAGAGTTCGGAAAATTTTGAATAATTCTGTCCTCGAGCAAACGATTTGTTTGAACTCTTTCGACCAAATTCCGGCATAAATTCGTTATTTAATTCAAAGATGAATTCATTTCGCCCTATTATTTTAAGGCTTAGAAATATTTTCGGGTTTCATTATCTAATTCGGATTCGAAAGTTTATTTTAAATTGATTTTAATTGAGTTGGGCTAAGGTCGGAAAGCGGGTTTCGGAATTTATTTACGGGTATTAAATTTGACTTTCTTTTACCCAATTCAACACTCAACTCACACACCCCACTCCCTCCTACCTTATCCTGCATCCGAGACACCCCTCACTTCACCATTCACTTCACCATCATCACCATCCCTTCATATTTTCCTTTCATTCTCCTTTCACTCACCCCCACCTCCTGCCTTCACCATCTCAGAAAACCACCATCACTACCCCATTTCGGCGCCGATCACCTTCACACCCCTCACCACCTTCATCACCATCAACCACCCCTGTTTCATCGAGCCCCAAGAGTCGAGCTCCTCCTCGAGCGTCACCGGAGCTGCCAGCAATCAACATCAGCATCCGGAGCCACCCAGAAGCGCAGCCAGAGACCGAGCTCGAAGCCAGCAGAAGGAGTGTTGTTGCAGGAGGCTGATATGTCGAGTAATTACAAATATAAAGATGTAAATAAATGTAAACCAACTCCTGGCCTAAGCAAATAATTACAAGACTTCCTCCCGTTGTAGTGGAAGGGTAGTCAGGATCGATCCACGAGGAGGCGTGTCAGCGGGATCCTAGCAGCGTTGGAAATTTCACGTCTGCGTCGACCAGAAGCCTCAATTTCGACCTAGGGCCTCGATGTCGACCTCGGCTGTCGATGTTCTCTGCAACAGAAGACCTGCAGAGACAAAAAAACAAGTGGTCGATATCGACTAGAAGGGGTCGATATCGAGGTTAGTTCACGAAATCGACTGACTCAGAAGTCTGTCAGTCGATACAAGAGGGTCGATATCGATGTCTGGTGTCGATATCGATGTCAGCAAAACTCCGCAGCGATGTTCGTCGTCGACTTAGAAAACCGTCGACGAACTCAGTGGTCGATATTGACGTCTGGGGTCGATATCGATGTCTCCCTGCAGTGTGTTAGTTTCTCGTCGGCAAAGAAAGGCCGAAGATTTAAGAGTGGAGAGAGAAGCAATGAACAAAAATAACAGTGGGTTTTGGTGTGTATAAACTATGTAAAAAGCAACTCTTAGGATTAGGGTTTACCACAACGTTAACCAATGCATGCGATAAGATAAATAAGACGGACAATTGCGCTATTTCTCCCGAGGGACGAGCTTTCGCCGTACACCAACTCTTAGGATTACTCTTTCAAATAAACCTAATTGTCTCTACCAATTTTATGTTTATAACTCAAGTTGTTAGCATGAATCCCTTTTCTTTCGATTAGGACTAAACATAGAATCGTAGGAGGAGAGATAGACACAACGATATCAACATCAAATACTTACCTCAAGCGCGCATGGCTAACGTCGGGCTCACCCCGACCCTAAGAGCTTTGGGGAACTACTCGCTTCTCATCATGGAATTCATTGTCAATTGAAAGGAAGAAACTTGCATTAAAATAAACTTCGAAGCTTTACAACTCAACGTCAACTTTCGCAAACGTCAAACCCTAAAACTTCTCTCTAACTCTAACTCTATTGTCTTTGTCTTGGGTTGTTCTATGATTGGATTATTGGATTGTTCTGGGATCATCTAACAAATCAGCCCCTAGGGCTTTATTTATAGGCTACTAATCCTCGCTATCCAAGGATTGTAACTCCTATCTAAACTATTAACTCTATCCGAACAATTTAGGATAGGTCTTTTATTTTGATAAAACTTAAAGGAACTTAAAGGTAAAAGATAAATAACTCTTCAGCCATCCTCTATCTTTGAAAGTATGAGATAATCCCGTGCCTCCTTGAAGATATAGTTCCAATCCGCATTCGAAATCGAGTCTATCTTCTATCGAGATAAGGGGTCGATATCGACACCAAAGGTCGATATCGAGGTCTCTGTTCCTGCTCGACTTGTTCAGCTCTGGTCGATTTCTATGTTGAGGTCGATATGGGGTTGATATGGGGTCGATATCGACACTGGGGGTCGATATCTGGGTCTAAGGTCGATATCTACCTCTTCTCAGCTTCACTTGGCTTCTCCGTTTTGACTCCGTTTTCGCTCGAATTCCTGCATGGTTAGCTCAAAACTTGTGTAGACTCTATTTCTTGCATTTTAGCCCATTCTTACTCAAGTTTATATACTTTTGAACCTTTTCTTTGGAGATCGAATGAAATATGAAGTCAAAAGATGCAATGAAAGAAGGTGCAATTATGTACATCAAAACACCCCATACTTAGACTTGCTTGTCCTCAAGCAATAACCAAGCAATAACCAACACCTACAACACACCCTTCAAGTCTTCGCCTTTGTCAAAAGCAACATCATAAGCGGTAGCAAAGCAAAGCAAGTGAATTTAACGTCATAGCACATATTTTGGCGATCCATAGGCATATGCAATTTTGATCCAACCTCACAGGGATAATGTGTTTGCACTCAACTCTCATGTGTTTAGGCTATGAAGATCAACTCTCAACTCAATTCCATATACAATCTCATAAACCTTGCAATGTATAAAAATCCACTTCGCAACCAATTATGAAAATGCAATAAGAACCATCAGGAGGACTTTCGCTCAATGGAAGACTTCATAGAAGACTCCATTCGGCGGGGTTGTAATGGGGCTTGGTATGAAATAAAGGGTATGGAATTATTTGGCTATGTGGTGCTTTTATAATTCGGGAATCAAGACTCCTAAATCTCAACACTTGCAATACCCAAACCATAACTCTTCAATGTAAGCTCAATCTCTATAATGCTCTTTCCCAACTCATCTTTCCATAATATGCTCTCAAAAATATAACACTTGTATGAATAAAGGACTCAAGGATTTTGGCTCATGCACTATATATATATTTATTTTTTTTTCGGATTTTTTTCGGAAATAATACTAAAGCTATGTGCATTTTGCCAAAAAATCCTTTTACAAAATATGACAAAGTGTAAATATGTACTATCCTATAATTTCCTTGCTCAAAACTGGACATTATGCTATTTTCTTTCCACAAGGCATTAGTCCACCCAATCTAAGTCTCAATTCCCAAATGGGGGTCAGGCTCAATTCGGCTAGGGATAATTTTGTGGAGTTTGCAATTTCAGGCTCAGGCTAATGTTCTGGCTTCAAGCAGGGATAATGCAGGGTAGGTAAAGAGAGGATAAAAATGGCTTAAAAGATGCCTCCATCATTTAATTCTCGTAAACATAATCATATATATGCATTGGTTTTGAATAACTATCACAACATTTAGAGATGCATAGGAAGAGTAAATTCACTCAAGAAAGCGGAGGGATTTTTGATGTTCTCCCTATAGGTCAAAATTCTCACAAGGACAATTTTTGTTGGATTTGCTTTCTAGCCTAGGATCATATGTGCTCAATTTCATCACAAGTTCACAATCTACATAAAATTTTTAAAGACTTAGGCTAAACCATCCAAATATGCCATAGGATTTACATGATCAAGTCAGCTATTGAGTTTTCATCATAGGACATCTAAGTAGGGTTAAAAAACAAACTTAAAAATAAACATGCATTTTTTTTTGACATTTTTCTATTTTTTTGGATTTTGACATTTTATAAAAGTAAAACTAGAAACAAAAATTTAAACATGAATGCAATGCGAAGAAGAAACCAAGTTATGACCATAAGACATGTCTTTCCCCCACCCCATACTTAAAATATACAGTGTCCTCACTGTATTAAAAAGAAGAACAAGGGTAGAGAGAGACTCACAGCGCAACCTGCGGATTTAGGTCAATTTCAGGTGAGGTCGATGCCAGAAGTCGATATCTAGGTCAGTGGTCGATGTCGACTGCATCTGTTGAAGTCGAGGAAGAAGATGAAGACAAGGGCTGCCTGATTGGGGTCGATATCGAGTATAGTGGTCGATATCGACCTCTCTTTTTCGCTCCTGAGTCCTCGATGTCGACTCCAGGAGATGGCTTGACCCTGGGGTGGTCGATTTCGACTGGCCTGGTCGATTTCGACTGCCTCTGCAGAAGCTTCTTTTCTTCTTCGTCGTTCCTTTTGCTTGACAACCTGACATCTAGGTTAGGAATATAGATAAAGCACGAATTATCTCAGTTTTAAGAGTTTCAAACAGCCAAAAATTAAATCCTAAAAACCATCCATGCGAAATTTAAATGTTTTATGTACATGCTCTAGATTTTTGAGTCGCTAGGCCGACTTCTCCTTCAATTCTTCATGACCCTTTTATGTAGGGACCCTTCGAGCGTGAGCCTTCTCCTGGATCATCTAGGTCCTTTTGGTAGCATCTAAGTTCGGCGACCAAGGCTTCTTCATCATTAGGTTCTTCTTTGGGTGCTTTTCTTCTCTTTCTTGACCTAACTTTAGCAATATAGGCAAACCATGGAGCTTTGACCCTCTCTTTAGTAGATTTATCAATAATTGGCTTAATTGATTCATCAATAAGGGACAGAGGAGGGTTAGGGGTCATACCTGGGCTTACCTGTTTGGGCCCGAAACAGAAATCTTCGGGCTGAGGGGTGGTCGATTTCGACCAAGGTGGGTCGATTTCGAGTGCTGTGGTCGATATCGATATGTGAGGGTCGATATCGACCTCTGTGACCCCATACTTAAGCTCCTGGCAATGATCTGGCATACTCGATTTCGACCAAGGGGGGTCGATTTCGATGTTTTTAGTCGATATCGACTGGTTCCAGTCGATGTCGACCCTGCTTGCTGTTTCCGTCCTCGCCAACAAAAATTTTCTAAGTTTTTCTTTGGCCGGCGAGAGGACTACTTGCTCCAGGTGCTTTGTTTCGCTCATGGTTGGGTTGAAAGAGAATTCTATCACTTCGTTCCCTATAGTAAAGGTTAGTAATCCTCGACGTACATTGATATTGGCATCAGCAGTAGCTAAGAAAGGCCTACCAAGGATAATAGGCACTACAGGATCTTCAGGCATGTCCAATACAATGAAATCAGTAGGCACAAAGAACTTACCTACCTTTACCGGAACGTCATCAACTATACCTGTGGGTCTGACGAATGAGTTGTCAGCCATATAGAGCTTCATGTCCACAGGTTCAAGTGCACCAATGTTCACCTTGCCAAATAGAGAGAGGCATGAGACTTACACTTGCCCCTAGGTCACATAGGGCTTTATAACGATGTTGGCCAAGTCCCACGGTGATTGCGAACTTCCCTGGATCACTCTTCTTCTCAGCGAAGTCCATCTTTGAGCACTCCTCTGCGATCTCTGCCATGGATCTCTTCTTGCTCAGGATGTCTTTGAGGAATCGCACATAGGCGGGCATCTCACTTAGGGCTTCTGTTAGAGGGATAGTGATGTTGAGTCCTTGAAGAATCTTTATGAAGCGCCTAAACTTACCTTTGGTGGGATCCTCCAATGCTTTGGAAGGGAATGGCAACGTCTTCTTTGGTGGAGGGGCCAAAACGGTGGTCGGAGGGGCCTGCTGAACATCGACGTCGACTGGAGTTGGGTCGATATCGACTGGTAGGGTCGATTTCGACCTCTGTTGTGGCTCTGATGGCTCTGCAGTGTCATCGACGTCGACCAGGGGGTCGACATGGGTGTCGATTTCGACCTCTGGGTCGACATCGACTGGTCTGTCGACATCGACTGGTCTGTCGACATTGACTGGGTCTGCTGCTTTCTCCTCTGTTTCCGTCCGTGGCTTTTGTACTTTGGTGCCACTCCTTAATTGTATGGCTGCGACATGGCCCATCCCGGATTGTCCCTTAGGATTTGTGGTGGGTTGCCCAGGGAGTGTTCCGGACGGCCTAGGGATTTGTGCCGCCAATTGACCCAGTTGGGTCTCTACGTTCTTCTTCCATATGTCCATCTCCCCAATCCTTGTGGTAAGGTGATTGAGTTGAGAGTGGATTGCATTGTTGGATTGATCATTCTTAGCCTGATTCCGCCTTATCTCGTCCAGTACTAGTTGAAGATCATCCTTCTTTTGGTCTCTCTCCGGGTGCCCAGGAGCTCTATAAGGCGGAGGGTCCCTAGGGTTAACCGGGTTCCTTTGTGGTTGATGGAACCTTTGGTCTCCCCAATATTGGTTGTTGGGACCCCTCATGTAGCGCGCCTCTTGGTGAGTCTCCGCTAGGTGTACTTGTTCGGCATGTGGGCATTCGATGGTGGTGTGCCGCTGCGATCCGCATTCGATGCAATCTTGGTTCGCTGAAAGGAACCTCACTTGCTTTTGGAGCTTTCTAAGTTGATCCCTGTGGAATTGCTCCTTCACGTCCGGATCGATTACATTGGAGGGTTCATATAAGGGCATAGATGGGGCAGTCCTCGATGATGATGGTGCGTCGGAAGCCTCAGGAGTCCCATATGTGTTGTCGAACTCCACCAACCTCTCTATGGTCTCCCAAGCCTCTTGTGGGGCGAGTTCAAGGTAGCCATAGGTGGTGTAGGTGTTGATCCTCTCCTTTGTTGCAGCGTCAAGAGCATTGTATATGATCTCCTGAATTACATATGGTGGTTGGCCATGCGTCGGGCATGATCATAGGAGGTCCTTGAACCTTTCCCAAATAGTCGCCAGAGCTTCACCAGGCTTTTGTTTGAAAGCCGTGATTTTTTGTCGGATCAACGCCGTCTTAGAAGGAGGAAAGAACTTGTTGAGGAACGCGTCCTTGACTTCATTCCATATGCGGAGTGATCTTGGGGCTAAGCTTTCTAACCACTGCAATGCTTTACCTGTAAGAGACCATCGAAAGGCTTTTAGTTGGACATATTCAAGACTTTGTCCATCAGCAATAGTATCACAAAGGTCTAAGAAGGTAGAAATATGTGCCATAGGGCATTCGTTAGGTTTTCCTTCATATTGGTGCCTTTTAATCTCAGTTAAAAAGTTTGGTTTAATTTCAAAATTAGAGGCAGGGATAAGAATTGCCGATTCAGGCACTGTGAGAGCGGGGTGCATATATTGCTTGGCATTCCTAGGGAGGGCATTGATTTGGGCTTCTATTTGCCTTCGGCCTTCCTCCTCCCTATCCGCATGCTCCTTAAGTGCCGCCTCTCTAGTCGTTAAGTCCTCAACCTGCTTCCTTAGTTGTTCAATAAGTTCTGCTTGGTTCGCATTTTCCGCCATGATTCTTTGAGCCTGGGCCCTTAGATGAAAATAACGCTCAGGGTCGTCTACTCCTTCAAATTCAGGTGGGCGATCAGCGCGTCGCATACACCTGTAAGACCAAACTAGAAAAAGACGTGAGATAGACTACTAGGGCGCGATTGATTGCCTCCCCGGCAACGGCGCCAATTTGTTGTTGCAGGAGGCTGATATGTCGAGTAATTACAAATATAAAGATGTAAATAAATGTAAACCAACTCCTGGCCTAAGCAAATAATTACAAGACTTCCTCCCGTTGTAGTGGAAGGGTAGTCAGGATCGATCCACGAGGAGGCGTGTCAGCGGGATCCTAGTAGCGTTGGAAATTTCACGTCTGCGTCGACCAGAAGCCTCGATTTCGACCTAGGGCCTCGATGTTGACCTCGACTGTCGATGTTCTCTGCAACAGAAGACCTGCAGAGACAAAAAAACAAGTGGTCGATATCGACTAGAAGGGGTCGATATCGAGGTTAGTTCACGAAATCGACTGACTCAGAAGTCTGTCAGTCGATACAGGAGGGTCGATATCGATGTCTGGTGTCGATATCGATGTCAGCAAAACTCCGCAGCGATGTTCGTCGTCGACTCAGAAAACTGTCGACGAACTCAGTGGTCGATATCGACGTCTGGGGTCGATATCGATGTCTCCCTGCAGTGTGTTAGTTTCTCGTCGGCAAAGAAAAGCCGAAGATTTAAGAGTGGAGAGAGAAGCAATGAACAAAAATAACAGTGGGTTTTAGTGTGTATAAACTATGTAAAAAGCAACTCTTAGGATTAGGGTTTACCACAACGTTAACCAATGCATGCGATAAGATAAATAAGACGGACAATTGCGCTATTTCTCCCGAGGGACGAGCTTTCGCCGTACACCAACTCTTAGGATTACTCTTTCAAATAAACCTAATTGTCTCTACCAATTTTATGTTTATAACTCAAGTTGTTAGCATGAATCCCTTTTCTTTCGATTAGGACTAAACATAGAATCGTAGGAGGAGAGATAGACACAACGATATCAACATCAAATACTTACCTCAAGCGCGCATGGCTAACGTCGGGCTCACCCCGACCCTAAGAGCTTTGGGGAACTACTCGCTTCTCATCATGGAATTCATTGTCAATTGAAAGGAAGAAACTTGCATTAAAATAAACTTCGAAGCTTTACAACTCAACGTCAACTTTCGCAAACGTCAAACCCTAAAACTTCTCTCTAACTCTAACTCTATTGTCTTTGTCTTGGGTTGTTCTATGATTGGATTATTGGATTGTTCTGGGATCATCTAACAAATCAGCCCCTAGGGCTTTATTTATAGGCTACTAATCCTCGCTATCCAAGGATTGTAACTCCTATCTAAACTATTAACTCTATCCGAACAATTTAGGATAGGTCTTTTATTTTGATAAAACTTAAAGGAACTTAAAGGTAAAAGATAAATAAATAACTCTTCAGCCGTCCTCTATCTTTGAAAGTATGAGATAATCCCGTGCCTCCTTGAAGATATAGTTCCAATCCGCATTCGAAATCGAGTCTATCTTCTGTCGAGATAAGGGGTCGATATCGACACCAGAGGTCGATATCGAGGTCTCTGTTCCTGCTCGACTTGTTCAGCTCTGGTCGATTTCTATGTTGAGGTCGATATGGGGTCGATATGGGGTCGATATCGACACTGGGGGTCGATATCTGGGTCTAAGGTCGATATCTACCTCTTCTCAGCTTCACTTGGCTTCTCCGTTTTGACTCCGTTTTCGCTCGAATTCCTGCATGGTTAGCTCAAAACTTGTGTAGACTCTATTTCTTGCATTTTAGCCCATTCTTACTCAAGTTTATATACTTTTGAACCTTTTCTTTGGAGATCGAATGAAATATGAAGTCAAAAGATGCAATGAAAGAAGGTGCAATTATGTACATCAAGGAGCGCGCCTCCCCTGTTCCGACTAGCCTCGATCCCCCTCGGTGAGCACCCAACCCCCCTTTCTTCATTCGTTTCTGGTTGGCTTCGCTTCGTACGACTTAAGGGCAAGAGAGCGAGGGCGTGAGAGTGCGTCGGAGAGAGGGCACCGGCGGGTGCGAATGGGCTGGGCGAGCGGAGGGTGAGACAGGGAAGACGAGTCGGATGAGGGTGCGAGATCGGAGCGGTGAGAGCGAGAGGGAGTAGGGAAGGCGAGTGGGAGGCCGAGCTGAGCAGGCGAGGCTGAGCGGGGCCGGGGCGCGAACGGGCGGAGGGCGCAGGCGAGAGTGCGAGGAAGAAGAAGATGAAGGTGGGCCCTCCTGCCTGCCCAATCAGCCGTGGCCCCCACCTCCTTTATTTTTTATTTATTTTTTTTAATTGCTGGGTTTGGGCCGGGTTTGGATCCGGGTCTGGGCTGGGGCTACGGGTTGGGCTTTGCTTTCGGTGGGCTGGCTGTTTTGGGTGTGTTTGGTTTGTTTTATATTTATTTCACCTATAATATAATTGTTATATAATTAATAGTTAATTCTTATTAAATTATTCTGAGTATTTATTTACCTATTATTTAGTTAATTATATATTATATATTTATTTAATAATAAAATGTTAGAATGTTTATTAGATGTTATTTTTATAAGAATGTTAATATTGAGTTGATATTTATTATAATTAAATTATTAAGGTTCAATTTGAAAGTGTTAGTTATATGATTATGTTAAATACTTACTAAAATTGCTTTACATGTTCATAATTTTTATTAGATTACTATTATTATCATTATCCTGGTTATTAATAAAACTAATATATTCTGTAAATTATTTATATATTATAACTTGTTTTAAAAGTAGAATTATTGGCATATTATATGTTATGATATGCTGTTTTAACATGTGTTTTTAGAAAAGTTTAAGTGATTTATTAATGTTATTTTATTTATGTGGTTTATTAAAAATGGGATGATTTGGTGTTTTGTTTAGTTGAATAATGTTTGAGAAATTGTTTAAAGAGGTTTATGGTTTCCCACACTGTTTTAAAGGATGTTGAAATCATAGTTAATATTTTCGATATTGATCTTTGACTTGTATTTTGAGATATGTTTCTCAAATGGATTATTGTTTTAAAACCGATAATCCGGAATTATTTTAATAATATAAATTTGGGAAAATTGTTTAAGGATTCAAATGTTTAATATCGGGATTTTGGCTAAGTATGATTTTAAAAGAATTATTTGACTATTAAATTGACTTCTTGGAAATTTAAGGGCTTTTAAGTGTAACGGCCCGGATATAAATAACCGGGATACGTTTCGAAGGTCGGATACCTACGTTCGGATGTTACAATTCAGGTACGGGTCGAGGTTTCAAACCTCAATTCAGTCGAAGTCTCAGAAATACAATTTAAACGAAAATAAAGCGGAAGTACGGTTTAGATACAAAAGCCACGGCAGAGCCGGGTCAAAACCAAAACAATGTGGGTGATTGCCATTTGTCAAGGTAGAATATGTTAGCCGGATTCTTTGATTCGACAAAAGGTTTCCCCGTCACAGAAGCATGGAGCAACAAGAGCGGTACCTAACACTATCCACGAAGTCAGGCCTGGTGATCGCCTGCGGGTCCTCTGACCGCGCTTAGGCCACATAACATGCCTATGCCTAAATAAAAGATGACTAATGCGGTACAAGATTTAAAACACACTATCATGCCCCTAGTATATATATAATATGCAGAAAAGAACTATAAAGGGCCTAAGACAATGCCAAGTGGCATATCCCTCTCCTACCTCTGCACCCCTTCCCGTTAGTGCAGAGACTGGCCAGTTCGGGCTATAGCATAGCACTCTCTTCGTGGTGGTGCACTCACCACAGTATCATCATATCATATCATATCTCATCATCATATCATATCTCATCATCATATCATATCTCATCATCATATCATAAAATAAATAAAACATGCCCGATGGTACTGGGCTAATCGTATCATATCGAATCATCTCATCTCTTGCCCGATAGTGCTGGGTTATCATATCATGCTCATATCGACTCGGTAGACTCAGGGCACCCGATGGGGCTGGGCTACCCTATGACCCTAGCAAAGACTCTAGGACTATCACAGATAACGGCCGTTCTGTATTCACACACACAAAGTAAACACATGCTCAGTTCAATGCAATCCTAGCATGATACTACATGACATGCTTTAATATGCAATAAAACTACACATTACATGACACATCAGGCAGGAGGTCCAGGTTACTGAGTAAGTCCCGTAGGATACTTACCTGTTGATGCAGAACAACAAGATAATACAAGCAAGGGCCCAATGCAAGTCCAAAGCAATCCAAAAGCAATACACACCTATCATCAAGCCATTTCCATAAGCTACCAGACCAACATTCATACACACGTACCCAAGTTCTCAACATTCTCAAAACCGACCGATAGTAAAACCGTTTTCCAAAATCTTAAATCCAAATTAAGTCAACTCATATTCAAAATAATTCTCAAATCATACTTGGCCAAATTCCGACATTAAACATTTAAGCCTTAAAGTCAATTTTCCAAAATCATGTTATAAAATAATTCCGGCATGTTTCTTATTTCAAAACATTATATAAATTCCAACATTAAGTCATCAAAATAATCCTATGTTCACAAATCATATTTATAAATCAAAACCAACAATTCGCTTTAAAGTTCCTAACTCACATGTTTAAATCCTCACAAAATGCATCAATTAAATAATCCAATTAATACTATTTTAAAACAATATAAACAATATATAAAGATTAATTTTCAGAATATTATAATTATAACCAATTTCCAAAACTATAATAATATTCAAATAATTCAATACTCGTTATCCATAAAATCTCAAACAATCCATAGATGTATGCAGAACCCAATATCAATTATTATTATTTTTAAAACCTTTCAAATATATTAAAATATCTCAGAATTTTTATAAATATATATTTATATATTTTCCCAAATCCAAAATAATAATCAATATAACACATAATATATATATATAACCATAACATATAAACACAACACCCAAACCCTTACCCAAATCTCAACCCAACCCGCAGGCCATACCCGAACCAAAGGAAAGAAAAGGCCCAATACACTCAGCTGAGATTTTAAAAGAAGGAGGGCCCCCCCAGTGATGTGGCCAGTGACGTGGCGAGAAGGGGCCCTTACCTATCTTCTTCTTCCCCAGCCGAATGAAGGAAAGGAGGAGCAGAGCTCCTGTGTTGAAGGTGGAACCGGAGGGGAAGGAGGGAAAGGGGAGGCTGGCGGTGGCGCTCCCGGACTCCGATTCCGACCATGACCACGACTCCGACGACACCGACACACATGGACCATGACTCGAGCAGGAAAGGGAAGAAGAAAGAGAAGGGCTCACCGATTGTTCATCGTCCGGGAAACTCTCGATCGGGCTCGGCTGCCTCACCGGAAACAAAACCAAGGCGGCGTGGCCTGGTTCGGAGGTAGGAATTAGAAAGGTGCAACTTTATGGCATTTGGGAGCGGAAAAGTGAGGACGAGGGAGGCTTACCGCACCTTGGACGGAAAACAGGGGTGGAGGCGATAAGGGGCGAAGCTGGGCGGCGGCGACGGCTCCTGGCTGCTACTGGCTCGCAGGAGGAGGGGAGGTGCTCGGTGGTTCGAAGAGACGCAGAGGGAGGAGCGCTCGGAGCTCCGGGGGTGCCCAGTTGGTGCTCGAGAGTGCTCGGAAGAGCAAGGAAGGCGCTCGACGGGGATGCGCAGGAGGAGAACAGTACGGGACTCGTGCTCGGTGCTCGGATTGAAAAAGAAAGAGAGTGAACAGATGAGGAGGAGAGTGTTTGGGTTGCCTCACTGGAATTGGTCAAACTAATTGGAAGGGAGAACAGGGCGTGGAAGCAGGGGGCAGAGGGGGTTTGTTTTGTTTTCTTTTGAGCTGGGTTTGAATCAGAAGAAAAGAAGAGGGGTGTTGTTTGGGTTTGTGATTTCTGCAGAATCAACAGAAGAGAGGAAGGGAGAGAGAGGTGAAATGAGTTGGGTGTGTAGTACAGTGAAGGGAAGAAGGCAAATAGAGGGGAGGGGACCAGCTGCAATGTAACAGGAAACCGGGGTGGGGGAGGGAGAGAGAGAGAGAGAAGAAAAAAGGAAAAGAAATTAATATTTGTGTGGTCCCAACAATACCAATTCAAATTAGCGGAAAAGACCCGAATCCCGCTCGCCCGACCGAATCCCGACTAAATCAATTTAAATAAAATTTCAATCACTAATTTTAAGATAACGGAATTAAATAAAATTTTTAATTCAAGATAATCGAAAATTAAATAAATTTCAATCAATACTCGTAGCTCAATTTAAAATTTTTTTTTATTAATACTCGGACTCGATGTCGAAAATCAAATCCCGTCAAAAATCTTAATTTAAATTGATGCCGGAATGATTTTAAATCGAAACTTGATGCTCGAGGACGGGTTTTTATTCCACTATTACAAATTGAATAAAATAATAGTATATTTAATTAAAATAATATAAAAAAATATTCGGCCTTTACATTCATCCACCTCTAAAAACAAGTCTCGTCCCCGAGACTACAATCATTTTAAAGCAAAGGGGAGAAGTTTGAAATCGGTGAGTCCGAGGACCATGTCCAAGGATCTTGTAATCGTCTCGGTTGCGTCTTCCGAGATTCTCACAACATCCTAGTCACGGTCGTGACATCTCCAATTGGTCTTGTCAAGTGTGTAATAAGCGCCCTTATTACATCCTCGCTTCGACTTTTCGGAAGTACCACAACTCTAAAAGCATTATAGCGCCCGACTAGGTCTTAGCAAGCATCCTATAAGCGCCCCTATAAAATGCTTGTATCCACTTCGTGAGACGTCATAATATAAATCCAGTTCGTAAATTCTCAAAGCGTTTTGTAAATGGAAAGGTTGTCGTCCAAATCATTGAAACTCTCGATTCCTTTCAAACCCAAAGTTGGCCATTTTCAAAACCGTTCAAAATTTTCAAATTCGACGTTTAATCAAGCAACTTTACACCAAACAAGTCAAATTCTTTCAAATCAAGGTTTCGTCAAAATCTCCAGAACCAAACCAGCCTCTCGCATACCAATCAATCAAATTCAGAAGGTAGGAGGTGGAGTCATCCACCTCTAAGGGCTAATCCCATATTCTCTTCCTAGGTTCCAAAATCATTCTATCATCATCCTCAACTCAATATGCACATGAATAATCAACTCATCGACTCATAACATCGTCAACCATTTCTCATATGGCAATCTCAACATCAATCATGAAAGTCTCAACCAATCGACATCTCAACCTTGTAACATGTTTACCCATAGCATAAAGTATACCGTTCTTTCAAACACATCAAAAGCAACAACAACATCTCAACGTCATATCACGAGTCATAAAGTGTATCTATATCATACCGAAGGCATCACAAGTGTATCATCGAATTCTCATAAATCATGTCAGCACACATGTCAAGAGATCAAAGAGGTTAGGTGTCATGGAGTCAGTACACTACTACAAGTCAAATCTCACGATCGCATCTCAACATCGCACACTAGTAGAACCAGTCATAACAAGGGATCTCATGTAAAGCATAATTTCACATAGTCATCCTATCCAATTTCTATCTCGCATTATCATAACATATTATCACATCAATCCAACAAAGTCATGCTATTAAGATTCAACCAAAAAAGGGAAGATCAACAATATATCAACATCAAAATGTCATCATGCTTTTCAGACATCATCTTAGCTCATCACAATGTCATATAACGATTAATAGCAGTCATGCACCATCATCTCATATATACACATAAGTCATATCTATGCTCCAAGTCATATTCATCACTTACCTATTCATAATCAGGCTTATCAACCATATAGGATAACATCATGCTTTCACATAACAACGTATCATCATCTCATGATTCATTCAACACATTATAACATGCTTTTAGAACAACACAATAGGATAGCAATGGATCATTATATCATGTTCATAGTTGTCACTACAAATTTTAACTCAGTATTGCATATCAACATGTAATATCATGCCATACAGGTTTATCATGGTTGCTATCTAGCATCATGCCAGAACATATTAATAAATCACATAATCAAGAAGACCCTCACATCATACCAATCACTCGATTTCCTTAACTGCTCTCTAACCATTTTACCAAGATACCTCACTCACATGTTTCAAGAAGAAGTAATCATGGACATTATTACACAGAAGGGCTACATTATATCAATCAGCATTTATCAATAGCATCATTAGCTCATCATTTACGCATTGTAACTGGGTTTAAAGCCTCAATTTACTGTCATGCTCAATAAGTATTGCAAAACATCATATATGAACCTAATCAAGTCAAGCTAGCACATCTCATCATAACCACATCTAATAAACAATTCAGGTTCTCAGCATTTGCAGTTCACATTATAGGCAAGGAATTTAGATCATGCTTGGCATCTCAGAGTAGCATCACATTAAGTCATCAAGGCACATTAGGATTGTAAGGCATCGAATCATATCATCACAGTCAACAGACAATCAAGCAACAGTCATCACATCAACAAGCAGCTTTCAACAACAAGTCAGGTCAATATCATCATCAACACGCTCAAAAAGGGTTAGCAATTCGAATAGAGGACGCTCCCACCTACAAGTCATATCGTACTCAACATTCGTAATCCTCGAAGCGAGCTTGTTCCGTCGACATTATCGATCACGAGGCCCGTGGGTTATGGGCCCATGCTTCCGCTGCGCTGCTCTATCGCTATTCGACTTCCCGATCCCTTTTTCCATGCGGTCGCTCATCCAATGTAAAGCGTAGGAGTTCAAGTTAGCGGAGATAGGGGAGTGACAAGGGCGGACGACCCAATGTTTCTTTCGGAGACGGAATAGACCAAAGCTAAAGACGACATGACTAGAGACAAGACTCCGACTCGGGAATAGTAACGATGCCTTTATGGGGTCCATTAGGTTACAACTTGTGACAAAAAAGCATGAATTCATTATGGAGCATATCAACCGCATCAATCCATACTAACATGTACCTATCTTGGGGCAACATTCGTATTCCTATCAAAGACACGATCAAGTACTACGCTGATGTTTGTGAAACAAGCTAACATTCTAGTATTCCATGGGAACGGATATGCCTAGCAACTTCAAGCAAGATAGGCGGAACCAACAATGATCATGTATGATTCGAAGTCATGCGGAATTTAGTGAAAATAACGAGCATCATGTATATGATCAATGTAAGAGCATGGTACACACATCAACAAATGAGTCCAAATATATCATGGCAAGGTATATGATAATAATCAGATGACGCGTCATACGAGAACACATAAGAGTAGCATAGTAATTATCACATATATGAACAATGCACAAGTTTGGTGTATGCATCATACGAGATCATATAAAGGGCAACATAGTAACTATCTCACAATGATCATATATTAGGTCAAGCATGGCACGGAATCATATGACGAGATACATCTAGAGAGCATGGGTCCTACATGATACTAGCGGTATATAATGTGATACAAGCATAGTCAAGAGTCATTTAGAGGAGTTCAACATAATATTCACGAAACATGAGGCATCATTAGAAGTACAAGAAGGACATCATGGGTGCTAGATTATAATCATGCTAAGTACGAACCATCATAGAGTACATATATGGTACAATAGTTGTCACATCATAGAACAAGTACAACACGTGATCATTTAGCGGGTCATATTGGGAATCATAAGCCCTACATGATACTAATAGTACACATCGAACATGAGTACAATTAAAGTAATTCAACCAGGTTCATTCCGATATTCATGCGTCATGTATATGCAAAATTAGGATATAGAGTGATGTGTGATCAAGCGAGGTGTCAAGTCATAGGTTCATGCAAACACGAGAAGCCATCATAGAGTAATAGACCTTTTAACCATGTAAGCATGCTAGGTTTGACCATCACGGAAAGCTAGTCAATCATCGAATTCAACATTAAGCTAATCAGAACGAGTGAAATATGTTAAGAGAACAGAAAGAGGAAAGAACCACACTATCAGGTACCTAGCTCAAGAGAGAATCAACAACAAGGTAGGCAAGGCATAAATGTGCATAAGTCATAACCAAGGATTCTACACGTTACTAATGGCTCAATATAACATATGGTACATACATGCGCTTGGTCAATTACTCGGCACTAAGCAAGACTTCAATTCAATCACATTCCAATAATACAGAAACAAGAGAGGAAGTGTAGCGAGGTATAGTGCAAGTCTAAGTAATGGCAACACTACCAGAATATGGGGACATGAGTTCAAATTAATGTATACTGGGATAAACATGTATTTGTCAAGACTCACTTATACTAACATATCCTTACCTTAGCACAATTAACACATAACAATACTCATTTGCAAAATCATCAACAATAGTTAATCTGAGGAATACGAAATAGGTGGGCATGCTATAGATTCTTGTCACAAGATGAATGATAAGCATCGAGGCATCATCGGCTAGCATGTTAAAGAGCACATCTTATGAGGCATTCATATAAAGAAGAGTCGACCACACTATCATGGACCTAATCCAAGAGAAGCAACAATCATATAGACTCATATCATGTGGTTCATGTTTTCGATCCATCATACGATCAATATGCTAAGTAAACATGCTATAACAACATACAATCATGATAGAGGGCACAACACAACACGAGACTTAAGCAATATGACCAGCATGGATACAGGATGTCATACAACTACGAATTCATATTAAAGATCATCATCATAACATGTACTGAGGATAACGTAGAATATAAGGCATGTTGCCATGAAATTATAACATGTATCCATCAAGTAAGGGGCTCACTCTATCATGATACTAGAATCGAACAATCACACTATCATGAACCTATTCACAGGGAGGTCATCAGTTAGACAACATCCTAGCATGTGACATATACATTCGTGCCCTATTATGACAATGCAATATGCTAAGTAGATCATGTCGGGACGATATGGATATGATAAATGTAGCTCAAAACTATACAATAGTCATTATGAACATTAAGGCACATAAGCACAACTTCACACTAAGGATCAATTGTAGGTCAAGGAGTAGTACCACATAGTATCACGCAATAATGGACAGAGCAATCAAGATAACCCGATAGAGATCCATAAGAGCAACATTGACTCTTCCCAACTGACTCATTACCCATCTTTCCCGTGGGACTCGGATACGAATTTTCCGTGACAAGAGGACACTGATGGATCGTCATAAGAATTGATAAGGACAGCCTCATAAACATCTCACTCTCTAACTCGGAATTACATCAAGGACCGTCTTCCAATACACTCTCGGACAACCTTTACATTCAATCATGATTTCCGACACAATGTGTTTACCAACCCAATTCCCCGTGGAAGACACTGACATCCGGGAGAGACTCGATAGAACCGTCAAGAGGTCAATATAGTGGAGGGGCTTTTTCACACAAGCTGGCTTAACCATAGGGGAAATAAGGGTACTCCCGCTATCTCGTTCGCACAGGTCATTCAATATTCATTCAACAGTTAAGACATACCAATCAATCTTTAGCATATCAAGCACTCAACATAGAATCAGTCAATGAAAACTATAACAATCTCCTTAGAACCCTCCGGACCCTGCTGTAAAGAACAAGCTAGTATTTCGCCTACCCATTCCCGGCTACATCCAATAGGGATGGTCTAGCGCCTTTTCTACCCACTCGATCCCTTATTAGTTGGTTCTCCTCTTTTATAACAAGTCAAGTTCATTACTTAGTCCAATTGGAGTTAGGCATCTTAAGTTCATTTTGCCCCTTTTTAAAATGCTTTCAAATCTTTGAAATCCGTGGGCGGTTTTCCAAAACATACACCCGACCCTTGCGTACCCGAATTGCACAACCTGGCTCTGATACCAACTTTGTAATGGCCCGGATATAAATATCCGGGATACGTTTCAAAGGTCGGATACCTTCGTTCGGATGTTACAATTCAGGTACAGGTCGAGGTTTCAAACCTCAATTCAGTCGAAGGCTCAGAAATACAATTTAAACGAAAATAAAGCGGAAGTACGGTTTAGATACAAAAGCCACGGCAGAGTCGGGTCAAAACCAAAACAATGTGGGTGATTGCCATTTGTGAAGATAGAATATGTTAGCCGGATTCTTTGATTCGCCAAAAGGTTTCCCCGTCACAGAAGCATGGAGCAACAAGAGCGGTACCTAACACTATCCACGAAGTCAGGCCTGGTGATCGCCTGCGGGTCCTCTGACCGCGCTGAGGCCACATAACATGCCTATGCCTAAATAAAAGATGACTAATGCGGTACAAGATTTAAAACACACTATCATGCCCCTAGTATATATATAATATGCAGAAAAGAACTGTAAAGGGCCCAAGACAATGCCAAGTGGCATATCCCTCTCCTACCTCTGCACCCCTTCCCATTAGTGCAGAGACTGGCCAGTTCGGGCTATAGCATAGCACTCTCTTCGTGGTGGTGCACTCACCACGGTATCATCATATCATATCATATCTCATCATCATATCATATCTCATCATCATATCATATCTCATCATCATATCATAAAATAAATAAAACATGCCCGATGGTACTGGGCTAATCGTATCATATCAAATCATCTCATCTCTTGCCCGATAGTGCTGGGCTATCATATCATGCTCATATCGACTCGGTAGACTCAGGGCACCCGATGGGGCTGGGCTACCCTATGACCCTAGCAAAGACTCTAGGACTATCACAGATAACGGCCGTTCTGTATTCACACACACAAAGTAAACACATGCTCAGTTCAATGCAATCCTAGCATGATACTACATGACATGCTTTAATATGCAATAAAACTACACATTACATGACACATCAGGCAGGAGGTCCAGGTTACTGAGTAAGTCCCATAGGATACTTACCTGTTGATGCAGAACAGCAAGATAATACAAGCAAGGGCCCAATGCAAGTCCAAAGCAATCCAAAAGCAATACACACCTATCATCAAGCCATTTCCATAAGCTACCAGACCAACATTCATACACACGTACCCAAGTTCTCAACATTCTCAAAACCGACCGATAGTAAAACCGTTTTCCAAAATCTTAAATCCAAATTAAGTCAACTCATATTCAAAATAAATCTCAAATCATACTTGGCCAAATTCCGACATTAAACATTTAAGCCTTAAAGTCAATTTCCCAAAATTATGTTATAAAATAATTCCGGCATGTTTCTTATTTCAAAACATTATATAAATTCCAACATTAAATCATTAAAATAATCCTATGTTCACAAATCATATTTATAAATCAAAACCAACAATTCGCTTTAAAGTTCCTAACTCACATGTTTAAATCCTCACAAAATGCATCAATTAAATAATCCAATTAATGCTATTTTAAAACAATATAAACAATATATAAAGATTAATTTTCAGAATATTATAATTATAACCAATTTCTAAAACTATAATAATATTCAAATAATTCAATACTCGTTATCCATAAAATTTCAAACAATCCATAGATGTATGCATAACCCAATATCAATTATTATTATTTTTAAAACCTTTCAAATATATTAAAATATCTCAGAATTTTTATAAATATATATTTATATATTTTCCCAAATCCAAAATAATAATCAATATAACACATAATATATATATATATATATATATATATATATATATATATATATATATATATATATATATATATATATATATATAACCATAACATATAAACACAACACCCAAACCCTTACCCAAATCTCAGCCCAACCCGCAGGCCATACCCGAACCAAAGGAAAGAAAAGGCCCAATACACTCAGCTGAGATTTTAAAAGAAGGAGGGCCCCCAGTGATGTGGCCAGTGACGTGGCGAGAAGGGGCCCTTACCTATCTTCTTCTTCCCCAGCCGAATGAAGGAAAGGAGGAGCAGAGCTCCTGTGTTGAAGGTGGAACCGGAGGGGAAGGAGGGAAAGGGGAGGCTGGCGGTGGCGCTCCCGGACTCCGATTCCGACCATGACCACGACTCCGACGACACCGACAAACATGGACCATGACTCGAGCAGGAAAGGGAAGAAGAAAGAGAAGGGCTCACCGATTGTTCATCGTCCGGGAAACTCTCGATCGGGCTCGGCTGCCTCACCGGAAACGAAACCAAGGCGGCGTGGCCTGGTTAGGAGGTAGGAATTAGAAAGGTGCAACTTTATGGCATTTGGGAGCGGAAAAGTGAGGACGAGGGAGGCTTACCGCACCTTGGACGGAAAACAGGGGTGGAGGCGATAAGGGGCGAAGCTGGGCGGCGGCGACGGCTCCTAGCTGCTGCTGGCTCGCAGGAGGAGGGGAGGTGCTCGGTGGTTCGAAGAGACGCAGAGGGAGGAGCGCTCGGAGCTCCGGGGGTGCCCAGTTGGTGCTCGAGAGTGCTCGGAAGAGCAAGGAAGGCGCTCGACGGGGATGCGCAGGAGGAGAACACTGCGGGACTCGTGCTCGGTGCTCGGATTGAAAAAGAAAGAGAGTGAACAGATGAGGAGGAGAGTGTTTGGGTTGCCTCACTGGAATTGGTCAGACTAATTGGAAGGGAGAACAGGGCGTGGAAGCAGGGGGCAGAGGGGGTTTGTTTTGTTTTCTTTTGAGCTGGGTTTGAATCAGAAGAAAAGAAGAGGGGTGTTGTTTGGGTTTGTGATTTCTGCAGAATCAACAGAAGAGAGGAAGGGAGAGAGAGGTGAAATGGGTTGGGTGTGTAGTACAGTGAAGGGAAGAAGGCAAATAGAGGGGAGGGGACCAGCTGCAATGTAACAGGAAACCGGGGTGGGGGAGGGAGAGAGAGAGAGAGAAGAAAAAAGGAAAAGAAATTAATATTTGTGTGGTCCCAACAATACCAATTCAAATTAGCGGAAAAGACCCGAATCCCGCTCGCCCGACCGAATCCCGACTAAATCAAATCAATCACTAATTTTAAGATAACGGAATTAAATAAAATTTTTAATTCAAGATAATCGAAAATTAAATAAATTTCAATCAATACTCGTAGCTCAATTTAAAATTTTTTTTTTATTAATACTCGGACTCGATGTCGAAAATCAAATCCCGTCAAAAATCTTAATTTAAATTGATGCCGGAATGATTTTAAATCGAAACTTGATGCTCGAGGACGGGTTTTTATTCCACTATTACAAATTGAATAAAATAATAGTATATTTAATTAAAATAATATAAAAATAATATAAAAAAATATTCGGCCTTTACATTGAGAAACCTTGAATTGATTTACTTGAGTTGACCTGATGATTTGATATTCTGGAATTTCGAGTTGATTTATGGAAATGAGAATGGAATTGTGATGATATAAGATGTTGAGTTAAGTTAAGATAGAGATGATGATAATGTGATGATGAGAATATGCCCAAGTTGTGGAAACGAGATGGGAAATTGAATTGAGACATTAATGTTAATGATGATGATGGGATGATTAACTTATATATGTTTTATGTGAATCTTATGTGTGCTATTTGATATGCTTTGTGTAAGTTAGACTTAGACTTAATTATTATGTTACTTATCTTCTAGGTGATCTCTGATCTGTCTGGATTTGCTTGATTACTATATTGCTTGGATTCTGCGCTTCTCCAGGTAAGTTCCTTGAACTTACTCATGATGGCCGCTTTATGCACTGGGTGTTATATAGTAGGCTAGTGTTCATGCACCATACGACTTAGAATCATGCTTAGGATCAAAACGGAAACCATATGTCTTGCTATCTGTCTTTGCTGGAAAACGGCCGTTATAGGTGTTTATCGAATGAGACCTTTTATTTATTTATTCTTGTCATCCTAGTTGGCGCTTATATAGAAAGTTGCTTGCACTCGATGATGCGGTAGGCTTTTGGTATAGGAAGTTTCTTGCACTCGATGATGCGGTAGGCTTTCTAATAAGTGCATTAGGACTCTTAGAGCCTTAGGCCTTATATAAGTGTCATTGCTTGCATTCCTTTCATAGTTAGTAGGCTCATTGTGTAACGGCCCAGATTATAATTCCGGGTTACGTTTAGAGGGAAGAATTATCCCTCTGCCAGATCTTGCAATCCAAGTACGAGCTGCTTATTTATCAACTTCAAGTTATAACCCTGTTTATGTATTAAGAATTTAATGAAGAAAAAGGGGATTTCAAACCCTCGAGACAGTCAAAGAGATAAAACAAGAACCTGTCCTAATTCAACTAGTCAAAAACTCAAAAGAGATAAAACGAGTTTAAATCAATATAAATACAACATGTTTCGAAATGACAGACTTAACCAAAACATTTGTAAAGTCAAGCTACAATAAATGAAGTCTTCTTAACACTCTCGTCCCGTGAGAAACCCCGCCATAGAAGCAAATCAGCAAGCAAAAGAGAGCGGGTACCTGAAACTATACCACAAGTCAAGGTCGAGCCACTCATGCGGGACCGGAAGTCCTCGCTGAGGTCATATAATACGCCTATACCTAGAATAAAGGATGACTAATGCAGTACAAGATTTAAATCACACTATCATGCCCCTAGTAGATATATATAATGCAGAAAAGAACTGTAAAGGGCCCAAAACAATGCCAAGTGGCATATCCCTCTCCTACCTCTGCACCCCTTCCCGTTAGTGCAGAGACTGGCCAGTTCGGTGCTATAGCATAGCCATTTCCTCGTGGTGGTGCACTTCACCACGGTATCATCATATCTCATCATTATATCATATCTCATCATCATATCATAAATCATGCTCATGCCCGATGGTGCTGGGCTATCATATCATATCATATCATATCATATCATATCATCTCATCTCTTGCCCGATGGTGCTGGGCTATCATATCATGCTCATATCGACTCGATAGACTCAGGGCACCCGATGAGGCTGGGCTACCCTATGACCCTAGCAAAGACTCTAGGACTATCACAGATAACGGCCGTTCTGTTTCAAACACATAAAGAATAGGGATGCTCATTCATAAGTGCAAGTCCTAAACATGATACTACATGACATGCTTTTATGCATATGCAACACCTACATACTATATAACACATCAGGCATGAGGTCCAATCACTTGAGCAAGCCCCGGAGGACTTACCTGGAGTCTTCACATCCAATTAGCCAGCAAACAAGCCACTCAAAGAATCATCCATCAGCAAATAAGCCACCAGAGAATCATCCAATCACACTAGCAGGTAATAAGCAAGGAATAATTCATCAATACATATTTAATCAACACACAAGCAGACTTCCAAGTCAACACAAGACTAAGTACTATTTTATTCAGGTAATCTCGCATTCTCCTCAAAACCGATTAATATCACCTGTATTTTCATATCCCACTTAATTAAGAGTTATAGAGTCATAACACTATTATTCTATGGATCACAATTTAAACACTACTCATATACCTTCCTTTACCCCAAAACCTTAACAGAACTCAAGCAAGATCTCATTTATCGATTCACTTCTCAAGGATTCATTCATAGTCAGAGAGCAACCAAAATAAGTTTACTTATGGAAACCACTTCAGTGAGGTCCAATTAATAAGGCACCACAATCAAGTTCATCATTGTAACAAGTCCAATGAGGGAAGTAAGACAAGTTGGCATCTAAGATATCATTTATAAATCCATGTTGAAATAGAACTCTAAAACGTTCATACTTAAAACGAAGCTCGAGATTCTTAATCATTTACTCAAGTTAAACCATAAACTCTAAGAATCTCAAAGAGAGTCAACAAGGTCTCTTTTATCAAGCTGCTTATTCAAGGATCACATATTCATCCGTATTCGAAAGTAAACAAGGATAAATCAATATTCTTGAACACTCTTTATAAGGTCAAACTCATGAAGTACCATAATACTTATAAGATAATAAGTTCTCAAGACATCTCTCATATCCTTTTAATAATTGAAGTCAGTCTTACTAACATCTATACAACAAATCCTATATCCCTTTCATCTTAGCAACTTAGGCAAAGTCACCTAAACAAGTTAGTTATACTATTCCTTATAAAATTTTATCAATCAATCTAGTAATATAAGTCAAAGTGACAAGTTTCTATGTCCGGGTAGCAACTCGGTAATCACTTATTTTTTAATCAACCGACACATCACCTAACAATCAAACACTACACAAAATATATACTATTAAGTAGTTTCTTTAAGAGTAAAACAAATTCTATTTATTTTAAGAAATCCTTAAAAACCTCCTAGGGATTTATTAAAAACTACCGTTTTCGAGTCACTATAGAGAATCATAAAATCATTCACATCCAAAGGGAAAGGCAAGTGTATATTCATAGTCAATGATTCCTATTTAACCGCTTCACCAAAAATCACATATACTAAACTAATCTTATTTTATTTTATTCAATTAACCTTTTAATGAGAATAAATATGATGAACATAAACAAGCAACTATTTCATTTTCATTCTTCCCAAAACAGTTTCACATACTCAACTCATTTGAAACCAAATCCAAACTCAAATTAAGATCAACCAAGGTAAATTAAAATCATCCAAGGACAAGGCAAATGAAGTTATACCCAGATTCCGACTTGGCTAAGGGTGTTTGAACTTGGGGTTTGGTGAAGTTCAATTTGGCTCCAATTCAAGGCTGCGGGAAGCTTCTGCAGGGGGTCACAATTGCCCAGGTTGGCCGTAAGGAACGACGAGGAGCTCGGGATGGCCCTCGTCCTCACCAACTGCGGCACCGGCGAGAAGGGGAGTCGACCTCGGCGTCGGAAGGAGTCCTCGGATGCGGATGAGAAGCGTTTGAACAACCGCGACCTAGTGTCGACTTCAGCGGGGAATCTCGGGCTCTTCTAGGTCTGTGCAAGAGAGACTCGATTCAGCCCCAATGGAGGCCGAGAGAAGGGAGAGCGGAGATTGATGGCAGCCATGGATGAGGAGCTCGAGCTTCACAACCGATGAACGACGAGAGAGATGGGGGGGGGGCACTGGCCTCGACGTTTAGATCCAACACGAGGACGGGAAAGAGGAGCGAGGTCGTCGGCGCCATGGGAGCTTCAACCTCTTCGGAATTGGAGGTCGAGGCACGGGGAAGGAGGCTGAGGAATGATGGCAGCCACAGGAGTGGGTCTTCGGAGAGGTCAGAGCCGCCATGGGAGGGAGCTCGGAGAAGGAAGGATGGAAGGAGGTTAGAGGAGGCAAGGGGCGGCCATGGGAGCTCCCGAGCTCGAGGTCGGCGGCCTCCAGATCCGAAATGGAAGATGAACAGTAGAGAGAGTAGAGGCAGCACAAAATAGGATAGAGTTTATATATACCCGTGGAACTAGGGTTAGGTTAACTTATGAAAATTTACAAAATCAATCCGCTATTCTTAAGTTATAGAAATATTACCACTTCAAATAACAAATTTGACCCAAATAGATTCTGGTATAAGAAAGCGGAACGAGTCTGTTTTCAATCGAATGCAATGTATGCCGGAATTGACTTAATAAAATAAATAAATAATTAGAACATTTTGATCGAGGAAGGGGATTTTCAAATTTTCCGGAAATCTCAAAATTTTAATATTGTAATTAAGTCATAATTCCTAAAATAATATTTTAAAACTTTGGATCTTTACATCATCCACCTCTAAAAACAAGTCTCGTCCTCGAGACTAAAATCCTAAAACATTTTGAAAACTCAAGCCAACTACTCATGTGTTAGTCAACCAGATTTCCAAGGATTCGAGAAGCAGTTTATTCACCTCCAAGGGTTAATCCCACAATTCACTTCCTAAGTTCATTTCTCGTGATCTATCTCAACGTCATCTCAAATATTAACATATCTAAAATAACATCATAGAAAAATTTATCATCACATCAGATTTCAACATTTCCTAGTCAAGATATCAACCTATCAAAATTTATCACACTATGAAATCTCATTATCAACAGATCAGATCATCCGTAAAGAACATATAATCACATAACTCTACACCTTGCTATCAATCGGAAATGAACACAATCATCATGCTCGCACATCCACACCAACCCGAAAGGGCACAATCCAGGATCATGACGAGCATGACATCGGCAAATGAAATGCGCAACTCTAATTAATCTAGACGATCCACTCCTTATCACATCATAGACAGATATACAAGGGTGGCGCGAGGCTTAAGCTGAATTCAAGGAAAGAGACACTAAGGGACAATTCGACTAACTCTTGACACGAAGATAGACTCGTATAGTATCTGATAAGACTGAACAGGGGAATTTCGCCGATGCCCATGAGAAACCCTTAAGATTATGACCGTATCACTCAAATCATCATGTAACACATCATGTCATAAAACACATACGGGGTAATCTTGCACACTAACATGAACCTATCTCAAGAGGCAATGATGATTCGATCCTAGCACTAGTGTCATATCATGTGGCAAAGTACAAGATAAACAACCTATTGTTATGAGAGCATTAACGATATACATACTATCATCAAGTCAAATCATCATTAACAAGGAATATCACACATATAATGACAAAGAAATGCTATGAAAGTACCGCACTCATTTAAGGCAGATCTACAATCTATCACCCGAATATACTAAATAGATTATGTACGTGCGCGAGAGGATCCTATATGCCACTATGGTGTAAGGAAACTAACATAACAGGTAAAGAATAACATCAACATGTCTTAAAAGTCACGAAAGAATATGATATAGTTCACCGGAAAAGGCAAATGTAAGTGTGTGCTTCATGTATTTGTGTCACCAAGGAATATATCAACACATATTTCATACCACTATAAGCTCAACATGGTAGATAGTATAGTATCAAAAATTTTTAATCAAAATAGGGTGCATAAACATACAAATGCAATTTAAACTATAGGGGTGGACGTGTGAGCATACGAGACTTAAAACTATTGATGCATAACGAGTATAGAAACACATCATGTGGCAATTAAAAGTAAGCATGTGCAATATTATGGCCTATGCATGGCTGCTATCCGAATAAAATAGAGTATGATGGTGTCAAAATGTAACAAGATAGCTCAAATGATGATATTCAAACCGTGTAAGCAATCATAATCTCATAAAATCACATAACAAGGGCAAATATGCAAGATAGGTATACTATCAAAAACCTATTACATAAGGGACCATACAAATAACGTAAATAGTGCAAAGAATCACATACCACATCAGCGATGCGAAATTTCTACATGTTATCACTAACACATGACGATGGGTAAATGCACGAAATCATACTTTAACAACTAACAAGATGTTGCATAATGCGTCGAACAAATCATATCATAGGAATGATCATATAAGTAATATAGAGAGTGCAATAATCATGTAAGCATATTCTCCAATACTAAATTACCAATTAGTATGTAATAACATGGCAATGTGTAAGCATGCAGAGGTATGGTCTAACCACTAACATGGTGATTCACAACCAGACAAAACAACTATATAACCATACAACACGATTATGGGTGAAGTATAATCGAGAACGATGTAAGTCTAAAACGGTGGGGACTAAGCATGGATATATAGAGTATAATGCCATAGATATGCATACCAACTAAGATACAGATAGAAAAGGCACGGTCGAGCTATCATGAGTCATGCAGTAATCGTCATCAACCAATGTTTTGATTAGGACATGAAACCAAATAATTCTTTATTCGAAAGTAGAGGTCACATAAAGAGTAGCACGCAACATAGTAGGAGTGCACATAAGGAGCATGAACAACATACATGACAATAACACATAATAAGCTAAAATGATCAGTGAAAACACACCAGGAGCATAAGAGGGATGTAAAAGAAAATAATATGACCATGAGACAATAGTAGCTACCTAAGGTTACACGAAACGTCGTGATATGCATATACATGTAAACAAGGCATGAATATTTCAAGTAACTAAATACAATGTCATATCAAGTAATGGATACTCAAGCGTGACTATCATCAAACCTAGATACTGTTTTCCAAGCACGGTATACTATAAGAGGATGACACGTTGTAAATTTCGAGAGATCGTCATATAATTTTATACAGCTATCGTGGTGTGTGGGCATGCGATGTGTAAGGTCCTTAAAGCATGAAAGTCATAGAGTTATAGCACAGATTAAGAAGAGATAATGATAAGAGGTACATAGCTAAACAAGACGTTAACCACATAAGGCATAAAATTATAACATAGCTAAATCAACATCATTTAATAAGTATAAGCAGGCAAGATCAATGATCATGTGACGAGAACATACAAAAGGATGACAAGTTTAACACGAACCCGCGATAGAAATAACAAAGGACATGCGGTAACAAAAGAAGAACGAGAAGACTATCATGAATATGTGATTAAGGGTGACAAACAATAGTATAGATGGAGAATAAGGTCACGTAGTTCACAAGTCATAAATCCTATATGACACTAGTAACACCAAATAAGACACGGGTACATAAACATATGATATACATGTACAGGGCTATCATGGCAATACATCCGAAGTCAACTAATCATATAATAGTGTGAGAGAAACACAAAAGAAGTACTATGGAGTGTGATACGATCCTAAGATAGTGTGCATAATGCATGGATGAATCGAGTGCAAGATGATAGATATACATATCAACATAGATCCAAATAGAACAAGTATATACACGATAATACATCAAAATATGGAACACAACGAGACTACCATCATAACCTAATAGAAGTTTCTCAGGGCAACATCGACTCATCTCCACTGACTCCATACCCCATTCTGAAAGGAAGCCTAGTTGTTTCTTTGAGAGATAATACACTCTTGGGTGAACATCAACCATAAGGAGACCTTCAAACGAATTTCCCGAATGAACAAGGACTTCAAAAGATCTCCAGGTACCAAAAGACGACATCCAAGAGATTTCTAATAATCACTCATCAAGACCCCCCCTTTTGGTATTGTACTCCCTCAAGACAATCAACACTCTAACTTATGTACCAGTTCGCAACAAGTTAGACTCATAAGGCTTGGAATACAAGTGACCAACATGGAAGGAATTTAGAAGAAACCAGAGCGGCAAGGCAAGAGAAGAGTGTTGAAGAGAGACAAGGAGTCATCATGGCAATTTATCGAGGTCCTCAAAGATCGCAATTAAGACTTTACCAAGAATTCAAAGAAGTCAATCAATAGGTCAACTTGATATCTTAACGAATCTCACTACTAACAAGTTAGCTTGAATATAGAGTCTCTTCCCTTAGAGAGGAGGAAACCCTTTAATCAAGATTTAAAGTCTACGTTTTAGAGATCATTCTTGTCTTCATTACTAAGCAAGTTACATCTATTCATCGTTTCAACCTATAAAGGCCAAGTTGTACAAGTCTCCTTCCCTAACCAAATAAACAAATAAGAATTTATCTTATTGGAATAAGAAACATGTAAGTTATCACTTATACAGGTCAGACAATTATAGGATGACAAGTAGTCACATAGGCAATACATCATAGTTAACCATCATCGTTCACAAAACAAGATAGAGGCGCATGGCATAACTTCACAAAATTTCATAAAATCACAACATATGAGCGATAACACGTCGAGGGTAGGAGGGACAATGTCATACCAATCACATAAATCCTATGTTATGATTAAGCAATTCATGTCTATTCATTGATTCACATGCATTTTAGTCGAGTTGTATACACATGATCCTCTTTTGAACAAATTTCGCATAAGAGAGCAACATCATTAGAATTCATCATCTAAGATATCACTAAATAGATCATAGAACAATATCATGCCAAAACATCTCAAGTAAGCACATAAGCGATGCATTTTGTGATACCTACAAGTATTTCATAGGCGTCCCCATGAAATACTTGTACAAGTATCACAAAATCGTCCCAATGTTCTCACTAGATTCGACCAAGTACTTTACAAGCGTCCCTGCAAAATACTTGTGTCCACTTTGTGAAAACATTATCGCTAAGCAAGAATCAACAATTTATATCAAGAATCTGAATTTCATAAGTATTTCATATCAAGTCACTATGAACTCTTATAATCAAAATATCATGGCTCTCAAATCAACAAACATAACTTCCCAATTCTCAAACCATAAGTTTTCTCATCAACTAGAGTAAGATTCTCAAGCATGAGCTCATAAGCTTCCAACTAACCAATACGAAACATCCGTCATAACCATGTAAATTCTTATAGTCTCATTTCATGTCCTCATCAACCAAGGCCAAAAGGCACCAATAATTTCCATTATAGTGATGTATGTAGCAAAACAAATATGTATAAGTCAAACACATCAAGAATGGTGACAATTGTCCAATCCAAGCCATCAAGTACCATACATTATATGTGCATGATAAGATCAAAGCATGTTATAAGAATCACGTCAGATGTCATAACGAGGGAAACTAATATAAACAAATATCATATCAAGTCATCAAGAATAACACACATGAATCACCAAACTTCTCCCCCAAATGTACATATCCCTAAAATCAAGTTCACGAATTACTCAAACAAGATTTTACATATGCCCCCATGCCCATCAATAAAGTATAAAGCTAATGGTCTCTATCAATCCCAATCTATATCCGTAAGGGATAGCTATCGCCATGACTACCCAATCAAGTCCAGATTCTCACTTCTCAAGGTGGTTATCTTACTTATCCATATTAAATCCATTTTTCCCTTTGAAAACATTCAAACTTCGTGAAAACCTTTGGGCCATTTTATTTTCAAAACTCAAAATCACCAATTGTTTTACAACTCATTTGTACTCGGATTGCACAACCTGGCTCTGATACCAACTTTGTAACGGCCCAGATTATAATTCCGGGTTACGTTTAGAGGGAAGAATTATCCCTCTGCCAGATCTTGCAATCCAAGTACGAGCTGCTTATTTATCAACTTCAAGTTATAACCCTGTTTATGTCTTAAGAATTTAATGAAGAAAAAGGGGATTTCAAACCCTCGAGACAGTCAAAGAGATAAAACAAGAACCTGTCCTAATTCAACTAGTCAAAAACTCAAAAGAGATAAAACGAGTTTAAATCAATATAAATACAACATGTTTCGAAATGACAGACTTAACCAAAACATTTGTAAAGTCAAGCTACAATAAATGAAGTCTTCTTAACACTCTCGTCCCGTGAGAAACCCCGCCATAGAAGCAAATCAGCAAGCAAAAGAGAGCGGGTACCTGAAACTATACCACAAGTCAAGGTCGAGCCACTCATGCGGGACCGGAAGTCCTCGCTGAGGTCATATAATACGCCTATACCTAGAATAAAGGATGACTAATGCAGTACAAGATTTAAATCACACTATCATGCCCCTAGTAGATATATATAATGCAGAAAAGAACTGTAAAGGGCCCAAAACAATGCCAAGTGGCATATCCCTCTCCTACCTCTGCACCCCTTCCCGTTAGTGCAGAGACTGGCCAGTTCAGTGCTATAGCATAGCCATTGCCTCGTGGTGGTGCACTTCACCACGGTATCATCATATCTCATCATCATATCATATCTCATCATCATATCATAAATCATGCTCATGCCCGATGGTGCTGGGCTATCATATCATATCATATCATATCATATCATATCATCTCATCTCTTGCCCGATGGTGCTGGGCTATCATATCATGCTCATATCGACTCGATAGACTCAGGGCACCCGATGAGGCTGGGCTACCCTATGACCCTAGCAAAGACTCTAGGACTATCACAGATACCGGCCGTTCTGTTTCAAACACATAAAGAATAGGGATGCTCATTCATAAGTGCAAGTCCTAAACATGATACTACATGACATGCTTTTATGCATATGCAACACCTACATACTATATAACACATCAGGCATGAGGTCCAATCACTTGAGCAAGCCCCGGAGGACTTACCTGGAGTCTTCACATCCAATTAGCCAGCAAACAAGCCACTCAAAGAATCATCCATCAGCAAATAAGCCACCAGAGAATCATCCAATCACACTAGCAGGTAATAAGCAAGGAATAATTCATCAATACATATTTAATCAACACACAAGCAGACTTCCAAGTCAACACAAGACTAAGTACTATTTTATTCAGGTAATCTCGCATTCTCCTCAAAACCGATTAATATCACCTGTATTTTCATATCCCACTTAATTAAGAGTTATAGAGTCATAACACTATTATTCTATGGATCACAATTTAAACACTACTCATATACCTTCCTTTACCCCAAAACCTTAACAGAACTCAAGCAAGATCTCATTTATCGATTCACTTCTCAAGGATTCATTCATAGTCAGAGAGCAACCAAAATAAGTTTACTTATGGAAACCACTTCAGTGAGGTCCAATTAATAAGGCACCACAATCAAGTTCATCATTGTAACAAGTCCAATGAGGGAAGTAAGACAAGTTGGCATCTAAGATATCATTTATAAATCCATGTTGAAATAGAACTCTAAAACGTTCATACTTAAAACGAAGCTCGAGATTCTTAATCATTTACTCAAGTTAAACCATAAACTCTAAGAATCTCAAAGAGAGTCAACAAGGTCTCTTTTATCAAGCTGCTTATTCAAGGATCACATATTCATCCGTATTCGAAAGTAAACAAGGATAAATCAATATTCTTGAACACTCTTTATAAGGTCAAACTCATGAAGTACCATAATACTTATAAGATAATAAGTTCTCAAGACATCTCTCATATCCTTTTAATAATTGAAGTCAGTCTTACTAACATCTATACAACAAATCCTATATCCCTTTCATCTTAGCAACTTAGGCAAAGTCACCTAAACAAGTTAGTTATACTATTCCTTATAAAATTTTATCAATCAATCTAGTAATATAAGTCAAAGTGACAAGTTTCTATGTCCGGGTAGCAACTCGGTAATCACTTATTTTTTAATCAACCGACACATCACCTAACAATCAAACACTACACAAAATATATACTATTAAGTAGTTTCTTTAAGAGTAAAACAAATTCTATTTATTTTAAGAAATCCTTAAAAACCTCCTAGGGATTTATTAAAAACTACCGTTTTCGAGTCACTATAGAGAATCATAAAATCATTCACATCCAAAGGGAAAGGCAAGTGTATATTCATAGTCAATGATTCCTATTTAACCGCTTCACCAAAAATCACATATACTAAACTAATCTTATTTTATTTTATTCAATTAACCTTTTAATGAGAATAAATATGATGAACATAATCAAGAAACTATTTCATTTGTCGTCATCGTCCAGCTGTTACAGAGGCTCCAATCCTCCCTCGCCATTCATCGTCGCCTCCTTTACTCTTTGGATCTGCAGCAGCTCCACCAACAGCAGTAGGCCAAAGCTTCCCTTCTCCGCCCTGTTCTTCGCGACCAAGGGTTGAGCAACTCACCTCCATGACCCTCCTTCCTCCTCTGAGCTCGAGCCACAACAGCAACAATTTCTTCAACGCCTCCCTCGACGCCGACGAGCCAAGGTAGTAGCCCAGGGTAATCGGAGTCATCGAGCGTAGCCCCACCACATCCTTCTCCTCTGTTTCACTCCGAGCGTGGTAAGAGCCTCGTTTTCACTTCCTTTTTGCCCTTAAAACTGAGTAAAGATCAAGACTTAACCCCCCTTTAGTACTTCCTAGGCCATTTCGATGTGGATTCCGCCTCTGACAAGCCCAAATCGGTTTCTGATGACGATTTTCGGCGAACCTTCGAATCTTCGGTGAGCGCTCCTCTCTCTCTCTCCCCTTCTTTGCTCGATTTCTGGGTCCATGGGTGTCGGGGTGGGATATTGGAAGGGCTGAGTGAGGTCGGGTCAGGGCAAGGTCTCCGGCGAAGTCCTCCTCTCCCTCCCTCTCTTCCTCCGTTTCAAGGCAGACGTTGGGGAAGGGGATGAACAGTGCCAAGCGGGATTTGATTTCGGTATAGCCTATTTCGGTTCTGTTCATATCAAAGAATTGGGTTGGATTCAAATTGAGAGATACGGGCCTAATTTTCTTGGGCCTCTTCCTTGCTTGAGTGAAGAATTCATTTGGTTATAAAATGATCTATTTAGTTATTATAAAAATTACTTATATTACTATCTGATTGTTATAAAATGATTTATAAAATGGGAATTAGGTTCTAAGACTTATACATACTTTATATAAATATTAAGTGGGTGGGTTAATTATATTATATAATATTATGACCTTTTCAATTGTTGGGATTAAAAATATAATATTTGGACTTGAATTTGAAGAGAAATTTTGGAAATATCCTTATCTTGTCGGAGTTATTTTAATAAAATAATATTATAAGTTAATTAAAGCGCAATGGTTTATAAATGGATTTTTGGGTCAAGTGTGATTGGAAAAGATGTTTTAAATAAAGATTGCTCTAACTTGAGATTTAAGAGCTTCGGGAATCTTGGGAAATTGACTTGTCTGATTTGTATATATAAATTAACATATGCGATATTGATGTGTTATGTGTTGATTATAAAACATGCTATGAAGTGTTGTGTTATAATAGGATATATGATTATGGCGATATCTTAATCTGATAAGCATGATGCGAAGTATGTGAATAAGATATGGTTATATGTGAATTGGAGCATGATTTGACCTGTTAGAATCTTGAATTGAATTATGAAGCATGATGAGATGTTATATGATATTATGTGATGATATATAAGATGAGACATGATGAAATATGACAGTTAAGATAAAATGGAAGGATTAAGATGATATGAGAATAAGGCGATATGTGACGATATGAGCTGATTGATGGAAATGAATAAGGAAGATGATGAGATGAGTTGAGATGATAAGGATGAAATGTTAAGATGCGATATTCTATGGTTATGTGAACTTATGTGCCATAGTTAAGGGCGCCTTGTGTGACTTAGACGTAGACTTATGCACATCTTATGATATATGCTAGGTGATTTGTGACATGATTGGTTTGCTTGCTATTGCTGATTATTTCTTGGATTCTGCGCGCCTCCAGGTAAGTTTCCTACGGGAGCTTACTCAGTAACTCGGACCTCCTGCCTGATGTGTCATATAGTATGTAGGTGTTGCATATGCATAAAAGCATGCCATGTAGTATCATGCTTAGGACTTGCACTTTCGAATGAGCATTTGAACACTTTATGTGATTGCGAAACAGAACGGCCGTTATCTGTGAGTCTTAGAGTCTTTGCTAGGGTCATGGGGGCATTCGGGTTTGATACCGTTTTGGTCCCCAATCGAGTCGATGAGTATGATCTATATATATCTGTTACAGTTCGGCATAGACCGAGCGCCCTACCTCGGAGTGGGTACGGGAATATATCTATTACGGTTCGGCTGAGGTCGAGCGCCCTACCTCGGAGTGGGTACGGGAAATACAGAGATATGGGGATATGCCACTTGGCATTCTTTGGGCGCCTTTACAGTTTTCTGCACATTATTTCAACTAGGAGCATGCTAGTGTGATTTAAATTATGTACCACATTACACCATCCTTTATTCTAGGAATAGGCATATTATATGGCCTCAGCGCAGTCTTTAGGGCCCGTAGGCGTCTCTGGGCCTAACTTTGTGGATAGTGTTAGGTACCCGCCCTTTTGTTGCTTTGTGCTTCTATGGCGAGGGATCCTCCTGGGCGAAAGCGAAGAACCGGACTGACCCGTACCTGAATTGCAAGATCCGAACGAAGGTATCCGACCTTCGAAACGTAACCCGGGTATTTATATTCGGGCCGTTACAAAGTTGGTATCAGAGCCAGGTTCTGCAATTCGGGTACCAAAGGGTCGGGTTTATGTTTTGAAAACCACCCACGAATTTCGAAAGGATTTGAAAGAGTTTTAAAGGGGAAAAATGAACTTAATATGACTAACTCAAATGGAATAAATGTGAACTCAGCTTATTAAATATGATGGATCAAACCAAAGGGATCGAGTGGGTAGAAAAGGCGCTAGACCATCCCTATCAGATGTAGTTGGGAACGGCTAGGCGAAATATTAGCTTATTCTTTACGGATGGGTTGGAAGACTCCAAGGGATTGCACCGCAGTGGTTGGAGTGGCGAGTTAGGTAGAGATCATGAGGTTTTTGCCCCTCCGGTCAGTCGCTCCTCGAAGAGCGGCATTAGATAGCTTGATGTGCTTTATGTATTAATTGGGCCTGAGAACGATCTCCCTCGAAGGAGATCATTATAATTGTCATTGCCTGGTTCTGTGTTGAGTGCTATCATGCTAGAACTAGAAATCTATTGGTATATTTGAACTGAATGTTGCATCTCTAGGTGAGCGAGATAAGCGAAAGATTCTTTCCTTTCGGTATAGTCGGAATTTCTATCTTATAGAGCAGTCTCCTCCATGATTCAGTTGTTGTTGTCTTTCCCTTTCGTTATGTCTCTGGTTCGAAGAAGTTTGGTTAAAGGTTAGTGATGGTTGAGGGATGCCTATTCCCTTTATTCTGATTTTCTCCCCTTCTATCTTCTTCCATGTCTCAATTGGTATTCTGATCGGGTCGTTCTTTATGGTATCGATGTCTTTTATGGGAAATGGTATTGGGAATCTAATCATGTCCGGGAGATTGGTCGGGAACTTTGACTACTTGAGCGTATGATGGAGTATGGTACTTGACACCATAGGTCATGCCCTGAGGTGGTTAGTGTACTAGAATATCAACCTTGAATGGTTCTGAGTCTATGGGACGAGTTGTTTTGTGGAGTCATCCTCCTCGATTCTCGTAGTGGTCAACTGAGTCTCCTTGTCATTAACTTCTATCCGAACTCCACCATCTTCTTTCGGGAGTGATTTGAGTACCCTTCTATGTTCTCGAAATGAGTTACACGTATTCCCCGGGAAATGAGTTTTTATGTCTGTGGGAATAAGTCGATATTGCCCTTGGAAATCTCTTTTGGTTATAACAGTAGCCCTATATGTGATTACGTGACTTGATGCATGACTTGATATATCATTGTGTTAAATGCATGTCGTAAATATATTTATTGAGTTATACCCATGTACATGTATCCCCTATGTTCATGTGAAGTCACACTATCTTAGGCTCGTGTTGTCTCCTTCTATGTTCCTTCCTAGTTCCACATGATTGTGTTATTGTCGTCTTGACCTCTTGTATATGTTGGTGCGAAGTTGTTTAATGTACATGTGTCATGTGGTGCACATCTACGCCTTTCATCAAGACATTGGTATCTTGTAGGACCCATGACTTGTGGCTTGTGTAAATTGTGGACTACTTGCTTCATGATCTCCTCCTACTTAAAATAGGTCCCCGATAGTGTTGGCATTCGTCCCTTATGTCATTGAAATATGATTGATGTTACAACTCGATGCTAATTATGCCTTATGAGATTCCGACTAGTATCATGCCTACCTACTTGTCTCGTGATATCGTTCCTTCATGCCCCATGACATTCTTTTATGCTTTTAAGAATGAATAGTCTGACACCCTACATGTTCACACACCACCTTGTATTTAGATTCCGTGTAGGCTATTAGTATCATATAGGATGTATGTCTTCTAAAATGCAACTTATCATGAGAATATGTGCTCTAATTGTCTCCTTTTATGTATACGAACATAGCATTCATGATGTCATGTTGTTCCCTGTACCTTAGTATCTAGTAGCACCTTAGATTATCATCTTGCCATCATTGATCTTATACTCCAATGATCTCAGTATGACCATGATATGTTACATCCCTTGTTACACCCTTGCTTGAGATGATATCTTTACACGTGTGGAGATCCTGACCTTTGCATGAACACACCCACCACGATAGTTGTAACTTGTAAGATACTCACATGATTACTTTTATGTATATGAATATAGTTATGTATATGAATATAGCGTATTGTTCTCTTGTAACATGATATCTTAAGAGCATTATCTTGTTCTGCATTATGATGTGCGCATGATTCACCTGTTGTACTTGCTTGTATTCTCCTTATATGCATTGATGCTCGTTATGATGGTAGTTTTGCTTAAAGCCTCTATGACTCCTTTTATTCGATGCACCTTATTCTCACCTATCTATGACTTGTCATGCACTATTAGTGTCACGTGAAATCTAACCCTTAGAAATATGACTTGCATAATCTCATGGCCACTTTGTATCATTGTTCAGTTACTCTTGTCATAGATTATGATAGCCATGTTATGCCCCTTTAGATGATCCTATAACTATATGAGCATGTTTGATTCTGGTAAACTAGTTCATGCTATGCCTCAACCACCTTGTCTCATGCTTAATATGACTAATCACGTGCTTATGTGTGTGTCTCATATAATTTGTTGTTCTTACCATATGATGCTCTTGTGATGCTTATTGTATTCTAGTAGCTTGCACCTCGTCCGACTACGCACCCCCTATTATAGTTAAAATCATGTCTAGCTTCACACGTGACAATTTTGCTTAGGATATATCGTCAATCAATGCTTGTCTTGTTGAACTCGTGTATTTGCGAGTCATGTGTTAATTAGTAATTGGGTGCCACATTGCGTGTTTATACACTACGACATGATAGATGAAAGTATGCATGAAATATGGATTTTAGTGTTAAACTTGTTCCTCAGTATTCATCTTTGGTTATACTTATGCCATGTCATGACCGGTTAGAATCATGTAGGACATGCTTTTCGATTATAGCTCATCATATGATTACATGTCATTCTTATCATATCATGTAGATCTCGTTTCTCTATGATGTGACAGTTACTATGCCCCACCTTATGTGTTCCTTTTGCAGTGCTATGGCATGTCTGAGCATCTTAGGATCGGATTCTATATTGATATGACCTAACTATATGTGAACCCGATATGAGTAATTAGTTATTATTTGAATGTCCGGTATTAAATCTTGAGGTATTTAAAAATGTGATTTTAAACATTTATTTGCCTGTTAGTCATGGTATTATTCGGAATCATTATTCTAAGATGTTGTTTAAGGTCGGGGGAGGGTGTCGAAAAAGGTTAGATTAGTTGGGAAAGAAAGATCGAGTTTAGATCAAAAGTGAGCTCACAGTCGCTTGTTTCGCCGCGGCGAAACCATGGTCGTCGTGACGAACAAGGACTAGGAACAAAGGAAGAGAATGATGCTTGTCGTGCATAGCGAGAGACATCACTCGCGAGAGACAAAGAACTGGATTTCGCCGTGGCGAACGGCCAATTCGCCGCGACGAAAACCAGGTCTGGGCTCTTGGCCGGAGCCGGTTCTCCTTTCTGTGGTCGTTGACTCGAGTTTGGTTTAAACCCGATTTGGGTTATTTTATATATGTGAGTTAAATTCTTATGTAATGCTATATGATTTGATGAACAAGAATTTAAAATCGATTTATGATTTCATGATTTATACGGATTTGAACTTGGATTAATTATGATGATAGGTATATATGAGGTTATGGGATTATGTTGAACATGAGTAGTCAATCATACATGTGATACCCGCTATGTTACTATGTTTTGTCTGGCTTGTACCACACCGATTTATTGTTGAATTCATGCATACGTGATTATTACTATGCCAAGCTTGTCCATTACTTGAGGAATGATACGTGTCTAGATTGTCTCATATGTATGTCCGTGTAGAACTCGATTATGTTCCTTTCTACCAATGTGTGTTGTCGTTATTCATCGAGATAGGTACATGTTAGTGTGTATTGATGTGACTAGTATGCTTCATGATTGATTGATATGTGTTTTGCTTGCCGCAGTTATAACCTCATAGAATTCCATAAGGGCACTATTGTCGTTCTCGGGTTGGGATCTTGTCTTTCATTCCCGTCGTCATCAGTTCTGGTCTATGTTTAGTTTTGTAGAGAATTCGAGTTGTCCGCCTTTATCTCTCCTCTACCTTCGTTCACTTAGTATCCTTGCGTACTTTCGACGAGCGAAGACATGGAGAAGAGGACGGTCAGCTGGATAGTACTCGAGCGGCGCAGCGGAAGCATGGTGGGCCCATAACCCACCGGTCCCGGGACTTGAAGCAGAGGGTTATACGAGAGGCACACTACATCGCTATTCAAAAGACTTGGCATGTTTCGAGGCTAGCTAAGGAGTTCATTTGACGGATTTCGAGGCTCTATGAAGTTCCTGAGAGGATAGTTGCTGATAGAGATGGACGGTTCGCTTCGAGATTCTGACAGTATGTTCACGAGTTCCAAGGCATTGACAAAGATCGAGATTCTCTTTGATGTGGGAGCACAAGTATGGCTGAGAGTATCCCCTCTTGGGAGGTCCGGCGTTTGACATCATAGGTGAGTCGAACCCTAGGTTTGTTGATCCTTTTGATGTTCTGGAAAGGTAGCTTATCGCTTAGCTTTCTCCCCGTCCTTAGCTAGAGTGCACAATGTCTTTCTTGTGTCTCAGTTTCGTCGATATGTTCTCGATCCTAGCCATGTTCTTGACTATTCTGACCTCCATGTTGAGGCCAATCATTCCTTGGTAGGGCGTCTTGAGGAGAGTACTCGAGCTAGTTGTGGAGACATTTCAGATGAGCTACTTGCGTCTTATGTGGAGCCTAGCGTAGATGTTACTTTGACCTCTTGACCTAGTGATTGGTTTACCCTAATGCCTTGTTTTGAGATGTGTGCTTTGATGTTTATCTCTATGTCGATGTGCTTATATGATCGATAGTTATGGACAGAATATGTGATAATGTGATGTGATTGACGACGAGCCTCTTGATGAGTGATGCCTTGCTTGCATGATACTCGTAGGATGCCACCCTTGATATCCTTGTTAGCATGCTAAAACTTGATAGCTTGGCTTGATTATTTGGATATAAGAGATTCTGAGATCGTTTTGAAATGACTGATGCTTTGAGTTTGATAGTTGAAATCGATTCTGGAAAATGAACCTAGGAAGAGAATATGGGATTAGCCCTTAGAGGTGGATTATTCCACCCCCCTGAGTTCTGAAACTTGATTGAGTGGCATAGGAAGGATTGACTTGAGCTTTTGAAAGATTTTCTTAGATTTGAGGTTTTGAAAGTAGTTTGACTTGGATATTGGATGATTTTTTGGGTTCCATGTATTGAGAAAGGCTTGATCGATTTTGAAAACGATTTAGTCTCGGGGACGAGACTTGTTTTTAGAGGTGGATGATGTAAAGGCCGGGAATATTTAACTAATATTTTAATCAAATGATGATTTAAAGTAAAGAAATTTCGGAATTTAATTTGGAAACTTTGAGAATTTTCGTCCTCTAGCCTTCGGATTATTTGAAACTTTCTAAAATGAGTTCTGACATTGATTTGAACGGATTTTTTCCGACGGATTTCAATTCCGCTATTTTGACTTGAGAATTGAGTATACGAGCTAGATTTTATCGGATTAATTTTCTTGAGTTTGAAAATTACATTGATAATTTCAGGTCGGGATAGGATTGAGAGAGCGGGTTTCGGGATGTATTTCCGGGTAAATTGAAATCTGATTGGGGGACCACTTGGGTGTTTGTCTCCTAGCTTCTCCCATCCGAAATTGGAGCCAGCACAGCCCTCCTCTTGTGCCTTGTGACCAGCAGCTGCAGAAGCTCATATCAATTCTTTGCAGCTCATATTCTTTGTATTTTTCCCAAACAAATCACACACCTTTCTTCCCTTTTGTCCTTCCATTACTCTTTTGCAGCAAAAAGAAAGGCCAGGACCACCCTATCTCTATCTCCTTTTCATTGCTCAGAAACTCCTCTCCTTATACCCTTATCTACTAAACCAACTTGCAGCACACCCTTCCCCCTCATTTCTATTTCTTCAACCCACAACAAACACAGACAATCCCCCATACGTCTCCATTTCTTTGCCTTCAAACCCAGCTCTCATGCCCTTGCATTCCCCTATTTTCTAGCGGAATAGCCCCAAACACAACCCATCACCACCAAGCATTTCAACACCACCCTTGCTCCACCACCCTCCTCTGTCGTCATATTTGAGTAAAAGGAGAAGCCCCAACGCTTTTGTCGTCATCGTCCAGCTGCTACAAAGGCTCCAATCCTCCCTCGCCATTCATCGTCGCCTCCTTTACTCCTTGGATCTGCAGCAGCTCCACCAACAGCAGTAGGCCAAAGCTTCCTTTCTCCGCCCTATTCTTCGCGACCAAGGGTTGAGCAACTCACCTCCATGACCCTCCTTCCTCCTCTGAGCTCGAGCCACAGCAGCAACAATTTCTTAAACGCCTCCCTCGACGCCGACGAGCCAAGGTAGCAGCCCAGGGTAATCGGAGTCATCGAGCGTAGCCCCACCACATCCTTCTCCTCTATTTCACTCCGAGCGTGGTAAGAGCCTCGTTTTCACTTCCTTTTTGCCCTTAAAACTGAGTAAAGATCAAGACTTAACCCCCCTTTAGTCCTTCCTAGGCCATTCCAATGTGGATTCCGCCTCTGACAAGCCCAAATCGGTTTCTGATGACGATTTTCGGCGAACCTTCGAATCTTCGGTGAGCGCTCCTCTCTCTCTCTCTCTCCCCTTCTTTGCTCGATTTCTGGGTCCATGGGTGTCGGGGTGGGATATTGGAAGGGCTGAGTGAGGTCGGGTCAGGGCAAGGTCTCCGGCGAAGTCCTCCTCTCCCTCCCTCTCTTCCTCCGTTTCAAGGCAGACGTTGGGGAAGGGGATGAACAGTGCCAAGCGGGATTTGATTTCGGTATAGCCTATTTCGGTTCTGTTCATATCAAAGAATTAGGTTGGATTCAAATTGAGAGATACGGGCCTAATTTTCTTGGGCCTCTTCCTTGCTTGAGTGAAGAATTCATTTGGTTATAAAATGATCTATTTAGTTATTATAAAAATTACTTATATTACTATTTGATTGTTATAAAATGATTTATAAAATGGGAATTAGGTTCTAAGACTTATACCTACTTTATATAAATATTAAGTGGGTGGGTTAATTATATTATATAATATTATGACCTTTTCAATTGTTGGGATTAAAAATATAATATTTGGACTTGAATTTGAAGAGGAATTTTGGAAATATCCTTATCTTGTCGGAGTTATTTTAATAAAACGGAAATTTCACGAGGTACCCCCGAGGTATCGCTTAATTCACGCGGTGACCAATTGATTTACGCCTTTCACGTGGTACCCCTGAGCTTTAGGATTCTTTCACCCCGTGCCCTTCTCCCCTTTTTGTTAACAGTTCTGTTAAGTTTTATAAAAAAATCGATTGAATTAGAATTAGAAACAGGAGTTGAGTGAACACAAGTCGAAGGGCGAACACAACTCGAAGGAAGAACGACCAGAGGAAGGGCGAACGAGGGCGGCGCAACGAAGGTGGAGGGCGTCGCCGGCGTCAATGGTGGTGGCGGACTCCGGGCGAACGAGGCGGTGCTGCTGCACAGTCGGACCTCGGCGAATAGGGGGACCTAGTGAAGAGGGCGAGATTCCGACAGGTATGTCCAATTTCGGCCTTTTTCGACTATATAGATGGTTAATGTTGTTGCTGCAAGGTTGCTTCTACACCAATGGTTCTCTAATTTTGCCCTTTCTTCGAATTTGTAGAAGACTTTAGTGGTTGTGTCATGTTAGGGCTTAGGGTTATCGACTTTGCCGAATTTGTGAAGAAATTGATAGTTATTGATTTAGGAAATTGGTTAGGTGAAATTAGCAAGTTGGTTAGGTGAAATCCGTATCTCGAATCAAGTATTATGTACATGGATATCATTGATTCTGAAATGGCTGAATTTTTATCAAATTTTGGCTTAAATTCTGAAACGGTTCTTTATAAATGTTGCCGGATATCAAATGGTTCTTCATTGATTCTGAAATGGTGGTTTATTGATAATGAAATGGTGGTTTATTGATTCTAAAATGGTTCAGAAATGGTTCTTCATTGATTTTGAATTCAACACAAAACAGAGTGCACTAGAGGAGAAGGTCGCAAAGCTGAGTGAGAAGAAATTGACAGCTTATATATGCTTGAAAATACTGCTGTAAATGCTGCTGTAATTCAGCATGGTTTTGAGCAGTCGATTTAGGATGATGTAAGTTGCTGTAAATGCTGGTGAAATTAGCAAGTTGGTTAGGTGAAATCTGTAAATGCTGCTGTAATTCAGCTTATATATGCTTGAAAATGTTGTAAGTTGCTGCTGTAAGTTGTTATAATTTCATTGAGTTTCAGCCGGTATTGCTATAGAACTTTTAGTTAGCCTCTTGCTTTGAAAATTTTGGCTTATTAGCTCAATCGGTAGAGCATTGTGCTCAGCACAAGATGTGAGTTCGAATCTCACATAAGCCACACATACATTGTATTAGCCTCTTGCTTTGAAAATTTTGACAGAGCTTTTGTAGTGTAGATCTTTAACAAGTCTAAATCATTGTATTAGTCTATGTGGGAGTCGAACCCACATCTTGTGCATCAACACATGCTCTACTGTTTGAGCTAATAGACTTTTTAACAAGTTTCGAGTCCATAATAGAAGGGACGATATGAACCATATGAATATCATGTTCTATTAACCATAGATAACTCATTCTCTTGCTCAAGTTGACTGTCATGAATGGATCAATTTCACCACAAATAAAGCACCATTTCATAATCAATAACTGATTTCACCAAACCAATTTGCTAAGTATCTGACTTCTAGTTGCATTTAGTTAGCAACACATTCGGTGATTCTATAATGCAATCTACTTCTAACTTTATTTGCCTCTAGCTTTTGTGTCATCTATAATTACAGCAGCACTTTGCACTCATGTATGGCAGCAAAAACATCCATTTTTTACAGCAAAAACAGCATTTTCAGCTGTCCAAAACACTCATTTACAACACTCATTTACAGCAGCAAAAACAGACATTTTTTACAGTAAAAACACCATTTACAGCAGCAATAACAGCATTTTACAGCAAAAACATCAATTTTACAGCAAAAACAGCAACATTTACCACTTTTGACAGCAAAAACAACATTTACAGCAGCAATTTTACAGCATTTTACAGCAAAAACAGCAACATTTGCCACTTTTGACAGCAAAACCAGCAATTCACAGCATCAAAAACAGCATTTACAGCAGCAAAACAGCCACTTTCAACAGCAAAAACAGCATTTAGAAGTTGTTCAAAACACCCATTTACAGCATTTATAAAGAACCGTTTCAGAATTTAAGTCAAATTTTGGTAAAAATTCAGCCACTTCAGAATCAATGATATCCATGTGCATAATACTTGATTCGAGATACTAATTTCATATATTCGACAAATTCGAGAACCCTAAACCCTAACATGACACAACAACTAAATTCTTCTACAAATTCGAAGAAGGGGCAAAATTAGAGAGCCATTGGTGTAGAAGCAACCTTGCAGGAGCAACATTAACCATCTACATAGTCGAAAAAGCTCGAAATTGGACATACCTGTCGGAATCTCGCCCTCTTCGCCTAGGTCTGACTGTGCAGCACCCCCGCCTTGTTCGCCCGGAGTCCGCCACCACTGACGCCAGCGAGTCCCCCTCTGCACCCCAATGCCAGCGACCGACAACCCCAACGTCGGCGATCCCCCTCCAGCAGCCTGGGTGCGCGTCTGCTGTTCACGTTTCCCCTGTGGAGTGGAGCGTTCTTTCTCCCGATGGTTGAAGTAATTAAATTTTTTTTTATTTCAAAGTAACGGAGGCTGTTAAAATTAAGAGAGTGGACACGAGGTGAAAACATTTCAAACCTCGGGGGTACCACGTGAAAGAGGTAAAAGAATTGGTCACCGCGTGAATTTTGCGATACCTCAGGGGTACCTCGTGAAATTTCCGTTAATAAAATAATATTATAAGTTAATTAAAGCGCAATGGTTTATAAATGGATTTTTGGGTCAAGTGTGATTGGAAAAGATGTTTTAAATAAAGATTGCTCTAACTTGAGATTTAAGAGCTTCGGGAATCTTGGGAAATTGACTTGTCTGATTTGTATATATAAATTAACATATGCGATATTGATGTGTTATGTGTTGATTATAAAACATGCTATGAAGTGTTGTGTTATAATAGGATATATGATTATGGCGATATCTTAATCTGATAAGCATGATGCGAAGTATGTGAATAAGATATGGTTATATGTGAATTGGAGCATGATTTGACCTGTTAGAATCTTGAATTGAATTATGAAGCATGATGAGATGTTATATGATATTATGTGATGATATATAAGATGAGACATGATGAAATATGACAGTTAAGATAAAATGGAAGGATTAAGATGATATGAGAATAAGGCGATATGTGACGATATGAGCTGATTGATGGAAATGAATAAGGAAGATGATGAGATGAGTTGAGGTGATAAGGATGAAATGTTAAGATGCGATATTCTATGGTTATGTGAACTTATGTGCGATAGTTAGGGGCGCCTTGTGTGACTTAGACGTAGACTTATGCACATCTTATGATATATGCTAGGTGATTTGTGACATGATTGGATTGCTTGCTATTGCTGATTATTTCTTGGATTCTACGCGCCTCCAGGTAAGTTTCCTACGGGAGCTTACTCAGTAACTCGGACCTCCTGCCTGATGTGTCATATAGTATGTAGGTGTTGCATATGCATAAAAGCATGCCATGTAGTATCATGCTTAGGACTTGCACTTTCGAATGAGCATTTGAACACTTTATGTGATTGCGAAACAGAACGGCCGTTATCTGTGAGTCTTAGAGTCTTTGCTAGGGTCATGGGGGCATTCGGGTTTGATACCGTTTTGGTCCCCAATCGAGTCGATGAGTATGATCTATATATATGTGTTACGGTTTGGCATAGACCGAGCGTCCTACCTCGGAGTGGGTACGGGAATATATCTATTACGGTTCGGCTGAGGTCGAGCGCCCTACCTCGGAGTGGGTACGGGAAATACAGAGATATGGGGATATGCCACTTGGCATTCTTTGGGCGCCTTTACAGTTTTCTGCACATTATTTCAACTAGGAGCATGCTAGTGTGATTTAAATTATGTACCGCATTAGACCATCCTTTATTCTAGGAATAGGCATATTATATGGCCTCAGCGCGGTCTTTAGGGCCCGCAGGCGTCTCTGGGCTTGACTTCGTGGATAGTGTTAGGTACCCGCCCTTTTGCTGCTCTGTGCTTCTATGGCGAGGGATCCTCTTGGTCGAAAGCGAAGAACCGGACTGACCCGTACCTGAATTGCAAGATCCGAACGAAGGTATCCGACCTTCGAAACGTAACCCGGGTATTTATATCCGGGCCGTTACAACTCCTTTCGTTAAAAAAATGTAAGTCTTGATTTTTCGGCATGTTTTTCAATTAACTAAAAACTATACTCCATCTGATCTTTAAAAAAACCTTTTTAATTACTAATAACTATAAGAAATTAATGTTTTATGTCATTTTTAACTCCTTGAAAAATCTGTTGAGAAGTCAAATGACTTATATTTTTAACACTGGAACACATTTCATAATATTTTATATAGTTGTTAACCTTTTGAAAAATATGCTGAGAAGACAAATGACTAATATTTTTAACACTGGAAAATATATTATTTCAATATTATTTATTATTATATTTTTTTCACTTGCTAAAAAACAATTGTTGATTATTTATCTATTTGCTTTGCTTCAATGCTAATTATTTATTTATAATATGACAACTGTAAAAAGTAAGAAAACTATTCAAAAGAACATCTTTTAATTAAAAGAGTAATGTAAATTTTTTTTCAATATATACAAAAAATAATCAGGATTGTAGTCCATCTCCATGTGCAGTAAAAATAAAAAGTCCATTCCCTTGAACCGAGAAAACACAGTAGGCATGGCCGAATGACATCCATTTTGTCTCGAACACCTCTCTCTCACATCTCTATTATTTCCCCATCCCCTCATTCTTCCATTTCTAGTACCTTTTCATGTGAGTTTGACAACTCAAATTGCTTGAGATAAAGCCTATTTCAACAGAGAGGATCTCCGTTATTGATGTATCATCATTGCCCTTGAGTCCCAATTCGGAGCCGATCGATCTCTTCTTCAAAAAGTTTGAAGGTAAAATTGATGGTTTGAGGTCCTCTATTAGGAATGAATTCGTAGTTAATTTTCACTTAATTGATAGAATTACTCTTATTGCTATCAATTTATGATTTTGTTTTGCATAATGCCAATCATTATTGTCCAATTCGGGCAAAAGGGGACAAATTTGAAAGTCAAGAGGAAAAAGGAGGTTTGGTTTACATTAATTTGAAGCAAGCATAATGAGAGATATTGTGGATTTGTGGTTTGTGTTTACGAAGGGGACTTGCATCTTCGTCCATAATTGGATGAATTAGGTTAGTGAGGTTACTTATACTCCCAAAATAGGTTAGTTTGAGATCAATTTGACACTCGCATAATTGGATGAATATGGTTTTATACTTTTACTGTGTTATTTGATTTGATCTCTGTATATCTTGTAAACATCTGATAAAGTTTGTGGAGGAAACTTCATCTTCTTCCATAAAAGAAGAGTGAATCAATCCATTTCTTACACCTTTAATCAACACTTAGCACAGTGACCAAGTTTTAAGTGCTTAGGAGTTCCTATCCTCGTTAGCTAGCTACATATAATGTAAGATGGTAGTTCATTACTTGGTTATCTGCTGCAAAAAGAGTTATGTAATTTGGAGAGAAAACTAATAAATGGAAAGAATAGAAATATAGAGGAAAAAAAAGTTTTATAATATTATGTAATAGATAAAAATAGAGAAAAAATGTAAATAGAAAAAAGAAGCAACATAATATTGTAGTTTCCTCTGAAGGTGAAATTGGTGGTATGAGGTGATCTATTAGGAATGAATTTATTTTCAATTACTTCAGTTAAGTGTTCTTATCATTCTTATTCATGGAATTTGTGATTGATTTTACTTGCGTTATTGTCAATCATGATTGTCTAGTTTGGACAAAAGTGGAGGAATTGGAGAGTTAAGAGTTGTAATTAGAGTTAAGTTGTGATCAATTTTAAGCGGGTACAATGAGGATAATGTGGTGTGTGTTTATCATTGTGAAGGTTTGGAGGGAATCACTAATGAACTTACAAATTTTCTTACATAATTAATCGAAATGCATTTGGTATGGTTGCAGATTTTTATATGGGTTGGATAATGATGTTGTTGCAATGTTGTGATTTAAGAAGAGTAGATGCTAGTGCACATGAGCTATAAGTAGCTTGTGGCATTGTTCATGTAGCAATCGATCTTGATCTCATACATGGGTTGCATTGTGCTAGACCTCCTGTTAGAAGGCTTCTTCCCTCTGCATTTGGTCAGCTGATAAGGTATCTCACCCTGCTTGATGATTTTGGTTGTAAGCTCCAGCATTCTATATGAATTCACGGTGAAGACATTTTGATTAAGCAGTTTGGCTATAAAACTCCAAGATTAGGAGTTTTAAGGGATTGATTTTTTTGTACTTGCTGCAAAGTGGATGCGATTTTTTTGTAAACTGATTTTGTTGTATATGTGTAGATATGAAATCAATCAGCATGTTAGTACAAAAAATAGTAATGCAATATTGATTGGAATTAAATATTGGATAATGAACAAATTCATCAACTTTCGTTTTAATTCGCTTCAGGATATATTATGGATTCCTCAAGATCAATTATATGATAGTTATTCTTTAATAATTCAGAAGTTGGTATAATTAGGAATGGCAAGAAAATTAATTCTTGCTGTAGTAGATATACCATTCTTCAAACTTGGTGGTGAATAAAGGAGCAACTAAATAATTAGATGTATAAGAATGGATTACACTTCCCTTTAAAAACAACACAAATGTATTTGGATTAGGTTGCATTTCAGAAATAGGAAATCTAAATAATTAGATGTATAAGAATAATAGAGAATAGATACATATATACCATATCATCGGGACCTGATAAACTCTATGTTTATGTACCACACTCTAACAACATCAATGACTTGAACTAATTGATTAATTGGACTTTGATTCGCCAATCTCCATGTTGTTGATTTTTTTTGTAGACTTGCAGAAAGGAATGAAGAAAAGCGGCCGGTACAACATGCATATGGAATTGACTTTAGCAAGTGTTATATAAAAGGTGGTAGTGTGGATGATTTTATTTCAGGCTTTATGCAGAAGATGGAACATCGATCATGATATTATTAGGTTTTTCATTTAAAGTTGAATCTTATATCCATCTTAATTATAAAATATCAAAGGATTGAGGGTAAGTAATTGAAAGGGGATGGTTTTTATAACCTTATCTCCATCTTAATCGTAGAATATGAAAGGATAGAAGGTGTATGGTTTTTAATCAACTCGTTCGGTTGTCTTATTCATATGTAGGTAATTGTAATATTGGTTGTTAATGGAAAGTCGGTAACATTGGTTACAAGTGGTAACGATGGTGAGAAATGGCAAGCTATGCCTTTATGTAGATGGATCAAAATAGAATATAGATTTAATGGCAAAAAAATAATAAAAGCCTTACAAATAACTTTCTTATTTCCCTGTTGATGTGTTGTTTTTTATTTTACAATTCGTCATGGGTAAAATGACAAAAAAAATACTAAATAACTAATTAAATAGGCTTGACAAATGAGTATTTTATACCCAAAAAATAACCATTAAAGTTGGGAAAAAATAAAAAGAACATATCAATAATGGGGTTAAAAACAACTAATTAAGTAGGCTTGACGTACAAATGAGTATTTTATACCCAAAAAACAAAGTTGGAAAAAATAAAAAGAACATATTATTGGATTCAAATTCTAGATTATGGGGCTCCCAAAAATATAACTCACAAAGTGGGGAAAAATAAAAGGAGCATGTAGATAATAGGATTCGAAGTCTAAACCATTGTAGTCTCAACAACATCAATAACCATTAAGCTAAATATGTTTTTATGATACAAAATGAATAGATAGGATAAAATAGTGAAAACTTTAAAGGAGTAAATGATGGCAATAAATTGCCCATAAACACAACTTTTAAGGTTTATATAGATATAGATAAGTTTAAAAAAAGGATTTATTACTTTGGATTTGATTTGTTCAATTTATTATATAAATCAATTTATGATGTAAATATCATTAATGATTTCGTACAAGAGGTTATCTTATAAGTTCAAACAAATATAAGTGTCGATAATGAAATATGATGTTTTTTATGGTATTAGTTTTAGACCAATTAATAGGATCACAAAAGTTTATATAATAAATACTTCTAAAATTGAGCAATGTTTGATCACAAAGGTTTTTATAAATTTGTAGTTTATACGAGTAAGATTGATAATAAGATATTTGAGATTATCGTATAATATAAATCCATGTGGATATAAGTTTGTTATAAATATGAGTTCATATAAGCAAAACTTATGTAAATCAATCATATTTATTTCAAGAATTTGAGATGATATTAGTAACAAGGGTTAGGGTGCTAATTTGGAGAGGGAAAAAAATATGGATGACTATAAATGGTTTAGGGTGTTGATTTTAGAAGAAAAAAAAATTATGGGTGATTTACCTTGCAATTGTGGAAAAACTTCTTTCTCACAAAAAAATTCGATCAAAATTTATATTTTGAGTTTACCACCTAAACATTAAAATTCCCGCTCAATTTACATTCCAAAACTAAGAATATACATACAAGACAAGGAAGAAAAAATAGTAGGCACGGGTGTGCAGCAGCGGGCGTGACCTCAATAGTTCCGGGTTGGAATTTGAGGATTCCGGATTAGAATGTTGAGTCGTTATCAACTTGTTGGCTCGATTTTGCTATGTTGCATGTCAAAATTTGAAAAAATGATCAACATGAAAGTTGTAGAGATTTGAATAAGCTTTCCAACAAGCTATAAAACGACTCAATCCAAATTTTGTGGATCTCAAACGGCTCATTATACCGAAACATCTCTAAGTTGTAATTGTCCAAAAATCGTCCGCTCGAAAATAAGCCCTTCTTATCTTGATTCTTACCACATGAGAGTATGAGACTGCTACAAAAGGCTCTTTTGGCGTTCGTGATGATCATGAACTTGGCTTCAACTAATCTCATTTCATCATGATTTTTTTGCATATTAAATTTCGAATTAACTGGATACTAACTCAAAATATGTAGATACCAACTTAGAACTTCGTAAAGTTGTGTTTTCCGTGATGCCAACTCCGAATATGTGGATGCCAACTTGGAACCTCATAAATTTTGAAATTTTTATGATACAGGTCAGAATGATTTTTTGATATTAACGTCTTGGCATGATTTCGCTATGTTGTCAACCGAATTTGCAAAATTGGTCAACATGATAGTTGTAGCCATTTAAATTAGCTTTTTAACAAGCTATAGAATGAATAGATTTAAATTTCATGGATCACAAATCAATCATTTTGATAATAAGTCTTTCCTAGCTTGGTAATTAGCACATGAGACCTCGATGCAAGACTCTTTTGGTGTTCGTGAATTGAAACCGTCAAATTGAGGATGATTTTTCTTACTAACATGTCGACTCATTTTATGATTACTTCCCAAATTGAGCAATATATGTTTGATCACAATTTTTTTTTATAAATTTATAGTTTATACGAGTAAGATTGATAATAAGATATTTGAGGTTATCGTATAATATAAATCCATGTGGATATAAGTTGTTATAAATATGAGTTCATATAAGCAAAACTTATGAAATTGGATTTGATTTGTTATACAAGATCTTATAAATTTGGAATAGTATATAATTAACACGTTGAATCATAGTTATGATATTAAATGTAAATCAATCATATATATTTGAAGAATTTGAGATAATATTACTAATAAAGGGAAGGGTGCTAGTTTGGAGAGGAAAAAGAAAGTATGGATGACTATTAATAATTTAGGGTGTTGATTTCAGAAGAAAAAAAATTATGGATGATTACCTTGCAATTGTGGAAAAACTTTTTTCCCACAAAATATTTCGATCAAAATTTGTAGGGAAATTCTAGTTGGTACCCTTCAATTTATGGTAAATTCGGATTGTGTCCCGGGTTCTGAAATTGTCCGACCGGTACCCTCGAGCTATGCATAAAATCCATTCCATGCCCAATCATTTCTTTAAACATTTAACTCTTTTTTTTTTAAAAAAAAAAGGGAAAGGCAACCCCTTCTTTGGAAAAACAAAACGGTAGGATTTGAGAGCACAATTCCACAACCCTAAAATATTCTTTAATATTTGGAAGATGTAATATAATAATTTTCTTTAACCCTGCAATCGAGAGGGGAAACGGTCTCTCCTCTTTCTAGTTTTTCTAGAGAGAGGGAGACTCAACCTCGACTTAGGCCGTTCTAATCCGGCTTCGGCCACCTTAACCCGGCTTCGGCCACCATCAACCCGGCTTTAGCCGCCTTAGTGACAACGTGGCTCCGCCACTCCCTAACTCCGGTGTCATACCAGTTGTAAATCGAGTTCGAAGCAACCTAGCCCCGATTCCGTTTGTGGTGGTCAATCCGATCCCCAATTTGTTTTGGGGATTTTGTGAATCTGAGTGTCCTACCCCTAATTTACACTTCTCTAGTCTGATTGTGCAAAGCCTCCTCTCGTTCTTCCATGCGGGTAGCCCGTTCAGGTGGCTTTTGTCCGATTTGCTAATCCCGTCGGCCTGCCCCTCTCCCTTTGGTGGTGGCGTGGTGTTTTTTTTTTCTAGTTTACATCCTCTCCAACCGGTTTGGTGCCGGTCCTCTCCCTCCCTTTTGGGTTCGTCTCCCCTGGTGGTCGGTTGGTGCTTCAGCGGATCTGCCTCGGCGTGTTGCCCGCCGCCCTTCCAGCCTCCTCACCCTCTTCGCTTAACCTCTCCCTGTCGACCTTGCTATTCCGGCCACCCCTGTCCCTCCTCTGCAACTCTATGCGGCGTCTGTAGGGTTTGATTAAGACTAAGTGTTTCCAGTTTCAATTGGCACTGGGCAAGCTTGGCCCGCTTGTTGTTCTTTGAGCCTTGCCGACCCTGCAACTCCGACTTCTTCGTTCACCTCCTTTCTACTGCTTCCTTTAGCCCTCGGGCTTGGGAGGCCCGTTGTTGGGCCCATCTAGTGTCCTTTGGGCCCAAAGCAGCCCTAAACAAAAAAAAAGAGAGAGAAGGTTGTATGTATGTACGTATGTACGTATGTACGTATGTACGTATGTACGTATGTACGTATGTACGTATGTATGTATGTACGTATGTACGTATGTATGTATGTACGTACGTACATATGTACGTATGTACGTACGTACGTACGTACGTATGTATGTATGTATGTATGTATGTATGTATGTATGTATGTATGTATGTATGTATGTATGTATGTATGTATGTATGTATGTATGTATGTATGTATGTATGTACAACTCCCGAAAGGGATTGACGAAAATCCCGAAAGGGCTTGTTCAAATCCCGAAAGAGCCCTAATAAAATCCCGAAAGGGTTTTCAGGTGGGTTGTTCTCCCGAAAGAGCCCTAATAACTCCCGAAAGGGTTTTCATTAGAGACGAGATCAACCAGATTTCAACTGTCTACATCAATGTAGGAATGGATGGCTTGGTTTATGGTGTGGAGAAGAATGGCGGGATGGTGAATGAAGCCACCAGACAGAAGGCAGAAGTACCCATATAGATGCCAACGAGGTGAGAAAGAGTGATGCAGCTCAAGCTGTTGATAACTGATTAGATCTGAAGAGTCTATAAGGCGATGAATAATACTCTAGAAGGGGGGGATGAATAGAGTATGCTCAATTTTTGAAAAATAAAATAACTCTAGAGAAAACGCAAAGCAACTTGTCAAGACCTTGATATGACAACCAAATCTTGACAAACTAAAATCAATCGATAAAAATAAATGCGGAATAAATAAATGAACACACGAATTGTTAACGAGGTTTGGCACCAACTTGGCCTACGTCCCCGCCTAGGGTTAGCAACCCGTAGGATTCAACACTTCTTATTTCACTTTCCTTGAGCCTAGAACTTCCTAGAAGAACTTCCCTTCTTCTATACAAAGCCTCACCGCTTCTATTCTAGCACTCAACCTCACAAGTGAAATGGAAGCCCTCACCACACACAGGAGTGTGTCTAGATCGAGTGTAGCAACACTTAGTGTAAAAAGAATGACTTGTACAATAAGCTCTTATGTCTCTCTCAAAACAATACGCTAAACTTAAAGTACTTAGAGAAACTGAGGACAATGAATGCTTTAAGAAGACTTGATCGTAGTGATATGTGGCTTGCTTAGTTAATCCTCGTCTTCTTGCATTCGTCTATAAATAGTTGGTCTTGTTATGACATGGAGGGAAAGCCGTTGAAGTTTGAATTCATCTGAATCAGTTCTTTCCAAAGTCTCTAACCCATGATGTGCTCAATTGAGATTTGAATGAATCAGCAATCTGGATTTTATCCTTGGGTCGATTTCATGAGATCCACTTACCTAAAAGGGTTAGATAAAGAAGGCAAGAATATATATATATATGACAAATATGTAAAATGGAACAGGCCCAAGAAGTAAGGCCCAAAAGCCCTTTAGTTTAATGGCCCAAACCTTGTCGAAAGTCCTGCAAATAATCTTATATATATATAATATGTTAGGCATAAGAAACGCATAAATAGGTTTCAATGCAGAGGGTTTGACCTTGGTTTCAAGACCTTGAAACCAAGGCTTTGTTTTGTCTTTCATCATTCTCTGGTATGACCTGCATGTTAGTAACTCAAGGTCTTACAATCAAGGTGGAGTCTTCAAGATCGACGATGACGACGATGATTGTTGGATGGTGGACTGAGAAGGAACTGCAATGGCTTAATGAAACTATTTCTGAAATTAACAATTTAATAGGTTGCATTTTTTTAAATAAAGTAAACGGTGTTAAGGGTTCAAACAAAAGATTGGGTACATAACGGAAAATTTCAAAGTGTGGGACACCATCTGGATTTAGCTTAACTTGAGGGGTACCAACCGAAATTTTTCAAATTTGTATTTTAAGTTTTCCCACCTAAACCTAAAATTTCTCGCCTAATTTCATTCCAAAACTAAGAATGTACATACAACTAACAAGACAAGGAAGAAATAGCAGTAGGCACGGGTGTGCATCAGCGGGCGCGACCTCAATGGTTCCGGGTCGGAATTTGAGGATTCCGGGTTGGAATGTTGAGTCGTTATCAACTTGTTGCCTTGATTTCGCTATGTTGCAGGTCGAATTTAAAAAAAATGATCAACATGAAAGTTGTAGATATTTGAATCAACTTTTCAATAAGCTATAGAATGACTCGATCTGAATTTTTTGGAGCTCAAACGACTCATTATATTGAAATGTCTCGAAGTTGGAACTGTCCATAAACCATTTGCTCGATAATAAGCTCTTGTTATCTTGATTCTTAGCACATGAAACTGCTACAAAAGGCTCTTTTTGACATTCGTGATGATCTTGAACTTGCCTTCAACGAATCTTATTCCATCATCATTTTTTTCAAATTAAATTCCGAATTACCTAGATACTTACTTGGAATATGTAGATACCAACTTAGAGCTTCATAAAGTTGTGTTTTTCGTGATGTCGACTCCGAATATGTGGATGCCGACTTGGAACCTCGTAAAATTTGAAATTTCATGATACCGGTCAGAATGATCATTCGATATTAACGTCTTGGCTTGATTTCGCTATGTTGCCAACCGAACATAAAGAAGGGGTATTTATTACCTTGAGGTCATGATTTCAATTCCCATTAGCCTCACTTTTTTACTATTTTTTTTCTATTAGTTTCCTACTACTAAAAATGCCTAATTAAATACCAAATTTAAGGTTTTCTCCAATATAATTAAAAAAAACTTTATTTTTATATATACATATAAAAAATTTCTCAATTTTTTTTATAATTTTTGTTTATTGTTTTAAATTTTTCCTACTAAAAATGACTATTTAAATCATAAATTTAAGGTTTTTCCAATACATTTAAAAAATATTTTCTTATATACATGCACAAATAATTTTCTCAAAAAAACATTTAGCCAAATTTAAGGTTTTCCCAAATATACTTAAACAAAAACTTTCTTTTATACATATATAATCCTCATTTTTTAAAATAATATTTGTTTTTTTTTAAAAAAAAAATTCTACTAAAAATAACTATTTAAATCATAAATTAAGGTTTTTTCAAATATATTTAAACAAAAAAGAAGTATTTTTCATACATACATGATACATGCAATAAAAATTTTCTTGAAATTTTTTTAGCCCCCTTAACAAAATTTTTGGATCCGCCACTGCAACCGAATTAGCAAAATTGGTCAACATGATAGTTGTATCCATTTAAATTATCTTTTTAATAAGTTATAGAATGATTAGATTAAAATTTCATGGATCTCAAATGACTAATTTTGATAATAGGTCTTTTGTAGCTTGGTCATTAGCACCGAGACCTCGATACAAGACCCTTTTGGAGTTTGTGATTTGAAAACTTCAAATTGAGGATGATTTTTCTTACTAACATGTTGACTCATTTTATGAGTTTATATAATAAATACCTCCCAAATTAAGCAATATACGTTTGATCACAATTTTTTATATATAAAATTGTAGTTTATACGAGTGAGATATATTGATAATAAGATATTTGAGGTTATCGTATAATATAAATCTATGTGGATATAAGTTGTTATAAATATGAGTTCATATAAGCAAAACTTGTGAAATTGGATTTGATTTGATTATACAAGATCTTATAAATTTTGAATAGTATATAATTAACACATTGAATCATAGTTATGATATTAGATATAAATCAATCATATATATTTAAAGAATCTGAGATAATATTAGTAACAAGGATTAGGGTGCTAATTTGGAGAGTAAAAAAAGTATGGATGACTATTAATGGTTGGGTGTTGATATGAGAAAAAAAATTATGGGTGATTACCTTGCATTTGCGACAAATCTTCTTTCCCACAAAAAAAGTTTGATCAAAATTTGTATTTTGAGTTTACCCACCTAAATCTAAAATTTTCCTCCTAGTTACATGTGATTTTAAAACATGAGTTTTCAGCACGATTTTCAGGCTTAACCGAGCTATAAAGTCATGTGTTATTTTAAAACTAGAGTTTTTAGCATGATTTTTAGGTTGAACTGAGTTGTAAAGTCATTTTGTAATTGAGGTTTTTTGCACAGGTTTCAAATAAACTAAGTTATAAAGTAGTCCTCACGGTTTTTACCACAATATGAGGTTTTTACCGGAGTCAATCCGTGTATATATATATATATATATATATAGGGATTGACTATTTGACTCCGGTGAAAACCTCAAATTGCGGTAAAAACCATGAGACTACTTTATAGCTTGGTTTATTTGAAACCCGTGCTAAAAACCTCAATTACATAGTGACTTTACAACTCAGTTCAACCTAAAAACCGTGCTAAAAACTCCAGTTTTAAAATAACACATGACTTTATATATCGGTTAAACCTAAAAACCGTGCTGAAAACTCATATTTTAAAATTACATTAGTGACTTTATAGCTCGGTTTTATTCAGAACTGGGCTAAAATATGTGACCTTATAGATCGGTTCTATTTATAACCGGGCTATAAAGCTAGTGAACGGGACTAAAAAGCCGGTCCTCACAGGTTTTTACCGCAATTTTGGTTTTCACCGGAGCGCAACCCTATATATATATATATATATATATAGGGTCGGGTTCAGGTGAGAAGAGGTGAACCAGTGAGAAGGAAAGAAGCAATCTGATTGGTCCACGTGTCCAAAAATAAATTAAAAATAGGAGACGCGCGGATTACCCAAATTAATTAGTAACACCCACCCAAATTAATTAGTAACACCCCCACTCTCACATACAACACTAATTAATTACACGCGCCAATCAACACAACGTACTAATTAATTAGACAATGTACGTACACATGAAAGTGTTTACATGGACTTTTAAAAATTATTTTTTGGCATTTTCACTTGTTAAAAAAATATAAAAAGTATATTTTTGGGTGTAATTTAATTTTATCTACACATAGACACCCACTTTGTATATGTTTTGTTAAAAAAAAAGTGGTTCACAAGTTATAAAGAAGTGGTTCATGATGTTAACAAAAAGTGGTTCAGCCCTTTTACTCTTAGTGGTTCAGCCTTTTTACTCTTAGTGGTTCAGCCCTTTTACTCTTAATGGTTCAGTCCTTTTATTCATAGTGGTTCAGCCCTTTTACTTGTGGGTTCAGCCCTTTTTACTCTCAGTGGTTCAAGCCTTTTACTCTTAGTGGTTCAACCCTTTTACTCATAGTGGTTCAACCCTTTTACTCGTGTGGTTCAACCTTTTTACTTATAGTGGTTCAGCTCTTTTACTCATAGTGGTTCAGCCCTATAAAGAAGTGGTTCATGAAACTATAAAGAAGTGGTTTATGAACCTATAAACAAGTGGTTCATGAAGCTATTAAGAAATGGTTCATGAACCTATAAAGAAGTGGTTCATTGATCTATAAAGAAGTGGTTCATTGAGCTATAAAAAAGTGGTTCATGGAGGTATAAAGAAGTGGTTCATTGAGCTATAAAGAAGTGGTTCATGAACCTATAAAGAGTGGTTCATGAAGCTATAAAGAGTGGTTCATGAACCTCAATATAAGTTTACAACTTTTAATTTATATGTGTTGAACCACTTCTATAATTAAAATTTTTAGTTACTGAATCAATCTCTATTTAGTCACTGAACCACTCTCTATTTAGTCACTGAACCAATCTCTATTTAGTCACCGAACCACTCTCTATTTAGCACTGAACCAATCTCTATTTAGTCACCGAACCATTCTTTATTTAGCACTGAACCAATCTCTATTTAGTCACTGAACCAATCTCTATTTAGTCACTGAACCAATCTCTGTTAAGTCACTGAACCACTCTCTATTTAGTCACTGAACCACTTGGTATTAAAACACTGAACCACTTGGTATAAACCTCTGAACCACTTGGTATAAACCTCTGAACCAATTAATATAAAACCCCTTAACCACTTTAGATTTTTGCTTCCTCCCCAAATCTTTCGATGTGTGTGATTTATAAAAACACCAAAAAAATGGGGTCTACATGTTTTAAGCTGTTATTTACCGAGTATTTATTTATAGTTTTATAAAATGGTAAATCACTTTGAAACAATTCAAGGAATTAATTTCAAACTTTATCCGATATAAACAAGTACAAGCTTGGAAAAAAAATCATATAATAAAAACCTTAACATATAATATATCATTTGAAAATGAACCATTGATATAAAAGAGGTATAAAATCGAAGCCCGAAAAAAAAATCGAAGCCCGGAGGGAAGAAAAGTGGGAAGGGGAAGGAAAAGAAGCTGCCATTACAAACAAAGGACCGAAGCCAGGTGAAGCAAAGGTTAACCAAAAAGAAATAGATTATGAGGATAGAAAAATAAAAAGAAAGCTAAACCATCCACCACTCAAGTAGAAGTGGGCACAGCAGGAACCGCCCTCTAAAGAGGAAACCAAGCGAAGGAGGAAGACCCCAAGGCCTAGAATGGCCAGAAACGACGCAAAAGCTTGAGAGAAAGGAGCTACGACTCCAGATCTACAAAGAGGACCATAAAAGCTCCCAAAGCTGAGCGTAAGCATGGAGATATTGTGGGTTTTTGTCCAAGCGAACAGGTCTTCACCCACAAACCTCAAATCGGCTTTAGATCTAGGAGAAAGAGGAGGAAGAACTCCAGATCTGAGAACCCAAAATGCAGATCTGAAAACCCAGATCTAGGAACCAAAGAAAACCGTAAGAACCACTCCAAAAGAAGGATAAAAGGATAAACGAGGCTCAGATTTTATGTGGAGGAAAACAAATCTTCAACTGAGACGCGTGAGGGTTGTTTTATAAAAAAAATAAAATAGATATGTTTCCACCAATTAGAGCGCTTCTTTCCTTCTTACCGGAAGGAGGGCTTCTCACTTGAACCCTTCCCTATATATATATATATATATATATATATATATATATATATATATATATATATATATATATATATATATATATATATATATATATATATATATATATATATATGGTGAGTAAAAAATCCTTTTACAAAGTATGACAAGATGCAAATATGTACCATCCCATAATTTTCTTTGCTCAAAACTAAATATATGCACTTTTCTTTCCACAATGCATTATTCTAACCATTCTAAGTCTCAATTCCCAAATGGGGGTCAGGCTCAATTCGGCTAGGGATAATTTTGTGGAGTTTACCCTTGTGTATAGGGTGTGGTTCAAGTGTACATACCCCTTAGGGTGTACCTTGTGCACAAATCTGGATCGTTGATAGGGATGAAATGGATGGTCTTGATTAAAAGAGATTTTTATTTAGTTTTTTCTTTAAATCGGGTGGGACCCGTTGGAAAACACAACATCCTCCCTTTACCCTTGTGTATACCGCGCGTGAGTGCAATTAACCTTCAGATTTTTTTTGGTAACCATTTGCTTTTTTTTAGGGTAAACATTGCCCTTTTCTTTTTTTTTCGGTAAACATTCACAATTTTTTTTTAAATGTAAGTTGGACCGATTTATCAAGAAGCACCAATTCCCTGTTGATCCAGAATTTTTTTTAAAAAAAGTAAATGGGCCATATTTTATTGTTTTAAAATATTATTTATCAATTTCACTTAATAATGTTTCACTTACTATTGAATAATGTTATGATTTGCCATCTAGTTCATATCAAAATTTACCAATTCCATGTAAGTGTTTGGATAACTGAGTCCTTGCCGGATCTTAGAGGCCTACTCCTGTATATATATCATTGGGTAAAAACCCTGAGGGTACAATCGTAACTATACACTCGATATGCACAAATATAAAACTTCCTAAAATAATGTCTGCGAACATCCTCCCTCAGTCGCTGCTAGAGGTGAGTGAATAGCAAGACTGGAACGAAAAGAAGTAAAAAGAGGAGTAGACAATCCTTTTGTGAAAATGTCCGCATACTGATGTGCAGAAGGAACATGTAATACCCGAATCTGGCCTAGGGCGACTTTTTCTCTATTGAAATGGATATCAATCTCGATGTGCTTGATCCGCTGGTGCTGAACCAAGTTCGAGGAGAGGTAGACGACGGAAACATTGTCACAATAGACCAAGGTGGCCGCACGAAACGGAACACGAAGCTCACAAAGAAGTTTGCGGAGCTAGCAGGTCTCTGCCACGGCGTTGGCGACACCGCGATACTCGGCCTCGGCACTGGAGTGAGAGATGGTTGTCTGACGCTTGGAGGACCACGAGACGAGGTTATCGCCGAGGTATACCGCGAAGCTAGAGGTGGAGCGGCGAGTTTCGGGACAACCCGCCCAGTCGGCGTCCGAGTAGGCTGTGAGGGTGTTGAACCGGCCACGACAGAGGTGCAAACCCATGTCACTGGTGCCTTTGATGTACCAGATGATCCGCTTGAGAGTCTAGAGGTGATGTTCATGGGGATCATGCATGTATAAGCAAATTTGCTGGACGGCGAAGGCGATGTCTGGCCTAGTGAATGTCAGGTACTGGAGGGCAGCCGCCAAACTACGGTAGGCTATAGGATCATCAACCTTAGAACTGGAGGCAACATCGAGCTTGGACTTGCAGTCGACAGGGGCAGTGGCGGGTTTGCAAGACGTCATCCGGGCTTTGTCGACAATCTCAAGAGCATATTTCTTCTGATGAAGAAAAAGCGCATCACGATTGCGAGTCATAAAGATGCCGAGGAAGTAGCTCAACGGACCAAGATCAGTCATGGCAAACTCCGAACGCAGCAATGTCATCAGGTGAGACAATAGGGAAGAAGAGGATGTAGTGAGCACAATGTCGTCGACGTACAGTAGGAGGTAGACAGTGTTAGACCCCGAATGGAACACAAAGAGGGAGTGATCATACTGAGTGCCCTGAAAACCAATCCCAGTGAGGTACATGGCGAATCGCTGATACCAGGCACGAGGCGCCTGTTTCAACCCATAGAGAGACTTTCGGAGAAGGCAGACGTGGGAGGGGCGTGAGCGATCATAGAAACCTGGCGGCTGATGCATATACACAGTCTCCGAACGCAGCTGGTGAATAGGCCAGTCCTTGGTGAGAGCGATGCTCAAAACAGTGCGTATGGTAGCGGGTTTGACGACCGGGCTAAAGGTTTCATCACAGTCCACACCAACCTCCCGAGACTTGCCATTGACAACTAGGCGAGCCTTGTGACGTTCAAGTGACCCATCAGACCTGTACTTATGTTTGAACAACCTCATGCAGTTAATGATATTAGAGTCCCGAGGCCTAGGAACGAGGTCCCACGTGCCATTTTTAATTAAAGCACTAAACTCATCGACCATGGCGGCATGCCACTTCGGGTCCTGTAAGGCCTTTTGTGGTGATTTAGGTAGGGGGGATATGTGTGTGGATGGGGTGAGAAGGTTGTACTTGGGGTTGGGTTTGAAGATCCCGGATTGGGACCGGGTTTTCATGGGTGGGGCGGCGGGCGCTGCAAGGGGCGACGACCGCGGCATGGGTGCGGCGGCCGCTGCAGGGGGAGTTGCAGCAGTCGCTGCGGCGGGTGGGGCGGCGGGCGCTGCATGGGGCGGCAGATGCGGCATGGGTGCGGCGGCCGCTGCAGAGGGAAGTGCAGTAGGTGGCGCGGCATGGGTGGGGCAGCGGTCGCTGCATGGAGCGGCGGGCGTGGCATGGGTGGGGTACGACCAAGGAGATGGCGGAGGAGGGGTGGGTATGTGTTAGAGTCGGGAGGGACTTGGGGTGTGGTGACAGGGGGCTGAGGTTGGGAAGCGAAAGGGAAGGTTTATTCGTCAAAAATCACATAGCGGGATATTACAACTCGATTGATATCCAAGCGAAGATAACGATAGCCTCGATGGTTTGGGGATATGCCTAAAAAGACACATTTGGTGGACCGTGGGGAGAGCTTGTGAGGAGCGGCGGCACTCATGTTGGGAAAGCAAAGACATTCAAACACTCGAATGTGATTGTAGGAAGGGTAACGATGGTAGAGTGCCAGGGTTGGGATGGAGTTGTCAATGGCTTTGGATGGTAGGATATTGTGGAGGTAAGTGGCCATGTGAAGTGCTTCAACCCAAAAAATGGGGGGTAGAGAGGCATGTTGAAGGAGAGTTCGGGTTTTATCATTGAGAGTGCGGAGAATGCGTTCCGCTTTGCCATTTTGAGGTGAAGTTTGTGGACAAGAGAAGCGGAGGGCTATCCCTTGTTGTTGACAAAAGGAGCGGACAATGCTGTTGTCGAACTCGCCTCCCATGTCACACTGAATGGATTTGATAGGCAAATTAAATTGGGTTCTGACAAACTTGTGAAAGGTAACAATATGACCTTGTGTTTCAAATTTGTGGCGTAGAGGAAAAACCCAAACAAAATTGGTGAAATCACCAAGAACAACCAAATAATAGCAAAAACAACTAGCACTAGGAATAGGCGATGTCCACAAATCGCAATGTATAATGTCAAACGGTGCAAAGGTAACTGACAGAGAAATATGAAAAGGGAGTCTTTTGCTCTTAGCGATCTCACACGAAGTGCATACAACCAAGACTTTATTACAAGAAATGAAATGACTAGAACGAAGACTATGAAGGACATGATCGTCAGGGTGGCCAAGACGGGCATGCCACAAGTAGGAACCAAGGGTGACGTTGATGGACGGGGCTGCTCGGGGCGGTGGTTTGGCTGCGGCTAGAGGGTAGAGGTCGCCAGAACTATTGCACCGCATGATTGGGGTCCCCGTACGTAGATCCTTCACAAGAAAACCAAAAGGGTCAAATTGAACGGTCACGTGATTATCGATGGTAAATTGACGAACAGAGATGAGGTTTTTGACCAGGTTGGGGGCAAGTAGGACGTTATTAAGGCGAAAGGGTGGCAGAGTAGGGATGGTTGCTTGGTTCGAACCGACAATGGAAAGGGGTGCGCCGTTTCCGACATAGACAGAAGGTAAAGTTCTAGAATTGAAAACAGTTTGTAGGTTACCTTGCGCGTTTGTCATGTGAGAAGAGGCTCCGGTATCCATATACCAGTTTTCGTCCGGCTGCTAAAGTCCCATGGTGGAGAAAGCAGCGGAGAGGTCGGTGTGCATGGGTGACGCCGACTGCGGCTTTTGAAGAAGTATAGCACTGGGGATGGGGTCGACTGTGGTGGAGGGCGGCATGGGTGGACCATCGATGGCGGGGGGTAGCCCACCCACGTCGGATAGGGATAGGGCGGGGCACCCAGTGAGCCTGGGGGTACCACGGCGGCTGCGTGGATGAGCGGCGATCGCCACCTTGGTTGCTGCACCCACGGCGGTTGCCACGGCCTCGGTCTCGGCCACCGCGCTGCTGGGTCAGCATGGGTTTGTTGGTGGGTGGGGGTTGAGGGTAAGGGTTCGTGGGCAGGAAATCCTTGGAGGACACAAGGACATGGGACGGTGTCTGAGGGCGGCCCTGACGACTTTCCTCCTGGAGAGCTGATGTGCGCGCAAATTGCCATATTTTCTATGCACATATGAATTCATTTTGTTGTCTTTTGCATGCACATTAATGGGAAAACATGGGAATAGTGTAGTTTATGCTTAAATGTCAAATATATGGGTTTGCACGAGTTTCCATGTGATTTCGCAGAAAACAGGATGAAAATGGATGATTTCAGAAGAGCGGAAAAGGAACTCGAAGTCTTCTGAAGAGGTCGAAATCGACTGAAGACCTCGACATCGAGTACATCGAGACATAGGAATCGAGCAGAAAGGAAACAGAGCATCTTGACACAGAAGAGGTCGATATCGACATCTGGAGGTCGATATCGATGCTGCCAGATCGACCAAGTTGATAGAAGTCGAGTAGGAGAAGGAGAAGCTCGAGATAAGATTTTGGAGGGGTCAATATCGAGTGGAAGGGTCGATATCGACCATGCCAGCAGAGGAATTCGACTCCGATTTTGATAGAATTTTATCCAATGCTTGCAATGTCTATCCAAAGGTCGAAATTTCCTATCATCAACATCAGGTTTATCATGAGGAGGCTGATTTCACCATGAAGTTTTAGCTTTTACTTTTATTTATTTATCATCGAGAATAAAGATAAGGTTTCGAGTCCTTATCGTCATCTACAAATAGAAGCCAATAGGGCTGAGTTTAGACATTGAATATTAAGGAAGAAGAGTCGGTTTTAGGAGAGAATTCAGTTGCAAGAGAGAGAGAGAGTGGCCGAGTGGAGTTGTAAAGCGAGAGCGGAGTGGCTTGTTCGGTTGTACTTTCTTTCGGAGTTTTAATTCAAAGTAGTTTTTTTTTCAATAACAATGATGATGATGTGCATGATGAGGAGCGAGTAGTCAACCCACTTCTAGGGTCGGGGTGAGCCCGACGATAGCAATGTGAGGTAAGTGCATCAAAGGTATGACTTTTATGCGATTCCGTCTTCTACCCCATGCATGATCCTTTGCGAAAGTTAGGGAGATTCGTTATTTGCATTATTGAAGCGAAAGCCACTCATATTGCGAACTTGAATTACTCATGAATTGGATAGTAACTCTTAGGAATTATGCGAAAGCCTCTAATCACCTAAGTGTTGATAACGAAAGTTATTTGACGGAAAGAAATAAAAGTTCATATTTCTAGCATGAAACTTGCATTGTTATCGTTGTGGCATAAAACCCCGACTTTGGAAGCCTTTTAATTAGTTAAATTCTCCATAAGAGTCTTAGTTTTGTTTTTGTTCATCTTCCCTCTCCATTCTATTTTCTTCGGATCCTTTTCCGACAAATTGGTTACAAAGACAGTTTCTGTGACAAGCATCGAAATCGACCTTAAGGGTCGATATCGAGTACTAACATCGATATCGAGGTCTCTGCTCGACGTCGACTTGCTATTTTGTCTTCTGCAGGAACTGCGCTAGGAAATCGACCAGAACTGAGGTCGATATCGACCAGTATACTTGATATCGAGTGTCTGCTGAGGTCGAAAGCATTGATCGTGAGTACAACAAAGGAAGCGCTGACCTACCTCCTCGTGGATTCGATCCTGAATTACCCTACTACTACAAGGGAGGGGATTCTTGTATTATTTGTTTGGGACAGGGAGATAGTTGTGCTTTATTTTATTCTCCTATTTTACATACATACACCCCGCAACCCCCGTTACGAACAAATTGGCGCCGTTGCCGGGGAGGCAATCAATCGCCACCTGAGTTAATCACGATCTTTTTCTAAGCTTATTTTGCAGGTTTATGCGACGTTCTGATCGCGGACCTATCCTGGAATCAATTGACGAGCCTGAACATTTCTACCATCTTCGCAACAAAGCAATTCGCATCATGGCTGACAACGAGACGCAGGCTGAGATCATAGAGCGGTTGAGAAAGGAAATCGAGGACCACAATGCTACAATCGCTGCTGAAAGGGCCGCTGCTGCTGCTGAGCGAGCCCGTGCTGATAGGGAGGAGGATGCGCGCAGACAAGCCCAAGAGCGGCTAAATCAGTATCCACAGACGGCGATGCAATACATGCATCCGCCCCTTCATGTTCCTGAATCTGCCATTATAATTCCTCACTCCAATTATGAACTGAAAATTAACTTCCTATCTGAGATTAAAAGAAATACTTTTGAAGGAAGACATAATGAATGCCCCCTGCAACACATCTCTACTTTTATGGATTTATGTGAAACAGTTGCTGATGGAGTAAACTTAGAGTATGTGCGACTAAAATCTTTTCGATGGTCTTTGGCAGGAAAGGCATTACAATGGCTTGAAAGTTTGGCTCCACGATCGCTAAGGACATGGGCGGAGGTGAAAGATGCATTCTTGAACAAGTTCTTCCCACCTTCTAAAACGGCGATGCTACGACAAAGGATCACGGCTTTCAAACAAAAGCCAGGTGAAACCCTAGCACAGGCGTGGAAGCGCTTCAAAGACTTGCTGAGATCATGCCCGACGCATGGGCAACTTCCATATGTCATCCAAGAGATCTTTTATAACGCCCTTGATGCGCCGAATAAGGAGAGGATCAATTCATATACCTCCTATCGGTACATTGAGCTTACACCAACGGAGGCATGGGAGACCATTGAGAGGCTTGTGAACTTTGACAACACCTATGGGGCTGCTGCGGCCTATGATGCAAGGCCTGCCCCATCTATGCCACTATATGAGCCTCCAAGGGAGATAGATCCTGAAGTACGGCAACAATTCCATAACGATCAAACACGCCGCCTTCAAAAGCAAGTAAGGTTCCTGAGCAACAATCAACCTTGTCAGGAGTGTGGTTCAATAAGGCATAACACCAGTGCCTGTCCACATACTGAGCAAGTATCCATGGCGGAACAACATGAGGAGGTCAAATGGACGAGAGGCCCCTATGGAGGGGGCAATCAACAAAATTGGGGTGATCAAAGGTTCTATCAAAGGGATCCCCCAACATATAGGGCACCAGGGCACCCTGAGCGGGAGACTAAGAAAGATGACCTGCAAATCATCCTTGATGAGATGCGGAGGAACCACGCTGAGTTCAAACAAGCCAATAACTCCGTCCATACTCAGCTGCAGGGCATCAATTCTAGACTTGGAGAGATCGACGTTTGGAAGCGCAACATGGAGACTCAAATGAGTCAATTGGCGGAAGCAATGCCCAAAGCGTCCGGATCACTCCCTGGATCCACTGTGCCCAACCAAAAAGGCAAAACCACAGGTCATATCGCGGCAGTAAACCTAAGGAGTGGGCGTCAATTACAAACGCCCGAGCGAAAAGTGGAGGAGAAGGAGCCAGAACAGACGTCGAAATCGACCACCCCTGTCGATATCGACCAAAGTGACATCGATGTCGACCCTCCTGTCGATGTCGACCCTAATTCTGCGTCACCACAGAAATCGACTCTTCCAGTCGATATCGACCCTACTGCTGCCGATATCGACCCCACTGCTGCCGATATCGACCTCACTACAGCCGCAGGAAGAAAGAAGGTGTTGCTGTTCCCTACTAGGAAAGTGACTAAGGACCCAGCGGAAAAGAAGTTCCAACGGTTCGTGAAGATGCTCCAAGGGCTTAATGTCTCTATACCATTCACAAAGGCACTTCACGAGATGCCATCTTATGTGAGGTTCCTTAAAGACATCTTGGGTAAGAAGCGATCGCTCTCTGAGATCGCAGAGGAATGCAACAGGTTGGAGCTACCACAAAAGCGGGCGGACCCAGGTAAGTTTTCTATCGCTATAGGTCTAGGTCAATTCAAATTCAATGCTTTAGTTGACTTGGGCGCTAGCGTTAGCATGATGCCACTAACCATTTGGCACAAGGTAAAGATAGGTCCTCTGGAGCCCGTGGATGCAAGATTATACATGGCTAACAATACCGTAGTTATTCCAACTGGGATAGTGACAGATGTGCCAGTACAAGTAGGCAAATTCTTTGTACCCGCTGATTTCCTAGTTGTTGACATAGCGGAGGACCCTGCTTGTCCAATTATTTTAGGTAGGCCATTCCTAGCAACCGTCGATGCCAACATTAGCGTGAAGAAAGGATTGCTCTCACTCACAATTAGTGATGAAGTAATAGAGTATTCCTTCAACAAGACGGTGCAAAGTCAAGGGCCAATGGAGATAAAAGCCATCAAAGAAGCCCAAGTAGAGGAAGTTGAAGCAATCTTGAACGAAGGAGCTCAACAGGACATCGAAATCGACCCAGGTAAGTCGATATCGACCACTATTGTTCAAGATTCTGTGACAGGTCATAAGTATGGGGTCGACGGAGGAAAAGAGGAAGCATCGAAATCGGGGTCAAGGGTCGATATCGACCACACCCTATCGAAATCGACCACCATCAGCGCTGAGAAGAGAGGCGAGGAGACCTCGATATCGACCTCTGAGGGTCGAAATCGACCTGATCATATCGAGTCAAAACTCCCCAAATCGACTGATCCTACAGGTGTAAAACAGGGGTCGATATCGACCTCTGCACATCGACATCGACCTGAATCACAGACTGAGAAGAAGGTAAGTCAAGGTACGGATTCCTCTTGTTCAATTACAATAAAGGACTTATCATTATTTGGAAGAGGTGTGCCTTGGCATGTGCGTTTATGTAGGGTATCCGAAGATAGTTCAAGCCAATATGAGATAGGAGACAAGGTCTATGTTGCCAAATCTAAAGACCATTGGTTCCCTACAAGATTCAAGGATAAGAGCTTAGGTCCATTCACGGTGAATCAAATCAATCTCGGGGGAATGCAGCTGCGGGACAAGAAAGGAGTGATATTTGAGGCCCAAGCCACATGGGCTCTGCAGATGCCACCTTGAAAAACGCAAAGGAAGAAGTCGGCCTAGCGACTTAAAAATCTAGAGCTTGTAACAAAGACTTAGTTTTGGTTTTAAGACAGCTTTGTTTTGGTTTTAGACACTTTATTGTTTTGCATATTTTGTGTTTAATTTTCAAATTGCAGGAGAGAGAAAAGCACACAGAAAGGGCATCGAAATCGATGTCGGACATCGAAATCGACCTCAAGGTCGACATGGATAGGGTTTGTGATCGAGGCCGAGTCACCCTGAAGCCCGAGCAGAAATCAAGAGAGACATCGATATCGATGTAAAGGGTCGATATCGACCTTCCCTGTTGTCTTCTTCGACTCCTGAAATTTGTGACGGTTTAGTAAGTCTTCTTCTTAACCCTAGTTCTAATACAGTGAGGACACTGTAAATTTTAAGTATGGGGTGGGGGAAAGGCTTATTTGCATATTCATGCTTAGGTTATATTCATGCTTAGTTTATATTCATGCTTAGTTTAGGGTTGCATATTTATTTTAATGCACAAAAAAAAAAAATGACCCCCATCAAAAATTTTGGAAAAGAGAAAGTCATGGAAGTATAAAAAAGAGCTCTATGATGCAAAATTAGATTCATTAGAGATATAACATGAGATTGCCTAGTTAAGGGAAGTCCCAATGAAGTGCAAATTTTTTGAGAAAATCATAAAGGAGATGAAAATTTGAAGTTGCTTTTGACATATGCATGATAAGATGATGGAGGATTTTTTATAAAAATTCCATACAAGCAAAGTTCATATCCTAGCCTTACCTACGCATATTCACAAAGCCATATATGAGACCTATCATGATCATTGTTGCTCCACATATACATATTGTCCATTTTTTACCTTATACCCTATCCGGGGACAAAGTTTTTTGAATGGATGACATCTTTGGAGTTATATGGAGTTGTGCATTTATAAAGTTGTTGGCAGGAATGATACAATATGGAAAATTAAATGAGCGAGAAAAAATCCGATCACCTCAGGAGATAAAGGTAGGTCGACCCTGCTCGCTGAGATAATAGTTCGGCGAGATGGGACACAAAGGTGAGGAGTCCAAAGTACTAAGTATCCGGGGCCATTCATGACACCCATGTTTGCGACTCGCGAGAAGGCAGTGCTAAGGTTAGAGAGGTAAAAGCATAAAAGTGAAAAAAGCATTGAACGATGAGTGAAAGGTGAGACATTATGAAGGAGGAATGTGGAATATTTTGGAAAGAAAGTGTACTTCCCCGGATTTAACACCACATGGCCAAATATTAGCCCACCTTTATCCTTTTACCAATCCACTTCTCACAAGCTTGAAGAAAGTCCTCTTGATTATTAATGCAATGTCGCTAGAATTGTTTTGCATATTACCTCCTTTATAAGTATGAAATTGCTTTTATGCACAGGCATGAACTTGGTTGACATAAGTACCTTCTCGAGGATGGCAATTGATTGTAGGGACATATGAAAAATGAATCTATGATATTGAGAGTTTACTTTCTTCCCCTGAATGACCATTAAGAGTATTGCTTGGGGACAAGCAAGCTTAAGTATGGGGTGTTTGATGTGCGCGCAAATTGCCATATTTTCTATGCACATATGAATTCATTTTGTTGTCTTTTGCATGCACATTAATGGGAAAACATGGGAATAGTGTAGTTTATGCTTAAATGTCAAATATATGGGTTTGCACGAGTTTCCATGTGATTTCGCAGAAAACAAGATGAAAATGGATGATTTCAGAAGAGCGGAAAAGGAACTCGAAGTCTTCTGAAGAGGTCGAAATCGACTGAAGACCTCGACATCGAGTACATCGAGACATAGGAATCGAGCAGAAAGGAAACAGAGCATCTCGACACAGAAGAGGTCGATATCGACATCTGGAGGTCGATATCGATGCTGCCAGATCGACCAAGTTGATAGAAGTCGAGTAGGAGAAGGAGAAGCTCGAGATAAGATTTTGGAGGGGTCGATATCGAGTGGAAGGGTCGATATCGACCATGCCAGCAGAGGAATTCGACTCCGATTTTGATAGAATTTTATCCAATGCTTGCAATGTCTATCCAAAGGTCGAAATTTCCTATCATCAACATCAGGTTTATCATGAGGAGGCTGATTTCACCATGAAGTTTTAGCTTTTACTTTTATTTATTTATTTATTTATCATAGAGAATAAAGATAAGGTTTCGAGTCCTTATCGTCATCTACAAATAGAAGCCAATAGGGCTGAGTTTAGACATTGAATATTAAGGAAGAAGAGTCGGTTTTAGGAGAGAATTCCGTTGCAAGAGAGAGAGAGAGAGTGGCCGAGTGGAGTTGTAAAGCGAGAGCGGAGTGGCTTGTTCGGTTGTACTTTCTTTCGGAGTTTTAATTCAAAGTAGTTTTTTTTTCAATAACAATGATGATGATGTGCATGATGAGGAGCGAGTAGTCAACCCACTTCTAGGGTCGGGGTGAGCCCGACGATAGCAATGTGAGGTAAGTGCATCAAAGGTATGACTTTTATGCGATTCCGTCTTCTACCCCATGCATGATCCTTTGCGAAAGTTAGGGAGATTCGTTATTTGCATTATTGAAGCGAAAGCCACTCATATTGCGAACTTGAATTACTCATGAATTGGATAGTAACTCTTAGGAATTATGCGAAAGCCTCTAATCACCTAAGTGTTGATAACGAAAGTTATTTGACGGAAAGACATAAAAGTTCATATTTCTAGCATGAAACTTGCATTGTTATCGTTGTGGCATAAAACCCCGACTTTGGAAGCCTTTTAATTAGTTAAATTCTCCATAAGAGTCTTAGTTTTGTTTTTGTTCATCTTCCCTCTCCATTCTATTTTCTTCGGATCCTTTTCCGACAAATTGGTTACAAAGACAGTTTCTGTGACAAGCATCGAAATCGACCTTAAGGGTCGATATCGAGTACTAACATCGATATCGAGGTCTCTGCTCGACGTCGACTTGCTATTTTGTCTTCTGCAGGAACTGCGCTAGGAAATCGACCAGAACTGAGGTCGATATCGACCAGTATACTCGATATCGAGTGTCTGCTGAGGTCGAAAGCATTGATCGTGAGTACAACAAAGGAAGCGCTGACCTACCTCCTCGTGGATTCGATCCTGAATTACCCTACTACTACAAGGGAGGGGATTCTTGTATTATTTGTTTGGGACAGGGAGATAGTTGTGCTTTATTTTATTCTCCTATTTTACATACATACACCCCGCAACCCCCGTTACGAACAAGAGCATGCTGCGAGCCACCATGAAAGTCGAGAGCGGTGAGGTGTTGTTGATCATGCCGCCGACGACGTCGAACTTAGTGGAGAGACCATTGATGAGTTGAAGGACAAGGCGCTCTTCACTGACCTTGTGTCCGACGTCCCCAAGTTGATCAGCGATGGACTTGATGGCAAGGCAATAGTCGGAGACGGTGGAGAAGCTCTCCTTACGGGTGTTGATGAACTTTCTCTCAAGATCCGCAGCCCTAGCGGATTGATTGTCATGAAATAGGCCCTTGATGCGGAGCCAAACATCACGAACGGTGGAGCCGTGTTTGAGGACGGTTATCAAAACTTCCTCGGAGATGGTAGCATAGATCCATCTGAGCACGATGGAGTCGAGTCGGTTCCAGAGAGGCTCGGGATCGGGGACATCATTGGGGCGGTCGGAGTCGTCGATGTGGGCGATGACGTCATGGCCTCGACAGGCGGTGGTGAAGAGTTCTGCCCAAGTGTGGTATTGAACCTTCTTGAGGTCTAGGGTTAGGGGAATTTGGTTTTTGATGTTGGTAACGGATTGGGAGGAATGAAAAGGGTTTTGTGGCTGTGGTGGCGTCGGGGGGTCGACAACGTCAGCCATCGGGAACGGAGGGAGCGGCGGCGGCGAGAAGGTGCGACGGCGGCTGAAGAGGGGGGCGGCGGTAGTGGCTGAAGAGGGGGGCGGCGGTGGCGACAGGAGGGTGGGTGGCAGCTGTTGGAGCGGCGGCGGCTAGAAGAGCGGCGGCGGCGGGGGATCGATATAATATGTGAAACGAAAAATTAGGGTTTCACAAAAAATGTTGATACCATGTAAGTGTTTGGATAATTGAGTCCTTGCCGGATCTCAGAGGCCTACTCTTGTATATATATATATCATTAGGTAAAAACCCTGAGGGTACAATCGTAACTATACACTCGATATGCATAAATATAAAACTTCCTAAAATAATGTCTGCTAACATTCAATTGAATAATTTGTCACATGCTACCGAATAATGTTTTGTTTTTTTTATTCATCAATTTCAAATAAAAGACCCATCAAATCCCTAAACAATACTAACGATTTATACGAATAATGCTTCATATTTCAACGAATAATGTTTCACATTTCACCGAATGATGTTTAGTTGTGTAGTCATACTCATGCGATGAAGGTTTCTTATGTTGTTTGTCAACCGAAGACTCAATATACTAACAAATAATGAATCAGATTTCATCGAATAATTGATCAACTCATTACCACTAGTAACCAAAATTCGACACATATGTTTGAATATTGACGAATAATGAATCAAATTATGCATCTCGAAAACACTACATTAATATATCAATTTTAACTGAATAATTTTTATAATTTAACCGAATCTACCTCGTCTTCTTCTCATACGAATAATCTTTATAATTTAATCGAATAATCTTTCAAATTTAACTGAATAATATATCAAATTTAACCGAATAATCATTCAGTTAAATACGAATAAGTTTTCTAACTTAATCAACCAATAGAAGCATCTTAAAAGTGAAAAGCAAGATAAATTAAAAATTATAAGGAGAAAGCTTGCGTAAACATGAAGCATGTTTAGGACTTCATGTTTAGGATAAAATAAGAATTAACTTTAACTGAGATAGAATGTGCTATGAAAAAATATCTATTCAATGAACTGTTGTCAAAACAAGGTGTTGAAAAAAGGACCTTGAACGAGGCTATCAAAAACAAAATCCAAGTATTCATCTCCATGCATTATCACCTAGCACCTTGCAAATAACTACTAAGCTCTTCAACTGATCCCAGGCCGTTCACACTTACATTTGAAACTTGGATCATTAAATAATTGCAAAATTAGGGACTTCTCAATGTGATTTCCATGGTTTTCTTAAACCTAATCTTCATGCATCTAATCACAGTGGCCTGTTTTCATTTTATAAAATATCTTATCAGAAGGTTTTTGGACGGGTTAAAGCAAAGCAATTCAGAAGAAGAAATAAAAGAGGGCAACAACTGGGCATACCTAAGCAGACAACGGAGGCAAAGCGATTGCAAGCAGACGACGAACCGGAAGTAATGGAGGGGTTCCCTTCTTCCAATTGGACCATCCGCCACCACCAACAGATCTATCTTCGGCGGACGAAGGGACTACTGACAATAAGCCTTCCAAGCAGACCCCTCTCCTTCCTTTGAATTCTTCACACCATTGTTGCCTTTACGAGCCCTCCTCAATTTGAATTTGCCCTTTCACCTCATTGACGTCGTCGATCTTCGCCGTCGCTCCGCCCAACAACTCGATTCGCCACCATCGTCCCTCCGTCGCCGCAACCACCTTCAATCGCTGCCAATCGCCTCTCCTGGAGGAGAGAGAGGGATATAATGGCCAGATCGGTGGTGGGTAGAGGTGCTCGGCGGGATGGCTCGGAGTCGATGCGCACTTGGGAGGGGCAGGCGACGAGTGGTTGCGTCAGGATGAGGGCTGTTGGAGAATTCTCCCCTGGCTGCTGGTGGGAGAGAGGCATGAGGGGCTTGGAACCTGAGGTCGGGGATGGTCGGCAAATGGCAATGGCTAGACGGTGCTCGGCGTCGGTGTTACTTCTTCACAAACAAACAACAACCTAAGAGTCGAAACAAAAAACCCTTTGCTGTTGTTGATTTGTGTTAAAGAAGCAGGCAGTGCATCTCACGCACAAAATATTAGGGGTGTTTTTAATTTACTTGTGGGACCCACATTTTTATTATAAAAAATTATTTTACTCAAACTAAATCTCCACCCTTCATTTCAATTAATCTGATGGTTCAGATTTGTGCACAAGGTACATCTAAGACTTGTGCACAATTGATCCATACTCTCTCTATATATATACATTCTAAAACTAAGAATATATATTATGTATATATATATAGGGCAAGGAAGAAAAAGCAGCAGACGCGGGTGTGCAACAGCGGACGCAGGTGTGCAGGGGCCTCGTAGGTTATGGGTTGGAACATGAAGATTCTGGTGTAAAGCCTCGGATTTGATAAGAATTATTTTATAAATTTAAATTCGATTCCAATCAAATCTATATGAGCCCGAAGATTTATATTATAATTTATAAAAATATTTCCTATATTTGCTAAAAATAATTCCGTATTTATTTTATGAGATTTTGGCGGAAATTTAATTTCAAAAACAAACAACTGCATAAGTTTTATAAATTACATGAATTGTCCCCATTTCTTTTATCCTATTCCACATATTGTTTTTACAATACAAACTAGTTCAGACCTGCACCCGCACTATGTGCGGTTTTTTTAATTTAAATAAATTTGATAATAAAATCCGTTTATTCAATTAATTAATTTATTCCATAATTCTGATTTCTCAAATCAGAATGAATTGATAATTAATTAGTATAAAAACTAATTTCTTCTTACTCCGGCCTTACTCCTTACTCCTTGCCAGTGTATATTAGTGGAAAAAATATATCAAAAGCTATAATTTCTCAAATCTGAATGAATTTATACTTTATTGACAACATATGAAAAGCTAGTATATAGTAGTGGAAACAACAAAATAACATATCTTGTAACCAATCAACACGTTATTTCGAAAGCTTACCAAGGAAATCGTAAACAAAGTCGTAAATAACCTGCAATGACAACACCAAAAAGAAGGGAAAAGACGTCAACGTTTGTGAAATAACATTAACAAACTATATATAGGTCAAAATCTAAAAATCTATCCATAATTATATATGTATAAAATCCAAAAATATATCTTATAAATATATTAATACCTACAAGATATATAGGAAAATTTTATTTCTTATTGAATTCCCATAAATTGATAACTTTTACACTGCTAAGTATTATTTCAATTTACCCAAAACCTTTTATCTTCTTCATATTGATTATTATAACCATGCTAAGTATTATTTCAATTTTAAATTTTTATCTTCTAAAAATATGTTCATATTGATGAAGTTATTGATAAAGTTATTTAATTAGTATGTCCATGTAATATATTGATAAAGTTATTATCTTCTAAAAATATGTTCATATATAGTGAAAATAGGTAAAATCTTATCTTATATAATACTCCCTCCGTTAATTAAAACTTGACGTTTTACTATTCACGCATGCTTTTTGAGGTGTTAAAAACTATATAAAATATTGACTTTTTTAATATATTTTTTTAATAATTTCATACTTGTTACTATTAAGTATGAATGTATAAAAATAAATTTTAAAAAAAGTTAATATTTCATATAGTTTTTGTCATTCTAAAAAAGCGTGCATGAATAGTAAACGACAAGTTTTAATTAACAGAGGGAGTAGTATTTAAAATTAGTTAATATCTTCTAAAAATATATCCATATCTAATCAAATTTGGTCAAATTTTATCTTATGCAGCTCATACTAGCTTAAATACCATCCAAAACATTATGAACAAATTTTCTAATATATCTGGTCTAACAATCAACTACTCTAAAAGTTCAATCAAATTTTCGACCAATGTAAACCCTAACCTCACCAAAGACATATCTCAACATATGAGGATCCATATCTCTAAAACTATTGAAAAATATTTAGGAATTCCCATGGTTAAGGGTCGGATTAAAAACTGTGTTTTTGAAGAAGCCATCAATAACTTGAAAAAACAATTATCTAAGTGGAAAGCCTCCTCTCTATCCCAGGCAGGCAGAGCAGTACTTATTCAAGCCAACCTAAGTTCCAAAACTAACTACTTAATGAAAAATTTCCTTCTCCCAAAAGGGGTTCTCCACCAAATGGACCAAATCAATAAAAACTTCTTTTGGAATAAATTGAACTCTGAAAGATATACTCCACTTGTCAGCTGGGATAAGATCTGCCAACCTAAACTATTTGGAGGCCTTGGCATAAGAAAATCGGAAGACCTTAATGTGAGTCTTCAATTAAAGCTATTATGGAAAATTCATTCGGATAACACTAGTATTTCGGTTAAAATCATCAAGGAAAAATATTTGCAGAATGAACACATTAACCAGAAATCCAATCAAAACACTTCTTGGCAGTTTGGAAGACTCCTTTCCCTTAGAGAAAGATTTAACCAAGGTCTCATCTGGATCGTTGGAAATGGTAATTCGATTAATGTTTGGAACGATCCTTGGCTTGATAAACATACTCTTGATGAGTTTAGGCATGGTAGGGATCCAAACATGAAAGTTTGCCATTTGCTTAATAATCAAAAGCATTGGAATGTAGAGTTATTCCATGAGCTATTTTCGACAGATATTGTCTCAAAAATCTCGGAAATTCAAATTCCGCAATGGGACACTCCGGATAGACTCATATGGAAGCTGGAGCCTAACGGTACGTTCACAATAAAATCTGCTAAACTCCTAAATAATTTTAATCTTCAAAATAATAATGATTATAAATGGATCCAGAAGCTTAATGTACCTCTTCAAATAAAAAATCTCTTATGGAAAATTTCTATTGATGGTCTTCCTACCAAATGTAGATTGAATAAATATATAAATAGGGTGCCTAGTAAATGTAGTATTTGTGATACCCTTGATGAAGATTTAAATCACCTTTTTATTCACTGTAAATATACCAGAGATATTATTGCCCATTATGAAAGAACAATAGGTAAACATATTGGTATCAACAATAGACAAAATTTGGATATCTCAGACTTGCTAAACTCTAGCACAAAAACTTCCGTGTTTGAAGATCTTGGATTTATTTAGCAAACAATCTGGAATACTAGAAATGAGATCATTTTAAAAAATAAGAACCTGCCTCCAATTAGGAACATTGTCCAACAAGTGATCACTGATATTAATAACTGGAAAAATAATGATGGGAAACCTCACCCTACAGAATCTAAGACGAATAGGAAAAAAGTTAGGTGGACTAAACCAGAAGGAGCTATCTACAAAATTAATGTAGATGACTCGGTTAAACCCACGGGTTCTTGCCAGGTGGGGGGAGTCATCAGAGACTCCAGGGGTAGTGTGATTGATATTTTCTATCAACAAGTTCATACAGGTACGGTGATACAGACAGAAGCTGCTGCAATCATCCTTGGAATGCAACAAGCTATATCGAAAGGTCTTCGGAAGGTCATCATTGAAGGGGATAGTCAAGATTTGATCAAGGCAATAAAAAGAAGAAACGATGTCAAATGGGAGATCATCCATCAGGTGGAGCAAATTAGAAACCTAGCTTCTTCTTTTGACTTTGTAGAATTTGCCCATTGTTTTAGAGAGGCAAACAGAGTAGCAGACTATATAGCTAGACATGGTGTTATCTATAATAGCTCAACAATCCCTTATAATAGGATTTGTATTCCATCATCCTTCAGGATGATTAGGGTTATGTTTTACGCCAAGCGTAAGACATCCCCAATTTTTGCCTACTGTAAAAAAAAAAAAAGCTAGGTGTGATTAGTTTAATTGATGAAATTAAATTCATGGCTTTTAATTGATGAAAATTTTCATGGCTTTTATTGAAAGAGTGGCACATACATGCTCAATTAGCCCAATACGGGTTTTGCTAAAACAAAATTAGCCCAATACGGGTAAGAGTGAGTTACCCCTTCAACTTACCATTTTAGCCCGGAAAAGGCTACACATGTTTGGTGAATGTATAAACCAATTTTTTGTTCAATTTTTTTTCCATAAGATTCACCATTTAAAATTTAGGGTATAATGAGTGATTATTAATAACTTTTTAGGGTTTATTCTTTATAATATGAGTATAATAAAGTGTTAAAGAAAAATTTTGTATTGGGAAGGTAGTTGGAAAATCAGAAAAATGAGATTTCCAAAAGCCTCCAAAGGGATTAAGATCAATTTAATTCCAAATAAATCACAAAATTGAGTTGATGGGAAAAACAATTATTCTAAAACATATGTGAAATTTTGAACCCCTGATCACTCCTGACAACCATATCCCGCAACACCGATGAATCGAATGTCAGATCTTCTTTGGTCTTCGTTCTCTAAGAAACCCATTGGTTCTTCCAACACTATCAAGTTTTGAGTTCAGGTTGGCTCCTTTGATTTCTTGGACTCGTTTTGCTGTCGGCGAAAGACTGCTAGTAGGAGTAATTAAGGTTGGCGAATGGTACAGAAATTACCATACCAATCACGTACCGACTATGTTGGTAACTATACTGATGGTAACCGGCAGACATGGCAGTAACCATCGTGGTGGTAACCACGTGAAGTTGGTACGGTAGTGGTAATGAAATATGAAATATCATGGTTACCGAGTATAGTATTATTATTATTATTATTATTATTATTATTATTATTATTATTATTATTATTATTATTATTATTATTATTAATGTTTTTACCTTTAAGTTTTTTATTTTAAGTTTTTTACTTTCTACTTTTGAGTTTTGACCTAAATTGTTTGAACTTGGTTTGTTTTGGTTGTGAACTTGGTTTGTTTGAACTTTTAACATGTGATAACCATATTGTTTTTTTCATTCGACAACCTTGACAACCTTGATAGGTAGCCAATGGATTAAAAAAAAAACACAAATAGAATTGTATCTTGGTAGTCATGGTAATGTATCGATGATATATGTGGTAACCATGACTTATGATTGATACGTAATGATCACTATTTTTTGGTGGTTACTGTACCATGCCAACCCTATGAGTAATTGGGAAGCTTTAACTCCCAAGTCTAAAAAGCACCGAAACATGGAGAAATTGGTGGGCCTCAATTTGGCAGATGGGGGCAACAATAAAAGAAACGGGCTTTACTTATTTAGATGGGCTCGGTTCTCTTTTGGTCCATTCAATTTACGAAACAAATTGAATGAGTTGCACGAGGAGGAACATCAGAAATGCATAAGAAATGTATAACCGTTTATTAATTCCTTGCATAGGAATGTGCTAATCAATTCTATAAAATTCGGTCCATTAAAAAAATGATAAGAATCGTAGTTAGCACAAATGAAATCGAGTATATTCCGGAATATATATATATAGAGGAGTGTTGAAGTGAGAAGTAACCGGTCCGGTGAAAAAGCTCCCACCACCAACACCCGCCTCTACCATCAGTTCCTCCCCGAGGAAGCAACCCTATGAACTGATCAAATTGATCAGCTTAAGCTTGAAGAAATCAAGGAAACAAAATGAGATAGAGAGTTTTCTTGTAACCGAAAATCAGGTTTGTTACAACTGAATCAATCAAGTTCAGCTGGAGGAAGAAGCTGATCTTATAAACCTGTACAGAACCTAAACGACATCGTGTAATACCACTTATTCTACTAATTACAAAATGTGGCTCATATTACTAACTAAGCTATAGTATATCCTCATATCCCCCCCTCAAGCGAGACATGGGGAAGAAGGCCGAGCTTGAGACATAGAAAATCATGTTGTTCAGCGCCCAAAGCTTTGGTGAAGACATCTGCTAATTGAAGGGAAGAGAGCACATGAACTGTTTGAAGAAACTGAGATTGAACCATTTCGCGAACGAAATGACAGTCAATCCTAATGTGCTTGGTGCGTTCATGGAATACAGGATTTGCGGCCAAATGTTGAGCTGAGCGATTATCACAATGAAGAGGTATTGGAAGTGACACTGAGATGTGCAAATCATTGAGGATTCCATGAAGCCAAACGACTTCACTTGCTGCTGCAGACATTGCACGATACTCACTTTCTGTGGATGATTTGCTTACGGTTTTCTGTTTCTTTGTCTTCCATGAGACAAGAGAGTCACCCAGAAACATACAATAACCTGAAGTTGAACGCCCAGTATATAAGCAATTGCCCCAATTGGCATCTGAATATGCTCGAAGAGATAAAGAAGATGCTTTGGGGTAGAACAGAGCCCTGTTGAAGCTTCCTTTGAGATAACGAAGTAAGAAGTGAGCAGCATCTAAGTGAGGTTGTCGTGGTGACTGTAAGAACTGACTTAACTGCTGAACACAAAATGCAATGTCAGGCCTGCTCATAGTGAGGTAGAGGAGGTGCCCAATTAAGCGCCTATAATGCTCTGGATTATCAATTAATCTACCCTCATCAATTGATAACTTCAAGTTGCGTTGCATTGGAAAATTTGCTGGCTTACAATCTGTCATGCCAGCATCAGCTAATATATCAAGAATATATTTGCGTTGATTGAGAAGCAATCCAGTGGATGAGCGAGCAATTTCCATGCCTAAAAAATATCTTGCAAAGCCAAGGTCTTTGATGGTGAATGCTTTGTCCAGAGCCACCTTGGTAGCTGAAATAGTAGATGGAGAATTCCCAGTAATCAACAAGTCATCTACGTAACAAAGAGCCACAGTAATATGTTCATTTTCAGCTTTGACAAATAGACTGTAATCATTCCTAGACTGAGAGAAACCCAGATCAATAAGGAGTTTACTGAGCTCCACATTCCACTCACGACTGGCCTATTTTAGCCCATATAAAGACTTGTGTAGTCTACAGACCAAGCCCTTGTCAGTAGCAACACCAGGAGGGGGTGTCATGTATACCTCTTCATCCAGAAATCCATGAAGAAAAGCATTATTTATATCGAGTTGATGAAGAGGCCAGTCTCTAGCTGCAGCAATTGCAAGAAGAACCCTTACTGTGGAAAACTTAGCCACAGGAGAGAATGTGTGCTTGTAATCTTTATCTTTGACTTGATTAAAACCCTTTGCAACCAAGCGAGCCTTGTACCTATCAACTGTCCCATCTGGTTTATATTTCACTCTAAACACCCATTTACAACCTATGGCCTTCTTGCCAGGAGGTAAAGGTGTAAGCTTCCAGGTCTTATTAAGCTCCAAAGCAGCTAATTCATTTTCCATAGCCTCAACCCATTGAGGATTGTCCTTGGCTTGAGAGTAACCACTTGGTTCAGGGACAATAAAGACATTGAATAAGGAAGCTTGATACTCATGAGAAAGATGAGTGAAATCTGATGGAGACATGAGCTGGAAAGAAAAGGATGAGGAATCTGATGATGAAGTGGGATTAGGCAATTGTTTGCATATATAATCATGCAGTTTTGGTGGTAGATGTCTCTGACGAGTAGAATGTCTAATGACAGGTTGATGATCATTTACAGGACGCTAAGGTGAAGAAGATAAGGAAGGACTGTCATTACCAGAAGCATGAGTGACATTGTAAGGTTCAGAAGCTGCAGGGCTAAGGGTGTCAGAGACAATAAGTTCTTGTGAAACCTCGGGAACATGAGGCCATTCACAAGAATCCACTGCTGGATTCACAAGAGGTAAATGACAAGGAGTAGAAGCTTTTATATCAGAACCCACATTATCCTTAAAAGGAAAAACATCCTGTCTGAAGATGACATCTCTGCTAACAAAAGTGGTATGACTGTCAAGATCATAAAGCTTGTAGCCTTTTTGACCAAGAGGATAGCTAAGAAAAATGCACTTTCTGGCACTTGACTGAAACTTGTCCTTATGCACCCTTGACTTTAAGGCAAAACACAAGCAACCAACAATACGAAGCTCATCATAAGAAGGTAGCTTGTGGTACATCATCTCAAATGGAGTTTTCCATTTCAAAACTGCAGAAGGCAATTTATTGATTATATATGTAGCTGCTAGAATACATTCCCCCCAAAACTTTGTAGGGAGATTGGCATGTAAACGTAGAGCTCTTGCCATCTCAACAAGATGTCTGTGCTTACGTTCCACTCTGCCATTTTGCTGAGGAACTCCAGGCATTGACCTCTGATGAATAATTCCAAATTTATCAAACAGCTCAGAACACTTAACTGAAACAAACTCTGTCCCATTGTCAGTGCGAATGCTTTTGACCTTTGTATTAAACTGAGTCTGCACTTGATTAATGAATCTAACAAGCACCCCATACACCTGGAGCTTATTTTGAACAAGACATGTCCATGTCCCTCTAGAAAAGTCATCAACTATGGTCACAAAATATCTAGCTCCACAAATAGCATTGACCTTGTAAGGGCCCCAAAGATCAATGTGCACAAGCTCAAACAAAGCATTAACAGAAGAAGAACTTCTATTAAAAGGCAGCTGATGATGTTTAGACAATACACATGTCTCACAAAAAAATTGATTCAAACTAGAACAACCAGGCACAGACAACTGTTTCATCTTTGACAATGATGTATGACCAAGTCTAGCATGCCCCAAACTCAATTTATTATGAACACTATTAGCAGTATAATTCTGCAGATTACAAGAAGTAAGAGAAAAAGCATCTTTAGCAACAACAACAAGCTGTAATCTCTGTGCCTCACTGATGTCAGTCCTGAGCACATAGAGTCCCTTAGCCTCAGAAGCAGTAGAAACAACCTTCTTAGTTGAAGGGTCCTGGAACACACATAAGTGTTCAAAAAAATAGATGAGCAACCTCTGATGCTTTAACAATTTTGACACAGAGAGCAAATTGTGCCTAAACTCAGGCACATACAGAACATGATCCAAAGTAAAACCAGAAGAAATGATAACACTCCCAGTGTAGAAAACTTGAATAGCAGATCCATTTGGAAGACCCAATAATACTGGCTTATGCAGCTTATTCAAAGCAGTAAACATCTTAGATGAAAATGCAATATGATCAGTGGCCCCTGAGTCCACTATCCAAGCATGGCAATCAGATGATTTAATGCATTTATTTTGTAAAAATTCCATATTACTTGCAAAACTCACAAATCCAGTGTCCATGTCACCACTTGATGCTGGAGTTTTGCCCTTCATCATCCTCAGAACTTCATTGTAAACAGCATTGACAGTTGCTGGATCAGCTCTCCCATTTCCTTCATTGCTGTCAATAGGAGTATCAAAAGAAGTAGCATCCTCAACATTTGTTGCAATCTTGCTTGAATACTTGTCCCAAGGACCTGTATACCAGTCAGGATACCCAACAAGCTTGAAACAAGTCTCCTTTAAGTGTCCATGCTCATTACAATAACTGCATTGTCTCTCAAATCTAGCTTTCTTGTAATCCTTCCTTCCAGGAAGATTAGGCTTATCTGCAGAACCTCTTGAACCATTTCCAGTTGAAGATGATGACCTATTTACTGCCAACGCAGTGCTATCATCAGCACTGCTACGAGAACTAGAACCTTTGTTTCCTTATTCAGCCTGCATTGTCATCTGATAAGCCTTGTTCAATGTAGGCAGAGGATCAGTTGCCAAAATATTCCTGCGCAAATTCTCAAAACCATCATTCAGTCCCATCAAGAACTCCATTAACTTGTTCTTTTGATCTCGATCAATCATCTTCTTCAGTAGACTACAACTGCACCTGGTTAAAGCACCACAAGTACACGTCGGTAATCTTTCAAGAACCTGAATCTCATCCCACAGTCTTTTCATCTTGCTGAAGTACACAGCAGCAGGCAAATTATCTTGCTGTAAGTTGCAAACTTGCTTCTTGAGTTGAAAGATGAGCGGCGCATTTGATTCCGCAAATCTTTCAACTATGTCATCCCATAACTCTTTCGCAGATCCAGCATACATGAAATTTTCGAAACTTCACCATTCATAGAGTTTATTATCCAACTCATCACCATAAAATCACATCTAATCCACCTTTGATAATCAGGATCCTCTTCACTAGGTTTTACACAAGAACCGGTTATAAAACCTAGCTTAAATTTCGCACCTAAAGCAATCTTGATTCCTCCGCTCCAACTCGAAAAATTGGATCCTGTAAAAGCATTTGCAACAAGCATCATACCTGGATGATCACTATTTGAAAGGAACAGAGGATCATTGCTGTTCGCATTAGAGCCTCCATGAACACCATCATTTCCCCGATGATTGAGAAAATTGTTTGCTGCCATGATTCAATCACCTCTAGAAACTCAAACACAGAACTACGAACTGTGACAGAAGATCAAAGGATCGTCTGACACTCTGATACCATATGAACTGATCAAATTGATCAGCTTAAGTTTGAAGAAATCAAGGAAACAAAATGAGATAGAGAGTTTTCTTGTAACCGAAAATCAGGTTTGTTACAACTGAATCAATCACGTTCAGCTGGAGGAAGAAGCTGATCTTATAAACCTGTACAGAACCTAAACGACATCGTGTAATACCACTTATTCTACTAATTACAAAATGTGGCTCATATTACTAACTAAGCTATATTATATCCTCATAAACCCTACCGTCGGCGCCTCTTTCCCGAGGAGGAAGCCGACCGCCTCTGAATTTACCATTGTCATCCCCACGATTGTCCGCCTCCCTTTCTCCAATTCGCGAATCGGCAGAGCAACCAGTGCCTACGCCGTCGCCCAGCGAATGCCATTTCCGGCGATTCCAAAATGCTAGCACCGGAAAGTGGTCGCGCCATATTGGTCATCGGAGGACAAGGCTCAGGGGCGGGGCAAAGGATGTGGAGGTCGTTGTTGGCCTCGGCGGCGCAGGATTCCGTTTGGTGGAGGAATTGGGCGTGTGTGATGCAGATTAATGTGGTCACCTCCACTGGCTGAATGTTGAATCTAACCAAAGCTCTGCTGGCTAAATGTTGTTGCAGAAGATTTTATAGTTCTAGTATAGCTGAAGAAAGATCGAAATGGGATGATGAAATTGATTTCAATTCAAAATTACCTTGTGAGATTATGTGAGAAAGCTGTAGAGGAAAGGAAATTTAAAAATAAAAAAAACTTTAATTCAAAATAAGATCGAATGGGTTTATCACATTTTCACATGTTCATTTCGTATGTGTTTTTATACAAAGTGGTTCAGGTTTTAATACCATATGGTTCAATGTTTTAATATCAAGTGGTTCATGGTTTTTAAAACCAAGTGGTTCAAGGGTTTAATACTAAGTGGTTTAGAGTTTTTATTCTAAGTGGTTCAGATGTTCATGAAATAGAGAGTAGTGGTTCGGTTCAGGGGTTCATGAAATAGAGAGTAGTGGTTCATCAAATAAAGAATAGTGGTTTAACAAATAAAAAGTATTGGTTCATGGACCATTTTATTTTAAAAACAAATAAATAAATAATTAAAAAATAAACATTAAAAGAAAATAAAAGAAGAATGAAAATTTTACAATTTTTAAAAAGTACTTATTCATAAAATAAATTCTAGTGGTTTATAAAATAAAAAGTAGTGGTTCATAAAATAAAGAGTAGTGATTCACAAAATAAATAGTATTGGTTCGTGAAATAAATAATTAAAAATAAATAAAAAATAAAAAATAACATTAAAGGAAAATAAAAGAATAATGGAAATAAATAATTAAAAAATAAACATTAAAAGAAAAATGAAAATACATAATTACAAAAATAAACATTAAAAGAATAATGAAAATAAATAATTAAAATAATAAAATAATAATGAAAATAAATAATTAAAAATTAAAAATAAAAGAGTAGTGATTCAAAAAATAAAGAGTAGTGGTTCATCAAATAAATAATATTGGTTCATGAAATAAATAGTATTTGTTCATGCATAATGTTATTTTAAAAACAAATAAATAAATAACTAAAACAATATCAAAAGAAAATAAAAGAACAATGAAAATTTTATAATTATTAAACATGAGTGGTTCATGAAATAAAGAGTAGTGGTTCATTAATTAAATAGCAGTGGTTCATGAAATAAAAAGTAGATGTTTATCAAATAAAGACTAGTTGTTCATCAAATAAATAGTATTGGTTAATGAAATAAACAGTGTTGGTTCACGAACTATTTTATTTCAAAACCAAATAAATAAATAATTAAAAAATAAACATTAAAAGAAAATAAATGAAAAACGAAAATTTTATAATTGTTAAATAGTAGTGGTTCATCAAATAAAGAGTAGTGATTCATCAAATAAAGAGTAGTGGTTTAGCAAATAAATAGTATTGATTCATGAAATAAATAGTATTGATTCATTAACCATTTTATTTTAAAAATAAATAAATAAATAAGTAAAAATAAACATTAAAAGAAAATAAAAGAAGAATAAAATTTTTACAATTATTAAATAGTAGTGGTTCATGAAATAAATATTATTGGTTCATGAACCATTTTATTTTAAAAATAAATAAATAAATATTTAAAAATAAACATTACAAGAAAATAAAAGAAGAGTGAGAATTTTACAATTATTAAATAGTAGTGGTTCATCAAATAAAGGGTAGTGGTTCACCAAATAAATAGTATTGGTTCATGAACCATTTTATTTTAAAAATAAAATAAAGAAAAAATTACAAAATAAAAAATAAAGACAAAATAAAAGAAGAATGAAAAATTTTACCATTATTAATTAAAAAGTAGTGGTTCAAGGTTTTATACCAAGTGTTTCAGGGTTTTTATACCAAGTGGTTTAGGGTTTTTAATATCAAAGTGGTTCAAGATTTTTATACCAAGTGGTTCAGGGTTTTAAACCAAGTGGTTCAGGGTTTTAAATCAAGTGGTTCAGGCTTTAACACCAAGTGGTTCAGAGCTTTAATATGAAGTGGTTCAGGGTTTTTATACCAAGTGGTTCAGGGGTTCGTAGCCTGCTGGTTTTGTACTACGTTTTACAAATATTCAGTTTATTTTATGTCATTATGTCACTTGTAAATCGTAATACGGTTCGAAAATGGAAACCGTGATTACGTGTACATCGACAGTCGACACCACACACACTGACATACACATAACATGAGTACATGACACTAACACGAAGTCTCTAACAGTGTGACACACTCACACTTCACACACCTGCACTGCTAGAGCCTAGAGTCCTAGACGACCTAGACACATAGTCATCTAAGGCCGAGCCCGAACCTCCTTAGATTTGCATCTTGTCGGGATGCTTCCTCGTTATATGAAGCTTTAGATTTCCGTAAACGGCGCCTCTCGTAACCTTGAACTTGTGACCGCAATGACGACATACCGCTTCGACCTTCCCCAGGTCTAGCTCGACCTTGTCGAAATGGTTTTCGAACAAAGTCACGGATTGATCGGACATGATAACGTTATAACGAAAATAAAATGTATGAGTGTAATGAAATGAAATGAACAAAGAAGACAAGATTTATAGGCGTTTTGGGTTGAGCTAGCCGTTGCACAATGGCTAGAAATTTGAAAAAAGTAGGTTTGACCCGGCGGGTCGACCCGCCGGGTCCAACCCACCAGGTCAGCGGGTTTTGAAACCCCTGACCCTAACCCTAACCCGCAACCCGCCTTGACCCTTTGACCCGAGAACCCGCACCCGCCGGGTCACTGACCCGGCGGGTTACCGACTCGTATGACCCGCCGGGTCACGGGTCGCGACTCGTATGACCCGCCGGGTCACGGGTTGCGACTCGTATGACCCGCCGGGTCACGGGTCGACCCGTGACCCGTGACCACGCCATCTGGTTCAGGAGTTTTATACGAAGTGGTTCAGAGTATTTATACTAAGTGGTTCATTAAATATATAGTAGTGGTTCATCAAATAAAGAGTAGTGATTCATTAAATAAAGAGTAGTGGTTCATCAAATAAATAGTATTGGTTCATGAAATAAATAGTATTGGTTCATGAACCATTTTATTTTAAAAATAAATAAATAAATAAATAAAAATAAATATTAAAAGAAAATAAAAGAAAAATAAAAATTTTATAATTATTAAGTAGTAGTGGTTCATGACATAAATAGTATTGGTTCATAAACCATTTTTTTTAAAAATAAATAAATAAATAAATAAAAATAAACATTACAAGAAAATAAAAGAAGAGTGAGATTTTTACAATTATTAAATAACAGTGGTTCATCAAATAAAGAGTAGTGGTTCACTAAATAAATAGAATTGGTTCATGAACCATTTTATTTTAAAAATAAAATAAATAAAAAATTACAAAATAAAAAAGAAAAACAAAATAAAAGAAGAATGAAAAATTTTACCATTATTAATTAAAAAGTAGGGGTTCAAGGCTTTTATACAAAGTGGTTCAGAGTTTTTATACCAAGTGGTTCAGAGTTTTAAAACCAAAGTGGTTCAAGGTTTTTATACCAAGTGGTTCAGGGTTCAAACCAAGTGGTTCAGGGTTTTAAATTCTAGTGGTTCAGGGTTTTTAAATCAAGTGGTTCAGGCTTTAATACCAAGTGGTTCAGAGCTTTAATATGAAGTGGTTCAGGGTTTTTATACCCAGTGGTCCAGGGGTTTAAACCAAATGGTTCAGGGCTTTAATACCATGTGATTCAGGAGTTTTATAGGAAGTGGTTCAGAGTATTTATACCAAGTGGTTCATTAAATATATAGTAGTGGTTCATCAAATAAAGATTAGTGATTCATCAAATAAAGAGTAGTGGTTCATCAAATAAATATTATTGGTTCTTGAACCATTTTATTTTAAAAATAAATAAATAAATAAAAATATTAAAAGAAAATAAAAGAAGAATGAAAATTTTACAATTTGATGAAATAAATAGTATTGGTTCATGAAATAAAGAGTAGTGGTTTAGTGGTTCATGAAATAAATAGTATTGGTTCATGAACCATTTTATTTTAAAATTAAATAAATAAATAATTAAAAATAAACATTACAAGAAAATAAAAGAAGAGTGAAAATTTTACAATCGTTAAATAATAGTGGTTCATGTAACAGCCCAAATATAAATATTCGGGTTACGTTTCGAAGGATTGGATACCTTCGTTCAGATCTTGCAATTCGAGTACGGGTTTAGTTTCAAAACAAACCCTCTTCATGGAAGTGTCGAGTCTGGTGGTAAATTAGTCTCTTGGTCAGCTGAACGTCCCAAAAGAATCCCTCTTCATGGAAGCACGGAACAAGCAAGGATCAAATACCTGAAACTATACCACGAGTCAAGGTCGACCCACTCATACGGGCCCTGAAGACCTCGCTGAGGACATGTAATATGCCTATACCTAAATAAGGGATGATCTAATGTAGTGCAAAAATATTAAACACACAAGCAAGCTGACATTTTATATATATGTGCAGAAAGCGATTAAATGGATCCACATAGAATGCCAAGTGACATGTCCCCATATCTCTCAAAACCCATGCCTCGGTCAGGGCGGGTATCTCTGATATGTCCGTACCTCATCCGGGGTCGGATGTCCGCCTCAATCGGGGCCGGACGACTCGGTCGGTGCCGCAGTATATCTCATGCCTCAGTCCACACCTCAACCGGGGTCGGACCCTCGGTCACCGCCGCAGTCATGTATATAACTCATGAAATAATACTCTCGGATGACTCTATTAGGACAAACCCAATGGTGCTGGGTTGTCCTATGACCCTAGCAAAGACTCTAAGACTCACAGATAACGACCGTTCTCTTTCCAAACGCATAAAGAAGACGGATACTCATTCATAAGTGCAGATCCTAAGCATGGTACTACATGTCATGCTCTTATGCATATGCAACACCTACATACTATATGACACACCAGGCATGAGGTTCTAACTTGAGTAAGCCCTGGAGGACTTACCTGGAGGTGCGCAGAATCCAAGCAATACAGCAAGCAGTATCCAACCAGTTCACAGATTACCTAACGAGTACACAAATATGCATAAGTCTATGTCAAGTCATACAAGGCGCCCCTAACTATCACAATTAACCTTTTGCTTGTCCTCAAGCAATGCAAAAACAAGAGCAAAACCAACATCCCACATATATAATCTTCAAGCACTAACCTTGTCAAAAGCAACATCAAAGTGGAGGAGCCATGAACATGAAAGCTAACATCCTAGCAAGTATATGAGCGATTCAAAATAAAGCAAATCTCATCCAACCTCATTGGGATTATGTGTTTTCTCTCACTCTCATGTGTTTAGGCTTAATCATGTATCTCTCAACTCAATCCAAAATGCAAAAAGCTACATAGAAATTGACACATATATTACATAATCTCTACCGAGAATGCCATTACTCATAAGCAACATCAAGAGGTCTTTTATCAAGGTTGTAGTGGGGCTTGGTAAAGAAATAAGGGCAAGGAAAATTTATGGTCATGTGGTGCTTAAAATCTGGGAATTAAGATCCTAAATAATTAAAACATCAACCACCATTCTCTCAAAAACATCATCTTCAACTCAAGCTTACACAACAACTTCATAAAAGACATTCATCTCTCAACCAAAGATTATTTCCCAACTCTCACCTTCATAAATGACAATAAAAAAAAACTCAACTTCATGTTCTTTCTTTCTTTTTTTTTTCCTCTTTTTTTTTGTTTTCTTTCTTCTCTTTTTTTTTTCTTTCTCTTTTCCATTTTTTTTCTTTTTTTTTTCTAGAGTCAAAACAATAATGCACAATGTGAGGAATGAACCAAAATCACATAATCATCCAAACTTGTAACTTTCTCAACAATATTCTCTTTTTCACTCAAACAAATCAACCATTCACCAATTCTAATCCTAATCCCCGGATAGGGTAAGGCTCATCATTGGCTAGGATAAATTTTGTGGAGCTTCAAAGAAAAGGCTAAGGCTCAAAATTTGGCTACAAGCAAAGGATACAATGTAAGGTGGACATGGATAATAATATGGCTAAGAAAGTCATGCCTCTATCACTTGAAACTCATAAGCAATAAACATATAAAATGCGGCCTCAATTATAGATAACAATGTCAATCTCAAGAGGTAAGTGCACAAGGAGAGCATAATGTCACACAAGAAAGCAAAAGGGAATAAATATGACGAAAAATCCCTATAAGGCCAAAGTTTCTCACTAGGACAAGTTATGTTGGATTTCAATAATGCTTATAAGAATCATACTTGCTCAATCAAACTAACAAGTCATGCTCCAATGAAAATCACAAGTATGGGACAAGATTAGTCAATTAAAACATATCATGGGATTTATAGATTAAGCTCATGAACTCAAAAAGAATAGAGGACAATCAAGGCAAGATGGGTATTTGCAAGAATGCAATGCATGATTTTTTTTTTGATTTTTTTTTATGCAAATGCTTAAAAATAAATGCTAGAAAGTAAATATGATGTGCATGCGAAAATCTTAAATATAACCTAACTAATGCAATATGTACACTAAACCCCTCCCCCACACTTAAATATTTCATTGTCCCTAATGAAATAAGGATAACAAAAATTGAAACAATTTAAATAGGTGAGGGAGAAGAAGACTTACTAACTCAATGTGGTGGTGGAAATTGGTTTTGCCAACCAAATGGTGCCCAAGCGGTGAATTGGGCCATGATCTCCTCATGATTCTTCCGTTGTTGCTCCATGAGAATGGTATGGTTTTCCTCAATGCGTTGATCCATGGCATCTTGACGATCGGTGGTATGACGGAAGGCACTCTCAAAATAGCCATGGGATGGATATCCATCATAAGACTCATGATACCCGCCATGTGAGGAACTAGCTCCCCCGCCATAGGACTCCCTTGGGTGGAGTGTCTCCAAATGCATCGGCTCATACTCCATCTCCACACCTTCGTCATAAGGTTCCTCATAAACGTCTTCGTTGGCCGTGGGAGGTGGTGCCAATAGTGGAGCGTCGGAGGGAATATATAAATCCGAGGGGGAGGGACCCGTGGGTAATGGGCGAGGGAGGAGCAAGGTATGGGACCTATCGTTCCCGGCGTACCAAGTGAAACTCCGGGCATCATCATTCACCCTCACTACGTTAGCCTTCTTAAGGGACACCAAGTCAAGCCGAAAGTTGTCCGCGAGAGGAATATAGGTGTTCAAATCAATATCAAGCTCGAGCACAATCAATCTAATCAAACCTCCAAACCCAATCTTTACCTCTTCCTTCCTTGAATGGGTCTTGGTAGCCTCGTCACAAGCTTTAAAAAAGAGATCCACCCAATTAGGAGTCTCCCGCACTCTTGGCAACAAACAAGTCATCCACGCCCAACTCCCTTTGAAGACCTTGTTTATCTCGGCATGCCCAAAAAAAGTGTTGTTCAATTCCTTTTGGCAAAGCCTAAGGGTTGGGTGGACGATGCTAGAGTTATAGTCATTGCCGGAGGTCATAACCTTTTGGGTGACATCAAACCATATCCACGGAGGAATGGAGCTGCGTGGCAAATCAGACCAATGGGCGGTGGCTTCGCCCGTGATCCCAAATATATCTCTCAAAGATGCGAAAGTCATAGCTCTATTCTCCCCACCCAATCGAAAGACAAAATTGTCATCACCCGATATTGCAAACGTTGCTAAGAACTCCCTAACAAAATCCGGATACGTGCGAACACACTTGTCTACCAACCCATCAATTTCTCCTATGTGCATAAAAGCCCGCACACTCTCCTCAAGTCCCAACAATCTCAATGTGTGAATATCAAAGAATTTCATCGGAATGTACCGCCTTGGTCCAAGCTCTTCCTACTTAGTCCTTTGAGCTCTACTCAATCCTCTAGGTCTAACCATGGAAGGAGAAGCCATGAAAAATATAATAAAAAGGGGGAAGACCGAGGACTCACAAAAGAACCAAGGTTCTGCAGGAATCTCGCTGGCAGCGAGTGAGGCTCGCTGGCAGCGGATGTAGCTCGCTGGCAGTGGACGGAGTCGCTCCTAGGATGCTGCGTACTGACAAGACTCGCTAGCAGCGACTGGAGCTCGCTGGCAGCGACTAGGATCACCTGGTTGGCCTTCTTGGCTTGGTGGTTCGATGTCAGCGAAATTTGTTGCTGGCAGCGAAATTCTCCTGGCGGCGCTGTGGTGGCGGCGACTATTCCATGGGAGTGAGTCGGATCCTTCGAAACTCCGGCGTCGTTGCACGGACGTCGGAATTCCAAAATTTCTTCATGAAAGTTTCCAAACATGACCCGATCTACGCGATGGTGGAAGAAAAGAAAGGGATTGGTGTGATCTTGTGGTGATGGTATGGTTGAGTGGTGGTCGGAATATGACGAATGTTGTGTGGTTGTGTAGCTCAGTTCGTCGGGAGTCGGGATCCGGTGCCGGAATTTGGTTTCGGGGTGTCGAAGGTGGTGGTGTGGCTATGGAGGTTTGAAAGCTTGGAGGTGCTTTAATGGAGTTTTTGGAAGGAGGAAGAAGATGGTAAACTGGGAAAGATGAAGAATGGGTAATGGGTAAAGGAAAGTGGGTAAAAAGGAAAGTGGAAAAAGGGAATCTCTTTTTTTTTTTTCGGATCCAGGTGGGGCCATGGGTAGTCTTCTGGGACGTCGGGACCCGCTGCCAGCGGGTCGGGTTCACTGGCAGCGAGTCGAGCTGTTGTGCCTGGCTCCTTCTTACTTCTGAGACATAGGGACCCGCTGCCAGCGAGCCCGACCCGCTGGCAGCGATCTTGCTGCTGTGCCCAGCTCCTCCTGGAATCCTGGCCTACCTCTTCCGCTGGCAGCGAGCTGAGTTCGCTGTCAGCGAATCAAGCTCAGTGCTTCCTTTTTCTGACTTTTTCTCTTACCCCTGCGAGGTTAGCTCCCAACTATTCTGAAAACATCTATCTAGTATGATAAAGAAATTTCTAACAAAATAAGACTAATTTAACTAAAATAAAAGAAATAATTGCAAGACGAAAAACTTACCTCGGGTCGCCTCCCGAGAAGCGCCCTTGTTTTACGTCGTAGGCTCGACGGTATGACCCCTTAATGGGTCTCTTCGGTAGGCTCTTGGAGGTTCATCTCTTTCATAATTTTGTCGGAAAAGCCATCATAGTAGCGCTTGAGGCGGTGGCCATTTACCTTGAACACGTGCACATTCTCCTCATCCTTGATTTCTGCCGCTTCATGTGGATATATGTGCATAATCGTATAGGGGCCTCTCCATCTTGAGCGTAGCTTTCCTGGAAAAAAGTTAAGGCGAGATTGATAGAGAAGTACCTTATTGCCTACCTTGAAGTCCTTTCTCAAGATGTGCTTGTCATGCCACGCTTTGGTCTTTTCTTTGTAAGTGATGGCATTGTCAAGCATCCCAACGAATCTCCTCTAGTTCTTGAATTTGGAGCTTGCGAAACTCGCCAACCTCATCTACTCCCATGTTGCATTCTTTCACCGCCCAATAAGCTTTGTGTTAGAGCTCTACCGGAAGATGACATGACTTTCCATAAACCAAGAGGTAAGGGGACATACCAATTGGGGTTTTGTAGGCCGTGCGATATGCCCAAAGAGCATCATCTAATCGTTGGCTCCAATCTTTCCGGTTTGGGGCAACAGTCTTTTCCAAGATTCTCTTGATCTCTCTATTTGACACTTCAGCTTGCCCGTTGGTTTGAGGATGATAGGCGGTGGATACCCTATGTGTGACATGATATTTCCTCAAGAGAGCGGCCACCGTCTTATTGCAAAAGTGGGTACCTCGATCACTAATCAATGCACGTGGAACACCAAACCTAGTAAACAAGTCCTTAAGGAATCCTGAAACCACTTTAGAATCGTCAGTTTTGGTGGCCTTCGCCTCCACCCATTTGGAGACGCAGTCCACCGCAAGCAAAATATAAAGATTCCCAAAAGAACTAGGAAAAGGTCCCATGAAATCGATCCCCCAAACATAAAAAATTTCACAAAACATCATCCTAGTTTGAGGCATCTCATTCCTAGTTGCGATATTCCCTATGCGTTGGCACCGATCACAAGACTTACAATAAGCATATGCATCACGAAAAAGCGTAGGCCAATAGAATCCTGAATCAAGTACCTTCCTAGCCGTTTTGTTCGGTCCAAAGTGTCCCCCACATGCATAAGAATGACTAAAGCTAAGGACAACCATTACCTCATTATCCGGAAGGCAACGTCTAATGATTTGATCCACACAATGCTTCCAAAGAAACGGATCATCCCACACATAGAATCGAGCGTTGTGGCGAATTTTGTCCTTCTTGTACTTTGGAAAGTTTGGTGGAAACTCCTTCGTGACAAGAAAATTGACTATATCCGCAAACCACGGCCGAGGAACGTTGGCTGCCATCAAAGAAGTAAAAGAAGACGGACATACCTTCTGGGCAAGGTTCGCTGGCAGCGAGTCAGGTTCGCTGTCAGCGAATGGGGTCAGAATGTGAGCTAATGACGGCGACTGGAGAGGCTCGTTGGTGACTGGACTCACTGTCAGCGGGCATGGTTCGCTGGCAGTGAGTTTGGTTTGCCGAGAGCCAGCAGGATTTGCTGGCAGCGAGTCTTCAACAGAACTTGAAACAAAGTGCAAGGTTTCATCCGGGAATTCTCCAAGTGCTTGCATCTTCTCCCCCACACTATCCGGGTGCACGATCCGGCTAAGGTGATCGGCCACATAGTTTTCTGCGCCCTTCTTGTCTTTGATTTCGATGTTGAACTCGCTCAAGAGCAAGATCCATCGAATAAGCCTTGGTTTGGCGTCCTTCTTCTTCATGAGGTACCTAAGAGCTGCATGATCGGAGTAGATTATTACCTTTGCGCCTAGCAAGTACGCGCGGAACTTGTAAGGTGAACACCTCGGCCAATAGCTCCTTTTCCGTGGTTGTGTAGTTTCTTTGGGCTCCATTTAGCATCATTGAAGCATAATAGATGGCATGTGAGGCTTTGTCAACCCTTTGCCCAAGCACCGCTCCAACGGCGTAATCACTCGCATCACACATCAACTCGAATGGGTGGGTCCACACCGGGGCTTGCATGATTGGTACGGTGACAAGGCGACTTCTCAAGTCATGGAAAGCGTCCTTACACTTCTCATCAAACTTGAATGTGGTGTCCTTTATGAGGAGTTCGCAAAGAGGTGCGGCGATCTTGGAAAAATCCTTGATGAACCGACGATAAAATCCTGCGTGACCAAGAAAAGAGCGAACTTCGCGCACATTAGTGGGGCAAGGCAAAGATTGAATGATGTCAATCTTTGCCTTGTCAACCTCAATTCCCTTTCGGGAGACGATGTGACCTAAAACAATCCCTTGCTCGACCATGAAGTGGCATTTTTCGAAATTTAAAACTAAATTTGTTTCAACACATCTCTTTAAAACTAGTGCCAAATGGTCTAAGCAAGAGTTGAATTCATCTCCATGAACGGTGAAATCATCCATAAAAACTTCGATGAACTTTTCAATGTATTCGAAGAAAATACTTACCATACACCTTTGGAATGTACCTAGAGCATTGCATAGTCCAAAAGGCATTCGCCGATAAGCAAAGGTGCCAAAAAGACATGTGAACGTTGTCTTCTCTTGGTCCTCCGGTGCGATGGCAATTTGAAAGTAGCCCGAGTAGCCATCCAAGAAACAATAGTAGGCTCTTCCGGCAAGGCGCTCCACCATTTGGTCAATAAATGGGAGAGGGAAGTGGTCCTTGTGAGTCTCCGCGTTCAATTTGCGATAGTCGATGCAAACTCTACATTCGGTTTGGACTCGCGTGGGCACTAGCTCTCCTTCTTTGTTCTCGACGACCGTGATGCCTCCTTTCTTTGGTACCACCTGCGTTGGACTAACCCACTTACTATCGGAGATAGGATAGATCATACCGGCTTGGAGTAGCTTTAGAACTTCCTTCTTGACCACCTCCATCATTGGTGGATTAAGTCTCCGTTGGGGTTGTCGTGATGGTTTGGCTCCTTCCTCCAAGAGTATGCGGTGCATGCACATAGTTGGGTTTATTCCTTTGATGTCCGCGATTGTCCATCCAAGTGTCGTCTTGTGTTCCTTAAGCACCGCTACCAACCTCTCCTCTTGCTCAAGATTTAGCTTATTTGATATGATGACCGACAAGGTATCTCCATCACCTAAGAAGGCATACTTGAGGTGATCCGGCAATGGTTTAAGCTCTATCACGGGTGCCTGCACAATAGAAGGCAAAAGCTTCTCGCTTGGAAGGGTTAGTGTTAAGGCATCATTCCTTTGATGAGTATGTTGGGCCTCTAATGCCCCCAAAACTTCATGCAAGTAAGGTGAAATAGAATAATGAAGTGAAATCTCATCTAGAGGGGTTTCTAAGGCTACTTGCAATTCATCTTTTCCATTAAGATAAAAAATATCTTCTACACAAGGTTCAATAGTATCAATCGCAAATAGAGAGTGTTCATCAAGAGGATACTTCATTGCATCAAATATGCAATACTCTACCTTCTCTCCATCGACCTCCATAGTAAGTGAACCTGCATAGACATCAATCTTTGTTCGGGCGGTCCTTAAGAAAGGCCTACCCAAGAGAATAGGCGCCTCCGCTACTCCATGCTCTATGTCCAAAATAAAGAAATCTGCGGGAAAGATTAACTTGTCCACCATAACTAAAACATCTTCTACAAACCCCCTAGGATAGATTTGAGAACGATTTGCCAATTGGATCACAACTCTAGTTTCTTGCAAAGCACCAAGACCAAGAGATTTATAAAGGGAGTATGATATAACATTAATGGATTCTCCTAAGTCTAATAAAGCATGATTGAACTTAACATCTCCTATCCTGCAAGGGATAGTAAACATATCTGGGTCGCTACACTTTTCGGGCATACACCTTTCTAACATAGCGGAGACATGTTCACTTACTTGTACCTTTTGCTTCCCCTTCAACTTTTGATTCCTCTTAACCGTGCATAATTCCTTCAAAAATTTGCATAACAAGGAATAGCTTTGACTAGTTTGAGTAGGGGGATGTTCACCTCACACTTGGCGAATGTCTCGAAGAGTTTGGTGTCACTCTCCGGCCTCCTTGGATTCCTCAAAGCCTCTGGAAAGGGTGCCACCGGCTTATAGTCATCAAGAAGAGGTTTGGACTCAGCAGCGGCTTGTCCGGACTTAGCGACGTTGGTTTTCTGGGCAGAATCCGCTGGCAGCGAATCTAGTTTCGCTGGTAGCAGGTTGTACTTGCTGTCAGCGAGTAGGGGTTCGCTGTCAGCGACTGGGATCAGCTCTGGTTCAGCAGTCACATTCGCTGCCAGCGAGTTTGATTTCGCTGTCAGCGGAATTTGCCCAGAATTTGTCGCCTCCTTGTCTCCTTATTGGCCTTCTTCCACGATATCTTCTAAGGCTTCATTTTCACTCATAGGTGCGGAAAACAGTTCCTTGCCACTCCTTAGGGTGATGGCGCTAACATTCTCCCTTGGGTTGACCACCACTTGTGATGGTAGCTTGCCCGAGTCTCTTGCTTGTAATTCTCCAATTGCTTGAGCCATTTGGCCCATCATCCTCTCTTGTGCATTCATCTTCTCCGTTTGAGCCTTGAGGGTTTCTAGGATGAGCTTGTATGGATCCTCATCTTGTTGATTAGCTTGAGGAGGCCCCCTTTGGCGATTATCATAGGGTGCTCTATATTGGGGTCCTCCTTGTTGATAGGGAGGTTGTTGTTGTTGTTGTTGTTGTTGTTGGTTGAACCGGCCACCATACCCTTGTTGGAAGTTAGAATTGTAAAAATTATTTCCGTAGTTGCGGCGAGGGCCGTAATCTCCCATAGCATTGACCTCCATGGTTTCTTCTTGCATCTCGGGGCATAAATCCATGGGATGGGATGGATCTCCACACAACCCACATGCTTTGAGTTGTTGTTGACCTCTTTGCATAGTTAGCTTCATTAGGGCCTCTCGAATCTCCTTAAGCTCGTTTTGCATGCTTGATGTGGGGGAGTCCAAGTGTAAGACTCCTCTAGCTCCACTAGACCTTCGATATTGTTGAGAAGCATTAGCGAGCTCTTCAAATATCTCCATAGCTTCCTCCGGTGTTTTGTTGAGGATGTTCCCTCCACTAGCCGAGTTAACCGTCCCACGATCATGATCAAGTAGCCCCTCATAAAGGTATAGGACCAAATCGTCCTCCGAAAAGCCATGATAGGGGCAACTAGCTTTTAGCTTTTTGAACCTCTCCACATATTCGTAGAGAGTCTCCGTGGCCGATTGTTCGATACTTGATATCTCCTTCTTCAAAATATTGTGTCTAGTGGCGGGAAAGTATTTGCGCAAGAAGGCCTTTTTCATCTCCATCCATGTAGTGATGCTCTCCATGGGTAGATAATAGAGCCAATCATTGGCCGCATCCTTCAAGGTGAATGGGAAGGCCCTTAGCATCATTTGATCCTCCGTGATGCCTTGAGGTTTCAAACGATCGCATATTCCATGAAACTCCGCAAGGTGCTTGTTTGGGTCCTCTCCACTCATGCCATGGAACATCGGCATAAGGTGGACCCATGGTGACTTGAATTCAAACTTGGTGCCCTCCGGGAGCGCGGAGAGCCTAATAGCCAATGGTTGAGTTTCCAAATTTGGCTCCTTTAGGTCCTTCAAAGTGCGCCTTGGTGGGGGCAAGATTGCATTGTTGCCGTCCATCTCTTCTTCGATTTCCGGGTTGGATGAGTGCTCTCTTCGTAACCTAGAATTTGTCCTCTCGATTTCTGGATCAAAAGGTAAGATATTGGAATTAGTAGAACGGGTGTGGACCATGCGAGTGGTCCACACAAAAGTTGATAATTAAACTACACAACGAAATCAAATTAAATCTCCCCAGCAACGGCGCCAAAAACATGACGGGATGAAAATCGTTGATTCCCAATCAAGTAGTTCCCACTCTCACAAATTAGTATAATTGGCAAGAAAGGGGTCGAATCCTCGGGAGACTTAAGATTTCACAATGCAATTTAATCACCAACAAGTAACAAAAGTGGGAAAAGATGCAATTTTTTAAGTAATAATAAGCAAAATAAAGTAAAGACGGAATTTTGTAATAAAATCAAGAGTAGAGAACGGTTCCACCTACGAATTCTTTGACATTGGTTGGCTTATCGATCATCGAATCCTTTTCAAGTTATTAACTTTCTTACAAATTCCTCTCGTCTTGGTTTATATAGATTAAAAGTCCTATGAGTCCAATTAATCCCTTACACCCCTATGTAATCCTAACACGGTTAAGATTTAACAAAGAGATAGCAAAACGTCCAAAGAACTTGAGCACATAAATAACACCAATTAAACACGGTAAATCGATGTTTAAGATATATGTTAACTTCCTACATAATCATGCTTCAAACATGGAATCCACAATCTTATGCATGCTACTATGGAAATAACACAAATACGAAAGTATTAAATTGTAGCACGAAATCAATATTATCTAGTTGGCCAAGCAAGATAACACCAATAACATAACAATAAGCACAAGGAAGTTGAAGGAATTATAATAGAGAAAAGATAACTTGAATTAAAAACTCACAATTCACCAACCAAGTCTCGAAAACGTAGGCGAAACACTAGGAAAATTAGCCGCTCATGGCTTACCTATGCTCTCTTCTCTTCTATGGTGATTGCTCTAATTGAATGTCTTATAAAATTAACCCTAAACATCCTATTTATAAGCCTAAAGTTCTGAATAAACAAGATAAAAGATAGATAAACTAGATAGAAACTTCCTAAAACAAACTAGATAAAAGATAAAGCTTTCCTAAAATAGCCCGGCGGTGGATTTCGCTGGCAGCGAGTTGAGTTCCGCTGGATTCAAGCCATATGAGAGCCTATGGATCATACCTTTTTGTTCTATCGATATAGAGCGAGGCTTCGTGGATATCTTGATCAACCTACTGTTGGGTTTTCACCAGGAGCTCGCTACCACCCCGCTAGCAGCGACTCTTCATGCCTTAGTCTCTTGTCATTTTGGTGGAATCCGCTGGCAGCGAAGCACTTTTCGCGGCCGTGACTCCGCCCACTCGCTGGCGCGAAATTGGTCTACATGCTATTTATAAGCCTAAAGTTTTGAATAAACAAGATAAAAGATAGATAAACTAGATAGAAACTTCCTAAAACAAACTAGATAAAAGATAAAGCTTTCCCAAAATAACCCGGCGGTGGATTTCGCTGGCAGCGAGTTGAGTTTCGCTGGCAGCGAGGTTTCGTGGATATCTTGATCAACCTACTGTTGGATTTTCGCCAGGAGCTCGCTACCACCCCACTAGCAGCGACTCTTCATGCCTTAGTCTCTTGTCATCTTGGTGGAATCCGCTGGCAGCGAAGCACTTTCCGCGGCCGCGACTCCGCCCACTCGCTGGCGCGAAATTGGTCTCCCACTGGAGCGAGACGGCCCACTCGCTGGAGCGAATGGCCTGGCAGATGGAGCGGCTTCAGCGTCCTGGCGCCTCTCGCTGGCAGCGAGACTTCTTCCGCGGCAGCGACTGACTCGCTGCAGTGAGTCCATCCGCTGGCAGTGACAGGTGCCTTGGTTGCTTGGGCGCTTCCTTGGTGCCTTTGGGTTCCCCTCGCTGGCGCCACCTCTCTCACTCAATTGGCTCCTTCTCAGTTGACTCGACTCGCTGGCAGCGGAACTTGACTCGCTGTCAGCGAGTCTTGCCCAGAATCTTTGATTCTCTTTGTTCTTTCCCCATTCTTTCTTTACTCCTTTCTTTCTCTTCTTAGCTTGATTTCTTGACTTCACTTGGCCATGTTTTGCAGCTTTCTCTTGCTTTCCACCATGTCGGATCTACGATTCTGCACAATTTAACCGAAATAGCGTAGATTCCGAAGTTTCCCACAAAAAGTGTTTAATCTAACTTAACACTAAACATGCACATTCTACAATGTTAATGCATCTAAACTACCCTATAATGCCTATTAAAAATATGCATTATCAAACACCTACATACTATATGACACATCAGGCATGAGGTTCTAACTTGAGTAAGCCTCGGAGGACTTACCTGGAGGCGCGCAGAATCCAAGCAATACAGCAAGCAGTATCCAACCGGTTCACAGATTACCTAACGAATACACAAATATGCATAAGTCTTTGTCTATGTCATACAAGGCGCCCCTAACTATCACACTTAAGTTCACATAATCATAGACCATCGCATCATATCATTTCATCATTATCATCTCAACTCATCTCATCAACTCATCATATAATGTCTCGTATATCATCTTATCATTCTGTATTATCTCAAACCATCATATCTCATCACATTTCATCTCGTCATCATCTCATCAATTTCCATACTTCCATACAAGATTCTATTATATCAGATTATGCTTCAATTCACATATATACATATCTCGTCCACATACTTCATATATTTCAACTCATATATGTTCTCAAGTAAAGTTCATCATTCAATTTCAAGTAAATCGGCCCAAAAGTTTCTATGGGTCATTTGATCCCAAATTAAGACAATTTGCTAGTCAAAACAAGTTATTTTAATGTAATCCTTAGTCAATTTTTGATAATAAAACATTTAACCGTTAACCCACTTCTCAAAGTCATATTTGGTCAAAATCTATTTAGCACAATTCTTTAACTTAGCTTTTTATCTTATTTTATTAAAATAAATCCGACAAGGTTATGATATTTCTAAAATCCCTTTTTAATTCTATTAAATCAATTTTCCATTTATCAAATCAATTTTCCAAACTCGAAAACCTTTTCTGAATTTTTCTTTTTAAAATTCAAGTCCAATAACATATTTTAAATCTCAAAAATTTTAAAGTCATAATTTTATCTATTATTTAATATTCCATTTATTTAATATTTATATCATATATATATATATACACACACATATTTATATAAGTAAGTTATAAAAAAATACAGTATCACAAATCTGGGCCCTAATTCTTTTGTTAAACATCGAACCAGCCCAAATATAACCCAACCCATTTTCGGATAACCCCAACCCAATCTGATTTTTTGGTTAAAGAAAACCAAACCGACTTTTATTTTAATTAAACACTGAACTAGACCCTCAGAAAAAAGAAAAACAGGAACCGAACCCAGTCTTCTTCCCCTTCCTATCTTACTGTACTCGAGATCGGAAAAAGGAAAGAGGAAAGAGGAAGGGTGGCTTGCTGGCGGCGTTCTCCCTTGTAACGGCCCGGATATAAATATCCGGGATACGTTTTGAAGGTCGGATACCTTCGTTCGGATGTTGCAATTCAGGTACGGGTCGAGGTTTCAAACCTCTAATCAGTCGAAGTTTCATAAATTCAATTTAAACGAAAGCAAAACGAAAATACGATTTAGATACAAAAGCCACGGCAGAGCCGGATCAAAACCAAAACAAAATCCTAAAGTCGTATGGCCAGATTAGCGGGGTTAGACAGATTTCTTTACAATCGTCGGGGGACTTTCCCACGCCATATAAACAGGGAGCAATCACACCTAAAAACAATTGGTGCGAGCGGGTTCAGACCGAGGCCCCAACACGCTCTGTCCAGCAAGCGAACATACACATACGCTAATAATAAAGATGATGCAGATGCGGAAATTAAATCACACTAGCATGATCCTAATTTACAATATGCGAGAAATAAATGTAAAGGCGCCCAAAGAATGTCAAGTGGCATGTCCCTCTCCTACCTCTGCACCCCTTTCCGTTAATGCAGAGACTGGCCAGTTCGATGCTATAACATCTCATATCTCATCATCATAACATAAATTAAAATAAATAAAACATGCCCGATGGTGCTGGGCTATCATCATGCTCATATGGACTCGATAGACTCAGGGCACCCGATGGGGCTGGGCTACCCTATGACCCTAGCAAAGACTCTAGGACTATCACAGATACGACCGTTCTGTTTCATACGCGTAAAGAAATAGAATGCTCAATCACAAGTGCAACCTAGCATGATACTACATGGCATACTTTAATGCTTATGCAACACCTAGTATGTCATACATTCACAAGTCGGTAATCTCTTTCGAATCTGAGTAAGCCCATAAAGGAACTTACCTGAATAAGCCGAACAGCAGAGAGCAAGGCAGAGCAGAATCCAAGAAATGAATCACCGATAGCAAGCAATGTCCACATATCACAATCACCTAATAACATATAAATGCATAAGTCTATCTAATTCACACAAGGCGCCCCTAACTATCATACATCCCTTCTCATATCTCGTTTCAGATCATTCCGTCTTATTTTATCATTTCAGGTTGATCTCATCTCATCATCTCATTTCCAAAACAATCTCTCAAAGAACTCAACTTAGAAAATCAAATAATTCTTTTAAAATCGTACTTAGTCAAAACCCGACATTACACATTTAAACCTTAAGGCCCATTTTCCCAAAATCATGTTATAAAATAATTCCGGAATGTTTCTTATCTCAAAACCATATATAAATAAATACCATTATTAAATTATTAAAATAACTCTAAGCTCACAAATCAAATTTATAAATCAAGACCAACAATTCACTTTAAAATTCCTAACTCACATGTTTAAATCCTCTTAAAAGGCATCAATTAAATAATCCAATCAATATTATTTTAAAACAATAAATAATATATAACGATAAATTTTCCAGAATATTATAAAAAAATTCCAAAATATTAATATTCAAATAATTCAACACTTGTTATTATAAAATCTGAAAGTAATAACCATATATATATATATATATATATAACTCCATACCAATAAATATCACTTTTAAAACCTTATAAATATATTAAAATTCCAGAATATATATATATATATATATTTTCCCAATATCCAAAATAACAATTAATATACTATATCATATAAATATAATAACATAACACCTTACTATAATTTAATACATAACATATATATATATATATATATATATATATATATATATATATATATATATATATATATATATATATATATATATATGTATATACCACCGAATTAACTAAACAAAACCCAACCCATAAGAAGCCCAAACGGATAAGGAAAGAAAAGAAGAAGCCGGCCCAACCAAGAAAAGAGGACGAGACCCGACCCGGAAAGAAAGGATTCGGATCCTTAAAATTTTAGGCCCAAGCCCGCCCAGAAATCAGGCCCTATCAAGGAAAGAAAAAAGAGGTCGTCTTCTTTCCCTAGCCGAAGCAGAGGAGGAGTAGAGAGCGACGCCGGAACGGAAGAAGGAGAGGAAGGAGGGGCTAGCCGACGGCTTTTTGGCTCGAGATTTCACCCCGATGATCGACACGGATTTCCGATCAAGACCCACCCAAAATTACCCACACGAGCGAAAGGAGGAAGAAGAAGGAAATCTCACCGAGGGAGTCGGATTTCCGCCAGGGAACTTCGCCGGAGATCGCTTCGGGCTCGTCGGCAGCTCGAGTAGGCTTCCTCAGAGGTAAGGCTGTGTTCATCTCGGCCTGGGTCGGAGATAGAAGGTCAATCGGATGGATCTTAGTTCGCTTGGAAGTGAAAAGGAAGAGGAGGGAAGAAAAATCGAAGCCCTTACCAAATCTGATTCACGAAACAGGGCGGGGAGGAGACAAGGTGTTGCGCGGTTCATCGACGTCGGAGGAAGCTGTCGCCGCTGGCTCGAGGTGGAAGGTGGGAAGCCAAAAGAGGAGGAGCTGAGCCTTGCCTTCGGCAAAACAGAGGAGGCTACGGGGGTGCTCGGCTGCTGCTTCGACGGGAGGTAGAGGTGCTGGTGGTGTAGCTGAGAGGGTGAAGGTGAGATGTGGTGACTTGGGCTCCTCCGCGGCGCCCCTGGCTGAGCTGGGCAGAGGAGGACAACTTCTGGAATTGAAAGAGAAGAAGAAGAGGAAGAGAGTGGTGTTTATGGTGGAATGCAGAACCGAAAAGAGGGAGAGAGAGATTGTGAGGGTGCTAGTTCAGCAGAGGCAATTAGAAGAGAGGGAGGAAGGCTCCCTCCTGGGTTTTGGAACGTGAAAGAGAGGAATGGAGGTGTGGTGGTCCTTGCAAAGTGTGTGCTGTTTGTTAGGCTTGAGAAAGATGCCAATTTGAAGCAGCAGGCGTAGCTGGCAGTGTGGCGAGAGAGAGAGAGAGAGAGATAGAAAATAAGGAAAAGGTAAAATAAAATATGGAATAAAAGAGGTCCCCACAAGATATTTTGAACCCGAAAAAAATATCCCGAAACCCGTTTGCCCGAACGAATCCCGACTAAATCGAATTTAATTAAATTTTAATTTACTAATCTCAATATAACGGAATTAAATAAATCTCAATCAAAACTCGGAGTTTAAATTAATCTTTATTAATACTCGATCTTGAAAGCGAAAATCGAATCCCGTCAAAATCCGAAATTTAAATGATGCCGGAATAACTAAAATCCAAAACTTACGCTCGAGAACGGGTTTTATTCCACTTTTACAAATTGAATTTAATAATAATTTATTTAATAAAATAAACCTAATATATAAATATACTCGGTCGTTACATTTATCCACCTCTAAAAACAAGTCTCGTCCCCGAGAGTAAAATCATTTAAAACAATGGGAAGAAGTTTGAAATCGGTGAGTCCGAGGATCATGTCCAAGGATCTTGTAATCATCTCGGTTGCGTCTTCCGGGATTCTCCCTCCTCCTTTGTCTCTCTGCAAAACCACCACGCTCAGCCCATTGCTTCCCCTGTCTCACCCGAGCCGCAGTCACCTTCGCCTCCCCCTGCCGCCACCAACAACTCCACCTCCCCTGTTTTCGGCGCTAAGGAGTTGAGCTCCCACCAAAGCTCCTTCCTCCTCAACGGCAAGCCGAACTCCTCCGGCAAACCCCCTGAGCCGAGCATCCACCCAGGAGAGCCGGAGTCGCCGACGCCGCCACCACCTTCCCCTGTTCCGATTCATAAGGTCGATTCCGTTTGTTTTTAGATTCTGGTTCCCTCTTGTCAAAACCATTTCTTTTGCTCATCCCTTACTCCTCCTAAGGCTCCTTCCTCGTCAATCGCAGCTGGGAGTCCGCCATTGCAGCCGGAGCTTTCCTCGGAGTCGGAATCGCGTCGCGCCTCGGTAACCCCTCTTCCTCCCTTTCTTCTTGCTTTCGTTTCGTTGTACTGAGTGGGTTGGGTTCGGAATTTCAAAGCGAGTGTCTGGGTGAGTTTTGGGGCAGAACGGACCCCGCCGGTGGCCTGAACTCTCTCCTTCCTTCCCCTTCGCTTGCGTCCGGCGTCGTGACCTGCCTTTGCCTGAGGAAGGAGACGCACTCCTTTTCTTTCCTCCTTGGGCCTAATTTCTGGGCTGGGCCGGGTCCTCCTCCTGTCGGGTTATATTGTTTTCCGGGTCGGGCTATTTCCCTTCCTTCCTCTGTTGTTTTCTGGGTATGGGCTGCTGGCTTGGGTCCTTTGTTTTTCCTTCGGCTGGGATCTCCTTACGGGCTGGGTCATTGTTGATGTCGATTATATATATATATAGTGTTGTTGTTATGTTATATAAATTCCTTATGTGTTACTTATTATTAAATTAATTATGAAATATATTCTGAGATATTATGATATGTATATATTTCAATTATTTGAGAAGTGTTTTATATGATGGTTTATGAAGTAATATTATTTGATATTGGGATTATAAATATATTTATGATTATTATTTTGAGACTTTATGGATAGTAAGTGTTAAATTATTGGATATTATTATTATTTTGGGATTTGGTTATAAATATATATTATGAAAAATTAATCATTATATATATATTGTCCATTGTCTTAAAATAATATTTATTGGATTATTTAATTGATGCATTTCATGAGGATTTAAATATGAGAGTGGGGAATTTTAAATTGAGTTGTTGATTTTGATTTATAAGTATTATTTGTGAGCATAGAAATTATTTTGATGATTTGATATTGGAGTTTATTTATATAATGTGTTGAAATAAGAAACATTTCGGAATTATTTTATAACATGATTTTGGGGAAAATGGGCCTTAAGGTTTAAATGTTTAATGTCGGAATTTAGATAAGCGATTTTAAAGGAGTTGTTTGATTTTCTAAGTTGAGTTCTTTGAGAAGTTGTTTTGAAAATGAGATGATGAGATGAGATGAACATGAAATGAGATATGGTTTGTGATGAAATGAGATGGAATAACCTGAAATGGGATATGAGACGAGATATGTATGATAGTTAGGGGCGCCTTGTGTGAAATAGGTAGACTTATGCATTTATATGTTATTAGGTGTTTATGAATGTTCGACGTTGCTTGCTATCGGTGATTCATTTCTTGGATTCTGCTCTGCCTTGTTCTCTGCTGTTCGGCTCATTCAGGTAAGTTCCTTTATGGGCTTACTCAGATTCGAAAGAGATTACCGGCTTGTGAATGTATGACATACTAGGTGTTGCATAAGCATTAAAGCATGTCATGTATTATCATGCTAGGTTGCACTTGTGATTGAGCATTCTATTTCTTTACGCGTATGAAACAGAACGGCCGTATCTGTGATAGTCCTAGAGTCTTTGCTAGGGTCATAGGGTAGCCCAGCCCCATCGGGTGCCCTGAGTCTATCGAGTCGATATGAGCATGATGATAGCCCAGCACCATCGGGCATGATTTATTTATTTTAATTTATGTTATGATGATGAGATATGATATGCTATAGCATCGAACCGGCCGGTCTCTGCACTAACGGAAAGGGGTGCAGAGGTAGGAGAGGGACATGCCACTTGGCATTCTTTGGGCGCCTTTACAGTTATTTCTCGCATATTGTAAATTAGGATCATGCTAGTGTGATTTAATTTCCGCATCTGCATCATCTTTATTATTAGCGTATGTGTATGTTCGCTTGCTGGACAGAGCGTGTTGGGGCCTCGGTCTGACCCCACTCGCACCCATTGTTTTTAGGTATGATTGCTCTCTGTTTATATGGCGTGGGAAAGTCCCTCGGCGATTGCAAAGAAATCTGTCTAACCCCGCTAATCTGGCCATCCGACTTTAGAATTTTGTTTTGGTTTTGACCCGGCCTTGCCGTGGCTTTTGTATCTAAATCATATTTCCATTTCACTTTCGTTTAAACTGAATTTATGAAACTTCGACTGATTAGAGGTTTGAAACCTCGACCCGTACCTGAATTGCAACATCCGAATGAAGGTATCCGACCTTCGAAATGTATCCCGGATATTTATATCCGGGCCGTTACATGGTGGCGCTTGGTGGTGGCGGCAGACAGGCCAAGGAGGCCGAATATGGGTGGTTTGAAAGAGGAGGGGGTGTGAGATGAAGAAGATTGAAATGGGTTGGATGATGGAGGAAGAAGAAATGGAGGATGTGGGTTTGTTTAGATAGCTGAAGTAGGGAGAGGGTGAGGGGAATGGGTGAGTGCAGGGTAAGGTAGGAGGGGGGGTCTAAGCGCTATTGGGTAGGGTCTTAGGGTGGCTATGAAGGGTAGGATATTAATTGTGATAAAGTCAACTTTTATACCCGAAAATAAATCATGAAACCCGCTTTCTGAAATTAACCCGACACGATTTAATATAATTAATCGAATCCGAATTCAATAACGAAACCCGAAAATATTTCCAACCCTCGGAAAAATAAAGTGGAATTATTTCGTTTTTAAATTTGAGTAACAAGTTTATGCCGGAATTGTTTGGAAGAATTTAAATCATTCGTTGGCTCGAGGACTGAAATTATTCAAAATTTTCCGGAGTCTTAGAAATTAATAAATTTTAAATCAAAATAAAAGTCATAATTATAAAAGTATTATTTAAAAAGCCCGGTCTTTACAATTAATCAAATAAAGCGTAGTGGTTTACTAAATAAATAGAATTGGTTTATGAACCATTTTATTTTAAAAATAAAATAAATAAATATTTAAAAAATAAAAAAGAAAAACAAAATAAAAGAAGAATGAAAAATTTTACCATTATTAATTAAAAAGTAGGGGTTCAAGGCTTTTATACCAAGTGGTTTAGGGTTTTTATACCAAGTGGTTCAGGGTTTTAATAACAAAGTGGTTCAAGGTTTTTATACCAAGTGGTTCATGGTTTTAAATTCTAGTAGTTCAGGGTTTTTAAATCAAGTGGTTCAGGCTTTAATACCAAGTGGTTCAGATCTTTAATATGAAGTGGTTCAAGGTTTTTATACCAAGTGGTTCAGGGGTTTAAACCAAATGGTTCAGGGCTTTAATACCATGTGGATCGGTTATTTTAAATCAATATATTTACTATCCTTTTTTTTAAATAAAAAATTTTAATTTTAAAAATGTGAAAAATTTAAGGGTGAAAAGATCTATTAATATGTCTCTTAACATGTAATTTATAAATTGATAAAAATATGGAGTAGTAAAAAAAATGAAATGGAAGAGAATACGGAGAATACAAGTAGTAAAATGCATTAAGGGATAAAGATACTTTGGTTGGTGTGTTCGATACATGCTAATTGCCACTTTTTAAATTTTCAGTAATTTCACCTGCGTGTGGTACACGCGCAAAGGGTGTGCGAGTGGTGGACATTGGGGGCGGGAAAATCACGCGGGTGAGAAGGCTGAATATCCTATTTTTCAGATTATTTTTATTTATATAGACCAATCAAATTACTTCTTTCTTTCTTACCGGATCATTACTTCTCACCCGAACTCAACCATATATATATATAAGATTATCTAAGCTCATAAAATCTTTGCCAATTGATTCTTGTTGGTTAATCTCAAATCGACTTTTAAACAAAATGGAGTCAAAACATCATATCATATTTCATTATATGGCTCTCTATAAATAAATTAAGGGTGATTTAATCTCTTTCAAAGTTGTGTGAATGGCATTCAATATTGTTAAACCAAGGTGGTTGTAACCCAAATTTAAAGGTGCCTTTCTAGAATGTGTAGCTTGGGAAATAAGTTTGCTATTTCAGTTTTGAAATAAGTAGTATAAATAGCCTCATTTTACTTGTTCATTAGCTGATAAGTACTTTGTATTTTCCTTTACAAATCAATAATATAATAATCAAGTTGAGCTTGAGCTTCTCCCTCTATCTCTCATATCCCATCTTCATCTTCTTTCCTCGATGATCAATTCTGTCAATATGGTATCAGAGCAGAACGATTGCACTTGCTTGATCTAGCTAGATCTCATCTCCTTCTCTCTAACGACATGGCATCTGAAACTTCTCCTCCCCACTCGCCTGGATCTTGATCAGTTTCTACCGAGTGTCGCCGAGGAAATCAGATCACCATGACTGACCTTCAGAATCCTTTGGTCATTCATCCCTCAGACAATTCAGGTATGAATCTCTTTTCTATTCAGCTTGTTGGAGAGAATTATCGTCGTTGGAGTCGTTCTTTCACTAAGTCTCTCTCTGTTAAGAATAAAATCTGGCTTATTGGTGGCTCAATTCCTAGAACCTCCAATAATGCTCTTCAGTGGGATAGATGCAATGATATGGTCTGCTCTTGGTTGCTAAACACTGTGTGCAAGGATATTTACAACACTATTGATGAGTATGATTTGGCGAGAGAAATGTGGCTTGATCTTGAGGAGAGCTATGGTCAGAAGAATGGACCACTGATTTTTGAAATCAAACGTGAGATCCATGAGTGTCGTCATGAGGAATCTGAGCTTATTGAGTATTTTACTAAGCTCAAGGGACTTTGGCGTCGTCAATCTGTGATTGTGCCCTCTATTAAATGCAAGTGTGGGAAATGTGAATGTGATTTGCATAAACAGGACGAGGAGGCTGATATTGAGAACAAGCTCATGACATTTCTTATGAGACTTCATGAGAGATATGATGGAGCTCAAAGGCAGATCCTTATGACTACTCCTCTTCCTTCGCCGAGCACTTCTCACTCTCTTCTCCTTCAAGGAGATCAAGGGAGGAAATTATCTAACAAGAAAGGTGTCAAGTCTGATACTGCTACTACTACTTCACTGATTGCGAAACAAGAGGACGACAAGAAAAAACGTCAGGCTCACTCTGTTAGATAAGAAGATAATAGGTATAAGAAGGAGAAATATGGTCATTATTCTGGAAATCACAAGATGGATAGGTGCCAGGAGCTGATTGGATATCCCAGTTGGCACTACAAGAGCAAGACAAAGCCTTAAGTCACTCGATCTAATGGTAGTGAGCAGGACAAGACACTTGGCTACTCTCCATCTCCCAAAGCTAATGCGGCTGTCAATACTTCTCAGGAGTTCACACAGACAGGCACAGGCTCTATGTCATCTGATCATCAGAAGCTTCTTAGATCTCTTATCTCTCTTCTTCGACAAGCCGATGGCTCCACACATGAATCTCACCTTGCAGGTAAACTTTGTTTCAATTCTTCTAAATCCAACAAGTGGTGGATCATGGATAGTGCAGCAACTGATCATATGACATCTGATTGGAGTATCCTTGTTGATCCAACTCCTATTTCAAATCCCTTTGTCATCAATTTTGCTGATGGCAGTGCTTGTCCTATCACTCATATTGGTTCTGTTCACTTGCCTAATTTTACTCTTACTCATGTGCTTTATGTCCCTTTTTTTCACTTCATTCTCCTTTCATTACCAAAATTGGCCAGGGATTTCAGATTTCACATTGTTGTTCAGGACCAAGCAAGGACGAGGATGATTGCATTTGGTAGATACTTTCAAGGCATGTACCACATGGATCTTGCAACCTGTGGGATGGCCCCTAGTGATCTCTGTCAGCCTAGACCTTTAAGCTTTACATCTATATCCTCTTTACCTATGTTGTTACCCAAAGACAAGTCATCTTTGTCAAATAACACAGCCTTGTGGCATTTGCGTCTTGGACATGCTCCTATTGTGAAGTTAAAGCATGTTTCTGCTATTTCTAATGATATAAAGATTAACTTTGATCATGATTGTCTTGTGTGTCCTCTTTCAAAACACACTAAATGCTCTTTTCCTTCAAGTACATCTTCTGCTGATCATGTCTTTGAGCTATTACACTGTGATGTGTGGGGACCTTCTAACACACCAACCAGGGAAGGTTAAAGGTTTTTCCTCATAATTGTATATGATAAAGGCAGGAGTGTGTGGGCTTTTCTTATGAGACATAAGAGTGAGGTCATCTTACATCTGCAATCCTTCATTCCTCTTGTTCAAACCCAATTCAATGCCAAAGTCTAGATCTTAAGGTCTGATCAAGGCACTGAGTTTCTAAACACTACAGTCTCTCAGTTTCTTCAAACACAAGGCATTCTCCATTAAATAACTTATACTTATACCCCACAACAAAATGGGAGAGTTGAACGACGTCATAGATACATCCTTGAAGTTGCAAGATCCTGTATGATTCAATCAGGTCTACCTATTTAGTTTTAGGGAGAAAATATTCTTACTGCAACCTATATTATCAACCGTCTCCTTAATCCTCTCCTCCATCATAAAACACCTTATGACATTCTATACCAATCCTCACCCTTCTATGATCACCTTAGGGTGTTTGGACGCCTTTGCTTCACTTCCACAGCCCATGATTCTCACAGAAAGAACTTCCATGCTCGTTCAGATCCCTGTGTCTTTGTGGGGTATCCTTATGGTATTAAAGGTTACAAGGTCTTCAATCTCAAAACTCAAAAGTCATTGATCAACAGGGATGTCAAATTCCTTGAGCATGTTTTCCCTTACAAGTTGTATTCTGATAAAAAAACGTGAAACCTCTTACCCCTCTACTTTTATTGAATTTATTGATCACAACTTTCCTATGGAATATGTTTCATTTGATCACTGATATGTCTATCTTGACTCTTCTCAGTCCAATGACACACAATCTGCTTCTCATGCTGACTATATTCCCTCACCTGTCTCTCCTTGCTTTGATGATACTATCCCTTCTCCAACTCCACCAACGCATTCCACCAGAGACCACATGCCTCCCTCTTGGTTAAAGGACTATCTATACATGGATTCAAAGGATGCTACTCATGCTTCTTCCTCGTCTGCAGCTATGCCTCTCTATCCTATCACCTCTTATTTTTCTTATTCTACTTGTTCACCTGCTTATCAAGCTTTTGTTTCTACTGTTGCTGCCTATTCTGAGCCATCCTCTGTTGGGGAAGCATGGAAAAACCCTTCTAGGTGTGAGGCTATATTGCTGGAGCAAAATGCTCTAGAAAGGAATGATACTTGGTCTATTCAGCCCCTGCCTAAAGGTCATTCTCTGGTCATTCGCAAATTGCTCTTCAAGCTGAAGTTCAACAGTGATGGTTCTCTTGAAAGGCATAAGGCTCGTCTTGTGGCTCGTGGCTTTACTCAAGTTGAAGGAGTGGACTATTCTAAGACCTTTGCTCTTGTTGCTTGCATGATCACTGTTAGGACTCTGCTAGCTATTGCCTCTGCATATAATTGGCCCCTACTACAGATGGATGTTACTAATGCATTCCTTCATGGGTACTTGGAGGAGGATGTTTATATGACTCTTCCCCTTGCTTATTCCTTTCTCAAGCGTCCGCAAGCTTTAAAACAGGGGGAGAATGTGCTCAGCACTTGTCCTCAGGGGGAGATATATGATGAGGCCAACTGCTCACCTCTTGTGTGAAAACTCAAGAAGTCTCTCTATGGGCTAAAGCAAGCTCCGAGACAATGGTTTGCAAAATTCTCAGGGGCAGTGCAAGAAGCACGATACATTCAATCTAAAGCAGATTATTCATTGTTCACTCACAAGAAAGGGAGCTCATTCACTGCATTACTAGTGTATCATGATGACATGGGCATTACAGGGAATGATCAAATTGAAATCAATAGGCTCAAGAAGCATCTGCAAAGCAGGTTTCAGTTGAAAGATCTTGGAGAAATGAGATATTTCCTAGGAATTGAGATTGATAGAACTCCAGAAGGGGTAATCCTCAATCAAAGGAAGTACACTATGGAGATGTTGGAAGAGGCTGGGATGAGTAATGCAAAGCCTCTCAACACTCCTCTAGACTCTCATGAGAAACTAACCAAAGAGGGGGAGAAGATGAAGAACCCTCATCTCTATAGACAACTAGTTGGGAAATTGATATACTTGACAGTTACTCGACTAGATATCACCTATAGTGTTCAGGTGCTAAGTCAATTTATGCAGGAGCCATGCATATAACACTGGAAGGATGCCAAACATGTGTTAAGATACATTAAAGGAGCTCCTAATCAAGGGCTCTTACTTGCTCACAAGTCAGATTTGAAGCTCAAAGAATACTGTGATGCTGATTGGCAGTCATGCCCTATGACCAGACGATCACTCACAGGGTTTTGCATCTTTCTAGGGCCATCTCTTGTCTCAGGGAGAACGAAAAAACAATCTTTTGTAGCAATGTCCACTGCAGAATCAGAGTACAGAGCAATGGCAGCTACGTGTTGTGAAATTACTTGGCTTGTTGCACTGCTGAGAGATCTTAATGTGGTGCAAAATGACCCAGTTGATCTATATTGTGATAATCAAGCAGCACTTCACATTGCCAAAGATCCTGTGTTCCATGAGAGAACCAAACACATTGAGGCCGATTGCCATTTGGTGAGAGACAAAGTGATGCGTAAAGAAGTGGAAGCTGAGTATGTGCATACCAAAGAGCAACCAACAGATCTGTTTACTAAGATCATTTCTCAAGACCAACACAAGAGGCTTATGATCAAGCTTGGAGTTGTCAATCAATTTACCAAATCTAAGCTTGAGGGGGAGTGTTAAACCAAGGTTGTTGTAACCGAAATTTAAAGTTGCCCTTCTAGAATGTGTAGCTTGGGAAATAAGTTTCCTATTTCAGTTTTCAAATAAGTAGTATAAATAGCCTCATTTTACTTGTTCATTAGCTGATAAGTACATCTTATTTTCCTTTACAAATCAATAATACAATAATCAAGTTGAGCTTGATCTTCTCCCTCTATCTCTCAGATCCCATCTTCATCTTCTTTCCTCGACAATTAATTCTGTCAATAAATACAAAGTCAAAAGCTCATTGAGTTTGATAAGGACTCCAATGATGACATGATGTGCGTGCAAATTGTCATATTTTCTATGCACATTTACGTCCATTTTATCGATATTTGCATGCATATTGGTTGGGAAATCATAATATTAGTGTAGTTTATGCTTATTTACAAAATACAGAGGTCTACACGAGTTTTTATGTTATTTCGCAGAAATCAAGAAAAAAATGGATCAATTTGGAAAATAGAAGAAGATCTGAAAAAGAACTCGAAGTCTACTGAAGAGTCAAATCGACCTATAGACTCGACATCGAGTAAAACAGAGCACCAGAAATCGAGCAGAGCAGAGAACATAGCATGTTGACATGAAGAGGTCGATATCGATGTTACAAGGTCGATATCAAGTGGCCTGAATCGAGGATAAAGATAGAAATCGAGTGCCAATCCGAGGTCGAGTAGGATTGCTCGAGATAGAGAAAAGAAGAGGTCGATATCGAGGTTCAAGGTCGATATCGACTACTGCTACAGAACAGATCCGACATTGTTTTTGATAGAATTCTATCTGAAGCTTTGCATCTATCCTAAAGTCGAGATCTTCTATCCATTAATCACCAGAAACTTTATCCTTTATGATGTTTATCTAGAGAGAATTAGTTGTTTACTTATTTAAGTTTTATCTTAGGAATAAAGATAGGTTTTTGAATCCTTGGATAGCAAGGTGAGAGATCTATAATTATAGGCCATTAGGGCTGAATTCAATAATCCAAGAACAATTCAATTACAGTAGGTACAGAGAGAGAGAGAGAGAGCCGATTTGAGTTGGAGGGAAGCGAGAGCGGAGATTTGGCTTTGTTCAGTGTACTTTCTTTCTTTTGCAATTTCAATACAAAGTAGTTTCTTTTCAATTATGATGATGAGTTCAATGATGATGAGGCACGAGTAGTCAACCCACTTCTAGGGTCGGGGTGAGCCCGACGATAGCAATGTAAGTTTGTGCATCAAAGGTATGATTTTTATGCGATTCCGTCTTCTATCCTATGCATGATCCTTTGCGAGAGTTTAGGAGATTCATTATTTGCATTATGGAAGCGAAAGCCAATCATATTGTGAATTTGGATTTGTCATGAAATTGGATAATAACTATTTGGTATTATGCGAGAGCCTCTAATCACCTAATTGTTGTAACGAAAGTTATTTGACGGAAAGACATTAAATTTCATGAATTTGGCATAATACTTGCATGGTTATCGTTGTGGCATTAATCCCTGACCTTGGAAGCTTTTAGTTTATTGATTCATATAAAAAGTTGTGTTTTTATTCTGTCCATCCTTCTATCATCATTCTTACGTTCTTCGGACATCTTTTCCGACGCAAATAGGTTTCTTTTCTGTTATTGTTGAAGACTCGATTTCGACTGTAGAGGTCGATATCGAGTGCTGACACTGATATCGAGTACCCAACTCGACGTCGACTTTGCTTCTATCTTCTGCAGGAAACTTAGCTAGAAATCGACCAGAACTGAGGTCGATATCGACCAGGCACCTCGATATCGAGTGGTCTTCTGGAGTCGAACTTGAACCTAATTGCAAGCTTAGGAAGCGCTGACATACCTCCTCATGGATTCGATCCTGAATTACCCCACCACTACATCGGGAGGGGTTCTTTAGTTATTTCATACAAGGTCTACACTTTTGAGAGCATATTAGGGTTTGAAAGAAGGGTTGATGAGCATTATGGAAGATAAGTTTGGAAAGAGCATTATTGTAGAGATATGGTTTGGATATAGTAGTGATAAGGTTTAGGAGTCTTGATTCTCGAATTTTATAAGCACCACATAGCCAAATAATTCCATACCCTTTATTTCATACCAAGCCCCATTACAACCCCGCCGAATGGAGTCTTCTTTGAAGTCTTCCATTGAGCGAAAGTCCTCCTGATGGTTCTTATTGCATCTACATAATTGGTTGTGAAGTGGATTCTTATAAATTGCAATGTTTATGAGATTGTATATGGAATTGAGTTGAGCGTTGATCTTCATAGCCTAAACACATGAGTGTTGAGTGCAAACACATTATCCTTGTGAGGTTGGATCAAAATTGCATATGCCTATGGATCGCTCAAATATGTGCTATGATGTTAAATTCACTTGCTTTGCTTTGCTACCTCTTATGATGTTGCTTTTGACAAGGGCAAAGACTTGAAGGGTGTGTTGTAGGTGTTGGTTATTGCTTGGTTATTACTTGAGGATAAGCAAGTCTAAGTATAGGGTGTTTTGATGTACATATTTGTACCCTTTTTATTTGCATCTTTTGACTTCATATTTCATTCGATTCCTAAAATAAAGGTTGAAAATAATGCAAATTTGTGTAGAATGGGCTAACGTGCAAGAAATAGAGTCTGCACAAGTTTTGATCTAATTATGTAGGAATTGGAGCAAAATCGGAGTCAAAACGAAGAAGTCAAGTGAAGCTATCAAGAGGTCGAAATCGACCTATATGGTCGATATCGACTACAATCATCGACACAGACTCTGATTGTCGAGATAGACCAAGAACACCAGCAGAAGAAAAGCACTCGATATCGATCACCTGACATCGATATCGACCAAGTCCCGGAAATCGAGTGGAACTGAGCACGTCGAGCAGAAACGAAGAGGTCGAAATCGACCTGTCTGGTCGATATCGACTGGATTTCGACACGGGTTAGACACGCTTTTCGAGATGCGGATTGCCATTCTATCTTCAAGAGCCACGGATTATCTATAGATTTAGATAGATTTGACCTTGGGAATATGTACTTTTGACCCTAAAGGTTTAGTTAGTTATTTTCTATATTTACCTTAAATAAAAGATATATCCTACTTGTTTGGATAGAGTTTATAGTTTAGATAGAAGATACTATCCTTGGATAGCAAGGATTAGTAGCCTATAAATAAAGCCCTAGGGGGCTGGTTTTTACATATTCAATTACACATTCAATCATACAACCACAATAGCAATAGAGTTAGAGTTAGAGAGAAGCTTTAGGGTTTGGCGTTTGCGAGAGCCGACGTTGTGTTGTAAAGTTTCAGAGTTATTAATGCAAGTTCTTTCCTTTCAATCAATGATGTTTCCTACAATAAAGAGCGAGTAGTTTCCCAAAGCTTCTAGGGTCGGGGTGAGCCCGACGTTAGCCATGCGTACCTGAGGTAAGTATTTGATGTTGATATTGTTGTGTCTATATCATCTCCTACGATTCTATATTTAGTCCTTATCGAAAGAAAAGGGGTTCATGCTAACAACTTGAGTTATAAACATAAAATTGGTAGAGACAATTAGGTTTATTTGCAAGAGTAATCCTAAGAGTTAGTGTACAACGAAAGCTTGTCCCTCGGGTGAAATAGCGCAAATGTCCGTCTTATTTGCCTTATCGCATGCATAGGTTAACGTTGTGGTAAACCCTAATCCTAGGAGTTGCTTTGATATATTTTATTCACATAAAAATACAGTCTTTATTCTGTCCATTGATTCCTTATTAATCCTTATTTCTTCGGCCTTTCTTCGCCGACAAAAGCTAACAACTTTGCAGGAACCTACTCGATATCAACCCTTCTAGTCGATATCGACCTCTTTGCCTTCGTCGACGGTCTTCTGTGTCGATGTCGATCTCCTTTGTTCTTGTTGCTGAGGTCGATTTCGAGTCTTCTACTCGATATCAACCACCCTGTGTCGACTGGCAGTCTTCTGAGCCAGTCGATTTCTACACTAAATCGATACCGACCACCCCTAGTCGATATTGACCGCTTGTTTTTGTCTCTGCAGGTTTTTTGTTGCAGAAAGAATCGACAGACAAGGTCGACATCGAGCACTAAGGTCGAGATCGAGGCTTCTGGTCGACTAAAGACGTGAGCTTTCCAAGACTATCTAGGATCCCGCTAACCTGCATCCTCGTGGATTGATCCTGACTACCCTTCCACAACAACGGGAGGAAGTCTTGTAATTATTTGCATAGGCTAGGAATCGGATTGCATCTATTTTTTATATTTTTTTTAAGAACTCGACATCCCTCCTATCAACAAATTGGCGCCGTTACCGGGGAGGCAATCAATCGCGCCCTAAGTTTTATTCACGATCTTCTTTTAGTGCTTATTTTGCAGGTTTATGCGACGCTCTGATCGCGAACCTATCCTGGAAAGCATAGACGAGCCGAAAAATTTTCTCCATCTTCGAAACAAAGCTATCAGAATCATGGGGGAGAACGAGACATAGGCTCAAATCATTGAGCGGTTGAGGAAGGAGATAGAGGACCACAACACTACAATCGCTGCTGAAAGGGCCGCTGTTGCTGCAGAGCAAGCCCGCTCTGATAGAGAGGAGGATGTGCGCAGAGAAGCCCACGAGAGGCTCAATCAGTATCCACAGACGGCGATGCAATACATGCATCCGCCGCTTCATTTTCCTGAATCTGCTATTTTAATTCCTCCATCTAACTATGAGATAAAAATAAACTTCCTATCTGAAATTAAAAGAAATACTTTTGAAGGAAGAACTAATGAATACCCCTTGCAACATATTTCTACTTTCATGGACTTATGTGAGACTATTGCTGATGGTGTGAACTTAGAATATGTTAGACTAAAATCCTTTCGATGGTCTCTTGCAGGGAAGGCATTACAATGGCTAGAGAGTTTGGCTCCACACTCGTTGAGGACATGGGCAGAGGTGAAGGATGCGTTCCTAAACAAATTTTTTCCTCCATAAAAAACGGCGATGGTGCGGCAAAGGATCACGACTTTCAAATAAAATCCTAGTGAGACGTTGGCACAGGCGTGGGAGCGCTTTAAGGACTTGCCAAGATCATGCCCTATGATGTACATATTTGTACCTTTGTTTATTGCATCTTTCGACTTCTTATTTCATTCGATTGCCAAAGAAAAGGTTCAAAAGAATATAAACTTGTGTAAGAATGGGCTAAAATGCAAGAAGTAGAGTCTGCACAAGTTTTGAGCTAACCATGCAGGAATTCGAGCGAAAACGGAGTCAAAACGGAGAAATCCAGTGAAGCTGAGCAGAGGTAGATATCGACCTTATACCCAGATATCGACCTCTGGTGTCGATATCGACTCCATATCGACCTCAACATAGACATCGACTGGAGTTGGATAAGTCGAGCAGGAACAGAGACCTCGATATCGACCCCTGGTGTCGATATCGACCCCTTATCTCGACAGAACATAGACTCGATTTCGAATGCGGATTGGAACTATATCTTCAAGGAGGCACGTATTTATCTTACATTTTCAAGATAGAGGGCAGCTGAAGTTTTATTTATCTTTTACCTTTAAGTTTTTATCAAAATAAAAGACCTATCCTAATTGTTCGGATAGAGTTCATAGTTTAGATAGGAGTTACAATCCTTAGATAGCGAGAATTAGTAGCCTATATATAAAGCCCTAGGGGGCTGGCATTCAATCATCCAATCCAATTGACAAGCAAGCAAGACAATCAATAGAGTTAGAGTTAGAGAGAAGTTTTAGGGTTTGACGTTTGCGAAAGTTGACGTTGAGTTGTAAAGCTTCGGAGTTTATTTTAATGCAAGTTTCTTTCCTTCAATCAATGATGAGTTCCATGATGAGAAGCGAGTAGTTCCCCTAAGCTCATAGGGTCGGGGTGAGCCCGACGTTAGCCATGCGCGCTTGAGGTAAGTATTTGATGTCGATATCGTTGTGTCTATCTCTCCTCCTACGATTCTATGTTTAGTCCTAATCGAAAGAAAAGGGATTCATGCTAACAACTTGAGTTATAAACATAAAATTGGTAGAGACAATTAGGTTTATTTGCAAGAGTAATCCTAAGAGTTGGTGTACGGCGAAAGCTTGTCCCTCGGGTGAAATAGCAATTGTCCGTCTTATTTATCTTATCGCATCCATTGGTTAACGTTGTGGTAAAGCCCACTGTTTTACTTCTGTTCATTACTTCTCTCTCCATTCTCAATTCTTCGGCCTTTCTTCGCCGACGAAGAACTAACTCACTGCAGGGAGACATCGATATCGACCCCAGACGTCGATATCGACCACTGAGTTCGTCGACAGTTTTCTGAGTCGACGACAAACATCGCTGCGGAATTTGCTGAGCATCGATATCGACCCACTTGTGTCGAAATCGACCCCTCTGTATCGACTGGCAGACTTCTAAGCCAGTCGATTTCGTGAACTGACATCGATATCGACCCTCCCCAGTCGATATCGACCACTTGTTTTTGTCTCTGCAGGTCTTCTGTTGCAGAAAACATTGACAGCCGAGGTCGACATCGAGGCCCAAGGTCGAAATCGAGGCTTCTGGTCGACGCAGACTTGAGATTTCTAAAAGCTACTAGGATCCCGCTGACACGCCTCCTCGTGGATCGATCCTGACTACCCTTCCACTACAACGGGAGGAAGTCTTGTAATTATTTGCTTAGGCCAGGAGTTGGTTTACGTTTATTGCATCTTTATTATTTGTAATTACTTGACATATCAGCCTCCTGCAACAATAAATTGGCGCCGTTGCCAGGGATGAAATCAGGCGGAATCAGGCTAAGAATGATCAATCCAACAATGCCATCCATTCTCAACTCAATCACCTTACCACAAGGATTGGGGAGATGGACATATGGAAAAAGAACGTAGAGACCCAACTGGGTCCATTGGCGGCACAAATCCCTAGGCCGTCCGGAACACTCCCTGGGCAACCCACTACAAATCCTAAGGGACAATCTGGGACGGGCCATGTCGCAGCCATGCAATTGAGGAGTGGCACCAAAGTACACAAGCCAGGGACGGAAACGTAGGAGAAAACAGACCCAGACGACATCGACAGACCAGTCGATGTCGACCCAGAGGTCGATATCGACCACCATGTCGACCCCCTGGTCGATGTCGATTGCACTACAGAACCTGAGAAATCACAGCAGAGGTCGAAATCGACCCTACCAGTCGATATCGACCCAATCCAGTCGACATCGATGTTCAGCAGGCCCCTCCGACCACCGTTTTGGCCCCTCCACCAAAGAAGATGTTGCCATTCCCTTCCAAAGCATTGGAGGATCCCACCAAAGGTAAGTTTAGGCGCTTTGTAAAAATACTTCAAGGACTTAACGTTACTATCCCACTTATAGAAGCCCTAAGCGAGATGCCTGCCTATGTGCGATTCCTGAAAGACATCCTGAGCAAGAAGAGATCCATGGCAGAGATCGCAGAGGAGTGCTCGAAGATGGACTTCCCTGAGAAGAAGAGTGATCCAGGGAAGTTTGCAATCACAGTGGGACTTGGCCAACATTGCTATAAAGCCCTATGTGACCTAGGGGGCAAGTGTAAGTCTCATGCCTCTCTCTATTTGGCAAAATGTGAACATTGGCGCACTTGAACCTGTGGACATGAAACTTTATATGGCTGATAACTCATTCGTCAGACCCAGAGGTATAGGTGATGACGTTCCGGTAAAGGTAGGTAAGTTCTTTGTGCCTACTGATTTCATTGTATTGGAGATGCCTGAAGATCCTGTATTGCCTATTATACTTGGTAGGCCTTTCTTAGCTACTGCAGATGCTAATATCATTGTACGTCGAGGGTTACTAACCTTTACTATAGGGAACGAAGTGATAGAATTCTCTTTCAACCCGACCATGAGCGAAACAAAGCACCTGGAGCAAGTAGTCCTCTCGCCGGCTAAGGAGAAGCTTAGAAAATTTTTGTTGGCGAGGACGGAAACAGCAAGCAGGGTCGACATCGACTGGAACCAGACGATATCGACTAAAAACAACGAAATCGACCCCCCTTTGTTGAAATCGAGTATGCCAGATCACTGCCAGGAGCTTAAGTATGGGGTCACAGAGGTCGATATCGACCCCCACATGTCGACATCGACCACAGCTCTCGAAATCGACCCACCTTGGTCGAAATCGACCACCCCTCAGCCCGAAGATTTCTGTTTCGGGCCCAAACAGGTAAGCCTAGGTATGACTCCTAACCATCCTCTATCCGTTATTGATAAATCAATTAAGCCGATTATTGATAATTCTACTAAAGAGAGGGTCAAAGCTCCATGGTTTGCCTATATTGCAAAAGTTAGGTCAAGAAAGAGAAGGAAAGCGCCCAAAGAAGAACCTAACATCAAAGAAACCTTGGTCGCCGAACTTAGATGCTATCAAAAGGACCTAGATGATCCAGGAGAAGGCTCACACTCGAAGGGTCCCTACATAAAAGGGTCATAAAGCATTGACGGAGAAGTCGGCCTAGCGACTCAAAACTCTAGAGCTTGTACATAAAACATTTAAATTTTTCATAGATGGTTTTTTAGGATTTAATTTTTGGCTTTTTGAACTTTTGAAACTGAGATAATTCGTGCTTTATCTATATTCCTAACAAAGATTTCAGGTTATCAAGCAAAAGGAGCGACGAAGAAGAAAAGAAACTTCTGCAAAGGCAGTCGAAATCGACCAGGCCAGTCGAAATCGACCCCCCCAAGGTCAAGCCATCTCCTGGAGTCGACATCGAGGACTCAGGAGCGAAAAAGAGAGGTCGATATCGACCATAATTCTCGATATCGACCCCAATCAGGCAGCCCTTGTCTTCATTTTCTTCCTCGACTTCGACAGATGCAGTCGACATCGACCACTGACTTAGATATCGACTTCTGGCATCGACTTCATCTGAAATCGACCTAAATCCGTAGGTTTGCACTGTGAGTTTCTCTCTACCCTAGTTCTTCCTTTTAATACAGTGAGGACACTGTATATTTTAAGTATGGGGTGGGGGAAAGACATGTCTTATGGTCATAACTTGGTTTTCTTCTTCGCATTGCATTCATGTTTACATTTTTGTTTTTACTTTTACTTTTATAAAATGTCAGAAAATCCAAAAAAATAGAAAAATGTAAAAAATACAAAAAAAATGCATGTTTATTTTTTAAGTTTATTTTTTAAACCCTACTTAGATGTCCTATGATGAAAACTCAATAGCTGACTTGATCATGTAAACCCTATGGCATATTTAGATGGTTTAGCCTAAGTCCTTAAAATTTTTATGTAGATTGTGAACTTGTGATGAAATTGAGCACATATGATCCTAGGCTAAAAAGCAAATCCGACAAAAATTATCCTTGTGAGAATTTTGACCTATAGGGAGAACATCAAAAATCCCTCCGCTTTCCTAAGTGAATTTACTCTTCCTATGCATCTCTAAATGTTGTGATAGTTATTCAAAACCAATGCATATATATGATTATGTTTACGAGAATTAAATGATGGAGGCATCTTTTAAGCCATTTTTATCCTCTCTTTACCTACCCTGCATTATCCCTGCTTGAAGCCAGAACATTAGCCTAAGCCTGAAATTGCAAACTCCACAAAATTATCCCTAGCCGAATTGAGCCTGACCCCCATTTGGGAATTGAGACTTAGATTGGCTGGACTAATGCCTTGTGGAAAGAAAAGTGCATAATGTCCAGTTTTGAGCAAGGAAATTATGGGTTGGTGCATATTTACATTTTGTCATACTTTGTAAAAGGATCCTTTGGTTCACCATATAAATGCACATATTTACTTATTATTTTCGAAAAAAAAATCCAAAAAAAAATAAAGATATATATATATATATATATATATATATATATATATATATATATATATATATATATATATATATATAGTGCATGAGCCAAAATCCTTAAGTCTTTTATTCATACAAGTGTTATATTCTTTTAGAGGTATATTAGAGTTCAGAAGAAGGGTTGATAGTATGGTTTACATCTTTTTAGTGCATCTTTAGAACATATTATATAAAGATGAGTTGGGAAAGACCATATTATGAAGAGTTATGGTTTGGATATTGCAAGTGTTGAAATTTAGGAGTCTTGATTCCCGAATTATAAAAGCACCACATAGCCAAATAATTCCATACCTTTATTTTATACCAAGCCCCATTTCAACCCCGCCGAATGGAGTCTTCTTTGAAGTCTTCCATTGAGCGAAAGTCCTCCTGATGGTTCTTATTGCATTTTCATAATTGGTTGCGAAGTGGATTGTTATAAATTACAATGTTTATAAGATTGTATATGGAATTGAGTTGAGAGTTGATCTTCATAGCCTAAACACATGAGAGTTGAGTGCAAACACATTATCCATGTGAGGTTGGATCAAAATTGCATGTGCCTATGGATCGCCAAAATATGTGATATGACGTTAAATTCACTTGCTTTGCTTTGCTACCGCTTATGATGTTGCTTTTGACAAGGGCAAAGACTTGAAGGGTGTGTTGTAGGTATTGGTTATTGCTTGGTTATTGCTTGAGGACAAGCAAGTCTAAGTATGGGGTGTTTTGATGTACATATTTATACCTTTGTTTATTGCATCTTTCGACTTCTTATTTCATTCGATTTCCAAAAAAAAGGTTCAAAAGAATATAAACTTGTGTAAGAATGGGCTAAAATGCAAGAAATAGAGTCTGCACAAGTTTTGAGCTAAACATGCAGGAATTCGAGCGAAAACGGAGTCAAAACGGAGAAATCAAGTGAAGCTGAGCAGAGGTAGATATCGACCTTAGACCCAGATATCGACCTCTGGTGTCGATATTGACCCCATATCGACCTCAACATAGACATCGACTGGAGCTGGACAAGTCGAGCAGGAACAGAGACCTCGATATCGACCCCTAGTGTCGATATCGACCCCTTATCTCGGCAGAAGATAGACTCGATTTCGAATGCGGATTTGAACTATATCTTCAAGGAGGCACGGATTTATCTTACACTTTCAAGATAGAGGGCAGCTGAAGTTTTATTTATCTTTTACCTTTAAGTTTTTATCAAAATAAAAGACCTATCCTAATTGTTCGGATAGAGTTCATAGTTTAGATAGGCGTTATGATGTACACATTAGCACCTTCTTTTATTGCATCTTTTGACTTCATATTTCATTCGATTTCCAAATAAAAGTTTCAAAAGTATATAAACTTGTGTAAGAATGGGCTAAAATGCAAGAAATAGACCAAACAAGAAAGCCTCGATATTGACATACAAGCATCGATATCGACCATCGTCATAGACATCGACTGGAGCTGGACAAGTCGAGCAGAAACACAGACATCGATATCGACCTCTGGTGTCGATATCGACCCTACCTTGACAGAAGATAAATCCGATTTTGAGACTCGAATTGTGAAGTCTATCATCAAAGCCATGAGTTATCTCATTCTTTTAGATATTAGCAGCTGTTTATTATCTTTTCCTTTAAGTTTTATCAAAATAAAAGACCTATCCTAATTGTTCGGATAGAGTTCATAGTTTAGATAGGAGTTACAATCCTCGGATAGCGATGATTAGTAGCCTATAAATAAAGCCCTAGGGGCTGATTTGTTAGATCATCCAATCCAAGAGACAAACAATCAATCAAGACAATAGAGTTAGAGAGAAGTTTTAGGGTTTGACGTTTGCGAAAGTTGACGTTGAGTTGTAAAGCTTTGGAGTTTATTTTAATGCAAGTTTCTTCCTTTCAATCAATGATGAGTTCCATGATGAGAAGCGAGTAGTTCCCCAAAGCTCTTAGGGTCGGGGTGAGCCCGTCGTTAGCCATGCGCGCTTGAGGTAAGTATTTGATGTCGAAATCGTTGTGTCTATCTCTCCTCCTACGATTCTATGTTTAGTCCTAATCGAAAGAAAAGGGATTCATGCTAACAACTTGAGTTATAAACATAAAATTGGTAGAGACAATTAGGTTTATTTGCAAGAGTAATCCTAAGAGTTGGTGTACGGCGAAAGCTTGTCCCTCGGGTGAAATAGCGCAATTTTCCGTCTTATTTATCTTATCGCATGCATTGGTTAACGTTGTGGTAAACCCTAATCCTAGGAGTTGCTTTTTACATATTTTATACACACATAAAACCCTGTTTTACTTCTGTTCATTGCTTCTCTCCATTCTCAATTCTTCGGCCTTTCTTCGCCGACGAAGAACTAACTCACTGCAAGGACTTAACGTTACTATCCCTCTTACAGAAGCCCTAAGCGAGATGCCCGTCTATGTGCGATTCCTCAAAGACATCCTTAGCAAGAAGAGATCCATGACAGAGATCGCAGAGGAGTGCTCAAAGATGGACTTCCCTGAGAAAAAGAGTGATCCAGGGAAGTTTGCAATCACCGTGGGACTTGGCCAACATCGTTACAAAGCCCTATGTGACCTAGGGGCAAGTGTAAGTCTCATGCCTCTTTCTATTTGGCAAAAGGTGAACATTGGCACCCTTGAACCTGTGGACATGAAACTTTATATGGCTGACAACTCATTCGTCAGGCCCACAAGTATAGTTGACGACGTTCCAGTAAAGGTAGGTAAGTTCTTTGTGCCTACTGATTTCATTGTATTGGAGATGCCTGAAGATCCTATATTACCTATTATCCTTGGTAGGCCTTTCTTAGCTACTGCTGATGCCAATATCAATGTACGTCGAGGATTACTAACCTTTACTATAGGGAACGAAGTAATAGAATTCTCTTTCAACCCAACCATGAGCGAAACAAAGCACCTAGAGAAAGTAGTCCTCTCGCTGGCTAAGGAGAAGCTTAGAAAATTTTTGTTGGCGAGGACGGAAACAGCAAGCAGGGTCGACATCGACTGGAACCAGTCGATATCGACTAAAAACATCGAAATCGACCCCCCTTGGTCGAAATCGAGTATGCCAGATCGCTGCCAGGAGCTTAAGTATGGGGTCACAGAGGTCGATATCGACCCCGACATATCGATATCGACCACAGCACTCGAAATCGACCCATCACGGTCGAAATCGACCACCCCTCAGCCCGAAGATTTCTATTTCGGGCCCAAACAGGTAAGCCCAGGTATGACTCCAAACCCTCCTCTGTCCCTTATTGATGAATCAATTAAGCCCATTATTGATAATTCTACTAAAGAGAGGGTCAAAGCTCCATGGTTTGCCTATATTGATAAAGTTAGGTCAAGAAAGAGAAGGAAAGCGCCCAAAGAAGAACCGAACGATGAAAAAGCCTTGGTCGACGAACTTCACTACTTTCAAAAGGACCTAGATGATCCAAGAGAAGGCTCATGCTTGAAGGGTCCCTACATAAAAGGGTCATAAAGCATTGACGGAGAAGTCGGCCTAGCGACTCAAAAATCCAGAGCGTGTACATAAAACCTTTAAATTTTTTCGCATTAGATGGTTTTTAGGATTTAACTTTTGGATTTTGAACTTTTAAAACTGAGATAATTCGTGCTTTATCTATATTCCTAACAAAGATTTCAGGTTATCAAGCAAAAGGAACGACGAAGAAGAAAAGAAGCTTCTGCAGAGGCAGTCGAAATCGACCAGGCCAGTCGAAATCAACCCCCCCCCCCCCCAGGGTCAAGCCATCTCCTGGAGTCGACATCGAGGACTCAGGAGCGAAAAAGAGAGGTCGATATCGACCCTAATACTCGATATCGACCCCAATCAGGCAGCCCTTGTCTTCATCTTCTTCCTCGACTTCGACAGATGCAGTCGACATCGATCACTGACCTAGATATCGACTTCTGGCATCGACCTAACCTGAAATCGACCTGAATCCGCAAGGTTGCGCTGTGAGTTTCTCTCTACCCTTGTTTTTCTTTTTAATACAGTGAGGACACTGTATATTTTAAGTATGGGGTAGGGGAAAAACATGTCTTATGGTCATAACTTGGTTTTCTTCGCATTGCATTCATGTTTAAATTTTTGTTCTTAGTTTTAAGTTTATCAAAATGTCAAAAAAAAAAAGAAAAATGTCAAAAATACAAAAAAAAATGCATGTTTATTTTTTTAGTTTATTTTCTAACCCTACTTAGATGTCCTATGATGAAAACTCAATAGCTGACTTGATCATGTAAATCCTATGGCATATTTGGATGGTTTAGCCTAAGTCTTTAAAATTTTTATGTAGATTGTGAACTTGTGATGAAATTGAGCACATATGATCCTAGGCTAAAAGGAAAATCCAACAAAAATTGTCCTTGTGAGAATTTTGACCTATAGGGAGAACATCAAAAATCCCTCCGCTTTCCTAAGTGAATTTACTCTTCCTATGCATCTCTAAATGTTGTGATAGTTATTCAAAACCAATGCATATATATGATTATGTTTACGAGAATTAAATGATGGAGGCATCTTTTAAGCCATTTTTATCCTCTCTTTACCTACCCTGCATTATCCCTGCTTGAAGCCAGAACATTAGCCTGAGCCTGAAATTGCAAACTCCACAAAATTATCCCTAGCCAAAGTGAGCCTAACCCCCATTTGGGAATTGAGACTTAGATTGGCTGGACTAATGCCTTGTGGAAAGAAAAGAGCATAATGTCCAAGTTTGAGCAAGGAAATATTGGGTTGGTGCATATTTACATTTTGTCATATTTTGTAAAAGGATTTTTTGGCTCATCATATAAATGCACATATCTTTAGTATTTATTTATTATTTTCGTCAAAAAAATCCGAAAAAATAGAGATATATAGTGCATGAGCCAAAATCCTTAAGTCTTTTATTCATACAAGTGTTATATTTTTGAGAGGTATATTAGAACTCGGAAGAAGGGTTGATGGAATGCATCTTTAGAGCATATTATGAAGAGTTATGGTTTGGGAATTGCAAGTGTTGAGATTTAGGAGTCTTAATTCCCGAATTATAAAAGCACCACATAGCCAAATAATTCCATACCTTTTATTTCATACCAAGCCCCATTACAACCCCGCCGAATGGAGTCTTCTTTGAAGTCTTCCATTGAGCGAATGTCCTCTTGATGGTTCTTATTGCATTTTCATAATTGATTGCGAAGTGGATTTTTATAAATTGCAATGTTTATAAGATTGCATATGGAATTGAGTTGAGAGTTGATCTTCATAGCCTAAACACATGAGAGTTGAGTGCAAACACATTATCCCTATGAGGTTGGATCAAAATTGCATATGCCTATGGATCGCCAAAATATGTGCTATGACGTTAAATTCACTTGCTTTGCTTTGCTACCACTTATGATGTTGCTTTTGACATGGGCGAAGACTTGAAGGGTGTGTTGTAGGTGTTGGTTATTGCTTGGTTATTGCTTGAGGACAAGCAAGTCTAAGTATGGGGTGTTTTGATGTACACATTTGCACCTTCTTTTATTGCATCTTTTGACTTCATATTTCATTCGATTTCCAAAGAAAAGTTTCAAAAGTATATAAACTTGTGTAAGAATGGGCTAAAATGCAAGAAATAGAGTCTGCACAAATTTTGAGCTAACTATGCAGGAATTCGAGCGAAAACGGAGTCAAAACGGAGAAGCCAAGTGAAGCTGAGAAGAGGTCGATATCGACCTAAGACATCGATATCGACCCTAGATTTCGACACGACTTCTGAGTGTCGAGATAGGCCACACAGACCAGACAAGAAAGCCTCGATATCGACATACAAGCATCGATATCGACCATCGTCATAGACATCGACTGGAGCTGGACAAGTCGAGCATAAACACAGACATCGATATCGACCTCTGGTCGTCGATATCGACCCTACCTCGACAGAAGATAAATCCGATTTTGAGACTCGGATTGTGAAGTCTATCATCAAAGCCATGAGTTATCTCATTCTTTTAGATATTAGCAGCTGTTTATTATCTTTTCCTTTAAGTTTTTATCAAAATAAAAGACCTATCCTAATTGTTCGGATAGAGTTCATAGTTACAATCCTCGGATAGCGAGGATTAGTAGCCTATAAATAAAGCCCTAGGGGCTGATTTTTTAGATCATTCAATCCAAGAGACAAACAATTAATCAAGACAATAGAGTTAGAGTTAGAGAGAAGTTTTAGGGTTTGACGTTTGCGAAAGTTGACGTTGAGTTGTAAAGCTTCGGAGTTTATTTTAATGCAAGTTTCTTCCTTTCAATCAATGATGAGTTCCATGATGAGAAGCGAGTAGTTCCCCAAAGCTCTTAGGGTCGGGGTGAGCCCGACGTTAGCCATGCGCGCTTGAGGTAAGTATTTGATGTCGATATCGTTGTGTCTATCTCTCCTCCTACGATTCTATGTTTAGTCCTAATCGAAAGAAAAAGGATTCATGCTAACAACTTGAGTTATAAACATAAAATTGGTAGAGACAATTAGGTTTATTTGCAAGAGTAATCCTAAGAGTTGGTGTACGGCGAAAGCTTGTCCCTCGGGTGAAATAGCGCAATTGTCCGTCTTATTTATCTTATCGGATGCATTGGTTAACGTTGTGGTAAACCCTAATCCTAGGAGTTGCTTTTTACATATTTTAAACACACATAAAACCCTGTTTTACTTTTGTTCATTGCTTCTCTCCATTCTCAATTCTTCGGCCTTTCTTCGCCGACGAAGAACTAACTCACTGCAGGGAGACATCGATATCGACCCCAGACGTCGATATCGACCACTGAGTTCGTCGACAGTTTTTTGAGTCGACGACGAACATCGCTGCAGAGTTTGCTGGACATCGATATCGACCCCTAGCATCGATATCGACCCCTAGCATCGATATCGACCCCTAGCATCGATATCGACCCTTCTGTATCAACTGGCAGTCTCCTTCTGAGCCAGTCGATTTCGTGGACTGACATTGATATCGACCCCTTCCTGTCGATATCGACCACTTGTTTTTTGTCTCTGCAGGTCTTCTATTGCAGAGAACATCGACAGCCGAGGTTGACGTCGAGGCCCAAGGTCGAAATCGAGGCTTCTGGTCGACGCAAACTTGAGATTTCCAACGCTACTAGGATCCCGCTGACACGCCTCCTCGTGGATCGATCCTGACTACCCTTCCACTACAATGGGATGAAGTCTTGTAATTATTTATTTAGGCCAGGAGTTGGTTTACATTTATTTACATCTTTTTTATCTGTAATTACTTGACATATCAAGCCTCCTGCAACAACAAGTTACAATCCTTGGATAGCGAGGATTAGTAGCCTATATATAAAGCCCTAGGGGGCTGGCATTCAATCATCCAATCCAATTGACAAGCAAGCAAGACAATCAATAGAGTTAGAGTTAGAGAGAAGTTTTAGGGTTTTACGTTTGCGAAAGTTGACGTTGAGTTGTAAAGCTTCGGAGTTTATTTTAATGCAAGTTTCTTTCCTTCAATCAATGATGATTTCCATGATGAGAAGCGAGTAGTTCCCCTAAGCTCTTAGGGTTGGGGTGAGCCCGACGTTAGCCATGCGCGCTTGAGGTAAGTATTTGATGTCGATATCGTTGTGTCTATCTCTCCTCCTACGATTCTATGTTTAGTCCTAATCGAAAGAAAAGGGATTCATGCTAAGAACTTGAGTTATAAACATAAAATTGGTAGAGACAATTAGGTTTATTTGCAAGAGTAATCCTAAGAGTTGGTGTACGGCGAAAGCTTGTCCCTCGGGTGAAATAGCGCAATTGTCCGTCTTATTTATCTTATCGCATGCATTGGTTAACGTTGTGGTAAACCCTAATCCTAGGAGTTGCTTTTTTACATATTTTATACACCAAAACCCACTGTTTTACTTCTGTCCATTGCTTCTCTCTCCATTCTCAATTCTTCGGCCTTTCTTCGCCGACGAAGAACTAACTCACTGTAGGGAGACATCGATATCGACCCCAGACGTCGATATCGACCACTGAGTTCGTCGACAGTTTTCTGAGTCGACGACGAACATCGCTGCGGAGTTTGCTGAGCATCGATATCGACCCACTTGTGTCAAAATCGACCCCTCTGTATCGACTGGCAGACTTCTGAGCCAGTCGATTTCGTGAACTGACATCGATATCGACCCTCCCCAGTCGATATCGACCACTTGTTTTTGTCTCTGCAAGTCTTCTGTTGCAGAAAACATCGACAGCCGAGGTCGACATTGAGGCCCAAGGTCGAAATCGAGGCTTCTGGTCGACGCAGGCTTGAGATTTCTAAAAGCTACTAGGATCCCGCTGACACGCCTCCTCGTGGATCGATCCTGACTACCCTTCCACTACAACGGGAGGAAGTGTTGTAATTATTTGCTTAGGCCAGGAGTTGGTTTACGTTTATTACATCTTTATTATTTGTAATTACTTGACATATCAGCCTCCTGCAACAACACCCTATGCATGGGCCATTACCTTATGTCATCCAGGAGATCTTCTACAACTCCCTCGATGGGCCGAATAAGGAGAGAATCAATTCTTACATCTCCTATATGTACATTGAGCTTACACCAACGGAGGCCTGGGAAATAATTAAGAGGCCGGTCAACTTTGATAACACGTATGGGACTGCTGCGGCCTATGACTCAAGGCCTGCCCCATCTATGCCACTTTATGAGCCTCCAAAGGAGATAGATCCTGATGTGCGGCAGCATTTCCACAATGATCAAACACGCCGCCTTTAAAAGCAAGTTAGGTTCCTCACAACCAATCAACCTTGTCAGGAATGTGGCTCAACAAGGCACAACACTAGTGTCTGCCCACATCTTGAGCAAGTATCTATGGTGGAGCAACATGAGGAAGCTAAGTGGACAAGAGGCCCCTATGGAGGGGGCAATCAATAGTATTGGGGAGATCAACAGTACTATCAACCTCAACATCAACAGAGGGATCCCCCACCATATAGAGCACCAAGGCACCCTGAGCGCGTACCAAGGAAGAATGACCTGCAGATCATTCTTGATGAGATGCGGAGAAACCACGCTGAGTTCAAACAAGCCAACAACTCCATTCATACTCAACTGTAGGGCATCAATTCTAGGCTTGGGGAGATCGACGTTTGGAAACGGAACATGGAGACCCAAATGGGTCAATTGGCGGAGCAAATACCCAAACCGTCAGGATCGCTGCCTGGATCTACTGTGCCCAATCTAAAGAGCAAAACTACTAGACATATAATGGCCATGAATCTAAGGAGTGGGCGTCAAGTGCAAACGCCCGATCAAAAAGCGGAGGAGAAAGCACCAGAAGGGACATCGATATCGACTAAGCTAGTTGATATCGACCAAGGTTATATTGATGTCGAGCATCCTGTACTCGATGTCGACACAGAATCTGAATCACCACAGAAATCGACTCCTCCAATCGATGTCGACTCAACTCCAGTCGCAGGAAAGAAGAAGGTGTTGCCATTCCCAAAGAAAGCTTTTAAGGACCCGGCGGAAAAGAAGTTCCAGCGCTTTGTGAAGATGCGTCAAGGGCTCAATGTTTCAATTCCATTCACCAAAGCACTTCATGAGATGCCATCATATGTGAGGTTCCTTAAAGACATACTAGGTAAGAAGCAATCAATTACTGAGATCGTAGAGGAGTGCAACAGGTTGGAGCTACCAGAGAAGCGGGCGGACCTAGGTAAGTTTTCTATCGCTATAGGCTTAGGTAAATATCACTTTAATGCTTTATGTGATTTGGACGCTAGCGTTAGCATGATGCCACTAACCATATGGCACAAGATAAAGATAGGTCCCCTAGAGCCTATGGATGCAAAGCTTTACATGGCAAACAACACGGTAGTAATTCCAACAGGGATGGTAGACGATGTGCCAGTGCAAGTAGGTAAGTTCTTTGTCCCTTCTGATTTTCTAGTTGTTGATATGGCATAGGACCCTGCTTGTCCAATTATTTTAGGCAGGCCATTCTTAGCAACCGTCGATGCAAACATAAACATGAGGAAAGGATTGCTCTCATTCACAATTAGTGATGAAGTGATAGAGTACGCCTTCAACAAGACGGTAAGAAAGAATGAAGGGTCAATGGAGATAAAGTCAATCAAAGGTTTCTACATCATATGCGGGGAAGCAAAGGTAAGAAATATGACATCTGAGGAGCTTGAAAAGAGGGACATAGAAGCCCAAGTGGAGGAAGTCGTGGCAATCTTGAACGAAGGAGCCAAAAAGCCACTCGAAATTGACGCAAATAAGTTGATATTGACTAAGATTGTTCAAGATTCTGTGCCAGGTTATAAGTATGGGGTCGACGTAGGAGAAGAGAGCTCGAAATCGAGCACATAGGTTGATATCGACCATAACCCTAAGCCGAACGACTGCCCCGGAAGCTGAAAGTGGACAAGACACCTCGATATCGAGGTCAGAAGGTCGTAATCGACCACAGCAAATCGAGCAGAAATCCTCCACATCGACAGGACCTCCAGGAGCTGAACAGAGGTCGATATCGAGTGATGCTGATCGATATCGACTAGACTCAGAGGCAGAAAAGGTAAGCCAAGGTACAGATTCCTCTTTCTCGATTTCAATCAAGGATTTATCACTTTTTGGAAGAGGTTTGCCTTGGTATGTGCGCTTGTGCAGGGTGTCCAATGATGATCCAAGGAGCTATGAAGTAGGAGATACAGTGTATGTCTCTAAATCAAAAGATCATTGCTTCCCGAGTAGATTCAAAACGAAAAGGATGGGACCCTTTACAATGAACTAGATCCATTCAGGCAGGATGCAGCTAAGAGATAAGAACGGAGTATTATTTGAGGCTCAGGCCACATGGGCTTTGCAAATGCCGCCTTGAGAGCATAAAGGAAGAAGTCGGCCTAGCGACTATAAAGTCTGGAGCGTGTAACAAGACACTTAGTTTAGTTTTTGGACATTCTTTTTGTTTGTTTTGAGACATTATTGTTTGTTTTGGTTTTTTTTTTCATTTTTTCTAACGAGTTTCAGGAAAGAGGAGTGCAGAAAGATACATCGAAAATTGAGTATAATGCTCAATATCGACCCAGATGGTCGATTTAGAGGAGCTTGTGGTCGAGGCCGGATCACCCTGAAGCTTTGAACCACCCAGGAATCGAGTGAGACAGGTCGATATCGACTGGTCCACCCGAAATCAACCTCACCTACAGACTTCTTCAACTCCTAATTTTCGCGGAATTTTTAGTAAGTTTCTTTCTTAACCTAGTTCTTATACAGTGAGGACACTGTAATCTTTAAGTATGTGGTAGAGGAAAGGCTTACTTGCATATTTTTAGCATATTTTGAGCATTTTTCATAAGTTTTTGCATATTTTAGTTACATGTTTATGCATATTCATATTTAGTTAATTTAGCTTCTCATTTATCTTTAAGTTAGTTTAATTTTCGAAAAAAAAAAGAAAAATGACCCCCATCAAAAAAATAAAGAAAAGAGTCATGGAAGCTTTTATTGAACTCGACGATACAAAAGTAGATTCATTAGAGATATAGCATGAAATTGCCTAGTAAAGGGAAGTCACAATGAAGTGCAATTTTTTAGAGAAAACCATGAAACAGAGGTAAAATTTGAAATTGCTTTTGACATATGCATGATAAGATGACGGAGGACTTTATAATTTATATACAAGTGCTTACAATTTCATACCCTAGCCTTGCCTATGCAAATTTGCAATTACACAAGCCATATGTGAGCCTTACATTATTATTGCTCCACATATATTACATATTTCCCATTTTATATACCTTATACCCTATCCGGGGACAATGTTGAGAATGGATGCCATCTTTGGAGTTGGAGTTTGTGCATATTATTGAAGTTGTTGGCAGGAATGAAAGAAATTTTGAAATATGGAAAAGTGAATGAGTGAGAAAAAATCCGATCACCTCAAGAGATAAAGGTAGATCGACCCTGCTCGTTGAGATGTTAGTTCAGCGAGATGGGACACAAGGTGAGGAGTCCAAAATACTAAGTATCCGGGGACATTCATGACACCCATGTTTGCGACTCGCGTGGAGGCAGTACCAAGGTTAGAAAGGTAAAAGCATTATAATGAAAAAAGCATTGAGCGAAGAATGAAAGGTGAGAAATATGATGAATAAGGAATGTGGAATGAGTTGGAAAAAAAGTTTATTTCCCCAGATTTAACACCATATGGCCAAAACTTAGCCCACCTTTAGCCTTTTACCAATCTACTTCTCATAAGCTTGAAAAAGTCCTCTTGATTATCAATGCTTTGTTATACAAAATTGTTTTATGCATATTTCCCTCCTTTTATGAGTATGATGTTGCTTTTATTCACAGGCATGGAATTGTTGACATTAGTACCTTTTTGAGGATGGTAATTGATTGTAGGGACATATAACAATGAATCTCTATGATGTTGAGGGTTTACTTTCTTCCCCTGAATGACCATTAAAAGTATTGCTTGGGGACAAGCAAGCTTAAGTATGGGGTGTTTGATGTGCGCGCAAATTGCCATATTTTCTATGCACATTTATGTCCATTTTGTTGACATTTGCATGCATATTGGTTGGGAAATAATAAAATTAGTGTAGTTTATGCTTATTTGCAAAATATAGAGGTCTACACGAGTTTTTATGTTATTTTGCAGAAATCGAGACAAAAATGGATCAATTTGGAGAATAGAAGAAGAGCTGAAAAAGAACTCGAAATCTACTGAAGAGTCGAAATCGACCTATAGACTCGACATCGAGTGAAACAGAGCACCAGAAATCGAGCAGAGCAGAGAACAGAGCATGTCGACATGAAGAGGTCGATATCGATGTTACAAGGTCGATATCGAGTGGCCTGAATTGAGGATAAAGATAGAAGTCGAGTGCCAATCCAAGGTCGAGTAGGACTGCTTTAGATAGGAAAAAGAAGAGGTCGATATCGAGGTTCATGGTCTATATCAACTGCTGCTGCAGAACAGATCCGACGTTTTTTTTGATAGAATTATATCCGAAGCTTTCCATCTATCCTAAAGTTGAGATCTTCTATCCATTAATCAACATACACTTTATCCTTTATGATGTTTATCTAGAGAGAATTAGTTGTTTACTTATTTAAGTTTTATCTTAGGAATAAAGATAGGTTTTTGAATCCTTGGATAGCAAGGTGAGAGATCTATAATTAGAGGCCATTAGGGCTGAATTTAATAATCCAAGAACAATTCAATTACAGTAGGTAGAGATAGAGAGAGCCGAGTTGAGTTGGAGGGAAGCGAGAGCGGAGATTTGGCTTTGTTCGGTGTACTTTCTTTCTTTTGCAATTTCAATACAAAGTAGTTTCTTTTCAATTATGATGATGAGTTCAATGATGATGAGGCGCGAGTAGTCAACCCACTTCTAGGGTCGGGGTGAGCCAGACGATAGCAATGTAAGTTTGTGCATCAAATGTATGATTTTTATGCGATTCCGTCTTCTATCCTATGCATGATCCTTTGCGAGAGTTGAGTAGATTCATTATTTGCATTATTGAAGCGAAAGTCAATCATATTGTGAATTTGGATTTGTCATAAAATTGGATAGTAACTATTAGGTTTTATGCGAGAGTCTCTAATCAACTAATTGTTGTAACGAAAGTTTTTTGACGGAAAGACATTAAATTTCATGAATTTGGCATAATACTTGCATGGTTATCGTTGTGGCATTAATCCCCGACCTTGGAAGCTTTTAGTTTATTGATTCATATAAAAAGTTGTGTTTTTATTCTGTCCATCCTTCCATCATCATTCTTACGTTCTTCGGACATCTTTTCCGACGCAAATAGGTTACTTTTCTGTTATTGTTGAAGACTCGATTTCGACTGTAGAGGTCGATATCGAGTGCTGACATCGATATCAAGTACCCAACTCGACGTCGACTTTGCTTCTGTCTTCTGCAGGAAACTTAGCTGGAAATCAACCAGAACTGAGGTCGATATCGACCAGGCACCTCGATATCGAGTGGTCTTCTGGAGTCGAACTTGATCGTCATTTGAAGCTTAGGAAGCGCTGACATACCTCCTCGTGGATTCGATCCTGAAATACCCTACCACTACATCGGGAGGGATTCTTGTATTGTATTTGCTTGAACAAGGGAGTCGGTCTAGTTTGATATTTTATTAAAGTATTTTAATTTAGTGATACCTCTCCCCCACGAACATGACACCATCGAGGTTGATAGTCACTCTGAGTGGCAAATTCGCACAAGTTGCAAGAGGTCGATATAGACCATGACACCATCGAGGTTGATAGTATTTTAATTTAGTGATACCCAATCAAAACGGATACTAATTACCGTAATGGATTTTCCATAGGCCTTGTTGTTTTGGTGAAATCCACATCTTGATTTAGTAGAGGCTGAAACTATTCCTTCCCGTTAACATTTTGATTTTGATATTCAAACTAGACATCTTTCTCACTGGATTATAAAACCCTGAAAACCCAACTTTAATCCAGTTTCTAATACCAGTTTGTTGTTAGAGATGGTGAGAAATAAAGTAATATTTAAATAAACAAGATAGACAAAAAAAACTCAGTTCACAAACTTTGGCTAAATCAACACCAATATATTTATACTGAGAAGTTTTCAAAACTAAATACAAGAAATCCCTTATTTGGAGTTAGAGCTACAAGAGAATATTTATAGCACTAAAACCCTAGGATTTCTTTGGTGTCCAAGGACAAAGCTCCTTTCAGCCCAAGGAACAAACCCGATCCAAACAATAGGCACAAAACAATTTTATTCATATCTAATCGTTGGGTTTTCTCATATTCTTGCTCGGATGATGACGAATATCAATTTCCCATTTTAGTTTAACTAGTTTTATTACCCGCGCGTTTCGCGATTTCTTATTTAATAAATTATATATATTATTTTATTATATTTTTTATCATAGTTATTACTAATAAATATGAGATTCTATTTTTTTTTCTTTGTGATCACCCTTTTCTAATATTTATGTAATGATAAAATTGTAAATCATAATACATTTTTTTATTTAATTCCCATATAAGTACAATTTAAGGTATTTCAAATTTAACTATTATAACCCTTAAATTTCAAAAAGCAAATATAAATTAAACACAATTTCCCCCGAGCCTTTATAAAAAAACATATGTTTATTTAAGAAAACAATTAATTTTTATAATTATGAGTAGTTCTAAAATGATAAGGTAAATTACTTTAAAATATATTAGTTAGGTATGGCTATTTTGTAAATATTTTTCAATTTATAATTTTATATGGCCCTTTAGTTTATGAGATGAAATTATATTAAAAAGTTGATAACTTAAGTGCAGTTTATGAGTTCTATCTTTTTATGAGATGAAATTCAAAAAATAATAACGAGTTCTATCTAATATATTTTTTATTAGAAACTGATGATGCCCGAGACTTAAATAATGATTGATGATGCCCGAGATTTAAATAATGATATTCTCAAAAATCATAAATAAATAAGGTTTCCCGCTATATAAATAGAACCTTATAAACATTAAAAAATGGACGAGTGCAAGTAAAAAACTGAGACTCAGGATGTCCGCGGATGATAAACCGCCTACGGATCTCACATGCATGTCGGGACACATGGCACCCATGCCCCCATCACACATGGTGTGAGACACTTGACATGTGGCAAACGAGTGACATGCAAATAGGAGTACTTGCACTATAAAAAGAGGTCGAAGCCTCATTAACAAGGGTCGGTTCCGATGATATTCCGAGGGGCATAGGCCGGGAATAGGGGGCTTTTCAAGCCTATCTGAGCGGGTTCGTCTCGACTCAGAAATGAGCCGACGTTTGGTGAGATCATCGCCCGAAAAGTGGAACGAGCCGAGCACTAGGTCCGGCGGCACAGGTCGAGGCCCCCATTTAGGATAGATAATAGTAGGAAGGGGGCTTCCGGTAAGACCGCCGACCAACTGAAAATCGACACGTGGATCACCTCCCCCACGGGGACGTGGGAGGAGGTTCACTTTTCAAATGTGGTTTCATCACTGGCGCCGTCCGTGGGAACAAATCTCACGCTAAGAGGTAATTCAAGTACGATATGCAGTATATACTTATTTAAATCCGATTGATTTCATCTTTTTGAAACGATTATGAATAAGTAATAGAAGAAACCGGTCCGCGGAGGTATTTGAGAGATACACACATCGATTTATAGATCTCTCTTTTTTAGCATTGAATAGCAAATGCACGCAATAGGGTAAACTGGTATATCCCTAAAAATCACCCTTCACGCAGGCACTTCTTGGCCCCTTTTTATAGCTAGCTTTTAAGCATTAACTTGGGAGCTCATATATAGCAAATTTGATTATGCATTGCATAAGTGAAATCTGAAGAAGCATCCCTTTTTTGACCCCTCCGATCTGGGTTATCAGCATAAAATAGGAAAGGGTCATCATAATTGATCTCCTTTGAGACAAAAAACTAGTACGCTTCATTAGACATAGAATGAAGATAGTGGTCCGCGGCTAGAAATTGATAAATAGCAAATATACATATACATTTGTATGCCTGTCATGAGATGCCCAGAACAACAGCCGCGGGCAGAAGAAAGCAAACCCGGAAGGCCTGTACAGTCATAAGAAGACACAAGGAAGACAAATCGGTCACCATTCGAGAGATCCGTTCGCGTCCAATCATCGCTCACCTTGAGTCCGCGTGTGCAACCTCGTCCCTGCATAGACATCCACCGCCGCGGGAGCCTCTTGATGGGCCACTATGAATGATCGTGGTGCTGAAAAAATACAAACGCAGGACCTCGACAAGACCCATTGAAGGGCTTTGATCCTCCGCATCCGCTTCATATGACCGCCCGTCGCCACCCGGTAGCCTCGGTAGGTGGTTCGCGGCCAATAATAACATACGCGACTATCTAATTCAGCATGGGTCAGTCCACCTCTTTTTCCGCTTGTATTTTTTCCATCAAATATAGGGCTTTTGGAAACGGTGTGACCGCAGGGACTTCGCATAGCAATCGTCCGCGACCTTTCATAATCGAAGATATGGATGGTCCGTTGGGCCGCGGCTGGATTCTTTCTTGTTGAAAGTCACGGGATGCGGTGGAGTATCTCCCTATCAAATCGATTAAAGGCCCCAAGTATTATCCGCGCGACATTCTCCCGATAAAGACCTTCAAATCAATTCCCTTCCATACAAATAAGGGACGATGTATATATATACGTAAATATATAAGTGAGGAGAGTGTTTTGTAACCTAGTGGTTTAACTCCCAGGACGCTGGAGCTTGCTCCGCGTCAGGCATCCGGTCGTAGAGCTAGCCTCCCGGATCGATGATTTTATTTAGTGCTAGGACGCTGGAGCTTGCTCCGCGTCGGACATCCGGTGGACGCATTGAGCTCCCAGATTATGCTTGAAGTCCTATGACGCTGGAGCTTGCTCCGCATCGGACATCCGATGGACGCATTGAGCTCCCGGATTATGCTTGAAGTCCTATGACGCTGGAGCTTCCTCCGCGTCGGGCATCCGGTGGACGCATTGAGCTCCCGGATTATGCTTGAAGTCCTATGACGCTGGAGCTTGCTCCGCATCGGACATCCGATGGACGCATTGAGCTCCCGGATTATGCTTGAAGTCCTATGACGCTGGAGCTTGCTCCGCATCGGACATCCGGTGGACGCACTGAGCTCCCGGATCGATGATTTTATTAAGTCCCAGGACGCTTGAGCTTGCTTCGCGTCGGGCATCCGGTGGACGCACTGAGTTCCCGGATCGATGATTTTATTAGGACCTATGACGCTGGAGCTTGCTCCGCATCAGACATCCGGTGGACGCACTGAGCTCCCGGATCGATAATTTTATAAAGTCCCAGGACGCTTGACCTTGCTCCGCGTTGGGCATCCGGTGGACGCACTGAGCTCCCGGACCGATGATTTTATTAGGTCCTATGACGCTGGAGCTTGCTTCGCATTGGACATCCGGTGGACGTACTGAGCTCCCGGATCGATGATTTTATTAAGTCCCAGGACGCTTGAGCTTGCTCCGCGTCGGGCATCCGGTGGACGCACTGAGCTCCCGGACCGATGATTTTATTAGGTCCTATGACGCTGGAGCTTGCTCCGCATCAGACATCCGGTGGACGCACTGAGCTCCCGGATCGATGATTTTATTAAGTCCTAGGACGCTTGAGCTTGCTCCGCGTCGGGCATCCGGTCGTAGAGCTGGCCTCCCGGATCGATGATTTTATCAAGTCCCAGGACGCTGGAGCTTGCTCCGCGTCGGGCATCCGGTCGTAGAGCTAGCCTCCCGGATCGATGATTTTATCAAGTCCCAGGACGCTGGAGCTTGCTCCGCGTTGGGCATTCGGTCGTAGAGCTAGCCTCCCGGATCGATGATTTTATTAAGTCCCAGGACACTGGAGCTTGCTCCGCGTTGGGAATCCAGTCATAGAGCTAGCCTCCCGGATCGATGATTTTATTAAGTCCCAAGACGCTTGAGCTTGCTCCGCGTCGGGCATCTAATCATAGAACTTGTCTCCCAGATCGGAGTATAAACTAAGGCCCTCTCGGGTGACGGAGGGCCTCCTCTTGTAGCTTTATAAGCTCGCGGAGATAACTCTTAAATGAGTATAAACTAAGTCCCTCTCGAGTGACGGAGGGCCTCCGCTTGTAGCTTTATAAGCTCGCGGAGATAACTCTTAAGTGAGTATAAACTAAGTCCCTCTCGAGTGACGGAGGGCCTCCGCTTGTAGCTTTATAAGCTCGCGGAGATAACTCTTAAGTGAGTATAAACTAAGTCCCTCTCGAGTGACGGAGGGCCTCCGCTTGTAGCTTTATAAGCTCGCAGAGATAACTCTTAAGTGAGTATAAACTAAGTCCCTCTCGAGTGACGGAGGGCCTCCGCTTGTAGCTTTCTAAGCTCGCGGAGATAACTCTTAAGTGAGTATAAACTAAGTCCCTCTCGAGTGACGGAGGGCCTCCGCTTGTAGCTTTATAAGCTTACGGAGATAACTCTTAAGTGAGTATAAACCAAGTCCCTCTCGAGTGACGGAGGGCCTCCGCTTGTAGCTTTATAAGCTCGCGGAGATAACTCTTAAGTGAGTATAAACTAAGTCCCTCTCGAGTGACGGAGGGCCTCCGCTTGTAGCTTTATAAGCTCGCGGAGACAACTCTTATGTGAGTATAAACTAAGTCCCTCTCGAGTGACGGAGGGCCTCCGCTTGTAGCTTTATAAGCTCGCGGAGATAACTCTTATGTGAGTATAAACTAAGTCCCTCTCGAGTGACGGAGGGCCTCCGCTTGTAGCTTTATAAGCTCGCGGAGATAACTCTTAAGTGAGTATAAACTAAGTCCCTCTCGAGTGACGGAGGTCCTCCGCTTGTAGCTTTATAAGCTCGCGGAGATAACTCTTAAGTGAGTATAAACTAAGTCCCTCTCGAGTGACGGAGGGCCTCTGCTTGTAGCTTTATGAGCTCGCGGAGATAACTCTGAGGTGAGTATAAACTAAGTCCCTCTCGAGTGACGGAGGGTCTCCGCTTGTAGCTTTATGAGTTCGCGGAGATAACTCTTAGGTGAGTATTAACTAAGTCCCTCTCGAGTGACGGAGGGCCTCCGCTTGTAGCTTTATAAGCTCGCGGAGATAACTCTTAAGTGAGTATAAACTAAGTCCCTCTTGAGTGACGGAGGGCCTCCGCTTGTAGCTTTATGTGCTCGCGGAGATAACTCTTAAGTGAGTGTAAACTAAGTCCCTCTCGAGTGACGGAGGGCCTCCGCTTGTAGCTTTATAAGCTCGCGGAGATAACTCTTAAGTGAGTATAAACTAAGTCCCTCTCGAGTGACGGAGGGCCTCCGCTTGTAGCTTTACAAGCTCGCGGAGATAACTCTTAAGTGAGTATAAACTAAGTCCCTCTCGAGTGACGGAGGGCCTCCGCTTGTAGCTTTATAAGCTCGCGGAGATAACTCTTAAGTGAGTATAAACTAAGTCCCTCTCGAGTGACGGAGGGCCTCCGCTTGTAGCTTTATAAGCTCGCGGAGATAATTCTTAAGTGAGTATAAACTAAGTCCCTCTCGAGTGACGGAGGGCCTCCGCTTGTAGCTTTATAAGCTCGCGGAGATAACTCTTAAGTGAGTATAAACTAAGTCCCTCTCGAGTGACGGAGGGCCTCCGCTTGTAGCTTTATAAGCTCGCGGAGATAACTCTTAAGTGAGTATAAACTAAGTCCCTCTCGAGTGACGGAGGGCCTCCGCTTGTAGCTTTATAAGCTTACGGAGATAACTCTTAAGTGAGTATAAACCAAGTCCCTCTCGAGTGACGGAGGGCCTCCGCTTGTAGCTTTATAAGCTCGCGGAGATAACTCTTAAGTGAGTATAAACTAAGTCCCTCTCGAGTGACGGAGGGCCTCCGCTTTTAGCTTTATAAGCTCGCGGAGATAACTCTTATGTGAGTATAAACTAAGTCCCTCTCGAGTGACGGAGGGCCTCCGCTTGTAGCTTTATAAGCTCGCGGAGATAACTCTTAAGTGAGTATAACCTAAGTCCCTCTCGAGTGACGGAGGGCCTCCGCTTGTAGCTTTATAAGCTCGCGGAGATAACTCTTAAGTGAGTATAAACTAAGTCCCTCTCGAGTGACGGAGGTCCTCCGCTTGTAGCTTTATAAACTCGCGGAGATAACTCTTAAGTGAGTATAAACTAAGTCCCTCTCGAGTGACGGAGGGCCTCCGCTTGTAGCTTTATGAGCTCGCGGAGATAACTCTGAGGTGAGTATAAACTAAGTCCCTCTCGAGTGACGGAGGGCCTCCGCTTGTAGCTTTATGAGCTCGCGGAGATAACTCTTAGGTGAGTATAAACTAAGTCCCTCTCGAGTGACGGAGGGCCTCCGCTTGTAGCTTTATGTGCTCGCGGAGATAACTCTTAAGTGAGTGTAAACTAAGTCCCTCTCGAGTGACGGAGGGCCTCCGCTTGTAGCTTTATAAGCTCGCGGAGATAACTCTTAAGTGAGTATAAACTAAGTCCCTCCCGAGTGACGGAGGGCCTCCGCTTGTAGCTTTACAAGCTCGCGGAGATAACTCTTAAGTTAGTATAAACTAAGTCCCTCTCGAGTGACGGAGGGCCTCCGCTTGTAGCTTTATAAGCTCGCGGAGATAACTCTTAAGTGAGTATAAACTAAGTCCCTCTCGAGTGACGGAGGGCCTCCGCTTGTAGCTTTATAAGCTCGCGGAGATAACTCTTAAGTGAGTATAAACTAAGTCCCTCTCGAGTGACGGAGGGCCTCCGCTTTTAGCTTTATAAGCTTACGGAGATAACTCTTAAGTGAGTATAAACCAAGTCCCTCTCGAGTGACGGAGGGCCTCCGCTTGTAGCTTTATAAGCTTGCGGAGATAACTCTTAAGTGAGTATAAACTAAGTCCCTCTCGAGTGACGGAGGGCCTCCGCTTGTAGCTTTATAAGCTCGCGGAGATAACTCTTATGTGAGTATAAACTAAGTCCCTCTCGAGTGACGGAGGGCCTCCGCTTGTAGCTTTATAAGCTCGCGGAGATAACTCTTAAGTGAGTATAAACTAAGTCCCTCTCGAGTGACGGAGGGCCTCCGCTTGTAGCTTTATAAGCTCGCGGAGATAACTCTTAAGTGAGTATAAACTAAGTCCCTCTCGAGTGACGGAGGGCCTCCGCTTGTAGCTTTATAAGCTCGCGGAGATAACTCTTAAGTGAGTATAAACTAAGTCCCTCTCGAGTGACGGAGGTCCTCCGCTTGTAGCTTTATAAACTCGCGGAGATAACTCTTAAGTGAGTATAAACTAAGTCCCTCTCGAGTGACGGAGGGCCTCCGCTTGTAGCTTTATGAGCTCGCGGAGATAACTCTGAGGTGAGTATAAACTAAGTCCCTCTCGAGTGACGGAGGGCCTCCGCTTGTAGCTTTATGAGCTCGCGGAGATAACTCTTAGGTGAGTATAAACTAAGTCCCTCTCGAGTGACGGAGGGCCTCCGCTTGTAGCTTTATAAGCTCGCGGAGATAACTCTTAAGTGAGTATAAACTAAGTCCCTCTCGAGTGACGGAGGGCCTCCGCTTGTAGCTTTATAAGCTTACGGAGATAACTCTTAAGTGAGTATAAACCAAGTCCCTCTCGAGTGACGGAGGGCCTCCGCTTGTAGCTTTATAAGCTCGCGGAGATAACTCTTAAGTGAGTATAAACTAAGTCCCTCTCGAGTGACGGAGGGCCTCCGCTTGTAGCTTTATAAGCTCGCGGAGATAACTCTTATGTGAGTATAAACTAAGTCCCTCTCGAGTGACGGAGGGCCTCCACTTGTAGCTTTATAAGCTCGCGGAGATAACTCTTAAGTGAGTATAACCTAAGTCCCTCTCGAGTGACGGAGGGCCTCCGCTTGGAGCTTTATAAGCTCGCGGAGATAACTCTTAAGTGAGTATAAACTAAGTCCCTCTCGAGTGACGGAGGTCCTCCGCTTGTAGCTTTATAAACTCGCGGAGATAACTCTTAAGTGAGTATAAACTAAGTCCCTCTCGAGTGACGGAGGGCCTCCGCTTGTAGCTTTATGAGCTCACGGAGATAACTCTGAGGTGAGTATAAACTAAGTCCCTCTCGAGTGACGGAGGGCCTCCGCTTGTAGCTTTATGAGCTCGCGGAGATAACTCTTAGGTGAGTATAAACTAAGTCCCTCTCGAGTGACGGAGGGCCTCCGCTTGTAGCTTTATAAGCTCGCGGAGATAACTCTTAAGTGAGTATAAACTAAGTCCCTCTCGAGTGACGGAGGGCCTTCGCTTGTAGCTTTATGAGCTCGCGGAGATAACTCTTAAGTGAGTGTAAACTAAGTCCCTCTCGAGTGACGGAGGGCCTCCGCTTGTAGCTTTATAAGCTCGCGGAGATAACTCTTAAGTGAGTATAAACTAAGTCCCTCTCGAGTGACGGAGGGCCTCCGCTTGTAGCTTTACAAGCTCGCGGAGATAACTCTTAAGTGAGTATAAACTAAGTCCTTCTCGAGTGACGGAGGGCCTCCGCTTGTAGCTTTACATGCTCGCGGAGATAACTTTTAAGTGAGTATAAACTAAGTCCCTCTCGAGTGACGGAGGGCCTCCGCTTGTAGCTTTACAAGCTCGCGGAGATAACTCTTAAGTGAGTATAAACTAAGTCCCTCTCGAGTGAGGGAGGGCCTCCGCTTGTAGCTTTATAAGCTTGCGGAGATAACTCTTAAGTGAGTATAAACTAAGTCCCTCTCGAGTGACGGAGGGCCACCGCTTGTAGCTTTATGAGCTCGCGGAGATAACTCTTAAGTGAGTGTAAACTAAGTCCCTCTCGAGTGACGGAGGGCTTCCGCTTGTAGCTTTATAAGCTCGCGGAGATAACTCTTAAGTGAGTATAAACTAAGTCCCTCTCGAGTGACGGAGGGCCTCCGCTTGTAGCTTTATAAGCTCGCGGAGATAACTCTTGAGTGAGTATAAACCAAGTCCCTCTCGAGTGACGGAGGGCCTCCGCTTGTAGCTTTATAAGCTCGCGGAGATAACTCTTAAGTGAGTATAAACTAAGTCCCTCTCGAGTGACCGAGGGCCTCCGCTTGTAGCTTTATAAGCTCGCGGAGATAACTCTTATGTGAGTATAAACTAAGTCCCTCTCGAGTGACGTAGGGCCTCCACTTGTAGCTTTATAAGCTCGCGGAGATAACTCTTAAGTGAGTATAACCTAAGTCCCTCTCGTGTGACGGAGGCCCTCCGCTTGTAGCTTTATAAGCTCGCGGAGATAACTCTTAAGTGAGTATAAACTAAGTCCCTCTCGAGTGACGGAGGGCCTCCGCTTGTAGCTTTATAAACTCACGGAGATAACTCTTAAGTGAGTATAAACTAAGTCCCTCTCGAGTGACGGAGGGCCTCCGCTTGTAGCTTTATGAGCTCGCGGAGATAACTCTTAAGTGAGTATAAACTAAGTCCCTCTCGAGTGACGGAGGGCCTCCGCTTGTAGCTTTATAAGCTCGCGGAGATAACTCTTAGGTGAGTATAAACTAAGTCCCTCTCGAGTGACGGAGGGCCTCCGCTTGTAGCTTTATAAGCTCGCGGAGATAACTCTAAAGTGAGTATAAACTAAGTCCCTCTCGAGTGACGGAGGGCCTTCGCTTGTAGCTTTATGAGCTCGCGGAGATAACTCTTAAGTGAGTGTAAACTAAGTCCCTCTCGAGTGACGGAGGGCCTCCGCTTGTAGCTTTATAAGCTCGCGGAGATAACTCTTATGTGAGTATAAACTAAGTCCCTCTCGAGTGACGGAGGGCCTCCGCTTGTAGCTTTACAAGCTCGCGGAGATAACTCTTAAGTGAGTATAACCTAAGTCCCTCTCGAGTGACGGAGGGCCTCCGCTTGTAGCTTTACATGCTCGCGGAGATAACTCTTAAGTGAGTATAAACTAAGTCCCTCTCGAGTGACGGAGGTCCTCCGCTTGTAGCTTTACAAGCTCGCGGAGATAACTCTTAAGTGAGTATAAACTAAGTCCCTCTCGAGTGATGGAGGGCCTCCGCTTGTAGCTTTATAAGCTTGCGGAGATAACTCTTAAGTGAGTATAAACTAAGTCCCTCTCGAGTGACGGAGGGCCTCCGCTTGTAGCTTTATGAGCTCGCGGAGATAACTCTTAAGTGAGTGTAAACTAAGTCCCTCTCGAGTGACGGAGGGCTTCCGCTTGTAGCTTTATAAGCTCGCGGAGATAACTCTTAAGTGAGTATAAACTAAGTCCCTCTCGAGTGACGGAGGGCCTCCGCTTGTAGCTTTATAAGCTCGCGGAGATAACTCTTAAGTGAGTATAAACTAAGTCCCTCTCGAGTGACGGAGGGCCTCCGCTTGTAGCTTTATAAGCTCGCGGAGATAACTCTTAAGTGAGTATAAACTAAGTCCCTCTCGAGTGACGGAGGGCCTCCGCTTGTAGCTTTATAAGCTTACGGAGATAACTCTTAAGTGAGTATAAACCAAGTCCCTCTCGAGTGACGGAGGGCCTCCGCTTGTAGCTTTATAAGCTCGCGGAGATAACTCTTAAGTGAGTATAAACTAAGTCCCTCTCGAGTGACGGAGGGCCTCCGCTTTTAGCTTTATAAGCTCGCGGAGATAACTCTTATGTGAGTATAAACTAAGTCCCTCTCGAGTGACGGAGGGCCTCCGCTTGTAGCTTTATAAGCTCGCGGAGATAACTCTTAAGTGAGTATAACCTAAGTCCCTCTCGAGTGACGGAGGGCCTCCGCTTGTAGCTTTATAAGCTCGCGGAGATAACTCTTAAGTGAGTATAAACTAAGTCCCTCTCGAGTGACGGAGGTCCTCCGCTTGTAGCTTTATAAACTCGCGGAGATAACTCTTAAGTGAGTATAAACTAAGTCCCTCTCGAGTGACGGAGGGCCTCCGCTTGTAGCTTTATGAGCTCGCGGAGATAACTCTGAGGTGAGTATAAACTAAGTCCCTCTCGAGTGACGGAGGGCCTCCGCTTGTAGCTTTATGAGCTCGCGGAGATAACTCTTAGGTGAGTATAAACTAAGTCCCTCTCGAGTGACGGAGGGCCTCCGCTTGTAGCTTTATGTGCTCGCGGAGATAACTCTTAAGTGAGTGTAAACTAAGTCCCTCTCGAGTGACGGAGGGCCTCCGCTTGTAGCTTTATAAGCTCGCGGAGATAACTCTTAAGTGAGTATAAACTAAGTCCCTCCCGAGTGACGGAGGGCCTCCGCTTGTAGCTTTACAAGCTCGCGGAGATAACTCTTAAGTTAGTATAAACTAAGTCCCTCTCGAGTGACGGAGGGCCTCCGCTTGTAGCTTTATAAGCTCGCGGAGAAAACTCTTAAGTGAGTATAAACTAAGTCCCTCTCGAGTGACGGAGGGCCTCCGCTTGTAGCTTTATAAGCTCGCGGAGATAACTCTTAAGTGAGTATAAACTAAGTCCCTCTCGAGTGACGGAGGGCCTCCGCTTTTAGCTTTATAAGCTTACGGAGATAACTCTTAAGTGAGTATAAACCAAGTCCCTCTCGAGTGACGGAGGGCCTCCGCTTGTAGCTTTATAAGCTTGCGGAGATAACTCTTAAGTGAGTATAAACTAAGTCCCTCTCGAGTGACGGAGGGCCTCCGCTTGTAGCTTTATAAGCTCGCGGAGATAACTCTTATGTGAGTATAAACTAAGTCCCTCTCGAGTGACGGAGGGCCTCCGCTTGTAGCTTTATAAGCTCGCGGAGATAACTCTTAAGTGAGTATAAACTAAGTCCCTCTCGAGTGACGGAGGGCCTCCGCTTGTAGCTTTATAAGCTCGCGGAGATAACTCTTAAGTGAGTATAAACTAAGTCCCTCTCGAGTGACGGAGGGCCTCCGCTTGTAGCTTTATAAGCTCGCGGAGATAACTCTTAAGTGAGTATAAACTAAGTCCCTCTCGAGTGACGGAGGTCCTCCGCTTGTAGCTTTATAAACTCGCGGAGATAACTCTTAAGTGAGTATAAACTAAGTCCCTCTCGAGTGACGGAGGGCCTCCGCTTGTAGCTTTACGAGCTCGCGGAGATAACTCTGAGGTGAGTATAAACTAAGTCCCTCTCGAGTGACGGAGGGCCTCCGCTTGTAGCTTTATGAGCTCGCGGAGATAACTCTTAGGTGAGTATAAACTAAGTCCCTCTCGAGTGACGGAGGGCCTCCGCTTGTAGCTTTATAAGCTCGCGGAGATAACTCTTAAGTGAGTATAAACTAAGTCCCTCTCGAGTGACGGAGGGCCTCCGCTTGTAGCTTTATAAGCTTACGGAGATAACTCTTAAGTGAGTATAAACCAAGTCCCTCTCGAGTGACGGAGGGCCTCCGCTTGTAGCTTTATAAGCTCGCGGAGATAACTCTTAAGTGAGTATAAACTAAGTCCCTCTCGAGTGACGGAGGGCCTCCGCTTGTAGCTTTATAAGCTCGCGGAGATAACTCTTATGTGAGTATAAACTAAGTCCCTCTCGAGTGACGGAGGGCCTCCACTTGTAGCTTTATAAGCTCGCGGAGATAACTCTTAAGTGAGTATAACCTAAGTCCCTCTCGAGTGACGGAGGGCCTCCGCTTGGAGCTTTATAAGCTCGCGGAGATAACTCTTAAGTGAGTATAAACTAAGTCCCTCTCGAGTGACGGAGGTCCTCCGCTTGTAGCTTTATAAACTCGCGGAGATAACTCTTAAGTGAGTATAAACTAAGTCCCTCTCGAGTGACGGAGGGCCTCCGCTTGTAGCTTTATGAGCTCACGGAGATAACTCTGAGGTGAGTATAAACTAAGTCCCTCTCGAGTGACGGAGGGCCTCCGCTTGTAGCTTTATGAGCTCGCGGAGATAACTCTTAGGTGAGTATAAACTAAGTCCCTCTCGAGTGACGGAGGGCCTCCACTTGTAGCTTTATAAGCTCGCGGAGATAACTCTTAAGTGAGTATAAACTAAGTCCCTCTCGAGTGACGGAGGGCCTTCGCTTGTAGCTTTATGAGCTCGCGGAGATAACTCTTAAGTGAGTGTAAACTAAGTCCCTCTCGAGTGACGGAGGGCCTCCGCTTGTAGCTTTATAAGCTCGCGGAGATAACTCTTAAGTGAGTATAAACTAAGTCCCTCTCGAGTGACGGAGGGCCTCCGCTTGTAGCTTTACAAGCTCGCGGAGATAACTCTTAAGTGAGTATAAACTAAGTCCTTCTCGAGTGACGGAGGGCCTCCGCTTGTAGCTTTACATGCTCGCGGAGATAACTTTTAAGTGAGTATAAACTAAGTCCCTCTCGAGTGACGGAGGGCCTCCGCTTGTAGCTTTACAAGCTCGCGGAGATAACTCTTAAGTGAGTATAAACTAAGTCCCTCTCGAGTGAGGGAGGGCCTCCGCTTGTAGCTTTATAAGCTTGCGGAGATAACTCTTAAGTGAGTATAAACTAAGTCCCTCTCGAGTGACGGAGGGCCACCGCTTGTAGCTTTATGAGCTCGCGGAGATAACTCTTAAGTGAGTGTAAACTAAGTCCCTCTCGAGTGACGGAGGGCTTCCGCTTGTAGCTTTATAAGCTCGCGGAGATAACTCTTAAGTGAGTATAAACTAAGTCCCTCTCGAGTGACGGAGGGCCTCCGCTTGTAGCTTTATAAGCTCGCGGAGATAACTCTTGAGTGAGTATAAACCAAGTCCCTCTCGAGTGACGGAGGGCCTCCGCTTGTAGCTTTATAAGCTCGCGGAGATAACTCTTAAGTGAGTATAAACTAAGTCCCTCTCGAGTGACGGAGGGCCTCCGCTTGTAGCTTTATAAGCTCGCGGAGATAACTCTTATGTGAGTATAAACTAAGTCCCTCTCGAGTGACGTAGGGCCTCCACTTGTAGCTTTATAAGCTCGCGGAGATAACTCTTAAGTGAGTATAACCTAAGTCCCTCTCGAGTGACGGAGGCCCTCCGCTTGTAGCTTTATAAGCTCGCGGAGATAACTCTTAAGTGAGTATAAACTAAGTCCCTCTCGAGTGACGGAGGGCCTCCGCTTGTAGCTTTATAAACTCACGGAGATAACTCTTAAGTGAGTATAAACTAAGTCCCTCTCGAGTGACGGAGGGCCTCCGCTTGTAGCTTTATGAGCTCGCGGAGATAACTCTTAAGTGAGTATAAACTAAGTCCCTCTCGAGTGACGGAGGGCCTCCGCTTGTAGCTTTATAAGCTCGCGGAGATAACTCTTAGGTGAGTATAAACTAAGTCCCTCTCGAGTGACGGAGGGCTTCCGCTTGTAGCTTTATAAGCTCGCGGAGATAACTCTTAAGTGAGTATAAACTAAGTCCCTCTCGAGTGACGGAGGGCCTTCGCTTGTAGCTTTATGAGCTCGCGGAGATAACTCTTAAGTGAGTGTAAACTAAGTCCCTCTCGAGTGACGGAGGGCCTCCGCTTGTAGCTTTATAAGCTCGCGGAGATAACTCTTATGTGAGTATAAACTAAGTCCCTCTCGAGTGACGGAGGGCCTCCGCTTGTAGCTTTACAAGCTCGCGGAGATAACTCTTAAGTGAGTATAACCTAAGTCCCTCTCGAGTGACGGAGGGCCTCCGCTTGTAGCTTTACATGCTCGCGGAGATAACTCTTAAGTGAGTATAAACTAAGTCCCTCTCGAGTGACGGAGGTCCTCCGCTTGTAGCTTTACAAGCTCGCGGAGATAACTCTTAAGTGAGTATAAACTAAGTCCCTCTCGAGTGATGGAGGGCCTCCGCTTGTAGCTTTATAAGCTTGCGGAGATAACTCTTAAGTGAGTATAAACTAAGTCCCTCTCGAGTGACGGAGGGCCTCCGCTTGTAGCTTTATGAGCTCGCGGAGATAACTCTTAAGTGAGTGTAAACTAAGTCCCTCTCGAGTGACGGAGGGCTTCCGCTTGTAGCTTTATAAGCTCGCGGAGATAACTCTTAAGTGAGTATAAACTAAGTCCCTCTCGAGTGACGGAGGGCCTCCGCTTGTAGCTTTATAAGCTCGCGGAGATAACTCTTGAGTGAGTATAAACTAAGTCCCTCTCGAGTGACGGAGGGCCTCCGCTTGTAGCTTTATAAGCTCGCGGAGATAACTCTTAAGTGAGTATAAACTAAGTCCCTCTCGAGTGACGGAGGGCCTCCGCTTGTAGCTTTATAAGCTCGCGGAGATAACTCTTAAGTGAGTATAAACTAAGTCCCTCTCGAGTGACGTAGGGCCTCCGCTTGTAGCTTTATAAGCTCGCGGAGATAACTCTTAAGTGAGTATAAACTAAGTCCCTCTCGAGTGACGGAGGGCCTCCGCTTGTAGCTTTATAAGCTCGCGGAGATAACTCTTAAGTGAGTATAAACTAAGTCCCTCTCGAGTGACGGAGGGCCTCCGCTTGTAGCTTTATAAGCTCACGGAGATAACTCTTAAGGGAGTATAAACTAAGTCCCTCTCGAGTGACGGAGGGCCTCCGCTTGTAGCTTTATAAGCTTGCGGAGATAACTCTTAAGTGAGTATAAACTAAGTCCCTCTCGAGTGACGGAGGGCCTCCGCTTGTAGCTTTATAAGCTCGCGGAGATAACTCTTAAGTGAGTATAAACTAAGTCCCTCTCGAGTGACGGAGGGCCTCCGCTTGTAGCTTTATAAGCTCGCGGAGATAACTCTTAAGTGAGTATAAACTAAGTCCCTCTCGAGTGACGGAGGGCCTCCGCTTGTAGCTTTATAAGCTCGCGGAGATAACTCTTAAGTGAGTATAAACTAAGTCCCTCTCGAGTGACAGATGGCCTCCGCTTGTAGCTTTACAAGCTCGCGGAGATAACTGTTAAAAATTATCTCCGCGAACTAGGTCCTTCTCGAACGATGGATATGAATAAAAAACAAGATCATACGATGCATCATTGTCGAACCCCATCACACATGGTGTGAGACACTTGACATGTGGCAAACGAGTGACATGCAAATAAGAGTACTTGCACTATAAAAAGAGGTCGAAGCCTCATTAACAAGGGTCGGTTCCGATGATATTCCGAGGGGCATAGGCCGGGAATAGGGGGCTTTTCAAGCCTATCTGAGCGGGTTCGTCTCGACTCAGAAATGAGCCGACGTTTGGTGAGATCATCGCCCGAAAAGTGGAACAAGCCGAGCACTAGGTCCGGCGGCACAGGTCGAGGCCCCCATTTAGGATAGATAATAGTAGGAAGGGGGCTTCAGGTAAGACCGCCGACCAACTGAAAATCGACACGTGGATCACCTCCCCCACGGGGACGTGGGAGGAGGTTCACTTTTCAAATGTGGTTTCATCAAAAACAAAAAAGCTTTGAATCTTTAAAAAATCAATTATTAGAGAATTAGCACTTAAAAAAAGTTTATGAGTTCTATATATCTTTATATGAGATGAAATTAATTTATTAGAGAATTGCACGTTTGATTTTGAAGATAAAAAATAAAATCATTTTCCATCATTTTATTATTGTGAAATCTAATCTTTTTTAGGGAACATATTTATAAAATAACTTAAAGGTAAAATGATAGGTTTTGTAAACACTTAAGTTAAGATATAAAAATTAGTTGTAACAAATCATATTGATAAGTTTAATAATTTAAATTATAGAATTTATAACCACGTATGATATAAAAATTAATTATAATAATCAATTAAGGTAGACATATAGGATGACACGTGGATAAATAGATAGAGTCATTGTTCATCGTGACTTAAATATATTGGATCATCATTAATTGACGTATCAAAAACTCGGGCCAGATTGCACCAGAAAACGACACATAAGCAAATAGCACCAAAACCCACCACATAGAATTTTCACGTCTCTGTTTTAGTATTATATATTGATTGATTGATATTGATTGATTGATTGATGTTTTACTTAACTTTCTTGTTAGTTATATTTTGAGTTCGAATTAAATTATTATTTGAAAAATTCTAGTCATTGGTTGGATTTGGTTCACTCTTAATAGTTCATATTATTTTTTTATTATTGGAAAAATTAGTGACATTCAAATTTAGGGATAATTTCTTCGTCTTTTGGAAATTAAATTTAGGAAAATTTAAAAAAACACCCTTTAAATAGTCTCCATCAACAAATCAACACCCATCATCTATTTTCGTTAAGCTAACTTTAAATATATTATGTTTTAATATTTTTAAACTCAAATTTTAATTATAAATATATTTCAAAGTTTGCATTTAAAGGCTTTATTAAATTTAAGGGGTCATTTTGGATTTTTTATATAAAAAACTAATAAATAAAGCCTACAAGTATTTTCCAAAGTTGTATAAAAAAATGTTTATAAATTTCAAAACATTATGTAAATTACTCTTTATTATAATAGGAATAGGAATATAAATCATAATTTTTATTTATAAAGTGAAAATAATGGGATTTTGCTTAAACAACTTCGTTCCCCAAACCGTTTGCGCAGATGTTTAACAGTATGAAAATTTGCAAAAGTAACCCCAATGCCACTTTTGCAAAAAAAATGAACCTTGATAGCAGGTCTCAAGTGGAAAAGGTAGAAACGGGGGAATTAATTAGGGGAATGTGAAGAGGCTATTAGTTGTGAAGACCACTCGTGATTGCCCAAGGTGAATAGGAAGGAGAGAGAGAGGCCCCCATAGCACAATTCCAAATTGCCAAAAAAAAAGAGAGAGGGAAAGGAGATTGGCGCCATGAAAAAATGAGAGATGGAAAGGAGGAGAGAGGAGAGAGGGAAACTAGGAGGGAGAAAGTGGCACATACCACAATTATTAATACACACATTTAATAAGGAGAAACTCTCATCTCAATAACCAGTGGAAACCAAAAGGTGAGGTGTAAAAGCATTAAAAACCCATTTATGTTGTAAAATCAGGTTTTACGTAAGCTTTTTCGATTTACTTGAATGCTTAAGTCCTTAATTCTGTCACCCAAGTGAAATATCTTGTCACCTAAGTGAAAATATCTCCCCACCAGTCGGATAGAGAACAAGAACCAAACTTTATTGATGGGCACGTGTTATTTTTATTTTTTGTTCTTCATTTGTGGCCATCCCTTGGTCCCTACATTTGTATTTGTAGCTGACAATCTCTCTATCTAATGAAACAGAGGACAAAATGTTGGTATGTATGACGATCATATTTGGGGGATGATGGACATCTGAAGGAGGCAGTTGGGTGTTCAAGGGTAGAAAGCACCACAAAGCCATGGTCGTGAAGGAGAACATCGAGTATGAATCTCTGAAGCAATTTATCATATATAAGTTCATTGACATGATTTATGACATCAAGTTCACATCTACCCCCTACAAAGGAGGGGTTTAGGCCATTCGGGGTCGGGGATGGCGATGACTTAGAGGCATTCTAGTTCTTCAACTCTATGTCTGGGAAACGTGCTTGGCCTATACAACTCCATGTGTCATTGCAAAACAAAGATAGTACTCAACCGTCCTTCACACATTGATCAACCACAGAAGACTCGTTCAAGGTTGGCTCGGTGATGTAGGATTAAGTGGGTCATCCATGACACTGGACGATCCCGTAAACTGGGAGATTGCCTTGATCGACTTAATAGTCTCTTATTAACAGCTTCTTGTGATCCAGATTACGGAAGCATCATATCTATAAGATTATAGGACACATGAAAAATTAATGTTAATAATTTTTTTTGGTGCATATTAATGTTAATAATTAATCAACGGTAACTATCAACTTATGTTTAGAACAAGTCAAACTTGTTACATCACCAAATTATAAGTAGTTTCATATCAAAATAAATCATCCAATCCAAAGACTCTAAATTCAAATGAGACAATAAAAGTGAAATATTTAATCTGATTACATAATCTGCGTAGTTAAGATAAAGATAACAATTATGTTCTGTCACCTTGGTTACATCTTGAACTTGAAGGCAAGCAAGCAATGGGCATTCCGGTAAGATAGACCGTCACCAAGTTAACGCACATGGCAAAATGCTCTAATAAGTATGTATAACTTAAATATATTTAAAAAAAAATTTAATATTAATTTTGATGTATAATAATTTTTTAATATATAGGTTGTTGGGATAAGGTTTTAGGGTATAGTTTTTGGTGCCTTTTTAAGAATGGGTTCCATGACCATTGAACAGTGCCCTAAGGCTCAACATCTACCCACTAAAAGGAAATAACTACGTAGCTAGTATTTTTTTTTTTGGGTAGAACTACGTAGCTAGTATTTATTTAACCCCATTGTTCAGAATATGAAATGGAATAATATCTCACATTGATAAAAATGATGAATCTAAGCCTTGTATATAACCCGGTGGGCTACCCCATCTAACGTCAATTGGTTTTAGAATGGAATCTCACTCGGCTTATGTGCTAGGCTACTAGCGCATGTGCGCCCGTGCACACAACCCCCAGTCATCGGTGCGAGTCGGACTTTGATATGGTATCAGAGCGGTGCGGTTTGGGACCCTGGTCTAACTACTGGGCTAGCCGGCCTTAAGGCGAGACGTCAAGTGCAACTGGCATATATTGTGGGGCCAGACAGTTGCACTTGAGGGGGCGTGTTGTGATGTCTTGGAACATTTGTCGCACATCGAAAAACATGAGAACCCGAGCCTTGCATATAAGTCAGTGGGTCACTCCTCCTATTGCCAATTGGTTTTAGGATGGAACCCCGCTGGTCTCGTGTGCTCGGCTAGGGTGCGCATGATGCGCTCTAACGTGTGGACCCCCCATGTTATATGGCCCACCGGGATTTATCATGGTATCAGAGACGAGGTTCGGCTAGGTGCGGTGTGGTTTGGATTCCTGGTCTAATTGGCTGGCCGGCCTTAAGGCGTATGTCGTCAAGCGCAACTGGCAGATATTGCGTGGCCAGACAGTTGCGCTTGAGGGGTGTGTGTTGAGAATATGAAATGGAATAGTATCCCACATTGATAAAAATGATGAATCCAAGCCTTGCATATAAGTCGGTGGGCTACCCCACCTAACACAAATTGGTTTTAGATGGAACCTCACTCGGCTTGTGTGCTCGACTTGGTTGGCGCGTGTTGCGCTAGGGCGTGCGTGACCCCCCCCCCCCACGTCAGATGACCCACCGTTATTTAACACTCATTCCCATTTTCAAAAGTCTTGGAATGAAACAAAAAACTTCGGGGGTATTTTCGGTTAGTTTGTTTTATTTAAACAAACTTAATTAAATAATCCAAAAAAGAACTCTTTATTTAATTTAATGTGTAATTTCAGTATCATGTGTAGTTGTGTTTCATATATAACTGCAAACAATAACAAGTTGCCATAAACATGTTCTTATCTGATTATACCTATATTTGTACTGTTTGTAATTTTTTATTACAAAAAAACTCAAGAATATCATCCTAAATTCTACCGATAAACATATTAGTTACCAAAAATAAAGTATCACACTGTTGAATCCAGATTATTTAACGAGAGAGAAGATGAATAACGAGAGGGAGAAGATGGAAGAGAGAAAACACAAACTCGGATGAACTGAACATTGTAACTGAATTGGTGAATATACAGAGGAGGGAGGAGTATTTATAACAGATTCATCACCTAACTACCTTACTTACACATAATTATATAAAAGCACCCAAATAATAAAATGTATACAATATAGCTCCCACGCCCCCCCTCAAGCTAGAAGATGAGCTATCAGACCAAGCTTGGCAAGTGTGGAGTCATAAACATGTCCTGGCAGAGCCTTTGTAAGAAGATCTGCAAGCTGATGCTAAGTTGGAACATTTGAGATGGTGATGAGGCCTTCAAGAACCTTTGAACGAACAAAATGACAATCCTAATCTATGTGTTTTGTTCGCTCGTGGAAAAGAGGATTCCTTGCAATGTGAATAGCTGCCAGATTATCACATTTTAAAGGAATAGGGAGGATGTCTGCTATACCCAACTCATTGAGCAAACTTGACAGCCAAACCAATTTAGAAGTTACTCTTCTCATGCTACGATATTCAGCCTCTGCAGAGGACAAACTCACCACTGATTTGTTTCTTAGACTTCCATGATATGGGACATCCACCAAAGGAGATGTAATCCTGAAACAGAGCGCCTGGTGTGGTGGCAAGAAGCCCAGTCTTAATCACAGAAGGCTAGGAGCTTATAATCTGGTGAAGAGTTGAAGAGCAGACCCAAATCTGACTTGGCCTTGAGATAACGAAGTGTATGGATAGCAGCTTGAAAGTGTTCTACCGAAGGTCTTTGCATAAATTGGCTCAAATGTTGAACACTGAAGGAGATGTCTGGCATTGTGTTTGTAAGAAAGTTAAGTTTCCCAACTAACTTTCTATACTCTGAAGCATCAACAAGTGTTGATGTCTCTGTTGAAGGCTGCAATGATGATCTTATGTCCAAAGGTGAAGCTGCTGGAAGCAAATCAGGACCACCAAACTCCTTTAGTAGCTTAAGCAAAAAATTTCTTTGAGTCATAAGCAATCTAGTTGGAGTGTTGATAAACTCCATTCCTAAGAAATAGTGCAGTGGACCCAAATCTTTTACCTTGAATTTGTCATCCAACTCTAGCTTTAACCTCTTCATTTCAGACTCATCATTCCCTGTTAATAGGATATCATCTACATACACAGCTGCAAACACTTGGGAATTATGTGAGCATTTGCTAAATAATGAATAATCATTCTTAGATGATTTATAACCTTGATCATATAAAAAGGAGGATAACTTGGCATACCATTGCCTTGAAGCCTGCTTTAAACCTTATAAAGATTTATTTAGTTTGCACACCAAAGATTTATCATGAACTTGTAATCCTTTAGGAGGTTTCATGAAAACATCTTCATCTAAATCACCATGTAAAAATGCATTGTTTACATCCAATTGAGATATATTCCAATGCCTTTTAACTGCCACAACAATTAAAGCACGAACTGTAATATGTTTGACTACTGGAGAGAAGGTTTCAGTATAGTCAATACCTGCCTTCTGTGTACAACCTTTGATGACTAACCTTGCTTTGTACCTTTCAACTGTGCCATTTGCACGAAGCTTGATTTTGTATACCCATTTACTAGAAATTGGTTTGTTACCCTTAGAAAGCTTTGTCATAGTCCATGTATTGTTTAAATGTACAGCCTGAAATTCTTTATCCATGGCTTCTTTCCATGATGGATATGACACAGCTTCTTCAAATGTATTTGGCTCCACCAGAGTGGGTAGACTCTAGATGAGCTTTTGATCATTCATACTTAAAACTGAAAAAGCAATAGACTTGCCAGTGGTTTAAGAAACTAAGGTAGTCATAGTGTTAGCACAAACAGATGAAACATTATCAACAATTTAACACAGAATTGCATATATAATCATTTAGATAAGCAGGAGGAACATTTTGTCTCATTGATCCCCTAGCAGTAGGAGCAATGGGAACATTTAAAGAGTTATTCAATCCAACAAAACTAGTATCCATGACAGGTTTTGGCAAAAAAATTCCATATGTGCTCAAACCAGATTTAAAGGATTTATAATGGAAAACGTTTTCATGGAACTTAACATGTCTGGATACAATAATTTTGTTGGACTGTAAAGACATCATCTTGTAACCTTTGGTTCCAAATGGGTACCCAACGAATAGACATGGAATAGCTCTGCGAGAAAATTTATTTCTTCCATGAGCTATTGTAGACACATAACCAAGGCATCCAAAAGACCTTAGATGATCATAAGTAGGTATTTTGTTGAATAGCAACTTAAAAGGTGTTTCCCCATGTAAAATCTTTGAAGGAAACCTATTGATCAAATAAGTTGCTGTCAAAACACAATCTCCCCAGAATTTGTTAGGAAGTTGTGATTGAAACAACAAAGCTTTTGCTCTCTCAAGCAAGTGCTTGTGTTTCCTTTCAACAACCCCATTCTGTTGAGGAGTATGTGGACAAGATGTATGATGGATAATGCCTTTGCTTTTGAAAAAACTAGATGATTCATGACTAGAACCAAGTTCAAAAGCATTATCAGTCCTAATAATCTTGGGCACAACATGAAACTGAGTTTCTGTCATAAGAATGAATGCGTTAATTAAGGGAAATGCATTACTCTTAGTAGTCATGAGTTGTGTCCAAGTTTATCTGGAAAAATCATCAACAATTGTCAGAAAATACCTAAATCCATTATATGTTGGGGTATTATAAGGACCCCAAAAATCAATGTGGATAAGATCAAAAGGTTTAGAAGATGATATCACACTCTTAGGAAAAGGTAATGTTGTTGTCTTGACTTATGACATACATCACAAACCAAACTATCCACATCAGAATTAGAGATATTAGAAATGGAAGAAAGCCTCATGATTTTATTGAATGGTAAATGACCAAGTCTAGAATGCGAGAGTACAAGTGATTGCACATTACACGAAGATATTGCAGGCAAAACAGAAGCAACATCAAATTGATTACATCCAGAAACAGTTGCTAACTTTTGATCCTTATGAGGCAACAAAGAAAATTTAGAAACACTAGTAATAGGAACATCAACAGCAATGTCCTTAGTGTGCAGATAAAGTCCATTGAATTCTTTACCAAGCACCAGAGGCCTCCTCATGGAAGGGCCCTGCAAGACACATATAGAATCAGTAAAGAAGGCATAACAGTTGATCTGTTTGCACAACTTGCTGATAGACAGTAAATTGTATTTAAATTCAGGAACAAATAAGACATTATTGAGAATTAAGGAAGGAGAAAGCATGACAGTACCATAAGTATCTACTGGAATGACAGATTTGTTAGGAAGAGCGTTATGAAAAGGTTTAGAAATCAATTTCTTATTGCTGAATAAAGAAAGATCATAAGACATGTGATCTGTTGCACCGGTGTCAATGATCCATGTATTCTTATCAGTTTTAATGTCCTTGTCCAAGATAGAACAAGAAAAACGAATTGAAGAATTGATGATACCTGCCATGTTACAAACTCCAACTTCAGATGAAGAAGAAACATTCAGAAGTGCCATGAGCTGAGTACACTGATCCACAGTAAGCCCTGGAATAGAAGGGATGCCAGAAGAAGATGATGAACCATTTGCAGCATCTTGATTTGTCTCAGCATTTGCAGAAAAGCGCTTAGGTTTTTCCTGAGGCTTCGATCCAGGAAACCCATGTAATTTGAAGCATTTTTCAATGACATGTCCAGCCTTCTTACAGTAGGTGCAGACCATATTCGTCTTGTATTCCTGCTTTGATCCTTGTGGCTTGGACCCAAACACAGCATTAGAAGAAGCATTTGAACTTGAACCAACATTAAACGAAGCAGAATCAGATGCAATAGCAGGAACTGAAGACATTTCTCTTTGCTTCTCTTCTTGAATAAGAACAAAGTAAGCCCGAGCAAGAGAGGGCACTGGTGTCATCATCAAGATGTTGCCCCTTGTTTGAGAATAAGCTTTATTGAACCCTGATGTACATAATTATACTATTGTTTATTGCATCTTTTGACTTCATATTTCATTTGATTTCCGAACAAAAGTTTCAAAAGTATATGATCTCGTGTAAGAATGAGCTAAAGTGAAAGAAATAGAGTCTACACGAGTTTTGAGCTAACCATGCAGGAATTCGATGAAATCGGAGTCAAAACGAGCAAGCCAAGTGACGCTGAGAAGAGGTCGATATCGACTGGAGACATCGATATCGACTGGATTTCGACACGATTTCTGAGTGTCGAGATAACCACACAAACCAGACTAGAAGCCTCGATATCGACACACATGCATCGATATCGACCATCATCATAGACATCGACTGGAGTGGGACAAGTCGAGCAGAAACACAAGCCTCGATATCGACCTCTGGAGTCGATATCGACCCTACATCGACAGAAGATAAAATCCGATCTTTGAGGCTCGGATTGTGAAGTCTATCAACGAAGCCATGAGTTATCTCGTTCTTTTAGATATTAGCAGTTGTTTGTTATCTTTTCCTTTAAGTTTATCAAAATAAAAGACCTATCCTAATTGTTCGGATAGAGTTATTAGTTTAGATAGAAGTTACAATCCTCGGATAGCGAGGATTAGTAGCCTATAAATAAAGCCTTAGGGGCTGATTTGTTAATCATCCAATCATAGACTCATCGAAGAGAAGAACAATAGACAATAGATAGTTAGTTTATTTTGAGCTTTAAAGTTTCAAGCGCTTACGATAGTTGGCGTTGAGATTGTAAAGATTCGAAATTTTCCATTTATGCAAGCTATTTCAATTCAAGACATGTCTACGATCAACATGAGTGAGTAGTTCCCCTTTCTTCTAGGGTCGGGGTGAGCCCGACGATAGCCATGATGGTAAGGTAAGTGTGTCATTAAAGAATGTATCTTTTATCTCCTTCTACCTTGTTCTTCATCTTTAAATGCGAATTTAAGGAACTCATGTTGTAAAACTTGGGTAGTAATTAGGGTTTCTTTTCGAAAGATTATAAACTCAATTATGACGAAGGTAGACACCAATTAGGTTAAGTAATTGAAAAATCTCTTTTCCTTTTGGTCGGTTTAGGTGAAAGCCTTTTCCTTTATGATAAAAGCATGCTTCTTTAGTTGATCCTTATTTCTACTATCATGGTTGTCGTCGCGGTAATCCTTGACTTTGGAAGATCTTTTCCTTTGAGTTTACATTAAATTTGCCCGTCGTTCGTTGAGTCATCGAAAAACCCAACACCTTTGCTTATTTCTGATCATTGCTTCCTTTCCATCCTTGATTCTTCGGCCTTTTCTTTGCCGACAAAACCGCTAACCCACTGCAGGAAAGACATCGATATCGACAGCAGAGGTCGATATCGACCAAACTGATAGATCGACGGTTTTCTGAGTCGATCTCGAGACTCCTAGGAACTTCTGCAAGCATCGATATCGACCACTTTGTGTCGATATCGAACCCCTGTATCGACTGGTAGACTTCTGAGCCAGTCGATTTCGTGAACTAACCTCAATATCGACCCCCTCCAGTCGATATCGACTACCTTTTTTTGTTTCTGCAGGTTTTCTGTTGCAGACGACATCGACAGCCAAGGTCGACATCGAGGTCTGACATCGAGATCGAGGCTTCTGGTCGAGTAGAAAGGACGTGTCTTCAACGCTACTAGGATCCCGCTGACTCGCTTCCTCGTGGATCGAACTTGATTCCCTACTACTATAGCGGGGAGTCTTGAATTTATTTGAAGAGGCTAAGAGTTGTATTGGTTTATATTTTCTTATATATTTCGATTCAATTCTCCCTACGTCAAACCCCATCAAGAAACCAACCAAACTTTGGTCGTCTTCGTATTTTCGATAAATTGGTGAAGCAGCACAAGTACAAGGTGGAATTCCTTGTAAACTGAACAATTCATTCCATAAACGCTTACTACGAGCAAAGTAAGCAGCAATATCATCTGAACCCTGGGAAATAGTGTAGATATCTTTCTTGACAGAGAAAATCTGAGCAAGATTGGAGACTCCATACCTATCACACAGATTTGTCCATATCTCAAAAGCTATATCACTGTATAAAACCGATTCTGCAATAAACTTTCCCAGAGAATTCACAATCCAAGAAATGCACATGTCGTTAGCACGTTGCCAATGACGATACTGAGGATCTGTCGGTGAAGGCTTCGGAATCGAGCCATCCACAAATCCAATCTTATTCTTAGCTGATAGAGCGATCAGCATCGAACGTTTCGAAGCCCCAAATCCAGTGCCATCAAATGATTTTGACACTAGTACATACCTCGGATTATCCGACGGATGCAGATAATACGGATGAGAAGGATCAATTGCGACGACGTCCATGGAATCGATCAAGAATAAAAAAACCAGCAAAATCCAGTAATCGCTATCGAAACGAATTGAATCTGAAAAAACCAGTAAACAGAGCTAAAAGAAACAGAGAATCAAGGAAACTGAGAAATGCGGAAGAAAAGAGAAACCAGATTCATGAAAAAACTGATACCATGTTGAATCCAGATTATGTAACGAGAGAGAAGATGAAGAACGAGAGGGATAAGATGGAAGAGAGAAAACACAAACTCGGATGAACTAAACATTGTAACTGAATTGGTGAAGATACAGAGGAGGGAGGAGTATTTATAACAGATTCCTCACCTAACTACCTTACTTACACATAATTACATAAAAACACCCAAATAATAAAATGTATACAATATAGCTCCCACACACAAACTCTTTTTTTTGGATCTTAACTTCACAGCCTAACTCATTTTCAATGGATCACTGCGTCCATCGAGCCTTATTAATCCAACTATCTTATTACATTTGATGATGCGGAACATAAACAAGTATAGATATATGGGCTTTTTCGTAGACCTATTTTAAATGGGTTTTATTAAGTGGTGATATTACATCCTGATTCTCAAGAGCAACCACACACCCAATGTATTTATGATTAGGGCCTGTTTGAGATATCAATGGTTGATAAAATTTAAGAAAATTTGATACTACATATTCCATATAAAAATAATTTATATCACTCGTATTAGTTTATATAGTTTCAATCATATAATTTTTAACGATTTATTTCATCAGTAACTTTATATAACATGGATTACTTGTTATATGAAGCAAGTTTTAAAAAAATATTTTATTTTATAATTTATTTTTTTCCCTGCATATATAAATATAATTGTTTTATATTATATATTTTTCTCTATTGCTATCATATTTTCTCAAATATATTAAATTAATATAGATTTATCCATTTGTCATAGACCTAAATAATATTTACTTTAATTATTATATTTTTATAAAATATAAATAATATTATTTTATTCTTTTCATTTTCCTTTTTTGTTTTATTCTTGTAATTCTCTTCTTTGATTTATATTACTAAATTAATTATTCAAATAAGTTTCTTCAAATTTTATTTCTAGCTAGTTTTTATATGGTTTACTTATTATTTTATTATTGAAGAGTTCTTCTTTAACAATTGTGGTAGAAGAAGAGTTTTTTTTTTAAATTTGAAAAGAAAGAAAAATAAATACCATATATGATACTAATGAATGAGAAATAAATGGCCAAAAAAAGCTAACTTTACTATAGAGTAAGAAACAAAAGAAAAATAAATAGCATATATGATACTAATGAATGAGCAATAAATGGCAAAAAAACTAATTTTACTATAGAGTAAGATATAAGATTTAGTTTAAAATTAAAATATAGATGAAATTTTGTTTTATTCTAAAACTAATTGGCAATAGAAAGAGTAATCTAACTACTTGCATACTTAGACTTATTAATACTCAATTTTCGATGTGAGACTCTTTTAATCTCATTTACAACATTTCTATTTTTGTAATTTGGATTCTCTAAACTCTATGTATTTTCAGGAATATCAAATTATCTCCAAGATATCAATCTAAGCTCTTTGTCCTTTATAGCTTGAATTGGTCCAAGAATAGAATGTTATTGTTTCCTTGGATGTTATTGCTTCCCAGAAGTAGCATTTTGTGAACCCACTACTAGATTTAAATTGTAAGAGGTGAACAAATCTAAAGTTTTGGATTAACAAGATCTCAACACTTGTAATTTACAAGAAATTTTGAAGTCGAATATTATTCATATATAACAACATGATTATTCGTACATAAATCATGCAAATAAGTATGAATAATCATCTGTGCACAAATCGAAAGCTTTAGATTAAAAATATCAACGCTTGAGATTTACAGAAAATTTTAAAGAGAAAACATATTCACTTGTAACAACATGATTATTCATGCATAACTTATACGAATAAGTACAAATAATCATGTTACAACAATTGAATAATTTTTATATGAAAAAACTATTATCATATATGAATAATTATATTACTTCAAACATAATTATGGTGTTATCTATGAATAATTCGTTTGTTCACAGTTCACAGTTCACACCATAAGAGTTGTTCACACTGAATCCATCCTCTGTGTGTGTGTGTGCACGCGCGCATACGTGTGTGTGCATGGGTGCGTGCGTGCTTGCATGCATGGGTGTTTGGGGTATGTGTGTGGTGTGCATATAGTTGATCGGATCGGGTTTGGGTCGGTTCACTTCATTAATGGGTCGGGTCAGCTTGGGTAAATGTATGATTAGTTATTGGTTGGGTAGGGTTCTGATTGGGGTTGTTCAAAATGAATTTTAGGTTGGTTAAGTTTCGGATTGAATCGGGTCTTTCCCATTAGGTTCTCAGATCAAAGCGGGTTGGGCTCGTTTGGATTTTGAGTTAGGAGACGAGTTGATCTTGTTCGGATTTCGAATCAAAGCAGGTCTAGTTTGTTTTGGTTTTGGTCAAATGATGTTCGGCCCGTTTGGATAATTAACTTGGTTTGATTGAATAAGTAATTCACGTTACTTATTTAGTTATTTTTTTCTTTCAAAAATTAATTTTCAATTAAAATTAACTGTGAATTAAGGTATAATTTGCTCATTATATTCATCTTTAATTATTGGGATTCGAAATTCAAGTTGATCATTAATAATTTAATACTCTCTCCGTTAATTAAAACTTGTATTTTAGAAATCTACACACTTGTTAAGAAAACAAACAAAAATACACTTATACCCCTAATTATTACTCTACTTTTTTACTTTCTCAAAAACTACAACTAATAATTATCTAATCATTACAAGGGCAATTTCGTAAAGTAGATGGCAAAATACCTAAAATGATAAGTTTATCTTAACCATATTTACTTTCTAAAACAACAAGTTTTAATTAACCGAGGGAGTAATTCATAATTTATGAGTAGAATTAATGTAGGGTGATTGATGGCAATGGATTTGGGTCGCATTACGGTAGGGTGTCCCCTATAATGGTTGAAGCACTAACACTCTGTTCTAGTCTATTGATGGCAATGTTTTTTTTTTGGTCGAAACTATTGATGGCAATGTTGGGTTTATGACATGTTGATATTGAGGGTGATAGTCTTACGATCATCAATTGCATATATGGGAAGTGAAAATCTCATTGGGAGACAGATATTTTGCATCTTAGCTCCTCTAGTGTTTTGAGTGGGCGACTTGCACACATATCTTTCACGAGGTTAACCAAGTGGCAGACATGGTGGCCCAGCTCAGGCATACCATGGACCATGAGGTGCTCACGTCGCATCTGTATTTCATTTCCCTCTTCTGAAAAGACGTCATTGGGTGGTGGGTCAACAAGGTATGACACCTCCCAAAAATTTTCCTTGTATATAAAAAAAAAAGAATTGTATGGTGATTTAGGTCAATAGATTATATTTATTAAAATTATAATAAAAGTTGTGTACACACGTGCATATATCAATTGGTAAAGGTTGTGTCATTATATTAATATATGTTTCATTATATTAATAATATATGTGTACATGTACACCAATTGATAAAGGTTGTGTCATGTTTAAGTCAAGTTGAGAGTCGGGTTGGTTTGAGGGTTGAGTCGGGATTGGGTTAGGTCGTTTTTTTTTTCTGTGTTCATGTCTATTATGAGTCGGGTTTTATATCAGGTTCGGGTTGTGGGTGACACCAGATTTTTGGATTTGGTCGGACCTAAGTTCGAATGAGTCGGTCGAATTTCTTGAGTCCCGTAACATTTTATTAGCTTTAAGTTTTTTGGATATATTGTATTTGTGTGACACTTTGTATACGTTTAACTTTGTGTGCGACATCATCGCACTTGATTGCTTTCACGTGGCAACTTGAATTGGATCATAGTTCCTCTATAAAAAATTCGGTTTGAAGTCATTTTAGGTGTCCGGTCTAACTTATAACACTATATACTTATAATCGATTTTTCTATCCTATACCTTTAGAGACGAATCTAATACTACTCATTAACCCACCTCACTCCATACTATTGAAGCATCCATCATGGCTTAATTACTAGTTCTAGTTATAGGAGTAATGTTGGTGTGCAGTGGAAGTGAGTTAATCTGTCACAGAAATGGGGGAAATGGAGACCCACGGCCCACTCTATTTGAGCATGACCGTTTTGACTTCAGAGTCCCATCTGGGCTTTGTGGACCACTTTGACCCATATAGACTGGGCTTCGCTTTCTCAACTAACTGTTGTCCTTCTCCACAAACCACAGTCGGTAATATTTCAAATCATCCATCAAATTTGCCTAATTGCAAAAGAGTCACACACGTGTCGACCCAAAAAAAAAAAAACAAAAGTGTTACACACGTGGACCTTCACTGTTTTTTACACGTGTCCAAGTTTTTTGCCTCATGTGGTCGGCTTTTTTTTTTTTGGTACTATTTTTTTGAGCGATGAGGTCGCCTTATTTATTTATTTATTAGGTAAAAATTCGACGCACCGGACAGGTTCGGTGAGTCGAGAGGCCGAAAAAATCGGCGACGGACGAACCGTCAATACAAGCAAATTAAGAATAGAGACATGACAACACAATAGAAAGACCAATTTACAAGAGTGCAGTCAGTGACAGAGCCAGGATTTATTTCCAGGGGTGCTAAAAAAATTTCATGAAATATTTTTTTTGTGTATACTTATTAAGAAGATTTTTTTTAAGAAAATATTGAAAAAACACTAAAATTGTGAATTTTTTAATTTAAATATAAATATGACATTTTTTTCAATGAAATAGTTGATAAAAATAAAAAAAAATAAAGAGAGAAATCAAGAAGAATATTTAATGATATAGTAAAACATAAATATGACTTTTTTTTAATGAAAAAACACTAAAATTGTGATTTTTTTAATTTAAATATAAATATGATATTTTTTTAATGAAATAGTCGATAGAAACAAAAAAAATATAGAGAGAAATAAAAAAGAATTAATGATATGGTAAAACATAAATATGACATTTTTTTAATGAAATAGTTGATAGAAACAAAAAAAAATATAGATAGAAATGAAAAAGAATTAATGAAATAGTAAAAGAAATAAAAAGTGAAGCATTTGAGATTTGAACCTAAGACCTTTTTGGTTCTCCATCCTTCCTTTACCACTTGAGCTAGACAACACTCTTGTTTCAAATATCCTTTGAACATGTCATATTACCTTAAAAATACTAAATATATGTAAAAAAAATTATTTTTTTTGTATTTTTTTTCCGGGTCGGGGGGTGCTCGAGCACCCCAAGCACCCCCCTAGCTCCGCCCCTGAGTGCAGTTACAAACGCAGGCTAGTACTATCAATGAAAGAACGGAAGCAGTGTGCGACAACTCATCTGCCAGTTGGTAGAGGCACGCAGGGAATCCCTGGGGACCTAAGTAGAAACATCAGATTTGGACTCAGATATCAACGAGCCTTTAGGTTTCGATCACATCCATTACCTCTCGCACGTCGACAAAGGAGAAGAACACCGCTCAAATATTGATAGCCCCAAAGCCACAACCACACCACAAGCAACTCAGCAAACCTAGCCAGTTTTTGTTTTTTTTTGTTTTAAATAATATTACCCAAAATGGGCTTGGGCCCAAAGGATTGAAGCTGAGCCCAGGCCAATAAACCTCCCCACCGGCCAGAAAAGCAGCGATCACCATCGAGCAGACAGACAACGAACCACCAGCAACCGGCGAAGAAGAGGAAACCAACAAACCCAAACAGAATCACAAGAAGGCAGATTTGGCGAGGAGAGAGAACACAAAATTGGCAGCGACCTCGCTTCCAGGACACTAGCAGGAGACCGAGCAAAACACGCAAGTGGACACAAAGCGAGACGCCATGGGAGCATGGTAAACGGACGAGGATCGGAGGCAGGACCAATAATCGAAAGTCGCGGAGGAGCCGGATCCCGAAAACGAAGAACGAGACTACCGAACCGGAGGATGGGAACACACCGACGGCCAGAGATCCAGGGCAATTTTGGTAGGGAGATTCGATTTGGGGACGATGGTGCGAGTTTAGGGATGTAGATTGGGGGTTTTCCGCGCACGAGGCGCAATCATTCTTGGCTCCCACAGGAGGGATTCACTGTGATTAATTGCGTGAATTAATCAAACAAGATGAATTGGGTATAGATTGCAGACGAATGGACAAAAGAAAGGTAGAAAGGTTGGAGATACACAAGAGGGAGTTTCTCTCTCCTAATGAGGTCGACTTTTGTGCGTCTAGTGATGATGCCCGAGACTTAAATAATGATTGATGATCCCCGAGATTTAAATAATGATATTCTCAAAAATCATAAATAAATAAGGTTTCCCGCTATATAAATAGAACCTTACAAACATTAAAAAATGGACGAGTGCAAGTAAAAAACTGAAACTCAGGATGTCCGCGGACGATAAACCGCCTACGGATCTCACATGCATGTCGGGACACATGGCACCCATGCCCCCATCACACATGGTGTGAGACACTTGACATGTGGCAAACGAGTGACATGCAAATAGGAGTACTTGCAACTATAAAAAGAGGTCGAAGCCTCATTAACAGGGGTCGGTTCCCATGATATTCCGAGGGGCATAGGCCGGGAATAGGGGGCTTTTCAAGCCTATCTGAGCGGGTTCGTCTCGACTCAGAAATGAGCCGACGTTTGGTGAGATCATCGCCCGAAAAGTGGAACGAGCCGAGCACTAGGTCCGGCGGCACAGGTCGAGGCCCCCATTTAGGATAGATAATAGTAGGAAGGGGGCTTCAGGTAAGACCGCCGACCAACTGAAAATCGACACGTGGATCACCTCCCCCACGGGGACGTGGGAGGAGGTTCACTTTTCAAATGTGGTTTCATCACTGGCGCCGTCCGTGGGGACAAATCTCACGCTAAGAGGTAATTCAAGTACGATATGCAGTATGTACTTATTTAAATCCGATTGATTTCATCTTTTTGAAATGCTTATGAATAAGTAATAGAAGAAACCGGTCCGCGGAGGTATTTGAGAGATACACACATCGATTTATAGATCTCTCTTTTTTAGCATTGAATAGCAAATGCACGCAATAGGGTAAACTGGTATATCCCTAAAAATCACCCTTCACGCAGGCACTTCTTGGCCCCTTTTTATAGCTAGCTTTTAAGCATTAACTGGGGAGCTCATATATAGCAAATTTGATTATGCATAGCATAAGTGAAATCTGAAGAAGCATCCCTTTTTTGACCCCTCCGATCTGGGTTATCAGCATAAAATAGGAAAGGGTCATCATAATTGATCTCCTTTGAGACAAAAAACTAGTACGCTTCATTAGACATAGAATGAAGATAGTGGTCCGCGGCTAGAAATTGATAAATAGCAAATATACATATACATTTGTATGCCTGTCATGAGATGCCCAGAACAACAGCCGCGGGCAGAAGAAAGCAAACCCGGAAGGCCTGTACAGTCACAAGAAGACACAAGGAAGACAAATCGGTCACCATTCGAGAGATCCGTTCGCGTCCAATCATCGCTCACCTTGAGTCCGCGTGTGCAACCTCGTCCCTGCATAGACATCCACCGCCGCGGGAGCCTCTTGATGGGCCACTATGAATGATCGTGGTGCTGAAAATACAAACGCAGGACCTCGACAAGACCCATTGAAGGGCTTTGATCCTCCGCATCCGCTTCATATGACCGCCCGTCGCCACCCGGTAGCCTCGGTAGGTGGTTCGCGACCAATAATAACAGACGCGACTATCTAATTCAGCATGGGTCAGTCCACCTCTTTTTCCGCTTGTATTTTTCCATCAAATACAGGGCTTTTGGAAACGGTGTGACCGCAGGGACTTCGCGCAGCAATCGTCCGCGACCTTTCATAATCGAAGATATGGATGGTCCGTTGGGCCGCGGCTGGATTCTTTCTTGTTGAAAGTCACGGGATGCGGTGGAGTATCTCCCTATCAAATCGATTAAAGGCCCCAAATATTATCCGCGCGACATTCTCCCGATAAAGACCTTCAAATCAATTCCCTTCCATACAAATAAGGGACGATGTATATATATACGTAAATATATAAATGAGGAGAGTGTTTTGTAACCTAGTGGTTTAACTCCCAGGACGCTGGAGCTTGCTCCGCGTCAGGCATCCGGTCGTAGAGCTAGCCTCCCGGATCGATGAATTTATTTAGTGCTAGGACGCTGGAGCTTGCTCCGCGTCGGACAACCGGTGGACGCATTGAGCTCCCAGATTATGCTTGAAGTCCTATGACGCTGGAGCTTGCTACGCATCGGACATCCGATGGACGCATTGAGCTCCCGAATTATGCTTGAAGTCCTATGACGCTGGAGCTTCCTCCGCGTCGGGCATCCGGTGGACGCATTGAGCTCCCAGATTATGCTTGAAGTCCTATGACGCTGGAGCTTGCTCCGCATCGGACATCCGATGGACGCATTGAGCTCCCGGATTATGCTTGAAGTCCTATGACGCTGGAGCTTCCTCCGCGTCGGGCATCCGGTGGACGCATTGAGCTCCCGGATTATGCTTGAAGTCCTATGACGCTGGAGCTTCCTCCGCGTCGGGCATCCGGTGGACGCATTGAGCTCCCGGATTATGCTTGAAGTCCTATGACGCTGGAGCTTCCTCCGCGTCGGGCATCCGGTGGACGCATTGAGCTCCCAGATTATGCTTGAAGTCCTATGACGCTGGAGCTTGCTCCGCATCGGACATCCGGTGGACGCACTGAGCTCCCGGATCGATGATTTTATTAAGTCCCAGGATGGTTGAGCTTGCTCTGCGTCGGGCATCCGGTGGACGCACTGAGCTCCCGGATCGATGATTTTATTAGGACCTATGACGCTGGAGCTTGCTCCGCATCAGACATCCGGTGGACGCACTGAGCTCCCGGATCGTTGATTTTATTAAGTCCCAGGACGCTTGAGCTTGCTCTGCGTCGGGCATCCGGTGGACGCACTGAGCTCCCGGACCGATGATTTTATTAGGTCCTATGACGTTGGAGCTTGCTCCACATCGGACATCCGGTGGACGCACTAAGCTCCCGGATCGATGATTTTATTAAGTCCCAAGACGCTTGAGCTTGCTCCGCGTCGGGCATCCGGTGGACGCACTGAGCTCCCGGATCGATGATTTTATTAGGTCCTATGACGCTGGAGCTTGCTCCGCATCAGACATCCGGTGGACGCACTGAGCTCCCGGATCGATGATTTTATTAAGTCCCAGGACGCTTGAGCTTGCTCCGTGTCGGGCATCCGGTCGTAGAGCTAGCCTCCTGGATCGATGATTTTATCAAGTCCCAGGATGCTGGAGCTTGCTCCGCGTCGGGCATCCGGTCGCAGAGCTAGCCTCCCGGATCGATGATTTTATCAAGTCCCAGGACGCTGGAGCTTGCTCCGCGTCGGGCATCCGGTCGTAGAGCTAGCCTCCCGGATCGATTATTTTATTAAGTCCCAGGACGCTGGAGCTTGCTCCGCGTTGGGAATCCGGTCATAGAGCTAGCCTCCCAGATCGATGATTTTATTAAGTCCCAAGACGCTTGAGCTTGCTCCGCGTCGGGCATCTAATCATAGAACTTCTCTCCTAGATCGGAGTATAAACTAAGGCCCTCTCGGGTGACGGAGGGCCTCCACTTGTAGCTTTATAAGCTCGCGGAGATAACTCTTAAGTGAGTATAAACTAAGTCCCTCTCGAGTGACGGGGGGCCTCCGCTTGTAGCTTTATAAGCTCGCGGAGATAACTCTTAAGTGAGTATAAACTAAGTCCCTCTCGAGTGACGGAGGGCCTCCGCTTGTAGCTTTATAAGCTCGCGGAGATAACTCTTAAGTGAGTATAAACTAAGTCCCTCTTGAGTGACGGAGGGCCTCCGCTTGTAGCTTTATAAGCTCGAGAAGATAACTCTTAAGTGAGTATAAACTAAGTCCCTCTCGAGTGACGGAGGGCCTCCGCTTGTAACTTTATAAGCTCGCGGAGATAACTCTTAAGTGAGTATAAACTAAGTCCCTCTCGAGTGACGGAGGGCCTCCGCTTGTAGCTTTATGAGCTCGCGGAGATAACTATTAAGTTAGTATAAAATAAGTCCCTCTCGAGTGACGGAGGGCCTCCGCTTGTAGCTTTATGAGCTCGCGGAGATAACTCTTAAGTGAGTATAAAATAAGTCCCTCTCGAGTGACGGAGGGCCTCCGCTTGTAGCTTTATGAGCTCGCGGAGATAACTCTTAAGTGAGTATAAACTAAGTCCCTCTTGAGTGACGGGGGGCCTCCGCTTGTAGCTTTATATGCTCGCGAAGATAACTCTTAAGTGAGTATAAACTAACTCCCTCTCGAGTGACGGAGGGCCTCCGCTTGTAGCTTTATAAGCTCGCGGAGATAACTCTTAAGTGAGTATAAACGAAGTCCCTCTCGAGTGACGGAGGGCCTCCGCTTGTAGCTTTATAAGCTCGTGGAGATAACTCTTAAGTGAGTATAAACTAAGTCCCTCTCGAGTGACGGAGGGCCTCCGCTTGTAGCTTTATAAGCTCGCGGAGATAACTCTTAAGTGAGTATAAACTAAGTCCCTCTCGAGTGACGGAGGGCCTCCACTTGTAGCTTTATAAGCTAGCGGAGATAACTCTTAAGTGAGTATAAACTAAGTCCCTCTCGAGTGACGGAGGGCCTCCGCTTGTAGCTTTATAAGCTCGCGGAGATAACTCTTAAGTGAGTATAAACTAAGTCCCTCTCGAGTGACGGAGGGCCTCCGCTTGTAGCTTTATAGGCTCGCGGAGAAAACTCTTAAGTGAGTATAAACTAAGTCCCTCTCGAGTGACGGAGGGCCTCCGCTTGTAGCTTTATAAGCTCGCGGAGATAACTCTTAAGTGAGTATAAACTAAGTCCCTCTTGAGTGACGGGGGGCCTCCGCTTGTAGCTTTATATGCTCGCGAAGATAACTCTTAAGTGAGTATAAACTAACTCCCTCTCGAGTGACGGAGGGCCTCCGCTTGTAGCTTTATAAGCTCGCGGAGATAACTCTTAAGTGAGTATAAACTAAGTCCCTCTCGAGTGACGGAGGGCCTCCGCTTGTAGCTTTATAAGCTCGCGGAGATAACTCTTAAGTGAGTATAAAATAAGTCCCTCTCGAGTGACGGAGGGCCTCCGCTTGTAGCTTTATGAGCTCGCGGAGATAACTCTTACGTGAGTATAAAATAAGTCCCTCTCGAGTGACGGAGGGCCTCCGCTTGTAGCTTTATGAGCTCGCGGAGATAACTCTTAAGTGAGTGTAAACTAAGTCCCTCTCGAGTGACGGAGGGCCTCCGCTTGTAGCTTTATGAGCTCACAGAGATAACTCTTAAGTGAGTATAAACTATGTCCCTCTCGAGTGAGGGAGGGCCTCCGCTTGTAGCTTTATAAGCTCGCGGAGATAACTCTTAAGTGAGTATAAACTAAGTCCCTCTCGAGTGACGGAGGGCCTCCGCTTGTAGCTTTATAAGCTCGCGGAGATAACTCTTAAGTGAGTATAAACTAAGTCCCTCTCGAGTGACGGAGGGCCTCCGCTTGTAGCTTTATAAGCTCGCGGAGATAACTCTTAAGTGAGTATAAACTAAGTCCCTCTCGAGTGACGGAGGGCCTCCGCTTGTAGCTTTATAAGCTCGCGGAGATAACTCTTAAGTGAGTATAAACTAAGTCCCTCTCGAGTGACGGAGGGCCTCCGCTTGTAGCTTTATAAGCTCGCGGAGATAACTCTTAAGTGAGTATAAACTAAGTCCCTCTCGAGTGACGGAGGGCCTCCGCTTGTAGCTTTATGAGCTCGCAGAGATAACTCTTAAGTTAGTATAAAATAAGTCCCTCTCGAGTGACGGAGGGCCTCCGCTTGTAGCTTTATAAGCTCGCGGAGATAACTCTTAAGTGAGTATAAAATAAGTCCCTCTCGAGTGACGGAGGGCCTCCGCTTGTAGCTTTATGAGCTCGCGGAGATAACTCTTAAGTGAGTGTAAACTAAGTCCCTCTCGAGTGACGGAGGGCCTCCGCTTGTAGCTTTATGAGCTCGCGGAGATAACTCTTAAGTGAGTCTAAACTAAGTCCCTCTCGAGTGACGGAGGGCCTCCGCTTGTAGCTTTATAAGCTCGCGGAGATAACTCTTAAGTGAGTATAAACTAAGTCCCTCTCGAGTGACGGAGGGCCTCCGCTTGTAGCTTTATAAGCTCGCGGAGATAACTCTTAAGTGAGTATAAACGAAGTCCCTCTCGAGTGACGGAGGGCCTCCGCTTGTAGCTTTATAAGCTCGTGGAGATAACTCTTAAGTGAGTATAAACTAAGTCCCTCTCGAGTGACGGAGGGCCTCCGCTTATAGCTTTATAAGCTCGCGGAGATAACTCTTAAGTGAGTATAAACTAAGTCCCTCTCGAGTGACGGAGGGCCTCCACTTGTAGCTTTATAAGCTAGCGGAGATAACTCTTAAGTGAGTATAAACTAAGTCCCTCTCGAGTGACGGAGGGCCTCCGCTTGTAGCTTTATAAGCTCGCGGAGATAACTCATAAGTGAGTATAAACTAAGTCCCTCTCGAGTGACGGAGGGCCTCCGCTTGTAGCTTTATAGGCTCGCGGAGATAACTCTTAAGTGAGTATAAACTAAGTCCCTCTCGAGTGACGGAGGGCCTCCGCTTGTAGCTTTATAGGCTCGCGGAGAAAACTCTTAAGTGAGTATAAACTAAGTCCCTCTCGAGTGACGGAGGGCCTCCGCTTGTAGCTTTATAAGCTCGCGGAGATAACTCTTAAGTGAGTATAAACTAAGTCCCTCTTGAGTGACGGGGGGCCTCCGCTTGTAGCTTTATATGCTCGCGAAGATAACTCTTAAGTGAGTATAAACTAACTCCCTCTCGAGTGACGGAGGGCCTCCGCTTGTAGCTTTATAAGCTCGCGGAGATAACTCTTAAGTGAGTATAAACTAAGTCCCTCTCGAGTGACGGAGGGCCTCCGCTTGTAGCTTTATAAGCTCGCGGAGATAACTCTTAAGTGAGTATAAAATAAGTCCCTCTCGAGTGACGGAGGGCCTCCGCTTGTAGCTTTATGAGCTCGCGGAGATAACTCTTACGTGAGTATAAAATAAGTCCCTCTCGAGTGACGGAGGGCCTCCGCTTGTAGCTTTATGAGCTCGCGGAGATAACTCTTAAGTGAGTGTAAACTAAGTCCCTCTCGAGTGACGGAGGGCCTCCGCTTGTAGCTTTATGAGCTCACAGAGATAACTCTTAAGTGAGTATAAACTATGTCCCTCTCGAGTGAGGGAGGGCCTCCGCTTGTAGCTTTATAAGCTCGCGGAGATAACTCTTAAGTGAGTATAAACTAAGTCCCTCTCGAGTGACGGAGGGCCTCCGCTTGTAGCTTTATAAGCTCGCGGAGATAACTCTTAAGTGAGTATAAACTAAGTCCCTCTCGAGTGACGGAGGGCCTCCGCTTGTAGCTTTATAAGCTCGCGGAGATAACTCTTAAGTGAGTATAAACTAAGTCCCTCTCGAGTGACGGAGGGCCTCCGCTTGTAGCTTTATAAGCTCGCGGAGATAACTCTTAAGTGAGTATAAACTAAGTCCCTCTCGAGTGACGGAGGGCCTCCGCTTGTAGCTTTATAAGCTCGCGGAGATAACTCTTAAGTGAGTATAAACTAAGTCCCTCTCGAGTGACGGAGGGCCTCCGCTTGTAGCTTTATGAGCTCGCGGAGATAACTCTTAAGTTAGTATAAAATAAGTCCCTCTCGAGTGACGGAGGGCCTCCGCTTGTAGCTTTATAAGCTCGCGGAGATAACTCTTAAGTGAGTATAAAATAAGTCCCTCTCGAGTGACGGAGGGCCTCCGCTTGTAGCTTTATGAGCTCGCGGAGATAACTCTTAAGTGAGTGTAAACTAAGTCCCTCTCGAGTGACGGAGGGCCTCCGCTTGTAGCTTTATGAGCTCGCGGAGATAACTCTTAAGTGAGTCTAAACTAAGTCCCTCTCGAGTGACGGAGGGCCTCCGCTTGTAGCTTTATAAGCTCGCGGAGATAACTCTTAAGTGAGTATAAACTAAGTCCCTCTCGAGTGACGGAGGGCCTCCGCTTGTAGCTTTATAAGCTCGCGGAGATAACTCTTAAGTGAGTATAAACGAAGTCCCTCTCGAGTGACGGAGGGCCTCCGCTTGTAGCTTTATAAGCTCGTGGAGATAACTCTTAAGTGAGTATAAACTAAGTCCCTCTCGAGTGACGGAGGGCCTCCGCTTATAGCTTTATAAGCTCGCGGAGATAACTCTTAAGTGAGTATAAACTAAGTCCCTCTCGAGTGACGGAGGGCCTCCACTTGTAGCTTTATAAGCTAGCGGAGATAACTCTTAAGTGAGTATAAACTAAGTCCCTCTCGAGTGACGGAGGGCCTCCGCTTGTAGCTTTATAAGCTCGCGGAGATAACTCATAAGTGAGTATAAACTAAGTCCCTCTCGAGTGACGGAGGGCCTCCGCTTGTAGCTTTATAGGCTCGCGGAGATAACTCTTAAGTGAGTATAAACTAAGTCCCTCTCGAGTGACGGAGGGCCTCCGCTTGTAGCTTTATAAGCTCGCGGAGATAACTCTTAAGTGAGTATAAACTAAGTCCCTCTTGAGTGACGGAGGGCCTCCGCTTGTAGCTTTATAAGCTCGCGAAGATAACTCTTAAGTGAGTATAAACTAACTCCCTCTCGAGTGACGGAGGGCCTCCGCTTGTAGCTTTATAAGCTCGCGGAGATAACTCTTAAGTGAGTATAAACTAAGTCCCTCTCGAGTGACGGAGGGCCTCCGCTTGTAGCTTTATAAGCTCGCGGAGATAACTCTTAAGTGAGTATAAAATAAGTCCCTCTCGAGTGACGGAGGGCCTCCGCTTGTAGCTTTATGAGCTCGCGGAGATAACTCTTAAGTGAGTATAAAATAAGTCCCTCTCGAGTGACGGAGGGCCTCCGCTTGTAGCTTTATGAGCTCGCGGAGATAACTCTTAAGTGAGTGTAAACTAAGTCCCTCTCGAGTGACGGAGGGCCTCCGCTTGTAGCTTTATGAGCTCACAGAGATAACTCTTAAGTGAGTATAAACTAAGTCCCTCTCGAGTGACGGAGGGCCTCCGCTTGTAGCTTTATAAGCTCGCGGAGATAACTCTTAAGTGAGTATAAACTAAGTCCCTCTCGAGTGACGGAGGGCCTCCGCTTGTAGATTTATAAGCTCGCGGAGATAACTCTTAAGTGAGTATAAACTAAGTCCCTCTCGAGTGACGGAGGGCCTCCGCTTGTAGTTTTATAAGCTCGCGGAGATAACTCTTAAGTGAGTATAAACTAAGTCCCTCTCGAGTGACGGAGGGCCTCCGCTTGTAGCTTTATATGCTCGCGGAGATAACTCTTAAGTGAGTATAAACTAAGTACCTCTCGAGTGACGGAGGGCCTCCGCTTGAAGCTTTATAAGCTCGCGGAGATAACTCTTAAGTGAGTATAAACTAAGTCCCTCTTGAGTGACGGAGGGCCTCCGCTTGTAGCTTTATAAGCTCGAGAAGATAACTCTTAAGTGAGTATAAACTAAGTCCCTCTCGAGTGACGGAGGGCCTCCGCTTGTAACTTTATAAGCTCGCGGAGATAACTCTTAAGTGAGTATAAACTAAGTCCCTCTCGAGTGACGGAGGGCCTCCGCTTGTAGCTTTATGAGCTCGCGGAGATAACTCTTAAGTTAGTATAAAATAAGTCCCTCTCGAGTGACGGAGGGCCTCCGCTTGTAGCTTTATGAGCTCGCGGAGATAACTCTTAAGTGAGTATAAAATAAGTCCCTCTCGAGTGACGGAGGGCCTCCGCTTGTAGCTTTATGAGCTCGCGGAGATAACTCTTAAGTGAGTGTAAACTAAGTCCCTCTCGAGTGACGGAGGGCCTCCGCTTGTAGCTTTATGAGCTCGCGGAGATAACTCTTATGTGAGTATAAACTAAGTCCCTCTCGAGTGACGGAGGGCCTCCGCTTGTAGCTTTATAAGCTCGCGGAGATAACTCTTAAGTGAGTATAAACTAAGTCCCTCTCGAGTGACGGAGGGCCTCCGCTTGTAGCTTTATAAGCTCGCGGAGATAACTCTTAAGTGAGTATAAACGAAGTCCCTCTCGAGTGACGGAGGGCCTCCGCTTGTAGCTTTATAAGCTCGTGGAGATAACTCTTAAGTGAGTATAAACTAAGTCCCTCTCGAGTGACGGAGGGCCTCCGCTTGTAGCTTTATAAGCTAGCGGAGATAACTCTTAAGTGATTATAAACTAAGTCCCTCTCGAGTGACGGAGGGCCTCCACTTGTAGCTTTATAAGCTAGCGGAGATAACTCTTAAGTGAGTATAAACTAAGTCCCACTCGAGTGACGGAGGGCCTCCGCTTGTAGCTTTATAAGCTCGCGGAGATAACTCTTAAGTGAGTATAAACTAAGTCCCTCTCGAGTGACGGAGGGCCTCCGCTTGTAGCTTTATAGGCTCGCGGAGATAACTCTTAAGTGAGTATAAACTAAGTCCCTCTCGAGTGACGGAGGGCCTCCGCTTGTAGCTTTATAAGCTCGCGGAGATAACTCTTAAGTGAGTATAAACTAAGTCCCTCTTGAGTGACGGGGGGCCTCCGCTTGTAGCTTTATAAGCTCGCGAAGATAACTCTTAAGTGAGTATAAACTAACTCCCTCTCGAGTGACGGAGGGCCTCCGCTTGTAGCTTTATAAGCTCGCGGAGATAACTCTTAAGTGAGTATAAACTAAGTCCCTCTCGAGTGACGGAGGGCCTCCGCTTGTAGCTTTATAAGCTCGCGGAGATAACTCTTAAGTGAGTATAAAATAAGTCCCTCTCGAGTGACGGAGGGCCTCCGCTTGTAGCTTTGTGAGCTCGCGGAGATAACTCTTAAGTGAGTATAAAATAAGTCCCTCTCGAGTGACGGAGGGCCTCCGCTTGTAGCTTTATGAGCTCGCGGAGATAACTCTTAAGTGAGTGTAAACTAAGTCCCTCTCGAGTGACGGAGGGCCTCCGCTTGTAGCTTTATAAGCTCACAGAGATAACTCTTAAGTGAGTATAAACTATGTCCCTCTCGAGTGACGGAGGGCCTCCGCTTGTAGCTTTATAAGCTCGCGGAGATAACTCTTAAGTGAGTATAAACTAAGTCCCTCTCGAGTGACGGAGGGCCTCCGCTTGTAGCTTTATAAGCTCGCGGAGATAACTCTTAAGTGAGTATAAACTAAGTCCCTCTCGAGTGACGGAGGGCCTCCGCTTCTAGCTTTATAAGCTCGCGGAGATAACTCTTAAGTGAGTATAAACTAAGTCCCTCTCGAGTGACGGAGGGCCTCCGCTTGTAGCTTTATAAGCTCGCGGAGATAACTCTTAAGTGAGTATAAAATAAGTCCCTCTTGAGTGACGGAGGGCCTCCGCTTGTAGCCTTATAAGCTCGAGAAGATAACTCTTAAGTGAGTATAAACTAAGTCCCTCTCGAGTGACGGAGGGCCTCCGCTTGTAGCTTTATAAGCTCGCGGAGATAACTCTTAAGTGAGTATAAACTAAGTCCCTCTCGAGTGACGGAGGGCCTCCGCTTGTAGCTTTATGAGCTCGCGGAGATAACTCTTAAGTTAGTATAAAATAAGTACCTCTCGAGTGACGGAGGGCCTCCGCTTGTAGCTTTATGAGCTCGCGGAGATAACTCTTAAGTGAGTATAAAATAAGTCCCTCTCGAGTGACGGAGGGCCTCCGCTTGTAGCTTTATGAGCTCGCGGAGATAACTCTTAAGTGAGTGTAAACTAAGTCCCTCTCGAGTGACGGAGGGCCTCCGCTTGTAGCTTTATAAGCTCGCGGAGATAACTCTTAAGTGAGTATAAACTAAGTCCCTCTCGAGTGACGGAGGGCCTCCGCTTGTAGCTTTATAAGCTCGCGGAGATAACTCTTAAGTGAGTATAAACTAAGTCCCTCTTGAGTGACGGGGGGCCTCCGCTTGTAGCTTTATAAGCTCGCGAAGATAACTCTTAAGTGAGTATAAACTAACTCCCTCTCGAGTGACGGAGGGCCTCCGCTTGTAGCTTTATAAGCTCGCGGAGATAACTCTTAAGTGAGTATAAACTAAGTCCCTCTCGAGTGACGGAGGGCCTCCGCTTGTAGCTTTATAAGCTCGCGGAGATAACTCTTAAGTGAGTATAAAATAAGTCCCTCTCGAGTGACGGAGGGCCTCCGCTTGTAGCTTTATGAGCTCGCGGAGATAACTCTTACGTGAGTATAAAATAAGTCCCTCTCGAGTGACGGAGGGCCTCCGCTTGTAGCTTTATGAGCTCGCGGAGATAACTCTTAAGTGAGTGTAAACTAAGTCCCTCTCGAGTGACGGAGGGCCTCCGCTTGTAGCTTTATGAGCTCACAGAGATAACTCTTAAGTGAGTATAAACTATGTCCCTCTCGAGTGATGGAGGGCTTCCGCTTGTAGCTTTATAAGCTCGCGGAGATAACTCTTAAGTGAGTATAAACTAAGTCCCTCTCGAGTGACGGAGGGCCTCCGCTTGTAGCTTTATAAGCTCGCGGAGATAACTCTTATGTGAGTATAAACTAAGTCCCTCTCGAGTGACGGAGGGCCTCCGCTTGTAGCTTTATAAGCTCGCGGAGATAACTCTTAAGTGAGTATAAACTAAGTCCCTCTCGAGTGACGGAGGGCCTCCGCTTGTAGCTTTATAAGCTCGCGGAGATAACTCTTAAGTGAGTATAAACTAAGTCCCTCTCGAGTGACGGAGGGCCTCCGCTTGTAGCTTTATAAGCTTGCGGAGATAACTCTTAAGTGAGTATAAACTAAGTCCCTCTTGAGTGACGGAGGGCCTCCGCTTGTAGCCTTATAAGCTCGAGAAGATAACTCTTAAGTGAGTATAAACTAAGTCCCTCTCGAGTGACGGAGGGCCTCCGCTTGTAGCTTTATAAGCTCGCGGAGATAACTCTTAAGTGAGTATAAACTAAGTCCCTCTCGAGTGACGGAGGGCCTCCGCTTGTAGCTTTATGAGCTCGCGGAGATAACTCTTAAGTGAGTATAAAATAAGTCCCTCTCGAGTGACGGAGGGCCTCCGCTTGTAGCTTTATGAGCTCGCGGAGATAACTCTTAAGTGAGTGTAAACTAAGTCCCTCTCGAGTGACGGAGGGCCTCCGCTTGTAGCTTTATGAGCTCGCGGAGATAACTCTTAAGTGAGTATAAACTAAGTCCCTCTCGAGTGACGGAGGGCCTCCGCTTGTAGCTTTATAAGCTCGCGGAGATAACTCTTAAGTGAGTATAAACTAAGTCCCTCTCGAGTGACGGAGGGCCTCCGCTTGTAGCTTTATAAGCTCGCGGAGATAACTCTTAAGTGAGTATAAACGAAGTCCCTCTCGAGTGACGGAGGGCCTCCGCTTGTAGCTTTATAAGCTCGCTTGTAGCTTTATAAGCTCGCGGAGATAACTCTTAAGTGAGTATAAAATAAGTCCCTCTCGAGTGACGGAGGGCCTCCGCTTGTAGCTTTATGAGCTCGCGGAGATAACTCTTAAGTGAGTATAAAATAAGTCCCTCTCGAGTGACGGAGGGCCTCCGCTTGTAGCTTTATGAGCTCGCGGAGATATCTCTTAAGTGAGTGTAAACTAAGTCCCTCTCGAGTGACGGAGGGCCTCCGCTTGTAGCTTTATGAGCTCGCGGAGATAACTCTTAAGTGAGTATAAACTAAGTCCCTCTCGAGTGACGGAGGGCCTCCGCTTGTAGCTTTATAAGCTCGCGGAGATAACTCTTAAGTGAGTATAAACTAAGTCCCTCTCGAGTGACGGAGGGCCTCCGCTTGTAGCTTTATAAGCTCGCGGAGATAACTCTTAAGTGAGTATAAAATAAGTCCCTCTCGAGTGACGGAGGGCCTCCGCTTGTAGCTTTATGAGCTCGCGGAGATAACTCTTACGTGAGTATAAAATAAGTCCCTCTCGAGTGACGGAGGGCCTCCGCTTGTAGCTTTATGAGCTCGCGGAGATAACTCTTAAGTGAGTGTAAACTAAGTCCCTCTCGAGTGACGGAGGGCCTCCGCTTGTAGCTTTATGAGCTCACAGAGATAACTCTTAAGTGAGTATAAACTATGTCCCTCTCGAGTGATGGAGGGCTTCCGCTTGTAGCTTTATAAGCTCGCGGAGATAACTCTTAAGTGAGTATAAACTAAGTCCCTCTCGAGTGACGGAGGGCCTCCGCTTGTAGCTTTATAAGCTCGCGGAGATAACTCTTATGTGAGTATAAACTAAGTCCCTCTCGAGTGACGGAGGGCCTCCGCTTGTAGCTTTATAAGCTCGCGGAGATAACTCTTAAGTGAGTATAAACTAAGTCCCTCTCGAGTGACGGAGGGCCTCCGCTTGTAGCTTTATAAGCTCGCGGAGATAACTCTTAAGTGAGTATAAACTAAGTCCCTCTCGAGTGACGGAGGGCCTCCGCTTGTAGCTTTATAAGCTTGCGGAGATAACTCTTAAGTGAGTATAAACTAAGTCCCTCTTGAGTGACGGAGGGCCTCCGCTTGTAGCCTTATAAGCTCGAGAAGATAACTCTTAAGTGAGTATAAACTAAGTCCCTCTCGAGTGACGGAGGGCCTCCGCTTGTAGCTTTATAAGCTCGCGGAGATAACTCTTAAGTGAGTATAAACTAAGTCCCTCTCGAGTGACGGAGGGCCTCCGCTTGTAGCTTTATGAGCTCGCGGAGATAACTCTTAAGTGAGTATAAAATAAGTCCCTCTCGAGTGACGGAGGGCCTCCGCTTGTAGCTTTATGAGCTCGCGGAGATAACTCTTAAGTGAGTGTAAACTAAGTCCCTCTCGAGTGACGGAGGGCCTCCGCTTGTAGCTTTATGAGCTCGCGGAGATAACTCTTAAGTGAGTATAAACTAAGTCCCTCTCGAGTGACGGAGGGCCTCCGCTTGTAGCTTTATAAGCTCGCGGAGATAACTCTTAAGTGAGTATAAACTAAGTCCCTCTCGAGTGACGGAGGGCCTCCGCTTGTAGCTTTATAAGCTCGCGGAGATAACTCTTAAGTGAGTATAAACGAAGTCCCTCTCGAGTGACGGAGGGCCTCCACTTGTAGCTTTATAAGCTCGCTTGTAGCTTTATAAGCTCGCGGAGATAACTCTTAAGTGAGTATAAAATAAGTCCCTCTCGAGTGACGGAGGGCCTCCGCTTGTAGCTTTATGAGCTCGCGGAGATAACTCTTAAGTGAGTATAAAATAAGTCCCTCTCGAGTGACGGAGGGCCTCCGCTTGTAGCTTTATGAGCTCGCGGAGATATCTCTTAAGTGAGTGTAAACTAAGTCCCTCTCGAGTGACGGAGGGCCTCCGCTTGTAGCTTTATGAGCTCGCGGAGATAACTCTTAAGTGAGTATAAACTAAGTCCCTCTCGAGTGACGGAGGGCCTCCGCTTGTAGCTTTATGAGCTCACAGAGATAACTCTTAAGTGAGTATAAACTATGTCCCTCTCGAGTGATGGAGGGCCTCCGCTTGTAGCTTTATAAGCTCGCGGAGATAACTCTTAAGTGAGTATAAACTAAGTCCCTCTCGAGTGACGGAGGGCCTCCGCTTGTAGCTTTATAAGCTCGCGGAGATAACTCTTAAGTGAGTATAAACTAAGTCCCTCTCGAGTGACGGAGGGCCTCCGCTTGTAGCTTTATAAGCTCGCGGAGATAACTCTTAAGTGAGTATAAACTAAGTCCCTCTCGAGTGACGGAGGGCCTCCGCTTGTAGCTTTATATGCTCGCGGAGATAACTCTTAAGTGAGTATAAACTAAGTCCCTCTCGAGTGACGGAGGGCCTCCGCTTGTAGCTTTATAAGCTCGCGGAGATAACTCTTAAGTGAGTATAAACTAAGTCCCTCTCGAGTGACGGAGGGCCTCCGCTTGTAGCTTTATAAGCTCGCGGAGATAACTCTTAAGTGAGTATAAACTAAGTCCCTCTCGAGTGACGGAGGGCCTCCGCTTGTAGCTTTATAAGCTCGCGGAGATAACATTTAAGTGAGTATAAACTAAGTCCCTCTCGAGTGACGGAGGGCCTCCGCTTGTAGCTTTATAAGCTCGCGGAGATAACTCTTAAGTGAGTATAAACTAAGTCCCTCTCGAGTGACGGAGGGCCTCCGCTTGTAGCATTATAGGCTCGCGGAGATAACTCTTAAGTGAGTATAAACTAAGTCCCTCTCGAGTGACGGAGCGCCTCCGCTTGTAGCTTTATAAGCTCGCGGAGATAACTCTTAAGTGAGTATAAACTAAGTCCCTCTCGAGTGACGGAGGGCCTCCGCTTGTAGCTTTATAAGCTCGCGGAGATAACTCTTAAGTGAGTATAAACTAAGTCCCTCTCGAGTGACGGAGGGCCTCCGCTTGTAGCTTTATAAGCTCGCGGAGATAACTCTTAAGTGAGTATAAACTAAGTCCCTCTCGAGTGACGGAGGGCCACCGCTTGTAGCTTTGTAAGCTCGCGGAGATAACTCTTAAGTGAGTATAAACGAAGTCCCTCTCGAATGACGGAGGGCCTCCGCTTGTAGCTTTATAAGCTCGCGGAGATAACTCTTAAGTGAGTATAAACTAAGTCCCTCTCGAGTGACGGAGGGCCTCCGCTTGTAGCTTTATGAGCTCGCGGAGATAACTCTTAAGTGAGTGTAAACTAAGTCTCTCTCGAGTGACGGAGGGCCTCCGCTTGTAGCTTCATAAGCTAGCGGAGATAACTCTTAACTGAGTATAAACTAAGTCCCTCTCGAGTGACGGAGGGCCTCCGCTTGTAGCTTTATAAGCTCGCGGAGATAACTCTTAAGTGAGTATAAACTAAGTCCCTCTCGAGTGACGGAGGGCCTCCGCTTGTAGCTTTATAAGCTCGCGGTGATAACTCTTAAGTGAGTATAAACTAAGTCCCTCTCGAGTGACGGAGGGCCTCCGCTTGTAGCTTTATAAGCTCGCGGAGATAACTCTTAAGTGAGTATAAACTAAGTCCCTCTCGAGTGACGGAGGACCTCCGCTTGTAGCTTTATAAGCTCGCGGAGATAACTCTTAAGTGAGTATAAACTAAGTCCCTCTCGAGTGACGGAGGGCCTCCGTTTGTAGCTTTATAAGCTCGCGGAGATAACTCTTAAGTGAGTATAAACTAAGTCCCTCTCGAGTGACGGAGAGCCTCCGCTTGTAGCTTTATAAGCTCGCGGAGATAACTCTTATGTGAGTATAAACTAAGTCCCTCTCGAGTGACGGAGGGCCTCCGCTTGTAGCTTTATAAGCTCGCGGAGATAACTCTTAAGTGAGTATAAACTAAGTCCCTCTCGAGTGACGGAGGGCCTCCGCTTGTAGCTTTATAAGCTCGCGGAGATAACTATTAAGTGAGTATAAACTAAGTCCCTCTCGAGTGACGGAGGGCCTCCGCTTGTAGCTTTATAAGCTCGCGGAGATAACTCTTAAGTGAGTATAAACTAAGTCCCTCTCGAGTGACGGAGGGCCTCCGCTTGTAGCTTTATAAGCTCGCGGAGATAACATTTAAGTGAGTATAAACTAAGTCCCTCTCGAGTGACGGAGGGCCTCCGCTTGTAGCTTTATAAGCTCGCGGAGATAACTCTTAAGTGAGTATAAACTAAGTCCCTCTCGAGTGACGGAGGGCCTCCGCTTGTGAAATACCCCAAATTAATTTTGGGATATTTCTTTAAATAATATTATACTATACTATGTGAATTTGGGAAACCGATAAATTCACATAAGATATGTAATATAAATTAGAATAATTAAATTATTCTAATGTTATCGTCTATACATTCTTGCTATTTTATTTATTTAATTTATTAAGTTAAATTAAATAATATTTTCATTCCACTAATATATATATATATATATATATATAGATAGATAGATCCGTATATGTATGTATAAGGTATAGTGAAATATACATTGTAGTTTTCAAGAAACCCAGTAATGAGGGGCCAAATATCAGCCCAGCCCGGTTGAGAGGTAGGCCTGTCCAACCCAAAAAACTGAGCCCAAGAGAAATTGGCCCATTTCCTTCTTCCCTCTATTGCTGGCCACGGTGAAACACCCAGATGGAAGATAGAATTTGTTATTTTTTTTACCTCTTTCCTTCCTCTCCAAATTCTATCTTTCCCTCAAGATCAATTCAAGAGAGGTTATCCTCAATCTAACCCATCAGTCCGAGATCTCAGCAGTTGGGATGTGATCAACTCTTTCCTTCTTATCTGATCCAATCCCAGGCTTATATATAGAGGGGAGGGGTCCCTTTAATCTTCATCAATCAAAAATCAATTCACCTCCTCCTCTCTCGAATCCACTGCGCTCCGACTTCCCTCAGCACCGCTGAAATCGAGCCACTGCAGCACCATCGTCGGACTTCCGCAGCCCTCCACCACCGGCGACTGGAGTCCGAGCCGAGCCACGAGCCATCGCCATCGCTCTTTTCTGCAGAGCGCAGCCCCCGCCGAAAGCGCACCCGATCGATCGAGCCCAGTCGATCCCCGTCCGAGCGCTGCTGCGGTGCCGTCACCATCACCGCCGTTGCCCTGCGTCACCACCGTTCCCAGGTCGCCGTCTGTCGGGAGCAGTTGCCGCCGAGAAGTCGTCGTTGGTCCTCGCCCCTGTACGTAAGTGAAGAAGACGGTGAACAGAGTTGATTTTAATCTCTTTTGTAAATATTACAAAAACCTCCCTATTATTTAGTCTATTCTCGCTTTTGGCCCTTAATAAATTATTTATTAAGTAAAGTGGCCAATATTCCTAAATTATTCGTTTCTTGCCCTTTTCAGCGACACCAAGAAATATCGAAGCACTCACGCCGGATCCCGCTCCCCGAGGAATTCATATTGGTATATAATATTTAACTTTATAGAATTAATTCAATTTTAAATTGAGTTAAGTAAAGTTAATGTCATAAAATATCAATATTAATATTCCCTTTTTCCGTTGGATTCGACAGGTGCTAAAATCTCGTCTGGGTGTCATCAGCCGATCATCGGAAATCAAGGCAAGTGATTTCGTTCATCGCCCTTTGCGTGTTTCGTGATTCTTTTGACGTACCTTTTAAATTCTTCTGTGTCGAATGCGGCCCTGTGGCCAATTTCCTTGCCAATTTTGATAAATTGCATACCCGCCTGCTTGATGTAATTTATCTTTTTTTTTAAATCATAAATTGGCATGAGTTAAATTAATGGGCAATTATTAAATGAATTATAGTGACAGACGTATTAAATATGATTTGTTTATAACTCGAGATAAGTAAAGGTTGCCCATTTTCTTCTTCCTAAAGTGCATGATATTCTGCTTGTTCTTTCATGCAAGCTAGTGGCATGTGATAGTAAGACCCTTTGAATTATCCATGCTCATCCCTGTTTGATTTAGTGTCGTTATTATGATCACCTAGTATAAATTGTGTATATATGATAAGATAGGCACCATGTGATGCTTAGTTGTGATATGTTAAAATGCGCACCACGTGATGCGAGTGGCTATAGGCCTTTGGCAAGTTATGCAGTAGACTGACTTGCAGGTTGTGGTTCGTTAAGCCACCGCCTCAAAAGGTTTCATGAAACACCATCCCGGAATGCATTCTCTGCGGGATGATAAAACAACGATCTGATGTAGGTCGTGGTCCTTGGTAAAGGCCCGACCGGTACCACGTAGCGTTATTATTATTATCGTTATCTTTATTATCGACTATTAAATAGGTGATCATTTCAGTTATTATACTTATCTGCCTCGAGTATAATTCCATTTCTTATCTTATAATCGATCGATATGATCATCCGAGTCATGTGTGAATTCTTATCATTTTCTTTCAGTTTCTACAATAAATATTCGTGTCATTCCCTTAACCTGAGACATACCGTTTTATGGTCACTGTAAGGTTAAAGTCTGAACATTTTCCCTATCATTTGCTAGTCTTTATTGTACTAACCATCCTATTTCTTGGATGGCTGGTGTCCTTCGTCCTCACGAAACACCAGACCATATTCCACAGGTCTAGCAAGCAGCGGAGCAGGGGAGAGTTGAAGAGCGGGCTGTCATTTGTTAAATATTTTACTACAAGTTGGAACCTTTAAAAGCTTCCGCGTCGCTACTTTCATTTCAGTTATTTTGGGAAGTTACTCATGCTTTATGGTTTTGGTACTCTTATTATTATTATAAACATATATTTTAAACTAATAAATTTTATTTACTTCCGCCTATTTTATTGTATTTAAATTATCATCTTGTTTATGGGAGCATGGTTGCATGTCCCTATAAGCCTCAGGTGAATTCAAAGACATTAAAGTCTGCGGGTTCACTGGCGCTGTAACATGCCCTTGAGATTTAAAAGGGGGTGTTACAGAAGGTGGTATCAGAGCTCTAGGTTTTAAAACGTTTTCATTCGAATTTTAAAATAATCTCTAAAGTGAATTTCAAAAGGCTTTTATCAAAACTGAGTTCTATTTACAAAAAAAAAGTAAGCAGTTTTGCGAAATGATTTTAAAATAATAGTCCGACAGTCCTGCTCACGCTCCTGCTCCTGCCATAGACTAAGCTTATAGTTCTTTATTCTTGTTCTAAATCCCGCTTTCTGGATTATCTCACTCGAGTACTGATGTCTTCTCGCCCTCTTCGATAGATGTCAACTTTTCGCTCGGATCTGCACGCCACGGGTTACCCCCAAAGCATTGACCTCACCTGCAACTCTGACACCGGGTCTGACTTCAGCACGGAGGTGAAGGTCGTGGGAAAACCTCAAGTAGCGCTGTCCAAAGGGAAGAATGTGCTCGTCGATCCTCCTGAAGGAGCTGAGGCCACAGAATATGCCAAGAGAGCCATTCGAAAATGGTACAAGGAGAACAATATGGGAAATCCTCGATTCTACAGCGAGGAAAAGGCGGCTGAGGAGAAGAGAGCCATGCCCGCTCCCTTGGACGACGAGAAACGGAAGTACATCCAGAACCTCGTCCAAGTGTATGGCACGGAACCACCTCAAAGTCCCGTGATCGAGATGCCAAGAAAGAGATCCTTTGTGGAAGCCCAAACCTCAGCAGATGGCCAGACTCTGCGCGCAATAAAAGAAAGGCAGGAACTCTGTGTGACGGAGGCTGAGGAAGCATACCAGCATAAGGACTGGGTTGTGAAGGAGCTGGAAAAACGCTGTGCCGAGGCTAAGGAAAAGCTCGAAAAGGAGATCGAGAAGATCCTTGAGCATGCTAAGGCAGAAAGAGATGCAGCCTTCGAGAGGCATGACTCTGAATTGGATACCCTCCTCGCACTGTATGGCATCGGTGATAAGGATCTCAGCGGCAACCATCATTAAGAAACTTTCCCATTTGTTAGATCGATTTAGTACTTTCTTTCAATAAAGGGTATACTTACCCTATGGCTTAGGTGTTTGCAACTCTTATTATTCCTTTAGCATCAAACTCGTTTCATTATGCATAATCAAGTTTTGATATTAAATGCATTATTTTCATTCCTGATCTCGTCGAGTTGATTAAAATTATATCTCCTACCTTCAGATCATGAATACCAGGGGACGTACCAAAGCTGTTACCGAACCCATTATGCCACCACCTAACTCCAATCGGGTGGAGAATCATATTCCGAACCCACACATGGAGCGGGTGGATGAGTCAGGGGAACAATCACAGAATGGCGGCCAAAGTCAGGCTAGGGCTTCTCACGTCAACCAGAGGCAGAATGGCAGCCAAAGCCAGGCTAGAGGTTCTCGCGCCAGCCAGAGGCAGCATGCCTCGGCTGGTAACATACTGAATGAGGAGCTGATGCAAGCTCTGAAAGGAATGGTGAGAGAAGCTGTGGCTGAGGTAGTGGGAGAGGGTAGGCGTCCACCTCCTAACGGGCATGCAGCAAATGGAGGTCGGGTGACACCTAACCCTCCGCCTAACCACCTTGGACCGATGGACACCTACAGCAATGTCCTAAAATCAGTCAATGCTAGCAAGGTGGATAGCTATGATGGAACTGGTGAGCCGTTCAAAGTGGTTCAATGGTTCACACATATTGAGAAAGTCTTCCGAGGTATTCACTGCTCCGATGACACGAAGGTACATGTTGCTGCTTTGTACCTGAAGGGCACAGCAGGACAGTGGTGGGAAACTGCCTACCATACTTGGGAAAATGATCCTTCGTGGGAGGCTTTCAAGAAGCTTGTCACCGACCATTACTTCTCTTCGTCGCTGAGGTTAGAGAAGAAGAGAGAGTTCCTCTATCCCAACACTCAGGGGATGAAACTAGCTCAACTGGTGCAGAAATTTTATGAGCTGTTGCCGTATGCTAATGAACTGGTGCAAACTGAGAAGCACAAGGTTGATTATTTCCATGAATGGATGTATCCGAGACTGAAGCTACAGATGTTGGCTTACAAGAACGAGACTCTGGAAGCTTATATTGATGCAGCCTATAGAGTTGAGGCTACTTTGGATGAAAACAGGAAGAATCAGGAGATGTATGATCGAAGGAGAGGTCGTCAGCAATACTCTGGCTCAAAGAGGCCAGCTCCTTCTGCTTCTGTTGGGGGGACGGCAGTTGGCCGTACCCAGCCCACTCAGGACGCCACTTCTGCTAGAGGTGGTCAGTCAGCAATTTGCTACAACTGCGGGAGATCAGGACATCTGAAACCAGATTGCAGGGAACAGAAGCGCATCTGTAGGGGATGCAACAAGGCTGGTCACATGATCCGATTCTGCCGTTTTATTCCTAACGGAAGCCATGCCCGCTCACAGCAGGCATCAGCTATGGTTCCGCGGAATCAGGGGCAGAGACAGTATGGGAACCAGCAGCAGCACAGGTCGCAGCAGTATCAGCAGAATTCTCAGATTCCTGTAGGTTCACAGCCGACTGTGAACAAAGGGAAGAACATCGCCGGGCCATCTCAGCAGGATCCGCGTCTATATGAGATGCGTAGGCTGGACGACACTGTTTCTCCTATGGCCCAAGGTATTATCTATCTCCGAGCTGAGCCAATAAATATTCTTTTCGATTCGGGTGCTTCTCATTCTTTTATAGCCGAGCAAACTGTTGAACGACTCGGATTAGAATCTGTTACTTTAGATGATTCTTTTGTTGTGAAATTCCCTAATGGGGATAGAGTTAGAGGCAGAAAAATGTTATTCCGTTTCCCCATCGCGATAGGTGGCGATGAGTACCTTGCCGATCTTGTTCTGCTTCCGATCCTTCCTCAGGACATCATCCTCGGCATGGATTGGCTTACTCGCCACGGTGCAATAATTGATTGTGGACGGAGAATCGTGACCCTCTCGTCGGACGGCAAGGTTGTGTGCAGATTCCGTGGGCGCATCCCCGAGGAGGATGGCCGTGTTATTAATATGATGCAGGCAGCCAGACTGTTACGTCAAGGGTGTGCCGGGTTTTTATGCTATCTGCAAGATCAGCCGTCCGAACCGGTCCCTATCTCCGATATTCCTGTAGTCCGGGATTTTCCTGATGTCTTTCCCGATGAGATTCCTGGTTTGCCTCCAAAACGATTTATTGAGTTTACCATCGACTTAGAGCCAGGAACTGCTCCTATTTCTAAGGCCCCGTATCGCATGGCTCCAGTGGAGATGCAAGAATTAAAGAGTCAGCTTGAAGAGTTGTTAGAGAAGGGTTACATTCGACCCAGTGCTTCACCTTGGGGTGCTCCCGTGCTGTTTGTGAAGAAGAAAGACGGCTCTTTCCGCCTGTGTATTGATTATCGGGAGCTAAACAAGGTGACGATCAAGAACAAGTATCCGCTGCCGCGCATCGATGACTTGTTAGATCAGCTTCAAGGAGCGAAGGTATTCTCCAAGATTGACCTTCGATCTGGTTATCATCAGCTCCGAGTTCGTGATGAGGATATTCCAAAGACTGCCTTCAGGACACGTTATGGGCATTATGAGTTTGTGGTGATGCCCTTTGGGTTAACAAATGCTCCAGCAGTCTTTATGGATCTGATGAACCGTTGCTTTCACCAGTATTTGGATAAGTTCGTCGTAGTCTTCATCGACGACATCTTGATCTACTCGCCAAGTGAGGAGGCTCACTCTGAGCACCTGAGAACTATTCTGACAACACTGAGAGAGCATCAGTTGTACGCGAAGCTGTCTAAGTGTGATTTTTGGATGAAGCAGGTGGCATTCTTGGGCCACATTATCTCGGAGAAAGGGGTGATGGTCGACCCCCAAAAGATAGCAGCTGTAGAGAAGTGGAGTCCGCCTAAGAACGCTAAGGAGATTCGGAGTTTTCTAGGACTAGCAGGTTACTACAGGAGGTTCGTGGAAGGGTTTTCCAAATTGGCCCAACCACTGACCTTACTCCTGCGTAAATCCCAGAAATTCATCTGGAATGACAAATGCGAAGCGAGTTTCCAGGAGCTCAAGAAGCGGTTGACCACAGCACCTATTCTGGCACTCCCTAAGGAGTCGAAGGATTATGTGGTTTACAGTGATGCTTCCAAGCAAGGTCTGGGTTGTGTGTTGATGCAAGATGGTAAGGTGATAGCCTATGCATCACGGCAGTTGAAGCCGTATGAGGAGAACTACCCAGTGCATGATCTGGAATTAGCTGCTGTGGTATTTGCTCTGAAAATCTGGCGCCATTATCTGTACGGAGTTCGCTGCCAGATATACACTGACCACAAGAGCCTCAAGTATGTGTTCACCCAGAGGGAGTTGAATATGAGGCAGAGACGCTGGCTAGAGCTGATCAAGGACTATGACATTGAGCTTCTCTATCATCCAGGAAAGGCTAATGTCGTAGCCGATGCTTTAAGCCGCAAATCTCAGCACGAGGCTATGATCAGCTGTTTGACAGCAAGTCCTGCTCTGCAGAAGGATCTGCTCAAGTTAGAGGTTGAGGTCTGGTTTGAGAAGAACCGAGGACAGCTGTGTATGATGGAGATTCAGTCTGATCTATTAGCAGAGATAAAAGCAAAGCAGACAGAGGATGTTATATTACTGCAGATCACCATTGATTTCCTCGAAGGAAAAGCTCCTGGCTTTGTCGTGAGGGAGGATGGATCTCTATGGTTTGGGAATCGCATCTGCGTCCCTAATGTCCCTGAGATCCGACAGACCATCCTTCAGGAAGCTCATGCATCCAGCTATTCGGTGCATCCTGGAGCTAGTAAGATGTATAAGGATCTAAGGCAGAACTACTGGTGGTCTGGTATGAAGAATGAAGTGACCGAGTATGTGGCCAGATGCTTGGTATGCCAGCAAGTCAAGATTGAGCACCAGCGACCTGGTGGGAAGCTCCAACCACTTCCAGTACCCACATGGAAGTGGGAACAGATCTCGATGGATTTTGTTATGGGGCTCCCTAAGGGTCAGGGACAGAAGGATGCCATTTGGGTGATTGTTGATCGACTCACCAAATGTGCACACTTTATTGCTATTCGATCTACTTGGAAGCCGGCTAAGCTAGCAGGATTGTACCTTCAGCACATTGTCCGCCTTCACGGGATTCCTTCGTCCATTGTCTCTGATCGCGATGGACGGTTCATCTCAGAGTTCTGGAAGAAGCTGCATGAAGGACTTGGTACACAACTGAATTTCAGTACCGCTTTTCACCCTCAGACAGATGGTCAGTCAGAAAGGACCATTCAGACACTTGAGGATATGCTAAGAGCCTGTGTCCTGGACAGACCGACAGATTGGGAAAGCAGTTTGTGTCTGATCGAGTTCACCTACAACAACAGCTGGCATGCATCCATCAAGATGGCTCCTTTTGAAGCCCTCTATGGACGGAAGTGTCGATCGCCTGTATGTTGGGATGATGCGACTGATGCCATCCATATAGGTCCGGAGCTGTTAGAGAAGACAACTGAGGAAGTTGCAATGATCAGGCAACGAATGTTGACCGCTCAGAGTCGCCAGAAGTCTTATGCCGACCCTAGGCGTAGAGAGGTCAACTTTGAGGTGGGTGATAAGGTGTTTGTAAAAGTGTCACCCACGAAGGGAGTCTTTCGGTTCGGAAAGCGAGGGAAGCTGAACCCTCGATATGTCGGGCCATTTGAGATTCTGCAGCGTGTAGGAAATGTTGCCTACCGCCTTGCTCTGCCTCCGTCAGCTCATCCGGTGCATGATGTCTTTCATGTATCATTGTTGCGGAAATATGTGTCTGACCCAACCCACATCTTGAGTTATGAGGACATTGAGGTCCGCCCCACCGGAACCTATGAGGAAGAACCGGTGCGGATTCTAGAACGACGAGAGAAGCAACTTCGCACCAAGGTAGTCCCGCTCGTCAAAGTGCTTTGGTCAAAGCACGGAACGGAGGAGATGACTTGGGAAACTGAAGAAGAAATGAGGAGACGTTTTCCGCAGTTGTTCTCTACTTAGCGCGAGTCGCATAGTGATTTCATTACCTTGTTTATTCGAATTATGATGAATAAGAGAACTTGTTCGAGACCTTTGTCATGGCTCATTTGGTTAATGTTATACATTCTTGTTGATCTTTTATTCACTTCTCTCGTCGGCACTAAGGTCCCAAATGATTTATTCTCATTTTCTTACTTTTCTCTTTTCTTTTCTTTTCCTAAGTTTCGGGACGAAACTTATTTTAAGGAGGGAGGTATGAAATACCCCAAATTAATTTTGGGATATTTCTTTAAATAATATTATACTATACTATGTGAATTTGGGAAACCGATAAATTCACATAAGATATGTAATATAAATTAGAATAATTAAATTATTCTAATGTTATCGTCTATACATTCTTGCTATTTTATTTATTTAATTTATTAAGTTAAATTAAATAATATTTTCATTCCACTAATATATATATATATATATATATATAGATAGATAGATCCGTATATGTATGTATAAGGTATAGTGAAATATACATTGTAGTTTTCAAGAAACCCAGTAATGAGGGGCCAAATATCAGCCCAGCCCGGTTGAGAGGTAGGCCTGTCCAACCCAAAAAACTGAGCCCAAGAGAAATTGGCCCATTTCCTTCTTCCCTCTATTGCTGGCCACGGTGAAACACCCAGATGGAAGATAGAATTTGTTATTTTTTTTACCTCTTTCCTTCCTCTCCAAATTCTATCTTTCCCTCAAGATCAATTCAAGAGAGGTTATCCTCAATCTAACCCATCAGTCCGAGATCTCAGCAGTTGGGATGTGATCAACTCTTTCCTTCTTATCTGATCCAATCCCAGGCTTATATATAGAGGGGAGGGGTCCCTTTAATCTTCATCAATCAAAAATCAATTCACCTCCTCCTCTCTCGAATCCACTGCGCTCCGGCTTCCCTCAGCACCGCTGAAATCGAGCCACTGCAGCACCATCGTCGGACTTCCGCAGCCCTCCACCACCGGCGACTGGAGTCCGAGCCGAGCCACGAGCCATCGCCATCGCTCTTTTCTGCAGAGCGCAGCCCCCGCCGAAAGCGCACCCGATCGATCGAGCCCAGTCGATCCCCGTCCGAGCGCTGCTGCGGTGCCGTCACCATCACCGCCGTTGCCCTGCGTCACCACCGTTCCCAGGTCGCCGTCTGTCGGGAGCAGTTGCCGCCGAGAAGTCGTCGTTGGTCCTCGCCCCTGTACGTAAGTGAAGAAGACGGTGAACAGAGTTGATTTTAATCTCTTTTGTAAATATTACAAAAACCTCCCTATTATTTAGTCTATTCTCGCTTTTGGCCCTTAATAAATTATTTATTAAGTAAAGTGGCCAATATTCCTAAATTATTCGTTTCTTGCCCTTTTCAGCGACACCAAGAAATATCGAAGCACTCACGCCGGATCCCGCTCCCCGAGGAATTCATATTGGTATATAATATTTAACTTTATAGAATTAATTCAATTTTAAATTGAGTTAAGTAAAGTTAATGTCATAAAATATCAATATTAATATTCCCTTTTTCCGTTGGATTCGACAGGTGCTAAAATCTCGTCTGGGTGTCATCAGCCGATCATCGGAAATCAAGGCAAGTGATTTCGTTCATCGCCCTTTGCGTGTTTCGTGATTCTTTTGACGTACCTTTTAAATTCTTCTGTGTCGAATGCGGCCCTGTGGCCAATTTCCTTGCCAATTTTGATAAATTGCATACCCGCCTGCTTGATGTAATTTATCTTTTTTTTTAAATCATAAATTGGCATGAGTTAAATTAATGGGCAATTATTAAATGAATTATAGTGACAGACGTATTAAATATGATTTGTTTATAACTCGAGATAAGTAAAGGTTGCCCATTTTCTTCTTCCTAAAGTGCATGATATTCTGCTTGTTCTTTCATGCAAGCTAGTGGCATGTGATAGTAAGACCCTTTGAATTATCCATGCTCATCCCTGTTTGATTTAGTGTCGTTATTATGATCACCTAGTATAAATTGTGTATATATGATAAGATAGGCACCATGTGATGCTTAGTTGTGATATGTTAAAATGCGCACCACGTGATGCGAGTGGCTATAGGCCTTTGGCAAGTTATGCAGTAGACTGACTTGCAGGTTGTGGTTCGTTAAGCCACCGCCTCAAAAGGTTTCATGAAACACCATCCCGGAATGCATTCTCTGCGGGATGATAAAACAACGATCTGATGTAGGTCGTGGTCCTTGGTAAAGGCCCGACCGGTACCACGTAGCGTTATTATTATTATCGTTATCTTTATTATCGACTATTAAATAGGTGATCATTTCAGTTATTATACTTATCTGCCTCGAGTATAATTCCATTTCTTATCTTATAATCGATCGATATGATCATCCGAGTCATGTGTGAATTCTTATCATTTTCTTTCAGTTTCTACAATAAATATTCGTGTCATTCCCTTAACCTGAGACATACCGTTTTATGGTCACTGTAAGGTTAAAGTCTGAACATTTTCCCTATCATTTGCTAGTCTTTATTGTACTAACCATCCTATTTCTTGGATGGCTGGTGTCCTTCGTCCTCACGAAACACCAGACCATATTCCACAGGTCTAGCAAGCAGCGGAGCAGGGGAGAGTTGAAGAGCGGGCTGTCATTTGTTAAATATTTTACTACAAGTTGGAACCTTTAAAAGCTTCCGCGTCGCTACTTTCATTTCAGTTATTTTGGGAAGTTACTCATGCTTTATGGTTTTGGTACTCTTATTATTATTATAAACATATATTTTAAACTAATAAATTTTATTTACTTCCGCCTATTTTATTGTATTTAAATTATCATCTTGTTTATGGGAGCATGGTTGCATGTCCCTATAAGCCTCAGGTGAATTCAAAGACATTAAAGTCTGCGGGTTCACTGGCGCTGTAACATGCCCTTGAGATTTAAAAGGGGGTGTTACAGCTTGTAGCTTTATAAGCTCGCGGAGATAACTCTTAAGTGAGTATAAACTAAGTCCCTCTCGAGTGACGGAGAGCCTCCGCTTGTAGCTTTATAAGCTCGCGGAGATAACTCTTATGTGAGTATAAACTAAGTCCCTCTCGAGTGACGGAGGGCCTCCGCTTGTAGCTTTATAAGCTCGCGGAGATAACTCTTAAGTGAGTATAAACTAAGTCCCTCTCGAGTGACGGAGGGCCTCCGCTTGTAGCTTTATAAGCTCGCGGAGATAACTATTAAGTGAGTATAAACTAAGTCCCTCTCGAGTGACGGAGGGCCTCCGCTTGTAGCTTTATAAGCTCGCGGAGATAACTCTTAAGTGAGTATAAACTAAGTCCCTCTCGAGTGACGGAGGGCCTCCGCTTGTAGCTTTATAAGCTCGCGGAGATAACATTTAAGTGAGTATAAACTAAGTCCCTCTCGAGTGACGGAGGGCCTCCGCTTGTAGCTTTATAAGCTCGCGGAGATAACTCTTAAGTGAGTATAAACTAAGTCCCTCTCGAGTGACGGAGGGCCTCCGCTTGTAGCTTTATAAGCTCGCGGAGATAACTCTTAAGTGAGTATAAACTAAGTCCCTCTCGAGTGACGGAGGGCCTCCGCTTGTAGCTTTATAAGCTCGCGGAGATAACTCTTAAGTGAGTATAAACTAAGTCCCTCTCGAGTGACGGAGGGCCTCCGCTTGTAGCTTTATAAGCTCGCGGAGATAACATTTAAGTGAGTATAAACTAAGTCCCTCTCGAGTGACGGAGGGCCTCCGCTTGTAGCTTTATAAGCTCGCGGAGATAACTCTTAAGTGAGTATAAACTAAGTCCCTCTCGAGTGACGGAGGGCCTCCGCTTGTAGCTTTATATGCTCGCGGAGATAACGATTAAGTGAGTATAAACTAAGTCCCTCTCGAGTGACGGAGGGCCTCCGCTTGTAGCTTTATAAGCTCGCGGAGATAACTCTTAAGTGAGTATAAACTAAGTCCCTCTCGAGTGACGGAGGGCCTCCGCTTGTAGCTTTATAAGCTCGCGGAGATAACTCTTAAGTGAGTATAAACTAAGTCCCTCTCGATTGACGGAGGGCCTCCGCTTGTAGCTTTATAAGCTCGCGGAGATAACTCTTAAGTGAGTATAAACTAAGTCCCTCTCGAGTGACGGAGGGCCTCCGATTGTAGCTTTATGAGCTCGCGGAGATAACTCTTAAGTGAGTGTAAACTAAGTCTCTCTCGAGTGACGGAGGGCCTCCGCTTGTAGCTTTATAAGCTAGCGGAAATAACTCTTAACTGAGTATAAACTAAGTCCCTCTCGAGTGACGGAGGGCCTCCGCTTGTAGCTTTATAAGCTCGCGGAGATAACTCTTAAGTGAGTATAAACTAAGTCCCTCTTGAGTGACGGAGGGCCTCCGCTTGTAGCTTTATAAGCTCGCGGTGATAACTCTTAAGTGAGTATAAAGTAAGTCCCTCTCGAGTGACGGAGGGCCTCCGCTTGTAGCTTTATAAGCTCGCGGAGATAACTCTTAAGTGAGTATAAACTAAGTCCCTCTCGAGTGACGGAGGGCCTCCGCTTGTAGCTTTATAAGCTCGCGGAGAGAACTCTTAAGTGAGTATAAACTAAGTCCCTCTCGAGTGACGGAGGGCCTCCGCTTGTAGCTTTATAAGCTCGCGGAGATAACTCTTAAGTGAGTATAAACTAAGTACCTCTCGAGTGAAGGAGGGCCTCCGCTTGTAGCTTTATAAGCTCGCGGAGATAACTCGTATGTGAGTATAAACTAAGTCCCTCTCGAATGACGGAGGGCCTCCGCTTGTAGCTTAATAAGCTCGCGGAGATAACTCTTAAGTGAGTATAAACTAAGTCCCTCTCGAGTGACGGAGGGCCTCCGCTTGTAGCTTTATAAGCTCGCAGAGATAACTCTTAAGTGAGTATAAACTAAGTCCCTCTCGAGTGACGGAGGGCCTCCGCTTGTAGCTTTATAAGCTCGCGGAGATAACTCTTAAGTGAGTATAAACTAAGTCCCTCTCGAGTGACGGAGGGCCTCCGCTTGTAGCTTTATAAGCTCGCGGAGATAACTCTTAAGTGAGTATAAACTAAGTCCCTCTCGAGTGACGGAGCGCCTCCGCTTGTAGCTTTATAAGCTCGCGGAGATAACTCTTAAGTGAGTATAAACTAAGTCCCTCTCGAGTGACGGAGGGCCTCCGCTTGTAGCTTTATAAGCTCGCGGAGATAACTCTTAAGTGAGTATAAACTAAGTCCCTCTCGAGTGACGGAGGGCCTCCGCTTGTAGCTTTATAAGCTCGCGGAGATAACTCTTAAGTGAGTATAAACTAAGTCCCTCTCGAGTGACGGAGGGCCACCGCTTGTAGCTTTGTAAGCTCGCGGAGATAACTCTTAAGTGAGTATAAACGAAGTCCCTCTCGAATGACGGAGGGCCTCCGCTTGTAGCTTTATAAGCTCGCGGAGATAACTCTTAAGTGAGTATAAACTAAGTCCCTCTCGAGTGACGGAGGGCCTCCGCTTGTAGCTTTATGAGCTCGCGGAGATAACTCTTAAGTGAGTGTAAACTAAGTCTCTCTCGAGTGACGGAGGGCCTCCGCTTGTAGCTTCATAAGCTAGCGGAGATAACTCTTAACTGAGTATAAACTAAGTCCCTCTCGAGTGACGGAGGGCCTCCGCTTGTAGCTTTATAAGCTCGCGGAGATAACTCTTAAGTGAGTATAAACTAAGTCCCTCTCGAGTGACGGAGGGCCTCCGCTTGTAGCTTTATAAGCTCGCGGTGATAACTCTTAAGTGAGTATAAACTAAGTCCCTCTCGAGTGACGGAGGGCCTCCGCTTGTAGCTTTATAAGCTCGCGGAGATAACTCTTAAGTGAGTATAAACTAAGTCCCTCTCGAGTGACGGAGGGCCTCCGCTTGTAGCTTTATAAGCTCGCGGAGATAACTATTAAGTGAGTATAAACTAAGTCCCTCTCGAGTGACGGAGGGCCTCCGCTTGTAGCTTTATAAGCTCGCGGAGATAACTCTTAAGTGAGTATAAACTAAGTCCCTCTCGAGTGACGGAGAGCCTCCGCTTGTAGCTTTATAAGCTCGCGGAGATAACTCTTATGTGAGTATAAACTAAGTCCCTCTCGAGTGACGGAGGGCCTCCGCTTGTAGCTTTATAAGCTCGCGGAGATAACTCTTAAGTGAGTATAAACTAAGTCCCTCTCGAGTGACGGAGGGCCTCCGCTTGTAGCTTTATAAGCTCGCGGAGATAACTATTAAGTGAGTATAAACTAAGTCCCTCTCGAGTGACGGAGGGCCTCCGCTTGTAGCTTTATAAGCTCGCGGAGATAACTCTTAAGTGAGTATAAACTAAGTCCCTCTCGAGTGACGGAGGGCCTCCGCTTGTAGCTTTATAAGCTCGCGGAGATAACATTTAAGTGAGTATAAACTAAGTCCCTCTCGAGTGACGGAGGGCCTCCGCTTGTAGCTTTATAAGCTCGCGGAGATAACTCTTAAGTGAGTATAAACTAAGTCCCTCTCGAGTGACGGAGGGCCTCCGCTTGTAGCTTTATAAGCTCGCGGAGATAACTCTTAAGTGAGTATAAACTAAGTCCCTCTCGAGTGACGGAGGGCCTCCGCTTGTAGCTTTATAAGCTCGCGGAGATAACATTTAAGTGAGTATAAACTAAGTCCCTCTCGAGTGACGGAGGGCCTCCGCTTGTAGCTTTATAAGCTCGCGGAGATAACTCTTAAGTGAGTATAAAGTAAGTCCCTCTCGAGTGACGGAGGGCCTCCGCTTGTAGCTTTATAAGCTCGCGGAGATAACTCTTAAGTGAGTATAAACTAAGTCCCTCTCGAGTGACGGAGGGCCTCCGCTTGTAGCTTTATAAGCTCGCGGAGAGAACTCTTAAGTGAGTATAAACTAAGTCCCTCTCGAGTGACGGAGGGCCTCCGCTTGTAGCTTTATAAGCTCGCGGAGATAACTCTTAAGTGAGTATAAACTAAGTCCCTCTCGAGTGACGGAGGGCCTCCGCTTGTAGCTTTATAAGCTCGCAGAGATAACTCTTAAGTGAGTATAAACTAAGTCCCTCTCGAGTGACGGAGGGCCTCCGCTTGTAGCTTTATAAGCTCGCGGAGATAACTCTTAAGTGAGTATAAACTAAGTCCCTCTCGAGTGACGGAGGGCCTCCGCTTGTAGCTTTATAAGCTCGCGGAGATAACTCTTAAGTGAGTATAAACTAAGTCCCTCTCGAGTGACGGAGGGCCTCCGCTTGTAGCTTTATATGCTCGCGGAGATAACGATTAAGTGAGTATAAACTAAGTCCCTCTCGAGTGACGGAGGGCCTCCGCTTGTAGCTTTATAAGCTCGCGGAGATAACTCTTAAGTGAGTATAAACTAAGTCCCTCTCGAGTGACGGAGGGCCTCCGCTTGTAGCTTTATAAGCTCGCGGAGATAACTCTTAAGTGAGTATAAACTAAGTCCCTCTCGATTGACGGAGGGCCTCCGCTTGTAGCTTTATAAGCTCGCGGAGATAACTCTTAAGTGAGTATAAACTAAGTCCCTCTCGAGTGACGGAGGGCCTCCGATTGTAGCTTTATGAGCTCGCGGAGATAACTCTTAAGTGAGTGTAAACTAAGTCTCTCTCGAGTGACGGAGGGCCTCCGCTTGTAGCTTTATAAGCTAGCGGAAATAACTCTTAACTGAGTATAAACTAAGTCCCTCTCGAGTGACGGAGGGCCTCCGCTTGTAGCTTTATAAGCTCGCGGAGATAACTCTTAAGTGAGTATAAACTAAGTCCCTCTTGAGTGACGGAGGGCCTCCGCTTGTAGCTTTATAAGCTCGCGGTGATAACTCTTAAGTGAGTATAAAGTAAGTCCCTCTCGAGTGACGGAGGGCCTCCGCTTGTAGCTTTATAAGCTCGCGGAGATAACTCTTAAGTGAGTATAAACTAAGTCCCTCTCGAGTGACGGAGGGCCTCCGCTTGTAGCTTTATAAGCTCGCGGAGAGAACTCTTAAGTGAGTATAAACTAAGTCCCTCTCGAGTGACGGAGGGCCTCCGCTTGTAGCTTTATAAGCTCGCGGAGATAACTCTTAAGTGAGTATAAACTAAGTACCTCTCGAGTGAAGGAGGGCCTCCGCTTGTAGCTTTATAAGCTCGCGGAGATAACTCGTATGTGAGTATAAACTAAGTCCCTCTCGAGTGACGGAGGGCCTCCGCTTGTAGCTTAATAAGCTCGCGGAGATAACTCTTAAGTGAGTATAAACTAAGTCCCTCTCGAGTGACGGAGGGCCTCCGCTTGTAGCTTTATAAGCTCGCAGAGATAACTCTTAAGTGAGTATAAACTAAGTCCCTCTCGAGTGACGGAGGGCCTCCGCTTGTAGCTTTATAAGCTCGCGGAGATAACTCTTAAGTGAGTATAAACTAAGTCCCTCTCGAGTGACGGAGGGCCTCCGCTTGTAGCTTTATAAGCTCGCGGAGATAACTCTTAAGTGAGTATAAACTAAGTCCCTCTCGAGTGACGGAGGGCCTCCGCTTGTAGCTTTATATGCTCGCGGAGATAACGATTAAGTGAGTATAAACTAAGTCCCTCTCGAGTGACGGAGGGCCTCCGCTTGTAGCTTTATAAGCTCGCGGAGATAACTCTTAAGTGAGTATAAACTAAGTCCCTCTCGAGTGACGGAGGGCCTCCGCTTGTAGCTTTATAAGCTCGCGGAGATAACTCTTAAGTGAGTATAAACTAAGTCCCTCTCGATTGACGGAGGGCCTCCGCTTGTAGCTTTATAAGCTCGCGGAGATAACTCTTAAGTGAGTATAAACTAAGTCCCTCTCGAGTGACGGAGGGCCTCCGCTTGTAGCTTTATGAGCTCGCGGAGATAACTCTTAAGTGAGTGTAAACTAAGTCTCTCTCGAGTGACGGAGGGCCTCCGCTTGTAGCTTTATAAGCTAGCGGAAATAACTCTTAACTGAGTATAAACTAAGTCCCTCTCGAGTGACGGAGGGCCTCCGCTTGTAGCTTTATAAGCTCGCGGAGATAACTCTTAAGTGAGTATAAACTAAGTCCCTCTTGAGTGACGGAGGGCCTCCGCTTGTAGCTTTATAAGCTCGCGGTGATAACTCTTAAGTGAGTATAAAGTAAGTCCCTCTCGAGTGACGGAGGGCCTCCGCTTGTAGCTTTATAAGCTCGCGGAGATAACTCTTAAGTGAGTATAAACTAAGTCCCTCTCGAGTGACGGAGGGCCTCCGCTTGTAGCTTTATAAGCTCGCGGTGATAACTCTTAAGTGAGTATAAACTAAGTCCCTCTCGAGTGACGGAGGGCCTCCGCTTGTAGCTTTATAAGCTCGCGGAGATAACTCTTAAGTGAGTATAAACTAAGTCCCTCTCGAGTGACGGAGGGCCTCCGCTTGTAGCTTTATAAGCTCGCGGAGATAACTCTTAAGTGAGTATAAACTAAGTCCCTCTCGAGTGACGGAGGGCCTCCGCTTGTAGCTTTATAAGCTCGCGGAGATAACTCTTAAGTGAGTATAAACTAAGTCCCTCTCGAGTGACGGAGGGCCTCCGCTTGTAGCTTTATAAGCTCGCGGAGATAACTCTTATGTGAGTATAAACTAAGTCCCTCTCGAGTGACGGAGGGCCTCCGCTTGTAGCTTTATAAGCTCGCGGAGATAACTCTTAAGTGAGTATAAACTAAGTCCCTCTCGAGTGACGGAGGGCCTCCGCTTGTAGCTTTATAAGCTCGCGGAGATAACTATTAAGTGAGTATAAACTAAGTCCCTCTCGAGTGACGGAGGGCCTCCGCTTGTAGCTTTATAAGCTCGCGGAGATAACTCTTAAGTGAGTATAAACTAAGTCCCTCTCGAGTGACGGAGGGCCTCCGCTTGTAGCTTTATAAGCTCGCGGAGATAACATTTAAGTGAGTATAAACTAAGTCCCTCTCGAGTGACGGAGGGCCTCCGCTTGTAGCTTTATAAGCTCGCGGAGATAACTCTTAAGTGAGTATAAACTAAGTCCCTCTCGAGTGACGGAGGGCCTCCGCTTGTAGCTTTATAAGCTCGCGGAGATAACTCTTAAGTGAGTATAAACTAAGTCCCTCTCGAGTGACGGAGCACCTCCGCTTGTAGCTTTATAAGCTCGCGGAGATAACTCTTAAGTGAGTATAAACTAAGTCCCTCTCGAGTGACGGAGGGCCTCCGCTTGTAGCTTTATAAGCTCGCGGAGATAACTCTTAAGTGAGTATAAAGTAAGTCCCTCTCGAGTGACGGAGGGCCTCCGCTTGTAGCTTTATAAGCTCGCGGAGATAACTCTTAAGTGAGTATAAACTAAGTCCCTCTCGAGTGACGGAGGGCCTCCGCTTGTAGCTTTGTAAGCTCGCGGAGATAACTCTTAAGTGAGTATAAACGAAGTCCCTCTCGATTGACGGAGGGCCTCCGCTTGTAGCTTTATAAGCTCGCGGAGATAACTCTTAAGTGAGTATAAACTAAGTCCCCCTCGAGTGACGGAGGGCCTCCGCTTGAAGCTTTATGAGCTCGCGGAGATAACTCTTAAGTGAGTGTAAACTAAGTCTCTCTCGAGTGACGGAGGGCCTCCGCTTGTAGCTTTATAAGCTAGCGGAAATAACTCTTAACTGAGTATAAACTAAGTCCCTCTCGAGTGACGGAGGGCCTCCGCTTGTAGCTTTATAAGCTCGCGGAGATAACTCTTAAGTGAGTATAAACTAAGTCCCTCTTGAGTGACGGAGGGCCTCCGCTTGTAGCTTTATAAGCTCGCGGTGATAACTCTTAAGTGAGTATAAAGTAAGTCCCTCTCGAGTGACGGAGGGCCTCCGCTTGTAGCTTTATAAGCTCGCGGAGATAACTCTTAAGTGAGTATAAACTAAGTCCCTCTCGAGTGACGGAGGGCCTCCGCTTGTAGCTTTATAAGCTCGCGGAGAGAACTCTTAAGTGAGTATAAACTAAGTCCCTCTCGAGTGACGGAGGGCCTCCGCTTGTAGCTTTATAAGCTCGCGGAGATAACTCTTAAGTGAGTATAAACTAAGTACCTCTCGAGTGAAGGAGGGCCTCCGCTTGTAGCTTTATAAGCTCGCGGAGATAACTCGTATGTGAGTATAAACTAAGTCCCTCTCGAGTGACGGAGGGCCTCCGCTTGTAGCTTAATAAGCTCGCGGAGATAACTCTTAAGTGAGTATAAACTAAGTCCCTCTCGAGTGACGGAGGGCCTCCGCTTGTAGCTTTATAAGCTCGCAGAGATAACTCTTAAGTGAGTATAAACTAAGTCCCTCTCGAGTGACGGAGGGCCTCCGCTTGTAGCTTTATAAGCTCGCGGAGATAACTCTTAAGTGAGTATAAACTAAGTCCCTCTCGAGTGACGGAGGGCCTCCGCTTGTAGCTTTATAAGCTCGCGGAGATAACTCTTAAGTGAGTATAAACTAAGTCCCTCTCGAGTGACGGAGGGCCTCCGCTTGTAGCTTTATATGCTCGCGGAGATAACGATTAAGTGAGTATAAACTAAGTCCCTCTCGAGTGACGGAGGGCCTCCGCTTGTAGCTTTATAAGCTCGCGGAGATAACTCTTAAGTGAGTATAAACTAAGTCCCTCTCGAGTGACGGAGGGCCTCCGCTTGTAGCTTTATAAGCTCGCGGAGATAACTCTTAAGTGAGTATAAACTAAGTCCCTCTCGATTGACGGAGGGCCTCCGCTTGTAGCTTTATAAGCTCGCGGAGATAACTCTTAAGTGAGTATAAACTAAGTCCCTCTCGAGTGACGGAGGGCCTCCGCTTGTAGCTTTATGAGCTCGCGGAGATAACTCTTAAGTGAGTGTAAACTAAGTCTCTCTCGAGTGACGGAGGGCCTCCGCTTGTAGCTTTATAAGCTAGCGGAAATAACTCTTAACTGAGTATAAACTAAGTCCCTCTCGAGTGACGGAGGGCCTCCGCTTGTAGCTTTATAAGCTCGCGGAGATAACTCTTAAGTGAGTATAAACTAAGTCCCTCTTGAGTGACGGAGGGCCTCCGCTTGTAGCTTTATAAGCTCGCGGTGATAACTCTTAAGTGAGTATAAAGTAAGTCCCTCTCGAGTGACGGAGGGCCTCCGCTTGTAGCTTTATAAGCTCGCGGAGATAACTCTTAAGTGAGTATAAACTAAGTCCCTCTCGAGTGACGGAGGGCCTCCGCTTGTAGCTTTATAAGCTCGCGGAGAGAACTCTTAAGTGAGTATAAACTAAGTCCCTCTCGAGTGACGGAGGGCCTCCGCTTGTAGCTTTATAAGCTCGCGGAGATAACTCTTAAGTGAGTATAAACTAAGTACCTCTCGAGTGAAGGAGGGCCTCCGCTTGTAGCTTTATAAGCTCGCGGAGATAACTCGTATGTGAGTATAAACTAAGTCCCTCTCGAGTGACGGAGGGCCTCCGCTTGTAGCTTAATAAGCTCGCGGAGATAACTCTTAAGTGAGTATAAACTAAGTCCCTCTCGAGTGACGGAGGGCCTCCGCTTGTAGCTTTATAAGCTCGCAGAGATAACTCTTAAGTGAGTATAAACTAAGTCCCTCTCGAGTGACGGAGGGCCTCCGCTTGTAGCTTTATAAGCTCGCGGAGATAACTCTTAAGTGAGTATAAACTAAGTCCCTCTCGAGTGACGGAGGGCCTCCGCTTGTAGCTTTATAAGCTCGCGGAGATAACTCTTAAGTGAGTATAAACTAAGTCCCTCTCGAGTGACGGAGGGCCTCCGCTTGTAGCTTTATATGCTCGCGGAGATAACGATTAAGTGAGTATAAACTAAGTCCCTCTCGAGTGACGGAGGGCCTCCGCTTGTAGCTTTATAAGCTCGCGGAGATAACTCTTAAGTGAGTATAAACTAAGTCCCTCTCGAGTGACGGAGGGCCTCCGCTTGTAGCTTTATGAGCTCGCGGAGATAACTCTTAAGTGAGTGTAAACTAAGTCTCTCTCGAGTGACGGAGGGCCTCCGCTTGTAGCTTCATAAGCTAGCGGAGATAACTCTTAACTGAGTATAAACTAAGTCCCTCTCGAGTGACGGAGGGCCTCCGCTTGTAGCTTTATAAGCTCGCGGAGATAACTCTTAAGTGAGTATAAACTAAGTCCCTCTCGAGTGACGGAGGGCCTCCGCTTGTAGCTTTATAAGCTCGCGGTGATAACTCTTAAGTGAGTATAAACTAAGTCCCTCTCGAGTGACGGAGGGCCTCCGCTTGTAGCTTTATAAGCTCGCGGAGATAACTCTTATGTGAGTATAAAAAAAGTCCCTCTCGAGTGACGGAGGGCCTCCGCTTGTAGCTTTATAAGCTCGCGGAGATAACTCTTAAGTGAGTATAAACTAAGTCCCTCTCGAGTGACGGAGGGCCTCCGCTTGTAGCTTTATAAGCTCGCGGAGATAACTATTAAGTGAGTATAAACTAAGTCCCTCTCGAGTGACGGAGGGCCTCCGCTTGTAGCTTTATAAGCTCGCGGAGATAACTCTTAAGTGAGTATAAACTAAGTCCCTCTCGAGTGACGGAGGGCCTCCGCTTGTAGCTTTATAAGCTCGCGGAGATAACATTTAAGTGAGTATAAACTAAGTCCCTCTCGAGTGACGGAGGGCCTCCGCTTGTAGCTTTATAAGCTCGCGGAGATAACTCTTAAGTGAGTATAAACTAAGTCCCTCTCGAGTGACGGAGGGCCTCCGCTTGTAGCTTTATAAGCTCGCGGAGATAACTCTTAAGTGAGTATAAACTAAGTCCCTCTCGAGTGACGGAGCACCTCCGCTTGTAGCTTTATAAGCTCGCGGAGATAACTCTTAAGTGAGTATAAACTAAGTCCCTCTCGAGTGACGGAGGGCCTCCGCTTGTAGCTTTATAAGCTCGCGGAGATAACTCTTAAGTGAGTATAAACTAAGTCCCTCTCGAGTGACGGAGGGCCTCCGCTTGTAGCTTTATAAGCTCGCGGAGATAACTCTTAAGTGAGTATAAACTAAGTCCCTCTCGAGTGACGGAGGGCCTCCGCTTGTAGCTTTGTAAGCTCGCGGAGATAACTCTTAAGTGAGTATAAACGAAGTCCCTCTCGATTGACGGAGGGCCTCCGCTTGTAGCTTTATAAGCTCGCGGAGATAACTCTTAAGTGAGTATAAACTAAGTCCCTCTCGAGTGACGGAGGGCCTCCGCTTGTAGCTTTATGAGCTCGCGGAGATAACTCTTAAGTGAGTGTAAACTAAGTCTCTCTCGAGTGACGGAGGGCCTCCGCTTGTAGCTTTATAAGCTAGCGGAAATAACTCTTAACTGAGTATAAACTAAGTCCCTCTCGAGTGACGGAGGGCCTCCGCTTGTAGCTTTATAAGCTCGCGGAGATAACTCTTAAGTGAGTATAAACTAAGTCCCTCTTGAGTGACGGAGGGCCTCCGCTTGTAGCTTTATAAGCTCGCGGTGATAACTCTTAAGTGAGTATAAAGTAAGTCCCTCTCGAGTGACGGAGGGCCTCCGGTTGTAGCTTTATAAGCTCGCGGAGATAACTCTTAAGTGAGTATAAACTAAGTCCCTCTCGAGTGACGGAGGGCCTCCGCTTGTAGCTTTATAAGCTCGCGGAGATAACTCTTAAGTGAGTATAAACTAAGTCCCTCTCGAGTGACGGAGGGCCTCCGCTTGTAGCTTTATATGCTCGCGGAGATAACGATTAAGTGAGTATAAACTAAGTCCCTCTCGAGTGACGGAGGGCCTCCGCTTGTAGCTTTATAAGCTCGCGGAGATAACTCTTAAGTGAGTATAAACTAAGTCCCTCTCGAGTGACGGAGGGCCTCCGCTTGTAGCTTTATAAGCTCGCGGAGATAACTCTTAAGTGAGTATAAACTAAGTCCCTCTCGATTGACGGAGGGCCTCCGCTTGTAGCTTTATAAGCTCGCGGAGATAACTCTTAAGTGAGTATAAACTAAGTCCCTCTCGAGTGACGGAGGGCCTCCGATTGTAGCTTTATGAGCTCGCGGAGATAACTCTTAAGTGAGTGTAAACTAAGTCTCTCTCGAGTGACGGAGGGCCTCCGCTTGTAGCTTTATAAGCTAGCGGAAATAACTCTTAACTGAGTATAAACTAAGTCCCTCTCGAGTGACGGAGGGCCTCCGCTTGTAGCTTTATAAGCTCGCGGAGATAACTCTTAAGTGAGTATAAACTAAGTCCCTCTTGAGTGACGGAGGGCCTCCGCTTGTAGCTTTATAAGCTCGCGGTGATAACTCTTAAGTGAGTATAAAGTAAGTCCCTCTCGAGTGACGGAGGGCCTCCGCTTGTAGCTTTATAAGCTCGCGGAGATAACTCTTAAGTGAGTATAAACTAAGTCCCTCTCGAGTGACGGAGGGCCTCCGCTTGTAGCTTTATAAGCTCGCGGAGAGAACTCTTAAGTGAGTATAAACTAAGTCCCTCTCGAGTGACGGAGGGCCTCCGCTTGTAGCTTTATAAGCTCGCGGAGATAACTCTTAAGTGAGTATAAACTAAGTACCTCTCGAGTGAAGGAGGGCCTCCGCTTGTAGCTTTATAAGCTCGCGGAGATAACTCGTATGTGAGTATAAACTAAGTCCCTCTCGAGTGACGGAGGGCCTCCGCTTGTAGCTTAATAAGCTCGCGGAGATAACTCTTAAGTGAGTATAAACTAAGTCCCTCTCGAGTGACGGAGGGCCTCCGCTTGTAGCTTTATAAGCTCGCAGAGATAACTCTTAAGTGAGTATAAACTAAGTCCCTCTCGAGTGACGGAGGGCCTCCGCTTGTAGCTTTATAAGCTCGCGGAGATAACTCTTAAGTGAGTATAAACTAAGTCCCTCTCGAGTGACGGAGGGCCTCCGCTTGTAGCTTTATAAGCTCGCGGAGATAACTCTTAAGTGAGTATAAACTAAGTCCCTCTCGAGTGACGGAGGGCCTCCGCTTGTAGCTTTATATGCTCGCGGAGATAACGATTAAGTGAGTATAAACTAAGTCCCTCTCGAGTGACGGAGGGCCTCCGCTTGTAGCTTTATAAGCTCGCGGAGATAACTCTTAAGTGAGTATAAACTAAGTCCCTCTCGAGTGACGGAGGGCCTCCGCTTGTAGCTTTATAAGCTCGCGGAGATAACTCTTAAGTGAGTATAAACTAAGTCCCTCTCGATTGACGGAGGGCCTCCGCTTGTAGCTTTATAAGCTCGCGGAGATAACTCTTAAGTGAGTATAAACTAAGTCCCTCTCGAGTGACGGAGGGCCTCCGCTTGTAGCTTTATGAGCTCGCGGAGATAACTCTTAAGTGAGTGTAAACTAAGTCTCTCTCGAGTGACGGAGGGCCTCCGCTTGTAGCTTTATAAGCTAGCGGAAATAACTCTTAACTGAGTATAAACTAAGTCCCTCTCGAGTGACGGAGGGCCTCCGCTTGTAGCTTTATAAGCTCGCGGAGATAACTCTTAAGTGAGTATAAACTAAGTCCCTCTTGAGTGACGGAGGGCCTCCGCTTGTAGCTTTATAAGCTCGCGGTGATAACTCTTAAGTGAGTATAAAGTAAGTCCCTCTCGAGTGACGGAGGGCCTCCGCTTGTAGCTTTATAAGCTCGCGGAGATAACTCTTAAGTGAGTATAAACTAAGTCCCTCTCGAGTGACGGAGGGCCTCCGCTTGTAGCTTTATAAGCTCGCGGTGATAACTCTTAAGTGAGTATAAACTAAGTCCCTCTCGAGTGACGGAGGGCCTCCGCTTGTAGCTTTATAAGCTCGCGGAGATAACTCTTAAGTGAGTATAAACTAAGTCCCTCTCGAGTGACGGAGGGCCTCCGCTTGTAGCTTTATAAGCTCGCGGAGATAACTCTTAAGTGAGTATAAACTAAGTCCCTCTCGAGTGACGGAGGGCCTCCGCTTGTAGCTTTATAAGCTCGCGGAGATAACTCTTAAGTGAGTATAAACTAAGTCCCTCTCGAGTGACGGAGGGCCTCCGCTTGTAGCTTTATAAGCTCGCGGAGATAACTCTTATGTGAGTATAAACTAAGTCCCTCTCGAGTGACGGAGGGCCTCCGCTTGTAGCTTTATAAGCTCGCGGAGATAACTCTTAAGTGAGTATAAACTAAGTCCCTCTCGAGTGACGGAGGGCCTCCGCTTGTAGCTTTATAAGCTCGCGGAGATAACTATTAAGTGAGTATAAACTAAGTCCCTCTCGAGTGACGGAGGGCCTCCGCTTGTAGCTTTATAAGCTCGCGGAGATAACTCTTAAGTGAGTATAAACTAAGTCCCTCTCGAGTGACGGAGGGCCTCCGCTTGTAGCTTTATAAGCTCGCGGAGATAACATTTAAGTGAGTATAAACTAAGTCCCTCTCGAGTGACGGAGGGCCTCCGCTTGTAGCTTTATAAGCTCGCGGAGATAACTCTTAAGTGAGTATAAACTAAGTCCCTCTCGAGTGACGGAGGGCCTCCGCTTGTAGCTTTATAAGCTCGCGGAGATAACTCTTAAGTGAGTATAAACTAAGTCCCTCTCGAGTGACGGAGCACCTCCGCTTGTAGCTTTATAAGCTCGCGGAGATAACTCTTAAGTGAGTATAAACTAAGTCCCTCTCGAGTGACGGAGGGCCTCCGCTTGTAGCTTTATAAGCTCGCGGAGATAACTCTTAAGTGAGTATAAACTAAGTCCCTCTCGAGTGACGGAGGGCCTCCGCTTGTAGCTTTATAAGCTCGCGGAGATAACTCTTAAGTGAGTATAAACTAAGTCCCTCTCGAGTGACGGAGGGCCTCCGCTTGTAGCTTTGTAAGCTCGCGGAGATAACTCTTAAGTGAGTATAAACGAAGTCCCTCTCGATTGACGGAGGGCCTCCGCTTGTAGCTTTATAAGCTCGCGGAGATAACTCTTAAGTGAGTATAAACTAAGTCCCCCTCGAGTGACGGAGGGCCTCCGCTTGAAGCTTTATGAGCTCGCGGAGATAACTCTTAAGTGAGTGTAAACTAAGTCTCTCTCGAGTGACGGAGGGCCTCCGCTTGTAGCTTTATAAGCTAGCGGAAATAACTCTTAACTGAGTATAAACTAAGTCCCTCTCGAGTGACGGAGGGCCTCCGCTTGTAGCTTTATAAGCTCGCGGAGATAACTCTTAAGTGAGTATAAACTAAGTCCCTCTTGAGTGACGGAGGGCCTCCGCTTGTAGCTTTATAAGCTCGCGGTGATAACTCTTAAGTGAGTATAAAGTAAGTCCCTCTCGAGTGACGGAGGGCCTCCGCTTGTAGCTTTATAAGCTCGCGGAGATAACTCTTAAGTGAGTATAAACTAAGTCCCTCTCGAGTGACGGAGGGCCTCCGCTTGTAGCTTTATAAGCTCGCGGAGAGAACTCTTAAGTGAGTATAAACTAAGTCCCTCTCGAGTGACGGAGGGCCTCCGCTTGTAGCTTTATAAGCTCGCGGAGATAACTCTTAAGTGAGTATAAACTAAGTACCTCTCGAGTGAAGGAGGGCCTCCGCTTGTAGCTTTATAAGCTCGCGGAGATAACTCGTATGTGAGTATAAACTAAGTCCCTCTCGAGTGACGGAGGGCCTCCGCTTGTAGCTTAATAAGCTCGCGGAGATAACTCTTAAGTGAGTATAAACTAAGTCCCTCTCGAGTGACGGAGGGCCTCCGCTTGTAGCTTTATAAGCTCGCAGAGATAACTCTTAAGTGAGTATAAACTAAGTCCCTCTCGAGTGACGGAGGGCCTCCGCTTGTAGCTTTATAAGCTCGCGGAGATAACTCTTAAGTGAGTATAAACTAAGTCCCTCTCGAGTGACGGAGGGCCTCCGCTTGTAGCTTTATAAGCTCGCGGAGATAACTCTTAAGTGAGTATAAACTAAGTCCCTCTCGAGTGACGGAGGGCCTCCGCTTGTAGCTTTATATGCTCGCGGAGATAACGATTAAGTGAGTATAAACTAAGTCCCTCTCGAGTGACGGAGGGCCTCCGCTTGTAGCTTTATAAGCTCGCGGAGATAACTCTTAAGTGAGTATAAACTAAGTCCCTCTCGAGTGACGGAGGGCCTCCGCTTGTAGCTTTATAAGCTCGCGGAGATAACTCTTAAGTGAGTATAAACTAAGTCCCTCTCGATTGACGGAGGGCCTCCGCTTGTAGCTTTATAAGCTCGCGGAGATAACTCTTAAGTGAGTATAAACTAAGTCCCTCTCGAGTGACGGAGGGCCTCCGCTTGTAGCTTTATGAGCTCGCGGAGATAACTCTTAAGTGAGTGTAAACTAAGTCTCTCTCGAGTGACGGAGGGCCTCCGCTTGTAGCTTTATAAGCTAGCGGAAATAACTCTTAACTGAGTATAAACTAAGTCCCTCTCGAGTGACGGAGGGCCTCCGCTTGTAGCTTTATAAGCTCGCGGAGATAACTCTTAAGTGAGTATAAACTAAGTCCCTCTTGAGTGACGGAGGGCCTCCGCTTGTAGCTTTATAAGCTCGCGGTGATAACTCTTAAGTGAGTATAAAGTAAGTCCCTCTCGAGTGACGGAGGGCCTCCGCTTGTAGCTTTATAAGCTCGCGGAGATAACTCTTAAGTGAGTATAAACTAAGTCCCTCTCGAGTGACGGAGGGCCTCCGCTTGTAGCTTTATAAGCTCGCGGAGAGAACTCTTAAGTGAGTATAAACTAAGTCCCTCTCGAGTGACGGAGGGCCTCCGCTTGTAGCTTTATAAGCTCGCGGAGATAACTCTTAAGTGAGTATAAACTAAGTACCTCTCGAGTGAAGGAGGGCCTCCGCTTGTAGCTTTATAAGCTCGCGGAGATAACTCGTATGTGAGTATAAACTAAGTCCCTCTCGAGTGACGGAGGGCCTCCGCTTGTAGCTTAATAAGCTCGCGGAGATAACTCTTAAGTGAGTATAAACTAAGTCCCTCTCGAGTGACGGAGGGCCTCCGCTTGTAGCTTTATAAGCTCGCAGAGATAACTCTTAAGTGAGTATAAACTAAGTCCCTCTCGAGTGACGGAGGGCCTCCGCTTGTAGCTTTATAAGCTCGCGGAGATAACTCTTAAGTGAGTATAAACTAAGTCCCTCTCGAGTGACGGAGGGCCTCCGCTTGTAGCTTTATAAGCTCGCGGAGATAACTCTTAAGTGAGTATAAACTAAGTCCCTCTCGAGTGACGGAGGGCCTCCGCTTGTAGCTTTATATGCTCGCGGAGATAACGATTAAGTGAGTATAAACTAAGTCCCTCTCGAGTGACGGAGGGCCTCCGCTTGTAGCTTTATAAGCTCGCGGAGATAACTCTTAAGTGAGTATAAACTAAGTCCCTCTCGAGTGACGGAGGGCCTCCGCTTGTAGCTTTATAAGCTCGCGGAGATAACTCTTAAGTGAGTATAAACTAAGTCCCTCTCGATTGACGGAGGGCCTCCGCTTGTAGCTTTATAAGCTCGCGGAGATAACTCTTAAGTGAGTATAAACTAAGTCCCTCTCGAGTGACGGAGGGCCTCCGCTTGTAGCTTTATGAGCTCGCGGAGATAAATCTTAAGTGAGTGTAAACTAAGTCTCTCTCGAGTGACGGAGGGCCTCCGCTTGTAGCTTTATAAGCTAGCGGAAATAACTCTTAACTGAGTATAAACTAAGTCCCTCTCGAGTGACGGAGGGCCTCCGCTTGTAGCTTTATAAGCTCGCGGAGATAACTCTTAAGTGAGTATAAACTAAGTCCCTCTTGAGTGACGGAGGGCCTCCGCTTGTAGCTTTATAAGCTCGCGGTGATAACTCTTAAGTGAGTATAAAGTAAGTCCCTCTCGAGTGACGGAGGGCCTCCGCTTGTAGCTTTATAAGCTCGCGGAGATAACTCTTAAGTGAGTATAAACTAAGTCCCTCTCGAGTAACGGAGGGCCTCCGCTTGTAGCTTTATAAGCTCGCGGAGAGAACTCTTAAGTGAGTATAAACTAAGTCCCTCTCGAGTGACGGAGGGCCTCCGCTTGTAGCTTTATAAGCTCGCGGAGATAACTCTTAAGTGAGTATAAACTAAGTACCTCTCGAGTGAAGGAGGGCCTCCGCTTGTAGCTTTATAAGCTCGCGGAGATAACTCGTATGTGAGTATAAACTAAGTCCCTCTCGAGTGACGGAGGGCCTCCGCTTGTAGCTTAATAAGCTCGCGGAGATAACTCTTAAGTGAGTATAAACTAAGTCCCTCTCGAGTGACGGAGGGCCTCCGCTTGTAGCTTTATAAGCTCGCGGAGATAACTCTTAAGTGAGTATAAACTAAGTCCCTCTCGAGTGACGGAGGGCCTCCGCTTGTAGCTTTATAAGCTCGCGGAGATAACTCTTAAGTGAGTATAAACTAAGTCCCTCTCGAGTGACGGAGGGCCTCCGCTTGTAGCTTTATATGCTCGCGGAGATAACGATTAAGTGAGTATAAACTAAGTCCCTCTCGAGTGACGGAGGGCCTCCGCTTGTAGCTTTATAAGCTCGCGGAGATAACTCTTAAGTGAGTATAAACTAAGTCCCTCTCGAGTGACGGAGGGCCTCCGCTTGTAGCTTTATAAGCTCGCGGAGATAACTCTTAAGTGAGTATAAACTAAGTCCCTCTCGATTGACGGAGGGCCTCCGCTTGTAGCTTTATAAGCTCGCGGAGATAACTCTTAAGTGAGTATAAACTAAGTCCCTCTCGAGTGACGGAGGGCCTCCGCTTGTAGCTTTATGAGCTCGCGGAGATAACTCTTAAGTGAGTGTAAACTAAGTCTCTCTCGAGTGACGGAGGGCCTCCGCTTGTAGCTTTATAAGCTAGCGGAAATAACTCTTAACTGAGTATAAACTAAGTCCCTCTCGAGTGACGGAGGGCCTCCGCTTGTAGCTTTATAAGCTCGCGGAGATAACTCTTAAGAGAGTATAAACTAAGTCCCTCTTGAGTGACGGAGGGCCTCCGCTTGTAGCTTTATAAGCTCGCGGTGATAACTCTTAAGTGAGTATAAAGTAAGTCCCTCTCGAGTGACGGAGGGCCTCCGCTTGTAGCTTTATAAGCTCGCGGAGATAACTCTTAAGTGAGTATAAACTAAGTCCCTCTCGAGTGACGGAGGGCCTCCGCTTGTAGCTTTATAAGCTCGCGGAGAGAACTCTTAAGTGAGTATAAACTAAGTCCCTCTCGAGTGACGGAGGGCCTCCGCTTGTAGCTTTATAAGCTCGCGGAGATAACTCTTAAGTGAGTATAAACTAAGTACCTCTCGAGTGAAGGAGGGCCTCCGCTTGTAGCTTTATAAGCTCGCGGAGATAACTCGTATGTGAGTATAAACTAAGTCCCTCTCGAGTGACGGAGGGCCTCCGCTTGTAGCTTAATAAGCTCGCGGAGATAACTCTTAAGTGAGTATAAACTAAGTCCCTCTCGAGTGACGGAGGGCCTCCGCTTGTAGCTTTATAAGCTCGCAGAGATAACTCTTAAGTGAGTATAAACTAAGTCCCTCTCGAGTGACGGAGGGCCTCCGCTTGTAGCTTTATAAGCTCGCGGAGATAACTCTTAAGTGAGTATAAACTAAGTCCCTCTCGAGTGACGGAGGGCCTCCGCTTGTAGCTTTATAAGCTCGCGGAGATAACTCTTAAGTGAGTATAAACTAAGTCCCTCTCGAGTGACGGAGGGCCTCCGCTTGTAGCTTTATATGCTCGCGGAGATAACGATTAAGTGAGTATAAACTAAGTCCCTCTCGAGTGACGGAGGGCCTCCGCTTGTAGCTTTATAAGCTCGCGGAGATAACTCTTAAGTGAGTATAAACTATGTCCCTCTCGAGTGACGGAGGGCCTCCGCTTGTAGCTTTATAAGCTCGCGGAGATAACTCTTAAGTGAGTATAAACTAAGTCCCTCTCGATTGACGGAGGGCCTCCGCTTGTAGCTTTATAAGCTCGCGGAGATAACTCTTAAGTGAGTATAAACTAAGTCCCTCTCGAGTGACGGAGGGCCTCCGCTTGTAGCTTTATGAGCTCGCGGAGATAACTCTTAAGTGAGTGTAAACTAAGTCTCTCTCGAGTGACGGAGGGCCTCCGCTTCTAGCTTTATAAGCTAGCGGAAATAACTCTTAACTGAGTATAAACTAAGTCCCTCTCGAGTGACGGAGGGCCTCCGCTTGTAGCTTTATAAGCTCGCGGAGATAACTCTTAAGTGAGTATAAACTAAGTCCCTCTTGAGTGACGGAGGGCCTCCGCTTGTAGCTTTATAAGCTCGCGGTGATAACTCTTAAGTGAGTATAAAGTAAGTCCCTCTCGAGTGACGGAGGGCCTCCGCTTGTAGCTTTATAAGCTCGCGGAGATAACTCTTAAGTGAGTATAAACTAAGTCCCTCTCGAGTGACGGAGGGCCTCCGCTTGTAGCTTTATAAGCTCGCGGAGAGAACTCTTAAGTGAGTATAAACTAAGTCCCTCTCGAGTGACGGAGGGCCTCCGCTTGTAGCTTTATAAGCTCGCGGAGATAACTCTTAAGTGAGTATAAACTAAGTACCTCTCGAGTGAAGGAGGGCCTCCGCTTGTAGCTTTATAAGCTCGCGGAGATAACTCGTATGTGAGTATAAACTAAGTCCCTCTCGAGTGACGGAGGGCCTCCGCTTGTAGCTTAATAAGCTCGCGGAGATAACTCTTAAGTGAGTATAAACTAAGTCCCTCTCGAGTGACGGAGGGCCTCCGCTTGTAGCTTTATAAGCTCGCAGAGATAACTCTTAAGTGAGTATAAACTAAGTCCCTCTCGAGTGACGGAGGGCCTCCGCTTGTAGCTTTATAAGCTCGCGGAGATAACTCTTAAGTGAGTATAAACTAAGTCCCTCTCGAGTGACGGAGGGCCTCCGCTTGTAGCTTTATAAGCTCGCGGAGATAACGATTAAGTGAGTATAAACTAAGTCCCTCTCGAGTGACGGAGGGCCTCCGCTTGTAGCTTTATATGCTCGCGGAGATAACGATTAAGTGAGTATAAACTAAGTCCCTCTCGAGTGACGGAGGGCCTCCGCTTGTAGCTTTATAAGCTCGCGGAAATAACTCTTAAGTGAGTATAAACTAAGTCCCTCTCGACTGACGGAGGGCCTCCGCTTGTAGCTTTATAAGCTCGCGGAGATAACTCTTAAGTGAGTTTAAACTAAGTCCCTCTCGAGTAACGGAGGGCCTCCGCTTGTAGCTTTATAAGCTCGCGGAGATAACTCTTAAGTGAGTATAAACTAAGTCCCTCTCGAGTGACGGAGGGCCTCCGCTTGTAGCTTTATAAGCTCGCGGAGATAACTCTTAATTGAGTATAAACTAAGTCCCTCTCGAGTGACGGAGGGCCTCCGCTTGTAGCTTTATAAGCTCGCGGAGATAACTCTTAAGTGAGTATAAACTAAGTCCCTCTCGAGTGACGGAGGGCCTCCGCTTGTAGCTTTATAAGCTCGCGGAGATAACTCTTAAGTGAGTATAAACTAAGTCCCTCTCGAGTGACGGAGGGCCTCCGCTTGTAGCTTTATAAGCTCGCGGAGATAACTCTTAGAGTATAAACTATGTCCCTCTCGAGTGACGGAGGGCCTCCGCTTGTAGCTTTATAAGCTCGCGGAGATAACTCTTAAGTGAGTATAAACTAAGTCCCTCTCGAGTGACGGAGGGCCTCCGCTTGTAGCTTTATAAGCTCGCGGAGATAACTCTTAAGTGAGTATAAACTAAGTCCCTCTCGAGTGACAGATGGCCTCCGCTGGTAGCTTTACAAGCTCGCAGAGATAACTTTTAAAAATGAGTATGAACAAGGTCCTTCTCGAACGATGGATATGAATAAAAAATAAGATCATACGATGCATCATTGTCGAACCCCAGTTTAGCCACGACTTAACTGAAGTTCGAGGAGCTGTGATGATGCCCGAGACTTAAATAATGATTGATGATGCCCGAGATTTAAATAATGATATTCTCAAAAATCATAAATAAATAAGGTTTCCCGCTATATAAATAGAACCTTATAAACATTAAAAAATGGACGAGTGCAAGTAAAAAACTGAGACTCAGGATGTCCGCGGACGATAAACCGCCTACGGATCTCACATGCATGTCGGGACACATGGCACCCATGCCCCCATCACACATGGTGTGAGACACTTGACATGTGGCAAACGAGTGACATGCAAATAGGAGTACTTGCAACTATAAAAAGAGGTCGAAGCCTCATTAACAGGGGTCGGTTCCCATGATATTCCGAGGGGCATAGGCCGGGAATAGGGGGCTTTTCAAGCCAATCTGAGCGGGTTCGTCTCGACTCAGAAATGAGCCGACGTTTGGTGAGATCATCGCCCGAAAAGTGGAACGAGCCGAGCACTAGGTCCGGCGGCACAGGTCGAGGCCCCCATTTAGGATAGATAATAGTAGGAAGGGGGCTTCAGGTAAGACCGCCGACCAACTGAAAATCGACACGTGGATCACCTCCCCCACGGGGACGTGGGAGGAGGTTCACTTTTCAAATGTGGTTTCATCATCTAGATTTTGGGATATTTTCCTATTCCTTAGTTAAAATATGTTATTTTAATTTAAAAAAATAAATTATTATACTTTTATTACACTATTTTTTTACTTTACTAAAAACTATAATGGACAATATAATAATTATTACAAGGGTATTTTTGTAAAATAGAGATCAAAATACCAATAATGATATGTTTTCTTAAACAAAATTAACCCTCTAAAATGATACTCATATTTTTTCGAACGAAGTGAGTATATTATACTTTATCTCGTACTCCATTCTCGGTTCGTCTTTATTTAATTTATATTATTAAAAATTGAAATTATAAGAAGAGAGATTTTCATAAAAAAATAATTATAATTAAATTGAATAAAAATAATTAATTTTTAATGTACAAATCCTAGAAGGTTAAAATATTAAAAATAATTTATTTAATTATGTATTTTTTTTAATGTTTTAGTTTCTTAAAAAATACGTAGTTTCTTAAGTTTATATACAAAAACTTTAAGGGATCAAAATATTAAAAAATAGACATTAAATATGTTTTAATGATTTAATTTCTTATAATTTATATATTTACGTTTGAGATATCTTTTTAAAACTTAATTTATAATTTAATTAAATAAAAAATATAGAATTTTTTTTTACTAAGTGTCCATTTTGAACATGAAATTTTGCAAAATGTCCACTTTCATATTCTCTTTTGCAAAATGTCCATTATGACAATTTTTGCCCTTCCTTCTCATTTTTAATTTGACTTCCTTCCTTGCCATTTTTATTTGACCATTGACTGGTCAAGGTCAATGACTTTGGTTACACAACTTTGGTGACACATGGTGATAAACAAATTTTTTGGTGACAGTTTTTTTTACGAGATTAGTGTCACCACCTTTATTAGTGGTGACACATGCGGTGACAATTTTTTTTGGTGACATCTTATTTTTTAGAGTTTTTTTAAGGGAAATTTCGCTTGGTAGCCACGAGGTTTGGTCTTTTTCGTATGGTACCCAAACATTTCAAGAATTTCGCATGGTAACCATGAGGTTTTGATAAATTTCGTGTGATAACCAAACTTATTAAAAATCATATAGAAATTATATAAAATGATAAATATATTATAATTCACTCACTTAATCACTCATTTTTGGCGTTTTACTTTTAAAAAACCGTCAACAACTCTTTTAATATTTAAGGAGATTAAATTATTTACCCAAAGAATGAGTAAATTAAAAAAAATCACCTAAAATTAAAAAAAATAAGTACATAAAAATGAGTAAATTATTTAAAATATGTACTTAATTTATTTTCAAATCCATAAATTAAGTACATATTTTAAATTACCATTCATTCATATTTGTTTAAACTAAATAAAATATTTTGGATAAAATAAAATTTGTATTATATATCTAATATGTAATCTTTTTAAAACATTAGAAAGGTTATTAATGACTCTTTGAAAACAACCAACTACATTGGGTAATTATGCATACTTTTTCAAATTTAAAAGTTTTTTTTTTAAAAAAAAATTACCATTATTTTTTTGTATAATTTATTCATTTATCATGCAATTAATGTGTAGCACTATAAAATTTTTAAATGGTTTTAGTTAACTTTTTAAAAATAAAAAACCAAAATTGGGTTGTTGTGTGAAAAAATATATTTAATTATGATTATTTTGTGATTTTACCTATATTCTAAAAGATTTTTAATCAGTTTGATTAACATAAGAAATTTGCCCAAACCTCATGGCTACCACACAAAATTGGTCGAAACCTCGTGGTTACCATGCGAAATTTTTGAAAAGTTTGGGCACCATGCGAAAAGAGTCAAACCTTGTGGCTACCAGACGAAATTTCCCTTTTTTTTACGAGGTCACTGTCACCACTCTTATCGCTGTCACCACCCTTATCGTTGTCACCACCCTATCGCTGTCACCACCCCTATCGCTGTCACGACCCTATCGCTGTCACCACCCCTATCGTTGTCACCACCGTATCGCTGTCACCACCCTTATCGCTGTCACCACCTCTATCGTTGTCACCACCCTTATCGCTGTCACCACCATATCGCTGTCACCACCCTATCGCTGTCACCACCCATATCGCTGTCACCACCCCATCGCTGTCACCACCCCATCGCTGTCACCACCCCTATCGCTGTCACCACCCTTATCGCTGTCACCACCCTATCGCTGTCACCACCCTTATCCCAGGTAAGTTACTTCGGGAGCTTACTCAGATTTATTCTCGCATGCATGTAGTCACATGATATACTGAGTGTTTGCATATGCATAAAAGCATGATAATGTAGTATCCTATTTAGGTTGCACTAATTGAATGAGCACTTGTTTACTTCATGCGTTTGGAAACAGAACGGTCGTTATCTGTGAGTCATTAGAGTCTTTGCTAGGGTCATAGGACAACCCAGCCCCATAGGGTCTGTCCTGATAGAGTCTTGAGAGCATGAGCCTGATTTCATTCATATGCATGTACTCTAACCTCGCTGTTAGGTATGGATGACACTGTACATGACGTTTCCATGTACTTCAACCTCGATGATAGGTATGGACGATGTTGTACATGATATTTTTATGTACTCCAACCTTGATGTTAGGTTTGGAAAATGTTGTACATACGATTATACCCCTACATATGTACTCCAACCTCGATGTTAGGTATGGATGATGTTGTACATATACCTCACCCCGGATGAGGTAAGGATTTGTGAGAGAGAGTCGGCACATGCCCTTTGTCATTATGTGTTGGCCTATTTACTGCATTTTTCGTTATTTTATAACTGTTAGCATGCCTTGTGTGTTTAATTATCGTACTGCATTATAAGCATCTTTATTTAAGAATAACATGTATGATGTGATCACAGTGGGACCGAGTCCCGTGTGTGAGCCTTAGTCTGATCCCATTCCCTGTATTATTTTTAAGGTATGATTGCAGATCATTGATTGCTCTATGCATCTATGACGGGTTTATCCTTTTGGCGCACTATCGACCGAGAAACTGACTTTTGCCAGATTTATATACTTGGATGTTTTTACACTCATTTACTTGGTTTGACCCGGCCATGCCGTGGTAAGTTGTACGCTGATTTCCGCTAATTCTATTTTGGAGATCAATTGGTTTTGATCGACTTAGTAAAATAGGACAGGTTATGGGTAGCCAACGGCCCTTCGTATATTTTGGGGTTTTAAATCCCCTTTTTCAAAGACTAACTTTTGGGGTTTGAAACCTCGACCCGTACTTGGATTGCAAGATCCAAACGAAGATATCCAACCTTCGAAACGTAACCCGAATATTATAATTTGGGCTGTTACAATTTTATATGTACGTAAGTACTATTTATATCACAACTATTTAGATTATTAATAATTAAGTCTGCATAAATAATATTGTTAAGCATGACAAGTATTTAGTTTAAATCCAAACACCTTATCTTCCCCTTTTTATGATAATTTAATTTTAAAAAATTTAAATCGCTTTAATTCAAACCTGGTAAAAAATATAAGTTTGGGATAAATTAATATAATAGTAAATTTCTTAAATTATCATTAGATTTATTTTAATTAACAATTGATTACATTGAATTAATTATTTAGGTGGAGCCACATTTAGGTGGGTTAACTAATAAAGATATTAAATTTTTGATTCAAAATAAATTAAAGTTATATTAGGAAGTAAGTTTCAATAAATAAATAAATTAATTTAATTCAACGAGTAAAAACAAGTTTGGGAGAAATTAATATAATAGTAAATTTTTAGATTTATTTTAATTAATAATTGATTAGTTGAATTAATTATTTGGGTGGGGCACATTAGAGGAGAACTTGCTAGGTAAGTCTGGTTTAAAGAAGAGTCGTCATGTGACATGTTTTTCAAGTGTTATTATTATTATTATTATTATTATTATTATTATTATTATTATTATTATTATTATTATTATTATTATTATTATTATTATTATTATTATTATTATTATTACTACTACTACTATTATTATTATTATAGAAGAAAAAAATAGAGTGATTTAAAGAGATAAAAGAAATAAGAAAAAGATAATAAAAGAAAAAAACATGATTGGTGGAAAGGAGAGAATAAAGAAAAGATTGATATGTAGGCAGAAAGTGTTTTGTTATATATATATATATGAGGATAGATCCTATGTAAGCAAGTGTTACTGTGTAATTTATGAGTAAATCTAGAACGTCGGATTAAGAAGATCAAACGGATGAGATTAAAAGTAACTTGTGAACAGTGACATTATTCGTAGGTACGAAGTGATTATTCGTATGTACATACATATGAATAATCTTTTGTTACTTACAAATAATTACATTTGTTCATACATACGAATAATTACATTATTATACACGAATAATCGCTTGGTACCTACGAATAATTTCTCTGCTCACAAATTACACCGTAAGGGTTGCTTACACGGGATCCAACCTAATATATATATATATATATATATATATATATATATATATATATATATATATATATATATATATATATATATATATATATATATATATAAATGCACGCTGATTTCCAGTGTATACCTGCACGCTGATTCGGACGTGGCACCACATCAATAAGGATGTGCATTTGTTTAATCAGGATTTGTGGTGTATCTAACAACACCCAAATATAAAATAGAAGTAGATATGTATTCTAAATAAAATTTTAAAGAAAAAATGACCAAAAATAATACTCCATTCGTTTTGAAATATAAGTCTACTGACTTTTTGCACGCTTTTTAAGGAGTTAAAAACTTTATAAAATATTTTTTTTATTAAATTTTTTACATAACTATATACTTATTAGTAATATATATAAGACTATGTAAAAAATTAATAAAAAATATTATTTTATATATTTTTGAACACCTTAAAAAGCGTGTAAAAAGTCAATGGACTTATATTTCAAAACGGAGGGAGTAAGAACTTTTAAAATAACTAATTCATATATAAATCATTTCCTAATAAACCAATTTTGATATGTCCAATAATTTTTTACTAAAATTTCAATCAAAGTGACGATTTAGTAAATAGCGATAAACTTTGGGCTTAAAATAAAATTAACATAAAATTTTGGGAGAAAATATCTAAAGGAAAAATTTACCTTCTTCCTCCTCGTTCTTGACCTTCCTCGTGCCCATGGAAGACTGTAAACCAATTGTTCGACCCCTCTGTCTCCCTCATCGCCACTCTTTTCTGGTCTTCGTCTTGAAATCAAATCAACTCCGAGCAAAGAGCCAACAATGGAAGCAACTCCGCCCCCGCCCTCTTGTGTTCTTCTCAATTATCGTTCCTTCTCAATTGTGTTTTGTATGGTGTTTTTGTGAATTGTTTAGAGAAAATTGATTTCAATTTTGCGTTTTAAAAATTAGGGTTCTTGAACACAAAAATTTAGATCTAAAAAATTGTATCGGTTTATATGAAATTGATGATGCTAATTATGTGTTTAAGCATGATATGATTTAGGTCTACACCATCCCTATAAAAATTCAGATGGTTTCCTGAGGTTGCATAATCCAATCTTCCATGTGAGACAGTGTGGTTGACCGAAGTGGTCTTGCCATGAAGTTTAAATTTTTTAATTAAATATTTTCTTGCAAAATTTTATGCTAATTATATTTTAAACCCAAAGTTTATCTTCAATTGTCAAATCAACCCTTTGATTGGAATTTTGGTGGTCATATCAAAATTGATCTATTATTGAATAGTTTGTATACGAATTAGTTATTTTTAAGGTTCCTATAATTTTTGGTCTATAGGTAAATACTTGTATTATTGTTGGTTATTTTTCCAATTTGAAAACATAATAGTTTATTTCATACTAATATTTTTATAAAAAATAATGTTTTTAAAGATATTTGAGTACATTTTGACCGGAAAATGTGGTTCAAAGAAATTGACAAAATGCAATGCCACAAAATTATTAATTAAAAAAAAACGGGCAGGAAACTAAAACCTAAATCACCCAAAAAAGGCCTGGCCTTTTGTAGCAAAGTTAACCCGCTCGAAACTGACAGGTGAACCCAAAATCAAGCACACGAAGCAGCCACGTTTCCATGTATAATCCGTGTTCCTAATTCCATATCCCGAGCAATTGCCTTTTCAAATCATCTTCAATCTAAACTTATTTTTTCCTTTTCAAGTGCTCCACGTAAAATCTCAAATACCCCTTTTAGCTGTTGCCCAACTGATGAATTTAGCATATCTGGAAGTGAACGGATTCATTTAAAAAACCCCTTTTGCTGTGTTCTTCATCCTCTTCAATCTTTAATTTAAACGTACACCAATCACGGTTTATTAAGAACCCCCCGCGATTCGCCCACGCATTTTGAACCATATATATAATCCGCTTACACTCCCTCCTCATTTCGCCATCAAGCTTAATTCCCCCAAATTCACAATAACAGAATAAGAAAAAAAAAAAGAAGGTCAACATCTAGATCATATATACAAGTCTTTCATAAATGTCTGACCCTCAGGAACCCCCTAACCCCTCTCCCACTAGCCACCCTGAAACTGCCGCCGCTCATCCTCATGTTCTCACTCTTCCGGTTGCTGCTGAGGCGGCGGCGGCCACTGTGGCGGCTGCTAGAGTAGCTGCAGCAGCAGGGTCGTCGTCGTCGTCACCGCCGTTGCCGTCGCCTACTAGCAAGCACCCGTCTTACAAGGGGATCCGGACCCGGGGAGGGAAGTGGGTGTCTGAGATCCGGGAGCCCCGCAAGACCACCAGGATATGGCTGGGGACCTTCCCCACAGCTGAGATGGCAGCGGCAGCCTACGATGCCGCCGCCCTCGCGCTGCGTGGGAACGACGTCGTCCTCAACTTCCCGGACGCCGTCGGGAAGTACCCCCGTGCCGCCTCCACATCCCCTGCCGACATCCGCAGCGCCGCCTCCGCAGCTGCCCAAGCAGCAGCAGCGGCGGCGGAGGCGGCGGCTGTGGGTAAAGAAGACCTCCCGGAGAAGAAAGAGGAGGCGGCTGCAGAGATGGTGGCGCCGCAGCCAGGGATGAGTGAAGAAGAGGAGATCATCATAGACTTGGATGCGTTTTTCGACATGCCGAATTTGCTTGTGGATATGGCGGGCGGCATGATGGTCAGCCCTCCCAGATTGATGGGCCCCGCCCCGGCTGAGGATGACGACTTGCCGGAGAATCTCGCCGGCGATAGCCTCTGGAGCTATGATAAGTAATTATTTTTTGGTTCGATCTCCATTCACAACCGGAAGGCAGAGGTACTTAAATCTGCGCTTCCATTTTCGTACCAGCAAAAGTTTAATAATTTCATAAGATTATATATTATATATATATATATATATATATATATATATATATATATGTAATTGGGTGCTATACATCGATCTGACGGAGATCTCCACAATTAAGAGAGAAAAAAAAAGGAAAAAGCGCTTCATTTCCCTTCAAAATTTTGATCCATCTGTACCGGTATTTTTCCTCTTGGAATATATATATATGTAGCAAGAGATTGATTGATATATATATATATATATATTCATGCCATTTCTGAAAAGTAATGACATTCTTAATTTCTGCAAAATTCAAGATAAATAATGTAATATTAATATTGGAAGATGATCGATGTAATTAGTTATCGATCTATATATATATATATGATTGGATCTCGAGCTTTCGAGCTCGCAGATGATTCTTTATGCAAAATCATTACCTCTAAGATATCGATCGAGTTAGCTCTCGATTGATCGGATCTCTCGCTAGCTTGTCATAAATATATTATAGGTGGTGAACAAAAACGGATTGAATTGAGCTGCAAAATTTTAAGGAGGGATAAGATCCAATTTGACATCCGAGTTAGGGTATGGGGGAGAATGGGTAGCTGGGATTACCTGAATTAGCATTTAGGGTTTCTGGTTGAAGGCGACAGATTTCCTCTATTAACGGCTTATATATATGTATGTATTTTTATTATCATCTACACCGAGGAAGATTAATTTGGTCATAATTGAACAAAGCTTTCTATTAGATCATTACCATTAAGCGAAAAAATAACTGGTTTTTCTGCACTAAAAAAAAACGTTCTCCAAAACTTGTTTTGTTAAAAGGAAAAATAATCTAATTCATCGTTCTTTTCCATCAATAAAGTTAAAAAAGAAGATGCATGTGATTATTTATCAAGTTTGAGTTGGTGATCATGGAAAATTAATCTGTACATGGTTATAATAACTAATTTCATGCAGGATTCTAACTAATGAAATATCTAAACGTATCTACGTACGTTCAGTCCATCCGATCCAAAATAAGTATTGTTTTAGCTTTTGACATAATTTTTAAGTAAAATATTAATTATCATTGGTTTTATACATTTTTTCTAAATCTTATCATTTATTAAATGCTTACCAACTTTTTCAACCAATAAGTCAAAAGTTTAAAAGAAAAAGTAGTCAATAAATACAACTTTCAATAACAATTTTCATTAACCAATCTATTAAATTGCCTAAAAAATATAAAACGACACTTATTTTGACTCGGAGGTAGTATCAAACTAGAAAAGAACAATGATGATTTTTCTAACTTAGCCCGTCTAGCACCATCAGCTAACTTTTCACAACTTCTTTTTTACTTTTGATATTATATAATTTTAAATAAAATAAATATAAAATTTTACTTTAATTAGCTTTTAAAATCAGAACTTTTAACATCTATTCGCCCAAAATTTTTAGAGCTTTTAATTTTTCATATATTTAACTTATTAACATATACATTAATAAGTTTTCATCAGTAACCCTAACAACTAACTCTCTAGTTGGTTTACCATACACCATTATAACTTATTAACATATATATTTAACACAAATAATCCATAACTTGAGCTACCATATCCCACCTTCAGCTACTATTTTACCAAACAGAACCTTATACCTTAAATATGTTAAATCTTATTTAGGAACTCCATTAATTAAAAATTTAAATTTAGATAGAAGGAAGGAACGAAGGAAGGAGAATCAAAAGGTCTTGAGTTCAAATCTCAATCCCTTCACATTTTATTTGTTTTATTATATCATCATTCCCCACAATTAGTTGAATTAAAAATGTTATGTTTAAATTATATATTTATTTGTTTTATTATATCATTATTTCTCATAATTATTTCAATTAAAAATATTATATTTAAATGATATATTTAATGTTTTCTTTCAATATTATTTTAAAAGTAATTCTTTTTGATTTTTTCTATATTTTTTTGTTTTTCTCAACTATTTAAATAAAAACATAAATAAATAAAAAATTTTAGTTTTTTAAATATTTTTTTTAAAAAAATCTTCTTAGTAGGTATACACGAAAAAAAAAAATTGAAAAAAAATTTTTAGCACCTACCTAACCGAAATATTAATTCTGGTTTCGCCACTGTTCGGATATATAAAACATTCCACGAATTATAAACTAATTCATTATGGACTCGTATGTCTGTTGGAAAACAGATCCCAAACTAATATCAAACGAGCTTAATATATATATATATATATATATATGAAATGAGAACTGTGTTAGATTTCTTTTATTTTTTAAATTATAATTACTCTGTCCATCTTCTAATAACAACGCCTAGTCTAGGGGCTTGTTTGATTAACAAATCAAAATTCCAGAAAATAGCAAATCATATGAGATACCATACCATAAATATGTGCGTGTTACGATTAACATTGTTGTTTCTTTTTTTTTTACGAATTTATGTTCTAGGAAAATGCAGAGAATTGAATTTAGAGGAATAAGTGAGGTTGACAGTTAAATCGCGGAATTTCTTTCTATATTTCGGAAGTATGAGTGTGTGACTTGTTAGAATGGATCCACTTCTGTCATATTTATTAATGTCTTGTATTTTCATTTCTCAACATGTATTCATTTTATTTATTGAAAAGTCATTTCTAGGAATTGCAGGTGTTGCGTTCAACCAAATGAAAAACTATGTAGCTAGGCGGTACCATGCATCCATTTTATTTCCGGGGCCTTTTTTTTTTCCTTCTTTTTTTTTTCGCGCCAAATTGACAAGGTTTATGTATACATAATCAGCCTAAGCATGGTATATCCCAACAACATAGTTTAATGATCGACTCAACCAATTAATTTAATTGTCAAAATGTTGCTGATCGAGTTCGAGTGTTAACCGACTTTAATATATACTGACGTACTCAATCAATCAAAGTATCAAACCATCCACACCTTAAAATATTGAATGTTGCTGTGATTGATTGGATCACCGCATTAACTTGGATATATTTTAATGATTCCAAACAATGAAAGAGGACAGGGAATTTTGATATTTATTAGCTAGAGTAAGAATATGTCATTTTTTTTTATCAGGTATATTGCAAACACATTTTTTTTATCAGGTATATTGCAAACGGTTTGAGCTTGATTACAAATCAAACTAAAATAACATGAACACTGTAATTTTGTAAACGAGCTCAAGAACTCACGAGCTCGAGTTCGAGCTTGAGCAACTTTCCTAGTTCGCGAGCCAAGCTCAAGTACTTGATTGGGCTTGTTTTCATATGTAGCTTGAGTTCGACCTCGTCTCGTTTGTAAACAAGCCCAATTTGAACACCAAGTATTCGAGCTCGTGAACTCGTATATCACCTCTAGACAAAATCAAACACATTTTAACTCTTTTTTTTTTCGGATCTAGGAAAAAATTCTTTGAACCCAAAAAGTCAAATCTCAAACTTGAGGCTCTCAAATCTCTCTCGATGAGCACAATCACCGCCTCACCAGCTTCGACCTTGGCCTTTAGACGTCTGCCCCACCCCATTCCTCAAACCTAGAGACCTTGCTCTTTGATTGTGTAGATCGAGAATTTACCAAATTAATTTTGGATCTATATATTGAGACTTGATCGTGCTGCTGTAAGAATTCAAGCATCATTTATGCATCCATATGTGAAATAATACGAGCAACAAATCTGTGAATTTGTTTCCAATATATTACAGGGTCTAGGTGTTGGAACAAGCTCTAGTTTGCCTAATATAATGGCCAGGTGGCAGAGAGAAATGAGTAGGGGTGACAATTTCACCCGCATCCGATGGTTATCTGTTTCACTCGATCCAAAAAAACGGGTGAAAATCCGATGCAAGGGCAAAAATTGAACGAGATCGAGCTAGATTGAGCTCGTAAAAAATGGAACGTGATGAAGAAGATTGAAGGAAGAGAGATTTTCTGCATGTATTGTGTGTATAATTTTGTTACAGAGAGATAGAGACGTATTTGTACAAAACATATGGGTCTATCCGAGTACAGGAAAGTTTGGCTTAAAGCCCATCTCAAATGTATTACAAAACGTCATCTCTTTTCTCTATATTGTTCAATACCTCTCTTCAAGCTGGAGTCTCTGCAACTCCGAGCTTGTCAAGCACCTGTGGAAAGCACATTCCTGGCAATGCCTTGGTAAGAACGTCTGAGAGCTGGTCCTTGGAAGCAACATATCGAAGTGCAATTAAGCCCTCTAGAACCTTTTCCTAGACATAATGACAGTCAAGCTCCACATGCTTTGTCCATTCATGAAATACGGGGTTTTTAGATATATGGATAGTTGCTTGATTATCATACCGAACAGGAATTGGTGTGATGCCAGTGACTCCCAACTCAGATAGGAGCCTAGTTAGCCAAGCTACCTCTGTGCACACTCTTCTGATCGATCTGTACTCAGTCTCAGCTGAAGAAAGAGACATCGTCGGCTGCTTCTTTGACTTCCAAGAGATAAGGCTTCCACCCACGACACTACATAGCCACTAACAGATCTCCGGGTTAATGGACACGATGCCCAGTCAACATCACAAAAAGCTTGCAACTCAAATGACCCTGATCTGGACAAGAACAGACATCGATGCTGCGTGCCTTTGAGGTACCTTAGCGTTCGCATTGCTGCACTAAAGTGCCTTTCTCGTGGAGCCTTCATGAATTGATGGAGAAATTGGACAGCAAAGCATATACCAGGACGTGTATGAGTCATGAAATTAAGCTTTCCCACCAATTTCCTAAATTCAGTGGGATTAGCTAACAAAGGACTTCCATCCACTATCAACTTTGTGTCTGCAATCAGGGGACTAGCTGCATCTAGTGATGATTCACACTTGAATTCCTCAAGTGTTTCCTAAATAAAGCGCTTCTAGTTGATATAGACACCCTCATCAGTATGTATGAACTCCATTCCAAGGAATGGGTTCAGTTGACCTAAGTCCTTGATCCTGAATTTAGAGTCCAAGAAAGCTCTAATGTTTGCAATTTCTTCTTCATCACTTCCTGTCATCAATATATGTCCACATATATAGCAAGATATATATGTGACTTTGCCTTCTAAATGCTTGCTAAAAAATGAATAATCATTCAATGATTGTGAATAACCCTTATACTGCAGGGCACATGACAACTTAGCATACCATTGTCTCGAGGCATGTTTCAGGCCATATAATGACTTCTTGAGCCTACAAACATATATGCCCTGGTGGAGCTGTCCTGCCTGGTGGAACGCTCATGTAAACGATATCATGCAAATCCCCGTGCAGGGAAGAATTATTGACATCGAGCTGCACCATTGTCCATCGATTCTTTGCTGCGACCGCCATTAAAGTCCTGACTGTGGTCATCTTCACAACCGGAGAGAAGGTTTCTGTGTAGTCTATTCCCTCCCTTTGGGTGAAGCCTCTAACAACCTGTCTAGCCTTATAGCGTTCAATCGAACCATCAACCTTATGTTTCACCTTATACACCCATCTACAGCTGATAGGCCGAGCCCCTCTTGGTAGTGAAACCATTTCCCAGGTGTCATTCAACTCCAAAGCCTGAAATTCATCCTTCATTGCTGCTTCCCACACCTCAAACCTGCAGGCCTCTTAATAACTCTAAGGTTCAACCACAAGCTAGCTTGACATCAGAGAGATGAGCACTACCCAGTTGTAGTGTAGTTGTGATTGTATGACAGCAGAGGTGATCATGTGCATCAACATGTGAGCCAATGTAATCGTAAAGGTGACGAGGAGGAACACTCAAGCGGGTAGAACGACGAAGCTCACTCTCAACAGGAGGAGGAGGGACAAATTAAGGCTAAGGAGGTGACAACAGAGGTGATGTTTCAACATCAGGATAGCGGGTAGAACGACGAAGCTCACTCTCAACAGGAGGAGGAGGGACAAATGAAGGCTAAGGAGGTTACAACAGAGGTGATGTTTCAACATCAGGATATGAAGGTTGAGGAGGTGCAGATGATGAAGTAGGAGCTAAAAACTCATCATCTGAATCACAACCATCAGAAGGATGAGGAAACATAGAAGCAATCGATGGGGATGATGAAGCATCCTTATAAGGAAAGTGAGACTCGTGAAAAACCACATCACGAGAAATTTGAACTCTGTGAGAATCCATGTTAAAGACTCGATACCCTTTGGTGCCTGAAGGGTATCGAAGGAAAATGCAAAGACTTTCCAAAGGCATAAACTTGTGCATGCCTTGCTTCAAAGTTGAGCAGTAGCACAAGCAACCAAAGCTCTTAAGCTCAGCATACACAGGTTGCTTACCATTTAACACCTCAAATGGACTCTTACCATGAAGTAATTGACTTGGAATTCGATTGATGATATATGCTGATGTTAGAACAACTTGTCCCCAATACTTAAGGGGAAGCTTTGATTGAAACATCAAAGCTCGAGCAACCTCCAAGAAGTGCTTATGCTTACGCTCCACAACACCATTTTGTTGTGGGGTGTACACGCAAGAGGTGTGATGAAAAATTCCTTTGGAATGAAAATACTCAAAGGATTCACGACTAATGCCCAGCTCCTGAGCATTATCTGTACGAATGGTTTGAACACGACAATCAAATTGATTCTCAACCATTGCAACAAACAATTTGATCACAGAAAGAGCACAATGCTTAAATACGATAAGGTGAATCCAAGTTGTCCGACTGAAATCGTCAACAATAGTAACAAAATACCGATTACTGTTATATGTCTGCACTTGAAACTGTCCCCAAATATCAATATGAAGTAACTGAAAGGGTCTAGTGGATGAAATCACACTTCTAGGAAAGGATAAACGTTGTTGCTTAGCACGAGCACACACCTCACAAGGTGCAACAATACTTACATCAATGCCAGAAACCAAGTGTTGAAGCTTAGAAGATGGTAAATGACCCAGTCTGTTGTGCCATACTGAAGCATTTATTAGAGCTGCTACCATAACCTTGTTGTCACTAGGACCACGAAACTTTGTCAAGCTCTTGTCAAGGAAATAGAGACCACGTCTACATCGCCCAAGCATGAGAGGCTTCTGCCTCTGCTCCCCCTGCAACAAGCACAACTGAGGAATGAACATCACTGCACGACCTATATTGCTCACAAGCTTGCCGAATGAGAGAAGATTGCATTTGAAATAAGGTACGAATAACACCTCTTTCAAAACCAATCCATCAGCAAGCTTAACACTCCCCATAGTGTCCAATGTCAAAGTATAGCCAGTGGGCAAGACGATGGAGAAGGGCCGAGCAATCGGAGCTTGTGTGACAAACAAGGACTTGTCTATACACATGTGACTATTTGCTCCAGAATCTAATATCCAAACACCTTTAGACATATTAGAATCAAGAGTTATACCTCCATAACCTGCAAAATCTCTGCCAGACATGGCATCTCTTCTCTTCTGATTGTTGACATTCAGCATATCCAGAAGTTGAGAGTACCGAGCAGCTGTGAGTTCAGGCACACTCGCAGTATCACTATCATCAGCAACATGAGCAGCTACTTTCTTGTTTTTGTTGTTCTTTTTGGGAAAACCGTGAATGAAATAGCACTTTTCAATTTCGTGATTTTTCTTCTTACAATGAGTGCAATACATGCTCGACTTCTTGGATCGAGCCTGCACATCACTTTTCTTAGCCTCAACAGAAAAAGACGATGTCAGATCTGTACTAGAAGAAACCCGATTCTTGAATTCTCGTTGAGATTCCTCTTGAGAAATCATCGAATATGCAACACTAACACTCAACAATGGTTGAATCATCAACACAACACCTCTTTCTGCAGTGTAAGATTCATTGAGTCTCAAAAGGAACTGCATAAGCTTTTGTTCCTCATAGAACTTCACTTTATCTTTTCTAGATCCACATGTACACGGTTGAATCTTCCTCAGATTATCGAATTCCTCCCATAGCGCTTTGAGTTTGTTAAAATAAGTAGAGATTGAAGAAGTACCTTGAGAAAAGGTAGTTAACTCTCTCTCTGCAATGCAAACATTTGAGCGCCGTTGACTTGGCCATAGCGCAACAAATTCCTTTGCAGTCTCAGTATACATCACGCTGCTATGGATTTCTGGATCAAGGCTGTTGAGAAGCCATGAAGTGACCATGTCCTTGCATATGTCCTAGACCTCTGCTCTCAGATCATCATCATCAGGCCTTGAAAGCTTTTCAGTTCTGAAATGGAATTTGTTTTTCGCGCCTAATGCGATTTTTGCAGATCTTCTCCACTTTTTGAAATTCCTTCCATCGAAGGTTCCAGTGACAATCGCAAGCCCTGGATGATCACTGGAGTGAAGAAACAGTGGATCTGTCGTCTCAATCACCAGTTTGTTTCCTGTTTTAGCTGCCATTGGAATTGAGCTTCAATCTGACTTCAAATGGAAAGAAGAAAGTAGATCTAGATGCGGATTTGCGGAAGTAATTCGAAAATGAGATCTACTGCTTTGATACTATGCGAGAATTGAACGAGATCGAGCTAGATTGAGCTCATAAACATTGGAAAGTGATAAAGAAGATGGAGGTAAGAGAGATTTTCTGTATTATTTGTGTTTAATTTTGTTACAGAGAGAGATGTATTTATACAAAACATATGGGCCTATCTGAGTACAGGAAAGTTTGGGCTTAAAGCCCATCTCAACTGTATTACAAAACGTCATCTCTTTCCTCTATATTGTTCAATAAAGGTGGGTATTAAACGGGTGATGGGTGAACAGGTGACGGGGCGGGGCGAATTTTGCTACATATACTATTAATTAGATCAATTTTCATAGTTCTTATGTGGCTTGCTTCTTCATGATGATTAGTAAAAGACCTAACCATGAAAGTTTCCTCGGATTTAGCTTAAAGACAATGGAAAATTCATTTTTTTTATATAAGGCGAAAATTTGAGGGTGGTCAACCGCGGTTGAACTACCACCCAAGTCCGTCCTTACGGACGAGCTCGTCGACTACAGTATCAGATCCCTAGTCGGTCGGAGTCGGCAGCAGACCAAGGTGAGCGAGACGATCTGCAACGCGGTTGCCCTCTCTGAGTATATGAGAGTACGACACACTAACAAATTCATATTGGATGCTAGTTCCAATTCCACACTTTATTATATTTCTATATTTATGTTTTGAGATATTTTTCATGCAAATTTTCTTAATTGGGATTTTTGTAAGTTAGGGTACGGACATATGTGAAAAGTTTCCAAACCTAGTATTACCTTAATTATTTGTGCTTAATTGGGAAATTCGGGCAAAGATGGAGCTAGGGGGAAGACCAGCAAAGATCATGGCCACATTCATTCCTTGCTCTCCAAGGAGTGGCTGGAACCATCCTCATCCTTAAGCCTATCTATTTTTTTTTTATTGGGTAAGTAATTCAGATGCACTAAGTGCTATCCGATAGCATCCTTACGGATGAGGTCCATAAGACCCGAGTCACTGTATAAGGAGGGGTTGTCGGTAACCTGAGCAAGGTATGCAACCTTATCTGCTACACAGTTACCATGACGAAGAATGTGAGCAAACGAAACTTCGTTGACCCCTGCAAGAAGATAACTAATATCAGACATAATTAGTTCAATTTCCCATGGACATGGAGTTCCCTTTTTGAGGTAATCGATAATGATAAGGGAGTCACCCTCGATAATAAGCTTATCAATTTTCAATTCTAGTGCTTTTAATACACCTGACCGTAGCACCAGAGCTTCAGCCATTAGAGGCGTTTGTTTCCCAATAAGTTTACAACCCATTGCCTCTGGAAGCCCCTTATCATTTCGAATGATATATCCGATTGAGCTTTGTCTTTGTTTATGTGCAGACCCATCAAAGTTTAGTTTCCTCTTTCCTGGGGGTGGTTTTTTCCATTTATCAGTCTTTCTATGCTTCACTTTCTTGGTCGTGGGCTTACTCCAGTTATTAGGTTCGTTATCGCAATTACTATTGTATTTGATAGCTTTCCCCCATGCATTGATACTTGAATCAACCTTCCTCATAAATCCTTCAAAGTTAGGCAGTTTCTGTTGTTGAAAAATGAACTGATTTTGGACTAACCAAATGGCCCACCAGTGAAATGCCATTTTTTGTATATCTTTGGAATTTAATTGTGTGGCCAGCATAGCACATATAGGTGCAATCTTCCTTGACTCATTAATACTATTCCTGATCATACCCTTAAAACTGGTGGGGAGACCAGAATGAAACATCGAGTAGTTGCATTCTAGAAACAAGTGGGTAGCGTCCTCCTCGTGGTGATTACAGATTGCACAGTAGGAAGGAACCGCAATGCCCTTTCTTGCCAAGCGAGCCGTGGTTGGAAGTCCATCATGACATACTTTCCAAAGAAAATTCTTAATCTTTGGCGGGGAATCAATTTTCCAAATCCACGCATTCTCTTCATATGATTGTCCTATAGATTTTGCATTATAAATATATGCGCTAGATGTTGTGAACCACCCTTTTTTGTCCGGCCACCAATATAATCTATCTAGAATTTTATTTTTCGGCAAGGGAATGTCGGCAATTTGCTTAGCTGCATCGGTAGGTAGTACTGCACTTAGTTTATCCCATCTCCATTTACCATCGAGAATATATTGGTCCACTGTTTCTTCAAGATCGTTTCTCCTCGGGATTACACACTGGTTTTGGATGTCAGGAACAGGTGCCCAATTGTCTTTCTAGAATTTAATAGTTTTACCGTCCCCATCTGACCATGCCAGGCCGTTTTTAAATGGCTTAATTAATTTTCTCAACTGAGTCCACTACCAGGAAGCATTGCCTTTTTTTTTTTTTTATCAAATTCCAATAGATTCGTTCATTTCAAGTACTTATGATTGATGCTGTTCACCCAACTATTAGTTGGTTCGGCTATAATTTTCCATAGAAGCTTCATTTGCAGTGTTTCATTCATCTCCTTGGCCTTCCTTAGTCCCATTCCCTTTATTCTTAGGTCTACACACCTTATCCCAACTGATTAAGGGTTTATATTGCAGGTCTTTGTTCCAAAAGAAACTTCTATTAATCTTGTCCAATGCCGAATGTACTGATGCAGGGAGCATGAAGCTTTGCATCGAGTATAGTGGTTTAGATGATAGGTTTGAGTTAATTAAAACCGATCTCCCCTGTTGTGACAGGGCGTCCGCCTTCCACTTTGTCACCTGGTTTGCTGTATCCCAATCACCTCCTCGAAAGTTGTTTTATTTACTCTACCATTCACAATAGGACACCCCAAATACTTGTCGAGTTGAATTTGCTTCGAGATATTTAAACACCCCTCCACACCTGGAATACGGGACGCCGGGATACCAGGGGAGCCTTGAAAAGCCGATTTATTATAATTTACTTTTTTTTTCCTGAGATCAGGCAATATTCATTGGCAATAGTCTTTACTCTTTCACAAGGAGACATACTACCCTTAGAGAAGATGATAATATCATCCGCAAATGCTAAAAAGGGAATTCTGGGACCGGAATGGCCAAACCTAAATCCAATACCCGATTTGTCTAAGTTGGATTCCCATGTCAGCTTCCTAGCAAGAACCTCCGCTCCAAGTATGAACAGAAAAGGAGAGAGAGGGTCTCCTTGTCTGATACCCCTAGACGGTTTGAACAATTCAGTCGGGCCATTGTTTACTAGTACAGAAAATGACACCGTTGTTACACATTCCATTATTAGATCAATAAAATGTTGATTAAAACCGAATTTACTAAGGACTGATTTCGTGAAATCCCAATCAACTCTATCATAAGCCTTTTCCATATCTAATTTAATAGCCAACCACCCCTCAGACCCCTTTCGAGACTTGAAAGAGTGGAAAATCTCATGAGCTATAAGGATATTATCCTGTATGGCTCTATCGGACACAAATGCTCCTTGAAAAGGGTGAATTAGTTTTCCTATAACCTTCTTTAGGTGTTCCGTTAAAATATTTGATATTATTTTATATATGGTCAAACATAGACTAATGGGTCTATAGTCTTTAGTCTTTGCAGGATTATCGCACTTAGGGAGTAGAGTAATAAAAGTGTGGTTTATTTGCCGGAGCAGCTTCCCAGAATGGAAAAAACGCTTTCATAGATTTTATCACATCACAACCAATAATATCCCAGTATGTTTTATAAAATTCAACCGTCATGCCGTCCGGGCCGGGAGATTTGTTAATACCTAAAGACCAGACACCATCCTTTATCTCCCCATTATTTGGTTGGTTACATAGATATCTATTGTCATCTTCGGAAATAGACTGAGGGATCAAGTCCAGGTAGCTACTCAAGAGATTTACATTAACCTGGTCTTTCGAAAATCTATTTACAAAATCATTTTTTATTTTTGTACGAATATTTTGCTCTCCAGTAATCAAAGTTCCTGAATTGGAAATGATGTTCCTTGTGATTTTCCTATTCCTTCTCCTAGAGGCTATACGATGAAAATAGGTTGTATTTGAGTATGCTAACTTCAGATGTTTGGATTTAGCTCTCTGGCACCAAAACTCTCTCTGAAATTGTAGGAGCTTATCCTTTTTAAGGATAAGTTGTTTTTCTTTGTTTATGTTATTACTAGAGGAGGAGTTTGCGCTTTGGAGGCTTACAAGCTCTTTTTCTACCTGCTTTATTTGGCGGAAGATGTTGTAGAAAGTGAACTTATTCCACTCTTTCGCTTTTTATTTTAGAATTTTAGTCTTATATATTAGTCTATACATAACCGACCCATTACACCTTATCCTCCAAACCTGCTTGACAATATTTCGGAAGTCCGGCCTCTGAAGCCACATATTCTCGAATTTAAAAGGTGGTGGTATGAAGGTCGTTTCTGGATTTAAGCTTATAGATATGGGGCATTGATCAGAAGATGTAAATGCTCCATTGCAGGTTACTAAGTCGGGAAATAATTCAAGAAACTTATGTTGAACAAGAACCCGGTCGAGTTTCTCGTAGATATTGTCCTCTCCCTCAACTTTTTTCCTCCAAGTAAACTGATTGCCTGAAGACGGGATTTCCAAAAGGGAACATTGACTCTTAAACTGAGTTAGTCTGACAAATCTTGTATGTCCATCTACTACTCTTCCCATTTTTTCGCAACTGCTACTGAGTTGCGCGCAAATTGCCATATTTTATATGCACATATAAGTCCATTTTATTATTCTTTTGCATGCATATTAATGGGAAAATATGGGATTAGTGTAGTTTACGCTTTATAATCAAATATATGGGCCTGCACGAGTTTCTATGTGATTTCGCAGAAAACAGGATAAAAATGGACAGATTTGGAAGAGCGGAAAAAGAACTCGAAGTCTTCTGAAGAGGTCGAAATCGACTGGCGACCTCGACATTGAGTATAGCAGCAAACATAGGAATCGAGCAGAAAAAGAACAGAGCATGTCGATACCAGAGAGGTCGATATCGAGGATTGAAGGTCGATATCGAGTGGCCATATCGAGATAAAAGATAGAAGTCGAGGTCGAATCTGAGTAGAAGAAGGAGAGCTCGAGATAGGGTTTCACAGAGGTCAATATCGATGTCTGAAGGTCGATATCGATGTTGCCCAGAAGAGGAATCCGACTCAGATTTTGATAGAATTATATCCGAAGCTTGCACGTCTATCCAAAAGTCGAGATTTCTTATCTTCAACATTAGAGCTATCATATGAGCTGATTTACCATAGAATTTTTAGTTTTTACATTATTTAAGTTTTATCTTATAGAATAAAGATAAAGTTTCGAGTCTTTGGATAACAAAGTTTGATATCTATATCTAGAGGCCATTAGGGCTGAGTTTAGGCATCAACACACATCCAATGTCAGTTATTCAAACACATAGAACACAGAGAATTAGTAGAGAGAGAGAGAGAGAGGAGGCCGATTGAGTTGGTGGAAGCGAGAGCGGAGATTTGGCTTGTTCGGTTGTAATTTCTTTCTTTTGCAATTTTAAAGTAGTTTTCTTTCAATGATGATGATGAGTTGCATGATGAGAAGCGAGTAGTCAAACCACTTCTAGGGTCAAGGTGAGCCCGACGATAGTGATGTAGGGTAAGTGCATCAAAGGTATGACTTTTATCCGATTCCGTCTTCTATCCTATGCATGATTCCTTGCGAAAGTTAGGGAGATTCATTATTTGCATTATTTGGATTACTCATGAATTGGATAGTAACTCTTAGGAAATATGCGAGAGCCTCTAATCACCTAAGTGTTGGTAACGAAAGTTATTTGACGAAAAGGTATTAAATTTCATAAATTTAGCATAAAACTTGCATTGTTATCGTTGTGGCATGAAACCCCGACTTTGGAAGATTTTAATTAATTGAATTCATATAAAAGTTTAAGTTTTGTTTCTGATCATCCTTCTTTACCATTCTACGTTCTTCGGACTCTTTTCCGACAATTGGTTACGAATCACAATTTCTGTGACAAACATCGGAATTGACTGTAAAGGTCGATATCGAGGTCTAAAGTCGATATCGAGGTCTCTCTCGAGGTCGAATTTGCTGCTTTTGTCTTCTGCAGGAACTCTACTGGAACTCGACCAGTACTGAGGTCGATATCGACCAGACACATCGATATCAAGTGTCTTCTGAGGTCGAAAGCTTGATCGTGATTGCAACAAGGGAAGCGCTGATATACCTCCTCATGGATTCGATCCAGAATTACCCTACCACTACATCGGGAGGGATTCTTGTATTATTCGTTTGGGACAGGGAGTTAGCATAGTTGTGAATTATATTTGAATATTTGAATCTACCTCCCGCTTCTTTAAGGAGATGAACAAATTGGCGCCATTGCCGGGGAGACAATCAATCGCCACCTAAGTTTTCTCACGATCTTTTAGAGTTTATTTCGTAGGTTTATGCGACGTTCTGATCGCGGACGTATCCTGGAACCCATCAACGAGGCTGAACGTTTCTTCCATCTTCGCAACAAAGTTCCTGAATTGGAAATGATGTTCCTTATGATTTTCCTATTCCTTCTCCTAGAGGCTATACGATGAAAATAGGCTGTATTTGAGTATGCTAACTTCAGATGTTTGGATTTAGCTCTCTGGCACCAAAACTCTCTCTGAAATTGTAGGAGCTTATCCTTTTTAAGGATAAGTTATTTTTCTTTGTTTAAGTTACTACTAGAGGAGGAGTTTGCGCTTTGGAGGCTTACAAGCTCTTTTTCTACCTGCTTTATTTGGCGGAAGATGTTGCCGAAAGTGAACTTATTCCACTCTTTCGCTTTTTCTTTTAGAATTTTAGTCTATACATAACCGACCCATTACACCTTATCCTCCATATCTGCTTGACAATATTTCGGAAGTCCGGCCTCTGAAGCCACATATTCTCGAATTTAAAAGGTGGTTGTATGAAGGTCGTTTCTGGATTTAAGCTTATAGATATGGGGCATTGATCAGAAGATGTAAAAGCTCCATTGCAGGTTACTAAGTCGGGAAATAATTCTAGAAACTTATGTTGAACAAGACCCCGGTCGAGTTTCTCGTAGATATTGTCCTCTCCCTCAACTTTTTTCCTCCAAGTAAACTGATTGCCTGAAGATGGGATTTCCAAAAGGGAACATTGACTCTTAAACTTAGTTAGTCTGACAAATCATGTATGTCCATCTACTACTCTTCCCATTTTTTCGCTACTGCTACTGATGTGCGTGCAAATTGCAATATTTTCTATGTACATATAAGTCCATTTTATCATTCTTTTGCATGCATATTAATGGGAAAATATGGGATTAGTGTAGTTTACGCTTTATAATCAAATATATGGGCCTGCACGAGTTTCTATGTAATGTCGCAGAAAACAGGATAAAAATGGACAGATTTGGAAGAGCGGAAAAAGAACTCGAAGTCTTCTGAAGAGGTCGAAATCGACTGGCGACCTCGACATCGAGTATAGCAGCAGACATAGGAATCGAGCAGAAAAAGAACAGAGCATGTCAACACCAGAGAGGTCGATATCGAGGATTGAAGGTCGATATCGAGTGGCCATATCGGGATAAAAGATAGAAGTCGAGGTCGAATCTGAGTAGAAGAAGGAGAGCTCGAGATAGAGTTTCACAGAGGTCGATATCGATGTCTGAAGGTCGATATCGATGTTACCCAGAAGAGGAATCCGACTCAGATTTTGATAGAATTCTATCCGAAGCTTGCACGTCTATCCAAAAGTCGAGATTTCTTATCTTCAACATCAGAGCTATCATATGAGCTGATTTACCATAGAATTTTTAGTTTTTACTTTATTTAAGTTTTATCTTATAGAATAAAGATAAAGTTTCGAGTCTTTGGATAACAAAGTTCGATATCTATATCTAGAGGCCATTAGGGCTGAGTTTAGGCATCAACACACATCCAATTTCAGTTATTCAAACACATAGAACACAGAGAATTAGAGAGAGAGAGAGAGGAGGCCGATTGAGTTGGTGGAAGCGAGAGTGGAGATTTGGCTTGTTCGGTTGTAATTTCTTTCTTTTGCAATTTCAAAGTAGTTTTCTTTCAATGATGATGATGAGTTACATAATGAAAAGCGAGTAGTCAACCCACTTCTAGGGTCGGGGTGAGCCCGACGATAGCGATGTAGGGTAAGTGCATCAAATGTATGACTTTTATGCGATTCCGTCTTCTATCCTATGCATGATTCCTTGCGAAAGTTAGGGAGATTCATTATTTGCATTATTGAAGCGAAAGCCACTCATATTGTGAACTTGGATTACTCATGAATTAGATAGTAACTCTTAGGAAATATGCGAGAGCCTCTAATCACCTAAGTGTTGGTAACGAAAGTTATTTGACGGAAAGGCATTAAATTTCATAACTTTAGCATAAAATTTGCATTGTTATCGTTGTGGCATGAAACCCCGACTTTGGAAGATTTTAATTAATTGAATTCATATAAAAGTTTAAGTTTTGTTTATGATCATCCTTCTTTACCATTCTACGTTCTTCGGACTCTTTTCCGACAATTGGTTACGAATTACAGTTTCTGTGACAAACATCGGAATCGACTGTAAAGGTCGATATCGAGGTCTAACGTCGATATCGAGGTCTCTCTCGACGTCGACTTTGCTGATTTTGTCTTCTGCAGGAATTCTACTGGAACTAGACCAGAACTGAGGTCGATATCGACCAGACATATCGATATCGAGTGTCTTTTGAGGTCGAAAGCTTGATCGTGATTGCAACAAGGGAAGCGTTGACATACCTCCTCGTGGATTCGATCCTGAATTACCCTACCACTACATCGGGAGGGATTCTTGTATTATTTGTTTGGGACAGGGAGTTAGCATAGTTGTGAATTATATTTGAATATTTGAATCTACCTCCCGCTTCTTTAAGGAGAAGAACAAATTGGCGTCGTTGCCGGGGAGGCAATCAATGGCCACCTAAGTTTTCTCACGATCTTTTAGAGTTTATTTTTCAGGTTTATGCGACGTTTTGATCGTGGACCTATCCTGGAACCCATCAACGAGCCTGAACATTTCTTCCATCTTTGCAACAAAGAAATTCGCATCATGGATGATAACGAGATGCAGGCTGAGACCATAGAGCGGTTGAGGAAGGAGATCGAGGACCACAATGCCACAATCCCTGCTGAGAGGGCTGCCACTGCTGTAGAGCGAGCCTGTGCTGATAGGGAGGAGGATGCGCACAGACAAGCCCAAGAGCGGCTCAATCAGTATCCACAAACGGCGATGCAATACATGCATCCACCGCTTCATGTTCCTGAATCCGCTATTTTAATTCCTCACTCCAATTATGAAATTAAAATTAACTTCCTTTCTGAAATTAAAAGAAATACTTTTGAAGGAAGAGCTAATGAATGCCCACTGCAACACATCTATACTTTTATGGATTTATGTGAAACAGTTGCTGACGGAGTAAATTTAGAGTATGTGAGACTGAAATCTTTTCGATGGTCTTTGGCAGGGAAGACATTACAATGGCTTGAGAGTTTGGCTCCACGCTCGCTGAGGACATGGGCGGAGGTGAAGGATGCATTCCTGAATAAGTTCTTTCCACCTTCTAAAACGGCGATGCTGAGGCAAAGGATCACGACTTTCAAACAAAAGCCAGGTGAAACACTAGCACAGGCGTGAGAGCGATTTAAGGACTTGCTGAGGTGATGCCCGACGCATGGGCAACTTCCATATGTCATCCAGGAGATATTCTACAACGCCCTTGATGTGCCAAATAAGGAGAGGATCAATTCATATACCTCTTATCGGTACATTGAGCTTACACCAAGGGAGGCCTGAGAGACCACTGAGAGGCTCGTGAACTTTGATAACACCTATGGGGCTGCTGTGGCCTATAATGCAAGGCCTGCCCCATCAATGCCACTATATGAGCCTCCAAGGGAGATAGATCATGATGTGCGGCAACAATTTCACAACGATCAGACGCGCCGCCTTCAAAAGCAAGTCAGGTTCCTGAGCAACAATCAAACTTGTTAGGAATGTGGCTCAACAAGGCATAACACTAGTGCCTGTCCGCATACTGAGCAAGTATCCATGGCAGAACAACATGAGGAAGCCAAGTGGACGAGAGGCTCTTATGGAGGGGGCAATCAACAATATTGGGGTGATCAAAGGTTCTATCAAAGGGATCCCCCACCATATAGAGCACCAGGGCACCCTGAGCGGGAGACAAGGAAGGATGACCTGCAAATCATTCTTGATGAGATGCGGAGGAACCATGCTGAGTTCAAACAAGCCAAAACTCCGTCCATACTCAGCTGCAGGGCATGAATTCTAGGCTTGGGGAGATCGACGTTTGAAAGAACAACATGGAGACTCAAATGAGTCAATTGGCGGAGGCAATACCCAAAGCGTCAAGATCATTCCCTGGATCCACTGTGCCCAACCAAAAGGGAAAAACCACTGGACATATTCCGGCAGTAAACCTAAGGAGTTGGCGTCAATTACAAACGCCCGAGCAAAAAGCGGAGGAAAAGGAGCCAGAACAGACATCGATATCGACCCCCCTTGTCTATATCGACCAAGGTGACGTCGAAATCGACCTTCCAGTCGATGTCGACCCTGATGCTACACCACCACAGAAATCGACACCTTCAGTCGATGTCGACCCTACTGATGTCGATGTCGACCTCACTACAGCCGCGGGAAGGAAGAAGGTGTTTCCATTCCCAACTAGAAAGATGATTAAGGACCCAGCGGAAAAGAAGTTCCAAAGGTTCGTGAAGATGCTTCAGGGAATCAACGTCTCTATACCATTCACGGAAGCACTTCATGAGATGCCATCCTATGTAAGGTTCCTTAAGGACATATTGGGTAAGAAGCGATCACTTTCTGAGATCGCAGAGGAGTGCAACATGTTGGAGCTACCACAAAAGCGGGCGGACCCAAGTAAGTTTTCTATCGCTATAGGTCTAGGTCAATTCAAATTTAATGCTTTAGTTGACTTGGGCGCTAGCGTTAGCATGATGCCACTAACCATATGGCACAAGGTAAAGATAGGTCCTCTGGAGCCCGTGGATGCAAGACTATACATGGCAAACAATACGGTAGTAATTCCAACTGGGATAGTGACGGATGTACCAGTACAAGTAGGTAAATTCTTTGTCCCCGCTGATTTCTTAGTTGTTGATATAGCGGAGGATCCTGCTTGTCCCATTATTTTAGGTAGGCCATTCCTAGCAACCGTCGATGCCAACATTAGCGTGAAGAAAGGATTGCTCTCATTCACAATTAGTGACGAGGTGACAGAGTATGCCCTCAACAAGACGGTGAACAATCAAGGGCCAATGGAGATAAAAGCCATCAATGGTGTCTACATCACATGTGGAGAAGCAAAGATAAGGAGTATGGCACCAGAAGAGCTAGAAAAGAGGGCCATAGAAGCCCAAGTGGAGGAAGTTGTGGCAATCTTGAACGAAGGGGGCCAACAGAACATCGAAATCGACCCAGGTAAGTCGATATCGACTAATAATGTTCAAGATTTTGTGTCAGGTCATAAGTATGGGGTCGACGGAGGAGAAAACGGAACATCGAAATCGGGGTCTAAGGTCGATATCGACCAAGCCCTAGTAACGAAATCGACCACCATCAGCACTCAGAAGGGAGGAACAGAGACCTCGATATCGACCACTGAGGGTCGAAATCGACCTGGTCATATCGAGCAGAAACACTCCAAATCGACTGATCCTCCAGGAGTACAACAGACCTCGATATCGAGGACTGAACATCGATGTCGACCTGAGCCACAGACTGAGAAGAAGGTAAGTCAAGGTACGGATTCCTCCTGTTCCATTACAATCAAAGATTTATCATTATTTGGAAGAGGTGTGCCTTGACATGTGCGCTTATGTAGGGTATCCGATGATGATTCGAGCCAATATGAGATAGGAGACAAAGTCTATGTTGCCAAATCCAAGGACCATTGGTTCCCTACGAGGTTTAAAGATAAGAATTTGGGACCATTCACGGTGAATCAGATTCATCCCGGCGGAATGCAGCTGCGTGACAGGAAAGGAGTGATATTTGAGGCCCAAGCCACATGGGCTCTGGAGATGCCGCCTTGAGAAGCGCAAAGGAAGAAGTCGGCCTAGCGACTTAAAAGTCTAGAGCTTCTAACAAAGACTTAGTTTTGGTTTTAGACGGCTTTTACTTTGGTTTGAGACACTTTATTGTTTTGCATGTTTTATTTTGGTTTTTTTAACAAGTTGCAGGAAAGAGAAAAGCACACAGAAAAGACATCGATTTCGATGATAAATATTGACATCGACCTTAAGGTCGATTCAGATGGGTTTGTGGTCGAGGCCAGATCACCCTGAAGCATGAGCCAGGAATCGATGAGAAACATCGATATCGATGTTAAAGGTCGATATCGACCATGTCTGTTGTCTTCTTCGACTCCTGAAATTTGTGACGGTTTAGTAAGTTTTCTTCTTAACCCTAGTTCTAATACAGTGAGGAGACTGTAAACTTTAAGTATGGGGTGGGGGAAAGGCTTACTTACATATTTAGCATATTTTATAAGTCATTGCATATTTATTTATATAGTTCATGCATATTACATAGTTAGTCATATTTATTTTATGTTTTATATAATTCGAAAAAAATGACCCCCATAAAAAATTTAAAAAGAGAGTCATGGAAGTATAAAAAAGAGCTCTATGATGCAAAAGTAGATTCATTAGAGATATAACATGAAATTGCCTAGTTAAGGGAAGTCCCAATGACGTGCAAAAAGAAAAAAATAAAGGAGATGAAAATTTGAAGTTGCTTTTGACATGTGCATGATAAGATGATGGAGGACTTTTTATGAAATTTCCATACAAGTTCATATCCTAGCCTTACCTATGCATATTTGCAAAAAGTCACAAGCAATATATGAGCCTTATCATGATCATTATTGCTCCACATATATACATATTGCCCATTTTATACCTTATACCCTATCCGGGGACAAGTTAAGAATGGATGTCATCTTTGGAGTTGTTATATGGAGTTGTGCATTATTTATGAAGTTGTTGGCAGGAATGAAAGAATTTATGAATTATGGAAAATTTAATGAGCGAGAAAAAATCCGACCACCTCAGGAGATAAAGGTAGGTCGACCCTTCTCGTTGAGATGTTAGTTCAGCGAGATGGGACACAAGGTGAGGAGTCCGAAGTACTAAGTATCCGGGGCCATTCATGACACCCATGTTTGCGACTCGTGAGAAGGCAGTGCTAAGGTTAGAGAGGTAAAAGCATTAAATTGAATAAAAGCATTGACCGATGAGTGAAAGGTGAGACATTATGAAGAAGGAATGTGGAATGTTTTGGAAAGAAAGTATATTTCCCTGGATTTAACACCCCATGGCCAAATATTAGCCAACCTTTAGCCTTTTACCAATCTACTTCTCACAAGCTTGCAAAAGTCCTCTTGATTATCAATGCTATATCGCTAAAATTGTTTTTGCATATGAACCTCCTTTTATGAGTATGAAATTGCTTTTATGCACAGGCATGAACTTGGTTGACATAAGTACCTCATCGAGGATGGCAACTGGTTGTAGGGATATATGAAAAATGAATCTATGATGTTGAGGGTTTACTTTCTTCCCCTGAATGACCATTAAAGGTATTGCTTGGGGACAAGCAAGCTTAAGTATGGGGTGTTTGATGTGCACGCAAATTGCCATATTTTCTATGCACATATAAGTCCATTTTATCATTCTTTTGCATGAATATTAATGGGAAAACATGGGATTAGTGTAGTTTACGCTTTATTATCAACTATATGGGTCTGCACGAGTTTCTATGTGATTTCGCAGAAAACAGGATAAAAATGGACAGATTTGGAAGAGCGTAAAAAGAACTCGAAGTCTTCTGAAGAGGTTGAAATCGACTGGGGACCTCGACATCGAGTACAACAGCAGACATAGGAATCGAGTAGAAAAAGAACAGAGCATGTCGACACCAGAGACGTCGATATCGAGGATTGAAGGTTGATATCGAGTGGCCATATCGAGATAAAAGATAGAAGTCGAGTGCAAATCCGAGTAGAAAAAGGAGAGCTCGAGATAGAGTTTCACAGAGGTCGATATCGACGTCTGAAAGTCGATATCGATGTTGCCCAGAAGAGGAATCCGACTCAGATTTTGATAGAATTCTATCAAAAGCTTGCACGTCTATCCAAAAGTCGAGATTTCTTATCTTCAACATCAGAGCTATCATATGAGCTGATTTACCATAGAATTTTTAGTTTTTAATTTATTTAAGTTTTATCTTACAGAATAAAGATAAAGTTTCGAGTCTTTGGATAACAAAGTTCGATATCTATATCTAGAGGCCATTAGGGCTGAGTTTAGGCATCAACACACATCCACTTTCAGTTATTCAAACACATAGAATGCAGAGAATTAGTAGAGAGAGAGAGTAGGCCGATTGAGTTGAATGAAGCGAGAGCAGAGATTTGGCTTGTTCGGTTGTAATTTCTTTCTTCTGCAATTTCAAAGTAGTTTTCTTTCAATGATGATGAGGAGTTGCATGATGAGAAGCGAGTAGACAACCCACTTCTAGGGTCGGGGTGAGCCCGACGACAGTGATGTAGGGTAAGTGCATCAAAGGTATGACTTTTATGCGATTCCGTCTTCTATCCTATGCATGATTCCTTGCAAAGGGAGATTCATTATTTGCATTATTGAAGCGAAAGCCACTCATATTGTGAACTTGGATTACTCATGAATTGGATAGTAACTCTTACGAAATATGCGAGAGCCTCTAATCACCTAAGTGTTGGTAACGAAAGTTATGTAACGGAAAGGCATTAAATTTCATAACTTTAGCATAAAACTTGCATTGTTATCGTTGTGGCATGAAACCCCGACTTTGGAAGATTTTATTTAATTGAATTCATATAAAAGTTTAAGTTTTGTTTCTGATCATCCTTCTTTACCATTCTACGTTCTTCGGACTCTTTTCCGACAATTGGGTACGAATTACAGTTTTTGTGACAAACATCGGAATCGACTGTAAAGGTCGATATCGAGGTCTAACGTCGATATCGAGGTCTCTCTCGATGTCGACTTTGCTGCTTTTGTCTTCTGCAGGAACTCTACTGGAACTCGACTAGAACTGAGGTCGATATCGACCAGACACATCGATATCGAGTGTCTTCTGAGGTCGAAAGCTTGATCGTGATTGCAACAAGGGAAGCGTTGACATACCTCCTCGTGGATTCGATCCTGAATTACCTTACCACTACATTGGGAGGGATTCTTGTATTATTTGTTTGGGACAAGGAGTTAGCATAGTTGTGAATTATATTTGAATATTTGAATCTACCTCCCGCTTCTTTAAGGAGACGAACAGCTACAAATGTCGTTCATATCCCCTATAACCAGACACGGAAGAGTCTCATTTACTATGATTGTTGTAAAAGAGTTCCAAAAAGACTCCTTATCGGATGCATGTGGCGGAGCATAAATAAAACATCGCTCCCGTAAAAAATTTTGTCCAAACATGAAAATTTTACTCTGATAACTCTTGGCATTATAACCTCTACCTCAGTAGATTCATTAAGAAGATGGCTCTCGTTCCAAAGTAATCCAATACCCCCTGCTCTACCAGTTCCCATTGACCATACTGATTTGTTATACCCGCTCGTTTTCCAAACCTTCTCTGATGATGTATTTTCCATTTTAAATTCAGCTATAGCCATTAGAGATATATGATCATTAATACGCATTGATCTAAGATCTGCCCACATGTTAGGCTTACCAAGGCCTCTAACGTTCCAGAAACATACTTTCATGTCTTACCCTTTATGTCTATCAAAAGCGCTAGTTTCCCACCTCCTGACAGAGACCATTTTTCTTCTTTAGATTTTCCGTTCGTAAATCTCTGTTTTCCGTATTCCCCTCCCACATCAAAAAATGCATCAAGCATATTTAGTTCCAAGCTTACTATAGCTCTTACCGTCCTTAACCTTTTACCCAAATATTTGTTTCTTAAGATCATGAAAATCTGTTTCATTAAGAGTGGAATACAAACTTGAATCAAGCCTCTATTGCTGTTTACCAGAGCTATGTGCTGGAGAACCTGCGTGCAGCAGCTATGGCGCACAAAGCTCCCCTCTTCCCCAGTCGAAAATGACCATGCATATATCCTATTTGCCCCGATGTTTACCCCATAATATTATTTTTTATTACTTTCATCGTAATTTAGGATATAGGATAAAGAAGAATCTCCTAGCTTGATCTCCAAGTTTAGACGACCTCATCCTAACCCTAGATATTCTCTTGTATAAATACCTCCTCATACCCATAAATGAAAATGAGTTTAGAGTTGCAAATCATCTTAGCTAGCCTTGTCTCTCCTCTCTATTTCATTGTTGAGTTTTCATGCGTAATATCGAAGCTCCGGAACTACCTACCTTTCACAAATCAGCCTCCCCTCTTAGCCTCCTTCGTGAGTTATATCGAAGTTGGTACGGAACGGATCTTGAGTCTTTTGCATTAAGGAAATCAAGTTATGAGTCATATTGACTTGAATTCATTTATTCAATTGATACTACCGTATTCATTTTGTACCAGAAGATCGCATGTGTTCGTTCAATTGAAAGGTGTATTTTGAATGGTTTTTCTTTCCGTTCTCTTGTTTATGTCAAAGGCCAAGTCAAGGGACACATAATCTCATAAATACTGCATGTGGTTTTGAACTTATACAGTGAGAACCAGAAGTAAAAAAAAAGGATCAAAGATAGGAAAAAAAAATCAAATTCATATCGATAGCATTCCAAATCGTGATTTCTTGTGAAGAAATGGATCATCCCCTTACAACAGATGTATTTCAGTTCATTCCTTTTCGGCTTAAAGGCCTCACAAATCGGAGGGCAAATAAGTAGCAGAGATAGAGAGAATTAAAGAACCTAGTCATGGATTCTTTGTCATAAGTCCACTCATGTTCTGTTTTTGGGTTGACGATTGGTTGTTTTCTATTAAGATTATCAGTTGGAATTTTTAATTTGGTTGACGTATTTCAATTTTTTGGTTCGTGCTTCGTCAGGGGCACTTGGTTGTCAGTGGCGGAGCCAGAAAATATTTTGGGGTGGGCAAGTTAGGAGGCAACTTGAGAATAAACAAATTTGTCGGAGATATTTTATAAGAAATGAAATAATTTATATAAATATTGAGAAAAAAAATTCTTAAATTGTGGTAATTTTAATTTCATTCACTACTTTGCCTAATTTTTCTATTCTAATTTTAATCTAATGAAATTATAAAAAATAAAATATTAATTAAATACTCAACCGAATTAAAAAATATATTAAAACTTGGACATGAATCAAAAAAATAAGGAAATGAGAAACAAAATATTAGATGTCAAAATGCGCTGAAAGGGAGTCGAATACGGGACCTCATGAGTTAATAAAACACCCCTTTACCACTAGACCAACCTAACATATATGTTTATTCATACTTTCAATATATACATGTATTTTTTTTCCAATTTGGGGTGGGCTTTGGCCCATACAAGCCCACCCCTGTATCTGCCACTGTTGGTTGTGCATGTTCGTATGTGTTCAATCTGGTGACGACTCCATCATTTCATTTATTTTCATCCTCCAAGGCCGTTGTTAATGACAACGTCTTAGAGTACCCGAGTTCAATTATTGAAGATGTGGATTAAAGTGAAACTGAATTCATGGAAAGAGAGAAGCTCTATCACATTCATCACGAAAATTAAATGTGTTTGTTACAAAGGAAAATCACACCTTCCCCCATATTTATGCACAACTAGTTGTAACCATATTTTTGGCGGGAAGCACTCCTCACCATACACATGTACTCCCTTTCCCTATTTACATAAGAATGCCCAACATTTATACAATATCACACCATACCCTTCTACACTCCCCTTCAAGCTGGAGTGTGATAGACGTTCTGAACACCCAGTTTGGACAAGAATCGATGCAGCGTATCCACCAAAGTAAGCTTTGTAAACATGTCAGCTAACTTGTACTTCTTGGGAACATAAGCTGCAGAGATTGTGTGATCTTGAATCATATCACGAATGAAGTGACAATCCACTTCAATGTGCTTTGTACGTTCATGAAACACTGGGTTTTGAGCAATATGTAATGCTGCCTGGTTATCACAAAATAAAGAGATTGAGGCTGAAGGGGCACACCGAAGATCACGAAGCAAATGAATCAACCATTTCACTTCTGTACAAGCTAGAGCCATGGCTCTATACTCTACTTCAGCTGACGACTGAGCTACCACCTGCTGCTTCTTTGCCTTCCAAGAAATGAGAGAAGCACCCAGAAGCACACAAAACCCAGAGGTAGATCGTCGAGTGAAAGGACAACTAGCCCAATCAGAATTTGTGAATACACGTAGCTTCAAATCCGATTCTGATGACAGAAGAACACCTTGCTCTGGTGAACCTTCACTACTAGAATTATGTTATTTAACATCGATTCATTAACATCAGTCAGAAAAACCTGCCATGTTAAACAGTTTTTGAACATCGACTTATAAATTTGCGATGTAAATAAAATAATAGACATTATCCCATTTATTTGACAGATGTTAAATATGTGTTTTTTTTTTTAAAAAAAATTAGAAGACGCGGAACAAAAATCTGAATTCATTTGAACACCCGCTCAAATACATATATGTACAAATTTTGAAGGCGCTTCTTTCTTCATTGTTCTTTCTTTATTCTTCATTTGCTCAGAATCCCGACTCCGCCCTTCTTTGAAAGTTTCATACCTCCTCCACTCTCTCTTCCAGTGGAAGTTTCAGACCTCTACTCTCCGGCGACTGAATCCCGACTCCGCTCTTCTTCTCCTCTCTCCGGCGGCCAAATCCTGGAAGTTGTGTGGAGCTGTCATCTTGTTCACCCTCACTATCTCCCTTGGGAGTGAGCATCGTCGTCCTCGATCCGCCACCAGGGAGAGCACCTCTCGTAATCTCACTTGATCTCCCTCACTCTCCCTCTTCATTATGTTCTTTGTCCTCTCTAGCACTTCCTCTCCCTCCCCCTTATTTCACCGTAAAATCCCCAATCTTAACCCTAATTTTCAGGCAACGATGAAGGACGACACCATAAGAGACGCTGTGAATAACAATGGGAGTGTGGCCCTGTTCAATGATTCAACCTAGAGGTGCAGTCAAGCAATATAATCTAGGGTTTTGAGGTCAGCAGAGGAATTGTGCAATACACCACTCAATATACCATGTAAGTTCTCTCGTTGTTCTCCTATTTCTCGCATTCCCCACCCCCGCAAACTTCCATGTTCTGAATTCTTTGATGTTTTGCAATTATATTTGTGCTTGTATTTACAAGTGCAGTTGATGTGTTTGAGTTAATTGATGAAGATGGAAAAACTAGGAAATCTTTATGAGTAATCTTATCCTAATACTACTAGGTTAGACTATTTATGAATTTGCAATTCAGTAATTTGATGTTTGAGTAATGTTTGTCTCATAGAAATTCAATTTTTTCTTCTATAGCTGTCATACAAAGGAAAGAAAAAAAAATGCCCGATTTCAATAAAAAAAATCATAAGAGATGAGGATTTTTTAGGCATTTGTGGTGACTTAGGAAGATTTATTCAATTTGTTAAAATATGCATTGATAAGTTCTATTGTCACAATAATTCTGGCAAAAAACTAACAAATGATTATGCGGTAAAATATTTATCCACATCTCGCAAAACATTTCATGAAATTCAGAGAACATCACAGATTAGTCCATGTAATTTGATGTGCTATTAGATTTTCTTTTGTCATCTGTTTTAATTGCATGGCTATGTTGAACCAAATTTCAAAGCAGAGTTGGCATATTTCAGTAACAGCAGCTGCTGGAGAGGTAATGGAGTTGCTACCTACATTGAAGCTTTCTGAAGAATCCTCTGTTAATCAAGTTGATGTCAACCTATCTCTCAAGAGCATGCTTTTTTCCCTGATCTGTTTTTTGTTTGTATGTTTTTTTGTTTGTATGGATCTAGCGAATTGCAAATTCTACAAATTGCATTAGCAATCAAGCATTCATAATGGTGATTCAGTGACTTATTATATATCATGAAATAGTTAGGAAAATCAAGTCACATAGACCTCATTATGGCCCAATAGCTGCATTCCTGCATTGTTCGGTTAAGGGGGTGATGCTGGGTATAGTTCTCCTTTTCTGATTATTTCAAGTATGCTGAAATAAAGATAAAATGAGCAGCTGAGCATAAGTAGCATGATTAGGATATATTGGGACTGAAGGGGCTGATTTGGGATACACACACAGATTCTGATGCCAATATTTAGATGGATCAAGTATAAGTTTGATCACATTTAATTTGTCTCGTTATATCTATGTTTAAAGTTAGCAAATTTGTATGATGCCAATATTTAGATGGATGAAGTCACTACTAGATTTGATTCGTGATGATGGGTATAATTCTCCTCTTATATTGTAATTGTATTATACTTTCTCCAGCCGAGCATTTACCTTATTAATATAGATGTGACCATCTTAAAAGTATCATTGGATGGCATAGTGTCCCATTCCATGCTATGGTCTCAGATTTTTCAAGACTGTTTCCCTAAGTGGACTGCATAGATAAGGTTATCCAGGTCCATATGTACTTTTTTTCCCATTGAATGTTCACAATTCTTCTCTTTATGTGATTTTTGTAATCTGATTCTTTTCTTTGTGTAATTGTTTATGTTTAGGAATTAAAACATGAAAACTCCCTTTGTGTGATTTTTTTTATCCGCTACATGGAATGTAACTTGAGGATTTTTATCTAGTTCTTTTTTTATATCGGATGATCTTTTTAGAAACATAAATTCAGAAGTGCAGATAACTTATTTGCTTTGATCACATGACATCTCAAGTTTCTAGCGGATTCAGAAAAAGATGCTACTGGAGTCCCACTTCAGTTGCTAATGAGGCTCCATTGGCTGAGTTTAGGCACCAAGATGAAGGCTACACTATTTACTAGATCCCTACTGTTTCAGGTGAGTAGTTTCTATAAATGAAATGACCAACAACGGGAGTGTATCAAAGCGATCCATATAATTTCTAATAGTTCCTGATAGTGCAGTAGAAAGTTTATACTAGTTCCTGATATTTGTTATTTGTAATTTCTCATTTCATTTATAGAATGACTTGATGCATGGATGAGGTCTTGATTTTTCTGTTAGGAGGTATGTCCAGGTTAGTGGCATTCTTTGTTATTTTAGATTTTTTTTCATTTCACTTTGGCTTTGTTTTAATATGGTTTCACCTTGGCTTTTTTTCTTTTAATACAGCTTGCCTATGGTTTCACCATGGCTTTTTTTAATACAACTGGCCTAATTTGAGTACTTTGAAATCAGATTATGTGTTAGAGTTTTAAAATAGCCCGGTGTGTTCAAAGTTCTTACTATTATTTAGGTTTTTCGGCGATCATGAATTGCATTCGTGTGTTCTTGTAATTTTCGAGTGACTGATCTTTACATGCCTTTAATGTTCTTACTACTTCCCCATATGCCATTTCTACTAGTCCAGCTTCCAATTTGTCCAGTCCACCAGCCCTTACAGGTTATTTCAAGAAAGGATCAACAATAGTAGCGGAATCTAGGTTCATAGTTTACAATACAACCGCTACGATTGCTCATCGCAAGCTTAATGTTCATATGGTCCCTCACACTCACGACGATGTCAGCTATTTGAAGACCATTGACCAGTACTACGTTGCCTCTAATAACTCCATCCAGGTCTCCTTCTCTTCCTTTCACTCCATCAATTTCTCTTGTAATTTCATTTGATTCCATCTCTGTTTGAATTTATTTTCCTTTTTTTTGTGTGATTTGATTATGGTAGGGAGCGTGTGTGCTGAACATATTGGATTCTATAGTTCCTGCTCTGTTGGCTGACAAGAATAGGAAATTCCTATATGTGGAAATGGCAAGTTTTCTTTTCTTCTTCCTTGGAACTTTCAGAAGTGTAATTGAGGGGACAATGTTTTTAAATTGAACTATGCTACTCTACAAGAATCATCTCCTTGGGTTTGATTCTTTTGTTCTCTGGCTTCTAGTGTGACTTTTCAGATAGAAAAAGTGCAATAAGTCCTTTAGTAAGGCAATTCAAACGAACGGTCATTAATGCTCCTGCTTAAGTTACCATGTTGTTATAGCAAGGGTCTTATGTATCCTTTACTTGGATGTGATTCCAGAGGTTAATTTATCAGTTTATCACTATCAAGTGTGAAGGGTTAACATTCACCATCTAGAAATTTAAGTGAGTAACTTACTGTATCCGGATCTTTACTTTGTAGCTTGTGAAGACTTCATGAACAATGTCTTACATGGTAAAATTCCAAGTAAATAAGTGTGTTGGAGACAGAAGTCGCAGTTGGCACACATGGCTCTTTGTGCCAAATAAACAAGGGAAATTGTTCTCATATTCGAACCCACTTCCTTGTTTCATCCTTGCTACTTAGTTGGATTACAATGTTTTATTTGTATATGTAATCTAGGACTAGGAACATGGACAGAGTGTCAAGATTCCCCAAATTGTATGTTAGTAAGATTCTTTCTATTAGAATTCTATCGTTTATTTTCATGGGTTGGGGTTTTAAGTAACACTTGTGCTCATGGTAAATTGGTAGAGCATAGTACTAAACTGAAACTTATGATAAATTGGTGAATTTAGAATAGTTTCTTTAGTGTTTTCTTTTGGCATTAGTATTGGATTAGTAAATGATGTAGTAATGTGTTTTATTATTTCTAATTTAAAGCATATTAGCTCAAATTGGCAGAGCAATGTGTTCAAGCACAAAGGTGCGGGTTCCAATCCCATATAGGCTACAACGACAAAAAGAAACAAAGATTTCATTTAACATCGGCTACAAACTGATGTTAATCAAAATAAAAAATCGATGTCTATGTGGGTGATGTTAAAACTCAAAATTGTATAACATCGGCTAAAGCCCGATGTCTTTATTATGTTATAACATCGGTTATATTTTATAGTTAATATTATAGGATAACAAAGACATCGGATTTAAAAATATAAACGATGTTATAATATACAAAGACATCGGGCTAAGGCCGATGTCAAAAACTTTTGACTTTTTACATCACCCACATAGACATTGATTTTTTTTGAAGGACATCGGTTATTACCCGATGTTAAATGACATATTTCTAGTAGTGCAGCTTTGAGATATCGCATCACCCTAATTGCTGTAGTCATATTAGCATCTGTAGGCTTGGCCATAAATTGATTTAACAATTGAACTATGTAATTGAGATCTGGACGAGTAATTGTTCAGTAAATCAACTTGCCAATGAGCCTTCTATAATCATTGGGGTTATCAAGAGCTTTCTCAATATCTATAGACACCTTCACATTCGGATCCAGAGGCAACTTCAGAGGTTTGCAATCAACCAAATTTGCCTCCTTAAGCAAGTCTAGCACATACTTGCGTTGAGACAAAAAAAATGCCTTTGGATGATCTCAATACTTCTATCCCTAAGAAATACTTCAACTCACCCAGATCCTTCATGTAAAAATTATTACTGAGCATCTTCTTAACCTTGGCCAAAGCTGAGTTTTCACTGCTGACCACAATCATGTCGTCCACATACACCAAAATTGCAGTGAACACCCCTTTAGATTGCTTCAGAAATAGAGAATAGTTGACTTTAAATTTCCTGAAACCATTGCCTAGCAAAGTAGATGACAACTTTGCAAACCATTGCCTGGGAGCCTGTTTGAGCCCATACAAGCTTTTGATTAACCGGTATACCTTGGAAGAGCCCACTGTGTTACTTACTGACTCCTCTTCACCAGTATACCCTTCAGGTAATTTCATATACACCTCTTCACGGAGATCTCCATGCAAAAGCTATTAGATACATCCATTTGACCAATGTGCCATCTCTTAGCAGTAGCCACTGCTAACAAGGCTCTCACTATCGTCATTTTTGCTACCGGTGCAAAGGTTTCATCAAAATCCACCCTTTTCTTCTGTCTACAGCCATGAATCATTAATCGAGATTTATATGTAAAGACTCAAAATTTTAAAAATATTATTTTCTAAATTAAGATTTAATTTTTGATTTAATATTGATTAGTTTTGATTTAATTCCCAAGGATTCAAAAAAATATTGAAAATTTCTGTTATCGAGCAAACGATTTTATTTGTTTATTCTTTCGAAATGAATTCCGACATGAACTTGATATTTGATTTGAAATGAGTTCATTTCGCTCTATTATTTTAAGGCTTAGAAATATTTTCGGGTTTCATTATTTAAATCGAATTCAAAAGTTTAATTTAAATTAATTTTAATCGTGTCGGGATAAGGTCGGAAAGCGGGTTTTGGAATTTATTTTTGGGTATTAATTTTGACATTTTACCCAATTACACACTCAAATCACCATCCCTCCCTCACCCCTACAACCCCTCATATCCCCTTCTACTGTCAAGTCTACTCCCCTCTCTTCATTCACCCACCCCGTTACCACCATCCCTCCATCATCTCTCCATTCCTCCATTCTCACCTCAATATCACCATCATCACCCTTGTTCTCTCTCACCGTTGCCGCTGACACCACACTCCACCCTCTGTCTTGCCAGCAACACCAGCGCCACCACAACTCCTCCTCGTCGTCACCACAATCGCCACCAGCCCCACCATTCAACTCCTCTCCTCCTTCCTCAAAGTTCAGCACCTCCGTCCCCCAAGCTCAAGCCCCCCCTCTCCTGTTTTTCAAAGAGGAGCTGCTGAGTCTAAGCCCAACCGAGCCAAGCAATAGCACAGAAGCCCCAACTTTCAATCGCCGAGCCGCTCGAGCACCATTCCCCTGTTTTCCGGCGAGTCCGAGGACCCCACGGTGAGCACCCAACCCTCCCTTTCTACATTCATTTTCTGTTGGCTTCGTTTAATATGGCTTAAGGGCGAGAGAGCGAGGTGAGAGCGAGTCGAAGTGTGTGCGGGCTCGAGGTCCGGTGAGGGCGAGAGGTCGTGCGAGCGAGGTGGCGAGGGTGTGTTGTGCGAGTGCTGTGCGAGATCGAAGAGGTGAGAGAGAGGGGAGTTAAGGGGTGAGGTCGAGCGCATCAGGAGAGCCGGAGCTGGGCGGAGCTGAGGGGCGAGGTCAGGCGGCAGGGGGAGCGCAGCGGGGAGCAGAGGCGGAAGGTTGAAGAAGGCCGGTCCGGTTCTTTTTCTTTTTCCTTTTTGGTCCGTTTTGGGTTTAAATTAATTTTCCGGTTCGGTTCTTTAAAAGCTGGGTTTGGGCCGGGTTTGGATCCGGGTCTGGGCTGGGGCTACGGGTTGGGCCTTGCTTTTGGTTGGGCTGAGTTTTGGGTTTTAAATTGTTTTATTTATCTTATTTACTTACTTTATATAGGTTATATAATTATTTATAAAATTGTTAGTTAATTATTATTAAAATTATTTTGGGTTATTTATTTATTTAATTATTCATTATTATCTATTTTAAGTTATTTAAAAATATGATTTTAAATGTTTATCTAATTGTTATTGATTTGGTTTTGATGTTGTGGGTGATATTAAAATAATCCATGAATTTAATGACTCCTTATTTTTAATTAAATTTCATATATTTTTCTAAAATAATTATTTAGTTATTTAATTTGATTTGTTGAGAATTATTTATGTGAATAATTTATTTGTTATGTTTTGACATTTAAATGGTTAGTTTTGAATGATATAGCTTGATTAAAATATTTCTTAATTTTCGGAATTTAATTAGATAATGATTTTTGAGAAAGGAATATGTCAGGATTATTTTAATGATAATATAATTCTGGAAAATTGGTTTAAGGATACAAATGTTTAATATCGGGATTTGGCTAAGTATGATTTTAAAAGAATTGTTTGACTATTAAATTGACTTCTTGGAAATTTAAGGGCTTTTGAGAAACTTTGAATTGATTTACTTGAGTTGACCTGATGATTTGATATTTTGGAATTTTGAGTCAAATCATGGAAATGATTATGGAGAATGATGAAATGTTATATGATGATTTATTATGAAGGGATATGAGATGAGATGAGATGAGATAAGATGTTGAGTTGATATGATGTTGACGATGATGGAAATATGCCGAAGTTATGGAAAGAGAATTTTGACTTATGTGATTTATCTGAATGGCTATTATGTGCATAGACTTAGAATTATGCATCATATGTATTGCTTACTAGGTGATCACTGATTTGTCTGGACTTGCTATTACTTTTGTTGGTTGCTTGGATTCCGCGCTTCTCCAGGTAAGTTCCTTAAACTTACTCATGATGGGCGCTTTATGCACTGGGTGTTATATAGTAGGCTAGTGTTCATGCACCATACGACTTAGAATCATGCTTAGGATCTAAAACGGAAATCATATGACTTGCTATCTGTCTTTGCTAGAAAACGACCATTATAGGTGTTTATTGGTTGGGACCTTTTTCTTTATTCTTGTCATCCTAGTTGGCGCTTATATAGAAAGTTGCTTGCACTCGATGATGCGGTAGGCTTTTGGTATAGAAAGTTGCTTGCACTCGATGATGCGGTAGGCTTTCTAGTAAGTGCATTAGGAAGCTTAGAGCCTTAGGCCTTATTTAAGTGTCATTGCTTGCATTCCTTTCATAGTTAGTAGGCTCATTGCGTGGGGTTGGCCTGCACCGTAGGGTGAGGTAGCTCCTTTGATGGTGAGTTGCTATAGGATTTCTTAGGAGCCTAGAGGGACATGCTATTTGGCATTTCTTCTAATTGGCGCGCTTCTTTATTTATTCCTGCATTTGCTTATCCGCATGTTTATCTGTTTAAATTTGGTTTGCATTACGCACTTCATCTTAGGAATAGGATGCTTATTATATCCCTCTCAGAGTGTTTACACACGCGCAGGAGTGACCCGATGATTGACCCAGATCCCTTTCTTTTTTTTTAGATTCAGGTAACCGTTAGCCGCTATCTTTACTTATATGGATGCTTGGCGGGTTCAGACCTTTGGCGTTAGAGCGAGAACTTGAGAGACCACTAAACTTTCTCTCTTTTAAAATCTTTTGTATCGTTTTGACCCGGCTCAGTCGTGGCACTCTTTTGGATTGTATTTTGATTTAAACCTTGCTTCATTTTATTGCGAAAATTTGTGACTCGTACTCGGGTTGTAAGATCTAGTTGGAAGGTAACCTTTCCTTCTTAAACGTAACTCGGATAATTAGGTTTTCTTTCCTAGGCCCAAGTGGGGGGGGGGGCAAATAGGGGAAAGAAGATTCTCATTTTCCGGGTCGTTACAAAAGTGGTATCAGAGCCTAGGTTGCTCACTCCGAGTACACGTGAGTTGCAAAATAATTTCAAAACCGCCCACTGATTTCTTATTTTAAAGAATTTTCAAAATCATTTCAAAAAGGGCAAAGTGAATTTTAGAAATAAAATTGGTAGGATCTTTTAGTTGAGAGTTAGGATCGCCGAGGTAGAACGAGGCGATAGCTCATCCCTTATGGATGTAGACTTGGGGAATGGGTAGGCGAAATATAGCTTATACTTTACAGATGGGCCTAGAAGACTCCAAGGAGTTTGCACCGTGGTGGTTTGAGTAGCGGGGTTAGGATGTAGGGATCGAGAGGTAATTGCCCCCTCCAGTCAGTTGCCCCTCGAAGGGCAGCTTTTAGGTAGCTTTGGTGAACTTGTATGATCTAAGCCCGAGGGCGATCCCCCTTGAAGGGGATCAGATTAAACCGCGATGATCGCTTCTGTGATATGTGATTAAGGCTCGCCCTTCTCTTGTCCAGTAGTTATGGTTGACACGCGTCACGGAGCAGTTGGGCGTGGGGGCCCAGTACGTCGGGGCAGGGGACGACCCCTCGCCGGGTAGTCGCTGACGATGCTACTACTGGAGTTCAGACACACGAGACAGAGCAGGTCGAGATACTAATACCACCACCGCAGATGCCAACGGACAGAGTTGGCCTTGAGGAGATGATTACCGCTATGATTCGAGGAGTTCTTTGGGAGGCGTCAGGACGTCAGACTCCAGAGGGTCCACAGAGAGTCGTTGCACCAGAGGATCAGGTTCAACAGCCGATGCCCACAGATCAGGCCAGACTCGAGCAGATGGTGCGCGAGTTGCTTCAGAGGACCCGACAGGTGACGCCAGAGACCCCTACTCAGCAACCGATGCCTACACACAGGGCCGGATTCGAGCAGGCAATACTAGAGATGATTCAGAGACAGAGGGGACAGTGGCAGGCACCACAGCCAGTGGCAGATGCGACCGCAGTTGGGATTCAAGCAGAGAGGCGCATTGATTGGGTGAAGAGGTTTTCACAGAGCAACCCGCCTCTATTCACTGGAGATCCGACGACAGACATCGAGCTATGGTTTAGAGTCATCGATGGACTCTTTGAGCTAATCGAGGCACCACCAAGGGAGCGCCAGAGATTGGCGGTCGGCCAGCTACGAGACGATGCTTTCGACAAATGGTCCGTATACAAGGCGGAACGAGCAGATTGGACGTATGATGAGTTCAGATCCTTGATGCTTCGCGAGTACAGCCCTCCCGGACTACAGACTGCTAGAGAGGTCACCTTCTACAGGGGGAGTTATGATGAGACGCTATCAGTTGCTGAGGTTGTTCGCCAGTTCAAGAAGGAGCTGGTATATTGCGGTCATTTATGCCAGACGGACGCTAGTCGTATTCGACTGCTATCTATGAGGCTCTCTCCAACCGTGCTTCTACATGCTTCCAGCTTGGGCGATGTCCCTTTTGATAGATTCTTAGAGGTTATCTTGCGTTACGATACACAACGTTTTCTGTCAGCTGCGACCTACCAGTATTCTCACCCTCCTCGAGGTGAAAAGAGGCCGAGAGCTATAGAGTCTAGCCAGGATATGGCTGATAGAGGAGACCATTTCAGAGGAGCGCTCAGGAGAGATACACGTTGGGCACCTGCAGTACCCCTCCAGGAGATACGAGTTCAGAGCATTACATGCCAGGGATGTTATGAGGATGGACACCCCACAGAGAGATGCCCGAGGAGACAGATTGTGTGTTACACTTGTGGAGTTAGAGGACACCGATCAGCTTATTGTCCCCAGGATGGAGGGTCTATAGATGCACCAACACCTCAACTTTAGGAGCCGCCTAGACCAGCCCAGCTGACATACCCCTCGGGACAGGGGAGAGGGGCACCGACCGACAGAGGCCGAGGAGATGGAGGAGCTAGAGGCGGCCGAGGTAGCGGTCGAGGAGGCCGAGGATCTACTGTAGGGCTTGCGTATTTATTAGTTGAGCCATTTAGGTTAGCTTGTGAGGGAGGACATACGTCAGGAGGTATAGATCTTGGCTTGACCCCACCGCCCCGCGTCTACCACATGAGAGCTTCAAGATGCTCCAACCCTTCTACATCAGGTATTATGACATGAGGTGTTTATCTTGATGCTTACGTATGCGTACATGGTTGATGATGATGTGTTCTATGCCTTATTATTGATGTTTGATATGCTTGGCAGGACATGTGTGATGACTTGCTAATAGGACGCCAGTCCGATGATTTCCTTGATATGCTTTTGATGAGTTATATGGCTTATGATTCATGATATGACTTGAGATTGATAGAATTGAAACTGATTTCTGAAAGATGAACCTAGGAAGAGAATATGGGATTAGCCCTTAGAGGTGGATGACTCCACCTCTTGAGTTCTGAAATTTCTTGATTAACGTCGGATTTGAAGGATTTTGAACGATGTTGAAAATGACTAACTTGGATTTTGAAAGACCAAACGCGATCGAGAATTTCAACGACTTTGAGCCAAATCTCTTCCAATTGCGGAACCCTTTTGAAACTTCCAAGTTCCGGGTCAATCTATGATACTTCACGAAGTGGATACAAGCATTTTATGGGGGCGCTTGTAGGGTGCTTGCTAAGACCTAGTGATGATATTGTAGAACTTTTAGAGTTGTGAGACTTCCGAAAAGTCGAAGCGAGTATGTGATAGAGGCACTTATTGCATACTTGTCAAGACCAATTAGAGCTGTCACGATCGTGACTAGGATGTTGTGAGAATCCCGAAAGACGCAACCGAGATGATCGCAAGATCTTTGGACATGGTCCTTGGACTCACATTTTAAAACTTCCTCCTCTTACTTTGAAGTAATTTTAGTCTCGAGGACGAGACTTGTTTTTAGAGGTGGATGATGTAAAGACTCGAAATTTTAAAAATATTATTTTCTAAATTAAGATTTAATTTTTGATTTAATATTGATTAGTTTTGATTTAATTCCCAAGGATTCAAAAAAATATTGAAAATTTCTGTTATCGAGCAAACGATTTTATTTGTTTTTTCTTTCGAAATGAATTCCGACATGAACTTGATATTTGATTTGAAATGAGTTCATTTCGCTCTATTATTTTAAGGTTTAGAAATATTTTCGGGTTTCATTATTTAAATCGGATTCAAAAGTTTAATTTAAATTAATTTTAATCGTGTCGGGATAAGGTCGGAAAGCGGGTTTTGGAATTTATTTTCGGGTATTAATTTTGACATTTTACCCAATTACACACTCAAATCACCATCCCTCCCTCACCCCTACAATCCCTCCTATCCCCTTCTACTGTCAAGTCTACTCCCCTCTCTTCATTCACCCACCCCGTTACCACCATCCCTCCATCATCTCTCCATTCCTCCATTCTCACCTCAATATCACCATCATCACCCTTGTTCTCTCTCACCATTGCCGCCGACACCACACTCCACCCTCTGTCTTGCCAGCAACACCAGCGCCACCACAACTCCTCCTCGTCGTCACCACAATCGCCACCAGCCATACCATTCAACTCCTCTCCTCCTTCCTCAAAGTTGAGCACCTCCGTCCCCAAAGCTCAAGCCCCCCCTCCCCTGTTTTTCAAAGAGGAGCCGCTGAGTCTAAGCCTAGCCGAGCCAAGCAACAACACAGAAGCCCCAACTTTCAATCGCCGAGCCGCTCGAGCACCATTCCCCTGTTTTCCGGGGAGTCCGAGGACCCCACGGTGGGCACCCAACCCTCCCTTTCTACATTCATTTTCTGTTGGCTTCGTTTAATATGGCTTAAGGGTGAGAGAGCGAGGTGAGAGCGAGTCGAAGTGTGTGCGGGCTCGAGGCCCGGTGAGGGCGAGAGGTCGTGCGAGCGAGGTGGCGAGGGTGTGTTGTGCGAGTGCTGTGCGAGATCGGAGAGGTGAGAGCGAGGGGAGTTAAGGGGTGAGGTTGAGCGCAGCAGGAGAGCCGGAGCTGGGCGGAGCTGAGGGGCGAGGTCGGGCGGCAGGGGGAGCGCAGCGGGGAGCAGAGGCGGATGGTTGAAGAAGGCCGGTCCGGATCTTTTTCTTTTTCCTTTTTGGTCCGGTTTGGGTTTAAATTAATTGTCCGGTTCGGTTCTTTAAAAGCTGTGTTTGGGCCGGGTTTGGATCCGGGTCTGGGCTGGGGCTACGGGTTGGGCCTTGCTTTCGGTTGGGCTGAGTTTTGGGTTTTAAATTGTGTTATTTATCTTATTTACTTACTTTATATAGGATATATAATTATTTATAAAATTGTTAATTAATTATTATTAAAATTATTTTGGGTTATTTATTTATTTAATTATTCATTATTATCTATTTTAAGTTATTTAAAAATATGATTTTAAATGTTTATCTAATTGTTATTGATATTGTTTTGATGTTGTGGGTGATATTAAAATAATCCATGAATTTGATGACTCCTTATTTTTAATTAAATTTCTTATATTTTTCTAAAATAATTATTTAGTTATTTAATTTGATTTGTTGAGAATTATTTATGTGAATAATTTATTTGTTATGTTTTGACATTTAAATGGTTAGTTTTGAATGATATAGCTTGATTAAAATATTTCTTAAGTTTCGGAATTTAATTAGATAATGATTTTTGAGAAAGGAATATGTCAGGATTATTTTAATGATAATATAATTCTGGAAAATTGGTTTAAGGATTCAAATGTTTAATATCGGGATTTGGCTAAGTATGATTTTAAAAGAATTGTTTGACTATTAAATTGACTTCTTGGAAATTTAAGGGCTTTTGAGAAACTTTGAATTGATTTACTTGAGTTGGCCTGATGATTTGATATTTTGGAATTTCGAGTCAAATTATGGAAATGATTATGGAGAATGATGAAATGTTATATGATGATTTATTATGAAGGGATATGAGATGAGATGAGATGAGATAAGATGTTGAGTTGAGATGATGTTGACGATGATGGAAATATGCCGAAGTTATGGAAAGAGAATTTTGACTTATGTGATTTATCTGAATGGCTATTATGTGCATAGACTTAGACTTATGCATCATATGTATTGCTTACTAGGTGATCACTGATTTGTCTGGACTTGCTATTACTTTTGTTGGTTTCTTGGATTCCGCGCTTCTCCAGGTAAGTTCCTTGAACTTACTCATGATGGGCGCTTTATGCACTGGGTGTTATATAGTAGGCTAGTGTTCATGCACCATACGACTTAGAATCAAGCTTAGGATCTAAAACGGAAATCATATGACTTGCTATCTGTCTTTGCTAGAAAACGACCGTTATAGGTGTTTATTGGTTGGGACCTTTTTCTTTATTCTTGTCATCCTAGTTGGCGCTTATATAGAAAGTTGCTTGCACTCGATGATGCGGTAGGCTTTTGGTATAGAAAGTTGCTTGCACTCGATGATGCGGTAGGCTTTCTAGTAAGTGCATTAGGAATCTTAGAGCCTTAGGCCTTATATAAGTGTCATTGCTTGCATTCCTTTCATAGTTAGTAGGCTCATTGCGTGGGGTTGGCCTGCACAGTAGGGTGAGGTAGCTCCTTTGATGGTGAGTTGCTATAGGATTTCTTAGGAGCCTAGAGGGACATGCTATTTGGCATTTCTTGTAATTGGGGCGCTTCTTTATTTATTCATGCATTTGCTTATCCGCATGTTTATCTGTTTAAATTCCGTTTGCATTACGCACTTCATCTTAGGAATAGGATGCTTATTTTATGCCTCTTAGAGTGTTTACACACGCGCAGGAGTGACCCGATGATTGACCCAGATCCCTTTCTTTTTTTTAGATTCAGGTAACAGTTAGCCGCTATCTTTACTTATATGGATGCTTGGCGGGTTCAGACCTTTGGCGCTAGAGCGAGAACTTGAGAGACCACTAAACTTTCTCTCTTTTAAAATCATTTGTATCGTTTTGACCCGGCTCAGTCGTGGCACTCTTTTGGATTGTATTTTTATTTAAACCTTGCTTCATTTTATTGCGAAAATTTGTGACTCGTACTCGGGTTGTAAGATCTAGTTGGAAGGTAACCTTGCCTTCTTAAACGTAACTCGGATAATTAGGTTTTCTTTCCTAGGCCCAAGGGGGGCAAATAGGGGAAAAAAAATTCTTATTTTCCGGGCCGTTACATTATACTTATCTATGGATCCATCAACTTTGGTTTTTTAGATCCAACGACATCCAATCGCTCTCTTTCCTTTAGGAAGCTCAGTAACTACCCATGTTTTGTTCTTTTCCAATGCACGAAGCTCAAGATTCATAGCTTCACACCATTTTGGATCCACAATTGCTTGGGCAAAGGTATAAGGATCAGAAAATGAGTTTAATGCTAGAATGAATTTTTGAGTTTCAGGTTTCAAATGATCATATGAAACAAAGTTGGCAATAAGGTATGCAGTTACCTCTTGAGGATTAGTACGAGCTGCAGCAATCACATAATCTGTTAACCAAGAAGGAGATTTTGAATCCTAACTAGACCTTCTCACACCAGCTGTAGGAATGGTGGTTGAGATAGACTCTGTGTTTGGATTTGGAATAGAAGTTGTGTTTGGCAATGTGTTTGGCACTGTGTTTGGGAGATCCATCAAGTCATCAGCTGACCAAGATGCTTTTGATGGAAAGAATATAGAGGAGGACAATATGTGTTGTTGAAACTCATCTTTGCAAGGAAATATGTGTTCAAAGAATTTAACATCTCTGGACACATATATGGACTTAGTATTCAGATTATACAACTTGTAATCTTTTTGAGTCAAAGGATAGCCCAAGAACAAACAAGGCACCCCTCTTGGTTGAAATTTGTCATGAACCCTGGAGGGATTGTAAGCAAAGACTAAACACCCAAAGACCCTCAGATGTTGATATGAAGGAGGTTTGTCAAACAACACATGATAAGGTGTTTTGTTATCCAGCATAGGAGTAGGCAATCTATTGATTAGGTAGACTGCAGTAAGCACACAGTTACCCCGAAATTTGATAGGAAAATCAGCTTGAAAATGAAGGGCTCGGGCTATCTCCAATATATGACAGTGTTTACGTTCTACCACACCATTTTGCCGAGGTTTGTCAACACAAGATGTCTGGTGAACCACACCCTGATCATGATAGAATTGATTGCACTCCTTGCTTGTGAACTTAAGAGCATTATCAGACCTTATAACTTTGATCTTGCTCTTAAACTGAGTTTTGACAAACTGATAAAATCTTTTGATCATGATGAATGACCGAGCTTTGGAATGAAGTAAGAACACCCAAGTAGCTCTACTGAAGTCATCCACAATTGGCATGAAGAATAAACAATTTTGATGAGTAGGGGATTTATAGGGTCCCCAAATATCCAAATGAACAAGGTCAAAAATAGTAGAAGTGCTAGATTATTTGATAGGAAAAGGTAACTTGGTTTGCTTAGCTAAAGGACACACAGGACACACCAAAGAAGACTCATTCATTAACGGAAAAGGAACACAAGGTACATGTTTGAGTTTCACACTTGGAGCATGTCCCAATCTCATATGCCATATATGGAAATCACCAGGCAAAACAAAGTTACTAGAAGACAAGGAATAGGGAATACATGGTTGTACACAAGAAGTAACCACTTTATTCAGGAAATCAGAATTCATAGCACTCAGTTTCTTGTTCAACAGATAATAGAGACCACTACTCTCTTTACCAATCCTCAAAAGCTTCCTGCTGGCACAATCCTGTATGAGACAGAAGTTTGGATAAAAGGTTACAAAACACTTGTTTTGTTTCACAAGTTTAGAAATGTACATCAAATGAAACTGAAATGAAGGGACAAATAGGACTTTGTGCATTTTAAGGCTATTTTGAAGAGTGTGATTACCATGATGAGTAATGCAAGATATATGACCATTAGGGAGATGAATTCTGGTTTTAGGTAAATGCAATTTGGGATCCGAGATGTCCTTGTACATTAGGTTCATATGAGTGTCACAGATCCACTCATCTTTCATAGCATTAGCATTGGAACAAAACACATTACCTGCAAAGTCTCCATCAAGATCATCATCCATATCATTCACATTCTCATCTTTGGTGATTTAAGAAAGATTTCTTAACAAATCTGTAAACTGATGTTGAGTGAAGAACACATACCCAGTGCTATCTTCGTTGGTGGATACTTGAGCAACAATCTTGGACTTGTTCTCATTAAACCTTGCTTTCTTCTCATTTCTGGCTTTCTTCTCAGTACTTCCTGAGTTATATGGAAACTGCTTGGACTTGGAATGCCAGCTAGGATATCCAATGATAGCCTACCATTTGTCCTTAGGATGCCATTTGTTTCCGCATTTCTTGCATTTTCCATCAGATTTGTTGTACATCACCGATGAGTCATTAGCATTGTGGTTAGATGTATCTAACACCTCTCGCTGGCTCTCTTCCTGTTGAATCAACGTACATGCTTCTTCAACATTGGGCAAAGGTGTCATCAATAACACCGGACTCCTCTGTGCATTGTAGGATTCATCCAATCCATTCAAGAATTGGAACAACCTCTGTTCTTTCTTAATCTGATCGATTTTTCTGAGGTATTCGACAACATTTGTCGATACACCAACTAGATGAGGCAAAGTGTCCATCGCATCTAGTTCCTCCCAAATCGATATCATACGAGTGTAAAACTCATTGATCAGAGTACATGTATATTTCATCGAGTAAATTTCTCGATTCAGCTTGTACTTCCTAGATCCATTACTCAGAGAAAATCGTTTCTCTAATTATAGCCAGATCTCCCTAATTACCACACGGATTTTGCAATCGAATCGAAAACGGAGTTCATGATCCAAGCAATTACCAGACTGTTGCAGGTGTCCCCCTACTTAGCTTTCGCAGCGTCATCAGAGGATCTGATCACCGTTCCTTTGAAAAAGCCAATCTTGCGCTTTGTGGAAAGGTTGATCTCCATACTCCTCCTCCAGGATCGGTAATTTACAGCTCCTGTAAGCTTCTCCAACACCACGATCGAGTTCGAACCATCAGATGGATGCAAGATCAATGGACTCTGCATCTCTGCCTATGTCACACGTCGATCGGTAGCCATGATTTCACTCGATCTCATTGTGTACGCTCAGATACCATGTGGATTAAAGTGAAACCAAATTCATGGAAAGAGAGAAGCTCTATCACATTCATCACGAAAATGAAATGTGTTTGTTACAAAGGAAAATCACACCTCCCCCCTTATTTATGCACAACTAGTTGTAACCATATTTTTGGCGGGAAGCATTCCTCACCATACACGTGTGCTGCCCTTCCCTATTTACATAAGAATGCTCAATATTTATACAATATAACACCATACCCTTCTACAGAAGATGCACTGGACGAGAAGAAAAATGAAGTCATTGAGCCACCCGACCCAACCTTAACAACTCTATTTTTACTTTTGAATTTCCATCATCTTCCCCTTCCAAAGCCGCAATTTGTCTTCTCTCCTCTTTGATTTTTAGTAATTTTCTCCTTTAGTCGTCTTGCTTGGCTTCCTTTTCGCTCCTTTTTGTAGATCCATTGTGTTTTGCAGTTGGATTTAGGGAGATTTTTTGTGGTTCTTTCGATTTAGGGTTGGTACTCGTTCGATCTAGGTATGTTTATGATTTTGGGGTCATTTTTGGTGGCAGTAGACAAGGGTTGGATCTAGGGTTGCTACATTGGAGTTCCATCTCTAAGAGCAGAGGCGGAGCTAGGGGGTATTTAGGGGTGCTCGAGCACCCCCTAGTGGAAAAAAATACAAAAAACAATTTCTGCATATATTTAGTATTTCTAAGGTAATATAACATCTTTAAATGATATTTAAAACAAGAGTGCTATCTAGCTCAAGTGGTAATGGAAGGAAGGAAGGAGAATCAAAATCATATAAAGGTCTTGGGTTCAAATCTCAACTCTTTCACTTTTTATTTGTTTTACTATATCATTAATTCTTCTTGAGTTCTTTCTATATTTTTTGTTTCTATCAACTACTTCATTAAAAAAATATCATATTTATGTTTAAATTATACATTTAACCTTGATTTCTCTCAATATTTTTAGTGTTTTTTTATTTTTTTAGAAAAATCTTCTTAATAAGTATACGCTAAAAGAAAATATTTCACGAAATTTTTTTAGCACCCCCTAAATGAAACCTTGGCTCCGCCACTGTCTAAGAGGGTTTCTTGAAAGAAGAGAGCATTTTCCTTTCTTTTTGATTTTTCTCTCCCTTGCATACATACATACATACATACATACATACATACATACATACATACATACATACATACATACATACATACATACATACATACATACATACATACATACATATATAGGGATAAGCTCCGGTGAAAACCAAAATTGCGGTAGAAACCCGTGAGGACCGGCTTTTTAGCCCGATTCACTTGCTTTATAGCCCGGTTATGAATAGAACCGATCTATAAAGTCATAAATTTTAGCCCGGTTTTGAATAAAAATGAGCTATAAAGTCACTATGTAATTTTAAAACATTAGCTTTTTAGCACGATTTTTCGGTTTGACCGAACAATAAAGTCATGTGTTATTTTAAAACTTGAGTTTTTAGCACGGTTTTTAGGTTGAACCGAGTTGTAAAGTCACCGTGTGATTGAGGTTTTTAGCACGGGTTTCAAAAAAACCAAGATATAAAGTAGTCCTCACGGGTTTTTACCACAATTTGAGGTTTTCACCGGAGTCAATCCCTATATATATATATATATATATATATATATATATATATATATATATATATATATATATATATATATATATATATGTCATTTTTGTTGATGACATTGATGGATATAAATAAATCGCAAAGTAGAACCCAAGTATTATACTCTCTATGAAAAAAATAAAAATCTTTTTACTTTTTGACATATTTTCAATAAGCTAAAAAATAATATAAAATACTATTTTTAATAAAATTTTTAAAAGTAATTTCACACTTATTCCTATGTATAAAATTTTTAAATAAATTGATATTTTATATAGTTTTCAATTATTTAAAAAATGTGCGATAAAAGTAAAAGACTTATATTTTTTAATGGATGGAGTATATAAGTATGTGGACTAGCTACCTTTTTTATTCCAAGTGGTTTGGAGATGGAATCTCATAGGGGTTAAGTATTGTTCTTGTCTCTTGTATGTGGACCTGTACAAGACCCTCCTTCAAAGTCTTGACCTGTTGGGTCAAGCCGATTTTAATCGTATTAGAGAGGTTTAGTCTTAGGTCTCCTGTTCTATATTGACCTAGCCGACCTTAAGGCATTACCTCAGTAGGGCTAGATAGTTGCACTTGAGGGGACATGTCGAAGATATGAAAGGATATATCAATCCCACATCGAAAAAATTTAGAACCCAAATCTTGTATATAAGTTGGTGGACAACATACTCTTCCTATTGTCAATTGATTTTTGAATGAAAGCCCACCAAACTTATATCGTCTGCTTGACTGGCTTATAATGCCTTGTATAAAAGTTGGCAGGTTAATCTTTTTATTGCCAGTTGATTTTCGGATGAAACTTCATCGATATTAGATCTTCATGCATAAATGATAGATAAATCATTGTTCATTGGAGATACCTCTTGATGCGTGAACCGGATCAAATCTGGATGGAATCGGAAGAGAACAAAAGCCTCAAATGCGACTTCTCTACTTGGTCCACACGAGCCCGGTGTCTAGATCTCCTTAGCCTTCGACTGCTAGGACGAAGGTCGAAAGATTAGCAATCGAATTGCTTGGGATGATGTTGGTTACACTTTCTCACCGTATGATCGAAATTAGCAACTAATTTGCCTTTGATTTCACACGTAAAAAAAACCCACTAGCAATTGGCAACTTGTTTTCCTTTTAAAAATGTGTGTGTTTTTCTAAAAAAACCTCCTGCACACAAAAGCTAGCTCATAGTCTTATAATTAAGAAGAGGTCATGGACAACTATATTAGGAGAAAACCAAAAGACTTGATCGGTAGGTAGTCTTGTAACTCCTGATTAATTGTCCCATTGTAACTCCCTAATTAACCCATTTAATTATTGATTTCTAAAATAAATAATAATACTTATTAATAATAAATCTCATATATTGATATATTAATAACCAATGATCAATCCCGTGGATCTAGTCCGTAAACTCAAAGTGTGTGACCTTATAGGACCCGTTTATAATAGTCATGGACTTAAACCGTTTAACTCCATTAATCGTAGTTGGCTTCTAGCAAAGCACTACGACTCCTAAAATAATCGGATTGTATATCTCTATCAATCGTACTATCCCATGTTTAGTCATTGCACATTTAATTAAAGGACACAATGCCTTTAATCTCCCACTTGTCCTTAAACAAGTGTGCAATATAAGATACCCGTGTCGCTTAATGTCTTATTTGATGATATGATGACATTCATATCTATTATCAAATATGTTTCTTGAACTTTGAGTTCGAAATGTCAAATAAAAAGATGATTACAAATAATCCATCCGAGCATGGCCATGCATTTTCAGTTCTTGTTCTTCAAGTGGCCTAGACACCATTCCTTTTCAATGCATCACAGTATGCATGAAGAAGGAGAACGTCTCCAGTCTTGTACGACTATGACTCCCACTCAACTTTTGGCAATCCCAACTACGACCTTTATAACTCCCTGTTACGGAAAGCGTTTAGCCATGTCAAAGAAAATACCAATCATCAAGAGAGACCATAACATACTCATGTCTGAGGAATCTACTAATCATGGTTTAACTTAAAACTCTGCAGTCCCTTTTGTAGAGTCTTAAGGTGGGTCTGTCTTATATGTATCATCCATACATATACATGTAATTGACTAGACATCTCCATGTCCCTATAGCCCATGAAACCTGGCGCTATCAGTCAACTTACAATATAGTCATTAATAAAATCATCTATGTCCAAGTTGATGATTTCAGACTACGGACTTGCGATAATTCATAACTGCATTTCACTTAATGGGGTTTCATTTACCAGAACACTTAAGATAAGCCCATTTGCGAACTAGGAATTATTTGGACATTTTATTTATCTTTGTTCAAAACAATATATAAATAAGGATGAAATATCATATATATCAAGTCAAACATAAACTTAGTGTATAACACTCTAAACATAAAATGTAATAGAAAGCAATCTCAAAGCCATTCTCCAATGTGTTTGAGACCCTTAGCCCTAGTGTGACCATCATGCTTGGGCTAGGCATAAGCTTCGTCAATGGATTTGCAATATTGTCATATCTATGCACCTTACACATCTTAATGTCAAATAAGGTGATACTTCCTCATAAGATGTACGATCAACTTGTCATCACCCTTAAGAAATCATCCTTGGTTCTTCTCAAGAACTCCATGATGTTCTTAGCTGCACACTAGTGCGCCTCGATGGAATCGATTGGTATTTGCTACACCTGCTCAAAGCAAATGCAACATCAGGTCGTGTACACACCATTACATTGGTAAAACCTTTTCTTGGAATCTTGCATATTGAATCTGTTAAGAATCGTATCTATATATAAGTTCCTTGATTCAATCTAAGCAATCTCTTAGATCTATCTCTATAAATCTTTATTCCAAGTATGTACACTACCTCCCCAAAGTCTTTCATTGAGAACATTTCTTTAGTCATTCCTTAATGGACTCTAGCATCAGAATGTCATTCCCAATAAGTAGTATGTCATCCACATACAAGACTAGGAAGACCACTTTACTCCCACTAAACTTCTTGTATACACAAGGGTCCTCTTCGCATCTGATGAAATCAAACTCTTTGATCTTTTCATCAAACCGAAAGTTCCAACTCCTGGATGCTTGCTTAAGTCCATATATAGACCTCTTAAGCTTGCATACCTTCTCTACATCACTTGGATCTTCAAAACCTTCTGGTTGTGTCATGTACACATCCTCTTCCAAGAACCAATTTAGGAAGGCGGTTTTGACATCCATTTGCCAATGTTTATAATCATAATATATAAGCGGTAATAGCAAGGATTATCCTAATGGATCTTATCATGACAACTGGTGAAAAGGTCTCATCATAATCTATACTATGAATCTGTTTAAAACCTTTGGCAACTAATCTTGCCTTGTATACAGATACCTTTCCATCCTTATTTGTCTAGAGTTTGAAAACTCATTTGCTCTCTATGAGTTTTACCCCATCTGGCAAATCTATCAAGTCCCACACTTGATTTTCAAACATTGAATCCATTTCGGATCTCATGGCCTCAAGCCATTTCTTGGAGTCTGGACCCGTCGTTGCTTACTTATAGGTATTAGGCTCATTATGTTCTAACAAAAGAACATCAAGGTTTACATTCAAGATGAAGTCATCATAACATCTTGGTTGTACTATTGGCCTTTATGATCTACAAGTGAGTTCAACTGGTTCAATAACTGGATCTGGAATAGCTTTCACAACTATTTGTGAATCCTCTTGTCCTTGATATCCTCTATGTCATCTTGTTGTTGAGTTTGTTGCTCTTCATCATGAACTTGTTCAAGATGAATATTTCTCCCACTTGACTTATTGGAAATAAACTTTCTTTCCAAAAAGACACCATCACCTGCAACAAACACCTTGTGTTCGTGGGATTGTAGAAACAGTATCCAAAACTACCTTTTGGATGACCTATAAAATAGCATTTATCTGATTTAGGGGCAAGCTTATCAGTTTGTTAACGCTTTACATGAGCTTCACATCCCCATATCTTCATAAATGACAATTTTGGAACCTTTCCTGTCCATATCTCATATGGAGTTTTGTCTACAGCTTTAGACGGAGTCCTGTTTAGTGTAAGTACAACAGTTGTGAGGGCATATCCCCAGAAGGATACCAGAAGGTTAGCAGAACTCATCATTGACTGAACCATGTCTAACAGGGTCCGATTTCTCCTTTCAGACACACCGTTCAACTGTGGTGTTCCTGGAGTAGACTACTGTGTTACTATCCCACAGTTTTTCAAATGATGATCAAATTCATGGCTCAAGTATTCACCACCACGATCTGATCGAAGTGCTTTTATTCTTCTTGCCAGTTTGAGTCTCTACCTTATTTTGAAATTCCTTGAACTTTTCAAAGGATTTCGATTTATGTGACATAAGGTAAATATAGCCATATCTACTCATGTCATCAGTAAATGTGATGAAGTATCTATAACCACCTCTAGCTTATGTACTTATTGGCCCACATACATCAGTATGTATAATGCCTAATAGTTCAGTAGCCCTTTCATTTGTTCTTTTGAAAGGTGAGCTTGCCATCTTGCCCATCAAACATGACTCGCATGTATCAATGGATTGACAATCCACATCTTTTAGAAGTCCATCTTTATGGAGCTTCTTCAAGCGATCTAAATTGATGTGACCCAAGCGACAGTGCCATAGGTAGGCTTCACTCAACTGAATTGATTTTTGCCTTTTTGTGTTTATGTTATAAGATTCTGTTTTAAGGTCAAATACAAATATTCAATTGATCATTTGAGCACGAGCATAGAAGATATCATAGATATACCTCCACATTTAGTCCCAAAATCAAAACCTTCAGAATATAATACTGCAACCGAAACAAGGTTCTTTGTAATGCTAGGAACAAAATAACAATTATTCAGTTCTAAGATTAAACTAGAAGGAAGAGATAAAGTAAAATATCCTACGGCAAGTGCAGCAACACTTGCTCCATTTTCGACGCGTAGGTCTATCTCCCCTTTCTTCACTTGTCTCCTATTTCTTAGTCCATGCACACATGAAATAATGTGAGCACTACATGCGGTATCTAATACCAAGTAGGACCATTATCTAATGTGAGGACATTGGTTGACAATAATTCAATAACATAAATACCTGAAGTGTTGGAACTCAAAATCCCATTCTTCTTATCTTCTAGGTACTTGGGACAGTTTCTTTTCCAGTGTCCCTTAGCCTTACAGTGGAAAAAATCATTGTCTGCAGCCACCCTTGGCTTCTCACCACCCTTAGGTTTTGCAACTTCCTTGCCTTTCCCTTGGGTATTGTTCTTGTTCTTGGCTACCTTCTTGAACCCTTTCCCTCTGTTGACATTAAGAACTTCCTTCTTGTTATGAGTGGGAGCATTCTGCTCAGCAGCTTTGAGCATACCATGGAGTTCATTCAGATTTTTCTTAATACCATGCATATGGTAGTTCATCCTGAATGAGGCAAAACCATCATGTAAGGAGTGCAAGACGATATCTGTGGCCAACTCTTGGTCATAAGGGGTGCCCAATGTCTCCATACGGCTAAAAAGACCGATCATGTTGAACACATGGGGACCTACTAGATTTCCCTTCACAAGTTTGCTATCCAGTATAGCCTTGTGAATTTCATATCGTTCAATCCTTACTTGTGCCTGAAACAACATTTTCAGGTTTGTGATGATAGAGTAGGCATCCTGGTATTCAAACCTCTTTTGAAGGTCAGGTTCCATGCTTGCTACCATTAAACAAGTGGCAGGTAAAGAATCGCTCCTTAACTCCATTTCTCTAACTATCTCCTCATCCGATAAGACATCAGTAATAGTAGGGATAGGGTTTGTTAGGACGTCCTCACGCCCTTCAGACTTGAGAACAATTCTCAGATTCCTTTCCCAATCAAGAAAGTTCGTTCCATTCAATTTGTTTTTCTCAACTATTGAGCGCGAGGTGAAATTCAAATTATCATTATACATAATGCCTATATAAAAGGAAATGGCATACAAATCAGTTTATGTTCGAAATGCAATTTACTTAAAAAATTAAACACCTTTAAAATTAAGTAAATGCACATTTTATTCAAGTTGTTATTGTTCCTTGTGAATAAAATGATTCCAAGATCCCATTACAAACAAGACCCAACGTACTTTTGCACTGCCTTGATTCTTGTGTGCTCAACGTAAGTAACAATTACTAATTATAACTCCTTATAACTCTTGGTTGATGATCCGCATCCAATGTTGAATCATCCTATGCCTCAAGATCCAAAACTTTGCCTTTTGGTCTCTCATTGGGTACAACCATATCAAGGTTTATGAACCCCCGTATAGATTCACCCTCACTAGCCCAAGATTATTGAAAGACACCCTCACTTTTGTGAAGCCCATCCAACCAAATATCCAGAACTTAATGGGTTATGATATGGAAAGGTATTGCCCCAATTTACTTTAGGAACTTAAGTCTTTTATTTGCCTTTTATTTATAAGTGAAAAAAATGTCATAAATAAAAACAATATAAAGACTTAAATAAGGCATTCAAAATGCAATAAAATTGTGATCCTACTATGGCCCCTACGATGCATAAAATAAAGATCTAATCTTCATGGGTCTCCATCCTCGCATCCCTCATGGATCTCCATCCTCGAACTTCTTATGTCTTCTTCTTGTATTACAATATTTTCTAATAATCTAATTATTGAAAATAAATTACAAAAATACATAACGATACGCAGATCGTATACATAAAAACATAACGATGCACAGATCGTATTTATGGGTCATACTAGTCACCTTATGCAAGCAATTTATATCAAAATATAAAATCATGAAAAATAATGTCTTAATTTAAAGTATAAATCCTTATATGTTATTAATCAATATTAATCATTAAATTGCATTTATTGGAAAAATTATATGATGGGAAATATATAGCCTCTTAGACCGGACCATGTCGAGTCATACTCGGATTGGCCCATGTCGAGTCATACTCGGCTTAACCTAGACCCGAACTCCGTTTGGTTTGTACGGTGGTCGTTTGGCCCGCGGGTTGGCAACGAAAACTCCTAAAATCGAAATAGATCAATTCCAATTCAATTTTATGGTATGTAATTCCCTGTTATCAAATCATATAATTTAAATTGAATGATCATCTGAAGAAATGCAATTGCATTGAGAACCACTTTCTCAATTATGCCTTACGTATGCCTTTTGTTGTGTCTCACCGAAAGCAAAAGACTTTTTCTCTACATCTTCTTACTTGAGTCAAACCCAAAAAATGAAAAAACTCATTTTCATTTATTAGCAACCTCTTGCTAGTCTTTTTCCCATTGTAACTCCAATCCCATTAATCTAAATTATATAGGAGTCATTTACTTAGGAATGACCAAAAGGTTATACACAACAACAAATAATTTACGTACTTATTTATTTCACAAATAAATAACATTTATTATTTATTTCTTAAATAAATAATATTTATCATTACAATTTATATTAAACCAATCAATCAAAATCTAAATTTTGATATAGCAAAATAATTCATATCATATTTACCGCCAATTAAATCAAGATCCGCATCAAAATTAACAATTAATCTATTGATCGTATCAATTTATGCACGATGCTCTGATACCAATTGAAGGATAATTAGATGCGTTAAGCGGAATTTCATATCATATCTAAACATCTAATCGTAGAATCTTCATGCATAAACGATAGATCAATCATTGTTCATAGGAGATACCTCTTGATGCGTGAACCGGATCGAATCTGGATGGAATCGGAAGAGAACAAAAGCCTCAAATGCGACTTCTCTACTTGGTCCACACGAGCCCGGTGTCAAGATCTCCTTAGCCTTCGACTGCTAGGACGAAGGTCGAATGATTAGCAATCGAATTGCTAGGGATGATGGTGGTTACACTTGCTCACCGTATGATCGAAATTAGCAACTGATTTGCCTTTGATTTCACACGAAAAAAAAAACCCACTAGCAATTGGCAACTTGTTTGCCTTTTAAAAATGTGTGTGTTTTCCTCAAAAAACCTCTTGGACACAAAAGCTAGCTCGTAGTCTTATAATTAAGAAGAGGTCATGAACAACTTAATTAGGAGAAAACCAAAAGACTTGATTGGTAGGTAGTCTTGTAACTCCTAATTAATTGTCCCATTGTAACTTCCTAATTGCCCCATTTAATTATTTATTTCTAAAATAAATAATAATACTTATTAATAATAAATCTCATATATTTATATATTAATAAGCAATCATCAATCCCGTGGATCTAGTCCGTAAACTCAAAGTGTGTAACCTCATAGGACCCGTTTATAATAGTCATGGACATAATGCATTTCTATAAATGTATAGACCCTATATTATATCGGCCCACCAAAATATAATATAGTGTACAATCTAAAATTGATTTGGTCATAATTCAATTCATAGTCCAAACCCAAATCATATCTACTTTATCTAAGCTCTATTTTCCTCAATCACAGCTCCTTTATAATAAATATATCCCTTCTAGTTGTGTATCATATATTTAATATATACTCCAACATTTTATCAAATGCCTAATTTTTGCAATATTACTGTATTCCTGGGGAAAAACACATGTTTTTTAAAAAAAATTGGGGGTTCTAATAATTATGGCGGTCATAAGAAAAGTCTATTAATAGTATCACTGCACTTTATTCATTTTCAAGCATATAATAACTGCATGAGAATGCCCCCAAGTATACAGTTAACATTTAACAATGTTTTATTCTCATAATAGAGAAGAAGAGAGTAGATCCGTCACTTTAAATCACAAAGATTCCAAATATGTAAACTGAATTAACAAATCATCATAACCAAAAAACATTCTTAATTTCTGAAAAGGAAAAAAAAATCTTGACCAACCAATAAATATGTATTTTTTAATGCAAACTAACCCAACATATTATTCATATAATAATAATAATAATAATAATAATAATAATTATTATTATTATTATTATTATTATTATAATAATAAATTACAAATTACAAGAAATTAGTGGGTAACCGAGATACTATCTAGGCACTCATTCCCTTAGCGATAATAAAACTAACTCTAGTGAAAATATAAGCTGCAGCATGAGCCCCGGTATCCTGAGATGCCGAGAATTTCTGAATCTGCTTCAGCAAGGCAACCGCATCCGTATCTAGCTCCCCCAACGAAGAGAAGGAGAAGGGTAGGAAACCATATCCAGCTGCCGTGCACAAATCTCTATACTTGACACACTTACGATGAGCAACATCAACAACAACACACCTCGGGACAAAGTCAGACACCCCCGACTGAGTCAAAGGGGAGGATCCCGTCAGATCGACACACACATCTCGCCCCCTATCTCAGGAATAAAGGTGCAAATCTGCCGGGCGAAGGGGCTTATCATGCCCATCAACCAAACCGATATCAACCTCCTTGCCGACAGAAATCCCGGTCCTATAACAGATATCCAATAAGGTGTCGCGAACAAGGTTATGTCGATGTTCAATGCCCACAGTACCAGCGCAGGACACAACATTATCTCCATAGACATCACCATCAAAGACTCGAGAACAAGCGGGACAGGGCCTAGATACCATGAACAAAGGAATACCCATTCGATAGCTAAGCACACTACGATAGATCATTCGATTCATAGTCTGGCCCAACCCAGAATTAGGAACTGCACGCAACCAATCGGAGGAGTGAGCACCCTGCTGAGACTTCCACAATGCTACCTGTCGCGGAGTAAAAGAGAAAACAGAGTCCGATGTAGCAGCCGTGCGTGTATGTTATTATTATTATTATTATTATTATTATTATTATTATTATTATTATTATTATTATTATTATTATTATTATTATTATTATTATTATTATTATTATTATTATTATTATTATTATTATTATTATTATTATTTGATATGTTTGGGATACCCGATCCTTCGCCTGTGGGCTCAAGATCAAGAACCACGCCGTATATTTGCCCGATCTTGCAATGCTCTTTGATATATCCTGATTGGAACAAATGAACAAGTAATTAATATTCTGATTTTAGCGACAGAACCACACTTGGAATAATTCCAGCAAAACAGAATAGCGACAGAACACAAAGGAAATGAGAGAAGAGAGGAAGCAGCGCGGAAAGGCGCGCGGGTGCCTGAGAGCGAAGACGCGGAGCGCGCGCGAGCGACGGGGCGGCTGGAATGCAGCGGCCGCCGCGGGCCTGGGGCGGCCGCCGCCTAGGGTTTGTGGGTGAGGCGCGGCTACGGATTCCTTCTCTTTTCGGCGACAGGGGCGCCTGCCTTTTAGCGATGATTTGCGGATTGTGTGTTGTTTGTGATTCGGTGATGATGATTGTGGATTAGGGTTTGATGATGTGTTTGCCGATTGTAGATAGATCACAAGAGCACTTGAAGCTTTTGAGGATTGAAATCGAAGAACCCTTAATCCTTAAAGGGTTTCCTCAATTCTATTCAATCTAATTAATTCAAAAGGGATTACAATGATTAAATAGAAATTCTAAGAACCAATTCTACCATGCAATATAGAATTTAGGTTGATAAAAGATATAATTAAAATCCTAAAGATAAATAAACCTAGAAGATAAAAACTTAGTGGACAAGGATTACATGTAGATAAGATATAATTAATTCCACCTTATTAATCTAAGTTGCATAAAATAATAACTTAATTAAATTAAAAGAACCGGCCCAAGCACAAGGGTGTACTCGACATGGGCCTCCTTTTCACTCGACATCTCCTTGGCCCACTCGACATGAGATGGCTTCGAGTGGCCCATGTTGGTGCCGAGCATGGTCATGTCACGGAGGGTGTTGACCAGTCTTCATGAGCTCCGTTTGTGGACATAAGCTCACTTCCTGTGCCTGTGGTGTAGTCCTGAGCAAAGTGATCCAGGGTGGCCTGAACCGTTGCTCCATAGTTCCTTGGTAACGGACAAGAAGGGCTTTGGTTTCATCTTGAATCCCCTTGACCCTTGCACGAGTGATAGGACCGTCAAATGGAACCTTCATGTTGTCCTCAATGTCACCAGGAGTCATCGACAATTGCACTGCGTCATTCTCCTCCACTTGATTTTGATTTGTCCTCAAATCGTCGTCAGAGTCATCATCAGGTATGAACAAAGATAGATCAGTGGCGTTGAAGATAGAATGAACACTGTACTTGTCTGTAGAGAGGTCCAACTTGTAGGCATTAGGACCCATCTTCTGAACCACTCGAAATGGTCCATCTCCCCTGGGGTCCAGCTTAGATTTCCGTTGTTGCGGAAACCTTTCCTTCCTGAGATGCATCCATACCAGATCACCAACGTTGAACTGCACATCCTTGCGGTGCTTGTCGTTCGCTACCTTGTATTGTGCAGTCTTTCTTTCCAGCTGCGCTCTGGTATGCTCATGCAAGCACTTGATGAAGTCCACTTGCTTAGGTGCATCCATGCTCTCTTTCTCCTTGAGAGGCCGTGGCATCATGTCCACTGGGGTGAGTGGATTTCGGCAATAGACAACCTCAAATGAAGTCTGCTTGGTTGCTGAGTGCGTAGACTTGTTATTGATGTACGCATTTTTAGTCATATTTTGCATCATATTTTCATCTCATTTAAGTCATTTTATTTACTTTTGTGTTGGGAAAGAGTGTCATTTGTGTTAGTTTTCGTATTATTCAAGATATGGAGTCTACACAAGCTTTGGTGGTGTTTTTGTAGGTTTTGAAGCTGATTTGAAGGAGTTTGGACGCACTTTAGAGCTTAATGAAAAATCATGAAGGCAATGGAGATGCCAAGCAAAAGCAAAAAAGTGGTGCAGCTGGAGAAAAGCCTTATTTTCGCCATCCAACACTTCGATTCAAGTTCTGGAGCCTTCATGAGAGTTGTAGTCCTTGAAAAGAGCTTTCCAACGCATATTTATATGCATCAATCGGATAAACGAGGACTCAGAAAATTGCGTTTGAAGTCAGAGTCGAAAAGCTGGAGAAAAACAGAAGTTACTGCATTCAAACAGACCCTCGGCGCCGACACCCCAGACCTCGGCGCCGAGGTATCTGCGAACAGGAGAAGATTTTACGGGCTGATTTTATTACTTAATGGGCTTTTTAATTAGGATTTTCATCTGAATTTCTTTTAGGATCTTTTAGTTAGATAGACTTGGGATATGTTATCCTTCCTTAGACAGATTTTATTATTTTCCTAAGAAAAAATCTCTTTTCCTTAGAGATTAAGTCTTAAGTTTTATCTTTTAAATAAAGCCAATTAGAGGCTAATTAGGCACGTTACAGCAGCTGAGTTTACAGCAGAAAAAAGGCACGTTTGAAGCTTAGGGTTGAAGAATATTGAAGGAGACTTTGAGGTTTGGTTTTATGCAATTTGAGATTATGAATTCTTCCATTGTTTTTATGTTTTTCTTTGAAATGAGTGAGTAGTTCTCCTCTCTTCTAGGGTTAGGGTAAACCCAACAATAAGCATGTGTATGAATGAATGAATCTATACTTATGTGATGTTTTTATCCACTTCTACCTATGTACTTCACCCTTGATGATAATCTAGGGAATTAATTGTTACAATTGAATTGACCAAAGAAGATTGTTAACTTTGATAGTAATTAGGGATTTTTGATGAAAGTTAAAAAGACCTAATTAAGAAAAGGTATAGTCAAATAAGTCTCTTATGCGAAAGTGAATTGATTTGTTTGATTGAGATAAAAGCATATTTCTCATAGGATTCATTGAATTATACATGTGTTTATTGTTGTGGTAAGACCCTAATCTTGGAAGTCCTTTCTCATATATTGCATTCGTGTTAGTTACTTGTTACTTGAGACGAAATTAGTGTGTTTTGCCCTGTTTTACAGCCGCTACTTGTGTCTTTATTTCCCCTATTTTCGACCATTAAAACAACTAGGATAGAACCGCTGACATACTCCCTTGGATCGACCTTGATTTCCACTATACTATAGAGGGATTCGAGCATAAATTTATTTGATTAGAGTGAGCATAGGCATCGATCTCCCATCACGCACGTCAGTTATAAGCAAACTCAACAAATGGTAGGCAGTGTTCCCACCTCCGGAGGTTAGTTCGCAGCATGACTCTAAGGAGAGCCCCAAGAGTTCTATTTGTAACCTCAGTTTGGCCATCAGTTTGGGGGTGAGAGCCCGTCAACATGAGAGTGTCCATGGCCAATGGCGCAGTAGTATCACCAACTGGGGTGATTGATGATGTTCCTGTCCGTGTAGGTAAGTTTTTCGTCCCTACTGATTTTATTGTTATGGATATGCCAGAGGATCCAGCGGTGCCCATCATTCTTGGACGACCATTCTTAGCGACCGCTGGAGCAATAATTGATGTTAGGAAGGGACTCCTAACTTTTGAGATAGGGGACGACCTCGTCGAGTTTCGCTTCAATCCAACAATGAAGGAAACAACGGACATGGAAGAGGTAAGCTATTTTGATTGTCTTGAGTCTGCAGGCCCAATCTCAGGTCTTCTGGCGGACCAAGAAGAAGTTTATTCTTTAGAGGCTCTGGAGGCGATACTAAAGACGGAAGAGGATGAGCCAACACTTGCTCCAATTGAGCCCTCCTCAGAGCTTAAGCCACTTCCGGAAGGTTTGAGGTATGTTTTCTTAGGTCCCAATTCTACTTTGCCTGTGATCATTAATGCTAAATTAAATGAGGAGGAAGTAGAAAAGTTACTTAACGTGCTGAGAACTTATAGGAAGGCTATTGGTTATTCTTTGGATGATATCATTGGAATCTCACCTTCTTTGTGCATGCATAGAATATTCATGGAGGATGATCATAAGCCAACCAGAGAACGTCAGCGCAGGCTTAACCCCATTATGCAAGAAGTAGTCAAATCTGAAATTTTGAAAATGTTAGATGCTGGAATTATTTATGCTATTTTCGATAGTAAATGGGTAAGCCCGGTTCATGTTGTCCCTAAGAAAGGGGGGATGACTATAATTGAAAATGAGAAAGGTGAGTTAGTACCTACTAGGACCACTACTAAATGGCGCATGTGCATTGATTATAGGAAGTTGAATAGCGCTACTAGGAAAGATCATTTTCCTCTTCCTTTTATTGATCAAGTTCTTGAGCGTCTAGCACAACACGATTATTTTTGCTATTTGGATGGCTATAGTGGTTTTTGGCAGATTCCCATTCATCCGGATGATCAAGAGAAGACAACGTTTACCTGTCCATATGGGACTTTTGCCTATAAGAGGATGCCATTCGGGCTTTGTAATGCCCCTGCCACTTTCCAACGATGCATGATGGCAATCTTCTCCGATATGATCGAGGATATTGTTAAGGTATTCATGGATGATTTTTCCGTATATGGTACTACTTTTGATACTTGTCTAGCTAACTTGGCCAAGGTACTCAAGAGATGCGAAGATACGAGTCTTGTGCTTAATTGGGAGAAGTGCCACTTTATGGTGCAAGAAGGAATCGTGCTAGGACACTTGGTGTCCAAGAAAGGTATAGAGGTGGATAAAGCCAAGATCGAGCTTATTGAGAAGCTACCTCCTCCAACGTCGGTAAAAGATGTCCGTAGCGTTTTAGGACATGCTAGATTTTATCGTCGTTTTATTCAAGATTTCTCCAAAATTGCTAAACCACTCACTAATCTATTGATGAAAGAAGTTGCTTTTGAGTTCTCTTTGGAGTGTCTTGATGCTTTTAATAGGTTGAGGGAAGCTTTGGTCACGGCACCAATCATGCAATCACCCGATTGGTCACTTCCATTCGAGGTCATGTGTGACGCAAGTGATTATGCCGTGGGAGCGGTTCTTGGACAGCGGAAGGAAAAAAAATTGCACGCCATCTACTATGCGAGCAAAACTTTGGATGATGTCCAAACAAGGTACACAACCACGGAGAAAGAGTTTCTAGCCGTGGTATTTGCCTTCGAGAAGTTCCGCTCTTACCTAGTTGGCTCGAAAGTTATTGTCTACACCGACCATGCCGCATTGAGGTATTTAATGAACAAGAAGGACGCCAAACCACGACTTCTACGATGGATGCTCCTTCTTCAAGAGTTTGGCTGCGAGCTAAGAGACAAGAAAGGAGCCGAGAACCTTGTGGCCGACCACCTCTCTAGGTTGCCACCCAAGCACATCGAAGGCTCGGAAGATATGGTGTCAATTGATGACTCACGGGCTGATGAAAGACTCCTGCGTATTGATGTGAGTAAGGTATGTACAGGTACCTCGGCGCCGACACCTCAGACCTCGGCGCCGACCCTTTGCGCAGAAACTTTAATTGCTACAGGTACCTCGGCGCCGACACCTCAGACCTCGGCGCCAACCCTTTCCGCAGAACATAAAGTTGAGTTGCTTGGAACGTCGGATAAGGTAAGTTTAGGTGAGGAACTCTTCTTTACTCCTTCTTCTAGCCTTGTTCGTGATATTTTTCTTATTAAGAAGGCTAGTACACCTTGGTTTGCGGATTATGCTAACTACATTGTAGGAGGTGAGATTCCGCCGGATTTGACTTCACAAGGTAAGAAGAAATTCCTACATGATGTCAAGAGGTATTATTGGGATGATCCTTACTTATTTAAACAAGGGAGTGATCATATTTTTCGTCGTTGCATCCCGGAGGAAGAGGTAGAAACTATTATTCGCCATTGTCATACTCTCCCTACCGGGGGTCATGCTAAAGATTTTAGGACCACTGCGAAGATACTTCAAAGTGGATTTTATTGGCCTAACATGTTTCGAGATGTACAGGAGTTTGTGACATCATGTGATGAATGCCAGAGGGCCGGGAACATAACATGGAGGAACGAGAATCCGCTCACGGGGATCCTAGAGGTCGAATTGTTCGACATTTGGGGAATAGATTTTATGGGCCCTTTTCCATCCTCAGGCCCTTATAAATACATCCTTGTAGCGGTCGATTATGTCTCCAAATGGGTGGAAGCCATTGCTACACGAACCAATGATGCAAGAGTTGTGGCTAAATTCTTTAAAACTAATATTTTCCCTCGTTTTGGTGTTCCTAGGGTCTTAATTAGTGATGGAGGCTCGCATTTTATAGAAAGAAGCTTTGAGGCACTTTTGACCAAGTATGGGGTACATCACCGGATAGCCACACCCTACCATCCCCAAACTAGCGGTCAAGTTGAGGTATCTAATAGGCAAATCAAGGCTATCTTGGAGAAGACCGTGTCAAGATCACGGAAGGATTGGTCATCCAAGCTTGATGACGCGCTATGGGCTTATAGGACGGCATATAAGATGCCCCTCCGCACCACTCCCTACAACCTCGTGTATGGTAAGTCATGTCATCTACCCGTCGAGTTAGAACACAAGGCTGTGTGGGCTCTCAAAGAGCTTAATATGAATCTCGACGAGGCCGGAAAGAAGAGGTTTATTGACCTACAAGCACTTGAGGAGTTGAGGCTTAAGGCGTACGAAAATGCCGAAATCTACAAGGAAAGGACCAAGAAATGGCATGATCGGAAGCTAGTGCCCAAGACCTATGAGGTAGGTGATAAGGTATTGCTTTTTAACTCTAGACTCTGACTTTTTCCAGGGAAGTTGCGTTCAAGATGGAGTGGACCATTCGTGGTTCAAAAGATTTTCCCTCACGGAGCGGTAGAGCTTTTAGATGACAATGGGGCTACCTTTAAAGTCAATGGGCACCGATTGAAGAAGTACTATGAGCATGCCACGTTTGACGAGGATATCCGTGCCTCCTGGGCACTCATCCTCTCCAATTGATATCGTGGGAAGTATGTCGAGCTATAGACTTTAAATATAGCGCTTCCGGGAGGCAACCCGATTTCTTTTCTTTCTTTCTTTATTTTTATTATATTATATTATGGCATCGCATTTTACAATGAGGACATTGTTTCTTTTAAGTATGGGGTGGGGTGATTGTGGGCTGACATTTTGATGTTTCATTTGGTATTTTGATGTTTTTTTTTGGGATGGGCATTAGCTGGAAATTTTACGCCTATATTCAATTAGCTTCTGTTTGACTCTAGATTCAACTGTCCGAGACTACGTTTTAGTTAGTCCCAACTCGCTTGGGCTAACTTGGATTGTAATAGCTTGCATATTATCCACACATATTGCATACTAGTTAGTTCTTATATGGCATCGCATTTGCATAAGTAAATTAGCATTAGTTGGAAATTCTGCATAAAAGAAAAAAAAAATTTAGTTTATACCCTAACTTAGATGTCCAATGATGAAATCTAATAATTGAGCTTGATCATGTAATACCCTAAGGCATAGTTCGGAGGTTTAGCCTAAGTCGCACAAAATGTTTTTATGTCAAGTTTAACTTGCAATTGAAATTGAGCATATATGACTTTGGGATTTAGGTAATTGGAATCCAACATGTCCTAGTGAGTTACTTGGCCTATTGGGAATTGTACTTTTTATATTTTCCTTCTTTTTGATGTGTGTATTACTCTCCTTATACATTACTGACGGAGGGAAAACCTGTCGTTGATTCCGCCAAAGAAAACTCAAACCTATAGCAAGTATAGCAATAAGCAAGAGGTCGATCCACAGGGAAAATTATAACTCAAGTGTAATTCAGGTGTCAATCAAAGTAACCAGTTTGGGGGTTTTTTATGTGAAAGTTTCGCCTTTTATCAAAGCGAAGTAAAGAAAGCAAAGTAAAGGAATTTGTTTTAGACAATTTAGGAGAAGCAATTCTACCTACAATTTTCCACTTTATTGGATTGAAGCGATCCTTGTAACTTTTTCTCGTCCTATTACGTTTCCTATGAATGCCCTTGTCCCGACCTAATATAGTTACTAGTCCAACCAGTCCTAGCAACCCTTATCAATCGAACAGTCCCTAAAGAAGGATTTAACCCAATTGATAGCTTTAAGTTCAGAGATTAGCCAAGGTATTTGCAGTCCCTAAAGAGGGATTTAACAACACATTCAACTTCCTAGTCATTCAATTAGTTCAACCATCCCTAAAGGAATAAGTTTGCCACTTAGGTTAAGGTTCACAACCAGGAATCTACAAAACCTTAGCAATTGAATTGATCTAACAAGTTGGCCAGACAAGATAGAACAAATCCATAATCAATCAAGCACAAAGAAGTTGAAACATTCAAATATAGGAAACAAGGAACGAGAATAAGAAACTCACAATCAATCCAATTAAAGCTTCAAATTGCAGGCAGAATAGATGAGTTTAGTTCCTCATGGAAAAAACATTGCTCAAATCTCTAAAGTGTCTGATGAAAAAATAGAATAGAAGAAGTGCTGTAAAAATAACTAAAACTCGGCCTTTTAAAACTCCCAAGTCGGCCCTCAAACAAAATAAGAACATCTAGGGTTTTTAATCAAAACGACGTGTATCGCTGACGACAACTGCTGCGGGCGCAGCATATATGCTGCGGCCGCAGCACACTGTTTCTTCGTACCACGCTGCAAATTGATTGGCGGCGCCCGCGGCATACATGTTGCGCCCGCGGCACGCTTGTTTTGCCGTAGCTCCTTGTCTTCTTTTGCGGGTTTCTCCTCCTGTCTTGCATCTTTCCTTCCTTGTTCCTTCCCATGTTTCTTGTGTTCCTCTTCGAGATATTGCATCTCCCAAATGTGTTCCGATTCAATCTGCGAGATAAACACAAATTTGCGCAGAATCCGAACTCTTTCGAAATAATCACAAGATGCAATTTAGCAACAAATTATGAAAGAATTGCAACCTAACTAAACTAAAAATGCCTATAATGCCTATCTAAAATATGCATTATCAAATTCCCCCACACTTAACCTTTGCTTGTCCTCAAGCAATGATGGAATGAACATGAATCAGTGCATCCCACAGGAAATCCCTTCAAGTTTCAACTTTATCAAAAAGCAACATCATAGCAGGTGGAAACATAAACCAAACAAACAAACGTCATAGCATGTACTATAGTAATCAAAGCTTAGAAGTAGATATTATTCAACCTCACCAGAAATATGTGTTTCACTCATGTGTTTAGGCTTTAAGATACAACTCTCAACTCAAACCAATAATGCACTAAGCTCATAGACATTGACCAACATATCACCAATTCTCTACCGAAATGTCATTACTTGCGGGACACAATAAAGAAATTAAAATGCAACACCCCTTTTTTTTTCTTTTTCTTTTGTTTTCTTTTCTCTTTTTCTTTTTTTTTTCCTGTCTTGGTGCTTTCCTTACACGAAGCGCAAACATGGGTGTCATGAATGGCCCCGGTCTATCAACACCTCAACTTCCTAAAATGAAGTACACTTGAACATCTTTTGACGCAAGTTGCAAACATGGGTGTCATGAATGAACCTGGTTACTCAATGATCAAGCTTTCTTTCCTAGTGGATAGTTTTCAACACCTTTTTGCGCGAATCATACCCATGGGTATCATGCATAGATCCGGTTACTCAGTGCATCAACCATTGCCACCTTATTCACTAAATATTCTCAAATTCTACAAAAGACTCAAAATATACACATAAACTCCGCAAGTAATCAAACATGTGCATCGGTCTTCAAAAATAGATACTGCAGTCAATGCCAAGAGGTAGCAACACTAGGCGAGTAATTCACACAACTGAGCAAAAGAATTCAAATAAGGCCAAACATTCTCACATGGTCATGTTTTTAGGATTCAATCATACTTTAGCTCAATCATACATGCTCAATTATATTCGCTAGCTCATGTTCCACAAAAAAGCAAATAGAGATAATAATCAAAACATCAAGAACTCCATGGGATTTTTATGAATCATGCTTGAAATTTAAAATAGAGGACAAACTAAGCCAGATGGGTATTTGAATAACACATATGTATGCAATGTATGCTCTATTTTTGGATTTTTGAATTTTTTTTTTAATTCCGAAAATGCAGGAAATAAATAAAATAAAATAAAAATAAAAATTAATAGAAATTAAATTAAACTTAACTAAACTCAACAGAAATTAAATAAACTAACTATTACAGACTTAAACATGTTGTGCATAAATTTAAACATGGTCCTAGAATTGACAGAATGACAGAATTGACATAATATACATATAATCTCCTCCCCCACACTTAAAGCTTTCAGTGTCCTCACTGAAACAGTACAGACAACCAAAATAAAACATAAAAATTCAAAGTGAAGGAGGTAGAACTAACCACTCACTGAGGCGGCGGCTGGTACGGATGCGGTTGGTACGGCGGGATATGAGGGTACTGCTGGCGGAAGTAGTAAGCTTGCTCTCTCCGCATCTCCTCCAAGTGGTAGTTTGTCTCACGCATATCGCGGCCGATATCGTGAAGTGTGGACTCGAAGGAGTCCTGGCGCACAGACATCCTATGGAACTCTGTGAACATGTGGTCACGCCAGGCATCATCGTCAGCAGAAGAGAAACGAGGCCCTGAAGAAGGGCCAGCAGCGTGCTGTGCATCCTCCATATGGTAATCCGTCTGTGCAGGGGCAGCCTCGTCCTCATCATCCTCATCATCATCCTCCTCAGCCTGCTCTTGGTCAGCTGTGATATATAGGGTGGCGTTGGTAGGGCCATAAGGTAAGGCCCTAGGGAGGCGCAATCGGTGCTCACCATTCTTCCCCGATTTCCAAATCCAGCTTGCATCACCAGAAGCCTCAATCACAAAAGCTCTCCTGAGCTGCTCCTCTGTATAGGTGTACCCACCAGACATGGGTGCACCGCACTGTGTAGGCTCCACAAAATGGCGGGCAATGAGACTGATCGTGCCTCCCAACCCAATCCGTCCCTTGGTCTTGCCCTGAATCTTCAAGCAGCTATCAAGAAAGATCTCAACCCAGTCCGGCGTAATATGGGACTCGGGAGCAAAACTGCATAACCAAGAGAGATCACCATACGGTACCTTGTTCACATCGCCTTGGCCGCTCAAAGACATTGCCAAGACTTTGTGTACTAGACGAAGGCAAGGGTGGACAAATTTGTAGTTGTATTCGGCGCTATGTCCATCAAAGCTGGAACCAGTAGCTGCATACCAGAAATCATGGCACAGCTGGTCTGACGCCATGATATACCAATCCTGGGTCGGTGCCCGAGTGACCCCTAAAATCCGTCTAAGCTCGTCATGTGAGCAAGTATGAGGTTGATCCAACAGGTTGAACCGGATCCTCGAGTGATCTACCCTCTGAAATGTGGACAGAAACTCCCACGCCAGCTTAGGGTATGTCGGGGCACTATGGTCTATAAACCCCCCCAAACCGCCATGGCTGAGCATCCGTCGTGTAACATCTATCATACCCAATGTCTGCAGGGCTGGGATATGGAAAAATTTCGTCTGAACGAATCGTTTTGGATCAAAGCTGTTAAAGATCTTCCTTTGCTCGTCAGACGCATGTCTCAAGCGGCGCACCATTTTGGATCGAATCGCAGCAGTAATACTAACCCAAAAATATATCTAAAATTTTCACCTCAAGCCTCAAGCTCAACAAACTCAAGCAATCCACCAAAACCAAATCAAATTCCACACACCTCAAATATCTCAACCAAATCAGCCCACTAATCACCAATATATCTCAACCAAACTCCACAAACCTCAAGATAAGAAACCAAATCCACACAAAATCAGCCGATCAACACAATTATTTCTCAAGTCAACCACCGAATCCCAAATCTTCAATCAACACCTCAAAATCACAATGGTCAAATTCAAAGCACAAACATACTTCTCAACCAACCTCTCACAATAGCACAAATAAAGCTGAAGAAAGAAGGACACCAAATAAATTCAATCCAAAGAACACAGTGAAACCTGGCGGCTGCGGTGCGGCGGGCGCAGCATACATGCGGCGGGCGCAGCAAGATTGCATTGCGGCGGGCGCAGCAAATGCGCGGCGGGTGCAGCAAACGCAGCAGACGCTCCTTTTCGGCGCAGCGGAGGGTTCTATCGAGGTTGGTGGCCGCGATTCCGGTGGATGGCTGCAGATCCGGGTCTGGTTGCTCGTGGGAGACCGGATCCGGTGAGAAAGGTGGGTTAAGGGCGAAGAGATCCGGCTAGGGAGGTGATGGAAGGAGAGGAGTGGAGGAAGAAGACAACAATGGAGGTTGGGGGGCCTTAGAATGGTGACGGCAGGTGATGAAAATGAAATGGGGGTAGGGTTAGAAGAGGTCCCGTGAGTTTCAATTTGATTTTCCTCCTTTTTTTTTTATTAGGGAGTCACGGACCTGATGTGCGGCGGGCGCAGCATATGCTGCGGCCGCCGCATCTGCCCCCCGCAACAATTTGATATGCGACGGCCACCGCATTGGAAGCTGTGGCCGCCGCCAGTGAGGTGGTTGGGGTTCATGTTTCAGTTTTTTATTTATATATATATATATATATATATATATATATATATATATTTTAATACTAACTATGCCGAAAGTAAATTAGCTAATGAAGACTACCTAAGGAATAATAAAGATGAAAAGGAAAGAAGAACTTACCTCGGGTTGCCTCCCGAGAAGCGCCTTTGTTTCAAGTCGTTGGCTCGACGTGATGACCCTTGAGTGGCCTAGTCGGTTGGTTCAGCAAGCACCAACTCCTCTTCTCCGTTATGCGGAATGTTCTCAAAGTATGGCTTCACTCTATGACCATTGACTTTAAATAGCTCATTAGACTTGGGATCATAGAGTTCAATTGCTCCGTGAGGGAAAATCCTTGAGATGGTGTAGGGTCCTTCCCACCTTGATCTAAGCTTTCCAGGGAAGAGTTTCAAGCGTGATTTGTATAGAAGGACCTTGTCTCCTATTGTTAGCTCTTTCCGCAGGATGTGCTTGTCATGCCAAGCCTTTGTCTTCTCCTTATAGATCACTGCATTATCATAAGCATCCAGACGCAATTCCTCCAGCTCTTGCAATTGAAGTTTTCTGAATTCACCCACTTCATCCAACCTCATGTTGCAAATCTTTACAGCCCAATACGCCTTATGCTGAAGCTCTACAGGGAGATGACATGCCTTTCCAAATACAATACGATAAGGGGACATACCAATAGGAGTCTTATAGGCTGTCCGATAAGCCCAAAGAGCGTCCTTGAGCCGTAGACTCCAATCCTTTCTGTTGGGTGCCACTGTTTTCTCCAGAATGGTCTTTATCTCTCTATTTGATATCTCCGCTTGACCATTGGTCTGAGGATGATAGGCAGTGGACACTCTCTGTGTGACATGATATTTCTTTAACAAGGCAGTGATCGTCCTGTTGCATAAATGTGTCCCTCTGTCGCTAATTATAGCCTTAGGCACCCCAAATCTTGCGAAAATGGTGTCTTTCAAGAAATCTGCAACCACTTTAGAATCATCAGTTCTGGTGGCTTTTGCCTCTACCCACTTGGAGACATAGTCCACCGCAAGCAAAATATATAAATTCCCAAAAGAACTAGGGAAAGGACCCATAAAATCGATACCCCAAACATAAAAAATTTCACAAAATATGACAGGTGTTTGTGGCATTTCATTCCTAGCAGATATGTTCCCGACCCTTTGACATCTATCGCATGATTTACAGAAGGCATTAGCATCCCTAAATAAGTGAGGCCAAAAGAAACCTGCTTCTAAAACTTTCCTAGCAGTCTTTTGAGAACCAAAGTGGCCTCCACATTCATGAGCATGACAAAAAGTAAGGACAGATTGTACCTCATTATCCGGCAGACACCTCCTAATTACCTGATCAGCACAATGTTTCCAAAAGTAGGGGTCATCCCAAACGTAGAAGCGAGAGTCATGTCGAACCTTGTCCTTCTGAGCTTTTGTAAATTTCGGTGGAAATTCTCCCGTGACCAAGAAATTCACCATATTGGCAAACCAAGGTCGAGGAGTATGGACACCCATCAACAATTCAGGAATATCAGGACTTACCTCATCGGATGGGAGGAAAAAGGACTGAACATGGGGCTGATTGTTATGCGGCGGGCGCAGCATACATGCGGCGGGCGCAACAAGATTGCATTGCGGCGGGCGCAGCAAGGTTGCGGCGGGCGCAGCATCCTCCGTTTCCGTTTTCTCCTTCAGCTGCGAAGAGAGGGTGTGAGTGATATAAAATAGTGTATCGTCAGGGAACTCACCGTGAATGGGTCTTTGATCTTCCGGCTTGTCCTCTCCTTGGACAAGTCTGCTGAGGTGGTCCGCTACTGAGTTTTCTGCACCTTTCTTATCTTTTATTTCAATGTCAAATTCACTCAAAACTAAAATCCAACGAATCAATCTTGGTTTCGCTTCTTTCTTAGTCAATAAATAGCGAAGAGCAGCGTGATCAGTGAAGACAATTACCTTAGCTCCTAGGAGATAGGAGCGAAACTTCTCCAGTGCAAAGACCACAGCTAGGAGCTCTTTCTCAGTGGTTGAGTAGTTTCTTTGCGCTCCACTCAGAGTCATCGAGGCATAGTAGATGACATGAGAGCTCCTTCCTTCCTTTTGTCCCAAAACAGCCCCCACAACATAGTCGCTAGCATCACACATAATCTCAAAAGGTTGAGACCATATGGGTGCTTGAATTATAGGAGCGCTGGTTAGGCGGCCTTTAAGCTCATCAAAGGATGCTCTACACCTGTCATCAAACTCAAAAGCTACTTCCTTTTTCAGTAAATCACAAAGAGGTGCAGAAATCTTAGAAAAGTCCTTAATAAACCTGCGATAGAAACCTGCATGGCCTAAAAAGGAGCGAATTTCGCGCACATTGGTAGGGTAAGGTAGAGACTGAATGACATCAATCTTAGCCTTGTCTACCTCAAGACCCCTGCTAGACACAATATGACCCAAAACAATGCCTTGCTTAACCATAAAATGACACTTTTCAGAGTTAAGGACTAAATTGGTGTCTACACACCGCTTAAGCACCAGTGACAAATGATGCAAGCAAGTATCAAAATCATCTCCATGCACAGTGAAGTCATCCATAAATACTTCAATAAATCGCTCTACATACTCAGAAAATATGCTTACCATACACCGTTGGAAAGTCCCAGGTGCGTTACATAGCCCAAAAGGCATTATGCGATATGCAAAAGTGCCAAAGGGGCAAGTAAATGTCATTTTTTCTTGATCCTCTGGTGCTATTGGTACCTGAAAATATCCTGAGTAGCCATCCAGAAAGCAATAAAAGGAGCGGCCGGCAAGGCGCTCAAGCATTTGATCAATAAAGGGAAGGGAGAAATGGTCCTTGCGAGTAACTGCATTCAATTTTCGATAATCAATACAGACTCTCCATCCAGTTTGTACCCTGCTAGGGACCAATTCACCATCCTGATTCTCAACAACAGTAATACCTCCCTTCTTTGGGACAACCTGAGTAGGACTCACCCATTTGCTATCAGATATGGGAAATATCATACCTGCCTGAAGGAGCTTCAGCACCTCCTTCTTTACCACTTCCATCATTGGCGGGTTGAGTCTCCGCTGAGGTTGTCTAGATGGCTTGGCATCCTCCTCCAATAGTATCCTATGCATGCAGAGGGTAGGACTGATGCCCTTAATGTCTGCTATCGTCCATCCTAATGCCTCCTTGTTCTCCTTTAGAATAGTCACCAATCGCTCCTCCTGTCCAAATGTCAATTTGTTAGAAATAATGACAGGCAGAGTATCATTTTCACCCAGAAAAGCATATTTAAGGTGATTAGGGAGTTGTTTCAATTCAACATCAGGCGCTTGGATAATAGATGGAATAAGCTTTTCAGTAGGAATGGTCAGCTCGATGCGATCTCCCCTTGGTGGCACATAGGTGGGAGATCGATGGTCTAAAGCTACTATAGCCTCCTGCAAATCAGGTGACAATACATAATCTCTAGCAATTTCATCTATAGGAGCCTGTAAAGCAACTTCCATCTCATCAACACACTCCAAATCAAAGCAATCTTGTGCCATAGTATCAATAACATCCACAAAGTACAGAGAAGGATCATCAGATGGGAATTTCATGGAATCATAAATATTATATTCAACTCTTTGACCATCAAATTCCATAGTGAGAGATCCTGAATAGACATCTATCTTGGTCCTAGCAGTTTTCAGAAAAGGTCTGCCCAACAGAATAGGGTCTTCATTGTTACCAGGACCCATGTCAATCACAAAGAAATCAGCAGGGAATATCAAATTGTCAACCATTACCAAGACATCTTCAACAATCCCTTTCGGGTAGATAGTAGATCGATCAGCAAGTTGAATTACTACCCGAGTATCATTCAGAGGTCCCAACCCCAAAGCATGATAAACATTAGAAGGTAAAACATTAATAGATGCTCCTAAATCTAACATGGCTTTGTCAAATTTAGTATCACCTATCACACATGGAATAGCAAACATACCAGGATCACTACACTTTTCAGGCATACGCTTTTGAAAGACAGCAGTGACATGTTCGCTTACCTTCACCTTTTGCTTACCTTTTAGCTTCTGGTTCCCCTTGATAGTGCAAAGTTCCTTCAAGAATTTAGCATATCTAGGAATGCTCTTGATTAAATTAAGCAAAGGAATGTTTACCTCACACTTACTGAATGTCTCGAAGATTTCCTTGTCGTTCTCATACCTTCTTGTATCCTTTAAGGCTTCCGGGAAGGGTGGAATTGGCTTTGGAGTCTCCATAGGTAAGGAGGAAGAAGGAGGGGAAGGAGAAGAAAGAGGAAGAGGGGAATAACTAGTAAGAGGCGTACCTGACAACGAGGAGCCGGCGGGTGCACTGGCGGCGGGCGCCGCAAGGTGCTGCGGGCGCCGCGGAGTGTGTGTGCCATCATCCTCTTCTATTATTTCGATCTCCTCGTCCATTATTTCCTTATCATCCTTTTGAGGTGTGACAACCAGTTCCTTGCCACTTCTAAGTGTTACAGCACTGACATTCTCCTTCGTTGGATTCTCGATGGTCTGTGATGGAAGCTTTCCTGAATTATTTGCCTCCTTAGCACTTAAGATTTGAATGAGCTGACTCATTTGATTCTCAAGATTTGTCATCCGATCGGATTGCTGCTTCTCTAGATTTGTCATCCGCTCTGACTGCTGTTTATCATTCTTCATGACCAATCGTGACAGTTTCTGTAGTGGATCCTCATTATCCTCATTTGATTGCTGCTGACCTCCCTGTCGAGGTTCATATTGTTGTTGAGGCCTTGCCTGTTGCCCCCCTTGCTGATTGAAAGAGGCTTGATAGTTCCCATAGCCTTGTTGATAGCCCCTATTGTAATTATTGTTGTTGAAATACCCAGGGTTTCCATAATTGCCTTGCCTAGGCCTTTGTTGAGCGAAATTCCCAATGGCATTCAAATCAACATTAGGATCTTGTAGGAGCGGGCACATGTCCATAGGATGAGTGAATTGATTGCAAAGACCACATGCCTTCAGTTGTTGAGGAGTTCTATCAATGACTAATTGTTTCATCATCTCCTTTACCTCTGCCATGTCAGTCTGAAGTGCAGCCACAGGAGCATCAACAGCGAGTACACCCCTAGCACGCGGGCTCTTGTTGAACTGTCTGGAGCCCTCAGATAGCTCCTTAAACACATCCCAAGCTGCGGCAGGCGTCTTGTTCAGCATGTTTCCTCCACAGGCAGAATTCACTGTTTTGCGCTCTATATCAGTCAACCCATTAAAAAGAAAGAGAACCAGATCCTTTTGAGAGTACCCATGGCATGGGCAGCTGGCGCAGAGTTTCTTGAAACGCTCAAAGTACTCATGTATAGATTCTGTCGCATACTGCTCAATGCTGCTGATTGACCTTTTCAAAGCATTGAGCTTTGTTGCAGGGAAGTACATCTCTAGGAAGACTCTCTTCATCTCAGCCCAGGTAGAAATAGAGTCAGGTGGTAGATAGAAGAACCATTCATTTGCCTCGTCCTTCAAAGAGAAGGGAAAAGCTCTCAGCTTGATTTGCTCATCAGTTACGTTCTCTGGTTTCATCCCAACAACCACCCTATGAAATTCAGACAGATGCTTGTGGGGGTCCTCCCCACTCAACCCATGGAATTTGGGTAGAAGATGAACTACCCCTGACTTCAGCTCAAAGTTAACTCCTTGTGCTAGCGCAGGGAATTGGATTGCCAGGGGTTGCTGTGCCAGATCAGGAGCAGAAAGCTCCTTAAGAGTGCGGTTCGCGTCGTTAGCCATCTCTGTTGTAGGTTCTTCTTGATCAAAAGGGAGTTCGCGAAAGCGATCACGAGCTCCTCGCCTTAGAGCGGCAAGGGTCCTTTCAATCTCTGAATCAAACGGTAACAAAGATGAATTAGTAGCACGGGTATGGACCATATAAGACGGTCCACACCAAGATTAACACTAAAAACACACAAGAATTAAATAAAATTTTCCCCGGCAACGGCGCCAAATTTGACGGAGGGAAAACCTGTCGTTGATTCCGCCAAAGAAAACTCAAACCTATAGCAAGTATAGCAATATGCAAGAGGTCGATCCACAGGGAAAATTATAACTCAAGTGTAATTCAGGTGTCAATCAAAGTAACCAGTTTGGGGGTTTTTTATGTGAAAGTTTCGCCTTTTATCAAAGCGAAGTAAAGAAAGCAAAGTAAAGGAATTTGTTTTAGACAATTTAGGAGAAGCAATTCTACCTACAATTTTCCACTTTATTGGATTGAAGCGATCCTTGTAACTTTTTCTCGTCCTATTACGTTTCCTATGAATGCCCTTGTCCCGACCTAATATAGTTACTAGTCCAACCAGTCCTAGCAACCCTTATCAATCGAACAGTCCCTAAAGAAGGATTTAACCCAATTGATAGCTTTAAGTTCAGAGATTAGCCAAGGTATTTGCAGTCCCTAAAGAGGGATTTAACAACACATTCAACTTCCTAGTCATTCAATTAGTTCAACCAGCCCTAAAGGAATAAGTTTGCCACTTAGGTTAAGGTTCACAACCAGGAATCTACAAAACCTTAGCAATTGAATTGATCTAACAAGTTGGCCAGACAAGATAGAACAAATCCATAATCAATCAAGCACAAAGAAGTTGAAACATTCAAATATAGGAAACAAGGAACGAGAATAAGAAACTCACAATCAATCCAATTAAAGCTTCAAATTGCAGGCAGAATAGATGAGTTTAGTTCCTCATGGAAAACATTGCTCAAATCTCTAAAGTGTCTGATGAAAGAATAGAATAGAAGAAGTGCTGTAAAAATAACTAAAACTCGGCCTTTTAAAACTCCCAAGTCGGCCCTCAAACAAAATAAGAACATCTAGGGTTTTTAATCAAAACGACGTGTATCGCTGACGACCACTGCTGCGGCCGCAGCATATATGCTGCGGCCGCAGCACACTTTTTCTTCGTACAACGCTGCAAATTGATTGGCGGCGCCTGCGGCATACATGCTGCGCCCGCGGCACGCTTGTTTTGCCGTAGCTCCTTGTCTTCTTTTGCGGGTTTCTCCTCTTGTCTTGCATCTTTCCTTCCTTGTTCCTTCCCATGTTTCTTGTGTTCCTCTTCGAGATATTGCATCTCCCAAATGTGTTCCGATTCAATCTGCGAGATAAACACAAATTTGCGCAGAATCCGAACTCTTTCGAAATAATCACAAGATGCAATTTAGCAACAAATTATGAAAGAATTGCAACCTAACTAAACTAAAAATGCCTATAATGCCTATCTAAAATATGCATTATCAATTACCTCTTGATATTGCGGTGTATATCTAAGTCTTGAAACCAATATGAGATAGCTAGTCATTGCATAATTTGATCAAATGATAGAGGCACTCTTTATTAGCCACTTTTTATCCTCTTTTACCTACCTTATATATGTTTCCTTTGCTTGTAACCACTTTGAGCCTTATAGCCTATTCTTGTAACTCCACAAAATCTATCCTAGCTAATGATTAGCCTTACCTCCTTATCCGGGAATTAGGACTTAGTGATTGGTAGAGATTGATATTTGGGGAGTAGAGACCTATGATTGGTTTAAGTGTGGGACACATTTTTGGGTGGGTATTTTATTTTCTCACCACTTGATCTATTGTAAAAGGTATTTTTGGCTCTTATATTTAAATAAATGCACATGAGATTACGAAAAAGAAAAGAGAGTTCGAAAAAAAAAAGAAAAAAAAGAGAAAAAAAAAAGAAAAAAAAAAGAATAAATGAGAAGTTGTGCATGAGCCAAATTTATCTTTATTTTATGTGAGATATATTGGATATTTTGGGGTTATTGAAGAGTCGTGCCATATTAGATGAGTTTGGAAGTGTTATTATATGATGGCATTGTTTGGATGAGTTGAGTTGGAAATTTAGGAGTCTTTGGTTCCCGGATTTCTAGCACCACATAGCCTAAATGATTCCTACCTTTATGTTCTTACCAAGCCAAGTTACAACCCGGCCGAATGAGTCCTTCTTTGAAGGCCATTGAGCCAAAGTCCTCTTGATGGTTAATGCATGTTTTGACATCTCGGTGAATCGATTAGTAATATTAATTGCAATTTCTATGTAGCTTAATGTTATAAAGGATTGAGTTGTGAGATGTACTTCAAGCCTAAACACATTTGAAAGGGAGTGAAAACACATTATTACCCTTGAGTGGTTGGATTCTAGTTGCTTTGCCTAAGGTTATCTAAATATATGTGATGATGGTTCAATGCTTGTTCTTATTTGCACTATGCTAAATTGATGTTGCTTTTGACTAAGGCGAAGACTTGAAGGCATGTGAAGGGTGTTGGTCATAGTTTGGTTATTGCTTGAGGACAAGCAAGTCTAAGTATGGGGTGTTTTGATGTACGCATTTTTAGTCATATTTTGCATCATATTTTCATCTCATTTAAGTCATTTTATTTACTTTTGTGTTGGGAAAGAGTGTCGTTTGTGTTAGTTTTCGTATTATTCAAGATATGGAGTCTACACAAGCTTTGGTGGTGTTTTTGTAGGTTTTGAAGCTGATTTGAAGGAGTTTGGACACACTTTAGAGCTTAATGAAAAATCATGAAGGCAATGGAGATGCCAAGCAAAAGCAAAAAAGTGGTGCAGCTGGAGAAAAGCCTTATTTTCGCCATCCAACACTTCGATTCAAGTTCTGTAGCCTTCATGAGAGTTGTAGTCCTTGAAAAGATCTTTCCAACGCATATTTATATGCGTCAATCGGATAAACGAGGACTCGGAAAATTGCGTTTGAAGTCAGAGTCGAAAAGCTGGAGAAAAACAGAAGTTACTGCATTCAAACAGACCCTCGGCGCCGACACCCCAGACCTCGGCGCCGAGGTATCTGCGAACAGGAGAAGATTTTACGGGCTGATTTTATTACTTAATGGGCTTTTTAATTAGGATTTTCATCTGAATTTCTTTTAGGATCTTTTAGTTAGATAGACTTGGGATATGTTATCCTTCCTTAGACAGATTTTATTATTTTCCTAAGAAAAAATCTCTTTTCCTTAGAGATTAAGTCTTAAGTTTTATCTTTTAAATAAAGCCAATTAGAGGCTAATTAGGCACGTTACAGCAGCTGAGTTTACAGCAGAAAAAAAGGCACGTTTGAAGCTTAGGGTTGAAGAATATTGAAGGAGACTTTGAGGTTTGGTTTTATGCAATTTGAGATTATGAATTCTTCCATTGTTTTTATGTTTTTCTTTGCAATGAGTGAGTAGTTCTCCTCTCTTCTAGGGTTAGGGTAAACCCAACAATAAGCATGTGTATGAATGAATGAATCTATACTTATGTGATGTTTTTATCCACTTCTACCTATGTACTTCACCCTTGATGATAATCTAGGGAATTAATTGTTACAATTGAATTGACCAAAGGAGATTGTTAACTTTGATAGTAATTAGGGATTTTTGATGAAAGTTAAAAAGACCTAATTAAGAAAAGGTATAGTCAAATAAGTCTCTTATGCGAAAGTGAATTGATTTGTTTGATTGAGATAAAAGCATATTTCTCATAGGATTCATTGAATTATACATGTGTTTATTGTTGTGGTAAGGCCCTAATCTTGGAAGTCCTTTCTCATATATTGCATTCGTGTTAGTTACTTGTTACTTGAGACGAAATTAGTGTGTTTTGCCCTGTTTTACAGCCGCTACTTGTGTCTTTATTTCCCCTATTTTCGACCATTAAAACAACTAGGATAGAACCGCTGACATACTCCCTTGGATCGACCTTGATTTCCACTATACTATAGAGGGATTCGAGCATAAATTTATTTGATTAGAGTGAGCATAGGCATCGATCTCCCATCACGCACGTCAGTTATAAGCAAACTCAACAAATGGTAGGCAGTGTTCCTAACTCCGGAGGTTAGTTCGCAGCATGACTCTAAGGAGAGCCCCAAGAGTTCTATTTGTAACCTCAGTTTGGCCATCAGTTTGGGGGTGATAAGAAGTAGAAAATAATAGTTTTGTACCCAGCTTAGACCATAAAGTTTTCCAAAAATAGCTTAAAAATTTAGAATCACGATCAGACACAATAGACAATGGCAATCCATGTAAGCGAACAACGTCTTTAAAGAATAAATGAGCAGCATGAATAGCATCATCAGGTTTGTAAAATGGTATGAAATGAGCCATTTTTGAGAATCTGTCTACAACAACAAAAATAGAATCATGACCCTTAGAAGTTCTAGGCAAACCAACAATGAAATCTATAGATACATCTTCCCAGGGTGCATTCGAAATAGGTAAAGGTTGATATAGACCATTGGCATTAGCTTTCGATTTTACCTTAGCACATGTGACACAACTTTTGACAAATCTGAGCACATAATTAGACATTTTAGGCCAAAAGTAATGTTCCTTAAGTCCAGCCAATGTTTTTTCGAAACCTCCATGCCCTCTAGACTCATGAATTTCTTGAGTTAACAATCGTCTAATAGAAGAAGATGGGATACAAAGCTTGCCCATCTTAAACAAATAACCGTTATCAAGAAAATATGAATCAACTTCACCTTTGGACACACATTAAGCATAAATAGTTTTAAAGAACCCATCAGAAGCATACAGTTCATTAATTAAAGCAAAACCCAAAACCTGTGCATCCATATGGTTTAGGAGGACATACCTGCGTGATAGCGCGTCAGCTACCACATTATCCTTTCCCTTCTTGTGGTGAACCATATAGAAAAAAAGTTTCCAGAAATTCCACCCAACGAGCAAGTCGCCTGCTGAGCACTGACTGACCTTTGAGGTACTTCAGAGCTTCATGATCCGAATGAATGACAAACTCCTTAGGCCAAAGGTAGTGCTGCCATGTCTGTATGCGTCGAACCAGGGCGAACAGTTCCTTGTCGTAGGTAGAATAGTTGAGCTCAGCGGGGTCCAACTTCTCGCTGAAATAGGCAATGGGGTGCCTATTCTATAGTAGAACCCCACCAATGCCAGTGCCAGAAGCATCACACTCGAGCTCAAACGGTTGTGCGAAGTCAGGGAGTTGCAGCACTGGGGCATGAATGAGACGATCCTTGAGAGCATCGAATTCCCTCTGCTGTGCGTCTGTCCAGCGAAACGTCACATCCTTCTTGGTCAGCTCATGTAGGGGGGCGGCAATGGTGTAGAAGCCAGCAAGGCCCAATAATGAGCGAACATGAGTGGGGGTATGCGGATGGGCCCACTCATGAATAGCACGAACCTTCTCCTCATCTACTTTTAAACCAGAAGCAGAAACAACAAATCCAAGGAAAATAGTAGATGCGGAAGCAAAAGAGCACTTTTTAAAATTGGCATATAGTTTTTCTTTTCTGAGAGAATCAAATACCAATTTTAAGTGACTAAGGTGATCATGCATGTTCTTGCTATAAATTAAGATATCGTCAAAATAAACAACGACAAATTTTCCTAAGTAACGTCTAAGCACATGGTTAATAAGCCTCATAAAAGTAGAAGGAGCATTTGTCAAACCAAAAGGCATTACTAACCATACATATAACCCATACTTAGTCTTAAAAACCGTTTTCCATTTATCTCTCTATTTCATCCTAATTTGATGATAGCCACGTCTAAGATCAATTTTAGAGAAAATGCATGTGCCATACAATTCATCAAGCATATCATCTAAACGAGGAATAGGGTGACGATACTTAACTGTTATTTGGTTGATTGCCCTGCAATCAACACACATGCGCCAAGAGCCATCCTTCTTAGGAACTAAGATGACAGGCACGGCACAAGGGGAGAGGTTTTCTCGAACAAAGCCCTTATCCATCAGCTCCGTGACTTGGCGTTGCATCTCCTTAGTTTCCTCAGGGCTAGCCCTATGGGCGGCGTGATTAGGCAAGGCTGCGCTAGGGATGAAATCAATCAGATGTTCAATCCCTCGAATAGGCGGCAATCCTTGTGGCAGATCAGCTGGAAGGACATCTAAATAATCCTGCAAAAGAGCAGCAATAGGTGTAGGAATATGACTCAAATCCACAGTATTACGTAATACCTCTTTCATGATCAAAAGGATATGAGGTCGATGAGCATTCCAGGTGATAGTCTCTTTCTGAGGTTGAGAGACCAATGAACGTCGTTCAATAGAGCCCTAAAGGGGAGTATGAGAGGCCTGTGTTGATGCAGAAGGAGAGGGGATAGGCGTCGAGATGGTTGTGGGTGCGGCCTTGGAGGCCGCCGGCGCGGGTGAATGGGTCGCGGGCGCCGAGGTGTGTCTTGTCGAGCCCTCATGTTGCTTCCCCTTCCGTTGGGCTTCCTTATGAGCGTCCTGCTGTTGTTTCTTGCGAACCTGTTCCTTTAAAACAACTTGAGGCGAAAGGGTTAGGAGAGTAACTCTCCTCCCATCAAAAGTGAAGGAATATGTATTCGCGCGACCATCATGTATAATAGATAGATCATATAACCAAGGGCGACCAAGCAAAATATGACTACAGTTCATTCTCGCAACATCACATAAAACCTTATCATGATATGATCCAATAGAAAAAGAAACTAAGCATTGTTTAGTCACTATAATATCAGATCCATCATCAGAAATACCATTTAATCCATAGTGAGTAGCCCTAGGAGTAGTAGTCAAGTGTAAGAAATACCTTTTCATTGATGAGGTTGCAGCAACTCCCACCGTTGACTATGACGCTCAAGGTAGCCTCGCGAACCACACACTTGGTGTGGAAGTTGTTCTCCCTTTGTTCAGCCATGGGAGCTTCCTGGATGTGTAGGACCCGACGATTGACAAGACAGAGAGTCTCCTGGAAGTCACTGGGGTCTATTTCATCATTAGGCTCAATCGGCTAGTCCTCCTCCACTTCACTAAAAGTTACATGGTCCTCGATAGTCTCCTCCTCATAATAATGGTCACCCAAATCATTGAGTATGACCTTCTTTTTCTGAGGGCATTAGCGAGAGACATGCCCAGAACCACCACAAGTGAAGCAGCGGATATCTTTGGTGCGTTCCTTAGATGGTGCAGCAAATCTTCTAGTTTCAACCTGATAACCCTATTGAGGTGAGTTGGAAACTCCCTTTTGCTGCATAGAAGGGTTAGTAGAAGGTCTGGATCGACTAGAAGAAGCAAAGGGAACAAACCTGCGACCTTGGAAGGCTTGATCGAACTTGGTCCTCTACTGTTGCTGCTGCTGCTGCTTATACAAAAGCTGTGCCTTATGAGATAAAGTGTTAATACCCCTAATAGAATGAATAGCCAAAGGATTTTTAATAGAGATATTAAGCCCAGCAAGAAATTGAGTACATAAAGCACATTCAGTAAGATAAACATTAGCCTGATGAACGAGTCGTTCAAGCTCGTCTCTATATTCCATCGGGGAGCGAGCTCCTTGGCGGCAAGAAGCTAGACGCATCCTCATTGTTTTTGTGTATTCCTCATGCACGTGGCGTTTCTTAAACATATAGCGAAGTTGGGGCCATGTTTCAACAGGTTGCTTACCTTGACGACGGCGGATCTCACGAGTGTGGAACCACCAAGTGCGGGCCATACCTGTCAAATGTAATATAACAACTTCCAACTTCTCTGTTTCCTCATAGCGCAGATGTTCCAAAACATAATTAGTATAATCTGCCCAAACAAGATAAGCTTCAGGATTATTAGTACCATCAAAAGTTTCCAATTTTATTTTAACATCGCGCCTTTGGATAGCCTGTGCATTATCAAATCTAGGACGACCAAAATTAGGATTAGGCAAATCATCAAAGGTAGGATCTACCTCTTGGTAAGCGTCCTCCAAGTGGGGCATGTCGTTCAGATCAGCATTGCTACGACTGTCGTCCCAGTTGGCTCTGACGAACAGAGGATTGGCGTGAGCCTGGTTAGGTGGTTGGTGCTGCTGTTGCCGTCCATGTTGCTGATGCCGGGGGGGGTGTGGTCTCGGCATACATCATTACCGTTAAAGCCAGATAACGGATCATTGTCATTCTCTCTTGCAAAAGGGTTAGGCATAGCAGATCGCAGTTTAAAGTGTAATTGACCAGACGGGGGTGGATTACCTGATGGTGGGGTATTACCTGAGAGAGGTGTATGACCTGTAAGAGGCGGCTTACCACCTGAGTGAGGTGTAGATACAGAAGCCTCATTCTGCCTCTCCTCGAAATGTCGAGCAATTGCCTGGCTAATCGGGGAAGATAAATGAGCACGATCCTTAGCCCTATCAATGGCCAAGCGGTTGGTCAACTGGGTGATTGCATTTGCAACAATGGCCTCCACATTGGCTGTAGTAAGGGGGGCCGGAGGGGTAGGGGAAGAGTTTGGGTCGTTTCCGTTCGACATGTTCCTACAATATTAGAAGAGCAACAAGTAAACGGAGCAAAGGCCAGAAACCAAGTAATGCATACCCTTTTGATCCTAAGAGTGATTCAGTTTTAGAAATCAAAGAGGCGAGAAAAAAAGGCACTCAATTAAAGTAATCTTCCATGGACACATAATTTTGCAATATTGAAGATAACAAGTAGAGATTAAATTGCAAAAGAAATCAGCCACAAGTCAGATAGCAAGGATCGCAAATATAAACAAGCGGCTAAAGTGTAGAAAATAATAGCTACAATGTGATGCTCGAAAATATAATAATATGTAACAATAGACACGATGCAATCACAAGGGTAAGCAAGTGCACACACTCCGTCAACTATTATCTGACGGTTGCAACACGGTTCAGAAAAAAGAGGGGTGTGACCAAGGCTTCTGTGTCGGCACAACACAAAGTCACACAAGGGGGTTCTTTTGTGAAGCTTAAAACCAATCAGATCATCGAACAAGTAGCTAACTAAAAGAAAGAACAAGATGCAATGAGTTACTAACTCAACAAAAGGTAGGAGGAATGCTTGTTTTTTTTTAAGCTCTCGGCTTTTCTGTTTTTTTTTTGTCTAGAAACGCTGCTGTAAGGGGCTGTAATGCGACAGAAACAGCAAAAACAAAAATCTAAGCTATGATGATCCAAAAGTAAGCAAAAATAAAGAAAATAAGGGAAATAGGCTAAAAATCTGGAAAATTAGGGTTCTTTAGTGGTGCAAGTTCATATAATGCTTTATTCCTAGAATCACATTCATAGGCATGATATGTAGCAAAAAGGAATAAAAATCAAAACTTGCAATCAAGAACTCAATATCTTCCAAATTAAAGACCCAAACAAGAAAATAACTAAAATAAAGTGCCAATTTTTAGGGTGAATAATAAAAAACTAAAATTTGTGCAGCGAGAATGGTGAAAATAATGGCACAAAAATAAATCACTCAAAAAGGAATCAAGAGAGTAAAGAACTTGCATACACCTAAGAATCCGATACCGCTTGATACGTTTAGGATACCCGATCCTTCGCATGTGGGGTCAAGATCAAGAACCACGCCATATATTTGCCCGATCCTGTAATGCTCTTTGATATCTCCTGATTGGAACAAATTAACAAGTAATTAATATTCTGATTTTAGCGACAGAACCACACTTAGAATAATTCCAGCAAAACAGAATAGCAACAGAACACAAATGAAGCGAGAGGAGAGAGGAAGCAGCGCGGAAAGGCGCGCGGGCACCTGGGAGCGAAGACGCGGAGCGCGCGCGAGCGACGGGGCGGCTGGAATGCACCGGCAGCTGCAGGCCTGGGGCGGCGGCCGCCTAGTGTTTGTGGGTGAGGCGCAGCGACATATTGCTTCTCTTTTCGGCGACAGGGGCGCCTGCCTTTTAGCGACGATTTACGGATTGTGTGTTGTTTGTGATTCGGTGATGATGAATGTGGATTAGGGTAATTTGATGATGTGTTTGCCGATTTTAGATAGATCACAAGAGCACTTGAAGCTTTTGGGGGATTGAAATCGAAGAACCCTTAATCCTTAAAGGGTTTCCTCAATTCTATTCAATCTAATTAATTCAAAGGGGATTACAATGATTAAATAGAAATTCTAAGAACCAATTCTACCATGCGAGATAGAATTTAGGTTGATAAAAGATATAATTAAAATCCTATTGATAAATAAACCTAGAAGATAAAAACTTAGTGGACAAGGATTACATCTAGATAAGATATAATTAATTCCACCTTATTAATCTAAGTTGCATAAAATAATAACTTAATTAAATTAAAAGAACCCGCCCAAGCACAAGGGTGTACTCGACATGGGCCTCCCTTTCACTCGACATCTGCTTGGCCCACTCGACATGAGATGACTTCGAGTGGCCCATGTTCGTGGAGTATTGTCATGTCACGGAGGGTGTTGACGAGTCTTCATGAGCTCCGTTTGTGGACGTCAGCTCACTTCCTGTGCATGTGGTGTAGTCCTGAGCAAAGTGATCCAGGGTGGCCTGAACCGTTGCTCTATAGTTCCTTGGTAACGGACACGAAGGGCTTTGGTTGCATCTTGAATCCTCTTGGCCCTTGCACGAGTGATAGGACCGTCAAATGGAACCTTCATGTTGTCCTCAATGTCACCAGGAGTCATCGACAATTGCACTGCATCATCATTATTATTATTATTTTTGCAAAAAAGGCATATTGTATTTTGACAAAATTAGTCATGCGTGTATGTTATTTTTGCAAAAAATAAAATAAAAATAAATTGGCGACATGTTGTGAGGGTGGCATATTGGACCAAGATCGAGAGACTACCCACTAACAAGTGGTCTAACAATAAAGATGCAAAAGGGATGTAAAAAAAATCCTTCGAGGCTTGTGGAGAACGCGTTCATATGCGCCCCAATCTCCCCTTAAATAGTTGAGGAAATAGGGCTGGCAGACCCAATTTTCTCAACAAATTAATGATATGTCCACTCATCAGAGTAAATTGGGGTATTGTCCACTAGGCAACATTTTCTCGCTACTCCTTTTGTCATTCTTTCTGCTGTTTATTTCATTCACTGTTTTATCAATAATTGCTTAATCAAATAATTATTGCGATGATTAGTGTATTTCTATTGATATTGTCTCTCGTTCATCGTTGTAACTGGTTGTAACTCGAATCATACAAGACCCTCCTTCCGCGTCCCGTCCCGCAATAATTATGTGGGACGGGACGCGGGACGACCCCCATCCCCTCCTGTCCCATGCCCACCCCTACTTTCTTGTGTGTTATAGCAGCAACAGCATGTACTCATGAGATCTTTTGCAAGTCAAACACTCTACAAGTGCATGTCATTGCTGATAAATCAACCACTGTTATTGTCCCTTCTACCACAACTTCAAAATGGAAACCATTCATTTTCTGAATATGGTTTGCTCTAGCTGATTTTTACGATTCTACAAGAATTTTAACAATAGTTTTTGACATCACGTGTGTGTTTTTTATTTAGCAAGCGCCCTTCTCTCTTGGAACCATTTTCTCAACTTCTCTTTAAGATAGTTTAGCAAGGAAGCTATAGGTAATGATTTCTTACCCCTGTCCATAGAATTCAAGCTCTCAGAAATGTTGGATGTCATCATATTGTTTTTGTTCCCTCTTACATATGCTCTAGACCATCTTTCAAATCCTGCTTCTATCAAATAAGATGACAAATCATTGCTAATTTATGTTATCTAAGCAAAGTAGTGAATGAAATCACCAATTGCATAACTTTCTGCTGCTTGTTGGAAAAATTCACACAACTGCTTTTTCTTGAAAGTGGCCTTGATATTTTGCTTAAGATGCCATGTGCATATGCAGTGTATAACATTGGGGTAAACCTCACAAATTGCTTTTGATATGCTTGAGTGCCTATCCGAGATAATTACTAGGTCATGTGATTGTGGTACCACCTTTTTCAGCTGTTGTTGTAACGGCCCAGATATAAATACCTGGGTTACATTTCGAAGGTTTGATACCGTCGTTCAGATCTTGCAAATCAGGTACGGATCGAGTTTCAAACCTCAAGAGATCAGTGTTTTAAAGTGGGGATTTCGAACCCCAAAACAATCAGAGGGTCGTTGGGTACCCTTAACCTGTCCTAAGGCTAAGTCGCGGAAATTCATTTGAGAGAAATGATGAAAGCGAATGTAAAGTACAACTTGCCATGGTGAGGCCGGGTCAAAACCAAATCGGTAAAACATATAATCAGAAATCCTTTAGCCCAATTAGCGGAGTTAGACAGGTTCTTCGCAATCGCCCAGGAGGATTCCCACGACATAGAAATATAGCGCAAGCATACCTAAAAACAATTTGTGCGAGCGGGTCAGATCGATTCCCCCTAACGCACTCTGTCCCGCAAGCAAGCATATACATATGCTATTCCTACAATAAAGATGTTCTAATGCATTGCGAAAATTCAACATGCAAGTCATGCTTATCATGATATGTAAATAAGTTCAGAAAGACAGTAAAGGTGCCCAAAGAATGCCAAGTGGCATATCCCTCTTCTACTCTGCCCCCTTTTTCATGAGTGGACCTGGCCAGTACGGTACCCATTTCATCATGTTTGTGCACATAAACATGGCATCATATCATCATATCATATCATATCATATCATCATCATGCTCATCATAAATCAAGTTCATGCCCGATGGTGCTGGGCTATCATCTCGTGTAATGACAATAACGACTCAGGACAACCCGATGGTGCTGGGCTATCCATGACCCTAGCAAAGACTCTAGGTCTCACAAATAACGACCGTTCTTTTCTCAAACACACATAGTATCCGAATGATCACACAAGAGTGCAACCCTAGCATGATACTACATGACATGCTATTAATATGCTTATGCAACACCTAGTATGTCATATGATCACAAGCAGGAGATTTCTCTTTCGAATCTGAGTAAGCCCATAAAGGAACATACCTGAATAAGCCGAACAACAAAAAAATAAGGAAGAAGCAGAATCCAAGAAAAGTCAATAATCACCTAATAATATAAGCAATAAAGGCGCCATAAGTTACTCTTCTACTATTTAACACATAAAAACACCTTTCACAAGACATTCCCAAAGAAAATGACCGATAGTTTAAGTGCCTCAAACCCGAGAAAATATATGAAATCCGAGATACACGCAAGGTTAAATCATAAGTATTCAAATCCAGTCAAAGTCGGTCAAAGTTGTTGTTAGAGAATTTCCGGCATCTTGGTTTTACAACACAAATTCTCAAAAGATATTCCCGAAAAACTTAGAAACTCCTTTTAAATAATTTATTACAATTATTTGACTAAAATAAACCCCAACTATATTTATAAATAAATCATTTCAAATTTCTCAACTTAACATATTTAAATCATCAAAAAAATAACTAATCCAATTATTATTACTTTTAAAACAATTTCATAATATAAACACTTTTAGAATTTTTATTTTCATAAAATCAGATTTTCATAAAATAGAATATAATATTGATCATAATAATCTAATAAATAAACAACACATAAAACTATGACCATATAATATGTTACAATGATATAACAATGTTATCATAAAACAACACTAAAACAACAACAACCTAAAGAAAGGCCCAACCTGAAAAGTAAAGAAAGGAAGACCCGCCCACACTTAGCCCAACCGGATTCCCTCACAAGACTCAACCCGGAAAAGAAACTGGATCCAACCCTCTCCCAATTGAATACCCACAACAAATGATATAACCTGAAGGATAATCTGGGCCAGGCCCAAACCTGAGGCCCAATCCTTGCCTTCATCTTCCTCAAAAGAACAGAACTCTATTATGAAACGAGGAACGACGGAGAAGGAGGGAGGGGAACCTCAAGCATCCCGCGACCTGTTGGCCTCCAACTTCCACCCTGGAGGTCGGAATGGGATTTCGACCACCATCGACACAGAAAGAACGAAGCGATAACAAGAAGGGGGAGAGGAGGAGAGATTTAACGAGCTCCGAGGGAGAACTTTGGCAAGGTTGCTCGGGGCTGCACAGGGCTTCGACGACGGGGAGAAGCAGCTTGCTCAGGTTCTAGGACGATGAGAAAAGAGTTAAAAGGTTTCCTTTTTGCGGATACAAGTCGAAACCCATGGGAATGAAGGGATTTACCTTTCAGGCTCAAAACAGGGGAAGGAAGGGTAACGCGGCTCCGGCGATGACTCCTTCGATGTCGGAATGATCCTTCGTGGCCTAGGAAGGGAAAATAAGGAATAAAGAAGCAGCTTTGGCAAGATTTCGAAGAGAAAGAAAGAAAACCGAGTGGTATTACCAACCCTAGAGATGAACAGAGTTACTAAACGGGAAGTTGTCCTTCTGCTCGGCGGCTGCGCTCCAACGACGACGACGAGACGGTGATGGGTCAGGGTTCAATGAGAATGAAGAAGATGGTGGTCTGAGTGATGGTTCCCGATGGTAGCAAATCAAAAAGGGAGGGGGCGTGGGAAGGAGCTTTGACAATCGGTAATGGTGCTTTTTGGTGGGTTCCTCTTGTGGGTCTGCAACAAATGACAGAGGGGGAAAGAGGGTGGATTGTTTGTGGGTTTTGGTGGGTGAATGAAGAGGCCAAGAGGGGAGGGGTGCTGTTTTTATAAGGAGGAGGTTAGGGTGGTTCCCTACAGGCGACAAAAGAGAGGGAGATGGCTCCTCTTGTGGGTTTGTGTGAGTGGATGGAGAAAGGTGAGGCAGGAAGGAGCTGTTATATAAGGTGGAGGTTGGGGGATAATTTGAGCATAAAGACAAAATGGGTGAGCTGGGTGTGTGGGAGTGAGCAAGAAAAGGGCAATGTTGGTGTGGGTCAGGGGAATCCCAACGGAACAGAGAGAGAGGGAGAGAGAGAGGGAGAAGGAAAAGAATTTAAAAATATAGAAATTGTCCCTAACCACAATACCAATTTCAATTCTTGACGCCCGACCTTAATCCCGCGCACTAAAATGACATCTCGACACTTGACAATTTAAAACCAAATTTTAAATCATTACGGGAATTAATTTAATTTTATCAATACTCAAAACTCGAAAACGGAATTAAAATCCGCTAAAATTCCAAAATTTAAAATGATGCCGGAATGACTTTAAAATCGAAGCTTGTGCTCGAAGACGAGTTTTCTCCCATTTTTTTCCATTTAGAATAAAATAATATATCTATATATTTAATTAAAAAAGTAGTAATATAAAATATATTCGGCTTTTACATTCATCCACCACTAAAAACAAGTCTCGTCCCCGAGACTAAAATCATTCTAAAGCAAAAGAAATATGTTTGAAATCGGTGAGTCCGAGGATCATGCCATTGATCCCGTAAGTACTTCATAAGTGCCCCTATGAGGTCCTCATAGTGTCGTCGTCATGATCATGATATCCGCAATTGGTCGTAATAAGTATGTGATATGGGCCCTTATCACATCCTTACCCCGACTTCTCGGTTATATCATAACTCAAAAGCATCATAATGTCCCGACTAGGTGTTAGCAAGCAATCTATAAGTGCCCATATACAATGCTTGTATCCACTTCGTGAGGCGTCATAATGTAAAACCAGCTCTGGAAAGTTCAAAAGAGTTTTGCAAATGGAAAGATTGACCTCGAAATCGTTGAACTTCTCGATAACGTTTATCCTTTTAAAACCCAAGTTAGCCCTTTATAACATCGTTCAAAATCTTCAATTCCGACATTAATCAACCAATTTTAGATCTCGAGAGGTGGAATCATCCATCTCTAAGGGCTAACCATATATTTCCTTCCTAGGTTCCAAGTCATTCGATCATCATTCTCAACTCAACAAGAATCATAAGGCAATAATCACATCAACTCATATATAGATAGCTATTATAATATCAACCACCTCCCACGTGGTAAGTCTCAAAACATCAACATGATAGTCTCAACAAGTCAAACATCTCAACAGCATAAACTGTCTAAAACACAACATGAATTATGCTAGCATCTCAAAACATGCCAAAATGGCGACAAAGTCTCAAATATACTACGAGTCATAAAGTATCTCGACATTATAGGAAAAGCATCACAAGTCCCAACGGACCTCACATCATGCACATCAGCACGCAAGCCATGAGAGCCGATCTCCAGCCACATCATCTTAGCATAGAATCTGCACAGAGAAAGCAATCATAAGCACACAATCACAAAGATACCCATCCATCCCAATATAAAAGACTACTACGACTCACCACTACCTCACGAGGTCAAGGATAGGTCAACACTCGGCTCAACATAAGATGCTAAAAGCTCATCTATGACACTCCCATAACTCGACCGAAGGCTTTCCTCCATCTCCCAAGTCCCCTCCTCGGGACTCCTCCTAGACCACTGGACTAGAAGAAGAGAAACCTCCTTGGTCCTTAACTTCATGACTCGACGGTCAAGCACCCTAACTGGGCTCTCTACATAGGTGTGGTCAGGCTCTATCCGGAGATCGGAATAGTCAAGGATATGGCTCTGGTCAGGACCATATCGCCGAAGTAGGGATACATCAAACACATCGTGCACGCCGGCTACGATGGGGGTAGGGCTAAGTAGTACGCAACCTCGCCGACCCTCTCGAGAATCTCAAATGGTTCCACGAATCTAGGGCTCAGCTTGCCCTTAATGCCAAAGCGATGAACTCCTTTGGTCGGTGACACTCTAAGCCAGACATGCGATCCAACCTCAAACTCCAATCTCTATTCGTCGGCGATCCGCATACTTCTTTTGTCGGTCTTGAGCGACCCTCATAAGCTCCCAGATGCGCCCGACCTGGTCGACTGTCTCTCTAACCATCTTAGGCAACGAAGCTGTGGTGTCGACAAGCTCATCCTAACATGCTGGAGACTTGCAACGCCTCCCATACAATGCCTCATATGGAGCTATCTCGATCGACGAATGGTAGTTGTTGTTGTAGGAGAACTCAACCAGCGGTAAGAATTTGACCCAACGGTCGCCCCACTCTAACACGCAGGATCTCAAAATATCCTCCAAAGTCTGGATCGTCCACTCACTTTGTCCGTTTGTCTGTGGATGATAAGTAGTGCTGATATGCAATTGAGTCCCCAAAGCATCATGAACCTGCTGCCAGAACCTCGATGTGAAACGTCCATCTCTGTCGACAACTATCCTCTCAAGAACCCCATGAAGTCCTACAATCTGTCTGTTGAACTCATCTGCTAGTCTCAAAACTTACCATGTCTCCTGGATGGCAATAAAATGGGCCGACTTGGTCAGTCTGTCGACCACGACCCAAATAGCATCGAACCCTTTGACATCTCTCCTCAATCTAGTGACGAAGTCATTGAAGATATCCGTCCACTTCCACTCGGGGACTAGAAGTGATATGACTAATACACATGGCCTCTGATGCTCGATCCTGACCTGCTAACAGACCTGTAATCCGACAACAAAATCTGTAATATCGGCTCACATCCTATACCACCAATAGGATCTCCTCAAGTCCTGGTACATCTTATTCGTCCCCGGATGGACATAATACGGGGTGGTGTGAGCCTCCTTCATAATCATCTGGCTCAGATCTAACGTAGAGGGCACTACCACTCTGCTCTGGAAGGACAGAAATCCATCTGCTCTCTCTACAAGCTCTCCAGCTCGTCCCTGAGCCATCCGCTTTCTCAGTGTTGCTACCTCAGGGCAATCTACCCGACCTCTACGAATCTCATCTTTCAGCTCTGAGTGAATCTCAAGGAAGGATAACCGGCCTGTCTCCCACTGAATCCACACCTCTATGCCACATGACATCAACTCTGCCTGCAATCTGCTCTGAGCTGTCATCTGGCCACGACCACCTCTTGATGAGTCTTCTGACTAAGCGCATCGGCCACTACATTGGCCTTCCCGGGATGATAGATGATCTCCAAATCATAATCCTTCAAGATCTCTAACCAACGTCTTTGTCTCATGTTGAGCTCCTTCTGAGTGAAAATGTACTTCAAGCTCTTATGATCCGCCATCACCTTGCATGAAGTACCACACAGATAATGTCTCCAGATCTTCTGAGCGTGCACTATAGCTGCCAGCTCAAGATCATACGTGGGGATAAGTCTCCTCTCCAGGCTTCAACTGGCATGAAGCATAAGCAATAACTCGATCCCTCTGGTGTAGAACACAACCCAAACCAGCTCGCAAAGCATCTGTGTAGATCACGAAGTCCTCGGTCCCATCAGGTAGTGCCAATACTGGTGTGGTTGTCAGCTTCTCCTTAAGAAGCTCAAAATTGTCCTGGCACTCCTCACTCCAAATGAAAGGGATGTCCTTCTATGTCAACTATCTCATCGGTCGGGCAATCCTCGAGAAGTCCTAAACAAAGCGACGGTAGTAACTAGCCAATCCCAGAAAAGAATGGATGTTCTGAACGTTCTTGGGCACCTCCCAAGCAACGATGGCGTCAATCTTCGTCGGATCAACAACGACTCCTGCTGCTAAGATCACATGACCTAAGAAGGTCACCTCGGGAATACCAAACTCGCACTTGCTGTACTTTTCGAATAGCTGATGCCTCCTCAAGGTCTCCAAAATGATCCCCAGGTGCTGCTCATGCTCCTCGTGGCTCCGCGAGTATATTAGGATATCATCGATGAACACCACGATGAAATCGTCCAGATAGTCTATGAACACCCTGTTCATGAGTTCCATGAAGGCTGCTGGCGTGTTGGTCAGCCCGAAAGGCATGACCACAAACTCATAGTGCCCATAACGCGTCCTAAAAGCGGTCTTCTAGATGTCCTCTGACCTCACCCTGAGCTGATGACGAGAGGGTTTCTTGACCAAATAAATTTATAGTCAAGACCCCCGCTATAGTATAGGGGAGTCAGGTTTGTCCTCAGGAGAGAAGTCAGCGGTTCTAGTTCAGTTGATTCGGGGTCCGCGGAGTAGAGGAAGGGGTGGCTGTCGACTACGAACAGGAGGTCGATGTCGAGTTGTGCAGTCGATGTGGGCTAGATGGGTCAACGTCGAGGGGATGGATCGAGAAGCTTTGGTCGATTTTATGGTGTTTGTGAACACTTAAAAATAATAAAAGAAATAACAAATAATAAAAATGCAAACTTCCAAGGTTAGGGATTACCACAACAATAAACATATGGGTAGATTATAAATCACATAAAGAGCCTGCTTTTCATCAAATAACTTTCGTTATTAACAAGTAGGAATATAGAGGCTTTCGCATAAATCCTAAGTGTTACTACCTTTTTATAATTATGGTTTAGTCAACGTTCGCAGGCAAAACCTAATTACTATCCAAATTCATAATAAGATCACTTTCGTTTCAATATCATAAATAAGGAATTTCCTCAACTATCGCAAACGATTAAGCACATAGGTAGATGATGATAAAGACATACGTGATCATGAATTCATAAATCAAACACACACATCTATGTTGGGGTCACCCCAACCCTAGAAGATGGAAATTAAAAACAAGACATAACAAAAGAAACTAACTTTATCATAAAAACTAAAACTTTAAACTTACAACCGTTCTCAATCTCTTCTCCTACCTAATCGCGTCCGAAGACGACTTCGCTTAAATAAATGAAAAACCAACCCCTAGGGCTTTATTTATAGGGCTCAATCCTTGCTACCCAAAGAGAGCATATATCTATCATCTATCTATATCTATCTAAAGATAAATTTTTCCTAATAAATAAATATGAAAGAAATAAAATTCCCCTAGGTAAAATAGGAATTAACCCAAGAGGATAGAAGTCTTCTATGTGATAAAAGATTTTTAACTTCGTGCTTCAGTAATCTCCCTTGAATTCGGACTCCAAAAACATGTCGGATAACTTTTGTAGGTCACTCGATATCATAGTAAAAAAGTCGATATCGAGTGCACTGTCAGCTTTCAGCATTCTCCTCCATTTTGAAACACACTTTCCCGTGTCCTCGTTCATTCGATTGACGCATATGAATATGCGTTGGAAAGATCTTTTTGAGGGCTACTACTCTCATGAAGACATTAGAACTTGATTCAAAATGATGAATGGCGAAAAGTGGCATTTTCTCCAGATGCACCATCTTGTGCTCTTCATTAGCTTCTCCAACGTCTTCATGACTTTCCTTTAAGATCCAAAGTTCGTCCAAAATTCTCCAAATCATCTCCGAACTCTTGAAAATCGAATCAAACTTTGTGTAGACTCCATATCTTGCAATATTAAGCTTAACTACACAAATTCCTAATAATCCCATCCTAGAATGCAAATATAACATAAAAATTGGCATAAAAGATAGGCATAAAACATGGTGAAATAAGCTCACATCAACACCCCATATTTAAGCTTGCTTGCCCTCAAGCAATACTTTTAATGATCATACAAGGGAAGGACATAAACTCTCCACGGTGAGCAGGGTCAAAACCAAATCGGTAAAACATATAATCAGAAATCCTTTAGCCCAATTAGCGGAGTTAGAGAGGTTCTTCGCAATGTCCCGGGAGAATTCCCACGTTATAGAAACATAGAGATACCTAAAAACAATTTGTGCGAGCGAGGTCAGACCGAGTCCCCCTAACGCACTCTATCCTGCAAACAAGCATATACATACGCTTTTCCTACAATAAAGATGTTCTAATACATTCCGAAAATTAAACACGCAAGTCATGCTTATCATGATATGCAAATGAGTGCAGAAAGACAGTAAAGGCGCCCAAAAAATGCCTAGTGGCATATCCCTCTCCTACTCTGCCATTTTTTCATGAGCGGACCTGGCTAGTACGGTACCCATTTCATCATGTTTGTGCATATAAACATGGCATCATATCATCATGTCATATCATATCATCATCATATCATATCATATCATCATCATGCTCATTACAAATCAAGCTCATGCTCGATGGTGCTGGACTATCATCTCGTGTAATGAGAATAATGACTCAGGCCAACCCGATGGTGCTGGGCTATCTATGACCATAGCAAAGATTCTAGGTCTCACAGATAACGACCGTTCTGTTCTCAAATACACAGAGTATCCGAATTCTCACACATGAGTGCAACCCTAGCATGATACTATATGATATGCTATTAATATGCTTATGCAACACCTAGTATGTCATATGATCACAAGCATGAGATTTCTCTTTTGAATCTGAGTAAGCCCATAAAGGAACTTACCTGAATAAGCCGAACAATAAAAAAATAAGGCAGAAGCAGAATCCAAGCAATGTCAACAATCACCTAATAATATAAGCAATAAAGGCGTCATAAGTTACACTTCTACTATTCAACACATAGAAACACCTTTCACAAGACATTCCGAAAGAAAATAACCGATAGTTTAAGTGCCTCAACCCCGAGAAAATATCCGAAATCCGAAATACAGGCAAGATTAAATCATAAGTATTTAAATCCGGTCAAACTCGGTGAAAGTTTTAGAGAATTTCCGGCATCTTGGTTTTCTAACACAAATTCTCAAAGATATTCCTGAAAAACTTAGAAACTCCTTTTAAATAATTTATTACAATTATGTGACTAATATAAACCCCAACTATATTTATAAATAAATTATTTCAAATTTTCCAACTTAAAACATTTAAATCATCATAAAAGTACCTAATCCAATTACTATTAATTTTAAAACAATTTCATAATATAAACACTTTTAGAATTTTTATTTTCATACAATCATATTTTCATAAAATAGAATATAATATTGATTATAATAATCTAATAAATAAATAACACATAAAATTGTATGACCATATAATATGTAACAAGGATATAACAATGTTATCATAAAACAACAACAACCCAAAGAAAAGCCCAACCCAAAAAGGAAAGAAAGGAAGACCCGCCCACACTTAGCCCAACTGGATTCCCTCACAAGACTCAACCCGGAACAGAAACTGGATCCAACCCTCTCCCAACTGAATACCCACAAAAAATGATATAACCCGAAGAAAAATCTGGGTCAGGCCCAAACCCGAGGCCCAATCCTTGCCGTCTCCTTCCCCAAAAGAACAGAACTATGTTCTGAAACGAGGAACGATGGAGAAGGAGGGAGGGGAACCTCCGGCCTCCGGCGGCCTGTTAGCCTCCAACTTTGATAATAGGAGGACGTCGAGTTCTTAAGTACAAATATAAAGATATGTAAATGCGAATCCGAATCCGAGCCTATGCACATAATTACAAGACTTCCTCCCGTTGTAGTGGAAGGGTAGTCAGGATCGATCCACGAGGAGGCTGGTCAGCGGGATCCTAGTAGCATTGGAAATCTCACGTCTTTCGTCGACCAGAAGCCTAGATCTCAACCTTGGTGCTCGATGTCGACCTTGGCTGTCGCTCCTCTCTGCAACAGAAGACCTATAGAGACAAAAACAAGCTGTCGATATCGACTAGGGTAGGTCGATATCGATGTTAGCAGACGAAATCGACTGGCTCAGAAGACTGCCAGTCGACTCAGATGGTAGATATCGAGGTTGCGGAGTCGATATCGATCTCAGTAACTCAGCAGGGATGCTCGTCGTCGACTCAGAAAACTGTCGGCGAAACTCAGTGGTCGATATCGATCTCTGGGGTCGATATCGATGTCTTCTCCTACAAAGTTGTTAGCTTTTTGTCGGCAAAGAAAGGCCGAAGACTTAAGGATGAATGAGGATGTGATGAATAGAATAAAGACAGTGTTTTGATGAATATAAACTATGTAAAAAGCAACTCCTAGGATTAGGGTTTACCACAACGTTAACCAATGCATGCGATAAGATAAATAAGACGGACAATTGCGCTATTTCACCCGAGGGACAAGCTTTCGCTGTAAACCAACTTTTAGGATTACTCTTGCGAATAAACCTAATTGTCTCTACCAATTTTATGTTTATAACTCAAGTTGTTAGCATGAATCCCTTTTCTTTCGATTAGGACTAAACATGGAATCGTAGGAGATGATATAGACACAACGATATCAACATCTAACACTTACCTCATGCACGCATGGCTAACGTCGGACTCACCCCAACCCTAAGAGCTTTGGTAGACTACTCGCTTCTCATCACAGAACTCATCATTGATTGAAAGGAAAATTGCATTAAAAACTTCGAAACTTTACAATTCAACGTCGGCTCTCGCAAACGCGAAACCCTAAAGCTTGTTCTAACTCTATTGAATGGAATTGAACTCTAAAATTGGATGTAAACTGAATGTGTGTCTATGGATGATTGAATGCCAGCCCCCTAGGGCTTAATTTATAGGCTACTAACCCTCGCTAGCCAAGGATTGTAACTTCTATCTAAACTATGAACTCTATCCAAACAATGAGGATATGTCTTTTATTTTGATAAAACTCTAACAACATTGATAAATCTCTAAGGTAAAAAGTAGGTAAAACTTCAGCTGCCATTTATCTATAGTTGCAAGATAATCCGTGCTCCTTGAAGATAGAATTGCCAATCCGTATCTCGAAAAGTGTGTCTATCTTGTGTCGAAGTATGGTCGTATCGACCAGAAAGGTCTATTTCGATGTCTCTATTTTTGCTCGACAATCTCAGCTTCACTCGATTCCTGGGTCCATGTCGATATCGATGTTATGGGTCGATTTCGACCTCTACTCTGCTCTCCTTGGTTTCTTCATAGCACATATTTAGGCGGTAGCAAAGCAAAGCATATGAATTTAACATCATAGCATATTTTTAGGCGATCCATAGGCATATGCAATTTTGATCCAACTTCATAGGGATAATGTGTTTGCACTCAACTCTCATGTTAGATACAATCAACAACATAGCAATTTCAAATAAAGGAGATTGAAATAATAAAATAGAAGTAACATATAAAGTAATTCTAAAAAACCAACCATGTCTAGAACTTGCAAGAAAAGCCGAAAGAGAGTTAGTTACTCATAACTTACCTAAAACAATTAAATCTCAATTGGTTTATAAAACTCTAATGTAGAAGACAATTAAAGTGAACCAATTGATATTTACCAGCCTCGATCTATTAATGGATAAACATCAGCCCTATTGGATATAATTTAGGTAATAAAAAGATTATGCGGATATTTGGCAAAAATATGGACTTATCCCTCTCGTCGAGTGTTGATCCTTAAGGTCTCGAAGCCCTTCGTTCTGCTCCCTTATCTAGAGCTCGACTCTTCTTGATGGATGCCATGACCTTCTTGTATCTCTTTTTCCAACCTTTCCTTTATTCCTTTTAGCTCCTCTCGTCCCTTCCGAAGTCTGAATCTATATCTCTGCAAAATAAATTGAAAAAAGTGCAGATTCCAAACTCGACCACCACATGACAGAATATGTAAAATACCCCTAAAACATTAAATATGTACATAAAAACTAAGCTAAAACTACCTATATTGCCTATAAAAAATATGCATTATCTCTACCCTGTTCTCTAAACTCCAATATGCGTTTTCCTCCTCTTTTGATCGATCCACTTAGTCAGCTTTTTTTTTTCCAAAACTCTTGTCATCCGTCCTTTATTATTTCCCTAGTCTCATTGATGATCATAACTACTATCATTGGAGGAGGTTTGTTGAGGTATCTTTGCTCTCCAAGAATAAATTTAACTCTTTACTCGTTCATGCTGACCTCCATTAGATAATTCTATGATATCCTGATGGAGTGGGAACACTACAATAACATAGCGCTTTAATGTATCATGAATTCTCTTAGTAAGGACCCCATTGAATCAGTATTATATTATCAAACTAATATTTAGTACGTACAATCAGATCTGAGTTATCTTGCTCAAGCTACTTCTTCAATTTATGCTTATTTCACAAAATGAAAGAAGCTATAGGATGAGTACTTGGTGCTCCTTGATGATAAAGTCTATGCTTGTTGCTCAAAGGTTCACATTCTCAAGATTCAACGAGTTTTACTATGTAATCTGAGCCAATATTCTATTGACTCACCCCCTCCATCTTTGGAAGATGTGTATCAGATGCTTCTTCAAGAAGAAGAACAACATGATCTTTTCGTTCCTGATGCACCATTTGATCAAGATTCTACCGCTCTTGCATCTCAGTATAGTTCCAAGAAGTATTAGTCTAGCAACGAAAGGTTCTTCTCCCAACAACTCTTATGGAAAAGATTCCAGCAATGGCAAGCATAATAACTTCTTCCATTAGCAATGTAAGCAAACTAATGTTGGAAATTGCATTGTTATCCTCCAAAACATTCTTGAGGGAATCATTGATGTGCGTGCAAATTGCCATATTTCCATATACTTTTATGTCCATTTTGTCGATATTTGCATGCATATTGGTTGGGAAAGCATAAGATTAGTGTAGTTTATGTTTATTTGCAAAATATAGAGGTCTACACGAGTTTTTATGTTATTTCGCAGAAATCGAGACAAAATTGGATCAATTTGGAGAAGAGAAGAAAAGCTGAAAAAGAACTCGAAGTCTACTAAGGAGTCGAAATCGAACTAAAGACTCGACATCGATTAGAAACAGAACACCAGAAATCGAGCACACAGAAGAACAAAGCATGTCGACACAGACTGGTCGATAACGACATAAGTGGTCGATATCGAGTGCCCCAAATTGAGTGAATTGATAGAGTTCGAGTGCAAATCCGAGGTCAAGTAGAGCTGGCTCGACATAGAAGAGAAGAGGTCGATATCGACATGACCTGGTCGATATCGACTGCTGCTATAGACAGATCCGACGCTGTTTTTGATAGAATTCTATCCGAAGGCATTACATCTATCCTAAAGTCAAGATCTTCTATCCATTATCATCAGATTTGTTATCCTTTAGGGTGCATTCCTATTTACCTAAAGCGATTTTAGTTATTTACTTTATTTAAGTTTTATCTTAGGAATAAAGATATATTTTCTTACCCTTGGATAGCGAGGTGTGAGATCTATAATTAGAGGCCATTAGGGCTGAGTTTTAATCATCCACAAGCATCCAAGAACAATTAGTTTTCAGTTTCAATTACAGTAGAGAGAGAGAGGTCGAGTGGAGTGAAAGGAAGCGAGAGCGGGAAGTTGCTTTGTTCGGTTGTACTCTTTCGTTTGCAATTTCAATTCAAAGTAGTTTATTTTCAATGATGATGATGTCAATGATGATGAGGCGCGAGTAGTCATATAAGTTTGGGTTCGGGGTCAGCCCGACGAAAGCCCGACGAAAGCCATGTAAGTTTGTGCATCAAATGCATGATTTTTATGTGATTCCGTCTTCTATCCCCTATGCATGATCCTTTTCGAGAGTTGAAGAAATTCCTTATTTGCGTTATTGAAGCGAAAGCCAATCATATTGTGAATTTGGATTAGTTATGAAATTGGATAATAACTCTCAGGGTTTATGCGAGAGCCTCTAATCACCAAATTGTTGGCAACGAAAGTTATTTGACGGAAAGGCATCATCTTTCATGAATTTGGAATAAGTCATATATGGTTATCGTTGTGGCATGAATCCCCGATCTTGGAGGTCTTTTATGTTTATTGAGTCATACAAATCTGAGTTTTTATTCTGTCCACCCTTTCATCATCATTCTTACTTTCTTCGGACTCTTTTCCGATAAAATTTGGTTACTTTACAGTTTCTATTGAAGACTCGAAATTGACTGCAGAGGTCGATATCGAGTGACTGACCCGATATCGAGTGAACAACTCGATGTCGAATGTCTGTTTTCTCTTCCGCAAGAATTTGCTGGAAATCGACCGGAACTGTAGTCGATATCGACTGATCTACTCGATATCGAGTGGTCTTCTGGAGTCGAAATCAAGCGTGACTGCAACCTTAGAAACCGCTGACATACCTCCTCGTGGATTCATTCATGAATTAACCTACCACTACATCAGGAGGGATTCTTGTGATTTTATTTGCTTGGACAAGGGAGTTGGTTTGGTTTGATATTTTATTCGATATATTTTATTTTAAATCTAACATCCCTCCCCCTCCATGAACAAATTGGCGTCGTTGCCGGGGAGGCAATCAATTGCGCCCTAAGCTTTATTCATGTTCCTTTTTAGTGCTGATTTTGCAGGTTTATGCGACGCTCTGTCGCGAACCTATCTTGGAAAGTATTGACGAGCCCGAACGTTTTCTCCATCTTCGAAACAGAGCTATCAAAATCATGGCGGAGAATGAGACACATGCTCAAATCATAGAACGATTGAGGAAGGAGATAGAGGACCATAATGCTACAATCACCAATGAAAGGGCAGCTACTGCTGTAGAGAGAGCTCGCGCTGATATAGAGGAGGATTGGCGCAGACAAGCCCAGGAGAGGCTCAATCATTATCCGCAGACGGCGATGCAATACATGCACCCGCCACTTCACGTTCCTGAATCTGCAATTTTAATTCCTCCCTCTAACTATGAAATAAAAATTAACTTTGTTTCTGAAATTAAACGCAATAATTTTGAAGGAAGAACTAATGAATGCCCCTTGCAACATATTTCTACTTTTGTGGATTTATGTGAGACTATTGCTGATGGTGCAAACTTAGAATATGTTAGACTGAAATCCTTTCAATGGTCTCTTGGAGGGAGGGCCTTACAATGGCTTGAAAGCTTGACTCCACGCTCGCTGAGGACATGGGCAGAGGTGAAGGATGCGTTCCTAAACAAGTTGTTTCCTCCATCTAAAACGGCGATGCTGCGACAAAGGATCAGGGCTTTTGAACAAAAGCCTGGCGAAACATTGGCACATGCGTGGGAGTGCTTCAAGGACTTATTGCGATCATGCCCTACGCATGGGCAATTACCATATGTCATCCAGGAGATCTTCTACAACTCCCTTGATGCGCCGAATAAGGAGAGAATCAACTCTTACACCTCCTATCGGTACATTGAGCTTACACCAACGGAAGCCTGGGATATAATTGAGAGGCTTTTCAACTTTGACAACACATATGGGACTGCTGCGGCCTATGACTCAAGGCCTGCCCCATCTATGCCACTTTGTGAGCCTCCAAAGGAGATTGATCCTGATGTGCGGCAACAATTCCACAACGATCAGACATGCCACCTACAAAAGCAAGTTAGATTCCTCTCAAACAACCAAGCTTGTCAGGAATGTGGGTCAACAAGGCACAACACTAACGTCTGCCCTCATCTTGAGCATGTCAGCATGGCAGAACAACACGAGGAAGCTAAGTGGATGAGAAGCCCCTATGGAGGGGGCAATCAGCAGTATTGGGGAGATCAAATGTTCTATCAACCTCAACATCTACATATGGATCCCCCACCTTATAGAGCACCAGGGCACCTTGAGCGTGAACCAAGGAAGGATGACCTGCAGATCATACTTGATGTTATACGGAGGAACCACGCTGAGTTTAAATAAGCAAACAACTTCGTCCATACTCAGCTGCAAGGCATCAAATCTAGGCTCGGTGAGATCGATGTTCGGAAGAGGAACATGGAGACCCAAATGGGTCAATTGGCGGAACAAATTCCCAAATCGTCAGGATCGCTGCCTGGATCTATTGTGCCCAATCATAAGGGCCAAACTACTAGACAAATAGGGGCTGTAAATCTAAGGAGTGGGCGTCAATTGTGAACGCCTGAGCAAAAAGCGGAGGACAAAGCCACAGAAGAGACATCGATATCAACTACTCAAGTCGATATCGACCAAGGTGAAGTCGACTTCGAGTCCCCTTTACTCGATGTCGACATAGAAGCTGAGATACACCAGAAATCGACTCCTCTTGTCGATATCGACCACTCTCTACTCGATGTCGACTCATCTCCAACCGCAGTGAAGAAAAAGGTGCTGCCATTCCCTAAGAATGTTATGAAGGACCTGGCAAAAAAGAAGTTCCAGCGCTATGTGAAGATGCTTCAAGGGCTCAATGTAATAATTCCATTCACCGAAGCACTTCATGAGATGCCATCATATGTAAGGTTCCTTACAGATATAGTAGGTAAGAAGCGATCAATTGCTGAGATCGTAGAGGAGTGCAACAGGTTGGAGCTACTAGAGAAGAAAGCGGACCCAGGTAGGTTTTCTATCACTATAGGCTTAGGTCAATATCGCTTTAATGCATTATGTGATTTAGGCGCTAGTGTTAGCATGATGCCACTAACCATATGGTCCAAGGTAAAGATGGGTTCCCTAGAGCCTTTGGATGCTAAACTATTCATGGCGAACAACACGGTGGTTATTCCAACAGGGATGGTAGACGACGTGCCAGTGCAAGTAGGTAAGTTCTTTGTCCTTGCTGATTTTCTAGTTGTTGGTATGGCAGAGGACCCTGCTTGTCCAATTATTTTAGGAAGGCCATTCTTAGCAACCGTGGATGCAAACATAAGTGTAAGGAAAGGATTGATCTCATTCACCATTAGTGATGAAGTAATAGAGTATGCCTTCAACAAAACGGTGAGGAAGAATGAAGGGCCAATGGATGTAAAGTCAATCAAAGGAGTCTACATCACATGTGGGGAAGTAAAGGTAAGAAATATGACCCCTGAGGAGCTTGAGAAGAGGGATATAGAGGCCCAAGTGGAGGAAATTGTGGCAATCTTGAACGAAGGAGCCAAAAAGCCACTCGAAATCGCCACAGGTAAGTCGATATCGGCTAACATTGTTCAAGATTCTGTGCGAGGTTTTAAGTATGGGGTCGACGTCAGAGAAAGCAACTCGAAATCGAGTATAGAGGTCGAAATCGACCAAAACCCTTAGCCGACGTCGACTACGACAGAAGCTGAAAGAGGAAAAAACAACTCGATATCGAGTACCACAGGTCAAAATCGAGTTGACCAAATCGAGCAAAAATCCTCCACATCGACAGAACCACCAGGAGCAGAACAGAGGTCGATATTGAGTGACACTGGTCGATATCGACTTACCCATAGATAGAAGAAAGCTCCGAGAAGATAAGCCAAGGTTCGGATTCCTCTTTCTCTATTTCAATAAAAGATTTATCTCTATTTGGAAGAGGTTTGCCTTGGTATGTGCGCTTGTGCAGGGTTTCCAATGACGATCCAAGCAACTACAAAATAGGAGATATGGTGTATGTCTCAAAATCTAAGGATCATTGGTTCCCGAGTAGATTCAAAACAAAGAGGATGGGTCCATTCACTATAAATAAGATCCATCCAGGTGGAATGCAGCTGCGAGACAAGAATGGAGTGAACAACTCGACGTCCAACGTCAGCCCTCATCTTGAGCAAGTCAGCATGGCAGAACAACATGAGGAAGTTAAGTGGACGAAAGGCCCCTATGGAGGGGTCAATCAGCAGTATTGGGGAGATTAAATGTTCTATCAACCTCAACATCAACAGAGGGATCCCCGACCTTATATAGCACCAGGGCACCTTAAGCGGGAACCAAGGAAGGATGACCTGCAGATCATACCTGATGAGATACGGAGGAACCACGCTGAGTTTAAACAAGCAAACAACTCCGTCCATACTCAGCTGCAAGGCATCAACTCTAGGCTCGGGGAGATCGATGTTTGGAAGAGGAACATGGAGACCCAAATGGGTCTATTGGCGGAACAAATTCCCAAACCGTCAGGATCGCTGTCTGGATCTATTGTGCCCAATCTTAAGGGCAAAACTACTGGACAAATGGCGGTTGTAAATCTAAGGAGTGGGCATCAATTGTGAACGCCTGAGCAAAAAGCGGAGGAGAAAGCCACAGAAGAGATATCGATATCGACTACTCCAGTCGATATCGATCAAGGTGAAGTCGACTTCGAGTCCCCTTTACTCGATGTCAACAGAGAAGCTGAGATACACTAGAAATCGACTCCTCCAGTCGATATCGACCACCCCATACTCGATGTTCACTCATCTCCAGCCGCAGTGAAGAAGAAGGTGTTGCGATTCCCTAAGAAAGTTATAAAGGACCCGACGGAAAAGAAGTTCTAGCGGTGTGTGAAGATGCCATCATATGTAAGGTTCAAGGGCTCAATGTAATAATTCCATTCACCGAAGCACTTCATGAGATGTCATCATATGTAAGATTCCTTAAAGATATAGTAGGTAAGAAGCGATCAATTGCTATGATCGCAGAGGAGTGCAACAGGTTGGAGCTACCAGAGAAGAGAGCGGACCCAGGTAGGTTTTCTATCACTATAGGCTTAGGTCAATATCGCTTTAATGCATTATGTGATTTAGGTGCTAGTGTTAGCATGATGCCACTAACCATATGGTCCAAGGTAAAGATTGGTTCCCTAGAGCCTTTGGATGCTAAACTATTCATGGCGAACAACACGGTGGTTATTCCAACAGGGATGGTAGACGAAGTGCTAGTGCAAGTAGGTAAGTTCTTTGTCCTTGCTGATTTTCTAGTTGTTGGTATGGCAGAGGACCCTGCTTGTCCAATTATTTTAGGAAGGCCATTCTTAGCAACCGTGGATGCAAATATAAGTGTAAGGAAAGGATTGATCTCATTCACCATTAGTGATGAAGTAATAGAGTATGCCTTCAACAAAACGGTGAGGAAGAATGAAGGGCCAATGGAGGTAAAGTCAATCAAAGGAGTCTACATCACATGTGGGGAAGCAAAGGTAAGAAATATGACCCCTGAAGAGCTTGATAAGAGGGCTATAGAGGCCTAAGTGGAGGAAATCGTGGCAATCTTGAACGAAGAAGCCAAAAAGCCACTCGAAATCGACACAGGTAAGTCGATATCGACTAACATTGTTCAAGATTTTGTGCCAGTGTTGAAATATGGGGTCGACGTCAAAGAAAGCAACTCGAAATCGAGTAAAGAGGTCGAAATCGACCAAAACCCTACGCTGACGTCGACTACAACAGAAGTTGGAGGAGGAAAAAGCAACTCGATATCGAGTACTACAGGTCAAAATCGAGTTGACCAAATCGAGCAAATATCCTCAACATTGACAGAACCATCAGGAGCAGAACAGAGGTCGATATCGAGTGACACTAGTCGATATCGACTTACCCACAGACAGAAGAAAGCTCCGAGAAGGTAAGGCAAGGTTCGGATTCCTCTTTCTCGATTTCAATAAAAGATTTATCTATATTTTGAAGAGGTTTGTCTTGGTATGTGCGCTTGTGCAGGGTATCCAATGATGATCCAAGCAACTACAAAATAGGAGATAAGGTGTATGTCTCAAAATCAAAGGATCATTGGTTCCCGAGTAGATTCAAAACAAAGAGTATGGGTCCATTCACTGTAAACAAGATCCATCCAGGTGGGATGCAGCTGTGATACAAGAATGGAGTGCTATTTGAGGCGCAGGCTACATGGGCTCTACAGATGCCGCCATAGGAGCATAAAAGAAGAAGTCGGCCTAGCGACTATAAAGTCTAGAGCTTGTAACAAGGCAATTAGTTTTTAAGTTATAGACATTTTTGGTTTGTTTAGAGACTTTATTTATTTGTTTTTTGGTTTTATTTTTTAACGAATTTCAGGAAAGAGAAGCAGCGATAAAGAGAACTCGATATCGAGTAAAGTGCTCGATATAGACTAAGCAGGACGATTTAGAGAGCTTGTGATCGACATGAGATCATCCTGAAGCTTAGAATCACTAGAAATCGAGTGAAACTATTCGACATTGATTGGTACACCCGATATTGACTACCCCTCCAGACGTCTTCATCTCCTGATTTTCGTGAATTTTTAGTAAGTTTCTATCTTAACCCTAGTTCTTATACAGTGAGGACACTGTAAACTTTAAGTATGGGGTGGGGGAAAAGCTTACTTGCATATTTTTATCATTTTTAGCATGTTTTTAAAACTTTCATAGTTTTTGCATATTGCTTTTTCATGTTTATGCATACGCATACATAGTTACTTTAGATATCTTTATCTTTAAGTATTTTTTATTTATCTTATGCAGCATACTTTTCGAAAAAAAAAAGAAAAGAAAAAAATCACCCCCATCGAAAAATTTTTGAAAATAAAGAATAAGTGTCATGGAAGCTTTCATTGAACTCGACGATGCAAAAGTAGATTCATTAGAGATATAACATGAAATTGCCTAGTTAAGGGAAGTCACAATGAAGTGCGATTTTTTTAGAGAAAACCATGAAAGAGAGGTAAAATTTGAAGTTGCTTTTGACATATGCATGATAAGATGATGGAGGACTTTATATTTTCCATACATGTGTTCAATTTCATATCCTAGCCTTACCTATGCAAATATGCATTACACAAGCCATATATGAGCCTTATATTATTATTGCTCCACATATATTACATATTGCCCATTTTTTATACCCTATACCCTATCCCGGGACAATGTTTGGGAATGGATGGCATCTTTGGAGTTGTTATATGGAGTTTGTGCATTATTATGAATTTATTGGCAAGAATGAAAGTAAATTTGAATTATGGAAAATTTAATGAGTGAGAAAAAATCCGTTCACCTCAAGAGATAAAGGTAGGTCGACCCTGCTCGTTGATATGTTAGTTCGGCAAGATGGGACACAAGGTGAGGAGTTCGAATTAATATGTATCCAGGGCCATTCATGACACCCATGTTTGTGACTCGCGAGAAGGCAGTACCAAGGTTAGAAAGGTAAAAGCATTATAGTGAAAAATGCATTGAGCGAAGAGCGAAAGGTGAGAAATCTTATGAAGAAGGAATGTGGAATGAATGTTTAGAAAGAAAGTTTATTTCCCCGTATTTAACACCACATGGCCAAAAATTAGCCCACCTTTAGCCTTTTACCAATCTACCTCTCATAAGCTTGCAAAAGTCCTCTTGATTATTAATGCTATGTTGCGCGAAATTGTTTTATGCATATAACCCTCCTTTTGTGAGTATGATGTTGCTTTTATTCACAAGCATGGAATTGTTGACATTAGTACCTTTTCGAGGATGGAAATTGATTGTAGGGACATATAACAATGAATCTATGATGTTGACGGTTTTAGTTTTTTCCCCTGAATGACCATTAAAAGTATTGCTTGTGGACAAGTAAGCATAAGTATGGGGTGTTTGATGTGTGCGCAAATTGCCATATTTTCCATATAATTTTATGTCCATTTTGTCGATATTTGCATGCATATTGGTTGGGAAAGCATAAGATTAGTGTAGTTTATGTTTATTTGCAAAATATAGAGGTCTACACGAGTTTTTATGTTATTTCGCAGAAATCGAGACAAAATTGGATCAATTTGGAGAAGAGAAGAAAAGCTGAAAAAGAACTCAAAGTCTACAGAGGAGTCGAAATCGACCTAAAAACTTGACATCGAGTAGAAACAGAACACCAGAAATCGAGCAGACAGAAGAACAGAGCATGTCGACACAGACTGGTCGATATCGAGTGCCCCAAATCGAGTGAATTGATAGAGTTCGAGCACAAATCCGAGGTTGAGTAGAGCTGGATCGAGATAGAAGAGAAGAGGTCGATATCGATATGACCTGGTCGATATCGAATGCTGCTACAGACAAATCAGACGCTTTTTTGGATAAAATTCTATCCGAAGGCATTACATCTATCCTAAAGTCGAGATCTTCTATCCATTATCATCAAAATTGTTATCCTTTAGGGTGAATTCCTATTTACCTAAAGCGATTTTAGTTATTTACTTTATTTAAGTTTTATCTTAGGAATAAAGATAGATTTTCTTATCCTTGGATAGCGAGGTTTGAGATCTATAATTAGAGGCCATTAGGGCATAGTTTTAATCATCCACAATCATCCAAAAACATTCAGTTTTCAGTTTCAATTATAGTAGAGAGAGAGAGGCCGAGTGGAGTGAAAGGAAGCGAGAGTGTGAAGTTGCTTTGTTCGGTTGTACTCCTTCGTTTTCAATTTCAATTCAAAGTAGTTTCTTTTCAATGATGATGATTTCAATGATGACGAGGCACGAGTAGTCACCTTACTTCTAGGGTCGGGGTGAGCCCGACGATAGCCATGTAAGTTTGTGCATCAAATGTATGATTTTTATGCGATTCCGTCTTGTATCCCCTATGCATGATCCTTTGCGAGAGTTGAGAAAATTCCTTATTTGAATTATTGAAGCGAAAGCCAATCATATTGTGAACTTGGATTAGTTATAAAATTGGATAGTAACTCTTAGGGTTTATGCGAGAGCCTCTAATCACCTTATTGTTGGTAACGAAAGTTATTTGACGGAAAGGCATCATCTTTCATGAATTTGGCGTAAGTCTTATATGGTTATCGTTGTGGCATGAATCCCCGATCTTGGAGGTCTTTTAAGTTTATTGAGTCATAAAAATCTGAGTTTTTATTCTGTCCACCCTTCCATCATTATTCTAACTTTCTTTGCACTCTTTTCCGAAAAAATTTGGTTACTTACAGTTTCTGTTGAAGACTCGAATTCGACTGCAGAGGTCGATATCAAGTGACTGACCCCATATCGAGTGAACAACTCGATGTCGAATGTCTGTTTTGTCTTCTGCAGGAATTTGCTGGAAATCGACTGGAACTTTAGTCGATATCGACTGATCTACTCGATATCGAGTGGTCTTCTGGAGTGAAAATCGAGCGTGACTGCAAGCTTTGGAACCGCTGACATACCTCCTCGTGGATTCGATCCTGAATTACCCTACCACTACATCGGAAGGGATTCTTGTAATTTTATTTGCTTGGACAAGGGAGTTGGTTTGGTTTGATATTTTATTTGATATATTTTATTTTTAATCTAGCATCCCTCCCCCTCCACGAACAATCATAATGTAGCTAATACATCCTCAGATTCATTTGCTTTAACTTCATCCTCAAGTGCCCCTATTGCTTTCTCGGTGACTATTGATCAATATGGTCAGCATATGTCTCTCCTTGGTGAATTATCTTATACATCATTTGAGTCACCTGCTTTCTTGACAAATAATCTTTTTTGCTCTTTATCTTCTCATGATAAATCATCTTGGATAATTGATAGTGGTGCCACTAATCACATTACACCATTATTATATTTGCTTTTTTTTCTTATAAATATGTTCCTACAGTGAACACCATCACCATGCTTAATGGACAAAAGTAATTTGTCCACAATCTTGGCACCCCTAATTTTGCACTTGATTTTGGCATTACAAATTTTTTATATGTCCCCATTTTTGTAAAAATTTACTTTCTATAGTAAAACTCACCAAATCATTACATACTAATGTTCTTTTTAACCCCTCCACTTGTTACCTTTAGGTCCCTTCAATGAAGAGGCTAATATTGATCAGTAAAGAAGATTGAGGTTTATATGTATTGAAATCGCTTGTCATGGGCTACTCTTCTACTTCATCTACTGGTGGTACCTCTTCTCTTGCACTTCATAGCTTCAACACTAGCATTTATCTTTGACATTGTAGCTTAGGCATATTGCCAATGACCAACTTAGAGATATCCATTTTCTCAGTAAACTTGTTTAAAAAATTACATTTGTGCAATTTGTCCCAACGCGAAGTAGCATTGTAAAACTTTTCATTCTTCTTTTAGTATATTGTTGCTCTATCTGACCTCATCCACAAAGATACAGGGGTTTCTAATAAGACCTCTACTTACAATGGTTTTAAGTTTTTTTAGCAATTACAAATGACTACTTTTGTTATACTTGGGTCTTTCTATTAAATTCTTTGGATATAGTCAAATCTTTTTAATATCTTATTGTTATGCAGGTTAATGGTCACATCAAGATCGATCATTTATTTTGATAATGCATTGGAGTTTGTTAATGCCTTTGCAAACCAGTTTTACAAAGGTAAATTTTAACAACTTTTGTTGTGTGGACATTGCATTTTAACAACTACCATTCATATTAGCAGAACACATCTTTCTTCTCTTGATCATAACAATCCTTCTGAATTGATAATCTAACACCTCCATATTACAATATTTTTGAAAGCTTTTAGGTATTTAGCCTTTGCTAGAACACCTAAAAGGAGGGACAAATTTTAAACACAAGCATCTTCTTGTGTTTTTCTTGATTATTCTTTCGGAAAGAAAGCCTACACTTCCTTAGATCTCCACACAAAAAGTCTTTCATTCCAAAAACCTATCCTTTCATGAAAAATATTTATGTTTTCATTACATGTCCTCCCTCTTTTACCTTACCCTATCTTGTTTGTGAGTTCCCTGAACATATTTTGTTTGCCAAGGAAAACAACATTGCCTACTATCATTTACCCACATGATGAAAGTCCAACCACCACCATTATCCTATTGTAGAGCCTCTTGTCCCACCGAACTCTCCTTCCCCTTTGAGTATATCCATTAGATCACACAAAATTCTCTCCTACCCTAGATGATTACGCATGCACATATAAACCTTCAACTCATTATTCAATTTTGTCACTTTTATTCTCTTACCACCTTCTTATTTTTCTTTTCTCTTATCTCTGTCCATATTTTCTAAACTATCATCATACTTAGAGGCATCTAGTGACCCAAATTGGGTACTAGCTACGAAGAAAGAAGTTGATGCATTACACTCCATTGGAATATGGGAACTGTGTCCTTTACCAAATGGAAAACAGCCATTGTACGTACAAGGTTTTCAAGGTGAATTTAAGTTTTGATGGCTCACTCGAAAGATATGAAGCAAGGCTTGTTGCTAAGGATTTTGCTCAAAAGCATGAGATTGATTATCATTTGATGCTTTCTTTGGTTGTAAAGATGGCCACCATTTGTAGTCCAATCTTTGTTGTAGCTTCAAGATCATGTCTTATTCACCAGCTTGACGTGAATAAAGCCTCTGTACATGGAAATGTTATTGAGGAAATGTATATGAAGATGTATGAACGCCTTCCTAATCCCATTCAACTTGTTTCCAAACTTAAGAAGACTCTCTGTATAGCTTAAAACAAGGTTCTTATAAATGGTTTCATGGGTTGATACATGCTCCTGAATCTTAAGGATTTTTTTTTTGAAGAATGACGTCCAATGTCTCTTTAATCTCTCTTCAAATAGACATCTCTCAATAGTGGCAAAATATGTAGATGAATTGCTCATAATTAGCTCTAATCCCTTAGTGATCACAAAGTAGAAAGCTTAATTCCTTGATAAAGAATTCAACATCAAAGACCTTGGATATCTTCATTACTTCTTGGGTTTAAAGGATCCCTACTGGCATTGCCTTAACTCATAGAAAAATCACTCGGGATCTTCTTCAAGAGGTAGATTTGTCACACCTCTAAGCGGTCTGCTCCCTCCTTCCTTTGCATTGCAAACTCTCCACAAACTCTAGGGCTCATGTGTCTAACCCCCTAATAAGGACAATTAATTTCTTGACAAACATCATACTTAATTTAAGCTTTGTTATGCAAACTCTCAGTCAATTTATGCAGGAACCTCACTTTGATCACATTGATGCACTTCTCCATATTCTAATTCTCCTTAATGGTAGTGACAATCGTACTTTTACTACATATTCTAATTCTGATTGGGCTTCATGCCTTTTTACTCATCGATCAGTGAGTGGGTGTATTCTCGTGCTTTGGCACTCTTTTGTCAGTCGGAAACCAAAGAAACAATCTGCTATCTCAAGAAGCTAAATTGAAGTTGAGTATGGCTCAAGCTGCTACTTAAGTCACTTGGCTTGTTCATTTGCTACTAGATATGGCAATTGGCAACCTTCAACCTATTACTTTCCATTGAGACAACTACTCCGATGTCTAGATTGCAAAGAATCCTATGTTTCCTAAATGAACGAAACCCATCCAAGTGGATTTTGGGGCCAGCAGAGACAAAGTGAAGAAAGGCTTGTCAAAGTTATCTTACATATCCACTACACAATAAACAAATGATGTTTTCACCAAGGTGCTTATCTCCTCTAAACATAACCATCTACTGTCCAAGATGGATTTGTTTCATAATGTGCCACACCATCTAGCTTGTTGGGGCCCATTGAATATATCGCCAGAATTGGTCACTAATCATTAAAATTGGGAGTCAACTTGTTGTAGTAGGTAGATTTGCTAAATTCTGTTTTTTAAGGTAGTATTAATATATTCATATCCACATACATAATATTCATAATAATAAAACACAATATTTATTTGTTTGACCCTTGCATCCTATTTTCCGTTTCACTAAAACTTTTTCCTTGAGTATGATACACATTTGACAATGTAAAATATAACTTTTCTCATTATAAAAATTCAGTTTTCTTCTTCCTCATTTCCTTTTGTAAAGGCTTGGATTTTCAAATCCTAATTTTTGGGAAAAGGAAATTAAAAATGAATTTAAATCGGATAATTCATGAAAAACTCGCCAATTCAGATATAAAACATATGGAACGGATTTCGGTCCTAAATAAAAATTTGAAAACTAACTTGACTTGGCAACATCTTCCTCGGATTTTTGAAAAGCTAATTGAGCGAGAGAGCGGAAATTGGGAACGTAACCTCGGGAAATTAATTTTCGGACTAACAACGACATTCAAACTCGCAACGTCGGAACGAAGGCACTCGCTCTAATCCTCCTTGTCATAGCCACACCCCCCATGTCAAACCTTAGCCATGCTGGAGCCAAGAAGCATTTGAATTCAAATGATCAAAGATGCTTACCTAAATTGGGTGAGACACCCATGTATCACTTTTTCCTCATACTTCTCTTGCACCCTCCTCTTTTGGAAGGAGACAAACATGGTCTTATCCCTCCACACCATAAAATCAGCCATATATGTCAATCACATCTAATCTTTTGACTCATCCCTTCCCATTTGAACAATATGAAAACCTAGAAATCTTATCCACTTGAGAGAAACACCACAAAAGCCAAACCCTAAACACTTTCACTCTCTCTTCCTCTCATGCCACCCCTTGCTGCAACCAACTAAACACCACCACCTCTTCAGCCACCTCCTGACGCCTCCATCACCTCATAACCACCTGCAACGACGCCCTCTCTGTCTCTCTCCTCTTTTTCCCCTTGCGCCGAGAGCCCTAAACACTACCCATCACTTCTCCTCTCTTTCACCTTGAGAGCCAAGCATCCCAACAGCTTCCTCATCCTCTCTTGGAGTCCAAGAATTCAATTTGGAGTCTTTCAGCCGCCTGGAAGACCAAGATGGAAGCCCAGAGTCATCCTTGTCCATTCTTGGTCTAAGAAGGGTAAGAAGTCCTTTTTTATCTCTTTTCAAATCCAAACATCCAAAGTTATCACATTTAACCTCTGTAGCATCTTCCCAGCTCATGCAGCAAGAGGTTTCAGAAGGAACAAGCCGAAAATCGCCTTCAAGTCACCCCGAAGAAGAAAAGAGGAGAAAGAAGGAGTTTGGGTGAGAAATCTCTCTCTCCCTCTATTTTTATGTACAATGTGGTTTCTAACATGTTTCTGGGAGTCATAGAAATACACACACGATAGAAGTAACTTGGTAGGAGTCGGGAAAAGTGGAAAGGGCTAATAACAACAAACAAGGCCGAAAAAGGGCTTAAATCAAAGAATTAAGCCCAGACTCGCCGCAGCGAGAACGAACTCGCGACCACGAGTCAGAACAGGGCCTGAGGGTTCTAACTCGCCATGACGAGTTGCTTTTTTACCATGGCGAGTGAGATCAGCTGGGATGCACTAGGGCTCCCAGTCTTACGACCGCGAAAGGGAGTTCTGCGGGCGTGAGACCCCTCTCGGCGATGACCCAACTCTCAAGAGCACGAGGCTCTCGCGGGGGCGAGTTAGGTCTGTCACGGCCATGACACCGCCCGTTCCTCGCGGGATGCTCATTGGGATGACTCGCGGCGGCGATTTCACCACGGCGAGATATCCCTTGGCCGAGAGATTTAACCCCTTATTTCTCAAAGTTTTGTCGAACGTTTTCAAGAACCGTATTCGACGATTTTGGGGATTTAAATGACTGATCTAATGACTTGACTTGGGTTTTAGGAAACAAACTTCATGAGTATTTCAAGGTCGGAGATCCTAACGTTTGACTCAGTTTTAAAAATGGTTTTCGAGGCTAACTTGGGAATCAAACTTGATCGGTGACTAACTAGCATGTTGATATAATTGGTTGACTAACAACATATATGTGTGACTAATAGCTTGTGTGAAATGACCAACAACATGGTTTAGAGGTAAGGTATTATCGTATGAGTAATGTGTTATCGTCTGAGTAATGTTTTACGAAATATTATATACATGTTGAGATGTTATACGAGGATATGATCTTATAACCATGCGAAATTGGCTAAGTATGTTATGGAGATTATTGTGGTCTTTTGAGGTGTTATGATTCGGTGAGTGATTGAACATGATGGAATGGCAAATGCGATGTGCTTACTTATTCGATCAAATGATGTGTGTGCCATGAATGCTTGAGTAGTTTAGATGTAGACTCATATATTCCGCTATGTATCTACGTGATAGTATCTAATTGTGCTTTCAGCGTGCTAGGTTTTTCTTTTGCTGAATAGCTAGCCAGTTAAGTTCCCTCAGGGCTTACTCAGATTGATAAGACCTTTCGCTGCTTATATGTGCTTGATGTACTAGGTGCTGCATTTTATAATAACATGCCATGTAGTATCATGTTAGGATTGCATTAATGTATGAGCATTCTTATTTTTTATGCGTTTCTAAACAGAACGGCCGTTATCTGTGAAGTAACTAAAGTTTTTGCTAGGGTCATAGGACAACCAAGTCCCATCTGGTTCGTCTTGAGTCATTCTAGTCATTGACAACATATCTACAATTACACCTCTATTATTACCAGCAATATTATTTTATTTTCGCTAGACCATATATATGATGATTACGTTAAGCATGCTTTGGGTTGGGCTTCAATACGGGCTTGATCCCATTAAAATGAAATGGAATGCCTTCACGAGCTGGCTAGTCTCCACCCTATCGCAAAGGGGGGGGGGGGGGCAGAGGTAGGAGAGGGTTATATTGCTTGGTATTCTGTGTTAGGGCCCTATTTAATATTCTGCAAATATATATATAATTGTGAGCATGCTTGTGTGTTAATATTCATGTCTTGCATTAGAAGCATGTTATTAGGTATAGCGTGCATGGGTATTTATATGTGGGGGCCAGCCTATGCGGTCATCAATCTCATTTTATGCCCGCTTTATTTTTTTTATGTACATGATGTATATGTGATTTATGATGATGTTTGACTCTTTGAGCGCGGGACTCTTGCATGGCGGAGAGAGAGTGCCTTGAGACTCTGACTTCACCGACTATCATAATTTTTGGATTTTTATATTACCTAGACTATATTTTGACACGGCTCGGCTGTGGCACCCCTATGAATCGTTTTAGACTTATGCCTTGGATTGCATGCTAAATGGTTTTCGCGATTAGTCTTAGGACATGTACTGAGGTTTCCAACGGACCTCACGAATTTGGGTTCGAAATCCCCCATTAAACTACTAATGTTTGTTTTCCAAACCTTCTACCTGTACTCGGAGTGCAAGATCCAACGAGGGGTTTTATCCCTCAAAACGTAACTCGGGTATCATAAGTCTGGACCGTTACAAAGTTGGTATCAGAGCTAGGTTTTACAACCCCAGTATGATAGGTTAAAGATGATTTTTGAAAAACGCATGACGATTTCAAGTGGTTTTGGAAATGTTTTGAAAAGGGCAAAATGAATTTAATTGGACCTAACCCTAGACTGACAAAATAGGAGCAAACTCATGGGTAGAGACGAAGGCGATAGGCATCCCTTAAGGATGTAGAACTCGGGGAACGGTAGGCAAAATACTAGCTTTCTATTTAAAGATTGGCCTGGAAGACTCCAATGAGTATACCGAGGAGGTTGAAGTAGCTAGGTTAGGAGACTGAGAGGTATTTGCCCCCTCCGATCGGTTGTCCCTCGAAGGACAGCATATATTGTCTCTATGTTTATATAAATTGGGCCCGAGGGCTATCCTCCCACGAAGGGGATCATATTAAATTCATTGAGTGATTCCCTGCTGAGTGTTAAACTTAACCCCCCATGCAACAATTGTGGTACGCACACGACGAGGGTGAATGAGGCGTGGGGGTATAGTGTTAATAGGAGGAAATCTAGTTCTCAAATACAAATATAAAGATATGTAAATGTAATCTGACTCCTAGCCTATGCAAATAATTACAAGACTTCCTCCCGTTGTAGTGGAAGGGTAGTCAGGATCGATCCACGAGGAGGCGTGTCAGCGGGATCCTAGTAGCGTTGGGAATCTCACGTCTTACGTCGACCAAAAGCTTCGATTTTGACCTTGGTGCTCGATGTCGACCTCGGCTGTCGATCCTTTCTGCAACAGAAGACCTGCAGATACAAAAACAAGCAGTCGATATCGACAGGGGAAGGTCGATATCGATGTTAGCAGACGGAATCGATTGGCTCAGAAGACTGCCAGTCGACACAGGTGGTCGATATCGACGTTGTGAGGTCGATATCGATGTTCAGTAACTCAGCAGTGATGATCGTCGTCGACTCAGAAAACTGTCGACGAAACTCAGTGGTCGATATCGACGTCTGTGGTCGATATCGATGTCTTCTCCTGCAAAGTCGTTAGCTTTTTGTCGGCAAAGAAAGGTCGATGTCTTTAGGATGGATGAAGATGCGATGAACAGAAATAAAACAATTGTTTTGCTGAATTAACTTATATAAAAAGCAACTCCTAGGATTAGGGTTTACCACAACGTTAACCAATGCATGCGATAAGATAAATAAGATGGACAATTGCGCTATTTCACCCGAGGTACAAGCTTTCGCTGTACTCCAACTCTTAGGATTACTCTTGCAAATAAACGTAATTGTCTCTACCAATTTTATGTTTATAACTCAAGTTGTTAGCATGAATCCCTTTTCTTTCGATTAGGACTAAACATAGAATCGTAGGAGATGATATAGACACAACGATATCAACATCTAATACTTACCTCAAGCACGCACTGCTAACGTAGGGCTCACCCCGACCCTAAGAGTTTTGGGGGACTACTCGCACATGTTGAATTTAGACATGCTTTGAATTGAATGAACTTGCATAAATGGAAAACTTTGAATATTTACAATCTCAACGCCAACTATCGTAAGCGCTTGAAACTTTCAAGCTCAAAACTAAAGCTCTAACTTTCTATTGCCTATTGCTATTGTCTTTCTTGCTTGGATGCTTCCAACAAACCAGCCCCTAGGGCTTTATTTAAAGGCTACAATTAGGGCCTAATGTGGCGGATCAAAACCGCCACATTAGGCCTAAAAACCGCCCCGAAAGACCTATTGTGGCGGTTTTTACCCGCCTCTGTTGCTCGCGTTGCATTAACTCTTTTGTGGTGGTTATATAATCTAATGTAGCGGTTTTTTATCAGGATGAAAAACAGCCACGATAGGTTTAAAAACCGCCATAATAGGTTTAGAAACCGCCACAATAGAACAATCTGATGTTGCAATTTTCACCCATTTTATGCAGCAATTATTGATCTAATGTGGCGGTTTTCCAAAGTATTGCAACAATTTCATGAACAACTGTGGCGGTTTTTAAAGGCTAATGTTATGGTTTTATCATCAAATGTGGCCGTTTATTAAATGGGTCATTAGGTCAATGTAGCTGTTAATACCTTGCTAATTCAATATTGTTGCATTTAATTTTCAAAATGCAATTACAATAGTCTTTAAAATCACAACATCATTTCATTACACAATGGATAATTTATTTATGACTAAACACTCTGATGTTGCAGTAAACAAGTCCAACCTTATATGGTAATCTAAATAAAGTCCAGCTAAGGTGAAGTAAACCAAGTATCTTGTAAATTGAAACTATCTTGAGTGTTGAAACTTTCTCTAGTGTCGGCGTCTCTTCTTTTCCATTAATTGCATGTAAATGGTCTTCGTAACCACGTTCGTCGATAATAAGGGCTCACTACAAATTTTAAGTAAATTGCTAAAATATTTAAACACAAGACGAACATACACTAATAAAATGAAATAACATAGTCTATCCAAATATAACTAATAACTAATATAACAAGAATTGATAGTCAAATGATCATGTATTTTAGCTCAATCAAAATATTAATTCAAGACCAAGAATTCAAACATCTCAGAACACTCAACTAAACCTCTTTCTAATATTTGTAGTTTGGAAGGTATTGTGGCACAGGAATAAAATAAATACCCTATCAAGCTTTTCTGGTACATCGACAAAGTTAAACAATTTCTGATTGCTAGGGTGCTATCTTGATTCACTTTGCATTTCTAGGGTATGGAAGAATCAACCTATGACTTAAAAAAGAAATACGGATGTAGTCTCATTATGTACGTTTAGGATCTTTAACTCTTGACGAATTACGTCCTTTATCAGAAGTATTTTGGGCCTTATTCACCTATTAAAAAAAAATCAAACTAGGTGAGGGTGAGAAGAAGGAATTATGTAGACTTATTCTATATCACAAGGGAGTTACAACATTAAACAACTTCACCACTTGATGTTGATTAGCGTCCATCAAAACTAGAATAAAATGTATTACTTATAGAAGCATAGAAATCAAAACCAACACAATTAGCAGCTTGATTGAATATAAGCATAAAACATTAATACCTTCTTATGCTGCACTACCCATCAGGAACTTGTCACAAGAATTTACATAATCTGCAAGCTTCACATACTCTTTTTCTACAACCTGATAATTTCAGAATTCAAAATTAAATGCAGATTGGAAATTAGAAAGCACATACAGGGTGTTCAAATAAGTAAGGAGTGCTTCTTAATTGCATACAATTTTCTTTTCTTCTTGTGTTTTGACCCTATATTGATTTTCCCCTTCTGTAAGTTGTGCTGCAAAAAGCTTCTTATAGTATTTCAATTACTTTTTTTTTGAAGAAGCACAATTCTCATTCATGTTTTGGAGAGTGCTTCTGGCAGCATTGCATTTAACTGAAATCCTAGTTTAATTACTATTCACTTCAGAATATTTCATGGGCAAATAAATAATTAATACAGTAATATTTTGCATGGAATGAACATAAGATCTCAACTAAAAAATTAGGCCTTCTTAAATGGTAAAGGTTTGAGCCCATCATAAAAGCGATAAAGGTAATGGTTAAAAAATCCAGCCAAAGTAATGAAAGTATACATCATTTTATAATGCGATATGATCCTTTTTGAAATCAATGAACTAGTCCCATATAGTTATGGCACGAGGTTTACTTGGTAACAATTGAAAGGATAGACTGAATATTAGTGAGTATTATTTAAAGTAGATATCATGTTCTAAACAAACTAATCGCTATTGTGATACTCCATATTAAGTTAGAAAACAAAGAAACTAATCGTTGTACATAGCAAAAATATCACATTCAACCATAGAACAAACCACAAAATGAAGTCATAAGTAACTAATTCATTAGCCATGTCGACCACCCTAAAAATTTGACATCATCAATAAGTTAATCTTCTCAAAATATGGCATTCGGATAACAAACAAGAAAAACTTAATGCCAAATTTTAGGATCCCACCAATCAAGGAAGGCAAACATGTGTTCAACAATAAATCAACTAGAAGAGGAAAATAAAAGAGATATTTATGTGCTGACCATTTTAGAGTCGCCTTAAACCTTTCTCTTGCTATTGAAGTCTGTTTATCTCCAATAATACTGGGAGCAAGCTACTTCGAAAGCTGCAACGCCTTCTCTTCTCTCCCTGTCTCACTCTTAAAGTTGCATATATATATATATATATATATATATATATATATATATATATATATATATATATGGTGTGAAAAGAGAATGCGACAATCTCACTAAACTTAGATTTCATTGACAATCAAGCGCGCCCTCCAAAATGCCAAAATAAACGAAAATAATCTAATAGTTTTACAATACAACTAGAACAAGTTATTAAGCTGACAAAAAAAGCAAGAAATCAAAATACATGCATGAACACTTACATAGATCTAAAAGAAGTAGACAACACCTTGTGACTCCTTAGTGGTTGTTTTGGCTTTCTTATTAAAGTAGAATTAAAAAACAGGATATATTTGTTCAAAACACTAAGCATACGCTGAACTACATACCATATCATTAGAATTCACAATTGTTGTCTTCTATTTCAAAAATACAATAGCACAAAAGCAAGTAGAAGAAAGAATATACAAAGTAAGGGATTCAACTTAAATTTCAAATAGGTAGATCATCTTCGATTTCAGGTTGCAAGCACATAGGTCGTCCTTAATTTCTGGTTGCAGGCACCTAGGCTGTCTTCAATTTTGTGCTATTTCAGGTTGCAGGTGCATAGGTTTCCCAAGACGATTGGCATCTTCAATTTTATATTGCAGGCGTATAGGTTGTCTTAGGAGAATAACGACAAGAGAGATAGAGGCAGCAAGGAGAGATGGAATCGACAAGGAATGCCAAGAGGAGCAGAGAACGGATAGGGTGGAGGGTTATTGTCGAACATAAGAGATGGAGCCTGGAAGAAAGGGTGAGGGATGGTCATACTTTGACAAAGAACAGAGATTAGGATAGGAGGCGGCAAGTTTGGAGAGGAAAGTGGGTGAGAGAGAAAGAAGACTCTTTAATTTTAAAACTCTCTTTGAGATGAGAACCGCTTCATTAGGTTAAGTTTAATATTTAATAAACCGCTTCCATAGATTATGAAAACCGCCACATTAGGCTGAGGAAAAAAATGTATTTTAAAAACCGCTACAATAGAAGTTAAAAGCGCCACTATAGTTGCAATGATATAATACATAACAAAAAATGCTCCTAAACCGCTACAATAGATGAAACCGCCCCAACAAACCGCTTCAATAGAACAACCGCCATAATAAAATGCTACATTAGGTCCTAATTGTAGTAGTGCAATTAGGATAGATCTTTTATTTTGATAAAACTTTAAACAACTTGATAAAACTTAAAGGTAAAGATAAATCTCAGCTGCTAACTATCTAAAAGTACAAGATAAATCCGTGCCTCCTTGAAGATAAAGTTTCCAATCCGCGTCTCGAAATCGAATCTATCTTCTGTCGAGATAAGGTCGATATCGACCAGGAAGGTCGATATCGATGTCTCTGTTCCTGCTCGACTTGTCCATCTCCACTCGATGTCTATGTTGAGGTCGATATTGATGATGTAAGGTCGATATCGAGTACTTTTCTCTGTTGTGTGATGGTCTATCTCCATATTCAGTTCTGTGTTGATGTCGATGTAGTCGATGTCGATGTTGAAGGTCGATATCGACCTCTCTTCTACTCTCCTTAGTTTCATCGTTTTGACTCCGATTTCACTCGAATTCCTGCATGGTTAGCTCAAAACTTGTGCATACTCTCTTTCTTGTATTTTATCCCATTCTTACACAAGTTTATATTCTTTTGAACCTCTTCTTTGGAAATCGAATGAAATATGAAGTCAAAAGATGCAATGAAAAGAGGTACAAATATGTACATCAAAACACCCCATACTTAGACTTGCTTGTCCTCAAGCAATAACCAAGCAATAACCAATACCTACAACACACCCTTCAAGTCTTCGCCTTTGTCAAAGGCAACATCATAAGCGGTAGCAAAGCAAAGCAAGTGAATTTAACGTCATAGCACATATTTAGGCGATCCATAAGCATATGCAATTTTTGATCCAACCTCACAGGGATGATGTGTTTGCACTCAACTCTCATGTGTTTAGGATATGAAGATCAACTCTCAACTCAATTCCATATACAATCTCATAAACATTGCAATTTATAAAAATCCACTTCGTACCCAATTATGAAAATGAAATAAGAACTATCAAGAGGACTTTCGCTCAATGGAAGACTTCAAAGAAGACTCCATTCGGCGGGGTTGTAATGGGGCTTGGTAAGGAATTAAGGGTATGGAATTATTTGGCTATGTGATGCTTTTATAATTCGGGAATCAAGACTCCTAAATCTCAACACTTGCAATATCCAAACCATAATTCTTCAATGTTGCTCTTTCCAAACTCAATTCTCCATAATGCTCTTTCTCAACTCATCTTTCCATAATATGCTCTAATATGCTCTAAAGATGTCAACCATAATATCAACCGTACCCTTCCTTCAAACCCTTAACATGCCTCTCAAAAATATAACACTTGTATGAAATAAATAAAGGACTTGAGGACTTTGGCTCATGCACTACGTATATACATCTCTTTTTTTCTTTTTTTTTTTCTTTTTTTTTCTCTTTTTTTTTCTTCTTTTTTTTGACAAAAATAATAAAAAAATTAGTGCATTTATATGGTTAGCCAAAAATCCTTTTACAAAATATGACAAGATGTAAATATGCACCAACCCATAATTTTCTTGCCCAGAACAGGACAATATGCACTTTTCATTCCACAAGGCATTAGTCCAGCCAATCTAAGTCTCAATTCCCAAATGGGGGTCAGGCTCAATTTGGCTAGGGATAATTTTGTGGAGTTTGCAATTTCAGGCTCAAGCTAATTTTCTGGCTTCAAGCAGAGATAATGCAGGGTAGGTAAAGAGAGGATAAAAATGGCATAAAAGATGCCTCCATCATTTAATTCTCGTAAACATAAACATATATATGCATTGGCTTTGAATAACTATCACAACATTTAGAGATGCATAGGAAGAGTAAATTCACTCAAGAAAGCAGAGAGATTTTTGATGTTCTCCCTATAGGCCAAAATTCTCACTAGTACAATTTTTGTTGGATTTGCTTTTTAGCCTAGGATCATATGTGCTCAATTTCATCAGAAGTTCACAATTTACATAAAATTTTTAAGGACTTAGGCTAAACCATCCAAATATGCCATATGATTTACATGATCAAGTCAGCTATTGAGTTTTTCATCATAGGACATCTAAGTAGGGTTTAAAAATAAACTTAAAAATAAACATGCATTTTTTTTATTTTTGACATTTTTCTATTTTTTTGGATTTTCTGACATTTTATAAAAGTAAAACTAAGAACAAAAATTTAAACATGAATGAAATGCGAAGAAGAAAACCAAGGTATGACCATAAGACATATTTTTCCCCCACCCCATACTTAAAATATACAGTGTCCCCACTGTATTAAAAAGAAGAACAAGGGTAGAGAGAAACTCACACCGCAACCTGTGGATTCAGGTTGATTACAGGTTGGGTCGATGCCAGATGTCGAAATCTATGTCAGTGTTCGATGTCGACTGCATCTGTCGAAGTCGAGGAAGAAAGTGAAGACATGAAATGCCTGGGGATGGTCGATATTGATGATTATGGTCGATATCGACCTCTGCTTTTCGCTCCTGAGTCCTCGATGTCAACTCAAGGAGATGGCTTGACCCTGGGGGAGTCGATTTCGACAGGCCTGGTCAATTTCGACTGCCTCTTGCAGAAGCTTCTTTTCTTCTTCGTCATTCCTTTTTGCTTAGAAACCTGAAAATCTTTGTTAGAAGTATAGATAAAGCCACGAATTATCTCAGTTTTAAAAGAAAAACAAAAGTCAAAATCCTAAAAACCATCTATGAAAGGAAATCAAGTTTTATGTACAAGCTCTAGAGTTTTGAGTCGCTAGGCCGACTTTTCCGTCAATTCTTCACGAGGCTTTTTTGTAGGGACCCTCCAAGCTTGAGCCTTCCCCAGGATCATCTAGGCCCGTTTGATAATAGCGAAGTTCGGCGACCAAGGCTTCTTCACTGTTAGGTTCTTCTTTGGGCGCTTTCTTTCTCTTTCTCGACCTAACTTTAGCAATATAGGCAAACCATGGAGCTTTGACCCTCTCTTTAGTTGAATTATCAATAATTGGCTTAATTGATTTATTAATAAGGGACAGAGGAGGGTTAGGAGTCATACCTGTGCTTACCTGTTTGGACCCAAAACAGAAATCTTTGGGCTGAGGGGTAGTCGATATCGACCAAGGTGGGTCGATTTCGAGTTCTTTGGTCGATATCGATATGTGGGGGTCGATATCGACCTCTGTGACCACATACTTAAGCTTCTGGCAATAATCTGGCATACTCGATTTCGACCAAGGGGGGTCGATTTTGATGTTTTTAGTCGATATCGAATGGTTCCAGCGGATGTCGACCCTGCTTGCTGTTTCCGTCCTCGCCAACAAAAATTTTCTAAGCTTTTCCTTAGCCGGCGAGAGGACTACTTGCTCCAGGTGCTTCGTTTCGCTCATGGTTGGATTGAAAGAGAATTCGATCACTTCGTTCCCTATAGTAAAGGTTAGTAATCCTCGACGTACATTGATATTGGCATCAGTAGTAGCTAAGAAAAGCCTCCCAAGGATAATAGGTACTACAGGATCTTCAGGCATCTCCAATATAATGAAATCAATAGGCACAAAGAACTTACCTACCTTTACGGGAACGTCATCAACTATACCTATGGACCTGACGAAGGAGTTGTTGGCCATATAGAGTTTTATATCCACAGGTTCAAGTGCTCCTATGTTAACCTTTTGCCAAATAGAGAGAGGCATGAGACTTACGCTTGCCCCTAGGTCACATAGGGCCTTGTAGCAATGTTGGCCAATCCCCACAGTGATTGCAAACTTCCCTGGATCCCTCCTCTTTTCAGGGAAGTCCATCTTTGAGCACTCCTCTGCGATCTCTGCCATGGATCTCTTCTGGCTAAGGATGTCTTTCAGGAATCGTACATAGGCGGGCATCTCGCTTAGGGCTTCTGTAAGAGGAATGGTAATGTTAAAACCTTGAAGAATTTTTACAAAGCACCTAAACTTACCTTTGGTGGGATCCTCCAATGCTTTGGATGGGAATGGCAACGTCTTCTTTGGCGTAGGGGCCAAAACGGAGGTCGGAGGGGCCTGCTGGACATCGACATCGACTGGGACGTGGTCGATATCGACTGGAATGGTCGATGTCGACCTCTGTTGTGGCTTTGATGGCTCTATAGTGGCCTCGACGTCGACCTAGGTGTCGACCAGGGGGTCGATATCGACCTCTTCCTCGACATCGACTGGGTTGTCGATGTCGACTGGATCTGCTGCTTTCTCCGATTCCGTTCGTGGCTTTTGCACTTTGTTGCCACTCCTTAGTTGCATGGCTACGACGTGCCCCGTCCCAGATTTCCCCTTAGGATTTGTAGTGGGTTGCCCAGAAAAAGTTCCGGACGGTCTAGGGATTTGCGCCGCCAATTGACCCAGTTGGGTCTCTACGTTCTTTTTCCAAATATCCATCTCCCCAATCCTTGTGGTAAGGTGATTGAGTTGAGAATGGATGGCATTGTTGGATTGATCATTCTTAGCCTGATTTCACCTGATTTCATCTAGCACAAGTTGAAGATTATCCTTCCGTTGGTCCCTCTCCGGGTGCCCAGGAGCTCTATAAGGCGGGGGGTCCCTAGGGTTAACCGGGTTCCTTTGTGGTTGATGGAACCTTTGGTCTCCCCAATATTGGTGATTGGGACCCCTCATGTAGCGTGCCTCTTGGTGAGTCTCCGCTAGTTATACTTGTTCAGCATGGGGGCACTTGATGGTGGTGTGCCGCTGCGATCCGCATTCAATGCAATCTTGGTTCGCTGAAAGGAACCTCACTTGCGTTTGGAGCTTTCGAATTTGATCTCTATGGAATTGCTCCTTCACGTTCGGATCAATTACCTTGGAGGGTTCATATAAGGACATAGATGGGGTAGGTCTCGACGATGATGATGTGTCGGAAGCCTCAGGAGTCCCATATGTGTTGTCGAACTCCACTAACCTCTCTATGGTTTCCCAAGCCTCTTGTGGAGCGAGTTCAAGGTAGCCATAGGCGGTGTAGGTGTTGATCCTCTCCTTGGTTGCAACATCAAGAGCATTGTAGATAATCTCCTGAATTACGTACGGTGGTTGGCCATGCGTCGGGCATGATCGTAGTAGGTCCTTAAACCTTTCCCAAACAGTCGCCAGAGCCTCACCAGGCTTTTGTTTGAAAGCCGTGATTTTTTGTCGGATCAACGCCGTCTTAGAAGGAGGGAAGAACTTATTGAGGAACGCGTCCTTGACTTCATTCCAGGTGCGGAGCGATCTTGGGGCTAAGCTTTACAACCACTGCAATGCTTTTCCTGTAAGAGACCAACGAAAGGCTTTTAGTTGGACATATTCAAGACTTTGTCTATCAGCAATAGTATCACAAAGGTCTAAGAAGGTTGAAATATGTGCCATAGGGCATTCATTAGGTTTTCCTTCATATTGATGCCTTCTTATTTCAGTAAGGAAGTTAGGTTTAATTTCAAAATTAAAGGCAGGGATAAGAATCGCCGATTCAGGCACTGTGAGTGCGAGGTGCATATATTGCTTGGCATTCTGAGGGAGGGCGTTGATTTGGACTTCTATTTGCCTCCGGCCTTCCTCCTCCCTATCAGCACACTCCTTAAGTGCCACCTCTCTAGTCGTTAAGTCCTCGACCTGCTTCCTTAGTTGCTCAATAAGTTCAGCCTGGTTCGCATTGTTTGCCATGATTCTCTGAGCTTGGGCTCTTAGGTGGAAATACGCTCAGGGTCGTCTACTCCTTCAAATTCAGGTGGGTGATCAGCACGTCGCATACACCTGCAAAACCAAACTAGGTAGAGACGTGAGATAGACTACTAGGGCGCGATTGATTGCCTCCCCGACAACGACGCCAATTGGTTAATAGGAGGAAATCTAGTTCTCAAATACAAATATAAAGATATGTATATGTAATCCGACTCCTAGCCTATGCAAATAATTACAAGACTTCCTCCCGTTGTAGTGGAAGAGTAGTCAGGATCGATCCACAATGAGGCGTGTCAGCGGGATCCTAGTAGCGTTGGGAATCTCACGTCTTACATCGACCATAAGCCTCGATTTCGACCTTGGTGCTCGATGTCGACCTCACCTGTCGATCCTTTCAGCAACAGAAGACCTGTAGAGACAAAAACAAGCAGTCGATATCGACAGGGGAAGGTCGATATCGATGTTAGCGGACGGAATCGACTGGCTCAGAAGACTGCCAGTCGACATAGGTGGTCGATATCGACGTTGAGGGGTCGATATCGATGTTCAGTAACTCAGCAGTGATGATCGTCGTCAAATCAAAAAACTGTCGACGAAACTCAATGGTCAATATCGACGTCTGTGGTCGATATCGATGTCTTCTCCTGCAAAGTCGTTAGCTTTTTGTCGGCAAAGAAAGGCCGAAGTCTTTAGGATGGATGAAGATGCGATGAACAGAAATAAAACAGTGGTTTTGGTGAATTAACTTATATAAAAAGCAACTCCTAGGATTAGGGTTTACCACAACGTTAACCAATGCATGCGATAAGATAAATAAGATGGACAATTGCGCTATTTCACCCGAGGGACAAGCTTTCGCTGTACTCCAACTCTTAGGATTACTCTTGCAAACAAACCTAATTGTCTCTACCAATTTTATGTTTATAACTCAAGTTGTTAGCATGAATACCTTTTCTTTCGATTAGGACTAAACATAGAATCGTAGGAGATGATATAGACACAACGATATCAACATCTAATACTTACCTCAAGCACGCATGGCTAACGTCGGGCTCACCCCGACCCTAAGAGTTTTGGGGGACTACTCGCACATGTTGAATGTAGACATGCTTTGAATTGAATGAACTTGCATAAATGGAAAACTTTGAATCTTTACAATCTCAACGCCAACTATCGTAAGCGCTTGAAGTTTTCAAGCTCAAAATTAAAACTCTATCTTTCTATTGCCTATTGCTATTGTCTTTCTTGCTTGGATGCTCCCAACAAACTAGCCCCTATGGCTTTATTTATAGGCTACTAATCCTTGCTATCCAAGGATTGTAACTTCTATCTAAACTATGAACTCTACCCAAACAATTAGGATAGATCTTTTATTTGGATAAAACTTTAAACAACTTGATAAAACGTAAAGGTAAAGATAAATCTCAGTTGCTAACTATCTAAAAGTACAAGAAAAATCCGTGCCTCCTTAAAGATAAAGTTTCCAATCCGTGTCTCAAAATCGAATCTATCTTCTATCGAGATAAGGTCGATATGAACCAGGAAGGTCGATATCAACCAGGAAGGTCGATATCGATGTCTTTGTTCCTCCTCGACTTGTCCATCTCCACTCGATGTCTATGTTGAGGTCGATATCGATGATGTAATGTCGATTTCGAGTACTTTTCCCTGCTGTGTGATGGTCTGTCTTGACATTCAGTTCTGTGTCAATGTCGATGTAGTCGATGTCGATGTTGAAGGTTGATATCGATCTCTCTTCTGTTCTCCTTGGTTTCTTCGTTTTGACTCCGATTTCACTCGAATTCCTGCATGGTTAGCTCAAACTTGTGCAGACTCTATTTCTTGTATTTTAGCCCATTCTTACACAAGTTTATATTCTTTTGAACCTCTTCTTTGGAAATCGAATGACATATGAAGTTAAAAGATGCAATAAAAAGAGGTACAAATATGTACATCATATAGCACGTCGAGGTAGGGGACGTCCCCCTCACCGAGTTGTTGCTGATCGCACTAAGGAGAGAGTTGTTGACGACCATGTGGAGGAGCTTGCTGCTGAGGATCACTCAGATGAGCGAGCTACTGATGACCACGCTGAGGAGTGAGCTTCACCACCGCCGGTTCATGAAAGAGCTCCGGATCAACCAGAGACGACTATTTCTCAACTAGAGGCCCCACTACACGACATCTGAGTAAGCTACGAGGAAGAGCTCAATCTACGACACTGCCGCCCGAGGTTCCAGTTCAGCGAGCCAAGCCCGCAGATGATGCATACTCCAAGAAGCGCGTCGACCAGGTCAAGACCCTAGTTAAGTGCCGCCCGTCGATATTCGCTGGAGAGATTGGAGATGATGCTGAGAGGTGGTTCCATGAGATGGACGAGCTATTAGACCACATTGCTATACCAGATGGACAGGCTTGCTCTATGCCTTTTGCGGAGGGATGCTTTTCACAGGTGGTCCATGTACAAGCCGGACCGGGCTGAGTGGATTTATGACGCTTTTAGAGCCCTGATGGTGAGAGAGTACTCCCTTCCTGAGATGCAGACAGCTCATGAGGTATCCTTTCTACGCGACATTTACGACCGATCAGCTTTTGTTTATGCTATCGTCTGCGAGTTCAAGAAGGAGCTGGTATACTACGGCTACTTATGCCTTTTAGATGAGAGTTAAATCCGCATATTGTCGATGAGGTTGCCACTTGCTGTTAGCTTTGATCGATTTTTGGATGTCATCCTCATGTACGACCAGGAGAGGATTTTATTCGAGACTTCATACTTCACTTCTTGCCCTGATGTGAAGAGAGCGAGACCAGCTGACACTCACAGAGATGACAGACCCAGGAGAGGAGGCTGTGGAAGAGACTTTCGAGGAGGATATCATGGAGTTGCATTGAGAGCACCCTCGCCACCCGTTCAGGCTGTTTATGGAGATGCACGAGTGATGAGTATCACTTGCCATGGATGCTTTGAGAGAGGACATTATGTTTCTTCCTGCCTAGACCGTTTGACTATCTGCTTTGTTTGCGATATCAAGAGACACAAAGCTGCACGTTGTCCCTTGGGCAGTGAAGCCCCGCCGACTGCAAAACCACTAAGACTTCTCACAACTCCCCAGCCGCCACTTCTGATGTATCACCAGGGCTAGGGACGAGGAGGCACTTCTGCAAGAAGCCAAGGCGGAGATCGAAGAGGTATAGGTTTTGGTCGAGTACATAGAGGGCCATCAGGGCTAGGTCAGGGTCGAGAATCATCTTTTGTAGGACCATCAGGGCCTGAGTATAATCGCAACAAGAGTTCCGGAGGCCGAGGACAAGCATTACCCCCACCGCTCCGCATATTCCAGATGAGAGCTGATGACCGCTCTGCCCCTACTTCTGTAGGTACGATTCTTTTCCATGACGAGAGCTTGGCTATACTGTTTGACAGTGGTGCTACTCACTGCTTCACAGTAGAGGCGTGCGTTGCGAGGCTGAGCACGAGCTGTGCACGAGTGGTTCACCCCTTACTATTGGTCTGCCAAATGGGGCCAGGATTAAGATGAATCGTGAGATCTTAGGGTTCCCCATCCGTATAAGTGGGCGAGAGTGGCCACCCAATTCTGGAGGACCTGATTATGGGCATGGACCTCATGGACCGCTGTGGGGTGATTATCAACCTGAGGAGGAAGATAGTATCCATCTTGGCAGATGATGGGATCGCGCACTAGGTTTGGGGGAGCGAGCCAAAAAGGAACGGGGCGCTCATTAGTGCAGTCAGAGCCGTCAGACTTCTAGACTAGGGCTGCCCCGGGTATTGGTGCTATGCTTTAAAGGTGGATCGGGAGCGACCCCACATATCAGACGTGCCTATCATCAGAGAATTGACATATTTGTTTCCTAAGGAGCTACCCGGACTTTCCCTGCAGAGAGACATCGATTTTGTGATCGAGATGGAGCCGAGCACCAGGACTATATCTCGAGTTCCTTACCGGATGGCCCCGACGTAGATGGCAGAGCTGAAGGCCCAATTGGAGGAGCTAGCCGAGAAGGGCTATATTTGGCCGAGTGCATCACCTTGGGGAGCGCCTGTGCTGAATTGGACGACGGTGAAGAACCGCTACCCGCTCCCGATGATCGATGATGTACTTGACCAACTTCAAGGGACAGTGGTGTTTTTGAAGATTGATCTGAGATCCGGTTACCATCAGTTGATAGTGAAGCCAGAGAATGTACAGAAGACAACTTTCAAAACTCGTGATGGATACTACGAGTTTGTGGTCATGTCTTTTGGGTTGACCGATGCGCCTGCAACCTTTATGGAGCTCATGACTCGCATGTTCATTGACTACTTGGATAAATTCATTGTCGTCTTCATAGATGACATGCTAATGCACTCGAGGAGTCGAGAGAAGCATGAGGAGCACCTACAGATCATCTTGGAGACGCTGAGGAGGCATAAAATGTATGGGAAGTACAACAAGTGTGACTTTTGGCTCACAGAGGGAGCCTTTTTTGGCCATGTGATCTCAACAAAGGGAGTCATCGTGGACCCGGCGAAGATTGATGCCATCATTGCTTGGGAGGTGCTAAAGAACGTTAGAGACATCCACTCATTTATGGGGCTGGCCAACTACTATGGAGGTTCGTTCAGGGACTTTGAGCATTGCGAGGCCCATGACACAGCTGTTACGGAAGGATGTTCCATTCGAATGGAGTGTAGAGTGCCAGGCTAGTTTCGAGCTTCTGAAGGAGAAGCTGATGATCGCTCCAGTTTTAGCACTATCGGATGGGACAAAGGACTTTGTCATCTACACGGACGCTTCACGATCTAGATTGGGTTGTGTTCTACATCAGAGAGATCGGGTCATTGCTTATGCTTCATGGAAGTTGAAGCATGGAGAGGTGACTTATCCCACCCATGACTTGGAGTTGGCAGCAGTTGTGTATACTCTGAAGACTTGGAGGCATTACCTGTACGACACTTCATGCAAGGTGATGACGGATCACAAGAGCTTGAAGTACATTTTCACTCAGAAGGAGCTCAACATGCGGCATAGACGGTGGCTAGAGCTTCTGAAAGAATATGACTTGGATATAGTCCACCACGCATCGAAGGCAAATATGGTGGCAGATGCACTCAATAGAAGATTCATCACGAGGCATTGGTTGCGAGGCTTATAGTCCAATAGGACTTGTAGACAGACTTGTAGAGATGTAGCTTCGAGGTTTGGATTCAGCGAGATAGTGGGCAGTTGACATTCCATGAGGTTTAGTCAAAGAGCTGACATACTATCCGGCGATCACAGATGTTAGACAGACTATCCGGAGATCGCTGTTCTGAGAGAGAGGATGGCTCAAGGCCCAGCCGGAGAGCTTGTAGAGAGAGCAGATGGAATGCTAACCTTTTAGGGCAGAGTTATGGTACCGTCGACGTCAGATCTGAGATAGAGGATCATGCAGGAGGCTCACACCACTCCTTATTCTGTCCACCCAGGGACGAATAAGATGTATCAGGACTTGAGGAGGAGTTATTGGTGGCAGAGGATGCATGCAGACATTACAGATTTTGTGGCCAGATGTTAGGTTTGTCAGCATGTTCAGATCGAGCACCAGAGACGAGGAGGACTTGTTAAATCGCTTCTAGTTCCCGAGTGGAAGTGGGCAAACATCTCCATGGATTTTGTCACAGGGCTGAGGTGGGATGTTCAAGGTTTCGACGCCATCTGGTGTGTGGTCGATATATTGACCAAGTCGGCTCACTTCATTGTGATACAGGAGACACGGCCAGCATCGCGGTTAGCTGAGTGATGTGCGCATATTTCACCATGTTTCATGCTTACATCTTTTCCGTTTTCATGCATATTTTATACTTTTGGGTTGGGAAAGTAGTGTATTTATGTAGTTTGAGTTCATTTGCAAGATATAGAGGTCTACACAAGTTTTGGTTTGATTTCATAGAAAACGGAGCATTCTAGTGAAGAAACAAGACAATGAAGAAGAGCTCGATCTCGAGCTGGGAAGACTCCATCTCGACACATGTACTCGATATCGACCAAAGTACTCAAGATCGAATGAGGAGAAAAGGAGCAGATCGAGCCAAATCCATGTCGACCATGACAAACCAACTCGACTCAACATAGGTCACTCGATATCGACCTGTCCACTTGACATCGGCTGGTGCAACAGACGTGTGAGGACCGCGGATTGGGCCAAAACTTTGGAGGATATTGCTTAGCCATGAAGACGTCTATCATCTACTAAGATTAATTTATCTTAGGGGTATATTCCAAGCATGTTAGAGAATATTACCTATTTTAATATTTTATTTTAGGATATAATTTAGTTTATATAAACATTCCTTATAGCAATCTTAGTAGGATTAGGACTCCGATCCTTGGCTAGCAAGGGTTAGGAGGCTATAAATAAATCCCAAGGGGGCTGGCTTTACTCATTCCAAATTACAACAATCATGCAACCATAAGGAAAGAGAGAGAGACGGGCGAGAGAAGTAGGAGACATCGGAGAAGAAGGCGGTGGTTATACGATTAGTTTCTTTCCAAGTGTTTAATGCAAAGTTTCTATTTTTATGCAAACCTGTTTTCCCCAATGAAAAGCGAGTAGTCATCCTACTTCTAGGGTCGGGGTGAGCCCGGTGGTAACCATGTAAGTACACTTTTATTCCCTATTCGATTATGCGATTTCATCTTCTACCCCATGCTCAATCCTTTATGCGAGTTTAGGATCATTCCTTATTTACCTTATATGAAGGGAAAGTGGATTATACATGTGAATTTGGATAGTAAATAGGTTTTTCCTGCGAAACTTGATTAAACCCTAATTATGAAAAGGTAGAAACAATTAGGTTTTATAGGAAAGCCTCTATATTCCTCAATTGGTGATGAGAAAAGCTTAATCTTTTATGTGATTTAAGTAATAATGCATGTATGGTTATCGTCGTGGTAAATCCTTACATTAGGAGCTTTTAGTTTATTAAACAAAACCCCCCAAAAGATTCTATTTTTATTTACGTTCTTTATTTACTTTCTTTATTTTCATTCTTTATTTTCTGCATTCGTTTTTCTGTCTATGAACACACTCGAAATCGACCTCCTGAGTCAATATCGACCAACTGCATCGAGAGACCCTGAGTCCATAGTCTTCTGAGTCGATAGGAACATACTGACCCATTCGAGATCGACCTACATAGTCGATATCGAGTGCTTTTATTGTCTTCTCTTCTGCACAGTTTTCACAGATCGATGTACTGCACTAGGAATCGACTGCCCCTATCAATATCGACTCCCCAACTCAATATCAAGGCTACTGGTCGACATTGCACATAGTTCTAAAGACTATTCAAGCATCACTAACCCGCCAACTCGTGGATCGATCCTGATTCCCTTCCACTACAGCGGGAGGAAGTCTTGTAATTTATTTGCGTGGACAAGGATTCGGTTTGATTTATATCTTTTATTAATTAGACTCGATTTTTTCCTAACAAATTTTGGCGCCGTTGCCGGGGAGGCTATCACTCGCGCCCTGTTTAGTCTTACTTACCTATTTACCTAGTGTTGTTTTGAAGGTGTATGCAACGCGCTGATCGCACACCCGAGTTCACTGCTTTAGACAATCCAGAATGCTTCCTTCGTCTACAAGAAAGAGCTAAGAGGGTCATGGCTAACAAAGAGAAGATGCAAGAAGAGCTCGAAAGGCTTAGAAAGCAAGTTGAGGGGTTCGAAACAGAGTGCAATTAACATACTCAAGTGCATCAAAGAATGGCCGCTCGGTACAAACAAGAAGCCCAAGGTCACCGATAAGCATAAGAGAAACTACGCCATATCCCACAGAACGCCAAAGAATACAGGCACCCAACTGTGGCGGTGCCCGAGTCTCCTATTGTTCTCCCTAATGTTTCTTCTGAAATTAAAACCACTTTTATAGTGGAGATTAGGAGACATGCTTTTGAGGGAATGGGCTTCGAATGCCCTATGACGCACATAACTACTTATATTGATTTATGCAATACCAATGATGATGGTGTCAATCTTGAATATTTGCGTCTAAAAGCTTTTAGATGGTCTCTTGCGGGATGTTGTTGCAGGAGGCTTGATATGTCAAGTAATTACAAATAATAAAGATATAATAAACGTAAACCACTCCTGGCTTAAATAAATAATTACAAGACTTCCTCCCGTTATAGTGGAAGGGTAGTCAGGATCGATCCACGAGGAGGCGTGTCAGTGGGATCCTAGTAGCGTAGGAAATCTCACGTCTGCGTCGACCAGAAGCCTCGATTTCGACCTTGAACCTCGATGTGGACCTGGGCTGTCGATGTTCTCTGCAACAGAAGACCTGTAGAGACAAAAACAAGTGGTCGATATCGACTGGTGGGGGTCGATATCGATGTTAGTCCACGAGATCGACTGGCTCAGAAGACTGCCAGTCGATACAGAAGGGTCGATATCGATGCTAGGGGTCGATATCGATGCTCAGCAAACTCCGCAGCGATGTTCGTCGGTGACTCAGAAAACTGTCGACGAACTCAGTGGTCGATATCGACGTCTGGGGTCGATATCGATGTCTTTCTGCAGTGGGTTAGTACTTCGTCGGCAAAGAAAGGTCGAAGAATTAAGAATGGAGAGAGAAGCAATGAACAGAAATAACAGTGGGTTTTGGTGTATAAAATATGTAAAAAGCAACTCCTAGGATTAGGGTTTACCACAACGTTAACCAATGCATGCGAGAAGATAAATAAGACGGACAATTGCGCTATTTCACCCGAGGGACAAGCTTTCGCCGTACACCAACTCTTAGGATTACTCTTGCAAATAAACCTAATCGTCTTTACCAATTTTATGTTTATGACTTGGGCTGTTGATGTTCTCTGCAACAGAAGACCTGCAGAGACAAAAACAAGTGGTCGATATCGACTGGTGGGGGTCGATATCGATGTTAGTCCACCAGATCGACTGGCTCAGAAGACTACCAGTCGATACAGAAGGGTCGATATCGATGCTAGGGGTCGATATCGATGCTCAGCAAACTCCGCAGCGATGTTCGTCGGTGACTCAGAAAACTGTCGACGAACTCAGTGGTCGATATCGACGTCTGGGGTCGATATCGATGTCTTTCTACAGTGGGTTAGTACTTCGTCGGCAAAGAAAGGTCGAAGAATTAAGAATGGAGAGAGAAGCAATGAACAGAAATAATAGTGGGTTTTGGTGTATAAAATATGTAAAAAGCAACTCCTAGGATTAGGGTTTACCACAACGTTAACCAATGCATGCGATAAGATAAATAAGACGGACAATTGCGCTATTTCACCCGAGGGACAAGCTTTCGCCGTACACCAACTCTTAGGATTACTCTTGCAAATAAACCTAATCGTCTTTACCAATTTTATGTTTATAACTCAAGTTGTTAGCATGAATCCCTTTTCTTTCGATTAGGACTAAACATAGAATCGTAGGAGGAGAGATAGACACAACGATATCAACATCAAATACTTACCTCAAGCGCGCATGGATAATGTCGGGCTCACCCCGACCCTAAGAGCTTTGGGGAACTACTCGCTTCTCATCATGGAACTCATTGTCAATTGAAGGAAATAAACTTGCATTAAAATAAACTCCGAAGCTTTACAACTCAACGTCAACTTTTGCAAACGTCAAACCCTAAAACTTCTCTCTAACTCTAACTCTAACTCTATTGTTTTTGTCTTGGATTAATGGATGCTGGATGATTGGATATGCCAGCCCCCTAGGGCTTTATTTATAGGCTACTAATCCTCGCTATCCAAGGATTGTAACTCCTATCTAAACTATGAACTCTATCCAAACAATTAGGATAGGTCTTTTATTTTGATAAAACTTAAATAACTTAATAAAGCTTATAAGTAAAACCTCCAGCTGCTATCTATCTTGAAGGTATGAGATAAATCCGTGCCTCCTTGAAGATATAGTTCCAATCCGCATTCGAAATCGAGTCTATCTTCTGTCGAGATAAGAGGTCAATATCTACACCAGGGGTCGATATCGAGGTCTCTGTTCCTGCTGGACTTGTTCCGCTCTGGTCGATTTCTATGTTGAGGTCGATATGGGGGTCGATATCGACACCGGGGGTCGATATCTGGGTCTAAGGTCGATATCTACCTCTTCTCAGCTTCACTTGATGTCTATGTTGAGGTCGATATCTATGTTGAAGGTCGATATCTACACCAGAGGTCGATATCTATCTCAGGGGTCGATATCTACCTCTGCTCAGCTTCACTTGGCTTCTTCGTTTTGACTCCGATTTAGCTCGAATTCCCGCATGGTTAGCTAAAAACTTGTGTAGACCCTATTTCTTGCATTTTAGCCCATTATTACACAAGTTTCTATTCTTTTGAACCTTTTCTTTGAAAATCGAATGAAATAAGAAGTCAAAAGATGCAATAAACAAAGGTACAAATATGTACATCATAGGAAAGGCACAACATTGGTTGGAGAGCTTGCCCCTATGATTTATCTGCACCTGGGGCGAACATAGGCACATCTTCCTCAACAAGTTCTTTCCACCATCAAAGACGCCACATATTCGCCAGAAAATCATGTCCTACAAGCAAAGACTAAGGGAGATGCTAGTGCAAGTCTGGGAGTGCTACGAAGACTTACTGAGGTCCTGCCGTACCCATGGGAAACCGCCATATGTTATCTAGGAGATCATCAACAATGCCCTGGACGTGCCTACAAGAGAGCGGATCAACACCTATACCACCTATCGCTACCTAGAGCTTACCCCTAATCAAGCCTGGGAGATGATTGAAAGGCTAGTGGAGTTCGACAACACCTATGGGACTCCTACGACACCCAATGTTAGGCCGCCCCCATGTATGCCACTATATGAGCCTTTAAAAGAGGTGGATCCTGAGGTGAAGGACCAGTTCATGAAAGACCAGGTAAAGCATCTTCAAAAACAAGTTAGGTTTCTTACTAACAACCAAGCTTGTTTAGAATGTGGGTCGCAAAAACATAACACGATGGCTTGTCCCTACATGGAGCAAGTGCAATTGGTGGAGACCCATGATGAAGTAAAGTTTACGGGGGGCCCAACTATGGAGGCAATCAATGGAATTGGGGATAACAACAACCCTAATATCAACAATTTCAACAACCCCCGCCATATAGAGCACTTGGCCATCCCGAGAGGGAAAAAAGGTATGATCTACAATTTATCCTAGACGAGATGAGGCGAAATCAAGCGGAGACAAAGCAATCTAACAATGACATCCACACCTAACTACATGACATTAACGCTTGGCTTGGTGAAATTGATACGTGAAGGAATAGTATAGAGACCCAACTAGGTCAATTGGCGACAACCATTACACGACAAACTGAAGGGCTCACCGCCATACGTTTAAGGAATGGCAAGGAGATACAAATCAACAATGACGAAACGGAACCTGTGGAGAAAATCACCGGAGAACCAGTCGATATCGACTTCCCCCACTCGATGTCGACTGACCCACTTGATTTCGACACCCCTGTCGACGTCGAACCTGTCCAGGTGCACCCGAGATTGACCACAGCAGTCGATGTCGACACCTCCTGTCGATGTCGACCAATCATCTTCACTACCTCGGGCTAATCCCGCTCCACCGAAGAAGAAGCCACTTCCTTATCCCTCCATGTCTTCAAGGGACCCTGCGGACGTGAAGTTCCAAAGCTTTATGAAGGTACTCCAAGGCCTTAATGTCACTATACCATTCACGGAGTCCCTTCATGAGATGCCATCCTACGTCCGGTTCCTGAAAGACATCCTGAGCAAGAAGCGATCAATTGTTGAGATCGCAGAGGAGTGCAGCAAGGTAGACTACCCGGAGAAGAGGAGTGATCCCGAGAGGTTTGTCATTACTATTGGGCTTGACCAACATCGCTACAAGTCTTTTTGCGACCTAGGGGCTAGCGTGAGCCTCATGCCTTTGTCCATATGGCAAAGGTCAACATTTTAGCCTTGGAGCTAGTAGATATTAAATTATACATGGCCGATAACAACTTTCAAAGGCTCAAAAGCATTATTAATGACGTCCCAGTGAAGGTGGGTAAGTTATTTGTACCCACTGACTTTATTATACTAGATATGGCGGAGGATCCTACACACCCCATCATCCTAGGGAGGCCGTTCCTAGCTATAACCGACACCAATATTAGTGTGCAGAAGGTACTATTGTCATTTACCATTGGCAATAAAGTCATCGAGTTCTCCTTAAACCCTACCATGAAGGAGGTGAATCAAATGGAGGTCAAAGTTATGCATGGAATAGGGAGAGTAATCCCTTGTGATGAACCAACAGAGAGAGCCTTGACCGATGAAGAGCTAGAGGATAGGGCCGTGGAGGCCAAAATGGAGGAGATTTTGGCAATTTGGCACCAAACCGATGAGGAAGAAGAGCCTGAAAAAGCACACGATGTCGACACCCACCAGTCGATGTCGAGCACCTTGGAGCTAAATCGAGTGCCAGAAGCTAAGTATGGGGTCGACACCAATAGAACACTCAAGATCGACCAGGGCCAGTCGATATCGACTGGGCCCACTCGAGATCGACTCCCCCTGATCGACACCCCTCCATCGACGGCACCATCAGGAGAAAAGCCACTCTATGTTGACCCCCTGACTCGATGTTGAGTGATCCCTCAGTGCATAACCGACTCAAAGGTAAGTCCAGGTAAAGACCCTCCTCCTTTAGAGTTCAGTTCTAATATCCCTATGAAGGGAGTATCCTTGTTTGTATGCCTTACTAACATGATAGGTAAGTCGATAAGCGAATACAAGACAGGCGACAAGGTGCTTATGGAGCAATGCAATTCTTTGGAAAGAAAAAGGAAGGATGGAAGAAAGAAAGCATTGATGACTATCTTTAAAGTCTATCCAGGAAGGTTGGAACTCAATGATAAGAACGGGACGGTGTTCAAAGTAGAGCTTGAAGGCCCTGAAGAGGGCATGAGAGCAATATGGTCCCTACATGTGCCACCTTGGATAGAAGCGCGGAAGAAGTCGGCCTAGCGACTATAAAATGTAGAGCTTGTACATAGACTTTTTAAATTTTTAGGATTTCGAATTTATGGTTTTTGTATTTGTTTTAAAACTTTGAACTTTAAGTTTTTTTTTGTTTTCGTGAGAAGACTAACGATTTCAGGTACGAAGGACTCTGTAAAAGCACTCGATATCGACATACCCAGTAGATATCGACCAAGGGAATCAAAAGGAGCGACTGTGATCGATGCTGAGATCACCCTGAGTTGAAGCAAAAGATCGATATCAATATACCTAGTCGATATCGATACCATCACTCGATCTCGACCTCCTTTGCAGACGTACCTATTTTGAGTCGTTGCGACGTTTTTTAGTAAGTTCTCTTTCATTCCACTTCTTATTTTGCTTTTACAGTGAGGACATTGTAGGATCTAAGTATGGGGTGGGGTAAAAGCATACTTACCTTATTTCGAATTGCTCAATTGCTAACATAACGCATATGTCTTGTTTTTCCACACATGGTTAGTTCTTACATATTAGCATCATATACATATTCTCTCATATGAGCATAAGGTTTATAATTCATACAAATTTTTGAGAAAAAGTAACCCCGTTGAAAAATAAAAAAGTGTCATGGAATTAGTTACAAAGCTCGACGATGCAAAAGTAGATCCGTTAGAAATATAACAATTAAATTGCCTAGTAAAGGGAAGTTTAAATGAAGTGCATTATTTCTAGAAAACCATGAAGGGAGTAAAATTTGAAGTTGCTTTTGACATATGCTTATTAAGAGGACGAAAGACTTTATTTTTCATTCATGCTTCTTTATTTACCCTAACCATTACCCATGCTTATTGCCTTACTTCATATTCTAAGCCATATGTGCTCAATGTGATATTTGCTCCACAAGTTCTTAAATTGCCCATTTTTATAACTTTTTACCCATCTGGGAGATTATGTTATAGAATGGATGTCATATTATGGAGTTGTTGTATGGGTTTATATGTGGTGAAGTTATCACAAAGTTGATGGCAGGAATTTTATATGGAAAATTTAATGAGTGAAAAGAAAATCCGGTCACCTACGAGTTAGTTGGATGGACCCTGCTTGAGGGGGATAAAATTCATGCGAGATGGGACACAAGGTGAGGAGTCAGAAGTGCTAAGTATCTAGGGCCATTCATGACACCAATGTTTGCAACTCGCGAGAAGGCAGTGTTAATGTTAGAGAGGTAAAAGCATATAAGTGAAAAAAAGAAAAGATCATTATGAGGAAAGGAATGTGGAAATCATCAAGGAGAAAATGCATCAAAGAAAGAAGTTTGAAAGTTTCTCCCCGGATTAAGCACCACATTGCCAAATATAGCCCACCATTATACCTTTTACCCACTACTTACCGTTGCGCATAAACTTCCTTTTGATTATTAATGCTATGTTACAAATTGTTTTTGCATAACCCTCCTTTCGTGCGAGATGTTGCTTTTCATTCACAGGCATGGATTTGAAGCCATTAGTACCTTTGCGAGGATGGCAATTTATTGTAGGGTTATATAAGAATGGAACTACGATGTTGAGAGTTTAGTCCTTCCCCTGAAGGACCAATAAGAGTATTTATTGAGGACAAGCAAGCTTAAGTATGGGGTGTTTGATGTGCGCATATTTCACCATGTTTCATATTTATATCTTTTCCATTTTCATGCATATTTTATACTTTCGGGATGGGAAAGTAGTGAATTTGTGTAGTTTGAGTTCATTTGCAAGATATAGATGTCTATAAAAGTTTTGGTTTGATTTCGTAAAAAACGGAGCATTCTAGAGAAGAAACAAGACGGTGAAGAAGAGCTCGATCTCAAGCTCAGAAGACTCGATCTCACCACATGTACTCGATAGCGACCTAAGTACCCGAGATCGACTGATGAGAAAAGGAGCAGATCGAGCCAAAGCCATGTGGGCCATGACAAACCAACTCGACTCGACATAGGTCACTAGATATCGACCTGTCCACTCGACATCGACTGGTGCAACAAACGTGTGAGGAACGCGGATTGGGCCGGATCTTTGGAGGATATTGCTTAGCCACGAAGACATCTTAGTATGATTAGGACTCTAATCCTTGGCTAGCAAGGGTTAGAAGGCTATAACTAAAGCCCTAGGGGGCTGGCTTTACTCATCTGAATTACAACAATCAAGCAACCAAAGGGAAAGAGAGAGAGAAGGGCGAGAGAAGTATGAGATAGTGGAGAAGAAGGCGGTGGTTGTACGATTAGTTTCTTTCCATGTTTTTAATGCAAAGTTTCTATTTTTATGATAAGTTGTTTTCCCCATTTAAGAGCGAGTAGTCGTCCTACTTCTAGGGTCGGGGTGAGCCCGGCGGTAGCCATGTAAGTACGCTTTTATTCCCTATTTGATTATACGATTTTATCTTCTACCCCACGCTCAATCCCACATGCGAGTTTAGGATCATTCCTTATTTACCTTTTATGAAGAGAAAGTGGATTATACATGTGGATTTGGATAGTAATTAGGTTTTTCCTGCGAAAGTTGACTAAACCCTAATTATGAAAAGGTAGAAACAATTAGGTTTTTCTGCGAAAGCCTCTATATTCCTAATTGGCGATGAGAAAAGCTTAATCTTTTATGTGATTTAGGTAATAATGCATGTATGGTTATCGTCATGGTAAATCCCTACCTTAGGAGCTTTTAGTTTGTTAAATAAAAACATCAAAAAGATTTTGTTTTTATTTACGTTCTTTATTTACTTCCCTTATTTTCTTTCTTTATTTTCTGCATTCATTTTTCTGTTTGTGAACACACTCGAAATCGACCTCCTGAGATGATATCGACCAACTGCATCGAGAGACCCCGAGTCGACGGTCTTCTGAGTCGATAGGAATACACTGACCCAGTCGAGATCAAACTACCTAGTCGATATCGAGTGCTTTTGTTGTCTTCTAGCTCTCTCTGCAGTTTTCACAGATCGACATACTGCACTAGGAATCGACTGCCCTTGTTGATATCGACTCCCCAACTTGATATCGAGGCTACTGGTCGACATTGCACATAGTTCTAAAGAATATTCAAGCATCACTGACCCGCCTCCTCGTGGATCGATCCTAATTCCCTTCCACTACATCGGGAGGAAGTCTTGTAATTTATTTGCGTGGAGAAGGATTTGGTTTGATTCATATCTTTTATTTATTAGACTCAATTTCCTCCTAACACCGAGGAGTTCATTCGTCAGGTAGTGAGGCTTCATAGGGTGCCTGAGAGGATCGTGTCTAACAGAGATGGACGCTTCACTTCGAGGTTTTGGCATCAGCTTCAGGAGGCCATAGGGACCAGATTGCACTTCAGTACAGCTTTCCATCCTCAGACAGATGACCACAGTGAGAGGTCGACTCAGACCTTGGAGGATATGTTGTGGTCGTGTGTTATAGAGTGGAGTGACAGATGGGTCACATTCCTACTGTTGGTGGAGTTTTCGTACAACAACAGCTACCACGCGTCGATGGAGATGGCTCCGTATAAGGCACTGTATGGGAGGTGGTACAAGTCGCCAGTTTGCTGGGATGAGCCCGTGGATACCGTTTCATCCTAACCAGAGTTAGTCTAGGAGACAATAGATCAGGTGGGTCGCATTCGGGAGCACATGAGAGTTGCCTAGGACCATTAGAAGAAATATGCAGAGAGACGGAGGACTGAGATTGAATTCAATGTGGGTTCACATGTGTGGTTTCGAGTTTTTCCAACCAGAGGGATCGGGCATTTTGGCATCAAGGGCAAGCTGAGTCCGAGGTACATTGGTTCGTTCGAGATTCTAGATAGAGTTGGAGAGGTAGCCTACCGCTTAGCTTTACCTCCGTCCTTGGCCGGTGTCCATGACATTTTCCACGTATCCCAGCTTCGATGCTACATCCCAGAACCTAACCACATCCTTGACTATTCCGATATTAGGATTGACCGTCGTGTCAAGAAGCTTAGGAACAGGGAGGTTTCTTTGCTTCTAGTTTAGTGTTCTAGGAGGAGTCTTGAGGAGGCTACATGGGAGACCGAGGAGAGCATTTGAGCTAGCTATGGGGATGTTCTAGACGAGTTGCTTGCGTCCTATGTCGAGCCGAGCGTAGATATTTCCTTGACCTCGCGAGTGCGGTGAGTTTTTATCTAGTTAGATTGGGAATGGGCTAGTAGTATCTCTTTGATTGTGTGATTATGCTTGGTAGTTGTGTGCAGATCCTTGGTGATATGATGTGATGAGCCTTTCTGAGGTGATGATGTGCTAGATATTATGGTATGCAACTATCCTTGACGTGCTTGTGACATGCTATTGATCATGAGATATGATTGATATTCTATATTCATGATTGCTTGATGGTAGAAATGTGAGAGATTGAACTAGTGAATTTTGATCCTGACTTGGAACCTAAGAAGGGAATATGGGATTAGCCCTTAGAGCTTGATGGTAGGATGATTGGGGGGTTGGAAATGCGTTTGGACTAACGTCGGGTTTGAAGGAATTTGAAAGGTGTTTTAAAAGTACTAACTTGGATTTTGAGTTATGGACTACCCGAATTTCATTATAACGCCCCACGAAGTGGATACGAGCTTTTATGGGGGCACCTATAGGTTGCTTACAAAGACCTAGTGGTGACATTATGATGCTTTTGGAGTTATGGTATACCCAAGAAGTCGAAGTAAAGACGTGGTAGGGGCCAATATTACATTCTTGGTACAGCCGATTGGGGATATTATGATCATGACGAAGGTGTTGTGAGATCTCATGGGGGCACCATGAGATCTCACAATACCTTGGCCGGTGTCCATGACATTTTCCACGTATCCCAGCTTCGACGCTACATCCCAGAACCTAACCACATCCTTGACTATTCCGATATTAGGATTGACCGTCGTGTCAAGAAGCTTAGGAATAGGGAGGTTTCTTTGCTTCTAGTTTAGTGTTCTAGGAGGAGTCTTGAGGAGGCTACATGGGAGACCGAGGAAAGCATTTGAGCTAGGTATGGGGATGTTCTAGACGAGTTGCTTGCGTCCTATGTCGAGCCGAGCGTAGATATTTCCTTGACCTCGCGAGTGCGATGAGTTTTTATCTAGTTAGATTGGGAATGGGCTAGTAGTATCTCTTTGATTGTGTGATTATGCTTGGTAGTTGTGTGAAGATCTTTGGTGATATGATGTGATGAGCCTTTCTGAGGTGATGATGTGCTAGTATGCAACTATCCTTGACATGCTTGTGACATGCTATTGATCATGAGATATGATTGCTATTCTATATTCATGATTGCTTGATGGTAGAAATGTTAGAGATTGAACTAGTGAATTTTGATCCTGACTTGGAACCTAAGAACGGAATATGGGATTAGCCCTTAGAGCTGGATGGTAGGATGATTGGGGGGTTGGAAATGCGTTTGGAGTAACGTCGGGTTTGAAGGAATTTGAAAGGTGTTTTAAAAGTACTAACTTGGATTTTGAGTTATGGACTACCCGAGTTTCATTATAACGCCCCACGAAGTGGATACGAGCTTTTATGGGGGCACCTATAGGTTGCTTACTAAGACCTAGAGGTGACATTATGATGCTTTTTGAGTTATGGTATACCCAAGAAGTCGAAGTAAAGACGTGGTAGGGACCAATATTACATTATTGGTACGGCCGATCGGGGATATTATGATCATGATGAAGGTGTTGTGAGATCTCATGGGGGCACTTATAAGGTACTTACGGGATCGATGGAATGATCCTTGGACTCAACTATTTGAAACTTCATCCCCTACTTTAGAAAGATTTTTGTCTCGGGGACGAGACTTGTTTTTAGAGGTGGATGATTTAAAGGCTCGGATTTTCAAATCCTAATTTTTGAAAAAGGAAATTAAAAAATGAATTTAATTCCGATAATTCATGAAAAACTCGGCAGATTTAAAACTTATAGAATAGATTTCTAACATAAATAAAATTTAAAAAATGAACTTGACTTGGCAACATCATCCTCGGATTTTTGAAAAGCTAATTGAGCGAGAGAGCGGAAATTGGGAACCTCACCTCGAGAAATTAATTTTTGGACTAACAATTAGATTCTAACTCGCAACGTGGAAATGAAGGCACTCACTCTCACCCTCCTCGTCTTAGCCACAACCCCCATGTCAAACTTTAGCCATGTTGGAGCCAAGAAGCATTTTAATTTAAATGGTCAAAGATGCTTACCTAAATTGGGTTAGACACCCACATATCACTTTTTCCTCCCACTTCCCTTGCACCCTCCTCTTTTGGAAGGAGACGAACTTGGTCTTATCCCTCCACACCACCAAATCAGCCATATATCTCCATCACATATGATCTTTTGACTCATCCCTTCCCATTTCAATAACATGAAACCCTAGTGCATCTTATCCCTTTCAGACACACCACAAAAGCCAAACCCTAAACACTTTCACTCTCTCTTCATCTCATCCCACACCTTGCCGCCACCACCTAAACATCAACATCACCTCAGCCACCTCCGGCTGCCTCCACCACCTCCCAACCACCTCTAACGCCGCCCTCTCTCTCTCCTTCTTTTCCTCTTGCGCCGAGAGCCCTAAACACTACCCACCACTTCTCATCTCTTCCACCTTTAGAGCCAAGAATCACAACAGCTTCCTCATCCTCACTTGGAGTCCAAGAAGTCAATTTGGAGTCGTTCAGCCGCCCGGAGGACCTAGATCGATGCCCCGGAGTCATCCTCGTCCATTTTTGGTCTAACAAGGGTAAGAAGTCAATTTTCCTCTCCTTTCACCTCAAAACCTCTAAAGTTATCCCCTTTAACATCCATAGCATCTTTCTAGCTCACTCACCAAGAGGATCCAGAAGGAACAAGCCGGAAATCACCCTCAAGTAACCCCGAAGAAGAAAAGAGGAAAAAGAAGGAGTTTGGGTGAGAAATCTCTCTCTCCCTCGATTTTTACATACAATGTGGTTTCTAACAATTTTATGGGAGTCATGGTAGGAGCTGAGAAAAGTGGGAAGGGCTAACAACAACAAACGAGGTTGAAAAAGGGCTTAAATAAAATATTTAAGCCCGAACTCGCCGCCGCGAGAAGGAACTCGCGACCGCGAGTCAGATAGGGCCTGAGGGTTCTGACTCACCGCGGCAAGTGGCCTTTTTGCCACTGTGAGTGAGATCACATGGGATGCCCTAGGGTTCCCAGTCTCGTGGTCGCAAAAAGGGAGTTTCGCGGGCGCAAGACCCCTCGCGGCGACGACCCAACTCTCGCAGGCACGAGGCTCTCGCGGGGGCGAGTTGGGTATCTCGCGGCCATAAAACCCCTGTTCCTCGCGGGGTGCTCGTGGGCGAGACACCCTTGGCCGAGAGCTTTAACCCCTTATTTCTCAAAGTTTTGCCGAACGTTTTCAAGAACTGTATTCGACGATTTTGGGGATTTAAATGATTGATCTAATGACTTGACTCGGGTTTTGGAAAACCAACTTAATGAGTGTTTCAAGGTCGGAGATCCAAATGTTTGACTCGGTTTTCGAAACCGTTTTTGAGGCTAACTTGGGAATCAAACTTTATCGGTGACTAACTAGCATGATGATGTGATTGGTTGACTATCAACATATATGTGTGACTAATAGCATGTGTGAAATGACTAATGGCATGATGTAGAAGTAAGGTATTATCGTATGAGTTATGTGTTATCGTATGAGTAATGTTTTACCAAATATTATATACATGTTGAGATGTTATACGAGGATCTAATCTTATAAGCATGCGAAATTCGCTAAGTAAGTTATGCAGATTATTGTGGTCTTATGATGTGTTATGATTCGGTGAGTGATTGAACATGATGGAATGGCAAATGTGATGTGCTTACTTATTCGATTGAATGATGTGTGTCCCATGAATGCTTGAGTAGTTTAGATGTAGACTCATATATTCCGCTATGTATATAGGTGATAGTATCTAATTGTGCTTGCAGTGTGCTAGGTTTTTCTTTTGCTGAATAGCTAGCCAGGTAAGTTCCCTCGAGGCTTACTCAGATTGATAGACCTTTCCCTTCTTATATGTGCTTGATGTACTAGGTGATGCATTTCATAATAGTATGCCATATAGTATCATGCTAGGATTGTATTAACGTATGAGCATTCTTATTCTTTATGCGTTTGTAAACAGAACGACCGTTGTCTGTGAAGTAACTAGAGTCTTTGTTAGGGTCATAGGACGGCCATGTCCCATCGGGTTCGTCCTGAGTCATTCTAGTCATTGACAACATATCTACAATTACACCTCTATTATTACCACCAATATTATTTTCTTTTCGCTAGACCATATATATGATGATTACGTTAAGCATGCTTTGGGTTTGGCTTCAATACGGGCTTGATCCAATTAAAATGAAATTGAATGCATTCATGAGCTGGCCAGTCTCCGCCCTATCGCAAAGGGGGGCAATGGTAGGAGAGGGATATACCTTTTGGTATTCTGTGTTAGGACCCTATTTAATATTCTGCAAATATATATATAACTACGAGCATGCTTGTGTATTAATATTCATGTCCTGCATTAGAAGCATGTTATTAGGTATAGTGTGAATGTGTTTTTATATGTGGGGGCCAGCCTATGCGGGCCTCAATTTGATTCTATGTCCACTTTAATTTTTTAGGTATATGATATATGTGTGGTTTTTGATGATGTTTGACTCTTTGAGCGCGGGACTCTTGCATGGCGGAGAGAGAGTTTATTGACACTCTGACTTCACCAATTATCATGATTTTTGGATTTTTATATTACTTGGACTATGTTTTGACCCGGCTCGGTCGTGGCACCCCTATGTATCATTTTAGACATATGCCTTGGTTTGCATGCTAAATGGTTTTCGCGATTAGTCTTGGGACAGGCACTAAGATTTCCAACGGACCTCATGAATTTGAGTTCGAAAACCCCCTTTAAACTACTAATGTTTGTTTTCCAAACCTTCGACTTGTGCTCATAGCGTAAGATCCAACGGGGTTTTATCCCTCGAAATGTAACTCGGGTATCATAAGCCCGGACCGTTACACCTTTCTTCTTCATTTTCTCCAATTCATAAAATATAATACTCGACCTCATCATAAGATGTTGAATCATGGTTGTTTTATTTTTGATGTTTTATTTGGAAAGGAAATAATTCGAAATTTCAGACGACAAGAAAAACCAGGGAAATTGAGAGGCCGAGCGGAATCGGCTGACGGGCGAGGTGTCATGATATAACCAGAAATCTAGGAAATCAAGATAATTTTATGGACGTTCAAAATTAGGAATTACGCGTGATTTTTTTTATAGCAAGATAAGAATTCGGCTCACTAGACAAGCCTAGAGAAACCGAGAGATCGGACAAGCCGGTAGATGGACTAACCATCATGTACAACTAAAAGAAGATTACAAAAGCAAATGACTGAAGTAAATGACTGAAATGAAATTACAGAAGTAAATGACATAAATAAAATAACAAGTAAACGTACAAGCCATCTTACACCGAAATCACAAGCCAGAGGCAAGCGAAACGATCGGTCAAAGGGACAAGCACAAGTTGGTAGATGGAATTACGTGTGATGTTGATTAGTATACCTTTTCAATTCCTTGCTATTTCTTAGTTTCCCTTGTCTTTTTGTTTTTGTATGTTTGATTCCTTTTAAATTTTTTCTTTACATTGGTCTGTGTGAATAATTCTTGTGGGCAAAAACAAGTTCTGATTGATAAATGATGTCCATATTTGTATCTCTATTTATTGCATCTTTTACCTTCTTATTTCATTCGATTTCCAAAGAAAAGATTAAAAAGGATAAAAACTTGTGTAAGAATGGGATAATGTACAAGAAATAGAGTCTACACGAGTTTTGAGCTAACCATGCAGGAATTCGATGAAATCGGAGTCAAAACGAAGAAGCCAAGTGAAGCTGAGCAGAGGTCGATATCGACCTGAAGACATCGGTATCGACCATAGTTGTCGACATGCCTTCTGAGTGTTGAGATGGACCACACAGACCAACCAAGAAGACATCGATATCGACATACTACATCGATATCGACCTCAACATAGACATCGACTGGAGCTGAACGAGTCGAGCAGAAACACATACATCGATATCGACCTCTGGTGTCAATATCGACCTTATCTCGACAGAAGATAGACTCGATTTCGAGATGCGGATTGGAAACTTTATCTTCAAGGAGGCACAGATTATCTTGTTCTTCTAGATAGTTAGCAGCTGAATTTATCTTTTCCTTAAAGTTTTTATCAAAATAAAAAGACCTATCCTAATTGTTCGGATAGAGTTCAAAGTTTAGATATAAGTTACAATCCTCGGATAGCAAGGATTAGTCGCCTATAAATAAAGCCCTAGGGGGCTGGCATTCAATCATCTTTTCAATCATCAATCAATACAATCATTAACAATACAGTTAGAGAGAAGTTTTAGGGTTTGGCATTTGCGAGAGCCGACGTTGAGTTGTAAAGCTTCGGAGTTTATATTGTAATGCAAGTTTCTTTCTTTCAATCAATGATGAGTTCCATGATGAGAAGCGAGTAGTCCCCCAAAGCTCTTAGGGTCGGGGTGAGCCCAACGTTAGCCATGCGTGTTCGAGGTAAGTATTAGATGTTGATATCGTTGTGTCTATATCATCTCGTACGATTCTATGTTTAGTCCTAATCGAAAAAAAGGGATTCATGCTAACAACTTGAGTTATAAACATAAAATTAGTAGAGACAATTAGGTTTATTTGCAAAAGTAATCCTAAGAGTTGGTGTACAACGAAAGCTTGTCCCTCGGGTGAAATAGCGCAATTGTCCGTCTTATTTATCTTATCGCAGGCATTGGTTAACATTGTCGTAAACCCTAATCCTAGGAGTTGTTTTTTAATATTTTATACATACAAAAACTCTGTTTTATTTCTGTTCATCGACACTGAACGTCGATATCGACCACTGAGTTCATCGACAGTTTTCAGAGTCGACGATGATCATCGCTGCGGAGTTTACTGAACATCGATATCGACCCAAGACGTCAAAATCGACCCTTCTATGTCGACTGGCAGATTTCTGAGCCAGTCGATTTCGTGGACTAACATCGATATCGACCTTCCCTGTCGATATCGACTGCTTGTTTTTGTCTCTGCAGGTCTTCTATTGCAGACAGGATCGACAACCGAGGTCGACATCGAGCTCCAAGGTCAAAATCGAGGCTTATGGTCGACGCAGGATGTGAGATTCGAACGCTACTAGGATCCCGCTGACACGCCTCCTCGTGGATCGATCCTGACTACCCTTCCACTACAACGGGAGGAAGTCTTGTAATTATTTGCATAGGCTGGGAGTCGGTTTACGTTTATACATATTTTATTATTTGTAACATAAGAACTCGAACATCCTCCTATCAACAAATTGGCGCCGTTGTGGGGAGGCAATCAATCGCGCCCTAGTAGTCGATCTCACGTCTCTACCTAGTTTGGTTTTGCAGGTGTATGCAAAACGCTAATCGCCCACCTGAATTTGAAGGAGTAGACGACCCTGAACGCTACTTCCATCTAAGAGCCCAAGCTCAAAGAATCATGACAGACAACGCGAACCAGGCTGAACTTATTGAGCAACTAAGGAAGCAGGTTGAGGACTTAACGACTAGAGAGGCGGCACTTAAGGAGCGTGATGATAGGGAGGAGGAAGGCCGGAGGCAAATAGAAGCCCAAATCAATGCCCTCCCTTGGAATGCAAAGCAATACATGCACCCCGCGCTCACAGTGCCTGAATCGGTGATTCTTATCCCTGCCTCTAATTTTGAAATTAAACCTAACTTCCTGACTGAAATAAGAAGGCATCAACATGAAGGAAAACCTAATGAGTGCCCTATGGCACATATTTCAACCGTCTTATACCTTTGTGATACTATTGCTGATGGACGAAGTCTTGAATATGTCCAACTAAAAGCTTTTCGTTGGTCTCTTACAGGAAAAGCATTGCAGTGGTTGGAGAGCTTAGCCCCAAGATCGCTCCGCACCTGGAATGAAGTCAAGGACGCGTTCCTCAATAAGTTCTTCCCTCCTTCTAAGACGGCGTTGATCCGACAGAAAATCACGGCTTTCAAACAAAATCCTGGTGATGCTTTGGCGACTGTTTGGGAAAGGTTTAAGGACCTACTATGATCATGTCCGACGCATGGCCAACTACCGTACGTAATTCAGGAGATCATATACAATGCTCTTGATGCTGCCACCAAGGAGAGGATCAACACTTACACCGCATGTGGCAACCTTGAGGCTTCTGAGGCTTCCGACACATCATCATTGATCCACAAGAGGCTTGGGAAACCATAGAGAGGTTGGTGGAATTTGACAATACATATGGGACTCCTGAGGCTTCCGACACATCATCATTGATGTACATATTTGTACCTTTGTTTATTGCATCTTTTGACTTCATATTTCATTCGATTTCCAAAGAAAAGTTTCAAAAGTATATAAACTTGTGTAAGAATGAGCTAAAGTATAAGAAATAGAGTCTGCACAAGTATATAAACTTGTGTAAGAATGAGCTAAACTTGTGCAGGAAGAAGCCAAGTGAAGCTGAGAAGAGGTCGATATCGACCTAAGACATCGATATCGACCCTAGATTTCGACACGACTTCTGAGTGTCTAGATAGGCCACACAGACCAGACAAAAAAGCCTCGATATCGACATACAAGCATCGATATCGACCATCATCATAGACATCGACTGGAGCTGGACAAGTCGAGCAGAAACACAAGCATCGATATCGACCTCTGGTGTCGATATCGACCCTACCTCGACAGGAGATAAATCCGATTTTGAGACTCGGATTGTGAAGTCTATCATCAAAGCCATGAGTTATCTTGTTCTTTTAGATATTAGTAGCTGTTTATTATCTTTTCGTTTAAGTTTTTATCCAAATAAAAGACCTATCCTAATTGTTCGGATATAGTTCATAGTTTAGATAGGAGTTACAATCCTCGGATAGCGAGGATTAGTAGCCTATAAATAAAGCCATAGGGGCTGATTTGTTAGATCATCCAATCCAAGATTCAATCCAAGAAACAATCATCAATCAAGACAATAGAGTTAGAGTTAGAGAGAAGTTTAAGGGTTTGACGTCTGCGAAAGTTGACGTTGAGTTGTAAAGCTTCGGAGTTTATTTTAATGCAAGTTTCTTCCTTTCAATCAATGATGAGTTCCATGATGAGAAGCGAGTAGTTCCCCTAAGCTCTTAGGGTCGGGGTGAGCCCGACGTTAGCCATGCGCGCTTGAGGTAAGTATTTGATGTCGATATCGTTGTGTCTATCTCTCCTCCTACGATTCTATGTTTAGTCCTAATCGAAAGAAAAGGGATTCATGCTAACAACTTGAGTTATAAACATAAAATTGGTAGAGACAATTAGGTTTATTTGCAAGAGTAATCCTAAGAGTTGGTGTACGGCGAAAGCTTGTCCCTCGGGTGAAATAGCGCAATTGTCCGTCTTATTTATCTTATCGCATGCATTGGTTAACGTTGTGGTAAACCCTAATCCTAGGAGTTGCTTTTTTACATATTTTATACACCAAAAACCACTGTTACTTCTGTTCATTGCTTCTCTCTCCATTCTCAATTCTTCGGCCTTTCTTTGCCGACGAAAAACTAACCCACTGTAGGGAGACATCGATATCGACCCCAGACGTCGATATCGACCACTGAGTTCGTCGATAGTTTTCTGAGTCGACGACGAACATCGCTGTGGAGTTTGCTGAGCATCGATATCGACCCACTTGTGTCGAAATCAACCCCTCTGTATCGACTGGCACACTTCTGAGCCAGTCGATTTCCTGAACTGACATCGATATCGACCCTCCCCAGTCGATATCGACCACTTGTTTTTTACTCTGCACGTCTTCTGTTGCAGAAAACATCGACAGCCGAGGTCGACATCGAGGCCCAAGGTCGAAATCGAGGCTTCTGGTCGACGCAGACTTGAGATTTCTAAAAGCTACTAGGATCCCGCTGACACGCCTCCTCGTGGATCAATCCTGACTACCCTTCCACTAAACGGGAGGAAGTCTTGTAATTATTTGCTTAGGCCATGAGTTGGTTTACGTTTATTACATCTTTATTATTTGTAATTACTTGACATATCAGCCTCCTGCAAGATTTTAGGTTATCAAGTAAAAGGAACGACGAAGAAGAAAAGAAACTTCTGTAGAGGCAGTCGAAATCGACCAGGCCAGTCGAAATCAACCCCCCCAGGGTCAAGCCATCTCATGGAGTCGACATCGAGGACTCAGGAGCGAAAAAGAGAGGTCTATATCGACCATAGTACTCGATATCGACCCCAATCAGACAACCCTTGTCTTCACTTTCTTCCTCGACTTCGACAGATGCAATCGACATCGACCACTGACCTAGATATCGACTACTGGCATCGACCTAACCTGAAATCGACCTGAATCCGTAGGTTTGCGCTGTGAGTATCTCTCAACCCTTGTTCTTCTTTTTAATACAGTGAGGACACTGTATATTTTAAGTATGGGGTGGGGGAAAGACATGTCTTATGGTCATAACTTGGTTTTCTTCTTCGCATTGCATTCATGTTTAAATTTTTGTTCTTAGTATTACTTTTATAAAATGTCAAAATCTAAAAATAAATTAGAAAAATGTCAAAAATACAAAAAATGCATGTTTATTTTTTAAGTTTATTTTTGTACCCTACTTAGATGTCCTATGATGAAAACTCAATAGCTGACTTGATCATGTAAACCCTATGGCATATTTGGATGGTGTAGCCTAAGTCCTTAAAATTTTTATGTAGAATGTGAACTTGTGATGAAATTGAGCACATATGATCCTAGGCTAAAAAGAAAATCCGACAAAAATTGTCCTTGTGAGAATTTTGACCTATAGGGAGAACATCAAAAATCCCTCTGCTTTCTTGAGTGAATTTACTCTTCCTATGCATCTCTAAATGTTGTGATAGTTATTCAAAACCAATGCATATATATGATTATGTTTACGAGAATTAAATGATGGATGCATCTTTTAAGCCATTTTGATCCTCTCTTTACCTACCCTGCATTATCCCTGCTTGAAGCCAGAACATTAGCCTGAGCCTGAAATTGCAAACTCCACAAAATTATCCCTAGCCGAATTGAGCCTGACCCCCATTTGGAAATTGAGACTTAGATTGGCTGGACTAATGCATTGTGGAAAGAAAAGTGCATAATGTCCAGTTTTGAGCAAGGAAATTATGGGTTGGTGCATATTTACATTTTGTCATACTTTGTAAAAGGATCCTTTGGTTCACCATATAAATGCACATATTTACTTATTATTTTCGAAAAAAAAATCCGAAAAAAATAAAGATATATATATATATATATTTATATATATATATATATATATATATAGTGCATGAGCCAAAATCCTTAAGTCTTTTATTCATACAAGTGTTATATTGTTTTAGAGGTATATTAGAGTTCAGAAGAAGGGTTGATAGTATAGTTTGCATCTTTAAGTGCATCTTTAGAGCATATTATGGAAAGATGAGTTGGGAACGAGCATTATAGAGATTGAGCTTACATTGAAGAGTTATGGTTTGGATATTGCAAGTGTTGAAATTTAGGAGTCTTGATTCCCGAATTATAAAAGCACCACATAGCCAAATAATTCCATTGAGCGAAAGTCCTACTGATGGTTCTTATTGCATTTTCATAATTGGTTGCGATGTGGATTTTTATAAATTGCAATGTTTATGAGATTGTATATGGAATTGAGTTGAGAGTTGAACTTCATAGCCTAAACACATGAGAGTTGAGTGCAAACACATTATCCCTGTGAGGTTGGATCAAAATTGCATGTGCCTATGGATCGCCAAAATATGTGCTATGACGTTAAATTCACTTGCTTTGCTTTGCTACCGCTTATGATGTTGCTTTTGACAAAGGCGAAGACTTTAAGGGTGTGTTGTAGGTGTTGGTTATTGCTTGGTTATTGCTTGAGGACAAGCAAGTCTAAGTATGGGCTGTTTTGATGTACATATTTGTACCTTTGTTTATTGCATCTTTTGACTTCATATTTCATTCGATTTCCAAAGAAAAGTTTCAAAAGTATATAAACTTGTGTAAGAATCAGCTAAAGTATAAAAAATAGGGTCTGCACGAGTTTTGAGCTAACCATGCAGGAATTCGATGAAATCAGAGTCAAAACGAAGAAGACAAGTGAAGCTGAGAAGAGGTCGATATCGTCCTAAGACATCGATATCGACCGTAGATTTCGACACGACTTCTGAGTGTCGAGATAGGCCACACAGACCAGACAAGAAAGCCTCGATATCGACATACAAGCATCGACATCGACCATCATCATAGACATCGACTGGAGCTGGACAAGTCGAGCAGAAACACAAGCATCGATATCGACCTCTAGTGTCGATATCGACCCTACCTCGACAGGAGATAAATCCGATTTTGAGACTCGGATTGTGAAGTCTATCATCAAAGCCATGAGTTATCTCATTCTTTTAGATATTAGCAGCTGTTTATTATCTTTTCCTTTAAGTTTTTATCAAAATAAAATACCTATCCTAATTGTTCGGATAGAGTTCATAGTTTAGATAGGAGTTACAATCCTCGGATAGCGAGGATTAGTAGCCTATAAATAAAGCCCTAGGGGCTGATTTGTTAGATCATCCAATCCAAGATTCAATCCAAGAAACAATCATCAATCAAGACAATAGAGTTACAGTTAGAGAGAAGTTTTAGGGTTTGACGTTTGCGAAATTTGACGTTGCGTTGTAAAGCTTCGGAGTTTATTTTAATGCAAGTTTCTTCCTTTCAATCAATGATGAGTTCCATGATGAGAAGCGAGTAGTTCCACTAAGCTCTTAGGGTCGGGGTGAGCCCGACGTTAGCCATGCGCGCTTGAGGTAAGTATTTGATGTCGATATCGTTGTGTCTGTCTCTCCTCCTACGATTCTATGTTTAGTCCTAATCGAAAGAAAAGGGATTCATGCTAATAACTTGAGTTATAAACATAAAATTGGTAGAGACAATTAGGTTTATTTGCAAGAGTAATCCTAAGAGTTGGTGTACGGCGAAAGCTTGTCCCTCGGGTGAAATAGCGCAATTGTCCGTCTTATTTATCTTATCGCATGCATTGGTTAACGTTGTGGTAAACCCTAATCCTAGGAGTTGCTTTTTTACATATTTTATACACCAAAACCCACTGTTATTTCTGTTCATTGCTTCTCTCTCCATTCTCAATTCTTCGGCCTTTCTTTGCCGACGAAAAACTAACCCACTGCAGGGAGACAACGATATCGACCCCAGACGTCGATATCAACCACTGAGTTCGTCGACAGTTTTCTGAGTCGACGATGAACATCTCTGCAGAGTTTGCTGAGCATCGATATCGACCCACTTGTGTCGAAATCGACCCCTCTGTATCGACTGGCAGACTTTTGAGCCAGTCGATTTCGTGAACTGACATCGATATCGACCCTCCCCAATCGATATCGACCACTTGTTTTTGTCTCTGCAGGTCTTCTTTTGCAGAAAACATCGACAGCCGAGGTCGACATCAAGGCCCAAGGTCGAAATCGAGGCTTCTGGTCGACGCAGACTTGAGATTTCTAAAAGCTACTAGGATCCCGCTGACACGCCTCCTCGTGGATCGATCATGACTACCCTTTCACTACAACGGGAGGAAGTCTTGTAATTATTTGCTTAGGCCAGGAGTTGGTTTACGTTTATTACATCTTTATTATTTGTAATTACTTGACATATCAGCCTCCTGCAACAACAATCATCATCGAGGCCTGCCCCATCTATGCCATTATACGAACCCTCTAAGGTGATCGATCCAGACGTAAAGGAACAATTTCATAGAGATAAACTTAGAAAGCTCCAGAAATAAGTAAGATTCCTTTCGGTAAACCAGGATTGTATCGAATGTGGATCGCAGCGACACACTACCATTGAGTGCCCCCATGTTGAGCAAGTGCAACTAGCGGAAACTCATGAGGAAGACAACTTCATGAGGTGTCCCAATCGCCAATATTGGGGAGACCAAAGGTTCCAACAACCACAATGGAACCTAGTTAACCCTAGGGACCCCCCACCTTATAGAGCTCCTGGGCACCCAGAGAGAGACCAAAAGAAGGATTATCTTCAACTTGTACTGGATGAGATAAGGCGGAACCAAGCTAAGAATGATCAATCCAACAATGCTATCCATTCTCAACTCAATCTCCTTACCACGAGGATTGGGGAGATGGATATTTGGAAAAAGAATGTAGAGACCCAACTGGGTCAATTGGCGGCGCAAATCCCTAGACCATCCGGAACGTTCCCTGGGCAACTAACTGGGTCACTTGACCCAACTGAGTCAATTCGCAGCCATGCAATTAAGGAGTGGCAACAAAGTACAAAATCCACGAATGAATTCGGAGAAGGCAGCAGATCCAGTCGACATCGACAGCTCAGTCGATGTCGAGGTAGAGGCCGATATCGACCCCCAGGTCGACACCCAGGTCGATGTCGATGCCACTATAGAGCCATTAGAGCCACAAGAGAGGTCGAAATCGACCATTTCAGTCGATATCGACCAGCGCCCAGTCGACATCGATATCCAACAGGCCCCTCCAACCACCGTTTTAGCCCCTCCGCCAAAGAAGACGTTGACATTCCCTTCCAAAGCATTGGAGGATCCCACCAAAGGTAAGTTTAGGCGCTTTGTAAAAATTCTTCAAGGACTTAGTGTCACCATTTCTCTTACAGAAGCCCTAAGCTAGATGCCCGCCTATGTACGATTCCTGAAAGACATCCTCAGCAAGAAGAGATCCATGGCAGAGATCGCAGAGGAGTGCTCAAAGATGGACTTCCCGGAGAAGAAGAGTGATCCAGGGAAGTTTGCAATCACCGTGGGACTTGGCCAACATCGCTACAAAGCCCTATGTGACCTAGGAGCAAGCGTAAGTCTTATGCCTCTTTCTATTTGGCAAAAAGTGAACTTTGGCGCCCTTGAACCTGTGGGCATGAAACTCTATATGGCTGACAATTCATTCGTCAGGCCCACAGCTATAATTGATGACGTTCCTGTAAAGGTAGGTAAGTTCTTTGTGCCTACTGATTTCATTGTATTGGAAATGCCTGAAGATCCTGTAGTGCCTATTATCCTTGGTAGGCCTTTCTTAGCTACTACTGATCCCAATATCAATGTACGTCGAGGATTACTAACCTTTGCTATAGGGAACGAAGTAATAGAATTCTCTTTCAACCCGACCATGAGCGAAACCAAGCACCTGGAGCAAGTAGTCCTGTCGCCGGCTAAGGAAAAGCTTAGAAAATTTTTGTTGGCGAGGACGGAAACAGCAAGCAGGGTCGACATCGACTGGAACCAGTCGATATCGACTAAAAACATCGAAATCGACCCCCTTGGTCGAAATCCAGTATGCCAGATTATTGCCAGGAGCTTAAGTATGGCGTCACAGATGTTGACATCGACCCCCACATGTCGATATCGACAAATGCTCTCGAAATCGACCCACCTTGGTCGACATCGACCATCCCTCAGCCCAAAGATTTCTGTTTCGGGCCCAAACAGATAAGCCCAGGTATGACTCCTAACCCTCCTCTGTCCCTTATTGATAAATCAATTAAATCCATTATTGATAATTCTACTAAAGAGAGGGTCAAGGCTCCATGGTTTGCCTATATTGCTAAAGTTAGGTCAAGAAAGAGAAGGAAAGCTCCCAATGAAGAACCTAACATCAAAGAAGTCTTGGTCGCCGAACTTAGCTACTACCAAAAGGACCTAGATGATCCAGGAGAAGGCTCGAGCTCGAAGGGTCCCTACATAAAAGGCTCATGAAGAATTGACAGAGAAGTCGGCCTAGGGACTCAAAACTCTAGAGCATGTACATAAAACATTTAAATTTTTCGCATAGATGGTTTTTAGGGTTTTAAATTTTGGATTTTGAACTTTTTGAAACTCAGAAAATTCGTGGCTTTATCTATACTTCTGACAAAGATTTCAGGTTATTGAGCAAAAGAAACGACGAAGAAGAAAAGAAGCTTCTACAGAGGCAGTCGAAATCGACCAGGCCAGTCGAAATCGACCCCCCACAGGGTCAAGCCACCTCCTGGAGTCGACATTGAGGACTCAGGAGCGAAAAGCAGACGTCGATATCGACCATAATCATCGATATCGACCTTCGTCGGGCAGCCCTTGTCTTCATTTTCTTCCTCAACTTCGACAGATGCAGTCGACAGCGACAATCACATAGATATCGACTTCTGGCATCGACCAAATCTGAAATTGACCTGAATCCGCAGGTTGCACTGTGAGTTTCTCTCTACCCTTGTTCTTCTTTTTAATACAGTGAGGACACTGTATATTTTAAGTATGGGGTGGGGGAAAAACATGTCTTATGATCATAACTTGGTTTTCTTCTTCGCATTGCATTCATGTTTAAATTGTTGTTCTTAGTTGTACTTTTATAAAATGTCAAAAAAAAAAACCCAAAAAAAAATATAGAAAAATGTCAAAAATACAAAAAAATGCATGTTTTTTTTAAGATTGTTTTTAAACCCTACTTAGATGTCCTATGATGAAAACTCAATAGCTGACTTGATCATGTAAACCCTATGGCATATTTGGATGGTTTAGCCTAAGTCCTTAAAATTTTTATGTAGATTCTGAACTTGTGATGAAATTGAGCACATATGATCCTAGGCTAAAAAGCAAATCTAACAGAAATTGTCCTAGTGAGAATTTTGGCCTATAGGGAGAACATAAAAAATCCCTCCGCTTTCATGAGTGAATTTACTCTTCCTATGCATCTCTAAATGTTGTGATAGTTATTCAAAGCTAATACATATATATGTTTATGTTTACGAGAATTAAATGATGGAGGCATCTTTTAAGCCATTTTTATCCTCTCTTTACCTACCCTGCATTATCTCTGCTTGAAGCCAAAATATTAGCGTGAGCCTGATATTGCAAACTCCACAAAACTATCCCTAGCCGAATTGAGTCTGACCCCCATTTGGGAATTGAGACTTAGAATGGTTAGATTAATGCATTGTGGAAAGAAAAGTGCATATTGTCCAGTTTTGAGCAGGGAAATTATGGGTTGGTATATATTTTCATCTTGTCATATTTTGTAAAACGAATTTTGGCTTACCATATAAATGCACATATTTTTAGTATTTATTTATTATTTTCGTCAAAAAAAACTGAAAAATAGAGATGTATATATATAGTGCATGAGCAAAAACCCTTATGTCTTTTATTCATACAAGTGTTATAATTTTTAGAGGTATATTAGGGATTGAAAGAAGGGTTGATAGTATGGTTTACATCTTTTAGTGCATCTTTAGAGCATATTATGGAAAGATGAGTTGGGAAAGAGCATTATGAAGAATTATGCTTGGAAAGTACAAAATTGAAGAAGTTATGGTTTGGATATTGCAAGTGTTGAGATTTAGGAGTCTTGATTCCGGAATTATAAAAGCACCACATAGCCAAATAATTCCATACCCTTTATTTCATACCAAGCCCCATTACAACCCCGCCGAATGGAGTCTTCTTTGAAGTCTTCCATTGAGCGAAAGTCCTCCTTATGGTTCTTATTGCATTTTCATAATTGGTTGTGAAGTGGATTTTTATAAATTGCAATGTTTATGAAATTGTATATGGAATTGAGTTGAGAGTTGATATTCATAGCCTAAACACATGAGAGTTGAGTGCAAACACATTATCCCTGTGAGGTTGGATCAAAAATTGCATATGCCTATGGATCACCTAAATATGTGATATGACGTTAAATTCACTTGCTTTGCATTGCTACCACTTATGATGTTGCTTTTGACAAGGGTGAAGACCTGAAGGGTGTGTTGTAGGTATTGGTTATTGCTTGGTTATTGCTTGAGGACAAGCAAGTCTAAGTATGGGGTGTTTTGATGTACATATTTGTATCTCTATTTATTGCATCTTTTGACTTCTTATTTCATTCGATTTCCAAAGAAAAGATTCAAAAGGATAAAAACTTGTGTAAGAATGGGCTAAAGTACAAGAAATAGAGTCTACACGAGTTTTGAGCTAACCATGCAGGAATTCGATGAAATCGGAGTCAAAACAAAGAAGCCAAGTGAAGTTGAGCAGAGGTCGATATCGACCTGAAGACATCGGTATCGATCATAGTTGTCGACACGCCTTCTGAGTGTCAAGATGGACCACACAGACCAACTAAGAAGACAACGATATCGACATACTACATCGATATCGACCTCAATATAGACATCGATTGGAGCTGAACGAGTCGAGCAGAAACACAGACATCGATATCGACCTCTGGTGTCGATATCGACCTTATCTCGACAGAAGATGCACTCGATTTCGAGATGCGGATTGGAAACTTTATCTTCAATGAGGCACGGATTATCTTGTTCTTCTAGATATTTAGCAGCTGAATTTATCTTTTCCTTAAAGTTTTTATCAAAATAAAAAGACCTATCCTAATTGTTCGGATAGAGTTCAAAGTTTAGATATAAGTTACAATCCTCGGATAGCAAGCATTAGTAGCATATAAATAAAGCCCTAGGGGGATGGAATTCAATCATCTTTTCAATCATCAATCAATACAGTCAATAGCAATAGAGTTAGAGAGAAGTTTTAGGGTTTGGCGTTTGCGAGAGCCGACGTTGAGTTGTAAAGCTTCGGAGTTTATATTGTAATGCAAGTTTCTTTCTTTCAATCAATGATGAGTTCCATGATGAGAAGCGAGTAGTCCCCCAAAGCTCTCAGGGTCGGGGTGAGCCCGACGTTAGCCATGCGTGTTCGAGGTAAGTATTAGATGTTGATATCGTTGTATCTATATCATCTCCTACGATTCTATGTTTAGTCCTAATCGAAAGAAAATGGATTCATGCTAACAACTTGAGTTATAAACATAAAATTAGTAGAGACAATTAGGTTTATTTGCAAAAGTAATCCTAAGAGTTGGTGTACAGCGAAAGCTTGTCCCTCGGGTGAAATAGCGCAATTGTCCGTCTTATTTATCGTATCGCATGCATTGGTTAACGTTGTGGTAAACCCTAATCCTAGGAGTTGTTTTTTAAATATTTTATACATACAAAACCTCTGTTTTATTTCTGTTCATTGCTTCCTTCCCATTCTTAAATCTTCGGCCCTTCTTTGCCGACGAAGAACAAACCCACTGCAGGAAGACATCGATATCGACCTTGAACGTCGATATCGACCACTGAGTTCGTCGACAGTTTTATGAGTCGATGACGATCATCGCTGCGGAGTTTACTGAACATCGATATCGACCCCAGACGTCGAAATCGACCCTTCTGTGTCGACTGGCAGATTTCTGAGCCAGGCGATTTCGTGGACTAACATCGATATCGACCTTCCCTGTCGATATCGACTACTTGTTTTTGTCTCTGCAGGTGTTCTGTTGCAGAGAGGATCGACAGCCGAGGTCGACGTCGAGCTCCAAGGTTGAAATCGAGGCTTCTGTCGACGTAGGACGTGAGATTCCAACGCTACTAGGATCCCGGTGACACGCATCCTCGTGGATCGATCCTGACTACCCTTTCACTACAATGGGAGGAAGTCTTGTAACTATTTGCATAGACTAGGAGTCGGTTTACGTTTATAGATATTTTATTATTTGTAACATAAGAACTCGAACTTCCTCCTATCAACAATAAATGGATAAATAACTGTCCATGTCAATAAAAAAAATTGATAAATACATAAGTGAACATCTCAACAAATACACGGTGAGAGAGTACAAATGTGAGATGCGAGTCTGCGAAAAAAATTTAATAAAAAAGGATTGTAAATGCACATTGCCAATTTGTGAAAATCCCCAAATTTACAATGCACAATCGCAAATTTTTTTAATATTTGAAATGCGCGTTTGCGAAGTGCAAATCATACTTTACTATTAACCTTCTCCTTGAATTTGGTTCAAATGTCAAAATATAAGTGGTAGCTTTTGGACTGTTTTTCCAACGCATACTCATACTAGTCGACCGGATCACCGAAACCTCCAAAAAGTGCATTACACGATCAGCTTATTGAGCGGATAACTTTTGTTGACTTTTTATTTGTTTAGCTCTCTTCTTCTCCTCGGGTCTCCACTCTTATCTTGTTTTGGATTCTTCTTGACCATTCCTTCCTTCATTAACTTCGTCGTCACAGCTTCGATCTACTTGCACATGAAATCACCAATAAAAATATATAGATTTTGAAATCAATACTAATTCTCCGTCTCTTCTCTCTGCGCATGCTCTTTATTAGTGAACCCAAAAATTGAACAAAAAATGGAATTTTTTTGCAAAATTTAAAATGAAGAATCAAACGTATATTGGGTAATTAGGTCTTGGATGATAATTTCACTCAGGTACTCGGATGAATAATTTATTTTATTTTTCATTTTCCATCAATTCAGCGGTGAGAGATTGAATTGATTTTTCAGTTAATTAAGACAAGCCTATAGCTATTGATTTGGAGAAACTGTTGATACAAGTGTGTTTTCATATTGATAGAATGCATTTAAATGATAATAATATATCATATTCTGCTTAGTTATATTAAATATTGTGCCTCGATTAGGTGGAATTTGCATGGATCTGAGGTGGGATAGTGAGGTTCATGAATGAAGAAAGAGTCAAGAAGAATCCAAAACAAAACAAGAGTGGATGCCAGGGAAGAAGAAGATAGTCAAAACGAATAACAAATTAGCAAAAGTTGTCTACCTGATAAGCTGATTTTGTATAGTACTTTCTGAAGGCCTTGGCACTCTCATCGACAATTAGGAATATGCATTGAAAAACACTTTTCGAGATCTACAAATTTTATGTTGATATCGAAACCAAATTCGAAAAAAAGTGAATAGTAAACTGAGAATTTGCACTTCCGATTGTAGTTGATTCTGCGTTTGCAAAAAAAAAAAACTCGCAAACAGGCAATGTGAATTCATAAATTTTCCTAAATTCGCAATACACATTCGCCAGTTTGTAGTAGACGATGATTTCACCGTGTAAATAGTAGCCCCTAAAAATAAGATTTTTTTGCAAGTTTAATTCAAAATAAAGAACTTTTAAATCAGGAAAAATTGCAGGAACCGCCTTTTAAATAGGGCAGTTTGCAAGAAACCACCTTTTTAAATTAATGTAGCAAACCACCCTTTAAAATACATTTATTTAAAAAGCACCACCCATCATCACTTTTCATTAAAAATTTATTAAGTAAATATATATATATATATACACATATATATATATATACATATATATATACACATATATATATATACATATATATATATTAAGGTTGTTGGAAAGAAAATTTTGTTATATTTTTAAGTTATCAATATAGCGATTGTAACCTTATTTAAAAGATTCAAATAAATATAATTTTATATCAATCCAAGGAGAGAATAAACATTAAAAAATGTTTTGACTTAATATAATATATAAATCTTCAAATATAGATATAGATTATATATTAATTCAATGTATTGAATTAAACTATTGGTTTAAAAAATGTAGAATATGTTAATAAATTTTTTAAATATAATTGTAATTGAAGCTTATTGATTAAAACACTTAAAAATAAGTTGGTTATGAGATTCGAAAAAAAGTGGGTTATGACATATCATCGTAAAGATCTATATATTAATAGCAGATATAGATGACACATCAGCTTAAATTCTTATAAATTAATATTAGATATAGATTTAATATAATATATAAAGATATAGATTCAAAGGATTTTAAATATAATGTTTGGGAAAAGAAGAAGACTATATTTCAAATGTAATGACATTGATTAGATTGTAATTAAAAGCATATAAATACAATTTGTTCTCTGTCTAACAACATTGAAATATAATATATATTTTGGGGGTAAAAGGGTAATTTTATTTTACTTAATAGATTTTTATTGAAAAGTGTTGATGAGTGATGTTTTTAAATAAATGTATTTTAAAGGGTGATTTGCCGTAGAATTAAATTTAAAGGTCGTTTCCCGCAAACTACCCTATTTAAAAGGCGGTTTCCCGTAATTTCGTCTTTAAATTATTCCCGTATAAACGAGAACAGTATTAAGACGAACGATATCAGGGGCAATCATCATAATATGTATGCCTTCTATATTTAAAACGAGAGTACATATTAATGTACATCATTCACGTTGGTGCAGAAAATTCAGTGTAAATAAATATTGGTCCATACCATTCATATAACCAGTGATAATCTTAATAGTAAGAATAAATATACATACCTAACGAACAATCCTTTTCACCAGTCCCCCCTAGTAGATATAACACACTGTCCTTGTTCTTAATAAAGTTTCACTGCTGAGTTAGGTTGCATTCACAAATGCACTTCCCTGCATGAAATACGTTTTGAATCGATATGAAGCAAGATGACCTAGCTTCAAGATGACAAAAGCGGAACAAACAAACAACCAGAAACTATTATTTGGAAACTCATTGTATTGAACTCAAAAACTCAAGTTCTCGTACACATCACATTAAGTATTTATACTCCATCTCACATCTCATCTCTAACTTTCTACTTTGATCACACCATACACGTGTCCTAACTCTAACAAATTCTCCTACCTATTCCAACTATCCTCCCACTCATGCTCACAACCTCTGTCGCCCTCCTGTGTACTCAAGTAACCTGTGTCCATTATCCCTCGAGTTGGACTCGGGGGAGTATCCACAAGGCCTAACTTGAAAGATAAATGGCGATGCTGCACCTCCCCCAAAGGTTTGTTGAGAACATTAGCTAGTTGTAAGTTCAACTGAAAATGTTTAGTTTTGATCAAACCTTCATCAATGCGCTCACGAATATAATGGCAATCTATATTAGGATGCTTAGTAAACTCACGGTAAAATGGATGTGCTACCATGTGTTGTGCCCCCTTACTGTCACAATATAGAGTGATGGGACGAGTGCCCCCTCATGGTAAAATGGATGTGTTGCCATGTGTTGTGCCCCCTTATTGTCACAATACAGAGTGATGGGATGAGGAACAAAGATCGATGAATCTCGCCACAGAGTGTTAAGCGGCAGGGAAGTCGAGTTTGAAAACAAATATATAAAATATAAATGCAAATCAGATCCTAGCATATGCAAATAATTACAAGACTTCATCATGTTGTAGTGAAAGGGTAGTTAGGATCGATCCACGTGGAAGCAGGTCAGCGGGATCCTAGTAGTGTTGGAAAGCTCACATCTTTTGTCGACCAGAAGCCTCGATCTCGACCTTAGTGCTTGATGTCAACCTTGGCTGTCGACTCTTTCTGCAACAGAAAACCTGCAGGGACAAAAACAAGCAGTCGATATCGACTAGGAAGGTCGATATCGATGTTAGTGCAGAAAACAACTGGCTCAGAAGACTGTCAGTCGACACAGGGGTGGTCGATATCGATGATATGGATCGATATCGACCTCAGCAACAAGAACAAAGGAGATCAACGTCGACACAGCAGACCGTCGACGAAGGCAATGTGGTCGATATCGGGTAGGTTCCTGCAAAGTTGTTAGCTTTTGTCGGCAAAGAAAGGCCGAAGGCACAAGGATGAATAAGGAGCAATGATCAGAAATAAAGCATATTCTTATGATTCAAATAAGATATAAAAGGCAACTCCTAGGATTAGGGTTTACCACAACGTTAACCAATGCATGCGATAAGGCAAATAAGACGGACAATTGCGCTATTTTACCCGAGGGACAAGCTTTCGCTGTAAACCAACTCTTAGGATTAATCTTGCAAATAAACCTAATTATCTTCAAGTTGTTAGCATGAATCCCTTTTCTTTCGATTAGGACTACACATAGAATCGTAGGAGATGATATAGACACAACGATATCAACATCAAATACTTACCTCAGGCACGCATGGCTAACGTCGGGCTCATCCCGACCCTAGAAGCTTTGGGAAACTACTGGCAATTCATTATAGGAAACATCATTGATTAAAAGGAAATTTGCATTAATAACTCCGAAACTTTACAATCCAACGTCGGCTCTCGCAAACGCCAAACCCTAATCCTTCTCTCTAACTCTAACTCTATTGTATGATTGACTGTGTAATTGAATCCTTGAATGCCAGCCCCCTAGGGCTTTATTTATAGGCTACTAATCCTTTCTATCCAAGGATTGTATCTTCTGTATAAACTATAAACTCTATCCAAACAAGTAGGATAGATCTTTTACTTTGGTAACTTATCTAAATAACTTAATAAATCTTTAAGGTAAAAAACAAATAATCCTCAGCTGTAATCTATCTAAATCTATAGATAATCCATGGCTCTTGAAGATAGAATGGCAATCCGCGTCTCGAAAAGCGCATCCAACCCGTGTCGAAGTCTAGTCGATATCAACCAGATAGGTCGATTTCAACCTCTTTATTTCTGCTCTACTGGCTCAGCTCTACTCGATTTCTGGGACTTGGTCAATATCGATATCAAGTGATCGATATCGAGTACTTTCCTTCTGTTGGTTAATGGTCTGTCTCGACACTCAGGGTCTGTGTCAACGTCTATAGTCGAAATCGACCATATAGGTCCATTTTGACCTCTTCTCTGCTTTCATTGGTTTCTTCGTTTTGACTCCAATTTCGCTCCAATTCCTACATAATTAGATCAAAACTTGTGTAGCCTCTATTTCTTGCACGTTAGCTTGTTATACACAAATTATATATTATTTAGAACCTTTATTTTAGAAATCGAATGAAATATGAAGTCAAAATTTGCAAATAAAAATAGTACTAAATATGTACATCAAAACACCCCATACTTAGACTTGCTTGTCCTCAAGCAATAACCAATACCTACAACACACCCTTCAAGTCTTCGCCCTTGTCAAAAGCAACATCATAAGTGGTAGCAAAGCAAAGCAAATGAAATTAACGTCATAGCACATATATGAGCGATCCATAAGCATATGCAATTTTGATCCAACCTCACAGGGATAACGTGTTTGCACTCAACTATCATGTGTTTAGGCTATGAAAATCAACGCTCAACTCAATTCCATATATAATCTCATATACATTTCAATTTATAATAATCCACTTCGCAACCAATTATGAAAATGCAATAAGAACATTAGGAGGACTTTTGCTCAATGGAAGACTTCAAAGAAGACTCCATTCGGTGGGGTTGTAATTTGGGTTGGTATAAAATAAAGGTGTGGAATTATATGGCTATGTGGTGCTTATAAAATTTGGGAATCAAGACTTCTAAACCTTATCACTACTATATCCAAACCATATCTCTTCAATGTTGCATTTTCCAAACTGATCTTCCATAATGCTCATCAACCCTTCTTTCAAACCTTATTATGCTCTAAAAAATATAGACCTGGTATGAAGTAAATAATGAAGTAAGGAATTTGGCTCATGCACAACATATATATATATATATATATATATATATATATATATATATATATATATATATATATATATAGGGACTGACTCCGGTGAAAACCTCAAATTGCGGTAAAAACCGTGAGGACTACTTTCTAGCTTGGTTTATTTGAAACCCGTGCTAAAAACCTCAATTACATAGTGACTTTACAACTCAGTTCAACCTAAAAAACGTGCTAAAAACTCTAGTTTTAAAATAACACATGACTTTATATATCAGTTAAACCTAAAAATCGTGCTGAAAACTCATGTTTCAAAATTACATTAGTGACTTTATAGCTCGGTTATATTCAGAACCGGGCTAAAATATGTGACCTTATAGATCGGTTCTATTTATAACCGGGCTACAAAGCTAGCGAACGGGGCTAAAAAGCCGGTCCTCACAGGTTTTTACCGCAATTTTGTTTTTCACCGGAGTGCAACCAGATATATATATATATATATATATATATATATATATATATATATATATATATATATATATATATATATATGGTGAGCAAAAAATCCTTTTACAAAGTATGACAAGATGCAAATATGTACCATCCCATAATTTTCTTTGCTCAAAACTAAATATATGCACTTTTCTTTCCACAATGCGTTATTCTAACCATTCTAAGTCTCAATTCCCAAATGGGGGTCAGGCTCAATTCGGCTAGGGATAATTTTGTGGAGTTTGCAATATAAGGCTCAGGCTAATATTCCGACTTCAAGCAGAGATAATGCAGGGTAGGGAAAGAGAGGATAAAAATGGCTTAAAAGATACCTCCATCATTTAATTCTCGTAAACATAAACATATATATGCATTGGCTTTGAATAACTATCACAACATTTCGAGATGCATAAGAAGAGTAAATTCATTCAAGAAAGCAGAGGGATTTTTGATGTTCTCCCTATAGGCCAAAATTCTCACAAGGACAATTTTTGATGGATTTTCTTTTTAGGCTAGGATCATATGTGCTCAATTTCATCACAAGTTCACAATCTACATAAAAACCATTTTAATGACTTAGGCTAAACCATCCAAATACGCCATAGGATTTACATGATCAAGTCAACTATTGAGTTTTCATCATAGGACATCCAAGTAGGGTTTAAAAACAAACTTAAATATGCATTTTTTTGTTTTTTTTTTGACATTTTTTTTTAAAAGTAAAACTAAGAAAAAAAACTTAAAACATGAATGCAATGCGAAGAAGAAAACCAAGTTATGACCATAAGAAATGTTTCTACCCCCACCCCATACTTAAAATATAGAGTGCCCTCACTGTATTAAAAGAAAAACAAGGGTAGATAGAAAATCACAGCTTAACCTGCGGATTCAGGTCGATTTCAGGTTAGTCGATGCTAGAAGTCGATGTCGAGGTCAGTGGTCGATGTCGACTGCATCTGTCGAAATCGAGGAAGAAGGTGAAGTCGAGGGTCGCCAGGTTGTGGTCGATATCGAGTATCTATGTCAATATCGACTTCTCTATTTGGCTCTCGGATGATCGATCTCGATCTCAGGAAGATGGCCCGACCCTAGGGTGGTCGATTTCGACTGGCCTGGTCGATTTTGACTGCCTCTGCAGTAGCTTCTTTCGTTCTTCGTCGTTCCTTTTGCTTGGCCACCTGAAATCTTTGCTAGAATTATAGATAAAACCACGAAATATCATAATTTCAAAAGTTTAAAAATCCAAAAATCAAAACTCTAAAAATCCTCTATGAAAAAAAAACAAATTTTTAGTACAAGCTCTAGATTTTTGAGTCGCTAGGCCGACTTCTCCGTTAATACTTCATGATCCTTTAAGGTAGGGACCCTTCAAGCTTGAGCCTTCTCCTAGATCATCTAGGTCCTTTTGATAATAGCTATGTTCGGCGACCAAGGCTTCTTCTTTGTTAGGTTCTTCTTCATTGGCTGCTTTCCTTTTTTTCTTGACCTAACTTTTGCAAGATGGGCAAACCATGGAGCTTTGACCTTCCAATTAGTTGAATTATCAGTTATGGACAGATGAGGGTTAGAGATCATACCTAGGCTTACCTGTTTGGGCCTAAAACAGAAATCTTCGGGGTGAGGGCCAGTCGATTTCGACAGAGAATGGTTGATATCGAGTGCAGAAGTTGATGTCGACAGGTGATGGTCGATGTCGACGTCAGGGACCCCATACTTAAGCTCCTTCCAATCATCTGGCTCACTCGATATCGAGATGTTGTGGTCGATATCGAGCGTTTCATTCGATTGGTTCCAGTTGATGTCGACTCTTCTTGCAGTCTCCGTCCTCGCCAAAAAATATTTACGAAGCTTCTCCTTAGTTGGTTAGAGGACAACTTGTTCCAGATGCTTTGTTTCGCTCATTGTAGGGTTAAAGCGAAACTCCACGACCTCATTGCCAATTGTAAATGTAAGGGTGTCATTCCTCACATTGATGTTGGCATCCGCTGTTGCTAAGAATAGCCCACGAAAAATGATAGGCACAATAGGTTCCTCCGGCATGTCCAACACGATGAAGTCCATGGGTATAAAGAAATTTCCCACCTTGAGAGGGACATCATCTATAACCCTTGTTGGTCTCACAAAGGAGTTGTCCGTCATGTAAAACTTCATGTCGACGGGCTCCAATGCTCCTACGCCCACTTGCTGACATATTGATAGGGGCATCAAACTAACACTAGCCCCAAGATCACATAGGGCTTTGAATTGATGCTTAACAACCCCTACCGGTTCTGCGAACTTGCCTGGATCGCTGCACTTCTCAGGGAACTCAATTCAATTGCATTCACCGACGATTTTTAGGATGGACCTCTTTTTGGAAAGGATGTCCTTTAGGAACGTCATGTATGCAGGCATCTCGTTGAGTGCTTCTGTGAGTGGTATGGTGAGATTTAGACCTTGTAAGATCTTCATGAAGCATCTGAACTTGGTGTCTCCTGGATCCGGCAGCGCCTTGGAAGGATAGGGTAGAGTTTTGGATGGCTTTGGAGGCGAAGTGGTCGATTTCTGCTTTCTGGACAGGTCGACATCGACATCAGGGAGGTCGATATCGACTGGTTTGGTCGACCTCGGGGGAGTCTGAAGCTATGGTCGATTTCTAGAGGGGTCGGCATCGGTAGGGAGGTCGATATCGACCTGGTCACTTGATATCGAGTGCCTCTCTGGCTCTGTTCTGTGCTTCACAGTGGGTTCGACATCGATTGTAGGTTCGACGTCGACAGGGCCCTCGATATCGACATGGTTGTCGACATCGACTGCGTCTCCAGCGACTTCTCCTTCGCTTCTTAGCTCGAGCAATGTGCGTCCACTCCTTAGATTGATAGTGGCAATGTGCCCGAGTTGCACCCTTGGATTTTCTTGTGGTTGTCCAAGGAGTTTGCAAGGTGGCTTTGGGATTTGGGCCGCCAGTTGACCCAGTTGGGTCTCAATCGTCTTCTTCCAAGCATCCATCTCCCCCATTCGGGCATTGAGGCCCTGACGCTGATTCTGGATAGCGCTGCTAGATTGTTGATTTGTAGCCTGGTTCCTCCTCAATTCTTCGAGAATGAGTTGGACATCATCTCGTCGTTGTGCTCTCTCCGGATGGCCTGGAGCTCTATAAGGAGGAGGTTCCCTGGGGTTGTATTGGGGTGGTTGATTTCCCTAGTTTTGGTACCCCTGGCGATTGGGATTCCTCATGTAGAGCGCCTTCTGCTGAGTCTCCGCAAATTGTACTTGCTCCGTATGGGGGCATTCAGTGGTGATATGCCTGACAGAGCCACATTCGGCGCAGGGTTGGTTGGCGGAGAGGAATTTAACTTGTTTTGCAACCTCCTGAGTTGATCGTGCATGAATTATTCTCTGACATCGGATTAATCTCCTTGGATGGCTCATAGAGTGGCATAAATGGGGCAGGCCTTGAGTCGGAGGCCACAGGAGTCCCATAGGTGTTGTCAAATTCGACCAACCTCTCTATAGTATCCCAAGCTTGTTGTGTTAGAAGCTCGAGATACCCATAGGAGGTATAGGTGTTGATCATCTACTTAGTTTCTATGTCCAGTTCGTTATAGATGATCTCCTGGATGACGTAGGGTGGTTGCCCATGCATAGGGCAGGACCTCAGCAGGTCCTTAAAGCGCTCCCATGCTTACGCCAATGACTCGCTTGGCTTTTGTTTAAAAGTCGTGATCTTTGGGCGCATCATTGCGATCTTTTATGGTGGGAAGAATTTGTTGAGGAAGGCATCCTTGACCTCATCCCACGTGTGGAGCGATCTGGGGGCTAGGCTCTCCAACCATGCTAGAGCTTTCACCGCGAGAGACCAACGAAAAGCCTTTAGTTTGACATATTCAAGGCTTTGTCCATCTGCAATAGTATCACGCAAATCGAGGAATAGAGATATATGATCTAGAGGACAATCGTTAGGTTTCCCCTCAAATTGATCTCGCCTAATCTCAGTTAAGAAACTAGGTTTAATCTCATAATTAGAATGGGCGATAAGAATAGCCGATTCAGGCACTGAGAGCACAGGGTGCATGTATTGCTTGACATTTTGAGGGAGGGCGTTGATTTGGGATTCTATTTGCCTCCGGCCTTCCTCCTCCCTATCTGCACTCTCTTTAAGTGTTGCCTCTCTAGTTGTTAAATCCTCGACTTGCTTCCTTAGTTGCTCAATTAGCTCAGCCTGGGTCTCGTTGTCTGTCATGATTCTTTGAGCTTGGGCCCTTAGATAGAGATAGCGTTCAGGGTCGTCTACTCCTTTTAATTCAGGTGGGCAATCAGTGTGTCACATACAACTGTAGGGCAAAAATAGAAAGCGATGTGAGATAGACTACTAGGGCGCGATTGATTGCTTCCCCGGCAACGGCGCCAATTTGTTAAGCAAGAGGGAAGTCGAGTTCGAAAACAAATATATAAAATATAAATGCAAATCGAATCCTAGCCTATGCAAATAATTACAAGACTTCCTCTCGTTGTAGTGGAAGGGTAGTCAGGATCGATCCACGAGGAAGCAGGTCAGCGGGATCCTAGTAGCATTGGAAAGCTCACGTCTTTTGTGAACCAGAGGCCTCGATCTCGACCTTAGTGCTCGATGTCGACCTTGGCTATCGATTCTTTCTGCAGCAAAAAAACCTGCAGAGACAAAAACAAGCAGTCGATATGGACTAGGAAGGTCGATATCGATGTTAGTGTGCAGAAATCGACTAGCTCAGAAGACTGCTATTCGACACAGGGGTGGTCAATATCGATGATATGGGTCGATATCGACCTCAGCAGCATGAACAAAGGATATTGACGTCGACACAACAGACTGTCGACGAAGGCAATGTGGTCGATATCGATGTTGGTGGTCGATATCGAGTAGGTTCCTGCAAAGTTGTTAGCTTTTGTCAGCAAAGAAAGGCCGAAGACACAGGGATGAATAAGGAGCAATGATCAGAAATAAAGCAAATGTTTATGATTTAAATAAGATATAAAAGGCAACTCCTAGGATTAGGGTTTACCACAATGTTAACCAATGCATGCGATAAGGCAAATAAGACGGACGATTGCGCTATTTCACCCGAGGGACAAGCTTTCGCTGTACACCAACTCTTAGGATTACTCTTGCAAATAAACCTAATTGTCTCTAACAATTTTATGTTTATAACTCAAGTTGTTAGCATGAATCCCTTTTCTTTCGATTAGGACTAAACATAGAATCGCATGAGATGATATAGACACAACGATATCAACATCAAATACTTACCTCAGGCACGCATGGCTAACGTCGGGCTCACCCCGACCCTAGAAGCTTTGGGAAACTACTCGCACTTCATTGTAGGAAACATCATTAATTGAATGGAAATTTGCATTAATAACTCCAAAACTTTACAATCCAACGTCGGCTCTCGCAAACGCCAAACCCTAATCCTTCTCTCTAACTCTAACTCTATTGTATGATTGACTGTGTAATTGAATCTCTAATTGAATCTCTAATTGAATCCTTGAATGCCAGCGCCCTAGGGCTCTATTTATAGGCTACTAATCCTTGCTATCCAAGGATTGTATCTTCTATCTAAACTATAAACTTTATCCAAACAAGTAGGATAGATCTTTTATTTTGGTAACTTATCTAAATAACTTAATAAATCTTTAAGGTACAAAACAAATAATCCTCAGATGTAATCTATCTAAATCTATAGATAATCCATGGCCCTTAAAGATAGAATGGCAATTCGCATCTCAAAAAGCGCGTCCAACCCTTGTCGAAGTCTAGTCGATATCGACAAGACAGGTCGATTTCGACCTCTTCATTTCTGCTTGACGGGCTCAGCTCTACTCGATTTTTGGGACTTGGTCGATATCGATGTCAAGTGATCGATATCGAGTGCTTTTCTTCTGTTGGTTGATGGTCTGTCTCGACCTTCAGGGTCCGTGTCGATGTCTGTAGTCGATATCGACCATATAGGGCATTTTCGACCTCTTCTCTGCTTTCCTTGGTTTCTTCGTTTTGACTCCAATTTCGCTCCAATTCCTACATAATTGGATTAAAGCTTTTGCAGACTCTATTTCTTGCACGTTAGCTTGTTCTAAACAAATTTATATTATTTTCAACCTTTATTTTAGGAATCGAATGAAATATGAAGTCAAAAGATGCAAATAAAAATAGTACTAAATATGTACATGACATAGCATCCACTCAAATAATTTCACTCTAAGCTATGCTCATACACCGATATTCAGACTCTGCAGACGACTTTGCAATAGTCTTCTGCTGTTTAGTTTTTCCATGAAATAACGCTTTTACCTAGGAACACACAATAACTTGAAATTGATCTTGCTGAAAACTGAAGGGATCCCCAATTAGCATCACTGTAGGCATGAAGATCGAGAGAACTATCAGCAGGGTAAAACAAACACCAATCGATTGTGGATTTAAGGTATTGAGCAACATGAAGGGCATCCAGTGGATGCGTGACGTGAGGACTCCTAACGAACTGACTCAAATGTTGCACTGAGTAGGAAATATCAAGACGACTTAGATTAAGATACAAGAGCCTGCCCACTAGTCATCGATAGACAACTTGAGGCCCCAGGGTAATGGAAAAGAAGTTGGTTTACACTTAAGTAATTTGGTATCATGAAGAATATGAAGAATATATTTTCATTGAACAAATCCCAAATCCTTGATAGTAAACATGGGGTGCAACTGTGGTTTTGTGAACCTGATGTAAGTTTCAACTGAACTCGTGATCAAAAGATCAACAACGTAATCAACCACAATGGTTTGTAATCCACCATTGTCCCAGACAAACAAAGAGTAATCATGTATTGACTGATGAAAACCCAGACTCAATAACAACACGAAAAGCTCCAAATTCCAGTGTCTCGACACCTATTTGAGACCATAAATTGACCTGTACAATCGACATACGTGACCTGGTTTTCCCTTCTGAAATCCCTCAAGAGGTTTCATATAAACCTATTCATCAATATAGCCATGTAAGAAGGCATTATTGACGTCCAATTGATGAACTTGTAATCTTCTTACAATTGCAAGAGCCATAATCAATCGAATAGTGGTCAATTTGGCCAATGGAGGAAATGTGAGCTTGTAATCTTTATCCATTACTTGAATGAACCATTTAGCAACCAATCTAGCTTTGAACCGTTCAATAGAACCATCTGAATGTCTGATTTGATTCTAGAGCATCAATCTCCTTATGCATCGCCCGAATCCATCTAGAATAAGTAGGGGCTTCCTTGTAATAAGTGACATCCTTTACAACAATAACATTGTTGGATGAAGCAACAAAATCATCTGAATAGTCCGTCAATTGAAATAATTGTGTTGCAAAGAATGAAAGAGACTATTGACTATTCAAAGACAAAATAGGACGATAAAACCGAGACAAGTTAGAAGGAGCTCGGCTTTGTCTTACAGATAAACGAAGCACAGAAAATGTAGGACTAGACATAGATGTAGTTCACATAAGCTTACAGACGAATGCACAATATCATGTTCACCACTATCAAGCACCACACTCTGCTGAGAATTTAAACGAGGATTCTATTCAAATGTATTGTCACCTAATAAAGCCTGATCATCAACAGGATTCACTAGAGCCTTGATGTGGTGTAAGCTCGAGATACCTATAGGTGGTTTAGTTGGTGATACGCTCTCTTATAGGCACATCTAGAGTATTGTAGATGATCTCCTGGATGACATATGGCGGTCGCCCATGGGTAGGGCAAGATCTAAGCAAGTCCTTGTAGCGCTCCCAGACTTGTGCAACTGTTTCCCCAAACTTCTGCTTAAAAGACATTATCTTTTTTTTGTCTTATTTGCGCCATCTTGGATGGTGGAAAGAACTTGTTGAGAAATAAGTACCTGACTTCACCCCACGTGCGTATGGATCGTGGGACCAAGCCTTTCTTGCGATCGACCACCTGAAAGCTTTTAAACGCACATATTCAAGATTGACACAGTTAGCAATAGTGCACATAAATCAATATAAGTGGCTATATGCACCATAGGACATTCAGAGGCCTTTCCTTCAAAAGCGTGTCTCCTGATCTCTACAATAAAATTGGTTTTTATTTCAAAGGATATGGCGGGGAGGATTATAGGAGATTCCGAAACCTCCAGCATAGGGTGCAAGTACTCTTTGGAATTATGTGGGATCTGGCTAAGTAGCTCTTGAGCTTCTCTTCGGGCTTGGGTCTCACGGTCGATCCTTGTGTCCAATCTTTGTTGGGCCCGAACGCGTTCAGTGTCCCTTGTGTTGAACTCCTCAACTTGATTGCGAAGCTTTTCGAGCTCTTGTTGCATAGTCTCTTCGTTGGCCATGATCCGTTTTGCTGTTACCGGTAGACGAAGGAAGCGTTCTAGTTCGTCTAAAGCTTGAGACTCGGGTTTACGATCAGCGTGTCACATACACCATCAAAATAGCACTAAAGTAGAACGTTAGAAAGACTAAACAGGGCATGATCGATAGCCTCCCCGGCAACGGTGCCAAAATTTGTTTGATAAACAAATATCGAAAGCAAAACAATCACCTTTCCAAGCAAATAAAATACAAGACTTCCTCTCGCTGTAGTACTAGGGAATCAGGATCGATCCACGAGGAGGCGAGTCAGCGGGTCATGAATAATACTAAAACGTTCTCTGAAGTGTCGACCAGAAGCCTCAATATCGACAGAAGTGATCGATATCGATAGGGGCAGTCGATTTCCTTCTTCAAATCCTACAACGACAGAAACAACAAATCGACGTCGACTGGAGGCAGTCAATGTCGAGTGAGCACGAGTGGGGTCGACATAGAAACCCGTTGACCTTAAAATCTTCGCATCAGAGTGGTCGATATCGATTGCAGCATTCGATGTCGACAACAGCAACAGAAAAATAGAAAGCAAAAAATTGTTCGACAAAGAAAGGTTGAAAGAATTAAAGGATGGTAAAGAGAAACAATGATTAAAAAAGCAAGAAAAGAAGAGATTTTTGGGTTGTAAACTTATAAAACTAAATCTTCCAAGGTAGGGATTCACCACGACAATAATCATGCATGTCACACAAGAATCATAGAAAGGTTCATGTTTTTATCGTCATACGACAACTTTTGCAACCAACAAATAGAATCATAGAGGATTTTGCATAAAACCTATTTATTTCTATCGTTTTCATAATTAGGGTTTAGTCATCTTGCGTAAACAAATCCTAATTACTATCCAAATTCACAAAGTAATTCACTTTCGGTTTATAAATTGCAAATAAGGAATTGTCCTCTACTTTCGCTGCGGATTAGGCACGGGATAGAAGATGATAAACACATAAGAAATCAACGATTCGAGCACATAAACATGACTATTGTCGGGCTCATCCCGACCCTACAAGTTGGACGACTACTCACTCATCATCATCAAGAACATTATCATAATAATAACACGCACTTTGCATAAAAATATAACCTTTAAAAGTACAACCACCAACCGTCTTCTCCTTCTTCACACTCTTACTCGGCTGTCTCTCTCTCTCACTGTACTCTACAACACATAATTTCTTGTATAATTGGATTAATGGATGATCTAAAACCCTAGCCCTAGTGGCTTTATTTATAGCTAACTAACTTGTAAATTAAGAAAGTATATTATATCTAGTTGAAAAGATAAAAATCTCCTAACTAAACTAAACTCCATCCATATAAAGTCTGATCTCTTCATGGAAAGGTAAAAGATTTCATGCGTTGGATGAACCTTCAAAAGATTCGGGCTCAAATCCACATTTTCTGCGCGTCTGGCCAGTCGACATCGAGTGGAGTGGTCGACGTCGAACGCCTCTGGTGCACTCGAGCTCGAGCAGTGTGTTAAACTTCGACTGCTCTTCTTTCCATTTCAGTAGCTTGCATTTCCACCCCTTCTCTGTAGTCGACATCGATGGACTTTGGTCTACGTCGACCACTTTTCCATCTTGTCTTCTTTTGCTTCCAATTGTTTCAAATTCCATTCTGATTCTACAAAATTGAACCAAAATTTGTGCAAACCTTTATATCTTGCAAATAAGGATAAAATACACAAATTCATAACATCTCATGATTCAACACATGAGATTTTAAGTGTTGTGTCTCCTACTTCATCCGATGCATTCATTTTGAGCATGCTCATTAATGAACCAAGTCTAGAGCCAACTGCCGAGGTTCGAGAGGTAATAAAGGTAAACTTTTGCGGCTAGGAAGTTAATGGTGATTATGTTGATCCTTTTATTTGCTATTTTGAGAAGCCACCAATGAAACTGAACTGGTAGTATTATATTCCTCCATCAGAGAGCTGTGCTCAACTCTTTGATAAATTGAAAAAGTTTTGAAGTCCAATACTATATAGTTTCAATTTATTATTGTGTTATGATGTCTTGTGTAAGATGTGTGCACAAGAATATGACATGATGTTGAGGGTCTTGATGATGTCTGATAGGAATTGAGATTGAGAATCAGCCAAGCCAATGACATAAAAGAAAAGTGTTTTTTGGGAGGCAACACAAGATAGTTAATAATATTATTCTCTTTTCTTTTTAGTTATTTTTATTATTTTTAGTTAGTCCTAGGTTAGTGGTGTTTGGGGTTTTTGGTATGTGCATCTAACACTGCAGATCAAGAAGAAGCCACAAGCTTAAGATGTGGGGCCCGTGGTTATTGCCTAGTCATTGTGCTTTGCTTGTTGATGTAGGAGGAAATCAAGTCTAATAAATAAAAGATAAATATCAAACCGAATTCTTGTCTACGCAAATAAATTACAAGACTTCCTCCGGCTTTAGTGGAAGGGAATCAGGATCGATCCACAAGGAGGCGGGTCAGCGATGCTTGGATAGTCTCCAAGAACTCTGCGCATGTCAACCATTAGCCTCGATATCCAGTTTGGGAGTCGATATCGATAGGGGCAGTCGATTCCTAGTGGTCAGCATCCATCTGTGAAGAACCTGCAGAGAAGGGAAAACAACAAAAGCACTCGATATCGACTAAAGAAGTCGATCTCGAGTGGGGTCAGTGGTTCCTGTCGACTCAGAAGACCGTCGAAGGTTGGTTGGCTCGATGTAGGTGGTCGATATCGACTAGAATGGTCGATTTTGAGTTTCTTCACAGAAGGTAGATATCGAACATAAATAAAGAAATAAATAGAAGACTACAATATTTTTTTGGGTTTTTTTATTTATATAAACTAAAAGCTTCTAAGGTAAGGATTTACCACGACGATAACCATGCATGTATTATGACTTAATTCACATAAAAGATTTAGCTTTTCTCATCACCAATTAGGAATATAGAGGCTTTCGCATAAAATCTAATTGTTTTTACCATTTCATAATTAGGGTTTATGTCAACTTTCATAGTTAAAACCTAATTACTATCCAAATTCACATGTATAATCTACTTTCGCTTCACATAAGGTAAATAAGGAATGATCCTAAATTCGCATAGAGGATTGAGCACGAGGTAGAAGAAGAAATCGCATAATCAAATAAGGATTAAAGCCTACTTACATGGCTACCGTCGGGCTCACCCCGACGCTAGAAGTAGGACGACTACTCACTCTTCATGGAGGAAAGCATCATTGAATAAAAATAGAAACTTTGCATTAAACTGGGAAATAAGCTAATTGTACAACCACCGCCTTCTTCTCCACTATCTCTCTCTATCTCGCCTCTCTCTCTCTTCTCTTTGGTTGCACAATTGTTGTGTGTTGGAATGATTAGAGGCCAGCACCCTAGGGCTTTATTTATAGCCTCCTAACCCTTGCTAGCCAAGGATTGGAGTTCTAATCTTACTAAGATTGCTAAAAGGAAAGTTTATCTAAACCAAATTATATCCTAAATAAAATATTAAAATAGGTAATATTCCCTAACATGCTTGGAATATACCCCTAAGATAGATGAATCTTGGTAGATGATAGATGTCTTCGTGGCTAAGCAATATCCTCCAAAGATTTGGCCTAATTCGCGTTTCTCACACATCGGTTGAACCAGTCGATGTCAAGTGGACATGTCGATATCGACTGACCTATGTCGTGTCGAGTGGGTTTGGTGTGGTCACATGGCTTTGGCTCGATCTTCATCTTTTCTCCTTAGTTGATATCGGGTACTTAGGTCGATATCGAGTTGGCTGGTCGAGATCAAGTGCTCTCAGCTCGAGACCCGAGTTCTTCTTTCTTATCTCGTCTTCACTCCAAAATGCTTCGTTTTCTACGAAATTAAACCAAAACTTGTGTAGACCTCTATATCTTGCAAATTTATTCAAACTACACAAATTTACTACTTTCCCAACCCGAAAGTATAACATATGCATAAAAACAGAAAAGATGTAAGCATGAAACATGGTGAAATATGCGCACATGAAAACACCCCATACTTAAGCTTTCTTGTCCTAACGCAATACTCTTATTTGTCATACATGGGAAGGACATAAACTGTAAACATTGTAGATCCATTCTTATATGTCCCTACAATCAATTAGCATCCTCGCAAAGGTACTAATGCCTTCAAATTCATGCTTGTGAATGAAAAGCAACATCTAGCAGAAAAGGAGGGTTATGCAAACACAATTTGTAATATAACATTAATAATAAAGAGGACTTTTATGCGCAATGGTGAAGAGTGGGTAAAAGGTATAATGGGGGGCTATATTTGGCAATGTGGTGTTTAATCTGGGGAGAAACTTTCAAACTTCTTTCCTTGATGCACTTTCTCCTTTGTGATTTCCACATTCCTTTCCTCATAATGATCTTTGCTTTTTTTAACTAATATGCTTTTACCTCTTTAACCTTAACGTTGCCTTCTCGCGAGTCGCAAACATGGGTGTCATGAATGGCCCCGGATACTTAGCGCTTCAGACTCCTCACCTTATGTCCCATCTCGCATGAATTTTATCCTCCGCAAGCAGGGTCGATTCACCTTTATCTCCTGGGGTGACCGTATTTTCTTTCTCTCATTAAATTTTCCATTTATAGATTCCTGCCATCAACATTATAATATCTTCACAACATGTCAAACCATATAACAACTCCATAATATGATGTTAAGCACATATGGCTTGGAATATGATGTAAAGGCAATAAGTATGGGTAGACATTATTTATGTTTTATTTTCTTTTATTTTTAGAGTTATGGATTAATAACTAGATAATTAGTAGGATTTTGGCATTAGATAATTATTAGGGTTTTAGTATTTTATTTTAATTAGGATTTATCCTTATGATGTATTTTTCTATTTAATGAAGATAATGAAAGCCAAGAAGGAGATCCTGAATTTGAGCAAAAGAACGTTTCATTAGAAACCCTACAGAGAGCGAGAAGCATTCAACCGTTCGAGAGATTCGAACACTAAGGATCGTGAGAAGTGGCGCTAAGGATCTGTTCTTGTCGTGAGATTCGACAAGGATTGATACTCGTGGTTCCAAAGGCGTTCGTGAGATTCGGGCGTTTGCGGGATCGAATTCGACTACCTATCGAATGATCGGGCCAATCTTCCTGTGAGAGATTCGCATCAAGTGGTATCAGCTGTCAGTACATCGACAGGTAGTCATCTATATCCGATTTAATTGTTGGTTTTGTTTCAATTTCAGCAATTCAATCACCATAAACACAAAAAAAAACCTAACCAGCACCCGCAACCACCACCTTCGGCCACCACCACTGTCGTCACTCGACCACCACCTCCGACTACCACCATCCACCATCACCCGACCACCATCACCCTCCAGCCACCAGCACCCGCAACCACCAGCCCCCATCCTTACACAGGTTTTTCGCAAACCCTAACCAACCGCCACTACACTACCGCCTCTCCACCACCACTTCCCACAACCACCACCACCCTCCGACCACCACCAGCCTTGGACAGTCTCAGTCCGAGCACCACCGAACTACCCAGCCAGCCGTTAACTACTGGCAACGAACATCACAGCGAATGGCGCAGTGACAACGAAAAACGCAACTGCATGCTGCACGCCCGTGCACCTCCAGGGCACGCCCGCGCGCCTCCAGCGCACGCCCGCACACTTGCTCTCTGCAACGTCCATTTCTCCGGCCCTCGTGCGCTCGACTGCTTCTTTTGTGCGACTTTGCTTTCCCTCTGGTAATTCTTTTGGTATACTAACCATGTCACAGGCTATCCAAAAGCGATTGATTGATGATTTATGTCGTATTGTTGACAAACTTGAGTGGCAAGTGCAACAACTACTCTATCGCCAACACAACTCTTGTTTCATTGACTCCGTCATCGAGGCCCCATTGGTAGATTATGAGGCATTTACTCCCGTATATGATGTCTATGCTCATGATGTTGAGTATAATGTTGCATATGATACCATTGTGGAGGATCGATGTGTAGTGGATGAGCGTGTTGATGACGTTCGCATGGTTGTGCTACACCCGAGTTTCGCCCCAATTGAAGAACACTTTGAGGTGATGACTCCGAGATTTGTTCATGCTATTCCTCGTTACTCTCCTTCGACATTTCCATGGTTCCATGAGTCACGGATGACTCAATCTCAAGAAAGGGAGTAACGAAGCAAGGCGTGTGATATCGAGGATTCGTTATTGGTCACACTACAGCTGCTACAACATCTCCTCTCGGCGCACGCACATGAGGGCAACCACACTTCTACGCACATCGCCGACATTGTTATCTCCGACAGGCCACCTGGTTGGCCGCCTGATTTGTCTTCCATCATTGTTGACGTGATCGTTCTTCCTTCCCATGATTCGAGGATGAATCAATTTCAAGAAAGGGAGAATGATATGAGCCGAAAGCCATGGAAGACCTGGGGTTCGTGATAGTTGTAGTTCGGGATGTTGAGTTATTTTATTTTAAATAAAATGTGTTAGACATTATTAATGTTTTATTTTTATTTATTTTTAGAGTTATGGATTAATAAATAGGTAATTAGTAGGATTTTAGCATTAGATAATTATTAGGATTTTAGTATTTTATTTTAATTAGGATTTATCCTTATGATGTATTTTCCTATTTAATGAAGATAATGAAAGCCAAGAAGGAGATCCTGAATTTGAGCAAAAGAACGTTTCATTAGTAACCCTACAGAGAGCGAGAAGCTTTCAACCGTTCGAGAGATTCGAACACTAAGGACCGTGAGAAGCGGCGCTGAGGATCTGTTCTTGTCGTGAGATTCGACAAGGATTGATACTCGTGGTTCCAAAGGCGTTCGTGAGATTCGGGCGTTTGCGGGATCAAATTCGACTACCTATCGAAATATCGGGCCAACCTTCCTGCAAGAGATTCGCATCACTTTGTATATGGTCATTAAGCTTCAAAGTAGAGCTTGATGTCATATGTGCTTAATCCAATGCATTATTGACCTTTATCTCACTACTACCATTGCCCAAAGGACTATCAACTGAACCTTGAACATTTGTAGAAACCTTTTTTCACTTTGGCACCTTACTCTTCTTTGGATATATCCAATCAATTTGTAGCAATTCTTCTTCTTGTGTCCTTTATACCCATAATCCTCGGACTTTTTGGACCGCCATTTGGAAAACCATTCAGCTTAAAACAAGTTTCCTTTACATGTCCCTTATTTCCACAAAAATCACGTTTCTTGTAATGATTTTTCTACTTCTTTGTCTCCCCTTCTTTTTTCCAATTCATCGTATGTTGCTTGTTGACACTTTGAGTAGTAACACCATCACCTTGTTTCCGTTCTTGTCGAGTGCTTGCTACCGAATCACCATGCTTACTCTACTCAACTTGCTGCATAATGTAAAAAGCTTTATTCACTGTTAGCATGGGATATGTTGCCAAAATCTGATTCATGTCCCCTTCATACATCCCATCAAAAACTATATCAACTTATTCTTGGTATCCATGTCTAGGAACTTTTGCTTAACCATAAATGAACCCTTATCCAGAGCACCACATATGCACTGTGCTAATCCCTCAACACTCAAGATTTCTTCCCATAGCTTCTTCTGTTTTCCATAGTAAACTCCTACTAAATCCGAAACTTGTAGCAACAGACTCAACGTTTTCTTCAACTGAAACAACAATGTACCATTCGACTAACCATATCTTTCAACCACATCTTTCCATAACTCTTTCGTAGAATCTGCATATATGAACGACTATGCAATTGTGGCTTCCATGGAATTCAAGATCCAACATCTAACCAAATAGTCAACTCGTGTCCATCTTTGACGATTTGGCCCATCATTCATCGGTTTGCAATAAGATCCAAAAAGAAACCCCAATGTTACATTTCTCACCAAGTGCCATCTTTACATTTTTACTCCAATTGAAGAAAATTTTCCAATTAAAATCAATATCAATTAGTTGCACACATGGATTATCGAAATGTGCAAGCACTAACAGATTGTTAGATATGATTTGGAAATCTTGACCACGAACCACTGAACCGTATGTATCCGCTATGGTAATTTCTTGAATTAACGTGAACACTCCTTTCAACAATCGAACAACTAGCTAGAACGAAACTTCATTGATCAAAACTCCTCTGCCTCTGATACCATATGAGGCTAGATGACCTATCTTGAAGAGGAAAAGAGCCGAACAACAACCAACCAGAAACTATGATTGGGAACACATTATATTGAACTGAAAACTCAAGTTCTTGTACACAACACATTGAGTATTTATACTCCATCTCACATCTCATCTCTAACTTCCTACTTTCATCACCACCATACCCATGTCCTAACTCTAACAAATTTTCCTGCCTATTTCATCTATCCTCTAACTCATGTTCACAACCTCCGTCACCCATATGTGTACTCAAGTCACTTGTGTCTATACTTGATTTCATAGTTCAGAACATATAATAACAATAACAATCAAATAATAATCTACTATACACCCTCGTAAGACGGTCGCCGTATAGAGTTATGAAGGACAAACAACAACAGTGTTATTGTGGTGGTAAAGTTTAAAGTCGTGGTTACTACATACATCGGAAGACTTCAAAGTTTTTTGTTGCTCTGTTTGGTTTGTTTCTTTGTTTCAGATTCATGTTTTTGGTTGCTTGTCATTGTTTGAGTTTGAGTATGTTGAATTAGGGTTTTATTGATGGATAATGGTCATCAACTAGTGTTTTGGGTTGTACTAGTGTGTCTTAGGTTTTCCGATGAATAAAAGTAGTTCTATACGAAATCTTCTCTGAGGCAAAGGGAGGAGGTGATTTTTATCTCACACTACCTGTTTATAGTCAAAGGATTTGTACCATAAATATTGCGTCCTGTTTTATATGATTGCGCTTTATTCCACGTAACTTAATTTGTAACACTAATACAACCCCCAAAAGAGTCCTTGCATATACTCTTGTAAAATTTATGGATCCGACCTTGATGCTCTAGGTCTTCTCTTCTTCATTTTCTAAGCTTTGTATAAAGTTTCTGCTAAAAAGATCATTTTCTCTTTCCAATTTCATGCCTTTTTCATATATCCAATATATTGTCAATAAACTCAATATACACAATACTCTAAAAAATGAAGGAAGATAATTTGTTTCCTATGTTAATATTATTTCGAATACTTTCCACCAACACCAAGATCTCCATTATTCTCTATGGTTGGCCGAACTCAGACCATTCACGTCCATACACAGTCCAATAGTCAACTAGTGATGAAATGGCTCATTAAGTAGAGAAACATACCTATCAAAGAGGCAACTTATGAACGAGCTGATCATGTGCTCTATGAGTTCCCAAGCATCGTCGATGACCAATAACCAAGACTTAAGGACAAGTGTTTTTGAATAGGTGGGCATTGTCAGGAATAGGTTAATTAAGGACTAGGGCCCTGTTGGACATTGATGAGGTAAAAACCGGTCATTGATCCTACCAAAGATAATCCCAAACTCAACAACTAGTATACCAGTAGAGTAGACGTCTATCACACATAGAGTGTGTGCGACTTTATGAATGTTCTTTTCAGTAATGAGAAAGAGAGAGAAGTATAAAAATCGTTGAATAAAAGAATAAATAATAGCAATGATTGATTGGTTGTAAGCAATAGAAAGAAATATAGTTCCACTCACACTTCGCAACAATGATTGATTTCCTGATCCTTAGGCTTTACTTTAGTCAAGTTGGTTTCTATTAATTACATTAGGGTTTAATTTGTGTACATACTTTAGTAGACCCCCTATTCGATCACCTTTAAGGTCCCCTACTCTAGCATGGAGGGCAAGTAGCATTGGGTCCCAAACTCCTGGAACCTACAAATCGTCTCTCTCGTATCATCGATCTTCTCTCCTAGTTGTTAGCCCTACCTGGTCACTAGGGTAATAAGAAGAACCAAGGAACGAGGTAACCAACCATGTTGAGTTAAGCGGATGAAACCACTGTCATCATATTCTCCCTATCACTAATACTTTTCTTTCACCCACAAACCACTTGCTTTACTACATTCTTTCTCTCTCTTTATTCTGAATAGTTAACAGGAAATCGTACTAAATACACGCTCTCTGTGGGATCGACACCTGTACTTATTCATTATACAAGTTTTGAGTATTAGGTATTTATCTTTGGTGAGATCAATGATCAGTGCACCGCTCATCAAATTTTAGTGTCGTTGTCAGGGAGCGTCGCTATTTTAGTGTGCTTTTTGTAACAGCCCAAATATAAATATTCGGGTTATGTTTCAAAGGTTGGATACCTTCGTTTGGATCTTGCAATCCCGATACATGTCGAGGTTTCAAAACCTCAAATGATAGCGTTTTAAAGTGTGGATTTCGAACCCCAAATCAATCATAGGGTCGTTGGGTACCCTTAACCTTTCCTATGAGTCTACATCGCTAAATTCGTTTTAGGTAAAAAGGCAAAAATGGAAAGTAGACTACAACTTGCCATGGCGAGGCCGGGTCAAAACCAAAACACGAAATCTCGGACTTATAAAATATGAAGCCAAGGTGAGTTCCGATTTTGAATCGCCGAAGCAATTCCCCGCCATAGAAGCATGGAGCAATCATAAGCTGCAAACAAACCTAAAAAAATATATTCAGGGCATGGGATCAGACCGAGGCCCTATTGCATTCTGTTCCCACAAGCAGGCATACACATACACTATACCTAATAAAGATACTTCTAATGCAGTACGGAATTTAAATACACAAGTCATGCTTATCAGGATAAAATAATATGCAGAAATATGATAAATGGCCCAAAGAATGCCAAATGGCATACCCCTCTCCTACCCCCACCCCCTTCCCGTTAGGGTGGGTCATGGCCAGTACGGTGCTATAGCATAGCAATGTCCATCCGCAGATGGTATAGATGCACATCAATAATCTCGTCATCATGCTCATATGGTGAATCGAGCCCTCAAGCTCGACTCTATACAAACTCGATAAAGGACAAGCCCGATGGGACTGGGCCGTCCTATGAACGTAGCAACGACTCTAGGATACACAAATCATGGCCGTTCTCTTTTCATACGCATAAAGTAAACAAATGCTCAATCAAGTGTGCAACCTAAGCAGGATACTACGACGTGGCATGCTTTCATGCTTATGCAACACCGAGTATGTCATACGACTGCATGTAGGAGGGTTTATCTGATCAGTCTGAGTAAGTCTATAAAAGAACTTACTTGGAAAGCGGAACAACAAAGTATAACAAAAGCATAATCCACTCAATCAACAAGCACCTAGTATATTAATAAGAAAGCAATAAGGAACAAGACTACTAGTCACACACACAAAGACCATGTTCCCAAAACGTCTTCAAAATCAATTCGAAGTCAAACCATTTCAAACCATTCCAAATCGGGAAAACGTCAAAAGCCAAGTCATCCGGATATTTCAATTTTGATCCATACATAAATCAATTTTCATTTTCAAGTATCCATCATTAAAGCTTAGTCATGTATAAAGAATCCCGGCACTTGAAATGAAATTCCAAAACGTTACCCAATTATTTAACTCAATAAATCGATATTTCCAATTCCGTTAAAATCTCATTTAAATATTAGAATAATCATTAAATTATCTATTCAAACAATATTTTCCAAAACTCAAATCTGGAAATCGACCTTTGATCAAAATTCGACTCAAGGATCGAACCAAAAAAAACCAACAAATCTTCTAAAGGATAAGGGAGCAACTCGGCCAAAGCTTCTAGGGTGGTTTTCGAGGCTGCGAGGGGGCCATTCGCAGTGGCGAAACCATCCTAGTGCTCCCGTGAGAAGGGAGCTCTCACTGGCCGCGAAAGTCGGATTTCACTGCGGCGAAAACCGCGGTTGCAGCCACGAGAGGCGTCCCCTTCCTGCCTTTTGTTTGTTCTAACTCGCCGCGGTGACCATGGTTTCGTCGTGGCGAGATTCAAAACCTTTTGCTTATTTTCGCCTCGATCTAAATCCGTTTCAAACCAAACTTATTTCAAAACAACACTTAACTCATCCCGACACTAAAGAAGCATAAAGGACTCAAACGCGGACTAGAGGTTAGAGCGGAGGAGGGATTACCTAGCCTCTTCGAGGCTTCTTCAAAAAAAAATCTTCGAATGGGTGGTCCTCTAAGCTTTGATTCGATGAGGAAATGAGAGATCGAGCCTAAGAAAGGTAGAGGATGAGTAAAAGAGCTCCTTTACAAAGTTTGGGACCATAACAAGCTAAAACGAGAGAGATCTAGATCACCTCCAAAAAACAGGGGAAATGAGAAATAAGAGGCTCGATTCCACATTTCCAGAGGTTATATCTACTCTGATTTGACCTTAGAAGGTAGAGCACGAAGTAAGGAACAAGCGAGAACAAACGAACAAGAGAAAGGAGTCAAAACGATGGAGAATGAGTCGATTTTTCGCGAGAACTGACGAACCGGGGTTGTTGGGCTTGGTTTCAAGGCCGCGACTTAGAACTCATGGCGGCGGCGAAAGTGATTTACCGTGAGAATCGTCGTCCGGCCTTCGTTCCTTGATCTTCAAAGAAGTGATGATTGAGGTGTGTTTGGAGGATTTAGTGACTGAAGAAATACAAACGATAAGATTTGAGAGAGGGTTTGAAGGATTAAAGAGGAGAGAGAGAGTCTGTGTGTGTGTGTGTAAATGTGATTTCTTAAGGGTTTTGATTATAAATCTCAAATGGAGAGAGAGAGGCTGAGGTTTGAGAGATGGCTTAGATTATTAAGTTGATATGCCTCTCTTGGGATTGTTGCTTTCCTTATATAGGGAGACAAAGGGGGCTTTTAGGGTTTTTGTGAAGAAAAAAGACAAAACCGATTAAGAGATGGTAGGAAGGAAGAGAGAGGGAGTGAGAGAGAGAGACGACGAGAGAGAGAGTCAGAGATTCCGCTCATTCGACCCGGAACCCCGACAAACTATCCCGAAATCTGACTCAAGTTCCAAATCATTTCAAACGACTATCAAGACTCTAAGGTTTCAAACCTGAACTCAATAGTGAAAATATGATCCGTCATATCTTGAATTTAAAGGAATACTAGAATTATTTCAAAGACTTTTCAAAAATAGCATGTTGCTCGAGGACGGTTTTCCTAACTTTCCAATTGTGGTAATTAAATAATTATTTAAAATTCTGGTCTTTACATTTTCTTTGTTAACTATTGGCGGGGACCTATCTAATGGTTCATGACACCCTTTTACTATGCTTTTACAATGATGTTGTCGCCATTACCCGGTGAATTATTTTTTCGATATCTGTCAAAGGTGACATTCATGAGATGGTGCTTTATGTTCTAGAAGGTGCACATCTGAATATAGTAAAAGACCTTATATTTGTGTATGAGGAAGGCATGTGTGAACCAGGACCATCAGGGCTTTGAGAACTTATCAACAATTTTGTCGAAGAACGAATGAGCACGGAAGACATCTACATGAAGATGAATTCGGTTCAGAAACCCAAGCCTCGACATCAGTTGAAAGCCTCCTCTCATTCAAGGACGACACATAACCACAACTAGACGCGAGTGATGGAAAAGTAACCGAAGGTGAAGAGGAAAGCCCGATGCCTACCAATTTGGATTCTCATGATTACAGGCGTGAGGATTCATGTATTTTGGCTCCTACTTCAACCAAAGTCACTACTGTTGCACCTATCGAGATGCTGAGTTTGGGGTACATTTATGTGACTCTCGTGCAAGAAATTATTAAAGTTCACACCTTAGAGGAAATTGGTGAATGTGAAGACGCCTGGAGCCACTATTTCAACAAGCCACCAACAGAACTTTGTTAGTGGTACTACAGACGCACGAGGAAGGATCAAGCTCACAAAGGTAAAGGAGAGGTAAGAAACTCATATCATATATATTTCAATACCTATTTTCCTAACCCTAGTGTGCACTCAAACCATGCCTGGGCACGATAGTGTGATCTACTTCTGTGGGCATTGACAATGTCTATAATAAGATCTTAAAGTGGAAAGGAAACATAATAAACAGTCGAGTCTTAGACGATAAACAAAGACGCTTTTCGGGAGACAACTCGAGGTAAGTTCACCTACATCTCATCAATTTACTTTTTGTTAAGTATGTTTATTTATCTCCTGCATTTAGAATAGATTGCATGCTGAGGATAAAAGTTCTATTTTGAATAATGTGTCAAGCTAATATTGTAGGAAAGTTACATAAAGAGCTAAAAATAAAGGAAAAGGAGCGAAAAAGGGCCAAGACAAGGTGCACTAAGCAAAACGAGGAGACCAGAACCCATTGCCACCCGCTGCCAACGAGTGGGATCTCCAGCTTGCGAATACTACAAGATCATCAGCGGCGCCCGTCGATGACTCCAGGTTTGATGATTTTGGTTTATAATGATAGAATTTGTGTGATTCCCATCCCTAATCAAAATTTGTAGAAAAGTTTTCAATTTTGGTAAACCAGATCTTGCAAAACCTATCTTGGAAATTCAATCCTTCATCTCCCTATCCTCGCATGAATTAAAATTTCTACCTTTTTAATTCTATTTTTCTATCACTCCCTCTTCTACAAAGCCCTAACCTATAATGAAAGTAATCGATCACCTATCACTTTCTTTGTGCAATTTTTGACTTTTGTAGAAAGGTTTGAAAAAATTCATCACCAACGTCGGGTTTCGAAGAAGGTGTTTCAAAGAGTCATGAATTCTACAGCAATCGATGCCCGTCGATACCTCATCGGTGCCCGTCGATGATCTGCAGAAGGAAGGGTTAGTGGTGATTACCTCAAGGCTTTGTGAAGTCAACACTAGGGACAAGTCACTGCACGTTTTTGTTGAAATATATGCTTTAGAGATCGCATTCAAGGAACCCATCATAATCCGTCAACTTTTTGATGAAATCTTAAAGTAGCAACAAGGAACAGCAGATTGACGCTCATCGCCCTCTACCGGAGCCCACAAATGTACACACAGAAGGTTTTTTGGGTGACTTTTCATCCGTAATCTTAGGCGTCAGAGATATGCAGCGACAACATCCTTTGACAGACTGACGCCGATGATATATATGAAGATGCTGGATTGATTGGAGGAGAAAGGCCTACGCGACCTCGTAAGAGTTCCTGGTTAAATATTTTTGTCCCTTGTTCGTGAGTATCAAGGTAGTTTCTCATTCGCCTGACTAGAAACAGAACAACGAACAAGTTATGACACTAAAGAATAGGAGGTCAAAGCTCAAAACCAATGACAAATTCAAGTGTGGGGAAGGGTTTCCCTAAAAGACCAACATCAGCGCATCGTTATCTCCTACACAAGGATCTTGACCATCCTCCCATTGGCAATGTTGAACCTAACCTCTAGGTGTCAGCGGGTGAAGTCCCTGAGGATCATGCATTTTTATTCAAGAAGGATTATGATGCTTGTATGCAGCAAGGGGAGCCCACTTATCAGGATTTTGGAGGGGAAAACACCTCACAAGGTGGATCGCATGGAGCTTACACGGATGTTGGAGCATGATCACATGCCACACACTCAGACATTGGAGGACCCAGGTGTTTCCAGTATGGAGATTCAACCTTCCCATCGCAGCACTACTTCGAGAGATCCCATAGCCACATCATCAACACTCTCGGCCACCGGATTGGAAGGGTCGAGGTAAACCAGGCAGTAATGGGACAAAGGATAGATGGGCTGGGGTGACGCATGGATGGCTACGATCATCACTTTCTACCCATTATATCCAACCAGGAAGCTCATATGAAAAGCTTGAATGACTCTTCCGAGTTGTTCCAAGGGAGAAAAATCCATGGCTATCCACCACCACTACAAGAACAATCTAGTAAGTTTTCTTCTCTCGCAACCACGTTTTCTTGTTTAATTTTGTTGTCTTTAATGTTTCATTGAGGGAAATGAAAGGTTTAAGTGTGGGGGAGAGATTAGTGCATTTAGTTAGAGCATATTTCAAAATTTTGCATTCATTTAATGTTTAATTTCAACACTTTATTATGCGTTAGAAAATCAAAGAAAAAAACATGAAAATGTCGAAAATACAAAAAAATTATAAAATGTCAAAATCCAAAAATATCAGGCATTACTTTTATGTGTTATTAAATATACTCATATTACCTTAGTTTGTCCTCTAAATCATTTTTACGAGCTTTAATGCTTATATCCCATTATTTGATTGAATTGCTTAATTTTGTCGCAAATGAAAATGATTTTCGATTGAAACATGATTAGAGAATTTAATTAAGCATGTATGATCTAAGTTCCTAGGCATGACTAAAATCCAACAAATAACTGTCATAGTGATAATTTTTAGCCTTATAGGGATTAAACTAATATTCCCTCTGCTTTTGATGTGTGATTTACTCATCTTATGCAATTACCTCTTAGTATTGACATGGTTATCTATTTTTAGGCCAATTATATACATGTTCATTGCTTATAAGTTTCATATGATGGAGGCACCTTTTAGCCATATTTATCCATATCTACCTTACATTATACCTCTACGTGAAGCCAATTCTGAGCCTTATCCTTTTCTTTGAAAGCTCCATAAAATATAGTGTATCCCTAGCCGATAATAAGCCTAACCTCTCCGGGAATTAGGATTAGAGTTGGTGATGGATTTATCATTTGAGGAGAGAAGAAAAGATAGTAGCTTATGCATTAATGTCGAGTGTTTTGAGAAAGAGTTGTAATGTTGTGTGATTTATTTCCTCACATTTTACAAGAAGATGCCTCTAAAGAAAAGAAAAATAGCAAAAGAAAAATAAGAGAAAAAATCAAAAAGAAAAGAACAAAAAAAGTATTATTGCAATGAAGAGCCTTTGTTCATTTCTATATGTGAGAGTTAGATAAGTTGCATGTTGGAGAATGTTGGAATCTTATTTCCCGGAATTGAAAGCACCATATAGCCAAATATAATTCCTTGTCCTTACTTTCATATCGAGCCCCATTACAACCCCGCCGAATGGAGTCTTCTTTGAAGTCTTCCATTGAGCAAAAGACTTCTTGATGTTGCTTATATGTTTTGACGTATCTGGTGGAGAATTTGTGATATAAATAGCAATGCTTCTGTAGTTTTTTTTTGCATAATGAATGAGTTGAGAGTTGTTCTTAAAAGCCTAAACACATGAAAGCGAGAGAAACATATTTACCCTGTAAAGCTGGATGGATAAGCATGTGGGCTACTTGATCACTCTTATACTTTCTAGGATGATTGTTCTCTTACTCATGGCTCCTACTTTACGATATTGCTTTTGATGGAATTATTGCATGAAAATCTTATTTGTGGGATATGTAAATTATATTTGGTTTTCATTGCTTGAGGACAAGCAAAGGGTAAGTCCGGGGGATTTCATAATGCATGATTTGTATAGGCATTTTGAGTCATTCTTAATTCAATTAAATTGCATTTAGACATGTTTTTAGCATAAAGTGCATTCATTGTCTCTTAAGTTGCAATGTTCTGAATCTACGCGTTTTCAGTGTTTATTTGTAGGAAATAGATCAAACCTTCGAATGGTGGAGAAATCATGGATTAATTGAAGTTTGGAAGAGCTGAGGAAGAAGTCCCAATAAGAAAGGGACAAGAGAAGGAAGGGTTAGAAGCCAAATCGGTAGGCTACGGAATGAGCTGAAACGAAGAAAATGGAGAAACCTCACCTTTTGTCTTTTGATCACTTAGAATAAGATTATAGTGTCTTCATGATGATTCTAGTCCTAGAAAAGAGCTTTCTAATGCATATTCATATGCATCAATCGGACAAATGAGGACTCCGAAAAGTGAATTACAAGTTCAGTCGGTCAAAGTTGTCCGCTGCATGAGCGACGCCTGCCGATCCTTACTTGGCATAAAAGAAAGAGTGGGCTTGAAAATTGCCTTTCTAAACTACACAGATACTGTAATGCATAAAATCTGCATCATAGTTGATCGATCTTGTTCATGCTTTCATCCCGAACCCTAGCCTGCAAACAAGAACGAACGAGGTCGGGGCGGGGCTTGTCTCCCCCGTAGGACCCTCCGACGCTCAAGTCAATCCCCCTCAATCGTAATCTATATCCTCATATTTATACTAGTCGAGTACTAAATAAAAGAAACCGTTATGATATTAAATAAAATAAACCGTTACCGTATTTAATCCAGTCAACGCTATTAATGTCCGAAACCGTTATCGTAATCAATAGGCGAAACGGTGGCATCAATGCCGTATTGAATACTCGAATTTGGTAAAAGACCAGAATGCCCTTGTGCTATGATGACGGGATTTTCGCTATCTCAATTGCCCCTCGGGTTTCTTCTTCATGTCTCGATGATGAAGGAAGCCGAAAAAAGTACATGGCGATGTTTGTCGAGTGAGTGATGATTATGCCGTAGACGTCAGTCGTTTGACCCGTAGTCGGCTATTGGTCATAAGTGGATATCGTCGGCTGTAAATGGCTATTGGTCGTAAGTGGCGATTTTCGGTGGCCTTAAGTGGCGATTCTGATTGGTCGTAAGTGGCAATTTCGTTGGCCTTTAAATGGAGATTCGGATTGGCCGTAAGTGGAAATTTTCGGTGGCCTTAAGTGGCGATTCGGATTGGCCGTAAGTGGAGATTTCATTGGCCTTAAGTGGCGATTCGGATTGGTCGTAAGTGGCGATTTTCGGTGGCCTTAAGTGGCGATTCGGATTGGCTGTGAGTGGCGATTTCGTTGGCCTTAAGTGGCGATTTCGTTGGCCGTAAGTGGCGATTCGGATTGGCTGTAAGTGGTTATTTCGTTGGCATTAAGTGGAGATTCTTCACTCTTTTAAATAATTGTTCTAGCTTTGAAGACGTCATTCCATGCCATCTATAGTCGTTAGACCTGGTAAAAGATAACGTTGTACTTCCACATAATTTAGAGCAATTAGGTAGTTAGAAGAATGGTCTTGCAATGTATCGCATCCCTAACACGTTATATGCCCCTGCATACGATTTATATATTTTTGTGGAGAAGTATAGTATATAGCTCTTAAATTCATCCTTGCCCTTGGTGGCATTCTTCACAACTTGATTTATTTTCGGCCCTTTGATATCTTTCTTGACCTTAGAGTTGTTGTTTATGAACTCTACACTTGAAGATTGGTTGGTCCTTCATGTTCCATATGCGGGAATGATATCATCGTCCCCCACATGCCTCTTATATTTATATTATTCGATCTGATTAATGAGATAAGATATTATATCGTATAAATGAAGGGTGAAAAAGCTTAGCTTTTGGGTTCTTATGCCGCATGTGAGACGAATAGATGAACTCCTGATCATCCAACACTTGTTGAACCATACATCTCCTAGGGTTGAAACAAGAAGTTTTACTACTCATCCCTCTTAATGTCTGAAAATGGATGACCTTTTCTGAATGCAGTGATGCCCCGGTGCGTTACGTAGCATCGAACCTAGCCCTGATATCGGTTGTGGGGCTTGAATTCATACTTCCCTCGGAGAGTACACTCGATGCTTGTTGCTCATTCTCTTTTCACAATCACCTATTCAAGACTACAACACAAGCGGAGCAAATGAAAACAAAACAGAAGGCACAACCCACTATCGAAACAACAAGAGTAAGAACATGATCAACTCAATTCAAACTCATTGATATTTTTGCAAAATAGTGTCATGCAAATCCCATTATCCATAAAATAAGGCAAATATATGATCACTCCTTTATAGATGATCATGCAATCTGCTCAAACTTACTCGTATGTTTGCACAAGGCGATCACAAAAGTCAAACGGATAGTTGAAAAATGAGCAAATAGATGCAATTAACGCATAGAGACATGAACGACGATATGCATAATCATAATTAATACCACAACACCTCAGCACTATGGAAACTAATGTTATCACAAGAAACATAATTAAACTCATCAACTAAAGATCAGCCTGAGCATCCTAGTCATAAATTAATACTTACTCCAAAAACAAGTGCCCTCTAGACATGCTCAGTAGCTCAAGACTTCACTCAGATATGCATCAAGTTTAACAATTCAAAAAGATTGCATCACAATTAATCCAACAAGTCAACCGTTTAGAGAACACTAGCTCTAATGTTTTCAACCAAGACTTCAGACCTAGCAAGCTGTCCTAAAAGTCAAGCTAATTGATACACCAAGACCTACTGAGCTTCATAACTCCAGCCCAAATTAATTTCTTATTCCAATTACTCCTTCAATCACTCTTCCCCAGAATGTTGACTCGGCCAATAAAATACTTTAAAACATATGAATGTAATTACGATCAACTAATACAGTCAAATGATCAATTTCCATTTAAAATTACCCTAAAGTAACCGCCAACAAAGGTAACCAAAATGACGAAAATATCAATTTCATCAATTGAGATCGATCGATTTGGCTAACAATTCGACATGTTTCAAATTTCAAAGCCCACGAGAAAAGTCAAGTGATTCAAACCTGCGCTTACTGATTCGGAAGACCTAGACCCGTTGGCACTACGATGATCGATGTTGGGGTTCCACAATTTGTGATCTTCACCACCCTCGCTTCCATCTCCGCTGCGCATGCTTGCGGTACCCTTGCGGCCAGAGATACACAGATGGACCGCTGACGGAGTGCCGACGGTGTGCCGACAACAGATCCTCTTTGGTTGAAGATGCAGTCGTGGATCTAGTGAGTGGCGACGGATCGCCAATGCATTGGGCTCGAACTCGATCGCTTAAAGCGAGAAATTGAAATTGGATTGGAGATGAATTGGCGAGGCTCCTGCTATGGAGGTTGGAGACGTGAGGGCTGCGTAACAGGCCCGATGGCGGCTAGGGTTTCTTAGATCCACTAGGCCTTGCAGTGGAGACCGGTGATATATATCTCATATCTGGGATCAGCTGCCCTGGTGACGGTGTAGAGCTTCTCGTATAGATCCAGTGTCGGCGGAGATACAGATGGGAACCAAGAACTTCAATCACATAGCTTTTTTATCGAATTCCCACAGACGGCGCCAATTGTAATGCATAAAATCTGCATCGTAGTTGATCGATCTTGATCATGCTTTCATCCCGAACCCTAGCCTGCAAACAAGAACGAACGAGGTCGGGGCGGGGCTTGTCTCCCCCGTAGGACCCTCCGACGCTCAAGTCAATCCCCCTCAATCGGAATCTATATCCTCATATTTATACTAGTCGAGTACTAAATAAAAGAAACCGTTGTGATATTAAATAAAATAAATCGTTACCGTATTTAATCCAGTCAACGCTATTAATGTCTGAAACCGTTATCGTAATCAATAGGCGAAACGGTGGCATCAATGCCATATTGAATACTCGAATTTGGTAAAAGACCAGAACGCCCTTGTGCTATGATGATGGGATTTTCCCTATCTCAGATACCTTGTCCAAAATGACTTGCTCATAAGCTACAAGACCTTATTCGTCAAGAACCACACTTTCACTTCATCAGACATTCCGACCATTGTCCTATTTCGGTTGACTTTAGAGAGACCCACACGGTGGTTAATCATTCATTTTGGTTCGAATTGGCATGGGTAAATAGGAAAGATTTTAAAACCATCATCAAATAATCTTAGAGACTAGATCGTTCAGGGTCACACATGTTTAAATTGGTTAAAAAAAACCAAGATGTTGAAATCTTTAGCTAGAAAATGGCTCAAAAATACCTTTGGAAATGTCATCAATTAGATCCAAGCTTCTGACCTGGCTCTATGGCAACTACAAGCTTGGTTGTTAGTAGATTGCAAAGCCCATAATATCGAACTACAAAAGTGACTACTAAATAAAAGTGGGCACTTGTTGTATTTAAAACGAGTATACTGGAGCCAACAAGCTAAAGTCCAGCATCCAAAACTTTGGGATATTTACTTGGTTTACTTAGGGGTCGGCACAATTGAGTATCTGAAACGAATCGGTTAATCATGTTAGATACCCAAAACCATTTAGGTGTAAATCGTTTGGGTGTTTTTTTTTTCTGAGCCCCTATTGACTGTTGTACATCAACGCAGGAGAACCGGAGAAACCTTAGGTTAACCTTCAATGGAAGAAATGAGATCGGGGAGGAGATCAAAACAGAGGAGAGGATTGGGGTGTTGTTGAGCAGATGAGGTGACGATTGATTCCACTTAAGCCACCAACAAACTGAATCTCGAGAGTGACACATCCTCTCTCGGAATGTTTTCCTCCCCATTGGAGGAGAAAAGAGAGAAATCTTAGCTTCATCTTCAATGGAAGAAATGAAATTGGAAAGGATATCAAAACAAAAAAGAGGATCAGGGTGTTGTTAAGCGGTGCAGGCGACGATTAATTCCATTTGAGCCACCAGCACACCGAATCTCGAGAGTGGTACATCCTTTGTTAGGAAGTTTTCCTCGCCATAGGAGAGGAGAGAGAAAAACCTTAGGTTTGTCTTTGATAACTCCACTCCCTTGATGAAAATCGGAATAAGTTTCAAAGGCCTTGACAGTCTGTTTATGTCAAAGGTCTTGAAGCTTTAACAGTATTGATGAAACACAAAACCTGTTCTATATGATATTATGTTCGAATATTATCTTATGTTATTATATGCTTTCATTATATTATTATATATACACTAACCTTTCAGGAAGTATTTTCGAATATTATTTCCTTCCTTATGTTGTAAATTGAGAAGATTCAAATCGGAAGATCATGGCCTCCGAAAGTTTCCAAAGATAGAAGATCCAGCTCAAGCCATGATCCTCTCTAGCCGTTGGTGAAGATCCTTAGGCGCCGATTTGTTTCAATAAAAAGAAAAGGAAGAAGAAGACAGCTACACACCTGTTGAACACAAGCTTTCAAACACTCAAGCCTTCAAGCGAGATCTGTCTTCTTCGTGTGCTCTCTGCTAGTCCTTAAGACTCTGTTATTTCATTTCAAAGCATTTGAGAGTTACATTGTGAGCTTATAGGATATATTTCGAGAGAGTGTTATACTCAAGAGTTTGTAACTCGGGAAGTAGGCACTAGGCGATTGATTCACTAAGTGTAAGAGGATTGTACTAGATAGCATAGAGAGGTGGGGCTCTTCTAGATTGGTCTAGGACTCCAAGCGAACGTGAGTTGACTAGATTGCAATTGTATAGGAGAGAGGCTTCTCGGTGAGCTACTAGGATCCTAAGTCTTGTGAATCAATAAAAGCCGGTTGAATCCTAGGGTTGTGAAAGAACCCTAGGCGGGGACGTAGGCCAAGTTCGTGCCGAACCTCGTAAACAACTCATCGAGTCATTTACTTATTTCTTTACCTTATTTCCGCACTTGGTTCGACTATTTAACTTTGTGATTCAGGTTTTCAGAGAAAAGACTAAGTCTAATCTCAAAGGATTTTGCACGAGCTTCAAAAGTCTTGAGAATCTGCGAAAAACCGACATACTCTATTCAACCCCCCCTTCTAGAGTATTTCTATATTACTTTGTTTTACATTATCGAACCTTCAATTGGTATCAGATCTTTACTCACTGCTTTTGATCTAACAATCTTGTGAGTTTTCGATCATGTTTGGTGAAGCAAGCGGAGGATTTGCACAGGGAAGGTCTACCAACAGACCACCACTCTTTGTAGGAAACAACTTTGTCCACTGGAGATCATTGATGAAGATGTTCATCATAGACCAAGATCTGGAACTTTGGAACATTTTAGAGAATGGGCCAAAGATTCCAGAGAAAGACGGACCAAATGGAACCAAAGTCGCAAAGAAGGAGTCTGAATACATCCAAGCGGATCTTGAACTCGTCTCCAAAAACTACATGGCTATTAACTTACTTTATTGTGGTCTTAGCACTGATGAGTTTAACCGTATTTCATCTTGTAGGTCAGCTAAAGAGATTTGGGACAAGCTGGTCGTCACCTATGAGGGAACCAGCCAAGTGAAGGACACCAAGATCAGCATCTTCCTTCTAAAGTATGAACTTTTCAAGATGAAGCCTGATGAGTCTATCAAGGTCATGTTCACACGATTCACAGAAATCACTAACAACCTTGACTCTTTCGGCAAGAGCTTTACAAACGTTGAGAAAGTAAGGAAGATATTGAGGTGTCTCCCAAAAGAAAAGTGGGGTCCTAAAGTAACAGCTATAGAGGAAGCCCAAGACCTCACTACTCTGCCTCTTGACGACCTGCTTGGGAAACTGATCACGCATGAGATGATCCTTAATGAAGACGATGGAGAACATCCAGCAAGCACTAAGAATTTGGCGCTCAAATCTAAGAACGATGACAACAAAGATGAATCTGATTCTAAAGATGAGGATGACGATGAGGATGATCCTTTTGCTCTTATCACAAGAGGCCTTGCTCGAATCCTCAAAATGAAGAAACAATTCAAAGTATCAGAGTCTTCTAAATTCCAAGGTAAGTCTCAATACAACAAAAATGATAAGAAGACTAAACCGTTGTCTTGTTTTGAATGTGGTGAAACAGATCATCTTGTGAAAGACTGCCCTCAAAAGACGAAGAGCCAGTCCAAGAAGGGTGATAGATGGAAAAAGAAAGCCATGGTGGCAACTTGGAGCGATTCTGACTCCGACTCCGACGATGAGAAGGCCAATGTTTGTCTTATGGCATTAGGAGATGAATCACACGATGAGAAGCTTGAGGTAACCGTAAGAGAACTTATGGCAAGTCCAAAAGAGGTATTATCGGAATTCCTTTCTAATATGATTGCCAATGAAGAGAAACTTATTGCCAAAACTAACACTCTTATTAAGAGAACTATGGACCAGGAAAGAACTATTGAGGATCTGTCTATGAGGGTCAAAAGTCTTGAAGCTTCTTATTCAGGTCTTGACATTAAAGTCAAGACTCTTGACTTAGAGAAATCTGAACTCAAGCAAGATCTCTCGTCTCTGAGAAGTGAACATCATGACTTAGAGAACGAGAAGATCTCCCTGAATAATAAGATTCAAGACCAACAGACAGCCCTCATAAGTTTTACCAAATCCAAAGGCACTCTTGATAGGATGTTGGGTGGGCAACAAAGTTCTCTAAACAAAAGTGGTATTGGTTACAATCCAAGCTTTTTAAAGAAGCAGCACATTACCACCTTTGTAAAGGCAAAACGAAGCAGAACCTCTCCTATATGTCACCATTGTGCTCGAAAGGGACATGTAAAAGAGACCTGCCCCAATAGGAGAAAGGATCCATATATCATTCGCAATACATTCCTTGTTCATTTAAGAAAAGAACGGATAACACAAGTTTGGGTCCCAAAAGGCACTATTTTACCAAATATGGTTTATCCCAATAATGGATCCAAATTTGCTTATTGGTCTTGCCACAAAGGTTGATGTTTGTTTTGCAGGAGATCACCAAGGTGAAGGAGCAAAAATGGATTATTGATAGTGGATGCTCGAGGCATATGAGTGGGAAGACTTCTCTCTTTGATGATCTAAAGGAGCAATCCACAGGAACAATCACTCTTGGTAACAAAGGAAAAGTGTGACATCGTTGGTATTGGTAGCGTTGGGAGTGATTCCAACCATAGTATTAAAAATGTCTATCTTGTGAATGGTTTAAAGTATAATTTGCTTAGTGTTTCTCAATTATGTGATAGTGGCAATAATGTCAGATTTAACAAGAAAAGATGTCTAGTGTGCAGAGAAGATACAGGTGAAGTTATACTAACAGCATATCGTTACAACAATATATACGCTGTGAATGCTGATCAAGTGACACAAGGAAGCTTAACCTGTCTAAAAGCTTTGACGAGCTCAGGCACAGGAGACTCGGTCATGTGAGTCCACATACACTACAGAAGCTTGTGTCCAAAGGGCTTGTAAGAGGACTACCTGAGATGGACTTCAAAGGTATTGTTATGTGCAATGCATGCACACGAGGTAAACAAACACGTAGCTCTTTCAAACCCAAAAAGGTTGTAAGTTCTTCTAGACCCCTTGAACTTTTACATATGGATTTATGTGGTCCTATGCGAGTCAAATCTCTCAATGGTAAAAAGTACATGCTTGTTGTTGTTGATGATTTTTCTAGATATACTTGGGTTGCATTTTTAAAAGAAAAATCAAAGGCCTTATTTGAGTTTTCAAAACTTTGTAAGGAGTTGCAAACTTTAAGAAACGAGCCCATAGTGTCAATTCGAAGTGATCATGTTAGGGAGTTTGATCAACTTCAGTTTGATTTGTTTTGTGCTAAATATGGCATCTCCCATAACTTTTCTGCTCCTAGGACACCTCAACAAAATGGGGTTGTGGAACGAAAGAACCGCACCCTAGAGGATATGGCCAGGACTATGCTTTTAGAAAATGCATTACCTAAAACATATTGGGCTGAAGCTGTTAACACAGCTAACTATATTTTGAATCGCTGTCTTATTCGTTCCATCTTAAAGAAAACTCCTTATGAGCTTTTCAAAGACCGCAAACCACTTATATCTTATTTTCAACCCTTTGGCTGTACTTGCTTTGTTCATAACAATGGAAAAGATAACCTTGGGAAATTTGATGCGCGTAGTGATGAAGGTATATTTCTTGGCTACTCCACAAGTAGCAAAGCTTATAGAATCTTCAATAAAAGGACCCAGTTAGTTGAAGAAAGTATACATGTTATATTTGATGAATGCAATGACGGTTCTTTGAGTGAAAGTGTTGCAGATATAGATCTTAACATCCATGCGGAGAACGAGGAAGGTGATGATGCTGCTACCAAGAACACAGAGAAGAGGACCATGCAGGAACAGATTCTCAACACTGAAGATTTGGCCCAAGGTGTTGAAGATTCGTCCAAAGCCCTTGGTGTCCAATCCAACAGTGTTGATATGTCAGAAACTGCTCAAACTCAACCTAACAAGACTATAGAGTCAGATGTACCACAAATCAATCCTGCTGGTGTGACGAATCAAGGAGCTGAGACTAGCAAAAGAAAATTCAAATACTCCTCATCACACTCATTAAAGGATATCAGTTCTGACCCTAATTCTAGTGTTCAAACTCATTCTAAACTTAAAGATCTTTGTGCGTTTCACGCGTTTGTCTCTCTTATAGAACCCAAGAAGGTAGATGAGGCCCTTCAAGAGCCAGATTGGATCATTGCTATGCAAAGTGAGCTTAACGAATTTGAAAGGAACAAAGTCTGGACCTAGAAGCCTAGGCCAAAGCATCAATCAGTCATTGGCACACGATGGGTATTTCGAAACAAGCTAGATGAGAATGGTAAGATCGTGAGGAACAAGGCAAGGCTTGTTGCTCAAGGCTACAATCAAGAGGAAGGTATTGACTATGAGGAGACCTTTGCTCCCGTAGCCAGGCTTGAAGCCATTCGTATATTATTAGCATTTGCATCTTTTATGAGCATAAAGCTATATCAAATGGATGTCAAGTGTGCTTTTCTCAATGGTTTCTTAGAAGAAGAAGTTTATGTGGCTCAACCCCCAGGTTTTGAAATTTTGGAATTTCCTAATCATGTTTATAAACTTGACAAAGCGCTTTATGGTTTGAAACAAGCCCCAAGAGCTTGGTATGAGCACTTGTCAAAATATCTTTTAGAAAATGATTTTAAAAGGGGGTTGATCGACAAGACTCTTTTTATCAAGACCAAAGGAAAGGACATTTTGGTTATTCAAATTTATGTTGATGATATATTATTTGGTGCTACTAACACATCTTTGTGCAAGGAATTTTCTGACATCATGTGCACCGAATTTGAGATGAGCTTGATGGTTGAACTCAACTTCTTTTTGGGATTACAAGTTCATCAATCCAAGAAAGGGATCTTTGTCAACCAAAGCAAGTACACTAAGGATCTCTTGAAGAAGTTCAAGATGGGTCAATCCAAAGCAGCCAAGACTCCCATGAGCTCAACATTATCCCTAGATCAAGACAAGAGTGGGAAGAGTGTCAATCAAAAGGAGTATCGGGGAATGATTGGATCTTTACTATATCTTACAGCTAGTAGACCTGACATCATGTTTAGTGTTTGCATGTGTGCTAGGTTTGAAGTTGATCCTAAAGAATCTCACCTCGTGGCTGTGAAGAGGATCTTTCGATATCTCAATGGCACTAAGGAGCTTGGACTATGGTACCCAAAGCAAAAGGATTTCACATTAATCGGGTATTCTGATGAAGATTTTGCAGGCTATAAGGTGGATAGGAAGAGCACATCAGGATGTTGCCAATTCTTAGGAGCATCTTTGATCAGTTGGCATTCTAAGAAACAAAACTTAGTTGCCCTATCCACTGCAAAAGTCGAATACATAGCAGCTGGAGCATGTTGCTCCCAAATCCTTTGGATAGCTCAATAAATGCGAGATCTTGGCATCAACCACAAAGGCATTCCCATTAAGTGTGACAATACAAGTGCCATCTCCATTACAAAGAATCATGTTCAGCATTCAAGGACCAAACATATTGATGTAAGGCATCATTTCATTAGAGACCACGTCGAAAAAGGTTATGAGTCCATTTCCTTTATTTCAACTGATTATCAATGAGCTGACATTTTTACTAAGCCTTTGGCAGAGGACAGGTTCACCTTCATTAGACGAGAGATCGGGATGCTTAACAAGGATGCAGTTTCGTAGGGGGAGCTTTCCCTTTACGAAAGATAAATTCTACTCAGTGTCAAGACCCTTGAGTTTTATGTCATGGTTTGTGAACTGACTGATAGAAAACAGATATCGGATCGTATATATTTGGTTAATATCTTTTTAGATATTTGATCAAGTATTATTTTCATCGGATTTCAAAATAATTTATTTATGTCACATATTTTATCCGTAGAGATATTTTTGGAACAAAATATTTTCGGTTATTTCCCTCCTATTCTAAAATGGTTAAGAGAAGATTTGATTTTTGAATTGAAATATTTTCCAAATTGGCAATGTTATCATTACTTACATTGGAACCCTAAACCCAGTCCCATCACTCAAATCTCTCCTATTTAAAACCCAAACCCCTCTCGATTACCTCATAACCTCAGAACTACCCAAAACTCTTCCAATTCTCCCTCTCCAATCTCTCAAACTATCCTGAAACCCAAGCCGAATACCTCCATGGCTCCCAAATCAAAGAAAGCTTCCACACCCAAAAGACTTGGTGCCACCCCCAAGGGACGCCAGGTCACTGCTACTTCTCCTACACCTGAACCCACTCCTCAAGCCATCGTCCCTGTTGTTGTCCAGAGCACCATCGCTGAGAGCACGACTACAGTAAGCCAGGGCTCTCAAAAACGCTCTGCTAAGAAGCCTCTCAGTGCGAAGCAGAAAGGGAAAAAGAAGGTCATCGCTGAGGAGGTGGATGAGGAAGAAGAGGAGGAGGATATTGATGCTATTCTGGAAAGGGATGCAGCCAAGGAAGCCGAAGAAGAAGCTTTAAGGAAGAAAAAGGCAGAGGAGGAGGTCGAGCTTGCAAGGAAGTTGGTCGAGGAGGAAGCTGAGAGAATCCGGAAGGAAGCCCAGGCGGAGGCTCTCAAGGAGGTTCCTTCTGAAGAGGAGCCTAAGGAAGAGGACGAGGAGCAAGACGAATCCGGAGAGGACGAGGATACCGATGGAGACAACGCTCAAAGGTCCGGTGAGGACTCGGGGTCAGAGGAAGAAGAGGAAGAGGAGCCCGAGCATGCTCCCTCTCCTTCTCCTCCTCCTCCCCCCTGTCTCCAAAGAAGCGGAAAGCCTCTACAGCCAAGTCTCCTTCTCCCAAGCTCACCAGGAAGGGCACCCTCAGAAGCCTTGAGGCGCCTGCCAAGAGGTCTGCTCCAACACAGGCTAGAAGGAAGAACGCTGATCCTCCCGCTCTCATTCAAGTAAATCAATCCCTCCCTTCTTCATGGTTTAAAAATGCTGAAATGGCTGGTAAGTGGGTAGATGAATTTTGAACTCGTAGGATCTACTGTTCTGATTTTTTAGATATTGCGTTCTTTGAAGCTTTGAATTTACCGTGCATTGCTATTCTTAAAAAATCCCCAGCCTGGACCCTTCTCAATCTTGAAACCGTCTATTATCCCCAACTCACCCGCCTATTCTATATAAATCTCAAAGCCAAACACACTGACGATGGTTGGTTCTTGGAAACTGTCGTCAAGGGAGGTAGAATCTCTTTCAACTCCTTTGACTTCGCTAATTTCCTTGGCCTTCCTAGCCCTTGTCCACCCTCTCAAGAAAACCCCTCTAAAGAAGACTGCATTACCCTTGCCCGATCCAAATATCTTCTACCCGAGGCATCTACCAACACGTCAAAGCAGCTAACCCACTCATCCCTTACCCTAGAGGCAAAGATCATATTTAACATCATTGCGCGTTGCCTCTTACCCCGTCTAAACTCCGGCTCTCTCCTGACCGACAATGCCATGATCCTACTTTACCGAATCCTCAATGGCCTTGATCTTGATCTGGCCACCACCATTTTAGGATCCATGGCTCACACTGGAAAAGCCAGGAAAGGAACTCCCCTCCCCTTCGCTATCCTTTTGACCCAAATCTTCAAAGCTTCTGGAATCGATTTTAAAAATGAAGAACAGCATCGTCATATGGGTAAGTTTGACTCCAAGAGCCTTGAAAAGATTGGCATCACTCGGTCCCCCCAAGGGACTTGGATTGGCATCACTCCAAGAGCCTTGAATCGAAGTGATGGATGGCGAAAATAAGGCTTTTCTCCAGCTGCAGCACTTTTTGCTTTTGCTTGGCATCTCCATTGCCTTCATGATTTTTCATTATCCTCTAAAGTGCATCCAAACTCCTTCAAATCAGCTTCAAAACCTACAAAAACACCACCAAAGCTTGTGTAGACTCCATATCTTGAATAATACGAAAGCTAACACAAACGACACACTTTCCCAACACAAAAGTAAATAAAATGACTTAAATGAGATGAAAATATGATGCAAAATATGACTAAAAATGCGGACATAAAGACACGTGCCTGAAGAGTACACAGAGACGATGAGGATGCGTTTGGCTTCATGTCGACAGGTGATGCGTTGCTATTCCCGATCCTTCGCATGTGGGCTCGGAATCAAGAACAACGACTTAGATTTGTCCCAATCTTGCAATTATCATTGTTATATTCTCGATGTTTATAATAAATTACAATAAAGGTCTTGAACTATTGCGGCAGAAATAAGTAAGAATAAACAACTAACACCAAAGGACAAAGGAAACAGTGACGGAAAAGGTAAGTCGCGGCAGGGCAGCAACACACTGCGGCGGGATGGCAACGACGGGGCGGCGGGATGGGCTCGGTGGCAGCGGCCGCTGCAGGCCTTGGGGCGGCCGCCGCCTGGTGTGGCTGGAGAGGCAACGGCGACGATAGGCTTCTCTTCTGCGACGATTCCTTCTAGGGTTTGTGCGACGTTTTTTTGCAGATTTTGTGTTTGTGTTTATGGGTTGTGTTTGGGGATTAGGGTTTGATATCGGATGATCGATCGAACAATAACTTGAAGGCAAAAGCTTTTGGATTGGGGAATTGAAGAACCCTTTTAGCCAAAAAGGTTTCTTCAATATTAATTCCAATCTAATTGTATTGAATGATGAGAAGGGTTTAAATAACCAAGGGTTGTCAATCCTTCCTTGCAAATGATAGAATTTGACTTCCTAAAATAATAATAAATAAACTCCTAGATAAATCCTAGATAAATATTCCTACTTAGTGGTCAAGGAAAATATCTAAAGGGATAGACTTTCCTTTTCCACTTTTATTCACCTAAATAAGTATTACTAAAAATAAGACATTCCATAAATAGCTCCAACTAACATAGGAGTTACTAAATATGGAAAGAACCTAAAAACTAATAATAATAATAATTAAGTAAATAAAATATCTTTTCTTCAAGCCATGGTGGCGCCTTCTTCTTCCTCTTGAGGAGGACACTCTTTCCCATCAATAGCCCTCGAATCAGTCTTGAGAGCTCGCCTGGATCAAGATCATTGTTTGACCCACAGAAGGCTATCTTGATCCGCATCATCTTCAGTGATTCTTTGTGGTCTGTCTCGACGCTCAGGGTCCATGTCGAGTCCTTCAGTCAATATCGACTAGTAATGTCGATTTCGACCTCTCTTCAGCTTCACTTGGCTTGTTCGTTTTGACTCCGATTCTGCTCCAATTCCTACATATTTTGACCAAAACTTGTGCAGACTCTATTTCTTGCACGTTAGCTCATTCTACACAAATTTGTATTATTTTCAACCTTTACTTTACGAATCGAATGGAATATAAAGTCAAAAGATGTGAATAAAGGACTCTAAATATGTACATCACAACGATAGCCTCAATCTTCATCGGGTCCACGGTGACACACTCTGCTGAAATGATATGGCCTAAGAAGGCCACCTTTGAGATCTAGAAATCACACTTGATGTACTTGGCGTGTAGCTGATGCTTCCTCGGCGTCTCCACGACGATCCTCGGGTGCTCCTCATGCTCCTTCCTACTCCTCAAGTACAACAATATGTCATCTATGAAGACGACCATAAATCTATCAAAGTAGTCAATGAACACGCGATTTATGAGCTCCATGAAGGCCATTGGCGCATTGGTCAGCCCAATCAGCATGAATGATAATGCATATTTCATATAGGCATTATAGGTAGTTCTTATTGAATTTAGATAGGAGTTTTGCATATGTTTTAGTCTAATTCTATATCTTTCTTGGGAAGTATTCGAGTTCGAAATCTATACCTTTTTAGTGTTTTCTCTGCAGTTTTACATTCCAATCTTGGATGGGATCTTGGAGGAGCTTAAATGGATGATTTAGGAGCATATGAAGGCCAAGGAAGGAGAATCAAAGGAGCAAGGAAGCACAACGTTAAAGCTAAGAAGAATTATGGAGTCTGTTGGGGACGTCGCCAGCCGCTATTCCACCGGCGCCCACCGGTGTCACGTGTTCAGCAATTGCCGATTTTAGTCCGAAGTTTCTATTTTATTATTATAAATTCCCCTAGGGTTTTGCAAGACTCTATTTAGGTTATTTTAAGTCAGCCAAATTAGGAGGTTAGAGTTGAGATATGCAATACACTAGAGAGAGAGAGAGAGAGAGAGATGAGTGTTACTTTGGCTATGCGTTGCTAAACTCATAGTTTCGCTTGTGATTCAAAGACATGGTTGAATGAATTATGAGGATTTGATTTCAATTAGTTATTTATAATTATATTTATCATCTTGTTCTTATTCATATGAATTTGTGTTCCTTTGTATGATTGATCACGATGTTAGGAATTACATCTATGCTATGAATCCGTTGTTGGTTTCTCGATAGCAAACGAAGTCATTGATTTAGTGATATTTCTATGTCTTTGTAGTGGATGATATCTATCGATCTATGTCGAGTAGGTGTTCATAGGGCCAAGTGGGTAGTTTCCTTGTCTTCTATTTTCATTGAATCGATGTGCCAATTGGTCTAAGAACTTTAATCGTTAATGCTATTCTTTAGTGATATTGAATAAGAAGATTGTATCTTTGCGGAATAATCAACCTTAGTCAAGTCAACATATATCTTATAAATACTATTGAATCAATCCTAGAACTTTGAACCTCAACAATTGTCGAGAATTACAGGTGAAATGCTTTTCTATCTTATTATCAACACTTTACACTCATCATCCTATTTACTTTATTTTGTCATTAAGTTGCTACAAACTATTTCTATCGTCCTTAGAAATCATTGTTAGGAATATTATCATTGCAACCATTCTCTCTGCGGGTTCGATTCCGGACTTCATCCTATAATAATCTATTGGTTTATCAATTTATTGGGTTACTAATCTATTGGTTTATCAATTTATTGGTTTACTAATCTATTGGTTTAAGCATTGAGTTAGGATATTATTATTATTTGGGAGAAGCGAAAGCTAACGACGTTCGCCAATCACCTATTACCAAGAAATCGTAATGACCATAACGAGTCTGAAAGTTGTCTTCTATACGTCCTTTGGCTTCACTTTGAGCGGGTGGTAGCCTAACATCAGATCAATCTTCGAAAATACCACTACTCCCTGAAGCTAGTCCAGTAGATCATCGATCCTCAGAAGAGGGTAACAGTTCTTCACCATCGACCGGTTCAGCTCCCAGTAGTCTATACACAGCTTTAATGACCCATCCCTTTTTCTTGTCAAACAGAACCGGCACTCCCCATGGCGACGCACTCGGTCGGATATAGCCTTTCTCAACTAACTCCTCCAACTGAGCCTTCAACTCTTCCATCTTCATCGGTGCCATCCGATACGGAACTCTTGAGATCGGTCTTGTGTCGGGCTCCAGCTGTATAGAAAAATCGATGTCTCTCTGCGGTGGAAGTCCTGGAAACTCATCTGGGAAGACATCTGCAAAGTCTAATACTATGGGCACATCCTTTATACTGGGCCGCTCTCGATCCACCTCTATGTCGTAACACCAGTAGCCTATGAATCCCTTGTCCAGAAGTTTAGCTACTCAAACTACGCTGATGAGTGCCCCGTTCCTCTTAGGGTCACTCCCCCAAACCTGGTGCTCTATCCCCGTCATCTGCTAGAATGCTCACGGTCTACGTCCGTAAATTGATGATAGCCCCACAGTGGCCCATGAAGTCTATGCCGAGAATTAAGTCATCTATCTTCAATGGCATCACGATCAGGTCAGCGGGCCACTCACGCTCTCCTATATAGATGGGGCATCCTAGGATCTCTCTGCTAGTCCTAACCCTAGCCCCATCCGGCATACCCACTGTCAGGGGTGGACCGCTTGTGCAGTTAAGGCTCAGCCTCGCAACACACGCCTCTACTATAAAGCAGTGTGTAGCGCCAGTATCAAATAGAATGCTCAGATACATATCGTAAAGAGATATCATACCTATCGCACTAGGAGCTGAACGGTCATCCACTCATATGTGGAACACGCAGGGCGGTGGGGGCAGGCGAGCACCGCCACCTACAAAAGATTGTCCTCTCTTAGATCCAAACCCGTATGGTCCTGTAGTAGTAGTAGACCCTCTCCCCGTCCTCTGCCTCCTCTCCCCGTCCACTCCCTGACCTAGAGGCATGAAGATGAGTGCTTGGGTGTTGTTTGGATCTGAAAATGAGAGTGAGGAGGGAGTGTGGAGGAGAAAGAAAATAGAGTATTTGGATGGAAGAAGGGGATCTAATTTTTGAAAATGAAGAGGGGTGTGGAAGAGGCTGATTTTCGGATGTTATAGGAGAGAGAAAGAGGGTGTTTGGTTGCCACTTTAAGGGGGTGCAAGGTGAGGGAGAAGAAAAGTGGGATGTGGGTGTTTAGCCCAAAGGAGAAAGGGAGGAGGTGAGTGGTGTAACACCCCTGTCCCACATCGAATATCATAACGATGTTGGGAGTGATTTATAAGTGATTCAAGCCCTACCTATGTCATAAGAGCTCTTCCTTTTCTGGCTCCAAGTGAGGACAATGGACCTAAGAGGGCTAGGTGGCATTGATTGGCGCCTCTTAAGACCCCGGGCCTTACAAACGGAAGGTGGCTTGATTTGAATCAGCCCATGCTCAAATATTTGCTGAGATTTTTTTGTTCATAAGGGGAAGAACAAGACAAGATAGGAGAAGGGGGAACAAAGAGAGTGTGGTCCCGAAAACACAAAATTCAAAAACCCGAAAAGTGAATCCCGAATCCCGCTCTCTTGACCTTATCCCGACTAAATCGAACTAAACCCTTGAAATAAGAATAATATGGAAATCGAACTAAACCCTTGAAATTGAACTAAAAGTGAATCCCGAATCCCGCTCTCTTGACCTCTTTATGTGTTCTAAATTCATTTTCTAACTTAAGAACATAAATAAGAGGTACATCACTTTCAGTCACATCAACGAGTTCATCCAACAAAGTTGTCTCAAACTTAAGCTCACATCTAGTTTCCCTTATATCTCATTTACTCATTCTAGACTCACTAGATTCAAGCTCGACATTTGAATCAAGTAAAGATAAAGATGCAGACATGAGCACGTAGGCATGAATACTATTATAATTTTACTTAAAAGTAAGCATCGCTAAAAAACTTAGCATCATGATATTCACACTTATTTATATCATCCAAGCACATAAGCAACGCAATTGTTCTCATCATAACCAACAAGTATATATATAATCAACCATATTAGATCCAACATCATCTCATTTAAAGGAAAGTACAAACACTTTAGTCAAACACCCCCAGATTTCTCATATACACTAGATAGACTCTAAGTCATTTCCACACCTTATATGGGGTTTTGTCTAACTTCTCATGTGGCATCTTACTTCCTACCTCTATCGGATCTAAACAATTTGGTTCTATTCAAGTTGGTTTTATATCACATATGTATATATCAAGAACAAGTCTTCCTACATCTTTGATCTTAGCAAATACATGCAACATGGTATAATCCAAAGATCATCAACTTAACGTGATATAACACTTTTACCACACTTGCTTTTAGAGTTTAAATAATAAATTAACTCAAACAATCTAGTGGTCCTCTCAGTTACAGATTTAAAAAGTATTTAGCACGTTTAGCATGTTTATGCACATATCACATATATTTTGATCAACAACAACCAAGTTAGAGGTTAGGAGCATTTGATGGAGTTCTCTTAAAGAAACAACTTCCTATATATGCCCTAATGTCATGCCAAAGATCAACATTTATAAGGATGTCACAAGGCAATGTTCTTTCAAGACAAACCGAAAGAGTCATATCATGATCATCATTTAATAACGCAAATGCACATGGGATCAATCAACATATAGGCATTTTTGTGTAGTTAAAACTAATAAGTCAAGCAAGAATTGCTCATCAAACTTAACTCACAAAATAGGCCGACATGAATGTTCTCAATAGAAGAAGGTCCTTCATATGACCAAAGTGATGACTCGACTGGTTCATCAATCACTCCTGAGCTTTTTTTTTACCTCTTGCCACGAGCAACCGTAGCAAATGACTTTTGCTAGCTACCATCATCCCAATGCCGCTCCGCATACAAACACATCATGAAACCACACAAGTTATACTAGGATTAGAGCGGAAGCATTAGTGAAATTGAGAATTCATATTTGTTGACCCAAATTAGGAACAATTCATCAAATTAAGCCTCCTTGTAATCACTCAGCCAATTAAAGGATGAAACATCATTTCCTACCCGATTCAATACACGGTAGAAGACAAATCTCTAGTAATACACTCAAATCCCCAAATCATTAATTAATTAATTCAAAATAAAAGTTTAATTAATTAATTCATGCATGTGAGCTGGTGCACTAAACAATTACCTGTAGTCATTGCAACACCAAGGTGCTTTCATTGCTCAACTTCATGATCAGAAAAGATGTGACCGCATCTATAGCTTTAGGGCCGGCCCTGAGCAAGTGCAAAGTGTGCACTTGCACAGGGCCTCTAAATTCGTTGGGTCTCATGAAAATAGGCCCAATGGTAGTATACTTTTTTTTTGGTCTTGTACGCCTAACGCATAGCTTTTCCTGTATTGAAAGCGGAGAAACAGCACGCCTCGCCTCTTTATCTTCTCTATTAATTTTTCATAGAAAACTTCCATCTTCTCCTTTCTTCAAGATTTCTTGAAATCTATGACAATATAATGGCGTTTCAATTGATATATCAAGGCCTTGCTATTGGAGGCCTCTATATAATTTAACGATCTTCCTCGGTATGTAAATATGTAATCTAATATTAGAATTTCGATTAGCAATTGCCAATTGTTCTCTACAAATCTCTGATTCGAATTTGATGTTCATGGTGCTGTTGGGAACAGGCTTCCTGGCTGCTGGAGGCGCTGAGGCCCCGAGGCTCAAGAGTCCATTCGTATGTAGGTGGATTCTTGTTTCGCCGACTCATCGAGTGCTCTAATTGTAGCAGTAGGTGACGTCCGGTCTCCATTCTTGTTCTGAAGATGGTGCGCAGGGCGACAGTAGTAGTTGACAGCTCGGGACGGCTCAGGCTCGCTCCAATTGCATCACTACAGCAGGTCGATCGGTGGCGTCTCCAATTGCAGAAGGTGACAGCTCTTCTGTGCTTTTTAGCTTTGTGTTCCTGGAGGTTTAGAAGGCCATTGGCTAAGTGGCTAACCCTTTTTTTGTGTGGCTTATTGGCTTATTGCAGTAATTGCAGTTGTAGAGTACTCCGTAATAGTATTCATGGATATCACTAACCTCTTAATTTTCTTGTGATCAAATTGCTTCAATTTGATTAGTAACACTGACCTCAATTGCTCTGTTGTAATTGGCTACAAGGTAGGTGTCAACGATCATGTCAAAAAATGTTGGCTTTTCACTTGTACGTTTGATTAAATTAAATAATGTTCTTGGAGTTGCTTTCAAGGTTACAAGTGAATTTCTGGGTTCTTTGCAATTTGAAATGAGAGAGTTGGGCTTTGTGAGTTAAAGTTGTAGCTTAAGAGTTTCGGTGCTTGGAGTTTGAAGAATATTTTTGTTATTTTGATTAAGAATTATTTGATAAGTCAAGTGTTTTGTTGTTATTTTGATTAAAAACTATTTTATTACGTCAATGTTAAGTAAATTTAATAAAACATTTGAGTCTAATACCATCTGGTTCAAAGTTTTGCACGGGGCCTCCGAAACCCATTGGACGGCACTGTATAGCTTCACTGAGAGCACCTCACTCGCACACCTTATCATACTTAATTTGAATTGAGTGGGATAAACTAGATCGCACTCGACATACCTCTACATCAGCCATTAAGTACGGCTGTGTTTTGGCCTTACGGTGGTCCACTTCGGTAGGGCTTAGCTCTAGGTTACGGGTGTCGAGTGCACTAGCTGGGCATGGCTTATCCGGCAACATCGATTGGTACCGACACCAAACCACTTTCTCCAATAGTAGAGTCCACCATAGTTAGGGTAGGATCGAGAAGCATATCTCAGAACCAATGACATACTCATAAACATGTTAACAACAGACTAGTTGAGAAATCCAACCCTTGTTAATTAATTAAGAAATCAACTGACTAATTAAAGTAGGAAGTCATGCCCTCTTTTGTACTCGTCTGTCGACCTTGATATCCCTTCGACTCCTCACGGTATGATCGCAACTGAGATGCTTACTTCACTTGATCCTGCCAATAATGAAGCCAGATGGCTTTTCCATCGACTTTTGGCTTCTTAATTTGGTCATCACCCTCGGTCCGTCCTTGATCCGAGAATCAATGATTCCAATTCACCAGTCGCATCCTTCGACCTTTGTAAAGATCATCAGCTTCCCCTTAGGAAGACCGACTGGGTTGTGGCCAGAATTTAGGTTTTTCTGCAACCTGTGTCTAGGGTTCTAGTTTTGGGGTTTGCAACTACCTTCCAATTTTGCGCTACCAGAGACGTCCAAATCCCGATATCCGGCGACCGAAAGGGATCAAAACTACCACGCTTTTGGTTCCACGGATTGCAGCACCATCCTTTATCACTGGCCTTCGTCTCCCTCCATCTGAATCAACGCTTGAAGGTCGAAAGCAATGGCAGCAGAGATTGAATCGGAGCCTCGGAGTAGCGGATGAGGGAGAGCGTCCTCCAGGCGACGCCCGTGAATCCCAAAATTTTGGACTTCTCCTCTAATTCTAATTTAAATCGACATGATCTTCTTTGCCGATTCAAAATCTCACCATCTGGCTCTGAATCGGAGCCACCGGATCGATGACTGCAACCAATTCCCCTCAGACTTCGATGTGAAGGAAAACAAGAAGATCTTGAGCTGAGCCGAACCGAGCCGGCTTCGAAGAGCTCTGGTTGAAGGCGATCATACTCCAACAACATGTGATCGAGGTCCTTGTTGTTGGCGACATCACACATCTCCATTGCATCCAATTGATCGAGCAGAGCCCAACCTTCGAACAAGAACCTCATAAATCAGAACAACAATTGATTAGTTCAACCGGTTAATACTAACACAAAAATCGTTTCTAAATTGTTAGTAAAAACTTTAACAATAATCAATTTGATTAAAACTCATCAAATTAAAGCGCAAGACTCATCTGAAAACACGAATTACTGTGGCGTGGTATATATCCGAACCCACGGCCTTAGAAACGATTTCGCCCCGACCACGGTGCATGTCGACTTCTGGCATCGCCCCCCAAGGTTACACAGCGCCCTTCAAAAGCGTGCACTCGCAATCGAAGAGATGAAATCAACCAGGAACTCAGAACGTTTCTCAGAGAAGATGATCGAGAGAGATGGGAAACACACGTCTCTTCTTAAAACCTTAAAAAACCTGTTTTAGAAACGTGTGTTAGACCCCCACTCTCCCACCAACCTGCTTAGTTGGGAAAATCCTCAAAACTAGTTAAAAATCTTTTTTTTTTCTTTTTCTTTTCTTGGATAAGAATGGAGAAAATAAAACCCTTTTATAAAACCTTTATTAACCATTATTCCCAACACCTTCCACATCCTAATTTCTCACTAGCTTGTCTGATTTGAACCTCGACCCCTCTAGGGTTTTGTGGTAGATAATGCGAAATTGAATCTTATCCTACACACTTGCAGCAGTAGCGACCTGGCCTCCAGTACCGCATCTGAGCAGCGATTGGCCTCGAGCACCGCATCCGAGCAGCGACTGGCCTTCTCCCTGCGGCAACGCTCTGCGTTGTCTCTTTGCTCGCTCGCTCTTTCTCTGGCTGTCTTTCTTTCTTTTTTCATTTTTTTTAATTGCAAACTAACAAAAGAAAAAAAAGGCTGTTAAATTTAACCGAAAAGGGCACGAGGCGAAACGATTGAAAACCACAGGGGTACCACGCGAAATTTGCAAAAGAGTTGTATACCTCGCGAAAATTGCAATACCCTAGGGGTACCCGGCGAAATTTCCGAAAAAAAAATCATGATTAGATCAGTCAATTACATGTCCCTGGAGTTCGGATCACTCACATTTCGGATAAATCATGTTTCGAATTAATAGAATTAACATAACTTGCAAGATTATCTAATTGCACCCAAACTCCTTTTATTATTTTACTCTCTTGATTTACTCTCTCCAGTCTCCACTGTTTCAAAAACAATTGCATTGTCATTTCCTTCTCTATTGATTCCTTTCACGAAGAATTGAATGATTTTTGCTCGATTTCGCGGTGTATATGGAGAAATCTGATAATCGATTGATTTAAATTTAATCCTATCATAAATTGCGAAGTGCGGAGTTTGAAATTCGCATTCTAAAACCTAGTTTCTTTTGTGTCTCCGGCCTCTTTCCCGACCTCGCTCCGCCGCAGCCTCCTCTCCGCCTCCTTCGTCTATCCGTCCACCGCTGCCTCCTTCACCTTTCTCGCCTGTTTCATCGTCTTCTGTGACAATTAGGAGCTCGAAACTTCCGCTATACCAAATGATGAAATTGAAATCAACAACCATAGCAAGAACAACCGGTCGCGGAAGATGATAAGCAACTTCTGCATATACCCAATGACGAAACTTCCTCATATACCCAATGATGAAATTGAATCAACTCGATTCACACAACTCAAAAACTCTCAGCAATTAAAAACTCCAAAAGATATGCAATGATGAAATTGAAGAAAAAAATCAAATCGACCTGATCGATTAATTGGTCTTCTAATCAGGCAGGCATAGGGAAGAGTCCAACACTAGCGGCTCTCCTAGGGGAGAAAACCCTAAGAACTTATGAAGATTAGTGCGAATGCTAACCGAGCAAAGCAAATACAAGAACGCCATAGAACAATCTGTCATATATATATATATATATATATCATCGCCAGGGAGTCCGCGGTGGCTCATCTTTTGAACACGCCTGATGAGAAAGAAAGGGAGCTTGGCGACATGCTTGCCCTTGAAGAGGGAGTTAAGGACTTCGAAGGCCATGAAGAGGACGAGGGCCACGACGACACTGGACATGAAAGTAAACAGTAATAAAAATGAAAAAGACACGAGCGTAAATGCATAGTTTCATCTTGTCGTTAGACGAAACTCATCTTATCTTTAGACTCACCCTAGAATTAATTATGGGGTACCAGTACGGTTGAACCAGCGGTTTGTCCTGGATTTGGGTTTATTTAAATGTGCCAAAAATCGCACATCTTAAAGACTTTATTTTAATGAATATGAAAATATTATTAAATTCAATTATATCGATTAATATGTCAAAATAAATACAACAATAATCTTATAATTAAATTTAGAAATATTCTTAATAATATATAATATATAAATATTTTTTAAGCATAAAAGTATTATATTTATAGAAGAAAGTGCTAAAATTAAACATATTATAATTAAAAAAATAGGTATTTTATTTAACTTATGTGTAACACTAACAAGCATAATTACATGTATCTATATTGTGCTTGCGTGGTATGTAAACACACATTTATTAACCAAGTCTACTTTATAAACAGTTAGATTTTTTACAAAATTTTTGAATCATTCAAAATTCGATAACTATTGAGTCACGAATTTAAAATGGCGAGTTTAAACCCTAATTTATTGGTGTTCGGATGGGTTCTGGTTTTAAGACGTCTAGTCATGATAAAACAAGCTAAGAGCTAGCTTAGAGCATTCATATTTATAGTATAAAATGAAAAAGCAGGAAGGGGAGTGAATGGTAAATCAGGCTGTCATGTGGGAAGGTCACCTCCATAAATATACCAATACATGAACTCCCCAATAATAGCAGAAGGCAGAAGCTACATATATAGGAAATGAAAACGAAAGGGAGAGAAGGGTTTTGGGTTAACCTTCTGCTACTTTCACATGTTAGCATTGTCCATTTGGGAGACATTGTATTTGGTCCACCCCCTATCTCCTTTCCCTTTCAATACCCTTAATGTACGTTAAACTGTTGCTGATCGAATCACTTGTACGAAATCATCCTTTATTTTATTTTATTTTTTTTATTAGGTAAAATTCGAAGATCAGACAGGCCTGACTCATCGAGAGGCCGACAAAGTCGGCAGACGGAACCGTCAAGCGTACAACCTAAAATACAGAAATACAAATAACAAGTGAAATGAAACAACCAGAAATAAACTCTACAACAAGACGATCTAAAAAGACCAACTCCATGAAAGCTGAGAAAGCCGCCGAAGAACGAAGCCAAGCACCACCGAACAGTGGCACCGCGGGCCAGCGGTACAGCAGGACTCTATCTCCTGTGGGTAGTGCAGACGAACTCCGAGGAAACTCAATCCTAGATACGGAGACGCCCTGAGCGCATCACCACGACCCCAGCCAGTCCCGACTCCAGACTCCACACCCCCCAACCAAGCAGACACTAGTACAGATTGAACGTATTTCGGGGGTTTTTTTACAAAGCGGACAGGAGTTTTCTAACTCCTTTTATTTCCCTAGCTGATAGATGTCTCTCGGGAGTTTTATAAAAACCCCTGAGAGACAATTTTCGGTCAAGAGTTTTTAAAAAAACTCTCGAGAGATCGATGGTGTTTCCTAAAAAGCCATCCTGCGTTTATTTCTATCAGGAGCTTTTTAAAAAAACTCCCGAGAAAGGGGGTGAGTTTTTTAAAAAAATAGAGGGCTTTCTACCATGATATTTAAAAAAATAATCAGGATAGAAGGCCCTATTTGTTAATTATACTAATCAATAACCCATAAAACACTACTTGTTTAATTAAAATACAAACCATGGTATGTCAACAACAATAAATGACATTACAATATATATCAAGTTAACGACATTACACACAAATTGTGACAATCGTAGATGGAAAACTATCTCCAAAACATAACTAATAACTTTGAAAACTACATGGTAGCAATGATTACAATGAAAAGTACTTAGAAGACTCAACGTGTACATTATAGCTGTTCCAATTCTCAAAATTCCAGAGAAGATGATGCATATATATTCCCTGGAAAGTAGTGTATAGTCATTAATAACAAAATGATTAGCAAAAAAAATACGCTAACATGAATTTACTTGCCAAATGATGGTATGGCTAACAATGGAGGGAGGCAGAGGTGTTTTAACTACATATTCCTCGTCGACATTTGTATTACAAACTTGTTAAAAGAACAATGTTTACTTCAAGTGGTACCTGAAAGGGAACCTACAGTAGACAATACATCAGAACTTGGGCATAAAGTCCAGACTAGGTTGACTGATTCAACATGAAACAATTGTCCAAGTTAAGATACAGAAGTCACAGACTACATAAAACAAATGAAACTGAAATTACAGAAGAAGCATAGGAATCAGTATAAAATACAATAAGTCACTAACACGGACTAAGCCGAATATGTTTTGAGATTAGTATGTGTATATTGTATAAATATTAGCAGCAAAGCAAAATCGTTTTTTGAACATGAGCAAAAATCACTAAGCTAATGAGAAATAAGTCAATGACAAATATATGTATATAACACACCTAAAGTAATCCAATTATATGAACTGAATAGGCAGCACTGCATTCCCAAAATAACCTGAAATTTCTACCAAACAGTACTGGATCAGACTTGGTGATTGCAAATTATATATCACTAGTGTATCATCATATCCAACATAAATGCTTGCTAGATTAGGTTAAAGGAACATGTCTTCCCCTTTTCATGTAAAGTTGGAACATTAGTTCACATCAACTAGCTTTACCCATTCAATTAACAATACTCATTCATGAATAGATTGATTTTCTCATTCATGGAATGCCAATTATTTGAACTCCTAGTGACAACATATTGTTTGATAAGTTCTGACTGCAGCATAGGTGTGATTTTAACTATTAAGTCCCTAACATTGTCCTTAGCAAGGTTAAGGAAATATCACTTTAGCACAAAATCTTCAGCACTAGAGCTATTAATTGAGTGTTCAAGAACTAAATACGGAAGGCTACTATCTAAAACAAGTCCATAGCTGAATCTAAAAACACAAAAAGCTCTCTATAACCTAGATATTGCCTTGAGCCAACAATGCCAAGATCACAATTTCCTCCTGCCGAGAGCTGATATTACTGTTTAAATACTAATCAAAACGAAGTAATTATTCTACTCTATTCACTGTTTAACTCTGAGAAATGAACTAACTCAATCTGGAATTTCCAATTTACCCATAGATTTGTGCAAAATCCCTAAAATAGTCGAGAGAAGTACCTTGGCACCAGAGTGGAGCATATAGTGAACGTCGGAGCAGACAATATCCCTAACGTCCTGAAAAGCTCCATGGTGCCACTGCGGATGGACGGGATCTCGCTGAAAAACCTTGCGCCTTGTCGCAGCCGCAGTAGGCTACGAGATTTCGATCGGGCTGATGGGAATGAAGATCAACAGACAAGCTACAACTGAAGGATTTAGTCTCATTGCTCCACATGAATCGTTTGCTCCATGGAGCGTTTTCACCTCACTTCTAATCGATGAAAACCTATTTCCTCCAAAAATCTTCACCTCACTTCTAATCTATCTCCAAAATTAACTCCAATATCCTCAATCCACCTATGTAACATCACAGTTGGAACATCAATTACTCAAAATCTACAAAACTTGGAAAACATGTAACCCTAAGTAAACACAAATCGGAAGAAATCTACCCAATCAAAGTGCACAGTCGAAAATTAGAATAGCAGGGAGGTGATATACCTGATTCGAGTGCCTAGTTACACAGCATCGTCAAAATTCATGCTTTCTCCGAGCAAAAGGAAGAATCGATTGAAACAAAGAGTATGTGGTGGAGATGGTCGTGAAGGGAAGTGAAATTAACAGAGAAGAAAAAGATTCATGGCTGAGTATGAAAGAGGAAGAGAGAAAATTCACAATTTATGGAGATTGAAGAGTTTGATTTTCGCCGAAGTTCATCTACAACAGATAGGTCGAGCGAGAGTCCGAGACGGTAGGCTGAATTGATCGAGGGTTAGGGTTTTATTTTTTCTACAGATGTTTTTTCGGGTGTTTTTACAAAAAACTCATGAGAAAACAATGTGGTTCTCGGGAGTTTTTATAAAAACTCCCGAGAAATTATATCCTCTAATATAAAAATAAAATAAAAATATTTATCGGGAGTTTATTTTAAAAACTCCTTACCGAGTTTTTTTTTTCTGGAGTTTTTAAAAACTCCTGAGAATTTTGTGCCGTAAGATTGCTCTTTTGTACTAGTGAGAAGACCTCAAAGAAACATCGGAAGCAGAGCCGCAAGCTGTTCGAACAAAACACCAACAAGATTTAACCTACAAGAATATCGTCAAACCCTTGCGGGATTTACTCAAACCCTTTCGGGTGGGTTTACTCAAACCCTTTCGGGATTTAAAAAACCCTTTCGCGCCAATATATAAAAATAAATATACTCCGTGAAACCAAATATATATGTAAATGAAAACAAAAAAATATATATTTGATTACTTGAAAGGTTTGTCCCAGGCCTTTGTACATATATATAAATGAATATATATATATATAAACAAAAACTTTCTAAATATATATTTGATTATTTGAAAGGGTTGTCCCAGACCTTTGTACATATATATAAATGAATATATATATATATATATATATATATATATATAAACAAAAACTTTCTCCGAAATTTTTTATTGTTTTTTTATATTAGGGCTGACCCGGGCCCTTGGGCCCAAAGCACGCAATCGGGCCAAAAAACCAAAGCAGCCCCATTTTGCTAAACAAGGAAAAATCTACACGGAAAAGTCGGAGCGGCATCGGAGCAAAACAAAGGCATAGGACAAGGCACCTGGTAACCGACGAGGACAACACGAAGAAGAACGGCTCTCACCAACGGAGAACTGACACACCCGCCACCACACCCAGCGAACCAAGCTGACAGGCGGGACGCCGGAGGGAGGGGCAAACCAGACCCCAAACGCAACGCAAGGCCATCGGGGAATGACGAAAACCGAAACCCGATCACCAGATAGGTCCGAAAGGATCAACCTTAGCGACGACGCCGAAGTGGTCCAGGCCGACCAAGCCGACAATTTTTGCAACAGGGCGCGAGATCCGGACTAACCAACACACCCTGATTTGAGATCTAGGATGATAACGCACAAATTTGGACAAGGAGAGTGCAGAAACAGGGATAAACAACCCGAATCAACAAAAGCCCCATACAAATTTGACACTTATTGAAATCCGACAAAAGCAATTCGAATTTAGGGTTTTCACAACTCACTGATTTCGCTTGAAAAAAAAGTGTGGTGGCGCCACGGTGACACGGGGCGACCGGAGAGGCGGGTTGAGACGGCCGGAGCCGGGGTAAGACGGCCGGAGCCGGGATTAGGCTCCTTCTCTCTAGAAAAACTAGAGAGAGGAGAGAGTGTTCTCTACTATATCAATATCAAGTGGGTGATGGGTGATGAAGTGCAATTCCCTTTGTTAGGGTTGGTTTTGTTGCTAGAAGGAATTAACTATATCTGTAATAAAAATATAGGAAATTAGGTCGGGTGACCTAATTTTCTACCCTAATTAGCCACCAGTCCACTATTGAATTCAAATTGGTTAAAAGTTTACAATATTTTCTTAAAGACACAAATACCCCTGTAATAACCCTAGCCCTCTTTCCCTCAGATCTCCTCTCCCTCCGTTCTCCCTCCCTTCGGCAATGGTTGCGACTCCGACTACCATGGCTCTTTCGAGCTCCATCCATGGTTTCCCTTGAAACCACGGATGGAGCTCCTGTAATGGCCCAAATATAAATATTCGGGTTACGTTTCGAAGATTGGATACCTTCGTTCGGATCTTGCAATCTAGGTACGGGTCGAGATTTCAAAACCTCAAGTGAGAGTGTTAAAGTGGGGTTTTCGAACCCCAAATAGAGCGTAGGGTCGTTGGGTACCCTTAACCTGTCCTAGAGGACTATATCACGGAAATAGTTTGTCGTAAAATGGCGGAAAACAGAAATATGGTACAACTTGCCACGGCGAAGCCAGGTCAAAACCAAAATCTCAAAATCTCATGTTTACAAAAACCTTTAAGCCAAGTGAACTCTGGTTACGATCGCCCAAGTAACTTCCCGTCATATAAGCATGGATCACACATAATCTACATACGAACCTAAAAAAATATGTATAGGGCATGGGATCAGACCGAGGCCCTATGTGCACTCTATTCCCACAAGCAGGCATATACATACGCTATACCTGATAAAGATGCTTCTAATGCAGTGCGAAATATTTAAACACTCAAGCATGCTGACAGTATATATATATATATATATATATATATATATATATATATATATATATATATATATATATATATATATATATATATATATATATATGAAGAATACGATAAATGGCCCAAAGAATGCCAAATGGCATATCCCTCTCCTACCCCCACCCCTCTTCCCGATAAGGTGGGTCCTGGCCAGTACGGGCTACATAGCATAGTAGTTGCCATCCGCATATGGTATGTGTACGCGTAAATAGTCTCGTAAATATGGTGAGAAGAGCCCACAAGCTTAACTCTAATCTGATTCGATGGAGGACAAGCCTGATAGGACTGGGTCGTCCTAAGACCCTAGCAACGACTTTGGGACTCACATAGATCAAGGTCGTTATCTTTTCATACGCAATAAGTAAATAAATGCTCAATCAAGTGTGCAACCTAAGCATGATACTACATAGCATGCTTCAATGCTTATGCAACACCTAGTACGTCATACAACTACAAGCGGGAGGGTGTGTCTGATCAGTCTGAGTAAGTCCATAAAGGAACTTACTTGATATGCCGAAGAGCAAAAGTATCGCAAGCAAAGTCCACATAAGCAACCAATCCACTCAAGTAATCCAAGCACAATCACCTATGATAATAGTACGAAAGCGATAATGAACAAGACTACTAGACATACACACACTCAAGGACCAAGTCCTAAAAGCATTTCCAAAACCAATCTGTCGTTCAACCGTTTAAACCATTCTCGAATCGTTCTCAAGTCATTCTCAAATCGTTCTCAAAGCGGAATCCTCTAAAGTCAACTCATTCAATTAAGCCAATTCAAGTTCTTTTCCAAGTCTAATTGTTCATCATTTAATCAAGTTGAAGGATTCCGACATTTGAAACCAAGTTCCCAATTCATTCTCCAATCATTTAAACCAATATTTCAAATTCCATCAAATTCCCCTTTTAATATTAAAATAGTCATTTTTATTCCAAAAATCCCATTATTAAATTAATATTCCAAAATCCCATATTCTAAAATAATCTCAAACTCAGATTCGATTAAAAAGGATCGGAATCAAAAACCAACATTGTAATCCAATGGGGTCAAAGGGTGGCTCAGTCAAGCCACTGGGGGGATTTCGCGGCGGCGAGAGGGCCTGTCGCGGCCGCGAAATCTCCTCAGATTTCCTCCACGAGAAGGCACTCGCTTGCCACGACACATGGGTTTCGCCGTGGCAAAAGCCATGGTCGCGGCCGCGAGATGCCTTCTTCCTACTCTGGTCTTGTTCTAACTCGCCGCGGTGACCATGGTTTTGTCGCGGCGAGATTTGAACCTGAATGCTTGTTTTTGCTTCAAATCTTACTCGTTTTGCTCCGATTGAAAACCATTTTAACTCAAACCTGTTTTAAAATATTTCTAACATAAAACCGACCTCAACAACCATGTAAGACTCAATCGTGGACTAGAGGGGAGAGCGGAAGAGGGATTACCTAGCCTCTTGAAGGCTTTCTTTAAAAAACGTGAAAGAGGTGAGTCCTTGGGCTTTGATCCAATGAGATCTTGCTACGACAAGGCCGAGGAGTGATAGATCTTGGTTAAAAGAGGACCTATACGTAGATCTAAACCCAAAACGAGAGGATGGAAGGAGGAGAGTTTACCTTGCTCAAAAACAGGGGAAACGGAGAAGAAATGAGCTCGAATCCACTTCACCAAGTGTTAGATCTGGCAGTTCTTGACCTTGGAAGGTAGAGGAAGGAGTGAGAATCAAGGAGAACAAACGGCGAAGAGAAAGGAGTTAAGATGAGAGAGAACGAGTCGATTTACCGAGACGACGACGCATAACTGGGCACGGTCGCAGCGGCGAAAGTGGGGCTCACGGCCGCGAGGAAGAACACAGGCTTCTAGGCTCGTGTGTTGAGGAGGCGACCAGGATCTCACGGTAGCGGCTAGGAACTCGCGACAGTAACCAGGGCACTCGCGTCGGCAAAAATGGGACTGAGGGTGTATTTGTGTGGAAAAGGCTTCCCGATTCCAATTTTTGGGTTATTTCTTTGAGGGGAGGTCTTCTAGGAGGTGTTTCTGGGGATTTTTGTGGGAGAAAAACAAAAGATGGAGAATGGAGAGTGAGGAGAATGGGTTGAGAGGTGAAAAGTTGGGAATTTGGCTAGGGTTTTCATTTCCTTTTGTGGGAAGAATGATGAGATGAGGGAGAGAGGGTTTTGCTCAGATTTTTATGTTGATATTCTGAGTATTTTGGGATGAGGGTATACTATATATAGGGGAATAACTAGGGTTTTATGAGGGTGAAGACAAAATAATAAATGTGTAATGGGATGAGGAGAGAGAATGAGTGGAAGAGTGGAGAGGAGTGAGGGTGTGGGAGCCGGCCCAAGGGAGAGAGAGAGAGAGAGAGAAATCCCGCTCATCCGACCCTAAGTCCGACTTTCTATCCTGAATCCAACACAAGTTTCAAATCCGTTCCAAACGACTCCCAAGACTATGTTTTAAATTCGAACAATATAACGGGATTCAGCTCAAAATCTATGTTTTAAAATATGTCGGGATTGTTTTCAAAGACTTTCCATTTTTAGAAATCCACTCTGGGACGGGTTTTCCGAAACTTTCCAATTTTGGCAATTAAATACTTATTCAAAATTCCGGTCTTTACAGCTCCATCTCGTATGGCCTCCGTTCCCGTCTGCTCCCTCCAGCGTACCATGGTGGCTTCTGCCTCCGTTCACACTCTCCGTTCTCTCACTTTTGCCTGGAAGGATCTATCGAGCTCGGGCAATTTGTCCGCTTTCCCTTGTGCCATGAGCATTAGTTGCGAGCAGATATGTCATCTTATCCAGCCTCCATTGGTGCTGACATAGAGGCAGACTTCCGAATCTATTTTATACATGGGATCCAGTCCTGGATCTACCGAGTCCGACTTTCTTCTCCTCGGCCTTGTTCGTTCAGATCTACCTAGAATAAGTGCTAAAAGATGAGGGAAATTATTATTTTATTTTTAATACATTTGCTGGGTTATTTATTTTGCTTTCAATCTAATCAATTATTATATATAATAAAGAAGAAGTCGTTTGTGACATGTATTGGGTTCTTCTATTATAGTATTTTTAATCAATTGCAGTTTTCCCCATTAATTAATAGAATTCAACAATATATATACTCAATATAAAATTTTACTAATTTTTTTTTATCCAAGTGCACTTAATCAATATAGAAATATATGCTTAAGATAAGATTTTATCCTATTTAGTTAGATATCGATATATTTTTATAAAATTAATATGACAATATATGCTTGGTAGAGGTAAATGTTGTGGTTCACTTCTCCAAAAGTAAATCCCAAACCTATTACTAAGTATAGTGAATAAGTACAGGGCCGATCCCACAGAGAAGCAAGTTTTTGGACTGTATAGCTATCGATTATAAATGAATAGATGAGATTTGAGATAGATAAAAGTAAATGCAAATATATAAATAAAAGCATATACATAAGCGCTTTGAAATATAGAAGAGTGGTTACCCCTCAACTTCGCAACAATGGTGGTTTCCTCGCTCATTGAATAGATTGCTAGTCAATGGGTTTCTATTAATTACTCTAGGGTCGGCTTGTGCAAAGAATTAGATAGGCCGAACCTGTCGATGACCATCTAACTCCCTAAACTCTAGCATGTGGGCAAACCTGTCGATCACCATAAATAGTCACACTTTGCACAAATCCACCCATTTTATTTTAAAATACACTAAAACTGTTATTTATTTGACAAACGTTACAAAACCCTAGTTTTTTATTTGAAAATACATAAAATGATACCCACTTTATCCTTAATTTATCAAAAATAATAAATACTCATAGCTTATAATTCATGTCATTTTATGTAATTTTAAAAATTATAGGAATATCTTGTTATAGTATATAATGTTTGTGGGTTTTATATAAATTAAACATGTAAATAGTCACATACTATATCCATGTACCAACTAAATACTAATTTTCTTTTCGTTTTAGTAAATTCCGGACAAATGTAGTTGAAATTGTTAAGCCGAATCATTAGTTACAATCCCATTTAAAAAATGTACCATGAGTTGGTCAAATCTTATATAGTTTTTTTTAATTAAAATTCTTTGGTATAATATATAATACGTACTCATTATTTATGTGATTACATTTGAAATAGTAAGTTCATGCCTTTGCCTAAGATATGGGTACTGTCCCAGTATACTCTTAAAATAAAATATTTTTTTGTCTACGTGTCAGTCTCTCCTTAAACCTCTCATTTTCACTAATTAAGTTTTTTCACCCTTCTTTAATTATTTATTTCCTTTAATTTTTTATTCCTCTCTTTATCTCTTTATAGAAATCACATTTTTTCTTTTCTTTTTACTCCGTAATATATTCACTAACTATTGGACTTAATTGAAAATGTTCAATTCAATCTAATATAACTATTGGGTTTCATTTAAAACATTGAATTTAATATAACATAATGTTTACTATTAATCTACATTGAATTTAATATAACATAATGTTTACTATTAATCTACCTGTAAATCTTTATATATTATAAATATCTAATCTATATATACTACTTAATATATAAGCGTTTATGATGATGTGGCATAACCAATGTCATTTTAAATATTGATTATGCCACATCGCATTTAAACAAAGTCACAATGATATTATTATTATTTTTACAGAGTGATTTAAAATATCTATATTTATATATACTATTTTAAATGAGATTTTAAGAAAATCTAGAAGATTTGTACGTAAGATACATTTATGGTAAATATTTTTTATATTTTATATCTTAGCTTTTATTTATACTTTATAATATTAATTTTTTATTTTGTTAAGATTTTTTAAAAAATCGCGCCATGGCACATAAATTGTACTAATTTGTATTATTTTAAGTCAAAATTTTCATGATTTGTACTGTATTATATTTAATTGATTTTAAAGTTCATATTAATTTTGGTTTATAGATGGATAGTTTGTACAATATTATTTTATGATTTTTTCTATTCATATTATTTGTGGTTAAAATTTAATAGGTGATATTATTTTAAGTTATTTTTCATTATAATTATTAACCTAAAAAGTTCAGAAAAATCTTGCTACTTTATGATATCATATGAACATACTAATTTCTACTTTAATGTTTTTTATTGCAAAATATATATCACATATTCAATATTATACTATAATATTTATATTAGTTTTATATTATTATTTACTTCTAACTTTTAAAATTATATTTGTATTTTTTTCTAAATGATTATTTCAACTAAATAAATATAGTCGTACAATGCACGGGTTTTCCATTAATTTTAAAAATTAAAGGATATGTCTAATTAGATATGTTTTAAATGACAGAGTAGTAGGTGGTGGGGACGCGTGTTGTTTAAGGAACGAAAGGCAGGGTTGATTGCCATGTCATACGTTTGGGATGACATTGTGTCCCCCACTAGGCCATTAGACTCGCAGGCCATGGACCTTATACGTACCCTATTCGGACTACATTGAACTTCTTTTTTAGTTGCTACCCTGTACAGTAATACAAGTTGCTTTATTCATATCCATACAACGAGAAAATCCTGTGTAGATTGACTATTTTAATCGTAAGCGTTGTTGACAAATTAAAGGCTCTTTGGGATTGCCTAAAGCTGCTAGTAATATATTCAAACGGAGTACTGTACATAGACATGGCAATATGGCATGGCCACGGGTGGGATTGGCATGGATCGATGATCAGTCGTAATCGTGTTGACGGTTCGACGGATTCGAGTAAAGCTCAACGGGCCTTCCTGAAACCCGTTGATCTGTCGGATCTAACCTACTGTGTAGATTGACTACGCCAGTTTGTTACTCTTGACACGGACGTCTTTTTAGTCGTCACCTGAATTCACTTCTATAGACGAACATAGACTGGTTTGTCGCTTGAAATAGGACCGGTTGTAATACCATCCAAGAGCAGCTATCAGGCGATGAATAATTTCTATGTCCGTCGCTTGAATAACAAGTGGACGTTGACCACACCATTGACTGTGATGATGCGGGTGGCTTCAATAAGGATTGTCAGATGCCTGAGAGCGGTACAAGGTACAAGAGACGAACATTGTCCATAGTTCGTGACTTGAGCGATTTTCACTTGTGGTGGGAAAATTCCCGCCAGTTTTTTTGGTTGCTTGAGTACATATTAACTAGTGCTATATATATTTGTACAAATACATATATGTTATATATTTATATATTAATTTGCTATGAAACCATAGTTTATAATGCTATATTTATATAAAACCATATGTTAGAAGTGCAATTTGACCACATGTTGACCACATCATTCAAGGGACGAACATTGTCCATAGTTCGTGGCTTGAGTGATTTTCACTTATGGTGGAAAAAATCCCGCCAATTTTTTTTGGTTGCTTCTGCAGCGTTCGTGGAATTTCATCTCTACTTATTACCTCATTATGACGACAGAATGATGTAGAAATACCGACAAGCCTTGATCGAGAAGGTTTATGATTAGATTATATGTTTATTGATCCAAGCGATGGGGTGCTATATTCGGCTCGCGAGGATTTGAGTTATTCTATCACGGACTCGGATGGAAGTCAGATGATGTTCTTAGTCCAGGAACGTTCTTCTCCGATCACAGATCTCAAGAACTCAACTCCGGGGGTTTTAGGTCCAGGGAATTATTAGAGCTCTTCTTTCTTATCTTTCGAATCGGATCCGGCGTTTGTGATTGGAAGGGGGTATTTATAGGAAGGCTAAGCGAGCAGCTGGCTGGCGACCTCGTGGTTCTATCTAGGACACGTGTAAGGCATGCCCTCGTGCTTAGGAGTCTAGGTAATACACGTGGAGTTGTTTAGAGGTGAGGTTCTAGAACCAGTGAGCTGCTTGCTAAGGTTCTGGAGAACCACGAGGTACTTAAAGGATCCTCCCTGGTCCTTACGCAGGCATAGTTAATATTTAGGTCGCGAGGAGGGTTTGGTTGAGAAAGTGAGCGAGTACTTTACTCGCGATGGATCCTACAGCGGGGCCAGATGTCTTCTTGCGTTGGGTGACCTATTTATGACATTATATTTGTGCTATTTGATAGGTCTATTTTCTATGGCATCGTCATATCTCCTTGTAACCGGGTCGCGAGTGATACGTCATTCGCGATTAGGTTTCGATAAATACGATGCTTCCTGTTAAAAGACCAGTTTATTTGGGTGGGCTTTAGTTGGGCCTAAAGTGCGTTTTCGGCCCATTGAGCGGAGTGGGCCCATAGAGACCTATAAGTGAGGTTTTTTGACTCACCATCTTCTTATTCCGTATTTCTGAGAACACAAAGAGGAGAGAAAGAGTCCAAGGGTTTTCTGTGTTTTTCAGAGATGAGATCGGAGCTTGGTGGCAGTTCGTTCTTCAGTTTTCCAAGTTTTTACCGGCGTGTTTCGTCCATATTTCTCAAGTGAGTCTTTCTCGGCCTTTCTTTTGATCTTTTCAATTTCTCGGTTTGTGTTTTTCCTTTTGGGTTTTTTAGGGCAGTCGGAGACACCAAACCTAGTGGTGGAATTACCCTCTCTAGGTGAAGTGTTTGGCGGTTAAGGGGTGGGGACCAGGGTGTGTTCCGGTGCCTCCTTCCCCGCCTCCTCCGCTGCTCCACCGTTTCATCCCCTACCTTCTCCTTTATTCTCTCAGTCATAACTGTTTCTTTGGAGGGGTAAGGGAAATTTAGTAACATTGGGGCGGTGATGGGACGGGGTAGTTTTCCTTTTTTGGGTTTTTTCTGGAAAACCTCCGGCGGTTTATTTGGATTTTTCTTAAAAACCTCCGATGACTAGGGCGGAAGAAACCTTTTCGTCTCCTCTTCTTGCCTTTTCCAACGGCGATTTCTCGAAAATCGATAAATCTTTATGGAGGAGACGAAAAGGCGTCTCTTAACCGTCATCCGGCGGAGGGGAAGATGTCTTTTCAACGCCCCTATGGGAGGCGCGTGAGGTGCCAACTTGGGCCCACAAGAGGGCTTTTTGGCGCCAATTTTTGCTTCATCGCGATGTTGAAAAGGTAGTTCCCCCTTGCTGATTTTTCTTCTTGCTGCATTTTTTCCAGGGGGTTTTCTTCTTGTTTTTAGAATTAAGATGTCGCAAGCGAGTGATAGCCAGAACCGTAGCACGAGCTATAGGTATGAAGAGGTTAGTTCTTCGCGAACCAGATCCCGGGCCGATGTTGACTCGGATTCTTCAGTAAGTCCAGCTCCTTTCCCACCGAGTAAAAGACCTCGCGATGAGAAAAGAGAGAAAGTGAAACCCAAGGTGGGTTTAATTTCGAAGAAACGGAAGATGGCAGGAACCCTAAAACGTCCTTTCAAGAAGGATAACCCTGAGTAATATCATACCTCAGAGTCGATAAACGACTTGGGAAAAGGCGAGTCGTCTCGCGTAGCCAAAGAGGCTAAAAGATCGGTCCGAGTGATCCCGGGTGACTTTGCCTTGCCTCCTTACAATCGGTCAGAGGCAGATGACTGCAGTTTTTGTGAAAGTCATCCTTTTGCGGCGCCTCCTCCATTCCCAGCAATCTTTTTGGAACGCGTAGCTCCTATCGTAGTGAAGACACTGGGTGAGGAGTCGATGTTAAACGCCAAGCATCTGGAGGAGGTGGTGAGGCTTTACCCACGGCCGGCTGGGATAGAGATAGGTCTGGCTACCGCGAATGGGGGATGTTTGAATGAATACAAAGACCATGTTGTTGTTCATTTGGGTAGTTTGCTTCAGGGATTTCGCCTTCCTCATCCCCCGTTATACTCAAATTTTTTGGCACACATAAACCAATGCCCAGCCCAGCTTGCTTTTAACGTATGGATGTACCTGGCGGTATACATCATGCGTTGTGCCACTTTTAATAAAACGCCATCATTGGATCATCTTTTCTCTGTTCGTTCTTTGAGACATAATGAGGGACTAGTGTCCGCTTCTTTGGCTGGAAAGATTGTCGAGAGGTTGTCCAGCAGTTCGGGATGGAGAAGGAAATGGTTTCTTGTTCGAGATCCCTCAAATATTATTCTGAATTTTGTGATTAAACCTAGCAAGTACATCGCGCCTAATGTCAAGCATGTTGAGGCGGAGAGATGGAGAGCCGCGTTTGGGGAAGGGGTTGTATCGGTACGGGGTTATAGGACAGCTGTGACTCTGGTTCGTTTAGAGATGGTCGGACTTAGTCTCCCACATCGACCGGGTCGGTGTTCAAGAGTTTTTCTCAAGTCTCTTGCTGTTTTAATCGTGATTTTCTTTTATTCTAACTTGTTTCAACCTTTTTTCTGTAGATATGTTAGTTGATAAGTCGAAAATTGCCGCGCTCGCGAAGAAGAAAAGTGCTGCCCGAGGCGGATCCAGACCTGCCCTTGCTGTTGCCCCGCGATCGGGTGATGGTCGTCAAAACATTCCCCGTAGATCTCCTCCTGTGAACAAGAGCTCTAAAGGGAAGGAGCTAGTTGATGATCGGGAAAGCATATCATCCGATGAGCAGCCACTGGCTCATCGCGGGCAGAAACGACCAAGGGAAGGGACGAGGCCACTATGCTCTTAAGCTCTGAGCCAATTATCCAGGCGGGGATTTCCATGACGGCTTACCGGCTGCCTGGGTTCGGCCATATTAATTTTCAAAAACTGGAGATCTCTAAGAATAGCTGTCCAGCTGAACGAGATTATCTTCATCATCTGACGGATGAAGAATTAGTGGAGCAAGGCCAAAAAAGCAGGGGCTAGGTAATTTCCTTCGCGATCTATTCTCTCTTTCTTTCTTACTTTCCCTGTTTTACATATGTTTTGTTACTCTTCGTGAGTTGTTGTAGGATAATTTGCAATGGTCCGAAATGACTGGACGTTTGAGACATTACAATGACAAAGTGAGGGAGTTAAGAGGGATAATTACTACTTTGAAGGCAAAAGTGGAAAAGCTGAAGGACGCGGAGCTTCAGGAAGTAACTATCGAGAGTCTTAAAGAATCTTTGATGAAATCCCAGAAGGATGCAGAAGTGGCGAGGAGCGAGCTGGACCTGTCGCGAGTTGAACTTGCGAAGGCCCAAGAGGTAGGGGCTAAACATGAATCAGAGGCCTTGTGCTTGAGGGGTCAGCTTGTTGATGTCGAGCGTGAGTTAGAAAGAGTTCGCGAAGATCTTTCTAGCGTGAAGAGTCAATTGGAGCGCTTTAGTTTCGGGGAAGATGCTGTTCTCTCCAGGAAGTCACTTCGTGAGTTTATGCTCAGTGATGACGGCCAGGGGTGGCTATCTGATTTTCTACGGGACACTGGTCAAGACTGGTTAGATCATTACCTTGAGACGGACGGGCAGGATGTCCTTTACGACAGGGTTTCTGACGCGTACATGGAGGGGGTTGAAGGTGGGATTGTCCAAAGTGTCAATCGCTTCGCTCATCTTGGTGACGACGTAAGGGTCTTTCCTCCTAGTTATGAAAACGAGGATATGAAAGTTAAAGACCCTAAACGTGGACCACCTCCCTCCCTTGATGCTTCAATTGACGATGCCGCTGCCCTTGATCCTCCCTTTGTTGGTGAGAAGACCCCTGAGCCAGCTCGTGATGACAACCCTTGTACGGATGCTTAATTGACTGTTCGTCACGGGGGTTGCGGGGTGGTGTATGTAAAGTAGGAGAATAAAATAAAGCACAACTAGACTATCTCCCTGTCCCAAACAAATAATACAAGAATCCCCTCCCTTGTAGTAGTAGGGTAATTCAGGATCGAATCCACGAGGAGGTAGGTCAGCGCTTCCTTTGTTGTACTCACGATCAAGGCTTTCGACCTCAGCAGACACTCGATATCGAGTATACTGGTCGATATCGACCTCAGTTCTGGTCGATTTCCTAGCGCAGTTCCTGCAGAAGACAAAACAGCAAGTCGACGTCGAGCAGAGACCTCGATATCGATGTTAGACCTCGATATCGACCCTTATGGTCGATTTCGATGCTTGTCACAGAAACTGTTTTTGTAACCAATTTGTCGGAAAAGGATCCGAAGAAAATAGAATGTAGAGGGAAGATGAACAGAAACAAAACTAAGACTTTTATGAAGAATTTAATTAATTAAAAGGCTTCCAAAGTCGGGGTTTTATGCCACAACGATAACAATGCAAGTTTCATGCTAAAGATATGAACTTTAATGTCTTTCCGTCAAATAACTTTCGTTATCAACACTTAGGTGATTAGAGGCTTTCGCATAATTCCTAAGAGTTACTATCCAATTCATGAGTAATTCAAGTTCGCAATATGAGTGGCTTTCGCTTCAATAATGCAAATAATGAATCTCCCTAACTTTCGCAAAGGATCATGCATGGGGTAGAAGACGGAATTGCATAAAAGTCATACCTTTGATGCACTTACCTCATATTGCTATCGTCGGGCTCACCCCGACCCTAGAAGTGGGTTGACTACTCGCTCCTCATCATGCACATCATCATCATTGTTATTGAAAGAAAGCTACCTTGAATTAAAACTCCGAAAGAAAGTACAACCGAACAAGCCACTCCGCTCTCGCTTTACAACTCCACTCGGCCTCCTCTCTCTCTCTCTCTCTCTATTCTCTATTGCAACTGAATTGTCTCTAAAACCGAATCCCTAAACTCAGCCCTATTGGCTTCTAGTTATAGATGTCGATAAAGACTCGAAACCTTATCTTTATTCTCTATGATAAATTAAAACAAAGTAAAAGCTAAAACTTCATGGTGAAATCAGCCTCCTCATGATAGATCTGGTGTTGTTGATAGGAAACCTCGACCTTTGGATAGATATTGCAAGCACTGGATATAATTCTATCGAAATCAGAGTCGAATTCCTCTGCTGGCATGGTCGATATCGACCCTTGGACCTCGATATCGACCCCTCCAAAATCTTATCTCGAGCTTCTCCTTCTCCTACTCGAACTGGCACTCGACTTCTATCAACTTGGTCGATCTGGTAGCATCGATATCGACCCCCAGACGTCGATATCGACCTCTTTTGTGTCAAAATGCTCTGTTTTCTTTCCTGCTCGATTCCTATGTCTCTGATGTACTCGATGTCGAGGTCTTCAGTTGATTTCGACCTCTTCAGAAGACTTCGAGTTCTTTTTCCGCTCTTCTGAATTCATCCATTTTCATCCTGTTTTCTGCGAAATCACATGGAAACTCGTGCAAACCCATATATTTGACATTTAAGCATAAACTACACCATTCCCATGTTTTCCCATTAATGTGCATGCAAAAGACAATAAAATGAATTCATATGTGCATAGAAAATATGGCAATTTGCGCGCACATCAAACACCCCATACTTAAGCTTGCTTGTCCCCAAGCAATACTCTTGATGGTCATTCAGGGGAAGAAAGTAATCCCTCAACATCATAGATTCATTTTTCATATGTCCCTACAATCAATTGCCATCCTCGAGAAGGTACTTATGTCAACCAAGTCCATGCCTGTGCATAAAAGCAATTTCATACTTATAAAGGAGGTAATATGCAAAAAACAATTTTAGCGACATTGCATTAATAATCAAGAGGACTTTCTTCAAGCTTGTGAGAAGTGGATTGGTAAAAGGCTAAAGGTGGGCTAATATTTGGCCATGTGGTGTTAAATCCGGGGAAGTACACTTTCCAAAATATTCCACATTCTTCCTTCATAATGTCTCACCTTTCACTCATCGTTCAATGCTTTTTTTTCAATATAATGCTTTTACCTCTCTAACCTTAGCACTGCCTTCTCGCGAGTCGCAAACATGGGTGTCATGAATGGCCCCAAATACTTAGTACTTCGGACTCCTCACCTTTGTGTCCCATCTCGCCAAACTATTATCTCAGCGAGCAGGGTCGACCTACCTTTATCTCCTGAGGTGATCGGATTTTTTCTCGCTCATTTAATTTTCCATATTGTATCATTCCTGCCAACAACTTTATAAATGCACAACTCCATATAACTTCCAAAGATGTCATCCATTCAAAAAAAATTTGTCCCCGGATAGGGTATAAGGTAAAAAATGGACAATATGTATATGTGGAGCAATAATGATCATGATAAGTCTCATATATGGCTTTGTGAATATGCGTAGGTAAGGCTAGGATATGAACTTTGCTTGTATGGAATTTTTATAAAAAATCCTCCATCATCTTATCATGCACATGTCAAAAGCAACTTCAAATTTTCATCTCTTTTATGATTTTCTCAAAAAATTTGCACTTCATTGGGACTTCCCTTAACTAGGCAATCTCATGTTATATCTCTAATGAATCTAATTTTGCATCATAGAGCTCTTTTTTATACTTCCATGACTCTCTCTTCTCCAAAATTTTTGATGGGGGTCATTTTTTTTTATGCATTAAAATAAATATGCAACCCTAAACTAAGTATGAATATGCAAATAAGCCTTTCCCCCACCCCATACTTAAAATTTACAGTGTCCTCACTGTATTAGAACTAGGGTTAAGAAGAAGACTTACTAAACCGTCACAAATTTCAGGAGTCGAAGAAGACAACAGGGAAGGTCGATATCGACCCTTTACGTCGATATCGATGTCTCTCCTGATTTCTGCTCAGGCTTCAGGGTGATTCGGCCTCGATCACAAACCCTATCCATGTCGACCTTGAGGTCGATTTCGATGTCCGACATCGATTTCGATGCCTTTCTGTGTGCTTTTCTCTCTCCTGCAATTTGAAAACTAAACACAAAATATGCAAAACAATAAAGTGTCTAAAACCAAAACAAAAGCTGTCTTAAAACCAAAACTAAGTCTTTGTTACAAGCTCTAGATTTTTAAGTCGCTAGGCCGACTTCTTCCTTTGCGCTTCTCAAGGTGGCATCTGCAGAGCCCATGTGGCTTGGGCCTCGAATATCACTCCTTTCTTGTCCCGCAGCTGCATTCCCCCGGGATTGATTTGATTCACCGTGAATGGACCTAAGCTCTTATCCTTGAATCTTGTAGGGAACCAATGGTCTTTAGACTTGGCAACATAGACCTTGTCTCCTATCTCATATTGGCTTGAACCATCATCGGATACCCTACATAAACGCACATGCCAAGGCACACCTCTTCCAAATAATGATAAGTCCTTAATTGTAATTGAACAAGAGGAATCCGTACCTTGACTCACCTTCTTCTCAGTCTGTGGCTCAGGTCGATGTCGATGTGCGGAGGTCGATATCGATCCCTGTTGTACACCTGTAGAATCAGTCGATTTGGGGAGTTTTGACTCGATATGATCAGGTCGATTTCGACCCTTAGAGGTCGATATCGAGGTCTCCTCGCCTCTCTTCTCAGCGCTGATGGTGGTCGATTTCGATAGGGTGTGGTCGATATCGACCCTTGACCCCGATTTCGATGCTTCCTCTTTTCCTCTGTCGACCCCATACTTATGACCTGTCACAGAATCTTGAACAATAGTGGTCGATATCGACTTACCTGGGTCGATTTCGATGTTCTGTTGAGCTCCTTCGTTCAAGATTGCTTCAACTTCCTCTACTTGGGTTTCATTGATGGCTTTTATCTCCATTGGCCCTTGACTTTGCATCGTCTTGTTGAAGGAATACTCTATTACTTCATCACTAATTGTGAGTGAGAGCAATCCTTTCTTCACGCTAATGTTGGCATCGACGGTTGCTAGGAATGGCCTACCTAAAATAATTGGACAAGCAGGGTCCTCCGCTATGTCAACAACTAGGAAATCAGCAGGGACAAAGAATTTGCCTACTTGTACTGGCACATCCGTCACTATCCCAGTTGGAATCACTACGGTATTGTTAGCCATGTACAATCTTGCATCCACGGGCTCCAGAGGACCTATCTTTACCTTGTGCCAAATGGTTAGTGGCAACATGCTAACGCTAGCGCCCAAGTCAACTAAAGCATTAAATTTGAATTGACCTAGACCTATAGCGATAGAAAACTTACCTGGGTCCGCCCGCTTTTGTGGTAGCTCCAACCTGTTGCATTCCTCTGCGATCTCAGAGAGCGATCGCTTCTTACCCAAGATATCCTTAAGGAACCTTACATAAGATGGCATCTCGTGAAGTGCCTCTGTGAATGGTATAGAGACATTAAGCCCTTGGAGCATCTTCACGAACCGTTGGAACTTCTTTTCCGCTGGGTCCTTAGTCACCTTTCTAGTTGGGAATGGCAACACCTTCTTCCTTCCTGCGGCTGTAGTAGGGTCGATATCGACTGGAAGAGTCGATTTCTGTGGTGACGCAGAATTAGGGTCGACATCGACAAGAGGGTCGACATCGATGTCATCTTGGTCGATATCGACAGGGGGGGTCGATTTCGACGTCTGTTCTGGCTCCTTCTCCTCAACTTTTCGCTCGGGCGTTTGTAATTGACGCCCACTCCTTAGGTTTACTGCCGCAATATGACCTGTGGTTTTGCCCTTTTGGTTGGGCACAGTGGATCCAGGGAGTGATCCGGACGCTTTGGGCATTGCTTCTGCCAATTGACTCATTTGAGTCTCCATGTTGCGCTTCCAAACGTCGATCTCCCCAAGTCTAGAATTTATGCCCTACAGCTGAGTATGGACGGAGTTATTGGCTTGTTTGAACTCAGCGTGGTTCCTACGCATCTCATCAAGGATGATTTGCAGGTCATCTTTCTTAGTCTCCCGCTGAGGGTGCCCTGGTGCCCTATAGGTTGGGGGATCCCTTTGATAGAACCTTTGATCACCCCAATTTTGTTGATTGCCCCCTCCATAGGGGCCTCTCGTCCATTTGACCTTCTCATGTTGTTCCGCCATGGATACTTGCTCAGTATGTGGACAGGCACTGGTGTTATGCCTTATTGACCCACACTCCTGACAAGGTTTATTGTTGCTCAGGAACCTTACTTGCTTTTGAAGGCGGCGTGTTTGATCGTTATGGAATTGTTGCCGTACTTCAGGATCTATCTCCCATGGAGGCTCATATAGTGGCATAGATGGGGCATGCCTTGCATCATAGGCCGCAGCAGCCCCATAGGTGTTGTCAAAGTTCACAAGCCTCTCAATGGTCTCCCATGCCTCCGTTGGTGTAAGCTCAATGTACCGATAGGAGGTATATGAATTGATCCTCTCTTTATTCGGCGCATCAAGGGCGTTATAAAAGATCTCTTGGATGACATATGGAAGTTGCCCATGCGTCGGGCATGATCTCAGCAAGTCTTTAAAGCGCTCCCCTTCTGTGCTAGGGTTTCACCTGGCTTTTGTTTGAAAGCCGTGATCCTTTGTCGTAGCATCGCCGTTTTAGAAGGTGGGAAGAACTTGTTCAAGAATGCATCTTTCACTTCCGCCCATGTCCTTAGCGATCGTGGAGCCAAACTTTCAAGCCATTGTAATGCCTTTCCTGCCAAAGACCATCGAAAAGATTTTAGTCGCACATACTCTAAGTTTACTCCATCAGCAACTGCTTCACATAAGTCCATAAAAGTAGAGATGTGTTGCAGGGGGCATTCATTATGTCTTCCTTCAAAAGTATATCTTTTAATCTCAGATAGGAAGTTAATTTTTAATTCATAATTGGAGTGAGGAATTATAATGGCAGATTCAGGAAAATGAAGTGGCGGATGCATGTATTGCATCGCCGTCTGTCGATACTGATTTAGCCGCTCTTAGGCTTGTCTGCGCGCATCCTCCTCCCTATCAGCACGGGCTCGCTCAGCAGCAGCAGCGGCCCTTTCAGCAGCGATTGTAGCATTGTGGTCCTCGATCTCCTTTCTCAACCGCTCTATGATCTCAGCCTGCGTCTCGTTGTCAGCCATGATACGAATTGCTTTGTTGCGAAGATGGTAGAAACGTTCAGGCTCGTCAATTGGTTCCAGGATAGGTCCGTGATCAGAACGTCGCATAAACCTGCAAAATAAGCTTAGAAAAAGATCGTGATTAACTTAGGTGGCGATTGATTGCCTCCCCGGCAACGGCGCCAATTTGTTCGTCACGGGGGTTGCGGGGTGGTGTATGTAAAGTAGGAGAATAAAATAAAGCACAACTAGACTATCTCCCTGTCCCAAACAAATAATACAAGAATCCCCTCCCTTGTAGTAGTAGGGTAATTCAGGATCGAATCCACGAGGAGGTAGGTCAGCGCTTCCTTTGCTGTACTCACGATCAAGGCTTTCGACCTCAGCAGACACTCGATATCGAGTATACTGGTCGATATCGACCTCAGTTCTGGTCGATTTCCTAGCGCAGTTCCTGCAGAAGACAAAACAGCAAGTCGACGTCGAGCAAAGACCTCGATATCGATGTTAGACCTCGATATCGACCCTTATGGTCGATTTCGATGCTTGTCACAGAAACTGTTTTTGTAACCAATTTGTCGGAAAAGGATCCGAAGAAAATAGAATGGAGAGGGAAGATGAACAGAAACAAAACTAAGACTTTTATGAAGAATTTAATTAATTAAAAGGCTTCCAAAGTCGGGGTTTTATGCCACAACGATAACAATGCAAGTTTCATGCTAAAGATATGAACTTTAATGTCTTTCCGTCAAATAACTTTCGTTATCAACACTTAGGTGATTAGAGGCTTTCGCATAATTCCTAAGAGTTACTATCCAATTCATGAGTAATTCAAGTTCGCAATATGAGTGGCTTTCGCTTCAATAATGCAAATAATGAATCTCCCTAACTTTCGCAAAGGATCATGCATGGGGTAGAAGACGGAATTGCATAAAAGTCATACCTTTGATGCACTTACCTCACATTGCTATCGTCGGGCTCACCCCGACCCTAGAAGTGGGTTGACTACTCGCTCCTCATCATGCACATCATCATCATTGTTATTGAAAGAAAGCTACCTTGAATTAAAACTCCGAAAGAAAGTACAACCGAACAAGCCACTCCGCTCTCGCTTTACAACTCCACTCGGCCTCCTCTCTCTCTCTCTATTCTCTATTGCAACTGAATTGTCTCTAAAACCGAATCCCTAAACTCAGCCCTATTGGCTTCTAGTTATAGATGTCGATAAAGACTCGAAACCTTATCTTTATTCTCTATGATAAATTAAAACAAAGTAAAAGCTAAAACTTCATGGTGAAATCAGCCTCCTCATGATAGATCTGGTGTTGTTGATAGGAAACCTCGACCTTTGGATAGATATTGCAAGCATTGGATATAATTCTACCGAAATTGGAGTCGAATTCCTCTGCTGGCATGGTCGATATCGACCCTTGGACCTCGATATCGACCCCTCCAAAATCTTATCTCGAGCTTCTCCTTCTCCTTCTCGAACTGGCACTCGACTTCTATCAACTTGGTCGATCTGGTAGCATCGATATCGACCCCCAGACGTCGATATCGACCTCTTCTGTGTCGAAATGCTCTGTTTTCTTTCCTGCTCGATTCCTATGTCTCTGATGTACTCGATGTCGAGGTCTTCAGTCGATTTCGACCTCTTCAGAATACTTCGAGTTCTTTTTCCGCTCTTCTGAATTCATCCATTTTCATCCTGTTTTCTGCGAAATCACATGGAAACTCGTGCAAACCCATATATTTGACATTTAAGCATAAACTACACCATTCCCATGTTTTCCCATTAATGTGCATGTAAAAGACAATAAAATGAATTCATATGTGCATAGAAAATATGGCAATTTGCGCGCACATCATTGACCGCCTCTCCCCGCCTTATGAACACTTTGTGAAGTTTTATTTTTGCTTGGGAATTAGCGAACATTTTTACCCGTGGTGAGAGCCTCGTGCTCTGCCATGGTCTGTGTATGCGCTTATTTTGGATGTTTTAGACATTATGGCCCATGACAAGCGATGTCTTGTTGTGGTGTGAATATTTTATGTTTAACATGCGACATATTTTTGCTTGTCTTTCGCTTGTTTTCCTTAATGGTTTATTCTTCTGGATAGTTGCATTCGCGATACCCTTACCCATCTCCTGTCATTGATCGTTTTATGAAATGAATCGTGAGATGACAAAAAGTAGGGTCCGCGGATTTATTAGATATTATGCGGATGATAGGCAAAGATATAAATTCTTAGCGACGAAATATATTAGAGATGGATTTATATCTTCTGTAGTTTACATTTCTTCGTAGCATAGGTAGTCGGGCAAAACATCTCCGTTTTCTTCCGGGCCCGGTTGCTCTATTGCTACATCGAAGTGGGATTCTCCTTGGTATTCGAATGTAAGCCGGCTCCCTATTCTGAGGTTGTTAAAATTCGCGAATGATCTCCATCCTTCCGAGAGAGAGAACCAATCCTCTTCATCTTTCACGACTAGCACTAGGAACTCTTGGTTTGAAGGAGAGCATAGAAAGATTTGGTGTAGAAGTTCTTCCCCGAACTCTACAAAGATGTATGGTAGTGGAAGTCTATGTAATTGGCTTTCCATAAGGACTGTCTTGTTGAATTTTTGATTTGGAAAAAACATCGTGTTCAAAACGAAGGTTGGTGGTGGGATTTGTGATGATGCGGGTGGCTTCAATAAGGATTGTCAGATGCCTGAGAGCGGTACAAGGTACAAGAGATGAACATTGTCCATAGTTCGTGACCTGAGCGATTTTCACTTGTGGTGGGAAAATTCCCGCCAATTTTTTTGGTTGCTTGAGTACATATTAACTAGTGCTATATATATTTGTACAAATACATATATGTTATATATGTTATATATTATTTTGCTATGAAACCATAATTTATAATGCTATATTTATTTAAAACCATATGTTAGAAGTGCAATTTGACCACATGTTGACCACATAATTCAAGGGACGAACATTGTACATAGTTCGTGGCTTGAGTGATTTTCACTTATGGTGGAAAAAATCCCGCCAATTTTTTTTGGTTGCTTCTGAAGCGTTCGTGGAATTTCATCTCTACTTATTACCTCATTATGACGACAGAATGACGTAGAAATACCTACAAGCCTTGATCGAGAAGGTTTATGATTAGAATATATGTTTATTGATCCAAGCGATGGGGTGCTATATTCGGCTCGCGAGGATTTGAGTTATTCTATCACGGACTCGGATGGAAGTCAGATGATGTTCTTAGTCCAGGAACGTTCTTCCCCGATCACAGATCTCAAGAACTCAACTCCGGGGGTTTTAGATCCAGGGGATTATTAGAGCTCTTCTTTCTTATCTTTCGAATCGGATCCGGCGTTTGTGATTGGAAGGGGGTATTTATAGGAAGGCTAAGCGAGCAGCTGGCTGGCGACCTCGTGGTTCTATCTAGGACACGTGTAAGGCATGCCCTCGTGCTTAGGAGTCTAGGTAATACACGTGGAGTTGTTTAGAGGTGAGGTTCTAGAACCAGTGAGCTGCTTGCTAAGGTTCTAGAGAACCACGAGGTACTTAAAGGATCCTCCCTGGTCCTTACGCAGGCATAGTTAATATTTAGGTCGCGAGGAGGGTTTGATTGAGACAGTGAGCAAGTACTTTACTCGCGATGGATCCTACAGCGGGGCCAGATGTCTTCTTGCGTTGGGTGACCTATTTATGACATTATATTTGTGCTATTTGATATGTCTATTTTCTATGGCATCGTCATATCTCCTTGTAACCGGGTCGCGAGTGATACGTCATTCGCGATTAGGTTTCGATAAATACGATGCTTCCTGTTAAAAGACCAGTTTATTTGGGTGGGCTTTAGTTGGGCCTAAAGTGCGTTTTCGGCCCATTGGGCAGAGTGGTCCCATAGAGACCTATAAGTGAGGTTTTTTGACTCACCATCTTCTTATTCCGTATTTCTGAGAACACAAAGAGGAGAGAGAGAGTCCAAGGGTTTTCTGTGTTTTTCAGAGATGAGATCGGAGCTTGGTGGCGGTTCGTTCTTCAGTTTTCCAAGTTTTTACCGGCATGTTTCATCCATATTTCTCAAGTGAGTCTTTCTCGGCCTTTCTTTTGATCTTTTCAATTTCTGGGTTTGTGTTTTTCCTTTTGGGGTTTTTTAGGGCAGTCAGAGACACCAAACCTAGTGGTGGAATTACCCTCTCTAGGTGAAGTGTTTGGCGGTTAAGGGGTGGGGACCAGGGTGTGTTCCGGTGCCTCCTTCCCTGCCTCCTCCGCTGCTCCACCGTTTCATCCCCTACCTTCTCATTTATTCTCTCAGTCATAACTGTTTCTTTGGAGGGGTAAGGGAAATTTAGTAACATTGGGGCGGTGATGGGACGGGGTAGTGTTCCTTTTTTGGGTTTTTTCTGGAAAACCTCCGGCGGTTTATTTGGATTTTTCTTAAAAACCTCTGATGACTAGGGCGGAAGAAACCTTTTCGTCTCCTCTTCTTGCCTTTTCCAAAGGCGATTTCTCGAAAATCGAGAAATCTTTATGGAGGAGACGAAAAGTCGTCTCTTAACCGTCATTCGGCGGAGGGGAAGATGTCTTTTCAACACCCCTATGGGAGGCGCGTGAGGTGCCAACTTGGGCCCACAAGAGGGCTTTATGGCGCCAATTTTTGCTTCATCGCGATGTTGAAAAGGTAGTTCCCCCTTGCTGATTTTTCTTCTTGCTGCATTTTTTCCAGGGGGTTTTCTTCTTGTTTTTAGAATTAAGATGTCGCAAGCGAGTGATAGCCAGAACCGTAGCACGAGCTATAGGTATGAAGAGGTTAGTTCTTCGCGAACCAGATCCCGGGCCGATGTTGACTCGGATTCTTCAGTAAGTCCAGCTCCTTTCCCACCGAGTAAAAGACCTCGCGATGAGAAAGGAGAGAAAGTGAAACCCAAGGTGGGTTTAATTTCGAAGAAACGGAAGATGGCAGGAACCATAAAACGTCCTTTCAAGAAGGATAACCCTGAGTACTGTCATACCTCGGAGTCGATAAACGACTTGGGAAAAGGCGAGTCGTCTCGCGTACCCAAAGAGGCTAAAAGATCGGTCCGAGTGGTCCCGGGTGACTTTGCCTTGCCTCCTTAAAATCGGTTCGAGGCAGATGACTGCAGTTTTTGTGAAAGTCATCCTTTTGCGGCGCCTCCTCCATTCCCAGCAATCTTTTTAGAACGCGTAGCTCCTACCGTAGTCAAGACACTGGGTGAGGAGTCGATGTTAAACGCCAAGCATCTGGAGGAGGTGGTGAGGCTTTACCCATGGCCGGCTGGGATAGAGATAGGTCTGGCTACCGCGAATGGGGGATGTTTGAATGAATACAAAGACCATGTTGTTGTTCATTTGGGTAGTTTGCTTCAGGGATTTCGCCTTCCTCTTCCCCCGTTATACTCAAATTTTTTGGCACACATAAACCAATGCCCAGCCCAGCTTGCTTTTAACGTATGGATGTACTTGGCGGTATACATCATGCGTTGTGCCACTTTTAATCAAACGCCATCATTGGATCATCTTTTCTCTGTTCGTTCTTTGAGACATAGTGAGGGACTAGTGTCCGCTTCTTTGGCTGGAAAGATTGTCGAGAGGTTGTCCAGCAGTTCGGGATGGAGAAGGAAATGGTTTCTTGTTCGAGATCCCTCAAATATTATTCTGAATTTTGTGATTAAACCTAGCAAGTACATCGCGCCTAATGTCAAGCATGTTGAGGCGGAGAGATGGAGAGCCACGTTTGGGGAAGGGGTTGTATCGGTACAGGGTTATAGGACAGCTGTGACTCTGGTTCGTTTAGAGATGGTCGGACTTAGTCTCCCACATCGACCGGGTCGGTGTTCAAGAGTTTTTCTCAAGTCTCTTGCTGTTTTAATCGTGATTTTCTTTTATTCTATCTTGTTTCAACCTTTTTTCTGCAGATATGTTAGTTGATAAGTCGAAAATTGCCGCGCTCGCGAAGAAGAAAAGTGCTGCCCGAGGCGGATCCAGACCTGCCCTTGCTGTTGCCCCGCGATCGGGTGATGGTCGTCAAAACATTCCCCTCAGATCTCCTCCTTTAAACAGGAGCTCTAAAGGGAAGGAGCTAGTTGATGATCGGGAAAGCATATCATCGGATGAGCAGCCACTGGCTCATCGCGGGCAGAAACGACCAAGGGAAGGGACAAGGCCACTATGCTCTTAAGCTCTGAGCCAATTATCCAGGCGGGGATTTCCATGACGGCTTACTGGCTGCCTGGGTTCGGCCATATTAATTTTCAGAAACTGGGGATCCCTAAGAATAGCTGTCCAGCTGAACGAGATTATCTTCATCATCTGACGGATGAAGAATTAGTGGAGCAAGGCCAAAAAAGCAGGGGCTGGGTAATTTCCTTCGCGATCTATTCTCTCTTTCTTTCTTACTTTCCCTGTTTTACATATGTTTTGTTACTCTTCGTGAGTTGTTGTAGGATAATTTGCAATGGTCCGAAATGACTGGACGTTTGAGACATTACAATGACAAAGTGAGGGAGTTAAGAGGGATAATTACTACTTTGAAGGCAAAAGTGGAAAAGCTGAAGGACGCGGAGCTTCAGGAAGTAACTATCGAGAGTCTTAAAGAAGCTTTGACGAAATCCCAGAAGGATGCAGAAGTGGCGAGGAACGAGCTGGACCTGTCGCGAGTTGAACTTGCGAAGGCCCAAGAGGTAGGGGCTAAACATGAATCAGAGGCCTTGTGCTTGAGGGGTCAGCTTGTTGATGTCGAGCGTGAGTTAGAAAGAGTTCGCGAAGATCTTTCTAGCGTGAAGAGTCAATTGGAGCGCTTTAGTTTCGGGGAAGATGCTGTTCTCTCCAGGAAGTCACTTCGTGAGTTTATGCTCAGTGATGACGGCCAGGGGTGGCTATCTGATTTTCTACGGGCAGGATGTCCTTTACGACAGGGTTTCTGACGCGTACATGGAGGGGGTTGAAGGTGGGATTGTCCAAAGTGTCAATGGCTTCGCTCATCTTGGTGACGACGTAAGGGTCTTTCCTCCTAGTTATGAAAACGAGGATATGAAAGTGAAAAACCCTAAACGTGGACCACCTCCCTCCCTTGATGCTTCAATTGACGATGCCGCTGCCCTTGATCCTCCCTTTGTTGGTGAGAAGACCCCTGAGCCAGCTCGTGATGACAACCCTTGTACGGATGCTTAATTGACCACCTCTCCCCGCCTTATGAACACTTTGTGAAGTTTTATTTTCGCTTGGGAATTTGCGAACATTTTTACCCGTGGTGAGAGCCTCGTGCTCTGCCATGGTCTGTGTATGCGCTTATTTTGGATGTTTTAGACATTATGGCCCATGACAAGCGATGTCTTGTTGTGGTGTGAATATTTTATGTTTAACATGCGACATATTTTTGCTTGTGTTTCGCTAGTTTTACTTAATGGTTTATTCTTCTGGATAGTTGCATTCGCGATACCCTTACCCATCTCCTGTCATTGATCGTTTTATGAAATGAATCGTGAGATGACAAAAAGTAGGGTTCGCGGATTTATTAGATATTATGCGGATGGTAGGCAAAGATATAAATTCTTAGCGACGAAATATATTAGAGATGGATTTATATCTTCTGTAGTTTACATTTCTTCGTAGCATAGGTAGTCGGGCAAAACATCTCCGTTTTCTTCCGGGCCCGGTTGCTCTATTGCTACATCGAAGTGGGATTCTCCTTGGTATTCGAATGTAAGCCGGCTCCCTATTCTGAGGTTGTTAAAATTCGCGAATGATCTCCATCCTTCCGAGAGAGAGAACCAATCCTCTTCATCTTTCTCGACTAGCACTAGGAACTCTTGGTTTGAAGGATTTGGTGTAGAACTTCTTCCCCGAACTCTACAAAGATGTATGGTAGTGGAAGTCTATGTAATTGGCTTTCCATAAGGACTGTCTTGTTGAATTTTGGATTTGGAAAAAACATCGTGTTCAAAACGAAGGTTGGTGGTGGGATTTGTGGTGGAGAGAGCTCTCCTGAAGGCATGTCAAAGCTTGGCATTGTGCTCCGAATTATTTCGTTTGTACCTTGCCTCATGTTTTCATTTTATACTAGTTTTGTATATTGTGGATATGGATGTTGTTCTGCGGAGTCATCTGAATTACTATGAAGCAGGGTGGTGTGTTTTATCAGTACGTTGTTCGCGTAGGTCGATGTATGAGGTTTGCTTGTAATTTTCCTCACCGCTTGGTGAGAGGTTGTACTTATCGAACATTGTTTGTTGTGTTTTTTGATATATGTTGACCTCGTGGTAGACATGCGGTGTACTTTGTTGCTTCCTTTGCATAGATCGATATAAAAAAGTAAGAAGAGTAAAGCTTTCTTGTAGTTTTTCTTGCGGAAAATGATGGCTGCGACACCAGTTAATATTCCAGGTGTAGTATTTCCTTGCGTTAGAGGTTTTTCTCGAGATATTGCTGTCGAGGGGCATTTATATAGACTGGTAAGCTATGTCGTGCAATTTTATTCCTTGATAAGTAAAGCGTTTGTGATGTATTTATTTTTGTAGCAGCCCTTACCCTCTATATATCATGATTATGGGTATGATGCACTTGGGTTTGTCCATTTATGAACGCGTGTTGAAGAGGAATTTGTGGTGAGGGTGGAACCGTTAGGGCGCAACAACTATTGGTTTACCACTGGGTGGCCCGCGTTTGTCGTTTCGAATGAACTTCGAATTGGGACACGCTTGTTTTTCGAGTATGAAGGACACTCTTGTTTTGATGTTGTTGCTGTGAATCATGGTCCCGATCAAAATGGTGACTTAGATTTCACAGTTTGGGTTTGAACTTTTCGTTTTTGTAACTTTTCCTGCGGTTATATCGTTTACCTATTGTTGGATAGTTTTGCTTGGTGTATTATAAATAAACAAATATCTTGCTGGAGTTTATCGCAAAGAGTGGTTGAACAGAGTTGTAGTTCTTTAGTTATTGGTTTTTGTGTGAACCAATCTTTACTTTGTTGATCGCAGATGGGATATTCTTACTAAATTCTAACATCCTTTGACGTAGGCTAAACTGAGTAACATGTCTGCTCGTGATAGAGAGACCTACCTAGAAATCTCCAATGCCGTTGGGCGCCGGGGGGGTGTTAAAAAAGCTGAGTAGTCTTAGGTGCGATATTTGTGATAGAGGGACGTCCTTCCCCATTGTTTCTGGATGCTGAGGAGATTCACTTAAATGTAAAGCAATCTCCAGCTAATGAATCGCAATATAGAATCGTCTATCGCTAGTGTTTTTGGACGTTGAGGAGATTAATTTAATGATCAAGTAATCTCCAGCGAATGGATCGCGATATAAAATTGTCTATCTCCATCGTTTTTGGACGCAGGATTTTACTGGTAAAATTTTTAAATAGAGAGTAACAATAATATAAATCTCCGGAAACCGAGTTTTTATTGATAATCCGAGTTTCATTGAAAAAGGGAAATACATTTAGAACATTGCTTACCACACCGTTTCTGGGATCTAATGGAAACCATTTGATCTTGGACCGTTGTAATCGTTATTGTAGGGTTCATCGTCGATGTAGTAACCTTCCTTGTCGAAAAAATGGACTTGAAACCTTGTTTCCCCTAGGTGGATGAACTTTATTGATGTTTCCAACTCGAGTCCGTATGTTTCGACAAAGTCCCTCCATCCACGTGCTACCCAGTGAGTTCTGTAACTGCCCGCTACGATGTGGACAGGGAAATCTTTAACGACGCGAGTGGACAATAAGATTTGATCGGGAACATGAGGTTGGAAATGTTGGGCGAACTCGTAGGGCAACATCATGCGTATGTTTTGTTCGCTCCCTACTAAATAGATATAAAAAACAAAGGGGTTGTTTGGATTTTGATCGCTAGTATCCGTTGCCATGATTCTTTTTGGAAGGATTGATGAGAAAAAGGTTGAGCCCTTTGTGTTGTAGAGAAGAAATCCTTTTATTGTGGTATCGTCTTGTAGGCAAAATTTTGTAATAAATGACTGTTTTTTGATTTGAAATGTCTGTGCATCTGGTCGAGTTTTGAGATGACTGATGCCATGTGTAATACATGCAGAGTATCTCGTGAAAATTTACTTTCAGATTCTCTGTGTGGTTCCGATGTATGTAATAAATGCCTTTACTGAATTTTCAAAGCGTGTACAGTCTTCTTTTGGATATAAGAAGGTGTGGTGTTTGCAACATTTGAAGTCATCCATTTGTTTTATTTAACTACAATTATTCTGGTAGAAAGATGGTGTCTCCTAACCCTGTGATGCGAGATTTTTTCCGTTGTGTTGACGTAGAGGGGAGGATGCATCGCCTTGTAAGTTGTATACATTGGTTATGATCTGTATCTTTGAGATTGAATTGTTTATGAAGTAATTCTTTTTTGTTCTGCAGCCTCTTCCTGATGCTTTTGAGAGGATGTACGGTCATGTTGTATCTAACCATGTACGCTTGGTCTCTGCGGCTGGTGAAAACTTTCGTGTCGAGGTTTCTAAAGATGGTTTGAATCGTTGGTGGCTATCCGAATGTTGGAAAAGATTTGCGAACAATAATGACGTTAAGGTTGGAGCATCGATGGTATTTTTTCAATATATGGGATGGCATCGCTTCAAAGTTTTTGTTCTTGAGGATGAGGATGAGTAGGGTATAATTGAATTGTAATGGTGGTGTTATGAGATGTTTGGTCTTTGGTTATGCTTTCGTAAATTTATTCATTCGGTTTGTTTATGTGTAATCGCGAAGATTTAAGTAATCATTTCTCTATTTAATGTTTTAAGTATTTGGTTTGGGTCTCCCTACCGTATCTCTTTCTGTCCCAGATGTGACCACTGCTGGCCTGACACTAGGGTTTCGTGCTGCAGAGATGGACTCTGTGATTCTGCCACTTGCTTGGCATGCATTTCCTTCTGAGAAACTGTTTTGGATGGATATGAATTACTTTCTTGTGATGTGATAATACTATACTTGCTTTTTTTTAATAAATAACAGATGTTTGGATAAAATCTGGGACGTCGTACTTGTACTTTGTTTTAGTTGTTCGTGAACCGAAGTGAGGAATTATGACTTCTCCCCATCCTCGTCGGCGTGATTTTTTCCGTTCCATCGATTCTGAGGAAAAGATGGAATATATGGTAGTTGTTTCTACTCTCCTATTTGTGATTCTCTTGCTTTTTGGATATCTGATTTTGGTTTCTCGCAGCTTTTGCCTGAATCTTTTGGCGCGCAGTACGTTCGCGATGAATTGACTCATGTGTGCTTGGTGTCTCCCACTGGGCGAGAGTTTTAAGTAAGGTTGTTTCGAGATAGCCAAGATCATTATATCCTTACTGAAGGTTCGCGTGCTTTTGCTGTAGACAGTGGTTTACGCGTTGGGGAGTCTCTTATTATTTTCAAATATGAGGGGAGTAGCCGTTTTACCATAATTGTTCTAGAGGCGAATGAGTGAGTTCACGTAGATGAGCTTGCGAGAATTAGATCTGAAATTGTATTTACCTCCTCGTTATTGCACCCTTTGTGCGACTCCTGTTATGTTTAATCGTTTTTGTTCTTTGAAATGTCTGTAGGGGACGTATTGCGTTTATATCTTTTGGGGTTCTTCTTTGCATGCTAGTTTGGATATGTGCTTTGTCGAAATCTCTTAAAATTTATTAAGGTTCAAAAAATAGTTTAAACAACCTTTTGATTAAGACTTGAAGAAAATAAACGAACAACCCATGTTGTAAACAAAGTGGAATAAAATACATCGCTTTTATTAAATTTTCAGATGTCAATGAAACATCATCGTGAACCTGTGTTCGAAAGGTATACGATATTTAGATTTATTCTCCTTTGAGGTTTACTTGTATGCATATCTGTGTTTAAAACACACGCGATAGATAAATTTATTCTCCTTGGAGGCTTACTTGCATGCATATCTATGCTTAAAACACACGCGATAGCTAAATTTATTCTCCTTGGAGGCTTACTTATATGCATATCCGTGTTTAGAACACACGCGATAGTTAAATTTATTCTCCTTGGAGGCTTACTTGCATGAATATCCATGTTTAAAAGACACGCGATAGCTAAATTTATTCTCCTTGGAGGCTTACTTGCATGCATATCCGTGTTTAAAACACAAGCGATAGCTAAATTTATTCTCCTTGGAGGCTTACTTGCATGCATATCCGTGTTTAAAACACACGCGATAGCTAAATTTATTCTCCTTGGAGGCTTACTTGCATGCATATCCATGTTTAAAACACACGCGATAGCAAAATTTATTCTCCTTGGAGGCTTACTTGCATGTATATCCGTGTTTAAAACACACGCGATAGCTAAATTTATTCTCCTTGGAGGCTTACTTGCATGCATATCCGTGTTTAAAACACACGTGATAGATAAATTTAGTCTTCTTGGAGGCTTACTTGCATGCATATCCGTGTTTAAAACAGACGCGATAGATAAATTTATTCTCCTTGGAGGCTTACTTGCATGCATATCCGTTTTTAAAACACACGTGATAGCTAAATTTATTCTCCTTGGAGGCTTACTTACATGCATATCCGTGTTTAAAACACACACGATAGTTAAATTTATTCTCCTTGGAGGCTTACTTGCATGCATATCCGTGTTTAAAAGACACGCGATAGCTAAATTTATTCTCCTTGGACGCTTACTTGCATGCATATCCGTGTTTAAAACACACGCGATAGTTAAATTTATTCTCCTTGGAGGCTTACTTGCATGCATATCCGTGTTTAAAAGACACGCGATAGCTAAATTTATTCTCCTTGGAGGCTTACTTGCATGCATATCCGTGTTTAAAACACAAGCGATAGCAAAATTTATTCTCCTTGGAGGCTTACTTGCATGCATATCCGAGTTTAAAACACACGCGATACCTAAATTTATTCTCCTTGGAGGCTTACTTGCATGCATATCCATGTTTAAAACACACGCGATAGCAAAATTTATTCTCCTTGGTGGCTTACTTGCATGCATATCCGTGTTTAAAACACACGCGATAGCTAAATTTATTCTCCTTGGAGGCTTACTTGCATGAATATCCATGTTTAAAAGACACGCGATAGCTAAATTTATTCTCCTTGGAGGCTTACTTGCATGCATATCCGTGTTTAAAACACAAGCGATAGCTAAATTTATTCTCCTTGGAGGCTTAATTGCATGCATATCCGTGTTTAAAACACACGCGATAGCTAAATTTATTCTCCTTAGAGGCTTACTTGCATGCATATCCGTGTTTAAAACACACGCGATAGCTAAATTTAGTCCTCTTGGAGGCTTACTTGCATGCATATCCGTGTTTAAAACAGACGCGATAGATAAATTTATTCTCCTTGGAGGCTTACTTGCATGCATATCCGTGCTTAAAACACACGCGATAGCTAAATTTATTCTCCTTGGAGGCTTACTTGCATGCATATCCGTGTTTAAAACACACGCGATAGCTAAATTTATTATCCTTGGAGGCTTACTTGCATGCATATCCATGTTTAAAACACACGCGATAGCTAAATTTATTATCCTTGGAGGCGTACTTGCAAGCATATCCGTGTTTAAAACACACGCAATAGCAAAATTTATTCTCATTGGAGGCTTACTTGCATGCATATCCGTGTTTAAAGCACACGCGATAGATAAATTTATTCTCCTTGGAGGCTTACTTGCATGCATATCCGTGTTTAAAACACACGCGATAGCTAAATTTATTCTCGTTGGAGGCTTACTTGCATGCATATCCGTGTTTAAAACACACGGGATAGATAAATTTATTCTCCTTGGAGGCTTACTTGTATGCATATCCGTGTTTAAAACACACGCGATAGCTAAATTTATTCTCCTTAGAGGCTTACTTGCATTCATATCCGTGTTTAAAACACACGCGATAGCTAAATTTATTCTCCTTAGAGGCTTACTTGCATGCATATCCGTGTTTAAAACACACGCGATAGCTAAATTTATTCTCCTTGGAGGCTTACTTGCATGCATATCCGTGTTTAAAACACACGCGATAGCAAAATTTATTCTCCTTGGAGGCCTACTTGCATGCATATCCGTGTTTAAAACACACGCGATAGCAAAATTTATTCTCCTTGGAGGCTTACTTGCATGCATATCCATGTTTAAAACACACGCGATAGCTAAATTTATTCTCCTCGGAGGCTTACCTGCATGCATATCCGTGTTTAAAACACACGCGATAGCAAAATTTATTCTCCTTGGAGGCTTACTTGCATGCATATCCGTGTTTAAAACACACGCGATAGCTAAATTTATTCTCCTTGGAGGCTTACTTGCATGCATATCCGTGGTTAAAACACACGCGATAGCTAAATTTAGTCTCCTTGGAGGCTTACTTGCATGCATATCCGTGTTTAAAACACACGCGATAGATAAATTTATTCTCCATGGAGGCTTACTTGCATGCATATTCGTGTTTAAAACACACGCGATAGCTAAATTTATTCTCCTTGGAGGCTTACTTGCATGCATATCCGTATTTAAAACACACACGATAGATAAATTTATTCTCCTTGGAGGCTTACTTACATGCATATCCGTGTTTAAAACACACAAGATAGTTAAATTTATTCTCCTTGGAGGCTTACTTGCATGCATATCCGTGTTTAAAAGACACGCGATAGCTAAATTTATTCTCCTTGGAGGCTTACTTGCATGCATATCCGTGTTTAAAACACAGGCGATAGTTAAATTTATTCTCCTTGGAGGCTTACTTGCATGTATATCCGTGTTTAAAAGACACGCGATAGCTAAATTTATTCTCCTTGGAGGCTTACTTGCATGCATATCCGTGTTTAAAACACAAGCAATAGCTAAATTTATTCTCCTTGGAGGCTTACTTGCATGCATATCCGTATTTAAAACACACGCGATACCTAAATTTATTCTCCTTGGAGGCTTACTTGCATGCATATCCATGTTTAAAACACACGCGATAGCAAAATTTATTCTCCTTGGTGGCTTACTTGCATGCATATCCGTGTTTAAAACACACGCGATAGCTAAATTTATTCTCCTTGGAGGCTTACTTGCATGCATATCCGTGTTTAAAACACACGCGATAGATAAATTTAGTCCTCTTGGAGGCTTACTTGCATGCATATCCGTGTTTAAAACAGACGCGATAGATAAATTTATTCTCCTTGGAGGCTTACTTGCATGCATATCCGTGCTTAAAACACACGCGATAGCTAAATTTATTCTCGTTGGAGGCTTACTTACATGCATATCCGTGTTTAGAACACACACGATAGTTAAATTTATTCTCCTTGGAGGCTTACTTGCATGCATATCCGTGTTTAAAAGACACGCGATAGCTAAATTTATTCTCCTTGGAGGCTTACTTGCATGCATATCCGTGTTTAAAACACACGCGATAGCTAAATTTATTCTCCTTGGAGGCTTACTTGCATGCATATCCGTGTTTAAAACACACGCGATAGCTAAATTTATTATCCTTGGAGGCTTACTTGCATGCATATCCGTGTTTAAAACACACGCGATATCTAAATTTATTATCCTTGGAGGCGTACTTGCAAGCATATCCGTGTTTAAAACACACGCAATAGCAAAATTTATTCTCATTGGAGGCTTACTTGCATGCATATCCGTGTTTAAAGCACACGCGATAGATAAATTTATTCTCCTTGGAGGCTTACTTGCATGCATATCCGAGTTTAAAACACACGCGATAGCTAAATTTATTCTCGTTGGAGGCTTACTTGCATGCATATCCGTGTTTAAAACACACGGGATAGATAAATTTATTCTCCTTGGAGGCTTACTTGTATGCATATCCGTGTTTAAAACACACGCGATAGCTAAATTTATTCTCCTTAGAGGCTTACTTGCATGCATATCCGTGTTTAAAACACATGCGATAGCTAAATTTATTCTCCTCGGAGGCTTACTTGCATGCATATCCATGTTTAAAACACACACGATAGCAAAATTTATTCTCCTTGGAGGCCTACTTGCATGCATATCCATGTTTAAAACACACGCGATAGCAAAATTTATTCTCCTTGGAGGCTTACTTGCATGCATATCCATGTTTAAAACACACGCGATAGATAAATTTATTCTCCTCGGAGGCGTACTTGCATGCATATCGGTGTTTAAAACACACGCGATAGCAAAATTGATTCTCCTTGGAGGCTTACTTGCATGCATATCCATGTTTAAAACACACGCGATAGCTAAATTTATTCTCCTTGGAGGCTTACTTGCATGCATATCCGTGGTTAAAACACACGCGATAGCTAAATTTAGTCTCCTTGGAGGCTTACTTGCATGCATATCCGTGTTTAAAACACACGCGATAGATAAATTTATTCTCCATGGAGGCTTACTTGCATGCATATTCGTGTTTATAACACACGCGATAGCTAAATTTATTCTCCTTGGAGGCTTACTTGCATGCATATCCGTGTTTAAAACACACGCGATAGCTAAATTTAGTCTCCTTGGAGGCTTACTTGCATGCATATCCGTGTTTAAAACACACGCGATAGATAAATTTATTCTCCATGGAGGCTTACTTGCATGCATATTCGTGTTTAAAACACACGCGATAGCTAAATTTATTCTCCTTGGAGGCTTACTTGCATGCATATCCGTATTTAAAACACACACGATAGATAAATTTATTCTCCTTGGAGGCTTACTTACATGCATATCCGTGTTTAAAACACACAAGATAGTTAAATTTATTCTCCTTGGAGGCTTACTTGCATGCATATCCGTGTTTAAAAGACACGCGATAGCTAAATTTATTCTCCTTGGAGGCTTACTTGCATGCATATCCGTGTTTAAAACACAGGCGATAGTTAAATTTATTCTCCTTGGAGGCTTACTTGCATGTATATCCGTGTTTAAAAGACACGCGATAGCTAAATTTATTCTCCTTGGAGGCTTACTTGCATGCATATCCGTGTTTAAAACACAAGCAATAGCTAAATTTATTCTCCTTGGAGGCTTACTTGCATGCATATCCGTATTTAAAACACACGCGATACCTAAATTTATTCTCCTTGGAGGCTTACTTGCATGCATATCCATGTTTAAAACACACGCGATAGCAAAATTTATTCTCCTTGGTGGCTTACTTGCATGCATATCCGTGTTTAAAACACACGCGATAGCTAAATTTATTCTCCTTGGAGGCTTACTTGCATGCATATCCGTGTTTAAAACACACGCGATAGATAAATTTAGTCCTCTTGGAGGCTTACTTGCATGCATATCCGTGTTTAAAACAGACGCGATAGATAAATTTATTCTCCTTGGAGGCTTACTTGCATGCATATCCGTGCTTAAAACACACGCGATAGCTAAATTTATTCTCGTTGGAGGCTTACTTACATGCATATCCGTGTTTAGAACACACACGATAGTTAAATTTATTCTCCTTGGAGGCTTACTTGCATGCATATCCGTGTTTAAAAGACACGCGATAGCTAAATTTATTCTCCTTGGAGGCTTACTTGCATGCATATCCGTGTTTAAAACACACGCGATAGCTAAATTTATTCTCCTTGGAGGCTTACTTGCATGCATATCCGTGTTTAAAACACACGCGATAGCTAAATTTATTATCCTTGGAGGCTTACTTGCATGCATATCCGTGTTTAAAACACACGCGATATCTAAATTTATTATCCTTGGAGGCGTACTTGCAAGCATATCCGTGTTTAAAACACACGCAATAGCAAAATTTATTCTCATTGGAGGCTTACTTGCATGCATATCCGTGTTTAAAGCACACGCGATAGATAAATTTATTCTCCTTGGAGGCTTACTTGCATGCATATCCGAGTTTAAAACACACGCGATAGCTAAATTTATTCTCGTTGGAGGCTTACTTGCATGCATATCCGTGTTTAAAACACACGGGATAGATAAATTTATTCTCCTTGGAGGCTTACTTGTATGCATATCCGTGTTTAAAACACACGCGATAGCTAAATTTATTCTCCTTAGAGGCTTACTTGCATGCATATCCGTGTTTAAAACACATGCGATAGCTAAATTTATTCTCCTCGGAGGCTTACTTGCATGCATATCCATGTTTAAAACACACGCGATAGCAAAATTTATTCTCCTTGGAGGCCTACTTGCATGCATATCCGTGTTTAAAACACACGCGATAGCAAAATTTATTCTCCTTGGAGGCTTACTTGCATGCATATCCATGTTTAAAACACACGCGATAGATAAATTTATTCTCCTCGGAGGCGTACTTGCATGCATATCGGTGTTTAAAACACACGCGATAGCAAAATTGATTCTCCTTGGAGGCTTACTTGCATGCATATCCATGTTTAAAACACACGCGATAGCTAAATTTATTCTCCTTGGAGGCTTACTTGCATGCATATCCGTGGTTAAAACACACGCGATAGCTAAATTTAGTCTCCTTGGAGGCTTACTTGCATGCATATCCGTGTTTAAAACACACGCGATAGATAAATTTATTCTCCATGGAGGCTTACTTGCATGCATATTCGTGTTTATAACACACGCGATAGCTAAATTTATTCTCCTTGGAGGCTTACTTGCATGCATATCCGTGTTTAAAACACACGCGATAGCTAAATTTATTCTCCTTGGAGGCTTACTTACATGCATATCCGTGTTTAAAACACACACGATAGCTAAATTTATTCTCCTTGGAGGCTTACTTGCATGCGTATCCGTGTTTAAAACACACGCGATAGCAAAATTTATTCTCCTTGGAGGCCTACTTGCATGCATATCCGTGTTTAAAACACACGCGATAGCAAAATTTATTCTCCTTGGAGGCTTACTTGCATGCATATCCATGTTTAAAACACACGCGGTAGCTAAATTTATTCTCCTCGGAGGCTTACCTGCATGCATATCCGTGTTTAAAACACACGCGATAGCAAAATTTATTCTCCTTGGAGGCTTACTTGCATGCATATCCGTGTTTAAAACACACGCGATAGCTAAATTTATTCTCCTTGGAGGCTTACTTGCATGCATATCCGTGGTTAAAACACACGCGATAGCTAAATTTAGTCTCCTTGGAGGCTTACTTGCATGCATATCCGTGTTTAAAACACACGCGATAGATAAATTTATTCTCCATGGAGGCTTACTTGCATGCATATTCGTGTTTAAAACACACGCGATAGCTAAATTTATTCTCCTTGGAGGCTTACTTGCATGCATATCCGTATTTAAAACACACGCGATAGATAAATTTATTCTCCTTGGAGGCTTACTTACATGCATATCCGTGTTTAAAACACACACGATAGTTAAATTTATTCTCCTTGGAGGCTTACTTGCATGCATATCCGTGTTTAAAAGACACGCGATAACTAAATTTATTCTCCTTGGAGGCTTACTTGCATGCATATCCGTGTTTAAAACACAGGCGATAGTTAAATTTATTCTCCTTGGAGGCTTACTTGCATGTATATCCGTGTTTAAAAGACACGCGATAGCTAAATTTATTCTCCTTGGAGGCTTACTTGCATGCATATCCGTGTTTAAAACACAAGCGATAGCTAAATTTATTCTCCTTGGAGGCTTACTTGTATGCATATCCGTATTTAAAACTCACGCGATACCTAAATTTATTCTCCTTGGAGGCTTACTTGCATGCATATCCATGTTTAAAACACACGCGATAGCTAAATTTATTCTCCTTGCAGGGTTACTTGCATGCATATCCGTGGTTAAAACACACGCGATAGCTAAATTTAGTCTCCTTGGAGGCTTACTTGCATGCATATCCGTGTTTAAAACACACGCGATAGATAAATTTATTCTCCATGGAGGCTTACTTGCATGCATATTCGTGTTTAAAACACACGCGATAGCTAAATTTATTCTCCTTGGAGGCTTACTTGCATGCATATCCGTGTTTAAAACACACGCGATAGCTAAATTTATTCTCCTTGGAGGCTTACTTACATGCATATCCGTGTTTAAAACACACACGATAGCTAAATTTATTCTCCTTGGAGGCTTACTTGCATGCATATCCGTGTTTAAAACACAAGCGATAGCAAAATTTATTCTCCTTGGAGGCCTACTTGCATGCATATCCGTGTTTAAAACACATGCGATAGCAAAATTTATTCTCCTTGGAGGCTTACTTGCATGCATATCCATGTTTAAAACACACGCGATAGCTAAATTTATTCTCCTCGGAGGCTTACCTGCATGCATATCCGTGTTTAAAACACACGCGATAGCAAAATTTATTCTCCTTGGAGGCTTACTTGCATGCATATTCGTGGTTAAAACACACGCGATAGCTAAATTTAGTCTCTTTGGAGGCTTACTTGCATGCATATCCGTGTTTAAAACACACGCGATAGATAAATTTATTCTCCATGGAGGCTTACTTGCATGCATATTCGTGTTTAAAACACACGCGATAGCTAAATTTATTCTCCTTGGAGGCTTACTTGCATGCATATCCGTATTTAAAACACACGCGATAGATAAATTTATTCTCCTTGGAGGCTTACTTACATGCATATCCGTGTTTAAAACACACACGATAGTTAAATTTATTCTCCTTGGAGGCTTACTTGCATGCATATCCGTGTTTAAAAGACACGCGATAACTAAATTTATTCTCCTTGGAGGCTTACTTGCATGCATATCCGTGTTTAAAACACAGGCGATAGTTAAATTTATTCTCCGTGGAGGCTTACTTGCATGTATATCCGTGTTTAAAAAACACGCGATAGCTAAATTTATTCTCCTTGGAGGCTTACTTGCATGCATATCCGTGTTTAAAACACAAGCGATAGCTAAATTTATTCTCCTTGGAGGGTTACTTGCATGCATATCCGTATTTAAAACACACGCGATACCTAAATTTATTCTCCTTGGAGGCTTACTTGCATGCATATCCATGTTTAAAACACACGCGATAGCAAAATTTATTCTCCTTGGTGGCTTACTTGCATGCATATCCGTGTTTAAAACACACGCGATAGCTAAATTTATTCTCCTTGGAGGCTTACTTGCATGCATATTCGTGTTTAAAACACACGCGATAGATAAATTTAGTCCTCTTGGAGGCTTACTTGCATGCATATCCGTGTTTAAAACAGACGCGATAGATAAATTTATTCTCCTTGGAGGCTTACTTGCATGCATATCCGTGCTTAAAACACACGCGATAGCTAAATTTATTCTCCTTGGAGGCTTAAATGCATGCATATCCGTGTTTAAAACACACGCGATAGCTAAATTTATTATCCTTGGAGGCTTACTTGCATGCATATCCATGTTTAAAACACACGCGATAGCTAAATTTATTATCCTTGGAGGCGTACTTGCAAGCATATCCGTGTTTAAAACACACGCAATAGCAAAATTTATTCTCATTGGAGGCTTACTTGCATGCATATCCGTGTTTAAAGCACACGCGATAGATAAATTTATTCTCCTTGGAGGCTTACTTGCATGCATATCCGTGTTTAAAACACACGCGATAGCTAAATTTATTCTCGTTGGAGGCTTACTTGCGTGCATATCCGTGTTTAAAACACACGGGATAGATAAATTTATTCTCCTTGGAGGCTTACTTGTATGCATATCCGTGTTTAAAACACACGCGATAGCTAAATTTATTCTCCTTAGAGGCTTACTTGCATGCATATCCGTGTTTAAAACACATGCGATAGCTAAATTTATTCTCCTTAGAGGCTTACTTGCATGCATATCCGTGTTTAAAACACACGCGATAGCTAAATTTATTCTCCTTAGAGGCGTACTTGCATGCATATCCGTGTTTAAAACACACGCGATAGCAAAATTTATTCTACTTGGAGGCCTACTTGCATGCATATCCGTGTTTAAAACACACGCGATAGCAAAATTTATTCTCCTTGGAGGCTTACTTGCATGCATATCCATGTTTAAAACACACGCGATAGCTAAATTTATTCTCCTCGGAGGCTTACCTGCATGCATATCCGTGTTTAAAACACACGCGATAGCAAAATTTATTCTCCTTGGAGGCTTACTTGCATGCATATCCGTGTTTAAAACACACGCGATAGCTAAATTTATTATCCTTGGAGGCTTACTTGCATGCATATCCGTGGTTAAAACACACGCGATAGCTAAATTTAGTCTCCTTGGAGGCTTACTTGCATGCATATCCGTGTTTAAAACACACGCGATAGATAAATTTATTCTCCATGGAGGCTTACTTGCATGCATATTCGTGTTTAAAACACACGCGATAGCTAAATTTATTCTCCTTGGAGGCTTACTTGCATGCATATCCGTATTTAAAACACACGCGATAGATAAATTTATTCTCCTTGGAGGCTTACTTACATGCATATCCGTGTTTAAAACACACACGATAGTTAAATTTATTCTCCTTGGAGGCTTACTTGCATGCATATCCGTGTTTAAAAGACACGCGATAGCTAAATTTATTCTCCTTGGAGGCTTACTTGCATGCATATCCGTGTTTAAAACACAGGCGATAGTTAAATTTATTCTCCTTGGAGGCTTACTTGCATGCATATCCGTGTTTAAAACACACGCGATAGCTAAATTTATTCTCCTTGGAGGCTTACTTGCATGCATATCCGTGTTTAAAACACAAGCGATAGCTAAATTTATTCTCCTTGGAGGCTTACTTGCATGCATATCCGTGTTTAAAAGACACGCGATACCTAAATTTATTCTCCTTGGAGGCTTACTTGCATGCATATCCATGTTTAAAACACACGCGATAGCAAAATTTATTCTCCTTGGTGGCTTACTTGCATGCATATCCGTATTTAAAACACACGCGATAGCTAAATTTATTCTCCATGGAGGCTTACTTGCATGCATATTCGTGTTTAAAACACACGCGATAGATAAATTTAGTCTCCTTGGAGGCCTACTTGCATGCATATCCGTGTTTAAAACACACGCGATAGCTAAATTTATTCTCCTTGGAGGCTTACTTGCATGCATATCCGTATTTAAAACACACGCGATAGATAAATTTATTCTCCTTGGAGGCTTACTTGCATGCATATCCGTGTTTAAAACACACGCGATAGCTAAATTTATTCTCCTTGGAGGCTTACTTGCATGCATATCCGTGGTTAAAAGACACGCGATAACTAAATTTATTCTCCTTGGAGGCGTACTTGCATGCATATCCGTGTTTAAAACACAGGCGATAGTTAAATTTATTCTCCTTGGAGGCTTACTTGCATGCATATCCGTGTTTAAAACACACGCGATAGCTAAATTTATTCTCCTTGGAGGCTTACTTGCATGCATATCCGTGTTTAAAACACAAGCGATAGCTAAATTTATTCTCCTTGGAGGCTTACTTGCATGCATATCCGTGTTTAAAAGACACGCGATACCTAAATTTATTCTCCTTGGAGGCTTACTTGCATGCATATCCATGTTTAAAACACACGCGATAGCAAAATTTATTCTCCTTGGTGGCTTACTTGCATGCATATCCGTATTTAAAACACACGCGATAGCTAAATTTATTCTCCATGGAGGCTTACTTGCATGCATATTCGTGTTTAAAACACACGCGATAGATAAATTTAGTCTCCTTGGAGGCCTACTTGCATGCATATCCGTGTTTAAAACACACGCGATAGCTAAATTTATTCTCCTTGGAGGCTTACTTGCATGCATATCCGTATTTAAAACACACGCGATAGATAAATTTATTCTCCTTGGAGGCTTACTTGCATGCATATCCGTGTTTAAAACACAAGCGATAGCTAAATTTATTCTCCTTGGAGGCTTACTTGCATGCATATCCGTGGTTAAAAGACACGCGATAACTAAATTTATTCTCCTTGGAGGCGTACTTGCATGCATATCCGTGTTTAAAACACAGGCGATAGTTAAATTTATTCTCCTTGGAGGCTTACTTGCATGTATATCCGTGTTTAAAAGACACGCGATAGCTAAATTTATTCTCCTTGGAGGCTTACTTGCATGCATATCCGTGTTTAAAACACAAGCGATAGCTAAATTTATTCTCCTTGGAGGCTTACTTGCATGCATATCCGTTTTTAAACACACGCGATACCTAAATTTATTCTCTTCGGAGGCTTACTTGCATGCATATCCATGTTTAAAACACACGCGATAGCTAAATTTATTCTCCTTGGAGGCTTACTTGCATGCATATCCGTGTTTAAAACACAAGCGATAGCTAAATTTATTCTCCTTGGAGGCTTACTTGCATGCATATCCGTATTTAAAACACACGCGATACCTAAATTTATTCTCCTTGGAGGCTTACTTGCATGCATATCCATGTTTAAAACACACGCGATAGCTAAATTTATTCTCCTTGGAGGCTTACTTGCATGCATATCCGTGGTTAAAACACACGCGATAGCTAAATTTAGTCTCCTTGGAGGCTTACTTGCATGCATATCCGTGTTTAAAACACACGCGATAGCAAAATTTATTCTCCTTGGAGGCCTACTTGCATGCATATCCGTGGTTAAAACACACGCGATAGCTAAATTTAGTCTCCTTGGAGGCTTACTTGCATGCATATCCGTGTATAAAACACACGCGATAGATAAATTTATTCTCCATGGAGGCTTACTTGCATGCATATTCGTGTTTAAAACACACGCGATAGCTAGATTTATTCTCCTTGGAGGCTTACTTGCATGCATATCCGTGTTCAAAACACACGCGATAGCTAAATTTATTCTCCTTGGAGGCTTACTTACATGCATATCCGTGTTTAAAACACACACGATAGTTAAATTTATTCTCCTTGGAGGCTTACTTGCATGCATATCCGTGTTTAAAAGACACGCGATAGCTAAATTTATTCTCCTTGGAGGCTTACTTGCATGCATAACCGTGTTTAAAACACACGCGATAGTTAAATTTATTCTCCTTGGAGGCTTACTTGCATGCATATCCGTGTTTAAAAGACACGCGATAGCTAAATTTATTCTCCTTGGAGGCTTACTTGCATGCATATCCGTGTTTAAAACACAAGCGATAGCTAAATTTATTCTCCTTGGAGGCTTACTTGCATGCATATCCGTGTTTAAAACACACGCGATACCTAAATTTATTCTCCTTGGAGGCTTACTTGCATGCATATCCATGTTTAAAACACACGCGATATCAAAATTTATTCTCCTTGGTGGCTTACTTGCATGCATATCCGTGTTTAAAACACACGCGATAGCTAAATTTATTCTCCTTGGAGGCTTACTTGCATGCATATCCGTGTTTAAAACACACGGGATAGATAAATTTAGTCTTCTTGGAGGCTTACTTGCATGCATATCCGTGTTTAAAACAAACGCGATAGATAAATTTATTCTCCTTGGAGGCTTACTTGCATGCATATCCGTGCTTAAAACACACGCGATAGCTAAATTTATTCTCCTTGGACGCTCACTTGCATGCATATCCATGTTTAAAACACACGCGATAGATAAATTTATTATTATCCTTGGAGGCTTACTTGCATGCATATCCGTGTTTAAAACACACGCGATAGCAAAATTGATTCTTCTTGGAGGCTTACTTGCATGCATATCCATGTTTAAAACACACGCGATAGCTAAATTTATTCTCCTTGGAGGCTTACTTGCATGCATATCCGTGGTTAAAACACACGCGATAGCTAAATTTAGTCTCCTTGGAGGCTTACTTGCATGCATATCCGTGTTTAAAACACACGGGATAGATAAATTTATTCTCCTTGGAGGCTTACTTGCATGCATATCCGTGGTTAAAACACACGCGATAGCTAAATTTATTCTCCTTAGAGGCTTACTTGCATGCATATCCGTGTTTAAAACACACGCGATAGCTAAATTTATTCTCCTTGGAGGTTTACTTGTATGCATATCCGTGTTTAAAACACACGCGATAGCTAAATTTATTCTCCTCGGAGGCTTACTTGCATGCATATCCGTGTTTAAAACACACGCGATAGCAAAATTGATTCTCCTCGGAGGCTTACTTGCATGCATATCCATGTTTAAAACACACGCGATAGATAAATTTATTCTCCTCGGAGGCTTACTTGCATGCATATCCGTGGTTAAAACACACGCGGTAGCAAAATTTATTCTCATTGGAGGCTTACTTGCATGCATATCCGTGTTTAAAGCACACGCGATAGATAAATTTATTCTCCTTGGAGGCTTACTTGCATGCATATCCGTGTTTAAAACACACGCGATAGCTAAATTTATTCTCGCTGGAGGCTTACTTGCATGCATATCCGTGTTTAAAACACACGGGATAGATAAATTTATTCTCCTTGGAGGCTTACTTGCATGCATATCCGTGTTTAAAACACACGCGATAGCTAAATTTATACTCCTTAGAGGCTTACTTGCATGCATATCCGTGTTTAAAACACACGCGATAGCTAAATTTATTCTCCTCGGAGGCTCACTTGCATGCATATCCATGTTTAAAACACACGCGATAGATAAATTTATTCTCCTCGGAGGCTTACTTGCATGCATATCCGTGTTTAAAACACACGCGATAGCAAAATTGATTCTTCTTGGAGGCTTACTTGCATGCATATCCATGTTTAAAACACACGCGATAGCTAAATGTATTCTCCTTGGAGGCTTACTTGCATGCATATCCGTGGTTAAAACACACGCGATAGCTAAATTTAGTCTCCTTGTAGGCTTACTTGCATGCATATCCGTGTTTAAAACACACGCGATAGATAAATTTATTCTCCACGGAGGCTTACTTGCATGCATATTCGTGTTTAAAACACACGCGATAGCTAAATTTATTCTCCTTGGAGGCTTACTTGCATGCATATCCGTGTTTAAAACACACGCGATAGCTAAATTTATTCTCGCTGGAGGCTTACTTGCATGCATATCCGTGTTTAAAACACACGGGATAGATAAATTTATTCTCCTTGGAGGCTTACTTGCATGCATATCCGTGTTTAAAACACACGCGATAGCTAAATTTATACTCCTTAGAGGCTTACTTGCATGCATATCCGTGTTTAAAACACACGCGATAGATAAATTTATTCTCCATGGAGGCGTACTTGCATGCATATTCGTGTTTAAAACACACGCGATAGCTAAATTTATTCTCCTTGGAGGCTTACTTGCATGCATATCCGTGTTTAAAACACACGCGATAGATAAATTTATTCTCCTTGGAGGCTTACTTACATGCATATCCGTGTTTAAAACACACACGATAGTTAAATTTATTCTCCTTGGAGGCTTACTTGCATGCATATCCGTGTTTAAAAGACACGTGATAGCTAAATTTATTCTCCTTGGAGGCTTACTTGCATGCATATCCGTGTTTAAAACACACGCGATAGCTAAATTTATTCTCCTTGGAGGCTTACTTGCATGCATATCCGTGTTTAAAAGACACGCGATAGCTAAATTTATTCTCCTTGGAGGCTTACTTGCATGCATATCCGTGTTTAAAACACAAGCGATAGCTAAATTTATTCTCCTTGGAGGCTTACTTGCATGCATATCCGTGTTTAAAACACACTCGATAGATAAATTTATTCTCCATGGAGGCTTACTTGCATGCATATTCGTGTTTAAAACACACGCGATAGCTAAATTTATTCTCCTTGGAGGCTTACTTGCATGCATATCCGTATTTAAAACACACGCGATAGATAAATTTATTCTCCTTGGAGGCTTACTTACATGCATATCCGTGTTTAAAACACACACGATAGTTAAATTTATTCTCCTTGGAGGCTTACTTGCATGCATATCCGTGTTTAAAAGACACGCGATAACTAAATTTATTCTCCTTGGAGGCTTACTTGCATGCATATCCGTGTTTAAAACACAGGCGATAGTTAAATTTATTCTCCTTGGAGGCTTACTTGCATGTATATCCGTGGTTAAAACACACGCGATAGTTAAATTTAGTCTCCTTGGAGGCTTACTTGCATGCATATCCGTGTTTAAAACACACGCGATAGATAAATTTATTCTCCATGGAGGCTTACTTGCATGCATATTCGTGTTTAAAACACACGCGATAGCTAAATTTATTCTCCTTGGAGGCTTACTTGCATGCATATCCGTGTTTAAAACACACGCGATAGCTAAATTTATTCTCCTTGGAGGCTTACTTACATGCATATCCGTGTTTAAAACACACACGATAGTTAAATTTATTCTCCTTGGAGGCTTACTTGCATGCATATCCGTGTTTAAAAGACACGTGATAGCTAAATTTATTCTCCTTGGAGGCTTACTTGCATGCATATCCGTGTTTAAAACACACGCGATAGTTAAATTTATTCTCCTTGGAGGCTTACTTGCATGCATATCCGTGTTTAAAAGACACGCGATAGCTAAATTTATTCTCCTTGGAGGCTTACTTGCATGCATATCCGTGTTTAAAACACAAGCGATAGCTAAATTTATTCTCCTTGGAGGCTTACTTGCATGCATATCCGTGTTTAAAACACACGCGATAGATAAATTTATTCTCCATGGAGGCTTACTTGCATGCATATTCGTGTTTAAAACACACGCGATAGCTAAATTTATTCTCCTTGGAGGCTTACTTGCATGCATATCCGTATTTAAAACACACGCGATAGATAAATTTATTCTCCTTGGAGGCTTACTTACATGCATATCCGTGTTTAAAACACACACGATAGTTAAATTTATTCTCCTTGGATGCTTACTTGCATGCATATCCGTGTTTAAAAGACACGCGATAACTAAATTTATTCTCCTTGGAGGCTTACTTGCATGCATATCCGTGTTTAAAACACAGGCGATAGTTAAATTTATTCTCCCTGGAGGCTTACTTGCATGTATATCCGTGTTTAAAAGACACGCGATAGCTAAATTTATTCTCCTTGGAGGCTTACTTGCATGCATATCCGTGTTTAAAACACAAGCTATAGCTAAATTTATTCTCCTTGGAGGCTTACTTGCATGCATATCCGTATTTAAAACACACGCGATACCTAAATTTATTCTCCTCGGAGGCTTACTTGCATGCATATCCATGTTTAAAACACACGCGATAGCTAAATTTATTCTCCTTGGAGGCTTACTTGCATGCATATCCGTGTTTAAAACACAAGCGATAGCTAAATTTATTCTCCTTGGAGGCTTACTTGCATGCATATCCGTATTTAAAACACACGCGATACCTAAATTTATTCTCCTTGGAGGCTTACTTGCATGCATATGCATGTCTAAAACACACGCGATAGCTAAATTTATTCTCCTTGGAGGCTTACTTGCATGCATATCCGTGGTTAAAACACACGCGATAGCTAAATTTAGTCTCCTTGGAGGCTTACTTGCATGCATATCCGTGTTTAAAACACACGCGATAGCAAAATTTATTCTCCTTGGAGGCCTACTTGCATGCATATCCGTGGTTAAAACACACGCGATAGCTAAACTTAGTCTCCTTGGAGGCTTACTTGCATGCATATCCGTGTTTAAAACACACGCGATAGATAAATTTATTCTCCATGGAGGCTTACTTGCATGCATATTCGTGTTTAAAACACACGCGATAGCTAAATTTATTCTCCTTGGAGGCTTACTTGCATGCATATCCGTGTTTAAAACACACGCGATAGCTAAATTTATTCTCCTTGGAGGCTTACTTACATGCATATCCGTGTTTAAAACACACACGATAGTTAAATTTATTCTCCTTGGAGGCTTACTTGCATGCATATCCGTGTTTAAAAGACACGCGATAGCTAAATTTATTCTCCTTGGAGGCTTACTTGCATGCATAACCGTGTTTAAAACACACGCGATAGTTAAATTTATTCTCCTTAGAGGCTTACTTGCATGCATATCCGTGTTTAAAAGACACGCGATAGCTAAATTTATTCTCCTTGGAGGCTTACTTGCATGCATATCCGTGTTTAAAACACAAGCGATAGCTAAATTTATTCTCCTTGGAGGCTTACTTGCATGCATATCCGTGTTTAAAACACACGCGATACCTAAATTTATTCTCCTTGGAGGCTTACTTGCATGCATATCCATGTTTAAAACACACGCGATATCAAAATTTATTCTCCTTGGTGGCTTACTTGCATGCATATCCGTGTTTAAAACACACGCGATAGCTAAATTTATTCTCCTTGGAGGCTTACTTGCATGCATATCCGTGTTTAAAACACACGCGATAGATAAATTTAGTCTTCTTGGAGGCTTACTTGCATGCATATCCGTGTTTAAAACAAACGCGATAGATAAATTTATTCTCCTTGGAGGCTTACTTGCATGCATATCCGTGCTTAAAACACACGCGATAGCTAAATTTATTCTCCTTGGAGGCTTACTTACATGCATATCCGTGTTTAAAACACACGCGATAGCTAAATTTATTCTCCTTGGACGCTTACTTGCATGCATATCCATGTTTAAAACACACGCGATAGCTAAATTTATTATCCTTGGAGGCGTACTTGCAAGCATATCCGTGTTTAAAACACACGCGATAGCAAAATTTATTCTCATTGGAGGCTTACTTGCATGCATATCCGTGTTTAAAGCACACGCGATAGATAAATTTATTATCCTTGGAGGCGTACTTGCAAGCATATCCGTGTTTAAAACACACGCGATAGCAAAATTTATTCTCATTGGAGGCTTACTTGCATGCATATCCATGTTTAAAACACACGCGATAGCTAAATTTATTATCCTTGGAGGCGTACTTGCAAGCATATCCGTGTTTAAAACACACGCGATAGCAAAATTTATTCTCATTGGAGGCTTACTTGCATGCATATCCATGTTTAAAACACACGCGATAGCTAAATTTATTATCCTTGGAGGCGTACTTGCAAGCATATCCGTGTTTAAAACACACGCGATAGCAAAATTTATTCTCCTTGGAGGCTTACTTGCATGCATATCCGTGTTAAAAACACACGCGATAGCTAAATTTATTCTCGCTGGAGGCTTACTTGCATGCATATCCGTGTTTAAAACACACGGGATAGATAAATTTATTCTCCTTGGAGGCTTACTTGCATGCATATCCGTGTTTAAAACACACGCGATAGCTAAATTTATTCTCCTTAGAGGCTTACTTGCATGCATATCCGTGTTTAAAACACACGCGATAGCTAAATTTATTCTCCTAGGAGGCTTACTTGCATGCATATCCATGATTAAAACACACGCGATAGATAAATTTATTCTCCTCGGAGGCTTACTTGCATGCATATCCGTGTTTAAAACACACGCGATAGCAAAATTTATTCTCATTGGAGGCTTACTTGCATGCATATCCGTGTTTAAAGCACACGCGATAGATAAATTTATTCTCCTTGGAGGCTTACTTGCATGCATATCCGTGTTTAAAACACACGCGATAACTAAATTTATTCTCGCTGGAGGCTTACTTGTATGCATATCCGTGTTTAAAACACACGGGATAGATAAATTTATTCTCCTTGGAGGCTTACTTGCATGCATATCCGTGTTTAAAACACACGCGATAGCTAAATTTATTCTCCTTAGAGGCTTACTTGCATGCATATCCGTGTTTAAAACACACACGATAGCTAAATTTATTCTCCTCGGAGGCTTACTTGCATGCATATCCATGTTTAAAACACACGCGATAGATAAATTTATTCTCCTCGGAGGCTTACTTGCATGCATATCCGTGTTTAAAACACACGCGATAGCAAAATTGATTCTCCTTGGAGGCTTACTTGCATGCATATCCATTTTTAAAACACACGCGATAGCTAAATTTATTCTCCTTGGAGGCTTACTTGCATGCATATCCGTGGTTAAAACACACGCGATAGCTAAATTTAGTCTCCTTGGAGGCTTACTTGCATGCATATCCGTGTTTAAAACACACGCGATAGATAAATTTATTCTCCATAGAGGCTTACTTGCATGCATATTCGTGTTTAAAACACACGCGATAGCTAAATTTATTCTCCTTGGAGGCTTACTTGCATGCATATCCGTGTTTAAAACACACGCGATAGCTAAATTTATTCTCCTTGGAGGCTTACTTACATGCATATCCGTGTTTAAAACACACACGATAGTTAAATTTATTCTCCTTGGAGGCTTACTTGCATGCATATCCGTGTTTAAAAGACACGCGATAGCTAAATTTATTCTCCTTGGAGGCTTACTTGCATGCATATCCGTGTTTAAAACACACGCGATAGTTAAATTTATTCTCCTTGGAGGATTACTTGCATGCATATCCGTGTTTAAAAGACACGCGATAGCTAAATTTATTCTCCTTGGAGGCTTACTTGCATGCATATCCGTGTTTAAAACACACGCGATAGCTAAATTTATTCTCCTTCTTGGCTTACTTGCATGCATATCCGTGTTTAAAACACACGCGATAGCTAAATTTATTATCCTGCGAGGCTTACTTGCATGCATATCCATGTTTAAAACACACGCGATAGCTAAATTTATTATCCTTGGAGGCGTACTTGCAAGCATATCCGTGTTTAAAACACACGCAATAGCAAAATTTATTCTCATTGGAGGCTTACTTGCATGCATATCCGTGTTTAAAGCACACGCGATAGATAAATTTATTCTCCTTGGAGGCTTACTTGCATGCATATCCGTGTTTAAAACACACGCGATAGCTAAATTTATTCTCGTTGGAGGCTTACTTGCATGCATATCCGTGTTTAAAACACACGGGATAGATAAATTTATTCTCCTTGGAGGCTTACTTGTATGCATATCCGTGTTTAAAACACACGCGATAGCTAAATTTATTCTCCTTAGAGGCTTACTTGCATGCATATCCGTGTTTAAAACACACGCGATAGCTAAGTTTATTCTCCTCGGAGGCTTACTTGCATGCATATCCATGTTTAAAACACACGCGATAGCAAAATTTCTTCTCCTTGGAGGCCTACTTGCATGCATATCCGTGTTTAAAACACACGCGATAGCAAAATTTATTCTCCTTGGAGGCTTACTTGCATGCATATCCATGTTTAAAACACACGTAATAGATAAATTTATTTTCCTCGGAGGCTTACTTGCATGCATATCCGTGTTTAAAACACACGCGATAGCAAAATTGATTCTCCTTGGAGGCTTACTTGCATGCATATCCATGTTTAAAACACACGCGATAGCTAAATTTATTCTCCTTGGAGGCTTACTTGCATGCATATCCGTGGTTAAAACACACGCGATAGCTAAATTTAGTCTCCTTGGAGGCTTACTTGCATGCATATCCGTGTTTAAAACACACGCGATAGATAAATTTATTCTCCATGGAGGCTTACTTGCATGCATATTCGTGTTTAAAACACACGCGATAACTAAATTTATTCTCCTTGGAGGCTTACTTGCATGCATATCCGTGTTTAAAACACACGCGATAGCTAAATTTATTCTCCTTGGAGGCTTACTTACATGCATATCCGTGTTTAAAACACACACGATAGTTAAATTTATTCTCCTTGGAGGCTTACTTGCATGCATATCCGTGTTTAAAAGACACGCGATAGCTAAATTTATTCTCCTTGGAGGCTTACTTGCATGCATAACCGTGTTTAAAACACACGCGATAGTTAAATTTATTCTCCTTGGAGGCTTACTTGCATGCATATCCGTGTTTAAAAGACACGCGATAGCTAAATTTATTCTCCTTGGAGGCTTACTTGCATGCATATCCGTGTTTAAAACACAAGCGATAGCAAAATTTATTCTCCTTGGAGGCTTATTTGCATGCATATCCGTGTTTAAAACACACGCGATACCTAAATTTATTCTCCTTGGAGGCTTACTTGCATGCATATACATGTTTAAAACACACGCGATATCAAAATTTATTCTCCTTGGTGGCTTACTTGCATGCATATCCGTGTTTAAAACACACGCGATAGCTAAATTTATTCTCCTTGGAGGCTTACTTGCATGCATATCCGTGTTTAAAACACACGCGATAGATAAATTTAGTCTTCTTGGAGGCTTACTTGCATGCATATCCGTGTTTAAAACAAACGCGATAGATAAATTTATTCTCCTTGGAGGCTTACTTGCATGCATATCCATGCTTAAAACACACGCGATAGCTAAATTTATTCTCCTTCGAGGCTTACTTACATGCATATCCGTGTTTAAAACACACGCGATAGCTAAATTTATTCTCCTTGGATGCTTACTTGCATGCATATCCATGTTTAAAACACACGCGATAGCTAAATTTATTATCCTTGGAGGCGTACTTGCAAGCATATCCGTGTTTAAAACACACGCGATAGCAAAATTTATTCTCATTGGAGGCTTACTTGCATGCATATCCGTGTTTAAAGCACACGCGATAGATAAATTTATTCTCCTTGGAGGCTTACTTGCATGCATATCCGTGTTTAAAACACACGCGATAGCTAAATTTATTCTCGCTGGAGGCTTACTTGCATGCATATCCGTGTTTAAAACACACGGGATAGATAAATTTATTCTCCTTGGAGGATTACTTGCATGCATATCCGTGTTTAAAACACACGCGATAGCTAAATTTATTCTCCTTAGAGGCTTACTTGCATGCATATCCGTGTTTAAAACACACGCGATAGCTAAATTTATTCTCCTCGGAGGCATACTTGCATGCATATCCATGTTTAAAACACACGCGATAGCAAAATTTATTCTCCCTGGAGGCCTACTTGCATGCATATCCGTGTTTAAAACACACGCGATAGCAAAATTTATTCTCATTGGAGGCTTACTTGCATGCATATCCGTGTTTAAAGCACACGCGATAGATAAATTTATTCTCCTTGGAGGCTTACTTGCATGCATATCCGTGTTTAAAACACACGCGATAGCTAAATTTATTCTCGCTGGAGGCTTACTTGTATGCATATCCGTGTTTAAAACACACGGGATAGATAAATTTATTCTCCTTGGAGGCTTACTTGCATGCATATCCGTGTTTAAAACACACGCGATAGCTAAATTTATTCTCCTTAGAGGCTTACTTGCATGCATATCCGTGTTTAAAACACACGCGATAGCTAAATTTATTCTCCTCGGAGGCTTACTTGCATGCATATCCATGTTTAAAACACACGCGATAGATAAATTTATTCTCCTCAGAGGCTTACTTGCATGCATATCCGTGTTTAAAACACACGCGATAGCAAAATTGATTCTCCTTGGAGGCTTACTTGCATGCATATCCATTTTTAAAACACACGCGATAGCTAAATTTATTCTCCTTGGAGGCTTACTTGCATGCATATACGTGGTTAAAACACACGCGATAGCTAAATTTAGTCTCCTTGGAGGCTTACTTGCATGCATATCCGTGTTTAAAACACACGCGATAGATAAATTTATTCTCCATGGAGGCTTACTTGCATGCATATTCGTGTTTAAAACACACGCGATAGCTAAATTTATTCTCCTTGGAGGCTTACTTGCATGCATATCCGTGTTTAAAACACACGCGATAGCTAAATTTATTCTCCTTGGAGGCTTACTTACATGCATATCCGTGTTTAAAACACACACGATAGTTAAATTTATTCTCCTTGGAGGCTTACTTGCATGCATATCCGTGTTTAAAAGACACGCGATAGCTAAATTTATTCTCCTTGGAGGCTTACTTGCATGCATATCCGTGTTTAAAACACACGCGATAGTTAAATTTATTCTCCTTGGAGGCTTACTTGCATGCATATCCGTGTTTAAAAGACACGCGATAGCTAAATTTATTCTCCTTGGAGGCTTACTTGCATGCATATCCGTGTTTAAAACACACGCGATAGCTAAATTTATTCTCCTTCTTGGCTTACTTGCATGCATATCCGTGTTTAAAACACACGCGATAGCTAAATTTATTATCCTGGGAGGCTTACTTGCATGCATATCCATGTTTAAAACACACGCGATAGCTAAATTTATTATCCTTGGAGGCGTACTTGCAAGCATATCCGTGTTTAAAACACACGCAATAGCAAAATTTATTCTCATTGGAGGCTTACTTGCATGCATATCCGTGTTTAAAGCACACGCGATAGATAAATTTATTCTCCTTGGAGGCTTACTTGCATGCATATCCGTGTTTAAAACACACGCGATAGCTAAATTTATTCTCGTTGGAGGCTTACTTGCATGCATATCCGTGTTTAAAACACACGGGATAGATTAAATTATTCTCCTTGGAGGCTTACTTGTATGCATATCCGTGTTTAAAACACACGCGATAGCTAAATTTATTCTCCTTAGAGGCTTACTTGCATGCATATCCGTGTTTAAAACACACGCGATAGCTAAGTTTATTCTCCTCGGAGGCTTACTTGCATGCATATCCATGTTTAAAACACACGCGATAGCAAAATTTCTTCTCCTTGGAGGCCTACTTGCATGCATATCCGTGTTTAAAACACACGCGATAGCAAAATTTATTCTCCTTGGAGGCTTACTTGCATGCATATCCATGTTTAAAACACACGCAATAGATAAATTTATTTTCCTCGGAGGCTTACTTGCATGCATATCCGTGTTTAAAACACACGCGATAGCAAAATTGATTCTCCTTGGAGGCTTACTTGCATGCATATCCTTGTTTAAAACACACGCGATAGCTAAATTTATTCTCCTTGGAGGCTTACTTGCATGCATATCCGTGGTTAAAACACACGCGATAGCTAAATTTAGTCTCCTTGGAGGCTTACTTGCATGCATATCCGTGTTTAAAACACACGCGATAGATAAATTTATTCTCCATGGAGGCTTACTTGCATGCATATTCGTGTTTAAAACACACGCGATAACTAAATTTATTCTCCTTGGAGGCTTACTTGCATGCATATCCGTGTTTAAAACACACGCGATAGCTAAATTTATTCTCCTTGGAGGCTTACTTACATGCATATCCGTGTTTAAAACACACACGATAGTTAAATTTATTCTCCTTGGAGGCTTACTTGCATGCATATCCGTGTTTAAAAGACACGCGATAGCTAAATTTATTCTCCTTGGAGGCTTACTTGCATGCATAACCGTGTTTAAAACACACGCGATAGTTAAATTTATTCTCCTTGGAGGATTACTTGCATGCATATCCGTGTTTAAAAGACACGCGATAGCTAAATTTATTCTCCTTGGAGGCTTACTTGCATGCATATCCGTGTTTAAAACACAACCGATAGCTAAATTTATTCTCCTTGGAGGCTTATTTGCATGCATATCCGTGTTTAAAACACACGCGATACCTAAATTTATTCTCCTTGGAGGCTTACTTGCATGCATATAAATGTTTAAAACACACGCGATATCAAAATTTATTCTCCTTGGTGGCTTACTTGCATGCATATCCGTGTTTAAAACACACGCGATAGCTAAATTTATTCTCCTTGGAGGCTTACTTGCATGCATATCCGTGTTTAAAACACACGCGATAGATAAATTTAGTCTTCTTGGAGGCTTACTTGCATGCATATCCGTGTTTAAAACAAACGCGATAGATAAATTTATTCTCCTTGGAGGCTTACTTGCATGCATATCCATGCTTAAAACACACGCGATAGCTAAATTTATTCTCCTTCGAGGCTTACTTACATGCATATCCGTGTTTAAAACACACGCGATAGCTAAATTTATTCTCCTTGGATGCTTACTTGCATGCATATCCATGTTTAAAACACACGCGATAGCTAAATTTATTATCCTTGGAGGCGTACTTGCATGCATATCCGTGTTTAAAACACACGCGATAGTAAAATTTACTCTCCTTGGAGGCTTACTTGCATGCATATCCATGCTTAAAACACACGCGATAGCTAAATTTATTCTCCTTCGAGGCTTACTTACATGCATATCCGTGTTTAAAACACACGCGATAGCTAAATTTATTCTCCTTGGATGCTTACTTGCATGCATATCCATGTTTAAAACACACGCAATAGATAAATTTATTTTCCTCGGAGGCTTACTTGCATGCATATCCGTGTTTAAAACACACGCGATAGCAAAATTGATTCTCCTTGGAGGCTTACTTGCATGCATATCCTTGTTTAAAACACACGCGATAGCTAAATTTATTCTCCTTGGAGGCTTACTTGCATGCATATCCGTGGTTAAAACACACGCGATAGCTAAATTTAGTCTCCTTGGAGGCTTACTTGCATGCATATCCGTGTTTAAAACACACGCGATAGATAAATTTATTCTCCATGGAGGCTTACTTGCATGCATATTCGTGTTTAAAACACACGCGATAACTAAAGTTATTCTCCTTGGAGGCTTACTTGCATGCATATCCGTGTTTAAAACACACGCGATAGCTAAATTTATTCTCCTTGGAGGCTTACTTACATGCATATCCGTGTTTAAAACACACACGATAGTTAAATTTATTCTCCTTGGAGGCTTACTTGCATGCATATCCGTGTTTAAAAGACACGCGATAGCTAAATTTATTCTCCTTGGAGGCTTACTTGCATGCATAACCGTGTTTAAAACACACGCGATAGTTAAATTTATTCTCCTTGGAGGCTTACTTGCATGCATATCCGTGTTTAAAAGACACGCGATAGCTAAATTTATTCTCCTTGGAGGCTTACTTGCATGCATATCCGTGTTTAAAACACAAGCGATAGCTAAATTTATTCTCCTTGGAGGCTTATTTGCATGCCTATCCGTGTTTAAAACACACGCGATACCTAAATTTATTCTCCTTGGAGGCTTACTTGCATGCATATAAATGTTTAAAACACACGCGATATCAAAATTTATTCTCCTTGGTGGCTTACTTGCATGCATATCCGTGTTTAAAACACACGCGATAGCTAAATTTATTCTCCTTGGAGGCTTACTTGCATGCATATCCGTGTTTAAAACACACGCGATAGATAAATTTAGTCTTCTTGGAGGCTTACTTGCATGCATATCCGTGTTTAAAACAAACGCGATAGATAAATTTATTCTCCTTGGAGGCTTACTTGCATGCATATCCATGCTTAAAACACACGCGATAGCTAAATTTATTCTCCTTCGAGGCTTACTTACATGCATATCCGTGTTTAAAACACACGCGATAGCTAAATTTATTCTCCTTGGATGCTTACTTGCATGCATATCCATGTTTAAAACACACGCGATAGCTAAATTTATTATCCTTGGAGGCGTACTTGCAAGCATATCCGTGTTTAAAACACACGCGATAGCAAAATTTATTCTCATTGGAGGCTTACTTGCATGCATATCCGTGTTTAAAGCACACGCGATAGATAAATTTATTCTCCTTGGAGGCTTACTTGCATGCATATCCGTGTTTAAAACACACGCGATAGCTAAATTTATTCTCGCTGGAGGCTTACTTGCATGCATATCCGTGTTTAAAACACACGGGATAGATAAATTTATTCTCCTTGGAGGCTTACTTGCATGCATATCCGTGTTTAAAACACACGCGATAGCTAAATTTATTCTCCTTAGAGGCTTACTTGCATGCATATCCGTGTTTAAAACACACGCGATAGCTAAATTTATTCTCCTCGGAGGCTTACTTGCATGCATATCCATGTTTAAAACACACGCGATAGCAAAATTTATTCTCCCTGGAGGCCTACTTGCATGCATATCCGTGTTTAAAACACACGCGATAGCAAAATTTACTCTCCTTGGAGGCTTACTTGCATGCATATCCATGTTTAAAACACACGCGATAGCTAAATTTATTCTCCTCGGAGGCTTACTTGCATGCATATCCGTGTTTAAAACACACGCGATAGCAAAATTTATTCTCCTTGGAGGCTTACTTGCATGCATATCCATGTTTAAAACACACGCGATAGCTAAATTTATTCTCCTTGGAGGCTTACTTGCATGCATATCCGTGGTTAAAACACACGCGATAGCTAAATTTAGTCTCCTTGGAGGCTTACTTGCATGCATATCCGTGTTTAAAACACACGCGATAGATAAATTTATTCTCCATGGAGGCTTACTTGCATGCATATTCGTGTTTAAAACACACGCGATAGCTAAATTTATTCTCCTTGGAGGCTTACTTGCATGCATATTCGTGTTTAAAACACACGCGATAGCTAAATTTATTCTCCTTGGAGGCTTACTTGCATGCATATCCCTCTTTAAAACACACGCGATAGCTAAATTTATTATCCTTGGAGGCGTACTTGCAAGCATATCCGTGTTTAAAACACACGCGATAGCAAAATTTATTCTCCTTGGAGGCTTACTTGCATGCATATCCGTGTTTAAAACACACGCGATAGATAAATTTATTCTCCTTGGAGGCTTACTTGCATGCATATCCGTGTATAAAACACACGCGATAGCTGAATTTATTCTCGTTGGAGGCTTACTTGCATGCATATCCGTGTTTAAAACACACGCGATAGCTAAATTTATTCTCCTTGGAGGCTTACTTGCATGCATATCCGTGTTTAAAACACAAGCGATAGCTAAATTTATTCTCCTTGGAGGCTTACTTGCATTCATATCCGTGTTTAAAACACACGCGATAGCTAAATTTATTCTCCTCGGAGGCTTACTTGCATGCATATCCGTGTTTAAAACACACGCGATAGCAAAATTTATTGTCCTTGGTGGCTTACTTGCATGCATATCCGTGTTTAAAACACACGCGATAGCTAAATTTATTCTCCTTGGAGGCTTACTTGTATGCATATCTGTGTTTAAAACACACGCGATAGCAAAATTTATTCTCCTCGGAGGCTTACTTGCATGCATATCCGTGTTTAAAACACACGCGATAGCTAAATTTATTCTCCTTGGAGGCTTACTTGCATGCATATCCGTGTTTAAAACACACGCGATAGATAAATTTATTCTCCTTGGAGGCTTACTTGCATGCATATCCGTGTTTAAAACACACGGGATAGCTAAATTTATTCTCCTTGGTGGCTTACTTGCATGCATATCCGTGTTTAAAACACACGCGATAGATAAATTTATTCTCCTTGGAGGATTACTTGCATGCATATCCGTGATTAAAACACACGCGATAGATAAATTTATTCTCCTTGGAGGCTTACTTGAATGCATATCCGTGTTTAAAACACACGCGATAGATAAATTTATTCTTATCGGAGGCTTACTTGCATGCATATCCGTGTTTAAAACACACGCGATAGCTAAATTTATTCTCCTTGGAGGCTTACTTGCATGCATATCCGTGTTTAAAACACACGCGATAGCTAAATTTATTCTCCTTTGAGGCTTACTTGCATGCATATCCCTGTTTAAAACACATGCGATAGCTAAATTTATTATCCTTGGAGGCGTACTTGCAAGCATATCCGTGTTTAAAATACACGCGATAGCAAAATTTACTCTCCTTGGAGGCTTACTTGCATGCATATCCGTGTTTAAAACACACGCGATATCTAAATTTATTCCCCTTGGAGGCTTACTTGCATGCATATCCATGTTTAAAACACACGCGATAGCAACATTTATTCTCCTTGGAGGCTTACTTGGATGCATATTTGTGTTTAAAACACACGCGATAGATAAATTTATTCTCCTTGGAGGCTTACTTGCATGCATATCCGTGTTTAAAACACACGCGATAGCTAAATTTATTCTCCTTGGAGGCTTACTTGCATGCATATCCGTGTTTAAAACACAAGCGATAGCTAAATTTATTCTCCTTGGAGGCTTATTTGCATGCATATCCGTGTTTAAAACACACGCGATAGCTAAAATTATTCTCCTTGGAGGCTTACTTGCATGCATATCCATGTTTAAAACACACGCGATAGCAACATTTATTCTCCTTGGAGGCTTACTTGCATGCATATTTGTGTTTAAAACACATGCGATAGCTAAATTTATTCTCCTTGGAGGCTTATTTGCATGCATATCTGTGTTTAAAACACACGCGGTAGCTAAATTTATTCTTCTTGGAGGCTTAATTGCATGCATATCCATGTTTAAAACACACGCGATAGCAAAATTTATTCTCCTTGGAGGCTTACTTACATGCATATCAGTGTTTAAAAGACACGCGATAGCTAAATTTATTCTCCTTGGAGGCTTACTTGCATGCATATCCGTGTTTAAAACACACGCGATAGCTAAATTTATTCTCCTTGGAGGCTTACTTGCATGCATAACCGTGTTTAAAACACACGCGATAGTTAAATTTATTCTCCTTGGAGGCTTACTTGCATGCATATCCGTGTTTAAAAGACACGCGATAGCTAATTTTATTCTCCTTGGAGGCTTACTTGCATGCATATCCGTGATTAAAACACACGCGATAGCAAAGTTTATTCTCCTTGGAGGCTTATTTGCATGCATATCCGTGTTTAAAACACACGCGATACCTAAATTTATTCTCCTTGGAGGCTTACTTGCATGCATATCCATGTTTAAAACACACGCGATATCAAAATTTATTCTCCTTGGTGGCTTACTTGCATGCATATCCGTGTTTAAAACACACGCGATAGCTAAATTTATTCTCCTTGGAGGCTTACTTGCATGCATATCCGTGTTTAAAACACACGCGATAGATAAATTTAGTCTTCTTGGAGGCTTACTTGCATGCATATCCGTGTTTAAAACAAACGCGATAGATAAATTTATTCTCCTTGGAGGCTTACTTGCATGCATATCCATGCTTAAAACACACGCGATAGCTAAATTTATTCTCCTTCGAGGCTTACTTACATGCATATCCGTGTTTAAAACACACGCGATAGCTAAATTTATTTTCCTTGGATGCTTACTTGCATGCATATCCATGTTTAAAACACACGCGATAGCTAAATTTATTATCCTTGGAGGCGTACTTGCAAGCATATCCGTGTTTAAAACACACGCGATAGCAAAATTTATTCTCATTGGAGGCTTACTTGCATGCATATCCGTGTTTAAAGCACACGCGATAGATAAATTTATTCTCCTTGGAGGCTTACTTGAATGCATATCCGTGTTTAAAACACACGCGATAGCTAAATTTATTCTCGTTGGAGGCTTACTTGCATGCATATCCGTGTTTAAAACAAACGGGATAGATAAATTTATTCTCCTTGGAGGCTTACTTGCATGCATATCCGTGTTTAAAACACACGCGATAGCTAAATTTATTCTCCTTAGAGGCTTACTTGCATGCATATCCGTGTTTAAAACACACGCGATAGCTAAATTTATTCTCCTCGGAGGCTTACTTGCATGCATATCCATGTTTAAAACACACGCGATAGCAAAATTTATTCTCCTTGGAGGCCTACTTGCATGCATATCCGTGTTTAAAACACACGCGATAGCAAAATTTATTCTCCTTGGAGGCCTACTTGCATGCATATCCGTGTTTAAAACACACGCGATAGCAAAATTTATTCTCCTTGGAGGCTTACTTGCATGCATATCCATGTTTAAAACACACGCGATAGCTAAATTTATTCTCCTTGGAGGCTTACTTGCATGCATATCCGTGGTTAAAACACACGCGATAGCTAAATTTAGTCTCCTTGGAGGCTTACTTGCATGCATATCCGTGTTTAAAACACACGCGATAGATAAATTTATTCTCCATGGAGGCTTACTTGCATGCATATTCGTGTTTAAAACACACGCGATAGCTAAATTTATTCTCCTTGGAGGCTTACTTGCATGCATATCCGTGTTTAAAACACACGCGATAGCTAAATTTATTCTCCTTGGAGGCTTACTTGCATGCATATCCCTCTTTAAAACACACGCGATAGCTAAATTTATTATCCTTGGAGGCGTACTTGCAAGCATATCCGTGTTTAAAACACACGCGATAGCAAAATTTATTCTCCTTGGAGGCTTACTTGCATGCATATCCGTGTTTAAAACACACGCGATAGATAAATTTATTCTCCTTGGAGGCTTACTTGCATGCATATCCGTGTATAAAACACACGCGATAGCTGAATTTATTCTCGTTGGAGGCTTACTTGCATGCATATCCGTGTTTAAAACACACGCGATAGCTAAATTTATTCTCCTTGGAGGCTTACTTGCATGCATATCCGTGTTTAAAACACAAGCGATAGCTAAATTTATTCTCCTTGGAGGCTTACTTGCATGCATATCCGTGTTTAAAACACACGCGATAGCTAAATTTATTCTCCTCGGAGGCTTACTTGCATGCATATCCGTGTTTAAAACACACGCGATAGCAAAATTTATTGTCCTTGGAGGCTTACTTGCATGCATATCCGTGTTTAAAACACACGCGATAGCTAAATTTATTCTCCTTGGAGGCTTACTTGTATGCATATCTGTGTTTAAAACACACGCGATAGCAAAATTTATTCTCCTCGGAGGCTTACTTGCATGCATATCCGTGTTTAAAACACACGCGATAGCTAAATTTATTCTCCTTGGAGGCTTACTTGCATGCATATCCGTGTTTAAAACACACGCGATAGATAAATTTATTCTCCTTGGAGGCTTACTTGCATGCATATCCGTGTTTAAAACACACGGGATAGCTAAATTTATTCTCCTTGGAGGCTTACTTGCATGCATATCCGTGTTTAAAACACACGCGATAGATAAATTTATTCTCCTTGGAGGATTACTTGCATGCATATCCGTGATTAAAACACACGCGATAGATAAATTTATTCTCCTTGGAGGCTTACTTGAATGCATATCCGTGTTTAAAACACACGCGATAGATAAATTTATTCTTATCGGAGGCTTACTTGCATGCATATCCGTGTTTAAAACACACGCGATAGCTAAATTTATTCTCCTTGGAGGCTTACTTGCATGCATATCCGTGTTTAAAACACACGCGATAGCTAAATTTATTCTCCTTGGAGGCTTACTTGCATGCATATCCCTGTTTAAAACACATGCGATAGCTAAATTTATTATCCTTGGAGGCGTACTTGCAAGCATATCCGTGTTTAAAATACACGCGATAGCAAAATTTACTCTCCTTGGAGGCTTACTTGCATGCATATCCGTGTTTAAAACACACGCGATATCTAAATTTATTCCCCTTGGAGGCTTACTTGCATGCATATCCATGTTTAAAACACACGCGATAGCAACATTTATTCTCCTTGGAGGCTTACTTGGATGCATATTTGTGTTTAAAACACACGCGATAGATAAATTTATTCTCCTTGGAGGCTTACTTGCATGCATATCCGTGTTTAAAACACACGCGATAGCTAAATTTATTCTCCTTGGAGGCTTACTTGCATGCATATCCGTGTTTAAAACACAAGCGATAGCTAAATTTATTCTCCTTGGAGGCTTATTTGCATGCATATCCGTGTTTAAAACACACGCGATAGCTAAAATTATTCTCCTTGGAGCCTTACTTGCATGCATATCCATGTTTAAAACACACGCGATAGCAACATTTATTCTCCTTGGAGGCTTACTTGCATGCATATTTGTGTTTAAAACACATGCGATAGCTAAATTTATTCTCCTTGGAGGCTTATTTGCATGCATATCTGTGTTTAAAACACACGCGGTAGCTAAATTTATTCTTCTTGGAGGCTTAATTGCATGCATATCCATGTTTAAAACACACGCGATAGCAAAATTTATTCTCCTTGGAGGCTTACTTGCATGCATATCAGTGTTTAAAAGACACGCGATAGCTAAATTTATTCTCCTTGGAGGCTTACTTGCATGCATATCCGTGTTTAAAACACACGCGATAGCTAAATTTATTCTCCTTGGAGGCTTACTTGCATGCATAACCGTGTTTAAAACACACGCGATAGTTAAATTTATTCTCCTTGGAGGCTTACTTGCATGCATATCCGTGTTTAAAAGACACGCGATAGCTAATTTTATTCTCCTTGGAGGCTTACTTGCATGCATATCCGTGATTAAAACACACGCGATAGCAAAGTTTATTCTCCTTGGAGGCTTATTTGCATGCATATCCGTGTTTAAAACACACGCGATAGCTAAATTTATTCTCCTTGGAGGCTTACTTGCATGCATATCCATGTTTAAAACACACGCGATATCAAAATTTATTCTCCTTGGTGGCTTACTTGCATGCATATCCGTGTTTAAAACACACGCGATAGCTAAATTTATTCTCCTTGGAGGCTTACTTGCATGCATATCCGTGTTTAAAACACACGCGATAGATAAATTTAGTCTTCTTGGAGGCTTACTTGCATGCATATCCGTGTTTAAAACAAACGCGATAGATAAATTTATTCTCCTTGGAGGCTTACTTGCATGCATATCCATGCTTAAAACACACGCGATAGCTAAATTTATTCTCCTTCGAGGCTTACTTACATGCATAACCGTGTTTAAAACACACGCGATAGCTAAATTTATTTTCCTTGGATGCTTACTTGCATGCATATCCATGTTTAAAACACACGCGATAGCTAAATTTATTATCCTTGGAGGCGTACTTGCAAGCATATCCGTGTTTAAAACACACGCGATAGCAAAATTTATTCTCATTGGAGGCTTACTTGCATGCATATCCGTGTTTAAAGCACACGCGATAGATAAATTTATTCTCCTTGGAGGCTTACTTGAATGCATATCCGTGTTTAAAACACACGCGATAGCTAAATTTATTCTCGCTGGAGGCTTACTTGCATGCATATCCGTGTTTAAAACAAACGGGATAGATAAATTTATTCTCCTTGGAGGCTTACTTGCATGCATATCCGTGTTTAAAACACACGCGATAGCTAAATTTATTCTCCTTAGAGGCTTACTTGCATGCATATCCGTGTTTAAAACACACGCGATAGCTAAATTTATTCTCCTCGGAGGCTTACTTGCATGCATATCCATGTTTAAAACACACGCGATAGCAAAATTTATTCTCCTTGGAGGCCTACTTGCATGCATATCCGTGTTTAAAACAAACGGGATAGATAAATTTATTCTCCTTGGAGGCTTACTTGCATGCATATCCATGTTTAAAACACACGCGATAGCAAAATTTATTCTCCTTGGAGGCCTACTTGCATGCATATCCGTGTTTAAAACACACGCGATAGCAAAATTTATTCTCCTTGGAGGCCTACTTGCATGCATATCCGTGTTTAAAACACACGCGATAGCAAAATTTATTCTCCTTGGAGGCTTACTTGCATGCATATCCATGTTTAAAACACACGCGATAGCTAAATTTATTCTCCTTGGAGGCTTACTTGCATGCATATCCGTGGTTAAAACACACGCGATAGCTAAATTTAGTCTCCTTGGAGGCTTACTTGCATGCATATCCGTGTTTAAAACACACGCGATAGATAAATTTATTCTCCATGGAGGCTTACTTGCATGCATATTCGTGTTTAAAACACACGCGATAGCTAAATTTATTCTCCTTGGAGGCTTACTTGCATGCATATCCGTGTTTAAAACACACGCGATAGCTAAATTTATTCTCCTTGGAGGCTTACTTGCATGCATATCCCTCTTTAAAACACACGCGATAGCTAAATTTATTATCCTTGGAGGCGTACTTGCAAGCATATCCGTGTTTAAAACACACGCGATAGCAAAATTTATTCTCCTTGGAGGCTTACTTGCATGCATATCCGTGTTTAAAACACACGCGATAGATAAATTTATTCTCCTTGGAGGCTTACTTGCATGCATATCCGTGTATAAAACACACGCGATAGCTGAATTTATTCTCGTTGGAGGCTTACTTGCATGCATATCCGTGTTTAAAACACACGCGATAGCTAAATTTATTCTCCTTGGAGGCTTACTTGCATGCATATCCGTGTTTAAAACACAAGCGATAGCTAAATTTATTCTCCTTGGAGGCTTACTTGCATGCATATCCGTGTTTAAAACACACGCGATAGCTAAATTTATTCTCCTCGGAGGCTTACTTGCATGCATATCCGTGTTTAAAACACACGCGATAGCAAAATTTATTGTCCTTGGAGGCTTACTTGCATGCATATCCGTGTTTAAAACACACGCGATAGCTAAATTTATTCTCCTTGGAGGCTTACTTGTATGCATATCTGTGTTTAAAACACACGCGATAGCAAAATTTATTCTCCTCGGAGGCTTACTTGCATGCATATCCGTGTTTAAAACACACGCGATAGCTAAATTTATTCTCCTTGGAGGCTTACTTGCATGCATATCCGTGTTTAAAACACACGCGATAGATAAATTTATTCTCCTTGGAGGCTTACTTGCATGCATATCCGTGTTTAAAACACACGGGATAGCTAAATTTATTCTCCTTGGAGGCTTACTTGCATGCATATCCGTGTTTAAAACACACGCGATAGATAAATTTATTCTCCTTGGAGGATTACTTGCATGCATATCCGTGATTAAAACACACGCGATAGATAAATTTATTCTCCTTGGAGGCTTACTTGAATGCATATCCGTGTTTAAAACACACGCGATAGATAAATTTATTCTTATCGGAGGCTTACTTGCATGCATATCCGTGTTTAAAACACACGCGATAGCTAAATTTATTCTCCTTGGAGGCTTACTTGCATGCATATCCGTGTTTAAAACACACGCGATAGCTAAATTTATTCTCCTTGGAGGCTTACTTGCATGCATATCCCTGTTTAAAACACATGCGATAGCTAAATTTATTATCCTTGGAGGCGTACTTGCAAGCATATCCGTGTTTAAAATACACGCGATAGCAAAATTTACTCTCCTTGGAGGCTTACTTGCATGCATATCCGTGTTTAAAACACACGCGATATCTAAATTTATTCCCCTTGGAGGCTTACTTGCATGCATATCCATGTTTAAAACACACGCGATAGCAACATTTATTCTCCTTGGAGGCTTACTTGGATGCATATTTGTGTTTAAAACACACGCGATAGATAAATTTATTCTCCTTGGAGGCTTACTTGCATGCATATCCGTGTTTAAAACACACGCGATAGCTAAATTTATTCTCCTTGGAGGCTTACTTGCATGCATATCCGTGTTTAAAACACAAGCGATAGCTAAATTTATTCTCCTTGGAGGCTTATTTGCATGCATATCCGTGTTTAAAACACACGCGATAGCTAAAATTATTCTCCTTGGAGGCTTACTTGCATGCATATCCATGTTTAAAACACACGCGATAGCTAAATTTATTCTCCTTAGAGGCTTACTTGCATGCATATCCGTGTTTAAAACACACGCGATAGCTAAATTTATTCTCCTCGGAGGCTTACTTGCATGCATATCCATGTTTAAAACACACGCGATAGCAAAATTTATTCTCCTTGGAGGCCTACTTGCATGCATATCCGTGTTTAAAACAAACGGGATAGATAAATTTATTCTCCTTGGAGGCTTACTTGCATGCATATCCATGTTTAAAACACACGCGATAGCAAAATTTATTCTCCTTGGAGGCCTACTTGCATGCATATCCGTGTTTAAAACACACGCGATAGCAAAATTTATTCTCCTTGGAGGCCTACTTGCATGCATATCCGTGTTTAAAACACACGCGATAGCAAAATTTATTCTCCTTGGAGGCTTACTTGCATGCATATCCATGTTTAAAACACACGCGATAGCTAAATTTATTCTCCTTGGAGGCTTACTTGCATGCATATCCGTGGTTAAAACACACGCGATAGCTAAATTTAGTCTCCTTGGAGGCTTACTTGCATGCATATCCGTGTTTAAAACACACGCGATAGATAAATTTATTCTCCATGGAGGCTTACTTGCATGCATATTCGTGTTTAAAACACACGCGATAGCTAAATTTATTCTCCTTGGAGGCTTACTTGCATGCATATCCGTGTTTAAAACACACGCGATAGCTAAATTTATTCTCCTTGGAGGCTTACTTGCATGCATATCCCTCTTTAAAACACACGCGATAGCTAAATTTATTATCCTTGGAGGCGTACTTGCAAGCATATCCGTGTTTAAAACACACGCGATAGCAAAATTTATTCTCCTTGGAGGCTTACTTGCATGCATATCCGTGTTTAAAACACACGCGATAGATAAATTTATTCTCCTTGGAGGCTTACTTGCATGCATATCCGTGTATAAAACACACGCGATAGCTGAATTTATTCTCGTTGGAGGCTTACTTGCATGCATATCCGTGTTTAAAACACACGCGATAGCTAAATTTATTCTCCTTGGAGGCTTACTTGCATGCATATCCGTGTTTAAAACACAAGCGATAGCTAAATTTATTCTCCTTGGAGGCTTACTTGCATGCATATCCGTGTTTAAAACACACGCGATAGCTAAATTTATTCTCCTCGGAGGCTTACTTGCATGCATATCCGTGTTTAAAACACACGCGATAGCAAAATTTATTGTCCTTGGAGGCTTACTTGCATGCATATCCGTGTTTAAAACACACGCGATAGCTAAATTTATTCTCCTTGGAGGCTTACTTGTATGCATATCTGTGTTTAAAACACACGCGATAGCAAAATTTATTCTCCTCGGAGGCTTACTTGCATGCATATCCGTGTTTAAAACACACGCGATAGCTAAATTTATTCTCCTTGGAGGCTTACTTGCATGCATATCCGTGTTTAAAACACACGCGATAGATAAATTTATTCTCCTTGGAGGCTTACTTGCATGCATATCCGTGTTTAAAACACACGGGATAGCTAAATTTATTCTCCTTGGAGGCTTACTTGCATGCATATCCGTGTTTAAAACACACGCGATAGATAAATTTATTCTCCTTGGAGGATTACTTGCATGCATATCCGTGATTAAAACACACGCGATAGATAAATTTATTCTCCTTGGAGGCTTACTTGAATGCATATCCGTGTTTAAAACACACGCGATAGATAAATTTATTCTTATCGGAGGCTTACTTGCATGCATATCCGTGTTTAAAACACACGCGATAGCTAAATTTATTCTCCTTGGAGGCTTACTTGCATGCATATCCGTGTTTAAAACACACGCGATAGCTAAATTTATTCTCCTTGGAGGCTTACTTGCATGCATATCCCTGTTTAAAACACATGCGATAGCTAAATTTATTATCCTTGGAGGCGTACTTGCAAGCATATCCGTGTTTAAAATACACGCGATAGCAAAATTTACTCTCCTTGGAGGCTTACTTGCATGCATATCCGTGTTTAAAACACACGCGATATCTAAATTTATTCCCCTTGGAGGCTTACTTGCATGCATATCCATGTTTAAAACACACGCGATAGCAACATTTATTCTCCTTGGAGGCTTACTTGGATGCATATTTGTGTTTAAAACACACGCGATAGATAAATTTATTCTCCTTGGAGGCTTACTTGCATGCATATCCGTGTTTAAAACACACGCGATAGCTAAATTTATTCTCCTTGGAGGCTTACTTGCATGCATATCCGTGTTTAAAACACAAGCGATAGCTAAATTTATTCTCCTTGGAGGCTTATTTGCATGCATATCCGTGTTTAAAACACACGCGATAGCTAAAATTATTCTCCTTGGAGGCTTACTTGCATGCATATCCATGTTTAAAACACACGCGATAGCAACATTTATTCTCCTTGGAGGCTTACTTGCATGCATATTTGTGTTTAAAACACATGCGATAGCTAAATTTATTCTCCTTGGAGGCTTATTTGCATGCATATCTGTGTTTAAAACACACGCGGTAGCTAAATTTATTCTTCTTGGAGGCTTAATTGCATGCATATCCATGTTTAAAACACACGCGATAGCAAAATTTATTCTCCTTGGAGGCTTACTTGCATGCATATCAGTGTTTAAAAGACACGCGATAGCTAAATTTATTCTCCTTGGAGGCTTTCTTGAATGCATATCCGTGTTTAAAACACACGCGATAGCTAAATTTATTCTCATTGGAGGCTTACTTGCATGCATATCCATGTTTAAAACACACGCGATAGCAAAATTTATTCTCCTTGGAGGCTTACTTGCATGCATATCCGTGTTTAAAACACACGCGATAGCTAAATTTATTCTCCTTGTAGGCTTACTTGCATGCATATCCGTGATTAAAACACACGCGATAGCAAAGTTTATTCTCCTTGGAGGCTTACTTGCATGCATATCCGTGTTTAAAACACACGCGATAGCTAAAATTATTCTCCTTGGAGGCTTACTTGCATGCATATCCATGTTTAAAACACACGTGATAGCAACATTTATTCTCCTTGGAGGCTACCTTGCATGCATATTTGTGTTTAAAACACATGCGATAGCTAAATTTATTCTCCTTGGAGGCTTATTTGCATGCATATCTGTGTTTAAAACACACGCGGTAGCTAAATTTATTCTTCTTGGAGGCTTAATTGCATGCATATCCATGTTTAAAACACACGCGATAGCAAAATTTATTCTCCTTGGAGGCTTACTTGCATGCATATCCGTGTTTAAAACACACGCGATAGCTAAATTTATTCTCCTTGGAGGTTTACTTGAATGCATATCCGTGTTTAAAACACACGCGATAGCTAAATTTATTCTCATTGGAAACTTACTTGCATGCATATCCACGTTTAAAACACACGCGATAGCAAAATTTATTGTCCTTGGAGGCTTACTTGCACGCATATCCGTGTTTAAAACACACGCGATAGCTAAATTTATTCTCCTTGGAGGCTTACTTGTATGCATATCCGTGTTTAAAACACACGCGATAGCAAAATTTATTCTCCTCGGAGGCTTACTTGCATGCATATCCGTGTTTAAAACACACGCGATAGCTAAATTTATTCTCCTTGGAGGCTTACTTGCATGCATATCCATGTTTAAAACACACGCGATAGCAAAATTTATTCTCCTTGGAGGCTTACTTGCATGCATATCCGTGTTTAAAACACACGCGATAGCTAAATTTATTCTCCTTGGAGGCTTACTTGCATGCATATCCGTGTTTAAAACACACGCGATAGATAAATTTATTCTCCTTGGAGGATTACTTGCATGCATATCCGTGATTAAAACACACGCGATAGATAAACTTATTCTCCTTGGAGGCTTACTTGAATGCATATCCGTGTTTAAAACACACGCGATAGATAAATTTATTCTGATTGGAGGCTTACTTGCATGCATATCCGTGTTTAAAACACACGCGATAGCAAAATTGATTCTCCTTGGAGGCTTACTTGCATGCATATCCATGTTTAAAACACACGCGATAGCTAAATTTATTCTCCTTGGAGGCTTACTTGCATGCATATCCGTGGTTAAAACACACGCGATAGCTAAATTTAGTCTCCTTGGAGGCTTACTTGCATGCATATCCGTGTTTAAAACACACGCGATAGATAAATTTATTCTCCATGGAGGCTTACTTACATGCATATTCGTGTTTAAAACACACGCGATAGCTAAATTTATTCTCCTTGGAGGCTTACTTGCATGCATATCCGTGTTTAAAACACACGCGATAGCTAAATTTATTCTCCTTGGAGGCTTACTTACATGCATATCCGTGTTTAAAACACACACGATAGTTAAATTTATTCTCCTTGGAGGCTTACATGCATGCATATCCGTGTTTAAAAGACACGCGATAGCTAAATTTATTCTCCTTGGAGGCTTACTTGCATGCATAACCGTGTTTAAAACACACGCGATAGTTAAATTTATTCTCCTTGGAGGCTTACTTGCATGCATATCCGTGTTTAAAAGACACGCGATGGCTAAATTTATTCTCCTTGGAGGCTTACTTGCATGCATATCCGTGTTTAAAACACAAGCGATATCTAAATTTATTCTCCTTGGAGGCTTACTTGCATGCATATCCGTGTTTAAAACACACGCGATACCTAAATTTATTCTCCTTGGAGGCTTACTTGCATGCATATCCATGTTTAAAACACACGCGATATCAAAATTTATTCTCCTTGGTGGCTTACTTGCATGCATATCCGTGTTTAAAACACACGCGATAGCTAAATTTATTCTCCTTGGAGGCTTACTTGCATGCATATCCGTGTTTAAAACACACGCGATAGATAAATTTAGTCTTCTTGGAGGCTTACTTGCATGCATATCCGTGTTTAAAACAAACGCGATAGATAAATTTATTCTCCTTGGAGGCTTACTTGCATGCATATCCGTGTTTAAAACACACGCGATATCTAAATTTATTCTCCTTGGAGGCTTACTTGCATGCATATCCGTGTTTAAAACACACGCGATAGCTAAATTTATTCTCCTTGGAGGCTTACTTGCATGCATATCCCTCTTTAAAACACACGCGATAGCTAAATTTATTATCCTTGGAGGCGTACTTGCAAGCATATCCGTGTTTAAAACACACGCGATAGCAAAATTTATTCTCCTTGGAGGCTTACTTGCATGCATATCCGTGTTTAAAACACACGCGATAGATAAATTTATTCTCCTTGGAGGCTTACTTGCATGCATATCCGTGTATAAAACACACACGATAGCTGAATTTATTCTCGTTGGAGGCTTACTTGCATGCATATCCGTGTTTAAAACACACGCGATAGCTAAATTTATTCTCCTTGGAGGCTTACTTGCATGCATATCCGTGTTTAAAACACAAGCGATAGCTAAATTTATTCTCCTTGGAGGCTTACTTGCATGCATATCCGTGTTTAAAACACACGCGATAGCTAAATTTATTCTCCTCGGAGGCTTACTTGCATGCATATCCGTGTTTAAAACACACGCGATAGCAAAATTTATTGTCCTTGGAGGCTTACTTGCATGCATATCCGTGTTTAAAACACACGCGATAGCTAAATTTATTCTCCTTGGAGGCTTACTTGTATGCATATCTGTGTTTAAAACACACGCGATAGCAAAATTTATTCTCCTCGGAGGCTTACTTGCATGCATATCCGTGTTTAAAACACACGCGATAGCTAAATTTATTCTCCTTGGAGGCTTACTTGCATGCATATCCGTGTTTAAAACACACGCGATAGATAAATTTATTCTCCTTGGAGGCTTACTTGCATGCATATCCGTGTTTAAAACACACGGGATAGCTAAATTTATTCTCCTTGGAGGCTTACTTGCATGCATATCCGTGTTTAAAACACACGCGATAGATAAATTTATTCTCCTTGGAGGATTACTTGCATGCATATCCGTGATTAAAACACACGCGATAGATAAATTTATTCTCCTTGGAGGCTTACTTGAATGCATATCCGTGTTTAAAACACACGCGATAGATAAATTTATTCTTATCGGAGGCTTACTTGCATGCATATCCGTGTTTAAAACACACGCGATAGCTAAATTTATTCTCCTTGGAGGCTTACTTGCATGCATATCCGTGTTTAAAACACACGCGATAGCTAAATTTATTCTCCTTGGAGGCTTACTTGTATGCATATCTGTGTTTAAAACACACGCGATAGCAAAATTTATTCTCCTCGGAGGCTTACTTGCATGCATATCCGTGTTTAAAACACACGCGATAGCTAAATTTATTCTCCTTGGAGGCTTACTTGCATGCATATCCGTGTTTAAAACACACGCGATAGATAAATTTATTCTCCTTGGAGGCTTACTTGCATGCATATCCGTGTTTAAAACACACGGGATAGCTAAATTTATTCTCCTTGGAGGCTTACTTGCATGCATATCCGTGTTTAAAACACACGCGATAGATAAATTTATTCTCCTTGGAGGATTACTTGCATGCATATCCGTGATTAAAACACACGCGATAGATAAATTTATTCTCCTTGGAGGCTTACTTGAATGCATATCCGTGTTTAAAACACACGCGATAGATAAATTTATTCTTATCGGAGGCTTACTTGCATGCATATCCGTGTTTAAAACACACGCGATAGCTAAATTTATTCTCCTTGGAGGCTTACTTGCATGCATATCCGTGTTTAAAACACACGCGATAGCTAAATTTATTCTCCTTGGAGGCTTACTTGCATGCATATCCCTGTTTAAAACACATGCGATAGCTAAATTTATTATCCTTGGAGGCGTACTTGCAAGCATATCCGTGTTTAAAATACACGCGATAGAAAAATTTACTCTCCTTAGAGGCTTACTTGCATGCATATCCGTGTTTAAAACACACGCGATATCTAAATTTATTCCCCTTGGAGGCTTACTTGCATGCATATCCATGTTTAAAACACACGCGATAGCAACATTTATTCTCCTTGGAGGCTTACTTGGATGCATATTTGTGTTTAAAACACACGCGATAGATAAATTTATTCTCCTTGGAGGCTTACTTGCATGCATATCCGTGTTTAAAACACACGCGATAGCTAAATTTATTCTCCTTGGAGGCTTACTTGCATGCATATCCGTGTTTAAAACACAAGCGATAGCTAAATTTATTCTCCTTGGAGGCTTATTTGCATGCATATCCGTGTTTAAAACACACGCGATAGCTAAAATTATTCTCCTTAGAGGCTTACTTGCATGCATATCCATGTTTAAAACACACGCGATAGCAACATTTATTCTCCTTGGAGGCTTACTTGCATGCATATTTGTGTTTAAAACACATGCGATAGCTAAATTTATTCTCCTTGGAGGCTTATTTGCATGCATATCTGTGTTTAAAACACACGCGGTAGCTAAATTTATTCTTCTTGAAGGCTTAATTGCATGCATATCCATGTTTAAAACACACGCGATAGCAAAATTTATTCTCCTTGGAGGCTTACTTGCATGCATATCAGTGTTTAAAAGACACGCGATAGCTAAATTTATTCTCCTTGGAGGCTTTCTTGAATGCATATCCGTGTTTAAAACACACGCGATAGCTAAATTTATTCTCATTGGAGGCTTACTTGCATGCATATCCATGTTTAAAACACACGCGATAGCAAAATTTATTCTCCTTGGAGGCTTACTTGCATGCATATCCGTGTTTAAAACACACGCGATAGCTAAATTTATTCTCCTTGTAGGCTTACTTGCATGCATATCCGTGATTAAAACACACGCGATAGCAAAGTTTATTCTCCTTGGAGGCTTACTTGCATGCATATCCGTGTTTAAAACACACGCGATAGCTAAAATTATTCTCCTTGGAGGCTTACTTGCATGCATATCCATGTTTAAAACACACGTGATAGCAACATTTATTCTCCTTGGAGGCTACCTTGCATGCATATTTGTGTTTAAAACACATGCGATAGCTAAATTTATTCTCCTTGGAGGCTTATTTGCATGCATATCTGTGTTTAAAACACACGCGGTAGCTAAATTTATTCTTCTTGGAGGCTTAATTGCATGCATATCCATGTTTAAAACACACGCGATAGCAAAATTTATTCTCCTTGGAGGCTTACTTGCATGCATATCCGTGTTTAAAACACACGCGATAGCTAAATTTATTCTCCTTGGAGGTTTACTTGAATGCATATCCGTGTTTAAAACACACGCGATAGCTAAATTTATTCTCATTGGAAACTTACTTGCATGCATATCCACGTTTAAAACACACGCGATAGCAAAATTTATTGTCCTTGGAGGCTTACTTGCACGCATATCCGTGTTTAAAACACACGCGATAGCTAAATTTATTCTCCTTGGAGGCTTACTTGTATGCATATCCGTGTTTAAAACACACGCGATAGCAAAATTTATTCTCCTCGGAGGCTTACTTGCATGCATATCCGTGTTTAAAACACACGCGATAGCTAAATTTATTCTCCTTGGAGGCTTACTTGCATGCATATCCATGTTTAAAACACACGCGATAGCAAAATTTATTCTCCTTGGAGGCTTACTTGCATGCATATCCGTGTTTAAAACACACGCGATAGCTAAATTTATTCTCCTTGGAGGCTTACTTGCATGCATATCCGTGTTTAAAACACACGCGATAGATAAATTTATTCTCCTTGGAGGATTACTTGCATGCATATCCGTGATTAAAACACACGCGATAGATAAATTTATTCTCCTTGGAGGCTTACTTGAATGCATATCCGTGTTTAAAACACACGCGATAGATAAATTTATTCTGATTGGAGGCTTACTTGCATGCATATCCGTGTTTAAAACACACGCGATAGCAAAATTGATTCTCCTTGGAGGCTTACTTGCATGCATATCCATGTTTAAAACACACGCGATAGCTAAATTTATTCTCCTTGGAGGCTTACTTGCATGCATATCCGTGGTTAAAACACACGCGATAGCTAAATTTATTCTCCTTGGAGGCTTACTTGCATGCATATCCGTGTTTAAAACACACGCGATAGATAAATTTATTCTCCTTGGAGGCTTACTTGCATGCATATCCGTGTATAAAACACACGCGATAGCTGAATTTATTCTCGTTGGAGGCTTACTTGCATGCATATCCGTGTTTAAAACACACGCGATAGCTAAATTTATTCTCCTTGGAGGCTTACTTGCATGCATATCCGTGTTTAAAACACAAGCGATAGCTAAATTTATTATCCTTGGAGGCGTACTTGCAAGCATATCCGTGTTTAAAACACACGCGATAGCAAAATTTATTCTCCTTGGAGGCTTACTTGCATGCATATCCGTGTTTAAAACACACGCGATAGATAAATTTATTCTCCTTGGAGGCTTACTTGCATGCATATCCGTGTATAAAACACACGCGATAGCTGAATTTATTCTCGTTGGAGGCTTACTTGCATGCATATCCGTGTTTAAAACACACGCGATAGCTAAATTTATTCTCCTTGGAGGCTTACTTGCATGCATATCCGTGTTTAAAACACAAGCGATAGCTAAATTTATTCTCTTTGGAGGCTTACTTGCATGCATATCCGTGTTTAAAACACACGCGATAGCTAAATTTATTCTCCTCGGAGGCTTACTTGCATGCATATCCGTGTTTAAAACACACGCGATAGCAAAATTTATTATCCTTGGAGGCGTACTTGCAAGCATATCCGTGTTTAAAACACACGCGATAGCAAAATTTATTCTCCTTGGAGGCTTACTTGCATGCATATCCGTGTTTAAAACACACGCGATAGATAAATTTATTCTCCTTGGAGGCTTACTTGCATGCATATCCGTGTATAAAACACACGCGATAGCTGAATTTATTCTCGTTGGAGGCTTACTTGCATGCATATCCGTGTTTAAAACACACGCGATAGCTAAATTTATTCTCCTTGGAGGCTTACTTGCATGCATATCCGTGTTTAAAACAAAAGCGATAGCTAAATTTATTCTCCTTGGAGGCTTACTTGCATGCATATCCGTGTTTAAAACACACGCGATAGCTAAAGTTATTCTCCTCGGAGGCTTACTTGCATGCATATCCGTGTTTAAAACACACGCGATAGCAAAATTTATTGTCCTTGGAGGCTTACTTGCATGCATATCCGTGTTTAAAACACACGCGATAGCTAAATTTATTCTCCTTGGAGGCTTACTTGTATGCATATCTGTGTTTAAAACACACGCGATAGCAAAATTTATTCTCCTCGGAGGCTTACTTGCATGCATATCCGTGTTTAAAACACACGCGATAGCTAAATTTATTCTCCTTGGAGGCTTACTTGCATGCATATCCGTGTTTAAAACACACGCGATAGATAAATTTATTCTCCTTGGAGGCTTACTTGCATGCATATCCGTGTTTAAAACACACGGGATAGCTAAATTTATTCTCCTTGGAGGCTTACTTGCATGCATATCCGTGTTTAAAACACACGCGATAGATAAATTTATTCTCCTTGGAGGATTACTTGCATGCATATCCGTGATTAAAACACACGCGATAGATAAATTTATTCTCCTTGGAGGCTTACTTGAATGCATATCCGTGTTTAAAACACACGCGATAGATAAATTTATTCTTATCGGAGGCTTACTTGCATGCATATCCGTGTTTAAAACACACGCGATAGCTAAATTTATTCTCCTTGGAGGCTTACTTGCATGCATAACCGTGTTTAAAACACACGCGATAGCTAAATTTATTCTCCTTGGAGGCTTACTTGCATGCATATCCCTGTTTAAAACACATGCGATAGCTAAATTTATTATCCTTGGAGGCTTACTTGCAAGCATATCGGTGTTTAAAATACACGCGATAGCAAAATTTACTCTCCTTGGAGGCTTACTTGCATGCATATCCGTGTTTAAAACACACGCGATATCTAAATTTATTCCCCTTGGAGGCTTACTTGCATGCATATCCATGTTTAAAACACACGCGATAGCAACATTTATTCTCCTTGGAGGCTTACTTGGATGCATATTTGTGTTTAAAACACACGCGATAGATAAATTTATTCTCCTTGGAGGCTTACTTGCATGCATATCCGTGTTTAAAACACACGCGATAGCTAAATTTATTCTCCTTGGAGGCTTACTTGCATGCATATCCGTGTTTAAAACACAAGCGATAGCTAAATTTATTCTCCTTGGAGGCTTATTTGCATGCATATCCGTGTTTAAAACACACGCGATAGCTAAAATTATTCTCCTTAGAGGCTTACTTGCATGCATATCCATGTTTAAAACACACGCGATAGCAACATTTATTCTCCTTGGAGGCTTACTTGCATGCATATTTGTGTTTAAAACACATGCGATAGCTAAATTTATTCTCCTTGGAGGCTTATTTGCATGCATATCTGTGTTTAAAACACACGCGGTAGCTAAATTTATTCTTCTTGGAGGCTTAATTGCATGCATATCCATGTTTAAAACACACGCGATAGTAAAATTTATTCTCCTTGGAGGCTTACTTGCATGCATATCAGTGTTTAAAAGACACGCGATAGCTAAATTTATTCTCCTTGGAGGCTTTCTTGAATGCATATCCGTGTTTAAAACACACGCGATAGCTAAATTTATTCTCATTGGAGGCTTACTTGCATGCATATCCATGTTTAAAACACACGCGATAGCAAAATTTATTCTCCTTGGAGGCTTACTTGCATGCATATCCGTGTTTAAAACACACGCGATAGCTAAATTTATTCTCCTTGTAGGCTTACTTGCATGCATATCCGTGATTAAAACACACGCGATAGCAAAGTTTATTCTCCTTGGAGGCTTACTTGCATGCATATCCGTGTTTAAAACACACGCGATAGCTAAAATTATTCTCCTTGGAGGCTTACTTGCATGCATATCCATGTTTAAAACACACGTGATAGCAACATTTATTCTCCTTGGAGGCTACCTTGCATGCATATTTTTGTTTAAAACACATGCGATAGCTAAATTTATTCTCCTTGGAGGCTTATTTGCATGCATATCTGTGTTTAAAACACACGCGGTAGCTAAATTTATTCTTCTTGGAGGCTTAATTGCATGCATATCCATGTTTAAAACACACGCGATAGCAAAATTTATTCTCCTTGGAGGCTTACTTGCATGCATATCCGTGTTTAAAACACACGCGATAGCTAAATTTATTCTCCTTGGAGGTTTACTTGAATGCATATCCGTGTTTAAAACACACGCGATAGCTAAATTTATTCTCATTGGAAACTTACTTGCATGCATATCCACGTTTAAAACACACGCGATAGCAAAATTTATTGTCCTTGGAGGCTTACTTGCACGCATATCCGTGTTTAAAACACACGCGATAGCTAAATTTATTCTCCTTGGAGGCTTACTTGTATGCATATCCGTGTTTAAAACACACGCGATAGCAAAATTTATTCTCCTCGGAGGCTTACTTGCATGCATATCCGTGTTTAAAACACACGCGATAGCTAAATTTATTCTCCTTGGAGGCTTACTTGCATGCATATCCATGTTTAAAACACACGCGATAGCAAAATTTATTCTCCTTGGAGGCTTACTTGCATGCATATCCGTGTTTAAAACACACGCGATAGCTAAATTTATTCTCCTTGGAGGCTTACTTGCATGCATATCCGTGTTTAAAACACACGCGATAGATAAATTTATTCTCCTTGGAGGATTACTTGCATGCATATCCGTGATTAAAACACACGCGATAGATAAACTTATTCTCCTTGGAGGCTTACTTGAATGCATATCCGTGTTTAAAACACACGCGATAGATAAATTTATTCTGATTGGAGGCTTACTTGCATGCATATCCGTGTTTAAAACACACGCGATAGCAAAATTGATTCTCCTTGGAGGCTTACTTGCATGCATATCCATGTTTAAAACACACGCGATAGCTAAATTTATTCTCCTTGGAGGCTTACTTGCATGCATATCCGTGGTTAAAACACACGCGATAGCTAAATTTAGTCTCCTTGGAGGCTTACTTGCATGCATATCCGTGTTTAAAACACACGCGATAGATAAATTTATTCTCCATGGAGGCTTACTTACATGCATATTCGTGTTTAAAACACACGCGATAGCTAAATTTATTCTCCTTGGAGGCTTACTTGCATGCATATCCGTGTTTAAAACACACGCGATAGCTAAATTTATTCTCCTTGGAGGCTTACTTACATGCATATCCGTGTTTAAAACACACACGATAGTTAAATTTATTCTCCTTGGAGGCTTACTTGCATGCATATCCGTGTTTAAAAGACACGCGATAGCTAAATTTATTCTCCTTGGAGGCTTACTTGCATGCATAACCGTGTTTAAAACACACGCGATAGTTAAATTTATTCTCCTTGGAGGCTTACTTGCATGCATATCCGTGTTTAAAAGACACGCGATAGCTAAATTTATTCTCCTTGGAGGCTTACTTGCCTGCATATCCGTGTTTAAAACACAAGCGATATCTAAATTTATTCTCCTTGGAGGCTTACTTGCATGCATATCCGTGTTTAAAACACACGCGATACCTAAATTTATTCTCCTTGGAGGCTTACTTGCATGCATATCCATGTTTAAAACACACGCGATATCAAAATTTATTCTCCTTGGTGGCTTACTTGCATGCATATCCGTGTTTAAAACACACGCGATAGCTAAATTTATTCTCCTTGGAGGCTTACTTGCATGCATATCCGTGTTTAAAACACACGCGATAGCTAAATTTATTCTCCTTGGAGGCTTACTTGCATGCATATCCGTGTTTAAAACACAAGCGATAGCTAAATTTACTCTCCTTGGAGGCTTATTTGCATGCATATCCGTGTTTAAAACACACGCGATAGCTAAAATTATTCTCCTTAGAGGCTTACTTGCATGCATATCCATGTTTAAAACACACGCGATAGCAACATTTATTCTCCTTGGAGGCTTACTTGCATGCATATTTGTGTTTAAAACACATGCGATAGCTAAATTTATTCTCCTTGGAGGCTTATTTGCATGCATATCTGTGTTTAAAACACACGCGGTAGCTAAATTTATTCTTCTTGGAGGCTTAATTGCATGCATATCCATGTTTAAAACACACGCGATAGTAAAATTTATTCTCCTTGGAGGCTTACTTGCATGCATATCAGTGTTTAAAAGACACGCGATAGCTAAATTTATTCTCCTTGGAGGCTTTCTTGAATGCATATCCGTGTTTAAAACACACGCGATAGCTAAATTTATTCTCATTGGAGGCTTACTTGCATGCATATCCATGTTTAAAACACACGCGATAGCAAAATTTATTCTCCTTGGAGGCTTACTTGCATGCATATCCGTGTTTAAAACACACGCGATAGCTAAATTTATTCTCCTTGTAGGCTTACTTGCATGCATATCCGTGATTAAAACACACGCGATAGCAAAGTTTATTCTCCTTGGAGGCTTACTTGCATGCATATCCGTGTTTAAAACACACGCGATAGCTAAAATTATTCTCCTTGGAGGCTTACTTGCATGCATATCCATGTTTAAAACACACGTGATAGCAACATTTATTCTCCTTGGAGGCTACCTTGCATGCATATTTTTGTTTAAAACACATGCGATAGCTAAATTTATTCTCCTTGGAGGCTTATTTGCATGCATATCTGTGTTTAAAACACACGCGGTAGCTAAATTTATTCTTCTTGGAGGCTTAATTGCATGCATATCCATGTTTAAAACACACGCGATAGCAAAATTTATTCTCCTTGGAGGCTTACTTGCATGCATATCCGTGTTTAAAACACACGCGATAGCTAAATTTATTCTCCTTGGAGGTTTACTTGAATGCATATCCGTGTTTAAAACACACGCGATAGCTAAATTTATTCTCATTGGAAACTTACTTGCATGCATATCCACGTTTAAAACACACGCGATAGCAAAATTTATTGTCCTTGGAGGCTTACTTGCACGCATATCCGTGTTTAAAACACACGCGATAGCTAAATTTATTCTCCTTGGAGGCTTACTTGTATGCATATCCGTGTTTAAAACACACGCGATAGCAAAATTTATTCTCCTCGGAGGCTTACTTGCATGCATATCCGTGTTTAAAACACACGCGATAGCTAAATTTATTCTCCTTGGAGGCTTACTTGCATGCATATCCATGTTTAAAACACACGCGATAGCAAAATTTATTCTCCTTGGAGGCTTACTTGCATGCATATCCGTGTTTAAAACACACGCGATAGCTAAATTTATTCTCCTTGGAGGCTTACTTGCATGCATATCCGTGTTTAAAACACACGCGATAGATAAATTTATTCTCCTTGGAGGATTACTTGCATGCATATCCGTGATTAAAACACACGCGATAGATAAACTTATTCTCCTTGGAGGCTTACTTGAATGCATATCCGTGTTTAAAACACACGCGATAGATAAATTTATTCTGATTGGAGGCTTACTTGCATGCATATCCGTGTTTAAAACACACGCGATAGCAAAATTGATTCTCCTTGGAGGCTTACTTGCATGCATATCCATGTTTAAAACACACGCGATAGCTAAATTTATTCTCCTTGGAGGCTTACTTGCATGCATATCCGTGGTTAAAACACACGCGATAGCTAAATTTAGTCTCCTTGGAGGCTTACTTGCATGCATATCCGTGTTTAAAACACACGCGATAGATAAATTTATTCTCCATGGAGGCTTACTTACATGCATATTCGTGTTTAAAACACACGCGATAGCTAAATTTATTCTCCTTGGAGGCTTACTTGCATGCATATCCGTGTTTAAAACACACGCGATAGCTAAATTTATTCTCCTTGGAGGCTTACTTACATGCATATCCGTGTTTAAAACACACACGATAGTTAAATTTATTCTCCTTGGAGGCTTACTTGCATGCATATCCGTGTTTAAAAGACACGCGATAGCTAAATTTATTCTCCTTGGAGGCTTACTTGCATGCATAACCGTGTTTAAAACACACGCGATAGTTAAATTTATTCTCCTTGGAGGCTTACTTGCATGCATATCCGTGTTTAAAAGACACGCGATAGCTAAATTTATTCTCCTTGGAGGCTTACTTGCCTGCATATCCGTGTTTAAAACACAAGCGATATCTAAATTTATTCTCCTTGGAGGCTTACTTGCATGCATATCCGTGTTTAAAACACACGCGATACCTAAATTTATTCTCCTTGGAGGCTTACTTGCATGCATATCCATGTTTAAAACACACGCGATATCAAAATTTATTCTCCTTGGTGGCTTACTTGCATGCATATCCGTGTTTAAAACACACGCGATAGCTAAATTTATTCTCCTTGGAGGCTTACTTGCATGCATATCCGTGTTTAAAACACACGCGATAGATAAATTTAGTCTTCTTGGAGGCTTACTTGCATGCATATCCGTGTTTAAAACAAACGCGATAGATAAATTTATTCTCCTTGGAGGCTTACTTGCATGCATATCCGTGTTTAAAACACACGCGATATCTAAATTTATTCTCCTTGGAGGCTTACTTGCATGCATATCCGTGTTTAAAACACACGCGATAGCTAAATTTATTCTCCTTGGAGGCTTACTTGCATGCATATCCCTCTTTAAAACACACGCGATAGCTAAATTTATTATCCTTGGAGGCGTACTTGCAAGCATATCCGTGTTTAAAACACACGCGATAGCAAAATTTATTCTCCTTGGAGGCTTACTTGCATGCATATCCGTGTTTAAAACACACGCGATAGATAAATTTATTCTCCTTGGAGGCTTACTTGCATGCATATCCGTGTATAAAACACACACGATAGCTGAATTTATTCTCGTTGGAGGCTTACTTGCATGCATATCCGTGTTTAAAACACACGCGATAGCTAAATTTATTCTCCTTGGAGGCTTACTTGCATGCATATCCGTGTTTAAAACACAAGCGATAGCTAAATTTATTCTCCTTGGAGGCTTACTTGCATGCATATCCGTGTTTAAAACACACGCGATAGCTAAATTTATTCTCCTCGGAGGCTTACTTGCATGCATATCCGTGTTTAAAACACACGCGATAGCAAAATTTATTGTCCTTGGAGGCTTACTTGCATGCATATCCGTGTTTAAAACACACGCGATAGCTAAATTTATTCTCCTTGGAGGCTTACTTGCATGCATATCCGTGGTTAAAACACACGCGATAGCTAAATTTAGTCTCCTTGGAGGCTTACTTGCATGCATATCCGTGTTTAAAACACACGCGATAGATAAATTTATTCTCCATGGAGGCTTACTTACATGCATATTCGTGTTTAAAACACACGCGATAGCTAAATTTATTCTCCTTGGAGGCTTACTTGCATGCATATCCGTGTTTAAAACACACGCGATAGCTAAATTTATTCTCCTTGGAGGCTTACTTACATGCATATCCGTGTTTAAAACACACACGATAGTTAAATTTATTCTCCTTGGAGGCTTACTTGCATGCATATCCGTGTTTAAAAGACACGCGATAGCTAAATTTATTCTCCTTGGAGGCTTACTTGCATGCATAACCGTGTTTAAAACACACGCGATAGTTAAATTTATTCTCCTTGGTGGCTTACTTGCATGCATATCCGTGTTTAAAAGACACGCGATAGCTAAATTTATTCTCCTTGGAGGCTTACTTGCATGCATATCCGTGTTTAAAACACAAGCGATATCTAAATTTATTCCCCTTGGAGGCTTACTTGCATGCATATCCGTGTTTAAAACACACGCGATACCTAAATTTATTCTCCTTGGAGGCTTACTTGCATGCATATCCATGTTTAAAACACACGCGATATCAAAATTTATTCTCCTTGGTGGCTTACTTGCATGCATATCCGTGTTTAAAACACACGCGATAGCTAAATTTATTCTCCTTGGAGGCTTACTTGCATGCATATCCGTGTTTAAAACACACGCGATAGATAAATTTAGTCTTCTTGGAGGCTTACTTGCATGCATATCCGTGTTTAAAACAAACGCGATAGATAAATTTATTCTCCTTGGAGGCTTACTTGCATGCATATCCGTGTTTAAAACACACGCGATATCTAAATTTATTCTCCTTGGAGGCTTACTTGCATGCATATCCGTGTTTAAAACACACGCGATAGCTAAATTTATTCTCCTTGGAGGCTTACTTGCATGCATATCCCTCTTTAAAACACACGCGATAGCTAAATTTATTATCCTTGGAGGCGTACTTGCAAGCATATCCGTGTTTAAAACACACGCGATAGCAAAATTTATTCTCCTTGGAGGCTTACTTGCATGCATATCCGTGTTTAAAACACACGCGATAGATAAATTTATTCTCCTTGGAGGCTTACTTGCATGCATATCCGTGTATAAAACACACACGATAGCTGAATTTATTCTCGTTGGAGGCTTACTTGCATGCATATCCGTGTTTAAAACACACGCGATAGCTAAATTTATTCTCCTTGGAGGCTTACTTGCATGCATATCCGTGTTTAAAACACAAGCGATAGCTAAATTTATTCTCCTTGGAGGCTTACTTGCATGCATATCCGTGTTTAAAACACACGCGATAGCTAAATTTATTCTCCTCGGAGGCTTACTTGCATGCATATCCGTGTTTAAAACACACGCGATAGCAAAATTTATTGTCCTTGGAGGCTTACTTGCATGCATATCCGTGTTTAAAACACACGCGATAGCTAAATTTATTCTCCTTGGAGGCTTACTTGTATGCATATCTGTGTTTAAAACACACGCGATAGCAAAATTTATTCTCCTCGGAGGCTTACTTGCATGCATATCCGTGTTTAAAACACACGCGATAGCTAAATTTATTCTCCTTGGAGGCTTACTTGCATGCATATCCGTGTTTAAAACACACGCGATAGATAAATTTATTCTCCTTGGAGGCTTAATTGCATGCATATCCATGTTTAAAACACACGCGATAGCAAAATTTATTCTCCTTGGAGGCTTACTTGCATGCATATCCGTGTTTAAAACACACGCGATAGCTAAATTTATTCTCCTTGGAGGTTTACTTGAATGCATATCCGTGTTTAAAACACACGCGATAGCTAAATTTATTCTCATTGGAAACTTACTTGCATGCATATCCACGTTTAAAACACACGCGATAGCAAAATTTATTGTCCTTGGAGGCTTACTTGCACGCATATCCGTGTTTAAAACACACGCGATAGCTAAATTTATTCTCCTTGGAGGCTTACTTGTATGCATATCCGTGTTTAAAACACACGCGATAGCAAAATTTATTCTCCTCGGAGGCTTACTTGCATGCATATCCGTGTTTAAAACACACGCGATAGCTAAATTTATTCTCCTTGGAGGCTTACTTGCATGCATATCCTTGTTTAAAACACACGCGATAGCAAAATTTATTCTCCTTGGAGGCTTACTTGCATGCATATCCGTGTTTAAAACACACGCGATAGCTAAATTTATTCTCCTTGGAGGCTTACTTGCATGCATATCCGTGTTTAAAACACACGCGATAGATAAATTTATTCTCCTTGGAGGATTACTTGCATGCATATCCGTGATTAAAACACACGCGATAGATAAATTTATTCTCCTTGGAGGCTTACTTGAATGCATATCCGTGTTTAAAACACACGCGATAGATAAATTTATTCTGATTGGAGGCTTACTTGCATGCATATCCGTGTTTAAAACACACGCGATAGCAAAATTGATTCTCCTTGGAGGCTTACTTGCATGCATATCCATGTTTAAAACACACGCGATAGCTAAATTTATTCTCCTTGGAGGCTTACTTGCATGCATATCCGTGGTTAAAACACACGCGATAGCTAAATTTATTCTCCTTGGAGGCTTACTTGCATGCATATCCGTGTTTAAAACACACGCGATAGATAAATTTATTCTCCTTGGAGGCTTACTTGCATGCATATCCGTGTATAAAACACACGCGATAGCTGAATTTATTCTCGTTGGAGGCTTACTTGCATGCATATCCGTGTTTAAAACACACGCGATAGCTAAATTTATTCTCCTTGGAGGCTTACTTGCATGCATATCCGTGTTTAAAACACAAGCGATAGCTAAATTTATTATCCTTGGAGGCGTACTTGCAAGCATATCCGTGTTTAAAACACACGCGATAGCAAAATTTATTCTCCTTGGAGGCTTACTTGCATGCATATCCGTGTTTAAAACACACGCGATAGATAAATTTATTCTCCTTGGAGGCTTACTTGCATGCATATCCGTGTATAAAACACACGCGATAGCTGAATTTATTCTCGTTGGAGGCTTACTTGCATGCATATCCGTGTTTAAAACACACGCGATAGCTAAATTTATTCTCCTTGGAGGCTTACTTGCATGCATATCCGTGTTTAAAACACAAGCGATAGCTAAATTTATTCTCTTTGGAGGCTTACTTGCATGCATATCCGTGTTTAAAACACACGCGATAGCTAAATTTATTCTCCTCGGAGGCTTACTTGCATGCATATCCGTGTTTAAAACACACGCGATAGCAAAATTTATTATCCTTGGAGGCGTACTTGCAAGCATATCCGTGTTTAAAACACACGCGATAGCAAAATTTATTCTCCTTGGAGGCTTACTTGCATGCATATCCGTGTTTAAAACACACGCGATAGATAAATTTATTCTCCTTGGAGGCTTACTTGCATGCATATCCGTGTATAAAACACACGCGATAGCTGAATTTATTCTCGTTGGAGGCTTACTTGCATGCATATCCGTGTTTAAAACACACGCGATAGCTAAATTTATTCTCCTTGGAGGCTTACTTGCATGCATATCCGTGTTTAAAACAAAAGCGATAGCTAAATTTATTCTCCTTGGAGGCTTACTTGCATGCATATCCGTGTTTAAAACACACGCGATAGCTAAAGTTATTCTCCTCGGAGGCTTACTTGCATGCATATCCGTGTTTAAAACACACGCGATAGCAAAATTTATTGTCCTTGGAGGCTTACTTGCATGCATATCCGTGTTTAAAACACACGCGATAGCTAAATTTATTCTCCTTGGAGGCTTACTTGTATGCATATCTGTGTTTAAAACACACGCGATAGCAAAATTTATTCTCCTCGGAGGCTTACTTGCATGCATATCCGTGTTTAAAACACACGCGATAGCTAAATTTATTCTCCTTGGAGGCTTACTTGCATGCATATCCGTGTTTAAAACACACGCGATAGATAAATTTATTCTCCTTGGAGGCTTACTTGCATGCATATCCGCGTTTAAAACACACGGGATAGCTAAATTTATTCTCCTTGGAGGCTTACTTGCATGCATATCCGTGTTTAAAACACACGCGATAAATAAATTTATTCTCCTTGGAGGATTACTTGCATGCATATCCGTGATTAAAACACACGCGATAGATAAATTTATTCTCCTTGGAGGCTTACTTGAATGCATATCCGTGTTTAAAACACACGCGATAGATAAATTTATTCTTATCGGAGGCTTACTTGCATGCATATCCGTGTTTAAAACACACGCGATAGCTAAATTTATTCTCCTTGGAGGCTTACTTGCATGCATAACCGTGTTTAAAACACACGCGATAGCTAAATTTATTCTCCTTGGAGGCTTACTTGCATGCATATCCCTGTTTAAAACACATGCGATAGCTAAATTTATTATCCTTGGAGGCGTACTTGCAAGCATATCGGTGTTTAAAATACACGCGATAGCAAAATTTACTCTCCTTGGAGGCTTACTTGCATGCATATCCGTGTTTAAAACACACGCGATATCTAAATTTATTCCCCTTGGAGGCTTACTTGCATGCATATCCATGTTTAAAACACACGCGATAGCAACATTTATTCTCCTTGGAGGCTTACTTGGATGCATATTTGTGTTTAAAACACACGCGATAGATAAATTTATTCTCCTTGGAGGCTTACTTGCATGCATATCCGTGTTTAAAACACACGCGATAGCTAAATTTATTCTCCTTGGAGGCTTACTTGCATGCATATCCGTGTTTAAAACACAAGCGATAGCTAAATTTATTCTCCTTGGAGGCTTATTTGCATGCATATCCGTGTTTAAAACACACGCGATAGATAAAATTATTCTCCTTAGAGGCTTACTTGCATGCATATCCATGTTTAAAACACACGCGATAGCAACATTTATTCTCCTTGGAGGCTTACTTGCATGCATATTTGTGTTTAAAACACATGCGATAGCTAAATTTATTCTCCTTGGAGGCTTATTTGCATGCATATCTGTGTTTAAAACACACGCGGTAGCTAAATTTATTCTTCTTGGAGGCTTAATTGCATGCATATCCATGTTTAAAACACACGCGATAGTAAAATTTATTCTCCTTGGAGGCTTACTTGCATGCATATCAGTGTTTAAAAGACACGCGATAGCTAAATTTATTCTCCTTGGAGGCTTTCTTGAATGCATATCCGTGTTTAAAACACACGCGATAGCTAAATTTATTCTCATTGGAGGCTTACTTGCATGCATATCCATGTTTAAAACACACGCGATAGCAAAATTTATTCTCCTTGGAGGCTTACTTGCATGCATATCCGTGTTTAAAACACACGCGATAGCTAAATTTATTCTCCTTGTAGGCTTACTTGCATGCATATCCGTGATTAAAACACACGCGATAGCAAAGTTTATTCTCCTTGGAGGCTTACTTGCATGCATATCCGTGTTTAAAACACACGCGATAGCTAAAATTATTCTCCTTGGAGGCTTACTTGCATGCATATCCATGTTTAAAACACACGTGATAGCAACATTTATTCTCCTTGGAGGCTACCTTGCATGCATATTTGTGTTTAAAACACATGCGATAGCTAAATTTATTCTCCTTGGAGGCTTATTTGCATGCATATCTGTGTTTAAAACACACGCGGTAGCTAAATTTATTCTTCTTGGAGGCTTAATTGCATGCATATCCATGTTTAAAACACACGCGATAGCAAAATTTATTCTCCTTGGAGGCTTACTTGCATGCATATCCGTGTTTAAAACACACGCGATAGCTAAATTTATTCTCCTTGGAGGTTTACTTGAATGCATATCCGTGTTTAAAACACACGCGATAGCTAAATTTATTCTCATTGGAAACTTACTTGCATGCATATCCACGTTTAAAACACACGCGATAGCAAAATTTATTGTCCTTGGAGGCTTACTTGCACGCATATCCGTGTTTAAAACACACGCGATAGCTAAATTTATTCTCCTTGGAGGCTTACTTGTATGCATATCCGTGTTTAAAACACACGCGATAGCAAAATTTATTCTCCTCGGAGGCTTACTTGCATGCATATCCGTGTTTAAAACACACGCGATAGCTAAATTTATTCTCCTTGGAGGCTTACTTGCATGCATATCCATGTTTAAAACACACGCGATAGCAAAATTTATTCTCCTTGGAGGCTTACTTGCATGCATATCCGTGTTTAAAACACACGCGATAGCTAAATTTATTCTCCTTGGAGGCATACTTGCATGCATATCCGTGTTTAAAACACACGCGATAGATAAATTTATTCTCCTTGGAGGATTACTTGCATGCATATCCGTGATTAAAACACACGCGATAGATAAATTTATTCTCCTTGGAGGCTTACTTGAATGCATATCCGTGTTTAAAACACACGCGATAGATAAATTTATTCTGATTGGAGGCTTACTTGCATGCATATCCGTGTTTAAAACACACGCGATAGCAAAATTGATTCTCCTTGGAGGCTTACTTGCATGCATATCCATGTTTAAAACACACGCGATAGCTAAATTTATTCTCCTTGGAGGCTTACTTGCATGCATATCCGTGGTTAAAACACACGCGATAGCTAAATTTAGTCTCCTTGGAGGCTTACTTGCATGCATATCCGTGTTTAAAACACACGCGATAGATAAATTTATTCTCCATGGAGGCTTACTTACATGCATATTCGTGTTTAAAACACACGCGATAGCTAAATTTATTCTCCTTGGAGGCTTACTTGCATGCATATCCGTGTTTAAAACACACGCGATAGCTAAATTTATTCTCCTTGGAGGCTTACTTACATGCATATCCGTGTTTAAAACACACACGATAGTTAAATTTATTCTCCTTGGAGGCTTACTTGCATGCATATCCGTGTTTAAAAGACACGCGATAGCTAAATTTATTCTCCTTGGAGGCTTACTTGCATGCATAACCGTGTTTAAAACACACGCGATAGTTAAATTTTTTCTCCTTGGAGGCTTACTTGCATGCATATCCGTGTTTAAAAGACACGCGATAGCTAAATTTATTCTCATTGGAGGCTTACTTGCATGCATATCCGTGTTTAAAACACAAGCGATAGCTAAATTTATTCTCCTTGGAGGCTTACTTGCATGCATATCCGTGTTTAAAACACACGCGATACCTAAATTTATTCTCCTTGGAGGCTTACTTGCATGCATATCCATGTTTAAAATACACGCGATATCAAAATTTATTCTCCTTGGTGGCTTACTTGCATGCATATCCGTGTTTAAAACACACGCGATAGCTAAATTTATTCTCCTTGGAGGCTTACTTGCATGCATATCCGTGTTTAAAACACACGCGATAGATAAATTTAGTCTTCTTGGAGGCTTACTTGCATGCATATCCGTGTTTAAAACAAACGCGATAGATAAATTTATTCTCCTTGGAGGCTTACTTGCATGCATATCCGTGCTTAAAACACACGCGATAGCTAAATTTATTCTCCTTGGAGGCTTACTTACATGCATATTCGTGTTTAAAACACACGCGATAGCTAAATTTATTCTCCTTGGATGCTTACTTGCATGCATATCCAATGTTAAAACACACGCGATAGCTAAATTTATTATCCTTGGAGGCGTACTTGCAAGCATATCCGTGTTTAAAACACACGCGATAGCAAAATTTATTCTCATTGGAGGCTTACTTGCATGCATATCCGTGTTTAAAGCACACGCGATAGATAAATTTATTCTCCTTGGAGGCTTACTTGCATGCATATCCGTGTTTAAAACACACGCGATAGCTAAATTTATTCTCGCTGGAGGCTTACTTGCATGCATATCCGTGTTTAAAACACACGGGATAGATAAATTTATTCTCCTTGGAGGCTTACTTGCATGCATATCCGTGTTTAAAACACACGCGATAGCTAAATTTATTCTCCTTAGAGGCTTACTTGCATGCATATCCATGTTTAAAACACACGCGATAGCAAAATTTATTTTCCTTGGAGGCCTACTTGCATGCATATCCGTGTTTAAAACACACGCGATAGCAAAATTTACTCTCCTTGGAGGCTTACTTGCATGCATATCCATGTTTAAAACACACGCGATAGCTAAATTTATTCTCCTTAGAGGCTTACTTGCATGCATATCCGTGTTTAAAACACACGCGATAGCTAAATTTATTCTCCTTGGAGGCTTACTTGCATGCATATCCATGTTTAAAACACACGCGATAGCTAAATTTATTCTCCTTGGAGGCTTACTTGCATGCATATCCGTGGTTAAAACACACGCGATAGCTAAATTTAGTCTCCTTGGAGGCTTACTTGCATGCATATCCGTGTTTAAAACACACGCGATAGATAAATTTATTCTCCATGGAGGCTTACTTGCAAGCATATTCGTGTTTAAAACACACGCGATAGCTAAAGTTATTCTCCTTGGAGGCTTACTTGCATGCATATCCGTGTTTAAAACACACGCGATAGCTAAATTTATTCTCCTTGGAGGCTTACTTGCATGCATATCCCTCTTTAAAACACACGCGATAGCTAAATTTATTATCCTTGGAGGCGTACTTGCAAGCATATCCGTGTTTAAAACACACGCGATAGCAAAATTTATTCTCCTTGGAGGCTTACTTGCATGCATATCCGTGTTTAAAACACACGCGATAGATAAATTTATTCTCCTTGGAGGCTTACTTGCATGCATATCCGTGTATAAAACACACGCGATAGCTGAATTTATTCTCGTTGGAGGCTTACTTGCATGCATATCCGTGTTTAAAACACACGCGATAGCTAAATTTATTCTCCTTGGAGGCTTACTTGCATGCATATCCGTGTTTAAAACACAAGCGATAGCTAAATTTATTCTCCTTGGAGGCTTACTTGCATGCATATCCGTGTTTAAAACACACGCGATAGCTAAATTTATTCTCCTCGGAGGCTTACTTGCATGCATATCCGTGTTTAAAACACACGCGATAGCAAAATTTATTGTCCTTGGAGGCTTACTTGCATGCATATCCGTGTTTAAAACACACGCGATAGCTAAATTTATTCTCCTTGGAGGCTTACTTGTATGCATATCTGTGTTTAAAACACACGCGATAGCAAAATTTATTCTCCTCGGAGGCTTACGTGCATGCATATCCGTGTTTAAAACACACGCGATAGCTAAATTTATTCTCCTTGGAGGCTTACTTGCATGCATATCCGTGTTTAAAACACACGCGATAGATAAATTTATTCTCCTTGGAGGCTTACTTGCATGCATATCCGTGTTTAAAACACACGGGATAGCTAAATTTATTCTCCTTGGAGGCTTACTTGCATGCATATCCGTGTTTAAAACACACGTGATAGATAAATTTATTCTCCTTGGAGGATTACTTGCATGTATATCCGTGATTAAAACACACGCGATAGCTAAATTTATTCTCCTTGGAGGCTTACTTGCATGCATATCCGTGTTTAAAACACACGCGATAGCTAAATTTATTCTCCTTGGAGGCTTACTTGCATGCATATCCCTGTTTAAAACACATGCGATAGCTAAATTTATTATCCTTGGAGGCGTACTTGCAAGCATATCCGTGTTTAAAATACACGCGATAGCAAAATTTACTCTCCTTGGAGGCTTACTTGCATGCATATCCGTGTTTAAAACACACGCGATATCTAAATTTATTCCCCTTGGAGGCTTACTTGCATGCATATCCGTGTTTAAAACACACGCGATAGCTAAATTTATTCTCCTTGGAGGCTTACTTGTATGCATATCTGTGTTTAAAACACACGCGATAGCAAAATTTATTCTCCTCGGAGGCTTACGTGCATGCATATCCGTGTTTAAAACACACGCGATAGCTAAATTTATTCTCCTTGGAGGCTTACTTGCATGCATATCCGTGTTTAAAACACACGCGATAGATAAATTTATTCTCCTTGGAGGCTTACTTGCATGCATATCCGTGTTTAAAACACACGGGATAGCTAAATTTATTCTCCTTGGAGGCTTACTTGCATGCATATCCGTGTTTAAAACACACGTGATAGATAAATTTATTCTCCTTGGAGGATTACTTGCATGTATATCCGTGATTAAAACACACGCGATAGCTAAATTTATTCTCCTTGGAGGCTTACTTGCATGCATATCCGTGTTTAAAACACATGCGATAGCTAAATTTATTATCCTTGGAGGCGTACTTGCAAGCATATCCGTGTTTAAAATACACGCGATAGCAAAATTTACTCTCCTTGGAGGCTTACTTGCATGCATATCCGTGTTTAAAACACACGCGATATCTAAATTTATTCCCCTTGGAGGCTTACTTGCATGCATATGCATGTTTAAAACACACGCGATAGCAACATTTATTCTCCTTGGAGGCTTACTTGGATGCATATTTGTGTTTAAAACACACGCGATAGATAAATTTATTCTCCTTGGAGGCTTACTTGCATGCATATCCGTGTTTAAAACACACGCGATATATAAATTTATTCTCCTTGGAGGCTTACTTGCATGCATATCCGTGTTTGAAACACACGCGATAGCTAAATTTATTCTCCTTGGAGGCTTACTTGCATGCATATCCGTGTTTAAAACACAAGCGATAGCTAAATTTATTCTCCTTGGAGGCTTACTTGCATGCATATCCGTGTTTAAAACACACGCGATAGCTAAATTTATTCTCCTCGGAGGCTTACTTGCATGCATATCCGTGTTTAAAACACACGCGATAGCAAAATTTATTGTCCTTGGAGGCTTACTTGCATGCATATCCGTGTTTAAAACACACGCGATAGCTAAATTTATTCTCCTTGGAGGCTTACTTGTATGCATATCTGTGTTTAAAACACACGCGATAGCAAAATTTATTCTCCTCGGTGGCTTACTTGCATGCATATCCGTGTTTAAAACACACGCGATAGCTAAATTTATTCTCCTTGGAGGCTTACTTGCATGCATATCCGTGTTTAAAACACACGCGATAGATAAATTTATTCTCCTTGGAGGCTTACTTGCATGCATATCCGTGTTTAAAACACACGGGATAGCTAAATTTATTCTCCTTGGAGGCTTACTTGCATGCATATCCGTGTTTAAAACACACGCGATAGATAAATTTATTCTCCTTGGAGGATTACTTGCATGCATATCCATGTTTAAAACACACGCGATAGATAAATTTATTCTCCTTGGAGGCTTACTTGCATGCATATCCGTGGTTAAAACACACGCGATAGATAAATTTAGTCTCCTTGGAGGCTTACTTGCATGCATATCCGTGTTTAAAACACACGCGATAGATAAATTTATTCTCCTTGGAGGCTTACTTGCATGCATATCCGTGTTTAAAACACACGCGATAGCTAAATTTATTCTCCTTGAAGGCTTACTTGCATGCATATCCCTGTTTAAAACACACGCGATAGTAAAATTGATTCTCCTTGGAGGCTTACTTGCATGCATATCCATGTTTAAAACACACGCGATAGCTAAATTTATTCTCCTTGGAGGCTTACTTGCATGCATATCCGTGGTTAAAACACACGCGATAGCTAAATTTAGTCTCCTTGGAGGCTTACTTGCATGCATATCCGTGTTTAAAACACACGCGATAGATAAATTTATTCTCCATGGAGGCTTACTTACATGCATATTCGTGTTTAAAACACACGCGATAGCTAAATTTATTCTCCTTGGAGGCTTACTTGCATGAATATCCGTGTTTAAAACACACGCGATAGCTAAATTTATTCTCCTTGGAGGCTTACTTACATGCATATCCGTGTTTAAAACACACACGATAGTTAAATTTATTCTCCTTGGAGGCTTACTTGCATGCATATCCGTGTTTAAAAGACACGCGATAGCTAAATTTATTCTCCTTGGAGGCTTACTTGCATGCATAACCGTGTTTAAAACACACGCGATAGTTAAATTTTTTCTCCTTGGAGGCTTACTTGCATGCATATCCGTGTTTAAAACACACGCGGTAGCTAAATTTATTCTCATTGGAGGCTTACTTGCATGCATATCCATGTTTAAAACACAAGCGATAGCTAAATTTATTCTCCTTGGAGGCTTACTTGCATGCATATCAGTGTTTAAAAGACACGCGATAGCTAAATTTATTCTCCTTGGAGGCTTTCTTGAATGCATATCCGTGTTTAAAACACACGCGATAGCTAAATTTATTCTCATTGGAGGCTTACTTGCATGCATATCCATGTTTAAAACACACGCGATAGCTAAATTTATTCTCCTTGGAGGCTTACTTGCATGCATATCCGTGTTTAAAACACACGCGATAGATAAATTTAGTCTTCTTGGAGGCTTACTTGCATGCATATCCGTGATTAAAACACACGCGATAGCAAAGTTTATTCTCCTTGGAGGCTTACTTGCATGCATATCCGTGTTTAAAACACACGCGATAGCTTAATTTATTCTCCTTGGAGGCTTACTTGCATGCATATCCATGTTTAAAACACACGCGATAGCAACATTTATTCTCCTTGGAGGCTACCTTGGAGGCATATCCGTGTTTAAAACACACGCGATAGCTAAATTTATTCTCCTTGGAGGCTTACTTGCATGCATATCCGTGTTTAAAACACACGCGACAGCTAAATTTAGTCTCCTTGGAGGCTTACTTGCATGCATATCCGTGTTTAAAACACACGCGATAGATAAATTTATTCTCCATGGAGGCTTACTTGCAAGCATATCCGTGTTTAAAACACACGCGATAGATAAATTTATTCTGATTGGAGGCTTACTTGCATGCATATCCGTGTTTAAAACACACGCGATAGTAAAATTGATTCTCCTTGGAGGCTTACTTGCATGCATATCCATGTTTAAAACACACGCGATAGCTAAATTTATTCTCCTTGGAGGCTTACTTGCATGCATATCCGTGGTTAAAACACACGCGATAGCTAAATTTAGTCTCCTTGGAGGCTTACTTGCATGCATATCCGTGTTTAAAACACACGCGATAGATAAATTTATTCTCCATGGAGGCTTACTTACATGCATATTCGTGTTTAAAACACACGCGATAGCTAAATTTATTCTCCTTGGAGGCTTACTTGCATGCATATCCGTGTTTAAAACACACGCGATAGCTAAATTTATTCTCCTTGGAGGCTTACTTACATGCATATCCGTGTTTAAAACACACACGATAGTTAAATTTATTCTCCTTGGAGGCTTACTTGCATGCATATCCGTGTTTAAAAGACACGCGATAGCTAAATTTATTCTCCTTGGAGGCTTACTTGCATGCATAACCGTGTTTAAAACACACGCGATAGTTAAATTTTTTCTCCTTGGAGGCTTACTTGCATGCATATCCGTGTTTAAAAGACACGCGATAGCTAAATTTATTCTCATTGGAGGCTTACTTGCATGCATATCCGTGTTTAAAACACAAGCGATAGCTAAATTTATTCTCCTTGGAGGCTTACTTGCATGCATATCCGTGTTTAAAACACACGCGATACCTAAATTTATTCTCCTTGGAGGCTTACTTGCATGCATATCCATGTTTAAAATACACGCGATATCAAAATTTATTCTCCTTGGTGGCTTACTTGCATGCATATCCGTGTTTAAAACACACGCGATAGCTAAATTTATTCTCCTTGGAGGCTTACTTGCATGCATATCCGTGTTTAAAACACACGCGATAGATAAATTTAGTCTTCTTGGAGGCTTATTTGCATGCATATCCGTGTTTAAAACAAACGCGATAGATAAATTTATTCTCCTTGGACGCTTACTTGCATGCATATCCGTGCTTAAAACACACGCGATAGCTAAATTTATTCTCCTTGGAGGCTTACTTACATGCATATTCGTGTTTAAAACACACGCGATAGCTAAATTTATTCTCCTTGGATGCTTACTTGCATGCATATCCAATGTTAAAACACACGCGATAGCTAAATTTATTATCCTTGGAGGCGTACTTGCAAGCATATCCGTGTTTAAAACACACGCGATAGCAAAATTTATTCTCATTGGAGGCTTACTTGCATGCATATCCGTGTTTAAAGCACACGCGATAGATAAATTTATTCTCCTTGGAGGCTTACTTGCATGCATATCCGTGTTTAAAACACACGCGATAGCTAAATTTATTCTCGCTGGAGGCTTACTTGCATGCATATCCGTGTTTAAAACACACGGGATAGATAAATTTATTCTCCTTGGAGGCTTACTTGCATGCATATCCGTGTTTAAAACACACGCGATAGCTAAATTTATTCTCCTTAGAGGCTTACTTGCATGCATATCCGTGTTTAAAACACACGCGATAGCTAAATTTATTCTCCTCGGAGGCTTACTTGCATGCATATCCATGTTTAAAACACACGCGATAGCAAAATTTATTCTCCTTGGAGGCCTACTTGCATGCATATCCGTGTTTAAAACACACGCGATAGCAAAATTTACTCTCCTTGGAGGCTTACTTGCATGCATATCCATGTTTAAAACACACGCGATAGCTAAATTTATTCTCCTTAGAGGCTTACTTGCATGCATATCCGTGTTTAAAACACACGCGATAGCTAAATTTATTCTCCTTGGAGGCTTACTTGCATGCATATCCATGTTTAAAACACACGCGATAGCTAAATTTATTCTCCTTGGAGGCTTACTTGCATGCATATCCGTGGTTAAAACACACGCGACAGCTAAATTTAGTCTCCTTGGAGGCTTACTTGCATGCATATCCGTGTTTAAAACACACGCGATAGATAAATTTATTCTCCATGGAGGCTTACTTGCAAGCATATTCGTGTTTAAAACACACGCGATAGCTAAATTTATTCTCCTTGGAGGCTTACTTGCATGCATATCCGTGTTTAAAACACACGCGATAGCTAAATTTATTCTCCTTGGAGGCTTACTTGCATGCATATCCCTCTTTAAAACACACGCGATAGCTAAATTTATTATCCTTGGAGGCGTACTTGCAAGCATATCCGTTTTTAAAACACACGCGATAGCAAAATTTATTCTCCTTGGAGGCTTACTTGCATGCATATCCGTGTTTAAAACACACGCGATAGATAAATTTATTCTCCTTGGAGGCTTACTTGCATGCATATCCGTGTATAAAACACACGCGATAGCTGAATTTATTCTCGTTGGAGGCTTACTTGCATGCATATCCGTGTTTAAAACACACGCGATAGCTAAATTTATTCTCCTTGGAGGCTTACTTGCATGCATATCCGTGTTTAAAACACAAGCGATAGCTAAATTTATTCTCCTTGGAGGCTTACTTGCATGCATATCCGTGTTTAAAACACACGCGATAGCTAAATTTATTCTCCTCGGAGGCTTAGTTGCATGCATATCCGTGTTTAAAACACACGCGATAGCAAAATTTATTGTCCTTGGAGGCTTACTTGCATGCATATCCGTGTTTAAAACACACGCGATAGCTAAATTTATTCTCCTTGGAGGCTTACTTGTATGCATATCTGTGTTTAAAACACACGCGATAGCAAAATTTATTCTCCTCGGAGGGTTACGTGCATGCATATCCGTGTTTAAAACACACGCGATAGCTAAATTTATTCTCCTTGGAGGCTTACTTGCATGCATATCCGTGTTTAAAACACACGCGATAGATAAATTTATTCTCCTTGGAGGCTTACTTGCATGCATATCCGTGTTTAAAACACACGGGATAGCTAAATTTATTCTCCTTGGAGGCTTACTGGCATGCATATCCGTGTTTAAAACACACGTGATAGATAAATTTATTCTCCTTGGAGGATTACTTGCATGTATATCCGTGATTAAAACACACGCGATAGCTAAATTTATTCTCCTTGGAGGCTTACTTGCATGCATATCCGTGTTTAAAACACACGCGATAGCTAAATTTATTCTCCTTGGAGGCTTACTTGCATGCATATCCCTGTTTAAAACACATGCGATAGCTAAATTTATTATCCTTGGAGGCGTACTTGCAAGCATATCCGTGTTTAAAATACACGCGATAGCAAAATTTACTCTCCTTGGAGGCTTACTTGCATGCATATCCGTGTTTAAAACACACGCGATATCTAAATTTATTCCCCTTGGAGGCTTACTTGCATGCATATCCATGTTTAAAACACACGCGATAGCAACATTTATTCTCCTTGGAGGCTTACTTGGATGCATATTTGTGTTTAAAACACACGCGATAGATAAATTTATTCTCCTTGGAGGCTTACTTGCATGCATATCCGTGTTTAAAACACACGCGATAGCTAAATTTATTCTCCTTGGAGGCTTACTTGCATGCATATCCCTCTTTAAAACACACGCGATAGCTAAATTTATTATCCTTGGAGGCGTACTTGCAAGCATATCCGTGTTTAAAACACACGCGATAGCAAAATTTATTCTCCTTGGAGGCTTACTTGCATGCATATCCGTGTTTAAAACACACGCGATAGATAAATTTATTCTCCTTGGAGGCTTACTTGCATGCATATCCGTGTATAAAACACACGCGATAGCTGAATTTATTCTCGTTGGAGGCTTACTTGCATGCATATCCGTGTTTAAAACACACGCGATAGCTAAATTTATTCTCCTTGGAGGCTTACTTGCATGCATATCCGTGTTTAAAACACAAGCGATAGCTAAATTTATTCTCCTTGGAGGCTTACTTGCATGCATATCCGTGTTTAAAACACACGCGATAGCTAAATTTATTCTCCTTGGAGGCTTACTTGCATGCATATCCGTGTTTAAAACACACGCGATAGATAAATTTATTCTCCTTGGAGGCTTACTTGCATGCATATCCGTGTTTAAAACACACGGGATAGCTAAATTTATTCTCCTTGGAGGCTTACTTGCATGCATATCCGTGTTTAAAACACACGTGATAGATAAATTTATTCTCCTTGGAGGATTACTTGCATGTATATCCGTGATTAAAACACACGCGATAGCTAAATTTATTCTCCTTGGAGGCTTACTTGCATGCATATCCGTGTTTAAAACACACGCGATAGCTAAATTTATTCTCCTTGGAGGCTTACTTGCATGCATATCCCTGTTTAAAACACATGCGATAGGTAAATTTATTATCCTTGGAGGCGTACTTGCAAGCATATCCGTGTTTAAAATACACGCGATAGCAAAATTTACTCTCCTTGGAGGCTTACTTGCATGCATATCCGTGTTTAAAACACACGCGATATCTAAATTTATTCCCCTTGGAGGCTTACTTGCATGCATATCCATGTTTAAAACACACGCGATAGCAACATTTATTCTCCTTGGAGGCTTACTTGGATGCATATTTGTGTTTAAAACACACGCGATAGATAAATTTATTCTCCTTGGAGGCTTACTTGCATGCATATCCGTGTTTAAAACACACGCGATAGCTAAATTTATTCTCCTTGGAGGCTTACTTGCATGCATATCCCTCTTTAAAACACACGCGATAGCTAAATTTATTATCCTTGGAGGCGTACTTGCAAGCATATCCGTGTTTAAAACACACGCGATAGCAAAATTTATTCTCCTTGGAGGCTTACTTGCATGCATATCCGTGTTTAAAACACACGCGATAGATAAATTTATTCTCCTTGGAGGCTTACTTGCATGCATATCCGTGTATAAAACACACGCGATAGCTGAATTTATTCTCGTTGGAGGCTTACTTGCATGCATATCCGTGTTTAAAACACACGCGATAGCTAAATTTATTCTCCTTGGAGGCTTACTTGCATGCATATCCGTGTTTAAAACACAAGCGATAGCTAAATTTATTCTCCTTGGAGGCTTACTTGCATGCATATCCGTGTTTAAAACACACGCGATAGCTAAATTTATTCTCCTCGGAGGCTTACTTGCATGCATATCCGTGTTTAAAACACACGCGATAGCAAAATTTATTGTCCTTGGAGGCTTACTTGCATGCATATCCGTGTTTAAAACACACGCGATAGCTAAATTTATTCTCCTTGGAGGCTTACTTGTATGCATATCTGTGTTTAAAACACACGCGATAGCAAAATTTATTCTCCTCGGAGGCTTACTTGCATGCATATCCGTGTTTAAAACACACGCGATAGCTAAATTTATTCTCCTTGGAGGCTTACTTGCATGCATATCCGTGTTTAAAACACACGCGATAGATAAATTTATTCTCCTTGGAGGCTTACTTGCATGCATATCCTTGTTTAAAACACACGGGATAGCTAAATTTATTCTCCTTGGAGGCTTACTTGCATGCATATCCGTGTTTAAAACACACGTGATAGATAAATTTATTCTCCTTGGAGGATTACTTGCATGTATATCCGTGATTAAAACACACGCGATAGCTAAATTTATTCTCCTTGGAGGCTTACTTGCATGCATATCCGTGTTTAAAACACACGCGATAGCTAAATTTATTATCCTTGGAGGCGTACTTGCAAGCATATCCGTGTTTAAAATACACGCGATAGCAAAATTTACTCTCCTTGGAGGCTTACTTGCATGCATATCCGTGTTTAAAACACACGCGATATCTAAATTTATTCCCCTTGGAGGCTTACTTGCATGCATATCCATGTTTAAAACACACGCGATAGCAACATTTATTCTCCTTGGAGGCTTACTTGGATGCATATTTGTGTTTAAAACACACGCGATAGATAAATTTATTCTCCTTGGAGGCTTACTTGCATGCATATCCGTGTTTAAAACACACGCGATAGCTAAATTTATTCTCCTTGGAGGCTTACTTGCATGCATATCCGTATTTAAAACACAAGCGATAGCTAAATTTATTCTCCTTGGAGGCTTATTTGCATGCATATCCGTGTTTAAAACACACGCGATAGCTAAAATTATTCTCCTTGGAGGCTTACTTGCATGCATATCCATGTTTAAAACACACGCGATAGCAACATTTATTCTCCTTGGAGGCTTACTTGCATGCATATTTGTGTTTAAAACACATGCGATAGCTAAATTTATTCTCCTTGGAGGCTTATTTGCATGCATATCTGTGTTTAAAACACACGCGGTAGCTAAATTTATTCTTCTTGGAGGCTTAATTGCATGCATATCCATGTTTAAAACACACGCGATAGCAAAATTTATTCTCCTTGGAGGCTTACTTGCATGCATATCCGTGTTTAAAAGACACGCGATAGCTAAATTTATTCTCCTTGGAGGCTTTCTTGAATGCATATCCGTGTTTAAAACACACGCGATAGCTAAATTTATTCTCATTGGAGGCTTACTTGCATGCATATCCATGTTTAAAACACACGCGATAGCAAAATTTATTCTCCTTGGAGGCTTACTTGCATGCATATCCGTGTTTAAAACACACGCGATAGCTAAATTTATTCTCCTTGTAGGCTTACTTGCATGCATATCCGTGTTTAAAACACACGCGATAGCTAAAATTATTCTCCTTGGAGGCTTACTTGCATGCATATCCATGTTTAAAACACACGTGATAGCAACATTTATTCTCCTTGGAGGCTACCTTGCATGCATATTTGTGTTTAAAACACATGCGATAGCTAAATTTATTCTCCTTGGAGGCTTATTTGCATGCATATCTGTGTTTAAAACACACGCGGTAGCTAAATTTATTCTTCTTGGAGGCTTAATTGCATGCATATCCATGTTTAAAACACACGCGATAGCAAAATTTATTCTCCTTGGAGGCTTACTTGCATGCATATCCGTGTTTAAAACACACGCGATAGCTAAATTTATTCTCCTTGGAGGCTTACTTGCATGCATATCCCTGTTTAAAACACATGCGATAGCTAAATTTATTATCCTTGGAGGCGTACTTGCAAGCATATCCGTGTTTAAAATACACGCGATAGCAAAATTTACTCTCCTTGGAGGCTTACTTGCATGCATATCCGTGTTTAAAACACACGCGATATCTAAATTTATTCCCCTTGGAGGCTTACTTGCATGCATATCCATGTTTAAAACACACGCGATAGCAACATTTATTCTCCTTGGAGGCTTACTTGGATGCATATTTGTGTTTAAAACACACGCGATAGATAAATTTATTCTCCTTGGAGGCTTACTTGCATGCATATCCGTGTTTAAAACACACGCGATAGCTAAATTTATTCTCCTTGGAGGCTTACTTGCATGCATATCCGTGTTTAAAACACAAGCGATAGCTAAATTTATTCTCCTTGGAGGCTTATTTGCATGCATATCCGTGTTTAAAACACACGCGATAGCTAAAATTATTCTCCTTGGAGGCTTACTTGCATGCATATCCATGTTTAAAACACACGCGATAGCAACATTTATTCTCCTTGGAGGCTTACTTGCATGCATATCCGTGTTTAAAACACACGCGATATCTAAATTTATTCCCCTTGGAGGCTTACTTGCATGCATATCCATGTTTAAAACACACGCGATAGCAACATTTATTTTCCTTGGAGGCTTACTTGCATGCATATCCGTGTTTAAAACACACGTGATAGATAAATTTATTCTCCTTGGAGGATTACTTGCATGTATATCCGTGATTAAAACACACGCGATAGATAAATTTATTCTCCTTGGAGGCTTACTTGAATGCATATCCGTGTTTAAAACACACGCGATAGATAAATTTATTCTCATCGGAGGCTTACTTGCATGCATATCCGTGTTTAAAACACACGCGATAGCTAAATTTATTCTCCTTGGAGGCTTACTTGCATGCATATCCGTGTTTAAAACACACGCGATAGCTAAATTTATTCTCCTTGGAGGCTTACTTGCATGCATATCCCTGTTTAAAACACATGCGATAGCTAAATTTATTATCCTTGGAGGCGTACTTGCAAGCATATCCGTGTTTAAAATACACGCGATAGCAAAATTTACTCTCCTTGGAGGCTTACTTGCATGCATATCCGTGTTTAAAACACACGCGATATCTAAATTTATTCCCCTTGGAGGCTTACTTGCATGCATATCCATGTTTAAAACACACGCGATAGCAACATTTATTCTCCTTGGAGGCTTACTTGGATGCATATTTGTGTTTAAAACACACGCGATAGATAAATTTATTCTCCTTGGAGGCTTACTTGCATGCATATCCGTGTTTAAAACACACGCGATAGCTAAATTTATTCTCCTTGGAGGCTTACTTGCATGCATATCCGTGTTTAAAACACAAGCGATAGCTAAATTTATTCTCCTTGGAGGCTTATTTGCATGCATATCCGTGTTTAAAACACACGCGATAGCTAAAATTATTCTCCTTGGAGGCTTACTTGCATGCATATCCATGTTTAAAACACACGCGATAGCAACATTTATTCTCCTTGGAGGCTTACTTGCATGCATATTTGTGTTTAAAACACACGCGATAGCTAAATTTATTCTCCTTGGAGGCTTATTTGCATGCATATCCGTGTTTAAAACACACGCGATAGCTAAAATTATTCTCCTTGGAGGCTTACTTGCATGCATATCCATGTTTAAAACACACGCGATAGCAACATTTATTCTCCTTGGAGGCTTACTTGCATGCATATCCATGTTTAAAACACACGTGATAGCAACATTTATTCTCCTTGGAGGCTACCTTGCATGCATATTTGTGTTTAAAACACATGCGATAGCTAAATTTATTCTCCTTGGAGGCTTATTTGCATGCATATCTGTGTTTAAAACACACGCGGTAGCTAAATTTATTCTTCTTGGAGGCTTAATTGCATGCATATCCATGTTTAAAACACACGCGATAGCAAAATTTATTCTCCTTGGAGGCTTACTTGCATGCATATCCGTGTTTAAAACACACGCGATAGCTAAATTTATTCTCCTTGGAGGCTTACTTGAATGCATATCCGTGTTTAAAACACACGCGATAGCTAAATTTATTCTCATTGGAAGCTTACTTGCATGCATATCCACGTTTAAAACACACGCGATAGCAAAATTTATTGTCCTTGGAGGCTTACTTGCACGCATATCCGTGTTTAAAACACACGCGATAGCTAAATTTATTCTCCTTGGAGGCTTACTTGTATGCATATCCGTGTTTAAAACACACGCGATAGCAAAATTTATTCTCCTCGGAGGCTTACTTGCATGCATATCCGTGTTTAAAACACACGCGATAGCTAAATTTATTCTCCTTGGAGGCTTACTTGCATGCATATCCATGTTTAAAACACACGCGATAGCAAAATTTATTCTCCTTGGAGGCTTACTTGCATGCATATCCGTGTTTAAAACACACGCGATAGCTAAATTTATTCTCCTTGGAGGCTTACTTGCATGCATATCCGTGTTTAAAACACACGCAATAGATAAATTTATTCTCCTTGGAGGATTACTTGCATGCATATCCGTGATTAAAACACACGCGATAGATAAATTTATTCTCCTTGGAGGCTTACTTGAATGCATATCCGTGTTTAAAACACACGCGATAGATAAATTTATTCTGATTGGAGGCTTACTTGCATGCATATCCGTGTTTAAAACACACGCGATAGCTAAATTTATTCTCCTTGGAGGCTTACTTGCATGCATATCCGTGTTTAAAACACACGCGATAGCTAAATTTATTCTCCTTGGAGGCTTACTTGCATGCATATCCCTGTTTAAAACACACACGATAGCTAAATTTATTATCCTTGGAGGCGTACTTGCAAGCATATCCGTGTTTAAAATACACGCGATAGCAAAATTTACTCTCCTTGGAGGCTTACTTGCATGCATATCCGTGTTTAAAACACACGCGATAGATAAATTTATTCTCCTTGGAGGCTTACTTGCATGCATATCCGTGTTTAAAACACACGCGATAGCTAAATTTATTCTCGTTGGAGGCTTACTTGCATTCATAACCGTGTTTAAAACACACGCGATAGCTAAATTTATTCTCCTTGGAGGCTTACTTGCATGCATATCCGTGTTTAAAACACAAGCGATAGCTAAATTTATTCTCCTTGGAGGCTTACTTGCATGCATATCCGTGTTTAAAACACACGCGATAGCTAAAATTATTCTCCTTGGAGGCTTACTTGCATGCATATTTGTGTTTAAAACACATGCGATAGCTAAATTTATTCTCCTTGGAGGCTTATTTGCATGCATATCTGTGTTTAAAACACACGCGGTAGCTAAATTTATTCTTCTTGGAGGCTTAATTGCATGCATATCCATGTTTAAAACACACGCGATAGCAAAATTTATTCTCCTTGGAGGCTTACTTGCATGCATATCCGTGTTTAAAACACACGCGATAGCTAAATTTATTATCCTTGGAGGCTTACTTGAATGCATATCCGTGTTTAAAACACACGCGATAGCTAAATTTATTCTCATTGGAGCCTTACTTGCATGCATATCCATGTTTAAAACACACGCGATAGCAAAATTTATTCTCCTTGGAGGCTTACTTGCATGCATATCCGTGTTTAAAACACACGCGATAGCTAAATTTATTCTCCTTGTAGGCTTACTTGCATGCATATCCGTGATTAAAACACACGCGATAGCAAAGTTTATTCTCCTTGGAGGCTTACTTGCATGCATATCCGTGTTTCAAACACACGCGATAGCTAAATTTATTCTCATTGGAGGTTTACTTGCATGCATATCCGTGATTAAAACACACGCGATAGATAAATTTAGTCTCCTTGGAGGCTTACTTGCATGCATATCCGTGTTTAAAACACACGCGATAGATAAATTTATTCTCCTTGGAGGCTTACTTGCATGCATATTCGTGTTTAAAACACACGCAATAGCTAAATTTATTCTCCTTGGAGGCTTACCTGCATGCATATCCGTGTTTAAAACACACGCGATAGCTAAATTTATTCTCCTTGGAGGCTTACTTGCATGCATATCCGTGTTTAAACACACGCGATAGCTAAATTTATTCTCCTTGGAGGCGTACTTGCAAGCATATCCGTGTTTAAAACACACGCGATGGCAAAATTTATTCTCCTTAGAGGCTTACTTGCATGCATATCCGTGTTTAAAACACACACGATAGATAAATTTATTCTCCTTGGAGGCTTACTTGCATGCATATCCGTGTTTAAAACACACGCGATAGCTAAATTTATTCTCGTTGGAGGCTTTCTTGCATGCATATTCGTGTTTAAAACACACGCGATAGCTAAATTTATTCTCCTTGGAGGCTTACTTGCATGCATATCCGTGTTTAAAACACAAGCGATAGCTAAATTTATTCTCCTTGGAGGCTTACTTGCATGTATATCAGTGTTTAAAACACACGCGATAGCTAAAATTATTCTCCTTGGAGGCTTACTTGCATGCATATCCATGTTTAAAACACACGCGATAGCAAAATTTATTCTCCTTGGAGGCTTACTTGCATGCATATCCGTGTTTAAAACACACGCGATAGCTAAACTTATTCTCCTTGGAGGCTTACTTGCATGCATATCCGTGATTAAAACACATGCGATAGATAAATTTAGTCTCCTTGGAGGCTTACTTGCATGCATATCCGTGTTTAAAATACACGCGATAGATAAATTTATTCTCCTTGGAGGCTTACTTGCATGCATATCCGTGTTTAAAACACACGCGATAGCTAAATTTATTCTCCTTGGAGGCTTATTTGCATGCATATCCGTGTTTAAAACACACGCGATAGCTAATTTATTCTCCTTGAAGGCTTACTTGCATGTATATCCATGTTTAAAACATACGCGATAGCTAAATTTATTATCCTTGGAGGCGTACTTGCAAGCATATCCGTGTTTAAAACACACGCGATAGATAAATTTATTCTCCTTGGAGGCTTACTTGCATGCATATCCGTGTTTAAAACACACGCGATAGCTAAATTTATTCTCCTTGGAGGCTTACTTGAATGCATATCCGTGTTTAAAACACACGCGATAGCTAAATTTATTCTCATTGGAGGCATACTTGCATGCATATCCATGTTTAAAACACACGCGACAGCAAAATTTATTCTCCTTGGAGGCTTACTTGCATGCATATCCGTGTTTAAAACACACGCGATAGCTAAATTTATTCTCATTGGAGGCTTACTTGCATGCATATCCATGTTTAAAACACACGCGATAGCAAAATTTATTCTCCTTGGAGGCTTACTTGCATGCATATCCGTGTTTAAAACACACGCGATAGCTAAATTTATTCTCCTTGTAGGCTTACTTGCATGCATATCCGTGTTTAAAACACACGCGATAGCTAAAATTATTCTCCTTGGAGGCTTACTTGCATGCATATCCATGTTTAAAACACACGTGATAGCAACATTTATTCTCCTTGGAGGCTACCTTGCATGCATATTTGTGTTTAAAACACATGCGATAGCTAAATTTATTCTCCTTGGAGGCTTATTTGCATGCATATCTGTGTTTAAAACACACGCGGTAGCTAAATTTATTCTTCTTGGAGGCTTAATTGCATGCATATCCATGTTTAAAACACAGGCGATAGCAAAATTTATTCTCCTTGGAGGCTTACTTGCATGCATATCCGTGTTTAAAACACACGCGATAGCTAAATTTATTCTCCTTGGAGGCTTACTTGAATGCATATCCGTGTTTAAAACACACGCGATAGCTAAATTTATTCTCATTGGAGGCATACTTGCATGCATATCCATGTTTAAAACACACGCGACAGCAAAATTTATTCTTCTTGGAGGCTTACTTGCATGCATATCCGTGTTTAAAACACACGCGATAGCTAAATTTATTCTCATTGGAGGCTTACTTGCATGCATATCCATGTTTAAAACACACGCGATAGCAAAATTTATTCTCCTTGGAGGCTTACTTGCATGCATATCCGTGTTTAAAACACACGCGATAGCTAAATTTATTCTCCTTGTAGGCTTACTTGCATGCATATCCGTGTTTAAAACACACGCGATAGCTAAAATTATTCTCCTTGGAGGCTTACTTGCATGCATATCCATGTTTAAAACACACGTGATAGCAACATTTATTCTCCTTGGAGGCTACCTTGCATGCATATTTGTGTTTAAAACACATGCGATAGCTAAATTTATTCTCCTTGGAGGCTTATTTGCATGCATATCTGTGTTTAAAACACACGCGGTAGCTAAATTTATTCTTCTTGGAGGCTTAATTGCATGCATATCCATGTTTAAAACACACGCGATAGCAAAATTTATTCTCCTTGGAGGCTTACTGGCATGCATATCCGTGTTTAAAACACACGCGATAGCTAAATTTATTCTCCTTGGAGGCTTACTTGCATGCATATCCCTGTTTAAAACACATGCGATAGCTAAATTTATTATCCTTGGAGGCGTACTTGCAAGCATATCCGTGTTTAAAATACACGCGATAGCAAAATTTACTCTCCTTGGAGGCTTACTTGCATGCATATCCGTGTTTAAAACACACGCGATATCTAAATTTATTCCCCTTGGAGGCTTACTTGCATGCATATCCATGTTTAAAACACACGCGATAGCAACATTTATTCTCCTTGGAGGCTTACTTGGATGCATATTTGTGTTTAAAACACACGCGATAGATAAATTTATTCTCCTTGGAGGCTTACTTGCATGCATATCCGTGTTTAAAACACACGCGATAGCTAAATTTATTCTCCTTGGAGGCTTACTTGCATGCATATCCGTGTTTAAAACACAAGCGATAGCTAAATTTATTCTCCTTGGAGGCTTATTTGCATGCATATCGGTGTTTAAAACACACGCGATAGCTAAAATTATTCTCCTTGGAGGCTTACTTGCATGCATATCCATGTTTAAAACACACGCGATAGCAACATTTATTGTCCTTGGAAGCTTACTTGCATGCATATCCGTGTTTAAAACACACGCGATATCTAAATTTATTCCCCTTGGAGGCTTACTTGCATGCATATCCATGTTTAAAACACACGCGATAGCAACATTTATTTTCCTTGGAGGCTTACTTGCATGCATATCCGTGTTTAAAACACACGTGATAGATAAATTTATTCTCCTTGGAGGATTACTTGCATGTATATCCGTGATTAAAACACACGCGATAGATAAATTTATTCTCCTTGGAGGCTTACTTGAATGCATATCCGTGTTTAAAACACACGCGATAGATAAATTTATTCTCATCGGAGGCTTACTTGCATGCATATCCGTGTTTAAAACACACGCGATAGCTAAATTTATTCTCCTTGGAGGCTTACTTGCATGCATATCCGTGTTTAAAACACACGCGATAGCTAAATTTATTCTCCTTGGAGGCTTACTTGCATGCATATCCCTGTTTAAAACACATGCGATAGCTAAATTTATTATCCTTGGAGGCGTACTTGCAAGCATATCCGTGTTTAAAATACACGCGATAGCAAAATTTACTCTCCTTGGAGGCTTACTTGCATGCATATCCGTGTTTAAAACACACGCGATATCTAAATTTATTCCCCTTGGAGGCTTACTTGCATGCATATCCATGTTTAAAACACACGCGATAGCAACATTTATTCTCCTTGGAGGCTTACTTGGATGCATATTTGTGTTTAAAACACACGCGATAGATAAATTTATTCTCCTTGGAGGCTTACTTGCATGCATATCCGTGTTTAAAACACACGCGATAGCTAAATTTATTCTCCTTGGAGGCTTACTTGCATGCATATCCGTGTTTAAAACACAAGCGATAGCTAAATTTATTCTCCTTGGAGGCTTATTTGCATGCATATCCGTGTTTAAAACACACGCGATAGCTAAAATTATTCTCCTTGGAGGCTTACTTGCATGCATATCCATGTTTAAAACACACGCGATAGCAACATTTATTCTCCTTGGAGGCTTACTTGCATGCATATTTGTGTTTAAAACACATGCGATAGCTAAATTTATTCTCCTTGGAGGCTTATTTGCATGCATATCTGTGTTTAAAACACACGCGGTAGCTAAATTTATTCTTCTTGGAGGCTTAATTGCATGCATATCCATGTTTAAAACACACGCGATAGCAAAATTTATTCTCCTTGGAGGCTTACTTGCATGCATATCCGTGTTTAAAAGACACGCGATAGCTAAATTTATTCTCCTTGGAGGCTTTCTTGAATGCATATCCGTGTTTAAAACACACGCGATAGCTAAATTTATTCTCATTGGAGGCTTACTTGCATGCATATCCATGTTTAAAACACACGCGATAGCAAAATTTATTCTCCTTGGAGGCTTACTTGCATGCATATCCGTGTTTAAAACACACGCGATAGCTAAATTTATTCTCCTTGGAGGCTTATTTGCATGCATATCCGTGTTTAAAACACACGCGATAGCTAAAATTATTCTCCTTGGAGGCTTACTTGCATGCATATCCATGTTTAAAACACACGCGATAGCAACATTTATTCTCCTTGGAGGCTTACTTGCATGCATATCCATGTTTAAAACACACGTGATAGCAACATTTATTCTCCTTGGAGGCTACCTTGCATGCATATTTGTGTTTAAAACACATGCGATAGCTAAATTTATTCTCCTTGGAGGCTTATTTGCATGCATATCTGTGTTTAAAACACACGCGGTAGCTAAATTTATTCTTCTTGGAGGCTTAATTGCATGCATATCCATGTTTAAAACACACGCGATAGCAAAATTTATTCTCCTTGGAGGCTTACTTGCATGCATATCCGTGTTTAAAACACACGCGATAGCTAAATTTATTCTCCTTGGAGGCTTACTTGAATGCATATCCGTGTTTAAAACACACGCGATAGCTAAATTTATTCTCATTGGAAGCTTACTTGCATGCATATCCACGTTTAAAACACACGCGATAGCAAAATTTATTGTCCTTGGAGGCTTACTTGCACGCATATCCGTGTTTAAAACACACGCGATAGCTAAATTTATTCTCCTTGGAGGCTTACTTGTATGCATATCCGTGTTTAAAACACACGCGATAGCAAAATTTATTCTCCTCGGAGGCTTACTTGCATGCATATCCGTGTTTAAAACACACGCGATAGCTAAATTTATTCTCCTTGGAGGCTTACTTGCATGCATATCCATGTTTAAAACACACGCGATAGCAAAATTTATTCTCCTTGGAGGCTTACTTGCATGCATATCCGTGTTTAAAACACACGCGATAGCTAAATTTATTCTCGTTGGAGGCTTACTTGCATGCATATCCGTGTTTAAAACACACGCGATAGATAAATTTATTCTCCTTGGAGGATTACTTGCATGCATATCCGTGATTAAAACACACGCGATAGATAAATTTATTCTCCTTGGAGGCTTACTTGAATGCATATCCGTGTTTAAAACACACGCGATAGATAAATTTATTCTGATTGGAGGCTTACTTGCATGCATATCCGTGTTTAAAACACACGCGATAGCTAAATTTATTCTCCTTGGAGGCTTACTTGCATGCATATCCGTGTTTAAAACACACGCGATAGATAAATTTATTCTCCTTGGAGGATTACTTGCATGCATATCCGTGATTAAAACACACGCGATAGATAAATTTATTCTCCTTGGAGGCTTTCTTGAATGCATATCCGTGTTTAAAACACACGCGATAGCTAAATTTATTCTCATTGGAGGCTTACTTGCATGCATATCCATGTTTAAAACACACGCGATAGCAAAATTTATTCTCCTTGGAGGCTTACTTGCATGCATATCCGTGTTTAAAACACACGCGATAGCTAAATTTATTCTCCTTGGAGGCTTATTTGCATGCATATCCGTGTTTAAAACACACGCGATAGCTAAAATTATTCTCCTTGGAAGCTTACTTGCATGCATATCCATGTTTAAAACACACGCGATAGCAACATTTATTCTCCTTGGAGGCTTACTTGCATGCATATCCATGTTTAAAACACACGTGATAGCAACATTTATTCTCCTTGGAGGCTACCTTGCATGCATATTTGTGTTTAAAACACATGCGATAGCTAAATTTATTCTCCTTGGAGGCTTATTTGCATGCATATCTGTGTTTAAAACACACGCGGTAGCTAAATTTATTCTTCTTGGAGGCTTAATTGCATGCATATCCATGTTTAAAACACACGCGATAGCAAAATTTATTCTCCTTGGAGGCTTACTTGCATGCATATCCGTGTTTAAAACACACGCGATAGCTAAATTTATTCTCCTTGGAGGCTTACTTGAATGCATATCCGTGTTTAAAACACACGCGATAGCTAAATTTATTCTCCTTGGAGGCTTACTTGCATGCATATCCGTGTTTAAAACACACGCGATAGATAAATTTATTCTCCTTGGAGGATTACTTGCATGCATATCCGTGATTAAAACACACGCGATAGATAAATTTATTCTCCTTGGAGGCTTACTTGAATGCATATCCGTGTTTAAAACACACGCGATAGATAAATTTATTCTGATTGGAGGCTTACTTGCATGCATATCCGTGTTTAAAACACACGCGATAGCTAAATTTATTCTCCTTGGAGGCTTACTTGCATGCATATCCGTGTTTAAAACACACGCGATAGCTAAATTTATTCTCCTTGGAGGCTTACTTGCATGCATATCCCTGTTTAAAACACACACGATAGCTAAATTTATTATCCTTGGAGGCGTACTTGCAAGCATATCCGTGTTTAAAATACACGCGATAGCAAAATTTACTCTCCTTGCAGGCTTACTTGCATGCATATCCGTGTTTATAACACACGCGATAGATAAATTTATTCTCCTTGGAGGCTTACTTGCATGCATATCCGTGTTTAAAACACACGCGATAGCTAAATTTATTCTCGTTGGAAGCTTACTTGCATTCATAACCGTGTTTAAAACACACGCGATAGCTAAATTTATTCTCCTTGGAGGCTTACTTGCATGCATATCCGTGTTTAAAACACAAGCGATAGCTAAATTTATTCTCCTTGGAGGCTTACTTGCATGCATATCCGTGTTTAAAACACACGCGATAGCTAAAATTATTCTCCTTGGAGGCTTACTTGCATGCATATTTGTGTTTAAAACACATGCGATAGCTAAATTTATTCTCCTTGGAGGCTTATTTGCATGCATATCTGTGTTTAAAACACACGCGGTAGCTAAATTTATTCTTTTTGGAGGCTTAATTGCATGCATATCCATGTTTAAAACACACGCGATAGCAAAATTTATTCTCCTTGGAGGCTTACTTGCATGCATATCCGTGTTTAAAACACACGCGATAGCTAAATTTATTATCCTTGGAGGCTTACTTGAATGCATATCCGTGTTTAAAACACACGCGATAGCTAAATTTATTCTCATTGGAGGCTTACTTGCATGCATATCCATGTTTAAAACACACGCGATAGCAAAATTTATTCTCCTTGGAGGCTTACTTGCATGCATATCCGTGTTTAAAACACACGCGATAGCTAAATTTATTCTCCTTGTAGGCTTACTTGCATGCATATCCGTGATTAAAACACACGCGATAGCAAAGTTTATTCTCCTTGGAGGCTTACTTGCATGCATATCCGTGTTTCAAACACACGCGATAGCTAAATTTATTCTCATTGGAGGTTTACTTGCATGCATATCCGTGATTAAAACACACGCGATAGATAAATTTAGTCTCCTTGGAGGCTTACTTGCATGCATATCCGTGTGTAAAACACACGCGATAGATAAATTTATTCTCCTTGGAGGCTTACTTGCATGCATATTCGTGTTTAAAACACACGCAATAGCTAAATTTATTCTCCTTGGAGGCTTACCTGCATGCATATCCGTGTTTAAAACACACGCGATAGCTAAATTTATTCTCCTTGGAGGCTTACTTGCATGCATATCCGTGTTTAAACACACGCGATAGCTAAATTTATTCTCCTTGGAGGCGTACTTGCAAGCATATCCGTGTTTAAAACACACGCGATGGCAAAATTTATTCTCCTTAGAGGCTTACTTGCATGCATATCCGTGTTTAAAACACACACGATAGATAAATTTATTCTCCTTGGAGGCTTACTTGCATGCATATCCGTGTTTAAAACACACGCGATAGCTAAATTTATTCTCGTTGGAGGCTTTCTTGCATGCATATTCGTGTTTAAAACACACGCGATAGCTAAATTTATTCTCCTTGGAGGCTTACTTGCATGCATATCCGTGTTTAAAACACAAGCGATAGCTAAATTTATTCTCCTTGGAGGCTTACTTGCATGTATATCCGTGTTTAAAACACACGCGATAGCTAAAATTATTCTCCTTGGAGGCTTACTTGCATGCATATCCATGTTTAAAACACACGCGATAGCAAAATTTATTCTCCTTGGAGGCTTACTTGCATGCATATCCGTGTTTAAAACACACGCGATAGCTAAACTTATTCTCCTTGGAGGCTTACTTGCATGCATATCCGTGATTAAAACACATGCGATAGATAAATTTAGTCTCCTTGGAGGCTTACTTGCATGCATATCCGTGTTTAAAATACACGCGATAGATAAATTTATTCTCCTTGGAGGCTTACTTGCATGCATATCCGTGTTTAAAACACACGCGATAGCTAAATTTATTCTCCTTGGAGGCTTACTTGAATGCATATCCGTGTTTAAAACACACGCGATAGCTAAATTTATTCTCATTGGAAGCTTACTTGCATGCATATCCACGTTTAAAACACACGCGATAGCAAAATTTATTGTCCTTGGAGGCTTACTTGCACGCATATCCGTGTTTAAAACACACGCGATAGCTAAATTTATTCTCCTTGGAGGCTTACTTGCATGCATATCCGTGTTTAAAACACACGCGATAGATAAATTTATTCTCCCTGGAGGCTTACTTGCATGCATATCCGTGTTTAAAACAAACGCGATAGCTAAATTTATTCTCCTTGGAGGCTTACTTGCATGCATATCCGTGTTTAAAACACACGCGATAGCAAAATTTATTCTCCTTGGAGGCTTACTTGCATGCATATCCGTGTTTAAAACACACTCGACAGCTAAATTTATTCTCCTTGGAGGCTTACTTGCATGCATATCCGTGTTTAAAACACACGCGATAGCTAAATTTATTCTCCTTGGAGGCTTACTTGCATGCATATCCGTGTTTAAAACACACACGATAGCTAAATTTATTCTCCTTAGAGGCTTACTTGCATGCATATCCGTGTTTAAAACACACGCGATAGATAAATTTATTCTCCTTAGAGGCTTACTTGCATGCATATCCGTGTTTAAAACACACGCGATAGCTAAATTTATTCTCCTTGGAGGCTTACTTGCATGCATATCCGTGTTTAAAACACACGCAATAGCTAAATTTATTCTCCTTGGAGGCTTACTTGCATGCATATCCGTGTTTAAAACACACGCGATAGCTAAATTTATTCTCCTTAGAGACTTACTTGCATGCATATCCGTGTTTAAAACACACGCGATAGATAAATTTGTTCTCCTTGGAGACTTACTTCCATGCATATCCGTGTTTAAAACACACGCGATAGCTAAATTTATTCTCCTTGGAGGCTTACTTGCATGCATATCCGTGTTTAAAACACACGCGATAGGTAAATTTATTCTCCTTGGAGGCTTACTTGCATGCATATCCATGTTTAAAACACACGCGATAGCCAAATTTATTCTCCTTGGAGGCTTACTTGCATGCATATCCGTGTTTAAAACACACGCGATAGCAAAATTTATTCTCCTTGGAGGCTTACTTGCATGCATATCCGTGTTTAAAACACACGCGATAGCTAAATTTATTCTCCTTGGAGGCTTACTTGCATGCATATCCATGTATAAAACACACGCGATAGCAAAATTTATTCTTTTTGGAGGCTTACTTGCATACATATCCGTGTTTAAAACATACGCGATAGCTACATTTATTCTCCTTGGAGGCTTACTTGCATGCATATCTGTGTGTTTTAAACACACGCGATAGCTAAATTTATTCTCCTTGGAGGCTTACTTGCATGCATATCCGTGTTTAAAACACACGCGATATCGAAATTTATTCTCCTTGGAGGCTTACTTGCATGCATATCCGTGTTTAAAACACACGCGATAGCTAAATTTATTCTCCTTGGAGTCTTACTTGCATGCATATCCGTGTTTAAAACACACGCGATAGCTAAATTTATTCTCCTTGGAGGCTTACTTGCATGCATATCCGTGTTTAAAACACACGCGATAGCTAAATTTATTCTCCTTGGAGGCTTACTTGCATGCATATCCGTGTTTAAAACACACGCGATAGATAAATTTATTCTCCTTGGAGGCTTACTTGCATGCATATCCGTGTTTAAAACACACGCGATAGCTAAATTTATTCTCCTTGGAGGATTACTTGCATGCATATCCGTGTTTAAAACACACGCGATAGATATATTTAGTCTCCTTGGAGGCTTACTTGCGTGCATATCCGTGTTTAAAACAAACGCGATAGCAAAATTTATTCTCCTTGGAGGCTTACTTGCATGCATATCCGTGTTTAAAACACACGCGATAGCAAAATTTATTCTCCTTGGAGGCTTACTTGCATGCATATCCGTGTTTAAAACACACGCGATAGGTAAATTTATTCTCCTTGGAGGCTTACTTGCATGCATATCCATGTTTAAAACACACGCGATAGCCAAATTTATTCTCCTTGGAGGCTTACTTGCATGCATATCCGTGTTTAAAACACACGCGATAGCAAAATTTATTCTCCTTGGAGGCTTACTTGCATGCATATCCGTGTTTAAAACACACGCGATAGCTAAATTTATTCTCCTTGGAGTCTTACTTGCATGCATATCCGTGTTTAAAACACACGCGATAGCTAAATTTATTCTCCTTGGAGGCTTACTTGCATGCATATCCGTGTTTAAAACACACGCGATAGGTAAATTTATTCTCCTTGGAGGCTTACTTGCATGCATATCCATGTTTAAAACACACGCGATAGCCAAATTTATTCTCCTTGGAGGCTTACTTGCATGCATATCCATGTATAAAACACACGCGATAGCAAAATTTATTCTTTTTGGAGGCTTACTTGCATACATATCCGTGTTTAAAACATACGCGATAGCTACATTTATTCTCCTTGGAGGCTTACTTGCATGCATATCTGTGTGTTTTAAACACACGCGATAGCTAAATTTATTCTCCTTGGAGGCTTACTTGCATGCATATCCGTGTTTAAAACACACGCGATATCGAAATTTATTCTCCTTGGAGGCTTACTTGCATGCATATCCGTGTTTAAAACACACGCGATAGCTAAATTTATTCTCCTTGGAGTCTTACTTGCATGCATATCCGTGTTTAAAACACACGCGATAGCTAAATTTATTCTCCTTGGAGGCTTACTTGCATGCATATCCGTGTTTAAAACACACGCGATAGCTAAATTTATTCTCCTTGGAGGCTTACTTGCATGCATATCCGTGTTTAAAACACACGCGATAGATAAATTTATTCTCCTTGGAGGCTTACTTGCATGCATATCCGTGTTTAAAACACACGCGATAGCTAAATTTATTCTCCTTGGAGGATTACTTGCATGCATATCCGTGTTTAAAACACACGCGATAGATATATTTAGTCTCCTTGGAGGCTTACTTGCGTGCATATCCGTGTTTAAAACACACGCGATAGCAAAATTTATTCTCCTTGGAGGCTTACTTGCATGCATATCCGTGTTTAAAACACACGCGATAGCAAAATTTATTCTCCTTGGAGGCTTACTTGCATGCATATCCGTGTTTAAAACACACGCGATAGCAAAATTTATTCTCCTTGGAGGCTTACTTGCATGCATATCCGTGTTTAAAACACACGCGATAGCTAAATTTATTCTCCTTGGAGGCTTACTTGCATGCATATCCGTGTTTAAAACACACGCGATAGCTAAATTTATTCTCCTTGGAGTCTTACTTGCATGCATATCCGTGTTTAAAACACACGCGATAGCTAAATTTATTCTCCTTGGAGGCTTACTTGCATGCATATCCGTGTTTAAAACACACGCGATAGCTAAATTTATTCTCCTTGGAGGCATACTTGCATGCATATCCGTGTTTAAAACACACGCGATAGATAAATTTATTCTCCTTGGAGGCTTACTTGCATGCATATCCGTGTTTAAAACACACGCGATAGCTAAATTTATTCTCCTTGGAGGATTACTTGCATGCATATCCGTGTTTAAAACACACGCGATAGATATATTTAGTCTCCTTGGAGGCTTACTTGCGTGCATATCCGTGTTTAAAACACACGCGATAGCAAAATTTATTCTCCTTGGAGGCTTACTTGCATGCATATCCGTGTTTAAAACACACGCGATAGCAAAATTTATTCTCCTTGGAGGCTTACTTGCATGCATATCCGTGTTTAAAACACACGCGATAGCAAAATTTATTCTCCTTGGAGGCTTACTTGCATGCATATCCGTGTTTAAAACACATGCGATAGCTAAATTTATTCTCCTTGGAGGCTTACTTGCATGCATATCCATGTTTAAAACACACGCGATAGCTAAATTTATTCTCATTGGAGGCTTACTTGCATGCATATCCGTGTTTAAAACACACGCGATAGCTAAAATTATTCTCCTTAGAGGCTTACTTGCATGCATATCCGTGTTTAAAACACACGCGATAGATAAATTTATTCTCCTTGGAGGCTTACTTGCATGCATATCCGTGTTTAAAACACACGCGATAGCTAAATTTATTCTCCTTGGAGGCTTACTTGCATGCATATCCGTGTTTAAAACACACGCGATAGCTAAATTTATTCTCCTTGGAGGCTTACTTGCATGCATATCCGTGTTTAAAACACACGCGATAGCTAAATTTATTCTCCTTAGAGGCTTACTTGCATGCATATCCGTGTTTAAAACACACGATATAGATATATTTAGTCTCCTTGGAGGCTTACTTGCGTGCATATCCGTGTTTAAAACACACGCGATAGCAAAATTTATTCTCCTTGGAGGCTTACTTGCATGCATATCCGTGTTTAAAACACACGCGATAGAAAAATTTATTCTCCTTGGAGGCTTACTTGCATGCATATCCGTGTTTAAAACACACGCGATAGCAAAATTTATTCTCCTTGGAGGCTTACTTGCATGCATATCCGTGTTTAAAACACACGCGATAGCTAAATTTATTCTCCTTGGAGGCTTACTTGCATGCATATCCATGTTTAAAACACACGCGATAGCTAAATTTATTCTCATTGGAGGCTTACTTGCATGCATATCCGTGTTTAAAACACACGCGATAGCTAAATTTATTCTCCTTAGAGGCTTACTTGCATGCATATCCGTGTTTAAAACACACGCGATAGATAAATTTATTCTCCTTGGAGGCTTACTTGCATGCATATCCGTGTTTAAAACACACGCGATAGCTAAATTTATTCTCCTTGGAGGCTTACTTGCATGCATATCCGTGTTTAAAACACACGCGATAGCTAAATTTATTCTCCTTGGAGGCTTACTTGCATGCATATCCGTGTTTAAAACACACGCGATAGCTAAATTTATTCTCCTTAGAGGCTTACTTGCATGCATATCCGTGTTTAAAACACACGCGATAGATAAATTTGTTCTCCTTGGAGGCTTACTTGCATGCATATCCGTGTTTAAAACACACGCGATAGCTAAATTTATTCTCCTTGGAGGCTTACTTGCATGCATATCCGTGTTTAAAACACACGCGATAGGTAAATTTATTCTCCTTGGAGGCTTACTTGCATGCATATCCATGTTTAAAACACACGCGATAGCAAAATTTATTCTCCTTGGAGGCTTACTTGCATGCATATCCGTGTTTAAAACAAACGCGATAGCAAAATTTATTCTCCTTGGAGGCTTACTTGCATGCATATCCGTGTTTAAAACACACGCGATAGCTAAATTTATTCTCCTTGGAGGCTTACTTGCATGCATATCCATGTATAAAACACACGCGATAGCAAAATTTATTCTTTTTGGAGGCTTACTTGCATACATATCCGTGTTTAAAACATACGCGATAGCTACATTTATTCTCCTTGGAGGCTTACTTGCATGCATATCTGTGTTTAAAACACACGCGATAGCTAAATTTATTCTCCTTGGAGGCTTACTTGCATGCATATCCGTGTTTAAAACACACGCGATATCTAAATTTATTCTCCTTGGAGGCTTACTTGCATGCATATCCGTGTTTAAAACACACGCGATAGCTAAATTTATTCTCCTTGGAGTCTTACTTGCATGCATATCCGTGTTTAAAACACACGCGATAGCTAAATTTATTCTCCTTGGAGGCTTACTTGCATGCATATCCGTGTTTAAAACACACGCGATAGCTAAATTTATTCTCCTTGGAGGCTTACTTGCATGCATATCCGTGTTTAAAACACACGCGATAGATAAATTTATTCTCCTTGGAGGCTTACTTGCATGCATATCCGTGTTTAAAACACACGCGATAGCTAAATTTATTCTCCTTGGAGGATTACTTGCATGCATATCCGTGTTTAAAACACACGCGATAGATATATTTAGTCTCCTTGGAGGCTTACTTGCGTGCATATCCGTGTTTAAAACACACGCGATAGCAAAATTTATTCTCCTTGGAGGCTTACTTGCATGCATATCCGTGTTTAAAACACACGCGATAGCAAAATTTATTCTCCTTGGAGGCTTACTTGCATGCATATCCGTGTTTAAAACACACGCGATAGCAAAATTTATTCTCCTTGGAGGCTTACTTGCATGCATATCCGTGTTTAAAACACACGCGATAGCTAAATTTATTCTCCTTGGAGGCTTACTTGCATGCATATCCGTGTTTAAAACACACGCGATAGCTAAATTTATTCTCCTTGGAGTCTTACTTGCATGCATATCCGTGTTTAAAACACACGCGATAGCTAAATTTATTCTCCTTGGAGGCTTACTTGCATGCATATCCGTGTTTAAAACACACGCGATAGCAAAATTTATTCTCCTTGGAGGCTTACTTGCATGCATATCCGTGTTTAAGACACACGCGATAGCTAAATTTATTCTCCTTGGAGGCTTACTTGCATGCATATCCATGTATAAAACACACGCGATAGCAAAATTTATTCTTTTTGGTGGCTTACTTGCATACATATCCGTGTTTAAAACATACGCGATAGCTACATTTATTCTCCTTGGAGGCTTACTTGCATGCATATCTGTGTTTAAAACACACGCGATAGCTAAATTTATTCTCCTTGGAGGCTTACTTGCATGCATATCCGTGTTTAAAACACACGCGATATCTAAATTTATTCTCCTTGGAGGCTTACTTGCATGCATATCCGTGTTTAAAACACACGCGATAGCTAAATTTATTCTCCTTGGAGTCTTACTTGCATGCATATCCGTGTTTAAAACACACGCGATAGCTAAATTTATTCTCCTTGGAGGCTTACTTGCATGCATATCCGTGTTTAAAACACACGCGATAGCTAAATTTATTCTCCTTGGAGGCTTACTTGCATGCATATCCGTGTTTAAAACACACGCGATAGATAAATTTATTCTCCTTGGAGGCTTACTTGCATGCATATCCGTGTTTAAAACACACGCGATAGCTAAATTTATTCTCCTTGGAGGATTACTTGCATGCATATCCGTGTTTAAAACACACGCGATAGATATATTTAGTCTCCTTGGAGGCTTACTTGCGTGCATATCCGTGTTTAAAACACACGCGATAGCAAAATTTATTCTCCTTGGAGGCTTACTTGCATGCATATCCGTGTTTAAAACACACGCGATAGCAAAATTTATTCTCCTTGGAGGCTTACTTGCATGCATATCCGTGTTTAAAACACACGCGATAGCAAAATTTATTTTCCTTGGAGGCTTACTTGCATGCATATCCGTGTTTAAAACACACGCGATAGCTAAATTTATTCTCCTTGGAGGCTTACTTGCATGCATATCCGTGTTTAAAACACACGCGATAGCTAAATTTATTCTCCTTGGAGTCTTACTTGCATGCATATCCGTGTTTAAAACACACGCGATAGCTAAATTTATTCTCCTTGGAGGCTTACTTGCATGCATATCCCTGTTTAAAACACACGCGATAGCAAAATTTATTCTTCTTGGAGGCTTACTTGCATGCATATCCGTGTTTAAAACACACGCGATAGCTAACTTTATTCTCCTTGGAGGCTTACTTGCATGCATATCCGTGTTTAAAACACACGCGATAGATAAATTTATTCTCCTTGGAGGCTTACTTGCATGCATATCCGTGTTTAAAACACACGCGATAGCTAAATTTATTCTCCTTGGAGGCTTACTTGCATGCATATCCGTGTTTAAAACACACGCGATAGCTAAATTTATTCTCCTTGGAGGCTTACTTGCATGCATATCCGTGTTTAAAACACACGCGATAGCTAAATTTATTCTCCTTGGAGGCTTACTTGCATGCATATCCGTGTTTAAAACACACGCGATAGATAAATTTAGTCTCCTTGGAGGCTTACTTGCATGCATATCCGTGTTTAAAACACACGCGATAGCTAAATTTATTCTCCTTGGAGGCTTACTTGCATGCATATCCGTGTTTAAAACACACGCGATAGATAAATTTATTCTCCTTGGAGGCTTACTTGCATGCATATCCGTGTTTAAAACACACGCGATAGCTAAATTTATTCTCCTTGGAGGATTACTTGCATGCATATCCGTGTTTAAAACACACGCGATAGATATATTTAGTCTCCTTGGAGGCTTACTTGCGTGCATATCCGTGTTTAAAACACACGCGATAGCAAAATTTATTCTCCTTGGAGGCTTACTTGCATGCATATCCGTGTTTAAAACACACGCGATAGCAAAATTTATTCTCCTTGGAGGCTTACTTGCATGCATATCCGTGTTTAAAACACACGCGATAGAAAAATTTATTCTCCTTGGAGGCTTACTTGCATGCATATCCGTGTTTAAAACACACGCGATAGCTAAATGTATTCTCCTTGGAGGCTTACTTGCATGCATATCCATGTTTAAAACACACGCGATAGCTAAATTTATTCTCATTGGAGGCTTACTTGCATGCATATCCGTGTTTAAAACACACGCGATAGCTAAATTTATTCTCCTTAGAGGCTTACTTGCATGCATATCCGTGTTTAAAACACACGCGATAGATAAATTTATTCTCCTTGGAGGCTTACTTGCATGCATATCCGTGTTTAAAACACACGCGATAGCTAAATTTATTCTCCTTGGAGGCTTACTTGCATGCATATCCGTGTTTAAAACACACGCGATAGCTAAATTTATTCTCCTTGGAGGCTTACTTGCATGCATATCCGTGTTTAAAACACACGCGATAGCTAAATTTATTCTCCTTAGAGGCTTACATGCATGCATATCCGTGTTTAAAACACACGCGATAGATAAATTTGTTCTCCTTGGAGGATTACTTGCATGCATATCCGTGTTTAAAACACACGCGATAGCTAAATTTATTCTCCTTGGAGGCTTACTTGCATGCATATCCGTGTTTAAAACACACGCGATAGGTAAATTTATTCTCCTTGGAGGCTTACTTGCACGCATATCCATGTTTAAAACACACGCGATAGATAAATTTATTCTCATTGGAGGCTTACTTGCATGCATATCCGTGTTTAAAACACACGCGATAGCAAAATTTATTCTCCTTGGAGGCTTACTTGCTTGCATATCCGTGTTTAAAACACACGCGATAGCTAAATTTATTCTCCTTGGAGGCTTACTTGCATGCATATCCGTGTTTAAAACACACGCGATAGCTAAATTTATTCTCCTTGGAGGCTTACTTGCATGCATATCCGTGTTTAAAACACACGCGATAGATAAATTTATTCTCCTTGGAGGCTTACTTGCATGCATATCCGTGTTTAAAACACACGCGATAGCTAAATTTATTCTCCTTGGAGGCTTACTTGCATGCATATCCGTGTTTAAAACACACGCGATAGCTAAATTTATTCTCCTTGGAGGCTTACTTGCATGCATATCCGTGTTTAAAACACACGCGATAGCTAAATTTATTCTCCTTGGAGGCTTACTTGCATGCATATCCGTATTTAAAACACACGCGATAGATAAATTTAGTCTCCTTGGAGGCTTACTTGCATGCATATCCGTGTTTAAAACACATGCGATAGCTAAATTTATTCTCCTTGGAGGCTTACTTGCATGCATATCCGTGTTTAAAACACACGCGATAGATAAATTTATTCTCCTTGGAGGCTTACTTGCATGCATATCCGTGTTTAAAACACACGCGATAGCTAAATTTATTCTCCTTGGAGGATTACTTGCATGCATATCCGTGTTTAAAACACACGCGATAGATATATTTAGTCTCCTTGGAGGCTTACTTGCGTGCATATCCGTGTTTAAAACACACGCGATAGCTAAATTTATTCTCCTTAGAGGCTTACTTGCATGCATATCCGTGTTTAAAACACACGCGATAGATAAATTTATTCTCCTTGGAGGCTTACTTGCATGCATATCCGTGTTTAAAACACACGCGATAGCTAAATTTATTCTCCTTGGAGGCTTACTTGCATGCATATCCGTGTTTAAAACACACGCGATAGCTAAATTTATTCTCCTTGGAGGCTTACTTGCATGCATATCCGTGTTTAAAACACACGCGATAGATATATTTAGTCTCCTTGGAGGCTTACTTGCGTGCATATCCGTGTTTAAAACACACGCGATAGCTAAATTTATTCTCCTTAGAGGCTTACTTGCATGCATATCCGTGTTTAAAACACACGCGATAGATAAATTTGTTCTCCTTGGAGGCTTACTTGCATGCATATCCGTGTTTAAAGCACACGCGATAGCTAAATTTATTCTCCTTGGAGGCTTACTTGCATGCATATCCGTGTTTAAAACACACGCGATAGATAAATATATTCTCCTTGGAGGCTTACATGCATGCATATCCGTGTTTAAAACACACGCGATAGCTAAATTTATTCTCCTTGGAGGCTTACTTGCATGCATATCCGTGTTTAAAACACACGCGATAGCTAAATTTATTCTCCTTTGAGGCGTACTTGCAAGCATATCCGCGTTTAAAATACACGCGATAGCAAAATTCATTCTCCTTGGAGGCTTACTTGCATGCATATCCGTGTTTAAAACACACGCGATAGATAAATTTATTCTCCTTAGAGGCTTACTTGCATGCATATCCGTGTTTAAAACACACGCGATAGATAAATTTATTCTCCTTGGAGGCTTACTTGCATGCATATCCATGTTTAAAACACACGCGATAGCAAAATTTATTCTCCTTGGAGGCTTACTTGCATGCATATCCGTGTTTAAAACACACGCGATAGCAAAATTTATTCTCCTTGGAGGCTTACTTGCATGCATATCCGTGTTTAGAACACATGCGATAGCTAAATTTATTCTCCTTGGAGGTTTACTTGCATGCATATCCATGTTTAAAACACACGCGATAGCAAAATTTATTCTTCTTGGAGGCTTACTTGCATGCATATCCGTGTTTAAAACATACGCGATAGCTAAATTTATTCTCCTTGGAGGCTTACTTGCATGCATATCTGTGTTTAAAACACACGCGATAGCTAAATTTATTCTCCTTGGAGGCTTACTTGCATGCATATCCGTGTTTAAAACACACGCGATAGCTAAATTTATTCTCCTTGGAGGCTTACTTGCATGCATATCCGTGTTTAAAACACACGCGATAGCTAAATTTATTCTCCTTGGAGGCTTACTTGCATGCATATCCGTGTTTAAAACACACGCGATAGCTAAATTTATTCTCCTTGGAGGCTTACTTGCATGCATATTCGTGTTTAAAACACACGCGATAGCTAAATTTATTCTCCTTAGAGGCTTACTTGCATGCATATCCGTGTTTAAGACACACGCGATAGATAAATTTATTCTCCTTGGAGGCTTACTTGCATGTATATCCGTGTTTAAAACACACGCGATAGCTAAATTTATTCTCCTTGGAGGCTTACTTGCATGCATATCCGTGTTTAAAACACACGCGATAGCTAAATTTATTCTCCTTGGAGGCTTACTTGCATGCATATCCGTGTTTAAAACACACGCGATAGCTAAATTTATTCTCCTTGGAGGCTTACTTGCATGCATATCCGTGTTTAAAACACACGCGATAGCTACATTTATTCTCCTTGGAGGCTTACTTGCATGCATATCCGTGTTTAAAACACACGCGATAGCTAAATTTATTCTCCTTGGAGGCTTACTTGCATGCATATTCGTGTTTAAAACACACGCGATAGCTAAATTTATTCTCCTTAGAGGCTTACTTGCATGCATATCCGTGTTTAAAACACACGCGATAGATAAATTTATTCTCCTTGGAGGCTTACTTGCATGTATATCCGTGTTTAAAACACACGCGATAGCTAAATTTATTCTCCTTGGAGGCTTACTTGCATGCATATCCGTGTTTAAAACACACGCGATAGCTAAATTTATTCTCCTTGGAGGCTTACTTGCATGCATATCCGTGTTTAAAACACACGCGATAGCTAAATTTATTCTCCTTGGAGGCTTACTTGCATGCATATCCGTGTTTAAAACACACGCGATAGCTACATTTATTCTCCTTGGAGGCTTACTTGCATGCATATCTGTGTTTAAAACACACGCGATAGCTAAATTTATTCTCCTTGGAGGCTTACTTGCATGCATATCCGTGTTTAAAACACACGCGATAGATAAATTTATTCTCCTTGGAGGCTTACTTGCATGTATATCCCTGTTTAAAACACACGCGATAGCTAAATTTATTCTCCTTGGAGGCTTACTTGCATGCATATCCGTGTTTAAAACACACGCGATAGCTAAATTTATTCTCCTTGGAGGCTTACTTGCATGCATATCCATGTTTAAAACACACGCGATAGCAAAATTTATTCTTCTTGGAGGCTTACTTGCATGCATATCCGTGTTTAAAACACACGCGATAGCTAAATTTATTCTCCTTAGAGGCTTACTTGCATGCATATCCGTGTTTAAAACACACGCGATAGATAAATTTGTTCTCCTTGGAGGCTTACTTGCATGCATATCCGTGTTTAAAACACACGCGATAGCTAAATTTATTCTCCTTGGAGGCTTACTTGCATGCATATCCGTGTTTAAAACACACGCGATAGGTAAATTTATTCTCCTTGGAGGCTTACTTGCATGCATATCCACGTTTAAAACACACGCGATTGCAAAATTTATTCTCCTTGGAGGCTTACTTGCATGCATATCCGTGTTTAAAACACACGCGATAGAAAAATTTATTATTCTTGGAGGCTTACTTGCATGCATATCCGTGTTTAAAACATACGCGATAGCTACATTTATTCTCCTTGGAGGCTTACTTGCATGCATATCTGTGTTTAAAACACACGCGATAGCAAAATTTATTCTCCTTGGAGGCTTACTTGCATGCATATCCGTGTTTAAAACACACGCGATAGCAAAATTTATTCTCCTTGGAGGCTTACTTGCATGCATATCCGTGTTTAAAACACACGCGATAGCTAAATTTATTCTCCTTGGAGGCTTACTTGCATGCATATCCATGTTTAAAACACACGCGATAGCAAAATTTATTATTCTTGGAGGCTTACTTGCATGCATATCCGTGTTTAAAACATACGCGATAGCTACATTTATTCTCCTTGGAGGCTTACTTGCATGCATATCTGTGTTTAAAACACACGCGATAGCTAAATTTATTCTCCTTGGAGGCTTACTTGCATGCATATCCGTCTTTAAAACACACGCGATAGCTAAATTTATTCTCCTTGGAGGCTTACTTGCATGCATATCCGTGTTTAAAACACACGCGATAGCTAAATTTATTCTCCTTGGAGGCTTACTTGCATGCATATCCGTGTTTAAAACACACGCGATAGCTAAATTTATTCTCCTTGGAGGCTTACTTGCATGCATATTCGTGTTTAAAACACACGCGATAGCTAAATTTATTCTCCTTAGAGGCTTACTTGCATGCATATCCGTGTTTAAAAGACACGCGATAGATAAATTTATTCTCCTTGGAGGCTTACTTGCATGTATATCCGTGTTTAAAACACACGCGATAGCTAAATTTATTCTCCTTGGAGGCTTACTTGCATGCATATCCGTGTTTAAAACACACGCGATAGCTAAATTTATTCTCCTTGGAGGCTTACTTGCAAGCATATCCATGTTTAAAACACACGCGATAGCAAAATTTATTCTTCTTGGAGGCATACTTGCATGCTTATCCGTGTTTAAAACATACGCGATAGCTACATTTATTCTCCTTGGAGGCTTACTTGCATGCATATCTGTGTTTAAAACACACGCGATAGCTAAATTTATTCTCCTTGGAGGCTTACTTGCATGCATATCCGTGTTTAAAACACACGCGATAGCTAAATTTATTCTCCTTGGAGGCTTACTTGCATGCATATCCGTGTTTAAAACACACGCGATAGCTAAATTTATTCTCCTTGGAGTCTTTCTTGCATGCATATCCGTGTTTAAAACACATGCGATAGCTAAATTTATTCTCCTTGGAGGCTTACATGCATGCATATCCGTGTTTAAAACACACGCGATAGATAAATTTAGTCTCCTTGGAGGCTTTCTTGCATGCATATCCGTGTTTAAAACACACGCGATAGCTAAATTTATTCTCCTTGGAGGCTTACTTGCATGCATATCCGTGTTTAAAACACACGCGATAGCTAAATTTATTCTCCTTGGAGGCTTACTTGCATGCATATCCGTGTTTAAAACACACGCGATAGGTAAATTTATTCTCCTTGGAGGCTTACTTGCATGCATATCCATGTTTAAAACACACGCGATAGCAAAATTTATTCTTCTTGGAGGCTTACTTGCATGCATATCCGTGTTTAAAACATACGCGATAGCTAAATTTATTCTCCTTGGAGGCTTACTTGCATGCATATCTGTGTTTAAAACACACGCGATAGCTAAATTTATTCTCCTTCGAGGCTTACTTGCATGCATATCCGTGTTTAAAACACACGCGATAGCTAAATTTATTCTCCTTGGAGGCTTACTTGCATGCATATCCGTGTTTAAAACACACGCGATAGCTAAATTTATTCTCCTTGGAGGCTTACTTGCATGCATATCCGTGTTTAAAACACACGCGATAGCTAAATTTATTCTCCTTGGAGGCTTACTTGCATGCATATCCGTGTTTAAAACACACGCGATAGATAAATTTAGTCTCCTTGGAGGCTTACTTGCATGCATATCCGTGTTTAAAACACACGCGATAGCTAAATTTATTCTCCTTGGAGGCTTACTTGCATGCATATCCGTGTTTAAAACACACGCGATAGATAAATTTATTCTCCTTGGAGGCTTACTTGCATGCATATCCGTGTTTACAACACAGGCGATAGCTAAATTTATTCTCCTTGGAGGATTACTTGCATGCATATCCGTGTTTAAAACACACGCGATAGATATATTTAGTCTCCTTGGAGGCTTACTTGCGTGTATATCCGTGTTTAAAACACACGCGATAGCTAAATTTATTCTCGTTGGAGGCTTACTTGCATGCATATCCATGTTTAAAACACACGCGATAGCTAAATTTATTATCCTTGGAGGCGTTCTTGCAAGCATATCCGTGTTTAAAACACACGTGATAGCAAAATTTATTCTCCTTGGAGACTTACTTGCTTGCATATCCGTGTTTAAAACACACGCGATAGATAAATTTATTCTCCTTGGAGGCGTACTTGCATGCATATCCGTGTTTAAAACACACGCGATAGATAAATTGATTCTCCTTGGAGGCTTACTTGCATGCATATCCGTGTTTAAAGCACACGCGATAGCTAAATTTATTCTCCTTGGAGGCTTAATTGCATGCATATCCGTGTTTAAAACACACGCGATAGATAAATATATTCTCCTTGGAGGCTTACATGCATGCATATCCGTGTTTAAAACACACGCGATAGCTAAATTTATTCTCCTTGGAGGCTTACTTGCATGCATATCCGTGTTTAAAACACACGCGATAGCTAAATTTATTCTCCTTTGAGGCGTACTTGCAAGCATATCCGCGTTTAAAATACATGCGATAGCAAAATTCATTCTCCTTGGAGGCTTACTTGCATGCATATCCGTGTTTAAAACACACGCGATAGATAAATTTATTCTACTTAGAGGCTTACTTGCATGCATATCCGTGTTTAAAACACACGCGATAGATAAATTTATTCTCCTTGGAGGCTTACTTGCATGCATATCCATGTTTAAAACACACGCGATAGCAAAATTTATTCTCCTTGGAGGCTTACTTGCATGCATATCCGTGTTTAAAACACACGCGATAGCGAAATTTATTCTCCTTGGAGGCTTACTTGCATGCATATCCGTGTTTAGAACACATGCGATAGCTAAATTTATTCTCCTTGGAGGCTTACTTGCATGCATATCCATGTTTAAAACACACGCGATAGCAAAATTTATTCTTCTTGGAGGCTTACTTGCATGCATATCCGTGTTTAAAACATACGCGATAGCTAAATTTATTCTCCTTGGAGGCTTACTTGCATGCATATCTGTGTTTAAAACACACGCGATAGCTAAATTTATTCTCCTTGGAGGCTTACTTGCATGCATATCCGTGTTTAAAACACACGCGATAGCTAAATTTATTCTCCTTGGAGGCTTACTTGCATGCATATCCGTGTTTAAAACACACGCGATAGCTAAATTTATTCTCCTTGGAGGCTTACTTGCATGCATATCCGTGTTTAAAACACACGCGATAGCTAAATTTATTCTCCTTTGAGGCGTACTTGCAAGCATATCCGCGTTTAAAACACACGCGATAGCAAAATTTATTCACCTTGGAGGCTTACTTGCATGCATATCCGTGTTTAAAACACACGCGATAGATAAATTTATTCTCCTTAGAGGCTTACTTGCATGCATATCCGTGTTTAAAACACACGCGATAGATAAATTTATTCTCCTTGGAGGCTTACTTGCATGCATATCCGTGTTTAAAACACACGCGATAGCAAAATTTATTCTCCTTGGAGGCTTACTTGCATGCATATCCGTGTTTACACTAGGCCAAAAAAACCATTTTACATCACTAAATAGACATTGGTTCTATGTCCGTTTGATGTATTAAAACACGTTTCGCTTTTATACATCTGTTACTTATTACGACCGGTGTAATAGGTGTTCGTAAAATATTTATAACCGATGTGTAAAGTATATACATTGGATGTTAAATAAACCGATTTTAGATGAGTAGTGTATAAAGTTTTTGTGTATATTAATGGTGTCTTATATACACCACAAGATGTGTAACCGATGTAAAAACATCAAATTTTTGGCGGGCTATTTAATTTTTATTTATATTTGGCGGGTTATGTATATGAATTATTGTAATTTTTCTTTCATTGACATAATTAATTTTTAATAAAAGGTAAGATACGAATGGATCAATTTTTTTGGTAGAGAATGGATTAATTTTTTATAAAATAGCCAAATGTAAAAAAAAATATTTTATAAAAAATTAATCCATTATCTACCAAAAAAAATCAATAATGAGTTATTGTATAAAATTTATTTTTTTTAAAAACGATATAAATATTTTATAAAAATATTGATCCATTCATATCTTACATTTTTTTACATTTGAAGTTAATTGTATAAATTTAAAAAAAACGATATAAATGTTTTTAAAAAATATTTAGAATAGTAGTCAAAATGATGTAAATTATTTATTCTTAGGTCCAATGTAAATTATTTATTCTAAAAAAAAATTAATACGAACAGTTATATCGATCTTTTTTTTTGCTTAACACTCATAGTAATTACTCCATTATCCCACTCTAACAGTAATTACTACATCCATCCTAATTAACCTAGTTCGGCCGTCCTTTCAATTGAATAGAGTAAGCGTCTTTTCAATTGACCAACACTCGTTCGATTTCTTCCAGAATTGCCGCGAGCCCGACTTCTCTGGCACGAGTTCTTCTTCATTTGCTTCATCTCATCATCGTTCTCATAATCGATTTTGGGAGTCGGCCGGTGTAGTTAGTCATCTTCAATTTTGTTTCGACATCGGCCTTTCTTCATCTTCGTCGTCGCTCATCTCCTCCTACAGGTTTGTCTAGACCTTCCTCTGTTCGCCTATTTCTTCATCTATTTATTCAACTGAATTTCTACCCTACTTTTAGTTGTAATTCGCTCGAATTAAGTCTCTGTTGTGTGCTAGGGTTGTTAAGTCTCTGTTGTGTGCTAGGGCTGCTTGCATGATGTAGATTTTTCTCTCCTGAAACTAAATTTGGGCTGCTTGCAGGTTGTTTTAGTTGGTGGGAGGGAGACTTATCTGCTAATTTTGCTCTCCTGAAACCCTTTGAATTTTTTCTTTGGTTTCTGGAGCATAAAAAGGGGTTTTATAAATTCTGTCTAAACTTGTAGGCGCTTTGTGTTATGACCAGAAGCACTGTAAAACCAATTTTTGATGATCATACTTGCTTGTATTAGATTTGCTTGTGTCTAAACGATGGCAATCAATTCAAGTGGACATGCAATCCGAATTGAACCTAGTTTTACGGTGCTTCTTATCATAACTTGTAGACTTGTAGACTCTGTTTTGTATGAGATTTGCTTCTGTCTAAAAATTTGTGTTTTAAAGATTTCTTTGATGTTGGGCATTATGGTAGAACTTAAAATTGCTTCGGTACAATTTTTTTGACTTCATTGCTGAAATTTGTTCCGTAATCTATTCCTCAGTATCATTTACCCTTCCATTTCGATCGCGGGTCTCTGTTCGTCTCCACCATATATCTCATTTCCATTCATGTACTGCTCATCCCTTTGAGGTATTTTATCTTACCCATGCTTTTTATTTTTAAACTTCTAATTCTATGTGTTTTATTCAAGTAAAATTTCATTTACTTTGTTTGATAAACGAGGAATTCTGACAAAGAATGAAAACATTCTCTTTTAACCTCACTATAAAGAGAAGATACTATTTTGTTTAACTATATACGGTGTACCTTGTGTTTAGAGGTATGTTAATAAAGTTAGAAACATCTCCTGAAGCAATTATAGATTTTAAATTTCATAAAACGGAAGATGAAGTAATCCTTGTGCATAAAATTAGCTTGATAATCGTTAACATAATCTTAACATAGTTGCTACTATACAACTAAGCTCGATCTAGCTAGATAATAAGAATGTATAAGAAACTTTTTATAATCCTTTTTTTTACTACTATAATATTTTGAGTAATTCTTAGAAGGATGAATCGAGAATGGATGGGAAAAAGTCGTTTGTCATCAGAATACGAGGCTGGTGTGGAGGAATTCATCAAGTTTGCACTTGATCATGGTGTTGATCCGACAAGGATAATTTGTCCATGTGTCGATTGTTCTTATGTGAAACGAGTTAGTGTCGAGGAAGTACGAGATCATCTCTTTATTTTCGGCATAAATCAGGACTATACACGATGGATATGGCATGGAGAAAAAGTTAACTCTGATCAACTAGGCCATGACACAGATAAATTTGAGACTCTTGATAAATTAGATGGTGATCGAATTGATGATTTGTTGCATGATGTTGAGAACTGCTTTGAAGGTCGTAGGGATATGTTTGCAGACATAAATACTGATGCTCACAAGCCATTGTATTCTGGTTGCACCAAGTTTACCAAATTGTCTGCAACCCTTAAGTTGTACAATCTGAAAGCTCGTCATGGCTGGACAGATAAGAGCTTTACATCCCTACTTGAACTTCTGGTGGAAATGCTTCCAGAGACCAATTGTCTTCCTGATCGTACATATGCAGCCAAAAAAATGTTGCGCTCTTTGGGAATGGATTATCAAAAGATACATGCATGCCCTAACGATTGCATTTTGTATCGAAAGGAATACAAATCATTGGATCGCTGCCCAAATCCTAGTTGCCTAGCACCGCGATATAAAAGGGGGAAAGTTCCATCAAAAGTGTTGTGGTATTTTCCTATCATACCAAGGTTTCGACGATTGTTTGGTAATGCTGAAGATGCCAGGTTATTGACGTGGCACAAAAATGAAAGAGAGGACAACGGTAAGCTGCGACACCCGGCTGATTCTCCACAATGGAAAACAATTGATGGCTTGTACCCCGAGTTTGAAAGCGAATGTAGAAACCTACGCCTTGGTCTGTCTACCGATGATATGAACCCTTTTGGTAATCTTGGTAGTGGTCATAGTACATGGCCAGTTATTTTGGTTATTTATAATCTCCCACCATGGTTGTGTATGAAACGTAAATACATGATGTTATCTTTGTTGATTTCGGGGCCTAAACAACCAGGAAATGATATTGATGTATATTTGGCTCCACTCGTTGATGACTTGAAGATCATGTGGAAAGATGGTATTGAGGTTTTTTATGCATATCGGAAAGAGAATTTCTATCTCAGAGCCATGCTATTTTGCACTATAAACGATTTTCCGGCTTATGGAAATCTTTCAGGATATAGTGTAAAAGGATATAGTGCATGCCCTATATGTGGAAAAAATACGTCCTCTTGTCGTTTGAAGCATAGTAGGAAGATTGTTTATCTTGGGCATCGCAGATTTTTGCCTCCAAACCATCGATATCGGAGATTGCGCAAAGCTTTTAACGGATGTTCAGAAGAAGAAAAAGCTCCAATACCATTATCTGGGTATCAAATATTTGACCAGGTGAAAGATTTGGCGGTGAGTAATGGTAAAAAATGTTTGCCTGAAATATCAGAAGATGGTTGGAAAAAGAGGTCTATATTTTTTGAACTTCCTTATTGGGAAGATCTAATTGTGTGACATTGTCTAGATGTGATGCACATTGAGAAAAATATTTGTGATAGTCTAGTTGGTACACTACTGAACATGCCTGGGAAGACAAAAGATGGCATTAAGGCTAGACTTGATTATAAAGATATGAATATTGGAGAAGAATTGACGCCGCAAAAGAGGGGACACCGTACTTATTTACCACCGGCATGTTATACACTTTCAAAGAAGGAGAAGGAAAATTTTTGTCGATTTCTTCATGGTGTAAAAGTTCCAGAAGGATATTCTTCCAATATTAGGAGTTTGGTGTCATTGAAAGACTCTAAATTAGTTGGCTTGAAGTCACATGATTGTCACATTCTCATGCAACAAATGTTGCCTGTTGCGATTCGTGCCATCTTACCTAAGCATGTGCGGTATGCCATCACCCGACTTTGTTTCTTTTTTAGAAAAGTATGTAACAAAGTGATTGATCCTGCAGAATTGTCTGATCTACAAAAAGATATTGCTGCTACCCTTTGTCAATTAGAGATGTACTTTCCATTGTCATTCTGTGATATCATGGTACATCTAGCTGTACATTTGGTTCGAGAAGTTAAACTTTGCGGGCCAGTTTATCTTAGATGGATGTATCCATTTGAACGATACATGAAAATCTTGAAAGGACATGTGAAGAATCCAAAACGGCCAGAAGGGTGTATTGCTGAACGGTACTTAATGGAAGAAGCAACTGAGTTTTGCAGCAGTTACTTATCTGATGTGGAGGCCATTGGTATTCCTGATTCACGTCATTGCAAAGAATTAGAATGGAGGGGAACTTCGGGTGCTAAGACATTAAATGTAGTGGATCCTTTGTGGAGTCAAGCACATCTGTGTGTCCTGCATAACACTACTGATGTTTTGCCATACGTGGAGTTGCATACAGATTATGTGAGAAGTTCTAATCCAAGGCTTGCTAAGAATGAGAAGTGGGTTGCAACCGAACACAATCGAACATTCATTGATTGGTTTCGAGAATTAATCCTCGATAAAGTAAATTCTGGTGAAGATGTCTCAGATGAATTGAAATGGATTTCTCAGGGGCCAAAATATCAAGTCATGAGTTACACTGGCATGGAAGTGGGAAATCACACATTTTACACCAAAGATCATGATGATAAAAGCACTGTGCAGAATAGTGGTGTGACCTTAGTGGCTCAGACAATGCATGTCTCAAGTTCAAAAGACAAGAATCCCGTTTACGCAAGCATGACATATTATGGTATTATTGAGAGCATATGGGTGTTGATGTACACAGATATTATACAGTTCCCAATTTTCTTTTGCAAATGGGTTGAGAGTAATAATGGCGTTCGAGTTGATGACATGGGATTCATTTCCGTGGATCTGAACAAAGTCGGTCATATAAATGAGCCATTTGTCTTGGCAACCCAGGTGAAGCAAGTATTTTATGTTCCTGATCCAATTGATTCGAGATGGTCCATCGTGATGTCAACCCCGACAAACAAATTTATGGACGATATTGATGAATTATGTGAAGAAGGTTATGATGAATCTATTGTTACTCCTCAAGTTGAAGATAGAAATGATGACAACATTTACATGAGAGATGACCATGATGAGGGATTGTGGCTTAATGAAGAAACGGAAGATGGAGATGCCACCTCTACTCTAAAACAATTACGAAAAAAAAAGGAAACTCTAATTTGTACTATGCCATGTTTTAAAGTAAGGGCCTAGTAATTTTACACATTATTATTTTTAATTGTATATATTGCTGAATTTATTAGTACTTTATTGCAAAATCAGTGATTTTATGTGTTAATACTTTTTAGATGACTTCCAATGCATCAACAAAAGGCAAATCACATGGAACCAGGGGAGCTACCTTAATGCGGGGGGTTACTAGAGCTATTGCTACTGGAAAAAAATTTGAACTTCAATGGAATGAGTTTGGCCAATCAGTCGGGGAAAATTCACCTAAGTTGAAGAGCTACATTGGCACAGCTGTTAAACGTTTGGTGCCAATCACATATTCTGATTGGCGTGAGGTTCCACATGGGTTGAAGAAGATGGTTTGGGATGAAGTTTTGGTAAGTTTGGCTTATTTATTAGTCCCTTTAAGTCTCCTTTTTTTCCTTCTTTTGGTAAATCTTGCTTATTTTAAAGATGGTTTGAGTTGAAATAGAGAAGAAGATATTTGCATATCTATCTTGTAAAAGGATTTAAGAAAATGGAAAAATGAGAGAGGAATAAAAAACCCCCTAAAAGTCCAACTCTAGCTTGCTGTTGTATTGTAGGTCTTGGGCTGCTGTCATAAATCTATTTGTTGTCATATATGGGTTTTATTTTGTGCAGCTGTCTGGTTTTGTTCAATTGTCTGATTTTGTTCAACTAGTCGAGTGACCTTAGTGACTTCATTTTTTTAGCTTTATTTACTTCATAACACAGCCAATAGCTGCCAAAGTTTTTTTTTTTTACTTCACACGGAGGTGCTTTTTTTTAGCTTTTTTTTCCTTATTTTCATTTTTAGTTGATATAATGATTATATATATGATATTGTGTAGACTGCTTTCATTCTTCCCGAGGATAAGATGAGTTGGCTTTTGAAGACCGCCAATGCTTTATGGCGAAATTTCAAGAATGATTTAACAAGATTCCATATATATGATAAAGATGCTCAAATTGTTACAAATCGTCCAGAGATGTATGAGCAATACATTACTCAAGATCAATGGACCGAGTTCATTACGGTTAGACAATCCGATGGGTTTAAGGTGAGATTTAATCAGTTTAAATCATCTAATAATTTCTAACCTTTGCCTTATTTAAAATAGTAAGTATGCTGAACTTTATAATCTTGTAAATAGGCATCAAGTGAAGCACATCGACAATTATCTATGAAGAATGATTGTAAATATAGAGGGTCTCGTACTGGTTTGGCTAACATAGGTGAAAAGATGGTAATGATATCATCTAAATTATTGCATTCACGTTCGATACTTATTTAAATATAACAACAATTATGCTCTGAATGCATTTTCAGAAAGTAGAGCAAAACAGGCCTGATCTACCACCTCGACATCAGATATGGAAGAGAGCTCGTGTAAAAAAGAATGGTACGTTTGACTCAGATGTGCAAGAGGTGATAGACAAAATGGTAAGTAGAGCAAAACAGCATTAGGCTTTGTATTCTTATCATAAAAATTCCAGCAGAATTCTGCCTACATATCTAAATTATGTATTTTAATTAGAATGTCATAGAAGAGAAAGAATTGGCTGGAGATGTCACTGTGACTCGACGACAAGATATATTAGCAATGTCATTGGAGAAGGGAGATCACCCAGGACGTGTTATAGGAGTTGGTGGAGATGTCACAATGACTCAATATTATGGTCAAACCTCACAAGGTACATCAGCGCTCACCAAGGATGCTGCCTTTAACAAAGCTGTGAAAGAAATTGAGGCAAGGATGGAGGCAAAGTATATTGAGAAGTTTGATTCATATAAGCAGGAACTAATAAATTACCTTGCCACAATACTTCCTGGGGAAACCATACCTTCTGATTTTTCATTACCTGTGGATCGAATGGAAGAGGTTGTCCATGATAATGGACATGAGCTTGACAAGAGTCTTGGCCCCGAATTTATCAACAGTGCGAGGCCCGAGGCTTCCCACAACAGTAGACCCGAGATTGCCAAGAACATCGACATGAGCATTGATCGTCAAGTTGAGCCAAGTATTGTTGATATCTGTGTTCACCCAAGCATCCCGCCAAATAAGGTAAGTCCATAGTTTCAATTACATCTTTTTAGTTCTTTGATAAAATTGGTTCACTTTTATCATTATTTAAAATTCTATTTTGTTTTCTTTTTAATAAGGTGGTACAAGAGCCCTCTGTTCACCCAAGCAATCCGACAAATCAGGCAAGTACTTTGTTTGGATTAACTTTTGTATGTTCAATAAAGTTTTTAAGCAATGTGCACACATTTAAACTTAATTTGTCTCATATATATAATAGGATTATGTCCCATGTCGTTTGCTTTCACCAAGCAAGAAACGAGCGGTGGCGAAAGGGAAGGTTTCTCATACCACAACTAATGCAAGACTACACCACCAAAATTTGAAGCCCGGGTATATGAAAGTTCAGGTGCTTGCATGTCTTGTAGCTGATGCAAAACTTCCAGAACCTACAGATGAAGCTTCTACTGTCTTTGAAGCTTTGGGTGGATTTGTTGCATGGCCTTCTGAGCTTGTGTCAACAGATATGGTATATAAGTTAAATATTTATTGATGGTCAAATTATGACATTAAATAAATATTCATATTTTAAATTATATTTTACTACTTGTTGTCACTAAGGTGGTACAAGATGCTCCAAGAAAACTTGCAGAATCTAAGATGACTGTTTTTGTTCAGCTATCTAGTCATATATGCATGGATTTTATTTTGTGCAGCTGTCTAGTTTTGTTTAGCTAGTCCGAGTGATATATTGTCATTGGTTTGAGGTTGTTGTTGTAGGTCTTGGGCTGTTGTCATAAATCTGTTTGTTGTCCAAGTGATTTTATTTTGTGCAGCTGTCTGGTTTTGTTCAACTGTCTGATTTTGTTCAGCTAGTCTGAGTGACCATAGTGACTTCATTTTTTAGCTTTATTTACTACATAACACATCCAGTAGCTGCCAAAGCTTTTTTTTACTTCACACGGAGGTGCTTTTTTTTATAGCTTTTTAGCCTTTTTAGCTTTTTTCCCTATTTTCATTTTTAGTTGATATAATGATTATAAATATTCATATTTTAAATTATATTTTACTACTTGTTGTCACTAAGGTGGTACAAGATGCTCCAAGAAAACTTGCAGAATCTAAGATTGGCGTCAGCAAATTTGAAGCAAAGAAACCCTTTGGACACTCAGTAGAAAAGGAGCACAATCCCTACATAGGAAAATTGAAGAATTTTCATTATTATTATTTAGGCATGAGTGATCAACTTCATGAGATCAAGATGACTAAGGCAATTGTGGGATTTGACCATACACTTATGATCACTAAGGCTGATGTTGGTAGATGGTTGAATAAAAAAGAGATAGACGCAAGTCACGTATCTCTTTATCTAAGGTAAGGTTAGCTTGTTGAATCTTTTCTTTATATTTTTGGTAATCAAAATTCATTTTTATATATTAATGAATATTTTGCTTAAAGGTATTTGTGGGATAAAGAGTGCAAAAATATCAGCCACATGTATGGGTTTCTTTGTCCAACTAGCATCTCTCCTGGGGGATGTAATGGAGTAATGTCCGAACGGCAGTTATACGTTGCCAATGCACTAAAAGGTGAAATAGAAATGAAGATGTTTTTTGCGCCTTACAACATACGGTAATTATTATTTGAATATCATATATTTTAAATTTTGTACTACATGCATCGGTGTTAACCAAATACTACTTACATTTATATGCAGAAATCATTGGGTTTTATTGGTGATAAATGTTAAGGATGACACCATCTACTATCTAGATCCACTTCATGGGGAAGTTGATTTGGTTGCTAAGAGTTTGATTGAAACGTTAGTTTTTTTATGTTATATTTTACGTACTTTGTAATAGTAACTTGTCAAATATTCTAATGATTTTTGTTTGGTGTCGTTGCATAGGAGCTTGAGAGTGTTTTGGAGTGAACGAAAGCAACATAAATCTCGTAAATACACACGATGGATTGTTGTGAAGGTAATAAAAACATCTTTATTTTGGTGGTTGTGAAATGATTTAGTGAAAATTATTTGAAATGATTATAATATTTGTATTTGGTGATAGGGACCTCGCCAACCCAATGTTGTGGATTGTGGTTATTATGTGTTACGATATATGCGGGAAATAATCGAAGTTAGAAACACAAATATGATTCCGGAACAAGTAAAGTCTCTATCTTTTATTTAATATAAAGATAAAATAGTTCTTATATTACAAACAAGTTTTAACACATGCTCATATATTATCTAAATTTTGTAGTATTACAATAAACGTCAAAGTCCATACTCTTCAAAGGAAATTGATGAACTTCGTGTGGAGTGGTTGCAATACTTCATGAAAATTAGCAAACAGGTAACAAGTTTAATTTTATCATGTTACACGTACATACTTCTACCTTTTTTTCAATTTACATAATTTGATTTGAAATTCACAATTCTAAGTCTATATTGTTTAATAACGTCGCTAGTAGCATGAGGACAACGACAATTAAGTTACTGATCGAGAGGAACTTTTGTGTCGAAAGCAAGGAACTTTTGTTTCAGAAAGCAAGGGAAGAGATGATACAATACTGCGCTACTAGTTCTATATTTTATTTTGATTTTTGTTTTAGAATTATGTTATTTGATGAACAAAGGAAGAGATGGAAAGTTTTATTGTTAGTACATTAATTGATGCTACTTATATGCAGTTGGAACAATTGATCGCAGATTGATGTGTTTTTATTAATGAATGAGATATGAGCATTGTGAATATGCTATTTTGTGGTGGACTGAATGCATGGTACAGGGAATTTATATTTAGAATTGTGAATTTGCTAGCTGATTCGAAAAAAAAGCTTTTACACCGATTCTCAACTAATGGTGTCTATTTTGAACACACTTCATACACCGGTTTTTATTTGCACGTCACAAGTTTCTACATCGGTTTGTATATTGAATACACCGGGTCACTAACCGATATATTAAACTTTGATGTTCCCGCCATCACATATTACATGGGTTAATATGACTTTTATACACCGGGTACTGACCGATGTATAAAATCCCGCACGTGACTTACTAGAGCCTTATACACTGGATTTAATCAACTTTATACACCGGGTGATAACCGGTGTATAAATACTTTATACATCGGTTCCGTTTAAAAATACTTGTTACCACACCGACCTGTACATCGGTTCAAAACCGATGTAAATGTCCTTTTTCACCCGATGTAGAATGACTTTTTTGGCCTAGTGTTAAAACACACGCGATAGCAAAATTTATTCTCCTTGGAGGCTTACTTGCATGCATATCCGTGTTTAGAACACACGCGATAGCTAAATTTATTCTCCTTGGATGCTTACTTGCATGCATATCAATGTTTAAAACACACGCGATAGCAAAATTTATTCTTCTTGGAGGCTTACTTGCATGCATATCCGTGTTTAAAACACACGCGATAGCTAAATTTATTCTCCTTGGAGGCTTACTTGCATGCATATCTGTGTTTAAAACACACGCGATAGCTAAATTTATTCTCCTTGGAGGCTTACTTGCATGCATATCCGTGTTTAAAACACACGCGATAGCTAAATTTATTCTCCTTGGAGGCTTACTTGCATGCATATCCGTGTTTAAAACACACGCGATAGCTAAATTTATTCTCCTTAAAGGCTTACTTGCATGCATATCCGTGTTTAAAACACACGCGATAGCTAAATTTATTCTCCTTGGAGGCTTACTTGCATGCATATCCGTGTTTAAAACACACGCGATAGCTAAATTTATTCTCCTTGGAGGCTTACTTGCATGCATATCCGTGTTTAAAACACACGCGATAGATAAATTTATTCTCCTTGGAGGCTTACTTGCATGCATATCCGTGTTTAAAACACACGCGATAGCTAAATTTATTCTCCTTGGAGGATTACTTGCATGCATATCCGTGTTTAAAACACACGCGATAGATATATTTAGTCTCCTTGGAGGCTTACTTGCGTGCATATCCGTGTTTAAAACACACGCGATAGCTAAATTTATTCTCGTTGGAGGCTTACTTGCGTGCATATCCATGTTTAAAATACACGCGATAGCTAAATTTATTATCCTTGGAGGCGTTCTTGCAAGCATATCCGTGTTTAAAACACACGTGATAGCAAAATTTATTCTCCTTGGAGGCTTACTTGCATGCATATCCGTGTGTAAAACACACGCGATAGATAAATTTATTCTCCTTGGAGGCTTACTTGCATGCATATCCGTGTTTAAAACACACGCGATAGATAAATTTATTCTCCTTGGAGGCTTACTTGCATGCATATCCGTGTTTAAAACACACGCGATAGCTAAATTTATTCTCCTTGGAGGCTTACTTGAATGCATATCCGTGTTTAAAACACACGCGATAGATAAATATATTCTCCTTGGAGGCTTACATGCATGCATATCCGTGTTTAAAACACACGCGATAGCTAAATTTATTCTCCTTGGAGGCTTACTTGCATGCATATCCGTGTTTAAAACACACGCGATAGCTAAATTTATTCTCCTTGGAGGCTTACTTGCATGCATATCCGTGTTTAAAACACACGCGATAGCTAAATTTATTCTCCTTGGAGGCTTACTTGCATGCATATCCGTGTTTAAAACACACGCGATAGCTAAATTTATTCTCCTTGGAGGCTTACTTGCATGCATATCCGTGTTTAAAACACACGCGATAGCTAAATTTATTCTCCTTAGAGGCTTACTTGCATGTATATCCGTGTTTAAAACACACGCGATAGCTAAATTTATTCTCCTTGGAGGCTTACTTGCATGCATATCCGTGTTTAAAACACACGCGATAGCTAAATTTATTCTCCTTGGAGGCTTACTTGCATGCATATCTGTGTTTAAAACACACGCGATAGATAAATTTATTCTCCTTGGAGGCTTACTTGCATGCATATCCGTGTTTAAAACACACGCGATAGCTAAATTTATTCTCCTTGGAGGATTACTTGCATGCATATCCGTGTTTAAAACACACGCGATAGATAAATTTATTTTCCTTGGAGGCTTACTTGCATGCATATCCGTGTTTAAAACACACGCGATAGCTAATTTTATTCTCGTTGGAGGCTTACTTGCATGCATATCCGTGTTTAAAACACACGCGATAGCTAAATTTATTCTCCTTGGAGGCTTACTTGCATGCATATCTGTGTTTAAAACACACGCGATAGCTAAATTTATTCTCCTTGGAGGCTTACTTGCATGCATATCCGTGTTTAAAACACACGCGATAGCTAAATTTATTCTCCTTGGAGGCTTACTTGCATGCATATCCGTGTTTAAAACACACGCGATAGATAAATTTATTCTCCTTGGAGGCTTACTTGCATGCATATCCGTGTTTAAAACACACGCGATAGCTAAATTAAATTCTCCTTGGAGGCTTACTTGCATGCATATCCGTGTTTAAAACACACGCGATAGCTAAATTTATTCTCCTTGGAGGCTTACTTGCATGCATATCCGTGTTCAAAACACACGCGATAGATAAATTTATTCTCCTTGGAGGCTTACTTACATGCATATCCGTGTTTAAAACACACGCGATAGCTAAATTTATTCTCCTTCTAGACTTACTTGTATGCATATCCGTGTTTAAAACACACGCGATAGATAAATTTATTTTCCTTAGAGGCTTACTTGCATGCATATCCGTGTTTAAAACACACGCGATAGCTAATTTTATTCTCGTTGGAGGCTTACTTGCATGCATATCCGTGTTTAAAACACACGCGATAGCTAAATTTATTCTCCTTGGAGGCTTACTTGCATGCATATCTGTGTTTAAAACACACGCGATAGCTAAATTTATTCTCCTTGGAGGCTTACTTGCATGCATATCCGTGTTTAAAACACACGCGATAGCTAAATTTATTCTCCTTTGAGGCGTACTTGCAAGCATATCCGCGTTTAAAACACACGCGATAGCAAAATTTATTCACCTTGGAGGCTTACTTGCATGCATATCCGTGTTTAAAACACACGCGATAGATAAATTTATTCTCTTTAGATGCTTACTTGCATGCATATCCGTGTTTAAAACACACGCGATAGATAAATTTATTCTCCTTGGAGGCTTACTTGCATGCATATCCATGTTTAAAACACACGCGATAGCAAAATTTATTCTCCTTGGAGGCTTACTTGCATGCATATCCGTGTTTAAAACACACGCGATAGCAAAATTTATTCTCCTTGGAGGCTTACTTGCATGCATATCCGTGTTTAGAACACACGCGATAGCTAAATTTATTCTCCTTGGAGGCTTACTTGCATGCATATCCATGTTTAAAACACACGCGATAGCAAAATTTATTCTTCTTGGAGGCTTACTTGCATGCATATCCGTGTTTAAAACACACGCGATAGCTAAATTTATTCTCCTTGGAGGCTTACTTGCATGCATATCTGTGTTTAAAACACACGCGATAGCTAAATTTATTCTCCTTGGAGGCTTACTTGCATGCATATCCGTGTTTAAAACACACGCGATAGCTAAATTTATTCTCCTTGGAGGCTTACTTGCATGCATATCCGTGTTTAAAACACACGCGATAGCTAAATTTATTCTCCTTAGAGGCTTACTTGCATGTATATCCGTGTTTAAAACACACGCGATAGCTAAATTTATTCTCCTTGGAGGCTTACTTGCATGCATATCCGTGTTTAAAACACACGCGATAGCTAAATTTATTCTCCTTGGAGGCGTACTTGCATGCATATCTGTGTTTAAAACACACGCGATAGATAAATTTATTCTCCTTGGAGGCTTACTTGCATGCATATCCGTGTTTAAAACACACGCGATAGCTAAATTTATTCTCCTTGGAGGATTACTTGCATGCATATCCGTGTTTAAAACACACGCGATAGATAAATTTATTTTCCTTGGAGGCTTACTTGCATGCATATCCGTGTTTAAAACACACGCGATAGCTAATTTTATTCTCGTTGGAGGCTTACTTGCATGCATATCCGTGTTTAAAACACACGCGATAGCTAAATTTATTCTCCTTGGAGGCTTACTTGCATGCATATCTGTGTTTAAAACACACGCGATAGCTAAATTTATTCTCCTTGGAGGCTTACTTGCATGCATATCCGTGTTTAAAACACACGCGATAGCTAAATTTATTCTCCTTGGAGGCTTACTTGCATGCATATCCGTGTTTAAAACACACGCGATAGATAAATTTATTCTCCTTGGAGGCTTACTTGCATGCATATCCGTGTTTAAAACACACGCGATAGATAAATTTATTCTCCTTAGAGGCTTACTTGCATGCATATCCGTGTTTAAAACACACGCGATAGATAAATTTATTCTCCTTGGAGGCTTACTTGCATGCATATCCATGTTTAAAACACACGCGATAGCAAAATTTATTCTCCTTGGAGGCTTACTTGCATGCATATCCGTGTTTAAAACACACGCGATAGCAAAATTTATTCTCCTTGGAGGCTTACTTGCATGCATATCCGTGTTTAGAACACACGCGATAGCTAAATTTATTCTCCTTGGAGGCTTACTTGCATGCATATCTGTGTTTAAAACACACGCGATAGCTAAATTTATTCTCCTTGAAGGCTTACTTGCATGCATATCCGTGTTTAAAACACACGCGATAGCTAAATTTATTCTCCTTGGAGGCTTACTTGCATGCATATCCGTGTTTAAAACACACGCGATAGCTAAATTTATTCTCCTTAGAGGCTTACTTGCATGCATATCCGTGTTTAAAACACACGCGATAGCTAAATTTATTCTCCTTGGAGGCTTACTTGCATGCATATCCGTGTTTAAAACACACGCGATAGCTAAATTTATTCTCCTTGGAGGCTTACTTGCATGCATATCTGTGTTTAAAACACACGCGATAGATAAATTTATTCTCGTTGGAGGCTTACTTGCATGCATATCCGTGTTTAAAACACACGCGATAGCTAAATTTATTCTCCTTGGAGGATTACTTGCATGCATATCCGTGTTTAAAACACACGCGATAGATAAATTTATTTTCCTTGGAGGCTTACTTGCATGCATATCCGTGTTTAAAACACACGCGATAGATAAATTTATTCTCCTTGGAGGCTTACTTGCATGCATATCCGTGTTTAAAACACACGCGATAGCTAAATTTATTCTCCTTGGAGGCTTACTTGCATGCATATCCGTGTTTAAAACACACGCGATAGCTAAATTTATTCTCCTTGGAGGCTTACTTGCATGCATATCCGTGTTTAAAACACACGCGATAGCTAAATTTATTCTCCTTGGAGGCTTACTTGCATGCATATCCGTGTTTAAAACACACGCGATAGATAAATTTATTCTCCTTGGAGGCTTACTTGTATGCATATCCGTGTTTAAAACACACGCGATAGATAAATTTATTTTCCTTGGAGGCTTACTTGCATGCATATCCGTGTTTAAAACACACGCGATAGCTAAATTTATTCTCCTTGGAGGCTTACTTGCATGCATATCCGTGTTTAAAACACACGCGATAGATAAATTTATTCTCCTTGGAGGCTTACTTGCATGCATATCCGTGTTTAAAACACACGCGATAGATAAATATATTCTCCTTGGAGGCTTACTTGCATGCATATCCGTGTTTAAAACACACGTGATAGCTAATTTTATTCTCCTTGGAGGCTTACTTGCATGCATATCCGTGTTTAAAACACACGCGATAGCTAAATTTATTCTCCTTGGAGGCTTACTTGCATGCATATCCGTGTTTAAAACACACGCGATAGCTAAATTTATTCTCCTTGGAGGCTTACTTGCATGCATATCCGTGTTTAAAACACACGCGATAGCTAAATTTATTCTCCTTTGAGGCGTACTTGCAAGCATATCCGCGTTTAAAACACACGCGATAGCGAAATTCATTCTCCTTGGAGGCTTACTTGCATGCATATCCGTGTTTAAAACACACGCGATAGATAAATTTATTCTCCTTGGAGGCTTACTTGCATGCATATCCGTGTTTAAAACACACGCGATAGCTAAATTTATTCTCCTTGGAGGCTTACTTGCATGCATATCCGTGTTTAAAACACACGCGATAGATAAATTTATTCTCCTTGGAGGCTTACTTGCATGCATATCCGTGAATAAAACACACGCGATAGCTAAATTTATTCTCCTTGGAGGATTACTTGCATGCATATCCGTGTTTAAAACACACGCGATAGATAAATTTAGTCTCCTTGGAGGCTTACTTGCGTGCATATCCGTGTTTAAAACACACGCGATAGCTAAATTTATTCTCCTTGGAGGCTTACTTGCATGCATATCCGTGTTTAAAACACACGCGATAGCTAAATTTATTCTCCTTGGAGGCTTACTTGCATGCATATCCATGTTTAAAACACACGTGATAGCTAAATTTATTATCCTTGGAGGCGTACTTGCAAGCATATCCGTGTTTAAAACACACGCGATAGCAAAATTCATTCTCCTTGGAGGCTTACTTGCATGCATATCCGTGTTAAAAACACACGCGGTAGATAAATTTATTCTCCTTGGAGGCTTACTTGCATGCATATCCGTGTTTAAAACACACACGATAGCTAAATTTATTCTCGTTGGAGGCTTACTTGCATGCATATCCGTGTTTAAAACACACGCGATAGATAAATTTATTCTCCTTGGAGGCTTACTTGCATGCATATCCGTGTTTAAAACACACGCGATAGCTAAATTTATTCTCCTTGGAGGCTTACTTGCATGCATATGCGTGTTTAAAACACACGCGATAGCTAAATTTATTCTCCTTGGAGGCTTACTTGCATGCATATCCGTGTTTAAAACACACGCGATAGCAAAATTTATTCTCCTTGGAGGCTTACTTGCATGCATATCCGTGTTTCAAACACACGCGATAGATAAATTTATTGTCCTTGGAGGCTTACTTGCATGCATATCCGTGTTTAAAACACACGCGATAGCGAAATTTATTCTCCTAAGAGGCTTACTTGCATGAAAATCCGTGTTTAAAACACACGCGATAGATAAATTTATTCTCCTTGGAGGCTTACTTGCATGCATATCCGTGTTTAAAACACACGCAATAGCTAAATTTATTCTCCTTGGAGGCTTACTTGCATGCATATCCGTGTTTAAAACACACGCGATAGATAAATTTATTCTCCTTGGAGGCTTACTTGCATGCATATCCGTGATTAAAACACACGCGATAGCTAAATTTATTCTCCTTGGAGGATTACTTGCATGCATATCCGTGTTTAAAACACACGCGATAGATAAATTTAGTCTCCTTGGAGGCTTACTTGCGTGCATATCCGTGTTTAAAACACACGCGATAGCTAAATTTATTCTCCTTGGAGGCTTACTTGCATGCATATCCGTGTTTAAAACACACGCGATAGCTAAATTTATTCTCCTTGGAGGCTTACTTGCATGCATATCCGTGTTTAAAACACACGCGATAGATAAATATATTCTCCTTGGAGGCTTACATGCATGCATATCCGTGTTTAAAACACACGCGATAGCTAAATTTATTCTCCTTGGAGGCTTACTTGCATGCATATCCGTGTTTAAAACACACACGATAGCTAAATTTATTCTCGTTGGAGGCTTACTTGCATGCATATCCGTGTTCAAAACACACGCGATAGATAAATTTATTCTCCTTGGAGGCTTACTTACATGCATATCCGTGTTTAAAACACACGCGATAGCTAAATTTATTCTCCTTGGAGACTTACTTGTATGCATATCCGTGTTTAAAACACACGCGATAGGTAAATTTATTTTCCTTGGAGGCTTACTTGCATGCATATCCGTGTTTAAAACACACGCGATAGCTAATTTTATTCTCGTTGGAGGCTTACTTGCATGCATATCCGTGTTTAAAACACACGCGATAGCTAAATTTATTCTCCTTGGAGGCTTACTTGCATGAATATCTGTGTTTAAAACACACGCGATAGCTAAATTTATTCTCCTTGGAGGCTTACTTGCATGCATATCCGTGTTTATAACACACGCGATAGCTAAATTTATTCTCCTTTGAGGCGTACTTGCAAGCATATCCGCGTTTAAAACACACGCGATAGCAAAATTTATTCACCTTGGAGGCTTACTTGCATGCATATCCGTGTTTAAAACACACGCGATAGATAAATTTATTCTCCTTAGAGGCTTACTTGCATGCATATCCGTGTTTAAAACACACGCGATAGATAAATTTATTCTCCTTGGAGGCTTACTTGCATGCATATCCATGTTTAAAACACACGCGATAGCAAAATTTATTCTCCTTGGAGGCTTACTTGCATGCATATCCGTGTTTAAAACACACGCGATAGCAAAATTTATTCTCCTTGGAGGCTTACTTGCATGCATATCCGTGTTTAGAACACACGCGATAGCTAAATTTATTCTCCTTGGAGGCTTACTTGCATGCATATCCATGTTTAAAACACACGCGATAGCAAAATTTATTCTTCTTGGAGGCTTACTTGCATGCATATCCGTGTTTAAAACACACGCGATAGCTAAATTTATTCTCCTTGGAGGCTTACTTGCATGCATATCTGTGTTTAAAACACACGCGATAGCTAAATTTATTCTCCTTTGGAGGCTTACTTGCATGCATATCCGTGTTTAAAACACACGCGATAGCTAAATTTATTCTCCTTGGAGGCTTACTTGCATGCATATCCGTGTTTAAAACACACGCGATAGCTAAATTTATTCTCCTTAGAGGCTTACTTGCATGCATATCCGTGTTTAAAACACACGCGATAGCTAAATTTATTCTCCTTGGAGGCTTACTTGCATGCATATCCGTGTTTAAAACACACGCGATAGCTAAATTTATTCTCCTTGGAGGCTTACTTGCATGCATATCCGTGTTTAAAACACACGCGATAGATAAATTTATTCTCCTTGGAGGCTTACTTGCATGCATATCCGTGTTTAAAACACACGCGATAGCTAAATTTATTCTCCTTGGAGGATTACTTGCATGCATATCCGTGTTTAAAACACACGCGATAGCTAAATTTATTCTCCTTGGAGGCTTACTTGCATGCATATCCGTGTTTAAAACACACGCGATAGCTAAATTTATTCTCCTTTGAGGCGTACTTGCAAGCATATCCGCGTTTAAAACACACGCGATAGCGAAATTCATTCTCCTTGGAGGCTTACTTGCATGCATATCCGTGTTTAAAACACACGCGATAGATAAATTTATTCTCCTTGGAGGCTTACTTGCATGCATATCCGTGTTTAAAACACACGCGATAGCTAAATTTATTCTCCTTGGAGGCTTACTTGCATGCATATCCGTGTTTAAAACACACGCGATAGATAAATTTATTCTCCTTGGAGGCTTACTTGCATGCATATCCGTGATTAAAACACACGCGATAGCTAAATTTATTCTCCTTGGAGGATTACTTGCATGCATATCCGTGTTTAAAACACACGCGATAGATAAATTTAGTCTCCTTGGAGGCTTACTTGCGTGCATATCCGTGTTTAAAACACACGCGATAGCTAAATTTATTCTCCTTGGAGGCTTACTTGCATGCATATCCGTGTTTAAAACACACGCGATAGCTAAATTTATTCTCCTTGGAGGCTTACTTGCATGCATATCCATGTTTAAAACACACGTGATAGCTAAATTTATTATCCTTGGAGGCGTACTTGCAAGCATATCCGTGTTTAAAACACACGCGATAGCAAAATTCATTCTCCTTGGAGGCTTACTTGCATGCATATCCGTGTTAAAAACACACGCGGTAGATAAATTTATTCTCCTTGGAGGCTTACTTGCATGCATATCCGTGTTTAAAACACACACGATAGCTAAATTTATTCTCGTTGGAGGCTTACTTGCATGCATATCCGTGTTTAAAACACACGCGATAGATAAATTTATTCTCCTTGGAGGCTTACTTGCATGCATATCCGTGTTTAAAACACACGCGATAGCTAAATTTATTCTCCTTGGAGGCTTACTTGCATGCATATGCGTGTTTAAAACACACGCGATAGCTAAATTTATTCTCCTTGGAGGCTTACTTGCATGCATATCCGTGTTTAAAACACACGCGATAGCAAAATTTATTCTCCTTGGAGGCTTACTTGCATGCATATCCGTGTTTCAAACACACGCGATAGATAAATTTATTGTCCTTGGAGGCTTACTTGCATGCATATCCGTGTTTAAAACACACGCGATAGCGAAATTTATTCTCCTAAGAGGCTTACTTGCATGAAAATCCGTGTTTAAAACACACGCGATAGATAAATTTATTCTCCTTGGAGGCTTACTTGCATGCATATCCGTGTTTAAAACACACGCGATAGCTAAATTTATTCTCCTTGGAGGCTTACTTGCATGCATATCCGTGTTTAAAACACACGCGATAGATAAATTTATTCTCCTTGGAGGCTTACTTGCATGCATATCCGTGATTAAAACACACGCGATAGCTAAATTTATTCTCCTTGGAGGATTACTTGCATGCATATCCGTGTTTAAAACACACGCGATAGATAAATTTAGTCTCCTTGGAGGCTTACTTGCGTGCATATCCGTGTTTAAAACACACGCGATAGCTAAATTTATTCTCCTTGGAGGCTTACTTGCATGCATATCCGTGTTTAAAACACACGCGATAGCTAAATTTATTCTCCTTGGAGGCTTACTTGCATGCATATCCGTGTTTAAAACACACGCGATAGATAAATATATTCTCCTTGGAGGCTTACATGCATGCATATCCGTGTTTAAAACACACGCGATAGCTAAATTTATTCTCCTTGGAGGCTTACTTGCATGCATATCCGTGTTTAAAACACACACGATAGCTAAATTTATTCTCGTTGGAGGCTTACTTGCATGCATATCCGTGTTCAAAACACACGCGATAGATAAATTTATTCTCCTTGGAGGCTTACTTACATGCATATCCGTGTTTAAAACACACGCGATAGCTAAATTTATTCTCCTTGGAGACTTACTTGTATGCATATCCGTGTTTAAAACACACGCGATAGATAAATTTATTTTCCTTGGAGGCTTACTTGCATGCATATCCGTGTTTAAAACACACGCGATAGCTAATTTTATTCTCGTTGGAGGCTTACTTGCATGCATATCCGTGTTTAAAACACACGCGATAGCTAAATTTATTCTCCTTGGAGGCTTACTTGCATGAATATCTGTGTTTAAAACACACGCGATAGCTAAATTTATTCTCCTTGGAGGCTTACTTGCATGCATATCCGTGTTTATAACACACGCGATAGCTAAATTTATTCTCCTTTGAGGCGTACTTGCAAGCATATCCGCGTTTAAAACACACGCGATAGCAAAATTTATTCACCTTGGAGGCTTACTTGCATGCATATCCGTGTTTAAAACACACGCGATAGATAAATTTATTCTCCTTAGAGGCTTACTTGCATGCATATCCGTGTTTAAAACACACGCGATAGATAAATTTATTCTCCTTGGAGGCTTACTTGCATGCATATCCATGTTTAAAACACACGCGATAGCAAAATTTATTCTCCTTGGAGGCTTACTTGCATGCATATCCGTGTTTAAAACACACGCGATAGCAAAATTTATTCTCCTTGGAGGCTTACTTGCATGCATATCCGTGTTTAGAACACACGCGATAGCTAAATTTATTCTCCTTGGAGGCTTACTTGCATGCATATCCATGTTTAAAACACACGCGATAGCAAAATTTATTCTTCTTGGAGGCTTACTTGCATGCATATCCGTGTTTAAAACACACGCGATAGCTAAATTTATTCTCCTTGGAGGCTTACTTGCATGCATATCTGTGTTTAAAACACACGCGATAGCTAAATTTATTCTCCTTGGAGGCTTACTTGCATGCATATCCGTGTTTAAAACACACGCGATAGCTAAATTTATTCTCCTTGGAGGCTTACTTGCATGCATATCCGTGTTTAAAACACACGCGATAGCTAAATTTATTCTCCTTAGAGGCTTACTTGCATGCATATCCGTGTTTAAAACACACGCGATAGCTAAATTTATTCTCCTTGGAGGCTTACTTGCATGCATATCCGTGTTTAAAACACACGCGATAGCTAAATTTATTCTCCTTGGAGGCTTACTTGCATGCATATCCGTGTTTAAAACACACGCGATAGATAAATTTATTCTCCTTGGAGGCTTACTTGCATGCATATCCGTGTTTAAAACACACGCGATAGCCAAATTTATTCTCCTTGGAGGATTACTTGCATGCATATCCGTGTTTAAAACACACGCGATAGATATATTTAGTCTCCTTGGAGGCTTACTTCCGTGCATATCCGTGTTTGAAACACACGCGATAGCTAAATTTATTCTCGTTGGAGGCTTACTTGCGTGCATATCCATGTTTAAAACACACGCGATAGCTAAATTTATTATCCTTGGAGGCGTTCTTGCAAGCATATCCGTGTTTAAAACACACGTGATAGCAAAATTTATTCTCCTTGGAGGCTTACTTGCATGCATATCCGTGTGTAAAACACACGCGATAGATAAATTTATTCTCCTTGGAGGCTTACTTGCATGCATATCCGTGTTTAAAACACACGCGATAGATAAATTTATTCTCCTTGGAGGCTTACTTGCATGCATATCCGTGTTTAAAACACACGCGATAGCTAAATTTATTCTCCTTGGAGGCTTACTTGCATGCATATCCGTGTTTAAAACACACGCGATAGATAAATATATTCTCCTTGGAGGCTTACATGCATGCATATCCGTGTTTAAAACACACGCGATAGCTAAATTTATTCTCCTTGGAGGCTTACTTGCATGCATATCCGTGTTTAAAACACACGCGATAGCTAAATTTATTCTCCTTGGAGGCTTACTTGCATGCATATCCGTGTTCAAAACACACGCGATAGATAAATTTATTCTCCTTGGAGGTTTACTTACATGCATATCCGTGTTTAAAACACACGCGATAGCTAAATTTATTCTCCTTGGAGACTTACTTGTATGCATATCCGTGTTTAAAACACACGCGATAGATAAATTTATTTACCTTGGAGGCTTACTTGCATGCATATCCGTGTTTAAAACACACGCGATAGCTAATTTTATTCTCGTTGCAGGCTTACTTTCATGCATATCCGTGTTTAAAACACACGCGATAGCTAAATTTATTCTCCTTGGAGGCTTACTTGCATGCATATCTGTGTTTAAAACACACGCGATAGCAAAATTTATTCTCCTTAGAGGCTTACTTGCATGCATATCCGTGTTTAAAACACACGCGATAGCTAAATTTATTCTCCTTTGAGGCGTACTTGCAAGCATATCCGCGTTTAAAACACACGCGATAGCAAAATTTATTCACCTTGGAGGCTTACTTGCATGCATATCCGTGTTTAAAACACACGCGATAGATAAATTTATTCTCCTTAGAGGCTTACTTGCATGCATATCCGTGTTTAAAACACACGCGATAGATAAATTTATTCTCCTTGGAGGCTTACTTGCATGCATATCCATGTTTAAAACACACGCGATAGCAAAATTTATTCTCCTTGGAGGCTTACTTGCATGCATATCCGTGTTTAAAACACACGCGATAGCAAAATTTATTCTCCTTGGAGGCTTACTTGCATGCATATCCGTGTTTAGAACACACGCGATAGCTAAATTTATTCTCCTTGGAGGCTTACTTGCATGCATATCCATGTTTAAAACACACGCGATAGCAAAATTTATTCTTCTTGGAGGCTTACTTGCATGCATATCCGTGTTTAAAACACACGCGATAGCTAAATTTATTCTCCTTGGAGGCTTACTTGCATGCATATCTGTGTTTAAAACACACGCGATAGCTAAATTTATTCTCCTTGGAGGCTTACTTGCATGCATATCCGTGTTTAAAACACATGCGATAGCTAAATTTATTCTCCTTGGAGGCTTACTTGCATGCATATCCGTGTTTAAAACACACGCGATAGCTAAATTTATTCTCCTTAGAGGCTTACTTGCATGCATATCCGTGTTTAAAACACACGCGATAGCTAAATTTATTCTCCTTGGAGGCTTACTTGCATGCATATCCGTGTTTAAAACACACGCGATAGCTAAATTTATTCTCCTTGGAGGCTTACTTGCATGCATATCCGTGTTTAAAACACACGCGATAGATAAATTTATTCTCCTTGGAGGCTTACTTGCATGCATATCCGTGTTTAAAACACACGCGATAGCTAAATTTATTCTCCTTGGAGGATTACTTGCATGCATATCCGTGTTTAAAATACACGCGATAGATATATTTAGTCTCCTTGGAGGCTTACTTGCGTGCATATCCGTGTTTAAAACACACGCGATAGCTAAATTTATTCTCGTTGGAGGCTTACTTGCGTGCATATCCATGTTTAAAACACACGCGATAGCTAAATTTATTATCCTTGGAGGCGTTCTTGCAAGCATATCCGTGTTTAAAACACACGTGATAGCAAAATTTATTCTCCTTGGAGGCTTACTTGCATGCATATCCGTGTTTAAAACACACGCGATAGATAAATTTATTCTCCTTGGAGGCTTACTTGCATGCATATCCGTGTTTAAAACACACGCGATAGATAAATTTATTCTCCTTGGAGGCTTACTTGCATGCATATCCGTGTATAAAACACACGCGATAGCTAAATTTATTCTCCTTGGAGGCTTACTTGCATGCATATCCGTGTTTAAAACACATGCGATAGATAAATATATTCTCCTTGGAGGCTTACATGCATGCATATCTGTGTTTAAAACATACGCGATAGCTAAATTTATTCTCCTTGGAGGCTTACTTGCATGCATATCCGTGTTTAAAACACACGCGATAGCTAAATTTATTCTCCTTGGAGGCTTACTTGCATGCATATCCGTGTTCAAAACACACGCGATAGATAAATTTATTCTCCTTGGAGGCTTACTTACATGCATATCCGTGTTTAAAACACACGCGATAGCTAAATTTAATCTCCTTGGAGACTTACTTGTATGCATATCCGTGTTTAAAACACACGCGATAGATAAATTTATTTTCCTTGGAGGCTTACTTGCATGCATATCCGTGTTTAAAACACACGCGATAGCTAATTTTATTCTCGTTGGAGGCTTACTTGCATACATATCCGTGTTTAAAACACACGCGATAGATAAATTTATTCTCCTTGGAGGCTTACTTGCATGCATATCCGTGTTTAAAACACACGCGATAGCTAAATTTATTCTCCTTGGAGGCTTACTTGCATGCATATCCGTGTTTAAAACACACGCGATAGCTAAATTTATTCTCCTTTGAGGCGTACTTGCAAGCATATCCGCGTTTAAAACACACGCGATAGCGAAATTCATTCTCCTTGGAGGCTTACATGCATGCATATCCGTGTTTAAAACACACGCGATAGATAAATTTATTCTCCTTGGAGGCTTACTTGCATGCATATCCGTGTTTAAAACACACGCGATAGCTAAATTTATTATCCTTGGAGGCGTTCTTGCAAGCATATCCGTGTTTAAAACACACGTGATAGCAAAATTTATTCTCCTTGGAGGCTTACTTGCATGCATATCCGTGTTTAAAACACACGCGATAGATAAATTTATTCTCCTTGGAGGCTTACTTGCATGCATATCCGTGTTTAAAACACACGCGATAGATAAATTTATTCTCCTTGGAGGCTTACTTGCATGCATATCCGTGTTTAAAACACACGCGATAGCTAAATTTATTCTCCTTGGAGGCTTACTTGCATGCATATCCGTGTTTAAAACACATGCGATAGATAAATATATTCTCCTTGGAGGCTTACATGCATGCATATCTGTGTTTAAAACATACGCGATAGCTAAATTTATTCTCCTTGGAGGCTTACTTGCATGCATATCCGTGTTTAAAACACACGCGATAGCTAAATTTATTCTCCTTGGAGGCTTACTTGCATGCATATCCGTGTTCAAAACACACGCGATAGATAAATTTATTCTCCTTGGAGGCTTACTTACATGCATATCCGTGTTTAAAACACACGCGATAGCTAAATTTAATCTCCTTGGAGACTTACTTGTATGCATATCCGTGTTTAAAACACACGCGATAGATAAATTTATTTTCCTTGGAGGCTTACTTGCATGCATATCCGTGTTTAAAACACACGCGATAGCTAATTTTATTCTCGTTGGAGGCTTACTTGCATACATATCCGTGTTTAAAACACACGCGATAGATAAATTTATTCTCCTTGGAGGCTTACTTGCATGCATATCCGTGTTTAAAACACACGCGATAGCTAAATTTATTCTCCTTGGAGGCTTACTTGCATGCATATCCGTGTTTAAAACACACGCGATAGCTAAATTTATTCTCCTTTGAGGCGTACTTGCAAGCATATCCGCGTTTAAAACACACGCGATAGCGAAATTCATTCTCCTTGGAGGCTTACTTGCATGCATATCCGTGTTTAAAACACACGCGATAGATAAATTTATTCTCCTTGGAGGCTTACTTGCATGCATATCCGTGTTTAAAACACACGCGATAGCTAAATTTATTCTCCTTGGAGGCTTACTTGCATGCATATCCGTGTTTAAAACACACGCGATAGATAAATTTATTCTCCTTGGAGGCTTACTTGCATGCATATCCGTGATTAAAACACACGCGATAGCTAATTTTATTCTCGTTGGAGGCTTACTTGCATACATATCCGTGTTTAAAACACACGCGATAGATAAATTTATTCTCCTTGGAGGCTTACTTGCATGCATATCCGTGTTTAAAACACACGCGATAGCTAAATTTATTCTCCTTGGAGGCTTACTTGCATGCATATCCGTGTTTAAAACACACGCGATAGCTAAATTTATTCTCCTTTGAGGCGTACTTGCAAGCATATCCGCGTTTAAAACACACGCGATAGCGAAATTCATTCTCCTTGGAGGCTTACTTGCATGCATATCCGTGTTTAAAACACACGCGATAGATAAATTTATTCTCCTTGGAGGCTTACTTGCATGCATATCCGTGTTTAAAACACACGCGATAGCTAAATTTATTCTCCTTGGAGGCTTACTTGCATGCATATCCGTGTTTAAAACACACGCGATAGATAAATTTATTCTCCTTGGAGGCTTACTTGCATGCATATCCGTGTTTAAACCACACGCGATAGCTAAATTTATTCTCCTTGGAGGCTTACTTGCATGCATATCCGTGTTTAAAACACACGCGATAGATAAATTTATTCTCCTTGGAGGCTTACTTGCATGCATATCCGTGATTAAAACACACGCGATAGCTAAATTTATTCTCCTTGGAGGATTACTTGCATGCATATCCGTGTTTAAAACACACGCGATAGATAAATTTAGTCTCCTTGGAGGTTACTTGCGTGCATATCCGTGTTTAAAACACACGCGATAGCTAAATTTATTCTCCTTGGAGGCTTACTTGCATGCATATCCGTGTTTAAAACACACGCGATAGCTAAATTTATTCTCCTTGGAGGCTTACTTGCATGCATATCCATGTTTAAAACACACGTGATAGCTAAATTTATTATCCTTGGAGGCTTACTTGCAAGCATATCCGTGTTTAAAACACACGCGATAGCAAAATTCATTCTCCTTGGAGGCTTACTTGCATGCATATCCGTGTTTAAAACACACGCGGTAGATAAATTTATTCTCCTTGGAGGCTTACTTGCATGCATATCCGTGATTAAAACACACACGATAGCTAAATTTATTCTCGTTGGAGGCTTACTTGCATGCATATCCGTGTTTAAAACACACGCGATAGATAAATTTATTCTCCTTGGAGGCTTACTTGCATGCATATCCGTGTTTAAAACACACGCGATAGCTAAATTTATTCTCCTTGGAGGCTTACTTGCCTGCATATCCGTGTTTAAAACACACGCGATAGCTAAATTTATTCTCCTTGGAGGCTTACTTGCATGCATATCCGTGTTTAAAACACACGCGATAGCAAAATTTATTCTCCTTGGAGGCTTACTTGCATGCATATCCGTGTTTAAAACACACGCGATAGATAAATTTATTGTCTTTGGAGGCTTACTTGCATGCATATCCGTGTTTAAAACACACGCGATAGCGAAATTTATTCTCCTAGGAGGCTTACTTGCATGCATATCCGTGTTTAAAACACACGCGATAGCTAAAATTTTTTGCGTGTTGGCAATCGATGAGGTTGGGTTTGGAACTTTCATTTATGATATATGAAGTGGTGTACCCAATCGGGAACCCTGATGACCCCTATACATAGAAAATCTAAATCATCAGGCTTTTTTCTATGCCTAAACTATTATGCAAAATAAGCCTTGAGATTCTTGGCTTTCCATGCTTTTGCGAGTGTGGCGCCTTCTGAGTTTTGAAGTTTGAAAGAACCCTGGCCTACTTCTTTATGGATGACGTAGGGTCCTTCCCAATTAGGTTCAAGTTTTCCCCCAGTTGTTGCTTGTCGGAGGACCATGTCACCTTTTTGTAGCGGGCGTACGAAGACGCGCTTGTTGTATCCTTCAGCCAACCGGCGCTGATATTCATTTGCTTTGAGACAAGCTATGTCTCTTCTTTCTTCGCGTAGGTGGAGTTCTAACTCGAGGGCTTCATCATTGGTATCTTCACTGAAATCAACAACTCTAGCCGATGGGATGAGCAATTCGACAGGGATGATCGCATCGACACCAATAGCAAAATTTATTCTCCTTGGAGGCTTACTTGCATGCATATCCGTGTTAAAACACACGCGATAGCTAAATTTATTCTCCTTGGAGGCTTACTTGCACGCATATCCGTGTTTAAAACACACGCGATAGCCAAATTTATTCTCCTTGGAGGCTTACTTGCATGCATATCCATGTTTAAAACACACGCGATAGCATAATTTATTCTCCTTGGAGGCTTACTTGCATGCATATCCGTGTTTAAAACACACGCGATAGCAAAATTGATTCTCCTTGGAGGCTTACTTGCATGCATATCCATTTTTAAAACACACGCGATAGCAAATCTTATTCTCCTTGGAGGCTTACTTGTATGCATATCCGTGATTAAAACACACGCGATAGATAAATTTAGTCTCCTTGGAGGCTTACTTGCATGCATATCCGTGTTTAAAACACACGCGATAGATAAATTTATTCTCCTTGGAGGCTTACTTGCATGCATATCCGTGTTTAAAACACACGCGATAAATAAATTTATTCTCCTTAGAGGCTTACTTGCATGCATATCCGTGTTTAAAACACACGCGATAGCTAAATTTATTCTCGTTGGAGGCTTACTTGCATGCATATCCGTGTTTAAAACACACGCGATTGATAAATTTATTGTCCTTGGAGGCTTACTTGCATGCATATCCATGATTAAAACACACGCGATAGCTAAATTTATTCTCCTTGGAGGCTTACTTGCATGCATATCCGTGTTTAAAACACACGCGATAGCTAAATTTATTCTCCTTGGAGACTTACTTGCATGCATATCCGTGTTTAAAACACACGCGATAGCTAAATTTATTCTCCTTGGAGGCTTACTTGCATGCATATCCATGTTTAAAACACACGCGATAGCTAAATTTATTATCCTTGGAGGCGTTCTTGCAAGCATATCCGTGTTTAAAACACACGCGATAGCAAAATTTATTCTCCTTGGAGGCTTACTTGCATGCATATCCGTGTTTAAAACACAGACGATAGCTAAATTTATTCTCCATGGAGGCTTACTTGCATGCATATCCGTGTTTAAAACACACACGATAGCTAAATTTATTCTCCTTGGAGGCTTACTTGCAAGCATATCCGTGTTTAAAACACACGTGATAGATAAATTTATTCTCCTTGGAGGCTTACTTGCATGCTTATCCGTGTTTAAAACACACGCGATAGATAAATTTATTCTCCTTGGAGGCTTACTTGCATGCATATCTGTGTTTAAAACACACGCGATAGCTAAATTTAGTCTCCTTGGAGGCTTACTTGCATGCATATCCGTGTTTAAAACACACGCGATAGCTAAATTTATTCTCCTTGGAGACTTACTTGCATGCATATCCTTGTTTAAAACACACGCGATAGCAAAATTTATTCTTCTTGGAGGCTTACTTGCATGCATATCCGTGTTTAAAACATACGCGATAGCTAAATTTATTGTCCTTGGAGGCTTACTTGCATGCATATCCGTGTTTAAAACACACGCGATAGCTAAATTTATTATCCTTGGCGGCGTACTTGCAAGCATATCCGTGTTTAAAACACACGCGATAGCAAAATTTATTCTCCTTGGAGGCTTACTTGCATGCATATCCGTGTTTAAAACACACGCGATAGATAAATTTATTCTCCTTGGAGTCTTATTTGCATGCATATCCGTGTTTAAAACACACGCGATAGCAAAATTGATTCTCCTTGGAGGCTTACTTGCATGCATATCCATTTTTAAAACACACGCGATAGCAAATCTTATTCTCCTTGGAGGCTTACTTGTATGCATATCTGTGATTAAAACACACGCGATAGATAAATTTAGTGTCCTTGGAGGCTTACTTGCATGCATATCCATGTTTAAAACACACGCGATAGATAAATTTATTCTCCTTGGAGGCTTACTTGCATGCATATCCGTGTTTAAAACACACACGATAGCTAAATTTATTCTCCTTGGAGGCTTACTTGCAAGCATATCCGTGTTTAAAACACACGTGATAGATAAATTTATTCTCCTTGGAGGCTTACTTGCATGCTTATCCGTGTTTAAAACACACGCGATAGATAAATTTATTCTCCTTGGAGGCTTACTTGCATGCATATCTGTGTTTAAAACACACGCGATAGCTAAATTTAGTCTCCTTGGAGGCTTACTTGCATGCATATCCGTGTTTAAAACACACGCGATAGCTAAATTTATTCTCCTTGGAGACTTACTTGCATGCATATCCTTGTTTAAAACACACGCGATAGCAAAATTTATTCTTCTTGGAGGCTTACTTGCATGCATATCCGTGTTTAAAACATACGCGATAGCTAAATTTATTGTCCTTGGAGGCTTACTTGCATGCATATCCGTGTTTAAAACACACGCGATAGCTAAATTTATTATCCTTGGCGGCGTACTTGCAAGCATATCCGTGTTTAAAACACACGCGATAGCAAAATTTATTCTCCTTGGAGGCTTACTTGCATGCATATCCGTGTTTAAAACACACGCGATAGATAAATTTATTCTCCTTGGAGTCTTATTTGCATGCATATCCGTGTTTAAAACACACGCGATAGCAAAATTGATTCTCCTTGGAGGCTTACTTGCATGCATATCCATTTTTAAAACACACGCGATAGCAAATCTTATTCTCCTTGGAGGCTTACTTGTATGCATATCCGTGATTAAAACACACGCGATAGATAAATTTAGTGTCCTTGGAGGCTTACTTGCATGCATATCCATGTTTAAAACACACGCGATAGATAAATTTATTCTCCTTGGAGGCTTACTTGCATGCATATCCGTGTTTAAAACACACGCGATAGATAAATTTATTCTCCTTAGAGGCTTACTTGCATGCATATCCGTGTTTAAAACACACGCGATAGCTAAATTTATTCTCGTTGGAGGCTTACTTGCATGCATATCCGTGTTTAAAACACACGCGATTGATAAATTTATTGTCCTTGGAGGCTTACTTGCATGCATATCCGTGTTTAAAACACACGCGATAGCTAAATTTATTCTCCTTGGAGGCTTACTTGCATGCATATCCGTGTTTAAAACACACGTGATAGCTAAATTTATTCTCCTTGGAGACTTACTTGCATGCATATCCGTGTTTAAAACACACGCGATAGCTAAATTTATTCTCCTTGGAGGCTTACTTGCATGCATATCCATGTTTAAAACACACGCGATAGCTAAATTTATTATCCTTGGAGGCGTACTTGCAAGCATATCCGTGTTTAAAACACACGCGATAGCAAAATTTATTCTCCTTGGAGGCTTACTTGCATGCATATCCGTGTTTAAGACACACGCGATAGATAAATTTATTGTCCTTGGAGGCTTACTTGCATGCATATCCGTGTTTAAAACACACGCGATAGATAAATTTATTCTCCTTGGAGGCTTACTTGCATGCATATCCGTGTTTAAAACACACGCGATAGCTAAATTTATTCTCCTTGGAGGCTTTACTTGCATGCATATCCGTGTTTAAAACACACGCGATAGATAAATTTATTCTCCTTGGAGGCTTACTTGCATGCATATCCGTGTTTAAAACACACGCGACAGCTAAATTTATTCTCCTTAGAGGCTTACTTGCATGCATATCCGTGTTTAAAACACACGCGATAGCTAAATTTATTCTCATTGGAGGCTTACTTGCATGCATATCCGTGTTTAAAACAAACGCGATAGCTATATTTATTCTCCTTGGAGGCTTACTTGCATGCATATCCATGTTTCAAACACACGCGATAGCAAAATTTATTCTCCTTGGAGGCTTACTTGCATGCATATCCGTGTTTAAAACACACGCGATAGCAAAATTGATTCTCCTTGGAGGCTTATTTGCATGCATATCCATTTTTAAAACACACCCGATAGCAAATCTTATTCTCCTTGGAGGCTTACTTGTATGCATATCCGTGATTAAAACACACGCGATAGATAAATTTAGTCTCCTTGGAGGCTTACTTGCATGCATATCCGTGCTTAAAACACACGCGATAGATAAATTTATTCTCCTTGGAGGCTTACTTGCATGCATATCCGTGTTTAAAACACACGCGATAGATAAATTTATTCTCCTTAGAGGCTTACTTGCATGCATATCCGTGTTTAAAACACACGCGATAGCTAAATTTATTCTCGTTGGAGGCTTACTTGCATGCATATCCGTGTTTAAAACACACGCGATTGATAAATTTATTGTCCTTGGAGGCTTACTTGCATGCATATCCATGTTTAAAACACACGCGATAGCTAAATTTATTCTCCTTGGAGGCTTACTTGCATGCATATCCGTGTTTAAAACACACGCGATAGCTAAATTTATTCTCCTTGGAGACTTACTTGCATGCATATCCGTGTTTAAAACACACGCGATAGATAAATTTATTATCCTTCGAGGCTTACTTGCATGCTTATCCGTGTTTAAAACACACGCGATAGCTAAATTTATTCTCCTTGGAGGCTTACTTGCATGCATATCTGTGTTTAAAACACACGCGATAGCTAAATTTATTCTCCTTGGAGGCTTACTTGCATGCATATCCGTGTTTAAAACACACGCGATAGATAAATTTATTCTCCTTGGAGGCTTACTTGCATTCATATCCGTGCTTAAAACACACGCGATAGCTAAATTTATTCTCCTTGGAAGCTTACTTGCATGCATATCCGTGTTTAAAACACACGCGATAGGTAAATTTATTCTCCTTGGAGGCTTACTTGCTTGCATATCCGTGTTTAAAACACAGGAGATAGCTAAATTTATTCTCCTTGGAGGCTTACTTGCATGCATATCCGTGTTTAAAACACACACGATAGCTAAATTTATTCTCCTTGGAGGCTTACTTGCAAGTATATCCGTGTTTAAAACACACGTGATAGATAAATTTATTCATCTTGGAGGCTTACTTGCATGCTTATCCGTATTTAAAACACACGCGATAGATAAATTTATTCTCCTTGGAGGCTTACTTGCATGCATATCCGTGTTTAAAACACACGCGATAGCTAAATTTATTCTCCTTAGAGGCTTACTTGCATGCATATCCGTGTTTAAAACACACGCGATACCTAAATATATTCTCCTTGGAGGCTTACTGGCATGCATATCCATGTTTAAAACACCCGCGATAAATAAATTTATTATCCTTGGAGGCGTACTTGCAAGCATATCCATGTTTAAAACACACGCGATAGCAAAATTTATTCTCCTTGGAGGCTTACTTGCATGCATATCCGTGTTTAAAACACACGCAATAGCTAAATTTATTCTCCTTGGAGGCTTACTTGCATGCATATCCGTGTTTAAAACACACGCGATAGCTAAATTTATTCTCCTTGGAGGCTTACTTGCATGCATATCCGTGTTTAAAACACACGCGATAGGTAAATTTATTCTCCTTTGAGGCTTACTTGCATGAATATCCATGTTTAAAACACACGCTATAGCAAAATTTATTCTCCTTGGAGGCTTACTTGGATGCATATCCGTGTTTAAAACACACGCGATAGCTAACTTTATTCTCCTTGGAGGCTTACTTGCATGCATATCCGTGTTTAAAACACACGCGATAGATAAATTTATTCTCCTTGGAGGCTTACTTGCATGCATATCCGTGTTTAAAACACACGCGATAGCTAAATTTATTCTCCTTGGAGGCTTACTTGCATGCATATCCGTGTTTAAAACACACGCGATAGCTAAATTTATTCTCCTTGGAGGCTTACTTGCATGCATATCCGTGTTTAAAACACACGCGATAGCTAAATTTATTCTCCTTAGAGGCTTACTTGCATGCATATCCGTGTTTAAAACACACGCGATAGCTAAATTTATTCTCATTGGAGGCTTACTTGCATGCATATCCGTGTTTAAAACACACGCGATAGCTAAATTTATTCTCCTTGGAGGCTTACTTGCATGCATATCCATGTTTAAAACACACGCGATAGCAAAATTTATTCTCCTTGGAGGCTTACTTGCATGCATATCCGTGTTTAAAACACACGCGATAGCAAAATTGATTCTCCTTGGAGGCTTAATTGCATGCATATCCATTTTTAAAACACACCCGATAGCAAATCTTATTCTCCTTGGAGGCTTACTTGTATGCATATCCGTGATTAAAACACACGCGATAGATAAATTTAGTCTCCTTGGAGGCTTACTTGCATGCATATCCGTGCTTAAAACACACGCGATAGATAAATTTATTCTCCTTGGAGGCTTACTTGCATGCATATCCATGTTTAAAACACACGCGATAGATAAATTTATTCTCCTTAGAGGCTTACTTGCATGCATATCCGTGTTTAAAACACACGCGATAGCTAAATTTATTCTCGTTGGAGGCTTACTTGCATGCATATCCGTGTTTAAAACACACGCGATTGATAAATTTATTGTCCTTGGAGGCTTACTTGCATGCATATCCGTGTTTAAAACACACGCGATAGAAAAATTGATTCTCCTTGGAGGCTTATTTGCATGCATATCCATTTTTAAAACACACCCGATAGCAAATCTTATTCTCCTTGGAGGCTTACTTGTATGCATATCCGTGATTAAAACACACGCGATAGATAAATTTAGTCTCCTTGGAGGCTTACTTGCATGCATATCCGTGCTTAAAACACACGCGATAGATAAATTTATTCTCCTTGGAGGCTTACTTGCATGCATATCCGTGTTTAAAACACACGCGATAGATAAATTTATTCTCCTTAGAGGCTTACTTGCATGCATATCCGTGTTCAAAACACACGCGATAGCTAAATTTATTCTCGTTGGAGGCTTACTTGCATGCATATCCGTGTTTAAAACACACGCGATTGATAAATTTATTGTCCTTGGAGGCTTACTTGCATGCATATCCATGTTTAAAACACACGCGATAGCTAAATTTATTCTCCTTGGAGGCTTACTTGCATGCATATCTGTGTTTAAAACACACGCGATAGCTAAATTTATTCTCCTTGGAGGCTTACTTGCATGCATATCCGTGTTTAAAACACACGCGATAGATAAATTTATTCTCCTTGGAGGCTTACTTGCATTCATATCCGTGTTTAAAACACACGCGATAGCTAAATTTATTCTCCTTGGAAGCTTACTTGCATGCATATCCGTGTTTAAAACACACGCGATAGATAAATTTATTCTCCTTGGAGGCTTACTTGCTTGCATATCCGTGTTTAAAACACAGGAGATAGCTAAATTTATTCTCCTTGGAGGCTTACTTGCATGCATATCCGTGTTTAAAACACACACGATAGCTAAATTTATTCTCCTTGGAGGCTTACTTGCAAGTATATCCGTGTTTAAAACACACGTGATAGATAAATTTATTCATCTTGGAGGCTTACTTGCATGCTTATCCGTATTTAAAACACACGCGATAGATAAATTTATTCTCCTTGGAGGCTTACTTGCATGCATATCCGTGTTTAAAACACACGCGATAGCTAAATTTATTCTCCTTAGAGGCTTACTTGCATGCATATCCGTGTTTAAAACACACGCGATACCTAAATATATTCTCCTTGGAGGCTTACTGGCATGCATATCCATGTTTAAAACACCCGCGATAGCTAAATTTATTATCCTTGGAGGCGTACTTGCAAGCATATCCATGTTTAAAACACACGCGATAGCAAAATTTATTCTCCTTGGAGACTTACTTGCATGCATATCTGTGTTTAAAACACACGCAATAGCTAAATTTATTCTCCTTGGAGGCTTACTTGCATGCATATCCGTGTTTAAAACACACGCGATAGCTAAATTTATTCTCCTTGGAGTCTTACTTGCATGCATATCCGTGTTTAAAACACACGCGATAGGTAAATTTATTCTCCTTTGAGGCTTACTTGCATGAATATCCATGTTTAAAACACACGCTATAGCAAAATTTATTCTCCTTGGAGGCTTACTTGGATGCATATCCGTGTTTAAAACACACGCGATAGCTAACTTTATTCTCCTTGGAGGCTTACTTGCATGCATATCCGTGTTTAAAACACACGCGATAGATAAATTTATTCTCCTTGGAGGCTTACTTGCATGCATATCCGTGTTTAAAACACACGCGATAGCTAAATTTATTCTCCTTGGAGGCTTACTTGCATGCATATCCGTGTTTAAAACACACGCGATAGCTAAATTTATTCTCCTTGGAGGCTTACTTGCATGCATATCCGTGTTTAAAACACACTCGATAGATAAATTTAGTCTCCTTGGAGGCTTACTTGCATGCATATCCGTGTTTAAAACACACGCGATAGTTAAATTTATTCTCCTTGGAGGCTTACTTGCATGCATATCCGTGTTTAAAACACACGCGATAGCTAAATTTATTCTCCTTAGAGGCTTACTTGCATGCATATCCGTGTTTAAAACACACGCGATAGATAAATTTATTCTCCTTGGAGGTTTACTTGCATGCATATTTGTGTTTAAAACACACGCGATAGCTAAATTTATTCTCCTTGGAGGCTTACTTGCATGCATATCCGTGTTTAAAACACACGCGATAGGTAAATTTATTCTCCTTGGAGGCTTACTTGCATACATATCCATGTTTAAAACACACGCGATAGCAAAATTTATTCTCCTTGGAGGCTTACTTGCATGCATATCCGTCTTTAAAACACACGCGATAGCAAAATTTATTCTCCTTGGAGGCTTACTTGCATGCATATCCGTGTTTAAAACACACGCGATAGCAAAATTTATTCTCCTTGGAGGCTTACTTGCATGCATATCCGTTTTTAAAACACACGCGATAGCTAAATTTATTCTCCTTGGAGGCTTACTTGCATGCATATCAATGTTTAAAACACACGCGATAGCTAAATTTATTCTCCTTGGAAGCTTACTTGCATGCATATCCGTGTTTAAAACACACGCGATAGATAAATTTATTCTCCTTGGAGGCTTACTTGCATGCATATCCGTGTTTAAAACACACGCGATAGCTAAATTTATTCTCCTTGGAGGCTTACTTGCATGCATATCCGCGTTTAAAACACACGCGATAGCAAAATTCATTCTCCTTGGAGGCTTACTTGCATGCATATCCGTGTTTAAAACACACGCGATAGATAAATTTATTCTCCTTGGAGGCTTACTTGCATGCATATCCGTGTTTAAAACACACGCGATAGATAAATTTATTCTCCTTGGAGGCTTACTTGCATGCATATCCGTGTTTAAAACACACGCGATAGCTAAATTTATTCTCCTTGGAGGCTTACTTGCATGCATATCCGTGTTTAAAACACACGCGATAGCTAAATTTATTCTCCTTGGAGGCTTACTTGCATGCATATCCGTGTTTAAAACACACGCGATAGATAAATTTATTCTTCTTGGAGGCTTACTTGCATGCATATCCGTGTTTAAAACACACGTGATAGCTAAATTTATTCTCCTTGGAGGATTACTTGCATGCATATCCGTGTTTAAAACACACGCGATAGATAAATTTAGTCTCCTTGGAGGCTTACTTGCGTGTATATCCGTGTTTAAAACACACGCGATAGCTAAATTTATTCTCCTTGGAGGCTTACTTGCATGCATATCCATGTTTAAAAGACACGCAATAGCTAAATTTATTCTCCTTGGAGGCTTACTTGCATGCATATCCATGTTTAAAACACACGTGATAGCTAAATTTATTATCCTTGGAGGCGTACTTGCAAGCATATCCGTGTTTAAAACACACGCGATAGCGAAATTCATTCTCCTTGGAGGCTTACTTGCATGCATATCCGTGTTTAAAACACACGCGATAGCTAAATTTATTCTCCTTAGAGGCTTACTTGCATGCATATCCGTGTTTAAAACACACGCGATACCTAAATATATTCTCCTTGGAGGCTTACTGGCATGCATATCCATGTTTAAACCACCCGCGATAGCTAAATTTATTATCCTTGGAGACGTACTTGCAAGCATATCCATGTTTAAAACACGCGATAGCAAAATTTATTCTCCTTGGAGGCTTACTTGCATGCATATCCGTGTTTAAAACACACGCGATAGCTAAATTTATTCTCCTTGGAGGCTTACTTGCATGCATATCCGTGTTTAAAACACACGCGATAGGTAAATTTATTCTCCTTTGAGGCTTACTTGCATGCATATCCATGTTTAAAACACACGTGATAGCAAAATTTATTCTCCTTGGAGGCTTACTTGGATGCATATCCGTGTTTAAAACACACGCGATAGCTAACTTTATTCTCCTAGGAGGCTTACTTGCATGCATATCCGTGTTTAAAACACACGCGATAGGTAAATTTATTCTCCTTGGAGGCTTACTTGCATGCATATCCGTGTTTAAAACACACGCGATAGCTAAATTTATTCTCCTTGGAGGCTTACTTGCATGCATATCCGTGTTTAAAACACACGGATAGATAAATTTATTCTCCTTGGAGGCTTACTTGCATGCATATCCGTGATTAAAACACAGGCGATAGCTAAATTTATTCTCCTTGGAGGATTACTTGCATGCATATCCGTGTTTAAAACACACGCGATAGATAAATTTAGTCTCCTTGGAGGCTTACTTGCGTGCATATCCGTGTTTAAAACACACGAGATAGCTAAATTTATTCTCCTTGGAGGCTTACTTGCATGCATATCCGTGTTTAAAACACACGCGATAGCAAAATTTATTCTCCTTGAAGGCTTACTTGCATGCATATCCGTTTTTAAAACACACGCGATAGCTAAATTTATTCTCCTTGGAGGCTTACTTGCATGCATATCAATGTTTAAAACACACGCGATAGCTAAATTTATTCTCCTTGGAGGCTTACTTGCATGCATATCCGTGTTTAAAACACACGCGATAGATAAATTTATTCTCCTTGGAGGCTTACTTGCATGCATATCCGTGTTTAAAACACACGCGATAGCTAAATTTATTCTCCTTGGAGGCTTACTTGCATGTATATCCGCGTTTAAAACACACGCGATAGCAAAATTCATTCTCCTTGGAGGCTTACTTGCATGCATATCCGTGTTTAAAACACACGCGATAGATAAATTTATTCTCCTTGGAGGCTTACTTGCATGCATATCCGTGTTTAAAACACACGCGATAGATAAATTTATTCTCCTTGGAGGCTTACTTGCATGCATATCCGTGTTTAAAACACACGCGATAGCTAAATTTATTCTCCTTGGAGGCTTACTTGCATGCATATCCGTGTTTAAAACACACGCGATAGCTAAATTTATTCTCTTTGGAGGCTTACTTGCATGCATATCCGTGTTTAAAACACACGCGATAGATAAATTTATTCTTCTTGGAGGCTTACTTGCATGCATATCCGTGTTTAAAACACACGTGATAGCTAAATTTATTCTCCTTGGAGGATTACTTGCATGCATATCCGTGTTTAAAACGCACGCGATAGATAAGTTTAGTCTCCTTGGAGGCTTACTTGCGTGCATATCCGTGTTTAAAACACACGCGATAGCTAAATTTATTCTCCTTGGAGGCTTACTTGCATGCATATCCATGTTTAAAAGACACGCGATAGCTAAATTTATTCTCCTTGGAGGCTTACTTGCATGCATATCCATATTTAAAACACACGTCATAGCTAAATTTATTATCCTTGGAGGCGTACTTGCAAGCATATCCGTGTTTAAAACACACGCGATAGCGAAATTCATTCTCCTTGGAGGCTTACTTGCATGCATATCCGTGTTTAAAACACACGCGATAGATAAATTTATTCTCCTTGGAGGCTTACTTGCATGCATATCCGTGTTTAAAACACACGCGATAGCTAAATTTATTCTCCTTGGAGGCTTACTTGCATGCATATCCGTGTTTAAAACACACGCGATAGCTAAATTTATTCTCCTTGGAGGCATACTTGCATGCATATCCGTGTTTAAAACACACGCGATAGATAAATTTATTCTTCTTGGAGGCTTACTTGCATGCATATCCGTGTTTAAAACACACGTGATAGCTAAATTTATTCTCCTTGGACGATTACTTGCATGCATATCCGTGTTTAAAACACACGCGATAGATAAATTTAGTCTCCTTGGAGGCTTACTTGCGTGGATATCCGTGTTTAAAACACACGCGATAGCTAAATTTATTCTCCTTTGAGGCTTACTTGCATGCATATCCATGTTTAAAAGACACGCGATAGCTAAATTTATTCTCCTTGGAGGCTTACTTGTATGCATATCCATATTTAAAACACACGTGATAGCTAAATTTATTATCCTTAGAGGCGTACTTGCAATCATATCCGTGTTTAAAACACACGCGATAGCGAAATTCATTCTCCTTGGAGGCTTACTTGCATGCATATCCGTGTTTAAAACACACGCGATAGCTAAATTTATTCTCCTTGGAGGCTTACTTGCATGCATATCCGTGTTTAAAACACACGCGATAGATAAATATATTCTCCTTGGAGGCTTACATGCATGCATATCCATGTTTAAAACACCCGAGATAGCTAAATTTATTATCCTTGGAGGCTTACTTGCATGCATATCCGTGTTTAAAACACACGCGATAGCTAAATTTATTCTCCTTGGAGGCTTACTTGCATGCATATCCGTGTTTAAAACACAGGCGATAGCTAAATTTATTCTCCTTGGAGGCTTACTTGCATGCATATCCGTGTTTAAAACACACGCGATAGGTAAATTTATTCTCCTTTGAGGCTTACTTGCATGCATATCCATGTTTAAAACACACGCGATAGCAAAATTTATTCTCCTTGGAGGCTTACTTGGATGCATATCCGTGTTTAAAACACACGCGATAGCTAACTTTATTCTCCTAGGAGGCTTACTTGCATGCATATCCGTGTTTAAAACACACGCGATAGATAAATTTATTCTCCTTGGAGGCTTACTTGCATGCATATCCGTGTTTAAAACACACGCGATAGCTAAATTTATTCTCCTTGGAGGCTTACTTGCATGCATATCCGTGTTTAAAACACACGGATAGATAAATTTATTCTCCTTGGAGGCTTACTTGCATGCATATCCGTGATTAAAACACACGCGATAGCTAAATTTATTCTCCTTGGAGGATTACTTGCATGCATATCCGTGTTTAAAACACACGCGATAGATAAATTTAGTCTCCTTGGAGGCTTACTTGCGTGCATATCCGTGTTTAAAACACATGCGATAGCTAAATTTATTCTCCTTGGAGGCTTACTTGCATGCATATCCGTGTTTAAAACACACGCGATAGCTAAATTTATTCTCCTTGGAGGCTTACTTGCATGCATATCCATGTTTAAAACACACGCGATAGGTAAATTTATTATCCTTGGAGGCGTACTTGCAAGCATATCCGTGTTTAAAACACACGCGATAGCAAAATTCATTCTCCTTGGAGGCTTACTTGCATGCATATCCGTGTTTAAAACACACGCGATAGCTAAATTTATTCTCGTTGGAGGCTTACTTACATGCATTTCCGTGTTTAAAACACACGCGATAGCTAAATTTATTCTCCTTGGAGGATTACTTGCATGCATATCCATGTTTAAAACACACGCGATAGCTAAATTTATTATCCTTCGAGGCGTTCTTGCAAGCATATCCGTGTTTAAAACACACGTGATAGCAAAATTTATTCTCCTTGGAGGCTTACTTGCATGCATATCCGTGTTTAAAACACACGCGATAGATAAATTTATTCTCCATGGAGGCTTACTTGCATGCATATCCGTGTTTAAAACACACGCGATAGATTAATTTATTCTCCTTGGAGGCTTACTTGCATGCATATCCGTGTTTAAAACACACGCGATAGCTAAATTTATTCTCCTTGGAGGCTTACTTGCATGCATATCCGTGTTTAAAACACACGCGATAGATAAATATATTCTCCTTGGAGGCTTACATGCATGCATATCCGTGTTTAAATCACACGCGATAGCTAACTTTATTCTCCTTGGAGGCTTACTTGCATGCATATCCTCGTTTAAAACACACGCGATAGCTAAATTTATTCTCCTTGGAGGCTTACTTGCATGCATATCCGTGTTTAAAACACACGCGATAGATAAATTTATTCTCCTTGGAGGCTTACTTACATGCATATCCGTGTTTAAAACACACGCGATAGCTAAATTTATTCTCCTTGGAGACATACTTGTATGCATATCCGTGTTTAAAACACACGCGATAGATAAATTTATTTTCCTTGGAGGCTTACTTGCATGCATATCCGTGTTTAAAACACACGCGATAGCTAATTTTATTCTCGTTGGAGGCTTACTTGCATGCATATGCGTGTTTAAAACACACGCGATAGATAAATTTATTCTCCTTGGAGGCTTACTTGCATGCATATCCGTGTTTAAAACACACGCGATAGCTAAATTTATTCTCCTTGGAGGCTTACTTGCATGCATATCCGTGTTTAAAACACACGCGATAGCTAAATTTAATCTCCTTTGAGGCGTACTTGCAAGCATATCCGCGTTTAAAACACACGCGATAGCAAAATTCATTCTCCTTGGAGGCTTACTTGCATGCATATCCGTGTTTAAAACAAACGCGATAGATAAATTTATTCTCCTTGGAGGCTTACTTGCATGCATATCCGTGTTTAAAACACACGCGATAGCTAAATTTATTCTCCTTGGAGGCTTACTTGCATGCATATCCGTGTTTAAAACACACGCGATAGATAAATTTATTCTCCTTGGAGGCTTACTTGCATGCATATCCGTGTTTAAAACACACGCGATAGCTAAATTTATTCTCCTTGGAGGATTACTTGCATGCATATCCGTGTTTAAAACACATGCGATAGATAAATTTAGTCTCCTTGGAGGCTTACTTGCGTGAATATCCGTGTTTAAAACACACGCGATAGCTAAATTTATTCTCGTTGGAGGCTTACTTGCATGCATATCCATGTTTAAAACACACGAGATAGCTAAATTTATTATCCTTGGTGGCGTTCTTGCAAGCATATCCGTGTTTAAAACACACGTGATAGCAAAATTTATTCTCCTTGGAGGCTTACTTGCATGCATATCCGTGTTTAAAACACACGCGATAGATAAATTTAGTCTCCTTGGAGGCTTACTTGCGTGCATATCCGTGTTTAAAACACACGCGATAGCTAAATTTATTCTCCTTGGAGGCTTACTTGCATGCATATCCGTGTTTAAAACACACGCGATAGCTAAATTTATTCTCCTTGGAGGCTTACTTGCATGCATATCCATGTTTAAAACACACGCGATAGGTAAATTTATTATCCTTGGAGGCGTACTTGCAAGCATATCCGTGTTTAAAACACACGCGATAGCAAAATTCATTCTCCTTGGAGGCTTACTTGCATGCATATCCGTGTTTAAAACACACGCGATAGCTAAATTTATTCTCCTTGGAGGCTTACTTACATGCATTTCCATGTTTAAAACACACGCGATAGCTAAATTTATTCTCCTTGGATGATTACTTGCATGCATATCCATGTTTAAAACACACGCGATAGCTAAATTTATTATCCTTGGAGGCGTTCTTGCAAGCATATCCGTGTTTAAAACACACGTGATAGCAAAATTTATTCTCCTTGGAGGCTTACTTGCATGCATATCCGTGTTTAAAACACACGCGATAGATAAATTTATTCTCCATGGAGGCTTACTTGCATGCATATCCGTGTTTAAAACACACGCGATAGATTAATTTATTCTCCTTGGAGGCTTACTTGCATGCATATCCGTGTTTAAAACACACGCGATAGCTAAATTTATTCTCCTTGGAGGCTTACTTGCATGCATATCCGTGTTTAAAACACACGCGATAGATAAATATATTCTCCTTGGAGGCTTACATGCATGCATATCCGTGTTTAAATCACATGCGATAGCTAACTTTATTCTCCTTGGAGGCTTACTTGCATGCATATCCTCGTTTAAAACACACGCGATAGCTAAATTTATTCTCCTTGGAGGCTTACTTGCATGCATATCCGTGTTTAAAACACACGCGATAGATAAATTTATTCTCCTTGGAGGCTTACTTACATGCATATCCGTGTTTAAAACACACGCGATAGCTAAATTTATTCTCCTTGGAGACTTACTTGTATGCATATCCGTGTTTAAAACACACGCGATAGATAAATTTATTTTCCTTGGAGGCTTACTTGCATGCATATCCGTGTTTAAAACACACGCGATAGCTAATTTTATTCTCGTTGGAGGCTTACTTGCATGCATATGCGTGTTTAAAACACACGCGATAGATAAATTTATTCTCCTTGGAGGCTTACTTGCATGCATATCCGTGTTTAAAACACACGCGATAGCTAAATTTATTCTCCTTGGAGGCTTACTTGCATGCATATCCGTGTTTAAAACACACGCGATAGCTAAATTTAATCTCCTTTGAGGCGTACTTGCAAGCATATCCGCGTTTAAAACACACGCGATAGCAAAATTCATTCTCCTTGGAGGCTTACTTGCATGCATATCCGTGTTTAAAACAAACGCGATAGATAAATTTATTCTCCTTGGAGGCTTACTTGCATGCATATCCGTGTTTAAAACACACGCGATAGCTAAATTAATTCTCCTTGGAGGCTTACTTGCATGCATATCCGTGTTTAAAACACACGCGATAGATAAATTTATTCTCCTTGGAGGCTTACTTGCATGCATATCCGTGTTTAAAACACACGCGATAGCTAAATTTATTCTCCTTGGAGGATTACTTGCATGCATATCCGTGTTTAAAACACATGCGATAGATAAATTTAGTCTCCTTGGAGGCTTACTTGCGTGAATATCCGTGTTTAAAACACACGCGATAGCTAAATTTATTCTCGTTGGAGGCTTACTTGCATGCATATCCATGTTTAAAACACACGCGATAGCTAAATTTATTATCCTTGGAGGCGTTCTTGCAAGCATATCCGTGTTTAAAACACACGTGATAGCAAAATTTATTCTCCTTGGAGGCTTACTTGCATGCATATCCGTGTTTAAAACACACGCGATAGATAAATTTATTCTCCTTGGAGGCTTACTTGCATGCATATCCGTGTTTAAAACACACGCGATAGATAAATTTATTCTCCTTGGAGGCTTACTTGCATGCATATCCGTGATTAAAACACACGCGATAGCTAAATTTATTCTCCTTGGAGGCTTACTTGCATGCATATCCGTGTTTAAAAACACACGCGATAGATAAATATATTCTCCTTGGAGGCTTACATGCATGCATATCCGTGTTTAAAACACACGCGATAGCTAAATTTATTCTCCTTGGAGGCTTACTTGCATGCATATCCGTGTTTAAAACACACGCGATAGCTAAATTTATTCTCCTTGGAGGCTTACTTGCATGCATATCCGTGTTTAAAACACACGCGATAGATAAATTTATTCTCCTTGGAGGCTTACTTACATGCATATCCGTGTTTAAAACACACGCGATAGACAAATTTATTTTCCTTGGAGGCTTACTTGCATGCATATCCGTGTTTAAAACACACGCGATAGATAAATTTATTCTCCTTGGAGGCTTACTTGCATGCATATCCGTGTTTAAAACACACGCGATAGATTAATTTATTCTCCTTGGAGGCTTACTTGCATGCATATCCGTGTTTAAAAGACACGCGATAGCTAAATTTATTCTCCTTGGAGGCTTACTTGCATGCATATCCGTGTTTAAAACACACGCGATAGATAAATATATTCTCCTTGGAGGCTTACATGCATGCATATCCGTGTTTAAATCACACGCGATAGCTAACTTTATTCTCCTTGGAGGCTTACTTGCATGCATATCCGTGTTTAAAACACACGCGATAGCTAAATTTATTCTCCTTGGAGGCTTACTTGCATGCATATCCGTGTTTAAAACACACGCGATAGATAAATTTATTCTCCTTGGAGGCTTACTTACATGCATATCCGTGTTTAAAACACACGCGATAGCTAAATTTATTCTCCTTGGAGACTTACTTGTATGCATATCCGTGTTTAAAACACAAGCGATAGATAAATTTATTTTCCTTGGAGGCTTACTTGCATGCATATCCGTGTTTAAAACACACGCGATAGCTAATTTTATTCTCGTTGGAGGCTTACTTGCATGCATATGCGTGTTTAAAACACACGCGATAGATAAATTTATTCTCCTTGGAGGCTTACTTGCATGCATATCCGTGTTTAAAACACACGCGATAGCTAAATTTATTCTCCTTGGAGGCTTACTTGCATGCATATCCGTGTTTAAAACACACGCGATAGATAAATTTATTCTCCTTGGAGGCTTACTTGCATGCATATCCGTGTTTAAAACACACGCGATAGATTAATTTATTCTCCTTGGAGGCTTACTTGCATGCATATCCGTGTTTAAAACACACGCGATAGCTAAATTTATTCTCCTTGGAGGCTTACTTGCATGCATATCCGTGTTTAAAACTCACGCGATAGCTAAATTTATTCTTCTTGGAGGCTTACTTGCATGCATATCCGTGTTTAAAACACACGCGATAGATAAATTTATTCTCCTTGGAGGCTTACTTGCATGCATATCCGTGTTTAAAACACACGCGATAGATAAATTTATTCTCCTTGGAGGCTTACTTGCATGCATATCCGTGTTTAAAACACACGCGATAGATTAATTTATTCTCCTTGGAGGCTTACTTGCATGCATATCCGTGTTTAAAACACACGCGATAGCTAAATTTATTCTCCTTGGAGGCTTACTTGCATGCATATCCGTGTTTAAAACACACGCGATAGATAAATATATTCTCCTTGGAGGCTTACATGCATGCATATCCGTGTTTAAATCACACGCGATAGCTAACTTTATTCTCCTTGGAGGCTTACTTACATGCATATCCGTGTTTAAAACACACGCGATAGCTAAATTTATTCTCCTTGGAGGCTTACTTGCATGCATATCCGTGTTTAAAACACACGCGATAGATAAATTTATTCTCCTTGGAGGCTTACTTACATGCATATCCGTGTTTAAAACACACGCGATAGCTAAATTTATTCTCCTTGGAGACTTACTTGTATGCATATCCGTGTTTAAAACACACGCGATAGATAAATTTATTTTCCTTGGAGGCTTACTTGCATGCATATCCGTGTTTAAAACACACGCGATAGCTAATTTTATTCTCGTTGGAGGCTTACTTGCATGCATATGCGTGTTTACAACACACGCGATAGATAAATTTATTCTCCTTGGAGGCTTACTTGCATGCATATCCGTGTTTAAAACACACGCGATAGCTAAATTTATTCTCCTTGGAGGCTTACTTGCATGCATATCCGTGTTTAAAACACACGCGATAGCTAAATTTAATCTCCTTTGAGGCGTACTTGCAAGCATATCCGCGTTTAAAACACACGCGATAGCAAAATTCATTCTCCTTGGAGGCTTACTTGCATGCATATCCGTGTTTAAAACAAACGCGATAGATAAATTTATTCTCCTTGGAGGCTTACTTGCATGCATATCCGTGTTTAAAACACACACGATAGCTAAATTTATTCTCCTTGGAGGCTTACTTGCATGCATATCCGTGTTTAAAACACACGCGATAGATAAATTTATTCTCCTTGGAGGCTTACTTGCATGCATATCCGTGTTTAAAACACACGCGATAGCTAAATTTATTCTCCTTGGAGGATTACTTGCATGCATATCCGTGTTTAAAACACATGCGATAGATAAATTTAGTCTCCTTGGAGGCTTACTTGCGTGAATATCCGTGTTTAAAACACACGCGATAGCTAAATTTATTCTCGTTGGAGGCTTACTTGCATGCATATCCATGTTTAAAACACACGCGATAGCTAAATTTATTATCCTTGGAGGCGTTCTTGCAAGCATATCCGTGTTTAAAACACACGTGATAGCAAAATTTATTCTCCTTGGAGGCTTACTTGCATGCATATCCGTGTTTAAACACACGCGATAGATAAATTTATTCTCCTGGAGGCTTACTTGCATGCATATCCGTGTTTAAAACACACGCGATAGATAAATTTATTCTCCTTGGAGGCTTACTTGCATGCATATCCGTGATTAAAACACACGCGATAGCTAAATTTATTCTCCTTGGAGGCTTACTTGCATGCATATCCGTGTTTAAAACACACGCGATAGATAAATATATTCTCCTTGGAGGCTTACATGCATGCATATCCGTGTTTAAAACACACGCGATAGCTAAATTTATTCTCCTTGGAGGCTTACTTGCATGCATATCCGTGTTTAAAACACACGCGATAGCTAAATTTATTCTCCTTGGAGGCTTACTTGCATGCATATCCGTGTTTAAAACACACGCGATAGATAAATTTATTCTCCTTGGAGGCTTACTTACATGCATATCCGTGTTTAAAACACACGCGATAGACAAATTTATTTTCCTTGGAGGCTTACTTGCATGCATATCCGTGTTTAAAACACACGCGATAGCTAATTTTATTCTCGTTGGAGGCTTACTTGCATGCATATCCGTGTTTAAAACACACGCGATAGATAAAATTATTCTCCTTGGAGGCTTACTTGCATGCATATCCGTGTTTAAAACACACGCGATAGCTAAATTTATTCTCCTTGGAGGCTTACTTGCATGCATATCCGTGTTTAAAACACACGCGATAGCTAAATTTATTCTCCTTTGAGGCGTACTTGCAAGCATATCCGCGTTTAAAACACACGCGATAGCAAAATTCATTCTCCTTGGAGGCTTACTTGCATGCATATCCGTGTTTAAAACACACGCGATAGATAAATTTATTCTCCTTGGAGGCTTACTTGCATGCATATCCGTGTTTAAAACACACGCGATAGCTAAATTTATTCTCCTTGGAGGCTTACTTGCATGCATATCCGTGTTTAAAACACACGCGATAGCTAAATTTATTCTCCTTGGAGGCTTACTTGCATGCATATCCGTGTTTAAAACACACGCGACAGATAAATTTATTCTCCTTGGAGGCTTACTTGCATGCATATCCGTGATTAAAACACACGCGATAGCTAAATTTATTCTCCTTGGAGGATTACTTGCTTGCATATCCGTGTTTAAAACACACGCGATAGATAAATTTAGTCTCCTTGGAGGTTTACTTGCGTGCATATCCGTGTTTAAAACACACGCGATAGCTAAATTTATTCTCCTTGGAGGCTTACTTGCATGCATATCCGTGTTTAAAACACACGCGATAGCTAAATTTATTCTCCTTGGAGGCTTACATGCATGCATATCCATGTTTAAAACACACGTGATAGCTAAATTTATTATCCTTGGAGGCGTACTTGCAAGCATATCCGTGTTTAAAACACACGCGATAGCAAAATTCATTCTCCTTGGAGGCTTACTTGCATGCATATCCGTGTTTAAAACACACGCGATAGATAAATTTATTCTCCTTGGAGGCTTACTTGCATGCATATCCGTGTTTAAAACACACGCGATAGCTAAATTTATTCTCGTTGGAGGCTTACTTGCATGCATATCCGTGTTTAAAACACACGCGATAGATAAATTTATTCTCCTTGGAGGCTTACTTGCATGCATATCCGTGTTTAAAACACACGCGATAGCTAAATTTATTTTCCTTGGAGGCTTACTTGCATGCATATCCGTGTTTAAAACACACGCGATAGCTAAATTTATTCTCCTTGGATGCTTACTTGCATGCATATCTGTGTTTAAAACACACGCGATAGCTAAATTTATTCTCCTTGGATGCTTACTTGCATGCATATCCGTGTTTAAAACACACGCGATAGATAAATTTATTGTCCTTGGAGGCTTACTTGCATGCATATCCGTGTTTAAAACACACGCGATAGCGAAATTTATTCTCCTAGGAGGCTTACTTGCATGCATATCCGTGTTTAAAACACACGCGATAGCTAAAAATTTTTGCGTGTTGGCAATCGATGAGGTTGGGTTTGGAACTTTCATTTATGATATATGAAGTGGTGTACCCAATCGGGAACCCTGATGACCCCTATACATAGAAAATCTAAATCATCAGGCTTTTTTCTATGCCTAAACTATTATGCAAAATAAGCCTTGAGATTCTTGGCTTTCCATGCTTTTGCGAGTGTGGCGCCTTCTGAGTTTTGAAGTTTGAAAGAACCCTGGCCTGCTTCTTTATGGATGACGTAGGGTCCTTCCCATTTAGGTTCAAGTTTTCCCCCAGTTGTTGCTTGTCGGAGGACCATGTCACCTTTTTGTAGCGGGCGTACGAAGACGCGCTTGTTGTATCCTTCACCCAACCGGCGCTGATATTCATTTGCTTTGAGACAAGCTGTGTCTCTTCTTTCTTCGCGTAGGTGGAGTTCTAACTCGAGGGCTTCATCATTGGTATCTTCACTGAAATCAACAATTCTAGCCGATGGGATGAGCAATTCGACAGGGATGATCGCATCGACACAAAAGTCCATTGCGAAGGGTGTTTCTCTAGTTGGACTCTTTGCTGAAGTCCTATATGATCATAGTACCAAAGGTAAGATCTCGGCCCCTTCTCCTTTTGCTGTCCCTAGTCTCTTTTTGAGGGCATTCAGAATTTGTCGATTCGTGGTCTCAGCCTGTCCATTGGATTGTGGGTATGCTACCGATGAGAAATGGAAATCGATGTGGAGGCCGGCACAGAAATCACGAATTGCTTCACAGTCGAACTGGGGACCATGATCAGTGATGATTGCCTAGGGGACGCCGAATCGGCAGATCATGTTTTTCTAGAGGAATTTGCGTACCTTTTCTGTCGTGATGGTGGCCATAGCTTCAGCCTCAACCTACTTTGTGAAGTAATCGACAATTATGATAATGAAGCGCAGCTGGCCTGGTGCTATTGGGAATGGTCCCAAAATGTCCATTCCCCACATTGCGAACGGTCAAGGTGCAGATATACACTTTAAAGGATGAGGAGGGCGATGATTGAGCGATGCGTATCGCTGGCAAGGATCACATATGTCAATAATCATTTCAGCATCCGCTCTGAGAGAGGGCCAGTAGTAGCCTAGACGTGTGATTTTGGACGCAACGGCTCTCCACCCCTGGTGGTTGCCACAGAGTCCCGCGTGTAGCTCTCGGACGAGGTCAAGGCCCTCTTGGTCCGACACGCAGAGGAGATCCGAAGGTTGAATCCTCTTTTGTACAGTCGGCCGTCTCATACTCAAAAACGGGCTGCTCTCCTTTTGATGCTCTAGCCTTCTTGTGATTCACTTGACAAAACCTCTTCGGTTATGTATTCTAGGATAGGTTTTCGCCAGTCTCCAAGGTTGGACATTCTGAATACCCCTTGGTGGATTCCTCAAGCATGCTTTTGTTCAATCACTACACGATCGCTTAATCCCAAAGGTAAAGCAGCCCCCATTATGGACAAGGTATCAACGCGTTCATTCTGATTGCGAGGAATAGATGAAATGGAACATTTTTCGAAGACGGCAGTGAGTGTCTACACTCGTGCTAGATATTCAGGTAACATTCCCGTATTTGCCTCATATTCACCTTTAACCTGTCGTGCAACTACCTCCGAATCTGTGAAAATCTGGACTTGCCGAGCCCCGTTGATCAGTGCTTTCTCTATACCTGCGATCAAAGCTTCATACTCTGCTTCATTGTTGGTAGCCTCAAATAGTAGCTGGAAAGAAAGATCTGTTATCTCCCCACTGGGGCTTGTGATGGTAACCCCGGCTCCACAGCCTCCTGTCGATACTGATTCATCAAATTTTATGACCCAATATTCCCCATCGCGATCTTGAGAATCGGTGAAGACAGCTTCTACTACAAAATCGACAATTGCTTGAGCTAGACGGGCCTTCCTGGGCCTGAAATGGATGTCAAATTCAAAAAGCTCTACTGCCCATTTGACCATTCTTCCAGAGAGTGATGGTGAGTGTAGGATCTGATGGAAGGGTAGATTGAAAGCACCTCAATGGTGTGAACCTGAAAATAAGGCCTCAACCTTCGCGCAGCGAAAACCACAGATAGAGCCATCTTTTCTATTGGGGTATATCTGGATTCAGCGGGTTGCAAGACTCGACTAGCGAAGTAAATAGGAAGCTTGGACTCCCTAGTAAACACCGTGCTAATAGTTGTAGAGCCGACGACGAGGTATAATTGTAGTGTTTCATGCTCGTGCGGAAAATGAAGGGTGGGCAAAGTGGCTAAGTACTCTTTCATGCTTTTGAAAGCTTCATCCAAAATGACGGTCCACTCGACCGGGCCCTTCTTTTTAAGCTGCTCGAAGAACGGCAGGGAATGATCAGCCAATCACGAACAGAACCTGCTTAAGTAGTTGACTGATCCGTTTAATTTTTTAATGTCGTTCAACGTCTTTGGTGGGGCCATGTCGATGATGGTCTGTACCTTTGAAGGATTCACATCTAATCCTCTATGGCTTATCATGAAACCTAGGAATTTTCCTGAATCCACTCCAAAAACACATTTTTCTGGATTCAGGCACACGCGATTTTTTCTTACTGTGTCGATGGTTTCTTGTAAATCTTTGCAATGGTCCTCTTTGGTGAAGCTCTTGATTATGATATCATCGACATAGACCGCCACATTTCTTCCTATTTGAGCAGCAAACACTTTTTCTATCATTCGCTGGAAGGTTGCACCCGCGTTCTTTAGCCCAAACGGCATTACTTTATAGCAAAAAGTTCCCTGGTTGGTGATGAAGGCGGTGCTTTTTTCATCGCGAGGACTCATTCTAATCTGATTGTAGTCAGAATAAGCATCCAGAAAGTTTAGAGTGGCATGCCCTGCCGTTGTGACGACTAGCTCATCGATGGATGGTAAAGGGTAGCTATCTTTTGGGCAGGCTTTGTTCAGATCTTTGAAATCGACGCACATTCTCCATTTTCCACTGCTCTTTCTGACTAACACCACATTTGTTAACCAAGTCGAATCGTTAATCTCGCGAATAAATCCGACTTGAAGAAGCTTATGTACCTCTTGTTTCGCTGCCTCTGACTTCTCGACGACCATTTTCCTCTTTCTTTGGCATACAGGCTTTGCGTCGTGATTTAACCTTAACGAATGCTCTGTAATTTCTCGGGGGAGTCCATTCAGATCTTGCGGCGACCATGCAAAAGCATCACATGATCTCTTTAACATATCTTTGAGACGCTCTAAGGCAGGACCAGTCAAACTGTGACCGTGGTACAAGGCCTCGGCCTTGTTTGGGAAAGGAAAGAAGGCGATTTTTTCTTCCACAATTTTATCAGCTACTTTTTCGGGTCGAACTTCTAAGTCCGCATGTTATTGTTCGGATGTTGCCTCTTGTTCACATTCATCGATTACTTCTTCCTTTAGTGACCCTTGGGCGTCTTTCTCAATCACGAATAATCGGTTGTGGCCTTTTCATAGCGTGGACAAGTAGCAGACTCTGCTTTCTGCTTGTTCTCCCCGTGCTTCACCCACCTTTCCGTTGGTACATGGAAATTTAACGCTGAAATGATATATGGAGCAGGCTATTTGGAATTTGAATAGACTTACGCGCCCCATGATAGCGTTGTAGATGGATGGTAGTCGAACCACTGTGAACTCGATCATGTGTGTTCTCCAATTCGGCTCGGTCCCTAGCGTCAGGGCCAATTCGATGGTTCCAGCTACCTCAACTTCATCTCCAGAGAAGGAGACCAGTTTTCCTGCGTACCAGCGCAAGGCGCTTTCAGCGATCCCGAGTTGTTCAAAAGCGTCCCAGTAAAGGACGTCCACAGATGAACCTATATCGATCATGACTCATTTAACAGTCTTGGTTCCTATCTGTACATGAATGACCATAGGATTTGAGTGTGGCATTCTTAGGTCGCGAGCATCACGGGTATCTGAAACAGAAAAACTGAGTATCGCGTGCGCGGTGGATGCTTGCTTGATACTAGCCTCAGACGGAGGGTATCTAGCTTCTCTTTCATAATTTTTCCTCTCCTCATTACTGGCACCAAAAGTTGCAGGCCCCCTCGCGATGGTATTAATGCACCCATCAGGTGAGGGAGGCTTTCGATGATCTTGGTTAGGGTGATCGTGTCGGTTGGATGAGGACCTGGCTTCCTGGACATTCCTCATGTCCCTTGGAGGGGGTCGGTAGCCTCCGCCTCTGTTTTCATTTCTCTCTCCCCTGTTCTGGGGGTAGGTTCCCCTGCCCCTTCCTCTAGCGGCATATTGAGGATTATAAGGCCTTGGTGGAGCATTCGGTGGTTTATATTGCTGGGGAGGAACCACAGGGGGTAGGCGTTGTGGTGGCGTTGCGATGGGATGACTAGGATTTGTCGGTAGTGCAGAAATCTGAAGGGGTACTTCTTTCTGAGGGAGGGTTGGAGGGACCCCATATATAGGAGGTGCTATGTAGTCAGGATGAGCCATCATCGCATTTGTTGGGGCACCAAGAGGTCCTGGAACCGACCTGTGGTTGTATTGGACTTCTTGGACCTGAGGTCGCGGGGGAATGACCGGGTATTGCCAGGGAATATTGCGGTGATGTTGATCCCCGAAATTCTCTCTTCCTTGACGTTTGTTAGGTGCTCGGTGGTAAGCTGGCGGCCTAGATTCGATGGGTCACAAGTTAGAGCTTGCCGCTTCCATGGCGTGGATCTGCTTGGTTACGAGTTCTCTCAGAACATCGTAGTTTTTCGGATCCTTTCGAAATAGGCAGATCTTGAAATCGCCCTCGACCAAATTGCCCATTAGTATCGTGCTCGTGGACTCTTGATTGAATCTCGAGATTTGAACCACCATGTTGGTGAATCCGCTGAAGAAGTTTCCCAGTGATTCATTCGCACCTTGTTTCATGGAATTGAGGTCCAGCATGGTTCTTTTCCTTGTGCGAGCACTGCCGAAGTGGGCAACGAATGTGCCTGCTAGCTGCGCGAAGTTGTTGATGGAGGATTGAGCCAAATTGGTGAACCATGTCAATGCTACCCCGCTCAGTGTGGATGGAAACGAGCGACAATACATGGTGTCATTGTCCTCGTTCATGCCCATTGCCGTGGTGAATTGGTTGAGGTGGTCATTGGGATTGGTATCACCTTTGTAGTTGGCAATGGAGATATCCCTCCACCTCTTGGGGACCAGTGCTTCGCGTATTTCTCTGCAGAAAGCTGATGGGAAAGTTGGTTCATCTTTGCGTGCTTGTCTGGGTGCTCCAGGGGAGTTTGAACCCGACGACACATCCCTGGGGCTGAAGACACGGGCGATTTTGTTAGTGTTTTCATCGAGTTCTGGGCCGACGTTATGAGGGTCACCAGTAGTGTTAGGGAAATGGTTGACCGTCATATGTATAGGACCCTGTTGTTGGTAGTAGCCACGAGGGTCGTGCTGGATTGGTACCCCACTTGCCTGGTGGTTCAAATATGCGTTCTGCGAATAGTTCCCCGCGAAGACTTGGTACGGGGGTAACCACCCCACATTCCATAGGGTGCGAATGGGGGTAGTTGAGCGGTTTCCCAGGGAAGTTGTTGGGGAATGCCCTCGTTAGTGTCATGTTGAGCTACCTCGTTGGGAGGTATGTTGAGGTTGAGGAGGTTGGCCTCTTCGGCATCGACGCATCGTGATGTTGATTCCCAAATTCTTCCCCAAACAGCGTAAAATTCATGATTTCCTGCAAATTTTGTTGGTATTAAAAAGGGAAGTGAACAATGTTCATTTATTACTTTAGATAGGATTAATGTATGACGAAAAAAAGTAGTAAATAGCTGAATGAAAAAAAGATATGTTGAAATGTATTAAAGGAAATGAGATGCGAAGGTATGTATTGCTACACGGAACCTCTCGTCGTGAAAGGTTCCCACAGACGGCGCCAATGAAGCGTTCGTGGAATTTCATCTCTCCTTATTACCTCATTATGACGACAGAATGACCTAGAATTACCTACAAGCCTTGATCGAGAAGGTTTATGATTAGATTATATGTTTATTGATCCAAGCGATGGGGTGCTATATTCGGCTCGCGAGGATTTGAGTTATTCTATCGAGGACTCGGATGGACGTCAGATGATGTTCTTATTCCAGGAACGTTCTTCTCCGATCACAGATCTCAAGAACTCAACTCTAGGGGTTTTAGATCCAGGGGATTATTAGAGCTCTTCTTTGTTATCTTTCGAATCGGATCCGGCGTTTGTGATTGGAAGGGGGTATTTTTAGGAAGGCTAAGCGAGCAGCTGGCTGGCGACCTCATGATTCTATCCAGGACACGTGTAAGGCATGCCCTCGTGCTCAGGAGTGTACGTAATACACGTGGCGTTGTTTAGAGGTGAGGTGCTAGAACCAGTGAGCTGCTTGCTAAGGTTCTGGAGAATCACGAGGTACTTAAAGGATCCTCCCTGGACCTTACGCGGGCATAGTTAATATTTAGGTCGTGAGGAGGGTTTGGTTGAGAAAGTGAGCGAGTACTTTACTCGCGATGGATCCTACAGTGGGGCCAGATGTCTTCTTGCGTTGGGTGGCCTATTTATGACGTTATATTTGTGTTATTTGATAGGTCTATTTTCTATGGCATCGTCAGCTTCAGTACATATTAACTAGTGCTATATATATTTGTACAAACGCATATATGTTATATTTATATACTATAATGCTATGAAACCATAATTTATAATGCTATATTTATATAAAACCATATGTTATATTTATATGTTATACATGAATTTTTAATTTTCAATTTCGGGTCGTTTGAGATTTTCACTTGTGGAGATGGAGATTGAGATCGAAAATTAAGATTGTGATTGTTATTGGGATTGAGATTATGATCAATATTGATATTGAGATTGAGATTTTTGTTGTTAAATATAGATTTTGTGATAGATGTTATATATGTATTTTCAGTTTCCGTTTGAGATTGATATAGAGATTGAGATTGAGATCGAGATCAAGATTGTGATTGTGATTGAGATTAAGATAGAGATCAAAAGATTGAGATTTTGGTTAATAAATATATATTTTATGATAGATATATGTTATATACGAAGTATGAATTTCCAACTATCATTTGAGATTGGGACCAAGATTGTGATTGAGATTGAGATCAAGATTAAGACCGATATTGAGAATGAGAACTTGGTTAATATATAAATATAGATTTTGTGATAGATTTTATATATGAATGTCCAATTTATGTTTGAGATTGAGACTGATATCGAGATGAAGATTGTGATTGAGATTGAGATCAAGATTGTGATTGAGATTTTGGTTGTTAAATATAGATTTTGTGATATATGTTATATATGAATTTTCAATGTCAATTTGAGATTGAGATTGAGATTGAGATTGATATGGAGATTGAGATTGAGATCGAGATCAAGATTGTGATTGTGATTAAGATTAAAATCAAAAGCTTGAGATTTTGGTTGTTAAATACAATATAGATTTTGTGATAGATGTTATATATGAATTTTCAATTTTCATTTGAGATTGGGATCAAGATTTTGATTGCCATTGAGATCAATTCAAGATCAAGATCGAGATTGAGATTGAGATTTTGGTTAATATATAAATATAGATTTTGTGATAGATTTTATGTATGAATTTCCAGTGTCCATTTGATATTGAGTTCGAGAATGAGATTTTGGTTATTGTTTATAGATTATGTGATAGATGTTATAAATAAATTTCCAATTGATAAGTTTTTTAATGTGAGCATTGATATATACCAATGTATTCTACGTGCTGTATGATATGAATTTCTAATTTCTGTTTGATATTGAGACCGAGACTACGATTTTGATTGAGATTGAGGTTGAGATCAAGACCGAGATTGAGATTTTGGTTAATATATAAATTTATATTTTGTGATAAATGTTATATATGAATAGCTATCACTTTGTGCCCCACTCGGTTTCTAGCCTAGTTATCACATTGAATTCCCGATTTCATCGAGATCAAGATCGAGATTTAAGATTAAGACCAATATGGACATTTGATATTTGATATTTGAGATTTGAGATTGAGATTGAGATTGAGATTGAGATTGAGATTGAGATTGAGATCAAGATTAAGATTAAGATCGAGATTTGATATTGAGATTAAGATTAAGATCAATATCGAGGTTTGAGATTGAGTTAAAGGTTGAGATCGAGATTTGAGATTGTGATTGAGATCGTGATTTGAGATTTGAGATCGAAATTTCAGATTGAGACCAAGATTGAGATTTGATATTGAGATTGAGATCAAGATAATATTAAGATCAAAATTGAGATTTGAGATTTGAGATTGAGATTGAGATTTAGATTGAGATTCAGATCAAGGTTGAAGTATGAGATTGAGATTGAGACCAAGACTGAGATTTGAGATTACGTTAAAGGTTGAGATCGAAATTTGAGATTGTGACTGAGATCAAGATTAGAGATTTGAGATCGAGATTTGAGATTGAGATCAAGATTGAGATTTGGGATTGAGATTGAGGTTGAGATTCAGATTTTAGATTAAGATTGATATCTAGATGATGATCAAGATTGAGGTTTGAGATTTAAATTGAGACAAAGATTGAAATTTGATATCGAGATAAACATTGAGGTCGAGATTTGGAATTGAGATCGAGATTAAAGTCCTAATCCTTGTTGAGATTGAGATAAAGGTTGGGATCAAAAATCAAGATTTGAGAATGATGTCGAGATTTGGAATTGAGATCGAGATTAAAGTCTTGATTTCCATTTGAGTTTAAGTTTGAAATCCAAATTGTGATTGAGATCGAGATCGAGACTGAGACCGAGATTGTGATAGATGTTATATATGAGTTTTAAATTTTTGTTTGAGATTGAGATGAGTATTAAGATTGAGATCGAGATCAAATGATTGAGATTTTGGTTATATATATATATATATCAAGGTATTCTACGTATTGTATGATATGAATTTCCAATTTTCGTTTGAGATCGATATTTGAGATTAAGATTCAGATCAAGATACATTGGTTTTAATTTTATATACTCCCTCTGTTAAATAAAACTTGATGTTTTACTATTCATGCATGCTTTTTTAGGTGTTAAAAACTATATAAAATATTAACTTTTTAAAAAAAATTTTAAACAATTTCATACTTATCACAATTAAGTATGAATTTATAAAAACAAATGTAAAAAAATGTTAATATTTTATATAGTTTTTATCATTCTAAAAAAGCGTGCATGAATAATAAACGAAAAATTTTAATTAACATAGGGAGTAATATATTGGTTCTAATTTTATAATCGATTTAACAAAATAACAAAATTTTATATTTAAATATATAAGTGATATAAAAACTAAAAAAATAATACAAATATTAAGTTTATAATTTTATATTTATACGAGTTCATTTTTTTTAATACTATAATGTTATATTTATAAAAGTTATTAACAACAACTCAAAAGTTATAAACATATAAATATTAAATATATAATATTATAAAAATATAAATAAATTCATATATTTGGCGGGGTATTATACCGCCCAAAATTTCGGTGAAATTTTGTAAATCCCTCTAATCACCTAACCCTAGATCTATCTTTCACGTACCCCATTTCTCTTTCTCCTCCCTCGGCCTCTCATTATCTGATGTCCCTCTCTCCATTCTCGCTTGCTCGCCATCTATCTCGCCTCAAGCCCGACATCGTCGCCGGCAGGAGCCAGGCGCCGCCCCTCCGTTCCACTCCTCCCTCTCGCGAGACGTCGCCGCCGGTAGGAGCCGCCGCTGCCCCTCCTGCTCTCATCTTTAATGTTGTGAGACGCCGCCGACGGTCGCCTCTCTCAGCCTTCTCTCCTATGTCGACACCCTCAAACCTTCGAACGGCGACCCCTCCTCCTTATTTGCATCCTTCGACGCCGGCATGCTCCATCTCTCACTCGCGGCTCACCCTCCTGAGCTATCCCCTCTCTCGCGCCCGAGGCCGGTGAGGCTGTGATGGCTCGCACCTCTCCTCCCTCGCCCTTCTGTGCTGCTATTGGCAGTCTCTGCGACTTCGACGGAGCCAAAACACCGACCTCGGAGCCCGGCCTCCCAGATCCGTGCATCTTGAGCCCCGCAGCGCCATTGTGAGCCTTGGTCCTCGATTCGATTGGCTTTCAGAAACTAGGTATAGTCCATAGACTTGGATTCTGTTTTTCTTGAATGTTTTTACTAATTTGTTTTAAACTGAGTGTTGAACTGCTTGAATTTTATTGGATTTGTTATGGCTCTAACTTAAGGTTTTGATTTGGGATTGAACTAAACTGAGTTATTGCTTTGAGTTGTTTTGGTAGGGCTGTGAGTTTTGAGTAATGAATTGATTAGTTTTGGATTTGAGCTTAATTGATGTATGCCTTAGTTTCCTAAATCAATTCCACTTACTGTTGCTTATGTAGACTAAATTACAATGGGTTGATTTATTAAAGTAAATTACTCGTGTAAAATAAGTTTAAAATGATGTTTTACAAATTAGCATACTTATGTTCTTTCAAATTTGCTTATAGTGTCTCGTTGTTGGGTGGTTTCTTGTTATTAGAGTTACAAATGATTTCTTGAAATATCGATTTACTTTGGGTTAATCATTGAGCGTGATTTATTGTACAAGTTTAATGAATGACACTCGGTGATTCTTGGTATGCTCAACCTTTTTTTAGATAATATTTAGCTTATATAGATGTCACATGACTTCTTCATTTGTTTAGATAATATATCTTATCAATTATGTTATGTAGAATGGGGTATATATGAGTGTTATTGTCTAACTTATTTCTCTTACATTAGAAGCTAATGTAAGAGGCGAGCTTTGCTTAGGAAAAATTGCACAAACCTAAGCTTCAAGAAGAAAAGATATTAAGTCACACTCGTACATTAGAAGGGCAAGAAAAACCGGTGTTAAATGCAAGAACTTCTTGAAGGGTTAGTATCCAACTTCCTTCTCTTTTAAATAATAACTCAAATGCCTTTATTCAAGTAAGTATTCAATTACTCATGAGTTCTTGGTTGCAATATTTATGGATCCAATTTTCAGCAATGGTACCGACTATATAATTACTTATGAGGTTTTGGTATGGACAATTTATGCAGAGGTGAGCATAGATATTGGAACAATGCAAGGATGGCAAAAAGACGACAATTAGAAGAACAAGTCGTGCAAGCTGAGCGAGCGAGGAAGGTTGTGAGGAGGACGCTAACCTCACGAATGGCAAATGCAATGAGATGCGTGAGCGCATGGAGCACTTGGAGAGGTTGGTTTCTCAGCTTTTCCCTTTCGAATCGACATTGTAGGTAGGTGACACATGAAATGGTTGAACTATAGGTTAGTTTGCACAACTTTTTGGTCACCATTCTAGATGAACATGTTATTGCATGTTTTGTGCAATTAATATGCAGTTTATGGTGTTGAACTATGTAAGTATATTTGTAGGTTTATGGTGTTTAACTATGTTGGTCTATGGTGTTATGAATGGAACATATATGGTTGTGTGTTTGTATGCAGTTTGCAAGTTTATGTCCGTTTGTTTGCTTGATGTGGAACATGTTGGTTTCGTATATTCGTTGGAGCAAGTTCTGCTTTTTTGGAATTGTACAGGGCATCACAAATGCAACATATATTTTTTTAATTTCAAATAGACTCAAGGCACGATAAACCCCATCCCTTGAATGGTTTGAAGGAGGTTGAATAACCAAATGTTCGTCACCTAAATTGTTAAGCCACTATCTAGGTTGTCTCTTGAATGATCCTTATGCATATACACAACCACCACGCAGCCCATATTGGTCACCTAAATCCTTGAGAGACAACATCAATTCATCTTATGTTCGCCCCTTCAGTTATGAAGAGACGAACTATGTTGGTGGCATCAGCAGTTACTAGTCTGACAAGGATTGTTACACAAGGCATGGAGGTATAAATAGTATGTCTCTTAAATGCTCTAGGGTCGCTGCACAAGTGACGGACCTCAGGGGACGAATATACGTCCCCAGAAACTATAGGCGACCAAAACACCATTCTGGAGACGAATACTGTCCGTGTCTAGAGTGACAAAATGGCGTAGTGGGTTGTAATGTTATGTACTTTATTTCCTCATATTATATTTCATTTGACTGCCTCAAAAGAAAAAAAAAAGAAAGGAAATCGAAAAAAATCGAAAAAAAAAAGAAAAAAATCGAAATGAGAAAAAAAGAAAAGAAAACAAAAAAGTTATGAAATAAAGAGCCTTAGTATTTATTTTTACATATGAGAGTTGGATAAATGTTTGGTTGATAGTTTATTTTGAGAGTTTATGTTATTATTTATGGAATCTTGTTGTAATTTTTTAGTTGTTTTGTGTTATGTTGGAAGTTATAGGAATATTAGTTTCCAGAATTAAAAGCATCACATGACCAAATACAATTTCTTGCATTTATGTATATACTAAGCCCCATTACAACCCCGCTGAATGGAGCCTTCTTTGAAGTCTTCCATTGAGCGAAAGTCCTCTTGATGTTGCTTATTTGCTTTGACGTATTTGGTGGAGAATTTGTGATATAAATGTCAAGGCTTATGTAGCTTTTTGTATATTGATTGAGTTGAGAGTTGTTCTTCAAAGCCTAAACACATGAGAGTGAGACAAACACTTTTTCCCTGTGAGATTGGATGGATAAGCATGCGGGCTACTTGGTCATTTATATAAATGCTAGGATGCTTGTCTACTTTTTTATGTTTGCACTCAATTGAGATGTTGCTTTTGATGAGGCGAATGAAGGATGAATATATTTGTGGGGTGTTTAGTTGATGCTTTGTTTTGTTTTGCTTGAGGACAAGCAAATGCTTAAGTGTGGGGGAGTTGGAGTTAGGACAATTTTTTTGCTTCATTCATCTTTTTACTTGCTATATTCGATGTTATGATAATTTTTTTAGACATGAAGAAGTCTCTCTCTATGCTCTACTCTATGTTTGCTAGAGGACTAATGAAGCTTAAGTGTCGGGGAGTTTGATAACGCATATTTTGTATAGGTATTATAGGTAGTCTTAGGTGCATTAGAGTGTCCATATTGCATGTTTAAATAGCTAATTTGCATTATTGATCATTTGGTACTTGTAGTTCGGAATATACTGTTTTTAGTGCTTATTTGTAGGTTATAAGATCTGAGTTCAAAAGATGGAGAAATCATGATCAAATGGAGATAGGAAGAGCTAAGAAACATGCTAAGACAAGCCAAGAAGCAATATAGCAAGGAATCAAGGTCTAAGACCTTAAACAATAGTGAGCCGCAAAAGATGTCCGCGCGGTGAGCTGAACTTAAAACGCAATTTCCCAGGGCCTCGGATGTCCAATTGCCTATTATGACCATGCGTTGGAAAGACCTCGATGAGATCTAAAAGTCTGGAAAAGCAAGAATGGCGCCTGCCGGTTTTCCAGAAAAAGTGGCGCCTACCGGTTTTCCAGAGGCGCCCGCCGTTTTCCCAGTTTTCCGAATATGCGAAGAGCGGCCCAATTCTATCTTTATGGAAACTCTATCTATGTTTTCTAGGGTTTTTTTGCCGACGTCTTTAGCGTTATATGAGGCATATTTTCGGTAGCTTTTATTCATCCATTCATTCAGTTATTTAAACTAAGAGATGATTAAAGGATTGAAGTTTAGAGATTCAAGGTATGTTATGGATACCTAGAATTCTTGTGGTTTTGCTATAATTCAAGACTTGGTTGATTGAATTGTAAGATTTAATTTCTATGTTATTCCTATAGTTATTTCATTATCTTTGTGCTCATATTGTTCGATTGCATGTATTCTCTCTTGATTGGCCATCTTGGACAGAATTTGCATTCATGCTAGGTTTTAATTGATTCGTGAGAATAGTTAGACCATAGTAGAAAGCAATGGGTAATTGATCCCGTGAAAGCATCAATTGGCTATGTAGGGTAATGACACTTGGTTAAATATCGGTTCCTTTGAGATTAGGGTTGAAAGGTTTGCGTCCTTTGAAAATCTAGTATCCTAGGAAGGTTGGTACTGCTAAACTGCCAAGTACTTCATAAATATGTGTTGTTGTATGTAAGGGACTGCATAGAGTGTAAGAGATTGTCATTCTTTGAGGGATGTCAATCTATTCAAACCAAAGTCAGAATAACTATTGATATCAATTGCATCCACTGCATTGCATTAGAATAACTAGGGATTGCGTCAAGGATCAAGTAAACCAACCAATGTTGCGAATTATATGCGAAACCACAATACTCTTCTATCTTTTATTCGCTCTTACTAACACTCTTCATAGTTTATTTGAATTCTTCATTGTTTATCTTCTTTTATATCTTTGTTTCCTTTCATATTGATAGATACACATTGCATTGAAGTACTTGGTTCTCTGTGGGTTCGACCCCTTACTTGAACACTATAATATTTTGTTAGTTTGGGTTATTATTTCTTTGGTGCGGTGAACCAACAACATTCCCCTCTGTTAAAGTGGAAGGCCAACTACAAAAAGAAAAATATACATTGCAGAATTCAAAAGAAGGACAACACAAAGTACAAAGTGGTTGAAAAGAGAGCAGCAAAAAGAGAACAAGAAGCTGGAAAAAGATGAAATAGAGCTGATAAAGGATAACATAGCATGATCGATAGCTGACAAAGGAAGACAAATAGCTAACAAGGGATGAGAGATAGTTGACAAAGAAAGACGGCAGCAAGTAGCTGATAAGACAACATTTACTCGAACATACCTATTATATAATTCCTTTTTTTTACTAAAGAACTCTTATATAATTATTTATAAGCAATCATTATATCTATTCATTTGTCAGCATATTCCATATTTCTAAGAAACGAGCATATATAATTAAGTATAAATAGCTTTATATTGTTTGTAAATATAAATCTAACAGATATAAACTAATTTTTTCATTACAAATTACCAAAAAAACAACCAGATCAAAATGTTTTACAATAGATACAAAAATACAACAACAAACCCCACTCCTAACACAAAATATCTGCCACACATAAGTTCATTGTCTGCATTACCACCACCATTGTTCGGTCCATATTAGATTTGTCAAATACATCAAATACTTTATCAGCTTCTTTATCTATATGTCAATCGCTTCACCACTCTTCCTCCACCCCCAAATAAATCAAACAACGAACATTCTCTTCAACATTCAACTGACATTTGTAATGACGAAGTCCTGAATAAAAACTCTTGGTTTAGTGGGACCTAGGTGGGACCCCCGAGATAATCCAAGGTCAACACGGACTTACCTAACCCACATGGCCTATATCCCTGTGGTCTGACATGTGCCATGGAGACGCAGACATATTGAGTCCCTTCTGAAGGAACTGCGCCTTAAACTCATAAGAACCAGGAATTATACATGTGCCGCGAGCGGTGCATTCACCGAGGATCACGAGCAAGGGTTACCTACTATTTGATGAGGGCCTCTCAGAATCAGGGAATGTCGGACGCGAATAGCGTCAAGCACTGTTCCACGGAGCTAGAAAGTGACTTGACCAAAGGAAGTCTGGTTATTCGCCACACAACGTCACAACTCTCTCTCTCTCTCTCTATCTCTCTTTCTCTTCTTCGAATCCTTTTATTTTTAAAAAGCCCCTTTCTCTATGCTTCTACAACACTTATATATTGGCTTAGTTGTACGGACACAGGTATGACAAATGTCCAAAGGGTCTTCACATGCGGTGAGCTCACAAGACTCGTGGGTGGTGGGCATGTGTGACACGTGGCCAGCATGGTGAGCTCTTTAATCATTGGGGGACAGATTGAGGAGGGCTTTTCTTATCCGCTAACTCTTCCTTTCATGTTTTTTGGTTCTCTTTCTTGACTTTCTTTGGGAAAGGCCTCCAAGTGACGCGTCAAGTTGTTCGTTTAGGGGAGGTAGATCCGCTCAAACAAAATATTCAAATATAAACTCTAACTATGCCAACTCCCTTGTCAAGCAAATAAATACAAGAATCTCTCCCGATGCAGTGGTAGGGTAATTCAGGATCGTATCCACGAGGAGGTATGTCAGCGCTTCCTTAGTTGTAATCACGATCAAGCTTTCGACCTCATGAGACACTCAATATCGATGTGTCTGGTCGATATCGACCTCAGTTCTGGTCGATTTCAAGTGAGTTTCCTACAGAAGACAAAAGTAAACACAGTCGACGTCGAGATAGACCTCGATATCGATGTTAGTGCTCGATATCGACCTTGCCAGTCGATTTCGATGTCTGTTATAGAAACTATAATGTGTAACCTGTGTGTCCGAAAAGTAGTCCGAAGATCTTAGAATGGTAAAGGAACTGTGGACAGAAATCAAAACTCAAAATTTTTATCAAATTCAATTAACTAAAAACTTCCAAGGTCGGGGATTCATGCCACAACGATAACAATGCAAGTATGATGCTAAAGTCATGAAATTTAATGTCTTTCCGTCAAATAACTTTCGTTACCAACACTTAGGTGATTAGAGGCTCTCGCATAATTCCTAAGAGTTACTATCCAATTAATGAGTAATCCAAGTTCACAATATGATTGGCTTTCACTTCAATAATGCAAATAATGAATCTCCCTAACTTTCCCAAAGGATCATGCATAGGATAGAAGACGGAATCGCATAAAAATCATACCTTTGATGCACTTACCCTACATTGCTATCGTCGGGCTCCCCCCGACCCTATAAATGGGTTGACTACTCGTGTTTCATCGTTGAACTCATCATCATCATTGAAAAGAAAACTACTTTGATTAAAACTTCGAAAGAAAGATTACACCAAACAAAGCCAAATCTCCGCTCTCGCCTCACACCCAACTCCACTCGGCCTCTCTCTCTCTCTAACTCGCTACTCTCTATGTAAAAACTGAAATTCTCTGCGTGCTTGGATGAATATTGAATGATTAAACTTAGCCCTAACGACCTCTAGATATAGATCTCAAATCTTGTTAGCCAAGGATTCGAAAAACTATCTTTATTCTCTATATTAAGTAAAAACTAAAAATTCTATGGTAAAACATCTAAAGTGATAAGTCTGGTGTATTGGATAGAAGATCTTGACTTTAGGATAGACGTGCAAGCTTCGGATAGAATTCTATCAAAATCTGAGTTGGACTTCTCAGCTGGCAACATCGATATCGACCTTGGTCATCGATATCGACCTCTCTTTTATCTCCATCTCGAGCACTCCTTCTCTTCCTCGGATTGGCACTCGACTTCTATCAATATCATCGATCTAGGCCACTCGATATCGACCTTCAGACATCGATATTGACCTCTTTTGTGTCGACATGCTCTGTTCTTCCACTGCTCGATTACTGGTTGCTCTATTTCCCTCGATGTCGACGTTCATAGTCGATTTCGACCTCTTCAGAAGACTTCGAGTTCTTTTTCCGCTCTTGTTCTCTTGTCCAAATCTATCCATTTTCGTCTCGATTTTCTGCGAAATCACATAGAAACTCGTGCAGACCCATATATTTGACAATTATGCATAAACTACACTAATCTCATGATTTCCCACTAATATGCATGCAAATGATGATAAAATGGACTTAAATGTGCATAGAAAATATGGCTCTTTGCACGCACATCAAACACCCCATACTTAAGCTTGCTTGTCCCCAAGCAATACTTTTAATGGTCATTCAGGGGAAGAAAGTAAACCCACGAAATCATAGATTCATTTTTCATATGTCCCTACAATCAATTGCCATCCTCGATAAGGTACTAATGTCAACCAAATCCATGCTTGTGCAATAAAGCAACTTCATACTCATAAAAGGAGGTTTATATGCATAAAAACAATTTCGTAACATAGCATTAATAATCAAGAGGACTTTTTCAAGCTATAGAGAAGTAGATTGGTAAAAGGCTAAAGGTGGGATAATATTTGGCCATGTGGTGTTAAATCCGGGGAAATATACTTTCTTTCCAAAATATTCATTCCACATTCCTTCTTCATAATGTTTCTCACCTTTCACTCATCGCTCAATGCTTTTTTTCTTTATAATGCTTTTACCTCTCTAACCTTAGCACTTCCTTCTCGCGAGTCGCAAACATGGGTGTCATGAATGGCCCCGGATACTTAGTACTTCGGACTCCTCACCTTGTGTCCCATCTCGCTGAACTAACATCTCAACGAGCAGGGTCGACCTACCTTTATCTCTTGAGGTGATCGGATTTTTTTCACTCATTAAATTTTCCATATTTTGTTTCATTCCTGCCAACAACTTCAAGAATAATGCACAAACTCCATATAACAACTCCAAAGATGACATCCATTCTCAAATTTGTCCTCGGATAGGGTATAAGGTATAAAAATGGGCAATATGATATATATGTGGAGCAATAAAGATCAAGATGTAGTAAGGCTTGTGACTTTTGCAAAATGTAAGGCTAGGATATGAACTTGAACACATGTATGGAACTTATAAAGTCCTCCATCATCTTATCATGTACATGTCAAAAGCAACTTCAAATTTTTCCTCCTTCATGTTTTTTCTATTTTTGCACTTCATTGGGACTTTCCTTAACTAGGCAATTTCATGTTATATCTCTAATGAATCTAATTTTGCATCGTAGAGTTCCTTTTTATGCTTCCATGACTCTTTTCTTTATTTTCACAATTTTTGATGGGGGTCATATTTCTCTCTTTTTTTTCGAAATATAAAAAAAATTAATTACGATGAAATACTTAAAGATAAATATGGTATTATGCAATTCTAAAATAACTATGTCATATGCATGAACATATAAAAACTATGCAACTAGAATATGCAAGTATATGCAAGTAAACCTTTCCCCCACCCCATACTTAAAGATTACAGTGTCCTCACTGTATTAGAGTTAGGGTTAAGAAGAAAACTTACTAAAACGTCACAAATTTCAGGAGTCGAAGAAGTCAGCAGTGATGGTCGATCTCGACCTTTAACATCGAAATCGACTGATTTCATCGATTGTCTGGCTCAAGCTTCAGGGTGATCCGGCCTCGACCACAAGCCCTTCGGAATCGACCTTAAGTTCTATATCGAGCTTTGCACTCGATTTCGATGCTTTTTTTTCTCTTCTTTCCTGCAACTTGTTATAAAATAAAACCAACAAACAAATAATAATGTAAAGTCTCAAAACAAAGTAAAAAATGTCCAAAACCAAAACATAAGTGTCTTCGTTACAAGCTCTAGACTTTAAAGTCGCTAGGCCGACTTCTTCCTTTACGCTCTCACGACGGCATCTGCAGAGCCCATGTGGCTTGGGCCTCAAATAATACTCCTTTCTTGTCACGCAGCTACATTCTGCCTGGATGGATTTGATTCACCGTGAATGGTCCCATTCTCTTGTCTTTAAATTTGGTAGGGAACGAATGATCTTTTGATTTGGCGACATAAACTTTATCTCCTAATTCATATTGGTTCGAATCATCATCGGATACCCTACACAAGCTCACATGCCAAGGCACACCTCTTCTAAATAATGATAAATCTTTAATTGAGATGGAACAGGAGGAATCCGTACCTTGACTTACCTTTTCTTCTTTCTGTGGCTCAGGTCGACATCGATCATCAGTCGTCGATATCAAGCTCCGTTGTGCTCCTGGAGGTTCAATCGATTTGTAGGCTTTCTGTTCGATATAATCAGGTCAATTTTGACCCTCGGAGATCGATATCGAGTTTTTTGCTCCTCCTTTCTCAGCATCAATGGTGGCTGATTTCGTCATATGAGTATGGTCGATATCGACCTTTATGCTCGATTTTGAGGTTCCTTCTCCTCCGTCGACCCCATACTTATGACCTGGCACAGAATCTTGAACTTTGTTAGTCGATATCGACTTACCTGGGTCGATTTCGATGTTCTGTCTGGCTCCTTCGTTCAAGATTGCCACAACTTCCTTAACTTGGGCTTCTATGGCCCTCTTTTCAAGCTCTTCCATCTTGATGGCCTTTATCTCCATTGGCCCTTCATGCTTCTTTACCATCTTGTTGAAGGCGTAATCTATAACTTCGTCACTGATTGTGAATGAGAGCAATCCTTTCTTCACGCTTATGTTGGCATCGATGGTTGCTAGGAACAGCCTACCTAAAATAATGGGACAAGCAGGGTCCTCTGCTATATCAACAACTAATAAATCAGCATCGATAAAGAATTTACCTACTTGTATTGGCACATCAGTTACCATCCCTGTTGGAATCACTACCAAATTATTTGCCATGTATAGTTTTGCATCCACGGGCTCCAGGGGACCTATCTTTACCTTGTGCCATATGGTTAGTGGCATCATGCTAACGGTAGCTCCAATCTGTTGCACTCCTATGCGATCTCAAAAAGCAATCGCTTCTTACCCAATATGTCCTTAAGGAACCTCACATATGATGGCATCTCATGAAGTGCTTCGGTGAATGGAATTGAGACATTGAGTCCTTGAAGCATCTTCACGAACCGTTGGAACTTCTTTTCCGCCGGGTCCTTAATCACCTTTTGTGATGGGAATGGCAACACCTTCTTCTTCCCTGCGGCTGAAGTTAAGTCGACATCGACTGGATGGGGGTCGACATCGACTGGAGGAGTCAATTTCTGTGGTGACTCAGATTCAGTGTTGACATCGAGTGCAGTGGGGTCGACATCGATGTCACCTTGGTCGATATCGACTGGGGGGTTGATATCAACGTCTGCTCTGGGACCTTCTCCTCCGCTTTTTGCTCGGGCGTTTGTACTTGACGCCCATTTCTTAGATTCATCGCCGCTATGTGTCCAGTAGTTTTGCCCTTTTGATTGGGCACAGTTGATCCAGGGAATGCTGCTGACGCTTTTGGTATTGCTTCCGCCAATTGACCCATTTGGGTCTCCATGTTGCGCTTCCAAACGTCTATCTCCCCGAGCCTAGGGTTGATGCCCTGCAGCTGAGTATGGATGGAGTTATTGGCTTGTTTGAACTCAGCGTGGTTCCTCCGCATCTCATCAAGGATGATCTGCAGGTCATCCTTCCTTGTTTCCCGCTCAGGGTGCCCTGGTGCTCTATATGGTGGGGGATCCCTTTGTTGATAAAATCTTTGATCTCCCCAATATTGTTGATTGCCCCCTCCATAGGAGCCTTCGTCCACTTGGCTTCATCATGTTGTTCCGCCATAGATACTTGCTCAATACGTGGACAAGCACTAGTGTTATGCCTTGTTGAGCCACATTCCTGACAATTTTAATTGTTCCTCAGGAACCTGACTTGCTTTTGAAGGCGGCGTGTTTGATCGTTGTGGAATTGTTGCCATACATCAGGATCTATCTCCTTTGGAGGCTCATATAGTGGCATCGATGGGGCAGGTCGTGAGTCATAGGCCGCAGCAGTCCCATAAGTGTTGTCGAAGTTCACGAGCCTCTCAATTGTCTCCCAGGCCTCCGTTGGTGTAAGCTCAATGTACCGATAGGAGGTATATGAATTGATCCTCTCCTTATTCAGCGCATCAAGGGAGTTGTAGAAGATCTCCTGGATGACATAAGGTAGTTGCCCATGCGTCGGGCATGATCTCAGCAAGTCCTTAAATCGCTCCCACGCCTGTGCCAATGTTTCACCTTGCTTTTGTTTGAAAGTCGTGATCCTTTGTCGCAGCATCGCCGTCTTAGAGGGAGGAAAGAATTTGTTTAGGAATGCATCCTTCACCTCTGCCTATGTCCTCAGCGAGCGTGTTTGATCTATCTCCTTTGGAGGCTCATATAGTGGCATCGATGGGGCAGGTCGTGAGTCATAGGCCGCAGCAGTCCCATAAGTGTTGTCGAAGTTCACGAGCTTCTCAATTGTCTCCCAGGCCTCCATTGGTGTAACCTCAATGTAACGATAGGAGGTATATGAATTGATCTTCTCCTTATTCGGCGCATCAAGGGAGTTGTAGAAGATCTCCTGGATGAGATAAGGTAGTTGCCCATGCGTCGGGCATGATCTCAGCAAGTCCTTAAATTGCTCCCACGCCTGTGCCAATGTTTCACCTGGCTTTTGTTTGAAAGTCGTGATCCTTTGTCGCAGCATCACCATCCTAGAGGGAGGAAAGAATTTGTTTAGGAATGAATCATTCACCTCTACCTATGTCCTCAGCGAGCGTGTTTGATCAGCCTCCTTTGGAGGCTCATATAGTGGCATCGATGGGGCAGGTCGTGAGTCATAGGCCGCAGCAGTCCCATAAGTGTTGTCGAAGTTCACGAGCCTCTCAATTGTCTCCCAGGCCTCCGTTGGTGTAAGCTCAATGTACCGATAGGAGGTACATGAATTAATCCTCTCCTTATTCGGCGCATCAATGGAGTTGTAGAAGATCTCCTGGATGACATAAGGTAGTTGCCCATGCGTCGCATGATCTCAGCAAGTCCTTAAATCTCTCCCACGCCTATGCCAATGTTTCACATGGCTTTTGTTTGAAAGTCGTGATCCTTTGTCGCAGCATCGCCGTCTTAGATGGAGGAAAGAATTTGTTTAGGAATGCATCCTTCACCTCTGCCTATGTCCTCAGGGAGCATGGAGCCAAACTTTCTAGCCATTGCAATGCCTTCCCTGCCAAAGACCATCTAAAAGATTTTAGTCTCACATACTCTAAATTTACACCATCAGCAATAGTTTCACATAAATCTATAAAAGTAGAGATGTGTTGCTGAGGGCATTCATTAGGTCTTCCTTCAAAGGTGTTTCTTTTAATCTCAGATAGGAAGTTAATGTTAATTTCATAATTGGAAGGAGGAATTAGTATAGCAGATTCAGGAACATGTAGCGGTGAATGCATGTATTGCATCGCCGTCTGTGGATACTGATTGAGCCACTCTTGGGCTTGTCTGCGCGCATCCTCCTCCCTATCACCACGGGCTCGCTCTGTAGCAGCGGCGGCCCTCTCAGCAGCGATTGTAGCATTATGGTCCTCAATCTCTTTCCTCAACCGCTCTATGGTCTCAGCCTACGTCTCGTTATCCGCTATGATTTGAATAGCTTTATTGTGAAGATGGAAGAAACGTTCAGGCTCGTCAATGGTTTCCAAGATAGGTCCACGATCAGAACGTCGCATAAACCTGCAAAATAAGCACTAAAAGTAGGTCTGAGAAAAATTAGGTGGCGATTGATTGCCTCCCCAGCAACGGTGCCAATTTGTTCGTTTAGGGGAGGTAGATTCGCTCAAACAAAATATTCAAATATAAAATCTAACTATGCCAACTCCCTTATCAAGCAAATAAATACAAGAATCCCTCCCGATGCAGTGGTAGGGTAATTCAGGATCAAATCTACGAGGAGGTATGCCAGCGCTTCCTTAGTTGTAATCACGATCAAGCTTTCGACCTTAGGAAACACTCGATATCAATGTTTCTGGTCGATATCGACCTCAGTTCTGGTCGATTTCCAGTGAGTTTCCTGTAGAAGAGAAAAGCAAACACAATCAACGTCGAGATAGACCTCGATATCGATATTAGTGCTCGATATCGACCTTGCCAGACGATTTCGATGTCTCTTACAGAAACTATAATGCGTAACCTATGTGTCAGAAAAGTAGTTCGAAGATCTTAGAATGGTAAAGGAACTGTGGACATAAATCAAAACTCAAACTTTTTATCAAATTCAATTAACTAAAAGCTTCCAAGGTTGGGGATTTTTGCCACAACAATAACAATGCAAGTATGATGCTAAAGTTATGAAATTTAATGTCTTTCCGTCAAATTACTTTCGTTACCAACACTTAGGTGATTAGAGGCTCTCGCATAATTCCTAAGAGTTACTATCAAATTCATGAGTAATCCAAGTTCACAATATGATTGGCTTTCGCTTCAATAATGCAAATAATGAATCTCCCTAACTTTCGCAAAGGATCATGCATAGGATAGAAGACGGAATCGCATAGAAATCATACATTTGATGCACTTACCCTACATTGCTATCGTCGGACTCACCCCGACCCTAGAAGTGGGTTGACTACTCGCGCTTCATCGTTGAACTCATCATCATCATTGAAAAGAAATCTACTTTGATTAAAACTTCGAAAGAAAGATTACACCGAACAAAGCCAAATCTCCGCTCTCGCTTCACACCCAACTCCACTCGGCCTCTCTCTCTCTCTAACTCGCTACTCTCTATGTAAAAACTGAAATTCTCTGCATGCTTGGATGAATAGTGAATGATTAAACTCAGCCCTAACGGCCTCTAGATATAGATCTCAAATCTTGCTAGCCAAGGATTCGAAAAACTATCTTTATTCTCTAAGATAAAACTTAATAAAGTAAAAACTAAAAATTACATGGTAAAACATCTAAAGTGATAAGTCTGGTGTATTGGATAGATGATCTCGACTTTAGGATAGACGTGCAAGCTTCGCATAGAATTCTATCAAAATCTGAGTCGAACTTCTCTGCTGGCAACATCGATATCGACCTTGGTCATCGATATCGACCTCTCTTTTATCTCTATCTCGAGCACTCCTTCTCTTCCTCGGATTTGCACTTGACTTCTATCAATATCATCGATCTAGGCCACTCGATATCGACCTTCAGACATCGATATTGACCTCTTTTGTGTCGACATGCTCTGTTCTTCCTTTGCTCGATTTCTGGTTGCTCTATTTCACTCGATGTCGATGTTCATAGTCGATTTCGACCTCTTCAGAAGACTTCAAGTTCTTTTTCCGCTCTTGTTCTCTTGTCCAAATCTGTTCATTTTCGTCTCGATTTTCTACGAAATCACAGAGAAAAGGTGTAGACCCATATATTTGACAATTATGCATAAACTACACTAATCTCATGATTTCCCACTAATATGCCTGCAAATGATGATAAAATGGACTTAAATGTGCATAGAAAATATGGCTATTTGCGTGCACATCACAAGTTTTGCCAGTATTTCTTCATGTTTCATCATAGATCCTCAGGTTGGTTCAGGTCTGGAAGACTTGGCGCGACTTGAAAATATCCTAACAGAAAGATCTGTCAGCATGGAGGTTGTTGTGCCTTTGTATCTAGGCCATTTTTAGATTGGCCAAAGGCCTAATGGGCCTGAGTATAGCCCATGGAGGAACAAGATCCGTCAGTAAAAAAACTCTATGAATGAGGTCGTTCCATTTTTACTCTTATCCACTTTTACTCTTTACTTTTTGGATTTTCACTTCTCTCTGTTTTTCGTTTCTTCTTCCGCCGCATCTGCTTGGGTTTTTAAGTCTCGGTTGAGTTTTTCGGCCTACCACCGTTTTCTTCAGGTAGACTCTTGATCTGTTCTTGATATTTTTCATGTGATTTTGATGTTCCTTGGAATTATTCTTGATTGTTCTTCATCTTTTTTTTTGTTGATAACGAGCTTTCAGATCGGATTAGGCTTAGAGATCTTTAGGTTTTGTTATATTTTTGACGACTTTGATCCGCGCATATAGGTTCATCCACGGATCCCCAGTGTAGTTGGGTTTTTGTCGAAGATGTCTAGTTCTAGTGAGGATTCTGACTGTTTGAATGATTTCAAGAGGAGTGAAGGATGGCGTCTAAACCAGCCCTCGTCTTCTTGTTTGCGGTCCCCTTCCGAGAGTTCAAAGTCCTCTTCAAGTTTGTCAGAGTCTTCTTCATGGGACTCCATTTCTTCGCCAGAGGAGGAGCCTATCTGCAAAGGACCTTCGGGTAGTCCTGTTAAGGTGGGAAGGGCTCGAAAGCATTCAGATCCTGATTACAATTCATCACCTCACCCACTTTCTTCTTCTTCTAAGGATGGTGATTAGTGGGATACTTCTTCACAAGGAAGAGATACAAACCGTCCTTCTTCTTCTGGAGATGCGGATCTTCCCTCAATCTCTCTTTCGTCTGGGAGAAGTCCAAGGTCCGAGGAATCTTGGGTACCTTAGGCGGCTTCTCATGTGGGAGTGGTGGATAGGCTCGTAAAGCGCCACTCAAAGTGGACTTTGAGTGACCTAACAATACCTTTGTATACCCAGGATGTATGTCTAACTGCCCTTCCCATCAAGATTTTTCCCGTCGCGACCCACAACCCTTACTTGTAGTACTTCGAGAGAGAGTTCCCCAAGGCGATCCCCAAATAATCAAATTTGTGGAGGTGTGACCTCCATGGAGTTCCTCGATCTTGAGATTATTTCTCAGGTTTTTCCTTGGCTAACTGGGCTGGAACTTTGCCTTTCGGCTGAGAATGGTGGTTCTCTAGACGGGTATGAAGATTGTGTGGTTATGTTTGTAGAGCCTTTCCCAGGGGTTCCTTCTCCCGCTTAATCCCTTTTTTTGTGGAGTTCCTTTTTAAACAAGGATTGTGTCCAACTCGAGTGGTCCCTAACTGCTTGATGTTCTTGACCAGTTTCATCATCAGATGCTTGGAATTGGGGTGTCTCCAACAAAGGAACTCGTGTTTCATATCCTTTCTTTGAAATGCGACACTCAGGATAAGAACATCTATCAATGCCAATCCAGTTGTAGTTATGTGGATCAACTCTCCAGAAAGCCCCATTAGACGTACAAGTGGTTTTTAGTGTGTGACAATGCTGAGACTTATTTGAACTTCAGGATTGTTCCTGGTTGGTTCCGTCATGTGAAGAAGCAAATACTGGCTGATTTTAACATAATTAAGCAATCTTTTACTTGTGAGCCCAAGGCTCTAGGCGCTCCATGGTATTTGCCCTTCGTTTAGAGATGGCGGGACTGAGCTTAACTCATCCGTGTTTAGGTGTTCCTTAGTTTCAGAGCTTAATTTACTTGGATTTTTGTTATTTCAATCTTTTTCCTTTGAAGCGACGAGGATACAGAGTGTTTTTTCTTGGTTGTAGATAAGATGGACCTAGGTTCTCTGCTTGCTCGTCAAAAATCCAAAAGTGCCACGAAGAAGAAGAAGAAAAAGAAATCAGTCGCGGCCCCTATAGGTTCCCCTCAACATGTCCCCTAGGTGTCCACGGAGCTCGTGGAAATTGAAGATGCAGGAACCGAGGTGATAGCCTCTATGGCTGTTGGGGAATCCCAAGGGAAGCATCCTTCATCCACAAACCCTTAAAATGTAGGGGGAAAAAAAGAGGAAAACAGGGGGATCCTCGACCCTCGCCCTTCGGCCAGATGCTCCCAACAAAGGAAATGCTCTCTTTTTGGAGAGAGACGCAACCCTTCCATCGTATCATATGCCCGATGTATTACGTTTCGAAGGTTAGATACCCTCACCCTTCGGTTGAGGTTTCAAAACCTCAAAAGATAGCATTTTAAGTGGGGATTTTAAACCCCAAATCAATCGTAGGGCTGTTGGGTACCCTTAACCTGTCCTATGAGTCTACATCGCTAAATTCATTTTAAGTAAAAAGGCGAAAACAGAAAGTAGAGTACAACTTGCCACGGCGAGGCCAGGTCAAAACCAAAACACAAAATCTCATATTTATGAAATACTTTAAGCCAAGTGATAAGGTAAGTTCGATTGCGATCGCCCGAGCAAATCCCCGCCATAGAAGCATGGAGCACACATAATCGGCAAAAAAACCTAAAAAAATATGTGTAGGGCATGGGATCAGACCCAGGCCCTATTGCACTCTGTTCCCATAAGAAGGCATACACATACACTATACCTAATAAAGATGTTTTTAATGCAGTATAGAATGTTAAACACTCAAGCATGCTGACAATTTATATATGTGCAGAAATACGATAAATGGCCCAAAGAATGCCAAGTGGCATATCCCTCTCATGCCTCCACCCCCCTTCCCGTTAGGGTGGAGCCTGGCCAGTACGGGCTATAGCATAGCAATCGTCATCCGCATATGGTATATGTGCGCATCAATAGTCTCGTAATCATGCTCATATGGTGAGTTGAGCCCGCAAGCTTAACTCTAATCAGACTCGCTGGAGGACAAGCCCGATGGGACTGGGCCGTCCTATGAACCTATCAACGACTCTAGGACACACAGATCACGATCGTTCTCTTTTCATACGCATAAAGTAAACAGATGCTCAATCAATTGTGCAACCTAAGTATGATACTATATGTCATGCTTCAATGCTTATGCAACACCTAGTATGTCATACGACTATATGTAGGAGGGTATATCTGATTAGTCTGAGTAAGTCCTTAAAGTAACTTACTTGAAAAGCCGAACCGCAAAATGTAACACAAGAAGAATCCACTCAATCAACAAGCCCCTATGATATTAATACAAAAGCGATAAGGCACAAGACTACTAGTGACACTCACACAAAGACCATGTCCCCAAAACCATCTTCAAAACCAATCTGATGTTCAACCATTTCAAATCATTCTCAAAACAAAAACATCAAAGGCACAATCATCTGAATAAGCCAAATTCATAATGCTCAAGTCCATTTCCATTCCCAAGTATCCATCATTTAGTCAAGTTAAGAATCCCGACACTTGAAAGAAAGGCTCTCAAAACACTTTCCAAGTATTCAATCCGACATTTCAAAGTCCATCGAAATTCCCTTGTTATGTTATTAAATTAATCCTTTAAATATTATTTTCCAAAGCTCAAATCTCAAAATCGACCTTTGACCTAAAATCCGACACAAAATGGTCAAACCCAAAAACCAACCAAGATGCCCAAAGACAAGGGAGTAGCCTCGGCCATTAGGCTACTGGGATGGTTTTCGCAGCGGCGCCGTGTCAAAAACCCACCCAGACTCCCCGCGAGAAAGGGCACTCGCTGGCCGCGAGAGGCCAATTTTGCCGCGGTGAAAGCCGCACTCATGGTTGTGAGATGGCCTTCCTCCTCCTGGGTTTTGTTTTAACTTGTCGCAGCGACCATGGTTTCGCTGCGGCGAGATTCGAAGCTATTGGCTCATTTTTTTCCTTGAATCACTTCTTTTTCAAACCAAACTTGTTTCAAAACAACACTTAACCCATCCTAACACCAAAGAAACACATAAGACTCAAACGAGGACTACAGGGGAGAGCAGATGAGGGATTACCCAAAGTTTCTTCGAAGCTTTCCTTCAATCCTTCAATGGTGGTTCTTGGAGCTCCAATCCAACGAGATTTTTCAACGACAAAGCCTAGGATGGATAGATCTTGGTTAGAAGAGTGCCTTTCTGGAGTTTGAGATTAGAAACGAGGGAAAACGAAGAGAAATGAGCTCACCTTCTCAAAATAGGGGAAAGGGGTGAAAAAGGGCTTGATGATGCTCCCTTGAATGTTAGATCTTCTGTTCCTTGGCCTTGAAAGGTAGAGGAGAGAGTAAGGATGAAGCGTGAACAAACGGGGAAGAGAAAAGAGCTAAAACGAGGGAAAACCGAGGCTACAACGGAACTGGGTTCCCAGTCGCGACGGTGAACAGGAACTCGCGGTCGCGAAAGAGCACCTCCCATTTCTGGGTTCTTCCTCGTGGCGGCGAGCTAGAACTCACGGCGGTGAAACTCCCAGGAACTACTGTTCTTGCTTGGATCAACGTTTGGCCTCCGTTTTCTGGGCTCGATCTTCAAATGGGTGATGATTGAGGAGTGTTTTAGGGTTCTATAGTGGAGGAGAAACAAGAAATGGGTGATGATTGAGGGTGAGTGAGATGGATTGAAGAGATGTAAAGTTGGAAACTTTGGGTTTTTAGGGTTTGGTTTTTTTGAATTGAAATGAAGAGAGAGAGAGAGAGAGAGAGAGTGAGATAGGAGGAGGAGATAGGGCTCATATTTTTATGAAGATATTATTGGAATTTTGGGAATTAGAGCTTCCCTTAAATAGGAGCACAATTCGGCACTTTAGGGTTTTAATGGGGAAAAGGACAAAACAATTAATATTGTAGTGGGAAGGAAGAGAAAGAGTGAGTGGGAGATGAGTGGGAGAGAGAAGGTGGCCGGGTGTGAGAGGGAGAGAGAGACGAGTTCCGCTTGTCCGACCTTAAGTCCCAACTACATATCCCGAAATCCGACTCGAGTTTAATCCATTTCAATGACTCACAAGACTCCATGTTTTAAAACCCGAATATAATAATGGAATTTAGCTCGACAATCTTCGTTTTAAAACGTGCGGGAATGTTTTCCAAAGACTTTCCAAATTTAGAAATGCGCTTGAGGATTGGTTTTTCCGAAACTTTCCATTTTTAGAAATTAAATACCCATTTAAAATTCCGGTCTTTACACCCGACTTCGGGATAGATGAGTTGGTTAAACTCATATTTCTTCAAAAGATTGCTCGCCGGAACAAGAATATACTCAGCGGTTGGACACAGAAGAGTTCTTGACTCAAATGGAGCGTCTAGGGCAGTGGGTACATCTACGATCTTTTTTGTCCCTCGGGCATAATGTTTATATTGTTACTTTTAACGGGTGCGTGGTTTCTTTTGTTTAGGTGTGAATGATTCATGCTGATGCAGACAAGCGTCTCGGTTGACAAAAGTTTGACCGCGGAAAAAAGGCTGAGGAGATTAGGAAACTGACTCGTCAACTAAGGGTCTTGGGGAACTCATTTGGGGATCCTGCCTCAGCGAAAAAAGTTTAAACAACGATTGATCGAGTTGCACGAGAAACTGCAGGGAAAGGAAGAAGAGATCGCCATGATCACAAAGCAACGAGATGAAGTCATGCTGGAGCTGGAGTCTTCTCGTACGTGTGAGGCTGAAATCAAGGCAGTGATTGAGTCATTGGAGTCTAAGTGTCTGGCTGGCACGGGTACAATTCAAAGCCTCCAAGAAGAAAATTCCATCCTCCGAGAAGATTAGAACATTTTAAAGTAGGATCTTGACGCGACTCTTTCTCGATCTGATTAGGCAGTAGCCCTTCAATGGCTTAGATCCCTTAAAGGTTTAGGCCATATGACTTCTCATTGGGTGAAAACAAAGGCTGGCCAGTCCTTCCTTTCTTCTGTCGCTAAGTAATGCCTTCGTATGCCAAAAAGAGATAAGATTTTGGAAGACAAATATTTCAGTTATTTAAGGACAGGCATGGTCGCGGACATTAATGAGAGTGTCAAGCGAGAGGCCGATAACCCCGGTGTCCATTTGGAGAAGTTCGAGCCAATCTTAAACCTCGATAATTGGGGATTATCCACGGAGGAGTTGGCAGCCGAGGATTCTGAAGACTCTGAAAGTGAAAACGACTCTGCCGGGGCTGCTGATCGTAATGCCGAGGGTGATTAAATTTTGTATTCTTTGTCAAGGTTTTGGAAGTAGAATAATTTGAACATATTTATCATGTAGCGTTTATTTTGGCGAACAAGGTTTCATGACTTGTCTTATTAGGGGGTGGCCATGGATGACACAAGGTGCCCCCTTTTTCCGTGGTCTATATTTTCTTTTTGATGAATTATCAAAATGTTGTAAGCCACGTACTTCTTTCAGGTGCTTCCGTTCAGAACCTAGAATCTGATGTGGATAGTTTGGGGTCGCGATTGATATCTCATCTTGGATAATTCTGTCTGTGGGGACATAAAATCAAAGTTATGTATTTAAGCAACCAGACCCACATGGAAGATCCCACCTAGCAGTTATAAATCGTAAATTCAAAAGATGATGAACTATGTCATAGTCACACAACACTACCTAATAAAAGCTGAAAAATCTTTCCACATGGCACGCATGCGCGTCTCCAGAAAAAGGCAATCACGGGCGTTTTCTATACTGACATTGGGCCGAGAGTCCATTATCATGGGCAGAGAGCCAGCAGAGTCACAGGCATTCTTTTATAATCTTCAGAACATATCATCCCTTGTTGTATAAAGACGGGGGGACTTCAAGCATCCTCCTTGCCCGACTCAAAAACATAGATGGCATCCTCCAAACCCAACTCGCGGGCTTTCCTCATGATTATCGACGTTGAGGAGAAATTGCACAGGCTTGTATGGCCAACACGTTCGAGGTATTTGGTTTTTGTTTGCGATTTTCTTTGTTTTCCTTACCGTCGTTGTGTTTTTCTGCAACCACTTCCTTTGATGTTCGAGAATGAATATGGACCAGTAGTCCCAGGTCAAGTTTATTTGACATCTTGTATTGTACAAGACTTCCGTGTCAGAATAGCCAAGGGTGATGATAATCTATATCGACTAGATCAAGGATGGCATGATTTCGTATTGTCCAACGGACTCCGTATGGGTTCAACCACGGTGTTCTTGCACAAAGGGGGCTCAGAATTTGAAGTGATCATGATGGAGCCTGATAGAGATGATGAAGATGACCCAGAGGCAAGATCTTGGTACGCGTCATCTTCAACTAGAAGGAATTGATGCCTAATCATAAGAAGACAGATTCAAGTATCCTAAGTCAGGCCTCCCATCATCCGCGGGGATTTGTGTTGAGACCTTCTCTTCTTTTATTTGGATAATCTATGTATTGGTTTTCAGTTCCCTTTCGTTGATTAGAAGTATCAGAGTTCTTGGCGACTGGTTTTAAAATTTTGAGTTTCTGAGTGTGAAATGATGGCATTTATGCGACGAACATTGATCAGGCTTTGTTTGGTGGAGACGAGCTAATGATTTGAGGCCCGACGTGGATAGCTTCAGCGTCTAGGGGCTTAGGCTAGTTTGTGCTTCGAGAGCCTTAGGCTACGATTTGAGGCCCAATGCGGATAGCTCTAGCGTCTAGGGACTTACGATGGTTTGTGCTCCGGAGCCTTAATCTACAATCGGCGGCCCAACGCGAATAGCGAAAGGGCTTGATTAAATCCCGAAAGGGTCCCAATAAAATCCCGAAAGGGTTTTCATATGCATTGTACTTGGGTGGTTGTCGGCTGCTCTTTTGGTTGGTTTATGCGGTCCTTTTCTTAGTCGGGGCTCTGGCATCTCGGAGTCGGGTCTGGCTGGGTCGATGTGGTGTGTATCGAGGCGGCTCCGTGATCCGAAAATTTCCTTGGAGGTTCCTCTTCACTACCCACATGGAATCCTGATGTACCGCTGGCCAGCGGTGTCGCTGCTTGGTGGCGTTTGGTTTCGGTTCGTAGTCTATGTTGTCCCCAACCTGTTAGGATTAGGTTTGCTAAGTAGTCCGGAATTGTTTTGTTTTTCACTGCCTGGTTTGCACATTTAGTTAGTTTTATTGTATGTTTTAACGGTTCCCCGTCTTTTGACTTTGTCGGCCTCTCGAGGTGTCAGACTTGTCTAACCTCGAATTCTTACCTTATAAAAAAAATTTGTAATTACCGACCTGATAAGTGAAAAAGGAAGAACGAGGATAGGATATGCAAAGCAGGCCCAGCAGGAAGAGAGGAAAGACATGGCCTCCCAGTAAAGCAACTCGGTCTTCAGTCTGCCCCCCCGTCCGAATCACTAACCGACTACCGTAATCTTTACCCATTTCTATTTTTCCTCAAAAGTTACCCCGTTCTTCTTCCTCTTCCACTTCCACTTCCACAGCGATCTTATTCCACCTCTTGCCATCCATATGAGAATCAGACCTCTTGTTACCTTGCACATAATTATTTTGTAATTTTTTTATATAAAAATGTTATACTTATATTATAAATGTATAATAACATATAGTTTTGTACTTTTTTCATACAAAATGATATTTTACAAATTAATAAAATTAAAATAGTGATTATTATGGAATATTAATTATATTTTTTTTCTGAAAAAAGTTTACAAATATACATTATAGACATTTATAATATAAATATAATTTTTTTATTATTAATAAGTACCCCTTCGTTAAGCAATAAGTGTAGTTTGACTTTTCGCCATATTTTTTAAAGAGGTAAAAATTATATAAAATATTATTATTTTTATTATTATTTAAAATAATTTAAAACTTATAACTAGACCTGTTAAAACATGACCCGACCCGAAAAACCCGACCCGTACGCCCGGTAATTTTACGGGTTTGAACCCGGTGTTTTAGACCCGGGACCCGAAATCGACCCGAACCCGAATTACCCGGGAGTTTTAGGGTCAAGACCCGGTGACCCGTTGGGTCAAAATCTGTTAGATAGATTATATGTATAAGCCCAATTACCCAATTGTAATTAGGGTTACCTATCTTGTACTCCTATATATATTCTAATGATAGCGAAGGCAACCCCAACGGGGATTATTCACTCTAACATGGTATCAGGCTTTCTCTAGGGTTTTCCAAAAATTTTCCCTAGCCTACCATCGATCCTCTCATCCTCTCTGCCGCCGACCACCACTCGTTGGCCTCCCTCTCTGTCGCCGACCAATCCTCTCCTTGTCGCCAACCCTCCCTCCTCCCTCCGTTGGCTTCTCCGTCCCCTGACAGATTGCCAACTACCCAGATTCTCCTCCACCCTCTCTATCGCCGACCACCACTCTTTGACCTCCCTCTCTGTCGCCGACCACTCCTCTCCCTGTCGCCGACCCTCCCTCCTCCCTCCGTTGGCTTCTCCGTCCCCTAATAGTTTGCCCCTCTCTCAATTGCTCTCCCTTTTCCGCCAAACCCTAATTAGGTAGATCTGACACTGCGTCCTGACACTATCGGCACTGTGTCCTGTCACCCTTGTCACTGTGTCCTGTCACCCTCTTTGTGACGGTACTCTACCTCACACCAGCAGATCTACGACGGTTATGGCTTTCTACAATCAACAATAGTCTCCCGTCGTGGTTATCGCCCCTTCAAGTCATTTACAGAGGGGGTATTCCCCCATTGGAGCCCATCCCCAGGGCTACCCGGCCTATGTGCTTCCGCCTCCCCCTTACGCCTCTCCAACGAGGCCATACCCGAGCCAACAGGGACTCCTCGGACCCTCTCCGCACCATCTGGATCAGGCCTTCGCAGCGGGATCATCGCCATCATCCGCCGATCCGAATTGGTACATGGATAGCGGAGCCACTGCGCACATGTCTCACAATCCAGGTATAATGTATGTCCCTGCTTTTAAGAGCCCTTCTACCTCCATTATTATTGGCAACGGTGAACGCATTCCTACCTTGGGTCTTGGGAAAACTACATTACGGACCCCTACCACCCAACTTAGCCATAACAATATCCTCATCTCCCCCGGCTTAATAAAGAACCTTATGTCCATTCGTCGCCTCACCATAGACAATAACATCTCCATTGAGTTTAACCGCTTTGGGTTTGTTGTCAAAGATTTTACAACTGGGGCCCCGCTCATGAGATGTAATAGGGCTGGAGACCTTTATCCTGTCACCTCCAATATAAATCCTGTCACCAAAAACATACATCCTGTCACCTCTCCTGCCACAACCAATCTATCAGCAGTTGCTCTTTCGGCATCTCTTTGCCATGCCCATCTTGGTCACCCAGGCTCTTCGGCTTTCGAGTCTCTCAGATCCAGACTTATTTCCTGCAATAAAGCCCCTCCCTTCACTAGTTGCCCAGCGTGCCAGCTTGGCAAAGACACTAGATTGCCCTTTGCCACGTCTTATACTCAGGTGCACGCTCCATTTGACATCATTCATGGTGATCTATAGACTTCTCCCATTATCAGTCATGATGGTTTCCGCTATGCACTTGTGTTGGTTGATGCATTCTCTCATTATTTTTGGGTGTTTCCCCTAAAGTACAAATCTGAAGTTGCTACTCACCTTATGACCTTCCATAGCCTTGTCCGTACCCAATTCAACCTCTCCATTAAATCCTTTCAATGTGACATGGGCGGTGAATTTAACAACAATGCCCTTCAATCCATCTTCTCTACTCATGGCATTCAGTTCCGCTTCTCTTATCCTCACACCTCCTCCCATAATGGGAGAGCCGAACGGAGCATTCGCACCCTTACCACTTATATGAGGACTCTCCTTATTCATGGGCATCTCCCCTTGTAGTATTGGCCATATGCTATCGAATCAGCATGCTATCTTATCAACATCACTCCTTCCACAAGCATCCAGAATTGGTGCCCTGTTGAGATCTTATTCCGAGTCACTCCTAAATACGACCACCTCCGTGTGTTTGGTTGTCGGTGTTACCCCAACTAAGCATCTGTTGCCCCTCATAAACTTGCTCCTCGATCCACACCTTGTGTTTTCCTCGGCTATCCCTCCAATCATAGAGGGTATAGGTGTTTTGATCCCATTACCAAACGTATCATATTCTCTCGCCATGTCACATTCGATGAGACCACATTCCCTTTATCTAGTCCCCCTACATTCCCAAACACCCCGCCCCCTTCTGATGACTACCCTACACCTCACCTCCTTCACCAACTATATCCCTCTTCCTCTTCGAATGCTATTACATCTCCGACCCGGGCACCCAACCCTCCCTTACCGCAACCTGCAGCACCTATCCTGACACCTCCTGCCTTCGGCCAGCCCCCTGTGGCCCCTATCCTGTCACCTCAAGCCTCTGTCCCGTCAGCTGCTGCCCCTGCCCTGCCACCTAACCCCACACAGCCGGTCAACCAGATCCAAACTCGGAGCATGAGTGGCATCTTTCGCCCCAAACAGATATTTGACCTCTCCACGTCTCACATATCATCCCTACCTCCCACAAAACAGCCGCCTTAGACCCGAATTGGAATGCTGCCATGCTCGATGAGTATAAGGCTCTTATTAGCAACGATACTTGGGTCTTGGTTCCTCGTCCCCCTGGGGCCAACATTGTGCGGTGTATGTGGCTGTTTCGGCATAAGTTTCGCTCTGACGGATCTCTTGAGCGCTATAAGGCGCGACTGGTTGCCAATGGCAACTCTCAATAGGTGGGGGTTGATTGTGATGACACGTTTAGTCCGGTTGTCAAACCGGCTACCATCCGTACTGTCTTGCAGCTTGTTGTCTCCAGGAATTGGCCTATTCATCAGTTGGATGTGAAGAACGCGTTTCTACATGGTCATTTGAATGAAACCGTGTACATGTTCCAGCCGCCTGGGTTTGCTGACATGACCAAACCAGGCCATGTCTGTCTCTTGCAGAAGTCTCTGTATGGCCTCAAGCAGGCACCTCGGGCATGGTACCTTCGCTTTGCTACTTATCTACATATGCTTGGCTTTGTTAGTAGCAAGAGTGACTCCTCTCTATTTGTGTTTCGCCGGGGTAATCAGATTGCATATCTCCTTCTATATGTTGATGATATCATCCTTACTGCATCTTCAGAGTCTTTTCGATCTACTATTATTACACAACTCAGTAAGGAGTTTCCTATGACTGATCTCGGACCACTTAGTTTCTTTTTGGGAGTCTCTGCATCTCGTTCTGCGTCCGGCTTATTTCTCTCCCAAGAAAAATATGCAAAGGAGATTGTTGCCAAGGCGAATATGACTAACTGCAAGCCTGTTGCGACTCCTGTTGAGACCACCGTCAAACTGTCTCAAGCCGAAGGTCCACCTGTGTCCGATCCCACATTGTATCGCAGCCTTGCAGGTGCTTTGCAGTATTTGACGTTTACCCGCCCGGATATTAGCTATGTCGTTCAGCAGGTCTGTCTGTTTATACATGATCCTCGAGAGTCTCACTTTGCAGCTCTTAAGCGTATCATCAGGTACATTCAGGGTACCACTTCTCTTGGCACCACTATCACCCCATCTGCTTCTCCTCCATCATTGGTAGCTTATACAGATGCCGATTGGGCTGGGTGTCCAGACACCAGACGGTCTACATCTGGATACTGTGTGTTCCTCAACGACTCTCTAGTATCTTGGTCTTCTAAGCGCCAACATGTGGTTTCTCGCTCTAGTGCTGAAGCGGAATATCGCGGTGTTGCCAATGTTGTCGTTGAGTGTGTTTGGCTCCACAACCTATTGCTTGAACTTCATTGTCCTTTGAGTCAGGCGTCCATTGTGTATACAGACAATGTTAGCGCTACATACCTTGCTCACAACCCGGTTCACCATCAGAGAACCAAACATGTGGAGATTGACATCCACTTTGTCCGTGAGAAGGTAGCTATGGGACATGTGCGTGTCTATGATACCCCGAAACTCCATTTCATAGCGGTTTCGTGTTTCTGCATATCAAGAAACTCCGAAACTCCGGGGAAACACCTCATAAACGTTTCTGAGAGCCCATAAACTTTGACCGTTTCGTTGACCAAAAAAGTCAGAAACTTTGACCGTTTCCGTTTGGTCAGAAACGTTTCTGACTTGTCAAATGACGTTTCCACTAATTTTGTAGTTAAAAAATAAAAAAAATCAAACCATAAATCATACTTCCCCTTCTTTTCGCTTGAAACCCCGTTTCCTTCTATCATTGCCGCCTACTTCTCCATTTTCAGTCTTCCCTCCTCTCACTTGCTCAGTGCTCTCTCCCTCTAAGCTTTCTTCGGTAAACCCTCACTTGTAGAACTTTCTCTTGATAAGCCAAAACTTAAGGATGAGTTAGCTCAGTAGAAGATTGATGTTGGATTGATTATTTTGTGTTTTTCTTGATTATGTTGTTATTTTAAAACTAAGTTACTTTATTTTGTTGGTTTGCAAGACATTTAATATATTTGACATGTCTGTATTGATTTCTGTTAAGGAGCAAGGACACTATTTACCACAGTATTGAACATTTTAATTTGTAGCTTTAATGATGCATTCAGTGTGTATCACTTAGTGATATGTTTATTGCTCTTATTTAGACCTTTAAATGAACATATAATTCATATTGCCGTTTCCTCGGCGTTTCCGTTTCCTACAAAATTTGGATTGCCGTTTCCCGTTTCCGTTTCCGTTTCCCTTCTGGTTTCCGTTTCTGTTTCCGTGTAACATAGGTGCGTGTCCTACATGTCCCTTCCCCGTACCAGTATGCAGACATATTCACCAAGGGATTGCCTCGCCAATTATTTCTTGATTTTAGATCCAGTCTCACTATTCGCTGCCCTCCTGTTTCGACTGAGGGGGTATGTTAGATAGATTATATGTATAGGCCCAATTACCCAATTGTAATTAGGGTTACCTATCTTGTACTCCTATATATATTCTAATGATAGCGAAGGCAACCCCAACGAGGATTATTCACTCTGACACGACCCGGTGAGTCAGAGGTATGTAGATGCCATACAGGCACCAAATTGACCCCACACAGATTTGTCATGCAATTGTATTCATTAAGGTCCCTCATAAGTTAAATAACTTATATATTTTATAATTATAGTATGTTTATAACACTTATTTGTATAAATATGATTTTTTTATGCTTAAAATATTAATATAATATTATTATAATAATATTTATAAATTTAATTATAATATTATTATTTTGTTTAATTTGACATATTTATATTACAATTTAATTTTGATATTATTTTAATCTTTTTCAAAATTCCTCTAAAAAATCGAGTTTTTTTTACCCGGTGGGTCGACCCAAACCCGGGACAAATCCGATTTTGCTCGACCCGGAATGACCGGTAACCAAATTGATCCGAAACCCGATTTACCCGGGACCAGAATGACCCAAACCCGAACTCGACTGGAATAACCCGATTGACAGGTCAACTTATAACTAATAAGTATAAATTACAAAAACTAATTAAAAAGTTAATAGATTATATAGTTTTTAGATTCTTGAAAAACGTGTTAAAAAAAAGTTAAACGATTCTTATTTCTAAAAAAAGGAAATATAATATTATTTTTAAAAATTAATAAAAAAAAATTAATATCTTATAGTTGAACGATCTATATGGAGTATTTCAAAATTCGAAAATTCCTATTTGAAATTCTACTTAGCATAACTTTTGCTAATTCTACTTTCATAATGTTCGCACAATTAATTTCGATCCTCATGATGATCGATCACTCTTTCCGCCTTTGAGAGATGGTTTTCAAATATATACATGCATCTCCAGTCAATTAATCAAACTATTTGAAAAAGTGCACAGTCTTTTAATAACTTGCAGATTATAATTAAGATGGAGTAGAATATCTTCTTTTATGACTCTCATGTTCTAACCAATTATGCAAGTGCTTTTGTAAATCATGAAGAGGTATGAATCCTCTTCTTGATTCATAAATTAGCTAGATTCTCATTGTATTTGTTCAAAAAAAACAAAAGAAAAGAAGCTAAGTCAAGATCTTAGCGAAGATTTGAAGTGATGATTAAAATCTAAAAAAGATCGAAAATAAAGTTGGGGAATGAATGAGAAAGAGATCGATTTAGAGGAGACTAAATTAAGATAGACCGAAAAGGTGAAGAAGCTAATTAAGTGGGCGGGTTGGGGCCCACGGCCGGAGGCCCACATCTTACCGACGTCTGCTCCATTGCTTAAAACCAGTGAGCCGAAACACTCCAACCTTTCCTATGCGCCTCTCTTTGATCACTAGCTTGCTTGTACTTATTTATCTGCTACACGTCAATTTCATTTTTACCCCGCCTGTAACAACTAACAAGTATGTATTTACCCTGCAGATCAGGACTAGTTACTGCTTCCCATGCATGCATGCACCCTACCTTCTATACATTTCTTCGATTTCATTTTTCCCTTTCGTACCAATTTATTATGGTTAATTACACAAAACCGCTCTTTTATATATATATATATATATATATATATATATATATATATACACTCCAATTTAGCTTTATGCATACGGATTAATAAAATCTGTATTTTCTTTACTTTATAGGATAAAATACCTAAAAACAGTAATATAAAAAGAGCAATTATTACCTGTAAAGATAATAATTATATCTAAAACAAAAAGTTTTTTTATACAAGTTTACTCTTCTAAAACAACAACTATTGTGAGATGGAGGGAGTATCATTTTTTAGAAAATCTCATTTAAATTAAACCACCCTTATATGTAAACAAACTATTAAACAAAATGAGAAATTAACACTTTCCATATCAAAAAGTTTACCAAAAAGTTATAAGTTTAAATTGATAATTTAAAAAAAAAAACATGTTACATTTAAAAAGGGTCTCGGATGCCCTTGGGATTTGTCAGGTCTTTGAGAATGTCTCTTTCTCGCACACCTTCAGAGAGGAGAATCGGATGGCTGATAAGTTTGCTCATCTTGGCCTTTCCTTGCAGTTCGTTGACGATTGTGCTTCAGTGGAGATTGTCGATGTCGTCCGATAGGACGCTCTTGGGCGGTGGGTTAACCGAGGTTAACCACCCCTAAATTCTTGCCTCAAGCTCATATTTTGATATTGGATGTAACCCCCAGGTTGATCCATTACGGGATCGAGCAACTTGGGCAATGAGAAGATGAAGTGGAATAGGGAATAGTACGGCTTTGAGCGATTAAGGATATAAGACGGATAAGAGGAAAGAAGAACGGATGCCATGCAAGCTGCATGGTGGTGGTCAGGGGCGGAGCTGAGGGGGGCTTGGGGGGTCACGTGCCCCCATCTCATTCGAGAACTACCTAGTATATTCTTCTCGTCGATATGTTCGTTTTGATATATAATACGCCTTAATCTGTCATCTGAGTAAAAAGTTATGAATGTTTAAAAATTAAAGGTATATTAATCACTTCAATTTTGTTTCAATAGACTATAATGTTTGTATATTTTACTTAAATTAACATTTACATACTATAATTCATCTCAAGAGCTTCGAAATGAGAGGTTATACTAATCATTTCGACAATTAGATAAGAAGTTACACAAGTTTAAAATTTTTATATCTGGTTATACATTATTATATGTTACGAGTGCAACAAGTTATATATTAACTATGGTTGTTATTAGAGCTAAACAAGTCTAGTATTGCTTCATTATATTTAGCTCATTTAATATATAACATGTTGCACTTGTGCTCATGCTCTTTTAATATATAACTTGTTGCACTTGTGCTCATATGCAAGTTTAGAAATGAGTCAAGCTCGAGTCGAATCTATATTTGAACTTGTGCTCATACTCAACTTGTTTAGTAAATGAACGAGCTTTAGCTGAGTTTTTTTTCCAATTATTATGCAACATTACTTGCTCATGACATGGTAACTTAAAAGAAAATTTTTAAATTTTTAAAATAATTTGCTATTTGAGTTTCAATCGAGCCTAGCCGAACTTTGAATCGAGGTTAAAAATGTGCTCATAATCAACTCATTTTGTAAATGATGCTCGAGCCAAACTTTTATTGAACAAAACTCGAGTCAAGCTCTAACTACTCAACTCACATAACAATCATAATCTTAACTTAATATTTATTATATTGTGTTTACTATACTTTTTTAGTTATTTTTTCCCGAATATTTCATTTATATATATTTATATTTCTTTTTTTTAGACGCGAAAAAAATGATAGCGTTTTATCATAAATCGATGCTATTTTATCTTAAAATAACATCATTTATTATCATATTATATATAATTCTTTATGCTAATCTAATCCAAAACTATATCGTACATGTATAAACTCGAGCATCGACCAACCAAACCACCATCGATTGTTCATAATTTACCTATTTGATTATAGTCTTTTAGTTGATAATCATATTATTATTGACCAATTATGATTTGTATTATCATTAGCCAAGACGATTGAGTTCATCCGAAGAAAACAAAGCCTTTTTCGCAAATCTGGGCCGAATACAATAGGAACATTTGGGCCAAGCCCCAAACCTTCAGCCCGTTCATAGACATTTTTGTATTAACATTTTTGGTGGGTTCTATAAAGATATAATTAATTATGGGTTAGGGGATTTAAATGGTACAGTGTTTGATCAAATTTGGGAAAATACAAAATAATCACCAATTATTTTATATTTTTCAAAAGTTCATGCTACCTAATACAACCACCCTCCATGGTAATTATTATAATATTTTTGAAAGTTTGTTCTATCAAACTATCCTAAGACCATTCACAATGATTTTGGTTAAAATGTACACATTTGCACAAGATGTATAAAAATGCATATCACTTTTTAGTAATTTGCACCATTGGTGAATTGTGCATTTTTTACACACCATTCAAATACAATTTATTTAAAACAAAAAGGAAATAAATCATAAAAAAACAAACCAATGAAATTGTCTTATTTTTTGTAAAAATTTATGCACATGGGAGGTGGTGTGTTCAAATGTCAGCCAAGATCTTCTACTCTCTTCCCTACTCCACTCCCTACTCCATCAAATTATTTTAACATTTATTTAATCTTAAAAAAATATAAATAGATATTAAAAATATAAATATAATTTTTTATTTTTTTAATATTAAAAAGATAATAAAATAAATAAGCGTTGTAGGGAGTGGAGTAGGAAAAGTGGAGTAGAAGATCTTGTGTGTTCAAATTTGCACATCACATGCTTAAATGTGTACATTTGCACACACCCAACACAACCAATGGAGCTCAAAAATGTCTAAAAAAATACACAGTTATACATTTGCACACAACCATTGTGGATGGTCTAATGTTCGTGTTAATTTTTTTTTTTTGCAATTTGCCCATCAAAATTCTACATACTGCTCTATAAGATCTAATACATATAGTCAATCTATCTATATACATATATTAAAATTGATGCATAGTGTCTTACGTGGTGTGTTGTGGTTAATTCCAAGGGGAAATTTTCCCACAATAAAAAAATTAGTATAATAATATGTTGTCATAACTTGTAGAAAGTTATCATAAGTCACAATCTATCTATAAATATTTTAGCTAATTGGTAAAAATATAAATCAAAACTATTTCATAGCCATATTTACCAAAAATATTGATAGATTGTGATATTTTCTTTGTATCTAGATTTTTTTTGGTGGAAAGAATTATTTATACCAAAATTAATTATTTGATTATTGTTATTTTATTTATTTCAATATAACTTTTGTTAGAATAAATTATTTATACCTAGATTAGTTTTATTTTATATTTCCCACACAATTAAATCATTATTAGTTTAATTCTCATATGATAATTTAGATTTATTATGTTTGATATATTTTTATTATGTTTTTTAATAGATAATAGATGTAATTTTATAATATTATGTCAACATATTCTCTTGCATAGGACGGGACACGCTAGTTTTAGTATAAACTATGTCTATTGATTGAAACTGGATTAATAATGTTGAATTTTCTCTTAATTTTAACTTAATGTGCATGTACTTATAATTTTTTGGTGGGATATCTTAAGATGTGTGATTCTAATTATATACATTTAGGGAGGAGTTTTAGTGTAATTTTTTTAGGTTAACTGGGATAGGTTAGTTTGTATTTTTCATGTAGTTTTAGTGCTCTTGTTTATTTTGTTCAAACCGAGCCAGGTACTGAGTCGGCATAGAAGAATTGAAGCCAAGGAGACTAATTGGGAGGAAGGAGTCGGCCCTAGAAAACACTCTCTTTTGAGAGGGTTTTGGCCGCTTCTTTTCCTAACCGCCTCGGCTTACCGCCGCCATAGCCACCGCCCTAGCCACTGCCTCGATCCGATCCGAGCCTCCCACTGGTGCTCCACCAATCACCTTGGTCCTCAAACGCCAACCGTCCTCCTCCTCGCTCATCGGCATCTTAAGCGACGTTATGCGTTGCTTAGTCTCCTCCTCAGCCGTCCGTTCCGATCTTGTTTTCCAGCCACCTCGGCTCCTCCATCCTTCCGGATGCCTCCGTTTGGAATCAGTCCACACAGACCATCCAGGCACCAACCCTTTTCGCTCTCTGCTTTGAGGCGTTCGGTGCCCGCAACCGCGCCTCCGAATACCTCGGCCCTCCGTCTCCCTTCATCGTCGGCTAGGTGCTTCTCCGGCTATTTGTTGGGGCTTCATGTTCCCGCTCCTTCTACCGCCGCCTTGCCTGTCGCCACTGCAGCCTCCCACCGGCCCAAATTCCAATGGCAGCGTTGTTTTAACGCTTGCTTCTTTTTGAGGAAAAAATGAATTACAAAACAATATGGTCGGGTTGTGTTCTTCGTCCGCTACCTCTTTCACTTTCCGTTTCATTATTGCTATTTTTTGCTTCCTTGCCTCGTTTTTTATCGCCTCTATTTGGGTTATCCTTGTAGTAGCCTGTTTCGATCTAGTTATCATCCTTGAGGGTTGAGATGGGTGTATGGGGGTTTGATTGTGCAATGGTGTGGTTTGGGTTTGAGTTAGCGGGTTCGTGTACTGTGTTGTTCTTGTTGTGTTGCAGGCTTCTTGTGAGCGATGTTGATTTGCCATGTTCGATGACGTCGTGGTTGTGCGTTGACATCTGAAGGCTCGCTTGAGTCCATAATCTGAGGTGACCGCTGCTCCCAGAGTTCTCTGTGTGCGTTGTCCCTTTGGCCGATCATTTTCGTTCGTCTTTTGGCTTGTGTTTCGCGGTGTAGGATGGCTTGTACTTGTATTTTTATTTATGTCATTTGATTCTGTAATTTACTTTCTGTCATTTGCTTTTGTAATTTCCTTTATGTCATTTGCTTCCAGTTGTACATGATGGTTAGTCCATCTACCAGCTTGTCCGGTCTCTCGGTTTCTCTAGGCTTGTCTAGAAAACCGAATCCTTATCTTGCTTCCAAAAAAAATAGAAGAATTGAAGCCACAAGGTCGGAAGCAAAGAGATCAAGAAGCTCATGCCAAGATGTGTAGAAGTAACCCATAAGTTGGGTCTCGGGCCAAGACAAAAGAAAATGAAATAATTTGCCAAACGGGCCTTTTTTTGGCCTTTATTAGGGGAGTGTCCACCAAGCCCATTTAATTAGGTTTTTGTCCACCTAAATTCGTGCCCCCCAACCTAACCCAAATTGAAGCTCTGTTCCTCGCAGGTCTCGTTCATCACTGTCAGATTCCACCTTCTTCTCCGATCGACGGCGTGCAATGTCCTTCTCCAATCTGTTCCCTTCTCCAATCGGATCGAATACGTTGGAGCGGAAGGGGGAGAAAGGAGTGTTGTTCTTCTCCGGTCGTCGAAGGCAGATATGTTCCCTCTTGAATCTACCCAATTGACCTCTCTCTTGAATCTGTTTGATTAGCACTTTCCGACGTCACCGCCTCCTTCGCCACCGCCTTCGACGCCACCGCCTCCTTCCCTCCCTCCACCACGTCGGCCACTTTCTTCTCAAACACAGATCTGCTGTTATTGCTGTTGCACAGATAGAAATGGCGGATCGAAGACGTTGGAGCCACTGTAATTGTAAGTATATTTCAAATACAGTTTTTTGCTCACTTTCTCTAATTAATGTGAATATCAAATACAATTTGCTTAAATACAGTATATATCAAATACAGTTTTTTCTCACTTTCTCTAATTAATTTGTTCAAATAATTAATGTGAATATCTAATTAATTGTAAGTATATATCAAATACAGTGGCACCCTCAATTTGCTCAAATTTTGTCAAATGAGAAAAAAAAGAAGAAGAAGAAGAAATGCAATTGGATTAGTGGAATGGTTTTCAAATCATTCTGAAATCGATCGAATTACATAATATCTTGTTTGTTTGTTTATTTATTTATTTATATAGACAACTGATGAATTAAACAATTAAGTTCTTAGATATCTTATCTATATACATTTGTTAGATTCAACAGCTTTTATCCATATAGCCTTTTATTGGTGCAGTTACATATTGATTAGCTTTTACATATTGATCGTAGCGCTGGCATGGTGCCGCCGGTGTCGACGCCGGAGCTCGTCCTCCTCTGTGAAGCCCGACCACCAAGTCTCCAATTTCAGCACTTCTCTCCACTCTCTCCCAGGCCCCAAGGTCCCCTTCTCCTTTGTAATGTTGGCTGATTTCAGCAATTCGATTTTGAGTTTTTAATGTGGGATGATTTTCTGAAATTTGTGCTGAAATGAAAGCTTGCTTTATTTTGCTGAAATGAATTGCAAATTAATTATATAGATCTTGGTTTCTATTAGGTTTATGATGAAAATCATACGCCACATCTGCACAATAGGAAAGGATATGTAATACATTTTCCTTTGATTTTTTTTAAAGCTAAGAACAAAATAAAATAATTTATTTCTTCAACAAAATATTAATTTGCTGAAATTGTTATTATAATTGCTGAAATTGGTGTTAAAATTGGGCGAATTCAGTTTCAGCAACTCCGGTTTCATCTACTTCGATTTCAGCAATGTCAGCGTCAGCAACTTTGGTATTGTTGTCCACATCTTTTTAGTGCATTTTTAGTGCAACTCCGGTTTCAGCAGCTACGGTTTCAGCAAATACGGTGAAGTGGGTGGACATTTAGCTCCGTTTTCAGCAAAATGCTAATAAAGGCGGAAAATATGGACATTCTAGTAAACCCCAAAAAAAAAGAAAAAAAGAAAAAAAAGCAACTCCGATTTTAGCAACCCTGGTTTCAACAACTTCAGTTTCTACAACGCGCGGAAAAAAAACGCTGGAATAGGGGTTGCTGAAACCAAATGTGCTGAAACACGGTTTCAGCAACTCCGATGTGGAAGCGCTGACGCGAAAAAATAAAAAACTAATTTCAGCAATTGCAACAACAATTTAAGCAACTCCGGTTTCAGCAACCCTGGTTTCAGCAACTCCGATTTCAGCAACTTAGGTTTCAGCAACGCGCGAAAAAAAAAAAACTAATTTCAACAATTTCAGCAACTTCGGTTTCAGCAACTTTGGTTTCAGCAACTTCGGTTTCAGCAACGCGCGAAAAAAAAAACGCTGAAATAGGGTTTGCTGAAACCAAATGTGCTGAAACAGGAGAGGGGCACAGGGGGCGCGCGTGGGGGGGCAAAGGGGCAAAGGGGGCAAGGGAAGGAAGGTGGACATTTTGCCAATTTGGGGGAGGAAGAGTGGACATTTTCCTAATAAAGGCCCTAATTATGGCCTATATCACAATTCCCCCAAAGAAAATTAACCGAGCTATCATGACCCAAGCTGAGTAGTTGTATGCAGGGAAGAACTCCGGTGAAGACAACCAAAATTCGACCAAGTTTTTCTGTCTTTGACTAAGTTTCTACCCGGGTATTGATTGACAACAAGGTTGTTTAAGTTGTGTGTTCTATAAATATATATATATATATATATATATATATATATATATATAGTTTTTATGTCATTTTCATATTATTATTCAAGTACTTTGAAATCCGAATTCGAGATTATTTGTGTTCATGAAGAGCTAAACCCCTTGATCTTTGTTTGGTTAATCAATTGATGCTTTAAACTCATTGTTACTGTGAGATTTTCTCTTTCTCTTATAGGATTCCCTGAAAATATGACGGATGGAGAAAGAATCAAAGGCAGAAACAATCAAACAAATATATGATAGAACAAGTTCAATGCTCCAAGAGCAGGTCCAAATATCAAGCAAAGAGTTGACAATTTGCAATAGATGTCGAATCCCCAACTCTTGGGCACGTAAAATCTCATTGCGAAGGTCCAAAGCTTCGGAAAACACACAAGAAGTATTATTACAGCGGCCCGAACTGGGCGAAACCACGCGAGCCTCAGAGATTTATAATATTGATTTAAGGGTTTGTTAGCCTGATTACCTAATAATAGCCTAAATCAATCTAGTTTTAGATCTACTGGAATTCTAGTTAGATCGGAGTAATTAATTGTTTTTCTCTATGACTGGTTGACTTAGTTTATTACAAGATGATTAATTTATAACTGATATATGAATGGTTGCTTAGATTCAATTGGTCTTATTGATTTTATTTATATTCATTGCTATTGTAAAAATTGAATTTATATAGTTCCTAGGTTGTTTAATAATAAGGATCTTTAGAATTTGGTTGACCTAATTATTACTCACTCCGTTCGGTAAAATATGTCACTTTACTATTCACGTACGTTTTTTTAGGAGATAAAAACTATATAAAATATCTAGTTTTTTAATAATTTTTTTTAACAATTTCGTAGTTATTATTAATAAATACAAACTTGTTAAAAAAATTTATAAAAAAATAAATATTTTATATAATTTTTATCATTATAAAAAAGCGTGCGTGAATAGTAAACGACATGTTTTGCCGAACGGAGGAAGTATTGAATTGAAAAAATTGGAATGTTGATTTCCACGATATGTTAATCAAGAGGAATAGGTTTAGAGGAATTAAATTTAACCATTCCGGAATGTTGACCTAATTATTATTGAATTGAAAAAAATTTAACCATTTCGGAATGGTTCAGCCAAAAAAGGCTTGTAAATAGTACCAAAGGTCCCTAATTTGAATCCGGATAACTGCTCTCTATTTATCAAAATCAAGGTTTAGAGTAATTAAATGATCAGTAATGGAGTTTGTATGTGAATACTTGCATTTATTTTCAAGTATGATAGATTGTAAGTAAATAAATATGATAGATTGCAAGCGAAGAGGGAAGAGGAGTTTAAGGAGTATTATTATCTGCCTAATGTTGGATAAGTTTCAAGGTCCATAAGCAGATGGGCTTAAGCCCAATACGAGTGTTGTATATTATTGATACAGGGGATACACGCAACATGGTTATTAGGATTTAGATCCACAGGTTTAAAATTTTAAGATTTTACGATTTAGAGATGCCATTTAAATATCTCATTCTCATCGGGATGGGAGTGTAGGATTTTAATGTGTTAGAATCTTATGACCTAGTTGTTAGATTTTTTTAAAATTGGAGGATCATACGATCCTTTGCGAGTCTTAAGATCTTAAGGTCTAGTTTTATTTTAACTTTTAATGACTTGAGTGTACGACTCATTTATGTTATTATTAAGATCTAAGTTAGTCCAAATGTCTAGTTTTATTATTTTGCTACTCGTTTCAACACCGATGGCGGATCTAGTGTATCAAAACTAGGTTAGCGAAAAAGTTTTAGTGATGACAAAGAAGTGCTAAATGAGTTCGGAAATCGGAATTAAACGACGACTGAAGTGTGAAGTTTGATAAACGGCAAAAAGAAATGTGTTACGTGCTGCCGCTGCTGCGTGTTACGTATTAACTGAATTGAATATTGAAACTTTTCGTTATGTATGTGGAAGGAGGGTGACTACTGAAAACTTGAAAAAAAAAATTGGACCCAAATCAAATTATGCCCACCTAAACAAAATATGACCCAGCAAAAAAAACTTAGCTTCTTACTTAATTCTGAAATTTTTTACCCAACGATGACTGAGATTGCTCCCTCAACCATTCACCACTATTCAACTCTTGTGTCTCTCTTTCACCTAATACCCTCTTTACAATAAAGGAATAGAAAAAAACTTGTATATGTAATTCTTTTTCTATATGTAATTCTTTTTGTAAAATTGATGTCATAAAATTTTACGATTTTACGATCTGGTATATAAGGTCATTTGTGATTCAATCATGTGATCTCAATCTTAATAACCTTAAATACAAGTATATATACAATTAGACTTATCAATCAGGTCATTCAGGTCGGGTTTGGCTTCATGTCATTCAGTTCCTGGGTATATCGGATTTTAGATCAACCGGGTCACGAATCATTCCGAGTCTAGCCAAACCGGGTTTGCCCCAGTTGCAGGTTGATCCAACAAGTCAAAAAAAAGTGAACTTTTTTAAATCTTTGTAAAAATATTATCAAATTTTAATTATAATATCAACACGTCAAATTAAACTAAATAATAATATTATAGTTAAATTTATAAATATTATAATATTATTATTATATAAATATTTTAAGCATAAAAAATAGAGGAAATCTATAAACCAAAGCACTATCCACTGGTTAGGCCAAATTAGGTGATTGTCCCTCCGGGCAGGTTTACTTCCCTCTGTTCTACACTTTATGTTTTCGCTCATTTGTTTTTTGCTCCTTTTATATCGTTTGGAACCGATCATCGTGTCCTCTCTAATCTTTTTACTTCTGATTGTTGTTTGGATGTTTAGATGGCTGAATCGAGGAATGCACGCCGAGGTTAGTGTTGTGTGTGTATGGTTGGTGTTCATTGATAGGGTTTTTGGTTTGTGTTTTCATTAATGTGTTGTTGAAAGTAGGGTAATCTGTTGTATTGTATTCTATCTTGTGTAGGTTCGCCCTTTTCTGATTTAGAATCTCATAAAATGCATTTCAATGTGAGTATTATGGTTTTTATTTTTCCAGTTGTGTGGGTGTCTTCTGTTTTTGTTTGGGTCGGCTCTATGTGTTCATATGTCTTTTATGTGTTTTCGCTTATGATTTGTAGGAAATAAGGTATTGGTTGTTTGCTGAAGAGTGGTTTCAATCACGGAGTAATCTTTACTCCTTCCCTGAAGTATGCGATTTTATCAAGTGAGGGTTGTCAGATTCTGATATTCAGCAGCTTAAGAATAACTGTTTAGGATTAGTCTTTATTCAAGGGTCAAAATTGCGTTTTAATTTTCAATTAGTTCATCAGATGTTAATGCATGAAGTTGTGACAAGCAAGGAGATGTAAATGTGGTTTAAAGTTGATAGTCTGGTTGATCGTTTTTCTTTACTTGAGTTTTATGTTATAACTAGTCTTCCAGTTATTGAATATGATCCTTCTTCTGTCAAAGTTGTTACAATTAAACGGATTTTTGGCAAGCACAGGGTATATTATGCTTATGCTGACATACTTGAGAATGTTTGGAGCTGAACATAAAGAATCTCCCAAAAAGTTAGTCATGGCTAAGCTTTTGATTATTGGGAAGGTGTTGTTATTTAAACGAATCGAGCTTCTGAGCTTGGATCATATAGCGCTTACATGTGCTGCTGAAAATTTTGAACATTTTCATTGGGGCCGCGAAAGTTAACGTGTCTTTTTTAAATGTCTGAGAAGGGTTTATTATGTTAAAAAGGGTGGTAAAGTTGGGGGTGTATGAGCTGTTTGGATATCCTCTAGCATTCCATGTTAGTTGTGTTTTTTAAACTCCTTTTTTATTTTAGAAATAATTTTACTTGTCAGCTATTGCTGACAATCAGATGGTGATGTGTGTATATAAAATAGGTTTGGATTTTGGAAGCTTTTCCTTCTATTGATGAAAAAATGGGTTGTAGTTTTAAATATATTCCAAATGATCCATTCTCTTTACATTGGTTGTGTAATGACAAAAGTAATTACGAACAAGAAGTGGCTCTACTCAGTGGTGAAGTGTTGAGCTTGTTATTTTCACCCTTCATTAGTTGTCAGCATGATTTTTGTAATGATCATTTGTCAGCATTTTGTTTGTTTTATTTTATTTTCAGTATTCTTTGTATTTTCTGAACAGGTCCCTGTCTATTCAAAGTATGGAGAATTTTCAAGGAAAGCTATAATGGATTTTATAGAAGAAGTTACCGATGGATTTTTGGGCTTTTTGATCGAGCCTGTTTTTTCCCAAACTTGGGAAGGCCCTCATTACAATGTGAAGAGTGTTAGGAGGGTTTTTCACATGTTGAGGAGTGGAGCATTTGTTGGTGCGGGTTTTGAACGTGTTTCTACTTCTCCTGCCACTGATTCTGATGATTTTGAAGTCCCTTTTGTAGTTCCGTTGGTGCGATTTAGTAGGAAACGAAAGGCCGAGGAGGGTAAAAAGAGGCAGAAGAGTAAGCCATTTCCGGGTGCCATTTTGAGGATGGAGTTCTCTAAAAGGGTAGAGGCTGATAGTAGGAAGATCAGGGATGGTTATAAAAATGATGACAAAAAGTTGAGAGCTAATAAAGGGTGTAATGTAGCTGATAGAAGGGATAAGGGAGCTGACATGGGGGATGATGCAGCCAATATCAGAACTCACACCGAGGAGATGCCTAAATGGGCGAAGAAGCTGTGTTTGAAGTGGGAGAACATGTTTGAGATGGTTAGAAGTAAGATTGTAATGTTGGAAGAAGGGATTATTGATCTTAAGGGAAAACTTAATGGAGTTGGTGATGATATCCAGTGTGAAGGAGTTAAAAATGGCGGGTTGGCATGTGAAGAGACCGATATTAATGTCATGGGGGGAACTAATATTGGTGATGAGGGTTTTTGGGGATGTTGACATACTTGAGTCTGAGGTTCACTTTATGCTGACAGGCCTCCAGTGGATGCTGACAGTCCACCAGGGGATGCTGAAAATGGAGCTTCACAATTTTAGAAGATAAAACATTTGTCAATTTAGTTAGTAATGTCTTGTTGTATTTGTGTAAACATCCTTGGGGATACATAAATTTGTAAAATAGGCAGAAGAGGCTGAGGAGGCGAAAAAGAGGCATAAGAGTAAGCCACTTCTGGGTGCCATTTTGAGGATGGAATTCTCCAAAAGGGCAAAGGCTGATAGTAGGAAGATCAGGGATGATCAAAAAAATTCTGACAAAAAGGTGGGAGCTAATAAAGGGTGTAATGTAGCTTACACAAGGGATAAGGGAGCTGACATGGGGGGTGATGCAGCCAATATCAGAGCTCACACCGAGGAGATGCCTAAATGGGCGAAGGAGCTGTGTTTGAAGTGGAAGAACATGTTTGAGAAGGTTAGAAGTAAGATTGTAATGTTGAAAGAAGGGATTATTGATCTTAAGGGAAAACTTAATGGAGTTGGTGATGATATCTAGTGTGAAGGAGTTAAAATGGCGGTTTGGCATGTGAAGAGACCGATATTAATGTCACGGGGGGAACTAATATTGGTGATGAGGGTTTTTAGGGATGTTGACATACTTGAGTCTGAGGTTCACTTAATGCTGATAGGCCTCCAATGGATGTTGACAGTCCACAGGGGATGCTGAAAATGGAGCTTCACAATTTTAGAAGTTAAAACATTTGTCAATTTTGTTAGTAATGTCTTGTTGTATTTGTGTAAACATCCTTGGGGATACGTAAATTTGTAAATACTTCTAGGATTTCTGTTAAATATATCGTAATGTATATGCTGATATTTGTGATATTGGAAATTTAACTATTTGTTATGGTTGCTCAGCTATCTTTCATTTGGTTATACACTGACATTTGTTAAATGATATCCATATAACAAGAATTAATAAGCTGGCATTCTTTTATTATATGGATATTTACTCAATTTATGTATATGTCATGGTGGATAAATATAGTTTGACAGATATTTACTCAATTAAGTCTTATTATATCGTAAATTTATAAGCTGACATTTTGTTTCTTTGTTTGTCTACTATCTTTAATGTTCGAAATGAGGTATCTATTAAGTGTTGTCAATTATTTGTTAGCGAGTGTCAGCTTTTAGTTGACAGTGTATTTGTCAGCATATGTTTACACTCTTCATTAGTGCAAATATATGTATGCAACTTTGAATGTTTGTTAGTTATATGTCATACCTTTTTATGGGGGGAATGTCTTCACTGTGAAGTGTATATATATATCTGATAAGTGACTTTAGCATGGAAGTATGTGTTGATTATGTTGACAAACGGATTTGGAAGAAAATATGTGATGACAGAAGATATATAATCGAAATTGGGGGTGCGAAAATGTTAAGGGAAATGGGGGAAGCGAAATTGTGGGGAGAAATGGGGACACTGACATTCTCGTGAGGGGGGGGGGAGATTGTTGATCAGGATGAGGTGCGTTGAGAGGGGCACGAGCAGGGGTCATGTGATAATCAATGGACAATTTGTTAATAATTTTTGGCTCGTGGATATTTCATTAATTTGATCTTATTATATGTCCAATTACTTTTCTATCCCTAAAAAATATCATATTTCTACAAATAAGTGCTCTAAACATACTACAATTATAAATATATACATTATTTAACTTATGAGTGGCATTAACGAACATAATTGCATGACAAATCTGTGTGTGGTCTACGTGGTGCATCTGTTGCGTCTACATAGTGCTAACTCACCAGGTCAATTTTGACCCAATGGATCATCAGGTATTGACCCTAAAATTTCCGGGTCAATCGGGTTCGGGTCATTTTCGCGTCATTCGTTTAAAACACCGGGTTCAAAACTAAAAAATTATCAAGCATTCGAGTCGGGTTTTTTCAGGTTGGGTTATGTTTTGACAGGTTTACATACAATCACCCTAGTTCAATGTGTCATATAGTATTCAATTCAAATATATATATAGAGCAGTTGAACCCAAGTAAACTGGACTAAGAATAAAAATAAATAAAAAAAATATAAATATATAAATAATAGATCATATGTACGTACACAACCCTTATTGTGTATCATGTTAACAAATCTGGGTTATTGAATTAAGAAGATTGACGAATGAGATTAAAAGTAACTTTTGGTTATTCGTTGGTATTGAGAGATTATTCGTTGGAATGAAATTATTCGGTGGTATTGGGCGATTATTTGTTAGAATAAAATTTACATTTTTTTACACTATTTGTACATAAGAATAATTACATAATTATAGAAGAATAATCATGTGAAAATAGACGAATAATCATGAACAAATAGACGAATAATTTTTGCATACACGATAAGGCATGTGTACACGATAAGGTTTGTGTACATTGTAACCAATATCTCTCTCTCTCTCTCTCTGTTTAATTAAATTTTTATGTATTTCAAATAATATGAATTTAAAATAAACTATTGCATAGATTGTATAAATCAAATACTCAATATTGTGTTAAGTTTGTAATTACCTTATAAACTTCCCATAATTAATTTACATGTTATATAAGGTATTTTATTTTAAAATTATGTTATTTTAAATATTTTATATTTTTTTAATAAAAACTTTATAAATGATTATGCTTATAAGTTATAAGAATAATGCATTGGGAATCCAAACACAAGTTATACAAATCACCGCTTGTGTTTTAAACCCGAAAATCACAAGTGCCGCTAAAAGAAGTTGAGAGAAGAATGTTTAAGAACAACTTAAGTCTATTATTTAATTTCTCATTTTTCATGCCCTTCGGCCTTGTGAATACTTAGCTCACTCGTTGATTTTTTTTGGTAGAAGGAGAGGTGAAGCTCTTTAAGCAAGTGCTTTATTAAAAAATAATATATAGCGGCTATGGTCTAATCAAACGGGGGTAGCCAGGCCCCTTACATCATTCACTAACAAATTTAAAGCTCCCACAGAAGGATTAGCCAAGATATGATAACCAAAGATAAAATTATATGCTAAGCTAGCTAAATGGTCCGCAACCGAATTGGCTTCGCGATATATATGATGAAACCGGATCACCCAGTCTCTATGAATAAAGTCTTGGCATCTATGCACTAGGCTAGCAAGAGGATGCAAGACGGGACTTGTCTCTTGAGAAGGTGGACGATGAGTTGGGAGTCCATCTCCACTTCCAATTGGCGGTATCCCATCTCCCACGCAAGTTGGAGACCATAGAACACCCCCTAAAGCTCAACAGTAGATAGGCACAGAACAAATGCCAATATTGCACACATATCCTTGTATCCACTACCCCTCGTCGGTAGGAAGCACCCCTCCAATTAGACATGGCCACGGGTCCGACCCGCTGGGTCGACGGGTCGGACCCGCCGAGTCGCGAACCCGGGGGGCATGACCCGAACCCTAACCCGGGTTTTCGGCGGGTCGACGAGTTCGGGTCACCCGGCGGGTCGACGGGTCGGACCGCCGGGTTGGCCACATGGCAACAAACCATGTACCTAGCGGGTTTTGCGGGTCGACCCGCCGGGTCAACCATTTTTTTTTAAAAAAAATGGTTTTAAACCCAAAATAAAACTCAACCCATGAAGTCTTTCACCACACTTTCGATTTAAGGTTGACAAAACATGGTATGTGGGAAGATATATATAAATACCTTCATTACACTCCATCATTTCATCACACTTTAGATGTGGGAAAGAAAAAGTTGGATTGTGGGAATGACAAGTAGGGATATGAGAAGATATATATAGAGAAAATAGAGGTAGATAGCACACTTTCGATGTGGGACAGAAATATGGGATATGAAAGAAATTGTGAGAAATTGATGTTTCGTCGAATCGAATTATATGATGTAAAATGTAATGTAATTAAAGTATTTGGATTATATGGTGGAATATAATGTAATTTAAGTCTTTGGATTATATGATGTAACATATAATATAATTAAAGTGTTTACCTCTTAGGATTTAATGAAATGAATAACACATGGTGATGAAACATCATGATACAATATATCAAGTTATGTTCGATTAATCTTGCTATTTAATTCAAATCATAATTTTGTTGATCCATTAATCAATCATAAGTGTTTTACCCAATATTATATTTCATTCTTGTTCTTGAAAATCCAAAGTTCTATATCATTTTCATAATAACCGAAAACTCGATATTAAGGATACCATACAAGTGTAATAGCTTTATCAACAACAATATTTATATTCTTTGAAATTATATGATAAATACTCCTAACTTAGTATCATATAGAATGATTTCATAGCGGATCCACCAAATAACATAAATGCTTAAGGTATTGTGTTGAACTTCACACTTTCTTGTTATCCGTTCGTTATTTTAATCTTTCATAATTGATAGGTAAAATATTTTTCAAAAAAATAATATTTATATAAAGTGTAGTACTAGTGTTTGTATATGATAAAAAATTATAATGATGGATTGACATGAAAAAATCGAATGGTAGAGATTGAAGACATGACTTAGTTTCTACTTGTTTTTGTCCCACATCCCATCCCACATTGAAAGTTAGAGGAAAGGGGGAAGGGTGGTAACCCTATAAAACAAGCAAATGTTGGGTAGGATCTTCACAACATGCAATGCATGACAATTTACACATTATGAATAAATAAAATTCATAATAATTGTAAATATAAATTCTAGTTTTTTTTTAGTAAAATTTTTTTAAAAAAAAAAAAATTTGATGACCCATTGGGTTGACCTGTCGGGTCGACCCGCCGGGTCGGACCCGTCAGGTCACGGGTTATCTTTTCCCTGACCCTCAACCCGAGCCAACCCTTTGACCCTGACCCGGTGGGTCACGGGTCTACTCCAATAGTCGCTAGACGACCCAGACCCGACTCCTACGAAAAAGCCCCATCTGAATTCAACTTATTAACCCACCCTCCCCGAGGCAATTTCCAGTGGATCAACCTCTCCTCTTGTCTACTAATATGTAGCCCCTCAACATGAACAAGCGCCTTGTGGTAGCACTGTGCTTGAGCTAAGACAAACACACTTTCTGTTGGTGGGGATGTTCCCATCTCCAAAAATCCTACCGTTACATCCAAATAACTAACCGTAGTGTAAGTAACATGTTATTGTTTGGCCAAAACAATAACATGAAATTGACCAAATAATTTCATTTGCATTAAAATACGTCAATATCATCCAAAATTAATCAAAATCTTAATTTCGCCAATTGCATGTTATCGATTTTGCCTGGATTGATAAACGAAAAAAATCAGGATATTTGTTACAACCTTCCACAAAGACTGAATTATTTTTCTAAATTTTGAAAAGTAAAAATATTTTTTAACACCCTTTTAAGAATATTTTTTCAGAATATTCATAATATTGAAAATAATTATCAAAATGTTCAACGATTCAAACATTTTGTCAAAATGTTCAAAATTGTCAGACGTGCCAGAAAACCGCGGTTTCAACCCGCGGTTTTCTATGGAATCTCTGCAAATGAAGAGAACATCTGAAAAAAAAAAAAAGAATATAGGTGAACATCGGTTTGAAACCGCGGTTCTACCTTTTTTTATTTTTTTTAAACGAAAATGCATAAACTGCGTGCTCAACCCGCGGTTTATGTCTGTATTTGGAATCTTGCAGATGAAACGCGGGTCTAACTCGCGGTTTATGTTGTAATTATCGTCAAAGATTCCCGAGCCTGGAACCCTAAACTGAAACCCTAATATAAAACGCGGACTAAATTCGCGTTTCTTGTTGCATATCAATCTTCAGCTCTCACCCTACCCGTTGTATTCGCTTCATTAATTCTCATATTCTTCTTCAGCTCCACCATATTCTACTTCACTCATCCATGATTTCTTTCCACCTTCCGTAAGCATGTTAGTACTATCATAGAAGCATATCAAGAGTTTGAAGAAGTTTATTAAAGGTTAGTTCATACAAATCATCACTTTTTTATTTTTATAAGTATTCTATGTTGGTTTAATGAATATTACTATGTTCTCATGGAGTTAAAGAAAATTTCTAATTTTCTAGTTGTTAGCCTGACATGAACAATATTTGTAGCATTGATGTGCAAAAGAAAGTTTAGTAGTGTTGGTTTAGTAATGCTATGATCTAGCAAGTATAATTGGTTATTACCTTCAATGAAAATAGTTGATCAGCATACAATTGAGTAAAATATCTAAATTTTAGAAGTTGTGGTGGTAATTAATTAATTATGTAAAGATTGATATACGATTGAATTAGTTATAATGTGGTAAAGAAAATGATAAAAACTAACTTCTTGTGGTTGGTAGTACAGGATGGATGACCACTACAATTCATTTAATGAGGAGGAGATAGAAAATGATAAAAACTAACTTCTGTTAAGCTAGGAGGCAACTAATTGAAATTTAATTCGATTCTGTTAAGCTAGGAGGCAACTAATTCAAATTTAATTCAATTCTGTTAAGCTAGGAGGCAACTAATTCAAGTTTAATTCAATTCTGTTAAGCTAGGAGGAAACTAATTCAAATTTAATTCAATTCTGTTAAGCTAGGAGGCAACTAATTGAAATTTAATTCGATTATGTTAAGCTAGGAGGCAACTAATTCAAATTTAATTCAATTCTGTTTAGCTAGGAGGCAACTAATTTAAGTTTAATTCAATTCTGTTAAGCTAGGAGGAAACTAATACAAATTTAATTCAATTCTGTTAAGCTAGGAGGCAACTAATTGAAATTTAATTCGATTATGTTAAGCTAGGAGGAAACTAATTCAAATTTAATTCAATTCTGTTAAGCTAGGAGGCAACTAATTGAAATTTAATTCGATTCTGTTAAGCTAGGAGGCAACTAATTCAAATTTAATTCAATTTTGTTAAGCTAGGAGGCAACTAATTCAAGTTTAATTCAATTTTGTTAAGCTAGGAGGCAACTAATTTAAATTTAATTCAATCCTATTAATATGGGAGACAACTAATTCAAATTTAATTCAATTATGTTAAGCTAGGAGCCAAGTAATTTAAATTGAATTCAGTTATGTTAAGTTGGTAGACAATGACTTCAAATTATGTTAACCAAGATTGCATGTCTAACCTAATCCTCGCGTTGTCGGTCCAATGCATCTCGATAATACTTCAGAGACCTAGGTGTCATTCTGTATGAATACGAACAATGTAGCCATCTCATTGCAAGAGAATCTTCTCCATCTACAAAGTGCACGCCAAATGGAGGAGGCTGAGAACCTTGACCTTTCTTCTTTCGAGACTCTTGTGTCTTCGCCCTTCGAAGTTCATTTTCATCGCCCCCGGTGTTCACGTAGATACATTTTGGTCGTCCTATTGAGATGCGCTCCCAAGCACATAACTACATAATGAAAGAGAGCGTTGTATACAAAAATTGAATCACCAATTTAACTTTGATTCTTATCAATAATTTAATAAATTCATTTAGCCCTTTAGCTTTGCATCGTATGAATAAATTGAATCAACTATCGACATTCAGTTACCTGCAATAATATGATGGGTCCCACAACCTCCGCCTTCTCCCGATGCGTCGCTCTACAGAGTTGGCGATATAAGAATGCAAGCGTAGCACTTCCTCAACTGTATTGGCCAGCTGCCTCTAAATCTGCCAAAAGTGGAAGGTAGATTAACTGCACTTGTCCGCCACTAGTATCAGCAAATGTTACACTAGCCATTAGCAACAGAATGTATGCCCTAGCTTGACATTGAAATGTGGCTTCGTCAGCATCATCTTGTAAAGGGACAATTAGCTGTCGTAACCATGACATTTTCACCGATGATCCACGAATACAATTTTCCGGTGGAGTGGCCCCGAGCAATGTTTGAGCGACAAAAGCCCAACTATGACATGCAGTGCCAGTCACTGCAAGACCGTCCACTCGAAGCCCAAGCAGAACCGACACATCTTGTAGTGTGATTGATGCCTCCCCAACAGTCAAGTGAAATGTGTGTGTCTCAGGCCTCCATCTCTCCACTAAAGCGGTCACAAGTTCGTGATCAATCTCAAACGTAGATCCTAACCGATAGATACCGTAAAAACCTGCCGCATTTATGTAATGTAGGACTCTCAGGTGTGCGATCAAATCTCTGCCAAACTTTCGTAAGTGCATCCTGTGCTGGATCACCCCATCAGTCTACACATATATAAAGTATGCAAGTTATATGTCGATAATATTATGTCAACCAATACATAATTTCCATTAACAATAAATCCTTACATATTCAACGCGGTTCCACACGTCAGTCGACCTATGGAGATGTTGTCGGTGAAGTACGTCACTCACTAACAGCCCGGGATTCAACTGCATTTCCATTTGCCTAATCTAAACACATAAAATTTCAACATGAAATATATCATTAAGATTGAATAGTTCTATCAGTTGATATATTCATTATTCTACCACTATCTAGCTAACTAGTAAATAATGTTTATCTATATTATTTTATGCTATTCTATTATCATATAGTGTTATGTCTATATTAATTTGATCTAAAATAGCATCATGCAATTACAAATTAACGAATTATATAACTACACATACTTACTAATTTACATTATAATATCATTCCCATACATCATTCATATAATATAAATTTTCATTCCCATACTCCATTCATACTATATAATATTATACCATAAAAAATTAAATAATTATAAAATAATCAAGTTTTATATATATCATAATTTTTAATTCTATATGCTACTATTATCTAATCATACACTAATCTACTTTCACATGCACACACTATTAAAGACAAATTAGTATTATAATATACAAAAAATTGCATAAACAACTAAATAATAAAGCACTAACCTCAATAAGTGATGGCAGTCCGGATTTAGAAGAGAAATGAGCTGGGATAGGTTATGAAGCAAATAAGAGGATGAGATGGAGATGAATAAGAGGTATTAGGGTGGGATGAAACGCCAAAACACCATCACCGCCGAGAGGAAGCCATGAGCGGCTGAAGCTTGATGTTGAAGAGGATGAAATGGGGGAAAGACGGGTAGGGTTTTGTTTTAAGTGTATATAAAGCAAACCCGCGGCCTAGATATGCGGTTTTATAAAGGAAAACCGCAAACCCAAACCGCGTCTCATTTAATGTGACCGTTGACCAGCATTTGCCACATAAACCGCGGTTTGAGCACGCGGTTTATGCATTTCCATTTAAAAAAAATAAAAAAAGGTAGAACCGCGGTTTGAAACCGCGGCTTACCATTATCTTTTTTTTTTATGTTTCACTGACAGATCAGAGATTCCAAATAAAACCGCGATTTTTTGTTGCCCCTGACACTTTTGAACATTTTGACAAATAGTTTGAAACGTTTAACATTTTTATAATTATTTTCAATATTATGAATATTCTGAAAAAAAAAATTCCCCTTTTAAAGGTTGTGTTATTTTAATATTGTTGCTTTTTTTAAAAAAAATACCAATAAATCCAAAATGGTTAGTTTTAAATACCAATTTTGACAGTTTGGGCAAACAAAAACGGCAGGAATCTTATTGACAAACTATATATAGTGTATTAAGCAACCCCAAGTTTAAATGTTATTTGTTGGGTTTAATACAAATGAAGTAAAGTTTTCGGAGTTTTCTCCATTAGGGATCATATCAAACATTGAAAAGAAACGAACCCGTGATTTTATTTGTGACGTGGAGTATAAATGTTAATTGTTGGGACCATGTATCAATGATGGATGTATCATCTTGAACAAGGCAATGCAAATTCCAGAAATGAGATAGGTGCAATTTGCAAAGGATTGTTTAGGGGAAGAAGAAGGGGAGCCCACACCAAAAATGCGGTGTGATTGGTGTAGTCAAGCTGGTGATGGCAGATCGAGAGAGATCCGTTTCAGAATATATATTTGCAGGGAGGGGGAGGCAGGCCACAGTAAAAAGACAGGGAGCTTTTACTTCCCTTTTTCATGCTAAAAGATTAAATGATTCCCTTTGAAGGCTTCAATTATTGCGGTTGGCATTGGATCCACACCTGCTTTTGCCTTTAGCTACACACTAGACAGTTAGGTGAATTTATGGGCTCATCACTCATGCCCACGGCCCTACCATCGTTACTATTACCTCTCTATTCATAAAAGATACTCTAGAAAAGCCATATCAAAAACCCTATCAAAGACAATACTCCATCCGTTTCGAAATAAATGATGTTTGACTTTTATACACGTAGTTTTAAAAGTTAAAAATTATATAAAATTTTATTTATTTTAATTAATTTTTTTCATAGTTTAATACAGTATCTGTTAGTAATAAGTATTAAATTGTGAAAAATATTAATTAAAATAAATAAAATTTTATATAGTTTCTAGCTCCTAAAACTACGTGTAGAAAAGTCAAACATCATTTATTTCTGAACGGAGAGAGTATAATTTTATTCAGTAAAATAAAATATCGTTTTAGGTATTTTAATATTTGCTTTATTTTGATAAAAAAAAGTATTTGATTTTTAAAAATGTTATTATAATCATTAATATCTTATTAGTTGTATTTTTTCATAAAATAAAAAAGTAATGTAATAAATGAAGGTATATATTATGTATTTGTTGATAAAGTATACACTATGAGTGTAGTTTAGACTTATGCTCAAGTTTAAAAGTAAAGGATCCATTCGGTTATTATTATTATTATTATTATTATTATTATTATTATTATTATATAATGATTACCAATATGGCTATATCATAACTATATTTAAAAAAATATAAAAAGTGTATATATAGTTATGATAACTATACTGAAAAGGATCTGTTTATTTATTTATTTATTTATTTAACAGTAGGCAAACATCAGGAGAATTTTACGGGAACCGTAAAACACCTCCTTGATCATCCTGCAAGATGATGGAATACAAATCCCTATTAAAAGGGAGAGTCAAGTTATTACTAATAATACCATGTCTAGCTATGTAGTCAGCTACTCGATTGGCTTCTCTGTAGCAATGTCTGAATTCAATATAGTCGAATCTGGTAGCCATTGATTGGATCTTCTCCACTTAATGCATGATTTCCCATCTGATGTCTTCTTCCTTCTTTATTGCGTTGATTAAACTTTGATTACCGCCTTCTATAATAACTTTCCGAAACCCTTTCCTTGTCGCTTGCTGCAGACCTAGACAGATTGCAGCCGCCTCTGTCTGTAACACAGTACCTTTGCGAGTTTCTTGAGAGAAGATATCTATAACATTACCCGTGGAGTCTCTGATGACCCCTCCCCCCCCCCCCACTTGGCATCTGCCCGTGGGTTTAATCGAGCCATCTACATAGATTTTGTAGAAAGCCCCCTCCGGTCCGATCCATTTGATTTTTCTACGGTTTATTTTTTGTTTGTTTTGTGGTGACTCATTCTCGCCATTTTTCCAATTGTTGGAATTAGTAATAATTCGATGTATTAGACTTATTACATTTAGTGGTTTTGTTTTCTTGAATATGAGGTCATTCCTAGTCTCCCATATAGCTTGCCAAATGAACCCTAAGTCTTCAATTTGATTATTCCCCGAATGGGTTGATAGGAGGTCCACTATGTCAACTTGGTTTCCTCTATTATTTAGGCATTGCTTGCCAACCATTCTTTCATAGTGTGTGATCACTTCTTTGGTATATTTACGCCTTAGAAATAGGTGTGTTGTATCCTCATCAAATGAATCACAAAGGCAACATTGAGATGGAACTCGATTTATATATCTATTTAGTCTTTTCTTTGTTGGTACGCCGTCCATCATTATTTTTCAAACTAAATTTTTAATCCTATGTGGTAGGTTCAATTTCCAGATCCATTTATGGTCGACATTATTTTGTTGTCCTGTATTGTCTAAATATTGTGTTGATTTAGTTGTAAATGATCCGCTGGGTTCCAACTTCCAAATGAGTTTATCCGGGGTGTCCCACTCTGGAATTTGAATTTCTAGAATTTTTTGGACTATGTTAGGCGGGAATATGCTATTAAGAAGAGTAATATTCCATTGTTTTTGACTAGTTAGAAGCTGATTTACTCTCATGTTTGGATCTAAGTTGTCCAAGTATTCTTCTAGTGGGTAACCATTTAGCCATGGATCATTCCATACATTTATCGATGTACCATTTCCAATGATCCAAAGGAGACCTTGATTGAATTTCTTCCTAAGAGTTAATAGTCGCCCAAATTTCCAAGACGTGTTTAGGTTCGTTCTTTTATTGATGCTCTCATTTTCCAAGTATTTCTCTTTTACTACTTTTACCCATATGTTGTTATGATTCGTATGGAGTCTCCATAATAGCTTCATTTGCAAGCTTACATTTAGGTCTTCAGATTTCTTGATTCCTAATCCTCCTTGTCGCTTGGGTTTATAAATCTTGTCCCAACCAATTAGAGGTGTGTATCTCTCTGATTGAAGTTTATTCCAGAAAAGGTTCTTGTTAATTTGGTCCATTTGTTGTAGGATACCTTTTGGCAGTAGGAAATTTTGCATAAGGTAGTTTGTTTTGGAGCTTAGATTTGCTTGGATAAGAACCGCTCTTCCTGCTTGTGAGAGGGTCGAAGCCTTCCATTTAGTTAGTTGCTTCTTGAGATTTTGTATAGCCTCGTCAAGCACACAGTTCTTGATTCTACCATTAATTAGGGGAATGCCTAGGTATTTTTCTATAGTTTTTGAAATCGGGATTCTCATTTGTTGTGCTAGGGATCTTGCTAGAGTAGTACTAACATTTGCTGAAACTTGAATTGAACTTTTGGTATGGTTTATTGTTAAACCAGACAAATTGGAAAAATTATTCATCATATTTTGAATTGTGTTGAGGCTTGTGTGAGCCGCTTTAGCAAAGATAATTGTGTCGTCAGCAAATGTTAGAAACTGTATGGGAGTGCCATTTTTCTTTAATTTGATGCCTACTAAAGCATCATCAAGTAAGGCCTCCTTGTGTAATTCTCTTGCAAGATCTTCCATTACCATTACAAATATATAGGGAGCAAGAGGGTCACCTTGTCTAATTCCCCTATTAGGTTTAAACTGTTTGCTTGGAGTGTTTTTAACTAGCACTGAGAGAGTGGTTGTTGTTAAACATTTCATTACCCAATTAATCCAAATTGGGTGAAAACCAAATTTGATGAGTATAGGTTCAATATACGACCAATTGATTTTGTCATAGGCCCTTTTCATGTCCAGTTTTAAAGCCATCCATCCTTTCTTACCTTTTTGTTTATGAAAGTTATGGAATATTTCATGTGCAATTAGAGTGTTATCTTGTATTGACCTTCCTTCCACAAAAGCCCCTTGAAAATGGCTTATGAGCTTAGGGAGGATGGGTTTAGTCTATTTGCCAGAATTTTAGTGATAACTTTATATATGGTGTTGCAAAGACTAATCGGCCTATAGTGGTTAATATTCATAGGGCTTTCCGTTTTTGGTATTAGAGCAATGAAAGTTTGATTTATTTTAGAGAGTAGATTTCCAGAATGAAAGAAAGCTTTTATAGCCTTACAAAGAGAAGGACCGACTATATGCCAATATTTACTATAGAATTCCGGGAGATAGCCATCAGGACCAGGAGTCTTATCTTCTGCCATGTTAACTATTACGTTTTTTATCTCATCTGTTGTTGGGGGCTTAGTTAGGGCTAAATTCTCTTCACGGGTTACTTGTGGATGAATGTTTCTAATATCATCTTGCGAGACTTTCCTTTGTTGAGAACTCACAAAACGCTCAGACATTTCATCCGTGATTTGATTCGATATATGTGTAGGGTCAGTTATTATCTCCCGTTTTTTTGAAGTAAAGGATAATGTATTTCTCCTGAAGCTTCTTATTTTGGCGGTGGTTTGGAAGTACTTAGTGTTTCTATCTGCTAGTTGAATGTGCTTAATTCTAGCTCGTTGCTTCCAGAACTTATAATTATACTCTAACAGTTTGTTTTTTTCCTCCATTCTTGCTAACTTAATCTTTTCTTAGCAGAGGTGTTTCCCCAAGGTAGTTTAATTTGAAGATTTAAAATATCTTGTTCCAGTTTAGTTAGCTGTTTTTGAATGTTGTTATCTTGGTTCTTACACCATTCTTTTGTATTTTTCTTTAATAGTTTTTGTTTTTTTTGACAAGTTTGTAACTAAAGGAGCCCGATATCTTATTTTGCCAAACTTTTCTAACAATGTTTTCATAGTCTGATTTTAAGGTCCAAGCCATTTCAAATCTTAAAGGAGTTCCTTTTTTGCCGTCAGAGATGCATATCTGCATCGTAATAGGGCAATGATCTGAGGTAGAAAATGAGTGATGTTGAACCTTGAGATTTTTAAACTTGGTGAAAATATCTTGATGTGCTAAAACACGATCTAATCTTTCATATGTTATTGAGACTCTTCTTGTTTTTCCTCCAAGTGAAAGGAGAACCTGTAAAAGGTATCGTATGGAGATTAAGCTCTTCTTTAACATATTTTAGTCTTCTAAATCTTGCAATAGTTGGGATGTTCCCTCCAACCTTTTCTTTATCATTTTCAATATCATTTAAATCACCTATTATAATTACAGGGGTTAAATGTTTATTGACAATAATAAATATTTCCTCCCAAAATGTATTCTTCTCATGTTCTACAAAAGGAGCGTAAACGAGTAAGATGGCAAATTCAAGATCATTTAAAACTACTTTGATCATGCAATATCTATCATTTTTTTTAAGATGGTGCTATCATCTAGTATTTTGTGTCGTTTGTATAGAATCCATCGACCTTCTTTGTAACCGTTAGCTTTGATAACATGTGCTTTATGAAATTCTGTGTTTCGTAGTTGTAATTCCGTAGGGGCTTCCGTGGCTTTCGTTTTAGCAAGTATAAGGAGATCTAGCTTGTTTGTATGTCTAAATTAGTTTATCTCTTGCAAAAGGAGAGGACGCCTAGTTCCTCTCACATTCCGATATCCGAGATTAATCATTAAAATTATTTGTGGGATGCCAGTTTGGCCGATGTAGTGGAGCGTTAACTTTGTGTTTACATCTCTTTCTAGTCGAAGCTTTGTCATCTTCATTTGTTAAAAAAATTTTGCTAAAAAGGTTGATAGTAAAGATTTGGTGTAAGGTTTTAGCAAAGCCTGTCACCACACAATACAAGGAGGTATTGGCGGGACGGGGCTTATAAGTTTTCAAGGGAGAATCGGCATACCTTGAAGCAAAGAGAACATAATCTGCTTCAACTTCAAGCATTTGGATCCAAAAACAAGACCCAATAGATGGCCAAAAGGGACCACTAGCCCAAGGCATATCAAGCCAGATGAGTTTAAACCATCTGAAACCACACATCCTAAAATGAAAATAACACAAAAATAGATAGCAGTAATATTGCATATCTAATGTTATGGAGTAATAGGAGTTTTTAGCAGCAACCATAAGGTCTAAGGCAAATAAGGGAAAAAGAAGAGACCTCCCGCAAGCATAATCATTGGTGCAATAAATCAGGCGTAAGTAGATGTTAACATGCAAGTCAGTCTTTAAGGAAACAAGGGACAGGAGATATTCAGCAATGTTCCAGCTAGAGTATATTCCAAATTGAAATTTAGACAGCTCCCAATCAACCCATATCAGAAGAGTTTTTCTTTTATACTTTACTAACTTTACAAATTGATAGAGAGCAAGTCTAGGCTGCCAAAAAACAGAATTCTCAACAACAATCATAAGAGTATCAAGATTGAAATTAGGTTTAAAATAGGTCTCGTTAATATTGCTAAAGATCACATAAATGGACTGAGACAAAGAGGGCCTGTAGGGAGATTTAGGGATTGTTTCTTCACTGAGAGGACGGGCAAAGGAGGCGAGCACCTCCCACAACCGGCCTGTCATCAGTATTGTCTAGATTACGGAAGTACCGCTTGTCTCGATGGCGTTTTATGTAGATCTGCCTAAACTTGGCCCGTTTAATAAAGAGATCCCATTGCATGCTAAACTTTGAACCTGAAAAGGGGTGAAATCGAGCCCAAATTTTTCAACATAGTGGTTGTTTGATCTACTGTATGTACAATGGATTTTGGGGTTGAAGTTTGTGGGTTTGTACATTTGTTTTTTGAAGAGTTTAAGAAGTTTGAGAAGTACCTGGTGTAGATCTGAGGTTTGAAGGTTGTTTGAATGGCTCAAAGGCGACGCCGAGCCGACAAAGGGCAACGGAAATAGATTTTGTAAATATGTTCATCGCTTGAAGTCGGCCCTAAATCGAGTCATTTAAAATTAGAGTTGAAGCGACGAGTATAATAGAACAGTTGTCATTTGAAATGGTAGCCCAATAGGTCTTTGACAAGTTTGGACTCAAGCAACTGATTATATTTCCAAGCCGTTCATCAGAACCAATGGTACCAACTAGCTCAGTTAATGATTCTATTCAAGCAACGAGCATGCTTTTAGGCTCGTCGGTTGAAGAGGTTGAAAGGATGGAGGTTGAAGGGATCATGGGGGATGAAACTCCCCCAATTTTCCAATCAGGGGAGGGGGGGGGGGGGGGGGGTTAATGACAACTATTGCCCTTCCCCTCTTAAATTCGACCCTTCTCATTCCACCAACAAATATATAAAGAAGAGGGTTGACAATACTTCCAATTCCTCTCCTAATGATCGTGATTGATCAACGACGATGAAGAAAAGAAGCCCCTCATCCTCATTCTTCGATCATTTCTCGCTCATTCACCTTTTGCATTAACCTCCTCTTCTTTAGATTTAAGACTTTTGGTACAGGGTCCCCTTCTCCCATTCGCTCATCCATCGAGAACGAGTGTTAGCTTGGGTCAATGAATCAGTTAACGCCGACCAAGTCTTCTCTCTTTCTTCTTCTCTTGTTGGGCCCTTGCTTCATCTCCCTTTCTTTTGATTATGCTTTATAATGTAGGGTTTAACTGACCAAGTCTTCTCTCTCTCTCTGAAAAGCCTCTTTGTAAATCGACTGATATATTCCCTCTTCTATTGATTTGTTTGTGATCGTGCTTCAGGGGATTGCTTGTTATGGTTTCATGTGTATAGCTAGGGTTTAGTGGTTTCTTTGTAGTTTCTTCACAATTTTTTTTTTCTATTTAGAGTTGATTTGAGTAATGTTGTGCACGATCATGTTTCATAATAAGATGCTCTTAACCATGTACCTTCAATAGGGTTCATGAGTTTGTAAATTTGAATTCAGTTTTTGCTTTGGGTTTATGGTTTTCAGAATCAATTTCTTAATTGGTTCAAGAAACAATTTCTGAATTTTTCAGATAAATATAATTAAAGTTCAATTTTGGTTGTGTTAAAGAGTGAATTTTAAGGTGTGGTGTATTGGTATATTTACAAGATGTCATTCCGCCTCACAAATGACAATGTCGAAATCCAATTACCCATCGATCATGAGGTTAGACTTCGACGACAATTGATAATCAAGCAACCTAGGGCATACTGGTGGATCCGAGGGAGGGGGTAATCATTAACACTTCCCTCTAGATGTAAGCATTTTGTCAAACTTTGTCAATGGTATGCACGATGATGCATCAATGGTATGTAGAATGACACACTCGTCAATGCTATGCAAGATAACACACTCTGTCAATATAGGGAGTTGGACATATATAGTTGCAGCCTACGTCAACGTGCTCGCCGAGTGCGTAGTCGAAAGTTGCTCCCAATATTTCTACACAATGTGGGTGCAATAGGCTGCTACAAGAGAACTCACAAGGCGACTGATGCTCAGCTTGGTACTCACTGGCGCTATTGACATTACACTAATCGGGTTAGTTAACATGATGAATTTGTTAGTATTCCTGTTAGAAGTAAAACTAAAACCTACAACCTAGTATAGTAAGTACGAAATCGATCCCATAGAGAATCAAGTATTAAGTAGCTTATATTTACCAATTAGTATAAGGGGGGGGGGGGGGGGGTTGGTGATTGAATATAAGAAAAAAAAAACTATAAACAAGTTAGTTGAGAATTAACAATTAAGAGAATTAGTTTCATATATAAATATTCATTTTAGTTTGGTCAAGTTGATCATTAATTCTTCTTCAAGTTCTTCTTTCATCATATTATTATCCTTGTTTAGATCTTATATAAATTACTAGTCCTACGAGTTATAGTCACCCTTATTCCTAAGCAACCCTAAAATGGTACGGTAGAATTTCACCTAGAAAATATCATTAAAATTAGAGATTAACCAAGGTACATGTAACACCGAACTATGAGTTAATGTTTTACATATAATTGATTCTCTACACACCAATTTAGTCATACAAGTCCTCAAAAGGCATGGCTGCTAGTATGAATTAAGCTTTACTACAAGGAATCTACAAAATCCTAACAATAATCTCAACTAGTTGTGCGGGCTAGAAGAAATCAACAATATTCAGTGATAAACACAAAAGAATCAACACGAATTAATAGGAATAGAATAAGAATAGAAATCCCATAACTTTATTCAAACCAAACTTCAATTCATAGATGAAACAAAATAGTTTAGCTCTCCATTTCCATGGAAGCTTCCCTCTAGGGTTTTCTCAATTATCAAAATGAGAACTAAATTATGCAATATATACATCAAACCAAGCTAAATGCAACCTAATATGCCTACCTAAATATGTGTTATCATTAGTCCTAACCCTCTTAGGAAGTAGGCTGACCTTCTCGGGTAGTCCTCGCCATCCTTCTCTATCAATTTTGTGCTCAATAGTGGGTAGACCTTGCAATCCTCTATTTATATACGGATGGATTCCTTTTATGTGACAACTTTCCAACTCAAACTAATCGTCTAATGCGTAGGTCATTTTAGAAGTGTAAGAACTTGTCATTGTAGTTTAGGATAGGTCATGTAGATGATTTTGGATGTCTATTGATTGATCTAAAACCAACACCCTGCAAGCAACATGTCTTGCTCCCATTTGAATTCATCTTCCACCCTTTGGATGTATTGGTAAAAAATTTGTCCTGGCGATAAATGTAGCTTCGACATTGTACCCTCTTCACCCTCTTGGGTGGGAAGTTTTTTGGCGCTTTCTTCCTTCTCTTCTTGATTGGCCAAAGCGCAAAGGATACTCCACCATCTATACAACGCTTGTTCCTTATGCTTGACTTTGTCACTCAGCTCCAATTCCATTATGTGCACTTGTATCTCAACATTTGCGCCTTCCAGAACACATTATACAAAGAGAGTGTGATTAGTTGGATCTCGCCAAAGAAATCCCTAAACTTAACAACTAGTATAGTAGACAATTTAGTGTATCATTACACAAAGAGAGTGTGATTCGTGGTTCTTTTGCTAATAATTCAGAAAAGAAAGACAAAAAGAATCAGCAATAATAAAGCGAAGCAATAAGCAAAAAAATAGAGACTAAAATACAAGTGCATTGTATTCTAAATCCTAGCCTGATGCAACTATATCTAGTTCATGACTTTAAATACAATTCCAAAATAAATTAATATAAAGAAAAGGAGATTGTAATTAACATAGATAGATAAAACCTGGAATCAGGCCTCACGATACTCCAAACTCATGTCTTGAATCATAAGCAAAACAATGAAATCATCTTAGCATCTCTGTACTTATAAAGTTGAACTGATAAGAGAAAAGTACTAAAAAGGTTTGTTCAAAGTGGGAGGCAGAACCGTTTGTAAGTAGTGATTGAAATCATAGGCTACATAGGTATTTATAGTGCTCATATGGGCTGAGAAAACCCTAGATGCCGTCACTTAATAGGTAAGAAAATATCTCCAAATGATAGAAACAAATCTCTATCAGATAAGCTCTTGAAAAATGCATTTACACTTCAGCAGTTGGCACCGCTCCATCATAGGCGGGCACTGCTCATCGGCAGGTGCCACTAGGCATCGTCGGACACCTATATTTTCTGACATTATGATGACGTAGAGCTCATTGAGAGATTTCCAATGCATGGTCATAGTAGTCGATCGGACATTCGAGGCCCTGGGAAATTGCGTTTAAGTTCAGCTCGCCACGTGGACAGCTTTTGTGGCTCGCTACCGTTTCAGCTCTTAGACCTTGATTCCTTGGTCCCTTGTTCCTCGACTTGTCTTATCTCTTTCTTGGCTTATCCTAGATGTCCTTAGCTCCATTTAGTCTATGATTTCTCCACCTTGCAAGATCTATTGCAGCTAACGTTGAGGGCATAGGCCCCATTGCCAGATCTCCACCCATTGTGGCCAAGAAATCATGACCCAAGTGTTTGAGATTGATCTTGCCGAGATCAAGAAAGTTAAAGGGTGTTTGGCATTTTGGTTCCACAATTTCATAGTTTTATTCCCTACCCCTTACTATTAATCTCTATTGACTTGCATTTTCATAGACTTTCAATTCAAGTCTAATCCCCATGTATCATATAAATCTACGAAAATTATGAAGTTCATCAGGTTAGGAGGTCAACAATAGAGCAAATACTTTATGCTCAGTGAAATTGGTTGAGGTTCAATAATAAGCCCACCTATATTGGAAGAGCCTACCTTATACCGTCGACAATATTTATCGAGCCTACCTTATACCCTCGACTAGTTGGACCGAGCTTAGTGATCATAACCATTGACCAATTGATTGTATATTAGAGAACAGAATGTGGGTACATTGTCTCATTACTTTTCATCGCTTTAAAGTTGATAGTGTATTATTAGTAAGTCATAAACTATTAAAATAATGTATGTGTATGCAGTAAATAAATATATTTCATTATATTTAATGCATAAATATAGTAGGTTGATAAGTAGACTGAAAATTTATCAATAAAAACTTACTAATAATCGTTATTCAAATCAAGCTATTATCGCAACAAATTCTTACACTAATTTAAGTTTGATTGTACAACATAATGCAACATTTAAAAGAAATAAATACACTTGTAGACTAATATAATTAATGTTCCATGCCATTATCATTGTTGTCCCCATCATCCTCTTCGTCGACATATTCATCATCCTTCTCCTCCTTCACCTCTTCGTTATCATCATCATCATCATCCTCGGCCTCATAATCGTCCTTCTCTTTCTCCTCATCGACCTTAGACTAAACTTTCACTAGGCATGCTTAATCAAAGTCCTCATATGCGATGTCTTCGTTGACTTCATCATCATCCTCCTCCACCTCACGGTTGAATTCTCCTATAAATAACAGACCACATGTGCATATTATGAGATGAGCATATCATGTATATATGGCCCTCCAAGTCTCAGTCCATCCAACGGTAGTACATAATATTCCCGTCTTGGATTAATCACCACCTTATCCTTTCCTTTGGCCTTCCTTTTTTCCTTAGATTATTGTTTGTCAAATGTTAGCATCAATGTGTTGTCATCAAGCATTTCTTTCACTATAGGCCTAAATGGGTTGCCAACCAAATTTGTATTTAGTTGAGTTTCATTACGTGTGTCCTCCACTATAGGCTAGATGGCTCGGTATTCATCTTGGCTCTTCAAGCTAATGCATTTAGGTGTCCACACTGGCCTCTTACCATCTGCATTCATAAAACACAGACACAAATTAGGGAACCTTATTATAAATATTCAAGTTAATAAGATAATAAATTGACGGCAAAGTACGCTTGAGACTACAGGGGATCTCGACTTCTATCACCGAGCATAGTACATAACCTCGGTTGAGATTGTCGAGAATAACTCATACCCTCGGTTGGATTTGCCGAGGCCATCTCTTTAGCTCGGTCAAAGGTGTCGAGGTAATGAATGAAGCTTGGTCGATCTAGTTGAGGCCCCATCCCAACAGTTCCAAAATCAACAAACCCAAATCACAATCAATCACGAACAAATCAAATAATTTTATTCGTTTCAATTCCAATTTTAACTCATCATTAAATACTCATAAGGCCATAACGCACGAATCAACAAAAATAACAACTGTCACTTTTATCTTTTCAATTCTAATTTCGACAACTCCTGAAACCTCCAATTTCATATACAAAACCTAAATAATCAATTGTAGTGAAAATTATTGCTTTAAACATGACATCGACTGAAATCTCTTGCAAATCGACAAAAAAAAACATGAAATGGGAGGATTTTTCGAGCTTTGATGCACCTCGAGAGATTTGAACGAGGCTTGAGTGTTTTGAATGGAAGGAGAGTTGAACATTTTGATGAATTTTCCCGAACAGATGTATAATTATTTTTTAAAATGTGAAGGACTTGTGTTCAATTTTTTGAAAATCATTTTGCTAATAGTTGTTCTGATGTCTTGCCAATAACCCTTATATTTTATTTGATATATTATATATAGGAAAATTTACATAAAACATCCGTTAAATATAGACTTTTACACTTAATCACTCATTAAATATGAAATTTAAAAAACTACCCATTAAATAAGCTCCATTAAGAAAACACCACCCACCATATATTTCCATTAGAATTTCATTAAATATAGTATATTTTAATATTTTATACTAAAAATTTAAATTTTAAACTTGAATATATTTAAATTATATTTATGGCAGAGATAAAAAATTTGTATCAATATATTATGGGAAAAATGTGTAAAAATTTATAATTCAATATTTATTTGGAGGGAGGAGGTTCTATATATTGAAATATATTATTGAATTTTATTTGAAAATTTAACAAAACTTTTAATACAAAATATTTGGCCTAGAAAATATATATTTTTAAAGTATTTAAATATATTTTTTCATTTTTAGTATACAATGTAGGTGTTTACAAATGGAAGAAAATGAGACATAAATTATCAGTATAAAAATATTATTAAATTTAAATAATGTATAAAAATATGATTAAATTTAAATAATGCTTAGGACTTATAAACTTATTTTAATTTTGATTAAAAAGTAGTCTATAAAATACTTTTAAAATTTATAGCCATTTATAGGAATAAAATGGGAGAATTTGTTCATATATACATCAAGTTTTTTAAAAACTATTTTCAAAAAAGTTAGTAAAACATATTTTTTTATTCCATTTGATATTCTAATTTAAATATAAAGCTTAAAATATTATAATAACATATATATTTGACAAAACCCTAATAAAAATAGACAATGGGTGTAGATTTGTTAACAAAAACCATTTAACAGGTGATTTTCTGTAATTGCATATTTAATGGGTGATTAAGTATAAAAATATATATTTAATGGGTGATTTTATGTAAATTTCCCATATATAGGTTGGTGCCGGTTGCAAAGGGTGTATGGCGGCCCCCACGCACGGTCTACCGGTCTGGTGGCGTATGTGCTGCATTCTTGCTTTCGGCGGCCGGATACTTGAGGCGCCGCTTCCACTCTAAAGCGATTTTCTCAGGGCGGAAATATATATATTTAAATTCACACCATCTTTAATTTGTACAAAGATTTAGGAATAAACCTTCACCTCAGGTGCTACTCAGATTTGGAGTAAACTAGTCTTACACACTTTAAGCAATTTCTTAATAAGTTATTTTATTATTTTAGTTATCTTATTTTTTTTTAAAATAATTTATGAAGGTTTGAAAGCTTTCAAGTATACCTATCTTAAATTATATTTAAATTTAAATAAATTTTAATTGGATTAAATTTCGGTCCCTAAATCATCAATTTGATTAAAAATTGACGGTTTGCCGTCTGCCGACTTTGTCGGTCACTCGATAAGTCAGACCTGTCTGACATTCGAATTCTTACTTTATAAAAAAAAAATCAATTTGATTAAAAAAACTTTTAATATTTTTACACAAAACAAAACAATGTAAACTAACTAACCATGTAATTTTTTTCCCTTTTTGGTAGATCAAAGCCGACGAAAAGGTTTTCCACAAATATAAATTTTATATTAGAACAACTAGTGTAAGTTTCGACTGGTGCATGAAGAATTGAAGATATGTTAACACATTTAATTAATATCAATTATAATATAATTAAATCAATTTATGAGTAGATAACATTCAATAAAACAAAAGTAATCAAAACATAAATAATTTATTTTGCAAAAACAAATATAGATATAAATAAAATTACAACTATCAAATATAAATAATACAATAGTTAAATTTTCACTTAAAGTGCTAATTACTTCATCTAGTAATTAATTTAAATTAAAAAAAGCGTAACAATTGAAAATTAATTACTACAGATGCCTCAAATGCAACAACCTAGATCATGCGAAGTTTTCGGAGATCTAACTCATCCAAATGATCGTTGCTCGCTCATTCAAGAAGAAGTTGCTCATGTGAATACTATGGATTACGGAGAAACTTCGATAACAATTTTTATAATTCTAATTACAGTACAATTCAAATTATCAAAGTGGTTTCAATGGCAAGATGAATCAGCCACAATAGCAACAAGCACCATATCAAGGAAGGGGCCAGTATGAGAACCGTCAAAGGAATCCTCCACAAAATGACTCAACAAGGGATGAGCCAAATGGCTCAAGAGATAGGAGAGCTCAAGGCTAAGGATTTAGACAAGCTACCTTTGCTAGTTGTAGTGAATCCAAACGAGAATGTAAGTGCCATGATCCTTTGAGGAGGAAAAGAGGTAAAAACTCCAGCAAAAAATACAATTGAAGAGCCTAAAGCTAGCAAAGAAGTGGTTGAGCAAGGCGAAAAAAAGAAAATGGGTCGGTAGAAAAGACGAAGCTCGTCGCTCTAGACTGACGCCCGCCGCTCTCGCCTACGTTGACGCCCGCCGTTCCTCCTGCAGCCAGCTCGATTGGCCTTTCGAAAGAATGGTCATTTGATGGTTATAAGCCTGAACCACCCTTTCCAGAGACTCTAAAGGAATACAAAAAATGGGATAGCGAGAAGGAACTGTATGACACATTTGCAAGGTGTGAGGTAAACATTCCTCTTTTGAATCTAAATAAATCTGTACCTTGCTATGCAAAATTTTCAAAAGAAATATGCACCATTAAGAGAAAATAATGAATGAAAACAAAAGAACAGATAAATTTAAGTGAGCACATATCCGCTGTTTTCCAAAAAACAATTGCTTGAAAATTTTAGAGACCCAGATATGTTTACAATTCCATGCACAATTGGAAATACTAGATTTAAGCAAGCCAGTTAGATCTAGGAGCTTTAATTAATGTCATGTCATACAATCTTTATAAATTTCTAGGTCTGGATGCTATGCTTGAGACAAGAATGACAGTGCAGCTCGCTGATCGTTCACAAATTAAGCCAAGAGGCATTTTTGAAGATATTTTGGTTATGGTTGATGATCTAATATTCCATGCAGATTTCTTTGTCTTAGATATGGAACAAGGAGCACCAGAGATACCAATCATCTTAGGCAAACCTTTCCTAAGGACTACAAAGACCAAAACTATTTTTTGCGAAGGTTCCTTAACAACAGAATTTGACGGTAAAAAGGTTGAGTATTCTCTTTTCAATTATGTAAATCCTTCTTCTGACAACCGTCCATTAAATTTGGTAGCTAGATATGTCAAATGCTAACCAAATTGATTGCAACAATGGTCCGCAGGCTATGTTAGAAATTCCTCATGTAGAGAATCCACCTAATTCTATTCTGACTAACAACATGCAGTAGTTTTCCCTGGAGAAAGAAGTCAAACCAAACGTTGAAAGCTATAATGTGTCATAACGGCCCATACTTTTGCCTTGTGAAAAATTATTTCCAAATAACGTGCAAGCTTTTGTGATTACAGGACAACCCCTAGGGCAAACTGTCCGATGAGCGGGAGGTGCGATTCAAATATTCAAATATAATTCACAACTATGCTAACTCCCTTATCAATCAAATAATACAAGAATCCCTCCCGATGTAGTGGTAGGGTAATTCAGGATCGAATCCACGAGGAGGTATGTCAGCGCTTCCCTTGTTGTAATCATGATCAAGCTTTCGACCTCAGAAGACACTCGATATCGATGTGTCTGGTCGATATCGACCTCAGTTTTGGTTGATTTTCAGTGAGTTTTCTGCAGAAGACAAAAGCAAACACAATCGACGTCGAGATAGACCTCGATATCGATGTTAGTGCTCAATATCGACCTTGCCAGTCGATTTCGATGTCTGTTATAGAAACTATAATGCGTAACCTATGTGTCGGAAAAGTAGTCCGAAGATCTTAGAATGGTAAAGGAACTGTGGGCAGAAATCAAAACTCAAACTTTTTATCAAATTCAATTAACTAAAAGCTTCCAAGGTCGGGGATTCATGCCACAACGATAACAAGCCAATTCCGCTCTTGCTTCTACCAACCTCACTCGGCCTCTCTCTCTCTCTCTAAAATTCTCTGCGATAAACTACTAAAACTTGCTGTTCTTGAATGATTAAACTTAGCCACAACGACCTCTAGATATAGATATCGAACTTTGCTATCCAAAGACTCGAAACTTATCTTTATTCTCTAAGATAAAACTTAAATAAGTAAAAACTAAAAACTTCATGGTAACACAGCTCAAAAGATAGCTCTGACGTTGAAGATAGGAAATCTCGACTTTTGGATAGACGTCCAAGCTTTGGATAGAATTCGATCAAAATCTGAGTCGGACTTCTTTGCTGAACAACATCGATATCCACCTTGGTTTAACTCTATCTCGAGCTCTCCTTCTTCTCCACGGATTGACTCTCGACTTCTATCATTTAGCTCGATCCAGGCCCTCGATATCGACCATGGATCATCGATATCGACCTCTCTGTGTCGACATGTTTTGCTTCTCTTGCTCGATTCCTGCCTCACTGCTGCACTCGATGTCGAGGTTCTTCATTCGATTTCGACCTCTTCAGAAGACTTCGAGTTCTCTTTCCACTCTTCCAAATCTGTCCATTTTTGTCCTGTTTTTTGCAAAATCACATAGAAACTCGTGCAGACCCGTATATTTGACAATAAAGCATAAACTACACCAATCCCATGTATTCCCACTAATATGCATGCAAATGACGTTAAAATGGACCTAAATGTGCATAGAAAATATGGCTATTTGTGCGCACATCAAACACCCCATACTTAAGCTTGCTTGTCCCCAAGCAATACCTTTAATAGTCATTCAGGGGAAGAAAGTAAACCCTCAACATCATAGATTCATTTTTCATATGTCCCTACAATCAATTGCCATCCTCGAAAAGGTACTTTTGTCAACCAACTCCATGCCTGTGCATAAAAGCAATTTCATACTCATAAAAGGAGGTTTATATGCATAAAATAATTTCAGCGACATAGCATTAATAATCAAGAGGACTTTTGCAAGCTTTAGAGAAGTAGATTGGTAAAAGGCAAAAGGTGGGCTAATATTTGGCCATGTGGTGTTAAATCCGGGGAAATAGTACTTTCTTTCCACATTCCTTCTTCATAATGTCGAACCTTTCACTCATCGCTCAATGCTTTTTTTCAATTATAATGCTTTTACCTCTCTAACCTTAGCACTGCCTTCTCGTGAGTCGCAAACATGGGTGTCATGAATGGCCCTGGATACTTAGTACTTCGGACTCCTCACCTTGTTTCCCATCTCGCTAAACTAACATCTCAACGAGCAGGGTCGACCTACCTTTATCTCCTGAGGTGATCGGATTTTTTTCTCACTCATTAAATTTTCCATATTTCAAAATTTCTTTCATTCCTGCCAACAACTTCATAATATGCACAAACTCCATATAATAACTCCAAAGATAACAACCATTCTCAAACTTGTCCCCGGATAGGGTATAAGTTATAAAATGGGCAATATGTATCTATGGGGAGCAATAATGATAATGATATAGTAAGGCTCATATATGGCTTGTGACTTTTGCAAATATGCATAGGTAAGGCTAGGATATGAACTTTTTGTGTAAGAACATGTATGGAAATTTCTAAAAGTCCTCCATCATCTTATCATGCACATGTCAAAAGCAACTTCAAATTTTTACCTCGTTTATTTTTTTCTTTTTGCACTTCATTGGGACTTCCCTTAACTAGACAATTTCATGTTATATCTCTAATGAATCTAATTTTGCATCGTAGAGCTCTTTTTTATACTTCCATGACTCTTTTCTTTATTTTCAATTTTTGATGGGGGTCATTTTTTTCTTTTTTTTTTTCGAAACTAAAACATGCTATGATACAATACTTAAAGATAAATATTCAATTCTAAATTAACTAAGTATTATGCATGAATATGTAAAAAAGTATGCAAAAACTTATGAAATATGCTAAAATATGCTAAAAAAATATGCAAGTAAGCTTTTCCTCCACCCCATACTTAAAGATTACAGTGTCCTCACTGTATTAGAACTAGGGTTAAAAAGAAAACTTACTAAACCGTCACAAATTTCAGGAGTAGAAGAAGACTGCAGTGATGGTCGATATCGACCTTGCAACATCGAAATCGATCTCTGTCATCGATTTCCGGCTCAGGCTTCAAGGTGATCCGGCCTCGACCACAGGCCCTTCGGAATCGACCTTAAGGTCGATATCGAGCTTCTTACTTGATTTTGATTTCTTATTTTTGTGCTCTTTCTCTCCTGCAACTTGTTAAAACCAAAACCCAAAACAAAAACGATGCAATAATAATGTAAAGTCTTAAACCAAAGATGTCCAAAACCAAAAGCTAATTATCTTTGTACACGCTCTAGACTTTTAAGTCGCTAGGCCGAATTCTTCCTTTTGCGCTTCTCAAGGTGGCATCTGCAGAGCCCATATGCCTTGGGCATCAAACAACACTCCTTTCTTGTCTCGCAGCTGCATTCCGCCTGGATGGATTTGATTCACCGTGAATGGTCCCATCATCTTGTCTTTGAATCTAGTAGGGAACCATTGATCTTTTGATTTGGCGACATAGACCTTGTCTCCTATCTCATATTGGTTCGAATCATCATCAGATACCCTACACAAGTGTACATGCCAAGGCACACCTCTTCCAAATAATAATAAATATTTAATTGAGATGGAACATGAGGAATCCGTACCTTGACTTACCTTCTCTTCTTTCTGTGGCTCAGGTCGACATTGATATTCAGTGGTCGATATCGAGCTCTGTTGTGCTTCTGGAGGTTCAGTCGATTTGAATTGTTCACCCTCGATATGGTCAGGTCGATTTCGACCATCAGGGATCTATATCGAGTCTCTTGCTCCTCCTTTCTCAGCATCTGTGGCAGTCGATTTCGGCTTTAGGGCATGGTCGATATCGACCTTCATCCCCGATTTCGATGTTCCTTCTCCTCCGTCGACCCCATACTTATAACCTGACATATAATCTTGAACATTGTTAGTCGATATCGACTTACCTGGGTCTATTTTGATGTTATGTTTGGCTCCTTCGTTCAAGATTGCCACAACCTCCTCCACTTGGGCTTCTATGGCCCTCTTTTCAAGCTCTTCCGGTGTCATACTTCTTACCTTAGCTTCTCCACATGTGATGTAGACACCATTGATGGCTTTAATCTCTATTGGCCCTTCATTGTTCCTTACCGTCTTGTTGAAGCATACTCTATCACCTCGTCGCTAATTGTGAATGAGAGCAATCCTTTCTTCACGCTGATGTTAGCATCGATGGTTGCTAGGAATGGCCTACCTAAAATAATGGGACAAGCAGGGTCCTCCGCTATATCAACAACTAAGAAATCAGCAGGGACAAAGAATTTACCTACTTGTACTGGCACATCAGTTACCATCCCTGTGGGAATTACTACCGTATTATTCGCCATGTATAACTTTGCATCCACGGGCTCCAGAGGACCTATCTTTACCTTGTGCCAAATGGTTAGTGGCATCATGCTAACGCTAGTGCCCAAATCAACTAAAGCATTAAAGCGATGTCGACCTAAGCCTATAGCGATAGAAAACTTACCTTGGTCCGCCCGCTTTTGTGGTAGCTCCAATCTGTTGCACTCCTCTGCGATCTCAGAAAGTGATCGCTTCTTACCCAATATGTCCTTAAGGAACCTTACATAGGGCGGCATCTCATAAAGTGCTTCTGTGAATGGTATTGAGACATTGAGTCCTTGAAGCATCTTCACGAACCATTGGAACTTCTTTTCCGCTGGGTCTTTTATTTACCTTTCTTGTTGGGAATGGAAACACCTTCTTATTACCTGCGACGAGAGTGAGATCGACATCGATAGGATGGGGGTCGACATCGACTGGAGGAGTCCATTTCTGTGGTGACTCATCAGCAAGGTCGACATCGACAAGGGGGGTCGATATCGATGTCTGTTCTGGGGCCTTCTCCTCCACTTTTTGCTCAAGCGTTTTGACTTGACGCCCACTCCTTAGATTCATCGCCGCTATGTGTCCAGTGGTTTTGCCCTTTTTGTTGGGCACCGTTGATCCAGGGAATGATCCTGACGCTTTGGGTATTGCTTCCGCCAATTGACCCATTTGGGTCTCCATGTTGCGCTTCCAAACGTCGATCTCCTCAAGTCTAGAATTGATGCCCTGCAGTTGAGTATGGACGGAGTTATTGGCTTATTTGAACTCTGCGTGGTTCCTCCGTATCTCATCAAGAATGATCTGCAGGTCATCCTTCCTTGTCTCCCGCTCAGGGTGCCCTGGTGCTCTATATGGTGGGGGATCCCTTTGTTGATCGAATCTTTGATCGCCCCATTATGGTTGATTGCCCCCTCCATAGGATCCTCTCGTCCACTTGGCTTCCTCATGTTGTTCCGCCATGGATACTTGCTCAGTATGTGGACAAGCACTAGTGTTATGCCTTGTTGAGCCATATTCTTGACAAGTTTGATTGTTGCTCAGGAACCTGACTTGGTTTTGAAGGCGATGTGTCTGATCGTTATGGAATTGTTGCCACACATCAGGATCTATCTCCCTTGGAGGCTCATATAATGGCATCGATGGGGCAGGCCTTGAGTCATAGGCCGGAGCAGTCTCATACGTGTTGTCGAAGTTGACTAGCCTCTCAATGGTCTCCCAGGCCTCCGTTGGTGTAAGCTCAATGTACCGATAGGAGGTATATGAATTGATCCCCTCCTTATTCGGCGCATCAAGTGAATTATAGAATATCTCTTGGATGACATATGGTAGTTGCCCATGCGTCGGGCATGATCTCAACAAGTCCTTAAACCGCTCCCACGCCTATGCTAATGTTTCACCTCGCTTTTGCTTGAAAGTCGTGATCTTTTCTCGCAGCATCGCCATTTTAGAAGGTGGAAAGAACTTATTTAGGAATGCATTCTTCACCTCTGCCCATGTTCTTAGCGAGCGTGGAGCCAAACTCTCAAGCCATTGTAATGCCTTCCCTGCCAAAGACCATCGAAAAGATTTCAGTCTCACATACTCTAAATTTACACCATCAACAATAGTTTCACATAAATCCATAAAAGTAGAGATGTGTTGCAGTGGGCATTCATTAGGTCTTCCTTCAAAAGTATTTCTTTTTATTTCAGACATGAAGTTAATTTTAATTTCATAATTGGAAGGAGGAATAAGTATAGCGGATTAAGGAACATGAAGCGGCGGATGTATGTATTGCATCGCCGTCTGTGGATACTGATTGAGCTGCTCTTGGGCTTGTCTACGCGCATCCTCCTCCCTATCAGCACGGGCTCGCTCTGCAGCAGTGGCGGCCCTCTCAGCGGAGATTATAGCGTTGTGATCCTCAATTTCTTTCCTCAAACGCTCTATTGTCTCAGCCGGCGTCTCGTTGTCAGCCATGATTTAAATCGCTTTGTTGCAAAGATGGAAGAAACATTCAGGCTCGTCTATGGTTTCCAAGATAGGTCCGCGATCAGAACGTCACATAAACCTGTAAAATAAGCTCTAAAAGATCGTGAGAAAACTTAGGTGGCGATTGATTGCCTCCCCGGCAACGGCGCCAATTTGTCTGATGAGCAGGAGGTGTGATTCAAATATTCAAATATAATTCACAACTATGCTAACTCCCTTATTAATCAAATAATATAAGAATCCCTCCCGATGCAGTGGTAGGGTAATTCAGGATCGAATCCATGAGGAGGTATGTCATTGCTTCCCTTGTTGTAATCACGATCAAGCTTTCGACCTCAGAAGACACTCGATATCGATGTGTCTGGTCGATATCAACCTCAGTTTTGGTCGTTTTCCACTGGATTCCTGCACAAGACAAAAGCAAACCTAATCGACGTCGAGATAGACCTCGATATCGACGTTAGTCCTCGATATCGACCTTTGACAGTCGATTTCAATGTCTATTATAGAAACTTCAATGCGTAACCTATGTGTCGGAAAAGTGTTTGAAGACTGTAGAATTGTTGTAGAAAGATGGTCAAAAATCAAAACTTAAACTTTATATCAAATTCAATTAATTAAAAGCTTCCAAAGTCGGGGTTTCATGCCACAATGATAACAATGCAAGTATGATGCTAAAGTTATGAAATTGAATGTCTTTCCGTCAAATAACTTTCGTTACCAACACTTAGGTGATTACAGGCTCTCGCATAATTCCTAAGAGTTACTATCCAATTCATGAGTAATCCAAGTTCACAATATGAGTGGCTTTCGCTTCAATAATGCAAATAATCAATCTCCTTAACTTTCGCAAAGGATCATGCATAGGATAGAAGACGGAATCACATAAAAGTCATACCTTTGATGCACTTACCCTACATCGCTATCGTCGGGCTCACCCCGACCCTAGAAGTGGGTTGACTACTCACTTTTCATCATGAAACTCATCATCATCATTGAAAGAAAACTACTTTGAATTGCAAAAGAAAGAAATTACAACCGAACCAAGTCAATTCCGCTCTTGCTTCTACCAACCTCACTCGGCCTCTCTCTCTCTCTCTCTCTAAAAATTCTCTGCGATAAACTACTAAAACTTGCTGTTCTTGAATGATTAAACTTAGCCCTAACGGCCTCTAGATATAGATATCGAACTTTGCTATCCAAAGACTCGAAACTTATCTTTATTCTCTAAGATAAAACTTAAATAAGTAAAAACTAAAAATTCATGGTAAAACAGCTCAAAAGATAGCTCTGACGTTGAAGATAGGAAATCTTGACATTTGGATAGACACGCAAGCTTTGGATAGAATTCTATCAAAATCTGAGTCGGACTTCTTTGCTGAACAACATCGATATCGACTGTGGACATCGATATCCACCTTGGTTTAACTCTATCTCAAGCTCTCCTTCTTCTCCATGGATTGGCTCTCGACTTCTATCATTTAGCTCGATCTAGGCCCTCGATATTGATGTGCGCTCAATTTTCCATATTTTTCGCTTACATCTATTTTGATTTTTATCCATATTTTATGTTTTTGGTTTGGGAAAGCATGAGATTTGTGTAGTTTATGTTTATTTGCAATATATGGAGGTCTACACAAGTTTCTGTCTAATTTTGCAGAAATCGGACGCACTTTGGAGCTTAAAGGAAAGTCATGAAGAGGTTGGAGAAGGTAAGGAAGAGCACAGGATGGTGCAGCTCGAGAAAACGCCACTTTTCAATAGAGTTATTTTGAATCAAGTTCTGATGTCTTCATGAGAGTTGTAGCCGTCGAAAAGAGCTTTCCAACGCATATTCATATGTGTCAATCGGACGAATGAGGACTCAGGAAAGTGCGTTTCAAGACGGATGCAGAATGCTGAGAACTGTCAAGGAGGTAGATATCGACCTTACTTGGTCGATATCGAGCGGAGCACGTCGACCAGAAATGCCAGAAATTGACTCAGCACTTGGAAGCTGCACAGAAGAGGTCGATATCGACCAACTTTGGTCGATATCGAGTTAAGACATGGTCGAAATCACCTTCAGAGGCCGAGATCGAGTGAAGCTGAGAAGACAAGTCGATATCCAGCCGATTTCGAGCCATACCGAGTCCTAATCCGAGTGGAGGAAACTTTCACATGAAGGAGAAGATATTTTATCTATTTTATCTACTTTCTATCCTAAAGGGTTGAACAATTAATTACCCTAAGGATTTATCTATTTTACCAATTTAGATTTATTTCCTTTTATCTAGAAGTATATCTTTAGATAGATTTAGATAGATTGCTCTCTTAGAATAGCTAGGATTGATTCCTATAAATAAAGCCCTAGGGCTTGGTTTTTCATTCATCAAAGTCAAGTCGTCTTCGGACGCAAATAGTTCGGATGAGAGCCTAGAGTGAAGATTGAAGGTTTTGTAAGTTTTAGTTTTCATTTAAAGTTACTTGTTTATTTTCATGTTTTGTTTCTAATTCCCCTCTTCCAGGGTTGGGGCGAGCCCAATGATAGACATGTGTTCTTAATCGATGAATTCATAATTGTGTGTTTCTATCATCATCTACCTCTATGATTAACCCTTGGATGAAAGTTCAAGGAATTCATGTTGCAAACTTGGGTAGTAATTAGGGTTTTTATTCGCGAGTTTATTAATCCTAATTAAGAAAAGGTAGAAACAATTAGGTTTATTTTCGAGAGTTGATTTACCTAAATTGTTGGAATTAGCGAAAGTTGATTCTTTGACGTAAAGCATGCTCTTTTATGTTATTCGTGATTTATACATATGTTTATTGTTGTGGTGATCCCTTACCTTGGAAGTTTGCACTTTTACTATTTTATTTTATTATTTAAATCCCGCAGAGATTCTATTCGACACCAACCACCATCCCCTCTCCATCGCTCTACATGGACTAGTCTCAGTCGATATCGACAGCAACCGACCGCCACTGTTTCCCGCTACTCCCGAACCCTGAAACCAACTAAACCTAGAACCGCTGACTTCTCTCCTGAGGACGAACCTAACTCCCCTATAATATAGCGAGGGTCTTGACTATAAATTTATTTGGTCGAGAAACCCTCTCGTCAAATTGGCGCCGTTGCCGGGGAGATATCAATCGCGCCTAGTTTAGTTTTGTTTAAAGTTTAGGAGTAGCCCATCCCTTGTTTCTTACCCTATCACATACCCTACCACCACCTACGTCATCGGTACCCACTAGGTGCCGAGCGTTTGCTACTAATTTGTGTTCTTTATTGTGATTTCAAAGGTTAGGTACAAAGATGAAAGAAGTATACGATCTCGAACAGGAAAGATGGTTCAAAGATTTGAGACGGCGAAATAGGCTCGCACAGGAGGAGGCACGATTAAGGGAAATAGCCCGGCTGGAAGACTTGATCCGAAGGCTTCAGGCTTCCTATCATTCTCCTCCCGACAAGCCAATTGATCCACCTCCAGCAGAAGAAGGCTGACTTGACAATATCCCCATCTATAAGCCAGTCGACATCGACTACCCTTCGGTCGATATCGACCACCTGGACTCGACGTATATGCATTCTGGAGGAATTGATCCAGAGACATCAGTCGATGTCGAGTGCACCTCACTCGATATCGACCAAACACTCGATATCGACTGTACTTCAGTCGAAATCGATTGTCCCACAGAATTTCAGGTATGTCTTTCCCCAATTTCGATTACATCTTTGTTGCCTATCTTTGATGAACCATTTGAAGGATCCTGAGAAAAGGAAGATCTAGAAACAAAGAAGCCAGATGTCGTTGCCCAAGGTGCTTCAAGGTCGCTTTTACCTTACAAGGTGAAGGCTATCCCCGACGATTTTGAGCAACCGATGTTCATATTCAAGTATGGGGTCCTAGCAAAGTGGCACGAAGCTCCACATGATGAGGAGGAAATATCTCTTCTCACTCCACCGTTTTGCTTGGGTGGAGACGAACAACCAAATCAATCAATGAAGCGGAAGAGATATGATAATGAGGTATGTAGATCTTCTTTATATCCTCCTTTATGCATGCTAGCTGGAGCCAGGGAAGATGAATGGGTGGAGCCATGGAGCGTTCACTCGGGGAGATTCAAGCTTCTTCATACGATGCCCCCGGATGACATCCCACGCTTCCCACCACCGGAGGAACCACCAGATCCACCTATACCTCCGGACAAAGATGAGCCAGGCTAAGGCTAAAAGGGAAGTAGGTTGAGCTAGAGACTTAAAATTTAGCGCTTACGGGAGGCAACCCGCTGTTATTTTTCTTCTTTAATAAATTTGTTTTTCTTTTATTTTCTTTACTTCGTGCAAGGTTTTCTTTCCCTTTGACGACTTTAGGTAATTCGGAGAACTAGAAGCCTACTCGACGAGGACTCTTGGCAGTGTGTTACAACACCTATTTCGAGCATCTGCACTACTGTCTAGTAAGTTTCTTCATTAACCCTAGTTCTTATACAATGAGGACATTGTAATCTTTAAGTATGGGGTGGGGAAAAAGCTTACTCGCATATTTTTAATCATTTTTGAAGCATATTTTATTTTTTTTATATAGTTATGCATACTTCTCCAATTGCTCATACATGGTTACTTTGGATATTTCTATCTATATGCATCATAGTCTATCTATATTCATCATGTTCATTATCAAGTTTATTATCCAAAGTCTAAAAAGACTAAAGTCTAGAAAAAATCACCCCCATTGAAATTTTTTTGAAAATAATGAATAAGTGTCATGGAAGCTTTTATTGAACTCGACGATGCAAAAGTAGACTCATGAGAGATATAACATAAGGGAAGTCACAATGAAGTGTAATTTTTTAGAGAAAACCATGAAAGAGAGGTAAAATTTGAAGTTGCTTTTGACATATGCATGATAAGATGATGGAGGACTTTATATATTTCCATACATATGCTCAATTTCACATCTTAGCCTTACCTATGCATATTTGCAATTACACAAGCCATATATAAGCCTTACATCATTATTGCTCTACATACATTACATATTGCCCATTTTTTATACCTTATACCCTATCCGTGGACAATGTTGAGAATGGAACTCATCTTTGGAGTTGTTATATGGAGTTTGTGCATTATTATGAAGTTGTTGGCAGGAATGAAAGAAATTTTGAATTATGGAAAATTTAATGAGTGAGAAAAAATCCGATCACCTCAGGAGATAAAGGTAGGTCGACCCTGCTCGTTGAGATGTTAGTTCGACGAGATGGGACACAAGGTGAGGAGTCCGAAGTACTAAGTATCCGGGGCCATTCATGACACCCATGTTTGCGACTCGCGAGAAGGAAGTACCAAGGTTAGAGAGGTAAAAGCATTATAGAGAAAAAAGCATTGAGCGAAGAGCGAAAGGTGAGAAATATGATGAAGAAGGAATGTGGAATGAAGTTTGGAAAGAAAGTTTATTTCCCCGGATTTAACACCACATGGCCAAAAATTAGCCCACCTTTAGCCTTTTACCAATCTACTCTTCCATAAGCTTGAAAAAGTCCTCTTGATTTTTAATGTTATGTTGCACGAAATTGTTTTATGCATATAACCCTCCTTTTGTGAGTATGATGTTGCTTTTATTCACAGGCATGGATATTGTTGACATTAGTACCTTTCCGAGGATGGCAATTGATTGTAGGGACATATAACAATGAATCTATGATGTTGAGGGTTTAGTTTCTTCCCTGAATGATCATTAAAAGTATTGCTTGAGGACAAGCAAGCTTAAGTATGGGGTGTTGATGTGCGCTCAATTTTCCATATTTTTCGCTTACATCTATTTCCATTTTTATCCATATTTTATGTTTTTGGGTTGGGAAAGCATGAGATTTGTGTAGTTTATGTTTATTTGCAATATATGGAGGTCTACACAAGTTTCTGTTTAATTTTGCAGAAATCGGACGCACTTTGTAGCTTAAAGGAAAGTCATGAAGAGGTTGGAGAAGCTAAGGAAGAGCACATGATGGTGCAGCTGGAGAAAATGCCACTTTTCAATAGAGTTATTTTGAATCAAGTTCTGATGTCATCATGAGAGTTGTAGCCCTCGAAAAGAGCTTTCCAACGCATATTCATATGTGTCAATCGGACGAATGAGGACTCAGGAAAGTGCGTTTCAAGACGGATGCAGAATGCTGAGAACTGTCAAGGAGGTAGATATCGACCTTAATTGGTCGATATCGAGTGGAGCACGTCGACCAGAAATGCTAGAAATCGACTCAGCACTTGGAAGCTGCACAGAAGAGGTCGATATCGACCAACTATGGTCGATATCGAGTCAAGACATGGACGAAATCACCTTCAGAGGCCGAGATCGAGTGAAGCTGAGAAGACAAGTCGATATCGACTGAACATGGTCGATATCGAGTGAACCCCAGAAGCCGATTTCGAGCCATACCGAGTCCTAATCCGAGTGGAGGAAACTTGCACATGAAGGAGAAGATATTTTTATCTATTTTATCTATTTTCTATCCTAAAGGGTTGAACAATTAATTACCCTTAGGATTTATCTATTTTACCAATTTAGATTTATTTCCTTTTATCTAGAAGTAATCTTTAGATAGATTTAGATAGATTGCTCTCTTAGAATAGCTAGGATTGAGTCCTATAAATAAAGCCCTAGGGCTTGGTTTTTCATTCATTAAAGTCAAGTCGTCTTCGAATGCAAATAGTTCGGAGGAGAGCCTAGAGTGAAGATTGAAGGTTTTGTAAGTTTTAGTTTTCATTTAAAGTTACTTGTTTATTTTCATGTTTTGTTTCTAATTCCCCTCTTCTAGGGTTGGGGTGAGCCCAACGATAGACATGTGTTCTGAATCGATGAATTCATAATTGTGTGTTTCTATCATCATCTACCTCTATGCTTAACCCTTGGATGAAAGTTCAAGGAATTCATGTTGCAAACTTGGATAGTAATTAGGGTTTTTATTCGTGAGTTTATTAATCCTAATTAAGAAAAGATAGAAACAATTAGGTTTATTTTCGAGAGTTGATTTACCTAAATTGTTGGAATTAGCGAAAGTTGATTCTTTGACGTAAAGCATGCTCTTTTATGTTATTCGTGATTTATACATATGTTTATTGTTGTGGTGATCCCTTACCTTGGAAGTTTGCACTTTTACTATTTTATTTTATTATTTAAATCCCGCAGAGATTCTACTCGACACCAACCACCATCCCCTCTCCATCCCTCTACATCGACTAGTCTCAGTCGATATCGACAGCAACCGACCGCCACCTTTTCCCGCTACTCCCGAACCCTGAAACCAACTAAACCTAGAACCGCTGACTTCTCTCCTGACGACAAACCTGACTCCCCTATACTATAGCGGGGGTCTTGACTATAAATTTATTTGGTCGAGAAACCCTCTCGTCAGATATCGACCATGGATCATCGATATCGACCTCTCTGTGTCGACATGCTCTGCTTCTCTTGCTCGATTCCTGCCTCACTGCTGCACTCGACGTCGAGGTTCTTCAGCCGATTTCGACCTCTTCAGAAGACTTCGAGTTCTTTTTCCGCTCTTCCAAATCTTTCCATTTTTGTCCTGTTTTCTGTAAAATCACATAGAAACTCGTGCAGACCCGTGTATTTGACAATAAAGAATAAACTACACCAATCCCATGTATTCCCACTAATATTCATGCAAATGACGTTAAAATGGACCTAAATGTGCATAGAAAATATGGCTATTTGCGCGCACATCACAAACTCATGAACATGAGAAGAAGCTAATTAAAGAGTTAGCTGAGCACTTGGATAGCACGATGCATCTTCCAAGGGTGCCTACACTTGTCAAGAAACGGATAGGCTTGGGTATCCCAGGTGGAGGAACTTAGAAAGAAGCAAGAACGTCGGGCCAATGACGTGAAATATAGGCGCTTCTTGGGAGACAACCCAAGGTGATTAGTTAGGTTTTAATTCTTGCATTTAAGAGGTCAATCCCATAGAGAATCAAGTATTTCTATATAATGTATATCTACCAATTAGTAGACGGGGGGTTTTTGGGTGATGAAATTAGAAAGAAAACAAATAAACTATAAACAAGTTGATGCAAAACAATTTAGAGAAAGTAGTTTCACCTACAACTATCCACTTTATTTGGTTAAATTGATCCTAATAACTTCCTCTTGTCCTTTTAGGTTTCCGATGAATGCCCTTATCCTGACCTAATTTAGTTTCTTGTTCAATCAGTCCTAGAAACCCTTATTTCTCGAGCAGTCCCCAAATGAGGATTTAACTCAATCAATAGCTTTAAGTTCAGAGATTAACCAAGGTATCTGCAACCTCTAAAGAAGGATTTCACACACATTCAACTTCCTACCTATCCAATTAGTTCAACTAGCCCTAAAGGGATAAGTTTGCTACTTATGTTAATCACAACTAGGAATCTACAAAACCCTGGCAGTTAAATTAATTCTAACTAGTTGGCCAGACAAGATAGAATAAAACAATCAAGAATTAAGCAGAAAGAAGGTGAAACATTCAATATAGGAATTAAGGAACAACATTCAGAAACTCATAACTCAATCCAAATAAAGCTTCAAATTACAGACAAAATGCAAAGAGTATAGTCGCACATGGCTAACAACGCTCTCAACACTAAACTAAATTGTCTTGAATGATTGAAACCCCAGGCTAAGAGACCTTAAATAGTGTTAACATTCGGTAAAAAGATAGATGAAATTATTTTATGATAGATTAAAATGAAGTTGTGTAAAACCTAGACGTGCTGCGTTGAAATCAGCGATGGCGGTCGCCGTGCATCATTTCTGGCCACCTCCATGCGACAGTCGCTGCAACTTTGTAGCAATTGTTTCACTATTCATCAGAGTAATTTGGTCTCGTCATCAACATGAAAGTTGTAGATCTCGGGAAGAGCTTTCGAACACATACTTATAATAGTCAATCGGACAATCGAGACCTCCAGAAAGTGCAAAACAAGTTCAGCTTGTCGTGCGTCAACTTCTGCATACTTGTTCTTCGTTTAGGCTCTCTTCCTCTTTAGATCTTCATTTAAGTTTCTTTCATCGACTTGAATTTCTCGATCAATGCGTTATCAACCTAAGTCTCCTCCTCAGATCCACATTTACATGTAATAATCAATAAAAATGTGTAGATTCCTACTCCACCAACATAGAGAATAAATATGCAAATTCTATATAAATTATGCATGTTATGTATCTTAACTACGCTTAATGCAACCTATTATGCCTATCTAAATACATGCTATCATTATACATCACAATTTTGAACCTCACGAGGAAACACGATTGTATTATTTGGAAAACTAGGAATACTCTACAAACAATGTTTTTCGATCCTATTGCTTTATGCACTTTAGGTTTGTATGATGATGTGCAGACGTTACTTGAGAAAGGAAGGCTGGACGGATTCCTTCATAGAGCGGCACCCACCTACCCCGATCTTGTTCGGGAATTCTTGGCAACGTTTGTGTTGAATGGGGAGGTGGATTTTTCCTTCAAGCTCTGAGGTGAGAAATTTGAACTCACATGGGAAGATTGCCGAAAAGCTCTAGGTATCACTGCTGCCCCTTCTCCCAACTAGTGGAAAAGAGCGACGGGCCCAGATCCTTATGATACATGGGAGGGAGCAACACAGAAACCTTCAAGGATTGGATATGGCTTTAAGGATGACAGCATCAGCCACCCACCATTAAGAATCTTTTTAAGGGTGTTGACTAACGCTTTCTTCGGTAATGAAGACCCCACTAGGTTCTCCCTATCCAAATGGGAGCGCCTCTATTGCTTAACCCCGGAGGCCGACATGATCCCAAACTGGATGGATTCCTAGATGCTTGTTCAAAGGCAATGTATATAGATGTAGAAAAGATCTTCAATTTTGGAGGACTAATCACCCAACTAGCTGATGATGTGCGCACAAATTGCCATATTATCTATGCACATATAAGTCCATTTTATCATTCTTTTGCATGCATATTAGTGGGAAAACATGGGATTAGTGTAGTTTATGCTTAAATGTCAAATATATGGGTTTGCACGAGTTTCTATGTGATTTCGCAGAAAACAGGGCAAAAATGGACAAATTTGGAAGAGCGGAAAAAGAACTCGAAGTCTTCTGAAGAGGTCGAAATCGATTGACAGACCTCGACATCGAGTGCAGCAGAGAGGCAGAAATTGAGCAAGAAGAGAACAGAGCATGTCGACACCAGCAGAGGTCGATATCGAGGATGCGAGGTCGATATCGAGTGCCCAGATCGAGATAAAAGATAGAAGTCGAGGGCTAATCCAAGTAGAAGAAGGAGAGCTCGAGATAGAGTTTCACAGAGATCGATATCGACGTCTGAAGGTCGATATCGATGTTGCATGCAGAGAAATCCGACTAAGATTTTGATAGAATTCTATCCGAAGCTTTCACGTCTATCCTAAAGTCGAGATTTCTTATCTTCAACATCAGAGATATCACATGAGCTGATTTACCATAGAACTTTTAGTTTTACTTGAGTTTTATCTTAGAGAATAAAGATAAGTTTTGAGTCTTTGATAGCAAAGTTCGATATCTATATCTAGAGGCCATTAGGGCTGAGTTTAATCATTCAATTACATCCACAAACGCCGAGAATTTAGTTTTCAATAGAGAGAATTCGTAGAGAGAGAGAGAGAGGAGGCCGAGTGAGGTGGGAAAGAAGCGAGAGCGGATATTAGGCTTTGTTCGGTTGTAATTTCCTTCTTTTGCAAATACAAAGTAGTTTTCTTTCAATGATGATGATGAGTTGCATGATAAGAAGCGAGTAGTCAACTCACTTCTAGGGTCGGGGTTAGCCCGACGGTAGCAATGTAGGGTAAGTGCATCAAAGGTATAACTTTTATGCGATTCCGTCTTCTATCTTATGCATGATTCCTTTGCGAAAGTTAGGGAGATTCATTATTTGCATTATTGAAGTTAAATCCACTCATATTGTGAACTTGGATTACTCATGAATTGGATAGTAACTCTTAGGAACTATGCGAGAGCCTCTAATCACCTAAGTGTTGGTAATGAAAGTTATTTTACGGAAAGGCATTAAATTTCATAACTTTAGCATCAAACTTGCATTGTTATCGTTGTGGCATGAAACCCCGACCTCGGAAGCTTTAAGTTTATTGAATTTCATATAAAAGTTTAAGTTTTGATTTCTTACCATCCTTCTTAACCATTCTAAGTTCTTCGGACACTTTTCCGACAATAGTTTACGTATTGAAGTTTCTGTGACAAACATCGGAATCGAATGTAAAGGTCGATATCGAGGTCTAACGTCGATATCGAGGTTCCACTCAACATCGACTTTGCTGCTTTTGTCTTCTATAGGAACTCTACTGGAAATCGACCAGAACTGAGGTCGATATCGACCAGACACATCGATATCGAGTGTCTTCTGAGGTGGAAAGCTTGATCGTGATTACAACAAGGGAAGCGCTGACATACCTCCTCATGGATTCGATCCTGAATTACCCTACCACTACATCGGGAGGGATTCTTGTATTATTTGTTTGGAACAGGGAGTTAGCATAGTTAGAGTTTATATTGAATATTTGAATCTCACCTCCCGCTTTTAAGAGAGACGAACAACTGACTGGATATAAGTAAATTGCAATGACCTCATCCTCACTGAGAAAGGAGATTTCATGCTATCCATGTCCTATCGAAACATGCTTGATTTGTTGGATGGCTAGAACGCATCATTTATATGGAGACCAAAGGCAAGTCACCGTCTATATCTGCCTTTGAAACTACAGAATCTAAAGACAATAGCAGATTTTTACGTTCCACCGATGCTCATGCTGTCCATTATCAAAGGCATGAAGGATAAGAAGTAAGAAGAAGATAAGAAGGATGAATCTCTCCGATCTACCCCGGACTGCATCAGCAAAAAGTTGTAGGAATTAGAAGAAAAAACAGGAAGCTTTCCTCAGCCCTTGAGGATCAATCAAAACTCTTGGTAGCTACTAATCACAAAATGGAATAGATGATCTAGGCGGTTACCATTCAGCAGGTGCCTGATCCGCACCTGTCTTTCGAGCAATGAAGTGGTTAGTTACCCATTTTCTTATTTTTATATTTATATTTATATTTTTATTCGTTTTCTCTCTATGCTTGTTCATCGAGAACAATGAAACGTTTAAGTGTGGGGGAGAGGGTTTAGGTTTTGTTTTAATTTTCAATTTTTAGGTTTAGAGCATATTTCAAAAATTCTTAGTAATTGAGAGCATGTTTATTGTTTTATTCATATAAAAAGAAAAATCAAAAGAAGGAAAAAATTTGAAAAATATCAAAAATCCAAAAATATCATTCATTTATGCATCTCGAAACAACCATCGAGCCTAGTTAGTCCTCAAAATTATTTTTGAAAAGTATGATCATATAAGTCCCATAACATGTTTGGATTGTTTTATCCTTGTGACATAAAATTTGATTTTTCATGTGAAACATATTATGTAGACATAATTGAGCATGTATGATCTAAGTTCCTAGATATGATTCAAACCCAACAAAAATTTGTCATAATGAGAATTTTTGGCCTTATAGAAGAATAATGTCTCTGCTTTTGTTGTGTGATTTACTTTTGTTATATATTAATCTCTGAGTATTGACATAGTTATTTATTATTGAGACCGACTATAATACATGTTCATTGCTTATGAGTTTCATATGATAGAGACGTCTTTTAGCCACATTTATCCATATCTACCTTACGTTGTACCTTTGTTTGAAGCCAACCTTGAGCCTTATCCTTTTCTTTCATAGCTCCACAAAATATATTATATCCCTAGCCGATAATTATAACGGTCCAGGCTTATAATACCCGAGTTACGTTTCGAGGAATAAAACCCCTCGTTGGATCTTGCTTCTCGAGTCTAGATTGAAGTTTGAAAACATGAAGGATTAGTATTTGAAAGCGGAATTTCGTACCCAAATATCGTGAGGTCCGTTGGAGACCCGGGGTAAAACCCCTGTACCTGTCCTATGACCTAAGTCTTGAAACCTATTTTAGCATTTAAACCCCAAGCATAAGTCTAAAACAAAATACATAGGTGTGCCACAGCAGTGCCGGGTCAAAACGAAATCCAGGTATCGAAATCTCAAAACAATCATAGTTTGGTGAAGTCAGAGTCTCAGAGCTCTCTCTCTCTACCATGCAAAAGTCCCGCGATCCTAGAGTCATACATCATCATCATACACGCACATATCACATAATTAAAAACATTAGACGGGCATAGAATCATATTGAGGCCCGCACTTGGCTGGTCCCCACATATAAGCACACATATACGCTATTCCTAATATCATGCTTCTAATGCATGAAGACATTTGACACACAAGCATACTAGCAGTTTATATATGCAGAAAGCGATAAATTAGGATCCTATCAAAGAATGTCAAGTGACACATCCCTCTTCTACCTCCACCCCCCTTCCCGTTAGGGCGGAGACTGGCCAGCTCGTGAATGCATTCCATTTATTCATTTCCATTTCCGTTTTCATTCATATTCGTCGTTTATTCATCATGCTCATATTGGTGTTACTCATGACTCGATATGACTCAAGGCAACACCCGATGGGATTGAGCTGTCCTACGACCCTAGCAAATACTCTAATTAACTTCATAGATAACGACTGTTCTGTTTACATACGCATACAAAATAAGGATGCTCATTCATAAGTGCAAGTCCTAGCATGATACTACATGACATGCTTTTATGCTTATGCAACAGCTAGTATATCATGCACATATAAGCAGGCAAGTGGTTCTATTCAATCTGAGTAAGCTCCGTTGGGAAACTTACTTGAGCAAGCAGAACAGCAAAAGTGTAGATCTAGTACACAACAAGTCACAATCACAGATGAACACCCGGTTACATATTCGAGAACATAATGAGTCTACTTCTATTGGCTACTCTAACACATATATCACACACACATGCAAGTCACATCCAAGTTCTCATCATTCATGCTCTTCATTCATCGTAACCAACCATTGCGCATCTCATGCCTTATTCAACATAATTCATCATCTCATCAGTTTACGACAAATCTCCATATCATACTTAGACAAATTTGCATGTTTTCCATTTTGTATTTATACTTAGAATATATACCTTTTCACAAGATACTACTCATATAACATGCTATATACTATATCACCACAATAACATGTTGTTAGTCACACATTCATGCTTACACATACATCATGCCAAGTTAGACATCAAAGTCCCAAGTTAAACAAGTGTTCTCAACCGACTAGGTTATTTCGCCGTGGTGAAATAAAGTTTTTCCGTGGCGAAACAGGCCCAGCGAGAACCCAGCGAAATAGTGCAAGCTCGCAGCGGCGAGTCTGCAACTCTGAGCTCTGAATCGAGCTTGTTGTGGCCTCTTCAATGGTTGTTAGCTCTTCCCACTTTTCCCGAATCTTACCCTGATCTACATGAGTATGTTAGACTACTCATAACACGTGAAAAGCGAGAGGAGGAAGGATCGCTAACCCAAGCTTCGTCTTCTTTATCAGAATGGCTCGAGAAGATTTCCAGGCTTGTCCCAGCTGGATCTTCATGCAAAGAGGGATAGGAGAGTAGTAGGAAGGTTAAAGGAAGGATCTTTGAAGGTTTGGAGATGAAAGGAAGGAAAATGGAGCTTCTCACCTCTAAGAACCGAAAGTGGGTGCGGTGGTGGCGTCGGGGCTACGTGGCCGGACTTCGTGGTTTGTGGGAGGCTTGGCTTGACCTTCTTGGCTCCGGGGAGGTGTGGTGGTGGTGCTGGTGGTTCCTTGGTGCAAGAGAAGGGGAGATGAAGGAATGGTGGTGTGGTGTTGCTCTCGGCAAAATGGGAGAAAAAAAGGAGGGAGTGACGGTGGAGATGGGGTGGTGGTGAGATGGTGGTGAGGTGGTGGCGCCGGCGGCCAGAGGGGGGGGCCTTGGGGCTCATGACAAAAGGTGGGAGGAAAGGAGACGGGAGTGTGTTAGGGCTTTGTGTTTCTCCAAGTTTAGATAAGGATTTGTGTTTTGAGTTTGTGTTTGAATGAGGAGGGGAGAGAGTCAATGATTAGATTTTGTGGGCATAAGGGCTGATTTGAGAGATATGATGGGATAGGTTTGTGTTTGTCTCCTTCCCAAAGTGGAGTGTGCAAGAGAGGTGAAGAGAAAAAGAGGTTGTGGGTGTTTCACCCATATTGGTAAGGAATCTTGACTTAATTTGAATTGTCTCCCTTGGCTCCAAACTTGGCTAGGATTTTCGGTTAGGGCATGGGTGAGAGAGGTGAGAATCTTCGAGACCTTTTTATCACCTACGATAGGAGGTGGTATTCTTATAGCAATTTTATCGTCTACTTTAGGAGACTGATAGAGAAACAATAATGATTTGATTTGTTTCTCTAGCTATATGAATCATCACTTCAAGGATAATAATAAATTTTATAATTTCATCTACTTCAGGAGATAAATTTCATATTGATATATTTGTTAAATTATTTTATCTACTTCAGAAGATAAACTTATCGTCTAGGATGATATATAAATTTAACAATTTTTATCTACTTCATATGATAGTGTTTATCTACTTCGAGAGATGTGTCCGCGCATCTACTTCAAAATTCGTTCATCTACTTCGGGAGATGAGTCCATTCATTTACTTCGGGAGATGTATCTGTTCATCTACTCCGGGAGATAAAGAATTGAAAAATATAATAGACAAATAAATAAAATAAAATAATAATCATTTTTCATCACTACAAGAATGATATTTATCGTTTCATCACTAAGGGGATGAAATTTTATTGATCATATCAAGTGATTTATAAGAGAGAAAATAGCATTGAATATACCAAAAAGTTAAACTCTTTGCAAAAGTAAGTCCTTCCCTCCAAATTTTGCAAAAGTAGCAGTTGTGTCCGAAAAATTGCAGAAATAGCAGGTGGATATGACTTTCTTTCACAAGTTAAATGTAATGATGGAATACTTTAAATGAAGAGAGAGAGAGAGAGAGAGAGAGAGAGAGAGAGGAAAGAGAGATGACATCTGCAAGTGGTGGGAGAGGGGAGAAAGAGAGTAAATGAAAAAGGGAGAGAGGAGATCATTAAATGCAAAGGAGAGAGAGGAAAGAGAGAGGAGATCAGCTTTTCACAGAGGAAAGAGGTAGAGGAGAGAGAGAAAGTGGAAGTGGTGTCATTGAAGAAGGATCGGAAATACGGACAACCCAGTGATCAGTTGCATATGTCAACCAATATGAAATATGTGCCAGCAACTTAATATTGTGTGTCGACCGAACGCTAAACCAAGCCAGCAACTTATGATTCCTCATCGTATAATTCGTGGACTTCATGGATTTGTTGGTAATTCGTAGGCATCAAAATATCATTGGCATGAAATTTTATTTTTATGGCACAAGTTTAGATGTTGGTGGCACGTAAACCATAATAACTGGCACATAAATTTTATCCGACACGTAAAACAAATACCGTAAGCTTTCTTACCCATTTTCGTTAATATATGCTTTTTGTATTTGGCACGTGTCACCCTTTTCGTGGCATGTAATAATCAGTTGTTGTCTCGTATTTCATATTTTCTGGCATATAACTGCTAACTGGGACCACCTTTGCTTCCCAATCAGCTTCAATGATGGCTCTTTTACTTTCCCTCCCAATCATCTCTCCCGCCTATTTTGAGGCGAGAACTGGCTGTGCATTTAATGCATGTGGGGGCCGACAATTAATGCACATGGAATAATCCCTCCCTCTCCTCTCCTTTTCCATACACCTTCTCTATGCCTTTCTTCTTTTTTTTTTCCTTTTTTTTACTTTGTTAACCTAAAACCGAATGTAAAGGTTAAATTTTTTTTTGCAAAACTATCATTCCCCCCTCCCTTGCAATTTTTCCACTAGCAATGCTAGTTTTGCAAACTTGCCATATTTATAGTATAGTTTTGCAAATTTGCCTTTATAATATCAATTTGTTTACCTTCATCCACTTTGGGGGATGGGATTGATTTATCTCTACGAAGATATGTATAATTCTTACAACTGCAACCTCTTCAGGGTATCATGATATTGCTTTGTCTCTACTGGGAACAATATATTTTTGTGTGTGTATCCCCTTCAATTGCTATTAAAATGTTGAAAATTGTCTCTTCGGGGACGATATATGTAAAGACCAAATATATTAAATTATGATTATTTTAATTGAATACGTACTATTTTATTCAATTTGTAAAACGGGAGAAAACCCGTCCTCGAGCGTAAGTTTTGATTTTAAAATCCTTTCGGCATCATTTTGAATTGAGATTTTGACGGAAACTATTTCCGCTTTTCGAGCTCCGAGTTTTGATAGAAATTAATGTAATTCCGTTTATCTTGAAATTAATTGAAATTTTTTTGATTTGATTTAGTCGGGATTCGATCGGGCGAGCGGGTTTCGACTCTTTTCCGCTAATTGGAATTCTTTCGTGGGGACCAATTTCATTTATTTGATTTCCCTTTTCCTTTTATTTCTTCTCTCTCTCCCTCTCTCGGTTATCTGTCAAGGGAGCTGGTCCCTCCCTTTTTGTCTTCTTCCATGTGCAGCTCACCCAAACCATTGCATCTCTCAATCCCCTCCTCTCTTCTGATTTCTGCAGAGACCACAAACCCACACCACCCTCCTCCCTCTCTCCTTCATTTCTGTAGGAAACCCAAAAAAAATCACAAAGGAGCATCCTTCCTCTCCTTTTTGCTCACTGCACAACCCAACACCTTCCCATCGCCTCTCCCTCCTTCTCTTCGGGTTCGATTACAGGGAGCCACTTCCAGTCCTCCCTACCTTCCTTGTTCCGACACCAGATACCACAGCACCACCCACACTCCTCCATTTCCGACGCCAAAACCACCCCCTTGTCCTTGCTGAGCTTCCGCTGCCCTGTTTTGCCGCACTCAGCCGAGCCCCAAACCACCTCCTCCAACCCTTCTCCTCCTTCTGTGAGCCGTCCATCACACACCTTCATACCACCTCGGAGCCACGACGAGCAGTGACGCTGCCCAGAAGGTCCGGAGCGCCGCCACCATCTTCCCTCGATCCCCCTGTTTTCTCCGAGCCCAAATGATAAGCTTCAAACCTTCCGTTTTCGAATCGAATCCACTCAAAGGTGGTCCTTTAACCTTCCTTTAATCATCCTAGGCTGAGAACGGAGAGCCTTCCCCATCGATGGAGCTGAATCGGGCCCCTCGGATGTTTCTGGTGAGAGCTTCCACCCTGGTGAGCTTCTTCTTCTTCTCCCCTTTGTTTTGGTTCGTAGTGGGTTGCTTTGGGTTGTCCGTAGTCAGGAATAAGTCTATGATGGTGGTCGGGTGAGGATTCGCCGGCAAGGAGCTCCTTCCCCCCTCTTCTTCTTCCTCCGTCGTCGGCGAACGAAGCATTGAACTGAGCTTGAAGAAGGCCCCTCTTTTCTCATATTGGGCTGGGCCTGACCCGGATCCCTCTTCCGGGTTATATCATTTTAAACCGGATCCCTGCCTCTTCTCTTTTTTGAAATCCGGATCCCTTCTCTTTTCTGTGGGTTGGGCTGGGCCGGATCCGAGTTAAGGGAAAAGGGTTATATCATTTCACATTCGGGTCTCCTTCTTTCTTTCCCTTGGGCTCGGGTTGGGCCTGACCTGTTGCTCATCCGGGTTTTCTTCTCATTCTTCTGTTTTCTTTCCTTGTTGGGCTGTTGTTATTTCCTGCTTCTTTCGGATTGGATAGCCGGGTTGGGACTCAGTTTGGGTGGGTCCGGGTGTTAATTTGGGCCAATGCTGACGGGCCATTTAAATTGGGTTAAAGTGTTAATGTGTTATGTTTATATATATATATATATATATATGTGTGTGTGTGTGTTATATTAAATTTTATTTCGGATTTTGGGAAATATATATATATATAATAGAAGGTTTTAAAAGTAATATTAATTGTTATATATATGTATGTTATTTTATATATTATTTTACATGGTTTTAAAAGTGAGATTATTTGGAATATGTAATTGGGTGGGGTTTTAATATGTGATGTTAGGAAATTTGAGATAATTTATTGACTTTGAATTATAAATATGATGAGTAAAGATGATTTAATTTTGGTGTTGTATTTTTTAGCTAAATATTATTTGAGAAGAGTTATTTCATATAAGGTTTTTTATAAAGGTGAATTTTAAGATGATGGTTTTAAATAATGTAAGTTATGCCGGAATCATTTCTATAACGTGATTTTGAGAGATTGGTTTTAAGGTTTAAATGTTTAATGACGAAATTTGGCCAAGTATGATTTGGGAATTATTTTGAATATGAGTTGACTTAATTTTGGATTTAAGGTTTTGGAAAAACGGTTTTACTATCGGTTGGTTTTGAGGATGTTGAGAACTGGGGTTTCGTGTGAATGGATGTTGGTCCGGTAGCTTATGGAAATGGCTTGATGATAGGTGTGTATTGATTTTAGATTGCTTTGGACTTGCATTGGGCCCTTGCTTGTGTTATCTTGTTGTTCTGCATCTTCAGGTAAGTATCCTACGGGACTTACTCAGTAACTTGGACCTCCTGCCTGATGTGTCATGTGATGTGTAGTTTTGTTGCATATTAAAGCATGCCATGTAGTATCATGCTAGGATTGCGTTGAACTGAGCATGTGGTTACTATGTGTGTTTGAATACAGAACGGTCGTTATCTGTGATAGTCCTAGAGTCTTTGCTAGGGTTATAGGGTAGCCCAGCCCCATTGGGTGCCCTAAGTCTATCGAGTCGATATGAGCATGATATGATAGCCCAGCACCATCGGGCAAGAGATGAGATGATATGATATGATATGATGATGTCGTGGTTAGTGCACCACCACGAGGAAATTGCTATGCTATAGCACCGAACTGGCCAGTCTCTACACTAACGGGAAGGGGTGTAGAGGTAGGAGAGGGATATGCCACTTGGCATTGTCTTGGGCCCTTTACAGTTCTTTTCTGCATATTATATATATACTAGGGGCATGATAGTGTGATTTAATTCTTTTACTGCATTAGTCATCTTTTATTTAGGTATAGGCATGTTATGTGGCCTCAACGCGGTCAGAGGACCCGCAGGCGATTACCGGGCCTGACTTCGTGGATAGTGTTAGGTACCGCTCTTGTTTGCTCCTTGCTTCTGTGACGAGGAATCTCTTGGTGAATTGAAGAATCCGGCTAATATATTCTTACTTGATATAATGGCAACCACCCACTATGTTTTGGTTTTGACCCGGCTCTGCCGTGGCACTTGTATCTAAACTTTGCTTCCGCTTTACTTTCATTTGAATTGAATTTTCGTGATCTCGATTGCTTGGGGTTCGAAATCCCTGCTTTGAATACTGCTCTTTAGTGGTTTGAAACCTCGACCCGTACCTGAATTGCAACATCCGAACGAAGGTATCCAACCTTCGAAACGTAACCCGGGTATTTATATCCAGGCCGTTACAAATGTATCAAAGCGAGGTTGTACAGTTCGGGTAAGCAAGGGTCGGGTGTATGTTTTGGAAAATTGCCCATGAATTTCAAAGGATTTGAAGACGTTTTAAAGGGGAAAAATGAATTTAATATGCCTAACTCAATTGGATTAAATATGAACTTGGCTTTATGATAAAAGAGGTGAATCAACTAAAGAAGGATCGAGTGGGTAGGAAGGCGTTAGACCATCCCTTTTGGATGTAGTTGGGAATGGGTAGGCGAAATATTAGCTTGTTCTTTACAGATGGGTCTGGAAGATTCCTAGGAGATCATTGTAATTGTCATTGACTGATTTTATGCTAAGCGCTTGTTGTGGATATGATTGGTATACCCTGACTATGAAATGTATACTAACTGATCTGCGCAAATGGGATAGTGGGAGTACCCTTATTTCCATATGGTCAAGCCCAGCTTGTGTGAAACAGCCCTTTCCACTATGTTAGCCCCTTGACGGTTCTATTGAGTCTTTCTTCCTGATGTCAGTGTCTTCCACGGGGAATTGGGTTGGTAAACACATTGTGTCGGGAATCATGAATGAATATGAGGGTTGTCCGAGAGAGTATTGGAAGATGGTCCTTGATGTAATTCCGAGTTAGAGAGTGAGATATTTACAGGGCTGTCCTTATCAATTCTTATGATGATCCATCAGTGTCTTCTTGTCACGAAGAGTCGTACCAAGATCCCACGGGAAAGATGGGTGATGAGTCAGTTGGGAACAGCCAATGTTTGCCCTTATGGACCTCTATCGGGTTATCTTGATTGCTCTTTCCATGATTATGTGATTCTATATGCACTACTCCTTAACCTATAGTTTGATCCTTAGTTTGAAACTTTGCCTACATGCTTGATGTTCATGATGACCATTGTGTGAGTCCGAGTTACATATGTTACGCCCTATCATCCCAGCATGCTCTACTCAGTATGTTGCATCTTTGTATTAGTGCATGAATATAAATGTCATATGTTAGGAATGTTGCATAATTGATGCTCTCCCTGTGAATAGGTTCACGATAGTGTGATTGTCCAGTTCGGGTATCATGATAAGAGTGAGTTCCCTACTTGATGGATATGTGTTACAACTTGATGCCAACATGCCTTATATGATACGCAATTCCCAGTACATGTTATGATGATGATCTTTAATGTAAATTCGTGGTCGTATGACATTCTGTACCCATGCTTGTCCCATTACTTAGGTCCCGTTTTATGCCTTTCTTTCTCTCATGATTATATGTTGTCATCGCATGTCTACTTGGCCTATTGATCGTATGATTGATTAGAAACATGAACCACATGATATGAGTCTATATGATTGTTGCTTCTTCTGAATTAGGTCCATGATAGTGTGATCGACTCTTCTTTATGTGAATGCCTCATAAGATGTGCTCTTTAGCATGCTAGCCGATGATGCCTCGATGCTTATCATTCATCTTGTGACAAGAATCTATAGCATGCCCACGTATTTTGTATTCAGGAGATTAACTATTGTTGAGTATTCTGTGACTAATACTGTTGTGTGTTACTTGCGCTAAATTGAGGCTATGTTGGTGTAAATGAGTCTTGATAAATACATGTTTTATCCCAATATACATTGATTTGGACTTATGTTCCCGTATTCTAGTCATGTTGCCCCGTTACTTAGGCCTGCTCTATACCTCGCTACACTTCCTCTCATGTTACTATAACGTTGGAATAGGATCGATTGAACTCTTGCATATCGTCGTATTAATCAATCAAGTTCATGTATGTATCATATGTCATGCTGAGCCATTAGTATCATGTAGGACCCTTGGTTGTGACTTGTGCAAGTTTATACCTTGCCTACATTATTGCCGATTCTCTCTTGAACTAGGTCCTTGATAGTGTGATTCTCCCTCCTTCTATCCTCGTAAATGTTTTCTTCTCCGATTAGATTGATGTTGAATTCGGTGATCGACTTGCTTTCCATGGCAATTAATCCTAGCATGCGTACATGATATCGCTCGGTAGTATTTCCTTGTTACTCTATGATATCTTCTTATGCTTTCATGAACGTATGACTTGACACCTCGCATGATCACACACCACGTTATATCATGATTTCGCATATGCATGACGCATAAATGTTAGAATGAATCTAGTCGAATTACCTTGATTGTATTCATGTTCAATATGTGTTACTAGTATCCTATAAGGCTTATGATTTTCAATATGACTGGCGAAATGGTGACCTGTCTTACTTGACCTATTACGTAAACCTGCTTGTACTGTAATGTGATAGTTATCGTATCGTTTTATGTGCCCTAGGACAGTTCATTCCTAGCATGATCATAATCCATCGCCCGTGATGTTATCTTGTTTACCCTGTGGTGATCCTTTTGCTTTCATATACATTATATTGCACTCATTTAATCACTCTTGACTATGACATACCTGATCATGTATCACTAGCATCATGAAGAATATGTGCTCTCTAAATGTATCATGTTGTATGATTACATGCCATTCTTAACTTATTATATGATCATTGTTATCGGATGTGATAATTACTATGCAACTCTTATGTGTTCTCGTATGACGCTTCACCTGTTTGTTATGACATACCTTGCCATGATATATTTAGACTCATTTGTTGATGTGTATACCATGCTCTGACATTGTTCATATACATGATGCTCATTATCTTCACTAAATTCCGCATGACTTCGAATCATACATGATCATTGTTGGTTCAGCATAGCTTGCTCGAAGTTGTTAGGCCTATCTGCTTCCATGGAATGATAGACTACTAGCTTGTTTCACGTGCATCAGTGTAGGACTCGATCGGGTCTTTGGAATGAATATGTATGTCGTTTTTCTTTAAGATAGGTACATGTTAGTGTGGATTAATGTGATTGATATGCTCCATAATGAATTCGTGCTTGTTTGTCACAATTGTAACCTAATAGACTTCCTTAAGGGCATCGTCACTATTCCCGGGTCGGAGTCTTGTCTCTAATCATGTAATCTTTAGCTTTGGTTCATTTTTCCTCTGAAAGAAACATTGGGTTGCCCGCTTTTGTCACTCCCCTATCTCCGCTAATTGGGACTCCTACGCGTTACATTGGACGAGCGACCGCATGGAGAAGGGAACGGGGAGTTGGATAGCGATAGAGCAGCGCAGCGAAAGCGTGGGCCCATAACCCACGGGCCCAAGATCGACAATGTCGACGGAACAAGCTCGCTTCGAGGATTGCGGTTATTGAGTACGATATGACTTGCAAGTGGGAGCGTCCTCCATTCGAATTGCTAACCCTTTCTGAACTTGTTGATGGTGTTATTGCACTGACTTGATGTGGAAAATTGTGTGTTGATGTGATGACTTGGTAATGATTATTGCCTGATTATCCATTGTCTATGATGATATATATGATTCGATGCCTTACAGTCCTAATGTGCTATGATGACTTGATGTGATGCTACTCTAAGTTGCTAAGCATGATCTAAATTCCTTGCCTATAAAAGTATGAACTGCAAATGCTGAGAACCTGAACTGTCTATTAGATATGGTTATGATGAAACGTGCTAGCTTGATTTGATTAGGTTCAAATATGATGTTGCAATACTTGTTGAGCATGACGGTAAATTGAGACTTTTGATACAGTTGCAATGCTTAATGATGAGATAATGATGTTATTGATATAAATGCTAGTTGATATGACGTAGTCCTTCTGTGTAATAATGTCCATGATTGCTTCTTCTTTGAACGTGTGAGTGAGATTCTTTTGCGGAGTAGTCGGAGAATGGTGGGAGGAATTTGAGCGGTTAGAATGATCGATGGTAGTATGAGGTAATGCACATGAGAGGGGTTTGGCTTAAGTAGGAACGAGTGAGTTTTGAGATTTATAGGGGCGATGCTTGGTGGTTCCGATGAGCTTTTTAGGTGAATTTTAGGTGGGGGTAAGGTTAGAAGGGTTCTAAGCTTGTGATGTCTTAGGTAATATGGGTAGTGTAGGGAATGGCTCTTGTGAGTATCGAGAACATAGTATGCAAGGGTGCTCGGGTGTGAAAACAGAGATAGGGGTTGGATTCTTAGAGGTGGATGGTTAGTGAGAGTGCTTGGTGGGAAGAAGTGTGAGATTAAAATGTCAAGATGAGTTGGGGTTTCTTTAGGGATTTTATCCGAGTTGGTGAGTCTAGATGAAGATTTGGCCTTGGCTTGAGAGTTGGAGACGAGCGAGCGGGGTTTGCGTTTTATTGTAACTGGTATAATGTGCAAAACTTTCTTGTTTATTTGATTATGAACTGGCATGATGTTAGATAGCAACCATGATAAACCTGATATGGCATGATATTACATGTTGATATGCAATACTGAAATATAATTGGTAGTGACAACTATGATCATGATATAGTGATACATTGCTATCCTACTATGTTGTTCTAGAAGCGTGTTATGATGTGTTGTATGAATCATGAGATGATGATATGTTGATTATGTGAAAGCATGATGTTATACTATATGGTTGATAAGCATGATTATGAATAGGTAAGTGAGGAATATGACTTGGAGCATGAATATGACTTATGTGTATATATGAGATGATGGTGCCTGATGACTAAATGATCATTATATGGTATTGTAAGGAGTTGAAATGATGTTCTATGAGTATGTTAGCATTTCGATGCTTGGTATATGGTTAGATCTTTCCTTTGCTGAAGCTCAAATGGCATGACCTTGTGTGTTACTGTGTTGATAATTAATATTAGTCTGTTGACCTTATGATGAGACTCTGCTATGACTACCTTCACCATGCTAATGTTTGAAGTGACATGCTAAATCTGTTATGACAATGCGAAATAGAATTCGGATAGTTTGATAAGATGATTAGGTGAGTTATGTGTTCATAAGTGAAAAACCCCTGTTATGACTGGTTCCACTTGTGTTGCGATGTTGAGAAGCGATCGTGATATTCGACTTGTAATGGTGTACTGACTCCATGACACCTAACCTCTTTCATCTCTTGACACGTGTGCTTGCGTGATAAGTTATGAGAATTCGATGATGCACTTGTGATGCCTTCTTTATGAGGTAGATATACCTTATGACTCATGGTATGATGTTAAGATTTTGTTATTGCTTTTGGCATGTTCTGAAGGGATGGTATGATTTATTTTATGGGTAATCATGTTATGCGGTTGAGATGTCGATTGGTTGAGATTATCATGATTGATGTTGAGATTGCCATATGAGAGGTGGCTGATGATGTTATGGGTCGCTTGATATGCGAGAAACTGATGTGGTTGCTGGAAGATTTTGACGAAATCTTGATTTGAAAGGATTTGACTTGTTTCGGTGTAAAGCTGCTTGACTAAACGTTGAATTTGTAGATTTTGAGCGGTTTTGAAAAGGACCAACTTGGGGTTTTAAAGAAGTCGAGAGTTTCAATGATTTAGATGACAATCTTTCCCTTTACAAAATGCTTTGAGGTTGTACGAACTGGATTTACATTATGACGTCTCACGAAGTGGATACAAGCATTTTATAGAGGCGCTTATAGATTGCTTGCTAAGACCTAGTCGGACGCTATAATACTTTTAGAGTTGTGATACTTCCGAAAGGTCGAAGCGAGGATGTGATAAGGGCGCTTATTACACACTTGACAAGACCAATTGGAGATGTCACGACCGTGACTAGGATGTTGTGAGAATCCCGGAATACGCAACCGAGATGATTACAAGATCCTTGGACATGGTCCTCGGACTCACCGATTTCAAACTTCTTCCCATTGCTTTTAATGAATTTAGTCTCGGGAACGAGACTTGTTTTTAGAGGTGGATAAATGTAAAGACCAAATATATTATATTATGATTATTTTAATTGAATACGTACTATTCTATTCAATTTGTAAAATGGGAGAAAACCCGTCCTCGAGCGTAAGTTTTGATTTTAAAATCCTTTCGGCATCGTTTTGAATTGAGATTTTGACGGAAACTATTTCCGCTTTTCGAGCTCCGAGTTTTGATAGAAATTAATGTAATTCCGTTTATCTTGAAATTAATTGAAATTTTTTTAATTTAATTTAGTCGGGATTCGATCGGGGGAGCGGGTTTCGAGTCTTTTCCGCTAATTTGAATTCTTTCGTGGGGACCAATTTCATTTATTTTATTTCCTTTTTTCTTTTATTTCTTCTCTCTCTCTCTCAGTTATCTGTCAAGGGAGCTGGTCCCTCCCTTTTTGTCTTCTTCCATGTGCAGCTCACCCAAACCATTGCATCTCTCAATCCCCTCCTCTCTTCTGATTTCTGCAGAGACCACAAACCCACACCACCCTCCTCCCACTCTCCTTCATTTTTCCGGAAACCCAAAAAAAATTACAAAGGAGCATCCTTCCTCTCCCTTTTGCTCGCTACACAACCCAACACCTTCCCATCGCCATCGCCTCTCCCTCCTTCTCTTCGGGTTCGATTACAGGGAGCCACTTCTAGTCCTCCCTACCTTCCTTGTTCCGACGCCAGATACCACAGCACCACCCACACTCCTCCTTTTCCGCCGCCAAAACCACCCCCTTGTCCTTGCTGAGCTTCCGCTGCCCTGTTTTGACGCACTCAGCCGAGCCCCAAACCACCTCCTCCAACCCTTCTCCTCCTTCTGCGAGCCACCCATCACACACCTTCATACCACCTCGGAGCCACGACGAGCAGTGATGCCGCCCAGAAGGTCCGGAGCGCCGCCACCAACTTCCCTCGATCCCCCTGTTTTCTCCGAGCCCAAATGGTAAGCTTCAAACCTTCCGTTTTCGAATCGAATCCACTCAAAGGTGGTCCTTTAACCTTCCTTCACTCATCTTAGGCTGAGAACGGAGAGCCTTCCCCATCGACTGAGCTGAATCGGGCCCCTCGGACGTTTCCGGCGAGAGCTTCCACCCTTGTGAGCTTCTTCTTCTTCTCCCTTTTTTTTTGGTTCGTAGTGGGTCGCTTTGGGTTGTCCGTGGTCGAGAATAAGTCTATGATGGTGGTCGGGTGAGGATTCGCCGGCAAGGAGCTCCTTCCCCCCTCTTCTTCTTCCTCCGTCGTCGGCGAACGAAGCATTGATTTGAGCTTGAAGAAGGCCCCTCTTTTCTCATATTGGGCTGGGCCTGACCCGGATCCCTCTCCCGGGTTATATCATTTTAAACCGGATCCCTGCCTCTTCTCTTTTCTGAAATTCGGATCCCTTCTCTTTTCTGTGGGTTGGGCTGGGCCGGATCCGAGTTAAAGGAAAAGGGTTATATAATTTCACATTCGGGTCTCCTTCTTTCTTTCCCTTGGGCTCGGGTTGGGCCTGACCCGTTGCTCATCTGGGTTTTCCTCTCCTTCTTTTATTTTCTTTCCTTGTTGGGTTGTTGTTATTTCCTGCTTCTTTCGGATTGGATTGTCGGGTTGGGCATCAATTTGGGCGGGCCGGGTGTTAATTTGGGCCAATGCTGACAGGCCATTTAAATTGGGTTAAAGTGTTAATGTGTTAGCCAATGCTGACACATCAGGCAGGAGGTCCAGGTTACTGAGTAAGTCCTGTAGGATACTTACCTGAAGATGCAGAACAGCAAGATAACACAAGCAAGGGCCCAATGCAAGTCCAAAGCAATCCAAAAGCAATACACACCTATCATCAAGCCATTTCCATAAGCTACCGGACCAACATCCATTCACACGAAACCCCAGTTCTCAACATCCTCAAAACCAACCGATAGTAAAACCGTTTTTCCAAAACCTTAAATCCAAAATTAACTCAACTCATATTCAAAATAATTCCCAAATAATACTTGGCCAAATTCCGTCATTAAACATATAAACCTTAAAACCAATCTCTCAAAATCACGTTATAGAAAGGATTCCGGCATAACTTACTTTATTTAAAACCATCATCTTGAAATTCACCTTTATAAAGCGTTACATGAAATAACTCTTCTCAAAAAATATTTAGCTAAAAAAATACAACACCAAAATTAAATCATCTTTACTCATCATATTTATAATTCAAAGTCAATAAATTATCTCAAATTTCCTAACATCACATATTAAAACCCCACCCAATTACATATTCCAAATAATCTCACTTTTAAAACTATGTAAAATAATATATAAAATAACATACATATATATAACAATTAATATTACTTTTAAAACCTTTTATTATATATATTAATATTTCAGAATATATATATATATATTTCCCAAAATCCGAAATAAAATTTAATATAACACACATAGATATATATATATATACATACATACATATATATATATACACATACATATATATATATATATACATATATATATATATACATACATATATATATACATACATATATATATACATACATATATATATATACATATATATATACACATACATACATATATATATATACATAGATACATACATACATATATACATACATACATACATACATACATACATATATATATACATACATACATACATACATATATATATATATATATATATATATATATATATATATATACAGGGGCAGAGCTGAAGGGGGGCCTAGGGGGGCATGTGCCCCCTCTCTCATTTGACGAACTACCTAGGTGTATTCTCCTCGTTGATAGCTTCGTTTTGATATATAATACGCCTTAATCTGACATCTGAGTAAAAAGTTATGATTGTTTTAAAATTAAAGGTATATTAATCACTTTAATTTTATTTCAATAGACTATAATGCTTTTATATTTTACTTAAATTAACATTCACATACTATAATTCATCTCAAGAGCTTCGAAATGAGAGGTTAATTATAATAATCATTTCGACAGTTAGATAAGAAGTTATACAAGTTTAAAAATTTTATGGCTGGTTATACATTACTATATGTTATGAGTGCAACAAGTTATATATTATCTAGGTTATTATTATTCAAGCCAAACAAGTCTAGTATTGTTTGATTATATTTAGCTCATTTAGAAACAAGTCAAGCTCAAGTCGAACCTATATTTGAACTTCAGCTCATACTCGACTTGTTTAGTAAGTAAACGAGTTTGAGCTGAGTTTTTTTTTCCAAGTATTATGCAACTTTACTTGCTCATGACATAGTAACTTAAAAAAATTTCACAAAATTCGTGCTATTTGAGTTTCAATCGATCCAAGCTGAATCATGAATTGAGCATAAAAATGTGCTCATAATCAACTCATTTTATAAATGATCGAGCCGAGCTTTTATTGAGCTAAACTCGAGCCAAGCTTTAGCTCATATAACAACCATGCATAACCTTAACTTAATGTTTATTAGATTGCGTTTCCTATATTTATTTAGTTAATTTTTTTCGGATATTTCATTTATATATTTATATTTCTTTTTTTAGGCGTGAAAAAAATGATAGCGTTTTATCATAAACCGATAACATTTTATCTTAAAATAACATAATTTATTATCGTATTACATATAATTCCTTATGTCAATTTAATCCACAACTATATCGCACATTTATAAATGTGCCCCCCTCCGAAATTTTTCTGGCTCCGCCACTGTATGTATATATATATATATATATGTGTGTGTTATATTAAATTTTTCAGAATAAGTATATAATTAAGCAAAAATAATCATTCAGCACAATTTATATCATAATGTGTAACCATTCGCACCATTAGTTAATCTGACGTGATGAATTCAGCCTCTCACATAAATGTTGATGCTCTGATAACTCATCACAAAAACAACTGCTCCGGAGGGTAGAGAATAAAGAAGACACACAAATTGACAAATAGACGAGGACATTGGGAAAAAGCTTATACTCACAAGGAAGTAAAATAAAATCCCGATGCGCGTAGAAAGCAAAAATACTCCGTAAAAAAAAAAAAAGCAAATAACGCAGATTCCAAAGAGCACGTACAGCAGTAGCAGTAGCAGCAGCTGCAACGAATATCAAAGTGGGAACCAAATACCATTGCGGAGCAGCGGAGCTTCCACTTCCACCATGCATGCTACTCCCTCCGATCCAAAATAATGTCGTTTGATTTTTTTACACGTATTTTAATAAACTAAAAACTATATAAAATATCACATTTTTTTAAATTATTTTTTTACAACTTAATATTTATTGGTAATAAGTATTAAATTATAAAAAATTAATAGTAAAAAAAATTAGTATATTATATAGTTTTTAACTCTTTAAAATACGTGTTAAAAAGTCAAACGACATATATTTTGGATCGAAAGTAGTACTACAGACGAGTATTTTAATTTTGTGGAATATCGAGGCTACTCATGTTCGGTCTCTCCATCATCTCCAACACTTCCTTCCTCCCTCCAAAATTTACGTACTCGATATGACTCATATCCACGGGTGGAGCTAGGATCTAGGTCAGATGGGTGTTTAATTTTTTTTCCGGACATCTTTTTTTTATTTGTACAACGAGAAGAATTTTAAAAGTGTTTATGTTTTTTTTAGGGAGTGATTTTTACACCAAAATTTTTACTATCTACACCACACATTCCATTTTTTTATTTTTTTTTTAAAATAGACTCTGCCCCTCTTGAGTCACAGACGTGTGACTCAAGAGGCGCCGGGTATTTTATATATAAAGTACCCTGCGCCTCTTGAGTCACACGTGTGTGACTCAAAAGGGGCAGGGTGTGGTGTATATAGTAAATTTTTTGGGTGTAAATATTATCACCCTTTTTTTCTTTTATACGGAGTAGTAGGCAAACATTTGGAGTTGTTACCAAACAGGTAACCTAACTCCTGGATCATGTTGAAGGATAATGTTATAAAGTTTCCTTTGGTAGGAGATTCACAATAAATTACAAATAACCTATTTTCTAGCTATATAATCCGCGACCTTGTTTGATTCTCTGTAGACATGACGAATTTCTGATTCTGCGAATTCTGGTCTGAGGTTGTTGATGTCTTCAACCTGGCGCATCACTTCCCATCTAGGTGGCAAATCTCTGTTAATAGACCTTCCTAGGATTTGATTGTCACTCTCTATGATGATCTTCCTTAAGCCCTTCTTCTTTGCTCGTTGTAGACCCAATTGGATAGTGAAGCCTCCATTTGGATGATCGAAGCACACCTTACTTCCTGATGAAATATGTCAATGACGTGGCCCTTAGAATCACGGATAATTCCCCCAACCTGACACTTGCTAGAGTGGGCAATAGAACCATCTACATTAATTTTGTAGATAATTCTCGGTGGTCTGGCCCATTTAGTGTTAGCCCTTCTTTTCCTCCTTTTGTTGGTCCCTGGTTTCTTACCTCCTGCCTGATCCCAATCATGCATACTTTGCTTTTTTCCCTGGATAATGTGGCTTATTTGTGCCGGTTTGTTGTTCCTGAAGATTTGATCATTCATTGTCTCCCATATGGCTTGCCATATGAAGGCTAGATCTTCATAGCTTTTGTTTGCATTCCTAATATACTCAATATTTGTTTGTAGAGTGCCCTGCATATTTAGATCATAGAAGAACATACATGTGTTCTGTTCATATTGTGTTATTACTTCCTTAGCAAATACACACTTTGTGAATAGATGAGCAGCATCTTCGTCTTCCTTCACACAGAGAGAACATAGGCTAGGAACCCTGTTAATGTACTTGTTTAGGCGAAGCGCCGTCGGTAGACCGTCGACCTTGATTTTCCATATCAGATTTTTGATTCCGGAGGTAGATTTAGTTTCCAAATCCATTTCCGGGAGTCTACAATTTGATCATTTGATACCAGTGTAGATCTTGCAGATTTGGTAGTGAAATTGCATGTTGGTTCTGGCTTTCAAACTAGTTTGTCTGTAGTTTGCCAGGTAGGAATTTTGGTATCAAGGATGCTTTTGACCACTCCTTGAGGGAATAGATGCATCAGAAGGTCTTCATTCCACTTTTTTCGATCCGTGAATAGTCTGTTAAATGTCAAAGTGTTATCATTAGGGCCCATATAATCCTTGAGGCTGATAGATGGAACCCAAGGATCGTTCTAAACATTTATGGAGGTGCCATCTCCTATTAACCAATGAAGGCCTTTCTCGAATTTTTCTCTTAAAGAGAGGAGTCTGCCAAATTGCCAAGATGTTGTGTGGTTGCTACAATTCCAGATATTTTCTTGTTGGAGATATTTTTCCTTGATAATCCGCACTCAGATGCTATCTTCATCATTATAAATTTTCCACAGGAGCTTCATTTGTAAACTAATATTTAGATCCTCAACTCTTCTAATTCCCAAGCCAACATGAGTCTTGCTTTTACATATATAGTCCCAACTAATGAGGGGTGTATATCTCTCTGATTGTAATGTATTCCAGAAGAAATTTTTGGTCACCTGGTCGATTTGATTTAGGATTCTTTTTGGGAGAAGAAAATTCTGCATAAGGTAGTTGGTCTTTGAGCTAAGATTGGATTGAATGAGCACCGCCCTACCCGCTTGGGAAAGGTTGGATGATTTCCATTGAGAGAGTTGTTTTTAAAGATTCCCTATGGCTTCTTCAAAGACAATGTTTTTGATGCGACCATTAACAAGGGGGATGCCCAGATACTTTTCAAGGGTTTTTGATGTGGGGATGCACATATGATTAGCGAGATCCCTTGCAAGGTTCGAGCTAACATTTTTTTAGCATTGTAAGAAACTCTTATTGTAGTTGATCGTGAGGCCCGAAAGGTTGGAGAAATTGTTTATCATGTTCTGTATCGTATTTAAGCTAGTATGAGCAGCTTTTGCGAAAATGATCGTATCAGCTGCGAAGGTTAGGAAGGGAATAGGGGTTCCATTCTTGATTAGTCTCATCGCAACTAGAGCATCGTCCAGGAGAGCCTCTTTATGTAGTTCTCTTGATAGTCTTTCCATGACTAGGACAAAAAGATAAGGCGCTAAGGGGTCACCCTATCTAATGCCCCTATTTGGTTTAAAGTGAACACCAGGAGTGTTGTTTACTAGCACAGAGAAGAAGGTAGTTGTTATGCATTTAATTACCCCGTTAATCCAGATAAGGTGGAAACCAAATTTCTCAAGTACAGCTTCAATGTAACTCCAATTGATTTTATCGTACGCCTTTTCCATATCCAGTTTCAAGGCCATCCATCCTTTTTTCCCTTTCTGTTTATTGAAGGAGTGAAAATTTTCGTGGGCTAGAAGAGTGTTATCCTGAATGGATCGACCTTCCACAAAGGCACCTTGAAATGGATTGATGAGTTTGGGGAGGATTGGTTTTAACCGGTTTGCTATAATCTTAGAGATACTTTTATAAATAGTGTTGCAAAGGCTAATAGGCTTATAGTGATTAATAGTAGTCGGGCTATCAACTTTTGGGATGAGTGCAATGAAGGTTTGGTTTATTTTAGATAAAAGTTGGGCAGAGTGGAAGAAAGCTTTAATTGCTTTGCAACAAGATGGACCTATAATGTTCCAGTAGTGTTTGTAAAACTCTGGAGGATAGCTGTCAGGGCTCGGCGATTTGTCATCAGCCATGCCAAATAACGTGCTTTTGATTTCGGCGTTTGTGGGTTGAGCTGTAAGACTTTTGTTCTCCTCAAGGCTTATTTGGGGTTGAATGTTCCACACTTCATGCTGAAGAACCTTTTTCTGGTTATGACCAATGAATCTTTCCACCATTTCCTTTGTTATGTGATAAGAGATTTGATCCTGGTCCGTTAAGATGTTATCTTGCTTTGTAGTGAAGGATCTAGTAGATCTTCTAAGTTTTTTACTCTAGCTGTAACATGGAAATACTTCGTGTATTTATCAGAGAGTTAGAGGTGCCTAATCTTTGCCCATTGTTTCCAGAACTTACAGTTAAATTCTAGCAAGCAAAATTTTTTATGTTCTAGTCTAGCTAACTTATTTTCATCATTTGTAGATATGTCTCCCCATGACAGAAGGCTTTGGAGAGTCTCGATCTGAAGTTCAACTTGAGCTACTTGTTTAAAGACGTTTGATATGGATTTGCACCATTTTTTTATATTAAGTTTCAGAAGCTTTTGTTAATGAGTTTGAAATCGAAAGATCCTTTCATTTTGTTGCACCAGACTTTCCTGACTAGGGATTCGAAGGCATCATTGGTAATCTATACCCCACGACTGTCAAAATATTACGAAGAGAGACGAATAGTATTACCCCATGAATGTTGATGCTCTTACTATCGTCGGAACTGAACCGCTTTGTCAACTAATTGTTTTGTGGACCGACCATCCACAATGGTTTTGGGTTAAATGTGCACATTTGCACAAGATGTGTAAAAATACACATCACTTTTTAACAATTTGCTTCATTGGTGAAATTTGCATTTTTTACACATCATTCAAATACAATTCATTTAAAACAAAAAGGAAAATAAAATCATAAAAAAATCAATCAATGAAATTGTCTTGCTTTTTGTAAAAGTTTTTACACATAAGAGATGTGGTGTGCTCAAATTTGCACATTACATGCTCAAATGTGTATATTTACACACACCCAAAACAACAAATGAAGTTAAAAAATGTCTAAAAAATACACATTTACACACCATCATTGTGGATAATTGCATGAAAATTGAGGCTCAATAATGTCTTCATCTTATGGTACTTTTTAGATTATAAACATTTTGTAAGCATATCAAATCCACAAAAATGTCACATAGCAAATATGTGTTCTATGTTTAAATCGTTGGATTGGAAATTTAGGCTCAACAGTGTCTTAATACTACAGTACGTGCTTTTTAGCTTATAAACATTTTTGTCAACATTTAAGCATATCGAATCCACAAAATATCCCCAACAGAAAATATTTTTTTTAGTGGGTTCCCCAACAGAAAATATTCTAGCTAAGATTTGGAATCCATAATTGCCTCTCTTTTTTCTTTTTCTTTTTTGACGTAACATAAATAGCCAATTTTGTTATAATAATTAAGCATTATTATTTATGCCCATTTAGGAATATTGAATCCCCTTTTAATATGCAACCTTTATGACCATGAAGAGTTGGAAAAGGATTTTAAGCATATTATAAAATAAAAATACTAAATGAAATGAAGAGAATCATATATTTTTTTTTGATAAGGAAATAATTCGAGGGTCAAACAAACCTGGCACCTCGAGAGGCCGACAAAGTCGGCAGACGGTGAACCGTCAAAACATACAATGCACGAAAAGAAAAAAAACGGTGCAATACAACGGTGGTAGACACACAATCCGAGACGAACAAGCGAACCTACTCCAAACATGCTAGAGACAACGTAGACTAAAAAACGATGTCAGGCATCACTAAACAGCGACACCGCTGGCCAGCGGTACAACAGGAGTCCATGTGGGCAGTGAAGACGATCCTCCAAGGAAATATCCGGATCACGGAGTCGCCTCGATACACACCGCCTCGACCCCAGCTAGACCCGACACCGAACTGCCAAAGCTCCAGCTCAAAATAGGAACGCCGCGAACAACCAGGATCACCGTCGAGAACCACCATCGTAAGACGCACCAAAAATCCCTTTCAGAAGAAAGAGATATTATTCAAACCCTTTCGGGCAATTTGTTCAATCCTTTTGAGAAAATTTATTTCAATAGATTTGGTTATTTAAACCATTTCGGGATTTTTCAAACCCTTGCGTGATTTAGGCCCTTTAGGTAAAGTCGAACCCAAAACCATAGGATTTGGACGAAACAAAAAAGAAATTACGGGATTTGGGCCAAGGTATTCGCCAAATCCATTTTGAAGTTGAACAATATATACTTAAATGAATAAATATATATAAAAATAAATTGGGTTATCGTTTTGCAATGGGAAACGAAAAGCACGACCACGCACCGAATCCAACCACCGAACCAGGAGCCCAGCGAGAGAGACCCGAGGCGTGTTGACCTTGCTTTCCCACAACAAACACAAAGATTTGGATTTTTTTTTCCAAAGACAAATCCTTGCACAACAAGAATTGTCAGATTAATGAAATTAGAGTCACTCGGACATGAGACAACCGACGACGACAGGCGAGCCAAGGCACCGCCAAGGGCGGATGAGGTGAGAGTGAGGCCGGCCAGACAGAAACTCCGAATCACGGATCAGAAATGGAGTTGCACCAGCAGGCGAGACGAAATAGCGAACGATAGAGCCAACGCCAAGACAAACGGACCAGATCCGGGGGATTTTAAGCCCGATCGAGACCAAGATGAGACCGAGGGTGAAGTCAATGGAGATCCGAAAACGGCAGACGGTGAAGAGAGGACCACCACTCACACACCGCCAGCGAAGAAACCACCGGAGGTAGGGTTCGAAATCTCGAGCCATTGAATAGAAGGGTAGTCTATTGCAGCTCAGATTTGGTAAGGGGGTTGATGAGAACGGAAGATGAACCCTTATTAACCAAAAGCCCCAAAACGATTTGGTCTGTTGTTTAAACAAAAGATGGGTTTTCAGATAAGGGATTTTACAAGGCAGACTAGACAAGGTTGGATCGGCCGGGTTTTAACTCTTGCTTGTTCTACATCAGGGAGCAGTGTCGGCCCAGAGATGTGGTGACACTGCTGTGTGGAGGAGGCCGGAGACCGGGTTGAGGCGGCCGAAGCCGGAGGAGGGCTCCCGAAGGAGATGTAGACTCCCGTGCACAAAAATAGACAAACTTTTATGGTTTTCTTAATTAATATAAATATAGTTTTTATCCATCATAAATGTCCCGTGCACAAAAATATAATAATATAATATTTTAAAATTATACTCCCTCTGTCCCATAATGGTTGTCTTTAACTATTCACGCACGTTTTCTTAAGATGCTAAAAACTATATAAAATATCAACATTTTATTAAATATTTTTAAATAATATCATACATATTACTAATAAGTATAGAATTATTTTAAAAAATTAATTAAAAAATAGATATTTTATATAGTTTTTAGCTCCTTAAAAAGCGTGCATAAATAGTCCAAAGACAACAATTGTGGGACGGAGGGAGTATTAATGTGAATTACAATTTTCTTAAAAAATATCAATTCAAAAAATTATATTTTTTTTTATCAAACCAAACATTAACTTTTTATCCAAATTACATTTTTATTGCTTTTAAACAAACTAGTTTTATTACTCGCCCGTTGTGCGATTTGTTAATAAATTTTATTATATAAACCGTCTTTGAATTAATATAAATTACTAATCCATATAAAGTAAATGTATAATATTCAATTGTGTTATTTTTTTAGAATGTAAACACATGTTTGAGTCTAGATTAATCATGTTTGTTCTCTTATTAAAAAATAGTTAAAATATATTTTTATCTTGAGTCTAAATTTTATACTTTTTAATAAAAAAAATAAATGATAAAAAATCTTACGTATTAAATCAAAAGGAAAGGAACATAGCATCAATTCCATATATAAATTCAATCCATTTTTCTTTTCATTAATAAAAAAATATAAATATTGATAATATTTATAAAAAAATATTATCAAAATATAACTAAGTAAGATATTATAAGAATTTATTAATTGATATAATATTGTATAGATTATTTGATCTAAAAATATAAGTTTTCTATAAGGTTGATAATTTATAAGAATAAGTGAGAACATTAATTGAGATGACAAAATTATATTGGGTTATTAATTGATGTGGCTATAAAAATATAACACCATATTAATCCAGAATTTGCCATGTATGCGAATTGCTCTAGAATATGACACATAGGCGAATCGCACCAGAGGAGACTTTATACCTCTGTTTTAGTATTTTATTATATATCAAACTATATTTTATGTTTACTTTAATTCCATGATCGATTATTAAAATCTTCTAAAAGTACTATTATAAGAAAATTATATTCTGTAATATTTTTGTGTATTTAAAATTTTTAGGGGTTTAATCTCATAATTTAAATTACTTTAGTTTTTGACATATTTTTTTAAAAACTATTTTTTATAAAAAACATGATGACATATTTTAAAAATATAAATTTATAACATGATTTTTAATCCATTTATAAATCAATTTTGTTTTCAAATTTTTACAAATTGCAACGGTGATTCATTTAGTGTAACCGATCATTGTAACCCCCTTTTTAATTCCATAATTTTTTTAAAGATTCACACATACCCGTATAAGTAGGCTAACTAATTATAATATATTATATTCAATTTTGACCAAATATTAGATAGATTATTTGATCTAAAAAGATAAGTTTTCAAACTAATTAAGATATAAGGTTGAATATTTATAAAAAAAAATAAGAGGGACCATTAATTGAGATGACAAAATTATATTGGCTTATTAATTGATGTGGCTAAAAAAGATAATACCATATTAATCCAGAATATGATACGAATACGATATTAACACCATTTTAATCCAGAAAATGTCACGTATGCAAATCGCACCAGATGTCGTTTCAGGCTTCTGTTCTACTATTTTATATATAGATATAGATAATTAAAAAATTGAGCAAAGGTATAATGAAGTTGTATTATAAAAAAAACGTACTAAAATATGTGGTAATGTAATTTGTGGTAAATACCCTTATTACCCATAAACATAAAAATACCGTATTATTATTACGTATTTGAAATATATACAATTATATATTTGAAATTCTTATACTATTAAATACCAACTATTATACTATTACTAAAATATATAAAACAAACTTTTGTTAAGGACTACTCCGTATAAATACGTACTAAAACAAATTGTTAATAATAATATGAAAGATACGTATTTGTGGTAAATATCCTTATCTTCATTATACGATTAAAATATATAATATTATATAGATTTATCTAATTAAGATATAAGGTTATATTGGATAGATTATTTGATCTAAAAATATGAGTTTTTTAGCTAATTATATTGACTTATTAATTGATGTGGCTAAAAAATATAATACCACTTTAATCCAGAAAATGACACGTAAGCAAAAATAATCCCGCTTTAATCCAGAAAATTCCGTGGAAGCGAGATCGCACCAGAGGCCGTTTCTGGCCTCTGTTTTAGTATTTTATATATAGATCTTTTTTTCAATATTTTTAATTAATAACTTTTTGTTCTTTTAACTAATATTCTTAATCTTTTTATAAAAAAATTATTCTTTTTGTTATGCAATTATTTTTTTTTCATCTGAATAATATAAGGCCTCGTTTGGTATGAGTGCTTGAATCAGAATTGGAATGGAAATCGAAATGAAATCAGAAAATGGTAATAGCTCCGTTTGGCAAAATACTAGTTGATGAGATAGCTGAAATTGATGGGATAGCTAAAGGTGATGAATTATTTGTGTTAAATATATGTTAATAAGCTAGTATGATGTTTGGTAAACCTAGCTGTTTGAGTAGCTGATGGAAACTTATGAATGGAAAATCATAAGCTCCGAAAAGCTTCGGTGAGTAGCTATTGAAACACTCTCATTCCAAACGCTAATTCAACTAAAATCTTATATTTATTTCATTTACAACCATATAATATCAAAATCAAAAGGTCCAATAAACTAGCTGATGGGTTTTTTGCCAAACAGAATGAACCATTACTGAATAATAATAATAATAATAATAATAATAATAATAATAATAATAATAATGTAGTGATAAAATTAATCATGGTAATAGAAATATAATATATTAATAATTAATGATAAACATAATTATTATAAACAATTATAGCGGTGTATGCTCAAATGAGGAACGTCTTAGTATAGCTAAGATAACTCGACCTAAGTGATAGGGTTGTTATCTGAGCCGAATAGCTCGAGCTCGGCTCGAAGAAGCTCGGCTCAAGCTTGTTCGAAGAGGTGAAACAATCTGAGCTCGGAAGCTTGATATAGGAAAATATGAACATACCCCTAAGGTTATGAGGTAGGAGGGTTTAGGCGTAGAAAGGGTTGTTTGGCCTGTTCACCTCTTCAATTGGCCACTTCTCTTCTTTCTCCTCATCTCTTGTGACCTGTGCTTTTGGTTCGTGTTCGCTAGAGGGATGTGTGTAGGGATTCAAATAATTCAAAATAAACATTTCTCAACTAGACTAGTCCCTGTCCCAAACAAATAATACAAGAATCCCCTCCCTTGTAGTAGTAGGGTAATTCAGGATCGAATCCACGAGGAGGTATGTCAGTGCTTCCCTTGTTGTACTCACGATCAAAGCTTTCGACCTCAGAAGACACTCGATATCGATGTGTCTGGTCGAGATCGACCTCAGTTCTGGTCGATTTCCAGTACAGTTCCTGCAGAAGATAAAAGCAGCAAAGTCGACGTCGAGTAGAGACCTCGATATCGACGTTAGACCTCAATATCGACCTTTACAGTCGATTCCGATGTTTGTCATAGAAACTGTAATTCGTAACCAATTGTCGAAAAAAGTCCGAAGAAAATAGAATGGTAAAGAAGGATGCTCAGAAACAAAACTAAAACTTTTATATTGATTTCAATTAATTAAAAGCTTCCAATGTCGGGGTTTCATGACACAACGATAACAATGCAAGTTTTATGCTAAAGTTATGAAATTTAATGCCTTTCCATCAAATAACTTTCGTTATCAACACTTAGGTGATTAGAGGCTCTCGCATAGTTCCTAAGAGTTACTATCCAATTCATGAGCAATCCAAGTTCACAATATGAGTGACTTTCGCTTCAATAATGCAAATAATGAATCTCCCTAACTTTCGCAAAGGATCATGCATAGGATAGAAGACAGAATCGCATAAAAGTCATACCTTTGATGCACTTACCCTACATCGTTATCATCGGGCTCACCCCGACCCTAGAAGTGGGTTGACTACTCGCTCCTCATCATGCACATCATCATCATCATTGAAAGAAAACTACTTTGAATTAAACCTTGAAAGAAAGTACAACCGAACAAGCCAAAACTCCGCTCTCGCTTCTCTCCAAACAAATTCGGCTCTCTCTCTCTCTCATAATTCTCTGCATGTATGTGTGTTTGAATAACTGAAATTGGATGCCTAAACTCAGCCCTACTGACCTCTAGATATAGCTATCGAACTTTGCTATCAAAGACTCGAAACTTTATCTTTATTCTCTAAGATAAAACTTAAATAAAGTAAAAACTAAAAGTTCTATGGTAAATCAGCTCATATGATAGCTCTGGTGTTGAAGATAAGAAATCTCGACTTTCTGATAGACGTGCAAGCTTTGGATAGAATTCTATCAAAATCTGAGTCGGATTCCTCTGTTGGGCAACATAGATATCGACCTTGAACATCGATATCGACCTCTGTGAAACTTTATCTCGAGCTCTCCTTCTCCTACTCGGACTAGCACTCGACTTCTATCTTTTAGCTCGATCTGGCAACATCGATATCGACCTTCAGACATTGATATCGACCTCTCTGTGTCGACATGCTCTGTTTCATTTCCTGCTCGATTCCTATGTCTCTGCTGCACTCGATGTCGAGGTCCCCAGTCGATTTCGACCTCTTCAGAAGACTTCGAGTTCTTTTTCCGCTCTTCCAAATCTGTCCATTTTTATCCTGTTTTCTGCGAAATCACATAGAAACTCGTGCAGACCCATATATTTGATATTTAAGCGTAAACTACACAAATCCCATGTTTTTCCATTAATATGCATGAAAAAGACGATAAAATGGACTTTTATGTGCATAGAAAATATGGCAATTTGCGCGCACATCAAATACCCCATACTTAAGCTTGCTTCTCCCCAAGCAATTCTTTTAATTGTCATTCAGGGGAAGAAAGTAAACCCTCAACGTCATAGATTCATTTTTCATATGTCCCTACAATCAATTGCCATCCTCGATAAGGTACTTATGTCACCCAAGTCCATGCCTGTGCATAAAAGCAATTTCATACTCATAAAAGGAGGTAATATGCAAAAAACAATTTTAGCGACATAGCATTAATAATCAAGAGGACTTTTGCAAGCTTGTGAGAAGTAGATTGGTAAAAGGCTAAACATGGGCTAATATTTGGCCATGTGGTGTTAAATCCAGGGAAACATTCTTTCTTTCCAAAACATTCCACATTCCTTCTTCATAATGTCTCACCTTTCACTCATCGCTCAATGCTTTTATTCAATATAATGCTTTTACCTCTCTAACCTTAGCACTGCCTTCTCACGAGTCGCAAACATGGGTGTCATGAATGGCCCCGGATACTTAGTACTTCGGACTCCTCACCTTGTGTCCCATCTCGCTGAACTAACATCTCAACGAGCAGGGTCGACCTACCTTTATCTCCTGAGGTGATCAGATTTTTTTCTCGCTCATTAAATTTTTCATAATTCATAAATTTTTTCATTCGTGCCAACAACTTCATAAATAATGCACAACTCCATATAACAACTCCAAAAATGACTTCCATTCTCAAACTTGTCCCCGGATAGGGTATAAGGTATATAATGGGCAATATGTATATATGTGGAGCAATAATGATCATGGTAAGGCTCATATATGGCTTTGTGACTTTTGCAAATATGCATAGGTAAGGCTAGGATAGGTACTTGTATATGTAAGCACTTTGTATGGAATTTTCATAAAAATTCCTCCATTATCTTATCATGCATATGTCAAAAGCAACTTCAAAATTTTCATCTCCTTTATTTTTTCCTTTTGCACTTCATTGGGACTTCCCTTAACTAGACAATTTCATGTTATATCTCTAATGAATCTAATTTTGCATCATAGAGCTCTTTTTTATACTTCCATGACTCTTTCTTTTTTTTTTTCAAATTTTTTTGATGGGGGTCATTTCATTTTTTTTTTCATTTTATTTTTTTTTTCGAAAATAAAACTAAATATGCATTAAGATAAATATGCAAATCTAAACTAAGTATGAATATGCAAGTATGCTTTTCCCCCACCCCATACTTAAAATTTACAGTGTCCTCATTGTATTAGACCTAGGGTTAAGAAGAAAACTTACTAAACCGTCACAAATTTCAGGAGTCGAAGAAGAAAGCAGCCATGGTCGATATCGACCTTATACATCGATATCGATGTTTGTCATCGATTTATGGCTCAGGCTTCAGGGTGATCCGGCCTCGACCACAAGCCCATCTAAGTCGACCTTAAGGTCGATGTCGATCTTGGACATCGATTTCGATGTCTTTTCTGTGTGCTTTTCTCTTTCCTGCAACTTGTAAAAAAAATAAAACCAAAACAAAACAAAATATGCAAAACAATAAAGTGTCTCAAACCAAAGTAAAAGCTGCCTAAAACCAAAACTAAGTCTTTGTTACAAGCTCTAGACTTTTAAGTCGCTAGGCCGACTTTTTCCCTTGCGCTTCTCAAGGCGGCATCTGCAAAGCCCATGTGGCTTGGGCCTCAAATATGACTCCTTTCTTGTCACGAAGCTGCATTCCGCCGGGATGGATCTGATTCACCGTGAATAGTCCTAAATTCTTTTCCTTGAATCTTGTAGGGAACCAATGGTCCTTAGATTTGGCAACATAAACTTTGTCTCCTATCTCATATTGGCTCGAATCATCATCGGATATTCTACATAAGCGCATATTCCAAGGCACACCTCTTCCAAATAATGATAAATCTTTAATTGTAATGGAGCAAGAGGAATCCGTACCTTGACTTACCTTCTTCTCAGTCTGTGGCTCAGGTTGATGTCGATGTTCAGAGGTCGATATTGACCTCTGTTGTACTCCTGGAGGATCAGTCGATTTGGAGAGTTTCTGCTCGATATGATCAGGTCGATTTCGATGTTCAGAGGTCGATATCGAGGTCTCCGTTCCTCCCTTCTCAGTGCTGATGGTGGTCGATTTCGGCTGGGTATGGTCGATATCGACCTTAGACCCCGATTTTGATGTTTCTTTTCCTCCTCCGTTGACCCCATACTTATGACCTGGCACATAATCTTGAACATTATTAGTCGATATCGACTTACCTGGGTCGATTTGGATGTTCTGTTGGGCCTCTTCATTCAAGATTGCCACAACTTCCTCAACTTGGGCTTCTATGGCCCTCTTCTCAAGCTCCTCCGGTGTCATACTTCTTACTTTGGCTTCTCCACATGCAATGTCGACACCATTGATGGCTTTTATCTCCATTGGCCCTTGATTGTTCATCGTCTTGTTGAAGGCATACTCTATTATCTCGTCACTAATTATGAATGAGAGCAATCCTTTCTTTACGCTAATGTTGGCATCGATGGTTGCTAGGAATGGCCTACCTAAAATAATGGGCCAAGCAGGGTCCTCCGCTATATCAACAACTAAGAAATCAGCAGGGATAAAGAATTTACCTACTTGTACTGGCACATCTGTCACTATCCCAGTTGGAATAACTACCGTATTGTTGGCCATGGATAACCTTGCATCCACGGGCTCCAGAGGACCTATCTTTACCTTGTGCCAAATGGTTAGTGGCATCATGCTAATGCTAGCGCCCAAGTCAACTAAAGCATTAAATTTGAATTGACCTAAACCTATAGCGATAGAAAACTTACCTGGGTCCGCCCGCTTTTATGGTAGCTCCAACCTGTTGCACTCCTCTGCGATCTCAGAGAGCGATCGCTTCTTACCTAAGATGTCTTTAAGGAACCTTACATAAGATGGCATCTGGTGAAGTGCCTCTGTGAATGGTATAGAGACATTGAGTCCTTGGAGCATCTTCACGAACCGCTGGAACTTCTTTTTCGCTGGGTCCTTAATCATCTTTCTAGTTGGGAATGGCAACACCTTCTTCCTTCCCACGGCTGTAGTGAGGTCTACATCGACATCAGTAGGGTCGACATCGACTGGAGGAGTCGATTTCTGTGGTGACGCTGTATCAGGGTCGACATCGACTGGAAGGTCGACATCGACGTCACCTTGGTCGATATCGACAGGGGGGTCGATATCGACGTCTGTTCTGGCTCCTTCTCCTCCGCTTTTTGCTCGGTCATTTGTAATTGACGCCCACTCCTTAGGTTTATCGCCGCAATATGACCAGTGGTTTTGCCCTTTTGGTTGGGCACAGTGGATCCAGGGAATGATCCTGATGCTTTGGGTATTGCTTCCGCCAATTGACTCATTTGAGTCTCCATGTTGCGCTTCCAAACGTCGATCTCCCCAAGCCTAGAATTGATGCCCTGTAGTTGAGTATGGACGGAGTTGTTGGCTTATTTGAACTCAGCATGGTTCCTTCGCATCTCATCAAGAATGATTTGTAGGTCATCTTTCCTTGTTTCCCGCTCAGGGTGCCCTGGTGCTCTATACGGTGGGGGATCCCTTTGATAGAACCTTTGATCACCCCAATGTTGTTGATTGCCCCCTCCATAGGAGCCTCTCGTCCACTTGACCTCCTCATGTTGTTCCGCCATGGATACTTGCTCAGTATGTGGACAGGCACTAGTCTTATGCCTTGTTGAGCCACACTCCTGACAAGTTTGATTGTTGCTCAGGAATCTGACTTGCTTTTGAAGGCGGCGTGTCTGATCGTTGTGGAATTGTTGCCGCACATCAGGATCTATCTCTCTTGGAGGCTCATATAGTGGCATTGATGGGGAAGGCCTTGCATCATAGGCCGCAGCAGCCCCTTAAGTGTTGTCAAAGTTCACGAGCCTCTCAATGGTCTCCCATGCCTCAGTTGGTGTAAGCTCAATGTACCGATAAGAGGTGTATGAATTGATCCTCTCTTTATTTGGCGCATCAAGGGCGTTGTAAAATATCTCCTGGATGACATATGGAAGTTGCCCATGCATCGGGTATGATCTCAGCAAGCCTTTAAATCGCTCCCACGCCTGTGCTAATGTTTCACCTGGCTTTTGTTTGAAAGTCGTGATCCTTTGTCACAGCATCGCCGTTTTAGAAGGTGGAAAGAACTTATTCAGGAATGCATCCTTCACCTCCGCCCATGTTCTCAGCGAGCGTGGAGCCAAACTCTCAAGCCATTGTAATGCCTTCCCTGCCAAAGACCATCGAAACGATTTTATTCGCACATACTCTAAATTTACTCCATCAGCAACTGTCTCACATAAGTCCATAAAAGTAGAGATGTGTTGCAGGGGGCATTCATTAGGTCTTCCTTCAAAAGTATTTCTTTTTATCTCAGATAGGAATTTAATTTTTATTTCATAATTGGAGGGAGGAATTAAAATAGCGGATTCAGGAACATGAAGCGGCGGATGCATGTATTGCATCGCCGTCTGTGGATACTGATTTAGCCGCTCTTGGGCTTGTCTGCGCGCATCCTCCTCCCTATCAGCACGGGCTCGCTCTGCAGCAGCTGCGGCCCTCTCAACAGTGATTGTAGCATTGTGGTCCTCGATTTCCTTCCTCAACCGCTCTATGGTCTCAGTCTGTGTCTCTTTGTCAGCCATGATGCGAATTGCTTTGTTGCGAAGATGGTAGAAACGTTCAGGCTCGTTGATTGGTTCCAGGATAGGTCCGTGATCAGAACGTCGCATAAATATGCAAAATAAGCTTCAAAAAGATCGTGAGAAAACTTAGGTGGCGATTGATTGCCTCCCCGGAAACGGCGCCAATTTGATCGCTAGAGGGATGTGTGTAGGGATTCAAATCATTAAAAATAAACAATTCTCAACTAGACTACTCCCTGTCCCATACAAATAATACAAGAATCCCCTCCCTTGTAGTAGTAGGGTAATTCAGGATCGAATCCATGAGGAGGTATGTCAGCGCTTCCCTTGTTGTACTCACGATCAAAGCTTTCGACCTCAGAAGACACTCGATATCGATGTGTCTGGTCGATATCGACATCAGTTCTGGTCGATTTCCAGTACAGTTACTGCAGAAGATAAAAGTAGCAAAGTCGACGTCGAGCAGAGACCTCGATATCGACGTTAGACCTCGATATCGACCTTTAAAGTCGATTCCGATGTTTGTCACAGAAACTGTAATTCGTAACCAATTGTCGGAAAAAAGTCCAAAGAAAATAGAATGGTAAAGAAGGATGATCAGAAACAAAACTAAAACTTTTATATTGATTTCAATTAATTAAAAGCTTCCAAAGTCGGGGTTTCATGCCACGACGATAACAATGCAAGTTTTATGCTAAAGTTATGAAATTTAATGCCTTTCCGTCAAATAACTTTCGTTATCAACACTTAGGTGATTAGAGACTCTCGCATAGTTCCTAAGAGTTACTATCCAATTCATGAGCAATCCAAGTTCACAATATGAGTGGCTTTCGCTTCAATAATGCAAATAATGAATCTCCCTAACTTTCGCAAAGGATCATGCATAGGATAGAAGACGGAATCACATAAAAGTCATACCTTTGATGCACTTACCCTACATCGTTATCATCGGGCTCACCCCGACCCTAGAAGTGGGTTGACTACTCGCTCCTCATCATGCACATCATCATCATCATTGAAAGAAAACTACTTTGAATTAAACCTTGAAAGAAAGTACAACCAAACAAGCCAAAACTCCGCTCTCGCTTCTCTCCACACAAATTCAGCTCTCTCTCTCTCCTAATTCTCTGCGTGTATGTGTGTTTGAATAACTGAAATTGGATGCCTAAACTCAGCCCTACTGGCCTCTAGATATAGATATCGAACTTTGCTATCAAAGACTCGAAACTTTATCTTTATTCTCTGAGATAAAACTTAAATAAAGTAAAAACTAAAAGTTCTATGGTAAATCAGCTCATATGATAGCTCTGGTGTTGAAGTTAAGAAATCTCAACTTTTGGATAGACGTGCAAGCTTCGGATAGAATTCTATCAAAATCTGAGTCGGATTCCTCTGCTGGGCAACATAGATATCGACCTTGAACATCGATATCGACCTCTGTGAAACTTTATCTCGAGCTCTGCTTCTCCTACTCGGACTAGCACTCGACTTCTATCTTTTAGCTCGATCTGGCAACATCGATATCGACCTTCAGACGTCGATATCGACCTCTCTGTGTCGACATGCTCTGTTTCATTTCCTGCTCGATTCCTATGTCTCTGCTGCACTCGATGTCGAGGTCCCCAGTCGATTTCGACCTCTTCAGAAGACTTCGAGTTCTTTTTCCGCTCTTCCAAATCTCTCCATTTTTATCCTGTTTTTTGCGAAATCACATAGAAACTCGTGCAGACCCATATATTTGATATTTAAATGTAAACTACACTAATCCCATGTTTTCCCATTAATATGCATGCAAAAGACGATAAAATGGACTTTTATGTGCATAGAAAATATGGCAATTTGCGCGCACATTAGTTCGTTCAAGGAGGCTCTCGCTCGTCCTACCTTTTCGTTTAGGGCTCTCGCTCGTCCTTCCTTCGCTCGATCTTCCTTCCCTCAGTCGTTCCTTGGCTCTACCTTGTCATTGTTCGGCTTCCTCCTTCCTCCCAATCGAACTGCTGCAGCAGCAGTGCTACTCCCCGACTAGGTTTGTCTTTCTCTTACTCTCTCCTCCTCACCTATTCATCTTCCTCTTTCCAGCCCCGACGAACAAGGCTATCCCTCTTCTTGGGGTCGCCTGCTAAACAAGACAAAAGATCAACATGCTCAGTTGAAAAAGAATTGAAATCAATACCTACACTAGGTGTAGCGGAATGACCATCCTTTGCACATCCCTTGACACCGTTCGTCGGTGTTGTGTGGTGGCTCTTTGGTCTAGTCGGGCATGAATATTGGCAAACTCCACAGTCATGTGGCCTGTCAAGTCCCTCAATTCTTGTCATACTTCATGTGCCAAAGCATTAATTCACCCATCCGCATCAGCATTGCGGGCAATGTCGTCCCCTCCTGAGGTTGACGTAGACGATCGCGAGTCAACCATGTTCTTGAAAGCAACACCAAAATAAGTAACAACACACAATAGCAATGGAAAAACTGGCCTTGCAAGCCTTTGATACAAAAGTTGAGTGATTCAAGGTAAAGCAAAACTATGAACTCAAGTAACTACCCCGAAAACAAAACTTTGCAATAAGGCAGTATCAAGTGTATGAAAATCAATATGCAAACGAAATCAGCCCTAAGTCGTATATGAGATAACAACCAAATCACAAGCGGCTAAAATCCAGGAAATAGTTACAATCTTAATAACAATGAATAATATCGAAAGTAGGAATAATGTGGCTAATCACAAAGGGTAGTCAAGTGCACACACTCCGCTAACTGTTATATATCTAGTGGTTGCAACACGGTTCAGAAAAAAGGGGTGTGACCAAGGCTCTAGTGTCGACACAACACAAAATCACACAAAAGGGGTATAAAATGAGGTACTTAAAATTAATCTTCTTATATTAAGAAAGATGTAGCAAGGAAACTAAAACAATTAAGAACCTAGTTACTAAGACAGTCTGAAAGAGTTACTAACTCAAAATGTGTTTTTTTAGATACTCATGTCTGTTGTAATGTTTTTTGTGTAAACAAAAAGAAATTAAATAGCTACTATTAATCCAAGAAGCAAGCAAAATTAACAAGATGGGGAAATTACAAGATCAAACGGAGAGAAAATTAGGGTTTTTTGTGGTACAAGTGACTAGTATGTTTTTATCCAGACATCACAACTAAAAGCATGACATATAGCACTACTACATAAACGACCTAATGTGGCGCATCACTCTAGCGGTTTTTTCTATTGTGGCAGTTTAGGTGGCGGTTTCTTCTTTTGTAGCGGTTTAAGTGGCGGTTTTAAAAATGTATAAGCTACTTCTCTTATTGTGGCGGTTTTTAAAAATCTAAAGTGGCGGTTTTAACTTTTATCTATTGTGGCGGTTTTCATGCTCTATTGTGGCGGTTTTGAGGATCCATTGTGGCGGTTTTTAAAAGCTATTGTAGCGGTTTTGGGTTTTCCTTTTTTTTCCATAAACAATTTAACCCTAATCTATCGTTTTTTAGAGACAGAGAACAAGCGCCGCTCCGTTCTTCTACCCATCCTCTTCCTTGTCAAATCTCTCCATCTAAGCTCTCGAGATCTCCCCCCTCAATGGCCTCTCCTCTCTTTCGCTCTCTCTATCTCGCCTACTTTCTCTCGCTCTCTTTGTCTCAAATCTCCATCTCCAATGGCGGATCTCTCATCTCCCTTTCTTTCAATCCCCCTCGGGTTCTCTCTTGCCTACCATTGATGAGAAACCACGAATTTCCGCTTCAGATCTGAAGCCACCGTTGCTAGGCTACACTGACGCCATCTTAGCTCATGCCAATATCGACTGGTAGACAACAAAAGAACCGCTCTTGCCTCCAAAAACACCGAAGCTCAACCGTGACACGCCGATCTCGATTAGGAAGTCATAGCTCTTTGGCTTGAGATTTTCACAAGGTAATCTTGTTCTCCTTGTCTTGTATTCCCTAGATCGGATTAGGGAGTGGATTATATATATTTATATATATTAGGCATCTTATTTTGATATAGTTGTGTTTCAATCGGTTGACAGAGCAACAATACTTGCTTAAGTTGTAGATTGTTGATTCGGGAGCACCTGTCATTCGAATCTATTTAGCTGAAATAGGCCATTCGAATCTATTTAGTTGAAATAGGCCTATAATGAATTAGCTGAAATAATGCTCCCAAATAACATGACTTCAAATAAATCGACACAGATTCATATAAATCCATAAATTTAGTGCAAATGGATGTAATCATATATTTAGTACTTTCTAATCTACTCCTCTCAAGGCTTGAATGTCTTTTATTCTAGTTGTATATTTTTCTCAATACTGATTACATCAGTTATTTGCAAAGAACTTCGAACGAAGAGGTATGATATATAGGTAGGTTGAAGTGGAGTGTATGATATATATAGATAAGTTTCAGTGGTGTGGTAAATTGTCATAAAAAATTATTTCAAAACAAGTTAGCTTTATTTTAGTATCTCTTTTGTAGGACATTTCAAGGACAACCAATCTACCTTAGGATAGTAAGTAATAAAGAAGCAAGTTAGATATTTATGAGGTCAAGAGAAAACCCCTTAAATTTTAATGTATACTTCATTTCTACATTATTTGTAAGTATGTATACGTAGAGATTTGTTACATATATACTATGAAATTGGAATTGAAATAAGACCAACATTATACAGAATGCCACTCTTATAACAATTACAAGGAAAGAGCATTAGAAAAGTCAACTTTTAATTCCTTACTTATAGATTTTGCTAGACTTGTTCACATGGTTGTAATGTACGTTGAGTGTCGATATCCTTATTGAAGTATAATCTTTATTCTTTAGCATTGATATCCTTATTCGAGTATTTGGTCTCGAGCTAGATTTCATTTTTATGAAACTCCTTGATGCTTGTCAAATCCCCGGCCCTCACTACAGGTTCAGATATAGGTTATGTGTTTTACGATTTTTGTTTTTATCACCTTTTATACATGCAAACTTTAATAATGGCTTGTTACTCTTGTCTATTTTTTCAATTATAGATTTTTTGAATTTTAAGTAGTATCCATATCCCACTAAACTTATCTTCTCTAAATGCTCGATACTTGTAAAAGTTTGATTTTGTGCAGGTATAGTTATTGAATTAGGCAATGTATTTTGTTCAATTGCTAGCTCTTCTTTTGATAAGGTAAGAAAAAAAAATGCTATTTTTCAATCATTCAAGCATAATATGAGATTTTCTAAATGAATGTTACTATTCTCATGATGATTTATGATGCTAATTAATAATATATCTATTCTTCAAAAAATTAAAATGTGGTTCTGTACATTATAGTTTATATGGCTAAACATTAAGAATCTCAATTCGAATAGAGTCAGTCTATTCTTATAGGGTTGGTATTCTTGTTTGAGTATATGTACTCTTGTAACAATGACAAGGTGAGAGAAATAGAATAGAAATTTTGACCTTCTTAAATTATAAGTAGTTTTAATTTTGGTTAGAAGTTCACTTGATTTAAATTCATCATAGGATGGTTTGCAAATCTTTATTGTAATCTTTATCATTTGTTTTTTCACAGGAGCTCAAAAGCGCTGTCAACCACTAGTTGACAACCTGAGTTAAGGACTTAAGCCTTAAGGTATCTTTTCATCCACTAGATAATTTATGTAATCTTTACCATTTGTTCTTACTTAGATTGTCAACTAGTGGTTGACAGCGCTTTTGAGCTCCTGTTAAAAAACAAATGATAAAGATTACAATAAAGATTTGCAAACCATCCTATGATTAATTTAAATCAAGTGAACTTCTAACCAAAATTAAAACTACTTATAATTTAAGAAGTTCAAAATTTCTATTCTATTTCTCTCACCTTGTCATTGTTACAAGAGTACATATACTCAAACAAGGTATCATAGGATGTTTTACAACCTGAGCTAAGGTATCTTTTCATTGTACATGCATGTTAGTGTTTATACTTTGGTGTTATTTATTAAGATTAACTTATCCCAAATCTTGTAATATATCGATCTCCTCAGGCTCCAAAGGAACAATCCAACTTGAAGGTATCTTTTCATGTCCGACTTATTGTGATTCCTCCTTGCATGTTTAAAAGGTGAGTGTAAATTGACTATTATATATTCTCTTATAAATGATGGGTATAGTTTGGGATTGTATATCTTTTCGGGTTTGATCTTGGCTTTTTGTTGTCTGCTATGTGCACGCCTTGTATTTCTTTAAATCCTTGTATATTAAAAGCTTTACATGTGTTGATATTGCATAGTTTCCCTAGTTGGAGCAGTGGTTTGAATATATCAAGTGTGATGCTACTTTTAGTGCTTTCGTATATTAATAAGGCTAGTTCTTGATAATGATATTGGCTATCGATGATATGATATTTTGCTAATCTTTATTGTATTCTTTATAATCTTCTTTTTTTTCAGGGTGATTTTTTGTCTTTATTAAAACCTTTTGACCTTGTGCCATATGTGGAATATGGCGGCGTAAATTGAAGTTGTGGCCAAAGAAGAGAGCAGGTTGTAAATGTAAATTGTGGTCTATGGTTTTTTCAATGTATTTATGCTAGATTGAGATTTCTATATTTAGTTTTTACATTCATTTTGGTGTAGAATTGGTACAGGTCCATATGGTACTGGTTAAGTACTTAAGTGTATCTAGTTAATACCATTTGTTTATGACTTTATGCATATACGTTTGTAGGAATATTTTGGATCTTGTAAGATTAGTGTAATAACATTTTGATGGTGAGACATTGTATTCATTCTGTAATTTTATTTTAAATTTAAATTTTGTTATTTGCAACCATACATTATTATAGCAGTTAATTAATATAATTAAATTAAAGCAAATATGTGGGTATTTTATGATAATTATGCTAAAAAAACCACTACGGTAGGAAAGGAGTTGTCGCTACATGCAATGAAAAACCGCCACCTTAGACACAAAAAGACATCACCAAAGGTATGCAAAAAACCGCTACATTAAGACCATTTTGTGGCAGTTATATACACTATTATAGCGGTTTTGTGTTGCAAATGAAAACCGCCACAGTAGCCCAGTAAAACCGCCACCTTAGAGCTAATGTAGCGGTAGCTGATGTAGCACCTATAAAACCGCCACATTAGCTTTTAAGGGGTGGTTTCCCTATTTCTTGTAGCGCTTTTTGGCCGCTACCATAGCCCTTTTATGTAGTACTGTAGCATATGAATGGAACACACAACTTGCAACAAAATCACCAATATCTTCGAAGTTAAAGATCCAACAAGTATTCACCCAAGCAAACAAGTGCCAAAAGAAAAAAAGAACAATAAAATTTAGCAAAAGTGGGGGAAGAGATGGATGAGCAAATTACACTTAAAAACAACCACTCAATTAGTATCAAAGAAAGAAATACTTGTTTTATAAAAAAAAAAAAGAAAGAAATACTTGTAAAAGACCCAAAAATCCGATACCAATTAATACATGACGACTTGTCCTGTGCTCGGAAGAGATGGCGAGTAATCGTCAGGTCACGAGAGACCCGATCTTGCACTCGTATTTATCTCTTTGAAGACGAATCCAGACTATGATCGAACCACTTCCAATCTCGTACTTATTACTAATTATTTTTCAATTGCCTAATTGATAGATTACATAGGCATATATTGTATAGTGGGCCTAAAAGCCCAATACCTTTGTAACCTATATATATGATTATCAATGAATGGAAACCCTCAAGGAGGATTTTATGATCGATCTCGTGATCTTACATGGTATCAGAGCCTAAGATCCCTCAACCCTAATCTTTTTCCAAAAAAAAAAAACACAAACCCTAGCAAACCCTAGCCTCCCTACCCGCCACCCCCTTGTAAAACCCTAAACCGACCCCCCCCCCGCCACCCTCTCGGCGCCCCCTCCCTAGCGGCGCGCACCCCCCGGCACCCCTAGCCCACCCATACCGCCGCACCCCACTTTGCGGCACCCTCCCCCCCTCTCGGCAAACCTAGCCGCACCCCCCCCCCTCCCCACCGCATTCTGCCTCCCCTTCCTCTTTCTCGCCTCTCTCCCTTTCATCCCGATGGCCGACGCACCCACCAACAAACCGCCTTTCCACTCCGCTCTCACCATCTCCAATATCAAAAATTGCATCCCCATCATCCTTGATCACGAATCCAGTTCCTACACCATGTGGTCGCACCTCTTCACGACCCATGTTAAGGCTCATAAGGTCCTCCACCACATCGACTCCTCCGTCGATCGCCCTGCTAGCGAAGACAACGATCTCTTCGCTCAACTAGACACCATTGTCCTCCAATGGATCTTCAACACCATCTCAAAAGATCTATTGACAACCATCCTTGACCCCAAAGACTTCGCCTTGGATGCTTGGAACAAACTTCAGAATATCTTTCAAGACAACAAGTCCACCCGTGCTGTCTACCTTGAGCACGAATTCTCAAACTGCAAGCTTTCCTCTTTCCCATCGATATCCGCCTACTGTCAGCACCTCAAGACCCTGTCCGATCAAGTAGGTGCTGTCGACTCCAAACCCAGCGCCACCCGCCTTGTCCTCCAAGTACTTTCAGGTCTTCCCTCTGAATACAACGCCGCTGCTACTCATATCCAGCAGACAGAACCTCTCCCTACCTTCGAAAAGACCCGGTCTCAATTGATCTTGGAAGAGACTCGCCTTCCCCATCAGACCACCGACGCCGCCAAGGACAAGACGGCATTGGTCTCGTCATCCGACATTGACGAGACCTATGCCCCACAGCACAGCCGCGGCGGCGACACTTCGCTAAGAGGCCGCGGCCGCAGCAGTGGGCGGCGGCCGCAGCAGCAGCCTGACGCCTCTCATCCCCCCTGGTATCCCAAAACCGGCTACCCGCCTTGGATGCCCTTTGGCTACCCCCCTGCGACATACCGCCCACCGGCTCCCTACCCCAACCAACAGCAGGGAGCAGGCTTGTTGGGTCCTGCTCCTCGTCCTGCAGGCCATCAGGCCTACCCCTCCTCGTCGGATTATGCCTACACTCCGACTGATGTGCAGCACGCCTTCTCTTCCATGCAGTTGGCACCTCTTGACTCTACTTGGTACATGGACACTGGCGCCACTTCGCATATGACGAACACCTCAGGTACTCTCTCTTCTATTTCTTTTAAGGGTCCTGTACACTCTATTATCGTCGGCAACGGTGGTCGCCTCGCCACTTCGGGCATTGGCCATGCCACTTTACCCACCACAACCAACCCACTACACCTAAACAATGTCCTCATTGCCCCCAAACTTGTCAAAAACCTTATCTCTGTCTGTCGGTTTACCACTGAGAACAATGTTTCTCTCGTGTTTGATCCGTTTGGTTTCTCTGTGAAGGATCTCACTACGGGGGTTACTCGCCTGAGATGTAATAGCACCGGGGAGCTCTATCCTGTGTCGTCGCCCTCACCGTCCAGCCCGTCAAGTCCAGTCGCCCTCTCGGCATCATCATACGATCTTTGGCATGCCCGCCTTAGTCATCCTAGTCCTGCAGTTTTAGATTTACTTCATTCAAAGAGTCTAGTCACATGTAATAAAGAGCGTCGCTCTACTTTATGTTCGTCATGTCAGTTAGGCAAGCATGCCAGACTCCCTTTTCAGCAGTCATTAAACACTACTTTTGCCCCTTTTGATATTATTCATAGTGATATTTGGACTTCTCCTGTGCCTAGCAAGGAGGGTCATAAGTATTACCTTTTGTTTTTGGATGATTATACGCATTTCTTATGGGTTTTCCCGTTGCACTTTAAATCTCAAGTGTTTCCCATCTTTGCCAAATTCCATGCTTATATCAAAACACAATTTCACACCTCTATCAAGTGTTTCCAATGCGACAATGGCCGTGAATTTGATAACAAAGAGTTTCACACTTTTTTCAACACCAATGGGATCTCCTATCGCTTGTCTTGCCCCTATACCTCCCAACAGAATGGCAAGGCCGAACAAATCATCCGAACCATCACCAATATGATGCGCTCTCTCCTCTTTCACGCATCTATTCCCCTTCCCTTTTGGCCTTACGCCTTAGCCACCACATGCTACCTCCTAAACATTCTCCCTTCCACTACCCTCCACCATCGCTCACCAACTCAGGCACTTTATTGCACCTTGCCTAGGTATGATCACCTTCGTACCTTTGGGTGCCTGTGCTTCCCCAATGAGTCATCCACCGCCCCTCATAAGCTTCACCCACGCTCCACTCCTTGTGTCTTTCTTGGCTACCCGTCTGATCATCGCGGTTACCTCTGCCTCGACATCAAATCCCATAGGATCATTTTATCTCGGCATGTCACCTTCGACGAATCTCGCTTTCCCTTCACATCACCTACCCCTCCTGTGTCTCATTCTGATTCAGAGTCCTCATTCCCACATTTTCTTATTCCCCAGAGCTCTCCTGGTGCTCCCGTCTCTCCCCCTCCACCCACACCACCACCACCTACCACCAGACCACACACCCGCAGCGTCTCCGGTGTCTTCTGACCCCGTCAGATCGTCTCCATGACCACAAACCATAGCCCCGCTTCACACCCACATCCCCCCCGCCGCCAGATGCCGCAGTCGCAGCAAGATGCTGCGGCCGCAGCAATGTGCCCTCCCACACCCCGCAGCTTACCCCGCTGCCGCGGCCACGGACGCGGCCGCCGCCGCCCCTTCCGCCATCTCCCAATCCCCCCTACCTCCATCTCCCCTATCCCTACCTCCCACAAAACAGCCCTCCTAGATCCGAATTGGCAGGCGGCTATGCTCGACGAATACAGGGCCCTTACGAAGAATGGTACTTGGGTTCTAGTTCCTCGCCCTCCTGATGCGAATGTCGTCCGATGCATGTGGCTCTTCCGTCACAAGTTCCGTCTTGTGGTCAACGGTTGTTCTCAGCAGGTAGGTATTGACTGTGATGAGACATTCAGCCCCGTCGTCAAGCCTGCCACTATCCGAGTGGTGTTGAGTTTAGCTTTGTCACGCAACTGGGCCATTCATCAGCTGGATGTCAAGAATGCCTTTCTTCATGGTCATCTGAATGAGACAGTCTACATGTTTCAGCCACCGGGGTTTGCTGATGCTGACCGTCCCAAGCACGTCTGTCTCCTGAAGCGATCTCTGTATGGGCTGAAACAGGCTCCGAGGGCTTGGTTCCAGCGCTTTGCTTCTCATCTGCTACGCCTAGGCTTCATTGGCAGCCGCTCAGATTCATCTCTGTTCATTTATCGTAGAGGCTCAGACACGGCTTTTCTCTTACTTTATGTCGATGACATTATTATCACCGCCTCTTCTGATGCTCTTCGGACGTCGATTATTTCGCAGTTGAGTGCAGAGTTCGCCATGTCTGATCTGGGTCAGTTGTCCTACTTCTTGGGGGTTGCTGTTCAGCGTCATTCATCTGGTCTGTTTCTTTCACAGAGTAAGTATGCTGCTGAGATTGTAGCTAGGGCTAAGATGGTTAATTGTAATCCTGTCGCCACCCCTGTCGATACATCCACCAAACTCAGTGCTCATTCTGGTCCTTTGGTTGATCATCCTACATTATACAGGAGCCTCGCTGGTGCTCTTCAGTATCTCACCTTCACCAGGCCTGATATCAGTTACGCCGTTCAGCAGATTTGTTTGTTTATGCATGTGCCTAGAGAACCACACTTTCAGGCCTTGAAGCGGATCATTTGGTACATCAGCGGCGCCCTCGAGCTAGGCACCATAATTACTCCTTCCGCTAAGCTTGACCTTGTAGCTTACACTGACGCGGATTGGGGTGGTTGTCCAGACACACGTCGCTCCACGTTTGGCTACTGTGTCTTCCTCAACTACACACTGGTCTCTTGGTCAGCGAAGCGTCAGTCGGTCGTGTCTCGCTCCAGCGCTGAGGCAGAATACAGAGGTGTTGCCAACGTTGTCTCCGAGTGCTCATGGCTCCGCAATCTCCTGCTTGAGCTTCATTGCCCTGTTCAGAAGGCCACTCTGGTCTACACTGACAACGTCTCTACCGTCTATCTAGCTAGCAACCCAGTCCAGCATCAACGCACGAAGCACATTGAGCTTGATCTCCACTTCGTCAGGGACAAGGTTGCCATTGGGCATGTCCGTGTTTTACATGTCCCGTCCTTCTATCAGTACGCTGATATATTCAACAAGGGTTTACCTCGCCAGTTATTCATTGATTTTCGCTCCAGTCTCACTGTCCGGCCCCCTCCAGTTTCGACTGCGGGGGTTTGATAGATTACATAGGCATATATTGTATAGTGGACCCAAAAGTCCAATACCTTTGTAACCTATATATATGATTATCAATGAATGGAAACCCTCAAGGAGGATTTTATGATCGATCTCGTGATCTTACACTAATGAATTGCCGAATGAATGTAGCAGGCACCAATCGACAATTCACGGCCGCACTTGCACGTGATAGGCCAATCAAACACAATGGAATTCACTTTGTCCTGCACGTAATTGATTTTGTTGACCAGCAGAATCGAAAGCATATGAAACGGAATGTGGAGTTAATACGAGAGTAACGAGTGTTGGATTGAAATCGGGAAGTCTTGTTTAAGATTTCTCCAATTAAAATTTAATCGGCCTACTAATGAATACAAAAAGCGTTTAAATAAAACGTAAACTCTAGAGAGCCGATCAACTCTTGCTTTTGAGTTTTTTTTTTTACAGTAGGCAATAAATTGGATGTACTACCGACATCCATGATCATCTCGCAAGATGATGTTCTGGAACTCACAACAACAAGCACTCAAAATAAAATTACAATTGAACTGAGATTTAGCAATAAAATCAGTTGCACCATTTGCCTCTCTATAACAATGCTGAAATGTGATGCTCTCAAAATCTCTTCTCAATGAATGGATCTCTTGGACTATTTGAACGACCTCCCATGGTATATTGTTCGCATGATTGATGACATTGATGATGACAGTACAATCACTTTCAACTATAAGTCTTTGCTTTTGAGAGGTTGATAATAAGAACCCTTGCTTTGAAGAGGTCAAAATGTCGAATTGGTCTTAGACTCAGTACTGGAAGTCTGAAAGATGAGATTAATTGGAGAGGTTAAAAGGTTGACTGAGTTGGGAGAACTCATAAGAGTTGTGATTGAGGTTGAATTATGTGTGTAACATAACTGGGTACGTATGAGGCGGGGTAAAAAAAGTGACTAAAATTATAAACAAGTTGAAATTGAAAAATTGTTTGAAATAAAGATTGAAAGATTATAAAATAATATAAACTCCGTATGGGGCATAAAAGAGTTTATTTGTAAAAAAAGTATAATTTATTTGATTATTATAAGGGGTATTATGATAATTTCAAACCAAATAAACTAAAAACACTCATGAAAATCTATAAAAGTTAGCTTTATTTAAACCATCAATTAAACCAAAAAGTCCATTTAAAATAATCCCTGTACACAATTTATTTTTTAACCCTTTAATTTTAGTAGTTTAAAAACTACTATAAGTAGCCCCATACAAACCCAGACTATATTATTTGGCGATTGACATACCTGGTCCAAAATCCCCTGCCTCTTATATATTCCTCCTCACCACCCGAATTTGAAAAAAAAATATAATTAGAATTTGAAAAAAAAAAAGAAGAAAAGGGGTAAAGAGTGGGATGGATTGAGAGAGGGTACAGGGAGCCAGGGGGTTTTCGAGACAACAGATTCTCTCTGCGTGAATGCAGATTGTTCTAGTAGTTTGCTTCAGTAAGCGGTAAATTATCAAGATTATTGGGTACATTTTACAAGGGTGTTGTTATGGGCACCACCAAATTATTTGGACACAAGAAAAAATATTTGCTGAGTCTTGAACCCAGGCAAATATTAAAAAAAAAGCTACATGCATATTTTTCTTAAACAAAAATTGCAAGCCATCTGATAGCCAAATTTAAAAAAAAAACAGAAAAAGAAAAACTGAAAAGCTATAGACAAATATTATTTTTTTGTAGACAATCAAATTTTTTTTTTAAGAAAAAAGCCTGTTAGGCCGATGACCCGACAGACTGTTAATTTGGGTGCCTAAATTAAAATTTTTTGGCTGGGGATAAGACCTCCTTTTTGCAATGTAAGGAGTATTATAATTTTTTTCATGTTTATTTGGTAATTTTATGAGGGAATTGCATAAACTATCCCTAAGCCCGAAATCCTTTGCACCCATAACTCACTATCCAATGTATTTGCTAAATCTAACCCCCTCCCCCCTTAAAAAATTGAACCCCGGGCGGTAAAAAGAGAAATTGAAACCGGAGAAAATTAATGAGAAGAGAGAGAGAGAGTGATGTATGGATAGGGAGGAAGAGAGAAATGACAATTTTTTTTTTAAAAAAAAGTTCTCAACTCAACTGCCATATGAGAGAGGCTTAATAAAGGGGAAGAGGGAGGCCAAGAGTCGCTCATCAAAGCCCGAGGAAAACAAAAACAAAAGGAAGAAGAGGAAGAAGACAACACTGCCAGAAAGGAGAAGAAGAAGCCGACATCGAACAGGTCACAGACATCGTTTACAAGACAGGGACCTTTGGTTTTCAAGTAAGTAAACCCTAACTCGGCCGATTAATGTCCCCTCTCCTTCCAGGTACGTATACGAAACTCACTTGACAGTAAACTTTTTGCACTGGACACTCTGAAATGCTAATTGGATACTCTAAAATGCAAACTGGACACTCTTAAATGCAAACTTGACAGTTGTTGACCATCATTGCCTTGGGTTTTTGTAGCTGTGGGTGTACGAAGCTGTCTCGCCAGTCGCCAACCAATTTGCTACCATGACCAAATATGAAGTCTACAATCGAAGGGCCGTTGGGTACCCTTAACATGTCCTAGAAGACTAAGTCGCTAAATTCATTTTTAAGTAAAGTGCGCAAATAGAAATAGTTAAATCAAGGTGGTAAGGTGAGTTTCTCGATCGTGATCGCCCAAGCAATTAACGTGAGTTTTTCGATCGTGATCGCCCAAACAATTCCCCGTCATAGATGCACGGATCAAACATAATATGCAAACAAACCTAAAAAATATGTGCAGGGCAAGGGATTAGACCGAGGCCCTTATGCATTCTGGGTCCAACAAGCAGGCATACACATACGCTATACCTAAATAAAGATGCTTCTAATGCAGAACGGAGCTTAAACACGCAAGTCATGCTTATCAGGATATAATGTGCAGAAAGACAATAAATAGCCCAAAGAATGTCAAGTGGCATACCCCTCTCCTACCTCCACCCCCTTTCTGTTAGGGTGGAGCCTGGCCAGTACGGTGCTATAACATAGCAATTTCTATCCGCAGATGGTATATGTGCACATCAATCATCATGCTCATATGGTAAATCGAGCCCGCAAGCTCGACTCGATACAGACTCGATTAAGGACAAGTCCGATGAGACTGGGCCATCCTATGACCCTAGCAAAGACTCTAGGACTCACAGATAACGATCGTTCTCTTTTCATATGAATAAAGTAAACAAATGCTCATACAATTAGTGCAACCTAAGCAGGATACTACATGACATGCTTTAATGCTTAAGCAACACCTAGTATGTCATATGACTACATGTACGAAGGTTTATCTGATCAGTCTGAGCAAGTCCGTAAAAGATCTTACCTGGAAATACGAACAACAAAGTATAGAAAAAGCAGAATCCACTCAATCAACAAACACCTATTATATTAATAAGGAATGCGATCAGGTACAAGGCTACTAGTCACACATACCAAGACCATGTTCCTAAACGTCTTCAAAATCAACCCGAAGTCAAACCATTCCAATTCGAGAAAACATCAAAAGCCAAGTCATCCAAATATGTCAAATCCCATTAATTACTTAAATCCAATTTCATATCCAAGCATCATTCATTGAATCTTAGTCAAGTATAAAGAATCCCGACACTTGAAATGAAAACTTCAAAATGATACTAAAATATTCAATCCGATGAACCGATCTCGGGTGTGTCTGGACAGGGTCGACGTCGGCAGATGGGTCGACATCAAGTGGCTGAGTCGATATCGACTGGTGGTGGTCGATATCGACTGGCTCTCCAAGGAGTGTCTCCACAGGCTCCGTTTCTCCGACGTTGATAGGTATCTCCTTCCCATTCCTTAAGCGAATGGCGGTGATATGGCTCGATGGCTGCCCCTTTGGATTGGCATGTGGTTGGCCAGGGAGCCCTCCGGATTGTCGTTGAATAGATGCCGCCAATTGACCTAGTTGGGTCTCAACGCCTTTCCTCCATGTGTCAATCTCGCCAAGGTTAGAGTTAATGCCATGTAGTGATATTTGGATGGCATTGTTGGATTGCTTTGTCTCCACTTGATTCCACCTCATCTCGTCTAGGATGAGTTGTAGATCATCCCTCCTTTCTCTTTCGGGATGGCCAGGTGCTATGAATGGCGGGGGTTGTTGATGTTTTTGGTAATGGGGTTGTTGATAACCCCAATTCCCTTGGTTGCCTCCATAGTTGGGCCCCCACGCATACTTGACTTCGTCGTGAGTCTCCGCCAATTGAACTTGCTTTGTGTGAGGACAAGTCGTCATGTTGTGTTTTTGTGACCCACATTCTAAACAAGCTTGGTTGTTAGATAGAAACCTAACTTGTTTTTGAAGTCGCCTTAGGATCCACCTCTTTGGAAGGCTCATATAGTGGCATGGTCTTTCATGAATTGGTCATTCACCTCAGGATCCACCTCTTTGGAAGGCTCATATAGTGGCATGGATGGGGGCGGCCTAGCATCAGGTGCCGCAGGAGTCCCATAGGTGTTGTCGAACTCCACTAGTCTTTCAATCGTATCCCAGGCTTGAGTGGGGGTAAGCTCCAAGTAACGATAGGTGGTGTAGGTGTTGATTCACTCGTATGTTGGCACGTCCAGTGCATTGAAGATGATCTCCTGGATGACATATGGCGGTTGCCCATGAGTAGGGTAGGACCTCAGCAAATCCTTGTAGCGCTTCCAGACCTGTGCTAGCGTCTCCCCTGGTCTCTGCTTGCAGGACATGATCTTTTGGCGGATCTGTGCCGTCTTTGATGGTGGAAAGAACTTGTTGAGGAAGATATCCTTAAGTTCAGCCCATGTGCAGATAGATCGTGGCAGCAAGCACTTCAGCCAATGTAGCGCCTTTCCTGCAAGAGACCATCGAAAAGCTTTTAGGCGCACATATTCAAGATTGACACCATCAGCAATGGTATCGCATAGATCAATATATGTAATAATGTGCGCCATAGGGCATTCAGAGCCCTTTCCCTCAAAGGCATGTCTCTTAATCTCTGCAATAAAAGAAGTTTTAATTTCAAAAGCAACGTTATGGAGAATAATAAGAGACTCAGGCACCGCCACGGTGGGGTGCATATATTCCTTAGCATTCTGGGAGATCTGGCAAAGTATCTCTTGGGCCTCCTGGCGAGCTCGGGCTTCTTATTCGTAACGAGCGGCTAATCTTTGCTGAGCCTGGGTATGCTGAGTGCGCTCGGTTTCGAAACCCTCCACTTGCTTTCGGAGCCTTTCGAGCTCTTGTTGCATTATTTCCTCGTTGGCCATGATCCTCTTAGCACGTTCTTGTAGACGAAAGAAGCGTTCCAGATCATCTAAAGCTTCGAACTTAGGCGTGCAATCAGCGCGTCGCATACACCTTCAAGAAAACACTAGGAAGAGAAGTAAGATAGACTAAACAGGGCGCGATTGATAGCCTCCCCGGCAACTGCACCAAAATTTATTAGGAGAAAGAATTGACTCAAACAAATATAAATATAAGTGCAAACCAATCCTCTATCCATGCAAATAAAATTCAAGACCTCCTCCCGTTGTAGTGGAAGGGAATCAGGATCGATTCACGAGGAGGCGGTTCAGCGATAGATGTACATGTTTGTACCTTTGTTTATTGCATCTTTTGACTTCATATTTCATTCGATCTCCAAAGAAAAGGTTCAAAAGAATATAAACTTGGGTAAGAATGGGCTAAAATGCAAGAAATAGGGTCTGCACAAGTTTTGAGCTATCCATGCAGGAATTCGAGCGAAATCGGAGTCAAAACGGAGAAGCCAAGTGAAGCTGAGCAGAGGTAGAAATCGACTTCAGAGGTAGATATCGACCCCCGGTGTCGATATCGACCCCCATATTGACCACAACATAGACATCGACTGGAGCTGGACAAGTCGAGCAGGAACAGAGACCTCGATAACGACCCCCTGGTGTCGATATCGACCCCTTATCTCGACAGAAGATAGACTCGATTTCGAATGCGGATTGGAACTATATCTTCAAGGAGGCACGAAATTATCTTACACTTTCAAGATAGATGGCAGCTGAAGTTTTATTTATCTTTTTACCTTTAAGTTATTTAAGTTTTATCAAAATAAAAGACCTATCCTAATTGTTCAGATAGAGTCCATAGTTTAGATAGGAGTTACAATCCTCGGATAGCGAGGATTAGTAGCCTATAAATAAAGCCCTAGGGGCTGATTTGTTAGATGATCCAATCCAAGAAACAATCATCAATCAAGACAATAGAGTTAGAGTTAGAGAGAAGTTTTAGAGTTCGACGTTTGCGAAAGTTGACGTTGAGTTGTAAGGCTTCGGAGTTTATTTTAATGCAAGTTTATTCCCTTCAATCAACAATGAATCCCATGATGAGAAGCGAGTAGTTCCCCAAAGCTCTTAGGGTCGGGGTGAGCCTGACGTTAGCCATGCGTGCTGAGGTAAGTATTTGATGTCGATATCGTTGTGTCTATCTCTCCTCCTACAATTCTATGTTTAGTCCTAATCGAAAGAAAGGGGATTCATGCTAACAACTTCAGTTATAAACATAAAATTGGTAGAGACAATTAGGTTTATTTGCAAGAGTAATCCTAAGAGTTGGTGTACGGCGAAAGCTTGTCCCTCGGGTGAAATAGCGCAATTGTCCGTCTTATTTATCTTATCGCATGCATTGGTTAACGTTGTTGTAAACCCTAATCCCAGGAGTTGCCTTTTACATAGTTTATACACACATAACCCACTGTTATTTCTGTTCATCCCTTCTCATCCATTCTTAAATCTTCGGCCTTTCTTTGCCGACGAAGGACTAACCCACTGCAGGAAGACATCGATATCGACCCCAGACGTCGATATCGACTACTGAGTTCGTCGACAGTTTTCTGAGTCGACGACGAACATCGCTGCGGAGTTTGTTGAGCATCGATATCGACCCCTAGCGTCGATATTGACCCTTCTGTGTCGACTGGCAGTCTTCTGAGCCAGTTGATTTCGTGGATTGACATCGATATCGACCCCTTCCAGTCAATATCGACCACTTGTTTTTGTTTCTGCAGGTCTTCTGTTGCAGAGAACATCGACAGCCAAGGTCGACATCGAGCTCAAAGGTCGAAATCGAGGCTTCTGGCCGACGCAGACTTGAGATTTCCAAAGCTACTAGGATCCCATTGACACGCCTCCTCGTGGATCGATCCTGACTACCCTTCCACTACAACGGGAGGAAGTCTTGTAATTATTTGCTTAGGCTAGGAGTCGGTTTACATTCATTTACATCTTTATATTTGTACTCGACTTTACCTCCTTAACAAATTTGCGCCGTTGCCGGGGAGGCAATCAATCGCGCCCTAGTAGTCTATCTCACGTCTCTATCAAGTTTGGTTTTGCAGGTGTATGTGACGCGCTGATCGCCCACCTGAATTTGAAGGAGTAGACGACCCTGAGCGTTATTTCCATCTAAGGGCCCAAGCTCAAAGAATCATGGCGGACAACGCAAACCAGGCTGAACTTATTAAGCAATTAAGGATGCCGGTTGAGGACCTAACGACTAGAGAGGCGACACTTAAGGAGCGTGCGGATAGGGAGGAGGAAGGCCGGAGGCAAATAGAAGCCCAAATCAATGCCCTCCCTAGGAATGCCAAGCAATATATGCACCGTGCTCTCACAGTGCCTGAATCGGCAATTCTTATCCCTGCCTCTAATTTTGAAATAAAACCTAACTTCCTAACTGAGATTAGAAAGCACCAATATGAAGGAAAACCTAACGAATTCCCTATGGCACATATTTCAACCTTCTTAGACATTTGTGATACTATTGCTGATGGACGAAGTCTTGAATATGTCCAACTAAAAGCCTTTCGATGGTCTCTTACAGGGAAATCATTGCAGTGGTTGGAAAGCTTGGCCCCAAGATCGCTCCGCACCTGGAATGAAGTCAAGGACGCGTTCCTCAACAACTTCTTTCCTCCTTCTAAGACGGCGTTGATCCGACAGAAAATCACGGCTTTCAAACAAAAGCCTGGTGAGGCTCTGGCAACTGTTTGGGAAAGGTTTAAGGACCTACTACGATCATGCCCGACGCATGGCCAACCACCGTATGTAATTCAGGAGATCGTATACAATGCTCTTGATGCTGTAACTAAGGAGAGGATCAACACCTACACCTCCTATGGCTACCTTGAACTCGCTCCACAAGAGGCTTGGGAGACCATAGAGAGATTGGTGGAGTTCGACAATACATATGGGACTCCTGAGGCTTCCGACACATCATCATCATCGAGGCCTGCCCCATCTATGCCCTTATATGAACCCTCCAATGTAATCGATCCGGATGTAAAGGAGCAATTTCATAGGGATCAACTTCGAATGCTCCAAAAGCAAGTGAGGTTCCTTTCAGCGAACCAAGATTACATTGAATGCGGATCGCAGCGGCACACCACCATCAAGTGCCCACATGCTGAACAAGTACACCTAGCAGAGACTCACCAAGAGGCGCGCTACATGAGGGGTCCCAATCACCAATATTGGGGAGACCAAAGGTTCCATCAACCACAAAGGAACCCGGTTAACCCTAGGGACCCTCCGCCTTATAGAGCTCCTGGGCACCCGGAGAGAGACCAAAAGAAGGATGATCTTCAACTAGTACTGGATGAAATTAGGCGGAAGCAGGCTAAGAATGATCAATCCAACAATGCTATCCATTCTCAACTCAATCACCTTACCACAAGGATTGGGGAGATGGATATTTGAAAGAAGAACGTGGAGACCCAACTGGGTCAATTGGCAGCACAAATCCCTAGACCGTCCGGAACACTCCCTGGGCAACCCACTACAAATCCTAAGGGACAATCCGGGACGGGCCATGTCGCAGCCATAAAATTGAGGAGTGGCACAAAAATACATAAGCCACGAACGGAATCGGAGAAAGCAGCAGATCCAGTCGACATCGACAGACCAGTCGATGTCGAGGATGAGGTCGATATCGACCCCCAGGTCGACCCACAGGTCGATATCGAGGCCACTGCAAAGCCATCAGAGCCACAACAGAGGTCTAAATCGACCATCCCAGTCGATATCGACCATATCTCAGTCGATGTCGATGTCCAGCAGGCCCCCCGACCACCGTTTTAGCCCCTCCACCAAAGAAGACGTTGCCATTCCCTTCCAAAGCATTGGAGGATCCCACCAAAGGTAAGTTTAGGTGCTTTGTAAAAATACTTCAAGGACTTAACGTTACTATCCCTCTTACAGAAGCCCTAAGCGAGATGCCTGCCTATGTGCGATTCCTGAAAGACATCCTGAGCAAGAAGAGATCCATGGCAGAAATCGCAGAGGAATGCTCAAAGATGGACTTCCCTGAGAAGAAGAGTGATCGAGGGAAGTTTGCAATCACCGTGGGACTTGGCCAACATCGTTACAAAGCCCTATGTGACCTAGGGGCAAGTGTAAGTCTCTGATGTGCGCGCAAATTGCCATATTTTCTACGCACACATGAATCCATTTTATTGTCTTTTGCATACATATTAATGGGAAAACATGGGAATAGTGTAGTTTATGCTTAAATGTCAAATATATAGGTTTGCACGAGTTTCCATGTGATTTCGCAGAAAACAGGATGAAAATGGATGAATTCGGAAGAGCGGAAAAGAACTCAAAGTCTTCTGAAGAGGTCGAAATCGACTAAAGACCTCGACATCGAGTACATCAGAGACATAGGAATCGAGCAGAAAAGGAAACAGAGCATATCGACACAGAAGAGGTCGATATTGACGTCTGGGGGTCGATATCGATGCTGTCAGATTGACCAAATGGATAGAAGTCGAGTGCCAGTTCGAGTAGGAGAAGGAGAAGCTCGAGATAAGGTTTTGGAAGGGTCGATATCGATGTCTAAGGGTCGATATCGACCATGCCAGCAGAGGAATTCAACTCCGATTTTGATAGAATTATATCCAAAGCTTGCAATATCTATCCAAAGGTCGAGATTTCCCATCATCAACACCAGATCTATCATGAGGAGGCTGATTTCACCATGAAGTTTAAGCTTTTACTTTGTTTTAGTTTATCTTAGAGAATAAAGATAAGGTCGAGTCCTTATCGACATCTATAAATAGAGGCCAATAGGGCTGAGTTTAGGTATTCAATTTCAGATCGAATAACATCCAATTTCGCAGAGAATTTCAGTTTCAATAGAGAGTAGAGAGAGAGAGAGAGGAGGCCGAGTGGAGTTGTAAAGCGAGAGTGAAGTGGCTTGTTCGGTTGTACTTTCTTTCGGAGTTTTAATTCAAAGTAGCTTTCTTTCAATAACAATGATGATGATATGCATGATGAGGAGCGAGTAGTCAACCCACTTCTAGGGTCGGGGTGAGCCCGACGATAGCAATGTGAGGTAAGTGCATTAAAGGTTTGACTTTTATGCGATTTCGTCTTCTACCCCATGCATGATCCTTTACGAAAGTTAGGGAGATTCATTCTTTGCATTATTGAAGCGAAAGCCACTCATATTGTGAACTTGAATTGATCATGAATTGGATAGTAACTCTTAGGAATTATGCGAGAGCCTCTAATCACCTAAGTGCTGATAACGAAAGTTATTTGACGGAAAGACATTAAAGTTCATATCTTTAGCATAAAACTTGCATTGTTATCGTTGTGGCATGAAACCCCGACTTTGGAAGCCTTTTAATTAATTGAAATCAACTTAAAAGTCTTAGTTTTGTTTCTGTTCATCTTCCTTCTCCATTCTATTTTCTTCGGACTCTTTTCCGACAAATTGGTTACAAAAACAGTTTATGTGACAAGCATCGAAATCGACCATAAGGGTCGATATCGAGGTCTAACATCGATATCGAGGTATCTGCTCGACGTCGACTTGCTGTATACTCGATATCGAGTATACTCGATATCGAGGTATCTGCTCGACGTCGACTTGCTGTATACTCGATATCGAGGTATCTGCTAGGACATCGACCAGAACTGAGGTCGATATCGATCTGTATACTCGATATCGAGTACTGCTGAGGTCGAAAGCCTTGATCGTGAGTACAACAAAGGAAGCGCTGACCTACCTCCTCGTGGATTCGATCCTGAATTACCCTACTACTACAAGAGAGGGGATTCTTGTATTATTTGTTTGGGACAGGGAGATAGTCTAGTTGTGCTTTGTTTTATTTTAAATATTTGAATCTCCTACTTTACCACACTCCCCTTAGCGAACAAATTGGCGCCGTTGCCGGGGAGGCAATCAATCACCACCTAAGTTAATCACGATCTTTTTCTAAGCTTATTCTACAGGTTTATGCGACGTTCTGATCGCGGACCTATCCTGGAACCAATTAACGATCCTGAACGTTTCTACCATCTTCGCAACAAAGCAATACGCATCATGGCTGACAACGAGACGCAGGCTGAGATCATAAAGCGGTTGAGGAAGGAGATCGAGGACCACAATGCTACAATCGCTGCTGAAAGGGCCGCTGCTGCTGTTGAGCGAGCCCGTGCTGATAGGGAGGAGGATGCGCGCAGACAAGCCCAAGAGCGGCTAAATCAGTATCCAAAGACGGCGATGCAATACATGCATCCGCCGCTTCATGTTCCTGAATCTGCCATTATAATTCCTCACTCTAACTATGAATTGAAAATTAACTTCCTATCTGAGATTAAAAGAAATACTTTTGAAGGAAGACATAATGAATGCCCCCTGCAACACATCTTTACTTTTATGGACTTATGTGAAACATTTGCTGATGGAGTAAACTTAGAGTATGTGCGACTAAAATCTTTTCGATGGTCTTTGGCAGGAAAGGCATTATAATGGCTTGAAAGTTTGGCTCCACGATCGCTAAGGACATGGGCGGAGGTGAAAGATGCATTCTTGAACAAATTCTTCCCACCTTCTAAAACGGCGATGCTACGACAAAGGATCACGGCTTTCAAATAAAAGCCAGGTGAAACCCTAGGACAGGCATGGGAGCGCTTTAAGGACTTGCTGAGATCATGCCCGACGCATGGGCAACTTCCATATGTCATCCAAGAGATCTTTTATAACGCTCTTGATGCACCGAATAAGGAGAAGATAAATTCATATACCTCCTATCGGTACATTGAGCTTACACCAACGGAGGCATGGGAGACCGTTGAGAGGCTAGTGAACTTTGACAACACCTATGGGCTGCTGTGGCCTATGATGCAAGGCCTGCCCCATCTATGCCACTATATGAGCCTCCAAGGGAGATAGATCCTGAAGTGCGGCAACAATTCCATAACGATCAAACACGCCACCTTCAAAAGCAAGTAAGGTTCCTGAGCAACAATCAACCTTGTTAGGAGTGCGGCAACAATTCAATAACGATCAAACACGCCGCCTCCACATACTGAGAAAGTATCCATGGCGGAACAACATGAGGAGGTCAAATAGATGAGCGGCCCCTATGGAGGGGGCAATCAACAAAATTGGGGTGATTAAAGGTTCTATCAAAGGGATCCCCCAACATATAGGGCACCAGGGCACCCTGAGCGGGAGAATAAGAAAGATGACCTGCAAATCATCCTTGATGAGATGCGAAGGAACCACGCTGAGTTCAAACAAGCTAATAACTCCGTCCATACTCAGCTGCAGGGCATCAATTCTAGACTTGGGGAGATCGACGTTTGGAAGCGCAACATGGAGACTCAAATGAGTCAATTGGCGGAAGCAATGCCCAAGGCGTCAGGATCGCTCCCTGGATCCACTGTGCCCAACCAAAAGGGCAAAACCACAGGTCATATTGCGGCAGTAAACCTAAGGAGTGGGCATCAATTACAAACTCCCGAGCAGAAAGCAGAGGAGAAGGAGCCAGAACAGACGTCGATATCGACCCCCCTGTCGATATCGACCAAGGTGACATCGATGTCGACCCTCCTGTCAATGTCGACCCTAATTCTGCTTCACCACAGAAATCGACTCCTCCAGTTGATATCGACCCTACTAATGTCAATATCGACCTCACTGCAGTCGCGGGAAGGAAGAAGGTGTTGCAATTCCCAACTAGAAAGGTGACTAAGGACCCAGCGGAAAAGAAGTTCCAACAGTTCGTGAAGATGCTCCAAGGGCTTAATGTCTCTATACCATTCACAGAGGCACTTCATGAGATGCCATCTTATGTAAGGTTCCTTAAGGACATCTTGGGTAAGAAGCGATCGCTCTCTGAGATCGCAGAGGAATGCAACAAGTTGGAGCTACCACAAAAGCGGGCGGACCCAGGTAAGTTTTCTATCGCTATAGGTCTAGCTCAATTCAAATTTAATACTTTAGTTGACTTGGGCACTAGCGTTAGCATGATGCCACTAACCATTTGGCACAAGGTAAAGATAAGTCCTCTGGAGCCCGTGGATGCAAGATTGTACATGGCTAACAATACGGTAGTGATTCCAACTGGGATAGTGACGGATGTGCCAGTACAAGTAGGTAAATTCTTTGTCCCTGCTGATTTCCTAGTTGTTGACATAGCGGAGGACCCTGCGTGTCCAATTATTTTAGGTAGGCCATTCCTAGCAACCGTCGATGCCAACATTAGCGTGAAGAAAGGATTGCTCTCACTCACAATTAGTGATGAAGTAATAGAGTATTCCTTCAACAAGACGGTGCAAAGTCAAGGGCCGATGGAGATAAAAGCCATCAATGAAGCCCAAGTAGAGGAAGTTGAAGCAAACTTGGACGAAGGAGCTCAACAGAACATCGAAATCGACCCAGGTAAGTCGATATCGACCACTAATGTTCAAGATTTTGTGACAGGTCATAAGTATGGGGTCAACGGAGGAAAAGAGGAAGCATCGAAACTGGGGTCAAGGGTCGATATCGACCATGCCCTATCGAAATCGACCACCATCAGCACTGAGAAGGGAGGCAAGGAGACCTCGATATCGACCTCTGAGGGTCGAAATCGACCTGATCATATCGAGTCAAAACTCTCCAAATCGACTGATCCTCCAGGTGTACAACAGGGTCGATATCGACCTCCGAACATCGACATCGACCTGAGCCACAGACAGAGAAGAAGGTAAGTCAAGGTACGGATTCCTCTTGTTCAATTACAATTAAGGACTTATCATTATTTGGAAGAGGTGTGCCTTGGCATGTGCGCTTATGTAGGGTATCCGATGATGATTCAAGCCAATATGAGATAGGAGACAAGGTCTATGTTGCCAAGTCTAAGGACCATTGGTTCCCTACAAGACTCAAGGATAAGAACTTAGGTCCATTCACGGTGAATCAAATCAATCCCGGCGGAATGCAGCTGCGGGACAAGAAAGGAGTGATATTTGAGGCCCAAGCCACATGGGCTCTGCAGATGCCACCTTGAGAAGCGCAAAGGAAGAAGTCGGCCTAGCGACTTAAAAATCTAGAGCTTGTAACAAAGACTTAGTTTTAGTTTTAGACAGCTTTTGTTTTGGTTTTAGACACTTTATTGTTTTGCATATTTTGTGTTTAGTTTTCAAATTGCAGGAGAGAGAAAAGCACACAGAAAGGCATCGAAATCGATGTCAGACATCGAAATCGACCTTAAGGTCGACATGGATAGGGTTTGTGATCGAGGCCAAATCACCCTGAAGCCTAAGCAGAAATCAAGAGAGACATCGATATCGATATAAAGGGTCGATATCGACCTTCCCTGTTGTCTTCTTCGACTCCTGAAATTTGTGATGGTTTAGTAAGTTTTCTTCTTAACCCTAGTTCTAATACAGTGAGGACACTGTAAATTTTAAGTATGGGGTGGGGGAAAGGCTTACCTGCATATTCATACTTAGATTAAGGTTGCATATTTATTTTAATGCATAAAAAAAAGAGAGAAAAATGACCCCCATCAAAAATTTTGGAAAAGAAAGAGTCATGGAAGTATAAAAAAGAGCTCTATGATGCAAAATTAGATTCATTAGAGATATAACATGAGATTGCCTAGTTAAGGGAAGTCCCAATGAAGTGCAAGAAGAGGAAAAAAACATAAAGGAGATGAAAATTTGAAGTTGCTTTTGACATGTGCATGATAAGATGATGGAGGACTTTTTATAAAAATTCCATGCAAGCAAAGTTCATATCCTAGCCTTACCTATGCATATTCAGAAAGCCATATATGAGACTTATCATTATCATTATTGCTCCACATATACACATATTGCCCATTTTTTACCTTATACCCTATCCGGGGACAAAGTTTTTTTTAATGGATGTCATCTTTGGAGTTGTATGGAGTTGTGCATTTATGAAGTTGTTGGCAGGAATGATACAATTATGAAATATGGAAAATTAAATGAGCGAGAAAAAATCCGATCACCTCAGGAGATAAAGGTGGGTCGACCCTGCTTGCGTTGAGATAATAGTTCCGCAGGATGGGACACACAAGGTGAGGAGTCCGAAGTACTAAGTATCCGGGGCCATTCATGACACCCATGTTTGCGAGTCGTGAGAAGGCAGTGCTAAGGTTAGAGAGGTAAAAGCATTATATTGAAAAAAAGCATTGAGCGATGAGTGAAAGGTGAGACATTATGAAGAAGGAATGTGGAATGTTTTGGAAAGAAAGTATGTTTCCCCGGATCTAACACCACATGGCCAAATATTAGCCCACCTTTAGCCTTTTACCAATCCACTTCTCACAAGCTTGAAAAAAAAAGTCCTCTTGATTATTAATGCTATGTTGCTAAAATTGTTTTTTGCATATTACCTTCTTTATGAATATGAAATTGCTTCTTATGCACAGGCATGGACATGGTTGACATAAGTACCTTCTCGAGGATGGCAATTAATTGTAGGGACATATGAAAAATGAATCTATGATGTTGAGGGTTTACTTTCTTCCCCTGAATGACCATTAAAAGTATTGCTTGGGGACAAGCAAGCTTAAGTATGGGGTGTTTGATGTGCGCGCAAATTGCCATATTTTCTACGCACACATGAATCCATTTTATTGTCTTTTGCATACATATTAATGGGAAAACATGGGAATAGTGTAGTTTATGCTTAAATGTCAAATATATGGGTTTGCACGAGTTTCCATGTGATTACGCAGAAAACAGGATAAAACTGGATGAATTCGGAAGAGCGGAAAAAGAACTCGAAGTCTTCTGAAGAGGTCAAAATCGACTAAAGACGTCGACATCGAGTACATCAGAGACATAGGAATCGAGCAGAAAAGGAAACAGAGCATATCGACACAGAAGAGGTCGATATCGACGTCTGGGGGTCGATATCGATGCTGCCAGATCGACCAAATTGATAGAAGTCGAGTGCCAGTTCGAGTAGGAGAAGGAGAAGCTCGAGATAAGGTTTTGGAAGGGTCGATATTGATGTCTAAGGGTCGATATCGACCATGCTAGCAGAGGAATTCGACTCCGATTTTGATAGAATTATATCCAAAGCTTGCAATATCTATCCAAAGGTCGAGATTTCCTATCATCAACACCAGATCTATCATGAGGAGGCTGATTTCACCATGAAGTTTAAGCTTTTACTTTGTTTTAGTTTATCTTAGAGAATAAAGATAAGGTTTCGAGTCCTTATCGACATCTATAAATAGAGGCCAATAGGGCTGAGTTTAGGTATTCAATTTCAGATCGAATAACATCCAATTTCGCAGAGAATTTCAGTTTCAATAGAGAGTAGAGCGAGAGAGAGGAGGCCGAGTGGAGTTGTAAAGCGAGAGTGGAGTGGCTTGTTCGGTTGTACTTTCTTTCGGAGTTTTAATTCAAAGTAGCTTTCTTTCAATAACAATGATGATGATATGCATGATGAGGAGCGAGTAGTCAACCCACTTCTAGGGTCGGGGTGAGCCCGACGATAGCAATGTGAGGTAAGTTCATTAAAGGTTTGACTTTTATGCGATTCCGTCTTCTACCCCATGCATGATCCTTTACGAAAGTTAGGGAGATTCATTCTTTGCATTATTGAAGCGAAAGCCACTCATATTGTGAACTTGAATTGATCATGAATTGGATAGTAACTCTTAGGAATTATGCGAGAGCCTCTAATCACCTAAGTGTTGATAACGAAAGTTATTTGATGGAAAGACATTAAAGTTCATATCTTTAGCATAAAACTTGCATTGTTATCGTTGTGGCATGAAACCCCGACTTTGGAAGCCTTTTTAATTAATTGAAATCAACTTAAAAGTCTTAGTTTTGTTTCTGTTCATCTTCCTTCTCCATTCTATTTTCTTCGGACTCTTTTCCGACAAATTGGTTACAAAAACAGTTTATGTGACAAGCATCGAAATTGACCATAAGGGTCGATATCGAGGTCTAACATCGATATCGAGGTATTTGCTCGACGTCGACTTGCTGTTTTGTCTTCTGCAGGTACTGCGCTAGGAAATCGACCAAAACTGAGGTCGATATCGACCTGTATACTCGATATCGAGTGTCTGCTGAGGTCGAAAGCCTTGATCGTGAGTACAACAAAGGAAGTGCTGACATACCTCCTCGTGGATTCGATCCTGAATTACCCTACTACTACAAGGGAGGGGATTCTTGTATTATTTGTTTGGGACAGGGAGATAGTCTATTTGTGCTTTGTTTTATTTTAAATATTTGAATCTCCTACTTTACCACACTCCCCTTATCGAACAGTCTCATGCCTCTTTTTATTTGGCAAAAGGTAAACATTGGCCCCCTTGAACCTGTGGACATGAAACTCTATATGGCTGACAACTCATTCGTCAAGCCAACATGTATAGTTGATGACATTCCTGTAAAGGTAGGTAAGTTCTTTGTGCCTACTGATTTCATTGTATTGGAGATGCCTGAAGATCCTGTAGTACCTATTATACTTGGTAGGCCTTAGCTACTTCAAATGCCAATATCAATGTACGTCGAGGGTTACTAACCTTTACTATAGGGAATGAAGTGATATAATTCTCTTTCAACCCAACCATGAGCGAAACAAAGCACCTGGAGTAAGTAGTCTTCTCGCCGGCTAAGGAGAAGCTTAGAAAATTTTTGTTGGCGAGGACGGAAACAGCAAACAGGGTCGACATCGACTGGAACCAGTCGATATCGACTAAAAACATCGAAATCGACCCCCCTTGGTCAAAATCGAGTATGTGAGATTGTTGCCAGTAGCTTAAGTATGGGGTCACAAAGGTCGATATCAACCCACACATATCGATATCGACCACAGTACTCGAAATCGACCCTCCTTGGTCGAAATCGATCACCCCTCAGCCCGAAGATTTCTGTTTCGGGCCCAAACAGGTAAGCCCAGGTATGACTCCTAACCCTCCTCCGTCCATTATTGATAAATCAATTAAGCCGATTATTGATAAATCTACTAAAGAGAGGGTCAAAGCTCCATGGTCTGCCTATATTACTAAAGTTAGGTCAAGAAAGAGAAGGAAAGCGCCCAAAGAAGAACTTAACATCAAAGAAGCCTTGGTCGCCGAACTTAGCTACTGCCAAAAGGACCTAGATGATCCAGGAGAAGGCTCAAGCTCAAAGGGTCCCTACATAAAAGGCTCGTGAAGAATTGACGGAGAAGTCGGCCTAGCGACTCAAAAATCTAGAGCGTGTACATAAAACCTTTAAATTTTTTCGCATAGATGGTTTTTTATTAATTAACGTTTGGCTTTTTGAACTTTTAAAACTGAGATAATTCGTGCTTTATCTATATTTCTAACAAAGATTTCAGGTTATCAAGCAAAAGGAATGACGAAGAAGAAAAGAAGCTTCTGCAGAGGCAGTCGAAATCGATCAGGCCAGTCGAAATCGACCCCCCCAGGGTCAAGCCACCTCCTAGAGTCGACATCGAGGACTCAGGAGCGAAAAGCAGAGGTCGATATCGACCCTAATACTCGATATCGACCCCAATCGGGCAGCCCTCGTCTTCTTTTTCTTCCTCGACTTCGACAGATGCAGTCGACATCGACCACTGACCTAGATATCGACTTCTGGCATCAACCTAACCTGAAATCGACCTGAATCCGCAGGTTGCGCTGTGAGTTTCTCTCTAACCTTGTTCTTCTTTTTAATACAGTGAGGACACTGTATATTTTAAGTATGGGGTGGGGGAAAAACATGTCTTATGGTCATAACTTGGTTTTCTTCTTCGCATTGCATTCATGTTTAAATTTTTTTTTTTACTTTTATAAAAATGTCAAAAACAAAATCCAAAAAAAAAATAGAAAAAAATGTCAAAAATACAAAAAAAAATGCATGTTTATTTTTAAGGTTATTTTCTAACCCTACTTAGATGTCCTATGATAAAAACTCAATAGCTGACTTGATCATGTAAACCCTATGGCATATTTGGATGGTTTAGCCTAAGTCCTTAAAATTTTTATGTAGATTGTGAACTTGCGATGAAATTGAACACATATGATCCTAGGCTAAAAAGCAAATCCAACAAAAATTATCCTTGTGAGAATTTTGACCTATAGGGAGAACATCAATAATCCCTCCGCTTTCTTGAGTGAATTTACTCTTCCTATGCATCTCTAAATGTTGTGATAGTTATTCAAAACCAATGCATATATATGTTTATATTTACGAGAATTAAATGATGGAGGCATCTTTTAAGCCATTTTTATCCTCTCTTTACCTACCCTGCATTATCCCTGCTTGAAGCCAAAACATTAGCCTGAGCCTGAAATTGCAAACTCCACAAAATTATCCCTAAGCCGAATTGAGTCTGACCCCCATTTGGGAATTGAGACTTAGATTGGCTGGACTAATGCCTTGTGGAAAGAAAAGTGCATAATGTCCAGTTTTGAGCAAGGAAATTATGGGTTGGTGCATATTTACATTTTGTCATATTTTGTAAAAGGATTTATGGCCCAACATATAAATGCACATATTTACTTATTATTTAAAAAAAAAAGAAAAAAAATCCGAAAAAATAAAGATGTATATATATAGTGCATGAGCCAAAATCCTTAAGTCTTTTATTCATACAAGTGTTATATTTTTGAGAGGTATATTAGAGTTTGGAAGAAGGGTTGATAGTATGGTTTACATCTTTTAGTGCATCTTTAGAGCATATTATATAAAGATGAGTTGAGAAAGAGCATTATGGAGATTGAGCTTGGAAAGTGCAACATTGAAGAGTTATGGTTTGGATATTGCAAGTGTTGAGATTTAGGAGTCTTGATTCCCGAATTATAAAAGCACCACATAGCCAAATAATTCCATACCCTTTTATTTCATACCAAGCCCCATTACAACCCCGCCAAATGGAGTCTTCTTTGAAGTCTTCCATTGAGCGAAAGTCCTCCTGATGGTTCTTATTGCATTTTCATAATTGGTTGCGAAGTGGATTATTATAAATTGCAATGTTTATGAGATTGCATATGGAATTGAGTTGAGAGTTGATCTTCATAGCCTAAACACATGAGAGTTGAGTGCAAACACATTATCCCTGTGAGGTTGGATCAAAATTGCATATGCCTATGGATCGCCAAAATATGTGCTACGACCTTAAATTCGCTTCCTTTGCTTTGCTACCGCTTATGATGTTGCTTTTGACAAGAGCGAAGACTTGAAGGGTGTGTTGTAGGTGTTGGTTATTGCTTGGTTATTGCTTGAGGACAAGCAAGTCTAAGTATGGGGTGTTTTGATGTACATGTTTGTACCTTTGTTTATTGCATCTTTGGACTTCATATTTCATTCGATCTCCAAAGAAAAGGTTCAAAAGAATATAAACTTGTGTAAGAATGGGCTAAAATGCAAGAAATAGGGTCTGCACAAGTTTTGAGCTAACCATGCAGGAATTCGAGCGAAATCGGAGTCAAAACGGAGAAGCCAAGTGAAGCTGAGCAGAGGTAGAAATCGACTTCAGAGGTAGATCTCGACCCCCGGTGTCGATATCGACCCCCATATCGACCTCAACATAGACATCGACTGGAGCTGGATAAGTCGAGCAGGAACAGAGACCTCGATATCGACCCCCTGGTGTCGATATCGACCCCTTATCTCGACAGAAGATAGACTCGATTTCGAATGCGGATTGGAACTATATCTTCAAGGAGGCACGGAATTATCTTACACTTTCAAGATAGATGGCAGCTGAAGTTTTATTTATCTTTTTACCTTTAAGTTATTTAAGTTTTATCAAAATAAAAGACCTATCCTAATTGTTCGGATAGAGTCCATAGTTTAGATAGGAGTTACAATCCTCGGATAGCAAGGATTAGTAGCCTATAAATAAAGCCCTAGGGGCTGATTTGTTAGATGATCCAATCAGAAACAATCATCAATCAAGACAATAGAGTTAGAGTTAGAGAGAAGTTTTAGGGTTTGACGTTTGCGAAAGTTGACGTTGAGTTGTAAATATTCGGAGTTTATTTTAATGCAAGTTTATTCCCTTCAATCAACAATGAATCCCATGATGAGAAGCGAGTAGTTCCCCAAAGCTCTTAGGGTCGGGGTGAGCCCGACGTTAGCCATGCGCGCTTGAGGTAAGTATTTGATGTCGATATCATTGTGTCTATCTCTCCTCCTACAATTCTATGTTTAGTCCTAATCGAAAGAAAGGGGATTCATGCTAACAACTTCAGTTATAAACATAAAATTGGTAGAGACAATTAGGTTTATTTGCAAGAGTAATCCTAAGAGTTGGTGTACGGCGAAAGCTTGTCCCTCGGGTGAAATAGCGCAATTGTCCGTCTTATTTATCTTATCGCATGCATTGGTTAACGTTGTTGTAAACCCTAATCCCAGGAGTTGCCTTTTACATAGTTTATACACACATAACCCACTGTTATTTCTGTTCATCCCTTCTCATCCATTCTTAAATCTTCGGCCTTTCTTTGCCGACGAAGGACTAACCCACTGCAGGAAGACATCGATATCGACCCCAGACGTCGATATCGACCACTGAGTTCATCGACAGTTTTCTGAGTCGCCGATGAACATCGCTGCGGAGTTTGCTGAGCATCGATATCGACCCCTAGCATCGATATCGACCCTTCTATATCGACTGGCAATCTTCTGAGCCAGTCGATTTCGTGGACTGACATCGATATCGACCCCTTTCAGTCGATATCGACCACTTGTTTTTGTTTCTGTAGGTCTTCTGTTGCAGAGAACATCGACAGCCAAGGTCGACATCGAGCTCAAAGGTCGAAATCGAGGCTTCTGGTCGACGCAGACTTGAGATTTCCAAAGCTACTAGGATCCCGCTGACACGCCTCCTCGTGGATCGATCCTAACTACCCTTCCACTACAACGGGAGGAAGTCTTGTAATTATTTGCTTAGGCTAGGAGTCGGTTTACATTTATACATATTTTATATTTGTATTTGAGATACTCGACTTACCTCCTTAACAGCGATGCCTGGACAGTCTCTGCGAACTCTGCGCAAGTCGACCAGAAGCCTCGATATTGAGTTGGGAGGTTGATATCGACCAGAGCAGTCAATTTTTAGTGGTGATGTCGATCTGGGAAGAACCTGCGAAGAAGGGAAAACAGCAGAAGAACTCGATATCGACTGGAATGGTCGAAATCGAGTGGGTCAGTAGTTTCTGTCGACTCAGAAGACTGTCAACGTAGAGTTGCTCGATGCAGGGTGGTCGATATCGACTGATATGGTCGATATCGAGTGTCTCCTCAAACGATGCCGAGTGCAGAAAAATAAAGAAATAAAGAAAACATAAATAAAGACAACATTTTTGTTTGTTTTTTCTCAATAAACTAAAAGGCTCCTAGGATAGGGATTTACCACGGTGGTAACCATGCATGTATTATAACTCAATTCACATAAAAGATTAAGCTTTTCTCAACACCAATTAGGAATATAGAGGCTTTCGCATAAAAACCTAATTGTTTCTACCTTTTCATAATTAGGGTTTAGGTCAACTTTCGCAGGCAAAACCTATTTACTATCCGAATTCGCATATATAATCCACTTTCGCTTAATATAAGGTAAATAAGGAATGATCCTAAACTTGCATAAAGGATTGAGCGCGGGGTAGAAGAAGAGATCGCATAATCAAATATAGAATAAGCGTACTTACATGGCTACCATCGGGCTCACCCCAACCCTAGAAGTGGGACGACTACTCGCTCCTCATCGCAACAAACATCTTTGATTGAAAGAAGAAAATTTGCATTAAACCTTCGAAGCTTTACAACTCAACGCCGGCACTCGCAAACGCCAAACCCTAAAACTTCTCTCTAACTCTATTGCTATTGTGAGATATGATCTCTGTGATTGAATGACTAAAAACCAGTCCCATAGGGCTTTATTTAAAGGCTACTAATCCTTGCTAGCCAAGGAAAGTAGATCCTATCTTCTATCTAAACTTTATCCAAACAAGTAGGATAAATATTTTATTTAGGTAAATATCTAAAACAACTAATAAAGATCTTAGGGTAAAAAGGAAATCACCCTTAAGACATAATCTTATCTAATTATGAAGATAAACTGTGGCCTTGATGATAGACTTGTACTCCGCATCTCGAAAAGCGCGTCCAACCCATGTTGCATTTCAGTCGATATCGACCAGTTAGGTCAAAATCGACCTCTTCGTTTCTGCTTAACGAGCTCGATTCCACTCGATCTCTAGGGCAAGGTTGATATCGATGTCTCTACTCGATATCGAGTAGTCTTCTAGGTATGTCTCGACACTCAGAGTCCATGTCGAGGTCTTCAGTCGATATCGATCTCTTTTCAGCTTCTCTTGGCTTCTTCGTTTTCACTCCGATTCCGCTCCAATTCCTACATATTTAGACCAAAACTTGTGCAGACTCTATTTCTTGCGCGTTAGCACATTCTACACAAATTTGCACTATTTTTCACCCTTCTCTTTAGAAATTTGAATGGAATATGAAGTCAAAAGATGCAATAAAAAGGACTCTAAATATGTACATCACTCGCCGTGGCGAGAATCATTCTAGGCTCCCCGCGAGGAAGGGCTCTCGCCTGCCGCGAGAGGTAACTTTTGCCGTGGCGAAAGCCGCACTCGTGGCCGCGAGATGGCTCCTTCCTCCTCCTGGGTTTTGTTCTAACTCGCCACGGACATATTCGAAGCTTTTCGCTCGTTTTTGCCTTGAATCATTTCCGTTCTCTTTCAAACCAACCCATATCAAAGCAAACATGATTCCAACCTCAACCAACATCAAAAGACACAAATGAGGACTAGAGGGGAGAGCGGAAGAGGGATTACCCAAAGCTTCGAAGAAGCTTTCCTTCAAGCCTTCAATGGTGGTCCTTGGAGCTCCCATCTAACGAGGTATGAGTACAAAAAGGTCTAGGAAGGATAGATTATGGTTAAAAATGCACCTTTATGGAGATTGAGACCCAAAACGAGAGGAACAAAAGAGAAAAGCTTACATTGCTCAAAAACAGGGGAAGGAGAAAAAATGGGCTCGGTGGGGCTCTTATGAACATTAGATCTGCTGCTTCTTGGCCTTGGAAGGTAGAGGAGGGAGTAAGGATCAAATGTGAAGAAACAAAGAAGGGAAAGGAAGCAAAACGAGGGAGAACGAGACGATTTACCGCAACGCGACGGAATTGGTCTCCCACTCGCGGCAGCAACCAAGAAATCGCGGTGGAAAAAGGCGCTCTTCACGTTTTTGGGTTCTTCCTCGCGGTGGCGAAACCTGAAGAAGTTATTGTTTTTGCTTTAATCGACGTCCGACCGTCGTCTTCTAGGCTTGATCTTTAAAGGAACGATGCTTGAGGTGTATATGGAGGGTTTTGTAGCTTGAAAAACTCTAAAGATGGGATTTGGAAGAGGGTATGAAAGATTGAAGAGGAGAGAGAGAGAGAGAGAGAGAGTGTGTGAAGGTGATTTAGGGTTTTTGAATCCTCAAATGGAGAAAGAGAGAGAGACTGAGGCTTGAGAATGTGGCTTTGAATTTTGGGAGGATTTTGAGTCTCTAGGGATTGGTGTTTTCTTTACATAGTATGAGCAAGAGGCTCTCTAGGGTTATTAAAGGGAAAAGGACAAAAATCATTAAGAGAGTGTGGTAAGGAAGGGAGAAGGAGAGAGAGAAGAGACGTCGAGAGAGAGAGAGAGATTCCGCTCATCCGACCTTGAATCCCGACAACCTATCACAAAATCCGACTCGAAGTTCCAATCATTTCAAACGACTCTGAAGACTCTAAGTATTAAAATCCGAATTTGATTGCAGAATTAGGACTCGCCAATTTACATTTTAAAGAGTGCCGAAATTTAGGTCAAAGGATTTTCCGAATTTAGAAATGTGCTCGAGGACGAGTTTTCCAAAAACTTTCCAATTTTGACAATTAAATAATAATTAAAATCCCGGTCTTTACAATATTACTATTGTTTTGTTGGAACATTGAAAATAGCTTAAGCCATGTTTATATAAGAGTGTATTAATTGTTTTGTTTAAGTAAGTGAAAAATTAGTCATTTAGATTTTTTTTAGAAATATGTAAGATTAATTGAGAGAGAGATGATTGAAAAAAAATCTAAGAGATTGAAAAAAATGCTGAAAAAGTACATAGGAGAATTAACGATGGGAGAGAGGGAAATTTGGAGAGAAAAAGAGAGACATAAATGAGGAAAGAGAGAGAAAAAAAAGTGGAAAAGTCAATGAGAGATTTAATGTGAGGAGAGGGAGAGATGCTCACTCTGACCGTCAGTCTGGGGTGATAAGTTGTACTGAACTGCAGTCGAGTCCCCAGAGCATCATGAACCTGCTACCAGAATCTCGATGTGAAACGCCCATCTTTGTTAGAAAATATCCTCTCAGGAACTCCGTGGAGCCTCACAATCTATTTGATGAACTCATTTGCTAGCCTCGAGACCGGCCATGTCTCCTGGATGGCAATGAAGTGGGTCGACTTGGTCAAACTATCGACCATGACCCAGATAGCGTGGAACCCATTGACGTCTCTCCTCAGCCCAGTGTCGAAGTCCATGGAGATGTCTATCCACTTCTACTTGGGAACTGGAAGCGATCTGACAAGCCCACTAGGCCTTTGATGCTCGATCCTGACCTGCTGGCAGACCTGACATCTGACGATGAAATCTGTAATGTCTGCTCGCATCCTCGCCACCAATAGGATCTCCTCAAATCCTAATACATCTTATTCGTCCCTGGATGGACAGAATAAGGGGTAGTGTGAGCCTCCTGCACAATCCTCTGCCTCAGATCTGATATGGACGGCACCACAATCCTACTCTGGAAGGTCAACAACCCATCCGATCTCTCTGCGAGCTCACTCGCTCATCCCTGAGCCATCCGCTCTCTCAATGCTGCTAACTTTGGACACTATGCCTGCTCTATACGAATCTCCTCTATCATCTCCGACTGAATCTCCAAAAAGGACAACTAGCTGCGCTCCCTCTGAAGCGACACCTCAATACCACAGGACATCAGCTTTGTCTGAAATCTTCTCTACATCATCAATCTAGCTAAGGCCGCCTCCTGATGGGTCTTCCTACTGAGAGCACCTGCCACCACATTGGCCTTCCCGAGATGATAGATGATGTCCAAATCGTAATCGTTCAAAAGCTCCAACCAACGCCTCTATCTCATGTTGAGCTCCTTCTAAGTGAAGATGTACTTCAAGCTCTTGTGATCCTTCATCACCTTGCATGAAGTACCATACAGATAATGCCTCAAGATCTTCAGAGCGTGAACCACTACTGCCAACTCGAGATCGTGCATGGGGTAAGTCTCCTCTCCAGGCTTCAACTGGCGTAAAGCATAAGAAATAACCTGGTCCCTCTGATTCAGAACACAACCCAAGCCGGCTCGCAAAGCATTGGTGTAGATCACAAAGTCCTCTATCCCATCAGGTAAAGCCAAAACCGGTGCAGTCGTCAGCTTCCCCTTCAGAAGCTAAAAACCGGCCTGACACTCCTCGCTCCAAATGAAGGGAACGTCCTTCCGAGTCAGCTGAGTCATTGGTATGGCGATCCTCGAGAACTCTTGGACAAAATGCTGATAATAGCTAGCCAATCCCAAGAAAGAACGGATGTCTTGTACGTTCTTGGGCACCTCCTAAGCAACAATGCATCGATCTTCATTGGATCCATGAAGACTCCTGCTGCTGAGATCACAAGACCTAAGAAGTCACCTCTGAGATCCAAAAATCGCACTTGATGTACTTGCCAAATAGCTAGTGCCTCCTCAAAGTCTCCAGGACGGTCCTCATGTACTCCTTATGCTCCTCTCTTCTCCTCGAGTATACCAGGATGTCATCTATGAAAACTAATGTGTGCGTAAATTGCCATATTTTCCATGCACATTTATGTCCATTTTGTCGATATTTGCATGCATATTGGTTGGGAAAGCATAAGATTAGTGTAGTTTATGCTTATTTTCCACATATAGAGGTCTACACGAGTTTTTATGTTATTTCGCAGAAATCGGGACAAAAATGGAGCAATTTGGACAAGAGAAGAAGAGCTGAAAAAGAACTCGAAGTCTAATGAGGAGTTGAAATCGGCTTAAAGACTAGACATCGAGTGAAACAGAACACCAGAAATCGAGCATAGCAGAGAACAGAGCATGTCGACAGAGAGAGGTCAATATCGACTGAACATGGTTGATATCGATTGTCCTAAATCGAGTAGATTGATAGATTCCGAGTGCCAACCCGAGGTCGAGTAGAATAGCTTGAGATAGAGAAAGAAGAGGTCGATATCGATATCCCATGGTCGATATCGACTGCTGCTGCAGACATATCTGATGCTGTTTTTGATAGAATTCTATCCGAAGGCATCACGATTATCCTAAAGTCGAGATCTTTTATCCATTCTCACCAGACATGTTATCCTTTATGTTGAATTTGATATTTACCTAAAGAGAATTAGTTGTTTACTTTATTTTAGTTTTACTTTAGGAATAAAGATAAATTTTCTTATCCTTGGATAGCGAGGTTAGAGATCTATAATTATAGGCCATTAGGGCTGAGTTTATCCAAAAACAATCCATTCAATTTCAAGCATTCAAACACATAGAATACAGTAGAGTTAGAGAGAGAGAGAGAGAGCCGAGTGAGGTGAAGAGAAAGCGAGAGCGGAGGATTGGCTTTGTTCGGTTGTACTCTTTCTTTTGCAAATTTTAATTCAAAGTAGTTTTCAAAGATGATGATGTCAACAATGATGAGGCGCGAGTAGTTCACCTACTTCTAGGGTCGGGGTGAGCCCGACGATAGCTATATAAGTTTATGCATCAAAGGTATGATTTTATGCAATTCCGTCTTCTATCCTATGCACGATCCTTTGCAAGAGTTGAGGAGATTCATAATTTTCATTATTGAAGCAAAAGCCAATCATATTATGAATTTGAATTTGTTATGAAATTGGATAGTAACTCTTAGGTTTTATGCGAGAGCCTCTAATCACCTAATTGTTGGTAACGAAAGTTATTTGACGGAAAGGCATCATCTTTCATGAATTTGGCATAATACTTGCATGGTTATCGTTGTGGCATGAATCCCCGACCTTGGAAGCTCTTTAGTTTATTGAATTCATAAAAATCTGTGTTTTTATTCTGACAAAATTGGCTATGTTTATAGTTTCTATTGAAGACTCGATTTTGACTGCAAAGGTCGATATCGAGTGAACAACTCGACGTCGACTGTCTGTTTTGTCTTCTGCGCGAAATTGATGGAAATCGACCAGAATTGAGGTCGATATCGACTGCACTACTCGATATCGAGTGGTCTTCTGGAGTCGAAATTTGATCGTGCTTACAAGCTTAGGAAGCGCTGATATACCTCCTCGTGGATTCGATCTTGAATTACCCTACCATTACATCGGGAGGGATTCTTGTATTTTATTTGCTTGGACAAGGGAGTTGGTTTCGTTTGATATTTTATATTGATATTTTATTTTAGCGATCCCTCCCCCCACGAACAAAATTGGTGTCGTTGCCGGGGAGTCAATCAATCGCGCCCTAAGCTTTTCTCACGTTCTTCTTTAGTGCTTATTTTGCAGGTTTATGCGACGCTCTGATCGCGAACCTATCTTGGAAATTCTTGACGAGCCGGAACGTTTTCTCCATCTTCGAAACAGAGCTATCAGAATCATGGGAGAGAAAGAGACATAAGCTCATATTAGAGAGAGATTGAAGAAGGAGATAGAGGACCACAATGCTACGATCGCTAATGAAAGGGCCGCTGCAGCTGCAGAGAGAGCCCGTGCTGATAGAGAGGAGGATACGAGTAGACAAGCCCAGGAGAGGATTAATCAGTATCCACAGATGGCGATGCAATACATGCATCCGCCACTTCATGTTCCTGAATCTGCGATTTTAATTCCTCCCTCTAATTACGAAATTAAGATTAACTTCCTGTCTGAAATTAAACGAAATACTTTTGAAGGAAGAACTAATGAATGCCCCTTGCAACATATTTCTACTTTTATGGATTTATGTGAGACCATTGCTGATGGTGCAAACTTAGAATATCTTAGACTAAAATCCTTTCGATGGTCTCTTGCAGGGAAGGCATTACAATGGCTAGAAAGCTTGGCTCCACGCTCGCTGAGGATATGGGTAGAGGTGTAGGATGGATTCCTAAACAAGTTCTTTCCTCCATCTAAAACGGCGATGCTGCGGCAAAGGATCACGACTTTCAAACAAAAGCCTGGTGAAAATTTGGCACATGCATGGGAGCGCTTTAAAGATTTATTGAGATCATGCCCTACGCATGGGCAATTACCATATGTCATCCAGGAGATCTTTTACAACTCCCTTGATGCGCCGAATAAGGAGAGAATCAACTCATACACCTCCTATCGGTACATTAAGCTTACACCAACTTAGGCCTGGGACACAATTGAGAGGTTGGTCAACTTTGACAACACATATGGGACTGCTGCGGCCTATGACTCAAGGCCTGCCCCATCTATGCCACTTTATGAGCCTCCAAAGGAGATTGATCCTAATGTGTGGCAACAATTCCACAACGATCAAACACGCCGCCTTCAAAAGCAAGTTAAATTCCTCTCAAACAACCAAGCTTGTTAGGAGTGTGGGTCAAAAAGGCACAACACCAATGCTTGTCCACATCTTGAGCAAGTTAGCATGGCGGATCAACATGAGGAAGCTAAATGGATGAGAGGCCCATATGGAGGGGGCAATCAGCAGTATTGCGGAGATCAACGGTTCTATCAACCTCAACAACAACAAAGGGATCCCCCACCTTATAGAGCCCCCAGGGCACCCTTAGCGCAAACCAAGAAAGGATGACCTGCATATCATTCTTGATGAGATGCGAAGAAACCATGCTGAGTTCAAACAACCCAACAAATCCGTTCATACTCAGCTACAAGGCATCAACTTTAGGCTCGAGGAGATTGACGTTTGGAAGCGGAACATGGAGACCCAAATGGGTCGATTGGCGGAACAAATTCCCAAACTGTCAGGATCGCTGCCTGGATCTACTATGCCCAACCTTAAGGGCAAAACTAATGGACATATAGTGGCTGTAAATCTAAGGAGTGGGCGTTAATTGCAAATGCCTAAGCAAAAAGCGGAGGAGAAAGCCACAGAAGAGACCTCGATATCGACACATCCAGTCGATATCGACCATGGTGAAGTCGATGTCGAGTCTCCTTTATTCGATGTCGACACAGAAGCTGAGCTGCACTAGAAATCGACTCCTCCAGTCGATATCGACCACCCTCAACTCGATGTCGACTCAACTCCAGCCGCAGTGAAGAAGAAGGTGTTGCCATTCCCAAAGAAAGTTATAGAGGACCTGGCGGAAAAGAAGTTTCAACGCTTTGTGAAGATGCTTCAAGGGATCAATGTTGCCATACCATTCACCGAAGCACTTCACGAGATGCCGTCTTATGTGAGGTTCCTTAAAGATATACTAGGTAAGAAGCGATCAATTGCCGAGATCGCAGAGGAGTGCAATAGGTTGGAACTACCAGAGAAGAGGGCGGACCCAGGTAAGTTTTCTAACGCTATAGGCTTAGGTCAATATCGATTTAATGATTTTTGTGATTTAGGTGATAGTGTTAGCATGATGCCACTAACCATATGATCCAAGATAAAGATAGGTGCCTTAGAGCCTATGGATGCAAAACTATTCATGGCAAACAATACGGTGGTTATTCCAACAGGGGATGTGGATGATGTGCCAGTGCAAGTAGGGAAGTTCTTTGTCCCTACTGATTTTTTTGTTGTTGATATGGTAGAGGACCCTGCTTGTCCCATTATTTTAGGAAGTCCATTCTTAGCAACCGTCGATGCCAACATAAGCGTGAGGAAAGGATTGCTCTCATTCACTATTAGTGATGAAGTGATAGAGTACGCCTTCAACAAAATGGTGAGGAAGAATGAAGGGCAAATGGAGGTAAAGTCAATCAAAGGTGTCTACATCACATGCGGGGAAGCAAAGGTAAGAAATATGACACCTGAGGAGCTTGAAAAGAGGGCCATAGAAGCCCAAGTGGAGGAAATCGTGGCAATCTTGAACAAAGAAGCAAAAAAGCCACTCGAAATCGATAGAGGTAAGTTGATATCAACTAACACAGTTCAAGATTCTGTGCCATGTTTCAAGTATGGGGTCGACGTAGGATAAGAACACTCGAAATTGAGTACAGAGATCGATATCGACCAGAAATCTAAGTCGACGTCGACTGAACCAGAAGCTGAAGGAGGAAAAAGCAACTCGATATCGAGCAGTACAGGTCGAAATCGAGCAGAAATCCTCCACATCAACAGAACCACCAGGAGTAGAACAGAGGTCGATATCGAGTGATACTGATCGATATCGACTAGACTCAGAGATAGAAAAGGTAAGCCAATGTACAGATTCCTCTTTTTCTATTTCAATTAAAGATTTATCTCTATTTTGAAGAGGTTTGCCTTGGTATGTGCGCTTGTGCAGGGTATCCAATGATGATCCGAGCAACTACGAAGTAGGAGATAAGGTGTATGTCTCTAAATCAAAAGATCATTGGTTCCCTAGTAGATTCAAAACAAAGAGAATGGGACCCTTTACAGTGAACCAGATCCATCCAAGTGGGATGCAGCTGAGAGACAAGAACGGAGTATTATTTGAGGCCCAGGCTACATGGGCTCTGTAGATGCCACCTTGAGAGCATAAAAGGAAGAAGTCGGCCTTGCGACTATAAAGTCTAGAGCTTTTAAAAGACAATTAGTTTTTAAGTTCTGGACACCTTTTGGTTTGTTTTAAGACTTTTTATGTTTTGTTTGTTTTTGTTTTATTTTCTAACAAATTTTAGGAAAAAGAGGAGAAGCAAAAGTGACATCGAAATCGAGTAAAGTGCCCGATATCGACCAAGCAGGTCGATTTAGAGGAGCTTGTGGTCGACTGAGAACATCGTGAAGCTTTGAACCACCAGGAATCAAGTGAAACTGGTCGATATCGACTGGTCCACCCGATATCGACTGCCCCTGCATACATATTCAATTCCTGATTTTTGCGAATTTTTAGTAAGTTTCTTTCTTAACCCTAGTTCTTATACAGTGAGGACACTGTAATCTTTAAGTATGGTGTGGGAGAAAGGCTTACTTGCATATTTTTAGCATTTTTTAGCATATTTTAAATTTTTTCATAGTTTTTACATATTGCTTTTTAATGTTTATGCATACTTTTACATAGTTCATTTAGATTTATTTATGCATATTTAGTTTATTCGGAAAAAAAAAAGGAAAAATCACCCCCATCAAAAATTTTGAAAAAAAAAGAGTCATGGAAGTTTTTATTGAACTCGACGATGCAAAAGTAGATTCATTAAAGATATAACATGAAATTGCCTAGTTAAGGCAAGTCACAATGAAGTGCATTTTTTAGAGAAAACCATGAAAGAGAGGTAAAATTTGAAGTTGCTTTTGACATTTGCATGATAAGAGGATGGAGGACTTTATAATTTCCATACATGTGCTGAATTTCATATCCTAGCCTTACCTATGCATATTTGCAATTACACAAGCCATATATGAGCCTTACATCATTATTGCTCCACATATATTACACATTGCCCATTTTTTATATCTTATACGCTATCCGGGGACAATGTTTTAGAATGGATGTCATCTTTGGAGTTGTTATATGGAGTTTGTGCATATTCTTAAAGTTGTTGGCAGGAATGAAAGAATTTGAAAATATGGAAAATTTAATGAGTGAGAAAAAATCCGATCACCTTAGGAGATAAAGGTACATCGACCCTGCTCGTTGAGATGTTAGTTCAGCGAGATGGGACACAAGGTGAGGAGTCCGAAGTACTAAGTATCCGGGGCCATTCATGACACCCATGTTTGCGATTCGCGAGAAGGCAGTGCTAAGGTTAAAGAGGTAAAAGCATTATAGTGAAAAAAGCATTGAGCGAAGAGCGAAAGGTGAGAATGTGGAATGAAAGTTGGAAAGAAAGTTTATTTCCTCGGATTTAACACCACATGGCCAAAAATTAGCCCACCTTTAGCCTTTTACCAATCTACTCTTCTAAAGCTTGCAAATGTCCTCTTGATTATTAATGCTATGTTGCCTAAAATTGTTTATGCATATAACCCTCCTTTTGTGAACATGATGTTGCTTTTATTCACAGGCATGGATATTTTTGACATTAGTACCTTCTCGAGGATGGTAGTTGATTGTAGGGACATATAACAATGAATCTATGATGCTGAGGGTTTACTTTCTTCCCCTGAATGACCATTAAAAGTATTGTTTGGGGACAAGCAAGCTTAAGTATGGGGTGTTTGATGTGCGCGTAAATTGCCATATTTTCCATGCACATTTATGTCCATTTTGTCGATATTTGCATGCATATTGGTTGGGAAAGCATAAGATTAGTGTAGTTTATGCTTATTTTCCAAATATAGAGGTCTACACCAGTTTTTATGTTATTTTGCAGAAATCGAGACAAAAATGGAGCAATTTGGACAAGAGAAGAAGAGCTGAAAAAGAACTTGAAGTCTAATGAGGACTCGAAATCGACCTAAAGTCTCGACATCGAGTGAAACAGAACACCAGAAATCGAGCAGACCAGAGAATAGAGCATGTCGACAGAGAGAGGCCGATATCGACTTAACATGGTCGATATCGAGTGTCCTAAATCGAGTAGATTGATAGATTCCGAGTGCCAATCCGAGGTCAAGTAGAATAGCTTGAGATAGTGAAAGAAGAGGTCGATATCGATGTCCCCTGGTCGATATCGACTGCTGCTGCAGACAGATCCGACGCTGTTTTTGATAGGATTCTATTCGAAGGCATTAAAATTATCCTAAAGTCGAGATCTTTTATCCCTTCTCACCAGACATGTTATCCTTTATGGTGAATTTGATATTTACCTAAAGGGAATTATTTATTTACTTTATTTTAGTTTTTATCATAAGAATAAAGATAGATTTTCTTATCCTTGGATAGAGAGGTTAGAGATCTATAATTAGAGGCCATTAGGGCTGAGTTTATCCAAAAACAATCAATTCAATTTCAAGCATTCAAACACATAGAATACAATAGAGTTAGAGAGAGAGCGAGAGCCGAGTGGGGTGAAGAGGAAGCGAGAGCGGAGGATTGGCTTTGTTCGGTTGTACTCTTTCTATTGCAAATTTTCATTCAAAGTGGTTTCTTTTCAAAGATAATGATGTCAACAATGATGAGGCGTGAGTAGTTTACCTACTTCTAGGGTTAGGGTGAGCCCGACGATAGCTATGTAAGTTTGTGCATCAAAGGTATGATTTTTATGCGATTCCGTCTTTTATCCAATACATGATCCTTTGTGAGAGTTGAGGAGATTTATTATTTGCATTATTGAAGCGAAAGAAAATCATATTGTGAATTTGGATTTGTCATGAAATTGGATAGTAACTCTTAGGTTTTATCCGAGAGCCTCTAATCACCTAATTGTTGGTAACGAAAGTTATTTGACGGAAAGGCATCATCTTTCATGAATTTGGCATAATACTTGCATGGTTATCATTGTGGCATGGATCTTTGACCTTGGAAGCTCTTCAGTATATTGAATTCATAAAAATCTGTGTTTTTATTCTGTCCACCCTTCCATCATCATTCTTACATTCTTCGGACTCTTTTTTGACAAAATTGGCTACGTTTACAATTTCCGTTGAAGACTCGATTTTGACTGCAGAGGTCGATATCGAGTGCTGATATCGAGTGAACAACTCGACGTCGACTGTCTGTTTTGTCTTCTGCAGGATATTGGTGGAAATCGACCAGAACTGAGGTCGATATCGACTGCACTAATCTATATCGAGTGGTGTTCTGGAGTCAAGCTTAGGAAGCACTGTCATACCTCCTCGTGGATTCGATCCTGAATTACCCTACCAATATATCGACTATCTGTTTTGTGTTTGCAAGATTAGGAAGCGCTGTCATACCTCCTCGTGGATTCGATCCTGAATTACCCTACCACTACATCAGGAGGGATTCTTGTAGTTTATTTGCTTGGACAAGGGAGTTGGTTTAGTTTGATATTTTATATTGATATTTATTAGTGATCCCTCCCCCCTCCCCAAACAAAAACCACCATGAACTTGTCCAAATAATCTATGAACACCCTGCTCATAAGCTCCATGAAGGTTGTTGGTGCGTTGGTCAGCCTTAAAGGCATGACCACGAATTCGTAATGTCCATACCGCATCCTAAAAGCGGTCTTTTGAGTATCCTCTGACATCACCCTGAGCTGGTGATAACTCAACCTCAAGTCAATCTTCGAAAAGATCAATGCATCCTAAAGTGGGTCCATCAAATCATCGATCCTCGGAAGTGGGTATCAGTTCTTCACCGTCGCTCGGTTCAGCTCGTGATAATCAATGCATAGCCTCAACGAACTATCTCTCTTCTTGACAAACAACACTGGAGCTCCCCATGGTGATGCACTCGAACGAATGTAGCCCTTCTAAACTAACTCCTCAATTTGATCCTTCAGCTCTACCATCTTTGTAGGTGCCATCCTGTAGGGTACTCGGGAAATGGCCCTGGTGCCCGGCTCCAACTCGATCGCGAAGTCAACCTATCTCTATGGGAGTAATCCTGACAACTCATCTGGGAAGACATTGGTGAAGTCTCGAACTACTGGCACATCGGTCATGTTGCTTCTGCCTCGATCCACCTCTACGGCAAAACACCAATAACCCATGCAACCCTGATCTAGAAGCCTCGCTGCTTGGACTGTGCTGATCAGTGCCCCGTTCCTCTTGGGGTCACTACCCCAGACCTGGTGCTCTGTGCCATCATCTGCCAGAATCATCACGGTCCTCGTCCGCAAGTTGATGATCGCCCCAGAGTGGTTCATAAAATCTATGCCAAGACACGGGGCGGTGGGGGCAGTGTAGAACCCAGTCCTCCAGAAGCCTCTCCTCGCTCAAAACTGGAACCAGATGGTTCAGCTGATGATGATCCTCTACCTATCTCGAACCCAGATGGTCCGCGACCTACTCTCCGTGAGCCTCTCCCTCTACCTCCTGCTTTGCCTCTAGCTAAGGAGTCGCCTCTCCCCTGCATCTAAGGGTAAGTCAGAAGTGGGGGTCGGGGAGCTACGGGAAGTCTCGGTGCAACTGTAGGTAGTGGGGTCCTACCACCCTATGGACAATGATCAGCTTTGTTTCATGTACCTTTGTTTCTATGGACAACTGTAGCTTTGTTTCTATGCAAATTTATGTCCATTTTGTCGATATTTGCATGCATATTGGTTGGGAAATCATAAGATTAGTGTAGTTTATGCTTATTTGCAAAATATAGAGGTCTACACAAGTATTTATGATATTGCGCAGAAATCGAGACAAAATGGAGCAATTTGCACAAGAGAAGAAGAGCGGAAAAAGAACTAGAAGTCTATTGAGGAGTCAAAATCGACCTATAGAGTCGACATCGAGTGAAACAGATCACCAGAAATTGAGCAGAGGAAGAACAGAGCATGTCGATATGAAGAGGTCGATATCGATGTTACATGGTCGATATCGAGTGACCTAAATCGAGCATAAAGATAGAAGTCGAGTGCCAATCCGAGGTCGAGAAGGACTGCTCGAGATAAAGAAAAGAAGAGGTCAATATCGAGGTTTATTGGTCGATATCGATTACTGCTGTAGACAGATCCGACGGTGTTTTTGACAGAATTCTATCCAAAGGAGTTCAAATCTATCCTAAAGTCGAGATCTTCTATCATATACCACCAGACTTGTTATCCTTTACAGTGAATATGTTATTTACCTAAGGAGTTTTAGTTTTTTACTTTATTTAAGTTTTATCTTAGGAATAAAGATAGAGTTTCTAATCCTTGGATAGAGAGGTTAGGAGTCTATAATTAGAGGCCATTAGGGCTGAGTTTATTCATCATCCACACATAGCAAGAATTTCAGTTTTTACAGTAGAGAAGGAGAGCCGAGTGAGTTTGAGGGAAGCAAGAGCGTAGATTTGGCTTTGTTCGGTGTAAACTTTCTTTCGAAGTTTAATACAAAGTAGTTTCTTTTCAATGATGATGATGTCCAAGATGATGAGGCGCGAGTAGTTCACCCACTTCTAAGGTCGGGGTGAGCCCGAAGATAGCAATGTAAGTTTGTGCATCAAAGGTATGATTTTTATCCGATTCCGTCTTCTATCATATGCATGATCCTTTGCGAGAGTTGGGGAGATTCATTATTTGCATTATTGAAGCGAAAGCCAATCATATTGTGAATTTGGATTTGTCATGAAATTGGATAGTAACTCTTAGGTTTTATGCGAGAGCATCTAATCACCTAATTGTTGGTAACGAAAGTTATTTGACGGAAAGGCATCATCTTTCTTGAATTTGGCATAATACTTGCATGGTTATCATTGTGGTATGAACCCCCGACCTTGGAAACTTTTAGTTTATTGATTCATACAAAAAGTTGTGTTTTTATTCTGTCCACCCTTCCATCATCATCCTACGTTCTTCGGACATCTTTTCCGACAAAAATTTGCTAAGTTTTAAGTTACCGTTGAAGACTGGATTTCGACTGCAGAGGTCGATATCGCGTGCTGACGTCGATATCGAGTGAAAATCTCGACGTCGACTGTGACTGTTTTGTCTTCTGCAGGAACTTTTGCTGAAAATCGACTAGAACTGAGGTCGATATCGACCCGGCACCTCGATATCGAGTGGTCTTCCAGAGTCGGAATTTGATCGTGATTGCAAGCTTAGGAAGCGCTGACATACCTCCTTGTGGATTCGATCCTGAATTACCCTACCACTACATCGGGAGGGATTCTTGTATTTTATTTGCTTGGACAAGGGAGTCGGTTTAGTTTTATATTGTATTGATATTTTATTTTAGCGATCCCTCCCCCTGCGAACAAATTGGCGCCATTGTCGGGGAGGCAATCAATCGCGCCCTAAGCTTTTCTCATGGTCTTTTGGTGCTTATTTTGTAGGTTTATGCAACGTTTTGATTGCGAACCTATCTTGGAAAGTATAGACGAGCCCGAGCATTTTATCCATCTTTGAAACAAAGCTATCAGAATCATGGGGGAGAATGAGACACAGGCTCAAATCATTGAGTGGTTAAGGAAGGAGATAGAGGACCACAATGCTACAATCGCCAATGAAAGGGTAGTTGCTGCTGCAGAGCGAGCCCGCGCTGATAGATAGGAGGATGCGCGCAGACAAGCCCAGGAGTGGCTCAATCAGTATCCACAGACGGCGATGCAATACATGCATCCGTCACTTCATGTTCCTGAATCTGCTAATTTAATTCCTCCATCTAATTATGAGATAAAAATTAACTTCCTGTTTGAAATTAAAGGAAATACTTTTGAAGGAAGAACTAATGAATTCCCCCTGCAACATATTTCTACTTTCATGGATTTATGTGAGACTATTGCGGATGGTGCGAATTTAGAATATGTTAGACTAAAGTCATTTCTATGGTCTCTTGCAAGGAAGGCTTTGCAATGGCTAGAGAGTTTGGCTCCACGCTCGCTGAGGAATTGGGGAGAGGTGAAGGATGCGTTCCTAAACAAGTTCTTTCCTCCATCTAAAACGGCGATGCTGCGGCAAAGGATGGAGGGATCCCACCGGTCGTTATTGATTGACCCGACGAAGCCAACATAAATCCTATCCGAATAAAAAAAGAAAAGGCAGTTTCAATCTGGCTTGACTTGAATAGAGCGGAAGCGTAAGTAAGCGACATGAACCTTTTTGATTTGATCAGCAAAGGATATAGCTAAAGAAAGACCTGCATCTGGCTTGAATTCGGACTTCACTAGCCCGGAAGTTTGGTTATATAAGCTAGCCAATATTTTTTTATAGCGTGGGCTGACCGGCAACAGAAAGAAAACAGGCCGAAAAGGATATCTATAGACAGGGGTTGAAGTCAAACTTTGTTCTGTACAGCAGTTCACACTATTCAGTAGTTATGAAGATCTTTCGACTAACGCTATACGTTCGAACGTACTACTTCTTCATGACAGACAGATGCTGTGAACTTGCCAGGCAAATGGAAGCATCTTTTGAACTGGACGAATCTGAACACTAACCACTTTTTCACTACTAAAAGTGTGCATTCAACTCATGTCAATATTCACAAGGCGGGGGCAGGATTCGAACCTGCAATCTTTAGATCATGAGCCTAAGAAGTTAACCAATTCCTCTACCCCGCTTCAAATCCTTTTCACCGCTCCGTGGGGAAATCCAGATTATTTTCAAACAAAAGCCTGATGAGACATTGGCACAGGCGTGGGAGCGCTTTAAGGACTTGCTGAGATCATGCCCCACGCATGGGCAATTACCATATGTCATCAAGGAGATCTTCTACAACTCCCTTGATGAGCCGAATAAGGAAAGAATCAAATCTTACACTTCCTATCGGTACATTGAGCTCACACCAACAGAGACCTGAGACACAATTGAGAGGCTAGTCAACTTTGACAACACTTATGGGACTGTTGGGGCCTATGACTCAAGGCCTACCCCATCTACGCCACTTTATGAGCCTCCAAAGGGGATTGATCCTGATGTGCGGCAACAATTCCACAATGATCAAACACGCCGCCTACAAAAGCAAGTTAGGTTCCTCTCAAACAATCAACCTTGTTAGGACTGTGGCCCAACAAGGCACAACACCAATGCCTGCCCACATCTTTCACAAGTTAGCATGGCGGAGTGATGTACATATTTGTACCTCTTTTTATTGCATCTTTTGACTTCTTATTTCGTGCGATTTCCAAAGGAAAGGTTCTAAATCATATAAACTTGTGTAAGAATGAGCTAACATGCAAGAAATAGAGTCTGCACAAGTTTTGATCTAATTATGTAGGAATTCGAGCGAAATCGGAGTCAAAACAGAGAAACCAAGGAAAGCTGAACAGAGGTCGAAATCGACCCACAACGTCGATATCGAATACAAAACATCGACACATAACTGAGTGTCAAAGTATGGTCGAAATCGACCTTCCTGGTCGATATCGACCATACTTTGACACAAGTTAGACACGCTTTTCGAGATGCAGATCGTCCATTCTATCTTCAAGAGCACGGATTATCTTGTAATACTAGATAGGCTACAGCTGAGATTTACTTATTTTTACCTTAGAGATTTATCAAGTTGTTTAGAGCATTATCAAAATAAAAGACCTATCCTAATTGTTTGGATATAGTTCATAGTTTAGATAGAAGTTATAGTCCTTGGATAGCAAGGATTAGTACCTATAAATAAAGCCCTAGGGGGATGGCATTCAATCATCCAATTTTAGAATCGAATTACATTCAATAGAGTTAGAGTTACAAGAAGCTTTAGGGTTTGGGGTTTGCGAGAGACGAAATTGAGTTGTAAAGTTTCGAAGTTATTAATGCAATTTTCCTTTCAATCAATGATGAGTTCCATGTTGAAGTGCGATTAGTCTCCCAAAGCTCTTAGGGTCGGGGTGAGCCCGATGTTAGCCATGCGTGCCTGAGGTAAGTGTTAGATGTTGATATCGTTGTGTCTATATCATCTCCTACGATTCTATGTTTAGTCCTAATCGAAGGAAAAGGGATTCATGCTAACAACTTGAGTTATAAACATAAAATTGGTAGAGACAATTAGGTTTATTTGCAAGAGTAATCCTAAGAGTTGGTGTATAGCGAAAGCTTGTCCCTCGGGTGAAATAGCGCAATTGTCCGTCTAATTTGCCTTATCGCATGCATTGGTTAACGTTGTGGTAAACCCTAATCCTAGGAGTTGCTTTTTATATAGTTTATATTCATAAAAATACTGTCTTTATTCTGTTCATCGCTCCTCATTCATCTTTAAGTCTTCGGCCTTTCTTTGCCAACAAAAAGCTAACAACTTTGCAGGGGAACACATCGATATTGACCCTAGACGTCGATATCGACCAATGAGTTTCGTTGACGGTTTTCTGAGTTGACTACGATCATCCTGCAAGAGTTACTGAAGTCGATATCGACACCCCAACCTCGATATCGAACATCCTGTGTCGACTTTCAGTCTTCTGAGCTAGTCGATTTCGCTGACTAACATCGATATCGACCTACCCTAGTCGATATTGACTGCTTGTTTTTGTCTCTGCAGGTCTTCTGTTGCATAGAAAAGCGACAACCAAGGTCGACATCGAACACCAAGGTCGAGATCGAGGTTTCTGGTCGACGAAAGACGTGAGCTTTCCAATGCTACTGGGATCCCACTGACACGCCTCCTCGTGGATCAATCCTGACTACCCTTCCACTACAACGGGAAGAAGTCTTGTAATTATTTGCATAGGCTGGGAGTCGGTTTGCATTTATATTTTATATATTTGTATTTAAGAACTCGATTTCCTCCTACATAACACGGAGCAACATGAGGAAGCTAAATGGACGAGAGGGCCCTATAGAGGGGGCAATCAGCACTATTGGGGAGATCAAAGGTTCTATCAACCTCAACATCAATAAAGAGATCCCCCACCTTATAGAGCACCAGGGCACCCTGAGTGCGAACCAAGGAAGGATGACCTGCAGATCATTCTTGATGAGATGCAGAGGAACCACACTGAGTTCAATAAAGCAAACAACTCCATTCATACTCAGATGCAAGGCATCAACTCTAGGCTCGGGGAGATCGACGTTTGGAAGCGGAACATGGAGACCCAAATGGGTTAATTGGCAGAACAAATTCCCAAACCGTCAGGATCGCTGCCTATATCTACTGTGCCCAATCAAAAGGGCAAAACTACTGGACATATAGCGGCTATGTATCTAAGGAGTGGGCGTCAATTGCAAACACCCGAGCAAAAAGCGGAGGAGAAAGCGCCAAAAAAGACATCGATATCGACCCATCCAGTCGATCTCGACCAAGGTGAAATCGATGTTGAGTCCCCTTTACTCGATGTCTACACAGAAGCTGATCTGCACCAAAAATTTACTCCTCCAGTCGATATCGACCACCATCCAGTCGATGTCGACTCAACTCCAATCACAGGGAAAAAGAAAGTGCTGCCATTCCCAAAGAAAGTTATTAAGGACCCGGCGGAAAAGAAGTTCTAGCGCTTTGTGAAGATGCTTCAAGGGCTCAATGTTTCAATTCCATTCACCGAAGCACTTTATGAGATGTCATCATATGTGAGGTTCCTTAAGGATATACTAGGTAAGAAGCGATCAATTGCTAAGATCGTAGAGGAGTGCAACCGATTATAGCTACCAGAGAAGCGGGCGGACCCAGGTAAGTTTTCTATCGCTATAGGCTTTGCCAATATCGCTTTAATGCTTTATGTGAATGAGGTCGATATCGACTGCACTACTCGATATCGAGTGGTCTTCTGGAGTCGAAATTTGATCATGTTTGCAAGCTTAGGAAGCGCTGACATACCTCCTTGTGGATTCGATCCTGAATTACCCTACCACTACATCGGGAGGGATTCTTGTATTTTATTTGCTTGGACAAGGGAGTTGGTTTCTTTTGATATTTTATATTGATATTTATTAGCGATCCCTCCCACCACGAACAAAATTGGTGTCGTTGCCGGGGAGTCAATCAATCGCGCCCTAAGCTTTTCTCACGTTCTTCTTTAGTGCTTATTTTGCAGGTTTATGTGACGCTTTGATCGCGAACCTATCTTGGAAAGTCTTGACGAGCCTGAATGTTTTCTACATCATTGAAACAGAGCTATCAGAATCATGGGGGAGAACGAGACACAAGCTCAAATCAGTGAGCGATTGAGGAAGGAGATAGAGGACCACAATACTACAATCGCTAATGAAAGGTCCGTTGCAGCTGCAGAGAGAGCCCATGCTGATAGAGAGGAGGATGCGTGTAGACAAGCCCAGGAGAGGATTAATCAGTATCCACAGACGGCGATGCAATACATGCATCCGCCACTTCTTATTCCTGAATCTGCGATTTTAATTCCTCCCTCTAATTACGAGATTAAGATTAACTTCTTGTCTGAAATTAAACGAAATACTTTTGAAGGAAGAGCTAATGAATGCCCCTTACAACATATTTCTACTTTTATGCATTTATGTGAGACCATTGCTGATGGTGCAAACTTAGAATATGTTAGACTAAAATCCTTTCGATGGTCTCTTGCAGGGAAGGCATTACAATGGCTAGAAAGCTTGGCTCCACGCTCGCTGAGGACATGGGCAGAGGTGTAGGATGCATTTCTAAACAAGTTCTTTCCTCTATCTAAAATGGCGATGCTGCGGCAAAGGATCACGACTTTCAAACAAAAGCCTGGTGAAACATTGGCACATGCATGGGAGCGCTTTAAGGATTTATTGAGATCATGCCCTACGCATGGGCAATTACCATATGTCATCCAGGAGATCTTCTGCAACTCCCTTGATGCGCCGAATAAGGAGAGAATCAACTCATACACCTCATATCGGTACATTGAGCTTACACCAACGGAGGCCTGGGACACAATTAAGAGGTTGGTCAACTTTGACAACACAAATGGGACTGCTGCGGCCTATGACTCAAGGCTTGCCCTATCTATGCCACTTTATGAGCCTCCAAAGGAGATTGATCCTGATGTGTGGCAACAATTCCACAACGATTAAACACGCCGCCTTCAAAAGCAAGTTAGATTCCTCTCAAACAACCAAGCTTGTCAAGAGTGTGGGTAAAAAAGGCACAACACCAATGCTTGTCCACATCTTGAACAAGTTAGCATGGCGGAGCAACATGAGGAAGCTAAATGGATGAGAGGCCCATACGGAGGCGGCAATCAGCAGTACTGCGGAGATCAACAGTTCTATCAACCTCAACATCAACAAAGGGATCCCCCACCTTATAGAGCACCAGGGCACCCTTAGCGCGAGCCAAGAAAGGATGATCTGCATATCATTCTTGATGAGGTGCGAAGAAACCATGCTGAGTTCAAACAAGCCAACAAATCCATTCATACTCAGCTACAAGGCATCAACTTTAGGCTCGGGGAGATCGACGTTTGGAAGCGGAAGATGGAGACCCAAATGGGTCGATTGGCGGAACAAATTCTCAAACCGTCAGGATCGCTGCTTGGATATACTGTGCCCAACCTTAAGGGCAAAACTACTGGACATATAGCGGCTGTAAATCTAAGGAGTGGGCGTCAATTGCAAATGCCTGCGCAAAAAGCGGAGGAGAAAGCCACAGAAGAGACCTCGATATCGACACATCCAGTCGATATCGACCATGGTGAAGTCGATGTCGAGTCCCCTTTACTCGATGTCGACACAGAAGCTGAGCTGCACTAGAAATCGACTCCTCCAGTCGATATCGACCACCCTCTACTCGATGTCGACTCAACTCCAGCCGCAGTGAAGAAGAAGGTGCTGCCATTCCCAAAGAAAGTTATAGAGGACCCGGCGGAAAAGAAGTTTCAGCGCTTTGTGAAGATGCTTCAAGGGATCAATGTTGCCATACCATTCACCGAAGCACTTCATGAGATGCCGTCTTATGTGAGGTTCCTTAAAGATATACTAGGTAAGAAGTGATCAATTGCTGAGATCGCAGAGGAGTGCAACAGGTTGGAACTACCAGAGAAGAGGGCGGACCCAGGTAAGTTTTCTAACGCTATAGGCTTAGGTCAATATCGCTTTAATGCTTTTTGTGATTTAGGTGCTAGTGTTAGCATGATGCCACTAACCATATGATCCAAGATAAAGATAGGTGCCTTAGAGCCTATGGATGCAAAACTATTCATGGCAAACAATACGGTGGTTATTCCAACAGGGATGGTGGATGATGTGCCAGTGCAAGTAGGTAAGTTCTTTGTCCCTACTGATTTTTTTGTTGTTGATATGGCAGAGGACCCTGCTTGTCCCATTATTTTAGGAAGTCCATTCTTAGCAACGGTCGATGCCAACATAAGCGTGAGGAAAGGATTGCTCTCATTCACCATTAGTGATGAAGTGATAGAGTACGCCTTCAACAAAATGGTGAAGAAGAATGAAGGGCCAATGGAGGTAAAGTCAATCAAAGGTGTCTACATCACATGCGGGGAAGCAAAGGTAAGAAATATGACACCTGAGGAGCTTGAAAAGAGGGCCATAGAAGCCCAAGTGGAGGAAATCGTGGCAATCTTTAACGAAGAAGCAAAAAAGCCACTCGAAATCGATAGAGGTAAGTTGATATCAACTAACATAGTTCAAGATTTTATGCCAAGTTTTAAGTATGGGGTCGATGTAGGAGAAGAACACTCGAAATCGAGTACAGAGATCAATATCAACCAGAAATCTAAGTCGACGTCGACTGAACCAGAAGCTGAAGGAGGAAAAAGCAACTCGATAACGAGCAGTACAGGTCAAAATCGAGCAGAAATCCTCCACATCGACAGAACCACCAGGAGTAGAACAGAGGTCGATATCGAGTGATACTGATCGATATCGACTAGACTCAGAGATAGAAAAGGTAAGCCAAGGTACAGATTCCTTTTTTTCTATTTCACTTAAAGATTTATCTCTATTTTGAAGAGGTTTGCCTTGGTATGTGCGCTTGTGCAGGGTATCCAATGATGATCCGAGCAACTACGAAGTAGGAGATAAGGTGTATGTCTCTAAATCAAAATATCATTGGTTCCCTAGTAGATTCAAAACAAAGAGAATGGGACCCTTTACAGTGAACCAGATCCATCCAAGTGGGATGCAGCTGAGAGACAAGAACGGAGTATTATTTGAGGCCCAAGCTACATGGGCTTTGTAGATGCCACCTTGAGAGCATAAAAGGAAGAAGTCGGCCTAGCTACTATAAAGTCTAGAGCTTGTAAAAGACAATTAGTATTTAAGTTCTGGACACCTTTTGGTTTGTTTTAAGACTTTTTATGTTTTGTTTGTTTTTGTTTTATTTTCTAACAAATTTCAGGAAAATGAGGAGAAGCAAAAGTGACATCGAAATCGAGTAAAGTGCTCGATATCGACAAAGCAGGTCGATTTAGAGGAGCTTGTGGTCGACTGAGAACACCGTGAAGCTTTGAACCACCAGGAATCAGGTGAAACTGGTCGATATCGACTGGTCCACCCGATATCGACTGCCCCTGCAGACATCTTCAATTCCTGATTTTTGCGAATTTTTAGTAAGTTTCTTTCTTAACCCTAGTTCTTATACAGTGAGGACACTGTAATCTTTAAGTATGGTGTGGGAGAAAGGCTTACTTGCCTATTTTTAGCATTTTTTAGCATATTTTAAATTTTTTCATAGTTTTTGCATATTGCTTTTTAATGTTTATGCATACTTTTACATAGTTCATTTAGATTTATTTGTGCATATTAAGTTTATTCGAAAAAAAAGGAAAAATCACCCCCATCAAAAATTTTGAAAAAAAAGAGTCATGGAAGCTTTTATTGAACTCGACGATGCAAAAGTAGATTCATTAGATATAACATGAAATTGCCTAGTTAAGGCAAGTCACAATGAAGTGCATTTTTTAGAGAAAACCATGAAAGAGAGGTAAAATTTCAAGTTGCTTTTGACATTTGCATGATAAGAGGATGAAGGACTTTATAATTTCCATACATGTGCTGAATTTCATATCCTAGCCTTACCTATGCATATTTGCAATTACACAAGCCATATATGAGCCTTACATCATTATTGCTCCACATATATTACACATTGCCCATTTTTTATATCTTATACCCTATTCGGGGACAATGTTTTAGAATGGATGTCATCTTTGGAGTTGTTATATGGAGTTTGTGCATATTCTTAAAGTTGTTGGCAGGAATGAAAAAATTTGAAAATATGGAAAATTTAATGAGTGAGAAAAAATCCGATCACCTTAAGAGATAAAGGTAGATCGACCCTGCTCGTTGAGATGTTAGTTCAGCGAGATGGGACACAAGGTGAGGAGTCCGAAGTACTAAGTATCCGGGGCCATTCATGACACCCATGTTTGCGATTCGCGAGAAGGCAGTGCTAAGGTTAAAGAGGTAAAAGCATTATAGTGAAAAAAGCATTGAGCGAAGAGCGAAAGGTGAGAAATATGATGAAGAAGGAATGTGGAATGAAAGTTGGAAAGAAAGTTTATTTCCTCGGATTTAACACCACATGGCCAAAAATTAGCCCACCTTTAGCCTTTTACCAATCTACTCTTCTAAAGCTTGCAAATGTCCTCTTGATTATTAATGCTATGTTGCCTAAAATTGTTTATGCATATAACCCTCCTTTTGTGAGTATGATGTTGCTTTTATTCACAGGCATGGATATTTTTGACATTAGTACCTTCTCGAGGATGGTAGTTGATTGTAGGGACATAACAATGAATCTATGATGCTGAGGGTTTACTTTCTTCCCCTGAATGACCATTAAAAGTATTGCTTGGGGACAAGCAAGCTTAAGTATGGGGTGTTTGATGTGCGCGTAAATTGCCATATTTTCCATGCACATTTATGTCCATTTTGTCGATATTTGTATGCATATTGGTTGGGCAAGCATAAGATTAGTATAGTTTATGCTTATTTGCCAAATATAGAGGTCTACACGAGTTTTTATGTTATTTCGCATAAATCGAGACAAAAATGGAGCAATTTGGACAAGAGAAGAAGAGCTGAAAAAGAACTTGAAGTCTAATAAGGAGTCGAAATCGACCTAAAGTCTCGACATCGAGTGAAACAGAACACCAGAAATCGAGCAGAGCAGAGAACAGAGCATGTCGACAGAGAGAGGTCGATATCGACTGAATATGGTCGATATCGAGTGTCCTAAATCGAGTAGATTGATAGATTCCAAGTGCCAATCCGAGGTCGAGTAGAATAGCTTGAGATAGAGAAAGAAGAGGTCGATATCGATGTCCCCTGGTCGATGTCGACTGCTGCTGCAGACAGATCCGACGCTGTTTTTGATAGAATTCTATCCGAAGGCATTACAATTATCCTAAAGTCGAGATCTTTTATCCCTTCTCACCAGACATGTTATCCTTTATGGTGAATTTGATATTTACCTAAAGAGAATTATTTATTTACTTTATTTTAGTTTTTATCTTAGGAATGAAGATAGATTTTCTTATCCTTGGATAGCGAGGATAGAGATCTATAATTAGAGGCCATAAGGGCTGAGTTTATCCAAAAACAATCAATTCAATTTCAAGCATTCAAACACATAGAATACAGTAGAGTTAGAGAGAGAGAGCGAGAGCCGAGTGGGGTGAAAAGGAAGCGAGAGAGAAGGATTGGCTTTGTTCGGTTGTACTCTTTCTTTTGCAAATTTTAATTCAAAGTGGTTTCTTTTCAAAGATGATGATGTCAACAATGATGAGGCGCGAGTAGTTTACCTACTTCTAGGGTTAGGGTGAGCCCGACGATAGCTATGTAAGTTTGTGCATCAAAGGTATGATTTTTATGCGATTCCGTCTTCTATCCTGAAGGTTCGATAATGTAAAACAAAGTAATATAGAAATACTTTAGAAGGGGGGTTGAATAGAGTATGTCGGTTTTTTGCAGGTTCTCAAGACCTTTGAAGCTCGTGCACAATCCTTTCAGATTAGACTTAGTCTTTTCTCTGAAAACCTGAATCACAAAGTTAAACAGTCGAACCAAGTGCGGAAATAAGGTAAAGCAATAAGTAAAGGACTCGATGAGTTGTTTACGAGGTTCGGCACGAACTTGGCCTACGTCCCCGCCTAGGGTTCTTCCACAACCCTTGGAGTCCTAGACCAATCTAGAAGAGCCCCACCTCTCTATGCTATCTAGTACAATCTTCTTACACTTAGTGAATCAATCGCCTAGTGTCTACTTCCTGAGTTACAAACTCTTGAGTATAACACTCTCTCGAAATATATCCTATAAGCTCACAGTGTAACTCTCAAATGCGTTGAAATGAAATTACAGACTCTTAAGGACTAGCAGAGAGCACACAAAGAAGACAGATCTCGCTTGAAGGCTTGAGTGTATAAAAGCTTGTGTTCAACAGGTGTGTAGTTGTCTTCTTCTTCCTTTTCTTTTTTATTGAAATAAATCAGCGCCTAAGGATCTTCACCAACGGCTAGAGAGGATCATGGCTTGAGCTGGATCTTCTATCTTTGGAAACTTTCAGAGGCCATGATCTTCCGATTTGAATCTTCTCAATTTACAACATAAGGAAGGAAATAATATTCGAAAATACTTCCTGAAAGGTTAGTGTATATATAATAGTATAATGGAAGCATATAATAACATATAATATCATAAGATGATATTCGAACATAATATCATATAGAACAGGTTTTGTGTTTCATCAATACTGTTAAAGCTTCAAGACCTTTGACACAAACAGACTGTGAAGGCCTTTGAAACTTATTCCGATTTTCATCAAGGGAGTGGAGTTATCAATCTCCCCCTTGATGAAAGACAAAACTTGTGCATCCCTGCAACTTAGTCAAGCATATATAATATAAGTAAAATCGAACTAAGTACCCGCATGGGTTAGACAAATGTTGGATCAAAATTTTAAAGCAAGAAGACCATCCAACTGAAAATAAGACCAACGTCTTCCAAGACCTTTAAATCGCAACAGTTTTAAAAAGTCTAACACCACCACAGATCATCTCCCCCTTTTTGTCTTTCAACAAAGGGAGGAGGTAAAACAGTCACCAAAAGTTTTGAAACAGTTTCCAAAAACCAGCAATGTTTCAGATTTGGGGTTAGGTTAGGGTAGGATAGGGTTAAGCTTCATCGTCCAGAGCATCATCAGTAAGCCGCGACCACAGACCTTGCAGCAGCTTGGTTACCCCGCTCATCTCAGTCATAAACTCCTTGTGCAGCTCCTTGATATCCAGGCGAACTTCCTCCAAGCCCAACTCCAGGTTGTCCATGCGTTCATCAATGACTGAGGCAGTGGGAAGAGCTTTTGAAGAAGAGGCAAGACTCCAAGTCCCTTGGGGGGACCGAGTGATGCCAATCTTTTCAAGGCTCTTGGAGTCGAACTTACCCATATGACGTTGCTGTTCTTCATTTTTAAAATCGATTCCAGAAGCTTCGAAGATTTGGGTCAAAAGGGTAGCGAAGGGGAGGGGAGTTCCTTTCCTGGCTTTTCTAGTGTGAGCCATGGATCCTAAAATGGTGTTGCCCAGATCAAGATCAAGGCCATTGAGGATTCGGTAAAGTAGGATCATGGCATTGTCGGTTAGGAGAGAGCCGGAGTTTAGACGGGGTAAGAGGCAACGCACAATGATGTTAAATATGATCTTTGCCTCTAGGGTAAGGGATGAGTGGGTTAGCTGCTTTGAGGTGATGGTAGATGCCTCGGGTAGAAGATATTTGGATCGGGCAAGAGTAATGCAGTCTTCTTTAGAGGGGTTTTCTTGAGAGGGTGGACAAGGGCTAGGAAGGCCAGGGAAATCAACGAAGTCAAAGGAGCTGAAAGAGATTCTAACTCCCTTGACGACAGATTCCAAGAACCAACCATCGTCAGTGTGTTTGGCTTTGAGATTTATAGAACAGGCGGGTGAGTTGGGGATAATAAATGGTTTCAAGATTGAGAAGGGTCCAAGCTGGGGATTTTTTAAGGATAGCAATGCATGGTAAATTCAAAGCTTCAAAGAACGCAATATCTAAAAAATCAGAACAGCAGATCCTACGAGTTCGAAACTCATCTACCCACTTACCAGCTATTTCAGCATTTTCAAACCATGAAGAGGGGAGGGATTGATTTACCTGAATGAGAGCGGGAGGATCAGCGTTCTTCCTTCTAGCCTGTGTTGGAGCAGACCTCTTGGCAGGCGCCTCAAGGCTTTTGAGGGTTCCCTTCCTGGTGCGCTTGGGAGGAGGAGGCTTGGCTGTAGAGGCTTTCCGCTTCTTTGGAGACGGGGGAGGAGGAGGAGGAGAAGGAGAGGGAGCATGCTCAGGCTCCTCTTCCTCTTCTTCCTCTGACCCCGAGTCCTCAGCATTGTCTCCATCGGTATCCTCCTCGTCCTCTCCGGATTCGTCTTGCTCCTCGTCCTCTTCCTAAGGCCCCTCTTCAAAAGGAACCTCCTTGAGAGCCTCCGCCTTAGCTTCCTTCCGGATTCTCTCAGCTTCCTCCTCGACCAACTTCCTTGCAAGATCGGCCTCCTCCTCGGCCTTTTCCTTCTTCAAAGCTTCTTCTTCGACTTCCTTGGCTGCATCCTTTTCCAGAATAGCATCAAGATCCTCCTCTTCTTCTTCCTCATCCACCTCCTCAACGATGACCTTCTTTTTCCCTTTCTGCTTCGCACTGAGAGGCTTCTTAGCAGAGCGTTTTTTAGAGCCCTTGGGGTACTGTAGTCGTGCTCTCAGTGATGGTGCTCTGGACAGTAGTAAGGACGATGGCTTGAGGAGTGGGTTCAGGTGTAGCAGAAGTAGCAGTGTCCTGGCGTCCCTTGGGGGTGGCGCCAAGTCTTTTGGGTGTGGAAGCTTTCTTTGATTTGGGAGCCATGGATGTATTCGGCTAGGGTTTCAGGATAGTTTGAGAGATTGGAGAGGGAGAACTGGAAGAGTTTTGGGTAGTTCTGAGGTTATGAGGTAATCGAGAGGGGTTGGGGTTTTAAATAGGAGAGATTTGAGTGATGGGACGGGGTTTAGGGTTCCAATGTAAGTAATGATAACATTGCCAATTTGAAAATTATTTCAATTCAAAATTCAAATATTCTCTTAACCATTTTAGAATAGGAGGGAAATAACCGAAAATATTTTGTTCCAAAATTATCTCAACGGATAAAAAAATGTGACATAAATAAATTATTTTGAAATCCGATGAAAATAATACTTGATCAAATATCTAAAAAGATATTAACCAAATATATACGATCCGTTATCTTTTTTCTATCATTCAGTTCACAAACCTTGACATAAAACTCAAGGGTCTTGACACTGAGTGGAATTTATCTTTTGTAAAGGGAAAGTTCCCCCTACGAAAGTGCATCCTTCTTAAGCATCCCGATCTCTCGTCTAATGAAGGTGAACCTGTCCTCTGCCAAAGGCTTAGTAAAAATGTCAGCCCATTGATAATCAGTTGAAATAAAGGAAATGGACACATCACCTTTTTCGACGTGGTCTCTAATGAAATGATGCCTTACATCAATATGTTTGGTCCTTGAATGCTGAACAGGATTCTTTGTAATGGAGATGGCACTTGTATTGTCACACTTAATGGGAATGCCTTTGAGGTTGATGCCAAGATCTCGCATTTGTTGAGCTATCCAAAGGATTTGGGAGCAGCATGCTCCAGCTGCAATGTATTCGGCTTCTGCAGTGGATAGGGCAACTGAGTTTTGTTTCTTAGAATGCCAACTGATCAAAGATGCTCCTAAGAATTGGCAACATCCTGATGCGCTCTTCCTATGCACCTTATAGCCTGCAAAATCTGCATCAGAGTACCCGATTAATGTGAAATCCTTTTGCTTTGGGTACCATAGTCCAAGCTCCTTAGTGCCATTGAGATATCGAAAGATCCTCTTCACAGCCACGAGGTGAGATTCTTTAGGATCAGCTTGAAACCTAGCACACATGCAAACACTAAACATGATGTCAGGTCTACTAGCTGTAAGATATAGTAAAGATCCAATCATTCCCCGATACTCCTTTTGATTGACACTCTTCCCAGTCTTGTCTTGATCTAGGGATAATGTTGAGCTCATGGGAGTCTTGGCTGCTTTGGATTGATCCATCTTGAACTTCTTCAAGAGATCCTTAGTGTACTTGCTCTGGTTGACAAAGATCCCTTTCTTGGATTAATGAACTTGTAGTCCCAAAAAGAAATTGAGTTCACCCATCAAGCTCATCTCAAATTCGCTGCACATTATGTCAGAAAATTCCTTGCACAAAGATGTTTTAGTAGCACCAAACAATATATCATCAACATAAATTTGAACAACCAAAATGTCATTTCCTTTGGTCTTGATAAAAAGAGTCTTGTCGATCAACCCCCTTTTAAATTCATTTTCTAAAAGATATTTTGACAAGCGCTCATACCAAGCTCTTGGGGCTTGTTTCAAACCATAAAGCGCTTTGTCAAGTTTATAAACGTGATTAGGAAATTCCAAACTTTCAAAACCTGGGGGTTGAGCCACATAAACTTCTTCTTCTAAGAAACCATTGAGAAAAGCACACTTGACATCCATTTGATATAGCTTTATGCTCATAAAAGATGAAAATGCTAATAATATACGAATGGCTTCAAGCCTGGCTACGGGAGCAAAGGTCTCCTCGTAGTCAATACCTTCCTCTTGATTGTAGCCTTGAGCAACAAGTCTTGCCTTGTTCCTCACGATCTTACCATTCTCATCTAGCTTGTTTCGAAATACCCATCGTGTGCCAATGACTGATTGATGCTTTGGCCTAGGCTTCAAGGTCCAGACTTTGTTCCTTTCAAATTCGTTAAGCTCACTTTGCATAGCAATGATCCAATCTGGCTCTTGAAGGGACTCATCTACCTTCTTGGGTTCTATAAGAGAGACAAACGCGTGAAAAGCACAAAGATCTTTAAGTTTAGAACGAGTTTGAACACTAGAAGTAGGGTCAGAAATGATATCCTTTAATGAGTGTGATGAGGAGTATTTGAATTTTATTTTGCTAGTCTCAGCTCCTTGATTCGTCACACCAGCAGGATTGATTTGTGGTACATCTGACTCCATAGTCCTGTTAGGTTCAGTTTCAGCAGTTTCTGACATTTCAACACTATTGAATTGGACACCAAGGGCTTTGGACGAATCTTCAACACCTTGGGCCAATTCTTCAGTGTTGAGAATCTGTTCCTGCATGTTCCTCTTCTCTGTGTTCTTGGTAGCAGCATCATCACCTTCCTCGTTCTCCTCATGGATGTTAAGATCTATATAACCTTTTTGGGTTTGAAAGAGCTACGTGTTTGTTTACCTCGTGTGCATGCATTGCACATATCAATACCTTTGAAGTCCATCTCAGGTAGTCCTCTTACAAGCCCTTTGGACACAAGCTTCTGTAGTGTATGTGGACTCACATGACCGAGTCTCCTGTGCCAGAGCTTTGGATCGTCCGTCAAAGCTTTTAGACAGGTTAAGCTTCCTTGTGCCACTTGATCAGCATTCACAGCGTATATATTGTTGTAACGATATGCAGTTAGTATAACTTCACCTGTATCTTCTCTGCACACTAGACATCTTTTCTTGTTAAATCTGACATTATTGCCACTATCACATAATTGAGAAACACTAAGCAAATTATACTTTAAACCATTCACAAGATAGACATTTTTAATACTATAGTTGGAATCACTCCCAACGCTACCAATACCAACGATGTCACACTTTCCTTTGTCACCAAGAGTGATTGTTCCTGTGGATTGCTCCTTTAGATCATGAAAGAGAGACCTCTTCCCACTCATATGCCTCGAGCATCCACTATCAATAATCCATTTTTGCTCCTTCACCTTGGTGATCTCCTGCAAAACAAACATCAACCTTTCTGGCTAGACCAATAAGCAAATTTGGATCCATTATTGGGATAAACCATATTTGGTAAAATAGTGCCTTTTGGGACCCAAACTTGTGTTATCCGTTCTTTTCTCAAATGAACAGGGAATGTATTGCGAATGATATATGGATCCTTTCTTCTATAGGGGCAGGTCTCTTTTACATGTCCCTTTCGAGCACAATGGTGACATATAGGAGAGATTTTACTTCCTTTTGCCTTTACAAAGGTGGTAATGTGCTGCTTCTTTAAAAACCTTGGATTATAACCAATACCACTTTTGTTTAGAGAACTTTGTTGCTCACCCAACATCCTATTAAGAGTGCCTTTGGATTTGGTAAAACTTATAAGGGATGTCTGTTGGTCTTGAATCTTATTATTCAAGGAGATCTTCTCGTTCTCTAAGTCATGATGTTCACTTCTCAAAGACGAGAGATCTTGCTTGAGTTCAGATTTCTCTGAGTCAAGAGTCTCGATTTTAATGTCAAGACCTGAATAAGAAGCTTCAAGACTTTTGACCCTCATAGACAGATCCTCAATAGTTCTTTCCTAGTCCACAGTTCTCTTAATAAGAGTGTTAGTTTGGGCAATAAGTTTCTCTTCATTGGCAATCATATTAGAAAGGAATTCCGATAATACCTCTTTTGGACTTGCCATAAGTTCTCTTACGGTTACCTCATGCTTCTCATCGTGAGATTCATCTCCTGATGCCATAAGACAGACATTGGCCTTCTCATCGTCGGAGTCGGAGTCAGAATCGCTCCAAGTTGCCACCATGGCTTTCTTTTTCCATCTGTCACCCTTCTTGGACTGGCTCTTCGTCTTTTGACGGCAGTCTTTCACAAGATGATCTGTTTCACCACATTCAAAACAAGACAACGGTTTAGTCTTCTTATCATTTTTGTTGTTTTGAGACTTACCTCGGAATTTAGAAGACTCTGATCCATCCTTGTTGTTGAATTGTTTCTTCATTTTGAGGATTCGAGCAAGGCCTCTTGTAATAAGACCAAAAGGATCATCCTCATCATCATCCTCATCTTCGGAATCAGATTCATCTTTGTTGTCATCCTTCTTAGATTTGAGCGCCAAATTCTTAGTGCTTGCTGGAAGTTCTCCATCGTCTTCATTAAGGATCATCTCATGCGTGATCAGTTTCCCAAGCAGGTCGTCAAGAGGCAGAGTGGTGAGGTCTTGAGCTTCCTCTATAGCTGTTACTTTAGGACCCCACTTTTCTTTTGGGAGACACCTCAATATCTTCCTTACTTTCTCAATGTTTGTAAAGCTCTTGCCGAGAGAGTCAAGGTTGTTGGTGATTTCTGTGAATCGTGTGAACATGACCTTGATAGACTTATCAGGATTCATCTTGAAAAGTTCATACTTTCGAAGGAAGATGCTGATCTTGGTGTCCTTCACTTGGCTGGTTCCCTCATAGGTGACGACCAGCTTGTCCCAAATCTCTTTAGCTGACCTACAAGATGAAATACGGTCAAACTCATCAGTGCTAAGACCACAATAAAGTAAGTTAATAGCCCTGTAGTTTTTGGAGACGAGTTCAAGATCCGCTTGGATGTATTCAGACTCCTTCTTTGCGACTTTGGTTCCATTTGGTCCGTCTTTCTCTGGAATCTTTGGCCCATTCTCTATAATGTTCCAAAGTTCCAGATCTTGGTCTATGATGAACATCTTCATCAATGATCTCCAGTGGACAAAGTTGTTTCCTACAAAGAGTGGTGGTCTGCTGGTAGACCTTCCCTGTGCAAATCCTCCGCTTGCTTCACCAGACATGATCGAAAACTCACAAGATTGTTAGATCAAAAGCAGTGAGTAAAGCTCTGATACCAATTGAAGGTTCGATAATGTAAAACAAAGTAATATAGAAATACTCTAGAAGTGGGGTTGAATAGAGTATGCCGGTTTTTCGCAGATTCTCAAGACCTTTGAAGCTCGTGCAAAATCCTTTGAGATTAGACTTAGTCTTTTCTCTGAAAATCTGAATCACAAAGTTAAATAGTCGAACCAAGTGCGGAAATAAGGTAAAGCAATAAGTAAAGGACTCGATGAGTTGTTTACGAGGTTCGGCACGAACTTGGCCTACGTCCCCGCATAGGGTTCTTCCACAACCCTAGGATTCAACCAGCTTTTATTGATTCACGAGACTTAGGATCCTAGTAGCTCCCCGAGAAGCCTCTCTCCTATACAATTGCAATCTAGTCAACTCACGTTCCCTTGGAGTCCTAGACCAATCTAGAAGAGCCCCACCTCTCTATGCTATCTAGTACAATCCTCTTACACTTAGTGAATCAATCGCCTAGTGTCTACTTCCTGAGTTACAAACTCTTGAGTATAACACTCTCTCGAAATATATCCTATAAGCTCACAGTGTAACTCTCAAATGCTTTGAAATGAAATTACAGACTCTTAAGGACTAGCAGAGAGCACACAAAGAAGACAGATCTCGCTTGAAGTTTTGAGTGTATGAAAGCTTGTGTTCAACAGGTGTGTAGCTGTCTTCTTCTTCCTTTTCTTTTTGATTGAAACAAATCGGCGCCCAAGGATCTTCACCAACGGCTAGAGAGGATCATGGCTTGAGCTGGATCTTCTATCTTTGGAAACTTTCGGAGGCCATGATCTTCCGATTTGAATCTTCTCAATTTACAACATAAGGAAGGAAATAATATTCGAAAATACTTCCTGAAAGGTTAGTGTATATATAATAGTATAATGGAAGCATATAATAACATATAATATCATAAGATGATATTCAAACATAATATCATATAGAACAGGTTTTGTGTTTCATCAATACTGTTAAAGCTTCAAGACCTTTGACACAAACAGATTGTCAAGGCCTTTGAAACTTATTCCGATTTTCATCAAGGGAGTGGAGTTATCATATCCTATGAATGATCATTTGTGAGAGTTGAGGAGATTCATTATTTGCATTATTGAAGCGAAAGCAAATCATATTGTGAATTTGGATTTGTCATGAAATTGGATAGTAACTCTTAGGTTTTATGCGAGAGCCTCTAATCACCTAATTGTTGGTAACGAAAGTTATTTGATGGAAAGGCATCATCTTTCTTGAATTTGGCATAATACTTGCATGGTTATCATTGTGGCATGGATCTTTGACCTTGGAAGCTCTTTAGTATATTGAATTCATAAAAATCTGTGTATTTATTCTGTCCACCCTTCCATCATCATTCTTACATTCTTCGGACTCTTTTTCGATAAAATTGGCTACATTTACAGTTTCTGTTGAAGACTCGATTTCGAATGCAGAGGTCGATATCGAGCGCTGATATTGAGTGAACAACTCGACATCGACTGTCTATTTTGTCTTCTGCAGGAAATTGGTAGAAATTGACCAGAACTGAGGTCGATAACGACTGCACTAATCTATATCGAGTGGTCTTCTGGAGTCGAAATTTGATCGTGTTTGCAAGCTTAGGAAGCGCTGACATACCTCCTCATGGATTCGATCCTGAATTACCCTACCACTGCATCGGGAGGGATTCTTGTAGTTTATTTGCTTGGACAAGGGAGTTGGTTTAGTTTGATATTTTATATTGATATTTATTAGCGATCCCTCCCCCCACGAACAAAAACCACCATGAACATGTCCAAATAATCTATGAACACCCTGCTCATAAGCTCCATGAAGGCTGCTGGTGCGTTGGTCAGCCTGAAAGGCATGACCATGAATTCGTAATGTCCATACTGCGTCCTAAAAGCGGTCTTCTGAATATCCTCTGACCTCACCCTGAGCTGGTGATAAGTCAACCTCAAGTCAATCTTCGAAAAGACCACTGTATCCTAAAGTTGGTCCATCAAATCATCAATCCTCGGAAATGGGTATCGGTTCTTCACCATCTCCCGGTTCAGCTCCCGATAATCAATGCACAGCCTCAACGAACTATCTTTCTTCTTGACAAACAACATCGGAGCTCCCCATGGTGATGCACTCGAACGAATGTAGCCCTTCTCAACTAACTCCTCAATTTGATCCTTCAACTCTGCCATCTTTGTAGGTGCCATCCTTTAGGATACTCGGGAAATGGCGCTGGTGCCCGGCTCCAACTTGATCACAAAGTCAACCTCTCTCTATGGGGGTAATCCTGACAGCTCATCTGGGAAGACATCGGTGAAGTCTTGAACTACTGGCACATTGGTCATGTTGGTTCGGCCTCGATCCACCTCTACGGCGAAACACCAATAACCCGTGCAACCCTGATCTAGAAGCCTCACTGCTCGGACTGTGCTGATCAGTGCCCCGTTCCTCTTGGGGTCACTACCCCAGACCTGGTGCTCTGTGCCATCATCTGCTAGAATCATCACGGTCCTTGTCCTCAAGTTGATGATCGCCCCATAGTGGTTCATAAAATCCATGCTAAGACGCGGGGCGGTGGGGGCAGTGTAGAACCCAGTCCTCTAGAAGTCTCTCCTCGCTCAAAACTGGAACCAGATGGTTCAGCTGATGATGATCCTCTACCTATCCCGAACCCAGATGGTCCGCGACCTCCTCTCTGTGAGCCTCTGCCTCTACCTCTTGCTTTGCCTCTAGCTAAGGAGTCGCCTCTCCCCTACCCCTAAGGGTAAGTCTGAAGTGGGGGTCGGGGAGTTACGGGAAGTCTGGTGCAACTGTAGCTAGTGGGGTCCTACCACCCTAGGGACAATGAGCAGCTTTGTTTCATGTACCTTGATGTGCGCAAAAATTGCCATATTTTCTATGCAAATTTATGTCCATTTTGTCGATATTTGCATGCATAATGGTTGGGAAATCATAAGATTAGTGTAGTTTATGCTTATTTGCAAAATATAGAGGTCTACACGAGTATTTATGATATTGCGCAGAAATCGAGACAAAATGGAGCAATTTGGACAAGAGAAGAAGAGCGGAAAGAGAAATCGAAGTCTACTGAGGAGTCGAAATCGACCTATAGAGTCGACATCGAGTGAAACAGAGCACCAGAAATTGAGCAGAGGAAGAACAGAGCATGTCGATATGAAGAGGTCGATATCGATGTTACATGGTCGATATCGAGTGGCCTAAATCGAGCATAAAGATAGAAGTCAAGTGCCTATCCGAGGTCGAGTAGGACTGCTCGAGATAAAGAAAAGAAGAGGTCAATATCGAGGTTTACTGGTCGATATCGATTGCTGATGCAGACAGATCCGACGGTGTTTTTGACAGAATTCTATCCAAAGGAGTTAAAATCTATCCTAAAGTCGAGATCTTCTATCATTTACCACCAGACTTGTTATTCTTTATAGTGAATATGTTATTTACCTAAGGAGTTTTAGTTTTTGGACTTTATTTAAGTTTTATCTTAGGAATAAAGATAGAGTTTCTAATCCTTGGATAGTGAGGTTAGGAGTCTATAATTATAGGACATTAGGGCTGAGTTTATTCATCATCCACACATAGTAAGAATTTTAGTTTTTACATTAGAGAGAGAGAGCCGAGTGAGTTTGAGGGAAGCGAGAGCGGAGATTTGGCTTTGTTCGGTGTAAACTTTCTTTCGAAGTTTAATACAAAGTAGTTTCTTTTCAATGATGATGATGTCCAAGATGATGAGGCGCGAGTAGTTCACCCACTTCTAGGGTCGGGGTGAGCCCGACGATAGTAATGTAAGTTTGTGCATCAACGGTATGATTTTTATCCGATTCTGTCTTCTATCCTATGCATGATCCTTTGCGAGAGTTGAGGAGATTCATTATTTGCATTATCGAAGTGAAAGCCAATCATATTGTGAATTTGGATTTGTCATGAAATTGGATAGTAACTCTTAGGTTTTATGCGAGAGCCTCTAATAACCTAATTGTTGGTAACGAAAGTTATTTGACGGAAAGGCATCATCTTTCATGAATTTGGCATAATACTTGCATGGTTATCGTTGTGGCATGAACCCCTGACCTTGGAAGCTTTTAGTTTATTGATTCATACAAAAAGTTGTGTTTTTATTCTGTCCACCCTTCCATCATCATCCGACGTTCTTCGGACATCTTTTCCGGCAAAAATTTGCTTAGTTTTAAGTTACTGTTGAAGACTCGATTTCGATTGCAGAGGTCGATATCGAGTGCTGACATCAATATCGAGTGAAAATCTCGACGTCGACTATGTCTGTTTTGTCTTCTGCAGGAACTTTTGTTAGAAATTGACCAGAACTGAGGTCGATATCGACCAAGCACCTCGATATCGAGTGGTCTTCTGGATTCGAAATTTGATCGTGATTGCATGCTTATGAAGCACTGACATACCTCCTCGTGGATTCGATCCTGAATTACCCTACCACTACATCGGGAGGGATTCTTGTATTTTATTTGCTTGGACAAGGGAGTCGGTTTAGTTTGATATTATATTGATATTTTATTTTAGCGATCCCTCCCTCTGCGAACATACCTCCACAAGTATAGCATCTGGTAGCTCTGTCTAGGTAGTCCCTCAGATAATGTCATAGCTCGAAACAACCAAGGCATGTGATGCTCTGAACACTAACATGTCGATTGCCTGTTGATGACACTAGTGGTGGCGGGGCTCTCTGTACTCCTCCTCTAAACCCTCCTCGAAAAGCTCATCTGGGTCGCACATCCCATCTACTGTCCGTGGGCCTCGACCTCTTCGCCTCGGGGGGGAGAAGGAGCATAAACAGTCTCTAAGAGAATCTGTTGCTGGTCGTATAGAAGTATAACCTCGAGAAATCTATCGAACAATACAGCTCCTAGGCTCGAGGCGTGAAGAATAACTGCGGGTGGTAGCCTCATAGACAGCATCCTAATGCGGCTCTCATCCATGGCATAGAGGTGAGAACAGTAGATCAGCTCCCTCTTGAACTGACAAACGATCTCAAATACGGAGCGCGAAGAGTCATAAGTCGAGCGCATGAAGGTGACCTCTTGAGCAATCTGTGTCCCAAGTGGACAATACTCTTGAAGCAACAAAGCACGGAAATCCTCATGACTCCACTCAGCTCGGTCCGCCTTATGTCCGGGACCACCGGTCGAAGGCGTCCTTCCACAGGAGACCAACGGACAGCCTTCGGCGCTCGGAAGTAGGGGCACCAATAAAGTCAAAAATACTGTCTATCTTCCTGAGCCAAGCCTCGATGTCCTCTTCTGCCACTCCAAGGAAGTGGGGCGAGTCGCAGTGTCCTAATGCTCGTACCCAGTCAAGGTGCTTCTTAGGGCGCGCATCAACGATGACGGGTTCAGTTGGCTACCCGATGGGGATCTCTACCCCTAATCTAACTAGCTACTCGACAGGAATCTGATCATCTGGCAGAGGGTCTCCGACGAGTCCTCTCAACATCTCAATCAATGTCGCCCGATTCATCTGTTTAAGTATAGCCTCCGATTGAACAGCCGGAATCTCCTCCCCCTCGGAGGTTTGAATCCCATCATCCGCCTCATCCGCTACGGCTTGGCGAGGTCATCCTCGGCCTCTACGTGCTGGACCCCCACACCCAACTGGTCCACGATGCGTTTCAACCATAACTGTTGCATATTTAAGGGTTAGTTTAACACCCAACATGGAAGCACTCAATGAGAATTATAATGATTCTCTTCGAGGGGGATCGACCTCGGGCCCAGTTTATATATACACACAAGCTATCTAGGAGTCGCTATTTGAGGAGCGACTGACCGGAGGGGGCAACTACCTCTCGATCTCTACATCCTATCCCCGCTACTCCGACCATTGCTGTGCAGACTCCTTGGAATCTTCATGGCCCATCTGTAAAGTTCAAGCTTAGTTTCGCCTACCCGTTCCCAAAGACTACATCCAATAGGGATGGTCTAACACCTTTCTACCCACTCGAGTTTCCCGTTTCCGATTTTATTAGCCTAAGTTAAGTTTATTAAGTTGAGTTCATTATGCTAGCCTCATTAAATTCATTTTTCCCTTTAAAACTTGTCAAAATACCTTGAATTTCATGGGCGGTTTTCAAAACATACACTCGACCCTTTTTGTACCCAGATTGCACAACCTAGCTTTGATACCAACTTTGTAACAGCCCAAATATAAATATTCGAGTTACGTTTCAAAAGTTGGTTACCTTCGTTCGAATCTTGCAATCCAGGTGCGTGTTGAGGTTTCAAACCTCAAATATATGTATTTGAAAGTGGGGATTTCGTGCCCCAAAACAATTGAAGGGTCGTTGGGTACCCTTAACCTGTCCTAGAAGACTAAGCCACCAAATTCATTTTTAAGTAAAGTGTGCAAATAGGAGTTAAAGTACAACTTGCCATGGCGAGGCCGGGTCAAAAACCAAAATATGAAATGACATAATTAAGAAAATAGTTAAATCAAGGTGGTAAGGTGAGTTTCTCGATCGTGATCGCCCAAGCAATTCCCCGTCATAGAAGCATGGATCAAACATAATCTGCAAACAAACCTAAAAATATATGCAGGGGAAGGGATCAGACCGAGGCCCTTATGCATTTTGGGTCTCACAAGCAGGCATATACATACGCTATACCTAAATAAAGATGCTTCTAATGTAGAACGGAACTTAAACACATAAGTCACGCTTATCAGGTTATAATGTGCAGAAAGACAATAAATGACCCAAAGAATGCCAAATGGCATATCCCTCTCCTACCTCTACCCCTCTTTTCGTTAGGGTGGAGCCTGGCCAGTACAGTGCTATAGCATAATAATTTTCATCCGCAGATGGTATATGTTGATGTGCGCGCAAATTGCCATATTTTCTATGCACATTTATGTCCATTTTATCATCATTTGCATGAATATTAGTGGGAAATCATAAGATTAGTGTAGTTTTTGCATTATTGTCAAATATAGAGGTCTGCACGAGTTTCTATGTAATTTCGCAGAAAACGAGACGAAAATTGACATATTCTGACAAAAGAAGAAGAGCGGAAAAAGAACTCGAAGTCTTCTAAGAGGTCGAAATCGATGAATAACCTCGACATCGAGTGAAACAGAGCAACCAGGAATCGAGCAGAGGAGAACAGAGCATGTCGATATAGAAGAGGTTGATATAGATGTCCCAAGGTCGATATCGAGTGTCCTACATCGAGTATATTGACAGAAGTCGAGTGCCAATCTGAGGAGAAGAAGGAGTGCTTAAGATAGAGATAAAGAGAGGTCGATATCGAGGACCAAGGTCGATATCGATGTTGCCTACAGAAAGATTCAACTCAGTTTTTGATAGAATTCTATCCGAAGCTTGCACGTCTATCCTAAAGTCGAGATCTTCTATCATTCTACACCAGACTTCATCCTTTATGTTATTTACCATGGAATTTTTAGTTTTTACTTTATTAAGTTTTATCTTAGAGAATAAAGATAGGTTTTCAAATCCTTGGCTAGCAAGATTTGAGATCTATACATAGAGGCCATGAGGGCTGAGTTTAATCATCCAAGCAAGCAAGAAATCAGTTTTCAATTACAGTAGCGATTAGAGAGAGAGAGAGAGAGAGGCCGAGTGAGTTATGTAAGCGAGAGCGGAGTGGCTTGGTTCGGTGTACTTTCTCTTTTGCAATTTTCAATACAAAATAGTTTCTTTTACATGATTATGATGAGTTCAACGATGAAGCGCGATTAGTCAACCCACTTTTAGGGTCGGGGTGAGCCCGACGATAGCAATGTAGGGTAAGTGCATCAAAGGTATGATTTTTATGCGATTCCGTCTTCTATCCTATGCATGATCCTTTGCAAAAGTTGGAGAGATTCATTATTTGCGTTATTGAAGCCAAAGCCTATCATATTGTGAACTTGGATTACTCATAAATGGGATAGTAACTCTTAGGAATTATGCGAGAGCCTCTAATCACCTAAAAGTTGGTAACGAAAGTTATTTGCCGCAAAGACATTAAATTTCATAACTTTAGCATCATACTTGCATGAATATCGTTGTGGCATGAATCCCCGACCTTGGAAGCTTTTAGTTTATTGATTCTTATAAAAAGTTGAGTTTTTGTTTCTGCCCAACTTTCCTACACCATTCTAAGTTCTTCGGACTAATTTTTTGACACATAGATTACTCTCTGTTGTTTCTGTAACAGACATCGACATCGACTGGCAAGGTCGATATCGAGCACTAACATCAATATCGAGGTTCATCTCGACGTCGACTGCTTTGCTTTTGTCTTCTACAGGAAACTCACTAGAAATCGACCAAAACTGAGGTCGATATCGACTGGACACCTCGATATCTAGTCTCTCCTGAAGTTGAAAGCTTGATCGTGATTGCAACTAAGGAAGCGCTGACACACCTCCTCGTGGATTCGATCCTGAATTACCCTACCACTGCATCGGGAGGGATTCTTGTATTTATTTGCTTGGATAAGGGAGTTAGCTAAGTTAGAGTTTATATTTGAATATTTTGTTTAAGCAGAATCACACCTCCCCTAAACGAACATATGTGCACATCAATCATCATGCTCATATGGTGAATCGAGCCCGCAAGCTCGACTCAATATAGACTTGATTGAGGACAAGCCCGATGAGACTGGACCTTCCTATTACCCTAGCAAAGACTCTAGGACTCACATATAATGGTCGTTCTCTTTTCATATGCAAAAAGTAAACAAATGCTCATACAATTAGTGCAACCTAAGCAGGATACTATATGGCATGCTTTAATACTTATGCAATACCTAGTATGTCATATGACTACATGTAGGAAGGTTTATCTGATCAGTCTGAGCAAGTTCGTAAAGGAACTTACTTGGAAAGTCGAAAAACAAAGTATAGCAAAAGCAAAATCCACTCAATCAACAAGCACCTATTACATTAATAAGGAATGTGATCAGGTACAAGGCTACTAGTAACACGAACCAAGACCATGTTCCTTAACGTCTTCAAAATCAATCTGAAGTCAAATCATTCCAAATCGAGAAAACGTCAAAAGCCAAGTCATCCGAATATTTCAAATCCCATGAATACTTAAGTCCAGTTTCATTTCTAAGCATCAATCATTGAATCTTAGTCAAGTATAAAGAATCCCAGCACTTGAAATGAAAACTTCAAAATGTGACTAAAATATTCAATCCGATGAACCGATATTTCAAAATCCATTAAAACCTTATTTTAATTCATTAAATAAACCATAAATAATATTTTCAAAATTCATATTTTGAAATCGACCTTTGACCAAAATCCGACACAAAATGGTCCAACCCAAAAGCCAACCAAGATTCCCAAAAGACAAGGGAGCACCCTCGGCCAAAGGCTACTAGGGTGATTTTTGTGGCGGCGAGATGGCCACTCGCCGTGGCGAGAATCATCCTAGGCTCCCCGTGAGGAAGGGCTCTCGCTGGCCATAAGAGGCAACTTTTGCCGCGGTGAAAGCCGCACTCGCGGCCGCGAGATGGCTCCTTCCTCCTCTTGGGTTTTGTTCTAACTCGCTGCGGCGACCATGGTTTCGCCGCGGCGAGATTCGAAGCATTTGACTTATTTTTGCCTTGAATCATTTCTGTTCTCTTTCAAACCAACCCATATCAAAGAAAACATGATTCCGACCTCAACCAACATCAAAAGACACAAACGAGGACTAGAGGGGAGAGCGAAAGAGGGATTATCCAAAGCTTCGAAGAAGCTTTCCTTCAAGCCGTCAATGGTGGTCCTTGGAGCTCCGATCCAGTGAGGTACGAGTACGACAAGGTCTAGGAAGGATAGATTATGGTTAAAAATGCACCTTTACGGAGTTTGAGACCCAAACGAGAGGACCAAAATAGAGAAGCTTACATTGCTAAAAAAACAGGGGAAGGAGAAGAAATTGGCTCGGTGGGGCTCTTACAAACATTAGATTTGCTGCTTCTTGGCCTTGAAAGGTAGAGGAGAGAGTAAGGATCAAATGTGAAGAAACAGGGAAGAGAAAGGAAGCAAAACGAGGGAGAACGAGACGATTTACCGCAACAATGACGGAACTAGGCTCCCACTCGCGGCGGCGACCAAGAACTCGCAGCGTCAAAGGTGCTCTTCACATTTTTGGGTTCTTCCTCACGGCGAAGACCTAGAACTCACGGCGGCGAAACCTCCAGAAGTTGTTATTTTTGCTTGAATCGACGTCTGGCCTTCGTCTTCTGGGCTTGATCTTCAAAGGAATAATGCTTGAGGTGTTTTTGGAGGGTTTTGTGGCTTGAAAAACTCAAAAGATGGGTTTTAGAGGAGGGTATGAAAGATTGAAGAGGATAGAGAGAGAGAGTGAGAGAGTGAAGGCGATTTAGGGTTTTGAATCCTCAAATGGAGAGAGACAGAGAGAGAGAGAGAGAGAGAGAGAGACTGAGGTTTGAGAGTGTGGCTTTGAATTTTAGGAGGATTTTGAGTCTCTAAGGATTGGTGTTTTCTTTAAATAGGAGGAGCAAGAGGCTCTCTAGGGTTATTAAGGGGGAAAGGACAAAAATCATTAAGAGAGTGTGGTAAGGAAGGGAGAAGGAGAGAGAGAGAGAGAGATTCCGCTCATTCGACCCCGAATCCCGACAACCTATCCCGAAATCCAACTCGAAGTTCCAATCATTTCAAACGATTCTCAAGACTCTAAGTTTTAAAATCCGAATTTGATAGCGGAATTAGGATCCGCCAATTTACATTTTAAAGAGTGCCAGAATTTATTCAAAGGATTTTCCGAATTTAGAAATGTGCTCGAGGACGGGTTTTTCGAAAACTTTCCAATTTTGGCAATTAAATAATAATTAAAATCCCGGTCTTTACAATATTACTATTGTTTTGTTAAAACATGGAAAACAGATGGAGTCATGTTTTTGAAGAGTGTATTAATTGTTTTGTTTAATTAAGTGAAAAAAGTAGTCATTTAGATTTTTTTTAGAAATATGTAAGATTAATTGAGAGAAATGATTAAAAAAAAAAATCTGAGAGAGGGGTTGAAAAAAAAATGCTGAAAAAGTACATAAGAGAATTAATAAAGGGAGAGAGGGAAATCAAGAGAGAGAGATGAGGAGAGAGAGAAAAAAAGTGGAAAAATTAATGAGAGATTTAACGAGGGGAGAGGGAGAAATGATAAGAGATGGAATTAATTAAGAGAGAGAAAAGAGATGAGAGAGGAAAAAATGAAAAAAAAGCTTCTTACAAGACTATAGCAAAGGCAAACATTGACTACCACGATCAGACGATAGAATGGAAAAAATCATATTGTGTCCAGTAGACAACAATAGGTTGTCCAGTAGGAAACTATAGAGTGTGCGGACAGTCCAGTAGAAAATCATCCGGAGTTGCGATCACATTTTGAGTTTGTTTTTAATTCAATTTGAACATATGGATTATGGAGTAGATACTAACGTTTTGTCCCCTATTTCAGTAGACTGAGAGATTATCATCTATAAATACAAATGTAGGGACCAGGAGATGACCACAAATGAAGAACAAAAAATAAAAACTGCACTTAGGATTACATGTAAAAATAAAAATATATGGAGTTGGTGACAATTCAACACATACTTATGTTAAGAAGGTCATGCATGAGAGTAATAATGTACGATGTAATTCCTAAAAAACAATCGTCAACAGTCAACCAAAAGACAAATGGCATACTGTCATGTCAAAACTATCAGTTGTCATGTCAAAAGTATCACCTGTCATGTAGATATCTACCTAATGACATATAAGGGTCTACTAATTCCCATTGGGAGCGGTAACATGATGTCTTCGGCCTCCCCAACTGGGGCTTGATAATTGGGGGGGGGGGAGGCAACTGATATTGGCGATATCCTGGGGTACACACCAAGGTCATCATCGGATGAGCTACCAAGGTCAATGGCGACCCGTCCACCAACACCACGGGGGTTGTGATGTGATCCTAATGGTCAATGAGCTGTACTCATTTATCTTACAAAGCTTTGTCGCTGGAGCCGAATATCTACTCTCTCTTGAGAAAACAACATGGCAACACCGTGGTATTTTGGCTCTTTCAGGCTGTATAAAATTCCGATTGAGGTCAGTGAGCACTTGTTGGAAAACTATTTTAAGTGGCTACAACTTTGAAGAAGAACATTTATTCCGAATCAAACTCAAAGATGCTTGAATTTGATGTTCATTTCAGCAACTCAAGTTTGGACGAATTTTCCCTGAGTTTTTCTATTCTAATAATCCTACCTCGCTTAGAGATGTTTGGGGCTTATATATTCATCCAATATATTGCTTGTAAAACCTTCATTTTAAATCAAGTCAAGTTTAGTTGAGTTAAAGGTTAAGCCACTAATAGCTTCCTATGATTCCAAGTTAAGGATCGAGTTCTTGGTGAGAGGCTAAGAGCGAACCCTTTGGTGAGAGGCCGAGGGTGACACCCTAGTGAGAGGCGAATGTGTCAAAGGGTAAAAATCCTCGGAGCGCGATTCCAAGAGGATTGAGATCGAGTGTAGGGGGCTCAAGGGTGAGAGGTCTGTGAATCTTGCTCTACATATCTTTTTTTTTCAGTTTCCATAAACCCCAAAAATTATCCCCACAAAAAGAGTGTTCGAAAGCTCGAGCCTTGGTCGATACCAGTCCTCGAGTCTCATCAAGTGGTATCAGAGCTAATCAACTCGAGTCCATCAAGCTTTTGATAACCGAGTTATTTCTTCTTAGTCAAAATATTCAAGAAAACGAGTTCCAAGCCTTTGTCCGAAGAGTACATCTGATGGGCTATTCGAGCCTATGATGATGGGTATCTTCGTTGGAGTGACATGGATGGTTCTACATATGATGTAGTGGATCAAGAGCTCCAGAGGAGATATCATAAGAGAAGGGCTCGAGAGGATGAGGGTCGGCATAAGAAGAAGGTTGAACCACCTTGGCAAGATATCCGCAAGCTCGCAGAAGACTCAATGCAACAATTACAGGAAATTCGAAAACTCGTCATCTCATTAGGGTTGACGCTATCGAACGCCACAACACCATCACCTCTCTCTTCAAAGACAACATCCTCTACCGTCATCGGAGAAGCACATGAGATTAAAGAAGGCAAGTCCAAGGATGTTCCGATTGAGACTGCAAAGGCCATGCCTGAGCTTAAGAAAGATGAGGAAATCATCCAACTTTCTAATGTGGCGCTTTCCATGACGGAGAAGCGGACGCTAACCGAGGTACCTATCTTTCTGAATTCCATGTCAACTAAGTGGTTGGATCTGACCGCATTCATTTCGTCTTGCTTGCCTTTCACGATTCAAGAAGAAGAGGGGATTCAAGATCCGTTCAAGGAAGAAAAAGCATGTTTAAAGAAGTCGCTCATTTCCATCAAGGATTCGAGGACTAATCCTTTTCAAGGGGAGGAGGGTGATGTGATCCTAGGGGTCAATTAGCTCTACTCATTTATCTTACAAAGCTTTGTCGCTGAAGACGAATATCAACTCTCGTTTGAGAAAACAACATGGCAACACCGTGGTATTTTGGCTCTTTCGGGTATAAAATTCTAATTGAAGTCGGTGAGCACTTTTTTGGAAAGCTATTATAAGTGGCTACAACTTTGAAGAAGAACATTTATTTCGAATCAACCTCGAAGATGCTCTAATTGAAGTTGAGTTTTTCTATTAATCCCACATCGCTTAGAGATGTTTGGGGCTTATATATTCATCCTATATATTGCTTGTAAAACCTTCATTTTAAATCTGGTCATGTTTTGTTGAGTTAAAGGTTAAGCCACTAATAGCTTCCTATGATTTCAGGTTAAGGCTCGAGTTCTAGGTGAGAGGCTAAAAGCGACCCCTTTAGTGGGAGACCGAGGGTGACACCCTAGTAGGCAAAGGTGTCAAAGGGTCGAAATCCTCGGAGTGCGATTCCTAGAGGATTAAGATCGAGTGTAGGGGGTTCAAGGGTGAGAGGCCTGCGAATCTTGCTCCACATATCTCTTTTTTTTTCAGTTTCCATAAACCCCAAAAATTATCCCCACAAAAAGAGTGTTTGAAAGCTCGAGCCTTGGTCAATCCCGGTCCTCGGTTCTCATCAGGTTGTCTACATCTTTCGGGTCGCTACTCATAAAAATTCCCTGCTTCTTCGGCTTTACATATGTCAATGGAAAACGACCTCCAGTTCTTTTCCCGTTTTACGCGGTTCCATTACACAAAGGAGAAGACAATCAATGTTACAAATTTGAGGGAGACACCTCTCGCATAACTTTAATCGAAAGCAAACTTACCCATTTTTTATCTGAATTCGATGGTGAATTTGTTTCTCCGATAACTCTTGTCTAGTCGGTTCCAATAGGTGGCAGGTCATTTTGCTTTGGGTGTCCAGTTAAAACTAATTGTTTACACGTCAACTTGCAAATAAACCCCCGGCCACTTGCTTCTTCTTCGATGGTTTTTCTCTGAAACTTAAGATTTCATTCAAAATATATTAACGCCCCCTCACTGTCATACTTTCCTCCCTCTTTGTCTTATCCCCTTTGCTCTCTCTCACTAATATCTCTCTCCTCTGCGACTTTACTATTGTTTTTTTCATTCCTCTCTCTCTCTCGAATTGCACTTTTTTCTCCCCCTGCAACTATCCACCGCCAGAGTCTGCTCCCTCCCTATCTGAAATTTAGCAAATTTTTTTGATAGTGTTAGGTGTGCAAACATTTTGGATAATGCAGTTATTTTAGCAAAAAAACCCTAATTTTAAAGTATAAATATAATATTTATCACTAAAAATTTACAAAATCGATAAATCTGATATATTTTATGTATCCCTAATTTATCATTTTTTTACCTTAACCGATACAACCCTGATAAATGATATTTAGATCCTTGATCTTCAATAATCCAAATCTTTTTTTTCTCCGAATGTTGTTGATTTTATAAATTCTTATTTTGATTTAATACAGCATATTATATAAGGTACTATGTGTTGTTAATTATCATATATCTTGATGTAATAATACAACTAGACTTGTTAAAACATGATCCAATCGGAAAAACTCAACTCGAATGATTGAAATTTTTTGGATTTGAACCCTATGTTTTAGACTCAGGACTCAAAATGACTCGACTCCGAATGACGCGGTAATTTTAGGGTTAAGGCCCGATGACCTGTTGAATCAAATTCGATCCTTTGAGTCATCATTATGTAGATGCCACACAGATACCACATAGACCACAAGTATATTTGTCATGCATTTGTGTTTATTTATGCTATTCATAAGTTAAATAATATATATATATAGTATGTTTGGAGCACTTATTGTATAAATATGATATTTTTATGCTTAAAATGTTTATTAATATGATTATTACAATAATATTTATAAATTTAATTATAATATTATTATTTAGTTTAATTTCATATATTGATATTATAATTTAATTTTAATATTCTTAATTTTTTATAAAGTGCCACTGTTTGACCAATTGGATCGACCTGAAACCGAGACAAACACGGTTTGGTTCGACCCAAAATGATTCGTGACCCAACTGATCCAAAACCTAATCTATCCAGGATCCGAATGATCCGAACCCCAATTTGACCCGAATGACCCGATTAACATGAAATATAACTTATCATATCAAGTACAATGTGTTGTTATTTTTTATATATATAGAACAATAGAAATAAAATAATAAACATAAAAAGGAAGATATTTCCTCATAGTTATATGCAAAAATAAATTATGAAAAATGGTAGAAAAAGTCAAAATATATGAGGCATAGAAATACTCGAGACTACATAATCTTAAACCCTATAATAGAATGAAGTTGGAAATGAATAGTAACTCCCACTTACAAATTTTTAATTATTTTTTTATGGTTGAAATATCTATTTTGTCCTCACAAATATAATTCTCATAATATATATACTATGCCTTTTTAGGTAATTTTCTTATTTATTTCTAAAATGTCTTTTTTAACCTAGAAAGTTTGAATTTAAAAATATTAATTTTTTATTTCAATGTCCTTCTATGTCTTTTCAAAATTATAAATTTTTATATTTCTTCAATTTCACCCAACTTTATGTTTTTTCTTAAAATACCCAAACTGCAACTTTAAAGTTTTCTCAAATCAACCATATTTTATTGTTTTAATTAAACTACCCAAATTGCAACTTTTAGATTTTCTTAATCAATCTGAATTTAATAAGATAATAATAATAATAATAACAATAATAATAATAATAATAATAATAATAATAATAATAATAATAAACGACGCTCTGCTAGGGCATAAACGAGGATCGGCGGTTCGGCGATGAGGGCTTCTCCGGCGGATCTGGACACCCAGAGCCGTCTTTTCTGAGGCCCTACCGGTGGCCTTTCATCCTCCCGGACTGCGTTCGGGGTTCGGTGTATGGCTGCGCTCATTCTCTTCAGGTTCGATACCTTTCTTCCTCTTGTTGCTTTCGGTGTCGATCGGACGGTGTTGGCTTTCTTCTTCCTCTTCTGTGTCTTCCTTCTCCGAATGCTTGGTCTGCCTGGTCTGATCGGGCTGTGATTTCGTTTCGGGTTGGCATCGGCGCTCGATTCGTGGGATTGTTGTTTGTTGTTGCTTGCGCCTGTTTCTTTGATCAACCTGTTGTTATGTTGGCTTTTTCTATTGCCTGCGGCTGTTTGTGTCGATTTGCCTACTTGCTCGTCTTGTATTGTTGCTGTTTAATTAGTTGCTCGTCTCGGCTGGTGTTTGCAGCGATTCGTTTACTGTCTGTTGTCTGCGATTTGTGGCGTTGTTGTTTGCTCGTGCCTGCGACTGTTGGAGTTTGTGGGTTGGTTAATTAATTAGCGAGTTTGGGGGCTGTTTAATTAGCATCTATATGCACTTACTACTCCTGGCATACAAGACCACTTCGTACTTGTTTAGTGGGGATGCTCCTTTATTTATTCAGTTCGGTTGTTTTACGTTGAGGCTATTTGTGTTGTGGTGAAACAACTTGGCTTTGTTTTTCATTCTATTATGCCCGATCTTGTTCGGTATCATTGCCCTTTTGTGGGTCTTTGTGGGTGTCTTGATGGTGGTGGTAGAGGTCTTGTTAAAACCTCCATGCTCAGGCATCTTCGTGATCGACATAGCAGTGGTGATGCGCAAGTACTTACTCGTCAAACTCTTTCTGATAGTTTGGCTATTTATTCTGATGCCGAGACGACTTTCAAGCGTATGGGGGTTTGGTTATGTGGAGTTTGTCTTAAAACTCATATTTTCGTGCTCGGTGTTGGCATGGTCGGGATGATTCTGTGGCGCCTCCGGACTGTGGTGATGGCATTGTTCGCTTTATTATTCATGATATTCCTAGACCTTCAGCTCCGGCTCCTTCGGTTCCTTTGAATGATGTTGAGGTTGTGCCTGTTGGGTTGTTTATATCTTCGCTTGACCGTTTGTTCTCTATGAGGTTACGCACTATGAGATCCATCCCTCCTAAGTGTCGCCTAGGTTTTTCTTGGATTTTAAAAGGGGCATTAGATGGTGTTGCTGACTCTCCTGGTGATATCTCCTGTTGGATTCGCTTGCTTGTGATGCCTCTCTGTATACTTAAGACCTTTTCCCCTCGGAGTAATCTTGAGTGTAGGACTGCTGTCAAGCGTCAGCGTCAAGAGAGAGTATTGCTAGTGTTATTCGTGCTTGGGGTGTGCCTGGAGGCAGTTTGCAACTTATACAGGAGACCTTAGCTAAGGTTCCGCCTTCTTTTAGTGTGCAGGAGGACCTTGATTTGAGTGAGCTTAACCTCCGACAATGTCGGAGGAAGATTTGTGATGGTCATTACACTGCTGTTGTTCGGGTGCTCTCTTCATCAGGTATTGCTCCCTATTCTGATGCTACTCTTGAGGCCCTACGGGAGAAGCACCCCACTGCCCCCTCTCCTGACTTGCCACCTTTGTCTGTTGATCACCATCCTCTAGTTGCCTCTTCGACTGTTGTTTTGGATATGATTCGAAGTTTTCCGCGGGGCATGTCATGTGGGAGAGATGGGTTCCGTGCTCAACATCTTTTTGATTGTTTGGGGGGAGCTGCTGTTGCTATTTCAGATGATTTGATCTCCTCTATTACTCGGGTGGTTAATCTTTTCTTGGAAGGCCGCTGTCCGCATGATCTAGGTGAGTATATTGCTAGTGCTCCACTCACACCGCTTGTTAAACCAGGTGGAGGCATACGGCCCATTGCTGTTGGCACTATTTGGAGACGCCTTGTCTCTAAGGTTGGTGCTTGTCTAGTTGGTCCCTCTTTGTCTGGTTTTTTTGCTGGTCTTCAGTTTGGGGTCGGGGTATCCGGTGGCGGAGAGGCTATTCTGCATGTCTTGAATCGGCTTGTTGAGGCTCGTGGTAGTGAGGAGTGTCTTTCTTTGTTGTTGGTTGACTTTCAGAATGCTTTCAACCTAGTCGATCGTGTGGCCATGTTACATGAAGTTCGCCGTCACTGTCCGGTTTTATCCCGATGGGTGGAGTTTTGTTACTCTAATCTTGCCCGGCTGTATTATGGGGAGCATATCTTATGGTCTTGTCGGGGGGTTCAACAAGGGGATCCCTTAGGGCCTCTACTTTTTACTTTGGTATTGCATCCTTTGGTGTGCAAGATCAGAGACTCTTTTGCCCTGAGTATGCAGGCTTGGTACTTAGATGATGGCACTGTTGTTGGGGACACCTTGGTGGTGGGGAAGGTCTTGGATCTGATTATGGCGGATGGTCCCCGCTTTGGCCTTCATCTTAATGTGGATAAGACCGAGGTTTTTTGGCCTACAGAAGACCCCAGGAGTCGGCTTCCTGGTATTTTCCCCTCCTCTATTGCTCGGCCTTCGCGTTGTGTCAAAGTTTTAGGTGGGCCTGTCAGCATGTGCCCTATTTTCGGTAGCAACCTTGTGGCGAAGAGAGTGACTAGGACCATAGAGCTTATGGATTCTGTCGCGAGGATTGAGGATCCACAGTGCGAGTTGCTTCTGCTTCGGGCTTGTACGGGTATTTCTAAACTTTACTTTGCTTTGCGTACTTGTTCTCCACGTGTCTTTGGGCCGGCCCAATGCTCCTTCGATGCGGCACATCGTTCTAGCTTGGAACGTATTGTCATTGCGTCTGGGCCTGGGTTTGGATATTGGCAGTGGCGGCTTGCCCTTTCCCCTTTCATTTTGGTGGGCTTGGAGTATATGCTGCTGGGGATGTTCTACATTATGCTTTCCTAGCGTCTCGTTTGCAGTCTGCTGAGTTGCAGGCTAAGCTCATACGCCCTTCTTGTATTATTGCTACTGGTCCTACTTTTGATGATGCTTGTCGTGTTTTTAATGAGATTACGGATTCTGATCTTCTGCGCGATCCTAGTGAAATCGCTGCCCCCAAACTTATGAAGAAATTGGCAGATATATATTTCGCAAAGGTTGCTGCTACATCGGACTCTATTTTCTCTTTGACTCCGCGTCAGGTGGCATTGTGGAAATCTCAGCAGGGTGTTCACTCATCTGATTGGTTGCGTGCAGTTCCTATTTCTGGTCTGGGGCAGACTATGAATGGAAGAACCTATCGTAGTGTGCTTAGCTATCGACTGGGTGTTCCGTTGTTCACGGTGTCTAAGCCCTGTCCGGCTTGTTCTCGGTTCTTTGATGGTGATGTCTATGGAGATCATGTTGTGTCCTGCGCTGGTACCGTGGGCATTAAACATCGACATAACCTCGTTCGTGACACCTTATTGGATATCTGTTACAGGGCTGGGATTTCTGCCGGTAAGGAGGTTGATATCGGTTTGGTGGATGGGCACGATAGGCCTCTTCGTCCGGCGGATTTGCTACTTTATTCTTGGGACAGAGGGCGGGATGTTTGTGTCGATCTGACGGGATCCTCCCCTTTGACTCAGTCTGGGATGTCTGACTTTGTGCCTGGTCGTGCTGTTGTTGATGCTGCTCGGTGTAAGTGTGCCAAATATCGAGATTTGTGCACGGCAGCTGGTTATGTTTTCCTACCCTTCTCCTTCTCTTCGTTGGGGGAGTTAGATACGGATGCGGTTGCCTTGCTGAAGCGGATTAAGAAATTCTCCGTATCTCAGGATGTCGGGGCTCGTACTGCTGCTTATATTTTTACTAGACTCAGTTTTATTATCGCTAAGGGAGTGGGTGCCCAGATAGTATCTCGGCTACCCACTAATTTCTTGTAAATAATAATTGGTTAATATAATAATAATAATAATAATAATAATAATAATAATAATAATAATAATAATAATAATAATAATAATAATAACAACAACAACAACAACAACAACAAAAGCAATAATATCTTTTTTTAATTGTAATGATTATGATTTTTGAACTTTATAGTACGTTTTGGGTTTCTTTTTTGTTTTGATTAATACAAATTTTAAAAGACTACCCTTATTTACAATTTTTTAATTGAAAGACATCATTCTTATTACCTTAATGAAAATTTTAAAATAATATACTTACAGTTTCTTATAATGATGCAATGATTATTTTTACTATTATAGAAATTTATAAGGAAAATAATCCAGTTAGAACTATTTGTACATATGAATATTTACACGCATATAAAAAGTAACGTGTACAGTATTTGAAAGGAAAACAACCAATTTACAACTATTTGCACATATAAATATTTATACACATATAAAAAGTAATTTGTATAATCCAAATATGACTAGACCGCGCGCACATGCGTGCGGCGCCTGACCTAGTAACATAGAAACACTTGAGAACACATAATAGTATAAAAAAAAAACTTGTTCATCATCTTTAACGAACATAACATAAACCTTATAATCAAATTGAATAAATTTTTTTCTTGATATAATGCAATCATTTGGGGATAGTCAACTGCAAGGAAAAGCCAATATACGCTACGCTATCGGCCACCTGGTTCCCCTCTGGAAATGTATTGGTGAAGGTAACACTATCGAAACCTCGAAAACAACTGAGAACATCCGACACCATCTGCTCTAACTCCCACAGACGCTGTCAAATCCCCTTGAGGACATTGATCAGTAGCACACAGTCCCCCTCCACCTCAAGCCTAGAGAAACCCCTCTTCGCATCTTCCAGTAGTCCTAACTGAAGATCGAGACACTCCGCTTGAGCAGCGGACACCATTCCAAGGGCTCGGGCACCATAAGAAAGAACAACCCCCTGGCAATTGTGGATAATGAACCCAGCGGCCGCGGAACCTGAGCCATCCTTAGCTCCATCAAAATTAAGTTTGACATAGCCCTCAGCTCATTTTTTGCATTTAACTAATTTTTGAATTTTTGCTCGCTTTTGGTGGCAACTTGGCTTAGAAGTTACCAAATCATCATTTTGTTCCTCAAATTGAGTTTTTTTCCATGTAGTCCTAAGTTGTTTAATAGTTTTTATCCAATCGTCCATTGTTTGAATATCATTGTTGTCAAATACTATTCTATTTCTCATTGACCAGATCCCCTAAAGGGAAAAGGCTAGAATTGATTTTTGATCAGTTGAGATTTCCAAATATTTTCAAAATTATATTTTTGTAAAGTTTATCTTCTTTGTCAGTGTTTTGGTTTATCTTCTTTGTCAGTGTTTTGGATCATTTGCTCAATTTGTCTATCCATTCTCTCGATGAAGGATTATGTCATTGGGCATTTAGTGAATAAATGTGTGGTGTCTTCACCATTATAGTTACAAAATTGACAATTTGGAGGAATGTGGACTCCTTTACTTTGTAGTTTAACTTTCGTCGGTGTTCCATTAAGCATATTTTTCCATAGGAAAATTTTAATTTTAGGCGGATAGTTGATCTTCCAAATCCAATTGAGCGGATCAGAGTGGACTCTCCGGCTCCGTGTGATGTGGTCTAAGGCGCTAGCCGTACCATTTCTACTAGGATTCCAATATAGTCTATCTTCGATCTCACTGGTGGGGATATACACATCAAGGATTTTTTTGACGATGTCCGGGGGAAGCGATTCATCCATTTTTTCTTTGTTCCAAGATTTGTCTTGTTTTATGAACTGATTGACCATTTCTAGTTCGTCGATTTGGTTAAGTAGGCATTTTTCCCAAAGATGTATATCAGTTTGTAGTCATTTGTCATTTTAGAATCTTATGGTCTTTCCATTTCCCACCAACCAGATAAGAGCAGAGCAGAATTCCTCTTTAAGCTCCATCATTTTGGCCCACTGCCAGGAAGTGTTCCTTTTTCTTTTCTATCCCAAGATGTTGTCGTTCTTCATATATTTATCACGAACAATTTTAACCCATATATTATGAGGTTCCGCCAGAATTTCCCAAATGGGTTTCATTTGGAGCACTTTGTTCATGTCTTTAGTCTTATGTAATCGTAATCCATCATCACATGATTTTGGTCTACAGACTTTATAACAGCCAATAAAGGGTTTATAGTTTGGGTCCCTGTTCCAGACAAAGCTTCTGTTTAATCTATCAAGGTCGTTGTGGATACTTGTGGGGAGCATAAAGTTTTGCATATTGTGGCTTGGTTTAGATGTTAAATTAGCTTTCACTAGGACTTCTCTTCCTTGTTGAGATAATTCGTTCGCTGTCCATTTTGTTAATTGGCTCTTAGTTTTCTCAATTACGTCTTCAAATGTGTTCTTGTTAACTCTACCATTAATGATAGGACAACCGAGCTATTTTTCTAGAGCAGTGTAGTTGGAGATTTGTAGGCACGATTGGATACTTTGTTTTTTATCGTTCGTGATTCCTTTATTCGTTTGGAAGGCAGATTTTTGAAAGTTTTTTTTGCTAGAGATCTGACAGTATTCATCGAGAATCGTTTTCACTATTTGGCATGCATCCGTAGTCCCTTTGGAGAATATCATAATATCATCCACAAAAGAAAGAAAGGGGGTGAAAATGCCATTCCTAGAAGTCTTGAATCCAATGGTGTTCGCAGATTGTTCGCTTTTTCGTTGGAGTTTCCTTATGAGAATCTCATATCCTAGTATAAATAGGTAAGGGAGATAGGGTCGCCTTGTCTGAGACCCCTCTGAGGGCAAAAAGTCTCAGTTGGCTCGTCATTAACCAAGACAAAGAAAGTTGCAGTTTGGATGCATTCTTTAATCCAATCACAAAAATTTTTACAGAACCCAAATTTTATCATAACAGAGATCAGGAAGTCCTAGTTCATCGTATCTATGCTCTTTCCATGTCTAGCTTGATTATAATCTAATTATTTCGTCCTTTCCTTCCACGAAATGAGTGAAAAAAATCATGTGCAATGAGTACATTGTCTTGTATAGCTCTATCTGGAATAAAGGCTCCTTAGAGTGGATCAATTAGTTTTTCTAGAACAGTTTTCAATCTGTTTGCCAGAATTTTTGCAATGGTCGTGTATTTGGTCGAACAAAGGCTAATCAGTCTATAGTTGCTAGTTGTTCTTGAGTTGTCACATTTTGGGATTAAAATGATAAAAATTTGGTTTATTTGCTTAAGCAATCTACCAGAAAGGAATAATTAGATTGAACAAATAGATCTCTATTGTCATGACCCTTGAACAAATGACCTCAAGTATTTGACTACAAATGCCAGAACTATCTTGTGTAATCAAGAGTGTGGTCTTTCATTCGACATGTCCAATCGATTTGGAATTGAGATGATGTGTATGCTTGCACGATAAGTATGTTTTTGGAGCTTGCCCTACAAGTTAAGCTTATTTTTGTGCTTGCCTTGCAAGTACAATTGATAATTTTCCTTATCTATTCCTTGTTTCCATGGTGTCCTGATTCTTTTGAGAAAGAGAAAATGAAAAGAAAAGAAAAGGAAAACATAAATTATAGAGGGAATGGAAATAAATAGCCTCCTATCCAAATTGCTTTGTTTAGCAAGCACCCAAAAAATACAATTAAGTATGAAACTTAATAATGATGTGAGATATGGGAGAGAGAAAGAGAGAGATGGTAGTTTGAAAAAAAAAGCACAATAAACTGCCATCACACGAGGGCTCTTAAAGGGGGAAAGAAAGGAAAAGGCCATATCTGACCAAAGGAAGAAGACGACGGCGACATATAAGAAACAAAAAAAAAGAAGGAAGAAGAAGAACACAAAAAGAGGACGAAAGAGGAAGAACCCATAACTGGAGACAGGAGAAGAACACACAGACAGTGACACTCGGTTTTCAAGTAAGTAACCCCTACCTGTAATGCTCAATTGAAGATGTTAATGGATTCGAAAGGGAGGAACAAATTTTAGAAAGTGATTTCTGTTTGGCATTGTGTGAAATGCGGGAATGTGGTGATGTGCAAGGTAGAACTAGGCAGATGTTGTTCAATTTAGGGCGAAATTGGGGCGAAATAGGGTTATGTGGAAGCATTGGGTGCATTCAATATTGATATGAATAGGTTGATATTTGATATGCATAGGTTCAAAATCGTGTGAAAGTTGATATGAATAGGTTCAATTGTGTTTTTTGTCATGTATGAATTTAGATGTGACATGTAAAAATAAGTAACTGTCATATACATATTGACTGATGGTATGTACAAATGGAAAATATTGGGTTCACTATGTAGAAGCATTGTGTGCATTGGATATTGATATCAGTAGGTTGAAATTTCATATAAAGAGGTTAAAAATTTGTCTGAAATTTGATATGAATAGGTTCAATTTTATTTACTGTCATGCAAGAATATACAGGTGACAAGTTCAATGAAATAGATGTCATGTCGAATATGAATGCTGACATGTAATTGGGACTGATGTAAAGGGAATTGTGGATTGGGGTAGATGTTATTTTGCTATAGTGGTCTTCTGCAACTTACTGATGTATGGTCTCGCAAACTGCAGGATATATAATCAAGAAGAAAATGGATCATTCCAGTGCGAAGAGGGATGTACCCATGCAAACTTCCAGAGAGGTATGATGGGATTAATTTGGAGCAATGTAAGTTCTTATTGTCATTAAGCGTGGATGACATGTCCTCATTTGTGGATATTATTTGTGTTGTGCAAGAGGAAAGACATTTCAAAGCGAGATGCAACCAATACTCCAGGCTAGCCACAACACCTAGTGAACCTGGATGAGTACCTGATCAAAGCAGACTGGAAATGCCTTATGGATAGCCCGTTGGGAAGAGTAGCGAGGTTGGGCACAAGACTGAAGTTCTCGCCCCAGCTCGTTCACTACGTTCTTTAAAGGTAACTCAATACGAAAAAGAAGCATGAGATCTGGTATAATAGTTGGGATGTCATTGTCCGGTTCTCCATACAAGAGTTTGCGATTGTGACTGGCCTGAACTACAACTTCGCTGACTGGCCTGAAGAGGATGAGTACCACAAGGCCACAATGATAGATTTCTTTGGCGTCAAGAGGCTGAACATGTGGGACTTCGAGGTGCACTTCCTCGTGGTGATGAAAGCACATCGCTCAACGGCCCAAAGGTTTAAGTGGGACCTACTTATATTGGTAGAGGGTGTGCTATTCGGGAAGGAACCATGATAATATATTCAGTTATGGGTTGTCAACCTTATCTCAGACGTCGAACGGTTCTTGGCATAACTATGGGGTCGGCTGTGCTACGAGCGTACCTATGAGTTCCTCAAGGGTACAATAGAGAGGAAGTTGGAGCATGGGTTGAGTGCAAATGTAAGTCATCCGGCCTACTGCTTGTTCGGGTTCCCCTTGGCCTTCCAGGTATGTAGCGTAAAATCACTGGACATCATTTTAATATGTATTGGTCACCCATTGTATTTGTAATGGTCGTCTTTTCAAGGTATACTAAACAACCATTGATGTTGTCTTTGGCATCCGTTATTGTAGGTGTGGGTGTACGAAGCCCTCGCTCCAGTCAGCGACCAATGCGCTACCATGATCGACCCGAATGCGTATCCGAGGTGCCTGAGGTACGGGGTGAAAGAAGACAACCTCGGCTATGTCGCCATCAAATTCCGCCTGTAGGAATTCAAGGATGTCCATGGCAGCTTCAACGAGGTAGGCGTCGTGTGACTAGTCCTACTCTCAGATGCGGAGGAGGATGCCAAACGTGTGGCCTGGCACGCTATCTACAGTCATGAGGTGTTGGACAAGTTCTTTGACGACATCATCCGGGTCTTTAAAGTGGCCCAAGCTGAACGAGCTAAGACAAGATGGGAACCTCAGCCCAGGACAAAAGCATCTGGTTTGGGTATGAGCGAGAGGGCGACATCTCTGCGCTTGAGTCAAGGTTTATGGCAAAGATGGAGGACATGGCCAGGAGCATTATCACAGAGTTGTGAACGAAGATGGTAAGGCTTAAGGACTCCATTGACGACTTGAAGAGGAATCCACGACGTTGACGATGACTTCATTGCATTTACCGCCAACTCCATGTGTGGCCATCTTCCACAGATGTCTTACACCCTCCTCCGCTCCTCAAAATTAATTGCTCATTGCATCGTGATGGAACATTGTTGAGTGAACATTTGTGTTTGGTTGAACATTTTCGGTTGGTTGAACATATGTAGGTAGTAGTGTATTTTGGTTTGCGACGTTGTTGGGTTTTAGACTTGTCCTTTATGTTTTATGAATGGTTTGGTTGTACCAAGTAGGTGACATGTAGAATGGTTAGAAATGATATCATCCTCCCCATGTTGTAATCCTTTCATATTCGCATGGGTTGGCGCCTCTTAAGACCCCGAGTCTTACAGATAGTATCAGAGCCAACTCCGAGCTCGGATGTGTGCCGACAGTATGCTCGGGTACGCTCCTCCCGAAGGGCAGTCCCTTGGGCCTGACGGGGTCGTCAGTGATTTAAGAGGGAGAGTTTGTAACACCCCCGTCCCACATCGGATATCATAAGGATGTTGGGAGTGGTTTATAAGTGATTCAAGCCCTACCCATGTCACAAGAGCTCTTTCTTTTCAGGCTTCAAGTGAGGACAACGGACCTGAGAGGGCTAGGTGGCATGGGTTGGCGCCTCTTAAGACCCCAACTCTTACAGTTCTATCCTCGTGTAAGTCCCCACATTTTACTGTTTCGGCTTTCTTTACCCTTTCGTCGAAGTCTAACTCTAACTCCTCAGTTAACCCTAACGCGTCACTAGTTCGGTTTAACTAGTCGCCTTCATGATTTAACTGGATATGTGTTCGGTTTTTCTGGCCAACTGGGGCTCTCTGCACTTCTTCATCCTTATCACCTCTCCTGGGGGATCCGTCACTGGGTGCTCTTCCTGGGTGACGGGGGCCTCGTTAATGGCAGTATGACGTTATCACCCCTTAACTAGACATAACCACCCTAATTGAGTCTCCCATGGTCGATCTTTGTGTGAGTGTCGCCTCCCCATAAGCCTCCAAACAAGATGGTGATCCTTGCTTTCTCTGGTGAATGTTGTCCAGCAAATTCCAATAGGTATCAAGTTGTAACAGCCTGGGCTTATGATACCCGAGTGGTGAAGTCAGTATCTCAAGGCGCTCTCTTTCCGCCATGCAAAAGTCCCTCGCTCAAAGAGTCAAACATCATCAGCAATCACACATAAATCATATACCAAAAAAATTAGGCGGGCATAGGATCAGATCGAGGCCCATATGGTTAATCCCCACATATGAATACACATACACGCTATACCTAATAACATGCTTCTAATGCAGGACAGGAATATTAACACACAAGCATGCTCGCAATTATATAATATATGCAGAATATCAAATAGGGCCCTAGCACAAAATACCAATTGGTATATCCATCTCCTTCCACCGCCCCCTTCCCGATAGGGCGGAGACTGGCCAGCTTATGAATGCATTCCATTTCGCTGCCACGAGGCATCCCAGCGAGCATCCCGCGAAGGACAGGAGTGTCACGGCTGCGAGATGCCTACTCACCCCCGCGAGAGCCTTGTGCCCGCAAGAGTTGGGTCGTCGCCGCGAGGGGTCTCGCGCCCGCGAAACATCCTTTAGCGGTCGCGAGACTGGGAGCCCTAGGGCATCCCAGGTGATCTCACTTGCCACGGAAAAATGGGTCACTCACCGCGGCGAGTCAGAACCCTTAGGCCTTGTTCTGATTCGCGACCACAAGTTCCTTTTCGCAGTGGCGAGTCCTGGCCTGAATCGTCGATTCAAGCCCTTTTCCGACCTCGTTTGTTATTATTAGCACTTCTCGCTTTTCCCAAACCCTACCATAACTTCCAAAAACATGTTAGTACTTATTTTGAACGTAAAAATCGAGGGAGAAAGAGATTTCTCACCCAAGCTCCTTCTTTCTCTTCTTTTCTTCCCTGTGGTGGCTTGAGGGCAATTTTCCGGCTTGTTACTTCTGGATCCGCTTGTTGAGTAAGCTGGGAGGTGCTAAGGAGGTTAAAGGTGATAACTTTGGAAGTGTGGAGGTCAAAGGAGTGGAAAAAGGATCTCTTACCCTTGCTAGACCATGAATGGACTAGTATGACTCCGGGGCTTTGATCTTGGTCTTCCGGGCTGTTGAGTGGCTCCAAAATGGCTTCTTAGACTCCAAGGGAATGTTAAGAAGCTGCTGGGGTACTTGACTCTCAAGGAGGAAGAGAGGAGAGGTGGTGGGTGGAGCTTAGTGCTCTCGGCACATGGGAGGAAAGGAGGAGAGAGGGGGTGGCGTTGGGTGGTTGTTGTGGTGGAGCGGGTGGCCAGAGGTGGCGGTGTGTGGTGGCGGCAAGGAGGAGAGGAGAGAGGTGGAATGGGTTTTCTTATGTGCTTCACTTTTTAGATAAGGTTTTTGTGTTTAGGCTTTGTGTTTGAATGAGAGTGGGTGTGGGACAAAATAAGATTTTGAGGGGTATATGGGCTGATTTGGGGATTGGATGGGATGGTGGTGTTTAGGCATGAAGCTTGTCCCCTTCCAAAATTGGGGTGTGCAAGGGAGGGAGAGTAGGAAAGTGAAATGGGGGTGTTTCACTAAAATGGGTAAGGAATCTTGACCACATTTGAATCCAATCACAGTCTCAAGTTGGCTAGGGTTTGACATGGGAGGTGCGGCTAATGTAAAGAGTGTGAGAGTGAATGTATTCGTCCGACGTTGCGAGTTCGAATCCGAGGTTAGTCCCAAAAATTAGTTTCCGACGTTAGTTTCCCAATCTCCGCTCTCTCGCTCAATTAGTTTTTCAAAATTTTATTTAGGTCGGAAATTTGTTCCATAAGGTTTAAATCCGAATTGTTGCGAGTTTTTCATGAACTATCCGTTTTAAATTCGCTTTTTATTTCCTTTTTTCAAAATTTAAAATTTAAAAATCGGAGTCTTTACACAAGTAGTTGTCCTTTGAGTGTCCAATGAAATCCAACTACTTACATGCCAACCTGACACAACCCGATGCACAGTTGCTTTTTCTTTGATGATATTTCTCTGAAACTAGAGTTAATGCCCCCTCCATCTATCGACCTTTCCCTCAATGTGAACTCCCTCCTCCCTCTTCTTCTTCAGTTGTGGTGCCAGTGGTTGGCCGGAAAACATGCGTTATCTCTCCTCTATTTCATCTCTGCATCTCTCTCTCTCTGTCTCTCTCTCCCTTATCTCTCCTTTGACAGTATCCCATTCATCTCTCTCTCCTTTGTACTTTTCTTTTCATTTTTCAGTCTTCTCTCTGTACTTTGCTTTTCTTTTTTCAGTCCACTCTCTCTCTGCTTCTGTCTGACAATGCAAAAAGTACCCCCCTCTGCAACCGAGAACTTGCCCAGTCCGTTTCCTCCTAATCCAGTTTGGTGCAATAAATTTTTGGATCATGTTAACTCTGCAAAGAATCCGAAAAAAGTGAGTTACTTTTGCAAAAGCTCCTAAATTATAGTTTACTGAACAACTTGAAGCCCAAGGAAAATATTGATTACGAATTTGGAGTTAAGGACATGTTGGGATTGAATCTTATACCAAAAAGGAAAAATATTATAATAAATAAATAAATAAAATTGTGGAAAAAATTTTCTCTCATACCCTGCTCTTCTTTCATAAGCGAGGGGTGTGTGGATATCTTCCTGTGTTTGCGTGTTCTTGGAAAAATCGTGGATATGTGATCGATACCTGAAGGATTGTGAGAGAGTCTATATCTGAGACATCCGCAAGTGTTCCCCAGAAGTCTTTCTTGTGCTGTTTCTCCCATTGGTGACCACTTTCGATATCTTTTTGTTTCCTCTCCGGCTTCTCGATGGTGTTTGTGGAGTTAGCTTGCTTTTCTTTTGTTGTATGACTGGTTTTCATGATGTTTTATCCAATTACCGATTTATTCGATCTCTCATTACATCAGATATGATTGTCTGGTGTATTAAATCATTGTCTGTATAAAAAATGAGGCATAGAATTATTATAAAGAGAGAGAAATAAAAAGGAAAAAAATATGTTCTCATTGTTGCTAGTGTTTAGGCCTATTTATGGATACAAAAATTCATTTATAATTGATAAACTTAAATCTTTTAAATATTCTATTATTATATATAATAAGGAAAAAGTCATACGTGCCCAGTGGCGCCTCCTTCTTAATTGAAGTATTATTAACCAGTCAAATTTTTTATACGTTTTACTTAAGACAAGAATTTATCCAATTTTATATATAACAATTATACATGTCAAAATGCATACAACGGAGAACCTGACCCAATCCGACCTTTAATTCTATTATTATATATAATAATAGAATATTTAAAAGACCTTAACTCATTCGACCCATAAATTTCTGGGTCGGGTTGGGTCAACTCGTAGGTCACCCGTCACATCAAGCTCTAGGGTAATGAAAACATATATAAATTGAAATTTGACCTAGTATCATCAAAACTAGGGAAATTCCCTTCTCAATATCTACTCTCCCTTGACCTTCTTCTACCTAGAAAAACCTTCGGTGTCATTCAACTTAATCTGGCGAGTTTTTCTTTTATTAAAATTCAATTTATTATGTAATTGATATTCATAATATGCAAGACATCATGCAGTCATATAGAATTTGCATATTGAAATTTATAATAATAATAATAATAATAATAATATTATTATTATTATTATTATTATTATTAGGGTAAATTGCATAAAATAGTACGAACTTTAGGTATAGTTGGACTCGGTGACACGAACTTAAAAAAATACAAAAATAATCACCAACTTTGGGGTTTAGTTGCGGTCGATGGCACATACCACCTATCTCGCTTATGTGGACTAGTGGGGGTGCTTACATTGATTTTTTTTAACTAGTCTTATTACCCGCGAGGGTTTCACGATTTTTAAATAAATTATATTTTATTATAATTTTAAATTATTTTTAAAAAAATGAAAAAACAAAAGCACATGTCTTTTCACTTATGAAAAAATTCATAAGATTTTATCATTAAGGTATTTTAATTGGTAATATGTATAAACGATATATATAAAATAAAATAAAATGTCACATTTCGTCAAAGATTAGTGTAGAACAAAGAATTTGAAAAATGTTTTATCTTCAACGATGTCTTTATAATTTCTATATTATAGAGAAGTAAAATTCAATGCTACAAACTAAAATTTTCTATAACTCCAACAAATCATCTAATTTGAAAGTTTGAATATGATTCTCCCAATCTTATACAAAATAATAGAGATTGAATATTGCACATTTAGAAAACTTGACTTTCTTTTTCATCAATTTGTCTATTTTATTAGATGACATGTTAAAGCAAAACAAGTAATTAAAAGATTCTAAATTAGAGAATTTATACAATTTAAAAGTGTTGAAGGTGTTCTTAGAATTTATAGTGTAAAAATAATTTTGACAAATAAAAAATAATTGTGACAATTATAAAATTTGCAAATTAAAATAACTAGTACCAATTTGTCATAATTTGGGCACATCTTTTACCCCTTTTAATTTAAAAAAATCTATGTAAGCACCCTCACTAGTCCACATAAGCAAGATAGGTGGTACGTGCCACCGACCGCAACTAAACCCCAAAGTTGGTGATTATTTTTGTATTTTTTTAAGTTGTGCCACCGAGTGCAACTATACCTAAAGTTCGTGCTATTTTATGCAATTTGCCCTTATTATTATTATTATTATTATTAATGGGGAGTGAATATTGTTATTTATCATTAACTTTACTTTATAATTTAATATTGCAACTTGTAACGTACATAAAAATATACGTTACAATTAAAAACAACATTAATTATGTAAATAATCCACCATTAAATATAGTGAACATTATCCATTGGGTTGACCCGAATATGTGAAATACAGGTTTGAGTTGAGCATTTCATGATCCGTAACCCAAAACGACCTGACATGTAATTGACTTGAATTCGAGGCAACTCGATCCAAACCCAACCCGGTCGATCTGTTTGACAAGTCTGATAGCTATATATGAATAAAAATTATTATAAAGATTAATTTATTAATTTATTTAAATTAATAAAATTATTATATATGAATAGAATTTATAGAAAAAACCCCGTACGATGCGGATAATAAGACTTAGTTAATAAAAAAACCAAGAATTTTAACCCGTGAGGAAATACTTTGGTTTTAGTTGTGGTAGATATGCATATGCATGTTTCATGAAGTTACCATGCGTGTGTGACGTAAAGTTAGCTGGGAGATAAATAATGAATGGCATAACCGTAAATAACTCCAAAAAAGAGCACCCTTTTTGACCAACTGGAACCCCTCCCCTGTTCTCTAAACTCGAAGCTTTGTACTTGCAAAATCCAACGTCTTGAACTCGGCGCGACGTCGCTTTGGTGTCCTCCACTCCCCTAACCGGCGGCGCTCTCCCCTCGTCAACCTCTCTCTCTCTCTCTCTCTCCTGTGTGTATACCCACACACACCCACACCCACCCACCCATCCCAAATCCAAATACAAGTAGTCAAGTATTAGTAAGAAGGTATATACAAGTGGGTTTAGCGTTATAAATTCTAACCTTGATTACGGAGTCCCCCTTTTTCTACCCTCACTCACGTCTCCCTCTTTTTCTGTTCTTTCTCCTCTACCTTTGAGTTGCCGACCGGTGCAGGGTCAGTCATCACTCTACTCCCACAGAAACGTCTTCGCTCTGTAACTGAGGCTAAAGGTACCATAAAGTTTCGATCTTTTTTCTCTTTTGCCCTGTTTTTCTCCTCCTCCTCCCTACTGGCTTCACGTCGCTTCATGAGTCGGTTGATTTTGTTTTCTGTTTTACTGTTGAATTGCTGTAGTTGATTGTACGAATTTCGGGCTTCAGTGTTTGGGGATTGGGGCAGTTTTCGCAATGCCGGGGTCTTTTTCCTTTTTTATGTCAGCTTTTTTTTGCTTGTTTGATCAATGCGGGTTTTGTTTGGTGTTGGTGTCAGCTTTTGATCAATGTGGGTTCTTCTTGTTAGGTTGGATTTTAGACCTTGTAATTGAATGCTTTTGTTCTTGTTTTGTCGGGTTCTTTGATGGTTTGATCACCGATCAAAATAGGGCGTTCATCAATTTGGTTTTAGAGGGTGATTTAAGACCTTTCCCTGTCTTTGATGCTTTGCATGTTTTATTGGCTACTGTGTCTTAGCAAGTTGGGGGTTTTTGTTCCATTTCAGTGGTGGCAAAACCCTCATCCATTAAATTAGAATCTTCTTCTTTATTCCATTCAAAACCCCCAACTTTGAGTCATTTTCTATCTCCTCTATTTAATAGCATTTTCTGTTTTCTTTCTAGACATGGAGAAACTGTTTTTTGAGGCTGGATTAACTGTCTACCTAATTTCCCAGGGTTGTTTCCTTTAGTCCTGTTATATAACACTACATGTTTTTAGATTTTAGTCCCTTGTTCAAAAAAGCATTATGATGCATGATCATCCATTTTTTTTGGGTTAAGTCATGGTGATAGCCAATTCTTTTTTAGTGGTTGGATGAAGCTGGTGAAGCAGTGGAATTCTGATGCTACAAGTTTTGATTGGCGAACAATTGGTATGCAGATTTCTGGATGTGTTTTCAAGAGTCCTGATTTATGGGATCAAAGATTTTTCTGTGCCTTAAATGGCCAAGTTTGATAAGCTTTAGAGTATGTCCTTGTCTGGGTTTGTTGCTATGACTATGGTCTGATTAATTCTCTGGGCTTCAACTCTTTTCTGAGCTGCATTGTAATGAGTGATGGTTAATTTTGGAAGCGATAACGGCTCTTATGATACCTGCTGGATGAATTGTTAGTGATTTTGGAAACAATAAGATGAAGTTAAGGTTTCAAGATTTTTTTTTTCTGTTTTTGTTGGGAACTTTGCTGTTATGAATGTTGATTTCTGCTTCAAGGAAGCTGTAACTGTGTATCAATTCTGTGGTAAAGGCAGGAAGTTTGTGGAATCATCTTCTTTTGCATCAGCACCTTTTAACTGTAATTTGATTGTTGTAGCTCATTTTTAGATCAAATAGCCTACTCAATTGCATATCTGTTTCCTTTACAGTAAAATGACTTTCAGGCACCGATGACCTTAATGGTCTTTGGGAGCATTTGCAGATTTTTTCATGGTTCACAGAGATGATGGCATACATCCATGATACAGCTCGGCAGGACGCTTGTTAAGATTCACATTCTCTGTACTTCCACTTGATTAGTACTTTCTAACTTCTTCATCCCCATTATTTTGTATTTTATCTGTCTTTGTGGTGTTAACAAAATGTGGTTTGTTACGCAGCCACGCAGTAAGCACAAAGCGTTCGCCTTTTACTAAAAAAATGTGGTTTGTTGTTTTAAAAAAATGGTTTGTTGATTACTTTTTAAGGTCGGTTACATTTGTTATTTTGTATTCCAATTGTTAAGATTCTGCTGTTTCTTCCACACGTACTTAATAAGAAGTTGTTTGAATTTTGCGAGTAAAATTGATACAATTTTGGGTCTAGTATGTTATTGTTCACGGTTTATAATCTATCCAAGAAAAATATGACGCTCTTAAAGCTGTTTACTACAGTTCAACAAAACTAGGAAGATGTCGACTTAAATTGACATGGGGGATACATGAATAATTTGTTGATTATATCTTATGTGAAAGATTTTTCACAAGCTAGAGCTTTGAAATATTGGGATAGAAGTTTTTTCCAAGAAGAGACAGAAATGACTTTACACTGAGATATTTATAACTACTTTTATTTACTCTGTTTCTAAAAAAAGATGTAATGTTTTCGTTGTGGGTGGTTTGTAAATAACTAACAATTTTCCTTGATTCAAGTCAAATCTTTGTTCCCCGTCTATGCTAAATCATTAATAGGACCCAAAAAAAAAGCTCTAAATGTAGAGAAAGTTGTTCGGGAAGTTAAATTCATAAAATGCCTATTTGGTTCACTGGTTCTGCTAAACTTTGTTCACATTGCTAACTCTATAAAATGCCTTTTTTGGATTACTTGATAGGTTTTTCTCTAGTATTATAGTGACGGGGCACCATGGATAAATCCATTGACAAAGCCATTGCCAATGAAACAATCCAGGAGACACAAGTGCCGACTGGTGTTCTGACTGGCATCACATTTGGCATCTTAAGAGAATCAGACACCGTAAGCTTTCTTTATCGTGTTTATAGTTATTATTTTCTTATCTAAATGTGGATGTAAGTTATTCTTGTTGCATTTAAGAACCTGGTTAGTCCCTCTCCCTCCTAGTTATTATGCTTTCTCTTTTCCATGCTTTTCATACTTTCTTCATTTTTTTATAATGAAATGTTTATGTGCTTCCATCATTCTAATTCATTTATGGGTTTTCTGCATTTCAGGAGAAACTCGCAGCACTATCAATTGAAGGGCCCAATGATGTTACTGATCCTAGGTTGGGACTGCCTAATCCTACTTCTGAATGCCCCACCTGTGGTGCCAAAACTACTAAACAATGTGAAGGTGCAAAATGAAGTATCAATTAAAAATAAACTTAAAAATATCTTGTATATAAATACTACTTTCGTTTTATAAACACCTTTGTCATCTTTCCTCCAGGTCATTTTGGCTATGTCAAACTTCACAATCGTGTACTTCATCCGTATTACATTTCGGAGGCTGTTAATATTTTGAACAAAATATGTCCATGGTGTAAATCCAGTCTGCAAAATTCAAGGAGAAAGGTTTGTTTTGGTGGTTAATTGTGGAACTTTGTTTGCAATGCCGAATCCGAAAGGTTTAAGGGTGCCTAATAGCGTTGCTTTTGTGTTTTAGGCTGCAAGTCTTTTGGAGATGCTGAATGCTTGCAAATATTGTCAAGTAAGTTGGGTGTTTATTTTCATTTAGATCATAATAATTTAAAATCCAGTTTCTTCTTGTTCTCTTCCTATAGAATTCGGCTGTTCATTTGCAGGGGAAAACCTATCCATCGGTGAAATTCAAACTATCATCTAATGAACTGTTCGGGAATCCAGAAGTTACGGTTGAGGTGAAAGAAAAAGCACCAAACAGACTTTTTGAACCCATTTTACCGGACGGTTATTGGGATTTTATACCCAAGGATATGAGCCAATCAGAGGTTGGAAATAAAACAACCAAAAGAGTTCTTACACCCAATCAGGTATATATATCATATTCCTCCTGGTATCAGTATTGACAGTGATCAGGTTGTCCCATTTGTCTTTCAATGAAGTACTTCTTGCATAAGATGTTTAAAACTAATTATTTTCTTTCCGTTTTGTAGATTCATGGGATATTGAAGAAAGTCAACCCAAAGTTGTTTAAAGCTTCTGTATCCAGCACGGAGACATTATTTCTCCGCAACTTCCTCGTGACACCAAATTTTCACCGTGTGACTGAATTTATGCATCCGTTGTCCAATGGACAAAAGCTGGTTTTTGTGAGTGATCTCTTCTTCTGGCACTGTCTTTCTTATCTTTGCAGCGTACTTGGTCTTCTGCTTATTCTAACATTTCTTGAATATAGGATGACCGCACAAGGGCTGCGAAGAAGGTGGTTGGGTTCAAGGGTTCATCCAGCGAACTAGTCTTTCGTTTCACGGACTACTTAAAATTGTCCAAGGTTGGAATCTTTAATCTACTTCTCCACTTTTCTTTTCTTTTCTTTTGGACTTTCTTGTGTGCTTAAGATAGTGTTTGTTATTGTAGTTACATCTAGGGAAGCAGCCAAATGAGTTCACTCTACTTGCAAACAAGGATGCTGCCTTCAGTGCGTCTTGTTCAAAATGGATGAAGGAGGTTATCCTCACGAAACGAAGCGACCACATATTCCGCACCGTGATAACGGGCGATCCGAATCTGAAGCTTAATGAAATCGGCATTCCCTCATATATTGCTGAAAGGATGCAGATATCCGATAATTTGAACTTCTGGAACTGGGAGAAGTTATCTGAGGTTTGTAGCTCTTTACTTTTTGAGAAGGGACAGATTCATGTTCGCAGGAAAGGAGAGCTAGTTCGTGTTTCTGAAATGGAGCAGCTCCAGATTGGAGATGTAATACGTAGGCCTCTGGTTGATGGTGATATCATACTTATAAATCGGCCTCCGTCTATTCATCAGCATTCCCTGCTTGGCTTAAATGTGAAGATCATATCAATTGATGATCCAAAGCTCAAAGTTTCGACCAAGTCTGACGTTTGGGTTGATTATGTTGTTAGCATAAACCCACTTATTTGTGCTCCCTTGTGTGGGGACTTTGATGGAGACTGCCTTCACGGATTTATTCCCCAGTCAGTTGAGAGCAGAGTAGAGCTTATAGAGCTCGTGGCCTTGGATAAGCAACTTACCAATGGCCAGAATGGTAAGAATCTTCTCTCTCTGACGCATGACAGCTTGACTGCTGCTCATTTGCTCGTTGAAGATGGAACCTTTTTGGACTCCTTTCAAGTGCAGCAATTAGAAATGTTCTCCCTACGCAAGGCAGAGTCACCTGTGATTGTGAAAGCGCCATTTGCCAAATCTCAACTTTGCTCCGGCAAACAAGTATTTGGTATGCTTTTGCCTGGAGACTTTGAATTTTGTCCTTCACCAAAGGGTGTTCATATTACTAAAGGGGAGATAGTCTCGTGTCCTTTGGGATCATCATGGTTGCGGGGAGATGCTGATGGGAACCTTTTTGAAGCCCTCATTAAACACTGCAAAGGCAAGTCACTAGACTACCTACATTCTGCACAACAAGTCTTGTGCGAGTGGCTGTCTCTGAGAGGATTGAGCGTGTCCCTCTTTGACCTTTATCTTTGTTCTGACGAGCTCTCCCACAAGAATATGATTGATGAAGTTCACTGTGGTTTGCAAGAAGCAGAGAGAACTTGTCTCGTAAAGCAACTGATGGTGGAATCTCTAGTAGATTATCTGACACCTGCTGCAAAGGAAAATCAATCAGTTGATGGAAAGATGTGTCTTGAAGTGGAGAAAATGTGCTATGATAAGCAAAAATCTTCTGCTATGTGTCGAGTGTCTGTAAGTGCCTTCAAGCAAGTATTTCGGGATATTCAGAATCTCATGTACCAGTATGCTGGTAGAGATAATTCTGTACTTTCTATGGTGAAGGCCGGAAGTAGAAGCAGCCTTGCAAAGATTGTTCAGCAGGCAATGTCTATTGGGTTGCAGCATTCAATGGTTCCCTTGTCTTTCAAACTTCCCCACAAGCTGTCGTGTGAAGCATGGAATAACTCCAAGGACCATGGTTGGAGTTCTATTGATGAAGACACCCTTGATTGTACCAAGTCTTTCATCCCATATGCTGTGGTCGAGAGTTCTTTCCTTGGTGGTTTGAATCCTCTGGAATGCTTCGTTCATTCAGTGACAAGCCGTGACAGTTCTTTCAGAGAAAATGCTGATGTTCCTGGCACCCTGAATAGAAGGCTAACATTTTTTATGCGTGATCTGCATACTGCATATGATGGAACTGTCAGAAGTGCCTATGTTAATCAGCTCTTTCAGTTTTCTTATGAGAGCGAGGAGACTTCTTTGAGTTCTGAGGGCACATATTATGGTAAAGCAGTTGGGGGTCAACCAGTAGGTTCATTGGCTGCGTGTGCCATCTCCGAAGCTGCATATAGTGCATTAGATCAACCTGTTAGTGTGCTTGAACCTTCGCCTTTGTTTAACCTGAAGGTTAGCTCCAATCACTCTCTCTGATTTGTTTAGTGCAAGTTTCATTTTTATACATATTTTGTGCTTCAAATAATATATTGTCTGACCTAACTCAATTGTCCAGAAAGTACTGGAGAGTGGTCTTAAAAGAAGCAATACCAACAAAACTGCGACATTATATTTGTCCAAGAAACTCAGAAGAGTAAGACATGGTTTTGAGTATGCTGCCTTGGAGGTTAAGAATCACTTGGAAGGCCTAGTTTTTAAGGATATTGTCTCCAAAGTCATGATAGAGTAAGTTCCTTTATTTCAACCTTTTACTGAGTGAATTTCTTTTTTGCTTGTCATATTTAACTTGTAAAACATATGATCTCCATATTTATCTAAAATTTATGTGATTCTAGGTACTCTACAGAGCCTCCTTCTCCAACTCCAGCTTTGATTTTGAGCCCTTGGGTTTGTCATTTCCATATATGCAAGGTGGTTTTCTTGGACAATTATGGCTTTCTAACCTTTTTTTTAATGTAAATATGAACTTGATTGAAGAATATTTCAATTAATGCATAATGAGTCTATAAAGGCAGTTAGATATTGATAATTAAATATGAACTCTCAGGATACTGTCAAGAGGAGAAGGCTTAAAGTACATTCCATAATAGACGCCCTGCACAAAAAGTGTAAGCAGCTGAATATAGAAGTCAAGTAAGATTTTGAACTTCTTTCTTCTTTTCTTAAATTGGTATTTTTATTGGATTACGAATTATTCGTGGATTGAATTGCTGATTATTCTTTGTTTCTAGTTGCTACTATGTAACTCCATATCTTTTTTCGGAGAAGCCTTAAAGTACATTGCTATGATGTAACTTCATTAATTAACCTTTGTCCATATGATGATAGGAGGGACTGTTTGCTAGATGATATGGAAAAGAACGCTACTTTCTGCCTCACTGCTTATATTGTTGAAAGTTCCAACAGTAATCCCATCAAGCTTGATAAAGTTAGAGATGAGCTGCTTCCTGACCTTCTTCAATCGGTCATCAAAGGTTCATAATGCTCAACCTCTCATTCGAGTTGATTATACTATTTGTTTTTTTTTAATGTTTCTTGATGCAGTTAGAGCCTTAGAGATGTGTTGATTCCTGATCTTCTTTTATCCGCCATCAAAGGAAAAGAAAAGAAAGTCGTTTCTTATGTGTTTGCTTGTGGAATACGCAAATAGTTTCTACTTTCTCTTATGACTACTGTGCCCCACTACCTACAGTTTCATGGACTAATACCTGCAGTACTGGTTATGTTTACATTGTTTAGAGCAATGATTATATACACTTATAATTTCGGACCCCATGATTAATGTAAATTGACATATTTGTTTAGCCATTTACTTTTTAATCATGTTGCTTCATTTCCTCTTTCATCATCTTTTAAGATTTTATTTGATTCCTACAAATAAAATTACTTCTATATGTGGAACATCTTGTAGGACGAATGGAGGTCAAAAAGGTTGATATACTATGGAATGATCAGACTGATGAATCAAAGGCTCCCAAAAGCAGAAACATTATCTCTGGTGAACTCTATTTGAAGGTTTTCCTTTCGACACATGTTAGGGCGACAAGATTATGGAATCTGTTGATGGACAGTTGTCTTCCTATAATGGAGTTGATTGATTGGACACGAAGTCATCCCGATGATATGCATGATCTCTTTACTCAGTATGGAATTGATGCTTCTTGGAAACACTTTGTGGGGGTGAGTTAATTTTAAATTGTTTCAATCTTGGTAAGATTTGTTTACTCATATGTCATATTCAATATATCTAACATTGAGCATCTTTACTTTCAGAATTTGAAGTCTGCGGTGAATGATGTGGGAAAGACTGTTCTTCCACAGCATTTGATGCTTGTAGCGGATTGTCTATCTGTGACGGGAGAATTTGTTGGGCTAAGTGCCAAGGGGATGGCACGGCAAAAACAAAACATGTCCGTGTCATCTCCCTTTATGTTAGCATGCTTTTCTGTGAGTACATAAATTTCTGAACTCTTTCGAATAACTGAACTACTTGAATTCGCACACAGATTCTCAATATTTTCCAGATTTGGATGATCAAATATCTCATTACATTCTCTGGAATCCTGAGGCATATGCTACAGCAGTTGCCACACGCGGCACTTTATGTGCTTGTGTTGTATCACGGAAGTCCTTGCCCAACAATACATAATTGTGCCTGAAATATGCTTACTTTTCAACAGGATAGATTGTCAGCATACTCTCAAGATTACAGTTACATACTACTATTTGGTTGCTAAATTATATATCTTCAAATTGTTGCAGAGTCCGGGTGGGTCTTTCATCAAAGCTGCTAAATCAGGAGCTGCTGACCCACTTCAAGGGAGTCTTGATTCCTTGGCGTGGGGAAAGGTTCCTCCTTTGGGCACGGGTTCCGAATTTGAGATTATGTATTCGTCAAAGGTATGTTGGATATTGCCAAACCTTTTTTGATCACATTACCCGCTTTTGCATTGAATTGATATCAAGGAACAAGCAAAGCAAACAATTATTTGTTGCTAAAGAAACTGATCCCATTACCCGCACCAACCTTTATTGACCCCATTACCCACACCAACCTTTCCTCCTTCGATCTTTCACCAGATTAGTGTCTGAGTGCATATTTTTAATAAAGAAGAAAACTCGTCCATTTTTCATGTACAGGAGCATGAAATAGAAAAACCAACAGAGATATGCAGTCTGCTGGCATGCAACAAGAGTTTCCATATGCGAAAAACAAAACCCAAGGTGCCTGATGGCTATGAGATCGTAACTGATAAATGTGGTGCTATGCGTCTGAAAGAGTTGCCTAGCAAAGAACGTTTCAAAAACCTGGGAATAAGCAAGGCATTGTTGGAAGCGCACATCACATTGAATGATATAAAGAAGCTGTCTCAGACACTAAGGAGTATGCTAAACAAGTAAGGAAATCTTTAAAAATACGTTATTCTTGACCCTGTGGTTGTGGTTATTATTATTTTTGTTTCGGTCGGAAGGTTGTGGTTATTATAGATGTGATTTTTAAGGTCCTTGGCTTATTGCTATAGAGAAAATATACACGTCTCTGAACTTCTTTACTGGTTCTTGAATCATTTGTGTTCATTCCAATGATTTACGAGTACATTTCTTGCTGTAGATTTATTGGAAAGTATTTTTTTTCATTCTTTCATAACAAAAGGCATTCATACATGTACTCCATCGATGAAGATAAATCTTGTGACCTGTCTGAATGTCTTGATTCAGGTACTCTATTGATGAAGAGTTGGACGATGTGGACAAGAAAATGTTGAAGACAGCTTTACATTTTCACCCTAAAAGTAAAGATAAGATCGGACCTGGAGTGTTGAACATAAAGGCAAGTAAAATTAATTGAATCGTACTTCAGTTGAAAACATTAACTGTATAAAAAGTTGATTTCGGGACAAAATCAACCCTACCCAACTTGCTGAATGTCACAACAAATCATTTGCTTCAAGGAGTGTAGTTGATAATGAGTGTTCTAAACTCGGGTTTTTCAGGTTGGTCATCACCCGATACACGAAGATGCCCGTTGCTTTTTACTGGAAAGGAAGGACGGAAGCGTGGAGGACTTTTCATACCACAAGTGTGTTGTTGGAGCACTTGAGCTGTTCGCTCCTCAGAAAGCCAAAAGCTACAAGTCAAGGTGGTTGAAGTCGAAGGCGGACATGAACAACACAAGGTTTGAGACTGAACCAGCAGTTGCTTGCTGGTAGTCGGTGGGGGGGTTTTGAAGGAAGCAGCGCAGGTAAGATTAATAATAATAACCAAGACTACCTACCTTGTAAATTCTTGGCTGGTAGTAGTGAAGGTAGTGTGGATTGTTGATGTAGTGTTTTTCTTTTGTGGAAAAATCCCATTTCTTATAGCTTCTTTTTGCTGCTTCCACTTCATCTTTTCTGCCTAAAACAAAAGGGGGGCAGAGGAGATCTTAGTGGAAGCAGCAACGAGAAGCTGGGAAAACATAATTTCCATGTGTTTACTTTCAGTTTCAGTGTATCCCCTATGAATACCTTTTTCCGGGTAATGTTTAACTGCAATTTGGAACTCAATTTTGTTGTGGTCACTTCTATGATATGCGGAAATTCGGTTCTTGTAACCATGTCAAGGTGGTTGAGCCGGAAAGGATCTCAAGGTATTCCCCGATGATCCCCCGGTTCGATTTCCAGATATGGCCGCTCTATATTTACCAAAATCAAGGAAATTCGGTTCTTGTTTGCCTTAATTTTGTTGGGTATGGAAGGTAATTAGGGAAAGGTGAAAGGTGCATCATTCACAAGGCAAGCTTCAAACATGTGAGGGGTCTATCAAGGTAAATCTCTGCTTTGAGTTTGATTGTTGTTTGGCCTTGGTTCGTTGATCCCTCGTTAGTCGTCGTCTCATCTCCGGCAAACCCTCAAATGATATTGGACAGTGTGGGCTTGGTGTTTCCTGTTTCGTTTTGGTTCGGCACTTCTTCTTCCCGTACATATCCAGTCCCATTGTTAAAGAATAAAAGTTGGAATCTATCTTTCTGCAATAAAAAAGAGGAAGTCGGAACCTCGGGTTCAAATGAACAGCGTCGAGCAGGTTGCAACAAGCAAGAGGTGGCCATTGGGAATTGGTTAACCCGGGGAGGTCTTTGTTCGATTCGTGATCGGAGAGAGGAGGAATTGAATGTTGAAGATCTTGATCAGGGCTATTGTGGTCGATTAATTCAATACAAACTAGGATCAAAAGAGATTAGATGGAACTGATGTTGAACAGACGAAAAAGGTTACATGTGCCAATGATGAACTCCTAAAATAATTTCTAGGTATAATTTTAATAAAATAAAAGTAAATACAATGGACCCTGGTTTCTTCCTAATCAAAGCTCGCGATCTTCTTGGGGTGGATAAGGGAATTCATTCAAACTGTTTCTTTCTCTGTGTTAGTAAACGATGAACCCACTGAAACCTTTCGATCACAAAAAGGTTAAGACAAGGTGATCCGATCTCCCTCTACCTATTCATTGTTGATAGGCTTTAAGATGACCCCAAATGGATCACGAATCCCTTTTCTATCCTTTGCAGTTGATATTATGATCTTTGCCAAAGCATCTCAGGAATCGTGTGCAAAAGTTAAAAAAAAATAATTGACGAATACCACAAGTCGGCATTCCAAATAACTAAAGGAGTCTCTTCCAACCAAAAACATCAGATCCAAAGTACTCTTCTTATAAAGAACCAAGTAGCCTTGGACAAATGTTTAGGTTGCCCTATCATCAATGGTAGGGTCAACAAAGAAACCTTTGAAGATGTTATAGAAAAAATGAAAATGCAACTGACAAAATGGAAAACAAATACGCTATCCCAACAAGGAAGGACGATACTCATAAAAGCAAACCTTTTGGCTAAACCTAACTATATCATGCAAAACTTTATGCTCCCGATAAATGTGCACAATGAACTAGATAGACTAAACAGATGTTTTTTGTGGAACAAGGACAAAAAATACAAACCATTGTTAGGCTGGGACAAAATATGTAGATAAAAAAAACAAGGAGGACTAGGAATCCACAAAACAAAGGACATGAACAAAGCCCTGCAAATGAAACTACTGTGGAAAATTCTTGCGGAACCCCATAACTAATGTGTTAGAATAATAAGAGAAAAATACTTGAAAGATGACCAAATTTGGGAATACAAGAAGAAAAAAAAACTTATCATGGCAATGGGCCAAATTAATTGACTTAAAGGACGAGTTATGTGTTGGGCTCATTGGCAAATTAGAAACGAAAAAACAATAAAGTTTTGGAAGGACAAATAGCTAAATGGCAACATAAAACATGAGGACCACCGACTAACTCATCAGATTGAAGACCAAGAAAAAGTTATAAACTACATTATGCCAAACAAGACATGGAATGTGGAAAAGCTTCGAGAAGTCCTGCCTATAGACATTGTAGAGAAAATCACAAATATCCCATTTCCTTCGCAGGATTTTGAAGATAGACTATACCAGAAACCAAGCTTTGATGGTTGGTTTTCAACTTCTAGTGCTCTAGAATTTATCACGAATTCCAACGATAACGAAATAGAATTGTTCAATGGGATCTGGAAAATTGACTGCCCACCCAAGGTAAGAAATATCCTATGGAAAATGGTGTTTGATGGACTACCAACCAAAGCAAGACTAAGAAACAAATGAATACACACTCCCATGGATTGCGCTCTCTGCTACTCCATGGAAGAAGACGCTATCCACCTCCTGATGGAATGCCTGACTACCTTAAGAATCATAGGTTTAATGGACAGAGCTATTGAGAGCCAAATTACAAGTACTCACAAAAGTAATCTAAGTATGAAGACTATTACCAACGAAGTCTTTCGACACCTAAATGCTGAACAAAAAGCCACCATGGCTTTCTCTTAGTGGTGCATTGGACTAAGAGAAACAAGATCATATTTGAAAATCACAACTTGAGAACAATAGACAAATTGATAGCAATAATAAAAAACCACATTAAAAACTGGAAAAAAACTAAACAAGATAACCTAGATGAAGAAGACGAAAAAACAAGATCAATCAAACCAAAGAGCAACCCTCGTCAAAGAAACATCATTAGATGACGTAAACCTGAGGAAGGTGTTTTCAAGCTAAATTTTGACGGTGCTAAATCTTCTTCTGGTTGTGCTTCTGCAGGTTTCATGATTAGAGATGACGGCGGAAGGTTGATCGCTTGCGATGCCAGAAGATGCGGGAAGCTGTCGTCGCTTCAGGTTGATGTTGTTGGCTTGCAAGTCGGACTGCTAGAAGCTCGAAAAAGGGGGATTCGAAGACTCATTGTGGAAGGTGATTGTCTCGCTATCGTGAACGCGATCAAAGGAGCCTAAAAGACACCTTGGGAGATTGAAATTCTTATTTCGGATGCTCTTCTTCTACTTCATTCCGTTGAGATGGTCTATATTTCCCACATCTTCAGGGAGGCCAACAGGGCGGCTGATCATCTTACACACCTTGCATTGGCTTCTGACTCGTCTTCTTGGAGTTCTGACCTAGAGTTTCAGACTCTCGTCCTCAAGGACGCTCTTGTGTGGTGGTACAACCGTGGTTGACACACCCCCAACTTTCGCCATGTATCAAAAACAAAAGCTCGCGCCGATTATTCAATTCAATACATTTTAAGACTAATTATTGGTGGCCAAAATGTAGGGCTGTTATAGGAACCGAGTAGCTTGAGTTCAACTCGGGCTCGACTCGATACATGTTCATCTCGAACTTGTTCATTTTCTAAATAAGCTGAGTATGAGCACATTTTTAAGCTTGGCTCTAATCTCGACTCGCTCGATTTAAGCTCGAATAGCTTGAATTTTGTGACAATTTTAAAATTTTCCTGTAAGTTCCTATGTTTTGAGCAAATAAAGGTGTTTAATGCTCGAAAAAAACTCAGCTTGAGCTCGTTCATTTCCTAAACGAGCCCAGTATGAACACATTTTTAAACTCGAGTTCAAATTTAGGCTCAACTCATTTAAACGAGCTGAATATGAACAACCAATACTCAGCTCGTTCGACTCGAATAACAACCCTACAAAACAGAAAGCCATTGAGGTGGATATGAAGCTCATAATGTGACCCTCAAAATTGCTAAATCATAGTTACTTAGTTACTCTGAAGTACAATTCGGGTTGGTATATTTTGGGTTTGAAACCATATCATCAATCGAACAAGAAGCGTATATGCAATTAAGATGAATATCCTTTTAGTGTTTTTTAGGAAGTATTTGTAATCGAACGAGAATAATTAAAATATGAACACTTACTTAACATAAAGTCTACTGGTAAGATAGAAAATATCTAATGACAAGATAACTCTCGGTATATTGTGCCCCTATCTTCTTTTACCTAGTTTCTCCTCTCAACCTACTCTTGTCCCTCGGATTCGATTATCGTCCTTCATAAAGAACGCCCCTAACTAACCCACAACCTCTCCTCATTGATGTCGGATCTATCTTGATCTCGGAGCCCTCATCGCCTTCGACGTCGTCATTGTCTTCCTCCCAATCGCCTTCGATGTTGGATCTATTATGAAGACCACCCTGGAACCCTCTCAGATCCCACACCGCCACCCCACCATCACTGCCTAACAACGTCACCCAACCACATCATCATCATCGAGTTGCCGCCACTTCTTCTACTAACCCTAGCCACAATGTAGGATTCTGAAATAAGAAAAACAACTAATTTTGCTAATCAAGATCTTATGTTGATGGAAATTCTAATTAGAAATTGTATTTTGATCTATAAATCATATCAACTATCAATTTATCATCTTTATTTCTTTTTTTTAAGCTTTTTTTAATCATTTATTGCTCATTCATTTATATTTTAAAAAATTAATATTATTTATATTTTAGTAAAAAATTATTTAGAATAAATGATATAGCTAATGGACAAAGATAGATTAATTTAATTTAATCGAGAAAATAAGATAACAATGGATATAATAATATAATAATTATAATATATATGTAGCAAACAATTACAATTATAAAATCAATATGTTTTTAAAATTTATGAGTACTAAATAAACTTATTTTCAAAATAAAACATTAAAAGTTACATAATTTTAATGTAAACCCATGCATAGCACGGGATCTTCCACTAATTTACTTTATATAATATGAAATTAACAACCTTAGTTCATAAAGGATCAGAACAGAACTTGAAATAAAAACAGAACTCTCAGGCCTAATTTTTGCAAGAAAGTTCGCAACTAGATTGGCTTGTCGTAGGATGTGACTCCATCGACATTCCTCAAACTGACTCGCCAGCCTATGGATCTTCCGAAGTTGTTGTCCCACCTCCCTTTTCGGGACCTTCCCCTGTTGCAGCTGTGTCATCACCGACCATCAGTCACATTCAATCCAAAGTTTCGACAGCCCCTGCTGCAGGCATAGCTCCAACACCCAAGCTAAGCCCTTAGCCTCTACTAGCTCCACTCTGTTTGAGTCTTGTGTTCTTCTTACAACAGTGAACACCAACTCCCCTTTCTCATTCGGTGCTACGCAGCCAATCCCACTTCCTTTGTTGGCCTCCACAGCAGCATCGCAATTGATATTAGTGAAGCCCTCCGGCGGTTTCATTGGCGGATCTGTGGGGGGGCTTGGGGTGGATGAAGCCCCCCTAGCTCGGAAGAAAAACGTAAAAAAAAAATTATTTTGGATTTTTTGGCAATTTTTACTAATTTTATAGATAAAAGAGTGTAAAAGTAGTAAAAAATCACAAAGACAGCTTAGCTTAGCGCGTGTTTAGCAATTGAGGGGTTTTTTAGGGGTTAGATATTTTTTAGGAGGTGGAGTTTATTTTGTGTATTATGAAGGTTTGGGAGGTGGAGATTTTTTTTTAAAAATAACCTTGTAAAAAAATTGATTGATGTTTGGTGGTTATAAGGTTGGAAAATGTATTTGTGGTGTAAATGACTAAAATACCCTTCATAAACAACCCTCTTTCCTTTTGTCGACATTGCACAAATTACTATTCATCTCCTTTAAGCTTGCCTTCCCCATGGCTGCCAAGGGCTCCATTGCCCGGATTCTTCCGCACGTGGTCTCACCACCACGCCACACCAATCAGACCCTCTCTAACCCGCCGCCTCACCAGTCAAACCCTCTCAACAACCACTGCCGGTTCAAACTTGTTGAGGACCTCGCTCGAATTGGAGCTTCTGCTGGCCATCGATGGCCTCGCCCGAAGTGGAGCTCCTCCTCCTCCTCCTTCCATTTGCAATCCGACCCACCCCTATAAGAAGCCCGACGACAGGGATTCTCCTCCAGCGCCGGAGTAGCAAACCCCCACCACAACCATTGCCGCCTTCCACGCTGCCATCCTCCTCCGCACCCTTGTTGCCAGTGGTTGTACAAACCTGATATCTTCCCACCCCATTAATCGAAAGCAATTGAAAGGTAAGAGTAAAAAAGTGATTAATTTTGGCACATCCCAAATAAACTCCCCAAAGTTGTCCTCCCCCATCTTTTATTTTCAGGGAAAATAAACTCCCCACACCTCCACCTGCTACTCCCACAAACTCCTTCAAAAGCTGTTGCCAAACACCAGGGTGAAGAGCTTTTTTTTTTCCACCTCTGGAACCTCTTGGAAGTTGTTGCCAAACATACGCTTAGTTAGTAAGGAGTTGTATTTAATACCTTGATGTTATATGGGTTCAAACCCCTGTAGCCTCATTTTTTTTAAATAATTTTTGTTTCTTCTAGTTTTCTTCTATTAAAAATGTCTAATTAATAACAAATTTGAATTTTTCTCCAATACAAACAAAAACATTATGTCCTACAAAAAAATCTTATTTTTTAAATAATTTTTTCCTATAAAAATTGACTATTTAAATCACAAATTTAATATTTTTTCTAATATATTTATAAAAAAATTATTTTTCATATATACATATATGTGACAAAAAAAAATTTAGCCCCCCCGAGAAAATTTCTAGATCAGCCACTGGCGTGCTACCGTGCTTAGGAAACTTGAAGAAGAAAAGGATAAATAGTGGAGTGTGATCTGTGCACCCTTTGCGGTGTCCGGGAGGATGAGGTCGACGTCTTGCTCCATTGCACAAAAGCACATGCACTCTGGAATGGTTTTCCAATGTTGGGGAAGACCACAAAGCGGGCCACTAGGGTGCTGACATGGAAACCTTAGGGATGGTGATGAATTCAGGCAGCAAAGAATCGATTCAGACGTGGGTTCATGCCCTTGAGACGATATAGATGGCAAGAAACAAATGGATTTTCTAGGCATCTGAGATGGCACCGGAGGAATTGATCAGGCTAGTGAAGCAGAGGAGGGGCGAATACAATAGGGAAAGGGAGATCGGCTCACACCAACAAGCCAAGGAAGGGGCTAAGAGGGTAGGATGGGTGAATCTGTCCCTATATTAATCCCCTCCTCTTATCCTTCAATTTTGATCGGTACAGCTGGCCATGTAAATTAACTCTTCCAAACCCATTAATATTAAACCAAACAGGTCCACAAAAACATTAAACACACTAAAACCTTTTTCAATTTGGGTTTCCTCCAACTGGAAATCTTCTCAACGTCACATAAACAGAGAGCCGAGGGTTCCTGTCGTGGTTGTGAAGATGGAAAATCTCACCAGTGGGTGTTCCCAAATAGGTTCTTCTCGGCTTAAAGTTGACCGGTCTCAACGGCGGACTTCTCTTCACCACCGACTTTTGCATCTAATGAAATTCCTTTGGGCTTCTGCCTCCGTAAGAAGATAGAGAGCAAGAGTTATCGATGGAGGCGGTCCAAGTGACTCCTCCTCGACGATGCCTCTAGCAAGTATGTGATCCCTAATTTGTCAATCCCTACTTTCTCCAATTGAACTCCTTATTTGTCTGAAAATTGAGTTGTTTGAAATCCCTAAATTGAGTTAATTGAAATCCCTAATTTCTTCAATTCAACCCCTTATTTTTCTTATGAAATTGGGTTGTTTGTTTCATTATTGGGACTAAATTTTTCATGGGTTCACTTGATAACTTCGGTTGCGCTGGTGGATTTGATGCCACTTTGGCTGCACATGTAGAACAATTAACAATAGGTTACATATCTTATATTGAGAATTAACAATAGCTCATTGCACCTGAGTTGTATTTTTTGGATGAAGTATGAGTTGCTATTAAAAAAAAGAAAAAAGAAATGTGTACATTTTCTACTTTAGCATGCTATAGGCAGATGCAATAACAACCTATCCACACAATCATAAGCACTGCCTTTTTGGCTAAATTGGCTCTCAATTCAGACTGATAGCAAAGTAACTCAATGTTCTTTATATCTCTGGTAGAACCTCTATTTGCGAAATAAGAATAAATAATCACTAAAATAATGACAGTGAAGAAAAAGTTAGCAAAATAAGCAAAAACCACCTGACTTTGTATCTCACTTGGATTGATTATATTTAAAATCAACGATACCTTATTTTTGTTTCGTGTTGCCTCTTCAAATCATGTATAACAGATTTTGAGGACTGAAAACATGATTAATAGTATTCAAGATTAAAGTTTCATGTTTGCCAACTACATTTTCTTTCCCTGTATTTAAACACTTAACATGATCAAACTATGCATTTTTGTATGACCTTTATGACTTTCCTGTCTTTTGGATGAAATCAGATGGAGGAGAAAGTAAATGAATTTGTGGAGATGAAACAATGAAGTTTAGCATAAGAGAATCAGAAAATGTTGGAAGCTTTAAAAGAAGGGTTAATTGCGCTAAATATCCTAACCTTTATAGATAGTTGCGTTTAATATCCCGACCTTGTAAGATTTCGCGAAATATCCTGAACTTTGGTGTAGTTGCGCTCTCTACCCTATATAAGTTTCTTAAATTAAAAAATTACACAGATGATGGAAAAATTACACAAAATCACTCATATTCATAAAATATTTTCAATGTACCCCTAATATAATTTAAAACTGAAAAATAGCAAATTTACTCCTTTAAATAATTAATATAATTATTGAAAATAATTAATACTCCCTCCATCTCAAAAATTAAGTCGTTTGACTTTTTGACATGCTCTTTAATATGTTAAAAACTCTATGAAATATTAAATTTTTTTCAAAATTTTTTAAATAATTTCAAACTTATTATTTATAAGTTAGTAATTATTTTAAAATTTTTGAAAAAAAACTATTTCATAGAGTTTTGAACACATTAAAAAGCGTGCCAAAAAGTCAAACGACCTAAATTTTGAGACGGAGGGAGTATAATTATTGAAAATAATTAATTTTAATTATTTTTCTTGATAACATATGTTATAAAAAAATATAAATTTATATATACCTATCTTACATGTGGATTTGTACATCTATTCTCTATATTATTATATATATATATATATTGGTCCTTATTATTTTATATATACTAAAACTAATACATAACATCTTATGTGGTATCTTGTGATTGAATCTTAAGAAAATATTTTTCATATAAATTCCATAGCATTAAAAAAATATTCTATAAAAAATGCTAACTATACATAAATGAAATATAATATTTTTACAAAAATAAAATAAAATATATTTTAAAAAAAGAAATATTAAAATATATGATAACTATTTATAATTAATAAAGATATGATAAACATATATTAAAAATAGGAAAAATTGGGTATATACTCATGAAAACTCGATTAATTAGGCATATAATATGATACTTACGTATTAATCTTACATAAATTAAAACTATGGCTTTATAACATATAATTTTAAGGAAAAGAACATATGATAAGGCATAAATTTATTTTTAAGTGATTGATTTTATTTAAATATTTTTAGAGCACACATTTTTATATGTATGACATAAATTTCCTTTTTTATTTTGATTAAAATGGGGGATTATTATTTTTTTAAAAAAAAACTATGGGTGTTTTTGTGTAATTTTCATATTATGTTAGTGATTTTATTAATTTAAAAAACTCATCCAGGGTAGAGAGCGCAACTAACAACAAAGTTCAGGATATTTCGCGAAATCTTACAAGGTTGGAATATTAAGTGCAACTATCTACAAAGGTCAGGATATTTAGTGCAATTAACCCTTAAAAGAAAGGTACAGGCTTTAGTTGATACAATGTGGGCTTGTCAAATTTTGATATGGCAGTGGGGTATTTACATAAATAAAATATACATTGGTGTTTAAGGGTTCTAACGTTGAAAACTAAGCATCGGATATACACACCTAATTTTGGGATTCAAGTATGATTTCTTGGTTGATTGTGTATGGTACATTATACCCTTGATCTATTACGATAGGTGATGTAATTTTTGAGCCTATTAGCTCAAATGGTAGAGCTATGTGTTTTACACATCGATGTGGGTTCGAATCCCACATAGGCTAACTTACCACTAAATCTTGAATGAGTAAGATGAATCACCAATTGAAATAGAAAATTAGCAAAAATTTCCTTGTATGATGTCCATAACTTCCCATACATTCATCAAGAGGAAACAGAACATCAACAAGATGTAGTCCAATACTTAGAAGTATAAAAACCACTTCAATAAAACTAATCCAGTGTTTATGAAAATGATGACACCATGTTTTAATACGCTAACAATATAGCAGAAATATAAATGAAGACAAATACATATAGAGAACATCAGCAAGGGCTGAGAGTGGAAATCGCCAACAATAGCAGCAAAGCAACTTTAACACCAACACATGTACAGTTTGTAAGGCCAAAATCTCAAAGGGTTGAAAGGTCACATATCACTGCCTTGAAGGAGTTTAGCATAGGCATCATAGTCATCACACTAGAATCAATAAAACATGGCTTAGTGTAGGAAACAGTTGTTACAGTTAAAACTCAAAACGTTGCAAAATGTTAAGCAAAGAACCTTGTTGAACAGGAGCATTCATTCTATTAACTTGTACATATAAATCATCCAAGCAATGTCAATAATAGCCAGAAAAGTAGACATAAATAATGAAAACTAAAAGACGGAAATTTAAAAATAAAACAATAACAGATAGAAAAGTAATTTGGAAATATATTATACTTGTGTAAGATGGTTAATGTTAGCATCGATTGTAACTTGCTCTGCTTGATGACCAATAAAAGTTTGCACACCATCATTTGATAATTTATTTTTCTTTACCCTTTTGGATCGTTTCCTCTTTTCAAGAGGACCTTTTGGCCTTTTACTAAATTGATGTCCAGGCTTTGGCTTTAAGATTGAGCTTGCAACTATCATCATTTGAGTAGGATCACTTCCCAGCAGTTGACAACTCTCAGGACTGGATTGTACACGGTTTCCTCTGGAATTGCAATCAACTTCTCGACGCAAATTAATGAGACCCTCTCTCACAAGAGTGTAAGCTTCTTCAGATTCTGCAGCTGTCGTGACCAAATGAGTAGATAAATGACATAAATCTCTGTAAGGCCTTCCCATCGCTACTTTAGGATCTAAATCAGTTGAACTCTCATTGATAACTCTTACACTCCCTTTTTCTGCGTCTTTTGTCCATCTTTTCAAGATGTACTTTTGAGGAACTCTTATAATACCATGGTCAGAATAAATCTTCAGTATGTGACTGCAGAATATACCCACAAACTCAAATTTTCTACAGCTGTAAGATATCATTTCTGACCCCTTATCATATGAGACAACATAGCTTGATCGCTTCATGACAGGCTTGACAATATATTTCACACCTTCTCCAATCTCACCATCAAAAGGCTTTTCAATCACACAGTCAAAAGCCTTGGACAATTCAGCTTGAAATAATGTAAATACCTCTGGTGTATACACACTTGCCGCATGCTTCAAAAGTTCTATCGGCATAGACAATACCACTTTACTCTAACTGGCTTTGAAATCCGCGACCATCTCATCATATCGGCGATCATCAAGTAGCCGCTGAAAGTGTTAAAAAAACCTAGGCAAATCATGTTTAGAACTCACATAGTGCTTAATGACCTTATTCATGCTTTCACTTCGCCGCATAGTCATCATCTCAGCACAAAAAGTGTCCCGCCCATAAACTAATGCCCATTTTTCTTTGATTTTGAACATCTTGTTTAACTAATAATTGTCTTGTAAATTATACTTCTACAGCATGTTGTCCCATGACATCAAAAAATCTTCTTCATAATCATGATCATAGACGCAACTCTTGAATACTATTGAGAAGTTTTTAAACCTCTCATCTACACTACTCAAGTGAATGGATTGCAAGTAACCTAGAACGTTTTTTGTCTCACCTGGCCTTATTTTTACACTACGCTTACTTCTCAAGTAATTGTTATAATCCAAACGAATAAATCCAAGATTATCACGACCTCCTGCTTGCTTTGCCATGAGCTCAAAGGCATTTCTGGGGGCAATACCTGACATATCAGCCATATCTACATCTACTGCTTGCGACAATAACACCTTTCTGTGCGATCTAAATAAATGAGCCTTACTTGGACTAGCCAAGATGTGATTATGCTCGGGAATAAAATTCACAACGGTGTACTTGCTTGTATAACGACGACAAATTTTTAGCATAGCCAGACATCCGAATCTTGTCTCTGGACGATGAGATTTGTAGACATCATCTCGTCTATCTGGTCCCCATTTACCCTCACATGAGCAGACAAATTTCCTATCCACCACTCTCTCCTTTGGTCCATGAGACTTGCTTTTTTTGACAGAAAAGCCAATTTCCTTTGCATAAGCATTGTAAAATTCATAAGCAACATCTTCAGTTTCAAACTATGCCAACCATTGGTATCATTGCTTTAGAGACTTTGTCATGGATGATCTTTTCACTTTTATTATCCACGGAAGAATCAATAGGATCTTTATCATCCTCAAATTCCAAACATCTTTGTGATTGACCTTCTACATCTGGTACAGAATCCATTGTGTGCCTTCAAAGTTACTCAAAATTAGATTATGGCGTACTAACACATAACAATTCAATATATCGATCATCGTTCCATGCACATATAAGATTTTAAGAACATGTTGGTTCAAATCTTATTCAAGGACTAAAAATTGAAAAGATTGAGTTTGCAAATCATAAGATGCAAACATCAATTGAATTCATCTTTAATTTCAATCACATACTCAATGGTTATTATGTATCATAAAAAATCACATGAAAAAGGTTGCACCTTGTGTTAGAGGTGGCAAGGGATGGCATTGGTGATGTCCTCAGGCGAACAACGACTTTGATGGGGTGTCGAGGACATCTGATGGCAGTGGTGGCAGCAAGGCATTTTTTCCAGAATTGACGGTTGCAAAGGATGGTGATTGGGGGAGGTTTTGGGTTTAGTTAATATTTATTATTTATGGGTTCACGGTTTGGTTTAATATTGATGGGTTTGGAAGAGTTAATTTACATGGCCAGTTGTACCAATCAAAATTGAAGGACAAGAGGAGGGGATTAATATAGGGACAGAGGATTCGCCGCCGGTAGCACCCCCTTACAAGCGTTCCATAAGAAATAATATGCTGATCAATAATACATGTTATCAATTTGTTATCATTATCTCATGAATTAAAAAAGACCTGCGTGCAATTTACTAAAATGTATCTTATAATTAGACATTTTACATCTTGCTAATAGACACCCCGTTAATTAGATAATAAAAATGGATAGTTACGTAGTTATTAGTTTAAAATCCAAAATTATCAAAAGAAAAGAAATATGTAGGTTCATTACACATTTTAATTAGTACGTAGTATTAAAATGAGATTAATATAAATGAAAAATATCAAAAAGAAAAGCAAAAAACAAAAAAGAGAAGAAATTATTTACTGGAATTTTGCACTGAATCCCGATTCAAATATCTGGCTTAGAATCGTTCTTCCGCTATAATCTGAAAACCTGTTTACTCAAACCCAAATTCCAAAAACAACCCTCTCCTCATTCAATTCACTTACTTTCTCAAGATTTGATTGATACGAACCCTCCTTTTTCAAGCGTTTCTGATCCAGTTTTTTCAAATGGATCTTGGCTTGTATAAAACATGACACCACGAATTTACTATCACACATTGTTGTTGCTTTTGTTGGAATGAATCTCTGTTGATGCTCATTTAGATCTCGCCTTCCTTGTTTCAAGCTCAAATTCCACTCAAAGGTGATTTTTTTTTAATTTGCTCGGTTTAATTGATATACATTCTGATTTTTTTTTGTTTGATTGCCAATTTGCAATATGTGGACAAAAATTACTAGGAACAGTTGATTATTTTCTCCTCCTTATGATTTTGGTCTTTGTGTGATGATTAATTTGGGTTACTTGTGTGATATATATATATATATATAAATAAAATTGCAATCAATCTTAATTTGGATTATAAAGTTATATATTTCATTGAGTAGGATCAATATTGAGATGTGTTATAAACTAAAGATGAGTAAGAACGCGCCGTACGCGCCTCTTCCACTCTCCCCTTTGTCCCAAGCCATTCCCCATAAATCTTTCACCGGCAAACCCTAGATCTAAAATCACCTTCCCAAAAGCAAGCTCTTTCTGTCTAATCGACTCCAAAAATGCTTCCTTGGGGATCAAACGCTTCGATCGATCCTCCTTCAAAGCCCCAACTTTAGATTGTATTTATCCTCTGGGAGTAATTTTTCCATGGGGTTTCTTCCTTTTGCCGATACTCTGTTCTTTGGTGGGGGAATGGCCCTTCTCTGCTCCCTCTGTCAACTGTTATCGGGAATTGAAAATCTAAGCGGAAATGATAGCTTCAACACGCTCCCATGGAGAGAGCAGAGGTTGAAGATAACTGTGCTTTGTGGAAGTTGTGTATTTTCATTGATTTTTTTCAAAAATAACTGAGTGTACATATATGTACTCAGTTACTGAAATTCTCTCGGCCCACACAAATAAAAAGAAAGCCCAAAGCTAAAGCCCACAATACACCTTATATATATTATGTAGGTTTATATCTATATATCCCCCAATACCCCCCTTCAAGCTGGTGGTGGTGCCGATGCTAACCCCAGCTTGGGCAAAATAGTTCTTAAGCGAACACCAGGGAGAGACTTTGTCAAACAATCAGCAAGCTGACCATCTGTAGGGACGTGTGATAGGCTGATCAAGCCTTCTAACAACTTTTCACGAGCAAAGTGACAATCGAGTTCGATGTGCTTCGTTCGTTCGTGAAAAACTGGGTTGCGGGCGATATATATCGCAGCTTGGTTGTCGCACTTCACAGAGATGGGTGTGATATGTGGGACACCAATTTCTGCCAACAACCGGCTGAGCCAAGCTAGTTCAGAACACACCCTTCGAATGGATCTATATTCAGCTTCGGCGGACGAGAGAGAGACACTCTGTTGCTTCTTGGACTTCCAAGAAATCAGATTGGGACCGAGGAAGATGACAAACCCACTAATCGAACGACGAGTATGCGGGCAAGTAGCCCAGTCAGCATCACAATAAGCTTGCAATGTGAGGGAGGATGCACAGCTGAGTAATAGTCCCTGTTGTCGAGTCCCCTTCAAATATTTAAGTACATGATAGGCTGCTTCTAAGTGTGGATATCTGGGTCTTTGCAAATATTGACTAAGCAATTGCACGGAATAAGCAATGTCGGGGCGAGTATTTACCAAGAAATTGAGCTTGCCAATGAGACGACGGTAGAGCAAGGGGTCGGGATGCTCAATCCCCTTGTCTGGAGCTAGACGAAGATCTAGTGGCAAGGGACTAGATGCAGGGCCACCACAGGGAAATTCATCCAGAATTTCACCAATGAATTTGCGCTGACTCATGATCAACCCTTGAGCAGTGGATATAAACTCAATGCCTAAGAAGTAATGCAACACCCCAAGATCTTTAATGCGAAATTGATCATCTAGAAATTGCTTGAGGGAATCCATCTCAGCCAAATCGTCTCCAGTAAGGAGAATATCGTCCACATACACAGCAACAAACACTGTGGAGCCTGGAGATTTCTTGGAGAATAAAGAGTGATCATCGAGAGACTGAGCATAGCCTTTGGACTTGAGAGCAATGGAAAGTTTTGAATACCACTGTCGGGAGGCTTGTTTCAGGCCATAAAGAGACTTATGAAGGCGACAAACCAATGAGGGATCACTAAGTGCCAAACCGGGAGGAGGCTTCATGTATACTTCCTCGTCTAAATCGCCATGTAAGAAGGCGTTGTTGACATCTAACTGAAACATATGCCAGTTCTTCTGCAGCCCAACTGAAATCAAAGCTCGCAAGGTGGTCATTTTGACAACAGGAGAGAAGGTTTCCGTATAGTCAACACCTTCTTTTTGCGTAAATCCCCTCACAACAAGTCTGGCTTTGAAGCGCTCGACGTTGCCATCAGACTTCCTTTTGATCTTATAAACCCACTTGCAACTGATGGCTCGTTTACCTCGGGGCAGAGGAACTAAGCTCCAAGTGTGGTTGAGATCAAGGGCTTCAAATTCAGCTCTCATAGCATTTTGCCAATCTTCTTACTGTCTGGCTTGAGTGTAAGAAAATGGCTCTGTGTATTGGAAGGGGGCTGAATCAGTGGGGACAACAGGTGTTGGAAAAGACAAAGTGGAGGTAAGGGTGTGGTTACACAGATGTGTGGCTGAAGTATGGCACACATAGTCGGAGAGGTGGGAGGGAGGATGATGGGTTCTAGCCGACCTTCTTAACGAAGGATCAGGTTCTGACATGGAATATGATGAAAGGGAATGAGTCTGATGGTCCTGGACAGACTGAGGTTGGGAAGCCTGAACGGGTTGAGACAAAGAAAGATCATCTGTGCAAGCAAAATCTGGAGAAGAGATGGGAAAATGAGTGGTAGTGTTATCAAAAGAGGAAAGGAGATGAGAGTGTTGTGGTTGGAAAGGAAATATTGTTTCATGGAAAACAATATCTCGAGAGGTGAGTATCTTTCTGGTGGATATATCATAGACCTTATAGGCCTTCTTCCCAAAAGGGTAACCCAAGAAAACACAAGGTACAGCTCGGGCCTGGAATTTATCTCTTCCTTGCTGTAGAGTGGAGACAAAACACAAACAGCCAAAACTTTTAAGATGATTATAGGTGGGCAGGCAGCCATATAAAGCTTCATATGGAGTTTTGTCCTTGAGCAAAGGGGTAGGAAACCTGTTGATTAAGTACGCTGCAGTAAGAACACTCTCACCCCAGAATCTGAGAGGAAGATTGGAATGAAACAACAAGGCTCTAGCTACCTCAAGGAGGTGTCTATGCTTCCTTTCTACAACTCCGTTTTGTTGTGGAGTTGCAGTGCAAGAAGTCTGATGTTGAATACCCCTATTCAACATGTATTCAGAGGTTTCTTTGCTCTTTCCAAGCTCTAGAGCATTGTCAGACCTTATAGCTTGCACTTTCTTGCCAAACTGTTTCTCAGCCATGGCGATGAAACCTTTCAAAATCGAAAAAGCATTACTCTTAGCAGTCAATAGATGCACCCAAACTGATCTCGTGCAATCATCAACTACCGTTAAAAAATATCGGTAACCATCATGAGTTGTTGCTCGATATGGACCCCAGACATCAATATGAATCAATTGAAAAGCATTCAAAGACTTAATGGAACTGTCTGGAAAAGGCAACCTCGACTGTCTTGCCTTGGCACAAACAACACATGATTCTAAAGTAGTTCTATCAGCTGAATTCAAATGCATGAACGGAAGTGTCTTAAGTTTGTAATAAGGCAAATGACCCAATCTGTGATGCCACAACGAGGTATCCACCCCACAAGCATACTTGATCGAGTCAATTTCTGAAAAAGAAACTGGATCACAGTGTGGTCCTGCATTTTTGGTGGCTGCACTGAGTAAGTAGAGCTCCTTGTGTGATTTACCAAGCTCCATTACCTCCTTCATAAAAGGATCCTGCAAAAGATAGCATCTCGATGGTGTGAATAATACCGAACACCGCCTGTCCTTGATCAATTTTCCCACAGACAGCAAATTACATTTGAAAGGGGGCACATATAACACATCCTGCAGAATCAGACCATCTAACACTTGCACTCTCCCGGATATATGTATAGATGTTGTTTCTCCCGTTGGCAAAGTGATCCTTAGTGGATATGCTAGTTGTTGTTTGTTCATAAACAAAGAAATGTCACTACTCATATGACAACTAGCCCCGCTATCAATTATCCATGTAACATTATTCAGAGTACCTCTATACTTTGTGGATGGATCATTACCTGCAAATCCGGCGAAATTGTCACGCTGAACTCCCTTCCCCTGATCTGAATTTGCAAGCAATGACAACAACTGTGTGACTTGCTCAGAAGTGAGATCTACTATCTTCGAAGAAGCTCCTGTCGCTAGCGCCTTAGTATCCACAGATCCTGCGAATCTGTCACTAGTAACTTTCTTTTTCTCCTTGTTCTTGTTCTGCAAATGAGGAGGAAATCCGATCAAATGATAGCATCTATCTATCATATGATTTGTTTTCTTGCAGTTTGTGCAAAACAAACTTTTCTTCTCTCCTGTTCCTTTTGAAGAGGTCTGAACATTGACATGCATTGAGGCAGAATCGGCCAAAATAGAGCTCTGCAACTGCACTTCTCTCTGTGTTTCTTCTTGACTCAAGAGATAATATGCATAATCTACATCAGGAAGAGGCTTCATCATCAAAAGTGTACCTCTTGCAGCTGTGTAAGTTTCGTTTAACCCCATGAGGAACTCTAGCAGCTTTTGCTCCTCAATGTAACCGGCGAATTGCTTTGCTCCTCCGCAACTACAACTCGGAAAACTCCGCAAACTCGCCAATTCATCCCACATAGACTTCTTCTTGTTATAATAGGACGCAATTGAATCAGAACCCTGTACCAATGAAATCGACTCCCTCTGTACTGCATACAACTGAGCTCCACTCGCTTGGCCATATCTTGATTGCAATTGACGCCAAATCTCTACCGCAGTGTCTGTATATATCACACTGCTCCGAATCTCTGGGCTAATACTTGTAATTAACCAAGAAATTACCATATCATTACAACGTTCCCAATTTCTATAGTTCTGATCGGTGTTACTCGGAGCTTGGATTGCACCGTTCACGAAGCCAATTTTGTTCTTTGCCGATAGGGCGATTTTCATAGATCTGTGCCACTCACCGTAATTGCGGCCGTCGAACGCTGGTGAAACAAGGACAAGACCGGGGTGGTCACTAGGATGCAAGTAATAGGGATCTGTTGTGTCAATCGGCAAAGCCAATCTCCCCTGTTGCTCCACCATGCTCACAGATGGAAGAAATCAGGATGAAAATTGGCTTAAGCTATGAAAACGAAAACGAAATCGTGTCTGACAGGGAGAACCTGCTCTGATACCATGAAAATCTAAGCGGAAATGATAGCTTCAACACGCTCCCATGGAGAGAGCAGAGGTTGAAGATAACTGTGCTTTGTGGAAGTTGTGTATTTTCATTGATTTTTTTCAAAAATAACTGAGTGTACATATATGTACTCAGTTACTGAAATTCTCTCGGCCCACACAAATAAAAAGAAAGCCCAAAGCTAAAGCCCACAATACACCTTATATATATTATGTAGGTTTATATCTATATATCCCCCAATAGGAATGTCTTGCTCAAAGAAGATCAATTCACTGGGGGCAAAGCTCTGGCCGATGTGCTCGCCCCCCGCCTTGGCCTTTCTTAAAAAGACCGGATCTGTGCGCTCATACTTTACTGTACGGCGACGTCTCTCGGTGTGCTTTGTGTTGGTCGGCACTACCCCTTAGCCGGACGAACATCACTTCTGGACGACTCCTGTCGTGTATGAAATTCTTTCCCTCTCAATCCCCCCTTCCCCTCCACATCTTTAAGAACAAACGGAATGGGTATTCAACTCATCTTCACACAACTCCTCTCTTCTCTGATCTTACAAACTCTCTCTTTCCATTGCTTTCTAACCAATTATGTGTTTGCTGTGATGAAATGGATGCGTCCTCTATGGACAAAGGCAAAAAACCTCGGGTGGACGAGTTCCTCGTTCCACCACAAACAAACTCCCGAAAGGGCCCAAAAACACCTGCCGATGGTTGTCCGGCTGAGGGGATTCCTTTTCCTTCAGTGGGATTACCAAAAGCAAACCAAAAGCAGCTTGAGAAAATCATGACGAAGTCCAAGATTGATGTCCAATTGTTGAGGGAGATCCAAACTGGTGGTGAAGACAATATTGCTGCCCTCAATGACACCTCTCTGTTTGCCTTGTGTAAGCATCGCCCTCCTTTAATGAATTTCTGTCTAAATCGAGTTTATGTTTGTGAATTAATTATCTGGCAAAGCGGGGATTTATGTCCCTGGAATCTGAGTGTTGTCTTAGTGAGTCTTGAGTGGAATTATGACTTAAGGAGAGTGTGGTGGAGCATTAGCTGTTTCAACATGGTTGAACTCAGAATTTGGCATCTGTTTGCCTTGTTCTACAATCGCTTGCTGGCTACTAGTTTTATTAATATTCTCGTCTGTGTAGCTTGGAATCTACCACTAAATAACATGACAAACCCTCCCTTAACCCTTTCCACTATAAACAACAAATTAAAGGACAAGTTGCTCTCTTGGAATCTCTTACATGTCATAGGCTTTCTTTATAATGAATTTTTAAAGAATCCCTCATCATGCTTAGTTAATCTGGAAACAAAATGCTTAGTGTGGAAACAAATTTGCATGCTTAACCGATGTAAACTGAACAAAATTAATCTTCAGTATCTTGCTATATACCAAGTAATTAAGAAATGGTTGAAAACTAGATTGAGCAACAGATTTGCTGCAGTCTATGGTATTGAAGTTGTGTTTATCTGGTTTATGCACAATCTTATTTACATTCTGCCATTTAGTACTCTGCTTAATAGCTATTCATTTGCTGGTGGAGTGTCATGTTCAATCTCGGTGTTGGAATATGTTTATAGATTACCGTATGATATTGAGGAAAATAAGTTGGTGTTAAGCTTTTATGGTGAAGATTTTGTGCGTTTGTTTTCCCCCAGCTGGTGGACATACATATGGTACAATAGATGGGTGGATAGGTTTATGCATGGGTTGACTAGTACTCTATTATGTATAATGCATGGTTCTTCAAACACTTTATTGGGATTTTCTATCAGCATTTGTTTGGTTTTTGCTGACTGGCTAATCCCAGTTGGGTCTCATTGCACTAGGCCCTTTCCTGTGCTAGGCAATCGGCTGGAGGTTCCCTCCTTCATTATCTATTCCTCTATTAACCCATTTCCCCTATTAAAAAATCATTATAACAATTGGTGCCTTATTAGTGTATCCCTGCTTTCCTTCATATTTGTAGATAGTGGCCTAATCTTCCCTAGTTCTTGTTGGTCCTGGTGTATATATGATTTCAAGGTCTTTGGGTGGGTTGTCAATCTAAATTGTTTTATCTACTTGTTTCTTATGGTCATTACTTATGCAAATCATAAGGCGCACATGATAGGGGATATTAGTTATAATGGTGAATTTTTCTATATCCCCTCCTGGATTTTGTGGAGCTCTTTGCCATTTTTTGGCCTAGCTATGCATAAATATTTATATGCCTATCTTAAGTCTAAACATCCTTTGATGGTCAACTATATCGATTTTAAGATAAAACAAGCCCAAGAACTAATTATAAAAAAGCTAGGAGAAATCATAAAAGAGAAAAAGTGTTTGTATGGATGGGATCATCATTTGCTTGCCCATACTAAAACAAAGTGGTTATCATGATTATACGATATTGGAATTGTAGAGGAATAGGAAAAAAAACCTTATGGGCTAACATTAATGGATGGCGTACTTTAGATCATATACAAATGCTTATTTTAGCAGAAACTAAGACTGAAGCAGAACCAAAAGAATCTTTATGGAAAAATGCGGGATTTACAAATATTTGTTGTTCCCCGGCCTCTGGCCGCGCTGGGGGAATTATTCTACTATGGAACGAAAACTCCTTCATAGATGAAACCATCTCGGTGGCTTTTCACCTTCCAAGAATCATCGGAGTAAAATACGGAAACATAAAAGAGAACTTTGAATGCCTAATGTTCTTTGTATACGCACCTCCCAACCCTGCAGAGAAAGAGGACTTTTGGAGAAACCTATACAATCTGATTGCCCAAAGCGACCTACCCAGCTTAATTATGGGAGACTTAAATGAAATAAGCCAACCTTCGGATAAGAGTGAAGGCGCAGAAACAATACCGGGTAGATTCCAGAGATTATTGGAATTCAAAGATACATGCTCCTTGGTGGAGATCCCTTCGTTCGGTAACCCATTCACGTGGAGAAAAAAGCAATTTGGACCAGATAACATTCTGGAAAAACTTGACAGGGTGCTAGTCCATCATGAAATAATCGATATGTTCCCCGATCTAGCAACTAAAAATGGAGCATTTTCAAATTCAGACCATTGCCCTATTTCAATTAACATCTCCAAAAACACTACCTTCAAACCACCCCCATTTAAATTCGAAAACATCTGGCTGCAGAGAAAAGATTTTCGAAATATTGTCAAACAAGCGTGGAGAGCTTTATGTGCAGGCTCGACCATGTTCCGAATCACGCACAAATCAAAAATCCTAAAACAAAAGGCTAAAATGTGGAACAAAAAAACATTTGGAAACATCTTCCGCCAGCTCCAAGAAGTTGATGAGGCCCTTATAGAACTACAATCAATCCAACAATCTAAACAAAACCCCGATTTAAACGCAAAAGAACAGAACCTGTTATCAAAACGAGAAAATTTACTCTTTCATAAAACTTATTGGAATCAAAGAGCTAAATCAAAACACCTAAAATTAGCAGATACCAACTCCTCTTATTTCCATAGGGTAGCAACGGGAAGAAGAAATCGGAAGATAATTCGAACAATTATCTCTGCAGAAGGAACCCAAATAATAGGTGATGAAAATATTAAAAAGGAAATTCAGAGAGACTTTGAAAAAAGATTTAGTCGGGAACAAACCTATACGACCTCCCAATTAGAAGAATATCTTTCAGTGATTAACCCGGCGATTACAGAAGATGAAAACAAATTACTTATTCAACAACCAACAAATAACGAAATTAAAAAAGTAGTCTTCTCTATGGGTAACAACAAATCTCCTCGTCCAGATGGTATGACAGCGGAGTTCTATAAAAAATATTGGGACATTGTTGGCTCCGATATCATCAGGGCTACAAAAGCTTTCTTCCACTCTGGCAATCTGTTAAAACAAATCAATCACACATTTATTTCTCTAATACCGAAAAATTATAATCCCTCTATGACTACACATTATAGACCGATTAGCCTATGTTCTACTTTATATAAAATCATCTCAAAGATAATAACAGAACGGCTAAAAATAGTAATGGGAAAACTTATACATCCACTACAAGGAGCCTTTGTTTCCGACAGAGCAATTCAAGACAATATCCTAATAGCACATGAGATATTCCACTCCTTTCGCACAAGAAAAGATTCCAAAGGATTGACGGCAATAAAACTCGATATGGAAAAAGCATACGATAGAGTAGATTGGCTATTTACGAAATCGGTCCTCCAGAGATTTGGATTCCACCAAAGATTTGTGGATATTATCATGGAATGTGTGACTACGGTCTCCTTCTCTGTATTAGTAAACAACGGGCCTACAAACTTGTTCAAACCAACTAGGGGATTGAGGCAAGGGGACCCCCTCTCCCCGTTTCTCTTCCTTCTCGGGGCAGAAGTGCTCGCTCGTAAACTATCAATTGAGGCAGAATCTAATCTTGACAGCATCAGATTTAAATTTGGTCACTCGGGCCCCTGTGTCCCTTTTTTGGCCTTCGCGGACGATATAATAATATTCTCCAAAGGTAGTAATTCTGCTTGTACAAAAGTAAAAGACATAATTGAAGACTACTGTAAATTTTCAGGGCAAAAAGTGAACTATCATAAGTCGTCTTTTCAAACAACCCCGGGAATCCCTAGAACAAGAGCACGAGACTTGGAAGGAATTCTTACCATACCTCTAGAACGAAATTTAGAAAAATACTTGGGTTGTCCCATCATAAATGGGCGGGTCACCAAGGAAACCTTTGGTGACATAATATGCAAATCTAAGGATCAGCTTAGCAAATGGCGTGCAAATGGCCTCTCACAACAAGGCAGAGCAACCCTAATTGCATCTAATCTATCATCAAAACCTTTATACTCGATGCAGAGCTTCATGCTCCCGGTGGTGGTCCATAAACAACTAGATCAAATCAACAGAACCTTCTTCTGGAACAAAGATGCACAGCATAGTCCGCTCATCAGTTGGGACAAAATATGTAAATCAAAAGCGGATGGAGGATTGGGAATAAGAAAAACCAGAGACATGAACCAAGCACTTCAACTAAAACTCCTATGGAAAGTTCTGGCAGAACCGGAGAATAACTGGGTCAAAATCATACAATACAAATACTTAAAAGAAAGCCACATCCTTACCTATGCGGGAAAAGGCAATGCCTCTTGGCAATGGTCAAAACTACGTTCTCTGCTGCCAAAGTTTAAATCGGGGCTCATTTGGATGGTGGGGGATGGGAAATCGATTAAGTTCTGGAAAGACAATTGGGTAACACCAACACCTCTGATGGATAGAATAGATTCTCAACATAACATAAATCCTCATGATTCCGTAAGCGATTTCATTATAGGAGGACGATGGTGGAGAGAGAAGCTCCTTTCTGTCCTCCCAGGCCCTATAACAGATGAAATTATGAAAATCCCCTTGCCAATCACCCCCTTTGCAGACAGATTGTATTGATGGCCCACCAAAAAGGGATGGTTCACAACGTTAAGTGCTTACAATTTAATCTCATCCACATCTCAAAGATCATCGAATGAATTTTCGTGGATTTGGAAACTTGACGCCCCTTCAAAAGTAAAAAACTTTATATGGAAAATAAAACAAAAAGGCCTTGCCACTGCTACCCGCTTATCCCAAAAGGGGGTGGCGGTGCCAAATACATGTATTTTTTGTAACCAGTGTGTGGAAGATGATGTTCACCTATTCATAGAATGCCCAGTCAATAATTTTCAACAGCAATTTTGCGGAGAAGTATATCAAAGAGTTCACACTTTTCTATCCAAAAATAGAGACATGGACCAAATTTTACAAATATTAGGCTCCGCTCTCCCGAAAGAGAAGAGACAAATATAGCAATCAGATGGTGGACTATCTGGTTTGTTAGGAACCAAACTATATTTAGAAATGAAAACATCCCCTCGGCAGAAGGTCTCAAGAAAATGATTGTGAATAATATTGAAAATTGGAAAAGAGCTAGGAGATGGAGCGTGACTGAAAAAGAGGGTGTGGTGAAACAGACTGGGGAAGCAAGGCCCACTAAAAACAAAAGAAAAACCTACCGCTGGAGGAAGCCTCCTGCTGGCAAATATAAGTTAAACTTTGATGGATCATTTATTTCGACCTCCAACAGCTCTACTGGATTCATCATAAGGGACTGGTGTGGTGACCCTATCAGCATTGGTGGTAATGCTATTGGTGGACAATCACCCCTTATGGCGGAAGCACTTGCCCTCCGTCTTGGGGTAGAAAAGGTCAAGGAATTAAAGATATCAGACCTAATAATAGAAGGTGATTCAAAAATTGTCACAAACTATCTAAGCACACAAGTAGGATGCCCCTGGGAAATAGAGATGGTTATGTCGGATATCCAAGCCCTTCTTAAAGGAGTAAATAGTGTGGTTATATCACATATTCCCCGTATTGGTAACCGGGTAGCGTATAAGGTTGCACACCTTTGCTACTCTACCAGGGGGCCAGATTTATACCTTCATACAGGTCTTCTTGACCTCATCCGACAGGATGCTTTCGGATAGGGTATTCCCATCCGAATTATTACCTAATCAAAAAAAATATATATATATTGAGATGTGTTGAGACCAAAAGAGTCTAACATTGAACATAAGAAACCTCACTGAACTTATGTACTGAGTATCTAGCGCTTGTGCGCTCATATTCATGACCCTTAATCATGAGTCCCAATAAACTTCATACATCTTTGGATGAAAGGATTGGTGTTGAAAGGGTTTAAGAGACCACAAGAACAAGCTCCTTGCCTTTTATGCCCTCATCTATTTCATTTGAAAAGCTAGGAATACGATTTTCTTATATAAAAAGAAACTTGGCTCTTAATTGAGCTATGACTAAAATGTATGTTTCCTAGTGTGGTGGTTATTGCATTACTTTTCAAAATTTCTGATGATCATGTTGATTTGCAGATCCTTTCAAAATGGTTGTCTTTGGGAAGCAGTTGAAGGAAAGGCAGATTCAGGAATGGTCAGGGTATGTGAGATTAAACCTCATTTCATTTGCATTGACTGCAAAGATTTTCTTAAAACACTAACTGAAAATGACAAAGGTCAACTAAGACTATACTCAGTTAGCTAGATTGGTTTGGTATGAAGAGATAGATTCGCATTTTAAGCTCCCTTTCACCACAAATGAGCTCCTTAGAATCAATCAACATGTCGCGTCAAATGAACCTAGAGTCTAGCTAGGGCTACTAAAATAAGCATCTTATCCTGTTACCGAGATCTCTATTCTTGCAGTTCTTGGTAGACATTCTTTTTGTAATTATCTTGAACTATTCTTTGACACGGTTTTGCTTCAGTTACATAATGTCGATTATTCATGTCAAGTACGGATGAGAGAGTATACAATATTGATATCGATTTAAGCGTGTCTACATTGTGTAGGATGATTAATCACGTTGATGCAGGGCACTTCCATTAAAGTGTATATATGGTGTTCAATTCGTATATACGTAGGTTTTGTTCTTCTATAATAAGTGAGAGTTACATATAATTTATAGGCTACACAAGCACAAAAGATGATGCTTCCATGTCTGGGTAGAAATCATGGAAACCAATGAACAACTTAGCTATTCATCCTTTGTTTGAATGTAGACATTTATACTGCATTTTGGTGTGTTACAGATACTACATCAACTATAAATTGATGAAGAAGAAAGTCAAACAGTATGGCAAACAAGTCGGAGATGGAACGTTGGAGCGACACCAAGTTCTCAAGGACTTCTCTAGAATGTTGGACAAACAGGTTCATACACACAAGTCCTATAAAATCGGCTAATAATCTAGGCAATGCCTAATTCAATTCGTACATGTTGTTAAACTATTTAACTCTCTTGCTGTAAGATTGAAAAGATCGTACTCTTTCTCCTTGAACAACAAGGAGACCTCGCTGCGAGGCTGTCTAAGCTTGGAGAGGAGCATAAAAATCAAGACCAACGGCCAGATATTGCAAAGATTTGTCAACTAAGGGAGGCTTATAGACAAGTTGGGCAGGACCTTTTAAGGATTCTCTTTTTCATTGAGATCAATGCAACTGGCATTCGCAAGATCCTCAAGAAGTTCGATAAACGGTTAGGATATAGGTTCACTGATTACTACGTAAAGAGTCGTTCCAATCACCCTTACTCGCAGCTGCAACAAGTGTTCAAGCATGTGGTAATGATCTCAGGTTTCTACTTTGATCTCTTCTTTTCCAGTTTTAACATGAGTTTAATCCTCTACATCTACGTTTTACCGAGCTTACAGGGACTAGGTGCGGTTGTCGGATCCTTAAGTTATAATCTCGGTGAACTTCAAGAGCCCCAAGGGAGCTATCAATCAATCTATGATCAGCCTGCTCTACCCCCTCAGGTGTATACTTTGATCAACGATTAGATCATAGCATTCACTTTAGTGCTCATTGGCGGTTTTCATATAGTGATTTTGCTCATAAAGTACTGACAGTGTTGATCACATAGGATCCAGTGATTGATTCCATAAAAGCAGCTATAGAAAGGCTTACGCACTCGACCAACTTCCTTCACTTTTTGGCACAACACGCACTTATCATTGCGGAAGAGTTGCCTGAACCTACAGAGGAACAAATCGATGACCGAAGATATCATTTCAATTCGCTTGTTTTGAATTTGGTCAACACCTTTCTGTATATGGTCAATACGTACATCATCGTTCCGACAGCTGATGATTACTCCCTTAGCCTTGGAGCTGAGGCAACAGTCTGCGGTGTAGTTATCGGAGCAATGGCTATTGCGCAGATCTTTTCTTCGGTATACTTAAGCGCCTGGTCCAACAGATCATACTTCAAGCCTCTTATTTTTAGCAGCATTGTCCTCCTCCTCGGAAACACCTTGTATGCAATGGCTTATGACTTCGATTCCATATGGGTTCTGCTGATTGGTCGTCTATGTTGCGGGTATGTAAAACATTTCATTGATTCCTACCTATATATGTTGCTGCTATGTTGAGCCATTTTGCATGAATGTAATGTAACAGGTTCGGATCTGCTCGAGCTGTTAATCGTCGTTATATCAGTGACTGTGTCCCTATGAGGATACGAATGCAAGCATCAGCAGCTTTCGTTAGCGCGAGTGCTCTGGGAATGGCCTGTGGTCCCGCTCTTGCTGGCTTGCTACAAATGAATTTCAAGATTTACAAGTTCACTATCAATAAGGAAACTTTGCCGGGTTGGGTAATGGCGGTAGCCTGGCTGGTTTATTTAGTTTGGTTATCCTTCGCATTTGTAGAACCTCCGCCTTTGGAGGATCATGTTGAAACGAAATCTCCTTCAGGTACGCTTTAACCTAAATTTAAATTTTCACTCCAAAGTGAAGATTTTTTTTTTTTGTGTGTGTAATTTCTTTTTTTCATGTAGCAGATTCAAAGCTGAGTGATGAGCTTGAAAGAGGTATAAAAAAACCGTTGCTTTCAAGCTTAGAAGATAAGCAACCGGATGATGATGGTGAAGCGGAAGGTGAGGCCATTGAAGAAGCTAACGAAGAATCTCATTTGCCGGTCACTTCATTTGGTTCAGCATATCGGTTGCTTACTCCTTCTGTTAGGGTAAGACCACGCTGAATTGTCTGTTGCTACCTAATTTTCATTACCTTCATTCAATCTAAGGTATAACAATTATTCTTGTTTGAAACACGATGCTGATGTACCAATCATGCAAGGATCCTTATGTTAGAGGATATTAACATGCGTTCTTTTACGTTGTCAGGTTCAATTGTTGATATATTTTATGCTCAAGTACGCGATGGAGGTTCTATTAGCGGAGTCTAGTGTGGTCACGACATATTACTTTGGATGGTCAACGAGTTCAGTGGCTATTTTCCTTGCATGTTTAGGCCTTACAGTGCTTCCAGTGAACATAATCGTTGGGAGCTACATCAGTAACATGTTCGAAGAGAGGTACTCTTTGATATATCTTGAAACTTGACAGAAGATTTTGCTGCAAGAAATATTGCAGTTAAATGACGAATATGAATTCATAAAAGGGACCTCTAGTTTTTCCAATAAGTTATCTACAGATTGATAGAAAAATTTTGGTATATGATGGTGCACAATTTTGGTAACAGCTCCTTGTTTTTGGCAGGCAAATATTGTTGGCATCTGAAATTGTGGTTTTAGTTGGGATTATCCTAAGCTTCAATGTCATAGTTCCATACTCGGTTCCACAATACGTCATATCTGGGCTCATCATGTTTGTATCTGCTGAAGTTCTCGAAGGTAAGTTGCATATCAACATCTCGCGTGTGAAATCTGAGTTACCAATTGGTTGTTTTTACTTCATAGTGACCTATTCATTAGACACAATATCTTATGTTGTCGGTAAAGTGTTGCCTCATACTTCTTGTTCAAAGTAACAAAAAGACTGCAAACTAGAATTACTTGTGATCAATATATTTCTTGCTGTTAGAAATTCAATGTGGCTAAATCAAGTGCTATTCTCTTCTTAGGGGTGAACCTGTTGCTCCTTTCTCGGGTTATGTCATTTAGGCTGTCGCGTGGGACATACAATGGTGGCTTACTCTCTACGGAAGCTGGGACATTTGCTCGTGTCGTTGCAGACACCACCATAACCCTGATTGGATACTTGGGTCAAGACCGACTCTTGAACTTATCCCTACTCCCTTCGCTCCTTGTTTGCTTAGCCTCCATTGGTGCAACTTGGTGGACCTACAATTCCCTCTTTTGATGCATACTTAAGCTGAAACCAGTAACAAATGCACTCTCCTTCGCACTCTAATGGTAAGTTCTTTTAATCTTTCGGTGCAAAGGAAGCTCAGAGGCCAGTTCCAGCGCGTTTTGAACTATGTTACGAGCAAACTTTACAAGAAAAATTTTGTACAACGGCTGATTCGTTCTCTAGTATTGAGATGTTTAGACGAGTTGCCTTGCGGTGTGAGTTGGCGGAGGATGGCAAAGGGGGGAATGCATAGTGGCTGACTTGTCTTGAACTCGTGATCATGTCCTAAGTTTTGGGCCATATTTTGACATGCTTTCCCTGTGCCCTCCAAGAAACTGATCATTTTTCGGCGTGTTAATAAGGCGAACTTTAAGCTTGCCTAGAGTTTCTAAGAATGTCGAATTCATGATCAGCTCCATTACATGATCCACAACAAATGCATGACTTCAAATCTTGGCTACATGTTTTACTTTCAACCATACATTTCCTACCTAGAACCTCAAAAACAACTTCTTGGCCTAAATTGTTTATCCCCCCCTTTTTTTGTTTTTGGTTTATGGAAGGGCTTAAGTCCCAAGGTATCAATAATAGAGTACTATTTTCCATAGGTGCTTGAAAATATTTAAGCACATTATCTTATTATTATAATTCAAACAAACTTAACAAGATACAATGTACCCTTGATCCAACAAACTCATCTCACATATCTAGCCCCAAATGAAGGATTTACCTCATTCAAAAGATTATCCATAAATATGTAAAAACATATGTAGTTAGGACCAATACACACGATATGTATAGATCACTTGTTAGATGAGTCGATAAGACACTATTCTCCCTTAACTAGAGTTTTGAGTTTGAGCCATGGAATTGATCATCTTCAAAATCTACGAGGGACGACCTACGTACACCTTGGGTTTCGACCAAAAAGGTGGTCATGAATCAGAAAGGAACAAACATATTGTTAGTAATAGGATCTAGTAACAAGAAAAGGACTTGTTTACTTTAAAGTTGTTGCAAGAAGCAAGCGAGTTTAAGCAAATCAATTATTCAACTAAGTAAACACAATAAATATATAAATACAATTCAAATGATAATGTAGATTCAGTGTTATAGGCTAGGAATTATGCAGGCAATTAGGTAGAAGACATATCTTTTGAAGGCTTAGTTTTTGTAGCATCACTTAGAATATATAAATTGGAAACACACATTAAGTGACCAACAAAGTTTTTAGCCGTTTACATCTCTCAATCTCTCATTATAAAAAACCTTTCAACTCCAATTTTTTTTTTACTTCACCATACAACACAAATACAAAGCATAAACAAAACTCCACTTGCCATTTACGTACAAACACAAACACCACAACATAGTTACATACATTTAGTACTACTATTAGCCTATAACTGAAGAGCTTACCTATAAGTCATGGCCTTCCTTAGGCGCTGCAATTTTCTAACTACTTTGGCGACTGCCTTCGTCTTCTTTCATGGGTTTTGCTCCTCTCTAACAGGTACTTTAGTCGATAAGGTCTAACACGATAACCGATAGGATGATGGTGTGTTACTAGAATGGATGCAAAACTCTAATCATGGTGTTTTATCACCTGGTGTGTACATTTATAGAGCAAAGATACAGTTTCCTACATGATGCCACAACAGCCCCAGAGGAGGCTTACTACGACTATATCATCGTAGGAGGTGGCACAGCTGGCTGCCCCTTGGCTGCCACCCTGTCTAAGCACTACAACGTGCTGTTGTTGGAGCGTGGCGGCTCTCCCTATGGGAACTCCAACATTACATCTCTTTCGGCCTTTGGATCCGCTCTTTCTGACCTCTCGGATTCATCACCTTCTCAGCGTTTTGTGTCGGAAGATGGTGTTATTAGTGCCAGGGCACGCGTCCTAGGCGGTGGCACCTGCCTCAATGCCGGCTTCTACACCAGGGCAGGTATTGTTTTTTTAGTTACATGTTTTGTCTTTTTGGTTAGAACAAGACATGAAAGTTTCAAGTGAGTTTTCGGTTTTTAGTTTCAAGTGCTTTTATGTTTACACAATCGTCGAATAATCATGTCAAAATTGCTACAACTAGATTGTGATCAGCTTGATTTTCAAAACTATCTTGAAAATCTGTGTTTAGTTTTGAAATTGTTTTACTTTCAATTAATCCCATGTAAGGTGATCTAACAAAGCTTTGTTTGATAAAGCACTCAATAGTTAGCAGTTGTTACATACAGTAAGTGATACAAAGATACTCAAATGTTATTAACTAAACTAAGGGGAAAAAAAAGGGATATGAATCCAGCAATACTTATTGCAGCGAGGAGCTATGTGAAGGCAGCGCGATGGGATGGACGCCTAGTGAACCAGTCATATAGATGGGTGGAAAACGAGGTCGTTTTCAAGCCACCAATGAAGCAGTGGCAGTCAGGGGTGAGGGATGGGCTATTGGAAGTAGGAATTCTGCCTGACAATGGATTCACTTATGACCATATCAGTGGTACCAAAGTCGGAGGCACCATTTTCGATGAACAAGGCCAAAGACACACTGCAGCAGACCTTTTGAAGCGTGCAAATGCCGATAGGCTTACCGTCTACCTACATGCCACTGTCCACAAGATCTTGTTCGCGAGCACAAAAGGTATATTTTGTCACTTCTGAATTAGCTTTGGACTGAGTTTCAATGTGAAGTACATGTACATGTATGGTATAAATTGTTTGTTTTTGTTTTTTTTTTTTGGCTTCAGAGGAAGTGAGTCCTAAGGCGACAAGCGTCTTGTTCAGGGACTCAACCGGGGCCATACACGAAGCATACCTCAACGATGGATCCATGAATGAGATCATAGTATCAGCAGGCGCGCTTGGCAGCCCTCAGCTTCTGATGCTGAGTGGAGTTGGTCCAGCACAACATCTTAAAGCCTTTAACATTGATGTTGTGTTGGATCAGCCCAATGTCGGAAGAGGGATGTCGGATAACCCAATGAACGCAGTTTACGTGCCTTCCCCTTTACCCGTTGAGGTCTCGCTCATCCAAACTGTAGGGATCACCTCCTTTGGCGCCTACATTGAGGCTGCAAGCGGTGAGAACTTCGTTGGTGGGGCTTCTTCCAACGACTTTGGCATGTTCTCTCCCAACGTAAGAAAATTTTTATAAGTCACATTGTGTTTGCATCCCAAAAGCCCAACAATGATTAGCTTTGTTGTAATGCAGATTGGACAACTTTCGACAGTGCCACCAAAGCAAAGAACACCAGAGGCGATATCCAAAGCGACAAAAGCAATGGCGGAACTTGAGCCTATAGCCTTCCAAGGCGGCTTCATTCTCGAAAAGATTCAGGGTCCAATCTCCACAGGCCATTTGGAGCTGAGGAGTCTGAACCCGAATGTAAACCCATCCGTGACCTTCAACTACTTCAAGGAGCCGGAGGACCTACAAAAGTGTGTTCAAGGCATTGAAACCATTGAAAAAGTGATCAACTCAAAGGCCTTCTCTAAGTTCAAGTACAGTGACATGACTCCGGAGTCTTTGCTCAACGCCACTGCCAGCTTCCCGGTGAACCTTTTGCCTGTCCATTCCAACTCATCAGACTCCAGAGAGCAGTTCTGCAGGGACACTGTGATGACCATTTGGCATTACCATGGAGGGTGCCGGGTTGGCCAGGTTGTGGATTGGGATTACAGGGTTTTCGGTATTGATAACCTCAGAGTTATCGATGGATCAACGCTTTCTTACACCCCTGGCACCAATCCTCAAGCAACTCTTATGATGCTTGGGAGGTAAGATTTTTAGCTATAGCTTCTATTATGACTTAAGCAGCATTTTAGGAGACGATTAGCGGTTTCTGATTCGTAGGCTTGTCTGACATGGTGCAGGTACATGGGGGTGAGGATACTGAGAGAGAGATGGGCAAGTGAAAGATCCAAGTGATCAAATGAAACTTCACCAGCTGCAATAAAAAGGTTTTCATCATCCAATGGATCAATGTTTTGCTAAAAGCCTTGTAAATCTTTTGTATTATGTGATGCAAGGTCTATCAAACGTGTCGCCTAAGGCGAGATATGAGTGCAATTTGTATGGCTACATTAATTGGTTGTGTTCCCTGAATGAAACTGATAACACATTAATTCATGTCCATCTTATGCAACATCTAAATTCATTAGAAGATAATTGATGGTTTATCGTCAAAGAGCAAATTAATGGTTTGAGTACTTGCTATTTGTATGGCATAGCAGTTCAGGTTTCATTACATACTGATGGTGAATCTTATGGGTACTTTCCACCCTCCATAATTTGTATACAACCCTTGAAAAGCCAACATTCTGAGCACAAGTTGAAAAGGAAAATGATTTTTGTACAAAAAAAATAATAATAAAATGTCAAAAAGAATATGACATAGGATATATCTCAAAGTTTCATCCAATAAAGAGATTGGCATCTAAATTTTCCTACTTTAATGTTTGAAGCCAATGTACAGATGGAATAGAAAGATCAGATCATGGGCCTTTAGGGATGGGAGATTGGAAAACATATATGCAAAGTAGAATCTTTATATCCAAGGCCAAGATATGAATTAGATAAAGAAGAAAAAAGGAGGGGAAGGGCACCATATTTTAGGGGATATCCATATATCTAAGGCATAAACTTAGGGCATATGCTATTCTCCATGGATTAGAGCTCAATAGATGGAGCTATATATATAAAGCCTACGACGATGTCTACATTAAAATAGGGCATGGCGAAGTTATGTATAGAAGGAAGATTGATGTAAGTTAGGCTAGTAAGCAAACTAGTTGTAGGGCAGCCCTACTGTTGGCATGTATCAAGTGAATGGGAGGACCGAGAAGTTATGGATACTCGGTGTCCCAAACTGAACCAGATTACGTGCCAAAGGAGAGTTGCCCTGTGACCGGTTTTGCTTAAAGAGTGTTGTGGGGAGATGAATGGAACATGCATATATGATCCATTTGCTCAGATTAAGGTAAGATCCTCTTCATTTTATATATATATATATAACTGTTTAAACAAAGAAAAGAGAGGGTCTTGTGTAATTGTAAACTCTTGGAAAAGCACAAAATCATAGGCATCTTACTTGTCTAGGAATGGATCTCAAGGTGTCTACATATTTCCGGGTTCTAAACTCTCATCTCGATTCAAGTACTGTCCTTTGTCCATGATGCCTGGAGGCAGAAATCGGATAAATGGGCGATGAATCATTAGTCCAAGTTCATCATACAAAATCAAACGCCGGGGGTGTTCAAGGGTCGTCTGTGAAAATCTTTATCAAAGTATTGTATGCTTATCCATCAAAGTATTCACTTTCAAGTTTAGGTAGTATGAATATTATCTTGATTGAAAGGAATTTTTGTCTGATTACTATTTTAGTAAAAGAGGGTAATCAACACTTGTAAGGATAAAATATAACAAGGCTACAATTTATGCCATAACACAAGCTTAAACTGATGTTTTTTTTTTGACATTAGATATATAAGAACTAGGTCTTCTTTCTAGCAAAAGACTAGCCTAAACTATCCATATGGCTAATTTGATAAAATTTCCTAAATTAGGATTACACATAATCTTACTAGTATTACAATCCCTACATACAAAATAGTTTGATGTTTGTTTCCCTTCTCTGTAGCAATGATAAGTAGTACGTATGACGTCGAAATGTTGGTAAAGATACGTGTTGTCGATAATGATTATTTGTATCTAGCTCCCAAGGCAACTTCCACATTCTATTATCTCCTTCGACGATGAGATTTTTTACACCTAATTGGACAACGAGCTATATTTCTTCTAGTGTTGCAAGCTTAAACTGAGGCATTGATGCAAAGTTTGTTAACTTAGTAAGTTATGGCATCCATAATCTAGAGCTTATAGGTTTGAATCCGTCCTCCCGCTGTAATTGCTTAGTGAGTTCAATGACGGAGCCAGAAAATTTTAGGAAGGGGGCACAATTATACATATGTGATATTGTTTCGGATTAAATAAATACTAAGAATTTTATATAATACGACAATAAATGATGTTATTTTAATATAAAATAACATCGGTTTATAATAAAGTGCTATCATTTTTTCCCGGTTAAAAATAAATAAATAAATAAATGCAATATTCGGAAAAAAATAATTAAATAAGGATATGAAACGCAATATAATAAACATTATATTCGACTTGTTATATGAGCCGAGTAGCTCGAGCTTGATTCAGGTTCTGCTCAATAAAAGCTTGGCTAGAGCTCCATTTACTAAATGAGTTAAGCATGAACACATTTTCAAGCTCGATTCAAGTTGAGTTAAGCTCGAATTATATGAAATTCATAAATTTTCATTTAAGTTAATATGTCATGAGCAAGTAAGGTTGCATAATACTTGAAAAAAACTCAATTCGAGCTCGTTCATTTACTAAACAAGCCCAATATGAGTTCAATTCCAAATTTAGGCTTAACTCGAGCTCGAATCATTTCTAAATGAGCTGAATATAATCAAGCAATACTAGACTTGTTCGGTTCGAATAACAACCCTAGTCAATACATAACTTATTGCACTCTTAACATATAATAATGTATAACCAGGTATAAAAATTATAAATTTGTGTAACTCATTATCTAATTGTCGAAATGATTACGTATAATCTCTCATTTCAAAGCTCTCAAGATGAATTATATTATGCGAATGTTAATTTAATAAAATATAAAAACATTATAGTCTATTGAAATAAAATTAAAGTGATTAATATATCTTTAATTTTTAAACATGCATAACTTTTTACTCAAATATCGGATTGGGCGTATTATATATCAAAACGAAGCTATCGACGAGGAAAATACACATAGATAACTCGTCAAATGAGAAGGGGGCACGTCACCCCATTGGCCCCCTTGGCTCCGCCACTAAGTGAGTTCGTTTGTCTTATATGAACTAAGAAATAGAAAAAACTGAGGTCCGCTTCCATTATGGTCACCGGATGGCTTACATTCTTCTTTTTTTAAAAAAAAAAAGAATTTGACATATTGGACAGGCTCTATGGGTCGAGAGGCCGAAAAAATCGACAATGGACAAACCGTTATGAAAAGGAACGAAAACACCGGACAAAATAAATTAGCAAAGACAATTACATCAAGAACAACTAGAGAGTGAAGGCCGATACTAACATAGGGGAATGATGTTGGAACCGGAACACTATGAGTCAACTCTTCATACAATTGGTAGAGGCAATGCAGGTCTAGGGTATCCTTAGGAAACAAATGTAGAAACCTCGGATTTGGACTCGATCATCAACGAGCCGTCAAATCTCGATCACGCCCACGACCTCTTGTACAGAGACAAAAGATAAGATCACATAGCTCAAAATTATACCACGACTAGAATCAAACAAACAACACTAAAGAATTAAGTCGACACAATAGATTTCTTTTCCCACAACTCTAATGAATTTGGTCTTTTATTTTAATTCATATTATTACTATTCAAAATATACCGATATTTGTTGTGGATTAGGTTGCAAGAACCAAGCTGGATTGTGCAAGTAGTTTTTAGTGTATACTCTTTTCGGTTGAAAATATTTAAGGTTTTAAGAGGTGAAATTTGATATATGATATTTGATGTTTTAGAAGTAATAATTATCCTCTTTTTAATTTTTGTACTAATATCAATATAAGTTGTACTTTTTTTGTTTAACCAATTACATTTGTGTATAATAAATGTGATGGGGGATTAAAAATTATTTGATAGGGTATTTAAAGGTGGAAGTTATAATTAAGAGGTTTCTTAATTTGGGCATAAAACTCTAAAACATCGTTTATTTCCGACCGGAGGGAGTATAATATAAGTATTTTTTCCTTTGCCCTTTTGCCAAGAGCTTGCCTAACAAGTTAGGCGTTTATTATATTTTAAAATTAATAAATTCAATATATATATATATATATATATATATATATATATATATATATATATGTATGTATGTATGTATGTATTTTATCTGAATTTGAACAGAGGGAACGATAAGTAATAGTAAAAAAACCGGGCTTTTTGCTAAAATAACCCAACTATCCGACACCCTTTACACCCATTGTAACGGCCCAAATATAAATATTCGGGTTACGTTTCGAAGGATTGGATACCTTCGCTCGGATCTTGCAATTCGAGTACGGTTTGAGTTTCAAAACAAAGTGTTAGTGCTAAAAGAAGGGATTTCATACCTTAAATTCGGTGGGAGGTCCATTGGGGACCATAACCTGTCCTGCTTGACTAAGTCGCTCAAAACCAGTTATAGTTCAAAACATAAACAAAGGAAATCGACGATACAACTTGCCTCGGCGGAGCCGGGTCAAAGCCAATATAAACAAGTGTAAAACCTCCAAAGTGCCGAGTCTGGTGGTAAGTCAGTCTCTCGGTTAGCTGAACGTCCCAGATTAAACCCTCGTCATGGAAGCACGGAACAAGCAATGATCAAATACCTAAACCACGAGTCAAGGTCGAGCCACTCATGCGGGCCCTGAAGACCTCGCTGAGGACATATAATATGCATTTACCTAAATAAAGGATGCTCTAATGCAGTGCGGAAATATTAAACACATAAGCATGCTAACAATTTATATATATGCAGAAAGCGATTAAATGGGATCCCGCACAGAATGCCAAGTGGCATGTCCCTCTCCTACTCCCACACCCATGCTCGTTAGTGCAGGAACCGGCCGCGTTCAATGCCATATAGCAACATCTCATCATGTCATATATCATGTCTCATGTCTCATTTCATATGTCATTATTTTCTTTCTTTCTTTCTCATGGTATGATATCAGACTCGATTAGGAACAACACGATGAGACAGGGTCATCCTATGACCGTAGCAAATGACTCTAGGACTCACAATTTAACGGTCGTTCAACCATACGCAAAGAGAATACGGATGCTCGATCAGTTGTGTAACCTAAGCATGCTACTACATGAATACGCAAGATGCAACACCTACACACTATATGACACATCATGCATGAGTTTCTAACTTGAGTAAGCCCCGAAGGACTTATCTGGAGGTGCAAAGCCGCAAAGTAAGGCGGCAAGAGTAAGCAATCCAACAGATCAGAGATCACCTAGTAATCCCATGAATAACATAATAAGTCTAAGTCTAATTTACACAAAGCATGTCAAATAACACACGAGTTACATATGAAACATATAAGATACACATAAATAATATAACTCGACCATTTGGTCATTATCAACATTATCATCTCATCTTCACTTCTCATCTCGTCTCATCATATCTCATAATCCAACAACTTTCTCAATTTGGTCATAATATCATCATCATTAGTCAACTCAACACATCACCATCATCATCATTATTATCATTTATCTCAACTTAACTCAACATCTTATATTATCATAATTCCACAAAAAAGATTCATCAAGTCATTCAACAAGTTAAATCAAGTAAGTCAATTTCTCAAGGTTTTCCAAAAACTCTTAAATCGCAATTTAGTTCAACTCATTCAAAACAACTTTCTCAATTCATACTTGGTCAAAAATCTATTTATAAACACAATTCTTTAACTCAACTCATAAACAAATTCGACATGATTAGAATGTTTCCCAAATCTCCTTTAAATAGCAAACCAATTTCCGACCTTTGAAAATATTTTCCCAATTTACCCTTTTAAATCTAAAGTTCAAATAGTCCAATTAAATAGTTCAAAGGTCCAAGGGTCCAATAGGTCAGTTTGGTGAATAATTTCCGTTAAAATATTATTTGTCCACAAAGTATTTATCAACATTTAAACCTCTTCTCCAGTCCATTTCAACAAGTCAAGTCATTAAAATAGTTCCGACATTTAGAAATATCTTAATCAACTTAAATAATTCAACTAACCATTTAAGTTTCAAAATAACTTATTCACATAAATAATATTCAAACAATCAAGTCAAATAAATAAATAAATAAATAATTCAGAAGATAATTAAATACTCAATAAGTAATAAAAAGCTAACAAGTCAATGGATTATGTAAATAGCATTAGCAACTTTAAGACCATATATCATCAATTAAATAAACACCCAAATAAATCCATTTTAACTAACTTCATAAATAAATTACTTATAGAAATGATCATTATAACAAATAATTCAGAATAATTTTTAATAATAACTAAACAAATAATTTATGGCATTTAAATCATAATATAAGTAAACAAATAAATAAAACCCATTTCTATCCCAAATACCAAAGAAAAGGCCCAAAACAAAAGAAAAGAGGAGAGCCCAACCCGGATCCAAAACCCCGCCCAGATCCAAGCCCACCCCATCTCTCAAATCATATTTTTTAAGTGAACCGGCAATTTTTGATAAAAACAGACCGAGCCGGCCAGGAAAAAAAATAAAAAGAAAAGAGAGAACCAGGGCCTGGACCAGTGTTCTACCCGCGGCTGCTGTGCGACAATGGAGAAAGAGGGAAGAAAGAGGGGAAGAAGAACAGGGCCGCCAGAGACTCCTTCCAACCAGACACTCATTCCTCGACTGATCTACAAGCTTCCCCGACCACCACCCACAAAAAAAGAATCAAACGCAGCAAGGAAGGGAGGGGAAACGAGGGCTCACCGAGGGGGTTGAAATCTTCACCGGAGGTGCTCGTCGGGCATGATTCGGCTTCGTCAATGAGGGAGGGGCTTTGGGGTCGGCCTAGGAAGAGTGAAGGAGGGTCAAAGTTGCTCTTTTACTAGGTTTTGAATCGAAATAGGGGATTGAAGCTTAATGTCCTCAGATTTCGAAAATAGGGGAGGATGGTGTTCGAGCGGTGCGGCCTTGCTTCATCGGAGTTCCTGGGCTTCGGTGGAACTCCTAGCTACTGCTACTGCTTTCTCGAAAGGAAGGAAGGCTGGCGGCTTCGAAGGAACGAGAAGGAATGGGGCTTGGTTTGTTCTCAGCGAAATAGGGGAGCTTGGCTCGCGGTGGCGACGACGTCTGCCGAGGAGAGGCTGGAGCGCTGTTGGGGCTGCTGGACGATGAGGAAGCGAGGAGAGTGGTGGCTTGACTGGAGATCAGAAACAGAAAGGGGATATGAAGGAGGAGGGAATTGAAATGGGGGTGATGCTTGTGGGGGTTCTCGGCAAGGAACAGGGGAAGTGGGGGATGTTTGAAATTAAAGACATAGGAGGGGAGGGGAGGTTTGATCCTACTACCAATGGCGTGGGAAAATGTCTTTGATAGGCATGGGAGTGGTTGGGAGAAAAGCCATAAAAGGGGAGTTAGTAGGGGAGGTGAGGGAGAGTTGCTTGTGAGGGTGGATAAAATAATAATCGGAATTTTCGCCTGGTCCCCCCGAGGTAAGGGCAAATTCACCGGGTGTACAAAACTTTGGGATATTTCATCAAATACCCCTGAGGTTTCGTTTTTTTTTCGCGAAATACCCCTCCGTTAAATGGGTTAAAAATAGGTTATAACTCCGTTAAATAAGAAAGAAAGAAACAAGCTCACCTCTTTGGTTACAGGAACTTCATCGACCTTGAGGGAGAGAGAGGACTCATGGAGCTTGGAGCCAAAGCCATTGCCTGAGATTGCCCAACGCTAGTAAAGAAGAGGTGGTCAACGCCAATAGTTGCTCTTGAGGTAAGTGTCTTCTCTTAGTTTCGACTTAACGATATACAATTTGAGGATTTAGGTTTTTTGATTTGGAAAATTTGGTGGATTCATGTGAGAATATTCGAAATTGGGTTTGTTTGTTGGTTTTATGGATGAAAAGATATCTAATTTTGTGATATGTATTTGATTTCAACTCCCTTTTTAGTTATGAGATGTAGGGTTTGGGGATTTAAGGCTTTATGAGTTTTGGGGAATTATACAAGCTAAATATTGGTTTTCTGAGATTTAAATGAACAAAAAAGACAATTTCTATCTTTAGTTTAGGGTTTATTGTATTGCTCAGATTGAATCTCATATATGGAAGCATGTATTATGTACTGTCATCAATTTTGAAAATATATGGGGGTAGATTTAGGGGTTGTTTAGTAATCCTACTAAGTGTTGAAATCAATTCACTGGAAAATGAAAACATCTTGAAACTTTTGTAGAATGGAAGAGAAGATATTATTGAGACTTCGCTATATCCATCGAGAATATGTGGAAATAGAGGTTGATGATCCCGATAAGTGCAACATTCTGGATTTATTTGTTGAATTGTTAGAGGGGGCTGAGAAAATTAGAATGTTCCTTCCTGACCATCCAACTATGTGGTATGCGCATAATGAGCAAAGTTTTCAACTAGAAACTGATAGCGATGTTGTGAACATGTTCCATTTATTTTCCGAGAAGAAGTTAATTAATTTGGCCATTGGAACAGCTGATTCCCCTTCTAAGAATTTAGACATGGCACGAGATTTGTTTGATTCTAAAAGGCAACTAGTAGCTCCCCAAAGGTCGAGTCATGGTAGTCTACCTACGTCTAATAGGAGAGTTCCTCCTACCTCGGCAAGAAGAAGAGAAAAATGTGTTGTAAAAGATGGAGCTGCCTCTCTTTCATTAGGTAGTGAACCCACTTCTGATGATGTTAGTAGAACAAAGGGTGATTTGGCTATGTCTATTTTACCTAATGCTGAAATGCCATCTGATGTTTCATTTGGAGTCGATGTGCCTTCCACTCCAGTACTTGATATGTATATGTCCTCTGATGATGGTGTCGATGAAATATGTGACAGCGACAGTGAATCAGATTATTTCGATAGAATATATGAGAATGGAGAGATGTATGCAGAGACAGATTTTGGGAAGATCAAGCTGAAGGCGTGGATGCTCTTTTGTGATAAGGAAAGTTTACTGAATGTGGTAAGAGATTATTGTGTACAAGAGGGATTTGTTGTTGTAGTTTCGAAGACAGATCACAGTAGGTATACATCAATGTGTGGAGACTCAAGTTGTAATTGGAGGATTCATGCCTCTTCACTGTCAGATGGTAAGACATGGGCAATCAAGACATTGGAGAGCACTCATTCATGCCTTAAAGTGGGCCAGTACAATTCTATGGCGACTCCGGCGTGGGCGTCAACTAAGAATCTAGAGTATGTACGAGCAGATGAAGAGGTCAAGGGCAAGACCGTTCAGACATTTTTATTTGAAAATTTTGGTATACATTTGAAGTCAACCTCTTTGTACAAATCAATAGCACTTGCGAAAAAAATTATCAATGGAAGTGAGGATACTTCGTATGGGAGCTTGCCCGGCTATTGTGAGGTCTTGAAGACTTCGAATCCTGGATCGAAGGCTCGTGTGGTGTGGAATCACATTGAAAATGATCCTGAAAAGCCGATACAATTTAGAAGTGTGTTTATTTCACTGAAGCCAATGATTGATGGATTCATTCATGGATGCAGAGGACTAAATCAGTCTCAACTAAAAATAGAAAAATTTTAGTACAAATGCAAGTGCCACAACACCAAAGATAATCCTCCATATGTGAATGTCACCGCTCAATGCCTTCTCTTTCTCATCTTGAAGCCTTTGGATCTCACTCTTATATGCTTGGATGATATCCTCTTTCACGTCTAATGCATTCTTCACTTGAATTATCTCATCCCTTAACATTGGGATCAATTTCCTTGCCGGAGCACATAATGGAGGGTCAAACCATTCACACACTCGACAACCTCCTGACTGCATTGTAATAAAAAAAGATTACATACCTTGTAATAGAAGAAAAAACAGTTGCATTGAATCATAACTTATAAGAACAAGTAGTCGCCTTGATATCTAAGGAAACCCATTAATCTTTTGCCACCTGCTTATGAAAACCATATCTAACTTGTAGCATTCAAAGAAAATCTTGTTCATGGTTTACTCGGCTTTTAACAATAACAAGCCAATTTGATGAAGTTTTAAAGTGACAAGAAATAGGAATCAGAGTCAAATTATTAGCAAATTAAAACTAGTAAATCAAAATAGGCTATCCAATGGCTCAAAAGCCTCTAACTGAAAGAAACTTTGGAAAGAGCTTACAAATTCTCTGCATTCACATTATAGTTGCAGAAAAAAAATCAAGAATGGAACATTAAAAAACATATTACATACCTTGTAATTCTTACATCTCAGAAATCTTCTTCCTGGATTTCCATCTGTCATGGAAGTGAAATATTCACACTCAACTCCACATTCACATATTATTAGTCTAGAATTCTTTGCTGCAGCATTCCACTTCCTCATGAAGAAACATGAATTTAAGCCCCCTTTCATCTTCACCTTTGACAATTTAAGCAAAAAACTACTGCTCAGAAAGATTTCCCCAAAAATTTCAGCAATTGAAAACCCTAATTTCTAACAAACATACCATTGGATTGCCACTACTGCCAGATCCTTGTGAATCAACCATAGACGAACAAACATCGCTCATATATGCTTTTGAATTGTAATTGCGGATTCCCTCTCTGATTTCGTCAAGTTCTCCAATCACCTTCGTAGTCTAAGCTTCGTATAGAGAGAGAGCCTGGGAGGTGGTAGAGTTGGGAGGTCGTGCACTGGCTTCCTTGACCTCTCTTCTTGCTCTCTCTCGATCTCTTAATCCTTTTCTTGGTCTCTCTCGATCTCTCGATCCTTGATTCGCTTTTCTCTCTTCTCTGAATTGTTCTTCGCTCTTCTCTGTATTTCTTTCTTTCTTTCTTTTATTTTCTTTTTTTTAATGAAAATGTTAACCTATCTAACGGAGGGGCATATGGCGAAATTTTACAAAACCTTAGGGGTATTTGGCGAAATATCCCAAAGTTTTGTATACCTCGCGAATTAAGTTGTACCACAGGGGCACCATGCGAAAATTCCGAATAACAATAAATACCCGAGAGTAAATCCCGAAACCCGCTTTTCGACCTTATCCTGATGCGATTAAAATAAATTGAAAATAAACATTTAAATCCGAATTAAATAACGAAAACCGAAAATATTTTCAAGCCTCGGAATAATAAAGCGGGATAAATTCGTTTTTAATCGAATAACAAGTTCATGCCGGGAGTTGTCTCAAAAGAATAAATATTAAAATCGCTCTCTCGAGGACGAAAATTTTTAAAATTTTTCAGAATTCTTAGAATCTAAATAAATTCTAAATCGAATTAAAATCTATAATTATAAAAATAATTTTTACAAATATCGGTCTTTACATTATGCACCTCTAAAAGCAAGTCTCGTCCCTGATACTAAAATCCCTTTAAAACAACAAAGCCATTTCAAGTCAGTTCTTCATATGTCATTCATCCAGGTTTGCAGAAATTCATAAGGCAGTTTATCCATCTCTAAGGGCTAATCCTAAATTCCTTTTCCTAAGTTCATTCCTTATAATCGGTCTTGACATATCAAATGTTGCACAACCAACACATCACATAACCAACACCACTTTATCAAGATTCACTAATAATAAGGTCCAACGTCATATCAAAGCTCACGATATCATCATGTTAATTATTAACACATCAGAATATCACCTATAAACATAAAAAGGTTCATCATATCAGAATATCATCCTATCAAAATTTCAGTATAGCAGAATTATTCATAATGAGAATTTCATTTTGTCAAAAGGCAACATGTCAAATCTTATTATCAACAGATCACAAAATCATGAAAATCTGCATATCGTTACCAACCAGAATAGAACACAACCATCAACTCACATATCACCATCAAGCTCCCGAAGCCAAGATCAAGCCTAAGCTAGGTCCACCAACTCAAATCATGGTAAAATCCCCAAGTATAACTGCATCCCGCTTCTCGTACAACCGAAACTCATAGATGTCCTCATCAATTCCCTTCATACAAGTCTAAAGGTCAAGCCTACTCCCAATACACCCATCATATATCCCAAATGTTCAGGTGAATGAGTTCTCTAAGAATCAACTCACACAAGATCTCAAGTTCATGGTCCCAACTTCCAATCTAACCAAATAAAGCTCACATAACTGAATTTATAATTCCCCAAGTTAATCATAAATCAAGACCAAGATCGCAAATCCTCAGCAATTCCTCTATCTAATACACTATCACTCTAGGCGTCTCGTATCGAATTCATTCATTTCACCTACGTCCTCAAGAGTTCATCCGATTGATATCTCTACGAGAGAAGTCTCAATTGCGCCTATACCCCGACCCTACTTTTCATGCCAATAAGCACACTCATTGCTAATCCACCTCTAAAGAACCAACTCCTATTGACAGCCTCATACAAGGGCATCACTACACCCTATATCCTCAATATGTCACAAGAAAAGGTTCATCTCCTAAGCTACTTACATATCCCAAACAACAAAAAGACCTCACTCAACTATGTCGGAAAGTCCTATCAGTACTCAATCGTCTGCATTCGCCAGATTCTAAGTCAAAGAGCCAACTAGTGCTAAATCCGTAACACAACCCATCCGGTCTCCTCAACCGCACCTATACCCAAGTGGTCAACAACATGGATTACTCATCTAACTCACCATAATATCTCCAAATCGAATCGTATCTCTACATTTCCCAAAAGGTCATAGAAATTTCACTCATTCACAATACCAATTTATCATTCAGTGTCCCACTATAGCCTCAATTAATCACAAGCCTTCAAGCCATCTTATACTAGCTCCTTATTGCCACATACTCCTAACTTGCCTTAGACTACAATCCTCAAACAACGGTACCGTACTTCTTAATGACCTTTATCACCATCCAACTTCCTAATAAGTCCTAGGTCCTCCTTATCCGAATTTACCCAAGGCATCACAATTTACTCAAAATTTCCATAATCTCATGAACATTAGTATCATCATGTCCTCCACCTGGACTAGTTCTCATATTCGTTCTTCAGAATCTTCCTATCTCTAAACCCAATCAATCAAACTCATGATCAACCTCAATGATACCTTTTCTCCGCTATAGGCCTTTCCTCAAATCTCATTTTTCTTTTCCTAGCACCTCAACATTCAAATCACTGTCACGCATACCAATTACGATTTCTTCCTATTCTAAACAAATCTTTCAATCTTGCCTCTAGTAATCCTCCAATTACAGTTATAGCAGGTATCCTGAATTCCCAAGAGCAAACCTCAATATCGATATCGCCTCCTGTTCCTTATCATATAAACAACTCGAATCCCAAGATCCACAAATTTCCAAGCAGTCGTAGTCACTTAAACCTTAACGATATCCATAATTCATTCCTTACCAAGGTCATCCCTACTCATAGTACGAATAACCTAAGTCCCAAGGTCTACAATTCCCCAAGCCATCCTAGTAAGCCAAGCATTAGTGTCATCCACAATTCGCTCCTTGGAAACATTGCTATCACTCCTAGTACGATAATCTACCTATCATCACATCCTCTCTACGAGAGCTCCTAAATCAAACATGCCCAGTCTACTCATATCTTCCCTCAAGGATGCCTAAACAGATTTACTCTATCCTTCATCCAAATTTACTCGCATATGCTATAACCTTAATTCCGCAAATCTTTCCATTCTCATCCTATACTCCATCTAAGGCCTACCTAGAAGGCTCATCTAAAAATTCCTAATCACCGTCTCCTATCAGTCCTAGAAAATCACTCGATCCTGCTTAATTCAATGTCTCCTTCCTATGACTATCCAGTCAGTTGTTCTCTTCCTCATGTCGACACTTCTTTTATAAGATGACACAAGGGTCCCAAGTTAGAAGAGGTAGAGGAGAGAGAAAAACAGACAACCCGAATTCCTTATGAAGTCAAATACGGACCAAGACTGGGGATAACAAGACTAAGGACAAGGCTCCAACCTGAGAATAACAAAAGTATGGGGACACATGTTCAAATCAACAATTATCTGAATAGGACATGTATTAATATAACGTTATATCAGGTAATGTAGTCACAAATGAGACTACAATTATACCAAACAGAAATCTCGAAGGGGACCATTAACCCACTGACTCAAGAGCCCATTTCCCGTGGAATGCTTGTATGACTCATTTGGGTAAGGGAAAAGAGTACTCAAATTGTTTCCCAACAGAAGGATGGTCGAGCTCTAGATAAAGTCTAATGACAAGAAGACACCTACTGATCATCGCAAGAATCGAGAGGGAAGACTCGACAAACAACCTATCCCTTTAGACTCGGAATCATGTCGAGAAACTTAGGTTATTCGAAGTTGATCTTCTAGTACATTAATTAACTTGTGGCATGACCTAAGGCATCAAGCACGGTACTCCATCACGCACCTAAGTAATCAATACACCCGAACAGATATCTCGAATATGATTAGATGCCCAACCCAATTTCCTGTGGAGGATGCCGATACCAAAAGAAGATTTAATAAGAACATCTATGGAAGAAGATAGAAGGAAAGAAGGAGAAGAAAAGAATAGTAAAGGAGAGAAAAGGAAGGGAAGGAAAATGAAGTAAAAGGAAGGAACAGGAAACGATCGATAAGACATCATTTAGGGACATGGGAGAAGATAGGAGAAGAGGAAGCGGAATGGAAAGAATATACATTCTTCAACAATCCTCAGCCTTAACTAGAAATCTTTTGAACAGAAGGTGAAATGAAAAAGAAGCGACATAGACAGTTGAATAATGGGAAAAATCAATTAATCCGATCCCCTTCGAGGGGAATCGCCCTCAGGCCAAATTTATATAAAGTCACAGAATCTACCTAGAAGCTGCCCTTCGAGGGGCAACTGGCCAGAGGGGCAACTATCCTCTCGGCCTCTATATCCTAACTCCGCTAGTCCAACCACCACGGTGCAAACTCCTTGGAGTCTTCCAGGCCCTCTGTAAAGTACAAAGCTAAGATTTGCCTACCATTTCCCAAGTCTACATCCAATAGGGATGGTCTATCGCCTTTCTACCCACTCGATTTCCTTTTCCGATTTCATCACTTTAAGATAAATTTATTAAGTTATGTCCAATAATTTAGCCCTATTAAATTCATTTTGCCCTTTAAAACTCTTCAAATCCTTTAAAACATTGGGCGGTTTTCAAAATCATACTTCAACCATTTTGTACTCGAATCGTGCAACCCAAGCTCTGATACCACCTTTGTAACGGCCCAAATATAAATATTCGGGTTACGTTTCGAAGGATTGGATACCTTCGTTCGGATCTTGCAATTTGATTACGAGTTGAGTTTCAAAAAAAGTGTAAGTGCTAAAAGAAAGGATTTCATACCCTAAATTCGCAGGACGTCCATTGGGGACCATAAGCTGTCCTGCTTGACTAAGTCGCTCAAAATCATTTATAGTTCAAAACATAAAGAAAGGAAATCGACAATACAACTTGCCTCGGAGGAGCCGGGTCAAAGCCAATATAAACGAGTATAAAACCTCCAAAGTGTCGAGTCTAGTTATAAGTCAGTCTCTCGGTTAGCTGAACGTTCCAGATGAAACCCTAATCATGGAAGCACGAAACAAGCAAGAATCAAATACCTGAAACTATACCACGAGTCAAGGTCGAGCCACTCATCCAGGCCCTGAAGACCTCACTAAGGACATATAATATGCCTATACCTAAATAAAGGATGCTCTAATGCAGTGCAGAAGTATTAAACACACAAGCATGATAACAGTTTATATATATGCAGAAAGCAATTAAATGGGATCCTGCACAAAATGCCAAGTGGCATGTCCCTCTCTTACTCCCGCACCCATGGTTGTTAGTGCAGGAACCAGCCGCGTTCAATGCTAAATAGCAACATCTCATCATGTCATATATCATATCTCATGTCTCATTTCATATGTCATTATTTTCTTTCTTTCTTTCTCATGGTATGATATCAGACTCGATTAGGAACAACACGATGAGACTGGGTCGTCCTATGACCCTTGAAAATAACTCTAGGACTCAAAATTTAATGGTCGTTCTACCATACGCAAAGAGAATACGGATCCTCGATCAATTGTGTAACCTAAGCATGCTACTATATGAATATGCAGGATGCAACACCTACACACTATATGACACATCAGGCATGAGGTTCTAACTTGAGTAAGCCCCGGAGGACTTACCTGGAGGTGCAGAGCAGCAAAGTAAGGGAGCAAGAGTAAGCAATCCAACAGATCAAAGATCACCTAGTAATCCCATGAATAACATAATAAGTCTAAGTCTAATTTACACAAAGCATGTCAAATAACACACGAGTTATATATGAAACATATATGATACACATAAATAATATAACTCAACCATTGGGTCATTATCAACATTATCATCTCATCTTCACTTCTCATCTCATCTCATCATATCTCATAATCCAACAACTTTCTCAATTTGGTCATAATATCATCATCATTAGTCAACTCAACTCATCACCACCATCATCATTATTATCATTTATCTCAACTTAACTCAACATCTTATATTATCATAATTCCACACAAAAGATTCATCAAGTCATTCAACAAGTTAAATCAAGTAAATCAATTTCCCAAGGTTTTCCAAAAACTCTTAAATCTCAATTTAGATCAACTGATTCAAAACAACTTTCTCAATTCATACTTGTTCAAAAATCTATTTATAAACACAATTCTTTAACTCAACTCATAAACAAATCTGACATGATTAGAATGTTTCCAAAATCTCCTTTAAATAGCAAATCAAATTCCGACCTTTGAAAATATTTTCCCAATTTACCCTTTTAAATCTAAAGTTCAAATAGTCCAATTAAATAGTTCAAAGGTCCAAGGGTCCAATAGGTCAGTTTGGTGAATAATTTTCGTTAAAATATTATTTGTCCACAAAGTATTTATCAACATTTAAACCCCTTCTCCAGTCCATTTCAACTAGTCAAGTCATTAAAATAGTTCCAACATTTAAAAATATTTTAATCAACTTAAATAATTTAACTAACCATTTAAGTGCCAAAATAACTTATTCACATAAATAATATTCAAACAATCAAGTCCAATAAATAAATAATTCAGAAGATATAATTAAATACTCAATAAGTAATAAAAAGCTAACAAGTCAATGAATTATGTAAATAGCATTAGAAACTTTAAAACCATATATCATCAATTAAATAAACACCCAAATAAATCCATTTTAACTAACTTAATAAATAAATCAGTTATAGAAATGATCATTATAACAAATAATTCAGAATAATTTTTAATAATAACTAAACAAATAATTTATGGCATTTAAATCATAATATAAGTAAACAAATAAATAAAACCCATTTCTCTCCCAAATACCAAAGAAAAGGCCCAAAACTAAAGAAAAGAGGAGAGCCCAATCCGGATCCGAAACCCCGCCCAGATCCAAGCCCACCCCATCTCTCAAATCGGATTTTTAGTGAACCGGCAATTTTTGATAAAAACAGACGAGCCGGCTAGGAAAAAAAAGAAAAAGAAAGGAGAGAACCAAGGCCTGGACCAGTCTCCTACCCGCGGCTGCTGTGCGACAATGGAGAACGAGGGAAGAAAGAGGGGAAGAAGAACAGGGCCGCCAGAGACTCCTTCCAACCCGACACTCATTCCTCGACTGATCTACAAGCTTCCCCGACCACCACCCACACAAAAAGAATCAAACGCAGCAAGGAAGGGAGGGGAAACGAGGGCTCACCGAGGGGGTTGAAATCTTCACCGAAGGTGCTCATCGGGCATGATTTGGCTTCGTCGATGAGAAAGGGGCTTCGGGGTAGGCCTAGAAAGAGTGAAGGAGGGTCAAAGTTGCTCTTTTACTGGGTTTTCAATCGAAATAAGGGATCGAAGCTTACCGTCCTCGGATTTCGAAAACAGGGGAGGATGGTGTTCGAGCGGCACGAACTTCCTTCTTCGGAGTTCCTGGGCTTCGGTGGGACTCCTAGCTAGTGTTGCTGCTTTCTCGAAAGGAAGGAAGGCTGGCGGCTTCGATGGAACGAGAAGGAATGGGGCTTGGTTTGTTCTCAGCGAAACAGGGGAGCTTGGCTCGCGGTGGCGACGATGTCTGCCGAGGAGAGGCTGGAGGGCTGTTGGACGACGAGGAAGCGAGGAGAGTGGTGGCTTGGCAGGAGATCAAAAACAGAAAGGGGATATGAAGGAGGAGGGAAGCGAAATGGGGGTGATGTGTTCGCTAGAGGGATGAGTGTAGGGATTCAAATATCTAAATATAACGATTCACAACTAGACTAGTCCCTGGCTCAAACAAATAATACAAGAATCCCCTCCCTTGTAGTAGTAGGGTAATTCAGGATCGAATCAACGAGGAGGTATGTCAGTGCTTCCCTTGTTGTACTCACGATCAAAGCTTTCGACCTCAGAAGACACTCGATATCGATGTGTCTGGTCGATATCGACCTCAGTTCTTGTCGATTTCCAGTACAGTTCCTGCAGAAGACAAAAGCAGCAAAGTCGACGTTGAGCAGAGACCTCGATATCGACGTTAGACCTCGATATCGACCTTTACAGTCGATTCTGATGTTTGTCACAGAAACTGTAATTCGTAACCAATTGGCGGAAAAGAGTACGAAGAAAATAGAATGGTAAAGAAGGATGATCAGAAACAAAACTAAAACTTTTATATGTAAATTCAATTAATTAAAAGCTTCCAAAGTCGGGGTTTCGTGCCACAACGATAACAATGTAAGTTTTATGCTAAAGTTATGAAATTTAATGCCTTTCTGTCAAATAACTTTCGTTATCAACACTTAGGTGATTAGAGGCTCTCGCATAGTTCCTAAGAGTTACTATCCAATTCACGAGCAATCCAAGTTCACAATATGAGTGGCTTTCACTTCAATAATGCAAATAATGAATCTCCCTAACTTTTGCAAAGGATCATGCATAGGATAGAAGACGGAATCGCATAAAAGTCATACCTTTGATGCACTTACCCTACATCATTATCGTCGGGCTCACCCCGACCCTAGAAGTGGGTTGACTACTCGCTCCTCATCATGCACATCATCATCATCATTGTTGAAAGAAAACTACTTTGAATTAAACTTTGAAAGAAATTACAACCGAACAAGCCAAAACTCCGCTCTCGCTTCTCTCCAACTCACTCGGCCTTCTCACTCTCTCTCTAACTCGCTAAAAACTCAATGTAAAACTGGAATTGTATGTGCTTGGATGCCTAAACTCAGCCCTAATGGCCTCTATATATAGATATCGAACTTTGCTATTCAAAGACTCGAAACTTTATCTTTATTCTCTAAGATAAAACTTAAATAAAGTAAAAACTAAAAGTTCTATGGTAAATTAGCTCATATGATAGCTCTGGTGTTGAAGATAAGAAATCTCGACTTTTGGATAGACGTGCAAGCTTCGGATAGAATTCTATAAAAATCTGAGTCGGATTCCTCTGATGGGAAACATCGATATCGACCTTGAACATCGATATCGACCTCTGTGAAACTTTATCTCGAGCTCTCCTTCTCCTACTCGGACTGACACTCGACTTCTATCTTTTAGCTCGATCTGGCAACATCGATATCGACCTCCAGACGTCAATATCGACCTCTCTGGTGTCGACATGCTTTGTTTCATTTCCTGCTCGATTCCTATGTCTCTGCTGCACTCGATGTCGAGGTCCCCAGTTGATTTCTACCTCTTCAGAAGACTTTGAGTTCTTTTTCCGCTCTTCCAAATCTGTCCATTTTTATCCTGTTTTCTACGAAATCAGATAGAAACTCGTGCAGACCCATATATTTGATATTTAAGCATAAACTACACTAATCCCATGTTTTCCCACTAATATGCATGCAAAAGACGATAAAATGGACTTTTATGTGCATAGAAAATATGGCAATTTGCGCGCACATGAAACACCCCATACTTAAGCTTGCTTGTCCCCAAGCAATACCTTTAATGGTCATTCAGGGGAAGAAAGTAAACCCTCAAAATCATAGATTCATTTTTCATATGTCCCTACAATCAATTGCCATCCTCGATAAGGTACTTATGTCAACCAAGTCCATGTCTGTGCATAAAAGCAATTTCATACTCTTAAAAGGAGGTAATATGCAAAAACAATTTTAGCGACATAGCATTAATAATCAAGAGGACTTTTGCAAGCTTGTGAGAAGTAGATTGGTAAAAGGCTAAAGGTGGGCTAATATTTGGCCATGTGGTGTTAAATCCGGGGAAACATACTTTCTTTCCAAAACATTCCACATTCCTTCTTCATAATGTCTCACCTTTCACTCATCGCTCAATGCTTTTATTCAATACAATGCTTTTACCTCTCTAACCTTAGCACTGCCTTCTCGCGAGTCGCAAACTTGGGTGTCATGAATGGCCCCGGATACTTAGTACTTCAGACTCCTCACCTTGTGTCCCATCTCGCTGAACTAACATCTCAACGAGCAGGGTCGACCTACCTTTATCTCCTGAGGTGATCGGATTTTTTCTCGCTCATTAAATTTTCCATATTTCATAAATTTCTTTCATTCCTGCCAACAACTTCATAAATAATGCACAACTCCATATAACTCCAAAGATGACATCCATTCTCAAACTTGTCCCCGGCTAGGGTATAAGGTATAAAATGGGCAATATGTATATATGTGGAGCAATAATGATCATGGTAAGGCTCATATATGGCTTTCTGACTTTTGCAAATATGCATAAGTAAGGCTGGGATATGAACTTGTATATGTAAGCACTTTGTATGGAAATTTTCATAAAAAGCCTCCATCATCTTATCATGCACATGTCAAAAGCAACTTCAAATTTTTCATCTCCTTTATTTTTTTCTTTTTGCACTTCATTGGGACTTCCCTTAACTAGGCAATTTCATGTTATATCTCTAATGAATCTAATTTTGCATCATAGAGCTCTTTTTTTATACTTCCATGACTCTTCTTTTTTTTTTCAAATTTTTGATGGGGTCATTTCATTTTTTTTTTTTTCGAAATAAAAACTAAATATGCATTAAGATAAATATGCAAATCTAAACTAAGTATGAATATGCAAGTAAGCTTTTCCCCCACCCCATAGTTAAAATTTACAGTGTCCTCACTGTATTAGAACTACGGTTAAGAAGAAAACTTACTAAACCGTCACAAATTTCAGGAGTCGAAGAAGACAGCAGCCATGGTCGATATCGACCTTTAACATCGATATCGATGTTTCTCAACGATTTCTGGCTCAGGCTTCAGGGTGATCCGGCCTCGACCACAAGCCCATCTAAGTCGACCTTAAGGTCGATGTCGATCTTGGACATCGATTTCGATGTCTTTTCTGTGTGCTTTTCTCTTTCCTGCAACTTGTAAAAAAATAAAACCAAAACAAAATATGCAAAACAATAAAGTGTCTCAAACCAAAGTAAAAGCTGTCTAGAACCAAAACTAAGTCTTTGTTACACGCTCTAGATTTTTAAGTCGCTAGGCCGACTTCTTCCTTTGCGCTTCTCATGGCGGCATCTGCAGAGCCCATGTGGCCTGGGCCTCAAATATGACTCCTTTCTTGTCACGTAGCTGCATTCCGCCGGGATGGATTTGATTCACCATGAATGGTCCCAAATTTTTATCTTTGAATCTCGTAGGGAACCAATGGTCCTTGGATTTGACAACATAGACCTTGTCTCCTATCTCATATTGGCTCGAATCATCATCGGATACCCTACATAAGCGCACATGCCAAGGCACACCTCTTCCAAATAATGATAAATCTTTAATTGTAATGGAGCAAGAGGAATCTGTACCTTGACTTACCTTCTTCTCAGTCTGTGGCTCAAGTCGATGTCGATGTTCAGAGGTCGATATCGACCTCTGTTGTACTCCTGGAGGATCAGTCGATTTGGAGAGTTTCTGCTCGATATGATCAGGTCGATGTTGACCCTCAGAGATCGATATCGAGGTCTCTGTTCCTCCCTTCTCAGTGCTGATGGTGGTCGATTTCGGCTGGGTATGGTCGATATCGACCTTAGACCCCGATTTCAATGTTTCTTTTCCTCCTCCGTCGACCCCATACTTATCACCTGGCACAAAATCTTGAACATTATTAGTCGATATCGACTTACCTGGGTCGATTTCCATGTTCTGTTGGGCCCCTTCCTTCAAGATTGCCACAACTTCCGCCACTTGGGCTTCTATGGCCCTCTTCTCAAGCTCCTCCGGTGTCATACTTCTTACTTTGGCTTCTCCACATGCAATGTAGACACCATTTATGGCTTTTATCTCCATTGACCCTTGATTTTGCACCATCTTGTTGAAGGCATACTCTATCACCTCGTCACTAATTGTGAATGAGAGCAATCCTTTCTTCACGCTAATGTTGGCATCGACGGTTGCTAGGAATGGCCTACCTAAAATAATTGGACAAGCAGGGTCCTCCGCTATATCAACAACTAAGAAATCAGCAGGGACAAAGAATTTACGTACTTGTACTGGCACATCCATCACTATCCCAGTTGGAATAACTACCGTATTGTTGGCCATGTATAACCTTGCATCCACGGGCTCTAGAGGACCTATCTTTACCTTGTGCCAAATGGTTAGTGGCATCATGCTAACGCTAGCGCCCAAGTCAACTAAAGCATTAAATTTGAATTGACCTAAACCTATAGCGATAGAAAACTTACCTGAGTCCGCCCGCTTTTGTGGTAGCTCCAACCTGTTGCACTCCTCTGCGATCTTAGAGAGCGATTGCTTCTTTCCCAATATGTCCTTAAGGAACCTTACATAGGATGGCATCTCGTGAAGTGCCTTTGTGAATGGTATAGAGACATTAAGTCCTTGGAGCATCTTTACGAACCGTTGAAACTTCTTTTTCGCTGGGTCCTTAATCATCTTTCTAGTTGGGAATGGCAACACCTTCTTCCTTCCCGCGGCTGTAGTTAGGTCGACATCGACCTGAGTAGGGTCAACATTGACTAGAGGAGTCGATTTCTGTGGTGGCTCAGCATCAGGGTCGATATCGACTGGAAGGTCGACGTCGACGTCACCTTGGTCGATATCGATAGAGGGGGTTGATATCGATGTCTGTTCTGGCTCCTTTTCCTCCGCTTTTTGCTCGGGCGTTTGTAATTGGCGCCCACTCCTTAGGTTTACTGCCGCAACGTGTCCAGTGGTTTTGCCCTTTTGGTTGGGCACAGTGGATCCAGGGAATGATCCTGACGCTTTGGGTATTGCTTCCGCCAATTGACTCATTTGAGTCTCCATGTTGTGCTTCCAAACGTCGATCTCCCCAAGCCTAGAATTGATGCCCTGCAGCTGAGTATGGACGGAGTTGTTGGCTTGTTTGAACTCAGCATGGTTCCTCCGCATCTCATCAAGAATGATTTGCAGGTCATCCTTCCTTGTCTCCCGCTCAGGGTGCCCTAGTGCTCTATATGGTGGGGGATCCCTTTGATAGAACCTTTGATCGCCCCAATATTGTTGATTGCCCCCTCCATAGGAGCCTCTCGTCCACTTGACCTCCTCATGTTGTTCCGCCATGGATACTTGCTTAGTATGTGGACAGGCACTAGTGTTATACCTTGTTGAGCCATACTCCTGACAAGTTTGATTGTTGCTCAGGAACCTGACTTGCTTTTGAAGGCGGCGTATTTGATCATTGTGGAATTGTTGCCGCACATCAGGATCTATCTCTCTTGGAGGCTCATATAGTGGCATTGATGGGGCAGGCCTTGCATCATAGGCTGCAGCAGCCCCATAAGTGTTGTCAAAGTTCACGAGCCTCTCAATGGTCTCCCATGCCTCCGTTGGTGTAAGCTCAATGTACCAATAAGAGGTATATGAATTTATCCTCTCCTTATTTGGTGCATCAAGGGCATTGTAGAATATCTCCTGGATGACGTATGGAAGTTGCCCATGCGTTGGGCATGATCTCAGCAAGTCCTTAAATCGCTCCCACGCCTGTGCCAGTGTTTCACCTGGCTTTTGTTTTGAAAGCCGTGATCCTTTGTCGCAGCATCGCCGTTTTAGAAGGTGGAAAAAACTTATTCAGGAATGCATCCTTCACCTCCGCCCATGTCCTCAGCGAGCGTGGAGCCAAGCTTTCAAGCCATTGTAATGCCTTCCCTGATAAAGACCATCGAAAAGATTTTAATCGCACATACTCTAAATTTACTCCATCTGTAACTGTTTCACATAAGTCCATAAAAGTAGAGATGTGTTGCAGGGGGCATTCATTAGGTCTTCCTTCAAAAGTATTTCTTTTTATCTCAGATAGGAAGTTAATTTTTATTTCATAATTGGAGTGAGGAATTAAAATAGCGGATTCAGGAACATGAAGCAGCGGATGCATGTATTGCATCGCCGTTTGTGGATACTGATTTAGCCGCTCTTGGGCTTGTCTGCGCGCATCTTCCTCCCTATCAGCACGGGCTCACTCTGCAGCAGCGGCGGCCCTCTCAGCGGCGATTGTAGCGTTGTGGTCCTCGATCTTCTTCCTCAACCACTCTATGGTTTCGGCCAACGTCTCATTGTCAGCCATGATGCGTATTGCCTTGTTGCGAAGATGGTAGAAATGTTCAAGCTCGTTGATTGGTTCCAGGATAGGTCCGCGATCAGAACGTCGCATAAACCTGCAAAATAAGCTTGAAAAAGATCGTGATTAAACTTAGGTGGCGATTGATTGCCTCCCCGGCAACGGCGCCAATTTGTTCGCTAGAGGGATGAGTGTAGGGATTCAAATATCTAAATATAACAATTCACAACTAGACTACTCCCTGGCTCAAACAAATAATACAAGAATCCCCTCCCTTGTAGTAGTAGGGTAATTCAGTATCGAATCCACGAGGAGGTATGTCAGCGCTTCCCTTGTTGTACTCACGATCAAAGCTTTCGACCTCATAAGACACTCGATATCAATGTGTCTGGTCGATATCGACCTCAGTTCTTGTCGATTTCCAGTACAGTTCCTGCAGAAGACAAAAGCAGCAAAGTCGACGTCGAGCAAAGACCTCGATATCGACGTCAGACCTCGATATCGACCTTTACAGTCGATTCCGATGTTTGTCACAGAAACTGTAATTCGTAACCAATTGTCGGAAAAGAGTCCGAAGAAAATAGAATGGTAAAGAAGGATGATCAGAAACAAAACTAAAACTTTTATATGTAAATTCAATTAATTAAAAGCTTCCAAAGTTGGGGTTTCATGCCACAATGATAACAATGCAAGTTTCATGCTAAAGTTATGAAATTTAATGCCTTTCCGTCAAATAACTTTCGTTATCAACACTTAGGTGATTAGAGGCTCTCGCATAGTTCCTAAGAGTTACTATCCAATTCACGAGCAATCCAAGTTCACAATATGAGTGGCTTTCGCTTCAATAATGCAAATAATGAATCTCCATAACTTTCGCCAAGGATCATGCATAGGATAGAAGACGGAATCGCATAAAGGTCATACCTTTGATGCACTTACCCTACATCGTTATCGTCGGGCTCACCCCGAACCTAGAAGTGGGTTGACTACTCGCTCCTCATCATGCACATCATCATCATCATTGTTGAAGGAAAACTACTTTGAATTAAACTTTGAAAGAAATTACAACCGAACAAGCCAAAACTCCGCTCTCGCTTCTCTCCAACTCACTCGGCCTTCTCTCTCTCTAACTCGCTAAAAACTCAATGTAAAACTGGAATTGTATGTGCTTGGATGCCTAAACTCAGCTCTAATGGCCTCTATATATAGATATCGAACTTTGCTATTCAAAGACTCGAAACTTTATCTTTATTCTCTAAGATAAAACTTAAATAAAGTAAAAACTAAAAGTTTTATGGTAAATCAGCTCATATGATAGCTCTGGTGTTGAAGATAAGAAATCTCGACTTTTGGATAGACGTGCAAGCTTCAAATAGAATTCTATCAAAATCTGAGTCGGATTCCTCTGCTGGGAAACATCGATATCGACCTTGAACATCGATATCGACCTCTGTGAAACTTTATCTCGAGCTCTCCTTCTCCTACTCGAACTGACACTCGACTTCTATCTTTTAGCTCGATCTGGCAACATCGATATCGACCTCCAGACGTCGATATCGACCTCTCTGGTGTCGACATGCTCTGTTTCATTTCCTGCTCGATTCCTATGTCTCTGCTGCACTAGATGTCGAGGTGCCCAGTCGATTTCGACCTCTTCAGAAGACTTTGAGTTCTTTTTCCGCTCTTCCAAATATGTCCATTTTTATCCTGTTTTCTGCGAAATCACATAGAAACTCGTGCAGACCCATATATTTGATATTTAAGCATAAACTACACTAATACCATGTTTTCCCACTAATATGCATGCAAAAGACGATTGTTGATCAAAAAATGCGCGATAATTGTACAACACATTTTATTTGATTTTTAATATTTGAGTTCGACCCCTTTTGGTTATCCTCTTGATTCGAAGTCGTATCGATACCAAGATTTGAGTGGTGTTGGTGATTTGGGCTGCCTCCGAATTTTAGCGGGTTGCCTACGTATCTCTTGGAAGAGAATCAAGCCTCACGTAGTTCATAAGTTTTGGATTTCGTGTTTGGTTTAGTTTGGTTTGAATTTGGTTTCATTCTCTTATATGCATCATAGGATGAAGTTCAAGCCCACCTTCTACGAAGGGTAACTCGAACGACACTCCACCCGAGTAACCTGAACCCACCTTCTTGGAAGGGTAACTCAAGAAACCCGCATATCATTTGCATAGAGAACAATTTGATGTGGTGTTTGATTTGACTTAGAAGTTTGACGTAAAGGTCAATTTGGGGATGGTGGAATTTGATTTTGATTTTTGTGACCGAACTCGACGAGCGGAAGCTCTGTATCGAGTTAGAGTGGACACTTTTGATGAAAATTTGATATTTGGGTTTGATCCTGAGATCATTTGAGAGGGACGGATGAACTCGACGAGCAGAAGCTTTGTATCGAGTCGGAATAGACAATTTGAATTTATTTTTGGCGATTGAACTCGACGATCCTTGGCTTTGTATCGAGTGTCCTACGTATCTCTTAGAAAAGAATCAAATCACCCGTAGTTCAAAAATATGAAATGATTTAATTTAGTGGGATTTAACCTCATATTCATTTGAGAGTGAATTTAGAGGTCGACGAATGTACCCGATATATTTTTAGAATTAATATCGGGTTACCTACGTAGTCGATATGAGGCGTCAAGTCTTTACGTAGTTCTTCCTGGAAACCAGTTTGATTTGATTTTGACCTCATATTCATTTAAAATTGAATTTCGAGGTTGACGACTGTACCCGATATATTTTTAGGATTTAATATCGGGTTACCTACGTAGCCGATATGAGGCGTCAAGTCTCTACGTAGTTCTACCGGGTAAAAATAATTTAATTTGAAAAAGGCGACTGAATCCGATATATGTTAAATTTTATACCGAATTTCCTACGTAACTCGTAAAAGAGTATCAAGTCTTTACGTAGTTTTTTTTTTAACCCGTTTGATTTTGGGCATGTGATTGAATCCGAGATACATATGATTTTACCGGATTTCCTACGTAGCTCGTGAAGAGCATCAAATCTTAACGTAGTTCTATAAGGACCAATTTAATTTGTTTGATTTTGACCTCATATTCATTTAAAGGGAATTTAGAGGTGAGCGACTGAATCCGATATATATTGAATTTGATACTGGATTTCCTACGTAACTCATAAAAGAGTATCAAGTCGTTACGTAGTTCTACCTGGAAACCAGTTTGATTTGATTTTGACCTCATATTCATTTAAAAGTGAATTTCGAGGTTGACGACTGTACTCGATATATTTTTAGGATTTAATATCGGGTTACCTACGTAGCCGATATGAGGCGTCAAGTCTTTACGTAGTTCTACCGGTTAAAAATAATTTAATTTGGAAAAGGCGACTGAATCCGATATATGTTAAATTTTATACCGAATTTCCTACGTAACTCGTAAAAGAGTATCAAGTCTTTACGTAGTTCTTTTTTTTTGAACCCGTTTGATTTTGGGCATGTGATTGAATCCGAGATACATATGATTTTACCGGATATCCTACGTAGCTCGTGAAGAGCATCAAATCTTAACGTAGTTCTATAAGGACCAATTTAATTTGTTTGGTTTTGACCTCATATTCATTTAAAGGGAATTTAGAGGTGAGCGACTGAATCCGATATATATTGAATTTGATACCGGATTTCCTACGTAACTCATAAAAGAGTATCAAGTCGTTACGTAGTTCTACCTGGAAACCAGTTTGATTTGATTTTGACCTCATATTCATTTAAAAGTGAATTTCGAGGTTGACGACTGTACCCGATATATTTTTAGGATTTAATATCGGGTTACCTACGTAGCCGATATGAGGCGTCAAGTCTTTACGTAGTTCTACCGGGTAAAAATAATATAATTTGGAAAAGGCGACTGAATCTGATATATGTTAAATTTTATACTGAATTTCCTACGTAACTCGTAAAAGAGTATCAAGTCTTTACGTAGTTCTTTTTTTTTTGAACCCGTTTGATTTTGGGCATGTGATTGAATCCGGATACATATGATTTTACCGGATTTCCTACGTAGCTCGTGAAGAGCATCAAATCTTAACGTAGTTCTATAAGGACCAATTTAATTTGTTTGGTTTTGACCTCATATTCATTTAAAGGGAATTTAGAGGTGAGCGACTGAATCCGATATATATTGAATTTGATACCGGATTTCCTACGTAACTCATAAAAGAGTATCAAGTCATTACGTAGTTCTACACCGAAACCGATTTTAATTTGAAAAAAATCCGGTTTAAGATTTTGACTCCGTTTTTGTTGAAGCCGATTTGAGATCGACCCACTTGAATTAATTGGCAAAGAATATTTGACGAGTTTAATTTTATTTTTCTTGATCAAACTCGAATTCTTAATTCATGCCAAAAATAATTCTTATATTTTTGTGGGTGGATCTTGCAATTAAATAACCTTTCTTTCAAACATATCAAACATGTACGTATGTAGATAGGTTACCAATTGTGGCCTATTGTTTGTTTGTTTAAATGAAAAGGGTGATTGCAAAAGTCAATGGGCTAAGCCCATCTCACTCCCAATTAAGCCCTTTCATTTTATTTCTCTTTCCAATGTGAATGAAGCCCAATTTCAGCTTCCCTCACTTACGTCCCTGCACATACGATATAACCGAGTTCCTTGTTGCTGGTCGGCCACTTTGAAGCGTTTTCTCCACTTGATCTCCGGGAACAGGCGACACTTGCACGAACGCCTGGAAGTCGCCGGTAGTCTTGTAATTTCCGGCCTGAGCATTCGGGAGAGAGCAAAGCAGACTTGCCGATGCCAAGATCTGGAACGAATCTAAGGTAAACCTTCAACTCGGCTCTCTCTCCAATCAGGTACGCTTTAGGGCCCGTTTGGTATTGATATCTAGATATCAGATATCGGATATCAGTCCCGATATCTGATATCTAGTGTTCGGTATGGCTAGATATCGATATCACTTAAAAGTTATATCGATATCTAGCGTTTGGTATCCAAAAGATATCAAGTGATATCAAATGATATCTGATATCTTCGTTTGGTATCTGCAGATATCGATATCAAGTGATATCTAGATATCGATTTTAGCCTAATTTGATATACTGATTTGAGGGGAGGTATCACTTGATATCGATATCACCCGATATCGATATCTTGATACCGATACCGATATCTTGATATCAAGATATCAACCGATATCGATATCTTGATATCGATACCGATATCGATATCTTGATATCTAGATATCGATACCAAACGAGCCCTTAGGGTTTTTTTGTTTTTGTTTCCGAATTCCAGCCCTCGATTTTGGTATTCAATCTCACCTTTAGACAATTCTCGACCTAAATTTCATATTCCCAAACGAATCCCTTTTCGCAATTTTTACATTCAACTGATTTTTTTTAATTGTGTTTTTAGGGTTCTCGAATTAGGGTCGATCAAAGAGCGAGCCGAAGGACCGGAGTTTGAAATGTTTTAAGGAGGGGGTGGAAGAAACCCGACTTTAAGCAGCTGAAAAGAAGGCGGACGCAGCAAGGCTCGCCTAAACCCCAGGCGAAGTCACTGTCTTCCCTGGAGCATCGCTGCAACTCTGACCCCTTTGGGTAGGTATGTTCAATTCATCATTTTTTTCCTTGAATTGATTTAACCCTCTTGATTTCTTGATCTGGGACTGATTTGGTGCTCTGCTTTAGTCCGACTGGAATGGGTTACAGAGTCTGATGATTTTTTTTTATGAATACCCAATTTTATTTGTTTGGTGTTGTGTTCACTTGGGACAGCAGAAAGTAACATTTCTTTTTTTACAATTTTAGTGCCTTCCGGTTGTTGGTTTTGCGTTGTTCTTTGACAAAACAGAATTGTCTATGTTTATTTTACTTTTGATAGTTCATGGAATTCGGCTTTTCATTGCTTGTGAATTCCAGACAAAATCCGGCAGCACTTCGTTCCTTGAGGATCGATCCACGCCGGGATCAGGTGTAGTGGTGAGAGTCGAAACTCTCGAGCCGACTACGAGCTACTCTCAACCTACTATGAGGCAACCCCTAGGCGAAAGTGAACACTTTCAGCCTACTATGAGGTCATCCCCTAGGTGAAAGCTTGTGAATCCAAGGTTTTGATCCTCCATCTTCTTCAATATTCGTTTTCGTTAACCTGCTAACAAAGAACAGAAGTGAGGATATATACCCTCTGTTTTGGAGTTGAAAAAGCAGCACTGATGGAGTCCTTCTTCTCCTTTGTTGATTTCTTGTTTCGTTTATGTGTGGTTGCAGGTTACCCAGGAAGAGAGAAACTTTACTCGCTGCTTGCTCCTGTTTTTTTTAGATGGAAGTGACGAGAGCCCCCTGGAAAAATCAACCACCAGTGTTTCTTTTGGCTTTTATAGGGATAGCAATACCCCGCACTCTCTCCCTTTACAGTTTTTTTTACAACTGTAGGTTTGAGCAGTTGGTGATTTTTTTGTTAACTGCACAACTTTATCTTTGAATGAAACAGCAGTTGAAAACTGTACATGTATTAGGCTCATCGGGCCTCTCTTTTGAAGCAATATTGAACCCAATTTTATATTTTCCAACTTTATCTTTGAATGAATAAAATTGACAACATTTTCATATATAGTGAATGTTGTGACATCATTTATGAAATCACAAAATTTTACCCTCTAACAACGATAAAATGGACTTTTATGTGCATAGAAAATATGGCAATTTGCACGCACATCATGATGCTTGTGGGGGTTCTCGGCAAGGAACAAGGGAAGTGGGGGATGTTTGAAATCAAAGACACAGGAGGGGAGGGGAGGTCTGATCCGACTGCCAATGGCGTGGGGAAATGTCTTTGATAGGCATGGGAGACTAGGAGTGGTTGGGAGAAAAGCCATAAAAGGGGAGTTGGTAGGGGAGGTGAGGGAGAGTTGCTTGTGAGGGTGGATAAAATAATAATAAATACCCGAGAGTAAATCCTAAAACCCGCCTTTCGACCTTATCCTGATGCGATTAAAATCAATTTAAAATAAACATTTAAATCCGAATTAAATAACGAAACCCGAAAATATTTTCATGCCTCGGAATAATAAAGCGGGATAATTTCGTTTTTAATCGAATAACAAGTTCATGCCGGAATTTATCTCAAAGGAATAAAAATTAAAATCGCTTGCTCGAGGACGGAAATTTTTAAAATTTTTCGGAAATCTTAGAATCTAAATAAATTCTAAATCGAATTAAAATCTATAATTATAAAAATAATTTTTTTACAAATATCGGTCTTTACACCCATAACCCACTATCTAAAGTATTTGCTAAGTCTAATCCTCCCCCTCTTAAAAAATTGCACCCCAGGCGGTAAGAAGAGAGATTGAAACCGGGGGAAATTAATGAGGAGAGAGAGTGATATATGTGTGGATAAGGAGAGAGAAAGAGAGAAATGGAAGGTTTTTAAAAAAATTGTCAACCCAACTGCCATTTGAGAGAGGCTTAATAAAGAGGAAGAGGGAGGCCAAGAGTCATTCATCAAACCGTCTGAGGAGAAATGAAAACAAAAGAAAGAAGAAGACGACACTACCAGAAAGGAGAAGAAGAAGCTGACATCGAACAAGCCATATACAACGATTAAAAGATAGGTACATATACGAAACTCACTTCACAGTAAACTTTTTGTACTGGACACTCTGGAATGCTAACTGGACACTCTGAAATAAAATGGACACTCTTAAATGCAAACTGGACAGTTGTTGACCTCCATTGCCTCGGGTTTTTGTAGTTGCAGGTGTACGAAGATGTCTCGCCAGTCGCCAACCAATTCGCTATCATCACCAACTACGAAGTCTACCATCACCAATCGGTTGTCCTCTTTGATCGTCGCCACACTTGGAGGAGGAGGTGGAGAAGGCGAGACGGTGCAGCTAATCGAAGCCTGTGTGAAGTGAAGAAGATGAATGAAAGTGTATTACCTATTTCTTTGGTTTTTATTGACGAATGAACAATATATTACCTATTGCTTTGGTTGGAACATGGAAAATAGCTGGAGTCATGTTTCTTGAAAAGTGTATTAATTATTTTTTTTAATTAAGTGAAAAAGTAGTCATTTAGATTTTTTTTAGAAATATGTAAGATTAATTGAGAGAGACTGCAAAAAAATGTTGAAAAAATACATAGGAAAATTAATGAAGGGAGAGAGGGAAAGAATGAGAGAGAAAGAGAAAGAAGGAGAGAGAGAGAGAGAAAAAAGTGGAAAAGTCAATGAAAGATTTAATGAGGGGGAGAGAGAGAAAGGATGAGAGAGTGACTTAATTAAAAGAAGAGAGAATAACAGTTAATATACCAAAACCGGGTGACATTTGCAAAAATAACCCCCCCCCCCCCCCCGAAAAAATTGCAAAAATAGCAAATGGCCTGAACAAATTGCAAAAAATAACCGGTTTCTTAAAGGGAGGTAGAAGGTAAGCCTAATTAATGCCCTATCAAATCAACTGTTAAAAGTAACCCGCCTTGCCCGAAAACCCAAAGCCAGTTGAAGCGGTTTCAGAGCACAGGGGAGGGTGCGGTTTGGAGAAGACAACCCGGTGAGGAGAAGACGCCATATCCGGGAGGAAGCCGGTGACACCGACGACGCGGGAGGAAGCCAGTTGAAGCCGTGACGCTGAAGCTGGGAGGAAAGTCGGGGAAGCCCTGGTTCCGCGTTTGGAGAAGGACGAAGAGCAAGAGAAAATCGCCGGAGCACCTGCCGATTTTGAAGAAGAAGAAGACCGTATCTGACAATGAAATCAAGTAAGTTTTCAAACCCTCCTCCTATGGCCGAAAACCTTTTAGATTTTGGCACCATTGATATGGAAGCAGGTCGGGGAGAGATCGGGGTAGTTGTTCTTGAAACCCTAAGTGCGGTGGTATGACCGATTTTGGGGTGTACTCGGGGATATGAGGGAACATGAACTTCAAATTGAAGGTCTCAATGGCATAGAAATCAATTGAAAATGGTGATTAACAGGGGGAATTTGGAATTGGGGAACATGGGGAACGCAACGAATCGTAGGATTGTGGCATCTGTTAACTACTGTCTAGCATGTGTTTAGTAATCAGGATTGTGGGTAAATGGGTAAGGCAAAAGATTCATGATTCTTAAAGCAAAAAAAAATCAAATTGCATACTCTGCTTATAGGTTAAACATATATAAATGTGCCAACTATCGAATTGGGGCCGAATAAGAAACCCATATATGGATGACTTAAAAATCATGTAGTTGCATGAATGAATGGTTGAATACTCTGCCTTGCAAGGAGTTTAAATGAACTTGCATGATTATGTCTTGTAAGAGCAAGCATTTTGTTATTACTGTCACTTGGACGAAATAGGTGCAAGGGAAAAATGTAGAAAGTTCATGAGAAAAACTGAATGGTAGAAGTACTGGCAGACATATTTTATGAGATGGCATAGTTTTTTGCTTAGATGGCATGCATTTCAGTAGTACTGGCAACTACTTAACCATCATGTAACCAATCTACATACATTTGACAGGAAGAACAAAAAGATAGCCATGGTTAGAGTTAGAGGAGGGAAGTCAGTGGCAAAACCGTCGAGCAAGAAGGTAAAACCAAAGAGAATGCCTTTAAGTTGTAAAAGCTTGGTTATCGTTGTACAACTTAGCTAAGTTGGTTGTTTTTTCGCAGGCCACATATGCTCTTCCACCGGAGAAGCATTTCAAAGGGAGGGCCAACCATTTCTCAAAGATGTGGCTCCTTCGGAACATGAATGACGGTCTTGCATCCTCAGATTGGAAGAAGCTCATTGCTATCCCCCTAGGGGGGATTGTCAAAATGGCTACTCACGTCACGTTCTCCACCAGACTCGTTCACTACTTGCTCGAGCAACAGTTAGTGACGCTAAGGCAGGCGGAGACGTGGTACCAAATATAGGGGCGGCTGCTTCGCTTCTCCATGAAGGAGTTTGCTTTAGTGACGGGCATGAACTGTGGCTATCAACGACCTTGTTGAACAAAACTGCGCAAATAATTGAACAACACATTTTATTTAATTTTTTAATATTTGAGTTCGACCCCTTTTGGTTATCCTCTTGATTCGAAGTCGTATCGATACCAAGATTTAAGTGGTTTTGGTGATTTGGGCTGCACCCGAATTTGAGCGGGTTGCCTACGTATCTCTTGGAAGAGAATCAAGCCTCACGCAGTTCATAATATTTTGGGTTTTGATTTTGGGTTTGTTTTTTTTGGTTTGGTCTCGTTTTCTTGTATGCATCATAGGATGAAGTTCAAGCCCACCTTCTCGGAAGGGTAGCTGGAACAACACTCCACCCGAGTAACCTGAGTCCACCTTCTCGGAAGGGTAACTCAAATAACCCGCCTATCATTTGCAAAGAAAACGATTTTGATTTTGATGTGGTTTTGATCATGAGATCATTTGAGGGTGGTGATTGATACCGGATTTCCTACGTAATTCATAGAAGAGTATCAACTCGTTACGTAGTTCTAAATAGAAACCGATTTTAATTTGGAAAAATTCGGTTTAAGATTTTGACTCCGTTTTTTTTTGTTTAGGAGCCGATTTAAGATCGACCCACTATAATTAATTGACAAAGAATATTTGACGAGTTTAATTTTATGTTTCGATCAAACTCGAATTCTTAATTTGTGTCAATTATAATTCTTAAATTTTAATGGGTGAATTGTGTAATTAAACACATATTTTTAATTTATGCCGGAAGGATATATGTGCTTTCTTTCTTCCCCTGTGATGTTTTCATTTGACCTTGATTAAATATAGATTTCAAATATAATTTTGTAATCCATATTACTGCATTTTTTTTTACATTGAAGCAGGCCTAACTGATGGGCTAAACCCAAATTAAAATTAAACCCATTTCCTTCTTTGTTAATTCAGCCCACTTAATTCCTAGCTCCAACCCATCATTTCTTGTTACTTAGACCGAGCCCTAATAACACTTCAGCTCGTCACCGCATCACAGAGGACGCTCGGAGATCGACTGAAGCTTCGCGATTACGGCTCGAGCAATTGGAAGAGAGGGCAGCATTATTTGGGGCTGCCAGGGATTCGAAATGAGTCATGCAATTCCAATTCAGAGGGTCTCCCATTGGGTATGTTCGACTTTATTTCCTCTGATAATTTAGCCCCAAATTTCGAATTTCTTCCCCTTCGCTCCTTCCAGTTGGGCGTTCAAGGCGTGGCTGATTTTTCCTTGCAATTTACAATTTTAGGTCTTTCGGTCCGGGTTATTGGAATCCCGGGTTCGAGAAGTCGGAGTAAGGGCCAGAGGTCATTTGAATTTGAGCATCGGGGAAGAGGAATAGTGCCCGCCTGAGGTCTTGGGTGTAGCACTGCGGTTTTGGATGCGACCATTACCTCGGCTTCTTAGCTTAGGTATGTTTGCTTCCCCTCCTTTCTCCTTCCAAATTTTGTTACCCTTGATTTCTCACTGGTACAAATTTGTTAAGACCACTGATTTGAATTTTAATCTGTGCTTGGTATAACCCGATTTGGGTTTTGATTTTTGTTCGAGTCAAATTGATTTAGTTCGAACATTTTAATTAACTAACTTGGATTCCAGTCTCTGAATTTATTTTAAGAGAAACTGATATCATGGCTCCCTGGCTGAATTTGTAGCATTTAGGGGTTCCCAGTTAGTTGCAATTTCGTAGCATCTAGGGAGGATTTATGCCTCAAGTTAGTCCTTGTTTCTCGGTCTTTTATATTTTGTTTTTTTTTTGCTGCTGGATTTGAGACACACCATGGCAAACTTCTTCATGCTAATGAAGTCTCCCAAAATTTCAGCAGCACATCGACCCAAGAATTGATCCCCCTGCGGTATGCAGCAACAACTTTTTATAGAAGAGTAATAGGGGAAGTTACTTGAATAACCTCCCCCATAGCCACGTCTAACACAATTGCATAACTGTTCTTTCATTTGCTTTTTTTTTACATATAATTTTTTTTATAAACTGCAATTGTAAATTTGTAACTGGGAGTGCGGTTATCATTTGTAACTAGACCTGTCAATCGGGTCATTCGGGTCGGGTTCGGGTCGGGTCACTTCGGGTTTCGGGTAAAACGGGTTCCGGGTAAAACGGGTCTCGGGTATACCCGGGTTGACTCGAACCCGGGTTTGACCGGGTTTCGGGTCATTTCGGGTCGATTTCGGGTTAGTCAATTTTAACTTTTTGTAATCAAAATTTGCGATAATTGCGAATAAAAAATGTTAAAATAGAATATTGACTAGAAAATATGAAACATATACACTAAATCACTTACGCGGTATAAGAATATTGTATTTTCACATGTAACATATTCATTACTTTGAAAATATGAAACAGATTCATATTACAATAAAAATAAGACCCAGTTATAGGATCTAACAAGAAAGTACACCAAAAGGCTACAAATGTCAAGACCTGATTACAATATCGCAGCAAAGGAAAACATCCTTGTAAGATTCCCAATATTTGTCAAACTTCTCTTTCATGAGCACTGCATGTCATAAATTACGAAGTGAGCCCTTATAAGAATGAAGGGCCATAAATGTCATAAATTACAGAGTGAGCCCTTGTAAGAATTAGTTCTTCCTCTACATGAGACATTTGAAGATGGAACTACATTACAACACCACAATACAATGTGAGTATGTTAAGCATGCCATGGGAGAAATGACTAGATAAAGGAACTGTGTTGTCAAGTGGAATATAGATGGACTATAAGAGAGTGGAAACCATTACAAAGAACGTTAACATCGTAAATATAGGTTGAAATTTGTTTATGAAGCATGGATGTAAAGATGGGGATTGGGGAGGTCAAAACCATTTTACACCCAAAGCCGAGAAGCTTTCTGTTGGACTATTTCAAATTTAAAATAAAAGGGTTAGGAAAGAAACAAGAATTACAATTGAGACTATCAGAGTAATGGGGGGTACATGATTGGAGATGACAGGCCAAACCATTAGCTTAAATGCTTCATAGAAAATAAGTACAATTTCCTCCAACAGAAAGAAAGCAGTCAAATTAAGGACACTGTCAAGAAGATGGAAACAAAAGTTTAATGTTTAGAGTCCACTAGTAATGATTTTTAACTAAAAAAAAATAACATTTATGAAGATAACTAGAGCTCAAAGTTTCAGGCCATATCATGTAAAGATCAAGTTGCAAAGAAGGAAGCATACAGATCATAAATCATATAAATGAATCAAGCAGGGTTTTTTTTTTCACATGCTAGCTATTTTAAGACTAACTTGCATGTATGAAACCCAAAAGCTTAAATCTGCTATCCACACATCTAACAAAAGATAGCAAAAAGACTAACCTTCTCAAATTGGATAGGATTCATTTTGAAACCAACAGCACAACACCCTCATCAATACCTAATTGACAATAGCTAATGCAAGAACAGCAGACAATACCTAATTGAAACAAAAAAAAATCACTTAAATGAGTTACCAATTCAATCGAAACAAAAACAACAAAAATAGTAGTTAATGCAAACAACAAAAACACTTCAATTCAACAACTATAAATTGAGAGATGCAAAACTTAAAACCGACAGTAGCCACCTCAATCTCTAGTTGCCAATAGCTAATTCAAGAATAGCAGAGACAATATCTAAATTGAAACAACAAAAATTCACTTCAATGAAATCCGAATATGAGATTGTAGCACCTGCACACATGACACAAGTATAAATTGACAGTAATTCTCCTTAAATTAAAACCGAATTAAAGAACTGTGAATATGATATTACAAGTACCAGATGGTCCAGATCTGAGCAGCACAACATCGAAGGTCCGGATTCGAGAATAGTCACGGGCTCACAACAGTAGGATGACGACCGCAGTCCTAGCAGATGGACGACGACGGCTCCAGCGCTCACAACACTTGAATAACGAAGGCGGCCACAACAGAAGGACACCGGCGGCAAGAAGAAGGACGACGACGGCCACAACTCGGTTAGGATTTAGGGTTGAACAATTGAGATTTAAGAGGGAGTTGAGGTTGAACTTAGGACGACGGCGGCCACGGCTCCCACAACATACGACTCCGGCGGCAAGCAGAAGGACGACGGCATGCGGCCGGTCACAGCCTCGATCCTCAGTTAGGGTTGGAACGACAGAGTTGAAGGCTGAGGTTGAACCAGTTTAACAGTGAGGAGGGAATAAAAAGAAAAGAGGGATTAAAAAATAGGTATATATCCGACCCGACCGGGTCGACCCGGACCCGGACCCGGTTTACCCGGGAAATTACCGGGAAGTTCGGGTTCGGGTAAAAAAAAAACCGGGTCTTGACCCAGAATTTACCGGGCGTACGGATCGGTTTTTCCGGGTCGGGTTGTGTTTTGACAGGTCTATTTGTAACCTCTCTTTCTTTTGACATGGTTGGGCTTGACGGGGGTGGGCCGAACTTTCTAGGCCCACATTTGAAATATGAAGCATTTGAAATATCAAGCATTTTTTTGACTTATAATAAATATGATGGATTTGTAGGCTCACAAATTTGGTTAATTTGTCAAAATTTACCCTCCAACAGTTGCCCCCCGAATTTTGTGTGTGTGAGATATCGAACACGTTCAAAGTTCGAATAGTGTGCTATTTATGCACCATTTGTGTTTTGAAGGGACATTTGCTTAAGGAAGCCTTTGGTTTAATTTATAGTCCGTAGAAATTGGGAACTTGGATTTTTTGTTCTGATGAAGATTTGATCACAGAAAATCAATTCTACTTAGAATTTGCTTAGGACCAATGAGAAGTAATCTGGTATGAGTACGTGAGAGTCGGAAATATTTTCCTTCTCGAAATCAGATTTTCTGCTTTTCTTGTTTTTTTACTAGTTTGGCTTTTGAGCTTTCAAACTGATTAGATTTTTGACTTTGAGTCAATTTTCGTTTTGACATTTTGCCGATTTGGTCTCTTTTGACTTTTGGTCAAAGATTTTTGACTTTAAGCTTGAACTTGGATTTGAGAGTTTTCTTGTGAGGGACAAGAATTTGGTTTTAACGACTTGGTGTCGTAGACTTGAGCTTTTGTAACCTTTGTGGTTGAAGCTTTGTGATCAAAACATCATATGAGATGATTTTGAAATAGAATACCAATACAATTTGAAGCCAAGTCATTTGGTGGCTTTTTTTCTTTGAGTTTTAGTTTTGAATTTTGGGGGTTTTGAATGACCGTACATATACAGATAATGTAGGCCAATTTTTGTTTGTGAGGGTTTGAAGAGTTTTGAGAGGCTTAGGCCTTTTTGGCTTTGAGAGAAAAGATAACTTGGACCATTTGATTAGTCAAGTTCTGAGGCAACTTTTGGTTTAGAGTTCCTTGGAAGGACAATTTGATTTATGAGACTTGAACTGACTACCACATTTGGGCGTGATAATCAAAGTAAAAAAAAACTTAGGCAGAGGCCTTTTGTTTATTGTGAGAACGTCTTTAGAAGAAATTTGCTTGATCTCTTTTTTCTCTCTTTTCTTTGCCTCATTTTCAATACAAGCACAAAATTTGCCAGTCTTCGGACTATATTTGATTTTTCTCCATGTAGTCAAGATTATACTTAGATGACTACAAAAGGAAGAGGATTTGATTTTCTTTTTTCTTCTTTGTTGAGAAAAGAAGATGTTTTGTTTGTTTTTGTGGCTGCATCTAGCATTTTGACTAGCTAGACTGCCTACGTACCCCCTTTATAAGGCATCAAGCCGCTCGTAGTTCTTTGATGAACCCATTTTTCATATGCTTCCGGGTTGATTTTCGGACTAATTTCAAGTCCCTTTTTTTTATATGCATAACTCGAATTATTTGAGCACACCTTTTAAGAAGGGTTTCCCAAATATTTCGACTATCATTTGCAAACCGGGATTTTTTTTTCTTTTTTTTTCTTTTTACCGCATCATTTGAATCACTCGAGCCCACCTTCTAGGAAGAGTTTCCCAAATAACCCGACTATCATTTGCGAACCCGGAAACTTTTTTTTTCTACCTTTTTTTTTGCGACTGAATTTGACACTTTTTTTTGCCAAATTTCCTACGTACCCCTTGTTGGGGATCAAGTCTTAACGTAGTTCTAAGCAAAATTATTTATTTTCTTGCCTTAGAAGATACTTGATCATTTTTGACACCCGTACTTGATTTTAGGTGTCCCTGACCTACTTGAGTTTGTGGACGAGAACTCTTGGCTGCCCTCTCCAAAGCTCTTGATGTTAGTCCTTTTGGACTTTCTTGCTTTTAGGCTCCTCAACTTTCCCGAGCCTTTTGAATATTGAAGCTTTAGACTCTCCGCTTGTCAAGGCAATATTAAGCCTTTGAAACACCGATGGTTTAGATTCTTCACTTGTCGAAGCCATATCAAGCCTTTGAAACACTGAAGATTTGAATGCTTCATTTGTCGAGGCTGGCTCGAGTCTTTCGAAGATTGAAGATTTCGGTGCTTTACATGTAGAGGTCAGATCAAACCTTTTAAACACCGAAGTTTTGGGAGTTCCACTTGAAGTCGCCTCGAGCCTTTCGAATGCAGACACTCTCGGCTCTATCACACTTGTGGTTAGAACACCCTCTTCATATGAGATTTGAAAATTTTTGACGAAAGCCTCATCGACAAGTTTTTGTGGAGCTTTACCCTTAAAAGAGGGTTTTAGCTTTTGCACTTGAACTTTATGCTTCTTGTGCATTTTTGAAGTTTCCACGAAGCTTGATTTCTTTCCCTTTGATTTCTGTTTTGATTTTGAGGAGGGAATTTGATGTTTGGAGTGAAGAGTAATCTTTTTAACTCTTGCTTCTTTTTCGTAGATGTCGTCGGTCCATGAGACCATACAACATTGAGCGATTTCTTTGTTTTTTAAGGACTCTTCTTTTGAAGTGTCATCTTTCACCAACACTTTAAAAGGCAATGAAACCGTGGTTCTTCCCCAGTTTCAGTAGCCATAGAAGATGTTTTTTTTTGGTTGAGAAGACACTTGGAGCGAGGGAGTGCACTTTGTAATGTCTACCATTGAAATGATATTTGATGAAGCTGCTTGAGTTGAGGATGTTGCCCCCTCGATTTTAATTTCTCCCTTGTTAATCATCTCCTCTACAATATCTTTAAAGACATAGCAATCCTTGACTGGATGACTAACGAGCTGGTGGTACGAGCAGTATTTTGGATCACTCTTCTTGCCAACCTCTTTCGGCCTTTTTGGCTCCGGGAGTGTTAAAGGTTTAGCACTCATCAATTCATCGAATATCCCTTGTACATCGTCATCGTCAAAGGAATATTTCTTTTGCCTTTTTTCGTGAAGGGTGAGTCTCTTGGTTGGCCCTTTAGCTTTCACTTTTCTTTGAGCTTTAGAATCATTCCCATTGACGGACTCTTGATTGAGCTTGACAAAAGTCGCCATAGACTTCTTCATTTTGTAGCTCATCGCCGTCGTTTTTGTTAGCCTCATAATCTTGAGACCAATTGGATCCTCGTGCGAGTTGTTTTTCAACATTGCACGCTTTAGACACCAACTCATCAAATGAACGAGGTTCGACACTTCCAACATGTACCGCTAATTCCGGTCTTAGGTTGTTAGTGCACATTTGAATGCAAGCTTGTTCACTTAGTTTTTCATGACATTGGAGTCTTATACTTCTCCATCTGGTGATGAAGTCGTTGACAAGCTCGTTAGACCTTTGATAGGTGTTTGCAAGATCCAGAATGGAAACTTTTGCCTTCGAACTCACAAACCGAGCTAGGAATTCTCTTTGTAGATCTTCCCATACCTGAATCGACCCTGGCTGAAGTTGAGTGTACCAGGTAAATGCCGATCCCTTTAAAGATTGAACGAATTGCCTAATTAATAAGGCATCGTTTAAGGCAGTTTCACCACAAGCAGAACAAAAATGAGCCAAGTGCTCGTGCGGTGAAATGTGAAAGCCATCGAACTTCTCAAAGCTCGGTCTTTGGTAACCTGGGGGAAATGGCATCAAATCACAGTGTGCTGGATAAGGCTTTCTATACCCAAGCACTATCGGATTTAGTGATGCATAAGCTTCTTTTATCCCTTGAGCGATCATCTCTTTGATTTCTTGTAGAGAGATGGATGTGCTATCGCTTGTACCTTCACCATTTGGCCTTGTTTGCTCTTGTCTCTTTTCTTGATCTTGAATATTTAATTGTGCCAGGAGTGCTGCTATTTGAGCATCTTTCTCATCAAGTTTCCTTTGCAACTCTTGAAGTTGCTCTTCGACACTTGATGTGTTGGTAGTCAATACCGGCATCACATCTGGTCCGTTTTGTGAGATGCTTGCTTGAGATTTAACCATTGAAGCATTTGAACTTGTTAGCTCCAACCGGTCCCCTTCTCTTGCATCTTCTTTAGAGACATGACATGTTTGTTGAACCTTCTTACCCTTCTTGGATCTTGAAGGCTTAACCTCTTTGGCCTTGGGTTTCGTCTCTTCCGAATATGAGGTCATATTGACTTGTGCAACCTCTTTCAGATAGATAGGCATAGACCCAACAAGGATCTGTCTTGGAGAAGCCACTTGAGGAATTTCTCCTGCCCCCTGCGAGCTAAGAAGACCTTGTGCAAGGATTGCACTAACTCGCTCTGAAGTTGATGAATGAGCTAGCACAAGAAGAGGTCTCGTCTTTTCGCGTTGAGATCCGCACTTGCGTCCCCTTCTCTTCATTGAGTTGTTTGCTTCTTGGCGATGGAGATGGGTTGTGCAGAAGTTGCGGTCGACCTTTCATTCATTTTGATGATATGAACAATAGGCCCTTGGACGACTTCTTTGGTGAGCTTGGTGCCGTTGTAACCACCCTCCTGCATTATGAGCTTGTTGCGGATGGGTTGATTGTTGAACTTGTTGTCGCCGAGTCGGGTGATCTTGAGCTTCCTGTCCCTATGGCTTGGAAGGGTTTTAGGCTCAACGCCCCCTTCCCTTGAAAGCGCTGCGGGAGACTTCGACACCCATTTGACTATGGTCTTGTTCTCCGGAGCTTGAAGAGTTCCGAAAGTGTTTTTGATCGGGATCGTTGCAGCCATCGAGTCCCAAGTGATGCCAAAGTAAGCTTCAAATAATCGTTTCTTGATCCAACGACCTCCTTTGATGATGAAGGTTGCTGGGAAGCTCGTTGAAGTTGACGATCACTTTTGGTGCCATTTTCCTTGCAACCAAAATAAATAAGTAAATATTAGTATCGAATAAAACTAAGAGATGAAAAGGCAAAAAGTGTCCCACTGGGCGTGCCAAAAATATATTGAACAAAAAATGCGCAAATAATTGAACAACACATTTTATTTAATTTTTTAATATTTGAGTTCGACCCCTTTTGGTTATCCTCTTGATTCGAAGTCGTATCGATACCAAGATTTAAGTGGTTTTGGTGATTTGGGCTGCACCCGAATTTGAGCGGGTTGTCTACGTATCTCTTGGAAGAGAATCAAGCCTCACGTAGTTCATAATATTTTGGGTTTTGATTTTGGGTTTGGTTTTTTGGTTTGGTCTCGTTTTCTTGTATGCATCATAGGATGAAGTTCAAGCCCACCTTCTCGGAAGGGTACCTGGAACAACACTCCACCCGAGTAACCTGAGTCCACCTTCTCGGAAGGTAACTCAAATAACCCGCCTATCATTTGCAAAGAAAACGATTTTGATTTTGATGTGGTTTTGATCATGAGATCATTTGAGGGTGGTGATTGAACTCAACGAGCTTGTCGCTTTATGTCGAGTGTCCTACGTACCCTTTTGAGAGAGATCAAATCACCCGTAGTTCAAAAGATGAAATGATTTAATTTGGTGGGATTTAACCTCATATTCATTTAAAAATGAATTTAGAGGTTGACGACTGTACCCGATATATTTTTAGAAATTAATATCGGGTTACCTACGTAGCCGATAGGAGACGTAAAGTCTTTACGTAGTTCTAACGGGGAAACAATTTGATTTGGTTTTGACCTCATATTCATTTAAGAGTGAATTTAGAGGTCGACAACTGTATCCGATATATATTGAATTTGATACCGGATTTCCTATGTAACTCATAAAAGAGTATCGAGTCGTTTCGTAGTTCTAAATAGAAACCGATTTTAATTTGGAAAAATTCGGTTTAAGATTTTGACTGCTTTTTGTTTAAGAGTCGATTTAAGATCGACCCACTAGAATTAATTGACAAAGAATATTTGACGAGTTTAATTTTATGTTTCGATCAAACTCGAATTCTTAATTTGTGTCAATTATAATTCTTAAATTTTAATGGGTGAATTGTGTAATTAAACACATATTTTTAATTTATGCCGGAAGGATATATGTGCTTTCTTTCTTCCCCTGTGATGTTTTCATTTGACCTTGATTAAATATAGATTTCAAATATAATTTTGTAATCCATATTACTGCATTTTTTTTACATTGAAGCAGGCCTAACTGATGGGCTAAACCCAAATTAAAATTAAACCCATTTCCTTCTTTGTTAATTCAGCCCACTTAATTCCTAGCTCCAACCCATCATTTCTTGTTACTTAGACCGAGCCCTAATAACACTTCAGCTCGTCACCGCATCACAGAGGACGCTCGGAGATCGACTGAAGCTTCGCGATTACGGCTCGAGCAATTGGAAGAGAGGGCAGCATTATTTGGGGCTGCCAGGGATTCGAAATGAGTCATGCAATTCCAATTCAGAGGGTCTCCCATTGGGTATGTTCGACTTTATTTCCTCTGATAATTTAGCCCCAAATTTCGAATTTCTTCCCCTTCGCTCCTTCCAGTTGGGCGTTCAAGGCGTGGCTGATTTTTCCTTGCAATTTACAATTTTAGGTCTTTCGGTCCGGGTTATTGGAATCCCGGGTTCGAGAAGTCGGAGTAAGGGCCAGAGGTCATTTGAATTTGAGCATCGGGGAAGAGGAATAGTGCCCGCCTGAGGTCTTGGGTGTAGCACTGCGGTTTTGGATGCGACCATTACCTCGGCTTCTTAGCTTAGGTATGTTTGCTTCCCCTCCTTTCTCCTTCCAAATTTTGTTACCCTTGATTTCTCACTGGTACAAATTTGTTAAGACCACTGATTTGAATTTTAATCTGTGCTTGGTATAACCCGATTTGGGTTTTGATTTTTGTTCGAGTCAAATTGATTTAGTTCGAACATTTTAATTAACTAACTTGGATTCCAGTCTCTGAATTTATTTTAAGAGAAACTGATATCATGGCTCCCTGGCTGAATTTGTAGCATTTAGGGGTTCCCAGTTAGTTGCAATTTCGTAGCATCTAGGGAGGATTTATGCCTCAAGTTAGTCCTTGTTTCTCGGTCTTTTATATTTTGTTTTTTTTTTGCTGCTGGATTTGAGACACACCATGGCAAACTTCTTCATGCTAATGAAGTCTCCCAAAATTTCAGCAGCACATCGACCCAAGAATTGATCCCCCTGCGGTATGCAGCAACAACTTTTTATAGAAGAGTAATAGGGGAAGTTACTTGAATAACCTCCCCCATAGCCACGTCTAACACAATTGCATAACTGTTCTTTCATTTGCTTTTTTTTTACATATAATTTTTTTTATAAACTGCAATTGTAAATTTGTAACTGGGAGTGCGGTTATCATTTGTAACTAGACCTGTCAATCGGGTCATTCGGGTCGGGTTCGGGTCGGGTCGGGTTCGGGTCGGATTTGAGACACACCATGGCAAACTTCTTCATGCTAATGAAGTCTCCCAAAATTTCAGCAGCAATTCGACCCAAGAATTGATCCCATGAGATCAGGTGTAGCGGTGAAACTTTAAATTTCAAACCGACTACGAGTTTTGACGCTAGGTGAAACTTTAAATTTCGAACCTACGACGCCCCACCAGTCTTCATTGTATTTTTACCTTCAAGAAAAACAATGGTAGACGAACCATAGGAGGATTTGGATTTCTACCTTCTCTTTTGGGAGGTTGATGGGAGAAAGCTCTCTTTGGTTTTTTTTTTCTTTGCACACAGGTATTCTCTTCTTTTACTAGATTTTGTTTTGTGGGTGTTGTTTGCAGGTGTACGCCTGGGAGAAAGAGGAACCAGTCGCCAACCAGGAGGAAGAAGCCAATCCCCCTGCAGTATGCAGCAACATCTTTTTATAGAAGAGTAATAGGGGAAGTTACTTGAATAACCTCCCCCAGAGCCACGTCTAATACAATTGCATAACTGTACTTTCATTTGCATTTTTTACATATATTTTTTTATTATCTGCAATTGTAAATTTGTAACTGGGAGTGCGATTATCATTTGTAACCTCTCTTTCTTTTGACATGGTTGGGCTTGACGGGGGTGGGCCGAACTTTCTAGGCCCACATTTGAAATATCTAGCATTTGTATTTAGTCTCAGGGAAACTGATCACACATAAATTTTTTTGACTTATAATAAATATGATGGATTTGTAGGCTCACAAATTTGGTTAATTTGTCAAAATTTACCCCCCAACAGACCTGACTTCGAGGACTCCGAATACAAGGATGCAATTTTTTCCTTGTTCGGGAAAGACAAGGTGAAGGTAAAAGAGCTTGAAGTTATGTGGGAGGTGGCTAAGGAGACGGAAAGGAGCAGCAGCAAAAAGTTCAAGCTTGCGATCCTACTCATCATTGAGGGCATACTTCTGTCGGGTTCTATTGTGAGGAACATCCGCGGGTGGGTGGTTCGGTTGTTGGACGATGTTGATCAGTTCCTAAATTACTGGGGGAGGGTAGTGTACGAGGTAACGCACCAAAGTCTGGAGGGCGCTTTAGTCAGAAGGGTTGAGCAGGTTATTAAGGACGACATTGACAGGTCCGGTTATACACTAAATGGATTCCCGCTAGCATTCCAGGTATTGTTGATGTGGCATTTATATATATGTTTCTGGAACATGATTAGGTATTTCTGGCAGTTTGTTTCTTATTTTTGGCACACACAGCCCACATGTGCTGAACTGCTTGCCAGGGGCGTTGTGTATTCATGTTCCTCGTCATGGTGTGCAGGTTTGGATGTACGAGGCGGTGCCCGACATAGGTAGTACATTTGCTAAGATGATAGCGGGGGTGGATTATCCTCGATGTGTGACATGGACGACGGAGGACACTTACGTCCCATACGAGAGGGTGGAAAGACTGCTTGACGAGGAGGACGAGGACGACATCAACTTGGATGACGCACACACAGTCCTTATACCGAAACGCTCGGGGCAGCACCTGATACTAGCTTGTACAAACATCGAGGAATCCCCCGACGAGTTCTTCGACAAGGCTGTGTGTGAATATGAGGGTGCCCATGCTCTTACTGATCTGACTCAAACCGAGCGCATGCCGAAGGACACGTCTGCTGAAGTGAACGAGGGGGCTGATGCGATGGTTATCGCAATGCTCCAACAAATACTGGACCGCCTCTCTGGCCTGGAGAAACAACTGAATGACCTGAAGACCGACATTTTGTCGATGCGCAAGTCCGGGCAAGAGCACGAGTAGGAGGTCTGTTCCTCTAACCCCTTTGTTGAAAATGGTTTTCCAATGAGCTGTTGGATATGAAACGGTTTTGGTTGGCATATATGATAGTATTACTGGCACTGAATTCCAAACTCATGGCACAAATGCAGGACTTTGACCCCTTGTGGAATCCATCTCCTCCACCTACTGAGCCAGTAGCTGACGCTGAGCTGAACGTCCCCATAACCACACCACATCTTCCACCCGCAGCTAAGAAGGCAGGCGATGCAGCGGCCGTCGGCAGGCCGAAGAGGGATCGAATGGTCCCCCGGACACTCGATGAGTGCGTCCTCAAGCCAGTAGGTAAGAAGGCGAAGCCTCCGAAGGTGAAGTCGCAGTCACCCACGGCTCCTGAATTGGACCGGGGACTCGTGACAGAGGAGGAGAAGGCCGCGTTCGACGCGTGGATGGCAAGGTTAGTACCCCGTTCCCCTTTGCTGACAAAACAATAACCTTCCTACTCGCAATCGTTAACCTCTTCAACTTTGCCTTTCTTCCTTACTCAGAGAGGATGCGACAGTAAGGGCGCTTGATGGGGTCGAGGTTGGGCAAGCCTTCTTCTCGCAGATTATGAAGCCCACACAATGGTTGTGCACTGAGTTACTTGCGTTTCTCTTGTTGTAACACCTTGACGTGCATATTTGAATGCGTTTGCTTCTTATCTTAACCGGGTGGGTCTCGTTCATAACCGCAGCATTTGGAGCAGTACCTTGATATACTTAGGGGTATCGTGCAAGCTGACTCAACCAAGTTTGGAGACGTTGTAATCATGGACTGTTATTGGACGGTTCTGTTGAAGGAGTGGGCGTTAGACAAGGCAGGCCCATCGGGAGTCACCGTCACTTCGACTATGCTCGATTTCCTTAACGGTCTTTCTCCCGCTGAGCATGGCAAGTCCTGGGCAGAAGCGAAGTCCATCCTTGCCCCAATTAACATCCTGAACAAGCACTGGCTGGCCATGGACCTTTGCCTCGATGAATGGACCGTGAAATTGTACGACTCTGACCACGGTTTCATACGCGACCGACAGCTTTCCGCAGAACTCCGTTACGTGATAGAGTTTGTCCCCCACATCATCGCCGAACATGAGCAGCTCTCCACGCGGTTCGCGGACATGATTCCGAAGCCTTTCAAGTTAACCCGGGTGGAGGGAGTTTTTCAGAACAAGCAATCGTATGTCGTTCTGACCCACATGCTTTGTACTGGCATAATGTCAAGACTTGCCCCCCTAACAAGAACAACTTAATCCTGTCGGACAATTGTAACTTGGCACATAATATGCTGTTCTTGGCATAGGAATATGTGGGCTTGGCACATGAAACAAAGACACCAACATACCTGCATCTATATAAAATACTGTCGACATAGAAGTAGAGAGCAAGATCCAAGAACAAGATCCATAAACAACGCGTCTACAACCGTATGTGCACGAATGACTGCAAAAGACAACGCAAAATGGGAACTTGCACACATGTTCACCAACCAAAATGTTCACCTACCAATGTCGGAAACCGCCCACTTAGTTCAGCTCCTTCGACGCTTCGGCCAACGAAACTCTCCACGGGAGGGGTACCTAGACTTCTTAGGGTGTCCAGGCCTTCTCTTCACCACCGGAGGAAGCAGCTGCAGCTGAGCTATTTCACCTGGAACAGTCCACGTGTCGGGGGGGGGGGGGGTACGGGGTACAATACCTCCTCGTAGCAAGCCTTCCAAGCATCCACCTTGTAGTACTCATGCACAAGGGTGTACACATAGAGCCCTCTAGCCTTTGCCGCTGCCATGACGTGCGTGCATGGGTAGTGATCGATGTCGAAGTGGCAACAGGTGCACGTGCGTGCGTGTAGATTGACAAGCCACTTGTCTGTTCCCTTTCGCACCTCAAACTCGTGCATGCTTAACGGGCGGGCAACTAAGCATATTGAGGCATTGTGGTTCGCCACAATGGCGGATTCCACCCAATCACTTACAACCTTGGATGTGCTGGCGCTTGACTCCCTCCTATCGACAAACCACTTCGACACAGTTTCCATTATGCAATCGATAAGTGCGACAACGGGCAAATCCCTAGGCTCCCTGAACACACCGTTGAGGCATTCGACGTTGTTTGTTGTCGTGATATTGAACCGGTTCCCCAAGTAGTGTGATCTTGCCCAATTTTGGAAACCTGCTTCCCGGATGTACTGGCCAGCCGCGGGACACTGGGCGCAGAAGTCAGCGAAATGTGCATTGAAGTCAGCGTGGGTGTAGGCATTCGCCATCTTTTGGAAGAGGTTCTGCAGTCCTCCACACTTGTAGCGGTATTTCGTATTCTGGAAGAGATGAAACTTGCAAAAGCCCTGCTTCGCGAATGAATAACTGTCACGGATACCCTTCACGATGCTCAAATGGTGGTTGGAGACCCACATGACGTCGGGTGTGTCCGGGACAACTCGAAGCATCTGCCGGAAGAAGAACAACCAAGAGGCATCGTTTTCCCCGTCTACAAATGCGAATGCGATGGGGTAAATCTTATGGTCCGTGTCTTGGGCTGTAGCCGATAGCATCGTCCCCTTGTACTTTCCCTTCAGAAAGCTCCCGTCCACACAAAACACCTACGACATGTGCAAAGGATACATTTGGCACACATTTCAAGGGACATGGCACGGATTTTAATGTGTCTGGCTAATAAAACTTCTGGACTGGCACATTGTCAAATTAGTAGTGATTGGGGCGTACCTTGCAAAGGTGGGGGACTGCTCTCCTCCAGATCCCGAGGCTGATAAAAGCATACTTGAATTGCTTGTTTGAATCCCACTGGACCCATGTATGTGTTCCTGGGTTCGTCTGCTCGAGCATGGACAGGTACGACGACATAATCTTGTATGACTCCTCGTTCGTGCCGTACAGGGCGTCCCTCGCATTTGACTTAGCCCGACGTGCCTTCCAGTAACTGCAGCCAACTCCCAGCTGTGATTTTGTTAACGACTAAATCTGGGCTGGAGTTAGTGCCTTCCGACACCCAGTGAAGCTGAAACGAACCAGATTGAAAGTTTGGCATTCAGACAACAGTTACTGGCAGTGTTGAAAAAACATTTGGCAAATAAAGCACTTGGACTGGCACATATTTATACAGGATCAGAACAAAAATCATACGTTGACACGACGGGCGTGCCTAGCAGCGCGGCTGGGGCTTGGCGTTGGTGGTGGTGTCTAATGTTCACGCTGCACGTGCACTTGGGATCAACGCACACAACGGTGTAAACCGATTGGGATGACCTCTTCACATGAGTATCAAAGTACCCCGCAAGTACATTTACCAAGTGGTTGTTCTTGCGAACGCGTTTGCCCAATAAACCTCCTAACTGTAACAACCCATTTTGTAAACGAGGGAATGTTCCAATGCTAGTGGTTGTGCGGATTTTAAGGTCTTTATAGCCACCTTAAAGCTTATAGGGACATACTACTATGCTCTCATAAACAAGATGATAACAAAACAAAATATAAATAGGGAAAGATTATATACAAGAAATCCTTCTTTATTAACCTTAGGATGCAGATCACGTTAACGCATTTCAGTGGAAGATTTAAAAAAAAACATTTAACCACCTATATAATATTTTCTAAGAATTTTAAATCTTCAATCTTGACCACCAAAATGTCTTCTTAATCTTCTCTAACTTCTCTTCGAAGACCTGATCTATACCTATGGACTGGAGACTAAGGTGTTGTACTAAGACAAGGGACCCCTAGCTGTCAAACAAATGATGGTTTGTTTGTGAGAACTAGCAAGTAACGTCATCAAACTAAAAATTCATTGACCATTTACGGTGTGAATCCAAATCTAAAGGAGATTACAATTGAGTATTCTATGTGGATTAAAAACTTTTAGACATGTATTTTATGACATAGCTATATCATAATTGGTTATTTTTTACCCAATGGCCATGGAAAACCGATGCCATTTCTATCAGGTGTGACAAATTTGTTTTTTTTGGTAGTGTAGATAATTTGTAATGATTGAATAAGAAACAATGTGAGCGATAGACACTTTTAGGAACCATACTCTGATACAAATGGAATATGATAAAGCTTCAATTAGATTCTGCTCACTATAAAAACACATTTTGTTGTTAAGTTTAGAATGGGTACTGCTCATGAGATATTTACCATGACCCAAAATTGATTCAGATGGCAGGACTCTTCCGAAGAGTTTTAAACCATGATTTAGACAATCAATTAAGGTTATTCTATATCTCCCAATAACAAGTCCAAACATGGACTGTCGACCCTAAATTATGTACTTCACTCTACTCACGTTGTATCACTTATATATAGATATATTTTTAAAACATCCCATGGATATCATATGCGACATGCTAATTTTTAATATAGAGTTAACTATATTATATCAGTTGAGTCTGTATATGTCGTTCGACCTACCTACATTTTTCATAGGCAGATTTCATCTCGAATATTTTATCTCGAGAATGCTAGTTACATGAAACTTTTTCGGTTTAAGACACAACATGGACTTAATCCATTTAATCTAAACCCAACTTATAAGTAGTTAACCCAAAGTTGAGACACTATCCAATTCCAATTGGGTTGGACCAAGTATCTTTATTGATACGCACACTGTATTTTATTTTATTTATTCTATTATGGTTCAATTGAGTTCCACATCTTACACACATGATTCATTGGTTATCAAGGCCAACCTAGATGATCATATGGACTACAATAATTCATCTTAATAAAAGTACAATGGATGCCATGATATATAATTAATATGGAAACATCAAATAATAAAGATGTTTTATATGTATTCCATTTAGCATGAAAGAATAAAGATAATACTTTTATAGAACGGTGGGTAATCTATGTCATTATTTTATAATAAAGTCATAAACATTACCCAATTATACTTGGAAAATACAAACTATGTGATAAATAAATCACACAAATAAGTGAATTATAATTTATTTTATTTAATCATTTGGCAAGCAACCAAAAATAGGAAAAAAAAACTAGACATGAAAATACTGAATAAGAAAAAATGCTAAGAAAGTCATTTGTCTTTTTCATCTTGTTGGATTTGGTAACAACTCGGGAGTTTAAGGTAGTTGATGACAAAATTGGACGAATCTATACACAATAAACGCAAGACGCAAAAGAAACAGAATTTTATTAGTTGATAATGATAGGGTAATTGACTATTTAATTCAAGATAGTATCAGATTAATTAAAAGCCGAAAATATTACCAACTTGAACTCCTTCGGAACCTTGTCTTGAGATTGGTGTATAGGGATTTAACGGGAATACTGCAAATTAATGAACTTACGTGACATAGACTAATTTCTAAAACTACTGGGTAATTTTTTATAATTTTAAAAACGGGAATAAGGGCATATTTTATGAAGACACCAACTTGCACAACACCTCTCCGAGACGGCTTCGGTGCAACTCCGACATTTGGTGGCGGCTTTGACAGGGCACGACGACCCACAAGGCTGGTGGCGACGAAAGCGACAGAGCGGCGGTAGGGGTGGCTCCGGCGAGCTTGAGGTTCAAATTTGGAGTTGTTTATTTTGTATGTTATTCACCAAAATTTTTGAATGGGATTGTTCCAAAGGTGTTTAGAACGGTTGAATCAGAACATATTCAACCATCGAAGAGGATTTTTAAAGGTAGAGCTTCAAATGTGAACGGAATGCCAAATTTATTAAATCAATCACTTCCACTTTTAGGGATCAATTTAGTATATTTAATTGTAAGAAATGGTGGCTAAATCAGTCTAAATGACACAAACTTTGGTTTGGGACAAAACAAACTTGGACGAATTTAGAGCTCATTCATTGTTAAATTAACGAATTAAACACATTTTTTAGATGGGGGATTGAATAGAACTTAATGAAGACGTTTTGGAGGTGAAACCGGGCAAAATTAAAAATCACCATTGCAGGGGAGCATGAGTGTGTAAGACAAGGAGGAAGAAGTAGTTCGCTTGAACTAGTTCTCCATTTTTGTTTGGTTTGGTCCAATTCAACCGGTTTAACCAAACAAAATGTTTGATTTATTTTTATATATTTTCATAGGGGAGACCAATCCACACGGTGAAAATATCGCCGTTTACACGGTACCGGTCACGGTTTCAGAAACCGTGAGAATTTTATGCGACGGTTGTAAAAACTGTCGCTATAAACCTATATTTCCTACTTTTACGTTGAGAGGTTACGGTTTCTATGTAACGGCCCAGATTTTAAAGTCCGGGTTACGTTTAGAGGGAAGAATTATCCCTCTGTCAGATCTTGCAATCCAAGTACGAGCTGCTTATTTATCAACTTCAAGTTATAACCATGTTTAAGTTATAAGGATTTAATGATATAATTCGAGAAAAAGGGGATTTCAAACCCTCAAAACAATCAAAGAATCCAATCATTATTTGTGCTTTCACACGTGAACCTGTCCTAATTCAACTAGTCAAAACCCAAAAGAGATAATACGAGTTTTCAATATAAATACAACATGTTTCTAAATGACAAACTTAACCAAAACATTTGTAAAATCAAGTTATAGTAGGTGAAGTCTTCTTAACACCCCCGTCCCATGAGAAAACCCCGCCATAGAAGCAAATCAGCAAGCAAAAGGGAGCGGGTACCTCAAACTATACCACAAGTCAAGGTCGAGCCACTCATGCGGGACCGGAAGTCCCCGCTGAGGTCATATAATACGCCTATACCTAGAATAAAGGATGCTCTAATGCAGTACTGAAATTTAAATCACACAAGAATGTGACAGTTTATATAATGTAGAAAGCGATAAATTGGATCCACAGAGAATGCCAAGTGGCATATCCCTCTCCTACCTCTGCACCCCTTCCCGTTAGTGCATAGACTGGCCAGTTCGGTGCTATAGCATAGCAATTTCCTCGTGGTGGTGCACAAACCACGGCATCATCATATCATATCATCTTATCGCTTGCCCGATGGTGCTGGGCTATCATATCATGCTCATATCGACTCGATTGACTCAGGGCAACCCGATGGGGCTGGGCTACCCTATAACCCTAGCAAAGACTCTAGGACTATCACAGATAACGGCCGTTCTGTTTCAAATGCATAAAGAATAGGGATGCTCATTCATAAGTCAAGTCCTAAGCATGATACTACATGGCATGCTTTTATGCATATGCAACACCTACATACTATATGACACATCAGGCATGAGGTCCAATCACTTGAGCAAGCCTCGGAGGACTTACCTGGAGTCTTCTTATCCAATAGTCCAGCAAACAAGCCACTCAAAGAATCATCCATCAGCAAATAAGCCACCAGAGAATCATCCAATCACAATAGCAGGTAATAAGCAAGGAATAATTCATCAATACATATTTAATCAACACACAAGCAGACTTCCAAGTCAACATAAGACTAAGTACTATTTTATTCAGGTAATATGGCATTCTCCTCAAAACCGATTAATATCACCTGTATTTTCATATCCCACTTAATTAAGAGTTATAGAGTTATAACACTATTATTCTAAGGATCACAATTTAAGCACTACTCATATACCTTCCTTTACCCCAAAACCTTATCAGAACTCAAGCAAGATCTCATTTATCGATTCACTTCTCAAGGATTCATTCATAGTCAGAGAGCAACCAAAATAAGTTTACTTATGGAAAGCCACTTCAGTTAGGTCCAACTAATAGGGCACCACAATCAAGTTCATCATTATAACAAGTCCAATGAGGGGAGTAAGACAAGTTGGCATCTAAGATATCATTTATAAATCCATGTTGAAATAGAACTCTAAAACGTTCATACTTAAAACGAAGCTGGAGATTCTTAATCATTTACTCAAGTTAAACCATAAACTCTAAGAATCTCAAAGAGAGTCAACATGGTCTCTTTTATCAAGTTGCTTATTCAAGGATCACATATTCATCCGTATTCGAAAGTAAACAAGGATAAATCAACATTCTTGAACACTCTTTATAAGGTCAATTATAACTAAACCATTCAGACAAGGTCAAACTCATAAAGTACCATAATACATATAAGATTATAAGTTCTCGAGACATCTCTCATATCCTTTTAATAATTGAAGTCAATCTTACTAACATCTATACAACAAATCCTACATCCCCTCCATCTTAGTAACTTAGGCAAAGTCACCTAAACAAGTTAGTTATACTATTCCTTATAAAATTTTATTAATCAATCTAGTAATATAAGTCAAAGTGACAAGTTTCTATCTCCGGGTAGTAACTCGGTAATCACTTATTTTTAATCGACCGACACATCACCTAACGATCAAACACTACAAAAAATATATACTATTAAGTAGTTTCTTTAAGAATAAAACAAATTCTATTTATTTTAAGAAATCCTTAAAAACCTCCTAGGGATTTATTAAGACTACCATTTTCGAGTCAACTATATAGAGAATCATAAAAGCATTCACATCCAAAGGGGAAGGCAAGTGTATATTCATAGCCAATGATTCTTATTTAACCGCTTCACCAAAAAATCACATATACTAAACTAAACTAATCTTATTTTATTTTATTTGATTAACCTTTTAATGGAGTTCAACTAAGAAGAATAAATATAATGAACATAACAATCAAGCAAACTATTTCATTCTTTCCAAAACAGTTTCACAACATGTACTCAACTCATTTGAAACCAAATCCAAACTCAAATTAAGATCAACCAAGGTAAATTAAAAGCATCCAAGGTCAAGGCAAATGAAGTTATACCCAGATTCCGACTTTGCTAAGGGTGTTTGAACTTGTGGTTTGGTGAAAGTCAATTTGGCTCCAATTTGGGTACTCGCCAGTCCTTTACCACGTCCAAGCCATGAACAGCTGAAGAAGCTTTTGAGGGCTCCAATTCAAGGTTGTGGGAAGCGCTCGGGATGGCTCTCGTCCTCTCCACAGCGGCTCCAGCGAGAAGGGCAGCAAGGTGAGGCGCTCTTGTCGCCGTCAGAACGAGGCTGGGCTCAGCATTGGTGGCCTCGTCAGGCGTCGTCTTCGATTTCGAGGTTATAGGGGTCCTTAGTGGTGGAGGCGAGGTGAGAGGATACAACCCAGAAGACCCGGCGTCGGCGCTGGGCATATTTGTTAACGAGCAGGGGCGAGGCATTCGACATTGGTCACCATCTTCAAGCGGGAGAGAGGGAAAAAGAAGCGGAGGCCATTGAAGGAGAGGGTGAGTTTGAGAAGAGGGGGATCAAAGGTATATGGGAGGGCGGAAGAGAGCGATAATGAGAGAGAAGATATCAACCATGATAGAGGAGCTTGGAAGCTCGGGTTCGAGCGAGTAGTCCGGATCCGACAGACGGAGGTGGAGCAAGGCAAGAGCGGGGGAAAGAGAGACAGTGGGTGGGGGGGGGGGGAAACCGAGGATGAAGAAGCCGCCATAGTCGATGGGGAGCTCGAAGAAATGAGGATGGGCGGCCATGGAGGCTCCCGAGCTCGAGGTCAGCGGATTTTAGTATGTGATAAGTATGGAGGGGCTCGGGATAGTCGTGATGTCGACTTAGATTTTCAACCTTTATCGAGTAGGCGAGGAAAAACGACAAAGCTCGGATGCGAGTTTGAGCCGGAGGGTCGTCAAAATGATGTTGACAACTGGACCATCAACGTCATATGCGGTGAGCATAACTACAAACTCTCAGATAAGATGTTAGGCCATCCCTATTTTGGTCGATTAACACCGGCTCAACATCAAAAGGTCCGTCGTGATACCATGATTGGGTTAAAATCTCGAGATGTCCTACGGGGTATGAAGTATGATGATCATGACTGCGTGACTGACATTCGTCAAGTTTACAACGCTCAAGCCCAGTTGAGAAGAAGTGTTGCAGAGGGACGGAGGGACCTTCTGCAAGCACTACACCAACTCCACTAAAAAGGATACTATGTCTGCACCAGGAAGTCTTCCGATGTCGGAGTGGACGAGGTTACCGATGTAATTTTGGCACATCCGGACTCACGCCATCTTCTGATGTTGTTTCCATAAATTATCGTGATGGACACGACCTACAAGACGAACGAGTAAGAGTTATCAAATTTAGTCTAGAATTATATGTGTGGCATACGTGGTAGTTTTCAATTTATCTAATTCATGTAAATATGGTAGGTACCAAATGCCGTTGCTAGAGATCGTTGGGATTACGAGTATAAGGAACACATTTTCAATTGTGTTCGTATTTATGGCAGGTGAGACCACGGATCGCTACAGCTGGGCACTGAGGCGACTACGTCATTTGTGTGGAAACCGCCTACCAAATCTAATTGTTACAGACAGAGAGTTGGGTCTTATTAAGGCTCTTCAGGAAGAGTTACCCACGGTAAAGCATATGTTGTGCTCCTGGCATATTATGTGCAACATCGAACTGAAGGGAAGGATTACACAATCAAGTGAGAAGCGAACAACGTTTTACAATAATTGCTATGCCTTATTTGATTCGAAGACCGAAGAAAGTTATGAGGTCCGACTTCAATCGATGAAGGCGACTTGGGAGGAACGTTGGGGTCTTATGAAGTACCTTGAAGACACTTGGCTCATAGAATTCAAGGAGGCGATTGTTCGTGCGTGGGTTCATAAGTTCCTACATCTTGGGATGCGTACTACAAATAAGTAAGTTAATCTGGGTGTTTGCAAATTTTTTTTCCAATGTCATGAGTAGTAGATTTAATTATTTTATATATTTGACACGCATGTATTTGATATGTTGTAGCGCCGAGTCAGCCCATTCGAAACTAAAGTCCATCCTAAACATAGCTGTTGGTGGGTTCGTTGACGTTACAAACTTTATTGACAACATGGTCAACGAACAGATAGACCAACTCAGAGGGTATCTTGATAAGTCACGGATGACAATCAAACGGTGTGTCTTAAGTCAACCAATTTTTGCCCAGCTCTTGATGTTGGTGACTGATGAGTGCTTCGAGCTTCTGTTGGCCAACTCAATAAGGCGAAGTCCTTTTCGACAAGCAATGACGATGTATACAGGGATCGCTACTGGAGGGATGCTTACGGTGTGCCATGTGTACATGAATTCTTAAAAGCGATCTCAACTCGTCAACCTATTCAGCCTTGGCAGATTCATCCATTCTGGCGACAAGTTTTGTGGGATCCAGTAATTCCTCCCGAGGACTCGAGTGGCAGACTTGATGACTCAACTCCAAATAGTCAGGAGTACGCCAAGCGTCGAAGAGAGATGGATGCAAACAACCTCACGCCTAATCAACAAGATTTGATGGGCGAGGCATACTTCACCATGAATAACCCTGGATTGTCGACCATGAGAGAGCCAACCGGGATCAACCGAAAAGGTCGTCCTACAGGACGACGGTCCTTGCAGAGAGACCTATCTGGATTTGAGCATGGGAGAAGGGATGGTGCCGCGAGGACGCAAGGCCGGGGAAGAACCCGAGGGAGAGGTAGGGGGTGACTAGCAATGTGGGCTCTACACCACAGGTACACCCTTCGGTTCTGTTGAATGATCACATCTATAAGTTCATGCTGCATTTTGTTGATAGATATTGCCCCGTCGCTGGATACGGTTATTGCGAATATCGTGCCCTAGCGTTGCTTCTTGGATACGGTGAGCACCAGTATATGAAAGTGCGTAGAAAGGTCGCTTGTGAGCTTAGAGCGAACAGGTGGTTATATGAACCCGCATCACTATTGCACTCCATTGATATCCTTATCGACAATGTTGATGTGCAAGACCCGGGTTCTTGTTTAGATCGTCATGAAAGGTAGATGGAGGCACCATTGATCCCGCTCGATGTAGCCACCTTCTACAACAAGGTCGTTGTCGTTCTCAGTAAAGACGGTCCTCACACTTTCTTTCCTATTGTTGCATCTGGGGGGAACCACACTCCACCTACTGAGGTTATTACGTTAGCCTGGATAGGTAGAGTCAACTGGAGCCCAGTGTGGTTATTTACAGGGTCGCCGCTTCCACCTACAGTACCTGAATGGTCTCATTTCCACCACCCTAGCGTGAACGGATGGGATACCTCGTACATGGAGTACATTCAACAATACATAAACTACCTACAAGTTGAGAGAGCGGGACTAGTGTAGTAATGGTTTAATGTTCGCATCGCAAATGGAACTGTTGTGAAATGAAGGACCTATGTACTTTAATATTATGCAGTAGAAGATATACAATATAATATATATGTTAAACAAAATATTAGCAGTCCAAGTACAAGTCCGAATTGAAAACTACTAAACCTTAGTAAGCAGATATTATGGTTCGAATATAAGTCCGACATACAAACTACTACTCCAAACAGATATATAACGATCCGAATACAACTAGTAATGAAAACGTAGATATATGAGTCCGACTATAAATCTTAATATTCTCAGATATCTGGCTGCCACTGATAGAACTGTGATGCACGAACCTGCGTTGGCGCTATAGGCACCTCCTGTCCTAGGGCTTCCTTTAGGTAAAGTCGAATTTCAGAACCATGAAACATCTCTTCACCCAACTCTTCACCCCGAGTCAACATAGCTTGTAGTCGAGCCACTAGGACACCAAAACGCTACAACGAAATCCATATGATTGCGGTCACAGAACAGTCAAAACAAAGCAAGTAATATGAAAGGTATGTGTTAATCAACATACGTACCCGTTGATCGTATACGGCTACAGGAGGAGCAGCTTTCGGTGGTAACTGTTGCTGGGAGGATCTGAAAACGAAAGGGTGGCAACGCTTAGCAAACCACTGCATGTACCCCGATGACACGGCCTGAGGCTCGACCGCCGATGAATGCCCGATAAATGATATGTAGACATCTGGGACCTGGAAATGGTCATCCCAACGATCGTCGACGTCGGCCCACATCAGCTTCAGTCCCTTCGTCTGCTGGGGTCTTTCTTCTCTAAGAGGCAGCAATCTCGCTTGAGGAATTGTTTGCACATAGCCAAACTGTCGCAGAACTCGATCTGGCATGTAGGGCTTCTTAATGGATCCAAATGAGATGAGTCCTCGATATCGAGATACCCGGTAGATGTCGTCGAAGTTAAGGTGACCGTATGGCATGAACTTCCCGTCCTCCGCCCTCATTGTTTCCATTTGTTTAATGAACATAAGTTTCCTCTCCGTGGTCATCTGTGGAGTGGGTTGGACGGTGTACCGCTTGGCCCATCGATCTTCTCCATTTAGCTCCGGATTGTAACGGCCCGGATATAAATACCCGGGTTACATTTCGAAGGTTGGATACCTTCGTTCGGATGTTGCAATTCAGGTACGGGCTGAGGTTTCAAACCTCTAAAGATCAGTATTTAAAGCGGGGATTTCGAACTCCAAGCAATCGAAGTCGTGGAAATTCATTTGAACGAAAATGCGAAAGCAGAATTAAAGTACAACTTGCCACGACGGAGCCGGGTCAAAACCAAAACATAGGGGGTGATTGCCATTTTATCAAGTTAGAATATTAGCCGGATTCTTCGGTTCGCCAAGAGATTCCCCGTCACAGAAGCAAGGAGCAAACAAGAGCGGTACCTAACACTATCCACGAAGTCAGGCCCGGTAATCGCCTGCGGGTCCTCTGACCGCGCTGAGGCCACATAACATGCCTATACCTAAATAAAGGATGACTAATGCAGTACAAGATTTAAATCACATAAGCATGCTTGACAGTTATCATATGTGGAAAAACTGTAAAGGGCCCAAGACAATGCCAAGTGGCATATCCCTCTCCTACCTCTGCACCCCTTCCCGTTAGTGCAGAGACTGGCCAGTTCGGTGCTATAGCATAGCAATTTCCTCATGGTGGTGCACTAACCACGACATCATCATATCATATCATCTCATCGCTTGCCCGATGGTGCTGGGCTATCATATCATGCTCATATCGACTCGATTGACTCAGGGCAACCCGATGGGGCTGGGCTACCCTATGACCCTAGCAAAGACTCTAGGACTATCACAGATAACGGCCATTCTATATTCAAACACACATAGTAACCACATGCTCAATTCAATGCAATCCTAGCATGATACTACACGACATGCTTTAATATGCAACACCTATACATCATATGACACATCGGGCAAGAGGTCCAGGTTACTGAGTAAGTCCCGTAGGATACTTACCTGAAGATGTAGAACAACAAGATAACACAAGCAAGGGCCCAAATGCAATTCCAAAGCAATCCAAAAGCAATACACACCTATCATCAAGCCATTTCCATAAGCTACCGGACCAACATTCATACACACGAAACCCAAGTTCTCAACATCCTCAAAACCAACCGATTGTAAAACCGTTTTCCAAAACCTTTCTGATACGATCAAATCGACCAAAGTCATTCTTCCAATCAAACCCATTGATAAAATCATACCAACCATTTTTCCAAACTCTTAAATCCAAAATTAAGTCATCTCATATTCAAAATAATGTCTCAAATCATACTTGGCCAAATTCCGACATTAAACCTTTAAACCTTAAAACCAATCTCTCAAAACCACATCATAGAAATAATTCCGGCATTTTAATTTCAAGACAAATCCATCTTCTCAAACCTTATTTATAAATCAAAATCAACAATATTTAACAAATAAAACTTGAAAACATCCCATTTTTAAGAAACCATCTTTATAGATTTACATTAATAAAACACTTTAACTTTTCCTAAAACACATATAAGATCATATAGTAGTATATCCCAAATCATATTATTTCCTAATACTTTTATTATATATATAAATTCCAGAATATATCTTCCATAAAAAATCAGTAATAATATAATCATAATAATCATAGCAAATTCACAAATCAAATACCAATCATAATACACATCTATATGATAACATTTCTCAATTAATATTACTTTTAAAACCTTTTAAAATATATATTAATAATTTCAGAATATATATATATATATATTTCCAAAATCAGAATTAACAAATAACATAACATATATATATATATATACACTACTAAATATTTGACCTACTGTAACATCAAATTAGCAATGGTTTTTTCAATGCGTTACAATATATAAGCTATGGTAATGGTTTTTTTATGCGTTACGATAGATAGGCCTACTGTAACACACCATTATTTTTTGTAACGGTTGTTAGAAAGAGGGAAAAAAAGACGCGCAAAAGTTGAAAGTGCGGATTGAAATTTTGAATAAACCCCAAAATCCCTGCCCAAAAAATAAAACCCTCAAAGCCCAATTTCTTTTACTTCATCCCCTCGCTTTTCACTTATACTCCCTCTCTTTCCCTTCCTAACAACCACCACCGGAGAGAAGCCGACACCATGGAATTGACTGGCCATGCCGGTGCCGCTCAGTTTATCCATTGCCATCTCCCACTCCTCTTCAGAGTTCAGCGTCTGTCGCACCCTCAATCTCTCCCGCTTGCACTTGCCCCAACCAACAGATCTAGGGTTTCACTTGAGGATCCCGTCGAACCATCGAAGCATTTGCCGACTTCCTCGTATAGTTGTACATTCAGCATCCATCGGTGAGTCCCCTGTCATCTCCCTTCGTTCAATTTTAAAAACTCTTCCTAACCCTAAGTCTCTAACCCCTTGTTATCCCCTTCTGGTGTTATGCCGTTGCCATGGCCAACCCGCTCGAACTATCGCGCAGCCACCATTAGGACCCCAAATAACTGCATCTGCAACACCAACCAATTGGTAGCACTTCTCATGTCCCACCTTTGGCCGAACGAAAGTCCTTAGGTGAGTTCGAACTCCTGAAATTGCAATTTGATTTTGGTGTTGAATTTGGGTTATCATTTTGGAACCTTTTCGGTTTTGTTCTATGTTGATTCAAAACTACCTATTGCCTTTGGAATAAATGGGAGGAGTTTTTTTATCTTGAAAGTGCATGGTGACATGCTAAATTGACTTTTAGCATGCCTTAGATAAGATCTGTTGTTGCATTCATTTTTCATATTCTTTGATTTAAAATTTTTTAGACAATAGAATTGTTGGAAAAGAAAGAGATAAAGGCCACTTCATCTAAGGTATGTTTGGATGATGGGAATATAAATTGTGTACTCTTTATCATCAAAACTAACTTAATTTCATCTTGTACAAACAAATCTATATAGTTTAGTAATTTAAGGTAGAATGCATTACATGTTTTTATGGCCAACTTGTTACTCTTATGATTGATATTGAACAAGTACAAAGTTCATTTTTTTTCTTTTCATTAATTTTTAGGCCTATCTCATAAATACTTTTTATGCATTATTCATAAAGTGGGATGGGACGAATGAATGGGTAACTTCGAATTTTGAGTATTTTGGTAAATGTCTTATTTTGTTTGATGTATCACTGCATGATTGTGCAGGGGTAAAGGGAAAATTTGGAGCTTAGCTTGAAGTAACTCACTCCAATCCATGTTATTATGCATGCCATTTGTCATTCCAGGTTCGGAACCTTACAACCTTAATCTTGATAAATTAAGTTGATAAGGGATGACATTTCATTAAGCAAATATCCCCTCTATAATAGGCTTCTATTTGTTGATATACACAATTGTGCATTAAAGTAGAATTGAACTAATTGAGATGAGAAATAGCAGAGAGGAAAAATCTCAAAGCTGAAGCATTTAGAATTGGTTATTTAATATCATATTTTTTATGTTTAACCTTAATGTCCACTCCTTTTTCTAATATAAAAGAAAGTGACATATGAATGAAGAACTAAATCCAGGATACTTCATCCATAAAGTAATTAGCCATGACATGTATGACAGATCTGAATGTTGAATAGTAAGGACACTTATGCTTCTCCTTTTCTTTTTTATTTAGAGATAAAATGGTTGAAAACTTGAGATGCTTATTCAGGCCAAATTGATTTATAAATAATTGAGCAAATTGTGTTCGTTATTGAGTTTAAACTACAATCAAATTAAAGTTGGGAAGAACAATTACATTAATTTTAGGTCTCTCTAACTTTCTTAGGTTGTAAGGCTAATCGAAATGTTCATTTATAAGGATACTTTCCTCTTCTCTCATGACTACTTGTGTATTTCAAAAATGAATGTGAAACGTACTTGCAACAAGAAAGCTTGATTCAATGTAGTTTGTACGTTCCAAAGGGAATCATGGTGGATTGCACTTTGACATTTTTCATAAGGCTGATGTAGGCAAATGATCTTATTTATTTGAGTTTTTTTTCTAGCCTCGAATTTTTGAACTGTGATTGGCTTTCTAGGTGTTATACACACAATTACTCATTCAAGTAAACTTGAACCAAGTGAGATACTTCTTTCTTTGACCTTATGAATGGTATAAATGTTGATCCTTGAATAACAAGGACACTTATCCTCTTCTTTTTTCTTTGGTGATAAAATAGTTGGAAACTTGAGATACGTATTTATATTTGTGCTATTTGTTTGTTGCAGAATGCTTAATCTATCTTCAACATAGGCTGAAAAATATAAAGCCAAGGCCATAATTATCTTGTATTGGAAGAGGTTAAAAATCAAAGGATCAAATACCAAAGGATCGCTCTCCAGCTTGAGAGAAAAATTCATGAATTGGAAGGTTTTAATTCATCTTTAAATATATATTTAGGTTAGACATGATAGATATTTGTGTATTGGCTGGTATGCTTGTCTTAGATAGAAAACCTTTAAAGGTTTGGTTGTATTAAAGATTTGTTGCCTGAATGAAAGAGGCTCCAATGCATTCCATATTTATTTGCGAGTTTGTATATATACTTGCTTGAACAAGGGTGTTGTGTTAAGGAGTGGCGGTGGGGTAAAATATGCCTGGTAATTTTTTTAAATATGAAAATGAACATTTAGCCCGGGTGTTTAAGGTCTGGGCTAAAAAACAGGCTATTGCATTTGATTGACCTATTTAACCTAACACTTTATTGACCTATGGCAACAGTTGTGTATTTGGTGTTGTGTGTTACTGTAGATATCTGTGGTAACAGTTGTATGTCTTAAGGCAATGGATGTAACTTATTATATAGAACCGTTACAACATAATAGCAAACCGTTACCATATATCTAAGCTAACGCCAGCTACTGTAGCGGTGCGACAACTGTTACCATAGACCTATAGTAACAGTTTTGAGGCCTATTGTAACTTATTTATGGCGTTGCACTAGGTCCGATATATATATATATATATATATATATATATATATATATATATATATATATATATATATATATATATATATATATATATATAACATAACACATAACATATCATAATACATAATATAACATATTGAAATAAACCCAACAATAACCCACAAGCCAAACCGAATCCAGCCCAAATCAAAACCCGGACCAAGAGAAAAAGAAAGGAAAGAAGACCAACCCGGAAAGAGAGGCCCACAACCCGAATCAAATTCCCATACCCAGATAGAAGCCCACCCGTGTGTTTTAAAAGGGCTGAGTAAATAAGGCCAACAGGCCGGTTCATTAGAAGAAAAGAGAACCCGGATAATTAGGCCCAAAACAAAACCCACAGCCAGAGCTCAAAATTAGAGCTTCGTCTCCCTCCTAAGTGAACAGAGTTCACTATATCTCCGCCGGAAACGAAAGAGAAGAAGAAGGAGGACCTGCCGGCATTGGTGGTCCGTTCGACCTCCAACTTTACCCCGATGATCGACACAAAATTCCGACCAAGACCCACCCTAGAAGAAAGAAGCGACGTGAGAAGAAAGAGGGAGGAAGAGAGATTACCGAGCTTCGAAAAATCAACTACGAGGAGTGCTCGAGGGCTGCTATGGCTTCATCAGTGAGAGGGAAGCTTCATTCTGAGTCTATGAGGAAAGTAAGTGAGTAAAGGTGCATTTTTTTCCATGGTTTGGAATCGAAACAAACACAAACGAAACCGACCTTTAAATCAGAAAACAGGGGAGGGAGGTGCTGCGCATGGGCTTCGGTGGCGGCGTCGGTGGTGCTTTGGTGGCGCTCCTGGGCTCGGCTTCACCATACTCTTCCACAGACGTCAGAGAAAGGGCGTGATGGTGGCTGTTGATGGCTCGGATGTGAAGGGAAATGAGGAGCTGCTGTGGTGCTGCTCGATGGAAAACAGGGGAGGGGAAGCTCTGTGGATACGATGGGGATCAGTAAATCAGAGGGTAAGAAGACTCAGGAGATGGTGGTGGTCTGCTGGTGGTCTGTAGGAACCGAAAGGAGGGAGAGAGATGAGGGGTTTGTGAGGGTTTTACAGAGAGCAATTGGAAGAGAGAGGGAGGAGGGGCTGAGGGTTATAGGAAATTGGGTTGGTGTGAGGCTGAGGGAGGAGGGGCTGAGGGTTATAGGAAATTGGGTTGGTGTGAGGCTGTGAGCTGGGTATGGGTAAGGAAGAGGACAAAGGGAGGGGACCAGCCTCATAGAACAGAAATCCGAGAGAGGGAGGGAGAGAGAGACATAAAAGAAAAGGAAAAAAAAGAAATAAAATATAGGAATGGTCCCCCACAACACCAATTTGAAATCCCGACACTCGATCCCAATCACGCTCGCTAAACGAATTCCAGACACTCGACAATTTAAATCAAATTACTAGATCATTATCGGAATCAAATTAATTTATCAAGACTCGCAACTCGAAAGCGGAATTAAATTCCGTAAAAGAAAAATATAAATTCTAAAATGATGCTGGAAGGATTTTAAAATCAAAACTTACGCTTGAGGACGAGTTTTATTCCACTTTTACTAATTGAATTTAATAATATAATATAAATATATTCAGTCTTTACATTTATCCACCTCTAAAAACAAGTCTCGTCTCCGAGACTAAAATCATTTTAAAGCAATGGGAAGAAGTTTGAAATCGGTGAGTCCGAGGACCATTTCCTAGGATCTTGTAATCATCTCGGTTGCGTCTTCCGGGATTTTCACAACATCCTAGTCACGGTCGTGACATCTCTAATTGGTCTTGTCAAGTGTGTAATAAGCGCCCTTATTACATCCTCGCTTCGACTTTTCGGAAGTACCACAACTCTAAAAGTATTATAGCGCCCCGACTAGGTCTTATCAAGCAATCTACAAGTGCCCCTTTGAAATGCTTGTATCCACTTCGTGAGACGTCATAATGTAAATCCAGTTCGTAAAACTTCAAAGCATTTTGTAAATGGAAAGATTGTCATCTAAATCATTGAAACTCTTGGCCTCTTAAAACCCCAAGTTGGTCCTTTTCAAACCGCTCAAAACCTTCAAATTCGACGTTTAATCAAGCAGCTTTACACCAAAACAAGTCAAATCATTTCAAATCAAGATTTCGTCAAAATCTTCCAAAAACCAAATCAACTTCTCGCATACCAATCAATCAAATTCAGAAGGTAGGAGGTGGAATCTTCCACCTCTAAGGGCTAATCCCATATTCTCTTCCTAGATTCCAAAATCATTTTATCATCATCCTCAACTCAATATGCACATAAGTAAATCAACTTATCGACTCATAACATCATCAGCCACCTCTCATATGGCAATCTCAACATCAATCATGATAATCTCAACCAATCGACATCTCAACCGCATAACATGATTACCCATAACATAAATCATACAATCCCTTCAGAACACGCCAAAAGCAATAACAAAGTCTTAACATCATACCATGAGTCATAAAGTATATCTACCTCATACAGAAGGCATCACAAGTGCATCATCGAATTCTCATAACTTATCACGCAAGCACACATGTTAAGAGATCAAAGAGGTTAGGTGTCATGGAGTTAGTACGCCACTACAAGTCGAATCTCACGATCGCATCTCAGCATCGCAACACAAGTGGAACCAGTAATAACATGGGTTTTTCACTTAATGAACACATAACTCACCTAATCATCTTATCGACCTATCCGAATTCTATTCCGCATTATCATAACAAATTTAACATGTCAATTCAAACATTAGCATGGTAAAGGTAGTCATAGCAAAATCTCATCATAAGGTCAACAGACTAATATTAATTGTCAACACATTAACACACAAGGTCATGCCATTTAAGCTTCAGTAAAAGGAAAGATCTAACCATATACCAACCATCGAAATGCTAACATACTCATAAAACATCATTTCAACTCTTTACAATACCATATAACGATCATTTAGTCATCAGGAACCATCATATCATATATACACATAAGTCATATTCATGCTCCAAGTCATATTCCTCACTTACCTATTCATAATCATGCTTATCAACCATATAGTATAACATCATGCCTTCACATAATCAACATATCATCATCTCATGATTCATACAACACATCATAACATGCTTCTAGAATAACATAGTAGGATAGCAATGTATCACTATATCATGATCATAGTTGTCACTACCAATTATGTTTCAGTATTGCATATCAACATGTAATATTATGCCATATCAGGTTTATTATGGTCGCTATCTAACATCATGCCATTTCATAATCACATAATCAAGAAAGTTTTGCTCATTATACCAGTTACAATAAAACGCAAACCCCGCTCGCTCATCTCCACTCTCAAGCCAAAACCAATCTTCATCTAGACTCACCAACTCGGATAAAATCCCCAAAGAAACCCCAACTCATTTTGACACTCCAGTCTCACCCTTCATTTCACCAAGCACTCTCACCAGCAATTCACCTCTAATAACTCAGCTCCTATCTCAGTTCTCACCCCCGAGCACCCCTGCGTACTATGTTCTCGATACTCACAAGAGCCATTCCCTACACTGTCCATACTACCTAAGACATCACAACATTGAACCCTTCTTACCAGATCTCTTCTATAAGAATACCCCGATCACCACCTAGTCGGCCTATTCTAACCATACTCCCACCTAAGATTCATCTAGAAGTTCATCGGAAACCACTAAGCATCGCCTCTTATAGCTCTCAAACTCACTCATTCTTACTTAAGCCAAACCCTTCTCATGTGACTTACCTCATACTATTTTGATCATTCTAACCGCTCAATTTCCTTCACCTCTTTCCGACCATTCTTCAAGAAAATCTCACCCACAAGTTCAAAGAAGAAGCAATCATGGACATTATTACACAGAAGGACTACATCATATCAACTTGCATTTATCAATAGCATCATTAGTTCATCATTAAGCATTGCAATTGTATCAAAAGTCTCAATTTACCGTCATGCTCAACAAGTATTGCAAAACATCATATATGAACCTAATCGAATCGAGCTAGCAAGTTTCGTCATAACCATATCTAATAAACAGTTCAGGTTCTCAGCATTTGCAGTTCACACTTGTATGCAAGGAATTTAGATCATACTTAGCAACTCAGAGTAGCATCACATCAAGTCATCATGGCACATTAGGATTGTAAGGCATCGAATCACATATATCATCATAGACAACGGGTAATTAGGCAATAATCATTACCAAGTCATCACATCAACACGCAATTTTCAACATCAAGTCAGTGCAATATCACCATCAACAAGTTCAGAAAGGATTAGCAATCCGAATGGAGGACACTCCCACTTGCAAGTCATATCGCGCCCGGCAACCGCAATCATCGAAGCAAGCTTGTTCCAGCGACATCGTCGATCCTGAGGCCCGTGGGTTATGGGCCCACGCTTTTGCTGCGCTGCTCTATCGCTATCTGACTTCCCGTACCCTCTTCTATGCGGCCGCTCATCCAATGTATCGCGTAGGAGTCTAAGTTAGCGGAGATATGGGAGTGACAAGAGTGGACGACCCAATGTTTCTCTCGGAGACAAAATGGACCAAAGTTAAAGATGACACGACTAGAGACAAGACTCCGACCCGGGAATAGTAACGACGCCCTTATGGAAGTCTATTAGGTTACAATTGTGATAATCAAACGCGAATTCATCATGGAGGATATCAATCATACTAATCCACACTAACATGTACCTATTCAAGGAGAACGACATTCATATTCATTCCAAGGATACAATCGAGTCCTATACTGATGCGCGTGAGAAGCTAGTAGTCTATTATTCCATGGGAGCAGATATGCCTAGCAACTTCAAGCAAGCTATGCGGAAGCAACAATGATCATGTATGCTTCGAAGTCATGCGGGATTTAATGAAGATAACGAGCATCATGCATATGAAAGAATGTACAAGCATGAACAAGTGAGGTCAAATATATCATGGAAAGGTATATCATAACAATCAGACGAAGCGTCATACGAGAACACATAAGATCAACATAGTAACTATCACATCTGGAAACAATGATCATATAATAAGTTAAGAATGACATGTAATCATACAACATGATACATTTAGAGAGCACATATCCTTCATGATGCTAGTGATACATGATCAGGCATGGCATAGTCAAGAGTGATTAATAAGTTCAATATGATAAATATGAAAGCAAAAGCATCACCACAGGGTAAAAAAGATAACATCACGGGCGATAGATTATAATCATGCTAGGAATGAACTGTCCTAAGGCACATAAAACGGTACAACAACTATCACATTACAGTACAAGCAGGTCCACGTAATAGGTCAAGTAAGACAATGCAATATACTAAGTAGATCATGTCGGGATGATATGGATATAACAAATGTAGCTCGAACCCATACAATGGTCATCATGAACATCAAAGCACATAAGCACAATTTCACACTAAGGATCAATCTGTAGGTCAAGGAGTAGTACCAGATAGTATCACACAATCATGGACAGAGCAATCAAGATAACTTGATAGAGATCCATAAGGGCAAACATTGACTCTTCCTAACTGACTCATCACCCATCTTTCCCGTGGGACTCGGATACGACTTTTTATGGCAAGAAGACACCGGTTGATCATCATAAGAATCAAGAAAGACAGCCCCAGAAACACCTTACTTTTGACTCAAAGGGACATCAAGAACCACTTTCCAATACTCACTCAAACAACCTTCACATCCATACATGATTCCCGACACAATGTGTTTACCAACCCAATTCCCCGTTGAAGACATTGACATCCGGGAGAAAGACTCGATAGAACCGTCAAGGGGTTAACATAGTAGAAGGGGCTATTTCACACAAGCTGGGCTTGACCATAGGGAATTAAGGGTACTCCCGCTATCCCGTTTGCACAGATCATTCAATATTCATTAAATAGTTAGGACATACAAATCAAATCTTTAGCATATCAAGCACTCAACATAGAATCAGTCAATGACAATTATAACGACCTCCTTGGAGTCTTCTAGACCCACCTGTAAAGAACAAGCTAATATTTCGCCTACCCATTCCCAACTACATCCAATAGGGATGGTCTATCGCCGAAACTACCCTCTCGATCCCCTTAGTTTGATCCATCATATTTAATAAGCCGAGTTCATATTTAGTCCAATTGAGTTAGGCATATTAAATTCATTTTGCCCCTTTAAAACATCTTCAAATCCTTTGAAATTCATGGGCAATTTTCAAAAACACACACCCGACCCTTGCGTACCCGAATTGCACAACCTGGCTCTGATACCAACTTTGTAACGGCCCGGATATAAATACCCGGGTTACGTTTCGAAGGTTGGATACCTTCGTTCGGATGTTGCAATTCAGGTACGGGTCGAGGTTTCAAACCTCTAAAGATCAGTATTTAAAGCGGGGATTTCGAACCCCAAGCAATCGAAGTCGCGGAAATTCGTTTGAACGAAAATGCAAAAGCGGAATTAAAGTACAACTTGCCACGGCGGAGCCGGGTCAAAACCAAAACATAGGTGGTGATTGCCATTTTATCAAGTTAGAATATTAGCTGGATTCTTCGGTTCGCCAAGAGATTCTCCGTCACAGAAGCAAGGAGCAAACAAGAGCGGTACCTAACACTATCCACGAAGTCAGACCCGGTAATTGCCTGCGGGTCCTCTGACCGCGCTGAGGCCACATAACATACCTATACCTAAATAAAGGATGACTAATGCAGTACAAGATTTAAATCACATAAGCATGTTTGACAGTTATAATATGCGGAAAAACTGTAAAGGGCCCAAGACAATGCCAAGTGGCATATCCCTCTCCTACCTCTGCACCCCTTCTCGTTAGTGCAGAGACTGGCCAGTTCGGTGCTATAGCATAGCAATTTCCTCGTGGTGGTGCACTAACCACGACATCATCATGTCATATCATCTCATCGCTTGCCCGATGACGCTGGGCTATCATATCATGTTACTATCGACTCGATTGACTCAGGGCAACTCGATGGGGCTGGGCTACCCTATGACCCTATCAAAGACTCTAGGACTATCACAGATAATGGTCGTTCTGTATTCAAACACACATAGTAACCACATGCTCAATTCAATGCAATCCTAACATGATACTACATGGCATGCTTTAATATGCAACACCTACACATCATATGACAGATCAGGCAGGAGGTCCAGGTTACTGAGGATGTCCCGTAGGATACTTACCTGAAGATGCAGAAAAGCAAGATAACACAAGCAAGGGCCCAAATGCAAGTCCAAAGTAATCCAAAAGAAATACACACCTATCATCAAGCCATTTCCATAAGCTACCGGACCAACATTCATACACACGAAACCCAAGTTCTCAACATCCTCAAAACCAACCGATAGTAAAACCGTTTTCCAAAACCTTTCCGATACGATCAAATCGACCAAAGTCATTCTTCTAATCAAACCCATTGATAAAATCATACCAACCATTTTTCCAAACGCTTAAATCCAAAATTAAGTCATCTCATATTCAAAATAATGTCTCAAATCATACTTGGCCAAATTCCGACATTAAACCTTTAAACCTTAAAACCACATCATAGAAATAATTCCGGCATTTTAATTTCAAGACAAATCCATCTTCTCAAACCTTATTTATAAATCAAAATCAACAATATTTAACAAATAAAACTTGAAAACATCCCATTTTTAAGAAACTACCTTTATAGATTTACATTAATAAAACACTTAACTTTTCCTAAAACACATATAAGATCATATAGTAGTATATCCCAAATCATATTATTTCCAAATACTTTTATAATATATATAAATTCCAGAATATATCTTCCATAAAAAATCAGTAATAATATAATCATAATAATCATAGCAAATTCACAAATCAAATACCAATCATAATACACATCTATATGATAACATTTCTCAATTAATATTACTTTTAAAACCTTTTAAAATATATATTAATAATTTCAAAAAATATATATATATATATATCTATTCCCAAAATCAGAATTAACAAATAACATAACATATATATATATATATAACATAACACATAACATATAATAATACATAATATAACATATTGAAATAAACCCAACAATAACCCACAAGCCAAACCGATTCCAGCCCAAATTAAAACCCGGACCAAGAGAAAAAGAAAGGAAAGAAGACCAACCCGGAAAGAGAGGCCCACAACCCGAATCCAATTCCCATACCCGGATAGAAGCCCACCCGTGTGTTTTAAAAGGTTTGAGTAAATAAGGCCAACAGGCCGGTTCATTAGAAGAAAAGAGAACCCGAATAATTAGGCCCAAAACAAAACCCACAGCCCAAGCTCAAAATTAGAGCTTCGTCTCCCTTCTAAGTGAACAGAGTTCACTGTATCTCCGCTGGAAATGAAAGAGAAGAAGAAGGAGGACCTGCCGGCTGTGGTGGTCCGTTCGACCTCCAACTTCACCCCGATTATCGACACAAAATTCCGACCAAGACCCACCCCAAAAGAAAGAAGCGACGTGAGAAGAAAGAGGGACGAAGAGAGATTACCGAGCTTCAAAAAATCAACTCCAGGGAGTGTTCGAGGGCTGCTCTGGCTTCATCAGTGAGAGGGAAGCTTCATTCTGAGTCTATGAGGAAGGTAAGTGAGTAAAGGTGCATTTTTTTCCATGGTTTGGAATCGAAACAAACACAAACGAAACCGACCTTTAAATCGAAAAACAGGGGAGGGAGGTGCTGTGCCTGGGCTCCGGTGGAGGCGTCGGTGGTGCTCTGGTGGCGCTCCCTGGCTCGGCTTCACCGTACTCTTCCACATACGTCACATAAAGGGCGTGATTATGGCTGCTGATGGCTCGGATGCGAAGGAAAATGAGGAGCTGCTGTGGTGCTGCTCGATGGAAAACAGGGGAGGGGAAGCTCTGTGGCTACGATGGAGATCAGTAAATCAGAGGGTAAGAAGACTCAGGAGATGGTGGTGGTCTGCTGGTGGTCTACAGGAACCGAAAGGAGGGAGAGAGAGGAGGGGTTTGTGAGGGTTTTGCAGAGAGCAATTGGAAGAGAGATGGAGGAGGGGCTGAGGGTTATAGGAAATTGGGTTGGTGTGAGGCTGTGAGTTGGGTATGGGTAAGGAAGAGGACAAAGGGAGGGGACCAGCCTCATAGAACAGAAATCCGAGAGAGGGAGGGAGAGAGAGAGACATAAAAGAAAAGGAAAAAAAGAAATAAAATGTAGGAATGGTCCCCCACAACACCAATTTGAAATCCCAACACTCGATCCCAATCACGCTCGCTAAACGAATTCCCAACACTTGACAATTTAATTAAATTACTAAATCATTATCGGAATCAAATTAATTTATCAAGACTCGCAACTCGAAAGCGGAATTAAATTTCGTAAAAGAAAAATCTAAATTCTAAAACGATGCCGGAAGGATTTTAAAATCAAAACTTACGCTTGAGGACGGGTATTATTCCACTTTTACAAATTGAATTTAATAGTATAATATAAATATATTCAGTCTTTACACGGGTCCTCAGATACGCCGGGAGCGAACATTGGGAAATGTGCAAATATCCAATACTGCAACAACAGAAAACCGGTAGGTCGTGCATACTACGCAAAAAATAACAACACGACCGCACAATAGTTTGGAAGAACTAGTTAAATACATGTATCAGAGCAGTACACCCACCAATAGCAGTCAACCCAGCCGTCGACGAGATACCCAGTTGACGGTATAGATAAGCAAGGATTCCCGCTCCCCAAGCGTACTCAGCGGTATGACCGTGATCAATGACGAAGTCCACCGCACAGATGGGGATGGAGGTTGTTGTTCTGTCATTCAGCACTACACTGCCTAGAACCTCCAACAGATAACTCGTCGCGAGTACACGATGTGGTGTGTCGGGCTTGGCCAACAGGTCCTCAAGGTTCTTATCAAACCTGTTGTGATAAAATGCATTCCCACTTGGCGTGAAATCATCATGGCCAAAGTTGAGGTGGGCACTCATCCACTCTTGTCAGAGCTGGTTAGAGCGGTTGAGATGTAGTGCTACACCATCGATGGGCAAACCTAACAACATATGCACGTCGTGCAAAGTTATCGTCATCTCGCCCCATGGGAGGTGAAAGCTGTTGGTCTCCGGGTGCCTAACGAGAGGGTTTCTCGACCAAATAAATTTATAGTCAAGACCCCCGCTATAGTATAGGGGAGTCAGGTTCGTCCTCAGGAGAGAAGTCAGCGGTTCTAGGTTTAGTTGGTTTTGGGGTTCGGGAGTAGCGGGAAAAGGTGGCGGTCGGTTGCTGTCGATATCGACTGATACTGGTCGATGTCGAGGGATGGAGAGGGGATGGTGGTTGGTGTCGTGTGGCTGCACAAAAGCTTTAAAATAACAAAAATAGAATAATAAAAGAGCAAACTTCCAAGGTTAGGGATCACCGCAACAATAAACATATGTGTAGACTATAAATCACATAAAGATGCATGCTTTATATCAAATAACTTTCGTTATTAACAAATAGGAATATAGAGGCTTTCGCAAATAAACCCTAATTGTTACTACCTTTTTTTAATTAGGATTAGTCGGCTCTCGCAGGCAAAACCTAATTACTATCCAAATTCATAATAAGATCGCTTTCTCTTTAATATCATAAATAAGGAATTTCCTCAACTCTTGCAAAGGATTAAGCACATAGGTAGATGATGATAAAGACATACAAATTCATAAATTCATATATCAAACACATATATCTATGTTGGGATCACCCCAACCCTAGAAGATGGAAATTAGAAACAATACATAATAAAAGAAACTAACTTTATCATAAAATCTAACACTTACAAAACCTTCCAAATGTTCCTCCTCCTTCTGTCTCTCTCCTCTCTCCTCGCTTCCTCCTAACTATTGCGCCCGAAGACGACTTGGCTTGAATGATTGAAAAACCAGCCCCTAGGGCTTTATTTATAGGGCTCAATCCTAGCTATTCTAAGAGAGCAATCTATCTAAATCTATCTAAATATATAATTCTAGATAAAAGGAAATAAATCTAAATTTGTAAAATAGATAAATCCTTAGGGTAATTAATTGTTCAAACCATTAGGATAGAAAGTAGATAAAATATCTTCTCCTTCATGTGCAAGTTTCCTCCACTCGGATTAGGACTCGGTATGGCTTGAAATCGGCTTCTGGGGTTCACTCGATATCGACCATATTCAGTCGATATCGACCTGTCTTCTCGGCTTCACTCGATCTCGGCCTCTGAAGGTGATTTTGACCATGTCTTGACTCGATATCGACCAAAGGTGGTCGATATCGACCTCTTCTGTGCAGCTTCCAAGCTTCCAAGAGCTGAGTCGATTTCTGGCATTTCTGGTCGACGTGCTCCACTCGATATCGACCAAGTAAGGTCGATATCGACCTCCTTGACAGTTCTCAGCATTCTGCATCCGTCTTGAAACGCACTTTCCCGAGTCCTCGTTCGTCCGATTGATGCATATGAGTATGCGTTGGAAAGCTCTTTCCGAGAACTACAACTCTCATGAAGACATCAGAACTTGATTCAAAATGTTGAATGGTGAAAAGTGAGATTTTCTCCAGCTGCACCATCCTGTGCTCTTCATTAGCTTCTCCAACGTCTTCATGACTTTCCTTTAAGCTCCAAAGTGCGTCCGATTTCTGAAAAATTAAATAGAAACTTGTGTAGACCTCCATATATTGCAAATAAATATAAACTACACAAATCTCATGATTTCCCAACCCAAAAACATAAATATATGGACAAAAATCGAAATAGATGTAAGAGAAAAACATGACAAATTGAGCGCACATCAACACCCCATACTTAAGCTTGCTCGTCCTCAAGCAATACTATTAATGGTCATTCAGAGGAAGAAACTAAACCCTCAATATCCTAGATTCATTGTTATATGTCCCTACAAACAATTGTCATCCTCGAAAAGTTACTAATGCCAACAATATCCATGCCTGTGAATAAAAGCAACATCATACTCACAAAAGGAGCGTTATATGCATAAAACAATTTTGCGCAACATAACATTAATAATCAAGAGGACTTTTGCGAGCTTATGGAAGAATAGATTGGTAAAAGGCTAAAGGTGGGCTAATTTTTGGCCATGTGGTGTTAAATCCGGGGAAATAAACTTTCTTTCCAAACTTCATTCCACATTTCTTCTTCATCATATTTCTCACCTTTTGCTCTTCGCTCAATGCTTTTTTCTCTATAATGCTTTTACCTCTCTAACCGTAGTACTGCCTTCTCGCGAGTCGCAAATATGGGTGTCATGAATGGCCCCAGATACTTAGTACTTCGGACTCCTCACCTTGTGTCCCATCTCGCCGAACTAACATCTCAACGAGCAGGGTCAATCTACCTTTATCTCCTAAGGTGATCAGATTTTTTCTCACTCATTAAATTTTCCATAATTCAAAATTTCTTTCTTTCCTGCCAACAACTTCATAATAATGCACAAACTCCATATAACAACTCCAAAGATGACATCCATTCTCAACATAGTCCCCGGATAGGGTATAAGGTATAAAAAATGGGCAATATGTAATATATGTGGAGCAATAATGATGTAATGTAAGGCTCATATATGGCTTGTGTAATTGCAAATATGCATAGGTAAGGCTAAGATATGAAATTGAGCACATGTATGGAAATATATAAAGTCCTCCATCATCTTATCATGCATATGTCAAAAGCAACTTCAAATTTTACCTCTCTTTCATGGTTTTCTCTAAAAAATTGCACTTCATTATGACTTCCCTTAACTAGGCAATTTCATGTTATATCTCTAATGAATCTATTTTTGCATCGTCGAGTTCAATAAAAGCTTCCATGACACTTATTCTTTATTTTCAAATTTTTTTCTATGGGGGTGATTTTTTCTAGACTTTAGTCTTTTTAGACTTTGGATAATAAACTTGATAATGAACATGATGAATATAGATAGACTCGATGCATATAGATAGATATATCCAAAGTAACCATGTATGATGCAGTTGGAGAAGTATGCATAACTATGCTAAAAAAATTTAAAATATGTTAAAAAAATGATTAAAAATATGCAAGTAAGTTTTTCCCCCACCCCATACTTAAAGATTACAGTGTCCTCACTGTATAAGAACAAGGGTAAAGGAAGAAACTTACTAGACATGGACGTATAAGCTCGAAATAAGTGTTGTAGATGTCGCCACCAGAAGTCGATATCGAGTGACCTAGGGTCGATATCGACTGCAGCATAACGTTCCAAGGGAGTCGAGTGGAAAAGGCATGTCGACTCGATGTGATGACTCGATATCGACTGTATCAGTCGATATCGACTGTAGCAGTCCTTGGTTATGTCTTGTGTTGTCCGAGCACCTCTGTCCGCTTGCGAATCCAGTAGACGTCGACTGTACTAGTCGACATCGAGTAGACATCCAGTTCTCCGAGTTGCCTAAAGTCATCAAAAGAAAAAGAAAACCTTGCACGAAGTAAAGAAACTATAGAAAAATAAACTTATCTAAGAAAGGAAATAAAAATAGCGGGTTGTCTCACGTAAGCGCTAGGGTTTAAGTCACTAGCTCGACATACTTCCCTTTAAGCCCTAGCCTGGCTCATCCTTATCCGGAGGTATAGGTGGATCTGGTGGTTCCTCCGGTGGCGGGAAGTGCAGAATGTCATGTGGGGACATCATATGGAGAACCTTAAACCTCCCCGAGTGAATGATCCATGGCTTTACCCATTCGTCTTCTTGAGCCCCAGCTGACCTGCATAAGGGAAGACATAAAGAAAGCTTACATACCTCATAGTCATACCTCTTCCACTTCATGTGTTGATTTTGTTGCGCATCTCCACCACAGCAAAACGGTGGAGTTGGAAGAGATATTTCCTCCTCATTCGGCGGAGCTTGATGCCACTTTGCGAGGACCCCATACTTGAACACGAACATCGGTTGCTCAATGAGATCCGGCCTCTTCGTTTCTAGATCTTCCTTTTCTCAGGATCCTTCAAATGGTTCATCAAAGATAGGCAACAAAGATGTAATCGAAATCGGGGAAAGACATACCTGAAATTCTGTGGGACAGTCGATTTCGACTGAAGTACAGTCGATATCGAGTGTTCGGTCGATATCGAGTGAGGTGCACTCGACATCGACTGCTGTCTCTGGATCAGTTCCTCCGGAATACATATACATCGAGTCCAGGTGGTCGATATCGACTGAAGGGCAGTCGATGTCGAGTGGCTCATAGAAGGGGACATTATCAAGCCAGCCTTCTTCTGCTGGAGGTGGATCAATTGGCTTGTCGGGAGGAGAATGATAGGAAGCCTCAAGCCTTCTGATCAAGTCTTCCAACCGGGCTATTTCCCTTAATCGTGCCTCCTCTTGTGCGAGCCTATTTCGCCGTCTCAGATCTTCGAACCATCTTTCCCGTTCGAGATCGTATACTTCTTGCATTTTTATACCTACCCTTTGAAATCACAATAAACAACACAAATTAGTAGCAAAAGCTCGGCACCTAGTGGGTACCGATGAGGTAGGTGGTGGTAGGGTATGTGATAGGGTAAGAAATAAGAGATGGGCTACTCCTAAACTTTAAACAAAACTAAACTAGGCGCGATTGATATCTCCCCGGCAACGGCGCCAATTTGACGTGGGGAGAATTGAATCGAAATATATAATAAAATATAAAGCAATACAACTCTTAGCCTCTTTAAATAAATTTAAGGCTCCTCGCTATAGTAGTAGGGAATCAGGTTCGATCCTCGAGGAAGCGAGTCAGCGGGATCCTAGTAGCATTGAAGACATGTCCTGAATGTTTGACCAGAAACCTCGATCTCGAGCACAATCCTCGATGTCGATCTTGGCTGTCGATGCTTTCTGCAATAGAAGACCTACAGAGACAAAAACGGTAGTAGTATCGACTAGGAAGGTCGATATCGATGTTAGTCAATGAAATCGACTGGCTCAGAAGTCTGCCAGTCGATACAGAAGGGTGAATTTCGACGTTGGGGGTCGATTTCGACTTCAGCAGTAAGAACGCAAGAGACTCGAGATCGACTCAGAAGACCGTCGATCTGGCACAGTGGTCGATATTGATGTTGACGTCGATATCGATGTTGTCCTGTAGAGGTTAGTTCTTTTGTCGGCAAAGAAAGGTCGAAGATTTAAGAATGGCAAAGGAGTAATGAACAGAAATAAACAAAGGTGTTGGGTTTTTCGATAACTCAACGAACGGCAAGCAAATATAGATGTAAACTTAAGAAAGAAAAGATCTTCCAAAGCCAAGGATTACCGCGACGACAACCATGATAGAATAAGTAAGAAACCACTAAAGATGCATGCTTTCATCATAAAGGAAAAGACTTTCACCTAAACCGGCAAATAGGAAAAGAGATCTTGCAATTACTTAACCTAATTTGCGTCTACCTTTGTCATAATTGAGTTTATAATCTTTCGAATAGAAACCCTAATTACTACCCAAGTTTCACAACATGAGTTCCTTAAATTCGCATTTAAAGATGAAGCACAAGGTAGAGCGAGATAAAATATACCTTCTTTAGTGACATACAAACCTTACCACCATGGCTATCGTCGGGCTCACCCCGACCCTAGAAGAAAAGGCGACTACTCGCTCATGTTGAATGTAGACATGCTTGGAATTGAATAAACTTGCATTAATGGAAAACTTTGAATCTTTATAATCTCAACGCCAACTATCGTAAGCGCCGAAACCTTAAAGCTCAAAACTAAAACTCTAACTTTATTGCCTAATGCTATTGTCTTTCTTGCTTGGATGATAAAAAAAAACCAGCCCGTAGGGCTTTATTTATAGGCTACCAATCCTTGCTATCCAAGGATGGTATCTTCTATCTAATCTCTAAACTCTATCCCCACAAGTAGGATATATCTTTTATTTTGATAAAACTCTAAAAACACTAAGGTAAAAGTAAATAATTCTCAGCTGCTATCTATCTAAAGTTACAAGATAATCCGTGGCCTAGAAGATAGAATCCTCAATCCGAGTCTCGAAAAACGTGTCTATCTTCTGTCGAAGTATGGTCGATATCGACCAAAGTGGTCGATATCGACGTCGCTGTTTCTGCTCCACTTGTCCTTCTCCACTCAATTTATGTGTTATGGTCAATATCGATGTCAGGTGATTGATATCGAGTGCCTTCTTGGTTGGTCTGTGTGGTCTATCTTGACACTCAGAAGTTGTGTCGATGACTGTAGTCGATATCAATGTTGATGGTCGATATCGACTCTACTCAGCTTCACTTGGCTTCTTCGTTTTGACTCCGATTCCGCTTCAATTCCTACATATTTAGACCAAAACTTGTGCAGACTCTATTTCTTGCACGTTAGCTCATTCTACACAAATTCATCTTGATTTCAACCTTTGTTTGAGGAATCGAATGAAATATGAAGTCAAAACTTGCGAATAAAATAGGTACAAATATGTACATCAGTGCCACCGATACAAGAATGCTTGTATTAGACAATGACCCACTACACCTAACTAGATACCACCAGTTCCACTGGGTCATGTCACGAGGCCATCATCAAATTACCCTTTAACATCTATAATATCTAATTTTAACATAAAATAAGTACATTTAATCTAAATGTCATCAACTAAATTTAGAATAAATTTACTTCATATAATATCATCAAATTACCCTTTGACATCTATAATATCTAATTTTAACGTAAAATAAGTACATTTAATCTAAATGTCATCAACTAAATTTAGAATAAATTTAGTTCATATAATATCATCAAATTACCGTTTAAAATCTATAATATCTAATTTTAACATAAAATAAGTACATTTAATCTGAATGTCATCAACTAAATTTAGAATAAATTTATTTCATATAATATCATCAAATTACCCTTTAACATCTATAATATCTAATTTTAACATAAAATATGTACATTTAATCTAAATGTCATCAACTAAGTTTAGAATAAATTTAGTTCATATAATATCATCAAATTACCCTTTAAAATCTATAGTATCTAATTTTTACATAAAATAAGTACATTTAATCTAAATGTCATCAACTATCTTACTTCATTTTATTCAAACAATACCTATCATTTCAACATACAATTATCTTTTCCTAACATAAATTTTGATGTAATATAATCCTCACTTTAATATTATAAAATTCATTCCTACACATTAATACATTTAATCTAAAGTTCACTAACTAATATCTAATTTTAACATAAAATAAGTACATTTAGAATAAAGTTCATCAACCAATACCTACTATTCCTACACATATAATATCATATAATAAACCATTACATTCAACATAATATTTAATTTAAACATAAAATTCATTCCTACACATATAATATCATATAATTAATCATTACATTCAACATAATATTTAATTTTATCATAAATTAACCATTACATTCAACATAATATTTCATTTCATTCAACCAAAACCTATCATTTCAACCTCTAATTATCTTTTCCTAAAATAACTACGTTTAATCGAACGACAAATCTAAATCCGACTTACCGCGGCTCTGGCTTGAGCACGAGGGTCGTTTGTTCTTTGCCCGCCCCCTTCGTTGTCTCTTGATCCTCCGAGCAATTGGAATGCACGAGGAAGCCTCCATTTCACCATTGATTTGCCACTACCTACCGAAGACGATTTCCTAAGGCGGCACTAGAAATTTTTTAGCTTTGCTTTGTGTAAAATGCAAGGTTGCCTCGGGTGCCTTTTATAGTGGAGATGGAGGGCCAATACCGACTAGGAGAGTCGGCATAGGCATGCCGCCCGGACGTGACGTAAAGTTGTCGGACACCGCCCAAGGCTGAGATTCCTGTGTGATTTCGACTGATGGAACCTGTTGATACCGACTCTCCAAGTCGGCATAGGTAGCCTAGCTGGGAATCTTGCAGCCTACGTGGATGGGATGGCGTAGCTGGGAATCTTGCAGGTGGTTTGCAGGAATGCCGGTCTGGAGAATTGGCATAGGCATTGACCACCCATCCCGATGCCGACCTGAAAACTAGGCATTGGCATTCTCTATACCGAGTCGGAGACTCGATATCGACACCGTGCGGCCGTGCCTATGGCGATAAATTCGCCGTGTGAATAACAGGCCCCTTGAAAATTGAAGTAGATCAATACATATATCATATATGGAAGAAAGACGATACGGAAGGACTTCTTGAAATGAAGGGGTAAAAAAAAGTTTTAATTCAATAGCTAATTTGCTAGAAAAGATTTAACAAAGTTGTATATGATTGGACAAGGCAAAATTGATATTTTAATATGAAATTTCTTTAGTAAGAATCGTTTTATTGCTCCCGAATTGATGAATAGCAAAACAAAAAAAAATATGGACATGAGTACAATATAAACAAAACAAAATAGTAAGAATCGTTTTTTGAAGCAAAAAAAAAATACAATTAATTTAAAAATAATTAATTAAGAAATGCACCGGTTTTTTTTGGTAGAGAATACACCGATTATCAAAGGAGGAATATTCCTTTCATCTTTCATTTCCTCACTCTGGCACCTCTCTCCCTTCTGACGTTGCTCTCCGCAGCATCATCCTTCGGGATGCTCTTAGCTAGTTATCCTCGCAACTACCAAATTCTTTTTGGTTAAAAAAAAGATATTCACTTGAGAAAAGCCTTAACATCCGATATGAAATCCTTTACGAGGGGTGTACTCCTGTGTAACACATAATTATATATGCTATAAATTTATAACAAAATTTTTTGAAAAATTATATTTATACAACTTGGGCGTCTGGAAGTTGGTAGTGAAACTGTCTTGGATAAGAGCAAATCCATCAAGACACTCCTGATGCAAATTTTTGAGGTATTGTTTGAAAACATTTTAAGCTTACACCTCGTATTGGTGGCTTCTTTAAACAAATACCAAAATATATTTACAATTTCTGCTAGGGCTACCACTGAAGGTGTTACTTGTGAATTGTAATTTAATAAATATCTCCACACTGCATTAACTCAGACATCACTGCATGGTTATCATTTGCTTCTACATCTATTTATGTTCCCTTGTTTAAATTGGGGATATACTCCCTTTGTCCTGCAAAACATGTCATGCACTGTTCACTTTAGGATGATAAAAACTATATAAAACATCAACGTTTTTTACGTATAATTTCGTACTTATTACAGAGTAGTAAAAAGTATGAAATTAACTCCGTAATAAGTATGAAATTATAAGAAATAGTAAAAAAAATTGATATTTTATACAGTTTTTTTTATCAAAAGAAAAAAGTGTGCTTGAATAGTTAATGACATGTTTAGCCGGATGGAGGGAGCATCATATATGTCTATGCGTATGTATAACACTAATATTAACTTCCCTCAAACATAATGTTGTTTTTTTCTCTGCAAAACAAATAGGAATATGGAAATACGGACATTGAAGGTTGATAACTCCACTCCCTTGATGAAAATCGGAAATAGTTTCAAAGGCTTTGACACAAAGCTTGTGTCAAAGGTCTTGAAGCCAAAGCTGTATTGATGAAATTCAAAACCTGTATTTTAGTTATTATCTTATATATTATCTATGTATGGTTTCCAAATATTATTATACATATGTTATACTAACCATGCAGCAAAGATTTCGACGAAATCTCCTTCCTTATAGCTGAAAGATATGAAGATCAAATCAGGTGGATGGTGGCTTCGCAGTTTCCCAAAATAGAAGATTACGAAGATCCCTCCTAAGCCATGATCTCAAGTAGCCGTTGGGTGAAGATTCTTGGCGCCGATTTGATCAAGAATAAAAGGAGATGAAGAAGAAAGAAGAAAGAAGAGTTGAACAACTGACGATCATTGATTTACAACGCACACTCAGCCCTCAAGTCAATCTTTCTTCTACGTGTACTCTCTGCTAGGTGTTAAGTGTCTTATCTTTTGTTACAAAGCTTTTGAGAGTTACACAGTGAGCTTATAGGATATATTCTGAGAGAGTGTTATACTCGAGAGTTTATAACTCAGGAAGTGAGCACTAGGTTATTGATTCACGAGTGTAAGAGGATTGTACTAGATAGCTAAGAGAGGTGGGGCTCTTCTAGATTGGTCTAGGACTCCAATGGAATGAGAGTTGACTAGATTGCAATTGTATAGGAGAGAGGCTTCTCGGTGAGCTATTAGGATCCTAAGCTTTGTGAATCAATAAAGCCTGTTGAATCCTAGGGTTGTGGAAGAACCCTAGGCGGGGATTAAGCCTTAAAGGAGCCGAACCTCGTTAACAATTCATCGTGTTCTTTACTTATTGCTTTACCATTATTTCCGCACTTGTTTCGAATTGTATAACTTTGTTGTGCTTCAGGTATCCCAAGCGAAAGAATTGAGCTTACTCCCAAAGGTTTGGAAAGCATTTCAAAAGTCTTGAGATTGTCAGCGAAAAGTTGGCATACTTTATTCAACCCCCCCCCCTTCTAGAGTATCTTTATTCTACTTTGTTATACATTATCCAACCTTCAATTGGTATCAGAGCCTTACTCACTGCTTTTGATCTAACAATCTTGTGAGTTTTGATCATGTCTGGTGAAGCAAGCGGAGGATTTTCACAAGGGAGGTCTACCAATAGACCACCACTCTTTGTGGGAAACAACTTTGTCCACTGGAGGTACTTGATGAAAATGTTCATTATAGATCAAGATCTGGAACTTTGGAACATTATAGAGAACGGTCCAAGGATTCCTGAGAAAGATGGACCTAATGGAAGCAGAGTCGCGAAGACTGAGGACGAATACATCCAAGCAGATCTTGAACTCGTCTCCAAGAACTATAAAGCCATTAATTTACTATATTGTGGTCTTAGTACTGATGAGTTTAATCGTATTTCATCTTGTAGGTCGGCTAAAGAGATTTGGGACAAGTTAGTTGTTACCTACGAAGGAACCAATCAAGTGAAGGACACCAAGATCAGTATCTTCCTTCGAAAGTATGAACTTTTCAAAATGAAGCCTGATGAGTCTATCAAGGCCATGTTCACACGATTCACGGAAATCACGAACAACCTTGACTCTCTCGGCAAGACCTTTGAAAATGTTGAGAAAGTAAGGAAGATATTGAGGTGCCTCCCAAAAGACAAATGGGGCCCTAAAGTGACAGCCATAGAGGAAGCCCAAAATCTCACCACTCTACCCCTTGATGACTTGCTTGGGAAGTTGATCACACATGAGATGATTCTCAATGAAGACGATGGAGAAATCCCAACAAGCACTAAGAACTTGGCGCTCAAGTCTAAGAAGGATGAGCCCAAAGATGTGTCTGATTCTGAAGAAGAGGATGATCCCTTTGCTCTCATTACAAGGGGTCTTTCTCGAATCCTCAAGATGAAGAAGCAATTCAACAAAAAAGATGGATCAGAGTCTTCTAAATTTCGAGGTAAGTCTCAATACAACAAATATGACAAGAAGACTAAACCTTTGTCTTGTTTTGAATGTGGTGAAATAGACCACCTAGTGAAACATTGCCCTCAAAAGAAGAAGAGCCAGGTCAAGAAAGGTGATAGATGGAAAAAGAAAGCCATGGTGGCAGCTTGGTGTGATTCTGACTCAGGTGACTCAGATTCAGATGATGAGAAGGCCAACATTTGTCTCATGGCCTCAGGAGATGAATCCCACGATGAGCAACTTGAGGTAACTGTAAGAGAACTTATGGCAAGTCGAAAAGAGGTACTATCGGAATTCCTTTCTAATATGATTGCCAATGAAGAGAAGCTTATTGCCCAAACCAACACTCTTATTAAGAAAACCGTGGACCAGGAAAGAACTATTGAGGAACTGTCAATGAGGGTCAAAAGTCTTGAAACCTCTTATTCGGATCTTGACATTAAAGTCAAGACTCTTGACTCAGAGAAATCTGAACTCAAGCAAGATCTCTCGTCTCTAAGAAGCGAACATCATGACTTAGAGAGCGAGAAGATCTCCCTGAATAAGAAGATTCAAGACCAACAGACAGCCCTCATAAGTTTTACCAAGTCCAAGGGCACTCTTGATAGGATGTTGGGTGAGCAACAAAGTTCTCTAAACAGAAGTGGTATTGGTTACAACCCGAGGTTTTTAAAGAAGCAACACATTACCACTTTTGTAAAGGCAAAAGGAAGCAGAACCTCTCCTATATGTCACCATTGTGCAAAAAAGGGACATGTAAGAGAGACTTGCCCCTATAGAAGAAAGGATCCTCATATTATTCGCAATACATTTCCTGTTCACTTGTGAAAAGAACGGATAACGCAAGTTTGGGTCCCCAAAGGCACTATTTTACCAAATATGGTTTATCCCAATAAAGGATCTAAATTTGCTTATTGGTCTAGCCACAAAGGTTGATTTTTGTTTTGTAGGAGATCACCAAGGTGAAAGAGCAAAAATGGATTATTGATAGTGGATGCTCTAGATATATGAGTGGGAAGAGGTCTCTCTTCCATGAACTAAAGAAGCAATCCACTGGAACAATCACTCTTAGTGACAAAGGAAAGTGTGACATCGTTGGTATCGGTAGTGTTGGGAGTGATCCTAACCACAGTATTAAAAATGTTTATCTTGTTGATGGTTTGAAGTATAATTTGCTTAGTGTTTCTCAACTATGTGATAATGGTAATGATGTTGGATTTAACAAGAAAAGATGTTTAGTGCGCAGAGAAGATACATGTGAAATAGTTCTAACTGCCTATCGTTATAACAACATCTATGCCCTGAATGCCGAGCAAGTGGCACAAGGAAGCTTAACCTGCCTAAAGGCTTTGACGGACGATCCAAAGCTTTGGCACAAGAGACTTGGTCATGTAAGCCCACATACACTACAAAAGCTTGTGTCCAAAGGGCTTGTAAGAGGACTACCTGAGATGGACTTCAATTGAGATGTGCAAAGCATTCACACGAGGTAAACAAACACGTAGCTCTTTCAAACCCAAAAAGGTTGTAAGTACTTCTAGACCCCTTGAACTTTTACATATGGATTTATGTGGTCCTATGCGAATCAAATCTCCCAGTGGTAAAAAGTACATGCTTGTTGTTTTTGATGATTTTTCGAGATATACTTGGGTTGTATTTTTAAAAGAAAAATCAGAGGCTTTATTTGAGTTTTCAAAACTTTGTAAGGAGTTGCAAACTTTAAGAAACAAGCCAATAGTGTCAATTCGAAGTGATCATGGTAGGGAGTTTGATCAACTTCAGTTTGATTTGTTTTGTGCCAAATATGGCATCTCCCATAATTTTTCCGCTCCTAGGACACCTCAACAGAATGGGGTTGCGGAACGAAAGAACCGCACCCTAGAAGACATGGCCAGGACTATGCTTTTAGAAAATGCACTTCCTAAAACCTATTGGGCTGAAGCTGTTAACACAGCTAACTATATTTTGAATCGTTGTCTTATTCGTTCCATCTTAAAGAAAACTCCTTATGAACTTTTCAAAGGCCGCAAACCCCTTATATCGTATTTCAAACCCTTTGGCTGTACTTGTTTTGTTCATAACAATGGAAAAGATAACCTTGGGAAATTTGATGCGTGTAGTGATGAAGGTATATTTCTTGGCTACTCCACAAGTAGCAAAGCATATAGAATCTTCAACAAAATGACCAAGATGGTTGAGGAAAGTATTCATGTTATATTTGATGAATGCAATGACGGTTCTTTAAGTGAAAATGTTACAGATTTAGATCTTAACAGCCATACAGAGAATGAGGATGGTGATGATATTGCTACTAAGAACACAGAGAATAGGAACATGCAGGATCAGATTCTTAACACTGAGGAGTTGGCTCAAGGTCTTGAAGCTCAGTCCAAAGCTATTGAGACATCAGATACTGCAGTAACTGAGCATAATGTATCCATGGAGTCAGATGGACCTCAAACAAGACGAACCAGGGAGCTGAGACTAGCAAGAGAAAGTTCAAATACTCCTCGTCACCCCCATTACAGGATATCATCTCTGACCCTACATCTAGTGTTCAAACTCGTTCTAAACTTAAAAATCTCTGTGCTTTTCACGCCTTTGTTTCACTTGTAGAACCAAAGAAGGTGGATGAGGCCCTTTAAGAGCCAGACTGGATCATTACTATGCAAAGTGAGCTTAACGAATTTGAAAGGAACAAAGTCTGGACCTTGAAGCCTAGGCCAAAGCATCAATCAGTCATTGGCACACGTTGGGTATTTCGGAACAAGCTAGATGAGAATGGTAAGGTCGTGAGGAACAAAGCAAGGCTTGTTGCTCAAGGCTACAATCAAGAGGAAGGTATCGACTACGAGGAGACTTTTGCTCCCGTAGCTAGGCTTGAAGCCATTCGCATTTTATTAGCATTTGCATCTTTTATGGGCATAAAATTATATCAAATGGATGTCAAGTGTGCATTTCTTAATGGTTTCTTAGAAGAAGAAATTTATGTGGCTCAACCCCCAGGTTTTGAAAATTTGGAATTTCCTAATCATGTTTACAAACTAGACAAAGCGCTATATGGTTTTAAACAAGCCCCAAGAGCTTGGTATGAGCGCTTGTCAAAATATCTTTTAGAAAATGATTTTAAATGGGGGTTGATCGACAAGACTCTTTTCATCAAGACCAAAGGAAAGGACATATTGGTTATCCAAATATATGTTGATGATATATTGTTTGGTGCTACTAACACATCTTTGTGCAAGGAATTTTCCGATATAATGTGCAGTGAATTTGAGATGAGCTTAATGGGAGAACTCAACTTCTTTTTGGGGTTGCAAGTTCATCAATCTAAGAGAGGGATCTTTGTCAACCAAAGCAAGTATACTAAGGATCTCTTGAAGATGTTTAAGATGGATCAATCCAAAGCAGCCAAGACACCCATGAGTTCAACCTTGTCCTTAGATCAAGACAAGACTGGGAAGAGTGTCAATCAAAAGGAGTATCGAGTGATGATTGGATCTTTATTATATCTTACTGCTAGTAGACCTGACATCATGTTTAGTGTTTGCATGTGTGCTAGGTTTCAAGCTGATCCCAAAGAATCTCACCTCGTGGCTGTGAAGAGGATCTTTCGATATCTAAATGGCACCAAGAGCTTGGCTTGTGGTACCCGAAGCAAAGAGATTTTACACTAATTGGGTATTCTGATGCAGACTTTGCAGGCTATAAGGTGGATAGGAAGAGCACGTCGGGATGTTGCCAATTCTTAGGGGCATCCTTGATTAGTTGGCACTCAAAGAAACAAAACTCAGTTGCTCTTTCCACTGCCGAAGCTGAATACATAGCCGCTGGAGCATGCTGCTCCCAAATCCTTTGGATTGCTCAACAAATGAGAGATCTTGGCATCGACCTCAAAAACATTCCCATTAAGTGTGACAACACAAGTTCCATCTCCATTACAAAAAATCCTGTTCAGCATTCAAGGACCAAACATATTGATGTGAGGCATCATTTCATTAGAGATCATGTCGAAAAAGGTGATGTGTCAATATCATTTATATCAACTGATTATCAATGGGCTGACATTTTTACTAAGCCTTTGGCAGAGGACAGGTTCACCTTCATTAGACGTGAAATCGGAATGCTTAACAGGGATGCACTTTCGTAGGGGGAGCTTCCCTTTACGAAAGAAAACTTCTACTCAGTGTCAAGACCTTTGAACCTCATTTCAAAGGTTGTAAACTGAACAGTAGAGCACATATAACAGATCATATATTTGGTTGGTATCTTTTTAGATATTTGATCAAATATGTTTTAAAAAGGAAGGTTAAATATCTTTACTTCATTGTTACCTTCAAAAAATCTTTTTATTGCATGTTATCCGATTATATTTTTATTTGTGGAAATTTTTTTAAAATCGGATAAACATCTTGCCTTAACCATTAAGATGCAAACGGATCTTTGTTCAAATTTTGAATTTGTTTTGGTAAAACTGATTTTGAAAATATGGCAGTGATATGATGAGTTAGAGTTATTACCTTGGAAACTACCACCTTGTCCCATCAACTTACCTCACCCGCTCCCTTTTTAAACCACACAATCTTTACCCCCACTATCCACATCTTCAGAGCCCACCGTTTCTCTCTCTATTCTCTCTGACCTTTAAACCATCTTCTTCATCCTTTCTCTAAAATTCTTTACCGTTCGTATCCATGGCACCCAAATCCAAGAAAACCTCCACCCCCAAAAGACTTGGCGCTACCTCCAAAGGTCGTCAAATCCCCCTTGTGTCTTCCCCTCAACCTGAACCTACCCCTGAGACCATTGTCCCGAGCACCGTCTCTGAGAGCACCCTCGCCGAAATCAAACTGTCCACGAAGCGCCAGAAAAAGACACCCCTCAGTAGGAAGCTTAAGGGAAAGAAAAAGATCGTTGCTGAGGAAGAGGAGGAAGAGGAAGATCTTGAGGAGATTCTAGAGAGAGATGCTGAAAAGGAGGCCGAGGGAGATGAGGCTGAGGGCTCGGGGTCTGAGGAAGAAGAGGAAGAGGAGCCGGAACTTGTTCCCTCTCCTACTCCTCCTCCTTCTCCCCCATCCCCGAAGAAGCGCAAGGCCGCTAAAGCCAAGACATCTCCACCTCCCAAGCGCCCGAGCAAAGCCACTCCCAAAAGATTTGAAGCGCCCGTCAAGTCGACCGCTCCAACAAAAGCCCGAAGAAAGAATGCTGAGCCTGTCGTCGATCCCCCTGCACTTATCCAGGTAAACCAATCCTTACCGTCCTCCTGGTCTGAGAATTCTGAGATGGCTGGCAAATGGGTAGACGAGTTCAAGACTCGTAGGATTTGTTGTTCTGATTTTATTGATTTTAACTTTTCAGAAGCTTTGAACCTACCCTGCATCTCCATTCTCAAACAAACCTCTGCATGGACCCTGCTGAACTTTGAATCTGAGTACTACCCCCAACTCACCCGTCTCTTCTACATAAATCTCAAAGCCAAGCACACCGATGAAGGTTGGACTCTGGAGTCAGTCGTCAAAGGGGTTAGAATCATGTTCAACTCCCTTGACTTCGCTGAACTCCTTGGTCTTCCCAAACCAAGTCCACCCTCCCCTCAAACCCCCACAAAAGACCAGTGTGTTACTCTTGCCCGTGCCAAATATCTGCTCCCCGAAGCATCAAGCAGCACCTCCAAACAACTCACCCACTCGTCCTTCACACTTGAAGCCAAAATCATCTTTAACATTATTGTGAGATGTCTTTTACCCAGAATCAACTCTGGCTCCCTCCTCACTGACAATGCTATGGTCCTCCTATACCGCATATTGAATGGCCATGATCTTGATCTGGCCAATACCATTTTAGGTTCCATTACACATACCCGAAAAGCCAAAAAAGAACTCCCCTCCCATTCGCAAACCTCTTGACCCATGTCTTCAAAGCTTCTAAAATTGATTTTGAAAATGAAGAACAACAACATCATACGGGAAAATTTGACTCCAAGAGCTTTGAGAAGATCGGCATAACTCAGACCCCTCAAGGGACTTGTAGTCTTGCCTCTTCTTCTTCAAAAACTCTCCCCACTAGCTCCGCCATCGATGAATGCATGGAGAACCTGGAGTTGGGTTTGGAGGAAGTTCTCCTGGACGTCAACGAGTTGCGCCACGGGTTGCTGGTTGAGATGAGAGAGCTGGCCAAGTAGTTAAATGAGTTGAAGATGCTGATCAAGGATGGTGCTCAAGACGATGAACCCTGAACCCCTATCCTGACCCTTGATCTAAATCTCTAACACTGCTGGCCCTGTTTTCAAAACTTTTGGTGACTATTCTCGTACTCCTCCCTTTGTTGAAAGACAAAAAGGGGGAGATTGGTTAGACTTTAAACTTGGTTAGACTTTAAACCGTTTTGAAGTAAAGGGTCTTGGAAGACCTTATTTTGCCTTATTTTGTTGGATGCGTTTATCATTGGTTTTGAACTTATATGATCCAACATTTGTCTAACCCCGGCCTGCAGGTACTTAGTCCGATTTTTTATGATATATTTGCTTGACTAAGTTACAGGGATGCACAGGTTTTGTCTTTCATCAAGGGGGAGATTGATAACTCCATTCCCTTGATGAAAATCGGAAATAGTTTCAAAGGCTTTGACACAAAGTTGTGTCAAAGGTCTTGAAGCCAAAGCTGTATTGATGAAATTCAAAACCTGTATTTTAGTTATTATCTTATATATTATCCATGTATGGTTTTCGAATATTATTATACATATGTTATACTAACCATGCAGCAAATATTTCGAAGAAATCTCCTTCCTTATAGCTGAAAGATATGAAGATCAAATCAGGTGGATGGTGGCTTCGCAGTTTCCCAAAATAGAAGATTGCGAAGATCCTTCCTCAGCCATGATCTCAAGTAGCCGTTGGGTGAAGATTCTTGGCGCCGATTTGATCAAGAATAAAAGGAGATGAAGAAGAAAGAAGAAAGAAGAGTTGAACAACTGACGATCATTGATTTACAACGCACACTCAGCCCTCAAGTCAATCTTTCTTCTACGTGTACTCTCTGCTAGGTGTTAAGTGTCTTATCTTTTGTTACAAAGCTTTTGAGAGTTACACAGTGAGCTTATAGGATATATTCTGAGAGAGTGTTATACTCGAGAGTTTATAACTCAGGAAGTGAGCACTAGGTTATTGATTCACGAGTGTAAGAGGATTGTACTAGATAGCTGAGAGAGGTGGGGCTCTTCTAGATTGGTCTAGGACTCCAAGGGAACGAGAGTTGACTAGATTGCAATTGTATAGGAGAGAGGCTTCTCGGTGAGCTATTAGGATCCTAAGCTTTGTGAATCAATAAAGCCTGTTGAATCCTAGGGTTGTGGAAGAACCCTAGGCGGGGACTAAGCCTTAAAGGAGCCGAACCTCGTTAACTATTCATCGTGTTCTTTACTTAATGCTTTACCATTATTTCCACACTTGTTTCGAATTGTATAACTTTGTTGTGCTTCAGGTATCCCAAGCAAAAGAATTGAGTTTACTCCCAAAGGTTTGGAAAGCATTTCAAATGTCTTGAGATTGTCAGCGAAAAGTTGGCATACTCTATTCAACCCCCCCTTCTAGAGTATCTATATTCTACTTTGTTATACATTATCGAACTTTCAAAGGTGTTGATTCTACCAATGCATGCTATGGAGGAACAATTGCCTTGTTCAATTGTGTTAATTGGGTTGAGAGTAGCTCATGGGATGGACGTTATGGTCTTGTTGTATGTACTGACAGTGTGGTATGATTCCTTGCTCAAAGATATATCTTGTTGTCATTTTACACCTCGTTTTGTTCTCTCCTGTTCCCATAAGCTTATCATTAATATGCTGAGCTTATCTAGGAATTTCATTTCCACTAGGTCTACGCAGAGGGGCCAGCTAGGCCCACTGGAGCAGCTACAGTTGTCATCCTTGTTGGCCCTGATGCTCCCATTGTTTTAGAAAGCAAATTGAGAGGTAGCCATATGGCTCATGTTTATGATTTCTATAAACCCGACCTCGCAAGTGAATATCCGGTAACTGTCCGCTTATGACTTTCACATTAACCGTTTCTTTATTCTGTGTCCATATTTTGATGATGTGCATGTCTTCTTCTTTGAAAGATAATGACCTCTCTATGTGAATACTCCACTGAAATAAAAGGATGATTCTCTTCTTTGGTAAATGGTGTTTGAAGGCATGAATGACAACAGAACATAAACCCTTTTATCACCTACTTTATTTAGGAATAACTATATAATGAAAACGAAATATGTGGACAAGTATGCATTTCAGATACAGCATTCTTTTATATAATCTTTAACTCCTGAATTGTGCTCATCCAGCTGATTATTTTTAAAAAAAATTCCCTCCTTTTTCGCTAGATTTAAATTGAAATATGTATTTATACAAGTTGTAACGGCCCGGATATAAATACCCGGGTTACGTTTCAAAGGTTGGTTACCTTCGTTCGGATCCTGCAATTCGAGTATGGGTCGAGGTTTCAAACCTTAAAGGATCAGTATTTTAAAGTAGGGATTTCGAACCCCAAAAAAATCTAAGGCCACTAGGAACCCTTAAGCTGTCCTATGACTATATCGCGGAAATTCATTTTCGAAACCGGTGAAAGCGGAAGTAAAGTACAACTTGCCACGGTGAGGCCGGGTCAAAACCAAATTATTAAAACACATATTCTGAAATTATATAACCAAATTAGCGGAGTTAGACATGTTGTTTGCAATCGCCCGGGGGATTCCCACGCCATAGGAATAAAGAGCAATCATACCTAAAAACAAGTTGTGCGCGCGGGATCAGACCGAGACCCCAACACACTCTGTCCCGCAAGCAAGTATACACATACGCTATAATAAAGATGCTTTGATGCAATATGGAAATTAAATCACACTATCATGCTCCTAGGTGATAATATGCAGAAAGAACTGTAAAGGCGCCCAAAGAATGACAAGTGGCATATCCCTCTCCTACCTTTCCACCCCTTCCCGTTAGTGCAGAGACTGGCCAGTTCGATGCTATAGCATATCATATCTAATCATAGCATCTCATATCTCATCATCATATCGTATATCGTGCTCATGCCCAATGGTGCTGGGCTATCTCATCATCATGCTCATATATCGACAATACTGACTCAGGGCACCTGATGAAGCTGGGCTACCCTATGACCCTAGCAAAGACTCTACGACTCACAGATAACGGCCGTTCTGTTCTCAAACACACAAAGTAACCAAATGCTCATTCACAAGTGCAATCCTAGCATAATACTACATGGCATGCTTTAATGCTTATGCAACACCTAGTATGTCATATAATCACAAGCAGGGATTCTCTTTCGAATCTGAGTAAGCCCATAAAGGAACTTACTTGGATAAGCCGAACAGCAAAGAATAAGGCAGAAGAAGAATCCAAGCAATGTCAACAATCACCTAACAAACATTCAAATATGCATAAGTCTATCTAAGTCACACAAGGCGCCCCTAACTACCATACATAGCTTCACATATCCCATTTCAGATCATTCTGTCTTATCTCATCATATATCACATATCATTTTATGTTCATCTCATCTCAACATATAATATCTCATCCATCATCTCATCTTGCATCATCATATAACATTTCACATCTTATTTAAAATTCACATGATTCTCAAGCGGAATTCAACAATAAATTCACCGAGTTAAATAAAGTAAATCATTTTTCCAAAGTTTTCCAAACTCTTAAACCTCAAGTTAAGTCAACTCGTACCCAAAACAATTTCTCAAATCACAATTAGCCAAAACCCATTTATAAAACATTAAATCTTTAATCAATTTGCAAGTTTATACTACTAAAATAATTCCGGCATGTTTCTTATTTCAAAATCATTATATAAATAAATTCCAACATTTAATCACCAAACTAATCCTATTTTACAAATCATATTTATAAATCAAAACCAACAAATCACTTTAGAATTCCTAAACTCACATATTAGAACAGCAAAGGAAATACATATTCCCGATAATATCACTTTTAATCATAATTTAAAATATATATAATGAATATCAGAAAATATATTGTCATCATAAACTCATAATCACATATGTAACTATTAATAATAGCATATAATCTTATCATATAAATAACACACACACACACACACACACACACACACACACACACACACACACACACATATATATATATATATATATATATATATAAACAATAACAACCAATCCATCTCCAACCAAAACCAAAAGAAAACAGCCCAGCCCAATGAGAATCCAAACCCAACATTTCTCTACCCGGATCCGGACTTGAGCCCATTAGAATTCAGAACAGAGAAGAAAGACCCGCCCCAACGGAAGCCCCAAACCCGAAAATGAAAGAAGAACCCGGATCTACCCAAAATGAAGCCCAAACCCGGCCCAACCAAAAAAGAAAAGAAGAATAAGTTCGTCCCTACACCCCCGCTCGGCTCCTCTGAAATTTCGCCAGACAACAGAAGAGAAAGGGGAAGAAGCCCAGGCTCCGGCGGCCTCTTTTCCGACCCTAACCACTCCCAATCAGACCGACCACCATTTCCGGCCTTACCCACCTAGCAAAAACGAAACGCGTACATAGGTGGAAGGAGAAGGAATGAGGAACTCACCGGGGCGGAGATCTTCGCTGGAAACATTTGAATTCAGCTCCATCAGGCTGCACCGGCGTCGGACTCTAGTTGCTAACGGCCTAGGAGGGAGGAGGGATGATTAAAGGTTCACATATTCACACGATTTTGAGTTGAAATAAAACGAATGGGAAGAGGACGACCTCACACATGAAACGGGGAAGACAGAGATCCCGCGGATCCGACGACGTCGAGGGACTCATGGGATTGCTTCTTCTAGCTCGGACTCGAAGAAAGAGGATGGAAGAGTGGTGAGGTTGTTGCTTGGCTAATGATTCTTGAAAACAGAGCGGTCGGGGTGCTTCTTCTTGACGGAGATGGTGGTGCATGGCGACTGGAAAGGAAGGACGAAGAGGGCGGCTCGGCTCTTTGGGCTGCGGGAACAGAGGCGGTGCTGCGATGTGGCTTCTCCGATGACGACGATGGCTGACGAGCTGGTGGCGGCAGCTTAGGGAGGAAAAAGGAGGGAGGTGCTCAGAGGGTGAAAGTGGGAGAGAGGAGGAAAGTTTATGGGTTGTTTTCTAAATGAGGAGTTGTTGAAGGATTTGTTTTGAAGGAAAGCAGTGCCAGAGAGAGAGTGAGGCACAGGAAAATTGTGAAGTGCACATTGTGAGGCAGGAATTTGTGAGGGGGACCAAACCGAATTGTGAGGTAGGAAATGGTGAGGCAGGGAATCTTCAACTGCCGAGAGAGAGAGAGAGAGAGAGAGAGAGAGAGAGAGTAAAGAAAAGGAAAATAAAATAGGAAATAGAAGAGGTCCCCACAATATCAATTTGAATTCCCGACGCTCGAACCCAATCCCGATCGCTAAAACGAATCCCGACACTATAAGATTTAAATCGAACCTTTAAATCACTATCGGAATTTAAGTAATCTTTCCCAAACTCGGAGCTCGAAAGCGGAATCAAATTCCGTAAAAAAAAAATCCAAATACTAAAACAATGCCGGAAGGATTTCAAAATCGAAACTTGTGCTCGAGGACGAGTTTTCTCCCACTTTTACAAATTGAATAAAATAGTATATTTAATTAAATAATAATAATATAATATATAAATATATTCGGTCTTTACATTCATCCACCTCTAAAAACAAGTCTCGTCCTCGAGACTAAAATCATTCTAAAGCAATGGGAGTAAGTTTGAAATCGGTGAGTCTGAGGATCATGCCATTGATCCCGTAAGCACCTCATAAGGGCCCATATGAGATTCTCACAGTATCCTCGACGTGATCATGATACTACCAATTGGTCAGAGCAAGTATATGATATGGGCCCCTATCACATCCTTACCCCGACTTCTCGGTCATATCATAACTCAAAAGCATCATAATGTAAATACGGTTCTGAAAAGTTCAACAACGTTTGAAATGGAAAAATTGACCTCAAAATCATTAAAACTTTCGATATCGTTTATTCCTTTTAAAAAAACAATTTGATCCTTTTCGAAAATGCTCAAATTCTTTCAAAATCCAAGCTAGTCCTTTTGAAAACTGTTTCAAAATCTTCAAATCCGACATTAGTCAAACAATTTCACAACACATGAGGTGGAATCATCCACCCCTAAGGGCTAATCCCATATTCTCTTCCTAGGTTCTAGAATCGAATCAATCTATCAGTTTCAATTCAAGCAAGGTTCACAAGCCACAAGAATTGCATAACCACATAACCAACCAACCTCCAACCAGTACATCACACGACAAGTCTCAAAACATACCATCATAGTGCCACAAGGTCACATCAAGCATCTCTACATCATACTAAAGGCTATAATATGCATCTCAACAACATACCAAAATCATAACAAATTTCTCGACATCACACCAGAAGTCATAAAAGTATCTCCTCATCATAGAGTCAACAAACGAAAACTCATTGTCAACACATCAACACAACAAGGTCATGCTACTAAGATTCAGCGAAAGGGGGGAGGTCAAGCAGTATATCAATCATCGAATGTCAGCATACACAATAGACATCATCTTAACTCATCACAATACCATATAACGATCATTTAGCAGTCACACACCATTATCTCAAATATATATATATAAGTCATATTCATGCTCCAAGTCATATTCATCATTTACATATTCATAATCATGCTTACCGGCCCTATAACATCATGCTTTCACATAGCGACATATCATTATTCCATGATTCATATAACACATCATAACATGCTTCTAAAACAACACAGCAAGATAGCAATGCATCAATACATCATGATAGCACTTGTCAATTACCAATTAGATTTCTGTATTGCATATCAATATCTTTCCATATCAGGTTCATCATGGTTGCTACTAATATCATGCCAGTACATATTAACACTTCACATAAGCAAGAAAATCCTCACATCTTCACCAGTCAAAATAAAACGCAATCCTCGCCCGCTCGGTTTTAATTCCCAACTCAAGACCAGCCTTATCCAGATTCACCAACATCATCTCGGATACATCCTCTAAAAGAATTCCCAATTTACTTCGATACTCCAATCTCGCACCTCTTTCCACCAAGCTCTCCCACAAGCAATTCACCTCTAAGAATCCAACTTCTATCTCTAACCTCACACCCGAGTACCCTCTCATACTATGTCCTCGATATCCATAAAAGTCATTCCTTACACTTCCCACACATCCCAAGGTATCACAAACATCATGTCCTGCTAACTACACATCTTCTATAAAAATTCCTCGGTCACTACCTAACCAGCCTATCCCTAACCATACCCCTACCCAAGATTCACCTAGAAGCTCATCGGAAACCACCAAGCATCACCTCTCAAATCCCAACTCACTCGGTCTTACTTCAACCAACATCCCTCTCTTGCGACTTACCTCTTAATACCATCGATCATCCTAACCACTCAATTTCTCCCACCATCCTCCGACCACTCCACAAAAGAATCTCACCCACATGTTCAAAGAAGAAGGAATCATGAAATCATCACACATAAGATCCACATCATATCAGCTAGCATTTGTAATAATATTGTCATAAGTTCATCATCAAGCATTACAAATGTATCAAAAAGTCCCAGTTTACCGTCATGCTCAAAATTATTGCAAAACACCATATATGAATATAGTCAATTCAAGCTAGCAAGTTTCATCATAACCTTATCAGATAAATAATCCAGGTTTCTCAGCATTTGCAGTTCATACTATATAGGCAAGGAATTTAGATCATGCTTAGCAACTCAGAGTAGCAACACAATTAAGACATCATGACACATTAGAACTACAAGACATTGATTCATATCGTCATAGACAATGGATAATCAAGTAATATTCATTACCAAGTCAGCACATCAACACGTTATTTCATCATCAAGTCAGTGCAGTATCGTCATCAACATATTCAGAAGGGATTAACAATTCGAATGGAGGACGCTCTCACTTGCAAGTCATACCGTACTCAGTAACCGCCATCCCCAAAACATGCTTGTCCCGTCGACATCGTTGATCCTGAGGCCCATGGGTTATGAGCCCACGCTTCCGCTGCGCTGCCCTATCGCTATCTAACTTCCCGTTTCCTTCTCCATGCGGTCGCCCATCCAATTTATCGCGTAGGAGTCTGAGTTAGCGGAGATAGGGGAGTGACAAGAGCAGACAACCCAATGTTTCTTTCGGAGACAAAAATGGACCAAAGCTAAAGGCGACAAGACTAGGGACAAGACTCCGACCCGGGAATAGCAACGATGCCCTTATGGAAGTCTATTAGGTTACAATTGTGACGAGTAAAGATGAATTCATCATGGAGCATATCAATCACACTAACCCACACTAACATGTACCTATCTCAAGGAGAACAACATACGTATTCATTCAAAAGACACACTCGAATCCTACACGGATGCATGTGAGATGAGCTAGTAGTCTATTATTCCATGGAAGCAGATATGCCTAGCAACTTCAAGCAAGCTATGCGGAACCAACAATAATCATCTATGATTCGAAGTCATGCGGGATTTAATGAAGATAATGAGCATCATGTATATGAAAGAATGTACAAGCATGAACAAGTGAGGTCAAATATAGCATGGCGAGGTATATCATAACAACCAGACTAAGTGCCATACGAGAATACATAAGAGCGGCATAGTAACTATCACATCTAACAACAATGATCACATAATAGGTTAAGAATGGCATGTAATCATATGACGAGATGCATTTGAAAACATAGGTCCTTCATGATGCTAGCGATACATGATAAGATATGGGTATAGTCAAGAGTCATTTAAATAAGTTCAACATAATGTTTGCGAAGTATGAGAGAGTAGCATAGAGTAACAAAGAGAACATCACCGGCAATAGATTTTAATCACGTTAGGAATGAACCATCATAGGGCATATAAAATGGTATAATAACTGTCACATTATAGAACAAGCACGACATGTAATCATTTAGCAAGTCATATTGGAAGTCATAAGCTCTACATGATACTAATAGCACACATCGGACATGAATACAATTAAAGTAATTCAACTAGATTCATTCTAATATTCATGTGTCATGCGTATGCGAAAATCATGATATAGTGTGGTGTGTGATCATGCAAGGTGTCAAGTCATGCGTTCATGCAAGCACGAGAGAATATCATAGAGAAATGGGGAAATACCACCAAGCGATAACATGTAAGCATGCTAGGATTAACCATCACAGAAAGCAAATCGATCTTTGAATTCAACATTAATCGAATCGGATGAGTGAAACATGTTAAGAGAACAGAAAGAGGGAAGAACCGCACTATCAGGGACCTAGCTCAAAAGAGAATCAATAATAGTGTAGGCAAGGTAAGATTCGCATAAGTCACAACCAAGGGTCCTACATGATACTAATAGCTCCACACAACATACGATGCATACATGCATTTAGTTGATTATCACGACCATATGCAAGAGTTCAATCAATCATATTCCAACGATATAGTAACATGAGAGAAATGTAACGGTGTCTAATGCAAGTCTAAGTAATGGGCAATATGACTAGAATATGGGGACATGAGTTCAAATCAGCACATACTGGGATAAAAGATGCATTTAACAAGACTTAACTATACCAACCTATTCTCTACCTAGCGCAAGTAACACACAACAATATTAATTACAGAATAATCAACAATAGTCAACCTGAGGAATGCAAATAGACGGGAATGCTAAGGAGGTCATTTATGGGCATTCATTCAAGGGGAGTTGATCACACTATCATGGACCTAATCCAGGAGAAGGCGACGATCATATAGATCCATATCACGGGGTTCATGCTTCGATTCGATCATTAGCACGATCAATACAATAGGTCAAGTAGACATGCTATGACATCATATAATCATGATAGAAAGTAAGGCACAACAAGAGATCTGAGCAATGTAACTAATCATAGATGTAATGACATGAGTAGCTATTCTCTAATGGTCAGTCACAAGGTACATGCCGGAGATCACAAAATCATATTATGTCACGCAATTCCAGAGAGAGTCACCATTACAACCGAACAGAGATCCCTAAGGGCAACCATTGACTCCTCCCAACTGACTCATCACCCCTCTTTCCCGTGGAATTCCGGTACGACTCTTCGTGGCAAGAAGACACTAATTGATCGTCATAAGAACCGATAAGGACAACCCCAGAAACATCTTACTCTCTATCTCGGAACTTTACCAAGAACCATCTTCTAATACTCACTCAGTCAACCTTCAAAGGCAAACATGACTCCCGAAGACAACGTGTTTACCAACCCGATTTTTCCCGTGGAGGACTCCGATATCCGGAAGAAGGACTCGATAGGATCATCAAGGAGTTGACATAGTGGAAAGGGCTGTTCCACACAAGCTAGGCTTTGACCATATAGAAATAAGGGTACTCCCGCTATCCCGTTGCACAAATCATTCAATACACACTTCATAGTTAGAACATACCACTCAGATCTTTAGCATAACAAGCACTCGGCATAGAATCAGTCAATGCTGATTATAATGATCTCCTTCGAGGGAGATCGCCCTCAAGCCCAATTGATATAAAGCACATCAAGCTATCTAATGCCGCTCTTCAAGGAGCGACTGACTGGAGGGGCAAAACCTCACGATCTCTACCTAACTCGCCACTCCAACCACCGCGGTGCAATTCCTTGGAGTCTTCAAGACCCATCTGTCAAGAAAAAGCTATATTTCGCCTACCCATTCCCATCTACATCCAATAGGGATGGTTTAGCGTCCTTTCTACCCGTTCGATTCCCTTTTGTTCGATTCGTCTTATTTATTAGGCCGAGTTCATATTTAGTCCATTTGAGTTAGTCATCGTAAGTTCATTTTTCCCCATTAAAACACCTTTAAATCCTTTGAAATTCACGGGCGGTTTTCCAAAACATACACCCGACCCTTGGGTACCAGAATTGCACAACCTGGCTCTGATACCAACTTTGTAACAGCTCAGATATAAATACCCGGGTTACGTTCCGAAGGTTGGTTACCTTCGTTCGGATCTTGCAATTCGAGTACGGGTCGAGGTTTCAAACCTTAAAGGATCAGTATTTTAAAGTAGGGATTTCGAACCCCAAAACAATCTAAGGCCACTAGGAACCCTTAAGTTGTCCTATGACTATATCGCAGAAATTCATTTTCGAAACCAGTTAAAGAGGAAGTAAAGTACATCTTGCCACGGCGAGGCCGGGTCAAAACCAAATTATTAAAACATATATTCTGAAATTATATAACCAAATTAGTGGAGTTAGACATGTTCTTTGCAATCGCCCGGGGGATTCCCACGCCATAGGAATAAAGAGCAATCATACCTAAAAATAAGTTGTGCGTGCGGGATCAGACCGAGACCCCAACGCACTTTGTCCCGCAAGCAAGTATACACATACGCTATAATAAAGATGCTTTGATGCAATACGAAAATTAAATCACACTATCATGCTCCTAGGTGATAATATGCAGAAAGAACTGTAAAGGCGCCCAAAAAATACCAAGTGGCATATCCCTCTCCTACCTCTGCACCCCTTCCCATTAGTGCAGAGACTGGCCAGTTCGATTCTATAGCATATCATATCTCATCATAGCATATCATATCTCATCATCATATCGTATATCATGCTCATGCCTGATGGTGCTGGGCTATCTCATCATCATGCTCATATATCGACAATACTAACTCAGGGCACCCGATGAAGCTGGGCTACCCTATGACCCTAGCAAAGACTCTATGACTCACAGATAACGGCCGTTCTGTTCTCAAACACACAAAGTAACCGAATGCTCATTCACAAGTGCAATCCTAGCATGATACTACATGGCATGCTTTAATGCTTATGCAACACCTAGTATGTCATATAATCATAAGCAGGGATTCTCTTTCGAATCTGAGAAAGCCCATAAAGGAACTTTCCTAGATAAGCCGAACAGCAGAGAATAAGGCAGAAGAAGAATCCAAGCAATGTCAACAATCACCTAACAAACATTCAAATATGCATAAGTCTATCTAAGTCACACAAGACGCCCCTAACTACCATACATAGCTTCACATATCCCATTTCAGATCATTCTGTCTTATCTCATCATATATCACATATCATTATATGTTCATCTCATCTCAACATATAATATCTCATCCATCATCTCATCTTGCATCATCATATAACATTTCACATCTTATTTAAAATTCACATGATTCTCAAGCGGAATTCAACAATAAATTCACCAAGTTAAATAAAGTAAATCATTTTTCCAAAGTTTTCCAAACTCGTAAACCTCAAGTTAAGTCAACTCGTACCCAAAACAATTTCTCAAATCACAATTAGCCAAAACCCATTTATATAACATTAAATCTTTAATCAATTTGCAAGTTTATACTACTAAAATAATTCCGGCATGTTTCTTATTTCAAAATCATTTTATAAATAAATTCCAACATTTAATCACCAAACTAATCTTATTTTGCAAATCATATTTATAAATCAAAACCAACAAATCACTTTAGAATTCCTAAACTCACATATTAGAACATCAAAGGAAATACATATTCCCGATTATATCACTTTTAATCATAATTTAAAATATATATAATCAATCTCAGAAAATATATTTTCATTATAAACTCAGAATCACATAATAATAGTAACTATTAATAATAGCATATAATCTTATCATATAAATAACATATATATATATATATATATATATATAGGATGGTTATGGTGAAAACACCCCTTATGATGTAATTTGTGAACGAATCTGAACTGTTAGATTTGAAAAAATCAAAGGCCTAGATAATAATGATTTAAATTGTTTAAAAAAAAAAAAAAAATTTGGGTCCCACCTATTTTAAACCCCCACGCGCAGTGGCTAGCCCCCAGATCAAGATGAAAACAATCCCCCTCCCATTGCATTCCTAACGGTATTTGATTTTAATTTTTTAATGCTTTTTTTTGTTTTCGTTTATTTTTAGCTATTAGTTTTTTTATATCTTTTATAAATAAATAATATGAGGAATTATGCATATATATATATATATATATATATAACAAACTTATTAATCGATATATGATGAATTATTCATCCAAATTCAGCACATATGCATCGATTGATGAGGAATTATTCGTATAAATGAATAAAATTTTAAGTAACAATATTCGTATTTATGGTTGGGTAATGTACGATTAAATAAGAGCGCATTAGTTATTCATCCTAATTCTGCAATTATTCATCGATTGATGAAGAATTATTCATAGAAATTAACAAAATTTTGAGTAATAATACTTGGATTTCTGGTTGAGTAATGTGCGATTTAATGGTTATTCATCCAAATTATGCAATTATTCATCGATTGATGAGAAATTATTCGTAGAAATGAACGAAATTTTGAGTAACAATATTCGTATTCAAGGTTGGGTAATGTGCGATTAAATGGGAACGCATAAGTTATTCATCCAAATTATGTAATTATTCGTCGATTGATGATAAATTATTCGTAGAAATTAACGAAATTATGAGTAAAGAAATTTTCCTTAATGCACCCATAATTTTTTAATTAAAAAAATTGTTTAATAAAAGTTTTTTTTGTATGTATAAATAATGGTGGGGACAACATTTTTTATATAGTTAAAATATTAGATTATATGTGAATAAAAAATTAGATTATATGTGAATAAAAAATTGAAATCTTTGCATGGAACATTGGATTGAATCTATTAATCTCCCACCACATGTATCATTCGGCTTTTCCTGAAAGAAAAAAAAACAAGACAAAACATGTACGGTGTAGCACACTTTCTATCAAAAAAAAATGTACGGTGTAGCACACGCACAGTAGGATGAGGGTAGGGTTGGTTATCTGTGGGACCCACGTTTTTTTATTTTAAAAAAATCAGAAATGGGGATTAAATCTCCACCATCCATTTCACACAATTCAAAGGTTCAGATTTGTTCACAAATTGTATTATAAGGAGTGTTTACAAATGATTCATCCTCTCTATATATATATAAACAATAACAACCAATCCATCTCCAACCAAAACCAATAGAAAACAGCTCAGCCCAATGAGAATCCGAACCCAACATTTCTCAACCCGGATCCGGACTTGAGCCCATCAGAATTCAGAACAGAGAAGAAAGACTCACCCCAACGGAAGCCCCAAACCCGAAAATGAAAGAAGAACCCGGATCTGCCCAAAATGAAGCCCAAACCCGGCCCAACCAAAAAAAGAAAAGAAGAATAGGTTCGTCCCTACACCCCCGCTCGGCTCATCTAAAATTTCGCCAAAGAATAGAAGAGCAATAGGAAGAAGCCCAGGCTCCGACAGCCTCTTTTCCGACCCTAACCACTCCCAATCAGGCCGACCACCATTTCCGGCCTTACCCACCTAGCAAAAACGAAACGCGCACATAGGAAGAAGGAGAAGGAATGAGGAACTCACTGAGGCGGAGATCTTCTAGTTGCTAACGACCTAGGAGGGAGGAGGGATGATTAAAGGTTCACATATTCACACGATTTTGAGTTGAAATAAAACGAATGGGAAGAGGACGACCTCACACATGAAACGGGGAAGACAGAGATCCCGCGGCTCCGACGACGTCGAGGGACTCCTGGGATTGCTGCTTCCAGCTCGGACTCATAGAAAGAGGATTGAAGAGTGGTGAGGTTGTTGCTCGGCTAATGATTCTCGAAAAACAGAGCGGCCGGGGTGCTTATTCTTGACGGAGATGGTGGTTCATGGCGACTAGAAAGGAAGGACGACGAGGGTGGCTCGGCTCTTTGGGCTGTGAGAACAGAGGCGGTGCTGCGATGTGGCTTCTCCGACGACGACGATGGCTGACGAGCTGGTGGTGGCGGCTTACGGAGGAAAAACGAGGGAGGTGCTCAGAGGGTGAAAGAGGGAGACAGGAGGAAAGTTTGTGGGTTGTTTTCTGAATGAGGAGTTGTTGAAGGATTTGTTTTGAAGGAAGGCAGTGCCAGAGAGAGAGTGAGGCAGAGGAAAATTGTGAAGTGCACATTGTGAGGCAGGAATTTGTGAGGGGGACCAAACCAAATTGTGAGGCAGGAAATGGTGAGGCAGGGAATCTTCAACTACCGAGAGAGAGAGAGTAAAGAAAAGGAAAAGAAAATAGGAAATAGAAGAGGTCCCCACAATATCAATTTGAATTCCCGACGCTCGAACCCAATCCCGATCGCTAAAACGAATCCCGACACTATAAGATTTAAATCGAACCTTTAAATCACTATTGGAATTTAAGTAATCTTTCCCAAACTCGGAGCTCGAAAGCGGAATCAAATTCCGTAAAAAAATCCAAATTCTAAAACGATGCCGGAACGATTTTAAAATCGAAACTTGTGCTCGAGGACGAGTTTTCTCCCACTTTTACAAATTGAATAAAATAGTATATTTAATTAAATAATAATAATATAATATATAAATATATTCGGTGTTTACACAAGTCTAAATAATTTTCCAAAAAATCCTTTAGCTGAAGCTCGAGTGTGAATAATATTGCCAAAAGGCCCTTGAAAAGTGACAGGATGGTTCTTTGTTTGAGACTATTATGCTTGAAAAAGCTTTGTAGATTATGGATGTTTGGCTGCTGATGTTCTATGTAAATTACCAAGTGCTGGTTGGTTAAGCTTATTTGGTTATATGTTGGTGTCTGGCATGTTGATGGGAAGCTTTCACAAACTTGTTATCTTATGGCCCTCGACTCTTGCTACAAACTTTTTTCTAGCAAGTAATCTCCGAACCAGAACTACCTCTCAATTCTATTATCAAGAACTGGTATTTGTTCTGTGCCACTTTGAGAGTATCTTATTTTTTATATTTATTTCTTGCAGATATGAGAAATTCCATGGCAAACAGTTTTCCCTGAATGATGCTGACTTTGTTTTGTTCCATTCTCCCTATAATAAGGTATCTGTGTATCCATGATGTTAAAAACTAGCGAGCTATACTGTAGAGCAATTAGCTTCTCTACTAACATTGTGTTTCTAACATTGGGCTTTTGTGAGTGTTGCTACAGCTTGTTCAGAAAAGCTTTGCCCGATTGGTGTTCAATGTCTTCTTGAGTAATGCCAGGTTCTTGCTCCTTTTCTCTCGATTTTTCAGTATAATCTAGTTCTCCACTTATGCTTTGGTACTGATGGCTTTGAATGATGACAGTTCAATTAATGAGGAAGCTAAGGAGAAGCTGGCTCCATTTGCTTCTGCCCTCTGATTTTAATTCCTTCTTTTCTTCAGTGATCTGTTTTTTTCACCCATAAATAACTATTAACCTTATTACAACGATCGAATATCCAGGCTGGAAACCGGGTAATTATGTTCTCTTATGGTAGTGGTTTGGCAGCTACACTATTCTCCCTCCGATTAAATGCTGGGAAACATCCATTTACCTTGTCAAACATTGCCACTATAATGGATGTTGGAGAGAAGTTGAAGGCAAGGGAGGAGGTATTTTCTCTACTTAGAACACAAAACAGCTCTCTTGTTTTGTTATTATTGAATAAAACAAGATAGAGAACCTAGAAGTCCACTGCTAAATGACAACAAAAACCTGAAAGTCGTTCTCTTGGTTATGCAGTTCCCACCTGAAAAGTTTGTGGAAACCTTGAAGCTTATGGAGCACAGATATGGTGCCAAGGACTTTGTGACAAGCAAGAACACGAGCCTTCTGGCCCCGGGAACATACTACCTGACCGAGGTCGACTCCATGTACCGAAGATTCTACGCCAAGAAGCCCTTACACAGCGCTTGCCAGAATGGCTGTCTCACAAATGGTCATTGATGAAGTCAAAAAAGGCTCAACTTTCAGAAAGGTGCATGGTTCCCATATGTTTGCATATTAGATAATGCCAACTTAATATCTCCGTTCTAAAAAAACAGAAAATAAAAATTAGACTGTTATTGTTACCGTCCCATTGTACTGTGTGAAATTTGATTTGGGTTTATATAGACTTGTGGTTTATTCGTTTAACCTAGCTTTTGGTATTGGTGCTGTATCAGATTGTATGTGAAGCAAGCATTATTAATTGTCTTAGATTGAACTCTTGCAGAAGAAAGAACCTGTTTGATTTGTAGGAATCTGGACTGGACTGGATTTATTATTTACTGTATTATGTACTGTATTATTTATTATTTATTACTGTACTACGTACTACGTATTATTTAAGATGGGAGTTGGTTCGTTGATTAGTAGTGCACTTGTAGTTGCTTCTGTAGGGAGAAAAAGGTGTAGGTTTTATTTGATGCAGTGCAGATTAAACAATGACAGCACATTCTAACTGGACACGCTTGTTGAATTGTATTAGAGATTGACCTTAAAAGTCCACGATTAGCAATGGCAGCCCTATTGGACCTTTAGGTTTGTAAATTTGAGGAGGTTAATTCATAACTCGGTGTGTTTACCGTGTGAAACAGTAGGGATAGCAGTTGAAATAGTTGTACCGTTGGCTACAAAAAAATCGCTATCAAAACGCCAAGTTCTAGTATGTCCAACATCACTAAAATGGACTAAAATGCTTAATGTTTTTGGTTGATAGGTAAGCACTAGATCCATTAAAATTCGAACTCATGACATACTGATCATTACACGTTATTCTTATCAACTAAGTTAGTAAGGGTTTTCTTGTATACTGTTCAAGCCAATTACTTAATCAAAAGATTCGGTCTTGCAATTAGAATCACTCTACGTGCGCATGGGCTGCCGTGCTCATTATTTTTTATTGGTTCATTGCAGTGAGTTCCAAAAGAAATAGTATTATTTTACCAACTATACAATTTATTATTCGCTTTCATTATTATTATTATTTTTTTTTAATGTTCAACAACGATTAAGAAAAGGTAAATTTAGAGGAACCATGCCTGCTTATTCATATCAACTAATAATAGTGCGCTGTTTTAACAACTGTTTTAATTATATATCCAAATCCCGAAAGGGTTTTTTGGTACATCGTATAAGGGTGGTTTTCGGCATCGAGTCTGTTTGTTCGTGGCGTTCTTCGTTTGCGTTGGAGCTCTGGCTTCCGGTGTCGGGTCTGGCTGGGGTCGAGGCAGTGTGTATCGAGGCGACTCCGCGTTACGAAAATTTCCTTGGAGGATCGTCTTCACTGTCCACATGGACTCCTGTTTGTACCGCTGGCCAGCGGTGTCACTGTTTGGTGGTGCTTGGCATCGGCTCTTAGTCTACGTTGTCTCCAGCATGGCCGGGCTTGGTTCGCTTGTTTCGACTACACTTGTGTGCCTCCCTCCGTTTGTACTGCACCTTTTTTTATCTGTTTCTATGATGCATTTTTCTGGTTCTATGTTGTATATTTAGACGGCTAGCCGTCTGCCGACTTTGTCGGCCTCTCGAGGTTCCGGGTTTGTCCGGCCTCGAATTATTTACTTATCAAAAAAAAATAATATCAAACTTGCGATGGCTGAATACTTTGGATTGACTTAGACTAGGATTGTGAATTTTGGTTAAGGGTCTCTTAGTCTATTTTTATGGTCTACTATGAACTTCTACTAAGTAGTTATTTGGTTTAATTGGATAAAGTAGATTTTTTTATTATTTATATAAATATGTAAATGTGGTTATATATATATATATATATATATATATATATATATATATATATATATATATATATATATATATATATATATATATATATATATATATATATATTCTAATAATTTTCACCCAATCAAAATACATGTAATGGACTATAACAAAAAAAACTAGAGGATCTTCACCGGATATTGAAATGAAATAGAGAGTTAAGGATTACACATTTCTACACAGTAAACTATGGACTTTGGAGGAAAAATAAATATTAGAGTAATTTCTATGAGAGTTTTTACAAAAGTTTATCTAAAATTGAAAACTTATTTTTTTCACTTTAAATAATGAGTGATTTGCACAAAATAACCCCCTATCCGGATTGCTTTGCACCCATAACCCAATATCCAAACAATTTGCAAGGGTTAACCCTCCCCCTTAAAAAAATTGCACCCAGCCGATAATTTTACCTCGAGTAACCGGTCTCCTTTCCTTTGCCTCTCTCCTGCCCATCGATGGCAGAAAAATCAGAGAGAGAGAGATTGAGGGATCGAAAGGCGGAATCAGAGAGAGACGGAGGCGGAGGGCGGAGGCGGCAAATGAGGGTGAAGGCGAAAGGGAAAGGTTGTCGTCGGGCGCGACAGGTCTCCGGGGCTCAGAGGGAGGGCTCGAGCACAGAGGAGGAAAGGAGGATCCCGAGATCCACGCTCGACATCTACATCCTCAATCTCCTCATCGCCTTCTTGTCTCCCCAGGAGGATCCCGAGATCCACGGAGCCACGCTTCCTACTCGTCGATCGGATGAGTTACGGCCTTTCGTTCGCCAGCTTCCGGAGTTTGTTTCCTACATTTCATAAATTGATGTCAATTGCTTTGGATCTTGAGCTACAAATTTCAAATCCGTGACTCGTTGCAGCTCGATTTTACTTCTGATGACTGCATTTACACAATCATCACTTGAATCTCCGTCTTGCTTGCATGCATTTGTCAATAAGAAAGATCATCTTTAGTCATTTCAGTTTAAAATCGCTGCCTTTTGAATTACTTTGATTCAGTGCAGATTGATTGATTCTGGGGGAGTTACTTGGTGCCTTAGTTGTTGATGAACATGAAAGAGGAAACAAAACCATTTAGGGCGTGTTTGGTATGCTTTAGGTTCGGGTTGGAATGGGCATGAGAAAATTCATTTAGATGCGAAATTGCGAATATTGTGTTGTTTGGTATGCACTGATTTCACAATTAATGTTGAAATGCAAACTTGATTTTGTATTGATTCCACTTTTTTCCATTAATCCTTGATCAAATTACATTGGATGCAGACTCCAGTTTGTGGAAAATGTGGCGACGCAGGCTATCCCGAGATACTCGTATGTTGTTTCATGTGTCGAGATGCTTATGAGCATCGGTAAGTTCGTGTTTAGCATTGCTGGGGACAGCATTTTATTGGCAATCTGAATTTTGCTTTTAAACATTCAGGTATTGTTTCAACAAAGCATCTGATATTTTTCGAGAAGATGTAAAATGGGCTTGTGAAGACTGTTTGCCGACCATTCCTAATAAACCTACCCCTAAAAAGAATAGGAACTTGTCATCAACTCCATCAAGGAGGAGCGAGCGAATAAGTTCAAGGAATAATCCAGTGTCTAATGCTAGTGTTGCAGCAGCTAAGCCAGCAGTAGAAACATCTCCACCAGATGCCAAGAGAACAAAGCGGAGATCTGAAAGTAGCGATGAGATGGAACGTCTTGAGCTGCTGAACATGGATGGCTCACCCGAATGCAATCAAAATATCAGTTGTATCTTTGAAAAGAACGAGAACAAAGATGTTCAAACTTCTGAGATTGAAGGGAAGGTTACTGAGCTGGTAACGGAAAAGTCGAAAACTTTGTCAAATGGGGAAGAAGTTAAAGGCTTATTGGGAGGGACTATATGGATTGATGTTCCTTGTCCTGGATCAGCTACATTTGATGATAATCACTCATCCATGTCGCATCAAAATCATAATTGTCATGCTCAGCCGATCATGGATCCAGTTTGGAAGTAAGTGACTCTTCTATATGAGTTTCCATTCCGTTGCTGCCAATCATTCGTGTTGAAGTGAAATCGTAACTTACAGGCACTGCTTTACTTGCCTACTTGACAGGGGAAGCTTTAGTATTTGTTACAAAAAGTTCAGTAGTATTGAGGCTGTGGCAGCACACTTATCGACATTAGCGTGCCCAAAAGCACAACAAGAAGCAAGACTACTGCCGGTATCTCTCTAGCTGTGTATCGTTCCTAGATCAGTTGTCTGGCCGAAGAGCTTTCAGAAGGCTGAGCCAAAAGACGAAAGGATAGGCCTTTATTTCTTTCTAGAAATGGATAGGTTCGGTATTCTTGGATTTATATTACATTCCTAACATAATTGACGAATTCTTGCTATTCATGTTTTGGGCTTTTACATTCTCGCTTGATCGTGTAGAGACAGCAAGGCTTTTGATTCTCTTGTCGATGGCATGATCAGTGAAGACCTTGCCATGATCTGTGTGGTGGAGAACGCGGAGCTTTTGGTTTTCACATCCGTCAAACTTCCCTGTGACTACTGGAGTGAGTTTGAAACTAGCTTTCCTTTCCTTTTTTTTTTCCGGCTACTGATTATCAAGCATCTTTTCATAGACCAAATGAAAAAAAAAACATCTCATAAAAAATCACAAATAAGTGCAAAGCCTATGTCTTCTGACATAGTTTATTTCACGGGGTTTTTTCTCTCTCTCTCTTAAGGATTTGTTTCACAAGCTGCATTTTTTTACTACTTCAATAGGTTAAATTTGTTGTTGTTGTTGTTTTGTTTTGTTTTATGATGAAGGTACTTTTTTTTGGAGAAATGAGTTTGAATTCCATTTGCTCGTGGTTTTGTGTATGTAATTTATTGGCAGATTAATTTGTGTAATTTACTCATAACCCTTTATAGTTTGCATTTACAAAATATTTTATAGTTCGCAAATCCGTTAGCAGGCTATATGTCAAGTAGACAATCAAATGGTGTCCAGTAGACAACCGAATGGTGTCCAGTAGAAAACCATAGGGTGGACAGTTAATTTTTACTATTGGCATGGTCACCCTTTACAACAACGTCATGTAAATATTAACTGGTGTCATGTATAAACGCTAAGGCTGGAATAATGAAATATATTGACCTAACATGACAGCAGTAAAAATCTCATAGTTAGATCTCTCAATCGGGTTGCACAAGTCGAGTTTATGTTAACCATGATGCTCCTCATGGATTCATCTCCAGGATCTAAAAACAGATATTGGACAGAAATGTATCAGATTCAGTGCCATAGTTTATTAACATGTCATTTAAAGACGATGTACATGACATGAACTACTATTAACATGTCATTCAAATACGATGTACATGACACGAGAAAAGCGCTTGGGAGAGGAGCGCTCGGTCTTCATCGCCACTTGTTAATGTCAGTATAAGAACTCGGAGATTTTGATCTAGTTAGAAGGGAGAAAGAAGATTTTGAGTTTTCGTAAACGAAGCTCTTTGTAGTTATTGAATAAAAAGGAGTTAGTTTTTAATTAATTATTAATAAAACATCATTAAACAAGTGTTAAGTAGTAACAAATAGAGAGAACGAGGTCACATAACAAGGGAAAAAACTGAACAACACGTAAGAAAAGAATCAACCAAAATAAGTCCAGTAGACAACAATAGGGTGTCCAGTAGGGAATTGCAGGTGGGCAGTTGAGTTTTACTGCTGTCATGTTAGGTCAATCTCATACAAATCAAATTTACTCGCCACCCATCTATTTTATCATTCCAGCCTGATACCCTCAGCGTTTGTACATGACACCAGTTAATATTTACATGAAGTGTCATGTAAAACAATTCACGTGTCAAGTAAAACAATTCACCTGTCAAGTAAACGATTCACGTGTTAAATAAAACAATTCACATGTCAAGTAAAATACCTTATGTGTCATGTAAATCCGGTATGGGGTAACATATAAATTCAGTATGGGTGACGGGTAATTATATGATGATAAGTCAGTTAAACTTGTGAATTGTTTTACTTAACACGTGAATTATATTCTTGCCATGTAAATTGTTTTACATGACAGGTGAATTTTTTTTACATGACATGTGTGAGATTTACCCACTTCCATTAGATATCGATATTTTTTTGTACAAAATTTTACCCATGGGTGTAAACTATGGATATATGATATTATATTTCTTTTATTTGTAGTCAATTAATTATATCATTCGCGTGCATTTTCCCCTTGTTTATTGTTCTAGTTCAAAAATTTATACCTTGTAATTGAAGTTCTGCTTTGAAGACAAGCAAATAAGTTGCAATGAGACAAAATGCAGAAAACCCACAATGGTTTGTGACAGAAGAAGACATTAAGAGCTTACCCTAGTTCATTGTCCTGTCCCCGGAACCAGCACTTCGTTATAAAAAAGAGAGAAGAGATTGAATGCTTCTCTCTTTTTACTTGCCACCCATCTATGTTCTAAAAAATGCTCGGCGGATGCTTGAAGCAATTGGATGAGATGGAAGTGATTGTTGGGTTTATGCAAGCTGCTGAGAGACTGAAAACGTCACAACTTTAACTGACCAATCATATATAAACCTGTCAACCATACTAAATTTACATGTCACCCATACCGGTTTTACATGACACATAATGTATTTTACTTGACACATGCATGAATTGTTTTACTTGACACGTGGATTGTTTTATTTGACACATGTCACCCATACCGGATTTACATGACACATAATGTATTTTACTAGACACATGAATTGTTTTACTTGACACATCACATATATAATTACCCGTCAACCATACTGAATTGTTTTACCATCAAGATGGTTGTAAGTTTCCAACAATTTTTGTCTCACCCTTCTAAATGATACCATTTTAACTGTGAAGTACATACTTTATGACAATCTATAGCGTGAAGAGATGACAATTTTATTTAACAAATTGTCTTCACCTCTCTCTTAAACCCTCTTTCCCTCTCCCTCTCTCCACCTCTCTCCATTGAAGAGCTCCATTGAAGAGCTTCTTTCTTCTTTGATTTCTTTGTCTTCTATCTCTCTTCTTCCTTCGAATTTCTTCTGTCGAACAAAGAGTGACGCCTTTTTCCTCTCTCTTATCCTCTCAGTACACACACTCTCTCATTCTCTCTCTCTCTTCCTTTCCCTCTCTCCTCTTATTAAATACCCCTTTTACTTTTCCACCTTTGTCCTCTCTCTTATCCTCTCAGCACACACACACACACTCTCTCTCTCTCTCAAGTACTTTATCAACATTTTTTTATCTGAAGTCGATGGTCAATCTGTTTCTCTAATAATTCTTGTCCAGTCAATTCCAATAGGTGACATGTCGTTTTTCTTTGGGTCTCCAGTTAAAATTAACTGCTTACATGTCAACCTGCAAATAGACCCCCGCCCACTTGTTGTTGCTTTTTCCCTCCTCTCTCTCCTCTGCAATTTTACTGTTGCTTTTTCCCTCCTCTCTCTCCTCTGCAACTTTACATCTGCAACTTTACTGTTGCTTTTTCCCCCCTCTCTCTCTCTCTCACCTGTCCAGCTTTCAATCACAGAATGTCCAGTCTCCCCCCTCATGACCTGCAACCGGTTGAAAGTGGAACCCGGATAACCGGTTTTGTGCAATTTTTTTCGGATTCGGTTAACCTTGCAAACTTTTCCAAAAAAGGGTTAGTTTAGCAAATGCCCCTTAAATAATAAAACAAAACATGATGAATGCATATTTTAGCAAGTCTATTCAGGAGTTCGAGATGAGTATTTCAATTTTCTATGAGCGATTTCAGGCGCCCAAGATTATATTGATAATGCATTGGTTATCTTCTTCTATCTCTATATTTTATGGGTGTGTGTGTATATATATTTGATAATGTGGAGGTTCGGAGATTATCGATTAAAGCATGAGCATTAGCTTACAAAAACACTCGAATCACGAAAGCCTCACAAATTATAAGTACGATTTGAACCATTGACCTTTAACCAGAGGCACCTCTCCCTCACTACTAGCCATAGGTCATTGGTCATTTTGAATATTTTTGTTGAGTTCTTATTTGTTAACCTTGTGTGTTGTCAGGGCTTCGATTCCAATTACAATATTACAATTATATTTTTCAACTTTTATGCATATATAAAATGCACATTCTAGGAATTTATTTTATGATAAAGTAAGAAAATATGTTTGAATAAGTTTAACTTTACAAAAATTAGTATTGTGTTTTTGCTTGGTTGGATATGATTTTGGTCAATTTGCGGAAATACACCAAATCGGTATTCTGCTTTGCAAAAATATATCCGTTTTGTGAGAATAGCAAACATAGCATAGGTGGTTGATGTACATATTTATAACTCCTTTTATTGCATCTTTTGACTTCATATTTCATTCGATTTCCAAAGAAAAGGTTCAAAAGAATATAAACTTGTGTAAGAATGGGCTAAAGTGCAAGAAATAGAGTCTACACGTGTTTTGAGCTAACCATGAAGGAATTCGAGTGAAATCGGAGTCAAAACGAAGAAGCCAAGTGAAGCTGAGCAGAGGTAGATATCGACCTTCAACATAGATATCGACCTTCAACCTCGATATCGACCTCAATATAGACATCGAGTGGAGATGGACAAGTCGAGCCGAAACACAGACATCGATATCGACCTCTATGGTCGATATCGACCTTATCTCGACAGAAGATAGATCCGATTTCGAGACTCGGATTATGAATTCTATCATCAAGGCCACGGATTATCTTGTACTTCTAGATAGTTAGCAGCTGAATTTATCTTTTCCTTTAAGTTTTATCAAAATAAAAGACCTATCCTAATTGTTTGGATAGAGTTCATAGTTTAGATAGAAGTTACAATCCTTGGCTAGCAAGGGTTAGTAGCCTATAAATAAAGTCCTAGGGGGCTGGCATTCAATCATCCATCAACACATCCAATTACATTCAATAGAGTTAGAGAGAAGTTTTAAAGTTTGGCGTTTGCGAAAGCCGACGTTGAGTTGTAAAGCTTCGGAATTTATAGTTTAATGCAAGTTTATTTCTTTCAATAAATGATGAGTTCCATGATGAGGTGCGAGTAGTCCCCCAAAGCTCTTAGGGTCGGGGTGAGCCCGACGTTAGCCATGCGTGTTCGAGGTAAGTGTTAGATGTTGATATCGTTGTTTCTATATCATCTCATACGATTCTATGTTTAGTCCTAATCGAAAGAAAAGGGATTCGTGCTAACAACTTGAGTTATAAACATAAAATTGGTAGAGACAATTAGGTTTATTTGCAAGAGTAATCATAAGAGTTGGTGTACAGCGAAAGCTTGTCCCTCAGGTGAAATAGCGCAATTGTCTGTCTTATTTATCTTATCGCATGCATTTGTTAACGTTGTGGTAAACCCCAATCCTAGGAGTTGCTTTTTACATAGTTTATACACACAAAACCTCTGTTTTATTTCTGTTCATCGCATCCTCATTCATCCTAAAGTCTTCAGCCTTTCTTTGCCGACAAAAAGCTAACAACTTTGCAGGAGAAGACATCGATATCGACCCATAACATTGATATCGACCCATAACATCGATATCGACCACTGAGTTCCGTCGACAGTTTTCTGAGTTGACGACGATCATCACTGCGGAGTTACTGAACATCGATATCAACCCACCAACGTCGATATCGACCACCTGTGTCGACTGGCAGTCTTCTGAGCCAGTCGATTCTATCTGCTAACATCGATATCGACCTTCCCTAGTCGATATCGACTGCTTGTTTTTTTCTCTGCAGGTCTTCTGTTGCAAAAAGGATCGACAGCCAAGGTCGACATCGAGCACCAAGGTCGAAATCGAGGCTTGTGGTCAACGTAAGACGTGAGATTTCCAACGCTACTAGGATCCCACTGACACGCCTCCTCGTGGATCGATCCTGACTACCCTTCCACTACAACGGGAGGAAGTCTTGTAATTATTTGCATAGGCTAAGAGTCGATTTACATTTATATCTTATTATTTGTATTTAAGATACTCGACGTTCCTCATGCTAACAAAATTGGCGCCGTTGCCGGGGAGGCAATCAATCGCGCCCTAGTAGTCTATCTCACGTCTCTACCTAGTTTGGTTTTGCAGGTGTATGCGACGCACTGATCGCCCACCTGAATTTGAAGGAGTAGACGACCCTGAGCGCTATTTCCATCTAAGAGCCCAAGCTCAAAGAATCATGGCAGACAACGTGAACCAGGCTGAGTTGATTGAGCAACTAAGGAAGCAGGTTGAGGACTTAACGACTAGAGAGGCGGCACTTAAGGAGTGTGCGGATAGGGAGAAGAAAGGCCGGAGGCAAATAGAAGCCCAAATCAATGCCATCCCTCGAAATGCCAAGCAATACATGCACCCCGCGCTCACCGTGCCTGAATCGCCGATTCTTATCCCTGCCTCTAATTTTGAAATTAAACCTAACTTCCTTACTGAGATTAGAAGGCATCAATATGAAGGAAAACCTTATGAATGCCCTATGGCACATATATCAACCTTCTTAGACCTTTGTGATATTATTGCTGATGGACATAGCCTTGAATATGTCCAACTAAAAGCCTTTCGTTGGTCTCTTACAGGAAAAGCATTGCAGTGGTTGGAGAGCTTAGCCCCAAGATCGCTCCACACCTGGAATGAAGTCAAGGATGCGTTCCTCAATAAGTTCTTCCCTCCTTCTAAGACGGTGTTGATCCGATAAAAAATCACGGCTTTCAAACAAAAGCCTGGTGAGGCTCTGGCGACTGTTTGGGAAAGGTTTAAGGACCTACTATGATCATGCCCGACGCATGGCCAACCACCTTATGTGATTCAGGAGATCATCTACAATGCTCTTGATGTTGCAACCAAGGAGAGGATCAACACATATACCTCCTATGGCTACCTTGAACTCGCTCCACAAGAGGCTTGGGAGACCATAGAGAGTTTGGTGGAGTTCGACAACACATATGGGACTCCTGAGGCTTCCGACACACCATCATTGTCGAGGCCTGCCCCATCCATGCCCTTATATGAACCCTCCAAGGTAATCGATCCGGACGTGAAGGAGCAATTCCATAGAGATCAACTTCGAAAGCTCCAAAAGCAAGTGAGGTTCCTTTCAGCGAACCAAGATTGCATTGAATGCGGATCGCAGCGGCACACCACCATCGAGTGCCCCCATGCTGAACAAGTACAACTAGTAGAGACTCACCAAGAGGTGCAGTACATAAGGGGTCCTAATCACCAATATTGGGGAGACCAAAGGTTCCATCAACCACAAAGGAACCCGGTTAACCCTAGGGACCCCCCGCCTTATAGAGCTCCTGGGCACCTAGAGAGGGACCAACGGAAGGATGATCTTCAACTTGTGCTGAATGCGATAAGGCGGAACCAAGCTAAGAATGATCAATCCCACAATGCAATCCATTCTCAACTTAATCACCTCACCACAAAGATTAGGGAGATGGATATTTGGAAAAAGAACGTGGAGACCTAACTGGGTCAATTGGCGGCACAAATCCCTAGACCGTCCGGAACGTTCCCTGGGCAACCCACTGCAAATCCTAAGGGGCGATCTGGGATGGGTCATGTCGCAGCCATGCAATTAAGGAGTGGCAACAAAGTACAAAAGCCACGAACGGAATCGGAGAAAGCAACAGATCCAGTCGACATCGACAACCCAGTCGATGTCGAGGAAGACGTCGATATCGACCCCCAGGTCGACACCCAGGTTGACGTCGAGGCCATTGTAGAGCCATTAGAGCCACAGCAGAGGTCGACATCGACCATTCCGGTCGATATCGACCACGTCCCAGTCGACGTCGATGTCCAGCAGGCCTCTCCGACACCGTTTTGGCCCCTCCGCCAAAGAAGACGTTGCCATTCCCATCCAAAGCATTGAAGGATCCCACCAAAGGTAAGTTTAGGCGCTTTGTAAAAATTCTTCAAGGTCTTAACATTACCATTCCTCTTACAGAAGCCCTAAGCGAGATGCCCACCTATGTACGATTCCTGAAAGACATCCTTAGCAAGAAGAGATCCATGGCAGAGATCGCAGAGGAGTGCTCAAAGATGGACTTCCCTGAGAAGAGGAGTGATCCAGGGAAGTTTGCAATCACCGTGGGACTTGGCCAACATCGCTACATAGCCCTATGTGACCTAGGGGCAAGCGTAAGTCTCATGCCTCTCTCTATTTGGCAAAAGGTAAACATTGGCGCACTTGAACCTGTGGACATGAAACTCTATATGGCCGACAACTCATTCGTCAGGCCCACAGGTATAGTTGATGACGTTCCTGTAAAGGTAGGTAAGTTCTTTGTGCCTACTAATTTCATTGTATTGGAGATGCATGAAGATCTTGTAGTGCCTATTATCCTTGGTAGGCCTTTCTTAGTTACTGCTGATGCCAATATCAATGTACGTCGAGGATTACTAACCTTTACTATAGGGAATGAAGTGATAGAATTCTCTTTCAACCCAACCATGAGCGAAACAAAGCACCTGGAACAAGTAGTCCTCTCGCCGGCTAAGGAAAAGCTTAGAAAATTTTTGTTGGCGAGGACGGAAACAGCAAGCAGGGTCGACATCGACTGGAACCAGTCGATATCGACTAAAACATCGAAATCGACCCCCTTGGTCGAAATCGAGTATGCCAGATTTTTGCCAGGAGCTTAAGTATGGGGTCACAGAGGTCGATATCGACCCCCACATGTCGATATCGACCTAAGCTCTCAAAATCGACCCACCTTGGTCGAAATCGACCACCCCTCAGCCCGAAGATTTATGTTTCGGGTCCAAACAGGTAAGCCCAGGTATGACTCCTAACCCTCCTCTGTCCCTTATTGATGAATCAATTAAGCCAATTATTGATAATTCAACTAAAGAGAGGGTCAAAGCTCCATGGTTTGCCTATATTGCTAAAGTTAGGTCAAGAAAGAGAAGGAAAGCACACAAAGAAGAACCTAACATCAAAGAAGCCTTGGTCGCCGAACATAGCTACTACCAAAAGGACCTAGATGACCCAGGAGAATGCTCGAGCTCAAAGGGTCCCTGCGTAAAAGGCTCATAAAGAATTGACGGAGAAGTCGGCCTAGCGACTCAAAACTCTAGAGCATGTACATAAAACCTTTAAATTTTTCATAGATGGTTTTTAGGATTTTTGGATTTTGAACTTTTGAAATTGTAATAATTCGTGGCTTTATCTATATTTCTAACAAAGATTTCAGGTTTCTAAGCAAAAAGAAACGACGAAGAAGAAATAAAGCTTCTGTAGAGGCAGTCGAAATCGACCAGGCCATTCGAAATCGACCCCCCCAGGGTCAAGCCATCTTCTGGAGTCGACATCGAGGACTCAGGAGAAAAAAGCAGAGGTCGATATCGACCATAATCATCGATATCGACCCCCATCAGGCAGCCCTTTTCTTCATTTTCTTTCTCGACTTTGACAGATGCAGTCGACATCGACCACTGACATAGATATCGACCTCTGGCATCGACCCAACCTGAAATCAACCTGAATCCGCAGGTTGCACTGTGAGTTTCTCTCTACCCTTGTTCTTCTTTTTAACACAGTGAGGAAACTGTATATTTTAAGTATGGGGTGGGGGAAAAACATGTCTTATGGTCATAACTTGGTTTTCTTCTTCGTATTGCATTCATGTTGAAATTTTTGTTCTTAGTTTTACTTTTATAAAATGTAAAAAAAAATCCAAAAAAATAGAAAAATGTCAAAAATACAAAAAAATGCATGGCTTATTTTGAAGTTTGTTTTTAAACCCTACTTAGATGATGAAAACTCAATAGCTGACTTAATCATGTAAATCCTATGGCATATTCGGATGGCCTAGCCTAAATCCTTAAATTTTTATGTAGATTGTGAACTTGTGATGAAATTGAGCACATATGATCCTAGGCTAAAAAGCAAATCCAACAAAAATTGTCATTGTGAGAATTTTGACCTATAGGGAGAACATCCAAAATCCCACCCCTTTCTTGAGTGAATTTACTCTTCATATGTATCTCTAAATGTTGTGATAGTTATTCAAAGCCAATACATAAATATGTCTATGTTTACAAGAATTAAATGATGGAGGCATCTTTTAAGCCATTTTTATCATCTCTTTACCTACCCTGCATTATCCCTGCTTGAAGCCGGAATATTAGCTTGAGCCTGAAATTGCAAACTCCACAAAATTATCCCTAGCCGAATTGAGCCTGACCCCCATTTGGGAATTGAGACTTAGATTGGCTGGACTAATGCCTGGTGGAAAGAAAAGTGCATATTGTCCAGTTTTGAGCAAGGAAATTATGGGTTGGTGCATATTTACATTTTGTCATATTTTGTAAAAGGATTTTTGGCTCACCATATAAATGCACATATTTTTTAGTATTTATTTATTATTTTCGTCAAAAAAAAAGATATATGTATATAGTGCATGAGCCAAAATCCTTAAGTCCTTTATTTCATACAAGTGTTATATTTTTTAGAGGTATATTAGAGTTTGAAAGAAGGGTTGGTAGTATGGTTTACATCTTTTAGTGCATCTTTAAGCATATTATGGAAAGATGAGTTGAGAAAGAGCATTATGGGAGATTAAGCTTGGAAAGTGCAACATTGAAGAGTTATGGTTTGGATATAGCAAGTGTTGAGATTTAGGAGTCTTGATTCCCGAATTATAAAAGCACCACATAGCCAAATAATTTCATACCCTTTATTTCATACCAGGCCCCATTACAACCCCGCCGAATGGAGTCTTCTTTGAAGTCTTCCATTGAGCGAAAGTCCTCCTGATGGTTCTTATTGCATTATTCATAATTGGTTGCGAAGTGGATTTTTATAAATTGCAATGTTTATGAGATTGTGTATGGAATTGAGTTGAGAGTTGATCTTCATAGCCTAAACACATGAGAGTTGAGTGCAAACACCTTATCCATGTGAGGTTGGATAAAAAACTGCATATGCCTACGGATCGCCTAAATATGTGCTATGACGTTAAATTCACTTGCTTTGCTTTGCTACCGCTTATGATGTTGCTTTTGACAAGGGCGAAGACTTGAAGGGTGTGTTGTCGGTGTTGGTTATTGCTTGGTTATTGCTTGAGGACAAGCAAGTCTAAGTAGGGGGTGTTTTATGTACATATTTATATCTCCTTTTATTGCATCTTTTGACTTCATATTTCATTCGATTTCCAAAGAAAAGGTTCAAAAGAATATAAACATGTGTAAGAATGGGCTAAAGTGCAAGAAATAGAGTCTGCACGTGTTTTGAGCTAACCATGCAGGAATTTGAGTGAAATCGGAATCAAAACGAAGAAGCCAAGTGAAGCTGAGCAGAGGTAGATATCGACCTTCAACATAGATATCGACCTTCAACATCGATATCGACCTTCAACCTCGATATCGACCTCAACATAGACATCGAGTGGAGATGGACAAGTCGAGCCGAAACACAGACATCGATATCGACCTTTGTGGTCGATATCGACCTTATCTCGACAGAAGATAGATCCGATTTCGAGACTCGAATTATGAATTCTATCATCAAGGCCACGGATTATCTTGTACTTCTAGATAGTTAGCAGCTGAATTTATCTTTTCCTTTAAGTTTTATCAAAATAAAAGACCTATCCTAATTGTTTGGATAGAGCTCATAGTTTAGATAGAAGTTACAATCCTTGGCTAGCAAGGGTTAGTAGCCTATAAATAAAGCCCTAGGGGGCTGGCATTCAATCATCCATCAACACATCCAATTACATTCAATAGAGTTAGAGAGAAGTTTTAAAGTTTGGCGTTTGCGAAAGCCGACGTTGAGTTGTAAAGCTTCGGAATTTATAGTTTAATGCAAGTTTATTTCTTTCAATAAATGATGAGTTCCATGATGAGGTGCGAGTAGTCCCCCAAAGCTCTTAGGGTTGGGGTGAGCCCGACGTTAGCCATGCGTGTTCGAGGTAAGTGTTAGATGTTGATATCGTTGTGTCTATATCATCTCCTACGATTCTATGTTTAGTCCTAATCGAAAGAAAAGGGATTCGTGCTAACAACTTGAGTTATAAACATAAAATTGGTAGAGACAATTAGGTTTATTTGCAAGAGTAATCCTAAGAGTTAGTGTACAGCGAAAGCTTGTCCCTCGGGTGAAATAGCGCAATTGTCCGTCTTATTTATCTTATCGCATGCATTTGTTAACGTTGTGGTAAACCCCAATCCTAGGAGTTGCTTTTTACATAGTTTATACACACAAAACCTCTATTTTATTTCTGTTCATCGCATCCTCATTCATCCTAAAGTCTTCGGCCTTTCTTTGCCGACAAAAAGCTAACAACTTTGCAGGAGAAGACATCGATATCGACCCGTAACGTCGATATCGACAACCTGTGTCGACTGGCAGTCTTCTGAGCCAGTCGATTCCGTCTGCTAACATCGATATCGACCTTCCCTAGTCGATATCGACTGCTTGTTTTTATCTCTACAGGTCTTCTGTTGCAGAAAGGATCGACAGCCGAGGTCGACAACGAGCACCAAGGTCGAAATCGAGGCTTCTGGTCGACGTAAGACGTGAGATTTCCGACGCTACTAGGATCCCGCTGACATGCCTCCTCGTGGATCGATCCTGACTACCCTTCCACTACAACGGGAGGAAGTCTTGTAATTATTTGCATAGGCTAGGAGTCGGATCGACAGCCGAGGTCAACATCGAGCACCAAGGTCGAAATCGAGGCTTCTGGTCGACGTAAGACGTGAGATTTCCGACGCTACTAGGATCCCGCTGACACGCCTCCTCATGGATCGATCCTGACTACCCTTCCACTACAACGGGAGGAAGTCTTGTAATTATTTGCATAGGCTAGGAGTCGGTTTACATTTACATCTTATTATTTGTATTTAAGATACTCGACCTTCCTCCTGCTTAACAGTAGTTCATTTGTACTAAAAAATAATGGATGATTTTACCTTTAAATTTAAATGTAAAAATATTTAAAAAGAGAATTATGAATTATAAGATTTTTTTGATGAAATATCTATTAAAATAATGATTTTAATATTTTTTTCTAGAAACTTACAAATAATAAAACTAACCGGAGTTAAAATATTGTCTTAGTAAGATGTTAGAAAAGGAATGTCAATACGTGCGTATCAACACTATAAAAATTTCACTTTGATAGGATAAATGTTCATCGTGACAAAGCGGAGCATTAATATTGATAGGATGAAATCTATAATCAGGAAGAGACTAAATATACGATTTTATCCATACCATAACTACTAGATTGTTAAGTATAATTAGAAATTAAAGACATGTCCAAGATAACAAAGTTGGTTATTTACATTGACAGGATTAATGTTTATGATGGCAATGGTAGACATTTACATTGACATGATTGAAGCTATAATCGGGGAGAGATTGACTAAAGATAAGGTAAATCATATCTACTTGATTATTAGTCATATTTAGAAAAGAAATGTCAATATGTATGTAGAAATCATAACATTATTACATTGATAGGATGAATATCAATGTTGACAAAGTCAACTATGAACATTGACAGAATGCATGCAATAATCGGCGGGAGATTGAGTAAAGATACGATTTTAATTATTTAATTTAATTTATACAGTAGAAAAAAAAAGATAAATACCAAAAATATTTTACCTTTTTTATTTTCAGATTTTTTGGGTGGTAGGCTAGTTTTGCTAATTGAATAGGGTATTTTTGCAAATTTTCATAGGTGGATGCAATTGTTTTCAAAATTAGGTATTTTTGCAAGCCAATTATAGAAGGTATTTACTACTAATTCCCCTATTATTTTTATGAGAATTTGTATAAAATTACTAATGTAACCCTTAATAATTAACAAAAATGTTTATTTGAATTATGAACTGTAATAAGTAATTTGTTATTAAAAAAAGAAAAGAATAGATTTTGTTGAAATATTGAATACAATATATTTTTTTCGAAACAAGATAAGAGTTAGGGAGGTTCTCGACAACCGGAAAGCCTTTCTAGAGCGTCCAGATGGACGAGATCAGCTAGCAGATGATCTGACGAGCAGCTATCGTCGACAGGGTTACTATAGGCCAGACGTGCTATCCTATCCGCTACAACATTAGATTCCCCGAAAATATGATGAATAACAACATTACTAAAGTAGGAAAGATCAATACGAGTATCCGATTGTAGCAGCTCAATGTTTTAGGAACAAGACTAGTCACCCAACAGAGCTTTGACAACCACTAGACAATCACCCTCAATAAGTAGATTATCGAGGTTAAACTGTTTAGCTTTAAGAACTCCCAACCGAAGCGCCAGAGTTTCAGGATATAAAGCGGAGTTGTTATGACAAGTGTTGTTTCCCAAGGAGACAATACCTCCTACATCATTTCTAATTACAAATCCGAAAGTGCCAGATCCATCAGATCTGAAGGAGCCTTCGAAATTCAGTTTATAGACATTTGATGGCGACTTCTTCCATGGAATTTGCCTTTTTTTTTATTAGCTGATTGATTGTCTGCTGACAGATTTCCAGTAGAGGATCGTACAACATTATTTGACCACGGTAGAGCATCGTAATACAATAAATCCTTAGTAGCAGACCATGTATTACGAGTGGTTTATAAATACAGCAATATCAATTACCGACAATGTAAAGGTATTAGAATTCCTGAAAATTCTACTTTGTGTTTCTGAAAAAAATATAAATACAGTATAATTCAAATTCCCGGTTTTGATGGAATTAGAATTCCTGGAAATTCTACTTTTTGTTTTTTTTAAAAAATAAAAATAAACATTTAATCCAAACCTATTTATTAAAATCTACGAGTACTTTCTTATAGATAAATAAATAAATAAAACCGACCAAAACGACTTATAAAACATCAAATTAAAAAAGGAAGGCATGGGAATTACATTACAATTTTTTTTTAAGAGAGAAAGAAACGATCGGTGTTTTTTAACAGAAAAATCCCTCTCTCTCTCCAAATCTCCAGACTCCAGAGCATCTTCCTCTCTCCTCGGCCGCTCCACCCCCACCCCACCTACCGACCCCACCACAGCACCTCCGCTAACTCCGCCATAGCCGCCGCCAGTCTCACTTCCGGAACCCAATCTCCCGGATTCCGCTCAAGATTGTCAGTAATTTCACCCGATCTTCCTGTTTCGGCGGTTTCTCATCTCCAGAAACCCTAATCTTGATCATCATCTCTCCGTTGACGCTTGGGGGAAGAAGATCAAGAAATCCAGCCATCATCGGTTGATAATGTCGCAGCTGAAGTTGAATCCTCATCTCTCCGTCGCCGATGACATCCCATCAACGCCGGGGAAGTTCAAGTCTGAGAAATCGCCGTTCCTTCACCATCACCGTCTCTTCCGCTGGTACTCTCCTCTCTCCAAGCTCACCGCTTGGTCGTTCGTCTTCCTATTCGTCCTCTTCGTCTTCTTCCTCGCATCTCCTCCCTCCTCTCCTCCGTCGCCTCATTCTCATTCCTCCCCCTCCTTCCGCCTCTCTTTCAAAGCCGGCACCTGGGGCGGCCCGGAGTGGGAGCGCCGTGTGCGATTATCCTCCCGTGTACGCGGCACTGGCGCATCCCGAAAGCCCGGCGCCGGAAACGGCCTCTGCGTTCTGGTCACCGGCGCAGCCGGTTTCGTTGGGACGCACGTTTCTATGGCGCTGAAGCGTCGCGGAGATGGAGTCTTAGGGCTTGACAACTTCAACGACTACTACGACCAGTCACTGAAGCGTGCGCGGCAGACTTTGTTGGAGCGTGCCGGCGTGTTCGTGGTCGAGGGCGATATCAACGATCCGGCGCTGCTCAAGAAGCTGTTCGATGTGGTGGCCTTCACGCATGTGATGCACCTTGCTGCACAAGCTGGTGTTAGGTATGCTATGAAAAACCCTGATTCTTACATTCACAGTAATGTTGCTGGTCTTGTGAATCTCCTTGAGGTCTGCAAATCCGCCAATCCCCAACCGGCGATTGTGTGGGCGTCGAGTAGCTCCGTTTACGGGTTGAATTCGAAGGTCCCGTTCTCTGAGAAAGATAGGACTGATCAACCTGCTAGCTTGTATGCGGCTACTAAGAAAGCTGGGGAGGAGATCACCCACACTTACAATCATATATATGGTTTGTCGATTACTGGATTGCGGTTCTTCACGGTTTATGGGCCTTGGGGGAGGCCGGATATGGCGTATTTCTTCTTCACAAAGGATATTCTGAAGGGGAAGCAGATTACAGTGTTTGAAGGGCCTGATCATGGGACTGTTGCTAGGGATTTCACCTACATTGATGATATTGTGAAGGGTTGTTTGGGGGCGTTGGATACGGCTAAGAAGAGTACAGGGAGCGGTGGGAAGAAGAAGGGGGCTGCGCAATTCAGGATCTATAACTTGGGGAACACATCCCCTGTGAGTGTTAATGAGCTGGTGAGTATCTTGGAGAAGTTGCTGAAGGTGAAGGCTAACAAGAAGGTTTCGCAGATGCCTCGGAATGGAGATGTGATGTTTACACACGCCAATATCACCTTGGCTCAGACTGAGCTCGGGTATAATCCTACAACTGATTTGCAGCGAGGGTTGAAGAAGTTTGTTCGGTGGTACCTGAGTTACTACTCAGGCTTGAAGAAGATCAAGAGCCCTCAATAAATCTCGGTGTTACGGCCTGGGTATAAGGCCATGAAGTTCCTCGTTTCCTCCTTTTGCATTGTGCTGTCTTACGTTTTAGTTGCTTGGGCAAATTGGCTTCCCTTGTGCAGGGTCTTCCTGCTTGTAGTAACTGGAGAACACAGGTGGTTCTTTATTGTTTCGCCATATATTGCTTTGTTCTTTTAGCTCTAGAGTTTTGATGGACAGCGGTCATGAATTGTACAGTCTGTGACTGGAAACGTTGAAAAACTTCTGCTGATTATGGACCAGGCAATTCGATAAGTTTTGGTTCGTTCATACTCAAATCTTCTTCAAATTATGATATTTTCATCGTTTAATCATGTTCTAATTTATTTTTTTTAATTACAGTGAAGTATATTTAGACTATCTGGATATCTGGTGTCTGGTATGATGATTGCAACAGAAACTTTCATGAATCCTGGGTGAAATGCATCATCTCTAGTTTTGATTCTTCTAATAACAGTGTCTTTTTTTATCCCACATATTATCTTCTTCCTGCTACTTGGTACTTATCACAAGTTTTGATTCTTCAAATAACAGCATCTTTTTTTTAATTACAGTGAAGTATATTTAGACTATCTGGATATCTGGTGTCTGGCTATGTTAAGTCATCTGTTGGTTTACTTTACCCTGCTACTTCTTGCACATACCCTCTGTTGATTTCCTTGATGTTCTCTATTTGAATTGGATAGTTATTTACCGATTTCCTTCAGATTTGGGATGGTTCTCCTATTCAAGAGAGTAATTCACTAATTAGTTAGATGCTGAATGGAATTCCTGTTTGTCTCCTTGGCTGCTGGATGACAGCATTAGGATTTATGTTCTCTAATCTGACAGGCAAACACGATGACTAGTTGTAGGGATGGGTCTTAGGCTTGTTGCTTGTTGGCTTGTTTGCTGTAGAGTTGCTGGGTTTGCTGCAAATCTTTGTTGAAATAACATTTTCTATGGCTTGAAGGATCTGTTGATCCCACCACAGATTGCACCCAGAAAGAATGAAGCCCTATTCAGCTTACCATATATAAAAGGATGAGGTCTGCAAATTTGCTATACAGACCACTTGGCTCTAGTATCAGTTTCCATTTCCATAGTGTATTCGCAGACCAAAATAAGCCGGCGAGATTGATTTTATTTAGTCTCTACCAATGCCTAAACTCACGGACCTTGTTGATGATGGTTCATAAGCTTCTCATTGGTGTCAAGCCTCCTCCAGTAGACCGCAACAGCTAACACTGATAAGCTGTATTGTGCACCCAATCTGAAATCCATTTGTCCTACATTTACCCGACCCAAAAACTTACTTGACCCGAACCCGAACCCAAACCCGACCGAATATATAATATAGCCGACATATGATCCGACCCGATATATGATTGAATCCGAATTGGTATACTCGAACTTGACTCGAACAACCCGATTGTCACATCTATCTACGTCGATGGCTATCTAATATCTTGTGTAACGCCTTTTAGGTTGCCATTTATTATGCTTCAATACTTGATTAAAGATGTTTTGGGGTCCAAGCTCTAAAGGGCAATCTATTAATATCATTGAACAGTAATGAAATAACGTGTACAGCCAAGACTCCGTGTCAGAATGGACCACAACGACAGATATTAGCAATTACTCGAGTGAATTTCACGAAATCAGATTAATTTAGAAACAAAATTATTGATTTCATTATACTAATGGCTAAATTGCATAGATACACCAAAAAAAAATTGAACTTTGCAAAAATGACCATGACATTGATAAATTGCAAACAGTGGGCAAAATGTCAGTTTTGAAAAAAATGCCCATTTGCTCAGCCACTTGCAGGTCGGACATGAGGAGGAAGAGCCTGGCGCACCGCAAAGGGAGGAGGATGGGGGGACAGCTGTCGACACGTGAGAGGTAAAGGAAGTGTGGGTTGCGAAATAAAAAAAAATTGCAGAAAAACAGTGTCGCTCTATAAATGCAAAGGGGGCTCCATTTGGGAGAGAGAGAGAGGGGGTGACATCAGATGCATTTAATGCAAAGGAAGCTCCATAAATGCTCCATTCCCGCCCAAACAAATTGGAGGGAGTTCTGGTGGGGAAAAAAGGCAGGTTGCATACATGGTATAAAAGGAGCTGGGGGTGTTGACAGGTGGAAATAAAAGGCAAAAAAAGGGAATGTCTATTAGCTGCCATTAATGGTGAAGTTCAAAGAAGAAAACCCAACATTTTAGTTATTAGTCAACCAATAGGGAATCCTGGCCATCAACAAAATATTTATTATCATACCCAGGGATACACGTGACAATTGCAGACAGTTTATATCAATGATCACGGGTATGGTCATAGAGGAGGGGGAAGGGTGTTTGAAGGTCGAAATTCCCACAAGGCAATGCTTATAGAGGAGAGTATGCTGTTTGGGGCCGTCAGGAGCAAGATAATGGAGAAGCTCGCGGTAGATCCGAGTTGCTACGAGTTGGCGTTGAAATACCTACTTGACACGAAGAAGGAGGAATGTCATCCGATTCAAGTGGATGATGAAAGTGATTGGGATGCTTTCAAGCACTGGAGCTCAAGGGGTGGAGATGAAGCATGACCTTTTCCCTTGTACGCTTCGGTCAAAGAAATTGGAACCCAAAATGTTAGTTGCTCGGTCATGGTGAATTTGTCCCCACATACCAAATCACCTGGAGGATACATCGCAGGTGAGACGGTGGAAGTGGGGATTGGGTTGATATGGGCGTCGAAGTTCTACATCGCATCTTCATCTGAATTTCGAGTATGACACGGAAAACAATTTGGATGGCACATAAAACAATTCATCTAGCACAGAGATTCACACAACTGGCAAAACCAACCAGGAAACCCGGACAAAACTGATAACCATTGCTCCGGAGATGATAGGTAAAGTGGCTGAGGTGGATCGTGGGAAGCAGGTAATCTGTCTGAGTAGTGATGAGGAGGATACTATGTATGGGGGTGGCCATAGGGGGAGGGTTGTTTCCGTCCACTTAGGGAGCACGTTGCAGGTGGAGAATGACACTCCCATATGAATAAAATTAGAGTCGCTTGAGGAAACGCCATCAATGGACTGTATGGAGATGTCATCCGATGATGAGATGCAGGAGGTCCAAAGGGTGGTTTTGCATGTACGTATTTACACTATGGGTTGTCCGTTCTTTTTGCCTATGATGCTAAACACGAATATATGCAATTTCTGCTTACTAGCCAGTAAAGCCATTTGTCGTGCCATTAACAATGACATCTCTGCCAATATAGGAATAACCCCTGCTAGATCTTGTCCATCTTAGAAACTTCCCAACATTCGGATAGACAACTTTAAGGACAAACTAAAATAGTCATAACACAACATTCAGAACAACCATCCATAAAGAAATCCAGAACATACGATAGTAGTCATCAAAAGGGAGGAAACCTTGAAGTCCTAAAACAAACGTAACCCAAAACAAACACAACGAAGTACCAACTACCAACTACATTCAAGGCGAGGCAGGAGGGGGTGGGGGTGGGGGTGGGGGGTGGGGGGGGGGGGGGCGTGGACGAGTGGGGCGTAACAATACGACACATTAATCTCGATCATTACAATGCCCCCTAGCCTGATTTTTCCTTCAACATTTTCTAGTCTGTCGTAGATAGGGCTTCGTCCATTCCATTCAGGAGGCCCATCTTGGAGAAGTGGTTCGATCTTCCTCGAAAATACTTTTTCGGAGGGAGAGCTTGTGTTGGCTGCACATATATCCCACTTCACGATTAACATCACCAACACAAACACAAGAAATTATTCAACGTGTCAATATACAAATATTTACCTTCTTGTTCGACGGCTTACTGACATTTCGTCCTTTATATGCATCGTTATAGTGCGGGGGGAGGGGGGAGGGTTTAACCTGTGATCCAAGTGTACAAGTTAGTGCCAGTATAGAAAAAATCCCTGCCACTCTAGCCATAATTCGTGCCAGTAAATATAATATGTTTGCCACTACAGAAAACATTACGACTTTATCTACAAAGAATTCAATAAATGCTCAAATGTTCAACTAACGCGAATAAAGAATGCAACAAATGACACAACTATACAATAGTCTCAAATATCACAACCTTATGAAATACACATATCACAAACTTACAATACTCTCAAATGACATCGGAGTGGTGTAGTGTATTTTTGCACCGTTTGAATCACAACATACTTCAACACATAGCAAAAACTTATAATGATGTACAACTATCACCAAATGTGAACATTATATTTAGATGCCACTATTTACAAATCAACCTCAATCTCCAAATTCTCTCAAAGTTCCCAATTTCCAAATTCAAAACCACAAATTCCACATTCTCCCCAAATTCCCCTTTACCATATCCAACATCATTTGAAACCCAACTCTTCCCAACTTCCTTAATTCGAAAAGCGAAGCACAAATTACTAAATCTAGCCATCCAACTGTTTTACTAAGCTAGACGAACGAATCTGCCTGCCCTTTTCAAGTTTCCCAAAGCCATATTCGAAACAGTAATGGAGATTTTCAATTCCTTTCTACCCTATTTGGACTTTCAATTTCATCATCAACTTTGCATCAATGGTGTTTTCTCAACTATATCCCAAACCGTCCAACACCAGTAAGGTTAGGGTTTGTACATCATTTCACCCTATTCTCCCCAAGGTCCCCAATTTCATTCAAGACATTCAACCCTCGAAATAACTTTTTCAAGAGAAGAGAGAGAGGATGAGAACTTACTTTTCGCAGGGGGTTCTTCTTCTTCGACTGTTGTCGACCCAGAGGATCCCTTCGCACTCGTCGTCCTCCCTTTTCAACTTGCCTAGTCTCTCTCTCTCTCTCTCATGGTTCCAGTGTCGCCCTCAATTGCTTCTTCAATGGTGTTCTCTCTCTCTCTCTCTCTCCTCTCTTGAAGGTCCTTCAATGGCGGTCGGCTCTCTCCTCTCTCACGAAACACCCGCCCTTTGAACTTCCAACTAAAATAAAAGGAGTGCTCTCTCTCTCTCTCCCCCCTCTCTATCTTGCGGTTCCAGTGTCGCCCTCGATTGCTTCTTCAATGGCGTTCTCTCTCTCCTCTCTTGAAGGTCCTTCAATGGTAGTCGACTCTCTCCTCTCTAACGAAACACCCACCCTTTGAACTTCCAACTAAAATAAAAGAAGTGCTTTTTACACTTGATTTGATGGCTCCCTCCTTTCTAACCCGGCTACCACAGGTTTGGGGCACCAGTTATTTTTGCAATTTTTTGGGTCATTTTGACAGTTTTGCAATTTTGGGCGGGGGGGAGAGGGTTAGTTTTGCTAACAGCCCAATATTTTGGTATATAGGCTACTAATTCTTGTAGTATAATTTTGTTGAGAATTTCGGATCAAGATTAGTGAGTGATCTTATATTTTTAATTTCAGAAAACCACCTCTATTTTAGCAATATTTTCCTAAACCGTTCAAATTTCAAAAGGTATATATATATATATATATATATATAGTAGGGTTCGGGTGAGAACACCTCTACGAGTGAGAACAAAAGAAGCATTTTTATTGTCTGAAATCGCACTGTTCACGCGTGTTTTTACTGAACCACTTACTAATATAACTACTGAACTCTTGATAAGGGTATACTAAAATACTTACTATTTTTTTTCCAGTCGCTCAGAGCACGTTTTTACTGAACCACTTACTAATATAACCGCTGAACCACTTAATAAGAGTATACTAAACCACTTACTAATGGTTGAACTACTACGAGTAAAATGACTGACCCACTACGAGTAAAATAACTGAACCACTACGAGTAAAATGACTGAACCACTACGAGTAAAAGGGTTGAACCACTGCATAATAAAGATATTAGTAAGTGGTTCAATATACCCTTATTAAGTGGTTCAACAGTTATATTAGTAAGTGGTTCAGTAAAAATGCGTGTGTATTTTTTTAATTAACTAATTAAATTGCTTTTTTTGTTCTCACCGGATCGGGTTGTTCTCACCGATATATATATATATAGACACACAAACACACTTGAGGAAGCACACCACCTATTTGTGGAAGAGACGACGACATTTGAGGGGATTTCAGGCTTCAAAAACACCAATTATGTATTCTTCACCCTTTTTTTCTCGATTCTAGTTGGATTAGGAATCCCTATTTGAGGTAAAAATAGTAGGTTTGTCCATCGATTCAAAACCGAACCGAATCGGGACAAACCGAACTGAACCAAAACATGTAAGCTACACTAAAAATACTTAAGAGTAAATAATTTTGATATGAGATAAGATGAATTTTATTTGGTTAAAATTTCTCCGTTTCTACATATCAAGATGGGATGTATTTGAATTGGTTGTTTATCATTTTTAAAAGAAAAAAATTACCATTTTTTAAAGAAACTGTAATATTCTTTGATGTATGATTATGCTTGATAACATGCATTTAGATGGAAGTATTAGGTCTTGTTTACCATATATAGTTTGATTGCATATTGTACATGTTTTAGGTAGATTTTGCTTTATTACTCAATTGATGGAGTCAGAATTTACACATTTTTATTGATGATTTCAAGTAGTCGTGGATCCGACGAGGATTGAGGATACCAACCAAGGAAAAGAGGAACCAAGATGAGTCCAAGGTAAGTCAAGAATGAAGAGGTCAAAAGTTGAAGTACACAGAGTTATTGAAGGTGAACTGTGACTGTGGGCCAGGGTGCCGTAATCGCAGGGTGATCGATATTGAGATGTTCACAAGTATATATAAATTGTGATCGTGAGTGTTAAACCTCGACAATGAGGTCTATTGCCATCAGAACATTGCTTACTTGTTTACAAAACACACAAACCCCCCTCTTTCTCACTAATTTATTTTTGATTAGGTAAAAATTCGAGCTCAGACCGACCTGAAGCTCGAGAGGCCGACGAATCGGCAGACGGACTAACCGTCAACATACAACCCTAAGCAACACAAAACAACAAGGAAGAAAGAAAAACCCAACAGCCCATATAAGACGTCAATCAGCGGAGGAGTCGATGAAGATCCAAGACGAGCCACGAATACCGAGAACACGGGCGAGTGCGACAACTCACACGACATCTCGACGCCGAGAAGGCGGAGAACAGTAACCCACCACCGGAAAGGGCAAAACCTGGGGATGTGCGGACCACCGACGTTGCCCCCACCTAAATGAGGGATCTTCGAAGACCACGAACAAGCCACGATCCTCTCGATCATACAGGACGCCCGATACTGCAACCCAACTCGGAACTAAATGCAATAACACAAAGGCAGCGACCTGAAGCCAAACGACAGAGCAAAATACGGGCCAACACAGGGAAAATTAATCCTCCAACTAAAAATTGTGAGAAAAAAATTCCGGAACCCTTTCGGAAGGTTGAGTATCAAAATTATAACAAATTTTAATATAAAAATTCTACCAAATAGTAAGGCTTACAAAATCATAAGTGATTGTTTTTTCTTTATCGTCATGCTTGCAGGGCAAGCACAAAGGATGATTTAATTTATTTTTTCCCTCTTAATCTTTGCCTAGCAAAGATACAGACTTCTTATTCATCTTTTTTTTTTTGTTTTCCCATACAGAGTGTTGGGGCCTGAACAAGGCTGAATGAGAGGACGCCATGGACTACCGGAGAAGATGACAACCACCATTGCCGGCGACACCGCGTAGCCCATGCGGAATGTTGAACATCTCCCTGCCACCAAAGAACACGAGCGACTACGGATAGCCACTACGCCCAGGCCGGAAGAGCGGGATACGGTGATACTGCCACCAAGCGCCGACGGGCGGAGACGACCGGGGAGCAGGGAGAAGCACCTCCAAGCGCCACCGGAGTGGTAGTGGTCCAACACAGCCAGAGCATTTGTGCTGAGCACGAGAGCCACTCGGACCAACGAACCCCGATTTGGGATCTGGGAAGAATCCGCCCAAAATTGGTCAAAGACAAGTGCAAAATCAGGGACAAAAACCCCGAATCAACAAAAGCCCCAACACAATTTTGGATAACGAAGAGAAACCGAGAAAATAAATCGAATTTAGGGTTTCGAAGAACATGGACATCAACGGACGGATTAATCAGGCCTCCGAAGAGGTAGTTTTGAGGCCTCTGAAGAGGGTTTCAGACCTCCGAAGAGGTGGTTTTACGACCTCCGAAGAGGGTGGTTTTCAAGCCTCCGATCGAAGAGGGTGGTTCCGACGCAGATGATCGGCGGCGGCGGTGTTCTCCGACCCCAAATTGGGGTTTTTCCTTTGCGCTCAAAAGAGAGCTTTTTCTCACTAATTGATAATCCACTCTTGACATTGAAATTGATTAGAGAATCTCCGTGGGTTCGACTCCTAACTTGCTGTTATACTATAGTTAGTAATTAGGTTATTGTTGATAAGGCATGATGGCTTTAGTCTCGTCAATGTTTTTTTTTTTCAAAAATAACCATATCCTAGTGTAAAAGTACAACTATATTTCAATAATACATTTATATGATTTTTTCTATTTATGATACCAAATGTACATCCTAATTTCTACTATTGTCTTTTTATATTGCCAAATACCAAACAATTACTAGTGTATTATATGACTTATATTTATTTATTTATTTATTGAATTTTAACAATATATTTTGATTTTTTTCTAAATTATCATTTTAACTAAATTAATGTATTTACTAGTTTATAAGCTGAAATATAAAAAAGAATAATCAATAAAATTATACAAAATTGATTTACTAACTATGTAACACAAAAGGTAACAAAAATGAGTAAAAAAGTTTTATTAATGTACTAGGATGCTATAAAAATGTCATTAAAAGTGGCATCAATACAATTTTGTTAGAAAAATATCATCGTTACGATAATGAATAATAGATGAATCAATAATTAAGTGCTATTAGACTAGGTTTATCAAGGGATGGTACGGATATTAAGATTTTTTTTTATTCTTCTCTCTCCGTCACCTATCTTTTCCACTATATCAATAGCATTTTTAGCCTCCCAAAACCTATCTTTTCATATCAATTTAATTTACAAATATACCCCTCTTTAATAATTATTACCATTCTAAAATTATATTATTATATTCTTTTGTAATTGGTGGAATATTATTATTATTATTATTTTTCTATATTTAAAAGTAAATAAAGTATGTGAATATTTAATAAAATAAATTTATAATAATAATAATAATCGATTTCATTAGTTAAAAACGAAAAAAATACATTGAAGACAACATTGGGTGTTATTTTCGTAATTGAAATTACTATAATATAGTATTACATCTTAACATTAATAATTATCATCACTTAATATTTTTTTGGAGTATTATTGTACATAATTATATCCAAAAGAAATAATGTTTTTTTTATAAAATATAGTTGAACATATGCAAAATTGATATCTATACGTAGAGAAAAATGCATCTAAAATTATGGTAATTAATACCAACAAAAGAATGACATGTTGCATTAGACTTGCATCCATCCAAAATATGGTAAACGATGCCTTCAAAACAAACTATGAAGACGAGCCCCAACAACACCAGAAACAACGACAAAACCCAACTAGGAGAATGAAGAATAAATTTGAGATGAGTAAGCCCATTGCAAGCTCTTTAAAAAGTAATTTCGGTAGTTCTAAACTGCCTTCTGGTAAGGCAATTACAAGCTTCATCATTCGAGACCACGATAGGTCCATTGTTGCTTATGGTGTTCAGTTTGGGCCGGCACAAATCAGCTCTTGCCACGAAGGCCCTAGGCCCTCAAAGAAGGCGTTGTAAAGGTAATTAAAAGCACTGGGGCTAACCAACATCACGATTGAGGATAACAGTTTTATCATCATCAACTGTGTACATAGACTATATATGGAACTGCCTGTGGGAAATTAGATGTTGATCTTCGACATCCTGTTCCTTCTTTAATACTTTGACGGGGTGAATTTCAACCACGTTGTCTGTGAGATCAACTTGATTGCTGATAGGATCATGTGTCTCCTTCACATATAACGTCATCAAATGACCTTCTCATCAATCTGGATCTTTTTGTGCTCATCTATCAGGATGCACTTAGGTAGTGGTATAATAGGACCTGAACTGACTCCACCAAAAACATTACCTTATAATTTTTTGTAAAAAAACCGTTTAACTAAAATATCTATATAATATAGTAATATACTAAAATAGAGGCCTGAAATGGTCTCTGGTGCGATTCGCATACGTGACATTTTCTGGATTAAAGTGGTGTTATTTTTTGTATAGGTGTTATATTCTAGATTAAAATGGTATTATCTTTTTAGCCACATTAATTAATAAGCCAATATAATTAGGTAAAAAGGGATCTTTTTAGATCAAATAATCGAATTTTTTTTCAAAATATTCAAAGAAAAATAAAAATTTACCGAAAAATTTACAACTCAAAAATATTTACAAAATATTCAAAATTTGCAGGAAACTCAGAGAAACGCGGTCTGAGACCGCGCTTCATTCACAAGATGTAAAACCCGAAAGTGAGAAAAAAATAAACAAAAAAAAACGCGGTTTTAAACCACATCTTATAATTAATTTTGGGAAAAACGCGGGTTGAACCCGTGTTTATTTTGATTTGTATTTTTTAACTAAAAAATATTTAAAAAAAAAGAAAATCCAGTGGAACGCGAAATGAATACGCGTTTCATTTGTCGCCCTATGCAATCTGCTCCTTGCCTCCTTCGATCTTCTCTGAATCTCTGCTCCCTCATCCATGGAGTCTCTTCATAATCCTCCTGGCTCCCTTGACAATAGCAGACGCCGCCCAACCCTGAAGCCTCTTCACAATCCTCCATGGTGCCTACGCGGCTACGCCGACAACCGCTCGGGTGCTACTTAGCCACCATGTTCGCCGAGACCTCGAGCGCCCGCCACCCGGACTCCCTTTCCACGACCGTCTCTCTCTCTCTTTCTCGTCACATACTCGGTCTCCCATCGGCGACGAACCGGGGGCGTCGGAGTGGAGAAGATGAAAGAAGAGGAACAAGAGGATAGGAGGTAGGGAGCCATGGATGAGGGAGGTCAGGGAGCGGAGAAGGAGCACAGTACAAATGAAACGCGGATTGTTTCCGCGTTTCACTTTTTTTTTAATATATATTTTTTAGTTTAAAAATACAAATAGAAATACACGTGGTTTCAAACCGCGTTTTACCCAAAATTAATTATAAAACCCGATTTGAAACCGCGTTTCTTTAATTTATTTTTTTTTCTCACTTTTAGATTTTACATCTTGTGAATGAAACACGGTCTCAAACCGCGTTTTTCTGACATTCCTGCCAATTTTGAATATTTCTGTAAATATTTTCAGGTTGTGAATTTTTCGGTAAATTTTAAATTTTTTTGAATATTTTGAAAAAAAATTCCAAATAATCTATCCAATTAACTTTAAAGATTTCTAGATAAAAGTAAATGTAAAGTTATCCAATTATCTATCCAATTATCTTTAAAGATTTTTAACCACCTACGTTTTGACTTAGTTTTTCTCGATTAAGGTGAAAACTATGTGAATTTATTCTTATACTTTAATAAAATTTATCAATTTGTCGATACATTTTTTTTTATCAATTTATTGATACCTGTTTATAAAGTCTATTTTCATTATGAAATAATTGGCCACTTAATTTACACAACATTATTTATTTTTTTACTTCTTACGATATTATCTAATTTTTTTTTAAAAAAATGAAAATTTTAAAAATAATATATACTTAACAATTTATTAGAAAAAAAATAAAAAGCTCAATTTTTTTTATTATATATTCAATTAGTAATTGACCAAAATTACTAATTCTTCTGAAATTTAACGGTGCTATATCTATATAAAAGAAATCCAATATTTGGTCAATTAGTAATTTTTATCTTTTTTTTTATTATATATATTGAATTTGATCTAAAACGTAGATTGATTGACCAAATATTGGATAGATATAAGGTTGATCAAATAATAAAAAAGATAACACCGTTTTAATACAGATATGACACGTATGAAAAAAAATAATACTATATTTTAATCCAGAATATGACACGTATGCGACTCGCACCATAAACCGTTTCAAACCTTTATTTTAGTATTTTATATAGAATATAGATATAGATATAGATTATCTTTTAAAAGTGAATGTAAAATTATAATACGTGTCAAAATATTTAAAGTGAATATTTATAATACGTACACGATAAAAGGAATTTATATAATATATATAATGAAATATGTTATTAATTTAAAGATATTTTATATAATAAAATTTATTAAAAAATCGTTCATTAATTTATATAATATATATAATGAAATATGTTATTAATTTAAATATATTTTATATAATAAAATTTATTAAAAAATCGCACAATGAACGAGTAATAAAACTAGTATTCAAATAAACTAAAACTTACAAGGACACAGGCACCTGCAATCCACGAATCAATTAATTACACAAATGCAATCATTCATTATTCAATTAGTCGGACATAATGGGCTCAAGTAAGAAAATAATATAACCAACGTGGATGCAATTATATAGTTTGATAAAGAATATGCCACGTACAATTCTAATAATAAGATATCGATATATAACCATATCCTTAATATAAAAATAATTAACACAATCTTGGTCACAACTATATATACTTGACACAAACAGACTAAATCTCTCATCCTCAAATAACCAAATTAGCATAATACCCACACAATAGAAGCAATGGCTCGCCACCACCTTCTCGGTGTTTCCTGTCTTCTTGCTTTGTTGATCGCCATTGCATCTGCCAGTGAATACGAAACTCCTTCACCCGTTTACACCCCATCATCGTACAATCCTTCCCCCGTGTACAAGACACCGACTCCATCCCCCAAATACGAAGCACCGATTCCATCGTACAAGCCATCACCCATCTACAAGGCACCATCACCCAAATATGAATCCACTCCTTACACACCAAGTCCCGTATACAAATCATCCCCCAAATACAAAGCTCCGACTTACACGCCATCTCCAGAATATAAGACTTCTTCATACAAACCATCTCCTACTTACAAGAAGCCGATTTACACTCCATCTCCTGAGTACAAGGCTTCACCAAAGTATGAAACTCCTGTACCCAGCTACACCCCTAAGACAAGCTACTATGTGGAAGAGAAGTTGGCCATCCTCTATGGTGTCCAAGGTGTTATATACTGCCAAAACAACTATGATTTAACACCACTTGAAGGTATATAATTAATTCTCTCTTTATTAGAAGTGATTTATATACTTCTTCATTCACATATATATTTTCTTTTGCGCACGTGCAAATGATTGGGTTGATATATGAATATTTGGAATGAATACATATATGCAGGTGCTACAGCAAAACTTTCTTGTAAATCGAAGGGTTACAAGTTTTCAAAGACAACTCCTGAAACTGACAAAAATGGTTACTTTTTGGTAACATTCACACCCGAAGAGTTGGGCGAGGAGTTGAAGCCATCAAACTGCAAAGTGTACCTCGAAAGCTCTCCATCAAAAACTTGCAACATTGCTACTGACATTGACAATGGTATTACCGGTGCTCCGTTAGCACACCCTACTACCCTCAAGGGTTTCATGAAATCATACATTTTGGATTTGTACTCCGTGCCTCCATTCGTCTACAAATCCGAAACCTATGAGACACCAGCACATTACCCAAAACCTGCATACAACACTCCTACCTACAAATCATCCCCTGTCTACACCCCAACTCCAGTTTACAAGACCCTAGTATACACTCCATCTTCTGCTTACAAGGCTCCCATCTACACTCCATCCCCAGAATACAAGGCTCCAGTTTACACACCATCCCCAAAATATAAGGCTCCCGTCTACAAGCCATCTCCAAAGTACAAGGCTCCTGTTTACACCCCAACTCTAGTTTACAAGACCCCAGTATACACTCCATCTCCGGCTTACAAGGCTCCCGTCTACACTCCATCCGCGGAATATAAGGCTCCAGTTTACACGCCATCCCCAAAATATAAGACTCTCGTCTACAAGCCATCTCCAAAGTACAAGACTCCGGTTTATACCCCAACTCCAGTTTACAAGACCCCGGTATATACTCCATCTCCTGCTTACAAGGCTCCCATCTACACTCCATCTCCAGAATACAAGGCTCCGGTTTACACGCCATCCCCAAAATATAAGGTGCCCGTCTACAAGCCATCTTCAGAGTATAAGGCTCCCGTCTACACCACTTCTCCGGAATACAAGGCTCCCGTCTACACTCCATCTCCAAAGTATAAGGCTCCTGTCTATGCTCCTAAAGTGAAGTCCACATACACACCCAAATCCGACTCATCCGAATACACTCCAATCGGATACTAAGAATTTGCTACAAGATGCATCCATCCTCGGTTATTTAATTCATTCTCTTAACGAGTGAACGATTATTTCTGTTTGATTCTATCTTTTAGTTTTGTTTGTTAATTGTTGTTCTTCTGGCTAGACTGGCCGTTGAGGCAATTACTTGTGATGAAAATTTGTAACATTATATATATTACTCTCATCTTTCCCATATTTGATTTTGTTTTGATACAACGGTTCTTTATGTCATTTATATAACATTAAACATTATATTACTCCTATACTTTCCCATTGTTGGAAGTTGTACTCTGTGGCTTCACTCGTCTACACATCACAAAAGTATGAAACATGCACCGGTGTGTACATCCAAAAACCTATCTACAAGTCACCATATGCTTCCTCTTCCATATATGTACGGGACTCCTATTTACAAACCATCTCACGTTCATCACACACCTAGTTTCTCTAATATAAAACTCTTGTTCACAAGTCATCTCATATCGGTCAAGTCCGGTCAGTTTAACTAAATAACCCCTAGCCTATGGTCCATTTCCTACTTACGGCATCCCAAAATACAAGGCTAGCTCCAACCTATTCTCACAAATTATTGGGAATATAGAATATAAGTCTTGTATATATAATATCTCCATTAGCTGCTTGTTGGAAACGAGAGTTTAAATACCAGTCGTACGTAGATGTCAATTTTAGATAGAGAATGTAATGGAAAAGATGGAGAAAATGTCCCAGCAATGTGAAACAGATTTTCTTGTTCAAAATGTTCCATCTTCTTTGTTAATATGCCTTGAATTTAGTCTTATTATCTGTTTTGGATTTATGCCCATAGTCTGACTAGGGTTTCATGATTCCCTATATACTCATGAAACCTATCAATTTGTAACCTAGTTTTTTTCTTCTTTGACTCCATAATAAAGAATCCTATTCCTCTGCCCGTGGAAGTAGGTAACACACTGTTGCCGAATCACATTAAATCTCCGTGTCTTTCTTTATTAGTTCATCGTTCTCGTTATAACAAAATGATATCATAGCTTGGTTGTGATTTTTGTCGAGAATGATGTTTGGATCCGTGTTGAAGATCGACAAGTTTACTAGAAGAAGTTCTTTCAGTCTGTGGCAGATAAAGATGTGGGCTTTTGCTGAAGCAACAAAGTTTAAGGGCACCATTAACCGCCGATAAGAAGGGAGCAGATACAACTACCGATGAGTACGACCCTCTGGAGGAGAAGGCTCGTTCGACGATCATGTTGTGTTTCATAGACGATGTCATAACAGAGGTTGCTGATGTTGCCGATCAAGAAACCGTTGGCGGATTGTGGCTGAAGTTGGAGAGTTTGTACATGACAAAGTCTCTGACAAACAAGTTGATTCTAAAATAACTCCTATTTGGGTTTCGTATGCAGGATGGAATACAACTCAGAGATCATTTTGATCAACTTAACATGTTATTACTCGAGTTACGTAATATCGATGTTAAGGTGGAGGACGAAGACGCTGCCCTAATTCTGTTGGTATCTCTACCTCCCACATATGAGAACTTTGTTTAATCATTTTTCATTAGGAAAGATAGCATCATGCTGGAAGAGGTGAGGTCATTGCTCCACAAAAGAGAGTTGCGCTTGAAGGCAACCACATCAGTTACAGACAATTAGGCTTCTGTACTTGTAGTCAACGGAGACAAATCTGATAGTAGAAAGGGCAATAAGAAGAAGCAACAACAAGATTGCAAATCAGGGCCTAAACCAAATGACGTATGTAACTACGGTAAGAAGAAAGGTCATTGGAAGAATAATTGTGCCAAAAAGAAGAAGAAGCTACAAGAGTAGAAATCTAGGTCTGCAGCAGTAGCTGAAGGTGAAAATACTTCTGAGGAAGATATTGTTCTGCTAGTAAATGATCACACACACTAAGCTGATCTGTGATATATTGACTTAGGGGCGTCTTATCACATATGTCCAATAAGAGAGTTGTTTGCAACATATAACTGTGTAGATGGGGGCAATGGCTCTATGGGGAGCGATGCTTTATGCAAGGTTGTTGGGACTGACTTAATCTAGCTTCGAATAGATGATGGAAAGTTTTGCACATTGGAGGAAATAAGACATCTGTCATCTATGACGAATAATCTGATATCCCTAACTATGTTAGACGACAAGGGTTTCAAATACATAGGTTATGGTGGAAAGTTGCATGTGTTTAAAGTCTCTAATGTGATTTTGCAGGGATTCAAGTAGGGAAAGGGAACTCTGTATGCCTTACAAGGTTCAATAGTTATAGGTTCTACAGATGTTATTTCAGTTGGGGTTAAGGAGGCTGATCTGACTAGGATTTGGCATATGATGTTTGATCATATGAGTGAACGAGGGATTCAAATTCTCTCAAAAGCATATCTTTTGGGAGGCCATATGGAAAATAGCCTTGAGTTTTGTGAAGATATGTTTTGGGAAATTAAATCACAGCAAGTTTCCAAAGGCAATTCATCAGACAAAGGGCATGCTAGATTTCATCAATTCGGACTGAGGGGGCCCTTCTCGTGTCTAGTCTTTGGTCACAAGTATTTTTTGTCTCTTATTGATGATTACTCTAGGATGACATGGGTATTCATAATGAGGCATAAAGCGAGGCATTTAGTAAGTTCAAGCAGTGGAAGACTGATAATGCATGTTTTTTCATAGGCATTTTAGGTAGTTTTAGGGTAGTTTTGCATATTTACATGTTTTATGCATAAATCGCATTCTATAGTCTTTTACTTGCAAATTTCGAAATCTATGCGTTTTATGTCTATCTATGCAGGTTCTTGAAACCAAGCCTAAGGAGAAAGGTGATGCTACATGTTAATAAGAGGAATGTCGAGTTTGAAAACAAATATAAAGAATAGATGCAAACCGAGACCTAGCCTATGCAAATAATTATAAGAGTTCCTCCCGTTGTAGTGGAAGGGTAGTCAGGATCGATCCACGAGGAAGCGTGTTATCGGGATCCTAGATAGTCTTGAAAAGCTCACGTCTTTTGTCGACCAGAAGCCTCGATCTCGACCAAAGTGCTCGACGTCGACCTAGGCTGTCGATTCCTATTGCAACAGAAAACCTGCAAAGACAAAAACGGCAGTCGATATCGATGTCAGTGACAGAAATCGACTGGCTCAAAAAACTACCAATCGACACAGGGCAGTTGATATCGAGTAGTTCACTTGAAATCGACCTCAACAACAGGAACAAAGGAAGTCAACGTCGATATAGTAAACAGTAGACGAAGGCAAAGTGGTCGATATCGACTAGATAGGTCGAAATCGACTAGTTCCTGCAGAAAGATTAGTGTCGGCAAAGAAGGCCGAAGACGAATAGGATGAAGAGGGAAATATGACCAAAATATAGATATGATTTTAATGAGAATAAAGTATATAAAAGGCAACTCCAAGGGTTAGGGTTTACCACAACGTTAAACAATGCACGCGATAAGGCAAATAAGACGGACAATTGCGCTATTTCACCCGAGGGACAAGCTTTCGCTGTACACCAACTCTTAGGAATACTCTTGCAAATAAACCTAATTGTCTCTACCAATTTTATGTTTATAACTCAAGTTGTTAGCATGAATCTCTTTTCTTTCGATAAGGACTAAACATAGAATCGTAGGAGATGATATAGACACAACGATATCGACATCAAGTACTAACCTTAGGCACGCATGACTAACGTCGGGCTCACCCCGACCCTAGAAGCTTTGGGAAAATACTCGCTCTTCATTGCAGGAAACATCATTGATGGAAAAAGGGAAACTTGCATTAATAACTCCAAAGCTTTACAACTCCACGTCGGCTCTCGCAAACGCCAAACCCTAAAGCCTCTTTCTATATCTACTTCTATTGCTATTGTTGTTGTATGATTGAATGAATAAAAACCAGCCCCCTAGGGCTTTATTTATAGGCTACTAATCCTCACTATCCAAGGATAGTAGATCCTATCTTCTATCTAAAATCTATCCAAACAAGTAGGATAAATCTTTTATTTAGGTAAATATCTAAATAAACTAAATAATCGTTTAGGGTAAAAAGAGAATATCCCAAGGTATAATCTATCTAAATATGTAAATAATCAGTGGCTCTTATGGATAGAATGGTAATCCACGTCTCAAAAAGCGCGTCCAGCTCGTGTCGAAATCCAATCAACCAGTTCAGTCGAAATCGACCTCTTCGTTTCTGCTAGACGGGCTCAATTCCACTCGATTTCTGGCTCTTAGTTGATATCGACTATCTTTACTCGATATCGAGTGCTCTCCTTTGCTGGTATTCTTGGTCTGTCTTGACACTCAGAGTCTGTGTCGATGCTTCAGTCGATATTGACCAGTCCTGTCGATATCGACCACTTTTCAACTCTTATTTACTTCTTCGTTTTGACTCCGATTCCGCTCCAATTCTTGCATATTTTGACCAAAACTTGTGCAGACTCTATTTCTTGCACGTTAGCTCATTCTACACAAATTTATATTATTTTTAACCTTTTCTTTGAGAATTGAATGAAGTATGAAGTCAAAAGATGCGATAAAAAGGGTACTAAATATGTACATCACTACATTATAAAGCTATGTAGAGCCTAGAAGAAGTCAATGATCAAGAGAAGAAGCGAAGAAGTGTTAGAGGGGAAACCGGAGGATAAATAGTATAAACTATAAACTCAACCAACTCCCTGTCCAGACAAATAAATACAAGAATCCCTCTCACTGTAGTGGTAAGGAATCAGGATCAATCCACGAGGAAGTGTCTCAGCAGGATTCTAGATAGTCCTGAAAGTTCACATCTGTCTCGACCAGAAGCCTCGATCTCGAGTAGGTTACTCGATGTCGACCTTGGCTGTTGATTTCTACTGCAACAGAAAACCTACAGAGACAAAAACAAGCAGTCGATATCGATCTAGGGTGTCGATATCGAGTAGTCAGTAGCAACGTTGACCGACTCAGAAGACTGTCGGTCGATCTCAGGGGCACTCGATCTCGGGTTGTGCACTCGATATCAAGCTTAGATGTAGGCAAAAGTGGCATCGACACAGAAGACTGTCGACGTAGACCAAGTGTGTCAATATCGACCTGATATGTCGATATCGAGTGGTTCCTGCAGTGGGTTAGGGTTTTGTCGGAAAAGATGGCCAAAGACGATAGAATGGATAAAGGAGTATGGACAGAAAAGACAGGTTTGTAAGATGAATAAAATATACGAAAAAGCAACTCCTAAGGCTAGGGTTTACCACAACGTTAACCAAACATGCATAAGGTAAATAAGAAGGACAATTGCGCTATCTCACCCGAGGGACAAGCTTTCGCCGTACACCAACAATTAGGAATACTCTTGCAAATAAACCTAATTATCTCTACCAATTTTATGTTTATAACCCAAGTTGTTAATTTAACATGAATCCCTTTTCTTGCAATAAGAACTAAACATAGAATCGTAGGAGATGATCAAGACACAACGATATCAACATCAAGTACTGATGTACATATTTGTACCTCTTTTTATTGCATCTTTTGACTTCATATTTCATTCGATTTCCAAAGAAAAGGTTCAAAAGATTATAAACTTGTGTAAGAATGGGCTAAAGTACAAGAAATAGAGTCTGCACAAGTTTTGAGCTAACCATGCAGGAATTCGAGCGAAATCATAGTCAAAACAGAAAAAACCAAGGAGAGCAGAAGAGAGGTCGATATCGACCTTACAACATCGACATCGATTACAGTACATCGACACAGAACTGAGTGTCGAGACAGACCATCACACAGTGAAGGAAAGCACTCGATATCGACCTTACATCATTGATGTCGACCTCAACCCAAGAATCGAGTGAAGTTGAGCTCGTCGAGCAGAAACAAAGACATCGAAATCGACCTTCCTGGCCGATATCGACCTTATTTCGACACGGGTTGGACAAGCTTTTCGAGACGCGGATATGCAATTCTATCTTCAAAGAGGCACAAATTATCTTGTAACAATTAGATAGATAGCAGCTGAGATTTATTTATCTTTACCTTTAAGTTTTATCAAGTTGTTTAGAGTTTTATCAAAATAAAAGATATATCCTACTTGTTTGGATAGAATCTATAGTTTAGATAGAAGATACTATCCTTGGATAGCAAGAATTAGTAGCCTATAAATAAAGCCCTAGGGGGCTGGCATTCAATCATCCATACACACAGACACACAATCAATAGCAATAGAGTTAGAGAGAAGTTTTAAGGTTTGGCGTTTGCGAAAGCCGACGTTGAGTTGTAAAGCTTCGGAGTTTATAGTTTAAAGCAAGTTTGTTTCTTTCAATCAAAGATGAGTTCCAAGATGAGGTACGAGTAGTCCCCTAAAGCTCTTAGGGTCGGGGTGAGCCCGACGTTAGCCATGCATGCTTGAGGTAAGTGTTAGTTGTTGATATCGTTGTGTCTATATCATCTCCTACGATTCTATGTTTAGTCCTAATCGAAAGAAAAGGGATTCATGCTAACAACTTGAGTTATAAACATAAAATTTGTAGGGATAATTAGGTTTATTTGCAAGAGTAATCGTAAGAGTTGGTGTACAGCGAAAGCTTGTCCCTCGGATGAAATAGCGCAATTGTCCGTCTTATTTATCATATCGCATGCTTTGGTTAACGTTGTGGTAAACCCTAATCATAGGAGTTGCTTTTTATATAAGTTAATTCATCAAAACCAATGTCTTTATTCTGTTCATCGTATCCTCGTTCATCCTTAAGTCTTCGGCCTTTCTTTGCCGACAAAAGCTAACAACTTTGCAAGAGAAGACATCAATATCGACCAACAGACGTCGATATCGACCACAGAGTTTCGTCGACGGTTTTTTGAGTCGTCGACGGTTTCCTGTATCGACTGACAGTCTTCTGAGCCAGTCGATTTCATCTGCTAACATCGATATCGACCTTCCCTAGTCGATATCGACTGCTTGTTTTTGTCTCTGCAGGTCTTCTGCTGCAGAAAGGATCGACAGCCAAGGTCGAGATCGAGGCTTCTGGTCGACCAAAGACGTGAGCTTTCCAACGCTACTAGGATCCCGCTGACACGCCTCCTCGTGGATCGATCCTGACTACCCTTCCACTACCACGGGAGGAAGTCTTGTAATTATTTTGCATAGGCTAGGAATCGAATTGCATCTATTATATATATTTGTTTAAGAACTCGATTTCCTCCTATTCACAAATTGGCGCCGTTGCCGGGGAGGCAATCAATCGCGCCCTAGTAGTCTATCTCACGTTTCTATCTAGTTTGGCTTTACAGGTGTATGCCACGCGCTAATCGCCCACCTGAATTCGAAGGAGTAGACGACCTTGAACGCTATTTCCACCTAAGAGCCCAAGCTCAGAGAATCATGGCAGACAACGCGAATTAGGTTGAACTAATTGAGCAACTAAAGAAGCAGGTTGAGGACTTGACAACTAGAGTGGCGACACTTAAGGAGCGTGCAGATAGGGAGGAGGAAGGCCGGAGGCAAATAGAAGCCCAAATCAATACCCTCCCTCAGAATGCCAAGCAATATATGCACCCCGCGCTCACAGTGCCTGAATCGGTGATTCTTATCCCTGCCTCTAATTTTGAAATTAAACCTAACTTCCTCACTGAAATAAGAAGGCATCAATATGAAGGAAAACCTAATGAATGCCCTATGGCACATATATCAACCTTCTTAGACCTCTGTGATACTATTGCTGATGGACAAAGTCTTGAATATGTCCAACTAAAAGCTTTTCGTTGGTCCTTTACAGGAAACGCATTGCAGTGGTTGGAGAGCTTAGCCCGAAGATCGCTCCACACTTGGAATGAAGTCAATGACGCGTTCCTCAACAAGTTCTTCTCTCCTTCTAACACGACGTTGATCCGACAGAAAATCACTGCTTTCAAACAAAAGCCTGGTGAGGCTCTGGCGACTGTTTCGGAAGGGTTTAAGGACCTACTACGATCATGCCCGATGCATGGCCAACCACCGTACGCAATTCAGGAGATTATTTACAATGCTCTTGATGCTGCAACCAAAGAGAGGATCAACACTTACCCCTCCTATGGCTACCTTGAACTCGCTCCACAAGAGGCTTGGGAGACCATAGAGAGGTTGGTGGAGTTCGACAACACATATGGGACTCCTGAGGCTTTCGACACATCATCATCATCATCGCGGCCTGCCCCATCTATGCCCTTATATGAACCCTCCAAGGTAATCAATCCAGACGTGAAGGAGCAATTCCATAGAGATCAACTTCGAAAGCTCCAAAAGAAAGTGAGGTTCCTTTCAGCGAACCAAGATTGCATTGAATGCGGATCGCAATGGCACACCACGATCGAGTGCCCCCATGCTGAACAAGCACAACTAGCGGAGACTCACCAAGAGGCGCGATACATGAGGGGTCCCAATCACCAATATTGGGGAGACCAAAGGTTCCATCAACCACAAAGGAACCCGGTTAACCCTAGGGACCCCCCGCCTTATAGAGCTCCTGGGCACCCGGAGAGGGACCAACGGAAGGATGATCTACAACTTGTGCTGGATGAAATCAAGCGGAATCAGGCTAAGAATGATCAATCCAACAATGCAATCCATTCTCAACTCAATCACCTTATCACAAGGATTGGGGAGATGGATATTTGGAAAAAGAACGTAGACACCCAACTGGGTCAATTGGCGGCACAAATCCCTAGACCGTTTGGAACATTCCCTAGGCAACCAACTACAAATCCTAAGGGGCAATCCGGGATGAGGCATGTCACAGCCATGCAACTAAGGACTGGCAACAAGGTACAAAAGCCACGAACGGAAGCGGAGGAGAAAGCAACAGATCCAGTCGATGTCGACCCTGACGTTGATATCGACCAGGATGTCGACCCACTGGTCAATGTTGATGCCACTGCAGAGCCTATAGAGCCACAACAGAGGTCGACATCGACTATCCCAGTCGATATCGACCAGATCCCAGTCGACATCGATGTCCAGCAGGCCCCTCCGACCACCGTTTTGGCCCCTCCGCCAAAAAAGATGTGGCCATTCCCATCCAAAGCATTGGAGGATCCCACCAAAGGTAAGTTTAGGCGCTTTGTAAAGATTCTTCAAGGTCTTAATGTTACCATTCCTCTTATAGAAGCCCTAAGCGAGATGCCCGCCTATGTGCGATTCCTCAAACACATCCTTAGCAAGAAGAGATCCATGGCAGAGATCGCAGAGGAGTGCTCAAAGATGGACTTCCCTGAGAAGAGGAGTGATCCAGGGAAGTTTGCAATCACCGTGGGGCTTGGCCAACATCGCTACAAAGCCCTATGTGACCTTGGGGCAAGCGTAAGTCTTATGCCTCTTTCTATTTGGAAAAAGGTAAACATCGGAGCACTTAAACCTGTGGATATGAAACTCTATATGGCCGACAACTCATTCGTCAGGCCCACAGGTATAGTTGATGATGTTCCGGTAAAGGTAGGTAAGTTCTTTGTGCCTACTGATTTCATTGTATTGGAGCTGCCTAAAGATTCTATTGTACCTATCATCCTTGGAAAGCCTTTCTTAGCTACTGTTGATGCCAATATCAATGTACGTCGAGGATTACTAACCTTTACTATAGGGAACAAAGTGATAGAATTCTGTTTCAACCCAACCATGAGCGAAACAAAGCATTTGGAGCAAGTTGTCCTCTCGCCGGCTAAGGAGAAGCTTAAAAATTTTTTGTTGGCGAGGACGGAAACAGCAAGCAGGGTCGACATCTAGTGGAACCAGTCGATATCGACTACAAACCTCGAAATCGACCCCCCTTGGTCGAAATCGAGTATGCCAGATTGTTGCCAGAAGCTTAAGTATGGGGTCCCTGACTTCGGTATCGACCCCCACATGTCAACATCGACCAAAGCTCTCAAAATCGACCCACCTTGGTCGAAATTAACCACCTCTCAGCTCAAAGATTTCTGTTTCGGGCCCGAACAGGTAAGGTCAGGTATGACTCCCAACCCTCCTCTGTCCCTTATTGATAAATCAACTAATCCCATTATTGATAATTCAACTAATGAGAGGGTCAAAGCTCCATGGTTTGCATATATTGCTAAAGTTAGGTCAAGAAAGAGAAGGAAAACGCCCAAAGAAGAACGTAACAACAAAGAAGCCTTGGTTGCCGAACTTTGCTATTATCAAAAGGACCTAGATAATCCAGGAGAAGGCTCAAGCTTGAAGGATCCCTACATAAAAGGCTCGTGTAGAATTGACGGAGAAGTCGGCCTAGCGACTCAAAACTCTAGAGCATGTACATAAAACCTTTAAATTTTTCATAGATGGTTTATAGGATTTGACTTTTGGCTTTTTAAACTTTTAAAATTGAGATAATTCGTGGCTTTATCTATAAATCTAACCAAAATTTCAGGTTGTTAAGCAAAAGGAATGACGAAGAAGAAAAGAAGCTACTGCAGAGGCAGTCGAAATCGACCAGGCCAGTCGAAATCGACCCCATAGGGTCAAGTCATCTCCTAGAGTCGACATCGAGGACTCAGGAGCATAAAGAAAAGGTCGATATCGACCACGATCATCGATATCGACCATCACCTGGCAGCCCTTGACTTTCTTTTCTTCCTCGACTTCGACAGATGCAGTCGACATCGACGTTTGACATAGATATCGACTTCTGGCATCGACCAAACCTGAAATCGACCTGAATCCGCAGGTTGTGCTTTGAGTTTCTCTCTACCCTCGTTTTTCTTTTAATATAGTGAAGACATTGTATATTTTAAGTATGGGGTGGGGGAAAGACATGTTTTATGATCATAACTTGGTTTCCTTCTTCGCATTGCATTCATTTTTGTTCTTAGTTTTACTTTTCATAGAAAATGTAAAAACAAATCCAAAAAAATATAAAAATGTCAAAAAAAAAAATCAAAAAAATGCATGTTTATTTTTAGTTTGTTTTGAAACTCTACTTAGATGTCCTATGATGAAAACTCAATAGCTGACTTGATCATGTAAATCCTAATGACATATTTGGATGGTTTAGCCTAAGTCCTTAAATTTTTATGTAGATTGTGAACTTGTGATGAAATTGAGCACATATGATCCTAGGCTAAAAAGCAAATCCAACAAAAATTGTCCTTGTGAGAATTTTGGCCAATAGGGAGAACATCAAAAATCCCTCCGCTTTCTTGAGTGAATTTACTCTTCCTATGCATCTCTAAATGTTGTGATAGTTATTCATAGCCAATACATAAATATGTATATGTTTACGAGAATTAAATGATGGAGGCATCTTTTAAGCCATTTTATCCTCTCTTTGCCTACCCTACATTATCTCTGCTTGAAGCCGGAAAATTAGCCTGAGCCTGAAATTGCAAACTCCATAAAATTATCCCTAGCCAAATTGAGCCTGACCTCCATTTGGGAATTGAGACTTAGATTGGCTGGACTAATGCCTTGTGGAAAGAAATGTGCATATTGTCCAGTTTTGAGCGAGGAAATTAGGGGTTGGTACATATTTACATCTTGTCGTATTTTGTAAAAGGATTTTTGGCTCACCATATAAATGCACATATTTTTTAGTGTTTATTTATTATTTTCGTCAAAAAAAATCCGAAAAAAGAAAAAAAAAGAGATATATATACTTAGTGCATGAGCCAAAGTCCTTAAGTCTTTTATTTGTTTCATACACGTGTAATATTTTTGAGAGGCATATTAGAGCTTGAAAGAAGGGTTGATAGTATGGTTTACATCTTTTAGTGCATATTTAGAGCATATTATGGAAAGATGAGTTTGGAAAAAGCATTATGAGAGATTGAGCTTCGAAAGTGCAACTTTGAAGAGTTATGGTTTGGATATTGCAAGTGTTGAGATTTAGGAGTCTTGATTCCCGAATTATATAAGCACCACATAGCCAAATAATTCCATACCTTTTATTCTTTACCAAGCCCCATTACAACCCCGCCGAATGGAGTCTTCTTTGAAGTCTTCCATTGAGCGAAAGTCCTCCTGATGGTTCTTATTGCATTTCCATAATTGGTTGCGAAGTGGATTCTTATAAATTGCAATGTTTATGAGATTGTGTATGGAATTGAGTTGAGAGATGATCTTCATAGCCTAAACACATGAGAGTTGAGTGCAAATACATTATCCCTGTGAGGTTGGATAAAAAAATTGCATATGCCTATGGATCGTCTAAATATGTGCTATGACGTTAAATTCACTTGCTTTGCTTTGCTACCGCTTATGATGTTGCTTTTGACAAGGGCGAAGACTTGAAGGGTGTGTTGTAGGTATTGGTTATTGCTTGTTTATTGCTTGAGGACAAGCAAGTCTAAGTATGGGGTGTTTTGATGTACATATTTGTACCTCTTTTTATTGCATCTTTTGACTTCATATTTCATTCGATTTCCAAAGAAAAGTTTCAAAAGATTATAAACTTGTGTAAGAATGGGCTAAAGTACAAGAAATAGAGTCTACAAAAGTTTTGAGCTAACCATGCAGGAATTTGAGCGAAATCGGAGTCAAAACAGAAAAAACCAAGGAGAGCGGAAGAGAGGTCGATATCGACCTTACAACATCGACATCGATTACAGTACATCGACACAGAACTGAGTGTCGAGACATACCATCACACAGCGAAGGAAAGCACTCGATATCGATCTTACATCATCGATCTCGACCTCAACCCAGGAATCGAGTGAACGTGAGCTCGTCGAGCAGAAACAAAGACATCGAAATCGACCTTCCTGGTCGATATCGACCTTATTTCGACATGGGTTGGACACGCTTTTTGAGACACGGATTTGCAATTCTATCTTCAAAGAGGCACGAATTATCTTGTAACAATTAGATAGATAACAGTTGAAATTTATTTATCTTTACCTTTAAGTTTTATCAAGTTGTTTAGAGTTTTATCAAAATAAAAGATCTATCCTACTTGTTTGGATATAATCTATAGTTTAGATAGAAGATACTATCCTTGGATAGCAAGGATTAGTAGCCTATAAATAAAGCCCTAGGGGGCTGGCATTCAATCATCCATACACACAAACACACAATCAATAGCAATAGAGTTAGAGAGAAGTTTTAAGGTTTGGCGTTTGCGAAAGCCGACGTTGAGTTGTAAAGCTTCGGAGTTTATAGTTTAATGCAAGTTTATTTCTTTCAATCAAAGATGAGTTCCATGATGAGGTGCGAGTAGTCCCCCAAAGCTCTTAGGGTCGGGGTGAGCCCGACGTTAGCCATGCGTGCTTGAGGTAAGTGTTAGATGTTGATATCGTTGTGTCTGTATCATCTCCTACGATTCTATGTTTAGTCCTAATCGAAAGAAAAGGGATTCATGCTAACAACTTGAGTTATAAACATTAAATTTATAGAGACAATTAGGTTTATTTGCAAGAGTAATCCTAAGAGTTCGTGTACAGCGAAAGCTTGTCCCTTAGATGAAATAGCGCAATTGTCCGTTTTATTTATCTTATCGCATGCTTTGGTTAACATTGTGGTAAACCCTAATCCTAGGAGTTGCTTTTTATATAAGTTAATTCATCAAAGCCACTGTCTTTATTCTGTTCATCGTATCCTCATTCATCCTTAAGTCTTCGACCTTTCTTTGCCGACAAAAGCTAACAACTTTGTAGGAGAAGACATCGATATCGACCAACAGACGTCGATATCGACCACTGAGTTTCATCGACGGTTTTCTGAGTCGTCGACGGTTTCCTGTATCAACTGGCAGTCTTCTGAGCCAGTCGATTCCGTCTGCTAACATCGATATCGACCTTCCCTAGTCGACATCGACTGCTTGTTTTTGTCTCTGCAGGTCTTCTGCTGCAGAAAGGATCGACAGCCAAGGTCGAGATCGAGGCTTCTGGTCGACCAAAGACGTGAGCTTTCCAACGCTACTAGGATCCCGCTGACACGCCTCCTCGTGGATCGATCCTGACTACCCTTCCACTACAACGGGAGGAAGTCTTGTAATTATTTGCATAGGCTAGCAATCGAATTGCATCTATTATATATATTTGTTTAAGAACTCGATTTCCTCCTACTAACAAGTACTTACTTAGGCATGCATGGCTAACATTGTGCTCACCCCAACCCTAGAAGCTTTGGGGAACTACTCACACTTCATCGCAACAAACTTCTTGAATGGAAAGAAAAGAACTTGTATTAAAGAAACTCCGAAACTTTACAACTCAACGTCGGCTTTCGCAAATGCCAAACCCTAAAGCTTCTCTCTACTCTACTTCCTATTCTGAGATATGAATCTCTAAAATTGAATGATGAATAAACCAGCCCCCCTAGGGCTTTATTTATAGCCTACTAATCCTTGCTAGCCAGGGAAAGTAGTTCTAATCCTATTAAAACTCATATTCTAAAATCTACCCATAACAAGTAGGATAAATCTTTATTAAGGTAAATATAAAATATCCTAGGGTAAAAAAAGGAAAGTTCCCTAGGACTTAATCTATCTAATACAGAAATATAAACCGTGGCTCTTGTGGATAGATCTCAAATCCGTGTCTCAATACCGCGTCCAATCCGTGTCAACTTCTACTCGATATCGACATGGTCACTCAATATCGAGTGCTTCACTTCGGCTCGACGTGTCTTGACTTCACTCGATTTCTGGTGGCCTGTCGATGTCGACACCTCCACTTGACCTCAAGTCATGTCGAGTGCTCTGGTAGCTCTGTGTCGTCTGGATGTCGACTCTGGGTGTTTACGTCGAGGTGTTCAGTCGATCTCGAGTGCTCCACTCGATTTTGACCTCCTTTCTACTCTACTTGGCTTTCTCATTTTGACTCCGATTCCGCTCCAATTCCTATACATTTAGACCAAAACTTGTGCATACTCTGTTTCTTGCACGTTAGCTCATTCTACACAAATTTGCATTATTCTTAACCTTCACTTTAGGAATCAAATGGAATATGAAGTCAAAACATGCAAATAAAAGGACTATAAATATGTGCATCAAGAAGAGAAACCAAGAAGATTGGAAGAAGAAATAGAAGAGAAAACCAAGTTTTGAAGAGTGGGGCCCACTAGTCCCCATCGGCGCCTGCCGATCTCAACGCCCGCATAGAAGTCTCGGCTTGTGCCAATGTTGGCACTCGTCGATGAACTAGATTACACTAATTTCATCCGATCTTATCCGTGGTGATTTGGGCCTATCCATTGGAGATCTTTGGCAAGTCTTCTAGGGTTTCTCAGCCATTTTGAGCCCTATAAATAGCCATGGATTCACCCTAATTCACACACCACAATTCACACAAAACTTCTCTTTAGTTCTTTAATTTGTTTCAGGGTTTTCGGTAAGCCATGCTCGGCTGAACCTTTTATATAGTTTTACTTATATTCAATGCATTCGTTTAGGACATGTGAGGGTTGTTTTACTATTTTATAGTTAATATATAGTTTATGTACCTTGATTTAATCATTACTCTTTGTTCTGAGCATGCTTTGTTATGTTTGTTCGTCTTAATTTACCACTAAGATAGGTAATCAACTTGCTACGGATTATAGCTACTTCCACTGTTGCAGGCCTTAGTCCATTATAATAGTTAGCATATCTTGAGGAACGAGTTGGGAATCATGCATATGTAAGAGTATTGACAGGTAGTGAATGTTTCTCTTAGCGAAAGCGATAGCTGGGTTGACAACCAGGTGAGACATCGACTAGGCGGGAGATACATGAATTACATACTAAGTGTTAGGGACCTATTGCTTCTCAAACCCTATGAAAGAGTTAAAGGATTTGAATAGTGATCGAATAGGAAGCTATATCAACTCTATGTACAAACCGACACTAGGTTAATCAAGCATAGCCAAAGAGCTCGATTATCATGAAGTTACCAATGTTGTGATTATATGTAGAACTATATAACCTCATCATATTATTCTCATCTATAACCATTCGTACTTTTGTTCTTTTGTTTACTGTCATTCACTACTGCTTGTTATTGCTCTTGGTCTCTTACTTACGAAATACATTTAGCTAGTCGCACACACTCTCTGTGGGATCGACCTTTACTTGTTGCTAATACTAATGTATTAGTTGAGGGTAAAGTTTACTATTTGGTAGTTAAAAATACGACATTTCATGCTCACCAAAGAATCTAGCAGAAAATCAGTCTGGAAAGAAGATCAAGAGGTTGCAAGTTGATAATGGCTTAGAATTCTGTTCATTTGAGTTTGATGGGTTCTACAAAGATGAGGGCGTTACTTGGTATCACACAGTTAGATATATACACCACATCAGAATGGTGTAGTAGAACGAATGAATAAAACTTTTCTGGCAAAAGTAAGGTGCATCCTTTCCAATGCAGGCTTTGATAGGCGATTTGGGGTAGAATCAGTTTCAACGGCTTTCTATCTAGTTAATTGAAGCTGACACACAAGTATTGACTTCAAAACACCTTATTAGGTGTGGACTAGAAAAGTTGTCGATTACTCGAATGTGAGGGCTTTTGGGTGCACGGCTTATTATCATGTAGATGAGGGTAAGCTATAACCAAAAGGAAAGAAGAGAGTTTTCATGGGATACGGTACAGGTGTGAAAGTGTACATGATCCAGTTTGAGAATAAGATTATACTTCGCAGGAGTGTAGTCTTTGATGATAGTTCTTTTTTGAATTCAAGAAAGAAGACTAGTGATACAATTGAGAAAGATGTTGTTACTGAGGAGGTGGAGTTGGACTTCACTCTAACAGAGAGTCAGGTACCTGATTTGGTCACTAACCAATCATCATAGTCAGGTACTATTGAGTCAGACAATGTTAAGATAGAGAATATACCACTAGACACAGAAAAGGGTGGAGCAGTACATCAAAGTATTGCTCTAGATCAACCAAGAAAGGTTGATATCAGACCCCCTGCAAGAGACAAGTCTAATGAGTTGATGGGATATGCCTTGTAGGTGGTCAAGGAGGTAGAGGATGATGTTCGGTCCACCTACAAGGCTGTTGTTTTTGGAGATGAGTCAACACCACAATGGCTTGCAATAATGGGAGAAGAGATGGAGTCTCTTTATAAGAATAAGACTTGAGAGCTTGTGAGATTGCCTACTAATAGGAATTGAAGGTGATTATATGCAAATGGGTCTTTAAGAAGAATGAAGGAATGTCAGCTGCTGAGAGTGTTAAGTACAAAACACGAGTAGTTGAAAGGGGATTTAATTAGAGAGAGGGAGCAGACTACAATGAGATTTTATCACCAGTGGTCCAACATACTTCTATCAGGGTGCTACTAGCAATAGTTGCACATCAAAATTTGGAGCTTGAGCAATTAGATGTGAAGATAGCTTTCTTGCATGAAGCGTTGGATGAGGAAATATACATGTCTCAGGCATACGGTTTTCAGGTTTTTGGAAAAGAGAACCATGTTTTCAGACTAAAAAAGTCTTTGTATGGGCTGAAACAATCAACAAGGCAGTGGTATAAGCGATTTGATAGCTATGTGGTGCAATTTGGATACAACATGACTCCGTATGATATTTGTGTGTGCCACAAGGAGGGTGGTTAATGTATTTATCTGGTATTGTATGTTGATTACTGCTTAGAACAAGTTAGATATTCAAAAGTCGAAAAATTGTCTCAATGTAGAGTTTAAGATGAAAGTTCTAGGTGATGCTCGAAGAATTCCAGGAGTAGAGATCTATAGAGACAGAAAGTAGAGAAAACTTTTCTTATTGCAAGAAGGGTACATTAGGAACATCTTCAGTAGGTTTCGAATGTCTTTAGCAAAGTCTATAGATACTCTAATGGCGTCTAACAACAAGTCGGGAATGTACACACTTCAGACTTAGGAGGAGAAAGAGTACATGTCTAGAATTCATTATGCTAGTGCAGTTGGGAATCTGATGTATGTTATGGTCTACACTCGACCAGATCTAACATTTATTGTTAGTGTGGTAAGCCGCTTTATGGTTTAACCTAGGAAGGAACACTAAAAAGTTGTGGAGAGGATCTTGAGGTACCTTAGAGGCACTACTGATGTTGGTTTGTGCTATGAGAATGATACATAGTGCTTGGTTGCTGGAATTTTAGACTTTGATAATGTTGGAGATGTGGACAATAGGAGATCTATGACTGTCTATTTTTCACTCTTGAAAGTTTTGTGGTGAGTTGGAAAACAACTCTATAACCTACGGTTACTTTGTCTACTACAGAGGCAGAGTACATGCCGTTGACAAAAGATGCTAAGGAGGGAATTTGGCTTAAAGGCATGGTCAATGATTTAGGCCTACATCAGGATCACGTGTTCATGGGGGGAAGTGTGATTCCGCTTAAACAAAATATCAAATAAATATCACAACTAAGCCAACTCCTTGTTCAAGCAAATAAAATACAAGAATCCCTCCTAATGCAGTGGTAGGGTAATTCAGGATCGAATCCACGAGGAGGTATGTCAGCGCTTCCTTAGTTGCAATCATGATCAAGCTTTCAACTCCAAGAGACACTCGATATCGAGGTGTCTGCTCGATTTCCAGTGAGTTTCCTGCAGAAGACAAAAGCAAAGCAGTCGACGTCGAGACAGACCTCGATATCGATGTTAGTGCTCGATATCAACCTTGCCAGTTGACTTCGATGTCAGCAACAGAAACTGTATTTGTAACCTATTTGTCAGAAAAGTAGTCTGAAGAGCTTAGAATGGTGTAGGAAAGATGGACAGAAATAAAAACTCAAACTTTTTATAAGAATCAATAAACTAAAGCTTCCAAGGTCGGGGATTTATGCCACAACGATAATAATGCAAGTACGATGCTAAAGTTATGAAATTTAATGTCTTTCCGTCAAATAACTTTCGTTTCCAACTTTTAGGTGATTAGAGGCTCTCGCATAATACCTATGAGTTACTATCCAATTCATGAGTAATCCAAGTTCACAATATGATTGGCTTTCGCTTCAATAATGCAAATAATGAATCTCGTCAACTTTCGCAAAGAATCATGCATAGGATAGAAGACGGAATCGCATAAAAATCATACCTTTGATGCACTTACCCTACATTGCTATCGTCGGGCTCACCCCGACCCTAGAAGTGGGTTGACTACTCGCGTCTCATCGTTGCACTCATCATAATCATGGAAAAGAAACTACTTTGATTAACTTCGAAAGAAAGATTACACCGAACAAAGCCACTCCGCTCTCACTTACACAACCCCACTCGGCCTCTTCTCTCTCTCTCTCTCTAACTCGCTATTCCCAATGTAAAACTGAAATTCTGTGTGCTTGGATTTTTAAACTCAACCCTAATGGCCTCTAGATATAGATCTCAAACCTCGATATCCAAGGATTCAAAACTCTATCTTTATTCTCTAAGATAAAACTTAATAAAGGTAAAAACTAAAAACTCCTTGGTAAAACTCATAACTGATAAGTGTGGTAGTAGAAGGTAAAAGATCTCGACTTTAGGATAGACGTGCATGCTTCGGATAGAATTCTATCAAAAACTGAGTCAAATCTTTCTGCAGCCAACATCGATATCGACCTTGGTCCTCGGTATCGACCTCCCCTTTATCTCTATCTCGAGCAGTCCTTCTCTTCCTCGGATTGGCACTCGACTTCTATCAATATGCTTGATTTAGGCCACTCGATATCGATGTTAGGACATCGATATTGACCTCTTCTGTGTCGATATGCTCTGTTTCACTCGATGTCAAGGTTAATCATCGATTTCGACCTCTTCAGAAGACGTCGAGTTCTTTTTCCGCTCTTCTTTGCATGTCCAAATCTGTCCATTTTCGTCTTGATTTCTATGAAATCACATGAAAACTCGTGCAGATCTCTATATTTGACAATAATGCATAAACTACACTAATCTTATGATTTACCATTAATATGCATGCAAATGATGATAAAATGGACATAAATGTGCATAGAAAACATGGCAATTTGCGCGCACATCAAACACCCCATACTTAAGATTGCTTGTCCTCAAGCAATACTTTTAATGGTCATTCAGGGGAAGAAAGTAAACCCTCAACATCATAGATTCATTCTCCATATGTCCTTACACCAATTGCCATCCTCGAAAAGGTACTAATGTCAACCAAATCCATGCCTGTGCATAAAAGCAACATCAAACTCATAAAAGGAGGTTTATATGCATAAAACAATTTCATATTATAGCATTGATAATCAAGAGGACTTTTGCAAGCTATAGAGAAGTAGATTGGTAAAAGGCTAAAGGTGGGCTAATTTTTGGCCATGTGGTGTTAAATTCGGGGAAATAAAACTTTCTTTCCAAAACATTCCGCATTCTTTCTTCATAATGTTTCTCACCTTTCACTCTTCACTCAATGCTTTTTTCACTATAATGCTTTTACCTCTCTAACTTTAGCACTACCTTCTCGCGAGTCACAAAAATGGGTGTCATGAATGGTCCCAGATACTTAGTACTTCGGACTCCTTACCTTGTGTCCCATCTCGCTGAACTAACATCTCAACGAGCAGGGTCGACCTACCTTTATCTCCTGAGGTGATCGGATTTTTTCTCACTCATTAAATTTTCCATATTTCAAAATTTACTTCATTCCTGCCAACAACTTCAATAATAATGCACAAACTCCATATAACAACTCCAAAGATGACATCCATTCTCAAACTTGTCCCCAGATAGGGTATAAGGTATAAAAAATGGGCAATATGTAATATATGTGGAGCAATAAGGATGATGTCTAATGAGGCTCATATATGGCTTGTGACTTTTGCAAATATGCATAGGTAGGGCTAGGATATGAACTTTTGTAAGCACTTGTATGGAAATTTCTTAAAGTCCTCCATCATTTTATCATGCACATGTCAAAAGCAACTTCAAATTTTACCTCTCCTTCATGGTTTTCCTCTAAAAAATTGCACTTCATTGTGACTTCCCTTAACTAGGCAATTTCATGTTATATGTCTAATGAATCTACTTTTGCATCGTCGAGTTCCTTTTTTTGCTTCCATGACTCTTTTCTTTATTTTCAATATTTTTGATGGGGGTCATTTTTCAATTTTTTTTTTCGAAAATAAACTATGTATGCAATGCTTAAAGATAAATATGCTTGAAGATAAAAGTAACTAAATTATCTAAGTATGAATATGCATAAACATGTAAAAACTATGCAATAACTTATAAAAAATTTCAAAACATGCTAAAAATATGCAAGTAAGCCTTTCCCCCACCCCATACTTAAAGATTACAGTATCCTCACTGTATTAGAACTAGGGTGATCCGGCCTCGACCACAAGCCCCTCGGAATCGACCTTAAAGTCGATATCGAGCTTCATACTCGATTTCGATGTTTGTTTTTACTCTTCTTCTTTCCTGCAACTTGTTAGAAAAACTAAAACCAAAACATGCATAACGTAAAGTCTCAAAGCAAAGTAAAAACTGTCCAAAACCAAAAACTACGTGTCTTCGTTACAAGCTCTAGACTTTAAAGTCGCTTGGCCGACTTCTTCTTTCGCGCTCTCAAGGCGGCATCTACAGAGCCCATGTGGCTTGGGCCTCAAATAAAACTCCTTTCTTATCTCTCAGCTGCATCCCGCCAGGATGGATTTGATTTACCGTGAATGGTCCCATTCTCTTGTCTTTGAATCTACTAGGGAAGCAATGATCTTTTGATTTGGAGACAAACACCTTATATCCTACTTCATAATGGCTCGAATCATCATCGGATACCCCACACAAACGCACATGCCAAGGCAACCTCTTCCAAATAATGATAAATCTTTAATAGAGATGGAAAAGAAGGAATTCGTACCTTGACTTACCTTCTCTTCTTCATGTGGCTCAGTTCGACATCGATCATCAGTAGTCGATATCGAGCTCTATCGTGCTCCTGGAGGTTCAGTCGATTTGGAGTGGTTCTGCTCGACATGATCAGGTCGATTTCGACCTTCAGAGGTCGATATCGAGGTCTTTGCTCCTTCTTCAGCTTCTATGGCAGTCGATTTCGGCATTGGGTCATGGTCGATATCGACCATTATGCTCGATTTCGAGGTTCCTTCTCCTCCATCGACCCCATACTTATAACCTGGCACAGAATCTTGAACTCTGTTAGTCGATATCGACTTACTTGGGTCGATTTCGATGTTCTTTTTAGCTCATTCGTTCAAGATTTCCACGACCTCCTCCACTTGGACTTCTATGGCCCTCTTTTCTAGCTCTTCTGGTGTCATACTCCTTATCTTTGCTTCCCCGCATGAGATGTAGACACCATTGATGGCCTTAATATCCATTGGCCCTTTATTGTTCCTCACCGTCTTGTTGATAGTGTACTCTATCACTTCGTCACTGATGGTGAATGAGAGCAATCCTTTCTTCACGCTTATGTTGGCATCGACGGTTGCTAGGAATGGCCTACCTAAAATAATTGGACAAGCAGGGTCCTCTACCGTATCAACAACTAAGAAGTCAGCAGGGACAAAGAATTTAGCTACTTGCACTAGCACATCATCTACCATCCCTGTTGGAATAACTACTGTATTGTTCGCCATATATAAATTTGCATCCACGGGCTCCAGAGGACCTATCTTTACCTTGTGCCATATGGTTAGTGTCATCATGCTAACGCTAGCGCCCAAATCAACTAAAGCATTAAAGCGATATCGACCTAAGCCTATAGAGATAGAAAACTTACCTGGGTCCACCCGCTTCTGTGGTAGCTCCAATCTGTTGCATTCCTCTGCGATCTCAGCAATCGATCGCTTCTTACCCAATATGTCCTTAAGGAACCTTACATATGATGACATCTCATGAAGTGCTTCTGTGAATGGAATTGAGACATTAAGTCCTTGAAGCATCTTCACGAGTCGCTGGAACTTCTTTTCCGCCGGGTCCTTAATCACCTTTTTTTGATGGGAATGACAACACCTTCTTCTTCCCTACAGCTGGAGTTAGACCGACATCGACTGGATGGGGGTCGACATCGACTGGAGGAGTCGATTTCTGTGGTGATTCATCAGTAGTGTCGACATCGACTACAGGAGGGTCGACATCGACGTCACCTTGGTCGATATCGACAGGGGGGTCAATATCGACGCCTGTTCTGGGGCCTTCTCCTCCGCTTTTTGCTCGGGCATTTGCAATTGACGCCCACTCCTTAAGTTCATGGCCACTATGTGTCCAGTAGTTTTTCCCTTTTGGTTGGGCACAGTTGATCCAGGCAGTGCTCCTGACGGTTTGGGTATTTGCTCCGCAAATTGACCCATTTGGGTCTCCATGTTGCGCTTCCAAATGTCTATCTCCCCAAGCCTAGAGTTGATGCCCTGTAGATGAGTATGCATGGAGTTATTGGCTTGTTTGAACTCAGCATGGTTCCTCCGCATCTCCTGATGAATGATCTACAGGTCATCCTTCTTTGTTTTCCACTCAGGATGCCCAGGGGCTCTATATGGTGGGGGATCCCTTTGTTGATAGAATCTTTGATCTCCCTAATATTGCTGATCGCCCCCTCCATAGGGGCCTCTCGTCCATTTGGCTTCCTCGTGTTGTTCCTCCATAGATACTTGCTCAAGATGTGGACAGGCACTAGTGTTATGCCTTGTTGAGCCACATTCCTGACAAGGTTGATTGTTGCTCAGGAACCTGACTTGCTTTTGAAGGAGGCGTGTTTGATCATTGTGGATTTGTTGCCGCACATCAGGATCAATCTCCTTTGGAGGCTCATAAAGTGGCATAGATGGGGCAGGCCTTGAATCATAGGCCGCAGCAGTCCCATAAGTGTTGTCGAAGTTGACTAGCCTCTTAATTGTCTCACAGGCCTCTGTTGGTGTGAGCTCAATATACCGATAGGAGGTGTAAGAGTTGATTATCTCTTTATTCGGTGCATCAAGGGAGTTCTAGAAGATATCCTGGATGACATATGGAAGTTGTCCATGCGTCGGGCATGATCTCAGCAAGTCCTTAAATCGCTCCCACGCCTGTGCTAGTGTTTCACCTGGCTTTTGTTTGAAAGTCGTGATCCTTTGCCGCAGCATCGCCGTTTTAGATAGTGGAAAAAACTTGTTTATAAATGCATCCTTCACCTCTGCCCATGTCCTTAGCGAGCGTGGAGCCAAACTCTCTAGCCATTGTAATGCCTTCCCTGCCAAAGACCATCGAAAAGATTTTAGTCTCACATACTCTAGATTCACACCATCAGCAATAGTTTCACATAAGTCCATGAAAGTAGAGATATGTTGCAAAGGGCATTCATTAGGTCTTCCTTTAAAAGTATTTCTTTTAATCTCAGATAGGAAGTTAATTTTAATTTCATAGTTCGAAGGAGGAATTAGAATAGCGAATTCAGGAACATGAAACGGCGGATGCATGTATTGCATCGCCGTCTGTGGATGCTGATTGAGCCGCTCTTGGGCTTGTCTGCACGCATCCTCCTCCCTATCAGCACGGGCACGCTGTGCAGCAGCGGCGGCCCTCTCAGTGGCGATTGTAGCATTATGGTCCTCAATTTCCTTCCTCAACCGCTCTATGGTCTCAGCCTATGTCTCGTTGTCCGCCATGATTTGAATAGCTTTGTTGCGAAGATGGAAGAAACATTCAGGCTCGTTTATGCTTTCCAGGATAGGTCCGCGATCAGAGCGTTGCATAAACCTGTAAAATAAGCACTAAAAGTAGATCGTGAAAAAACTTAGGTGGCGATTGATTGCCTCCCCGGCAACGGCGCCAATTTGTTCGTGGGGGGAAGTGTGATTCCGCTTAAACAAAATATCAAATAAATATCACAACTAAGCCAACTCCCTGTTCAAGCAAATAAAATACAAAAATCCCTCCCTATGCAGTGGTAGGGTAATTCAGGATCGAATCCATGAGGAGGTATGGCAGCGCTTCCTTAGTTGCAATCACGATCAAGCTTTCGACTCTAGGAGACACTCGATATCGAGGTGTCTGGTCGATATCGACCTCAGTTCTGGTCGATTTCCAGTGAGTTTCCTACATAAGACAAAAGCAAAGCAGTCGACGTCGAGACAGACCTCGATATCGATGTTAGCGCTCAATGTCGACCTTGCCAGTCGATTTCGACGTCAACAACAGAAACTGTATTCGTAACCTATTTGTTGGAAAAGTAGTCCGAAGAGCTTAGAATGGTGTAGGAAAGATGGACAGAAATAAAAACTCAAACTTTTTATAAGAATCAATAAACTAAAGCTTTCAAGGTCGGGGATTCATGCCACAACGATAATAATGCAAGTATGATGCTAAAGTTATGAAATTTAATGTCTTTCCGTCAAATAACTTTCGTTACCAACTTTTAGGTGATTAGAGGCTCTCGCATAAGACCTAAGAGTTACTATCCAATTCATGAGTAATCCAAGTTCACAATATGATTGGCTTTCGCTTCAATAATGCAAATAATGAATCTCCTCAACTTTTGCAAAGGATCATGCATAGGATAGAAGACGGAATCGCATAAAAATCATACCTTTGATGCACTTACCCTACATTGCTATCGTCGGGCTCACCCCGACCCTAGAAGTGGGTTGACTACTCGCGTCTCATCGTTGCACTGATCATAATCATGGAAAAGAAACTACTTTGATTAACTTCGAAAGAATGATTACACCGAACAAAGCCACTCCGCTCTCGCTTACACAACCCCACTCGGCCTCTTCTCTCTCTCTCTAACTCGCTATTCCCTATGTAAAACTGAAATTCTGTGTGCTTGGATTTTTAAACTCAACCCGAATGGCCTCTAGATATAGATTTCAAACCTCGCTATCCAGTGATTCGAAACTCTATCTGTATTCTCTAAGATAAAACATAATAAAGGTATAAACTAAAAACTCCTTGGTAAAACTCATAACTGATAAGTCTGGTAGTAGAAGATAGAAGATCTCGACTGGAGGATAGACGTGCATGCTTCAGATAGAATTCTATCAAAAACTGAGTCGAATCTTTCTGCAGCCAATATCGATATCGACCTTGGTCCTCGATATCGACCACCCCTTTATCTCTATCTCGAGCAGTCCTTCTCTTCCTCGGATTGACACTCAACTTCTAATAATATGCTCGATCTAAGCCACTCGATATCGACGTTGGGACCTCGATATCGACCTCTTCTGTGTCGACATGCTCTGTTTCACTCGATGTCGAGGTTAATCATCGATTTCAACCTCTTCAGAAGACTTCGAGTTCTTTTTCCGCTCTTCTTTACTTGTCCAAATCTGTCCATTTTCGTCTTGATTTCTGCGAATCACATGAAAACTCGTGAGGACCTCTATATTTGACAATAATGCATAAACTACACTAATCTTATGATTTCCCATTAATATGCATGCAAATGATGATAAAATGGACATAAATGTGCATAGAAAATATGGCAATTTGCGCGCACATCATCACGCTTTAGTATATTACAACAACTTGAGTGCAATATGCTTAAGCAAGGATCAATTCCATCACGAGAAGATGAAACACATTGATGTTGTTAGGAGGAAATCAAGTCTAATAAATAATAAATATAAATCAAACCGCATCCTAGTCCACGCAAATAAATTACAAGACTTCCTCCCGCTGTAGTGGAAGGGAATCAGGATTGATCCACGAGGAGGCGGGTCAGCGACTTCTGAATAGTCTTTAGAACTTTGCGCAAGTCGATCAGTAGCCTCGATATCGAGTTGGGGAGTCGATATCGACAGGGGAAGTCGATTCCTAGTGTATGACGTCAATCTGTGAAAACTTGCAGAGAAGAGAAAACAGCAGAAGCACTCGATATCGATAGGTTAGGTCGATCTCGAGTAGGTCAGTGGTTCCTTTCGACTCAAAAGACTGTCGACGAGGGGATCTCTCGATGCAGTTGATCGATATCGACTCAGGAGGTCGATTTCGAGTAACTTCACAGACAGAAAGTAACGAATGTAGAAATAAAAGAAAAAAAATAAAATAAAAACATAATCTTTTTGGGTTTTTGTTTAATATAACTAAAAGGCTCCTAAGGTAAGGATTTACCACAACGATAACCATGCATGCATTATTACTTTAATCACATAAAAGATTAAGCTTTTCTCATCACCAATTAGGAATATAGAGGCTTTCGCATAAAAACCTAATTGTTTATACCTTTTCATAATTAGGGTTTAGTCAACTTTCGCAGGCAAAACCTAATTACTATCCAAATTCACATGTATAATCCACTTTCACTTCATATAAGCTAAATAAGGAATGATCCTAAATTCTCATGAAGGATTGAGCACGGGGTAGAAGATGAAATCGCAAAATCAAATAGGGAATAAATCGTACTTACATGGCTACCGCCGGGCTCACCCTAACCCTAGAAGTAGGACGACTACTCCATCTTCATTGGGGAAAACATCTTTGCATAAAAATAAGAACTTTGCATTAAAACATGGAAAGAAACTAATTGTACAACCACCGCCTTCTTCTCCGCTATCTCCTACTATCTCGCCCTTCTCTCTCTCTTCCCTTTGGTTGCTTGATTGTTTGTTGATTGAATTGTGAATTGAATGACTAAAACCAGCCCCCATAGGGGTTTATTTATAGCCTCCTAACCCTTGCTAGCCAAGAATTGGAGTCCTAATCCTACTAAGATTGGTATAAGGAAAGTTTATCTAAACTAAATTATATCCTAAAATAAAATATTAAAATAGGTAATATTCCCTAACATGCTTGGAATATACCCCTAAGATAGATGAATCTTGGTAGATGATAGATGTCTTCGCGACTAAGCAATATCTTCCAAAGATTCGGCCCAATCTGCGTTTCTGACACGTTTGTTGCACCAGTCGATGTCAAGTGGACAGGTCGATATCGAGTTGAGTTGGTGTGTTGTTGTCGACATAGCTTTGTCTTGATCTTCATCTTTTCTCTCCAGTCGATCTCGGGTCATCTGTTCGATGTCGAGTGCATGTGTCGAGATCGAGTACTACCTGCTTGAGATCGAGCTCTTCTTTCTTGTCTTGTTTCTTCTATGAAATGCTCCGTTTTCTGCGAATCAAACCAAAACTTGTGTAGACCTCTATATCTTGCAAATGAACTCAAATTACACAAATTCACTACTTTCCCAACCCGAAAGTATAAAATATGCATGGAAACGGAAAAGATGTAAGCATGAAACATGGTGAAATATGCGCACATCAGATGTCAGGTGCCACTTTTTGAGGAATGAGAAAAGAATCAAGGTAAATAAAATGGGAACGACTGATAATCCTGCTAATATGTTTACCCAACCAATTCCGGAGAACAAGTTCCATGACTCTTTGGACTTGCTTAATATCACAATTTGTTAAGTTGCCCTTTAAGGCAAGTCTGAGTCCTTCTTTGGGGACAAATATGAGGTAGAGGAAACTTCTGACACTTGTCATGATACGTCTGTTTCTGAGAGGATTCAAGTCAAGGTGGAGATTTGCTAATATGCCTTGAATTTGGGCTTATTATCTCTTTTGGGTTTAGGCCTATAGCCTGACTAGGGTTTCACGAGTCCCTATATATACTCATGAAACCTAGCAATTTGTAACCTAGTTTTCTTCTTTGTCTCCATAATAAAGACTCTTATTCATCTGCCCGTGGACATAGGTAACACATTGTTGCCGAACCACGTTTAATCTATGTGTCTTTCTTTGTCTATTTATCATTCTCGTTACAACATTCTTCCTTTTTGAATTAAGCACAACGACTAAAGGAGAAAGATGACTGTTTCATTAAATTAGAGAGCACATTACATTGTCTTCATAGAGACATCTTAGAGTAACTAGATGAAGGATCTATTTGTCATCTTTTGTGTCACAATAATTTGGGCCTAGTTACATAATATGATTGGGCTAAGTATTTGTGGGCTTGTCTGTCATTACGCCCCCTCAGTCTGAGCTTGTTGTAAACGAAGCATGGGATGTAACTGGTGAAAATGGAGAGATGGCATGCAATGGCTTTGTTAAGATGTTAGTGATTTAAGCCTTGGCTGTAATGAAGGCAACCCAAAGAGTCTTTTCTTAAACCCGTTCTCGAACGAAATGGTAGTATATGGAGACATGTTTTGTGCGATGATGGAGCTAGAGAATCAGGTTGATGGCTAGGTAGGTGGCCTCGAGGTTGTCACACCACAATACCGGTAGCTAATGTAGAAGATTTGGAGTTCATCTAGGAGAGTTTGGATCCACAATGTTTCACAAGTCGAAAAAGCAAGGCATATACTTGGCCTTAGTTGATGATCTAGCCACGATATCTTGTTTCTTTGAGCTCCAAGACACGAGATTGCTGCCATGAAAAAAAAATAAGCACCACTTCTGCATTGGTCTTAGGTGTCTCTTGTCCGGTCTGAATTAGAGAAGGTATATAATTGAGAATCATAATGGACAAATATATGAAACTGTATACATAGAAGCCGTGACATTTAGATACAGGGAATCCTTTTGACGACTTGTCAATCATGATCCCGATGGGGATGCATTCCTTGACAAACCCTATTCACAACGGACGAAATGTCCGATCTCGTAATTACTAAATACTATAAGGCTACCAATGGTGCTCCCATACAAAAGTGGATAATCGGATGTTGAAGCCAGAGAGATCGGTGTATTCATAGGGGTCAAATTATGCATCCGAGTTTGCAACAACAAATTCTTAATGTATCAAGTATAAGACAAATAGAAGCCACATATATATGCATATGTGGACACCTTGATACCCAAAAATAATATCGAGTAAAAACGGGTTAGACAATGGTTCTGGTTCGGGTTATGCATGACAATAGATTTTTGATTTCGGTTAAGTCTGAGTTCAAGTGGTCGAATGAGGTCAAATTTTGCCTATATATAATGGCAAAATTACAGAAAACCACCCTTTAAATATGGGTGTTTTCACTTAATCACCCCTTAAATTCAAAATTATAGAAAACCACCCTTTAAATGGTATTTGTTTACAACTCACCACCCATTCAACTATTTTCTTTAATTTATCATTAAATATATTATATTTTAATATTTTTAAACTCAAATTTGATTATAAATGTATTCATATTTTGAATTTAAAGGCTCGATCATATTTTAGGGATTATTTTATTTATTTTAAAAAAATAATAATAAATATAGCCTAGAATTATTATCTTAATTTATGGTTGAAAATGTTTATAAAATTTTAAAATATTATGGAAATTACTCTTATTTATTTATATTTATATAAGATTAATTTACATAATGTTTTAAAAATTTATAAACATTTTCAAACATAAATTAAGATAATAATTCTATGCATTATTGATTATTATTTTTAAAAATAAATACAATGATCCCTAAAATATAATTGGGCCCTTAAATTCAAAATTTGAATATATTTACAATCAGATTTGAATTTAAAAATATTAAAATATAATATATTTAATGATAAAGTAACGAAAATAGTTGAATGGGTGGTGAGTTGTAAACAAATGCCATTTAAAGGGTGGCTTTCTGTAATTTTGAATTTAAGGGGTGGGTAAGTGAAAACACCCATATTTAAAGGGTGGTTTTCTGTAATTTTCCCATATATAATCGTACCCCTTTAAAAATCTCGAGATTTGGGATGGGCCCTATCTCTATGTTTGCTCACGAACCTATCGCAAACCACCGATGTAGGCTGCCTTAGAGCACTTTTATCGGTATTCTACTATAGAAGATACTAGGAGAAATAACATTAAAATATTGCAACAGTGGCTGATCGATACTACATCGATACTCGGCTAGTATCGATACTAGGCATGTGAAAAAAAGTCTGAAAAATGGGTGAGCTGTAAAGCACTGCGACGTTTCAGAAATTGGGACAAAAACGACGTCGCTTTGCCATTTGAAGGGAGGAAACGCTGCTCGGCAAGCGGGAGAAGCCCTGACGCATTCTGCACAATCAGAGGACATGTGTCGCTACTCCATTCGCGCGCAAGAGAGGAAGCCATGACGCTGCCACGTGTTGATGATGAGTGGCTGCGATTTTGTGGGGGATGAAAGTGATTTCACCTATAAAAATCAATTTTCTGAAAAAAAGAATGTAAAAAAAATAAAATAAAAATTACCATAATACTAGATTCATTTTTATCTACATGTAGACATCAATTTTAAATATTTTGGCTATATTTAAAAAAAATTCTCTTTGATTATAAATATGTAAAATATTATCCGAAAAATTGAATTATAATTATGGAAGAATTTAAAATAATTAATAATGCAACATATAAAATAAACAATTATTTTAACGTCATATTTTATCTACATGTAGACATCAATTTTGAATATGTTTGGCTATATTTTAAAAAAATTCTCTTTGGTTATAAATATGTAAAATATTATCCGAAAAATTGAATTATAATTATGGAAGAATTTAAAATAATAAATAATGCAACATATAAAATAAATAATTATTTTAACGTCATATTTTTTTGGGTTATCTATAGTTTTCACTATTTAGTTTATAATCATATTATTTTAATATTAATATTGGAATAATAATAAATGAATATAATAATATAATCGAGAATGTAAATAATTGTTGGAGGGGGTTATATTTGTAAATTGAGTTGGTATGAAAAGATGAGTTTTGGGATATTAGGGATGCTAATGATAAAGTGGAAAAAATGAGAATAAGATGCTATGATGATATGACCGAAAGGGAAGAATAAATATTAATATTTCTAGTATTTAAAGTATCCCTTGATAAATATGGTCTTATGGAGTTAGGGTGGTGGTCAAGAGGTGGGTCCATAATTATCCAAAACACTACGTGGCATATACTACCGACAATTTGAAAAAAATCCCAATCCATTGAATCCAATTTTTAGTCATTTTCATTCTTCAAGAAGAGGGAACAAAAATGAGGGAGATAATTCTAAAATCAACTGCGTCATTTGCCCCTATCCATCTCTCTCTCCCTCATCTTCCCTGGAAAGCAAAAAATTCGCAGACCCTAAATTAATTAAGAATCGAAAAAAATGGCGGGCTTAAGTGGTTTCGCTGCGATTCATCTCCCACCAAATTGCTGCAAGGATTCTAAAACAGCCCACATCGGCAGTTTCACATCCCACTTCATAAACCCTTTGGGCGGTTTTAATGTGAAACCCAGAGTGGGGTTTTTGAGGCACAATGAAGCACACACATCAAATTCAAATCCACTTGTGGTTTCCATGTCTTGGGATGGCCCTCTCTCTTCTGTTAAGTTGATTCTTCAGGCCAAGAACTTCCCGGTACTCAATTTACTATTTTAGGGGTTTAATTGTTGTTTTCTGGCAAGATGAATTAGGATATTTCAGAAACTGGATCTCTGTGTTGTGTAGCAATTCAGAATGAAATGAGGAAATTCCAATCTTGTTTAATGATTTGTTTGTACAGGTGAATGAAGCTTTGAGGAGTTATGTAGAAGAAAAGATTGGAAAGGCAGTGAAGAACCACAGCAACTTAGTGAGAGAAGTGGATATCAGGTTGTCTCTTAGGGAGTCTGGTAAAGGACCCAAGAGGAGATGTGAGGTTGGCTACCTTTTCTTTGCCTGTTTATTATTATTAATTAAAACTTTCTAAGTCGTTCCTGGATTCCAGATTTGGTAAAAAGATTCTCTGATATCTAGTTATTCAGCATTTTTTTTTTCAACAATTCAATTTAGGAAAACAGTTTCTGAATTCGGTATGTTTATGTTTGGGCTAGTAGATAGACTTGTAGTGTTGTATTTCCGGTTAGATTTCAACATCTTATTTGTTTAAGAACAAGTGATGGATTTGAACAGTGCAGAAATATCAGTATCCAACTATCCATATAGCTGACCTGGAATGGTTTTCAGACAGATACTGCTGTGCCAGTTGAGCTGACAATGGTTTAGGGAAACTACATGTTGTATAACCTACAAGATTATCCGAATACGAAAATAATGAATATAGATAATAGCCAAATTGAATACACTTTGAGGTCCGAAAACATTAATGAAGGAAGTTAAAGCAGTGGGTTGAACATTTTGAGGTATTGTGCAGGCTACATTGTTTACAAAGGGCCATGGAGTGATTCGTGCAGAGGAAGATGCAGAGTCAACTTACGGGAGCATAGATTTAGTCTCCTCGATTGTGCAAAGGAAGCTGAGGAAGATCAAGGACAAGGACACAGACCACGGTAGGCATATGAAGGGTGTTAATAGATCGAAGGTGAGGGAAGCTGACCCAATGCGGCTGGTAGTTGCTGACATGATTCCTGATTCCCTCGTCAAGGATGAAGAACATGAAAAAGATGCATCTTCTGTGGAGGAGGAGGAAATTGTTCAAGAGGTCAGCCCCATCTTTTACGTGAATGTCTATTTTGTTTTTCTATTCATAGCATAAAGCCATGAATTTCTCAGCATGGATCCTATCCTATATGTTTGCTAAGCTGTCAGCTTTTGTCTGAACAGATTGTTCGTACGAAACAATTTGACATGCCACCTTTGACTGTCACTGAAGCCATTGATCAGCTTGAAATGGTTGATCATGATTTTTACGCGTTCCGTAATGAAGAAACAGGTGCTCTTTCTTATCAGTTGATCAAATTAGTGTATGCTTTGATTCCATTCTGTTTGATGGCGAGTTTATGTTGATATGCTGTCATATGTCCAGGTGAGATTAATGTTCTGTATCGAAGAAAAGATGGCGGGTATGGGCTTATTATTCCAAAGCCAGATGGCAGAGCTGAGAAGGTGGAGCCCATAGATAAGGAACCTTCCTTTGCTGAGAATTGAGAGCACAGCCGGAAGAAGGTACCGATGATGTGAGACTGAGTTGTACCGTTTCGTGTACAGTTAATATTCGCGACCAATTACGTCAAACCAATTAATGGATGGTTTTACTTAACCCAGCATCAGCTGTAGTCATAACTCTCGTAACTGGCCAAGAGCTACTCATCAACATTGCACTTGTTGATTGATTTCAAGCTGAGAGTCATTGTAATTTTCCGAGTCATTTAGATCCGGTTGGATCTTGGGCAACTCATCTGGATGTTTGAAACCAGGGTACATAGTTTTCATGTCTTTGATAAACCCTGTCTTTGATATATAAACGTACAGGCCATGGCGTGCAAATTATCAAAGAAAAGGTAGCCAACTTCACATCTCCTCGTATCGTATGATTTTTCAACTAAATGATTTGAGAACGACCTTCAACTAAACTGAATACCTAATTCATCAAGTACGTAGTTTATACTGTGAAATGCACTATCAGTTGCTCTTGTTCTGGTAGATTTGAAGTGTACGTTGCAGCACTACTTTTTAACTAAAGTTTGTTCTGCTAGCTATACAAGCCTCCGTTCACTGGCATGCATTATCTAATACGGAGTATATATTTTACATTTGTCTCGGTCCTCCTGTGGGGTGATTTTAAATTGTTACTTGTTATAATGAATCAATGATTGGTGGCTTCTAGTTAAAGCCTTGTTACTCTATTTTCACAGCAAAAAAGTTGCTTTGTTTCACAACTGTTATTGTAGGTTAAAACAATCAAAGAAACAATGAACCTGCTAATAGTACGTGAAGATATTTGCACCAATTGACTCTTTTTTTTCTCATTGAATCAATGAACAATATATAAGAACCTAGTAATTATCAACAATCTCGATGTTATGCCTAGATGTATGTGTATTAGGGTCATTAGGATACTAGTGTGATGGATGAACTAGGACCCAGGTTTAGGTTTTGATCAAGTCGAAGAACCGATCCAAGGGTTTGGCGCTAAGGTTTTGAATGGCATGAAGACAAAGCTTGAGCTTACGTCTTCGGCTCATTATTGTGCTTGACCCAACTCACTGCTCTCTCAACCCATGTTTTCTGAAGACGCTTCAACGGCTCCTTCTGTTGTTGTCCTTGCTAAAGTGGAACGCTGCGTTTCACTTAATGTAACGGTCCGGAAAATAAGGATCTTCTTTCCCCTAATTGCCCCTCCCTTGGGCTTAGGAAGAAAACCTAATTATCTGAGTTACGTTACAGAAGTGGTATCAGAGCCTAGGTTGCTCAATCCGAGTACACATGACTTGCAAAATAATTTCAAAACCGCCCACCGATTTCTTATTTTAAAGAAGTTTCAAAATCATTTCAAAAAGGGCAAAGCAAATTTCAGAATAAAACCGGTAGGATTTTTTAGTTGAGAGATAGGATCGATTGGGTAGAAATAGGCGATATCCCATCCCTTATGGATGTAGACTTGGGGAATGGGTAGGCGAAACATAGCTTATACTTTACAGATGGGCCTAGAAGACTCCAAGGAGTTTGCACCGTGGTGGTTGGAGTAGCGGGGTTAGGATGTAGAGATCGAGAGAGAGTTGCCCCCTCCGGTCAGTCCGCCCTCGAAGGGCGGCTTCTAGGTAGCTTGTGATGTTATATAAACTGTCAGATTAATTATTGTCTATTGATTATGTGATGAGTGCTAGTTCCTCGAGCAAAAATTCAGTGTGGTTATGATGGTAGCCCTCTTTATGATTGCATGACTTGATGTGTTATTGTGTTCCTAGTATGTCCTACCCAGATGACCATTGAGATAAACTGATGCTTATATGTCGTTATATCTATGTTTAGCCACATTGCTCTAGGCTCATGTTGTATTCACTATATCTCTTTCTTATTCCTATGTCGCCACAACATGAATTATTTGGCTTCTTGCATTTTCGTACTAGTCATTGAATGAATGCATATGTCACATGTTAGGTCCCCGCATGTTTGATATCCTCTCCTTAACTATGCGCATGATTGCGTGATTTCTCTTTTCTTATATCATGATAATATGAGTTCTTTAATTGATGGATGTGTGTTACAACTTGATGTATGCCTCATATGACGCTTAATTCCTAGCATGCTTATCAAATTGTCACGTCATGATTATCTCTATACTTCTCTCATACTTTCATGAACATACGACCAGACACACCGCATGATCACACACCACGATGTATCCTAGGTTTGTATATGCATTACACATAAATATTATGCTGAGCTTCTGCCCTTGATTGTACCATGCTTTCACTTGTATCTCTAGTGTTCCGTAGAATGAAAGCTTCCCAAATATAGCTGATCCTATAATTACGTGTCATACTTAACCTATCATGTTGTTGTCATAAAGGTGATAGATGTTATTCCACTTTGATATGCCCTTTCATAGCATTGAGCCTGACTATTAATATGCTTTTATGATGCTGGCATGATATTATCCCTATTCTAATTTTTAGCATGTTGAAGCTCGATAATTTGGCTGATTATGTCGATACATGATATTCTACCATATTTCTAAGCATAATGCTATCTTGAGATTCATAACATGAGATTTCCTTGAGATGATTGGTGATGAGCTAAGGATGTTATGATTATGTTGTGTTAGCAACTTAGGACTTGGTTCGTATGATTGATCACTATACCATGAATGACATGTTCAGATGTTCACTATTGAATTGAATGGTGCTCTTATCATGATGAATTCTTGTGGATAATTTAAACTTAAAATGCGGAGATGTGTCGTGGCACCCTTTTGGATTGTATTCTGATTTATACTTTACTTCCGTTTCTGTTCTATTTCACGATTAGACTAAGGCAGGTACTTGTTCCCCAATGGACCTACGATTTTTAAGGATTCAAAATCCCTATTTCAAAACCTTTCTTCTTTTTATTGCGAAAACTTGCGACTCGTACTTGGGTTGTAAGATCTAGTTGGAAGGTAACCTTGCCTTCTTAAAAGTAACTCGGATAATTAGGTTTTCTTTACTAGACCCAAGGGAGGGAAAATAGGGGAAAGAAGATCCTTATTATCCGGGTCGGTACACTTAGTTTGGCCCAACTATATAGCCTTACCTTCAGAAACCCTAGAGACCTCTAAGCTTCACTTCTACACTTCCGTGTAGAGAGAGAGAGAGAGAGAGAGAGAGAGATGTTAAAACCCTAAAAGGCGATTTGACGACAATCTGGTTTTCTCACCTCGCCGAGCTTGAATCTCAAGCTCCTGGTGTGATTCAAGGAGTCCTTGTTCGATATAGGAAGAAGAATCTGATTGCGAGTTCATCTGTCAACTCTTCATCAAATTCTGTTCATCTTCATCTTTAAAGGGAGTGAAAGGGAGCATATGTTCCTATTTCGTGTTTCTCCTTGATTATCTCTTGCTCGAGCCGCTACATCTAGAATCGTTTCTGGTTTATCTGTTTATCTGCATCCATGACCTGTATTCGATTATACTTAGTGGATTGTTGGGCTTAAGTCTCTCCCTCTTAAGGCTCAACAGAGTAGGGAAATCGAACCGGGCCACCAAATCTTGTGTCTCTCGCTCTCTCTTGTATGCGTTTATATTTTGATCTATATGTGTTCTAGGGTTTAGAATCAAAATCTATTTTTACAAACTGGTATCAGAGCTTGAGTGTCCCATTTCTTCCTTTCTCTCATCTCTGTAGATGCGAGAAATAGATCTGGGGCATGGACATTGAGCAGGCCATAGGTATCCACCGTCCGGTGCTGTTCTTCTCTCGTCCGATGTATCACACCTGTTTTCAAAACAAATTCGTTTTATCAAACTATTTTCTTTGTGCTTATTTGATAGTTCTCTTATTTGTTAGCTTGTTTTATCTTACAAGCCATCATTTCAGTAAACTAACTCTGGTCTTCTTTTACTGCAGGTACCATGGCAGATTCTTATGTCAAAATCAAGCAATTTGATGGCAAGATAGACTTTTCTATGGGGCAGGTCAAGATGAAGGCCATCTTGATTAAGGAGAAGTGTTGGAGAGTAGTTGCCCCTGTCCTCTCCACACCACCCTCTCCTCAGGGAGATCCTTCAGTACAAGTCCCACCACCTCCTCCACCACCACCTTCAGTCCCTCCTAAAATGTCTATTACAAGCTCATGTTGAGATCATGCTACGTCTCACAAATGATGTAGCTAGACAAGTAGTCAAGGTAGATGACCCCAGGGTCCTTTGGTTCGCCCTTGAGGATTTATTTCTTGTTAAATCCTTGTCTAGTCGCATCTCTCTACTCTGTATGCTTTTCACTTTTAAAATGGACACCTCTATTACTCTAAATGACAATTTGGATAAGTTTTTAAAAATGACACAAGAGCTAGAGAGATCTGATGATAGCATTAAGGATTCTCACCAAGCCATTTTGATGTTAAACTCTTTGCCCTCACAGTTTGATCATTTTAAGGATGTCATTTAGCTGTCAAGAGAGCCTCTCATTAAGGAACGTATAGTGGAGACTATCATTGAGAAGAATGAGATGCTCAAAGTGTTCAAATAAAAAATTGGTGCCAAAACTGACACATCTGACAAATCTGAGGTTTTGTTTGCTAAAACAAACAAACCAAAGGGCAATAAGTCTAAGAAAAAAAAAAAGAAAAAGGAAGATGAGAATTCAAATGCACCTTCTCTTGAATCCAGTTCCAAGGTTTCCAAGGATTCCAAGTGCAATTATTATGGACACCTGGGTCACTGGATTAAGGATTGTAGGAAGAAAAAAAAGGCTAATGAAAATAAACTCAAAAATGCTATGTCTGTTTCTTTACTTAAGTCTGATGTTGGTAATTATCCTAATGAAATTTTCATATGTACACCTGAGAAGAGTGATCCAACCTCCTGGATCCTTGACTCAGGATGCACCATACTTGCCACACCTGTTAATGCTTTGACACCCTTGATCAGAGTAGGAGTGGGATGGTCAAACTTGGTGAACATCACACTCTTGCCATCAAGGGGGTTGGGGATGTATCCTTGAAAATGTTTGATGGGAGTGTTATCACCTTAAAAGATATTAAATGGGTCCCTGATTTAAGGAGGAGTCTCATGTTTGAATCTGTTTTTTATTGCATGAATTATGTTATTACAGCTAGTGGTGGCATAAAAAGAGTCATTCATAATGGTAGGTGCATTGTCAAGACCATTAGAAAGAATGGCTTATATCCAGTGTTCTAAAAAGCACTAGGCGGATCCTAGGCGGTGAGGGGCCGCCTAGCGCCTAGGCGGGACCCAGACGGTCAAGGAGGACGCCTAGGCGTGCTTAGGCGGCCGTTTAGCTCTAGGCGGAGGGGGGTCGCCTAGCACCTAGGCGGTGCCCAGGCGGTGCCTAGGCGCGATTTTTAGAACAGTGCTTATATCATGTCATTACACCTGAAACTGAATGCAATCTTCTTGCTAATACTGCATACATGACTACTCATTTAACTAAACTTTTGCATCTTAGGCTGGGTCACATTGGAAACAAAGGTCTTTATTATCTACATTAGCATGGTTTATTATTTGAGAAACCTACTGACTTGTCATTCAGACTTGTGGGGTCCTGCACAGGTGGACACATTTGGTGGAAAGAGATATTTTATATCATTCATTGATCACTTTCTCTAGAAAAGTATGGCTTACTCTTTTTAAGTCCAAGGATGAAGCTTTTCAGGCATTCAAGTCTTGGAAAACTAGAGTTGAGCTTCAAACTGGTAACAAACTTATGTGCTTTAAAATAGACAATGGCCTTGAGTTTTGCAATGCAGCCTTGATAGTTTTTGCAGGGAGAATCGCATCAGAAGGCAACTCAAAGTGTCTGGTACCCCTCAGCAGAACGGAACTACTGAGAGGATGAATATGACATTGTTAGAGAAGGCCATATGTCTTCTCTTCACAAGCATGAAACATAGCCTTTGGGGAGAAGTAGTTATCGTCACTGCATCATACTTGATAAACAGATCTCCTTCCTATGTTATTGGCTTTAAGACTCCACAAGAGCTTGGATTGGTAAGAAACCTAATTTGTCATACCTTAAACCCTTTTGCTGCGCAGCCTATGCTCAGATATCACAAGGTATGTTGCCTAGGGCTCTCAAAGGTGTGCTGCTTGGTTATCCAGAAGGAGTTAAGGGCTATAAGACCCTTCTTATTCAACATGGAGGATATAAAGTGATTGTTTCACGAAATGTTACCTTCAATGACTTTGAATATCATTTCAAAAGTGTTTTAACACCAATAAATGAGAATAGATGTACCTCCGAGCAGCCCTCAAAATTATTATTTGTGCAATATGAATTTCATTTTATTTCAAAAGTATGTAAGCGAAATTATATTGGGAAGAATCACAACTGTTTATTACTCTCATTAGTAAACTATGTTAGTTGAAAGATTTTTTTTACGAATTTGTATGTATCATTTAGGTTGAAATAAGCAACCAAAAATAGGTGATCGAAATTCGTTATGTCATGAGTTAGACAAAATTACTTTGGCAACAGGTAACAAAAATTAAGGTTTTTAGGAGTTATTTAGATAGGAAAAATTTATTTTGAACTATATAAGCGACATTATATTTGAAAAAATGATTTGTGTTTATCTATTTCATGACTGAATCATATCCATCGATGTTAGGGTTATATTTGATGTTTACGAAAGAAATGTAAGATTTCACCCTAAACCCAAAAGTAGGTAATTGAAATACCAATGAAAATAGGTAAGAAAAATACCCTTTGAAATAGGTCACTAATTAGTTAAATGGAAAAAAGTAATTCGTTTTTATCAATTATAACCTTAAAGAACAGATAATCATAATTGATGTTTATGAACTAAATTTTGGATATTTGTACTGATAGAAAATTGTGACATTTAAAGGGAAATTTTATATCATATTCAGATGAGTTACCTATCTGAAAAAATATTTATTTGTTATGTGATGTGATAGTAAATTGCTAGGGCATTGAAGCATCGATGACCCACGACTTCTGTTCGTCGAGGCAAACATGAAGGGGCTGAGGAGGCGCAAAAAGAGGTTCCAGCTACCACCACTATTGTACCCGCTCGGACCAGTACATCAGTTATACAAGATAGAACACGATCGCCTGGCCCGAGTTGGCCTACACTAAGACGTTCCTCATCAGAGCGTACACCATCTCCTTTCCCGAGCGGGACTTTAGGGCTTGAGGAAATTCAGTCGGATGATGCAGTTGGGTTAGATGCATCCGATGAAGAGGAATTTGAGGACGCTAACACAGATGATGGCAACAATCAGCTGACATTCGGTCCTAGAGCATATGACTACCACAATGTGGTGAGGGATGTCGCTGCTGACTACGAGGATTTGTATGAGAAACAAGAGCATCCACAACAGTTTGTACATCCACAACAGCCGATCCATCAGGACACACCACAGCAAGGGGCACAACACATAGATGAGGCCCAACTACAACCACCTGTTACCAATGACGGCCGACCACTAGAGAATCCATCGATGACGTGGTATATGACGCACAGATGCATGCTTATTTGGATGGATCAGGTACGTATTCATTTATATTGTCTTGCGAAAGTTCTTACTTACATTAAACATTTAAGTATTGCCTAAAGAATTAATTGTTTTTCCCTGTAGGCGGACAAGGAAATTCGATGCATTCGACACGATACCCACATTGACTTCCTCATAAACTTGCCTCGTGTTGTTACCCTTATGAGTTGGTTCAGGCTTGCAAGACTGAGTGGCCTTACAGATCTGGAGGACATCGAATTTGGCAGGGTTGATCATTCTTTGATCCAAACATTTATCTGTCGATGGCACCTCGAGACGAACACATTCCATTTTCCCTGGGGTAAGATGAATATCACCTTCCATGATGTAGCCATCATACTTGGCCTACAGATTGACGAAGTTGCCCCGCGTACACCTTTGACCGATGTGCAACGTCGGTCTTTCCTCACCATCAGACTTGCATATCCATTGAAGATATGAGCAGTCGAAGGGCGCGCTTCTGTCTAGCAAAGTTAGAGGAGATGATGAAGGCGGTGATTCTTAATGGCAATACTTATGCCCAATCTGTTGCGACCAGGTATCTATTGATAGTACTTGGGGCGATCTTCATCAATGATAAGTCGACTATACATAAACCCTTGTGGGCAGTTGACTTAGTATACGATCATGCTATGAAGGGGCAGTACGCATGGGGTGTCGCAATGCTTGCCCTCTTGTATCGTGCTTTGGGCATCACGAGCAAGGAAGGGGTGGGAACCATGAGTGGGCGCGATGCATTAGTTCAGGTATTCCTATAATCTTTACATACAAAACTCATGGTTTCAAACAATTAGACTAATATTATCCTTTTTCCTTTATATGTATAAACTTTTGGATTTGGGCACATTTTTCGGCATTAGCCCCTGCAATGGCTGAGGAGCGGGTCCATCAAATTGATCATAGGTGGGCTTGTCGGTGGACGTATAGAGCGACACCATCGCTTAATCCGAAGAGGGTAGGCAACATTACGAATCAGTTGAACATGATGAGAGCCGAGGACGTAAGGTTCATGCTTTACGAAGATAGGTTCATTGACTTCGATGTTATCTTTCGAGTTTCTCGATACAGGGGGGTTCTGTCCGTTTCAGATATCCAGGAGCCATACATTCCCGACTGCGTATTACGACAGTTTGAACATGTGCATAGCATACCCATGGACCGTATCCCACCCACTATTGAGATCCGGCCTACTGGTACATCCCACCTAAAGTTGAGCTTTTAGATATGTTCGATGTCTGGGATCAGAGACACAGTTCCGCTAATCTGGTGGACCTCCATAACCTCCATCTTGCATATGAGGGACATTTGGTTATGCCCGACTACATGGAGTGGTTAATTCGTCATGGGCACCCATATATTCTGTAGAGTAAAGTTGAGGCCTAACCTATTGAGGAGGAACCGACACCGATATCCATAATACAAGCTCGGGTATGGATCGTGCCTTAAATGTTTCATTACTTGTATTACATTTGTGATTGTCACAATGTGTGTTTTTTCATATGATAGCGATTGACCATATAAGGGGAGCGCTTCCGGAGGATGCTATAACGTGGTGAGGAATTCTATAGCCATCAGGAGCTTCTCTCTTACTACACCGAGGCAATAAGACACCCCATCCCATGCGCCCCTGATGGGATCAAGATGAGCTTTTGTGGCTCAAACAACGATCTCGATCCTGGCAACGACTCGAGGACGCGTCAAATGCACATGGAGGAGAATGATGTCATCCTCAAGAGGAAGAAGAAGGCTCCACCATGGATTAAAGTGAAGAGGCCGACGACTAGGCCAAAGATATTCTAATGATTTTATTATTATTATTATTATTATTATTATTATTATTAGTGTTTAGTTCTTTCCATATTTAGTAACTCCTATGTTAGTTGGAGCTATTTATGGAATGTCTTATTTTTAGTAATACTTAGATAGGGGAATAAGGTAAAAAGGAAAGTCTATCTACGTAGATGTTTCCTTAACCACTAAGGTTTGACTTTTCAAACTAAATCTAGGGTTTTATATATTTTATTATTATTTTAAGTCAGCCATGCTGATCCTTTGTAAGGTGAGGATGGCTTTGGAATTCTATTTAATGTACGTTCAAGTCATTAGGAAAAGTCAGATTGAAATATAGAATTGAGGAAATCCTTTGGCTAAAGGGTTCTTCAATCTTCAATCCCAACAATTTGAGTCATAATTTTAGATTGTTCTTCATCCTTTTAATCATCCAAACAATTGCCTTTCGAAACCCTAATACCGAACACAATCCAAAACACATTACACAAAATCTGCATGAAAACCGTCGTAGAAACCCTAGCGCACCCATCGTTGAATTCCAGGAACCGTCGCCCCATCACTTGCAGCGGCCGCTGCATAGTTGCTGCCTCCCTGCCACCACGGTCGCTGCATCCAGGCTGTGGCTGCCACTGTTCATCTTCCGTCGCTTTGCGCTTTACCTTGTTTTTGTGTTGTTCGTGGTTGTTCCTTTGCTTCCGCCATCTTCCCACTTTAAATCTCTTCAATCATACAACTTGAAATTGTTCCAACTCAAGATAAATCAAGGATGAGAATTCCACTCCCTTGATGAAAATCGGAAAAGGTTTCAAAGGCTTTGACACAAAGCCTGTGTCAAAGGTCTTGAAGCTAAAACTGTATTGATGAAATTCAAAACCTGTATTTTAGTTATTATCTTATATATATTATCTATGTATGGTTTCCAAATATTATTATAAATATGTTATACTAACCATACCGCAAAGATTTTGAAGAAATCTCCTTCCTTAAAGCTGAAAGACATGAAGATCAAATCAGGTGGATCGTGGCTTCGCAGTTTCCCGAAATAGAAGATTGCGAAGATCCTTCCTAAGCCATGATCTCAAGTAGCCGTTGGGTAAAGATTCTTGGCGCCGATTTGATCAAGAATAAAAGGAGATGAAGAAGAAAGAAGAAAGAGAGTTGAACACTGACGATCATCGAACTACAACGCACACTCAGCCCTCAAGTCAATCTTTCTTCTACATGTACTCTCTGCTAGGTGTTAAGTGTTTTATCTTTTGTTTCAAAGCATTTGAGAGTTACACAGTGAGCTTATAGGATATATTCTGAGAGAGTGTTATACTCGAGTGTTTATAACTCAGGAAGTGTGCACTAGGTTATTGATTCACAAGTGTAAGAGGATTGTACTAGATAGCTGAGACAGGTAGGGCTCTTCTAGATTGGTCTAGGACTCCAAGGGAACGAGAGTTGACTAGATTGCAATTGTATAGGAGAGAGGCTTCTCGGTGAGCTATTAGGATCCTAAGCTTTGTGAATCAATAAAGCCTGTTGAATCCTAGGGTTGTGGAAGAACCCTAGGCGGGGACTAAGCCTTAAAGGTGCCGAACCTCGTTAACAATTCATCGTGTTCTTTACTTATTGCTTTACCATTATTTCCGCACTTGTTTCGAATTGTATAATTTTGTTGTGCTTCAGGTATCCCAATCGAAAGAATTGAGTTTACTCCCAGAGGTTTGGAAAGCGTTTCAAAAGTCTTGAGATTGTCAGCGAAAAGTTGGCATACTCTATTCAACCCCCCCTTCTAGAGTATTTTTATTCTACTTTGTTATATATTATCGAACCTTCAATTGGTATCAGAGCCTTACTCATTGCTTTTGATCTAACAATCTTGTGAGTTTTGATCATGTCTGGTGAAGCAAGCAGATGATTTGCACAAGGGAGGTCTACCAATAGACCACCACTCTTTGTGGGAAACAACTTTGTCCACTGGAGGTCCTTGATGAAAATGTTCATTATAGATCAAGATCTGGAACTTTGGAACATTATAAAGAATGGTCCAAGGATTCCTGAGAAAGAAGGACCTAATGGAAGCAGAGTCGCGAAGACTGAGGACGAATACATCCAAGCAGATCTTGAACTCGTCTCCAAGAATTATAAAGCCATTAACTTACTATATTGTGGTCTTAGTACTGATGAGTTGAATCGTATTTCATCTTGTAGGTCGGCTAAAGAGATTTGGGACAAGTTAGTTGTCACCTACGAAGGAACCAGTCAAGTGAAGGACACCAAGATCAGTATCTTCCTTCGAAAGTATGAACTTTTCAAAATGAAGCCTGATGAGTCTATCAAGGCCATGTTCACACGATTCACGGAAATCACGAACAACCTTGACTCTCTCGGCAAGACCTTTGAAAATGTTGAGAAAGTAAGGAAGATATTGAGGTGCCTCCCAAAAGACAAATGGGGCCCTAAAGTGACAGCCATAGAGGAAGCCCATAATCTCACCACTCTACCCCTTGATGACTTGCTTGGGAAGTTGATCACACATGAGATGATTCTTAATGAAGACGATGGAGAAATCCCAATAAGCACTAAGAACTTGGCACTCAAGTCTAAGAAGGATGAGCCCAAAGATGTGTCTGATTCTGAAGAAGAGGATGATGATGAGGATGATCCCTTTTCTCTCATTACAAGGGGTCTTTCTCGAATCCTCAAGATGAAGAAGCAATTCAACAACAAAGATGAATCAGAGTCTTCTAAATTTCGAGGTAAGTCTCAATACAACAAATATGACAAGAAGACTAAACCTTTGTCTTGTTTTGAATGTGGTGAAACAGACCATCTAGTGAAAGATTGCCCTCAAAAGAAGAAGAGCCAGGTCAAAAAAAGGTGATAGATGGAAAAAGAAAGCCATGGTGGTAGCTTGGAGTGATTCTGACTCAGGTGACTCAGATTCAGATGATGAGAAGGCCAACATTTGTCTCATGGCCTCAGGAGATGAATCCCACGATGAGCAACTTGAGGTAACTGTAAGAGAACTTATGGCAAGTTCAAAAGAGGTACTATCGGAATTCCTTTCTAATATGATTGCGAATGAAGAGAAGCTTATTGCCCAAACCAACACTCTTATTAAGAAAACCGTGGACCAGGAAAGAACTATTGAGGAACTGTCAATGAGGGTCAAAAGTCTTGAAACCTCTTATTCGGGTCTTGACATTAAAGTGAAGACTCTTGACTCAGATAAATCTGAACTCAAGCAAGATCTCTCGTCTCTAAGAAGTGAACATCATGACTTAGAGAGCGAGAAGATCTCCCTGAATAAGAAGATTCAAGACCAGCAGACAGCCCTCATAAGTTTTACCAAGTCCAAGGGCACTCTTGATAGGATGTTGGGTGAGCAACAAAGCTCTCTAAACAGAAGTGGTATTGGTAACAACCCGAGGTTTTTAAAGAAGCAACACATTACCACTTTTGTAAAGGCAAAAAGAAGCAGAACCTCTCCTATATGTCACCACTGTGCAAGAAAGGGACATGTAAGAGAGACCTGCCCCTATAGAAGAAAGGATCCTCATATTATTCGCAATACTTTTCCTGTTCACTTGAGAAAAGAACGGATAACGCAAGTTTGGGTCCCCAAGACGGCGATAGAGTATGAATAACGCAAGTTTGGGACTTGGAGTCTTGCCTCTTCTTCTTCAAAAACTCTCCCCACTAGCTCTGCCATCGATGAATGCATGTAGAACCTGGAGTTGGGTTTGGAGGAAGTTCGCCTGGACGTCAAGGAGTTGCGCCACAAGTTGCTGGTTGAGATGAGAGAGCTAGCCAAGCAGTTAAACGAGTTGAAGATGCTGATCAAGGATGGTGCTCAAGACGATGAACCCTGAACCCCTATCCTGACCCTTGATCTAACTCTCTAACACTATTGGCCCTGTTTTCAAAACTTTTGGTGAATGTTCTCATACTCTTCCCTTTGTTGAAAGACAAAAAAGGGGAGATTGGTTAGACTTTTGGTGACTTTAAACTTGGTTAGACTTTAAACCGTTTTGAAGTAAAGGGTCTTGGAAGACCTTATTTTGCCTTATATTGTTGGATGCGTTTATCATTGGTTTTGAACTTATATGATCCAACATTTGTCTAACCCCTGTAGGTACTTCGTCCGATTTTTTATATGATATATTTGCTTGACTAAGTTACAGGGATGCACAGGTTTTGTCTTTCATCAAGGGGGAGATTGATAACTCCACTCCCTTGATGAAAATCGGAAAAGGTTTCAAAGGCTTTGACACAAAGCCTGTGTCAAAGGTCTTAAAGCTAAAGCTTTATTGATGAAATTCAAAACCTGTATTTTAGATATTATCTTATATATATTATCTATGTATGGTTTCCAAATATTATTATACATATGTTATACTCACCATACAACAAAGATTTCGAAGAAATCTCCTTCCTTAAAGCTGAAAGACATGAAGATCAAATCAGGTGGATTGTGGCTTCGCAGTTTCCCAAAATAGAAGATTGCGAAGATCCTTCCTAAGCCATGATCTCAAGTAGCCGTTGGGTGAAGATTCTTGGCGCCGATTTGATCAAGAATAAAAGTAGATGAAGAAGAAAGAAGAAAGAGAGTTGAACACTGACGATCATCGAACTACAACGCACACTCAGCCCTCATGTCAATCTTTCTTCTACGTGTACTCTCTGCTAGGTGTTAAGTGTTTTATCTTTTGTTTCAAAGCATTTGAGAGTTACACAGTGAGCTTATAGGATATATTCTGAGAGATTGTTATACTCGAGAGTTTATAACTCAGGAAGTGTGCACTAGGTTATTGATTCACGAGTGTAAGAGGATTGTACTAGATAGCTGAGAGAGGTGGGGCTCTTCTAGATTGGTCTAGGACTCCAAGGGAACGAGAGTTGACTAGATTGCAATTGTATAGGAGAGAGGCTTCTCGGTGAGCTATTAGGATCCTAAGCTTTGTGAATCAATAAAGCCTGTTGAATCCTAGGGTTGTGGAAGAACCCTAGGCGGGGACTAAGCCTTAAAGGAGCCGAACCTCGTTAACAATTCATCGTGTTCTTTACTTATTGCTTTACCATTATTTCCACACTTGTTTCGAATTGTATAACTTTGGTGTGCTTCAGGTATCCCAATCGAAAGAATTGAGTTTACTCCCAGAGGTTTGGAAAGCGTTTCAAAAGTCTTGAGATTGTCAGCGAAAAGTTGGCATACTCTATTCAACCCCCCCTTCTAGAGTATCTTTATTCTACTTTGTTATACATTATCGAACCTTCAAAGGAGTTATTGCAAGATCGGGCCGTCAACAAGTCATAATTCTTGATTCGAAGCCCACATGCGAAGGATCGGGAATAGCAACACATCAGCCCCCACTCAGATCTGGGCATCACAACGACAACTTTGATATTTTATATAATTTGGTCTTCAATGCTAGGGACTTTATGTATTTCAGATACGTTTGATGTTATGCACTCTAGTGAAGAACATGTATATTCATGAATGTTATGCTCTACTCAAGTTTGAAAACAAAATACATATATCTATTTGCTAACAAATCTGAAATAGTTCAACATCAACTACTCACTCTAATATAATATGCTCTACTCTATCGCCATCTTGGTGTCCCGACCGATCATGATCAGCACGTCAAAGGTTGATGTACTCTGCTATCCTCGTGTCGAATGGTCCATCCCAACCATTTATGCTAGGGTGGTGGAAATGATCCCATTCTGAAGTTTTTGGAGGGATTGGTGAGTCTGGTCGAAGCCATAACTGTTTTGTCATGAAATACAATAATTAATAATTCATACAATGTGTAGAAATAGTAATGGTGAGGGTGGAAATTAACTAAGCAGTACCCAGTGCAATCACCCAATCAACACCATTGCAATAATCTCTGTCGGTGGCCTTGCGGTCGTTGTAGGTGCCATCATCAGGATACATGTATGCAGATCGTCCCTGTTAAGGACAACCACAACAAGTTGATATCGTGTTGCGGCTGCCAAAGGAACCAACGACGCCTCCATCCACCTCGTCAGACTGCATTGCTTAGGATCCTTGACGTCAACATTACCAATCAACCCTTTAATATCGTTCATCATCGATGCCGCTTGATACAAATCCTTGTTCTTCCGCAGCTCATCAGCCATATCTTGTCGGACCCTCATATATTGGTTCTCCCCATATCCAAGCAACACTGAAAGCGTTTGATACCCACAATGCCCATCCGAACTCACATTTTGAACTCGATCAACATAGCGTGGGACAAACCAGTCCACATAGCCGGACAAAAATGTCGTGGGATCAAGTGTCATTGGCTCGCCTCGACCACTTCCACGACCTCAACCACTTTCATGACCTCGACCACTCCCTCGACCTCGGGGACCTGATTGTTGCACTACATGCTCAAGTGTCATTGGTTCAGGCATCATTGAGCGCCTCCCTGTCGGTCGACCTCTGGGATTGCTTACAGGTGGTGTTGTCATATTAGTTTCTCTAGGATTCTTGAAGTCCATGAATGTCGTGGCAATAAAATTAGCTTCATGAGAAGTGAGATCATCTGCATCAAGCCTTTTTTTTCAACCCGAGCTATGTTATCCTGGTCTGGTCTATATCTTCTAGAGGATCGCTGCCCTCCTCTGCCATAATAGGTCCACTCCACATCACTTGCCTTCAGAAGGGATGAATTTGAATCAACCTTATTGGCATATGGGTGGATATGGCTTTTAAAAATTCATGAACACATGGCACACCATGCACATCTCGCCAATACTTGTCCCGACAGACCCCATAATCATTGAGTCTACTTATCGCCGTGGTGTAATTCTTGAGCAATATTTTGAAGCACTCATCTGTCACCTTCACCTTCATAACGAGCGGATCAAATAGTGGGATGCTAGAAACTCTACTATGAATATTCATGCGTGACATCTCAAGGGAACCCTTTATTTGTTTGATCTGCTCGTTGAACATTTTGTCGATGCACTTGACCACATCTTCAAACCCCCTATCGACGTGTTCAACATACCCTTCAACTTCCCATGTTATGACTCACAACTGTATGGTTTTCAATAGATTGACGGTTAAATAACTATTTATTCAAAATAACATGATATACGTAATTCACTAGTACAAACATCCAAAAAACTTACCAATTATTTGTTCTAGTCCCAAAGTGAGGATAACAATCAACCCAAGCTCTAACAAGTGCCTCTTTAAAGTCCATGAGCAAAGTAGTTTCAAGGTATTCCATGAGGCTCCATCTTCTATCCAACTTGGTCTTTATTGATTCATGACGTCACTTGTAGCTCAATTCTGACCTCGACTCTATCAAGGCGTAACAATCTCCAACAAACTCATTTTCTTTAGCTTTTGATAGTGTGATATTTGCCTTCACTTCGATATTTGACATTACATGCCATCTTCACAATAAATGCTTCATGGTTGGGAACACTTCCTTGATGGCATTGATTACTGCCAACTCTCGATCCGTGACAATCACATCTGCATTCTATGTCTACAGAGATTTCAGATCCTCTCCATCACCCAACTATAGTGATCTATGGTCTCCTTCGCCATGAATGCAAACGCTATCGCAAATGTCTTTTCGTGCTAGTGAAACCAATTATTTCCAACAATGGCATCTTATACCTACATGAAAGAAAGAGGGTCAATATATCATTAGAGAGAGAGATAAACGGTATACACATACTATTTCGTATCCCGTTTATCGCAATATCTATTTGTACAATTACAAACAGAGAGAGAGAGATAAATGGGATACACATACTATTTTGTCTTGTAAGTTGCATCCATCATTATGACGTAGGGAAATAATCTCCATAAATGTTGCGAGTCTGGGTGAGAAAACATTAGACCACTCAGTTGATTAGACTCGTGCACTCTACATACGAATATATCGTATTGTTTTCCTTCAAGCGAATGGAATGCTTGTTGTATATCCCCACGACCCTCCGCCTCTACCCTCTTCATCTTCTGAACAGAGTTGTACACTTGACGGATACTTGTCACACATTTGTAATCTTCATCTTGAAGAATACTCAACAATTGCTGAGGTTTTAACCCAATCATGGTACCGCATCGTACCTTATGATGTTGCTTATCAGTCAACCTTCTCGCAAAGGCATGTTCGTACAAGTTATCCAGAAGATTATGGTTGTGAGAAACACATATAACAAACACTCTCCATTTACCTGTATCATACTCAAGACCCCCGAGCTTAAATGCACATCCATTTTTCTTTGACTTGTTTTCTCTGTTTGATGATGGTGGAAAATCCTTATCCACACCGGCCGCATCTCTAGGATATCCATAGTATTCGCAAACCAAACGAAATACACCTAACCTGTTCCGCTTGTTCTTCCAAGACCTCTGAGTTATTAACACCGTAGATCTAATTCCACCCATAAAACGAGCCCATTCCTTTGCGTTGTTGGAGTTAAGGAAATATTCACCTATTTAAAACATAGGGAGCCCACTCCTATGAGATTTTGGTACAATCGTGCTTAGACTTACATCGACATGAGTTAAAAGTTCTTGCGGATTGCTGTATTTGTATGGGTTGAATAGTAGATCATCTTCAATTGGTGACGACATAGGGAGAAATTTAGGATATTCAAAATATTCACTTCGTAAGAGCTTTCAAATTATTGATATTTGTGCCCTAAATACGAATGGTATAAATTGAGATCGTGGTTGTGTATTATTAGAAAAAATATATCTATTCACACTTATCTCCAAATATATCTATCCCTAAATATATCGGATATATATCAATCTTATCTTTCGCTAAATTTATCTGTCTAAAAAATACGATACTTATCCGTCTTATCTTACCTTAATTTGTATTAAAAAATATATATCATATTAGCGTATGCGCTGTGCGCAAACGCTTCAAATTAAACCTCTCCAAAATAATTTTTATTTTAAAAAAATCATAACTTCTTATAATATTGTTACGTGGATGTACAAAGATATACACTTTACTTAGATAGAGTTTTACCTTTTAGATAGATTTATTTTATACTTGAATCCCAAGGATATGACTCCTATATATTGTATTTGTGGATACCCACAAGACACATTAGTTAAATGATAGGGCTCATGGAGTCAGTCGCTCTCAGTCGTCGCGCGCTCTCCTCTCCTTGGGCGATTTCCGGTGAGCAAGCTCTCCCTCTCCGGCCTTGCTCTGACAGGGGCATTTCTCCCTATTTTCTTCATCCTTTTTCCATGGTTTCCCCTCCTCTCCCTATGTAGATGGTTTAGTAAGACCATCTCCCCGTCGGTAAGATGTCCTCTCTTCTTCTTCCTTGTTTTCTCTCTTCCTCCCCCTCGGTCTTCTTCTTCCTACTTTCCTCTCCTCTTCGATCCTTCGGTTTCTCTTGTGTCTTTGCTTGGTACACCCTTTTCTTTGTTTGCTTTCCCTTTGTCTTCGTTTGGTGTGTTCTCTTTGTCTCTTTGGATGTTAAGGTGTGAAGATGGTTAAGAAATCTAAAGAGGTTGTCAGCCTTGAGGATGGTGACCCTTCCAAATACCTTGAAGATCCTGCTGCCATGGCGGCTAACCCCAATGGTGGTGAAAAAAGGAAAAATAGGAGATCGAAAGTCCCTAATGGTGAGCCTGGTCTTGATGATTCTATTGCAGGCAGATCGAAGATGATGAATAAATTGAAGCAGCAAGGGTGTGGAAAACCCTCGGGCAACAATGGGACTAAGAAGAAGAAATCCTCTTCCTCTTCCTCCTTGATGACCGATGAAAAAAGTAAGATCTCTCCCCTATTTCTTCCTCTTTAGACGTGGAACATGTCTCTTTGAACAGGAATGGGGATTCCGAGCTTGAAGGGGACATCTCAATCGAGTTCAATGGTGGTTCTAGTGGCGGCGCTGCCCAATATGTGGTGGAGGAGTTGGTGGCTAAGGGCCCGAAGAAAGTTGGCAAAAGGTGCGTTCACACGGAGGTGGGTGAGCATTCAATGCGTGGAGCGGGCTGCAATTATTGCTCCTTCAAGTCCCCAAGAGTTGCATTTAATGCAATGGGTGGATCTGTGAACATGGATGGTTCCTCTAGTGACCAGGTGAGTCCCCTCGACCTTTCCTCTCCCTTTATGAATTTGAACCAAGTGGGACAACAACTTGGCCTCCAAGACCCTTTTTTTGGCGCCAATGACAAAAAGAGGGGCCCCGATGCCCATGTGCCTCCTGTCACCCCTAAGTGTCAGGCGCCCAAAGATGATGTATCCACCGTGCCTGGCTCCCTTAGCGCTGACTCCACTCCTCCATGCAACATGCTTCATGAACAAGACAAAGTGACTGCAGATCAAGACTCTATTCCCAAAACTCAAGGTGATGTGCTTGTTTCCCAAGACTTTGTGCCTAGCACCCAAACTCGTGTGCCTGACACTTGTGATTCTGTGTCTGACACTCTTGACTCTGTGCCTGACATCTAAAACTCTGTGCCTGGCACACATAACCCTGTGCCTGGCACCTGTGGCTTTGCATCTGGCACTAGTGGTCAGGGGCCTAGCTTACAGGCGCCTACGCTAGGCGCCAACAACACTGTGAAAGACTCCACTCCTGCTGCACTAACTTCACCAAGGCGCCTACTGCTCCCTCCAACGCCAAAAACGCTAACTGTAAAGGTAACACTCGAAGCCAAGGTATGAACCCTCGTGCCCCCGTCTCTTCTTCTAACCCCCCTAATGCTTGGGCGTCAAAGTCTAGGAAAATCTTCATGAACAAAGGGGTTGGAGGAAAGCTAGAATATGTTTGGCCCCTCGCCAAAGGCATAATGGACATAAAGGTGAACGAAGCCATCCTTAGGCATATGGTTTGGGGATGGTCCCTTCTTGGCCAATATGTGGGCTTCTTCCCGGGCTCATTTGATGTGCGCGCAAATAGCCATATTTTCTATGCACATTTAAGTCCATTTTATCATTCATTCGCATGCATATTAGTGGGGAAATCATGAGATTAGTGTAGTTTATACATGATTGTGAAATATATGGGTCTACACGAGTTTCTATGTGATTTTGTAGAAAACAGGACAAAAATGGACAGATTTGGAAGAGCGAAAAAAGAACTCGAAGTCTTCCGGAGAGGTCGAAATCGACTATGAACCTCGACATCGAGTGCAGCATAGCAACCAGAAATCGAGCAGAGGAAGAACAGAGCATGTCGACACAAACAAGGTCGATATCGATGTCTGATGGTCGATATCGAGTGCCTAGATCGAGCTTATTGATAGAAGTCGAGTGCTAGTCCGAGGAGAAGAAGGAGTGCTCGAGATAGAGTTAAACCGAGGTCGATATCGATGATAAAGGTCGATATCGATGTTGTCCAGCAGAGAAGTCCGACTCAGATTTTGAGAGAATTCTATCCAAAGCTTGCACGTCTATCCTAAAGTCGAGATCTTCTATCTTAAGCGATAGAGATATCACTTGAGAAGTTTTACCATAGAATTTTTAGTTTTTACTTTATTAAGTTTTATCTTAGAGAATAAAGATAGATTTCGATTCTTTGGATAGCAAAGTTCGATATCTATATCTAGAGGCCATTAGGGCTGAGTTAGGCATTAAGTTTTCATCCAATTACAACAGTTTTACCTTATAGAACGCAGAGAATTTGTAGAGAGAGAGAGAGGCCGAGTGAGGTTGGAGAGAAGCAAGAGCGGAGATTTGGCTTGGTTCGGTTGTAACTTTCTCTTTAGTTTAATCAAAGTATTTTCTTTCAATGATGATGATGAGACGCGAGTAGTCAACCCACTTCTAGGGTCGGGGTGAGCCCGACGATAGCAATGTAGGGTAAGTGCATCAAAGGTATGATTTTTATGCGATTCCGTCTTCTATCCTATGCATGATCCTTTGCGAAAGTTAGGGAGATTCATTATTTGCATTATTGAAGCGAAAGCTAATCATATTATGAACTTGGATTTTTTCATGAATTGGATAGTAACTCTTAGGAATTATGCGAGAGCCTCTATTCACCTAAGTGTTGGTAACGAAAGTTATTTGATGGAAAGACACTAAATTTCATAACTTTAGCATCATACTTGCATTGTTATCGTTGTGGCATGAATCCCCGACTTTGGAAGTTTTTAGTTAATTGAATTTCATAAAGTTTGAGTTATATTTCTGTCCACAGTTCCTTTACCATCCTACACTCTTCGGACACCTTTTCTGACACATAGGTTACGTTATACAGTTTCTGTGACAAACACCGAAATCGACTGTAAAGGTCGATATCGAGCACTAACGTCGATATCGAGGTTCCACTCGACGTCGATTTGGTTTGCTTTTGTCTTCTGCAAAAACCACTGGAAATCGACCAGAACTGAGGTCGATATCGACCAGACACATTAATATCGAGTGTCTCCTGAGGTCGAAAGCTTGATCGTGATTACAACAAGGGAAGCGCTGACATACCTCCTCGTGGATTCGATCCTGAATTACCCTACCACTACATCGGGAGGGATTCTTGTATTTATTTGCTCGAAAAGGGAGTTGGCATAGTTAGAGTTTTATTTGAATATTTTATTTGAGCAGAATCACACCTCCCCTAAACGAACATCATTCATGATTAATGAGCTTAGGAAAACTTGGGGTGTAAAATCTGAATTCCGGGTGGAAGGTGAATGGATTATTTTCTCTTTTGATTCTGAGCATGATGCTAACAATGTGCTAATGGGAGGCCCATACTTCATCCATGGTAGGCCTCTCATTATTAAAAATGTGTCAGACAAGTTTTCCTTTTCTAGGAGGGACGTAATTACCACCATTCCTCTTTGGGTTTGCTTCTTGGGGCTTCCCACAGATTATTGGACCAAGGACATCATTACTAGGGTGGGCTCACACATAGGCACACCTCTGTTTGCCGACAAAGTGACAGAGGAAAGGAAGAGGAGCATCTATGCTCGTGCTCTCATTGAAGTGAACTTTGCTAAGATTGTCACAAGGGAAGTCAATCTAAGGTTTGATGATAAAGATGTTCTTAATTGCAAGTTTTTTTTATTGAAAATGAGCCAAAATTCTGCATGCCTTGTTGTATTTTTTGTCATAACCATGCTGAGTGCAAGGTCTCTTTGGGTAATAAGAATGGTGGGTCTCCTCCACCCGAGGACAAGGAAAGCCACAAGGCTCCTCCCCCGCATGCTAGTAGTGGATCCCCCATGGGCAGTGTGCCTTCTTCCTCTCGGGCTTGGTCAAAATGCTTAGAATGTGAACATTGGTACCTCGGGTGGTCAGGTGAATGGGTAAAAGCACAAGGAGGGCGCCTCTGGTGCTCAGATCTTTGGGCACAAGGAAGTTAATGCCCATTTGGAGGGGAGGGCCAATGGCGCGCATGTGTCTCCTTCTTATGCCTTCCCTCAGGGTGGCTCTACAAAGGCTGAGGCCGGCGTCAATGCTTCATTAGACCGTGAAAAGAGAAAAAACAAGGTTAGTGCCTTTGGTAAAATACCCTCTCACTTTGTTTTCACTAGTGCTAAAGTACAGGAACCCTCGGGGTCGACACAAAAGAAGAAGAAAAGAAATAAAAACAAGAGCCCAAATAACAAGATGACAAAGGACAATAAGGCTCTTGAGGAGCATGCCCCGGCTCCCCTCAATGACAAGGTTAGTACTCCTCCCCCATCCCCCACTAGGCCTAATGATATTAATTGTCGTGACAGGAATAGTAAAAGGGTTAGGATTGAAGAGGAGGCCTCGGAGTGCCCGGAGATCCAGCTGCATGCCTTGGATGTATCTTCCGAGGAGGAGGATAGGCACCACAGAATTAAAGAAATGGGCAACCTTGAAGCCTTTGCCTGGGCTGGTCCTTTGTTCAATTTCAATATTAATAACATGATTAAAGCCCAATGACTGGGCTGGTCCTTTGTTTCTAATTTCCATTTGGACCCGAGAGGGCATATGTTGGTCCTTTGGGATCCTATGTTTGTGAGCCTCGAGGTTTCAAGTGTTGGTGTGTAGGATAGTGGTGGCATCCTCACATGAAAATCCTCTAGCATCAAGGTGGGCATATATTTTTTTTATGGGCTTCATACTTTGACGCAGAGAAGGGGCATTTCGGAGGCCTTGGCCAACCTTGTCAATTTCCAGGACCTCCCTTGGATGGCCTTGGGGGTTTTCAACAATGTTACGAGATTTGATGAGAGAATCAATGGGGAGCCGGTGACCATGTATGAATGTAGTGACATGCTTGATGCATGCAAAAACCTTGGGTTTGACGACTCTTCTTACTCTAGCAAGAATAAGTTTACTTGGTCTAATGGTTTCAAATGGAGAAAAATAGATAGGGTCCTAGTGAATCATGAATGGGCTAATCTAAACATTTATTGTCATGCTCACTACCCTGATTTGTGGGAGATTTCAGACCACAGGCCGGTCATTGTTACCTTGTGCAGGGAAAATCAAAAAAAGGAGCGCATGTTCAAGTACTTGAACCTTTGGAGTGGGGATGAGAAGTTCAAAGACCTCGTTAAGGATAACTGGGGTACTAGTATGGCTGGATCATACCAATTCCACTCGTGCCTTATGCTGAAAGGCCTTAAGAAACCTCTAAAGGCCCTAAACAACAAGTAATTCAGTCACATCTCCACTAGGGCTTGTTCCGCCAACAAGATGCTTGTTGTGGCCTTGGAGACTTCTAGGGTCTACCCTTATTATGAGGCCTCAAAAGAGGCCCTTCTTTTTGAGGCCCTTCTTGGTGCCAGGAAAGAAGCTAATCGCCTCAACCTTGCGGAGCTTGCCTACTATCGTCAACTTGCCAAAGCTAAGTATATCTTAAAAAGTGACTAATGCACTAAATATTTTCATTTCTTGATGAGATACAATGGGCATAAGAATCACATGGTGACTATACAAAAAGAAAATGGAGATTTCACAAAATCTAATAAGGAAATTGGTATTGAGTTTATGGAGTTCTACAAAACATCTGCTTGGTTGTGCAAGAAATGAAGTGGCGCCTGACCCAAGCTGGTTTCGTAGAGGCGCCAAGGTCAAAGAAGAAGACAAGGCCATGCTCACGGCCCCCGTCTCCAATGAGGAGATTAAAGCAGCTCTTTGGTTTATTGCAGAGGATAAGACGCCTGGGCCTGATGGGTTCTCCTCGGGCTTCTTCAAGGATTCATGGGACATCACTGGGCTTGAGCTTTGTGCGGTTGTGAAGGAATTCTTCAGGAGTGGAGCACTTTTGAGACAACTCAACCTCATTGTCATAAGCTTGATCCCAAAAGTTGAGGAGGCTTTTAAGGTTCGACAATTTAGGCCCATCTCCTGTTGCAACGTCATCTACAAGGTCATTTCCAAGGTGCTCAACATGAGACTTGGATTGTGCATGGGCTATCTTGTGGATCAGGCACAAACTGTTTTCATTCCTGGGAGGCTTATGTCTAACAACATCTTCCTAGTGCAAGAGCTCTGAGAAGATACAATGTTAAAAGGGAGACTCAACGTTGCTTTCTAAATATTGATTTAACTAAGGCTTATGATTCAATCTCTTGGAACTTTATTAACTTTGCTTTGGTTGAAATGGGCTTACCTCAAGAATTTATGGCATGGACCATGAAGTGTATCTCTTCTATGTCCTTCTCCATCAAGATCAAAAATGAACTCTTCGGGTACTTTGCTGGCAAGAGAGGCCTGCGCCAAGGTGACCCACTCTCACCCTTTACTTTTTGTAACTCCAATGGATTCCATTTCCACCAACAATGTGATACCATAAGGATTGCTCACCTAGCTTTTACGGATGACATAGTGATGTTTTGTCGTGGGGACCTAGGCTTTGTTAGGATCCTGATGAAATGCCTTAGGAAATTTGAAGAGGTGGCTGGGCTAGTCGCTAACAAAGAAAAATCTTGCATCTTCCTAGCTTTTGTTCCACCCCAAGAGGCCTTAGAGATTACTGCTGAAACTGGCTTCAAGAGGGGCTCTTTCCCCTTTAGATATGGTGGGATTCCTATTAGCCCCAATGGTCTCCGGATCTCCCACTATAGCTCACTCTTAGAGAAGATTGGCAAGTGCCTCAGCTCCTGGGCCTGTAGGTTCCTTTCTTATGCTGGTCGAAAGGAGCTCATCTCCTCCGTGCTCCAAGGGGTTGAAGGAGTCTGGTTGTCAGTACTTCCTGTGCTTGAGGGGGTCCTTCATTCCCTAGTTACTCTCTGCTGATCCTTCCTTTGGAAGACCCCTAGGGTGGCTTGGTCTAAAGTCTGCGTGCCCAAGGATGAAGGGATCTAGGCCTTCTGGAGGTGCATGATTGGAACCGTGCATTCATGATGAAGCATCTCTGGCGCATCTACACCAAAAAGGATTGTCTTTTGGTCCGGTGGATACATCACAAGTATTTTGGGGTGAATGAGGTGAAAAACTGGGAGGCACATAAGAGGGACTCTCCGCTCATCAAAGCTTTGATTGGGGCCAAATACTATATCCTTTCCCATTATGATAACCTTGATTCTGTTTTCCTTGATTTGACTAACAATGATAAGTTTTTAGTTGCTAAGGCCTATGGGGCTACTAGACACAAAGAGTAGAAGGTTAGATGGTGGAGAGAGGTGTGGGCTAAGGGCAATACTCCTAAGCACAGTTTCATCATCTGGCTTGCTAAGCTTGGTAAGCTCCCTACTCATGATAGATTATATTATATGGATATTGACCACTCTCGTAGGCTGTGCAACAATAATGTCCTCAAAACACATGACCATATTTTCTTTGAGTGCCCTTACTCGAGGGAGATTTGGAGATTGACTAAGGAGAAATTCAAAATTCCTAACGAAGTAACAAACATTAATAGAGCCCTAAGGTGGCTCCGGAGACATTCTAGGAAAAATGGTTGCAATGCTAAGGTGAAAACCCTTGCTCTCTCTGCTAGCTGCTGTGTATTTCATATGGCATGCTAGGAACGCCAAAGATTTTGATGATAATCTCATCCCTGAAGAGGTCGTCGCCAAGCTCATTTCCACTCATATCTTTAGGCTCCTCCATGCGTCTTTTCCCCTCCAGGATGTGGATCAAGTTTAAGTGACACTCGTGTGTGACCTTAGGTCTGTTTTGGATGTTGTCCTTGGGCCTACGTGCCTTAGGCGCCTGTGTGCGATGGGGAGGCGTCTTAAGTTTGTTGGCTTGTGGTCTTGTGGGGTTTGCGTGCCCCTAGGCGCAAGGCTTTTTGGTGTTTTTTTGGGGATGGTTCTTAGTCCTGCGTGCCTGGGCCTTCCCTCCTTCTTTCGCTTGTTTTTGTTGGACTTGGGATAAGTGCCTTGAAGGGCTGTGTCTGAATGGGGCGTACCTTGTGTTGTTGATCGTGCCTGCTGCGCCTGGTTAGCTTGGGTTGTGCCTTTTCTTTATGTCGTAGTAGGCGCTGATGTAGGATCCTTGGATCCCTCATTCTTTCATTCGTATTTACATGAATAGCCAAACCTGGACTTAGTGCCGTGTGGCTTGTTCTAAATGATAGGGCTCATGTATAACTCAGTTTAATTTGAAAAATCAAATTGTACTTTCCCCACAATGACACGCTGAGATTTGTTCAACCACTTTGGGGATTGAGATTAGTTCAACCGTTTCAAAGATTGAGATTAATTTATCCGCTTCAGGCAATATTACTCATCACTTCGGGGGTGATATAATTTATATCTACACATCATCTTCGGGATGTGTATCCACACATCATCTTTGGGATGTGTCCATGTACTTCACGGGGCTAAAGTTTGAGCGTTTTTCTGTATATATGAAAAGTAATGGCCAATTTGCGGTTTCAAAAGGATTTTGGGATGGTTTTGTAATTAATACAAAAACTGCACCAAAATCGTTCGTCTTCTTCGTTCTTGGAAGAACCTCATGCGCTAAATCATCGTCGGTTTGTATGCCACCGCGCCTCCGGCTGCTTCTACGTCATCGTCTGCGGCGCCATTAACCATGTGCTCGCAGGCGTTGGCCTCGACTACGGAATCGAGCATCGCGCCCTTGCCAAACTTCGGATCACCGAAGTTTACACTTCACAGCCAACTCAGTGACGATTACGTTCGATTGGAGCACCACCTTAAACCGCCTCGCGCACTCCCTGAGCGCCTTCCTCTTCTCCGGCGGCGGCGACTTCTACATCATCTGGTTAACGTACGACATCGAGTTGGAAAATTTTGACCTCAGGACGTCGATCAGGATCCGGATAAGCCCCTCAATGTCCGCAAAGGCGCTCAGCGGGTCTGATCAGAGCAAGGATTCACAGATCCGGTTGTACGGCGTGCTCCGGCAGGTCCTCCCGATGAGATCGTCGGCGGAGGTGACGCCAGAGGCGGCAAAGATAGCGAGACATATGAGGAAGATGAGTTTGATCTGCTGCATATTTTCAGAGTTGTTGGCGGCATGGCGACAGATGGGAAAAAAAATTAGGGTTTTATCTTTTAGAAAGTGATAAGGTAATGTAAATTAGGGGAAGAATAAAGGGGTGAGAATATGAGATTGTATTTAATTGATATGTCTTGTGGAATATTCACCAATACAATATATATGAGTCACATTTTTGGGTTTATAAGATCTATCTAAAAGGTAAAACTCTATCTAAGTAAAGTTTATATATTTGTACATCCATATAATAATATTATAAGAAGCGATGATTGTTTTTAAATAAAAATTGTTTTGGAGAGGTTTTGTAATTAATTTGAATTCAAAGGCAACCTAAGTCTATTTTTTGTAATTAATTTGAATTTAAAGGTAATTATTTGAATTGGACTGTAATTTGGGGCTATTTTCTACAACCAAATAAATATTTGAGGTTATTTTCTGCATTTTTTTATAGTTCAGAGTATTGAGTGCAATAACCCCTAAAAATTAGGCTAATTTTTTTTTATAATTTTCCCTTAATTTAATTACCGAGTCAACAAATGTGTGTCAAAAATAGACTATGGAGTATTATATATTTATTTAGCTGAAACATCCTATTTATCTGATCACTTGCATATATAAGCATTTCTTTAACTATTGGAGTATCAGCTAACCAACTTAAAGTAGACGTGGCCACGGGTTCGACCCGCCGGGTCAAGAGTCGGGGAACGGTGACCCGAAGCCTAACACAGGAATCCCACGAGTTGGCGGGTTCGGGTCACCCGGCGAGTCCAAGGGTCGACGGGTCGACCCGGCGGGTACCCGGCGGATAGGGTCCGGGTTGAAAACGGGTTTGCAACATTCCGCCTTTCGTTTTTGCCTTTCGTTCTTGTCTAAATATTTGGTTTCTGATATTGTACATAACTATGCACTTTAAATTTCAGGGGCTTGGATTACTATCACTATCTACACACCTCTTCTTGCTCAAGCCAAAAGGTTGTGGAGATTAAAAGACTCCATGTGCACCGTATACAAACCTGAAGATGGGATTGTTTTACCTCTTTGATCTAAAAATTTCCTGCACCTCAAATTACAATACTACAATCAATTGAACCCCCACTTCAAAGATGAAACCCTAGAAGTTTTACCTCTTTGATCTAAAATTTCATGCACCTCCAATTACAGTATTACAATTAATTGAACCCCCAATTCAAAGATGAAACCCTAGAATTTCAGTACTACAATCAATTGAACCCGAAATTCAAAGATGAAACCTCGTTGAGTGTTTGAACTAACCTCGATGAAATGGCCAGAGAGGAAGAGAGAACGGGGAGATGACGACCTTCTGAGATGAGAGGAGAGACGAAGGGAGGTTGTAAGGACGGAGAGACGTCCCTTTGAGCGAAGGCTCCCTCTAAGACGACTCTCTGAGACTACGGGTGAGACGACGAGAGGTTGTGAGGACGGAGAGACAACCTATGAGCGGAGGCTCCCTCTGAGAATCTGAGATGACGGGAGGTTGTGAGGACGGAGAGATGACCCTCTGAGCAAAGGCTCCCTTTCAGACAGTGGGAGAGAGGGGCGATTTCAAGTAGGAGAAGGTAGCTCTGGCGATTTCAATTTGGGGAGGTAGCTTTCAAGAATGGAGAATTTAATTTGAGGCAAGGAACGTAGCTGGTGAATGGTATATTCAATTTGGAAACCTAAATCCCCTTTGAATTTTTTTTTATTTTCAGATGGTTACACTCAATTTTTTTTTCCAGCTTCCCTCCCTTATTTATATCCCGGATCTGAGTGTACGGGCTATTAATTTGGATCCTTTTGGTGGGCACATGCACTTACAGTCCGAAGTTAGGTGATTGAGGACACGCCCGGGCTATAAGAATTGTAAAATAACCCGGATATAGCAGCTCCGGGATATTTGATGTGTGTTGTTGGGAAACTCTCCACTTATAATAGCCCGGGCATGCCAATAGATCCGGGCTATATTCTATTTTTAGTTTTTTTTTATAAAAAAGTAAATACATATTTGTCATTTTTAAGCCTATTAGAACCCGGATATTTTAGATCCGGCTTATTATGTAGCGGGTTAACAACTCATTTTTCTACTAGTGGACAGATGCTATGTTTCGTGCCGTGTGTGCGTCGTCGAAAACTCGAAAAGCTAAAACACGTTTATGCAATTGAAAATGTTGATCAACCCAATGACAAGTAACACCCATGTATGAGTGATGTTGCCAATGGTCGGTCCAAATGTCACTACAAATCGAAACTTATAAATCACTACAAACCCGTCGACCCGCTGGGTCGGTGGGTTTTAAAACCCCCGACCCTAACCCTAACCCGCTACCCGGCTATACCCGTCAACCCGGACCCGTAACCCGTGGCCACGCCTAACTTAAAGTGACTTGGAATTTTGTGTTATCTTACTGTTATCTTGTATTATAAACTTGCATCATCATCTGGAAAGCCTAGTATATATCCTCACATGAAACTATGGAATATAAGATATAATTTATTACATACTTCCATAGTCTTTCTACATGTAAGTACTAAATATATGATGTAATTTATTATATTTATTAATTATTATGTATTTATATTTTGATATTAAAAAAGTAATGGGTACTTGTTACAAGGTTAGCGGCCCGTAACGGGTACATTTGAGTTAACGGTCCGATACCCGCTGTGGGTGCGGGTCGGGCTTAGCAGCCTTATTAGCCCGCCTGGACCTCAATTCATGTCCATACTTATCAACAGTAGCGGGCGGATCAGACGGGACATCCCTCGTTTGCCGAGGTCTACAAATAACCCAGATACCATTTATTAATAATCAGTATCTAGGTTATTTTTTTTAAAAAATAAACGGTATCTATATAGACACTAGTTATTTAAAACCGTATAACCAATATATGTGTTGGTAGAAACCAGTTTTTGATAAATCGGTCTTAAATCGCGGATAGCGCCTTGATTAATACCATACCAAAAATCGATTTCTTTCATCCAAAAAAAATAGGTTTCTATTGCAATTTTTGTACTAGTGTTTATTGAGATGAAATATCAATATATAATACTAAAACAGAGACGTGAAAATCCTATGTGGCGGGCTCTGATGCGATTCGCTTACGTGTCATTTTCTGGTGCATTATGATCGAGTTCTATTGCCACGTCAGTTAATGAGTGTCCAATAAATTTAAGTCATATCATACAACGACCTAATCTATTTATCTACATGTCATCCTATGTGTATACCATAACTGGTAATTATAATTGTTTTTTTTATCAGTTGAACAATAAAATCTTATCATCAAATATATATTCATTCTAATAGAAATATTAATCACTTATATTAATCGGAGCAAAAAAGATGTTATTGTTTTAATTTTTGTTAACAATATAAATAAAAAATATTATCATATTTTTGTTAGTTATATTTTGATACAATTTTATAGGACTTATTTGAATAAATCTTACAAACATAAATATTAGAGTATCATCTTATAGCACTTCCGAAGTTCCGATTGTAGTAGTATATGAATGGCACACATAAATCTTATTCATTTAGTTTTTTGGATATTCTTAATGAACATAATAAAATCTTCATATATAAAATTAAGATACTACTACAATCAATAACTATTTATTTACCACCAAATTTACGTGTGATTTTAAAAAAAATTAATTGCATCATGGACCCTAATTTTAATTAAAAAAATGTTAATATATGAAACAAAGTAATTGCAGTGGAAAAATTATATTATTACCTTATATTAATGAAAAGCTAGCTAATAGAGATTATTTGTGCTAACTACTAAAGATATAGGTAATAATTTGAGAATTGGATATAATATTATAATATATTTAAACACTTAAAGCATACTTAAAATAATAGAAATTTTAAATAAAAGACCTTATAAATTGTGAAAATCATAAAGCAAATATTGCATAACAATATAAACTAAGACATAATTTACAATGTATTTCATTTAAAATTTATATTATTTTAACCATGATATAAAATAATTATAACTATATACAATGCATTAGAATCCAAACACACCCTTAGTGGAATATAAATGATTACTATTTATAATTACTTATAACTGATTAATATAAACGTAATGTCTATTTAAAAATGAATATTGATTAAACTTACTATTACAAATTTGATTTGGCCAGATTATAGATTAATTAGAACAAACTCATTATAATTTATAAATTATAATTGTCTATTCTTTATAGTACATTAATTATATTTTTAAATGGTATTTTATTTTCATGAGATTCTATCACAATATGCCACCATATACATAATTTCATTGATTACAATTTACAATATCTTAATGAAATACTTTATATATAAAAATGAAACATGAGAACTTTATGTATAAATAAAAATTAATTTATTAAAATCAATAAAAAAAATTAGTATATATAAATAAAATAAATAAAAAAACCGCGTAGGACGCGCGAGTAATTAATAAAACTAGTTACAAAATAATTTAGTGGCATGGTCGACCCATGGTCATATGCTAAACGTACATTTCCCAAAACACACGTGATCGATCGTTTTCCAAGATACTGATATTTCTAAGTATCCATGATCATCAAGCATGATAATGTTTTGGAAATTACAGCTATAGTTAAGGATAGAGTTACAACTCAGTTGAGATTTTGCGATAAAGTCTGCTGCACTATTCGCCTCTCTGTAGCAATGTTGGAATTTGATGAGTTCAAAGTCTTTTCTTAGAATTTGAATCTCTTCTACTACTTGTGTAATCTCCCATGGAGGGTAGGTTTTCTGGTTGATGGCATTGATGATGATTGCACAGTCGCCTTCGATGATCGTTCTCTGTATACCAAGTTCTGCTGCTAGTCTTATACCTGTAAGTATTGCAAAGCATTCTGTTTGGATAATAGAAAATGTTTTACCATTACATTTATGTATTCTAATTATTTGTCCTAGATTGTTTCTTACTATACAACCAATCTGAGATTGTATTCCATTTTTGACAGAGGCATCAACATTTATTTTCACAACATTTTTGGGTGGATATTTCGAGTTTAGTTTTTGACGGGGCCTAGTATGCTTAGGAGAGTTTTTTTATTGAATCCTCTTTTTTCCAGTAGAGTAATTATCAATAGTTTGAGTGAGAGTGTATACTATATTATTGTTAGAATTTTTTTGAAAGATGATTTTATTTCGAAGTTCCCAGATTGAGTGCCATAGATGGCAGAGGTCTGTGAAATCTCTATTTTCGCTCTTAGTATTTAAGATGTTTTCAAAGATATTATCTGTTATGTTGGGGATATTAAAGGTTTTGTGTAATCTAATACCCAAATTTTGGATTAGCGATCTGGTGATTTGACAGTTAAAAAACAAGTGATTTGCGTCCTCTGGTTGATAGTTGCACAGAGAACAAATACTGGGTACCCTATTTATGTATCTGTTTAGGCGCTCAGCGGTAGGTAGGATATCTAATGTAGTTTTCCAAATGAAGTTTTTGATATTCGGAGCGATATTTAGTTTCCATATCCAGTCTCCAGAAGTATTGTAGTTGTTTCTTGTGTTAAAGAGAGAAGAGGTAGATTTAACTGAAAAAATTTAATTTTTGTTGTAGATCCAAATTAGTCTGTCGCGATATCAATTCTGAGGATGTAAATGTTGGATATCATTTCAGTAATGTGTGGTGGGAATATGTCGTTTAGTTTCTTAGTATCCCATTTGTTTGAGTTTGTGAATAATTCACAGACTTTTAGGTTAGGGTTGTGGTTGTTTCTAAACATTTCGAGTTTCTGAGTGTTTATCCAGATGTCTGACCAGACATTAATGGTTTTTCCATTACCAACTAGCCAGAGTAAGCCTTTGGAAAAGGTGTCTCTAATGTTTAAGAGTCGTCCAAATTGCCATAAGGTTTTGGCTTTGGTTCTTTCCATTAATGGTTCTTTTGATAGGTATTTTTCAGTGATGATCTTTGACCAGATATTGTCAGGGTTTGCTATTATCCTCCAAAGAAGTTTCATTTGCATGCCTAGGTTGATTTGTTCAGCTGTTTTAAAGCCTAATCCACCATCCTTGTTTGGGGTACATAACCGTTCCTAGCTAATTAGTGGGTGATAGTTGTCAGATTGAAGTTTGTTCCAGAAGAAGTTTTTGTTGATCTGGTCAATTTTGTCAAGAATTCCTTTTGGAAGAAGGAAGGATTGCATAAGATAATTGGTTTTAGAATTGAGATTGGCTTGAATGAGAACAGATATTCCTGCTTGAGATAGGGTGTTCGATTTCCATTTTGATAGTTGTTTTTTTAGGTTTGTGATGGCATCGTCGAAGACATTGTTGTTTACTCTGCCACTGATGAGTGGTATTCCTAGATATTAGGCTTTAAAACAACTGAACAAATCAACCTAGGCATGCAAATGAAACTTCTTTGGAGGATAATAGCAAACCCTGACAATATCTGGTCAAAGATCATCACTGAAAAATACCTATCAAAAGAACCATTAATGGAAAGAACCAAAGCCAAAACCTCATGGCAATTTGGACGACTCTTAAACATTAGAGACACCTTTTCCAAAGGCTTACTCTGGCTAGTTGGTAATGGAAAAACCATTAATGTTTGGTCATACATTTGGATAAATGCTCAGAAACTCGAAATGTTTAGAAACAACCACAACCCTAACCTAAAAATCTGTGAATTATTCACAAACTCAAACAAATGGGATACTAAGAAACCAAACGACATATTCCCACCACACATTACTGAAATGATATCCAACATTTACATCCCCAGAATTGATATCGCGGACAGACTAATTTGGATCTACAAAAAAAATGAAATTTTTTCAGTTAAATCTACCTCTCCTCTCTTTAACACAAGAAACAACTATAATACTTCTGGAGACTGGATATGGAAACTAAATATCGCTCCGAATATCAAAAACTTCATTTGGAAAACTACATTAGATGTCCTACCTACCGCTGAGCGCCTAAACAGATACATAAATAGGGTACCCAGTATCTGTTCTCTGTGCAACTATCAACCAGAGGACGCAAATCACTTGTTTTTTAACTGTCAAATCACCAGATCGCTAATCCAAAATTTGGGTATTAGATTACACAAAACCTTTAATATCCCCAACATAACAGATAATATCTCTGAAAACATCTTAAATACTAAGAGCCAAAATAGAGATTTCACAGACCTCTGCCATATATGGCACTCAATCTGGGAACTTCGAAATAAAATCATCTTTCAAAAATTTTTTAACAATAATATAGTATACACTCTCACTCAAACTACTGATAAAATTCTCTGCTGGAAAAAAGAGGATTCAATAAAAAAACTCTTCTAAGCATACTAGGCCCCGTGAAAAACTAAACTGGAAATATCCACCCAAAAATGTTGTGAAAATAAATGTTGATGCCTCTGTCAAAAATGGAATACAATCTCAGATTGGTTGTATAGTAAGAAACAATCTAGGACAAATAATTAGAATACATAAATGTAATGGTAAAAAATTTTCTGTTATCCAAACAGAATGCTTTACAATACTTGCAGGTATAAGACTGGCAGCAGAACTTGGTATATAGAGAACGATCATCGAAGGCAACTGTGCAATCATCATCAATGCCATCAACCAGAAAATCTGCCCTCCATGGGCGATTACACAAATAATAGAAGAGATTCAAATTCTAAGCAAAGACTTTGAACTCATCAAATTCCAACATTGCTACAGAGAGGCGAATAGTGCAGCAGACTTTATCGCAAAATCTCAACTGAGCTGTAGCTCTATCCTTCACTATAAAAGTATCATAAACTTTGCCTACTGTAAAAAAAAAAGATACTGTATTTTTTTTTCTTTTTCTTTTATCAAGAGATATTTTTGGTGATTTTTTTAGGACTTAACCACGTACAATATTGTACTGCAAGAGATAGAATAATTATAATTAACACTCCGAGCGGCTAGCTTCTGTTGTTTTAATTGGTGGCCTCTTAGAAAAGTATATATATATTGCAGATTGCTGTTTAATTGCCAAAACAATTAAACCAAATTAAACATACATAGCAATATTAATAAAAATAAAGGGATCGGCCGGCGGGCAGCTAGTAGGAAGGAAGGGTGTAGACGAAGGGATGGATGGAGTAGAGGTGGGTGTTGTCGGAGAGAACACGGTAGGTGGCTGGGAGAGGGGCGCCGCTGATGCCATGGTTGTCGTCGGTGGGGACACTGCATTCACCGGGTGGCGGAGTCTCCAAGAACAGCTTGCAGGCAGTGAGCTTGTAGGGTCCGACCTCGTATTTGGAGAGGTTGATCTTGAAGTATCCCTTAGCATCGGTGGCCTTGCTGACCACCGAGAAAGGGGCTGACTCGTACCGTCCCCTCCCGCTCAATGCTATGCACGTCAGCCTCGCCATTGCCCCTTCAAGAGGAGAGAGTTTGCCGTATTTTCGGCAGTAGATGCCACCTTGGACCTGGATCCCGACGCTCATCTCCCTCGGTGGCGCCATGTAAGCACCCGGTTTTTGCTGGTTGTAGTCGGCAGCCACGATGCCCGCCAACGCCATCGCCATCACAGACGCCACTATTAGTACCCGACACAACCCCATTGCTGGATCAATCTCAATCTCTCTTAATACTATTCTTAATTTTCTGGTGTTTTGCTGATTTGTGGTTCCCTGTTCCCTATTTATATATAGAGTATTGCAACTAATATCCCAATCTTTAGGGATAGTTGCTTTCAATACCCTAACCTTGTAAAATTTCACAAAATATCCTAACCTATACCATTAGTTGCAATTAACACCCTAAATAAGTTTCTTAAATTAAAAAATTACCCACATCAAACAAAAATTACAAAAAATCACCTATATTTATAAAATATTTTCAATGAATCCCTAATACATTTTTTAAAAAATGAGAATTAAATAAATCTCTTACACATTAACCCCATCTGACCCACCATCCAAAAATAATTATAATATATATATATAATATACTCCTTTAAAATATAATATAATTACTTTAGCATCTACTCATTTAAAATTTTAATATAATCAATCAAAATAATTAATTATTTATCTAAAAAACATACATTATAATTAAAATCTAAATTTATACTATAAGTCTGTCTCGATACATGTCGATTTGTGCATCTATATATTCCCTGTATATTATTTGATACGATATATACTGTCTTTTTGGTTAATATTATGTTATATATACTAAAACTAATACATAACATCTTATAATGTATCACACATAAATTTCATGGTATTACAAAAATGATTCTATAAGAAATGTTTGACATAATAGTTTTACAAAAATAAAATAAAGTAGATTTAAAAAAATAAATGGTAAAATATATGATAACCATTTGCAATAAATAATTATATAATAAAGATATAGTAAAAATAATATGGTAAAAAATAATAATTTTACCATATTATTTTTAATATATCTTTATTATGTAACTATTTATTACAAATGGTTATGATATCTCATACCATTTATTTATTAAAATCTACATTATTTTATTTTTGTAAAAGTATTATGTTTAAGATAAATAATTAATTATTTTGAGTAATTATATTAAAATATTAAATGAGTAAATGCTAAAATAATTATATTATATTTTTAAAGGTGTAGATATTATATACTTGTTATAATTATTTTTGGATGGTGGGTTGGGTGTGCTGAAATTGTAAGAGATTTTTTAATTTCAAATTGTAAAATATATTAGGAGTTTATTGAAAACATTTTATGAATATGGGTGATATTTTGTAATTTTTGTATGATGTGGGTAATTTTTAAAATTTAAGAATCTCATTCAGGGTGTTAAGTGCAACTAATAGTATATGTTAGGATATTTTGTAAAATTTTACAAGGTTAGGATATTAAAAGCAACTATCCCTAAAGATTGGGATATTAGTTACAATTTACCCTTATATATAAACGTAGCTTTGTTCCAAAGCACCCAAACAGAAACTTCAACGATATAAGTTCTACGAGTATTATTGTTATTTATTAGTACTTAATTAATTGAAAATTGAGATGGCCGGATGGAGAGAATAGAGTTGGTTAATTTAGAAGTTGGGCGCACGTTATAAGATAACTGAGAAGCACTAACTAAACTCGATCAATCTAAATTAATTTCTCTATTACTTGGTACTAGTTTAAGTTCACATGTTATATGGGTTTTTAATATTAATTAATTCAATTGATATTATTAAAAAATATGCATAAAAAGAATTTTAATTAAATTTAAATTGTAACTATTACAGTAATATATTGTATTTTTTAATCTCTCCGTTTAGCTAATTAATTTCTTATTATTATGTTTTTTTTAAAATTAATATATTTACATGAAAAACTAAAATAATTATAATTAAACCTTAAATCATAACCTAGAGGTTATGAGTTCTCCTCCCTCCAGCGGAAAAATGTATTTTTTTTTAAAAAAAAAACTTAAGGTCAAATTTTAAAAAAATGAAGAAAAAGTTAACATAAGAGTTATGAGTTTAAATTTTATTGTTTATCTTTTTGCAATATTTTTTTTATTCCTATATCAAAAATTTTCTATTAGAAATGTCATATTTAAATCAAATTTTATAGTTTTTTTTTACAGTAGGCAAACATTAGGAAAGTTTTACGGGACCGTAAAACACCTCCTTGATCATCCTGCAGGATGATAGAATACATATCCCTACTAAACGGGAGAGTCAAGCTATTACTAATAATACCATGTCTAGCTATGTAGTCAGCTACTCTATTGGCTTCTCTGTAGCAATGTCTGAATTCAATATTGTCGAATCTGGTAGCCATTGATTGGATCTTCTCTACTTGATGCATGATTTCCCATCTGATGTCTCCTTCCTTCTTTATTGCCTTGATTAAATTTTGGTTGTCGCCTTCTATAATAACTTTCCGAAGCCCTTTCCTTGTCGCTTGCCGTAGACCTAGACAGATTGCAGCAGCCTCTGTTTGTAACACAATTCATTTGCGAGTTTCTTGAAAGAATATATCTATAACATTACCCGTGGAGTCTCTGATGACCCCCCTCCCACTTGGCATCTGCCCGTGGGTTTAACCGAACTATCTACATTGATTTTGTAGATAGCCCCCTCCGGTTTGATCCATTTGATTTTTCTACGCTTTATTTTTTGTTTGTTTTGTGGTGACTCATTCTCGCCATTTTTCCAATTGTTGGAATTAGTAATAATTCAATGTATTATAATTATTACAATTGGTGGTTTTTTGTTCTTGAATATGGGGTCATTCCTAGTCTCCCATATAGCTTGCCAAATGAACCATAAGTCTTCAATTTGAGTATTCCCCGATTGGGTTGATAGGAGGTCCGCTATGTCAACTTGGTTTCCTCTATTATTTAGACATTGCTTGCCAACCATTCTTTCATAGTGTATGATCACTTCTTTGGTATATTTACACTTTAGAAAAAGGTGTGTTGTATCCTCATCATATATGATTCACAAAGGCAACATTGAGATGTGATAACTCCACTCCCTTGATGAAAATCGGAAAAGGTTTCAAAGGCTTTGACACAAAGCCTGTGTCAAAAGTCTTGAAGCTAAAGCTGTATTGATGAAATTCAAAACCTGTATTTTAGTTATTATCTTATATATATCATCTATTAATGGTTTCCGAATATTATTATACATATGTTATACTAACCATACAACAAAGATTTCGAAGAAATCTCCTTCCTTAAAGATGAAAGACATGAAGATCAAATCAGGTGGATTGTGGCTTCGCAGTTTCTTGAAATAGAAGATTGCGAAGATCCTTCCTAAGCCATGATCTCAAGTAGCCGTTGGGTGAAGATTCTTGGCGCCGATTTGATCAAGAATAAAAGGAGATGAAGAAGAAAGAAGAAAGGAGAGTTAAACAACTGACGATCATTGATTTACAACACACACTCAGCCCTCAAGTCAATCTTTCTTCTACGTGTACTCTCTGCTAGGTGTTAAGTGTCTTATCTTTTGTTAAAAAGCTTTTGAGAGTTACACAGTGAGCTCATAGGATATATTCTGAGAGAGTGTTATACTCGAGAGTTTATAACTCAGGAAGTGAGCACTAGGTTATTGATTCACGAGTGTAAGAGGATTGTACTAGATAGCTGAGAGAGGTGGGGCTCTTCTAGATTGGTCTAGGACTCCAAGGGAACGAGAGTTGACTAGATTGCCATTGTATAGGAGAGAGGCTTCTCGGTGAGCTATTAGGATCCTAAGCTGTGTGAATCAATAAAGCCTGTTGAATTCTAGGGTTGTGGAAGAACCCTAGGCGGGGACTAAGCCTTAAACGAGCCGAACCTCGTTAACAATTCATCGTGTTCTTTACTTATTGCTTTACCATTATTTCCGCACTTGTTTTGAATTGTATAACTTTGTTGTGCTTCAGGTATCCCAATTGAAAGAATTAAGTTTACTCCCGGAGGTTTGGAAAGCATTTCAAAAGTCTTGAGATTGTCAGCGAAAATTTGGCATACTCTATTCAACCCCCCCCTTCTAGAGTATCTTTATTCTACTTTGTTATACATTATCGAACCTTCAATTGGTATCAGAGCCTTACTCACTGCTTTTGATCTAACAATCTTGTGAGTTTTGATCATGTCTGGTGAAGCAAGCGGAGGATTTGCACAAGGGAGGTATACCAACAGACCACCACTCTTTGTGGGAAACAACTTTGTCCACGTACTAGAGGTCCTTGATGAAAATGTTCATTATAGATCAAGATCTGGAACTTTGGAACATTATAGAGAATGGTCCAAGGATTCCTGAGAAAGAAGGACCTAATGGAAGCAGAGTCGCGAAGACTGAGGACGAATACATCCAAGCAGATCTTGAACTCGTCTCCAAGAACTATAAAGCCATTAACTTACTATATTGTGGTCTTAGTACTGATGAGTTTAATCGTATTTCATCTTGTAGGTCTGCTACAGAGATTTGGGACAAGTTAGTTGTCACCTACGAAGGAATAAGTCAAGTGAAGGACACCATGATCAGTATCTTCCTTCGAAAATATGAACTTTTCAAAATGAAGCCTGATGAGTCTATCAAGGCCATGTTCACACGATTCACGGAAATCACGAACAACCTTGACTCTCTCGGCAAGACCTTTGAAAATGTTGAGAAAGTAAGGAAGATATTGAGGTGCCTCCCAAAAGACAAATGGGGCCCTAAAGTGACAGCCATAGAGGAAGCCCAAAATCTCACCACTCTACCCCTTGATGACTTGCTTGGGAAGTTGATCACACATGAGATGATTCTCAATGAAGACGATGGAGAAATCCCAACAAGCACTAAGAACATGGCACTCAAGTCTAAGAAGGATGAGCCCAAAGATGTGTCTGATTCTGAAGAAGAGGATGATGATGAGGATCATCCCTTTGCTCTCATTACAAGGGGTCTTTCTCGAATCCTCAAGATGAAGAAGCAATTCAACAACAAAGATGGATCAGAGTCTTCTAAATTTCGAGGTAAATCTCAATACAACAAATATGACAAGAAGACTAAACCTTTGTCTTGTTTTGAATGTGGTGAAACAGACCATCTAGTGAAAGATTGCCCTCAAAAGAAGAAGAGCCAGGTCAAGAAAGGTGATAGATGGAAAAAGAAAACCATGGTGGCAGCTAGGAGTGATTCTGACTCAGGTGACTCAGATTCAGATGATTAGAAGGCCAACATTTGTCTCATGGCCTCAGGAGATGAATCCCACTATGAGCAACTTGAGGTAACTGTAAGAGAACTTATGGCAAGTGCAAAAGAGGTACTATCGGAATTCCTTTCTAATATGATTGCCAATGAAGAGAAGCTTATTGCCCAGACCAACACTCTTATTAAGAAAATCGTGGACCATGAAAGAACTATTGAGGAACTGTCAATGAGGGTCAAAAGTCTTGAAACCTCTTATTCGGATCTTGAAGAAGTGAAATCTGAACTCAAACAAGATCTCTCGTTTTTAAGAAGTGAACATCATGACTTAGAGAGCGAGAAGATCTCCCTGAATAAGAAGATTCAATACCAACAGACAGCCCTCATAAGTTTTACCAAGTCCAAGGGCACTCTTGATAGGATGTTGGGTGAGCAACAAAGTTCTCTAAACAGAAGTGGTATTGGTTACAATCCGAGGTTTTTAAAGAAGCAACACATTACCACTTTTGTAAAAGCAAAGGGAAGCAGAACCTCTTCTATATGTCACCACTGTGCAAGAAAGGGACATGTAAGAGAGACCTGCCCCTATAGAAGAAAGGATCCTCATATTATTCGCAATATATTTCCTGTTCACTTGAGAAAATAACGGATAATGCAAGTTTGGGTCCCCAAAGGCACTATTTTACCAAATATGGTTTATCCCAATAACGGATCTAAATTTGCTTATTGGTCTAGCCACAAAGGTTGATTTTTGTTTTGCAGGAGATCACCAAGGTGAAAGAGCAAAAATGGATTATTGATAGTGGATGCTCTAGACATATGAGTGGGAAGAGGTCTCTCTTCCATGAACTGAAGAAGCAATCCACTGGAACAATCACTCTTGGTGACAAAGGAAAGTGTGACATCGTTGGTATCGGTAGTGTTGGGAGTGATCCTAACCACAGTATTAAAAATGTTTATCTTGTTGATGGTTTGAAGTATAATTTGCTTAGTGTTTCTCAACTATGTGATAATGGTAATGATGTTGGATTTAACAAGAAAAGATGTTTAGTGCGCAGAGAAGATACAGGTGAAATAGTTCTAACTGCCTATCGTTATAACAACATCTATGCCGTGAATGCTGAGCAAGTGGCACAAGGAAGCTTAACCTGCCTAAAGGCTTTGACGGACGATCCAAAGCTTTGGCACAGGAGACTCGGTCATGTAAACCCACATACACTACAAAAGCTTGTGTCCAAAGGGCTTGTAAGAGGACTACCTGAGATGGACTTCAAAGGTATTAAGATTTGCAAAGCATGCACACGAGGTAAACAAACACGTAGCTCTTCCAAACCCAAAAGGTTGTAAGTACTTCTAGACCCCTTGAACTTTTACATATGGATTTATGTGGTCCTATGCGAGTCAAATCTCCCAGTGGTAAAAAGTACATGCTTGTTGTTGTTGATGATTTTTCGAGATATACTTGGGTTGCATTTTTAAAAGAAAAATCAAAGGCTTTATTTGAGTTTTCAAAACTTTGTAAGGAGTTGCAAACTTTAAGAAACGAGCCCATAGTGTCAATTCGAAGTGATCATGGTAGGGAGTTTGATCAACTTCAGTTTGATTTGTTTTGTGCCAAATATGGCATCTCCCATAATTTTTCTGCTCCTAGGACACCTCAACAGAATGGGGTTGTGGAACGAAAGAACCGAACCCTAGAGGACATGGTCAGGACTATGCTTTCATAAAATGCACTTCCTAAAACCTATTGGGCTGAAGCTGTTAACACAGCTAACTATATTTTGAATCGTTGTCTTATTCGTTCCATCTTAAAGAAAACTCCTTATGAACTTTTCAAAGGCCGCAAACCCCTTATATCATATTTCAAATCCTTTGGCTGTACTTGTTTTGTTCATAACAATGGAAAAGACAACCTTGGGAAATTTGATGCGCGTAGTGATGAAGGTATATTTCTTGGCTACTCCACAAGTAGCAAAGCATATAGAATCTTCAACAAAAGGACCAAGATGGTTGAGGAAAGTATTCATGTTATATTTGATGAATGCAATGACGGTTCTTTAAGTGAAAATGTTGCAGGTTTAGATCTTAACAACCATACAGAGAATGAGGATGGTGATGATATTGCTACTAAGAACACAGAGAAGAGGAACATGCATGATCAGATTCTTAACACTAAGGAGTTGGCTCAAGGTCTTGAAGCTCAGTCCAAAGCCCTTGACAATCAGTCCAAAGCTATTGAGACATCAGATACTCCAGTAACTGAGCATAATGTATCAAGGGAGTCAGATGGACCTCAAACAAATCCTGTTAATGTGACGAACCAGGGAGCTGAGACTAGCAAGAGAAAGTTCAAATACTCCTCGTCACACCCATTACAGGATATCATCTCTGACCCTACATCTAGTGTTCAAACTCGTTCTAAACTTAAAAATCTCTGTGCTTTTCACGCTTTTGTTTCACTTGTAGAACCAAAGAAGGTGGATGAGGCCCTTCAAGAGTCAGACTGGATCATTGCTATGCAAAGTGAGCTTAATGAATTTGAAAGGAACAAAGTCTGGACCTTGAAGCCTAGGCCAAAGCATCAATCAGTCATTGGCACACGTTGGGTATTTCGGAACAAGCTAGATGAGAATGGTAAGGTTGTGAGGAACAAAGCAAGGCTTGTTGCTCAAGGCTACAATCAAGAGGAAGGTATAGACTACGAGGAGACTTTTGCTCCCGTGGCTAGGCTTGAAGCCATTCGCATTTTATTAGCATTTGCATCTTTTATGGGCATAAAACTATATCAAATGGATGTCAAGTGTGCATTTCTTAATGGTTTCTTAGAAGAAGAAGTTTATGTGGATCAACCCCCAGGTTTTGAAAGTTTGGAATTTCCTAATCATGTTTACAAACTAGACAAAGCGCTATATGGTTTGAAACAAGCCCCAAGAGCTTGGTATGAGCGCTTGTCAAAATATCTTTTAGAAAATGATTTTAAAAGGGGGTTGATCGACAAGACTCTTTTCATCAAGACCAAAGGAAAGGATATATTGGTTATCCAAATATATGTTGATGATATATTGTTTGGTGCTACTAACACATCTTTGTGCAAGGAATTTTCTGATATAATGTGCAGTGAATTTGAGATGAGCTTAATGGGAGAACTCAACTTCTTTTTGGGGTTGCAAGTTCATCAATCTAAGAGAGGGATCTTTGTCAACCAAAGCAAGTATACTAAGGATCTCTTGAAGAAGTTTAAGATGGATCAATCCAAAGCAGCCAAGACACCCATGAGCCCAACCTTGTCCTTAGATCAAGACAAGACCGGGAAGAGTGTCAATCAAAAGGAGTATCGAGGGATGATTGGATCTTTATTATATCTTACTGCTAGTAGACCTGACATCATGTTTAGTGTTTTCATGTGTGCCAGGTTTCAAGCTGATCCCAAAGAATCTCACCTTGTGGCTGTAAAGAGGATCTTTCGATATCTAAATGGCACCAAGGAGCTTGGCTTGTGGTACCCGAAGCAAAGAGATTTTACACTAATTGGGTATTCTGATGCAGACTTTGCATGCTATAAGGTGGATAGGAAGAGCACATTGGGATGTTGCCAATTCTTAGGGGCATCCTTGATTAGTTGGCACTCAAAGAAACAAAACTCAGTTGCTCTTTCGACTGCCGAAGCTGAATACATAGCCGCTGGAGCCTGCTGCTCCCAAATCCTTTGGATTGCTCAACAAATGAGAGATCTTGGCATCGACCTCAAAAACATTCCCATTAAGTGTGACAACACCAGTGCCATCTCCATTACAAAGAATCCCGTTAAGCATTCAAGAACCAAACATATTGATGTGAGGCATCATTTCATTAGAGATCATGTCGAAAAAGGTGATGTGTCAATATCATTTATATCAACTGATTATCAATGGGCTGACATTTTTACTAAGCCTTTGGCAGAGGATAGGTTCACCTTCATTAGACGTGAAATCGGAATGCTTAACAGGGATGCACTTTCGTAGGGGGAGCTTTCCCTTTACGAAAGAAAACTTCTACTCAGTGTCAAGACCTTTGAACCTCATTTCAAAGGTTGTGAACTGAACAGTAGAGCACATATAACGGATCATATATTTGGTTGGTATCTTTTTAGATATTTGGTCAAATATGTTTTAAAAAGGAAGGTTAAATATCTTTACTTCATTGTTACCTTCAGAAAATCTTTTTATTGCATGTTATCCGATTATATTTTTATTTGTGGAAATTTTTTAAAATCGGATAACCATCTTGCCTTAACAATTAAGATTCAAACGGCTCTTTGTTCAAATTTTGAATTTGTTTTGGTAAAACTGATTTTGAAAATATGGTAGTGATATGATGAGTTAGAGTTATTACCTTGGAAACTACCACCTTGTCCCATCAACTTACCTCACCCGCTCCCTTTTTAAATCACACAATCTTTACTCCCACTATTCACATCTTCAAAGCCCACCGTTTCTCTCTCTATTCTCTCTGACCTTTAGACCATCTTCTTCATCCTTTCTCTCTGAAATTCTTTACCGTTCGTATCCATGGCACCCAAATCCAAGAAAACCTCCACCCCCAAAAGACTTGGCGCTACCTCCAAAGGTCATCAAATCCCCCTTGTGTCTTCCCCTCAACCTGAACCTACCCCTGAGACCATTGTCCCGAGCACCATCCTTGAGAGCACCCTTGCCGAAATCAAGCAGTCCACGAAGCGCCAGAAAAAGACGCCCCTCAGTAGGAAGCTTAAGGGAAAGAAAAAGGTCATTGGTGAGGAAGAGGAGGAAGAGGAAGATCTTGAGGAGATTCTAGAGAGAGATGCTGAAAAAGAGGCCGAGGAAGAGGCCTAGAAAAAGAAAGAGGCCGAGGAAGAGGCCCAGAAAAAGAAAGAGGCCGAGGAAGAGGCCTAGAAAAAGAAAAAGGCCGAGGAAGAGGCCAAGAAAGAAGCAGAGAAGGAGGTTCCAGCAGGAGAGGAACCAGAGGAAGAGGAAGCTGAGGAGGACGACGAGGTTGATGATGACGAGGAGGCTGAGGGAGATGAGGCTGAGGAGTCTGCTGAGGGCTCGGGGTCTGAGGAAGAAGAGGAAGAGGAGCCGGAACCTGTTCCCTCTCCTACTCCTCCTCCTCCTCCTCCCCCGTCCCCGAAGAAGCACAAGGCCGCTAAAGCCAAGATGTCTCCACCTCCCAAGCGCTCCAGGAAAGCCAATCCCAAAAGATTTGAAGCGCTCGTCAAGTCGACCGCTCCAACAAAAGCCCGAAGAAAGAATGCTGAGCCTGCCGTCGATCCCCCTGCACTTATCCAGGTAAACCAATCCTTACCCTCCTCCTGGTTTGAGAATGCTGAGATGGCTGGAAAATGGGTAGACGAGTTCAAAACTCGTAGGATTTGTTGTTCTGATTTTATTGATTTTAACTTTTAGAAGCTTTGAACCTACCCTGCATCTCCCTTCTCAAACAAACCCCTGCATGGACCCTAGTGAACTTTGAATCTGAGTACTACCCACAACTCACCCGTCTCTTCTACATAAACCTCAAAGCCAAGCACACCGATGAAGGCTGGACTCTGGAGTCAGTCGTCAAAGGGGTTAGAATCATGTTCAACTCCATTGACTTCGCTGAACTCCTTGGTCTTCCCAAACCAAGTCCACCCTCCCCTCAAACCCCCACAAAAGACCAGTGTGTTACTCTTGCCCGCGCCAAATACCTACTCCCCGAAGCATCAAGCAGCACCTTCAAACAACTCCCCCACTCGTCCCTCACACTTGAAGCCAAAATCATCTTTAACATTATTGTGAGATGTCTCTTACCCCGAATCAACTCTGGCTCCCTCCTCACTGACAATGCTATGGTCCTCCTGTACCGCATATTGAATGGCCATGATCTTGATCTGGCCAATACCATTTTAGGATCCATTGCACACACCCGAAAAGCCAGAAAAGGAACTCCCCTCCCATTCGCAAACCTCTTGACCCGTGTCTTCAAAGCTTCTAAAATTGATTTTGAAAATGAAGAACAACAACATCATACGGTAAAATTTGACTCCAAGAGCTTTGAGAAGATTGGCATAACTCAAATCCCTCAAGGGACTTGGAGCCTTGCCTCTTCTTCCTCAAAAGCTCTTCCCACTAGCTCTGCCATCGATGAATGCATGGAGAACCTGGAGTTGAGTTTGGAGGAAGTTCGCATGGACGTCAAGGAGTTGTGCCACGAGTTGCTGGTTGAGATGAGAGAGATGGCCAAGCAGTTAAACGAGTTGAAGATGCTGATCAAGGATGGTGCTCAAGACGATGAACCCTGAACCCCTATCCTAACCCTTGATCTAACTCTCTAACACTGCTGGCCCTGTTTTCAAAACTTTTGGTGACTGTTCTCATACTCCTCCCTTTGTTGAAAGACAAAAAGGGGGAGATTGGTTAGACTTTAAACTTGGTTAGAGGTTAGACTTTAAACTTGGTTAGACTTTAAACCATTTTGAAGTAAAGGGTCTTGGAAGACCTTATTTTGCCTTATATTGTTGGATGCGTTTATCATTGGTTTTGAACTTATATGATCCAACATTTGTCTAACCCTTGCAAGTATTTAGTCCGATTTTTTTTATATGATATATTTGTTTGACTAAGTTACAGGGATGCCCAGGTTTTGTCTTTCATCAAGGGGGAGATTGATAACTCCACTCCCTTGATGAAAATCGGAAAAGGTTTCAAAGGCTTTGACACAAAGCCTGTGTCAAAGGTCTTGAAGCTAAAGCTGTATTGATGAAATTCAAAACCTGTATTTTAGTTATTATCTTATATATATTATCTATGTATGGTTTCCGAATATTATTATACATATGTTATACTAACCATATATCAAAGATTTCGAAGAAATCTCCTTCCTTAAAGCTGAAAGACATGAAGATCAAATCAGGTGGATTGTGGCTTTGCAGTTTCCCGAAATAGAAGATTGTGAAGATCCTTCCTAAGCCATGATCTCAAGTAGCTGTTGGGTGAAGATTCTTGGCGCCGATTTGATCAAGAATAAAAGGAGATGAAGAAGAAAGAAGATAGGAGAGTTAAACAACTGACGATCATTAATTTACGACGCACACTCAGCCCTCAAGTCAATCTTTCTTCTACGTGTACTCTCTGCTAGGTGTTAAGTGTCTTATCTTTTGTTAAAAAGCATTTGAGAGTTACACAGTGAGCTTATAGGATATATTCTGAGAGAGTGTTATACTCGAGTGTTTATAACTCAGGAAGTGAGCACTAGGTTATTGATTCACGAGTGTAAGAGGATTGTACTAGATAGCTGAGAGAGGTGGGGCTCTTCTAGATTGGTCTAGGACTCCAAGGGAACAAGAGTTGACTAGATTGCAATTGTATAGGAGAGAGGCTTCTCGGTGAGCTATTAGGATCCTAAGCTGTGTGAATCAATAAAGCCTGTTGAATCCTAGGGTTGTGGAAGAACCCTAGGCGGGGACTAAGCCTTAAAGGAGCCGAACCGCGTTAACAATTCATCGTGTTCTTTACTTATTGCTTTACCATTATTTCCGCACTTGTTTCGAATTGGAAAGCATTTCAAAAGTCTTGAGATTGTCAGCGAAAAGTTGGCATACTCTATTCAACCCCCCCTTCTAGAGTATCTTTATTCTACTTTGTTATACATTATCGAACCTTCAAGATGGATCTCGATTTATATATCTATTTAGTCTTTACTTTGTTGGTAGGCCGTCAATCATTATTTTCCATACTAAATTTTTAATCCTAGGTGGTAGGTTCAATTTCCAGATCCATTTATTGTCGACATTATTTTATTGTCTTGTATTGTCTAAATATTGTGTTGATTTAGTCATGAATGATCCGCTGGGTTCCAACTTCCAAATGAGTTTATCCGAGGTGTCCCACTCTGGAATTTGAATTTCTAGAATTTTTTGGACTATGTTAGGCGGGAATATGCTATTAAGAAGAGTAATATTCCATTGTTTTTGATTAGTTAGAAGCTGATTTACTCTCATGTTTGGGTCTAAGTTATCCAAGTCTTCTTCTAGTGGGTAACCATTTAACCATGGATCATTCCATACATTTATCGATGTACCATTTGCAATGATCCAAAGGAGACCTTGATTGAATTTCTTCCTAAGAGTTAATAGTCTCCCAAATTGCCAAGACGTGTTTAGGTTCGTTCTTTGATTGATGCTCTCATTTTCCAAGTATTTCTCTTTTATTACTTTTATCCATATGTTGTTTTGATCCGTATGGAGTCTCCATAATAGCTTCATTTGCAAGCTTTCATTTAGGTCTTCAGATTTCCTGATTCCTAATCCTCCTTGTCGCTTGGGTTTGCAAATCTTGTCCCAACTAATTAGAGGTGTGTATATCTCTGATTGAAGTTTATTCCAGAAAAAGTTCTTGTTAATTTGGTCCATTTGTTGTAGGATACCTTTTGGCAGTAGGAAATTTTGCATAAGGTAGTTTGTTTTGGAGCTCAGGTTTGCTTGGATAAGAACCGCTCTTCCTGCTTGTGACAGGGTTGAAGCCTTCTATTTAGTTAGTTGCTTATTGAGATTTTGTATAGCCTCGTCAAACACACAGTTCTTGACTCTACTATTAATAAGAGGAATGCCTAGTTATTTTTCTATAGTTTTTGAAATCGGGATTCTCATTTGTTGTGCTAGGGATCTTGCTAGAGTAGTACTAACATTTGCTGAAATTTGAATTGAACTTTTAGTATAGTTTACTGTTAAACCAGACAAATTGGAGAAATTATTCATCATATTTTGAATTTTGTGTGAGGCTTGTGTGGGCCGCTTTAGCGAAGATAATTGTTTCGTCAGCAAAGGTCAGAAAAGGTATGGGAGTGCCATTTTTCTTTAATTTGATGCCTACTAAACCATCATCAAGTAAGGCCTCCTTGTGTAATTCTCTTGCAAGATCTTCCATTACCATTATAAATATATAGGGAGCAAGAGGGTCACCTTGTCTAATTCCCCTATTAGGTTTAAATTGTTTCCCTAGAGTGTTGTTAACTAGCACCGAGAGAGTGGTTGTTGTTAAATATTTCATTACCCAATTAATCCAAATTGGGTGGACACCAAACTTGATGAGTACAGCTTCAATATATGACCAATTGATTTTGTCATAGGCCTTTTCCATGTCCAGTTTTAAAGTCATCCATCCTTTCTTACCTTTTTGTTTATGAAAGCTGTGGAATATTTCATGTGCAATTAGAGTATTATCTTGCATTGACCTCCCTTCCACAAAAGCCCCTTGAAAAGGGCTTATGAGCTTAGGGAGGATGGGTTTTAGTCTATTTACCAGAATTTTAGTGATAACTTTATATATGGTGTTGCAAAGACTAATCGGCCTATAATGATTAATATTCATAGGGCTTTCTGTTTTTGGTATTAGAGCGATGAAAGTTTGGTTTATTTCAGAGAGTAGATTTCCAGAATGAAAGAAAGCTTTTATAGCCTTACAAAGAGAAGGCCCGACTATGTGCCAATATTTACTATAGAATTCCGAGGGATAGCCATCAGGACCAGGAGTCTAATCTTCTGCCATGTTAACTATTACGTTTTTTATCTCATTCATTGTTGGGGGCTTAGTTAGGGCCAAATTCTCTACACGGGTTACTTGTGGATGAATGTTTCTAATATCATCTTGCGAGACTTTCCTTTGTTGAGAGCTTACAAAACACTCAACCATTTCATCCGTGATTTGATTCGATATATGCGTAGGGTCAGTTATTATCTCCCCTTGTTTTGAAACAAAGGATAATGTATTTCTGCTGAAGCTTCTTATTTTGGCGGTGGTTTGGAAGTACTTAGTGTTTCTGTCTGCTAGTTGAGTGCGCTTAATTCTAGCTCGTTGTTTCCAGAACTTATAATTATACTCTAACAGTTTGTTTTTTTTCTTCCAGTCTTGCTAATTTAATCTTTTCATTAGCATAAGTGTTTCCCCAGGGTAGTATAATCTAAATATTTAAAATATCTTGTTCCAGTTTAGTTAGCTGTTTTTGAATCTTGTTATCTTGGTTCTTACAACATTCTTTTGTATTTTTCTTTAATAATTTTTGTTTTTTGACAAGTTTATAACTAAAGGTGCGTGAGATCTTATTTTGCCAAACTTTTCTAACAATGTTTTCGTAGTCTGACTTTGAAGTCCAAGCCATTTTAAATCTAAAAGGCGTTCCTTTTTTGCCGTCAGAGATGCCTATCTGCATCGTTATAAGGCAATGATCTAAGGTAGAAAATGAGTGATGTTGAACCCTGAGATTTTTAAACTTTGTGACAATATCTTGATGTGCTAAAACACGATCCAATCTTTCATATGTGTTATTGAGACTCGTCTTGTTTTTCCTCCAAGTGAAAGGAGAACCTGTAAAAGGTATCGTATGAAGATTAAGCTCTTCTTTAACATATTTTAGTCTTCTAAATCTTGCAATAGTTGGGATGTTCCCTCCAACCTTTTTTGTATCATTTTCAATATTATTTAAATCACCTATTATAATTACAGGGGTTAAATGTTTATTGACAATAGTAAATATTTCCTCCCAAAATGTATTTTTCTCATGTTCTACAAAAGGAGTGTAAACGAATAAGATGGCAAATTCAAGATCATTTAAAACTACTTTGATCATGCAATATCTATCATTTTGTTCTAAGATGGTGCTATCATCTAGTATTTTGTGTCGTTTGTATAGAATCCATAGACCTCCTTTGTAACCATTAGCTTTGATAACATGTGCATTATGAAATCCTGTGTTTCTTAGTTGTAATTCTGCGGGGGCTTCCGTTGCTTTCGTTTCAGCAAGTGTAAGGAGATCTAGCTCATTTGTATGTCTCAATAAGTTTATCTCTTGCAATAGGAGAGGACGCCTAGTTCCTCTCACATTCCAATATCTGAGATTAATCATTAAAATTATTTTCGGGATGCTAGTTTGGCCGATGTAGTGAAGCGTTAACTTTGTGTTTACATCTCTTTCAAGTCGAAGCTTTGTCTGCTTCATTTGTTAAAAAAGTTTTGCTAAGAAGGTTGATAGTAGAGGTTTGGTGTAAGGTTTTGGTAAAGCCTGTCACTACACAATACAAAGAGGTATTGGCGGTAGGCTTGTCCACGGATCGGACCCGCCGAGTCGACGGGTCGGACCTGGCGGGTCAAGGGTTGACGGGTCAGACCCGGTGGGTCACGGGTCGGGAAATCAGGACCCGAACCCGTGGGATAGGCGGGTCGGCGGGTCAAGTGACTCGGCGGGTCACGGGTCGACCCGCCGGGTCAACGGGTCGACCTGTTTTTTAAAAAAAATCAATTTTTTTAAATTCTACCAAGAAACAGCCCTTTTTAAAAAAAAATTGTCAACCCGGCGGGTCAATTTCACAAACTCCCCGATCTGAACCCGAACCCGTAACCCACCATGACCCTTGATCCATCTGAACCGGACCCGCCGGGTCACTGACACGCCAAACCCGTCGGGTCACGGGTTGACCCGTGACCCGTGGACAGGCCTAATTGGCGGGACGAGGCTTATAAGTTTTCTAGGGAGAATTGGCATACCTTGAAGCAAAGAGAACATAATTTGCTTCACCTTCAAGCAAATGGAACGAAGAACAAGACACAACAAATGGCCAAAAGGGACCATCAGCCCAAGGCACATCAAGCCATATGAGCTTAAATCATCTGAATCCACACCGAAAGCCAAAGAAATTGAGCAAATGACATTGCTTGGATTTGGGAGATTGAGTGTTTCACAAAAGTTAAAAACTTTCTATGAAAAATGGTAATGAATGGAACCCCGACAAAAATGAGACTAGCACAAAAAGGAGTAGCAGTCCCGCTACCTCATACATTTTGTAACCAGACTAACAAAGATGACACCCATTTATTCACCAACTACGCGCGCGCGCATACACACACTGGTAACCTTGTGGCGGGGAATTTAGACTATTAGAAACAAAATAACTTTCAATGATGGCAACTTTAAGGATAAAAGGAAACAAGAAACCTACCTACAACAGCTTTGTAAGAAACTACGTGATTACAAGACCACCCATGAGGAAAACACTATAATGGAAACCACCTAGCCAAAAACCCAACCCAGGAAAAAGAAAAATATAAGGTGGAAAAAGCCGACAATGGGACACTTTAAAATCAATTTTGATGGATCTAAGCTTCATACTGGACTTGCCACGTCAAGTTTTGTCATTCAGGATGCGTTTGGATTGAACATCTCTTCAGGTAGTATACAGTGTGGCTCCGCCTCCTCCTTACAAGTGGAAGCTTTTGCGCTCCAATCTAGTCTGGTTGCTGCAAAGGACTTTGGCCTGAGATGTATCATGATTCAGGGTGACTGTTTGACAATCATCAACTCCGTCACTAGTAAGTGGAGATTCTCTTGGGAGATTGAGATGACCATTACTAACATTATGTAGCTTCTTTGTCATTTTGAGTGGTCTTCCTGCTCACATGTCTTTCATGAGCTCGACCAGGTGGTAGACAAGGTGGCGCACCTACGCCATTTGATGGAGCATGAAGAAGTCACGTCGCACCCGAAGCTCCTTTCCCTCGTAAGGAGGGATGCAATTGGTTGTTTTTTCAGTAGTGATGCAATTGGTGGTGACCACGCAATGCGGTATAGGCGAGGTTAAGTTTTGTTGTGATCGTGGGTTGGGTCTGTGAAGCCGAACTTGAAAACTACCCCTTAAATAGCCCAATTTGTTACGATGTCAAAGATCAATCACATTGGAATTTATCCAAGTATATGGTTATATTTTAGGTCAAATTATAAAAAACTATCCCTTAAATGGTCCAATTTGCTCAAAATCATCCCTTAAACTTATAATATTAGAAAACCACCCATTAAAAACCAAAAGTTTTTATAGAACCACCGAAATATCAAATCTATTAGGTTATATTAAATAATTTCAAAAACAAAATACTCTTAGTTTCTCATAGTAATTTAGGAGGAAAATATAAAAGAAAGGAAAAATTATTCATGCCCTTCCTCATGTTAATTTGTCCGTCGTTACGAGGCTATGCCCTCTACCACTACCACCCTTTTCTTCAAGTCAACCATCAATACAAGGATGTTTCATTGCCACTCGTAGAAGATGAATCAAAAGTTGTCGAGTGAGGAAATGTAGCTCGGTTAACCAAAACAACGACGTAAGAGGAAGGTGAATAAATCAAATGCTATCATTGGGTCTAAAAAATTGCAAAAAAAAAAAAAGAATGAGTTGGATGTTGTGGAATAACATTAAAAAAAAATTCGACGTTTTAATAAGGTTGTTGTAGTCATTTACTGCATTTTTAATTAAAACCCTACTAGATTTGAAGGATGGGTGGTTCTACACAAAATTTTGAGTTTTAATGGTTGATTTACTACAATTATGTGTTTAAGGGGTGGTTTGAAACAAATTAGGCTATTTAAGGGGCGGGTTTCTTCAGGTTTGCCAATATTTTATACGCATCTACTAGCTTTGTCTTATCTTTCTAAATTGCAAGAAGACATGGGCTGCGAGCTTCGTCAATCCCATCCATATTAACATAACTTGTGATATAAATATGATATTACATATATTATAACTTTTAAAATATTTAAAACATCATCCATATTAACTTTTATTTTGTTCAATTTTATGGTATCATAAGGGCTATTGACATGATAACAAAAGGACGACTATTGACAAGATGATTTTTAACAAATTATCTACCAACTCCTTTTCATTTTTAAAAATATTTCCAACCCCAGACCAAAATAACAAAAACATAAACTCCATTCCTTTTAAACCACCATCTACTGCTGCATAGGTGCTTCTTCCCCTTATTGAAATCAGGCCACCCCCAACATGAGAGTCGACATTGAAACACCCAATGACACGCCTCCACTCCACCCTCACCATCTTTTTTGGGTTTTGTTGGAGTCGGATCCTCCATTTAGAAGTCATTGAGGGCCTCGATGGCCACCATTACTCTCTTGTCATTGACCCCTATCATCACATCATGGTGGTCGACGCTAGTGATGCATTTGTTGGCCTGAGTGGGCGATGAGAATTGGTGGCTTGAGTGGTCGATTTGCCGAAGTCTTCACCTACCAAAACTCTTCTAGTGGCATTGCCTTATTAAACCCTAGAAGATGATGAACATTTAATTAAAAAACCATTTGGATGTTTTTTTGCATAAGAAAATACTTTAAGACAAATTAATTAGCAATTCTTATCAATTATGCATCAAATGATGTTAAATTGAATCTCAATTTGACAGGAATCCATGTGAATTCGAAGTTGTTCCTTTAATGTGCTATTTGGTCTTAATCAAATTTTGTAAATATTTTTTACAATTGAAAAGGACATGTGTGAAAATTATTTACATTTATCTTGTCAATAGACATTTTACTATCTTGTCGATAGTTGTTAGAACATGGGGTAAATGTGTAATTGAATTTTCTGATGTATAGGTGACCCACATGTCTCTATATAAAAGGGAAATACATTTAACAAACTAATGATATATGATAGATAATGGAAGTTTCACTTTTTGCAAAAGCTTCCCATCTTCTTCCTTCCATAACAGATCTCCGTTCTCATCCTCCACTTTCTACTAGTTCATCCATTTCTATTTCTGAGACATACCTTCATTGATCATTTGTCACACCATGAGTTGTAGCATATATGGTATTATAGCCATAGATCTGAACAAGGAATTGAGAAGATGGAGGCAAACAAATATACATCTAGCGAACTGTAGCTCCATCACTTAGATCATCCAAATTACGTGTTGTCGACAAGATTGTTGAATGAGAGAAAATATAGCCACTGGAAGAGATCATTCAAGGTCTCATTAATAACAAAAACAAGCTAGGATTCATCACCGGAACCTGCTCGAGGCTGTCATCAGAGTCTTAGTCATGCGCAAAGTGGGATCGATGTAATTCCATTGTAATCTCGTGGCTACCACATTCTGTAGAGAAAGAAATTGTAGAATCTATATTGTATTGCCACACTGCTAGTCAAATTTAGAAGAAATTAGGAAATAGATTTGGAAAATTAAACAGAACTAGAATCTATTAGGTTCAACGAGAGTTGATTTCACCGAGTCATGGAAGTAGTTCAATTTCTATGTATTTTACTAAAATGAAGAAAATATAGGATGAGTGTATGTTGCTGATTGAGGATGATGCGTGTGAGTGTGGTTGTAGATAAGTTTTGAACAAAATTATGCAAGATCCGCATGTTGTTAAAGTTTTGATGGGATTGAATGATAACTTTAATGCAGTTAGATTAGTTATATCAAATGATGTTGTAGGAAGAACAAGAAAGAGGCATAGGAGTAACTATGAAGGCTGAAATAGAGACCATGGTGTTTGTTGTACAGAGAAATCAAATCAATAATGGTCAATGACAAGGATAGAAAGCTTTCTGTGGCCATTATAAAGTGGGAGGTCATTCCATTGAAAATTGCTAGAAGATCCATGGATATCCTAACACTAATTCAACTGGATTTTATGAGGACTGCAAGGTTAAAGTCATGCGATAGACAAATGCTGGAAATTACATGGATAACCACCAGGAAAAGAAGAAAATAAGTTCTTTCATACTCATTGCAAGACTAGAGGTCATAACTTTTATGAAAATTTTAGAAATTGTCCTATAGATTTTTTAAAAATGTTTGGTTCTTAATTATATAACTTTTTTGTTAAATTATCCAAATTATAACTTTTTTTTAACAATGTTTTATTGTTATTGCTGTTTAAATAAAAAACTACATTCATTTTGACAACATAAATCATTAAACATAGTTATTTGCATTACACATTTTTGTTCATCGACCAAATTACATCCCTTAGAAATTTCTAAGTAGACATGGAAAATAATTATAACTTTGTTACATTAAACAAATATAACAATATCGTGTGCAAATGCACACGACAACTTGACCAATTTTTATATGAATACAACACAATGAACTTGAGTAATACTAATAAAATGTCTAACGTCGGCATAGCTTATAAGATATTGTCTTCATATCTTTTAATTTGTTTGTTGAACACTCATACTAGACACTCTTCTGCTTCATTATCTCAGCACTTACAGTTGACGAGGGGGCTGCTAATCGTGATGGAGATAGACGAGTATTAGTCCCATCATCATTTCGATTGTCATCATTAGCTACAGATTTGCTGAGAACTTGTTTTATTTCCTCCAAAAAGTGGGATCGTTGTTCTCTCTTTTTCTCTGAGCATTGACTGTGTGTCAAATCGTGAACAGTCAAAACATGTGTGAAATGCACAACCACCTTAATGTTATCTCCAACTTCTTTGATCACCACCTTGTGCAAATTCTGAAAACAATGCTTATGTTCACTAAAGAACCTGACCAAAATTTGAAAAAGGATTAGAAAAACATCAAATAAATTAGTATTGTTAATACTTATAAATTTGAAATTCATCTGAAAGCAAGTATTTGGCCAAAAACAAGTATGTGACTTACTTGTCTATATAATGTTTCAATGTTTGCATACAAGTGGAAGAAGCAAGGGTAAGCTCTACATCATCACATGGATCGGGTTGCCAACCGAGGTTGACGATTGCTTTGCCGGACAACACTGAATTTGGATAGAATATTTTCTCCTTGGTTTCAATCTTGGTGAATGTTGTTGTCAATATGCTAATATTTTTCACCTCCATCTGTGCGTATTTCAAGTAAAAGAGGAATGAATGTATGTTAATGGAATAGATATATGATTCATATATATTGAATATAAACCTCAGTTTCGTCGAGGACACATCGATCTCCAACATCAAAGGGATGGGTGGCGAAACAGAAGATGAGGCCTTGAAAGAAGGTTTTGGCAGTGTCACCAAACACAAAAGTCAATGCTAAGAGAGGAGTCGCAATTGTAACCAATACTGTAGTGGTTGCAACTCCAGTTATGAGAAGCCACAACAATGCCACAACGACCAATATAATGAATGACAGAAATATGTCTAAACGAGTCACAATAGCCTTGGCATCAGCTAATGTGCGCCCCATGTTCACACAATCTTTGTGAGCATCAACCTGCACCCACCATGCCCATAATACGTTGAATAATATAGATATTCAATATGCAGTTACTTGTTATTCAGTTTTATACGTTCAATATATAACTACTCTCACAACTAAACAACGTATTTAACCCAAATAACTAACTAAAATTGATAACTTTTCACTACAAGTGAATAATTTAATACACCAAAATAACTATTCACTCTAATCGAATAACTTATTTAAACTGAATTTACTCCCTTCAAGTGAATATCTTAATGCAACTAAATAACTTCTCATATGTATTCCAAATGAATAAGTTGTTGCAATCAAATAGCTACCTAATACTCCAACTTAATAACTACATTATTAAATAACTATCCATTACAACTGAATAATTAACTATAGGTCCCATATAATAACTATTCATTACAAATGAATAATTAATTTTAAAGCGTATTATCAAATTTGTGATGCTACATCTTACAAAATTATATAGTAGCTAGACTATGTTGTATGATTATTCCTATCATCTAGCTTAGTGGAGTTTTATCTTAAAATCAATTAACAGTATGAGAATTATCTCAGCGACTTTTATATATGCACTATTTTTTCTTCATATACTCTTTAATCTTTTTATATCTCAACAATGATAATTTAAAACTTAAAAATGTTGAGCTAATAGAGGAAAATTCAAAGTAGATACCATCCATTTCTTCAAGTCATCAAGAGCGAATTTGTCTGAGTGCTCCTCTCGTGCTATACCGTACAAAAGTGGTGCTATGCTCTTTGGATCGTCATCCGATAAAAACAAATCTAGTACACCTAGCGGGTTTAATTGCTTCAGTATATTGGTGCGAGGTATAACTATCAGCTCTTCACTTGAGTTTGGTAATAGCTCCGACAGCCCCTCTAATGTAAACCTGCAAATACCCAATTACATCAATCAATTAATCTAACCAATTCGATCGAGTGCGGTCATTAAAAACCCTATAAATTAATATATTCAAAATGGAAGTCAAAGTAGAGATCTGAGCTATATATATATATATAGCCTGAATTGCTTACTCCTGGTTGCAGTCCTGAAATTTCCCTTTAAACCACTGGAGGACGTCGGCAACGCCATCGTCTTCTAACGAGCTCACGGAATGGGCGAGAGACTGCAGTATGCGACCAACGTACTCCAGATACGAGATCTCTAGCTTTCTTGACATGATTTGCTTCGAAATGCTGTTTTTCTTCTCCGTCGTTGTCTTCGTCTCCGCCTTTGTCTTTGTCTTTGTCTTTGTCTCCATCTCCGTCTCTGTCTTTGTCTTCGTCTCCATTTCCGTCTCTGTCTTTGTCTCCGCCTTTGTCTTCGTATCCGTCTCTGTCTCCTCGTCCGTCTTGAGGCTCAATTGAGTAAAAATGTCTTTTTCAAAGAAGCCGTCAACGACAAGACCAAGGAAGAGAAACTTAACCCCGGTGATTAAGATCCTAGGCTCAAAACGGCGGTATATGACACTGGCGCTCCACTTGAGAAGGAGGAGAGCCTTCAAAAGCCATAGAACGGAGCCAACAAATAGGGACACGCAAGTCCACGTCACGTACTCGAATGCATCCGGATGCGGGGTGGAGGGATTCCTCAGTCCGTCTTCGGTGCGGAAATACAGAAGCCACGACAGGAGCACGATCAAGAAGTACATGACCAGAGTCACACTGGGCATCAGCCCGTAGTAATAGTACTCGCTGGAGGGCGACATCTTGAAAATCAGCTGCAGGAAGAGTGCTGGTATGGAGTAGAGCTGTAGAGCCACGAAATAGGAAGACGTAATGGTGACGCCTTCCAGACTCCATTTCCAAAGAGGTGAACCCAGGAGGGTCAGCCTCTTCAGGCTAGGAGCGGTGGTGTTCAACAGCAACCAAAACAGGAGCAGCAGACTGGCCCGTGGTAGGAGGGCACCCGAACTCATCATTATCCGGTCGATTATCGTCAGCTTGACTCTCGATTGCTCGTAAATGCCTGCAGAGCCATCGACTGCGTCGTCGGAGTTCTTCTTCTTCTTTGTCGAGTTGGTGCGGAAGCTGTAGGTGACGATCATTATAAAGGGGCCGAGGACCGGCGTTGCAAACAACGTTGCAATACCAAGTGCCAAGAAAAACACAAGAATAGATAAAAGAAGAGCTACAAGGATCACTTTTGCGAGGGCCTTGATCAAGAATTTCAGCGCTTTGCCAATAATGCCACAGAAGCAACAAAGGCTGCAGCTCCAAGAAGCAACCGGTTTTATTTCTTGGCGAGGCAACTGGTACTCAATATCCGACGCCATGGACATAAAATTACTCGATCGATGGGAGAAAGATTTAGTACGAGAGAGCTAACTAGCTAGCTAGCTAGCTTATAATATTTATGGATGGATATGGATATGGATGGAGATATGAAGAAATGTGAACGAAATCGATGGAGGAGAACAAGGTTACTGCAACGGTTATATAACCAGGTGTTTTCACATATGGGTTAATTGTATTTACATAACACCGATTTTTTAGTCACAACTTGTTCGGGTCACCTGTTGATCATCGTGTTCATACGGTCAAATATAAATATTATAAAATTTGTGTTGCGTTACTTGCGTATGTGAAAAATTAAGTTACTTGTTCTTTGTTTTAATTAAGCTGAATTATAATTTGATTAATTTAATTATACACAACTAATTCACTTAGTTATAACGCATATTTCATCTACAACATGCATTCTTTAATTACATAAAATCTATTGTCTCAATTAATATTGTCCGGCCTTCAAAAACAAATTGACAAGCGCGATGGCAAATCCTCGTCGAGGCTAGTAGTGACTAGTGAGTCGGTGGAGTTCCATCATGATATCCCAAGCGTTAATTTTTTTTTTTTGGGTGAAATATCCCAAGCGTTAATTAGATCAACACAAGAACAAACGAAAGAGGCCAAACGTAAAGACAAAAAATAGCGACGACACCCACAAAAGTGTTGGCATGCATAAGCTTGAAATCAAAGTAAAGATAAATAAGCAAAAGAGTATATTTTAGGAGATATCTAAATATACATATTTCTATCTTTTAGGAGTTATCTAAGGATAGAATTCTATCTTAGTAGACAAATTAGGATTTATTGGTTTCTTATATACAGAGAAGACATCAACGTGTGATGTAACTGAGAGAAATTGAGAGTTTAAGTTTTGAGGATTTTCTTAAGCAATAAAGAGAGGGTTATTCATTCAATAATTGGTATCAGAGCTACACAAACACAAAGGGGCTGCGATTCGTATTCTGTTGAAAGCAAGTTAACAGAAGGAAGATAGACATGAGTACCAGCGACGACAATATCGAGAAGGGGGAATCTTCGGTGTCGAAGCCGAAGGAAGGAGGAGGGTCTTCATTGATTAAGTGCCCTATGCTTAACTCTACAAATTATACGGTATGGGCCATAAGGATGAAGATTCTTCTCAAAGTTTACAAAGGATGGGAGGCTGTTGAAAAGGCGAATCTTGATGAAGAGAAGAACGACATGGCTATGGCGTTGATATTTCAATCGATCCCAGAAGCTCTCATCCTTCAAATCAGGAATCTGGACACTACGAAGGAGGTGTGGGACGCAATAAAGACAAGACACCTCGGGGCAAAAAGAGTTAAAGAGGCAAGACTCCAAACCTTGATGGCTGAGTTCGAGCGTCTGAAGATGAAGGAAACAGAGAAAATTGACGACTTTGTTGGCAAGCTCTCTTCTATTTCCTCCAAATCAGCCGAGTTGGGAGAGGAGATTGACGATCCAAGGATGGTGAAGAAATTCCTTTCGAGTCTTCCCAGGAAGAAATACATACACATAGTGGCGTCACTTGAGCAAGTGCTGGATCTCAACAAAACAAGTTTTGAAGACATCATAGGTCGATTAAAGGCTTATGAGGATCGGGTTGCTGAGGAAGACGAAGAAACTCAAGGGGGACAGGATAAACTGATGTATGCGCCTTCGGAAAATCAGTATGATCAGTCAACACAAGATCAGAATGGACTCAACGGAGGAAGAGGTCGCGGTGGACAGTCAAGAGGTAGAGGAAGGGGTCGTGGAAGGTCTAATGGAACAAAGGATCTGTCAAAAATCCAATGTTTCAAATGTGACAAGTTCGGACATTATGCCTCTAACTGTCCCGATCGCCTCCTTAAGCTTCAAGAGACTCAAGCCAATGATCAGGATGATACGCAAACGGCTGATGGTCTTTTGATGAATGAGGTGATTTATCTCCACGAGAAGAACGTCAAACCCATGAAGTTTGAAACTTGTTGAGATACTGACTGTGTATGGTACCTGGATAACGGAGCAAGCAACCACATGACTGGGAATCGAGGGTATTTCGTGAAGATTGACGAGAATGTCACAGGAAAGGTACGGTTTGGAGATGACTCACGAATCGACATCAAGGGGAAAGGATCGATTATGTTCATAAGCAGTAAAGGAGAAAGGAAGGTTCTTGCTGATGTTTATTATATTCCAGACTTGAAAAGCAACATCATAAGCCTAGGTCAAGCCACGAAATCAGGTTGTGAAGTCAGCATGAAGGGGAATATTCTTATTCTTCGTGATAAAGGAGGCAATGTGATTGCAAGAGCAACTCGGTCATGAAATCGCTTGTACAAGGTTATCATGGAGAGAGCAGAGACGAAGTGCCTGCAACTCGACTCCTCTCAGGACAAATCAGTAAGGTGGCACGCGAGGCTCAGACATATTGGAAGCGATGCAATGAGGACAATGATGAGTAAGGAACTGGTCGTGGGAATTCCAAAGTTTGAAGTAGCAAAGGAGCAGTGCAGTTCTTGTCTCTTCGGAAAGCAAACCAGAAAGTCATTCCCTCAGGCAACTACATTCAGAGCATCACAAGTACTTGAACTTGTACACGGAGATCTCTGTGGACCTATCTCCCCTCCGACTGCTGGAGGCAACAGGTACATCTTTGTACTTATTGACGATAATTCTCGATATATGTGGACGATTCTGTTGAAGGAAAAGGGAGATACTTTCGATAAGTTCAGGAACTTTAAAGCGAAAGTTGAGCAAGAAACAGGAGCTTCCATCAAAATTCTCAGAACAAATAGAGGTGGCGAATTCACTTCTCATGAGTTTCAAAGTTTCTGCGAAGAATCTGGAATCAGTAGGCAACTAACTGCGCCTTACTCCCCTCAACAAAACGGAGTCGTTGAGAGGAGAAACAGAACATTGATGGGAATGACGCGAAGTCTTATGAAGCATATGAAGATTCCGTGTTTTCTCTGGGGAGAAGCAGTAAGGCACGCCACATACCTCATTAATCGAGCGCCCACCAGAACTCCTGTCGACCAAACACCATATGAAGCACTGAAGAAGAAGAAATCGTGCATTCAACACATTAGGGTGTTTGGTTGCATTGGGTATGCCAAAATAGATACTCTGCAGCTTAAGAAATTAGAGGATCGCTCAAGGATGTTAGTGCATCTCGGAATTGAACCAGGAACAAAGGCCTACAGGCTCGTCGATCCAGCAAGCCGGAAAATTATGGTAAGCCGCAATGTTGAATTCAATGAAGACTCAGGCTGGAAATGGAATACATCTGAGGAAGAAAGTCAGGTGAATAAGTCAAATTCTTTAGACTCAGACTTGGGGATGTTGAAAACAGAGGCATTGAAGGAACAGGTGAAGAAGACGGGATTGATGAAGGTAACACAATGGAAATCAAAGTAATGAAGAAACTAGTGAGAATGAGGAAGAATCTGAAACCTTGAACCATCCAGATGCACCAAGGCGATCACAGAGGGTGAGCAGAAGGCCCGGGTATTTAGATGATTATCTGATGTTTGAAGAGTGTGAGCGTCTCTTGTTCGCAAGCAATGATGAACCATGGAACTTTGAAGAAGCAAAATCAGAAAAGCCATGGATAGAGGCGTACAAGGATGAACTTAGATCGATCGAAAGGAACAAAACTTGGAACCTGGTTGATCTACCAAGTGGGGCGAAATCAATTGGTGTGAAGTGGATATTCAAAATCAAATGGAACTCGGATGGCAGTATCAACAAGTACAAAGCAAGGCTTGTGGCAAAGGGTATGTGCAAGAGCATGGTGTTGATTTTGGCGAGGTGTTTGCTCCTGTTACGCGCATTGAAATCGTCAGGCTACTCATGGGCTTGGCAGCTGCAGAAGGTTGGGATGTGCATCACTTAGACGTAAAGACGGCGTTTCTTCACGGTGATTTGAAGGAAGTTGTTTACGTTAGTCAACCCGAGGGATTCATTGTTCAGGGAAGTGAAAGTAAGGTGTACAAGTTGAACAAAGCTCTCTATGGACTAAGACAGGCACCACGAGCTTGGAATGAAAAGCTTAATCAAGTACTGGGCGAGATGAACTTTGTGAAATGCTCAAAGGAACCCTCCTTGTACCGAAGGGAAGAGAAGGCTGGTCTTCTACGGGTGGCGGTCTATGTGGATGACCTATTCATCACAGGACCAAGCCTGGCTGTCATAATTGAGTTCAAGAAAGACATGTCCACAAGGTTCGAGATGAGTGATCTAGGTATTCTGACTTACTATCTAGGCATTGAAGTATGTCAGAGCAAAAGAGGAATTACTCTTAAACAGGAAACTTATGCTAAGAAGATTTTAAGTGAAGCTGGAATGGGCGAGTGTAATTCGAGTCATATTCCTATAGATCCAGGATTGAAAATTTCTAAGGCAAAACAGGACAGAAGTATCATTGAAACTGAGTATAGGAGAAACATTGGATGTTTGAGGTATTTGCTTCATACGAGACCCGATCTTGCCTACAGTGTAGGGGTGTTGAGTAGGTACATGCAGGAGCCTAAAGAATCCCATGGAGTTGCGCTCAGATAGGTGCTGAGGTACATTCAGGGAACTGTCTCATACGGACTTGTTTTTGCTCGCTCAAGCAAAATCTTGCTGGTAGGGTATTCAGACAGCAGTCATAATGTTGACATGGATGATGGAAGAAGCACCACCGGCCACATTTTCTACCTCAATTATTCGTCGATCACATGGTGTTCCACAAAGCAGGAGACCGTCGCGCTATCCTCGTGTGAAGCTGAATTTATGGCAGCTACAGAAGCGGCCAAACAAGAAATCTGGCTGCAAGAGCTGCTCGGTGAAATCATTGGGAAATTGAGTGAAAAGGTGGTGCTAAGAGTTGACTATAAATCTGCCATTGATCTTTTGAGGAATCCGGTATTTCATGGTCGCAGCAAGCATATACATACTCGTTATCATTTTATTCGTGAATGTGTCGATAATGAGCAAGTGGAGGTTCAGTATGTTCTAGGTGAAGAACAGAAGGCAGACATCTTGATCAAAGCACTCGGCAGGATCAAGTTCAAGGAGATGCGAGAGCTAATTGGGATTCAAGATGTGTCTAAAATAGATTTCATGCTTAAGGGGGAGATTGTTGGCATAAGCTTGAAATCAAAGTAAAGATAAATAAGCAAGAGAGTATATTTTAGGAGATATCTAAATATACATATTTCTATCTTTTAAGAGTTATCTAAGGATAGAATTCTATCTTAGTAGACAAATTAGGATTTATTGGTTTCTTATATACAGAGAAGACATCAACGTGTGATGTAACTCAGATAAATTGAGAGCTTACGTTTTGAGGATTTTCTTACGCAATAAAGAGAGGGTTATTCATTCAATAAAAAGTCCGTCGCTAGGATGTAATCCAAGAGATGAAGTTATAACTATCCGTCGCCTATCAACTCGATCTCGATGGCTAGTTCTCGACCGATACATGTTAGTTAAGATTATGTATTGTGTATATAGAAATTATCTTTTATATTTATCCTTTCATTTCGGTTTTTCAGATTTTTTACCTTTTTTTAAAATACTACGAAACTCTGTCGCCGGAGGGGTGGGCGGCTGCGCACCCCCTCCCCGCGCCCCATGTGGCCGCCACTGATAATACTCTATATACGCATAATCAATATACAGAAAATCATTTTCTCCTACGTATATTTACATGGTATCAACATAACCTCTCGATCCTCGCGATCAAGATATCAAACAATCTCACCTCGCCCACCCAATTACTCTTCTCGGCCTCCTCTGATGGCGGCTCTCCAATCTTCCATCTCCCTAACTTCTCTATTCGCCTTGATCGCAACAACTACTCATTATGGCGAACCACTGTTTGTTCAGCTTTGGAGGCCTTTGATCTTGCCTCCTTCCTAACCCAGACGCCCACACCATCGGCCACCTACTCCAGCCAATCCCGAGGATGTCCTCTCCACCTCGACCATTTCGGCTGCCTCTACCTTGGCTGCTTTTTTTGCTGAATCCCTAAACTCAACATCGGCTCCCCCCCTCCCCCCCCCCCCATCTTGAATCCTGGGTGAAGAGTCTATAAGGTGATAAATAATACTCTAGAAGGGGGATGGATAGAGTATGCACGATTTTTGCAAAACAAAAACCTTTTCACAGTTTTATCAAAACAGTTTGTCAAGACCTTGATGTGTCTATCAAAACTTGACAAAGTGAAAACCGAGGAAATAAAAGTAATTGCGGAAAAGTAAATGAACAAGTGAATTATTAACGAGGTTAGCCACCAACTTGGCCTACGTCCCCACCTAGGGTTATCCAACCCGTAGGATTCAACAGCTCTTTATTTCACTTCCTTTCAATCCCTAGAATATCCTAGAAGAACTTTCCCTTCTTCTATATAAAGCTTCACCCTTCTCTTCACTACAAAAAAAAATTAAATTAGCTTCGGCAAAAAGCCGTGGCAAAAGGGCTTTCTGTGGTGGCAAAAGACATGTAGCTTCGGCTCTACGACGGCATATAGGGGCGTAGCCAACAGGGCGGTGGCAAATTTTAGTAGCTTCGGCTCTGCGACAGCATATAGGGGCGTAGCCAACAGGGCGGTGGCAAAATTTAGTAGCTTCGGCAAATAGCCGTGAAAAAAAAATTTAGCCACGGCAAAGCGACCCCTATGAAAAACATCCCACATTTGCCACGTCAAGTAGCCGTAGCTAAAGTGTGGGTGGAAAATAAAAAAACCCTACTTTTTAGCCCGGATTCTTCAGACCCGGGCTAAAAAGTACAATATTTTTTTAAAAAAAAAATAATACACACAATTTATATATATATATATATAATTTCATTAATTATACAAAATTTACATATATAATAAAATGTCAAAACTTCATAATTTATATACAATAAATATATACATAATTATACAAAATTTACATATAAAATAAAAGGTCAAAAACTACATAATTTATACACCAAAAAAAATGCCCAAACCTACATTTTGAGCAGGGAAGATTTTTCATTATAAGATTTTCACATGAAAACCCAACCTCCACTCAAAATTGTCCAGCAATGTCGACCAAGACAAGTAGCCTACCGTGCCTTTTGACTTCCATGTCGACTCCTTATGGATGTCGGGCATTTCCTGAACTTGGTATGCTCAGATGCTTAAGTTATTTATCCATGCTCAGGTTCCGCCCTAAAAAAAGGATTCATTTTTGTGTGATGACCATGTTCATTAAACCAAAGTTAATATGCTACAAGCATGTTAACTAGGTGCTACACTGAGTAAGGGGCTAAATCGTGGAGCTGGATTGTGTTTCTTTTTATTCCGAATACAATCCACTTAATTCATTAAAGATAAAAAGAAAGTAAATGTCAAAAAAAAAAAATAAAACTCACCACTAAGCAATAATAATATGTTAAAATGTCAAGAGTTTGAACATTAGTATTAATTTAGTAGCAGCTGACTTATAGTTAATCCAAAAAATTAGAGCTTAAATCCAGAACATCATAGACTAGGACAACTTATCAAAATCAGAGCTTAAATCTAGAAAACACGCAATCAAAATCTATAGAATTAGACATTGTCCACATCTATGAAAATAAATCCTCACTGATGGAAAATAGTAGAGAAAGTGAAAGCAATGTTGACAGGAAGAGTAAAAAAATCAGTCACCAACAACACATCCAGTCACCTCAATTCGACAGCTAGCTAAATAGGACGCAAGGCAGCAAAGATGGTACAAGTTTGATGATGTATAAAGATACTTTTAGATGCATAAAATAGACCAAAAAAATATAACATGTATACATTCCTAGAGGGAAAAAAATGGCAGGAAAAAAAGAGAGCATGATGAAGACTAAGTTGATCAAAGATGAGGACCATACTGGTTTGTCTTTGTATTTCCTCTCAAGATAATCCAAGAACAGAGTTGAGAAAGATTTTACTAAAGAGAAAGATTTTAAGGTATCTCAGTCAGTCACCTAATCTCAAAGAATCCAAGAACTTCAAACATGCTATTCTTTAGTTATTTCCATCGTAGTCAAATGGGGCACATTCAGATCTATGACAAATGTAATAGTGAAACCATAAATAAAAAAGGAATCCAGTTTCAATACTTAATTCCCGCAGTTGTTTAGCTATACAAGCTGCCTGTACTGGTCCACGCTTCCAACCAAGTACATATACTTTCCTGAATCAAAATTCAAAAGCTATAAAAAACAGTTGTGACCACCTCCAAATCCCTAATTACAGGGTAAAGTTATTGCAAATAAATAAGTACAAACCTTATGGAGCTCTGCTCTCAAGCAGCAAGTGCATGACTAGCAATATCAGTTGTTGCCAATGTTGATGTGGACTGTAAAAGTATTCTTGCAACATCAAGAGCTATATTTCCCTACAAGACATATATTTTATTATTTTATTGTTCATCTTTATTTTTGCATCAAAATTTTGTACAAATAGTAGAGGAACACCATGAGGAGAATGAACCAAGAATTACTATCCTTTCCACTAAAGCTTCTGCCTCAAAACTACTAATTTTCTATACTAAAGAAAAGAAAAAATGGTGACAACGGAAATAAAGCATACTTAGAATGCCAAACCTGTCCAAGTTCTGCAATCTGATATTACTTTGAAGGCAAGTCATTGCTGCTGTTGCAATCCCACTAAACTAGCAAAAATCACCTTAGTGATAGATAAACTGCTAAAGATGATACAGAAAAAATAAAATCAAGAAAAGATTATGCACTATGTTACCTCGGCAAGAGATTGGCACTTCCCGAAACTTGAGGGGATTCTTCCTATCCTAAAGTACAAATAAATATGAAGAAAAAAATTACAGGAAGAAATGCACTGCATTGAATAATCTGCGTGAAACATATGTTGAAAAGCCAAGATAGCATTATGTGCAGCATTCAAATCTAATACTTTACATTTTTTGGGCCTACATATATCTTGAACCAAACCCTAACCAAACAGTAACTTTTCCCCAAATCAAACCCTACTCAAATCGTGCTTAGATCTCTTAAATCAAAATGAAAGGAGTTTGAAAAGATTACCTAAAAATAGAGATGCCAGAGAAACAAGGAAGATGTGAACACATAGGCAGAGTTACGACAGTCACAGCGACGTGGGGCTTCAGTGCACAAACGAAGGTGGATGAGAGAGATGCCGATGATGAGGAGATGCCGAAGAGAGTGAGGTTATTTTCAAGTGTAGGGCGTTGGTGGCTGCGAGGCGGTGATGAGTGAGGTAAGGGCGCTTCAAGCTTTCAAGTCTAAGTTTGAGAGGTGTGTCAACGGGAGAAGGCGGCGAGGCGGTGGTGGTGAGTGAGGCTAGGGTTTTCAGATATGAAAGTAGAGGAGGAGAGGGACGAATAACGGAGGGTGGTGGGTTAGGGGTTTTTAGATCTGGAGGCGAGGAGCATTGCTTGGCTTCAAATTCGGCGACAATCCAAGAGGAGGAGAGGGCCGGGCGTCGGCCTTCGTCTTCACATCGAACTCCGGTTGATGGGGATCCAAGCTCTTGTCGGCGCCGGGCTTAAGGCAAATGCAAGAAGGGGAGGAAAGAGGAAAGGGGAACGCGGGAGGAGTGAGGGTGAGAGAGATATGTGATTGGACCAGACGGAGAGCCAGGAAGGACGATCGATCAAGAGGTCGAAATGTCACGTAAAGCTTCCACTGGTCTTCAATGGCGGACGAAGATGAACAAGGAGGAGGAAGGAACAGGTGCGACCATGGATGGATCTGAGGGTCAGAGAGATGGACAAACATAAGAGCGAGGAAGGGTTTCTAGATCTGAAAGCCATAGTGAGTGAGGAGGCATATACACTAAAACACGGGTTAGGTTTTTTTTTTTAAAATAAAAATAAAATAATTATACGTTTTAGCCACGGGAACTCTACTTCCGTTGCTAGTAGGGTGGCAAAATCGACCAATAGCCACGGAAACTTTGCCGAAGCTAGCACCAGTGGCTAATGTCTTTGTTTTTTCCGGATTGAAGGTTTGTCGTGGCTAATGCCGTGGCAAAAGGGTATCAATCGCCACGGTAAGCCCCTACCAAAGCTAGATAGTGTGGCGAATTTTTTTTTTTTTGTAGTGATTCTAGCAACTCAACCTCACCAATGAAATAAAAGCCCTCACCACACATCTAGGTGTGTTTAGTTTGAGTATGAACTACTCTTAGTGTAAGACAAATGAATTGTACTATGAGCTCACGTGTTTTCCTCAACTCTTAACAAATGAAGCCAGCTAAGAACAATGAGAACTAGGGAGACACAAATGAAATGAATGCTATGGAGTGGATGTGATCGTCTTAAGCTTGTATGCAGTGTTGTTTTTGTCACCTCTTGCACTCATCTCTTTATAGATGTTCCCATCACCCGGGATGATATGGATAAGTTTGAATTTGAATCTCTTCAAATCTTTTCTTTCCATATATCTTCTTCACATGGTCTTCAACAAATCTTCAATATCCTTGTCGTACATGCTTCTGGAAGATTTGATGGAGCAATGTGTAGGAGCTATATCAAGGAGTGTCTTTAACTGGATCATGGGCCCAAATCTGTAAGATCTCACATCGTCCAAACTTTCTACAAAATAAGTTAGGTAAGATGTGTAAATGTATATATTTGATAGACTTGATTCAGTAAGAGATAAGGCCCAAATATTGAGGCCTATACATGAACCCTATGGCCCAAACTTCTTGCCTTATGACATTCTCTTCAAAATACATTATCATATAAATCATGCACTTTAGAATGATATGAGACCAAACATTTTGGCCTTGGTTTCAAGACCTTGAAACCAAGTCCTGTTTTGTCTTTCATCATCCTTTTATACATACCTGCAGGTTAGTGTATCAAGGTCTTACAATCAAGGTGGAGTCTTCACTAAGTATCTCGCTTGGTTCGCAAGGTCCGCCTGGTGTTTCTCTGGGTCCACTCGAGTCTCACCATTCTCATCCTTGGATATGTCGCTTGTGCTACCACCACCGCTGAAGCACGGGACATTCTCGCTCGGATGTTTGCTGCTCAAACCCGTGCTAGCCAGATGCACCTTCGGCATCAACTTCAGACCCTCACGAAGGGAAATCTGTCTGTGCTTCATTATGTACAGCATAAACGTGTTATTGCCAATGAACTCGTTGAAAGTTTGTGTGTCATCTCTGATTCGGATCTTGCGACCTTCATCCTCTTCGGTCTGTAATCCCAATACTCATCGTTCTGCTCTGCTGTTGCTCTCTCCAAAGAGCCCGTCTCCTCAATGAGCTTCTCGGTCATCTCCTACAAGAAGAGCAACGTTCGAAGGAAGACTCTCGCCCATCCCTCGACATCTAGCAACCCACGACTAATGTTGCTGCAATGCAAGGGCGTGGTCGCAGGCACGGGAAGGGACGTGGGCACGACTCCACTGATCACCCCAACTAAGATCGCTTTGGCTCTCTTGCTGTTGGTGGATCCTCCTCCACCAAATCATATCGGCAGCGTCCCATCTGCCAGATTTGCACCAAGCAAGGCCACGAGGCGTTCAACTTTTTCGAATGCCTCAATCTCTCTGATTTCCCGGTGACTCACCGCCTTGCTTAGGAGGCTTTGGCTGAGACTAAACACCCCAACAAGGTTGCTTATTATGTTGCCTTTCAATCAGAGATCACTGATCCCTGGATAATTGATTCCGGGGCAAGCAACAATGCCACTATCAACATGAACACCTTCTAGTCACACTCCCCCTATAATGTCAATGAAAATATTGTTGTCGAAAACGGTATGCCCCTTCCTATTACTCGTCTAGGGCATTTTATTCTCCCTGTTTCGCATGCTTCCAAATCCCTCAAATTAAATAACATTCTATTTGTCCCAAAACTTGCCAGAAATCTATTAAGCATCTCTCAAATTTTTCGGGATAACAATGCCTATGTTGAGTTTCATGCTAACTCTTGTGCCATCAAAAACCTGCAGGGACATACGCTTCTGAGCGGTACCGTTGAAATGGTCTATATTGCCTTCCTCGTCAACCTGAGCCCTCAAGTCATCCGTCTGTCTTTCTTGGTTGGCATGCTTCTGTAGACTGCTGGCACCACCGGCTCACTCATCCTCATGAGTCCATCCTTCGTTGCTTACTCTTGAGTCATTGTCTTCCTGTCACCTCACATAAATTGGCTTCAATTTGCTCGTCTTGTCAACTAGGAAAGAGTCATCACCTGCCCCTCCAAGTCGCCTGTTATCTGCTGCCAATCCATTTAATCTCATTCATTCGGACGTGTAGGGTCCTTCCCCTATCTCTTCCTTGTCTGGAAAGAAATATTATGTTACCTTTTTTTATAATTTTATCATGTTTACTTGGATCTATTTTTTGTCTAATAAAGATCAGGTTTATTCTACTTTTCAATTGTTCATCAAAATGATTCAAACACAATTCTTCACATTAATCAAAGCCTTTCAAATCGATTGGGGTGGTGAGTATCGCAATGTGTCCACCTTTTTTGAGTCACTTGGGATCTGTCATCATGTGTCTTGTCTTTACACACCCAGACAAAATAGCACCTTTGAATGTCGGAATTGCTCTATCATTGAAATGGGACTTGCCCTACTGGCCCATGCTCATTTACCAAAGCAATTTTGGGAGTACACCTTCCATATGTCGGTCTATTTGTCCAACTGAACAATTACACCCATTCTTAATTACAAGTCACATTTCAAAACACTCTATAAATAGGTGCCTAACTATGGATTCTTAATGTTGTTCGGGTGTCTGTGCTACCCTTTTTTGCGTCTACACTCGCTCTAAACTTGAGTTTTGATCTCTTTCATGCATCTTCATGGGATACAGCACCGAACACAAAGGGTATGTATGCTTTCACTCACCAACCAATCGGCTTTATGTGTCTCATTACGTTGTGTTTGACGAGTCTACCTTCCAATACTCCTCTTCTGTATCCCCTACCATGCCTTAGGTCATTCCCTTGTCGACCATTTCCCTACTCCAACAGGTTGCTGTCTCACCACCAGAGGATGGGCGCGGCAGCTGCCACACGCACTGACTCGGGTGCAATAGAGGACGCGGGCACGGCTCCCTTGATCGCTCCTACCTCGATTGCTCTGGTTCCCTCTGCTAGCACAACCTCCTCTTTTACCGCCACCCCTGCAGCCCCAGCACCCTCGCCTGCTTCCATCACTTATTCAACAGCTTCCCCTCTCACTCCCCCATCACCCACTTTGAGTCCTCACTTCTCCGAGTTCTCCTCCTCTACTTCTCGTGTGCCTTCTCCTTTCTCACAATCCTCAATTCTCATTTGTGTTGGCTCTAGATCACTTTTGAGCAGTTGAGCACTCCCGACAACCCACCATCCACCCAATCCCTCACCCCCTCACTGTCACTGTCTTCTGCACCGACTACCCCCACCTGGTTTCAGCCTTCCGACACCTCCATTCATCCCATGGCCACTCGAACACAAACCAAAAATATCAAACCCAAATCCCTCACTGCCATAAAATACCCACTCCTCTAGCCCTTCTTGCTCACCCCAAACCTCACTTTTATTCTCTACTTCTTGTCACCCCCAAATTGATGGCCAAACTGAGGTTACTAATAGGGCTCTTGGGGCTCTCTTGAGAGTCATGTTGCGTAGTAACCTTAGAGGTGGGAAGACTGCCTACCTTTTGTTTAGTTTGCTTGTAATAGGTCTAGGCATTCTGCAACAAAGAAGACTCCTTTCGAGGTGGTCTATGGGTGCAATCCTCTTACGCCTGTGGACATGACACCTCGGCCTACGAAGGAGAAGGAGAGCATGGATGCCATCAAGCAGGCTGATTTTATCAAGCGCCTGCATGAGCGAACCAAGGCGCAATTGGAAAGGAACAGTACTCAGTACAAGGCGGCAAAGGACAAGCATCGCAAGGATGTGTAGTTCAACGTAGGTGACCTTTTATGGTTGCATCTCATGAAGGAAAGGTTTCCGCAATAACAGAAATCTAAGTTGGATCCCAGGGGAGATGGACCATTTCGCGTGGTTCAAAAGATGGGACCCAATGCCTACAAGCTGGATCTCCTTGCGACAAGTATAACGTCCATTCTACCTTCAATGTGGCCGACCTCTCTTTGTTCGTGCCTGACGATGACTCCGGCAACGATTTGAGGACAAATCACGATCAAGTGGAGGAGAATGATGCAATGCAAAGGACGATGACTCCTGCTGACATTGACGATAACATGAAGATGCCATTTGATGGTCTAACACCCCATACTTAAGCTTGTTGATCACCAAGCAATGCTTTTAATGGTCATTCAGGGGAAGAAAGTAAACCCTCAACATCATAGATTCATTTTTCATATGTCCCTACACTCAATTGCCATCCTCGATAAGGTACTTATGTCAACCAAGTCCATGCCTGTGCATAAAAGCAATTTCATACTCATAAAAGGAAGTTTATATGCAAAAATAATTTCAGCGACATAGCATTAATAATCAAGAGGACTTTTGCAAGCTTGTGAGAAGTAGATTGGTAAAAGGCTAAAGGTGGACTAATATTTGGCCATGTGGTGTTAAATCCGGGAAAATAAATTTTCTTTCCAAAACATTCCACATTCCTTCTTCATAATGTCTCACCTTTCACTCATCACTCAATGCTTTTATTCAATATAATGCTTTTACCTCTCTAACCTTAGCATTGCCTTCTCGCGAGTCGCAAACATGGGTGTCATGAATGGCCCCGGATACTTAGTACTTCGGACTCCTCACCTTGTGTCCCATCTCGCTGAACTAACATCTCAACGAGCAGGGTCGACCTACCTTTATCTCCTGAGGTGATCGGATTTTTTCTCGCTCATTAAATTTTCCATAATTCATAAATTCTTTCATTCCTGCCAACAACTTCATAAATAATGCATAACTCCATATAAAAACTCCAAAGATGACATCCATTCTCAAACTTGTCCCCGGATAGGGTATAAGGTATAAAAAATGGGCAATATGTAATATATGTGGAGCAATAATGATCATGATAAGGCTCATATATGGCTTGTGACTTTTCCAAATATGCATAGGTAAGGCTAGGATATGAACTTGTATATGTAAGCACTTGTATGGAAATAAAAAGTCCTCCATCATCTTATCATGCATATGTCAAAAGCAACTTCAAATTTTCATCTCCTTTATATTTTTTTTCTTTTGCACTTCATTGGGACTTCCCTTAACTAGGCAATTTCATGTTATATCTCTAATGAATCTAATTTTTCATCATAGAGCTCTTTTTTATACTTCCATTGCTCTTTCTTTTTTTTTTCAATTTTTGATGGGGGTCAAATATTTTTTTTCGAGTTTTATAAAACTTAAAATAAAAGACTTAAAATAAAATTGACTAACTATGTAATATGCATGAACTATATAAATAAATATGCAATGACTTATAAAATATGCTAAAACATGTAAGCAAGCTTTTCCCCCACCCTATACTTAATGTTTACAGTGTCCTCACTGTATTAGAACTAGGGTTAAGAAGAAACCTTAATAAACCGTCACAAATTTCAGGAGTCGAAGAAGACAGCAGGCATGGTCGATATCGACCTTTAACATCGATATCGATGTTTCTCATCGATTTCTGGCTCAAGCTTCAGGCTGATCCGGCCTCGACCACAAGCCCATCTAAATCGACCATAAGGTCAACGTCGATCTTTAACATCGAAATCGATGTCCCTTCTGTGTGCTTTCTTTCCTCTTTCCTGCAACTTGTTAAAAACAAAAACCAAACATGCAAAACAATAAAGTATCTCAAACCAAAGTAAAAGCTGTCTAAAACCAAAACTAAGTCTTTGTTACAAGCTCTAGACTTTTAAGTCGCTAGGCCAACTTCTTCCTTTTGCGCTTCTCAAGGCGGCATCTGCAGAGCCCATGTGGCTTGGGCCTTAAATATTACTCCTTTCTTGTCACGCAGCTGCATTCCGCCGGGATGGATTTGATTCACCGTGAATGGTCCCAAATTCTTATCTTTGAATCTCGTAGGGAACCAATGGTCCTTAGATTTGGAAACATAGACTTTGTCTCCTATCTCATATTGGCCCGAATCATCATCGGATACCCTACATAAGCGCACATGCCAAGGCACACCTCTTCCAAATAATGATAGATCTTTAATTGTAATGGAACAGGAGGAATTCGTACCTTGACTTACCTTCTTATTTGTTTGTGGCTCAGGTCGATATCGATCTTCAGTCCTCGATATCGAGGTCTGTTGAACTCCTGGAGGATCAGTCGATTTTGAGTGTTTCTGCTCGATATGACCAAGTCGATTTTGACCCTTAGTGATCGATATCGAGGTCTCTGTTCCTCCTTCGTCGGCTTCAATGGTGGTCATTTTCGTCACTAGGGCATGGTGGATATCGACCTTAAACATCGATTTTGATGTTCCTTCTTCTCCTCCGTCGACCCCATACTTATGACCTGACACAGAATCTTGAACAATATTAGTCGATATCGACTTACCTGGGTCGATTTCAATGTTCTGTTTAGCCCCTTCGTTCAAGATTGCCACAACTTCCTCTATTTGGGCTTCTATGGCCCTCTTTTCTAGCTCTTCTGGTGTCATGCTCCTTACTTTGGCTTCTCCACATGCAATGTAGACACCATTGATGGCTTTTATCTCCATTGGCCCTTGATTTTTCACCGTCTTGTTGAAGGCATACTCTATCACCTCGTCACTAGTTGTGAATGAGAGCAATCCTTTCTTCATGCTAATGTTGGCATCGACGGTTGCTAGGAATGGCCTACCTAAAATAATGGGACAAGCAGGGTCCTCCGCTATATCAACAACTAAGAAATCAGCAGGGACAAAGAATTTACCTACTTGTACTGGAACATCCGTTACCATCCCTGTTGGAATTACTACGGTATTGTTTGCCATGTACAACCTTGCATCCATGGGCTCCATAGGACCTATCTTTACCTTGTGCCAAATGGTTAGTGGCATCATGCTAACGCTAGTGCCCAAGTCAACTAAAGCATTAAATTTGAATTGACCTAAACCTATAGCGATAGAAAACTTACCTGGGTCCACCCACTTTTGTGGTAGCTCCAACCTGTTGCACTCCTCTGCGATCTCAGAAAGCGATCGCTTCTTACCCAATATGTCCTTAAGGAATCTTACATAGGATGGCATCTCCTGAAGTGCTTCTGTGAATGGTATAGAGACATTAAGTCCCTGAAGCATCTTTACGAACCTTTGGAACTTCTTTTCCGCTGGGTCCTTAATCACCTTTCTAGTTGGGAATGGCAACACCTTCTTCCTTCCCGCGGCTGTAGTTAGGTCGACATCGACATCAGTAGGGTCATCATCGACTAGAAGAGTTGATTTCTGTGGTGACTCAGCATCAGGGTCGACATCGACTGAAAGGTCGATTTCGACGTCACCTTGGTCGATATCGACAGGGGGGTCGATATCGATGTCTGTTCTGGCTTCTTTTCCTCCGCTTTTTGCTCGGGCGTTTGTAATTGACGCCCACTCCTTAGGTTTACTGTCACAATATGTCCAGTGGTTTTTCCCTTTTGGTTGGGCACAGTGGATCCAGGGAATGATCCAGACGCTTTGGGTATTGCTTCCGCCAATTGACCCATTTGGGTCTCCATGTTGCGCTTCCAAACGTCAATCTCCCCAAGTCTAGAATTGATGCCCTACAGCTGAGTATGGACGGAGTTGTTGGCTTGTTTGAACTCAGCATGGTTCCTCCGCATCTCATTAAGAATGATTTGCAAGTCATCCTTCCTTGTCTCCCTCTCAGTGTGCCCTGGTGCTCTATATGGTGGGGGATCCCTTTGATGGAACCTTTGATCGCCCTAATATGGTTGATTGCTCCCTCCATAGGAGCCTCTCGTCCACTTGGCTTCCTCATGTTGTTCCGCCATGGATACTTGCTCAATATGTGGACAAGCACTAGTGTTATGCCTTATTGAGCCACATTCCTGACAAGGTTGATTGTTGCTCAGGAACCTGACTTGCTTTTGAAGGCGGCGTGTCTGATCGTTGTGGAATTGTTGCCGCACATCAGGATCTATCTCCCTTGGAGGCTCATATAATGGCATTGATGGGGCAGGCCTTGCATCATAGGCCGCAGCAGCCCCATAGGTGTTGTCAAAGTTTACAAGCCTCTCAATGGTCTCCCAGGCCTCCGTTGGTGTAAGCTCAATGTACCGATAGGAGGTATATGAATTGATCCTCTCCTTATTCGGCGCATCAAGGGCGTTATAAAATATCTCCTGGATGACATATGGAAGTTGCCCATGCGTCGGGCATGATCTCAGCAAGTCCTTAAATCGCTCCCACGCCTGCTTTTGTTTGAAATATGTGATCCTTTGCCGCAGCATCGTCGTTTTAGAAGGTGGAAAGAACATATTCAGGAATGCATCCTTCACCTCCGCCCATGTCCTCAGCGAGCGTGGAGCCAAACTCTAAAGCCATTGTAATGCCTTCCCTGCCAAAGACCATCGAAAAGATTTCAGTCTCACAAACTCTAAATTTATTCCATCAGCAACTGTTTCACATAAATCCATAAAAGTAGAGATGTGTTGCAATGGGCATTCATTAGGTCTTCCTTCAAAAGTATTTCTTTTAATTTCAAAAAGTAAGTTAATTTTAATTTCATAATTGGAGTGAGGAATTAAAATACCGGGTTCAGGAACGTGAAGCGGCGTATGCATGTATTGCATCGCCGTCTGTGGATACTGATTTAGCCGCTCTTGGGCTTGTCTGCGCGCATCCTCCTCCCTATCAGCACGGGCTCGCTCTGCAGTAGCGGCGGCCCTCTCAGCAGCGATTGTAGCATTTGGTCCTCGATCTCCTTCCTCAACCGCTCTATGGTCTCAGCCTGCGTCTCGTTATCAGCCATGATGCGAATTGCCTTGTTGCGAAGATGGAAGAAACGTTCAAGCTCATTGGTGGGTTCCAGGATAGGTCCGCGATCAGAACATCGTATAAACCTGCAAAATAAACTCTATAAGACCGTGAGAAAACTTAGGTGGCGATTGTTTGCCTCCCCGGCAACGGCGCCAATTTGTTGTAATCGGGAGGGTAGATTCAATTGTTCAAATTAAAACTCTAACTATGCCAACTCCCTGTCCCAAACAAATAATACAAGAATCCCTCCCGATGCAGTGGTAGGGTAATTCAGGATCGAATCCACAAGGAGGTATGTCAGCGCTTCCCTTGTTGCAATCACGATCAAGCTTTCGACCTCATAAGACACTCGATATCGATGTGTCTGGTCGATATCGACCTCAGTTCTGGTCGATTTCCAATAGAGTTCCTGCAGAAAAAGCAGCAAAGTCGACATCGAGACAGACCTCGATATCGACGTTAGACCTCGATATCGACCTTTACAGTCGATTCCGATGTTTGTCACAAAAACTGTTTTGCGTAACCAATTGTCGGAAAAGAGTCCGAAGAATGTAGAATGGTAAAGAAGGTTGATCAGAAATCAAAACTTAAACTTTTATATGAATTCAATTAATTAAAATGCTTCCAAAGTCGGGGTTTCATGCCACAACGATAACAATGCAAGTATGATGCTAAGGTTATGAAATTTAATTCCTTTTCGTCAAATAACTTTCGTTACTAACACTTAGGTGATTAGAGGCTCTCGCATAGTTTCTAAGAGTTACTATCCAATTCATGAGTAATCCAAGTTCACAATATGAGTGACTTTCGCTTCAATAATGCAAATAATGAATCTCCCTAACTTTCGCAAAGGAACATGCATAGAATAGAAGACGGAATCACATAAAAGTCATACCTTTGATGCACTTACCCTACATTGCTATCGTCGGGCTCGCCCGGACCCTAGAAGTGGGTTGACTACTCGTTTCTCATCATGCAACTCATCATCATCATTGAAAGAAAACTACTTTGAATCAAACTATAAAATAAAGTACAACCGAACAAAGCCAAACCTCCGCTCTCGCTTCTCTCCAACTCAATTCGGCCTTCTCTCTCTCTCTCTCCACTAATTCTCTGCGTGTGTATAACTGAAATTGGCTGTAATTGGATGTGTGTTGGATGATTAAACTCAGCCCTAATGGCCTCTAGATATAGATATCGAACTTTGCTATCCAAAGACTCGAAACTTTTCTTTATTCTCTAAGATAAAACTTAAATAAAGTAAAAACTAAAAGCTCTATGGTAAATCAGCTCATATGATAGCTCTGATGTTGAAGATAAGAAATCTCAACTTTTGGATAGACGTGCTGTTCGTTCTAGGGGGTAAAGGGGAAGGTGTATGTATGTAAAATATAGGAGAATAAAATAAAGCACAACTAGACTATCTCCCTGTCCCAAACAAATAATACAAGAATCCCCTCCCTTGTAGTAGTAGGGTAATTCAGGATCGAATCCACGAGGAGGTAGGTCAGCGCTTCCTTTGTTGTACTCACGATCAATGCTTTCGACCTCAGCAGACACTCGATATCGAGTATACTGGTCGATATCGACCTCAGTTCTGGTCGATTTCCTAGCGCAGTTCCTGCAGAAGACAAAATAGCAAGTCGACGTCGAGCAGAGACCTCGATATCGATGTTAGTACTCGATATCGACCCTTAAAGTCGATTTCGATGCTTGTCACAGAAACTGTTTTTGTAACCAATTTGTCGGAAAAGGATCCGAAGAAAATAGAATGGAGATGGAAGATGAACAGAAGCAAAACTAAGACTTTTATGAAGAATTTAATTAATTAAAAGGTTTCCAAAGTCGGGGTTTTATGCCACAACGATAACAATGCAAGTTTCATACTAGAAATATGAACTTTTATGTCTTTCCGTCAAATAACTTTCGTTATCAACACTTAGGCGATTAGAGGCTCTCGCATAATTCCTAAGAGTTACTATCCAATTCATGAGTAATTCAAGTTCGCAATATGAGTGGCTCTCGCTTCAATAATGCAAATAATGAAACTCCCTAACTTTCGCAAAGGATCATGCATGGGGTAGAAGACGGAATCGCATTAAAGTCATACCTTTGATGCACTTACCTCACATTGCTATCGTCGGGCTCACCCCGACCCTAGAAGTGGGTTGACTACTCGCTCCTCATCATGCACATCATCATCATTGTTATTGAAAGAAAGCTACCTTGAATTAAAATTCCGAAAGAAAGTACAACCGAACAAGCCACTCCGCTCTCGCTTTATAACTCCACTCGGCCACTCTCTCTCTCTCTTGCAACTGAATTCTCTCCTAAAACCGACTCTTCTTCCTTAGTATTCAATTTCTAAACTCAGCCCTATTGGCTTCTATTTGTAGATGACGATAAGGACTCGAAACCTTATCTTTATTCTCTATGATAAATAAATAAATAAATAAAAAGTAAAAGCTAAAACTTCATGGTGAAATCAGCCTCCTCATGATAACCCTGATGGTGATGATAGGAAATTTTGACCTTTGGATAGATATTGCTAGCATTGGATATAATTCTATCAAAATCGGAGTTGAATTCCTCTGCTGGCATGGTCGATATCGACCTTTCCACTCGATATCGACCCCTCCAAAATCTTATCTCGAGCTTCTCCTTCTCCTACTCGACTTCTATCAACTTGGTCGATCTGGCAGCATCGATATCGACCTCCAGACGTCGATATCGACCTCTTCTGTGTCGAGATGCTCTGTTTCCTTTGTCTCGATGTACTCGATGTCGAGGTCTTCAGTCGATTTCGACCTCTTCAGAAGACTTCGAGTTCTTTTTCCGCTCTTCTGAATTCATCCATTTTCATCCTGTTTTCTGCGAAATCACATAGAAACTCGTGCAAACCCATATATTTGACATTTAAGCATAAACTACACTATTCCCATGTTTTCCCACTAATGTGCATGCAAAAGACAACAAAATGAATTCATATGTGCATAGAAAATATGGCAATATGCGCGCACATCAAACACCCCATACTTAAGCTTGCTTGTCCCCAAGCAATACTCTTAATGGTCATTCAGGGGAAGAAAGTAAACTCTCAACATCATAGATTCATTTTTCATATGTCCCTACAATCAATTGCCATCCTCGAGAAGGTACTTATGTCAACCAAGTCCATGCCTGTGCATAAAAGCAATTTCATATTCATAAAGGAGGTAATATACAAAAAACAATTTTAGCGACATTGCATTAATAATCAAGAGGACTTTCTTCAAGCTTGTGAGAAGTGGATTGGTAAAAGGCTAAAGGTGGGCTAATATTTGGCCATGTGGTGTTAAATCCGGGGAAGTACTCTTTCTTTCCAAAATATTCCACATTCCTCCTTCATAATATCTCACCTTTCACTCATCGTTCAATGCTTTTTTCACTTTAATGCTTTTACCTCTCTAACCTTAGCACTGCCTTCTCGCGAGTCGCAAACATGGGTGTCATGAATGGCCCCGGATACTTAGTACTTCGGACTCCTCACCTTTGTGTCCCATCTCGCCGAACTATTATCTCAGCGAGCAGGGTCGACCTACCTTTATCTCCTGAGGTGATCGGATTTTTTCTCGCTCATTTAATTTTCCATATTGTATCATTCCTGCCAACAACTTTATAAATGCACAACTCCATATAACTCCAAAGATGTCATCCATTCAAAAAAACTTTGTCCCCGGATAGGGTATAAGGTAAAAAATGGACAATATGTATATGTGGAGCAATAATGATCATAATAAGTCTCATGTATGGCTTTGTGAATATGCGTAGGTAAGGCTAGGATATGAACTTTTGCTTGTATGGAATTTTTATAAAAAAAAAAATCCTCCATCATCTTATCATGCATATGTCAAAAGCAACTTCAAATTTTCATCTCCTTTATGATTTTCTCAAAAAATTGCACTTCATCGGGACTTCCCTTAACTAGGCAATCTCATGTTATATCTCTAATGAATCTACTTTTGCATCATAGAGCTCTTTTTTATACTTCCATGACTCTCTTTTTTTTTCAAAATTTTTGATGGGGGTCATTTAAATTAAAATAAATATGCAACCCTAAACTAAGCATGAATATGCAAATAAGCCTTTCCCCCACCCCATACTTAAAATTTACAGTGTCCTCACTGTATTAGAACTAGGGTTAAGAAGACTTACTAAACCGTCACAAATTTCAGGAGTCGAAGAAGACAACAGGGAAGGTCGATATCGACCCCTTACATCGATATCGATGTCTCTCTTGATTTCTGCTCGGGCTTCAGGGTGATTCGGCTCGATCACAAACCCTATCCATGTCGACCTTGAGGTCGATTTCGATGTCCGACATCGATTTCGATGCCTTTCTGTGTGCTTTTCTCTCTCCTGCAATTTGAAAACTAAACACAAAATATGCAAAACAATAAAGTGTCTAAAACCAAAACAAAAGCTGTCTTAAAATCAAAACTAAGTCTTTGTTACAAGCTCTAGATTTTTAAGTCGCTAGGCCGACTTCTTCCTTTGCGCTTTTCAAGGTGGCATCTGCAGAGCCCATGTGGCTTGGGCCTCAAATATCACTCCTTTCTTGTCCCGCAGCTGCATTCCCCCGGGATTGATTTGATTCACCGTGAATGGACCTAAGCTCTTATCCTTGAATCTTGTAGGGAACCAATGGTCTTTAGATTTGGCAACATAGACCTTGTCTCCTATCTCATATTGGCTTGAACTATCATCGGATATCCTACATAAACGCACATGCCAAGGCACACCTCTTCCAAATAATGACAAGTCCTTTATTGTAATTGAACAAGAGGAATCCGTACCTTGACTTACCTTCTTCTCCGTCTGTGATTCAGGTCGATGTCGATGTGCAGAGGTCGATATCGACCCCTGTTGTACACCTGTAGGATCAGTCGATTTGGGGAGTTTTGACTCGATATGATCAGGTCGATTTCGACCCTCAGAGGTCGATATCGAGGTCTCCTCGCCTCTCTTCTCAGCGCTGATGGTGGTCGATTTCGATAGGGTGTGTTCGATATCGACCCTTGACCCCGATTTCGATACTTCCTCTTTTCCTCCGTCGACCCCATACTTATGACCTGTCACAGAATCTTGAACAATAGTGGTCGATATCGACTTACCTGGGTCGATTTCGATGTCCTGTTGAGCTCCTTCGTTCAAGATTGCTTCAACTTCCTCTACTTGGGCTTCTTTGATGGCTTTTATCTCCATTGGCCCTTGACTTTGCACCGTCTTGTTGAAGGAATACTCTATTACTTCATCACTAATTGTGAGTGAGAGCAATCCTTTCTTCACGCTAATGTTGGCATCGACGGTTGCTAGAAATGGCCTACCTAAAATAATTGGACAAGCAGGGTCCTCCGCTATGTCAGCAACTAGGAAATCAGCGGGGACAAAGAATTTGCCTACTTGTACTGGCACATCTGTCACTATCCCAGTTGGAATAACTACGGTATTGTTAGCCATGTATAATCTTGCATCCACGGGCTCCAGAGGACCTATCTTTACCTTGTGCCAAATGGTTAGTGGCATCATGCTAACGCTAGCGCCCAAGTCAACTAAAGCATTAAATTTGAATTGACCTAGACCTATAGCGATAGAAAACTTACCTGGGTCCGCCCGCTTTTGTGGTAGCTCCAACCTGTTGCATTCCTCTGCGATCTCAGAGAGCGATCGCTTCTTACCCAAGATGTCTTTAAGGAACCTCACATAAGATGGCATCTCGTGAAGTGCCTTTGTGAATGGTATAGAGACATTAAGCCCTTGGAGCATCTTTACGAACCGTTGGAACTTCTTTTCCGCTGGGTCCTTAGTCACCTTTCTAGTTGGGAATGGCAACACCTTCTTCCTTTCTGCGGCTGTAGTGAGGTCGATATCAGCAGCAGTGGGGTCGATATCGACTGGAAGAGTCGATTTCTGTGGTGACGCAGAATTAGGGTCGACATCGACAGGAGGGTCGACATCGATGTCACCTTGGTCGATGTCGACAGGGGGGGTCGATATCGACGTCTGTTCCGACTCCTTCTCTTCCACTTTTCGCTCGGGCGTTTGTAATTGACGCCCGCTCCTTAGGTTTACTGCCGCGATATGACCTGTGGTTTTGCCCTTTTGGTTGGGCACAGTGGATCCAGGGAGTGATCCGGACGCTTTGGGCATTGCTTCCGCCAATTGACTCATTTGAGTCTCCATGTTGCGCTTCCAAACGTCGATCTCCCCAAGTCTAGAATTGATGCCCTGCAGCTGAGTATGGACGGAGTTATTGGCTTGTTTGAACTCAGCGTGGTTCCTCCGCATCTCATCAAGGATGATTTGCAGGTCATCTTTCTTAGTCTCCCGCTCAGGGTGCCCTGGTGCCCTTTATGTTGGGGGATCCCTTTGATAGAACCTTTGATCACCCCAATTTTGTTGATTGCCCCCTCCATAGGGGCCTCTCATCCATTTGACCTCCTCATGTTGTTCCGCCATGGATACTTGCTCAGTATGTGGACAGGCACTGGTGTTATGCCTTATTGAACCACACTCCTGACAAGGTTGATTGTTGCTCAGGAACCTTACTTGCTTTTGAAGGCGGTGTGTTTGATCGTTATGGAATTGTTGCCGTACTTCAGGATCTATCTCCCTTGGAGGCTCATATAGTGGCATAGATGGGGCAGGCCTTGCATCATAGGCCGCAGCAGTCCCATAGGTGTTGTCAAAGTTCACAAGCCTCTCAATGGTCTCCCATGCCTCCGTTGGTGTAAGCTCAATGTACCGATAGGAGGTATATGAATTGATCCTCTCCTTATTCGGCGCATCAAGGGCGTTATAAAAGATCTCTTGGATGACATATGGAAGTTGCCCATGCGTCGGGCATGATCTCAGCAAGTCTTTGAAGCGCTCCCACGCCTGTGCTAGGGTTTCACCTGGCTTTTGTTTGAAAGTCGTGATCCTTTGTCGTAGCATCGCCGTTTTAGAAGGTGGGAAGAATTTGTTCAAGAATGCATCTTTCACCTCCGCCCATGTCCTTAACGATCGTGGAGCCAAACTTTCAAGCCATTGTAATGCCTTTCCTGCCAAAGACCATCGAAAAGATTTTAGTCGCACATACTCTAGGTTTACTCCATCAGCAACTGTTTCACATAAGTCCATAAAAGTAGAGATGTGTTGCAGGGGGCATTCATTATGTCTTCCTTCAAAAGTATTTCTTTTAATCTCAGATAGGAAGTTAATTTTCAGTTCATAATTGGAGTGAGGAATTATAATGGCAGATTCAGGAACATGAAGAGGCGGATGCATGTATTGCATCGCCGTCTGTGGATACTGATTTAGCCGCTCTTGGGCTTGTCTGCGCGCATCCTCCTCCCTATCAGCACGGGCTCGCTCAGCAGCAGCAGCGGCCCTTTCAGCAGCGATTGTAGCATTGTGGTCCTCGATTTCCTTTCTCAACCGCTCTATGATCTCAGCCTGCGTCTCGTTGTCAGCCATGATGCGAATTGCTTTGTTGCGAAGATGGTAGAAACGTTTAGGCTCGTCAATTGGTTCCAGGATAGGTCCGCGATCAGAACGTCGTATAAACCTGCAAAATAAGCTTAGAAAAAGATCGTGATTAACTTAGGTGGCGATTGATTGCCTCCCCGGCAACGGCGCCAATTTGTTCGTTCTAGGGGGTAAAGGGGAAGGTGTATGTATGTAAAATATAGGAGAATAAAATAAAGCACAACTAGACTATCTCCCTGTCCCAAACAAATAATACAAGAATCCCCTCCCTTGTAGTAGTAGGGTAATTCAGGATCGAATCCACGAGGAGGTAGGTCAGCGCTTCCTTTGTTGTACTCACGATCAATGCTTTCGACCTCAGCAGACACTCGATATCGAGTATACTGGTCGATATCGACCTCAGTTCTGGTCGATTTCCTAGCGCAGTTCCTGCAGAAGACAAAATAGCAAGTCGACGTCGAGCAGAGACCTCGATATCGATGTTAGTACTCGATATCGACCCTTAAAGTCGATTTCGATGCTTGTCACAGAAACTGTTTTTGTAACCAATTTGTCGGAAAAGGATCCGAAGAAAATAGAATGGAGATGGAAGATGAACAGAAGCAAAACTAAGACTTTTATGAAGAATTTAATTAATTAAAAGGTTTCCAAAGTCGGGGTTTTATGCCACAACGATAACAATGCAAGTTTCATACTAGAAATATGAACTTTTATGTCTTTCCGTCAAATAACTTTCGTTATCAACACTTAGGCGATTAGAGGCTCTCGCATAATTCCTAAGAGTTACTATCCAATTCATGAGTAATTCAAGTTCGCAATATGAGTGGCTCTCGCTTCAATAATGCAAATAATGAAACTCCCTAACTTTCGCAAAGGATCATGCATGGGGTAGAAGACGGAATCGCATTAAAGTCATACCTTTGATGCACTTACCTCACATTGCTATCGTCGGGCTCACCCCGACCCTAGAAGTGGGTTGACTACTCGCTCCTCATCATGCACATCATCATCATTGTTATTGAAAGAAAGCTACCTTGAATTAAAATTCCGAAAGAAAGTACAACCGAACAAGCCACTCCGCTCTCGCTTTACAACTCCACTCGGCCACTCTCTCTCTCTCTTGCAACTGAATTCTCTCCTAAAACCGACTCTTCTTCCTTAGTATTCAATTTCTAAACTCAGCCCTATTGGCTTCTATTTGTAGATGACGATAAGGACTCGAAACCTTATCTTTATTCTCTATGATAAATAAATAAATAAATAAAAAGTAAAAGCTAAAACTTCATGGTGAAATCAGCCTCCTCATGATAACCCTGATGGTGATGATAGGAAATTTCGACCTTTGGATAGATATTGCTAGCATTGGATATAATTCTATCAAAATCGGAGTTGAATTCCTCTGCTGGCATGGTCGATATCGACCTTTCCACTCGATATCGACCCCTCCAAAATCTTATCTCGAGCTTCTCCTTCTCCTACTCGACTTCTATCAACTTGGTCGATCTGGCAGCATCGATATCGACCTCCAGACGTCGATATCGACCTCTTCTGTGTCGAGATGCTCTGTTTCCTTTGTCTCGATGTACTCGATGTCGAGGTCTTCAGTCGATTTCGACCTCTTCAGAAGACTTCGAGTTCTTTTTCCGCTCTTCTGAATTCATCCATTTTCATCCTGTTTTCTGCGAAATCACATAGAAACTCGTGCAAACCCATATATTTGACATTTAAGCATAAACTACACTATTCCCATGTTTTCCCACTAATGTGCATGCAAAAGACAACAAAATGAATTCATATGTGCATAGAAAATATGGCAATATGCGCGCACATCACGTGCAAGCTTCGGATAGAATTCTATCAAAATCTGAGTCGGATTCCTCTGTTGGAAACCTCGATATCGACCTTCAGACGTCGATATCGACCTCTGTAAAACTCTATCTAGAGCTCTTCTTCTCCTACTCGGATTAGCACTCGACTTCTATCTTTTATCTCGATCTGGGCACCCGATATCGACCTTTAGACGTCGATATCGACCTCTCTAGTGTCGACATGCTTTGTTCTTTTCTGCTCGATTCCTATGTCTCTGATGCACCCAATGTCGAGGTCTCCAGTCGATTTTGAACTCTTCAGAAGACTTCGAGTTCTTTTTCCACTCTTCCAAATCTGTCCATTTTTATCCTGTTTTCTGCGAATTCACATAAAAACTCGTGCAGACCCATATATTTGACATTTAAGCGTAAACTACACTAATCCCATGTTTTCCTACTAATATGCATGCAAAAGAATGATAAAATGGACTTTTATGTGCATAGAAAATATGGCAATTTGCGCGCACATCAATGGTCCTATCACTCGTGCAAGGGCCAAGAAGATTCAAGATGCTACCAGTGCACTTCTCATTCATTACCAAGGGACTATGGAGAAAGGATTCAGGCCACCTTGGATCACTTTGCTAAAGACTAGACCACCAGCCCAAGAGTTGAGCTTAAGGCCTCAGTCCAAGCTCATGAAGCCAAGGTCCGACCCACCAGGAGGCCCATCTCGTCCCATCTCCTAGGGTTGGCTACCTTGGCATCCCCTATTTTATTTAATTATATTTATGTTATTATTATATAATTAAGGTGAAAAAGGAAAGTCTATCTAGTTAGATATTTTCCTTAACCACTAAGAGTTGTTTTTATCTATCTTTATCTAGGATCTATCTATCTTAGGAGATTTATCTAGTTTTATTATTAATTTTATTTAGCCAAATCAATCCTTTGTAAGGAAAGATTGGCTCTACAATTCTATTTAATGTATGTTCTTTACGTTAGAGAAAGTCAGATTGAAAATTAGAATTGAAGAAACCTTTTGGCTAAAAGGTTCTTCAATTACCAATCCAAAGCTTTTGCCTTCATAAATTCATATTGAGTTCTTATTCTTATTCATCCATCCAAACAATCATCCAAACCCTAATCCCAAACACAACCCAAAACACAAAGAAGAACCCACTCGGAGAGAAGCCGTCGCTGCGAAGGAGAAGAAGCGTCCCTGAGCCTCGCATCTCGCCCAGGCGGAGACCGCTGCCTAGCCGCTACGGCCGCGGCATCAGTCGTTGCCCTGTCGCTGCTGCAACTTGTTCCGTTGCCTTCCTTCTTTTGTGTTGTTATTTGTGGCTACGTTTTCTGTCGCTTTAATTCCTTCACTCATATACTTTAAACTTGTTCCAAATCAAGAGAAATCAAAAGAATATTGCAAGGTTCGGATAAATTATAAGTCGTTGTTCTTGATTCAAGCCCACATGCGAAGGATCGAGAATAAAAATGCATCACCTAGGCGAATTTCCGCCTAGAGGTCCGCCTAGGCTTAAAAATTCCTAGGTCCCCTCCCGCCTAGTGCCTAGGCGCGATTTTTAGAATACTGGAATTACATCATGCTGGGGTTTTGATTGAATCGCAGGAATAATTGAACCCTGTGTAGCAATCACAGTTGAGTGAATCCGGAAGGGGAAACTTGATTGTTTAGGATAGTGACAAATTATTTAAATATCGGTTTCTAAGTAACTAGGGTTGACGAGATGACAATATATTGTTAACGCATACTAGTTTCTTAGGTAGGTTGGTACTCCCTTTCTCCCAAGTATATTGGGAATTTGTGTTGTTCGTATGTTAAATCTTGCAGGGGTAGGGTTGGATATGAATGTAAGGGGTTGTCATATTCACAAGGATTGACAATCCATTTAAACCAATATCGGAAAAATCACTAAAGTTAGAATAACTAGAAAGGAAGTCAAGGATCAAGTATATAACAACCATTGTTAACAATTCGTAGGTTGAACCATTCATCTTTGTTGTTATCAAATCCATCACCATAGCTACTTTTATTGTCTTTGGTTACTCTCTATTTTATAATCTCTTGAATTCGTTACTTTTGGTTCACAACGAAAGTGCATAGGAAAAGGTAATACTCCTCATGGATCGATTTCGGACTTGCTGACTATACTAGTTTAGGATTGGATTATTTTTTACAGGGAACCGACTGCTTTCATCCCGTCAGTCACGTCAAGAGACGAGTCCCTTGATGTCCTCGGTCACGATGGCTTGTCTTTGGTACATCCACAAGTGACGAGTCCCTTAATGTATGTCGCCAGTATTGAATCTAAGAGACCATATGTCTGTTGCTATGATGTAAATCTGGCATAGTGGCAACAAAATTCAACTTTTTTTTTTGTGATGTTCAATCCAAGACCTTCGTCTCTAGGGCCTTAAATATTAGTCCCTAAATCCACTACCTCATATAATAGATAGGGCGTACAAGTGTTTAATAACTCAAAGCAAACAAGCTAAATAACTAAATATGAAAAACTTTGAAGCATAGAAGAAAGGGAGCAAAAGCGGATCCTTTTTAGAGTTAAGGGTAGCAGTTTCTCCCTAATCGAAAATTAAATTGAATATAGATATTCCTCTAATTGATACCTTCAATTGGATATATACTAAGCTCAAATCCATCATATGAGCAAAAAGTTATAATGTTTCAAGACTAAACATATATAAATTATCTCCTACATCATTTACCAAACCAAGATACTTTTATCATAATTATCATTTGTTAATCTTCATACCTTAATAATATAATTATACATGAGAACTTTAAATTAGTAGGTTATATTAAAATATTTGAAAACATGAAATAAAGCATGCACAATTTATGTTTTTATTCTAGTTACACATTATTTATGTTTTTATTCTAGTTACACATTCATAATTTTGATGATTTCTTTGAAAGAAATTACGGTTTAATTTTATAAACAATTTTTTAAGGGTAATTTTTTGCCCCCTCAACTAACAGTTTCAAGAATTGCCACTTAAAGGAAGATGAAGAAGATCTTCATCTCCACAACATATGTTGATGAATAATAACTGCTTCAAGGAGGAAGAGGAAGAAGAAGAAGAAGCAGCAGAAGACCTTCATCCACAACAAATGTTGATGAAAAACAACAGCTTTAACCACCAAGGACCGCCGGAGAAGACTACCGGAACCAGAAATCTAGCGAAGCTCTCACAAAGATGCGACGAAACTAGGGCTCTCTCTCTCTCTCTCTCTCTCTCGAGTGGAGGCTAACCTTGAGTGGTCAACAATATGCATGTGTAAGTAGTTAAAATTGATAGCTTTATATAGGCTGAGTATAAGGACAACCTTAGTTAAAATGCAGCGTTATGAATTAGGGTTTCTAGGAGCTGCAACTTCAAGTAGTGGCAACAGATAAGAAGCTGACAAGTGATCGAGGTAGGGAACTTGGGCGGCGCACCCAACTTAGCTGACAACCTCCAATTATGGGCTAACTCCGAAGCTTAAGAAGACCAAGCCCATGTAATTCAACTGGCAAACAAATTGTTGACTAACTCCTAAGCATAAGACCAGGCCCAACTCAGCTAACAACCCAATTATGGGTTAACTCCCAAGGTTAAGAAGACCAAGGCTAGCCCGACTGACAAAACCCAATAACCTTTACAACCATATACTTATACTCATAATACAATATATACTTGCATAATATAAACTTTGAGAAATAATATAATATGCCCATGTATTTCCTTAAGCTACAAAAAAAAATCTAAACGGGTTAATTAAGGCCTCAAAAGCTAGCTAGATTCAGGGTTTTTGAGTGCATTGTCGACCCTTTGTGACAATATTTGTACCAAAATCTTCTTATCATCACTTATTTCAACTATATTAATAACATTTTTCTTTAATTTTCCTATGATTAAATGATCTCACATCTATGCATGGTTTTCCAAATAGCTCCCTATATAGGCCTTGTGGCTAGATAACCTCTTTCAAAGCTTTTGTAGCTATAATATATTATGCTTTTGTTGATTAAAGAGCAACAATAGGTTTCAACAAGGATTCTCAAGATGTGTGGTCTCTTGCCTTTGTGAAAAAATAGGTGGTGGTAGACATTCTATTGTCCTTGTTAACTGCATAATCTACATCGTACATAACCTGTTGCCATAGTCAAATAACCACATAAGTATCTTAAACGAAATTTCATAGCAGTCTAGTGTTTTTCACTAGGGTTAGACATGAATTTACTTAAGACACTAATAGCAAAAGCTAAACCAGTTCTAAAGCATATCATGGTATACACAACTAAACCATAACAACATCGATCATAAGCTAAGGCACCTGGTTTTATATAATTAGCTTCATTCTTAGATAAGGATAATAGTTTTGGTTAAGTCTAAGTGAGAATCAAGAATCATAGAAGATGTCTTAGAACAAGTTACACTGAACCTTTCTAAAACTTTATTAATACATTCAGATTGAGATAACATAATCTATTATATCTTCTTATTCCTTATAATTTGAATTCAAAGAGTTCTTTTAGGGGCACCAAGGTCCTTTATGTCAAAGTTGGATTTCAAGCTAGTTTTCAGCTCTTTTATCTTAACCATGGACATGCACACAAACCACAAATCGTCAATATACATTAGAATATATGTACGGATCATATTGCTTGTCTCTTCAAGACTGCTACTACAATGTCATCTCTCTAGGATAAAAAAGTAAGTCATTGTGGAAGAACTTAACTTGCACATTCAAATTGTTACCTAGAGAAAAAAAAGTAAGTCATTGTGTAAGGACTCCAGCCTTCGATGGCCACAATGTCGGCTATAGATATAATTACTCGTCGATCAGAGAAACGTGTATGCGAGCACCCTTATTAACTAGCTAGTTAGCTTAGGGTTCGTTTGGTATAAACATGCAAGGTAAACAGAACGGAATTGAAACAAATTTTGTATAGGAAAATATATTTAGATATATAAGAGAAGAATGTTATTTTTTGTATGAAAAATAAGATAGGAGTGATGATTAGAGGTGTATAGGGGAAATTGTTACTCCTTTTCCAAATGAGTGATTAAAATAAGGAGGAACAAAATCAATTTTGTACGAAAAGTTAGGAGAAGAGAGTAATAATTAAATTTTTTTTAATAATACGGAGTATATCTTAACCTATAAATCAATTACGTTTATTTCCCTTTCCTTTATCTTTCCAAATTTAAATCAAACGAGCCCTTAATTTAATGGATGGGTGGGTATGATAAATGGAGGAGAAAAAGATTACTTGAACGGTTATATAACCAGCTATTTAGCCTATTTTTATAACATCGATTAATTAGACCATCCACAATGGTTTTGTGTAAAATGTACACATTTGTACAAGATGTGTAAAAATACATATCACTTTTTAACAATTTGCTCCATTGGTAAAATGTGCATTTTTTACACATCATTCAAATACAATTCATTTAAAATAAAAAGGAAAATAAAATCATAAAAAAATCAACAAATGAAATTGTCTTGCTTTTTGTAAAATTTTTTGCACATAGGGGAGGTGGTGTGCTCAAATTTGCATATTACATGCTCATATGTGTACATTTGCACACACCCAAAACAACCAATGGAGTTAAAAAATGTCACAAAAATACACATTTGCACAATTGCACACAACCATTGTGGATGGTCTTAGCAAATCTTTGAGTTACTTAATTTGAAGTTTTTATATAAATGGGAAAATGGCAGAAAACCACCCCTTAAATATGGCTCTTTGCAGAAAACCACCCCTTAAAATTGCAATTGTAGAAAACCACCTCTTACACCCATTATGTCTGTAAATCGCCACCCACAACCTTTTTTTTACCGTTAGCTTGCCGTTAAAAACAGTGAAAGTCATTTTTACCCCTCCCTTTTAATGTTATTTTAATGAGAGAAAAGTGTATGAGTTGAAATAAATTAATAAAAGCTATTTATCTATCCATTTTAATGAGAGAAAAATGTATGTTATTCTATTAAAATAACAATAAAAGGGGTGGATAAATAGATTTTATTAATTTATTTCAATTCATACATTTTTCTCTCATTAAAATAACATTAAAAGGGAGGGTAAAAATGACTTTTCATCATTTTTAACGGCAAGCTAATAGAAAAAAACGTTGTGGGTGACGATTTACAGATATAATGGATTTAAGGGGTGGTTTTCTATAATTTTAATTTTAAGGGGTGGTTTTCTGCAAAGAGCCATATTTAAGGGGTGGTTTTCTGCCATTTTCCCTATATAAATTGCATTTAGATAACACCTATTTTTCACTCACAACTTACCGTCGTCACTGGGTCAGCGTGTTCATATGGTCAAATATAAATATTATAAAAATTATTTTGCGTGCTATGTCAATTAAATTACTGTGCTTTATTAATTTAAGATGCATTGTGATTTGATTAAGTTTATATACGATTATATTTAACTAAGGGTAATTATAATGCTAATTCTATATATATACAGGATGCATTTCTGATATAGAATAAATAAATAAATAAATAAATATATATATATATATATATATAAAACATGTATTTTTCGATTCACTGGAACTCTTTCATGAAACAAAAATTACCGTGTACAACGATAAAACGAATGAATTTTGTATTATATTCCTATGAATATTATATGATATGAATAAGAAAATTATATGAATACAAATATAATATAAATATGAGTATAGAAATATAATATTATTTATATTTACATAAAATAAAGTGAATAATATGCATATTCATATAACTCAATATTCATACTAATATTACGCAATATTCATTTATTACACCGTTGCATTATTTTCCGTTTTACCAAAACTCTTACTTATATATTCCACTTCTGCCTACATTTCAATCTACATAAATCTATTGATCAGGTAATGTGAATATATATATATATATATATATATATATATATATATATATATATATATATATATATATATATAGGTTGGGTCATGTGTTAACAACTCTTACGGTGTTAAATGTTAACAAATCAATATTCAGCAAAATTTATCAAATATTCATCACAATCACTCAATTATTCATAAAAGCTTTTGTTAAAATTAATCAAATATTCATCACAATCACTCAATTATTCACAATTCCCCAAATATTCATCAATATTCGGCAACATTTAAGAAATATTCATCACAGTAACACAATTACGGGATTGGGGTGGATACACGCGTAAGGGTTTGAGTTTTTTGGGTGATAATATTTTTTAATTGGTAAAAGTTATTAATTGAAATGAATCTCTTAAATGTTGTCGAAAAGCTTTGATGAATAATTGAGTGACTGTGATGAATATTTGATAAATTTTGTCGAATATTGATTTGTTAACATTTAACACCGTAAGAGTTGTTAACATTTGATCTGTATTCTATATATATATATATATATATATATATATATATATATATATATATATATATATATATATATATATATATATGCGTGTGTGTGTAGCTCCGAAGGGTAATGTGAATATTAATGTTGGCCCAGTGTGTACGTAACGATACTTGATCTCATAGAAAAAAAAACGAGTGTGATTTTTACACCATAAATTTTTACTATATATATCACATATATATTTTTTTTAAATACATCATGTCCCTCTTGAGTCACATATATGTGACTCAAGAGACGCAAAGTATTTTACATAAAATATCATGCACCTCTTGAGTCACACATATGTGTCTCAATAGAAGCATGAATGTGACTCAAAAGACTATTGAACATACAATAAATTTTAGGGGTGCAAATATTATCATCTAACCAAACATACTTGAAATGGAATGATGATACATTATATGTTTATCAATTTGAAATCAAATTGATTTTCTAAATCAAATTGATTTTCTAAATTAAAATTTGTGACGTGTAAGCTAATATAGGACGCACTAGGTTTCCGTCGGGCACATGCGGTTTAGCGAAAAAGCACATGTGACTTACTTAACTCTCTTGATATTCATTCATTAATTTATTTGTTTTGCAAATTGCAATTTTTTAATATTTTGGTCGTTGAATGCAATTTTTAAATTCTGGCGCAATGACCGGTACGGTGCATAACCTAACCGGCCACCTCGTGGGGACCTAACGGTGTGCCCGCACCAAACTAAGATGTACATTCATTGCACAGTTTGCATTGATTCATAAATTACTAGGTGCATGTCTAACAGTTCCTCAAATTTTTTAGAAAATAGAGAATCAAAACACTTCTCTAAATATATGTACTGTGTTAATTCTAACCGGTGCTCCATTTTAAAATATTATATATTAATTTTTAATTAAAATTTTAATATAAACTCCAACAGTTCACCTCACATCCTTATATCTGCAAGTGTTTATCAAATTAAACCAATCAATTTGGTTCAAGATGATAATTTAGGGTTTCTCAAATTAAACAACTCTTGTGGATTTCATGGTGCTCTGCAAACCACCATCTGTTGGTGGAAATTTCATGTACTATTTCATTGATTTGCAAACGATTACATTGGAGCCTATATATAATACAGAGAGGATGCAAATTAAGCTGATTTCCTAGAATGTTCCTATGTGTTAGCAGACAAACAAGTATTCTGAGAATGTGAAGAATTGGTTTGGGTCTCAGAGTTGGGCTCGCCATTGGGCTTGGCTGATCCAGGAGGCAATAATCTACTGCTCCCCGGCGATCCAAACGGCTCTATGCAGAGTTGGGATCGGATCCAAAGAAAGGGAGAAGAAGGCAGAGCTTTCGTAAGCAAATCAGCAATTTAGTCCTTGGCTGAGATGAAGGCGACTCGGAGAGAGCGATTTGCAACCCATTCGCGAACAAAATAATAGTCCATTAAAAGGTGCTTAATTCGATGGTGGAGAACCGGGTTGGCTGCGAGATATGTGACTCAAGTTGAATGCCAATGGAGGCGAAAACAGATTGCAAGTAGATCAATTCACAAGTTGTGAGTGCAAGAGCGCGGTATTCAGCCTTTGTGGATGAGCGCGAGACAGTAGGCTGTTTGTTAGAGCTCCATGAAATCAGATTGGGGCCATGATAGATGCAATATGCACTGATTGATCGATGATCAGAATGATCGCTGCCCCAATCAGCATCCGAAAATGCAGACAGAATGTGACTCCGGCGAGAGGAAATATGAAATGTATATAAGGCTGTGACACTGAGATACCGAAGAAGGCGCTTCACGGCCTGCCAGTGAGTCTTTCGGGGATTATGCATAAATTGCGAGAGCTTGTTCACAACAAAGGCGATATCTGGGCGAGTGAAAGCTAAGTATTCAAGCGAGCCCACTGTGCTTCGATATAATGTAAGATCATCAACCGGTGGAGAGTCAGCCAATGGATCAAAATTAGTGGCAATGGGGGTAGAAACAGGTTTGCAATTGACCATCTCAGTCTTTCGGAGAATCTCAGCAATGTGTTTCGATTGACACAAGTGAAACCCGGTAGCATCTCTGGTGATCTGTATTCCAAGGAAGAAAGTAGCCGGGCCTAGATCACGAATCGGAAAATGCTTGGAGATTGTAGACACAAAAGAAGCACAAATAGATGGGTTAGAGGAAATAACCAAAAGGTCATCGACGTAGACCAATATGAAGATATAGTCGGCTCCCTAGCGATATGAGAAAAGAGAAGAATCCGCAGGAGATAGAGTAAACCCAATCGAAATAAGATGGTCACTGAGCTTAGCGAACCAAGCTCGAGGGGCTTGTTTAAGGCCATAGAGAGATCGATTTAGCTTGCAAATATAAGAGGGAAAAGAGGGTTGACAAAACCTGGTGGTTGGGAGACGAAAACGTCCTCTGAGAGGGAGCCGTGAAGGAATGCGTTTTGGATGTCCAATTGCCTCGTCGAGCAGTTGTACATGGCAGACATTGAGAGAAGGAGCCGAATTGTCGACGGTTTTGCAACCGGACTGAACGTATCGTTGTAATCGATGCTAGGAAGTTGATGAAACCTCTTAGCTACGAGCCTGGCCTTCCATCGCTCAATTTGTCCATCATTGTGTCTTTTTGTTTTAAAAACCCATTTTACACCAAGGACATTGACATTGGGATTGGGGGGGTATGAGAGACCAGGTCTTAGTGTCAAGTAGTGCTTGAAACTCATTTTCCATTGCCCGACGCCATTATGGAAACTTTGAGGCTTCAGTGAAACATGACGGCTCTTCAGGGACAGTGGAAGTAAGGTGACAATAGGGCCAAGGTATGGTCCCATCAGTTTTGTGAAAAGCCCGAGAATGATTGGGCTTGGAGCGGGTGAGCATGGGGTGTGAGGGAGACGGAACAGGGGCGGGTTGGGGCGCTGGGGATGAGGTCGTGGAGGCAGAAGGGTTATCTTCTGGCGGTGGATTGGAAATGTCAGAAGTAGAGGAAGATGGAATATTAGTGTTTGGGCTTTGTAAATTTGGTGGGCTTAAAATTGGTAGTTGGGCCTGTTCATGGAGGATGTGGGTTGTGGTTGGTTTCTGTATTGTTTGAAGGTGAAATGGGAATACATTTTCATGAACCAAACATCCCGTGAGATGTACATACGTTTAGTCATCCAATCATAGCAATAATAACCAATAGTGTTAGGACAATATCCCAAAAATATGGTTGGGGTGGATCGAAAGGCAAGCTTGTGACGGTTGTAGGGCCTAAGATTGGGAAAACAAAGGCACCCGAAGACCTTGAGACTCTTGTAATTTGGAGATTTGTGGAACAGGATATCAAATGGGGATTCGTTATTTAAAATTGGGGTTGGCAATCATTTTTGGAGATAGGAGGCGGTTTGAAACGTAAAATCCCAATATGATAAGGGAAGAGAGGCGTGTTTGAGGAGAGTTAATCCCATATCGACAATACGACGATGTCGTGATTCAACTGATCCGTTTTGTTGATGGGAATAGGGACAAGTAAGACGATGACTAATTCCCAAGTGTTGAAGGAGAGCTTTTAATGGCTTGAACTCGGTCCCATTATCCGTTTGGATAGAGATGACATTTGTATGAAAGAAATTTGTAACCAATTTAAGAAATACGGTAATAACATGTGTAACTTGGGATTTGGATTGAATTGGAAATAACCAAATGAATTTAGAATAATCATCAACAATTGAGAGGAAAAATTTATTAGCATTAATGGAAGAGGATTGGATTGGTCCCCAAATATCCAAAAACAAGAGTTCAAGAACCTTAGAGGATCGGCTCATACTTGCTAGGTGAGGTAAGGCGTGGGCCTTAGCCCATGAACAAAAGGCACAGTATGGGAAAGTCAGGCTCGTACATCCGGGAATTTGGAGGCCCAAAGTAACAAGCTTGGTTATTTGATGTGCTGGATGACCTAGACGCATATGCCAAACAAGAGATGGATGTGACGCCATTGTAGAGACGGAGTTGAGCGACGGTGACGGTGAGACTGTTGAGGAAGACGGTGTGGCCGACGAGACAGGGAGCACATACATTCCATTTTCAACGGCTCCCCGAGGAGGGGCGTTCCCGTCTTGGAGTCTTTCACCATGAAACAAGAAGTGTGAAACTCAAAGAACACATCGTTATCAAGACAAAACATGTTAACAACGATTAAATTTTTGGTTAGGGAGGGAGAATGCAATAATTGAGAGAGAAGGAAGGTGTGAGAGGAGGAAGAAAAATAAGTGGAACCATGGTTGCGGATTGGAACAAAGGAGCCATCGCCGAGGGAAACCGAGTCAGTGCCTTCATACGGAAACGATCGAATCGCAAGTTGGCTATATCCGGGGTGTAATGACGAGTGGCTGCGGTATCTGGATACCAATTGGTGCTTGTGGTGTGTGCCTAGAAAGACCTTGGAAGGAGTGATCGAAACGGCTCCAGCATCGAGCAATGACATGGCCTTTCCGCTCACAGAGTTGACAGGTTAGTCTTGTATCTTACGCTCTGGTGAAGGTGTTGTAACCTCCAGTTTGGCCTCCCCGAGAAGATGAACGGCCACCTCCTCTACCATCACGACCTCCACCCCTGCCAGAAGCCTGGTCCCCGCGTCCTCTGCCTCGGCCCCTGGTCGCAGTAAAGTGGATTTCGGGGGTCTGATCAGTGGAAGGTGTGGGGGAGACATCAGAGAGGGCCGAGGTGTTTGAGCGCTTAATACGCCCTTCTTGGAGAAGAATATAGGTAAGAATCTCATGAGGAGGTGGGAGTTGTGGCTGGGTTGTCACCGTGGTTACCATCGCATCATAGTCGGCACCTAACCCTGCGAGGAGGTAGGCTATGAACTCGTCGTTCCCGATCGTTTGTCCTGCAGCTTGAATGAGATGAACGAGGGTGTTTGCCCTGTTGAAGTAATCAGTGGCGGTCTCGTCACCACCTTTCTTGAGTCCGGCCAGTTGCAGCCGAGTCTGAACGAATTGAGCGCTCGAGCGGGAGGCGTAGAGATGATGCAGACGATCCGAGACTTGTTTTGTTGTTTCGCAGTCCAGGATGTTTGTCATGAGTGGCTCTGTGAGGGAGGCAGACAGAATCGCTACCACCAACTGGTCTTTGGCTTCCTAGTCAGCAACGACGGTGGTATTGTCGGCAGTAAGGTTCGGGCGGGGACAAGAGCCATCCACGTACCCTATGAGCCGCTGGGAGCGTAGATATGGCGTAATCTGTCGCACCCAGGTAGGAAAATTTGTGGGCGAGAGCTTGATGGTGTTAAGAGTGTTGAAGTTGGGAAGGGGCGGATTTGGGGTGGAGACAAAGAGGTGAGTTTGAAGCTGTGCTATGGCGTCGGCCAAATTTGTATCAGCCATGGCGGAAAGCTGGTATTTTTTTGTTTTGGTTTGAAGAAGATAAAGGGATAAGGATAGAATTTGAACGGAAATATTTGAATCGATTTGCAACGTGGGTTGCTAGAGAAGCTCTGATACCATTGTGGATTTCATGGTGCTCTGCAAACCACCATCTGTTGGTGGAAATTTCATGTACTATTTCACTGATTTATAAACAATTACATTGGAGCCTATATATAATACAGAGAGGATGCAAAGCTGATTTTCTAGAATGTTCCTATGTGCTAGCAGACAAACAAGTATTTTGAGAATGTGAAGAATTGGTTTGGGTCTCAGAGTTGGGCTCGCCATTGGGCTTGGCTGATCCACGAGGCAATAATCTACTAAACTCAATTATAAAATCAACCCAATTTCGTACAAAAGATACATAATCTCCCAAAAACAATGAACAAACTAATTGTGATTCCAACAAAATAAATTAATACACGCTTAATTCAAAGAGAGAATGATCACAACCAATAGAACAATATAACACAAACTCATGGAATGATAAGCATGAATAAGAACCCTAATTCAAGGCACTAATTAAGAATTTAGGATGAACATATGTAGAATCAGACCTAATTATAAAGTGAAAGTCTGTGACCGGTTGCCAACTCCAATTAGTATTTCTTTTCTCTTTTTTGCACTGCACTTTGGCACCCATCTATCGAATTAAAGGTTTAAGACATCTCTGTACGTAGTTTCACCGAGATCTGAAAACAGATGGAAATGGAATTAGTATGGTTTTGGAAGCTACAATCATCAACGACACTAGGAGAAAAGAGTCGGCAAATGTTTTGGGGATTGCTGCGAAAATAGGAAAGACACACCCGACCTATTTTTCATTCTCCATCTCCATTTTGAAGAATAGGTTGGGGAACCTGTTGGATTGAAAATGAGCCCAAAATTCTCTAAAAGTCCAAAATTCTCCAAAATGGAGAATCTCTTGGGCATGTTCTCAGGGCACTCGTATTAGTACCAACTTTGAAAAATAAACTTTCCTCTCTCTAGAATTTCTAGAGAGAGTGAGCTTAAAACTCGACCTCGATCGTTCAGAAGCGACCGAACTTCGACTTCCGACTTCGGTCGCTTCTGAACCACTGTTGCGCGGACAAACCTTTGTTTGGTGTGATGAAGAACGTGAATATGGCAAATCCCCATTTCGATTACTCCTTTTCAATGTCCGACCAAATCCAAAATCAAGTTAGGGCGCGGTTTTTTGTCCCCAAATCCATCATCTTTCATGTCCAATTTGTACATATACTCTTTGATTGTCCCCCAAGTCATCACTTTGTATTCCAATTTCGGGCTTTGGGTTTCGCTTTGGTTCGTCGTGCTCTCGCTGCAGCTTCGAGTACTATTTTTTAGGCTTCGGCTCCTTGTGAAATCTCTGGTCTCCCCTTTTCGGTTTTAGACAGTGGTTGTCGATGTGCCTCTCGCCGTCGCTGGCTTGTAATATCCTTCGATTTAGCATGTGTTGATCATTCCTTCGGCTGGGGCTTTCTCCCGGTTGTGGTCTAGTCTCGACTATTTTGGTCGCCTTCGTCCGGTTGTTCTCGACACCAGCCTGTAACCTCCTCCGTCGGTGTCCTGGTTGTCGACTGCCTAGAACTTCTTGGTGTGCAAGCATTATTGTGTTTCTAGCAAGCCATGCCTAATTGACCATATTAATAAAAAAACAATGGAAATTATATATTTAAAGGCAGTTTTATTTTTTTGCGTAATTTTAAAGTCGGTTCTATATATCTCAACCTTGAGTAAACCCACCTGAAAGGGTCTGATAAAAATCTCGTGAGGGTATTGATAAATCTTGAAAGGAATCATTTTGGTGCGTTTTTACAAGATTGGTTCTCGGCTAAGTTTTCGGTTGTGCTTGGCAATCCTAGTCTAAGTAGGAGCTCTGGCGTCCAGTGTCGGGTTTGGATGGGGTTGAGGTGGTATGTATCGAGGCGACTCTGTATTCCGGAAATTTCTTGATATCGCCCACAAGGACTCCTGATGTACTGCTGACCAGCGGTGTCATCACTTGGTGGCACTTTGCTCCGGATTTAGTGTACGTTGTCATCTGCTTTTTTGGGTTAGGCTCATTTGTTCGACTGGGGTTGTTTGATTGCCTCTTTTTGTATTACACCATTTTTTATTTTACGTTGTATGTTTTATGGTTCGTCATCTGCCGACTTTGTCGGCCTCTTAACGAGTCAGGTTTTTCTGGTCCTCGAATTATTTAGGACTTGCTATTGCAAACACCCATTTTGGGTGTCTTGCTATTAAAAAAATTCATTTTGAGTGTTTAATGTCATAATAAAGTTTCTCATCGTAGAAACTTTAAACAAATTTGAAGACACTCACTGTCATTAACACATTGATTATTTTTTATTTAATTTGAAGACACCTACAAAATGTGGGTTGTGAGTGCTCTAAGTGTATCTCTAATTAAGAGATTTTCATTACGGAAAATTTTAGGTTTTTAGGTAACCTAAGCACTATTTTTTTCTAAAAGTTTCTCAATCGATCAAAATCAGAATCAATCAATATATCAATATCATCAGTAATCAATTCAATATATAATACTGAAAAATGAATTTCTATCTGCCAAGCTCTGGTTGAATTCACTTGTGTCATTTTTTTATGCAATCTAGCTAGTTTTTTTTTGACACGTCAATTAATGATGATCAAATATATTTAGGGTTTTTTTTGCAAAAATAACCTACTTTCCCTCATACCTTTGCAAGGCTAACCTGGTCCGCTTTTTATTTGCATAAAATCGGGTTTTGTAAAAAAAATCTTGGAGAGCCGGTAGTAGGGGAAGCCTGAAGTTGGGAGGATAAGAAAGGGAAAAGAGGAGAGAAGGTGAATGCTATGTTGAAGAGGAGGGTGAAGAGAGGGCGGAGGGGGAAGGAGGCGGAGGGCATCAAAGGGGACGACAGGAATCGCCATGTTCGCCCTCACAGCCTCACGTGAACGCTAAAGCCGACTATTTCTGTCCATCTCCAGCAGGCTTGTTGTCGCCCTAGGCCACTTCCTCGCCGAAGCCAGTAACAACCGCCATGAACTTCGGCGACTTCTGAATCCTGCCGCTCACCTCGCTCATCTCCTGCTCCTCCAATTGAATTGAGTGTTTAATTGCTTGATTGATTTTTTGTTCGCAATTTCTAGAGTTACGATTTGTATAATTTTTGGGGCTTTTGTGTTTCAGGTCGAAGTTGCAACTCCACCTTCTTGTATGTGAGTGCGAGGCTCGTTGATTGAGCAAAGTTCAAGCCCACAGGACTCCTCATTATATAGATGCCTAAATGCCGGATGTCCCTAAAGAGTTTGGTTGATCGCCATCGCTGCTCAAAGTCTCCGTTGCAACTCCCTAATCTGAATCCTCGACATTCAATCCAATGGTAAGTTATAGGATGTGTGTTGGATAATAGCAAAGAATTAGGCTTTTGGTGATGTACTGTAAGAGATAAGGTGATTCAATCCTTGGTTGGTATATGGTATTCGAACAAACATAGTTAGAAGTGTAAGTGTTTGAATTGGATGTCTTGTTCTTTTATTTTTTTTACAAGCTAGCGTTTGATTCTGAGCAAAGCACGTAGTTTGAATTGGATGTCTTACTCTTTTGATTTGCACAAGTTTAAATTCAGCGCTAAATTTCAATTGGATTCAATGGGGTTCGATGTACTTAGCTTGCTACTTTGCTAATGTTATCAATGCTATCCACAATTGATGTTGTCAATGTTGCTACTGCTGTTACACTGGACAAGGGGTGAGGATGAGATCTCACACAAATCACGCACGTACCATAGGCTCGAGGCAAGATCATGGAGTTGCTAGTAAGGCACAACATCAAATGAACAAGGGGGGGTTGCAATGTGACTGATGAAGTTGATGTTTGTGCTAGCGCTGCTATATATGATTTACACTGTGTTTTCTGCTGTTGGTGAGATACCGAATATAGGAAAAAATTTTGCAGTAGATAGTGTTAAATGCAATTGCGAACAGAGGCAAGCTTGATTGTTTTAGGGACACATGATTTAGGAAAAGTTTGATTTTGGGGTGCTTAATTGTACAAAGTAGACAGGTGAAAAATGTGACATTAATGAATGATCAAGAAGAAGATGGAGTAGGAGGAAGAAAGGGACTTTGTCGTTTGTAATGAAAATCTGATTCAGAAGTTGTTTTTGTAACTCTTTCTCTGTATCTCTTTATTTTCTTTTGTTTTTAGCTCTTAATGTGAGTTACATTCGATTGTGGAGCAAGGCTACCATAGTGATTACACTTGTTAAAACATCCCTCAATAGGGATACTTGTTGTTTAAGTCTTTTGTGCCAACTAATTGAAATTATGAAAAGAAAAAATGTGTACTAAATTGGAAAGAAAATCAAACCTGCATGGGGAATTGACAGTTTTGATTCATCATGGCTAGATAGAAAGTATAACAATTCACGTATCATGTAACATAATTCACATATCATGTAAAACAATTCACGTGTCATGTAAAACAATTCTCATGTCATGTATTTTGTATATAGAACAAGAATGCTGATTCTCTTCTTTGTAGTCAATGCATGAAAATCATTAGGGAAACTATGTACCGACTCAATGGACCCCTTTGTTCACATGAGGAATGAACTCCTCAAAGAGCTCAAATTCATTTAGAATTAAACTTGATAAATTTGTTCACATGATTCATCACTTGACAGTGTAAAGGAATTGGATGCTTCTTTGTGCAGTGGTTTTTTGTGGAGGGTGCAATTTTTAATGTGATGGATTTTCATGTATTTTTTAATTTAGTATATCAGATAAAACCAAATTGTGTCCAGTAGACAACCACAAGGTATCTATTAAAAAATCATAGAGTGGACAGTTGATTGGTGGACCAATTTGATATGCAAGTCCATTCAATGATGAAGTCGCACTAATACCTGTCACTAGTACACCGACACCCTATCGAAACCTACTCTTTAGCCCTCCATTTTCAGATCCGAGTTCTTCTCTCTCGGCTCGTTTCGCTCTGGCCTCCTTCTCCGGTGCCTCTTACAGTCGCTTCTCCGGACCGACCTCTTCTGCCCTGTTGGAATCGCTATTATGGGGAACACAGAGAGGCTGCCCTGTCGGAATCGCACCGATGCTCGTAGTCCTCGTTCGATACCTCATCGCGAGCCTTCTCCTCATCTGACCACACAGCCACTGCTCCGCCTCCGTTTGTGGCACCTGATGCCGCTTCTCCCTCTTCTCGAAGGTAGGTCTCCGCTGCTCCTAATTGGCTTCAATTCGCCTTCATCCAAGCGACTCCGAATTTTCTTGATTTCGATTCCGACCAAGTAAGTCTCTTTACCTTGCTTGATATCCGATCCTTATCCTCTGATTTAATGGAAGGGGTCTGTATATCTGTAATCGAATTTGGTTGTTGAATCGTCTTTCCCCTGCTGAGATTGATTAGAATCTGCCATTTAAATGCATGTTGGGTCATTTGAGTCTGTTTTGAGAATGTGCTAATTACTCTAGGGCTCAAATCTGTTATTGATTTGTTGAGCTTTATTGGTGATATTGGTTTGATTGTGATCTTACTAGCCTTCACTTTTGAATTAAATTTAGAAGTGGAACTTGACTGATATTTGCTGCTGAAAATTGATCACTTTGGCTTCAGAAAATTTAGTCATAAATTACACTTATATAGTCAAAGTGTTGCCTATTTGCTTAGTTTAGTACTTGGTCTTCACCTTTCAGTTTTATGCTCCCCGATGCCACATAAGTTCATTGATCTCCATTCGACAAAAGTATCTTTAAGTATGAAGTAATATCTAGGTGTTGAGTTCTGACCCTAAGTTCTATTGCCACATTGTTATTGTTTTGCTCTTGCTTATTTGTCTCATGTAGGAAACAAAATAATTTTTTTATTTGTAGCTTCCTTGTACTGGTTTGGGGGTATTTTTTTCTACTGGTTGTTGTGTTGGTCCTACTGGATAGGTTCATGTATAAGAGATTTATTGCTGAGTTTTCTGGCAAGTTCTGACAGTTCCAAGGAGTATGACACTTACTCCTTCTAATCTGATATATTTTAAATGATCTGTCTATTTGCATTATGTAAAAATGCTATGTCATTTATGTGTTTTCTCCATGCATTTCTTAGTAGCTTTCTCCAACAAAATTTTCTAGACGTATGGAAGGAACAAGACTTGAGTCTTTGGTCGTGTTCTTTTGAGCAACATTATAGTTTATAGATTACATCTCCTACATTTAAAAGAACAAAAGGTACGCTCTGATGGCTATGTTCTTTTGAGCAACATTAAAAATAAAACATCCTTGTTAAACTACGTTGTTCTTTTGATCTAGTCCGGTCAACTTATGTTCTATTTTTCTTCATAGTCATATATACCTATAGTGCTTCCTATGCATGAGGTGGTATTCTATGAAGATGGTGAGCCAAAGATCGATGGAGAACCACGAGATCTAAAGTTTAGCATCCCTGCAACATTATCATACAAAACAAACCCAATCATAATAGTTAGATTCATTTATGCTTTGCGATCAACCTTCTGATCCTTTTATCATTTCTTTAAATTATTTTGTTAGATTATCCAAATGAGTAGTTCTTGCATCATGCCTTCTTTTTGATTAATTAGTCTGTTATATATCCAATTCCTCAAGAATGCAGGGATTGCTGAGGGTCTTGCTACGGAGATTGTGATATAGAAGGGAATCTTCTTACCCGTTCATATAATTTTGAAAGTTCTTTCACTTAACCTCACTAGCCATAAACTCGTATATTTCAACTCTTTTGCAGCTTGTTGTTGCTGATATTAGCATTCTATTGCACCTCCTGCAATAGTTAATGTATTGCTAATGTATGATTCAATTCAATCAACTACTAAGTATGAGTTCAATGCTTGTTGCTATATAGTTTCTCATTTCTTTTACTTATAGATTGGCAACGAGGCAGAGTGTATAACTCTTGACCTTTAGCCTTCAGATGCCATTAATATTGTTGTAAGATGCCAATCATTTTAAACTTATACTTCTTCATTAAACTTCTGTGAAGAGTCCATCTTTTTTTTTCTAGACCTGATAAAAGGGTTGTTTAAGCAATTTATGACAATTGTGCATGCCTAGAAACTAAAAGTCTTAAAAAATAATGCGTTAGTCTATATTGGATATCTAGTACCTATTGTTTGTTTGCAAATTTAAATGCATTCATTTCATTTTATTTAAATTTTCTCGTGTGTAGGCAGATATGGCACTTGATACCCCATGAGGCTCTCTTTCGATGAGTTGATTTAACAAAACTAATTGGTGTGAGTGCTCCCTGCCCTACTTATTGAGTTCATGCAACATTCTCTTCCATTATCTTGGTTAAGTTCCTCATTCTCCATATATTATGGTTGTGAATAGATATTTTTGATATGTCTAATAACATATTTCTTAATCTCGACCTCTGTTTTTAGCTTTACCAACATTTTAAGTTGGGCAATGCTCCTAGAAATTCAGGTTTAATAATTGATTATTTGGTTTGTGCACTTTTTTCAGCTTCATATCTGGGTTTGATCTATTTTGGGCATTTCCTTGTACAAGCGCTTCAAATGTAGGTACACTAATGTCTGAAAATTGTGACTCTCACTTGGGTAGCGTCACATTACCTAACAAAGATCTATAAAATTGGGGAGTTGGCAGTTGTGTTGTTTGCTTTGGCATGTTGTGGGAGTTCCTTTACTGTTGGGAATGTGGTCAAATAATATTAAGCTTTTGTTTGTACAAGGTCTTGTGTGATTCTTAAGTACTTTAATAACTGCGTATCTAGGTGATTGTGACTGCATTGTGTATTTGATCATTAAAACTTGTGGTTGATTTAAGGGTTCTCATCATACTATGTGTTATGATCATTACTAGCAGAATCTGTATTTTACCTTTTTATGTATGTCCTTTGCAGATACCTTTACTGTTAGCACTTTGAGAGTTGAACTTCTTATGGCAGAGATCCTCTCATAGAGTAAGTTAGAAGTCTCAAGTGTATTAGTCAAAGTACTTGACATGATCTTAATATAAATTGGTTTACATTAATATTTGCCTTATATTTATATATGCCCTTTGCAGATATGGCTACCAGATTTTGGTGTTCTAGATGTTGTTGTTGCTGATGTTGGTAGGTAACCTCGATCTTATGCATAACTTGGCAGCAGGTTTCAACCATTTATTCCGACTTGCTTTTTATGTCGAGTTTGTTCTCTATAGAATTCAGTAATTAGTTAATTATGTGATGATGATATCTTATTCCTTTACAGTTAGCTGCATGCCTAGACTCTGTTTTTTTTTAAGTCTTGTATATATTCTTAATGGTTGCAAAACTGAAATTATGGTATGGTTGTTCAAGAGGGAGTGAATGGGATATGTCTTTAGCTCTATTGTGTTTCTAAACAAAAAGAATGCAAATTATAAGGCGGGGAAAGATAATATTATTTTATTTAAGCCTATTAGCTCAAATGATAGAGCAATGTGCTTAAGCAGAAAGATGCACGTTCAAATCCTGCATAGGCTACTATAATAAATAGAAAAAAATTACTATTCATCATTAACGAGAAAATAAATCTTTTAGCGAGGAAATCATGTTTATCGATAAATATATATTCATCGACTATTTTCGAATCCTTCACCTCTTTTCGCGACAAAATGCATTTCTTTTTTGCGATGAAAATTTTAGTCGCCAATAAAATGGATATAATTTGACGTCATCATTAACGACGAAAAAAAATGTTAGCGATGAAATTGCATTTGACGTCAAACATATTCAATGACTATTTTTGAATCCTTTCACTTGATCGTCGACAAAAAGTTTGACTTTTTACGAGGAAAATATTAGCCACTAAATAGTTATTGCAAGACAAAATTGTTTCATCGCTAATACTTTTAGCGATGAAATTTTTTTTCCTCGTTTAACCTTTCCTTGACGTACTTTTTAGGAGGAACTGACGATGAAATGTATTTTCTTGCCAAATCTCTTCAGCGACAAAAACTCAATCTTCAGCGATGAAAATTTTCTCCGCTAATAGGCATTTCTGTTGTAGTGTTGGATCATGTACATTCTATGGTGCCATCAGTTTCTACTTCAAAATGTAAAACAATTCACGTGTCATGCAAAATATGGCTTCCAATTCAAAGAAAGAAATTTCAATAAAAAAATCTCTCACACCACATTATTTCATCTGTTGTAATTGTTACATTCTTTCATTAATTAGATTGAGTTTTTGGGTCAAATTTTACCAGCTCCCTATCTTCCTAGGAGTAAGTATGACCCTATGCACTCTTCGATGTTTATATTCAATATGAGAATTGAGCTTTACAAGTAGATGTACCAATTAATGAAAGAATACAATTGAGCTTTTCAATATGAGAATTGTACTCATCCAACTAGCAAATTAGGGGGTTCAAATCTATCATCGTCAACAACAACAACAACAAAAAACCCTAGAACGTACCTAGTCATGGGGACCATCGATCGGAGTGTCTTTGGCTCATTCCGGACTGTCAAAGTTCGCCCTTCTCTGTTTCAATTGCCCAAAGCCAGAGCCGATTGACGGGAGAACTAAAGTGAACTGCTGTTGTCGAAGAAGGGGAGCGTCGCTGATGGAGAGAGAGGTCGAGCATGGAAAGGGGAAGAAAGACGGTAAAGAAGAGGAGAGCCACCAGAACGAAGGCGAAGGCAAAGGACAAAGAGGGCGACACCAGAACCAATGAAGAGTCACTAGAACGAAGGCAAAGGACAAAGGCACCAAATCCCTCTCTCTACCAGTTGAACTAGTGAGTTATCGGGGAATTTTAAGGGGAAGAGGTTAGGCTTTGCAAATTTTTTGGATAGGGGGTTAACATGTGCAAACTAATTCGGATAGGGGGTAAACCTATTCACAGACAACACTAATTAACATGACGCCTAGAATATATTACATGACGAACAAAATAAATTACATAATCCTACAAGGCAGAGATCAAAACATATGATACTCCCAAACATCAGAGCATGTGAAAGTATTGAGCTTGTAGTTATGACTATCTTACTCACGCCTCTTTTATGTGTTACAAACTTGCCAAAGAAAACAAAAACATTATATTCTTTCATTAATTGGTATATATACTTGTAAAGCTCGATTCTCATTCCCTACTTTCATCATTCATCCATTATAATTATTAAGTCAATTTTGACTACTTTCTCTAAATTTATTATATTACAGTCGTCATGTAATATAATACAACCGTTTGCGGACTATAATAAGGGCAACCATTGAATAACACGCAAGATAGGAAACAACCAAAATGTGTCCAATAGACAACCATAGAGTGTCTAGTAGAGAATCATAGGGTGAACAACTGATTTTTACTATTGTCATGTATATTGTATACCATGACTGATATTAGTGTGACTTCACCAGTGATTGGACTTTTTCTGGAACAAGGGCAAACACTGACTACCATGATCGGACGATAAACTGGAAAAAACCAAATTGTGTCCAATAGACAACCATAGGATGTTCAGTATGAAACCATAGAGTAGACAATTGATTGGTGGGCCAATTCGACATGCAAGTCCACTTAATAATGAAGTCGCACTAATATCTGTCAGTATGTACACTATACATTTCAATTGTAAAAATCAAAAACCCATCAACTGTCCACTATACAAGTCCACTCAATGGCGAATAGCAACCAGGACCACCCTTTGAATCTTAAGCCCCAACGTCATTCACAGCTTCCTTTTCATCATCTTTTCCCAGATCCGACGAGGCAATACCACCTGCTCTCGATTGAAACATCGATTTAGGAATCGCTTTCTCTAAGCTCTTCTTCTTCTCAAAATCTAAGCCATTGGTGCAATTTCTCTTGTTCCTACCCCCAGCCATTCCCAGGGTGAGACCTCAGCTCGTCAGAGTATAGGGCCACTGCCACACCCAGCGAATTCGAAGAAGAGACCCTAATCACCCCCACAAGCGGCAATGGGCAACTCTAGTTGTACTTGTCACCCAATAGGATATATATGACGCCTATTCGATTGTACATGCCAAACGTAATGTAATCGCAACTCCGGATATTTTTTTCTTAAAATTATATATAAATAAAGAAAAAGGAAGCACGGATGACACAGGAGGGGCATTGATTAAATAAAATGTGTAGATGAATTCGAACCAAAGCAACTCCCTTTCTTCACAAATAAATTCAAGACTCCCTCCTGATGCAGCAATAGGGAATCAAGATCGATCCTCAAGGAGGCGAGTCAGCGGTTCCTGACTAGTCTTTTTAAATCCTGCGTTGTGTTGACCAGAAGCCTCGATATCGAGTTGATAGGTAGATATCGACAGGGGCTGTCGATTCATATTATTTTGTGTCGATATGTGAAACATGTAGAAGAAATAGAAGACACACGATATCGACCAGGTAGGTCGATGTCGAGGGTGTCAGTGCACTTCGTTTGACTCAGAAGACCGTCGATTTGCTTTCCTTCGATGCAGTGTACTCGATATCGAGTGTGGGGGGTGATCTCAAGTTGCATCACAGACAGTAACGTAAAATAATGAACGAAAACAGAAGATAATAAAAGAAATAATAAAAAGACAGATTTTTGTTTGGGTTTTCTTAATATAACTAAAAGCTCCTAAGGTAGGAATTTACCTCGACAATAATCATGCATGCATTTACACTTAAACCACATAAAAGATTATGTTTTTATCATCACCAATTAGGAATATAGAGGCTTTCTCATAAAAACCTAATTGTTTCTATCCTTTTCATAATTAGGGTTTAGTCAACTTTCGCATGCAAAACCTAATTACTATCCAAATTCACATATAAAATCCACTTTCTCTTCATATAAGGTAAATAAGGATGATCCTAAATTCTCATGAAGGATTGAGCACGGGGTAGAATATGAAATCGCATAATCAAATAAGGAATTTAGGCATACTTACATGGCTATTGTCGGGCTCACCCCGACCCTAGAAGTAAGACGACTACTCACGCCTCATCAGGAAAAACATCTTTGAATAAAAGAAATAACATTCCATTAATCTTGAAAGGGAAACTCTAATCGTACAACCACCGCCTTCTCTCTCCGCTATCTCTCTCTACTCGATCTTCTCTCTCTTCTTATGGTTGCACAATTGTTTTTGTGAATTGAACTATTGGATTTGATTCTTAAATGCGAGCCCCCTATGACTTTATTTATAGTCTCACAACCCTTGCTAGCCAAGGATTGGAGTCCTAATCCTATTAAGATTGGTAAAAGAAAATTCTATTTAAACTAAATTATATCCTAAATTAAAATAATAAAATAGGTAATATTCCCTAACATGCTTGGAATATACCCCTAATGATAGATGATCTTGGTAGATAATAGAATATCTCGTGGCTAAGTAAATCTCCCAAAGATCTGGCCCAATCCGCGTCTCTTACGCGTCTGTTGCTCCAGTCGATGTCAAGTGGACATGTCGATATCGAGTGCTTCATGTCGAGTCGACATGGTTGATTTCTGGTCGACATTGCCTTAGTCTCGATCTGGCTCTTTTTCCTTCAGTAGACCTGGGGTGCATTAGTCGATGTCGAGTGACTTGGTAGAGATTGAGTTGTCATGTCGAGATCAAGTGCTTCTGCTCGAGATCGAGCTCTTCTCCAGTGTCTTGTTTTCACTCCGAAATGCTTTGTTTCCTGCGAAATCAAACCAAAACTCGTGTAGACCTCTATATCTTGTGAATGAACTCAAACTATTCACTACTTTTCCAACCCAAAAGTATAAAATATGCATAAAACGGACGAAATGTAAGCATGAAACATAGTCAAGTAAGCGCACATCAATGGATACGCTCCTTTTCACATCGTCTAATTGATTATATATATATATATATATATATATATATATATATATATATATATATATATATATATATATATATATATATAAGCCAACAGGCAAAAGGAACTCTGGATCCCCTAACTTTCATTAGATTTATTTGCTAAATACATTCGACTTGTGGAGCAAGGATACCATAGGAGGGACACTTGTTAAAACGTCACTCAACAGGGATACTTGTTGTTTTGGGTGTGTATTAGCATTTAAATTGGAAGATTTTATTTTTCTATGACAATAGTACTTTTAGTCTTTGATGTCATGTAAAACTGAATAGGTGGCAGGGAAAATCTAACTGGTGGTGAATAAATATTAATTGGTGGCATGTACTGGTGGAAGGGAAAATCTAATGTAAATTTGACGATCTAATTAATTGGATCATTTTTTATTCTTAAACTCTGTTTTACCATAATTGTTTTATTTTACAAGACATTTCATTGTTAGCTTTCTGTAATTGAGAGATGAACAAGGTTGATTATTCTTTGCTTGTGAGTTAATTCCTTGTAGCCTGTCAGCTCTAACAATTCAAGTGGCATGTAAAACAATTCAAGTATCATGTAAAACAATTCAAGTGTTGTAAAACAAGTCTTGTCACCTCTAGAAAGAACGAATCCCTCCGAGGTGAAGAGTATAAGCATAGTGTGAATGAACCGAATATGTTAACGACAGTCAAATTCCCCCCGTTGCTCCAATCAATCGAAATAGTCATAGCAACAATTCAAGTGTCATTAAGATCTTTGTGGAACCGAATATGTTAACGACAATCAAATTTCAGCTTTTGTAGATGAGTTAGCAAGAGAAGCTTCCAAGACTTTCAACTTATCCACATGTTCATCAATAAAGACACTCTAACGACAGAAAATTGGCAAATGAACCTATACTTTTATCATTCAAAGTTTCAGTAAAAGATATACGACTCTTAAATGCAACACTAATTCTTCAAATGAGAGGTCAAACTTGTTCAGTTACACTATAAAACAAGAAATGAATCAGTAGCATATTTGCATGTTAAAATTTGATTACAATTAGTTGTTCTTTCAACTAACCAAAGATTGGAATCAAAGTCCATATTTGCATGTAAAACAAATATGCAATTATATAGTAGCAGTTCTTTCAAAAAAACTAAACTAGCATTTCCAACAATTAATTCAGACCCTAAAAAATCAAACTTGCAATAACCTAACCATAAAAAATTCCACTACAATAGCAACACCTAGCCATGAAAAAAGAGAGATCAAAGCTCGCTTAACCTTGAAACAGTAAAAACTCAACAAGCAAATAGCCAGAAGTAGGTGAAATTGAAAAGAGAGGGATATCCACTTCCATATGCGACCTTCCTGATGCCTCTTCTTGTTCACAATGAAATCTCAGGCCTGTTAAGAGAAGACAAAAATGAAGCCTGAAAGCTACTTCCTCCTCCATCAACTCTGGCGCCCTTCCATATCGCTCGCCCCGCCGCCAACGTAACTTTCACATCCTCCTCCGTCCTCTTTTTTCTCGTAGCCTGCAGCGCCGACATTGCCTCCGACGGACCTCCGAGTGCGGCACGACCCCTTCGGCGACATCAGCAGTCTGGTGCCTTGTAAAGACCGAAATACTTTAATATAATTATTTTAATAAAATATATATATACACATTATTCTATCCGATTTATAAAAGTGTAAAAAAAATCGTCGTCGAGTACCATGTTTTTATTTAAAAATTATTATAAATAATTCCGGCATCGTTTAAAAAAAATTTAATTTTCACGGATTCTAATTCCGCTTTCAAACTCCAAATTTGAGGAAATTTTAATTTAATTTCAATTGTCTGAAAATGAATTGAAAATTTTGATCTACAATTTCTAACGTCGAGATTCGAGTTGAGATCGAGAGAGAGCGGGTTTCGAGATTTATTTTGCGGGTATTTGAGACATCTTTTGTGATCACAACTCGAATTTTTTTCACATTAGCCAAAAAATTGTAAAAAATATAGCAAAATAGCCAAGATTTCAAAATATTTTGGGATTTAGCCAAAGTTGGGTAAAGACGCTGTTTGAAACAGCGACTTTAGCCCAACTTAAAAAAATTATTAAAATAACAAAATCGCTGTCTAAAACAACGACTTTTCATTTTTTTAAAAAAAATATCAGTTAAATATAAAAATAAGTAAATAAATCGAAAAAAAAATATATGTGGGAAAACAGCCCTCCATTTTTTCTATTTTTTATACATCATACATACTCTCAAATCAATCCAACTCTCCCTCTCTCTCCCGTATCACACATCCACCCGGTCCCACCCACCCACCCTCCCTCCCTCCCTCTCAGTCTCTCTCTGCCCCCCCCCCCCCCCCCCTATCTCTCCTGACCCGGTCCCACCCACCCTTCCTCCCTCTCAGTCTCTCTGCCCCTATCCCTCCTGACTTTTGCCCCCCTCTCCCCCATTCCATGTTTGCCTTTAAAAAAAATAAAAAGGGAGATATCAGCGGCTTTTCCATATGTATTTTTTTTTTCATTTTTCAATGTTTTTTCATTAATTTCATTTTTTTTTAAAAAAATGGTAAGTCGCTGTTTCAAACAGCGACTTATTTATTATATTATTTTTTTAAAATATCCGGAGTAAAGTCGCTACCCCAGTTTGACTAAATCACAAAATACTTGCGATTCTTGGCTAATCTCCAATTTTTTTTTCTAAGTTTTAGCTAATTTGAAAAAACATTCCCACAACTCCTCTTGTCTTCTTCCCTTACCTCCCATTTCAAATTCAAGCAACTTCTTCCCCTTTTGTGTCGACAACAGCATTGCAACAACATCATCCCTCACTTACCTTGTTCTCCAATTTAGGCAAAGATGCCAAAACACTTTCTGCAGCTTCTTATCCGATTGTAGCAGAAACAGCAGCAGAGGCCAAGTTTTCTTCCCTTCCTTGTTTGTCCAAATGCAGCAGCACCTCCCCTCCATAATTGGGATCCAAAGCAAGCTCACACCAGTTATGTCCCTTGCCCTGGTTTTGTCGCAGCCTCCCAGCCCATCTCCCCTCCTTTTAATAGGAATCCAAGCTCTCTTCAACCACATTTCACCCCCAAACAAACAGCTCAAGCCACCTCCTTGCTGAGTTGCATGAACCACCAACCCTCACCTCGCTCTCCTTTGTTCTCCCTCCTGCAAACTCAGCCCAAAACACAACCCATCACATCTCTGTTTCAACATCTCCAAGCGTCGAGGACCAGTTCAGGCCACCAAGCACCTCGCAGAGCATCCCCGAGCACACCCAAGCACACTCCGAGCACCACCTCGCCCTTCCTCTTCCTCCTTCAGGGAGCAGCAGTCCAGGAGGCCTTCACCCCTTCCTCGACGTCCTCCAACAGCAGCCGTCGGCCAGGCAAATCCCGGAGGTCGGGAGCAAGCTCACGTCTCCACCCACCCATGTTTCGACGTTTCGAGGTCGGACACGATTTCTTCTCGCTTTCGATTCTAACTTCCTAAAAAACGCTCCTTACTCATCCTTCTTCCCTTCCTATGCCACCTTCGATGAAGACCCGGCTCCAGCGAGGCACATCGAGCCCCAATCGAGCCCAGATCAGCCTCGAAGCACGCCCGGAGGAGCTTTTGACGAAGCTTCGGTAAATCTTTCCCTCCTCTCCCTCTCGTGCCCTCGCTTACTTCTCTCCGTGTGGGTTGGGTTCAGGGAAGCATTTTGATCAGCTGGGTGTGGGTCGAGTCGAGAACGGAGCTCCAGTTGCCCTGATCCTTCACCTTCCTTTCTCCGTTTTTGTACAGTAGCCAGAGGAAGGAGGCGGGTTTATGGGAGCCGATTCATCTTTTTTTTCATCTTTCTTTCTTTCCTGGACCGAGCCTTCTGTTTTCTCTTCAGACCGGCTCTCTTTTAAAATGTGAGAGAGGGATCTGGGCCGGATGGGCCGGATACGGATCCGGGTTGAGAGTTGGCTGGCCTCTTGGTTGTTCTAAGATTTTGTTACTTTTTTTACATACTATATATATGGTTAGTATAATTGTTATTTGATTATTATATTATTATTATTATTATTATTATTATTATTATTATTATTATTCTGTTTTTGTAAAAATATATTTTTTGAAAATTATTATATATTATAAAAATGTTTTAAAAGTAATATTATTTGAAATATGTTATTATATGATCTTTTATAATGTGATTTTATAAATTTTGAAGTGATTTGTTGAATTTTGATTTATAAAGGTGGTTTTTAAAGATGGTTTAAGTTTGGTGTTTTATTTTAGTTAATATTTTTTGGTAAATTATTTTAAATGGTTTTAAGTTTTCCCAAAAAGTTCTTAAAGGATTTATTGTTTGAAAACCGAGATGTCGGGATTCCTTTAATGGTAACTTTGACCAATTTAACTGGATTTGGCTATTTGATAACGACTTTGGACAACTGAATTTCACGGACTGATCTAACCTTTCAGACCTTATTTAACAGACTATTCTAATTCATTGGACCTTGGACTCCTTTTAATCGAACTTTGGACCTATTTTGACCGAACTGATATGGGACCTTACTTTGTGACTTAATTGAATCTATGGACTTTGATGAGATTTAACTAGATAGAGACATTGGACTGAGATTAGACGGACTGAGATGAGACATTGGATGGAATGACGAATGAGAATTATTGGAAATTAAAATGGTTAATCTGCGGATATCTCGGCTTTCGGATATTTTCTCGTATTTTGACGCATTTTGATTTATCGCTTGCTTTTCGAAAATTTCTTTCGAACATGTTTCTCTATGCTTACTTGGTTAGTTAAACGTTAGAATTATGGCGCCTTTATTACTTATTTTACTAGGTGATTATTGACTTGCTTGGATTCTACTTTCCGCTATCTCTTTGTTGTTCAGCTTTCTCAGGTAAGTTCCTTTATGGGCTTACTCAGATTGAAAGAGAAAATCTCCTGCTCGTGATCATATGACATACTAGGTGTTGCATAAGCATATTAAAAGCATGTCATGTAGTATCATGCTAGGGTTGCATCTTTGAATGAGCATTTGGCTACTCTATGTGTTTGATAAAGAGAACGGCCGTTATCTGTGAGTCATAGAGTCATTGCTAGGGTCATTGGGGGCACTCGTGTTTCATATCGTTTCGGTCCCCAGTCGAGTCAATAAGCATGATATATATATATATATATATAGTATGAATCATTTGTGCACAAGGGTTAGGATGTACCTTGTGCACAAATCTGGACCCTTGATTTTATAGAAATGGATGGCCTAGATTAAAAGGATATTTTGCCTTTTTTTTAATAATGAAAAGTGGGACCCATAGAGTAAATCAGCCTTACTCTATCATGAGAAGGCGCGTGTGGCACGGCAAGAGAAGTGACTGTGCATGGCAACAAAATCCTTTACAAAGTAGTGGGTCCCGCTTATGAATTTTTTTAAGCAACATGAATTAAAAAATAAAAGAAAATGGATTGAAATCAGATCAATGCAAATCAATGATTTCCGGTTAAAAAAAAATGGATTGAAATCAGATCAATGCAAATCAATGATTTCCGTTTAAAAGGCTGAAATTGGAAAAAATGAAAACCCCTAATTGCTTAATAGAACGCGCCAACACGCGCGCCCGTTTCATCCTCCCCGACCTCTTCAGCCGCCGCCATGGCTTCCGTTCGCCCTCCGTCCTTGCCATCTCGCACCAGCTACCTGCCCCTCTCTCTCATTACCCATCTACCTCGGGTTCCTACTTTGCCCTGCCTTTGGTTCTGCAAAGTGATCTTGCCTCCAACCACCAAATCTCTCCGCCTGGAGATTACCCTAGCTGGGTCTACAATCGGGAGGATCTATCCTACGATTGGACTTGGCAGGTCACTTTTCGAACCACTGGCTTTGCTTTATCGTCCTCTCACCAGGCCTTAATGAGATTTGAGGGGAGTGTGTGGTGGCCGGACGGCGCGGGTCGCTTTGAGCGTTGGCGTTCTTGGCTGTCCGTTCGGGTGTCTTGTCCGCCGACTTGCTTTCCGCCCTGTGGCTTGCCCTTTTCCTCTGTAAGTATCTCTCTCTCAATCTCCTCACCAAACACTGTCTCTCTTGCTTACCAGCACAACCACTATTTAAGCACCTACATGGGGTGCAATTGGGATTATACTCCCCTTCAAAGCATACAATCTACTATCCCTTCTCTCCAATTTCTGATCCTTGCGTTTTTTGGTTACAACTTAGCTAGTTTCTTGGGGCTTGGTTACTTCTTTCACTTACCTGTCTTTCTGCTTCAGCTGATCATTTTGCCTCTTTCCTTAGTTCTGGTTATTCAAGTTCTACGTAGGCTCTATTTCAACATGGCCACTACGGTGGTCTGCTTGTCTTTTATTTTATCCTTGTGCCCCCTTGTATGTTGTGCTTCCATGCTTAGGGTTCTCTTCCCCTTTGCATCCTATATATTATATATTTACCCTTATTGTGTTTTCATAACCATGAATACTCATTGCATTGCCTTCTTTATGATTACTCTTTACATTGTTTATTTGAGGTTCTACTGCTGTTGCTACTCCCTCTACTGCTTTCCACTACATATGTGCAGGTGGTTTGTTTGGGTTACTTGCTCCATACATGCTGTCTTCTGTTTGCTGGATGGGGACATCCATTTTTGCTGCTATTGGCTCTTCTGGTCTCTCAGCAGCTACTACAGCAACCCTTGCAATTTTAAGAGCACCGTTTACTCTTTGAGTTTCACACCATCTCACTCAAACTCTAAAGGCCTACAAGCCCCATATGACGATCCTACGGGATCGCCTGAACCTAACAAGGAATGGCTTCAAGTTGTAGCTACCCCATATCTTCATTATTTACATTATATTTGTATGTTTTGCTCGAAGAAAAACAATGCTGGAAGTTTGTATTATGTAACTAACTGTTATTACATGTGTTCACCCACCCATCTGTCTTATGATCAGCAATTATGCTATTACCAAATCCTTTTATTAGCCCTCGTACACAGGCCTTACCTATACAAAATAACAAAAGCACTAGTGAGGTTTGGGTTCTTACTCCCCCATTTTTTATAATCTAGGTTTATATTTGGTCTCTAATCTGTCTACTACGCATTTTACATTTGGGTATACATACTCCAGCTTCCTTCCTTTGGCTCCATCTTGGTTTTGCTGTTGCTTTTGTTTTTGTTTGATATGCAGAGTCGCTGCGCGTGTGGCCTTTCGGGTGTTTTTGTGCTGCCTCTACCTCCGGTTTGCTGGCCTCGGCGGGTCCTTGCTTTCGGTTGGGTACTGCTATACTTCTCTTTTGGGAATAGATCCCTCGAACCATATTGACTCACAAGTTGTGTGCTATGATCGTCATAGATCAATTACGCCCCACCGGGCCACTATAAAACAAATTGTTTTATTTACACAATATCTTGTGTTTGTGACTTGTTTTGCTAACTTGCCTTCTGTTGTCACTTATTTCACCGATTGTTTGTTAACTTTTTTGATCTACAATCAACATCTTGAGACCCCCCCTCATTATATGCACTGCATGCATGATAGATGTCATAGTTTGCAAATGTTACCCATCTTTAATCGAAAATTGCTTTACCAAATTTATGTTTTCCTTTGTCAAGATACCAACCAGCATAGCTCATTTTTGAGCATTTGTGTCCATTCCATTAATTCACCGATCGTTTGTAATTGGAATTATTGGAATGGCTATTGCGCTATCTACATATGGTCCTCGCTGCCTCGGTTGGATCATGGTTACTCTACTAAGATGGCACCCAACAAGGTCACTCAAATACACCAAAATTACTACACTGATCTCTTGAGATCACATAAGCCCCACAAGGCCATCACAACTATTACTCTACAAGACAAGCACCAAAGGAGGAATTACACATATATCAAGCTTAAGCTTTCTACAGATTGTGCTATTTCTCATCTTTTGTTTACTTATTCCCTATCTTGGATTAACAACCATGTCTACTATTTTTTGAAAGATTGGTGTAGTTACCCGCATTTGAACACAACCCTAACTGATCACGGTATGGCCGTACATTGTGACATACAGTTTCAATAGCGAGTGGCTGCGGCCTTATCTATCAACAATTAACTTCTTATCAAATTGGGACTTCTCAAAGGTCAAATACATTTTCCAGATACGGATTTATCTGGAACAAAATCAGGCTTCTTCATATGATAAACAAATCCATCTGGTTATAAACAATTACTATCTTCTTAGTATTACAATTTCTAATCAAATAAATTATCCAAACAAATTCTCGAAGTTCACATACATTGCTAGTATACATACATACAAATTTTATTCAATAGAACAACAGACTAAATATAATTATAGAGTACATCAAATTCAATATCTTCAGTTGCTTCAGACAACCAACTTTGATCTTATCATACAATCACGATTAAAAACTAGTTACCCATGAATATATGCTCCTGGAACTGCTGCGGTATGAAAAAGCGTAACTTTTGGACAAATACGGAATTGTTCTGTAAAAACAATTACATTACTGTTTTAGCACTCGTTGAGACCAAAATCAACAGTCCGCCTCAAGATTACTCATGGAAAAAATGTGGTTTCTCGCATATTGCCTTTGATCCGGCTATTGGTTTCTCTGGCGGTATATGTCTCCTTTGGAAGGACCCTCCTCCTGATCAAGGAGAAATCTCGCTTGTTTCTGTAAATCATAGATTTATTCATTTACAATATCACGATGTGGAATTGAATTTCCCCTTTAATCTTATTTTTGTTTATGCTCCTCCGAACCAATCAGCAAAACAACAATTCTGGGATTCACTAATATTGTACACCACAAACTTAAACAATCCCTTCTGTATTATGGGGGATCTAAATGAGATTGCCACCCCGAGTGATAAATTAGGGGGAATTATAACCCATCAGTCTCGTTTTACCAGACTTCATGATATAAAAAACAATCTCTCTCTACATGAAGTTCCCACTCACGGGGGAAATTATACCTGGCAGAGGAAAAAAACTGGTATGCCAAACAATAGTTTCGCCAAACTTGATCGCCTTCTGGCGCAAAATGAAATCATATCGAAATATGATGGGTTGAGGGTCAAAATTCACCCCTTCACTTCCTCTGATCAGGCCCCGATATCAGTTGATCTGCGAACCCACACGAAAACCCAAAACAAACCTTTCCGATTTGAACTGGCATGGACGTCCAAACCAGAATTTCGAAACATAGTCAAACAGGCTTGGCGTGAGAATCCGCGAGGATCCTATTTTTTCAAATTGGTTAAAAAAATAACAGTTCTTAAAAAATTGGCCAAAAAATGGCATAAAAATACCTTCAACAATATCCATAAACAAATCTTCGACACAGATGAGGAGCTTCTGAAACTACAAAATATACTAATCAACAATTACAGTCAACAAACACTTGTTCGTCACAACAGATTACAAAACAAAAGGGAAAGAATGCTTGACTTCCAACGACGTTACTGGAGCCAAAGAGCTAAATTAAAACATATAAGATTAAATGATACAAACTCGGCTTACTTTCATAGGATAGCCTCGGTTAGAAGGGGGAAAAAAACTATTAAACATATCATTACTGAATCAGGACTACACCTAACAGACCATGCGTCAATTAGAACGGAGTTCGAATCTAGCTTCCATGCGTGCTTTAAGTCTTCTTACAATCACGGAATCTCATTTGAATCTGATCTCGATGTAATCACACAAGAAATTTCTGCTGAACAAAATGCAGCACTAATTTCTACTGTCACTAATGGCGAAATCAAAAATGCACTTTTCTCAATTAAACCGGATAAGACTCCGGGCTCAGATGGTCTTCCGGCTGGTTTTTATCACACTTATTGGGACATTGTCGGTCCCTCTGTTATTAAAGCGGTTAAAGCGTTTTTCCACTCCGGAAAATTACTTACACAGGTTAACCATACATTTATTACACTAATACAAAAACAAGATAATCCAGAATCTGTTAACCATTTCAGACCCATTAGTTTGTGCTCTACGGTGTACAAGATTATTTCAAAGATAATAACAAACAGACTATCAAAACTTTTCGATAAACTAATCCATCCTCTACAAAGTGGCTTCACCAAAGGAAGGGCAATTCAGGATAACATACTAATTGCGCATGAAATTTTTCATTCATTCAGAATTTCTAAAGCTAAGTGCGGATACATGGCTCTCAAACTAGACATGGAAAAAGCATATGATAGAATTGAATGGCCTTTCCTATTGTTAGTTTTACAAAAATTCGGATTTGACAGTAAGTTCATATCTTGGGTAAAAGAATGTATTCAGACAGTTACCTATTCTGTTCTTATTAATGATGAACCATCCACACCTTTCCACCCTACGAGGGGCCTTCGGCAGGGGGACCCTCTATCACCCTTTCTTTTTATTCCTGTGGCAGAAGTTCTTGCCAGAACTCTTAATCGACAAGCTTTAAATACAAAGGACGTTGGTTTTTGCCTAGGAAATCCCAAAATTAGGATTCCATTTTTGGCTTTCGCAGATGATATACTTCTGTTTAGCAAAGCCAATCAAACTACTTGTACTACACTTTCAAATATCATTACCCGCTTCTGCCTCGTCTCGGGGCAAAAGGTAAACCTTCATAAATCTAGTTTTCAGGTATCAGCAGCTACAACTGCAATGGCTATTCAAACGATTACTTCTGTTATGGGTATTCCTCATACTAACAACCTAGAAAAATATTTGAGCTGCCCAATTATCAATGGAAGGGTTAATCGTGATACGTTCGCATATGTCATTTTAAAATCTAAACAATAGCTCTCTAAATGGAAAGCGACAACTTTATCTGCTGAGGGTCGTAAAGTACTCATTAAGTCAAATCTCAGTGCCAAACCGCTTTTCCTTATGCAAGCTTTTATGCTTCCACAATCAATCCTTAAGGAACTCGATAAAACTTACAGACAGTTCTTTTGGAACAAGGGTGAGACTTCTACACCATTGATTAGCTGGGATAAAATTTGCACAGATACAATGCAAGTGGGCTTGGGCTTATATAAAGCAGAGGATATGAATATAGCATTACAAATGAAATTACTTTGGAAAATTATTGCTGAACCCGACAATAGTTGGGTCAAAGTGATTTCAACAAAATATCTTAAACAGTCATCTGTGATGGATTACCAAAAGAAAGGAAATACTTCGTGGAAATGGTCTAAATTAATGACCATTAGACACCTATTCAAACCAGGACTACGTTGGTCAGTGGGAAATGGATGTACGATCAGATTTTGGAAGGATAACTGGGTTCAGAAAACACCCTTACTACAATCCATTTTGACTCCCATTGGAGATAGTGCGAATGATTGCTTAGTACAGACTTATATTACAGATGATAATAGATGGGATACCCACAAAATCAATACAGAGTTACAATGTATTCTCACCCCAGCCATCATTAAGAACATCTTGGATACACCATTACCCGTTAATAAAATCTCTGACAGACTCTATTGGGGCCCGAGTAAAAACGGATGGTTTTCTTCTTCCTCGGCTAATTCAATTATCAAACCCATCGACGAAACTATCAAGTTCAATTGTCACTGGTTGTGGAAATTAGATATGCCACAAAAGATAAAGCATTTCCTTTGGAAAATAGCAAGAGATGGTTTACCTACGACAGAAAGGTTACAAAGAATTCATGTTCCAGTTCCGTCTGGTTGCTGCTTCTGCAACTGTACAACAGAATATACTTTACACCTGTTAACACAATGCCCCATGACGTTAGCTCTTTTGTCAGAACTACGTATTGCTCTACCGCCTTTACAGGCTCTGGACCACACGACAAAACCGAGCTCAATCCTTTGTTACATATTCGACGCTGTAACTAAGGACAACATGGTCAAGTTAGCAACAGCGTGGTGGGGAATCTGGTTTCACATAAACAAACAAACTTTCAACAATAATATAACAACTACTAGTAGAGAAATTGCGATCTTCTACCAGACAAATCTTTTCAACTGGAAGGAACGTTTTGACACTACAGCAGGTACCACAAGACAAAATCCAAAAATAAATACCAAACAGAGCACTATTAAAAATAGACAACATATATGGAATAAACCACCTAATGGTTATTACAAATTAAATTTTGACGGTTCGTACAGACTTTCGGGGGAAAGCGCCTTCGGTTTTGTAATTCGAGACGATCAGGGGCTTGTTGTCTCCTTGGGGTCGGGAACTTGTAATAATACTTCTGCAGTGTTCGCGGAAGCCTCGGGACTTCACAAGGGAGTTTCTAGGGCAATAGAGTTGGGTATTCCAAACCTTCTGATCGAAGGGGACTGCCTAGTCGTCATAAATGCTCTACTAGGGGATTGGTCGTGCCCCTGGAACATAGAGCTGTTGATGACTGATACAATTCTAAATTTACAATCTGTTGCTAATGTTGCTATTCGTCATATTTTCAGGGATTCCAATGCAGTTGCTGACAGGATTGCGCGCCTGGCTTACTGCTGCCCTGCCGACGACAGCTTAGCTAGTGATCCAGATCTTCGTGATCTCGTCCGCTTGGACCCTCTAGGACTGAAGGCCGATCGACGCCGTCCGTCCTAATCTTTATCTGGCTTCAAAAAAAATGATTTCCGTTTATTTGTATAAAAAAATGATTTCCGTTATTTTTTTTACAAATTAGTTTATCCATATCGTTATATGTATCCGTCCGTGGAATTGGTATGTTCATCACTCGGTCACTTTGCCGTGAATAAGTAACTAATTAAGTAAATTTAACAAATTTTTTATTCGGCTCAATCGATCGCTTTTATACGTACATTGAACCGTAGTTTGGAGATTATTCAGTTGTCATATCTCAGTCAAACATTGACTTCAAATTACAAAATATACATATTCCATTGAATAATTATTCAAAATTCAATGAATAATATCGACATTCTCAGATCATAATTCAATCACACATTTATTTCGAATTACAAAATACACACATTCCGTTGAATAATTATTTAGAATTCAACGAATAATTTTGACAATCTCATATCTCGATCACAAAATACACACATTCCATTGAATAATTATTCAGAATTCAACAAATATTATCAACAATCTCATATCTCGATCACAAAATACACATATTCCATTGAATAATTATTCAAAATTCAACGAATAATATTGACTACCTCATATCTCAATGAAAAAAATATACACATTTCATTGAATAATTATTCAAAATTCAACTAATTATTCAAAATTTCCTAAACATCAAATTCCAATTACAAAATACACCTATTTTGTTGAATAATGATTCATAATTTAATTAATAACAATCAATTTCCAATCATAAATTTCTATGAAGTTGTGGAGGACGAACGAACGAACGATGAAGGAATAGATTGACTAACTGAGAACGCGAGAAGGAGAGCAGCAGGCGCGGGCTAAAGGCGGGCGAACCTGGTCGACGTGCGACTGTGCGGGGCGGCTCCGGGAGACGGGGTCGAGAAGGTCGGCGCTGATGTTTATAGGAGCCAGGGAGAGGGTAAGCGATGATAACCAGAGGAGCACCAGCATCAGGCGAGGGCTAAAGGCGACTGGTCGATGTGCGGCTGTGCGAGGGCGGCTCCGGGAGACGGGGAGACGGTCGGCGCTGAGAACCTGAGAATGAAGACGACGAGGAGACGGGGCGATGGTCGACGTACACCGGGGTGCTGATGTTTATGACAGTCGGCGCGGCGGTAACTGCTACGAAGCAAGAGGATGAAGACGCCTCTGGGGGCTGAATACCCGGATTCGCTGAAGACCCTTTAGTCTTTTAGGGTTTTAATGTAGCTTTGGGTTCACGCGCTCCACTTCTTTCTATGCGGTTGCAGGTTGCTTTTTATTTATTTATTTATTTATTTTTTACCCGCACACATGGCGTTATCTAGGCCATTCAATCCATTCAGATCTATGGCTAGTATTTATTTATTGTGCACTAGATACACTATAAGGGGTGTGCACTCTAGAACAACCTCCTATATATATATATATATATATATATATATATATATAGAGAGAGAGAGAGGTAGAGGTTCTAGTTAAACAAGTTATATGGTGTAACATGTAACGTAATTATGACCGTTAGATCTAATAAAATAAATGGCATAAGATGATGGAATACATGATACAATATAGTGTATTCCACCGGAATTTCTTTAACACTCCTTGATTAACGCTGCTCCACCCTCCTAATTACAAACTTCCATTATTGGCTTTTTCATATTTAATTTGTTTTTATTCAAACTCACCATCTTCTGTTAACAAAACCACCCAATACTAATCAATACATTTCGTATATGGAAGTTAAATTCAAATAACGAAAAGCTTTGATTGATCATAAATATATGCATGGGGAGTTCAAATTTATATATACTTAATATTCATTTTAAAAAGAGTGAAAATTCATTTACTTATACTGCTATATTCAATATTATAGAAAAGAAAGGCTGGATGAAATATTTTTTTGAAGAAAGCAAATTTATACGTAATGTGTATTGGATAATTGATTGAAACTAATTAAAAAAATTGATTACTAGACGTATATTTTATCATTAAAATCCTTATGGTAAAAATCTATAGTAATGAATAAAATTATAACCTTAAATGAATATTTACCCTATTTGAAGAGAATATTGAGCATATATTGGTTGACAAAAATTTTTAAGGGGAGGCAAAGAGAGAAAATCAAATATTCTATTTTAATAAATTAAGTATTCATATAAATATATCCTGAATGAACATAAATTTATATAAAATTTGAACCTTTGGTATGAGATTATAATTTATATAAAATCTAATATTCAATTTTAATAAATTAAATATTCATATTAGACTTACTAAATGTTCATTTGAAAATAAAGTATATTCCTTATAAATTCAATAAATTTAGTTGATAACTCACGTTGCTTTTTTTCACCTATTTATTCCATAATTCACAGTGATTAGGTTACAAAATTTTGACATTGTCATTGAACTTACTTTCCCTTTTAGACTTTTAGTTATCATATATTTGAATCCTCTCCATTATGATAAAAACAAATTTCAATGAATTGTTAATGGGTAAATTGTAACTAATATCCCAACTTTTAGGGATAGTTGCTTTTAATACCCTAACTTTGTAAAATTTCACAAAATATCCTAACATATACTATTAGTTGCACTTAACACCCTGGATGAGATTCTTAAATTTTAAAAATTACCCACATCATACAAAAATTACAAAAAATCACCCATATTCATAAAATGTTTTCAATAAACTCCTAATATATTTTAAAATTTGAAATTAAAAAATCTCTTACAATTTCAGCCCACCCAACCAACCATCCAAAAATAATTATAACAAGTATATAATATCTACTCCTTTCAAAATATAATATAATTATTTTAGCATTTAATCATTTAATATTTTAATATAATTACTCAAAATAATTAATTATTTATCTTAAACATAATACTTTTACAAAAATAAAATAATGTAGATTTTAATAAATAAATGGTATGAGATATGATAACCATTTGTAATAAATAGTTACATAATAAAGATATATTAAAAATAATATGGTAAAATTATTATTTTTTACCATATTATTTTTAATATATCTTTATTATATAATTATTTATTGCAAATGGTTATCATATATTTTACCATTTATTTTTTAAATCTACTTTATTTTATTTTTGTAAAACTATTATGTCAAACATTTCTTATAGAATCATTTTTGTAATACCATGATATTTGTGTGTGATACATTATAAGATGTTATGTATTAGTTTTAGTATATATAACATAATATTAACCAAAAAGACAGTATATATCGTATCAAATAATATACATGGAATATATAGATGCACAAATCGACATGTATCGAGACAGACTTATAGTATAAATTTAGATTTTAATTATAATGTATGTTTTTTCGATAAATAATTAATTATTTTGATTGATTATATTAAAATTTTAAATGAGTAGATGCTAAAGTAATTATATTATATTTTAAAGGAGTATATTATATATATATATATTATAATTATTTTTGGATGGTGGGTCAGATGGGGTTAAATTGTAAGAGATTTATTTAATTCTCATTTTTTTAAAAATGTATTAGGGATTCATTGAAAATATTTTATAAATATAGGTGATTTTTTGTAATTTTTGTTTGATGTGGGTAATTTTTTAATTTAAAAAACTTATTTAGGGTGTTAATTGCAACTAATTGTATAGGTTAGGATATTTTGTGAAATTTTACAAGGTTAGGGTATTGAAAGCAACTATCCCTAAAGGTTGGGATATTAGTTGCAATTTACCCATAGTTAATTACCGTAATTTGAAAGAGATAATTTCGAAAATGTTAATTAATGTAGGCACTTATTGTCTTCGTAAGCAAAATATGTCTTTTTCCAAATAGATATCAACCATTGATTTGTTTTAACCCAACGTCTATAATTGTGTTACATGTTACACCCTATAAATCGTTTCACTGGAACCTCTCCATATATATATATATATATATATATATATAGGGGAGGGTTCAAGTGAGAAGCACCCCTTCCGGTGAGAAAGAAAGAAGCCCTCTGATTGGTGGAAACGGATTTAATTTTTTTTATATATAAATCAGGCGCCTGATTTTATCTGCCCATCCGTTCTCCCTTTCTTCTTCCTCCGCCCTCAAGGCCAAACGATCCGTCTCTCCCGGATCTCCACCACCATGGCTCGCGTATACCGGATCTGCTTCTTCGTGTTCTTCTTCGTGTCCACTGCCACTACCAAGCTCTTCCTCTCCTCCTCCGATTCTCTTCCCGCCGCCCGCCGCCCGCCGCCTTCGCTTCTCTGCACCTTCTCCCTCTCCTCATCGCACCTTCTCCACTGCCCTGTCCTCCGCCGCTGATGATTTCGTCAAGGGAAAGGTTCTTCCAAATGGCCTCGCCGTCATCACTCTCGATCGCCCCAAGGCTCTCAACGCTATGAATCTAGGTTTGATTGTTTTATTTATTTAATTTATTTTTCCAGCTTCGTTCTTCCAATTCCGTTTCTTCTCTGTCTGTTGTTGCTGTGAATTGAATCTTCAAGGGCTTCGTTCAATTGAACTGTTTGCAATTTTGCATATCCGGTTGCGATTGAAGTTATACCTCGGTGATACGGAAAACTGATAGGTCCAGTGAAGTACATAGCAGAATTCGTGATTGGAAAATTGGAAGGTTTCATTTTCACGCTTGTGTTAGGTGCCTTTCTGAAGTATCCGATTCTGTTTTGGGGGAAAATATGCGTTTTGCTTGTAACGAAATGAACTTATTGTAGCTCGTTCAGTAATTTGTTCAGTAGTTCGGCTAGTTATTTTTTTAGTACAATTTCAATTTGTGAATGTGATTGATATACACAGGTGTCGACAGACATTTTCAATTATCGAAAGGAATTGCTACAACGAGCTATATTAAATATAGATTGGTTCAGTGACTAAATAGAGACTGGTTCAGTGACTAAATAGAGAGTGGTTCAGTGGCTTAATAGAGAGTGGCTCAGTGGCTTAATAGAGATTGGTTCAGTGACTAAATAGAGAGTGGTTCAGTGGCTTAATAGAGAGTGATTCAGTGACTAAATAGAGAGTGGTTCAGTGGCTTAATAGAGAGTGGTTCAGTGGCTTAATAGAGAGTGGTTCAGTGGCTTAATAGAGAGTGGTTCAGTGACTAAATAGAGATTGGTTCAGTGACTAAATAGAGAGTGGTTCAGTGACTTAATAGAGAGTGGTTCAGTGGCTTAATAGAGAGTGGTTCAGTGACTAAATAGAGAGTGGTTTATGGCTTAATAGAGAGTGGTTCAGTGGCTTAATAGAGAGTGGTTCAGTGACTAATAGAGATTGGTTCAGTGACTAAATAGAGAGTGGTTCAGTGGCTTAATAGAGAGTGGTTCAGTGACTAAATAGAGAGTGGTTCAGTGGCTTAATAGAGAGTGGTTCAGTGGCTTAATTGTAAAGACCGAAAAATTTAAAATATTATTTTCTTAAAATTTAAATTATGTTCGACTTTAAAATTAAGATTCTAGAAATTTTTGAAATTTCCCGTCCTCGAGCAACTGAATTTTATTTAATTCTTCAGAAACGAACTTCTATATAGTTCGAATTGGGTTTTAGAAATGGATTTTGATTTTCGCTTTCAAGCTCCGAGTTTTGATAAAATTAATTTAATTTCGTTATCTTGAAATTAGTAAGTTAAATTTTAATTAAATTTGATTTAGTTGGGATTCGATCGGGCGAGCGGGTTTCGAATCTTTTCCGCTAATTTCAATTCTTTAGTTGACCCAATTCCTTTTATTTCTTTCCCTTTTCTTTTATTTCTCTCTCTCTCTCCCCCTCTCGGCTAGTCCAGTGGTCCCTCCTGCCTCTCCTCTCTTTATGTTCATACACCCAATTTGTGGAAAGATGCCAAACAACCCCTCTTTCTTGGTCCAATTCCTGCAGGCTGCAGCTAGCCTTACACTTCCCTCCCTCTCTTACTTGATCTCACTTCATTTGGCAAACAAACAATAACATGTAGCACAGACCAGCTGCAACTTTGCTTTCACTCTCTTCAAAGAAAAAAAAACAAAAACATAACTTCCATCCCCCACATTCAATTTCAAACCCCCTTCCTCCCTCTTGAGCCTTGCCGAAGAGCACCCTCCCACCTCCTCCTCCATTTCAGCTGGCCACCACCTCACCACCGTCGCCGTCACCATGCCCCGGCCCCAGAACGCCGCCACCGCAGCCTCCACCCTCCTCCCCTGTTCTTGTCGAGAGCTAAATCTACCCCCACACACCCACCTTCATTCCTTTCGAGTTGCGCTAGTACCCGGACTCGTCCCTCCCTCTGACATTCAGCGACGCCGAAGCGTCTCCCGGAGCTACCAGCAGCAGCCGGAGCCGCCAGGAACAACCGACGCCGCCACCTCCTCTGTGTTCCCCTGTTCTTCCCCATTTGAATCGGTGAGCTCCTCCTCTCCTCTCTCTCGCCCCCAAAATCCTTAAAGCTTACGCCTTTCACCTTCCCCATCCTTCTTAGGCAAGTTCCGGTGAGAAGCCGGCCTTGATGAGCCCAAACACCTCTTCCCCGAGCTCATTTTCCGGCGACGTCGAAGGACTCCTAGGTGAGCACCTCCTTCTCCTTCCTTCTTATCGATTCCATGTTCACGGGTTTTAGTTGGGTGGTCGGAACTCATAGTCGATGTCGGCGAGCCCCTACCCTTCCCCTCTTTTCCTTCATTCTCGAGTAGCTCTTCATGGGGGAGAAGATGAACAGTGTTCATTTGGTATGGTTTTCTTTTGATAAAATAAAAATGATTGGGTTCTTTGGATCCCAAAATGGGCTGGGGTGTGTCCTTGTTTTGGGCCGGATTGATTGTGTTTAAAAGAAAATGGATGGGGCCTAGTTATTAAATGGAAATCCGCTTTAGTTAAATAATTTTTGGATCCGGGTCGGATCCTTGTTTTGGGCTGGGTTTGGGCTCAGACATTTCTGTCGGGTTGGGCCTCCCTCCTCTTTTATTTGATTTTCGGGTGGGCTTCCATCCGAATTTCCTTTTTCGGGTTGGCCTTCTTTCCTTCTTTTCTTTTGTCCGGGTGGATATGCATTGGGACTTTTCTTCCGGGTTTCGTCCTCCTCCTTTTCTGCTGGGTTCGGGTATGGGCTGGGTAGTGTGAGGGCTCGGTTCTGGGTTGGGATGTAGTAAATGGGCTCGGTAGGATATAGGTAATATATATATATGTATATTATATGGTGACCTTGTTTTATATTATTGTTATTATTATTTATCATTATTATTATTATAAATCTGAGTTTTAAGAAAATAAAGTTGGGAAATAAAATATTTTATAGCATTGTTATATATTATTTATTGTTTTAAAATTATAATAATTGGATTATTTAATTGATGCATTTATGAGGATTTAAACATGTGAGTTAGGAATTTTAAAGTGATTGTTGGTTTTGAATTATAAGTATTAATTGTGAGCTTAGAATTATTTTGATGATTTAGTATTGAGAACTATTTATATAATGTTTTGAAATAAGAAACATGCCGGAATGATTTCTATAATGTGATTTGGAGAGAGTTGGTTTTAAAGTTAAATGTTTAATGTCGGAATTTGGCCAAGTATGAGTTGACTTAATTTGAGATTTATGAGTTTGAAAATATGGTTGGTATGATTTTACCAATGGGTTTGATTGAAGAATGATTTTGGTCGATTTGGTCGTATCGGGAAGATTTTGGAAAACGGTTTTACTATCGGTCGGTTTTGAGAATGTTGAGAACTTGGGTTCGTGTGTATGAATGTTGGTCTGGTAGCTTATGGAAATGACTTGATGATAGGTGTGTATTGCTTTTGGATTGCTTTGGACTTGCATTTGGGCCCTTACTTGTGTTATCTTGTTGTTCTGCATCTTCAGGTAAGTATCCTACGGGACTTACTCAGTAACCTGGACCTCCTGCCTGATGTGTCATGTAATGTGTAGTTTTGTTGCATATTAACCATGCCATGTAGTATCATGCTAGGATTGCATTGAACTGAGCATGTGTTTACTTTGTGTGTTTGAATACAGAACGGCCGTTATCTGTGATAGTCCTAGAGTCTTTGCTAGGGTCATAGGGTAGCCCAGCCCCATCGGGTGCCCTGAGTCTATCGAGTCGATATGAGCATGATATGATAGCCCAGCACTATCGGGCAAGAGATGAGATGATTTGATGTGATATAATTAGCCCAGCACCATCGGGCATGAGCATGATTTATGATATGATGATGAGATATGATATGATGATGAGATATGATATGATATGATGATACCGTGGTGAGTGCACCACCACGAAGAGAGTGCTATGCTATAGCCCGAACTGGCCAGTCTCTGCACTAACGGGAAGGGGTGCAGAGGTAGGAGAGGGATATGCCACTTGGCATTGTCTTGGGCCCTTTACAGTTCTTTTCTGCATATTATATATATATATATATATATATACTAGGGGCATGATAGTGTGATTTAAATCTTGTACCGCATTAGTCAACTTTTATTTAGGTATAGGCATGTTATGTGGCCTCAGCGCGGTCAGAGGACCTGCAGGCGATCACCGGGCCTGACTTCGTGGATAGTGTTAGGTACCGCTCTTGTTGCTCCTTGCTTCTGTGACGGGAAATCTCTTGGCGAATTGAAGAATCCGGCTAATATATTCTAACTTGACAAATGGCAATCACCCACTTTGTTTTGGTTTTGACCCGGCTCTGCCGTGGCACTTGTATCTAAACCTTGCTTCTGCTTTATTTTCATTTGAATCGAATTTCCGCGACTTTTATTGCTTGGGGTTCGAAATCCCCTTTTTGGAATGCTGATCTTCGAGGTTTGAAACCTCGACCTGTACCTGAATTGCAACATCCGAACGAAGGTATCCGACCTTCGAAACGTAACCCGGGTATTTATATCCAGGCCGTTACAAAGTTGGTATCAGAGCCAGGTTGTGCAATTCGGGTACGCAAGGGTCGAGTGTATGTTTTGGAAAACCGCCCATGGATTTCAAAAGATTTGAAAGCGTTTTAAAGGGGCAAAATGAACTTAATATGTCTAACTCAATTGGACTAAATATGAACTTGACTTATGATAAAAGAGGAGAACCAACTAAAAAGGGATCGAGAGGGTAGAAAAGGCGCTAGACCATCCCTATTGGATGTAGTCGGAAATGGGTAGGCGAAATACTAGCTTGTTCCTTACAAATGGGTCGGGAAGACTCCAAGGAGATCATTGTGATTGCCATTAACTGATTCTATGATAGAGTGCTTGATATGCTAAAGATTGATTGGTATGACCTAATTATTGAATGAATATTGAACGATCTGTGCAAACGGGATAGCGGGAGTACTCTTCTTCTTATATAGTCAAACCCAGCTTGTGTGAGACAGGCCCTTCCACTATGTTAACCTTGACGGTTCCATCGAGTCTTTCTCCCGGATGTCAGTGTCTTCCGCGGGGAATGGGGTGGTAAACACATTGTGTCGGGAATCATGATTGAATATAAGGGTTGTCCGAGGGAGTATTGGAAGATGGCCCTTGATGTAATTCCGAGTTAGAGAGTGAGATGTTTATGGGGCTGTCCTTCTTGATTCTTATGACAATCAACCGGTGTCTTCTTACCCTAAAAAGTCGTATCCGAGTCTCACGGGAAAGATGGGGTGGTGAGTCAGTTAGGGAGAGTCAATGGTTGCCCTTATGGATCTCTATCGGGTTATCTTGATTGCTCCGTCCATGATTGTGTGATACTATGTGGTACTACTCCTTGACCTACAGCTTGATCCTTAGTTTGAAACCGTGTTTATATGCTTGATGTTCATGATGACCATTGTATGGGTTCGAGCTACATTCATTACATCCATATCATCCCGACATGATCTACTTAGTATATTGCTTAAGTCTCGTGTTGTGGCTTGCCTCTATCATGATTGTATGTTGTTATAGCATGTTTACTTGGCCTATTGATCGTATGTTTGATCGGAAGCTTGAACCCCATGATATGAACCTGCATGATTGTTGTTCTCCCGAATTAGGTTCATGATAGTGTGATCGTTCGGTTCTAGTATCATGTTAGAGTGAGTCCCTTACTTGATGGATACATGTTATAATTTCATGTCAACATGCCTCATATGCTATGTAATCCTCAGTACCTGATATGATGATGATCCTTAATGTAAATTCGTGGTTGTATGACATCTTGTACCCATACTAGTCACATTACTAAGGTCTCGTGTTCTATCATGGTTAGATTTCGTTATAGCATGTCTACTTGACCTCTCGTATTGATCTTGATGATGATTGATTGAGAGTATGAACCACATGATATGAGTGTATATGATTATTGCTTCCCTTGGATTAGGTCCATGATAGTGTGAATGAGTCTTGATAAATGCATGTCTCATCCCAGTATACATTAATTTGAACTCATGTCCCCATATTCTAGTCATGTTGCCCCATTACTTAGACTTGCACTATACCTTGCTACACTTCCTCCCATGCTTCTATATTATTGGAATGTGATTGAATTGAAGTGTTGCTTAATGTCGAGTAATCAATCAAGTGCATGTATGTGTCCTATGTTATGTTAAGCCATTAGTAACGTGTAGGATCCTTGGTTATGACTTATCCACATTTATGCCTTGCCTACATTATTGTTGATTCTCTCTTGAGCTAGGTCCCTGATAGTGTGGCTCTTTCCTCTTTCCGTTCTCTTAACATGTTTCACTCGTCCCGATTAGCTTAATGTTGAATTCGATGATTGACTACCTTTCCGTGATGGTTAAACCTAGCATGCCTACATGGTTAAAATGTCTACTACTCTATGATGTCTTCTCGTGCTTGTATGAACCTATGACTTGACACCTCGCATGATCACACACCACGCTATGTTGTAATTTTGCATACGCATGACACCTAAATGTTGGAATGAATCTATTCAAATTACCTTGGTTGTAGCCATGTTTTGATACGTGCTAGTAGCATCCCGTAGGGCTTTATGTTTACCAATAAGACTCGCTAAATGGTGACTTGCCATACTTATTCTATTACGTAAACATGCTTGTTTTATAATATGATAGTTATTATACCATTTTATGCGCCCTATAATGATTCATTCCTAGCATGGTTATACTTTATCGCCCGTGATGTTATCTTGGTTATTCTGTGGTGATCAGATTGCTTTCATGTACATCATGTCGAACTCGCTTAAACACTCTTGACTATGCCATGCCTGATCATGTACCTCTAGCGTCATGAAGGATCTATGCTCTCTAAATGTATCTCGTTGTATGATTACATGTCATCCTTAACCTACTATGTGATCATTGCTGTTAGATGTGATAGTTATTATGCTGCTCTTATGTGTCCTCGTATGACGCTTCATCTGATTGTTATAATATACTTTGCCATGATATATTTGGACTCATTTGTTGATGTGTATACCATGCTCTTACATTGATCATATACATGATGCTCATTATCTTCAATTAAATCCCACATGACTTCGAATCATACATGATCATTGTTGGTTCCGCATAGCTTGCTTGAAGTTGCTAGGCCTATCTGCTTCCATGGAATCGTATACTACTAGCTTGTTTCACGTGCATCAAAGTAGGACTCGATCGTGTCTTTGGAATGAATATGTATGCCATTCTCCTTAAATAGGTACATGTTAGTGTGGATTGATGTGATTGATATGCTCCATAATGAATTCATGCTTGTTTGTCACAAGTTGTAACCTAATGGACTCCATAAAGGCATCATTACTATTCCCGAGTCGGAGTCTTATCTCTAGTCATGTCGTCTTTAGCTTTGGTCTATTCCGTCTCCGAAAGAAACATTGGGTCGTCCGCCCTTGTCACTCCCCTATCTTCGCTAACTTGAACTCCTACGCGTTACATTGGATGAGCGACCGCATGGAAAAAGGGATCGGGAAGTCGAATAGCGATAGAGCAGCGCAGCGGAAGTGTGGGCCCACAACCCACGGGCCTCAGGATCGATAATATTGACGGAGCAAGCTCGCTTCGAGGATTACGATTGTTGAGTACGATATGACTTGCAGGTGGGAGCGTCCTCTATTCGAATTGCTAACCCTTCTGAGCTTGTTGATGATGATATTGCACTGACTTGATGTTGAAAGTTGCTTGTTGATGTGATGACTCGGTGATGACTGTTGCTGGACTGTCTATTGACTATGATGATATGATTCGACTGCCTTACAGCTTTAAAATGCCCGATATCTTGATGAGTAGATGCTCTGAACTGTCAAGCATGATCTAAATTCCTTGTCTATAAGTATGAACTGCAAATGCTGAGAATCTGAACTGTTTATTAGCTAAGATTATGATGAAACTGGCTAGCTTGGTTTGATTAGGTGCATATATGATGTTTGCAATACTTGTTGAGCATGACGGTAAAACGAGACTTTTGATACATGTTCCAATATTTGATGATGAACTAATGATGCCATTTGATATAAATGCTAGTTGATATGATGTAGTCCTTATGTGCAATAATGTCCATGATTGCTTCTTCTTGAAACATATGAGTGAGGTCCCTTGGTAGAATGGTTAGAGAGCGGTTAAGGAAATTGAGTGATTGGTATGATGTGAGGGTCTTCTTGATTATGTGATTTATTAATATGTACTGGCTGATGTTAGATAGCAACCATGATAAACCTGTATGGCATGATATTACATGTTGATATGCAAGACTGAGTTACAATTGGTAGTGACAACTATGAACATGATGTAATGATCCATTGCTATCCTACTATGTTGTTCTAAAAACATGTTATAATGTGTTGAATGAATCATGAAATGATGATACGTTGTTATGTGAAGGCATGATGTTATACTATATGGTTGATAAGCCTAATTATGAATAGGTAAGTGATGAATATGACTTGGAGCATAGATATGAATTATGTGTATATATGAGATGATGGTGCATGACTGCTATTAATCGTTATATGGCATTGTGATGAGCTAAGATGATCTCTGGAAAGCATGATGACATTTTGATGTTGATATACTATTTGATCTCCCCTCTTTGGTTGAATCTTAATAGCATGATTTTGTTGGATTGATGTGATAATATGTTATGATAATGCTGGATAGAAATTGGATAGGATGACTATGTGAATTTATGATTTACATGAGATCCCTTGTTATGACTGGTTCCACTAGTGTGCGATGTTGAGATGCGATCGTGAGATTTGACTTGAAGTAGTATACTGACTCCATGACACCTAACCTCTTTGATCTCTTGACATGTGTCCTTGCGTGATAAGTTAAGAGAATTCGATGATGCACTTGTGATGCCTTCGGTATGAGGTAGATATACTTTATGGATCATGGTACGATGTTAAGATTTTGTTATTGCTTTGGCGTGTTCTGAAGGGATGGTATGATTTATTTTATGGGTAATCATGTATGCGGTTGAGATGTCAATTGGTTGAAATTATCATGATTAATGTTGAGATTGCCATATGAGAAGTGGTTGATGATGTGATGAGTCGATGAGTTGATTATTTATGTGCATATTGACTTGAAGATGATGATAAAATGATTTTGGAACCTAGGAAGAGAATATGGGATTAGCCTTTAGGGGTGGATGATTCCACCTCATACCTTCTGAATTTGATTGATTGGTATGCGAGAAGCTGATTTGGTTTTTTTTGGGAGATTTAGGCGAAATCTTGAATTGAGAGGATTTGACTTGTTTTGGTGTAAAGTTGCTTGATTAAAAACTGAATTTGAAGATTTTGAGCGATTTTAAAAATGGCCAACTTGGGGTTTTAAAGAAGTCGAGAGTTTCGATGATTTAGATGACAACCTTTCCATTTACAAAACGCTTTGAGAATTTATGAACTGGATTTACATTATGACGTCTCACAAAGTGGATACAAGCATTTTATAGGGGCGCTTATAGATTGCTTGCTAAGACCTAGTCGGACGCTATAATGCTTTTAGAGTTGTGATACTTCCGAAAGGTCGAAGCGAGGATGTGATAGGGGCGCTTATTACACACTCGACAAGACCCCTTTGGAGACGTCACGACCGTGACTAGGATGTTGTGAGAATCCCGGAAGACGCAACCGAGACTATTACAAGATCCTTGGACATGGTCCTCGTACTCACCGATTTCAAACTCTCTCCCATTGTTTTAAAAATGAATTTAGTCTCGGGGACGAGACTTGTTTTTAGAGGTGGATGAATGTAAAGACCGGAAAATTTAAAATATTATTTTCTTAAAATATTAAATTATGTTCGACTTTAAAATTAAGATTCTAGAAATTTTTGAAATTTCCCGTCCTCGAGCAACTGAATTTTATTTAATTCTTCAGAAACGAACTTCTATATAGTTCGAATTGGGTTTTAGAAATGGATTTTGATTTTCGCTTTCGAGCTCCGAGTTTTGATAAAATTAATTTAATTTCGTTATCTTGAAATTAGTAAGTTAAATTTTAATTAAATTTGATTTAGTCGGGATTCGATCGGGCGAGCGGGTTTCGAATCTTTTCCGCTAATTTGAATTCTTTAGTGGACCCAATTCCTTTTATTTCTTTCCCTTTTCTTTTATTTCTATCTCTCCCCCCCCCCCCCCCCTCTCGGCTGGTCCAGTGGTCCCTCCTGCCTCTCCTCTCTTTATGTTCATACACCCAATTTGTGGAAAGATGCCAAACAACCCCTCTTTCTTGGTCCAATTCCTGCAGGCTGCAGCTAGCCTTACACCTCCCTCCCTCTCTTACTTGATCTCACTTCATTTGGCAAACAAACAATAACATGTAGCACAGACCAGCCGCAACTTTGCTTTCACTCTCTTCAAAGAAAAAAAAAAACAAAAACATAACTTCCATCCCCCACATTCAATTTCAAACCCCCTTCCTCCCTCTTGAGCCTTGCCGAAGAGGACCCTCCCACCTTCTCCTCCATTTCAGCTGGCCACCACCTCACCACAGTCGCCGTCACCATGCCCCGGCCCCAGAACGCCGCCACCGCAGCCTCCACCCTCCTCCCCTGTTCTTGCCGAGAGCTAAATGCACCCCCACACACCCACCTTCATTCCTTTCGAATTGCGCTAGTACCCGGACTCCTCCCTCCCTCTGACATTCAGCGATGCCCGAGCGTCTCCCAGAGCTACCAACAGCAGCCGGAGCCGCCAGGAACAGCCGACGCCGCCACCTCCTCTGCGTTCCCCTGTTCTTCCCCATTTGAATCGGTGAGCTCCTCCTCTCCTCTCTCTTGCCCCCAAACTCCTTAAAGCTTACGCCTTTCACCTTCCCCATCCTTCTTAGGCAAGTTCCGGTGAGAAGCCGGCCTCGACGAGCCCAAACGCCGCTTCCCCGAGCTCATTTTCCGGCGACGTCGAAGGACTCCTAGGTGAGCACCTCCTTCTCCTTCCTTCTTATCGATTCCATGTTCACGGGTTTTAGTTGGGTGGTCGGAACTCATAGTCGAAGTCGGCGACCCCCTACCCTTCCCCTCTTTTCCTTCGTTCTCGAGTAGCTCTTCGTGGGGGAGAAGATGAACAGTGTTCATCTGGTATGGTTTTCTTTTGATAAAAGAAAAATGATTGGGTTCTTTGGATCCGAAAATGGGCTGGGGTTTGTCCTTGTTTTGGGCCGGATTGATTGGGTTTAAAAGAAAATGGATGGGGCCTAGTTATTAAATGGAAATCCGCTTTAGTTAAATAATTTTTGGATCCGGGTCGGATCCTGGGTTTGGGCTGGGTTTGGGCTCAGACATTTCTATCGGGCTGGGCCTCCCTCCTCTTTTATTTGATTTCCGGGTGGGCTTGGATCCGAATTTCCTTTTTCGGGTTGGCCTTCTTTCCTTCTTTTCTTTTGTCCGGGTGGATATGCATTGGGCCTTTTCTTCCGGGTTTCTTCCTCCTCCTTTTCTGCTGGGTTCGGGTATGGGCTGGGTAGTGTGAGGGCTCGGTTCTGGGTTGGGATGTAGTAAATGGGCTCGGTAGGATATAGGTAATATATATATGTATATTATATGGTGACCTTGTTTTAGATTATTGTTATTATTATTTATCATTATTATTATTATTATAAATCTGAGTTTTAAGAAAATAAAGTTGGGAAATAAAATATTTTATAGCATTATTATATATTATTTATTGTTTTAAAATTATAATAATTGGATTATTTAATTGATGCATTTTATGAGGATTTAAACATGTGAGTTAGGAATTTTAAAGTGATTGTTGGTTTTGAATTATAAGTATTAATTGTGAGCTTAGAATTATTTTGATGATTTAGTATTGAGAATTATTTATATAATGTTTTGAAATAAGAAACATGCCGAAATGATTTCTATAATGTGATTTGGAGAGAGTTGGTTTTAATGTTAAATGTTTAATGTCGGAATTTGGCCAAGTATGAGTTGACTTAATTTGAGATTTATGAGTTTGAAAATATGGTTGGTATGATTTTACCAATGGGTTTGATTGAAGAATGATTTTGGTCGATTTGATCGTATCGGGAAGATTTTGGAAAACGGTTTTACTATCGGTCGGTTTTGAGAATGTTGAGAACATGGGTTCTTGTGTATGAATGTTGGTCTGGTAGCTTATGGAAATGACTTGATGATAGGTGTGTATTGCTTTTGGATTGCTTTGGACTTGCATTTGGGCCCTTACTTGTGTTATCTTGTTGTTCTGCATCTTCAGGTAAGTATCCTACGGGACTTACTCAGTAACCTGGACCTCCTGCCTGATGTGTCATGTAATGTGTAGTTTTGTTGCATATTAACCATGCCATGTAGTATCATGCTAGGATTGCATTGAACTGAGCATGTGTTTACTTTGTGTGTTTGAATACAGAACGGCCGTTATCTGTGATAGTCCTAGAGTCTTTGCTAGGGTCATAGGGTAGCCCAGCCCCATCGGGTGCCCTGAGTCTATCGAGTCGATATGAGCATGATATGATAGCCCAGCACTATCGGGCAAGAGATGAGATGATTTGATATGATATAATTAGCCCAGCACCATCGGGCATGAGCATGATTTATGATATGATGATGAGATATGATATGATATGATGATACCGTGGTGAGTGCACCACCACGAAGAGAGTGCTATGCTATAGCCCGAACTGGCCAGTCTCTGCACTAACAGGAAGGGGTGCAGAGGTAGGAGAGGGATATGCCACTTGGCATTGTCTTGGGCCCTTTACAGTTCTTTTCTGCATATTATATATATACTAGGGGCATGATAGTGTGATTTAAATCTTGTACCGCATTAGTCATCTTTTATTTAGGTATAGGCATGTTATGTGGCCTCAGCGCGGTCAGAGGACCCGTAGGCGATCACCGGGCCTGACTTCGTGGATAGTGTTAGGTATCACTCTTGTTGCTCCTTGCTTCTGTGACGGAAAATCTCTTGGCGAATTGAAGAATCCGGCTAATATATTCTAACTTGTGAAATGACAATCACCCACTTTGTTTTGGTTTTGACCCGGCTCTGCCGTGGCACTTGTATCTAAACCTTGCTTCTGCTTTATTTTCATTTGAATCGAATTTCCGCGACTTTTATTGCTTGGGGTTCAAAATCCCCGTTTTGGAATGCTGATCTTCGAGGTTTGAAACCTCGACCCGTACCTGAATTGCAACATCCGAACGAAGGTATCCAACCTTCGAAACGTAACCCGGGTATTTATATCCGGGCCGTTACATTAATAGAGAGTGGTTCAGTGACTAAATAGAGATTGGTTCAGTGACTAAATAGAGAGTGGTTCAGTGACTTAACAGAGAGAGTGGTTCAGTGGCTTAATAGAGAGTGGCTCAGTGACTAAATAGAGATTGGTTGAGTAACTCAAATTTTTTTTTTGAACAAAACATATACAAAGTGGGTGTCTATGTGAAAATGCCAAAAATTAAATTAAATTACACCCAAAAAATTTTTTTTATATTTTTTTAACAAGTGAAAATGCCAAAAAATAATTTTTAAAAGTCCATGTAAACACTTTTCATACGTACGTACATTGTCTAATTAATTAGTAAGTTTTTTTCAATTAATTAGCGTTACCTGTGAGAGTGACGGTGTTACTAATTAATTTGGGTGGGTGTTACTAATTAATTGGGGAATATCGCGTGTCTCGTATTTTTAATTTATTCTTGGACACGTGGACCAATCAGATTGCTTCTTTCCTTCTCACCGGTTCACCTCTTCTCACCTGAACCCGACACTATATATATATACACACACACACACACATGTACGGTTCGGCATAGGCCGAGCGTCCTACCTCGGAGTGGGTACGGGAAGTTCAGAGATTGGGGATTTGCCACTTGGCATTCTTTGGGCGCCTTTACTGTCTTTCTGCACTTATATTATATCCTGATAAAAGCATGTCTTGCGTGTTTAATTTCCGCACTACATTAGAGCATCTTTATTATAGGAATAACGTATGTGTATGCTTGCTTGCGGGACCCAGAGTGCGTTGGGGGGACTCGGTCTGACCCCGCCCGCACAAACTGTTTACAGGTATGCTTGCTATATGCTTCCATGGTGTGGTAATCTTCTAGGCGAATGCGAAGAACCTGTCTAACTCCGCTAAATTCGTTAAAGGCTTTCCTGAATCTATGTTTATCGATTTGGTTTTGACCCGGCCTCGCCGTGGCAAGTTGTACTTTACTTTCGCTTTTCGCTTTCCCTTAAATGAATTTTCGCGACTTAGGCTTCCAGGATAGGTTAATCGTACCCAACGACCCTTCGATCGTTTTGGGGTTCAAAATCCCCACTTTACAATACTGATCTTTTGGGGTTTGAAACCTCGACCCATACCTAAATTGCAATGTCCGAACGAAGGTATCCAACCTTCGAAACGTAACCCGGGTATTTATATCCGGGCCGTTACATGCCTTCCATTCAAATCTCACCGAAGACACCATCTATCCATTCTCCATCTTTGTTCCTCACCGTCGGCCCTTTTGCACTTCTCGGTCTTCTCCAGAGGCATTGTCTTCAACAATCCCCTCCGATCTGCATCATCTATCATTATCAGATTCAACCGCAATTAGAGGAGGAGAGAGGCTTTGGTCCGGCCTCATTGACATCGGAGAGGGAGCATCTCCTCTGGTCCTTCCCTACTAATATCCTCGGAGGTTTCGATTCGAATTTCTAAACGCAGATCTCAAAATCCCACCAATTTTTCCATTTCCTTAGATATTTTTCTAAACCCAAATCTCAAAACCTAGATCAGGGAAATTATTCTTAGAGCTTTCATGGATCTAGAAGTGAAATTGCCGCTTTGAGTCTCCCCTCTTCGATCTCCGATTTCGCTTCCAAGTTCGGCGCTCCCGGCGTGTTGCCGCCTTCCGAGCACCTCTCTTCCTTCAACCCTCGGAATCGCCCACACCCATCTTTCGCCATCGCCCACGCCCATCTCTCTCTCTCTCTCTCTCTCTCTCTCTCTCTCTCTCTCTCTCTCTCCCCTTCTCCCTTTCTCCACCGGCTAACCGGTTGCTTACTTGGGCTAGTTAGTGCAATTTGTTTTAGGGGAATAGTGGCGATGGTTAGCTGTGCAAAGATTTTCGGATAGTGGGTTAGTTAGTGCAATTCCCTCATATATTTAAGTCACATCATATACTGACTCAATCTGTTTACCCACGTGTCATCTTATGTGTCCACTTTAATTGATGATTAAATATTTAACATCATTTTTTAATTAGTTATAAGACCTAAGATTTTTGTTTATCGCAATTAAAATTATTTTACTTTGATTATTTTTCATGATCTTTTAATACTTACAAATATAATTATAATATAATAACTTAGTTAAAATATTATAAATAATAACGTAGTTATGGTTATTTTATCTTTATTCTTTCTATATTGTAAACAATAGTCATATTTTAACAAATCTAATTATTAATTGCAGAATCTTACAAATATGCTATAAAATTGATCCATTAGGAATTCTACTTTTCCCATAAAAAATTTAAATTAATTATTTTAATTTCCACAAAAAATTTAATAAAAAAAATTAATTTTAATATAATAAAATAATAATTTATTAACAAAACACGCAAAAGTGTGGGTAAGAAACTAGTTCATTATCTAAAATAGTGGCGATTGCTGGATTATTTAGAATAAGAGGGTGAAAGTTGATACTTTTGAAAAAAAATTGATATATATTCTAAATAAATTTTTTAATATTGAAAAAAAATAAAGGTTTAGATATGATTAAAAGGTTGATATATAAAAAATATTAAAATTATATATATATAGCATGATGAAAATTTTGAAAATAAAATAAGAAAATTATATTATAAAATTTTGTTTGAATATAACAATTGTTACCAAGAAAATTTGATAAAAAAAAATTGTTTGAATAACAGAGTAATGATAGTTAAACTATTAATCCCTTAATTTATTTACTTGACCTTTGACAAACTAAACTAAATACAGGCATTGTGTTTCCTACCTACTTCTTTACTCTTTTTATCTTCTTTTTTTCAAAACTAAAATCCAATTCTATATATTTTTTATGGTATTAAACCTCTGTGTAAAACCCGGTTCTAGGTATCGAATAAGGTCAATCGAGTCATATATCAAGTGTTAATCGTCCCAGAGTCGCTTCTAGATTGAACCAAATCTATATCAAACAGAACGAATAGGACACTGTTGTTTGTTTACGAGGTTTGGGAAAAATTCCTTACGTCCCCGGCTCAAGAGAGTGTTCCACTGTGCTCTAAGGCAAATCCGAAATCATAAAAACGATCCTAGGAGGGCAGACGAAAAAAAATCAATACAAGTCTCAAGAAAAAATATCTAATCAAACCTACAGATCTATAAAATAAGGAAATGGACAAGGAAGTAAAGTACTCCCTGATTTGAGGTGTCGCTGCAGACTCGTCAGAGCCAGAGCCGAGTCGTCGCCGCTACCCTTGCAGTCCTTCAGATCCGGTTTGATTGTAGATGGAGGCCAAGATTTATCGATCTTCCTCTCATCCGTTCTTCAACTCTCCATCTTGTTCAGGCCTCGCTTTCGTCTTCGATCTTCACGGACATGAGGTTATGCGCTTGTTTTCTTCGCACGACTAGACTCAAGAAAGGTCCTGAGGATCGCTCGCCCTCGAGCTCTCTCGCTCTCGCTGGATCTCCCTTACCTCTCGAGTACTCAGGCGCTCCAGGTTCGGCTAGTTGCAGTCTGGGCTCTAATTTGTGGGTTTGTTGTCCGTGGCATCTCACGGGCATTGTGGTACCCATTTAAGCAAATGTGGCAAGTGCAACTTGATGGCTAAAAAAATGTCGTTGCACTTGAAGGGGCGTGTTGGAATATGGTTGTCCCACATCGGTAATATAAAGAATGCTTGAACAATATATAAGAATGAAGGGCTACTCCTCTCATTGCCAATGGGTTTTGAGATGGAACCCCGTTGGGTTTATGTGTTGTTCGAGTCTCCCGTATGTGGCCCCGTACACAGGACCTCCCTTCATCGTTTTGACCCCACTGGGCCTAGCCGAGTTAACATTCATGCTTCTTTCCCTTGCTTCTCTCTAGGATTCCAGATGGTCTACAACATTCATGCTTCTTCCCCTTGGTTCTCTTTGATGCCCTATGCTATCACTGATTTCATTGCATTCATATGACTTTGTGATAGATTCTTTGTGCACCACTACCTGGTTTTTGGCATATATACATATAGTTCTCAATTACTCATGTTTATAGTAATTTTCTTGCTATATTCAATGTCGTATAAACAGTCCATGGTAGTGTCCTGAATCTATACTTGTATGTCATGTATGTTTAGAATAATTTCTTGAGTTTTACTCTATGTGTAAACCTGTTCAATGCTTTTAACACGTGATCCTCTGTTCTGATTATGTGTTTTGTGTCATATATGAGTGTCCCACTTGTTTGTGCTTACATGATAATATATCTTAATGTTACTTCCTGTACTCACATCACCTCTAGTCTACTTCATGATTTTGTGATACCATGATTGTGGGAGTAATAAGATATATTCATGTTATGCCTATATGAATTCAGATTTACATGCTTCCCATTATTGTGCAAATTGGAATGTCATGATCTATTTTTTCTGCAATGGTATATCACTGCTAAGTGTCTGTTGTTTGCTTCTACCAGATTCAGTTTAGAGAAATTTTCATCTTATATTTGCCTATAATTTGGTATGATTACTAACTCTTGGTACTCTTTTTTTTTTTTTGCAAAGAGAAACCCATACCAAGTGCTAAGGAAACTAAAATCTCCCTCGAGCTCTCTCGCCCTTGCTAGATCTCCCTTATCTCTCGAGTACTCAGGCGCTTCAGGTATCGGTGTCGCTCTCTTCTTCTGTCGTCTTTTCTCTCACTGGAGAGCTCTCTGCCTTGTCATCACTACAGCATCCATGAGAGAAGGTCCCAAGCTCTCTCGGCGGCGACGGGCTCTCGCTAAACCCCTAGCCCTTGCTTCTCTTCTCTCACGGTTGCTACAATGCCGCTTCTCTTTTCTCTGCTGAACATAATTAGAAGAGAGCTTTTAAAGCTCTTCTAATTACCAAAATGCATCGTTGAGGAGGCTTTGTTGAAGTTGCATCAGTTGAGACTTCAAGTGGCATCAATGCAAGGTTGAAGTGAGATGGGTTGGGCGGAGCTGGGCCTTGACCAAATCTGATGGGCTACAAGCCCATTTAAGGCTACAGAAGACATATAATATAAGATATATATATATATATATATATATATATATATATATATATATATATATATATATATATATATATATATATATATATATATATAATACAGCTTATGTAAACTAGAATTATAATAGGGTGTTTTTTACACCCACAAAATTTACTATTTACACCCAAAATCCAATTTTTTTTTAAATAAACCCTACGCCTCCTGAGTCATACACGTGTGACTCAAGAGGGGTAGGGTATGTATATAGAAAAAAATAGCTGCGCCTCTTGAGTCACACACCTATGACTCAAGAGGCGTAGGGTTTATTTAAAAAAAAAACAAAAACTTGGATTTTGGGTGTAAATAGTAAATTTTGTGGGTGTAAAAAACAACCCCTTTATAATATCTCAACAATTGCCCTCTTAAGTCTAGTTTAAGAAAGAACACAGTAAAGAGAAAGAAAACCTAATTGCACAGTGGAACGATTTCCGTCATTGCAGTACCTGCACTTGCTGCAATTAAATGGTTAGTAACAACAAGTGTCAACCATATAAAGCAGGATACAAAAATCCATAATTTCAGCAGGTCTTTTTCATAGTAAAATCTAGCATATGAAGCATAAATTCAGCATATAAAAGATGCAAAGAAATTTATAGCAAGATAGATATGTAACCATTAAAGCATGTCTCATACAAACTACTGAGACATAAAAGTCTCCAAGGGAATGAGTCCCTCTAGTCAATGAGACGCATGAGAGGAAATATCACACATAATGCCCTCTCGAGGCCAACACTACAAGCGATTCAGGGGAAAACAGCAAGAATTTATACAACTAATGAACAGCAATTCGCAAGTATGAGCAAACTGATTCTATGCAAGTGAAGGCCAAAGCACATATTCTAACAGACCTAGACGTAGGCAAATCAAAGATTTTAACAAAGGTAATAAATAAATTCATAAAAGTGAACAAAGCACTCAAGAACATGTACCCAAAGTCAATGAATAGTGTAGTGCACAACCAGGTAAAACAGGCATGAACGACATGTTGTAGAACACCACACACAAAGAGGGAAGCTTGGTTAACAAGTTCTCAGACCTCGACATATAAGGGAAAACTAAAAAACTAAAAAATTCCCATAAGAAGAAACAAGCACGAAGGGAAAACAAGCCAAGATAAGAAGCCAACAGATTCAAATGATCAATCACCCAAATTATAAAGTAAGAGCTAGCAAGTATCTATCATCTATTTATCATCTAAAGGCAGCCAAGCCATTGTGAGCCATGACATGTGAATAAAGCATATATAGGCATGTAGGAAGGCGACACCATATGCATACAATCACATGTTTAGCATGGTATTACAAGACTGAGAAATCACAACTTAAAACAGCTTATGCAGCCTAAGCTTTATCCTTTAGACATTGAAATAGGAATAAAATACTTACCTTTGTCCCCCTTAATTTGGTGAGTGAATCAATCTTCAAATCTCGTAGCTGTTGTTTGACGTTAGCAATGGTTGCAGAGTACTGCTAGTTCAGGCTTCTCATGAGCTTCTCAACTCCTAGTACACTTGGTCTTTTATTTTCCTTTAATTTTCTTCTTTTGTGGTGGAGAAGTTCCTCTGGTTGGTTTTTCTCCTTTACTCGTCTATCCTCCAACTCCTAGAAGAGTCTGGAAGATGGGAAGGGTTGTAAGGAGCCACCTGGATCCCTTAGTTGCCTAGCTAACAAGTGACAAGGCCACTCACTCTTCAGAAAAAGGTTTTCTGACAAAAAAGAGAAGACTTGCTTAGTCATTTGAATCAGAAATATTACATAAAGGATATTAAAGAGAGTAGACAAGGAGGCAAGCACTTATATGATATTTAAGATCCACACAAAAGGGAAAAGAATATCACAAACAGTACTTAAGACATAAACTAGGATTTAAAGTTGAACATAAACTTGTAGATGATATGCTCCACGTTTAAACAAGCATTTAAATCCTATTTTATGTCAAGATAGATCATATAACACAGATCATCCGTAAGTAACTCAAGCACAAATAGAAATTTAAGCACACAAAGTGTTAGAATATGACATGCTCAAAGATACTTAATCAAAGACAAACAACACCAGATTCAGTTTAGCAAGAGATACTATCTTAGAAAGTGGCCAAACATAGATCACAAGATAAACAAGGATCAGATGGGAAACAAAGATCAAACTAATATCATCCAAGTGCAACACATTTGATAAAATGCAAATAAACTGAAAATACAGAACGGAGAAATAAGTAATCCCTGATTCTTCTTTAGCAGATGCTTGATAGAGCGAGCATCTCCAAGGATAATCATCGTCATGGTTTCCTAGTCAACCAACTTCGATGAAGCTCTCATCTTTATGGAATTCCACAGTGTCAGTCGTGGTTCCTGATCTACATTCTTCTCTTTCTGGCTCAAACACATGGTTTCACCTTTCAGTTTCCTTAGCACTTGGTGTGGGTTTCTCTTTGCAAAAAAAAAGAGTACCAAGAGTTAGTGATCATACCCAATTATAGGCCAATATAAGATAAAAATTTCTCCAAAGACTGAATCGGGCAGAAGCAAACAACAAACACTTAGTAGAGATATCCCATTGTAGAAAAAACAGATCATGAGATTCCAATTTGCACAAAAATGGGAAGCATGTAAATCCGAATTCATATAGGGATAACATGAATATATCTTATTACTCCCACAATCATGGCATCACAAAATCATGAAGCAGACTAGAAGTGATGTGAGCACAGGAAGTAACATCAAGATATTTTAACATGTAAGCACAAACAAGTAGGACACTCATATATGACACAAAACACATAATCAGAATAGAGGATCATGTGTTAAAAGCATTGAACAGGTTTACATACATGAAATACAAGTATAGATTCAGGACACTACCATGGACAGTTTATCGGGCATTGAATATAGCAAGAAAATTACTATAAACATGAGTAATTGAGAACTATATGTATATATGCGAAAAACCAGGTAGTGGTGCAAAAAGAATCTATCAAAAAGTCATATGAATGCAATGAAATCAATGATAGCATAGGGCAGCAAAGAAAACCAAGGGAAGAAGCATTAATGTTGTAGACCATATCAAGTTATGCACGAGACAAAGAAAAAACTCAAGAAACTTATGAAAGTTACTCATTTTCTATGTTCACAAACACTTGAATAGACAGCATGTAAGGCTTCATATGATCCCAAACTAAACAACCAATAAGCAGATCAGATTTCAAACAGAACATCTATTTCTAAATCATACAAGATAAAAAATAAGAGATACAAATTTGACAGGACACCCAAATACCATGCAAGAAAACATCCAATCAATTACGAAAACATGCAAGAAACTAAGGACAATGCATTACTGTGGCCAAGAGTAACAATCATCCAATTTATCAAGCATAAAAACAAGTAGTCAAAAAACAATGTATGATGGTAGTAACTAGGGGTGTTGAGCCTAAGCAAATGGTTGTAAAGCTATAGAGATAAAGGTAATAAGAGAATGCAAGAGAGGAAGAATAAATCTAATCACAATCAGAAACAAAAACATGAGAGCACATACTGAGCAGACAATCTAAAAATTCAAGTAAGGCTCTTAAAAGAGCACCAAAGAACAAATTATGGCAAGACAAGTAATCCAAAAACTCAAAGATATGGAATACACAAGCACAACATGTTCATACTTGAATTAAAGGGAAGAAATAGCACAATGGAACTCACAATAAGAACCCTAAAAAAACATATATCATAAACATGCCATATCTGACAGATAGACATACATACATCCAGCAGATGATGAATAAGCATGTTTAGTGAGTTGTAGACTAAGATGCAACAAGTGTTAATGCACACAAGATTCATCAAAACAGGTATGATATGTATAAGGATTCAAAGAGCACATATGAGTCCAAGAAATTGACCAAATCTTAAACAAAGTAGAACTATACAACCATGAATTTGCATAGAAAACAAAAGGAAAAACAGAACACATAGAAGTTGATAAATCAATACCAAATAACCAGCAGGATCTCAGAATTCATGCTCAAGAGTCACATACAATAATGTTTACTGAACTGAACTTTCAAGAAAGCACAAGCAACTTGTCTTAAGGCAACTAAATAAAGTAGAAACCAACTATCTTGAAGCTTAGACATTCAGAAACACAGAAAGTATACAACAGAAACTATAACTCATCCAAGAACATGAATATAAGCAGATTTCAAGCATAATCAAACAAGAAGCATGCCAGAAATAAAGAACGAGCCAACCTGGCTCTGATACCAATCTGTAAAACCTGGTTCTAGGTATCGAATAGGGTCAATTGAGTCATATATCAAGTGTTAATCATCCCAAACTTGGTTCTAGATTGAATCGAATCTATATCAAACAGAACGAATCGGACACTCTTGTTTGTTTACGAGGTTCGGGAAAAATTTCCTACGTCCCAGGCTCAAGAGAGTGGTCCATTGTGCTCTAAGGCAAATCCGAAATCATACAAACGATCCTAGGAGGGTAGACTAAACAAGAATCAATACAAGTCTCAAGAACAAACATCTAATCAAACCTACAGATCTATAGAAGAAGGAAATGGATAAAGAAGTGAAGCACTCCCTTATTTGAGGCATCGCTGCGGACTCATCGGAGCCAGAGCTGAGTCATCGTCCGCTGCCCTTACAGTCCTTCAGATCTGGCTTGATTGTAGATGGATGTCAAGATCTATCGATCTTCCTCTCATCCATTCATCAACTCTCCATCTTGTTCAGGCCTCTCTTTCGTCTTCAATCTTCATGGACATGAGTTGATGCGCTTGTTTTCATTCCGTGACTGCGCTCAAGAACGGTCCCGGAGATCGCTCACCCTCGAGCTCTCTCGCTCTCGCTAGATCTCCCTTACCTCTCGAGTACTCAGGCGCTTCAGGTATCGATGCCGCTCTCTTATTCTCTCATCTTTTCTTTCACCGGAGAGCCCTCTGCGTTGTCATCATCAGAGCAGCCATAGGAGAAGTTCCCAAGCTCTCCCGGTGGCGACGGGCTCTCGCTGAAACCCTAGCCCTTGCTTCTCTTCTCTAAGAGCTGTTATAGTGCCGCTTCTCCTTTCTCTGTTGAACACAAGAAGAGAGCTTTTAAAGCTCTTCTAATTACCAAAACGCATCATTGAGGAGGCTTTGCTGAAGCTACATCAGTTGAGACTTCAAGTGACATCAATGCAAGGTTGAAGTGAGATGGGTTGGGTGGAGCTGGGCCTTCACCAAATCTGATTGTCTACAAGCCCATTCCAATTTAAGACTACAAAATACATATAATATAATATAATATAATATAATATAATATAATATAATATAATATAATATAATATATATAATACAACTTATGTAAACTAGAATTATAATATCTTAACACTCTGTTTTTCAATTGATCAGAGAACTTCAGTTTTGGTTTCTCTGTTGTCTTTTTTGTTCGCTATGGTTTGCAATTTTAATCCTTTTTGGTTTCTCCATCGCCATGCACATTGGAATTTCTAATGAAAACTATGTCCAATTTATTAAGTTAAATGTGAATGTACCACATCGGAATTTCAATTTTGTTTTTTTGGTTTTGTTTGTTTCATAGTGTTTACAAATGAATTTGCCAAGCTCCTCAACAAAAGATGATGATCTTAATAAACCATGTACATTTGGTATATAATTTCACATTAAGTCTAGTGGTTCTAATTTGGAAATGACATATATGCTGCTAAGTTCACACTAATCAAGAGACATTTGAATCTAGCAAGAACTTAGTCACAAAAATAATCTCAAATAATATATATTTACCCCGTTGTTGACAAAAAGGACGCTGTTGTTGTGAGTTTTGTATCATAAATATATATCCAACCGATATGTGGCAATGCTAGACCAACGAGAATGGTGCTCATGTCCCTATTATTATTGTTGACGATGAAAAGGATATATACCTCTATAGCACCTATTTAAATAGTTCTACTTGTCAAAGTTGAAAATGAGGTGGTTGAGGAACACTGGGTCATAACTCATAAATAATGAGAGTTGGTGATCAGGGATTGATCATAGAAGAAAAAATCTATGGGAACTCGCCAACTCATATAGAAGGCTAAAGAACTTGAGACAACTGACACCAATGTACCATAGGTAAGAGAAGAAGCCTCTATTGGTGAGGCAACTAAATGTGATGTCCCACAAGAAGAAAGTGAGGACAATGACGTTTAGAGAGAAGCTATTGAGAGGAGAATTAAGAAGAGAACTGACTTTGATGCTAGAACCTCTCAAGCATAGTTATTAGGATATAGATCCGTATCTTTATAATGTTAAGATCTTGCAATCTGAAGATGGCCCCTGATCTGGATTGAGGTGTAGGATTTTTAATACGTTAAAACCTATGATCGGGTTGTGATGATCATTGAAAATCAAAGGATCTTACAACCCTACATGAATCTTAAGATTCTAATACTATAAATATTCTTCATTTTTAGTGATCCAACTGTTTGACTCAATTGTATTTTTCTTATGATCTACATTAGTCCAAATGTCTCATCTCATTATTTTGCTACTCTATCCAACTCTCATGCCTATGTTCTTCTCTTAATGCCCTCTGACTAGAAAATAGATAAAGAAACTATGAGCCAAGTTTTCTTTTATTCACATACTTTGCTCTCATATATGGCCATGATTCATATTCATCAAATTTATGGATTTTAATATGTATCTTTAATATAATGACCATTTGAAAATAAATATTTGTGACATTATTGATAGCACACATTTAGGTAAGCAAAATAGGTTGTATTTATCTTAGTTTGTGTATATATTGGATAATTTAGTTCACAGTTTGCATTTGTACTCGCTATGTTGGTGGAGTCGAAATCTAGATGTTTTTATTTATTATTTCAAGTAAATGTGGATTCAAGGATGAGACTTGTGTTGATGACCCATTGGTAGAGAAAGTCAAGTTGATCTAAGGAGCATAATGAAGATCTAAAGAGGTCTTGAGAAGAATAAGAGAGCATAAACGAAGTGTAAAGACCGAGTATATTTTCTATATTATGATTATTTTAATTAAATAAATAATTATTTTATTCAATCGGTAAAAATGTTAGAAAACCCATCCTCGAGCGTAAGTTTTGATTTTAAAGTCATTCCGGCATCGTTTTGAGAATTTAGATTCTATCGGGCTTTAATTCCGCATCCAAGCTCCGAGTATCGAAAAATTAATTTAATTCCGTTTATCTTGAAATTGAATTGAAATTTGATTAAATTTGATTTAGTCGGGATTCGATCAGGTGAGCGGGTTTTGAGTCTAATTCCGCTATTTTGAATTCTTTCGTTGGGGACCAATTCTATTTTTATTTCTTTTTCTTTTATTTCTCTCTCTCTCTCCCTCCCTCCCTCTCAGATTTATATAAAAATTAGAGCTGGTCCCTCCCACTTTGTCTTCTTTCCATATACATACCCATCTTCCCCTCTTTCCATTGGATTCCAAACAAACCCATAAGCCCACCCCCCCCCCCCCCCCCCCTCAGCCCTCTTACTCTCATTCCTACATTCCATCAGAAACCCACCAAACACCACCACCAAAGCTCCCTCCTTTCCTAGCTCTTCCAAAACCACCCCTACAGCCCCACCATTTGCATCTTCTTCTTCTCCCACCATTGAAGCCGAGGCAGCCCAGCTCTATTTCCCTTCTTTCCACGGCGGACAGCAACATCGATCTCAGCTCCTGCGACATCCCAAGCTTCAACTCCTTCTTACCATCACTGGCTAGCCAAGCAGCAACCCCAGGAAGGCCGGAGCCACCGACGCCGGGCCGCTTCTCTCTTCTCGTCTCCGTTTTCCTCCATTCTCGGCGGTAACCTCCCCTTTCACCTCCTTTCGCTCTAATAGGTCGTAAACGTCCACCTATGCTCACTTCTCTCTCTCCCAGGCCAAGATCTCTTGGTATCGAACTTCGACGAAGCCTGTGGGACCACCGACGAGCGTTTCCATCAAGCTTCGAAGGCCATTCGGTGAGCTCTTCTTTCTTTCCCTTTTAGATCCGTTTTGATGTCCTTTCGTTGGTGGGTGTCGGAGAGAGTTTCCGTGAGGACAGTCGAGGAGGGGTAGCCGCCGGAGGGAGCCTCCTCCTCCTCCTCCATTCCGAGCACAGCGGCTCTCTTTTTTCTCTTCCTTCTGTCGACAAGGGGGAAAGAGGAAGAAGACCAGGTGGGTCCCCCTCCGCTCCACCTCACCCGCCTTGTCAGCGTGGGCTCCTTTTTTTATTTTATTTCTGTCGTGCTGGGTTAGGAGGGTTGTGTATTGGGCCTAATTTTCCGGGTTCCCATTTCGGGTTAAGGGTTTAGGCCTAATTCCTGGATTGGGCAAATGCTTCAGATCCGGTTTCTCTTTTCTTTCCCTGGATCCAGGCCGGGTTTGGGCTCCCATTTCCTTTCTTTCCTGGGCTGATGGGTTCTTCTTTTCTTTTCTTTTCTTTGGCTATTGCTGGGCCGGGTTGGTCCTTTTTCTTTTTCTTTTGGGTGGGTTTTCAAAAAGGGTTTTGTGTTATGTTATACATATATATATATTATATGTTATGGTACATGTTATAGTATATGTTAGTATTTAATTATTAGCTTATTATTATCATATTTCTGAGATTTTGTGAGATAAATATATTTCTGAAAATTTTATATACTTTAAAAGTGTTTAAAAGTGGTATTATTTCATATATCTTATATTGATATAATGTGGTGTTTAATATATGTTTTAGAAATTATAAAGTGAATTAGTATTGTTGTTTTATAAATGTGGGTTATTAAAATAGATTGATTTTGGTAATTTTATTATGTTTAAGTATGATGTGGAGTGTGTTGTTAAATATTATATATATTTTATATAAATTGTTCTAGAAATGATTTATTGATTTTGATAAGGTCTTGGAATAAAATGCCGGAACTATCTCTATTATATGATTTGAGAAATTGTTTAAAAATGAGTTGACTTGACTCAGGATTTAAGAGTTTGGAAAACCTTGGGAAATGGGTTTTGAAATATTATTTTAATATTCAATATTAAAGAAGGAATTTGACGGAACTTGAACTTGAGCTTGAAGTTATATTGAAAGTGTCATTTCAAATGTCGGGATTTTGTCTTGGCTTGATGATATGAGTTTTGAGAAGGAAATTGGAAGAATGATTTTGGTCGATTTGATCGTATCGGAAAGGTTTTGGAAAACGGTTTTACTATCGATTGGTTTTGAGGGTGTTGAGAACTCGGGTTTTGTGTGTATGAATATTGGTCCGGTAGCTCATGGAAATGGCTTGATGATAGGTGTGCATTGCTTTTGGATTGCTTTGGACTTGCATTTGGGCCCTTGCTTGTGTTATCTTGCTGTTCTACATCTTCAGGTAAGTATCCTATGGGACTTACTCAGTAACCTGGACCTCCTGCCTGATGTGTCATGTGATGTGTAGTTTTGTTGCATATTAAAGCATGCCATGTAGTATCATGCTAGGATTGCATTGAACTGAGCATGTGGTTACTATGTGTGTTTGAATACAGAACGACCGTTATTTGTGATAGTCCTAGAGTCTTTGCTAGGGTCATAGGGTAGCCCAGCCCCATCGGGTGCCCTGAGTCTATCGAGTCGATATGAGCATGATATAATTAGCCCAACACCATCGGGCAAGAGATGAGATGATATGATATGATTAGCCTAGCACCATCGGACAAGAGATGAGATGATATGATATGATATGATTAGCCCAGCACCATCGGGTAAGAGATGAGATGATATGATATGATATGATGATGTCGTGGTTAGTGCACCACCACGAGGAAATTGCTATGCTATAGCACCGAACTGGCCAGTCTCTGCACTAACGGGAAGGGGTGCAGAAGTAGGAGAGGGATATGCCACTTGGCATTGTCTTGGGCCCTTTACAATTTTTCCGCATATTATAATCTGTTAAAGCATGCTTATGTGATTTAAATCTTGTACTGCATTAGTCATCTTTTATTTAGGTATAGGCATGTTATGTGGCCTCAGCGTGGTCAGAGGACCCGCATGCGATTACCAGGCCTGACTTCGTGGATAGTGTTAGGTACCGCTCTTGTTTGCTCCTTGCTTCTGTGACGGGAAATCTCTTGGCGAACCGAAGAATCCGGCTGATTTATTCTAACTTGACAAATGGCAATCACCCACTTTGTTTTGGTTTTGACCCGGCTCTGTCGTGGCACTTGTATCTAAACTTTGCTTCTGCTTTACTTTCATTCGAATTGATATTCCGCGACTTTGATGGCTTTGGGTTCGAAAACGTATCTCGGATATTTATATCCGGGCCGTTACACGAAGAACAAGTCAGCAGAAGTTTGTCACCCAATAAGCTCAACTTGTTTCACACTTTTTACAGGCATCGGTTGTCCGATTGACTATTATGAGTATGCATTGGAAATCTATTTTCAAGAGTTACAACTTTTATGTTGATGGCAAGAGAAAAATCGACAAGTATTATTTGTGGTGAACAGTGCCACAATTGCGGCAAAGGCTGGATAAGAACAATGTTGCGACCGCAGCAACTATGCCCCAACCACGAGTTAGGTCGTTGCTGTGATGCATCCAAATTCTATCCGAACTTAGTTGATCTATCTTAAGTTAGTTTTATCCAATTTTTTTAGTAGAGAAACTGTTTGTTTTGCAATTTAAGGAGGTTATTGTTAGGTTTTTCAGATGGGATATATGCACTTAGAGAATTTTACATGGAGACCTAAATTATTTTGTGTCCTCTGCAAACTGAAGCTTCAGTCTGAATAAAGTTGTGAGATTTTTATTCTTGTTCTTACTCCTTCTTTGAATGTTTTGATTTCTTTGTGCTAAATTATTTGGATGTGTTTTATTGTCTCTGACCTGATCAACTTGTTAGAGTAGATTCATTCAATTGATATATATGGTTTTGTAGATTTCTCATAGCGAATCTTAACCTAAGTGGCAAACTTATCTCTTTAAGGCTCGTTGAACTAATTGGATAGGTAGGAGGTTGAATGTGTCTGAAGTCTTCCATCTGTATAAGGGTTGTGGGTCCATTAATTGGGTGAAATCCTCCGTCTGTTTAAGGATTGCTTGAGCAATAGGGGTTGCTAGGACTCGTTGGACTACTAACTATATTAGGTGGGGACAAGGACATTCATAAGAAAAGAAAATACCTTGATGAAGAATCGATGATCAATTAACCAAATTAAAGTGGATATTTTTAGATGAAACTATATTCTTAATTATTATCTCCGTTAATTTGTTTATAGTTTATTTTATTTTCTTTCTAATTTCATAACACAAAAACCTGTCTACTAATTTGCAATTGAATCAGACCTGAGTTTAGAAGAATTCTCTGTAAGATTGACCTCCGACTTATTCAATATACTAGTTTATAAGTTTGAGTTTATTTGATGGGAACAATGATAATTTTCTCTTGTCAATATTATTACTTAAGAGTTTTGAACTTTTTAGCTTTACATAGGATATAATTTGTTACACCCCACATATTTTGTTATATCCCACCCCCTCCCGCAAACACCGTATTTTTTTAATAAAATTGATGTCATAGTATTTTATGAACATGCGATTTGATTCTACGATATGATTTGTATGGTTATTGATGATTCAATCTCGATCCTAATAACTTGCTCTTAAGGTCCTAAGAGGAGACATTTTCCAAGGCTACTTGAGCCAAACAAGTCGAGCCAAACAAGTCTAGTACTAGATTGATTAATATTATAAAGTAGAAATAAAAGTTAACATACAACTAAAATAAAAATATTTACCATAAATGTATCATATAAATCTTTTAGATTTTTTTAAAATCTCATTTAAAATAGCATACATAAATATAGATATTTTAAATTACTGGGTAAAAAATATCATTGTGACTTTGTTTAAATATAATGTGGCATAATCAATATCTAAAATAATATATATTAGCTATGCCACATCAACATAAAAATAAAAAAATGTGATTGGTTTGAATTAGATTATATTAAATTTAATATTTTGAATTAAGCCTAATAGTTAGTAAGTATGTTAAAAATAAAAGAAAAAATATGGTTGGTTTAAAAGAATAAAGGAAATAAGAAGAAAAATTAAAGGAAAAATAGATTGATTTAAATACGTAAAAAAGGTAGGGATGTCACGTAGGCTAAAACTATTATGTTTTAAAAATATATATTTAGTTCTTAAAGGTATTAAAAATAAAAGAAAAATGTGATTGGTTTGAAAAGATAAACGGAAGAAGAAAAAAAAATAATTAAGTGAAAGAAATTTAATCGACTGATTTGGCCTACTCTATATATATATCAGATTGAATATATTCAATATTTTAAATTAATTCCAATAGTTATATTAGATTGAATTAAATATTTTCAATTAAGCCCAATTGTTAGTAAATGTATTAAAAGAAAAGAAAAAATGTGATTGATTTAATGAGATAAAGGAAGGAAGAAAAAAGGGAAAAACGTGATGGGTCGAAAGGGAGTGAAGAGTGGAGAGCGTGTCACATAAGCACAAGGTATACTGAATTAAGTATATATATATATAGAGGTTGGGTCATGTGCTAACATCCCTTACGGTGTTAAATGTTAACAAATCTGGGCCATTGATTTAATGAAATGAGTGGTTGAGATTATTTGGCAAATTTGGCTTTTTCTTTAATTAAAAATTAATGGGACCCACCTCTTTCCTTACCCACTTGCTTAATTACGTGCGCGTGTGTTACTCTTTTTTTTTGGCGTAACGTTTTTTGGCGTGGTAACGTTGTTTTTTTTGTGTGGTGCACTGTTTGAACTATTCGATAAGATGATATTAATTATTCGCTAACTTATCATTATTATTCGTATGTAAAAAGGAGTTATCGTTTAGATAATAGCAAAAGAATTGGTCAATTTTGCAACTATTCGCTAGGTTAATAGTAATTATTCGCTAAATTGATCGTTATTATTCGTCTGTAAAGAGAAGTTATCGTTTAGATAATAGCAAAAGAGTTGGTCAATTTTGCAACTATTCTCTAGGTTAATAGTAATTATTCGCTAAATTGATCGTTATTATTCGTCAGTAAAGAGAAGTTATCGTTTAGATAATAGCAAAAGTGTTGGTCACTTTTGCAACTATTCGTTAGATTGATAGTAATTATTCGCTAGGTTGAAAGAATATATAAATGTAATTCTTGATTTACCGCATCTAATTACCCACATACGTATGAATAATTCCTTATTATCAACGAATAATGACTTGAACTTGTCGAATAGTCGATTAAAGACTACATGTAATTGCCCCTATATATATGAATAATTTCTAATTATCAACAAATAGTGACTCTGAACTTGCCGAATAGTCGATAAATTCATGAGCTTGAATTTTAAGAAACTTATATTTAACTGCCCCATATATGTATGAACAATTCCAGAAATTCAACGAATAATTACTCTAAATTTGCCGAATATTCGATAAATTCATGAATCAATTAATAAATCATAAATCTAAATATATCAATGAATCTAAATATCAATGAATCAAACCCATCCGAAGTGTTTTAAATTTGTCTAATACAAACCTCAAATCTAAATATCAATGAATCAATGGATAGTGCTTCTTGAATTCAAAGGTGAGGAAATCTGATCGGAACAACGAACAGTGCCTTTTAAACAACGAATAGTACTCAACCTTAGTGGAACAATATGATCGGAATTCAAAGGTGAGGAAATCAATTACTCACATTAAATTTGATGAACAACGAATACTGCCTCTCGATCGTTGAATTCACACATGATTAATTATTAACTAATTCAATGGACGATCGTTCAATTCACTAATTCAAAACAAGGTTTAATTATTTAATTAATTCATGACAAACCTGTACAATTGATATGATGCTAAATACCTCATGCCTTCACCCCCATCGTCCTAATCGCCGATCATTATTTGAAGACAGATCGTGGAAGATATTGGCCATTGCAGCGGTGCCTGTAAAGACCGGAAAAGTTAAAATATTATTTTCTTACAATATTAAATTATATTCGAATTTAAAATTTAGATTCTAGAAATTTTGATATTTCCGTCCTCGAGCAACTGAATTTTATTTAAACGAACTTCTATATAGTTTTGAATTGGGTTTTAGAAATGGAATTTGATTTTCGGAGATCGAGCGTTATAAAATTAATTTGAGCTCCGAGTTTTGATTGAAATTAATTTAATTCCGTTATATTGAGATTAGTAAATTAAATTTAATTAAATTCGTTTTAGTCGGGATTCGATCGGGCGAGCGGGTTTTGAGTCTTTTCCGCTAATTTGAATTGGGTATTGTTGGGAGCACATATATTAAATTTCTTTTCTTTTCTTTTTCTTTTCTTCTCTCTCTCTCTGCGGTCCCCTACCTCACTCACAAGCTGCAATTCAATACCACAGTTGTTACCTTCCTCCCTTACCCATCTGCAAATTCAGAAACCCATAAGAAAAAGCCTCACCCTCACACCCCCACCCCTCTTTCTTCCACGTTCCACAACCCATTGGAGGGACTCCCATTCTCCTCTCATCCTCCGCGGAATCCAGGAGGGAAGCTCCCTCCCTCACTCCCGTTTCCCCCTGCAACCGACCTGCAGCAGCCGCCACAGCACCTCCGGGCACCCTTCCTTCGACGCCGAGCCCCTGTTTCCGCAAGAATAGTCCAGCCAAGCCGCTGTGACTCTTCCTCCTTTCTGTGAGCAGCAGGAGCCAGAATCCCCGGTCTCTCCTCCCTTGACGCCAACGAGACAAGGCAGCGGCCAGGAGGGCCCCGACGAGCTGAGCGCGGTCCCCTTCCCCTGTTTCTCCAATTCCGGGCGGTAAGAGCCCTCCTCACTCTATCCATCTTCCTTTCACATCCAATCAGTTTAAAAGAGAGACTTTAATCTCCTTCTACGCTACCTAGGACATCTCCGTCGATACCCCATTCCGACGAGGCGAAATCGACCGATTTCCGGGCTTGAAGAACTCTCGGTGAGAATCCCTCTTTCTTCTCCTTACCTGTCTGAATCTGTGTCCTTAGTGTCGGGTGGGGTGGTCGATCAGTTTGGGGGTGGTTGGTTTGAGATCGGAGCTCCGCTGGTTGGCTTCTTCTTCTTCTTCTCCTTCCTCCGTCGCCGGCGAGCCAAGCCTGTCTGAGCTTGAAGAAAGCTCTCATCTTTTTCTCCTTGTATTGGGTTGGGCCGGGTCAAGTACCTCCTTCCGGGTTATAACATTCCAACCCGGATCCTTCTTTCCCACTCTCTTCCAGTCTCCATCCGGGTTTGGGTCCCATTTTCCCTCTTTCTGGGCCAGATCCTTTTGCTTCCGGGTGGGAGTGTTTTGGATTCGGGTTGGCCTGTGGGCTGGGCTTGTTGGTAATGGGTTGGGCTGGTTTTGTTTTCTGAATTGGGGTTGTTGTTTTATTTATTTTTCGGTAGTGTTATACACATATATTAAAAGTTATGTTATATATATATATATATATATATATATATATATATATATATATATATATATATATATATATATTATGTGTTATATTAATTATTATTTCGGATTTTGGGAATATATATATATATATATATATATATATATATATATATATATATATATATATATATATATATATATATATATATATATATTCTCTGAAATATTAAAATATAATAGAAGGTTTTAAAAAGTAAAATTAATTGTTATTGGGTTATAAATATATATATGGTTATTGCTTTGAGATTTTATAATAACGAGTATTGAATTATTTGAATATTATTATAGTTTTGAAAATTGGTTATAATTATAATATTCTGGAATTAATCTTTATATATTGTTTATATTGTTTTAAAATAGCATTAATTGGATTATTTAATTGATGCATTTTGTGAGGATTTAAACATGTGAGTTAGGAACTTTAAAGCAAATTGTTGGTTTTGATTTATAAATATGATTTGTGAACATAGGATTATTTTGATGATTTAATGTTGGAATTTATATAATGTTTTGAAATAAGAAACATGTCGGAATTTGGCCAAGTATGATTTGATAAAACATTTTGAGTATGAGTTGACTTAATTGGGATTTATGAGTTTGAAATTATGGTTGGTAAGACTTTATCAATGAGTTTAATTGAAGAATGATTTTAGTCGATTTGATCGTATCGGGAAGATTTTGGGAAAACAGTTTTACTATCTGTCGGTTTTGAGAATGTTGAGAACTAGGGTTCGTGTGTATGAATGTTGGTCTGGTAGCTTATGAAAATGACTTGATGATAGGTGTGTATTGCTTTTGGATTGCTTTGGACTTGCATTTGGGCCCTTGCTTGTGTTATCTTGCTGTTCTGCATCAACAGGTAAGTATCCTACGGGACTTACTCAGTAACCTGGACCTCCTGCCTGATGTGTCATGTAATGTGTAGTTTTGTTGCATATTAAAGCATGCCATGTAGTATCATGCTAGGATTGCATTGAACTGAGCATGTGTTTACTTTGTGTGTTTGAAACAGAACGGCCGTTATCTGTGATAGTCCTAGAGTCTTTGCTAGGGTCATAGGGTAGCCCAGCCTCATCGGGTGCCCTGAGTCTATCGAGTCGATATGAGCATGATATGATAGCCCAGCACCATCGGGCAAGAGATGAGATGATTTGATATGATACGATTAGCCCAGCACCATCGGGCATGTTTATATTTATTTTATGATATGATGATGAGATATGATATGATGATGAGATATGATATGATATGATGATACCGTGGTGAGTGCACCACCACGAAGAGAGTGCTATGCTATATCCCGAACTGGCCAATCTCTGCACTAACGGGAAGGGGTGCAGAGGTAGGAGAGGGATATGCCACTTGGCAATGTCTGGGGCCCTTACAGTTCTTTTCTGCATATTATATATATACTAGGGGCATGATAGTGTAATTTAAATTTTGTACCACATTAGTCATCTTTTATTTAGGCATAGGCATGTTATGTGGCCTCAGCGCGGTCAGAGGACCCGCAGGCGATCACCAGGCCTGACTTCGTGGATAGTGTTACGTACCGCTCTTGTTGCTCCATGCTTCTGTGACGGGGAAATCTTTTGGCGAATCGAAGAATCCGGCTAATATATTCTAACTTGACAAATGACAATCACCCACTTTGTTTTGGTTTTGACCCGGCTCTGACGCGGCTTTTGTATCTAAGTCATGCTTCCGCTTTACTTTCGTTTAAATCGTATTTCTGAAACTTCGACTGATTAGAGGTTTGAAACCTCGACCCGTACCTGAATTGCAACATCCGAACGAAGGTATCCGACCTTCGAAACGTATCCCGGATGTTTATATCCGGGCCGTTACAAAGTTGGTATCAGAGCCAGGTTGTGCAATTCGGGTACACAAGGGTCGAGTGTATGTTTTGGAAAACCGCCCATGGATTTCGAAAGATTTGAAAGCGTTTTAAAGGGGCAAAATGAACTTAATATGCCTAACTCAATTGGACTAGATATGAACTTGGCTTATGATAAAAGATGAGAACCAACTAATAAGGGATCGAGTGGGTAGAAACGGCGCTAGACCATCCCTATTGGATGTAGTCGGAAATGGGTAGGCGAAATACTAGCTTGTTCTTTACAGATGGGTCGGGAAGACTCCAAGGAGATCATTGCAATTGTCATTAACTGATTCTATGATTGAGTGCTTGATATACTAAAGATTTTATTGTTATGTTCTAACTATTGAATGAATATTGAACGATTTGTGCGAACGGAATAGCGGGAGTACCCTCCTTCTTATATGGTTAAGCTCAGCTTTTGTGGAACCGCCCCTTTCCTTATGAACCCTTTTGACAATTCAATCGAGTCCTCCCTTCGAATATCGGTCTTCCACGGGAATTGGGTTGGTAAACACATGGTGTCGGGAATCATGATTGAATATAGAGGTCGTCCGAGAGAATATTGGAAGACGGTCCTTGATGAAATTTCGAGTTAGAGAGTGAGATGTTTACGAGGTTGTCCTTATCAATCCTTATTGCGATCCATCAGTGTCCTCTTGTCACGGAAAATTCGTATCCGAGTCCCACGGGATAAAGGGGTAATGAGTCAGTTGGGAAGAGTCTATGTTGCCCTTATGGACTTCTATCGGGTTATCTTGATTGCTCTGTCCATGATTATGTGATTCTATATGCACTACTCCTTGACCTACAATTGATCCTTAGTGTGAATTTGTGCTTATGTGCCTTGATGCTCATGATGACCATTGTATAGGTTCGAACTACATTTAACATATCCATATCATCCCAACATGATCTACTTAGTATATTGTATTGTCATACTAGAGCACGAATAAATATGTCATATGCTAGGAGGTCGTCTAATTTATGTCCTTCCTGTGAATAGGTTCATGATAGTGTGATAGTTCGGTTCTAGTATCATGATAGAGTGAGTCCCTTACTTGATGGATACATGTTATAATTTCATGTTGACACGCCTTGTATGTTACGTAATCCTCAGTGACAGTTATGATGATGATCCTTAATGTAAATTTGTGGTTGTATGACACCCTGTATCCATGTTGGTCATATTGCTTAAGTCTCGTGTTGTGTCTTGCCCTCTATCATGATTGTATGTTGTTATAGCATGTTTACTTGGCATATTGATCGTATGATTGATCTAAAAACATGAACCACATGATATGAGTCTATATGATTGTTGCTTCTTCTGAATTAGGTCCATGATAGTGTGATCAACTCTTCTTAGTATGAATGCTTTTAAATGACCTCCTTAACATGCTGGGTGATTACGTGTCGATGTTCATTATTCCTTTTGTGACAAGAATCTATATCATGCCCATCTACTTCGTATTCGTCAGATTAATTATTGTTGATTATTTAATATGGTGTGTGTTAGTTGTGTTGAACGGAGAATATGTGTTATAATTGAACCTTGAGGAATGCATGTTTTGTCATATTATGTGTTGATTCGAGCTCATGTCCCCATATTCTAGTCATGTCGCCATGCTGCTTAGACTTGCTCTATACCTCGTTGCGTTTTCCTCTCGTGCCACTATGTCGTTGAGATGTGATTGAATGAACTCTTGCATACCGTCGTATTAACCAGTCAAGTGCATGTATGTACCATATGTTATATTGAACCACTAGTAACATGTTGGGCCCTTGGTTGTGACTTGTGCGAATTCTACTTTGCCTACGTTATTGTTGATTCACTCTTGAACTAGGTACCTGTTAGTGTGGCTCTTTCCTCTTTCTGTTCTCTTAACATGTTTCACTCGTTCTGATTAGCTTAATGTTGAATTCGATGATTGACTAGCTTTCTGTGATAGTTAAACCCAACATGCTTACATGGTTAAAATGTCTATTACTCTATGATATTCTCTCGTGCTTCCATGAATGTATGATTTGACACCTCGCTTGATCACACATCACTCTATATCCTGATTTTGCAAATACATGACGCATGAATATCGGAATGAACCTAGTAATTACTTTAGTTGTACTCATGTTCGATGTGTGCTAGTAGTATCATGTGGAGCTTATGACTTCCAATATGACCTGCTGAATGATTACATGTCATGCTTGTTCTATAATGTGACAGTTATTGTACCATTTTATGTGCCCCCTGATGATTTATTCCTAACATGATTATAATCTAGCACCCGCGATGTCCATCTTGTTACTTCTGATGATGCCTCATGTTTTGTGAATATTATGTTGAAACCTCTCTAAATGACTCTGGACAATGCTTGTATCACATTATGTATCGCTAGTATCATGTAGGACCCATGCTCTCTAGATGTATCTCGTCATATGATTCCGTGCCATGCTTGACCTAATATATGATCATTGTGAGATAGTTACTATGTTTCCCTTTATATGATCTCGTATGATGCATACACCAAACTTGTGCATTGTTCATATATGTGATAATTACTATGCTACTCTTATGTGTTCTCGTATGACGCTTCATCTGATTGTTATAATATACCTTGTCATGATATATTTGGACTCAATTGTTGATATGTATACCATGTTCCTACATTGTTCATATACTTGATGCTCGTGATCTTCATTAAAATTCCGCATGACTCCATATCATATACGATCATTGCTGGTTCCATCTATCTTCCTTGAAGATTGCTAGGCATATCTGTTTCCATGGAATACTAGAATGTTAGCTTGTTTCACAAACACCAGCGTAGGACTTGATTGTGTCTTTGATATAAATACGAATGTTTCCCCGAGATAGGTACATGTTAGTATGGATTGATGTGATGGATATGCTCCATAGTGAATTCATGCTTGTTTGTCACAATGGTACCCTAATGGACTTCCGTAAAGGCATCGTTATTATTCCCGAGTCGGAGTCTTGTCTCTAGTCATGTCGTCTTTAGCTTTGGTCTAATCCGTCTTCGAAAGAAACATTGGGTCGTCCGCTCTTGTCACTCCCCTATCTCCGCTAATTTAAACTCCTACGCGTTACATTGGGTGAGCGACCGCATGGAAAAAGGGATCGGAAAGTCGAATAGCGATAGAGCAGCGCAGCGAAAGCGTGGGCCCATAACCCACGGGCCTCAGGATCGATAATATCGACGGAACAAGCTCGTTTCGAGGATCACGAATGTTGAGTACGATATGACTTGCAGGTGGGAACGTCCTCTTTTCGAATTGCTAACCCTTTCTGAGCTTGTTGATGAGGATATTGCACTGACTGATGTTGAAAGCTGCTTGTTGATGTGATGATTGTTGCTTGATTGTCTGTTGACTATGATGATATGATTTGATGCCTTACAATCCTAATGTGCCTTGATGACTTAATGTGATGCTACTCTGAGATGCCAAGTATGATCTAAATTCCTTGCCTATAATGTGAACTGCAAATGCTGAGAACCTGAACTGTTATTAGATGTGGTTATGATGAGGTGTGCTAGCTTGGCTTGATTAGGTTCATATATGATGTTTTGCAATACTTATTGAGCATGACAGTAAATTGAGACTTTAAACACAGTTGCAATGCTTAATGATGAACTAATGATGCTATTGATAAATGCTGATTGATATGATGTAGCCCTTCTGTGTAATAATGTTAATGATTGCTTCTTCTTGAAACATGTCCCTTGGTAGAATGGTTAAAGAGCAGTTAAGGAAATTGAGTGACTGGTATGATGTGAGGTTCTTCTTGATTATGTGATTTATTAATATGTACTGGCATGATATTACATGTTGATATGCAAGACTGAGTTAAAATTGGTAGTGACAACTATGAACATGATGTAATGATCCATTGCTATCCTATTGTGTTGTTCTAAAAGCATATTATAATGTGTTGAATGAATCATGAGATGATGATACGTTGTTATGTGAAAGCATGATGTTATCCTGTATGGTTGATAAGCCTGATTATGAATAGGTAAGTGATGAATATGACTTGGAGCATAGATATGACTTATGTGTATATATGAGATGATGGTGCATGACTGCTATTACTCGTTATATGACATTGTGATGAGCTAAGATGATGTCTGAAAAGCATGATGGCATTTTGATGTTGATATACTGTTGATCTTCCCTTTTTGGTTGAATCTTAATAGCATGATTTTGTTGGATTGATGTAATAATATGTTATGATAATGCGAGATAGAAATTGGATAGGATGACTATGTGAAATTATGCTTTACATGAGATCCCTTGTTATGACTGGTTCTACTAGTGTGCGATGTTGAGATGCGATCGTGAGATTTGACTTGTAGTAGTGTACTGACTCCATGACACCTAACCTCTTTGATCTCTTGACCTGTGTGCTGATATGATTATGAGAATTAGATGATACACTTGTGATGCCTTCGGTATGATATAGATACACTTTATGACTCGTGATATGACGTTGAGATGTTGTTGTTGCTTTTGATGTGTTTGAAAGAATGGTATACTTTATGCTATGGGTAAACATGTTACAAGGTTGAGATGTCGATTGGTTGAGATTTTCATGATTGATGTTGAGATTGCCATATGAGAAATGGTTGACGATGTTATGAGTCGATGAGTTGATTATTCATGTGCATATTGAGTTGAGGATGATGATAGAATGATTGTGGAACCTAGGAAGAGAATATGGGATTAGCCCTTAGAGGTGGATGACTCCACCTCCTACCTTCTGAATTTGATTGATTGGTATGCGAGAAGCTGATTTGGTTTTCGGGAGAGTTTTGACAAAATCTTGAATTGAAAGGATTTGACTTGTTTTGGTGTAAAGTTGCTTGATTAAAAATTGAATTTGAAGATCTTGAGCGGTTTTAAAAAGGGCCAACTTGGAGTTTTAAAGAAGTTGAGAATTTCAATGAGTTGGATGACGATCTTTCCATTTATAAAACGCTTTGAGGTTTTTACGAACTGGATTTACATTACAGTGTCTCACAAAGTGGATACAAGCATTGTATAGGGGCGCTTATAGATTGCTTGCTAAGACCAAGTCGGGCGCTATAATGCTTTTAGAGTTGTGATACTTCCGAAAGGTCAAAGCGAGGATGTGATAAGGGCGCTTATTACACACTTGACAAGACCAATTGGAGATGTCACGACCGTGACTAGGATGTTGTGAGAATCTTGGAAGACGCAACCGAGACGATTACAAGATCCTCGGACATGGTCCTTGGACTCACCGATTTTAAAACTTCACCCCCTTTGCTTTAAAATAATTTTAGTCTCGGGGACGAGACTTGTTTTTAGAGGTGGATGAATGTAAAGACCGGAAAAGTTAAAATATTATTTTCTTACAATATTAAATTATGTTCGAATTTAAAATTTAGATTCTAGAAATTTTGATATTTCCGTCCTCGAGCAACTGAATTTTATTTAAACGAACTTCTATATAGTTTTGAATTGGGTTTTAGAAATGGAATTTGATTTTCGGAGATCGAGCGTTATAAAATTAATTTGAGCTCCGAGTTTTGATTAAAATTAATTTAATTCCGTTATATTGAGATTAGTAAATTAAATTTAATTAAATTCGTTTTAGTCGGGATTCGATCGGACGAGCGGGTTTTGAGTCTTTTCCGCTAATTTGAATTGGGTATTGTTGGGACCACATATATTTAATTTCTTTTCTTTTCTTTTTCTTTTCTTCTCTCTCTCTCTCTCTCCCTCGCTCTCTCTCTGCGGTCCCCTGCCTCACTCACAAGCTGCAATTCAATACCACAGTTGTCACCTTCCTCCCTTACCCATCTGCAAATTCAGAAACCCACAAGAAAAAGCCTCACCCTCACACCCCCACCCCTCTTTCTTCCATGTTCCACAACCCATTGGAGGGACTCCCATTCTCCTCTCATCCTCCGCGGAATCCAGGAGGGAAGCTCCCTCCCTCACTCCCGTTTCCCCCTGCAACCGACCTGCAGCAGCCGCCGCAGCACCTCCGGGCACCCTTCCTTCGACGCCGAGCCCCTGTTTCCGCAAGAGTATTCCAGCCAAGCCGCTGTGACTCTTCCTCCTTTCTGTGAGCAGCAGGAGCCAGCATCCCCGGTCTCTCCTCCCTTGACGCCGACGAGCCAAGGCAGCGGCCAGGAGGGCCCCGACGAGCCGAGCGCGGTCCCCTTCCCCTGTTTCTCCAATTCCGGGCGGTAAGAGCCCTCCTCACTCTATCCATCTTCCTTTCACATCCAATCAGTTTAAAAGAGAGACTTTAATCTCCTTCTACGCTCCCTAGGACATCTCCGTCGATACCCCATTCCGACGAGGCGAAATCGACCGATTTCCGGGCTTGAAGAACTCTTGGTGAGAATCCCTCTTTCTTCTCCTTACATGTCTGAATCCGTGTCCTTAGTGTCGGGTGGGGTGGTCGATCAGTTTGGGGGTGGTTGGGTTGAGATCGGAGCTCCGCTGGTTGGCTTCTTCTTCTTCTTCTCCTTCCTCCGTCGCCGGCGAGCCAAGCCTGTCTGAGCTTGAAGAAAGCCCCCATCTTTTTCTCCTTGTATTGGGTTGGGCCGGGTCAAGTACCTCCTTCCGGGTTATAACATTCCAACCCGGATCCTTCCTTCCCACTCTCTTCCACTCTCCATCCGGGTTTCGGTCCCCTTTTCCCTCTTTCTGGGCCAGATCCATTTGCTTCCGGGTGGGAGTGTTTTGGATTCGGGTTGGGCTGTGGGCTGGGCTTGTTGGTAACGGGTTGGGCTAATTTTGTTTTCTGAATTGGGGTTGTTGTTTTATTTATTTTTCGGTAGTGTTATACACAAATATTAAAAGTTATGTTATATATATATATATATATATATATATATATATTTATGTGTTATATTAATTATTATTTCGGATTTTGGGAAAATATATATATATATATTCTCTGAAATATTAAAATATAATAGAAGGTTTTAAAAAGTAAAATTAATTGTTATTGGGTTATAAATATATATATGGTTATTGCTTTGAGATTTTATAATAACGAGTATTGAATTATTTGAATATTATTATAGTTTTGGAAATTGGTTATAATTATAATATTCTGGAATTAATCTTTATATATTGTTTATATTGTTTTAAAATAGCATTAATTGGATTATTTAATTGATGCATTTTGTGAGGATTTAAACATGTGAGTTAGGAACTTTAAAGCAAATTGTTGGTTTTGATTTATAAATATGATTTGTGAACATAAGATTATTTTGATGATTTAATGTTGGAATTTATATAATGTTTTGAAATAAGAAACATGTCGGAATTTGGCCAAGTATGATTTGAGAAAACATTTTGAGTATGAGTTGACTTAATTGGGATTTATGAGTTTGAAATTATGGTTGGTAAGACTTTATCAATGAGTTTAATTGATGAATGATTTTAGTCGATTTGATCGTATCGGGAAGATTTTGGGAAAACAGTTTTACTATCTGTCGGTTTTGAGAATGTTGAGAACTAGGGTTCGTGTGTATGAATGTTGGTCTGGTAGCTTATGAAAATGACTTGATGATAGGTGTGTATTGCTTTTGGATTGCTTTGGACTTGCATTTGGGCCCTTGCTTGTGTTATCTTGCTGTTCTGCATCAACAGGTAAGTATCCTACGGGACTTACTCAGTAACCTGGACCTCCTGCCTGATGTGTCATGTAATGTGTAGTTTTGTTGCATATTAAAGCATGCCATGTAGTATCATGCTAGGATTGCATTGAACTGAACATGTGTTTACTTTGTGTGTTTGAAACAGAACGGCCGTTATTTGTGATAGTCCTAGAGTCTTTGCTAGGGTCATAGGGTAGCCCAGCCCCATCGGGTGCCCTGAGTCTATCGAGTCGATATGAGCATGATATGATAGCCCAACACCATCGGGTAAGAGATGAGATGATTTGATATGATACGATTAGCCCAGCACCATCAGGCATGTTTATATTTATTTTATGATATGATGATGAGATATGATATGATGATGAGATATGATATGATGATGAGATATGATATGATATGATGATATCGTGGTGAGTGCACCACCACGAAGAGAGTGCTATGCTATAGCCCGAACTGGCCAATCTCTGCACTAACGGGAAGGGGTGCAGAGGTAGGAGAGGGATATGCCACTTGGCATTGTCTGGGGCCCTTACAGTTCTTTTCTGCATATTATATATATATACTAGGGGCATGATAGTGTGTTTTAAATCTTGTACCGCATTAGTCATCTTTTATTTAGGCATAGGCATGTTATGTGGCCTCAGCGCGGTCAGAGGACCCGCAGGCGATCACCAGGCCTGACTTCGTGGATAGTGTTAGGTACCGCTCTTGTTGCTCCATGCTTCTGTGACGGGGAAATCTTTTGGCGAATCGAAGAATCCGGCTAATATATTCTAACTTGACAAATGACAATCACCCACTTTGTTTTGGTTTTGACCCGGCTCTGACGCGGCTTTTGTATCTAAGTCATGCTTTCGCTTTACATTCGTTTAAATCGTATTTCTGAAACTTCGACTGATTAGAGGTTTGAAACCTCGACCCGTACCTGAATTGCAACATCCGAACGAAGGTATCCGACCTTCGAAACGTATCACGGATATTTATATCCGGGCCGTTACAGTGCCGAAGACGATGCGACGAGGCAATTGCAGCAGAGCCAAAGACGAAGCCATTGCAGGGCAGGTGGTGGTGGCTCGCTTCTTGGAGGCGGAATCGTCGTTGGTGGCTCACCAATTCGGGTGGTGGTGGTTTGCTTCACTGGCGTTTTGTCTTCTTCGTCTGCCAAGTCGGAAGAAAGCCATAGAACTGATGCAAACAACACCGGAGGGAGCAGACGCCATCAAGTGGAGGGAGGTGAGGCAAGGCGAGATGGGAGCGGCGATTAGGGTTCTACATCAAACTGAAGCAAACGAATGAGAGGGCAGACCTTTTAATACACGCGCTAATAGGATGGGTGGGGTTTTTTATTTTTCATTTAAATTACAATTAAATTAATATATTAGAATAATCTGGGCCATCCATCTTTCTTCAATCAAGGGTCCAGATTTGTTAACATTTAACACCGTAAAGCTTGTTAACATTTGAACCACATTCTATATATATATATATATATATATATATATATATATATATATATATAGAATACGGATCAAATGTTAACAACTCTTACTGTATTAAATGTTAACAAATCAATATTTGGCAAAATTTATCAAATATTGATCACAGTCACTCAATTATTCATCAAAGCTTTTCGATAACATTTAAGAGATTCATTTCAATTAATAATTATTGTCAATTAAAAAAAATTATCATCCAAAAAACTCAAACCCTTACGCGTGTATCCACCCCCAATCCCGTAATTGTGTTACTGTGATGAATATTTCTTAAATGTTGCTGAATATTGATGAATATTTGGGAAATTGTGAATATTTGAGTGACTGTGATGAATATTTGATTAATTTTAACAAAAGCTTTGATGAATAATTGAGTGACTGTGATGAATATTTGATAAATTTTGCCGAATATTGATTTGTTAACATTTAACACCGTAAGAGTTGTTAACACATGACCCAACCTATATATATATATATATATATATATATATATATATATATATATATATATATATTGTTAGTAAATGTATTAAAAGAAAAGAAAAATGTGATTGATTTAATGAGATCAAGGAAGGAAAAAAAGAAAAAAATGTGATTGGTCGAAAGGGATTAAAGAGTGGAGAGCGTGCCACGTAAGCACAAGGTATACTGAATTAAATATATATATATATATATATATATATATATATATATATATATATATAGATTGTTTGATTATATTTAGCTCATTTAGAAACAAAGTTTGAGTCGAACCTATATTTGAACTTGAGTTCATACTCGACTTGTTAGGAAATGAACGAGCTTGAGCTGAGTTTTTTTGCCCCAAATATTATGCAACTTGACTTGCTCATAACATAGTAATTTAAAATAAAATTTATAAATTTCACAAAATTCGTGCTATTTGAGTTTCAATTGAGCCGAGCTGAACTTTAAATCGAGCATAAAAATGTGCTCAATCATATATAATCAACTCATTTTGCAAATGATGCTTGAGTCGAGTTTTTATTGAGCAAAACTCGAGTCAAGCTCTAGCTACTTAGCTCATATAACAACCATAACTTTAACTTAATGTTTATTATATTACGTTTCCTATACTTATTTAGTTAAGTTTTTCGGATATTTCATCTATATATTTATATTTCTTTTTTTAGGAACGAAACAAATGATAGTGTTTTATCATAAACCGATGACATTTTATCTTATAATAACATCATTTATTATCGTATTACATCTAATTCTTTGTATCAATTTAATCCAAAACTATATCATACATGTATAATTTTCCCCCCTTCGAATTTTTTCTAGCTCCGCAACTGCAATAAACCCTTATCTATACAGGTCCGATTTAGAGGCAAGGACGGGCTGGGCTCTCACCCAGGACCCAATAAAACTGGAGGCCCAATAATACAAAAACCCCTATATATACATTAAGTCAAATTGCATAAAACCACCCTTTAAATATAGTGTTTTACATTAAACCATCCTTTAAATTCAAAATTGCAGAAAATCACCCACTAAAGCCTAAATGATTGCAAATCACCTCCTCTCTCTCTCAGGGAAAGGGGCGGAGGCAGGGATCGAACTCAAGGCCTCCTTACCACCCCTTGCTCCACACCACTAGGCTAACCCGAATGGAGTCGGGGTCTACCTGTCTCATTTTACCGTCAACTTTTCTGTTTAGATGTTGTTAACATGTAGAAAATTACCCTTATAGCCAGTGGCGGCCGCAGGATCATCCGAAAGGTGGGGCGAAATTTCTATACTGAGATATTGGCCTTGAATAAACTCTTTTACCTAAGCTACAACTTTCAACTTAGTAATGGATTGTAGAAAAGTAGACTTACATTTGCTTGATTGCTATGGTAGTGGTTTCTCGTCATTCATTGGAAATTCAGACATTTGTCATATTTAGGAGTGTAAACTTATCGAAATTCAATCATGCTAAATTCAAGACTTTTGCATATTATCTAGGATTGTAAACTCATCAACTTTATAATATCTTTTGGTTCCCAAAGACATGTAGGATACGAAAATATAAATATTGCATAAAGCTTCACAAATTCAATTAATAAATTTCATTCTCAAAATCACATATACACAATAATTTAAACACCAAATTTATTCTCAAAATCACAAACTCTAATGAAAATTTCACAAAATTTATTCTCATAATCAAATCCTAATTTCACCAATTTTATGGGGTTTAATTAGTTTATAGCTAGATAATTTGTATATAATAGGGAGCCCGCGGAAAGTGAGAATATAATTAAATAAGGGGGTAGAAACATAGAGAGCGGGAGCAAGTTGAAAAAAGAATAAAAAAAACTTTTTTGAGGGAGGTCAAATTTTTTTTAAAAAAAAAAGGCTAATTTCACCAATTTTATGGAGCTTAATTAGTTATAGCTAGATAATTTGTATCTAATAGGGAGGTCGGGAAGTGAGAATATAATTAAATAAGTGGGTAGAAATATAGAGAGTGTGGTGCAAGTTGAACAAAGAAAAAAAAAGCTTTTTGGGAGGTGAAATATTTTTAAAAAAAGACTAAAAAAAGAAGGCTAGTAGGAATTGAACCCTCAACCTTTGATCTCACTTTACTTTCCTTCATTCCCACCAACCAACTAAACAAAGTAGATCAATTGATTCTATATTCATCCTGATTTTACTTATTACAACACTGCCATATATATAAATAATTTTTTATTTTTTTTTTCAAAGTCCGGGGACGCGTGGGTCGAAGGGTGGGGCGGCCGCCTACGCCCGCCCCACCCTAGGGCCGCCCCTGCTTATAGCCCTATAGTTTCATTATATTTTGAATGGGAAATTTAGGGAAAATTTTGGGATTGGCTTTGAAAAGCTCGTATAAGAACCAAGATTTGAACAAGAAGAAGATAGATGAAATTGGAGGATGAGCAAACTAGTAGCAGCCTAGCAGGTGAAATTGAATAAGGAAGATCTGGACATTGAACAAGAATAGAGGTGATGAAATGGGGGAATTTGAGGGTTAGTGTATTTTTTTCAAATAAAATCGATTTTCGGCTACTTCACCAATGCAACACTGAGGAGGAAAACGTACTGGCAATGACTTCGAACTTTGTCGGAAGTAGTGGTTGTCTAGGGATTCCAGCAGCTAAAAAGTTCTTGGATGTTCCAAGTTATGCTATTTTTTTTTTTTTCAAGAATAAGCCATTCGTTGGAGAGGATATCTATATGTACGGGTTTGAATTGTTTTGAGATATTTATTCTAGTGAACTCATGTAACGGCCCATATAATATATCTGAGTTATATTTAGACAGAAGGATTATCTCTCTTCCTGATCTTAGCAATCCAAATACGAGCTGCTTATTTATTATCTTCAAGTTATAACTCTGTTTAAGTCTTAAGCGTTAAGTGATGGAATTTGAGAGAAAGGAGATTTCAAACCCTAAAAAACAAGCAATTAATCCAACATGATTTTGTGTTTTCAGACTAGAACCTTTCCTATTTCAACTAGTCAAAAATCACATAAAAGAACGTAAAGGAGTGTTAATCAAAATAAATACAAATTGAGTCTCATTAGCCAACTTAACCAAACCAAGTGGGAAATCAAAGTTACAAAATATGTCAAGTCTTCTAGCACTCGCGTCCCGTGAGCAAAAAAGTCTCATCACCAAAACATAGAGCAATCAGACGCAAGAGAGCATAGAGCTACATGAAACTATATCAACAGAATCAATCGTCGTGCCACATCACACATGTGCTAAAGGCACAACTAAGGGCTATATAACACACAACCTAAACCTGATAATGGGTCTAATGCAGTATAGGAATTTAAACACTCAAGCATGCTCATATCAGAAATTAGAGATAAGCAGTAAATGGACCCACACATAATGTCAAGTGGCATATCTCTCTTCTACTACCATACCCATGCTGCTAGTGTGGTACCCGATCGCGGTCAATGTGTTATAGCATCCAGTTTCATTCTTATTTCAATTTCTTTCTCATGCTCATTTCTTCTTTTTTTCACTTGCTTTCTCATTTCAAAAGACTCGATTAGGTATAACTCAAATGAGGCTCGGTCGTCCTATTATCATAGCAAAGACTCCTAGATTCACATAACGGTCGTTCTACCAAACATAGAGAGAAAACATATGATCAATCAATAGTGCAATTCCTAAGCATGCTACCGCATGAATGTTATGCACCTAACGTACTATATAACACTCAGGCATGAGAGTCTGATGTCATGAGTAAGTCCCAGAGAACTTAGCTCGATCAGCAACAAAGCAGCTACAAGTTCCTATCATAATCATACAAGACATCATAAGTATGCAACCACATACATAACATCAATCACAGTTAGAGTACAAACATCACCCAAATAAATTTAGTCATCTAACTAGATATCTAAGAATCCCATAACAGCTACCCAACCAAGTATCCAAGTCAACAAGTTCGAGCATTTCAATAATCAAAACCATCCTTTTGAAAGCTTCTTCCTTTAGTAAAACATAGCGTGAATCAGTTTATTTACTATAAAACAAGCTAAGGTACAAGGGTCTTTCAACACCATCAAATACAAATTCACTATAGAAAAACCTCAAATTACAAAACCATTAAGTACGAAGATTAGTTCGAAACCTTACCAAAGTGGTAACTCAAAAGACCTTACTTTAAATAAAGCTCGGATTTTTCTTAAAAAAAAATTATTCACAGCTTGATTTTTCTTAAAAAAAAATTATTCAAGTAGATCATAGATTATCAAAACCTCAAATAGCTCAATGAAACCTTAATTCTCAAAACCTCAAAAGAAGTGAACAATATCTTATACTCGTATGAATTCTAATTTAACTAATCAATTCAAATTAGTTATCAAGACATCTTTTGTACTATTAAGTGACAAGACAATGACCTCACAACACCATCCTTAAAATCATTTACCTAAAATCATGTTAACTTATCAATTTGTTTTGAAATCAATCGTCAAAGTCTGATCCATTCACTCATTTCGAACAGTTTAACTAGCATTTCAAAGTGATCGCTCCCATAAAATTTGTCAATGGAAACCAAAACACTCAAAATCCGATTATGATTGGGCAAACTCAACGAGCCCAAGACTCCCAATTAACAATACAAATCACCAAAACTAAGCTCTGTTTTGAATCAAATCCCTAATTCAATTAAATAAAATAACTAACACGCCAAAGTTCAGGAAGTTTACCCACATCGGAATCAGTTCGATGGAGTCACCTAACAACGGAGGCTCGATCTCGGTTGCAGCTGGGCAGCCGCCTAGCGATCTCCGAGTCCGGCGAGACAGTGACGTCATCAGATCGGGAGTTTAGTTCGAATTCGGAGGTGCGACAAAGAGAGAGGAATGAGTTGTTGTTGTCGATGTTGGATTCGGCTTCTTTGTATGACCGAGTTCAGCGCCAGGGCAAGGGAGCGGATTCACGGGAGGCTGGTCTCAACTTCAGACGAGCTTCAATCCGAAGGAGAATAGCAGCCCCCTCATCAGAAAACGAGGAATCTTTGAGGTTCCGACAGGGTTCCTCGTCGAGCATATGTTTCAGCTCCATCGAAAACTGCAGCAGTAGTCAACAATGGTGGATCTGACAACACTGGGAAATCTGAGGTTTTATTTGCTAATTCTAACAAACCAAAAGGTAATAGGAATAAGAACAAGAAAACGAAAGATGAGAATTCTAATACTAAACAATCTGAGTCTAATACCAAAATGCCTAAAGATTCCAAATGCAGTTACTGTGGTCACTTAGGTCATTCGATTAAAGATTTCAAGAAAAAGAAAAGAGCTGGTGAAAATAAACTCAAAAATGACATTTCTGTTTCATTACTTGAGTCTAACAGTGGAGCATATCCCAATGAATTTTTCATGTGTACTCTTGAAAAAGGTGATCCAGGAACCTAGATCCTTGACTCTGGGTGCACCACACATGCCACACCTATAAAAGCTAGCTTTGTTAACCTTGATCAGAGTAGGTGTGGGAAGGTCAAGCTTGGTGACCATCACACACTTGCCATCAAGGGGGTTGGTGATGTACATCTGAAAATGTTTGATGGGAATGTCATCCCTCTTAAAGATGTCAAATAGGTTCTTGATTTAAGGAGGAGTCTCATGTCTGAATTTGTGTTTGATTGCATGAATTATTATATCAATATTCATTATGGCATTAAAACTGTTTCTTCTAAAGGAAAGTGCATTGTCAAAACTATTAGAAAAAATGGTTTATATCATGTCATTACTCCTGAAAATGAGTGCAATCTTCTTGCTAATACTTCACATTTGACTTCTCAACTCACTAAACTCTAGCATCTCAGGTTAGGGCACATTGGAAACAAAGGATTGTATCATTTGCATAAACATGGTTTACTATCTGATAAGCTCTTTAACCTTTCCTTTTGTGAGAATTGTGTGGTTGGAAAGGTCACCAAACAGGTGTTCCCTAAATTTGTGTACACAACTACCAAGCCTCTTGAGTATGTACACTCAGACCTCTGGGGTCCTGCACAGGTTGACACAATTGGTGGTAAGAAATACTTTATATCATTTATTGATCATTTCTCCAGGAAGGTATGGCTTACTCTCCTTAGATATAAGGATGAGGATTTTCAGGCTTTCAAAGCACGAAAAACAAAGGTAGAGCTTCAATTTGGCCACAAACTTGTATGCTTTAAAACTGACAATGGCCTCGAGATTTGCAATGCTGCTTTCAATTATTTATGTAGGGAGAATGGGATCAAAAGGTAACTCACAGTGTTTGGCACCCCTCAGCAGAATGGTACTACTGAGAGGATGAACATGACACTGTTAGAGAAGGCCAGATGCCTTCTCTTCACTACATGAATGAAGTATAGCCTCTAGGGAGAGGCTGTTGTCACAACTGCTTACTTGATCAATAGAAGCCCCTCCTCTGCCATTGGCTTCAAAACTCCACAAGAACTGTGGGTTGGTAAGGTACCTAATATGTCATACCTTAAACCATTTGGTTGCACAGCTTATGCTCAAGTCTCTTAAGGTAAGTTGCAACCCAGAGCACTTAAAGGTGTGATGTTAGGCTACCCTAAAGGTGTTAAGGGCTATAAAATACTTCTCATTCAACCTAGTGGCTATAGAGTTGTTGTTGCTCGTATTGTTACCTTTAATGAGAATGACTTTCGTTTTAAAAGTGTGCTAACACCCAGAAATGAGAAGGCAGGTAACTCTGAACAACCCTCCAAGTTCTTTGTTCCTGATGATCAAATCAGGATCATCAGGAACCATGTCACTGAGACAGCTAAGGAGGATGAATTTGACACAAGTCTGAAGGAATTGTGTCCTATAATTAAATGTGCAATGACTAAACATAAAATAGGACAATTGATAGAGATATTCAATCCGGTAATTTTAGGAGTCGTAATGCTTTACTAGAAGCCAATTACGATTAATGGGGTTAAACGGTTTAATTCTATGACTATTATAAACGGTTCCTATGAGGTCACACACTTTGAGTTTACGGACTAGATCCACGGGATTGATGATTGATTATTAATATATATGTGATTTATTAATAATAAGTAATATTATTTATTTTAGAAATAAATAATTGAATAATTTAATTAGGGGTTACAATTGGACAATTAATCAAGGAGTTACCGTGTGATAACACCACCTTTTGGGTTTCTCCTAATTAATTTGATCCAACCCATGTTTCTCCTAATTAAATGGCCGCTAATGCTATTTTGGCTAATGGCTTTCACGGATCAAAGTAGAGAGCAAGGAAAAAAAAGCAAATCAGTTGCTAATTGATTTTCCTAAGTCCATATGGAACAACAGTAGCCAAATGGAAGGAAAATCAGGTGTTGATTTTGGAAGCCATTAACAACAATCATATTCCAAGGCAATGCGATTGCTTAGCCTTTCGATCTTCGTCCTAGCAGTCGAAGACAAGGGAGATCTAGACGCCGGGCTCGTGTGGACCAAGTACAGGAGCAACACGTGGGGCTCTCATCTCTTCCGTTCTCACCCGATCTGACCCGGTTCACGCATCAATAGGTATCTCCTATGAACAATGATTGATCTATCATTTTTTATGCATGAAGATCATTGAATTAGATGTTCAGAACTGTTCTGTATTTCCGCTTTAAGCATCTAATTATCCTTCCATTGGTATTAGAGAATCTTGCATAAATTGATACGATCAATAGATTAATTGTTAATTTTGATGCAGATCTTGTTTTAATTTGTGATAAATATGATATGGATTATTTTGCTATATCAAAATTTAGATTTTGATTTATTGGTTTAATGTAAATTGTAATGATCAATATTATTTATTTAAGAAATCAATAATAAATGTTATTTATTTGTGAAATAAATAATTACGTAAAGTATTTGTTGTTGTGCATAACCCTTTGGTCTTTCCTAAGTAAATGACTCCTATTTAATATAGATTAATGGGATTGGAGTTACAAAGGGTAAAGGACTAGCAAGAGGTTGCTAATAAATGAAAAATGAGTTTTTTTTATTTTTGAGTTTGACTCAAGTAAGAAGATGTAGGGCAAAAGTGTTTTGTTTTTGGTGAGACACAATAAAGGCATATGTAAGATATAATTGAGAAAGTGGTTCTCAATGCAATCACATTTCTTCATATGATCGTTCAATTTAAATTATATGATTTGATAACAGGGAATTACATACCATAAATTGAATTGGATTTGATCTGATTTGATTTTAGGAGTTTTCGTTGCCAACCCGCAGGCCAAACGACCACCATACAAACCGAATTGGGTTCGTGTCTAGGTTAAGTCGAGTGTGACTCGACATGGGCCAACCCGAGTATGACTCGACATGGTCCGGTCTAAGAGGCTATATATTTCCCATCATATAATTTTCCAATAAATGCAATTTAATGATTAATATTGATTAATACCATATAAGGATTTATATTTTAAATTAAGACATTCTTTTGCATGATTTTATATTATGATATAAATTGCTTGCATAAGGTGACTAGTATGGCCCATAAATACGATCTGCGCATCGTTATGTTTTTTTGTACACGATCTGCGTATCGTTATGTATTTTTGTAATTTATTTTCGGTAATTAGATTATTAGAAATTATTGTAATACAAGACAAAGGAGACATAAGAAGTTCAAGGATGGAGATCCATGAAGGGTGCGATGGTGGAGACCCATGAAGATTAGATCTTTAAAATTTTGCATCGTAGGGGCCATACTAGGATCACAATTTTCGTTGCATTTTGAATGCATGCTTTTTCATTTTATTTAAGTTTTGCATTTGTTTTATTTTTTTTTCACTTATAAATAAATGACAATTGCATGCTTAAGTTCCAAAGGTAAATTGGGGCAATGCCTTTCCATATCATAACCCATTAAGTTCTGGATTTTTGGTTGGATGGGCTTCACAAAAGTGAGGGTGTCATTCCATTAATGAGGGTGAATCTATATGGGGGTTCATAAACCTTGATATGGTTGTATCCAACAAGAGACCAAAAGGCAAAGTTTTGGATCTTGAGGCATGGGGATGATTTTACATTGGATATGGATCATCAACCAAGAATTATAAAGAATTTATATTTATAATTAGTAATTGTTACTTACCTTGAACACACAAGACTCAAGGCAGTGCAAAAGTACGTTGGGTCTTGTCTGTAATAGGATCTTGGAATCATTTTATTCACAAGGAACGATAACATTTCGAATAAAATGCGCATTTACTTATATTAAAGGTGTTTAATTTTAAGTAATTGCATTTCGAACATATACTGATTTGCATGTCATTTCCTTTTATATATAGGCATTATGTCGCACGATAACTTGAATTTCACCCCGCACTCAATAGTTGAGAAAAACAAATTAAATGGAACAAACTTTCTCGATTGGGAAAGGAATTTGAGAATTGTTCTCAGGTCTGAAGGGCGTGAGGACGTCCTAACAAACCCTATCCCTACTATTACTGATGCCTCATCGGATGAGGAGATAGTTAGAGAAATAGAGTTAAGGAGTGATTCGCTACCTGTCACTTGTTTGATGCTAGTAAGTATGGAACCTAACCTTCAAAAGAGGTTTGAAAACCAGGATGCCTACTCTATCATCACCAACCTGAAAATGTTATTTCAGGAACAGGCAAGGATTAAACGATATCAAACCCACAAGGCTATACTGGATAGCAAGCTTGTGAAGGGAAAGCCAGTAGGTCCCCATGGGTTTAAAATGATCGGTCTTTTTAGCCGTATGGAGACACAAGGCACCCCATATGACCAAGAGTTAGCCACAAATATCGTCTTGCACTCAATACATAATGGCTTTGCCTCATTCAGGATGAACTACCATATGCATGGTATTAAGAAAAATCTGAATGAACTCCATGGTATGCTCAAAGTGTTGAGCAGAATACTCCATGACAACAAGAAGGAAGTTCTTAATGTCAACAGAGGGAAAGGGTTTAAGAAGGTAGCCAAGAAAAAGAACAATAACCAAGGGAAAGGCAAGGAAGTTGTAAAACCTAAGGGTGGTGAGAAGCCAAGGGTGGCTGCAGACCATGATTGTTTCCACTGTAAGGCTAAGGGACACTGGAAAAGAAACTGTCCCAAGTACCTGGAAGACAAGAAGAATGGGACTTTGAGTTCCAACACTTCAGGTATTTATGTTATTGAATTACTGTCAACCAATGTCCTCACATTAGATAATAGTCCTACTTGGGTATTAGATACCGCATGTGGTGATCATATTATTTCAAATGTGCAGGGACTAAGAAATAGGAGACAAGTGAAGAAAGGGGAGATAGACCTACGCGTCGGAAATGGAGCAAGTGTTGCTGCACTTGTCGTAGGAGATTTTAGTTTATCTCTCCCTTCTGGTTTAATCTTAGAACTAAATAATTGTTATTTTGTTCCCAGCATTACAAAGAACCTTGTTTCGGCTGCAGTAATTTATTCTGAAGGTTTTAATCTTGTCATTACAGATGAAGGTATAGTTATTCATAAGAATGACATCTTCTATGCTTGTGCTCAAAATATTAATGGAATATTTGTATTTGACCTTGAGACAGAATCTTATAACATAAACACAAAAAGGCAAAAATCAAATAAGTTGAGTAAAGCCTACCTATGACATTGTCGTTTGGGTGACATCAGCTTAGATCGCATGAAGAGGCTTCATAAAGATGGACTTCTAAAAGACGTGGATTGTGAATCCGTTGATACATGTGAGTCATGTTTGATGGGCAAGATGACAAGGTCACCTTTCAAAGGAACAAATGAAAGGGCTACTAAGCTATTGGGCATTATATATACCGATGTATGTGGGTCAATGAGTACAAAAGCTAGAGGTGGTTATAGATACTTCATCACATTTACTGATGACATGAGTAGATATGGATATATCTACCTTATGTCACATAAATCGGAATCCTTTGAAAAGTTCAAGGAATTTCAAAATGAGGTAGGGACTCAAACTGACAAGAAAATAAAAGCACTTCGATCAGATCGTGGTGGTGAGTACTTGAGCCATGAATTTGATCATCATTTGAAAAACTGTGGGATTGTAACACATTTGTCTACTCCAGGAACACCAAAGCTTAACGGTGTGTTTAAAAGGAGAAATCGGACCTTGTTAGACATGGTTCGGTCAATGATGAGTTTTGTTGACCTTCCGGTATCCTTCTGGGGATATGCCCTCACAACTACCGTACTTACACTAAACAGGACTCCGTCTAGAGCTGTAGATAAAACTCCATATGAGATATGGACTGGAAAGGTTCCAAAATTGTCTTTTCTGAAGATATGGGGATGTGAAGCTTATGTAAAACGTTTACAAGCTGATAAGTTTGCCCCTAAATCAGATAAATGCTATTTTATAGGTTATCCAAAAGGTATTTTTGGATACTACTTCTACAATCCCACTGAGCAAAAGGTGTTTGTTGCAAGGGATAATGTCTTTTTGGAAAGAAAGTTTATTTCCAATAAGTCAAGTAGGAGAAATATTCATCTTGAACCAGTTCATGATGAAGAGCAACAAACTCAACAACGAGATGACATAGATGATGACGAGGATGAGTTGATGGTTTTGGAAGGCCTAGGACCCCAAATCATCCAAGAATCGGACCAAGAGGATCCATAAAAAGTTGTGGAAACTGTTCTAGCTCGAGTTGTTGAACAAGTTAAACCCACTCGTAGATCAGATAGGCCAAGGGTACAACCAAGATGTTATGATGATTTTATCTTGAATGTAATCCTTGATGTTCTTTTGTTAGAACATGATGCGCCTAATACCTATAAGCAAGTAACGATGGGTCCAGACTCCAAGAAATGGCTTGAGGCCATGATATCCGAAATGGATTCAATGTTTGAAAATCAATTGTGGGACTTGATAGATTTGCCAGATGGGGTAAAACTCATAGGGAGCAAATGGGTTTTCAAACTTAAGACAGATAAGGATGGAAAGGTATCTGTATACAAGGCAAGATTAGTTGCCAAAGGTTTTAAACAGATTCATAGTATAGACTATGATGAGACCTTTTCACCAGTTGTCATGATAAGATCCATTAGGGTAATCCTTGCTATTTCCGCATATTATGATTATGAAATTTGGCAAATGGACATTAAAACTGCCTTCCTGAATGGATTCTTGGAAGATGATGTGTACATGACACAACCAGAGGGTTTTGAAGATCCAAATGATGCGGGGAAGGTATGCAAGCTTATGAGGTCTATATATATATATATATATATGGATTTAAGCAAGCATCCAGGAGTTAGAACTTTTGATTTGATGAAAATATCAAAGAGTTTGATTTCATCAGATGCGAAGAGGACCCTTGTGTATAAAAAGAGTTTAGTGGGAGTAAAGTGGTCTTCCTAGTCTTGTATGTGGATAACATACTACTTGATGCTAGAGTCCATTAGGGAATGACTAAAGAAATGTTTCTCAGTGAAAGACTTTGGGGAGGCAGTGTACATACTTGAAATAAAGATCTATAGAGATAGATATAACAGATTGTTTAGATTGAATCAAGGAACTTATATATAGATAAGATTCTTAGTAGATTCAATATGCAAGATTCCAAGAAAGGGTTTTACCTCTGTCATGGTGTTTACTAGGGCTGTGCATCGGTCTAGAACCTAACCGAACCGGGCCGAACCGAACCGAACCGGGCCGAACCGAACCGAACCGGGTCGAACCGAACCGAACCTAAACCGAAAATCTCAAAATTTCAAACCGAAAGCATTAGGTTCGGTTCGGTTATTTACCGGTTTGGTTTGTGCTCGGTTCGGTTTTAACATAGTTGAACCGAATTTCCATAAAAAAAATTTAAAAATTTATTTTTATAAAAAAAATCTGTTTAACACAAACCGAACAAATTAAAAAAAAACATATTAGTGTATATATGTTTGTATATACACTGTATATATGTGTATATATACACACTACACACTACACTACACATAGAAAGAAAAAATATATGTATTAGTGTATATATACACTGTACATGCACACACATATGTATTAGAATATTAAAAAAAATATTTATATACATAGTATATGCACACACAAATATATATATATATATATTGTATTTATGTAGTATACACATATATATATTGGAATATTTAAAAAAAATTCGGTTTAACACAAACCGAACCAAAACCGAACACAAACCGAAACCGAAACCGAAAAATGAAAATTCTCGAACCGAAAGCCGAACCGAAAAACTTCGGTTAGGTTCGGTTCGGTTCGGTTTGTGTTGGTTCGGTCCAAAAATTCGGTTTGGGCCGAATCATGCACAACCCTAGTGTTTACACGCCCTAATGTTGCATTTTCTTTGAGCAGGTGTAGCAAATACCAAATCAATTCCATGAGATGCACACTAGTGTGCAGCTAAGAACATCCTGAAGTTCTTGAGAAGAACCAATGATGATTTCTTAAGGCTGATGACAAGTTGATCGTACATCTTATGAGGAAGTATCAGCTTATTTGACATTAAGATGTATAAGGTGCATGCAGATGATAATATTGTAAATCCATTGACAAAGCATATGCTTAAGCCCAAGCGTGTTGGTCACACTAGGGCTAAGGGTCTCAAACACATTGGAGAATGGCTTTGAGATTGCTTTCTATTACATTTTATGTTGAGAGTGTTATACACTAAGTTTATGTTCGACTTGATATATATGATATTTCATCCTTATTTATATATTGTTTTGAACAATGATAAATAAAATGTCCAAATAATTCCTAGTTCGCAAATGGGCTTATCTTAAGTGTTCTGGTAAATAAAACCCCATTAAGTGAAATGCAGTTATGAATTATCGCAAGTCCGTAGTCTGAAATCATCAACATGGACATAAGTGATTTTATTAATGACTATATTGTAAGTTGATTGATAGCGCCAGGTTTTATGGGCTATAGGGACATGGAGATGTCTAGTCAATTACATATATATGTATGGATGATACATATAGGACGGACCCACCTTAAGACTCTACAAAAGGGATTGCAGAGTTTTAAGTTAAGCCATGATTAGTAGATTCCTCAGACATGAGTATGTTATGGTCTCTCTTGATGATTGGTATTTCTTTGACACGGCTAAACGCTTTCCGTAACAGGGAGTTATAAAGGTCATAGTTGGGATTGCCAAAAGTTGAGTGGGAGCCATAGTCATACAAGACTGGAGATGTCCTCCTTCTTCATGCATATTGTGATGCATCGAAAAGGAATGGTGTCTAGGCCACTTGAAGAGCAAAAACTGAAAATGCATGGCCATACTCGGATGGATTGTTTGTAATCATCTGTTTATTTGACAGTTCGAACTCGGATTAAGAAACATATTTGATAATAGATATGAATGTCACCATATCATCAAATAAGACATTAAGAGACAAAGGTATCTTATATTGCACACTTGTCCGCACACTTGTTTAAGGACAAGTGGGAGATTGAAGGAATTGTGTCCTTTAATTAAATGTGCAATGACTAAACATGGAATAGGACAATTGATATAGATATTCAATCCGGTAATTTTCGGAGTCGTAATGCTTTGCTAGAAGCCAATTACGATTAATGAGGTTAAACGTTTTAATTCCATGACTATTATAAACGGGTCCTATGAGGTCACACACTTTGAGTTTACGGGCTAGATCCATGGGATTGATGATTGATTATTAATATATATGTGATTTATTAATAATAAGTAATATTATTTATTTTAGAAATAAATAATTGAAGAATTTAATTAGGGATTACAATTGGACAATTAATCAAGGAGTTACCGTGTGATAACACCACCTTTTGGGTTTCTCCTAATTAAATGGACGCTAATGCTATTTTTGCTAATGGCTTTCACGGATCAAAGTAGAGAGCAAGGAAAAAAAAAGCAAATCAGTTGCTAATTGATTTTCCTAAGTCCATACGGAACAACAGTAGCCAAATGAAAGAAAAATCAAGTGTTGATTTTGGAAGCCATTAACAACAATCATATTCCAAGGCAATGCGATTGCTTAGCCTTTCGATCATCATCCTAGCAGTCGAAGACAAGGGAGATCTAGACGTCGGGCTCATGTGGACCAAGTAGAGGAGCAACACGTAGGGCTCTCATCTCTTCCGTTCTCACCCGATCTGACCCGGTTCAGGCATCAACAGGTATCTCCTATGAACAATGATTGATCTATCATTTTTTATGCATGAAGATCCTTGGATTAGATGTTCAGAACTGTTCTGTATTTCCGCTTTAAGCATCTAATTATCCTTCAAAGTCATGTTACAAGTTTCTTCCCTGCTCAGAGAAGAACTTCCTATGATACACCAATTATGCAACCTCAATAATTAGGAGAAGAACATACTGATGAAGAACAAGTTGAGTCAGCAAATGAAGAGGAAGATAATCTACCTCAAGGAAGTAACTCTAGCTCTTCTAGCTCTGCATCAGATCCTAATTTTGTGCCTGCTTCTATATCTTCATCTTCTGATCATGCTTTTACCTCTACTTTTGTTTTAAATCCCTCTGTGTCTATCAATGATATCACTGCTACTAATGATTATCAACATGTTAGAGATAGGAGTCCTAGAACTAGGATTCCTAATAGGAGGTACACAGATGATATTGATATTGTTGAGTTTGCCTTTGTTGCATCTAAAATCATTAAAAACAATCCCCCTGAAACCGTTGAATCTACCATGAGATCCTCTGATTCTGTTAAATGGTACAAAGCTATGCTTGAAGAACTTGAATCCATGAAAACAAACAAAACTTGGATTCTTGTTCCCAAACATGCTCATACTAAACCCATTGACTGTAAATGGGTCTTTAAGATTAAAGAAGAGGTTTAATCTAATGAACCACCCAAATTCAAAGCTAGACTTGTAGCTAAATGATTTAATCAAAGAGAAGGGCTGGATTATAATGATATATTTGCACTTGTAAAATACAGAACTCTGAGATTACTTCTTGCTATTGCTATTGTCTTTGTTTTGGAACTTGAAAAAATGGATGTTAAAACAACCTTTCTACATGGTGATCTTGAAGATACTATTTTCATAAAACAACCTAAGGGATTCACTGATAAGAAGAAACCTGATCATGTCTGTCTTCTTAAGAAATCTATTTATGGTCTAAAACAATCTCTTAGACAATGGAACATAAAATTTGATTCATGTATGAGATCTCTTGGTTTTATTAGAAGTGAGTATGATTCCTGTCTGTATATCAAAGGTGTTTCCACCAAATTTCTATCATTTATTCTGCTGTATGTGAATGATATTCTCCTTGTTTTTGAATTGCTTCCATGAGAATTATTGCTGACACTAAAAGGAATTTGATGAATCACTTTGATATGAAGGATCTTGGCAATGCCAAGAGAATTCTTGGAATTAAAATCATAAGAGATAGAACCAAGAAAACCCTCATGTTATCCTAGGTTCATTATATTGAAAAAGTTCTAGACAAATTCTACATGCTTGACTCTAAGTCCTCACCTATACCTTTAAGAGGGCACCTTGCTTTGAGAAAAGGTCAATGCCCTAAAACTAGACCTGTCAATCGGGTCATTCGGGTCGGGTTTGGGTTCGGGTTCGAGTCATTCGGGTTCCGGGTAAATCGAGTTTCGGATCGATCGGGTTATCGGTCATTCCGGGTCGAGCCAAACCGGGTTTGTCCCGGGTTCGGGTCGACCCACCGGGTCAAAAAACTCGAACTTTTTTAAGAATTTTTAAAAATATTAAAATAATATCAAAATTAAATTATAATATAAATATGTCAAATTAAACAAAATAAAATTATTATAATTAAATTTATAAATATTATTATAATAATAATATTATATTAATATTTTAAGCATAAAAAATCATATTTATACAAATAAGTGTTATAAACATACTCTAATTATAAAATATATAAGTTATTTAACTTATGAGTGACCTTAATGAACACAGTTGTATGATGAATCTGTGTGGGGTCAATCTAATGCATGTGTGGCGTCTACATAGTGCTGACTCACCGGGTCGATTTTGACCCAACGGTTCACCGGGTTTTACCCTAAAAGTCCCGGGCAATTTGGGTTCGGGTCGATTTCGGGTCCCGGATTTAAAACATCGGGTTCAAACCCGTAAAATTACCGGGCGTATAGGACGGGTTTTTCGGGTTGGGTCGTGTTTTGACAGGTCTACCTAAAACTGATCATGAGAAAAAGGAAATGGCTGATGTTCCCTATTATGTGGCTATTGGTTCCATAATGTATGATACACTTTGCACCAGACCTGACTTAGCCTTTGCCATAAGTGTCATAAGTAGATATATGTCTAATCTTGGAACCCCTCACTGGAATGCTATGAAGTATTTACTGAAATATTTAAATGGTTCTAAACAGCTAGGCTTGATTTATTCCAGTTATTACTCTGCCAGTGATCTTCAAGGATTTGTAAACTCTGATTATGCAAGCAACAAGGACACGAGGAAGTCCACCACTATATATTACTTTACCTAGGCCGGCAACTACATATCCTAGAAGTTCAACAGCAATCTGTAGTGGCATTGTCCCCTACAAAAGCTGAGTATATTGCAGCAACAGAAGCTGCCAAGGAAGCCATCTGGCTGAAAGGTATACTTGCTGAGATTTTCAAAAGAAAGTTTGTACATGTGATCAATATAGATAGTCAAAGTGCTCTATATCTGTGTAAAGACCCTATGTATCATGAGAAAACCAAACACATCGATGTTAGGTTCCACTTCATAAGACGCAGGGTTGAAGACAAGACTTTGAGCCTCAGGAAGATCAAAGGAGAACTAAATCCAGCTGACTTTGGCACGAAGATTGTTCCTTCTGGCAAATTCTATTTTTGCAGGAAGTTTCTTCATATCTTTGATGTAGAGTAACCTGTAGGTACTTGAGCCGAGGACGGACGGATTGAAGACATGAACCCAAGAACCCTATTTAAATGAACGAGTATTATACATAGTGGCTGGATTAGGAGGGAAAATTGTAATGTCTTATGTAATCCAGATGTATGTATACTTAGATCATGAGAAGGCTTGTAATGACTAGAAGCTCAGGGGCTAGGTCTAGGTCACTGGTGGCTCAAGAGTGGACCAATGATGGCTCAGCGCTCACTAGCCAGTGGCGCTTGAAGATTCAGTGGTTGGCAACTCCATGAGTTGCTCTGGGTTCAAATGACATAACTTAGCCCTCTGTCATTTGGGCCCTCTCACTTGTGATTCAGCCCAAACTCACTTACTTGGCCCAATGAGCTCACGAAGCCTTCATTTACTGGTGTCGTTTCAAACACTGCGTTTTGTCTAAAGTGTTGCTCTCTATATAAGGCTGCTTTCTCCAAACCCTAAGGCACCAACTCAATCATTGTTCTTCACCCACAGAGAGAGAGAGAGAGAGCAAGAGAGAGACCCTAGGTCTTCGACGTCGCCATTGGAGATCCTGATGAGGAAGAAGGCTAGCTATCTGCTTGGTTTCTCAACCATTACAACTTTACCTTCACTTACTCTCATCCCGCTTCGTTATTCTTCGAAGTGAAGGGAGTATTTGTTCCTCACTACAACAAAAACGTCTATTAGCGACCAAAAGTTTAGCGACGAATTATATTTCCTCCATACATATGGGCTTTGACGATGAATGTGTCTGCTCCTTGTAAAAGGGCATGTGAACTTTAAGGGAGAACATATATTCCTCGCTAAAAGTGACATTCAACAATAAATTTTTCGGTTCATCTGTAATTGTTATCATAATGTGGTCGCCTAAAACATAAGGAAAATAGCGACGAATTTAAAGCTTTTATTGAGGAATATTTTCTTTGCTAAAAATACAATTATCGAGGACTTTTTAATTTGGTCGTTATATGTTTTGTGTGAATTATGTAAAACCCGCCAAATTTAATGGTGATAAATGTTATAATTTCTCGCAAAATCTGTGTTTTTCAAGAATAAAATTCATCGCTAAATATATTATTCAACGAGGAAATTTTATTTTTGTCGCTATTGGATTGGGCGAAAATAGATTTAATGGTGAAAAATATTTTAATATATACATTTATACATGTTTTCTATCGATCAATATTTAATCAATACCGTATTAAATATTGAAGGAATTTTGTCTATTGCCTAGTATAAAAAAATAAAAATAATCAATTTTAAATTTTAAATTTTTTTTGGAAAGCAATATTAAATTTTAAATTAAATGAATAACAAAAGAGTGAGGCTAGAGGCAAGATGTCCGAATGGCTATTGGCAAGATAATTTCAAGTAAATTGCACGCACATCCTTTTCATTTTTTCCGAACACATTGCAAAAAGGCCCAAAACTCTCTTTTCTCAAATCGAAACCTAAATCTGTCGAACGAATTGTTTTGATCGAAAACAGCCTAAAATCGATGAAATTAATCAAAATATCAATTGATCGTACACGAATTGGTATATCGCTCGCTTTACATGATTATCGAATGACGGTTTGTGATCTTCGTTCGAAAAAACCGTCGAAGTTCGTTACATGAAGGAGCTCGGCAGATTTAGACGAGGTGCATAAGTAACCTCGATGCATCAAAACGAGGGTATGACGGAGACTCGTCTAGTTTATCCGAAGTATATAAGGAACCCTCGTGAAGATCTTGTCTAAAGCCTCATTGACTTAAGCCGAGCTAAATAAATAACCTCGGCTCCATTGAGTGAGGTTAATAAGGGAGCTCGGTGGATATTGATGAGGTTATGAAATAGCCTCGTTGACTTAAGCTGAGCTTCATAAATTTCCTCGGCTTCTGTTGTCGAGGGTTTGTGATTTAGAAATTCGTTTTCACACGTATTACATAAATTCATTAAATTGTGTAGAGGTATATGTGATGGTTCTTGTTATAATGCAAACTCATATGCTTATAAGAATGAGATAGACTAAATGACTAAATTAGTTTAGAAAATGTTGTTTTCCCCACTTCTGATTGTAACTCTCAATGACTAAATCAATATCATAACTTTATCTAAAGAGCAAATTAGTTGTTCTTAAGCAGACATGAAACAGATTAATGCATATTTTAATGTTTTATCTTCCAATAATTGTTTCAAGTGGCCACTTCCGACCTATCCTCAAAATTAGATTTGACATGTTCAGCTAATTAATAAAGTTAAAAATAACATAATTACAAAAATAGAGGGAAAAGAACGGAGAACAAAATCACACTATTAAGCAATGATCTGAGAAGAACTCAAGAAGAAGTTGAGAATCTCGACACTAGGAGTGATGAAGAATTCGTTACATTGTATGTAAATTATTTCCAATGTAGCTTTAAACTCATTCTTGAATACAGGTTGCAGTTACACAGAATACCTTATATGTAAATAAGAAAAATGCAATTACTTGGAGCTACATTACCTGTACTGATCTAAATAACAAGCCATTGGTAGTGACTGTTGTTATGCTATGGAAATCTAATGTATTACCAATAGAAAAAGAACTTCATAGTCAAGGAGTTTTCTTATATATCGTGTCTTAGAGAATCTAAGCAGAAGTGAATAGAATGGAAATAGAATAGAAAATATGAACAATACAACGAGTTTATGATGAGAACCAACTAATTTATAATGGGTAGTGATACCTAGAAAAGAAAATTCACAGTCTTTTGTAGTCGCGTCGAAGCTCATTTGTCCCTTAGCATCACCTTTCAAGCACTCATGATTTCGAACACCCAAAATGGAAAAACAACTAGGAATTACATCCACGTTGCATTCACGATGGTTTCATGAACAAATAATATTGATATATGTCAGCTCGACAAGTAATATTGAAATCTTAAATTACGTCTATTGATGTTACATTCACGATGAATACATCTATTCATGTTAAATTGACAGTTGTTTTATGAACAAATAATATTGAAATCTAATATTATTCAATGAAAGTCGTTATCCCATTGGTTCTACCCCTGCACACACTTCACAACGTCATAGGTTCGATTTCGAATAGCCCATGAATTTTTTACTTCAATTTTTTTTTTAGGATATAGAAGAAGCTCGACAAACTATACTGAGCTTATGAAAAAGCCTTGGCTTGATTCTGTGAGGTAATGTTATGAGCTCGGCAAAATTTGATGAGCTTAACATGTCACCTCGTGATAAGGTTGAATTTACCACAACAGCGCCTACAAAAGCCCGGGATGGTTTTGGAGGGAAAAATAAATGGATTGGGAGGGAAATTTGAGGGTTTGGCCGCCAATGAATTCTATATAAGACCTTCATAGTGGTACAAAGTAGTCACAACTCCAAAAGATGGCGGAAAAACACAAACAACATGTTCCCGACCTTGTTGAAGTTCGAACTTTCATGCGGAATTTGATGGAGGAATTCGGCCCATCACTTGTCGCATCGAACATTCGCAAAGGAACGAGGCATCAATATATCCTAGAGGCGATGTATGAAGATGAATTGAACCACTACGAGTTAAGTAGGTATACCAGTCTTCAACAATTGGTTAAAGCGGGCAAACGGGTGCTTGCACTTCCGGTTGCAGATTTATGTATCGTCAAAGAAGAAGGTTGTAAAGACCAGAAAAGTTAAAATAATATTTTCTTACAATATTAAATTATGTTCGGCTTTAAAATTAATATTCTAGAAATTTTAAAATTTCCGTCCTCGAGCAACTGAATTTTATTTAAATGAACTTCTATATAGTTTTGAATTGGGTTTAGAAATGGATTTTGATTTTCGGAGATCGAGCATTTATAAAATTCATTTAAGCTCTGAGTTTTGATTGAAATTTATTTGATTTCCGTTATCTTGCGAGTTAATTAAAATTTGTTTTAGTCGGGATTCGATCGGGCGAGCGGGATCCAGGTCTATTCCGCTAATTTGAATTTCTTTTGTGGGGACCCCCTTTTTAATTCCTATTTTATTTTCTTTTATTCCTTCTCTCTCTTTCTCTCTCTCTCTCTCTCTCCCTCTCTCCCTCTCTCTCTCGGTTCCTTGTCAAGAGCTGGTCCCCCCCTCCCTCCTTGCCTTCTACTCCTTGTGCAGCAACAGCTATGCCTCCCTCCTCACCTCACTCTCATCTCATTTCTGCCAACCCATACCCAGCAATTCCCTTGCTCCCAATCTGAAAACCCTCAAAGGAGCCCCCTTTCTTCCTCCCCTTTCTCCCTCTCTGCAGAGCCGAGCAGCTCATCCTACCATCCATCTCCATCACCTTTTCATAAACCTCCCCTCGGCATTCCACCCGAACACCACCCAAGCACCACCTTTCACCCTCCTCCCCTCCAGCCAGGTTGCAGCCACCCCTCCCAGAAGCCAGGAGCCCCGACGACGCCGTCGGAGCCGCCAGTGCAGCCGAAGGAGACTCCTCCCCCCTGTTTCATTTTGCAAGCGCCAAGAGGAGCCTCTCTCGGACACGAAGGAGCCGCCGCCGGAGTCGCACCACCATCCCCTCCCCTGTTTGTGTTCAAGAAGGCCGGAGCAAGCCTCCTCCTCCATCGTTACTGTCGGAATCCGCCACCTCTGTCGGCGCTTGACCCTCGGAATCGCGGCTGTAAGTTTCCCCTTTCCCCTCCTTTTCCTTGCGTCGTTTCTCCGTTTTAGGGTGGGTCTTGGTTGGAAATTCTCGTCGGTTCTGTGGGTGAAGTTTGGAGCCAACCGGCGCTCCCTAGCCGGAGTTCTTCTCCTCCCTTCCCCCCGTCCTTCTCTCTGTCGATCCCCTGTTCTGGCCAAAGGTTGAAGATGAGCTCTTCGTGCTCTCTTCTTTCCGTAGATGGGCTGGGCCTGATCCTAAAGGAAATGGGTCATATCGTTTTATGCGAACCCGGATCCCCTTTTCCATTGCCTTAGCCCACAAACCCGGATCCCCTTTTCCCTTGCCTTAGCCCACAAATCCGGATCCCCATCCTTGTTCTGCTTCTATTTCGGGTTCGGGTACTGGGCTGCAATGTCGGGTTGTGGGCTGGGTTTGATTCGGGTTGGGCTACTGGATTGGGTTCCTTGCTATTCTTTCGGGCTGGGCTAATTCTTTGGGTGTTTTATTGTTTTAAATTGTTATATGTGGAATATATATAGGTTATGTTATATATATATATATATATATATATATATATATATATATATATGTTATATTTTGTTATTATTCTGATTTTAGGAAGATGAATATATATATATTTATATGTTCTTAAATTATTAATATTTATGTTTAAAAAGGTTTTAAAAGTGATATTAATTGATATGGAGTTATAGATATATTTAGGGTTGTTTTGAGGTTATATGGCTAGTAAGTGTAAAATTATTTGAATATTATCATTATTATGGGTTTTGGTTATAATTATAAATTCTGGAAATTAATCTTTATATATTGTTTATTTGTTTTAAAATAATATTAATTGGATTATTTAATTGATGCATTTCATGAGGATTTAAGTATGAGAGTGGGGAATTTTAAATTGAGTTGTTGGTTTTGATTTATAAGTATTATTTGTGAGATTAGAATTATTTTGATGATTTAGTATTGAGAATTATTTATATAATGTTTGAATTAAAATGTTGGAATTATTTCTATAATATGATTTTGGGGAAATTGCTTTTTAGGGCTTAAATGTTTAATGTCGGGATTTGGATAAGCGATTTTAAAAGGATTGGTTGATTTTCTAAGATGAGTTCTTTGAGAGATTGTTTTGAATATGAGTTGACTTAATTTGGGATTTATGAGTTGAAAATATGGTTGGTATGATTTTATCAATGGGTTTGATTGAAAGAATGATTTTGGTCGATTTGATCGTATCGAAAAGGTTTTAGAAAACAGTTTTACTATCGGTTGGTTTTGAAGATGTTGAGAACTTGGGTTCTGTATGTATGAATGTGAACCGGTAGCTTATGGAAATGACTTGATGATAGGTGTGTATTGCTTTTGGATTGCTTTGGACTTACATTGGCCCCTTGCTTGTGTTATCTTGCTGTTCTGCATCAACAGGTAAGTATCCTACGGGACTTACTCAGTAACCTGGACCTCCTGCCTGATGTGTCATGTAATGTGTAGTTTTGTTGCATATTAAAGCATGCCATGTAGTATCATGTTAGGATTGCATTGAACTGAGCATGTGTTTACTTTGTGTGTTTGAATACAGAACGGCCGTTATCTGTGATAGTCCTAGAGTCTTTGCTAGGGTCATAGGGTAGCCCAGCCCCATCGGGTGCCCTGAGTCTATCGAGTCGATATGAGCACGATATGATAGCCCAGCACCATCGGGCACGAGCATGATTTATGATATTGATGATGAGATATGATATGATGATGAGATATGATATGATATGATATGATGATACCGTGGTGAAGTGCACCACCACGAAGAGAGCGTTATGCTATAGCCCGAACTGGCCAGTCTCTGCACTAACGGGAAGGGGTGCAGAGGTAGGAGAGGGATATGCCACTTGGCATTGTCTTGGGCCCTTTACAGTTCTTTTCTGCATATTATATATATACTAGGGGCATGATAGTGTGATTTAAATCTTGTACCGCATTAGTCATCTTTTATTTCGGCATAGGCATGTTATGTGGCCTCAGCGCGGTCAGAGGACCCGCAGGCGATCACCAAGCCTGACTTCGTGGATAGTGTTAGGTACCGCTCTTGTTGCTCCATGCTTCTGTGACGGGGAAATCTTTTGGTGAATCGAAGAATCCGGCTAATATATTCTAACTTGACAAATGGCAATCACCCACTTTGTTTTGGTTTTGACCCGGCTCTGCCGTGGCTTTTGTATCTAACCCGTACTTCCGCTTTACTTTCATTTAAATTGTATTTTTGAGACTTCGGCTGATTAGAGGTTTGAAACCTCGACCCGTACCTGAATTGCAACATCTATCCGACCTTCGAAACGTATCCCGGATATTTATATCCGGGCCGTTACAGAGGTCCTAGAAGATCACATAGAGTGAAGAAGTCGAAGAAAAATTAATATTTATTCTTGATCTATTTCAATCGAATTATTAGATTTAGTTATAGTTTGTTCTTCCATGGGTTTTAGATTGTAACAAAACTATTAGTATCAATAAAAGGTTAGATTTCAATCGATATGTTTTGATGTTATATAGTATCAATGATTGTGTAAACTATCGTCGGATATCAATACGAATTTGGGAAGGCGATCGAGCATAATAACAGCAGCCCCTCGATGACAGCAGCGCCACCATCAGCCCCTCGATGACAGTAGCCGAGCCAACACTATCCCCTCAGTAACAATAGCCGAGCCATAATCAAATCCTCGGTAAAAGAAGTCGAGCCTCCATCATCAGCTCAGTGATAGCAATTGAGCTTCCATCATCATCTCGGTGACAGCAAATGAGCTTCCATCATTAGCTCCTAACAGCAATTGAGCCTCCATCATCACCTCAGTTACATAAACTGAGCTCGACGCAGACAGCAATTCACAAGATTTATGCTTGAAAGGAACGACGTCAAAAATCGCACCCAAATCGCAAATAAAACAACCAATTTCTTTCATTTTCGTTCCAATTTGTACTCATATTTCAACTCAAACAACACTCAAATCAACGACAATCAAAGAAAAGACACAAAAAACAACCAATTTCATCAATTTTAATTCCAATTTCAAACCCTAACAAATCGCAAATAAAACAACCAATTTCTTTCATTTTTGTTCCAATTTGTACACATATTTCAACTCAAACAACACTCAATCAATGACAATAAAAGAAAAGACACAAAAAACAACCAATTTCATCAATTTTAATTCCAATTTCAAACCCTATCATGGAGGATGGGTTGGGGATTGATTTTTGTTGGGAAGGACTTTGTGTACAATTGTTTGAAAAAAATGAAAAGGACCTGTGTCTAATTTAGGTAAACTTATCTTGACAATATCCCTTTCTACATCTTGTCCAAAGCTCTTATGATAACAAAAAGAAGCCCCAGTCTTTTCCTCCCCGATCTTCCTTAATCCCTATCACCGCCGTTCTCTCTATTCGCCTATTTCTCCCTCTCCTCGCCTACCCACTCTCTCATGTCTGCTCGATTCAACCATCACTGTCGGCGTCCACTTCCTACCGCCCTACCGGTCCCTTCGTTTCTTCCAGAACGCCCGATCCCTAACGATCGCTTCTCCACCACCAGATCGCTCTCACTCCTCAATGCCTCATCCTCTTTCGCACTACATTGTCGTCACCATTCATCTCTATCCATGGCCGTGTCACCGAACTCGTTACCCTTCGCAGACCTCTTCTCCATCGCCATCACTACATCCTTGTCGCCAGTGACCCCCTGTTGCCTTCATCGCCACAAGTTCCCACTGCTGTGCGAGACTACCACTCTCAGATTTGCCAATTCAATCTTTTAATCGGAGTCCTCAACTTCGATTTCCATCATGTAAAGCGCATGTATAGCTCATTCCCCTTTACTAGTTGTGATTTTATTAATCAAAATACTTGACTTGAATAGGTAGTTATTGCTGGATTTGGATTTTGGGAATTGGGGCTGATTTTATTCTTAATTACTGCTAAACTGATTGAGTCACCATTGATTATTGACAAATTAAATATTCTTATGTGATGACCTGTGGCCCTCGTGCACGAATTGACTGAATGTAGTTGCCTTTGTGCTTAATTTGACAATATTTAGCTTAATGTAGTTAGCTAGTTACTGCTAGTGTTCAAGTTGTATTTGCGCTTATTTGGGTTTGTAATTTTGCTTGTCCAGTTGGTTTTAATTTTGCTATTTGATTTTCTGTTGCAGTTGGATATTATGCTTTATTACATGTCTTCGGTATAGCCTTTCCTTTAAGCTAAACCAGGGAATAATAGCTTTGCTTAGATTTGACACTGATCTCTTGCTGTTTTGTGCTGATATTTGATGGGGTCAGGCGGTTAGTTGATAACTAAACTGATTCCATTTTGTCAGATCTTAATTTGTTTAATGAAATTGAGGTGTTACTTGTGTTAAACTTGATTAGGAAGAGCGGGCTATTCTAGCTTTTGATCATTCTCTTGGAATAAAATGTGTTATACATGATGCTTCCATTGAATCTGTTTGCTCACGAGTCTGTTTACTAGATGTTTTTCAGGTGCCTTAATGTTGATTGTGAGAGTCTTATGGCTTGAAGACTCTATGGCTGATTGAAATTTCCATGTATATCTAACATCAGTTGAGTTTGTTTTAGTCTCATGTTTGTTGAATTTTTTGGGTTTGTGTTATGATGCTTATTAACCTTACATGCCCTTGCTGATTTGTTGAGGTTTTATCAGCTTGTATTTATTAGCTTTTGATTGACTCTATGTAACAGCTGGGGGTGAAGAAGGCTAGGAGTCTGCGAGGCCCTCCGAGACGGCAGTGAGATGAACAAGTTTTCTCTAACGGCCGACAGAAATTAAACAAAAAAGGTGAAAGAGGATTTGTTCTTGCACTTGAGATCTTTACAAACATGAACCCTACCATTTTCTCAAACGGCCGACAGAAGCTTATATATAGACCAAAAAGGTTGATTGTTTTGGATTGCTCATTGTACTCGATTGACAGGCATATATGCAAACTATACAGATGGATGTTATACTTGTTGAATTGGTGACTAATAAAAATTTGTTGCAAAATGTATATTTTTTAAAAAAATTTATATTTAAAAAGTTATATCTTATCATTGGTGAGAAAATAAATATTTTAGTGAGAAATTTATGTCTCTTTTGTGATGAAAATTTTAGTCACCAATTTAACGTCATCATTAACGAGGAAAAACACATGTTGGCGATGAAATTGTATTTTCCGCAAAACACATTTAATGATTATTTTCGAATCCTTCCACTCTTTTAGCAACAAAAGGTTTGACTTTTTAAGAGGAAAATATTAATAGCTATTAGTTACGGTGAGAGAAAATGATTTCATCACTAAAAGTTTTAGTGACGAAATATTTTTTCCTCGACTAACCTTTCCTTGACGAGCTTTTTGCGAGGAACTCGTGACGAAATGCATTTCCTCGCCAAATCTCTTTAGCGATGAAAAATTAATTTTCAACGACAAAAAAATTTCCCGCTAATAGGCATTTCTGTTGTAGTGCCTCTTTTATGCCATCTCTTTGTCTGTTCCATCTCTGAGTTGCTTGACCTAGATCTGTTCCCTTGAGCTCGATCGTCACACTTGTATCTATGATCTGTATTCGTTTATACTTAGTGGATTATATATTGGGTTTGAGTCTCTCCCTCTTGAGACTCCACAGAGTAGGGAAACCAAACTACATCACCAAATTTCTGTGTCCTTATCTTTCCCTTTGCATGTCTGTTATTCAAGCTCCATCTATGTGCTAGATCTTAGAATCAAATCGTTTTCTACACTAGTCTAAAACTACATATAAATGCATTATCACCAGGTCCTTACCTTATTAAAAAATAAAAACACAAACACAATTTGGGATACATAATAAAGGTCGATTTGATCAAATTTCAAGTATTCTTGCTATTATAGCTTCCAAGTATCACCAAACATGCCACTGGAAATTTTGAGTGGATCTTTCTATCACCAATCATCTGATCAAATTCATGAGCAAAATTCATCTCATCAAATTGCATCTAATTAAACAGTTTAATTAAACAGCTACCTTAACAAAAGTTCAAACAAAAAGACACCCCAAAGTTACAAACAAAGTTAAAAATCCCCCCAAAAGTAGGATTTTTTTTAAAATATCAATTTTTGGCATATATAATATATAAAGTATGCCATTGGCATTTTTGCAACATAGAATAATCCATTATTTTTTTTAATGTGAAATCCATTTGGGTTGTTCAGCATATTCGATAATGAAACTAAATCCAAATGATAGATTTTATTTCTTTTGTTAAAATAAAATAAAATCTATCATTTTCCGCACTGTAAAACTCCACTCCAATTGAAGCCTGCAATGAGGACTTGCCGTAAAATATACAATGAAAGTGGACATGGAAGCAACTTAGACATATGCACCCATACTTACTAACTACTCTCACTACACTTTCTCCCTCCATTTTTTTGAGTCATATCCCATTTTGAACAATAACATCTCTTCCAAGTTAAGTGTCTACGTACACTCCTATCTCTTACAAATTAAATAAATAACTATCTCAAATATTTAACAAGGGCATGTCAATTTTTGGCATGAATTGACTTCCTAACATACAACCTATATGATTTGGTGAAATGAGAAGTGCGGACTGCGGAGTAATTAACTTGTTGTAAAAGGTTAAAAATTTCCATCGAAGTTAATTGATTGTTGGATATCAAATGGTCAAAAGTGGGGTAAAGTCCACTTATATGATGACTGTTAGAAATTGGAGCACTAATTATTTCATTTGTGTTAAAAGATCACAAAACATGGGCCTTGCTGGATAGCTGGATATGTAAAGACACCCAACAAACCCCTAATGGGAAATTTTAATTCAAACATCTAATCATGATATGATGCAAAAGGGGGGTCAAAGACTAAAGTGGTTAAATTAATGAAGGAATCCAATAATAGTTTATGATATAATAGAACCTACCCCTCCTTATTAGAGTCTAAATTACCACTTTTCTTCAATTTATTCATGTAGATGCACATGTTCCTCTTTGCCTTCTTACAACATAATAAGCACAAGGCAAATATATATATATATATGGTCGAGTTCTGGTGAGAAGCGCTGAACCGGTGAGAAGAAAAGAAGTAATCTGATTGGTCCACGGGTTCAAAATTGAATTAGAAATAGGAGACACGCGGATTACCCCAATTAATTAGTAACACCTACACAAATTAATTAGTAACACCCTACTCTCACAAGTAACACTAATTAATTGCACGCGCTAATCAACACACTTTACGTACATGTTAGAGCATCTTTAACCATAATACCCATATTGAGTATCATAACTTACTTTTTGTCATTTCTCTCTCATCCACCTCATTTTAATATTTGATATTCCACAACCATGGTACTTGGTATGAGTATCTTATTTCACCTTTTGCATCAAAATTGTTTTTAGTAATTTTTTTTTGTAAGTAAAAATCAAATAGGACCCACTATTAATATTTGATTGGGTAATATTCTATGGTATTGTGTCATATTGAGTATCATATGTATGATACTTGAGCTTACTTTTTCTTTTGGGTTCTTTCAAAAATATGACTTTTTCTTACATTTCTTTTTTTTTATTGTTATGGTACTTGGAGTACCACCATTAAAGATGCTCTTAAAAGTATTTACATGGACTTTTAAAAATTATTTTTTGGCATTTTCACTTGTTAAAAAAATATAAAAAATATATTTTTTGGTGTAATTTAATTTTATCTACACATAGACACCCACTTTGTATATGTTTTTTTGAAAAAAAAAAGTGGGTCACAAGTTGTAAAAAAGTGGTTCATCAAGTTACCAAGAAGTGGTTCAGCCTTTTTACTCTTAGTGGTTCAGCCCTTTTACTCTTAGTGGTTCAGCCCTTTTACTCTTAGTGGTTCAACCCTTTTACTCTTAGTGGTTCATTCCTTTTATTCATAGTGGTTCAGCCCTATTACTCGTGTGGTTCAGCCCTTTTAGTCACTGTACCACTCTCTATTTAGTCACTGAACCACTCTCTATTTAGTCACTGAACCAATCTATATTTAGTCACTGAACCACTCTCTATTTAGTCACTAATCACTCTCTATTTAGTCACTGAACCAATCTCTATTTAGTCATTGAACCACTCTTTATTTAGTACTGAACCAATATCTATTTAGTACTGAACCACTCTCTATTTGGTCACTGAACCAATCTATATTTAGTCACTGAACCACTCTCTATTTAGTCACTGAACCACTCTCTATTTAGTCACTGAACCACTCTTTATTTAGCACTGAACCACTCTCTATTTAGTCACTGAACCACTCTCTATTTAGTCACTGAACCACTCTCTATTCAGTCACTGAACCACTCTTTATTTAGCACTGAACCACTCTTTATTTAGTCACTGAACCAATCTCTATTTAGTCACTGAACCAATCTCTATTAAGTTACTGAACCACTTGATATAAACCTCTGAACCAATTAATATAAACCTCTGAACTAATTAAATAATCAATTTTGCCTCCTCTTTCAACGCCAATCACAGATGCAGATGGGGATGTCCTCTTCCAACGCCAATCACTGATACGGATGGGATGTGGACGAAGAAGAAGCATCAAGCGGGGGAAGGTGTGAATTTGGACAGATCCGATTTTCATTCCCCATCAGATCCGATTTTCATTCCCCAAATCTTCATTCTTCTCTGATGAGCTTGCAAAGATATGGCTCCAAGGATCTTCGTCTACTCCGGTATGTTGACCGGCAGTGAGGACGACACCGATAATTGGAATGACTTAATTAGTATAACAGGGGAGGCGAGGCGAGGCGAATGGGGAGGCTATGGCGGGGCTCGGTGGATCATCGTCGGAGTTCCAAGCATCGTCTGGGGAGGCATCATATGCGGCAGGCCGCTCAGATTCAAGTGCGGGCTCGGGGCTCCGTGGAGACGACGAGAGGAGGGATTTGAGGAGAGAGAGGAAGCGCGTGGGGTTTTTTTTTCCTTTAAAATTCATATCTGTTTCCACCAATGAGAACACTTATTTCCTTCTCACCGGAACTCAATCCTATATATATATATATATATATATATATATATATATATATATATATATATATATATATATATATATATATAGGGATGCGCTCCGGTGAAAACCAAAATTGCGGTAGAAACCCGTGAGGACCGGCTTTTTAGCCCGGTTCACTTGCTTTATAGCCCGGTTATGAATAGAACTGATCTATAAAGTCATACATTTTAGCCCGGTTTTGAATAAAACCGAGCTATAAAGTCACTATGTAATTTTAAAACATTAGCTTTTTAGCACGATTTTTCGGTTTGACCGAACTATAAAGTCATGTGTTATTTTAAAACTGGAGTTTTTAGCACGGTTTTTAGGTTGAACCGAGTTGTAAAGTCACCGTGTGATTGAGGTTTTTAGCACGGGTTTCAAAAAAACCAAGATATAAAGTAGTCCTCACGGGTTTTTACCACAATTTGAGGTTTTCACCGGAGTCAATCCCTATATATATATATATATATATATATAGGGATTGACTCCGGTGAAAACCTCAAATTGTGGTAAAAACCCGTGAGGACTACTTTATATCTTGGTTTTTTTGAAACCCGTGCTAAAAACCTCAATCACACGGTGACTTTACAACTCGGTTCAACCTAAAAACCGTGCTAAAAACTCCAGTTTTAAAATAACACATGATTTTATATATCGGTTAAACCTGGTGGTGGATTTGCAGTCAGGAGGTTTCCCTGGTGGTGGATTTGCAGTCGGGAGGTTTCCCTGGTTGTGGATTTGGAGTCTAGGGTTTGTGATTGGTTGAAATCTTTTTTTGTTTGCAATTGTTCAATTGATTTAAATGCTGATTGAAAGAGAAATTCGGGGGAAAAGTCAAATTATTCATATGTATGGACCAATTTTGTGCTTCATGGGATGGGTTTTTTTTAATGTTGGCGGTCATATAAATGAAAAATGCATCGATACCATCGAATAATTTTTAGTTATAATACTGTAACACCATCGAATAATCAAGCTATACCATTGAATAATCAAGCGATACAATCGAATAATCAAGCGATACCATCAAATAATTTTTAGGTAAAACTAAGGGGCATTTCAGGGTGCTAGCCAATTAGAAAAATCCATCGATACCATCGCATAATCCATCGATACGATTTAATAATCTAGCGATACCATCGAATAATTTAAGGAAAAAACGGGCATGTACACGTGCCTCAATGCAACAAGTGATGAAGAAAATATGTGGGTCCCACTGATTTTTAATTAAAGAAAAAAAAGTAAAATTGTCTATTTATCTTAGCCACCCATTTCAATCAATCAACAACCCTGATTTATTAACATGATGCACTTTAAGAGCTGAGTACCCCGGAACCAACCTATATATATATATATATATATATATATATATATATATATATATATATATATAAGATTTCTTCCCAAATCAAAATATGCATTACCTTTTTTTTATTAGGTAAGGATTTGGGTGAGAAAACTCTACCCAAAAGCATCCTGACAGATGGGGTCCAATTGGAAATATTCAAGTACCTAAAAGTTCCGAATCAAATCTCTTTAGAAAGAAGAGAGCAGACCTATATCGTTGTATAAGTTGAGTCCCTTGGCAGAGTAGCAAAGGTGTGCAACCTTATCCGCCACTCGGTTACCAATACGGGGAATATGGGAAACGCTTATATTTCTTACACCTAGAAGAAGATTGTGGACGTCCGCCATCACTAGTTCTATTTCCCAAAGGCAGTTGGTGCGAGTTTGGAGAAAGTCTGTAATTATCTTAGAATCACCTTCAATGATTAGGTTCTTTATTTTTATTTCTCTTGCTTTTTCCACCCCAAATCTTAAAGCAAGAGCTTCCGCCATAAGAGGTGAATGTCCACCAATGAGTTTGCCACCCATACTAATGGGATTACCTTCCCAATCTCGAATAATATATCCAGTAGAGCTTTTACAGGCCGAAATAGATGATCCGTCAAAGTTTAGTTTATACTTGCCAATAGGGGGTTTCTTCCAATGTTGACTCTTCTTCCTTCCATTATTTTCAGATTGTCCATTTTTCCTTTTAGGAAGAGTGGTTGCACCATCTTCTTCTAAATTCAATTTACTAGCTTTTTTCCAGTTTTTGATATTTTCCGCAATAAATTTTTTTAGACCCTCTGCAGAAGGAATGATAGCATCCCTGAAGATAGCTTGATTTCTGATAAACCATATCGACCACCATCAAAACGCTACGCTTTGTTTGTTTTCTTTTGAAAGATTGGTACTTAAAAGATGTAATATTTGATCCATATCTCTTGTTTCTGATAGGAGGGTGTTGATCGTTTGGGATATATTTCGGGGGAATTGTGATTGGAAATTATTGAAGGGGCATTCTAGGAATGAATGGATATCATCTTCCATTGAGTGATTACAAAATATACAGGTGGAGGGGACAGCAACGCCCTTCTGGGATAATCGTGTAGCTGTCGGTAGGCCTTTTTGTTTGATTTTCCATAGGAAGTTTTTTATTTTTGGTGGGGCGTCAATTTTCTAAATCCAAGCATAGTCATCAGATGTTGTGTGTGACGGAGCTGTGATTAGATTATAAGCACTAGATGTTGTGAACCATCCCTTTTTGTGAGGCCACCAATAGAGTTTATCTTCAAGGGGGTTGACAGGCAGAGGGATCTTGATAATGTCCTCAACAATTGGTTCAAGGAGAACAGAGTCATATTTCTCCCTCCACCATTGTCCACCCATTATATATTCACTGACAGATTCATTTAAATTTATGGCGCTTTGAAGATCCAATCTTTCGATAAGAGGTTTTGTGGTTATCCAGTTGTGTTTCAAAAATTTGATAGATTTTCCATTGCCCACCGACCAAATGAGCCCCGATTTGAATTTTGTTATCAAGGTGCAAAGGTTTGACCATTGCTAGGAAGCATTTCCGCTCTTCTTATAATTGAGGATGTGGTTATCTTTTAGATATTTATGTTGTATAATTCGAACCCAATTGTTGTCTGGTTCAGCAAAAAATTTTCATAAAAGTTTTAGTTGGAGAGCTTCATTCATGTCTCTAGCTTTGCGAATTCCCAATCCTCCTGCTGCTTTTGATCTGCATATTTTATCCCAGCTAATAAGCGGGCTATATTGTGCATCTTTGTTCCAGAAGAAGGTTCTATTAATTTGATCAAGTTGTTTATGTATCGACGCGGGAAGCATGAAACTCTGCATAGAATACATTGGTTTTGAGGACAGATTGGTCGCAATAAGTGTTGCCCTGCCTTGTTGGGATAGGGCATTAGCACGCCATTTGCTCAGTTGGTCTTTTGATTTACAAATGATCTCACCAAACGTTTCATTCGTTACTCGTCCATTGATAATGGGACAACCTAGATATTTTTCCAAATGACGTTCTAGTGGGATATTAAGGATTCCTTCTAACTCTCGTGCTCTTGTCCTTGGAATACCAGAAGTGGTTTGGAAAGATGATTTATGGTAATTAACTTTCTGTCCTGAGAATTTACAATAGTCTTCAATAATTTCTTTTATTTTCATACACGCGGAGTTGTTTCCTTTACTAAAAATGATTATGTCATCAGCGAAAGCCAGAAATGGTATGTGAGGGCCCAAATTCCCAAATTTAAAACCAAAACTATTGGTGGTGGACGCAGAATCAAAGCGACAATTTACGCGCTAGAACTTCTGTGCCAAGAAGAAAGAGAAAGGGAGATAGGGGATCTCCTTGACGTAAACCCCGGGTAGGTTTGAAAGGTTTGGTAAGGCCATTGTTAACCAATACAGAAAAAGAGACCGTAGTCACACATTCCATGATCATGTCCACAAAATGCTGATGGAAGCCAAATCTTTGGAGCACTAACTTTGTGAAATTTCAATCTACTCTGTCATAAGCTTTTTCCATATCTAATTTTATTGCAATCCATCCCTGCGACCCATTTCGGGTACGAAAAGAGTGAAAGATTTCATATGCTATGAGAACATTATCCTGAATTGCTCTGTCAGATACAAAGGCTCCTTGAAGTGGATGTATCAATTTTCCAATAATCCTTTTCATTCGTTCAGTCATTATATTCGAGATTATTTTATATATGGTGGAGCAAAGACTAATTGGTCGATAGTGTGTTGTAATAGAGAGGTTGTTATATTTAGGAATTCTACAAGAAGTACTGGGATATTGTCGGAACTGGGATCATTCGGGCAATAAAAGCCTTCTTTCATACCAGAAAACTACTTAGACAAATCAATCACACATTTATTTCTAAATATGCATTACTGTACTGTACTTAACATAAAAAGAATACAAAATCACTCCTAAACTTGAAGGCTTGTGACAAAACCACATACATTGGCTAAATAATTGCACAACATTGCTCAAATTTGGAGTTATTTTTAGTATAACCCTCGGAGGACTCAAAAGTGGCTACAAACAAATGTTAACTTGACACTTTCTAACACATTTTGATTAACATTTTTAAACATACAAGGATGAGCAGCATTTTATGGCCTTACCACCCTCACGTTACAAGTGATTGTTTGGAAACAAACTCTGAAATTTGGGATATTTTTTATAATATCTGTTTATGTGAATAGCTGTATGCTAACTCCCCAAATTTAAGGCTAGTTTTGTACTCCGTATAAATTGTCTTAGTATATTGTGTGTTAAAAGGGTATATGATAAAGATATTTTATTGAGAAAGAAAATCTTATAAGAAAATGGATAAACTCTATAATCTAATTTAAAAATTGGTAACTAATGTACTCAGAGGAAGTATTTTCTAATTGGACTTCTTAGCAGACGCGTAACTAAGGGCCGGGTTGAGGTCCGCTCTAGCCCGTCTCATTTTTAAAAAAAAATAAGTAAACAGATAAAAGAAAAATTAATAAAAATCATGTATATTTTATTAGAATATGAGTTTTCTAAATAAAAATTATAAGTATATAAAAATTTTAGACTATTCAACATATTCAAATTTTATTTTCCAATTCCGTGCCAGCTTATTACTCCCTCCGTCCCACAAGGCCACAATGATTGTCGTTAACTATTCATGCACGTTTTATTATGAAGCTAAAAACTATATAAAATATCAACATTTTATTAAATATTTTTAAATAATATCATACATATTACTAATAAGTATAGAATTATTTTAAAAAGTTAATTAAAAAATGAATATTTTATATAGTTTTTAGCTCTTTAAAAAATGTGTGTAAATAGTCCAAAGACAATTATTGTGGGACGGAAAGAGTACGATATTAATCACTTTACAAAAAATATACTCCGTACATAAAGATTCAAATCTATGCTAAGGGCATCAGCACCCATGAGATTTACCCACCCCTTTCCTTACCTTATTCCTTCCTTATTAATGTGGGGTAAAACCTATCATGGAAAGGGGAAGGGGCAACCTTAGTGGCACGGGGTAAACCCAACCCTTCCCCATCTCTTTTTTATTTAAAAAAATTATAAAAGTGTGTTATATATTTTTTTATTAAGTGAAATAAGTTTTGATTGGTTAAAAATACGTGGTGGGGTATAAATAAAGTTTAAAAAATACTAATGGGGTAAACTTATGGATGTGAAATAAAAGTTAGAAATTATTAAAGGATAAGGTATAGTTAATGAAAAATGAGGTGTCAAAATATTACGAAGAGAGAGAGAGGGACGGGGTTATCCCATGAGCGTTGATGCTCTAATCGTCGTTAGTAACCATTGAGTGTCAAGCTGTCAGCATCAAAGTCTCTCCGGCACAAAACCAAGTTTGGGCCCCACTTACAATTTTTCACCCCTCACTTTTTATAGTTTGAAAATTTGCCCTCTTAAAATTCACTCTCCCTGCCTCCTCCATTAACCCCCACTGCATCCCATCCCCTTCCTCTGTTCCTGATTCAGACCTCAATTGTACTTCAACCCTTCCTCAATTAGGAACCCTAGAAATGCGGTGCTTTCATTTCAATCTCTCACTCCTCTCTCTCCTTCTAGCAGTTTCCTGCCTCGCACCAATCTCAGCAACCGCAGAGGTAAGAGCCCTGATGGATTTGAAAGCGGCGCTGGACCCTGAAAACAAGTACCTTGCTACGTGGACGGTCGACGGCGATCCATGTGCCGCCGGCGAGTTCTCCGGTGTCGCCTGCAGCGACCTGGGGAGAGTCGCCAACATCTCCCTGCAGGGGAAGGGCCTCACCGGAGAACTTTCTCCGGCGATCGCGGGGCTGAGGAGCTTGACGGGTCTCTACTTGCACTTCAATTTCCTTTCAGGTCCGATTCCGAGGGAGATTTCGAATCTCACGCTGCTTACTGATCTCTATCTTGATGTCAACAATCTCACCGGGGCGATTCCGCCCGAGATCTCCCGAATGCAGAGCCTTCAAGGTATATATATAATTAATAAAATCGCAAGTTCAATTAGCAAGACATTGGGTTTGCATCAAATTTTGCAATCTACATTTCTTTTTTCTTTTTTTTTTTTCCCTTTCTGCGGGAGCTGCTTCAATAATTTTAGTCAAAATAAAACATTGAATCAAGTTGCAGGGCGTCTCTTTCAATTACGAATTTCCAAAGTCTCATTTCCCTTGAATTGGGGTCGCCCTCGTTTTGAGGGAATTCAAGATCAAGAGACCCCACTTTACTGCTACTTGAAGATTGAAGAGGATGAATTTATGTTCCACTGTATTATAATTTATTGCTGCAATGCAAACATTTAAATTTCCCCCTTCTTTTTTGGTGGAATTGCTTCATTAATTCCCTAAATGATTAGTGACAGTACTCAAAACTTAAATCGTTGAAAAATGCATTTCAATAGGTTAGATTTCATGGATATGTTGCAGATTCAAATTAGGGATTTTAAGAACATTTGTTAGGGTTTATAACTATGGTCGGTGCACTTTGATTGCAGTTCTGCAACTATCCTGTAACAAGTTAACAGGCAGCATTCCTGCACAGATGGGATATCTGAGGAAGTTGAGTGTTCTTGCACTTTCATACAACCACTTATCTGGCTCTATTCCTCCGACTTTCGGCAATTTGGTGATGCTAAGTGCACTTTATCTGAGCCACAACGATCTCTCCGGTCCGATCCCTCTCCACATTGTCAACGTTCCTCGGCTTCAAACATTCGATATTCGCAACAATTCCCTTACCGGAATCGTACCTCCTGGTGAGCCAACCCCCTTGAATCTCTTCTCCTGATTATCCGTTTAGTCTAACTTGGACATACGGATTATTGAATAGTAACTAACTACATTGGGTATCTATGATCCGATATGCGACTTAAGCACTGAAGAAGCTAGGTGGAGGATTCCTGTACTCAAGCAACTTGGGCCTATGCAGCCAAATATTTCCTTCACTGAGGCGCTGCACCGCCTTTGATTTCGGGGATACGACAACCTCACCTCAGCAACCGTTGATGGGGCCGATTGCACTCAAGAACCGCACTGCTCCAAGTAGTGCCAAGGAAGCAGCAAACTGCAGCTTGATCTGCAACCAAGTTGCCTGTTCGAACTCCTCTCATGCCTCTCAAATAATTGTTGTGGTGGGGGTAGTTGTGGCCACTTTGATGCTTGCAGCTGCCGGGTTTCTTGCCTTCTTCCGTTACAGGAGACGGAAGCAGAAGATCGGAAATGCTACGGATGCATCCGACAGCCGCCTAAGTACTGATCTTGCAGCTGATCCATACTGTAAAGGTGCCTCGCCTTTGGTCAGCCTTGCATACACCTCCGGGTGGGATCCACTGGCCGATGGCCTAAACAGCGTCGAATCCCCCCAAGAGGTCCTCCATAGCTTCAGGTGCATTACATAACTTTACATTCTTAATGTTTTATTTATGTCTAACAAGTAACGACCTACTATATGTTGATAGAAATTGGCGGATTTTGAGACCAAATGGCATGTATTTGAAGTACATCTAGCTATGTGCTAACTGTTTATCAACACTGTGTTCAAATCAATTCATTGCTTAGGTTCAACATGGAAGATGTCCAATCGGCGACTCAATACTTTTCGGGGGCAAATGTGCTCGGAAGGGGCAGCTTCTCGACAGTTTACAGAGGGATCTTAAGGGATGGATCCGCGGTGGCCATCAAAAGCATTAATGTGAGCAGCTGCAAATCAGAGGAGGACGAGTTTGTGGAGGGGATGAAACTACTGCTCTCTTTGAGGCATGAAAATCTGGTCTCCTTGAGAGGCTTTTGCTGTTCGAGGGGCAGGGGCGAGTGCTTCCTTATGTACGAGTTCGCTCAAAATGGCACCCTGGCTAGATATCTCGACGCTAGTGATCATGGAGGAGGCAGCCCTACCGAGGTTCTCGATTGGCCCACTCGGGTTTCCATCATACATGGCATCGCAGAAGGTTAGGGGATCAATCCCTCCATCATCGCAATTGAAAATGAGAACTAGAGAACGTAATTGATGGTTTTCGACAATTTGTTTCCTTGCAGGCATTCATTATCTGCACAATGAGAATGTCAGCAAACCAGCACTTGTCCACCAGAACCTCTCAGCTGAGAAGATCCTAATTGACCATCGGTTCAACCCGTTGATCTCCGACTCTGGCCTTCGCAAGATACTAGCCGACGACCTAATCTTTTCGGCCCTCAAGGTGAGTGCGGCTATGGGATACTTGCCACCAGAGTACATAACAACAGGCCGGTTCACTGAGAAGAGCGACGTGTATTCATTCGGCGTTATAGTCCTCCAGATCCTCTCAGGGAAGCAAAAGCTGCCGAGTAGCACGATAGCGAGAACGACATCCGATCAACAGCAAAATACGGATGAGTTAGATGATTTTATCGACCCGAAGCTCAATGGGAAGCTCTCCGCATCGGAGGCTTCAAAGTTGGCAAGTCTGGCCTTGTCTTGCACTCATGAGGATCCTAGCCTACGACCGTCTATGGAGGCGGTGGTTCGAGAGCTTAGCACGAGAGGCTGATGGACGAATGGCTCGAACGACAATCGTTTGTCGATACCCGGATAGAGACACAAGCTATGCTGTTCTAGAGTGTAAAAATTGTACAAGTTAAGATGGCTGTCATCTTAGTTAGGTATGTATGTTACATGTTTTCTATGAAGCATAGAAAATTAATTCCTTTTGTAGACTATTTCTACTAGATATAGGTCTGTTTGGATAACCATGTATTATGACTTATAATGTACAATATTATATTATAATATATACTTCTTCCGTCCGAAAATAAATAATGTTTAACTTTTTTGCACGTAGTTTTAAGAGTTAAAAACTATAGTAAAATCTTATTTATTTTAATTAATTTTTTCATGGTTTAATAGTTATTAGTTTAATGAGCTAAAAACTATATAAAATCTTATTTATTTTAATTAATATTTTTCATAGTTTAATACTCCCTCCGTCTCAAAATTTAAGTCGTTTGATTTTTTTGCACGTTTTTTAACGTGTTAAAAACTCTATAAAATATTAATTTTTTTTTCAAAATTTTTAAAATAATTTCAAACTTATTATTTATAAGTTAGTAATTGTTTTAAATTTTTTTTTAAAAAAAATAATATTTCATAGAGTTTTGAACACATTAAAAAGCGTGCCAAAAAGTCAAACGACCTAAATTTTGAGACGGAGGGAGTAGTTATTAATAGTAACTATTAAACTATGAAAAAAATTAATCAAAATAAATAAGATTTTATATAGTTTTTAGCTCCTAAAACTACGTGCAAAAAAGTCAAACATCATTTATTTCCGGACGAAGGGAGTATTATAACACAATATTGTCCATAATAAGAAAATCAAGATTGTGCTTACTAAATATGCTAATTATTATGAGGAAATTTGCTCTAATATACCTTTAAAAAAAACCTAATTAGGTAATTATACCCCAATAAAAAAAATTAACCGTGTTAACCCCTAAACAAAATTAATTAGTCTTCATATACCCATCCTCTCCACCCTCCTCTCGCTCTCCTCCGCTTTCATGATTCGCAATCGCTCTCCCAATGGGGCTTCCTCCCCCGATCCCTTTGTAGTTTCTTTCATAACCACTCTCTAGTTTCATTATGAACTTTGAAAAACTATTGACAAAGGATCTCCAATATTCTTTGATTTGGATTTTCACCCCGTGCTGAGCCGTAGCCCCGAATTAGCACCGCCCAGCCCCGCTTTGAGCCCTATTTTCAAGTGTTTAGTGTTCTCTAGAGGTTGCCTATTTGCACAGGTCGGTGAGAGCCTGAGATCCAACGAATTCTCAACCATGGCGTGGTTTCTTGATCTAGAGTCGGTGTAGTTCGACGACAGCGGTACTCATTTCATTGTCTTTGCTTTACAGGTGGGACTCGATGAATTGAAGGGTTAGGGGGCTCTGTTCCTCCAACATGTTGTTCCTATGATCTCTCTCTCTCTCCGATCTGTTTGATTTGCAACATGGAGTTGTTCTTAGCACTAATTGGAAGGATGGAAAGGAAGGGAAGGAAAAGGGGCATGGGTACACACCACCTATTTTTTTTAGTAAAAACTAATTAAAAGAACTCAACCTTTAAGGGGGTGTTAAAAATATATCTCCACTTTTCAAAATATAAGATAAATATCCCGGCCTTTATAGGTGGTGTTAAAATAATATCACAACAATTTTATCTCAAAAAATGATGAGATAACGCATACATGACAAAAAATAATAATTTATATATAAAAGAAAAAGCTAATAAAAAATCAGAAATAATATAATTTTGTTAAACCATGGGTTTCTTGGATTTTTTTTAAATTTATCAAACCCGGTTTTCTTAAATCCTTTGTTAATTTGTCTCCCTCACGCCAATATCTAGAATATTACAATTAATCGGTGTTTGCTTGAATGAATCGGGGTTTGCTTGGACTAAGAAATTGAATTTAATATCTAGAATATTACAATGAAAAAGAAAAGCGGTGAAATTCAACTAAATTTTACTCCTTTACCTAATAACCACGTATTTTCTTAAGGAAAAAGTGTTTTAGAAAACCGGGTTTAATTTAAAAAAATCCAAGAAACCCATGGTTTAACAAAATTATATTAATGCTGATTTTTTTATTAGTTTTTCCTTTTATAAATTTTTTTGTCATGTATGCGCCATGTCATCATTTTTTTGAGATAAAATTATTGTGATATTATTTTAACACCACCTATAAAGGTCGGGGTATTTATCTTACATTTGAAAGGTGGAGATATATTTTTAACACCCCCTTAAAGATTGAGTTCTTGTAATTAGTTTTGCCTTTTTTTAATTTTGGATATAATTAGCTAATTAGGTTTTCCCAAATGTACAATTAGTTAAATCATCCAATTATTATCAGGCTTAAGTTAGTGGGTGTCCAAAAGTAAATGTCCACTTTTTAAATAAATTAAGTAAATGTTCATTTTTGACACTTTTACCCTTTCTTCCCCTATTCCTAACCCTTCCTCTTTCCCCCATTGACCATTTTTAGTTTTAACATATACTAGTCAACATTTGACCATTTCGGTCAATGCCTATATTTGGTGACAGTTTTTTCGGTGACAATTGAGTAGATTTTTCTGGTGAAAGTTATTTGTGACAATTATTTCGGTGAGAATTGAGTATATTTTTCTGGTGAAAGTTGTTTGTGACAATTATTTTAGTGACAATTGACTTTTCAACAATAAAATGTCAACACAATAAAATGTCAACAATAAAATTATTTGACCATCGAATTTACTTGAAATGGTCACCATGATACTATTTCAACAATAAAATGTCAACACGATATCATATCCTCCAAAAACACCACCACCACACTATTTCGCACCATGATACTATCACCAACCCATATTTTTAAAATTTGATCATTGACTCTCTACAAAAATTGTCACCATAATATTAGTTTGATAAAAAAATGTCACCACGATATCGTAACCTCAAAAAACAGCCACTACCAACCTATTTATCATTAAGATATTGTCACCAACCCGTATTTTTAAAATTTGACAATTGATTGACTCTCTATGAAAATTGTTACTACAATACTCATGTGACATTTTAGTTTTACTCATGTGACATCATCTTTGTCACTTGATATTGGCATTACGATTGTCATCAAACTAAAACACAAGGACAAGGAAAGCATAAACCTTATCACTGCGACTATTAACACCACAATTATGACCACATATATTGTCACTAATTATTGTCATCAAATAGTATCACCACTCAAATATTGGTAGAATAACATGTATAAATAAATTTTCACCAAATGAAAATGGTAGTGGTCTCATTTTCACTAACTATACAACATTGTCATCTGACATTATCCCCAATTATAGAACAATGTCACAAAAAATTACCATTTAAATAATCCTAATGATTGTCACCAAAAATTGTCATCGACATGATCCTAGTGACTATCACAAATATTGTCATCAAAATATATTCACTAATTATTATTGGAGTATAAAATAGTGTCACCACTCAAATATTCTTATCATAATCTATAAATAAATTATCATCAAATAAAAATGGTAGTAATCACAAGAACTGTGAGGAACTATTGTCACCAAACACAAGTGTTATCAAATGAATCCACAAAACAACTATTGTCACTAAACACAACTTGATTTGAATAAATAAATAAGGAAGAATGGGGATACTGAGAACTACTAGATTTATTTTTGATGGATAGATTACTCAATGCTTATATTCGAAGAAGGGGATTGATGAGAATACCAATTGCTGAAAAAATCACCTAGGGATTTTGCCTAGGAGAAACTCTATTTGTGAAAAAACCTAAATGAGTTCTAACCAAATTCAGCTCTCTTCGGCAATGAAGCCTTGAAATTGATCCTCGACCAAGCTCATTGGTGCACCAGAGTGATGGATTCCATTCAAAATTGTGTGCTTTTTCTCTCTACCATCGAGATGTGATTTCACTTGCACTAGTTTTGATTGAGGTTGCTAGTGTGGGAGACCTCGAGATGCCAATTGAAGAAGGTATGAGAAGAGGTCGGGGAAAGGAGGAAGGAAATTTGATGGAGATTGGGTGTGGTTGGTGGTTTGACGCCATGAGAGGGAGGAGAAATGGAGAGTGCGACTCTCCAGATGCGTGAGAGATATGTTATGAGAAGTTGATTTAATTAAGAGAGGGGTAGTTTATGTATTAAGATAAAAGTATGAACATTTACTTAATTAATTGCCAAATAAAAATGAACACTTGCTTAATTATAAATCCTAAATGGATATTCTACCAAATTTCTCCTTATCCTATTCCCGGAAGGTTGGAGGTTCGTCTTCAATACCCACAGGTGACTTCTGATGTACCGCTGGCATGCGGTGCTGCTTCTGGGTAGTGCTTGGCTTTGTTCATCATCTACGTTTTCATCTCATTTGGTTTAGTTGTCTTTAGTTTCGCTTTGTAGAGCACTTTTTCCTGTATTTTTCACCATATTAGTATTTTTGTTTATTTATGACGGTTATTTGTCTGTCGACTTGTCGGCCTTCGAGGTCCAGGTGTGTCTGGCCTCGAATTTTTACCTAATAAAAAAAAATCTCCTCCTCCCCCTCCTCCTCCTCCTCCTCCTCCTCCTCCTCATCATCATCATCATTATCATCATCATCATCATCATCATTATTATTCTAACTACTACTACTACTACTACTACTACTACTACTACTACTACTCCTACTACTACTACTGCTCCTGCTACTGCTACTGCTACTGCTACTGCTACTGCTACTGCTCCTGCTCCTGCTACTGCTCCTGCTCCTGCTCCTGCTCCTGCTCCTGCTCCTGCTCCTGCTCCTGCTCCTGCTCCTGCTCCTGCTCCTGCTCCTGCTCCTGCTGCTGCTGCTGCTGCTGCTGCTGCTACTGCTACTGCTACTGCTACTGCTACTCTCTTAGCTATTTGTCCAATTTTACTGCTACTGCTACTGCTACTACTACTCTCTTAGCTATTTGCTACTGCTACTGCTACTGCTACTGCTACTGCTACTGCTACTGCTACTGCTACTGCTACTGCTACTGCTACTGCTGCTGCTGCTGCTGCTGCTGCTGCTGCTGCTGCTGCTGCTGCTGCTACTGCTACTGCTACTGCTACTACTACTCTCTTAGCTATTTGTCCAATTTTTTTCATAATACTCAATCTACCCCCGATTATTAATTAAACCTTGAGCCCTTTACCCGTAGTGGCCCGGATATAAATACCCGGGTTACGTTTTGAAGGTTGGATACCTTCGTTCGGATCTTGCAATTCAGGTACGGGTCGAGGTTTCAAACCCCAAAAGATCAGTGTTTTAAAGTGGGAATTTCGAACCCCAAAACAATCGGAGGGCCATTGGGTACCCTTAACCTGTCCTAAGGCTAAGTCGCGGAAATTCATTTGAGAGAAATGGTGAAAGCATAAGTAAATTACAACTTGCCACGACAAGGACAGGTCAAAACCAAATCGGTAAAACATATAATCAGAAAACCTTTAGCCCAATTAGCGGAGTTAGACAGGTTCTTTGCAATCACTCGGGGGGATTCCCACGCCATAGAAACATAGAACAAGCATACCTAAAAAAACTTGTGCGATCGGGGTCAGACCGAGTCCCCCCAACGCACTCTGTCCCACAAGCAATACACATACGCTATACCTATAATAAAGATGCTCTAATGCAATACGGAAATTTAAATCACACAAGCATACTGACAGTTTATATAATATGCAGAAAAAATGTAAAGGCGCCCAAAGAATGCCAAGTGGCATATCCCTACTCTCGCTCGTGGGAGCCTCGCCTTAACCGGGGCGAGGCAAATGGAACACAACGTCCGTACCTAGCATCGAGGTCAGAGTACATATGATCTATGTAACGCACCGTCCACACCTAACATCTAGGTCGGAGTACATAACTTCTGTGTAACACATCGTCTGTACCTAACATCGAGGTCGGAGTACATAGGGTGAGTGGGGTCTATGTAACACACCGTTCATACCTAGCATCGAGGTCGGAGTACATAGCATCTATGTAATGCACCGTCCGCACCTAACATCGAGGTCAGAGTACATAGGTATCAATGGGATCAGGTTGTGCTCTTACCGACTCTATCAGGACAACCCGATTGTATTGGGCTATCCTATGACCCTAGCAAAGACTCTACAACTCATAGATTATGGCCGTTCTCTTTTCAAACGCATAAAGTAACTGAATGCTCATTCACAAGTGCAATCCTAACATGATACTACATGGCATGCTTTTAAATGCATGTGAAGCACCTAGTATATCATATGATCACATGCATGAGATTTCTCTTTCGAATCCGAGTAAGCCCATAAAGAAACTTACCTTGAATTGCAGAACAACAAATTAAAGCAACAATAGAGATAATAGCCAAATGCTCACAGATCACCGAGCTGCGGAAGGAGGATTTCGGTGAGGTGCTCAGGGCTGCGTCTAGCTTCAACGACGAGGAATAGGCTTTGGATGAGTCCTTACGAATCGGAAATGGGGGCGTGCGACTCGCGTCTCGGCTCCGGTGGACAGCTGGGTCCTTCCTCGGTGACTTTCGACTTTTGGAGATGGAAGGGGTGTGGTGTTGCTGCTGCTGGTTGTTCGCTACGGGGGTTGCGGGGTGGTGTATGTAAAATAGGAGAATAAAATAAAGCACAACTAGACTATCTCCCTGTCCCAAACAAATAATACAAGAATCCCCTCCCTTGTAGTAGTAGGGTAATTCAGGATCGAATCCACGAGGAGGTAGGTCAGCGCTTCCTTTGTTGTACTCACGATCAATGCTTTCGACCTCAGCAGACACTCGATATCGAGTATACTGGTCGATATCGACCTCAGTTCTGGTCGATTTCCTAGCGCAGTTCCTGCAGAAGACAAAATAGCAAGTCGACGTCGAGCAGAGACCTCGATATCGATGTTAGTACTCGATATCGACCCTTAAGGTCGATTTCGATGCTTGTCACAGAAACTGTTTTTGTAACCAATTTGTCGGAAAAAGGATCCGAAGAAAATATAATGGAGAGGGAAGATGAACAGAAACAAAACTAAGACTTTTATGAAGAATTTAATTAATTAAAAGGCTTCCAAAGTCGGGGTTTTATGCCACAACGATAACAATGCAAGTTTCATGCTAAAAATATGAACTTTAATGTCTTTCCGTCAAATAACTTTCGTTATTAACACTTAGGTGACTAGAGGCTCTCGCATAATTCCTAAGAGTTACTATCCAATTCATGAGTAATTCAAGTTCGCAATATGAGTGGCTTTCGCTTCAATAATGCAAATAATGAATCTCCCTAACTTTCGCGAAGGATCATGCATGGGGTAGAAGACGGAATCGCATAAAAGTCATACCTTTGATGCACTTACCTCACATTGCTATCGTCGGGCTCACCCCGACCCTAGAAGTGGGTTGACTACTCGCTCCTCATCATGCACATCATCATCATTGTTATTGAAAGAAAGCTACTTTGAATTAAAACTCCGAAAGAAAGTACAACCGAACAAGCCACTCCGCTCTCGCTTTACAACTCCACTCGGCCACTCTCTCTCTCTCTCTCTCCTTATTGCAACTGAATTCGGAATCTCTAATTGAATATTGAATAATGAATCCCTAAACTCAGCCCTATTGGCTTCTATTTGTAGATGACGATAAGGACTCGAAACCTTATCTTTATTCTCTATGATAAATAAAATAAATAAATAAAAAGTAAAAGCTAAAACTTCATGGTGAAATCAGCCTCCTCATGATAACCCTGATGTTGATGATAGGAAATCTCGACCTTTGGATAGATATTGCAAGCATTGGATATAATTCTATCAAAATCGGAGTCGAATTCCTCTGCTGGCATGGTCGATATCGACCCTTCCACTCGATATCGACCCCTCCAAAATCTTATCTCGAGCTTCTCCTTCTCCTACTCGACTTCTATCAACTTGGTCGATCTGGCAGCATCGATATCGACCTCCAGACGTCGATATCGACCTCTTCTGTGTCGAGATGCTCTGTTTCCTTTCTGCTCGATTCCTATGTCTCGATGTGCTCGATGTCGAGGTCTTCAGTCGATTTCGACCTCTTCAGAAGACTTCGAGTTCTTTTTCCGCTCTTCTGAATTCATCCATTTTCATCCTGTTTTCTGCGAAATCACATGGAAACTCGTGCAAACCCATATATTTTGACATTTAAGCATAAACTACACTATTCCCATGTTTTCCCATTAATGTGCATGCAAAAGACAACAAAATGAATTCATATGTGCATAGAAAATATGGCAATATGCGCGCACATCACTGGTAGTGGAAGCTCACTGGAAGCCCTTCTTCTTTGCTTCTTCCTTCTCGGCAAAACAGGGTAGATGTGGTGGTTTGAGGCTCCTTCAATGACGACGGAAGGTGGTGGTGCTGGCGACTCTGGACGAAGAGGACAAGGAGGGAGGGAGGCTGGAAACGGAGGAGATATGGAGGCGTTGGCGGCTCGATGGAAGGAGAGGAAGGGGGGAGCTGCTGAGTGGGTACTCTGCTCAGCTTTTCAATGAAGCATAGAGGTGGAGGGAGGCATGGTGTTGCTGGCGAGGACGAAGAGAAGAGGAGGTGTGGTGATGGTCACTAACGCCGGAATAAGGGGAAGCTGATGGGGGGTTGTGTTTAAAGACAAAACAGGGGAAGAAAAGTGGGGGTGAGTGTTTTTCCTTTGCCAAAGATGGTGGGAGCAAGTGTGGGGAGAGAGAGGTGAGGTTTGGGGGTGTTTAGCTAGAAAAGGCAAGGAAGAGCTGGAGGGAGATGTTTGGCGTGGGTGGGTGGTTTTGTAAGTGTGTTGTAGGGAGGCAGGGAACCTCTAACAGAGAGAGAGAGAAGAAAAAAGAGAAAGAAATAAGGAAAAGATTGGTCCCCACTAGAAGAATTTGAATCCCGACATTTGAAACTCGAAACCCGCTCTCCTGAACCAAACCCGACTTAAACAAATTAAATCAAATTTAAATAAACTTTCAAAAATGAGCTAAAATGATAAACTCTCATTTATATTTCCAAATCTCATTACTTGAAAGGAAACTTAAAATCTGTTTTTAAAGCCCGATTCAAAACTATGCCGGAATTTTCTTCGAAATAGTTGAATAAGATTTAATTGCTTGAGAACGGAAATTTCAAAGTTTTCCCGAATTATAGAAATTAAATCAACCATAAGTCAATATTTCGATGAAATAATTTTTGATTTTTCGGGTCGTTACATTACCTATCTCTTTGTCATCTCCAAATCTCCTACAAAACACATGCCATTTCAATTCATTTGAGGAAAACAGATGTGGAAGCGATGCTCTTTCTCTTGGCAGATGATGGATCACACGCCTCCTCCATAGATCTTCCATCATCATTGTCATATGCAGCCATGCCTAAGAGGTTTCGAATGTCATAAAAGGGAATCAAGGAGGTTTTTAATTCGATTGATTATGAAATAGAGAGATCGAGCTTCTCTATGAGAGATCAGTTGATTCCGAATTGTCAATGATCACTCAAGGTCATGGCCAATCTGAGAAAGATAAGAAAGTAATTTACTCCCTCCCTCCCTCTTGTTGAAGGCTTAAAGCTTATCCCCATTCGGCAACCATGGCCACCACTCTCAACCTCGTCGCTTACTTCACTGACACCTCTTTTAGCCCTAACTCTTTATCCTCTTTTCTCAGAAGCAATTTCGGATCCCTCTGTGTCCCTAAAAAGTCTTTCTTCTTTTCCTTTCCAGTCAAACCCTTAACCATTGAATCGGTGCACAAGAAAGGTGTTGAAAGCACTAAGAATGGTAGGGATTCTAAAGGTCAAAGGCTCGACATCAAGATTTATGGCGATCACGTCACTAAGCCTGGTGCCATCATCGTTCGCCAGAGAGGAACCAAGGTTTGTTCCATCGAGTTCATTTTTCGTATCTTGTTTCACTGGTTGATTTGTAATGTTGAAATATGTACCATATAATTTAGGTTTGTTAGCTGAATTTTGGAACTCGAACTTGTTCAATTGTCAAAATTAACTGTGAACTGGAATTGTCATCTGTTATGTTATGAATTGATTAGGGGGATTCCTTAGTTGAGTGAAATTTTTTATTTCTCGCTGCAAATGATGAAAGTTGAACCCTGGAGATTTATTCTACTGGAAAATGATCATATGTTCCTAAGTCCAGCATATAGTAGATTGCATAGTCTTTACTGGATGCAAGCATACAGTAGATTGCATAGTCTTTACTAGATGGAATGTTTGATATATGTGTTTGAATGCAAGAATTTATTTAGGTAAGGTTCTAGCTCTTCGAAATTGAAGTAGGCGGAAATGATTTGGTGGCGTCGCCATGAAATAATGAAAAGAGAAGTTGAGAAAGAGATGAAAAGATAGGCATGAAGATTGTGGGTGTGTTTGGATTCCAATTGCATTATGATTATAATACAAATTAAAAAGAATGTGTTTGGTTAGCATGGATTACAATGTATTTAAATTAAAATGTGTTTAAAATAAAATGCATTGAAATGTGTGTGAACCAAACAACATATAAATGCATTATTTTTATAATTGTATTATAAACATAATACAATGGAATCCAAACACACCCTGTACCTTTTTTTGCATTGCTTATGGGATGTACAAGAACCTGTTTGAGGGTAAGAAGGGTGATTGGCCGGTGATGGCTTGCTCAACATGTTGACAAGTGATGGAATGCCTGTTAAGATTTGTATGGGTTTGTTAGGTATGCGAGCTTTCCTTTAGCCCTTAACTATTTTTTGTTGAAGTTGTCTTATGTTATGATAAGTGGCAAAAGTTGTAAAGTTATGTGTTTACTTAAGATAAATATGAGTAGTAGTTGTGTTTATATACACATTTCTCATAAAATGGAGATGTAATGTTTTTCCTGGTTGAAATAACATGACTTGGAGCCATCACTTGGAAAATGATGATTATATTGTGTCCTACTCTCCTTTACCTATCTCCTTCCCTTAGATGCAGTGGAACTAGAAATTGCTTTTTGATTGTATAAACAAGATCAGTTAGAACCTAGACCTCATATGATTTGTTTGCAAGCTAAATCCTATATTTTTCAATGTTTTAAGGCTATTATGTCTTTTATAGTGGTGTCACCAATAGCGTCACCACTAATAAGATGGTGTGACTGACCTTGTAAAAAAAGTTGTCATAAAAAACGATGTCATCAGATATGTCACCAACAGTGTCACCACTAATAAGGATGGTGACAGTGACCTCGTTAAAAAAAGTATAAAAAAAAAGTTGTCACCAAAAAGGGTTTTGTTTAGCATTAGCCCCTCTAGGGTTTGTGCTTTCCTTGTCACAGGGTTTTCCTTTGGTGCAATCAGTGGTTACATTTTTTTTGTGGTGACACTATTAATACCACTTTCCCTTATCCTATGGTTTTTCTTTGGGGACATCAGTGGTTTTGCTTTGCATTAGCCCCTCTAGGGTTTGTGCTTCTTTTGTCCTAGGGATTTTCTTTGGTGACAACAGTGGTTTTGCTTAACATTACCCCTCTAGGGTTTGTGCTTCCCTTGTTCTAGGTTTTTCCTTTAGTGACAGCAATGGTTATTGTTTTTATAGTGGTGGCATCACTAATAACACTTTTCTATTCATCTCTTAATAGAGTAGTGTTCTCCACATTTTAGGGTTTAGGATTTAGGGTTTAGGGTTTATGGCGTTGGCCTTAAACCCTAAAGACTCAACCCTAAACCCTAAATGATGTTGTACACCACATTGTCTTTTGCTCAGCATTAGCCCCTCTAAGATTTTTGCTCCCCTTTTCATAGGATTTTATTTTGATGACAATAATGGTAACATTTTTTTTATGGTGGTGACTTTGATATTTGAACTTTGTTATGACTTATGTTGAACATCAAATGGTCTTTTGATTGGAATTAGCCCCTCTAGGGTTTCTTCTTTGCTTGTCCTAGGGCAAAGAAGAAACCCTAGTGGTTACAGTTTTTTGATGATGGTGACAATTATATTTGAACTTTGTCATGGCTTATATTGAACACCACATATTCTTTTGTTTAGCATTAACCCCTATAAGGCTTTTTCCCCTTGTTCTATGCTTTATATATTTGCATGTCGTTTGCATATTTTGTATTATTCTCCTAATCAGTGGATCTAGCTAGCTATTGTATGAGCATCATTGAGTGTTGGCATTTTTCTCAAGAGATGTTCAACATCTTCATCATTTGCAGTTATAGAGACTACAAGCCAAGGGAACCACATCACTATTTTCGGCTAGTCTCTTTTTGGGGAATATCCCATCCATGGCGAATTATCATATGAAGTTTTTAACTTTCAGGAAGCAATTGATCCTCCAAATCCATTTGATATGTTGGTCTTCTGTTATTTGAGATCCTCTAATATTTTCAAGGGCAGAAGTTGTAGTAAACCACCCATGTTTACTGGCCTTCTAATATAGTCGATCATCGATGTAATATATAAGAATTTTTGTGCTTTTTATTTGATGTACCAGGATGAGTTCTTTTTATTTCCGTAGTCCCATAGTTGTTCCTCTTTTAGGTATTTTCCCTTTATGATTCTAATCCAACAATTCTCTAATTTAACAAGTATTTTCCTTAATAATTTCATTTGTAGGGCATGATTAATATCTTTGGATTGATTGAGTCCAATTCCTTCACATTGTTTGGGTTTACATATCTTATCTCAACGAATAAGTGGTTTGTACTTGTGATCCTTGTTTCCACAAAAATCTATTAATGTGGTATAATTCTCTTTGTGTGTGTGTGCGCGCGTATATATATATATATATATATATATATATATATATATATATATATATATATATATATAGGGATTGACTTCGTTGAAAACCTCAAATTGTGGTAAAAACCGTGAGTACTACTTTATAGCTTGGTTTATTTGAAACATGTGCTAAAAACCTCAATTACACAGTGACTTTACAACTCAGTTCAACCTAAAAACTATGTTAAAAACTCCAGTTTTAAAATAACACATGACTTTATATATCGGTTAAACCTAAAAACCATGCTAAAAACTCATATTTTAAAATTACATTAGTTATTTTATAACTCAGTTTTATTCAGAACCGGGCTAAAATATGTGACTTTATAGATCGGTTCTATTCAGAACCGGGCTATAAAGTTAGTGAACCGAGCTAAAAAGATGGTCCTCACAGGTTTTTACCGCAATTTTGGTTTTCACCGGAGGGCACCTTTCTCTCTCTCTCTCTCTCTCTCTCTCTCTATATATATATATATATATATATATATATATATATATATATATTTACGGGACGGATATCTTCACCGCTAATTTTTTCTATCTCCACCGTTAATCACTGCAATATGTTTGTAACGACCCAGATTTTAAAATCCGGGTTACGTTTAGAGGGAAGAATTATCCCTCTACCAGATCTTGCAATCCAAGTACGAGCTGCTTATTTATCAACTTTAAGTTATAACCCTGTTTAAGTTTTCAGGATTTAATGATATAATTCAAGAAAAAAAGGGGATTTCAAACCCTCAAAACAATCAAAGAATCCAATCGTTATTTGTGCTTTCCCACGTGAGCCTGTCCTAATTCAACTATTCAAAACTCAAAAGAGATAAAACGAGTTTAAATCAATATAAATACAACATGTTTCTAAATGACTAACTTAACCAAAACATTTGTAAAGTCAAGTTATAATAGGTGAAGTCTTCTTAACACTCTCGTCCCGTGAGAAAACCCCGCCATAGAAGCAAATCAGCAAGCAAAAGGGAGCGGGTACCTGAAACTATACCACAAGTCAAGGTCGAGCCACTCATGCGGGACCGAAAGTCCTCACTGAGGTCATATAATACGCCTATACCTAGAATAAAGAATGACTAATGCAGTACAAGATTTAAATCACATAAGCATGCTTTGACAGTTATAATATACAGAAAAACTGTAAAAGGGCCCAAGACAATGCCAAGTGGCCTATCCCTCTCCTACCTCTGCACCCCTTCCTGTTAGTGCAGAGACTGGCCAGTTCGGTGCTATAGCATAGCAATTTCCTCGTGGTGGTGCACAAACCACGACATCATCATATCATATCATCTCACCGCTTGCCCGATGGTGCTGGGCTATCATATCATGCTCATATCGACTCGATTGACTCAGGGCAACCCGATGGGGTCGGGCTACCCTATGACCCTAGCAAAGACTCTAGGACTATCACAGATAATGGTCGTTCTGTTTAAAACGCATAAAGAATAGGGATGCTCATTCATAAGTGCAAGTCCTAAACATGATACTACATGGCATGCTTTTATGCATATGCAACACCTACATACTATATAACACATCAGGCATGAGGTCCAATCACTTGAGTAAGCCCCGGAGGACTTACCTAGAGTCTTCACATCCAATTAATCAGCAACCAAGCCACTTAGATAATCATCCATCGGGAAACAAGCCACTCATGTAATCATCCAATCACACTAGTAAGTCATAAGCATGGAACAACTCATCAATACATATTTAATAAACACACAAGCAGGTTTCCAAGTCTTCACAAGAATAAATAATATTTTATTCACAAAACCTCGCATTCTCATCATAACCATCATTCTCAATTAACATTGTTTTCATCAAGTATGAAACTTAGCTCATGGTCTTACCAATATCATCACTCAAAACATCTTACATCATATCAAGTTCAGGTTTTCCTTAAAACATTTTCTCAAGTGACCATCAATTATCAAATACTTGGATACTCAACAAAACCATAGGTTCCCAAAACCAAGGATCAACAAGTCTTATTTATCAAAACTCACATAATCAATCATGCTCAACGAGTAAACAAGATAAGTCGATATTTCAAGAAATCTTTCATAATCTCAATCATAAGAACTACTCAGCAACAAGCACTACAATCAAGTTTAAAAGCACACGATATAATAATTTGTAAGGCATCTTTCATATAGTCTTACTAACCAAATGCATAAGTAATAAAACACAACAACAACTTGTGAGTATAACAAGTTCTCCAGATGTCTTTCATATTTTATAAGTTTAACCAAGTCTTGCCTAACTCTTATAAGATCTTTTTAATCAAATCCAGTTTGTCGGGAAGGAGATTTTCAGAAGTAAATATAAACCAAGGGAAGTCGACAATAATCTCTTTTATTAAATCATTTCTCAAGTATGATAAGTTCACTCATATTTAAGGAGTAAGCCCTTATTAGTTAACATTTCTAAAAAAATTCTTTATGAATTCAATTATTATTAAATCACTCAAACAATTATTACTAAGGCATCCAATAAAAACTTGAAAGCAAGGTTAAAGCATAACAAGTCCTCAAGTCATCCTTATATAGTTACAAGAGTCGAAGTTAATCATAACTAGTTTGACCAATTAACAAACCTAAAGCATTCATAGTTAATCCCATTTTATCAAATTAAAAGGTAATAGACTTGGATTCCTAAAAGAATAATTCCTATTATATTCTCGTCTTATAATATTAACACGAGCTTGCTTAGCAACTCCATTTTAGTAAGTTGACAAAATCATGAATTGACTTATCACTCACTATATCAAATTCAACCTAACCTATCAAGTAATAAGTTTTATTATCAATTTATAGTTTTATTACTTAGAAGCAAGATGATGTTCTCAATTTGGAAAACCCAACAACACAAAACACAAATCCTCACAGCAAAATAGCCAACCAAATTAAGTTAAGTATTCCAAATTCAATCTCCCTAAATCCAAATTGTTCAAATTCAATCCAAGATCGATCATCTAATCAAGTCCAATTTCAATCGAAAACCAACCAAGTTCAAGATAGAAATCAAAGAGATTATACCCCGCCTCCCAAATCGATCGAATAAGGGGCTTGCTCGGGATTCAAATCCGGTGTCGGAGTTACGGAGCCCGCATCTGCAGTTGCTGAGGTTGCTCGAAAGTGACAGAAGGTTGTGCCTTGGCACCCGTCACTCATGCTCGCACAACCCAGGAGAAGGGCTGTTGTTGCTGGCGGTTTCAGGGCTTCGGGCTCACTGTTCGACCGAGCTCAGCACCAGTAGCGAGAGGGAGAGAGAATACCTATCGGCATCAGGGCTTGCTCCGGTGTGAGAAGAATCACCGGTGGGAGGACGGGCAGAGAAGAAGGCCGCTGCCGTCACCGGCGCTCACGGTCGTCGAGGGTCGATTGAGAGAGGGCGGAGCAAGATGAAGAGAGGGGAACAGAGGGAGTGAGAGCGAGAGAGTGAGAGTGAGGCGGTCGAGCTCGACGAAGTGCGAGAGGGCGCAGCAGAGCAGGAGCCATGGATGGAGGAGTCGAGTGCAGCAAGATGATGAACAGGGAGCGCTGGGAGCTCGAGTGCTCAGATCTGGAGGTTCACTAGGGGAAGGGAGCTTGGTATGTAGCCATGGAAGCTCGAAAGGAGTGTGGGTGGTGGTTGAAGGAGGAGGCGAGAGTGAGAGATGGAGGCCAGGAGCTCCACCTGAGATCTGAACGAGAGGGAGTTGAGTGTAGGAGACTAGGAGTGAGGGCGGCTGCTCAAGGTTTTTAAGGTATATATATATACCTCTAAAATTAGAGTTAGATTAATTTATGAGAAATTACAAAACAAATTCGCTATTTTTATTTTATAATGGTTATACCACAATAAACAATAATTTCAACCTCGTAGATATTTATTTAAATTTTTTTTTTAAAAAAAAAGTCATTCTGATCGAGGACGGAGATTTTTAAAATTTTCGAAATTTGAGAATTTAATATTTAGTTTAAATCATAAGTCATAAAATATTTTTTTTAAACTTTGAGTCTTTACATCATCCACCTCTAAAAACAAGTCTCGTCCTCGAGACTAAAATCTCTTTTAAAAGCAGCAAAACATTAGAAGACTCAAGTGAGCTACTGCTATGTCAGTCAACCAGATTCTCAATGATTGAAGGAGCAGTTTATCCACCTCTAAAGGCTGATCCCATATTCCACTTCCTAAGTTCATCCCTCATGATTAGTTCTAACATCAAACTCAAGTATTGACATATCCAAAACATGATCATAGCAAGATTCATCAACACATCAGATTTCAACATTTCCAAGTCCAAGATATCAACATATCAGAATTTGTCATACTAACAAGTTCCATTATTAGAATATCGAGGAATCACTAAAATCTGCACATTGCTATCAACCAGCCAAGAACACAATCATCATACTCACACATCACAACTAACTCGAAAAGGCACGATCAAGCTCATGAAGTTAGGGTCATGTCCAAGCTAGGCTCAAATCATGTTTCAACCCTCAAATAAAGTCGCGCCTCTCATCAATTTAAATGGCCCACTCTTGATCACACTATAGAGGATTATGCAAGGATGACGCAAGGTGGTGGCGAATCTCACGCCTAAGGGTGCCCGATCGCTTCGAATAGGTAGTCGAATTGGATCTGCAAAAGAACTCGAATCTCATGAATCCTCCTTTAGATCGATGAGATCTCAATCTACGTGAATCTCACAAGCAAATCAATCTCTCAGCGCCGCTTCTCACGGTCCTTAGTTTCTTCGAATCTCACGAAGAAGAGGAACACTTCTCACGTCCGTTAGGGTTTCTCAAGAAACTTGTTTGGGGAAATAATAATTGAACGTGCTTTCATTGATGATTGAATAACTATTTAAACAAAGTATTTTTACTGAGAATAAAAGCTAAATAAAGAAATAAAACCCTAAAAATAATAGCATGAACCGCAAAGTATGAAATATGGAATTCGTGCTGAAAATCACCGTTGTGCACGGCCGCGCAGGGGGGGTGCACGCCCGCGCGCCTTGGTTGCATGCCCGCGCACTTGCGTGCTGTTGGACAGTCCATTGCTCGACAATTTGCACACCCGCGCACCACACTTGCACGCCCGCGCGCCCATGTCACACGCCCGCGCACTTGTCTGCTGGAAGTGCAAGATGGCTCGAGTCCTCATGGGCTAATAAGGTTACTAATCCGAGATCTCTCGCCTCTAACTCTTGTGTCGACATCCAAGGTGAAGTAGCATAGGTGGTAATATGCCTTAGGATGGAGTAGAGTGCACTCGACATCTTCTTAGCCTTAGCCCTCGTGATAGGAGCATCTCCATAAAGCGTGATGTCGGATTGAAGCTCCTTAGATAGATTCCGGTTCACATCATTCTCCCTTTCTTCGTCTTGATTCGTCCCCGAATCATGGAATGGAGGATCGAAATCATCATCAACATAGGGTGACAAATCAGCAACATTGAAAGTAGCATGCACACCATAATCACCGGGGAGATCGATCTGATAAGCGTTGTTGTTGATTCGTCGGAGCACTTGAAACGGACCATCACCTAGAGGATCTAGCTTGGACTAGCGACGGGTAGGAAAATGCTCCTTCCGAAGGTGAACCCACACAAGATCCCTCGACTGGAATACGAGCTCACGACGTCCATTGTTGTGTTGCCGGATATATTGCTCGGCACGACACTGAAGTTGTTCAGACGTCTGCTGATGTAGCTCCCTCACAAACTCAGCACGGTCACGGGAATCAAAGTTCTCCCGATCCTTGAGGGGCTGCGGAGTAAGGTCCAAGGGTATGTATGGATTGCGGCCATAAACAACCTCGAACGGACTCATTCTAGTCGCCGAATGGATGGACCTGTTGTAAGCAAACTCGACAAAAGGCAAACAATCTTCCCAACGTTTAAGGTTAGTTTGCAAAATAGCACGAAGAAGTGTTCCTAATGTCCGATTCACAACCTCAGTTTGGCCATCAGTCTGCGGGTGACAACTAGTAGAGAATAAGAGTTTAGTCCCTAATTTAGCCCAAAGTGTCTTCCAAAAATAAATTAGGAACTTAGCATCTCTATCCGAAACAATTGTACAAGGAATACCATGCAATCTCACAATATGAACAAAGAACAACTCAGCGACATGAGATGCATCATCAGTTTTGTGATAAGCAATAAAATGAGCCATTTTACTAAACCTGTCGACAACCACAAAGATAGAGTCTCTCCCTTTCTTAGTTCTTGGAAATCTTACAATGAAATCCATGCTAATGTCCTCCCAAGGGGATGTAGGAATATGTAAGGGAGTGTAAAGGCCATGGGGGTTCAATCTAGACTTGGCTTTCCTACACTGGATACAAGCAGCACAAAACCTACCTACATCCTTTTTCATTTTAGGCCAATAAAAGTGTTCCTTAAGGATAGCCAAAGTCTTATCAATCCCAAAACATCCCATAAGACCTCCACAATGAGACTCCTGGACCAAAAGCAATCGAATAGAGCTCCTAGGAATGCATAGTTTCGCAGATTTGAATAAATAGCCCTTTTCGATAAAGTAATGGTTCACACTTCCTTTAGACACACATTCAGCATATATACGTTTGAAATCTTCACACGTAGCATAAAGATCACAAATCAAAGAGAACCCAAGAAAACGAGCATCTAAGGAAGAAAGAAGAGCGTACCTGCGAGACAACGCATCGGCTACAATGTTGTCCTTACCCTGTTTGTGCTTGATCACATAGGGGAAGGTCTCGATGAACTCTACCCAACGTGCATGTCTCCTATTTAGCTTGGCTTGTCCCTTCAAGTGCTTAAGAGCCTCGTGATCCGAATGAATCACAAACTCCTTAGGCCAAAGGTAGTGCTGCCAAGTGCGAAGAACCCGGCCCAAGGCATAGAGCTCCTTATCATATGTGGAATAATTGAGCTCTGGGCCGCTAAGCTTCTCACTGAAGTAGGCAATGGGTCGATTGCCTTGGATGAGGACACCTCCTATACCGATGTCGGAGGCGTCGCATTCGATCTCGAAGGTGCGGCTGAAATCCGGAAGGGCCAATAGTGGGGCATTTGTCAGATTGTCCTTCAAGAGCTGAAATGCACGTTCTTCGGCCGGACCCCATCGAAAGACAGAATCCTTGTGTGTGAGCTCGGTCAAGGGATGAACAATGCTGCTGAAATCCCTCATAAAGCGCCTATAAAAACCCGCAAGACCAAGAAAGCTTTGGACATGGGTCATTGACGTGGGCTGCGGCCAATCTCTAATGGCAGTCACCTTGCCCTCACCAACTCTTAAGCCATCTCTCCCTACAACAAAACCGAGAAAAATAGTAGACTCCGCACAAAATTGACATTTCTTAAGATTAGCATAAAGGTGTTCCTTCCTAAGAATTGTGAAAACTTGGCAGAGATGGTCTAAATGCTCACATTCAGTTTTGCTATAGATCAAAATGTCATCAAAATAAACAACAACGAATTTCCCTAAATAAGGTCTCAAAATATGGTTCATTAGCCTCATGAAAGTAGAAGGTGCATTAGTGAGTCCAAAGGGCATAACCAACCATTCATATAAACCATATTTAGTTTTAAACGATGTTTTCCATTCATCTCCCTCTTTCATTCGAATTTGATGGTAACCACTTCGAAGATCAATTTTAGTAAAAAGAGTGGAACCATACAATTCATCTAGCATGTCATCTAAATGAGGGATAGGGTGGCGATACTTAACTGTAATGTTGTTTACAGCTCTACAATCAACGCACATTCGCCAAGAATCGTCCTTCTTCGGCACCAGGATGACCGGAACGGAACAAGGGCTCAAGGACTCACGAACGTAGCCCTTGTTGAGCAACTCCTCGACTTGGTGTTGCAGCTCCTCAGTTTCCTTCGGGCTGGTTCTATACGCCGCTTTGTTGGGTATTGTAGCACCCGGAACAAAGTCGATTTGATGCTCAATGCCTCTCAACGGCGGTAGGGCTGGTGGGATGTCATCGGGGAAGATATCCTTGAATTCCTGCAAAATTGGAGCAACAAAAGGGGGTAAATCATGCAACGACTCCAAAACCAAGCAAGACTCTTTGAACAAAAGTAGAAAGCAAGGATTACTTCCCTTAATAGCGTTGTTGACCTCACTAGCACGGGCCAATAGGAGGTGTTTCGGCGGCTGAGACGGGGATGCCGCCTTCTTCTTAGGATGCGCGGTCGGGCCCAGCTGCAAGGGAGCTGATTTCTCCTGGAGACGGGCTTGTCGTCGTTGCTCCCGCTCAACATGATCTTGTAAACATTCCTGCGGGGTTAGCGGAAACAAAGTAACACGACGACCTTGCATATTGAAGGAATAAGTGTTAGTAAACCCATCATGAATGGCCTTCCGATCGAATTGCCAAGGTCTTCCTAACAACAAATGGCAAACCTCTAGAGGAACTACATCGCAGGTTATCACATCATTGTATTCACCTATAGAAAAGGCGATTTTTGCTTGCTTTTTAACCATGAGGTTACCTGCGGAAGTTAGCCAACTCAATTGATAAGGGATAGGATGATCAATAGTAGGCAACTTAAAGCGTTCAACGACTTGAGTATCAATAATGTTGCAGCAAGAACCACCATCAATGACTAGACTACAAACCTTATCTTGAATGAAACAACGCGAATGAAAGATAGTTTCCCATTGAGAAGTGCGGGGTACCTGATCTATAATCAAAACCTGTTTAATTACCATAAAAGCTTCTCCAAAAACAGGCTTACACTCGATCTCCTCCGGATCTTGGTCCTCTGGTTGTGGTTCTTCATCATAAATGGGCTGCACCACATCATAGTCAAATTAGCTCTTCATCCTCTTGGACCATGTAATCACCAAATGCAGTCATTAGCACCGTTTGGGTGTTGCCACACTCCCGAGCAAAGTGGCCTCGCCCTTGGCACTTGTAGCACCGAATGTCCTGCCGAGGGGCATTAGATGGGGCCTCCTTAGGTCTAATGAGCGGCTGCTGGGATCCACGTGGGTTCCCGGGGCGGCTAGTTGTGGTACGATCGGGACGTGAGGAGCTCGGCAACGATGGTCGCTGCGGCGCCGCCGTGGGTGGTGGTCCTAGGGGCTGGGGGGACCACCTACGGCTGGAGCTAGATGAAAATGTGGATCCTGCACGACGTTGTTCATGTAATATGGTAGCAAAATGAAGTGTATCATTAATTGAAGAGTACATTTGTCGTTCAACTTGTTCACCAATGTCTCTATTAAGGCTAGAGATGAATTTTGACAACATAATCTTCTCTGGATAACGAATGCCCGTTCGTTGCATCAAATGATGCATTTCATCATAGAGCTCCTCCGGGGAAAGGGAGCCTTGTCGGAGACGGTCTAGGCGGAATTGCATTCGTTGCTCATAATTGAATGGCACAAAGCGGGCTCGCATGAGCTCCTTCAAATCCTCCCATGTGGTGATGGGATCTAGCATCTCATACTCGCGATATGACACATCTTGGAGCCACCAATATTGAGCTATGCCAGTGAAGTGAATGGTGGCTATCTCAACTTTCTCCTCCTCTGGGTATCGATAATACCTTAGGACAGCCTCCGTTTGTTGTTTCCATTCGAGATATGTCTCGGGGTCGGAGGTACCTGCAAAATCAGCAATTTTAAGTTTCATACCTCGATCGAATCGGCGTTGGGGTTGCTCGTCCTCTTGCTGTCGAAAACCATGGGCATGTCGAGGAGGCGGCTGCTCATTCGTATGAAAGCGATCATCGGTAAGGAAATGACGTGGGATTCCACGGCGTGGGCCGCGCAGACCACTAGAGCTCTCGGCACGTCGGTGAGAGGTGTCTTGAGCAAAAGGGTTATGGTCGTCTTCGGTCTCTGCAAAGTCCACAAAGGGTGGTTTGTTGCGAGCGGACTGATGTTGCAATACTGCAACCGCTCGCGCTAGTTCAGCCACAGTGGCCGCAAGCTCATGAAGATTAACATCCGATGACCCCTCATGAGCATGACGTTTTCCTTTGTCCTGCAACATGGTTAGGGACACCCAAAAGACAACACAACGACAAGGAGTGCTAAACCGAGATAAACGTGACAATGTACCAACTTCCACAATCCCAATATTCAAAACACAAATATCAAAGGCAAGCAAGATAATAGGGAAGGGTGACTAAGGTAGGAAACAAAGGCACAAGAATGCAAGTTGCTCCCTTTCTTATCGTCGACCTCCTAACTTTGCAAACACACAAGCACAATGAAGTCGGCACAAGCTATGCTATAAAGGGAACGAGGGGGTTACCTTATTTTGGCTTTGCCACTCGTTTGACTTTGATTTTGAATTTTTTTTCTTTTTTCTTTTTTTTTAAGAAGAAGAACAACCAGCACCCAACAACGAATAGGTGAGCAAAGAAATCGAGAGGATTACCTTATTTTGGCTTTTCAACTCGAATGAATATTTTTTGTTTTTCTTTTTGTGTTTTTTTTGGTGGAAAATGGACGTAAACGCAGCAGAAAAATCAACAAAATAAGATCAAAAGCAACTTGCGAAAAATAGGGAAAGGAAACCTAGGGTTTGAAGACAAAATAACAAAGCAAGGAAAATTAGGGTTAAGCAAGCGTGGTAGGCGGCAAGGGCTGGAGTGGTGGCGGAGGGGTGGCGGAATGGTAGCGGAGGGATGGTGGAGGGGTGGTGTAGGGCTGGTGGTGGTCGGGGATGGTGGAGTGGAAGAGGGCGATGATGGTGAATGCGAATTAAGGTAAACTTTGTTTTGTTTTGTTTTTTTGGGGGGGGGGGGGATTTTGTATTTTTTGATGAAAGAAGTGCAGAAATTGAACAAAATCAACGAATAAAATGGATATAGAAAACTACCTTGATTGAAGTACTGACTTGTGATACCACTTGGTGGTGAATCTCACGCCTAAGGGTGCCCGATCGCTTCGAATAGGTAGTCGAATTGGATCTGCAAAAGAACTCGAATCTCACGAATCCTCCTTTAGATCGATGAGATATCAATCTACTTGAATCTCACAAGCAAATCGATCTCTCAGCGCCGCTTATCACGGTCCTTAGTTTCTTCGAATCTCACGAAGAAGATGAACGCTTCTCACGTCCGTTAGGGTTTCTCAAGAAACTTGTTTGGGGAAATAATAATTGAACGTACTTTCATTGATGATTGAATAACTATTTAAACAAAGTATTTTTACTGAGAATAAAAGCTAAATAAAGAAATAAAACCCTAAAAATAATAGCATAAACCGCAAAGTATGAAATCTGAAATTTGTGCTGAAAATCACCGTCCTGCACGGCCGCGCAGGGGGGGTGCACGCCTGCGTGCCTTGGGTGCACGCCCGCGCACTTGCGTGCTGTTGGACACTCCATTGCTCGACAGTTTGCACACCCGCGCACCACACTTGCACGCCCGCGCGCCCATGTCACACGCCCGCGCACTTGTCTGCTGGAAGTGCAAGATGGCTCGAGTCCTCATGGGCTAATAAGGTTACTAATCCGAGATCTCTCGCCTCTAACTCTTGTGTCGACATCCAAGGTGAAGTAGCATAGGTGGTAATATGCCTTAGGATGGAGTAGAGTGCACTCGACATCTTCTTAGCCTTAGCCCTCGTGATAGGACCATCTCCATGAAGCGTGATGTCGGATTGAAGCTCCTTAGATAGATTCCGGTTCACATCACAAGGCCTAAGTTGTACCCAAAGGAAAGAGATGTTAAGGACAATTTGACTGACCCCTGACACGAAGAGAGACTCGGATATTATCTGGTAAGACTGAACACGAGATTTTCGCCAATGCCCATGAGAAACCCTTAAGGTTACGGTCGTATCACTTAATCATCATGTAACACATCATGTCATAAACACACAATGTTGTGATTTTGCACACTAACATGGACCTATCTCAGGAGGCAATGGCAATACGGTTTCAGTGCCATAATCGTGTGGGAAAGCACAAGGTAAAGAACCTATCATGATCATAACAATATCAATGCACATGCTACTATCAAAACAAATCCTCAAAAGAAATGAGTATCACCTATAATGACTAGGAATTGCTATTAAGGTCCAACATTTATGGATATACACAAGATAGATCTAACAATCCGTTGCCCGGATATACTAGATTGATTCAATACATGCGTGAGGGAATCCTATATGCCACTATGGTGTAAGAAAACTAAATTTAACATATAAGGAATAGCATCAACATGTCTTAAACGTCACGAAAGAAGTATCATATAGTTTCTCTGGCAAAAGACAAGTGTAAAGTGTGTGCTTTATACATTTGTGTCATTAAGGCATCAGCACATACTTCATATCACTATAAGCTCAACATGTTAGATAGTATAGTATCAACAATTTTTAATCAAAATAGGGTGCATAAACATACAAATGCAATTTAACTATAAGGGTGGACGTGTGAGCATACGAGACTTAAAACTATTAAGGCAAAACGAGGATAGACATGCATCATGTAGCAAGTAAAAGTGAGCATGTGCAATATCATGACCTACGCATAGTACTATTCATGTAAAATAGAGTATGATGGTGTCAAAAGATAAAAGATTGCTCCAATGATAATATTCAAAATATGTAAGCAATCATTATCTCATAAAATCATACAACAAGGCAAATACGCACGACAGGTATACTACCAAAACCCTATTACATGAGTGATCCTACAGATAATATAAATAATGCAACGAATCATGTATCACATCGTTGATGCAAAATTTCTACATATTATCGATAACACATGATGATGGGTAAGTACATGAAAATATCCTTTAACAACAAACAAGATGATACACAATAAGTCAAACCACCCATATAATAAGAGTGATCATATAGATAATATAGAGAGTGCAATAAATCACATAATCATATTTGCAATCACTTAATTACCAATTACTGTTTAATAACATATGGCAACGTGTAAGCATGCGGAGTTATGACCTAACCACTAACATGACGATTCGCAACCAGTCAAAACAACTATATAACCACACTACACGAATATATGTAAAGCATAATCAAAATGATGTGAATATAAGACAGTGATGACTAAGCATAGATATATAGAGTGTAATGATATAGATATGCATACCTAACTAAGATACAGATAAAAGGTACGAGCCGAGCTATCATAAGCCATACAACAATAATAATCAATAACATTGTAACTAGGGCATAAAACAAAATAATCATTTCTTCGAAGGTATAAATCATATGAGGGATACTAAGAGCACACAACACAGTAGGGGTGCATATAAGTAGCGTTTAACAACCTTCATGACAATAACACGTAATGCGCCAAAACGATCATGCGAAACATAACAGGAGCATAAGAGGGGTGTAAAAAGTAAGTAGTGTGACCATGAGACAGGAGTGACTATCTGAAATTACACAAAACATCATGATATGAATATATATATATATATATATATATATATATATATATATATATATATATATATATATATATATATATATATATATATATATCAACAAGGCATGAATATTACAAATAACTAGAAATGATCTCGTATCATGTCATGGATGTTTAAGTATGGCTACCATCAAGATCAAATAATAGTTTCCAAAGGTGGCATATTACAAGATAATAACACGATCTATTTATATAATGATCATCACATAAATTTATATAGCTACAGTGGTGCGTGGTCATGCAACGTGTGAGGTCCTTGGGACATAACAATCGTAGAGTTATAGCACATGTTAAGATGAGACAATGATGATAGATACATAACTAAACGAGGCTTAAGCACATAAGACATATACTCATAGCATAGCTAAATCGATATGATTTAACAAGTATACGCGGTCAACGATCAAGGAGCATGTGGCGAGAACATACAAGAAGGGTGGTAAGTCTACCATGAACCCGCAGTAGAAATAATAAAGGCATGACGCAGATGCGGCATACAGAAACAACATAACTAGTTAAAGTATGTCTATCATCCCTAAGCATCCAAAAAAAAGGCAAGCGGTGACAAAAGCGAGGATGAAAGGACTTACCATGCATCTATGATTAACAATAATAAACAATGATGATAGACAATAAAGTCAAGGGTTCATAGGTATATGATATATATATATATATATATATATATATATATATATATATATATATATATATATATGTATGTATGTATGTATGTATGTATGTATATAGAAGCTAACATCGCAATGCATCAGAAGTCAAACCAATCATATAGCAAGGCGAGAGAGACACAAAAGAAGTACTAATGAAGGTAAGGCGATCCTAAGCTAATTTGGTTAAGACATAGATGAATCAAGTGCAATAGGATAGATATACAGATCAACGTAGATCCAAATAGAACAAGTATATAATACAATAACACATCAAAGTATGGAACACAACGAGACTACCATCATAACCTAATAGAAGTTTCTCAGGGCAACATCGACTCATCTCCACTGACTCCATAACCCATTCTGAAAGGAAGCCTAGTTGTTTCTTTGAGAGACAATATACTCTTGGGTGAACATCAACCATAAGGAGACCTTCAAACGAATTTCCCGAATGAACAAGGACTTCAAAAGATCTCCCGATACAAAAGACGACATCCAACAGATTTCTAATAATCACTCATCAAGACCCCCTTTTTGGTATTGTACCCCCTCAAGACAATCAACACTCTAACTTATATACCAGTTCGCAACAAGTTAGACTCATAAGGCTTGGAATACAGGTGACCAACATGGAAAGAATTTAGAAGGAACCAGAGCGGCAAGGCAAGAGAAGAGTGTTGAAGAGAGACAAGGAGTTATCATGGCAATTTATCGAGGCCCTCAAAGATCGCAAATAAAACTTCACCAAGAATTCAAAGAAGTCAATCAATAGGTCAACATGCTATCTTAACGAATCTCACCATTAACAAGTTAGCTTGAATATAGAGTCTCTTCCCTTAGAGAGGAGGAAACCCTTTAATCAAGATTTAAAGTCTACGTTTTAGAGATCCTTCTTGTCTTCATTACCAAGCAAGTTACATCTACTCATCATTTCAACCTATAAAGGCCAAGTTGTACAAGTCTCCTTCCCTAACCAAATAAACAAGCAAGAATTTATCTTATTGGAATAAGAGACATATAAGTTATCAATTATACAAGTCAGAATATTATAGGATGACAAGTAGCCACATAGGCAATACATCATAGTTAACCATCATCGTTCATACAAACAAGATAGAGGTGCATGACATAACTTCACAAAATCTCATAAAGACACAACATATGAACGATAACATGTCAAGGGTAGGAGGGACAATGTCATACCAATCACATAAATCCTATTTTATGAATAAGCAATTCATGTCTATTCATTGATTCACATGCATTTTAGTCGAGTTGTACACACATGATCCTCTTTTGAACAAATTTCGCATAAGAGAGCAATATCATTAGAATTCGTCATCTAAGATATCAATAAATAGATCATAGAACAATATCATGCCAAAACGTCTCAACTAAGCAAATAAGCGATGCATTTTGTGATACCTACAAGTATTTCATAGGCGTCCCTATGAAATACTTGTACAAGTATCACAAAATCGTTACAATGTTCTCACTAGATTCGACCAATTACGTTACAAGCATCCTTGTAAAATACTTGTGTCGACTTTGTGAAAACATTATCGCTAAGCAAGAATCAACAATTTATATCAAGAATCTGAATTTCATAAGTATTTCTTATCAACTCAACTAAGAAGTCCTATAGTCAGAATATCATGACTCTCAAATCAACAACCATAATTCATCAGTTCTCAAACCATAAGCTTTTCCATCAACTAGAGTAACGTTCTCACGCATGAACTGATAAACTTTCAACCAACCAGAACGAAACATCAGTCGTAATCATGTAAATCCTCATAATCTCATCTCATGTCCTCATCAAACCAAGGCCAAAAGGCACCAACAATTTCCATCATAAGTGATATATGTAGCGAACAAATATGTATAAGTTAAATGCATCAAGAATGACAACAATTGTCCAATCCAAGTCGTCAAGTACCATATATTATATGCGCATAACAGGATCGAAGCATGTTATAAGAATTACGTCGGATGTCATAACAAGGGAATCTCATATAAACAAATATCATACAAAGTCATCAAGAATAACACACATGAGTCACCAAACTTCTTCCCCAAATTTACTTATCTCTAAAATCAAATTTACGAATTACCAATCACCATCTATATCCGTAAGGGATAGGCTATCGCCATTACTACCCGATCGAATCTCGATTCTCACTTCTCAAGTGGTTATCTTACTTATCCATATTAAATTCATTTTGCCCTTTAAAACATTCAAAAACTCCCGAAAACCTTTGGGCCATTTCATTTTCAAAACTCAAAATCACCAATTGTTTCACAACTCATTTGTACTCGGACTGCATAACCTGGCTCTGATACCAACTTTGTAACGGCCTAGATTTTAAAATCCATGTTACGTTTAGAGGGAAGAATTATCCCTCTGCCAGATCTTGCAATCCAAGTACGAGCTCCTTACTTATCAACTTTAAGTTATAACCCTATTTAAGTTTTAAGGATTTAATGATATAATTCAAAAAAAGGGATTTCAAACCCTCAAAACAATCAAAGAATCCAATCGTTATTTGTGCTTTCGCACGTGAACCTGTCCTAATTCAACTATTCAAAACTCAAAAGAGATAAAACGAGTTTAAATCAATATAAATACAACATGTTTCTAAATGACTAACTTAACCAAAACATTTGTAAAGTCAAGCTATAATAGGTGAAGTCTTCTTAACACTCTCGTCCCGTGAGAAAACCCCGCCATAGAAGCAAATCAGCAAGCAAAAGGGAGCGGGTACCTGAAACTATACCACAAGTCAAGGTCGAGCCACTCATGCGGGACCGGAAGTCCTCGCTGAGGTCATATAATACGCCTATAACTAGAATAAAGGATGACTAATGCAGTACAAGATTTAAATCACATAAACATGCTTTGACAGTTATAATATGCGGAAAAACTGTAAAGGGCCCAAGACAATACCAAGTGGCATATCCCTCTCCTACCTCTGCACCCCTTCCTGTTAGTGCAGAGACTGGCCAGTTCGGTGCTATAGCATAGCAATTTCCTCGTGGTGGTGCACAAACCACGGCATCATCATATCATATCATCTCACCGCTTGCCCGATGGTGTTGGGATATTATATCATGCTCATATCGGCTCGATTGACTCAGGGCAACCCGATGGGGCTGGGCTACCCTATGACCCTAGCAAAGACTCTAGGACTATCACAGATAACGGTCGTTCTGTTTCAAACGCATAAAGAATAGGGATGCTCATTCATAAGTGCAAGTCCTAAACATGATACTACATGGCATTCTTTTATGCATATGCAACACCTACATACTATATAACACATTAGGCATGAGCTCCAATCACTTGAGCAAGCCCCGGAGGACTTACCTGGAGTCTTCACATCCAATTAATCAGCAACCAAGCCACTTAGATAATCATCAATCGGGAAACAAGCCACTCAGGTAATCATCCAATCACACTAGCAAGTAATAAGCACGGAACAACTCATCAATACATATTTAATCAACACACAAGCAGGTTTCCAAGTCTTCACAAGAATAAATAATATTTTATTCACATAACCTCGCATTCTCATCATAACCATCATTCTCAATTAACATTGTTCTCATCAAGTATGAAACTTAGCTCATGGTCTTACCAATATCATCACTCAAAACATCTTACATCATATCAAGTTCAGGTTTTCCTTAAAAAATTTTCTCAAGTAACCATCAATTATCAAATACTTGGATACTAAACAAAACCATAGGTTCCCAAAACCAAGGATCAACAAGTCTTATTTATCAAAACTCACATAATCAATCATGCTCAATGAGTAAACAAGGTAAGTTGATATTTCAAGAAATCTTTCATAATCTCAATCATAAGAACTACTCAGCAACAAGCACTACAATCAAGTTTAAAAGCACACGATATAATAATTTGTAAGGCATCTTTCATATAGTCTTACTAACCAAATTCATAACTCATAAAACACAACAACAACTTATGAGTATAACAAGTTCTCCAGATGTCTTTCATATTTTATAAGTTTAACCAAGTCTTGCACAACTCTTATAAGATCTTTTTAATCAAATCCAGTTTGTCGGGAAGGAGATTTTCAGAAGTAAATATAAACCAAGGGAAGTCGACAATAATCTCTTTTATTAAATCATTTCTCAAGTATGATAAGTTCACTCATATTTAAGGAGTAAGCCCTTATTAGTTAACATTTCTAAAAAAAATCCTTTATAAATTCAATTATTATTAAATTACTCAAACAATTATTACTAAGGCATCCAATGAAAACTTGAACGCAAGGTTAAAGCATAACAAGTCCTCAAGTCATCCTTATATAGTTACAAGAGTCGAAGTTAATCATAACTAGTTTGACCAATTAACAAACCTAAAGCATTCATAGTTAATCCCATTTTATCAAATTAAAAGGTAATAGACTTGGATTCATAAAAGAATAATTCCTACCATATTCTCGTCTTATAATATTAACACAAGCTTGCTAAGCAACTCCATTTTATTAAGTTGACAAAATCACGAATCGACTTATCACTCACTATATCAAATTCAACCTAACCTATCAAGTAATAAGTTTTATTATCAATTTATAGTTTTATTACTTAGAAGCAAGATGATGTTCTCAATTTGGCAAACCCAACAACACAAAACACAAATCCTCACAGCAAAATAGCCAACCAAATTAAGTTAAGTATTCCAAATTCAATTTCCCTAAATCCAAATTGTTCAAATTCAATCCAAGATCGATCTTCTAATCAAGTCCAATTTCAATCAAAAACCAACCAAGTTCAAGATAGAAATCAAAGAGATTATACCCCGCCTCCCAAATCGATCGAATAAGGGGCTTGCTCGGGATTCAAATCCGGTGTCGGAGTTACGGAGCCCGCATCTGCAGCTGCTGAGGTTGCTCGGAAGTGACAGAAGGTGGTGCTTTGGCACCCGTCACTCATGCTCGCCCAACCCAGGAGAAGGGCTGTTGTTGCTGGTGGTTTCAGGGCTTCAGGCTAACTATTCGACCGAGCTCAGCACCAGTAGCGAGAGGGAGAGAGAATAGCTATCGGCATCAGGGCTTGCTCCGGTGTGAGAAGAATCGCCGGTGGGAGGACGGGCAGAGAAGAAGGCCGCTGCTGTCACCGGCGCTCAAGGTCGTCGAGGGTCGATTGAGAAAGGGCGGACAAGATGAAGAGAGGGGAACAGAGGGAGTGAGAGTGAGGCGGTCGAGCTCGACGAAGTGCGAGAGGGCGCAGCAGAGCAGGAGCCATGGATGGAGGAGTCAAGTGCAGCAAGATGATGAACAGGGAGCGGCGGGAGCTCGAGTGCTCAGATCTGGAGGTTCACTAGGGGAAGGGAGCTTGGTGTGTAGCCATGGAAGCTCGAAAGTGTGGGTGGTGGTTGAAGGAGGAGGCGAGAGTGAGAGATGGAGGCCATGAGCTCCACCTGAGATCTGAACGAGAGGGAGTGGAGTGTAGGAGACTAGGAGTGAGGGCGGCTGCTCAAGGTTTTTAAGGTATATATATACCTCTAAAATTAGGGTTAGATTAATTTATGAGAAATTAAAAAACAAATCCGCTATTTTTATTTTATAATGGTTATACCACAATAAACAATAATTTCATCCCCGTAGATATTTATTTAAATTTTTTTTTAAAAAAAAAAAAGTCATTCTGATCGAGGACGGAGATTTTCAAAATTTCCGAAATCTGAGAATTTAATATTTAGTTTAAATCATAAGTCATAAAATATTTTTTTTAAAACTTCGAGTCTTTACAATGTTGTGGTGGGTTAATTACCCCCTAATCATGTAAACCGCATCATACAACGGTGGATATGATCCGGTATGTAAACCGTTTCAAACTCACCGCGATACGAGGTCAAGTGGTGATTTCAATCCCACCACATAACAATGTGGTGGGCTGAACAGTCCAAGCTAATTAATACTCTGTATAAGTTATGATAATTAATTAAATAAGCCTTTGCAGGATAGGTGGTTTTGAATTAATTAGGGTGGTTTTGTGGGATAGCCTTTGAATTAATTAGGGTGGTTTTGCAGGATAGCCTTTGTAGGATAATTAATTAAAATGTGTCAGATAGAGGCAATTCTTTACCCTTGTTTCCTTTATAGCCTTATAGCCTAGATGTAACGGCCCGGAAAATAAGGATCTTCCTTCCCCTATTTGCCCTCCCTTGGGCCTAGGAAAGAAAACCTAATTATCCGAGTTACGTTTAAGAAGGCAAGGTTACCTTCCAACCAGATCTTACAATCCGAGTACGAGTCGCAAGTTTTCGAAATAAAAAGAAGCAAGGTTTAAATCAAAATACAATCCAAAAGGGTGCCACGACCGAGTCGGGTCAAAACGATGCAAAAGATTTTAAAAGATAGAAAGTTTAGTGGTCTCTCAAGTTCTCGATCTAACGCCAAAAGTCTGAACCCCGCCAAGCATCCATATGAGCAAAGATAGCGGCTAACGGTTACCTGAATCTAAAAAAAAAAAAGGGGATCTGGGTCAATCATCGGGTCACTCCTGCGCGTGTGTAAACACTCTGAGAGGTATATAATAAGCATCCTATTCCTAAGATGAAATGCGTAATGCAAAATGGAATTTAAACAGGTAAGCATGATGATAAGTAAATGCAGAGATAAATAAAGAAGCGCGCCAATTACAAGAAATGCCCAATAGCATGTCCCTCTAGGCTCCTAAGAAATCCTATAGCAACTCACCATCAAAGGAGCTACCTCACCCTACGGTGCAGGCCAACCCCACGCAATGAGCCTACTAACTATGAAAGGAAGGCAAGCAATGACACTTATATAAGGCATAAGGCTCTAAGAGTCCTAATGCACTTATTAGAAAGCCTACCGCATCATCGAGTGCAAGCAACTTTCTATACCAAAAGCCTACCGCATCATCGAGTGCAAGCAACTTCCTATATAAGCGCCACTAGGATGACAAGAATAAAGAAAAAGGTCTCAACCAATAACACCTATAACGGCCGTTTCTAGCAAAGACAGATAGCAAGACATATGGTTTCCGTTTTGATCCTAAGCATGATTTCTAGTCGTATGGTGCATGAACACTAGCCTACTATATAACACCCAGTGCATAAAGCGCCCATCATGAGTAAGTTCAAGGAACTTACCTGGAGAAGCGCAGAATCCAAGCAATACAGAAATCAAGCAAATCCAGACAGATTAGAGATCACCTAGAAGATAAGTAACATAATGAGTCTAAGTCTAACTTACACAAAGCATATCAAATAACACACATAAGATTCGCATAAAACATATATAAGTTAGTCATCCCATCATCATCAACATTAATGTCTCAATTCAATTCCTCATCTCGTTTCCACAACTTGGGCATATTCTCATCATCACATTCTATTCATACCATCATTATCATCATCATCATCATCATCCTCATCATCATCATGTATCATCTCATTCTCGTTATCATCAACTCATCATCTCAACATATCGTGCTTTATAATCATGCTCATAATCAACTCAATAATCAAACAATTCTTTTAAAATCATACCTAGCCAAATCCCGATATTAAACATTTAAATCCTTAAAGCAATTTTCCAAAATTATATTATCATTAAAATAACCCCGGTATATTTTAGTCCAAACATTATCATAATAATTTCCGACACTTAGAAATATTTTCCAAACAATCTAAATAATTCAAAGCTAACTTTTTAAATGCAAACATTTTTCAAATAGATTATTCACAAAGGTAAATTCCTTACAAATTTGATTAAATGAAACATCTAAATAAATCAAAGTATATACTTAAATAATTAAATAATTAATAATTAATAACGAGTTAATAAGTTAAGGAACTATTTTAATAACACTATCATCCTCAAAACAACATATAGATAACAATTAAATCAGATTTGTTTTTAAATACTATTAAAAGGGATAATCAAATACTCCAATCAATTCCACATAACATTTAAATAATAATTCAGAAAAATATAAGTAATTAATTTAGTAAATAATAAAGGGTTCCCAAGTTGTTGAACTATAACCTTAAAATAATATAATTAACTAATCACTCAAATAATTCAGATTTTAATAACTCATGAGTCGTGATAAATAAATAAATAAATAATGAATTGATTAAATAAATAAATCAGAAAACAATTAAATAATAATTTAGTTAAAAATTTTATAACCAATATAAATAACCCTTAAATAAGTAAATACCCTTAAAACACAGCCCAACTGTTTGGCCCACCCGAAACAGCCCAACCCGGTTCCCTTACCCGGCCCAAACCCGGATCCAATCACCAAGCCTCACCAGATTTAAAAAAAAAAACTGAACCGGAAATTAAAAGGCTGAACCGGAATAATTGAATAAAAAAAAAGGGGTGAACCGGGGCTTGAACCCGTCCCCAACCTCTGCCCAGTTCGACAGGAAGGAGGAAGAAGAGGAGACCCGCCGCTGCGCCTGGTGGCTCCGGCTGCGCCCGCTCCCAGCTCCGCCTCGCATTCGCACTCCTCTCTCACCCGCTCACTCGTTCTCGCATCCCCGCTCGCACTCAGCTCGCACCCCACCCCTCTCTCATGCCCTCGCTTGACACATATCGGCTCTCGTCCTCGCCGCTCTCACTCCGCTCCGACCAGTTAAATCGAAGATGGGACGAAAACAAACACACAGGTGCACGAAGCTAGAGGCGAATGGAGGTTTAGGAAGCTCACCGAGGAAGTCGAGACTCGTCGGGGGGGTTCGTCGGAGCTCCTCGGAAACTCAGAAAGGCTGGCGGTGGCTGTGGAAGATGGATCCTCGGCGGTGCTTCTGGCTGGGCTGGGCAGATGAGGGGAGCCTGGAGACGTCGGGGCTCGGTGGTGCTTCTGGCTGGGCTGGGCAGATGAGGTGTAGTGTTTGTTTGGGGTAAATAAAAAAAAGGGAAAACTTTGGGGTTTGTCAGATTGTGAAACAGGAGAGGGAGGGGTGAGGGAGTGAAATGAGTTGAACAGAAAGGTGGACAAGAGGTGGTATTTGAATCGGTAAAGGAGAAAGAAAGAAAAGGAAAGACAAAAAGGACTGAGATGGTGGATGACAGATGAAGGAGTAGGGGAGGGTTGTAGGGGGAGGGAGTGAGTGTGAGGTTGAGTGTGAAATTGAGTAAAAGAAAGTCAAAATTAATACCGTAAATAAATTCCGAACTCGCTTTTCGACCTTACCCAACGCAATTAAAATCAATTTAAAATAAACTTCCGAATCTGAATTAGATAATGAAGCCTGAAAATATTTCTAGCCTTAAAATAATAACAAATTAGATAATGAATTCACCTTTGAATTTAAATAACAAATTCATGCCGGAATTTGGTCGAAAGAATTCAAACAAATTGTTTGCTCGAGGACAGAATTATTCAAAAATTTTCCGAATCATTAGAATTCAATCCCAATTAAATAAATATTAAATAAAATTTAATTCTTAATTTATAAAATAATATCTTAAAATTCCGAGTCTTTACATCATCCACCTCTAAAAACAAGTCTCGTCCCCGAGACTAAAATTACTTCAAAATAAGAGGAGGAAGTTTTAAAATGCGAGTCCAAGGACCATGTCCAATGATCTTGCAATCATCTCAGTTGCGTCTTCCGATATTCTCACAACATCCTAGTCATGGTCGTGACATCTCCAATTTGGTCTTGACAAGTATGCAATAAGCGCCCCTATCACATCCCTGCTTCGACTTTTCGGAAGTACCACAACTCTAAAGGTTCTATAATATCCTCACTAGGTCTTAGCAAGCACCCTACAAGCTACCCCATAAGATGCTTGTATCCACTTCGTGAAGTATCATAGATTACCCAGGACTTGAAAGTTTTAAAAGGGTTTCGCAATTGGAAAAGATTTGCTTCAAAATCGTTGAAATTCTCGATAGCGTTTGGTCTTTCAAAATCCAAGTTAATCCTTTTTAACACCGTTCAAAATTCTTCAAATCCGACGTTAGTTAAACAATTCCGAAACTCAAGAGGTGGAGTCATCCACCTCTAAGGGCTAATCCCATATTCTCTTCCTAGGTTCATCTTTCAGAAATCAATTTCAATCCTATCAATCTCAAGCCATATCATGAATCATGAGTCATATAACTAATCAAAAGCACGTCAAGGATAACATCGTACTAGCGTCCTATTAGCAAGTCATCACACATGTCATGCCAAGCATATCAAACAGCAATAACGAGGCATGAAACACATCATCATCAACCATGCACGCACATGCAAGCATCGAGATCGATAAACACCTCATGTCATAATACCTGATGTAGAAGGGTCGGAGCGTCTTGAAGCTCCCATGTGGTAGACGCGGGGCGGTGGGGGCAAGCCAAGATCTATACCTCCTAACGTCTGTCCTCCCTCACAAGCTAACCTAAATGGCTCAACTGATAAATGCGCAAGCCCTACAGTAGATCCTTGGCCTCCTCGACCGCTACCTCGGCCGCCTCTATCTCCTCCATCTCCTCGGCCTCTGCTGGCCGGTGCCCCTCTCCCCTGTCCCTGGGGGTATGTCAGCTGGGCTGGTCTAGGTGGCTCCTGAAGTTGAGGTGATGGTGCATCTATAGACCCTCCATCCTGGGGACAAAAAGCTGCTCGGTGTCCTCTAACTCCACAAGTGTAACACACCATCTGTCTCCTCGGGCATCTCTTTGTGGGGTGTCCATCCTCATAACATCCCTGGCATGTAATGCTCTGAACTCGAATCTCCTGGAGGGGTACTGCTGGTGCCCGACGTGTATCTCTCCTGAACGCTCCTCTGAAATGGTCTCCTCTATCAACCATATCCCGGCTAGACTCTATAGCTCTCGACCTCTTTTCACCTCGAGGGGGGTGAGAATACTGGTAGGTCGCAGTTGACAGAAGACGTTGTGTATCGTAATGCAAGATAACCTCTAAGAATCTATCAAAAGGAACGTCACCCAAGCTGGAAGCATGTAGAAGCACGGCTGGTGAGAGCCTCATAGATAGCAGTCGAATACGGCTCGCGTCCGTCTGACATAAATGCCCGCAATATACCAGCTCCTTCTTGAACTGGCGAACAACCTCAGCGACTGATAGCGTCTCATCATAAGTCCCCCTGTAGAAGGCGACCTCTCTAGTAGTCTGCAGTCCGGGAGGGCTGTACTCGCAAAGCATCAAGGATCTAAACTCCTCATACGTCCAATCTGCTCGTTCCGCCTTGTATACGGACCATCTGTCGAAAGCATCGTCTCGTAGCTGGCCGGCCGCCAATCTCTGGCGCTCCCCTAGTGGTGCCTCGATCAGCTCAAAGAGTCCATCGATGACTCTAAACCATAGCTCGATGTCTGCCGTCGGGTCTCCAGTGAATAGAGGCGGGTTGCTCTGTGAAAACCTCTTCACCCAATCAATGCGCCTCTCTGCTCGAATCCCAACGGTGGTCGCATCTGCCACTGGCTGTGGTGCCTGCCGCTGTCCCCTCTGCCTCTGAATCATCTCTAGTATCGTCTGCTCGAATCCGGCCCTGTCTGTAGGCATCGGTTGCTGAGTAGGGGTCTCTGGCGTCACCTGTCGGGTCCTCTGAAGCAACTCGCGCACCATCTGCTCGAGTCCGGCCTGATCTGTGGGCATCGGCTGCTGAACCTGATCCTCTGGTGCAATAACTCTCTGTGGACCCTCTGGAGTCTGACATCCTGACGCCTCCTGAAGAACTCCTCGAATCATAGCGGTAATCATCTCCTCAAGGCCTACTCTGTCCGTAGGCATCTGCGGTGGCGGTATTGGTATCTCGACCTGCTCTGTCTCGTGTGTCTGAACTCTAGTAGTAGCCTCGTCAGCGACTACCCGGCGAGGGGGTCGTCCCCTGCCCCGACGTACTGGGCCCCCACGCCCAACTGCTCCGTGACACGTGTCAACCATAACTACTGGACAAGAGAAGGGCGAGCCTTAATCACATATCACAGAAGCGATCATCGCGGTTTAATCTGATCCCCTTCAAGGGGGATCGCCCTCGGGCTTAGATCATGCAAGTTCACCAAAGCTACCTAAAAGCTGCCCTTCGAGGGGCAACTGACCGGAGGGGGCAATTACCTCTCGATCTCTATATCCTAATCCCGCTACTCCAACCACCACGGTGCAACCTCCTTGGAGTCTTCTAGGCCCATCTGTAAAGTATAAGCTATGTTTCGCCTACCCATTCCCCAAGTCTACATCCATAAGGGATAAGCTATCGCCTCGTTCTACCCCGGCGATCCTATCTCTCAACTAAAAGATCCTACCGATTTTATTTCTGAAATTCGCTTTGCCCTTTTTGAAATGATTTTGAAACTTCTTTAAAATAAGAAATCAGTGGGCGGTTTTGAAATTATTTTGCAACTCATGTGTACTCGGATTGAGCAACCTAGGCTCTGATACCACTTCTGTAACGGCCCGGAAAATAAGGATCTTCCTTCCCCTATTTGCCCTCCCTTGGGCCTAGGAAAGAAAACCTAATTATCCGAGTTACGTTTAAGAAGGCAAGGTTACCTTCCAACTAGATCTTACAATCCGAGTACGAGTCGCAAGTTTTCGAAATAAAAAGAAGCAAGGTTTAAATCAAAATACAATCCAAAAGAGTGCCACGACCGAGTCGGGTCAAAACGATGCAAAAGATTTTAAAAGATAGAAAGTTTAGTGGTCTCTCAAGTTCTCGATCTAACGCCAAAAGTCTGAACCCCGCCAAGCATCCATATGAGCAAAGATAGCGGCTAACGGTTACCTGAATCTAAAAAAAAAAGAAGGGGATCTGGGTCAATCATCGGGTCACTCCTGCGCGTGTGTAAACACTCTGAGAGGTATATAATAAGCATCCTATTCCTAAGATGAAATGCGTAATGCAAAATGGAATTTAAACAGGTAAGCATGATGATAAGTAAATGCAGAGATAAATAAAGAAGCGCGCCAATTACAAGAAATGCCCAATAGCATGTCCCTCTAGGCTCCTAAGAAATCCTATAGCAACTCACCATCAAAGGAGCTACCTCACCCTACGGTGCAGGCCAACCCCACGCAATGAGCCTACTAACTATGAAAGGAAGGCAAGCAATGACACTTATATAAGGCATAAGGCTCTAAGAGTCCTAATGCACTTATTAGAAAGCCTACCGCATCATCGAGTGCAAGCAACTTTCTATACCAAAAGCCTACCGCATCATCGAGTGCAAGCAACTTCCTATATAAGCGTCACTAGGATGACAAGAATAAAGAAAAAGGTCTCAACCAATAACACCTATAACGGCCGTTTCTAGCAAAGACAGATAGCAAGACATATGGTTTCCGTTTTGATCCTAAGCATGATTTCTAGTCGTATGGTGCATGAACACTAGCCTACTATATAACACCCAGTGCATAAAGCGCCCATCATGAGTAAGTTCAAGGAACTTACCTGGAGAAGCGCAGAATCCAAGCAATACAGAAATCAAGCAAATCCAGACAGATTAGAGATCACCTAGAAGATAAGTAACATAATGAGTCTAAGTCTAACTTACACAAAGCATATCAAATAACACACATAAGATTCGCATAAAACATATATAAGTTAGTCATCCCATCATCATCAACATTAATGTCTCAATTCAATTCCTCATCTCGTTTCCACAACTTGGGCATATTCTCATCATCACATTCTATTCATACCATCATTATCATCATCATCATCATCATCATCCTCATCATCATCATGTATCATCTCATTCTCGTTATCATCAACTCATCATCTCAACATATCGTGCTTTATAATCATGCTCATAATCAACTCAATAATCAAACAATTCTTTTAAAATCATACCTAGCCAAATCCCGATATTAAACATTTAAATCCTTAAAGCAATTTTCCAAAATTATATTATCATTAAAATAACCCCGGTATATTTTAGTCCAAACATTATCATAATAATTTCCGACACTTAGAAATATTTTCCAAACAATCTAAATAATTCAAAGCTAACTTTTTAAATGCAAACATTTTTCAAATAGATTATTCACAAAGGTAAATTCCTTACAAATTTGATTAAATGAAACATCTAAATAAATCAAAGTATATACTTAAATAATTAAATAATTAATAATTAATAACGAGTTAATAAGTTAAGGAACTATTTTAATAACACTATCATCCTCAAAACAACATATAGATAACAATTAAATCAGATTTGTTTTTAAATACTATTAAAAGGGATAATCAAATACTCCAATCAATTCCACATAACATTTAAATAATAATTCAGAAAAATATAAGTAATTAATTTAGTAAATAATAAAGGGTTCCCAAGTTGTTGAACTATAACCTTAAAATAATATAATTAACTAATCACTCAAATAATTCAGATTTTAATAACTCATGAGTCGTGATAAATAAATAAATAAATAATGAATTGATTAAATAAATAAATCAGAAAACAATTAAATAATAATTTAGTTAAAAATTATCAGAAAACAATTAAAAGGCTGAACCGGAATAATTAGAATAAAAAAAAAGGGGTGAACCGGGGCTTGAACCCGTCCCCAACCTCTGCCCAATTCGACAGGAAGGAGGAAGAAGAGGAGACCCGCCGCTGCGCCTGGTGGCTCCGGCTGCGCCCGCTCCCAGCTCCGCCTCGCATTCGCACTCCTCTCTCACCCGCTCACTCGTTCTCGCATCCCCGCTCGCACTCAGCTCGCACCCCACCCCTCTCTCATGCCCTCGCTTGACACATATCGGCTCTCATCCTCGCCGCTCTCACTCCGCTCCGACCAGTTAAATCGAAGATGGGACGAAAACAAACACACAGGTGCACGAAGCTAGAGGCGAATGGAGGTTTAGGAAGCTCACCGAGGAAGTCGAGACTCGTCGGGGGGGTTCGTCGGAGCTCCTCGGAAACTCAGAAAGGCTGGCGGTGGCTGTGGAAGATGGATCCTCGGCGGTGCTTCTGGCTGGGCTGGGCAGATGAGGGGAGCCTGGAGACGTCGGGGCTCGGTGGTGCTTCTGGCTGGGCTGGGCAGATGAGGTGTAGTGTTTGTTTGGGGTAAATAAAAAAAAGGGAAAACTTTGGGGTTTGTCAGATTGTGAAACAGGAGAGGGAGGGGTGAGGGAGTGAAATGAGTTGAACAGAAAGGTGGACAAGAGGTGGTATTTGAATCGGTAAAGGAGAAAGAAAGAAAAGGAAAGACAAAAAGGACTGAGATGGTGGATGACAGATGAAGGAGTAGGGGAGGGTTGTAGGGGGAGGGAGTGAGTGTGAGGTTGAGTGTGAAATTGAGTAAAAGAAAGTCAAAATTAATACCGTAAATAAATTCCGAACTCGCTTTTCGACCTTACCCAACGCAATTAAAATCAATTTAAAATAAACTTCCGAATCTGAATTAGATAATGAAGCCTGAAAATATTTCTAGCCTTAAAATAATAACAAATTAGATAATGAATTCACCTTTGAATTTAAATAACAAATTCATGCCAGAATTTGGTCGAAAGAATTCAAACAAATTGTTTGCTCGAGGACAGAATTATTCAAAAATTTTCCGAATCATTAGAATTCAATCCCAATTAAATAAATATTAAATAAAATTTAATTCTTAATTTATAAAATAATATCTTAAAATTCCGAGTCTTTACACTAGATACTTGCTTCTAGTGATTCTTCCTCTCCAACATTGTAGTACGGAGTACTAGTAAACAAGCTATTGTAATTAAGAGTAGCTTTTATTTTCACTCACCACATCTTGTTGCGGTGGGTATATTTTTTTAAAAAAATTAATTCAAAACCACTATACCGCACCATACAGCGGTGGTTTGTCTCCATCTTTCCCACCTACCGCACCATACAATGGTGGGTTCGGTTATCCGTAATTAACTCACCGTAACATGGTGCAGTGGTTAACGGTGGAGATAGTAAAAATTAGTGGTGAAAATGTCAACCCCATATGTGTGTATATATACATATCATAAAGTTTTGTATAATATAACTTGGTTGTGCACCAAGATTTGATTGTATCACATTCACTTGTCCCTGTTAGGAGAGCCCATTAGATTTCCATTTAGTTAGTTGTGCTTTTTTTTGCCGATTATTTCTTCAAAAGTGTTTGATATGCTAATGAATCCATTTATTTTAATTTTTTTGGTGAAAAGAAAATTTATTTAAATTTTACTTGAACAAACTATTAGTATTGTTATTTTGAATATTGTATATAATCTTTTTTGAAAATTTTATAAAATTTTATAAACAAGGTATATAATATTAAGCTAATTTTAAGGAAAAAACATTAAAATATAGAAGAACCAACTAAATTTAGAATTAATGCAATACAATTTTTTTATATAAAATTTATAAATTATTTATTATTAAAATATTAAAATATTTTACTATATAATAGAACAACAAACTAAAATATTTAATGGAGTATTTATTATAAATATTATATAGTTTGTCAATATATTGTTATGATAAATAATCTATATTTATTTATAATACTATGCAATAACAATGAATTTATTATATAAATTTTAAAATTACATCAGCAAATATAAAAGGATTGTGCTATATACATCGGAGATAGGTGTTATATGCATTGCAACGGATTGATTCATGATCCATTCAATTACAGTACGACACCTGTTCAGTAATTATTGCAAGTTATAAAAAAAATTACATGGAAGGATCATAGATCCTTCCGTTATAAAAACAAATTACATAGGACGTATCAAGGAACCGTCCTAATAGATTAAGAAGCAAAAAAAGAGAGAAAGAAAAGTTGAAAAGGAACTTAGGCCATGTGCATCCGTATACATTTCTTCATGTACTTCATTCATTTTTTCTTTGCCATGTCAACATAAAAAATCCTCTTGTATATTTTATCAATTCAACTCACATCCGTATACTCCACTCTTGTGTACTTCATCCGCTTTTTAATTACTATTTAATTTTTTCTTTTCATCTGATGGTATACATATATTTGTTCACCAGTGATATTTGACCAACCCACTTTACATGTGGCATTTTTTCATTAGACCTATCTCTTACACAAGTTGAAAGTTAAACCAAAGGTTTGCACTTGGGAGTGTCTCCACAGAAGTACACTTGAGTTGTGTACTTCAGTTTTAATTTATTTTTTTAATTGTTTTTTCCTTAAGAACATGCTAATATAAGCCATTTGACTTTTGTGCACGTGGTTTAAGGAGTTAAAAATTATATACAATATTAATTTTTTTAATTAATTTTTTTTACATTATAATACTTATTAATAGTAAGTATTATAATGTAAAAAAAATTAATTAAAAAAATTAATATTTTATATAGTTTTTAGCTCCTTAAATTACGTCCACAAAAGTCAAATGCCTTTTATTAAAAATCGGAGGGAGTATATCATAACAAATCACCAGCCTAAGATTTTTTCAAAAAAAAAAAATAGATACACAATGTGAGAGACGGTTGGATAGGATTAGCTAGATTCCTTCAACTATGCCGATTTGGATTCATTAAGGTGTATGTATTATGTATATGATTTTTTTAACGAATTTTTAAATCTTGAGCTTATCCTATATAAATATGTGTACATGGGGTACATTATTAAGACATATTCAATGAAGTTGCGGTAGCCAACATTTCCATTTGTAAAATGGAGTATGACCGTATATTTTGGCTTAATTTAAATAGTCCAAACAAATTTTAATTTTTTTAATAATATCGTACTTATTTACTAAAACTATGAGATTATCAGAAAAATAACTAAATCTAAATATTTTATACAATTTTTATCATAAGAAAATGTGCGTAAATAGTAAATGACTTAGAAAAAACGGAAGGAGTATATCATTATTGCTATGAATATGTATTTTTTTTATAACGAAAGGATTAGAAATGTTCCTTAAATAGGTATCATCAAGGTGGAAATTTGAAATGTATAATCAAAGTGGGAGTTTGGAAGGTGAATCCATTAGTATTACAACACAACATATGTATGTTGAATGATTTTTTACAATAAAGGAATAATTTATCGGTCTTTCTAATATATGTTTTAAGGACATAGGTTAAGAAGCCTGATTGGAAAAGATTATATATCAAATAGAGTATCGAACCTAAAAAAAATATTAAAAAGGGCTAAAATAATTAAATCAAGGGGAATCATTTTAAATTAGGCTTTTTAAACCTATGCCCCTGGGGCATAGGATAGAACATCCGATCATCTATATATGGTGCTTTTTTGTGGATCGAGTGTGTAGCTAGTGTGGATGTGTGAACTACTCACAAAGTGCCACATGTCTCTAAAGACACAATTTATGATTTTTATGTATATAGAGTGAATCTATTGGCAAGACAACAAAATAACTATCGACACAATGAAATTTGTTTCGATGCACAACAAGTCATTTCCATTTAAGAAAATATTTATGAACTACACCGAGAGGAAAAGACAAAACTAAAACGCATTCTTCCTAATACTCAACTTGTTCAACCAACTATTATGTAAATATTTTAATTTTGAAAACACGCTAAATTTGTTGATATGCATTAAAAAACGAATCAATATATTTACGCTATTATTTCAGTAAGTTTTGATGGTTTTCAAATGGTTTTTGAGAACACTAATGTGTGGTTTGCAATTGTAAGATCTATCAAAACTAAGGTCGGTTATTTGTGATAAAGTAAATCTATAAGCTCAACAAATTGCACATCGAGCCAAATTAGTAACCTCTGCTAATTTTATCGAGGTTAACTAGGAGGGTCAACTCCTGTTGTTGAGATTAATTACATAATTTGCTCGTACTAGTCCACAACACGCATGCAAATGCATGTGGTTTGTTTTCTTGAGATGTTCTGAAACATTAGTGCATTTAGTTTTTAATTAACTTCTTCTTGTGTTGAAGGGGTTTAAAAGTTTATATTTTGTATCAATGTGTAAGATATTGCAATATCAAATTTATATTGCACAATTTGATTCCGTCGAATGAGAAAACACCTTAAACTTTAATTGGTTGAATATGTTGAGTTGTGCTATGCAATCATCCTCGACAAACTCTACTGGTCAATCATCCTCGGCTAACGGCACCAAGCTTCTTCATCATACTCGACCCAAATATAACATCAAACTCAATCCCCCAATAAGATATATATATATATATATATATATATATATATATATATATATATATATATATATATATATATATATATATATTCATCACAGTCACCCTATTATTCATCAAAGTTTTTGTTAAAATTAATTAAATATTCATCACAGTCACTCAATTATTCACAATTTCCCACATATTCATCAATATTCGGCAACATCTAAGAAATATTCATCACAGTAACACAATTACGGGATTGGGGTTGGATACACGCGCAAGGGTTTGAGTTTTTTGGGCGAAAATTTTTTTTAATTTGGCAATAATTATTAATTGAAATGAATCTCTTAAATGTTGTCGAAAAGCTTTGATGAATAATTGAGTGAATGTGATGAATATTTGATAAATTTTGCCGAATATTGATTTGTTAACATTTAACACCGTAAGAGTTGTTAACATTTGATCCGTATTCTATATATATATATATATATATATATATATATATATATATATATATATATATATATATATATATATATATATAAGTTGGATATTTCTATGCTCAGACATCAATTTCTATTGAATTAAAACACCTACAATACCCTTCTACCAACAACAAATAACAACCAACACAAAAATCAACAAATTTCACCAAGTTTAATCTCATTTTTAAAAATTCTATAATCCACAATTTCAATCCTATAAAGCTAAACCATAACCAATTTAACTGTTAAATCTAGGGGCAGATCTAAGAGTGGAAGACATCTGATCGTCGCTCACCCCGACCAGAAAAAAATATAAGAATATTGTATTCCAATATGTGTTATATATATAAAAAAAAATGAAGGTAAATACAAGTATAAGTATATTTAGTGACTTAGTGATTGAGCTCACCCCAATCAATCTTTGTTCAAATCCCACTAGGCACATATTTCCATTTATTTTTTTCTCAATCCATTTTCCATTATTTTAAAATGCTTATAATTTAAGGTATTCTCTCCATATATATTTTGAAAAAATATTTCTTATAAAAATAAAAAAAATATCCATAAAGAATTGTGCCTACCTTGGAAAATTTTCAGAATTCACATCTGGTTAAATCTTAACTTGTGATTGATAGATAAGATGAGCACTTGCATAAATCTACAAAAATCAGTTGAAATTCCATGGTAAAAGAAGCTCTCTGATCAAACTTCGATTTTGTTTTAAAATGAAAATGATTTATTGTGTAATTTTATAGAAAATATGTTGTCAATGATTATCATCTTGTCAAAATAACTCTTTTTTTTTGTTTTTTTTAACGGAAAGAATTCGATGCACCAAACAAGCCTGGTGGGCCGAGAGGCCAAAAATGACAAACAGACTAATTGTAATTATACAAGAAGCCAAAAAAATATAATAAAGTAAAGAAGAACCTGCTCACAACCAATCACAAATAAAAATCAACCCATCTAACAAGGTCGAGGAGACCCAGGGATATACTGTGAATGTCAAGAGCACGAGAGTGTCTATGGACTAACACGGTGTCTTGACGCCAGGGAGACAAGAACAAAAGCACACCAAGGGAAAGAGACATCACCCGGGGAAGTATGGATCACCAACGTTCCCCTCACATGGATGAGGGATCTTAAAAAACCACAAACACCACCACAATCAACTCGATGAACAGGATGCCCGAGACTGAACCTCATCCGGAACTAAACATAGCTACAACGGAGATTGACCTCAAACGGAAGAGCAACACCAACCGTGATCAAAAAGCGAACAAGGAGGAGGTAATTCCAAAGATTGAAAGATGGAGGTTATCTCATAAAATTTTGAAGGGAGATTATCCCAAAAATCTGATGTAAGGACCTTGTTTTTTTTAATAAAAATGGATTTAAGTCAGAGATTTCAGATATTTTGAAAATCCTCATCCTCGATTGTAACGACCCGAAATTTAAGTACCCGAATTAACCTTCATAAACCTACTTAGAAGGTAAATAAGGTTCGGAATACTAGGTTATCGGGGAACGTTATAGGAGAAGTTTGATCTTCTCACGTGAGCTTTGAATCTTACGACCGAGTATGAGTTATTATTAGGTTCATTTATGCGGAAGATTTAGTTGTCAAAAGATGGGGATTGCGAACCCCGAAAAGATCGTAAGCCCGTTGGAGGCTTTACCTGTCCTAGACTATCGCGAAAACGTTTCGAACAGAAATAAAAGCGGAAATCATAAATACAACAAAACGCCACGGCCGCGCCGGGTCAAAACCAAATCAAAGTAAGCTAGAAAGTAAAGAGTGTGTAAGTCATGCCTCACTCGCTCTAATCGTCCCAAAAGGTCTGTCTCGACAACCATCCACATAAGTAAGTCATATCGGGTAAGGGGTACCTGAATCTAAAAACAAGAAATAAATCGGGGTCAATCATCGGAAATATGCACACTCAATGCCATATAAAGAGGCATACTTAAACTACATCAATGTTAAAATGTAACACATAAGCAAGTGTATAGATATATATAAATGCGAAATAAACACACAAGGGCCCGTATCATCATCATCGTCATCATCATCATATCATAATATCTTCTCAAACGTACTCATCCTTCTCAAACGTACTCATCCTTCTCAGACATACTCATTCTTTCTCATCATAAGTCTTTCATCATTTCATTCTTGTTCCATCGAGTATAAGTCATTTATTCAGATTTTGACGGCCGTCCTACCATAGACACATAGCATACATATGAATGGTTGGATTTACTAAGTTCATCCTACGTCATATTACCGGTTTATATTCCTAAACATGTTACTAGGTCGCGTGATGCATGAAGACTCTCGATAAGACAAAGAGTATCACATAAATCCATCATGAGTAAGTCCTGGGGACTTACCTGGAGTCCGGAGAATAAGCAAGCAATAAAGTACACAACCAAGGATCCAATCAACAAGAGCCTATAAATTTCATTAAGCTTTCATTAGGTGGTATTCTAATGCATGGTACCCAACCTAATAATCAACATGCATCCACATGAGGTTCACGATTCTATAGATTACGCACTTTGGTTAAGTGATCCGGACTTAACCAGTTATAATCTATATCGTACTATCACATAATCGATTTTCTTCTTATCGGATCATAAGCCAAGTTATGGGTATTCTTCATTTCTGTATTTTATATGCTCTAAGTTTCGGTTATGCCATTACATATTTAACCATATTCTTAGCATTCCCTTAACCAAGTGTTTTAATCGAGTCATTATAAAGACTGGTTACTAAAATTATAATACATCTTGATACAACCGTTGGATTGCCGTAATTGTTTAAGGACAGTTAGATAACATTCCCAAGAACATCATATTAAAATTTCAGCCGAATCAGACCGTTGGATTGGAATTAAAGTCTAAATTACAGAGGCACATATATCCATTCTGTTTGTTGTGACGTTTGCTACAAAACGCAACCAAAAACACATAGAGGCTCCACTTCCTAAGCCCTATTTTACACATAAGGCTCCTAACCTATAGAGGGAAAGGTGGATGAGAGATTACCCTTGAAGCCTCTCTCGAAAAAGACCAAATTACCCCTCCAAGCTTCCCGGGACCTTGCGCCAAACACCTAGCATTTTTGACAAATCCAAACCAAAACATAAAAGGAATTCTTAGACAAAAACCTTCAAAATTAGTTGTACAAGAAGTATAAAATCAGATTTGAAGGGGAGGAAACCAAGACTCACCCAAACACACTTGAAAACCTCAAGAACACAAAGGGCTCGGCACAGCTGGCTCGAAAATGGGCCTCAACGGGCAGTTTGTTGGGACTGGATTTTTGTGAACTCACTATAGTTGGAAAGGCCTCTCTTTTGTGGATATTTGGCTTCAAGAATCAGCCAAAAAGCTTGAGTGAGGAGGGAGTTATGGTGGTTTGAAGTTGAGGTGTTGCTAGGCCAACAATGGCTTCCCTCTTTTCTTTCTCTTTCTTTTTCTTTCTTTCTCTCTTCTCTCTCCGGTTTTGGTGGTGTATATGGCTGAGAATGGCAGCCAATTGGGGTTCTTTATGGAGCCAAAGGGTGGGCAAGGGTGGTCAAGGAGTTGGTGTGTATTAGGTAGCATAGTGAATGGAATAGGACTTGGTCATTCAAAGGTGTCAATCCATGGGGGTTTTTATTCTTTAATCAACAAAATGATGGCTCATGAAGATCATCAAAATGGGGCTGAAATAGGTCATAGGGGAGGCGGCATTTTGAGGTTAAAAGACGTCTCGAAAAGTCGCGACAAGTTATAAAAGTTACCGAAATAAATGGATGACAAGTCCTTTGCCTCACCAATATTTCTCGGAAAATTATCATCCGAATTCCATAGATTGGAATTGTAATCCTCTTTCCATATAAAATATGTCATCCAAAAATTTTAAATTTTTCCGGGTTTTCAAAATCGTAAAAGGAGGATAATTGCTCGGATTATCCCTCGGAAATTAATTAAATAATAATTAATTTTTTTTTTCGGTCTTTACATCGATTTAGAATACTCGTTTTAAATTCCTTAGAGCGGATTTCGGCCTAATTTTGAACTCTTGATGATTTATTCCATCTTTCCACTTCGGGGTTTGAAAATAGCTTCGGATGTCAATATCCTCTTAAACCCTTCTCATCCTCACCAAACCTTAACCCGACCTCAAAGAGCATGTTAGTAACAACACAAAATCAAGAATAGAAGGAAAAGAAGAGTGGCTCACCCAAGGTCTTCTCTTCGAAGGAAAGTGCTCGGGGTGGTTCTTCGGGCTATGTCGGAGTTGGAACTTTAGCGAGGGTGGCCTAGGAAGTATGTTGGGATGTTAAAGTTGGACCTTTATGCAGTCAGGAGTGGAAAACAAGACCTTACCAAGTTAGAAACTGAAAACAAGGGAAAGGTGGTCGGAGGAGCTTGTTCTCGGCGACTTGGCTCTAGCTGGCTGTTGTTGGTACTCGAGGACATCGAGATAGTGGTGCTGCGGCTGCTACTACTGTGGACGGATGAAGAAGGAAGAGAAAAGAAGCTGAGCTTGGTGGTTTGAGCATAAAACAAGTAGGTTGGTGAGCTAGGAGCTCCCGGCTCTAATGGGGGAAGAAGAGGAAGAAGAAGATGGTGAGGTGGAGCTATGGAGGGGCTACTGGTGGTGACAGTGGTGAAATGGAGGAGGTAAGGGCTGGTGGTTCACATGAAAAAAGGAGGAAGAATAAGGAACAATGAAAGAGGATGAGAGAGAAAGGAGGTTAGGTGTTTTATGATTTGTGTTTTTGTCTTATGGTGTGTTGCAAAGAGCAAAAAACCAGATTATATGGTGAAGCTTGGGTGTGGTTTAGAGCTGGTTTCCGGATGTGTACAAGGAGAGACAAGGTTTATTTTCTTTGCCATTTTTGGTTGGTACAAGGATGGAGAAAGGAAAAGCCAAGTGTGGGTGTTTTGCCTCAACGGGAAATGGGGAAGGAGGTGGGAAGTTTCCTTTGATTCAAAATCAGCTCAATGGGGACCAAGGGCTGAGAATTTCGGATACACCAAGGGAGAAAGAGGACAAGATTTGTAAGAGGGAAATAAGGGTGTGGTCCCAAAAGCGCGAAATTCAAAATCCCGAAAGTTCGTTCCCAAAACCCGCTCTCTTGATCTCATCTTGACTCGATCAAAATAAGATTTCAAAAGTCTGTTTTGAATTGGGATTTTGCTATGCCCTAAAGTATGTGATTTAAATGATATTTGATGATAGAATGTTACATGTTCTTTGTGTGATTTTGAGATTTCAAGATGCATGTTTTTGTTATGTGAACTTGGTTTCAAAAGGGTATTTGAGAAACATTTTCGAAGGCTAGGATGTTTTGACAAACAAGATTTTAAACTTGGTTTAAAAAGGAGGTTTAATGGTAATCGTTGATTTGACTAACGATGAGTTGAGGAAATCGTTTTGGAAATGAGTTTAACCTAACTGGGGATTTAAAGAGAGCTTTGAAACTTAGGGATTTCTAGCTTGGACTAACGTGATGACTGGTTATATGTATGCTAGTATGTGAAGTATGTGCGATATGATATGTTATGATATGTTGTGATATATTATGTAATGTTATGATATAAGTATATGATTAAAGCATGAATTATGTTGAGAATAAGGATTGTGTTATGATATGTATATGAGTGCAAGCATGTTGCTATTAGAATGATGAAATACGGTGTATGGTATATGAACATTATATGATGATGAATGAGATATTATGATGAAATGTGATATGATAATGTGATAAATATGGAAATGATTTTGAGGTATAATATGTTGAGATGAGATGGTATATGATGAGTTATGATGAGATTATATGATGAGTTATCATGAGATGATATGATGAGATGAGTTATGAGATAAGTTGTGATGATGATGATATGGAAGTTATGATATTGAGTTCTATGGTTATGTGAACTTATGTATGGTATTACTCATGCTTATGTGTTTTGAATGTAGACTTATATGTTTACTATGCTTACTAGGTGACCTTTAATCTACCTTACCGCTTTACCTTGTTGTTATGCAGAAGTTCCCTAGAGGGCTTACTCAAGTTGGACTCTCATGCCTATTGTTGCATCTTATGCTAGGTGTTGCATTTGCATCCCATGTGATCATGTAGTATCCTGCTTAGGTTTACACAATTGAATGAGCATTTGTTTACTCTATGTGTTTGGTAGAACGGTCATTAATTGTGAGTCTTAGAGTCTTTTGCTAGGGTCATAGAACAACCCAACTCCATCGGGTTCGTTCCTCATCGAGTCATATGGTCTTGTCATGAGAAATAAAATGAGAATATGAAATGAGAAAAGCGATATGAGAAATGAATATGAGATATGAAATATGATATTATATGATGAGATATGCTATATATCTACAAGCTCAGCCGACGTCTGTACTAACGAGAATGGGTGCAGAGGTAGGAGAGGGACATGCCACTTGACATTCTATGCGAGTACCCTTTATTTACAGCATTTATACACTATATAACCTATCAGCATGCTTGATTGTTAAAGATTTCAGTACTGCATTAGAAGCATCTTTATTATGATCAGCGAATATTATGCGGTCTCCAGGAGCCCCATGCGTGGCTCGACTTGACTCCTTTCCCCATTCTTCTTTTTAGGTATATATTTATACATGCTTTTCACTTGTGATGGGTGCTGTTTGGTGGGGGATACCTATGGTGTATGTTGAGAGGCTGACTTTGGCACTCCTAATGATGTTTTGGAATTTTGATTACTTACATATTTATGCTTTGAACCGGCTCTGTCGTGGCACTTGTATCGAATTTATTTTGATTGCTTGGTTTGAAACTAAAATGTTTTCCGCGACTTAGAAAATAGGACATGTACAATTGTGCTAACACCGGGTCCCCAATGGACTTATCGAAATTTAGGGATCGAATTCCCTACTTTCCCACTAATCCTTTGTTTAAACCTTCAACCCGTAGTTGGATTGCAAGATCCGAACGAAGGTATCCATTCCTTCAAAACGTAACCCGGGTTTTATAACTCGGGCCGTTACATTTAAAGAGGAAGGTTAAGAAAACATTAAGAAAAACATTGTAATTATCTCTTTGAATATTCAAATTTTATTTTAAATCATTTCATTAATATTATTATTTAACATAATCTCGGATTTTGATATGGTTTAGTCTAGAATTTGGGCCCATCTCATAGAAAACAATTTTGAGGTTAGCTAGGAAAGAGGCCGATTATACTTGTCTTATGATTGTAATGATTATTTTGTGAAGAGTTGTTCAACATGTGAAAGGAAGTCTAATGAAGGAATGAAGGCGGATGAGAGATGGCCAACGACGAAAAGAACCTCTATGAAGATGGCCGACTTCGGAATGTCGCGAGAGGACCACCACCCAAAGGCCAGCTATTCAATTAGGGGTTTCAAAACCTGGGAAACATATAGAAAGAAACCCAGGTAACAAAGTCACCATCAAGGCTACCAATTTGAAAGTTTTAGGGTTTTGGGTATGGATAAATTTAGGGCTTTTGTATTCAATGGCAACCGCTCACGAGATCAACCAAGAAGGCTTGGATTCTTAGGAAGCATCGGATCTGCGAGATTCAACTGTAATGAGAGTTGGCCTTCAAATGAGGGGTGGTAGTGCTATGGCCATCAAAAGAGGGTCGATGTGCTGGTGGTGGCGCTTAGCGGAGGTGGGTGGCCATCAAAAGAGGATGCCTTAGCCTGAACCTGTAGAAATCCAAGAAGGTGACGATGAACAGTGACCTCAAAAATCAGATCTGAGGTTTAGGGATAGTCGTATCTAGCTTCAAACTATTGGGACCAAAAAGATCCGACAAAGGGAATACCGATTTAGGTGGTGGTGTCGCCGGATCTAGACCCAAGGGTCGTAGATCCGAGCACCCCAACCGGATTTTTGTGTGTTTTCGATTTTTATATGGGGTTTTCAGATTTTGGAGATTATCCTCTTTAATTTGTAGTTAATGATGATGGGGGTTGCCCAAAGATTAGATATTGTTGTTGTTTTTGGATTTGGGGTTGAGATTGTCAATCTCGATTTTTCCCCTAATATTGTTGTTATGGTGGTAGGGTAGAGATGATGGTGGTGATAGGGTGGTTTTGATTTTTGGTGGTGGTAGTTTGGTACTGCGGTTTGGTTTTGGCGCCCTCTCTCTCTAGAGAAGTACATGCATAGCTCTTATGATATACTCCATAGAGTATACGATTTGTGAACACCTTGTATAAAAATTACAAAATAGATCCTTAATTAACGGCTAGTATTTTCCTAAAGCGTCGACTGAGTGATCCCAAAAAAAATGATTCTGTATTTTATTCCGAGGTGGCTATATACATTCATGACAAGTGCTATATGTACTTCTTAGAACGAATCATAGATTCGTCCATTGTAAGTTAAAAAAAATACACGGATGGATCCTAGATTCGTCAATTATAAAATAAAAATAAAAAAAATTATATTGATCCTTCCTATTAAATTTTTTTGGGTGATTTTGCTAACTAGTCTATTATGAACCTTTAATTAGGTGATTAGCCCCCAAACTAATTTAATTGGGTGAGCTAGCACCCTTCTCAAATGGAGTATTATGGGTCAACGGTCAGCATGTTTGACCGTCAATCGGTCAACGTTGACCGTTGACCGATCAACGTTTACCGGCTCTTTTATTTCATTTTTTACCGTGATGCCATTTTTCCAATGTTAATTTTTACCATGATGCCATTTTTTTCCTGAAATGTTTTGATGCCATTTTTCAAAGTAGTGTTTTGATGCCAAATTTTTAATAAAATTTTTTTTCTTTAACGTGATGCCACTTTTTAAAGTAGTGTTTTGATGCCATTGTTCTAATATAATTATTTGATGTCATTTTTTTATTACATTTTATTTTCGCTTTGATGCCACTTTTCTAATGAAATAGTTTGATTACACTTTTTTAATGAAACCTTGATGATATTTTTTGTTTACTGTGATGCCACGTTGACCATTGATGTCATTTTTTTTACTGTTGACTACTGATAACACTTTTTTTTATGTCAATTTTTTTATGATATTTTTTTACCGTGATGCCATATTTTTTCAAAGTAGTGTTTTGATGACATTTTTTCTTTAATGTGATGCAACTTTTTCAAAGTAGTGTTTTGATGCCATTTTTCTAGTGTAATTATTTGATGCCACTTTTTTAATTTAATCAATTGTATATCGATATATTTTCATCAATTCTACTTTTATTCATTGATGACATGTTTGTGATTACACTTCATTGATGCAATCACTTGTGGTGACATGTTTATTACATTTTTATTCATTGATGACATTTGTTATTACACTTCATTAATCGCAACTGTTTATAGTGACAATTTTATATAATTGATGACATAGGAGCTTAAAACGTGGATCAAAATATTGTCACCTTATTGCACGTATAAAAACACAAGGTTATTGAAACTACGACATTAATATTGGTTGTATACGTAAAAACACCTATTATAACATGTCATCAACTAAAAAAATACATCAATGTAAGTAATATAAAGTGGAATCAATGAAATGAATACAAGATGACATAACCATCCCAGAATTATATACAACATTTCTAAAGATTCCAAGCACTCGGATTTCTCTCTGCCATCAAACTGATCATGGAAGATTTGTAGCACACAGGACATATATGAAGACCACATTCACCTCTTATGGGTATTCTTTCATAATCTGTGCCTATCATAATGTAAAATTGCTTTTAAGGAACAAGTTTATTCCAAGTAAAAGCTTCATAAGCTTGGTATGTTACTCACTTGAACAATATACCAGATTGAAATCATAAGATATGCAGCCACGAGGAGGAGGCCACCGACTACCCAGCTTGATGTCGACATACGGTGTTGCTGTTAGTACCATTGTTGGACCCTTGAACAATGTAACCATGGAGATCGTTCCAAATCCCCGAGTTCAGGCGTTGGTGATTACAGTAGCTTTTGAGTCTGTCCTTGTTTGCGAGTTTAATCTGTCCTTGTTGTTTTGGGTATAAGAACTCCTATGGATTGTATTTGGAGTTGCTTGCTTCTTCAATTCAAGCGACAAATCGTATAATTGAATATATTGTGTACATGTAGACAGAGTTGTCAAACATATAACAAATAAATATCAATTAATTCCAAGATGAGCCTCGACAGATTTCTCAGATTGCATTCACAACGTACTATCCTCTTCTAGCTATACATGTTTGTTTAGATTAGGATTAACAAAATTGAATCCAAACTCAGTTTTATGAAAGCCAACCGGTATACATATTAAACACACATACATCTTCATGTTAAGTCAAAAAATATGGCTGCCTATATCCCCTCTTTCTTTTTCATGTGACAGTATTTTAAAGAGGCAAACAAGTGGAACATATGATATATAATGAATATTCCAAACACCCTATAACCGAATACATACAAGTATGATAGCAATATAAATGCCCCTTTGAACCTGTTGTGACAGCAGCCTTTAATCTTCAAAAGTACGTCATCATTTCTTTCAAGCTGTTTGTCTACCAAATTTATTGCCTTTTGATTAGTAGCTCAGAGGATGTATATATGAATTTCAAATTGAAAAAAGCACCAACAGTGGCCATATATACATACTAGTTCAGCACCCGCACTGTGTGCGGTTTTTTTAATTTAAATAAATTTAATAATAAAACTTGTTTATTCAATTACTAAATTTCTTCCATACTTCTGATTCTCAAATTTGAATGAATTTATACTTAATTAGTATAAATGCTAATTTCTCCTTACTCTGGTCTTACTCCTTAATCCTTGCTAGTTAGTGCATATTAGTGGAAACAACATATGAAAAGCTATAATTTCTCAAATCTGAATGAATTTATACTTTATTGACAATATATGAAACAACATGTGAAAAGCTAGTAAATATTAGCGGAAACAACAAAATAACATACCTTGTAACCAATCATCACATTTTTTCGAAAAACTTACAAAGGAAATCGTAAACAAAGTCGTAAATAACCTGCAATAACAACACCAAAAAGAAGGGAAAAGACATCAACGTTTGTGAAATAACATTAACAATCTAAACTATATATAGGTTAAAATCTAAAAATCTATCCATAATTATATATGTATAAAATCCAAAAATATATCTCATAAATATATCAATACCTTCAAGATATATAGGAAAATTTTATTTCTTATTGAATTCCATCCGTTGATAACTTTTACATGGCTAAGTATTATTTTTTCAATTTACCCAAAACCTTTTATCTTCTACATAATAATAAAGGTATTGATAAATTTATTTAATTATTATGACCATAGTAAGTATTATTTCAATTTCGTCAAAACTTTTTATCTTCTAAAAATATTTTCATATTGATGAAGTTATGGATAAAGTTATTTAATTAGTATGTCCATGTAATATATTGATAAAGTCATTATCTTCTAAAAATATGTTCATATATAGTGAAAATAGGTATAATCTTATCTTATATAATAGTCTTTAAAATTAGTCAATACAGAGTATCATCTAAAAATATATCCATATCTAATCAAATTGGGTCAAATTTTATCTTATGCATACATAGATATATTTTAAAATTAGTTAATATCTTCTAAAAATATATCCAAATTTAATCAAATTGGGTCAAATTTTATCTTTAGTATATATAGATATATTGATTAAATACAATAAGAATAAAATTTTATCTTATGAATATTGATTAATTCAAAAATTTGTTAATATCTTCTAAAAATATATCCATATTTAATCAAATTGGGTCAAATTTTATCTTTAGTATATATAGATATATTGATTAAATAGAGTAAAAATAAAATTTTATCTTATGCATATATTGATTAATTTAAAAATTTGTGATTGGTTCATACTACTACGATTAAGGAGAAGCTGCCATGTGTCTCAGGCGACTTCTCCTTTATTATATATAATTGATGATTGATATACATCTTTGAATGGAATCAAACAACCCTTTGTATAAATACATAGCTATCTATATATACTCTTTGTCTTACAGTAGCCTTTTGTTTCATTCCAAACTTCATCACGCAGTCCTGAACCAAAGGATATCACAGAAAGCGAGAACTTGAGGTTAGGAGTTTCGGCGAACAATTAGGTAATTTAGGGGCCGAAATTGAACCAAATAAATAGAACGGATCCTTACGAAGGGAGCGGTGGCGATGGAAGAAGTGGAGGCAGGGCGACTGCAAGCCGGCACCAGCGCGAAACTTAGATATGAGGACGGTGCCGAGCTCAAGGGACTTGGAATCGGGGCGAAACTTCAACGGGGCTCTGAGGACTGTGCACAGGAATCCACATAGGCTGTGATGGGGGCACGATTGGAGAGAGCCGAGAATTAAGGATTTTGATCTAGGGAGGATCATATGCATTAAACCAAAGCGCCTCGCCGGACCTTTTTTGCTCGGACATAAGATTTACACCTACATGAATTCCAAGTATCAATAGGACATTTAGTAACAAGCTACTGAGGTCTATTAATGTTGGAAATCAAGACAAAGTGGAAGATGAAAAAAAAAATGACAAACCTTCCACACTTGTACATGTTCTCCCATCTAAATCTTCCCATACAGTAAACTGAGTAAGTGCATCTTCCAAAGACTAAACCCAACCATATATTTTGAGGTTGTTTCCATTTTCACATTCCAATGTTAAAAATCAAATGATACCCTCCCAAAATGAACCGTTTCATATCAGAGTTTCAACATTGAACACACTAATTTGTTTACTGATGTCAATATTTTTTGTATTTAAACTCCTGAAGCCTGAAAGCAATTAAAAAGGGTGTTGCTATATCCACCGCAAATCCGGATTAAGGATTTTCACGTCCTTAGGGACGTGCATGCACGTCCTTAGGGACGTGCATGCACGTCCTTAAGGACGTGCAAGTCTGGGACTATGCACGTCCACTAGCAAAGGCTTGCACGTCCTTAACAACGTTCTTGCACGTCGTTAAGGACGTGCAAGTATTGCACGTTGTTAAGGACGTGCAAACCCTAGTAGGGTTTTAGGGTTTAGGGTTTAGGAATTCCGAGGGTTTTGTAATGTTAATTGATAAAATTGAAGTGTTAGCTAGTGGAGTTGAAGGATTTCGGGTAAAATTAAATAGAAAACAATATTTGTTAAGGTTTTCATTCGGATAATATGCGAATAACGTTACAAGGAACGGAAAAAAAAGTTTACATACATAATTTTAATAAACTTGTGGAATAAAATCTAGGAAAATAGTAAAGGGCGGCCGGACTCGACACGCAAGGCTCGAAATCTCTCAAACTGAGCTTGAAACGGAGCATCCCATCCTTCGACGCTCGGATGATGATGTGCGACCCATTCTGGCGGAGGCGGCGGAATAGGAGCGTTACGACGCAACCAGATCTATGAGAACGAAAAATTAGAGTTAGAGTATTGACATATATATGAAAAGCAAGAATAGGTAATAAAACAAGACGTTTGAAGTCGTACCGCGGCAAAATGGTCTTGGTTTCCGATGCAGGCTACACCAAAGGTTGCTGATTGAGGGTTGTTAGCAGGTGTCGGCGAGGTCATGGGAAGACATGTGAACGGATGATGCCAAGCTAGGACGACGAGAGGAATCTGATATACCGTTGCAAATACTAAACCCATAATTGGTAGCTCTATCCACCGTCTCCTATCACCATGCACAGCTCCCGCCCATCTCTGGTAGTTGACGAACTGCTGGAATTGGTACCCTCCCGTATAACAACCGGCGTACAGATCGGCGTGATCCTCCAAGTGATTGCATAGTAACGTTTTGAGTTCCGGGAAAGCAGTCTCGCCGATCGGTGATGTCAAAGCCGCCAAAGCACGGTAGCCACAATGACCATCTCCAACAGTGTCCCTCACCGTCTCAATATGACCGAGCATGAAGGGATCAACGTTGTTTCGACCCCAGTTGAACCCTCCGAACACATCATCACGTCCACGTCGAGCTGAGGTTGCTTGTGGACGATGCCGAGCAGCACGTCGAGCAGCACGCGCTTCTTCTCTCTCAAACCTTTCCCTTACCTCCTCGTACGGCAACGGGTTGGTTCTGCAGGCATTCCTCGACCCCCGAGGCCTCCCCTTCCTTCGGACGCTTGCTGATGAGGGTGGGTGCAGCTCATCCTCGCATAAATCGTTGGAAGCCGTATATGAAGATGACAGCTCATACGGCAGTGGGGTGTCGTCGATGTCAGTCCATGACAAATCCATCCAGAACGGGTGGATGTCCTCGGCGGGTATCGGAGTACCGGAGTTGACGTATTCCTGAATCTCATGGACACATGGGATCCCGTAACAAACCCTCCAATGTCGGTCCGTGCATACCGGAGGAACCTTTTGGTCCACGACGTCCTGCCACATCTTGTACAGATAATCGAAGCACTTTTTGGAGATTAAAGTCTTTACCTCATCGAAAAGGTTGACTTTAAACGCCGCTGTTGGCCATTTGAAGCGGTCGATCTCCAAAGCAGTTTGCAACTCATGCAGTTGACAATCGTTGACTCTATGGATTGCATCGATCACGATGCGAAAGTCACCAGTCGATGAGTGAAGTGCCTCCTTCAGAACCTTGATGTGACGCTGGTCTCATCCAACTGCCTCAATCCGTACCCAATGGATTTTGGAGGAGTGCCAATTTCCTTCATCCACCTGGCCATCTTCTTTTCCCCCTCTGTCATCTGTCCGGCGATGGCGTGACCCTTCAAGATCGTTGGAAGCCCATGGTTATGAACACCGTGGGTTACCGTCATAACCCAGTGACCCGGCGGAGCTTCGTGTCCGTGTAGAGAGAATGGACAACCGTTTATCTTCGACTGCGTGCTCCGGAGCTTCCGCCCGCGTGGTCGGTACTCCCCATACTGCTCGCAAGCAAGACAAACCCCGCCTGGACGATTCGACGCCCCCGTCCAAGACCGCTTGATTACTAAAATCATGCAGTGTCTCCGACCCAAGTCCTTGAAATGCGTAACCATTTCGTCACGGTCATTCCAAACCCTTGGGTCCGAGAACTCAGGTGTAAAGTCTCGAAACTGTATTAACATTAGTGGAATATGAACAAAACGGAAGGAATACGCAATATATTCACTATACGAAACGTATCCGTACCTCGGAAACTTGGAGATGAGGATTGCTTTGCGGCTCGGCCATAACGATTCTAACGGTGAATGAATATATCGACACAAGACGGTAAGACGGTCCACCTCGTCCCGCAGCTGCCGCACCTTCTTCAGCTTCGCGGCGTCCTTCATGCGTTGTGGCCGCTGGGCAGGGTCATCCTGGGGCTGCCCCCCTCCCACATGCATGCGCAGCCTAATCTGCTCAGGATCAGCCGCGGCCTCTGGGTCATCAGCGGGGGCGGGGTCGACGAGCGGGCCGTGTCTCTGCTGCCAGAGCTCAGTCAACCAACTCACTGGAGGTCCGCCAGCGTGTCTATATGACTTCAGGGCCTGCGGGGTGAGCTGGTAGTACTCCGCGACGGTGGGGATCAACGCTCCCGCGGGCAGATCTGACGTACAAGGGAGGCCATCGATCGGAAGTCCCATGAGGCAGGCAACATCGTGCAGCGTGATGGTCATCTCGCCCCATGGAAAGTGGAAGGAGCTGGTCTCCGGGTGCCAATGCTCCAAGAAGGTTGTGCAGGTAAACTCGTCGACACACTCCCAGTGGAGGGACCTCAGCTGCGGGATGCCGGATGGGATCAGATCCTGCACCCAGGTCCCCGGGCCCTCAAATATGTAGCGATCAAAAGGCTGCAGGTGGGTCGCCCGGTGGTGGAACTTAAGCAGCGGCAGCTCCACAGTAGGATCTCTCCACACCTGATACGCGCGGTGATGTCTGTAAGACAGAAGCAGCTCTCCCGGCGACAATAAAGGGTCAACCTGCACAGCCGGGGCGGCTGCCTGCGCAGGTATGGGCTCGGGCTCTACCTGTGGGCCCCCCTGGCCCTGAGCCTGCCCCTCCTGACCGTCGACAGCCTCCTCAACGACGTCAGGGATCACATCATCTGCAGAGGCCAAGGAGATCGTCGCTGGGGTGGGGGAGGTCGAAGGCTCGGCCTCCTGGGTGCCGGATGTAGAAGCCTCTGCAACGGCTGAAGTAGAAGTCTCCGGAACGGCTGAAGTAGATGCCTCCGGGATGGTGGGTGGAACACGAGTAGGCGGTCTACCCATGTCGCCCCGTCGCCCAACGACTACGTCAGTAATGCAGCTACTCAAAACATCAGCGGTCTCCAAAGAAGGCTGCAACCCCATCATCGCATCGCCAGAAGGATCCCAAGCTGGCAGACCCTTCCAGAAGCTGTCGTGCTCGTCGGCCGGGGGGGTACCCATCGACTGCTGGTACCGCTCTGCAGACGCAAGCAGATCGTCGACTGTGGCTGTCGGAATGTCGGGTACCGTCTCCTCTGGAATCTGGCTGACCGCTGCCCGGCCGGCGATCGTAACAGGCCGGAGGGTACCATCACCCCTCATGAGCCTCCCTGCCTGTTATTATGAAATTTAATGTTTTTATTGTCTTTCATTTAGAATTTATTTGTATGTAGTTTAATATATTTTAATATATTTTAAAATATTTTAATATTTTTATTTTAATGTCTTTTAATATATTTTAATATGTTTTAATATCTTGTAATATATATTAATCGTTTTTATTGTTTTTCCATTAAAACTATCAAAATGTACAAACTATATAATATCTATCAAACTATATACTAAAACTATATGATCTATTTTTTATTGTTTTTCAATTAGAATTTATTTGTATGTAGTTTAATATATTTTCATATATTTTAATGTTTTTATTTTAATTTATTTTAATGTCTTTTATTATATTTTAATATATTATAATATCTTGTCATATATATTAATCGTTTTTATTGTTTTTACATTAAAACTATCAAACTATATACTAAAATAATCTATCAAATTATATTATAAAACTATATTAAAATATAAACTATATTATAAAACTATATTAAAATATAAACTATATTATAAAACTATAAAAATAAATCAAACAATTTAAATAAATCAAAAACATACCGGTGGGGTCGGGACCGGCGAAACCTCTACAGACCGCCGCTTCCGCGGCGGTAATAGGTCCGCCTCCACCACTCCGTCGCCATCACCACCACCACCACTACCGGACGCCGCCGCCGCCGCTGCTCCACCACCACCACCGTCACCATCACCACCCTCCTCAACCTCCATGGGCGCCACCCCACCACCACCCCCGGCCACCGGCTCCACCGCCACCCCCTCCCCCAGTGCTCTACCCCCACCACCACCCTCCTCAGCCACCGGCTCCACCACCACCTCTCTCTCCGGCTCCATCTCTCTCTGTCTCGATCTCTTCCTCTCTCTCTCACTCCGGCGATCTCTCTCTCTCACACTCCGGCGAAGACGAAGAAGACGAAGACTCTCTCTCGACTCTCTGGCAAAGAAGACGAAGGAAGGAAGACGAAGAGGCACGTCCTCTTCGTCTTTTGTAGACGGGCTTGCACGTCCTTAAGGACGTGCAAGCCCGTCCTTAAGACCGTGCACTTTGCACGTCCTTAAGGACGTGCAAGCCCGTCCCTGAGGACGTGCAAGCACGTTTTAAAAAAAAATTAAAAACGTGCTTGCACGTCCGGGCTCGGGTGGCTGTATAATACCTTGCACGTCCTTAAGGACGTGCAAGCACATCGTTAAGGACGTGCATGCACGTCCTTAAGGACGTGGGGATTTGCGGTGTATATAGCCGGAACGATTAAAAATCATTAGCTTAAAAGTTACCACAAGAATTGTATCTAAAGAGTAGCTGCTGAAGAGCAAGCATGTGAGCAGCATCTTTGTACTGAGAACTCAAAACAACATCGTAGCTCATAGATGTGGCAGGAGGAGCTGCAGCATGAAGGTTCAATGAGAAGTTTCCAGGAATGTTGCTAGAGCTCCCAAATGCATCATATTGCTATTTTATCAATGAATTTACTAATCATTTTATGAAGGTTAACTTAAAAACATTCAATTAACACAAACGATTTGGAGCATCATGCATAGTAGGTTGAGAGCCCCTTCTTGTAACGCTCAATTAACACAAACGATTTGTTTACAGTTCAAATTAGGTTTAACAATCGGCATATAAAATTTAGTACTAACTGCAATCAAAGTCAAAATCAAATTCAATATCCAAAATAACACACCACAAAAGTCAATTGATTGATTCATAAGCCACAAGCAAATCAAACGATGATAATCAACCGATCACTTATCGCTTCAATTTCAACTTTATAGTACAAATCAAAAAATTGAAAGAGAGAGAGAGATGACTCACTTGCCAGGATGAGACTCTTCTAGGTCATTCAGTGAGAGTGCTTTGAACCTCGTCATCTTCGCCACTGGAGCCAGTCTCATCTCCGTCGCTATCGTCAGGAGCGCCAATCGACGTGCTTTCCAATGAAGCATCATCCGATCCAGAAACCTTAAATATAACAACACTAATACCAGAGAGTGTCCTCTCTCTGGTAATCCCCGTTCCTCAACAGAAATGATCGAATTCGTCGTCGACGAGGAGAAATCGAAAAAACAAAAAGAACAAGAAGAAGAGGAGGAGGAGATTTGGACACGGAGGAGTCTGAATCTCTTACGCTTGGAATGGAAGGGGGATCAGAGGTGATGGCTTCGGCGGTCCGAACGAAGAGGCGAGGGCGAGCAAGACGAACGGTCCGAACGGAGGCCACCGGAGGTTGAGAAAGATGGAGATTGAGAATCGCCATGGGAGGTGCACGGATCTGATGATGGGGGGAGAAAGTAAAAGGGAAAGTGGAATGGGGTACTCAAGCCTAATTAACTTTCAATGGAGCACAACACAACCAATAAAACATTAAAAGAGGTTAATTACCTAATTGAATGTGTAAAAGGGTATAATATACCAAATTTTCTCAATTTTTTTTTAAAAGAAAAAAATGCTGCTTTTGTTTTGCCTCTCTCTTTAATGGGTCGTTTGACCAAAAATAAATGGAGACCCGTCACCCCCTTTATCTAAAAAAGAACGCGCTATTCCACGCGCCTCTCTACCTCCCTTGTACCAGAGAAACCCTAGAAAAAAAACTCATCTATTCGATCGATCTCAATCGGCCTTCATGGATCTCCTTTCTCTGCCACTTCGGTCCCTATGGTTATCAATCTCTACTGCCTACAAAAGCCTTTTGGCACTGGATCTGGTACACCCAACTAAGTATTTTCAGGAAAAAATCAAAAGGGGATCCTCTTACATCCCATCTCCATTTGTACGATTGGGGGTGCCCGTGCTCAGATCTGGATCCTTTTGAATGTTCTCTGCATCGTCGTACTATGAATTTGAAGGCGCCTTTCTTTCCCCTCCTCTGCTGGTGTTTCCGCCGATGGGACTTCTCTTTTGGTTCCTTGGTGGGGTTTCTCAGAGTTCTCTCCCTCTGTGATGCTGGGCTTCTGTTCCCGGAGCTAGTTGACTTCGAGTTGCCTCTGAAGTTGGATCTCCGATGGCTTGGGCCGTACAACCATCATTGGTGGTGCAGGCCTCTCCTTGAATGGTTTTTTACACCCACACTCTCACAGGTATGACATCCAACCCTATAACTCGTTTCTAAAACTCCTTCTGTCATTGTGTACGGTCTGTTCTTCCTCCTATCCCTCTTCCTGTAGTTTCAAGGAAGGTTTTTCCCTTCTGCAGATCTGCTCGCCTTCCAAATATGAAAACCTCTTCTTGTTCTTGATACTAACCCTTATCTATAAAAACAACATTCATCCTGAATTTAATGCACAACTACCTTCCTCTCTTGGTCTTCTCCTCTCCTTCTCTTCTCTCTTCTCTGTCTGTATTAATTACAGTAACCACTACTTAAGCTTTTCGCTTGCTATGACAGGCAATAAGAAGAACCTAAAAGGGAAGGAAGGCCTCTCTGAGGTCTCTCCGACACCCAATACCTCAAACCATATTGGGAAGCCTTCGGGCCAACCCCCTTTACCTAAAACTCCCTCCAAGTCACCCAAACGTGACAAGGGCAAAGGGAAACTCGATCTGAACATCTTTTTCACCCAACTTCAAAAATACGCCCCAAAGTACAAGTTTGATACCAAAGCTATCCTGTATGGAAGAGCTTTTGGTATGCCTATTGAGCTGCAAAAGATCCAATCTAAATTCGAGAATGATTGGAAAGCCCTGTCGGGTGAATTTGAGTTGCTGGACATGCCAAATCACTGGTTCCAGCTTAGATTTTCTAACCTCCTTGATCTCAAGCGGGTTTGGGAAGCAAGACCTTACCATGTTTTTGGTCAGTTGATCATCCTTAGGCCTTGGAAGCCTAATTTTTATCCACTTACTGAAAACACCACCTCTTTAGATATGTGGGTTCGCATTACCCTTATCCCTGAAATCTATAAGAAACCTGGTGCCATTCAAACAATCCTGAAACACAATGCTTTTGGCACCTTTGTCAAGCATGACCCCTCTGTTGATGCCAATGCCAGATATGCCAGAGTATGTATTAACCTTGATCTTGGTGAGAAAGTACCCAATACCATCCTTATCCCAGTCAACAAAGACCAAGTTTCTACCCACATCATCTGGTTTGAGGAGTTTCCTGAAGGTTGTGGCAACTGTGGAGCTCCTGTCCATCTTTTCTCTCAGTGTTCCTTCTTCCTTCCCAAACCAAAGAAAATCAAAGTCACAATTAAGAAACCTAGTGTCAACCCCCAGCAGATTTGTGATAACCCAGAGGAAGAGGGGTGGACCAGGGTTCACAAAAAGGGAAAATCTATCAAACTCCCAAACCCAATTACTGCTTTCAGTAACAAACCTTATGTTTCTGGAAAAGGAGGGGTTCCCATTGCTTTTGAAACCCTTTCTAACTCCTCATCCTCCTCTAAAGACTCCAAGAACCTTGGGGACCATCAAGAAGCTGACACCCCATACCCCCCTGCTCCTTCCACTGGTTTCCCTCCCCCTGCTCCATTGGTTGTTGTTGCCACTGGTAGCCCAATGGTTGAGCCTCTCTCTGCTCCCACTGCTGGCTTCAGTGGTGACCACTATGTTGAGCCTGGGGTTGAGTTGGTTCCTGTGGGGGCTATCCCTTCCTCTCTGTTGCCTCTCTCTGGATCTGACACTGTCACAACTAACCCACTGCACTTCTCTAAGGATGAGTTAGTAGATGCTGGCTTGGAGATCCTTGACCCCAACCTTTACAATGAGATTGGAGCTGAGATTGATTCTGACACTTTGTCCTGTCTTCAGTTCAATGTTGAGGAGGATCTTCTCTTTGACATTGAGCCTGAGGCTGAGGACTACTTGGTGGATGATCCCACAATGGACTGCACCTATGATGCTAATGGTGTGGGTGCTGAGCTGCTCTCTGAGCCCTCCTTCCACTCTATCCATTCAAGCTCTACTGTGATTAGAATGCTTGCATCCATGGACATGCCACCTATGGACCCCTCAACCTCTAGCTCTCTCAAAAGAAAGGTGGCTGGTGAAGGTGAGGACATGGCCGGCTCTACTTTGAAGAGAACCAAGTCTACCAACTAGTTCAATCATGATGACGCTTTTGAGAAGTATTGAGACCTTTTGTTTATCAAAAAACCGATCAGCTACTCCTTCAACACCATATCTATGTCTCAATTCTTGGCAAAATCTTGCCATCTACATATTTCTAATTACCCAGATCCTTTGTCTGTATTATAGGATCAAGCTACTTAGAACTTTCCAATTTCTGTACTATCTATCATGTAATCTGAGGTTGCCTTCAGGGCCCTTATGTTATGCTACTTTAAGATATCTCTTTGTCCTTTCTAGAACAGATATTCCTCACCCCTTCATCCTCTTTAAAAGCAAAAAACTACATGCTAACAATCTTTGGGTGCTCTTGCAGCTTCCAGCTTACCCTATAAGTCACATTCTTCGGTTATCCTCATATGAGAAAACCATTCCTGGAACCATGAACTATATCTATTTTTTTAAAGCATCTAAAAATGAATGATCAAAATGCTCAGCTTTATAACCTTAGCAACTATCACTTTCTGAGTTTAACTTCCTCTTATGGATCTAAAATCTTAACTTGTAATCTACAAATTAATTACATGATGTCCCCTTGTATCAACACAATTTTATTTTCTGCTGGCCCCTGGTCTAATATTTATGTGATAATTCCCCACAAACCCATAATCCACACAATTTTGGTTTGCCTGACAATACTGATAAAACTAAATTACCATCTTCATCTACCAAATATAATCTATTTCTGCTATTATATGATCACAAACAACATCATTTATATCTTTACAAAAACTCACAAATATATAACTTTATTTAGAATCTGTAATTTCAAAGTTACAACATGCCACATTTTCTGGATTCATATAGTTAAGAAGGCCACACTCTATATTTTGATACACATGAATCTGCATAAGCTTTTTAATCTTTTTACTAAGGTTTTCAAATGCAACTTGTTCACTACCTATCTATCTGCTTATTTAAATACTAGGCTACTATCCTCCTTAACAAAGCTCTGCACCTATCCCTCCCTAATCTGTATACATTGCCATAAGCATTCCATTGATCTCTTCCCCTCAATAAGCACAAGCTGCATCACCAGTATCACTGCTGGCTGTCTCTTTAGGTGTCCTACAATTTTATCCTATATTTCTTTGAGCACTATATACAACAGTTTGGCTATATTTACACATTACAAGCAAACTAACCCAGCTCGAGGGAGTCTTTCTCTTGAGCGTTGGATCTATTACCTTGACATGCAGGAACAAATACATGATCCATCAACTTTATATAAATTTCTTGCCTCCAGCTTATCCACGGGGCTAATCACTTTGAAGACCATACTCTATGTAAGTATCACTACTACTATAACAACTGACAATAAATTTGCTATCTACATTATTTATGAAAAGCAATGCCATAATTTGATCTTATTCTGCCCCTATGCTTCTCTCCATCTGGATGGTTTAGAGAGGAATATACATATCTTATATTCTAATTTATTTAAAATGACTATTTGTCTCTTTGCAGTTTACTCTCTTGAGTTGGTTGCCTCATCACCCTGTTGTTGTCTGGTTTTTGTTTTCTCTTTTGGAGGGATTCTCCCTCAACTGGACCTGTCTCTAAACCCTAGAAAACCTATGACTACATCAATATATGACAGTAAAATGTATCAGCTTCCTTGTCTGATTCATATTGACTCCATCACCAACTATAAGTGTAATACTATTTATTACTATACCTTGAACATTGTGCAAAACCTTAGATTAGCTGACTACTTATTCTTAATGTTGCCTTGGATGCTTGATTTTTTTCTGGGCTCATGTAATAAGCGCAATATTTGTAATCATAGATCATCTCTATTACTACTTCATCAGGTGTCATACCCTCTTGTACATACTACTCCCCATGACCACAACATATTTATTACCACAATGCCAAGAATATTTAGAGTTATTTTCATACAGAAGACAAATTCTATCCCCACTCTTAAGTTCTTAATACGCTCTAATAACGCAGGAGGCCCGATTTTTAGATAGCAGCTCTCTCCCATATCTCTTTGCCTAATAATGACCCAGCAGAACCCTATAGAATACTTACCTAAATCCAAACTTTGACAGCCTCCCTTAGATGATCACTTGCATGATCTGGGCTATTACGACATGAATCACCCTCTCCTCTTAAAATTGTATCTATGAAATTCAGCTTCTGGAATATTTGGGGCTTGGGGAAGAAACATTCCTGAACCCAAATAGAATCCACATGTAAAGCTGACCATATTAAGATTCTAGCGCTAGCAGAAACTAAACAACAAAACCCATCACCTGACAATTACTGGAGGAAAGCGGGCTTCGATAACATGTTTTTCTGCCCCCCCAATGGCCTCTCTAGAGGGCTTTGTCTCCTTTGGAAAGAATCCCAATTCACGAATGAATCCTTTACTGTCATTGATTCTGACAATAGAATCATTCAAACTATGTATACTAATTTCTCCCTTAATATCAAAATTGTTGTCATCTTTGTATATGCGCCTCCCCACGAATGTGATAAAGATCTCTTTTGGCATTCTTTTTCGTCTACCATTAGCAGACATAACGAGCCTATTATCTTAATCAGAGATGTTAATGAAATTTTAGAGTCGGCCGATAAACTGGGAGGGGTTCCTCCTCTCCCTTCTAGATTTCTTAGACTCACCACTCTCATCGATGCCCATAATTTGATAGACCCAATGACGATGGAAAATAAGTACATTTGGAGAAAACGTGCCCAGGGTCATGACAATGTCTATGAAAAACTGGATAGGGCCCTGGTCAGTCACTGCCTAAAGCAACAATTCCCCAACCTGTATACTAAAAATTATGCATTTCTTAAATCAGATCACACCCAGATCACTCTTGACTTGATGGACAACTAAAAACCTAAACTCCAACCTTTCAAATTTGAAATGGCATGGACTTCCAGACCTGACTTTGAGACACTAGTTAAGAACGCTTGGCGGGTCGATTTGCCTGGGTCAAATTTATACAAACTCACAAAGAAACTGTAGGAAGTCAAAAAAAAAGAGTAAGGCTTGGTGTAAAGTCACCAATGGAAATATTTTCTAACAAGTCACCGCAATTGAAAAAGAGCTACAAAAACTGCAATCCCAACTGTGTAGCTCTTATAACTATAATCTAGATGCCAAGATTCGAAGACTATCTACCAAGCACTCTACTCTCTTAAATTACCAAAGTAAATATTGGGGCCAGCATGCGAAGAGAACTCATATCAAATTGACAGATGCAAACACAAGATACTTTCATAGGGTGGCTACTGGAAGGCGCAACAAAAATATAATTAAATCAATACAAACCATTATAGGAGATACGATTACTACAGAAAAGGACATATGTGAAACGATTAGAGTTGAATATCAAAAACGATACAAACATGAGCGGAGACAACACAACGCCACTAACCTTCTAGATAACATCATTAGTGAAATTCTGAAATAAAGAACACGGTATTTGGACTAGCAAATGATAAATCTCATGGACCTGATGGCTTCCCGGCCAGTTTTTTCAAAAAGTACTGGCATATTGTAGGACCCTCGGTTACTAAAGCAGTCAAATCTTTCTTTCTTAGCGGAAGAATTCTTAAACAAGTAAATCACACCTTCATAGCTCTAATACCCAAATGCGACAATCCTAAAATGACATCCCAATATAGGCCCATTAGCCTGTGTTCGACCACGTACAAAATCATATCAAAAGTAATAACAACTAGACTAAAAAAGATAATACCAAAGATCATTAACCCTTTACAAAGCGCGTTCACGTCAGGGAGGTCAATACAAGACAACATACTAATTGCAAATGAAATTTTCCACTCCTTCACCAAGAAAAAAGGAAAAACTGGCTGGATGGCAGTTAAGCTTGACATGGAAAAAGCTTTTGATCTAGTCGATTGGAACTTCCTATTGTCAGTAATGAATAAAATTGGTTTCTCCCAAAGGTTTCTTGGATGGATTAAAGAATGTATTACCACGGTTACCTACTCGGTTCTAGTAAACAACGACCCAACCGAATTAATTGTACCGGAACGGGGCCTACGACAGGGGGACCCGCTCTCACCTTACCTCTTTCTGATCCTTAGCGAAGTTCTCGCTCGAGGGCTCTTCCATGAGTCTTCCAAACAAGGTAACCATCTTGGTTTCTCAATGGTTCGAAATGGAACTAAGGTTCCTTTTTTGGCTTTTGCTGATGATATTGTCATCTTTGCATCTGCCACACAGACTGCTTGCACACAGATAAACAAAATACTCGGAGACTACTGCTCCCTTTCAGGGAAAAAAGTCAACAGGCATAAATCGCATTTCCAGGTCACCCCAAATGTGACCAAAAACCAGGAAAACCTCATTCATAATGAACTTGTTTGAAATACCACATACCAAAGACTTGGGAAACTACCTAGGCTGCCCTATTATTAGTGGGAAAGTGACTAAAGAAGTGTTTAAGGACCTCCTCTTCTCGACCAAGTCTCAACTCGGTAAATGGAAAGCAAATGGTCTGTCGCAAGCTGGAAGATGTACCTTAATTAAAACTACCCTGTCAACTAAACCCTTACATTTGATGCAATGTTTCCTCCTACCAAAGTCAATACACTTGGAATTAGATAGGATAAATCAGAACTTCCTTTGGAATAAAGGCCCCAAACATAAGCCCCTTATCAACTGGTTTGAGGTCTATAAAACTAAGTCCCATGGTGGCCTTGGTCTTTGGAACACAGAAGATATGAACAAAGCGCTCCAACTAAAACTGATCTGGAAAATACTAGCTGAACCGAGAAACCCGTGGGTTTCCCTAATTACCGAAAAATATCTCAAAAACCAGAATATATTAACTTACCATAAGAAGGGTGACTCCTCCTGGCAATGGGGTCAACTCATTAAGTTACTTCCCCTATTCAAATAAGGACTAAGGTGGTCTATTGGCAATGGAAGTGACATTAACTTCTGGCTTGACCATTGGCTCGACGACTCCCCCTCATCACGAAAATTGATAACGGACAAACAATTGATACCCAAATAACCGTCTCATATTTCATCAACAGCGATAAAACTTGGGATGTGGAAAAATTAAATACTTGCACTAAAGATCTGTTACAAAAGGAAGCATTAGACTCGATAATAGCAACCCCAATTCCTAAAAATATCCATGCTGACAGGCTCTACTGAAAATGGAGTAAAAATGGCTGGCTCTCCACATCCTCTGCTATAGATATGATTAACCACAACAAAAACCACCAGAAAACTGATTTTGGATGGATATGGAATCTTGATGTCCCTCCCAAAGTCAAAACCTTCCTGTGGAAAATCACTAAGAATGGGATTCCCACTTCTGTAAGACTCGCCTCCAATAGAATGGGAATCCCAACCACTTGCCCATCCTGTGACTCAAACTATGAGGACGCCATTAACCTTCTATGGGATTGCCCCATAACAAGAGCAACAATAATAATGATGGACCCTTTGCTTTTTGCAAAATTAAAAAGATGCTTTGAACTAGATACTGAACTGAATGCTATAATCCAAGAAATCAAAGAAGACATTGGGATTGATCGGTTCACAAAACTAATCTTTGCCTGGTGGGGTGTCTGGTACTTCCGTAATAGGGCCTTATTTGAAAACATCAGGGTAACTGCCTCAAGCATTTTATCCTTCATAAAAGATCAAACGCAACAACGGAAAATTGCTAGCCAGGAGAATGACTGTCAAGATGGAATCCAACATAAAACATTAAGTAAACAAATCAAAAGAAAGAAAAATATAAAATGGCAACCTCCACCGGTTAACACATATAAACTAACCTTTGATGGAGCCTTTTCTTTTCCTTCAAAGGGCTCCTATGGATTCGTTATCAGAACCCACTCTGGCAGCCCGATTTTCATGGGTGCTGGGTCCTCACCTTTCGGCTCGGTGGTGGGTTGTGAGGGCTTTGCCTTATGGAAAGGAATCCTAGCAGCACAAAACTTAAAAATAACAAACCTATCAATTGAAGGTGACAACCTCACTATCATTAATAGTCTTAAAGGCTTGGGTTTGCCCTCAGGAGATATTGAAATGATTGTCTCTGACAGTCTTATCTCCTTAGGGCACTTTAAACTCTTGCGAGATTCGTCATGTCTATAGAAAAGCAAATCGGATAGCTGACCGACTATCGCATCTGGATTTTGCTTATTCCGACTTTCTGCCACCTGACGACTCTACTCTTTGTGAGTACATCCGCTTGGATGCCCTTGGTATATAGGATTGCCAAATTTTTTCAGGTTCAAAAAAAAAAAAAAAATGGGTCGTTTGACCTATCTAGGAAACAGAAACTTTCAGAGATGTTGCGTAGAGATGTTGCGTATAAATGGGCCGAATTTGTCCCCGCCTTCCGATTCAACTATCCCATACATGGAGTATCTCTTTCCGCTTCAGAATTTCCTCTAATTTTCTCTACATCCACCCTTTCTTTCTGTTCCCCTCCGATCTCTATCTTTCCATCTGATCTGCCGCTTTGAATCTCACCTAGAACTAGAAGATATATAATCGATCCGGAAACAACCAACACATTTGTAAGAATCCAAGACGTACTGTCAAAAATGAAGTTAGTTTGGTCTCCTGAATCCGCTTCTAAATCCTACATCGACACCGTTCGAGCTGTACTAATTCAAACTCAAACTCTTGAGGAATTCAATTTTTTTTAATTCCGACTAATAGGATCTCAAACTCATGCTAATCTTCTCTTTCTACTTGATTTTAATTACAATAGGCTAGCGAATTCCAGTCTGACCCGGAAATTCCGGTCTAATCCTGGGTTTGAACCGGAACCCGGAATCTAGTTTTTCTTGGACCGTGGACCAGACCGTAATACTCCCGGTCCGATCCAAGACCGTAATTTCCGGTCTGGTCCCGGTCCGATTCCAGTCCGATTCAAAATTTGCCCAACCCTAATTTGTACAAGAAAAATGAATAAATGAGGGAGAAAAAAGGATGTAGGAATGTGAATATTTGAAACAATTATTATGAAAAATATATAATTACTGCATATATTATATTATATGAGTGAATTTGGTGAGTGGGTTTTTAAAAATATCTAACTAGTTTTTTTAGTAAAAAGTGAAATAATTGTTTGCTTTGTACTTAACTAGTACACTTCTTGCATCATTGCACGATTTTTTAAATAAAATCATAATAATATAATAAATTAATATTATAAAATTAAATAAAATATTAATAAGAGTTATCATAAGATTAGAAAGGTAAAATTTAATTGGTTGAAAAACTTATAATTAATGTGGTGATAAAACCTCGTAAAAAATATATGACTCTCATTTAAATAAGTATATATATATATAGAGTGGAAAGGAAAAAAAAAATACTATCATCATAACAATTTTAAAAGATTTAAATAAAGATAATTTTATAAAAATCACTTAGATGGAGGAGAGAGAATATAATATGTGATATTCTCATAATTTTACTTTAATACAATATAATTTACATATGTGGCTGCCTAAGAGTATGTTCATTGGTGAGCGCCAACCTCAGACCTTAACTTACTTTTCTTAAGCCACATCAGCTTAAGGGGCTCATTCTAACTTTTTTATTTTCACTCTCATTTGTGAGCCCGAGTTTTGAACCCTTAAATTACCTTTTATTATTTTTTCCTTTTTATTCCCTCAATTCTTTTAATAATGATACTAATAATAAAATATTAAGTAATTAATTTATAATAACATATCATAAAAAATAAAGTTTTAATGTTTATAAAAGAAAATATGGGTATTATTTATATTTTTTTCCCACAAACATATGCAAGAGGGGTGTCTATGTGTAGATAAAATTGAATTAAATTCAAATATACGTTTTTTATTTTTTTAAAACAATTGAAAAATAACCGAAAATCATTTAAAAGCAAATAAAATGTAAGTTCCGCCACATGGCAGCTACGAGCCCTATTTTTGGGTCTCATATATAAGATCATGTGCAACCATGTATTTTTATTACCTTATAGGTCTTAGAGCATCTTCCCCCGTAAGCCATAATGGCTAAGGAAAATAGCCTATCAAAAGAGAATATTCTACAGAATATTCTCTTTTGGCCTATTATACGGTTTTACTGTTCCCACCGTAGTCTAATTTTGACAGGCTAAATTTCCTATAAATACTAATATAATTTAGAACTTTCACCACATGTCATTTCCGTCATCTGATTCTATCTTTATCCTTTCGATTTGAATCAACAATTAATTCTTCTTAAATATCATCATCATCTCACTCTTCAAATAAAACTATTGAAAATTGTGACTATGGTACCTTTCGAACGCGCAATGAAAACTATATACATGAAGATGATCAAAGTGGTAGCTTCGAAATAGGAAATGGTTATGAAGAGAGTAATGCGGACCTACTAGAATATTACATGTGATCATGATTCAATAGTTGGTAGTTTCATTTTAATTTGTACTTTTTTTTCTTCTTTAGTACTTTAAGCAAGTTAATATTTATTTTTTTATTATAATTTTGATGAATCTATAATAAAAAAAATATTAATATCATTTTCTAAAAATATTATTTATGCAATGATAATTCAAATATGTCAAATATTATAGTCATATTGAAGAACTCTTGAATATCTTTACAACTAAACAACTTTTATTTTTAATTAAAAACCATAACTATAAAATATATAGGTTTATAATTGTATTATTTATAGATTTACATAAATATTAAACACTTCAAAATAAATTAACAAATCAATAAATAGCATTTAGCCGTCCAAAAGAGAAAGTCAAATTTAGCCTTTCTTTTAGAAATAGGCCAAAAACAAAAAGGCTAAAATGGGTTTTGGCCTAGGGTGGGAGCAAAATAAGGCCAAAACCCATTTTTTGGCTTACCATGGGAGATGGCCTTAAAAGATAAATCAATGGTTGCAAGGTAAACCTTAAGGGAAGAGGTTGGAAGAGGTTACCTCTTTCTACCAAGGTAACCTCTTCCCTTTTTATTTTTATTTTTATTTTTTTTAAATACACAAGGGGGCCACTACATATTATTCATATTTATTTAGTATGTTAATAACTCAAATGTATTAATAATATACATATATATTATTTTAATATATAAATTATACCATTAATTTTATTTTATTTTTCTTCATAATTTGAGTATAATTTTTCCTATACATATTTTATTGTATTTTCCCTATTTTTATCATTATTTCAAATTATCCAAATCTTGTCAATAATCCTCAATTTCAAACGATCCAAATTAAGTTGTTATTTACAGATAATGTAATGTTATTATTTTTGTTATTATTTTTATTATTTTTCATCTACATGAAATAAAAAAATATTAATGTCAAGCACTTATATATTTTGTTTATAAATAAAAATAAATGAGGTAGAAAAAGTAGGGAACAAGGCAACCTCACGGTTGCAAGGAAAACCTCTAAAGAAGAGGTAGAAAAAGTAGAAATTAAGTTAGAGAAAAAAATATATGAAGTGACAAATTAGGATAAGGGGGTGAAAATAAAAAGATGGAAGACGCAACCCCATGGTTGCTCATGCCCTAAGGGACTCAAACAATGTGCTCTTATGTTTAAATTTTTTTCACCCTTTTTTCCCTATGTGGTAATGATAATTGATAAGAGCCACAAGGCTCACCATTGCCATGCTCTAATATCTAACTAGTTGATTGATAACATCTATTTTAGACTAATTTTGGACATACATTCGCATATTAGTTTAGGTCATTTTCATGCCCTTTATCATATTTTATGCTTTATTTATTTTATTTTGTATTTTCGGAATCTACATCTGGTTTTTATGTGTTTCAGGCATTTTGAGGCTAATATTAAGGAAATTGAAGATTTAATACGAAGCGGCGAGAATATTGGATCGGAACCGAGGAGCTAAATTAGTAGTTGCGGAAACTGCTAAATCTGGGCTTTGTTTGGCGAAGTTAATCTATAATTGGGTGTTGGGTTGTAGTTTAGTTATTTAATTTTGTGGGCCAAATTATGTAATGGCCCAGGATATAAATCCGGGTTACGTTTAGAGGGAAGAATTATCCCTCTGCCAGATCTTGCAATCCAAGTACGAGCTGCTTATTTATTAACTTCAAATTATAACCCTGTTTATGTCTTAAGAATTTAATGAAGAAAAAGGGGATTTCAAACCCTCGAGACAGTCAAAAGAGATAAAACGAGAACATGTCCTAATTCAACTAGTCAAAACTCAGAAGAGATAGAACGAGTTTAAATCAATATAAATACAACATGTTTCTAAATGACAACTTAACCAAAACATTTGTAAAGTCAAGCCAGAATAGGGGAAGTCTTTTTAACACTCTCGCCCCGTGAGAAAACCTCGCCGTAGAAGCAAATCAGCAAGCAAAGGGAGCGGGTACTTGAAACTATACCACAAGTCAAGGTCGAGCCACTCATGCGGGACCGGAAGTCCTCGCTGAGGTTATATAATACGCCTATACCTAGAATAAAGGATGGCTAATGCAATACAAGATTTAAATCACATAAGCATGCTTTGACAGTTATAATATGCGGAAAAACTGTAAAGGGCCCAAGACAATGCCAAGTGGCATATCCCTCTCCTACCTCTGCACCCCTTCCCGTTAGTGCAGAGACTGGCCAGTTCGTTGCTATAGCATAGCATATCCTCGTGGTGGTGCACTCACCCACGGTATCATCATCATAACATAAATTAAACATGCCCGATGGTGCTGGGCTATCATCATGCTCATATCGACTCGATAGACTCAGGGCACCCGATGGGGCTGGGCTACCCTATGACCCTAGCAAAGACTCTAGGACTATCACAGATAACGGCCGTTCTGTTTCAAACGCATATAGAATAGGGATGCTCATTCATAAGTGCAAGTCCTAACATGATACTACATGACATGCTTTTATGCATATGCAACACCTACATACTATATAACACATCAGGCATGAGGTCCAATCACTTGAGCAAGCCCCGGAGGACTTACCTGGAGTCTTCACTTCCAATTAATCAGCAACCAAGCCACTTAGATAATCATCCATCGGGAAACAAGTCACTCAGATAATCATCCAATTACACTAGCAAGTAATAAGCACGGAACAACTCATCAATACATATTTAATCAACACACAAGCATGTTTTCAAGTCATCACAAGACTAAGTAGATAATATTTTATTCAAGTAATATAGCATTCTCATTATGACCATCATTCTCAATTAACCTTGTTCTCATCAAGTATGAAACTTAGCTCAAATCCTTACCAACATCATCACTTAAAACATCTTACTTCATATCAAATTCAGGTTTTCCCCAACCATTTTCTCAAGTAACCATCGATTATCAAATTCCCGATTATTCAACAAAACCACAGGTTCTCAAAACCAAGGATCAACAAGTCTTATTTATCAAACTCACATAATAGATCATGCTCAATGAGTAACCAAGGTAAGTTGACAAGAATCTCTTTTATCAAATCATTTTCTCAAGTATCATATATTCATTCATATTTAAGGACTAAGCCATGATAAGTCGACATTTCTAAAATCCTTTAAGAATTCAATTATCCCTAAATCAATCAATGAAAGCTCGAAGTCAACACAAGAAAGATTAAAACATAACAAGCTCTCAAGGTATCTCTTTATCTAAGACCTCAACTTTACCTATCAAGACAAGTTATTAAATCATATCTCAAGGTATTGGCTATTAAACACATGATAATAACCTAGTAAGAACTTATCATTATCACAATAAGATCTTATTAATATATATAACTTAAAGGATTATTATCCCTAGCCAAAAAGATTTAATCAATAAATATAATTCTATATGCAAATAACAACCAACAACTCATCTATACTCATGTTTAATATAGCTAACTGAATTTATTAATCAATTCAACTCACTGACAAGTCAAGCTCCTTAAGATAAGTCTCACATATAGTTTTAACTTACCAACTAAATCGTAGTTAATCACTACCTTACACTTTAAGTCAATCGTATGTGTTCAAACCATCAATTAGACATATCCACTTATTTTTATCAATACTTATGAAAGACATTAGAGTCAAGGAGTACCCAAGTAAATAAAATTTTCTATAATCTTTTATAACTACGATTGTAACTAAAAGACTCGAAAGGGTCATAATGCATCATAACAAGTTCCAAGTATAACAACTTCTAAAAAAAAATAAGAATCATTTACTCTTTACCTATTACTTCTAGTGATCAAGCACAATCATGTAAAATGGATATCTCTATGGTTGTAATATAAATAAAACTAGTGGAATTAGTTAAAACTCTATCCGATTATATTTATAAGAGAGGTTAGGATTCAAATTATAGTCATTGATAGCCAATTGATAAATACGTCAACTTTCACATTTTAAATACACCCCTTGGTTAATTAATTAATGATATGTCAATTTTAACTTGAACATTTTCTTGTTAGCTTGCAATCAACAGTAGCATCAAAGACTCTCCTACCTACAACAGAACGACAGTAAAACACAATAACATATTCAATTAAACCTTTCAACCAGTTCAAACAATTTAATTAGTTTCAACAAGCTTTTAGAACAGAAAGGCACGGCAAGAGGGATCCAAGCAGTTATACCAAATCCCACAGTGGTCGAGGAGGGTTCAGATTCGGTGCTCGGGTCAAGGGTTCGCGCTCGCCAGGCAGAAGGACAAGGTGGGTGGTGGCAAGGAGGTCCGACGAGAGGAGAGGACATGGCTCCAGCTTCGAAGGTGCATTTCGAATGCGAGGAGGGGCGAAATCGAGCAGTAAAGAGCAAGAGGCGAAGGCGTCGACTCCGGAGGCGGCTCTATCAGCTACAAGGCAGCCCTTGGCTCCGGCAAGGAGCCCCGTCGTTCGTAGCTGGGCATCGGCTCCGACAAGGAGCCCTTGGTTCTTTTGGGTCTGCGCAGGAGGGCTCCGATGAGAGGAGGGCGATTTTCGGCTCTCCGATTTCGACATCGTGCTTCGATTGACGAGAGTCGAAGAGGAACGAGGAGGAAGGTAGCAGACGGGGGATTGAGTCCTCATTCAACAACCATGGAAGGGGGGAAGATTGAAGGTGAATCGAAGGGTGTGAGAGAGGAGATGTGAGGGTGGAAGCCATAGGTGCTTCAGGCTCCAGATTCGGCGACACCCACGGCTCGAGGATGGCTACCAGCGGCGAGGGACAAACCAAGGTTAGAGAGAAGAGTCCGACTCTGAGGGAGAATGAGGGAGAGCGGGACTGAACGAGTGAGAGGGGAGGCCATGGGAGCCTTGAGTTCTTAGATCCGAAAAAAAATGGAGGTAGAGAGAGCTATGAACAGAGAGGCGGATGAAAGAGGTAGAGGAGGAGGTGAACAGGACCTAGGGCCGGCTGGAGTGATGGAAAAAGGGTATATATACCCACTTAATTAGGGTTACACAATATTACGAGAAATTATAAAAAGAAACCGCTGTTTATGTTTTCGAAATATTAACACAAATTAACAAAATTCAACTCAATCAATCTTATTCAATTTAAATATGCCATAAAATGTATCATACTCGCCTTGACAGGTTCAAAACAATATTTATTTCTTTGAAATCGGATATATGCCGGAATTTGATTTGAATCATGATAAAAAAAAATTTTTGATCGAGGACAGAGATTTTCAAAATTTTCGAAATCTCAAAAATTTAATACTTAATTTTAATCATAAGTCATAAAATAATATTTTAAAATTTCGCGTCTTTACATCATCCACCTCTAAAAACAAGTCTCGTCCTCGAGACTAAAATCCTTTTAAGAGCAACAAAACATTTCGAAAACTCGAGTCAACTCCTCCTATGTCAGTCAACCAGATTTTCAAGGATTCAACAAGCAGTTTATCCACCTCTAAGGGCTAGTCCCAGATTCCACTTCCTAAGTTCATTTCTCATGATGAGTCTCAACATCAATCTCAAATATTAACATATCTTAAATATCATTATGTCATAATTAATCATCAGCAGATCACATCATTAGCACACCATATAATCACAAAAGGTTGCACATTTTATCTATTAGAGATGAACACAATCATCATAAATAATATGTGCACTCAGAAGGGAAAGCATAAATCAGCATCGTAAAAGTCAGCAGGTTGACCCACTACCTTTCCGCTGCGCCACTCTGTTCAAACTAAACGACCCACTCTTGATCACACCACAGAAGATTATACGAGGATGACGCAAGACCTAAGTTATAACCGAAGGAAAGAGATATTAAGGGACAATTTGTCTAACTTTGGACACGAAGATAGAATCGGACAGTATCTGGTAAGACAAGAACGTGAGAATTTCGTCGATGCCCATGAGAAACCCTTAAGGTTACGATCGTATCACTCAATCATCATGCAACACATCATGTCATAAACACACAATGTTGTAAAAATTTTTTTTTTTTTTTTTTTTTTTTGCACACTAACATGAACCTATCTTAAGAGGCAATGATGACCCGATCCTAGCACTAGTGTCATTTCATGTGGCAAGGTACAAGATAAACAACCTATCATCATGAGAGCATTATCGATAGACATACTATCATCAAGTCAAATCATCGTTAATAAGGAATATCACACATATAATGGCAAGGAAATGCTATTAAGGTACTGCACTCATTTAAGGCAGATCTATAATTTATCACCTGAATATACTAACTTGATTCAATACATGCGTGAGGGAATCCTTTATGCCACTATGGTGTAAGAAAACTAAATTTAACATATAAGGAATAGCATCAACATGTCTTTAAACGTCACGAAAGAAATATCGTATAGTTTCATTGGCAAAAGACAAGTGCAAAGTGCGTGCCTTATACAATTGTGTCACCAAGGCATGCATCAACACGTACTTCATATCACTATAAGCTCAACATGGTAGATAGTATAATATCAACAATTCTTAAGCAAAATATGATGCATAAACATGCAGGTGCAATTTAAACTATAGAGTGGACGTGCGAGCATACGGGGCTTAAAACTATTCATGCATAACGATTGTAGAAAAACACCATATAATAGGTAAAAGTGAGCGTGTGCAATATTATGACCGACTATCCATGTAAAATAGAGTATAATGGTGCCGAAAGATAACAAGATTTATCTCATGATAATGTTCAGAATGCATACGCAATAATAACCTCATAAAACATATAACAAGGGCAAATATGCAAGATAGGTATACTACCCAAACCCTATTACAAGAGTGATCATACAGATAATGTAAATAGTGCAATGAACCACATATCATATTGTTGATGTGAAATTTCTACATATTATCGATAACATATAACAAAGGGTAAGTACATGAAGATCTACTTTGTCAGCAAACAAGATGATACACAATAAGTCAAACCACCCATATCAGCAGAGTAATCCTATAAGTAATATAGAGAGTGCAATAATCGCATAATCATGTTCTCAACTACTTAATTACCAATTAGTATTTAACGACATATGGCAAGATGTAAACATGAAGAGCTATGGTCTAACCACTAACATGATAATTCGCAACCAGTCAAAACAATTATATAACCACACAACATGAATATAGGTGAAGTATAATCGAGAACGATGTACCTAAAACGGTGATGACTAAGCATGGATATATAGAGTGTAATGACATAGATATGCATAACAATTAAGATACAGATAAATAAGGCATGTACCAAGCTATCATGAATCATACAGTAATCGTAATCAATCAATGTCATAATTAGGTCATGAAACCAAATAATTCTTTATTCGAAAGTAGAGATCACATAAGAGTAGCACGCAACACAGTAGGAGTGCACATAAGGAGCAATGAACAACATACATGACAATAACACATAATAAACCAAAATGATCAGTGAGAACATACCAAGAGCATGAGAGGGTTGTAAAAGAAAATAATATGACCATGAGACAATAGTAGCTACCTAAGGTTACACAAAACTTCATGATATGCATATACGTGTAAACGAGGCATGAATATTTCAAGTAACTGAATACAATGTCATATCAAGTAATGGATGCTCAAGCGTGACTATCATCAAAATTAGATACTATTTTCCAAGCGCGACATACTATAAGAGGATGACACGTTGTATATGTCGAGAGATCATCATATAATTTTATACAGCTATCATGGTGTGTGGGCATGCGATGTGTAAGGTCCTTAAAGCATGAAAATCATAGAGTTATAGCACAGATTAAGAAGAGACAATGATAAGAGGTACATATCTAAACAAGACGTTAACCACATAAGGCGTAAAATCATAACATAGCTAAATCAACATCATTTAATAAGTATAAGCAGACAAAGACTAATGATCATGTGATGAGAACATACAAAAGGATGACAAGTTTAACACGAACCCGCGATAGAAGTAACAAGGCATGATACAGATGAGGTAGACAAGCACGACATACTAATTCAATTATACCTAACATTCTTAAACATCCAAAAGGACAGGCAGTAACAAAAGAAGAACGAGAAGACTATGGAGTGTGATACGATCCTAAGATAAGGTGTATAATGCATGGATGAATCGAGTGCAAGACGATAGATATACATATCAATATAGATCCAAATAGAACAAGTATATACACGATAATACATCAAAATATGGAACACAACGAGACTACCATCATAACCTAATTGAAGTTTCTCAGGGCAACATTGACTCATCTCCACTGACTCCATACCCCATTCTGAAAGGAAGCCTAGTTGTTTCCTTGAGAGAGAATACACTCTCGGGTGAACATCAACCATAAGGAGACCTTCAAATGAATTTCCCGAATGAACAAGCACTTCAAAAGATCTCCCGATACAAAAGACGACATCCAACAGATTTCTAATAATCACTCATCAAGACCCCTTTTTGGTATTGTACCCCCTCAAGACAATCAACCCTCTAACTTATATACCAGTTCGCAACAAGTTAGACTCATAAGGCTTGGAATACAGTTGACCAACATGGAAGGAATTTAGAAAGAACCAGAGCGGCAAGGCAAGAGAAGAGTGTTGAAGAGAGACAAGGAGTCATCATGGCAATCTATCGAGGCCCTCAAAGATCGCAAATAAAACTTCACCAAGAATTCAAAGAAGTCAATCAATAGGTCAACTTGCTATCATAACGAATCTCACCATTAACAAGTTAGCTTGAATATAGAGTCTCTTCCCTTAGAGAGGAGGAAACCCTTTAATCAAGATTTAAAGCCTACGTTTTAGAGATCATTCTTGTCTTCATTACTAAGCAAGTTACATCTATGCATCATTTCAACCTATAAAGCCAAGTTGTACAAGTCTCCTTCCCTAACCAAATAAACAAGCAAGAATTTATCTTATTGGAATAAGAGACATGTAAGTTATCAATTATACAAGTCAGACAATTATAGGATGACAAGTAGCCACATAGGCAGTACACCATAGTTAACCATCATCGTTCATAAGACAAGATAGAGGTGCATGGCTTAACTTCACAAAATCTCATAAAGTCACAACACATGAACGATAACACGTCAAGGGTAGGAGGGACAATGTCATACCAATCACATAAATCCTATTTTATGAATAAGCAATTCATGTTTATTCATTGATTCACAAACATTTTAGTCGAGTTGTACACACATGATCTTCTTTTGAACAAATTTCGCATAAGAGAGCAATATCATTAGAATTCGTCATCTAAGATATCAATAATTCGATCAAAGAACAATATCATGCCAAAACATCTCAAGTAAACACATAGCGATGCATTTTGTGATACCTACAAGTATTCCATAGGCGTCCCTATGAAATACTTGTACAAGTATCACAAAATCGTTACAATGTTCTCACTAGATTCGACCAAGTACTTTACAAGCGTCCTTGTAAAATACTTGTGTCGACCTTGTGAAAACATTATCGCTAAGCAAGAATCAACAATTTATCAAGAATCTGAATTTCGTAAGTATTTCTTATCAACTCAACTAAGAAGTCCTATAGCCAGAATATCATGACTCTCAAATCAACAACCATAATTTACCAGTTTTCAAACCATAAGCTTTTCCATCAACTAGAGTAACGTTCTCACACATGAGCTCATAAGCTTTCAACCAACCAGAACGAAACATCCGCCATAATCATGTAAATCCTCATAATCTCATCTCATGTCCTCATCAAACCAAGGCCAAAAGGCACCAACAATTTCCATCATAATTGATATACGTAGCAAACAAATATGTATCAGTCAAATGCATCAAGAATGACAACAATTGTCCAATCCAAGTCGTCAAGTACCATACATTATATGCGCATGATAATATCAAAACATGTTATAAGAATTACGTCAGATGTCATAACGAGGGAAACTAATATAAATAAATATCATATCAAGTCATCAAGAATAACACACATGAATCACCAAACTTCTCTCCCAAATGTACATATCCCTAAAATCAAGTTCACGAATTACTCAAACAAGATTTTACATATGCCCCCCATGCCCATCTATAAAGTATAAAACTAATGATCTCTATCAATCCCAATCTATATCCGTAAAGGATAGCTATCGTTATGACTACCCAATCAAGTCCAGATTCTCACTTCTCAAGGTGGTTATCTTACTTATCCATATTAAATTCATTTTGCCCTTTGAAAACATTCAAAACTCGCGAAAACCTTTGGGCCATTCTATTTTCAAAACTCAAAATCACCAATTGTTTTACAACTCATTTGTACTCGGATTGCACAACCTGGCTCTAATACCAACTTTGTAATGGCCCAGGATATAAATCCGGGTTACGTTTAGAGGGAAGAATTATCCCTCTGCCAGATCTTGCAATCCAAGTACGAGCTGCTTATTTATTAACTTCAAATTATAACCCTGTTTATGTCTTAAGAATTTAATGAAGAAAAAGGGGATTTCAAACCCTCGAGACAGTCAAAAGAGATAAAACGAGAACATGTCCTAATTCAACTAGTCAAAACTCAGAAGAGATAGAACGAGTTTAAATCAATATAAATACAACATGTTTCTAAATGACAACTTAACCAAAACATTTGTAAAGTCAAGCCAGAATAGGGGAAGTCTTTTTAACACTCTCGCCCCGTGAGAAAACCTCGCCATAGAAGCAAATCAGCAAGCAAAGGGAGCGGGTACTTGAAACTATACCACAAGTCAAGGTCGAGCCACTCATGCGGGACCGGAAGTCCTCGCTGAGGTTATATAATACGCCTATACCTAGAATAAAGGATGGCTAATGCAATACAAGATTTAAATCACATAAGCATGCTTTGACAGTTATAATATGCGGAAAAACTGTAAAGGGCCCAAGACAATGCCAAGTGGCATATCCCTCTCCTACCTCTGCACCCCTTCCCGTTAGTGCAGAGACTGGCCAGTTCGTTGCTATAGCATAGCATATCCTCGTGGTGGTGCACTCACCCACGGTATCATCATCATAACATAAATTAAACATGCCCGATGGTGCTGGGCTATCATCATGCTCATATCGACTCGATAGACTCAGGGCACCCGATGGGGCTGGGCTACCCTATGACCCTAGCAAAGACTCTAAGACTATCACAGATAACGGCCGTTCTGTTTCAAACGCATATAGAATAGGGATGCTCATTCATAAGTGCAAGTCCTAACATGATACTACATGACATGCTTTTATGCATATGCAACACCTACATACTATATAACACATCAGGCATGAGGTCCAATCACTTGAGCAAGCCCCGGAGGACTTACCTGGAGTCTTCACTTCCAATTAATCAGCAACCAAGCCACTTAGATAATCATCCATCGGGAAACAAGTCACTCAGATAATCATCCAATTACACTAGCAAGTAATAAGCACGGAACAACTCATCAATACATATTTAATCAACACACAAGCATGTTTTCAAGTCATCACAAGACTAAGTAGATAATATTTTATTCAAGTAATATAGCATTCTCATTATGACCATCATTCTCAATTAACCTTGTTCTCATCAAGTATGAAACTTAGCTCAAATCCTTACCAACATCATCACTTAAAACATCTTACTTCATATCAAATTCAGGTTTTCCCCAACCATTTTCTCAAGTAACCATCGATTATCAAATTCCCGATTATTCAACAAAACCACAGGTTCTCAAAACCAAGGATCAACAAGTCTTATTTATCAAACTCACATAATAGATCATGCTCAATGAGTAACCAAGGTAAGTTGACAAGAATCTCTTTTATCAAATCATTTTCTCAAGTATCATATATTCATTCATATTTAAGGACTAAGCCATGATAAGTCGACATTTCTAAAATCCTTTAAGAATTCAATTATCCCTAAATCAATCAATGAAAGCTCGAAGTCAACACAAGAAAGATTAAAACATAACAAGCTCTCAAGGTATCTCTTTATCTAAGACCTCAACTTTACCTATCAAGACAAGTTATTAAATCATATCTCAAGGTATTGGCTATTAAACACATGATAATAACCTAGTAAGAACTTATCATTATCACAATAAGATCTTATTAATATATATAACTTAAAGGATTATTATCCCTAGCCAAAAAGATTTAATCAATAAATATAATTCTATATGCAAATAACAATCAACAACTCATCTATACTCATGTTTAATATAGCTAACTGAATTTATTAATCAATTCAACTCACTGACAAGTCAAGCTCCTTAAGATAAGTCTCACATATAGTTTTAACTTACCAACTAAATCGTAGTTAATCACTACCTTACACTTTAAGTCAATCGTATGTGTTCAAACCATCAATTAGACATATCCACTTATTTTTATCAATACTTATGAAAGACATTAGAGTCAAGGAGTACCCAAGTAAATAAAATTTTCTATAATCTTTTATAACTACGATTGTAACTAAAAGACTCGAAAGGGTCATAATGCATCATAACAAGTTCCAAGTATAACAACTTCTAAAAAAAAATAAGAATCATTTACTCTTTACCTATTACTTCTAGTGATCAAGCACAATCATGTAAAATGGATATCTCTATGGTTGTAATATAAATAAAACTAGTGGAATTAGTTAAAACTCTATCCGATTATATTTATAAGAGAGGTTAGGATTCAAATTATAGTCATTGATAGCCAATTGATAAATACGTCAACTTTCACATTTTAAATACACCCCTTGGTTAATTAATTAATGATATGTCAATTTTAACTTGAACATTTTCTTGTTAGCTTGCAATCAACAGTAGCATCAAAGACTCTCCTACCTACAACAGAACGACAGTAAAACACAATAACATATTCAATTAAACCTTTCAACCAGTTCAAACAATTTAATTAGTTTCAACAAGCTTTTAGAACAGAAAGGCACGGCAAGAGGGATCCAAGCAGTTATACCAAATCCCACAGTGGTCGAGGAGGGTTCAGATTCGGTGCTCGGGTCAAGGGTTCGCGCTCGCCAGGCAGAAGGACAAGGTGGGTGGTGGCAAGGAGGTCCGACGAGAGGAGAGGACATGGCTCCAGCTTCGAAGGTGCATTTCGAATGCGAGGAGGGGCGAAATCGAGCAGTAAAGAGCAAGAGGCGAAGGCGTCGACTCCGGAGGCGGCTCTATCAGCTACAAGGCAGCCCTTGGCTCCGGCAAGGAGCCCCGTCGTTCGTAGCTGGGCATCGGCTCCGACAAGGAGCCCTTGGTTCTTTTGGGTCTGCGCAGGAGGGCTCCGTGAGAGGAGGGCGATTTTCGGCTCTCCGATTTCGACATCGTGCTTCGATTGACGAGAGTCGAAGAGGAACGAGGAGGAAGGTAGCAGACGGGGGATTGAGTCCTCATTCAACAACCATGGAAGGGGGGAAGATTGAAGGTGAATCGAAGGGTGTGAGAGAGGAGATGTGAGGGCGGAAGCCATAGGTGCTTCAGGCTCCAGATTCGGCGACACCCACGGCTCGAGGATGGCTACCAGCGGCGAGGGACAAACCAAGGTTAGAGAGAAGAGTCCGACTCTGAGGGAGAATGAGGGAGAGCGGGACTGAACGAGTGAGAGGGGAGGCCATGGGAGCCTTGAGTTCTTAGATCCGAAAAAAATGGAGGTAGAGAGAGCTATGAACAGAGAGGCGGATGAAAGAGGTAGAGGAGGAGGTGAACAGGACCTAGGGCCGGCTGGAGTGATGGAAAAAGGGTATATATACCCACTTAATTAGGGTTACACAATATTACGAGAAATTATAAAAAGAAACCGCTGTTTATGTTTTCGAAATATTAACACAAATTAACAAAATTCAACTCAATCAATCTTATTCAATTTAAATATGCCATAAAATGTATCTTACTTGTCTTGACAGGTTCAAAACAATATTTATTTCTTTGAAATCGGATATATGCCGGAATTTGATTTGAATCATGATAAAAAAAAATTTTGATCGAGGACAGAGATTTTTAAAATTTTCGAAATCTCAGAAATTTAATACTTAATTTTAATCATAAGTCATAAAATAATATTTTAAAATTTCGCGTCTTTACAAATTATAATTTTCTTAAATTACAATTTATGTATCCGATTATAATTTTCTTAAATTACAATTTATGTATCCGATTAGGAATTGTAGGGGGGTGTGTGCAGGCTTTAGCCGTACATGACTTCGGCCTCTTTCTATGTTTCGGTTTTGTTTTTGGTTTGACGGTATACACTTTGGATCGGGGAAGGAAATTTCGGTTTGCATTCTTTTCTAAACTTTGATCTATTTTTGTCTATAATCTAGTTTATTGTTTGTTATATTATGCTTTTCTAATTTCTCCGTTCTAGGGTTTGGGTCATCCCAACGATGAATTAGTAGCGTTTACATTGATATTCGTTTGTTTGATAATTTGTTAGATTTAATCCTATTGTACTAGCCCTAATTGATAAAAATTGGTTAGAACTGATTTAAAGTTTGAAATCGAAAGACTAAAACCCTAAATTAGAATTTAGATGGTGAATTTAGGCCGACAAGCTATTTGATCCATCAGAACCATAGGATTAAACTTCAAGTTTGATTTATCGAAAAATAATCGAATTTCTTGAGGATTTATAGATTGTCATAGATATTTTAGATGATTTTGATATTGATCGAGACCGAAAGGCGACGTTAATGTGATTATCATCTAGAATTCTAAGAACTTAAAAGGTCTAAATTGGTTGCTTGATACCGAAAGGAGATTGATCACCAATTTAGACACAATTGCTTTGAAACTGAAAGGAGATTTGCAATTACCTTAGACAACTGCCATCAACAAATTCAGGCAAGGTGACACGAACATCGATATTAATCTTCTAAAGCGTCATTGTGGTGATCCTTTACCTTATATTTGCCTTGTATCCATTGTTTTCAATACCAAATTTGTATAGTTGTTTCCTTTTAGTTGGTTACTTTCTCCATCCATATAAACATTTCTCTCGCATTTTTCTTGGCTTAGTTAAATCAGTTTAAAGTGACAATCAATACCACATAGTCCTTGTGGATACGACACTTGATTACTACAACTTAACCTCATACACTTGTGGGTATAGGTTTTTAGCCTATCAAGTTTTCGGCGACGTTGCCGGGGACTATTGTTTGTCTTGGTTGTTTATTTAGATTGATTTTTCTAAGTCATTCTTTTTCTTTTATTTTTTGTCCTTTTGTTTTTGATTTCAGGTTGTGCTTCAAACAAATGGATGGTATAAGCTATTGTGAGTTTTGCGGAGCTTTTGGTCATGTAGATGGCCCGGTGTTGAGAGCTCCGTTTGGGAAGGAATAAGAGGTGTACTACACGTTGCATCCTCACCTTTCTTATGAGAGGGATCTCGCTGAGGGATACGCACCACATGGGTATCGAGATCAAGCTTCACAAAATTCATAAGAATCGACCAAGCTGAGTCACATGGAGAAGTTCTTCACTAAACTGGAGACTCGAATTGCAAGGATTCCAAGCCAATTTTGAAGATGAGATGTTGCAGATCCAAGAGGGGCAACGAATGAAGTTTTTTGAGTTTTTTGGAAATTTTATGTGTTCAAGGTGAGGCTAGTGACAATAATGATTGCACTGCCGTCTTTCTGGACATGGATGGTTTCGAAGAAATGGATATTTTAGAGCACGAGGAGCGGGTTCTATTGTTTGAGTTCAGTGAAGACGCAAAGGGACGATATTCTAAGAAGAGAAAGTACACATTCTTATGGAGCGGGTTCTGTTGTTGGATGGGTGGATCGAGCCATGGGCCATCCATTCGAGAAGGTTCAAACGTTTTTGACACAACTAAGGTAAGTTTGTATTTTATTTTATTTTATTTTAAATAAAGGTATATTGTTTTTGTTACATTATATATATGCACATTTGTTTATTTGCAAAAAAATAGGAAAAGAAAAACTAGATCCCGACCGAGTGGAATTTTCACTCGGCTCGAGTGGATTCCAGTAAGCCTGCCAAACTTGGCACTCGGTCGAGTGCTGTTCGCACACAGTAGAGTAACTTTTTCAAAAAAAAAATTGGAAAAAAAGGGAGAGAGATGGGTTTCTCCTCTCTCCGCCTTCCTATCGCCTCCTTTCCTCCATCTTCTCGTTCTCCGGTGCCGCTTCACCTCGCTCTCCAGCTGCTTCTGGCTCAACACCACCACCGCCTCTTCCCATAACCGCCGGAACCACCTTCTTCCTCGCCATTCTTCCCTCTCTCTTTCGTTGTCCTTCTCGCCAGGATCTCCCCTCAGGCTGCCTCTCCTACCTACACCATCTCTTTCTCTTGCATAGGCCGCCTCTCCTCTGCTCACATATTCTCACCAGCTCTCTTCGGCGCTGCATCACTTGGCAACTGTCTCCGTCGCTGCTTCTCTGCAACCAGCACCACTAAGGACACCTAGCCCCAACATATCCTCTTCCACTGCCAGGCTTCAACTTTTGTTTCTCAATGCACCTGTGTAAGTTCGTATTCCCTCTACCCCTCATCTCAAATTCATCTGTTATGGGGCAAGCATTCCATTCCCACTTATTTTATCGGGTTTGAACTTTAAAGTATGAGTTTCTTGTTGAAATTGGTGTGGGAATTTTAGTGATGGATTGTATTTACTGTTGGTGAACTTAGATAAGGTTATTGGTTTGATGTGTTTTGCTCTAAGTACTTGTTGCTGAATTGGTTCTTTATTTGAATGTGCACTGGATATGTCTTTTCTATTTGGTGACATGAGTTGTTGCACAAGAATGGAGCATGTGTCTTTTCTAATTGTGCTTGCTGCTAGTAGGAAATTTGTACCTGAGACTTGACAACTTGTTTTGTGTTTTGCTCAAATTGAAGTTGTTCATGTTGATGTTTGATAAATGGCACTGCAACTTCTAATTTATTTTTGTCACTAGCTTGCTCTATATACATGTGCTGAATTTAAGATGAATTTGATTAACTGGGTTGAGTTGGAATCTGAGATTTCTTTTGTCTATTGAGCAGCTGAATTTTAGTCGACTCTGTTTCAAGTGAAATGTAGATGTTTTGATGATTTAGTGCCATTGTTGAGTCTTTTAGATTTGGCCAATTAGTTATGCTTAATTTGTTGAATGCTACTATTGATTTGGAGTAGAATGCTTTGGATTAGATGGTTTATTGATTGGATTGAATCATGTTGTTGATCAAGTTAGCTACTATGGTGCTTATTTTCATTGATTTTTTCAACCTGGTTGCTGTTGTGATTTAGCTACACTTGTTAGGATTGTGTCTGCTGTTGTTTTTTTGTGCTTTGCGCAGGCCAAATTACGATGAAGATACTATCAGAATTTTATTGAAGATCACAAAAGGTTCCAAAACAACCCCTTGCACTACCACCTTGGATTGGATTGCCCACATTGCTAGAATGCCTGATTATTTTTGGTGAGTTTCCTCTACCTCTTATTCTTTATCATTCTCTACTTTGGGGACAAAGTAGATCTTAAGTATGGGGGGAGGAACTTCTTGTGTGACTCTGTTTTTGCATATAATTTTTTTTCTTTTCATTTTTCTTTTTCATGTGCATTTCATGCATTGCATTTTCATTTGCATATAGATGTCTTGAAATTAACCCTTGTTAATAAAAATTACTTGCTCTTCTTTAAGAACTTGTCATTTCCTTCATTGAATTTGGTTGATGATATCCTCTAAGGCATGTTAAAAAGCTTGTGATGATTTAGATTATTTGTGCTATTATTCTTTTAAAACTAATCATGGCTTGAGACTTGTTGAGATTGAAATTCCGAGGCAAAAGCCGTGAGTTTCGGAGCCTAGGACTTACATCCATGAGTCCTCTTTCTTTTGTGTGTGAATTGCTCATCTTGATTGCTCTATTTTTCAGAACTTGTGTTAGAACCTCTTGAGGCCACGTATATGACTTGTGTGCATTGCATAAACATGATTGAGGCAATTTTTGTTATCCTATTGTTCCCTTCTTACCCATGATTATATCCTCCGCTTGAAGTCCATTGAGCCTATTTGCCTATTCATTTGTAGCTCCACAAGATTATGCTTAAGCCTATTTTAGCCTCATTACCTATCCGGGAATTAGGATGAAATAGATTTATCTAAAGTTTTGTGGACAAAAAGAAATATGTGCTTTGAGTGATTATGTATTGAGTGAGGGGTAGTGTGCTTAAGTTGTAAGATCCTTGTGATGAAGAAATCTAAAAAAATGAATGAAAAAAAAAGGAAGAAAGAAAAAAGAAAAAAGAATAAATTCTTCTTCATCACTAGAGAATTATTTGTATAAAGGGAATGAGTAATCAAAAGTTGAGAGTTTATGAGCTTATTTGATTATATGATGTGGTTGTTGTGAGAAATTTGGTATGTGTGTTGAGAAAAAAAGGATGAATTATGGTTGAAGTTTAGGGAGTAGTTCTATTTTCCGGATTTAGCACCTCATAGCCAAAGAATTCATACCTTTTGTTTCTTACCTTGGCCCCGTTACAATCCATGAAAAGACCTCATGATTTATGTTTATGTGCATAGTCCAAGTGGTGGAGAGTTAGGACGCTAATTCAAGTTTATGCTAGATGAGTTTTCAAGATTTGAGCTTGAGCGGAATATTTAACCTTAAATACAAGAGTGAGAGCGTTCCACAAAAATATGTCCTATGTGAGGTCTGGAATTAATGTCTTTACTTGTATCTTGTATGATTTGCTTGTTCTTGTTTTGAACCCGATGTCTAGATCTAAATGGGCAAACACATTGCTTGGATAGAAGCTAAAATCTTTCTTCTGAATATTCACACTTGTTCTTGCTCGAGGACAAGCAAGGTTCAAGCATGGGATGATTTGATAATATATATTTTAGACAAATTTTGGGCATACATTCGCATATTAGTTTAGGTCATTTTCATGCATATTTATCATATTTTATGCTTTATTTATTTTATTTTGTATTTTCGGAGTTTGCACCGGATTTTTATGTGTTTCAGGCATTTTGAGGCTAATATTGAGGAAATTCAAGATTTAATATGGAGCGGTGAGCATATATTGGATAGAAACCGAGGAGTTAAATTGCTAGTTGCAGAAACTGCTAAATCTGGGCACTATTTGGTGAAGTTAATCTATAATTAGGTGTTGAGCGGCAGTTTAATTATTTAATTTTGTGGGCCAAATTATAATTTTGTTAAATTACAATATATGTATCCGATTAGGAATGGAGGGGGGGGGAAGGGTTTGCAAACTTTAGCCGTACAAGTATTCGGCCTGTTTGTGGTTTGACGGTATACACTTTGGATCAATGACGAAAATTTCGGTTTGCATTTTGCTCTAAACTTTGATCTATTTTTGTCTATAATCTAGTTTATTGTTTGTTCTATTATGCTTTTCTAATTTCTCCGTTCTAGGGTATTTCTAGGGTTTGGGTCATCCCGACGATGAATTAGTAGCGTTTAAATTGATATTCGTTTGTCTGATAATTTATTAGATTTAATTCTATTGTACTAGCCCTAATTGATGAAAATTGGTTAGAACTGATTTAGGATTCGAAATCGAAAGACGAAAACCCTAAATTAGAATTTAGATGGTGAATTTAGGCCGACAAGCTATTTGATCCATTAGAACCATAGGATTAAACTTGAAGTTTGATTTATCGAAAGATAATCAAATTTCTTGAGGATTTATAGATTGTAGTAGATATTTTAGATGATTTTGATATTGATCGAGACCGAAAGGCGACGTTAATGTAATTATCATCTAGAATTCTAAGAACTTAAAGGGTCTAAATTGGTTGCTTGATACCAAAAGAAGATCGATAACCAATTTATACACAATTGATTTGAAACTGAAAGGAGATTTGCAATTACCTTAGACAACTACCTTCAACAAATTTAGGCAATGTGACACGAATATCGATATTAATCTACTAAAGCATCGTTGTGGTGATCCTGTACCCTAGATTTGCCTCGTATTCATTGTTTCAATACCAATTTTGTATAGTTGTTTCCTTTTAGGTGGTTACTTTCTCCATCCATATAAACATTTCTCTCACATTTTTCTTGGCTTAGTTAAATCGGTTTAAAGTTACAATCAATATCACATAGTCCTTATGGATACGACACTTGATTACTACAACTGAACCTCATACACTTGTGGGTGTAGGTTTTTAGCCTATCATTGATTGAATCATAAATAAATTAATTGGGTGTGTGATCTCTCGTCCAATTTTGTCTTATAAGACCAACTCCGATAGTTGTGTGTAAATGTCTAAATGTGTATTTTTAGACATTTTTTTAGCTCCATTGGTTGCTTTTGGGGTGTGCAAATGTGCAAATTTGAGCATGTAATGTGCAAATTTGAGCACATCACCTCCCCCATGTGCAAAAACCTTTTAAAAAAAAACGACAATTTTATTGGTGTATTTTTTATAATTTTTATTTTCTTTTTTGTTTTAAAATAATTGTATTTGAATGGTGTGTCCAAAATACACATTTGACCATTGGAGCAAAATACCAAAAAGTATAGTGTATTTTTTATACATCTTGTGCAAATGTATACATTATAGGTAAAACCATTGTGAATAGCCTAAGGTCAATGCTTAAACAACTAATCATTTTTTACATAACACTTTTGTGTCATTTTTTTAATTCAATTGTTTTATTCCATCTTTTAATTCAATTATTTGATGCCAATTTTTTTTAAGTCGATTTACTAATATCACTTTTATTTTTCATTTTTTTTGGTACTACTTTATTTTTCACTGATGTCAATTTTTTAATATAATTATTTGATGCTACCTTTTTTATGTCAATTTACTAGCTAATGCCACTTTTATTTTACACTAGTGGGCTATCCCGTGCTACGCATGGGACTATCAATATTTTTACCGTTGAAGAGTTTTATATATTCATAAGTTTATAGATTTGAAGAATAAAGTCATTTAAAAGTAAAATTAATAAAATCAAACTATTATGTACTTAATTTAGTTTTTTATACTTGGACTTTTATGTACTTCTAATAAGCTTTATATATGTTGCTAATATTTTTTTTAATAAACAACCTATAAAAATCTTACTTTACTATATAGAATTGTAATAAGCTAACTTTATGTTTTTCACTACCAGTGTAAAATGTAAACATAAAAACTTTACTTGACTACCATGTTTCTTGCTAATATTTTTGAAAAATTTATTTATAAGATAAAATTTTAATTAAACTTTTTTTTATCTCAATCTATAATTTGACTTTAAATTGTGTATATATAAATATATAGACTAAAACACTTTTTAAAATAAAAAGTATAATTTTTTGTTGTCATCAATTTTTATCTCATCTATGTAAATAGAAAAACTCTACTTTACTATCACATTTCCTACTAATATTTTTAGGGTTTTTTTGGTGATTGTTCATAATTTGGGCAAAAATTAAGCCCTGGGACAAAAGAGAGGTGAAATTAGGTGAGTGTCCACAATTGACACTTTTGCCCTTCCTTCCCATTTTCCTCCTTCCCATTTTTTAATTTGACCATTGACCGGTCAAAGGCATTGACTTTTAGTGACACATGTGTAGTTACATGTAAATTTTGTGATTACAGTTTCGTTTTTATAGTTTTTTATGGGGTCACTGTCACCACTCTTTAACAGTGGTGACATGAAATTTTTTTTATTACAGTTTCGTTTTTAGAGTTTTTTTTACGGGGTCACTGTCACCACTCTTTGACAGTGGTGACATGAAATTTTTTTTATTACAGTTTCGTTTTTAGATTTTTTTACGGGGTCACTGTCACCACTCTTTAACAGTGGTGACACATGTGTGGTGACATGAAATTTTTTTGATTACAGTTTCGTTTTTAGAGTTTTTTTTACGGGGTCACTGTCACCACTCTTTAACAGTGGTGACACGTGTGTGGTGACATGAAATTTTTTTATTACAGTTTCGTTTTTAGAGTTTTTTTTTACGGGGTCACTGTCACCAATCTTTAACAGTGGTGACACGTGTCTGATGACATGAAATTTGTTTGATTATAGTTTCGTTTTTAGAGTTTTTTTTTATGGGGTCACTGTCACCACTCTTTAACAGTGGTGACACATGTGTGGTGACATGAAATTTTTTTTTATTACAGTTTCGTCTTAAGAGTTTTTTTTTACGGGGTCGCTGTCACCACTCGTTAACAGTGGTGACACGTGTGTGGTGACATGAAATTTTTTTTATTACAGTTTCGTTTTTAGAGTTTTTTTTTTACGGGGTCACTGTCACCTCTCTTTCACAGTGGTCACCACTTGTAACCAAAAGGAAAACCCTATGATTAGGGAAGCACAAACCCTAAAGGGGCTAATGAGAAGCCAAAAGAACATGTGATGTACAATATGGTTTAGGGTTTAGGGTTAAGTCTTTACCCTAAACCCTAAACCCTAAAATATTAAGTACAGTACGTCGTTAAGAGATGATTGCTGTCACCAAATGGAAAACCCTAAGACAAGGTAAGCACAAACCCTAAAGGGGCTAATGAGAAGCCAAAAGACATTAGGTGGACAGTTCTCCTTCAATATATGAATGGGTAAGAGAGTCATAGACGCTGTCATCACTATGAAAACAGGATAATAGACAATGTCACCACTATAAAAACCGGGTCATAGACACTGTCACCACTATGAAAAAAGGTCATAGACACTGTAATCAAAGGAAACCATATAGACGTTGTAACCAAAATGAAAAACAGGGTTATAGACACTGTCACAACTATGAAAAAAGGGTCAAAGACACTGTAATCAAAGGAAAACCCTACGACAAGGGAGGCACAAACCCTATAGGGGCTATTGAGAAGCCAAAATACATGTGGTGACAGTTCTCCTCTAATAAATGAATGGGTAAGGGGATCATAGACGCTGTAATCAAAATAAAAACAGGGTCATAGACATTGTCACCACTACAAAAAAAAGATCATATACACTGTAACCAAAGGAAAATCCAGCAAAAAAAACATGTGGTGACAGTGTCACCAAAGAAATATCGTATGACAAGGAGGGCTAATTTGACCATTGACCATTGACTGGTCAAGGGGAATGACTTTTGGTGACACATGTATGGTGACAAGAAAATTTTTTGGTGACAACTTTGTTTTTAGATTTTTTTTACGGGGTCCCTATCACCACCCTTATCAATGGTGACACATGTGTGGTAACATAAAACATTTTTGATGACAACTTCGTTTCAGGAGTTTTTTTTACGAGGTCACAGTCACCACTCTTATCGGTGGTGACACATGTGTGGTGACATGAAAATTTTTTGATGACAGCTTCGTTTCAAGAGTTTTTTTTACGTGGTAACTATCACCATTCTTATCAGTGGTGACATGAAAATTTTTTGATGACAGTTTCATTTCAAGAGTTTTTGTTTTATGGGGTCATTGTCACCACTCTTATCAGTGGTGACTGTAACGGCTCGGATATAAATATCCAAGATACGTTTCGAAGGTTGGATACCTTCGTTCGGATGTTGCGATTCAGGTACGGGTTGAGGTTTCAAACCTCTAATCAATCGAAGTCTCAGAAATTCAATTTAAACGAAAGTAAAGCGGAAGTACGGTTTAGATACAAAAGTCACGGCAGAGCCGGGTCAAAACCAAAACATAAATTCTAAAGTCATATAGCCAAATTAGCGGGGTTAGACAGATTCTTTGTGATCGCCCGGGGGATTTTCCCACGCCATAGAGACAGGGAGCAATCATACCTAAAAACAAGTGGTGCGAGCGGGATCAGACCGAGGCCCCAACACACCCTGTCCCGCAAGCAAACATACACATACGCTAATATAAAGATGATGCAAATGCGGAAATTAAATCACACTAACATGATCCTAATTTACAATATGCGAAAAAGAACTGTAAAGGCGCCCAAAGAATGCCAAGTGGCATATCCCTCTCCTACCTCTGCACCCCTTCCCGATAGTGTAGAGACTGGCCAGTTCGGTGCTATAGCATAGCAATATCCTCGTGGTGGTGCACTCACCACGACATCATCATATCATATCATATCATATCATCTCTTGCCCGATGGTGCTGGGCTATCATATCATGCTCATATCGACTCGATAGACTCAGGGCACCCGATGGGGCTGGGCTACCCTATGACCCTAACAGAGACTCTAGGACTATCACAGATAACGACCGTTCTGTTTTCATAAGCATAAAGAAATAGAATGCTCAATCACAAGTGCAATCCTAGCATGATACTACATGACATGCTTTAATGCTTATGCAACACCTAGTATGTCATATATTCACAAGCAGGTAATCTCGTTCGAATCTGAGTAAGCCCATAAAGGAACTTACCTGAATAAGCCGAACAACAGAGAAACAAGGCAGAAGCAGAATCCAAGTAATGAGTAACCAATAGTAAGCAATGTCCAACATATCACAATCACCTAGTAACATACAAATGCATAAGTCTATCTAATTCACACAAGGCGCCCCTAACTATCATACATATCTCCCCATATCTCATTTCAGATTATTCCATCTTATCTCATCATAATTTAAATATCATTCCATGTCCATCCCATCTCATCATCTCATTTTCGAAACAATCTCTCAAAGAACTCAACTTAGAAAATCAAACAATTCTTTTAAAATCGTTAATCCAAATCCCGTTATTAAACACTTAAGCCTTAAAACCAATTTTCCAAAATCATATTATAGAAATCATTCCGGCATTTTATTCCAAAAACCTTATCAAAATCAATAAATCATTTCTAGAACAAGTTATAACATATATATAATATCTAATAACAGACTCCACATAATACTTAAACATAATAAAATTTACCAAAAATCCATCTATTTTAATAACCCATATTTATAAAACAACAATACCAATTTACTTTATCATTTCTAAAACATATGTTAAACACCATATCATATCATAATAATATATATCATATAATACCACTTTTAAACACTTTTATTTTATATAATTTCCAGAATATATTTATTTCCTTTTTCAAAATAATAGCAATGATAATAATGCAAAACATATATTATAACATGGTAATTATATAACATGTATAATAAAACCACAACTACTCATAACTCCACACCCAACAAGCCCAATCCATATAACCCAAAGCCAACCCAGTGGAAAAGCCCAACCCGGATCCGGATATGAAAGGAGAGAAAGAAGGCCCGGACAAGTTAACCCGAAACCAAACCCGATTCCCAAGCCCGATTCCCAATATGATATAACCCGTGAGAAGAAAATGGATCCGGCCCAAAGAAAATAGGCCCACAACCACCCCCTATTATGAAACTCTAGCACTCAGCTCCCCGCATGTCTTCCTCCTCAACCAGAAGAACAGAGTTCAACGGAAAACGAAGGGGACGAGGTGGAACCCAGGGCGTCTCCGGTGACCTTCACACCCAAAACCGATCCCAACCCGACCGAGACTAGATTCCGACCACAACTCAAGCAAAGAAATTCAAACGTGAGCAAAGGAAAGAGGGAAAGATGGGATCACCGAGATCGAAGTTCGCCGGAGAAGAGATTCGTCGGGGTCGATTTGGGCTCACCGGAGTTGGAAGTAGGGAGCTCTTGGCCTGGGTCGGAGATAGGAGTTATAAAGGTGTCGTTTTTACACGACTAGGCAGCGGAAGGAGGGAGGAGGGAACCTTACTTCGCTTGAAAACAAAAAGCAGGGGTCTCTGCTCTCCGGGGTGGCTCCTGGGCTCGTCGGCGCCGGCGGTTGGGAGCTCTTGGGTGGCTCTGAGGAGATGTGGTGAGGTTGGGGTGCTTCTCGCAGAAGAATGAGGAAGAACGAAGAGGTGGTGGGGCTTGGTTGCAAGCGGAAAACAGGGGAAGGGGAGGACGGGCTCGCGGCTTCGGCTTCAGAGATGGACGAATGAAGACGGCGACGAGGTGGTGGTGCCAGGAGGTGGCTGGCTGGTGTGTGTGCAATAGAAGACGGGAAGGAGAGGAAGAGAAGGGAGGAAAGGGCTGCTGTGTAAGGAAGAGGAGAGGAGCAAGAGGGGGTTTGATGGGGGTGAAATTGTGGTCCCGTGGTGGGCTTTGGAAACAAAAAAGCAAGAGGGAGGCGTTCTGATTGGGATTGCAGGTGTGAGGGTGTGTGAGCAGCAATTGGGAAGAAGACAAGTGAGGAAGGGGGACCAGCCTAATGCAACAGGGAAAAGAAAATAGGGAGGAGTGGGCCCCACAACACGAATTTGAAATCCCGACGCTCGATCCCAATTCCGCTCCCTCGAACGAATTCCCGACACCCGACAATTCAAATCAAATTTTAAATCATCTCGGAACTTAAATTAATTTTATTAATACACGGAACTCGAAAGCGAAAATTAAATCCTATCAAAATCCAAAATTTAAATAATACCGGAAGGAATTTAAAATTGAACTCGTGCTCGAGGACGACTTTTTCTCCGCTTTTACAAATTGCAATAAATACTAACATATTTAATTAAAATAGTAATATAATATATATAAAATATATATTCAGTCTTTACAGTGACCCGTGTGTGGCATGAAAATTTTTTGATGACAACTTCGTTTCAAGAGTTTTTTTTTACGAGGTCACGGTGACCACTCTTATCAGTGGTTTATCAGTGGTGACACATGTGTGGTGACATGAAAATTTTTTTATGACAACTTCGTTTTAAGATTTTTTTAAGGGGTCACTATCACCACCCTTACCAAAACCCTTTTATGTTCAGCACTACCATGAATGATCACCATTACCATGAAGCATCACCATTAAAAGTCCTCAAATGTAGAAATTTTAGCCCATCACCATTAAAAGTCCTGAAATGTAGAAATTTTAGCCCATAAGGGATCCAAAAGCAACAAATTACTCACCATTACCATGAAGGATCACCATTACCCTGAACTCACAAAGCATAACCTTTTTCGATCGAAAAATCAGTAGCAATTCACAAACTAGTTCCTTGTTTCGATCGAAAAATCAATAGCAACTCACAATACAAATCCCAGAGAATCAATAGTTCCACCAGAAATCAAATTACTCAATCAGAACATTACAAGCAAAATTCATTATTCAACTACACTGGAATCAGCTACCAGAGACGAGGAACCACAAAATCTAAGCAGCCTTGAAGTGAAGAGGAGCCAATGGTTCAAACAGCAAGATCCGAAAGTTCATCAGGTGCGCGCTATCAATATTTTTTCATATGCTGATATTACATCAATACCGGAAAGTGAAAGAGGAAACGAGATACCTGAGAAGATCATTCATCCTGTTCCACCAAGGAAGAGACTGACATTTTCTCTTAGCAGCAAGGATTCTAAAGAAATGGAAAGCATGAAGCCCAAATTTGACACACCAAAACACAGTTGCTCCTGTGTGTAATCAACTCCCGTGCATGAACTTAATTCTCACCTTAAACACTTAGTTGTGAGATCTCTCACCATTACTCCTCTGTGTAATCAACTCCCTGTAACTTCGATTGCTTCCCGCTTGCTCGCTCGCGCTGTCACCATCGCCCCATCCCATCCCTGTGAAATCTGCATCGCCTCACCATCGCTTCCTTTTCGCTCACTCGCTCGCTCCCGCTGTCAACTCCGGTTGCTACTCCCGGACGCCGTCCCTCCAAGAAATCGAGCCGGCGATGCTGACGAACGCGTCGCCGCCATGGACGTGAGCCTCCAGAGCGAAAGATCGAAGTGGTGAGACCACAAGACACTGCTAGATCTGAGATAATCGAGCCTCAATTGTTGATTTCTGAGGATTTGGGGTTTCATCAAGGGGTGGCGATCTAACTATGAACTAGGAGGAAGAGGACGGAGGAAGAGGATGCTGATTCATGGCAGCAAGAGAGAGAGAGGTAGAGGAGGAAGAGGACGACGATTAGAGAGAGAAGCAAAGGAGGAAGATTCTCATAATCTCATTGAAGGGAGGAAGCACAGAGAAAGAGGAGAAGGGACGGAGATCTGAATGGATGAATACAAGAAACGAGGGTTTGTTTTAAATTATGTATATATATAAATATACAAACTAAAACACTTTTTTAAAAGAAAAAGTGTAATATTTTGTTGTCATCAATTTTTTTTTTTAATGTTGGTAATGTGCATTTAATTTGATTTTTAATGTCATTTTTTTAATCAATTTTTTTTAATGTTGGTAATGTGCATTTAATTTGATTTTTAATGTCATTTTTTTAATCCCATTGTTTGATACTGCTTTTTTTAATCTAATTATTTGTTACCTCTATTTTTTTTTATCTAATTGTAAGTCGATTGCACTTTTTTCCTAAGACTTTTTTTTTTGGTCTGATTTTTCCTAAGACTTTTGATGACATATTCGTACGTTGGTAATCTATATATTAATTAAAACCAAAACTCCTACGCCACGTGTCGTCCCATCACGTAAAGTTATTTTTGTAAAGTATTATTTACACAATATCATTTAATTATGGTAATTAAACTATCTATATCTATATCTATATAAAATACTAAAACAGATGCCTGAAACGGGCTCTGGTGCGATCTCGCATCCACGAAATTTTCTGGATTAAAACGGGATTTTTTTGGCTTATGTGTCATTTTCTGAATTAAAGTGGTATTATATTTTTGGGTCACATTAATTAATAAATCAATATAGTTAGATAAAATTTTTTTATCTACATCTTGATTTGAAAGATTTTATTGAAGTAAAAATGGATTTTTATAAGGAAAAAAAACTGATAACTATTAATTTAATCATTTATATCTTGGGATTTTTTAATTGAGATTTTTTTTTCATCAAACTCTCCACGCTTTAATAGTATTCCAATTGATCAATTTTTACTACTTTCTTATGTAATATACCTATCGTAATAGATAAATAGCGAGTAATATATCTAATAATATACCTAAAATTACAGATGGGATTTTTCAGCAAAATTCGTATATCGTAATTGATCAAATTGGGATTTTTTAATTGAGATTTTATGTCATTTATGGATTTATATTTTAATTGAGATGTTTTTAATAAATATTTATCTTTAACAAACTCTTAGATTACATTAGATTTAACTTCAACTATCTATCTGGAGCCTAACAACGGCATATTCACAATTGTTAAACCCAAGAGTAAGTAAAATAGATCATAATTGAATAAATACATTGATTTATTTAATATATAATTAGCTAAAAAAAACTTATGGATCAGCTAATATAATATTTGTTTCTGGAACTAAACTTTTTAATTTTTCATTTTTAAATAAACAAATGTTTATTTTTAATAGATTAAATATTCACATCTTACATTCTCCACATTCACTCTAATTTCTTATGAATCAATATTGGGTAAAAAAGTTTGTAACTGTATGGTAATATTAACTATTGAAAATATTGAATTTATATCGGATGGTCAATTTGATAAATTTAGATTGATATAGAAAAAATCAAGCTAAAACTTGATAGATTGATTTACGGAAAAATTCTCCATTTATTATTGAATAATAACAATATCTCTTTTTTCTCTAATAAAATTATAGCCATTGGATTAAAGTTGATGGGCTGGTTACAATTCTCACCCCGTTACATATTAAGACCCGTTTCAGAGGAAAACTCATATATATACACACACACTAAAATAGAGGTCTGAAACGACTTTTGGTGCAATCCGCATAGTGTCATATTCTGGGTTAATATGGTGTTATCTTTTTTAGCCACATCAATTAATAAGCCAATATAATTTTGACATCTTAGTAATTAATGGTTCCACTTATTTTTATAAATATTCAACCTTATATCTTAATTAGTTAGAAAACTTATATTTTTTGATCAAATAATCTATCCAATATTTGGTAGTCACCTAAATATTATTAATAAAAATAACATAATAATTTGATAGATATGTTGACATTATTCTATGATTTTGTGTGCTTTTTATTTTTATCTTAAAAAATTCCAAGGTTTTGATTGATTTATTTAAGAAAATTTTTAGTATATTAATTTTAATCAAACATAATTTATTTATCTATTATATATATTTTTTGATTTTTCTATATATATATATATAATGTATATTGATATGAACTAAACATACTATTACTTTAGTTTATTGTTATTAAAAGATCCAAAGATTTCAACCAAACTATAGGAGAATATTATAACCTTTAAAATTTAAAAAGAAAATATAAATTAAATATTATTTTATTTATTAAGCAACCGCACAACGGGCGGGTAGTAATACTAGTATTAATTAAAACCAAAGCTCCTACGCCACGTGTCGTCCCATCACGCAAAGTTATTTTTGTAAAGTATTATTTACACAATATCATTTAATTATGGTAATTAAACTATCTAATATTATTTACACATTATTAACACAATATCATTTCATAATATATTTTTTAACCAATGGAATTAATTCAAAACTTTTTTTTAATAAAGGTAATATTAACTATATTAACTATATAGTATTATTTCATTATATATTAATTACACGATATTATGGTAAGTAAACTATCTAATACTCCCTCCGTTAATTAAAACTTGACGTTTTACTATTCATGTACGCTTTTTGAGGTGTTAAAAACTATATAAAATATTAACTTTTTTAATATATATTTTTAATAATTTCATACTTGTTACTATTAAGTATGAATTTATAAAAACAAATTTAAAAAAGTTAATATTTCATATAGTTTTTATCATTCTAAAAAAGCGTGCATGAATAGTAAACGACAAGTTTTAATTAACAGAGGGAGTATATTTTTTTAATGCAATCTAATGTCTACTATTAATCTATATATAAATCTTTATATCTATACCTATATCTATATATTTATTTTTAAAACATAAGAGTTTTAACCTACGTTATCCCTACTGTTTTTTTAATTAGCTATTTAAACCAATCAAATATTTTTTCCTTTAATTATTTTTTCTTCTTTCATTTATCTCTTTAAATCAATCATTTTTTTCTTTTATTTTTAACACATTTACTAACTATCCATATTTATTCTTAATACCAAATTTACGATGATATTATTTTTTAAACAAAGTTACAATGTTTTTATTATTTTTTACTAACCAATAAGAGCGATTTAAAATTTCTATATATTTATACTCTGTATATGCTAAATTAAATGAGATTTTGTATAAAAAAAATGAAATTATTTCCGTGATACTTTTATGGTAATTATTTTTATAATTTTTATCCTAACTTTTATTAATATTTTATAATATTAATTTTTTTATATTCTTAAGATTATATTTTTTACAAATCGCGTCATGGCGCGGGAACTGTACTAGTCCTTTATTAATGCTACATTTTCACTGATTTTGCGTTTGTTGATCAATTACACTTTTTTTTATTAGGAAAGATTATATTTCAGGAAAAGAGAAAGTCTTACCCGATAGCATCCTTATGGGTTAGGTATTGAAGACCATAATCGTTATAAATGTAGCATTATCATTTGTACAGTTTTTTTTTTCGCATCATGTTTCAGAGCTAATGCCTCCACTCTAATCGGGGATTGTTTGCCGATGAGGCCATACCCAAGACTGATGGGATGACTATCCCAATTACGGATAATGTAACCAAAAGATCTTTCATTGTTTGACAGAGAAGATCCATCAAAATTCAGTTTAAATGTACCATGAGGTGGTTTTATCCATTTACCTTTTTGTCCTTTATTTTCATGTAATCTCTTTGTTTTTCTACTTGAACGTACTGCTCATCATCTTTGTAATCGTTGTCTACTTTGCAAGCATTATACCAATTATCTATGTGTGAAGAAACAATGTCTTTAAAATTGTCCGCAAATGGGAGAACTTCGTTTTGGAAGTTGACCTTGTTTCTAGTGAGCCAGATTGTCCATCATGTGAATGCAAGTTGCTATTTTTCTGATTTATTTAATATACTAGTGCAGGTCCCGTCCCGTGTACGGAGAATACATTAATACATTATAATAAAAAATCTAAATAGATTCTAATAAATAAAAAATAATAGTCTAAATATAAATAAAATTAGTTCGACACATTATATATAAATATTTTTTATAATCTATCGTTAATTAAATCTCATGTAATTGATAGATAGTTTATTTTAATAAAAAATCATATTATAATATTATTTTTTTATTAAATATGCAGTACATATTTATTACGTTAGTTTACCAAAATATTTATGCACGGATGGATTGTGGCTACATATTATGGCTACATAATATTTTAATAATTTACTAGTCTATTCCCCGTGCTTTGCACGGATTTAATGTAAAAATATTATGGATTATAAAATTATAATACCTGTTTTCATATTAAATTGTATAGAAATAATAAAAAGATAAAGATAAATAAAGTATATTTATCTACAAACAAAAATAATAATCTAAATCTTATGATAATTTTTATATAATTTAACAATAATAAAATTATTTGAATTACTCGATTATTGTTTAAAATGAAATTGAAACTCCGTCATTAATTAACCATCATCAATTTCAAATAAAAAAACCCCCAAAAAAAACCCTAAAATGCTCTCTTTGAAGAGCGATTGTCGGGGCCTACCTTTTTCTCTTCCTCCGGCAGCCAAGCCTTCCTACACTCTTGACACCACCCGTTCCGTCCACCTGCTACCGCCGAAAGCTAATCCCTTTACAACACCCACTTTCCCTGTCTTATCGCCTCTCAAACCCAACATGTCGAATCCAAATTTCACTCAACACCCCCTTTGCTTCTCTGCTGACCTTTACCTGCGAAAGGTTCGATTTAGGAAGGTGGCTTCCTGTGATTCGTGCGATTATAGGCGAGAACCGCCTAATGAGTGGTTAATTAGAGCCCTTAATGGGTTATTGATGTGGGATGGGATGGGCTGGGCGTGGTCGGACGGTTGCTGTCGTTCTGGGCGCGGGTGTGGCTTGTTGTTGTCGCTTCTTTTCATCTCCGGCTTGCCTCTGTCAATCCGCCATTAACACCCTTTGTAAGTGCCTACTATATCTCTAATTTTCACTCATTCACCTACTTAGCCTACACACTCAAGCTTTATTTAATCCCTCACCAGGGAATTAGAGTTCTAAACTCATCTGATTCACCATCCTTCACCTCCGATTTTCTGTCTGTGTTCCTCTCCTACATTTCTCTGTTTTTCTTCTCTTTGGCTATGGCTTCTAAGTCCTTTTTAGATGCTTTATCTCATACACAAGCTACCTCTATCCCGATTAATGATCCAGTCCCTTCGGGTCCGGATGAGCCTCTGCCTAAGGCTCCTCTGCAGCCGATGGCTTCCCTTTCTGTGCCTCCTGTGTCTTCTGTGGACAAGGGCAAGGCCAAATTGGGTGCAGTTGGTTCTTTGGGTAGGAATTCTGTCCCTGTCAAAGACACTACGCTTGATCGTACAAGCTATTTCACTCGTCTTGCTGAGTTACGGCAGAAAAATCTTGCTGCTAATCAGCACATTCCGCTTTGCACTTTCTTTGGTGGTTATTCTGATTTTAATGCTATTCAAAACAAAGTCCGTGGGGAGTGGCGTTGGGGCCTGGGCAACTTTGAGCATATTGAAAGGGAAGACATGTGGTTTGATGCCCGTTTTGGCTCTTCCAATGACCTGAAGAAGGTCTGGGAGGAGCGCCCTTACCATATTTTCGGGCAAATCCTGGTCTTGCAGAAATGGTACCCTACCTTTGATCCTCTCACTGCATTTGTTACTCACCTGGATTTATGGGTTAGGATCCCTAAACTACTTGTCGAATTCATGTGTAGGGAGGCTCTTATTGAAATTCTGAATGAATTCAATGGAGGTACCCTTATTAGGCTAGATAAGCTATCCCACCAAAGGATTAGATTGGATTACACTCGGTTTTGTGCTAATGTGGATTTCAATAAACTGTGTGGTGCTATCTCTGTGCTTGGGGAGGATGGCCTTCCCCTTCATCTTCGTATATATTATGAGGATTTCCCTCTTGGTTGCGGTTTCTGTGGGGATTTGTTGCATGTGTATGATGACTTCCCTGATCGTGTGGTCTTTTCTAAGCCCATTAGTGAAGTGGTGATTTGGGACTCCCCTGTTATCCAGGTTCCTTTTGATGAAGAGGGGTGGACTCGTGTTTCTAAGAAGGGGTCAGCTGATTCCTCGAACAAGAAGCTTAGTCACAAACCCTATATGATTGGTATGGCCTCGGTCAAGGTTAGTTTTGTTCGGGATGCAAGGTTTTCTGCTGACTCTTTCACACCCACGGATGATGCTCCTCCAGCCCCTGTTAAAGCACTTTCGCCTAGAGCTAACATGGCTTTACTGCCTTCTGATGACGAAACCTTAGGATGGTGTAAGGATGCCAACTCTTCTGCTTCCATGGCTGCCTCTCCTTCGACTGCTGCTGCCCTTAGGAACGCGGAACCAGCCATGGATATTGATAAGCCTGTCCCTATTGTGGACCCTGCAACGGGACGAACAATGATTCTATCTTCCAATGACGAGTCCTATGGTGACAAGCCTAATATGAGTCCGTCCCAATCGCAGATTAGGCGCTTCAAGGCTCTTGGAATCCGTTCCTCGGGTGGCTCAACCGAAGCGGGGAGGCACCATGGTCACAAGCATTTGGATGACTTAGCATCATCCTACCTGAAGAAGCGCAAAAACCGATTTTATGAAGATAAAACCCTCTTTTGTTGTTCGAGACTGTTTCTATGGGCCTGTCTATGTTTTGGGACTTACCTCCTAGTCTTTTGGCTTTTGGTTAGGGTATGGGTTTCAGACCTGCTGTTGCTCTACTTTAGTTATCGTTGTGTGTTGTTGTTTTTTACAAGCTCATCGTTGTGGTTGTTTATTTCCCTCTTCAATGCTTCAGTTTCAGCTTTTTAGCAATTTCATTTCCAATGTGGGTCTGTTTCACAGCTTCGATAATATATATTTCCTCTTTTACTATGTTTGGATCTCACTGTTTTGTTATAACATTTATGTTTCATCCTTTATATACTTTGCTTCGGATATCTTCCTGCTGCTCCCTTGTCTTTGCAGGTTCTCGACGTCGGCATTTAGTTACTTGGGCATGCTTTTACTTGTTGGACCTCTTGGTTGCCCCCCTTCCTACTATGCTAGAGTGTGGTATCTCCTCCTCGACCTTTGCTGCGATGATCCTAGCTACATAGAGTCCGCCTGGGACTGGCAGAGGCATCTTCAGTGGATACTGCTCTCTTATTCTATCTTGTTTAGTTATCTAAACTACCATCACTTTGTATTAATCTCTTGTTACTTAACTTGTATCCTTTTCAAGCACTTTCGGTTGATTTGTATTAAAAACCAGCTACTGTATTGTCTTTTAAAGCAATACCCTTGCTTCAATAATGTTGTATGCAAACAAATGGGATTCTCTTTTGGGATTACCTCCCTTGGGATATATGATATCCAGTTAATGCTCTTACAGAGGCTTCCAAATCAACAAAGATGTTGTATATCTTTTGATTTTATTACAGTTTATACACGTTCTTAATAATCCACATTCTTAATTTACACTTTACCCGGCTGTGATTAGGGTCTTTGGGTTTCTCAAAGATCAACCAATCTCTTGTTAACAACCTATCAGACTTAGTACAAAAAGATCGTATTAAAATGTTTTCATGAATATATGCACATGGAATTCACGCGGTATCCGCAGTCGTAACTTTTGGACAAATGTCAACATATTCTATATAAACAATAATATCACCGTTTTAGCTCTGCTTCAAACCAAAACTAACAAAATACCACATGAAAAAGTTTGGAGGAAATGCGGGTTTTCAAACATAGCTTTCGACCCAGTGTCGGGTTTTTCCAGGGGGGTGTCTGCTTACTCTGGTAGGACATTCCCTCATCACAGGGTTCCATCGAACTTATCTCGGTTCAACATCAGTTTATTCATTTTAATTATTCAGATTCTCTTACTAAAAGAACAATTGCGTTCTTAGTTGTTTACGCTCCTCCGGATGAAATCCGAAAAGGGCCCTTCTGGGAAACAGTCTCGCTCTACGTACATACTCTATTTATCCCATTCTGTATAATGGGAGGTCTGAACGAGCTCAGTTCACCAAGTGACAAATTGGGTGGGAATTATCCTTCTACAACTCGATTCATGCGACTAAACGACTTGAAGAATAATCTATCGTTACTAGAGGTACCGTCTTTTGGTGGTCAATTTACATGGAAACGTAAAGTCAATGACTCGGTCGTCTGTCTTGAGAAAATCGACCATCTTCTGATTCACTCGGACGTTTTACCTATCTTTGATTCGATCAGAACACAAATTCATCCGTTCACTAGGTCTGACCATGCCCCTATCTTTGCGGACTTCAGACATAATATTCGGCCGAAGAATAGATCTTTTAAGTATGAGCAAGCTTGGGCTACAAGAGCTAATTACAGAAATTTGATTTCACAAGCTTGGCGTTTGGATACTCATGGTTCTCATATGTTTAAACTTGTTCAGAAGACAAAATTACTTAAAAAATTGTCCAAAACTTGGCATAAGAAAACCTTTCGTAACATCAACAATCAGGTACTGGTAACGGACCAAAAACTTTTACAACTGCAAGACAACATTATCCAAGATTATAACCGAAAAGATATTCAACTTCTTAAACAACTTCTCAACAAGAGGGAACGAATGTTAGATTTTCATAGACGATACTGGAGTCAAAGAGGTAAGGTTAAACATGCCAAATTGAATGATTCAAATTCCAGTTATTTTCACAAAATAGCCACTACTAAACGGGGGAAAAAAGGATAAAGCCAATTTTATTACAAAATGGCGAGTCTACTACAGATTTCAGCATCATACAACAAGAATTCGAAAAAGATTTCAAGACTCGTTTCCGGTCTTCGGCGAATCATTTTACTAATTTTTCCGCAGACTTAGAATCCATCCCGTCTCTCGTTACCCAAATAGATAATAATATGTTGGTTGCTCCAGTAACCAATAATGAGATTAAATCTGCTGTTTTCTCTATGAGCCCAGCTAAAGCACCGGGCCCAGACGGTTTTCTAGCGGGTTTTTATCAAAAGTTCTAGCCAACAGTAGGACCATCTGTTATTAAAGCGGTTAAGGCTTTTTTCTCTAGCAATACACTCCTGCGTCAGATTAATCATACTTTCATCACTCTACTACCAAAGTGTGATAACCCCAATTCGGTCAACCACCACAGACCTATTAATTTATGCTCGACTATTTATAAGATTATAGCTAAGATCATCTCTAAACGTATGACCAAGATCTTTGACAAGTTGATTCACCCATTACAAGGGGCCTTTACTAAGGGCAGATCGATTCAAGATAATATCCTAATTGCTCACGAAGCTTTCCATTCTTTCGAACAAAAAAAAGGAAGATCGGGAAAGATCGCTTTAAAACTGGACATGGAAAAGGCTTACGACCGTATAGAGTGGCCCTTTCTTTTCCAAGTACTAGCCAAATTCGGTTTTGATAATCATTTTATCGGCTGGATCAGGGAGTGCGTGTCTACTGTCTCTTACTCTGTTCTAGTTAATGATGAACCGACCACGGTTTTCCAGCCATCCAGGGGTCTCCGACAAGGAGACCCGCTTTCTCCCTTTCTTTTTATCTTAGCTTCGGAAGTCTTAGCTCGCAATCTGCACAATCAGAGTCTAGTGAAAAAAGACATTGGCATAACTTTCGGTAAACCAGGAATCAAGATTCCTTTTCTGGCCTTTGCGGATGATATCATCATTTTCTGTAAAGCTTCATAATCAGCATGCTCTGCTGTTCTGTCGACTTTACAATGCTACTGTCATACCTCGGGCCAACAAGTTAACCTACATAAATCAATCTTCCAAGCATCGGCTAACACCCCTCATGCGGCCATCTCGACCACTATTTCGGTTCTTGGTATCCCACAGGCGAACAATTTCGACAAATACTTGGGCTGTCCGGTTGTGAATGGTAAAGCCAATAAGGAAACCTTTACGGACATAGTATTGAACAAAAAGAAACAATTAACGAAATGGAAAGCGTCTACTAATCTGTCTGCGGAAGGACGTAAGGTTCTGATTAAGGCAAACCTTAGTGCAAAACCTATCTTTCTTATGCAGGCTTTTTTTCTACACGAATTAGATAAGATTTACAGACAATTCTTTTGGAACAAAACCTCAAATTCCACACCGCTTATTAGTTGGGACAAAATTTGCTCAAACACTTTGAAGGGAGGTCTGGGTATCCACAAAGCTGAGTCCATGAATATAGCTTTACAGATGAAGCTTCTATGGAAGATTTTGACGAAACCGGATAATATTTGGGTTCGTGTGGTTTCACACAAGTATCTTAAAGGGTAGAATCTGCTCAGATACTAGAAAAAGAAAGCTACCTCCTGGCAGTGGAATCGACTTATGTCGATCCGAAATCTATTCCATACATCTATCCACTGGAGAGTGGGGGACGGCCAATCGATAGATTTCTGGACCCATAACTGGGTCGATACTGAACCTCTATCCTCCAAACTTCTTCAGCCCATACCGGAAGATCTTGTCGGAATAAAAGTAGCTTACTTCCTTAACGGGGACAGACAATGGAATAAACAATTAATGATTCACTCTCTCACTAAATTTATGTACCTTAGGACATAAATCGCTTATTACAGATCATTCTGCCAAATATTCCCATGAATGACCGCCTCTACTGGGGTCCCAGTAGCAACGGTTGGTTTTCGACAAGTTCAGCTAATTCGCTTCTATCTCAAAATCGAGGATTGTCGAACTATGATTGTAGTTGGATTTGGAAGCTTGACGTTCCGCCGAAGGTTCGTCATTTTCTCTGGAAGATTTCTCGTATGGTTTACCAATAACGCAGAGATTACAAAAATCTCATGTGGCTGTTTCGTCTGGTTGTACGTTCTGTTCGAATACCGTTGAATCAACTATCCACTTGTTCTCTCAGTGTCCGACAATAATCAATCTCCTACAAACTTTGAATATTCCTTTACTAAGCTTGGGTGATGCAACCATATCGGGAAATGATGAATTACAACTTAATAATATTAAAATGAAGCTCGGGTTGAAATGTATGGCTGACCAAGCCAGTCTGTGGTGGTCTCTATGGTTTTTTAGAAATCAACTTGTTTTTAAACCAACAGTTAATGTTAACAGTAATGAAATCATTCTTTTTTATGCCACACTAAGGCATTGCTGGAAGCAGACAAAGATATTAGAGGATGACCACAACAACAACAATGATGCGGGTCAACAACCGATACATAGGGCCTTCCCTAGGACCTCTGCTGTTTCGGGAAGAACAGAAAGAAAGCACAATCTGTGTTCTGGATTTTGGGATAAACCGCCCTCAGATTGCTACAAACTGAATTTCGACGGCTCGGTTATGCTAGACGGTTCCTCTTCTTACGGTTTCATTATTCGTGATTCTACTAGTGGGGTAGTCGCGATGGGACGGGGAACTTTCCCTAATAACTCTGTTGTCTATGCTGAAAATCTCGGCTTAAAAAAGGGTATCTCCAGAGCTATTGAACTACAGTTAACTCACCTTCTGATCGAAGGAGATAACCTAATAGTTATAAAAGCTCTGCTAGGGGATTCGAAATGCCCCTGGAATATCGAGCTCCTACAATCGGATATTCTGTTAAATATTAAGTCCTTCTCTTATGTTGCTATTCGTCATGTTTTCAGGGAATCGAATGTTGTGGCAAACTTTATTGCTCGTAGTGCCCATGCTTCCCCTGCTGACGTCAACTATGAGGATGACCTAGAACTCCATGTTCTCATCCGCAAGGATGCTCTAAGAAGGGTTTCGGTTGCGCCCGACCCGACCTAAACTTTATATTGCGTCAAAAAAATCATCAATTTCAAACAAAACCAACACAAATTTAATAGGTTAAGAAAAATTATGAAAATATAAATTATTTTTTGCATATGAACCTCCTTTTAAGAAAAACTTCTCACAAGCTTGCAAAAGTCCTCTTGATTATTAATGCTATGTCGCTAAAATTGTTTTTTGCATATGAACCTCCTTTTATGAGTATGAAATTGCTTTTATGCACAGGCATGGACTTGGTTGACATAAGTACCTTATCGAGGATGGCAATTGATTATAGGGACATATGAAAAATGAATCTATAATGTTGAGGGTTTACATTCTTCCCCTGAATGACCATTAAAGGTATTGCTTGAGGACAAGCAAGCTTAAGTATGGGGTGTTTGATGTGCGCACAAATTGCCATATTTTCTATGCACATTTAAGTCCATTTTATCATTCTTTTACATGCATATTAGTGGGAAAACATGAGATTAGTGTAGTTTATGCATTATTGTCAAATATATGGGTCTGCACGAGTTTCTATGTGATTTCGCAGAAAACAGGATAAAAGTGGACAAATTTGGAAGAGCGAAAAAAGAACTGGAAGTCTTCTGAGAGGACGAAATCGACTAAAGAACCTCGACATCGAGTGCAGCAGTGAGGCAGAAATCGAGCAAGAAAGAGAACAGAGCATGTCGACACCAGCAAAGGTCGATATCGAGGATGCATGGTCGATATCGAGTACCCAGATCGAGATAAATGATAGAAGTCGAGTGCTAATCCGAGTAGAAGAAGGAGAGCTCGAGATAAGATAAAAGAGAGGTCGATATCCTAAAGTCGAGATTTCTAAAGTCGAGATTTCTTATCATCAACACCAGACTACATCTTTTACTAGTTTTACCATGAAGTTTTTAGTTTTACATTATTTAAGTTTTATCTTAGAGAATAAAGATAAAGTTTCGAGTCTTTGGATACCAAAGTTCGATATCTATATCTAGAGGTCGTTAGGGCTGAGTTTAATGATTGAATGACATCCAATTTCAGTTATTCAAACACATAGAACGCACAGAATTTGTAGAGAGAGAGAGAGAGGAGGCCGAGTAAGGTTGGAAGCGAGAGCAGAATTGGCTTGGTTCGGTTGTAATTTCTTTCTTTTGCAAATACAAATTAGTTTTCTTTCAATGATGATGATGAGTTGCATGATGAGAAGCGAGTAGTCAACCCACTTCTAGGGTTGGGGTGAGCCCGACAATAGCGATGTAGGGTAAGTGCATCAAAGGTATGACTTTTATGCGATTCCGTCTTTTATCCTATGCATGATTCCTTTGCGAAAGTTAGGGAGATTCATTATTTGCATTATTGAAGCGAAAGCCACTTATATTGTGAACTTGGATTGCTCATGAATTGGATAGTAACTCTTAGGAACTATGCGAGAGCCTCTAATCACCTAAGTGTTGGTAACGAAAGTTATTTGACGGAAAGACATTAAATTTCATAACTTTAGCATCATACTTGCATTGTTTTCGTTGTGGCATTAATCCCCGACTTTGGAAGCTTTAAGTTTATTGAATTTCATATAAAAGTTTAAGTTTTATTTCTGATCATCCTTCTTTACCATTCTACGTTCTTCGGACACTTTTCCGACAATAGGTTACGCAAAACAGTTTCTGTGACAAACATCGGAATCGACTGTAAAGGTCGATATTGAGGTCTAACATCGATATCGAGGTTCTACTCGACGTCGACTTTGCTGCTTTTGTCTTCTGCAGGAACTTGGCTGGAAATCAACCAGAACTGAGGTCGATATCGACCAGACATATCGATATCGAGTGACTTCTGAGGTCGAAAGCTTGAATGTGATTACAACAAGGGAAGCGCTGACATACCTCCTCATGGATTCGATCCTGAATTACCCTACCACTACATCGGGAGGGATTCTTGTATTATTTGCTTGGAACAGGGAGTTAGCATAGTTAGAGTTTATATTGATTATTTGAATCTACCTCCCGTTCGAAACCGAAGAAATTGGCGCCGTTATCGGGGAGGCAAATAATCACCACCTAAGTTTTCTCACGATCTTTTAGAGCTTATTTTGCAGGTTTATGCGACATTCTGATCACGGGCCTATCCTGGAAACCATCAACGAGCCTGAACGTTTCTTCCATCTTCACAATAAAGCAATTCGAATCATGGCTGACAACGAGACGCAGGCTGAGACCATAGAGCGGTTGAGGAAGGAGATCGAGGACCACAATGCCACAATCGCTGCTGAGAGGGCCGCTGCTGCTACAGAGCGAGCCCGTGCTGATAGGGAGGAGGATGCGCTCAAACAAGCCCAAGAGCGGCTCAATCAGTATCCACAGACGGCGATGCAATACATGCATCCGCCGCTTCACATTCCTGAATCCGCTATACTTATCCCTCATTCCAATTATGAGATTAAAATTAACTTCCTTTCTAAAATTAAAAGAAATACTTTTGAAGGAAGACCTAATGAATGCCCACTGCAACACATCTCTACTTTTATGGATTTATGTGAAACAATTGCTGATGGAGTAAATTTAGAGTATGTGAGACTAAAATCTTTTAGATGGTCTTTGGCAGGGAAGGCATTACAATGGCTTGAGAGTTTGGCTCCACGCTCGCTGAGGACATTGGCGGAGGTGAAGGATGCATTCCTGAATAAGTTCTTTCCACCTTCTAAAACGGCGATGATGCGACAAAGGATCACGACTTTCAAACAAAAGCCTAGTGAAACACTAGCACAGGTGTGGGAGCGATTTAAGGACTTGCTGAGATCATGCCCGACGCATGGGCAACTTCCATATGTCATCCAGGAGATAGTCTATAATTCCCTTGATGCGCCGAATAAGGAGAGGATCAATTCATATACCTCTTATTGGTACATTGAGCTTACACTAACGGAGACATGGGAGACCATTAAGAGGCTCGTGAACTTTGATAACACCTATGGGACTGTTGCGGCCTATGACGCAAGGCCTACCCCATCAATGCCACTATATAAGCCTCCAAGGGAGATAGATCCTGATGTGCGGCAACAATTCCATAACGATCAGACACGCCGCCTTCAAAAGCAAGTTAGGTTCCTGAGCAACAATCAACCTTGTTAGGAATGTGGCTCAACAAGGCATAACACTAGTGTCTGTCCACATACTGAGCAAGTATCCATGGCGGAACAACATGAGGAAGCCAAGTGGAGAAGAGGCTCCTATGGAGGGGGCAATCAACCATACTGGGGCGATCAAAGGTTCTATCAACAAAGGGATCCCCCACCATATAGAGCACCAGGGCCCCCTGAGCGGGAAACAAGGAAGGATGACCTGCAGATCATTCTTGATGAGATGCGGAGGAACCATGCTGAGTTCAAACAAGCCAACAACTCCGTCCATACTCAGCTGCAGGGCATCAATTCTAGACTTAGGGAGATCGACATTTGGAAGCGCAACATGGAGACCCAAATGGGTCAATTAGCGGAGGCAATACCCAAAGCGTCAGGACCATTCCCTGGATCAACTGTGCCCAACCAAAAGGGCAAAACCACTGGACACATTGCGACAATGAATTTAAGGAGTGGGCATCAATTACAAATGCCCGAGCAAAAAGCGGAGGAGAAAGGGCCAAAAAAGACATCGATATCGACCCCCCCTGTCGATATCGACCAAGGTGACGTCGATGTCGACCTTCCTGTTGATGTAGACCTTGATGCTGCGTCACCACAAAAATCGACTCCTCCAATCGATGTCGACCCTACTGATGTCGATGTCGACCTAACTACAGCCACAGGAAGGAAGAAGATGTTGCCATTCCCAACTAAAAAGATGATTAAGGATCCAGCAGAAAAGAAGTTCCAGCGTTTCGTGAAGATGCTTCAAGGACTCAACGTCTTAATACCATTCACATAAGCACTTCATGTGATGCCGTCCTTGACGTAGGGAGAATTGAATCGAAATATATAAGAAAATATAAACCAATACAACTCTTAGCCTCTTCAAATAAATTCAAGACTCCCCGCTATAGTAGTAGGGAATCAGGTTCGATCCACGAGGAAGCGAGTCAGCGGGATCCTAGTAGCGTTGAAGATACGTCCTTTCTACTCGACCAGAAGCCTCGATCTCGATGTCAGACCTCGATGTCGACCTTGGCTGTCGATGTCGTCTGCAACAGAAAACCTGCAGAAACAAAAACGGTAGTCGATATCGACTGGAGGGGGTCGATATCGAGGTTAGTTCACGAAATCGACTGGCTCAGAAGTCTGCCAGTCGATACAAGGGGTCGATTTCGACTCAAAGTGGTCGATATCGATGCTTGCAGAAGTTCCCAGGAGTCTCGAGATCGACTCAGAAAACCGTCGATCTATCAGTTTGGTCGATATCGACCTCTGCTGTCGATATCGATGTCTTTCCTGCAGTGGGTTAGCGGTTTTGTCGGCAAAGAAAAGGCCGAAGAATCAAGGATGGAAAGGAAGCAATGATCAGAAATAAGCAAAGGTGTTGGGTTTATCGATGACTCAACGAACGGCGGGCAAATTTAATGTAAACTCAAAGGAAAAGATCTTCCAAAGTCAAGGATTACCGCGACGACAACCATGATAGTAGAAATAAGGATCAACTAAAGAAGCATGCTTTTATCATAAAGGAAAAGGCTTTCACCTAAACCGACCAATAGGAAAAGAGATTTTTCAATTACTTAACCTAATTGGTGTCTACCTTCGTCATAATTGAGTTTATAATCTTTCGAAAAGAAACCCTAATTACTACCCAAGTTTTACAACATGAGTTCCTTAAATTCGCATTTAAAGATGAAGAACAAGGTAGAAGGAGATAAAGGATACATTCTTTAATGACATACTTACCTTACCATCATGGCTATCGTCGGGCTCACCCCGACCCTAGAAGAAAGGGGAACTACTCACTCATGTTGATCGTAGACATGTCTTGAATTGAAATAGCTTGCATAAATGGAAAATTTCGAATCTTTACAATCTCAACGCCACCTATCGTAAGCGCTTGAAACTTTAAAGCTCAAAATAAACTAACTATCTATTGTCTATTGTTCTTCTCTTCGATGAGTCTATGATTGGATGATTAACAAATCAGCCCCTAAGGCTTTATTTATAGGCTACTAATCCTCGCTATCCGAGGATTGTAACTTCTATCTAAACTAATAACTCTATCCGAACAATTAGGATAGGTCTTTTATTTTGATAAACTTAAAGGAAAAGATAACAAACATCTGCTAATATCTAAAAGAACGAGATAACTCATGGCTTTGTTGATAGACTTCACAATCCGAGCCTCAAAAATCGGATTTTATCTTCTGTCGATGTAGGGTCGATATCGACTCCAGAGGTCGATATCGAGGCTTGTGTTTCTGCTCGACTTGTCCCACTCCAGTCGATGTCTATGATGATGGTCGATATCGATGCATGTGTGTCGATATCGAGGCTTCTAGTCTGGTTTGTGTGGTTATCTCGACACTCAGAAATCGTGTCGAAATCCAGGGTCGATATCGATGTCTCCAGTCGATATCGACCTCTTCTCAGCGTCACTTGGCTTGCTCGTTTTGACTCCGATTTCATCGAATTCCTGCATGGTTAGCTCAAAACTCGTGTAGACTCTATTTCTTTCACTTTAGCTCATTCTTACACGAGATCATATACTTTTGAAACTTTTGTTCGGAAATCAAATGAAATATGAAGTCAAAAGATGCAATAAACAATAGTACAATTATGTACATCAAAACACCCCATACTTAGACTTGCTTGTCCTCAAGCAATAACCGAGCAATAACCAACACCTACAACACACCTTTCAAGTCTTCGCCTTCGTCAAAAGCAACATCATAAGTGGTAGCAAAGTAAAGCAAGTGAATTTAACGTCATAGCACATATTTTGGCGATCCATAGGCATATGCAATTTTAATCCAACCTCACAGGGATAATGTGTTTGCACTCAACTCTCATGTGTTTAGGCTATGAAGATCACTCTCAACTCAATTCCATATACAATCTCATAAACATTGCAATTTATAAGAATCCACTTCGCAACCAATTATGAAAATGCAATAAGAATCATCAGGAGGACTTTCGCTCAATGGAAGACCTCATAGAAGACTCCATTCGGCGGGGTTGTAATGGGGCTTGGTATGAAATAAAAGGTATGGAATTATTTGGCTATGTGGTGCTTTTCAAATTCGGGAATCAAGACTCCTAAATCTCAACACTTGCATTACCCAAACCATAACTCTTCAATATAATGCTCTTAAAGATGCATTCCATCAACCCTTCTTTCAAGTTCTAATACACCTCTCAAAAGTATAACATTCGTATGAATAAAACTTAAGGATTTTGGCTCATGCACTATATATATATACATATATTTTTTTCGGATTTTTTTTTTTTCGAATTGAAATAACTATGTGCATTTATATGGTGAGCCAAAACATCCTTTTACAAGATATGACAAAATGTAAATATGTACCATCCTATAATTTCCTTGCTTACAACTAGACATTGTGCTCTATTCTTTCCACAAGGCATTAGTCCAACCAATCTAAGTCTCAATTCCCAAATGGGGGTCAGGCTCAATTCGGCTAGGGATAATTTTGTGGAGTTTGCAATTCAGGCTCAGGCTAATGTTCTGGCTTCAAGCAGGGATAATGCAGGGTAGGTAAAGAGAGGATAAAATTGGCTTAAAAGATGCCTCCATCATTTAATTCTCGTAAACATAAACATATATATGCATTGGTTTTGAATAACTATCACAACATTTAGAGATGCATAGGAAGAGTAAATTCACTCAAGAAAGCGGAGGGATTTTTGATGTTCTCCCTATAGGCCAAAATTCTCACAAGGACAATTTTTGTTGGATTTGCTTTTTAGCCTAGGATCATATGTGCTCAATTTCATCACAAGTTCACAATCTACATAAAAATTTAAAGACTTAGGCAAAACCATCCAAATATGCCATAGGGTTTACATGATCAAGTCAGCTATTGAGTTTTCATCATCGGACATCTAAGTAGGGATTAAAGAAAAATAAACTTTAAATAAACATGCATTTTTTTTTATTTTTGACATTTTTCTATTTTTTTGGATTTTTTGACATTTTATAGACTCAACAAAATCAAACTAAAAAAACTTTAAAATGCATAAATGTTAAATATGATGCAATGCATACAAGTAGAATGTAAATAAAATACATGCCAAGTTTGCCAAATTTTAAACCCTACCACAACCAGATAAAGTAGTTTATAATGTCCAAGTTCAATCCCCACCCCATACTTAAAGATTACAGTGTCCTCACTGTTAGAAAAATAAAGTAAAGGGAAGGATCACTCACACTCACTTACGCTAGAAGTATATCACTGCTCAGGGGGCGGGGGAGGTGGCAGCAGCAAGGGCCAGCCCTGTGTATGAGCTGCCCCTGAGTAGTCTGTCGGGGCGGCCTGTGGGAAAGTGGATGATCCAGCCTGCGGATCGAAGGAAAAGCCCATGTATGAGCCCAAACCCTCGAGGTACCTCCCATAGCGTCGCTGCTCCTCGCGCATCTCAGAGACGGAGAGCTCCAGCCTGGTAAAGCGGGCAGATATGTCTTCCTGCCAATCAGTGGTGTAGGCAGGCTGGAAGGGAGGAGGAGGTGGAGGTACATAGCTGTGGTGGCTAAGGTGACTGTGGTGGCTGTGGTGGGACCCCTGCGGGCCCTCTCCTCCCCCAACCGCATCATCTCTGGCGTCATCATCGTCATTGCCATCCATGTCACCCTGGTAGGCTGGGGGCTGCTCAGCTCCGTCGGAATGGGGATCTGCGTCCCAGGACATAGCATCCACCTCGGGCTCGTGGTTGTAGAGCGGGGGTCTCCTCCGTAGGGTGGGGTCAGCGGTCGGATCTATATCCGTATGATATGGCTGCCCAGTCCAAGACTGGTACCAATCAGGGATATACAGCAGATCCATGAAATCGTGTCGCAGGCGCATCCCCGTTTGGGGGTGTCTCCATCCCTGGGCCCCTGTCGCGATGACTCCGCCCTGTCGCAATACCGCCGCGTCTAGGTACGTGAGCTGGTAGGCCGTGTACCGTTCAGTGTGGACGCCTAGAGCCTCAGCGAGGATGGCCACCATGCCGCCGTCCAAGATGTCTGTAGAGATCGTTCGTCTGCGGTCTACGATATGCTCGAGCCAGGAGTGGAGGTATGGTAGAGGGTCATCCTCGAAAAGCATCCTCCGTAGTGTCTCCGTCTCACGGTGTGTCGGGCGACGGAGCTCAGGTCTGGCCCAAAGGGTACTCGCCAGGATCCTCAAGATCACCCTAAAAAGTGGGCTCACAACCCTAGATGTGAAGGAGTCTGTAGGGGCAGGGTATGGTATACCTGATATGTAACTCTAGATGACATTGGGGTCGTGGACCCTGAAGGCGGCCGAAGTGTGGATGAACCCAAAGATATCGCTCATCTCCTCGAGCGATAGTCTGTGTCGCCTGTTGCCGAGCTGGAAGATGACTCGGCGGCTAGTCGAAGTGCGCTCGGGAACCTCCAATGTGGCCATAAACTCCCCAGTAAGAACGGGGTAGTGCGCCTCCAAGGGCTCGATCAGCCTGTGTAGAGAGACGTTCTCAAACGCCTCCTGAACGCCTGGGTGAAATCCTAGCTGGATCATGTCTGGGAGATGGTACCATCGTGCCCTGGTGGCTCGGGGAATCAACTCCTCAGCAAGGGAGCGCTGCTGATCATCCTCAATGCGGAGCGCGTCCTGAGGGATGTTCTTGGCTCTAACCATCGTCTGCAAAAGAAGCCAATACCAAAGATAATATTCCCTTTGATTAAAATGGGGAGTACCCCATACTTAGGTTCTAATTATGCTAGAAATTATGTAAAAGTAAATGCCTAAGTGGAAGAAAGTACACAATTTCTTAAAGTTTTAAAACTAAGGAACCTTATGGCATAAATAAATGTTGCCTTAAAAAAAATCAGATTTCTAATTATATAAAAAAAATCAGAATATAAACCCCTAAAAAAATCAGATTTACAAATTCAGCCCATATATATATAAAAATCAGATTCCTAGCCTAAACTTATGAAAAATTCAGATTATTGCCCCACATGGATATATAAAAATCAGATTTGCCCCCTAATATATAAAAAATTCAGATTTCATGCCCATGTATAAACAAAACTCAGATTCATAGCCCCACATATATATATAAAAATATTCCATGCCATACAAATACTCTTTCCCGCGCAAACTACGATCAAACCCTAAACACCCAATATGAAATTTCTTCCAAATCAACTAATTAAGTATGAAAAATCAGAAAAGATAGAGGAAGGGTGAAAAATCATACCAGAAGAGTGTTGGAATTAGGAGAGAAAGAAGCAAGCAACCGCAAAAACGAGAAAGAAAACCGACTGTCGACAGGGGGTGTCGATATCGATGCCTCCAGTCGATATCGACCGGATGCTGTGTGTCGTCGGGGCTGCTGGTGGGTCCTCCGGTGGCGTGGGGCGGCCGGATCTGGCGATTCATGGCCGGAGGTGTGTAGATCTGTGCAATGAGGCTCGAAAACGAGGGGGAGAGAGAGGGAGGGCTAGGTCAAGGAAGAGAGGATGAAACTTGCGGCTTTGGGAGTTGCAGCACAGGACGAGGGAGAGTGTGGTGGTTGTGGGTGGTTGCGGCGATGAAGGCTGTGGGATGGCTGGTGGCGTGGGCCGGATCGGAGGGAGAGGGATGAAGAAGAAGAAGAAGGGCGGCTAGGGTGTCGATAATGGGAGGCGGTGTCGAAGTCGGGTATAAAGGGGGTGAAAAACCCCAAAAATTAAACTGAAAGAAATTAAATTCTGACCTGTTTTACCTCCATCTGTAGTCGATATCGACCTTAGAGGTCGATATCGACCTCCCTTCAGCATCCGTTTAACACGTCCTGTTACTCCTTCTGTCGGCTGATCGATATCGACCATATAGGTCGATATCGACCTCTCTTCTGGGCTGGATTTCTTTGTTGACTTTAGATAAAATAGCCACGAATGATCTCAAAAATATAAAATAAAATAACTAAAAGAAAAAGAAAAAGGAAAAGAAACGGGTTGCCTCCCGGAAGCGCTTGAGTTTAAGTCGCTAGCTCGACATACTTCCCTTTTTGCGCTAGTTCAACGCCAAGGTGGCGCGAATCTCTTCCTCTGGGTCCTCCTTGTCATAATATTTCTTTACTCGGTGGCCATTTACCTTAAAGGTTGATCCATCGTCGCAAAATAACTCCACCGCTCCATGAGGGAATATTTTATGAACCTTGAAAGGTCCGCTCCATCTTGTCCTTAGTTTCCCTGGAAATAAGCGAAGCCTAGAATTAAAAACAAGGACCTTGTCACCTACCTCATATGTCTTTGGCACCAACTTCCTATCATGCCATTTCTTAGTGCGCTCTTTGTAGATTTCGGCATTCTCATATGCCTTTAGGCGCAACTCTTCCAAGGCTTGTAAGTCAATGAACCTCCTCTTTCCCGCTTCGTCGAAATCCATGTTAAGCTCCTTAAGAGCCCACATTGCTTTATGCTCAAGTTCAACGGGCAAGTGACATGACTTACCATATTCCAAGTTATAGGGAGTTGTGCGAAGCGGTGTTTTATAGGCCGTTCGGTAAGCCCAGAGTGCATCATCCAGTTTGGACGACCAATCTTTCCTTGAGCGGGAAACCGTCTTCTCCAAGATGGCTTTGATTTGGCGATTGGAGACTTCTACTTGACCGCTAGTTTGAGGGTGATAGGGTGTTGCCACCCTATGGTTTACCCCATACTTAGCTAAAAGAGCTTCAAAGCCTCTCTCAATAAAATGCGAGCCACCATCTGAAATAAGGACTCTAGGAACACCAAAACGAGGAAAGATGTTAGTTTTCATAAACTTAGAGACTACCTTCGCGTCGTTGGTCCTAGTTGCTACAGCCTCCACCCATTTAGAGACATAGTCCACCGCCACTAGGATGTATTTGTAGGGGCCCGAAGCAGGGAAGGGTCCCATGAAGTCAATACCCCATACATCAAAGAGTTCGACCTCTAAAATGCCTGTGAGTGGTGTCTCATTCCTCCATGTGATATTACCTGCACGTTGACACTCATCACAAGAGGTTACATAGTTTTGCACATCCTTGAAAAGGTTAGGCCAATAAAAACCACATTGAAGAATTTTCGCCGCGGTCTTGAATCCCTTAGCATGACCTCCTGTAGGGAGAGAATGACAATGGTGAATCACGCTCTCCACCTCGTCCTCCGGGATACAACGTCGAAAGATATGGTCTTTCCCCTGTTTGAATAAATAGGGTTCATCCCAATAATATTGTTTGACGTCGTGCAAAAACTTCCTCCTTTGTTGCGAAGTTAAGCTTGAAGGAATCTCGCCTCCTACAATATAGTTAGCAAAATCCGCATACCAAGGTACCTTCGCCCTTCTTACAGCAAATAGATCATGGATAGGACTAGAAGGAGGTGTAAAGAAGAAATCCTCACCGAAGCTTACCTTTTCGTCACCTTCGGAGGGCTTTGAAGGTGGTCGATATCGACATTCAGGAGTCGATATCGACTGGTCGGTATCGACAGGCTTAGTCGACATGAACTTCTCGATATGGGTCCTCGATGTCGACGTCTGGAGGTCGATGTCGACCTCTGCAATGGACAACCTGTGAACAAAATTGGTCGACATCGATGCAAAACTTACCTTTGGGGCAGTCGATATCGACCTGCTAGGGTCGATATCGAGTGGTTCTTCTGCCCGTCTTACCTCTTGCCTCATTAAGTGCTCGTCGGGGCGGGAGTCATTGATTGGTATATTGTCATGTGACTCTTCCAGAAGCCCTATGGGTAGCCGTGAAAGATGATCGGCTACGGAGTTCTCCGTTCCTTTCTTATCTTTAAGCTCAACGTCGAACTCTTGTAATAAGAGCACCCATCGTAGGAGCCTAGGTTTAGCATCCTTCTTTGCCATTAAGTACCTAAGAGCTGCATGGTCAGTATGAACAATAACCTTAGAGCCCACTAGGTATGAGCGGAACTTCTCAAAAGCGAAGACCACCGCCAAGAACTCCTTTTCCGTCGTGGTGTACTTTGTTTGAACGACATCTAGAGTCTTGCTTGCATAATAGATGGCATGAAGCTTTTTGTCTCTCCTTTGTCCTAGGACAGCACCTACGGCATAATCGCTTGCGTCGCACATGATCTCAAAAGGTTGCGACCAATCGGGTGATTGAATGATTGGGGCGGATATGAGGGCCTCCTTCAACCTGTTGAAAGCTTCAAGACAATCACTAGAAAATGCAAACTTAACATCCTTCATTAGTAGGTTAGTTAATGGTTTGGCAATTTTAGAAAAATCTTGAATAAACCTCCTATAGAAACCTGCGTGACCAAGGAAGCTTCTTATGTCTTTAATTGATGAAGGTGGTGGTAATTTTTCAATGAGTTCTATTTTTGCCCTGTCTACCTCAATTCCCCGTTTAGAGACTTTGTGGCCTAGCACAATACCTTCCCTTACCATAAAGTGGCACTTTTCCCAATTGAGAACCAAGTTTGTCTCTTCACATCGTGCAAGTACCCTGCGAAGGTTAGCAAGACAAATTTCGAAAGTAGTGCCATAAATAGAGAAGTCATCCATAAATACCTCCACGATGTCCTCAATCATGTCGGAGAAGATAGCCATCATACATCTTTGAAAGGTAGCAGGGGCATTGCAGAGCCCAAATGGCATTCTCCTATATGCAAAAGTCCCATAGGGACAAGTGAAGGTGGTCTTTTCTTGATCGTCAGGATGAATGGGGACCTGCCAAAAACCAGAATATCCGTCCAAGTAACAAAAATAATCATGTTCGGCAAGTCTCTCTAATACTTGATCAATAAAAGGAAGGGGAAAGTGATCCTTTCTAGTGGCGTTGTTGAGTTTCCTGTAGTCAATGCACATTCGCCAACTAGTTGTGATTCGTTTTGGCACAAGCTCGCCTTTCTCATTCTCCTCAACGGTCATTCCGCCCTTTTTAGGCACCACATGGACTGGGCTCACCCATTCGCTGTCGGAGATGGCATAGATGATTCCTGCATCCAGCATGCGCATGATCTCCTTCTTCAACACCTCTCTCATATTGGGGTTGAGCTTCCGTTGGTGTTCTATAGATGCCTTATGATCATCCTCAAGGAGGATTCTATGCATACAAGTAGCAGGTGAAATACCTTTTATGTCCTCAAGAGAGTATCCAATAGCCTTACGATGAGCACGAAGTACTTCCATAAGCTTATCTACTTCCTGTGTGGTTAATGAAGCATTGATAATTACAGGGAAAGTAGAATTTGGACCAAGAAACTCATACCTAAGTGTGTCGGGTAGAGGCTTAAGCACCGGAGAGGGGCCTTGTGGGATAAGGATTGGCTCTACCTCTTCCGTCTTCATGATCTCACCAAGGTAATCCGTCTCAATTCTCTTGATAGAAGTTCCTAAATCAGTTATAGGAGTCGGTGTGGACCAAACATAGAGTGATGCTAACTTTGATTTGGACTCTTCAAAATATTCCTGCAGAAAGAAGGTCGAGGGCGAGTAGGAATAATCAATATCGACTGAGAGTTCGGCACATACCTCGGCTTCGGAGCTGTTTGGCGTCAAGTGGTAAAGGTCGATTTCGACTTCTGATGTCGATATCGACTGGTCGATTTCGACCTCTTCTGTCGATTTCGGCTGGTCGATTTCGGCCACTTCTGTCGACATGGGCTGGTCGATTTCGCCTGTAAGAGAAGAAGGGAGAACTTGACTTACTGAGTGTGTCGATGTCGACTGAGGGCACTCGATATCGAGTGAATTGGTCGATGTCGACCTGTCTTCGTCGATATCGACTTCATCTTCGAGCTCCATGGATAGAGCATCGTCGAATATTTCCTCATCACTCGTGCATGTAGCCAGGAACTCCTCAATGTCCTCATCGGTAAGCTCCTCTGCAGCTAGGGCTAGGGCCTCTTCGGGAGTTAGGGCCCTTTCCGTCGGTTCTTTGCAATCCATGATGCTAGTGTAGACCGACTTGATTTCCATACCATTAACTTCCTTCATTGTGGGGTTGAAGGAGAATTCAATGACTTCGTTCCCTATAGTAAAGGTTAGTAATCCTCTACGTACATTAATATTAGCATCCGCAGTAGCTAAGAAAGGCCTACCAAGGATGATAGGTACAATAGGATCTTCAGGCATGTATAATACAATGAAATCGGTAGGAACAAAGAATTTACCTACCTTTACAGGGACGTCATCAACTATACCTGTGGGTCTGACGAATGAATTATCAGCCATATAAAGTTTCATATCCACAGGTTCAAGTGCTCCAATGCTCACCTTTTGCCAAATAGAGAGAGGCATGAGACTTACACTTGCCCCTAGGTCACAAAGGGCTTTGTAGCGATGTTGGCCAAGTCCCACGGTGATTGCAAATTTCCCTGGATCGCTCCTCTTCTCGGGGAAATCCATCTTGGAGCATTCCTCTGCGATCTCTGCCATGGATCGCTTCTTGCTAAGGATGTCTTTTAAGAATCGAACATAGGCGGGCATCTCGCTTAGGGCTTCTGTAAGAGGGATAGTGATGTTCAGTCCTTGGAGAATCTTTACAAAGCGCCTAAACTTGCTTTGAGTGGGGTCCTTCAATGCTTTGGAAGGGAAGGGTAGCGTCTTCTTTGGCGGAGAAGCCAAAACGGTGGTCGGAGGAGCCTGCTGAACCTCGATGTCGACATGAGGGTGGTCGATATCGACCGGTAGGGTCGATTTCGACCTATGTTGTTCTCTCTCAGGTGCTGCAGTGTCATCGACGTCGACGAAGGGGTCGACAGTGGTGTCGATATCGACCTCAGGGTCGACATCGACTGGGTTGTCGATGTCGACAGGCTCTGTTACTTCTTCCTCCGTCGCCTTTTGTGGCTTATGAACTTTGGCGCCACTCCTTAGTTGCATGGCTGCAATGTGTCCTGACCCGGATTGCCCCTTAGGATTGGTAGTTGGTTGCCCAGGGAATGTTCCGGACGGTCTGGGGATTTGTGCCGCCAATTGACCCAGTTGGGTCTCTACGTTCTTCTTCCAAATGTCCATCTCTCCAATCCTTGTGGTAAGGTGATTTAGTTGAGAGTGGATAGCATGGTTGGATTGATCATTCTTAGCTTGGTTCCGTCTTATCTCGTCCAATACAAGTTGAAGATCATCCTTCTTTTGGTCTCTCTCAGGGTGCCCAGGAGCTCTATAGAGTGGGGGGTCCCTAGGGTTAACCTGGTTCCGTTGTGGTTGTTGGAACCTTTGGTCTCCCCAATATTGGCGATTGGGACCCCTCATGAAGTTGGCTTCCTCATGAGTCTCCGCTAGTTGCACTTGCTCAGCATGGGGGCACTCAATGGTAGTATGTCGCTGTGATCCACATTCGATGCAATCCTGGTTTGCCGATAGGAATCTCACTTGTTTCTGGAGCTTTCTAAGTTGATCCCTATGAAATTGTTCTTTTACATCCGGATCGATTACCTTAGAGGGTTCGTACAATGGCATAGATGGGGCAGGCCTCGACGATGATGGTGCGTCGGAAACCTCAGGAGTCCCATATGTATTGTCAAATTCCACCAGCCTTTCAATGGTTTCCCAAGCCTCTTGGGGAGCGAGTTCAAGGTAGCCATAGGCGGTGTATGTGTTGATCCTCTCCTTGGTTGCAGCGTCAAGAGCATTGTATATGATCTCTTGGATGACGTACGGTGGTTGGCCATGCGTCGGGCATGATCGTAGGAGGTCTTTATACCTCTCCCAAACAGTTGTCAGAGCCTCACCAGGCTTTTGTTTGAAAGCCGTGATTTTCTGTCGGATCAGCGCCGTCTTAGAAGGAGGAAAGAACTTGTTGAGAAACTCGTCCTTGACTTCATTCCAGGTGCGGAGCGATCTTGGGGCTAAGCTTTCCAACCACTGCAATGCCTTTCCTGTAAGAGACCAGCGAAATGCTTTCAGTTGAACATACTCAAGACTTTGTCCATCAGCAATTGTATCACAGAGGTCTAAGAAGGTTGATATATGTGCCATAGGGCATTCGTTAGGTTTCCCTTCATATTGATGCCTTCTTATTTCAGTTAAAAAGTTTGGCTTAATTTCAAAATTAGAAGTAGGGATTAGAATAGCCGATTCAGGCACTGTGAGCGATGGGTGCAAGTATTGCTTAGCATTCCTGGGGAGGGCGTTGATTTGAATCTCATATCGTCTCCTAGCTTCCTCCTCCCTGTCAGCACGCTCTCTTAGTGCCGCTTCTCTGGTAGCGTAATCCTCTACTTGCTTCCTTAAGCGTTCAATTTGTTGTGCCTGGGTCTCGTTGTCTGCCATGATTCTTTGGACTCGAGATCTTAGGTGGAGAAAGCGTTCTGGTTCGTCTAGTCCTTCAAATTCAGGTTGGTCACCAGTACGTCGCATACACCTATAAAACAACACTAAAAAGAACCGTGAAAATAAACTACTAGGGCGCGATTGATAGCTTCCCCGGCAACGGCGCCAAAATTTGACGTAGGGAGAATTGAATCGAAATATATAAGAAAATATAAACCAATACAACTCTTAGCCTCTTCAAATAAATTCAAGACTCCCCGCTATAGTAGTAGGGAATCAGGTTCGATCCACGAGGAAGCGAGTCAGCGGGATCCTAGTAGCGTTGAAGATACGTCCTTTCTACTCGACCAGAAGCCTCGATCTCGATGTCAGACCTCGATGTCGACCTTGGCTGTCGATGTCGTCTGCAACAGAAAACCTGCAGAAACAAAAACGGTAGTCGATATCGACTGGAGGGGGTCGATATCGAGGTTAGTTCACGAAATCGACTGGCTCAGAAGTCTGCCAGTCGATACAAGGGGTCGATTTCGACTCAAAGTGGTCGATATCGATGCTTGCAGAAGTTCCCAGGAGTCTCGAGATCGACTCAGAAAACCGTCGATCTATCAGTTTGGTCGATATCGACCTCTGCTGTCGATATCGATGTCTTTCCTGCAGTGGGTTAGCGGTTTTGTCGGCAAAGAAAAGGCCGAAGAATCAAGGATGGAAAGGAAGCAATGATCAGAAATAAGCAAAGGTGTTGGGTTTTTCGATGACTCAACGAACGGCGGGCAAATTTAATGTAAACTCAAAGGAAAAGATCTTCCAAAGTCAAGGATTACCGCGACGACAACCATGATAGTAGAAATAAGGATCAACTAAAGAAGCATGCTTTTATCATAAAGGAAAAGGCTTTCACCTAAACCGACCAATAGGAAAAGAGATTTTTCAATTACTTAACCTAATTGGTGTCTACCTTCGTCATAATTGAGTTTATAATCTTTCGAAAAGAAACCCTAATTACTACCCAAGTTTTACAACATGAGTTCCTTAAATTCGCATTTAAAGATGAAGAACAAGGTAGAAGGAGATAAAGGATACATTCTTTAATGACATACTTACCTTACCATCATGGCTATCGTCGGGCTCACCCCGACCCTAGAAGAAAGGGGAACTACTCACTCATGTTGATCGTAGACATGTCTTGAATTGAAATAGCTTGCATAAATGGAAAATTTCGAATCTTTACAATCTCAACGCCAACTATCGTAAGCGCTTGAAACTTTAAAGCTCAAAATAAACTAACTATCTATTGTCTATTGTTCTTCTCTTCGATGAGTCTATGATTGGATGATTAACAAATCAGCCCCTAAGGCTTTATTTATAGGCTACTAATCCTCGCTATCCGAGGATTGTAACTTCTATCTAAACTAATAACTCTATCCGAACAATTAGGATAGGTCTTTTATTTTGATAAACTTAAAGGAAAAGATAACAAACATCTGCTAATATCTAAAAGAACGAGATAACTCATGGCTTTGTTGATAGACTTCACAATCCGAGCCTCAAAAATCGGATTTTATCTTCTGTCGATGTAGGGTCGATATCGACTCCAGAGGTCGATATCGAGGCTTGTGTTTCTGCTCGACTTGTCCCACTCCAGTCGATGCCTATGATGATGGTCGATATCGATGCATGTGTGTCGATATCGAGGCTTCTAGTCTGGTTTGTGTGGTTATCTCGACACTCAGAAATCGTGTCGAAATCCAGGGTCGATATCGATGTCTCCAGTCGATATCGACCTCTTCTCAGCGTCACTTGGCTTGCTCGTTTTGACTCCGATTTCATCGAATTCCTGCATGGTTAGCTCAAAACTCGTGTAGACTCTATTTCTTTCACTTTAGCTCATTCTTACACGAGATCATATACTTTTGAAACTTTTGTTCGGAAATCAAATGAAATATGAAGTCAAAAGATGCAATAAACAATAGTACAATTATGTACATCAGTCCTATGTAATATTCCTTAAGGACATATTGGGTAAGAAGCGATCGCTTTCTGAGATCGCAGAGGAGTGCAACAGATTGGAGCTACCACAAAAGCGGGCGGACCCAGGTAAGTTCTCTATCGCTATAGGCTTAGGTCAATTCAAATTTAATGCTTTAGTTGACTTGGGCACTAACGTTAGCATGATGCCACTAACCATATGGCACAAGGTAAATATACATCCTCTGGAGCCCGTGGATGCAAGGCTATACATGCCAAACAATACGGTAGTGATTCCAACAGGAATAGTGACTGATGTGCCAGTACAAGTAGGTAAATTATTTGTCCCTGCTGATTTCTTAGTTGTTGATATAGCGGAGGACCCTGCTTGTCCCATTATTTTAGGTAGGCCATTCCTAGAGACCGTCGATGCCAACATTAGCGTGAAGAAAGGATTGCTCTCATTCACAATTAGTGACGAGGTGATAGAGTATGCCTTCAACAAGACGGTGAAAAATCAAGGGCCAATGGAGATAAAAGCCATCAATGTTGTCTACATTGCATGTGGAGAAGCCAAAGTAAGGAGCATGACACCGGAAGAGCTAGAAAAGAGGGCCATAGAAGCCCAAGTAGAGGAGGTTGTGGCAATCTTGAACGAAGGAGCCAAACAGAACATCGAAATTGACCCAGGTAAGTCGATATCGACTAATAATGTTCAAGATTCTGTGCCAGGTCATAAGTATGGGGTTGACAGAGGAGGAGAAGGAACATCGAAATCGGGCAGCAAGGTCGATATCGACCATGCCCTAGAGCCGAAATCGACCACCACAAGCACTAAGAAGGAAGGAACAGAGACCTCAATATCAATCTCTGAGGGTCGAAATCGACCTGATCATATCGAGGGAAAACTCTCCAAATCGACTGGACCTCCAGGAGTACAACAGAGCTCGATATCGACCACTAATGATCGATGTCGACCTGAGCCACAGACAGATAAGAAGGTAAGTCAAGGTACGGATTCCTCCTGTTCCATTACAATTAAAGATTTATCATTATTTGGAAGAGGCATGCCCTGGCATGTGCGCTTGTGTAGGGTATCCGATGATGATTCGAGCCAATATGAGATAGGAGACAAAGTTTATGTTACCAAATCCAAGGACCATTGGTTCCCTACGAGATTCAAGGATAAGAATTTGGGACCATTCACGGTGAATCAGATCCATCCCGGTGGAATGCAGCTGCGTGACAAGAAAGGAGTAATATTTGAGGCCCAAGCCACATGGGCTCTGCAAATGCCACCTTGAGTGCGCAAAGGGTGAAGTCGGCCTAGCGACTTAAAAATCTAGAGCGTGTAACATACACTTAGTTTTGGTTTTAGACAGTTTTTACTTTGGTTTGAGACACTACACTTTATTGTCTTGCATGTTTTGTTTTGGTTTTATTTTTAACAAGTTGCAGGAAAGAGGAAAGAAAGCACACAGAAGAGACATCAAAATCGATGTTACACATCGACATCGACCTTATGGTCGATTTAGATACGCTTGTGGTCGAGGCCGGATCACCCTGAAGCCTGAGCCAGAATATCGATGACAGAGATCGATTTCGATGTTGCAAGGTCGATATCGACCATGCCTTCAGTCTTCTTCAACTCCTGAAATTTGTGACGGTTTAGTAAGTTTTTCTTAACCCTAGTTCTAATACAGTGAGGACACTGTAAACTTTAAGTATGGGGTGGGGGAAAGGCTTACTTTCATGTTTTAGCATATTGCATATTTTAGTTATAATGTTCATGCATATTACATAGTTAGTTAGTCATATTTATCTTTAAGTTTTATATAATTAAAAAAAATAAAAAAAATGACCCCATCAAAAATTGAAAACAAAGAAAAGAGTCATGGAAGTATAAAAAAGAGCTCTATGATGCAAAATTAAATTCATTAGAGATATAACATGAAATTTCCTAGTTAAGGGAAGTCCTAATGAAGTGCAAAAAGAAAAAAATAAAGGAGATGAAAATTTGAAGTTACTTTTGACATGTGCATGATAAGATGATGGAGAACTTTTTATGAAATTTCCATACAAGTACATATACAAGTTCATATCCTAGCCTTACCTATGCATATTTGCAAAAAGTCACAAGCCATACATGAGCCTTATCATGATCATTATTGCTCCACATATATTACATTTTGCCCATTTTATACCTTATACCCTATCCAGGGACAAGTTTGAGAATGGATGTCATCTTTGGAGTTGTTATATGGAGTTGTGCACATTATTAAAGTTATTGGCAGGAATGAAACAAAATATGAATATGGAAAATTTAATGAGCGAGAAAAATTCCAATCACCTCAGGAGATAAAGGTAGGTCGACCCTGCTCGTTGAGATGTTAGTTCAGCGAGATGGGACACAAGGCGAGGAGTCCGAAGTACTAAGTATCCGGGGCCATTCATGACACCCATGTTTGCGACTCGCGAGAAGGCAGTGCTAAGGTTAGAGAGGTGAAAGCATTAAAGTGAAAAAAGCATTGAGCAATGAGTGAAAGGTAAGACATTATGAAGAAGGAATGTGGAATGTTTTGGAAAGAAAGTATATTTCCTCGGATTTAACACCACATGGCCAAATATTAGCCCACCTTTAGCCTTTTACCAATCTACTTCTCACAAGCTTGCAAAAGTCCTCTTGATTATTAATGCTATGTCGCTAAAATTGTTTTTTGCATATGAACCTCCTTTTATGAGTATGAAATTGCTTTTATGCACAGGCATGGACTTGGTTGACATAAGTACCTTATCGAGGATGGCAATTGATTGTAGGGACATATGAAAAATGAATCTATAATGTTGAGGGTTTACTTTCTTCCCCTGAATGACCATTAAAGGTAATGCTTGAGGACAAGCAAGCTTAAGTATGGGGTGTTTGATGTGCGCGCAAATTGCCATATTTTCTATGCACATTTAAGTCCATTTTATCATTCTTTTGCATGCATATTAGTGGGAAAACATGAGATTAGTGTAGTTTATGCATTATTGTCATATATATAGGTCTGCACGAGTTTCTATGTGATTTCGCAGAAAATAGGATAAAAGTGGACAAATTTGGAAGAGCGGAAAAAGAACTCGAATTCTTCTGAGAGGTCGAAATCGACTAAAGAACCTCGACATCGAGTGCAGCAGTAAGGTAGAAATCGAGCAACAAAGAGAACAGAGCATGTCGACACCAGCAAAGGTCGATATCGAGGATGCATGGTCGATATCGAGTGCCCAGATCGGGATAAATGATAGAAGTCGAGTGCTAATCCGAGTAGAAGAAGGAGAGCTCGAGATAAGATAAAAGAGAGGTCGATATCGACGTCTGAAAGTCGATATCGATGTTGCCAGCAGAGAAGTCCGACTCAGATTTTGATAGAATTCTATCCGAAGCTTGCACGTCTATCCTAAAGTCAAGATTTCTTATCATCAACACTAGACTACATCTTTTACTAGTTTTACCATGAAGTTTTTAGTTTTACATTATTCAAGTTTTATCTTAGAGAATAAAGATAAAGTTTCTAGTCTTTAGATAGCAAAGTTCGATATCTATATCTAGAGGCCGTTAGGGCTGAGTTTAATGATTGAATGACATTCAATTTCAGTTATTCAAACACACAGAACGCAGAGAATTTGTAGAGAGAGAGAGAGAGAGAGGAGGCCGAGTAAGGTTGGAAGCGAGAGCGGAATTGGCTTGGTTCGGTTGTAATTTCTTTCTTTTGCAAATACAAAGTAGTTTTCTTTCAATGATGATGATGAGTTGCATGTTGAGAAGTGAGTAGTCAACCCACTTCTAGGGTCGGGGTGAGCCCGATGATAGCGATGTAGGGTAAGTGCATCAAAGGTATGACTTTTATGCGATTCCGTCTTCTATCCTATGCAAGATTCCTTTGCGAAAGTTAGGGAGATTCATTATTTGCATTATTGAAGCGAAAGCCACTCATATTGTGAACTTGGATTGGTCATGAATTGGATAGTAACTCTTACGAACTATACGAGAGCCTCTTGATTACCTAAGTGTTGGTAACAAAAGTTATTTGACGGAAAGACATTAAATTTCATAACTTTAGCATCATACTTGCATTGTTATCGTTGTGGCATTAATCCCCGACTTTGGAAGCTTTAAGTTTATTGAATTTCATATAAAAGTTTAAGTTTTGTTTCTGATCATCCTTCTTTACCATTGTACGTTCTTCGGACACTTTTCCGACAATAGGTTACGCAAAACAGTTTCTGTGACAAACATCGGAATCGACTGTAAAGGTCGATATCGAGGTCTAACGTCGATATCGAGGTTCTACTCGACGTCGACTTTGCTGCTTTTGTCTTCTGCAGGAACTTGGCTGGAAATCGACCAGAACTGAGGTCAATATCGACCAAACATATCGATATCGAGTGTCTTCTGAGGTCGAAAGCTTGATCGTGATTACAACAAGGGAAGCGCTGACATACCTCCTCGTGGATTCGATCCTGAATTACCCTACCACTACATCGGGAGGGATTCTTGTATTATTTGCTTGGAACAGGGAGTTAGCATAGTTAGAGTTTATATTGAATATTTGAATCTACCTCCCGTTCGAAACCGAATAACCACCATCTCTGATGTAAGATTGGACCCATTTGAATGGCTCTCACAATCGCCATCATTAATGTACCCTTGACCCTCCTATTCTAAAATAAAAATTTCAGTACCACACTCATTATATATATATATATATATAGGGATTGACTCCGGTGAAAACCTCAAATTGTGGTAAAAACCGTGAGGACTACTTTATAGCTTGGTTTATTTGAAACCCGTGCTAAAAACCTCAATTACACAGTGACTTTACAACTCAATTTAACCTAAAAACCGTGCTAAAAACTCCAGTTTTAAAATAACACATGACTTTATATCTCAGTTAAACTTAAAAACCGTGGTGAAAACTCATGTTTTAAAATTACATTAGTGACTTTATAGCTCGGTTTTATTCACAACCGTGTTAAAATATATGACCTTATAGATCGGTTCTATTCAAAACCGGGCTATAAAGCTAGTGAACCGGGCTAAAAAGTCGGTCCTCACAGGTTTTTACCGCAATTTTGGTTTTCACCGGAGCGCACCCCTATATATATATATATATATATATATATATATATATATATATATATATATATATATATATTTGTCAATTTAGTCATAATAATTGAATTTTGTGAATCTTTTCATTGGTTTGCACCATTTGACAACACTTTTTCCCATGCAATGGTAATGTATGATATGTGACCTTTATGTCTCGTGGTTCATCCCTTTGAATAGACGATAATTATGAATCCACCAAATAACATATACCAAGTTGTCCAAACATGTTGCACACTTAGTAACAATATAATGTAAACAATTATCTACCCTACTATAGCAGACTTAGTAAATATTGACTCAAAATCTCAAATCGACCTAGATCGCAATTTGTCTTGGCAAGAAAACTCCTTCAACTAAACCTCTATTTTATCATGATATTTTCAGGATTGAAATGTAAAAGTGGTTCTTATGTAAACAAATGTACCATGATGATTTACATTATTTATTCTCGATTGCTTTGTTACTCTCTATATGTATAAAATATTAGAAAAACTAAACTTCTAATGTTGATTGTATATTCATTCACAAATGTAGTAAATTGAATCAAATAAAGCATCAACATGTTTATAAAATAATTTACAATGAATAAAAAATATTGAAATTTTGTAAAATAAAAAAAATATATATATTTGAAATATATTTTTATGTTGAAAATTTGATTAAAAAGTAAAATTAAAATTGATCAAGAATGCTATAAGACGGACTTGATTTCAAAATTATGTCCAAAAAGTTACCAATTATAAAAGATATGCATCTATATACAAATATTTAAATAAAGAAATAAAAGTTAAATATGTGGCAAAATCTGATTGGATATATTTTTAGGTGGGAAAACTATTAACCATAAGATGCCATGTGGCAAAACAGTTTCTGCTTTAGTATTGTTTAGGATTTTCGCCTAAAAAAACAATATAGATATAAATAAAATAACAATAATTAAATAATTCATTTTGATATAAATAATTCTCTCTACCAAAAAATAATCTAGATATAAATAAATGGTTTTTATATCCTACGCCCCAAGGGCATTGGATAAGATTCCGGTTTTAGAAAAAACATTTCCTTAATTTAATTGCTTAAGCCAAATTTTAAATTCGATTTTATGGTACACTTATTTTTTGTAGGGAATAATTCCCGAATTGGTTATTATCCTATGCCCTGATAGCATAGGATAGAAAGATCGATAAATAAAATAGCATCTATCATATAGTACATATATTTATCTATTAATATTTTTGGTAAGTATGACTATGAAATATTTTTTATTTATATTTTTCCAATTAACTAAAATATATATAGATAGATTATGACTTATATAACTTTCTATAAACTAATGACAACATATTATTTTATTAATTTATTCCCTTTAGGGTCAACCACAACGCGTCACATTGATTTTTTTCGTTAGGATCAACCACAATGCGCCATATAAGACGCTATGCATCGATTTTAGTATATGTATATAGATTATCAATCAAGTTTAGAATTTGTTTGATATCTCTAGAATCTCGTTATAATTGTGTCTATAACCCGACGGATAAAAGGTGAGTGGATAGTGCTATACTTGCACTAAAAAAACATCCTCCTCGCCCACCGAAAATTTAAGTGGGTGCCTTGTGGCTATATCTTCAAATAAATCAGTCGGGTTGCAAATAAAGTGATTCATCCTACATATTATGTGAATCATTGGACTCTTACCTCACATTCAAAGTTCTTGTCCTTTGTTTTTAAAAGAAAAAAAAAATCTTGTCCTTGATCCAAATAGACACTATTGAAATGATAACTACCCCGTAGTATTTACCGACCCTTTTAAAAACTTTGCCTTATATCAAGGAAAAAGAAAAGACGCAAATTGAAACTACACGATAAGCATCTAGACTATGGATTAATATAATAATAAACCCCTGGTTTTGTGCAACTAGCATCGTAGCTTAGTGATCAAACTTGCACCTTTTTAATTTTAGTCGTGAATAAGTTGTTAGGTTTAGCTTGATTAGCTACTACTGTAGCTATTTGATTAAAGTGTCCACTTGTCAATTTCATCAATCAAGTTGCGTTTTTGGGAATTTCTAAGATTTATCTTATTTGAAAGTTAGGTATTTTTCAGCTAAGCAAAAATATTTTTTTTTATATTTTAATCCAGTTCGATCGACTCAGTCGCTCTACATCCGAATCGGGTACTGTGCGACCAATTTAAAGAGTTGACACAGGACCGGGTGACAGAAGGATTTTAGTCGCCTCAATCCCTATCAAAATAAATCCAGACTAACTAACTAAGTATAGCAAGCAAGTAAGAAGTCGATCCCACAGAGAATCAAGTTATTCCTAAGTAAAGTCTATTTACCAATTAAGAGAAAATAAAGGGTTTTGTGTTTGAGAATAAAGAAAGAAAATAAAAGAAACTATAAACAAGTTAATGGAGAAAACAATTAAGATAATAGTTTCATCTACAAATATCCACTTTAGTTTGGTCGGTTGATCCTCGATTCGTGTTCAAGTTCTCTTTTCATCCTATTATTGTTCCTGTCCTGATCTTCTGTAAATTACTAGTCCTACGAGTCCTATTAACCCTTACTAATTAGATAACCCTAACACGGTCAGGATTTAACCTAATAGTAGCATTAAGGTTAACACGGTCAGGATTTAACCTAATAGTAGCATTAAGGTTAAGGATTAACTAGGATACATGCAACACCAAGCTACGAGTCAGTATTTAACATATAATTGATTCTCTACACACCAATTTAGTCCTACGAGTCCTAAAAAGGCATGATTGCTACTATGGATTAAGGTTCGCTACGAGGAATCTACAAAATCCTAGCAATAATCTCAACTAGTTGTACAGACTAGAAGAAATCAACAATATTCGCAAAAGAATCAATACGAATAGAACAAGAATAGAAATTTCACAACTTTATCAAACTAAAGCTTCAATCCATAGACGAAACGAAAGAGTTTAAATCTCCATAAAACAAAACATAATTAGGGTTTAGGGTTAATAGTCGCTCGATCTGTCCCTCCCTTTGCCGTATGAATGTATGAATGTATGAATGTATATATATTGCAAAACGTGGTATCACACCTAATCTATCCTAAATAATATATAATATAAATATATATTATCTAATCTAAAATCAATCTAATCTATCTAATGAAGTAACGGAAAGTAATAATAATTAGCACTTTGCATCTTCCGAAACTCCAATTGCACAATGTGACATAACAGGCCCGTGAATCGATATGAGCCGGCCCATCTTGCCTTCCAATTTGCAAAATAATCCCATAAGTTACAACCAACCTCCAAATTTATACGATCCACACTAAAAATACCTGAAATATATAAAAACACTCGTGTAGACTCCGAAAATCAAATAATACAAATTAACTATAAAATAAGTAAAATATGCATGAAAATGTTCTAATATAATATGAAAATATACGCCTAAAATAGACCCTATCAAACTACCCCATGCTTAGACTTTTGCTTGTCCCCAAGCAAACTAATCACGAAACAAAAACAAACTCAAAGAAAGGCAAAAGACTCAGAAATTTCTACGAATGATCACTCATCAGTATGATTCTCATGGCTACTGTTGTTGCAGGAGGCTTGATATGTCAAGTAATTATAAATAATAAAGATGTAATAAATGTAATCCAACTCCTGGCCTAAGCAAATAATTACAAGACTTCCTCCTGTTGTAGTGGAAGGGTAGTCAGGATCGATCCACAAGGAGGCGTGTCAGCGGGATCCTAGTAGTGTTTGGAAATCTCACGTCTGCGTCGACCAGACGTGAGATTTCCAAACACTACTAGGATCCCGCTGACACGCCTCCTCGTGGATCGATTTCTACCTTGGGCCTCGATGTCGACCTCGGCTGTCAATGTTCTCTGCAACAGAAGACCTACAGAGACAAAAACAAGTGGTCGATATCGACTGGAAGGGGTCGATATCGATGTCAGTCCACGAAATCGACTGGCTCAGAAGACTGCCAGTCGATACAGAAGGGTCGATATCGATGCTAGGGGGTCGATATCGATGTCAGCAAACTCGGCAGCGATGTTCGTCGTCGACTCAGAAAACTGTCGACGAAACTCAGTGGTCGATATCGACGTCTGGGGTCGATATCGATGTCTTCCTGCAGTGGGTTAGTTGTTTTGTCGGCAAAGAAAGGCCGAAGACTTGAGAATGGAGAGAGAAGCAATGAACAGAAATAACAGTGGGTTTTGGTGTATACAATATGTAAAAAAAGCAACTCCTAGGATTAGGGTTTACCACAACGTTAACCAATGCATGCGATGAGATAAATAAGACGGACAATTGTGCTCTTGCAAATAAACCTAATTGTCTCTACAAATTTTATGTTTATAACTCAAGTTGTTAGCATGAATCCCTTTTCTTTCGATTAGGACTAAACATAGGATCGTAGGAGGAGAGATAGACACAACAATATCAACATCAAATACTTACCTCAAGCGCGCATGGCTAACGTCGGGCTCACCCCGATCCTAAGAGCTTTGGGGAACTACTCGCTTCTCATCATGGAACTCATTGTTGATTGAAGGAAAGAAACTTTCATTTAAAATAAATTCCGAAGCTTTACAACTTAACGTCAACTTTCGCAAACGTCAAACCCTAAAACTTCTCTCTAACTCTATTGAACTCTAAAATTGGATTGGATGCCAGCCCCCTAGGGCTTTATTTATAGGCTACTAATCCTCGCTATCCAAGGATTGTAACTCCTATCTAAACTATGAACTTTATCCAAACAATTAGGATAGGTCTTTTATTTGATAAACTTCTACTAACTTAAAGGTAAAAGATAAATAAAACTTCAGCTGTCATCTATCTTGAAAGTATGAGATAATTTCGTGCCTCCTTGAAGATATAGTTCCAATCCGCAATCGAAATCGAGTCTATCTTCTATCGAGATAAGGGGTCGATATCGACACCAGAGGTCGATATCGAGGTCTCTGTTCTTGCTCGACTTGTCCAGCTCCAGTCGATGTCTATGTTGAGGTCGATATGGGGGTCAATATCTACACCAGAGGTCGATATCTATGTCAAAGGTCGATTTCTACCTCTGCTCAGCTTCTCTTGGCTTCTCCGTTTTGACCCCGATTTCGCTCGAATTCCTGCATGGTTAGCTCAAAACATGTGCAGACCCTATTTCTTGCATTTTATCCCATTCTTACACAAGTTTATATTCTTTTGAACCTTTTCTTTGGAAATCGAATGAAATATGAAGTCAAACGATGCAATAAAAGAGGTGCAAATATTTACATCAAAACACCCCATACTTAGACTTGCTTGTCCTCAAGCAATAACCAAGCAATAACCAATACCTACAACACACCTTTCAAGTCTTCGCCCTTGTCAAAAGCAACATCTTATGCGGTAGCAAAGCAAAGCAAGTGAATTTAACGTCATAGCACATATTTTGGCGATCCATAGGCATATGCAATTTTGATCCAACCTCACAGGGATAATATGTTTGCACTCAACTCTCGTGTGTTTAGGCTATGAAGATCAACTCTTAACTCAATTCCATATACAATCTCATAAACATTGCAATTTATAATAATCCACTTCGCAACCAATTATGAAAATGCAATAAAAATCATCAGGATGACTTTCGCTCAATGGAAGACTTCAAAGAAGACTCCATTCGGCGGGGTTGTAATGGGGCTTGGTATGAAATAAAATGGTATGGAATTATTTGGCTATGTGGTGCTTTTATAATTCGGGAATCAAGACTCCTAAATCTCAACACTTGCAATACCCAAACCATAACTCTTCAATGTAAGCTCAATCTTTATAATGCTCTATCCCAACTCATCTTTCCATAATATGTTCTAGGGATGCACTAAAAGATGTAAACCATGCTATCTACCCTTCTTCCAAGTTCTAATATACCTCTAAAAAATATAACACTTGTATGAATAAAAGACTTAAGGATTTTGGCTCATGCACTATATGTATATATATATATATATATATCTTTATTTTTTTCGGATTTTTTTTCTTTTTTTTTATAATAATAAATACGTGCATTTATATGTTGAGCCATAAATCCTTTTACAAAATAGACAAAATGTAAATATGCACCATCCTATAATTTCCTTGCTCAAAACTGGACATTATGCACTTTTCTTTCCACAAGGCATTAGTCCAGCCAATCTAAGTCTCAATTCCCAAATGGGGGTCATGCTCAATTCGGCTAGGGATAATTTTGTGGAGTTTGCAATTTCAGGCTCAGGCTAATGTTCTGGCTTCAAGCAGGGATAATGTAGGGTAGGTAAAGAGAGGATAAAAATGGCTTAAAAGATGCCTCCATCATTTAATTCTCGTAAACATAAACATATATATGCATTGGTTTTGAATAACTATCACAACATTTAGAGATGCATAGGAAGAGTAAATTCACTCAAGAAAGCGGAGGGATTATTGATGTTCTCCCTATAGGTCAAAATTCTCACAAGGACAATTTTTGTTGGATTTGCTTTTTGTTACATGATCAAGTCAGCTATCGAGTTTTCATCATAGGACATCTAAGTAGGGTTAGAAAATAAACTAAAAATAAACATGCATTTTTTTGTATTTTTGACATTTTTCTATTTTTTTTTTGGATTTTTTTTTACATTTTATAAAAGTAAAACTAAGAACAAAAATTTAAACATGAATGCAACGCGAAGAAGAAAACCAAGTTATGACCATAAGACATGTTTTTCCCCCACCCCATACTTAAAATATACAGTGTCCTCACTGTGTTAAATAGAAGACAAAGGTAGAGAGAAACTCACAGCGCAATTTGCGGATTCAGGTCGATTTCAGGTTGAGTCGATGCCAGAAGTCGATATCTAGGTCAGTGGTCGATGTCGACTGCATCTATCGAAGTTGAGGAAGAAAATGAAGATGAGGGCTGCCTGATTGGGGTCGATATCGAGTATGAGGGTCGATATCGACCTCTCTTTTTTCGCTCCTGAGTCCTCGATGTCGACTCCAGAAGGTGGCTTGACCCTGGGGGGGTCGATTTCGACTGGCCTCTGCAGAAGCTTCTTTTCTTCTTCGTCGTTCCTTTTGCTTGATAACCTGAAATCTTGGTTAGGAATATAGATAAAGCATGAATTATCTCAGTTTTAAAAGTTTGACAAACCAAAAATTAAATCCTAAAAACCATCTATGAAAATTTTAAAAGTTTTATGTACATGCTCTAGATTTTTGAGTCGCTAGGCCGACTTCTCCGTCAATGCTTCATGAGCCTTTTATGTAGGGACCCTTCGAGCTTGAGCCTTCTCCTGGATCATCTAGGTCCTTTTGGTAGTATCTAAGTTCGGCGACTAAGGCTTCTTTGATGTTAAGTTCTTCTTTGGGCGCTTTTCTTCTCTTTCTTGACCTAACTTTAGCAATATAGGCAAACCATGGAGCTTTGAACCTCTCTTTAGTAGAATTATCAATAATAGGCTTAATTGATTTATCAATAAGGGACAGAGGAGGGTCAGGAGTCATACCTGGGCTTACCTGTTTGGGCCCGAAACAGAAATCTTTGGGCTGAGGGGTGGTCGATTTCGACCAAGGAGGGTCGATTTCGAGTGTTATGGTCGATATCGATATGTGGGGGTCGATATCGACCTCTGTGACCCCATACTTAAGCTCCTGGCAACAGTCTGGCATACTCGATTTCGACCAAGGAGGGTCGATTTTGATGTTTTTAGTCGATATCGACTAGTTCCAGTCGATGTCGACCCTGCTTGCTGTTTCCGTCCTCGCCAACAAAAATTTTCTAAGCTTCTCCTTAGCCGGCGAGAGGACTACTTGCTCCAGGTGCTTTGTTTCGCTCATAGTCGGGTTGAAAGAGAATTCTATTACTTCGTTCCCTATAGTAAAGGTTAGTAACCCTCGACGTACATTGATATTGGCATCTGCAGTAGCTAAGAAAGGCCTACCAAGTATAATAGGCACTACAGGATCTTCAGGCATCTCCAATACAATGAAATCAGTAGGCACAAAGAACTTACCTACCTTTACCGGAACGTCATCAACTATACATGTGGGTCTGACGAATGAGTTGTCAGCCATATAAAGTTTCATGTCCACAGGTTCAAGGGCGCCAATGTTCACCTTTTGCCAAATAGAAAGAGGCATGAGACTTACACTTTCCCCTAGGTCACATAGGGCTTTGTAGCGATGTTGGCCAAGTCCTACGGTGATTGCAAACTTCCCTGGATCACTCTTCTTCTCAGGGAAGTCCATCTTTGAGCACTCCTCTGCGATTTCTGCCATGGATCTCTTCTTGCTAAGGATGTCTTTTAGGAATCGAACATAGGCGGGCATCTCGCTTAGGGCTTCTGTAAGAGGGATAGTAATGTTAAGTCCTTGGAGAATCTTTACAAAGCGCCTAAACTTACCTTGAGTGGGGTCCTTCAATGCTTTGGAAGGGAAGGGCAACGTCTTCTTTGGCGGAGAAGCCAAAACGGTGGTCGGAGGAGCTTGCTGAACCTCGATGTCGACAGGAGGTTGGTCGATATCGGCTGGTAGGGTCGATTTCGACCTCTGTTGTTCTCTCTCAGGTTCTGCAGTGTCATCGACGTCGACCAGGGGGTCGACAGGGGTGTCGATATCGACCCCAGGGTCGACATCGACTGGTTTATCGATGTCGACAGGGTCTGTTACTGCTTCCTCCGTTGCCTTTTGTGGTTTATGAACTTTGGTGACACTCCTTAGTTGCATGGCTGCAATGTGTCCTGACCCGGATTGCCCCTTAGGATTGGTAGTTGGTTGCCCAGGGAATGTTCCGGACGGTCTAAGGATTTGTGCCGCCAATTGACCCAGTTGGGTCTCTACATTCTTCTTCCAAATATCCATCTCCCCAATCCTTGTGGTAAGGTGATTGAGTTGAGAGTGGATAGCATTGTTGGATTGATCATTCTTAGCTTGGTTCCACCTTATCTCGTCCAACACAAGTTGAAGATCATCCTTCTTTTGGTCTCTCTCCGGGTGCCCAGGAGCTCTATAGAGTGGGGGGTCCCTAGGGTTAACCTGGTTCCTTTGTGGTTGTTGGAACCTTTGGTCTCCCCAATATTGGCGATTGGGACCCCTCATGAAGTTGGCTTCCTCATGAGTCTCCGCTAGTTGCACTTGCTCAGCATGGGGGCATTCAATGGTAGTGTGTCGCTGCGATCCACATTCGATACAATCCTGGTTTGCCGAAAGGAATCTTACTTGTTTCTAGAGCTTTCTAAGTTGATCCCTATGAAATTGTTCTTTTACATCCGGATCGATCACCTTAGAGGGTTCGTATAATGGCATAGATGGGGCAGGCCTCGACGATGATGGTGCGTCGGAAGCCTCAGGAGTCCCATATGTATTGTCAAATTCCACCAACCTTTCAATGGTTTCCCAAGCCTCTTGATGAGCGAGTTCAAGGTAGCCATAGGCGGTGTAAGTGTTGATCCTCTCCTTGGTGGCAGCATCAAGAGCATTGTATATGATCTCTTGAATTACGTACGGTGGTTGGCCATGCGTCGGGCATGATCGTAGGAGGTCCTTAAACCTTTCCCAAACAGTCGCCAGAGCCTCACCAGGCTTTTGTTTGAAAGCCGTGATTTTCTGTCGGATCAACGCCGTCTTAGAAGGAGGAAAGAACTTGTTGAGAAACGCGTCCTTGACTTCATTCCAGGTGCGGAGCGATCTTGGGGCTAAGCTCTCCAACCACTGCAATGCTTTTCCTGTAAGAGACCAGCGAAAGGCTTTTAGTTGGACATACTCAAGACTTTGTCCATCAGCAATTGTATCACAAAGGTCTAAGAAGGTTGATATATGTGCCATAGGGCATTCGTTAGGTTTCCCTTCATATTGATGCCTTCTTATTTCAGTTAAAAAGTTCGGTTTAATTTCAAAATTAGAAGTAGGGATTAGAATAGCCGATTCAGGCACTGTGAGCAATGGGTGCATGTATTGCTTTGCGTTCCGGGGAAGGGCGTTGATTTGAGTCTCATATCGCCTCCTGGCTTCCTCCTCTCTGTCAGCACGCTCCCTTAGTGCCGCTTCTCTGGTAGTGAAATCCTCTACTTGCTTCCTTAAGCGTTCAATTTGTTGTGCCTGGGTCTCGTTGTCCGCCATGATTATTTGAACTCGAGACTTTAGGTGGAGAAAGAGTTCTGGTTCGTCTAGTCCTTCAAATTCAGGTTGGTCACCAGTACGTCGCATACATCTATAAAATAACACTAAAAAGAACCGTGAAAATAAACTACTAGGGCGCGATTGATAGCTTCCCCGTCAACGGCGCCAATTTGTTGTTGCAGGAGGCTTGATATGTCAAGTAATTACAAATAATAAAGATGTAATAAATGTAATCCAACTCCTGGCCTAAGCAAATAATTACAAGACTTCCTCCCGTTGTAGTGGAAGAGTAGTCAGGATCGATCCACGAGGAGGCGTGTCAGCGGGATCCTAGTAGTGTTTGGAAATCTCATGTCTGCGTCGACCAGAAGCCTCGATTTCGACCTTGGGCCTCGATGTCGACCTCGGCTGTCGATGTTCTCTGCAACAGAAGACCTGTAGAGACAAAAACAAGTTGTCGATATCGACTGGAAGGGGTCGATATCGATGTCAGTCCACGAAATCGACTGGCTCATAAGACTGCCAGTCGATACAGAAGGGTCGATATCGATGCTAGGGGGTCGATATCGATGTCAGCAAACTCCGCATCGATGTTCGTCGTCGACTCAGAAAACTGTCGACGAAACTCAGTGGTCGATATCGACGTCTGGGGTCGATATCGATGTCTTCCTGCAATGGGTTAGTTGTTTTGTCGGTAAAAAATGGCCGAAGACTTGAGAATGGAGAGAGAAGCAATGAACAGAAATAACAGTGGGTTTTGGTGTATAAAATATGTAAAAAAGCAACTCCTAGGATTAGGGTTTACCACAACGTTAACCAATGCATGCGATGAGATAAATAAGACGGACAATTGTGCTATTTCACCCGAGGGACAAGCTTTCGCCATACACCAACTCTTAGGATTACTCTTACAAATAAACCTAATTGTCTCTACCAATTTTATGTTTATAACTCAAGTTGTTAGCATGAATCCCTTTTCTTTCGATTAGGACTAAACATAGGATCGTAGGAGGAGAGATAGACACAACAATATCAACATCAAATACTTACCTCAAGCGCGCATGGCTAACGTCGGGCTCACCCCGATCCTAAGAGCTTTGGGGAACTACTCGCTTCTCATCATGGAACTCATTGTTGATTGAAGGAAAGAAACTTTCATTTAAAATAAATTCCGAAGCTTTACAACTTAACGTCAACTTTCGCAAACGTCAAACCCTAAAACTTCTCTCTAACTCTATTGAACTCTAAAATTGGATTGGATGCCAGCCCCCTAGGGCTTTATTTATAGGCTACTAATCCTCGCTATCCAAGGATTGTAACTCCTATCTAAACTATGAACTCTATCCAAACAATTAGGATAGGTCTTTTATTTGATAAACTTCTACTAACTTAAAGGTAAAAGATAAATAAAACTTCAGCTGTCATCTATCTTGAAAGTATGAGATAATTTCGTGCCTCCTTGAAGATATAGTTCCAATCCACAATCGAAATCGAGTATATCTTCTGTCGAGATAAGGGGTCGATATCGACACCAGAGGTCGATATCGAGGTCTCTGTTCCTGCTCGACTTGTCCAGCTCCAGTCGATGTCTATGTTGAGGTCGATATGGGGGTCGATATCGACACCAGAGGTCGATATCTATGTCAAAGGTCGATTTCTACCTCTGCTCAGCTTCTCTTGGCTTCTCCGTTTTGACTCCGATTTCGCTCGAATTCCTGCATGGTTAGCTCAAAACTTGTGCAGACCCTATTTCTTGCATTTTATCCCATTCTTACACAAGTTTATATTCTTTTGAACCTTTTCTTTGGAAATCGAATGAAATATGAAGTCAAACGATGCAATAAAAGAGGTGCAAATATGTACATCAGCTACCAGAGTATTTATTATGTTAAGCTCAAAATAGTTATGACACTATGAGACCCACATCAACCTTTCATACTCATTGCTTAAAACAGATTAGGTTCAGGGGATGCTTGCATTCAAAATGTATTGAGCAATCAAATTCATTAAGCCCACTTAAAAAAATTGTCATAAACACCCATAGATTACTAAGCTTTTTCTACTTCGGAGTTTCAATAAAGCTCTTATTTTTCTTCCTTTTTTCAAGTATCTTCTAATTATTTTTCTTCCTCATTGTGTGAATTTTATTCTCCACAAACAAGATCGGTTACTAACCGTATTTTTTTTTCAAAATTCTTATGAGTGTCGAGTGAATTTTATCCTCCTCGATCATTGGTTTATTGATGATTCTTTTCACTCGAGTGAATTTTATCCTCCTCAAGCGGTGTAAGTAAATTTTATCCTCCTTACACTCATCAACCCAAAATATATATCAAAACACATCAAACATCACATCAAATAGATAACCGAATTTACTAGTGCTTTTCATCAGGGGTTTAGACATAACATTAGAAATCATATAAATATTAAAGATTGCTCTAAACTAAAGCTCATAATCCAGATTATCTATGGAAATCCCACAAGTGTCGTTATTCAATTAAAATTCAAATTTATTAACTCTCAAGCCATGAAAAACCATATATCATCATCGAGGTCATACCAACCTTAGAAATATCTTTCCTATAAAAAAAACTAAAAAAAACAAGCTAACAAATAAAAAACAAAGACTCAATGACTTATAATTATCAAATATCTATAATGCAAACTATAATGCGATGTAATGGATAACAAAAATTGAAAAAAACAAAAAAACAAAAAAAAAACTAACATATATATATAATACGAAGCTACACTTGAATCCCCCACCCCATGCTTAGAATCTTAATTTGTCCTCAAAGTAAAGAAAAATAAAGAAAGAAGTAGAGGAAACTCACAATTAATCAGGCATATCGAACATAAACCTTCAATTCAAATCCTGAGGAAGAAAGAAACAAGTGATATCCTCAGGGAAATTCAGCAGCAAAATTCCACCAGAAAAATGCAGTAGTAAGTCGTAGGAATGAGGCTGGCAGCTCACAGCAGCAAAAACAAGCAAAACTAGAATAGTAATCAGCAGCAGATTCAATTCAATAACAACGGAATGTCAAAAGTATAAAAATCATCATAATAGGTGACTATTCCTAAGTCCTAACACCTTTAAAACATGTAAAAGAGTAGAAATTACAGCCCTGTCAATTGTGATCTGTCTTGAAGGTGGAAAAATATAGGCATCGTCTCCTTTGCGAAAGGTCCTGGCCAAGACAAAAGGCAGAGAAAACACACCAGAAAAAAAAAACAATCCCACCATCCAAGCATAATAAAAACATCCAAGCTCAAAGAATAGCAAACACCAACTCGGCAAAAATCAGCCCATCAACTCATGCTCAGTCATTTAGGACAAATGAAAAACATGGAATGCACGTGACTTCAAGGAGCAAAAATTAAAACATGGGCACCACCTCAAAGTAGCTACTAGCTAGGCTTGTCCAAATAATAACGATCAGAACTCAAAGCAAGAAGCCATATTCAACAAGAATTCCTTAAAATCAAGTAAGTCATCCGCCAATTCAAGCAACAACTAATCAATCAAAGAAAAATTAGCCTTGTAGATCATGCTCATCCATACTTTGCAACTAAATTCATGAAAAAAAAATTGATATGGACACAGGGAGCATGAGACAAGCCAGTAAACATCAAACAAGTCTCGTTTAGGAATAACTTAATGAACCATTCTATTACAGGCCACCCACTTCTAAAAAGTGAAAACTTACACGGACCAAAATCAAGAGCTAAAGTGATCAAGTTTAGCACGAAAATTGATTCAAATTTCAGAATTCACCCAAAACACGACAATCGAACTCCACTCAATTAGTTCAACGTTAATTAAGCACAAAATCAGTCCAGAAAACCCCAAAATAGAAATTCAAAAAAAGCTAGCTCAGGGGTACATACCTGCACTTACCGAACCGAAATTGGAGTCGAGTTGAGAGGAATTACGGCCACACGGAGCAACAGCGACCATGGCGAATTGGACAGGGTGGAATTGAATATTGTTGGCGGCAGTAGATTCGAGAGGGAGCGGTGGTGCTACGCTGGTGGAGTGGTGGGGCGGTTATTGGCACGACGCAGGCGACGAGGGTGGCCGTAGAAAAGCGATGCAGCGGTGGGAGGCTGGTGGTCCGGCAATCTCTGGGCTTCAGGACGGAGTGCGGGAGGAGGAGGTGGTGAAGAAGGGCGGCGCTCAAGCAAAGGTGTGGCCGGTGTGGTGGCTGACGGAGAGAGAGTGGTGGCGGTCAGAGATGTGAACAGAGAGGTAAAGAGGGCAGTGGGACTGGAGGCGGCTGGAGGTAGATGGTGTGAAGCAGGGTTGAGATGGGTAAGAGAGGAAAGGAAGAGGGAGACGGGAAAATTTTTTTTTCCGAAAAAAAAATATGTATATAGAAATTATTCCTAACTAAAAATAAAATAAAAGGAACGTAAAATTGTAAAAATAAAAATCCTAAATAAAAGTAAAAAACAAAATTAAAAAAAACGACAGTTTCCTTTTTTTTATTTTGTGATTTTTTTTTTGAATTTTTTTCTTTTTAAATAAAGGATGAAATTTATAACAAAAAAATCTAACTAAACTAGAAAATAAAATAAAAGAAAATTCAAATTTTAAAAATAACAATAAAAATATTCCAACATTTCCAAGCTTTAAAAAAAATAATAAAAAAAATACATTGATTCTCTCTAAAATCGATTCAGACATTGTTAAAGCCCTCAACAACTTGTCAAATTTTTGAGCACATATCTCACCTCGACTAGCATCATGTATTGATAAAATGAAACTAAATAATATTGCAGACAAAAACCTTTTCAATTTATCAAATATGCGAGCATGACTCTCTGCAAAGGATATGTAATACCACCAATTCAGTTCCATTGGTGGCTTATAGAAATATGCACTCCTCCATTGCCTTCTTTTAGCTCTTTGTCCGTTTGCACCCTCCTTAAATTCAAACAATAGAATTCCCTTCGTGAAATTTTCCTCATCTTGCTCATCTATCCAATCTTCTAAGATCTCCTCGCCAAAAGGGATGATAGCGCAGTCGTCACTGACAACCACCTCAGTTTGCATAGGAAAAATCTCTGAAATAATTGGAATTGTAATTTGTTGAGCCACTTGGATCCACTTCATCTCACTATTGAAATTTGTTTGGATCATTGTAAGTTGGGACTCCATTACAACAAAGTGTTCTTCCATAAGGGGCAACATGGACGATTCTTGTGATGTTTGCAGAGTCAGACATGGAGGCTCTAATTGTCCAATTTAGATCTCCAATTGTGCAATCTCATGTATGATATCCATCTCACGAGAAAGTTGATTTTTGCACATATGGTATACTTCCTCAACTTTTTGGATCGGAACTCTAAACACCGGACAATATTCAAATATGTGATTAGTAACTCTGCAAAAGTCACAATATAAACCTTGAGTCATCTTTAGAATGAACCACCTAGACACACGAACACAAAAACACAAATATCTTCGACTATGGAGATGAGTTAGTTATATACAATAATTGATAGACACACAAAACAAAGAAATAAACTTTGATTTCCCGGCAACGACGCCAATTTTGACAAAAGGATTTTAGTCGCCTCAATCCCTATCAAAATAAATCCAGACTAACTAACTAAGTATAGCAAGCAAGTAAGGAGTCGATCCCACAGAGAATCAAGTTATTCCTAAGTAAAGTCTATTTACCAAATAAGAGAAAATAAAGGGTTTTGTGTTTGAGAATAAGAAAGAAAATAAAAGAAACTTTAAACAAGTTAATGGAGAAAACAATTAAGATAATAGTTTCATCTACAAATATCCACTTTAGTTTGGTCGGTTGATCCTCGATTCGTGTTCAAGTTCTCTTTTCATCCTATTATTGTTCCTGTCCTGATCTTGTGTAAATTACTAGTCCTACGAGTCCTAGTAACCCTTACTAATTAGATAACCCTAACACGGTCAGGATTTAACCTAATAGTAGCATTAAGATTAAGGATTAACCAGGATACATGCAACACCAAGCTACGAGTCAGTATTTAACATATAATTGATTCTCTACACACCAATTTAGTCCTACGAGTCCTAAAAAGGCATGATTGCTACTATGGATTAAGGTTCGCTATGAGGAATTTACAAAATCCTAGCAATAATCTCAACTAGTTGTACGGACTAGAAGAAATCAACAATATTAGCAAAAGAATCAATACGAATCAATAGGAATAGAACAAGAATAGAAATCTCACAACTTTATCAAACCAAAACATAATTAGGGTTTAGGGTTAATAGTCACTCGATCTGTCCCTCCCCTTGCCGTATGAATGTATGAATGTATATATATTGCAAAACGTGGTATCACACCTAATCTATCCTAAATAATATATAATATAAATATATATTATCTAATCTAAAATCAATCTAATCTATCTAATGAAGTAACGGAAAGTAATAATAATTAGCACTTTGCATCTTCCGAAACTCCAATTGCACAATGTGACACAACAGGCCCGTTAATCGATATGAGCCGGCCCATCTTGCCTTCCAATTTGCAAAATAATCGCATAAGTTACAACCAACCTCCAAATTTATACGATCCACACTAAAAATACCTGCAATATATAAAAACACTCGTATAGACTCCGAAAATCAGATAATACAAATTAACTATAAAATAGGTAAAATATGCATGAAAATGTTCTAATATAATATGCAAATATACGCCTAAAATAGACCCTATCACCGGGCCTAGAGAATTTGGGGCCTAAGGCAATATAAGAAAATTGGGGCCCTTTACCGAAAAATATAGTCGCATTTTTTTACGAGAAAAAACACTGATTTTTCATTCAAGTAAAATACTCTATTATTCAAATAAACATCAAATCTCTCTCACACACACATATATATATAATATTCTTACCGAAAATAAATTTGAACAATTGGATTTCACCTATAAAATTGAGGAATTTTGCAAAAACTAAACCGAGCATATTGATTTTTTTTGGTAGATAACATCGACCTAATGGACTACTACATAATAAGACGGGGGTAGTCCTCCCCCAAACATCCTCCAAGATCAGCGTTCAAGTACTCTCCGGCGGTTCCTCTAGGATGTGTAAACCTGCAGGGCAAGAAAAAGAAAGTCTAGCGAGGGAGTCCACGACGCAATTCGTTTCCCTAAAGAAATGGTGAAGTCTCACATCCCAACTCCACTTGATTAAGCCTTGCACAGTGCTCACAAGGCTGGATAGTGGGTGGTTCACCTGCACCCCCCTTTCGATTAACTTGACGATCAGCTGAGCATCCGTCTCCACAACGATCCTTCGATGCCCCTTGTTCCAAGCAAGACGCATCCCGTCAATGATGCCCCAAAGTTCAGCGATAGGCACATTACATTGACTGCTGTTATGGGTGAAGCCAGCTACCCATCTCCTATCTTCATCCCTTATAACACCACCTGCTGTGGCTTGACCATCTTGATTCCTAGCTCCGTCTGAGTTCATCTTGAGCCACCCGCTCTCCGGTCTTTCCCAAGCGATCAGCACCTCATGCTTGTCTCTACTCTCCTGCTCCTGCAATCCTCTTTTCCTAGCCGCTTCATACTCTCTGGTTCGGGTAAGGATGAATTCAGCCTTGTTGTGATGGCAGGTCTTGCTCTTGAAGACACGTTCGTTCCTCCACTTCCAAGCCCACCAGATGTCCATAGCAAAGGTACTAGCCCAGTCATCCCCTTCCATGGTTGCCTTCTTGACCATTAAGTTATTCCTCATCCACTATGAAAAAGGCATATTAAGAAAATTAGTTATATATATAGGTACAGGTAGATTAGACCAAATATGATTAGAACTTCGACAGTCCCTGAAAATATGGAGTACCGACTCATCATCTTCAAAACACTCCGTGCATATAGCATCCGTCGTCATGTGCCTTCTTCGTCTCTCTTCATTGGTAAGAGTAGCACCTCGGATCGCCATCCAGACGAAGCATCTGACTTTCTCCGGAACATTCAGCTTCCAGATAGACTTATAGACCTGCGCATCGATGTTAACCACACGATTATTCCCGGCCACCATGTCATACGCCGAGGAGATAGAATAATTCCCATTCGTAGAATTCTCCCAGCATATAGTATCTTGAGCCTCGTCGTCCTCACAAACAGTAACAGCCACCAATCTCAACAACACGTTGGCCGGAAGGAGTGGAGATATCCATTCCCAATTCCAGCCTTGGTTAGGAATCCAGTACCGTCGAACCTCGTACTGCATCAACTCCTCATCAATCACCCTCGAGGCCAAATCAATAAGCTTTATATCCACCCAGAATCTAATTGATCTACCATCTCCAATCACCCACCTGATCCCTTTAGCGACCACTTCATCCAAGCAGAAATTCATACTACGCCAAACAGCCGAAGCCCCAGTGATGTTACTTCCGTCCTCCCTCACATACTTCGCCTTAAGAATATTGCTCCAGCAGTCTGTGTCTTTTACTGGTTAGAAATCTCCACATAAGCTTACCAGTAACGTCAATGTTCATATTCCTCATTGTACGCAGCCCCAGCCCGCCCTCAGCTTTCGGCTTACAAATGTCATCCCACGCCACGAGGTGGATCTTCCTGTGTTGCTCAGAACCCCCCAAATAAACCTTCTTCATAATCTATCAATCTCCTCACATGTTTTCCTCAGCAAGACCACATTGGCCATGAAGTACAAAGGTATCATGGCAAGGATCGATTTGGTGAGGGTGACACGCCCCACAAAGTTGAGTTGTTTACTCTTCCAACCCGCCAGCCTACCCTTTTATGAAGAACCGGCATGCCCAGGTAACTCCCCAAGTTGCTCGTGACCTCGAACCCGCACTTGCCTCTCAGGCTATCAACCAAAACCTCAGGAACATTAGAAGACACAAACAGCTTCGATTTAGCCTTGTTGATTCTCTGCCCCGAGGCCTCACAAAATCTGTTCATCACCTCGCTTATCAGCTCCAGTTGTTCCACCGAAGCTTCCGCAATCAGCACTATATCATCAACGAAAAAGTTGTGTGACAGCTCAGGACCATTTCTAGTTATCTTAGCAGGTTTCCATCTACCCGCCTCCACCTCTCTATTAGTCATCTGACTCAATTGTTCCATACACAAAACAAATAAATATAGAGAAATAGGATCCCCTTGCCGAATCCCTCTATTCGGGCTAAAGACCTCCGTAACCTCACCATTGACAAGGACACGTGTTCTAACCGAGCTTATACATTCAGAAACCCATCCGATCCAACAACCCGGAAAACCCACATCATGCAAAGTTTCTCTAACAAAGCTCCAACGCAGTCTGTCATAAGCCTTCTCTAAATCAACCTTTAGAACCATCCACCCGACCCTGCTAGATTTCCTTCTCATCGAATGAACCAGCTCCTGCATAACGACAATGTTGTTGGTTATGAGTCTCCCGGGGATAAAGCTCCCTTGAAATGGACCAACAAGGTCCTTGAGGATTGGTCTCATTCGGTTAAGAAGAATCTTCGTTATGACCTTGTAAAGGACATTACAGAGGCTAATAGGTCGGAACTGCGCTAAACTCTCCGGCTTAGCCACCTTATCCAATAAGACAATGAGTGTATCATTGGTGTCGTTAGGAAGCTCAGCAAGCCTGAAAAAGTCCTAGACAAACCTCACCACTGACTGTCTCACAATCTGCCGATTGTTTTGAAAAAAGACAGGCTGGAATCCGTCTATACCGGGCGCCTTGAATGCAGCTAACTGCTGAACCGCCTGATGGATCTCATACTCCGAGCATGGCTTAGATATATCCTCCCATACCTCCAAAGGAAGTATAGGAAACTCCCCTCCATTCATCCTACTGGGCATATCTTCCTCCATAGGTAAGGTGTACAGCTTTTTGAAGAAATCAACCACCATACCTTCTATACCTCTCTTATCTTCCACCATATCCCCGTTCTCCCTCTTAAGAATATCATTACTGTTTTGCCTCCTTCTAACAACAGTCGAAACATGGAAAAAGGAGGTGTTACGGTCACCCGCTTTAAGCCACAACTCCCTAGACTTTTGAAACCAGAGTAATTCCTCCTACTCGAGGGTGACACTCAGCTCCGATTGAATTCTCGCTTCCTCCTCCAGTCTTTGCTCGGTAACCTGATCAGCAATAGCAACTTGAACCCTTTCCAGTTGTTTAGACAACCTCTCCTTTCTTTCGAAGATATCCCCGAACACTTCCTTGTTCCACTTTATCAACGCAGTTCTAAGTTTGTCCAAGGCAACCGTCGTCGGCTCCACCCCATCCCACTTGTCCTTCATCAGGTCTTTGAAATTCGGATGAGTCATCCACGCGGCCTGAAATCTGAAGGGCCGTCTTTTCCCATTCATCTGCCTCTTTGAATCAAAGGAAAGAAGTAACGGGACATGATCAGAATTGAATTTAGGGAGGTTTCTTACCGACGCTTCCGGCCAATCCAAACGGCCATTCGTATTGATAAAGGCTCTGTCCAGTCTACTGGCTTTGAAATTCTGGGGTCTCTTCCCTCTAGACCAAGTAAATTTCTGACCGGTACACCCCATGTCAATCAAGTCATTCCGCTCCACCCAATCCGCAAATATGCCCGAGTCCGGAGACAAGTCTCCAGTACCATCCCTCTCCCAACTGTGGAGAATGCAATGAAAATCCCCCCCCCCAACAATAACGGACCATTAATCTGCTCTGTGACCCTGTCGATGTCGTCCCAAAATCTCCTCCTATCAAACTCATTCGGATGCGCGTAGGCTACAATAAAGTAAAACTCCTTGCTTCCAATCATGCCTTTGGAGACAATAAACCTCTCTTCAGTCTGAATGATTTCCAAATCAAGTCTTCCCTCATTCCAGAAAATCCAAACACTACCTTTAAATCCGTTAGCCTCCACAATGTGCTTGTTTGAGAAACCAAACTTATCATAAATATCCCTGGCTCTGTCCCCAGAAATCTTCGGTTCAAAGATCGCCAAAAGATCCACTCTCTGACGCCTGATAATGTACTTGATGGCTCTACGAAACCCGTCGCTACCGGCTCCGCCGACACTCCACAGGATGCAATTCATGGGAAACACAAAAAGGACGGACACCCGGTCCAAGTTAGCTGTCTGCAAGGGACATCTCCCTGTCTTCAGGCCTGTTGCCATTTAGCATCTGATCACCTCCACAGATTCTTCCATTCCCATGCTCAAGGTTGCTTTCTCGGGCATCCGATTGTTCCTCCTCCTTATCAATCCTCATCCCATCATCATGAGGGAGACCCGTCTCCTTCCTCGCAACTGGCACTTTAACGTCCTGCACCCTCACCGCTTCACCTCTTTGTTGTTTGATCCTCTCCCCTTTACCCAAATTAACTTCCCCAATAACAATCGCCTGAGGCGGAGATTCTCCTTCATTGGGCTTGACGGCCTCTTCACACCTGGGCCTTTTGGTTGGGCCGTGACTCTTATTTCTCTCTTCACTAATGTTGTCCTTCCTCACCTCTCTCCAAATCTTTCTATTTCTTGGTTTAATCGATCTGATCTCAACTGTTGGTGGTCCCCCCTTACTCAGCTTTTCACCCACCCTAAATGCGAATCCCTTGGATGCCCCAAATTCCGTCTCTAGCCCGCCAATCTCGTTCCCTTCCTTATTCCCTAAGCTAATCTTCTCATGCATCAATCCCGATTTCTCAGGCCTTTCCTTTCCATTCTTTTGCCCTAGAGAGGATCACCTTCCCCTTTGTCCTCACTTCTTTCCAAAATAGTAAATTTGTTGCTAAAAATACCGTTGCCTGTAGATTCATCAACTTCTTTCCCTTTCTGCTTCGTACTCCGGCGTTGGCGTTGGACCTCCATCCAAGGTCCGTGGTGACCATACCCAAGGTTATCCTCATGTTGAATGACCTCTTTATAGCTCGGAGAAGCTATGTCTGCCCCATTATTAACAACCTTCCCCCCTTCCTTCATTTGATTAGAATCCTCAGTAGTCAAATGATTGCCGGCCAGATCCTCCCTAGTCCTGTAAGTGCACTACGACGCCAAATGCCCGAATCGCCCACATTTGAAACATATTCTATGCAGCCCTTCATACTCCAGCAGAAATCTTCTCCCATTAACCATAATAGACCCTTTGAGCGGCTTCAACAGATTGACTTCCACACACAAACGGGCATATCTACCCCTGTTTGAGAATAAAGTTCTAGTGTCCACTTTGAGGGGATTCCCTATTCCAGTAGCTATTTTCATCAATATCCCTTCTTCATATAACACAATAGGGAGATTTGAAACTCTAACCCATGCCGCAGAAGAGGCAATGATGTCCGTCTCGGGGTCGAAACTTGGCGACCATCGTTTGATGACCAGATAGTGTCCAAATATCATCCATGGACCGCCTGTTAACGCATAATTATAATCATATTCATTATCAAATCGAATGACATAGTATTCATTAGGAAGATCGGCAATAAGTAACTTTCATGTTGGTCTCCATAACTCCCGAAGTTTCTTCTCCATCGCTGCATATGGCACAAAGCCCCCGAATACTTTCACGATCAGGGAGGATCGCCAGTCAGATGCAAGCGCGTGGATCACCTCAGGTGAGATGGTTACCACCGGGTCTCCCTCCTCTCCTCCTGGAAAGGCTACATCCACTTTACCCTCAAGGAATCCTGGTGCAAATTTCATTCTTCTATGAGATGCATCCCCTATGACAGTTTCTTTCCATGATTTTTGCTTATCTGGTGGATCTCCGGGCGGTTGCCCAGTTGAATCGTGTTCCATTGTTGTATCTTCGTTCGCCAGCGATGATTCCATTCTCTTTTACACAATATCAATCAATGAAGTAACCGAACATATTGATTATCCAATTGACTGAGACGAGAGAGGAGAATTAGGGTGTTGGTGATTTTGATTTTAAGGTAACTAAATGGTATAATTTTTAGTAGTAATGCTCCCTACATCAAAAAACAAAGAGAGAAGAGATTAGACAATGATTATCGTTTAGAAAAGAGTTTTCCACCAAACAGAGTAAACACTTTTTTAGCATTTGATTACAATCTGTTGTTCAATTCAATATTTTTATTTTTTTAATGATATATGTGTGTGGGCTTCTTTTTTCTTCAAAAAACTCAGGCCTTTTAGCCGAGTATTTGGGAATTTTTTTTGTGGGGGGTTTGGGCTTTTTTTAATGACACATATGGGCTTCTTCAATATTTCTATTTCAGCCCTAAAACATGAAAACATTATCTGTTCCCGAAAAAAAAGGCCCGAGTATGTGGGCTTCTTCTTCTTCATTTTTTTAAAGAAATATATAGCCAAACATTTTATATATATAGGGGCCTTGTATATTGTGGGGCCCTAGGCCCAAGCCTATTTGGCCTATGGTCAGGGCCGGCTCTGAGTTGACCCTCCCACTCACAAACGACTCCATGTTTTCAAGGTGATTCAAACTTCGAACCTCTTGGCATGAGATGTAGTCCCACAACTACTACACCAACTTGTGATTGGTCAGCAAAATATATTAGATGATACAGTAATTTTAACATTTCATTTTCGGACAATTTGGACTATATATTCTGTATTAGTTAGGTTTCCTGATTATCTTACATTGAATTTTAATCTATTTTTTTTATCAACACAACTTTTGGGATATGGCTGATATCTTTAGACATCTTTAAGATTTACAAAGGAATAACACAGAAAATAAAAAAAAACGTTTTCTCATCTCTCTAGATTATTCCAGTTCCGACTGCCTTACCTCGACACCGGTCGTCTCAACCCGGCTCCGACTGCCTTTATGTCAGTGTGGTGCCGCCATACCTTAGTTCCGACAAATTTTTTGAATATAGAAACCCTAGATCCGAAAATCCTTTCTAGGATTTTCATCAAAAGCTAAAATTGTGTTGGGCTTCCGTTGTTTCTGGCTTCTTGTCCTCAACTCTTCTATCACCATGTCCAAATCCAAGCATCAAATTACCATTTTCAATCCATTGGTTTGATAGCTCGTGTGGCTCTCGAGCTTTGCAACCCAAATTCGCCGACTAGCCCCGCCTATAGCCTACAACCACATCAGTGGTGTTGGGTGGTGCATGCCCCTCCTCATCATCTCTCACTAGGGTTGTGGAGAAAAATACAACACGATTGACATGACACAAAACCGCAACAAAACGATACGAAAAAACACGAAACGATAAAGATACGACACGATTTTGACACGAAACGGTAAAACATGACAATAATCGTGTCGTGTTCAGATCGACATATTTCCCTTATCGGGTATCCGACACAACACGATAAATTTTTTTTATATTAGTATTTTTTAATAATAGTACATATAAAATAAATGTCTTTGTGTATCATATAACATAGTTTGCCCAGTTGGTGAGGAGTTGTTGCTCACGTGTGGAAAGGGTAAGTGGTCTCGAGTTCGAATTCGGATTCTCCATTTTATTCTCAACCTTTTTTTCTATCTAGGATAGGCTTTCGTGCTTTAGGCTGCTGTGTCTTCTTCATTCACATTACCCCTCTCAATCTCCCAGACCCGCCGCCAAGAGAAGTCAGGCATCCTCTAGGCTCGCTCGCATCGCCTCCCGCCCTCTCTCGCTCGCCCTCCTCTCCTTTCCTCTCTAGCTCTCCTCACAAGTCACACCTCATCTTGTCAGTCACCTTGCATCACCTCTCCTCTCCTCTCCAGCTCGACTCGCCTCCTCAATCCCTTGTTCAGAGTTCAAATCCGGTAAGTTGTAGCTGCTCATTTTTGGTTTAGTTCAATGGTTTGATGGGTGTTGCTTATTTGATAAATGCTTCTATTTCAGATTGATTTACTTTTACTATGCTCCTGCGGCTTAATTTGTACATTATTACATTGTAACTGGTTTGTTTGAATTAGAATGTTGAGACTTGTAGCTACTCGTTTTTTGTTTTGTGATATAGATACGGTCTGAAACTCTAAATGACAGTAACTACTGACATCTTATAACATTTGTAATTTGTAGCACAACCCTAATAACATTTGTAATTTGTATGCACAACCCTAATGTGATATAGATATGCTTGTTTTTGGTTTTGTGATATAGATATGGAGAATATTGAGGTCTCAAGTGGGGAGTGTCCTAGTGGTGACACTATGAGCGAACCAGAATTGGGTGAAGGGGAAAGTCAAATGGAGTATTCAATAGCCAAATCGAAAAAAGATATAAAAAGGTAAAAAGCCTAAAACTGAGCAATGTTCTTCTGGTCCAGTTAAGAGAAAGAAAACATCAAAATGTTGGTTGCATTTTATTGAAAATTTTAATACAACATATGCATCTTGCAACTATTGCGGTAGTTAGATTGGTTGTGATCCTCAAAGAGGAACTGGAGAAGTACTTAGAGGAGAGTTGAAAAGGGAGAGTTATGGATTTTACATAGTTGTTCACTTCAACCTTTCGAAGTGAAATGGGCCATGCCGATTTGAGTTTGAAGCACAAGATGGAGAAGTACTTAGAAGAGGTACCGGAAGAGAGGTCCTTGAAATTTGATGTTTTACATTGGTGTAGGGATAATCAAAGAAGATATCATATTCTTTCAAAGATGGCTCGTGACGTCCTTGCTATACCGGTTACTACCGTTGCTTTTGAATTGGCTTTTAGTACAGGAGGACACATTCTTGATTCATTTCGTACTTCCTTAACCCCAAGAATGGTAGAAGCCCTTATTTGCACTCAAGATTGGCAACGCCACACTAATTCTTTGGTAGTAATTGAGGAAAATTTATTAGCATTGGAGGAAATAGAAGAAGGTAATATTCGTTATCTAATATCTTTAGTTTATATTTTATCTCTTCAACTTCATATTCTTTATCTAATATCTTTCCTTTAAATTTTATCTCTTCAACTTCATTAGGGATGAAAGAGTTAAGTATTGAGAAACCACAATTCATGATTGAAGAAGTTTTAATTATTAGCATTCGGTGGAAAATGAAATGATAGAAGGTAATTTGTGCTACTTATCATGTTATACACTTATGTTATCTCTTCGATTCAATAAGATTACTATTTATTTTGTGTAAACACATTGAAACTTGTAGGGATGATCTCATTTATTTGAATGGAGTCACGTATGAACTATTGAACTATGAAGGCAAAGAGGCAATGGAGCAAGTGTATAAGCGATGTAACCGTTTCGTGTCATGTCGTGTCGTGTTATATGGGTATCCGACATGAAACCGTTTCGTATTTTTGTGTCGGATACCCGGTACTTATCGTGTCGTGTTCGGATCAGCCTTTTGGGTGTTATCGATTTTGGGTATCTGTCATATCGTGTCGTGTCATATCGGATACCCGGTTGTGCATAGCCCTATCTCTCACCGCCGACGACACTTGGTAGTGGCGCCTTTGAATCTTGTTTCTCCGCCCCGAAGCTTGTGACCTATTATCGTTGCTCACTTTCATGGTTGGCTGGGGTATTTCATCCCTCCGCCTGGGCAGTGCGGCGTTGTCGTCGACGCTCATTATCGACCTCTCCGGTTGTCCTCGGTAGCACTCCATCTCCTCAGCTGGGAACTCTAACTTTCGGGGCTTGGCATGCAAGTTGCTACTTGGTAGCCTTGCACGCCAAATTTCATTGTTTTAATTAAAAAAATAGATAATAATAATAATAATAATAATAATAATAATAATAATAATAATAATAATAATAATGATAATGATAATAATAAAATATTATAGAATAACCGGATATATATATATTCTCAATTTATTTTTTATATATATTTATAAAAGTTCCACAAATCTCGTAAAGGCCTAAAATTTCACTCAAAAGGGCTTGAATTAAATCCCGAAATGGCTTGACTAAAATCCGTGTTTGTTTTGACCGATTTCTTGGTGCGGATTGTTTGGGTGGTGTGCGTCGTTCGGGTGGCGTGCGTCTTTACTTTGGTGCGTCTAGACGTTCTTATTCTTCGTTGGGGTTCTGGCAGTCGGAGTTGGGACTAGCTGGGGTCGAGGTGGTGTGTGTGGGGCAACTCTGTGATCAGGAAATAGCTTCCTAGAGGTTTGTCTTCATTGCTCATAGGGATTCCTGATGTATCACTGGCCAACGGTGCTGTTTTACGATGGTGCTTGACTTCATCCTTAGTCTACGTCCCCAACTTGTTTGATTTAGTTTTGTCTAAATTTGTCTTTTGTAGGGTGTGTTTCTACTTGTTTTATTGCACCTTTTTTATTTTCTATTGTAGTTATTTTTCAACGGTCTTCTATCTGCCGACTTATCGACCTATCAAGATTCTGATATCAAATTATTACTCAATCATAAAAAAGAAATCTTTAACATTTACAAAATACTTAATATATTATTCACCCATATAGATGTCATCAAGTGTTACGCTAAATGCGTGTTTAGCTTTCGTCTGGCCTCAATACATTGAATATGCACACGAATTTTTAGGGTTCGTTTCGTTCAATGTGAGAATTGAAATTCTCGGGAAGTCCAATTGATGGGAATTGTGAAAATGTGTTTGGTTTATTTTTTGATTTTAGAGGATTAAAAGGGAAAATTGGAAATTTCCAAATACAAAATGAAGGAAGTTGAACTTACCTAGGGAGACTAGGTAAGTGAACTTCCTCCATTTTGGGGAAATTCAACTTCCCGGAAAGTTGAATTTCTGCGCTTTTTAATTTTAAAAATATCAACCAAACACATAAATTTCTTCTACTTCCTGGGTTTTTGGGTTTCCAACAGATTCTTTTGAAGGTACACCATTGATTAATTGGAAATTAAAAACAAATATTTTTTTTGTGCAAAAAAATAAAAATAATGTGCTTCTCCAGACAATAAAATAAGCAACAATTTGCCATTAACTATTCACGATTAGAACTCCAAGTTCGAAAACTATACCACGCATGTTTTTTAGTTATTCGTGGCGTCTGCTCACATTTCTTCATACTTTAGTTAGTTTTTATAGCGTTGAGCACAAGCAAGATTGTTGTCAAATAATTAACATATCAATCAAGCCATAAAAAACCGGTGTTCTTTTGTGTTGTTTTGTTTTGTTTTAAAAAAAAACCACACATGATTATTTGAAAATCTTTATTTAAATAAGGCACATATCAATAAGCCATGATTACCTACATATCATAATCCCTAAAACTCTAATTGTTGTTTATTGTAATTATGAATGTGGATGATTAAAAACCATTTTTAAGAGCTTTATTTATAGCTAAATAATCCTTGTTACCCAAGGAATCCTAATTTTATTTAAAGTAGAAGATAAATCTTTATCTAGAAAATAATAAATATCTATAGGAGGTAAATAGGAAAATACACATAAAGAAAGAGTCTATCTAAAAGTAAAGATAAAATCGTGGCTAAATAATTCTCCTTGAACTCGGACTCCTCAATCCGCGTATGTCCTGCGGAAATCTTCGGTCGACTTCGGCCAGGGCAGTCGAATAGTCGATGTCGAGTGCTCCTCAGCTTCACTCAACTCCGGGCAGTGTTTGTCTTAGTCGACATCGATCAGCTTACTCGAATCGAGTACTCTGCTTGGTCCATCAATGTCGAGTGGCAGTCGACACAAGTGACAAATATCGACTGCTTCCCATGCAATTCTAGTAGCTTGCCTTTCCAACACTTAGTTTTTTTGGCCACTTTCTTCAGTCGATGTCGAGAGCCCCAATCAATGTCGACAGCTCTGCGACGGTTCTCAACTTCCTGTCTTGGCTTCAATTCATCTTCAATTTCTGCTCAATTAAACCAAAACTTGTGTAGACCTCTATATCTTGCAAATAAGCATATTTTATAAAAATTCATATCATTCCCATCCCAAAATGTAAATAAACGACAAAAATTGTAGCAAAAGTAGGCATAAAACATGGTCAACTAAGCAGACATCAGACTGCTGGCAGCGAACAGAAGCTCCTATTCTGGATTACTGCGCTTATTTCTAGTAAGTCTTTTCTTTACTCCACTTTTGATTTTTTTTACAGTGAGGACACTTAGTGTTTAAGTATGGGGTGGGGGAAAAACTTGCGATTTGCCTTTGCTTATGTTTGCTTGTTAGTAATTAGTTCTTGCATTACTTTACATGGTTACTCTTATTTATGTCTTATATATGTTCTTTGGGTATATGTTTGGTTTTCTTTTGTGCTTAATGGCTATGGTCCAAATAAATTTTTGAGAACTTTTAAGAAAAAAAAACTCACACCCCGTTTTCAAAAGAAGAGTGTCATGGGAGCTTTAACAAGACTCGGCGATGCAAAACTAGATTCATTAGACATATTGCAATTGAATTGCCTAGTAAAGGAAAGTCTCAATGAAGTGCAAATTTTTGAGAAAGTGCCTCACATTAAATTTTGCTCAATAAGATAATTGAGGACTTTATTTTCCATTTGATCCAAATTTGTCCATCTTACCCACGCTTATTTGCCTCACATCATATCTAAGCCATATGTGCCTCACATTAAATTTTGCTCCACAAGTATCATATATTGCCTATTTTTCTACCTTATTACCCATCCAGGGATTATGATGAGAAATAGAAGTCCTGTTATGGAGATGATTATATGGTTATGTATGTTGTGAAAGTATATGAAGTTGATGGATGATGATTTTATATGGAAAATTTAATGAGAGATAGAAAATCCGGTCACCTAGGAGATATGGTAGATTGACCCTGCTTGCGGAGGATAAAATTCACTCGAGATGGGACACCAAGGTGAGGAGTCCGAAGCTCTAAGTATCCGAGGCCATTCATGACACCCATGTTTGCAACTCACGAGAAGGCAGTGCTAAAGTTAGAGAGGTAAAAGCATTATAGTGAAAAGAGAAATGAGTGACATTAAGAGAGGATGAATGATGTAGAAATACCATGAAGGAGGAAGTTGATAAAGCAATAAAGTAAGGTGAGAAGTTTCTCCCCGGATTTAGCACCACATTGCCCAAAAATAGCCCACCACTATGCCTTTTACCTTCACTTCACCATGTGCATAAAAGTCCTCTTGATTATTGTTGCTTTGTTGCAGGAATTTGTTTTGCATAACCCTCCTTTTGTGCGATATGTTGCTTTTTATTCACAAGCATGAATTTGATTACAAAATACCTTTACGAGGATGACAATTGATTGTCAGCGGTAATATGAGGATGGATCTATGATATTGAGAGTTTAGTTGAGTTCCGCTATGTGACCATTAAAAGTATTGCTTGGGGACAAGCAAGCATAAGTATTGGGTGATTTGATGTGCACATAATTGACCATGTTTTGTGCTTACTTTTATTTTGATTTTTGTTATTTAAATACATTATGGGTTGGGAATACTATGAATTTATGTAAGTTATGCTTATTTGCAAGATATAGAGATCTATGCAAGTTTTGGTTAAATTTTGCAGAATTTGGAACAGAATCAAAGTAATTGTAAGAAAGTGATGAGCAGAAGAAGAGCTTGACGTTGACCAGAAGCCCTCGACGTTGACTAAGGAAGGTGAGAAGTTGAGCTACTGGGTTAAAAGGAAGAGCAAACAAAATTCAATGCACATGTCGACCACTGCTCGAGATCGAGTGCCATAGAGAAGCGCTTGACGTCGACTGCTCCACTTGACGTCGATTGGGTCTAATGCGCAAAAGACACGAAATTGAAGTTCGAATCTTTTAAGGACTTATCAAGAGCACAAAATCTTTTATCCACCATGTTGAGATCAGACCTTACTAAGTTTCATTAATTTTAGATAGAGGATTTTATATTTTCCAATTAGATAGAATTTAATTTCTTAAGAAGCAAGTTTAGGTTATTATAAATAAAGCCACAAGAGCTAGGGTTTTAATCATCCATTAATCCCGCACTTGAGAAATCAAGTTTAGATTTAGAGAAAGAGAGAGTCGAGAGGGAGAAGAGGTTTTGAAGACTGATTTCGGTTGTAAACGTTAGCTTATTTCAATTCAAGTTTATATTTTTCATGTCTATGATGATGTGCTTTGAGGTGATGCATGAGTAGTCGTCTTACTTCTAGGGTCAGGGTGAGCCCGGCAATAGTCATGTGTGTATGCTTGAATTTATATGTTCTTATATGATTATTATCTTTTATCCCATGCTTAATCCACTGTGAAAGTAGAGAAAATTCCTTGTTTGCAATTTATGAAGCAAAAGTGAATTAATTGTGAATTTGGATAGTAATTAGGATTTGTTTGCGAAAGTTGACTAAACCTTAATTATGAAAAAGATAGAAACAAATAGGATTTTATGCGAGAGCCTCTAGGATTCTATTTTTTGATTGCAATGCGAAAGCTATCTTATGATGATAAAAACATGATCTTTCTATGATTCTTGTGTGTTGCATGCATGGTTGTTGTCGTGGTAAACCCTAACCATGAAAACTTTTAGTTATATTGTTTAAACCCCCAATTTAATTCATTCGTGTGTGTTCGAGGAACCCACAAACAAAACTCTTTGATTTTCTTATCATTGCATCTTCATCATCCTTTAAATCTTTCGAGCTGTCTTTGTCGAACAAAGTTTCAGTTTTTACGCTTTTGCACTCGACATCGACTGCCCTTGGTCGATATTGACTGCTCTGCTACTGTTTTTTACTCAGTCGATGGTCTGTTGTGTCGACTGCATTGTTGCTCACTCGACATCAACTATTCCAAACGATGTCGATTGCTTGGTTGTGTTTTTGCAGGTTGTGCCCAACATCAAGTGCTTTGTGACATGTTGTTGTTGAAGAGATCGACTGCTCCTGTCAACATCGACCACTCTATAGTTGATATCGAGGACTCCTAGTCAATACAAAGAACGTTTTTTTCGAGACTACGTTGGAACCACTGACACGCTTCTTCGTGGATCGATCCTGATTTCCGTTTACTACAACGGGGGAGTCTTGTAATTTATTTGCTAGGATAGAGTTGATTGTTTGGTCTATTTTTATATTATTTCTATAGTCAATTCTCCCATACGTCAATAGACACATCTGACATACTGGGCCTCCCTCGATCCACCTCTAAGGCATAACACCAATATCCCGTGCAACCCTGGTACAAAAGTCTCGTTGCTCGTACTACACTGATGAGTGCCCCATTCCTCTTGGGGTCACTCGCCCAGACCTAGTGCTTTGTCCCATCATCTGCCAAGATGGTCACTGTCCTCGTCCACAAGTTGATGATCACCCCGTAGCGGTCCATGAAATCCATACCAAGAATCAGGTCGTCCGTCTTCAGTGTCATCACAATCAGGTCGACAGGCCACTCACGCTCACCTATACGAATGGGGCATCCTAGGATCTCATGACTCGTCCTAACCCTAGCCCCATCCGATATACCCACTATAAGGGATGGACCCCGCGTGCAACTCAGGCTTAGCCTAGCAATGCACACCTCTGCTATAAAGCAGTGAGTAACACTCATGTCAAACAGAATACTCAAGCACGCATCATAAAGAGATATGGTACCTGATGTACTCGAAGTTGAGCGGTCATCTATCTTCATATGGAAGACGTGGGGCGGTGCGGGAAACACAGAACTAGGACCTCCAGAAGTATGTCCTCTCTCGAATTCGAACTCGGATGGTCCTGCTAAAGACGATCCTCTTCCATCTCCGAAACTAGATGGTCCTCGGCCTCCTTGCCCAGATCCTCTACCTCCAGCTTTACCTCTAACAGTAGCCCCTCCCCTCCCCTGGCCTTGGGGATACATCAAGAGTGGGGGATGGGAGGCTGTGGGAAGCCTAAGTATAGGTGCAATCGGTGGAGTCCTGCCACCCTGGGAACAACGAGCAACCTTGTGTCCCATACCTCCACAAGCATAGCATCCGACAACTCTATCCAGACAGTCTCTCACGTAATGCCCCCTCTTGAAACAGCCGTGGCAGGTAATGCTCCGAACACTAGCATCTCTACCCATCATTGTTGGCACTAGCGGTGGTGGTATCCTCGGCACTCCTCCTTTGAAACCTCCTTGAAACCCTCCTCTGGGCCTCGCCTCCCGTCTAGCATCTGCAAGCCTCGACCTCTCCGCCTTGGGGTAAGAGAGAGCGTAAACGGTGGTGGAAAGAATCCTCTGCTGATCATATAAGAGGATGACCTCTAAGAATCTCTTGAATGAAACAGCGCCCAGACTTGATGCATGAAGAAGAACGGCTGGCGGTAGCCTCATGGATAGCATCCTAATATGACTCTTGTCGGTCGTGCAGAGATGAGTGCAATACACCAGCTCATTCTTGAACTGGCGAACAATCTCGGAGATGGAAAGTGAAGAGTCATAAGTCCTACGCATGAAGGTCACCTCCGGAGCGGTCTGAGTCCCACCTGGACAGTACTCTCGTAACATCATCGCTGTAAATTCCTCGTAGCTCCACTTCGACTGATCCGTCTTGTGACGGTCCACTGGTCAAAGGCGTCCTTCCACAGAAGTCCTGCGGATACCCTCTAGTGCTCTATAGCCGGAGCGCCGATGAAGTCGAAAATGTCATCGATCTTCCGAAACCACATCTCTATGTCATCACTAGTATCTCCGGAGAAGTGCGGCGGGTCGTAGTGTCCTAGTGCTCTCACCCAGTCGATGCGCTTCTCAGGGCGTGCACTGACATCGAGCTCAGCGGGCTGCTCTATAGGGATGTCTGCCTCCGACTTAGTGGGCTGCTCATCAGGAATTAGGATCTCGGGTGCAACCGGTGGAAGTCCTCCTAGAAATCCTCTCAGCATCTCGATCAGTGTAGCTCGGTCAAGCTGTCCAAGTGCAGCCTCTGGCAGCGGGATCGGAATCTCACCGCCCTATGGCGCCTAAACTCTGACGTCTGCCTCATCAACGACTGCTCTGCGGGGTCATCCCCAACCTCAACGCACTGGGCCCCATGCTCGATCAGACCTCGATGTGTGTTAACCATAATTGTTGCATAAGAAAGGGGTGAGTCTTAACACACAGCACAGAAGCCATCATCGCGGTTTAGTCTGATCCCCTTTGAGGGGGACCGCCCTCGGGCTTAATTCATACAAGTTCATAGAAACTGCCTAGAAGCTGCCCTTCAAGGGGCAACTAACCAGAGGGGACAACTACCTCTCGGTCTCTACATCCTAACCCCGCTACTCCAACCACCGCAGTACAAACTCCTTGGAGTCTTCTAGGCCCTCATGTAAAGTATAAAGGTATGTTTTGCCTACCTATTCCCGAGTCTACATCCATTGGGATGGTCTCTTCGCCTTTCTACCCACTCGATTACCCCATTCCAATTTCTTTCTTTATGTTAGGTTCATTAAATTCATTTTGCCCCTTTTTAAAACCTTTAAAAACCCTTTCAAATTGATGGGTAGTTTTTCAAAACATTCTCTCAACACTTTTGTACCTGGATTGCACAACCTGACTCTCTGATACCAACTTTGTAATGACCCGAATATAATATCCGGGTTACGTTTTGAAGGTTGGATATCTTCATTCGGATCTTGTAATACAAGTACGGGTCGAGGTTTGAAAACCAAAGTGTCAAGTTTTGAAAGAGAGGATTTCGAACCTAAAGAGCGAGATAGGGCTATTGGGTACCCCAAACCTATCCTACTTCTAATTTGCGCAAAACCTTTTTAAGTTCGAAATACGTAATGAAAAGAAATCCAAAATACATCTCGCTACGGTAGAGCCGGGTCAAAACTAAATACGAGGGAAGACGAGTAAAGAATCATCCAAAGTATGTAAGTCTGGTGTCAGTCTCTCGGATCATCGACCCAAATGGAAACCCTCGTCATAGAAGCAAGCAAGCAAGGATCATATACCTGAAACTATACCACGAAGTCAGACCGAGCCACTCATGAGAGCCCTAAAGACCTCGCTGAGGACATATAATATGCCTATACCTAAAATAAAGGATGCTCTAATGCAGTACTGGAATTTAAATCATGCAAGCATGCTAATAATTTATATATAATGCAGAAAGCGGTTAAATGGATCCACATAGAATGTCAAGTGGTATGTGCATCTCCTACCTCTGCACCCATTCCCGTTAGTGCAGACACAGCCTAGTTCGATGCTATAGCATATCATATCTCATCATAGCATATCATATCATCATATCTCATACTCATATTGTATCTCATGATATATATAAATGACTCAAGAAAGACAACACCCGATGAAGTTGGGATGTCCTATGACCCTAGCAACAACTCTAATGACTCATGGATAACGATCGTTCTATTCCAAACGCATAGAGAATAAGGATGCTCATTCATATATCCAAGTCCTAAGCATGATATTACATAGCATGCGATATGCAACACCTACATACTATATGACACATTAGGCATGAGGTCCGGGTACTGAGTAAGCTCTAGTGGGATCGGATCATAGAATCGAATTGTAGGATCGCAAGATCCCACCGCATGGATGAATTTTTTTAAAATGAAGTTAATATGTTTAATATTAGATAAATATTATGTTAAATCATAAAAAAATACACATAAATATTGTAAAATTTTAAAAATAAACTGAACATAATATAGATTAACTAAATATATTATAAATTTCTTAGATTTAAAGTGTAAATACTAGAAATTTCTTATAATAGATATTTTATAGGATCGTTAGAATCGCAAAAAAAAAAAAGATTGTGATCGTTTTTCCATATTTCGATCTTTGGAATCGTAGGATCGAATCGAGATTTTAACAACATTGGATAATAATAACGTAATAAGTCTAATGTTCCATCTAACTAACCATGGAGAGGTACACACATGAAAAGCATTTTCAAAAATCATCTGATAAGTCAAAATGCTTATGCAGTAAAAAAAAACATTTGAAAGCCGAGATATCTGAAAGGTTAATATTCCATTTTAAACTTCTGACAACCCATCATCGTTAATTTATCCAATGTCTCAATCTCAGTCCAATCATAATGAAATGTTCATGTCCAAGTCCAGTTAGAAAGTTCTAAAGGTCCAAGGTCCAATGAGTCAGAAAGGTCCAATAGAATAAGGTTCGATAGGTCAGGTCAATCCGTTAGAGCAAAGTCTGTGCATTACAGCTATCCCAAGGTCATTCTCAAATCATTAAGTCTAGTTAAATTAGTCAGAATTGTATCATTAAAGAAATCCCGACATCTTGGTTTTAAAACAATAATCTTTTGAGAAAGCCTTTCTAAAATGCAAGGTTGAAAATCATCATAAAACATCTTAAGCATCTTTTAAACATTTTAAGAGACTTCAAAACCCCTTGTCAAAATCATACTTTATAAATAATATCCCCTTTCAAAACCCCTTTTCAAAACATCTTTTAAACATTTTAAGAGACTTCAAAATCCCTTTTCAAAACCATACTTTTTAAAATCTTCATAAAATCATCATATAACATAATAACATAACTCCAAAATATATACAATACTATTAAATCATAAAACAACCCCAACCCAACCAGGTTTAAACCAAACCATGCCAAGAGAAATGAGGGAGGAATTGGCCTCGAACAAGGTTCAGGACAGGGTTTCGCCGCATCGAAATGGCCGCTCGTTGCGGCGAAATCCCTCCCTTGGTTCCTCGCGGGTGGTATTCCTCGCTCCCGCAAAAAACCTCTTTCATCACGGCGAACAAGGTCTTCGTCGTGGCGAAAGCTGCCATTTCCCATCTTCTACCCTGTTCTTGTTCGTCGTGGGGACCATGGTTTTGCCGCGGTGAAACAAGCGACTGCTAGCTCATTTTTTGTCCAAACTCGATCGTTTCTTTCCTCAACCCCTCTCAGTCTTTTTGACAGCATTCCCCGACCTCAAACATCAAGGAGAGAATCAAAAGAGGACCAGAGGGGGAGAGCGGAAGAGTGATTACCGAAGGTCTTCAAAGTGCTTCAATGGTGAATTCCATGCTCCAACGTCAACGAAGGCACTTGAGTAGAGCCTAGGAGCATGAGAGGATGAATAAAAAAGCTCCTTTATGGGCTTTGGAGTTGAAAACAAGAGATGAAAGGGAAACCGACCTTATTAATGGAAAACAGGGGACGCGAGGAAGAGGTGGCTCGATCAAGCTTCTCCGAGGCTGGAAATGGCTTCATCTTGGCCTAGGAAGGTGGAGAAGTGAATAAAGGTACACTTTTATGAAGTTTAGAGGTGAAAGGAAGCAAGGATCCGTGAGGGATAAACAGGGGCGGCTTTTGAGTTCTAGGTCCGCGTGGCGAGTTGCTACTGAACCTTCTGTTTGTTGCGGCGATGACTGCAGCGGTGGGCTTGGTGGCTTCTTCTTCACTTGGACATGAGAGGGGAGAGATATGAGGTGTTTTTGGTAGGAAGGAATACAAGAACAAAGTGATTTAGAGGTGTGTTTGGAGCTTGAAAATGGAGGATGGAAGGAGGGTTATTTGAGTGTGTGTTTGGATTTCAAATGAAAGGATCAGGGAGATGAGAATGTGGATTTAGGTTTTCTGAATTTTGGGTGAGGTTTAGGGTTTAGGGATTGGTGTCATATATACAAGGGAGGCAAAATGGTGGTGTGTGGTATTGTTTATGCAAGAGGGAGCAACAAGACAAAAGAGAGAGAGAAAGAGGTGGCGACAGAGAGAGATGTGGTCCCACAATTCGACTTTCGAATCTCGATAATTTAAACTCGAAACTCGTTTGCTCATCCTAAATTCCGACTCTCGGAAATATCAAATCGAATTCTCCAATTTTTAAATCATTTTTAAAACGATCGAATCGAATTCCAAATTTTCAAACTCGGAGCTCGGAAGCGGAAATAAAATCCGTCAAAATCTTAAATTTTAAATGATGTCGGAATTTGTTTTTGAAAAATTCTTAAATAGTAAGTTGCTCGGGGACTAGTTTTCCAAAATTTCCAAATCAGATATTATATATCATATATTTTTATTAAATTATTATTTAAATATTTTCTGCCTTTACACTTAGCTCACCTTTTCTCTTACTCCTCTACTTATGCCCCCGTATCCGATTATTCCCTCACTCCTACATTCATCATAGTTACTCTCCATCATCATTCTCGTCTCCCTTAGTTTTCCGGGATCACCACATATTTTTCAATCAAGTGAAAGAATGAGCGAGACCGATCGAGTCCTACTAAAAATATGGGATGCAAAATGGGGATAATGGCTATAGATTTTTCAAATGTTTTATGAGCGTCCAATAACTCTCGATGTGACTAAGACTTTCAGTGGAGGTTTTGGTAAGACAAGGTTCAAAGATGGAGTATTGTTCTTCATATTTTAGAGTTTAGGGTTTAGGATTTAGGGTTAAGGGACTTGACCCTAAACCCTAAAGAATTAACCCTAAACCATATTGTACACCACATGTTCCTTTGTTAGCATTAGCCCCTCTAATGTTTGTGCGTCCCTCGTCCTAGGTTTTTTCTTTCGTGACAGCAATGGTTACACTATTTTTATGGTGGTGACACCTAATAACACTTTGATATTCATCTCTTAATGTATCATAGGGCTTTTCATTAGTGACAACGGTGGTTACACTTTTTTTTATGATGGTGACAATTATATTTGAATATTTTTCATGACTTATAATGAACACCACATGTTCTTTTGGTTAGCATTAGCCCCTATAAGGTTTTTTCTCCCCTTGCCCTAGGGTTTTCCTTTGGTGAAAACAGTGTTTTTACTATTTTTATGGCGGTGACACCACTAATAAAACTTTGGAAGTGACTTAATCTATTGATGAAAAGTTGTCACCAAAAAAATTATAAAAAAAGTTGTTACAAAAAAAGAGTTGTCAGCACTATTAAGGGTGATGACAATAATTAACCTCGTAAAAATATATATATATATATATATATATATATAAGTTGTCACCATCATTGAGCACTACTTCAATATCCATTAGATATTTTAACCAAAGAACTCCAATCAACAATCTCTTCTTTACTAGAAAGTTCACAAATAAGTTTCATAGTATATAAAAATTTCATATTTGTATACCATGGGCGGTTAATGTTTTATGCAAACTCTGTAATTGCATTCCATCATGATCCTCTAATATTAGAAGGCCATACAAAAATAACAACAACAAGAAGAACAAGCATAAGATGCAACATGATAAGAGAGTTTGAACATCTAATAATGTTACTTTAGCAGGAAAGATTATAGTGCACGAAAGCTATTGGCTTTATCAAGCCTCGTGGTGCCTGAGCTTGATGATTCACCCATAGGGTCAGGAGAAGTGGTGACAGGTAATGGAGGCGCCCTCTTTAATGAAGTTGATATCCTAAGAATCTCCTGAATAAATACAAAAGCCATGGTTAGGTGATTGATCATGCATATTTTATATAGTCATTCTAGGTAGTTTTAGGTTGGGTTTGGTATAGTTTTATAGTTAAGTCACATCTTTATCATTTTCTATTCGAATTTTGAAATCTACGCTTTTCTATGTCAAATACGTAGATTTTTGAATCCAACCTCGAAGAGATGATGCAAGAGGGTGATGCTGGAGCCCTAAAGATGAGGAGATACCTAGGATGGCTTGAAGATGAAGAAAAGAACACCCAAGAAGGAACTAAAGAGAAGGAGCTAAAGAAAAGAATGCCCAAGATGAAGAAAAGAAATGAAGAAAACACAAAGGACACAGAGGCGGCGCCCGTGGAAAGAAGTCTGGCACCCGCCGATCCTAGCACCTGCGTGCAAGATCCCAGCACTCATTGAGAGCGGCGCCCATTGGAGTGATAGTGGTGCCCACCGATGCAGATAAGGATGCTGATTTCAATCCTTAACCAAAGAAGATTTATTCCTATCTTTTGAAGACCCTTTGCTTGGCCATAAGCACGACACTCTAGGGTTTTCAACCACTTTTGGGGCCTATAATTATATCTTTCCATATAAATTTTTTTCTTTTTCCATCTAAATTTTTTTCTATATTCACTATATATATCTTCCATACTCACAATTGACATAGGGAGAATGGAATTGAATAATATAATAAAATATAAACAACACAACCCTTATCCTGTTCAAAGATATTCAAGACTCCCCGTTGTAGTAGTAGGGAATCAAGTTCGATCCTCGAGGAAGCGAGTCAGTGGGATCCTAGTAAAGCCTGAAAGTCACGTTCTGAATGTCAACCGAAAGCCTCGATCTCGAGTAAAGGACTCGACGTCGACCTAGGATGTCGATTTCTACTGCAACAGAAAACCTGCAGAGACAAAAATGGCAGTCGATATCGACTAGAGTGGTCGATATCGATGTCAGCAAACGAGTCAACCTGGCTCAGAAAACTGTCAGTCGACACAGGGTAGTCGATATCGAGTAAAGCAATCAAAATTGACCAAAGCAACAGGAACAAAGGGAGTCGACACAGCAACTGTCGACCTAGATCAGCAATGTCGATATCGACCTGTTTGGTCGATTTCGACTGGTTCCTGCAGAAAGCTTAGTTTTTGTCGGCAAAGAAAGGTCGAAGACGAATAGGATGATAGAAGAAGGATGAACAGAAAAGACTGATTTTTATGATTGAATAAACTATATAAAAAGGCAACTTATAGGGATAGGGGTTTACCACAACGTTAACCAATGCATTCAATAAGGCAAATAAGACGAACAATTGCGCTATTTCACCCGAGGGCCAAGCTTTCTCCGTACACCAACGATTAGGAATACTCTTGCAAATAAACCTAATTGTCTCTACCAATTTTATGTTTATAACTCAAGTTATTAGCATGAATCCCTTTTCTTGCGATAAGGACTAAACATAGAATCGTAGGAGATGATATAGACACAACGATATCAACATTAAATAGTTACCTCAAACATGCATGACTAACGTTGGGCTCACCCCGACCCTAAAAGCTTTGGGAAACTACTCGCTCTTCATCACAAAAGACACCATAGATTGAAAGGAAAGAACTTGCATTAAAACTTCAAAGCTTTACAACTCAATGTCGGCTTTCGCAAACGCCAAACCCTAAAGCTCTTCTCTACTCTAACTCTATTTTGTATTGTATCTTGTGTTGTAGAATCCATAAAAACCAGCCCCCTAGGGCTTTATTTATAGCTACTAATCCTTGCTAGCCAAGGAAAGTAAATCTAATCTTCTATCTAAAATCTATCCTTAACAAGTAGGATAAATATTTATTAAAGTAAATATCTAAAATAACTAATAAACATCTTAGGGTAAAAAGGAAACTACCCTAAGACATATTCTATCTAAATAGAAGTGATTAGCAGTGGCCTTGTGATAGAACTTGCAATCCGTGTCTCGAAAAGCGTGTCCAGTCCGCGTCACATTCCAGTCGATATCGACCAAGGCAGTCGATATCGAGCTCTTCGTTTTGGCTCGACAGATTCCACTTTACTCGATCTCTAGTGCAAAGTCGATGTCGACCTAATCACTCGATATCGAGTGATCTTCTTGGTTGGTCTTTGTGGTCTGTCTTGACGCTCAGAGTCCACGTCAAGGTCTTCAGTCGATATCGACCAGTCTTGTCAATTTCGACCTTTCTCCAGCTTCACTTGGCTTCTTCGTTTTGACTCCGATTCTGCTCCAATTCCTACATATTTAGACCAAAACTTGTGCAGACTCTATTTCTTACACGTTAGCTCATTCTACACAAATTTACATTATTTCTTACACGTTAGCTCATTCTACACAAATTTACATTATTTTTAACCTTTACTTTAGGAATCGAATGGAATATGAAGTCAAAACATGCAAATAAAAAGGCTACAAATATGTACATCAACAATATCTCTTGTGCATGAGTTTTTAACCCTAATTCTGAGATTCCATAGCCAAATTATAGCCTTTTTCGTGCTCCATATTCTGTCTTTAAAAGTGCATTCAAGGCTTCTTCATTCGATCCTTGAAAATCGATGAACTTCGAAGATAGCAGTGGAAAACAAGTATGTCGGCGCCCGACGCACCCATAACGACACCTGATGATGTAGCAGAGAAGGGTGAAAGAAAGATGAAGTTGAATGCTTTATCTAGAGCTTCCAACATAACGATTCCTAAAACCAAAACAAACTCATCACCCAAAGACAATGCATTATACAAATCTTACCCTCTGATTTGTGTTTAAGTTGGCAATTGCATATGCACTTGTTGAGTTCCAGATGGTCAAACTCCTAATTTAGGCACTTATAAGTAAGAATTCCTAATTTGAAATCAGATCAAAGTAATGGAATTTCAGTCATTTGAGTTATGGAAAAGAAAATCCAACTAATGAGAGATTCATTTGGCCTGAGACAAATTCAAGATTAAAACAAAGCTAAAATTGTGATCTTTTAAACATTTAATAGAGATTTATCCATTTCATACATTAGCAATAAACTTGATTCAGTAATTGTACGAATTAAATAAGAGGTAAAAAAAATCTGATTCGGCTAATTGATACAACCTATAAGATTAGGAGTTTGAAAGATTTATGTATAAAAAGTATGAATTCAAGGTTTTGAGGGAACTACCTTTCATATAGTTGGTCAAGGTGGTGGTTCATTGTTGACATAAAGAAATTCAAATCGACAATTTAAAATTTTAAAACCACTAATGACTTCGCCAACACTACATTAGCTAATTCTAGTGACCATTTGAAGCTACTCATATATTTACCATCCTTAAAAGAGGAACAAAAATGCTACCTTTGAAACAGATTTCTTATCAAGTATAAGTCAAAAGGTAACTTTGAACAATTAGACTACGAGTTGGTATGGAGTTAGAATCATTAACCTCATTGACACTTAAAAATAAGATGAAATTTCAAATTTAATAGGATATAATAAATCTAAGATACCTCAAGCTTACTCCCATCAGCAAAGGTTTGCAAAAAGGGAATCATCTCCATGTGATAAGTAATAGAAAGCAAAACTCTATCTCCTTCTTCCAAATAAACTTCTTCTCTGATAGCAACAACTCCAACTAGGGTTGGGTAAAAATTGGATCGGACCATAATCGGACTGGGACCAGACTCGAAATTACAGTTTTAGATCGGATCGGAAAAATTATAGTTTGGTCCACGGTCCAAGAAAAATTAATTTTCGGTTTTCGGTCCAAACCCCGGACCAGGCCAGAATTTCCGGTCCAACTCGGTAGACCGGATTTAAAAAGGGGGGGAGGAGGAGGCGTGAAACTTCATCCATCATTTCTTTCCTACTTTACTACTGTCCTTTTTTTTATTAAATAGAGTAAAAAAATAGGGTTCTTTCTTGCAAAGTTGTAGTTGCAGGCCTATGCTATGCCTATTATCCCTTTCATTTTTTTTTCAAAATACTATTCTCTCTTTTCACTGCTATTCATTCACTCCCTCAATCTCTCTCCCCATTTTCAATTTGAATTCCACGTTCAAGAGTATTTTCACTCCCTCAGGCCTATGTTATGCAGTCTTGCTAGACCCCGGTTGTTAGTCGCCACCGCCAAGCTATCGTCCTCACCACCACCCTTCGGCACCGGCCCACTGTAGTCCGGCGAGACCTGACTAGTCATCGGTTGCAAATAGGGGTTGTTGGACAAACCGGTCCAAGCGGTCTAAGTGGTCCACGGACCGAAAAACCCGGGACCATATATCTTGGTCCCGATCCCATTTGCGGTCCATGCCTTAGAGTTTCCGGTCCTCCGGTCTTGGACCGGACCGAAAATTCCGGTCCGGTCCGATTTGGTCCATACCGAAAATTTCGGTCCGGTCCCATTCGGTCCAAACCAAAAATTCCGGTCCGGTCCGGTCCGGTCCAGACTAGAAGCCTACCCCTAACTCCAACCTCCATAGTTGCCTGAATATAGTAGCTACAGAACAACAAACAATAAGCAAAAAGGTGATTGCAATCAACCACATTGAAGAAAACACAAAAACAAATAAAAGATGGGATTGTTACAGTAAATCACCAACAATCTTAAAATCCATAAATTACCTCAAATTCAGAAATTCTTAAATGCAAACAATCAACACCTACAAACACTATCTTGATTATGACACTACTAAATATGATAAAATCTTCGCTAACCTCTCCTTAATCATCTCCATATCTACTAAAGACAAAAATGAAATAGAAATTTCATCCAAATTTCAAAATTTTCCTAATTCTTTCTAACAAAATCAAAAGAGATACAAACCAGAAAATCCAGATTTAAGGGAATTATGACGTGCGTTGGAATCTGATCTCAAATTAACCGGTTTGGGGTCCTTGATTCAAATCGTTTTGGTGCCTAAATTGGTGTTTCAAGCATACAAATCGATGAGAGAATGATAGAAGTTCACAACTTGAACGATAAAAAGCCAAATCCCTAATTTCCATTCCTAAATTTTCAGCTTTAATTATCCATTACCTAAAACAAACTAACCCTAAATTTGAAATTTCCATCCAATAAAATCCTCAAATTCAACCCTAAATTATTGAAATTTTAAAAGAAAAATCGAAGACATACCTTCTCGAGCAAAACAACATTCATCAGCGTCGCTCTCCTCACAACTCACTTGTTCATCGGCGGCTTCGTCTCCCAAACTGTACAAAAGCCAAAAGGGAGCAAGCTGAAAGATTGATTGTCCATTACAACTTGAATGATAAAAAGTCTAATCCCTAATTTCCATTCCTAAATTTTGAGATTTAATTGTCCATTACCTAAAATAAACTAACCCTAAATTTAAAATTTCCATCCAATCAAATCCCTAAATTCAACCCTAAATTATTGAAATTTTAAAAGAAAAATCGAAGACATGCCTTCTCGAGCAAAACAACATTCATCAGCGCGTCGCTCTCCTCACAACTCACTTGTTCATCGGCGGCTTCGTCTCCCAAACTGAACAAAAGCTAGAAGGGAGCAAGTGGAAAGATTGATATATATATATAGAGAGAGAGAGAGAGAGGGATGAAGTTTTACAAAAAAGTAGTCGAGAGAGCAAAGGAGTTAAGAGAGATGGCGAGACAGAAGAGTGCAAGACATGAGAAACAAACAATAGCTAGTAGTGGCAATTTTGTAAATATAAAAGCATAAAAGGCAAAATTGTAACTCAACTTTTGGCCAAACGTTCCCTTTTATATACGAGGGAATTATAGTAAGTAGCACCCGATCCGAAAATGTTTGCTGGACTAACCCTCATCACTGTTCCCCTAAAAATTTGCACTAACTAACCCCGGTAAGCATCCGGTTAGCCGGTGGAGAGAAAGAGAGAGAGAAATGGGGGGAAGGGAGAAGGAATGAGATCGGAGGAGGACGAGAAAGGTCTCCGGGCTCTAGACGACAGGTCTCCAGGCTCGGAGGGAGGGCTCGAGCAGTCGCCTCATCTTCCCACTTCTTCCATTCGCTCTCGCCCAACAGTCGCCTCATCTTCTTTCCTCTCCGTTGTGCTCCCTCGGAAATTGGAGGCGACAGGCGAACAAGCAACTCGAATCCAGGTATCCTCGTCTTCTTCCTCTCAACTCTATCTTCCTACCATCGATCACGGACAGTTGACGGCGTTTGGTCTGGCTGATTTGGCTGAGGCACTGGACTGCGCTCTTCAATCCATTGATGGATAATGCCATGGCTACTCAGATTTTGTTTCTTGTTGATTCCATCTGTTCTGTGTTGGTTTTCTTAATTTTCTTTAATAAATTTGATTGCCCTGGTTCAATCCATTGAGGCACTGGACTAGTGGACTGCGATCTTGTTGCTTTAATAAATTTGATTGCCCTTGTTCTTCTTTAAGTAAAATCCCAAGTGTTATACATTTAGTTTTAACTTTTTAAGTAGTTCAATAGCTTATTGAAAATGTAATATTTGTGGTTTGGTTTGGATATCCAATTGATTTTAATAGCAGCTAGGTTGGTTACATTCAAGTTGGAAAATTTTCTATGAAGAGGAGTTAGTTTAGAATCAGATATTAATTTTGATTCTTTTGCTGATTTTTATTCCTTTATACACTTCTTTGGGAAATAACTGATTATTAGCATATTAATCCTTTGGGTATTATGATCGTCTCAGTACCTGTTGATTGAAGTATTTGTATTGATATATATTGCCTATTAATGTACTGATGGATTGAACTAGAAACATTGCTGTCATTGAATTACTTATATTGCAAGTGCAAAGTTCTAATTTCTGCCAAACGTGTGATAACATTTGAAAATTCTTTGAATGATAAATGATTGGGTGCATTGTGTTAATTTACAAGTTTAATACTCTTATGACTATGAATGCATCATCATTTATGGACATTTCACCAAAATAAGGTCTCGGACTTATTTTTCATGTTTGTGCATTCTAAAAGAAAATCTCTTCACGCTTTTGGGGTTTCGGGTATATGTACTAGCTTTCTCTTATCATGAACTATTGATAACGATTCATGAGCGCAATCGGAGTATGCTGATACTTCTAAGTGTGACGGTTGTTGTTGTGGCTGCCTTTGTTGTGTCTTTCATGTCCTTGGTTGTAATGTCTGCAAGACAGAAGATGAGATTAAATGCATAGTTGATTAAGAAAAGGGAAACCACTCAACAAGCTGAAAAGAAGAGCATCAATAAGAGCATGGCTATTACAACAACCAGCCATGATGTACGTGCTGCCTTATCTTCCATTATTGGTTTGATTGACCTTTGTTTTCGTGAAGTTACTCATGGCTCTGAGTTGGAGGAGAGGCTTCAACAGATGAATTCTTGTGCCAATGACCTTTTAGGTATATGTTTATCTTACATGGTACGAGATATATTATCATGAATACTTCTAAAGTATATTAGTTGTACACAATGACTCTTGTTTATCCTTGTTAGGACCCTTGCCGCCTGTAGGCTTGTCCATCTTATGAGCAGATGTTAGGAAAGTTGCTGCTTTATTGAAGCAGGAAAGATGCAGCTCCATCCTAGACACAAGCAAGATTGAAGCAGGAAAGATGTAGCTCCAGGAAACTGAATTCAATTTGGAACAGCTTCTTAAAGACTTGGCAGACTTGTACCACCCTGTTGCAATGAAGAAAGGTGTGGAGGTAGTGCTTGATCCTTGTGATGGTTCTGTGTATGTATTCTCCAATGTCAAAGGTGATTACGGCAAGCTCAAGCAGATACTCTCCAACTTATTGAGCAATGCAGTAAAGTGTACTAAGTAGGACATGTTTCCATTTGAGCTTGGGCTAAGAAATTCAGCTTTGAAAGCTCAGTCAAGGAGGATTCAAGTGGGATCATTAGCATTTGCTTTGTAAAGCTATGTTTCCTTTGTGCTATTGTAAAATTCTCAACATGAATTCCTAGAACAAGGGGCTTTTTATGGGACTATAACAAGGGCAAACACTGACTACCACGATCGGACGATAGACTAAAAAAACCAAATTGTGTCCAGTAGACAACCATAGGGTATCCAGTAGACAACCACAGGGTGTCCAGTAGGAAACCCATTTCGAAACTATACTTATCGACTATCACATTACTCATATAAATAATGAATGCACATAAAACTATAATAGATTTACCTGTCTATTTCATCATTCCAGCCTCAAAGAAGTAATTAAAAAATCAGTTAACGAACATAATATATAGTGCTTTCAGTTTGATCTTAATTTACTTTCTGGTAATTTTTCATCCCTTGTATTTTTACAAAGAAGCTAAAACGAGCTCAAAATAACTAAAATGGGCAAGCGAGCTCGAATACGAGCTCGAGTTCGGCTCGTAAAAAAGGAGCTCAAAATAACTAAAATGAGAAAGTAATGGAAATTGACCTAACATTATGTATTTTACATGACGCTTAAACGATTTTACATGACACGTGAATTGTTTTACTTGAAGCTATGAGCTCGTCCACCAGCTAGGAAGGGGAATTGTCTACTTGGGCTCGTCTCGAATGGGGTCGAATCATCCTCACAAATGGATTGGGACTAGGGATATCTATGACAGATGCAAGCGTTAGCGTTGATGGGGTTGCTGTGTGCAAATCTATGACATATATGGATGCTGAAATAAAGGCTGAGACGAAGCCCGAAGAAGAGAAAGCTAAGCTACTGCAGGATTTCCTTTGATCGATCTGATGTACCAATTGGGGAGAATTATGTATTAAACATCAAAATTATAGCAACATTCATTTTCATGGGTTAAGCATTCAACGTGTCATCCTCTTGTCATACATATTGTGAGGTATTATTAGTGCGACTTCATTACGATAGCCCGGAAAAGAGAAAAAATCTAAAACGTTTCCAGTAGACAACCGAATGGTGTCCAGTAGGAAACCATAGGGTGGATAGTTAATTGTTGCTGTCTTCGCAGCTCTCGCGAAGGAATTCTTGCTGAACTTCGCTGACATCCATCGAGAAGCCAAATACATGGACATAATTGTATTATAATTGTATTTTCTCTCCCAAATTCTTCACTTATTTGTTTTCAATTTCATGGAACGATCAAAATTTCTCAGGGCTTGCAGTTTGATTGAGGAGCTGAAGCGGATGTCTTGAGAGCCCTCCGATGTGGACAGGGCGGCAAATCTGCCTTTCAAGGTTGAGTCCTTCTAAGAGGCTGCACGATTGATGACGATGATAAGGAGGGAAATCGGTTCGAGAGTGGCGGCGAGTGCGTGATTTGTCCATTAAGAGATTTATAAGAATGAACAGCACTAATTAACATGACGTCTGAAATATGTTACATGATGGACAAAACAAATTACATGATAGATGGAGAATCTTGAGGTGACATGACTAGACACGGTTTAGGTTTTTCCTCTCTTCTAGGCTATTAACATGTTGTTCAAAGACGATGTACATGACATGAACTGCTATTAACATGTCATTCAAATAACAAGGTGTCCCTGAGGCAGACACCAAGTACTTGATTGCATTTGCAAGGGCAAATAACAAGGTGATTTTGATATCATAGTTTCATATGCAGATGAGGTGATTTTGACATCACATGGGATTTTATAGTACTTTCTTGTCGGTGTTAGTGTTTTTGATTTTTTGTTTTCAACTGCTTCCATTTCCTCCTTTATAAGCCCTAATTAACATGACGCCTGGAATATGTTACAAGGCGGACAAAATAAATTACATGATAGATGGATAATTTTACAAGGCAGGGATCAGAACACATGATACTCCCAAACATCAGAGCATGTGAAAGTATTGATCTTGTAGTGATTGTCGATAGGTGGAATGTCTAGTTCTTAAGTAAAAATATAAAGACGTATATAAATGTCAACCGACTCCTAACCTATGCAAATAATTACAAGACTTCCTCCCGTTGTAGTGGAAGGGTAGTCAGGATCGATCCACGAGGAGGCGTGTCAGCGGGATCCTAGTAGCGTTGAAATCTCACGTCCTGCGTTGACCAGAAGCCTCGATTTCGACCTTGGTGCTCGATGTCGACCTCGGATGTCGATCCTCTCTGCAACAGAAGACCTGCAGAGACAAAAACAAGCAGTCGATATCGACTGGAAAGGGTCGATATCGATGTCAGTCCACGAAATCGACTGGCTCAGAAGTCCGCCAGTCGATACAGAAGGGTCGATTTCGACGTCTGGGGTCGATTTCGATGTCTGCAGCAGTTACCCATGAGTCTCGAGATCGACTTAGAAAACTGTCGATCTATCAGCGTGATCGATATCGACGCTCAGGGTCGATATCGATGTCTTCCTGCAGTGGGTTAGTTTTTCGTCGGCAAAGAAAGGCCGAAGATTTAAGAATGGGAAGGAAGCAATGATCAGAAATAAAACAGAGGTTTTTGTAAATTAACTTATGTAAAAAGCAACTCCTAGGATTAGGGTTTACCACAACGTTAACCAATGCATGTGATAAGATAAATAAGACGGACAATTGCGCTATTTCACCCGAGGGACAAGCTTTCGCCGTACACCAACCCTTAGGATTATTCTTGCAAATAAACTTAATTGTCTCTACTAATTTTATGTTTATAACTCAAGTTGTTAGCATGAATCCCTTTTCTTTCGATTAGGACTAAACATTGAATTGTAGGAGATGATATAGACACAACGATATCAACATCTAATACTTACCTCGAACACGCATGGCTAACGTCGGGCTCACCCTGACCCTAAGAGCTTTGGGGGACTACTCGCTTCTCATCATGGAACTCATCATCGATTGAAAGAAAGAAACTTGCATTAAAATAAACTTCGAAGCTTTACAACTCAACGTCGGCTCTCGCGAACGCCAAACCCTAAAACTTCTCTCTAACTCTATTGCTATTGATTGTATTGATTGATGATTGAAAGCCAACCCCTTGGGGCTTTATTTATAGGCTACTAATCTTTGCTATCCAGGGATTGTAACTTCTATCTAAACTATGAACTCTATCCAAACAATTAGGATAGGTCTTTTATTTTGATAAAACTTTAAACTAATTTAAAGGTAGAAAGTAAATAAATCCCAGCTGCTATCTATCTATATGTTACAAGATAAATCCGTGCCTCCTTGAAGATATAGTTTCCAATCCGCATCTCGAAATCGAGTCTATCTTCTGTCGAGGTAAGGTCGATATCGACACCAGAGGTCGATATCGATGTCTGTATTTCTGCTCGACTTGTCCAACTTCACTCGATGTCTACGATGAGGTCGATATCGATGTAGTATGTCGATATCGATGCCTTCTTGGTTGGTCCGTGTGGTCTACCTCGACACTCAGAAGTTGTGTTGACAACTATGGTCGATATCGATGTCTTCAAGTCGATATCGACCTCTGCTCAGCTTCACTTAGCTTCTTCGTTTTGACTCCGATTTCATCGAATTCCTGCATGGTTAGCTCAAAACTCGTGCAGACTCTATTTCTTGTACTTTAGCCCATTCTTACACAAGTTTATACAATTTTGAGACTTTTCTTTGGAAATCGAATGAAATACGAAGTCAAAAGATGCAATAAAAAGAGGTACAAATATGTACATCAGTGATGATTATCTTACTCATGCCTTTTGTATGTGCTACAAACTTGCTAAAGAAAACAAACACATTATATTCTTTCTTTAATTGGTATATATAATTGCAATCCATTTTCCCGAATTGCTCTGTTTTTTGCTGGGATTGTCTACGAGGGTTTTCGCTCAATTCGAGAGATGGGCATCTCAAATTTGATCGATTTTCTATGAGGATTTTTGTTCAATTCGGGATGAAACCTTGTGTTGATTTTAATTTGTTGTTGTGACATCATCAATGATTGGACTTGTTCCGGAACAAGGGGCTTCTTTGACCCAATAAAACTTCATATTTCAATTCGCAAATCCGTTAGCGGACTATATGTCAAGTAGACAACCATAAGGTGTCCAGTACGAAATCATAGAGTGGACAATTGATTTTAACTTTTGACATGTATAATGTACATATTAGCACTGTGATTCAAAAGATCAATTCAACATCGCTTTTTTATTCGTCGTGGAAGAAATTTCATTAGCACTATGATTCATAAGACAACTAATATAGCATGTCATGATCGACAACGAGCTAGTTTGATGCGGGACCATCCAAGACACCTTCGGACACACCTATACTTGGGGATGGACCTATGATTCGAGCTCGTGAGAATGTTGTCATCCTCAAGAGGAAGAAGAAGGCTCCACCATGGGAGAAGGTCCAAAGGTGCAAGTTTGATGGGTCGTTCGTTTTTTAGATTCGTTCAGCAGTTTGACAGCTTTTTTACGTCTCAGTAAAATGAGTCGTACGGATTCAATATTAATCGGATTGAATCATGTCATACCTTGTTGGAACGAGGACGAAGAGATATACAACTTTGCTGTTGAAGGTTTTTCCAGATTCGACCTAGAGATTTGCCGAGATTCAACTTCTTTGAGGTTGTCACATGTTTAGACGAATTTAGCCTATTTTTAGTATTATTTTTACTTAAGTTATTTTAGGAAACTTTAGGGTAATTTTATTAATTCCTTTAACTTGTTATTTTATCTCCTTTTAATTAGATAAAACCGGCCCAATAAGCCCTTTTAGGGTTATAAATGCCGATTCCAGCATTGTAGAGAGGCACGTCTATCTTTGAAGAAAAATTCAGATTTGTGTTAAACACATTGAGTGAAAGTCAATCGATTCGAAGCATTGCTCATCGATTGCAAATTGGTTCTTGTTCTCAGCTTGGTTTGCTTTGTGTTCATCAACTTCGCAAGACTTGGTGATCCTAGTATCCACAAGCCCCCTCCTTGTGCCTCCAAGTAGTCCGCTTGGTTGTGTAGGGTTGTAGAGGCGGGTTATATAGTCATTGGTATTGGTTCCTACCCTATTAGGAGGCCTGGGGTCTTTATCTTGTTCTATATAGATCGACTCAGTCCTTATCGGTCGTGTCTTTCAATTATCGCTGCGTTGCTTTGAGTCTTTTGCTTTCGTTCTTTAGTTTGTTGTTTGATTGTCGAAGATCGGGCCATCCTGCGGCTAACCCCGTATCATAGTTAATTTAATACAATTAGTTGTGTTCAAAAGACTCATATCCCGACCCTTAGTCTTTCTTAATTATATTTTGTGTGAGATAAATTTTATGTTCAACTATATAATTAATGTGATCAACGCCTAGTCAAAATAATCGTTTAATAATTATTGAAATGAAGATTTTAACATCTCAATTCCTTTATAATCCCGCACCTATCGAATTTACATGTCACCCTTTACTATTTTACTTACCACCTCTAAGAACTTCACTTGTCATACCGGATTTACAATGAGTTTGATAGTTTTATGCCATTTCCTACATATATAAGTTATTGAGCTGAATTTTATAAATTAATGCCATAAATATTTTATGATATAAAATAAAGGACTAATTTTGTAATTTCCTAAAAACTAAACTTAATTAATGGGTTTTTGTTTTCTGCACTTCTGGCATCACCACTGGTTTTCCTCCCTTTACATCGTGTTCTTCCATGGCCGCCTGCCCTGTTCGCCTCTAGGAGATCGAGCTGGCTCTCGCTCTTGCTCCCGCTGTTTTCCGACCTCCCTTTCTTTCACCCTTCTTCCATGGCCGCCTGCCTTCTTCTTCCATGGCCGCCTCCCTTTCTTTTGCCCTTCCTTTTTCCTCAAATCAAATCCAAGAGCTCAATCCCTTCTTCAATGGCGGATCTAAACATTCCCCTTCTATCTTGTTCCCGTTCCTTCATATCCGAAACTCGACTCGACTCCTCCGTCTCGTTCGCCTCCAAATCTGAGATTAACATCTCCTTCTACCACGTTCTCCTCTCTCTCACTCTCTCTCTATCTCTCCCTTCTTCAGATCTTGTCGACCTCGCAGCCCTCCACCTCCCTCTTGCTCGTACTCCACTAGTACAAAAAACCCATAATATCACGGATATTTCATACATAATATCACGGATATAAATAAAAATACATCCGGGCTTCAGCTCAATATGATAATAGGTACGTAAGCCTAATATCACGGATCTCATTTTGGACACGCCCGGAATATTAGCCTAGGACCCTTCTAAGGCTACAGGTCTAATATCCCGGATGCTGAAAATAAAAGCCCGGGCTATTAGGTGCTTTTTTAGTTAAAAAAACTAGACTTTATAGCCCGGTCACATTTGGACCGGGCTATAAAGTCCCTTTAAAAAGAAAAAAAAAACATGACTTTACAGCCCAGTTATATAGTTCGCCTGGGCTATAAAGTTCCGACCTGCTTTGGCATCATTAACCAATTATTTCACCTACATTCAAGTTGGATTTTTTTTTTTGAACTCTTAGGTGACAAACATTTACAAGAGCAATATACCAGAGAATCAAATAAAGGCAGTAGAGGATTGAGAATAAAAACTAAAAAAAAATCAATTCAAAGGCATTAGTTCCAAACGTCTTGTTTCACATCTGCAACTTTATAATGTTCTTCAACTAGTTGCTTATTGACTATAATACTATGATCCATCCAACAAAAAGCACCCCAGTGAGAGAATCAAATTTATTCATCTGCAAATACCAAAGCCCAATCAAATCTATTTGCTCAACTGAAATGAAGATGGTGAAGCATAACTCAACTTTGTTGTAGTCGCCAGTTTCTGAAGTAGATATGGGAACATGGCTTTTGTTAGGCAGTCTCTCAGGTGGCAAAAGAAATTATGTAAGAGTTATTCACATTTACCGCAGTCTCCTCATCGAATTTCCCTCGTTCTTCAATCGAGAATTTATTCAGCAACTTTTCGCCCTTTTCAACCGTTGTCTCAACATCCACCTGGAGCCATTACAAGAACATGAAAAATGCTTCAATATGTATATATATAAAATCTCCAATGAAGGACTGAAATCCTTGCATTTCAAGTAATATATCTATATAATCTGAATTAGCTATATCTTATATAATCTCCAATGGGAGTCATGCATGTTTCGTTCTGGGTTGCTTCATAGAAACTCCCTGCCCATCCAATATTAGTGCATTTAAATTAGTGACCTAAATATGTTACGAGACTTCAGTAAAGAAGATTAATAGTCACAAAAACTAAACTCCTGAGAATTTTTAGTAATTAATATGCTTTCAAAACTAACTAGTTCATCTAATACTGCATGATTACCTTGGTTTTCCAATTCCTGAACCCGTCTTTTAGCGCGAATGAATGTATCCTGCATCCAAATCTCCAAAAATTAATTTACAAGTACAAAGGATAGAGAGGAAAGTGGAAAAAAAAAAACAAAGCAATAACAACAATGTTTTAGAAGAACCCAAAATTCTGATAACATTTTATAAACAAATAATGCTTTATGAATGAATCAGATTTTGATAAACAGCTACAAAGCTCAATAAATTCCCCAAGATGCTGCACAAAATCAGAACATGTACTATGTCATACACGACAACGGGTACAACTGCTGCGATAAAACATGGGAGCTAGGCTATGATACCGTTCTTGTCCAGTAATGTCTCAAATATCAAACTTCACAGTTTCTTCATTAAGTGAAAGTATTTAAGAGAGAAAAGCTGCTCCAATGGTTGATTCCTACACATATAAGTCTAACATCAAGACCCAAATAGCAATCGAATTTCAATATCATCATTAAAACCTGTACGACAATCCAGCGTTTAGATCTACCTCACATTTAAGACGAATCGATGTCGCAACAAATTTTTTTGAACTTTGTCTCAACCTAATTCAAATAGGTCGGGAAAGAACTAAACAATAACACCACACAAACCAATTCTAGTAAGAGACTGTCAGCATTCTTTCGGTTGTTAAAAGTATAAAATCTATTGATTATTTTAGAAGTGTAACTAAACAGTAAATGTAGCATATGAGCAAAAAATGGGTAAATAAGATGCATTTCTACCTAGTTCTGAGATTAATATGACAAAAGAGACTCGGTGTCCTCAAAATTGAAATATTACAAAACACATCCCTTTAATACACACACACACAAAAACAAACTCTTATTCGAATAATTATACTAAAACAAACATTCTTTTTTATGTTAACGAGTTATATTTAACAAGTGTCTGCATAAACCGCATATAAACATTGGGTTGAGGGATGGTTTGAGAAAACTCGTATTTAAAGGTGATTTTGTACAAATAAGTCAAATTGATATGGTCTTAATACAATGTCTTATGAATTGAAGCTTTGTATTACTAAATAGGATAAGTGAAGTGCGGGGTATTATTACACATGAAATGGAGATTTAAGAGGGAAATCCAAAATGCACAGTTTTATGGCCCTGATAAGATGGAATGATGGATACAAAGCCCCAGCAAACAAACAAAACATTCTAGAATACACTAGACATGTGCACTCATCTGCTCTTTGGTAATATTGAACATCTTAGTGAAATGGTTAAAAGATAAGAAACACTTCTTTTGATCAAACTACACAAACAGTCAAGCAAGATGATGTGTATTATTATTCATCTCTAGTCCTTCGTAACAAGGCACATAAGAGGAAACATATGAAACATGGAACATTTAGAAGAAAAAAGTGGATGCAAAAACAAGCCAAAGCAAATTATTAAGAAAATGACCTGATACATGCACCAACTAAACCGGGAAATGATATTGCCTGCATTCAAGGATAAGAAGAAAAAGGCATGAGTTGCACAAACACAATAATAAATTATCAACGGAAATACCAGTGAATTATATTATCAAGAAGAGAAGACGGAACTGCCTTAGAAAATGAATTCCAACAATTACTACATTGTCGATTCCCGGCCTTATGAACTAAACAAATACCAGTAAATTATATTACCTAGAAGAGAAGACGGAACATGCCATCTAGTGATTTAAAATTTTTTGAACTTTGTCTCAACCTAATAAAGATCAGCACTGATACACAAATTGGAGGGTATAGAATCTTATAAAGAAACAATACCTGAAGGAAAATGTTTCTGATCAACCAAATAAGGGGTGTAAGTCCCCATATTGCAAAGGCTATCACACATATGGCAGGGGCGCATTTAAATATGGCTAAGCTCACAAATGCACTATAAATTTATGTTGGAAATAAACTGTAAAGTTGGGTGCAGATGGAGGGATTCAGCTGCAATCCAAGAAGAGCCAAAACAATCATAGAATAAGTTAGAATTATAAGTTTTCAATCATAGAATAATTTAGAATAATATATTAATATGTGTTTGCAAGAACAACAACTATGATACCAAAGGCATTTTCAACATCAGCATGAAACAAAAGTTAAATGACCTAACAAGTGATATTGGTAGCAAATTCTAAACAAACTCATCCAAAAGGCTTAAAAATTGGTGCAATGCAATCTCAAATTAAGAATATAAGAATTGAAATCGTTGGTTGAATTCCAAAGAGAGACCCACACAAGGAACTGAATATTCGTTCACGCATCTGAAAAATGAAACAAGCATAGGAGTTGTTCTGATAACCACAACAGACTCCATGAACTCTAAAATGCAGTTAAAACTGATCACAAGTCGTTCTTGGACAACACATTCGGATCAAAAATTAAAGTGACTGCAACCTAGTCTCGGTTTCACATCTTGGGTAACACAATTCGTTCGTGGACAACACAATTCGGTTTCACATCTTAGGCTGCAAGCTAGTCTCGGTTTCACATCTTGGACAAACACAATTCGGTTTCACATATTGGACAGCAAAATGAACACTTTCTTTACACACCGGTAAAGTTGCTTAAGAAAATCATTCCAGATTAGAAAATAATTCAAGGAGGAAAGCAATTGCTTAAGCCCTAACCGGCAAAACCCTAACTGGAGATTGAATCGAGATTTACTTACCCCAAAACTGGAGATGTTGCAGGACCATAGGCGGAGGTGGTGGATAGGTTGCGGGATCTGGCGAATTGAGGGAGGTGGAGAGACGCCGGAAGCCTGTGGTGAGCGATATTGCAGGAGATTGCGCGAGGTGTGAAATCGCCAGGCGAAGGGAGAGAGACGCTGGCGGCCGGAGGTTCAACTCGTCGAGGGCGAAATCGCCTCCGGCGAGACGAGAGAGAGACGAGGACGACGAGAGAGGCGAGAGAGAGAGATCGGTGTGGTGAGAGCACGAGAGAGAGACGAGACGGCGAAGTGTGGACTGGTGTGGTACGGGGAGAGAGATGAGAGAGGGGTAGAAAATCAGAAATTACGAAACATCACCCTAATATTCCGATTTTACAATCCGGGATATTTTTCTGGGATATTACATCTAATATCCCGGGCGTATTTTATATTTTTTGACCCGGAATATTTGATTTTATCACATTTTAGAATCTACTCCTAATATTCCGGTTTTATTTATTAATATCCGTGATATTAGGTCTTTACCTATTAAAATTTTATTTTTCCGACTTTAAAAGGCCTAAAATCACGGATATAATAGGTCCGTGATATTAGGGTTATGTGATAAAATTGAAAATTTGTACTAGTGCTCACTCTCACCTTCCGATTGCGACTTTCAGATTCAACACGAGTTTTATTAATCGAAGAAGAATCAACACGAGTTTCAGGTTGAACGAACGTGCAAGATTGATTTTTGTTTTTTGGGTTTCATTATCCCTTTTGGATTTGAGTGACTTTCAGATTCCGATTTGGGGACGTCTTCTTCCTCCTTTATTAGATTGAGATTTGAAGTTTTCTTCCTCCTGTGTTTGGTCCCATTCTCTCTCACTTTTTCTTTTTTACTGGCAACCTGCTGCACTGATTACTTGAGTGTGGACCCCGATCCGGTTTTCTGCAAATAAAAACCGGATCTGGTTAGCCTTGCAACCTTTTCCCCAAAGTGGGTTACTTTAGCAAAAAGCCCTTTATATATACTAGTCTTATTACCCGCGTCCTACGCGGTTGGTTAATAAATTATCTATATTTTTTTTGATTATTGATAAGTATGAAATTATATAAAAAATTAATTAAAAAAGTAACATTTAATATAAAAAAATAAATGGTGTATTTTTATTAAAAGAGCAAGTATTAGATAGATCATTCGAATACAACCTCATGATATATTTATTTTTCAAATATATTTATTTTAAAAAATATATAAATTTTAAAATAATGTTGATTTAAAGGATAGGTAGATGCTAATTTGAATCTTTTGATTTCAGTTATTTTATAAAATTTATTTTCTCTTTTATTTATAAGATTAATAATTGTATATATATAATATTTAAAATATTGTCTTCTTTCTAGTAATATTCTTAAGTTTAGATATGAAGTATAAAAAGAATGTGCAAAATAACTTAATAAATAATAATGATAGGTTTTGTAACGATTTAAGATATGATGTTTAACATTTATATTAAAAACTTATAACATTTTTAATAAAGATAAATTATCACAATTCATCTAGTTGTCATTTTCTTCTTCTTTTTTTTTCTTTTTTATCTGAACCACAATTTTTAACCACATTAACTTCATTATCAAATTGTAACAACTGAAGGTTATTTTGATCGATGATGTTTTTATGTTTAACACAATTTTGTCATACTCGATCACCCTCCTTGTATATTTTGATGAACAGATTTTATCGTTCAGCATATTATTAATTAATAAAAAATCTTTAATAAAATAACGGGCCCCATATAATAACAATTTTAAGGATAAAATAGTTTAAGGTATAGAAATTAAACTTTGTTTTAGATTTTAATAAAAACAATATAATAGTAATTTTATAATTAGTGAAAAAAAGGACCTTAATTCAAAACAACTTGATAATGATTTTTTTAATCAGCTTAAAATAAAGTAAAAGTTTTTTTATCCGATATCTCTTACGGAGTATAACATAGATTAGAATAATTAACATATGCTATAAAAATATAACTTTCAAATCCTATGTATGGCATTTTTTTGTATTATTTAAATACAATTTAAAATTTATTGGATTACCGTTAATTGATATGTGCCAGATTACACCAGAGAATTCAATTTTATATGTATGTACTAGTGAGCATACCCGTGCTACGCACGGGGCATGGCTCTATAAAATTGAATCTCAGCATGTTAAAGTTCTATATGCTTGGTTCTTATTAACGAAAAATAAGATCAAATGGTTGTGTGTATTTTTTGTTGTAATTGTTAGGGGTTAGGATCGCAGATTGTTGTGCGTAAGTTTTATATGTGTATATCTAAATAACAGTCACATTATAGAATTGAGTTTCAAAATAAAAAAATCAATCAATAAAACTAATTAAAAGATTCATTTCACTAAAACTATTATTATTATTATTATTATTATTATTATTATTATTATTAAAACTTTTATAAAGTTTATTTTTCATTTGTTTTAATATATTTATTCAAATTATTCATATTCTTGATAAATCTCTATCATCCTCAAAACATTTAATGGAATATAAAAAAATAATTTTATTAAATAACTGAAAATAAAATAATACAAAACAAAACAATAAATTAAATTACATTAAATATACATTCTATTTAATGTTCTTATTATGTGCCTCTTAGTTAGATTCTCTCGTATTCCAAATAGTATCAAAGCCTAGCAAAAATAAAAATAAGTATCAATTAACTCATAAAATTTTTTGAATAGAAAATCGGCTTAATGAAACACATATACCCTAGACTCTAATAAAAATAATAAAAATATATATTAGATGATTAAACTCTTAATGAAACATACCTTAAACTCTAATAAAAATAATAAAAAGATATCAGATGGTTAAACTCTGAATTTTTTTATACTTGATAAAAAGGATGCTAAGAAAAAATATAATCAAACTAACATAGATTATAATAAAATAAGACAAAAGATCTCTATAGCTTAAATTGTGAAAGATTCATCAAAAAATGGAAAATATATTCATAGGGAAAGTTTGGTGCAGTTTTTAAATTAAAAATTACTTACAAACATCAATGATTATATTTATGGTCAATTTTATTTAATTATAACAACTCATAACTCCTTTAATTTATTAGCCGAGAATTTGAAGAGAAAAGTAACCGCTACATTATCAATTATATATTTAAGTATATTTCTTAATATGTTTGTAATTTCAATTCACAAATTATTATCTTTGTATTTAATTGGGAGTTTGATTGCAAATATTTTTTTAATAGTGGTAATTAAAGTAGTTTATTATTTCAAAATCTAACGGTTGAAAACTTTAGAAGATTTTAACCAAAATGTCATACTCTGCATTATTTGGTTGATTATTTTCTAAATCGAATATCATTATTTTAGACCATTCTTTTAAATATGTTAACTATATATGTATTTGATAACTATTTTTCTTGTAGTTGTTTGTTGGTATGTATAAACTTTTAGTATTGATATTTCAGAAGTACAAATTTAATTTATAATTTAAAATAATAGAACAAATTATTCTGCTTTAACGAAGAGTCTCTACATTATTAATATTTCAATTAAAATTTGAAAATCACCAATTATTTAAAAAATAAATATCAAGTATAAGTAACAACTAATTGAATAATTAAATTTAAATCCTTTAAGTATTTAGAATAGACAATCGAATCTATATGTTTTGGATAACAATCGAGCGACCAATAACTTTACATTATCATATACGTAGAAGTTTTACTTTCTCAACAATATGAAAACTAATTTAATAAAATGCATGTGTAAAGAGATAAAAAAAAATAGCAAGTGTCGATGGAGATGAATCTTACCATAAAAATCATAGTTATCCAGGTATAATAGAAGCTCAAAATTCACCACATTTTACTTCAAGACCATAGACATATATAATGCAAAGAAACGGGTATATTATATTCATATAACCCTGACACTCGTGTAACTAAGAAGAGAGAGAGCTTCTCTCTCTATAAAACCAAAAACCCCCAACTCTTACTCCACCAACAACAAACACCACCATCACCACTGATCAAAAAATACACCACCATCACCACATACACTGCAATATAAGTGTGGGAACAGGTGAGATTCAATCAATTCTGGAAAATTTGTTTGTTAATCGTGAAAAATCTATTTATGGGTAACCCCCTTCTATCATCAACTACTATTACCCACCATCAACCATCAATAGGGGAAACCCCCGCCAGCGCCACCATCCACCATCAATAGGGGAAACCCCCCGCCATCGCCACCACCATGATTGCATATCACTTAATCCTACATAAACAAAAAGGGATTATAGAAATCCTTTTTAGAACTCACTCACACCCTTAGCTTTATGTTAAAGGCGGCTTGTCCGCCCTTTTCTATGCTTCATCCATCAACCCCTACGCTTCGGCTTTCCGTCGAGTCGTCGTCACCTTCAACTGTGAGATTTTACACATTAGAACCTTCATCATGATTCATCCTTATTTGATTTGGCATGATTTTTTCAAAAATAAAAAAGCCCCAAATTCACCCATCAATTAGAACCCTAGAAATCTCAAACAAAATCTCAAAATCCTTACAAAGTTCAATACGATTTCTTTGATGGGAGCCTTGGTGATTCCGGTGTTCCCTCCAAGGCTCGCCCTATTCTCCTTCTTTCCCGAGATCTATCATTTGTTGAACCAAAAACTACATAAGCTCCGCTTCAATGGCCGCACTAACTGAACATCACTGCCTGTCTTCAGCGTAGTTCCGTCCGACCGTCGCCGTTTGGTCTCGTTGTTGGCTGCGCTCCTTCCCCTTGGTGCCAGCGATGCAGCATCTCTGGCCCCCTTACCCGGATCTATCCACCTACTCCCTGATGGGCATCTCTCCGCCGTTTGGGTAGGGCCTTTGCCGACGGCTGGCTTGTGCTCCGCTACCGCTGCCGCGTACATAGTTCTGTTGGCCGGCGTTGGCTCTCCTTAGCCGTCGTTTGCCCTCTCCCCCGTTTAATCTAAAGTGTAAAGATGAAGATGATGATTCTTGTCTTTCTTTGCCTCTTTGGACACTTTCGACTTAACACATCCCAATGAACATCCACCTTCAAACAACACACAAAAAAAAAATTTAATAAAATAAAATAATAAGGGTCGAAGAAGAGGCGTATGCGGCTCTCTTTTCTCCCTCTTCTTCACCTGATCCGGATAAAAATCAAATAGAAACACCCTCTTTGCTGCTCCGACTTCTTTCAGGGCTTAGATCCACCGCCCTCCGGGCCCTGATCGCCGGAGCCACCGTTAACTTTCAGCCCCACCACCGAGTGACAGCTTGACCCTTGGAGTCTTCGGATCTGGTTGGTCGGTTTCAGGTGGCGGCCTTGGCTTCGCCCCGGCTCCACCTCTCTTTTCCCCCTCCGCCTCCATCAACTTCGGTCACCTCCTTCCTCTCGGCGTCCGGTGGCTAGGGTTCGTCTCTGGCTCACGCTTTGATTAAAAAGAAATAAAAATTAAAATTAATTCAGCACCTTCTTTCCCCGAGAGGGATAACTCATCGGCGCAACCTGTCACTTTTCAAATCGACTTTAGAAACTAATGTTTAGTGCCTCCATTGCGATGGTTCTTTTATTGATCAGCTTCTAGTTTGTGACTTTTTGTTGCGCTCGTGGTTCGTCTTCTTCAGTTGCGGTTTGGTCGTGGATTTGTGATCGAGGCCTGATGGCTCGCTGCTGATCGAGTCCATATCTGAGGTCTCCACTGTTGTTCCCCAGGTCGTTGCCTGTGTCACCTCTCCCCTCTGTGACTTCCATGACTGAGCTCATGCGGACTTTGCTACCACATTCTGCGTCTGATCTCTGAGCCGTCCTCTGTCCACTTTTGTTTGTTTCTATTTTGTTTGGTCGGTTTGTTGTTGTATTTGTGTTGTTCCTTCCGGTTTTCCGGCTATCGAATTTTCGGTCCCTCGAGATATCAAGGTTGTTTGGTTCTCGAATTCTTTCCGGTTCAAAAAAAAAAAAAAAAACGGGTATATTTGAATTCAAAAATTCTTTAGAGGACACATGTACATGTACTCTACCTGCAAGAAATAATGGATGATGATCAGATCTATACATAAGCCAATATATATGTGCAAGAAAATATTTGCAAATGAAGGGTAAGGATTGCAAGAAATAATGGTTTTTGAACAGAGGAAATATTTGCAAATGAAGGGTATTGGGTAGACTTGTCAATCGGGTCATTCGGGTCGGGTAATTTCGGGTTTCGGGTAAAACGGGTTCCGGGTAAAATGGGTCTCGGGTAGATTCGGGTTAACTCGAACTCGGGTTTGACCCGGTTTCGGGTCAAATCGGGTCAATTTCGGGTTTATCAAATTTTTTTATTTTTTTACTAAAAAATCGTATTTTGATGAATTTGAGATATCTTTAAAATGTTAATATTACTCATGATTTTTATATACTACCTCCGATCTAAAATATTTGATTTTTACTATTACTCGTTATTTTAATAAATTTTAAAACTCTATAATTTGGTTTTATCAATTATTATATTCTTTTTGTCATTTGAGAAGGTTGAATTAAAATATTTTATTTTAAACATATTAAAATGGTTTTGAGGGATTTTATGATGTAAATTTATTGTGTTGCATTTTGTAATTTAATTTGATAGGATTTTATAATTTAAAGAATACCGAACTTTTTGAGCAGTGACCAAATTAACCTTTCATTATAAAACCCCATCGTTTACTACAATGATCCTCCTCCTGCTCACTCCCCAGTTCCCATCGTTTAAAGAATACCATATTGCTGGTTAACAAATACTCTTCCTGCTACTGTAATTTTTTTGGTATGGGAAAGAAAACAAAAATCATATGTAATCAATCATAAAAAGACCCTTGGTCACAATCCAACTGATTACAGACAATGCATACAATGTAAGGCGTATTCGATATTTCTTAACATTAAATCATCCCTTAACTAAGATTTATAAAGCCTCTCTAGCTCTAATCTATACTCCAAATCTCCTCCCACTCTGCTCTCCTTTCTCTAAACCCACTTGTAACACTCAAGAATCCATCCACAAAACCCAACGCAAGAAGTGCAGAGGAAGAACAAAAAGGAGGAGGAGAGTTCAGTTCAGAGAATATGACAGAGTGACTTGAGGCCATTGATCCTCTTGCTCACACTCGCCCCTAACATTCCCAGCGGCCGGTCATTACAAAGCTTCGCCACAACCTCTGCACAGTCCGATTCCACCCATATCCTCTAACACCCCTGTCCCTGCACACCCTTAGGCCCCACATAATCGATTCCTTCAAGCGTTGACGGGTGAAGGTGATGATCCGACTGTTCTGACGGCGCTCCGACACCCTCCTTGCATTGCTGGAGCTGGCGTTGCATATATGTCGCCGAGAACTGGTGTCGACAACCCCGAACTTGCATTATCCTTGATAACTGGTTGAGATATGGATAAATTGATGGATTGATTAGAATTTAGATCCAATTTTGGGGAGAAAGTTAGGGATTCCTTTAGATTATAGAAGGCCCGAAGGGGGCGAATTTGGGGAAGGAGCGCGTGCGCATAAGGGGGCGAATTTAGATTTTAGAAGGTCATAAGGGTTTTTTTTGGGTCAGCGCACTAGGGTTTTTTTTTAAGTGCCATGACCCGTTCAGGTCGACCCGGACCCGAACTCGCCCGACCCGGAAATTTTTTGGTTTTTCGGGTTCGGGTTGAAATTTTTTCTCGGGTTCAAATTTTCAGGTCTTGACCCAAAAAAATCCGGGCGTTCGGGTCGGATTTTCGGGTTGGGTTACGTTTTGACAGATCTAGTATTGGGGTAAGGATTGCATCAATTTCCCACATATATATATATATATATATATATCAAGGAGTAAAAAGACAAACGTCTATGATTTTTTCCTATAATTAATTTTTTGGGTGAAACGGCTATAATTAATTTGTGAATTAATTGAAGGTTAGCAACCGGCTATATACCTAGGCTAGGAGTATATAGTAACGGCTAAGTTTTGTAGTAAATATTGTGAAATTATTTCACAAAGATGAAACTCCTAATCCCACTAAACATGCAATTACACTAAACGCCTAACTAATTGAAGGTTAGCAACCGGCTATATACCTAGGCTAGGAGTATATAGTAACGGCTAAGTTTTGATTAAGGAAGATGGACTGGAAACTTTATCTTTAAATGAGGTTGCTCATGAATTTGTGAAATTCTACACTAGGTTACTTGGGACAGAGAGACAGACTTCAGATGTAGAGGAGAGGTACATTAGAGATGGGGGAGTAATCCTGACCACTGATAAACATGCTGAGCTTGTAAGAGAAGTCACGGCTGAGGAGATTAAAGAAGCACTTTGGAGTATTGGAGAGGATAAGTCTCATGGCCCTGATGGCTACACTTCTAAGTTTTTTAAAGATATCTGGACTACCACAGGAGATCAACTTACCAAAGCAATGATGGAGTTTTTCGATTCAGGCAGCCTTTTAAAGCAAACTAACCATACCTCTATTGCCTTAATTGCCAAAACTGCTAACGCAAATGCTGTGACATTTCTTACAAAATCATCTCTAAGATTTTAGCTGCTAGACTTTCTCCCATATTGAAAACTATAGTTTCTCCTGCACAAATTGGATTTGTTGAGGGACAGATCATGAATGAAAACATCTTCCTCTTACAAGAACTTATTAGAAGGTACACTAGAAAGAGAATCAGTCCAAGATGCATTCTCAATCTAGATCTCAAAAAGGCATATGATACAATTTCCTGGAAATTTATTGAACAAATACTCAAACATCTGAACTTTCCTACATAGTTTATGCACTGGATCCTCGAATGTGTGTGTTATTCTACCTTCTCTGTTAATATTAACGGATCCTTGCAGGGATATTTCTATGGAAAAAGAGGGCTAAGACAAGGAGACCCTATCTCCCCACTTATCTTTGTTTTGTCAGTGGATTATCTTTCTAGAATTCTAACATGCAAGACGAGGCTTCCAGGTTTTAAATTTCATCCAAAGTGTGATAGACTGCAAATTTCACATATTGCATATGTTGATGACTTAATTCTAATGTCTCGTGGGGATAAGGTTTCCATGTCTATTTTATTGGATGCGCTGAATCATTTTTCTGAGGTGTCAGGTCTTGAGATTAGTGCTACAAAATCTTCCTATTTCCTTGCTGGAGTTAAAAATGAAGACAGGGAGTTCCTTGCTGCAATAGCAGGTTTCTCGCAAGGCTCGTTTCCTTTCAGATACCTTGGGATCCCAATTTCTTCAGGGAAGCTCACTATTTCCCAATTCTCCCCCTTTTTGGACAAGATCTTAACAAATATCAGCTATTGGAACTCTAAAACTTTATCTTATGCTGGAAGAGTGGAGCTTATAAGAACTGTGATTCAAGGGATCAGTGCTTTCTGGTTTTCAATCCTTCCTTCTCCTTCCACTCTTATAGATAAAGTTAATAGCCTCTGTGCCAAATTCCTATGGAAATCACATAGAATAAAATGGAAAGATGTTTGTTTGCCTAAAGAGGAAGGTGGTTTAGGACTGAAATATCTAAAAACCTGGAACACTGCCTTTCTCTCTAGAATGCTTTGGGATATTGTTAGAAAAAAAGATAGTTTATGGATCAGATGGATACATCACCAATACTTACAACAAGGAGACATATGAAACTGGCAAGTTCAAAACAGAAATGACTCTCCTTTGCTGAAAAAAATCCTTGCTATACGAGATGCTTTGCTAACTTATATAGGAAACGCTCAAGATGCTACTGCAAAACTCAACAGTTGGTGCCTTGGTGGAAAGTTTAATATAGAAGCATCATACAATCACTTCAGAAGAAGAGCAAGAACACCCCCCTGGTCGACAGTTGTATGGGACAAAACAATCAGTCCCAAGCATGCTTTCATCCTATGGCTAGCAGCTAAGAGGAGGCTTGCAACAAAGGATCTGATCAAAACAAGGGAAGTGAATTTGAATCTAAACTATCAATTATGTAATCAAGCTATTGAATCACATGAACACATTTTCTTTGCTTGTAATTTTTCTTCAAATGTGTGGTCCCAGGTGAAAGCTTGGCTAGGAATCTGGAGGGGAATGGGTACTCTCAAAAGTGGACTTAAATGGCTCAAGAAGGAGGCTAGAGGAAAAGGATGGCTCTCCAAAGCAAAGAGAGTGGCGTTGGCAGCTACTGTTTATCATATATGGAAGGCAAGGAATGAGAAGATTTTTGAAGAATCAAGCAAGAGCACGTGCGAGATCTTTCACCTCATCAAAGTGCATGTATAAAAGGTCCTATCCCACGAGTTCTCACTCCACTTCACAGCTTCATCAACCCTGCTAGGGGGAATGGACCATACCAATGGAACCAATGCACAAAGCTAAAACCAAGGAAGAAGAACGAGATTGGCTTAGAAGGCCTGAAACACAACCTGTAATTTTTTGCCATCTCAAAACCTTCTATAGCCTCGTCATTCATTGGCATTTGCTTTGCCTTGGATGGAATTTTGTATAGTTTATGGAATAGGACTGGAGTGTAGCCTTATAGGCCTAGGTGTGCTAAGGTTGTGTTTGTGTAAATCTCTTGATGGCCGAGCCGAAGGGAGATTTATACTTACAAAACCTTAGGGTTAGGTCCGACTTCCGATAGCTTTGGCTTGAAGAGACAGGAGATACCCCGAGCTTCTAGCTCAACACACCCATAGTTTGGAACAACTCTGAGTGTTCCATGATTTTGGTAGCACTGGACAAGTGATGTTATACCACTTGGTCCTTCTTTTTGTACATTTACATATTTTCATTTCCATGCAATATATTAACCCTTAAAATCAAAAAAATAATTTGTGATCTCAAAAAAAATTGTGATGCCACTAATTTTGTGAGAAAAGAAATAAATTGGATACATACATTTATGAAGGCTTGCACACAACTTTTCATATTACTAGTGAGCATACCCGTGCTATGCACGGGGCATGGTTCAATAAAATTGAATCTTAACATATTAAAGTTATATATGCTTGGTTCTTATTAACGAAAATAAGATCAAATGCTTATGTGTATTTTGTTGTAATTGTTAGGGGTTAGGATCACATATTGTTGTGCGTTTAAGTTTTATATCTATATATCTAAATAACAGTCACATATGAAATTGTATTAAAAAAATCAATCAATAAAATTAAAAGATTCATTTCACTAAAACAATTATTATTATTATTATTATTATTATTATTATTATTATTATTATTATTAAAACTTTTATAAAGTTTATTTTTCATTTGTTTTTAATATATTTATTCAAATTATTCATATTCTTGATAAATCTCTATCATGCTCAAACATTTAATGGAATATAATAAAAATAAATAATGTTATTAAATAACTGAAAATAAAATAAAAAAAATTAAATTAAATTACATTAAATATACATTCTATTTAATGTTCTTGTTATGTGCTTCTTAGTTAGATTCTCGTATTCATCATTTTCACATTGCTTACTCTAAATGGTATCAAAACCTAGAAAAATAAAAATAAGTATGAATTAACTCATAAATTTTTTCATAGAAGATCAGCTTAATGAAATATATATACCCTAGACTCTAATAAAAATAATAAAAATATATTAGATGATTAAACTCTTAATGAAACATACCTTAAACTCTAATAAAAATAATACAGAAATATTAGCTAGATGATTAAACTCTTAAGTTTTTTAAAAGAAAACTAAAACAACTGATTTTGCTATTTCAAAGGGCTTAGCGGTGGAGCTTGTAATCTGTTTACTTTTTATAATTATGTAAATAACATGTAATTATTATAAATAAAAGTATATATATTGATATGATAAAAAAATGCATAATCAAACTCCAATAAAGTAAAACAAAATTCTTTAGTAAATAGTTGTGTTGTAATACCAAAAGACAATAAATATAAATGAACTAACAAATAAAAGGATGCTAAGAAAAAGCATAATCAAACTAACATAGACTATAATAAAATAAGACAAAGTATCTCTATGGCTTCAATTGTGAAATATTCATTAAAAATGGAAAATATATTCATAGGGAAATTTTGTTGTAGTTTTTAAATTGAAAATTACTTACATCAATTATTATACTTATGGTCAATTTTATTTATAACAACTCATAACTCCTTTAATTTATTACGTTAAATTAATAAATAAACATGGGGAAGATGAAAGATAACTATATTTTTAATTCAATAAAATATAAATATAAATTTTAAATTGATAAAAATAGCTTACAATCAATTCGTGTGGGAGGTTTGGTGCTAAAGGGGATTGTAATCTGTAGCTGCTAAATTTGATTAGTTTTTTTTGGTCAAATGCTAAATTTGATTAGTTATGTCTTGATTTGAATTCATTAGCTAGTGGGAGGTTTGGTGCTAAAGGGGATTGTAATCTTGCTTGTGATAAGTTGGTTCATCTGATGTTCTTTTTGCTTCTGCATTTGTTTTATGTTTTGATAGTTAAGAAACTGCGTCTATTGGATTTCCTTTTCGATGTTATGATCTGCTTTGGTTTTTCTATCAGATTTATTAATTGGATTAAAGAATGCATTACCACTGTCACCTGTTCAGTTCTAGTTAACAACGAACCTACTGAGATCTTTCAACCACACAAAGGTCTCCGGCAAGGGGATCCCCTTTCACCTTACCTTTTTCTGCTAGTCTCTGAGGTTCTTGCCCGGGGACTGCAAAACATAAGTAGCCAACCACATAGTCATGTTGGAGTTTCCCCTTCCCGCTCCTGCCAAAGTATACCCTTTCTGGCTTTTGCAGATGATATCATCATTTTCTCTAAAGCAACCAAAACAACCTGTGATCACATTAACAACATTACAAACTGCTACAGCTCCTACTCTGGCCAAAAAATAAATCTTCACAAATCTTTGTTCCAGACAACAACCAATGTCCTAAACCACACTAAACTGATGCTAAAACACGAACTTGGAATTCAACCTACGACGGATCTTGGAATTTACCTGGGTTGCCCTATTATCACAAAAAAGGTCACATCTAACACTTTTAACTACCTCATTGAATCCGCTAAAAACAACTGAACAGATGGACAGCGGGTAAACTCTCCTAAGCAGGACGGTTAACTCTAATCAAATCAACTCTAGTAGCAAAGCCCCTCCATATTATGCAATGCTTCTTCCTCCCAACTGCCATTCATAAAGAACTCGACCGAATTAATAGGCTTTTCCTTTGGAACAAGGGCCCCAAACACCGACCTTTCATTAGCTGGTTTGAAGTCTGTAAGTCCCGGCGTAATGGGGGTCTAGGACTCCGTTCCTCTGAAGACATGAACATAGCACTTCAACTTAAACTCCTGTGGAAGATTTTAAGAGAACCTAACAATCCTTGGGTACGTCTAATCAAGGACAAGTATCTAAAAACAGATCACATTCTTCATTACACACGGAAAGGTAACTCCTCCTGGCAATGGCGATGACTTACTTCTCTTCTTCACATATTTAAAAAGGGTCTCCGTTGGGGTGTTGGTGACGGGGCCTCCATTAATTTTTGGAATGATCTCTGGTTTGGTCATGCCCCTCTTTGGACCAGTGCAACAAATGTCTCTAACATCAACCACAACCTAAAAGTAAGTGACTTCATTACTACAAACAAAGAGTGGGATATAAACAAACTTCACACCATGATTCAACCTTACCTACCTCCTTCAACTATTGCCACAATTGCTCAGACACCTATTCCGCGTAACACAATACAAGATAGACTCTACTGGACTGCTAGTAAAAATGGCTGGTTCATGATGCACTCCGCTATCGAAATGATCCAAGAAAACAAACACCACACTACCTCGGAATTTGACTGGATTTGGAAGCTAGACTGTCTTCCGAAAGTAAAAGAATTTTTGTGGCGGATCACTAAAAACGGTTTACCTACTACTAGCAACTTAGCCTCTCGTGGTATGGGCATACCCACCAACTGCCCCTGTTGCGATTTATGTTATGAAGACACGGACCATTTACTCTTTCGCTGTCCGATTACTACAACAACAATCCAACATCTGTCACCCTCCATAGCCAATACAATAAACCTTATCTGCAACCAAAATACAAATTTATTTACTAATTTACTTAGTCTTCGTCATTCACTTGGTCTAGCTCGCTTCTCCACCCTTGCTATTGCTTGGTGGTCTCTTTGGTTCTTCAGGAACAAAAAAGCCTTCGACAACATTACTCCAAACCCCCAAGCTATTATTTCATTCATAACGGACCACATCTACAATTGGAATTGTGCCAAGGAACAAGATTCTGATTCAACCATTACTACAATGCAGCATACTAAAACGAAAATGGCAAACAAGAAATATTGTAAGTGGAAGAAACCCCCAAACACTTGGTTCAAGCTTAATTTTGACAGCTCCTTTTCAGCTTCCAACTCTTTATCCAGATATGGATTTATCATTCGTGACTCTTTCGGCTCAATTATCTTTTCTGAGGCCAACTTGTCTGCAATTCCCTCCATTCTTGGAGCTGAGTGCTTTGGCCTTTGGAAAGGCTTACTTACAGCCTCCTCGATGGGACTATCGAAATTAATAATAGAAGGTGACAACCTCATCATCATCAACAATTTAAAAACTAGATGTTCTAGTGTTGGTGAGATCGACATGATTCTATCTGACTGTCTTCTCTCTCTCCATCACTTTTCTGAAATTGGGATTACTCATACTTTCCGTGAAGGTAATTGTGTTGCGGACTGCCTCTCCCATCTTCGACTTTCTTATTCTGGCACTCATATTCCTTCCGACGTTGCGCTTAGCAGTATCATCCTTCGGGATGCTCTTGGTTAGTTGCCTGATGCAACAACCAAATTCTTTTCTGTTCAAAAAAAAAGAAAGAAACTACATCTATTGTCCAGGAATTATTAGGAAAGGTTTGGTGAATTGGGCTGCTCAGGGGGAAATTCTGGGAGGATTTTTCATTTCTACTTCTACACTTTTTTTTAGGCAAAAGAAAATTATGGCATTAATGCAAATCCTCCATTACAATGGACATAAGTTGAGCAGGGAATGAAAAATAGTCTGAAGTACGCTCAACGCAAGGTCGCAGCCCAGCTATGGAATCCGCCGCCTTGTTCGCTTGCCTACGGACGTGAACCCACCAACACAGCCAAAAACAACAGCCAGCCTCTTGATCTCCTTGATCATCATTCCCAATTCTCCCCTCACCTGATTGCCGCTGTTCAGCATCATCACAAGCGCCAAGCAATCACTCTCGAAGCACACTCTGCAGATCCTCTTCGCGTGTCCCTCAACACCAGTTCCACAACTTCTATAGCGTCCCGCTGATATCGCAAAAGACATACATATTTCCTTGCTACCATCTCTCTTGGATAATTTCTAGCTAGAGCTTATAAAAGATATGGAACAAAAAAGATAATAAGATCAAAGATACACGGATTGTTTTACGTGAGGGTTCATTCTTAACAAAGGCAAACATATACTCTATTGCTTTGCACATTGAATCATTAATTGTTCAAGCTATGGAAACTCAGTTGGAAATGTTTGATTATTTTTCCCCAATTTGTACTGTGAATTTCATATTAATAAAATCTGATCCATCACATTCACAGTGCATTGAGTTCCTCTCAGTTGTGTTTTTCCTTGAGATTTTTTTTTACAATGAATTCAATTATGGCATCAGTAATCTAAAATCTCACTTGTCATCCACTCCAAATCTTCGAATTAACATGGGCCATTAATCAAGGAGAGCATTGAGAGTTCTTACAGCGAACAAAGAAATTGCCTTTGTACTCGGTGAGAGCCTGAGAGGAGGAAGATCGAATCATAAAACTTGTGCCAGATTTTAAAGGGCCTAAAGAATCAACGGATACCTCAGAATCAGGTGAGTGAACCTGGCGAATTTTTATTGCAAGTTTTCCATTGGAAAAAATGGCTGGATTACAAGAAATTAAATTCCAGTCAAGAAGCTACCTTGCTTTACCAATGTAGGTTTTTTTCTTTCAATTCATAACCGCAAAATGCCAAACCAGATGAAAAAGGTGTAGAGTCCAGATGAAGCTCAGATAATTACGGTTGATTCTAATTACTGGGCAACGATGGACACTTACAGGTGAAATCAAAAGGAAACGATAAGAAAACCCTATCGATCCTTTCTCATTCTCCGTATTTCATTTCCCAAACATGTAAAGGTACCCGCTCAATCAATGTATTCAAGCGGGCTCCTGACTTATGTCTGGATGATTTCTCAAAATGCTATAACAAACCAAAAACCATTCAATCGATTCAAACCGATTCGATAGTGAATGTGAGATATAGAGGTGGTAATGTGGAGTCCCTATGTACCCTGGATGATAGTGGATTCATCACTGGGCAACGAAGGATACTATTGTTAGATTTCCCAGACAATCAACGGTGTTACTCCATTGTTATTGATAGTAGACACCTGCCTATGTTTGGGATTCTCACATCCGCATCAATCATCGAGGTTTCAGACCTAACAATTCAATAACATGTACTATTAACATTCAATAATCTCGGATTGATTGAAGTATTGACAAAAGATCAGACCTAAAATAGGATAAACTTACAATTATGTCTCGCGGCTTCGCCTTCGCCCGCAGCAACACCAGTGAAGCCAGGGGCAGTAGCGGCGCCGGCGCAGCAGCACAGCAGCCCTCGCCCAGAGCAACCCTAGCGCTTCGCCGATCGCCCTGCTCTGCTGGTCTCGACAGTGTTGCTTCTCTTGCCCACAGCCGACCTTGAATCTGAAAAACCTACATCTGGAGGAATCCTTATTATATGAAGGAGGCAGATCCATCAGCTCTTGAAACGGCTATAATAAATTCTGTTAATTAATTTGAATGTAAACGCCTAATGTTAATTTGAATGTACACTAACCGACTATACAACAAAGAATGGAGGATGACACCATTATACACTAAATGGCTAATTAAATTAAAAAAATAAGGGTACACATTAATGGATGGATAAACATTTATGAAGGCTTGTACACAACTTTTCTTGTTACTAGTATTCGTTACCCGCGCGGTTGCGCGTTTTGTTAATAAATTATATTTTATTATATTAATTATATTAAAATATTATATTAGATAATTAATTGACGTGGCTTAAAAAAATAAAATCAAATTGACGTGACTCACAAAAACAAAACTATATATAAATATATTATATTCAATTTGATCTAAAAGGTAGAATAACGCACCAAATATTTCTTCTTCATCTTTTAAAATAATAAATAATATAGTTTATTAACAAAAGCATGAAAATAATAAATATGTATAACAACTAATTCAAGTTATATTGGATAGATTATTGATCTAAAAAGATAAGTTTTTAGCTAACTATATTCGTTTATTAATTGATGTGGGCCAGAAATATAATACCACTTTAATCCAGAAAATGTCACGTAAGCAAAAATAATCCCGCTTTAATCCAGAAAATTCCGTGGACACGAGATCGCACCAGAGCCCGTTTCAGGCCTCTGTTTTAGTATTTTACTAGTATTCGTTACCCGCGCGGTTGCGCGTTTTGTTAATAAATTATATTTTATTATATTAATTATATTAAAATATTATATTAGATAATTAACTGACGTGGCTTAAAAAAATAAAATCAAATTGATGTGGCTCACAAAAATAAAACCATATATAAATATATTATATTCATTTGATCTAAAAGGTAGAATAACGCACCAAATATTCCTTCTTCATCTTTTAAAATAATAAATAATTTAGTTTATTAACAAAAGAATGAAAATAATAAATATGTATGACAACTAATTCAAGTTATATTGGATAGATTATTGATATAAAAAGATAAGTTTTTAACTAACTATATTCGTTTATTAATTGATGTGGGCCAGAAATATAATACCACTTTAATCCAGAAAATGCCACATAAGCAAAAATAATCCCGCTTTAATCCTGAAAATTCCGTGGACGCGAGATCGCACCAGAGCTTGTTTCAGGCCTCTGTTTTAGTATTTTATATAGATAGATATTATAGATATCATAGATGTATCCATTTTTGGATTAAATTATCAACTATCAAGTATATATCCGTTTTTTTGGATTAAACTAACATCTACCTTCATAAAAAAAAACTAACATCTACCGTACCAGAATTTGATTTCCATCGCATATATATATATTCATTGTCGATCATATATTTATTTCTCTACAAACTTGGTCAAACTCAAACATGAGATTTTACTATTGAATACTCCGTATACAACTAACTAATAAAAATCTTATCATTAAATAAATATTTTAATGAATTATCATTATTAAAGATAAAATATTTATAAAATAATTTTAGGTAAAATGATAGATTTTGTAACCATTTAAGATATGATGTTGAATATTTATATTAAAAATTAAATTTAATCTTCAATTAAAATAGACATATAGGATGACACATATATTAATAAGTATATAAATATTATAAATAGTTTTATAGAAGTTTTATCAATTAATGATCGTATCTATGTATATAAATCTTGAGGTTATTTACTTATTTCAATAGTCATAGGAATAACGGGAATACACAAAATATTAAATTAATTTATGTAATCGAATAGTGTTTATCTTTTCATTAGTGATAAAACAAATCTAATATTTTTTCATATAAATTAATCTAATCTATATTTTTTTTCTAGATAAAATATTTATAAAATAACTTAAGGTAAAATGATAAGATTTTGTAAGATATATGAGGTTGAATATTTATAATGAAAATTAATTAATCATTAATTAAAATGGACACATAGGATGACGCATGTACAAATAGATGGGATTATCGTGTAACGTGGCTTAAATTTATTGGATCATCATTAATTGACGTGTCAAAAAATCCAGGTCAGATTACACCACAGAACGACATGTAAGCGAATCGCACCAGAGCCCGCCACATCGGATTTTCACGCCTCTGTTTTAGTATTATATATTGATGACTAGTTGACGATCCCGTGCTATGCACGGGTTTACTTTTTAAAAATGTTAATAAAATTTGATACTATATAGTATCAAATTTTTTTTAAACGTATTAATTTATATAGTTTTAAACGTATTAATTTATATAGTTTCAGCCTTGTAATTTTAACGATTTATTTCAATAGTGACCCCAAATAACATGGAGTACTTGTTATAGGAAGCAAGTTAATTTTAACGGTGTATTTCATCAGTAACTGTATATAACATGGAATACTTGTTATAGGAAGCAAGTTTGAAAAACTTATTTTATTTTATAATTTTAGTTTTTTCTTATATATATAAATCTAATTATTTTATATTTTTATCCATTACTATCATATTTTCTCAAATAAATTAAATTAATCTACATTTATCCATTTGTCATATACCTAAATAATATTTACTCCAATTATTATATCTGTATAAAATATAAATATTATTATTTTAATTTTCTTCTTTTATTTACATTACCTACTTAATTATTCAAATAAGTTTCTTCAAATTTTATTTCTAACTAGTTTTTTTATATTGGTTTACTTATTATTTTATGGGGGAATTGTGCTATAGGTCATAATTAGGGCCTTTATTAGGAAAATGTCCACCCTTCCCCCCCAAATTGGCAAAATGTCCACCTTCCTTCCCTTGCCCCCTTTGCCCCTTTCCCCCCCACGCGCGCCCCCTGTGCCCCCCTCCTGTTTCAGCACATTTGGTTTCAGCAAATCCTATTTCAGCGTTTTTTTTTTTTTTCGTGCGTTGCTGAAACCAAAGTTGCTGAAACCGAAGTTGCTGAAATTGTTGAAATTAGTTTTTTTTTTCGCGCGTTGCTGAAACCGGAGTTGCTTAAATTGATGTTGCAATTGCTGAAATTAGTTTTTTATTTTTTCGCTTCAGCGCTTCGACATCGGAGTTGCTGAAACCGTGTTGCTGAAACCGAAGTTGCTTTTTTTTTTTTTTTTTTCGCGTCACCACTTCGACATCGGGTTTGCTGAAATCGAAGTTGCTGAAACTGTGTTGCTGAATTCAGAGTTGCTTTTTTCTTCTTCTTTTTTTTTCACATCACCACTTCGGCACCGGAGTTGCTGAAACCGTATCGCTGAAATAGTGTTGCTGAACTCGGAGTTGCTTTTTTTTTTTCCGCGAAGTGGTCGCTAAAACCGTGTTGCGGGATATAAAATTTAGCCTATGCGGGATTCGAACCCACGTATTTGTGCATAAGCACATCGCTCTACCATTGAGCTAAGAGGCTTTTAAATGAGATTTAAAGCAAGGAACATCAAAATTCATTGCATTCCGCATTTCAGCAATTGCTGAAACTATAGTCCGCATTTCAGCAATTGCTGAAATTGCTGAAATCCAAACCCAAACCATGTAAGACATTATGCAATAAATGCTGAAACAATATATGAGTAAGCAATAAAAATATATGATGAAGAGTGCAAACTTATAAGCAATAGATGCTGAAACAATATTCAATGGACACCCAATGAATCCCAAGCATAGGTCACTAAATAAATGAGTAAATTTTAGGAAGATAACCATTACCTTCAATATATTATCTCTCTTTTTATCAAGTACGAGTCCTCTAACCATATATTTCCAGTCAAATACGAAAACAAGCAGAGGTTCAATTCATTCTCAATATGTAAAGCAACATAGGTTCAATTCAAAATGGAGGCAAATGCAACTCATTCTCCTGATACAGTTGCAAAATTCCTCATATACAAGCCACATATATAGGAAGCTGAAATGAGACAAGGACTATAAATATATTTGGAGCCGAAATGATCAAACTGGAGCTATAAATCATATTGTTGACATCTACTAAACCATATTAATAATGGAGTCATATATCGAGAAAGAAGCACGTCATAGTCTCTAGTTACCACTAAATAACAATGTGCTGAAAACATAAAGATTAGACATATAATCTCTCTTACTTGGTTAGTATCCATGAGAAAATTTGCGGTTTTAAGATTCCTATGGATTATATTTCTCTTTTTTTATCCAATATGGATTATATTTCTCTGATTCAAGTACTCCATCCCTTTGCAAATGTCAATTGCACATTTCAGCAGTTGAGGAAGCTTCGTGATTCTTTTTGCTTTATGCAGGTAATCATATAGACTTCCACCTTTCATGAACTCTGCAATTTAATCATGAGAACAGAAACTTACCGTCGAGTCCTGGAGAACTTACCGACGACTTCAGAGATGGAGGAAGATGCTTGGCAAGGAAGAGGCGGCGAGAGGGAGGGAAGAGATGAGCGACGGCGTCGTCCTCGTCGAGCACAGGAGATAGGGCGCGCCGTCCTCGTCGAGCTCGATGACGATCGGATGGACTCGGCGCGTGGAGAGGAGGCGCTTCATGACGTGGAGAGGAGGATCTTCATCGCCATCGTCTTCGCCTCCAGATCCAGATCCAGATCGGCGATGATTTGGAGGCTGAATCCAAAATCGAGACTCCCTTTCTGATGCAGATCTCAATCGGATCCAAAATCGAACGTTGAACGATTCATCGGCGGCGAGTAAGAGGGAATAAAGAGAGGAAGCAAGTAGGAGGAGGGGGAGGACGAACTTAACCGGCATTTGGAGGCTGCTGGACCGATCGGACGGTAGCGAAGCACCTCCGACGGCGCGGTGCTGCTGGAGAATGTTGGCGGCGGCGGCGATGGCCTGCTCGCGGAGGATAAGGTCGTCCATCTTGAAATCAGCGGTGGAGCTCTGGCACTTGGTGGATTTGGGAGGAGAGGGAGGAGAGGGAAGGTGGAGGATTGATATGGGGATCGAATTCAGGAAGAGCAGGAGGATCGATTTCAGCGAGAGGGGAGATCTAAGATTTGAGAGAATAGGGGGCAGGAATTTAGGATATAAATTAAACATGGACTTTTAACTAATTTAGAATGGGTGGTGGACAGTTTCCTAATTAAAGCCAAAAAAATGGCCGGTTTCACAAATTATTTCTTATTTTATTCTTGTAATTTTCTTCTGTGATTTACATTACTCAATTGATTATTTGGATAAATTACTTAAAATTTCATTAAAAATTATTATTTTTAAACAATAAACCCCCGCTTAATCTGATTTGGGAAAAGATGAGACGTCAATGCCTCCTTGTGCCTCCTCCATGGATCTGCTTCAGTCTTCTTCGTCTCCCCGATTGCGCAGCAGGGGGAGCGTCTCGCAGTAGTTGTTCATCTTCATCTCCTCTCTAATCGGCCTTCCTCTCCTCCGGCGAGCGTTTGACGTCATCGACGCGGACCGCGACGGCCTGATAAGCCGCGAGGATCTCCGGTCGTTCTTCTCTTCCGCCTACCACGACCACGACGAGGAACAGATTGGCACGATGATCATGGTGGCCGACTCGGACGACGACGGCCGCGTCGATTTCAGGGAGATCGAGCGGATGATTTTGAGGATGGAAGGCGGTAGGAGGAATAGAGGAGTTATGGAGGAGGCGTTGAGGCTGATGGATACCGACGGCGGCAGGAGGCTCAGCCACGGAGATCTCTTCTGGATTTGACGATTCCGATGAGGATGTGAGCGGTGGGATTGGTCGGCGGGAATGGCCTTGTCTCCTTTGACGAATTCCTCAGCGTCTTGGCTGTCTATGTATGAACTGCCGTAAATCACTATTGAGGTTCAATTTCGATTTCGATTTCGATTGATCTCTATCACCAATATATTATCAAAAAACAGAAATGAATCTTGATCAATTTTGCTACTGTTTTACCAATTTTATGTCAATGCTATAGCTTTGTGCTGGATTAATTGTTGCCAACTAAATCTCTGTTTTGCAAAATCTCTGTGATGTTTTGCGTATGGTCTCAGCTTCATTTGCTTTGCAAAATCTCTGTTGAACCAAGAAGATGATATATCCATTTTTTTAGTTTATATATATGATATTGAATCTAATTCCATTTGCTGTACAAAAGATAATGACTAGTTTCACTTGATGACATCAAGGTTGTTACAATCAAATGTAGGTATGTTTCTTCCAAAATAGATTGAGCTAGGCCCAACAGATGATTATCCTCATGATAAATTAATTTTGATCCATCAATTAAGCTTGGATTCAATCCATGAGCCGACTTGTACTAGTCCACGGATCGGGGGTGCATTTGATTAAGCTCATACCACTGTCAGTGTCCTATGGAGGCCACTGCCCCGTTGGTTGGTTTGGTTATGATTTGAAATTGTAGTGCAAGAAAGGTTAGTTTGATGGGACATAGGACTTTGATTAGTTTATTTGTGAAATTGTGAAGCATTAGTTGCCATGGTGATGCTCGAAGAAACGTTGAGAGAGGTTTTATTTGGCATGATGTGATATTTCACAATGGTCTTCAACTCTTCATTGATGATTATTTTACTATTGATAGATTAAATGGGCTGAATTCTTGATAAAGCTAACAAATTTAGGATAAGCGAGTGAAAGGCCATTCATTAGCTTACTGGAATTGTGTATTAAATTTGCACCGGTCTTTACATTTGTCACTAATGGCATTGGTTTCATACCACCAAATGTTACTGGATTAATTATGGTTTTGTTAGAATTTGGGAAGAAATTTTGACTTCTTTGTTAATGGATTGAGGATATGTCGAAATTTGGTGTTCTTATCATTATACTTCACAATTTTATAATTTATAGGTGAAAGTGGAAACAATGAATGGTGAACTGCCTAACACAAAGAAGTGGATTATTTTGTACCTGTATACATTAATTCGAAGAAAACAGTAGCAGAGGGACGTCGTATTAGCAGTGAGAAAGCATGTGAGAACCCTAATTGTGTGGAAATCGGTGATTCAAAGGAATTCTAATCTACTGATTCCTGGTGGTCAGCCCATTGTAGTGGAGGCAATAGCTAAAACTAATTATTATGTTTGATTATACTATATTTTTCGATGTTTTTTTTTACTCTTATGTACCAATGAATGTTTAAAATTTGTTGGTGACACTTTAATATGGTGACAATTTAATGTGAAGTTGTCATAAAAAAAATGTTGTCCCCATATGTGTCACCGATAGTGTTACTATTAATAAGTGCGGTGACACTAATCTTGTAAAAAAAAAACTTTGGTATGTTCTCAGTGGTTTTACCGTTTGAATTGGTGTGGCTCCAGATTTTGTTAGAAGAGTTAAGGTTAGTGACACTGTTGGTGACAGTGTTCTCGTAAAAAAATCTCTAAAAATAAAGATGTCACCATCACCCAAAGAAAAATTGTCACTACATGTGTCACCAACATTTTCACCATTGATCGATAAGCGGGGTGATAATGATCCCGTAAAAAAAAACTCTAAACATAACTCTGTCACCAAAAAAAGTTGTTCCCACATGTGTCACCACCGAGAGTGTCACCACAGTGATCTCGTAAAAAAAACTCTAAAAACAAATGTGTCACCATAGTGATAAGGGTAGTGACAGTGGTGACAATAATAAGGGTAGTGACAGTGATAAGCGGGGTGACAGTGATAAGGGTGGTGACAGTGATAAGGGTGGTGACAGCGATAGGGGTGGTTACAGTGATAAGGGTGGTGAAAATGATAGGGGTGGTGACAACGATAAGGTTGGTGACAACGATAGGGTGGTGACAGCGATAGGGGTGGTGATAGCGATAGGGGTGATGATAGTGATAGGGTGGTGACAGCGATACGGGTGGTGACAACGATAGGGGTGAAGACATCGATAGGGTTGTGACAGCGATATGGGTGGTGACAAGGATAGGGGGTGACAGCGATAGGGTGGTGACAACGATATGAGTGGTGACAGCGATAGGAGTGGTGACAGCGATAGGGTGGTGACAGCGATAGGGGTGGTGACTCACCACCAATAGAGGTGTTGACAACGATAAGGGTAGTGACAGTGATAGGGGTGGTGACAACGATGAGGGTGGTGACAGCGATAAGGGTGGTGACAACGATAGGGTGGTGACAGCAATAGGGGTGGTGACAGCGATACGGGTGGTAGCAGCGATAGGGGTGGTGAGAGCGATAGCGATAGGGTGGTGACAGCGATAAGAGTGGTGACAGTGACCTCGTAAAAAAAACTCTAAAAACTAAGATGTCACCAAAAAAAATTGGTACCGCATGTGTCACCACTAATAAAGGTGGTGACACTAATCTCGTAAAAAAAACTGTCACCAAAAAATTTGTTTATCACCATGTGCCACCAAAATCATTGACTTTGACCGGTCAATGGTCAAAATAAAAATGGGAAGGAAGGAAGAAAGTCAAATTAAAAATGGGAAGGAAGAGCAAAAATGTCATAATGAACATTTTGCAAAAGGGAATATGAAAGTGGACATTTTGCAAAATGTCATGTTCAAAATGGACATTTTGCAAAACTTTATGTATATATATATTTAAAATAGTACATTAATATTTTGTCATTTTCATTAATTAGACCTTTTATCTTTTAAAATTTTTTTATAATAAAATATTTTTTTTAGAAACAGTATTAATCTTTTATTGTTTTTATTGATTAGAATTTTTGTCTTCTAAATGTGCATTAATACTCCAAAAATGCTAACTTTACTAAAGAGAAGAAAAGATATAGAAGTGTTGATAAGTGGTGTTTTTAAATGAATGTATTTTAAAGGGTGGTTTGCCACAAAATTAAATTTTAAGGGGCTGTTATATTTTTAGAGAGGCAAATCGAGTTGCTGACCGTCTTTCGCACCTCAATTTCGCCTTCTTTGGCAATTCTTTACCTGACGACTCGGTGCTCCGTAATTTCGTCCGTCTGGACGCTCTTGGCATTTAAGGCCCCCTTAATGCCAAATTATTTCCGGTTCAAAAAAAAAAAGGGGGCTGTTATATGCGCGATGATTTTCTCGCCATCGACACGGTGTCGGAGCCGAAGTTCTGAGTCGGCAAGGAGAATGCCGAAGCCGAGTCTCCAAGTCGGAAAGGAGAATGCAAGATTCCTGGCTTGCTTGAAAAGATATTGTCCCATCGACTGAACCGTACTGTCCTGTCGCCTATGTCGCTGCCGAGTCCCTAGATCGGCATGTCCCATTGCGTGCAAACAGAGAATCCGACAGCCTTGAGCAGAGCCACGCCAGCCTGAATGCCGACTTAGGAAGTAGGCATCTGCATCCAACTTGCCGACCTAGGAACTCGATAGCGGTACCATACATTTGGCAAGATGGAACCGTGCCAATAACATACCCGATTTTAAGAGCAGTTTCCTACAAAGTCCCTTATTTAAAGGGTGTTTCCTGCAATTTCGCCAAAAAAAAAATCCAATAGGCAAATAGTATTTCAGCTGGGGGACATTTCTCAATTTCAGGAAGAAATTGAAATTGAAATTGAAATTTTGTGGAAAGTGGTGGAATTTAAAAAGATGATGATCCAAATTTTGAAGAGGGAAGAAATTAGTGTAGCGGTGGAAAGTTGAGCGATAGACTCGGCGGAGTCTCCCGATTTATGCCCTCTTTCATGCCATAACCGTACCTTCTATCCCCAATTTCACCGGGGCAAACAAAAATCAATTCAATTCACATTCACCACGAACACCAAACCACTTCTTTGGTTTCTCAATTTTCCTCGATTCCTCTCTCCTTCCCATTTCGAATCTCTTTACAGGTCGCAACCGTACTCCGAATCTTTCATCCAATCTAGAATCAAACCTGCATTTGCTGAAATCAGACGCCGTTTCATTTGCCCCCTCCAATCATGTCAATGTCATTGTCGGATTCCGATTCGTCTGGCGACTGCAAGAGTTTGCGGCAAATCACCCGGGATCGTAAGCTTTCTCTGTCCTCCTCCTTTACGCGTACCTAGTTGTGACCTTTCACCTTGAAGGGATCTGTTTTCATGGCGCGATTATTAGGTGCCCGCATTTTTTGTTTGATTTGTTGATTGAACTCTTTGGAATGGGATGGTTTGTGTTGCTCCTATCATGATTTTTCGTGCTTCTTGTGCGTTTCTAGCTCTCGGCTTGAAGAAAGTTGGGAAAACGGCGTTCGCGGTGGAAATGCAACAATGAAATTTCATAGTATTAGCTAATTTTTTCCGTTTTAGGTGAGAGATATAATGTAATCTGATTTTTGCATGCGGTCCCTTGATATATCAGATGGATTTTGCTTGCCCCATGACCGGCCTTCCAGGGGCTATGTTGGTCCTGGTATGGTTGAAACACGAAACTTACCTAGAATGCATTAATATATGGTTTTGAATGTTAGTACGGTTCCATGAACAATCAGTGATCTTGTGAATGAATAGATGGCAAACGTAAGAACATAAGGGTAGGCTATATGCAGACTGCAGTGCAGTTGGACCCCTGTGCTTATGATTGATGTGAAGTGTGACCGTGGTCGTTGTGGAGGATATTAGTAGTCCACTTCATTGATAACAAGAGATCAGTGGTGATGTTTTTCCTCCCAAGTATAAAATAGATGACCAGAACAACATAAGCTAGAGTGTTAGACCCTCCCACCTCCAACAATAATTATTGGCATGGATGTAGGGGACATCCAGAATTGAAAATTTCAGATTGTGTTATAAAACTTGAGGTGCTCCAAGCAATTGAATATTCATGCGAATGATTTGGGAAGGGGAAGTTCTGACATAAAACAAGGGAAGTAACTAAGAGTGTAAGAAAAATAATTGGAAGAAAGACGTGGACACAACTATTCCTTTAAACGAGATTTCTGACATGGCGTGTAAAATTTTCTTGTACTCCATTGTGAAAATTGATTTCTATTTTTCCTTCTCCATAGGTTTAACTATTTGGGCCTTTTCACATGATGTATATTTATTCAATTTGGATTTATTAGGTTAATTTCATATATTGGTAAAATGCTTCATTTTCTTCTTTCCTCTCAAGGTTTAGGAAATTATTGAATGCTATTTGCTATTTACCAAATGTTTCTGTAGCTGTTGAACTATCAGATGATACTGTGACACACTAGTAATTGAAGGATACACAAATCTTATTAAACAACACACTTCTGGCAATATTTCTTCTATCCTTTTTCATTCTCTTATTTTCAGGAGTGTTGCATGAAATGCTTCGATCAACAAAATCAGGGGGCTCAAAATCAAGTTGGAAGGTAGTTTAAACTTACTTTATATATTTCTTAAATGGAATTTTATATGCTTGAAGATTTCTTACTAGGTTGCTACCAGAGCTTCCGAATATGTATTTTTGTTTAGCCATTGTTAATTCATTTATATTTCTTTTTACACTTGGTAGTACTTTTCAATGCTTTTACCTGCAATATCTTTGATACAATAAATGTAGGAAAATCGAATTTCTATTGGGGAGTTAAATACAGTCTTCAGATCAATTATAAATAACATAATTAAAATGATAATGTGGAACATCACTTGCCATGGCGTACAAGTACTAAAGATCTTCTTGTTCTTGATACTTTGAATTCTTCTCATCTGATTTAGGTTCTCATCATGGACAAACTTACTGTCAGAATAGTCTCATGTGCTTGCAAGATGGCAGACATCACTGAGGAAGGAGTGTCATGTAAGTTTCAGAAAATTTATTTTCAGTAAGTTTGAACTTGTGTTATCCATTAGTGAGACTGTTGTGCTCATATCTGATCCTTTTGAAGTTTCCTTCATCGTTATTAACATAGGCATTCAATAATACCTTGCTACTACTGCATCCATACACATCTTATATTTAACTTGACGAGAAAAAACTAGAAATGTTATCATTATTCAAATCTATGCTATTGTTTAAAATGCTAACTTTTATTGTTATCAGTCCCTTTTGATGATCTTTCTTTGTAGATTGTTGACACAACCTACAAAATGCTTGTTATGCATTTGGCTGTGATTTTGATGCCAGCATGGGTGTCTTTTCAGGGATATAATTTTTGTTTGTTTTGATTGTTTCCCTTTTATTAAGATTTCTTATACTCCGTATTTCTTATCTTTGATTAGATTTCGATTTCTTTTACTTACTAGTGTTATAAATATGTGACTGAAGAACACGGGGAGACTTTTGGTTATGTAGTTTATGAAATAAAAATTTCAGAGAGGTTTTCTCATCTCTCCTTGGCGTTGATTTCAGTATTCTTTGAAATGTTTGAATGGATGATCTCAAGAACATTTTTCTGGGAACTAGGGAGACTTGTTCTTACATACAGATGTTTAGGCTTCATGCGAGAAACCTGAAAAAAGGGAAACGTGAAAGATATCCAAAATTTCTTTTCATTCTGAGAACAAGGCGATGGACCAATGAGAAGTGTGGGATCCATCGATTGATTTTGCCTCGAGGACAAGGCAACTTCATAGGGGATGCATTGATACACACCCAAACTTTACAGTTAATTATGATCTATCTTTTCTCCATTTTCTAGTTAGTTCCATTAATTTCCCATTTTCCCTTTCTAGTGTTTGGGCACTTTCCCATTTCCCCTATTTTCTCCATGTTCTCGTACTTTATCCTAAAATTTGTTCAATAAGTCTCTTATTTATTATTAGGAGTTAGTTATTTTGTTTCTTGAATACAAAAACGTGAGCTGCAACTTGTATTCATACAGATGGGAATTTGTATGAAAGTGAACTTCATTTCCTCACTGGCTTGAGCGAGATACTTGCTGTCATTTTTTATCCTTTTATTTTCATTTCTTGGTTCTTAACATATTCCCATAATTCCCAAGTGATAGGGAGGATTCATTTACGGTGAAACATTTGGCTAGATTTCTAGTTTTTATTTACATTTTTCATGTTAGAACTCAGGAGGCAATTAAAAGCCTCTGGTGTTAGGAGTGAAGGCTAAAAGATATTGATGATTGTTTTTAAGGTCTCTCTCTCTTGTTTCTCCCTCCCTTGCATTTCTTCTAACCCTGATCCTTGTAGTTTTATTTATATCACAATGTCAGATGATAGCTGATGCCCATGTTGCCCTTTAGTTTTGTTTATGCCACGTTTTAGCTGATGTCTGTCTTGCCTGTTGGTTTTGTTTATGTCACATGATGGCTGATGTACAATCTTTTGCTACGTTCTTCTAATGATGCTCTCCTTATTGTAACCCATTATTTATTTTTGAGATGAAAACCATCTAGAATTCTCAAGGCTTCATATTCTAAAGTGTGATCAGAAGCTCATGGCAGACAATTATTTGAACTGATTGTAATACTTTTTTTCGATTCAGTGGTGGAGGACATACACAAGAGAAGGCAGCCTTTGCCCACAATGGATGCTATATACTTTATGGAGCCATCAAAAGAGAAGTAAGGCCCAATTTCTCCCCCCCTTCAAATTTTTGTAGTTCAACATGAAGTTAATGGTATTGTTTCATTAACTGTTTGTAATATCATCTACTCTTTTCTTTTTGTTCTACATTCATTCATTGTTCTGTGTGGAGTGTCCAATCTGTAACAACTAACTGCAATTGCTTGCTGGATCTCTGTGTCTTCTGTATTGGATGCTGTTGTGGGCTACTCTGAAAAGGCTAAAATTTGCTTAACAATTTCCATCTTAAATGGATGAATGCATCCTCATCTTAATGACTATAGTGTCTTGTTTTCATATTTGAACCCTTGTATTAAGGATGTGTTCTTAGAATTAGAAAAAGTTGGTATCACCTGTAGCGCACACCATAAAGTTTGTGTAATTATAATTTTTCCCCCTTTAAACATAATCACCAAACACTTTGATAATTCATACTCGAATATTATCAAGTCTTTCCTTTTTTAAACTGTTGAATATTTTGGAGGATAGTTACTTTGTGATCAGGCTCTTCTAAGTCTCTTGAAGAAATTATTCAAGTGCTGCCTTTTAATATTATCAATCCCAGTTGAAATTGCCAAACATTTTATGAGAAACGATTTGGAATCCAAAATGCGAAACACTAGAAGCTGAGAGATTAGCTAATATGCTGAAATTCTGGATAGCTTGGAGTAGTTGTTTATGAGACGAGAGGCATTCAAATGGTTTTAGTTCTGTAGAAATTGATGTTTTCTTAGTACCACATTGCTTGAGTTGCTCTACAAAATTAGGTAGAAGTAGACGTGTCTAGGAATGAGAAGAGATTAAAATCAGAAGAAGTATTGTTTACATTGATAAAGTCTTTGTATTGTTTGCTTTGTAGAAATTGATGTTTTCTTTGTATTGTTTGCTTGTGGATTATTGGCACTAGATATCTCTGAAGTTTTTGAGCATAACCATAAAATAATTTATGTAAAGTTACAGAGACATTTTGGCAGATATTGATGGTATCTATCCATTCATACTCGTACGTTAATCTATTGGAGATGGTGAAGGATGAGTATGCCTTGCTAAGTTGTTAGCTTTCTTATTTACAAATTTCCATTTGTTCTCTTTTGACACAATAAGATTCACGCATGCTTGAGAACATCAAGACTAAGGTGGAAAAATTACGCTTGAAATATCTCTTTTTGGTATATGCTGATCCCTTATCCTGATATTTAGGCTATCCTATGTTTGGCGAGTAGATTATAATCTGGATATGGACCATTTAGTAGTTGGCGATTCAATTGTTCAGACTGCTTTTTGTCTCAGGATAATAAAAACAACTCCAAATGAGTTTTATCTGGATTATAAACTACTTTCCAAAATTAGTTTTGCTTGTGGAATCTCCAAATCCTGCCTATGTGGGTTATTTGGTGACTGTTGCTATAGCTGAACAATATCACCCTTTTTTTTTTTCAATAAGATACCAAACTACCAAAGTTGGGAGTGGATGATTGATTCCCATACTAGAAAGAATCGCAGGAAATCCTTTGATAACACGGATTCCTATATCTCAATGATATCCCGCGATCAATAAAATTGACTGAATCCCGTAAAAGCTATGCAAGGAAAGCACAAAAGATGTTCAGTTGTGTGATTTTACTTTTTTTTTTTTGTTTTTGATGAACCTGCCCGTAGTGATTTCATCAGAATTGTTATTGGATCCTGGAAAGCACAAAAGAAGTTCAGCTGTGTGATTTTGCCTTTTTTTTTTGGCGAACCTGCCTCTAGTGATTTCATCAGAATTGCTATTGGATCCTGTGCTAAGTCAAATTCTTATCATTTTGAATTTATTGTATGGATTTTGAAACATGGTTTTACCTTGTGTTTTGTTTGAAGCTGTTTTGTGCCTCTCATGGTTTTCTTGAGTGATTTGCCCTTTTTGTTCTTACTCTGAATTTATTCTCTTACTTGATCTTTGTCTTGGTTATTTTTGCAGCATCACGATTTTTATGTCAGATATGGCAGGGAAAAAGCCATTATATAAGAAGTATGTCAATTTTGATCCTAGGCTAGGTTTTGCTATGGTTTATATTTTAAAATCACTTCAGGTTTAATATCCTATCATGTGATCCTGCAGAGCATATGTTTTCTTCAGCTCACCAATTTCCAAAGAACTTGTTACCTACATCAAGCGGGATGGTACAGTTTTGCCCCGCATTGGTGCATTGAGAGAGGTTATGATCTGCAAAACCTTCATCTTCTTTGTATCAGTAGTATATTGTTGTTTATAAAATATGCTTCAAATTTCCACATACATTTTCCTTCTATATTGTATTTGGATATTGACTTGCTTCTGATTTATATGCAGTTTAATTTGGAGTATTTTGCTTTTGATAGCCAGGTTTGTGATTTCTTCCTACCCATGGATTTTTTTTTGTGTGTGTGAAAGATGTGAGCGAGGCTTAACTTTGATCTGCTGGCAATGTGTGGTTCCTCTTTTACTTTTTTTTTTTTTTGGGGGGGGGGGGGGTGTGGGGAAGGTTTTTTTTTTTTTTTTTTTTTGTACTTTGGATGTTGAGGGGTTCGGATTGGTGAAGATGGACTTCCTCTTGACATTCTAGCAATATAATGTGAGAATGATGAGTGGAAACAATAATTTATAATCCTGGATTGTGGTCAAAACTCCTATAAGTAATATTTATTTATTACCTTCCATTTTAGTGGTGAGGAATCCTCTTTGATAAATATTACTATCATGGACAAGCAGTGCATGTGTAACTGCAGAAGGAAATATTTCATTATTTCGATTTAGAAGGCTTGATTTGAATGTATGCTTGGATATTAGTTTTCATCTTGTTTAAGCTTGAACATTGGGGATATGTTTCTAAGAAGAAAGGATTTAGAGATCACAATAATATAGGTGGTATGTGTCTGTTTGGGTTTCATACGATACCTTTTGCTTATCATCATAAGGTCACTCATGATGTCGCTATACGTGAAAAACATGCTAATAAGTTGTCAAAATGCATTTTTTTCGAATGCATTTTGGAATCCAAACAAAGCCTCAACACACCATAGGTTCTTGGGATTTTCTTTTCCTGCTTTGATATTTTAACATTTTAGAAATGTCAAGCATGCTCCACGTGAAACCTTTTGGCAGGGTTTTCTCACTGATAATGAGAGGGCATTAGAGGAGCTCTTTGGAGATGAGGACAATCATCGGAAAGGTGACGCATGCTTGAATCTCATGGCCACCCGAATAGCTACAGTTTTTGCTTCATTACGGGTACTATAAAAGGATATCTTGTCTTTTAATGAGTGAAGATCTTGTACCAAGGATTTCTAAACTTTTCCCAACTTCGTAGGAGCTTCCTTTTGTACGTTATCGTACTGCCAAGTCTCTTGATGCAAATACTATGACAACATATCGCGATCTTATTCCTACAAAGCTAGCTGCTGGAGTATGGAACTGTTTATCAAAATATAAAACAACCATCTCCAACTTCCCACAGACTGAAACATGTGAATTGCTCATTCTGGACCGTACAGTCGATCAGGTTTGAGACGCATATATTTATTATTTTTGATATAATGACTTCCCGTTAATCCATTTTCTGAATTTTCGAGTTCATATTTCTAGATTGCTCCAATCATACATGAGTGGACCTATGATGCCATGTGTCATGATTTGCTAAATATTGAGCGAAGTAAATATGTGCATGAGGTATTTCTTTCTATTTGAGGCTTTATTCCCCTTCAACTTTTCATATTTGTGGCATGAAATAAATGTGTCATGTTTGTTTTTTCTTACAGGTTCCAAGCAAAACAGGGGGCCCTCCAGAAAAGAAGGAGGTCCTATTGGATGAACACGATCCTGTTTGGCTTGAGCTACGGCATGCACATATAGCAGATGTCTGTTGCTTGTTCATGTTTGCCTTTCTCCCCCTGATATCTTTGTATTTCAGATGCTGAAAATGTTTCAATCCCTTTTTGTATGATCAGGCCAGTGAGCGCTTGCACGAGAAAATGACCAACTTTGTATCGAAGAATAGAGCTGCTCAGCTTGGTTTGAGGTTAGTGAATGGTTGTTTTTGAATTTCAATATTTTTACTCCGTATATTGCTTTCCACGGAAGAGCAGGCATATTAGTTTAGGAGATGTGCAAGATGTCTTCACTGCCCCCGCCTCAACTGTGGCTAGCTTTATAACAAAAGATCCTTCATTTGCATGATTTGTTTCCTTTAAACTTGTGTAATTGTTATCCATATGCTGAAATGGGTAAATGAGCTGACAACACTCTGATGTGTTTCACCATGGGTATGGTTTAGTAGTACTAATTCCAACCTGTTTTAGAGGGATTAATTGCAGGCTTGTATGGGAACCTTAAGAACTTCATTGACAAGTACATTCTGACACGTTTCCAGTTTCCACCAGCTTTTTTAATAAGTAATCGATGTGATGATTTTTATTTTATTTCTGTCTGTTTTGCTCTTGGGTCAGGACATTCTTGAAACAGTCTTGCTAATCAAATCTAATGGTCCTTCTCATGATCTTTTCCAGTATAGGTTTCAAAGAATGTTCTTATGGTGAAAGAACTAACTGAAGGCCTAAATATGGAGAACTGTTAAGTATCAGGAAACTCAGTAGACCAAAAGGGAGGGGATGAACCACAAGTGAAGGGTAGTTTAGATTTGGGAGATGAACCACTCTACAGAACTACTACTAAACGGTATTTATAAACGGTATTTAATAGGGGGAATGGACCATTTTCCAATAAGCACTTCAACTATAATTATATGGTTGTGGTTAAGATTTATATAAATAGGCGGAGTTGTTTGATTTTTAGGGACAGGGAGCATCCATATTCCATAAAATAGGTTTTGGGTTTCAAGCTGCAGGCCAGAGGCTAGGATCTGCTCTTGCATTCAAGGGGTTTATCCAATTATCCTGATGTAGAGGAGATTATCATGAGATTATTCCCTCTTTTGTCCATCATTTTTTAATACAGTTTTATTTACCTCTTTTCTTCCTTTGTCCAGACTCACCCTATAAAAAACATGGCCAGTTTCAACTGAAATATTTGGAATCTTACGATTTCTTAGGGTGAATTACAAAAAAAACATGGCCAGTTTCAACTGAAATATTTTGAATCTTACGATTTCTTAGGGTGAATTACAAAAAAAAAAACGACCCACAAAATAACCCATTTTCACTTAATCCACCCACTAAACTGGAAATTACTAAAACCACCTGTTAAATACACTCTGTTAGCTAAATAACACCGGAGGAGAATTATTCGTACTACCTGTTATATATGATGAAAAATACTGACCGCCCCTGGTGTTTTGCATGCCTTTTATTTTCTCTTGTTATTTAGCATACATTTTCCACAAATAAGCCCCTCCCCTCTTCACTCTGATTCTATGGTGGCTGATGACTCTTTACCTTCTGCTAGAGCTCCTCCAATTCCCACAATTGTTCAATTCTCTACCAGTGTACTTCTCTTTTTCCATGGCAGCTTTAGATCTTGTACCAGAACTTGAGCCTTAGTGTTCTATTTCTACAATAGGTTCATTCACTACCTTTGTGCTTGCCTAGCCATCAAATTATCTATATGTTCTTCACCAAGCAATAATGCAATCTATAGGACATTGAATTTTGGTTTCCTAAATAATGCTTTTTCAGGGCTTAGAATCACGTAACTGAATAAGGGTTTTTGGGCCTTTAATTCTCCAAACTACATTTAGGTCACTGATTTCATTTTTGTTCCCAATTTTTCTCAGGCTTACTTGTAAATTTAATGTGGGAAAATTAATTTGAATTCTAGTGAAACCTACTAACTGAGATATCTGAACCAATCAATCCCCAAACTCGGTGAAAATTGAATTAGCACATGGATTGGAGGAAGAGTAAAGTGAAATGTTAGGGCCTGGATTTTGAAAAAGGTTAAAAAAAGGTCTAAGTAGTAAACGGGGTTGTTTGAAATGGTAACGAGGATGAAATTCAACTCAAAATAAAGGGAACCTTGGGTATTTTACGAAAACTGTAACAGATTCCTTAGTGAGGGTGATATTTTGTTAGCACCAGTTCATCACTGGTTGGTTCAGTGCCATTTCAAGTTTTGTTGGTCTTAATCTGAAAACTGGCCTATTTCATCGGTGGTTTTTGTGTAATCTATCTACCCTTATTAACTATTTGAATTTCTCCCGGTAATCAGTCCACCTTTCTTACTCTCTGGCACCTCCATCTAAAAGAGTTGAATGTATGAATCCTTCATTCTTTAAAGTTATTCTGCATGAGGACCTAAATATGATAACTGAAAAACATAGATGGATACTTGTGAAAGAAAAGACGTAGTCACTGATTCGATTAAGCTGTAAGTGCTCTGGTAAATATATTACTGGCAGTTTGGCACTGCTCCCTGAAACCTTGAATTTGCAAGTCAGATTTGCAATTCAGGTCAAATTGTGGATTGGCTGTTATGTTTTTCATTTTAATATAAATTACCCTTGTATTCAGGGATGGATCTGAAATCTCCACTCGAGACTTGCAAAAAATGGTCCAAGCATTGCCCCAATATAGTGAACAAATTGACAAGATTTCCTTGCATGTTGAGGTCAGTTATCTAAAATCTGATACTTAATCCATTGTCTAAGGCTAAGATGTTCTCTGTTACTTTTATCCAGTGATGTTGTCCATTTTAGCAAAGGTATGAAATGGGCAGCCATCTTTGGATTCTGGACACAGTATTATACATTTGAAGCTGTGATTCCTTATGTTTGCCAAAACATGTTATTTTAGCTTCTTTCACAAATTTTAAGGAAATCAACAAATATACTATTATACCCTTACCTATTACACTACTTTTTTACTTTCTTGAAAACTAAAACTAACAATCTACATTATAAGGGCATTTTCTTAACGTAGAGATCAAAATACCTACAATGACATGTTTTCTTCACCAAAATTAACATTCTAAAATGACATGTTTTGCCGAACGGAGAGAGTACTTACTAGTTACTATAAAATCAAATGTTAATTACTTTGGTCGATTCGTGAATTTTTTTTTTTTTTGGGGGGGGGGGGGGGAGTGTTTCTAATGTGTGCCTAAGCCCAAAATAGAAAAGAAAACCTTTCAGTGCTTACACCCTAGAGGCTAAGGCATTGTAAAAAATGAGAAAGCATTTTTCGGAAGGAATCTTTCGTTTTTTGGGTAATATAATGTCTGCACACACACATTAGAAAATTCGTTCATTTTTTCCGTTCGAATTAAATTTTCTATGTAATAGTATAACCCATGATTAAGATAATTCCTGTAGTGTTGTGTAACATAGGTGCTACAATATTTACACTATGATGGGGGTATGTCAAAATTATCCAACACTATACCTGGTTGAAACACAATTTGATATTTGAAACTACACAAATCTGATGTGGAACAACAAATTGCAAAATGACTATCTTTCATTCTTGTGGTTGAGCAAATTATTTCTATTTTCACATGCATCATTTCTCAGTTTTCTCCTTGACTGAACAGAACTGAATTGCTGAAAGAATGTAGTTAATAATATGCAACTTTGGGCTATTGGTGGAAGATTAAAGATCGTGGTTTAAGTATCCCCAAATAGTACCCAAGTCCACTTTCTAACTAACCGGTAGTATATGTAAAGCAAGGGGTCGATCCCACAAAGAATACGTACGACTCTTAAATATGTATGCAATGCAAAGTACTAAAGCAAATAACAATATGAATATGAAGCAAATGAAAATCTAAACTAGCAATGATAGAAATATGAATATGAATATGAATATGATGAGTAATATAGCTTCACTTACATTCGCAACAATGCTAATTCTATGACCATTGGGTTGTTATGCAATAATAGTTATACAATTATCCTAGGGTCGGTTTAAGCATAGAGTTGAGGTAGGCCGAACCTGCCGATAACATCACCTAACTCCCCGAACTCTTGCATATTGGGACGAGTAGCATTAGGTCCCTAACACCTAGCAATTAAACAATGTTTCTCCCGTATAATCGACTTGTCACCTAGTTCTCATCTTCTATTATCGCTTCCACTAAAAGAAATAACATTTACCTGTTAATTCTCCTAGAGTATCATGAGTCGATACCTGTCGCTACATAACATGTTGGCTACTAACGGATTAAGGCCCGTAATAGCGGAATGAAACTATAATGATATAAGGGCTTCACTCCTAAAGAGTTTGAGGATTTCCATTCCTACGTTACATCAATCTTAGCGTGATGCATATCTATCCTAATGGCCAGTCAAGATAAACAAACAACACTTATGCAATATCAGTACGAAGAGAATTGAGATAATCATAATGCAAAACTTATATATGAATCAAAGAAACATAATAAAACACATAAAACAACTCTCACATGTCCTTAACCATTGTATTGAAATGCAAGCAAAAACTATAAAGATGAGGTTAGCCGAGCACACCTCGGAAACTAAAACTGAATCTGAAAGCTGTTTGTGATTGCTGTATGTGAATTGATATATGTGTGAGATGTGTCTAAAACCCTAAGTCTAATGGGGTATTTATAGGCCTTGAAATTAGCTGAGAAACCCTAGTGGCATCATCCTTGGAGGCTAAACAAGATCTTCAAATTATAGGAAAGAATTTCCTTCGGATAAGGATCCGACTCTGTGTAGTTATCCTATCGCGGCAGGCACCCATGCAAGGCCAGCGAGAGCCGCTCCTTGGTGACTGCTTCAGTTCTTCATGCGGGCGCCTAGGAGCGTCCTTAGTATTTCTCTTCTCTTCTTTACTAGGCTTCTCTCTAGCTTCTCCGTTGGTCTTTTCTCTTCTTCTTCAAGCCATCCTAGCTAGCTTTAGGTTCTATCCCCTAAAGGAATAAAGATGCGACTTAACACTAAACTCCTATCTAATGCAACCTAAATGATCCTAAAACTACCTAGAATGCTTATACAAAATATGCATTATCAACTTTAAATCATAACAAGACAACTATAAACAAATTCTATTTATCAAATTCATTAATGAACTTTCTTATTCTGTTTCCACAAGGTAAAAAAAAGTAGTTTCTATATCAGGAATGTTCGGTTTGCATCTTGAACCTTCTCTTTGCTGTTGCCTCTATAGGGATAAGGTTGTGTACACTTGAAAACTTGAGATCTCTTAGTACTGCTAGAACCTTTCAATGTTGGAATTGGTTTTTGTTTTAGCTTAGATACAATCGAGAAGGCAGAGAACTGGTTTTGGGTTTTTGTAGAATGATAACCTTCTAATTCCAACCTTCTTAAATGTCTATATGATTAAGGAATATACATCCCATCAACCAAAAAACCTCCTCTATTATCCAGCAAAATTTGCAGCACATTTCTTTCAATGTTTTGGAACTGTTTTTAAAAGTTTGGCTTTATTGTGCTGACTACTTATATTACTGCAGATTGCTGGAAAAATAAACAAACTTCTACGGGAGAATGGCCTAAAAGATCTGGGTCAAATGGAGCAGGATCTTGTTTTTGGTGATGCTGGAACAAAAGAACTAATCAACTTTTTAAGGACAAAAGAGGTGTGGCATTATTTATATATATATATATAATTTTACACTTCCATTGCATGTAATGTGACGGAAATGACATTAATGTGTAGGAAATATCTCGAGAAAATAAGTTGCGCTTGCTGATGATTTATGCTGCTGCCTATCCTGAGAAATTTGAGGGTGAGAAAGGTACAAAGCTGATCCAGGTAAAGATTTTCCATTCCTTTTTGGTTCTGTACACGTCATTGAGCTTTGATATCTTAGTATTATTCCCTTAATATATTCAATTTCAGTGTCTCAACTTCTTCCCAATTACACGCTGATCACTGTAGAAGAATAAGAGAATTTTGTTGTGTGCTGGTTAGCTGAGAAACATGCGGGTTTCCTACCATTTCTCTCACCTTGATTGTTTTCAGCTTCCAGATACCAACATTTCTGTATCAAACTTATAAAGGAATACTTAATATATGCATCCTGAGTTCTCGAAGAATATATGATATGCTTAACTGATTTTTTACGACTTCAGATGGTTAAATTACATTGATGAGTAAGGTGTATTTTGTCATTTTATGTTATTAATTGTAGCCAGTATATACGATTCTTGCAAATTGGGATTTCTACTCCTTGTCTTTGATATCTTTCTTTTTCAAACAACTCTGTGTGATAACTGATAAATTGATAATATCATAATATATTGTTTTTATGGCCTCCAGTTCTAATTTCGTTTGGCTTTCTCTGCTCAGGCTCAAGAAGTAGTTTGCCCTAACTTATCTTTGTTTCTGTTTAATTCCTTGTTTAATCTCTCTTCATGCTCAAGGGCAGCAACTTGTTTTGACCAGTCTGTTATTTGAAACGACCTGAATACATATATCTAATGCCAACATGAGCTTTGTATTTTTTATTTGGATGCATTGTATATTTGCATTTATTTGTATCTTTTGACCTTCACTGACGTATTTTTACCACCTCCATATAGTTGGCCAAGTTGTCACCAGATGATATGATTGCTATAAGAAACATAAAATTGCTTGAAGGAATATCAGAAACGAAAAAAAGCTCTGCTGGGTTTTCATTGAAGTTCGATATTCACAAGGTAGTGTGATTTATATGGAATAAGTGTTTTTTGGATTAGTATCTTCATTCTCTTAGTGCTCCCTTCTCCAACACCATTGTTCTTTTCAAGATTAGAAGAAGCATGCAGCTAGAAAGGAACGCACTGGTGAAGAGACGCAATGGCAATTGTCACGCTTTTACCCAATAGTTGAGGTTTGTTTACATGCCTATTCGTTTGCTGATTTGCTATAAGTATCAAATTGGTATTTTCTGGGGAAACACCACAAGTTATTGAAACTCCAAAAGTAGGTTATACCCGCGCTGGCTGATTGGTCTCTGAAATCAGGGGTCAAGGTTTATTGTCTTTTACATTAGTGTTCAATATAGCTGCTATTTTGCTTTACGAAATAGTGTTCAATAGGCTACTATTTTACTTTACAAGTGAGCATTAGCAGTAGTAAAAAAAATGTGTCAAAGCTGAAAGCTCATCAATCTGCCCCAATACGCTTAAGTTTGACTTTCAGGTGTTTGGGGAATCAATACACTAACGTTAAATTCTCAAATATACCAAAGCAGTTATTTTTTCCCCTCTGTTTTCTTCTGCTTGTTTGTTTGAAAACCAACATTTGATCTTATTTATATTCCTTTCATTACACTCAGTTTAAAAAAAGAAGGGGATAATAATGATTGACCCAGCAAAGCCTTTTTGACCTTCCAGGATCTCATTGAAAAACTCAGCAAAGGAGAGTTATCTAAGAATGAGTATCCATGTATGAATGATCCCAGTCCAACTTTCCATGGGACAAACTCTGCATCAATGCAAAATTTCGAAGCTCCTGCTGGGCATTCAGTTAGAACAAGACGGCCAACATGGGCTCGACCTAGAAACTCTGATGATGGCTATTCAAGGTATTCTTTTCAGCTGTTGATAGCATTGAAAATGGGCTGTCAAGTATTTATTCACCCTGTCCTCGTTAAAGACTAAAGATTTTGATGGCTTTTATTATACAGTGATTCTTTGCTGAGGCGTGCATTCAGTGACGTTAGGAGGACAGGCCAACGTATTTTCATATTTATAGTTGGTGGAGCCACTAGATCGGAAGTGAGTCTTTAGTTCCATGTCTAGTGTATTTGCTTTAGATTTTCCCTCCTTATCTTCCATAACACTTATTTTCCTGACTGCTCCCAGCTTCGAGCTTGCCATAAGTTGACAACAAAACTGCAGCGGGAAATTATATTAGGAGCTTCCAGTATTGATGACCCTCCCCAATTCATTACGGTAAGAAAGAAGGCGTTGCCTGTTTATCCTATTTTGGGTGCATGCTTCAGTATCCCTTTTCAACTCACGAATGATGAATTGATTTAGTGACGAATCATTCTACTACATATTTTGCAGAAATTGAAGATGCTATCAATGGTGGATGTAGATGATATATCGCTGGACGATATGAAAATATAGACAGATTCCCTATGTTCCAAGGCCCTGATACCGTTATTATATAGCTATTGTGGTCTCGGATTTGTCAACCTTTTGGTGTGTGCGATGATTGCACCAATGTTAGGCCGCGTGATCATCACTGCTAAAGAAGTCGAAATTATGGACCTCAATATGCACGTGAGATTCTGCAGCACTTGGAACTCACCCACCATGTATAAAATCGCTGCCATCCTGATTGTTCAAAAGAACTCTAGTAGGTTTTCGACTTGTTGGATTTACCTCACAGGTCACTCCTGTAAATTTGACTTAACCTCTTTTTGAACCTTTGTTATGGAAGGCATGTTACTGTTTCTCTGCTGCTCCTGTTTTGTTATTTACCCCTTTGCTTTGTGGTGCTACTATACCCCTGCCCATTTTATCGACATGTACATGGTTATTGTCATGGTTTCCAAAACCGTGAGAACCATGCACATTGGGACTTAATTAGTTACCATGGTTGGTATATGCTAATAATGGTAATTTATCATCTTTTGAGAGTGAGAAAAAAACATATAAATACAATACAACTTAAGCAACCTAAAACTTATAAGTTATTAGGGTTTTCGTTTGAACTGACAATATTTAAGCACTAAAGCAACATAAAGGGTGGAGACAAGGCTATGGAGACGACTTGAACTTTGAAGGGAGGAGATGACTTGGATTACGAAGGAAGGAGACGAGGTGCGATAACCTGGCTGATGAGAGTGCTTGTCATACTAGAGGGCGGCCGAAGAAGAGTTGGAAGGAGGTGATCAGACAAGACCTTGCCGCTCTTGACATCGAAGAAGAGTTGGCCCAAGATAGAGCAAAGTGGAAGAGGGCAGTCACCTTAAAAAAGGGATACAATAGTAGGGTCGTGGGGCATATCCGTCGTTTTTCACAGCATTTGCACAACATTTCTCCAGTAACTTATTTTTCCCCCTTTTACAGGTTTTTTCATACTATTATGTTTGATTTGTTTCATTTGAATGCGCAAGTCATATTTTTGTATACTCTCTTGCATACCCTTATATATTTTATATTCTCTATCACACGAAACACCCTCTCAACATTATTGGGAAACGAGTGCATACTATTAGACTTCCAAATTTTGCGTGATTTACTTGGATGATTGTTGTTGTTTATTCCGCCTACATAGGTTTGAGTAGAATTAACACAAAATTGATTCCACCTAATTAGATTTTACTAGCATTAACATAACCTCTCGAATCTCGATATCCAAAAGAATAATGTTTGCCCATTATAATTTATTTAGAAAAAGTAATTGCGCCTTTTTTTTCTACTCTCTCTGTTCGGCAAAACATATCGTTTACTATTCACATACGCTTCTTCAGAATGATTAAAACTATATAAAATATTCATTTTTTCTAAATTTTTTTAACAAGTTTGTACTTATTAATAATAACTACAAAATTGTTAAAAAAATATTAAAAAATAGATATTTTATATAGTTTTTATCCCCTAAAAAAGCGTGCGTGTATAGTAAAGTGACATATTTTACCGAACGGAAGAGTATTAAAGAAGAACAAAAGTCAAAGAAAGCATGAGTGACAGGGTGGGTCGGGGCAATGGAGATCCTCTACTTCATTTACTACTCCACTCCCTACATCACAAAATTATTTTAACATATATTTAATCTTAAAAAAAATTATAAAAAATATATTTGTATTACTAACATCTATTTTTATGTATTCATAAAATTTTATTTTGAAAAATCATGTTTTGAAATTTTTAATATTCGTAATTTGTTAAATGTTGCCTTTTTAATTTTTAAAAATTGTAAAACATGATTCTTCAAAATATAATTTTATATATATATATAAAAATAGATGCTAGTAACATAAATATATTTTTGATAATTTTTTTAAGATTAAATATATGCTAAAATATTTTTGTATTGTAGGGAATGGAGTAGGGAGTGAAATAGGAGATGTCCATTGGGTTGGGGTGGGGTGTTGTAGTTGTAGTTAGTAGGCCTAGATAAGAGAGAGTTCGTATTTCGTATCACGCCAGCAGTTGAATTTCCCTCTCCAAATTCCAACCTTTCAATAAAAGCAATCTCCGCTCTCCCCCTTCCCCTTGGATGTCACCGGAAAGGTCTCTCCGGCACCGGCCATCGGCTGCCTCCTGGCGTTCCAACCTTCGTCTTCCCCTCCCTTCCTCTCCTCCTTCCCCGCGCCGGGGAGCCCCTATCTCCACCACGCCTCGCAAGTTCCCTGTTCTTTCTGAGCCGATCGATATTCTCCCCAAGTGCTCCTCTGAGCCTCTCCTTCCCGATACCACCGGCAGCCCTGACGGTTCCCCGGTCCTCACCTCCGATGGCTGGTTCTACCGCCAGATGACTAGTACCGACGTGTTCTCTCCTCCTTCGACATTGCTCTCTCCGGAGAGCCCTCAAGAGGTCAACGATTTTCTAATTTCTAGATTTAGCTGTTTCCTTTCAGTACCGTTTTCTGTTCAGCTACCTAAATTGGCATCGATCGGTCGATGATGTTATGATCAATTGCAGATGACGGAACCTTGATTGGTGTCACTGGCCAAATTCGATCAATTTCAATTTGTGTATACAAAGACAATACCTGATTAGATCGTACTAATTGTGAATGGTTTTTTATGCTAATTAGGTGTATGAGAAGGATACAAAAGTGGTGGTTACGGTGACGGTGGAAGGAAGCCCGGGGCCGGTTCGAACGATGGTGAAATTGGGGACAACAGTGGAAGAGACGATCAAGCTGGTTATCGAAAAGTACGGAAATGAAGGTCGCACTCCCAAGCTGCATAAAACCTCGGCTTCAATCTATGAATTGCATCTTTCGTACTTCAGCCTCGAATGTAAGCTTAATTTCCACTTCCATCTCCCTTTCCTTTTTGAGATTTTCGATCGTATTCCATTTTTGGGCGAATTTGACTTGGATGTTTTGGGTAATTTGAACGCAAATGATTGCAGAAAAAGATGGAAGGGATGGGGATGGGGGTAAGAATTGGGGAAATTTTTGGTGGTTGACTGGTAGTTGTTGAAATTTGAGTTTCCACCAAAACAAAGCAAAAAGCAAAGAAATTTCATTTAATATTACTAACATTTTGCAAAATCAACCTTTACACATGCTCCATTTTGCACAAAACCATATCTTATAATTTTGAAGATTGCATTTAAAGTTTATAAACTACAAGTTATACATTATGTTCGATTCGGGATAGGTTTGGATAGGTCAGACTCGATTGGAAACGTAGGAAGCAGGAACTTCTATCTGCGAAAGGGGAAGAATAGTCTTGAAACCATGTTCAAGGCACCAGACACTGCTCCAACTGAAAGACCTTATCTTGCAAGGACATGGATGCCAATGGTGTTTTTCCCTGCTTACATAACTCGAAAGACCTCCAAAATTGCGAGGAGAATGCGTAAGGTGTGGAAGGTGTTAGGGTGCCTGCATTGTTCTTCATGATCTCCATTCAAAATGTCATTTGATCAAATTGGAGATGGGTATATATTTCGCTTATTTATTCATAATTCATAAATATGTATAGGTATAGAATTTCTTTTTCCCCTGTTTTTATTAATTGGGAAAATTCTCTAAAAATAGGAGTTCAGTTCCTGAGGAAGAAAGAAAATGAATTCACTCTCTATTGTTTGTAAATAACTTATAAAGATTATTATAAAAAAATAAAGAAAAATAGAATTGTATATACATGAGTTTGATGTTTCCATTGTTTTGAGGCTAGTACTTGATTTTTTGGTTGAAATCGGTTCTACAGATATCCCCATTTTCATAAGTCGAGCTCGAAAGTGGGTTGGCTAGTGAATGATTTTTTAAGACAATATTTTTTGAATAAATATGAACATAAATAACCAAATCCATAGTTACTACCTACAAGTAAAGCCACTACTGGAGTAGTAAGAGAGCAAAACAGCAAAGAAAAGCTTTACTATTTCTAGTGTTTTTGTCAGTTGAGTCATGTAGAGATGATTATCAAAAAATATTTATCAGTTTCTTCTTTCTTCATAGTTCAAACTACCTTGAATATAATTTACTTACAAACCTAGTGTATTCAATTCCCTCTTAAATGTGATAGAATAAGAGTAACAGGAGAATTTGATCATGACTGATGATATATGTTTTTGACGTGCATCGATGATCGAATGGGTCTCCAAATTCACATGTAGCCTCATGAAACTACCATTCTTGCCAACTAAATTGGAAACTTCTAAATAATTCTAATGACTGTGTTAATACATATAAAAGGAACAACATAGCAGAGAGCAAAAGGTCGGGTGTGCCTAGGGGTTTGTGCCTGGGTGATTTGGGTGCGATTTGGTTCTCCCTACGCGGGCTGAGTGGCCGCCACCGGCTTCACCCTCACGGTGGCCATGCCGGCGGTTCCCTTGGCATGGGAAAGAAGGGTAGCACTAGTTCGAGTCGACCCCCTAGGCCGGAACGGAAGAATTCGACTGGGACCTCGAGTTCTTCGGGGAAGTCGGAGAAAGAAAAAGTGAAGGGCGAGAAGGCATTAAATGCAGATCTGGAGCTGGCTTCGAAAAAAATTGGGAAGGTAAGTGATGAGGAGACATTGAATGCAACGGAAGCTAAGAGAAACGGGATTGAGAAGGTGACGGCTGCTAAGGAAAAGGTTGACCTCTCCTTTATCCAAGCCCTAAAACGGAGTGTCGCTCCGAAGATGACGACAATGGTGTCGACGCATGCTTCTCCGTTCAGTGGTAACCGGGACATCTCTAAAGCTGAAAAGCTCACCTTTTTCCCAGATGTTCAGAAAGGTAAGATGATTATAAGGGAGGAAGATGTTGCTGAATCGAGGAAAGACTGGGCTGCAACCCTAATAGGTGTGATTGCTGGGAACCAAGTCCCCTATGGTATGATCAGAGAGATGGTAGACTCCCAATGGCAGATTGAGAGCCCGGGTGTGTTTCTGAAATCCAATGGTGTGTTTGTATTCAGGTTTAAATCGGAAGGGGACTTGAACTGGGTGCTCAGCAATGGTCCGTGGCACCTACAGGGCTCAAAGCCCCTCATTCTCAAGCGTTGGTCTGTGGGTATGCCGATTGCGTGGAGTTCCTTTGATCGCATTCCGTGCTGGGTTTGTATCCCAGATCTTGATCCTACACTCTTCACCAATACAAGCCTTAGCAGATTAGGAAGCTCGATTGGCACACCAATCTGTATTGATAGAAGGATAGCCCGAGGAGAACGGTTATCCTATACTAGAATGCTGGTGGATGTGTCTGTTTTAGGAGGCTAGTCTGTCAGCTTTGGAAATTGTAAACACAGATGGTTCTTCTTATCAACAAAAGATCGTTTTTGAGTGGCTCCCGCTTAAGTGCAATTTGTGTAAGAAATTTGGACATGCTGAGGAGAGGTGTACATTGCGGAAAATGGAAATCAGGAAACAGGTAACTTGGGAAGGGCGAGCCAAACCTGCAGCTACACCTAAGGGGCCAAACCTTGGGAGAAGAAATGGTTTGGTTGTGGAGAAAAGGAAGGAAAGTGCAGCATGGGTTCCTATTGGGATTTCCACATACACCTCACAGATTATTAGAGAGATGAGGGATGGAGCTGTGACCCAGGGTGCTGCTGAAGCTGTTGACAGTAGCAAGCCTAATGACAATAGCAAGAGCATTAGCTGTAAGAGCATTAGCAACAGTACAAGTGAGGGGATGAATGACAGCATTAGAGGAAGCCCAATGTCAGGTGTGCCTGAGCTTGAAGAAAATACTAATAGGTGGTGCGATGTGGTGAATAAAAGAGTTGGAAAATCTCCATTGTCCAACTACGACAAAGGAAAAGGTAAAATCAATGACTGCCCAATAGTTACCGAATCACACTTTGCAATCCTTACCTTGGATGTGAATGAGGACTCTAATAGCTATGACAGAAGCTGCTATGTGACTCTTGATCCTTGTCGCGAGAGTAGCACTCGTGTTATGCATCTTGATGGATAAGCTCAAACTCACTGCATGGAATATTGCGGGCATAAAAGACCCCGTTAAAAATAGTTTAATAACTAGCTATTGCTTTGATAATGATATAAGCCTTATAGGGCTTTTGGAGACTAGACTTGTTTAGAAAATTTTTGAGGAAGTGCGTGGAAGGTTGATGAAAGATTGGAAAGTGTGCGTCAATGGTAGTGGGGAAGAGAAAGGTCGTATTTGGGTCATCTGGAACCCAAATGTCTTAAGATTGGACATCTTAAATGTCCAAGATCAGTTTATTCATTGCAATGTGGAGTCAACAGATCAGAAGTTCAAATTCGCTGCTACATTTATTTATGCTCATAACTCTAAAGCTGCAAGAGGCTCTCTATGGGTTGAACTAAGAAATATTGTTGTGCAAACTAGTTTGCCTTGGGTTGCTTTGGGAGATTTAAATTGCATTCTGAAAATTGAAGAGAAATGGCCATAAAGGAAAGCACAGCGTGATGAATTCTCTGAGTTACAATCGGTGCTGGAGGATTGTAACATTTCAGACCTCCCCTTCACTTGAGCTGAACTAACTTGGAACAACAAGGAGAGAGGACAATCGCGATTAGAGCGGAAATTAGACCGTGTGCTAGTCAATGATGAATGGATGGAAAATTTTAAGAACACCAAGGCCTTCTTTGACACCCCCGGCATCTCGGACCATTCCCCTTCTGTTGTGCTGCTCAGAAATGAGGTCAACAGACACAGATATCCTTTCAAGTACAAAAATTTTTGGGGAAAAGAGGACGAGTTTCAATCCATTGTTCGTGCAGCCTGGACTGAAGATGTTGTGGGCTTTAGACAGTACAAGCTTGAAAAGAAGCTGAAGAATGTGAAAGAAGCTTTAAAACCATGGGATAAGGCAAGGTTCCCCGAGCTTCAAACAGTAAACAAGCTCAATAAAGGGACGCTACACGAGCTTCAACTTCGTATCCATACAAAAAGGGACAATGCTGGTCTAGAGGAAGAAATAGCAGCGGCTGAGCGAGTGCTTAGACAGAATGTGGCTCGTTGCTAAGCCTCACAACTCAAAGAGCTAAACTTCACTGGTTGACCATGGGAGAAGAGACATCCTCCATGTTTTATCGTAGTGTTAAGGAAAGGCAAGTTCGAAATGCAATCCTTTTTATGCGTGATAGTAATGGTGATGAATTAGAGAATGACGAGGCCATTAGACAACATATTTTGGGGTTCTTCACTGATCTGTTGTCGTCCACCACTGCGAACAGATCAACCCGTAGTTTATTACCTGAAGCCAGCTTTGACGACGCTGTTGCTGGTGAGCTCATTAGAATCCCAAGCTATGACGAGATCAGGAAGAAAATGTGGTCCATTGGGGCCAACAAATCTCCAGGCCCGGACAGATTCGATAGTCAGTTTTTCAAAGATGCTTGGAAGATAGTTCGGGTGGATACTTGTGAGGTGATTAGGGAGATTTTTAGGCATGGGAAATTACTGAAGCAGTTCAATTCCACCTTCATTTTAATCCCGAAGGTCTCTAACCCAACCTTTGTGAAGGACTTGAGACCAATTTCCTACTGTAATACAGTTCTGAAAGTGGTGACCAAGATTATTGCTGGGAGACTGAAGGGTTTGCCGGGAGGTGTTATCTCGGCCAGCCAAGTTGCGTTCATACCGGGGCGTTCCCTAGCCCATAACTCAGCTGTGGCTACTGAGATTGGTATGGTTATGGCATAAAACGGGTCTCACCACGATGCACTATTAAGGTGGACTTGCAAAAGGCCTATGATTACTTGAGCTGGGACTTCATCAAGGAAATGCTGTGCTATCTAAATCTGCCATAAACACTTGTGAGCCTGATCATGGAGTGTGTGACCACTCCTACATAAATGGTGCCCCGGAAGGGTTCTTCCTTGGGAGAAGAGGACTCAGGCAGGTGGGGCCCCCTCTCCCTCTACCTTTTCATCCTCTGTATGGAGGTATTAAGTAGAATGCTACACAAAACCACTGCTAGCCCGGAATTCAAATACCACCCTAAGTGCAAGAGCTTGCGGTTGTTTCACCTTGCTTTTGCAGATGACCTGCTCATATTTTGTCATGGCGATTTGCAATCTGTTCGTATAATCAAGGGTTGTCTGGATGAATTCTTTGCTATCTCTGGATTGCGGGCAAATGTGGAGAAGAGCACGGTCTTTATTGTGGGATGCTCGGATGGAGAGACAGAGACCATTGTGAACCAATTAGGATTTGTTAGAGGAGAACTGCTAGTGAAGTATCTAGGAACTCCTTTGAGCTCTAGGAGAATCACGGTACACGAATACGGGGCTCTTTATGACAAGTTCAGCAAGCTTATCCAAACATGGGCGGCGAGAAAGCTTTCATATGCTGGCCGATTGCAACTTATAAAGCCGGTGTGTTCTGGAATCAACACTTTCTGGAGCCAATCCATTCTTCTTCCGAAGGGAGTTATGAAATATATCGAGGGGATGATGAGGAAATTTTTGTGGAATGGAAATTTGGATGGCAAGAGGCACCTAGTTGCTTGGGAGGAAGTCACCAAGCCGGTTGCAGAAGAGGGTCTGGGTATTCGAGAGCTACAGGCTTGGAACAAAATTGTATTTGCTAAGCTTTGGGGGGACCTTGTGCAGCAGAAGAAAAACATATGGCTGTGTTGGTGCTCCTCGAATCACATTAGGAGTGGTGAGCTGTGGGACATCTCCTCCAGGGTCGATGATTCTTGGCCGTGAAAAGCTGTTCTGCATGTGAAAGAGGAGCTGAGGGGCATGACAGCTGACGCCGATAACCCACCCCTTGTGCTGGACAGGTTTCTAAACGAAAGGGGGAATATCTCCTATGCCAAGCTTTATGGTGCCTTTCGCAGAAGAGGCCAGGAGGTTGATTGGGGTGGGCTGATTTGGGAGAAACCGCAATGCAAGAAGTGGGCGTTCATCACATGGCTAGCTACTAGGAAACGCCTTCAAACTGGAAAAAAAGCTCGGCATTGGACGGGCGATGGTGCTACCACTTGTTCTTTATGCCGAGATGCTGAGGAGATAGAGGACCACTTGTGGTTTGGTTGTCCTATCATCATGGCGGTCCAACAGACTCTCTTTGATTGGTGTGGTATCTTCTGCCGATTTGACTCTATAGAAGGCTGGCTACATTGGTTCGCGCAGGAGCCTAAGAAGACACGAAGAAAGCAAGTGTATCAAGCAAAACTTCTTAGCTTTCAGGCAATCATTTACTTTACTTGGCTCGCTAGGAACAAGCTTGTTTTTAGTCAAGAGCCTTTTGAGGTATCTAGATGTGCAGAGCTTATTATATCTAGTTGTCGATCTCGTCTCTCCATGAAGTGGAAGTGCAATGCACTCATGGGGGGCTGGATCGAGTGGGGCGTGGATAGTTGGATACGATGTGGGTGGGTATAGATGGAGAGATTGATGACTTAGAATCATAGTAGGTCTTGTGGAGATTGATAGGTTATAGAGTGGATTTTTGGAGATAGGCTGTTGTCACCCTTCTTACGTAAGACCCCTAGTTTGATCTTACTCTTTTGTATTTGGTTTAACCACCATAGCTATATATTTACCCTTTCAGGAACAACATCATATTCAGAGAGATATAGAGAAAGAAGTTATCCATTTACATTTATTTGCATAAATACATTATATATACATTATATACATACATATGCATAGTTGCACACATCTACTCACAAGTATTTTCATATATGTAGTGACCAATAGGTCACGAGTTCGAATCCCTCTATTGTAATGACCTAAGTTTCTACCTATAAAACAAAAAATATATAGTTTTGCACAAATCTACACAAACATTCTTCAAATTAAATTACTAATATACTGTACAAGAAGGGAAAAAAAAGTGGAAGCACGGTCTGACTTCAACCTGAATTGTTCTATAGACTCGTACCTCTGTATATGTCCAATTAGGAGAAGAAAGTAAGTTGATTGTATGTACTTTCAACCCTACATGACGTGAGCTATATATAGAAGAAACTAACTGCAACCATCAAAAACCGGTTCGAGTTTCTACAATCAACAACATATATAGATCACTCGCGTGGGCATCCTAGCAAGCAAGCTATGGTGGATAATCATCTGAATAAAAAATCACAGACTTGTCTCCAAACATTTCCTCAAACCACTCTCGTCTCCATCCCTCGACAACTTTTTCGATAAAACCCTCAATCCTCCTTTGCAATTCAGGGTCATAATCCTCCTCCTCTTCCTCTTCCTCGTCCCATCCAAACTCGTACTCATCACTTCCACTGTCATCCTCATCTTCATCGTACCCATCAAACCCGTGATAGTACCCATCCTCTTCTAATATACTCCCCCTCCGCGTCATCACCCCTAACAAAGAGAACTAAAGGAGGATTCTCTCCCAATAGTACCGGATCATGAACCGATAACCATATTATCGCAAAGATTATGACGTTGAGCACCGAGAAGGACAAGAGTGGACTAGAGCATAGTTCGACAAGATTCAGACCTTGCGACAACCAGAACTTTACAAAGGCGATCAGAACAATAGATGAACAAAGTAGGAACACTAGTTGGGGCTTATGGGCAAACACCATTCGGATTGTACGTGTTTACTTAAATATATGTATCTGATTCTTCACATTTTGCAGTGGACAGTATATATATATATATATATATATATATATATATATGTGTGTGTGTGTGTGGGTACTATCACGGGTTTGATGGGTACGATGAAGATGAGGATGACAGTGGAAGTGATGAGTACGAGTTTGTATATATATATATATATACAAAGATTGGTGTGCGTACGTAGGGAGCAAGGAATTTACTGTTTTGAAGGAATATGTGTGGTGAGGTTTCTTGGAAACTTATAAGAAGGTATTAAAGAATATAATGTAGTGTAAGTAAACCATTTGATTTATTAAACAATTGAGACTTCTGACTTTGTCAATATCATATTAATATTAATATATATAGTACTTTGAGAATGTTTATGCGGCAATTATATATATATATATATATATATATATATAGGATTGAGTTCAAGTGAGAATGTCTATTTAGTGACTAAATAGAGATTGGTTCAGTGACTTAATAGAGATTGGTTCAGTGACTAAATAGAGAGTGGTTCAGTGACTAAATAGAGATTGGTTCAGTGACTAAATAAAGAGTGGTTTAGAGACTAAATAGAGAGTGGTTCAGGGACTAAATAGTGATTGGTTCAGTGACTAAATAGAGAGTGGTTCAGAGACTAAAAAGAGAGTGGTTCAGTGACCAAATAGAGAGTGGTTCAGAGACTAAATAGAGAATGGTTCAGTGGCTAAATAGAGAGTGGTTCAGATACTAAATAGAGAGTGGTTCATTGACTAAATAGAGAGTGGTTCAGTGACTACATACAGAGTGGTTCAGTGACTAAATAGAGATTGGTTCAGTGACTAACTAGAGAGTGGTTCAGAGACTAAATAGATTTTGGTTCAGTGAGAGTAAAAGGGCTGAACCAATGAGAGTAAAAAGGGCTGAACCACTATGAATAAAAAGGCTGAACTACTAAGAGTAAAAGGGCTGAACCACTTCTTGGTAACTTCATGAACCACTTCTTTATAGTTTGTGAACCACATTTTTTTCCAACAAAACATATACAAAGTGGGTGTCTATGTGTAGATAAAATTAAATTACACCCAAAAATATTTTTTTTATATTTTTTTAACAAATGAAAATGCCAAAAAATAATTTTTAAAAGTCCAGGTAAACACTTTTCATATGTACGTACATTGTCTAATTAATTAGTAAGTTTTGTTGATTGACGCGTACAATTAATTAGCGTTACCTGTGAGAGTGGGGTGTTACTAATTAATTGGGGGAATACGCGTGTCTCGTATTTTTGGACCAGTCAAATTACTTTTTTCCTTCTCACCGGTTCACCTCTTCTCACCTGAACCCGACCCTATATATATATATATATATATATATAGGGGCGAGTTCAAGTGAGAAGCACCCCTTCCGATGAGAAGGAAAGAAGCAATATAATTGGTGGAAACGGGTCAAAATTTTAATTAAAAATAAAATCCTTCACGCGCTTTTCTATTAAGTAGTTTCTATTAAGTAGATCAGATCTACACCTTCTTCCTCCCATGCTCCAATTGTTGGAATCCAAAGCCCGTGCCTCCTCTCTCTCAATCCTCGACCAGTCCGTCCAGTCCTCCGTCGAACATGTCGAACCCGCCGTAGCCGATGTATCGGGACTCGTCGAAGTTGTTGGTGGCGGCGACGAACCGGAGCTACCATCACCTCTCGCTCCGGCTTTCTGCCTCCGCCGCTACCGGATCTGCCTTTAATGATGACCTCGGGTCCTCGACAACTTCCGACGGAGCCGAATCACCGACATCGACCCCGGATTCGTGCATCTCGAGGTCGGACTCAAGCGAATCCGAGTGGCCTTAGGCGCCTGGAGCTTCCTCGCCACCCACCGACGCCGTCAAGCACACCTTGGACCACCGGCGCCTGGAGCTTCCTCTGGCTCCCAAATAGATATAGCGTTGTTTGTTCTCGTATATGTGAGAATTTGTATGCTTAATATCCAATTTGGCTTGTTCGATTTGCTCAAATTTAATCCAGTGTATGTCTTCGGTTCATGTTTGCAAAAGAGTGGGTGAGATCTGTAGGTTGAAGGTAGAAAGTCTTATGGTTCTTTTGCTAAAAGCTGGATTTGCTAAAATTTGTAAATTATAAATTACAAGACGAAGTGCAGTATTTAATGGGAGGGAAAAAGGAAAAAAGGGGTCTTATATTAATTGGTTCAGACGTTTATACCAAGTGGTTCAGAGATTTATACCAAGTGGTTCAGTGTTTTAATACCAAGTGGTTCAGAGGTTTATACCAAGTGGTTCAGTGTTTTAATACCAAGTGGTTCAGTGTTTTAATACCAAGTGGTTCAGAGGTTTATACCAAGTGGTTCAGTGACTTAATAGAGATTGGTTCAGTACTAAATAGAGATTGGTTCAGTGACTAAATAGAGATTGGTTCAGTACTAAATAAAGAGTGGTTCAGTGACTAAATAGAGAGTGGTTCAGTGACTAAATAGAGATTGGTTCAGTGACTAAATAGAGATTGGTTCAGTGACTAAATAGAGATTGGTTCAGTACTAAATAAAGAGTGGTTCATTGACTAAATAGAGAGTGGTTCAGTGACTAAATAGAGAGTGGTTCAGTGACTAAATAGACATTGGTTTAGTGACTAAATAGAGAGTGATTCAGTGACTAAAAAAATTAACTATTTTTTTTAATACCAAGTGGTTCAGGGTTTAATACCAAATGATTCAGAGTTTTAATACCAAGTGGTTCAGAGTTTTATACTAAGTGGTTCAGAGTTTTTATGCTAAGTGGTTCATGAGTTTTTATACCAAGTGGTTTATCAAATAAATAGACTATTTATAGCTTCATGAACCATTTCTTGATAACTTCATGAACCATTAGAAATAAAATGGTTGAACCAATACGAGTAAAATAGATGAACCAATACAAAGAAAAAGCTTGAACCACTAAGAGTAAAATGACTGAACCACTATGACTAAAATTGCTGAACCACAACAAATAAAATGGCTGAACCACTATGAATAAAATTGCTGAACCAATACAAATAAAATGGCTGAACCACTTCTTGTTAATTTTTTTTTCAACAAAACATATACAAAGTGGGTGTCTATGTGTAGATAAAATTAAATTACACTCAAAAATATATTTTTTATATTTTTTTAACAAGTGAAAATGTCAGAAAATAAATTTTAAAAGTGGATGTAAAGATTTTTATATGTTGGATGAATGGTGGCAGTGTTGGTTGGTTCAAATCCCACGTACAACATAGGAACATCATACAACATGTGTGTGGGGCACACGCGCAAGGTTAGTGCGAGTGGGGGAGCTTATTTTTTGGCCTTGGCTAGTTTAGCGCACCAACTGTCCGTGTTTTTTTTTAAAATTATTTTAATACTTATGCACCAATCAAATCACTTCTTTCCTTCTCACCGGTAGGATACTTCTCACCCGAACCCAACCCTATATATATATATATTATGCATCGCTAATTCTTCAATATATTATATATGTTGATTTCGTCAATGGAATTAACCGTGTTTGGAAACTCAAAATGATTAACTTAGTTGCGGGGATATTAGGGTATTCCTAAGTGACATATCTATCTCTGACTCTGCTCAACTTTCACCAGATTAATGACGCACTACGTACTGTCATCAGATTTATGACGTGTTACAAAATGTGTACATATGTTTAACATTCCATCGTCTTCTTAACTTTTAATGGGAAAATGGTCCCAATTGGTGGTTCTCGATGTCTATAATTGGTTGTTCTCGATGTCTATATAAGTTTGAGTGAGACTATTGATAAGACGCTGAAACGTCTATTTGATAAGATGAATATCAGTAAATTGCACACATGTCCTTATTTTCAATTTCGATCTCAACCCTAGCTAACTCAACCGGGTGGTGTCTTTTAACTGCCTACTCCCCTTGAGAGTCATCATCAGATTTGTTCACTTTTTATTGATCTCCTGTGATTTGAGCTTGATCGATTTCCATGGTGCAGTGGTTGTTCCATCCTCTCCCTTTCTCAATTTCACGCTCGACCATGGCGCCTCTCGACAACCTGTAAACTAGCCGTCCACCGACATATACTAGTGCTAATACTACTCGCCGTCCACCAAACAACCCTGCATGACCGCACCATCAAAGTTCCCTTCTGCATCTCTTTCTTCCCCTCATCTATTGCATTTTGCTTGACTGGTTTGGTTAGGCATCGCACTAATCAACCTAGTTGTGATTTGTGTCTTAATAAATTGAATTTTATAAGAAATAAGAAGTTCAGTATGATTTCCATTAGAATCATAATCAATTTGTGCAGTTTGAGAGAAGGGCTAAATAATATGCTTTGTTGTTGATGATGTCATGTGGAAGTTGATTTTGTTCTTGAGCAAACCATCGACAATTATATGGGTTTCATTGATGGCGTTGTTGCAACACCATTGATGGTGTTGATCGATAATTAGGGCGGTGATTGCGTTGTGAAAGATCCAGGTCTTTTGATTAAGTGTTGGGCCATTACGTAATTATTTTATACAAAAAAAATTGTGCAATTTACCGAATTTGATCTTCTCAATAGACGTTTTGCCATCTTGTCTATAGCCTCTATGCATAGGTTTTTACAAAGGCAAATTTACCTAAAGCTACCCGTTAAACATACTTTTACACTTAACTACTCATTAAATACGACATTAGAAAAAATCACTCATTAAATGATTTCTGTTAAAAAAATTATCACTCATTGTCTATTTCTATTAGAGGTTTTGTCAAATATATATGATATTATAATATATTAAGCTTTATATTTAAATTAGAATATCAAATATATTTAATAACATGCTTTACTAATTTTTTAAAAAATCTTTTTTTTAAAAAAAACTTGATGCATATATGAACAAATTCTCCTATTTTATTTCTAAAAATGGTTATAAATTTTAAAAATAATTTATAGACTACTTTTTAATCAAAATTAAAATAAATTTATAAGTCATTAACATTTTTTAAAATTTTTAATACTAATAATAAATATAGAATTTAAATTTATTACACATTTCCCCCCTAATATATTAATATAAATTTTTTTATCCCTACCATAAATATGATTTAAATATATTCAATTTAAAATTTAAAATTTGAAGTATAGAATATTAAAATATACTATATTTAATGGAATTCTAATGGAAATATGTGGTGGGTGTGGTGATTTGTTTATAAAAACCATTTAATAGGTATTTTCTATAATTTCGTATTTAACAAGTGGTTAAGTGTAAAAGCCTATATTTAATGGGTGGTTTGCTATTAATTTCTCTTTTGCAAATAAATTGCAGAGTCAAACTATTTACATTATATAAAATGACTATTAACAAGGTAGTTTTAATGAAATTGCACACAAGTCATTTTTTCATTTTAAAACATTGTTACGAATCGACATGAGACAAAACCAAAATTGAAGTCAAATCTATACTACTATACTACTATAAGTATGGCGGAGAGTAGGAGCAATCCAGACCATTTAGATGTTATATATATGTGTGTGTGTTTATGTACGACCAATATTAACCCTCCTTCCATTGATTTTGCCGCTTTCTTCCCCTCCTTGTGTCACCTTCGTGTTATTGTCGTTGTTGTCTTTGTACCACCTCAACCGCTCTCTTCCCTCCCTTCGTTGGTAATTACATATATATAATCTAATTATATAATATAAGTCGAGTGATGGGTTGGGTGACGGGTCGGGAATGGCTTGAATGTGGCCTATAACTATAGTAATTGTGGTATGGAATGTGTCATAGGTGGACGATCTTTATTAAGGAATCTCTTACAAGCCTAGCTGATTTGATAAAATCAATCTTTGAAGCAAGATACTTTCGCGGGTATATATTAAATCTTTTAGGATTCATGTGCCCTTGTATTTGACATATACATGCAAACACGGAACTGGGGGTGGGTTGGGCTTTACTGAAGTCCACCCCAAACAAGTAGAATTTATATAATAAGAGGAAAAGATAACCACAAAATTAATGTGGCACAATGGTTATTTAGGTTAGTACTCTGTCACAATTACCTGCGAAATCCATAAAAACAAAATCAATTAGGTAAGCACAATAGAGAGGGATTAAAAACCCCAATTGAATGTATATGTACCACTTCTTTTTCCATAAAATTGAATGGTAACATGCAGGGTTACTTCCATTGTATGAAAGGACTAAGGCAAGGAGATCCAATCCCCCCTTAATTTTTGTTTTATGTGCCAATTATCTTTCAAGGACTTTGAATTGCAAGACAAGACACCCCTTTTTCAAGTTCCATCCTAAATGCAAGCAGCTGCAGATTACTCATCTTGCTTATGCAGATGATCTCATATTGCTATCAAGAGGAGACAAGGAATCAATTAAAATTCTCCTTGACTCTCTAGAGCACTTCACTGAAGTATCTGGGCTTGAAGTTAGTCCTACAAAATCATCTAATTTTCTAGTAGGAGTAAAGGATGAGGACACGGACTACCTAATCTCCAGATCTGGGTTCAATCAAGGCTCTTTCCCATTCAGATACTTGGGTAATCCTATATCCTCAGGGAAGTTAACTCTCTCTCAGTTCTCTCCTCTTTTAGATAAATTGATTGCAAACATTAGCTATTGGAACTCCAAAACCTTGTCTTATGCAGGAAAAATTGAGCTGATCCAAACTGTTCTACAGGGCATTCAAGCCTTTTGGTTCTCCATTTTACCCTCTCCTATGGTGCTAATACAAAGGATAAATAGCATGTGTGCCAAGTTTCTTTGGAAATCCCACGAGATTAAATGGAAAGATGTGTGTCTTTCTAAAGAAGAAGGTTGTCTAGGTCTTAAAGATTTGAAAACATGGAACAATGCCTTTCTGTCCAGGCTATTATGGGATGTTATGCAAAAAAAAGTACAACCTCTCGATTAGATGGGTGCACCACCAATACATACAAGATGGAAGCCTATGGTCCTAGAATGTACATAAGGTTAATGATTCTCCTTTGATTAAGAAAATTTTAACCATTAGAGATGAGTTACTAACCTTTACAAGTAACGAGGAAAGAGAAATACAACTTCTGAGTTCTTGGCATAATGGGGTGGAATTCCATATTCAAAAGCTTATGAACACTTTAGAAGGAAGACAACAAAGAAGGCTTGGAGTAGTGTTGTGTGGGACGATAAAATTATTCCAAAACACTCCTCCATCCTTTGGTTAGCTGCAAAGAGAAGGCCTGCAACTAAGGACCTTATCAAGATCGGGGAAGTTGATCTTACTTGCCCTTTTTGCAATCAAGAAAATGAATCACATGAGCACATCTTCTTTGCTTGTGAGTTTTATTCGAATATTTGGATGCAGATAAAATAATGGATGGGCATTTAGAGAGGAATGAACACCTTGTAAGGTGCTCTTAAATGGATGAAGAAGGAAGCTAAAGGCAAAGGATGGAGATCAAAAGCTAAGAGGATTGCCCTGGCAGCAACAATTTACAACATTTGAAAAGTCAGAAACGACAAGGTTTTTGAAAACAAGACTAAGAGCTTCGCTAAGCTGACCCACCTTATCAAATTGCTTGTTTACAGATCTCTAAGTAGCCACTTCTCCTTACATTTCACAACATCTTCAAGCCCACAAGAAGAGCTGATCCCAGGAGGAGACACACCTGAAGAGGAACTCCAAATCTAAGCTGAAACAGCTCGCGCATAGCTATGCAGATCACTCCCTAGACTGCTTAATGAGCAAGGTTTTTCACCTAAAGGTTGTAATGTAGAAGGAGCAACATTTTGTTTTTTTGCTGCTCCACTGATTTTAAGCTTGCTCTAGTTGTTTAATGGTGTATAAGGGATCCAAAGTATTGTTTTGTAGCATCCTTGATGGCATAGCCGAAGGGGATGCTCCAACTCATTACTTTGGCGTGTATGCCCGACTTCCGACAGCCTTGGCTTGAAGAGATAGGATCCGCACATGGCTTAGACACATCCCTATTGACTCCATGGGAAATGAGCCTCACTCATCATATAGGTACAAAGAGGGGTTGTCCTCATTTTGGTACCTAGTGCATTCTCAACTAAACCACTTGTAAATATCTATTTTTCTAATATATTTTAACCTTTAAGATCATTTTTTTAAAAACCCCAACTGAAACTGTAGAACATCATCACAAAATCTTCCACTCCTTCAGATCGCGTACGGGTTGTGAGGGATGGTTGGCAATAAAATTGGACATGGAGAAAGTGTATGATAGAGTAGATTGTAATTTCATAAAAAAGATTTTAGATAAATTCGGGTTTCACCCTACGTTCATCACTTGGGTCATGGAATGCGTAACGACTGTTTCCTTCTCAGTGCTAGTTAACAACGGCCTTACATACATGTTCTTCCCCTCTCGTGGTCTTCGCCAAGGGGATCCTCTATCTCCATTCTTGTTTATCCTAGGGGCATAAATCCTAGCTCAGAAACTCTCATCAGAAACAACCATGGATAATAGTCCAATTGGATTTACTTTTGGTAGAAACGACCCTCAGGTTCCTTTCCTATCATTTGTCAATGACATCATTATTTTCACAAGAGACAGTGTTGCCGCATGGCAGAAAGTTAGATCTATAATTGATACATACTTGTAAAGTGTCCGGACAAAAAGTTAATTATCATAAATCTAGCTTCCAAGCTACAAAAGGCATTCCGAACTCTAGGATTTCAGAGCTTAGCAATTGTTTAAATATTACAAACGATAACTCGTTGGAAAAATACCTCGGATGTTTGATTATTAATGGTAGAGTGAACAAACACACTCTTGAAGACATCATTTGCAAATCTAAAGAACAACTTAGTAAACGCCGAGCTAATGCTTTATCACAACATGGACGTGCAACCGTAATCAACACACACTTATCAGCCAAACCGCTGTATACAATGCAAAAATTTCTATTACCCTTATCAATTCATAAAGAACTTGATCAGATTAATAGGATGTTCTTCTGGAATAAAGATCTTCAACACCGTCCACTTATTAGTTGGGACCGGATTTGTAGACCAAAAAAATGTATAGGACTTAGGAAATCAAAAGAGATGAATGAAGCCCTTCAAATGAAACTACTTTGGAAAATATTGGCCGAACCTGATAATGTTTGGGTTACTCTTATCAAACATAAGTATCTTCGCTCAGCTAACATCCTCGAGTACAAAAAACGAGGTGACTCCTCATGGTAATGGGCCAAACTGATAACTCTTATTGATAAATTTAAGCTAGGGCTTATTTGGTCAGTTGGTAATGGGACTACTATCAAATTTTAGACGGATAATTAGATAACAACTTCCTCTCTACAGGCTAGGGAAGATTGGCCCCAAATTAATAACATAGAGGAAACTGTTAGTGACTACATTTTGGGTGGCAGATAGTGGAAGGAAAAACTGAGCAATGTGTTACCAAATGACATAGTCAAAGAAATTCTGGACATTCCACTTCCCGTTTCTCCCTTTGAGGATCGGTTGTATTGGTGGCCTGACAGTGCGGGTTGGTTCATCACTTTAGGTGCATAAAAACTAATCACAACGCAATCCTCTCTAAACTTAGACAATAACGCATGGATATGGAATTTGGATGTTCCACCGAAGGTCAAAAATTTTCTTAGGGAAATTCTGTCAGAATGGTCTCCCGACTGCTTCTAGGCTTGCCCAACGACGGGCCTGTGTTCCTCCCACCTATAGCCTTTGCGACGGCGCGGTAGAAGATGATATTCACTTCCTGTTTGAATGCCAATATGTGCGCCCTCTCTTTCGTCTCCCTACACACACAAACTCAACAACATCCCGTATGATAAGTCAATCACAAGATATAAAACTAATCATGTCCTTCATTAGAAACAACCTTACACTTGTGGCCAAGGTGGAGCTTGCTTTCTCTTGGTGGACAACTTGGTATATTCGGAACCAATATGTTTTTAGACAGGTCCCCATCCCTCACCGGGATTCTTCTTTACGTACTATTAAAACTCATAAGGAGAATTGGAGTAAAACTTCGCACTTTGAGTACAGTCTTGATGAGGACCACCAATTACACAAACAAAACCCTAATTACCCATGGAGGAAAAAGAAGCATGGTAAGATTACATGGCGCAAACCCCCTAGGGGAACCCTAAAGTTAAATTTAGATGGATCCACAATTGTAAACAATGACAGTTCGGCTGGAGCCATAATCCGGGACTAGAAAGGACGGCCGATACATATTTGTTACCAGAAAATTGGTAAACAAAGTCCACTGAAAGTGGAAGCTCTTGCTCTCAAGTTAGGAATTCAACATGTGCTACAACTCCGTATCGACAAAATCCACATTGAAGGGGATTCCATTATAATTATAAACCACCTGAACAAAACATCTAAATGCCCTTGGGAAATTGAACTAATCTTGTCAGATATTAAACTCTTATTATCGACTATGAAAGAAGTTTCCTTCTTTCATGTTCCCCGGTTAGGCAATAGAGTGACGGATAGGGTTGCACACCTTTGCCACTCTGCCTAGGGTGTCGATATTTACAACGATTTTGGTCTTCTAGACCTCATCCATAAGGATGTTACCATGTAGAGTTCGCTCACCCGAATTCTTTCATAATAAAAAAAATCCGGGTATATAAGAACAGAACAGAACCAAACGACAACAAAATGAGCACTTCAAGTATCTCCAGACATGCATAAAACAGTCAAGAATACAAGTCAAATCTTCAAAATGAAAATGGGATATGAAATATGGTTGGAAACTGTAAAGCTCAAGGCATTTCAACTTGATAAATGTTTACAATGTGTAGGAAAAACTTGATCCTTAATTAAGTTCTTTCAATTCCTTTTTAGCTTTCTATTTGGCAATAAAACATTTCTCTTTTCAACTAAAAAATTTAGGAGGATAAGATAACACATGGGACCTTTGGTAGTTCCGATTAAACCAAATTTGACAAGGATGAAAAATGTTGAAAGGTGCACATGGTAAAAGAATGATATGGAGTAAAAACCAATTCCTCACTAATGCATTAGGGGAATTCCCGGAAAGTGTCTTTTTTTGTAAGGAAGAAGTGCATAATCTGTAGGATACTTAATTGATCAAAAGTACACAGATTGTAGACTTTTAAATGGCACATCATTATCTTCATAAAAATGAAGGTGGGGGTGATATAGATCAAGTATGAATTATCAATTTACCATGGAACTTGAACAAATCAGTGATATAGATCATGTTAGTAAGCCTTCTGGTAGACCCATGTCAATTACTCCCTTCGTCTCGAAATTTAGGTCGTTTTAGCTTTTAATTCTTGTATCAAAATTTAGGTCGTTTTAGGTTTTCTAGGTAGGGGATAGTAATGATTTGTATCGATTTGTGTGTTGTTCACTTTTTTTTAAAGATTTTGATTGGTTAAAAAATATAGTGGGTGTTAAAAAAATAATAAAATTTATGAAAAAGTTAGTGAAATGATGATGTTGATTGAGGGGTGAGTGTTTTATTAAAACTTGTGCAAAATTCTAAAACAACTTAAATTTTGAGATGGAGGGAGTATGTCTAATGATGGTTACAACATACTTGACAACTCTACTTCCTTGATGTGCTTGGAAAAGTGAATGTAATTTACCAATTTTTCCTAATTACATAATTGATTACAAATTTCCCAATTCAACAATCCAATTGATATCTACTTAGATCATAAAAATACATGGGAAGAAAAAGATTAAGCCCTAATTTCTTCTTAATAAAAAAGAGTTACTATAAAAATAAAAATCGGAAAAATAAGCAATCTTTTTAGCAAGGATGGATAACCTCTCTGTGTTACAGGAAATCCTTTCTCCTCTCACAGGGATACAAATCTTTTCCTTTTTTTTAATGGAATGGAGGCACAAATCTGAAAAATTGGGAACTAAAAATAGCACTAACATTTAACAATAAAAATATGAATGAATCTAATTAAGTTCAATAACTAGCTACTTCAAGTCAATTTCCATTATTTTTGAGGCCACAACTTGAAGGTATTGATAACAGGGGCAATAAAGTGGTGATTGGAAGAGTTCAATGATAAATTAGGCATTAAACAAGTTGCCAATGCTACCAATGATGTTGTTGGACATGGTATGAATCATTCTCTATTTAGATCTTGCTTTTTTAATGATAAATTGTGAATGCATTGATGGCTTGTTACATTGATGAACTTTTAAAGTACCACTTAAAAAGTTCATGGGTATTAGTATAGCAGTTGCCAATGTCTTGACATGTTTGAAGAGTAGAGCATGGCTGATCAGCACGTCAGAAAGCATTGCTTAGGTTTGTTCTTCGCCATGATATTGATTTTCAAAAGTTTAATTGAGAAACTATGCATAACAATTTATTGAGAAACCTTATCAGCTAATGGAGATGGAGAAATTGGTGAGGTTGATTGCTAAAGACATGAAGAAGGTTGGCAAGGAAGGCATGATTACTGATTACAATCCAAGTAAGTTGTTTTTTTTTTTCCAGCAAATGGAGATAGAAAAATTTACTCTTCCCTTGCTTTGTTTATTAAGTTTTGCAATACCATTTTATTGTTCTTACCCAAGCATTTAGGATAATCTTCTGATAAGAAATATAACACTTATCATTTTACACATGCTTGATTTATCTGGATTTTTAAAAATCATTAATATATTGAGTTGGACTGGAAATGTGAAAGAATAGTTGGTAGATGACGGTGGTTCTACAAAAGATGTAGGAACATGGTGCAATGAAATCTACCTCACTCCCTTTTCACATCCTTTGGCTGATGAAATCGACAATCCAGAGTACTAACGGTTGTGGTGGTCAATCATCATGCTTTAAAATTCAAGCCACACATAGAATGAGGTCAATTTATGGGAGTTTTTGAGATAGACACGTTTTGGGTAAGAGACCCCCCCTCTCACTAATTATAATTTTCTTGTGCATGAATACATAATACTTGTTTAATAATTTTGATATCACCTACCTTGTCTATGATCCTATTATAACTTTTAGTGATTTTTTTTGTTTTTAAATCTATAAGTAATTAAGTTGGATAATGGAGTGTGGTTGATATAATTTCTACTAGCACCGACAGTGGGGTAACCCATATTCTAATTTCTAACCCTATTAATCCTTTCTTGTTGAACTTGTAGCCAGGGCTGCAAATCTAGCTTCTGATTTCTGGATTTTCCTTACTTGTTTTGAAGACCTAGGGTTTGATCTGGCATTTCAGGGGTCTTTTTTGGGGCTTTGTCGATAGCTTTTTTCTGCTGTCGCGGCAAAGATTCTTGATATTTTATTTTTGAACGAAAAAATTCAATATCAAGAATCATGGATTTAGGTTTTAGGGTTATTTGATTGCCTGATTGCAAACTTTCTTTTTCCTACCTCTTGGTAATATGGTAGCTTAGGGATCCTGCAGGCTTGGGTTTGGTTAATGGCAAACTACCAATCATCTCAATTTCAAGCCATGTTGTTAGATTTGATTTTCCCCTACTATAGTGGTTTTGTTTTTGCTGATATCACATCAAGGTTTCTTGAGAAGTGGAAAATGCCCCGTTCTTTCGGTTATGTTAGTTGGGCACGCCATGCACGTATTCGTCAATGGCCAATTATCCGGTATATACCTCTTCGATTCAATAGAAGTTTTTTTTACATGTAAGCTATTTTCAGGTTGATTTCCACAAGAAGTTGTGTCGAAACGTCTCACCAATTCTCATTACAGTCTTTAGAAACAGTTTGTCTGTGACCTGTAGTCTGTCTTTATCCAAGATTTTTTAGGACTTATTGTGCTGGTTGATAGCGTCTATTTAGCAATGATTATAGGGCATGTTTGAGTTGGCCGGGTCTAGTCTTTAGAAACAGTTTGTCTGTGACCTGTAGTCTGTCTTTATCCAAGATTTTTTAGGACTTATTGTGCTGGTTGATAGCGTCTATTTAGCAATGATTATAGGGCATGTTTGAGTTGGGTCTAGAGCATTTAAGTTAAATATTTTATATACTTTTTGGCCCTTTTTGTTTAGTTTTGTGGAATCGGTGTCTACCGCGGTTATATTGCAATTTCAGATGTTTCGGAGCGGTTTTGGTGTTGATTCAAGAGCTTAAGGAGAAAGAGATGATTCAAAGCTTTTTGGCAAGCCTGGAGATTATTAAAGACGAGCTACATGGATGGAATCGAGGAGACAAACCAAAAGAAGCGAAGCAAGCTCGGAAAAGTTAAGCCGCAGGAACCACTCAGCCGAGTGGTGCATGCAAGAGTGAACAATCCCAGAACCACTCGACCGAGTGCAGAAACCACTCGAGTCTCACTCTGGTCGAGTGCATTATAGAATATGGTTCACAGAGTCCACTCGATCGAGTGCAGAAACCACTCGACCGAGTGTTTCCTGTGTTCAGAATTTAATTCATTCTTTTTTCTCTAAAAACGGGGGGATTTCGAAGGTTTGGGTTCAGACAGTAGAGGGCCGAAAAATAAGTTCTTGTGGGGATTTTGGGGAAACTTTGGTGGATTCTAATCGGAAACTTGTTGAATTCTTCATTTTCGGTAAATCTCTTTCCTTCTTATAGAATCATGTTTGCTTTGTTGAATTTGAATGAATTGAGCATGAAATTCTCCATGAGTGGCTAGATTTCTTGTTCTAGGGTAGGGATTGTCCCGACAATGTGGAAATAGGCTTGTTCATCGTATCTTTCGAATGATTCTGAATTAGATTGTGGTTTTAATCATGTTGTGCTTATTTTGATTGATGCGAGTCGATTAGATCCGATTTAGGGTTTGAAATCGAAAGACGATAAACCTAAATTGGAATTTAGATGGTGATTTGAGACCGAAAGGTGATTAGGATCCATCGGAACTACACGATTAAACCCGAAGTTTATTGATCGAAAGTGAAACTAAACTTCTTGAGGATTCATAGGTTGTCATAGATGTTCTAGGCAATTTTGATATTATTAGGAGCCGAAAGGCAACCTTAGTGTGATTATTGCCTAAAACTCTACGAACTTAAATGGTCTAAATCAGTTGCTTGAGCCCAAAAGGAGAATTGCTAACCGATTTAGGCACATTCGCACTAAACCCGAAAGGGGATGCGCGATTACCTTAGATAACCTACCTCCACAATTTGATTTCGGAATCACTCGAGCGAGAAAATATTTGTTTTGCCTATTGATGATGCATTGTTGGTAAATCCTTAACCCTAAACGCCTTCCATATATATATATATATATATATATATATATATATATATATATATATATATTTCTTAACACTTCATCGGTTTTCCTGGTTACTTTATATACGCTCTCTTAATCTGCTTGTTTATTCTGAACTTGGTTGAACTAGCTTGAATTTACAATCGATATTTCTCCGGTCCTTGTGGATATGACACTTGATTACTACAACTGAACCCCATACACTTGTGGGTGTAGGTTATTAGCCTATCAAGTTTTTGGCGCCGTTGCCGGGGACCGGTGCTAGTATCGATCGTCTTTTCGACGACTAGTTCTCTAAGTTCTTTTGTTGCTTTGATTTGTTTCTTTTTGTCATTGGATTCAGGTGGTGCTTTACATTGAATGCAAAAGGCAAAAGGCTCTAGCGTTCTAGTGCCTTTTGACCCCGAACCTGAGCGCACCTTTTGTAGAAGAAGAGCTGAACAGCAAGCTGCTAGAGCAGAAACAATGGCTGACGCTATGGCTAGATTGGAAGAACTGGAGCGGCAAATGGCTCAAAGAGATCTAGAAAATGCCGACCTCCGACAACAATTAGCTAATCAACAGTTACAACTTGGCCAACCACAAGGGCCAACTACTCTAGGAGAGCGGATGGATCCATCTCAGTATCTACCACAACCGGGTGTTGTCCTTCCTCCATTAACACCCGCCAACTTCGAGCTGAAAGCTTCTTTGCTGAATATGATAAGGCAAAATCTTTTCAATGGGCTTCCTTCGGAGAATCCTCACCAACACATCGCCACTTTCAAGGAATTGCTAGACACGGTGAAGGTTCAATGAGTTAGTACAGAGGAGCTTCTGCTGAGGTCTTTCTCTTTTTCTTTGAGTGGAAAGGCTAAACACTGGTACAACTCTATTCCTGCTAGTACCATTACTACTTGTGACACCTTGTCTTCTGAATTTTTGAATCAATTCTTCCCACCCGCTAAAACTGTTGAGATGAGAAGGAAGATAAATGCTTTTGCAGCAAGAGATGGAGAAAACATCCATGAATCATTGGAGAGATTCAAGGATCTGTTGTTTGAATGTCCCCATCATGGGATGCCTAAGCTGAATTTGTTGGAGATCTTCTACAAGGCTGTTGATGACCACACTAGGCTATTGATCGACTCCTCATCCGGAGGAGGGTTCTTAGAGATGGAGGCCGATGATGCTTAGGCCTTTGTAGAGAAGACGACCAAGAGATATGGGAAATACTCGCAACCCATGGCACTCTCTAATGTCAAAAGGGGTGCAAGGATCTATGAGGTGGATGCTGGAACTTATAAGGATGCTAGATATGACTCATTGGCTGCTGAAATTAAACGTCTAGCCTCAGTTATGGAGAAGTCTTTGTCTACCAAGGAAGTGAGTGTTGCGGGTTCTAGACCAGTGCCATGCCAGTTCTGTGAATCCCAGGATCACACTATTTCAGCTTGCTAAATCTATGTCTCCCAAGGAGATGCTAGTCAAGAGGAGGAAGTTGGCTACATGGGCAACAACTACAATAGGGGTCAAGGTTACAACCGGAACTATAGCAACTTCAATCCCTGAGCGAGCGATCATCCCGGTTTCTCCTACGCTAATAAGCAGGCCGCGGAAGGGCCGCCTCCAGGTTTTACACAAAAAGCCCCACCACAGAAGGACAAGATGGAGATAATGATGGAACAGCTTATGGGAACCGTTAAGAGTCTAGCTGGAGAAGTGCAGAATCTCACAAGGGGACAGAAAATGCTTGAGATCAAGTAGCTTAGCAGGCCAACAACATTGCTAGGCCCGCTGGTCAGTTTCCAGGGAGAACAGAAGATAATCCTAAGGGACATATTTCTATTGTGTCCCTAAGGAGTGGTAAGCAATTAGAAGACTCGAGGTCTTTTGAGCCAATTGGAGCTCAAGAGAGTGCTGAGACTGAAGGGGATAAAGCTGCAGAGTCGGAGAAAGAGCCGCCCTATATCCCACCTCCTCCTTATAAGCCACCGCTTCCATTTCCACAAAGGAAGGCTCAAGCTCAGATTGAGAAGCAATACAGGAAGTTCCTGGAGGTGTTGAAGAAGCTTTACATCAACATCCCCTTCACCGATGCTTTGTCCCAAATTCCCTCTTATGTGAAGTTCTTGAAGGAGATCCTCTCTAACAACAAGAAGCTAGATGAGTGTCAGACGGTATTTCTCAATGAGGAGTGTAGTGCCTTGATCCAAAACAAGCTACTACCTAAGCTGGAGGACCCAGGTAGCTTCGTTGTCCCTATTTCCTTTGGTCATGGTCCTGATTATAAAGCTCTATGTGATTTGGGAGCTAGCACAAGCTTGCTTCCCCTTTCTATTTGTAAAAAGCTAGACTTAGGAGAGCTTAGGTCTGCTAGGATGCAACTTATTATGGCGAACAGGTCCATAGCCCATCCCGCTGGTATCTTGGAGGATGTTCCTATAAAAGTGGGTAAGTTCTTTGTACCTGTGGATTTTGTTGTTTTAGATATGGACGCCGACATTCGCGTCCCTGTCGTTCTTGGAAGGCCTTTCTTAGCCACTACAGGTGCTGTGATTGTTGTTAGAAAAGGGACTTTTTCCTTTGAAATAGGGGATGAAAAAGTTGAGTTTAACCTTCCTAAATCTTTGAAAGCCCCTGTTTTTGAGGATGAATGTTACAGGATTGATATAATAGACGAAGAAGCTCAAGATGTCATGACAGAGGTGATTGAGCGAGACCCTCTAGAGCTATGTCTTATGGAGATTGTGGCTGATGCTGGTGATGATGAGCTACTTGCTGAAGTAGTTCATGATTTGGAAGCTGCTGTAGAAGACCCCGAAGCTGTTTTTGAGGTTTTGCAAAGAGATAATGAAGGCATGGAAGGTGCACCTAAGATGAAGTTGAAGCCACTTCCTTCTTCTTTGAGGTATGAATTCTTGGGTCCTAATTCCACTTATCCCGTGATTGTGAATGCTAGCCTAAGTATGGATGAAATTGAAAAGCTGTTGCATGAGCTTAGATTGCATAGGAAGGCTATAGGTTACACAATTGATGATTTGAAAGGGATTAGCCCCTCCATGTGCATGCATAGGATTTTAATGGAGGATGATCATAAACCCACCCGAGAGCATCAAAGAAGGTTAATCCTAACATGAAAGAGGTTGTGAAAAAGGAAGTGCTTAAACTGTTAGATGCTAGTATTATTTTTCCTATTTCTGATAGCAAATGGGTTAGTCCCGTTTATGTGGTTCCTAAGAAAGGGGGGATGACTGTTGTTAAGAATGATAGGAATGAGTTGATCCCAAATAGGACGGTTACAGGTTGGAGAATGTGTATAGATTATAGGAAATTGAATGACTCCACCCGAAAAGACCACTTCCCCCTTCCCTTCATAGATCAGATGCTTAAGAGATTAGTTAAGCATTCTTATTACTGTTATTTGGATGGTTATAATGGATTCTTTCAGATTCCTATCCATCTGGATGATCAGGAATAGACTACTTTCACTTGCCCTTATGGCACCTTTGCATATAGGAGAATGCCCTTCGGTTTGTGTAATGCCCCTACTACTTTTCAGCGTTGCATGATGGCCATATTTTCTGATTTCATTGAGGATATTATGGAAGTGTTCATGGATGACTTCTCTGTATATGGTTCCTCTTTTGATGCTTGCCTGTCTAACTTGTCTCGAGTCTTGTAGCGTTGTGAAGAAGTAAACCTTGTCTTAAACTGGGAGAAATGTCATTTCATGGTAAGGGAAGGTATTGTCCTTGGTCATTTGGTTTCTAGCCGCGGTATTGAGGTGGACCGAGCTAAGGTAGATTTGATTGAGAAATTACCACCTCCTACCTCGGTTAAGGGCGTTAGGAGTTTTCTAGGCCATGCTGGCTTTTACAGGAGGTTCATAAAGGATTTTTCTAAAATTGCTAAACCCCTTTCTAACTTGCTAATGAAGGATGTCACTTTTGATTTTTCTCTAGATTGCCATGAGTCCTTTTGCAGGTTAAAGGAGGCATTGATCTCAGCTCCTATTATGCAGTCTCCTGATTGGGATCTCCCCTTCGAGATAATGTGTGATGCAAGTGACTACGCAGTTGGGGCCGTACTGGGTCAAAAGAAGGATAACAAGCTTCATGCCATCTACTATGCCAGTAGGACTTTGGACGAAGCTCAGAGAAATTATGCCATAACAGAGAAGGAATTGCTTGCTATAGTCTTTTCTATTGAGAAGTTTCGGTCTTATTTGGTGGGTGCTAAAGTAATTGTGTATACGGATCATGCTGCGATCCGATACTTGCTGCAAAAGAAAGATGCAAAGCCGCGTCTAATTAGGTGGATTCTTCTTCTTCTTCAAGAGTTCGATTTGGAGATTAAGGACAAGAAGGGCGCGGAGAACATGGTTGCTGATCACTTGTCCAGGTCACCACCGGAGCAGCTCGAGCACACTTCATCTGATCTTCCCATCAATGAGTCTTTTCCGGATGAGCATCTACTTGATTTCGCCGCTGAGATCTTGAGTACCACTTCTGAGGTACCATGGTATGCTGATTTTGTGAATTACATTGTATGTAATGAGTTGCCTGGCGATCTGTCATTTCAGCAAAGGAAGAAATTCTTGAAGGATGTGGTGCACTATTATTGGAGCGAGCCTTATCTCTTTAAAAAGTGCTCTAATGGGCTTTTTAGAAGATGCATTCCGAGGGAAGAAGTCCTTAGTGTCATCAAACATTGTCATTCTCTATCAGTTAGAGGTCATGCTAGCACCTCCAAGATTGTGGCCAAGGTATTTCAATCTGGTTTCTATTGGCCTACTATGTTCAAAGATGTTAAGAGAATTTTTTGTTTCTTGTGACGAGTGTCAAAGGATAGGGAATATCTCAAGGAGAATGAGATGCCGCTGAATAGCATTTTAGAGGTTGAGTTGTTTGATGTGTGGGGAATCGATTTTATGGGACCTTTTCCATCTTCTGGGCCATACAAGTATATACTTGTGGCGGTGGATTATGTGTCGAAATGGGTTGAAGCTGTGGCAACCCCCACTAATGATGCTAAGGTGGTCACAAAGTTCATCAAGAATGTGATCTTCTCGAGGTTTGGAGTTCCTCGATTTTTGATTAGTGATGGCGGTTCCCATTTCATTGAGAGGAATTTTGAGGCTTTGTTGAAGAAGTATGGGGTTCATCACCGGACTGCCACCCCATACCATCCTCAAACGAGTGGGCAAGTAGAGGTCTCTGTTCGCTAAGCGCGGGAGGTAGATTTAAATATTCAATATAAACTCTAACTAAGCTAACTCCCTGTCCCAAACAAATAATACAAGAATCCCTCCCGATGTAGTGGTAGGGTAATTCAGGATCGAATCCGCGAGGAGGTATGTCAGTGCTTCCCTTGTTGTAATCACGATCAAGCTTTCGACCTCAGAAGACACTTGATATCGATGTGTCTAGTCGATATAGACCTCAGTTCTGGTCGATTTCCAGTAGAGTTCCTGCAGAAGACAAAAACAGCAAAGTCGACGTCGAGTGGAACCTCGATATCGACGTTAGACCTCGATATCGACCTTTACAGTCGATTCCGATGTTTGTCACAGAAACTGTTTTGCGTAACCTATTGTCGGAAAAGAGTCCGAAGAATATAGAATGGTAACGAAGGATGATCAAAAACAAAACTTTAAACTTTTATATGAATTCAATTAATTAAAAAGCTTCCAAAGTTGGGGTTTCATGCCACAACGATAACAATGCAAGTTTGATGCTAAATATATGAAATTTAATGCCTTTCCATCAAATAACTTTCGTTATCAACACTTAGGTGATTAGAGGCTCTCACATAGTTCCTAAGAGTTACTATCCAATTCATGAGTAATCCAAGTTCGCAATATTAGTGGCTTTCGCTTCAATAATGCAAATAATGAATCTCCCTAACTTTCGCAAGGAATCATGCATAGGATAGAAGACGGAATCGCATAAAAGTCATACCTTTGATGCACTTACCCTACATTGCTAACGTCGGGCTCACCCCAACCCTAGAAGTGGGTGGACTACTCGCTTCTCATCATGCAACTCATCATCATCATTGAAAGAAAACTACTTTGAATTGAACTATGAAAGAAAGATTACAACCGAACAAGCCAAATCTCTGCTCTCGCTTCCACCAACTCAATTCGGCCTCTCTCTCTCTCTCTACTAATTCTCTGCGTTCTATATGTTTGAATAACTAAAATTGGATGTGATTGGATGATTAAACTCAGCCCTAATGGCCTCTAGATATAGATATCGAACTTTGGTATCCAAAGACTCGAAACTTTATCTTTATTCTCTAAGATAAAACTTAAATAAAGTAAAAACTAAAAGTTCCATGGTAAATCAGCTCATATGATAGCTCTGATGTTGAAGATAGGAAATCTCGACTTTTGGATAGACGTGCAAGCTTCGGATATAATTCTATCAAAATCTGAGTCGGATTCCTCTGTTGGCAACCTCGATATCGACCTCCAAACGTCGATATCGACCTCTGTGAAACTCTATCTCGAGCTCTCCTTCTCCTACTCGGAATAGCACTCGACTTCTATCTTTTATCTTGATCTGGCCACTCGATATCGACCTCCAGACGTCGATATCGACCTTGGTGTGTCGACATGCTCTGTTCTCTTTTCTGCTCGATTCCTATGTCTCTGCTGCACTCGATGTCAAGGTCTCCAGTCGATTTCGACCTCTTCAAAAGACTTTGAGTTCTTTTTCCGCTCTTTCAAATCTGTCCATTTCCATCCTGTTTTTCTGCGAAATCACATAGAAACTCGTGCAAACCCATATATTTGATACTTAAGCATAAACTACACTAATCCCATGTTTTCCCATTAATATGCATGCAAAAGAATGATAAAATGGACTTATATGTGCATAGAAAATATGGCAATTTGCGCGCACATCAAACACCCCATACTTAAGCTTGCTTGTCCCCAAACAATACCTTTAATGGTCATTCAGGGGAAGAAAGTAAACTCTCAACATCATAGATTCATTTTTCATATGTCCCTACAATCAATTGCCATCCTCGATAAGGTACTTATGTCAACCAAGTCCATGCCTGTGCATAAAGCCATTTCATACTCATAAAAGGAGGTTCATATGCAAAAACAATTTTAGCGACATAACATTAATAATCAAGAGGACTTTTGCAAGCTTGTGAGAAGTAGATTGGTAAAAGGCTAAAGGTGGGCTAATATTTGGCCATGTGGTGTTAAATCCGGGGAAACATACTTTCTTTCCAAAACATTCCACATTCCTTCTTCATAATGTCTCACCTTTCACTCATGCTCAATGCTTTTATTCAATATAATGCTTTTACCTCTCTAACCTTAGCACTGCCTTCTCGCGAGTCAAAACATGGGTGTCATGAATGGCCCCGGATACTTAGTACTTCGGACTTCTCACCTTGTGTCCCATCTCGCTGAACTAACATCTCAACGAGCAGGGTCGACCTACCTTTATCTCCTGAGGTGATCAGATTTTTTCTCGCTCATTAAATTTTCCATATTTCATAAATTCTTTCATTCCTGCCAACAACTTCACAAATATATGCACAACTCCATATAATAACTCCAAAGATCACTTCCATTCTCAAACTTGTCCCCGGATAGGGTATAAGGTATAAAATTGGCAATATGATATATATGTGGAGCAATAATGATCATGATAAGGCTCATATATGGCTTTGTGACTTTTGCAAATATGCATAGGTAAGGCTAGGATATGAACTTGTATATGTAAGCATTTGTATGGAAATTTCATAAAAAGTCCTCCATCATTTATCATGCATATGTCAAAAGTAACTTCAAATTTTCATCTCCTTTATTTTTTTTTCTTTTTTTTTGCACTTCATTAAGACTTCCCTTAACTAGACAATTTCATGTTATATCTCTAATGAATCTAATTTTGCATCATAGAGCTCCTTTTTATACTTCCATGACTCTTTCTTTTCGAATTTTTGATGGGGGTCATTTTTCTCTTTTTTTTTCGAATTTCTATAAAACTGAAAATAAATATGACTAACTAACTATGTAATATGCATGAACTATATAAATAAATATGCAAGACTTATAAAATATGCTAAAACATGCAAGTAAGCCTTTCCCCCACCCCATACTTAAAGTTTACAATGTCCTCACTGTATTAGAACTAAGGTTAAGAAGAAAACTTACTAAACCGTCACCAATCTCAGGAGTCGAAGAAGACAACAGGTATGATCGATATCGACCTTCAACATCGATATCGATGTTTCTCATCGTTTTCTGGCTCAGGCTTCAGGGTGATCCGAACTCGACCACAAGCCCATCTAAATCGACCATAAGGCCGATGACGATCTTTAACATCGAAATCGATGTCTTTTCTGTGTGCTTTTCTCTTTCCTGCAACTTGTTAAAAATAAAACCAAAACAAAATATGCAAAACAATAAAGTGTCTCAAACCAAAGTAAAAGCTGTCTAAAACCAAAAATAAGTCTTTGTTACAAGCTCTAGACTTTTAAGTCGCTAGGCCGACTTCTTCCTTGTACACTCCTCAAGGCGGCATCTGCAGAGCCCATGTGGCTTCGGCTTCAAATATTACTCCTTTCTTGTCATGCATCTGCATTCCACTGGGATGGATCCGATTTACCGTGAATGGTCCCAAATTCTTATCTTTGAATCTCGTAGGGAACCAATGGTCCTTGGATTTGGCAACATAAACTTTGTCTCCTATCTTATATTGGCTCGAATCATCATCGGATACCCTACATAAACGCACATGCCAAGGTACACCTCTTCCAAATAATGATAGATCTTTGATTATAATGGAACAGGAGGAATCCGTACCTTGACTTACCTTGTTCTCAGTCTTTGGCTCAGGTTGACATCGATGTTCAGTCCTCGATATCGAGGTCTGTTGCACTCCTGGAGGATCAGTCGATTTTGAGTATTTCTGCTCGATATGACCAGGTCGATTTCGACCCTCAGAGGTCGATATCGAGGTCTCTGTTCCTCCCTCCTCAGCTCCAATGGTGGTCGATTTCGTCACTAGGACTTGGTCGATATCGACCTTAGACATTGATTTCGATGTTCCTTCTTCTCCTCCGTCGACCCCGTACTTATGACCTGACACAAAATCTTGAACATTATTAGTCGATATCGACTTACCTGGGTCAATTTCGATGTTCTGTTTGGCTCCTTCGTTCAAGATTGCCACAACCTCCTCCACATGGGCTTCTATGGCCCTCTTTTCTAGCTCTTCTGGTGTTATACTCCTTACTTTAGCTTCTCCACATGCAATGTACACACCATTGATGGCTTTTATCTCCATTGGCCCTTGATTTTTCACCATCTTGTTGAAGGCATACTCTATCACCTCATCAGTAATTGTGAATGAGAGCAATCCTTTTTTCATGCTAATGTTGGCATCGACGGTCGCTAGGAATGGCCTACCTAAAATAATGGGACAAGCAGGGTCCTCCGCTATATCAACAACTAAGAAATCAGCAGGGACAAAGAATTTACCTACTTGTACTGGCACATCCGTCACTATCCTAGTTGGAATCACTACCGTATTGTTTGTCATGTATAACCTTGCATCCACACGCTCCAAAGGACCTATCTTTACCTTGTGCCAAATGGTTAGTGGCATCATGCTAACGCTAGCGCCCAAGTCAACTAAAGCATTAAATTTGAATTGACCTAAACCTATAGCGATAGAAAACTTACATGGGTTCGCCCGCTTTTATGGTAGTTCCAACCTGTTGCACTCCTCTGCGATCTCAGAAAGTGATCGCTTCTTACCCAATATGTCCTTAAGGAACCTTACATAGGATGGCATCTCATGAAGCGCTTCCGTGAATGGTATAGAGACATTAAGTCCCTGAAGCATCTTCACGAACCGTTGGAACTTCTTTTCCGCTGGGTCCTTAAACACCTTTCTAGTTGGGAATGGCAACACCTTTTTCTTACCTGCGGCTGTAGTGAGGTCGACATCGACATCAGTAGGGTCGACATCGACTGGAGGAGTCGATTTTTGTGGTGATCCAGCATCAGGGTCGACATCGACTGGAAGGTCGATTTCGACGTCACCTTGGTCGATATCGACAGGGGGGTCGATATCGATGTCTGTTCTGGCTCCTTTTCCTCTACTTTTTGCTCGGGCGTTTGTAATTTATGCCCACTCCTTAGGTTTACTACCGCAATATGTCTAGTGGTTTTGCCCTTTTGGTTGGGCACAGTGGATCCAGGGAACGATCCTGACGCTTTAGGTATTGCCTCCGCCAATTGACTCATTTGGGTCTCCATGTTGCGCTTCCAAACGTCGATCTCCCCAAGTCTAGAATTGATGCCCTGCAGCTGAGTATAGACAGAGTTGTTGGCTTGTTTGAACTCAGTATGGTTCCTCCGCATCTCATCAAGAATGATTTGTAGGTCATCCTTCCTTGTCTCCCGCTCAGGGTGCCCTGGTGCTCTATATGGTGGGGGATCCCTTTGATAGAACCTTTGATCGCCCCAATATTATTGATTGCCCCCTCCATAGGATCCTCTCATCCACTTGGCCTCCTCATGTTGTTCCGCCATGGATACTTGCTCAGTATGTGGACAGACACTAGTGTTGTGCCTTATTGAGCCACATTCCTGACAAGTTTGATTGTTGCTTAGGAACCTGACTTGCTTTTAAAGGCGGCGTGTTTGATCGTTATGGAATTGTTGCCGCACATTAGGATCTATCTCTCTTGGAGGTTCATAAAGTGGCATTGATGGGGCAGGCCTTGCATCATAGGCCACAGCAGCCCCATAGGTGTTGTCGAAGTTCACGAGGCCTCCGTTAGTGTAAGCTCAATGTACTAATAGGAGGTATATGAATTGATCCTCTCCTTATTCGGCGCATCAAGGGCGTTGTAAAATATCTCCTGGATGACATATGGAAGTTGCCCATGCGTCGGGCATGACCTCAGCAAGCCCTTAAATCGCTCTCACGCCTGTGCTAGTGTTTCATCTGGCTTTTGTTTGAAAGTCGTGATCCTATGCCGCAACATCGCCATTTTAGAAGGTGGAAAGAACTTATTCAGGAATGCATCCTTCACCTCCACCCATGTCCTCAGCGAGCGTGGAGCCAAACTCTCAAGCCATTGTAATGCCTTCCCTGCCAAAGACCATCGAAAATATTTCAGTCTCACATACTCCAAATTTACTCCATCAGCAACTGTTTCATAAAAGTCCATAAAAGTAGAGATGTGTTGCAGGGGGCATTCATTATGTCTTCCTTCAAAAGTATTTCTTTTTATTTCAGAAAGGAAGTTAATTTTAAATTCATAATTGGAGTGAGGAATTAAAATAGCGGATTCAGGAACATGAAGCGACGGATGCATGTATTGCATCGCCGTAAGTGGATACTAATTGAGCCGCTCTTGGGCTTGTTTGTGCGCATCCTCCTCCCTATCCGCACGGGCTCGCTCTGCAGCAGCGGCGGCCCTCTCAGCAGCGATTGTAGGATTGTGGTCTTCGATCTCCTTCCTCAACCGCTCTATCGTCTCAGCCTGCGTCTCGTTGTCAGCCATGATGTGAATTGCTTTGTTGCGAAGATGGAAGAAACGTTCAGGCTCATTGATGGTTTCTAGGATAGGTCCGGGATCAGAACGCTACATAAAGCTGCAAAATAAACTTCAAAAAGATCGTGAGAAAACTTAGGTGGTGATTGATTGCCTCCCCGGCAACGGCGCCAATTTGTTCGCTAAGCGCGGCAGGTAGATTCAAATATTCAATATAAACTCTAACTAAGCTAACTCCCTGTCCCAAACAAATAATACAAGAATCCCTCCCGATGTAGTGGTAGGGTAATTCAGGATCGAATCCGCGAGGAGGTATGCCAGCGCTTCCCTTGTTATAACCACGATCAAGCTTTCGACCTCAGAAGACACTCGATATCGATGTGTCTGGTCGATATCGACCTCAGTTCTAATCGATTTCAAGTAGAGTTCCTGCAGAAGACAAAAACAGCAAAGTCGACGTATTGTCGGAAAAGAGTCCGAAGAATGTAGAATGGTAAAGAAGGATGATCAGAAACAAAACTTTAAACTTTTATATGAATTCAATTAATTAAAAAGCCTCCAAAGTCGGGGTTTCATGCCACAACGATAACAATGCAAGTTTGGTGCTAAAGATATGAAATTTAATGTCTTTCCGTCATAACTTTCGTTATCAACAGTTAGGTGATTAGAGGCTCTCGCATAGTTCCTAAGAGTTACTATCCAATTCATGAGCAATCCAAGTTCACAAAGCCTATTGGGCGATAATAGAGCTGGCAAAACCCAACCCGAACCCGAAAATCCGACCCGGTCGACCCGAAACCGATTGTTCTGAACACCGATCCAACCCGTCCATTTTGGACCCGGAATCCGAATGAACCGAACCCGATTCAACCGAAACCCATTAAGACCCGAACTCGTTATAACCGAAACCCGAAATAACCCAAACTTTAAGATATATTCTAGTAAACTTTTTAAAATGAATATTGAAATAATGAAAACTTGAGACAATCCAACCCCGAAATAACTGAAACCCGAGACAACTGAAACCCGATACAACTGAAACCCAATATAACTGAAACCCGAACCCGACCCAACTGAATGACCAAATTATTAGACATTACCCGAAACCGAATGACCCAAAACCCGACTAACCGAACCCGAACCCGACCCGACCCGCCCGATTGCCACCTCTAGGCGATTAAGACATTAAACCTGGATATGAAGCTAGCGGGAGAAAAGCGGCAGTTGCAGTTGCAAGAGCTTGAGGAGCTGCGTTTGGAGGCCTATGAGAATGCCAAAATTTATAAGGAGAGAACTAAAAAATGGCATGAGAAGCACATCTCACCTAAGGAGCTTCAAGAGGGTGACCTTGTCTTGCTTTTCAACTCGAGGTTAAGGTTATTCCCAGGCAAGTTGAAGTCGAGATGGAGTGGTCCTTTTCAGGTGAAGAAAGTGTATCTTCATGGTGCTGTTGATTTGTGGAGTGAGAGGACCGGTGAGTTCAAGGTAAATGGCCAAAGGTTGAAGAAATATTTTGCTGGGCATCCGATCGAGAGGGTTATTTCCATCGATCGTCTTGATCCAAGCACTTGAAGTTGATGGAAGGTCGGCTTCAGACCTTAAACCAGTGCTTCTCGGGAGGCAACCCGAGGTAAGTCTTCTATCTCCATCATTAGGAAAAAAAACTTCGTTTGAAAATTTTCAAAATGTGAATACTAGGTTCACTCGACCGAGTGGGATTTCCACTCGACTCGAATGTTTGCTCGAGTGGTATCCAGAAGAGTGAGCAAATCAGCCACTCGGTCGAGTGGTTTAGCCACTCGGCCGAGTGGGTTTTTTCCGGACATCGTTAAAAAAAATAGTTTTTTATATTTTTTTATTTCCATTTTTTTTCTTTTCTTTTTCCTTCCTTCTTCCCTTTCTTTCACGTGCTACCAGCTACCTCTCCCGGTTCTCTCTCTCTCCCTCTCTCTCTCTCTCACTCGACTCTCTCTCTCTCACTAGTCCTTCAACCGCCACATCCCACCACCGACCGCCACTGCCCACCGCCAACTGCCACTGCCCGCCACCGTCGTGCAACAGTCTGGCATTGCCCAACAAGCCCGCCCTTCAACCACCACAGCCGCCACCTCTCCTTTCTTCTCCCTCAAATTCTAGTCTCTAGTTTCACCTCTTTTTCTTTAAGAACTTGGTAAGTTTCTTTCATTTCTAGCCTCTTTTACTCAGATTTGATTACTTCATCCATTAATTTGTGGTTTGAGTGATTATTTTGAGGAATTGAAATTGCTAGGGTTGGTGGAGATTGAATTGGGGGAAAATTGGGGGTTTGTGATTTGGATGGGTTTATAGGTGAATTTGTGTTTGAATTAGATTGTTGGTGGTTAATGCGGAAATGTGGTTAAATTTTGATGTATTTGGATGTCTTTGAAGGAGATGAATGTGTTATTAAATTTTTGCAAGTCTTGTGTGAATTTAAATAAATCTTGTGGCTTGTTAAAAATTTTTTTGATATCAATTAAACACGTGGTGGAATTCTTCACTTTGGCTTGTTGGTGGTTTCATGATGATGTTGAGATTTCATTGAGCTTGATGGTGTTTTAGGGTGGTTTTATACTCACAGTTTACTTGAAATTCATGTTATGTGGTAAGTGTGCTTACATTGATGATTTCTTGTTGGCATTGGGGGTGTCTATTTGTTGAGGTTCATAGGAATATTTCTTTGTACTCCCTAGTTTGAAATTGTTTGATGGTGCTTTTGAGTAGAGATTATTGCCTTGGAGCTTTGCGCAAGGATTTTTATTTCATCATATATGTTGATTTGCAAAAGTTCAAGTATGGGGTGCAAGATGTGTGGTCTTTGATGATGTTTGCTTGATTGTATCGAGTTGCTCATTTTCCTTTTTGTGCCGCTATTTCTAGGTTGTGATGGTTTACTCTCTTTGATGCAGAATTTTCCCATGGGTGACCAACCACATCTCCGTTTGGCCACGGCTGAGCAAAGGAAGTTGTACTCAACGGTGAAGGATCGGGTCGTTCGACCGACACAATTCATGAACCCTAGAGTCCTCGATAGATTGGGGCTTTTGAAGGATATGAACTTTCTCATCGACAAGCTCTCCCTTAGAGCTATCTGGAACTATCGACTACCCTCTTGTCCTCAGCTGATTAGGGAACTCGTTTGCACAATCAAGTATGAAGGGGGAAAGGTGAAATTCCGGCTGGGAAATGTGAATCGTACACTTACTATGGATCAGTTCTGCGCTGCATACGGACTCACTAACACCCGCCCGAAGCTACCCTTGGCGAAGGCTGATCGGACCAGATTTTGGTTCGAGCTGACTCGCGAACCTGTTTATCGGGCGGATAGAGCAAAAAGTTCATCTTGTATACATCCTTCGATCTGACTATTCCACCGTTTCCTCGCGAGTACCATTTTTGCTAGAGAAGGGAGTCAAGGGTGCTTGGGAGCACTCGAGTTGCGTGCTTTGTATGGTGCATTACATGACGAGCCCGTCAATCTGGGGTATACTATGTTGCATCGGTGGATGAAAGAGGTCGAGCACACGACCACTATCGCTCTCGAGGGGCTAGTTTCCATGTTAGCTATTGCTGTAGGTATAGACCTTTCCACATATGAGCAGCTCGACACTATATCTGAGTGGTCCCTTCAAGAGCTCAAGCGCTGCCAGCTACTTACTATTCGAGGTTCATCGGTCTTTTTCACGGATAGATCTACAACACAGCGTCATTTACCACTCCCTTTTCCTCCACACCTGACGGTCCAGAATGCACACAATTGGTATGAAGGAATTTCGGCCCATCTGGATACTCTCTACGGAGTTGCCGGTGCACTACCTTCCTCGACTGGTCCCTCTAGGGCCTCTAGTGCTCCAACCGCTGATGACTACATGGACGCTGGTCCGAGCGAGCCTCCTCAGTTTACGAGCGATAGAGCTTATTTTGATTGCCAGTTCGGCCAGCTGCGGAGCTACATCGATGGGCACTTTGACACTTTGGAATCTCATATACACAGCTTACAACCTCAACGAAACGACTCAAGTGAGAAGGAGGACAACCAGGAAGACTCAAGTGAGGAGGGTGACTCGTATGACTCCGAGTCACCTGACTTTTAGACACATAACCCTCCATGCTAATCACCAATTGTGAATCATCTCTCTCACTTACTTATTTTCTCCATTGAGGACAATGTCTCATTCAAGTATGGGGTGGGGTTGATTCTCAGCATTGGTGTGTTATTTGTGTCTTTTTCCTTAAAGTTTTTTTTATTATCATCTGTGTCATGTATATATTTTTGGAATGCTGTGTTGATTGAAATGATTAATGATTGCTTGAGCATTGAGCTACTATCTTGTTTGATTAGCTAGCATGTATACACTCTTGCTCGATTATGTGTATATCTCGCCTCACATTTGGATACTCGAGCTTGATTGTTTGGTTGAGACTTGAAACCGCTTTATTTGGTTTATGTGTACATTTGAAATATGATTGAGGCGGTTTTGTTAGCCCATTTCTCCTTTTCTACCCTTACATGTGATCCTCTACTTGAAGCCTTTTGAGCCTTAGAAGCTTGTTTCTTTGGTAGCTCCACAAGATTGTCATAGTCGCTACTTTTCTTTTCCCAATCCGGGATTTTGGGTCATGGTGGTGTATTTTGTTATGTGGATGTTGATGTGCGCGCAAATTGCCATATTTTCTATGCACATATAAGTCCATTTTATCATTTTTTTTTGCATACATATTAGTGGGAAAACATGGGATTAGTGTAGTTTATGCTTTATTGTCAAATATATGGGTCTGCACGAGTTTCTATATGATTTCGCAGAAAACAGGGTAAAAATGGACGGATTTGGAAGAGCGGAAAAAGAACTCGAAGTCTTTTGAAGAGGTCAAAATTGACTGGAGACCTCGACATCGAGTGCAGCAGAGACATAGGAATCGAGCAGAAAAGGAACAGAGCATGTCGACACCAGAGAGGTCGATATCGAGGATCAAGGTCGATATCGATGTTGCTCAGAAGAGGAATCCGACTCAGATTTTGATAGAATTCTATCCGAAGCTTACACATCTATCCAAAAGTCGAGATTTCTTATCTTCAACATCAGAGCTATCATATGAGCTGATTTACCACAGAACTTTTAGTTTTTACTTTATTTAAGTTTTATCTTAGAGAATAAAGATAAAGTTTCGAGTCTTTGGATAGCAATGTTTGATATCTATATCTAGAGGCCATTAGGGCTGAGTTTAGGCATCCACACACGCAGAGAATTCAGTTTTCAATAGAGAGAATTTGTAGAGAGGGAGAGAGGAGAGCCGAATTGAGTTGGTGGAAGTGAGAGCGGAGATTTGGCTTGTTCAGTTGTAATCTTTCTTTCATAGTTCAATTCAAAGTAGTTTTCTTTCAATGATGATGATGAGTTGCATGATGAGAAGCGAGTAGTCAACCCACTTCTAGGGTCGGGGTGAGCCCGACGATAGCAATGTAGGGTAAGTGCATCAAAGGTATGACTTTTATGCGATTCCGTCTTCTATCCTATGCATGATCCTTTGCGAAAGTTAGGGAGATTCATTATTTGCATTATTGAAGCGAAAGCCACTCATATTGTGAACTTGAATTGCTCATGAATTGGATAGTAACTCTTAGGAACTATGCGAGAGCCTCTAATCACCTAAGTGTTGGTAACGAAAGTTATTTGACGGAAAGGCATTAAATTTCATAACTTTAGCATCAAACTTGCATTGTTATCGTTGTGGCATGAAACCCCGACTTTGGAAGCTTTTTAATTAATTGAATTCATATAAAAGTTTTAAGTTTTGATTTCTGATCACCCTTCTTTACCATTCTACATTCTTCGAACACTTTTCCGACAATAGGTTACGCAAAACAGTTTCTGTGACAAACATCGAAATTGACCGTAAAGGTCGATATCGAGGTCTAACGTCGATATCGAGGTCTGTCTCGACGTCGAATTTGCCGCTTTTGTCTTCTGCAGGAACTCTACTGGAAATCGACCAGAACTGAGGTCGATATCGACCAGACACATCGATATCGAGTGTCTTCTGAGTTCGAAAGCTTGATCGTGGTTGCAACAAGGGAAGCGCTGACATACCTCCTCGTGGATTCGATCCTGAATTACCCTACCATTACATCGGGAGGGATTCTTGTATTATTTGTTTGAGACAGGGAGTTAGCATAGTTGTGAATTATATTTAAATATTTGAATTGCACGATCCCCCTTCCTTTAGCGAACAAATTGGCACCGTTGCCGGGGAGGCAATCAATCGCCACCTAAGTTTTCTCACGATCTTTTTAAAGCTTATTTTGCAGGTTTATGCAACGTTCTGATCGCGGACCTATCCGGGAACCCACCAACGAGCCTGAACGTTTCTTCCATCTTTGCAACAAGGCAATTCGCATCATGGCTGACAACGAGACGCAGGCCGCGACCATAGAGCGGTTGAGGAAGGAGATCGAGGACCACAATGCTACAATCGCTACTGAGAGGGCCGCCGCTGCTGCAGAGCGAGTCCGTGCTCATAGGGAGGAGGATGCGCACAGACAAGCCCAAGAGCGGCTCAATCAATATCCACAAACGGTGATGCAATACATGCATCTGCCACTTCACGTTCCTGAATCCGCTATTTTAATTCCTCACTCCAATTATGAAATTAAAATTAACTTCCTTTCTGAAATAAAAAGAAATACTTTTGAAGGAAGACCTAATGAAGGCTCCATACAACACATCTCTACTTTTATGGATTTATGTGAAACAGTTGCTGATGGAGTAAATTTAGAGTATGTGAGACTGAAATCTTTTCGATGGTCTTTGGCAGGGAAGGCATTACAATAACTTGAGAGTTTGGCTCCACGCTCGCTGAGGACATGGGTGGAGGTGAAGGATGCATTCCTAAATAAGTTCTTTCCACCTTCTAAAACGGCGATGCTGCGACAAAGGATCACGACTTTCAAACAAAAGCCAGGTGTTATACTAGCACATGCGTGGGAGCGATTGAAGGACTTGTTGAGATCATGCCCGACGCATGGGCAACTTCCATATGTTATCCAGAAGATATTTTACAACGCCCTTGATGCGCCAAATAAGGAGAGGATCAATTCATATACCTCCTATCTGTACATTGAGCTTACACCAACGGAGGCCTGGGAGACCATTTAGAGGCTCGTAAACTTTGACAACACCTATGGGGCTGCTGCGGCCTATGATTCAAGGCCTGCCCCCATCAATGCTACTATATGAGCCGCCAAGGGAGATAGATCCTGATGTGTGGTAGCAATTCCACAACGATCAGACATGCTACCTTCAAAAGCAAGTCAGATTCCTAAGCAACAATTAAACTTGTCAAGAATGTGGCTCTACAAGGCATAACACTAGTGCCTGTCCACATACTGAGCAAGTATCCATGGCGGAACAACATGAGGAAGCCAAGTGGGTGAGAGGCTCCTATGGAGGGGGCAATCAACAATATTGGGGCGATCAAAGGTTCTATCAAAGGGATCCCCCACCATATAGAGCACCAGGGTACCCTGAGCGGGAGACAAGGAAGGATGACCTGCAAATCATTTTTGATGAGATGCGGAGTAACCATGCTGAGTTCAAACAAGCCAACAAATCCATCCATACTCAGCTGCAGGGCATTAATTCTAGACTTGGAGACCCAAATGGGTCAATTGGCGGAAGCGATACCCAAATCGTCAGGATCATTCCCTGGATCCACGGTCTCCAACCAAAAGGGCAAAACCACTGGATATATTGCGGCAATCAATCTAAGGAGTGGGCGTCAATTACAAACGCCCGAGCAAAAAGCGGGGGAAAAGGAGCCAGAACAGACATCGATATCGACCCGCCTGTCGATATCAACCAAGGTGACGTCGATGTCGACCTTCCTGTTGATGTCGACTCTGATGCTACATCACCACAGAAATCGACTCCTCCAGTCGATGTCGACCCTACTGATGTCGATGTTGACCTCACTACAGCCGCAGGGAAGAAGAAGGTGTTGCCATTCCCAACTAGAAAGATGATTAAGGACCCAGCGGAAAAGAAGTTCCAACGGTTCGTGAAGATGCTTCAGGGACTCAATGTCTTTATACCATTCACAGAAGCACTTCATGAGATGCCAGCCTATGTAAGGTTCCTTAAAGACATATTGGGTAAGAAGCGATCGCTTTCTGAGATCGCAGCGGAGTGCAACAGGTTGGAGCTACCATAAAAGCGGGCGAACCCAGGTAAGTTTTCTATCGCTATAGGTTTAGGTCAAGTCAAATTTAATGCTTTAGTTGACTTGGGCGCTAGCGTTAGCATGATGCCACTAACCATTTGGCACAAGGTAAAGATAAGTCCTCTGGAGCCCGTGGATGCAAGGCTATACATGGAAAACAATACAGTAGTAATTCCAACAGGGATGGTAATGGATGTGCCAGTACAAGTAGGTAAATTCTTTGTCCCTGCTGATTTCTTAGTTGTTGATATAGCGGAGGACCCTTCTTGTCCCATTATTTTAGGTAGGCCATTCCTAGCAACCGTCGATGCCAACATTAGCGTGAAGAAAGGATTGCTCTCATTCACAATTAGTGACGAGGTGATAGAGTACGCCTTCAACAAGACGGTGAAAAATCAAGGGCCAATGTAGATAAAAGCCATCAATGGTGTCTACATTGCATGTGGAGAGGCCAAAGTAAGGAGTATGACACCCGAGGAGCTAGAAAAGAGGGCCATAGAAGTCGAAGTGGAGGAAGTTGTTGCAATCTTGAATGAAGGGGCCAAACAGGACCTCGACTAATAATGTTCAAGATTATACGCCAGGTCATAAGTATGGGGTCGACGGAGGAGGAAGCAGAACATCGAAATCGATGTCTATGGTCGATATCGACCATACCCTAGAGCCGAAATCGACCACCATTGAAGCTGAGAAGGGAGGAACAGAGACCTCGATGTCAACCTTTGAGGGTCAAAATTGACCTGGTCATATCGAGCAGAAACACTCCAAATCGATTGATCCCCCAGGAGTGCAACAGACCTTGATATCGAGGAATGAACATCGATGTCGACCTGAGCCACAGACAGATAAGAAGGTAATTCAAGGTACGGATTCCTCCTGTTCCATTACAATTAAGTATTTATCATTATTTGGAAGAGGTGTGCCTTGGCATGTGCGCTTATGTAGGGTATCCGATGATGATTCGAGCCAATATGAGATAGGAGACAAGGTTTATGTTGCCAAATCCAAGGACCATTGGTTCCCTACGAGATTCAAATATAAGAATTTGGGACCATTCACGGTGAATCAGATCCATCCCGGCGGAATGCAACTGCGTGACAAGAAAGGAGTAATATTTGAGGCCCAAGCCATATGGGCTCTGCAAATGCCGCCTTGAGAAGTGCGAAAGGAAGAAGTCGGCCTAGCGACTTAAAAGTCTAGAGCTTGTAACAAAGACTTAGTTTTGATTTTAGACAGTTTTACTTTGGTTTGAGACACTACACTTTATTGTTTTGTATGTTTTTGTTTTGGTTTTGTGGTCGAGGTCGGATCACCCTGAAGCTTGAGCCAGAAATCGATGAGAGACATCGATATCGATGTTAAAGATCGATATCGACCATACCTGCTGTCTTCTTCAACTCATGAGATTTGTGACGGTTTAGTAAGTTTTCTTCTTAACCCTAATTCTAATACAGTGAGGACACTGTAGGTTTTAAGTATGGGGTGGGGGAAAGGCTTACTTACATGTTTTATCATATAGCATATTTATATCATTCATGCATATTCATACTTAGTCTAGATTTGCATATTTATCTTAATGCATACTTAGTTTATATACTTTATTTTCAAAAAACAAAATGACCCCCATCAAAAATTTAAAAAGAAAGAGTCATGGAAGTATAAAAAAGAGCTCTATGATACAAAATTAGATTCATTAGAGATATAACATGAAATTGCCTAGTTAAGGGAAGTTCCAATGAAGTGCAAAGAGAAAAATATAAAGGAGATGAAAAATTTGAAGTTGCTTTTGACATGTGCATGATAAGATGATGGAGGACTTTTTATGAATTTCCATACAAAGTGCTTACATATACAAGTTCATATCCAAGCCTTACCTATGCATATTTGCAAAAGTCACAAGCCATATATAAGCCTTATCATGATCATTATTGCTCCACATATATATAATATTGCCCATTTTATACCTAATACCCTATCCGGGGACAAGTTTGAGAATGGATGTCATCTTTGGAGTATTATATGGAGTTGTGCATTATTTGTGAAGTTGTTGGCAGGAATGAAAAAAATCTAGGAATTATGGAAAATTTAATGAGCGAGAAAAAATCCGATAACCTCAGGAGATAAAGGTAGGTCGACCCTGCTCATTGAGATGTTAGTTCAGCGTGATGGGACACAAGGTGAGGAGTCCGAAGTACTAAGTATCCGGTGCCAGTCATGACACCCATGTTTGCGACTCGCGAGAAGGCAGTGTTAAGGTTAGAGAGGTAAAAACATTATATTGAATAAAAGCATTGAGCGATGAGTGAAAGGTGAGACATATGAAGAAGGAATGTGGAATGTTTTGGAAAGAAAGTTTATTTCCCCGGATTTAACACCACACGGCCAAATATTAGTCCACCTTTAGTCTTTTACCAATCTACTTCTCACAAGCTTGCAAAAGTCCTCTTAATTATTAATGCTATGTCGTTAAAATTGTTTTTGCATATAAACCTCCTTTTATGAGTATAAAATTGCTTTATGCACAGGCATGGACTTGGTTGACATAAGTACCTTATCGAGGATGGCAATTGATTGTAGGGACATATGAAAAATGAATCTATAATGTTGAGGGTTTACTTTCTTCCCCTGAATGACCATTAAAGGTATTGCTTGAGGACAAGCAAGCTTAAGTATGGGGTGTTTGATGTGCGCGCAAATTGTCATATTTTCTATGCACATATAAGTCCATTTTATCATTTTTTGCATACATATTAGTGGGAAAAAATGGGATTAGTGTAGTTTATGCTTTATTGTCAGATATATGGGTCTGCACGAGTTTCTATGTGATTTCGCAAAAAACAGGATAAAAATGGATGGATTTTGAAGAGCGGAAAAAGAACTCGAAGTCTTCTGAAGAGGTCGAAATCGGCTGGAGACCTCGACATCGAGTGCAGCAGAGACATAGGAATCGAGCAGAAAAGGAACAGAGCATGTCGACACCAGAGAGGTCGATACCGAGGATCAAGGTCGATATCGATGTTGTTCAGCAAAGGAATCCGACTCAGATTTTGATAGAATTCTATCCGAAGCTTGCACGTTTATCCAAAAGTCGAGATTTCTTATCTTCAACATCAGAGCTATCATATGAGCTGATTTACCATAGCAATTTTAGTTTTTACTTTATTTAAGTTTTATCTTAGAGAATAAAGATAAAGTTTCGAGTCTTTGGATAGCAAAGTTCGATATCTATATCTAGAGGCCATTAGGGCTGAGTTTAGGCATCCACACATGCAGATAATTCAGTTTTCAATAGAGAGAATTTGTAGAGAGGGAGAGAGGAGAGCCGAATTGAGTTGGTGGAAGCGAGAGCGGAGATTTGGCTTGTTCGGTTGTAATCTTTCTTTCATAGTTCAATTCAAAGTAGTTTTCTTTCAATGATGATGATGAGTTGCATGATGAGAAGCGAGGAGTCAACCCACTTCTAGGGTCGGGGTGAGCCCGACGATAGCAATGTAAGGTAAGTGCATCAAAGGTATAACTTTTATGCGATTCCGTCTTCTATCCTATGCATGATCCTTTTCGAAAGTTAGGGAGATTCATTATTTGCATTATTGAAGCGAAATCCACTCATATTGTGAACTTGAATTGCTCATGAATTGGATAAGGTACTTAGTAACTCTAATCACCTAAGTGTTGGTAACGAAAGTTATTTGATGGAAAGGTATTAAAGTTCATAACTTTAGCATCAAACTTGCATTGTTATCGTTGTGGCATGAAACCCCGACTTTGGAAGCTTTTTAATTAATTGAATTCATATAAAAGTTTAAGTTTTGATTTCTGATCAACTTTCTTTACCATTCTACATTCTTCGGACACTTTTCCGACAATAGGTTACGCAAAACAGTTTCTGTGACAAACATCGGAATCGACTGTAAAGGTCGATATCGAGGTCTGTCTCGACATCGACTTTGCTGCTTTTGTCTTCTTCAGGAACTCTATTGGAAATCGACCAAAACTGAGGTCGATATCGACCAGACACATCGATATCGAGTGTCTTCTGAGGTCGAAAGCTTGATCGTGGTTGCAACAAGGGAAGCGCTGACATGCCTCCTCGTAGATTCGATCCTGAATTACCCTACCACTTCATCGGGAAGGGATTCTTGTATTATTTGTTTGGGACAGGGAGTTAGCATTGTTGTGAATTATATTTAAATATTTGAATTGCACGATCCCCCTTCCTTTAGCGAACAAATGTGCTTCAAATATGAGGTGATTCTTCTGGATTGTGGTTGAAAGAAAAAAAAAGGGAGAAAGAAAAAATCTTGGGATAAGAGGAGGATAAAATTCACTCTTGTGCAAAAGTCAAGAAAAGAAAAAAATATGGTTAGTAACCGATCCTGCTTGTGGAGAATAAAATTCACACAAGGAGGAAGTAATGGAAAGTGAGAAGGTCAAGACACTTAGTAACCGTGTGCATTCATCACAAATGTTTGTATTCTTGTAAAACGGTGTCGAGGCTAGAGAGTGGAAATCATTCAAACGGAAAGAAAAAAAAACAAAACAAAACACATACATTTTTTTGATGTGGTTGAAAAAAGTGAAGATGAAAGAGTTGTTGTGATGGAGTTTGTTTGGTGGATTGGTATGAGTTTGATTCGTTGAAGTGGGTGTTTTTCCGGTTGTTCTCGCATGATCCTTTTTCCCGGATTTTAGCACCACATGGCCTGAAATTTTCCATGCCTAACTACTTTCACCTTAGCCCCATCATAACCCTATAAAGCCCTCATGATTTTATTGTGTGCATAAATTCAAGCGGTGATTTAGATGATGATTTTCAAGCTTTGTGGATGATGAGTTTATGAGGTTGAGACTTGAAGAGCTAGTCAAGCTTGATTGTTGGCTATGATATGTTAGGATGGCATTCGTCGAGTGTTTTGAAATTGTAGATGCTATTTTGTGATTATTGACTTAGTCTTGCTTGGGGACAAGCAAGGTTAAGTATGGGGTATTTTGATAGCGTCTATTTAGCGATGATTATAGGGCATGTTTGTGTTGGGTCTAGAGCATTAAAGTTAAGTATTTTATATACTTTTTGGCCCTTTTTGTTTAGTTTTGTGGAATCAGTGTCTACCGCGGTTATATTGCAATTTCAGGTGTTTCGGAGCGGTTTTGGTGTCGATTCAAGAGCTTAAGGAGAAAGAGATGATTCAAAGCTTTTTGGGAAGCCTGGAAATGGTTAAAGACGAGCTACATGGATGGAATCGAGGAGACAAACCAAAAGAAGCGAAGCAAGCTCGAAAAAGTTAAACTGCAGGAACCACTCGGCCGAGTGGTGCAAGAGTGAACAATCCAAGAACCACTCGACCGAGTGCAGAAACCACTCGAGTCTCACTCTGTTCGAGTGCATTACAGAATATGGTTCACAGAGTCCCCTCGACCGAGTGCAGAAACCACTAGACCGAGTGTTTCCTGTGTTCGGAATTTAATTCATTTTTTTTCTCTAAAAACGGGGGGAGTTCAAAAGGTTTGGGTTCAGACAGTAGAGGGCCGAAAAATCAGTTCTTGTGGGGGGTTTTGGGGAAACTTTAATTGGTGGATTCTAATCGGAAACTTGTTGAATTCTTCGTTTTCGGTAAATCTCTTTCCTTCTTGTAGAATCATGTTTGCTTTGTTGAATTTGAATGAATTGAGCATGAAATTCTCCATGAGTGGCTAGATTCTTGTTCTAGGGTAAGGATTGTCCCGACAATGCGGAAATAGGCTTGTTCATCGTATCTTTCAAATGATTCTGAATTAGATTGTGGTTTTAATCATGTTGTGCTTATTCTGATTGATGCAAGTCGATTAGATTTGATTTAGGGTTTGAAATTGAAAGGCGATAAACCTAAATTGGAATTTAGATGGTGATTTGAGATCGAAAGGTGATTAGGATCCATCGGAACTACACGATTAAACCCGAAGTTTATTGATCGAAAGTGAAACTAAACTTCTTGAGGATTCATAGGTTGTCATAGATGTTCTAGGCAATTTTGATATTATTCGGAGCCGAAAGGTGACGTTAGTGTGATTATTGCCTAAAACTCTACGAACTTAAAGGGTCTAAATCAGTTGCTTGAGCCCAAAAGGAGAATTGCTAACCGATTTAGGCACATTCGCACTAAACCCGAAAGGGGATGCACGATTACCTTAGATAACCTACCTCCACAATTTGATTTCGGAATCACTCGAGCGAGAAAATATTTGTTTTGCCTATTGATGATGCATTGTTGGTAAATCCTTAACCCTAGACGCCTTCCATATATATATATATATATATATATATATATATATATATATATATATATATATATATATATATATATATATATATTTCTTAACACTTCATCGGTTTTCCTGGTTACTTTATATACGCACTCTTAATCTGCTTGTTTATTCTGAACTTGGTTGAACTAGCTCGAATTTACAATCGATATTCCTCCGGTCCTTGTGGATACGACACTTGATTACTACAACTGAACCCCATGCACTTGTGGGTGTAGGTTTTTAGCCTATCACTGGTTTTAATTTTAAGAAAGATCCTTCCTTTTTAATTGTCAATTCGTATTAGAACATAAATACAATACATTTAGTGGTCGTTTGGTTGAAAACATGACTTGTAATACATGGGAAGTTGATTCCTATGAATTTTTTCCCATGATTGCAACTTTAGCAGACCAAATAAGTAGTGTAAACTTAATTTTGATTTGTAGAGGTCACAGAAAAAAGACACTATTTTAATACTTAATTCCATATCAGCAGACTTTAATGCTCTATGCTTCAGACAGTATACTCAAACAAGTGTTAAGAAGGATCTTGAATCTAAGACACATCTAGAGATTTTGTGATAAAATCTCACATATATAGTTGATGTACATATTTAGTGTCTTTTTATTTGCATATTTTGACTTCATATTCCATTCAGTTCCTAAAGTAAAGGTTGAAAACTAATGCAAATTTGTGTAGAATGAGCTAACATGCAAGAAATAGAGTTTGCACAGGTTTTGGTCTAAATATGTAGAAATTGGAACGGAATCGACGTCAAAACGAAGAAGCCAAGTGAAGTAGAAAGAAGGTCGAAATCGACATGACTGGTCGATATCGACTAAAGAGATCGACGTAGACTCTGAGCGTCGAGATAGACCACAAAGACCAACATAGAAGACCAATCGATATCGAGTAGATGCATCGATATCGACTTCACATCAGAGATCAAGTGGAATGAAGCTTGTCGAGCAGAAAATAGCGAGGTCAATTTCGTCCTGACTGTTCGATATCGAATGGAATTTGACGCGGGTCGGATGCGCTTTTCGAGACGCGGATTGCAAGTTCTATCAATTAGCCACGGTTTATCTCTTCTAATTAGATAGAATATGTCTTAAGGGTGTTTCCTTTCTACCCTAAGATGTTTATGAGTTATTTTAGATATTCACCTTAATAAAGATTTATCCTATTTGTTTGGGATAAAGTTTAGATAGAAGATAGGAACTACTTTTGCTAGCCTTAATAAAGTTTTATCCTATTTGTTTGGGATAAAGTTTAGATAGAAGATATGAACTACTTTCCTTGGCTAGCAAGGATTAGTAGGTTATAAATAAATCCCTAGGGGGTTGGTTTTTATTGATTCAATCACAGAGATCATATCTCACAATAGCAATAGAGTTAGAGAGAAGCTTTAGGGTTTGGCGTTTGTGAGAGCCGGTGTTGAGTTGTAAAGCTTTGAAGGTTTAGTTAATGCAAGTTTTCTTCTTTCAATCAATGGAGTTTGTTGCAATGAAGAGCGAGTAGTCGTCCGACTTCTAGGGTCGGGGTGAGCTCGACGGTAGCCAGGTAAGTACGCTTATTCTATATTTGATTATGCGATCTCTTCTTCTACCTCGCTCTCAATCCTTTATGCGAGTTTAAGATCATTCCTCGTTTACCTTATATGAAGCGAAAGTGGATTATACATGTGTATTTGGATAGTAATTAGGTTTTGCCTTTGAAAGTTGACATAAACCCTAATTATGAAAAGGTAGAAACAATTAGGTTTTTATGTGAAAGCCTCTATATTCCTGATTGATGTTGAGAAAAGCTTAATCTTTTATGTGAATTAAGTCATAATACATGCATGGTTACCGTCGTGATAAACTCCCTATCCTAGGAGCCTTTTATTTTATTAAAGAAAACCCACAAAACACATTGTTGTCTTTATTTTCTTTTCTTTATTTTACTATTTTTTCTGCATTCGACATCGTCTGAGAAGTCACTCAATATCAACCAATATAGTCGATACCGACCACCTGCAATCGAGCAACCTTACGTCGACAGTCTTCTGAGTCGACAGAAACCACTGATCCACTCGATTTCGACCACTTCAGTCGATATCGAGTTCTTTTGTTGTTTTCTCTTCTTCGTAGGTTCTTCACATATAGACGTCACCCACTAGAAATCGACTGCCCCTGTTGATATCGACCTCCCAGCTCGATATTGAGGCTACTGGTCGACTTGCGCAAAAGCTTTAGAGACTATCCAGGTATCGCTGACCCACCTCCTCGTGGATCGATCCTGATTCCCTTCCACTACAGCGGGAGAAAGTCTTGTAATTTATTTGCGGGGACTAGGATTCAGTTTGATATCTATATTTTATTAGTCTTGATTTCCTCCTACATCAAATTTTGGCGCCGTTGCTGGGGAGGCTATCAATCTCGCCATGTTTAGTCTATCTTACTTCTCTTCCTAGTGTTTTCTTGAAGGTGTATCCAACGCGCTGATCGCATGCCTGAGTTTGTAGCTTTAGACGATCTGGAATGCTTCCTTTGTCTACAAGAACGTGCTAAAGGGATCATGGCCAACGAGGAAACAATGCAACAAGAACTCGAAAGGCTACGGAAGCAAGTAGAGGGGTTCGAAACCGAGCGCACACAACATACCCAGGCACAGCAAAGAATGGCCGCTCGCTACGAACAAGAAGCCCAAGCTCGCCAAGAAGCCCAAAAGCAACTTTGATAAATCCCACAAAATGCGAAAGAATATATGCACCCCACCGTGGCGGTGCCTGAGTCTCCTATTATTCTCCCTAATGTTGCTTTTGAAATTAAAACTACTTTTATTGCGGAGATTAGGAGACATACTTTTGAGGGAAAGGGCTCTGAATGCTCTATGGCGCACATTACTACCTATATTGATTTATGCGACACCATTGCTGACGATGTCAATCTAGAATATGTGCGCCTAAAAGCTTTTCGATGGTCTCTTGCAGGAAAGGCGCTACATTGGCTGGAGAGCTTGCTACCACGATCTATCCGCACCTGGGCTAAACTTAAGGATATATTCCTCAACAAGTTCTTTCCACCATCAAAGACGGCACAAATTCGCCAAAAGATCATGTCCTATAAGCAGAGACCAGGGGAGACGCCATCGCAAGTCTGGGAGCGCTATAAGGATTTGCTGAGGTCCTTCCCTACTCATAGGAAACCGCCATATGTCATCCAGGATATCATCTATAATTCCCTGGACATGCCAACATGCGAGCGGATCAACACCTATACCACCTATCGCTACCTAGAGCTTACCCCTACTCAAGCTTGGGAGACGATTGAAAGGCTAGTGGAGTTCGACAACACCTATGGGACTCCTGCAGCACCTGATGCTAGGCCGCCCCCATCCATGCCACTGTATGAGCATGCCAAAGAGATGGATCCTGAGGTGAAGGACCAGTTCATGAAAGACCAAGTAAAGCGTCTTCAAAAACAAGTTCAGTTTCTTACTAACAACCAAGCTTGTTTAGAATGTGGGTCACAGAAACACAATATGACGGCTTGTCCCCACACGGAGCAAGTGCAATTGGCGGAAACCCACGACGAAGTAAAGTATGTGCGGGGGCTCAACTATGCAGGCAACCATGGGAATTGGGGTTATCAACAACCCCAATATCAACAACATCAGCAACCCCCGCCATACAGAGCCCCTGGCCATCCCGAGAGAGAAAGGAGGGATGATCTACAACTCATCCTAGATGAGATGAGGAGGAACCAAGTGGAAACGAAGTAATCCAACCATGCCATCCAAACATCACTTCATGGTATTAACTCTAGGCTTGGCGAAATCGACACATGGAGGAAGAGTGTTGAGACCCAATTGGGTCAATTGGCGGCATCTATTCCACGACAACCCGAAGGGCTCCCTGGCCAACCACAGGCCAATCCAAAGGGGCAGCCATCGGGCCAGATCACCGCCATTCGCTTAAGGAATGGCAAGGAGATACCAATCAATGTCAGAGAAACGGAGCCTGTGGAGAAAATCCCTAGGGAGCCAGTCGATATCGACACCCCCACTCGATGTCAACCCACCTGTGGACGTCGACCCTGTTCTGGCACCCCCGAGATCGACCCCTGCAGTCGATGTCGACACCCCCCAGTCGATGTCGACCATCCATCAACACCACCTCGGGCCAATTCCACTCCGCCAAAGAAGAAGCCATTCCCTTACCCCTCCGAATCTTTAAAGGATCCTGCGGACGCGAAGTTCCAATGCTTTGTGAAGTTTATCCAAGGCCTTAATGTTACTATTTCATTCACGGAGGTCCTTCATGAGATGCCATCATACGTCCGCTTCCTTAAAGATATCTTGAGCAAGAAGCGATCAATCGCTGAGATCGCAGAGGATGCAACAAGGTGGACTGCCCAAAGAAGATGAGTAATCCTGGTAGATTCGCCATCACCATTGGGCTTGGCCAACATCGCTACAAGGCTTTTTGCGACCTAGGGGCTAGCGTGAGCCTCATGCCTTTATTCATCTGGTCAAAGGTCAATATTGGAGCCTTGGAGCCAGTTGATATGACACTCTACATGGCCGATAACAACTTTGTAAGGCCCACGGACATCATCGATGACATCCCAGTGAAGGTGGGTAAGTTCTTTATACCCACTGATTTTATTGTGCTAGATATGGCGGAGGATCCTACTTGCCCCATCATCTTAGGGAGGCCGTTCCTAGCTACGGCCGATGCCACAACGTACGGAAGGGACTATTGTCATTCACCATTGGCAATGAGGTCATCGAATTCTCCTTCAACCCTACAATGAAGGAGGTGAATCAAATGGAGGTCAAGGCAATGCATGCAATAGGGAGTGTAATCCCTTGTGATGAACCAATGGAGAGAGCCTTGACCGACGAAGAGCTAGAAGAGAGGGCCATGGAGGCCCAAATGGATGAGCTTTTGGAAATTTGGCACCAAGCCGACGAAAAAGAAGAGCTTGACAAAGCACTCGATATCGACACAGTCCAGTCGATATCGAGAACACTAGAGCCAAATCGAGTGCCAGAAGCTAAGTATGGGGTCGACACTGCACTCGGAATCGACCAGGGGCAATCGATATCGACTGGGCCCACTCAAGATCGACTCCCCCTACTCGACCTGCCTCCATCGACTGAGAAGAAGGAACTCGATTTCGACCCCTTGACTCGATGTTGAGTGACCCCTGAGAGCAAAACGGACTCAAAGGTAAGTCCAGGTAAGAATCCTCCACCCTTAGAAATAAATTTTGATATCCCTATAAAATGAGTATCTTTGTTTGTATGCCTAACTAACATGATAGGTAAGCCAATAAGCGAATACAAGGCAGGCGACAAGGTGCTTTTTGAGCAATGGAACGCCCTGGGATGCAAAAGAAAGGATGGAAAGAAGGGATCGCTAATGACGATCTATAAAGTCTATCCAGAAAGGTTGGAACTCAAAGACAAGAAAGGGACGATGTTTAAAGTAGAGCTTGAAAGCCCTGAAGTGGACATGAGAGCGATATGGTCCCTACATGTGCCACCTTGGATAGAAGCGCGAAAGAAGTCGGCCTAGCGACTATAAAATCTAGAGCGTGCACATAAACTTTTAAAATTTCCGCTTAGATGGTTTTTAGGGTTTTTAAATTTTGGATTCTAAGACTTTGATATATCGTGGCTATTTCTTTATTACACTAGCAAGAATTTCAGGTTTCATAGCAAAAGGAACGATGAAGAAGGAAAGAAGCTTTTGCAGAGACAATCGAAATCGACCACACTAGGGTCGAGCCATCTCCTGGAGTCGACATCGATGACTCAAGAGCCAAAGAGAGCACTCTAATGTGCGCGCAAATAGCCATATTTTCTATGCACATTTAAGTCTATTTTATCATTCTTTTGCATGCATATTAGTGGGAATACATGAGATTAGTGTAGTTTATGCTTAATTGTCAAATATATGGGTCTGCACGAGTTTCTATGTGATTTTGCAGAAAACAGGGCAAAAATGGACAGATTTGGAAGAGCGGAAAAAGAACTCGAAGTCTTCTGAGAGGTCGAAGACTAACGAACCTCGACATCAAGTACAGCAGAGAGGCAGAAATCGAGCAAGAAGAGAACAGAGCATGTTGACATACTGTTAAACAGGAGGAAGGTCGAGTATCTTAAATACAAATATAAAGATATGTAAATGCAAATCCGACTCCTAGCCTATGCAAATAATTACAAGACTTCCTCCCGTTGTAGTGGAAGGGTAGTCAGGATCGATCCACGAGGAGGCGTGTCAGCAGGATCCTAGTAGCGTTGGAAATCTCATGTCTTGCGTCGACTAGAAGCCTCGATTTCGACCTTGGAGCTCGATGTCGACCTCAGTTGTCGATCCTCTCTGCAACAAAAGACCTGCAGAGACAAAAACAAGCAGTCGATATCGACAGGAAAGGTCGATATCGATGTTAGCAGACGGAATCGACTGGCTCAGAAGACTGCCAGTCGACACAGGTGGTCGATATCGACGTCTGGGGGTCGATATCGATGTTCAACAGCAGTGACCCAGGAGTCTCGGGATTGACTCAGAAGACCGTCGATCTATCAGCGTGGTCGATATCGACGTTTAAGGTCGATATCGATGTTCTCCTGCAGTGGGTTAGTTATTCATCGGCAAAGAAAGGCCGAAGACTTTAGGATGGATGAAGATGCGATGATCAGAAATAAAGCAGTGGTTTTGATTAATTAACTTATATAAAAACCAACTCCTAGGATTAGGGTTTACCACAACGTTAACCAATGCATGCGATAAGATAAATAAGATGGACAATTGCGTTATTTCACCCGAGGGACAAGCTTTCGCTGTACACCAACTCTTAGGATTACTCTTGCAAATAAACCTAATTGTCTCTACAAATTTTATGTTTATAACTCAAGTTGTTAGCATGAATCCCTTTTCTTTCGATTAGGACTAAACATAGAATCGTAGGAGATGATATAGATACAACGATATCAACATCTAACACTTACCTCAAACACGCATGGCTAACGTGAGGCTCACGCCGACCCTAAGAGCTTTGGGGGACTACTCGCTTCTCATCATGGAACTCATCATTGATTGAAAGAAATAAACTTGCATTAAAATGTAAACTTCGAAGCTTTACAACTCAACGTCGGCTTTCGCAAACGCCAAACCCTAAAACTTCTCTCTAACTCTATTGAATGTAATTGGATGTGTTGATTGATGATTGAATGCCAGCCCCCTAGGACTTTATTTATAGGCTACTAATCCTCGCTATCCAAGGATTGTAAATTCTATCTAAACTATGAACTCTATCCAAACAATTAGGATAGGTCTTTTATTTTGATAAAACTTTAAAGAAAAAGATAAATTCAGCTGCTAACTATCTAGAAGAACAAGATAATCCGTGGCCTTGATGATAGAATTCATAATCCGAGTCTCGAAATTGGATCTATCTTCTGTCGAGATAAGGTCGATATCGACCACAGAGTTCGATATCGATGTCTCTGTTTCTGCTCGACTTGTCCAGCTCCAGTCGATGTCTATGTTGAGGTCGATATCGATGATGAAGGTCGATATCGATGTCTTCTTGGTTGGTCTGTGTGGTCTATCTCAACGCTTAGAAGGTGTGTCGACAACTATGGTCGATATCCATGTTTAAGGTCGATATCGACCTCTGCTCAGCTTCACTTGGCTTCTTCGTTTTGACTCCGATTTCACTCGAATTCCTGCATGGTTAGCTCAAAACTTGTGCAGACTCTATTTCTTGTATTTTAGCCCATTCTTACACAAGTATATATTCTTTTGAACCTTTTCTTTGGGAATCGAATGAAATAAAAAGTCAAAAGATGCAACAAAAAGAGATACAAATATGTACATCAAAACACCCCATACTTAGACTTGCTTGTCCTCAAGCAATAACCAAGCAATAACCAACACCTACAACACACCCTTCAAGTCTTCGCCTTTGTCAAAAGCAACATCATAAGCGGTAGCAAAGCAAAGCAAGTGAATTTAACGTCATAGCACATATTTAGGCGATCCATAGGCACATGCAATTTTGATCCAACCTCACAGGGATAATTTGTTTGCACACAACTCTCATGTGTTTAGGCTATGAAGATCAACTCTCAACTCAATGCCATACACAATCTCATAAACATTTCAATTTATAACAATCCACTTCGCAACCAATTATGAAAATGCAATAAGAATCATCAGGAGGACTTTCGCTCAATGGAAGACTTCAAAGAAGACTCCATTCGGCGGGGTTGTAATGGGGCTTGGTAAGGAATTAAGGGTATGGAATTATTTGGCTATGTGGTGCTTTTATAATTCGGGAATCAAGACTCCTAAATTTCAACACTTGCAATATCCAAACCATAAATCTTCAATGTTGCACTTTCCAAGCTCAATCTCCCATAATGCTCTTTCCCAACTCATCTTTCCATAATATGCTCTAAAGATGCACTAAAAGAATGTAAACCATTCTATCAACCCTTCTTTCAAACTCTAATATGCCTCTAAAAAATATAACACTTGTATAAATAAAGGACTTAAGGATTTTGGCTCATGCACTATATATATATATCTCTTTTTATTATTTTTTCCGGATTTTTTTTTTGACGAAAATAATTAATAAATAGTAAAAATATGTGCATTTATATGGTGAGCCAAAAATCCCTTTACAAAATATGACAAGATGTAAATATGCGCCAACCCATAATTTCCTTGCTCAAAACTGGACAATATGCACTTTTCTTTCCACAAGGCATTAGTCCAGCCAATCTAAGTCTCAATTCCCAAATGAGGGTCAGGCTCAATTCGGTTAGGGATACTTTTTGTGGAGTTTGCAATTTCAGGCTCAGGCTAATTTTCCGGCTTCAAGCAGAGATAATGCAGGGTAGGTAAAGAGAGAATAAAAATGGCTTAAAAGATGCCTCCATCATTTAATTCTTATAAACATAGACATATTTATGTATTGGCTTTGAATAACTATCACAATATTTAGAGATGCATAGGAAGAGTAAATTCACTCAAGAAAGTAGAGGGATTTTTGATGTTCTCCATATAGGCCAAAATTCTCACAAGGACAATTTTTGTAGGATTTGCTTTTTAGCCTAGGATCATATGTGCTCAATTTCATCACAAGTTCACAATCTACATAAAAATTTTAAGGACTTAGGCTAAACCATCCAAATATGCCATAGGATTTACATGATCAAGTCAGCTATTGAGTTTTCATCATAGGACATCTAAGTAGGGTTTAAAAACAAACTTAAGAATAAACATGCATTTTTTTTTTGTATTTTTGACATTTTTCTATTTTTTTTGATTTTTTTTGACATTTTATAAAAGTAAAACTAAGAACAAAAATTTAAACATGAATGCAATGCGAAGAAGAAAACCAAGTTATGACCATAAGACATGTTTTCCCCTACCCCATACTTAAAATATACATTGTCCTCACTGTATTAAAAAGAAGAAAAAGGGTAGAGAGAAACTCACAGCGCAACCTGCGGATTCAGGTCGATTTCAAGGTTAGGTCGATGCCAGAAGTCGATATCTATGTCAGAGGTCGATGTCGACTGCATCTGTCGAAGTCGAGGAAGAAAATAAAGACAAGGGCTGCCTGATGATGGTCGATATCGATGATTATGGTCGATATCGACCTCTGCTTTTTTGCTCCTGAGTCCTCGATGTCTACTCCAGGAGATGGCTTGACCCTGGGGGGTCGATTTCGACTGGCCTGATCAATTTCGACTGCCTCTGCAGTAGCTTCTTTTCTTCTTCGTCGTTCCTTTTGCTTAGAAACCTAAAATCTTTGTTAGAAATATAGATAAAGCCACGAATTATCTCAATTTTAAAAGTTTTAAAATTCAAATCCTAAAAACCATCTATGAAAAAAAAATCAAGTTTTATGTACATGCTCTAGAGTTTTGAGTCGCTAGGCCGACTTCTCCGTCAAATCTTCATGAGCCTTTTATGAAGGGACCCTTTGAGCCCGAGCCTTCTCCTGGATCATCTAGGTCTTTTTGGTAGTATCTAAGTTCGGCGACCAAGGCGTTTTTATCGTTAGGTTCTTCTTTGGGCGCTTTCCTTCTCTTCCTTGACCTAACTTTAGCAATATAGGCAAACCATGGAGCTTTGACCCTCTCATTAGTAGAATTATCAATAATTGGCTTAATCGATTTATCAAGAAAGGACAGAGGAGGGTTAGGAGTCATACCTGGGCTTACCTGTTTGGGCCTGAAACAGAAATCTTCGGGCTGAGGGGTGGTCGATGTCGACCAAGGTGGGTCGATTTCGAGTTCTGTGGTCGATATCGACATGTGGGGGTCGATATCGACCTCTGTGACCCCATACTTAAGCTCCTGGCAACAATCTAGCATACTCAATTTCAACCAAGGGGGGTCGATTTCGATGTTTTTAGTCGATATTGACTGGGTCCAGTCGATGTCGACCCTGCTTGCTGTTTCCGTCCTTTCCAACAAAAATTTTCTAAGCTTTTCCTTAGCCAGCGAGAGGACAACTTGTTCCAGGTGCTTCGTTTTGCTCATGGTAGGGTTGAAAGAGAATTCTATTACTTCGTTCCCTATAGTAAAGTTAGTAATCCTCAACGTACATTGATATTGGCATCATCAGTAGCTAAGAAAGGCCTACCAAGGATGATAGGCACTACAGGATCTTCAGGCATCTCCAATACGATGAAATCAGTAGGCACAAAGAACTTACCTACCTTTACAGAAACGTCATCAACTATACCTGTGGGCTTGACGAATGAGTTGTCAGCCATATAGAGTTTCATGTCCACAGGTTCAAGTGCGCCAATGTTTACCTTTTGCCAAATAGAGAGAGGCATGAGACTTACGCTTGCCCCTAGGTCACATAGGGCTTTATAACGATGTTGGCCAAGTCCCACGGTGATTGCAAACTTCCCTGGATCACTCCTCTTCTCAGGGAAGTCCATCTTTGAGCACTCCTCTGCGATCTCTGCCATGGATCTCTTCTTGCTAAGGATTTCTTTGAGGAATCGTACATAGGCGGGCATCTCGCTTAGGGCTTCTCTAAGAGGAATGGTAACGTTAAGACCTTGAAGAATTTTTACAAAGCGCCTAAACTTACCTTTGGTGGGATCCACCAATGCTTTGGATGGGAATGGCAACGTCTTCTTTGGCGGAGGGGCCAAAACGGTTGTCGGAGGGGCCTGCTGGACATCGACATCGACTGGGATCTGGTCAATATCGACTGGGATGGTCGATGTCAACCTCTGTTATGGCTCTGATGGCTCTGCAGTGGCCTCGACGTTTACGTGGGTGTCAACCAGGGGGTCGATATCGACGTCTTCCTCGATATCGACTGTGTTGTCGATGTCGAGTGGATCTGCTGTTTTCTCCGATTCCGTTCGTGGATTTTGTACTTTGATGCCACTCCTTAATTGCATGGCTGCGATATGGCCCGTCCCGGATTGCCCCTTAGGATTGGTAGTGGGTTGCCCAGGGAACGTTCCGGACGGTCTAGGGATTTGTGCCGCCAATTGACCTAGTTGGGTCTCTGTTCGTCACGGGGGTGTGCGGGGTGTTGTATGTAAAATAGGAGAATAAAATAAAGCACAACTAGACTATCTCCCTGTCCCAAACAAATAATACAAGAATCCCCTCCCTTGTAGTAGTAGGGTAATTCAGGATCGAATCCACGAGGAGGTAGGTCAGCGCTTCCTTTGTTGTACTCACGATCAAGGCTTTCGACCTCAGCAGACACTCGATATCGAGTATACTGGTCGATATCGACCTCAGTTCTGGTCGATTTCCTAGCGCAGTTCCTGCAGAAGACAAAACAGCAAGTCGACGTCGAGCATAGACCTCGATATCGATGTTAGACCTCGATATCGACCCTTATGGTCGATTTCGATGCTTGTCACAGAAACTGTTTTTGTAACCAATTTGTCGGAAAAGGATCCGAAGAAAATAGAATGGAGAGGGAAGATGAACAGAAACAAAACTAAGACTTTTATGAAGAATTTAATTAATTAAAAGGCTTCCAAAGTCGGGGTTTTATGCCACAACGATAACAATGCAAGTTTCATGCTAAAGATATGAACTTTAATGTCTTTCCGTCAAATAACTTTCGTTATCAACACTTAGGTGATTAGAGGCTTTCGCATAATTCCTAAGAGTTACTATCCAATTCATGAGTAATTCAAGTTCGCAATATGAGTGGCTTTCGCTTCAATAATGCAAATAATGAATCTCCCTAACTTTCGCAAAGGATCATGCATGGGGTAGAAGACGGAATTGCATAAAAGTCATACCTTTGATGCACTTACCTCACATTGCTATCGTCGGGCTCACCCCGACCCTAGAAGTGGGTTGACTACTCGCTCCTCATCATGCACATCATCATCATTGTTATTGAAAGAAAGCTACTTTGAATTAAAACTCTGAAAGAAAGTACAACCGAACAAGCCACTCCGCTCTCGCTTTACAACTCCACTCGGCCTCCTCTCTCTCTCTCTATTCTCTATTGCAACTGAATTGTCTCTAAAACGGAATTCGGAATACCTAAACTCAGCCCTATTGGCTTCTATTTGTAGATGTCGATAAGGACTCGAAACCTTATCTTTATTCTCTATGATAAATAAATAAATAAAAAAAACAAAGTAAAAGCTAAAACTTCATAGTGAAATCAGCCTCCTCATGATAAATCTGATGTTGATGATAGGAAATCTCGACCTTTGGATAGATATTGCAAGCATTGGATATAATTCTATCGAAATCGGAGTCGAATTCCTCTGCTGGCATGGTCGATATCGACCCTTGGACCTCGATATCGACCCCTCCAAAATCTTATCTCGAGCTTCTCCTTCTCCTACTCGAACTGGCACTCGACTTCTATCAACTTGGTCGATCTGGCAGCATCGATATCGACCCCCAGACGTCGATATCGACCTCTTCTGTGTCGAAATGCTCTGTTTCCTTTTCTGCTCGATTCCTATGTCTCTGATGTACTCGATGTCGAGGTCTTCAGTCGATTTCGACCTCTTCAGAAGACTTCGAGTTCTTTTTCCGCTCTTCTGAATTCATCCATTTTCATCCTGTTTTCTGCGAAATCAAATGGAAACTCGTGCAAACCCATATATTTGACATTTAAGCATAAACTACACCATTCCCATGTTTTCCCATTAATGTGCATGCAAAAGACAATAAAATGAATTCATATGTGCATAGAAAATATGGTAATTTGCACGCACATCAAACACCAAATACTTAAGCTTGCTTGTCCCCAAGCAATACTCTTAATGGTCATTCAGGGGAAGAAAGTAAACCCTCAACATCATAGATTCATTTTTCATATGTCCCTACAATCAATTGCCATCCTCGAGAAGGTACTTATGTCAACCAAGTCCATGCCTGTGCATAAAAGCAATTTCATACTTATATAGGAGGTAATATGCAAAAAACAATTTTAGCGACATTGCATTAATAATCAAGAGGACTTTCTTCAAGCTTGTGAGAAGTGGATTGGTAAAAGGCTAAAGGTGGGCTAATATTTGGCCATGTGGTGTTAAATCCGGGGAAGTACACTTTCTTTCCAAAATATTCCACATTCCTCCTTCATAATGTCTCACCTTTCACTCATCGTTCAATGCTTTTTTTCAATATAATGCTTTTACCTCTCTAACCTTAGCACTGCCTTCTCGCGAGTCACAAACATGGGTGTCATGAATGGCCCCGGATACTTAGTACTTCGGACTCCTCACCTTTGTGTCCCATCTCGCCAAACTATTATCTCAGCGAGCAGGGTCGACCTACCTTTATCTCCTGAGGTGATCGGATTTTTTCTCGCTCATTTAATTTTCCATATTGTATCATTCCTGCCAACAACTTTATAAATGCACAACTCCATATAACTTCCAAAGATGTCATCCATTAAAAAAACTTTGTCCCCGGATAGGGTATAAGGTAAAAAATGGACAATATGTATATGTGGAGCAATAATGATCATGATAAGTCTCATATATGGCTTTGTGAATATGCGTAGGTAAGGCTAGGATATGAACTTTGCTTGTATGGAATTTTTATAAAAAATCCTCCATCATCTTATCATGCACATGTCAAAAGCAACTTCAAATTTTCATCTCCTTTATGATTTTCTCAAAAAATTTGCACTTCATTGGGACTTCCCTTAACTAGGCAATCTCATGTTATATCTCTAATGAATCTAATTTTGCATCATAGAGCTCTTTTTTATACTTCCATGACTCTCTCTTTTCCAAAATTTTTGATGGGGGTCATTTTTTTTTTCATTTTTTTTTTCATTTTTTTTTATGCATTAAAATAAATATGCAACCCTAAACTAAGTATGAATATGCAAATAAGCCTTTCCCCCACCCCATACTTAAAATTTACAGTGTCCTCACTGTATTAGAACTAGGGTTAAGAAGAAAACTTACTAAACCGTCACAAATTTCAGGAGTCGAAGAAGACAACAGGGAAGGTCGATATCGACCCTTTACATCGATATCGATGTCTCTCTTGATTTCTGCTCGGGCTTCAGGGTGATTCGGCCTCGATCACAAACCCTATCCATGTCGACCTTGAGGTCGATTTCGATGTCCGACATCGATTTCGATGCCTTTCTGTGTGCTTTTCTCTCTCCTGCAATTTGAAAACTAAACACAAAATATGCAAAACAATAAAGTGTCTAAAACCAAAACAAAAGCTGTCTTAAAACCAAAACTAAGTCTTTGTTACAAGCTCTAGATTTTTAAGTCGCTAGGCCGACTTCTTCCTTTGCGCTTCTCAAGGTGGCATCTGCAGAGCCCATGTGGCTTGGGCCTCAAATATCACTCCTTTCTTGTCCCGCAGCTGCATTCCCCCGGGATTGATTTGATTCACCGTGAATGGACCTAAGCTCTTATCCTTGAATCTTGTAGGGAACCAATGGTCTCTAGATTTGGCAACATAGACCTTGTCTCCTATCTCATATTGGCTTGAACTATCATCGGATACCCTACATAAACGCACATGCCAAGGCACACCTCTTCCAAATAATGATAAGTCCTTAATTGTAATTGAACAAGAGGAATCCGTACCTTGACTTACCTTCTTCTCAGTCTGTGGCTCAGGTCGATGTCGATGTTCGGAGGTCGATATCGAGCCCTGTTGTACACCTGTAGGATCAGTCGATTTGGGGAGTTTTGACTCGATATGATCAGGTCGATTTCGACCCTCAGAGGTCGATATCGAGGTCTCCTTGCCTCTCTTGATGGTGGTCGATTTCGATAGGGTGTGGTCGATATCGACCCTTGACCCCGATTTCGATGCTTCCTCTTTTCCTCCGTCGACCCCATACTTATGACCTGTCACAGAATCTTGAACATTAGTGGTCGATATCGACTTACCTGGGTCGATTTCGATGTTTTGTTGAGCTCCTTCGTTCAAGATTGCTTCAACTTCCTCTACTTGGGCTTCATTGATGGCTTTTATCTCCATTGGCCCTTGACTTTGCACCGTCTTGTTGAAGGAATACTCTATTACTTCATCACTAATTGTGAGTGAGAGCAATCCTTTCTTCACGCTAATGTTGGCATCGACGGTTGCTAGGAATGGCCTACCTAAAATAATTGGACAAGCAGGGTCCTCCGCTATGTCAACAACTAGGAAATCAGCAGGGACAAAGAATTTGCCTACTTGTACTAGCACATCCGTCACTATCCCAGTTGGAATCACTACGGTATTGTTAGCCATGTACAATCTTGCATCCACGGGCTCCAGAGGACCTATCTTTACCTTGTGCCAAATGGTTAGTGGCATCATGCTAACGCTAGCGCCTAAGTCAACTAAAGCATTAAATTTGAATTGACCTAGACCTATAGCGATAGAAAACTTACCTGGGTCCGCCCGCTTTTGTGGTAGCTCCAACCTGTTGCATTCCTCTGCGATCTCAGAGAGCGATCGCTTCTTACCCAAGATATCCTTAAGGAACCTTACATAAGATGGCATCTCGTGAAGTGCCTCTATGAATGGTATAGAGACATTAAGCCCTTGGAGCATCTTCACGAACCGTTGGAACTTCTTTTCCGCTGGGTCCTTAGTCACCTTTCTAGTTGGGAATGGCAACACCTTCTTCCTTCCTGCGGCTGTAGTGAGGTCGATATCGGCAGCAGTAGGGTCGATATCGACTGGAAGAGTCGATTTCTGTGGTGACGCAGAATTAGGGTCGACATCGACAGGAGGGTCGACATCGATGTCATCTTGGTCGATATCGACAGGGGGGGTCGATTTCGACGTCTGTTCTGGCTCCTTCTCCTCCACTTTTCGCTCGGGCGTTTGTAATTGACGCCCACTCCTTAGGTTTACTGCCGCAATATGACCTGTGGTTTTGCCCTTTTTGTTGGGCACAGTGGATCCAGGGAGTGATCCGGACGCTTTGGGCATTGCTTCCGCCAATTGACTCATTTGAGTCTCTATGTTGCGCTTCCAAACGTCGATCTCCCCAAGTCTAGAATTTATGCCCTGCAGCTGAGTATGAATGAAGTTATTGGCTTGTTTGAACTCAGCGTGGTTCCTCCGCATCTCATCAACGATGATTTGCAGGTCATCTTTCTTAGTCTCCCGCTCAGGGTGCCCTGGTGCCCTATAGGTTGGGGGATCCCTTTGATAGAACCTTTGATCACCCCAATTTTGTTGATTGCCCCCTCCATAGGGGCCTCTCGTCCATTTGACCTCCTCATGTTGTTCCGCCATGGATACTTGCTCAGTATGTGGACAGGCACTGGTGTTATGCCTTATTGAACCACACTCCTGACAAGGTTGATTGTTGCTCAGGAACCTTACTTGCTTTTGAAGGCGGCGTGTTTGATCGTTATGGAATTGTTGCCGTACTTCAGGATCTATCTCCCTTGGAGGCTCATATAGTGGCATAGATGGGGCAGGCCTTGCATCATAGGCCGCAGCAGCCCCATAGGTGTTGTCAAAGTTCACAAGCCTCTCAATGGTCTCCCATGCCTCCGTTGGTGTAAGCTCAATGTACCGATAGGAGGTATATGAATTGATCCTCTCCTTATTCGGCGCATCAAGGGCGTTATAAAAGATCTCTTGGATGACATATGGAAGTTGCCCATGCGTCGGGCATGATCTCAGCAAGTCTTTGAAGCGCTCCCACGCCTGTGCTAGGGTTTCACCTAGCTTTTGTTTGAAAGCCGTGATCCTTTGTCGTAGCATCGCCGTTTTAGAAGGTGGGAAGAACTTGTTCAAGAATGCATCTTTCACCTCCGCCCATGTCCTTAGCGATCGTGGAGCCAAACTTTCAAGCCATTGTAATGCCTTTCCTGCCAAAGACTATCGAAAAGATTTTAGTCGCACATACTCTAAGTTTACTCCATCTACAACTGTTTCACATAAGTCCATAAAAGTAGAGATGTGTTGCAGGGGGCATTCATTATGTCTTCCTTCAAAAGTATTTCTTTTAATTTCAGATAGGAAGTTAATTTTCAATTCATAATTGGAGTGAGGAATTATAATGGCAGATTCAGGAACATGAAGGGGCGGATGCATGTATTGCATCGCCGTCTGTGGATACTGATTTAGCCGCTCTTGGGCTTATCTGCGCGCATCCTCCTCCCTATCAGCACGGGCTCGCTCAGCAGCAGCAGCGGCCCTTTCAGCAGCGATTGTAGCATTGTGGTCCTCGATCTCCTTTCTCAACCGCTCTATGATCTCAGCCTGCGTCTCGTTGTCAGCCATGATGCGAATTGCTTTGTTGCGAAGATGGTAGAAACGTTCAGGCTCGTCAATTGGTTCCAGGATAGGTCCGCGATCAGAACGTCGCATAAACCTGCAAAATAAGCTTAGAAAAAGATCGTGATTAACTTAGGTGGCGATTGATTGCCTCCCCGGCAACGGCGCCAATTTGTTCGTCACGGGGGTGTGCGGGGTGTTGTATGTAAAATAGGAGAATAAAATAAAGCACAACTAGACTATCTCCCTGTCCCAAACAAATAATACAAGAATCCCCTCCCTTGTAGTAGTAGGGTAATTCAGGATCGAATCCACGAGGAGGTAGGTCAGCGCTTCCTTTGTTGTACTCACGATCAAGGCTTTCGACCTCAGCAGACACTCGATATCGAGTATACTGGTCGATATCGACCTCAGTTCTGGTCGATTTCCTAGCGCAGTTCCTGCAGAAGACAAAACAGCAAGTCGACGTCGAGCATAGACCTCGATATCGATGTTAGACCTCGATATCGATGTTAGACCTCGATATCGACCCTTATGGTCGATTTCGATGCTTGTCACAGAAACTGTTTTTGTAACCAATTTGTCGGAAAAGGATCCGAAGAAAATAGAATGGAGAGGGAAGATGAACAGAAACAAAACTAAGACTTTTATGAAGAATTTAATTAATTAAAAGGCTTCCAAAGTCGGGGTTTTATGCCACAACGATAACAATGCAAGTTTCATGCTAAAGATATGAACTTTAATGTCTTTCCGTCAAATAACTTTCGTTATCAACACTTAGGTGATTAGAGGCTTTCGCATAATTCCTAAGAGTTACTATCCAATTCATGAGTAATTCAAGTTCGCAATATGAGTGGCTTTCGCTTCAATAATGCAAATAATGAATCTCCCTAACTTTCGCAAAGGATCATGCATGGGGTAGAAGACGGAATTGCATAAAAGTCATACCTTTGATGCACTTACCTCACATTGCTATCGTCGGGCTCACCCCGACCCTAGAAGTGGGTTGACTACTCGCTCCTCATCATGCACATCATCATCATTGTTATTGAAAGAAAGCTACTTTGAATTAAAACTCTGAAAGAAAGTACAACCGAACAAGCCACTCCGCTCTCTCTTTACAACTCCACTCGGCCTCCTCTCTCTCTCTCTATTCTCTCTTGCAACTGAATTGTCTCTAAAACGGAATTCGGAATACCTAAACTCAGCCCTATTGGCTTCTATTTGTAGATGTCGATAAGGACTCGAAACCTTATCTTTATTCTCTATGATAAATAAATAAATAAAAAAAACAAAGTAAAAGCTAAAACTTCATAGTGAAATCAGCCTCCTCATGATAAATCTGATGTTGATGATAGGAAATCTCGACCTTTGGATAGATATTGCAAGCATTGGATATAATTCTATCAAAATCGGAGTCGAATTCCTCTGCTGGCATGGTTGATATCGACCCTTGGACCTCGATATCGACCCCTCCAAAATCTTATCTCGAGCTTCTCCTTCTCCTACTCGAACTGGCACTCGACTTCTATCAACTTGGTCGATCTGGCAGCATCGATATCGACCCCCAGACGTCGATATCGACCTCTTCTGTGTCAAAATGCTCTGTTTCCTTTTCTGCTCGATTCCTATGTCTCTGATGTACTCGATGTCGAGGTCTTCAGTCGATTTCGACCTCTTCAGAAGACTTCGAGTTCTTTTTCCGCTCTTCTGAATTCATCCATTTTCATCCTGTTTTCTGCGAAATCACATGGAAACTCGTGCAAACCCATATATTTGACATTTAAGCATAAACTACACCATTCCCATGTTTTCCCATTAATGTGCATGCAAAAGACAATAAAATGAATTCATATGTGCATAGAAAATATGGTAATTTGCGCGCACATCAGTCTCTACGTTCTTTTTCCAAATATCCATCTCCCCAATCCTTTTGGTAAGGTAATTGAGTTGAGAATGGATTGCATTGTTGGATTGATCATTCTTAGCATGATTCCGCCTGATTTCATCCAGCACAAGTTGAAGATCATCCTTCCGTTGGTCTCTCTCCGGGTGCCCAAGAGCTCTATAAGGTGGGGGGGTCCCTAAGGTTAACCGGGTTCCTTTGTGGTTGATGGAACCTTTGGTCTCCCCAATATTGGTGATTGGTACCCCTCATGTAGCGCACCTCTTGGTGAGTCTCCGCTAGTTGTACTTGTTCAACATGGGGGCACTCGATGGTGGTGTGCCGCTGCGATCTGCATTCAATGCAATCTTGGTTCACTGAAAGGAACCTCACTTGCTTTTGGAGCTTTCAAAGTTGATCTCTATTGAATTGCTCCTTCACATCCGGATCGATTACCTTGGAGGGTTCATATAAGGGCATAGATGGGGCAGGCCTCGACGATGATGATGTGTCGGAAGCCTCAGGAGTCCCATATGTGTTGTCGAACTCCACCAACCTCTCTATAGTCTCCCAAGCCTCTTGTGGAGCGACTTCAAGGTAGCCATAGGCGGTGTAGGTGTTGATCCTCTCCTTGGTTGCAACGTCAAGAGCATTGTATATAATCTCCTGAATTACGTACGGTGGTTGGCCATGCGTCGGGCATAATCGTAGTAGGTCCTTAAACCTTTCCCAAACAGTCTCCAGAGCCTCACCAGGCTTTTGTTTGAAAGTCGTGATTTTCTTTCGGATCAACGCCGTCTTAGAAGGAGGGAAGAACTTGTTGAGGAACGCGTCCTTGACTTCATTCCAGGTGCGGAGCGATCTTGGGGCTAAGCTCTCCAACCACTGCAATGTTTTTCCTGTAAGTGACCAACGAAAGGCTTTTAGTTGGACATATTCAAGACTTTGTCCATCAGCAATAGTATCACAAAGGTCTAAGAAGGTTGAAATATGTGCCATAGGGCATTCATTAGGTTTTTCTTCATATTGATGCCTTCTTATTTCAGTTAGGAAGTTAGGTTTAATTTCAAAATTAGAGGCAGGGATAAGAATCGCCGATTCAGGCACAGTGAGCGCGGGGTGCATGTATTGCTTGGCATTCCGAGGGAGGGCATTGATTTGGGCTTCTATTTGCCTCTGGCCTTCCTCCTCCCTATCCGCACGCTCCTTAAGTGCCGCCTCTCTAGTCGTTAAGTCCTCAACCTGCTTCCTTAGTTGCTCAATTAACTCAACCTGGTTTGCGTTGTCTGCCATGATTTTTTTAGCTTGGGCTCTTAGATGGAAGTAGCGTTCAGGGTCGTCTATTCCTTCAAATTCAGGTGGGCGATCAGCGCGTCGCATACACCTACAAAACCAAACTAGGTAGAGACATGAGATAGACTACTAGGGCGCGATTGATTGCCTCCCCGGCAGCGGCGCCAATTTGTTAAACAGGAGAAAGGTCGAGTATCTTAAATACAAATATAAAGATATGTAAATGCGAATCTGACTCCTAGCCTATGCAAATAATTACAAGACATCCTCCCGTTGTAGTGGAAGGGTAGTCAGGATCGATCCACGAGGAGGCGTGTCAGCGGGATCCTAGTAGCGTTGGAAATCTCACGTCTTGCGTTGACTAGAAGCCTTGATTTCGACCTTGGAGCTCGATGTCGACCTCAGTTGTCGATCCTCTCTGCAACAGAAGACCTGCAGAGACAAAAACAACCAGTCGATATCGACAGGAAAGGTCGATATCGATGTTAGCAGACGGAATCGACTGGCTCAGAAGACTGCCAGTCGACACAGGTGGTCGATATCGACGTCTGGGGGGTCGATATCGATGTTCAACAGCAGTGACCCAGGAGTCTCGGGATCGACTCAAAAGACTGTCGATCTATCAGCGTGGTCGATATCGACGTTTAAGGTCGATATCGATGTTCTCCTACAGTGGGTTAGTTCTTCATCGGCAAAGAAAGGTCGAAGACTTTAGGATGGATGAAGATGCGATGATCAGAAATAAAGCATTGTTTTTGATTAATTAACTTATATAAAAAACAACTCCTAGGATTAGGGTTTACCACAACGTTAACCAATGCATGCGATAAGATAAATAAGACGGACAACTGCGTTATTTCACCCGAGGGACAAGCTTTCGCCGTACACCAACTCTTAGGATTACTCTTGCAAATAAACCTAATTGTCTCTACAAATTTTATGTTTATAACTCAAGTTGTTAGCATGAATCCCTTTTCTTTCGATTAGGACTAAACATAGAATCGTAGGAGATGATATAGATACAACGATATCAACATCTAACACTTACCTCAAACACGCATGGCTAACGTCGGGCTCACCCCGACCCTAAGAGCTTTGGGGGACTACTCGCTTCTCATCATGCAACTCATCATTGATTGAAAGAAATAAACTTGCATTAAAATATAAACTTCGAAGCTTTACAACTTAACGTCGGCTTTCGCAAACGCCAAACCCTAAAACTTCTCTCTAACTCTATTGAATGTAATTGGATGTGTTGATTGATGATTGAATGCCATCCCCCTAGGGCTTTATTTATAGGCTACTAATCCTCGTTATCCAAGGATTGTAACTTCTATCTAAACTATGAACTCTATCCAAACAATTAGGATAGGTCTTTTATTTTGATAAAACTTTAAAGGAAAAGATAAATTCAGCTGCTAACTATCTAGAAGAACAAGATAATCCGTGGCCTTGATGATAGAATTCATAATCCGAGTCTCAAAATCGGATCTATCTTCTGTCGAGATAAGGTTGATATCGACCACATAGGTCGATATCGATGTCTCTGTTTTTGCTCGACTTGTCCAGCTCCAGTCGATGTCCATGTTGAGGTCGATATCGATGATGAAGGTCGATATCGATGTCTTCTTGGTTGGTTTGTGTGGTCTATCTCGACACTTAGAAGGTGTGTCGATAACTATGGTCGATATCCATATTTAAGGTCGATATCGACCTCTGCTCAGCTTCACTTGGCTTCATCGTTTTGACTCCGATTTCGCTCGAATTCCTGCATGGTTAGCTCAAAACTTGTGCAGACTCTATTTCTTGTATTTTAGCCCATTCTTACACAAGTTTATATTCTTTTGAACCTTTTCTTTGGGAATCGAATGAAATAAGAAGTCAAAAGATGCAACAAAAAGAGATACAAATATGTACATCACATACAAAGGTCGATATCGATGATCCATGGTCGATATCGAGTGCCAATCCGAGTAAAAGAAGGAGAGCTCAAGATAAGATAAAAGAGAGGTCGATATCGAGGTTCTTAGGTCAATATTGATGTTGTTCAGCAGAGAATTCCGACTCAGATTCTGATAGAATTCTATCCGAACCTTGCACGTCTATCCTAAAGTCGAGATTTTTTACCTTCAATGTCAGAGCTATCACTTGAGCTGTGTTACCATGAAGTTTTTAGTTTTACTTTATTTAAGTTTTATCTTAGAGAATAAAGATAAAGTTTCGAGTCTTTGGATAGCAAAGTTCGATATCTATATCTAGAGGCCATTAGGGCTGAGTTTAGGCATTCAATTACATCGAAGCATAGTGAGTTTTAGTAGTTTATCGCAGAGAATTTGTAGAGAGAGAGAGAGAGAGAGGCTGATTGGAGTTGTGGAAGCGAGAGCGGAGAATTGACTTGGTTCGGTTGTAATCTTTCTTTCATAGTTCAATACAAAGTAGTTTTCTTTCAATGATGATGATGAGTTGCATGATGAGAAGCGAGTAGTCAACCCACTTCTAGGGTCGGGGTGAGCCCGACGATAGCGATGTAGGGTAAGTGCATCAAAGGTATGACTTTTATGCGATTCCGTCTTCTATCCTATGCATGATCCTTTGCGAAAGTTAGGGAGATTCATTATTTGCATTATTGAAGCGAAGGCCACTCATATTGTGAACTTGGATTACTCGTGAATTGGATAGTAACTCTTAGGAATTATGCGAGAGCCTCTAATCACCTAAGTGTTGGTAACGAAAGTTATTTGACGGAAAGACATTAAATTTCATAACTTTAGCATCATACTTGCATTGTTATCATTGTGGCATTACACCCCGATCTTAGAAGCTTTTAATTAATTGAATTTCATATAGAAGTTAAGTTTTGTTTCTGTTCATCTTTTCTTTACCATTCTACGCTCTTCGGACACTTTTCCGACAATAGGTTACACATTGAAGTTTCTGTGACAAACATCGAAATCGACTGTAAAGGTCGATATCGATCACTAACGTCGAAATCGAGGTATGTCTCGACGTCGAACTGTGTTGCTTTTGTCCTCTGCAGGAATTTGCTGGAAATCGACCAGAACTGAGGTCGATATCGACCAGACAACCTTGATATCGAGTGTATTATGAGGTCAGAAGCTTGATCGTGATTACAACAAGGGAAGCGTTGACATACCTCCTCGTGGATTCGATCCTGAATTACCTTACCACTGCATCAGGAGGGATTCTTGTATTATTTGCTTGGAACAGGGAGTTAGCATAGTTAGAGTTTAATTTGAATATTTTATTTGAGCAAAGAATCTACCTCCCGTTCAACAAACACACTCATATCGACCTACTTACTCGATATCAACCAAGCCCAGGCGACCCTCGATTTCGACTTCTGCCTCGACATAGACTGATGCAGTCGACATCGACCTACTTACTCGACATCGACTTCTGGCATCGACCTAACCTGAAATCAACCTCAATCTGTAGGTTGCTCTGTGAGTTTCTCTCTATCCTTTTTTTCTTTTAATACAGTGAGGACATTATATATTTTAAGTATGAGGTGGGGATGAAACATGTCTTATGGTCACAACTTGGCTTTCTTCTTTTATTTTTCACATTACATTCATGTTGAAGTTTTTGTTCTTAGTTATTACTTTTATAAAAAAACATACAAAAATAAAAAAAATTAGAAAATGTCAAAAATAACAAAAAAATGCATATTTACTTTTAAGTTTGTTTTTAAACCCTACTTAGATGTCCTATAATGAGAACTCAATAGCTGACTTGATCATGTAAATCCTATGACATATTTGGATAGTTTAGCCTAAGTCCTTAAAATGGGTTTTATGTAGATTGTGAACTTGTGATGAAATTGAGCACATATGATCCTAGGCTTAAAAGCAAAATCCAACAAAATTGTCCTTCTGAGAATTTTGGCCTATAGGGAGAACATTAAAAATCCCTCCGCTTTCTTGAGTGTAGTTACTCTTCATATGCATCTCTAAATGTTGTAATAGTTATTCAAAGTCAATACATATATATGTTTATGTTTACGAGAATTAAATGATGGATGCATCTTTTAAGCCATTTTTATCCTCCATTTATCTACCCTGCATTATCTCTGCTTGAAGCCAGAATATTAGCCTGAGCCTTATATTGCAAACTCCACAAAAGTATCCATAGCCGAATTGAGCCTGACCCCCGTTTGGGAATTGAGACTTAGATTGGTTAGAATAATGCATTTGTGGAAAAGAAAGTGCATATTGCTAGTTTTGAGCAAAGAAAATTTATGGGATGGTACATATTAGCATCTTGACACATATTGTAAAAGGATTTTTGGCTCACCATATAAATGCACATGTTAATTTTCGAAAAAAAAATATTATTATTTTAGTGCATAAGCCAATTATTCCTTAGTTCTTTTATTTTATACAAGATTTATATTTTTGAGAGCATATTAAGGTTTGAAAGAAGGTTGATGAGCATTATGGAAAGCAACTTGGGAAATTGCATCAATGTTGGAGATATGGTTTGGATATAGTTGTGATAAAGTTTAGGAGTCTTGATTCCCAGATTTTATAAGCACCACATAGCCAAATAATTCCATACCCCTTATTTCTTACCAAGCCCCATTACAACCCCGCCGAATGGAGTCTTCTTTGAAGTCTCCCATTGAGCGAAAGTCCTCTTGATGGTTCTTATTGCATCTACACAATTGGTTGCGAAGTGGATTATTATAAATTGCAATGTTTATGAGATTGTATATGGAATTGAGTTGAGAGTTGATCTTCATAGCCTAAACACATTGAGAGTTGAATGCAAAAACATTATCCTTGTGAAGTTTGATTAAAATTGCATATGCATATGGATCGCTCATATATGTGTAATGACGTTAAATTCACTTGCTTTGCTTTGCTACCATTATGATGTTGCTTTTGACAAGGGGGAAGACTTGAAAGGTGTGTTATAGGTATTGGTTATTACTTGAGAACAAGTAAGTCTAAGTATGGGGTGTTTTGATGTACATATTTAGTGTCTTTTCATCTGCATATTTTGACTTCATATTCCATTTGATTCCTAAAGTAAAGGTTGAAAAGTAATGCAAATTTGTGTCGAATGAGCGAACGTGCAAGAAATAAAGTCTACACAAGTTTTGGTCTAAATATGTAGGAATTGGAGCGAAATCAACGTCAAAACGAAGAAGCCAAGTGAAGAAGAAAGGAGGTCAAAATCGACATGACTGGTCGATATCGACTAAAGGGATCGACGTAGACTTTGAGCATCGAGACAGACATCAAAGACCAACATAGAAGACCACTCGATATCGAGTAGATGCATCGATATCGACTTCACACCAGAGATCGAGTGGAATGAAGCTTGTCGAGCGGAAAACAGAGAGGTCGATTTCGACCTGACTGGTCGATATCGACTGGAATTTAACGCGGGTCGGACGCACTTTTCCTAATGCGGATTGCAAGTTCTATCAATTGGCCACGGTTTATCTCTTCTAATTAGATAGAATATGTCTCAAGGGTGTTTCCTTTCTACCCTAAGATGTTTATGAGTTATTTTAGATATTCACCTTAATAAAGATTTATCCTATTTGTTTAGGATAGAGTTTAGATAGAAAATAGGAACTACTTTCCTTGGCTAGTAAGGATTAGTAGGTTATAAATAAAGTCGTAGGGGTCTGGTTTTTATTGATTCAATCACAGAGATCATATCTGAAAATAGCAATAGAGTTAGAGAGAAGCTTTAGGGTTTGGCGTTTGCGAGAGCCGGCATTGAATTGTAAAGCTTTGAAGGTTTAGTTAATGCAAGTTTTCTTCTTTCAATCAATGGAGTTTGTTGCGATGAAGAGCGAGTAGTGACGTACATAGTTGTACCTCTTTTTATTGCATCTTTTGACTTCATATTTCATTCCATCTCCAAAGAAAAGGTCCAAAAGGGTGAAAACTTGTGTAAGAATGGGCTAAAATACAAGAAATAGAGTCTGCACGAGTTTTGAGCTAACCATGCAGGAATTCGAGCGAAATCGGAGTCAAAAACAGAGAAGCCAAGTGAAGCTGAACAGAGGTCGATATCGACCTGAACACATCGATATCGACCATAGTTGTCGACACACCTTCTGAGAGTCAAGATAGACCACACAGACCAACCGAGAAGACATCGATATCGACATACTACATCGATATCGACCTCAACATAGACATTGAGTGGAGCTGAACAAGTCAAGCAGAAATACAGACCCTGATATCGACCTCTGGTGTCGATATCGACCTTACCTCGACAGAAGATAGACTCGATTTCGAGATGTGGATTAGAAACTTTATCTTCAAGGAGGCACGGATTTATCTTGTATTTTTAAGATAGATAGAAGCTGGAGGTCTATTTACTTTTTAGCTTTAAGTTTTATCAAGATTAGTTTAAGTTTATCAAAATAAAAGACCTATCCTAATTGTTTGGATAGAGTTCATAGTTTAGATAGAAGTTACAATCCTTGGATAGCGAGGATTAGTAGCATATAAATAAAGTCCTAGGGGGCTGGCATTCAATCATCTTTTCAATCATCAATCAATACAATCAATAGCAATAGAGTTATAGAGAAGTTTTAGGGTTTGGCGTTTGCGAAAGCCGACGTTGATTTGTAAAGCTTCGGGAGTTTATATTTTAATGCAAGTTTCATTCTTTCAATCAATGATGAGTTCCATGATGAGAAGCGAGTAGTCCTCCAAAGCTCTTAGGGTCGGGGTGAGCCCGACGTTAGCCATGCGTGTTTGAGGTAAGTGTTAGATGTTGATATCGTTGTGTCTATATCATCTCCTACGATTCTATGTTTAGTCCTAATCGAAAGAAAAGGGATTCATGCTAACAACTTAAGTTATAAACATAAAATTGGTAGAGACAATTAGGTTTATTTGCAAGAGTAATCCTAAGAGTTGGTGTACAGCGAAAGCTTGTCCCTCGGGTGAAATAGCGCAATTGTCCGTCTCATTTATCTTATCGCATGCATTGGTTAACGTTGTGGTAAACCCTAATCCTAGGAGTTGCCTTTTACATAAGTTAATTCACAAAAACCTCTGTTTTATTTCTATTCATTGCATCCTTCCCATTCTTAAATCTTCGACCTTTCTTTGCCGACGAAGAACTAACACACTGTAGGAAGACATCGATATCGACCACAGACGTCGATATCGACCACTGAGTTCATCGACAGTTTTCTGAGTCGACGATGATCATTGCTGTGGAGTTTACTAAACATCGAAATCGACCCCAGACGTCGAAATCGACCCTTCTGTGTCGACTGGCAGTTTTCTGAGCCAGTCGATTTCGTGGACTGACATCAATATCGACCTTTCCTAGTCGATATCGACTGCTTGTTTTTGTCTCTGCAGGTCTTCTGTTGCAAAAAAGATCGACAGCCGTGGTCGACATCGAGCTCCAAGGTCGAAATCGAGGCTTCTGGTCGACGTAAGACGTGCGATTTCCAACGCTACTAGGATCCCGCTGACACGCCTCCTCGTAGATCGATCCTGACTACCCTTCCACTACAACGGGAGGAAGTCTTGTAATTATTTGCATAGGCTAGGAGTTAGTTTACATTTATACATCTTTATTATTTGTAACTTAAGAACTCGACATTCCTCCTGCCTTAACAAATTGGTGTCGTTGCCGGGGAGGCAATCAATCGCGCCCTAGTAGTCTATCTCACGTCTCTACCAAGTTTGGCTTTGCAGGTGTATGCGACACGCTGATCGCCCACCTGAATTCGAAGGAGTAGACAACCCTGAACACTACCTCCATCTAAGAGCCCAAGCTCAAAGAATCATGGCAGAAAACGCGAACCAGGCTGAGTTGATTGAGCAACTAAGGAAGCAAGTAGAGGACTTAACGACTAGAGAGGCGGCACTTAAGGAACGTGTGGATAGGGAGGAGGAAGGCCAGAGGCAAATAGAAGCCCAAATCAATGCCCTCCCTCGGAATGCCAAGCAATACATGCACCCCGCTCTCACAGTGCCTGAATCGGCGATTCTTATCCCTGCCTCTAATTTTGAAATTAAACCTAACTTCCTAACTGAGATTAGAAGGCATCAATATGAAGGAAAACCTAATGAATGTCCTATGGCACATATTTCAACCTTCTTAGACCTCTGTGATACTATTGCTGATGGACGAAGTCTTGAATATGTCCAACTAAAAGCCTTCTGTTGGTCTCTCACAGGAAAAGCATTGCAGTGGTTGGAGAGCTTAGCCCCAAGATCACTCCGCACCTGGAATGAAGTCAAGGATGCGTTCCTCAACAAGTTCTTCCCTCCTTCTAAGACGGCGTTGATCCGACAGAAAATCACGGCTTTCAAACAAAAGCCTGGTGAGGCTCTGGCGACTGTTTGGGAAAGGTTTAAGGACCTACTACGTTCATGCCCAACGCATGGCCAACCACCATATGTAATTCAGGAGATCATATACAATGCTCTTGACGCTGCAACCAAGGAGAGGATCAACACCTACACCGCTTATGGCTACCTTGAACTCGCTCCACAAGAGGCTTCCGACACATCATCATCATCGAGGCCTGCCCCATCTATGCCCTTATATGAACCCTCCAATGTAATCGATCTGGACGTGAAGGAGCAATTCCATAGAGATCAACTTCGAAAGCTCCAAAAGCAAGTGAGGTTCCTTTCAGCGAACTAAGATTGCATTGAATGTGAATCGCAGCAACACACCACCATCGAGTGCCACCATGCTGAACAAGTACATCTAGCGGAGACTCACCAGGAGGCGCGCTACATGAGGGGTCCCAATCACCAATACTGGGGAGACCAAAGGTTCCATCAACCACAAAGGAACCCGGTTAACCCTAGGGACCCCCCGCCTTATAGAGCTCCTGGGCACCCGGAGAGAGTCCAAAAGAAGGATGATCTTCAACTTGTGCCGGATGAAATCAGGCGGAATCAGGCTAAAAATGATCAATCCAACAATGCAATCCATTCTCAACTCAATCACCTTACCACAAGGATTGGGGAGATGGATATTTGGAATAAGAATGTAGAGACCCAACTGGGTCAATTGGCGGCACAAATCCTTAGACCGTCCGGAACATTCCCTGGGCAACCAACCACCAATCCTAAGGGGAAATCCGGGACGGGCCATGTCGCAGCCATGCAATTAAGGAGTGGCAACAAAGTACAAAAGCCACGAACGGAATCGGAGAAAATAGCAGATCCAGTCGATGTCGAGGATGAGGTCGATATCGACCCCCTGGTCGACCCCCAGGTCGACGTCGAGGCCACTGTAGAGCCATTAGAGCCACAGCAGAGGTCGACATCGACCACCCCAGTCGATATCGATCAGATCCCTGTCGATGTCGATGTCCAGCAGGCCCCTCCGACCTCCGTTTTGGCCCCTCCACCAAAGAAGACGTTGCCATTCCCATCCAAAGTATTGGAGGATCCCACCAAAGGTAAGTTTAGGCGCTTTGTAAAGATTCTTCAAGGTCTTAACGTTACAATTCCTCTTATAGAAGCCCTAAGCGAGATGCCCGCCTATGTACGATTCCTCAAAGACATCCTGAGGAAGAAGAGATCCATGGCAGAGATCGTAGAGGAATGCTGAAAGATGGACTTCCCTGAGAAGAAGAGTGATCCAGGAAAGTTTGCAATCACCGTAGGACTTGGCCAACATCGTTATAAAGCCCTATGTGACCTAGGGGCCAGTGTAAGTCTTATGCCTCTTTCTATTTGGCAAAAGGTGAACATTGGGGCTCTTGAACCTGTGGACATGAAACTCTATATGGCTGACAACTCATTCGTCAAGCCCACAGGTATAGTTGATGACGTTCCTGTAAAGGTAGGTAAGTTCTTTGTGCCTACTGATTTCATTGTATTGGAAATGCCTGAAAATCCTGTAGTGCCTATTATCCTTGGTAGGCCTTTCTTAGCTACTGTTGATGCCAATATCAATGTACGTCGAGGATTACTAACCTTTACTATAGGGAACGAAGTGATAGAATTCTCTTTCAACCCAACCATGAGCGAAACAAAGCACCTGGAGCAAGTAGTCCTCTCGCCGGCTAAGGAAAAGCTTAGAAAATTTTTGTTGGCGAGGACAGAAACAGCAAGCAAGTTCAATATCGACTGGAACCAGTCGATATCGACTAAAAACATCGAAATCGACCCCCCTTGGTCGAAATCGAGTATGCCAGATTGTTGTCAGGAGCTTAAGTATGGGGTCACAAAGGTCGACATCGAACCCCACATGTCGATATCGACCAAATAAAGCTCTCGAAATCGACCCACCTTGGTCGAAATCGACCACCCCTCAGCCCGAAGATTTCTGTTTCGGGCCCAAACAGGTAAGCCCAGGTATGACTCCTAACCCTCCTCTGTCCCTTATTGATAAATCAATCAAGCCAATTATTGATAATTCTACTAATGAGAGGGTCAAAGCTCCATGGTTTGCCTATATTGCTAAAGTTAGGTCAAGAAAGAGAAGGAAAGCACCCAAAGAAGAACCTAACATCAAAGAAGCCTTGGTCGCTGAACTTCGCTACTACCAAAAGGACCTAGATGATCCAGGAGAAGGTTCAAGCTCGAAGGGTCCCTACATAAAAGGCTCGTGAAGAATTGACGGAGAAGTCGGCCTAGCGACTCAAAACTATAGAGCTTGTACATAAAACTTGATTTTTTTTCATAGATGGGTTTTTAGGATTTTTTTTTACTTTTCAAACTGAGATAATTCGTGGCTTTATCTATATTTCTAACAAAGATTTCAGGTTTCTAAGCAAAAAGAGACGACGAAGAAGAAAAGAAGCTTCTGCAGAGGCAGTCAAAATCGACCAGGCCAGTCGAAATCGACCCCCCCAGGGTCAATCCATGTCCTGGAGTTGATATCGAGGACTCAAGAGCAAAAAGCAAGGTCGATATCGACCATAATCATCGATATCAACCCCAATCAGGCAGCCCTTTTCTTTATTTTCTTCCTCGACTTCGACAGATGCAGTCGACATCAACCACTGACATAGATATCGACTTCTGGCATCGACCTAACCTGAAATCGACCTGAATCTGCAGGTTGCGCTGTGAGTTTCTCTCTACCCTCGTTCTTCTTTTTAATACAGTGAGGACACTGTATATTTTAAGTATGGGGTGGGGGAAAGACATGTCTTATGGTCATATCTTGGTTTTTTTCTTCGCATTGCATTCATGTTTAAATTTTTGTTCTTAGTTTTCCTTTTATAAAATGGCAAAAAATCCAAAAAAATAGAAAAATGTCAAAATACAAAAAAAATACATGTTTATTTTTAAGTTTGTTTTTAAACCCTACTTAGATGTCCTATGATGAAAACTCAATAGCTGACTTGATCATATAAATCCTATGGCATATTTGGATGGTTTAGCCTAAGTCATTAAAAAATTTTATGTAGATTGTGAACTTGTGATGAAATTGAGCACATATGATCCTAGGCTGAAAAGCAAATCCAACAAAAAATTGTCCTAGTGAGAATTTTGGCTTATAGGGAGAACATCAAAAATCCCTCCGCTTTCTTGAATGAATTTACTCTTCCTATGCATCTCTAAATGTTGTGATAGTTATTCAAAGCCAATGCATATTGATAATGCATATCCTAGATAGGCGTTATAGACATTTTTTAGGCTAGTTAGGTTGCATTTAGTTAATGAATTAGAGTTAAAGTGCATCTGACGATTATTTTAGAATGTTCGGATTTTATGCGAATTTGTGAGTATGGTTACAGATTAGATTCGAACACTATGGGATGCATGATAGTGGAAGACTTGAAGAAGAAGAGCAAAGAATTGGAGATCATGCTTCTGGCAGCGGGATGAAGCAGCGGGGCATATGCAGCGGCCGCAGCATACATGCAGCGGCCGCCGCAAGGAGCTGGAGCGGCCCTGAAGAGAACACGCGTGCAGCAGCCGCGGCACATATGCTGCGGCCGCCGCATTGGTCATCTGCCGCATTTCGATTTGTGAAACCCTAGTTTTTTTGTTATTTTCATTTTAGGTTCGGTTTAGACTTTTAAAAGGCCGAGAGTATTTTAGTTTTGAGTACTTTTTCATTTTTTCATTCTACGTTCATTAGACAATTTAGAGATTTGAGCGATGTCTTCCATGAGGAACTAAACTCATCTGTTCTGCCTGCAATTTGACACTTTATTTGGATTGAATGTGAGTTTCTAATTCTCGTTCCTTGTTTCCTATATTTGAATGCTTCAACTTCTTTGTTCTTGATTGATTATTGTTTTGTTCTATCTAGCCCGCGCAACTAGTTAGGTCAATTCAATTGCTAGGGTTTTGTAGATTCCTGATTGCGAACCTTAACCCAATTAGCAAACTTATCCCTTTAGGGCTGATTGAACTAATTGGATAGGTAGGAAGTTGAATGTGTTGTTAAATCCCTCTTTTGGGACTGCAAATACCTTGGCTAATCTCTGAACTTAAAGCTATCAATTGGGTTAAATCCTTCTTTAGGGACTGTTCGATTGATAAGGGTTGCTAGGACTGATTGGACTAGTAACTATATTAGGTCGGGACAAGGGCATTCATAGGAAACTTAATAGGACGAGAAGAAGTTACAAGGATCGCTTCAACCAAATAAAGTGGAAAATTGTAGGTAGAACTACTTCTCTCAATTGTTTGAATCAATACAATTTACTCTTTCCTTTCATAATTCGCATTTTCTTTCACAAACACCCCCATTTAGTTACTTTAATTGGCACTTAAATCACATTTGAATAACAAATATCCCTGTGGATCGACCTCTTACTTATTACTATACTAGTTATAGGTTTGAGTTTTCTTTGACGGATCAACGACAGGTTTCCCCTCCGTCAAATTTGGCGCCGTTGCCGGGGATTTTTGTGTATTTTTGTGTGTTTTTGTGCTGGTTTTTGGTGTGGACCGTCTTATATGGTCCATACCCGTGCTACTAATTCTTCTTTGTTTCCATTTGATTCAGAGATCGAAAGAATCGCTTCTTCCTTAAGGCGAGAAACTCGTGATCGTTCTCACGGGTTACCTTTTGATCAAGAAAACACTGCAGAGATGGCTAACGAAACGAACCGCACTCTTAGGGAGCTTTCTGCTCCTGACTTGGCACAGCAGCCCCTTGCAATTCAATTCCCTGCGCTAGGGGAAGGAGTCAACTTTGAGCTAAAATCTGGGGTGATTCATCTTCTACCCAAGTTCCATGGGTTGAGTGGGGAGGACCCCCACAAGCATCTATCTGAGTTCAATACGGTGGTAGTTGGGATGAAACCGGAGAACGTTACTAAGGATCAAATCAAGCTGAGAGCCTTTCCCTTCTCTTTGAAGGATGAGGCTAATGAATGGTTCTCCTACCTACCTCCTGGGACTATCTCTACTTGGGCTGAGATGAAGAGAGTCTTTCTGGAGAAGTACTTCCCTGCAACAAAGCTTAATACCTTGAAAAGGGCAATCAGCAGCATTGAACAGTACGCTACAGAGTCGATTCATGAGTACTTTGAGCGCTTCAAGAAACTCTGCGCTAGCTGTCCATGCCATGGCTTCCCGCAGAAGGATTTGGTCTTATTTCTATTCAATGGGCTGACTGATGATGAGCGCAAAATGGTGAACTCCTGTTGTGGGGGAAATATGTTGAATAAGACGCCTGCTGCAGCTTGAGAGGTGTTTAAGGAGCTCTCTGAGGGTTCTAGGCAGTTCAATAAGAACACTCATGCTAGGGGTGTACTTTCTGTTGATGCTCCTGTGACTGCGCTTCAGACTGATATGGCAGAGGTGAAGGAGATGATCAAAAAGTTGGTAATCGATAGAACACCTCAACAGTTGAAGGCGTGTGGACTCTGCAATGAATTCACTCATCCCATGGATATGTGCCCACTTTTGTAAGAGCCTAGCATGGATGTGAATGCCATGGGGAATTTTGCTCCACAAAGGCCTAGACAAGGAAATTTTGGCAATTCTGGATACTTCAACAACAACTATAACAGAGGCTATCAGCAAGTCTATGGGAACTACCAGGCCTCTTTCAATCAGCAAGGGGGGTAACAGGGAAGGCCCCAACAACAATTTGAACCTCGACAAGGAGGCCAACCGCAAGCGAATGAGGCTAATGAGGATCCTCTGCAGACTTTGTCACGATTAGTCTTGAAGGTTGAGAAACAACAATCGGATCGGATAACCAATCTTGAGAATCAAATGAGTCAACTTATTCAAGCCTTGAGTGCAAAGGAGGCAAACAATGTTGGGAAGCTTCCATCGCAGACGGTTGCAAATCCTAAGGAGAACGTCAGCGCTGTAATGCTTAGGAGTGGCAAGGAACTGATTCCCACACCTCAAAAGGATGTCGGGGAAATAATGGACGATGGAATTGAGATCGAAGAGGAGAATGCTGACTGCACAGTGCAGCGGCCGCCGCACATATGCAGCGGTCGCGGCACACCAGAAATGCAGCGGTCGCAGCAGGGTGCTGCGCCCGCCGCCCCTGTCTCAGATGTCACCCACGAAGATGGTACGCCCTCTAGTCCATTTTCCTCTTCTCTCCCTTCTTCTTCTTCTTCTCCTCCTCCTCCTCCTTCTACCTTACCTATGGAGACTCCAAAGCCGATTCCACCCTTTCCAGAAGCCTTGAAGGATACACAAAGGTATGAGAACGATAAGGAATTCTTTGAGACGTTCAGTAAGTGCGAGGTAAATATTCCTTTGCTTAATTTGATTAAAAGCATTCCTAGATATGCTAAATTTTTTAAGGAACTTTGCACTATCAAGCGGAACCAGAAGTTGAAAGGTAAGCAAAAGGTAAAGGTAAGCGAGCATGTCACTGCCGTGTTTCAGAAGCGTTTGCCTGAGAAGTGTAGTGACCCTGGTATGTTTGCAATTCCATGTGTGATAGGTGATACTAAATTTGACAAAGCCATGTTAGATCTAGGAGCATCTATTAATGTCTTGCCTTCTCATGTTTATCATGCTTTGGGATTGGGACCTCTGAATGATACTCGGGTAGTAATTCAACTTGCTGATCGATCTACTATCTACCCGAAAGGGATTGTTGAGGATGTCTTGGTTATGGTCGACAACTTGATATTCCCTGCTGATTTCTTTGTGATTGATATGGGTCCTGGTAACAATGAAGGCCCTATTCTGTTGGGCAGACCTTTTCTGAAAACTGCTAGCACCAAGATAGATGTCTATTCAGGGTCTCTTACCATGGAATTTGATGGTCAACAAGTTGAGTATAATATCTATGATTCCATGAAATTTCCATCTCATGATCCTTCTTTGTGCTTTATGGATGTCATTGATACTATGGCACAAGATTGCTTTGATTTAGAGTGTGTTGATGAGTTGGAGGTCACTTTACAGGCCCCTATAGATGAAATGTCTAGAGATTATGCTTTGTCATGTAATCTGCAGGAGGCTGTATTGGCTTTGGACCATCGATCACCCACCTATGTGCCACCAAGGGGAGAACGCATCGAGCTGACCATGCCAAGTGACAAGATTCTCCCATCCATTGTCCAGGCGCCTGATATCGAATTGAAACAACTCCCTAGTCACCTTAAATATGCTTTTCTTGGTGAGAATGATACTTTGCCTGTCATTATTTCTAACAGACTCACTTTTGAGCAGGAGGAGCGTTTGGTGACTATTCTAAAGGAGAATAAGGAGGCGTTAGGATGGACGATTGCAGACATTAAGGGCATCAGTCCCACCCTCTGCATGCACAGAATACTTCTGGAGGATGATGCAAAGCCATCTAGGCAACCTCAGCGGAGACTCAACCCGCCGATGATGGAAGTGGTGAAGAAGGAGGTGCTGAAGCTCCTTCAGGCAGGTATGATCTTTCCTATATTTGATAGCAAGGGGGTGAGTCCTACTCAGGTTGTTCCTAAGAAGGGGGGTATCACTATCGTTGTGAACCAGGATGGTGAGTTGGTCCCTAGCAAGGTCCAAACTGGATGGAGGGTCTGTATTGATTATCGTAAGCTCAATGCGGTAAATCGCAAAGACCACTTTCCTTTACCCTTTATTGATCAAATGCTTGAGCGCCTTGCCGGTCGCTCCTTTTATTGCTTCTTAGATGGCTACTCAGGCTATTTTCAAGTACCCATAGCGCCGGAGGATCAAGAGAAAACGACATTTACATGCCCTTTTGGCACCATTGCATATCGCAGAATGCCTTTTGGGCTATGTAACGCACCTGGGACCTTCCAACGGTGTATGGTAAGCATATTTTCTGAGTATGTTGAGCATTTCATAGAGGTATTCATGGATGACTTCACTGTGCATGGAGATGACTTTGATACTTGCTTGCATCATTTGTCACTTGTTCTTAGGCGGTGTGTAGACACCAACTTAGTTCTTAATTCTGAAAAGTGTCATTTTATGGTTGAGCAAGGCATTGTTTTGGGTCATATTGTGTCTAGCAGGGGTCTTGAGGTGGACAAGGCTAAGATTGATGTCATTCAGTCTCTGCCTTACCCTGCCAATGTGCGCGAGATTCGTTCCTTTTTAGGCCATGCAGGGTTCTATCGCAGGTTTATTAAGGATTTTTCTAACATTTCTGCACCTCTATGTGATTTACTCAAGAAGGAAGTAGTTTTTGACTTTGATGACAGGTGTAGGGCAGCCTTTGATGAGCTAAAAGGTCGTCTGACAAGCGCCCCTATAATTCAGGCACCCATATGGTCTCAACCTTTTGAGATTATGTGCGATGCTAGCGACTATGCAGTGGGTGCTGTTTTGGGAAAAAAAGAAGGAAGGAGCTCTCATGTCATCTACTATGCCTCCATGACTTTGAATGGAGCGCAAAGGAACTATTCGACCACAGAGAAAGAGCTTCTGGCCGTGGTCTTTGCATTGGAGAAGTTTCGCTCCTATCTCCTAGGAGCTAAGGTAATTGTCTTCACTGATCACGCTGCTCTTCGTTATTTATTAACTAAAAAAATAAGCAAAACCCAGATTGATTCGATGGATCTTGCTCTTGAGCGAGTTTGATATCAAAATCAAAGATAAGAAAGGTGCAGAGAACTTAGTAGCGGACCACCTCAGCAGACTTGTCCAAGGAGAGGACAAGCCGGACGGTCAAAGCCCCATTCACGGTGAGTTTCCTGATGACACGCTATTTTTCTTGAACTATCTTTCATCTATGGAGCTGCAGGAAATCACGGAAAATGCAGCGGCCGCAGCACCTATGCAGCGGCCGCCGCACGGCAATGAAGCAGCGGCCGCAGCACCTATGCCGCGGCCGCCGCACGTGGCCAGTTCGGTACCTTTGCTTTGTTTTGACGAGGTAAGCCCTGATGCCTCTGAATTGCTGATGGGTGTCCATACTCCTCGACCTTGGTTTGCCAATATGGTGAATTTCTTAGTCACTGGAGAATTTCCACCTAAGTTCACGAAAGCTCAGAAGGACAAAATTCGACACGACGCTCACTTCTATGTTTGGGATGACCCCTACCTTTGGAAACATTGTGCTGATCAGGTAATTAGGAGGTGTCTACCAGACAATGAGGTACAATCTGTCCTTACTTTTTGTCATGCTCATGAATGTGGAGGCCATTTTGGTCCTCAAAAGACTGCTAGGAAGGTTTTAGAAGCAGGTTTTTTTTGGCCTCACTTGTTTAGAGATGCTAATGCTTTCTGTAGATCTTGCGATAGATGTCAAAGGGTTGGGAACATATCTACCAGAAATGAAATGCCACAAAATAAGATCATATTCTGTGAAATTTTTGATGTTTGGGGCATTGATTTTATGGGTCCTTTCCCTAGTTCTTTTGGAAATATCTATATTTTGCTTGTGGTAGACTATGTCTCCAAGTGGGTGGAGGCAAAGGCCACCAAAACTGATGATTCCAAAGTTGTTGCAGATTTTCTAAAGGACACCATTTTCGCAAGATTTGGGGTGCCTAAGGCTCTAATTAGCGACAGAGGGACATATTTCTGCAATAGCACTATCACTGCCCTGTTAAAGAAGTACCATGTCACGCAGAGATTGTCCACTGCTTATTATCCTCAGACCAATGGTCAAGCTGAGATATCAAATCGGGAAATTAAGACCATTTTGGAGAAAACAGTGGCACCTAACAGAAAGGATTGGAGTCTAAGGCTGAATGATGCTCTGTGGGCCTATCGGACGGCTTATAAGACTCCCATTGGTATGTCTCCTTATCGAATTGTGTTCGGTAAGGCTTGTCATCTTCTTGTTGAACTTCAGAATAAGGCATACTGGGCGGTAAAGAATTGCAATATGAGGATGAATGAAGTAGGTGAGTTCAGGAAGCTTCAATTGCAAGAGCTAGAGGAACTTCGCTTGGATGCCTATGATAATGCACTAATCTATAAGGAGAAGACAAGGGCTTGGCATGACAAACACATCCTGCGGAAGGAACTAAAGGTAGGAGACAAGGTTCTCCTATATCAATCACGCATGAAACTCTTCCCTGGAAAGCTTCGATCAAAGTGGGAAGGACCTTATACGATCTATAGGATATTCCCTCATGGAGCAATAGAACTCTTTGACCATAAGTCTAATGAGCTCTTTAAGGTCAATGGTCATAGAGTTAAGCCATACTTTGAGAACATCCCCCGGAATGACGAGGAGGAGTTGGTGCTTGCTGAACCAACCAATTAGGCCACTCAAGGGCCCTTACCTCGAGCCAACGACTTGAAACAAAGGCGCTTCTCGGGAGGCAACCCGAGGTAAGTTTTCTTCCCTTTTAAATTAATCACGCTTAGGTAGTTTTCTTGTTGTTTTGCTTTTGTTTTAGAATTGGGACTAACAACTCATGAAAGAGCGGAATTGGGTTCGTGCAAATCGAGGAAGAAGAGGAGCTACAGCACAAATGCAGCGGCCGCAGCTTAATGTCGCGGCCGCCGCATGAAACCGCGGCAAATTCCTTAATGCAGCGGCCGCAACTTAATGCAGCGGCCGCCGCACGCAACCCGCCGCACCTTGCCCGCAGCACTTGCCAAATGCAGCGGCCGCAGCACCATGCAGCGGCCGCCGCATATCAGACCCGTGAGCCCTTTTTCTGAGTTTCTAAAAAAAATAAATCACAAACCGGAAGCCCTTTTTCTCTCTTACCCTACCTAGATCTAACCATCACTTTCTTACCCTCATCACCTTCTCCTCCTCAAAATCTCAAATCCTTTTCAAAATCCCAACCTTCATCTTCTTCATCACCTTCATCCTCAACCTACACCAATCTTCATCCCCTCCATCAACCTTCATCCTCCCAAACCAACCCATCACCTTCTTCCAACCAAACCCCAACCAACCCTCACCATCACCTTCACCCCGCGCTGAATCGGGTGTAGATCCGGGGTACTCGGGCCGCCAACACCGCCATTGTTGATCTATTGAAGGAGACAAGCCCGACTGTGCAACGCCCGCCGCCGCCTGCTGCGCCCGCCGCAACTTGCCGCGGCCGCCGCACCCTTCGCCGCCGCCAGGTTTGCATTCGCTTGTGTTGTAGGTTTTGTCCGGTTGCTCCACTTTATTTATTGGTTGCTTGGTGCTCGGTTTTTTGGTGATTTGTGCTATTGATACTTGTGGTTAGTTTGGAGGATTGCGTTGGTTTGATTAGTTCGGTTGGATTTGAGCCTTGTGTTGCTTTGTTTCTCTGAATTGTTGATTTGTGTTTATTGCGGGATTGAAATCTATTGAATATGGTTCGTCAATTGAGAAACTTATCTAGAGGATAGCGGAAGATTTGGGAGAGTTTTGATTCGAAGAAATTCGTGCAAACGAAGTTCTTCGATATTCCTACATTACAGAGGTTGGGGATGTTACAGGTTACCCAGCAGATGCTTACTCGTGGGGGCCTAGGTGCTTTTCTGAATTATAGCGCCCCCACGTATCCTGAGTTGGCCAAGGAGTTTCTCGCTACACTTGAGGTATCTGATGATCAGGTCCAGTTCCATCTGTTGGACCAGGTTTATTATTGCACTTTTGCTCAGTTGAGGGCAGCCGTTGGGATTACTCAGGAGCCCACTGAGGATTGGGCTACTCACGTGCCAGATCAGCAGGTCCATGATTTTTGGTATGCAGCGACGGGCTCCGCTTTTGATGGACATCGAGGAGAATATAACTATAAGTTCGTCCATCCCTATTTGCGGTTAGTTCACAAGGTCCTGGCAATGGCTTTCAGTGGCCAGGGCGATGTGAACAAGGTGCATGCTGGAGACTTACCCTGGTTGTGGAATTTTTCTCCCCAGTCCGCTATCATTCCGGATTGGGTTGAGATCTTTCTGGACAGTTGCCTGCGGATTCAGAGGAAGACGTCGGGTAGAGTGGGGCTAGGAGGCATGATCAGTCTGATCACCCGCCGTTTCGTTGATCACACTCAGAGCGGGGTCCCTATGTCTGGTGGGTTCACTTACACGGAGGACCAGCTGCGGAGGGCCTATTTGCTAGAGGGCTCGGAGGCGAGTGGTTTTGTATGGAAGGCTGGACCAGGACGAGTCCACAGACTGAGGTTACCTAGGGCCCTTCCTTATGGCCCTACTGATGATTCCTTTTACCTGTTGGCTGATGCGGATGATGATAAGGATGATGATGAGGAGGACGAGCAGGCGGATGCACATGATCACCCTATGCCTGACTCTCATGGGGGTGGTGCGCAGTTTGCTGCAGGCCCTTCTACTGGGCCTAGTTCTTCTTATGATGAGTCCACTTGGCGTGAGGACATGTTTGCACAGATGCACCAGCTTTCGATCCGCCAGGACTCCTTTCAGTATGAGCTCAGCGACTTGGGTCGCAATGTTCGTGATATGTCCTCTTCTATAGAGGACATGAGGAGGCAGCAGGAGTACTACTATAGCATGGCGCGACCCCAGTTTCCACCCTATCAGCCACCGCCGCCTCAGTGAGCAGTTAGTTTTCTTTACCCTCACCTCGTGTTTATTTGATTTATTTTTGTTGTCTTTGATATTTCATTGAGGACAATGAAAGATTTAAGTGTGGGGGAAGGAAATTTAGGGTATATAGGTGAGTTTAGTTTATATAGTGCATTCAGTTAGATCATGTTTAAATTTTTGCACACATTTTTATTTTTGAATCATTTCATATTTACATTTCCTGTTTCCTAAAAAGAAAAGAAAAGAAAAGAAAAGACACAAACGAAAAAAAAAAGTGTTACATTTTATTTAGTTTTCTTTATTTTGTCCCGCAAGTAATGATATTTCGGTAGATATTTGGTGATATGGAGGTCAATGTTTATGAGCTTAGTGCATTTTGGATTGAGTTGAGAGTTGTATTCTAAAGCCTAAACACATGAGAGCATGAGTGAAACACATATTCCTGGTGAGATTGGATGATTTCTACTTATAAGCTTTGATCACTTGTATACATGCTATGACGTTTGTTTGCTTGGTTTGTGGTTACACTTGCTATAATGTTGTTTTTTTTTATGAGGTTGAGACTTGAAGGGATTTCCTGTGGGATGCATTGATTTATGTTCACTCTATCATTGCTTGAGGACAAGCAAAGGCTAAGTGTGGGGGAATTTGATAATGCATATCCTAGATAGGCATTATAGACATTTTTTAGGCTAGTTAGGTTGCATTTAGTTAATGAATTAGAGTTAAAGTGCATCTGACGATTATTTTAGAATGTTCAGATTTTACGCGAATTTGTGAGTATGGTTACAGATTAGATTCGAACACTATGGGATGCATGATAGTGGAAGACTTGAAGAAGAAGAGCAAAGAATTGGAGATCATGCTTCTGGCAGCGGGATGAAGTAGCGGGGCATATGCAGCGGCTGCAGCATACATGCAGCGGCCGCCGCAAGGAGCTGGAGCGGCCCTGCAGAGAACACACGTGCAGCGGCCGCGGCACATATGCTGCGGCCGCCGCATTGGTCATCTGCCGCATTTCGATTTGTGAAACCCTAGTTTTTTTGTTATTTTCATTTTAGGTTCGGTTTAGACTTTTAAAAGGCCGAGAGTATTTTAGTTTTGAGTACTTTTTCATTTTTTCATTCTACGTTCATTAGACAATTTAGAGATTTGAGCGATGTCTTCCATGAGGAACTAAACTCATCTGTTCTGCCTGCAATTTGACACTTTATTTGGATTGAATGTGAGTTTCTAATTCTCGTTCCTTGTTTCCTATATTTGAATGCTTCAACTTCTTTGTGCTTGATTGATTATTGTTTTGTTCTATCTAGCCCGCGCAACTAGTTAGGTCAATTCAATTGCTAGGGTTTTGTAGATTCCTGATTGCGAACCTTAACCCAAGTAGCAAACTTATCCCTTTAGGGCTGATTGAACTAATTGGATAGGTAGGAAGTTGAATGTGTTGTTAAATCCCTCTTTAGGGACTGCAAATACCTTGGCTAATCTCTGAACTTAAAGCTATCAATTGGGTTAAATCCTTCTTTAGGGACTGTTCGATTGATAAGGGTTGCTAGGACTGATTGGACTAGTAACTATATTTGGTCGGGACAAGGGCATTCATAGGAAACTTAATAGGACGAGAAGAAGTTACAAGGATCGCTTCAACCAAATAAAGTGGAAAATTGTAGGTAGAACTACTTCTCTCAATTGTTTGAATCAATACCATTTACTCTTTCCTTTCATAATTCGCGTTTTCTTTCACAAACACCCCCATTTAGTTACTTTAATTGGCACTTAAATCACATTTGAATAACAAATCTCCCTGTGGATCGACCTCTTACTTATTACTATACTAGTTATAGGTTTGAGTTTTCTTTGACGGATCAACGACAGGTTTCTCCTCCGTCACATATATATGTTTATGTTTACGAGAATTAAATGATGGAGGCATCTTTTAAGCCATTTTTTATCCTCTCTTTACCTACCCTGCATTATCCCTGCTTGAAGCCGGAAAACTAGCCTGAGCCTGATATTTAAAACTCCACAAAATTATCCCTAGCCGAATTGAGCCTGACCCCATTTGGGAATTGAGACTTAGAATGGTTGGATTAATGCATTGTGGAAAGAAAAGTGCATATATTCAGTTTTGAGCAAGGAAATTATGGGTTGGTATATATTTTCATCTTGTCATATTTTGTAAAAGGGTTTTTGGCTCACCATATAAATGCACATATTTTTTTATTATTTTCGTCAAAAAAAAATCGAAAAAAAGAGATGTATATATATAGTGCATGAGCCAAAATCCTTAAGTCTTTTATTCATACAAGTGTTATATTTTTTAGAGACATATTAGAGTTTGAAAGAAGGGTTGATAGAATGGTTTACATCTTTTAGTGCATCTTTTAAGCATATTATGGAAAGATGAGTTGAGAAAGAGCATTATGGGAGAATAGAGCTTGGAAAGTGCAACATTGAAGAGTTATGGTTTGGATATGGTAAGTGTTGAGATTTAGGAGTCTTGATTCCCAAATTATATAAGCACCACATAGCCAAATAATTCCATACCCTTAATCCCTTACCAAGCCCCATTACAACCCCGCCGAATGGAGTCTTCTTTGAAGTCTTCCATTGAGCGAAAGTCCTCCTGATAGTTCTTATTGCATTTTCATAATTGGTTGCGAAGTGGATTGTTATAAATTGCAATGTTTATGAGATTGTATATGGAATTGAGTTGAGAGTTGATCTTCATAGCCTGAACACATGAGAGTTGAATGCAAACACATTATCCCTGTGAGGTTGGATCAAAATTGCATATGCCTATGGATCGCCTAAATATGTGCTATGACGTTAAATTCACTTGTTTTGCTTTGCTACCGCTTATGATGTTGCTTTTGACAAGGGCGAAGACTTGAAGGGTGTGTTGTAGGTTTTGGTTATTGCTTGGTTATTGCTTAAGTATGGGGTGTTTTGATGTACATAGTTGTACCTCTTTTTATTGCATCTTTTGACTTCATATTTCATTCAATCTCCAAAGAAAAGGTCCAAAAGGGTGAAAACTTGTGTAAGAATGGGCTAAAATACAAGAAATAGAGTCTGCATGAGTTTTGAGCTAACCATGCAGGAATTCGAGCGAAATCGGAGTCAAAACGGAGAAGCCAAGTGAAGCTGAACAGAGGTCGATATCAACCTGAACACATCGATATCGACCATAGTTGTCGACACACCTTCTGAGTGTCGAGATAGACCACACAGACCAACCGAGAAGACATCGATATCGATATACTACATCGATATCGACCTCAACATAGACATTGAGTGGAGCTGAACAAGTCGAGCAGAAATACAGACCTCGATATCGACCTCTGGTGTCGATATCGACCTTACCTCGACAGAAGATAGACTCAATTTCGAGATGCGGATTGGAAACTTTATCTTCAAGGAGGCACAGATTTATCTTGTATTTTTAAGATAGATAGCAGCTGGAGGTCTATTTACTTTTTAGCTTTAAGTTTTATCAAGATTAGTTTAAGTTTATCAAAATAAAAGACCTATCCTAATTGTTTGGATAGAGTTCATAGTTTAGATAGAAGTTACAATCCTTGGATAGCGAGGATTAGTAGCCTATAAATAAAGCCATAGGGGGCTGGCATTCAATCATCTTTTCAATCATCAATCAATACAATCAATAGCAATAGAGTTATAGAGAAGTTTTAGGGTTTGGCATTTGCGAAAGCCGACGTTGATTTGTAAAGCTTCGGGAGTTTATATTTTAATGCAAGTTTCATTCTTTCAATCAATGATGAGTTCCATGATGAGAAGTGAGTAGTCCCCCAAAGCTCTTAGGGTCGGGGTGAGCCCAACGTTAGCCATGCGTGTTTGAGGTAAGTGTTAGATGTTGATATCGTTGTGTCTATATCATCTCCTACGATTCTATGTTTAGTCCTAATCGAAAGAAAAGGGATTCATGCTAACAACTTGAGTTATAAACATAAAATTGGTAGAGACAATTAGGTTTATTTGCAAGAGCAATCCTAAGAGTTGGTATACAGCGAAAGCTTGTCCCTCGGGTGAAATAGCACAATTGTCCGTCTTATTTAAATTATCGCATGCATTGGTTAACGTTGTGGTAAACCCTAATCCTAGGAGTTGCCTTTTACATAAGTTAATTCACAAAAACCTCTGTTTTATTTCTGTTCGTTGCTTCCTTCCCATTCTTAAATCTTCGACCTTTCTTTGCCGACGAAGAACTAACACACTGTAGGAAGACATTGATATCGACCACAGACGTCGATATCGACCACTGAGTTCGTCGACAGTTTTCTGAGTCGACGACGATCATCGCTGCAGAGTTTACTAAACATCGAAATCGACCCCAGACGTCGAAATCGACCCTTCTGTGTCGACTGGCAGTTTTCTGAGCCAGTCAATTTCGTGGACTGACATCGATATCGACCTTTCCTAGTCGATATCGACTGCTTGTTTTTGTCTCTGCAGGTCTTCTGTTGCAGAAAAGATCGACAGCCGTGGTCGACATCGAGCTCCAAGGTCGAAATCGAGGCTTCTGGTCGACGTAAGACGTGCGATTTCCAACGCTACTAGGATCCTGCTGACACGCCTCCTCGTGGATCGATCCTGACTACCCTTCCACTACAACGGGAGGAAGTCTTGTAATTATTTGCATAGGCTAGGAGTCAGTTTACATTTATACATCTTTATTATTTGTAACTTAAGAACTCGACATTCCTCCTGCCTTAACAAGTAGTCGTCCCACTTCTAGGGTCGGGGTGAGCCCGACGATAGCCATGTAAGTATGCTTATTCTATATTTGATTATGCGATCTCTTCTTCTACCCCACGCTCAATCCTTTAAGCGAGTTTAGGTTCATTCCTCATTTACCTTATATGAAGCGAAAGTGGATTATACATGTGAATTTGGATAGTAATTAGGTTTTGCCTATGAAAGTTGACATAAACCCTAATTATGAAAAGGTAGAAACAATTAGGTTTTTATGCGAAAGCCTCTATATTCCTAATTGATGTTGAGAAAAGCTTAATCTTTTATGTTAATTAAGTCATAATACATGCATGCTTACCGTCGTGGTAAATCCCTATCCTAGGAGCCTTTTAGTTTATTAAACAAAACCCACAAAACACACTGATGTTTTTATTTTCTTTTCTTTATTTTACTATTTTTTCTGCATTCGACATCGTTTGAGAAGCCACTCGATATCGACCAATATAGTCGATATCGACCACCTGCAATCGAGCAACCCTACGTTGACAGTCTTCTGAGTCGACAGGAACCACTGATCCACTCGATTTCGACCACTTCAGTCGATATCGAGTTCTTCTGTTGTTTTCTTTTCTTCGCAGGTTCTTCACAGATCGACGTCACCCACTAGGAATCGAATGCCCCTGTCGATATCGACCTCCCAGCTCGATATCGAGGCTACTGGTCGACTTGCGCAAAAGCTTTAGAGACTATCCAGGCATCGCTGACCCGCCTCCTCGTTGATCGATCCTGATTCCCTTCCACTACAGCGGGAGGAAGTCTTGTAATTTATTTGCGTGGATTAGGATTCAGTTTGATATCTATATTTTATTAGACTTGATTTCCTCCTACATCAATAGTCTTGACTTTAAAGAAGTTGGGAATAGATGATCTTGTACATTTTGATTTCATGGACCCCCCTGCCCCTGAGACTCTGATGCATGCATTTAAAGTACTTAAATTATCTTGGAGCACTAGATGATGATGGCAATCTGACCAAGCTGGGAGAGATTATGAGTGAATTACTGGTTGACCCACAAATGTCAAAAATGTTGGCTGTCAGTCCTAATTTCAACTGCTCAAACGAGATTCTCTCCATCTCGGCAATGCTTTCAGTACCCGATTGCTTGTTGTGACCTAGGGAAGCCGAGAAATATGCATACAAGGCAAAAGACAAATTTGGCCATGGAGACCACCTTACACTGTTGAACGTGTATCAGCCTTCAAGCAAAACAATAAGGATCCTAACTGGTGATATGAGAACTTCAACAACCATAGAGCATTGATGTCTGCTGATCATGTGAGACGACAACTTGCGACGCATCATGACCAGGTTCCAGCTACAGTTATGCAGCACCGACTTTAGCAGCCGAGATTATTATGTCAACATCAAAAAGGCCATGCTAGCCGAGTACTTTATGCAAGTAGCTCATCTAGAGAGAACAGGGCATTACTTTACTGTTAAAGATAACAAAGTGGTTGACTTGCATCCATCTGTGTGCCTTGACCACAAACCAGAGTGGGTTATATACAACGATTGCGTCCTCACAAGCAGGGATTTCATCCTCATAGTGACTGATATTCACGGGGAATGGCTTATTGACATCACACCACATTACTATGACCTCACAAATTTCCCCAAATGTGAGGCAAAACGCATACTTGATAAGCTGTACAAGAAACGGGAAAGGGAAAGGGTGGAGAGCAAGAGCAAGAAATAGGAGAACGGAACAAGCAAAGCACACTACAAAATCACGGGAAAGGGAAAGGGAAAGGGAAAGAGTTTCCAAGATCTCGATTCTTTCAGTGTTGGTTGCACTTGCAATCTGTTACTACATGTTGAACACGATGTAACATCTGTGGTTCTCTATACTGCAGGACATAAAATTCCATTTTTTAAGCAAAATGGCCAAAGGAAAAGAAGTTTCTTATAGTACCGATAAAATTTAAATCCTTCATCTCTTATACAGATATAAGGATGACAATTTGGATGGCACCTACTAAACAGTAAAGGAGAAACTTATAGTGCTCACAGGTTAATAAATGAGTTGATTGGCATTCCAATATTCATAAATTAGACATGATTTTCATTCAGACACATAGTTAAGTCAAGATTCAAGAATTTCTAATAGCCAACAAGGGTGGTTGGATTTGCTTTTCTTGCAAACTGTTAGGCGGTAGTTGCTGCTAACTCTAATATGAAAGTATAAGGGCGTGTTTGGCAGGGGCTTCTTGGGGATTGTTGGGGTTTTTTTTAAAAAAACAACAACCCGGGCGCTGGTGTTTGGCAAGGGATGGTGAGGAGTTGGTTACTTATGAGATTGAGGTTATTTGAGGATTATTGAGCCCAAGAATCCAACCCTCATCCATGAAGGTTGTCGAGATTGTTGTTTCAACAACCCCATTTATGACATTCAGGCCCTTGGGCATTGGCTTCTTCTTCTCCAAATACCAGTCCACCATTCAAGAGTGCGACGAGGAAGGAGGACGATGACTCCACTAGGCATCAAGCGCAAATTCAAGGGAAACCACCATATCGCGTCTCGTCGTTCCTTCTTGGTTAGATTTCATTGATCTGCACATTCTATCTCATCAATCTGGTCGTCCCTTTTTCATCCCATTTCCTTGGATTTGGGTCGATGTGATTCGTTCGATTGTAGGTGTGAACCGTCGTAGGTTTTGCTATTTGTGGGTTGGTTGATTTTGGTTTCACTTTTGGTGTGACCGGACCCTAGTAGCGGTAGCATCCAGACCGACCTCTTCCTTGCATGCAAGGTGTTCGACGAAATGCTTGAACACACCCTAATGTAGCTACTGATAGATTTTGGATTTGATAAGTTGAATGATTTTTCTTTTGAACTGATAAGTTTGTTTGGGTTGATGCTTATTCATTTCATCCAAGTTTTTGACACATCCTGATGGCTTTGGGGTTTGCATCCAATGTGAAATTTACTGTAGTATAAAAGAGAATGTTGTTCGAGTTGCTGCTGTTTTGCCTGTGTCTACCTATTTTGCTTTTTTTTGTTTGCAAATTTCTATGTTTTGTGCTTCTGTTTCTATATTTGAGAATTGGAGATGAATTTGGGGAAAGTATTTAATGGTGAATTTGGAGATTAAATTAGTTTTACCATAATTGTCTCTTGATTGCAGTGGTTTTTTTTTTGTCTCTGTTTGATTTATATTTGACTGCTTCAAAATGTTCAAATTGGATGATATTTTCATGAATTTCTATGTTTAAATTTGACTACATCTGTTCAATTCAGCAGTTTATGCCACTTACAGCTTGCATTTGTTAGTTTTATGCACTTACAACTTGTAATGGTACCACTTACAGCTTGCATTTATTACTTTTTTCCTCTTTATTTTTTTGTTGCATAATATTTTTCTTCAATGGCCTTCAATTACATGAAAATATGTTGTTATCATCAAAGAACTTTGACTGATAAAGCTATGGAATCCTCACACTTTATTTTTTTAACTAAACAATTTACTCCCTATGTTTGTCATTTTTTTGGGCAGTTTTGTAATGTCTTATGTGATGTAGTTATGATAATTTTGGTGCTTTCTAGTGCTTTCTGCTGTCGTTGGAGTTGACCAGTTTGTATTGCTGGAGTACGAGGATTGTTAAACATACAGTTTGTATTCCTATTTATGTGTTCAACTCTCTTACTTTGTGTGCTTTTATCGAGAGGAGTATATATGAAATGGTTTTACTAAATTATTCTTTCTTTCATTTTCATTGACAATGTAGCAGAACAACAGGTTAGTTGATATGGCCTCGAGCAGTAGAACATCATTTTGGAATGATGAGTTGACGAAGAAGTTACTGGATACGTTGATTGCATATCAACTTGAATTTGGCCCAGAGGAACCAATTAGATGGGTTCGGATAGCATGTGAGTTCAAGAATGCTATTGGTAAGCAGTGTTGTCCCGAGACCCTTAAAAAAACAAGCATCGAAAAATGAAGCTCTGGTGGAGGTTGGGGCAACATTTTAAAGATGGGGAGACAGGGTTTAGTTGGGATGCAGAAAAGGGATGCGTCGATGCACCTAATGAATGGTGGGATAAGAAAATTAGGGTATGTGTTATCATGTCTATACTTTGTTGAAAATTTGCTAATCTATATGGCATCCACTACCTAGATAACTTGTGACAATTTTGTTTTTTCCCGTAGGAGAATGTACATTTCAAACAATTTCGAATGAAGGGTATCCCATATGAGCTAGAAGAGTTGTAGGACAAAGTTTACGAGAGGACGACTAAAGCATTGCTTGTTGGGGATAAGCCTGAATCTAATGACGACACATCATTTGGTTCAGAGGCCATCCAAGAAATCCTTGAACAAGTGACAATCAAGAAGGGCATTAGGAACTTTGAAGGGCTTACACAATCTGCTGAACGTTGATCTTCCTTTGCACTGAAATCTACTGAACCCACACAATAATCTTCATCCCATATAATCCCTTAAAAATAATTTCCACCCCTTAAAAAATAACCCATCGCCAAACTCGCCCTTAATAGCATAAACAGGGAACTGACCAGTATATATGAATCAACTTATACTGCAATTTCAATGTCGAAGGCAAAGAAAATTAATTTGATCGTACTTGAACAAATACCTCATTTCCTTGGGGTCCTTTGCTTTCTTCAAACTCACCACTTGAGCAAGTTTTCTTTTCAATGATTCGCTTGGCCTATCATGAGATGCACTGTTGAGGCTTCACCTGAAGAGGAAATGAGGAATAATGCTTTGTGAGGGCTCATAAGAGTCATAGCTAACCAAAGAAGGTAAAATCTTAGGTGGGCTCAGTTCAAGTATTCAAAACCATAAACTTTCACACCACCTTTTTTTATTTGAAAAATGAAGTCGATGTTGACACATAAAGTTGATCAACCCACAATGTGCTTCACGAAATAAAATTGTATGTATAGCAAGTCAGATAAAAAAATTGACTACCTAAGTCATCCCATTCATCAAAGGTAATTTTTACAAAGTTTGACAAATAACAAGTGATTATGTGCAAAGTTTGGCCATAAATTTGAATAAATAAATAAAAGCTCGTACTATGAGTGAAGCTTTAGACAAGATACCAAAACGGCTTTTGTCGAGATAATTTCAACTAAATTACACGAAAATCCTTTTCATTTTTTCCAAACAAATTGCAAAACGTTCCAATACTCTCTCTTCTACGAATCGGAACCTAAATATGTTGAACGAACTATTGTGATCGAAAACAGGCTAAAATCGATGAAATTAGTCAAGTTATTAATTGATCGAGACTCGAATTGGTATATCAATCGTCTTAGATGATTATCGAATGACATTCGATGATTATTTGTGGCCATCGTTCGAAAAAATTGTCGAGGTTCGCAGATGACGAGCTAAATAAGGGACCTCGGTAATATTTTATGAGGGTCGTGCGTACCCTCGGCAACGTTTGATGAGGCTCCCGCGTAACCTCGAAAACGTTTGATGAGGCTCCTGCATACCCTCGACAACGTTTGATGAGACTCTTGCGTACCCTAGACACCTGTTGCCGAGGTCCCTTATTTAGCTCGTCCTTTGCAAACTTCGATAATTTTTTCGAATGAAGGTCATAAATAATCATCAAATGTCATTCGATAATCATCTAAAACGATCGATATACATATCCGAGTCTCGGTCAATTGATACATTGACTAATTTTTTTAGTCTGTTTTCGTTCACAATAGTTCGTTCAACATATTTAGGTTTCGATTCGTAGAAGAGAGAGTTTTGGACCATTTTGCAATTTTTTGGAAGAAATGAAAAGGACATGCGTGCAATTTATTTGAAATTATCTTGACAAAAGCCATTTTGGGATCTTGTCCAAAGCCGTTATGAAGTAGTATACGGTTAATTTGTCAAATGATGGGTATTTTATAGGGTAAATTACGTAAAACTATCCATTAAATATCAAGTTTTTCACATAATTACTCGTTAAATTAGAAATTACAGAACATCACCCATTAAATACAATTTGTTAACAAATTGCCACCCATAATAAAATTATGTCAAGGTTTTTTGGAAAAAATATTGTAAATGACCAATATACCCTTTTTAAGGGATTGAACATCCGTTTTTGTGCATACTAGATGCATATTTGCTTAAATTTTGCAAATTCAAGATTTTATTGGTGTAAAAATTATGACGGTGGGATAAAGAAATACTTTTTATTTTTGATTAATTATAAATTTGAGGTGTTTCAGTTCAATGGATTTGAAAAAAAATGATTAAATAGTAGGGGTAAATTAATCATTTTTATTGATGCTATGATGGATGTTTTTGCTTTGGTGATGATTCGTTAACCAATTGTATTTAACGGGTGGTTTTATATAATTTTAAATTTTGACGGGTGGTTTAGTGAAATATTTAATATTTAACGGGTGGTTTTATGTAATATACCCTTTTTATTTATACATATATTGAATCTATATTATTTAATTACCTAAAAAGAGATAGAATTGATTGAATATATAGAAATTGGGTAAAATCTTGTAAAAATATATTGATATCTAATGAAATTGGGTAAAATTTTATCTCAAGCTTATAATGCGTACGTATTATCTATTGAAATTTGCTAAACGTTTATCTTAAGCATATGTTGCTAACTTGCTATATATGAAATTTGGAAAATTCTTATCTTAGGTAAAACATCATTTTGATTAGTTAATAATACTTTAAGAAAAAGTTGTCACTTGACACAAGTGGCTTCTCCTTTATTACATATAATAGATAATAGATAGATGTTTTCTACATTTTGTGTTAAATTACTTGTACCAGCCTACCAGGTTAAAGAAAGAGGTAGATATTTTATGAGAAAAATATTAGAATCCATTGGGACTCATGATCGAGGATTATGTGCACAACCACTTGTGCACTAATAGTCTAGCACATAAGCCGAGTAATATTCCATCCTAAAACCAAATAGTAAGAGTAATCCACTGACTTAAATACTAGAGCTGTTTTTGCTCAGCTTTCAATGTGAGACTCTTTAGTTAGCTCAAAGACGAGCCCGATATCTCCGTCTCTTAATAGCTAGCCCAAAGCCAAAGAAACGCATCCGAATTGAATCGGTTATGACACGATGTTAAATTCCGAAAAAACTCGGTTGGGTCGTATGAAACAGAAGTCATATCGATTTTATTTTGTTTATGATTATAATTTATAAGACCAGAATTCATTCTTCAAAGCTTAAGTCATTCCTTATATTTTGATATTTGATTTGCCCACAAAAAAATGTAAGATTGGCCTTTTCTTCCCAACAATATACATAATACAGAGTTTTTTTCGAAACGGAAAGAATTTGACGCACCAGACATGACTGGTGGGTCGAGAAGCCGAAAAACGACAAATAGACGAACTAAGATACAACAAAGTAGCCTAAAAAAGCAAAAAAGAAGGATCCGTCCCCAATCGATCACAATAACAATCAGCCTAACCAACATGGACATCAAGGAGGCCTAGAGATAGACTGTGAATGCCGAGAGCATGGGAGAATCTGGAGACTAACACAGTTTCTTGATACCGAACAGACGAGAATAGAAGTCCACCAAGGGAAAGAGACGTCACCTGGGGAAGTGTGGATCACCGACGTTCCCCTCATCTAGATGAAGAATCTTCGAAAACCACGAACACTGCCACAATCAACTCGATCGACAAGGCGCTCGAAACTGAACCTCTACCGAAACTAAAGACAACTACACCAAAGAGCGACCTCATACGGATGAGCAATTCCAAACGTGATCGAAAACGCGAACGAGACAAGTGAGAGTACTGACACCTAAAAAAGGGGCCACCAATTCATGCTTGCTTCTTGTGCGTTAGATACACAAAGATATGGATGGATGGATGGATGGATGGATGGATGGATGGATGCATGTATGTAAAAACAAGTATTTTTTAAGGTCTTTGGAGAGAAAGACCTTACACGCCACGAAGTAAATAGAGATCAGGAGGGTAAGCCAGGTGAACACGTCGAGGAGGAGCCCCGGCCGAGAACCACCTGCGACGACCGACAGGCCTAAGTGCCACCAAACACAACCGATATAAGGTGGAAGATCAGCCAACACCTATAGAACCTTGGACAAGCCAAGGAGGATCGCAGCAGCGAGACAGAGGTCGTCGTCGGTGATGGCACATGGCTAGACAGAACCTAGAACGGGGAGTTGATGCATAGAGTGAAATCGAGATGGGAGTGGTTTCGATTCCGGTAGGCAGAGTCATTCCCACCTCACCAAACACAACACAAGTCGGAGGCTAAGGGTCGGGTTTGAGCACAAACGTCGGAGGACAGTAGGTGCCGAAATCCAAAAGTCGGGTCCAACCGATGGGTTAGAAGATCCAATTGAAGAAGGGAACAAATCAAAGGCCGGATTGCCGTTGAGATTAAATCTCGATTGTTCCCTGATAATTTGTTGTTTTTTGTTAGTGTTATTGATGGTGGTGTGGATTATTGGTGGTGGGGATATTTATGGCAGTGGTGTTTGTTGTTCAAGTTGTAATTAATGATGGTGGGAGTTGCCCAAATATTAGATGTTATTTTTTGGATTTGGGATTGAGATTGTTAATCTCGATTTATCCCCGATTGTTGTTGTTACGAGGCAGTGGAGGTAGAGAGGGTGGTGGTGATAGGGTGGTGTTTGATTTTTTTTTTTGGTGGTGTGTTGGTGCCTTGGTGGTGGTGAGTCTACTTTTCTCTCTAGAATTAAGAGACTTGAGAATTAAGAGAGAAGACAGAGCTCTTTTGTGGGGGTTACACATAGGGATGACAATTTCACCCGCACCCGACTCGAACCCGAATCACCCGACCCGAAAAAGTGGGTGAAAACCCGAAAAAAAAGCGGGTGGAAAGTGGATATGGGTGAAGTGGATATGGGTGGGGTGAGATTTTTTCCACCCACACCCGATCCACCACCCGACCCGATCCACCATCCATCTACATTATAAAAGTATTATTTATATATTTTATATAAAAAACATATAAACTTTCTAATTCACTAAACCACAACTTTCTAATCGGCACTTCGTTTTGCAAACCCCTTGCCCTTTTCGTCCTCTACCACTCTTTTCTTGATTTTGCTAGACGGCTAATTTTGTTAAGACAATGCTATTTAAACTCTCATTTGTTTTTACAACTTATGATCATATGTTTAAGACAATGTTATTTAAACTTAGGATGACTTATTTAAGACTTAGTGTGCAAGATGATGTTATTTTATCCACTATTTTCTCTATATGTTTTATTGGAATTCAATGATGTGTATTTAACAAAAATCACCCATATGTCAACCATATTTCACCCATTTCACTCGCTCACCCGATGGATATGGGTGAATGTGGATATGGGTGAAGTGGATATTGGTGGTGGATCGGGTGAGGTGAAGGGTCATCCATGATGGGTCGGGTGAAATGGGGGTCCATCCACCCACCACCCGACCCATTGCCATCCCTAGTTACACATAACACGGAGTATGAAATTTTATATGTACAAACGACCACTAATCCAGTTTGATTTACAAAAACAAAAAAAAATTTACTATACCTGTATCTGTATGAACACTCAGGATTAAACATTCTAATTTCCTTCTTTTCCCCCTATTATATTCTCCTTGCCTCTTAACCACCATCGAGTATGACAACGACACCTTTTCCTCTCAGCTATTAACCTATCTACATATTTTTCTGTACCCTGCTAATACACCTTTAACTTTCCCATGAATGCCCCGATTTCATCCTCCTGTCGTGGAGTTGGCGACGGAAAAAGAGAATCGGAACACGAAGAAAGATCCAACAGAGAATGCTGACTGTGACATGTCCTCGTGTTGGTGTCACCCTATCTTCTTTTCCTTCCTTATCCAGATGTTGTTTTCACACTCATTGGTTTCCACTATGTACAAAGATCGTGAGTTGTAAGCTGGTGAAACCCCAACCCATAGGCAAAGCATATGCTTAAAAGCAAGGGCCAAGGAACCCACCACTCACCGCCAACCTGCAAAAGAATAATTTGGCCTCTTCTTGGTATCCTATTTCTTCCATCCCATTTTTAAGAATATGACCCAATCAAACCCAGGTTGTAAAGATTCTTCTTCACCATGCTTCCCAGAGATAGCAGCATGGCCCCACCCACACCTACCCCTTCTTCGTCCGACCCGTCTGCTGCCTTTTGCTGAAAAGTCGAAGGCAGCTCCTGAACCTTGAGGCTTCCCATACCTATCTTCTCTCGGACATTGTCAACGGTCTTGGTGTCTGGGAGGAGACCCTTTGAGTCTGTTACGTAGAAGGTGTTGGCAGCTACGTCACCACTTGTCGATATTTCCGCCCTGGTTATGTTCAGGCCGTTCTCCCGAAATGTCCTAGTCACCTCTGCCAATAACCAAGGGCGATCCTGGGTGCAGAGTTCAAGCCTCACACCCTGTTAATGACACCAAATTGAAGATATTTGTTAAAATTTCATCTCCATAGAATATCTTCAAAGGAAAGAATCACGAATACTAACAAGTTCTCTCAAGTACCTGAGACATTCTTCTCTCAATAGCAGCTCGCAGGCAATCAACAACGCGCTGATTTTCCGCTTCAGAGCTAATGGGGGTTCCATCTTTATGCCTAATGTAGAATTCCTGTTGAATATTCATAATTAAACCAGAAAGAGGAAATATAATTATATAATGATAATGCAGTTACACGTTTCATTATATAAGTTGCCAGCTGAAATAAAAGCATGGGATATGAAAGCAATACCATGTAAGCTTGATTCCCTTCTGTATTGACAGTTGCATGGAAAACCACATATTCCATGTCTGTCAATGTGCAAACAACATCAAACAACAGCTTCAACCGATCCTTGCATTGAACATTCACAACTGAATAACCCCATGTTCTCAAGTTGTTAATGGTGACAACTGAAGGATCGGATTTCGCCACACTCATGGAAGCCCTGTCATAATCACGGTCAGCAAACATCATCTGGTGCAACCTTCTCTCCGTGTGGGTGGACCCAATGGACACATCGATCTTTACACTCCTAATATCATTGTCCCCCTTGAGAACAGGCCTTAATCTAGCCATGATAGTGGATATCTTGTGGGAATCTTTGATCTGGCACCCAGAATTGCAATCTTTCACATATATAATCGATGCTATCCGTCCATTATGAGTCCACACTCTAGCATCTACCACATTACACATCAACTCAGACAGAACAGCAAACACTTCAGACATTAAACCAACTCGATCTGTCCCTGTTAGTTCAAATGCCGTAAGATCTTCAACCTTGACCACTCTTGTGTCATGGATAGTTCCTAGAGACTGTAGAGAACAAAATAAGAACTCAATTCAGCTTAGATAAAAACACAAGCAAAAAAAAAGCAAGATCAAAATCTGAGGCACTTACAAGACAAAGAATTAACTTGAAGGATAATTGGGGTAAAAGTACTGGCAATCAATTACCTCCTCCATGTAGCTTATAACACTCTTATCAGTCAATTTGTTTCCGCTCAAATCAATTACATGGAAAACTGCACACAAATATTCAGATGAATGAGTTAACTTCCGATAATCAAAATATTAAAAGTAAAAAAAAAAATCTCCGGAGTGCAAATAAGAAAATCAATGAAAAGAGGTTAGGAAAAGTTGGAACTCACCATCCATGAACCACCTTCCATCAGAGGAAATGTAAGCTTTCTTAATAGCAAGGTTTAAATCCGTGAGCACCTGTACAGCTTCTAAAAGAATCCCATCCTTTCTAGCACTATCTACCTGATCAGAAAGAAGCTTCACGAATTCAACAGAGTGCGAAGTAAAAATAATAAAAATATATTTTATTAATTTCTGGAAATTTGATGTTTGGAAGGTTGAACAATAGAGAAGAGAGAGGAGTCAAACCTTGACTACCGTGGAGTTTGGGCAAGCGCCATTGTCAATCACTACTCTGGAAGAACAAATCAACAAAAGGGGGCGGGTCAGAGAAGGAAGCTATTTTCTGGAGGATTAGATTATAAAATTTGAAATTAAAAATTTAGTGGTGAGAACGGGATCGCTCGGTGGCCGGTCAGTAGTACAAGTGACAGACCAAAATCAGAACACAGACCGAAGGCAGAGAGCGAAAGATCCCACAGAGACCAAACCGGAATTCATAATCTCTTTGCATTCAGATATTTTGGACAAAATCAAATTAATTTAGGGACAAATTGCGAAACAAAAACAAATTAGATTTCGTAAATCTGACAGAAACATGAAAATAACCTATCAACAATAGCAACCAAGAAGATAAAACGAAAATAAAATCTAGAGAGAGAAATCCGCAGGAAAACAAGTATTTGACAACAATTCAGCCTAGAACAAGACTATAGATCTAAACGATTGGGAAGATAAGAGCAGAAATCCGGAGTTACGAAGCAGGCAGAAAAGGAACGAACCTTGGAATCGTCAACCTGGAGATGATTTTGTCGAAATCGTTGGAAGAAGGAGACCAATCCATGTTCGTTTGTGGAATCCTCCACCAAAACAAACCAAATTTGTTGAAGAAGGGGATGAACCACCGCAACCACCTCAATCTTTAGTCCTAAATGCCCCAAGCCTAAAGAAAAGGCTTACGATAATTTTCTCCAAACGACGGCGTTTAACGTTAGGTGGAAGGAACCAAGAACACGCTCTCTCTCTATCTATCTATGTATCTATCTATCTCTAACAAGGGGCTGAAAGTGGCGCTTTCTGTATTGTTGAGGAATGCAGAATGAGGATTGTGACCCAAAAGCCACCTCTTTATATCCCCTTTTTTTATTTTATTCAATTAATCTCTCATCTTTGTGACCCGAATCGGTACGGTTATTTAAACAGTCGACCGACCTTGTGAAAAAATATCTTCCTAATTAACTACGGACTCAAAGTACTCAGTATTATCTAGAGCTGGCAAAATCTGATCCAACCCGAGAAACCCGACCGACTCACCCGAACCGAAACCCGACCGAATAAAAAAATTTGGCGTTATGCATGACCCGAACCCGAAACCGAGCCCGACCGATGTTGACCCGAAACCCGAAGTGACCCGAATACAGACTAACCCGACTCAACCCGGATCCGACTCAAATTTCAACCCGACCCGAATTTCAACCTGACCCGACTCCCAACTGACCCGACTCCCAACCCGATCCGAATATCCTTGAATATATATCTATTACACATTTATACTATAAAACAAAAAAAAATTATTATAATCCATTATTGAGCTATTGATAGTTAATACTATTTCGAAACAAAATAAAAATTTTATTGATCAAAGTGAAAACTTAAAAACATTAGTGCATAAGTGCATTCCATAGGATCGTTTTATAGGATCGTTATAACGATCGTTATAAAATTTAAAGGGTAAATATTAAAAATTTCTTATAATAGAAATTTTATAGGATCGTTATAATCGCAAAAAAGGATCAGGATCGTTTTTCCATTTTTAGATCGTAGGATCGTTGGAATCGTAGGATCGAATCGAGATTTTAACAACATTGGAGCTTACGAGCCAATGAGTAGATTATATATTGAATCATATTTAATTTTACTAAAATGCTTTTTGAAATACATAAATAACATGAATTACATATTCAATTTAATAAAATTGATTAACCGGAAGTCCCGAACGAACATGATTCAACAAATTCAACCCAAACAATTAAAAGTTTGAAACAAACGTAGACTCGTTTCTACTTGAAACCTGAATGAGACTGACCCGAGTACCGACCCAAAACCCGAACGAGACCGACCCGATTCTGACCGAAAACCCGAATGGGTCCAACCCGATTCTGACCGAAACCTGACCAATCTGAATTTCATTTTGACCGAATCCGACCCGATCCGACCCGACCAAGCCCGACACAGAAATTTTGACCGAGTTAACCCGACTCATCAGTGACCCGACTCGAATGTGATCGACCCGAACCCGACCGGACGACTCGAATCGCCAGCTCTAGTATTATCTATTGTGAAAAATATCTTTATTTTATTTGGCGTTTATCACTGCTCCGTATTTTTCTAATCGTATTTAATTAATAATCTCGATCGATAATATAAGAATTTTAATACTCCCTCCGTTCGGCAAAACATGTCACTTTACTATTTACGCACGCTTTTTTAGGGGATAAAAACTATATAAAATATCTAGTTTTTTTAATAATTTTTTTTAACAATTTCGTAGTTATTATTAATAAGTACAAACTGTTAAAAAAATTTTATAAAAAAATAGATATTTTATATAGTTTTTATCATCCTAAAAAAACGTGCGTGAATAGTAAACGTCATGTTTTGCCGAACGGAGGGAGTATATAATACGTATTTTCAAGAAAATTCATTCTTAATTTAATATTATTATAATTACATTAATTTTTTTCATGAACTTTACTATTTTTTTATTAATCTCTATAATCAATCAAGAGTGTTTAAAAAATTTGCACAAAAAAAAAGAGTTCTCAACACTTGCTCTCTCTGCAACTCTAACATAGAAAACACAAACCATCTCTTATTTAACTACCAGATCACCAAATCTCTTATAATAAATCTTGGCATCAAATTAAAAAAATTATTCATTATATCGGACCTAACAAACATCGCCTCTGAAAATATCATTAACACCAAAACACTTAATAAAGACTTCTCTGGCCTTTGTTACTTATGGCACAGTATCTGGGAACTAAGAAACAATATTATCTTCCGAAATAACAAAAACGAAAACATCATCAACACTCTACACCAAACACTTGACAAAATATCTTGCTGGAATAAAGAAAATAATAATTACATAAAACCTAAAATCAGTAGACCTCCACATAAATTATTTTGGAAACATCCACCTCCTAACACGATCAAAATTAATCTAGACGCCTCAGTTAAAATTAATCATGAAACTCAAATTGGTTGCATTCTGAGAAACAACTACGGTCAGGTAATTCATATATATAAAAGCAACAATAGAAAATGCTCTATTATTTTAGCAGAAGCTATGGCTATATATGCAGGTATAAGACAGACAAACGACTTGGGGATCAGAAGAATCATTATTGAAAGCGACAACGCAACCATCATCAATGCCATCAATCACATAATCAAAACCCCATGGGAGGTAGCACAATTAATTGAAGAAATCAAGTCTCTAAAAGAAGACTTCGAATCGATCAACTTTCAGCATTGCTACAGAGAGGCGAATTGAGCAGCAGATTTCCTTGCAAAATCTCCTTTAAATTGTAATATCATCCTAGGCTCTTATTGTTACAAGTTCCAAAACATCATCTTTTCAAAAGATCATGGATGTCTGTAGCACATCCAACTCTTTGCATACTATAAAAAAAAGAGTGTTTAAAAAATAAATAAAATACACAAATCAATACCTAGAAAATTTAAAATATCATATATTGTTGATCAAAATTGACGTACATTAACATAAATATTATTTACAATGTCATGAGTAAATATAAGTAAATATAAGTGGACGCAAACATAAATGAGGTTCTCCGCTATATAAACAGAACCCCATCAAATATAAATAAAGGAAATCACGACCGTCGTATGTTTAAATGTGGCAAAACCCACTATCTATATCCCTACACAAGTGCTCCAAACGGGGTGACACTTGTCAACGACCAAGTGCCACTTGTCTTAAGCTGGAAGACACGTGGCAGACATGAAGAAACACAAGACCCTACAAATCTGCTTATAAATAAGGGTGTTTCCTTGTGGCCGGTAAGTGTGATAGAGAATATAAAATAGGTGGTTCTGCAAAACTTAGACCACTTTTCAAGTGGATTTGCAAAAATGTCCACTTTTTGGGAGAATTGTAAAAGTGGTTTAGGGGTCTAGTTTTGCCAAAAAAAATGATTTGTTGGGCCGGTTGCAGGTTGGAGCAGAGGAGAGAACACGTGAGGAGGGAAGAGGATTTGGTGAATGGTGGGTTTGGCGCCAAAACTAGGTGAAAGAATGGGTGATGTGATGGTTTGATTCCTTTTACCAATTGCATATAAACGGGGAGGAGGAGAGAAGCATGTCATTTTCTCCCTTCTCTCACATCTTCTACAGTAGAAAGCGATGGAGAAAGAGACGGAGAACGTTCCACCATGGAAGATAAGCTCTTTGCTTGCAGTTCTAGTTGCAGAGCACTTGTCGCCTTTAGTCGTTCCTCCTGCTAGTGATCAGAATCCCCGTGTCACCTTGATTTCCTAGAAACCATTCTTCTCAAATGCAATGGGTAAGTGTGTTTGACGAAGTACTTCTCATCTATGGCGAAAAGTAGATACACATAAACCTTTCTTCTCAACCCTCATTTCATTTTCATGTGAAAACGCATTCGTATGCATCACTCTCATCTTCTATGGTTATTGGGTATTCGAGGGAGGCCGATGGGTGTTTGCGAGTGAGAAGGTGCACAAGAATGTTATGATACAAGAAGACATCGACTTCACCTCTTTGAAAAACCTGATCATGGACAAAGTCGGCGATGGTGCTTTATATGAAGAGTGGGCAGTCTCTTACATGCCAAAGTCAAAAGATGGGGATCATCCGATCATGATAGCTGATGATGACGACCTTGAGGCGTTTAAGTTTCTGAACTCGAAGTGTGGAGGACATCCATGGCCCATGGTGATATATGTTGGTTCATTGCGTAAGGAGAGCTTTGAAGTAAAGCAACCTGTTGGGGAATAACGTCTAAGTGGGTTAGCTACCACCAAAAATGTGGATGACGTGGATGAGATTGTAATGCGCAAGGCAGAAGGTAAGTCGCAACCAAACCCTGCTTTTGTAGATGTTGTGTTATGTGCTGAAAGAGAGGTGAGAGAGGTGATGTACATAATTGTACTATTATTTATTGCATCTTTTGACTTCATATTTCATTTGATTTCCGAACAAAAGTTTCAAAAGTATATGATCTCGTGTAAGAATGAGCTAAAGTGAAAGAAATAGAGTCTACACGAGTTTTGAGCTAACCATGCAGGAATTCGAGGAAATCGGAGTCAAAACGAGCAAGCCAAGTGACGCTGAGAAGAGGTCGATATCGACTGGAAGCCTCGATATCGACCCTGTATTTCGACACGATTTCTGAGTGTCGAGATAACCACACAAACCAGACTAGAAGCCTCGATATCGACACACATGCATCGATATCGACCATCATCATAGACATCGACTGGAGTGGGACAAGTCGAGCAGAAACACAAGCCTCGATATCGACCTCTGGAGTCGATATCGACCCTACATCGACAGAAGATAAAATCCGATCTTTGAGGCTCGGATTGTGAAGTCTATCAACGAAGCCATGAGTTATCTCGTTCTTTTAGATATTAGCAGATGTTTGTTATCTTTTCCTTTAAGTTTATCAAAATAAAAGACCTATCCTAATTGTTCGGATAGAGTTATTAGTTTAGATAGAAGTTACAATCCTCGGATAGCGAGGATTAGTAGACTATAAATAAAGCCTTAGGGGCTGATTTGTTAATCATCCAATCATAGACTCATCGAAGAGAAGAACAATAGGCAATAGATAGTTAGTTTATTTTGAGCTTTAAAGTTTCAATCGCTTACGATAGTTGGCGTTGAGATTGTAAAGATTCGAAATTTTCATTTATGCAAGTTATTTCAATTCAAGACATGTCTACGATCAACATGAGTGAGTAGTTCCCCTTTCTTCTAGGGTCGGGATGAGCCCGACGATAGCCATGATGGTAAGGTAAGTATGTCATTAAAGAATGTATCTTTTATCTCCTTCTACCTTGTTCTTCATCTTTAAATGCGAATTTAAGGAACTCATGTTGTAAAACTTGGGTAGTAATTAGGGTTTCTTTTCGAAAGATTATAAACTCAATTATGACGAAGGTAGACACCAATTAGGTTAAGTAATTGAAAAATCTCTTTTCCTTTTGGTCGGTTTAGGTGAAAGCCTTTTCCTTTATGATAAAAGCATGCTTCTTTAGTTGATCCTTATTTCTACTATCATGGTTGTCGTCGCGGTAATCCTTGACTTTGGAAGACCTTTTCCTTTGAGTTTACATTAAATTTACCCGCCGTTCGTTGAGTCATCGAAAAACCCAACACCTTTGCTTATTTCTGATCATTGCTTCCTTTCCGTCCTTGATTCTTCGGCCTTTTCTTTGCCGACAAAACCGCTAACCCACTGCAGGAAAGACATCGATATCGACAGCAGAGGTCGATATCGACCAAACTAATAGATCGACAGTTTTCTGAGTCGATCTCGAGACTCCTGGGAACTTCTGCAAACATCGATATCGACCACTTTGTGTCGATATCGACCCCCCTGTATCGACTGGCAGACTTCTGAGCCAGTCGATTTCGTGAACTAACCTCGATATCGACCCCCTCCAGTCGATATCGACTACCGTTTTTGTTTCTGCAGGTTTTCTGTTGCAGACGACATCGACAGCCAAGGTCGACATCGAGGTCTGACGTCGAGATCGAGGCTTCTGGTCGAGTAGGAAGGACGTGTCTTCAACGCTACTAGGATCCCGCTGACTCGCTTCCTCGTGGATCGAACCTGATTCCCTACTACTATAGCGGGGAGTCTTGAATTTATTTGAAGAGGCTAAGAGTTGTATTGGTTTATATTTTCTTATATATTTCGATTCAATTCTCCCTACGTCAAATTTTGGCGCCGTTGCCGGGGAAGCTATCAATCGCGCCTTAGTAGTTTATTTTCACGGTTCTTTTTAGTGTTGTTTTATAGGTGTATGCGACGTACTGGTGACCAACCTGAATTTGAAGGACTAGACGAACCAGAACGCTTTCTCCACCTAAGATCTCGAGTCCAAAGAATCATGGCGGACAACGAGACCCAGGCACAACAAATTGAACGCTTAAGGAAGCAAGTAGAGGATTACGCTACCAGAGAAGCGGCACTAAGAGAGCGTGCTGACAGGGAGGAGGAAGCCAGGAGACGATATGAGATTCAAATCAACGCCCTCCCCCGGAATGCTAAGCAATACTTGCACCCATCGCTCACAGTGCCTGAATCGGCTATTCTAATCCCTACTTCTAATTTTGAAATTAAGCCAAACTTTTTAACTGAAATAAGAAGGCATCAATATGAAGGGAAACCTAACGAATGCCCTATGGCACATATATCAACCTTCTTAGACCTCTGTGATACAATTGCTGATGGACAAAGTCTTGAGTATGTTCAACTGAAAGCATTTCGCTGGTCTCTTACAGGAAAGGCATTGCAGTGGTTGGAAAGCTTAGCCCCAAGATCACTCCGCACCTGGAATGAAGTCAAGGACGCGTTTCTCAACAAGTTCTTTCCTCCTTCTAAGACGGCGCTGATCCGACAGAAAATTACGGCTTTCAAACAAAAGCCTGGTGAGGCTCTGGCAACTGTTTGGGAGAGGTATAAAGACCTCCTACGATCATGCCCGACGCATGGCCAACCACCGTACGTCATCCAGGAGATCATATACAATGCTCTTGACGCTGCAACCAAGGAGAGGATCAACACATACACCGCCTATGGCTACCTTGAACTCGCTCCCCAAGAGGCTTGGGAAACCATTGAAAGGCTGGTGGAATTTGACAATACATATGGGACTCCTGAGGTTTCCGACGCACCATCATCGCCGAGGCCTGCCCCATCTATGCCATTGTACGAACCCTCTAAGGTGATCGATCCGGATGTAAAAGAACAATTTCATAGGGATCAACTTAGAAAGCTCCAGAAACAAGTGAGATTCCTATCGGCAAACCAGGATTGCATCGAATGTGGATCACAGCGACATACTACCATTGAGTGCCCCCATGCTGAGCAAGTGCAACTAGCGGAGACTCATGAGGAAGCCAACTTCATGAGGGGTCCCAATCGCCAATATTGGGGAGACCAACGGTTCCAACAACCACAACGGAACCAGGTTAACCCTAGGGATCCCCCACTCTATAGAGCTCCTGGGCACCTTGAGAGAGACCAAAAGAAGGATGATCTTCAACTTGTATTGGACGAGATAAGGCGAAACCAAGCTAAGAATGATCAATCCAACCATGCTATCCACTCTCAACTCAATCACCTGACCACAAGGATTGGAGAGATGGACATTTGGAAGAAGAACGTAGAGACCCAACTGGGTCAATTGGCGGCACAAATCCCCAGACCGTCCGGAACATTCCCTGGGCAACCAACTACCAATCCTAAGGGGCAATCCGGATCAGGACACATTGCAGCCATGCAACTAAGGAGTGGCGCCAAAGTTCATAAGCCACAAAAGGCGACGGAGGAAGAAGTAACAGAGCCTGTCGACATCAACAACCCAGTCGATGTCGACCCTGAGGTCGATATCGACACCACTGTCGACCCCTTCGTCGACGTCGATGACACTGCAGCACCTGAGAGAGAACAACATAGGTCGAAATCGACCCTACCGGTCGATATCGACCACCCTCATGTCGACATCGAGGTTCAGCAGGCTCCTCCGACCACCGTTTTGGCTTCTCCGCCAAAGAAGACGCTACCCTTCCCTTCCAAAGCATTGAAGGACCCCACTCAAAGCAAGTTTAGGCGCTTTGTAAAGATTCTCCAAGGACTGAACATCACTATCCCTCTTATAGAAGCCCTAAGCGAGATGCCCGCCTATGTTCGATTCTTAAAAGACATCCTTAGCAAGAAGCGATCCATGGCAGAGATCGCGGAGGAATGCTCCAAGATGGATTTCCCCGAGAAGAGGAGCGATCCAGGGAAATTTTCAATCACCGTGGGACTTGGCCAACATCGCTACAAAGCCCTTTGTGACCTAGGGGCAAGTGTAAGTCTCATGCCTCTCTCTATTTGGAAAAAGGTGAGCATTGGAGCACTTGAACCTGTGGATATGAAACTTTATATGGCTGATAATTCATTCGTCAGACCCACAGGTATAGTTGATGACGTCCCTGTAAAGGTAGGTAAATTCTTTGTTCCTACCGATTTCATTGTATTAGACATGCCTGAAGATCCTATTGTACCTATCATCCTTGGTAGGCCTTTCTTAGCTACTGCAGATGCTAATATTAATGTACGTAGAGGATTACTAACCTTTACTATAGGGAACGAAGTCATTGAATTCTCCTTCAACCCCACAATGAAGGAAGTTAATGGTATGGAAATCAAGTCGGTCTACACTAGCATCATGGATTGCAAAGAACCGACGGAAAGGGCCCTAACTCCCGAAGAGGCCCTAGCCCTAGCTGCAGAGGAGCTTACCGATGAGGACATTGAGGAGTTCCTGGCTACATGCACGAGTGAAGAGGAAATATTCGACGATGCTCTATCCATGGAGCTCGAAGACGACGTCGATATCGACGAAGACAGGTCGATATCGACCAATCCACTCGATATCGAGTGCCCTCAGTCGACTTCGACACACTCAGTAAGTCAAGTTCTCCCTTCTTCTCTTACAGGCGAAATCGACCAGCCCATGTCGACAGAAGTGGCCGAAATCGACCAGCCGAAATCGACAGAAGAGGTCGAAATCGACCAGTCGATATCGACTTCAGAAGTCGAAATCGACCTTTACCACTTGACGCCAAACAGCTCCGAAGCCGAGGTATGTGCCGAACTCTCAGTCGATATTGATTATTCCTACTCGCCCTCGACCTTCTTTCTGCAGGAATATTTTGAAGAGTCCAAATCAAAGTTAGCATCACTCTATGTTTGGTCCACACCGACTCCTATAACTGATTTAGGAACTTCTATCAAGAGAATTGAGACAGATTACCTTGGTGAGATCATGAAGACGGAAGAGGTAGAGCCAATCCTTATCCCACAAGGCCCCTCTCCGGTGCTTAAGCCTCTACCCGACACACTTAGGTATGAGTTTCTTGGTCCAAATTCTACTTTCCCTGTAATTATCAATGCTTCACTAACCACACAGGAAGTAGATAAGCTTATGGAAGTACTTCGTGCTCATCGTAAGGCTATTGGATACTCTCTTGAGGACATAAAAGGTATTTCACCCGCTACTTGTATGCATAGAATCCTCCTTGAGGATGATCATAAGGCATCTATAGAACACCAACGGAAGCTCAACCCCAACATGAGAGAGGTGGTGAAGAAGGAGATCATGCGCATGCTGGATGCAGGAATCATCTATGCCATCTCCGACAGCGAATGGGTGAGCCCAGTCCATGTGGTGCCTAAAAAGGGCGGAATGACCGTTGAGGAGAATGAGAAAGGCGAGCTTGTGCCAAAACGAATCACAACTAGTTGGCGAATGTGCATTGACTACAGGAAACTCAACAACGCCACTAGAAAGGATCACTTTCCCCTTCCTTTTATTGATCAAGTATTAGAGAGACTTGCCGAACATGATTATTTTTGTTACTTGGACGGATATTCTGGTTTTTGGCAGGTCCCCATTCATCCTGACGATCAAGAAAAGACCACCTTCACTTGTCCCTATGGGACTTTTGCATATAGGAGAATGCCATTTGGGCTCTGCAATGCCCCTGCTACCTTTCAAAGATGTATGATGGCTATCTTCTCCGACATGATTGAGGACATCGTGGAGGTATTTATGGATGACTTCTCTGTTTATGGCACTACTTTCGATATTTGTCTTGCTAACCTTCGCAGGGTACTTGCACGATGTGAAGAGACAAACTTGGTTCTCAATTGGGAAAAGTGCCACTTTATGGTAAGGGAAGGTATTGTGCTAGGCCACAAAGTCTCTAAACGGGGAATTGAGGTAGACAGGGCAAAAATAGAACTCATTGAAAAATTACCACCACCTTCATCAATTAAAGACATAAGAAGCTTCCTTGGTCACGCAGGTTTCTATAGGAGGTTTATTCAAGATTTTTCTAAAATTGCCAAACCATTAACTAACCTACTAATGAAGGATGTTAAGTTTGCATTTTCTAGTGATTGTCTTGAAGCTTTCAACAGGTTGAAGGAGGCCCTCATATCCGCCCCAATCATTCAATCACCCGATTGGTCGCAACCTTTTGAGATCATGTGCGACGCAAGCGATTATGTCGTAGGTGCTGTCCTAGGACAAAGGAGAGACAAAAAGCTTCATGCCATCTACTATGCAAGCAAGACTCTAGATGCCGTTCAAACAAAGTACACCACGACGGAAAAGGAGTTCTTGGCGGTGGTCTTCGCTTTTGAGAAGTTCCGCTCATACCTAGTGGGCTCTAAGGTTATTGTTCATACTGACCATGCAGCTCTTAGGTACTTAATGGCAAAGAAGGATGCTAAACCTAGGCTCCTACGATGGGTGCTCTTACTACAAGAGTTCGACGTTGAGCTTAAAGATAAGAAAGGAACGGAGAACTCCGTAGCCGATCATCTTTCACGGCTACCCATAGGGCTTCTGGAAGAGTCACATGACAACATACCAATCAATGACTCCCGCCCCGACGAGCACTTAATGAGGCAAGAGGTAAGACGGGCAGAAGAACCACTCGATATCGACCCTAGCAGGTCGATATCGACTGCCCCAAAGGTAAGTTTTGCATCGATGTCGACCAATTTTGTTCACAGGTTGTCCATTGCAGAGGTCGACATCGACCTCCAGACGTCGACATCGAGGACCCATATCGAGAAGCCCATGTCGACTAAGCCTGTCGATACCGACCAGTCGATATCGACCCCTGAAAGTCGATATCGACCACCTTCTAAACCCTCCGAAGGTGACGAAAAGGTAAGCTTCGGTGAGGATTTCTTCTTTACACCTCCTTCTAGTCCTATCCATGATCTATTTGCTGTAAGAAGGGCGAAGGTACCTTGGTATGCGGATTTTGCTAACTATATTGTAGGAGGCGAGATTCCTTCAAGCTTAACTTCGCAACAAAGGAAGAAGTTTTTGCACGACGTCAAACAATATTATTGGGATGAACCCTATTTATTCAAACAGGGGAAAGACCATATCTTTCGACGTTGTATCCCGGAGGACGAGGTGGAGAGCGTGATTCACCATTGTCATTCTCTCCCTACAGGAGGTCATGCTAAGGGATTCAAGACCGCGGCGAAAATTCTTCAATGTGGTTTTTATTGGCCTAACCTTTTCAAGGATGTGCAAAACTATGTAACCTCTTGTGATGAGTGTCAACGTGCAGGTAATATCACATGGAGGAATGAGACACCACTCACAGGCATTTTAGAGGTCGAACTCTTTGATGTATGGGGTATTGACTTCATGGGACCCTTCCCTGCTTCGGGCCCCTACAAATACATCCTAGTGGCGGTGGACTATGTCTCTAAATGGGTGGAGGCTGTAGCAACTAGGACCAACGACGCGAAGGTAGTCTCTAAGTTTATGAAAACTAACATCTTTCCTCGTTTTGGTGTTCCTAGAGTCCTTATTTCAGATGGTGGCTCGCATTTTATTGAGAGAGGCTTTGAAGCTCTTTTAGCTAAGTATGGGGTAAACCATAGGGTGGCAACACCCTATCACCCTCAAACTAGCGGTCAAGTAGAAGTCTCCAATCGCCAAATCAAAACCATCTTGGAGAAGACGGTTTCCCGCTCAAGGAAAGATTGGTCGTCCAAACTAGATGATGCGCTCTGGGCCTACCGAACGGCCTATAAAACACCGCTTCGCACAACTCCCTATAACTTGGTATATGGTAAGTCATGTCACTTGCCCGTTGAACTTGAGCATAAAGCAATGTGGGCTCTTAAGGAGCTTAACATGGATTTCGACGAAGCGGGAAAGAGGAGGTTCATTGACTTACAAGCCTTGGAAGAGTTGCGCCTAAAGGCATATGAGAATGCCGAAATCTACAAAGAGCGCACTAAGAAATGGCATGATAGGAAGTTGGTGCCAAAGACATATGAGGTAGGTGACAAGGTCCTTGTTTTTAATTCTAGGCTTCGCTTATTTCCAGGGAAACTAAGGACAAGATGGAGCGGACCTTTCAAAGTTCATAAAATATTCCCTCATGGAGCGGTGGAGTTATTTTGCGACGATGGATCAACCTTTAAGGTAAATGGCCACCGAGTAAAGAAATATTATGACAAGGAGGACCCAGAGGAAGAGATTCGCGCCACCTTGGCGTTGAACTAGCGCAAAAAGGGAAGTATGTCGAGCTAGCGACTTAAACTCAAGCGCTTCCGGGAGGCAACCCGTTCTTTTCCTTTTTCTTTTTCTTTTAGTTATTTTATTTTATATTTTTGAGATCATTCGTGGCTATTTTATCTAAAGTCAACAAAGAAATCCAGCCCAGAAGAGAGGTCGATATCGACCTCTATGGTCAACATCGATCAGCCGACAGAAGGAGTAACAGGACGTTTTAAACGGATGCTGAAGGGAGGTCGATATCGACCTCTGAGGTCGATATCGACTACAGATGAAGGTAAAACAGGTCAGAATTTAATTTCTTTCAGTTTAATTTTTGGGGTTTTTCACCCCCTTTATACCCGACTTCGACACCGCCTCCATTATCGACACCCTAGCCTCCTTCTTCTTCTTCTTCACCCCTCTCCCTCCGATCCGGCCCACGCCACCAGCCATCCCACAGCCTTCATCGCCGCAACCACCCACAACCACCACACTCTCCCTCGTCCTGTGCTGCAACCCCCAAAGCCGCAAGCCCCCTCCTCTCTTCCTTGACCTAGCCCTCCCTCTCTCTCCCCCTCGTTTTCGAGCCTCATTGCACAGATCTACACACCTCCGGCCAAGAATCGCCAGATCCGGCCGCCTCACGCCACCGGAGGACCCACAGCAGCCACCAGCAGCCCCGACGACACACAGCATCCGGTCGATATCGACTGGAGGCATCGATATCGACACCCCCTGTCGACAGTCGGTTTTCTTTCTCGTTTTTGCGGTTGCTTGGCTCTTTCTCTCCTAATTCCAACACTCTTCTGGTATGATTTTTTCACCCTTCCTCTATCTTTTCTGATTTTCCATACTTAATTAGTTGATTTGGAAGAAATTTCATATTGGGTGTTTAGGATTTGAACATAGTTTGCGCGGGAAAGAGTATTTGTATGGCATGAAATATTTTTATATAGATGTGGGGCTATGAATCTGAGTTTTGTTTATACATGGGCAATGAAATCTGAATTTTTTTATATATTAGGGGGCAAATCTGATTTTTATATATACATGTGGGGCAATAATCTGAATTTTTCATAAGTTTAGGCTAGGAATCTGATTTCTATATATATATGGGCTGATTTTGTAAATCTGATTTTTTTAGGGGTTTATATCCTGATTTTTTTTATATAATTAGAAATCTGATTTTTTTTTAAGGCAACATTTATTTATGCCATAAGGTTCATTAGTTTTAAAACTATAAGAAATTGTGTACTTTCTCCCACTTAGGCATTTACTTTTACATAATTTCTAGCATAATTAGAACCTAAGTATGGGGTTCTCCCCATTTTAATCAAAGGGAATATTATCTTTGGTATTGGCTTCTTTTGCAGACAATGGTTAGAGCCAAGAACATCCCTCAGGACGCTCTCCGCATTGAGGATGATCAGCAGCGCTCCCTTGCTGAGGAGTTGATTCCCCGAGCCACCAGGGCACGATGGTACCATCTCCCAGACATGATCCAGCTAGGATTTCACCCAGGCGTTCAGGAGGCGTTTGAGAACGTCTCTCTACACAGGCTGATCGAGCCCTTGGAGGCGCACTACCCCGTTCTTACTGGGGAGTTTATGGCCACATTGGAGGTTCCCGAGCGCACTTCGACTAGCCGCCGAGTCATCTTCCAGCTCGGCAACAGGCGACACAGACTATCGCTCGAGGAGATGAGCGATATCTTTGGATTCATCCACACTTCGGCCGCCTTCAGGGTCCACGACCCCAATGTCATCTGGAGTTACATATCAGGTATACCATACCCTGCCCCTACAGACTCCTTCACATCTAGGGTTGTGAGCCCACTTTTTAGGGTGATCTTGAGGATCTTGGCGAGTACCCTTTGGGCCAGACCTGAGCTCCGTCGCCCGACACACCGTGAGACGGAGACACTACGGAGGATGCTTTTCGAGGATGACCCTCTACCATACCTCCACTCCTGGCTCGAGCATATCGTCGACCGCAGACGAACGATCTCTACAGACATCTTGGACGGCGGCATGGTGGCCATCCTCGCTGAGGCTCTAGGCGTCCACACTGAACGGTACACGGCCTACCAGCTCACGTACCTAGACGCGGCGGTATTGCGACAGGGCGGAGTCATCGCGACAGGGGCCCAGGGATGGAGACACCCCCAAACGGGGATGCGCCTGCGACATGATTTCATGGATCTGCTGTATATCCCTGATTGGTACCAGTCTTGGACTGGGCAGCCATATCATACGGATATAGATCCGACCGCTGACCCCACCCTACGGAGGAGACCCCCGCTCTACAACCACGAGCCCGAGGTGGATGCTATGTCCTGGGACGCAGATCCCCATTCCGACGGAGCTGAGCAGCCCCCAGCCTACCAGGGTGACATGGATGGCAATGACGATGATGACGCCAGAGATGATGCGGTTGGGGGAGGAGAGGGCCCGCAGGGGTCCCACCACACCCACCACAGCCACCACAGCCACCACAGCCACCACAGTCACCATAGCCACCACAGCTATGTACCTCCACCTCCTCCTCCCTTCCAGCCTGCCTACACCACTGATTGGCAGGAAGACATATCTGCCCGCTTTACCAGGCTGGAGCTCTCTGTCTCTGAGATGCGCGAGGAGCAGCGACGCTATGGGAGGTACCTCGAGGGTTTGGGCTCATACATGGGCTTTTCCTTCGATCCGCAGGCTGGATCATCCACTTTCCCACAGGCCGCCCCGACAGACTACTCAGGGGCAGCTCCTACACAGGGCTGGCCCTTGCTGCTGCCACCTCCCCCGCCCCCTGAGCAGTGATATACTTCTAGCGTAAGTGAGTGTGAGTGATCCTTCCCTTTACTTTATTTTTCTAACAGTGAGGACACTGTAATCTTTAAGTATGGGGTGGGGATTGAACTTGGACATTATAAACTGCTTTATCTGGTTGTGGTAGGGTTTAAAATTTGGCAAACTTGGCATGTATTTTATTTACATTCTACTTGTACGCATTGCATCATATTTAACATTTATGCATTTTAAAGTTTTTTTAGTTTGATTTTGTTAAGTCTATAAAATGTCAAAAATACAAAAAAATAGAAAATGTCAAAAAATAAAAAAAAATGCATGTTTATTTAAAGTTTATTTTTTCTTTACCCTACTTAGATGTCCTATGATGAAAACTCAATAGCTGACTTGATCATGTAAACCCCTATGGCATATTTGGATGGTTTTGCCTAAGTCTTTAAATTTTTATGTAGATTGTGAACTTGTGATGAAATTGAGCACATATGATCCTAGGCTAAAAAGCAAATCCAACAAAAATTGTCCTTGTGAGAATTTTGGCCTATAGGGAGAACATCAAAAATCCCTCCGCTTTCTTGAGTGAATTTACTCTTACTATGCATCTCTAAATGTTGTGATAGTTATTCAAAACCAATGCATATATATGTTTATGTTTACGAGAATTAAATGATGGAGGCATCTTTTAAGCCAATTTTATCCTCTCTTTACCTACCCTGCATTATCCCTGCTTGAAGCCATAACATTAGCCTGAGCCTGAATTGCAAACTCCACAAAATTATCCCTAGCCGAATTGAGCCTGACCCCCATTTGGGAATTGAGACTTAGATTGGTTGGACTTATGCCTTGTGGAAAGAATAGAGCACAATGTCTAGTTGTAAGCAAGGAAATTATAGGATGGTACATATTTACATTTTGTCATATCTTGTAAAAGGATGTTTTGGCTCACCATATAAATGCACATAGTTATTTCAAATTCGAAAAAAAAAAAATCCGAAAAAAATATATATGTATATATATATAGTGCATGAGCCAAAATCCTTAAGTTTTATTCATACGAATGTTATACTTTTGAGAGGTGTATTAGAACTTGAAAGAAGGGTTGATGGAATGCATCTTTAAGAGCATTATATTGAAGAGTTATGGTTTGGGTAATGCAAGTGTTGAGATTTAGGAGTCTTGATTCCCGAATTTGAAAAGCACCACATAGCCAAATAATTCCATACCTTTTATTTCATACCAAGCCCCATTACAACCCCGCCGAATGGAGTCTTCTATGAAGTCTTCCATTGAGCGAAAGTCCTCCTGATGATTCTTATTGCATTTTCATAATTGGTTGCGAAGTGGATTTTTATAAATTGCAATGTTTATGAGATTGTATATGGAATTGAGTTGAGAGTGATCTTCATAGCCTAAACACATGAGAGTTGAGAGCAAACACATTATCCCTGTGAGGTTGGATTAAAATTGCATATGCCTATGGATCGCCAAAATATGTGCTATGACGTTAAATTCACTTGCTTTACTTTGCTACCACTTATGATGTTGCTTTTGACGAAGGCGAAGACTTGAAAGGTGTGTTGTAGGTGTTGGTTATTGCTCGGTTATTGCTTGAGGACAAGCAAGTCTAAGTATGGGGTGTTTTGATGTACATAATTGTACTATTATTTATTGCATCTTTTGACTTCATATTTCATTTGATTTCCGAACAAAAGTTTCAAAAGTATATGATCTCGTGTAAGAATGAGCTAAAGTGAAAGAAATAGAGTCTACACGAGTTTTGAGCTAACCATGCAGGAATTCGAGGAAATCGGAGTCAAAACGAGCAAGCCAAGTGACGCTGAGAAGAGGTCGATATCGACTGGAAGCCTCGATATCGACCCTGTATTTCGACACGATTTCTGAGTGTCGAGATAACCACACAAACCAGACTAGAAGCCTCGATATCGACACACATGCATCGATATCGACCATCATCATAGACATCGACTGGAGTGGGACAAGTCGAGCAGAAACACAAGCCTCGATATCGACCTCTGGAGTCGATATCGACCCTACATCGACAGAAGATAAAATCCGATCTTTGAGGCTCGGATTGTGAAGTCTATCAACGAAGCCATGAGTTATCTCGTTCTTTTAGATATTAGCAGATGTTTGTTATCTTTTCCTTTAAGTTTATCAAAATAAAAGACCTATCCTAATTGTTCGGATAGAGTTATTAGTTTAGATAGAAGTTACAATCCTCGGATAGCGAGGATTAGTAGACTATAAATAAAGCCTTAGGGGCTGATTTGTTAATCATCCAATCATAGACTCATCGAAGAGAAGAACAATAGGCAATAGATAGTTAGTTTATTTTGAGCTTTAAAGTTTCAATCGCTTACGATAGTTGGCGTTGAGATTGTAAAGATTCGAAATTTTCATTTATGCAAGTTATTTCAATTCAAGACATGTCTACGATCAACATGAGTGAGTAGTTCCCCTTTCTTCTAGGGTCGGGGTGAGCCCGACGATAGCCATGATGGTAAGGTAAGTATGTCATTAAAGAATGTATCTTTTATCTCCTTCTACCTTGTTCTTCATCTTTAAATGCGAATTTAAGGAACTCATGTTGTAAAACTTGGGTAGTAATTAGGGTTTCTTTTCGAAAGATTATAAACTCAATTATGACGAAGGTAGACACCAATTAGGTTAAGTAATTGAAAAATCTCTTTTCCTTTTGGTCGGTTTAGGTGAAAGCCTTTTCCTTTATGATAAAAGCATGCTTCTTTAGTTGATCCTTATTTCTACTATCATGGTTGTCGTCGCGGTAATCCTTGACTTTGGAAGACCTTTTCCTTTGAGTTTACATTAAATTTACCCGCCGTTCGTTGAGTCATCGAAAAACCCAACACCTTTGCTTATTTCTGATCATTGCTTCCTTTCCGTCCTTGATTCTTCGGCCTTTTCTTTGCCGACAAAACCGCTAACCCACTGCAGGAAAGACATCGATATCGACAGCAGAGGTCGATATCGACCAAACTAATAGATCGACAGTTTTCTGAGTCGATCTCGAGACTCCTGGGAACTTCTGCAAACATCGATATCGACCACTTTGTGTCGATATCGACCCCCCTGTATCGACTGGCAGACTTCTGAGCCAGTCGATTTCGTGAACTAACCTCGATATCGACCCCCTCCAGTCGATATCGACTACCGTTTTTGTTTCTGCAGGTTTTCTGTTGCAGACGACATCGACAGCCAAGGTCGACATCGAGGTCTGACGTCGAGATCGAGGCTTCTGGTCGAGTAGGAAGGACGTGTCTTCAACGCTACTAGGATCCCGCTGACTCGCTTCCTCGTGGATCGAACCTGATTCCCTACTACTATAGCGGGGAGTCTTGAATTTATTTGAAGAGGCTAAGAGTTGTATTGGTTTATATTTTCTTATATATTTCGATTCAATTCTCCCTACGTCAAGAGGTCATAGGAAAGTGTGAGGAGCTGGTTGTGATGGACATTAGTGACACGGATTTTCGATCAGGTGACATGGGTATGTGTTTAGGTGACAAGGGAAAGGGTCTGGATGTGATCCAATTGGGTGATACAGATAACTCTTCATCTGACATGGATCAGGGGTTGGAGGTGATATCCTTTAGCAACGAGGATGAGGATGGGCCTACCCCCACAATTGATGTTGGGGGCTCGGACGATGACAAACATGTCGGGGTGAAGCTAGAACAAGACTGGGAGGATTCAGAGTGGCTTGGAGTCGAGGAGGACAAGGGTTTGAGAGTGTCGGTGGAGGAGGGGGGAAGTTGAGGATGAGGTGATGAGGGAACTTGAAGATTGTGTGCCAAGGTCAAGCACATCCCCACCTACGATGGAGATCGTTGAGGCTATGGTGGAGAGCATACGCCGCATAGCCAGGACCCACGACGCAACATCATAGAACTTTCGGAGGGACAATTATTTGCATCGAAGGCTAAAGTTAAGACTCGCCTTCGGTGGAATGCGGTGGAGAAGTGCTTTGAGTTTAGTGTGAAGAAGTCGACGAAAACGTTGTATGTGGTTGGATGTGTGGACAAAAAGTGCACGTGGATGTGTAGGGCCACGACTTACAGACGCACCACTATGTGGACCATCCGAAAGTATATCCAGGAGCATACATATGACATAAACGTGAAGCATAACCATAACCGACATGCTACGTCGAATATGATTAGACGAAACCTCGTGTCGACGTAAGTTTTACTGATGTAGGAGCATAATTCTATCTTTTAGAAGCTATATTTTATCTTTTAGTTATGGATTATTATTAAGGTTTTATCTTTGCCTTTTTACTTATGCATAAGTTTAGATAATTTAGGAAGTTTTATCTTTTATCTTTGGAAGTTATATCTTTTATCTTTTAATATATTTAGGAAGTTATATCTTTTATCTTAGGTTAGTTTCTTCTATTTAAGCACTTGTAGGCATAGGCCATAATCATTCATTCATATTATTAATCAAATATTGGTTTAGAGAATTTTCTCTTTATCTCCTTGGTGGATTCCAAGCCCCTTTCTGGTGGATTCCAAGCATATTTCCTAGGGTTTTGTCGCTTGCGAACTCTTTATCATCAAAGGCTCGCGCTTGCGTGCCTTCCACGGCTTCCTACTGCATCAATTGGCATCAAAGCAGGTTTCTTCTGTCTGTTTTCAACTTGAAGCGCGATGGGAGATCAACAACTTACCATGGCAGACTTTCAAGAGTTCTCTCAAGAGATTTCCGTGGCCTTTACCACCGCTCTTAATGGTCTGGGTGATCGTTTGGCGGCACTATTAACAGGCAACAACAACAACAACGGTGGCGCTGGCAGAAACAACGCTACTGGCAATGGCGCTCGCCGCGGGGGTGGCGTTGTCAACGCGGTGCAAACCGTCGGGGCGGTGACGACTCCAGTTCAGAAGAGGAGGAGATCCTTGAGGAGGATCTCACGGAGAATCAAGGCTACACCCAAAATCGCCATGATTATCGGGTCAAGGCTGATATTCCTCCATTCCATGGGAATATGAACGTTGAAGAACTCATAGACTGGTATATTGAGGTTGATAGATTCTTTGAGGTCATGGGGGTCCCGGAGAACAAACAGGTTAAAATGGTAGCACTCCGTCTTAAGAGTACCGCTGCCGTCTGGTGGGACAAATTGGTGGTCCAGAGACAGAAGCGGAGAAAGAATCCTATCCGAACCTGGAGGCGGATGAAGGAGTTGATGATGGAGCGCTTTTTGCCTGATGACTATGAGCAAATTTTGTACAAGATGTACATTGAATGTGCTCAGGGCAATAAGAAGAGTGTGGCAGAGTATACCACTGAGTTCCTACGGTTGTGTGAGAGCAACGACGTGAACGAGACTGAGAACCAGAAGGTGGCTCGCTATATCAGTGGGTGGAAGAGTTCAATCCAAGAGAAGATGGGGCTGCAGACATGTTGGACTATCACTGAGGCTTCTAGCCTAGCGCTAAAGGCTGAATTGATGGAGAAATCCCCCAAGAATTTCTCATCTTTCCGCAAGTACTCCCAGCAAAAGAACCATGAAGCAATGGAGGATGCAGAAAAGGACGTCGAGTCCAAAGAAAAGAGCACAACAGTTGATAAGGATAATGGTACAACATCCTCATCAACAAAGGCCCCTACCAAGGTGTCCAATCAGAAGCAAGCATATCCTTATGCTAGACCGACTGGAGACAAGTGTTTTCGATGCGGAGGCGTGGGTCACAAGTCAAACGTTTGTCCATCCAGGCGGACAACTGCTATTGTGTATGCCGACGACGAGGAAAATGACGATGATGGGTACTCCGATGCTGAATTCGCTGAAGAAGAATCTGATGAGCGGGTGAACATCATTCTTCAGCGGCTCTTGCTGTCATCCAAAGAAAAGGGGCAATGTACCAACCTGTTCAAGACACATTGTACTGTCTGAAGCAAGATATGTAACTTGATTGTGGATAATGGGAGTGTCGAGAACTTGGTCTCACAAAAGTTAGTAACTTATTTGGGGTTACCGACGAAGCCTCACGACAAGCCCTATGGACTAGGATGGGTGAATGAAGGGCCGCAGATGCAGGTCTCTTTAACTTGCAATGTGCCTCTTTCCATTGGTGATGTACACATTTGCACCTTCTTTTATTGCATCTTTTGACTTCTTATTTCATTCGATTTCCAAAGAAAAGGGTCAAAAGAATATAAACTTGAGTAAGAATGGGCTAAAATGCAAGAAATAGAGTCTACACAAGTTTTGAGCTAACCATGCAGGAATTCGAGCGAAAACGAAGTCAAAACGAAGAAGCCAAGTGAAGCTGAGCAGAGGTAGATATCGACCCTAGACCCAGATATCGACCTCTGGGGTAGATATCGACCTTCAACATAGATATCGACCTCAACATAGACATCAAGTGAAGCTGAGAAGAGGTAGATATTGACCTTAGACCCAGATATCGACCCCCAGTGTCGATATCGACCCCCATATCGACCTCAACATAGAAATCGACCAGAGCTGAACAAGTCGAGCAGGAACAGAGACCTCGATATCGACCTCTGGTGTCGATATCGACCCCTTATCTCGACAGAAGATAGACTCGGTTTCGAATGCGGATTGGAAATATATCTTCAAGGAGGCACGGGATTTTCTCACACTTTCAAGATGGAGGATAGCTGAAGTTTTATTTATCTTTTACCATTAAGTTTTATCAAAATAAAAGACCTATCCTAATTGTTCGGATAGAGTTATTAGTTTAGATAGGAGTTACAATCCTTGGATAGCGAGGATTAGTAGCCTATAAATAAAGCCCTAGGGGCTGATTTGTTAGATCATCTTTTAATCATCCAATAATCTTTCATACAATCAATTAACAAGACATAGACAATAGAGTTAGAGTTAGCGAGAAGTTTTAGGGTTTGACGTTTGCGAAAGTTAACGTTGAGTTGTAAAGCTTCGGAGTTTATTTTAATGCAAGTTTCTTCCTTTCAATTGATGATGAATTCCCTGATGAGAAGCGAGTAGTTCCCCAAGGCTCTTAGGGTCGGGGTGAGCCCGACGTTAGCCATGCGCGCTTGAGGTAAGTATTTGATGTTGATATTGTTGTGTCTATCTCTCCTCCTACGATTCTATGTTTAGTCCTAATCGAAAGAAAAGGGATTCATGCTAACAACTTGAGTTATAAACATAAAATTGGTAGAGACAATTAGGTTTATTTGAAAGAGTAATCCTAAGAGATGGTGTACGGCGAAAGCTTGTCCCTCGGGTGAAATAGCGCAATTGTCCGTCTTATTTATCTCATTGCATGCATTGGTTAACGTTGTGGTAAACCCTAATCCTAGGAGTTGCTTTTTAAATAGTTTATACACGTAAAACCCACTGTTTTATTTCTGTTCATTGCTTCTCTCTCCACTCTTAAAGTCTTCGGCCTTTCTTTGCCGACAAAGAACTAACCCACTGCAGGGAGACATCGATATCGACAGCAGAGGTCGATATCGACCAAAACTGATAGATCGACGGTTTTTTGAGTCGATCTCGAGACTCCTGGGAAACTTCTGCAAGCATCTATATCGACACCAGACATCGATATCGACCCTTCTGTATCGACTGGCAGTCTTCTGAGCCAGTCGATTTCGTGGACTGACATCGATATCGACCCCCATCAGTCGATATCGACCACTTGTTTTTGTCTTTGCAGGTCTTCTGTTGCAGAGAACATCGACAGCTGAGGTCGACATCGAGGCCCAAGGTCGAAATTGAGGCTACTGGTCGACGCAGACGTAAGATTTCCAACGCTACTAGGATCCCGCTGACACGCCTCCTCGTGGATCGATCCTGACTACCCTTCCACTACAACGGGAGGAAGTCTTGTAATTATTTGCTTAGGCCAGGAGTTGGTTTACATTTATTTACATCTTTATATTTGTAATTACTCGACATATCAGCCTCCTGCAACAACAAATTGGCGCCGTTGCCGGGGAGGCAATCATTCGCGCCCTAGTAGTCTATCTCACATCTCTACCTAGTTTGGTTTTGCAGGTGTATGCGACGCGCTGATCGCCCACCTGAATTTGAAGGAGTAGACGACCCTGAGCATTATTTCCATCTAAGGACCCAAGCTCAAAGAATCATGGCGGAAAACGCGAACCAAGCAGAACTTATTGAACAACTAAGGAAGCAGGTTGAGGACTTAACGACTAGAGAGGCGGCACTTAAGGAGCGTGCGGATAGGGAGGAAGAAGGCCGAAGGCAATTAGAAGCCCAAATCAATGCCCTCCCAAGGAATGCCAAGCAGTATATGCACCCCGCTCTCACAGTGCCTGAATCGGCAATTCTTATCCCTGCCTCTAATTTTGAAATAAAACCTAACTTCCTTACTGAGATTAGAAGGCACCAATATGAAGGAAAACCTAACGAGTGCCCTATGGCACACATTTCTACCTTCTTAGACCTTTGTGATACTATTGCTGATGGACGAAGTCTTGAATATGTCCAACTAAAAGCCTTTCGATGGTCTCTTACAGGTAAAGCATTGCAGTGGTTGGAGAGTTTAGCCCCAAGATCGCTCCGCACCTGGAATGAAGTCAAGGACGCGTTCCTCAACAAGTTCTTTCCTCCTTCTAAGACGGCGCTGATCCGATAGAAAATCACGGCTTTCAAACAAAAGCCTGGTGAGGCTCTGGCGACTGTTTGGGAAAGGTTCAAGGACCTTCTACGATCATGCCTGACGCATGGCCAACCACCGTACGTAATTCAGGAGATCATTTACAATGCTCTTGATGCTGCAACAAAGGAGAGGATCAACACCTACACCGCCTATGGCAACCTTGAACTCGCCCCACAAGAGGCTTGGGAGACCATAGAGAGGTTGGTGGAGTTCGACAACACATATGGGACTCCTGAGGCTTCCGACGCATCATCATCATCATCGAGGCCTACCCCATCTATGCCCTTATATGAACCCTCCAATGTAATCGATCCGGACGTGAAGGAGCAATTCCATAGAGATCAACTTAGAAAGCTCCAAAAGCAAGTGAGGTTCCTTTCAGCGAACCAAGATTGCATCGAATGCGGATCGCAGCGGCACACCACCATCGAGTGCCCACATGCCGAACAAGTACACCTAGCGGAGACTCACCAAGAGGCGCGCTACATGAGGGGTCCCAACAACCAATATTGGGGAGACCAAAGGTTCCATCAACCACAAAGGAACCCGGTTAACCCTAGGGACTCTCCGCCTTATAGAGCTCCTGGGCACCCGGAGAGAGACCAAAAGAAGGATGATCTTCAACTAGTACTGGACGAGATAAGGCGGAACCAAGCTAAGAACGATCAATCCAACAATGCAATCCACTCTCAACTCAATCACCTTACCACAAGGATTGAGGAGGTGGATATTTGGAAGAAGAACGTAGAGACCCAACTGGGTCAATTGACGGCACAAATCCCTAGGCCGTCCGGAACACTCCCTGGGCAACCCACCACAAATCCTAAGGGACAATCCGGGACGGGCCATGTCGCAGCCATACAATTAAGGAGTGGCACCAAAGTACAAAAGCCACGGACGGAAACGGAGGAGAAAGCAGCAGACCCAGTCGACGTCGACAGACCAGTCGATGTCGACCCAGAGGTCGATATCGACCCCCATGTCGACCCCCTGGTCGATGTCGAGGCCACTGCAGAGCCATCAGAGCCACAATAGAGGTCGAAATCGACCATTCCAGTCGATATCGACCCAACTCCAGTCGACATCGATGTTCAGCAGGCCCCTCCGACCTCCGTTTTGGCCCCTACTCCAAAGAAGACGTTTCCATTCCCTTCCAAAGCATTGGAGGATCCCACCAAAGGCAAGTTTAGGCGCTTTATAAAGATTCTTCAAGGACTCAACATCACTATCCCTCTAACAGAAGCCCTAAGCGAGATGCCCGCCTATGTGCGATTCCTCAAAGACATCCTGAGCAAGAAGAGATCCATGGCAGAGATCGCAGAGGAGTGCTCAAAGATGGACTTCCCTGAGAAGAAGAGTGATCCAGGGAAGTTCGCAATCACCGTGGGACTTGGCCAACATCGCTATAAAGCCCTATGTGACCTAGGGGCAAGTGTAAGTCTCATGCCTCTCTCTATTTGGCAAAAGGTGAACATTGGCGCACTTGAACCTGTGGACATGAAGCTCTATATGGCTGACAACTCATTCGTCAGACCCACAGGTATAGTTGATGACGTTCCGGTAAAGGTAGGTAAGTTCTTTGTGCCTACTGATTTCATTGTATTGGAGATGCCTGAAGATCCTGTAGTGCCTATTATACTTGGTAGGCCTTTCTTAGCTACTGCTGATGCCAGTATCAATGTACGTCGAGGGTTACTAACCTTTACTATAGGGAACGAAGTGATAGAATTCTCTTTCAACCCAACCATGAGCGAAACAAAGCACCTGGAGCAAGTAGTCCTCTCGCCAGCTAAGGAGAAGCTTAGGAAATTTTTGTTGGCAAGGACGGAAACAGCAAGCAGGGTCGACATCGACTGGAACTAGTCGATATCGACCAAAAACATCGAAATCGACCCCCCTTGGTCGAAATCGAGTATGCCAGATCGTTGCCAGGAGCTTAAGTATGGGGTCACAGAGGTCGATATCGACCCCCACATGTCGATATCGACCACAACACTTGAAATCGACCCTTCTTGGTCGAAATCGACCACCACTCAGCCCGAAGATCTCTGTTTCGGGCCCAAATAGGTAAGCCCAGGTATGAATCTTAACCCTCCTCCGTCCATTATTGATGAATCAATTAAACCCATTATTGATAATTCTACTAAAGAGAGGGTCAAAGCTCCATGGTTTGCCTATATTGCTAAAGCTAGGTCAAGAAAGAGAAGAAAAGCGCCCAAAGAAGAACCTAACGATGAAGAAGCCTTGGTCGCCGAACTTCGCTACTACCAAAAGGACCTAGATGATCCAGGAGAAGGCTCAAGCTCAAAGGGTCCTTACATAAAAGGGTCATAAAGCATTGACGGAGAAGTCGGCCTAGCGACTCAAAAATCTAGAGCATGTACATAAAACCTTTAAATATTTCGCATAGATGGTTTTTAGGATTTAATTTTTGGCTGTTTGAAACTTTTAAAACTGAGATAATTCGTGCTTTATCTATATTCCTAACCAAGATTTCAGGTTATCAAGCAAAAGGGACGATGAAGAAGGAAAGAAGCTTCTGCAGAGGCAGTCGAAATCGACCAGGCCAGTCGAAATCGACCCCCCCCCCCCCCCAGGGTCAAGCCACCTCCTTGAGTCGACATCGAGGACTCAGGAGCAAAAAAAAAAAGAGGTCAATATCGACCCTAATACTCGATATCGACCTCAATCAGGCAGCCCTTGTCTTCATCTTCTTCCTCGACTTCGACAGATGCAGTCGACATCGACCTCTGACCTAGATATCGACTTCTGGCATCAACCTAAACCTGAAATCGACCTGAATCCGCAGGTTGCGCTGTGAGTCTCTCTCTACCCTTGTTCTTTTTTTTAATACAGTGAGGACACTGTATATTTTAAGTATGGGGTGGGGGAAAGACATGTCTTATGGTCATAACTTGGTTTCTTCTTCGCATTGCATTCATGTTTAAATTTTTGTTCTTAGTTTTGATGAAACCACGCGGAAATAACAAGGAATTGGACGCGGACATAAGAGAAATGGTCCCCAAGAAGAGCCAGGATATAAGGTAGACGCGGACATAAAGTAATGACACATGTCCGCCATGCCCACCATCCACAACAATCACACGTGTCGGCCCGATGACGACACGTGTCAAAGAAAGTAGTCCTGGCCGAGCCATATAAATAGGGAAGTGAACAGAAGAGAATGGGGGGAGGATTTTGGAAAATTGACCACGTGAAGTTGAGAGGAAAAAGAGATTCAGAAAGGGAAGAAACCTATATCTCCGCGACGAACTAAACATCTCTGCTCAATCTCCGCGGACAGGTAAGAATCCTCACGATATAAGATAAATGGATGAATTTCCAGGAAAATAGGTGGGATCATAATTAAATTCTATAAATTAGAAGTAAAAGCGCGGCCCAGGTTAAGAAGTGAATGAATATGTTCGCGTGTCAGGTAAGCCCGTGTAATGTCACCAACATTAACTCGTGTCCAGATCCCCAGGGGCCCACCAAAAGTGGGTCCCATATGTGATTTTCTTGGGGGTGCTTCATCACTGGCGCCGTCTGTGGGAACCCACTCACCCTGAGGGGTTCAATTTTGGGTTTATATTAACAACCTACGCGTGCTTTAAGTCAAAAACGTCGCCTACCCGCGGTCCCGAATAGACAGCCTTCTAATTTACCAGGGACGCGCGGGCCTCTTGGAAAAACCCCCACAAAAGGGGGAAGTAAGAAGATGATTGACTAAAAGCATAAGATAACAAACGCCCTGTCAAACACTTTTACTAACAAAACTGTAAGTGGTACAGGTTGAACAGGAAATATGTATAACAACGAAGACTCGGATGAAATGAGCCAAAGCACGATACCAGAACAAGAGGCCACCAGCACGTACAATCCATCCGTACTGCAATCAGGGGAACAACATAGCATGTGGGCATCACCATTCGTGACCCCTTATTTCCCGACATACGTGCCCGAATACATACCGCCTGTGTACGTGCCACACGCGATGCAGCAAGAACCGCATTATTACTTCCCGCAAGTTCCCGAGCCTCAACCTTATTATCAGCCGGACCCCGCGACACAATATTATTATCAACCGGCATCAGGGCCACAACACCAGCACCAGCCGGTAAATGAGCCGCGGCATTACCATGATTATGAGAACATATATCGAAGCCAGCCCTGGACTCGCAACCAGCCCCATGACATGCGCGGACATCTAGACGCGGCGGAAACAACCAATTTGAATCTGTATGGGGACCTAGCACCGGGAGCATCAGGATATGGATTCCATCCCCTGCATCAGGACGCGCAAAGAGTCAATGCGCGACCGAGCAAACATCGACGAGGAGAGCATTCAACAGACGTGTCGACTTCCACCAAGTCCGGCTCAACACAAATGAAAGTGGACGTCCCAGACACTCTTCCCTCCGTTTTTACTCAAGATATTTGCCGAGCACCGGTTCCCAAACGATGGAGGGATGTGAATCTCATGAAATACGATGGAACGACGGATTCAGAAGATCATATGTGCCATTTCATGACGGCAATGGGGATCAACGAATACAATGATGCCATGTTATGTCGGACATTCCCGTCGACCCTCACCAAGATCGCCTTAACCTGGTTCACCAACTTACCAAAGGGTTCGGTTAGCAGTTTCTCTAACTTGAACCGAATCTTCCAATCTCACTTCGGAAGCGCACGGTCAAGAAAGAAAACCATGCTAGATTTGAACTCGATCAAGCAGGGAGGGGATGAAACCCTGGGTCACTTCTTCGCCCGGTTCATCAGTGTGGTCGTCCAAATCCCGAATTTCAATCATGAATCCGCGACTATCATCCTCATGGGCAATCTGGCGGAGGGTGACTTCAAAACTTACCTGTTCAGAAAGAAACCCAGAAGCTATGATTAGTTAAGAGACCTGGTGTCTCGACAGATAGATGCAGAAGAAGCAGCCGCGTCAAGTTCAAGAGCCAACGGCGGACATCAAGGCTTTTTCAGCAAACTGGCAGGAAAATTCAGAAAAGATAAAGGGGCGGCGAAACCTCCCAAACAACCATCCGCGGGGCATCACCAACAGAATGATGAAGTCCACTTCAATTCAGACAGGAGAGGAGAGCATCGTTACCAAAGAAATGATCGAAGAGAAGGAGACGACCGCAACAGAAGCTATCAACCACGGAGGGAGGACTACCATGATCGAGAGAACCGACCTCGGGAACACCACCAGAATAGAAGGGACGATCGACACCTGGTAGAGCGTCACATGCAGGGAGAGGAATATCCTTGTCATCAAAATAGAGATCCTGACCGATACAGAGAGCATGAGGAAGCACCACAGCCGTATCGAGGGAGAGGCCGAGGACGACGATGGCGAAGAGGACGTCATAACGGACCCCCGCCCCCTCAAGGGTCAGTAAATCAGGCCCCTCGCGGGCAAGACGGAAGATTGAGGTCCGCGGTCGAGCGTATTCCGGAACCCGAAGGATGCATCGACACCCTAGCTGGAGGACCCTCTCTGTCGGGAGCTAGTAACCAGGAAAGGAGAAATTATGAGCGAGAAGGAAAACAACCACCTTCCGCGGAGAGCAGACGAATTGCTCACACACCGCACGCGGAGATAGTATTCACGGCAGGAGATGCGGAAGATGTGAGGATGCCTCACTCCGATCCGCTGGTTATACATGCTCAAATAGCAACCAAGACTGTCAAAAGGGTGTTCATTGACACGGGATCATCGGTTGATATACTCGCATGGGAAGCCTTTCTACAACTCGGAGTCTCGGCAACAACACTCAAGCCATATTCAGGAACGTTAGTCGCTTTCTCCGGAGATGAAATACCAGTTGCAGGGACCATAGAACTGACGGTAGTGTTCGGATCCGCTCCAAAACGAAGGATGGAAAACATAGTTTTTACTGTTGTGCGGGTCCCAACGGTCTACAACGCCCTATTAGGAAGAGTTTCACTCTACAAATTTCAGATGGTGGTCTCTATCTACCATTTTTTGGCCAAGTTCCCCGTAATAGGAGGAGAAGTAGGTGAGGTCCATGGACAACAACCAGAAAGCCGAAGCTGTTATTTAACCTCCCTCAGAAAGAAAAGAGAGGTGATGCAGATTGAAGTATACGCCGCGAGCACGACTGAAAAGAGAGTAGAAGACTCGCAAAGGGAGCTCGTAGAAGAAACCAATCAAGGGAGTACTGGTACTGAAGCAGAGTTGGAGGTGAGACCCGCAGCACGAGAAATTCCAACCGCTGACGAGAGGCAGGTCCACTCCCCATTCTCCAACCCGGGAGAGAGGGTATATATGGGGCAAGCTTTAGAGCCCAAAGAGAAACAGCGAGTCCTCGACATAATTGCAAGGTCGAGGGACGTTTTCGCCTGGTCGCCGAAAGATCTACTGGGGGTCCCTCCATCCATCGCCCTGCACACACTCAGAATAAGACATGATGCTAGGCCAATTGCTCAGAAGAAGAGAAAGATGGCGCCTGAAAAAGCTCTCGCGGCGAAAGAAGAAACAGAAAAGTTACTGGACGCCGGTTTCATTGAGGAACTAGAAGACTCCGAATGGCTCTCCAACGTGGTTCTGGTTAGAAAGTCGAATGGGAAGTGGCGTATGTGCGTCGATTTTTCGGACCTCAACAAATCGTGTCCCAAAGATAGTTACCCCCTTCCCTCAATTGACAAGTTGGTCGATGAAACTTCCGGGAACGCTGTCCTTAGCTTCTTGGACGCCTATTCAGGATATAACCAGATCCGCATGGATCCCCTCGATAAGAAGGCCACGACCTTTATTACCAATCAGGGAATTTTCTGTTACAAGGTTATGCCGTTCGGGTTAAGGAATGCAGGGGCCACGTTCCAGAGAACTGTTGACAAGATTTTTCGAGCTCAGGCCGGGAGAAACGTATCGATCTACGTAGATGATATCGCGGTGAAAAGCTTGAAAGCAGAGGATCACGCCGCTGATCTGCAGGAGACCTTCGATTCTCTGAGACGCGGAGGGTTAAACTTGAACGCGGAAAAATGTGTTTTCGGTGTTGATTCTGGAAAATTTTTGGGATTCCTGGTCAGCCAGTGAGGGATAGATGTTAACCCTGAAAAGATCACGGCAATTCAGGGGATGCGACCACCCCGAACGATCAAAGAAGTCCAAGCTCTCAACGGCGCGGTCAACTATCTCAGCCGATTCTGCTCTTGTCTCGCGGATAAATCTCTGCCTTTCTTCGCTCTGCTGAAGAAGAAAGGACCAATTCAGTGGACACCGGACTTGCAACAAGCATTCGAAGGTTTGAAAGATTATCTGACGAAGCTACCAACCTTACACCGACCCGAAAGGCTTGAAAACCTGTACCTCTACTTAGCTGTCAGGAGTGCAACCATCAGTGCAGTACTCACCCGTGAAGAGAAATACCCAATTTATTACATAAGCAGAGTCTTGCAAGATGCTGAGACGAGATATGAACCGATCGAGAAAATGATTCTGTGTTTAGTGTTCGCGGCGAGGAGACTACGGCCTTACTTCCAGGACCACTCAGTCCAGGTCTTAACCAACCTTCCTTTGAGGCAAATCCTGCACTCCCCTTGCCTCTCAGGACGAATGACGAAGTGGGCAGTGGAATTGTCGGAGTTCGATATTGACTACAAACCGCGGAAGGCAGCGCTGGCACAAACACTGGCAGATTTCATATGTGAAACAAGCTTTGAAGAACAAGCATCGTTCGAAGAAGGGAGTTGGGTTTTGAGAGTCGACGGGGCGGTTAATCAAGCAGGAAGTGGAGCAGGAATAGCTTTGGTATCCCCTGAAGGACAGATAGCAAACTACGCTTATAAGCTTGCCTTCCAGACGACGAACAACGAAGCTGAGTATGAAGCCCTCATAGCGGGTTTGGAAATAACGCTGTCAAGGGGGGCTAGGAGTGTGATTGCATATACAGACTCTGAGGTCTTGGCGAGACAGATAGGAGGGGACTATGAAGCTAAAACAGGCTTGATGCCAGACTATCTGAGAAAAGTCCTGGCTTTGCGAAAGGCTTTCTTGAATTTCAAAATAACGGCCATCCCGAGGGAAGAAAATCAGCAGGCAGACGCTCTGGCAAGGGTTGGCGCGGCAATGCCATCCGAGGTCGGTGCGGAATTCATGTTCGAAAAGAAAGAAAGACGTGGGCTAATGAAAGAAGTTTTCTTCGTCGAAACAAATGGAGAGAACGACTGGAGAACACCCGTGGCAGAATATCTGGAAAAAGGGATTCTTCCCACAGAGAAACATGAGGCTAAGCAAATCAAGATGAGGGCGGCAAGATTCACTGTCCGCGAAGGACGGCTATACAAAAAAGGTTTCGCGCAGCCAGACCTGACATGTGTTACTACAGAGGAAGGGATGATGATTGTACGGGAACTACACTCTGGTGTATGTGCGCACCACCAAGGTTGGAGAGCACTGGCAGTTAAGATCATAAGGACAGGGTACTATTGGCCAACAATGAAGCAAGATGCTCAGGAATTTGTCAAGAAGTGTGACGCGTGCCAAAAATATGGAAATGCTATCCATCAACCCGCGGAAACTATGAAAGAAATTCATACTGCCTGCCCTTTCTCCCTGTGGGGGATGGACATTTTGGGACCATTCCCTACCGCGCCTGGCCAGCTGAAATACGTGATCGTGATCGTGGACTACTTCACCAAGTGGGTAGAGGCGGAAGCCATGGGACTCATCACGGCTGAAAAGGTAAAAAAATTCTTATGGAAGAACCTGATCTGCCGCTTCGGGGTCCCGGAATCAATCATCACCGATCACGGTCCCTAATTCGACTGCGAAACCATCCGAAGTTTTTGTAGGGATCTCAGAATGAATCTCAAATTCTCATCTGTAGCGCACCCTCAAACAAACGGACAAGCAGAGGTCACCAATCGGCAAATCCTGGAAGGCATACGGAAGAAATTGGGAAACACGGCCAAAGGGAGATGGGCAGAGCTCCTTCCTTTAGTGCTTTGGTCTCACAGAACCTCCATGAAGACGCCAACAGGGGAGACGCCCTTTTCTCTGGTCTATGGTGTTGATGCGGTTATACCGGTCGAGCGGATGATTCCGTCAGCACGTATATCCGGTTTCAATTCACAGACCAACGAAGAAGTGCTTGAAGTGGAAATGCATCTGAGGGAGGAACGAAGAATGATGGCCGCCTTGAAAGCAGAAGAATACAAAAGACGCGCTGCAAAGTACCACGACCAGAAAGTCCGCCCTCGACAATTCCAGAAGGGAGATCTAGTTCTACGACTGATGCAGACAGGAGGGAAGCTGGATGCCAACTGGGAAGGCCCGTACGTAATAGCCGACATCATTCAAGCTGGCGCCTACAAGTTGAAGAATGAAAATGGAGAAATCCTAAACAAGACTTGGAACGCCAATTGTCTGAAAAAGTACTTTGTGTAAATCTTGGAACACTGTCCTTGGATTTAATAATCGCCCCCGCAAGTAGTTAAATAAGCGGTTAGTGGGCGTTTTCTACAAATTACTAAGAATGACCATTAACCTCGATGACGCAGGAGCTCACTCCGCGTCACTCCCTTGATCGAGACTCCTGATCTCTCAAGGTTGAGTTAACAAACGAGAAGATCGATGACGCAGGAGCTCACTCCGCGTCACTCCCTTGATCGAGACTCCTGATCTCTCGAGGTCGAGTCAACAAACGAGAAGATCGATGACGCAGGAGCTCACTCCGCGTCACTCCCTTGATCGAGACTCCTGATCTCTCAAGGTCGAGTCAACAAACGAGAAGATCGATGACGCAGGAGCTCACTCCGCGTCACTCCCTTGATCGAGACTCCTGATCTCTCAAGGTCGAGTCAACAAACGAGAAGATCGATGACGCAGGAGCTCACTCCGCGTCACTCCCTTGATCGAGACTCCTGATCTCTCAAGGTCGAGTCAACAAGCGAGAAGATCAATGACGCAGGAGCTCACTCCGCGTCACTCCCTCGATCGAGACTCCTGATCTCTCAAGGTCGAGTCAACAAGCGAAAAGATCAATGACGCAGGAGCTCACTCCGCGTCACTCCCTTGATCGAGACTCCTGATCTCTCAAGGTTGAGTTAACAAACGAGAAGATCGATGACACAGGAGCTCACTCCGCGTCACTCCCTTGATCGAGACTCCTGATCTCTCGAGGTCGAGTCAACAAACGAGAAGATCGATGACGCAGGAGCTCACTCCGCGTCACTCCCTTGATCGAGACTCCTGATCTCTCAAGGTCGAGTCAACAAACGAGAAGATCGATGACGCAGGAGCTCACTCCGCGTCACTCCCTTGATCGAGACTCCTGATCTCTCAAGGTCGAGTCAACAAACGAGAAGATCGATGACGCAGGAGCTCACTCCGCGTCACTCCCTTGATCGAGACTCCTGATCTCTCAAGGTCGAGTCAACAAGCGAGAAGATCAATGACGCAGGAGCTCACTCCGCGTCACTCCCTCGATCGAGACTCCTGATCTCTCAAGGTCGAGTCAACAAGCGAAAAGATCAATGACGCAGGAGCTCACTCCGCGTCACTCCCTTGATCGAGACTCCTGATCTCTCAAGGTCGAGTCAACAAACGAGAAGATCAATGACGCAGGAGCTCACTCCGCGTCACTCCCTTGATCGAGACTCCAGATCTCTCAAGGTCGAGTTAACAAACGAGAAGGTCAATGACGCAGAAGCTCACTCCGCGTCACTCCCTTGATCGAGACTCCTAATCTCTCAAAGACAAGCTAATGGACAAAAAGATTTAGGAAACCCCGACACTCAGTCATTTTGATATTTCTCGTTTCAACACTCTTATTTATTACAGGACCTCCTTTCACTTGATAATCTGAACACACGGTAAGGAACGCCCCTCTCTCAAGGGGAACCATCATGACCCTCGTCTTCTGAAGTATTTTCCCCTGAAGGCACGTAAGTGGCCCTGAAGCGCGCGTCACCCAGATACTTGAATACGACGCCGCCTCCCACGCGAACATTCCTGGACCGGGTGAATGCTCTCCATCCTTGCGTGAGCCAGAGCGCCCCCGCTTCGTCTCTTTCAACCAAGATGCGCGTTCCCCTCCTTCCTAGCCCGTTGGTTAGGACGATTCTCTCAACACCAAAAAGACCATATTCCTCTTCAAAACGCTCAAGTAGGGGCTGGTGTTTGAATGAATAAAATGATTAATCAAAAGTAAAGACAGGAACGTTTAGTAAGGGAGTTTTTTAGAAAAGTGTTACCGTTCTTTGTAAAAAAGAAGCGTCCTGAATCAATCGAATGAAATCCCTCGAGCGACCTCCACCTGATGCCATGCTTTCCCCAGAACTGTTGTGTTTTATGTGCTTCCTTATAGAGAGTGTGCCTTGAGGAGATCCTTGATCCCCAGTCTTATAGAAAAACTGTGAACCACTGTTCACTCGCATGACCAGTTTTTTATTAATTCACGAAACCCGAGTATCCTCTCCGAAACGTCGCTTCCCAAAGTTCCTCGAGAAGAAGGAGCGATCAGTAAAAGAGAGACAGCTTTATTAATCTCCCATCTTTATTAATTTCCTTCCCGAGGAAGAAAAATCGATCAGCGAAGGAAAAAACAGCTTTATTAATTTCCTTCCCGAGAAGGGGAATCAGTTAGCATAGAAAAAACAGCTTTATCCATCCTCGGGCACATCAACCCTTGCAGGCTCACTTTTTAGGTTTTGACGCCTTGACGTTTTCGAGGGTCATTATGGGTTTCTAATAGGTTAATCGCCTTGGGCGAACCCATTTTCGTTGGACCTGACTTCTTTAAACCGACGCGTCTCGGATTTGGAACTTATGAAACAAAAGAATCGATAGCACTGAAGCTCACTCCGCGTCGATCCCTCTTCTAAGACCCATGGTTGCTCAAGGGAAACTCAATAAGAGTGAGAACAATGAGCATCGAAAATTTTCCTGCGTCTCACCTCCGACCAGGATACGCGATTCTTCGTAAATCAAAGTAATCGCAAGCGTGGTTTAATACCGTGATCATAGGTCTGAATACTCAGAGGAGTACGACCGCAGTCAAACGTTACAAAGAAAACAAACACTCTCCTTAGTCCCGTCACACACATAGAATAAGGAAAACGCGAACACATGATACAACAAATTGCAAAAGAGATTTCACGCGTCCGGAAGGATAACCGGCCTTGGAGGTGACATGACCCAACCATTCTCCACACAAATGGATTCCTCGTCAAGCACACGAACGTCGAAGTAGACACCGCCACGATGGCGAAGTACCATGACAGTCCCCATTCCTAGCCCTTGCGACACAAGAAAATCACTCCAACCATTGACAAGCCAAAAGATCCCATAGTCCTTTTTGACTACTTGGATCGGAAAGTCCACAGTTGAGTTCATGGATAAAAAGACTTGGGTAGGATTGACAACGCCTATCTCGTCCTCAAAGAAAGCAGGCAATGACTGGGAAACAACGAAACAAATAAAACGTGAAGAAAAGAAGTAAATTTTCTCAAGGAAAAAGAAAGAGAAGAAGAACACGACTCACACGTTCCAACAGCTGCTCTTCAAAATCTAGGGCCAAATGAAAAGCCCAAGGGTTTGCATTTGATGCCTCCATTAAAAAATCAAAAAGACACTAGGGGAGAAAACGCCTTTGTCGCTCTCATATATAGCCTCACAAAGCGAAGAAAATGGAATATATTCTTGAAAGAATCTTTTAGAATCCTCGAAAAGAGAGCAAAACCGCCACAGGACTTAGGCTGACTAAAGCCATGAACCGAAAAGACAAGTCTGAATCATACAAAGGCCAAGAAGAATCTTGGGCATAATCACTTTTTATTCACGAACGAGAGGAAATACATGCCAATGAAGCTAACCACCTCGGCTTACAAAAAAAAGGAAAGGAGAAATGCGAGAAAAACCAGTCATGGATAGAAACCGTTGGTTGAAACGTTAGCAGGCTCGGAAGAAGGATAACCTACGTTCTCATCCCCATCCTCCAAACCCATGATTTGAACTTCGAAATGAGCATTCCCCTTGTGGATAAAGACCATAGAGGATCCAACCACAAGCCCGTGAGATTCAATGAAATCTCTCCATCCGCGGCAAAGCTAAAACATCCCATAATCACCCTTGAGAACACAAACCGGAAAATCGCGTAAAAGGTGGGATGAAAGGAATATTTGTTCGGGGATAACACCTGCAAATTCACCCTCGAAACGCATGGGCAAGAGCTGGAAATGAAAGAAAACAAAAGTCAAAAAACAAGGAACGAATGATGTTAAAACACGTGTTCCCAAAGAAAATTTACCAAGCGGAATGTCTGGTTAAGACGATCAATAGGCTGAAAAAAAAGCCCACCTATCCGATCTAGGGGCAGCCATGAACGCAATCGGAGAATCGGGAAGGCGATTGCAAAATGGTGAAAAAAGAAAAAGTGGGGATACCCCCTATAAGAGCCTAAAAAAGGCAGCATGCATGACTACCATCTGGCGCAAGATTCCTCTAAAAATTAAAGAGGTGCGAGCTCGCCAACCAAGGCGACAGAGTAGTCACGAGAGCTGCAGAAGTGAATTCAACGAAACGACTCGACCTCCAGGAGTAACAGACAAAACAAAGGCCTGGCGAAGCTCAGACCTAAAACAGACACGCGGCCTGAAGAACACCACGTAGAAGAAAAGGATGACGAACTGAAACACGCGGCACGTTTGATCGAATATAAGAACCCCGTGAGATCCGGCAAAGATTATCATACATGGAACAAAGAAATGGAGTTCGAAAACCCACCAAAAGCCTTTTACAGAATTATCATTACAGAAGAACAACTTCAAACCCTACGCCTCCCACTGATGTACGTCCTCCTAGAGGAGGATGCGCATCGCTCGGTGCATCTGTGGTCTCGGTCCAACCGCGAGCATGAAGTCAAGGTCGAGGTGGACGCAGACGGAATCTATTGGTTCACCGACGGATGGTCCGGATTCGTAGAAGCTAACAGGATAAACGTTGGGGTAGCTCTGATCTTCGTGTACCAGGGGGATTCGACCTTCGAGGTATACGTTGCAAACCCTGACTGTGATTACAACGGAGTAGAGAGACGCGGATAAAGAACCACCACGAGGGTAACCAGCTTTGTGATCCCAATGCTTTTTAAAAGGTCTGTGTAAAAGAACGGAATAACGTTCTAACTAAATAAAACCTAGAAATCGTATGACGCTATCTGTTACGAAGTAATAAAATTGGATCTCCATGATCCAAAGTTTTAAGAGCAAGACCCTCTCTTTTATTCACGAAATAAACTCGAACAGCGGACAGATTCTCCCAATTTATAAACGGCTCAACATGAGTCGCTGGAAGAAACAGCTGGAACATAGTCCTCGATTCCAGCACATTCTAAATCACGCCGCGGACAAACTTTAAAACAAGCGTGACCTACGTAGAAGAAAGTCATCGATGACCCAACAACGAAGCCGTGTCGAGTAACGAATCTATCCCAGCCACGACGGAGGTATAAGCGACCATCCGATCCCCTTTCCACCTCAACCTGAAGATTCTTAATGGCATGAGAAGTCAAGGAGATCTTCCGCGGAGGAGGAGATCTGAACTCCTCCTCAAATTGATTAGGGAGAGGCTGTCAAAGAGAAACATAAGTCAGATAGTTGGAGTTAAAGAAAAAAAGGGTGGAAAGAAACATTTTGAAAACCGAAACTACAGAAGAACCCTACGAGTGAAGAAAGATGTTCGACGCTTTCCAGAGTACAGAAAAACGCCCAAGGATTGGAAATCCCAGGCGCCATGAATCCCCATCAGAGGGAAGAACCCCGATTATAAAGAACTAAAGACGCGAATCAAGAGCATTCAAGCATGGCAGACAAGTGGCGAGAAACTTTCAACAACCGCAACACAAGTGGCTAAACCAACCAACATGATGTCTACTAAAAAAGAGTAATTATACACAAGAACATAACCTCGCGGGTGAGTCAGAAGGAAACATCGTTTGATAAAAAACGCGCAAAGATAGTTTAATCACCATAAGAGTTGATTACAAAATTGGCCGAAGACCACAAAGGACTGACAAAATCAAGAAAATTGCCCCCCTAAAAGCCTCAGGGGTCAGCAACGACGTCCACTTCTTCATCGTCAGTACCTTCCTCGTCCGAGAGTTCCTCTCCTGCCATCTCTTCTGGGGTTAATCCCCAATCCGCGACCGATAAGCTCGCCTCGAACTTTTCCAAAGGAACGCCGGGGTTAGCCCGCGAGCGGACGACGCTCTGATTAATACCGGTAGACATTCCTTTACGAAAGTAACTAAAACACTTGTCCTTTAAAAGCTCCACACCCTCAGGAGATCGAAGGCATGGCTTTGCTATTGAAGAAAGGAAGGAAATACCCGCCTCGGTTTTGAACCACTCAAAAGTCAAGAACTTAAGACCTTCAGGGGACCCCAGCCATCGGAGTGCAACCTCTTGAGGAGCCTGGGACTGGAGCTTCTCCAACTCCTGCTTTATCAGGGCGCGATCTTCTTCAACAATGGAATGCTCCACTTGAAGCTCTCTGAGACGTGCCTCAAGTATCTCCAGTTCCTTCTTCATCTTTTCCGCGGATTGACGAGATTCTTCCCCTTGACGACGCAGAACATCCGAGTTCGAAAGTTCCGCGTCAAGCTTAGAGGACAATGTGGAATTCTGCTCCCTCAAAGTAGAATTCTGCTCCCTCAAAGTAGAGAGCTCCTCAATAGCGGCCTGCAACTTTTCGTGAAGTTCCACGGCCCGCTTCTTAAACTTCTCCACTGAGGAAGGGTCCCCCACGGTATTACCAAGCGTCCTCAACTTGTGACTCAACGCTTTTACCTCGGCGGCCTTCTTAGAAAGCTCCGATTCAAGGGACACCAGCCGCCTCTCTGAATCAATCTGGAAACTCCTAACCTAAAAGGAACCAAGAAAGAAGTAAAAATAGAGGAAGCAAGAATTGAATAAAAACCTAATTAAACCTACAAAGGTTCCCCCCACGAACTTACCCACTCAGCCGCACGCTCAAATTGTAGAGAAAAGTCATCCGACTCCAAGCGCCGCACCCATGATCGTTCATTCCGCACAAACTTTTCTGAACCGCGGAGACGAACTAAATCATCGACCCCGAAGCCGGGGATGCGGAAAGCGGGCAAAGCATCATCCCCTTGGAGAAAAAGTGCCTCCTCCTCCCCGCTACCAGAGGCACGAGACGAGCCCACAGCCTTCCTTTTCTTTTGGGGGCGAGAAGTGTCCCCACCCGAAGGGGCGGGACGTTTCTCACGGACATCTGAAGCCGCAACCTCGGTTTCCACCACAGGTTCGCTAACCCTATCCGCGTCCTCAACCGCCACTCCTTGAGGCGCAACGGGCGGGCGGGGGGCACGCTTAGCTGACTTCTTCTTCCTCACCTTTCCGCTTTCCTGAACAGAGTAGCGGTCGGCTAGGGAACTCAAATCCATCAGATCTGCGCAAAAGGAAGCAAGAGACAAGGTATGAATAACTGCTCACAGAACACGCAAATCCTTTTCAAAAAGAAGAAAAATAAGAGCGTGCGAGTGGTACGAACGAAACGTTAAAATAATTCCAAAAAATGAAAATAAAAAAAGACTAAGGCAAACACCTAATCGCGGATGAGGCAGACTTAACCCTGCCATCTCGAGGCGAAGAGCCGAAACCATCGATCTCCATGGTAACTTTGGCTCATGAACGAAGGAATCTTTAAACTTATCTAAATGGGCGACCCATGGCTTCTTGACCGCGCTGAACCAACCGGGAACAGTCTTAAATTCAAGGCAAACGCCAGCCTTGTCGCGAACCAAGAACCACTTATGCTTCCAGTTCGGCTTGCTAGAAAGCCTCTCGATATAACTACAGCTGGAGTTGCACTGGTAGAACCTAGAATCTTGAGGCCCTTTCTTCAAAGAAAAAATGCTAAGCATCAATTCTTTCGTGGGAAGCACACCGATATCCTTGCAGCGCATCACAAAGCTGGCAAAAAACATCCAACAGTTTGGAACGACTTGTGCGGGGCTCAAATTGTACTCGGACAGGAAAGCTATGAACAGAGGGTGAAGAGGCAAGCGAAATCCTTGGGATAAACTCGCCGCGTAAACAACCAAGCAATCTTCGTAAGCGTCTAAACACCCTCCGCCTTCCGAAGGAAGACACAACTCCACGCCTGCTGGCCATGGAAATATCCGGGCCAAAGCTTCAACACTTGGGAGATCAAGCAACGTTGCGCATCCTCGCACCTCTTGAACCGGAGAACGTCGCGGACGAACCCTCTCGGAAATAACAGGAGGGCAGGGTTGAGGGTCGCGAAGGGAGAACTCTCCCCTAAAGGAACAAGAACCCAAATCGTCAAGGGAATAAGACGGGAGGTCGAGGTCGCTGAGAACATCCTTTGAACGGACTCTTGCACACTTCTCAGCAAAGCCAATGGGGGACTCCACATAAGGAACCCAGGACAACTCAGATTCTCGACCGCTAGTTGATGGATGTGGACTGAAAGAGACATCCGCGTCGGTTGGAGCTTGAGTCTCCACATCCTTTGGATGAACGTCATCCCCCTTCGAAGAAGAAGAAGTTAAAAAAGGAGAGGAATAATAATCAGGATCAGAGCTGTTCCGTCGTCGCCTCACCTTAATTGGATCACCAAAAGGACCCACGCGGTCTGGAGAAGAGATACTGGAAGAAGACGGGTCAGAGGAACTTCCTAAATCGGAGGATGAACTCTCGCTAGACGAAGACGAAGAATCCAACACAACCGCGGGAATATCCTCTCCTGGGTTCGAAGGAAGATCCTCTCTCCATCCTTCCTCCCTCTCGAACTCGTCCAGAACGTCCGGGTTCCCCTCAAAGTTAGCCATTCTTCAAGAAATTAGAAAGCTGATCTGAAAAGGAACCCGAACGCGGACCAAAAAGATCAAAAAACCCCAAAGAAACAAAACTAAAAAAAAGGGGGAAAGATCCAAACAGATTCAAGAAAAGGAAACAAAGAGGGAAGAGAAAACTAAGCTAAAGACTCTCTAACAAAGATGATAATATTTAAACAAGCGGCATGCAAGAACAGATCAAGAACCCAAGAATGGAAATTGAAGTTACCTTAGAAAATGAAGAACGAACGATCGGAAAACTCAACGGAAATGAAGAACAACCGGAAAACTCAACGGAAAGGCGAAGAACAGCCGGAAAACCAACCTGGAACACCGGAAGATGAGAAACTAAGCGAAAGCCACAAACAAACAAAAGATGTGAAGTGAAAAAAGTAAAAACGGAACGGGGTAATTTATAAGGAAATTACCGACTCTTCAGTTCCCTCCGAAATCATATGGGCCGTAGAAAACCCTTGGCGGGCCCAAAGTTACCCCTTGACCGGCCCATTAAGGCTTCTCAAAGACGTGGGACGCGGATTATCCCCTACGCAAAGAAAAAAGGGATGTATTTCCGCGGGAAAAATCGAATCGTCTTAAGCTCTCCTGGAACTCAACCCGACCCGAGGAGCTGTGATGAAACCACGCGGAAATAACAAGGAATTGGACGCGGACATAAGAGAAATGGTCCCCAAGAAGAGCCAGGATATAAGGTAGACGCGGACATAAAGTAATGACACATGTCCGCCATGCCCACCATCCACAACAATCACACGTGTCGGCCCGATGACGACACGTGTCAAAGAAAGGAGTCCTGGCCGAGCCATATAAATAGGGAAGTGAACAGAAGAGAATGGGGGGAGGATTTTGGAAAATTGACCACGTGAAGTTGAGAGGAAAAAGAGATTCAGAAAGGGAAGAAACCTATATCTCCGCGACGAACTAAACATCTCTGCTCAATCTCCGCGGACAGGTAAGAATCCTCACGATATAAGATAAATGGATGAATTTCCAGGAAAATAGGTGGGATCATAATTAAATTCTATAAATTAGAAGTAAAAGCGCGGCCCAGGTTAAGAAGCGAATGAATATGTTCGCGTGTCAGGTAAGCCCGTGTAATGTCACCAACATTAACTCGTGTCCAGATCCCCAGGGGCCCACCAAAAGTGGGTCCCATATGTGATTTTCTTGGGGGTGCTTCATCAAGTTTTACTTTTATAAAATGTCAGAAAATCCAAAAAAAATAGAAAAATGTCAAAAATAAAAAAAATGCATGTTTATTTTTAAAGTTTGTTTTTTTAACCCTACTTAGATGTCCGATGATGAAAACTCAATAGCTGACTTGATCATGTAAACCCTATGGCATATTTGGATGGTTTAGCTTAAGTCTTTAAAATTTTTATGTAGATTGTGAACTTGTGATGAAATTGAGCACATATGATCCTAGGCTAAAAAGCAAATCCAACAAAAATTGTCCTTGTGAGAATTTTGACCTATAGGGAGAACATAAAAAATCCCTCCGCTTTCTTGAGTGAATTTACTCTTCCTATGCATCTCTAAATGTTGTGATAGTTATTCAAAACCAATGCATATATATGTTTATGTTTACGAGAATTAAATGATGGAGGCATCTTTTAAGCCATTTTTATCCTCTCTTTACCTACCCTAAATTATCCCTGCTTGAAGCCAGAACATTAGCCTGAGCCTGAAATTGCAAACTCCACAAAATTATCCCTAGCCGAATTGAGCCTGACCCCCATTTGGGAATTAAGACTTAGATTGGGTGGTCTAATGCCTTGTGGAAAGAAAAGAGCATAATGTCCAGTTTTGAGCGAGGAAATTATAGGATGGTACATATTTACATTTTGTCATATTTTGTAAAAGGATTTTTTGGCTCACCATATAAATGCACACAGCTTTAGTATTATTTCCGAAAAAAAAAATCCGAAAAAAAATAAATATATCTATATGTAGTGCATGAGCCAAAATCCTTAAGTCTTTTATTCATACAAATGTTATATTTTTGAGGGGTATATTAGAACTTGGAAGAAGGGTTGATGGAATGCATCTTTAGAGCATATTATGGAAAGATGAGTTGGGAAAAGGCATTATAGAGATTGAGCTTACATTGAAGAGTTATGGTTTGGGTATTGCAAGTGTTGAGATTTAGGAGTCTTGATTCCCGAATTATAAAAGCACCACATAGCCAAATAATTCCATACCTTTTATTTCATACAAAGCCCCATTACAACCCCGCCGAATGGAGTCTTCTATGAAGTCTTCCATTGAGCGAAAGTCCTCCTGATGATTCTTATTGCATTTTCATAATTGGTTGCGAAGTGGATTATTATAAATTACAATGTTTATGAGATTGTATATGGAATTGAGTTGAGAGTTGATCATCATAGCCTAAACACATGAGAGTTGAGTGCAAACACATTATCCCTGTGAGGTTGGATCAAAATTGCATACGCCTATGGATCGCCAAAATATGTGCTATGACGTTAAATTCACTTGCTTTGCTTTGCTACTACTTATGATGTTGCTTTTGACAAAGGCGAAGACTTGAAGGGTGTGTTGTAGGTGTTGGTTATTGCTTGAGGACAAGCAAGTCTAAGTATGGGGTGTTTTGATGTACACATTTGCACCTTCTTTTATTGCATCTTTTGACTTCTTATTTCATTCGATTTCCAAAGAAAAGGGTCAAAAGAATATAAACTTGAGTAAGAATGGGCTAAAATGCAAGAAATAGAGTCTACACAAGTTTTGAGCTAACCATGCAGGAATTCGAGCGAAAACGGAGTCAAAACGAAGAAGCCAAGTGAAGCTGAGCAGAGGTAGATATCGACCCTAGACCCAGATATCGACCTCTGGGGTAGATATCGACCTTCAACATAGATATCGACCTCAACATAGACATCAAGTGAAGCTGAGAAGAGGTAGATATCGACCTTAGACCCAGATATCGACCCCCAGTGTCGATATCGACCCCCATATCGACCTCAACATAGAAATCGACCAGAGCTGAACAAGTCGAGCAGGAACAGAGACCTCGATATCGACCTCTGGTGTCGATATCGACCCCTTATCTCGACAGAAGATAGACTCGGTTTCGAATGCGGATTGGAAATATATCTTCAAGGAGGCACGGGATTTTCTCACACTTTCAAGATGGAGGACAACTGAAGTTTTATTTATCTTTTACCATTAAGTTTTATCAAAATAAAAGACCTATCCTAATTGTTCGGATAGAGTTATTAGTTTAGATAGGAGTTACAATCCTTGGATAGCGAGGATTAGTAGCCTATAAATAAAGCCCTAGGGTCTGATTTGTTAGATCATCTTTTAATCATCCAATAATCTTTCATACAATCAATTAACAAGACATAGACAATAGAGTTAGAGTTAGCGAGAAGTTTTAGGGTTTGACGTTTGCGAAAGTTAACGTTGAGTTGTAAAGCTTCGGAGTTTATTTTAATGCAAGTTTCTTCCTTTCAATTGATGATGAATTCCCTGATGAGAAGCGAGTAGTTCCCCAAGGCTCTTAGGGTCGGGGTGAGCCCGACGTTAGCCATGCGCGCTTGAGGTAAGTATTTGATGTTGATATCGTTGTGTATATCTCTCCTCCTACGATTCTATGTTTAGTCCTAATCGAAAGAAAAGGGATTCATGCTAACAACTTGAGTTATAAACATAAAATTGGTAGAGACAATTAGGTTTATTTGAAAGAGTAATCCTAAGAGTTGGTGTACGGCGAAAGCTTGTCCCTCGGGTGAAATAGCGCAATTGTCCGTCTTATTTATCTCATTGCATGCATTGGTTAACGTTGTGGTAAACCCTAATCCTAGGAGTTGCTTTTTAAATAGTTTATACACGTAAAACCCACTGTTTTATTTCTGTTCATTGCTTCTCTCTCCACTCTTAAAGTCTTCGGCCTTTCTTTGCCGACAAAGAACTAACCCACTGCAGGGAGACATCGATATCGACAGCAGAGGTCGATATCGACCAAAACTGATAGATCGACGGTTTTCTGAGTCGATCTCGAGACTCCTGGGAAACTTCTACAAGCATCGATATCGACACCAGACATCGATATCGACCCTTCTGTATCGACTGGCAGTCTTCTGAGCCAGTCGATTTCGTGGACTGACATCGATATCGACCCCCATCAGTCGATATCGACCACTTGTTTTTGTCTTTACAGGTCTTCTGTTGCAGAGAACATCGACAGCTGAGGTCGACATCGAGGCCCAAGGTCGAAATCGAGGCTACTGGTCGACGCAGACGTAAGATTGCCAACGCTACTAGGATCCCGCTGACACGCCTCCTCGTGGATCGATCCTGACTACCCTTCCACTACAACGGGAGGAAGTCTTGTAATTATTTGCTTAGGCCAGGAGTTGGTTTACATTTATTTACATCTTTATATTTGTAATTACTCGACATATCAGCCTCCTGCAACAACAATTGTTATGCACTATAAAGAAAAGGTACTTTGTGATGTCATAGATATGGATGTTTGTCATGTGTTGCTTGGTCGTCCTTGGAAGTTTGATCATGATGTCACCTACAAAGGGCGGGATAATGTGATATTGTTTAAGTGGCATGGTCATAAAATTGCAATGGCTCCAGTCCTGCGTTTTGATAAGCCCGCAAGAAAGAGGAAGTCCAATTTCTTGGTGAACTCGGGTTCTACCTCTAGTAGGGAACTCGGGTCGAGTTCTTCATAAGTGGAGGAGACTGATGCAAGAGCATAATTCTATCTTTTAGAAGCTATATTTTATCTTTTAGTTAGGGATTATTATTAAGGTTTTATCTTTGCCTTTTTACTTATACATAAGTTTAGATAATTTAGGAAGTTTTATCTTTTATCTTTGGAAGTTATATCTTTTATCTTTTAATATATTTAGGAAGTTATATCTTTTATCTTAGGTTAGTTTCTTCTATTTAAGCACTTGTAGGCATAGGCCATAATCATTCATTCATATTATTAATCAAATATTGGTTTAGAGAATTTTCTCTTTATCTTCTTGGTGGATTCCAAGCCCCTTTCTGGTGGATTCCAAGCATATTTCCTAGGGTTTTGTTGCTTGCGAACTCTTTATCATCAATGGCTCGTGCTTACGTGCCTTCCACGACTTCCTACTATGTCATTTACTGTACTTGGGAACACTTTTTTCCTTGTCACCTTTTTATATTCAACTTGTCACCTTCATTATACATGTCAAAGTAACCCAACCAATAACTCGTAGGTTCATCGGGACTCGAAAAAACCTCGTTCTCGATCAAGTGCAGTCGTTGATGAAGTCCCGATTGGTCGTCAGGTGCAGCTACTGGAAGTTCCGAAGGGAACGATTGGTATCGAGGGAGGTTAAGCATGGGACCGACAAATATAGTTACCGAGATATTATTCCATACTTGCACTTGGTGGAGTAGACTAACCCCGGGACATATACTAGGGTAAAGGTGGACTCATCCCAACGATTCAAGTACGCCTTTGTTAGCTTCGGTGTATGGAGCATGGCGATCCCCTACCTTAGAAAGGTAAAACCTCATGTCGGTTGTACAATCTCACATGTCACATAATACAAAATACCATGTCGTCAAACCTATAGTTACTGATTTCGATATATAGGTCATTTCAGTGGATGAGAGTTTTCTAAAAGGGAAGTTCAGGGGCACACTTCTCTTTGTCACAGCCTAAGATGTAGACCACAAAGTATACCCGGTCGCGTTTGCGATCGTCGATGGTGAGAATCACGAGTCGTGGGGCTTATTCTTCAAGAACATGCTACATGTTGTGGAGGACACGCTGGATTAAGTATTGTCCAAGGTATAAGGGATAACTATGTATTTGCGAAACAAGGGTTTTGCGTATGGCATCTATTTCGAAATGCCAATTGCAGGTACAAGGGGGTCACAAGGTTGTAGAGCATGTTCTTTAAGATGGAGAAGGCATACACGAGGGCAGAGTTCCAGAAACTGTTCGTTGATTTCTGTGCATAGTCAGCCCTTGCGGGCCAATACGTGAAGGAGACTGGTTTCCAAAACTAGGCTCGGGCATACTTCTTGGGGAATCGCTACAATATAATGACGACGAACAACTCCGAGTGTCTGAACTTTGTGTTCAAGGAGCCTCGCAACCTACCCATCACTGCGTTGATTGATGTCATCGTCGAAACCATCTCCAAGTGGTTTTATGAGCGATGGGAAAAGATGAGCAAACGGGGTAAGTCGGTGAGCGATTACATTGATGATGCTATGAAAATGAACTATGTAGGCAAGATGCTTGAATGTCAAACCGCTCAGCCCGTACAAGTTCAACGTTTGCAAGGGTTCGTCCTCCTGGGTTGTCAACTTAAGTGCCGTAACTGCACATGCAAGTACTTCGACATCGACCAGTTCCCGTGCGCCCATGCCATAGCCGCTGCCAAGTATCGAGGTACGAATATCTTCACTCTCGTCAATGACTTCTACAAAGTCGCAACATAGAAGGCGTGTTACGCGGATGTGTTATATCTGATCCCTCCAAGATCAGAATGGAAGATCCCCCAGGGATGTCTTAGATGGCGTGCCTCCACCCACCTGTGAAGAGAAGGCTTGGTCGGCCTAAGTAGGGTTGTGCGTAACCGAGCATCCGACACGGCATGACACGGTATGTCGGATACACGAAACCGGTAACACTGAAAAGATCGATCTGAACATGACACGATAACTACCGGGTATCCGACACGAAAACACAAAACGGTTCCGTGTCAGATACTCATGTAACACGACACGAACCATTTAAAAACATTTTTTTTCGAAATTTATTGCCCTGTCCTACTTTTCGTACAGTTACAACAATCAGCCATTAAAAGCTTGAATCAACATTGGAATTTTGCTCGACTAGAAGGAGAAGAGAGAGGCATTAATCCCATAACCCACTCAAAATCGAAACCAAAACACCCAAAATCAACATTGCAAGCTCGATCAACAAATCCAAAATCACTAGATTTGAATCGAATCCCATAACCCACTCAAAATCGACACAAAAACACCCCGAGCAAAAACGAAAATGAAAACGAGTAGCGAGCGAGATAAGAGGGTCATATGGGTGGGTGAGAGGTCGAAGGAGGAGAGGGCAGGTCGAAACAAAAACACCCCGAGCAAAAACCAAAACAAAAACAAGCAGCGAGCAAGAGGAGAGGGTCCTGTGGGCAGGCGAGAGGCCGAGGGAGGAGAGGGTAGGTGAGAGGCTGAGGGAGGAGAAGGCAGGTGAGAGGTGGTCGATGTGATAATAGGGTGGGCGAGAGGCTGAGGGAGGAGAGGGCAAGTGACAGGCGGCCGATGTGATAATAACCTAGTAAGTAGTAACCTACTGCTAAGCAAAAGTAAAAGGCAAATTAAAAAAAAAAATAGAAAAACACAGGCCAAAATCCGGGAATCGAACTTCAGACCTTTGCCCAAGGCCCAAACCCAAATGCATAAAAAACCAACTGGGCTATCTAACATTCACCCCTAATACTTATAAAACCAAAAGCAATCATTTTGTAAAAAATTGAGCCACGTGTCCTACCTTTACAAAATTAAGAAACTGCTCTCATTAACCACGTTCTCTTCCCCATAAGCATTACTATGCTCTACTCTCTCAAAAACCCTCTATCTCTCTTCTCTCGCTCTCTCTCAAAGCTCGACTTTCTGCCTCTCGCAAAACCAGATCTAAAGCTCATGTGGCACCTCCATCCCTTCAATTTCAAATCCATTCCGCTCTAGGGTTAGGGTTTCTGCATCCAATTCGTCAAAGATGAGCAGCAAAGAAGGTGCTGGATCGACTAAGGGCGGCCGCGGCAAGCCCAAGTCCGACAAGTCCGTCACCAGATCCTCCAAAGCCGGTCTTAAGTTCCCCGTCGGGAGGATCGCGAGGTTCCTCAAGTCCGGCAAATACGCCGAGCGTGTTGGTGTCGGCGCCCCCGTTTATCTATCCGCCATTCTTGAGTATCTCGCGGCTGAGGTACTCCGTCCAATTCAGTGCTTTTTGTTTTTGGATTTTATGATTCTAGGGATTTGGAGGTAGGAATTGCATCCTAGGGTTAGGGATTTGGAATTGGATAGAAATGAATCGTTTTTCTGTTGGTTCTTCAGGTTCTGGAATTTGCTGGGAATGCGGCGAGAGACGACAAGAAAAACAGGATCGTGCCTCGACACATACAACTTGCTGTGAGGAAGGACGAGGAACTGAGTAGGTTGCTTGGAAGTGTTACGATTGCTAATGGAGGCGTTCTTCCTAACATCCACCAGACTTTGTTTCCCAAGAAAGCCGGACATGGGAAGGTAGAGATTGGAGAGAGGCGGCATTGGAACCCTAAATCGGCAGCACCGCCCTCCTCTCTCCGAGCCTGGCCACCGGACTTCCCCCGCCGATAGCCGCAGAACCACCAGAGACCACCATCGCCGCATCCAATCGCCTCCCTCTATGGCTGCTCCATCAACCTCCACTCGCGGTGGCCAGTTGTTCCATTTTTTCGATCCCCAGTCCGCCCTTTCCACCGCCAAGAGTCTGCTCGCCTCCCCGGACTTCCTCCAGTGATCTCCTGCCGCACCGGCCTACCCCTCCCAGGCAACTACCGCTTGCTCCTGCCAGGTAAGTATCTTTGTCTCTATTCGCAGTTTTGAACCCTGAATCTATGAGTTGTTGTGTCTTGGAGGATCAATTATGTATGAGGTTCAAAAATTTCGATCGGGTTTGTGCTAGATTGAGTTTGTCCGAACTGGACTAAATTGAGTTTGTGCTTAGTTAATGTGGAACTGATTGAGATCTCAATTAGTTCTATAACTTGATGAAAAGAATTTAATTTCCTCTATAATTATCTAAAAAGGACTTTGCATCATAATCCTCACAGTTAGCCTCAACTGTGTGCACAAGAGAGCATAATTATCTAAAAAGGACTTTGCATCATAATCCTCACACTAAGTTGCTGTTGGCCAAATATAACAATGGAAGTTCATGTCCATTTTCCAAAATCAAATAGGGAAAAATATATTTTGAGTAAACATATTAGAAAAGAAAGGAAACAATGCAAAACTGGTAAATGTAGTTTGTGTTTGGTGTTATGTTCTATATCACAACAGTATGAATTATTATGGCTGCTATATGTTCACCAGCTACAGTTTATTTAAAGTAAAATAACTGGTCCTCAGCTTGATCTCGATTCAACTGCATCTGCCGGATCGAGAACGCTTCACCCCATGACAGGTTCTCTCCTCTCCTCTCGATCTCCATTTAATTTCTATGTGATTATCTTCAAATGCAATTGAGGGTTTTGGATTTTTGGGGTAATGATAGGGTCCAATTGCACTTTTTTTTAATAAATAGAAATCTCAAGTTTTAGTACTTGTCTGGACGAGAGATCATTGTCTACAAACACGTTCAATTTCCCTGTGCCTTTTGTCCATTGTTTCTTTTACCCACCTTGATTATGTTTATTTATATTGTGATATTTAATTATGTTTTCTATGGTACACCTTAACACTCACCCTCACATTCTGAATAAAGTTGCAAGGCGAGATCGATCACATTCTAAATGAAGTACAAGAGAGCGTGAACCTTTTCCATGGCATATGGAACAAGGTAAGTGCTGCAATTTCGTTTCTCTCCTTCTCTTATAGTCCGTGTATTGATTGATTTCCATTATTTGGGGATTAAATTTACGATACAGAAAATGCGAACCAGAAGGAGAAGTACGAGGCTGACTGAAGAAGTTAAGAAATTGCAGAGGTATAAAGATCAAATCAAGATATGGATTCAGTCCAGCGAGATTAAGGATAAAAAGGTTAGGTCATCTTTTGATTATTGGCTTCATCTCAATTATATTGTTCTTGACATGAAATTCTATTCGAGTTGCCACTGGGTAGCATTAAGGTGTAGGAAATTCTTACTTAGATTTAATTATGTTTTTTATGGTACATTACATGTCTTTTAAACATTCATTAACTAATAATTTATTCTGCTTGAGGTCTGTTAACTTCAAGTTTGTTCCATAATCGGGCTTTGTATAAAAAGTTTGTGCCATTTCGTTGCTCATTAGCCACCTCGGATTGCTTGTAGTTTTTGCACATTACAAGTGGTGCAAGTAAGCATATGAACATGAATATTTCAATACACGAGATCTGCAATTATTATTTCCGATTTCTGTAGTTTGATTCCAAAGATAGATCAACTTTGCCGATCAATTTAGATTTTGCTAATCTAATATTAAATACGTTTATCTATATGAACCTGCACTCATAGCCACTTCAATGCAATGAACTTGAGATTTTTAGTTTAGGAGTTTTTGGTGTATCGAAATTAGCTTAGTATTAATGTGTAGCCACTTGATATTTGTGATTTGACTTGCCTTTGTTCTTCTTATATATTCTGGATCTTATTCTATAGACAAGGGTGTGTGATGATGATCACGACCATGAAGTGTCCAGGGATGGTGTGCTGATTAGATTTAATCAAAATTCTAAGTATTTTGATGATCTTGAAGGTCCCAGGGATTTCTGGAAGAGGACCTACCGAACTTGATTTTGGAACGGGACTAAATATCGGGAAGCATGGAGGGGTGTACAAAAATGAATGACCATTATTTTTACTACCATTATTTAGTAACAAGGGTTCCTTGTGTAGAAGTGTTTTGAGAATTATATGTAATTGGATTCGTAGGATCATTCTCAATTTCTTTTGAAAGTGCTTTCATTATGTTATATGACATTCCTCAGGTATGAATGGCTTTGTGACTCATTATGTCGGTCACTCAGTGGCTCCTTGGTTTTCCTAAAATAGTCGTATTGCTCTACGTCGCCAGTTCAACCTTCAAGTAAGTTACAGCTCAACCTTCAATTCAAAGAAAACATTGCCTGTAGTTTAAATTCTTGAACTTGATGTCCCTGAATTCTTCTCTCTATGAAGCTATTGTCGTGTTAGTGAATTAAATTAAGGCACTTTCTATAAAAAGGATGCATTATTCAAAATTGCTGCTTAGACCATGGACAACTCATATTCTCTGTTCATTGATCACATTATATATATGGAGTTATATTGCATGTAGTTTAAAATTGGTTGCATTTCTTATTGTTCAGGTATGTTTAATGCCCACGACTTAAGTTCTCTTGGGGGCTCATTTGATTTCAATCTGAGATCTATAGGTGGATCTGCTACAGCAGCCAATCTGGGTGCCATAATCATGTGCTGATCTGGGGGGCTGCTGTTGTTGGGAATTGTCATGAAAGTGTTGTAAAAAAAAGGGGAAAAGGAATGTATGACAGCAGCAGATCAAGGAGCTTCAAGTAGGCAAACAAAGGTGACTGAAGATATGGAAATAAGCACCCTTCCAGCGGGTATGATAGTAAAACCTCACGAAGCTACTGGGCTGGGCTGAAGGCCTAAATCTTGTGCTAATTCTGTTGGAGTGGGTGTAACTACTAATGGTGAGATTGCAACAACTAATGGCATGAGCGATTGTGCAGCTGAATTGAGTGTTGTTGATGCTGGAATGGATGTAACAGCAGCTGTTCAAAGTGCTGAAATAGAGCTTTAATTTTGTTATCGCCTGCTGCATAAAAGAGGGATGTAAATGAAGAGGGTTGTTAGCTTAGCTAATCCTTTTTTTAATATACATGTCTATATATTTACCTTTCAAGACTTGAGTTTTTTTTTCTGCTTTAAAGTGTTAATTTGGCATTGCAAATTAAAGATGGAATTGCTTATAGTTTTGATGGATCTTATGAATCAACGAGAAGTTGAGACCTAAAAAAATGAAAATGAGAATTTTTGCTCCAAATTGTTAATTTAGAACAATGACAATCAACGCGCGCCACACCTTTTCAACAATGTTAGCAACTTAGCATGCATTGAACTGTTATTAAATTTCATATCCTTTAAAAATCAAAAAATGAAAATGCGAATTTAAAATGAGAATGTGAATTAAATTGTTAATTTCATGTGCTTTAAATGATCAAGTATGTTTTTTAAATTGTTAATTCGGCGGTGAAAATTAAAGATGGAATTGGAAGTAGATTGTTTAATCCCCGTCTTTGATGAATTATTAGATAAATTAGAATTAGTATCTCCACATTTTACGGTGGATGGAGCAAGCATAAGGATGCAGGGGTGAAACCCAACATTGAAGATGTAAGAATTAACCTCCCTCAACCTATTTGCATCAAATGAAAATATATTCATAGCAATCATCGATGACCAACTTATCACACCTACTTACCGAGGGATTTATTGAAAAAACAAAAAGATCATATAATTGTTCAAATATAACATTTTTCCATTAATATATTTCATTTTTTAAAATTATTTTAAATGCAATGGTAATCCACAATGTGATTCTTGATTCATTATTCAAATTATTCTTATACGATTCCATTTTAGATTATCATTTCAATGTAAAAATATCTATTTAGATAATCAATTTTATTTTCAAATAATTCCATATATATATATATTTTTTTTTTACTTTATACAAAAATATGAAGAATCATTAAATAAAATATCAAATTATCAATATAATTTTCATATGAATAGCTAACATATTGTATAATCTATTATTGCAATTGTAAATAACAATAAACTATACATTTTCAAATACCCGTGTCTTAGGGGCACGGGCCTAACTACTCACCCGTACAATTTCATGAAATATACTCACCCGTACAAGGTACGGGGAAAGTACTAGTTCATGTTACTCTAAGACTTTTATTATATTAATTGGAGTTCCACTTTAAATTTGTTTTCGAAATGAACCGTGTCATCTGTTTGTATGACAGTATCACATGAAGGATTTAACGTGTCAGTAAAGAAAATATTATTAAAATATTTTTTTACACTCTTTATTTAAAATATTATTAAAAATATAAAAAAAATCCCCAAAAAAATATTTTTTCTTACAATTTTTTTCCGGGTTACGGGGTTTCGGCCGACCCAAACCCTCCCTTGGATCCGCCAACGATCGAAACAGCATCTGAGTGGAACAGATCAAATGAGCAGCCCATGGCTATAAATAGTGTTTTACCTTCCCGATCCACATTGTATATGATAATGTCTTCAATTGATCTATACAACAAGGCGTGGTGGGGATTTGGGGGACAATAATTAATCGTAAGTTTAATTAGCGCGCCTCTCAACCACCCAACCAATCCAACGGCTCTAATAGCGACACGTTTGCAGATTGAGGACAATTTCAACGGAGAGTGATACACATACACTATGTGTATGTTTTTAATTCTACACCACCAATTAAAATTTTCCATGTGTATTTAGATGTGTTTTTTTTTAATTTACAACTTCAAAACAAAAACTGTTTTTTATGGAAAAAAACTGTTTTTTATGCAAAAAAAAACAACTGTTTTTTTATGCAAAAAAAAAACAACTGTTCTTTTTTTTTTTGCAAAAAAAAACCCTGTATTTTTGTATGCCAAAAAAAAACTGTTTTTTTTACCGTTTGAAATTTTGAATTAAATAAATCAAATTTCAATGGTTATTTTTGACAACCATATTAGTGAAATAAATTTTATTGATTTTTGATATAATATTCAACCATAAGATATAGTTACTTTCATTTTATCATTTCAAATTGTTTATATTTTATAAATGTAAATAAAATTGTCAATATATTATAATTAAGAATTTATATAACTTATATATATTGAAAATATAAGTTATTTGATATAAATTTATTTATTAAGAATTTATATAATTAAATATATCAAGTATGGTTTGATAAAGTTGAAAAATATTAAAAAAAAATAAAATACAGCTAGTGAAAAAACAAATTGAATTGTAAATATTCCAATTTAAAATTTTTTAAATTTTTTAATTCTTTAAAACATACCTGTCACTTTCTTATTGGTGGTGTATAATTCCTACCCATACACTTGGTGTAGGTGTAGGTTTGTCCCTTTCAACTGTGTTGGGACCCATGGAATGAGCCGGTTTCGCCGCTGTCTCCTCCGTCCCCGTCGTCCACCGAATTTGCCACCTTCTCCTGGGGTTAGCGTTGATTAACCGCTGCGGCCATTACAATAATAATAATAATAATTAAAAAAAAAATTCAACACTTATTCCAAGTCTTTGTTTCACACCCATGCAAGACAAACTATGTTTCCACTTCCCTTGCAAGATTGCAAGGTCGTAATTGTACACTAAACTTTCTCGAACCTTTTGTTGCGTTTTCAAACCTCTTGGAAATATTTGAGGTAGTCGTTACAAAATTTCCTCCAATTTATTCTACCAAATGTTAATTAATTACTCAATTTGGCATACGGAGCACGACCTAAAATTTATCGAAACTCGGTCTTCATCCACATATCAAGACGTTGACTCGGTGTGAATAGACCGATAATTGAAATGGGTTACAACCCGAAGTTAATTGTAACCGAAACAACCTACTCCCTCCGTTTTAATTTTCTTGTCATTCTAGATAGATAACACATAAATTAAGAAAGGGTGCACTGTGTATGAATGAACCCATTCTTTCGATTTCTTTTTTTTTTATCAGAAGTGTACGGATGACTGTAAATTCCATTTAAATGGGTGATAATATTTACACCCACAAAATTTACTATATACACCATACCCTGTCCCTCTTGAGTTACAGACGTGTGACTCAAGAGGCGCAGGGTACTTTATATATAAAATACCCTACGCATCTTGAGTCACATGTCTGTGACTCAAGAGGGGCAAGATCTACTTAAAAAAAACAATAAAAAAATGGGATGTGTGGTGTATATAGTAAAATTTTGGGTGTAAATAACATTGGCTAATTATGGGGAAGGAGTTATGATTGCTTTTCCAAATTACAGAGATTTGATGCTCCGTATTAATTTTTAATTGTAAAAATTCAAAAAAAAAAAAAACTCTGTAAGTTTGAGTTGTAAGAATTCTATTAATTCGATTTCGATCATGAAATCAACCAAAAACAGAATCCAGATTTCATACAATTCAAACCTTAATTCTATATACCGAAGAACACAAATTTGGTACTCCGTATTAATTTTTAATTGTAAAAATTCAAAAAAGAACTCTGTAAGTTTGAGTTGTTTGTAAGAATTCTATTCGATTTCGATCATGAAATCAACCAAAAACAGAATCTACATTTCATATAATTCAAACCTTAATTCTATATACCGAAGACTAACCTTGGTCCATTAGTGTCTTCGTAGCGAAAACAACAGACCATGAATCAACTTCTCGCCCCTTAACCTTCTCCTTACTTTGTCTCTGATGGATGAGACTTCTCTACTGGCTTTCTCTTTTCTCTTTAGGGATTTTTCTTGTATGTTATGAGAAGAAGAAGATGACCGTTTAAAAAGAAGAAGAAGAATAATCGTTCTCTTCTTTTATTTTATTTTCTTTTTCTTTTCTTTCCCTTTTAATAAATCCCATTATATTAATTTTATGAGAAAGACAAACTTTAATATATTATAGGCAAGGGGTGAGAGAGTACATAATTATCTTCGGATTTAATTTCTTAACTGAGACCGATCCATCACGGTTTCGACTCTTATATTAAATCCAACAACATAATATACATGATCCAAATACTCAATCAAACCTAGACACATGAGCCACATAAAATGTTTATAAACATTCTAACATTCTCCCACTTGGCTCGTGTGACGACTTGATGACTTATAACTGAAACTTTAAATGTACAACTATAATGTATAAAACCCATATAACATTAATAACCTTTACAAACTTTAGACTTGATCGGATCATGGCGTTCACAAGTCATTAAGCGACATGATTCCTTCCATGTATCACATAACAATCCAAACTCAATTATCCTTACAAAAATGAGGATAACTATAAGCCTCAAACGACATGTTATCAAGAAACTATAAGTCTGCATAAACACCATAATGATAACATGTCTGATAATACAACAACATAATCATAAATATATACAGAAAGTATCATAACCATAATAAGCTAAAATCATAATAGCAAGACTCTATCAAACTTCGGGGGTAATATCAATCAATGACACCAACTTACGTAATTTTGTGAAAATGTTACTGTATTAACTTTCAAGAGGTATATTCAACATGAATTTAATAACATAATATATTTGATTTTACTCATAAGTACTTATGACTTTGCTTTCTCTTTGTTGATGGATATAAGTTCATGTCCTACTCACTTTTCTGTAGGTACTTGTATCTACTAGCACATTAGCTTGAGTTGTGAATCTTCCTGAATTCGATTACATTCCATATAAGGTAATTTCGACCGATTTTAGGCCGGCTTATAATATGCACTTGTCAGTTAGTTCCTTATATTCAATATATTCTTATTTGCTTGTAGTTTTATTTTCTGAATATGGCCCCAACTCTTTCAGTAATTTATTCAATATTTTAGCGGGTGTTCAACCTAAAACCTTTAGTCATAAATAATAAATTCCATGGTTGGCTTATCTCTCTTAACCTAAAGTTGTCACAAAATGAACAACTATATCTATAATGATCTGGTCCATCTTGACTTGTAACTCAAAATTGATACCTTTTGCATTTTTCGACGTTTGGAGGTTGTTTTGATGCTGCCAATGCAACTTGTTGTGTTGTGTATTTGTTGGTTGTGAAACCAATTAATTATGTTATTTTAGCTAAGAAGATTTGGTACTAAAAGTGGGTTATGTTGGAGTTATTTTTTAAGTTGTGAACACCTTCCATTCATCCGGGGTTCTATTTTTAGTCGTGAACAGACAGTTACGTTTGATGTGAACACCTTCTTTTGTAAATTTATCTCTCTGTCTCTCTCTTTCTTGTTTCTCTTTCATTGTGTTCCTAGCTTCTCGTGACGTTTTTTCATCTATCATGATTTGGACATATTTAAAATTTTCTAAGCATCTAAGCATTGTTGTGATTTAGCCTATTAGCTCAATTGGTAGAGCGTTGTGCTTAAGCACATAGATGTGGGTTCAAATCTAGGTTATCATAATAAAAAAAATACAAATATATCATTTAACATCGGGTAATAACTGATGTCTTTCAAAAAAAAATATCGATGTCTATGTGGGTGATGTTAAAAGTAAAAAATGTTTAACATCGGCCAAAGCCCGATGCTATAACAAACAAAGACATCGGATTTAAAAATATAAACGATGTTATAAACTTTATAGACATCGGGCTATGGCTGATGTGAAAAACCTTTGACTTTTTACATCACCCACATAGACATCGATTTTTTTTGAAAGACATTGATAGAGCATATTAGTAGTGCATAATAGAATGCATTTAGTATAGTTTGGGTGTAAATATTGCATATTTTAGTTGCATTTACATGATTACTTGTTGAGTTGGAAGATGCGGAATCTACACAACATTATGGTTTATTTCAGGAATTGTGATTCAAGGTGGAATGAATTTGAGGGGAGTTAAAGAATTAAAGGAATTGCATTATCAGCTACAGCAAATCACGTGGAGAGAAGCGGAAGAAATCGTTGGCCGCCCCGTCGCCTGACCTGGCCGCCCCGCGGCCCGAAGACATCTCGAAGGATTTCGCTGATCGCCAGGCCGCCCCGTCGCCTGAGCCAGCCGCCCCGCGGCCTGTCCAGAAACGCCGATTCAGTTATTCAATTTAATTAGGGTTTTTAGTATTATTTTTGGCCGATCCTTTGTAGGCCTTTAAAAGACATTTTTAGGTTATTCTATTATTCACCTTATGCACTTTTGAGAATTGTTGAGAGCACGTTGAGCATGAGCAACTAAACTCTCGAAGGTTTCGCCTACAGTTTGGATCTTGATTGTTGAATTGTGAGTTTCTTAATCTAGTTCTTATTCCTATTTGAATGTTTTGACTTCTTTGCGCTTAATTCTTTGAATGTGTTTTATTCTCTCTGGCCTGATCAACTAGTTAGAGTAGATTCATTCAATTGCTAGGGTTTTGTAGATTCCTCGTAGCGAACCTTAACCCAAGTGGCAATCATATCCCTTTAGGACTCGTAGGACTAATTGGATGTGTAGGAAGTTGAATATATGTTAAATATCGACTCGTAGCTTGATATTGCATATACCTTGGTTAATTCATAGTCTTAATGCTATCTTTAGGTTAAATCTTAACCGTGTTAGGGTTATTTAGAGATAAGGATTACTAGGACTCGTAGGACTAGTAATTTACCTAAGATCTGGACAAGGACATTGATAGGAAAAGAAGAGAACTAGAGGCTGAAACAAGGATCAAATTCATCAATTAAAGTGACAAATTGTAGGTGAACCTATTTCTCTCTATTGCATTCTACAACTTTCATTGCCTTGTTTACTTGTTTCCGCTTTGACAAAAGGCGGATCTTTTTCCCATAAAAACTCTCTTTTTGTTTACTTGCGATTAGATAACCACTTGAACTTAATAGATTTCCCTGTGGATCGACCTCTTTCTTACCAACTATACTAGTTGTAGGTTTGAGTAATTCTTTGGCAGGAACAACGACAGGTTTTCCTCTTGTCAAATTTGGCGCCGTTGCCGGGGAAATCTTTTTAATTTCTTGTGTTGTTTAATCGCTACCCTTGGTGTGGACCACGTTTATGGTCCGCACCCGTGCTACTAATCCATCTTTACTTCCTTTTGATTCAGAGATTGAGAGGACTCTTTCCAACCTAAGGCGGGAGGTTCGCAACAACTCTAGCGAATTACCTTTTGATCAAGAAGCCGAAGGAACTGCAGAGATGGGTGACAACGCGTTAGATAACGCGAACCAAACCTTAAGGCAACTCACCGCACCGAATCTTCAAACACAACCATTGGCGGTGCAGTTTCCAGCGCTTGCTGATGGGACCAAGTTCGAGTTTAAGGCTCAATGGATCCACTTTCTACCTAAGTTCCATGGGTTGAGTGGCGAGGATCCCAACAAACATTTGGCGGAGTTCCATGCTATCATTGAGAGCATGAGACCCGCAGATGTCACAGAGGACCAAATCAAGCTGCGAGCTTTTCCTTTCACATTAAAAGATTCAGCTAATGATTGGTTTTATTATTTGCCTGCAGGGAGCATTACTACCTGGACAGAGATGAAAAGGTTGTTCTTAGAGAAGTACTTCCCTGCGACAAAGCTGAACTTTCTCAAAAAGGCCATCAGCAACATCGAGCAATTAGCAACTGAGACCCTGTATGAGTATGTGGAGCGATTCAAAAAGCTCTGCTCAAGTTGCCCCTACCATGGTTACTCACAACAGGATTTGGTACTTTATTTGCATGGAGGTTTGCTTGATGATGAGCGTCGAATGGTGAATGCCGCTAGTGGGGGGTAACATTCTCAACAAGACCCCAAATGATGCTATGGATTTGTTCTCAGAGCTTGCTGAAGGGTCTAGACAATATAGCAAGAGGGCAAACCCCCGTGGAGTACTGGCTGTGGATTCTTCAAGCTCCAATTTACAAGCTGATATGATGGAGATGAAGGAGATGATGAGAAGGATGATGCTCAAAGGGACCCCTCAGGAACTCAAAGCATGTGGGCTATGTGCTGATCCTTTACATCCAAACGATATGTGCCCGCTACTTCAGGATCCTAATGTTGAGCTCAACGTCATGGGAAACTTTGTCCCGCAGAAGTCTAGGTATGGTAACTATGGTAACCCAAATCAATTCAATAACAATTATAATGCAGGTTACCAGGGGTATGGCTATGGTAATAACCAAGCCCCTTACAATCCGCAAGGGGGACACCAACAAAGGCCTCAACAACAATTCGATTCGAGGCAGAGAGCACCCCCCGCAGGGGATCAATCAACTGAGGACCCTATCAAAACCCTCACTAGGATACTCATGAGCCACGTTGAGCACTCAAAGAATCTTGAGAAACAGGTAGGCCAATTGGCTCAATCGGTAAGTGAATTGCAGGCTAAGGACTCAGGAAAGCTACCATCTCAAACGGTGGTGAATCCTAAGGAGAACGTCAGCGCAATAACGCTAAGAAGTGGTAAGGAACTGATTACTACTCACCAGGATGACGAAAACTATGGAGAACCTGAGATGCATCAAGACAAAGGAGAAGGAGAGCTGCGTAATCGCGAGCCACCCCGTCGCCCCCATGAGCCGCCCCGCGGCCAAGGCGATTCTGCAGATGCAGATTTCGGCGAGCCGCCCCGTCGCCACCCTGAGCCGCCCCGCGACCTTGCCCCTGACGAACCTGCCGACTCCTATGTAAGTGTAAGGCCTGAATTCCCTCCTTTAAATTCTTACAAACCTGTTCCTCCTTTTCCTGAAGCTCTTAGAGATACAAGGAGGCCTGAGAATGACAAAGAGATCTTTGAGACATTTAGTAAGTGCGAGGTAAACATTCCCTTACTCAAATTGATTAAAAGTATTCCTCGTTATGATAAATTTCTTAAGGAGCTTTGCACCATAAAGAGGAATCAGAAGTTGAAAGGGAAGCAGAAGATTAAGGTAAGCGAACATGTGTCTGCTGTGTTTCAAAAGCGTATGCCTAAGAAATGTAGCGACCCTGGCATGTTTACAATCCCATGTGTGATAGGTGAGACTAAGTTTGATAAAGCTTTGTTAGACTTAGGTGCATCTATTAATGTCTTGCCTTATTCTTTATATGAATCATTAGGCTTAGGACCTTTGCATGAGACTAGAGTGGTGATCCAACTAGCGGACCGCTCAAATGCTTATCCTAGAGGTATAGTAGAGGATGTTTTGGTCATGGTTGACAACTTGATCTTTCCTGCTGACTTTTTTGTCTTAGACATGGAGCATGGTAAGCAAGAGTCCCCTATTATCTTAGGAAGACCCTTTTTGAAGACTGCTAAGACAAAAATTGATGTGTATTCTGGCTCATTAACTATGGAATTCGATGGTGAGAAGGTTGAATATAATATTTATGATGCAATGAAATTCCCTTCTGATGATCCTTCCTTATGCTTTGTAGATGCCATTGATACTTGTATGCAGGATACTTTTGACATGAGTTGTGTAGATGACCTGCAGGTTGCTTTAGAAGCTCCTATTGAGGAGTTGTCATTGAATTATGCTTTGTCTACTAACCTGCAGGAGACTATAAGAGACTTGTCCACCCTTCCTACTCATTTGCAGGTAGGTACGCCTATGGAACTCACCGGTTCGAGCGAGAAGCTCTTACCTTCTATTGTGCAGGCACCCGTTGTTGAGCTCAAGCCACTTCCTGAGCATTTGAAGTATGCATTCGTGGGGGAAGGTGATACCTTGCCTGTCATTATCTCCAACAAGCTTACTAAGGAACAAGAGGATAGGTTGGTGGCGGTGATCAAAGAACATAAGACCGCTCTGGGATGGACCATAGCGGACATTAAGGGAATCAGCCCAGCTACTTGCATGCACAGAATCTTGTTAGAAGAGGGAGCCAAACCTTCCAGGCAACCTCAACGGAGACTCAACCCACCTATGATGGATGTAGTAAAGAAGGAGGTGCTGAAACTCCTTCAGGCAGGTATGATCTATCCCATCTCTGATAGTCAATGGGTTAGTCCAACGCAGGTAGTACCAAAGAAGGGAGGCATAACAGTGGTTGAGAACAAAGAAGGTGAGTTGGTCCCTACCAGAGTCCAATCAGGCTGGAGAGTTTGTATCGATTATCGCAAGCTGAATGCGGTAACTCGAAAAGATCACTTTCCCTTACCTTTTATTGATCAGATGCTTGAACGGCTCGCTGGTCGTCCATATTATTGCTTTTTAGATGGATATTCAGGTTACTTTCAGATAGCCATCGCACCGGAGGATCAAGAAAAGACGACATTCACTTGTCCGTTTGGCACTTTTGCATATCGCAGGATGCCTTTTGGCTTGTGCAACGCTCCTGGGACATTCCAACGGTGTATGGTAAGCATTTTTTCTGAATATATAGAGCAATTCATTGAGGTTTTTATGGATGACTTTACTGTACATGGTGATAGTTTTGATGCTTGCTTAAACCATTTGGCACTTGTGCTTAGAAGGTGTGTGGACACTAACTTAGTGCTCAATTCAGAGAAGTGTCACTTTATGGTTGAGGAGGGCATTGTTTTAGGTCACATTGTCTCACATAAAGGGATTGAGGTTGATAAGGCAAAGATAGACATCATTCAATCATTGCCTTATCCTACTAATGTGCGTGAAGTGCGTTCCTTTTTAGGCCATGCAGGATTCTATCGCAGGTTTATTAAGGATTTCTCAAAGATCACCTCACCCTTGTGCGAGCTACTGAAGAAGGAGGTCACTTTTGCTTTTGATGAGAAGTGCAGGATGGCGTTTGATGAGTTGAAGACTTGTCTTACTAGTGCACCAATCATACAAGCGCCAAATTGGTCCCAACCCTTCGAATTAATGTGTGACGCTAGTGACTACGCCGTGGGAGCCGTGCTTGGACAAAAAGAGGGGAAGAGCTCTCATGTGATCTACTATGCATCTCTGACGTTGAATGGCGCCCAAAGGAACTACTCAACTACAGAGAAGGAACTCCTTGCTATTGTTTTTACCCTTGAGAAATTTAGATCTTATTTGCTTGGTACAAAAGTTATTGTGTATACTGACAATGCAGCGCTTCGTTACCTTTTGACGAAGAAAGAGGCCAAGCCAAGATTGATTAGATGGATCTTGCTTTTAAGTGAGTTTGACATCGAAATCAGGGAAAAAAAGGGTGCGGAGAACCTTGTTGCAGATCATCTAAGTCGTATATTGCAGGGGAAGAATGGGCAGGACGAGCAATCACATATCTTGGGGAGTTTTCCTGACGAAGAGTTGCTGCAGGTTTTCAGCGTCTCCAGCCGCCCCGTCGCCGGACTGGCCGCCCCGCGGCCACCTGTCGCCGGCCGCCCCGCGGCCTCTGCCGAATCTGATATTGAACTTCTTTTGAAGGTAAGTTCTATTCCCCGCCCTTGGTTCGCTAATTTGGTGAACTTTTTAGTTTCGCAGGAGTTTCCACCCAACTTTTCCAAGGCTCAAAAGGACAAGATACGCCATGATGCTCGCTTCTACGTTTGGGATGATCCATACCTACGGAAGCATTGCGCTGATCAAGTAATACATCGGTGTCTTCCCGATGATGAGGTACAATCTGTCCTTAATATCTGTCATTCACATGAATGTGGTGGGCACTTTCGACCACAAAAGACAGCAAGAAAGGTACTTGAGGCAGGGTTCTTTTGGCCGCATATATTTCGTGATTCATATGCTTTTTGTAAATCCTGTGATCGCTGTCAGAGAGTTGGGAATCTTTCTAAGAGGAATGAGATGCCACAAACCCGCATGATATTTTGTGAGATTTTTGATGTTTGGGGCATTGACTTCATGGGACCATTCCCTAGCTCGTTTGGGAACTTGTATATTTTGCTTGCGGTGGACTACGTCTCCAAGTGGGTGGAGGCGAAGGCCACCAGGACTGATGATTCAAAAGTTGTTGCAGGTTTCCTCAAAGAGCTATTCTCTAGATTCGGAGTGCCGAAAGCATTGATCAGTGATAAAGGGACTCATTTCTGCAATAAGACGGTAAGTGCTTTATTAAAGAAATATCATGTTACGCAGAGAGTGTCTACTGCATACCACCCCCAGACTAATGGGCAAGCTGAGGTGTCTAATCGCGAGATTAAGACGATCTTGGAGAAGACTGTTGCCCCAAACAGGAAGGATTGGAGTGTAAGACTTGATGATGCTCTGTGGGCTTATCGAACGGCTTACAAGACTCCCATTGGGATGTCTCCGTTTCGATTAGTTTATGGAAAGGCTTGCCATCTTCCTGTCGAGCTCGAACATAAGGCATACTGGGCGGTGAAACAATGCAATATGCAAATGGATGAAGTTGGGGAGTTCAGGAAACTTCAGCTGCAGGAGCTGGAAGAGTTGAGACTGGATGCCTATGACAACTCCGTCACTTATAAGGAGAAGACTAAGGCATGGCACGACAAGCATATTTTGCGAAAGGACCTCAAAGTTGGGGACAAGGTCCTTCTATTCCAATCGCGCCTTCAACTCTTCCCAGGTAAGCTTCGCTCTAGATGGGCAGGGCCATATGTGATTACTAATGTCTTTTCTCATGGTGCAATAGAGCTACTCAATGAGAGGAATGGAGACATCTTCAAAGTAAATGGTCATCGCGTGAAGCCATATTATGAGAACGTTGTCAAAGAGAATGGTGATGAGTTGGTTCTCCGTGAACCAAGCATTGAGGATCACTAGGGAGTAATGATGTCGAGCCAACGACGTTAACTAAAGGCGCTGCTTGGGAGGCAACCCAAGGTAAGTAGTTTAGATGTTATTTTCTTATTGCATTTAGTTACTTTCTTTTAGTTTAGTTGTGGTGTTTTCGGCATACTAACCCCGCAGGGTAAAAAGAAGTAGAGATGGTCAAAAAAGGGGCGGGCCGCCCCGTCGCCAGCCAGGCCGCCCCGCGGCCGCGACAGCGAGCGAAATCTCTTCGCAATCGCTGGCCGCCCCGCGGCCCGTGACGGATGACAAAAAAATATTGGGACCCGTGTGGGCCCCATATCCCACCCCCTTTAACCCTATCCACCCCTTTATCACCATCCACTCACCCCAGCCGCCCCTACGCCCTCTCTCTTTACCTATCTTCTCTATCTTCATCTTCAACCTCACACCCACAACCCCAAAACCTCCATTAAAATCCTCCCTCAAGCTTCAATCTTCACAAACCTCACCCCTCTCTTCAATATCTTCCATTGTCCACTTACAACTTTCACCCAACCACCCACATTCCCCTCATTCTTCCTAGATCTAAACCAAAAACACCCGATTCGAAGGATCTTCAAGGTTTTGGGAGAAATCCACCAACGAAGGGAGGAATTTGAGACGTCGGAGCGCAAATCGGAAGTCGGAGTTGCAGATCCGGCGGTTTTTCTGAGGCCGCCCCGTCGCCGTAACAGCCGCCCCGTCGCCCACCGTCGCCGGCCGCCCCGTCGCCAGCCTTGCCGCCCAGCGGCCACCTGTCGCCGGCCGCCCCGTCGCCTACCCTCGCCGCCCCGCGGCCACTGCAGAAACATCCATTTTCGTGAGTTTTTACTTCGAACTTTTTCTTGGGTTAATTTCATAGCTTTAAGCAAACATGTCTAGACCCCATGGAATGAGTAGGAGCCAGAAGGAGAGATGGAACGCGCTGAATACTAGGAATTTCTTTCAAACCAAGTTTTTTCACGAACCTACCCTTCGGATGTTAGAAATGGATGTATGCACTAGACAGTTGTTAGTACATGGAGGCCTAGGAAATTTCTTAGATAAGAATGCTCCGACCTATTCGGGTTTAGTTAAGGAATTCCTGGCTACGTTGAGTGTGCGGTCTACATCTATCGAGTTTAGGTTATTGGGACAGGAGTTCACGAGGACAAAGGAGAGAGTGGGACAGCTTTTTGGAGTGACAGCCGCACCCACCGCAGGTTGGTTTGATGTGTCAAAGGGAGAGGGACCTGTTGCATTTTGGCTTGCGGCGACTAGGGTGCCGTTTGAGGCCAAGAAGGGCCAATACAACTCGAGTATTCGGCACCCTGCATTACGGCTGATCCATAAGGTTTTAGCCAACACCTTCTTTGCCCAGGCTGAGGTCAACAAGATCTCACTTCGGGATATGTCATATTTGTGGTGTCTTACGCCAGACAGCCCAGTTATTCCAGGTTGGGTAGATTTGTTCCTTTTCAACTGCAAGGACATCATAGACAAGCGCAAGACAACGACGATTAGCTTTGGGGGTCTTATCACTCTCATAGCACGGGATTGTATTGATTTGAGCGTTGTCCCTGATGCCCTGCATGGTTCATTTCTGTATGATGAGGCCCAGCTGAGGAAAGCTGGCCATTTGGAGGGGAGAGCACCGATGTGGGTCTGGAGGATAGGCCATCTTGGGGTGATTCAGCTTAGATTACCCCGACAGCTTCCCTTTGGTCCTACGGCGGAGGATTTCTTCATGGGCAATGAGGATGAGGATGATGAGGATGAGGATGAGGATGGTGGAGATGATGATGATCAGGGCAATGATGGTGGTGTTCCTGAGATGCAGACGGATGTAGGAGGTGGAGATGCTGGACCTTCTGGCACATCTGGGGTAGGTGCTGGTCCAGATTATTATGAGCTGCAGTAGAGGATGACGACGATGTCTCTACGAAAGGTACTATGTGGGAGCAGCAGCAGCAGATGGCTGTGCTCCAGGACACCATGTGGCAGCATCAGCAGATGATTTCCCGTCGTCAGGATGATATGTGGGATCATCAGCAGCAGCTTTATGTTGATATAGGAGACATCCGTCGCGATGTGCGTGGGCTGACGACTAGCATAGCGGATATGGTTGAGAGCCAGGCTGAGATGCGACGCTTACAGGAGCAGGTGCTCCAACGACAGCAGGCTGCATGGGAGGCTCAGGAGCTGCAGAGACAGAGACAGGAGGAGTTCTTCCGATTTGCATATCCTCAGTTCCCACCTTATCCACCACCACCTCCACAGTGATCATGTTAGTTTTTTCTTTTTCTGTTCTTTTCCCTTTCAGTTTATTTTGATGTTTTTGCCATTGAGGACAATGTCAGAATTAAGTGTGGGGGGAAGACTTGCATGACATGTACTTTATCTTTATATTGCATTTTGACTTTATATTGCATGTTGGAATATTTTAGTTGATGTTAGTCTATGTTATTCGCAAAAAAAAAAATCCGAAAATTATATTATTTATGTTATTATATTTATGCATTAGCTAGGATTAGGTCTTATTTTCCCATATGGATGCCACTTGTCCTCTAATTTATTTATTAAGACTTATGCCCCATGATGTGCTTGGATTGTTGAAAACCTTTGATATATGATTTCCACACTATGTGGTGAGCATAATTGGTTGATGATTGAGCACATAATATATTTGATTTTGGGTGATCTTGAAGTTCTAGACATGACCTGGTGAGCTATTTTGGCCTATATTTGGACAAAATATATTATGTCCTCTTGCTTGTTGAGTGTACTCTCTTTAATTGCTTCCTCTTTGGCTTGCATTTAGATATCTTATTCAAGGCTGCATATTATGATTTCTGCACATGACTTAAAAATGATTGAGGCACCTTTATTAGCCCTATTTGACTCTATTCCCACCTTGCATATTATCCTCTGCTTGAAGCCAATATTGAGCCTAATTGCCTATTCTTTTGAGCTCCACAAGATTTTTCCATAGCCAATTATAGCCTGACCCATCCGGGAATTAGGAATAGTTGGTGAATATTCATATTGTGGATGATGGTTTGAGTGATGGATTGTATGTTAGGAGTACTTTTATGAGATGTTTTGATTCTTGCTAGTAGTTTACACATTACTTGGGACCTAAGGAGGATAAAATTCACTTAGGGGTAAAAGTCAAGGAAAATCATTTGATATAGCATGAAGAAGAGCATAAGAAAAAAAAAGAAAAAAAAAATTAAGAGAATGAGTTGAGTATGGTTTGTAAAGTTTGATGCTTGAGATTGGAGTTGTATACATTGTAGAGTTATGGTATGATCTTGTGAGTGGTATTGTAATTTGGTTGCATCCTTAGTTCCCGGATTATGAGCACCACATGGCCTAAATTGTTCCATACCTTATGTTTTCTACCTTGGCCCCATTACAACCCAATTGAAAGACCTCATGATTTTTGTTGTGTGTAGAGTCACCAGCGGTGGAGAGCTAGAACACTGGTGCAAGACTATTGTAGCTAAGTTTTTAAAGATTGAGTTTGAGCGTAAATATTTAACCCTAAACACTTGAGTGAGAGTGAAACACATATTCCTTGTGAGGTCTAGAATGGATATGGTTGCTTGATTTCATTAATCATGAACATTATGTGCTATGATGTTATTAATCTATTGTGTTTGCTAGTTTTTCCTACACTTAAAGAATATTGAGGTTGACACATGAATGGCTATTCTGTGGGGTTGCAAGTTACTTTTTCTATTGCTTGAGGACAAGCAAAGGTTCAAGTGTGGGGGAATTTGATAGAGCATATTAGTAGTGCATAATAGATTGCATTTAGTATAGTTTGGGTGTAAATATTGCATATTTTAGTTGCATTTACATGATTACTTGTTGAGTTGGAAGATGGGAATCTACACAACATTATGGTTTATTTCAGGAATTGTGATTCAAGGTGGAATGAATTTGAGGGGAGTTAAAGAATTAAAGGAATTGCATTATCAGCTACAGCAAATCACGTGGAGAGAAGCGGAAGAAATCGTTGGCCGCCTCGTCGCCTGACCTGGCCGCCCCGCGGCCCGAAGACATCTCGAAGGATTTCGCTGATCGCCAGGCCGCCCCGTCGCCTGAGCCAGCCGCCCCGCGGCCTGTCCAGAAACGCCGATTCAGTTATTCAATTTAATTAGGGTTTTTAGTATTATTTTTGGCCGATCCTTTGTAGGCCTTTAAAAGACATTTTTAGGTTATTCTATTATTCACCTTATGCACTTTTGAGAATTGTTGAGAGCACGTTGAGCATGAGCAACTAAACTCTCGAAGGTTTCGCCTACAGTTTGGATCTTGATTGTTGAATTGTGAGTTTCTTAATCTAGTTCTTATTCCTATTTGAATGTTTTGACTTCTTTGCGCTTAATTCCTTGAATGTGTTTTATTCTCTCTGGCCTGATCAACTAGTTAGAGTAGATTCATTCAATTGCTAGGGTTTTGTAGATTCCTCGTAGCGAACCTTAACCCAAGTGGCAATCATATCCCTTTAGGACTCGTAGGACTAATTGGATGTGTAGGAAGTTGAATATATGTTAAATATCGAATCGTAGCTTGATATTGCATATACCTTGGTTAATTCATAGTCTTAATGCTATCTTTAGGTTAAATCTTAACCGTGTTAGGGTTATTTAGAGATAAGGATTACTAGGACTCGTAGGACTAGTAATTTACCTAAGATCTGGACAAGGACATTGATAGGAAAAGAAGAGAACTAGAGGCTGAAACAAGGATCAAATTCATCAATTAAAGTGACAAATTGTAGGTGAACCTATTTCTCTCTATTGCATTCTACAACTTTCATTGCCTTGTTTACTTGTTTTCGCTTTGACAAAAGGCGGATCTTTTTCCCATAAAAACTCTCTTTTTGTTTACTTGCGATTAGATAACCACTTGAACTTAATAGATTTCCCTGTGGATCGACCTCTTTCTTACCAACTATACTAGTTGTAGGTTTGAGTAATTCTTTGGCAGGAACAACGACAGGTTTTCCTCTTGTCAGACATCGGTAATTACCCGATGTTAAATGACAAATTTCTAGTAGTGGCGGTAAACCCTTAGTTAACGGATATGTGATCATGAGATCCATCCTAATATGCTCAAAAGACACTCTACGTTTCTATACTTCCTTCTTCACCGACAAGAACTTCAACTCCATGTGCTTAGCACCCCTCGAGTACTTGTCGTTCTTTGAGAAGACGACAGCTGCGGTATTATCACAATAAATTCTCATCGTCTTGGCTATACTGTCAAAAATCCCAAGCCCTGAGACTAATGTACATATTTAGTGTCTTTTTATTCGCATCTTTTGACTTCATATTCCATTCAATTCCTAAAGTAAAGGTTAAAAATAATGCAAATTTGTGTAGAATGAGCTAACGTGCAAGAAATAGAGTCTGCACAAGTCGACGTGGACCCTGAGCGTCGAGAAGGACCATAAAGAAACACTGAAGACCACTCGAGATTGAGTAGATATGTCGACTCGACTTTACTTCAGAGATCGAGTGAAATGAAGATTGTCGAGTAGAAACCAAAGACCTCGATATCGACCTACCTGGTCGATATCGACTGGAATTCGACGCGGATTGGACGTGCTTTTCAAGATGCGGATTGCAAGTTATATCATTATGCCACGATTTTATCTTTTAATTAGATAGATTATGTCTTAAGGGTTTTTGCTTTTTTACCCTAAGATCTTTATTAGTTATTTAGATATTTACCTAAATAAAGATTTATCTTACTTGTTAATGATAGATTTTAGATAGAAGATTAGAACTACTTTCCTTGGCTAGCAAGGATTAGTAGGCTATAAATAAAGCCCCAGGGGACTGGCTTTTATTCATTCAACAACACAAGATACAATACACCATAGAGTTAGAGTTAGAGAGAAGCTTTAGGGTTTGGCGTTTGCGAAAGCCGGCGTTGAGTTGTAAAGCTTTGAAGTTTTAATGCAAGTTTTCCTTTTTTCATCAATGGTGTTTGTTGCGATGAAGTGCGAGTAGTTACCCAAAGCTTCTAGGGTCGGGGTGAGCCCGACGTTAGCGATGCGTAATTGAGGTAAGTACTTGATGTTGATATCGTTGTGTCTATATCATCTCCCACGATTCTATGTTTAGTCCTTATCGTAAGAAAAGGGATTCATGTTAACAACTAGAGTTATAAACATAAAATTGATAGAGACAATTAGGTTTATTTGTAAGATTATCCCTAATCGTTGGTGTACGGCGAAAGCTTGTCCCTCGGGTGAGATAGTGCAATTGTCCGTCTTATTTGCCTTATTACGTGCATTGGTTAACGATGTGGTAATCCCTAGCCTTAGGAGTTGCTTTTTATATATTTTATTCAACCCCAAAACGTGATCTTTCTGTTCATCATTCTTCTCCATCCTACTTGTCTTCGACTTTCTTTGCCGACAACTAACATTACTGCAGGACCACTCGATTTCGATCAACTAGGTCGATATCGACCACGTGCTCTACGTCGACGGTTTTCTATGTCGATATCCATCTTCCTGCATCTGTTTGAGATCGATTTCGAGTAGATCACTCAATATCAAGTACCTGTGTCGACTGGCAGTTTTTTGAACCAGTTCGACGTTTGTTACTGACATCGATATCGACCACCCTAGTCGATATCGACTGCTTGTTTTTGTCTCTGCAGGTTTTCTGTTACAATAGAGATCGACAGCCTAGGTCGACATCGAGTACCTTACTCGAGATCGAGGCTTCTGGTCGATCAAGACGTGAGCTTTCCAAGACTATCTAGGATCCCGCTGGCACGCTTCCTCGTGGATCGATCATGACTCCCTTTAGAATACAACGGGAGGAATTCTTGTAATTATTTGCTCGGACTAGGATTCGGTTTGCATTTATATTCTATATTTGTTTAACTCGATTTCCTCCTCTTAACAGAGACAAAGTTTCGCATCCACAATGCATGAATCGTGGCCTCAAAGCATCCCATGTATTCAACCTCCATAGTGGAAGTAGCAATGAAAGACTGCTTTCCACTCTTTCATGATACTGCCCCACCAGCTAGTAGGAACAAGTAGCCAAATGTCGACTTCCTACTATCAACGCATCCGGCAAAATCTGAATCTAAATATCCAATGACCTCAAGGTGATCAGATCTCCTGTACGTAAGCATGTGCTCCTTGGTGCCTTTCTAGTACCTAAGAACCTTCTTAGCAGCTTTCCAGTGGTCCAATCCAGGGTTACTTTGATATCGACCCAACATTCCTACAACGAAGCTGATATCAGGTCGATTACAAGTCTGAACATAGTTCAAACACCTTACCACTGATGCATAGGGAATATTCTCCATTTCCTTTTATTCCAACTCATTTCTAGGACATTGTATTTTATTGAACGTGTCCCCTTTCTGTATTGGAACTACACCTGCAGAGCATTTTTTTGTACCTCTCTAAGATCTTTTGAATATAACTCTTCTGAGACAATCCCAACCGGCCTTGTATTCTATTATGGAATATCTCTATCCCAATCACAAAGGATGCCTCACACAAATCCTCCATTTTAAAGTTCTTGGAGAGATACTTCTTTACATCATGTAATATGCTATTATCATTTGCAGCTAGCAGTATATCATCAACATACAGAACTAAAATAACAAATCCGCTCCCATTAATCTTCATGTATATAGATCGATTAACGACAATCTCTACAAAACCGTATGACGTGATAGTATCATCAAACTTTAAGTACCACTGCCGGGAAGCTTGTTTTAGTCCATATATTGACTTTCTCAGCTTACACACCAAGTTTTCCATTCTTGTGGCCAAAAACCTTTCAGGTTGGTCCATATAAACTTCCTCATCTATTTCACCATTAAGAAAGGCGGTTTTCACATCCATTTGGTGAAGCTCGAGATCATAATGAACCACCAAAGCGAAAACAATTCTCAAGGAGTCCTTCTTTGAAACTGGAGCGAAGGTCTCCTTGTAGTCAATGTCGTGCTTTTGGGTGAAACTTTTATCAACAAGTCTGGTCTTATACCTTTCAATGTTCCCTTTCGAGTCTCGTTTGGTCTTGAAGACCCACTTTGACCTAACTGTCCTGGAACCTTCAAGCAACTCAACCAAATCCCAGACTTTGTTGTCACCCATCGACTGGATTTCTTCCTTCATGGCATTTAACCACAAATCAGAATTGTCACTTTCCATGGCTTTCTTGAATGAGACTGGATCCTCATCAACGCTTATGTCACATTCATCTTCAAGAGCATACACCACATAATCATCTAGAATGGTTGATCTTCTTTCCCTTACTGATCGCCTTAGTGGTTCATGGGGTATACTTATCTCTTCCTGTACTGTGACTAGCTCATCAGCTACATCCTCATGATGTGGGATTTGAACATCATCTTGTTGTTACATTATATCATCAAGTTGTGATACAATAACTGGCACAACAACCTTAGAAGAAATAACAGGTGAAGGAACTTCAACCCGAATTTCTTGAATGTCCACCTTTCGTGATTCACAACTCCCACTAGTTTGATCATTCTCGATGAACCTAGCATTGCCCGTCTCAACTATTCTCGTACTATGGTTAGGGCAATAAAACTTGTACCCCTTGGACTTTTTTGGATAGTCAATGAAGAAACCACTGACTGTCCACGGATCAAGTTCTTTTCTTGTGGATTGTACACCCTTACTTCTACTTGACAACCCCAAACCCGAAGGTGCCTTAAACTAGGTTTCTTTGTAGTGTGCTTAGTCTGCTTTCACTCTTCGTCAACCTCATTAACCTTTCATTGGAAATGTGATCTAATCTTTGATGCCACAAGTAAGTGGAACTTTCATTAGATGCACTACGCTTAATTCCCACATTACTTTTAACATACATAACGGATTTAGAAAATTTAATATCAAGATTGAGCCTGTAAAGTGAATCAATCAAAGTACCACTACCATAAAAGTAATCATTCTGGTATTGTGAAAACACCAGCATGTCGAAACTTAAGATCAAAACCTAAATTGTCCAGTCTACTAACAGAAACAAGATTTCTGGCACAATCAGGTACATAAAAACAACCCTTAAAATCTATGTGACAACCAGTGTCCATGATCAATCTGTACGTCCTAATGCTTTCAATGTGTGCCTTCATCCTATTCCCCATGAACAAGTACTGTTCACTTCCTTTTATGGGCTAGATTATACTGAATCCCTAATCCATATGAGACACATGAGTAGTAGCACCAGAATCTATCCACCAAGTATTATTAGGCACTTACATAAGATTCGATTCAAAGCAAACAGAACAATAATGAATACCTTTCTTTTCGAACTATGCCTTTCTTTTCGGACAATCCTTCTTGAAGTATCCCAATTTCTTGCAAAAGAAACACTTTGCTTCTTTTTTAACACGACCATCACTAACTTTCAGCGAAGTCTTGTTCTTCTTGTCCTTCCTACTTGGCTTTCCTTTACTGCTGCTAGCACCATTATGACCCATGAGATGAAATGATTGTTCTGCATCTTTTGCTTAATCTCCTTTCCTCCTGTATGAGCATGATCGTTAACTCTTTAATGTTCTATTTTTCCTTAATGGTGTTGTAATTCACATGGAACTGATCAAACTCATGAGATAGAGAGTTGATGACGAACTGGACAAGAAATGTCTCATTTATGTTCATCCCCATGGTCGATAACTTTGCTGCCAAATTGGACATATGCATCATATGATCGTGGATAGGCTGAGACCAGTCAAATCTCTTCGTAGTTAGCATAGACATAATGCTGCCTACAATCGACTTGTTAGCCAAATCCGACTTTGAATACTCTTTCATTACAAATAAGAATTCCATTGCACTCTCTGTCTTAGGAAGAGATGGCTTAAGATTTTCTGCCACCGTAATCCTCATAAGGCTCAAACCCAGCCTGTTAGACCGCTGCTATAACTCATAAAATGGCTTTTCTGCATTGGAACTGGCCTCTATAATGGCAGTGGGCGGTACTTCTGTAATGATTGCAAGGTCCAAGACCATAATAGCCAATGTGAATCGGATCTGTTCGGACCAATCATCATAGTTGAACCCATTGAACTTCACGACAGAGTTTGCATATGCAAATAGATTTGATGAAGCTGCAAACATTTATACATGTTTATCTATTAGGGCTCGCTTGGTATTGATATCTAGATATCAGATATCGGATATCAACCCTGATATCTGATATCTAATGTTTGGTATGGCTAGATATCGATATCCATTAAAAGTGATGTCGATATCTAGTGTTTGGTATGCCAAAGATTTTACTTGATATCAAGTGATATTTGATATATGCGTTTGGTAACGCCAGATATCGATATCACTCGATATCTAGATATCAAATTTGGCCTATTTTGATATACTGATTTTTAGGGAGGTATCACTTGATATCGATATCGCCCGATATCAATATCTTGATACCGATATTGATATCTTGATACCGATACCGATATCTTGATATCAAGATATCAACCGATATTGATATCTCGATATCGATACCGATATCGATATCGATATCTTGATATCTAGATATTGATATCAAACGGGGCCTTAGTGCTTTGAAATTTAATACAGATTCGGACAATAAACCTTAAAACATGTATTCAAGCAACTTTTGGGCAATACTCAAATACACATACAATCATTGATGCTAAAATATATAAACTTTAATGGACAATCACCACACACATTAGACAAATAAGCATGTTATCTTTGGATATACATCAACCTGAAAAAGTGTACTTTTAGCACCAACAAGTTACTCTTCTTGGATTTCATCGTTGGTGAAGAAGGAATTCAGGTGGACGAGGACAAGGTGAGCGCTATTAGAAATTGGCCTACCCCACAATCAGTCACGGAAGTCCGCAGTTTCCATGGGTTGGCAACTTTCTACAGGAGATTTGTGAGGGACTTCAGCACCATCATGGCCCCTATCACGGAGTGCCTAAAGAAAGGAAAGTTCCATTGGGGGCCTGAACAAGAAAGGGGCTTTGCTATGATCAAAGAAAAACTTTGCACTGCACCTGTCCTAGCCCTGCCGGACTTTGATAGGATCTTCCAGGTAGAGTGCGACGCTAGTGGTGTGGGAATTGGTGCCGTACTATCCCAGGAAAAGAGGCTAGTGGCCTTTTTCAGCGAGAAGCTAAGTGTCACTAGACAGAAGTGGAGCACTTATGATCAGGAATTTTATGCCGTGTTTCGGGCATTAAAGCAATGGGAGCATTACCTCTTTCAGATGATATTCGTTCTCTTCACTGATCACCAAGCTTTGAAGTTTCTCCATAGCCAGAAAGTCATCAACAAGATGCATGCTCGTTGGGTGAGTTTTCTGCAGAAATTTCCTTTTTGCGCAAAAAGCTTTCCGTGAAATTTTCGGACCAAAAGTGACCATATCGGCATCACTGACGTCACCATGCTTTATCCATTAAAACTGATTTGTTTTTGCTAAGATGTGTACCAAACATATTTCTATGGTGTATAGGTCATAATGGGAGCTTTTTGCACGAAAAGCTTTCCGTGCAATTTTTGGACGAAAAGTGACCATATCGGCATCATCGGGGTCACCTTTCTTTATCCATCAGAACTGAGTTGTTTTCGCTCAAATGTGTGCCAAACGTGTTTATATGGATATAGGTCATAATAGGAGCTTTCTGCACGAAAAGCTTTCCGTGAAATTTTCGGAGCAAAAGTGACCATATCGGCATCATCGGAGTCACCTTTCTTTATCCATCAAAACTAAGTTGCTTTCGCTCAAATTTTTCCCAAACATGTTTATATGGTGTATAGGTCGTAATGTGAGCTTTTTGCGCGAAAAGCTTTCCGTGAAATTTTCGGACCAAAAGTAACCATATCGGCATCACCTTCCTTTATCCAGAAAAATGAGTTGATTTCGCTCAAATGTATCCCAAACATGTTTATATTGTGTATAGGTCATAATGGGAGCTTTTTGCGCGAAAACCTTTCCGTGAAATTTTTGGAACAAAAGTGACCATATCGGCATCGCCGGCGTCACCTTTCTTTATCCATTAAAACTGAGTTCTTTTCACTCAAATGTGTCCCAGACATATTTATATGGTATATAGGTCATAATGAGAGCTTTTTGCGCGAAAAACTTTTTGTGAAATTTTCAGACCAAAAGTGACCATATCGAATCACCGGCGTCACATTTCTTTATCCATCAAAACTGAGTTATTTTCGCTCAAATGTGTCCGAAGCATGTTTATATGGTGTATAGGTCATAATGGGAGCTTTTTGCGCGAAAAACTTTCCGTGAAATTTTCGGACCAAAACCGACCATATCGGCGTCACCGACGTCATCTTTCTTTATCCATCAAAATAGAGTTGTTTTCGGTCAAATGTGTTCCAAACATGTTTATATGGTGTGTAGGTCATAATGTGAGCTTTTTGCGCGAAAAGCTTTCCGTCCAATTTTCGGACGAAAAGTGACAATATCGGTATCACCGACGTCACCTTTCTTTATCCATCAAAATTGAAATAATTTCGCTCAAATGTGTCCCAAACATGTTTATATGGTGTATAGATCATAATGTGAGCTTTTTGCGCGAAAAGCTTTCAGTGAAATTTTCGGACCCAAATTGACCATATCGGTATCACTGGCGTCACCTTTCTTTATCCATCAAATCTAATTTGTTTTCACTCAAATGTGTCCCAAACATGTTTATATGGTGTATAGGTCATAATGAGAGCTTTTTGCGCGAAAAGCTTTCCGTCAAATTTTCGGACGAAAAGTGACCATATAGGCATCACCGACGTCACCTTTCTTTATCCATCAAAATTGAAATATTTTCGCTCAAATGTGTCCCAAACATGTTTATATGGTGTATAGATCATAATGGGAGCTTTTTCCGCGAAAAGCTTTCCGTGAAATTTTCGGACCAAAATTGACCATATCGGCATCATTGGCGTCACCTTTCTTTATCCATCAAATCTAATTTGTTTTCACTCAAATGTGTCCCAAACATGTTTATATGGTGTATAGGTCATAATGGGAGCTTTTTGTGCAAAAAGCTTTCCGTGAAATTTTCAGACCAAAAGTGACCATATCGGCATCACTGGCGTCACCTTTCTTTATCCATCAGAACTGAGTTGTTTTCGCTCAAATGTGTGCCAAACGTGTTTATATGGAGTATAGATCATGATTGGAGCTTTCTGCACGAAAAGCTTTTTGTGAAATTTTTGGACAAAAAGTGACCATATCGGCATCATTAGAGTCACCTTTCTTTATCCATCAGAACTGAGTTATTTTTGCTCAAATGTGTGGCAAACGTGTTTATATGGAGTATAGATCATGATAGGAGCTTTCTGCACGAAAAGCTTTCCGTGAAATTTTCGGACAAAAAGTGACCATATCGGCATCATCGGAGTCACCTTTCTTTATCCAACAAAACTGAGTTGTTTCCGCTCAAATGTGTGCGAAACGTGGTTATATGGAGTATAGGTCATAATAGGAGCTTTCTGCGCGAAAAGCTTTCCGTGAAATTTCCGGACCAAAAGTAACCATATCGGCATCACCTTCCTTTATCCATAAAAAATGAGTTTATTTCGCTCAAATGTATCCCAAACATGTTTATATTGTGTATAAGTCATAATGGGAGCTTTATGCGCGATAAGCTTTCCGTGAAATTTTCGGAACAAAAGTGACCATATCGGCATCGCCGGCGTCACCTTTCTTTGTCCATTAAAACTGAGTTCTTTTCGATCAAATTTGTCCCAAACATGTTTATATGGTGTATAGGCCATAATGTGAGCTTTTTGCGCGAAAAGGTTTCCGTGAATTTTCGGACCAAAAGTGACCATATCGGCATCATTGGCGTCACCTTTCTTTATCGATCAAAAGTGATTTGTTTTCGCTCAAATGTGTACCAAAGATATTTATATGGTGTATACGTCATAATGGGAGCTTTTTGCGCAAAAAGCTTTTTGTGAAATTTTCGGACGAAAAATGACCATATCGGCATCATCGGCGTCACCTTTCTTTATCCATCAGAACTGAGTTATTTTCGCTCAAATGTGTGCCAAACGTGTTTATATGAAGTATAGATCATAATAGGAGCTTTCTGCACGAAGAGCTTTCCGTGAAATTTTCGGACCAAAAGTGACCATATCGGCATCATCGGAGTCACCTTTCTTTATCAATCAAAACTGAGTTATTTTCGCTCAAATGTGTGCAAAACATGTTTATATGGAGTGTAGGTCATAATAGGAGCTTTCTGGGCGAAAAGCTTTCTGTGAAATTTTCGGACCAAATGTAACCATATCGGCATCACCTTCCTTTAACCATAAAAAAGGAGTTTATTTTGGTGAAATGTATCCCAAACATGTTTATATTGTGTATAGGTCATAATGGGAGCTTTTTGCGCGAAAAGCTTTCTGGAAATTTTCGGAACAAAAGTGACAATATCGAGATCGCCATCGTCACCTTTCTTTCTACATTAAAACTGAGTTCTTTTCGATCAAATGTGTCCCAAAAATGTTTATATTGTGTATAGGTCATAATGTGAGCTTTTTGCGCGAAAAGGTTTCCGTGAATTTTTGGACCAAAAGTGACCATATCGGCATCACTGGCGTCACCTTTCTTTATCCATCAAAACTAATTTGTTTTCACTCAAATGTGTTCCAAACATGTTTATATGGTGTAAAGGTCATAATAGGAGCTTTTTCGCAAAAAGCTTTCAGCTAAATTTTCGGACAAAAAGTGACCATATCGGCATCACTGGCGTCACCTTTCTTTATCCATCAAAACTAATTTGTTTTGCGCTTAAATGTGTACCAAACATATTTATATGGTGTATAGGTCATAATGGGAGCTTTTTGCGCGAAAAGCTTTCGGTGAAATTTGGGGACGAAAAGTGACCATATCGGCATCGTCGGCGTCACCTTTCTTTATCCATCAGAACTGAGTTGTTTTCGCTCAAATGTGTTCCAAACGTGTTTATATGGAGTATAGATCATGAGAGGAGCTTTCTGCGCGAAAATCTTTCCGTGAAATTTTCGTACAAAAGTGACCATATCGGCATCATCGGAGTCACCTTTCTTTATCCATCAAAACTGAGTTGTTTTCGCTCAAATGTATGCGAAACGTGTTTATATAGAGTATAGGTCATAATAGGAGCTTTTTGCGCGAAAAGCTTTCCGTGAAATTTTCGGACCAAAAGTAACCATATCGGCATCACCTTCCTTTAACCATAAAAAAGGAGTTTATATCGCTCAAATGTATCCCAAACATGTATATATTGTGTATAGGTCATAATGGTAGCTTTTTGCGCGAAAAGCTTTCTGGAAATTTTCGGAACAAAAGTGACCATATCGGGATCGCCAGTGTCACCTTTCTTTGTCCATTAAAACTGAGTTCTTTTCGATCAAATGTGTCCCAAAAATGTTTAGATGGTGTATAGGTCATAATGTGAGCTATTTGCGCGAAAAGGTTTCCGTGAATTTTCGGACCAAAAGTGACCATATCGGCATCACTGGCGTCACCTTTCTTTATCCATCAAAACTGATTTGTTTTCACTCAAATGTGTCCCAAACATGTTTATATGGTGTATAGGTCATAATGGGAGCTTTTTGCGGAAAAAGCTTTCCGTGAAATTTTCGGACCAAAAGTGACCATACCGGCATCACCGAAGTCATCTTTCTTTATCCATCAAAAAAGAGTTTTTTTCGGTCAAATGTGTCCCAAACATGTTTATATGGTGTATAGGCCGTAATGGAAGCTTTTTGCGCGAAAAGCTTTTCGTCAAATTTTCGGACGAAAAGTGACCATATCGGCATCACCGACGTCACCTTTCTTTATCTATCAAAATTGAAATATTTTCGCTCAAATGTGTCCCAAACATGTTTATTTAGTGTATAGGTCATAATGGGAGCTTTTTGCGCGAAAAGCTTTCCGTGAAATTTTCGTACCAAAATTGACCATATCTGCATCACTAGCGTCACCTTTCTTTATCCGTCAAAACTAATTTCTTTTCACTGAAATGTGTCCCAAACATGTTTATATGGTGTATAGGTCATAATGGGAGCTTTTTGCGTGGAAAACTTTTCGTGAAATTTTCGGACCAAAATTGACCATATCGGCATCACTGGCGTCACCTTTCTTTATCCATCAAAACTAATTTGTTTTCACTCAAATGTGTTCCAAACATGTTTATACGGTGTATAGGTCATAATGGGAGCTTTTTGCACAAAAAGCTTTCCGTGAAATTTTCGGACCAAAAGTGACCATATCGGCATCATTGGCGTCACCTTTCTTTATCCATCAGAACTGAGTTGTTTTCGCTCAAATGTGTGCCAAACGTATTTATATGGAGTATAGATAATGATAGGAGCTTTCTGCGGGAAAAACTTTCCGTGAAATTTTCGGAACAAAAGTGACCACATTGGCATCATCGGAGTCAACTTTCTTTATCCATCAAAACTGAGTTGTTTTCGCTCAAATGTGTGCAAAACGTGTTTATATGGAGTATAAGTCGTAATAGGAGCTTTTCTGCGCGAAAAGCTTTCCGTGAAATTTTCGGACCAAAAGTAACCATATCGGCATCACCTACATTTAAACATCAAAAATGAGTTTTTTCGCTCAAATGTATCCCAAACATGTTTATATTCTTTATAGGTCATAATGGGAAATTTTTTCGCGAAAAGCTTTCCGTGAAATTTTCGGAACAAAAGTGACCATATCGGGACCGCCAGTGTCACCTTTCTTTGTCCATTAAAACTGAGTTCTTTTCGATCAAATGTGTCCCAAAAATGTTTATATGGTGTATAGGTCATAATGTGAGCTTTTTGCGCGAAAAGGTTTCCGTGAATTTTCGGACCAAAAGTGACCATATCGGCATCACTGGCATCACCTTTCTTTATCCATCAAAACTGATTTGTTTTCACTCAAATGTGTCCCAACCATGTTTATATGGTGTATAGGTCATAATGGGAGCTTTTTGCGGAAAAAGCTTTCCGTGAAATTTTCGGACCAAAGGTGACCATACCGGCATCACCGAAGTCATCTTTCTTTATCCATCAAAAAAGAGTTTTTTTCGTTTAAATGTGTCCCAAACATGTTTATATGGTGTATAGGCCGTAATGGGAGCTTTTTGCGCGAAAAGCTTTTCGTCAATTTTTCGGACGAAAAGTGAACATATCGGCATCACCGACGTCACCTTTCTTTATCTATCAAAATTGAAATATTTTCGCTCAAATGTGTCCCAAACATGTTTATTTAGTGTATAGGTCATAATGGGAGCTTTTTGCGCGAAAAGCTTTCCGTGAAATTTTCGTACCAAAATTGACCATATCTACATCACTAGCGTCACCTTTCTTTATCCATCAAAACTAATTTGTTTTCACTGAAATGTGTCCCAAACATGTTTATATGGTGTATAGGTCATAATGGGAGCTTTTTGCGTGGAAAACTTTTCGTGAAATTTTCGGACCAAAATTGACCATATCGGCATCACTGGCGTCACCTTTCTTTATCCATCAAAACTAATTTGTTTTCACTCAAATGTGTCCCAAACATGTTTATATGGTGTATAGGTCATAATGGGAGCTTTTTGCACAAAAAGCTTTCCGTGAAATTTTCGGACCAAAAATGACCATATCGGCATCATTGGCGTCACCTCTTTATCCATCAGAACTGAGTTGTTTTCGCTCAAATGTGTGCCAAACGTGTTTATATGGAGTATAGATCATGATAGGAGCTTTCTGCGGGAAAAACTTTCCGTGAAATTTTCGGAACAAAGGTGACCACATTGGCATCATCGGAGTCAACTTTCTTTATCCATCAAAACTGAGTTGTTTTCGCTCAAATGTGTGCAAAACGTGTTTATATGGAGTATAGGTCGTAATAGGAGCTTTCTGCGCGAAAAGCTTTCCGTGAAATTTTTGGACCAAAAGTAACCATATCGGCATCACCTACATTTAAACATCAAAAATGAGTTTATTTCGCTCAAATGTATCCCAAACATGTTTATATTCTTTATAGGTCATAATGGGAAATTTTTTCGCGAAAAGCTTTCCGTGAAATTTTCGGAACAAAAGTGAACATATCGGCATCGCCGGCGTCACCTTTCTTTATCGATTAAAACTGAGTTCTTTTCGCTCAAATGTGTTCCAAACATGTTTATATGGTGTATAGGTCATAATGTGAGCTTTTTGCGCGAAAAAGTTTCTGTGAAATTTTCAGACCAAAAGTGACCATATCGGATCACCGGCTTCACATTTCTTTATCCATCAAAACTGAGTTATTTTCGCTCAAATGTGTCCGAAGCACCTTGATATGGTGTATAGGTCATAATGGGAGCTTTTTGCGCGGAAAGTTTTTCATAAATTTTTTGGACCAAAAGTGACCATATCGGCATCACCGACGTCATCTTTCTTTATCCATCAAAACAGAGTTGTTTACGGTCAAATGTTTCCCAAACATGTTTATATGGTGTATAGGTAGTAATGGGAGCTTTTTGCGCGAAAAGCTTTCTGTCAAATTTTCGGACGGAAAGTGACCATATCGGCATCACCGACGTCACCTTTCTTTATCCATCAAAATTGAAATATTTTCGCTTAAATGTGTCCCAAACATGTTTATATGGTGTATAGGTCATAATGTGAGCTTTTTGCCCGAAAAGTTTTCCGTGAAATTTTTGGAACAAAAGTGACCATATCGGTATCGCCGGCGTCACCTTTCTTTGTCCATTAAAACTGAGTTCTTTTCGATCAAATGTGTCCCAAACATGTTTATATGGTGTATAGGTCATAATGTGAGCTTTTTGCGCGAAAAGGTTTCCGTGAATTTTCGGACCAAAAGTGACCATATCGGCACCACTGGCGTCACCTTTCTTTATCCATCAAAACTGATTTGTTTTCACTCAAATGTGTCCCAAACATGTTTATATGGTGTATAGGTCATAATGAGAGGTTTTTGCGCAAAAATCTTTCCATGAAATTTTCGGACCAAAAGTGACCATATCGGCATCACTGGCATCACCATTCTTTATCCATCAAAACTGATTTGTCTTCGCTCAAATGTGTACCAAAGATATTTATATGGTGTATAGGTCATAATGGGAGCTTTTTGCGCGAAAAGCTTTCCGTGAAATTTTCGGACGAAAAATGACCATTTCGGCATCATCGGCGTCACCTTTCTTTATCCATCAGAACTGAGTTGTTTTTGCTCAAATGTGTGCCAAACGTGTTTATATGAAGTATAGATCATAATAGGAGCTTTCTGCACGAAGAGCTTTCCGTGAAATTTTCGGACCAAAATTGACCATATCGGCATCATCGGAGTCACCTTTTTGTATCCATCAAAACTGAGTTGTTTTCGCTCAAATGTGTCAGAAACGTGTTTATATGGAGTATAGGTCGTAATAGGAGCTTTCTGGGCGAAAAGCTTTCCGTGAAATTTTCGGACCAAAAGTAACCATATCGGCATCACCTTCCTTTATCCATCAAAAATGAGTTTATTTCGATCAAATGTATCCCATACATGTTTATATTGTGTATAGGTCAAAATGGGAGCTTTTTGCGCGAAAAGCTTTCCGTCAAATTTTCGGAAGAAAAGTGACCGTATCGGCATCACCGACGTCACCTTTCTTTATCCATCAAAATTAAAATATTTTCGCTCAAATGTGTCCCAAACATGTTTATATTGTGTATAGGTCATAATGGGAGCTTTTTGCGCGAAAAGCTTTCCGTGAAATTTTCAGACCAAAATTGACCATATCGGCATCGCTTGAGTCACCTTTCTTTATCCATCAAAACTGATTTCTTTTCACTGAAATGTGTCCTAAACATTTTTATATGGTGTAAAGGTCATAATGGGAGCTTGTTGCGCAAAAAGCTTTCCGTTAAATTTTTGGACCAAAAGTGACCATATCCGCATCACTGGCGTCACCTTTCTTTATCCATGAAAACTGATTTGTTTTTGCTTAAATGTGTACCAAACATATTTCTATGGTGTATAGGTCATAATGGGAGCTTTTTGCGCGAAAAGCTTTCCGTGAAATTTTGGGACGAAAAGTGACCATATCGGCATCATCTGCGTCACCTTTCTTTATCCATCAGAACTGAGTTGTTTTCGCTAAAATGTGTGCTAAATGTGTTTATATGGAGTATAGATCATGATAGGAGCTTTCTGCACGAAAATCTTTCTGTGAAATTTTCGTACAAAAAGTGACCATATCGACATCATCGGAGTCACCTTTATTCATCCATCAAAACTGAGTTGTTTTCGCTCATTTGTATCCCAAACATGTTTATATTGTGTATAGGTCATAATGGAAACTTTTTGCGCGAAAAGCTTTCCGTGAAATTTTCGGAACAAAAGTGACCATATCGGGATCGCCAGCGTCACCTTTCTTTGTCCATTAAAACTGAGTTCTTTTCGATCAAATGTGTCCCAAAAATGTTTATATGGTGTATAGGTCATAATGTGAGCTTTTTGCGCGAAAAGGTTTCCGTGAATTTTCGGACCAAATGTGACCATATCGGCATCACTGGCATCACCTTTCTTTATCCTTCAAAACTGATTTGTTTTCACTCAAATGTGTCCCAAACATGTTTATATGGTGTATAGGTAATAATGGGAGCTTTTTGCGGAAAAAGCTTTCCGTGAAATTTTCGGACCAAAAGTGACCATACCGTTATCACCGAAGTCATCTTTCTTTATCCATCAAAAAAGAGTTTTTTTCGGTCAAATGTGTCCCAAACATGTTTATATGGTGTATAGGCCGTAATGGGAGCTTTTTGCGCGAAAAGCTTTTCGTCAAATTTTCGGACGAAAAGTGACCATATCGGCATCACCGACGTCACCTTTCTTTATCTATCAAAATTGAAATATTTTCGCTCAAATGTGTCCCAAACATGTTTATTTAGTGTATAGGTCATAATGGGAGCTTTTTGCGCAAAAAGCTTTCCGTGAAATTTTCGTACCAAAATTGACCATATCTGCATCACTAGCGTCACCTTTCTTTATCTGTCAAAACTAATTTCTTTTCACTGAAATGTGTCCCAAACATGTTTATATGGTGTATAGGTCATAATGGGAGCTTTTTGCGTGGAAAACTTTTCGTGAAATTTTCGGACCAAAATTGACCATATCGGCATCACTGGCGTCACCATTCTTTATCCATCAAAACTAATTTGTTTTCACTCAAATGTGTCCCAAACATGTTTATACGGTGTATAGGTCATAATGGGAGCTTTTTGCACAAAAAGCTTTCCGTGAAATTTTCGGACCAAAAGTGACCATATCGGCATCATTGGCGTCACCTTTCTTTATCCATCAGAACTGAGTTATTTACGGTCAAATGTTTCCCAAACATGTTTATATGGTGTATAGGTAGTAATGGGAGGTTTTTGCGCGAAAAGCTTTCTGTCAAATTTTCGGACGAAAAGTGACCATATCGGCATCACCGACGTCACCTTTCTTTATCCATCAAAATTGAAATATTTTCGCTTAAATGTGTCCCAAACATGTTTATATGGTGTATAGGTCATAATGTGAGCTTTTTGCCCGAAAAGTTTTCCGTGAAATTTTTGGAACAAAAGTGACCATATCGGCACCACTGGCGTCACCTTTCTTTATCCATCAAAACTGATTTGTTTTCACTCAAATGTGTCCCAAACATGTTTATATGGTGTATAGGTCATAATGGGAGGTTTTTGCGCAAAAATCTTTCCATGAAATTTTCAGACCAAAAGTGACCATATCGGCATCACTGGCGTCACCATTCTTTATCCATCAAAACTGATTTGTCTTCGCTCAAATGTGTACCAAAGATATTTATATGGTGTATAGGTCATAATGGGAGCTTTTTGCACGAAAAGCTTTCCGTGAAATTTTCGGACGAAAAATGACCATTTCGGCATCATCGGCGTCACCTTTCTTTATCCATCAGAACTGAGTTGTTTTTGCTCAAATATGTGCCAAACGTGTTTATATGAAGTATAGATCATAATAGGAGCTTTCTGCACGAAGAGCTTTCCGTGAAATTTTCGGACCAAAAGTGACCATATCGGCATCATCGGAGTCACCTTTTTGTATCCATCAAAACTGAGTAGTTTTCGCTCAAATGTGTGCGAAACGTGTTTATATGGAGTATAGGTCGTAATAGGAGCTTTCTGGGCGAAAAGCTTTCCGTGAAATTTTCGGACCAAAAGTAACCATATCGGCATCACCTTCCTTTATCCATCAAAAATGAGTTTATTTCGATCAAATGTATCCCAAACATGTTTATATTGTGTATAGGTCATAATGGGAGCTTTTTGCGCGAAAAGCTTTCCGTCAAATTTTCGGACGAAAAGTGACCGTATCGGCATCACCGACGTCACCTTTCTCTATCCATCAAAATTAAAATATTTTCGCTCAAATGTGTCCCAAACATGTTTATATTGTGTATAGGTCATAATGGGAGCTTTTTGCGCGAAAAGCTTTCCGTGAAATTTTCAGACCAAAATTGACCATATCGGCATCGCTTGAGTCACCTTTCTTTATCCATCAAAACTGATTTCTTTTCACTGAAATGTGTCCTAAACATTTTTATATGGTGTAAAGGTCATAATGGGAGCTTGTTGCGCAAAAAGCTTTCCGTTAAATTTTTGGACCAAAAGTGACCATATCCGCATCACTGGCGTCACCTTTCTTTATCCATGAAAACTGATTTGTTTTTGCTTAAATGTGTACCAAACATATTTCTATGGTGTATAGGTCATAATGGGAGCTTTTTGCGCGAAAAGCTTTCCGTGAAATTTTGGGACGAAAAGTGACCATATCGGCATCATCTGCGTCACCTTTCTTTATCCATCAGAACTGAGTTATTTTCGCTCAAATGTGTGCTAAACGTGTTTATATGGAGTATAGATCATGATAGGAGCTTTCTGCACGAAAATCTTTCCCTGAAATTTTCGGACAAAAAGTTACCATATCGACATCATCGGAGTCACCTTTATTCATCCATCAAAACTGAGTTGTTTTCGCTCAATTGATCCCAAACATGTTTATATTGTGTATAGGTCATAATGGAAACTTTTTGCGCAAAAAGCTTTCCGTGAAATTTTTGGAACAAAAATGACCATATCAGCATCGCCGACGTCACCTTTCTTTGTCCATTATAACTGAGTTCTTTTCGATCAAATGTGTCCCAAACATGTTTATATGGTGTATAGGTCATAATGTGAGCTTTTTGCGTGAAATGTTTTTCGTGAATTTTCGGACAAAAAGTGACCATATCGGCATCATTGGCGTCACCTTTATTTATCCATCAAAACTGATTTGTTTTCACTCAAATGTGTCCCACACATATTTATATGGTGTATAGGTCATAATGGGAGGTTTTTGCGCAAAAATCTTTCCGTGAAATATTCGGACCAAAAGTGACCATATCGGCATCACCGACGTCATCTTTCTTTATCCATCAAAAAAGAGTTGTTTTCGGTCAAATGTGTCCCAAACATGTTTATATGGTGTATAGGTCGTAATGGGAGCTTTTTGCGCGAAAAGCTTTTCGTCAAATTTTCAGACGAAAAGTGACCATATCGGCATCAGCGACGTCACCTTTCTTTATCCATCAAAATTGAAATATTTTCGGTCAAATGTGTCCCAAACATGTTTATATGGTGTATAGGTCATAATGGGAGCTTTTTGCGCGGAAAGCTTTTCGTGAAATTTTCGGACCAAAATTGACCATGTCGGCATCACTGGCGGCACCTTTCTTTATCCATCAAAACTAATTTGTTTTCACTCAAATGTGTCCCAAACATGTTTATATGGTGTATATGTCATAATGGGAGCTTTTTGCACAAAAAGCATTTCGTGAAATTTTCGGACCAAAAGTGACCATGTCGGCATCATCGGCGTCACCTTTCTTTATCCATCAGAACTGAGTTGTTTTCGCTCAAATATGTGCCAAACGTGTTTATATGGAGTATATATCATAATGGGAACTTTTTGCACAAAAAGCATTCCGTGAAATTTTGGGACGAAAAGTGACCATATCGGCATCATCTGCGTCACCTTTCTTTATCCATCATAACTGAGTTGTTTTCGCTCAAATGTGTGCTAATTGTGTTTATATGGAGTATAGATCATGATAGGAGCTTTCTGCACGAAAATCTTTCCGTGAAATTTTCGGACAAAAGTGACCATATCGACATCATCGGAGTCACCTTTCTTCATCCATCAAAACTGAGTTGTTTTCGATCAATTGTATCCCAAACATGTTTATATTGTGTATAGGTCATAATGGAACCTTTTTGCGCGAAAAGCTTTCTGTGAAGTTTTTGGAACAAAAGTGACCATATCGGCATCGCCGACGTCACCTTTCTTTGTCCATTATAACTGAGTTCTTTTCGATCAAATGTGTCCCAAACATGTTTATATGGTGTATAGGTCATAATGTGAGCTTTTTGCGCGAAAGTTTTCCGTGAATTTTCGGACAAAAAGTGACCATATCGGCATCATTGGCGTCACCTTTATTTATCCATCAAAACTGATTTGTTTTCACTCAAATGTGTCCCACACAAGTTTATATGGTGTATAGGTCATAATGGGAGCTTTTTGCGCAAAAAGCTTTCCGTGAAATATTCGGACCAAAAGTGACCATATCGGCATCACCGACGTCATCTTTCTTTATCCATCAAAAAAGAGTAGTTTTCGGTCAAATGTGTCCCAAACATGTTTATATGGTGTATAGGTCGTAATGGGAGCTTTTTGCGCGAAAAGCTTTTCGTCAAATTTTCAGACGAAAAGTGACCATATCGGCATCAGCGACGTCACCTTTCTTTATCCATCAAAATTGAAATATTTTCGGTCAAATGTGTCCATTACATGTTTATATGGTGTATAGGTCATAATGGGAGCTTTTTGTGCGGAAAGCTTTTCGTGAAATTGTCGGACCAAAATTGACCATGTCGGCATCACTGGAAACACCTTTCTTTATCCATCAAAACTAATTTGTTTTCACTCAAATGTGTCTCAAACATGTTTATATGGTGTATAGGTCATAATGGGAGCTTTTTGCACAAAAAGCATTCCGTGAAATTTTCGGACCAAAAGTGACCATGTCGGCATCATCGGCGTCACCTTTCTTTATCCATCAGAACTGAGTTGTTTTCGCTCAAATGTGTGCCAAACGTGTTTATATAGAGTATGTATCATAATTGGAAGTTTTTGCACAAAAAGCTTTCCGTGAAATTTTCGGACCAAAAGTGACCATGTCGCCATCACCGGCGTCACCCTTCTTTATCCATCAGAACTGAGTTGTTTTTGCTCAAATGTGTCCCAAGCATGTTTATATGGTGTATAGTCATAATGAGAGCTTTTTGCGCGAAAAGCTTTCCGTGAAATTTTCGGACCAAAAGTAACTATATCAGCATCTCCGACGTTACCTTTCTTTATCCATCAAAACTGAGTTGTTTTCACTCACATGTGTCCCAAAAATGTTTATATGGTGTATAGGTCATAATGTGAGCTTTTTGCGCGAAAAGCTTTCCGTGAAAATTTTGGACCAAAAGTGACTATATCGGCATCACCAGCGTCGCCTTTCTTTATCCATCAAAACCGAGTTGTTTTCGCTCAAATGTGTCCCAAGCATTTTTATATGGTGTATAGGTCATAATGGGAGATTTTTACGCGAAAAGCTTTCCGTGAAATTTTCGGACCAAAAGTGACCAAATCGGCCTCACCGGAGTAACCTTTCTTTATCCATCAGAAATTTGTTGCTTTCACTCAAATGTGTCCCAAGCATGTTTATATGGTGTATAGGTCATCATTGCAGCTTTTTGCGTGAAAAGCTTTCCGTGAAATTTTCGGACCAAAAGTGACCATATCGGCATCACCGACGTCACCTTTCTTTATCCATCAAAATTGAAATATTTTCGCTCAAATGTGTCCCAATCATGTTTATATGGTGTATAGGTCATAATGGGAGCCTTTGGCGCAAAAAGCTTTCCGTGAAATTTTCGGACCAAAAGTGACCATATCGGCATCACTGGCGTCACCTTTCTATATCCATCAAAACTAATTTGTTTCGCTCAAATGTGTACCAAACATATTTATATGGTGTATAGGTCATTATGTGAGCTTTTTGCGCGAAAAGGTTTCCGTGAAATTTTCGGACCAAAAGTGACCATATCGGGATCACTGGCGTCACCTTTCTTTATCCATAAAAACTGATTTGTTTTCACTCAAATGTGTCCCAAACATGTTTATATGGTGTATAGGTCATAATTTGAGCATTTTGCGCAAAAAGCTTTCCGTGAAATTTTCGGACCAAAAGTGACCATATCGGCATCACTGGCGTCACCTTTCTTTATCCATCAAAACTAATTTGTTTCGCTCAAATGTTTACTAAACATATTTATATGGTGTATAGGTCATAATATGAGCTTTTTGCGCGAAAAGCATTCCGTCAAATTTTCAGACGAAAAGTGACCATATCGGCGTCATCGGCGTCACCTTTCTTTATCCATCAGAACTGAGCTGTTTTCACTCAAATATGTGCCAAAAGTGTTTATATAGTGTATAGGTCATAATGTGAGCTTTTTGCGCGAAAAGCTTTCCGCGAAATTTTCGGACCAAAAGTGACCATATCGGCATCACGAGCGTCGCCTCTCTTTATCCATCAAAACTGAGTTGTTTTTGCTCAAATGTGTCCCAAACATGTTTATATGGTGTATAGGGCATAATTGCAGCTTTTTGTGCAAAAAGCTTTCCGTGAAAATTTTGGACCAAAAGTGACCGTATCGGCATCACCGGCGTCGCCTTTCTTTATCCATCAAAACTGAGTTGTTTTCGCTCAAATGTGTCCCAAGCATTTTTATATGGTGTATAGGTTATAATGGGAGATTTTTACGCGAAAAGCTTTCCGTGAAATTTTCGGACCAAAAGTGACCAATTCGGCCTCACCGGAGTCACCTTTCTTTATCCATCAGAAATGTGTTGCTTTCGCTCAAATGTGTCCCAAGTATGTTTATATGGTGTATAGGTCATAATTACAGCTTTTTGCGTGAAAAGCTTTCCGTGTAATTTTCGGACCAAAAGTGACCATATCGGCATCACCGACGTCACCTTTCTTTATCCATCAAAATTGAAATATTTTCGCTCAAATGTGTCCCAAACATGTTTATATGTTTTATAGGACATAATGGGTGCTTTTTGCGCAAAAAGCTTTCCGTGAAAGTTTTGGACCAAAAGTGACCATATCGGCATCACTGGCGTCACCTTTCTTTATCCATCAAAACTAATTTGTTTCGCTCAAATGTGTACCAAACATATTTATATGGTGTATAGGTCAAAATTTGAGCTTTTTGCGCGAAAAGGTTTCCGTGAAATTTTCGGACCAAAAGTGACCATATCGGGATCACTAGCGTCACCTTTCTTTATCTATAAAACTGATTTGTTTTCACTCAAATGTGTCCCAAACATGTTTATACGGTGTATAGGTCATAATGGGAGCTTTTTGCGCAAAAAGCTTTCCGTGAAATTTTTGGACCAAAAGTGACCATATCGGCATCACTGGCGTAACCTTTCTTTATCCATCAAAACTAATTTGTTTTGCTCAAATGTTTACCAAACATATTTATATGGTGTATAAGTCATAATGTGAGCTTTTTGCGCGAAAAGCATTCCGTCAAATTTTCAGACGAAAAGTGACCATATCGGCATCATCGGCGTCACCTTTCTTTATCCATCAGAACTGAGCTGTTTTCACTCAAATATGTGCCAAAAGTGTTTATATAGTGTATAGGTCATAATGTGAGCTTTTTGCGCGAAAAGCTTTCCGCGAAATTTTCGGACCAAACGTGACCATATCGGCATCACCAGCGTCGCCTCTCTTTATCCATCAAAACTGAGTTGTTTTTGCTCAAATGTGTCCCAAGCATGTTTATATGGTGTATAGGTCATAATGGGAGCTTTTTGCACAAAAGGCTTTCCGTGAAATTTTCGGACCAAAAGTGACAAAATCGCCATCACCGGTGTCACCCTTCTTTATCCATCAGAACTGAGTTGTTTTCGCTCAAATGTGTCCCAAGCATGTTTATATGGTGTATAGTCATAATGAGAGCTTTTTGCGCGAAAAGCTTTCCATGAAATTTTCGGACCAAAAGTAACTATATCGGCATCTCCGACGTCACCTTTCTTTATCCATCAAAACTGTGTTGTTTTCACTCACATGTGTCCCAAAAATGTTTATATGGTGTATAGGTCATAATGTCAGCTTTTTACGCGAAAAGTTTTCCGTGAAAATTTTGGACCAAAAGAGACTATATCGGCATCACCAGCGTCGCATTTCTTTATTCATCAAAATTGAGTTGTTTTCACTCAAATGTGTCCCAAGCATTTTCATATGGTGTATATGTCATAATGGGAGCTTTTTACGCGAAAAGCTTTTCGTGAAATTTTCGGACCAAAAGTGCCCAAATCGGCCTCACCGGAGTCACCTTTCTTTATCCATCCGAAATGTGTTGCTTTCACTCAAATGTGTCCCAAGCGTGTTTATACGGTGTATAGGTCATAATTGCAGCTTTTTGCGTGAAAAGCTTTCCGTGAAATTTTCGGACCAAAAGTGACCATATCGGCATCACCGACGTCACCTTTCTTTATACATCAAAATTGAAATATTTTCGCTCAAATGTGTCCCAAACGTGTTTATATGGTGTATAGGTCATAATGGGAGCCTTTGGCGCAAAAATCTTTCCGTGAAATTTTCGGACCGAAAGTGACCATATCGGCATCACTGGCGTCACCTTTCTATATCCATCAAAACTAATTTGTTTCGCTCAAATGTGTACCAAACGTATTTATATGGTGTATAGGTCATAATGTGAGCTTTTTGCGCGAAAAGGTTTCCGTGAAATTTTCGTACCAAAAGTGACCATATCGGGATCACTGGCGTCACCTTTCTTTATCCATAAAAACTGATTTGTTTTCACTAAAATATGTCCCAAACATGTTTATATGGTGTATAGGTCATAATGGGAGCTTTTTGCGCAAAAAGCTTTCCGTGAAATTTTTGGACAAAAAGTGACCATATCGGCATCACTGGCGTCACCTTTCTTTATCCATCAAAACTAATTTGTTTCGCTCAAATGTTTACCAAACATATTTATATGGTGTATAGGTCATAATGTGAGCTTTTTGCGCGAAAAGCATTCCGTCAAATTTTCGGACGAAAAGTGACCATATCGGCATCATCGGCGTCACCTTTCTTTATCCATCAGAACTGAGCTGTTTTCACTCAAATGTGTGCCAAAAGTTTTTATATTGTGCATAGGTCATAATGTGAGCTTTTTGCGCGAAAAGCTTTCCGCGAAATTTTCGGACCAAAAGTGACCATATCGGCATCACGAGCGTCGCCTCTCTTTATCCATCAAAACTTCGTTGTTTTTGCTCAAATGTGTCCCAAACATGTTTATATGGTGTATAGGTCATAATATGAGCTTTTTGTGCAAAAGATTTCCGTGAAAATTTTGGACCAAAAGTGACCATATCGGCATCACCGGCGTCGCCTTTCTTTATCCATCAAAACTTAGTTGTTTTCGCTCAAATGTGTCCCAAGCATTTTTATATGGTGTATAGGTCATAATGGGAGCTTTTTACGCGAAAAGCTTTCCGTGAAATTTTCGGACCAAAAGTGACCAATTCGGCCTCACCGGAGTCACCTTTTCTTTATCCATCAAAAATGTGTTGCTTTTGCTCAAATGTGTCCCAAGTATGTTTATATGGTGTATAGGTCATAATTGCAGCTTTTTGCGTGAAAAGCTTTCCGTGTAATTATCGGACCAAAAGTGACCATATCGGCATCACCGACGTCACCTTTCTTTATCCATCAAAATTGAAATATTTTCGCTCAAATGTGTCCCAAACATGTTTATATGTTTTATAGGTCATAATGGGAGCTTTTTGCGCAAAAAGCTTTCCGTGAATGTTTCGGAACAAAAGTGACCATATCGGCATCACTGGCGTCACCTTTCTTTATCCATCAAAACTAATTTGTTTCGCTCAAATGTTTACCAAACATATTTATATGGTGTATAGGTCATAATGTGAGCTTTTTGCGAGAAAAGCATTCTGTCAAATTTTCGGACGAAAAGTGACCATATCGGGATCATTGGCGTCACCTTTCTTTATCCATCAGAACTGAGTTGTTTTCACTCAAATATGTGCCAAAAGTGTTTATATAGTGTATAGGTTATAATGTGTGCTTTTTGCGCGAAAAGCTTTCCGCGAAATTTTTGGACCAAAAGTGACCATATCGGCATCACCGACGTCACCTTTCTTTATAAATCAAAATTGAAATATTTTCGCTCAAATGTGTCCCAAACGTGTTTATATGGTGTATAGGTCATAATGAGAGCCTTTGGCGCAAAAAGCTTTCCGTGAAATTTTCGGACCGAAAGTGACCATATCGGCATCACTGGCGTCAACTTTCTATATCCATCAAAACTAATTTGTTTCGCTCAAATGTGTACCAAACATATTTATATGGTGTATAGGTCATAATGTGAGCTTTTTGCGCGAAAAGGTTTCCGTGAAATTTTCGTACCAAAAGTGACCATATCGGGATCACTGGCGTCACCTTTCTTTATCCATAAAAACTGATTTGTTTTCACTATAATGTGTCCCAAACATGTTTATATGGTGTATAGGTCATAATGGGAGCTTTTTGCGCAAAAAGCTTTCCGTGAAATTTTTGGACAAAAAGTGACCATATCGGCATCACTGGCGTCACCTTTCTTTATCCATCAAAACTAATTTGTTTCGCTCAAATGTTTACCAAACATATTTATATGGTGTATAGGTCATAATGTGAGCTTTTTGCGCGAAAAGCATTCCGTCAAATTTTCTGACGAAAAGTGACCATATCGGCATCATCGGCGTCACCTTTCTTTATCCATCAGAACTGAGCTGTTTTCACTCAAATGTGTGCCAAAAGTTTTTATATTGTGCATAGGTCATAATGTGAGCTTTTTGCGCGAAAAGCTTTCCGCGAAATTTTCGGACCAAAAGTGACCATATCGGCATCACGAGCGTCGCCTCCCTTTATCCATCAAAACTTAGTTGTTTTTGCTCAAATGTGTCCCAAACATGTTTATATGGTGTATAGGTCATAATATGAGCTTTTTGTGCAAAAAGATTTCCGTGAAAATTTTGGACCAAAAGTGACCATATCGGCATCACCGGCGTCGCCTTTCTTTATCCATCAAAACTTAGTTGTTTTCGCTCAAATGTGTCCCAAGCATTTTTATATGGTGTATAGGTCATAATGGGAGCTTTTTACGCGAAAAGCTTTCCGTGAAATTTTCGGACCAAAAGTGACCAATTCGGCCTCACCGGAGTCACCTTTTCTTTATCCATAAAAAATGTGTTGCTTTTGCTCAAATGGGTCCCAAGTATGTTTATATGGTGTATAGGTCATAATTGCAGCTTTTTGCGTGAAAAGCTTTCCGTGTAATTATCGGACCAAAAGTGACCATATCGGCATCACCGACGTCACCTTTCTTTATCCTTCAAAATTGAAATATTTTCGCTCAAATGTGTCCCAAACATGTTTATATGTTTTATAGGTCATAATGGGAGCTTTTTGCGCAAAAAGCTTTCCGTGAATGTTTCGGAACAAAAGTGACCATATCGGCATCACTGGCATCACCTTTCTTTATCCATCAAAACTAATTTGTTTCGCTCAAATGTTTACCAAACATATTTATATGGTGTATAGGTCATAATGTGAGCTTTTTGCGAGAAAAGCATTCTGTCAAATTTTCGGACGAAAAGTGACCATATCGGGATCATTGGCGTCACCTTTCTTTATCCATCAGAACTGAGTTGTTTTCACTCAAATATGTGCCAAAAGTGTTTATATAGTGTATAGGTTATAATGTGTGCTTTTTGCGCGAAAAGCTTTCCGCGAAATTTTTGGACCAAAAGTGACCATATCGGCATCACCGACGTCACCTTTCTTTATACATCAAAATTGAAATATTTTCGCTCAAATGTGTCCCAAACGTGTTTATATGGTGTATAGGTCATAATGAGAGCCTTTGGCGCAAAAAGCTTTCCGTGAAATTTTCGGACCGAAAGTGACCATATCGGCATCACTGGCGTCAACTTTCTATATCCATCAAAACTAATTTGTTTCGCTCAAATGTGTACCAAACATATTTATATGGTGTATAGGTCATAATGTGAGCTTTTTGCGCGAAAAGGTTTCCGTGAAATTTTCGTACCAAAAGTGACCATATCGGGATCACTGGCGTCACCTTTCTTTATCCATAAAAACTGATTTGTTTTCACTAAAATGTGTCCCAAACATGTTTATATGGTGTATAGGTCATAATGGGAGCTTTTTGCGCAAAAAGCTTTCCGTGAAATTTTTGGACAAAAAGGGACCATATCGGCATCACTGGCGTCACCTTTCTTTATCCATCAAAACTAATTTGTTTCGCTCAAATGTTTACCAAACATATTTATATGGTGTATAGGTCATAATGTGAGCTTTTTGCGCGAAAAGCATTCCGTCAAATTTTCTGACGAAAAGTGACCATATCGGCATCATCGGCGTCACCTTTCTTTATCCATCAGAACTGAGCTGTTTTCACTCAAATGTGTGCCAAAAGTTTTTATATTGTGCATAGGTCATAATGTGAGCTTTTTGCGCGAAAAGCTTTCCGCGAAATTTTCGGACCAAAAGTGACCATATCGGCATCACGAGCGTCGCCTCTCTTTATCCATCAAAACTTAGTTGTTTTTGCTCAAATGTGTCCCAAACATGTTTATATGGTGTATAGGTCATAATATGAGCTTTTTGTGCAAAAAGATTTCCGTGAAAATTTTGGACCAAAAGTGACCATATCGGCATCACCGGCGTCGCCTTTCTTTATCCATCAAAACTTAGTTGTTTTCGCTCAAATGTGTCCCAAGCATTTTTATATGGTGTATAGGTCATAATGGGAGCTTTTTACGCGAAAAGCTTTCCGTGAAATTTTCGGACCAAAAGTGACCAATTCGGCCTCACCGGAGTCACCTTTTCTTTATCCATAAAAAATGTGTTGCTTTTGCTCAAATGTGTCCCAAGTATGTTTATATGGTGTATAGGTCATAATTGCAGCTTTTTGCGTGAAAAGCTTTCCGTGTAATTATCGGACCAAAAGTGACCATATCGGCATCACCGACGTCACCTTTCTTTATCCATCAAAATTGAAATATTTTCGCTCAAATGTGTCCCAAACATGTTTATATGTTTTATAGGTCATAATGGGAGCTTTTTGCGCAAAAAGCTTTCCGTGAATGTTTCGGAACAAAAGTGACCATATCGGCATCACTAGCGTCACCTTTCTTTATCCATCAAAACTAATTTGTTTCGCTCAAATGTTTACCAAACATATTTATATGGTGTATAGGTCATAATATGAGCTTTTTGCGAGAAAAGCATTCTGTCAAATTTTCGGACGAAAAGTGACCATATCGGCATCATTGGCGTCACCTTTCTTTATCCATCATAACTGAGCTGTTTTCACTCAAATATGTGCCAAAAGTGTTTATATAGTGTATACGTTATAATGTGTGCTTTTTGCGCGAAAAGCTTTCCGCGAAATTTTCGGACCAAAAGTGACCATATCGGCATCACGAGCGTCGCCTCTCTTTATCCATCAAAACTGAGTTGTTTTTGCTCAAATGTGTCCCAAACATGTTTATATGGTGTATAGGTCATAATATGAGCTTTTTGTGCAAAAAGGTTTCCGTGAAAATTTTGGACCAAAACTGACCGTATCGGCATCACCGGCGTCGCCTTTCTTTATCCCTCAAAACTGAGTTGTTTTCACTCAAATGTGTCCCAAGCATTTTTATATGGTGTATAGGTCATAATGGGAGATTTTTACGCGAAAAGCTTTCCGTGAAATTTTCAGACCAAAAGTGACCAATTCGGCCTCACCGGAGTCACCTTTCTTTATCCATCAGAAATGTGTTGCTTTCGCTCAAATGTGTCCCAAGTATGTTTATATGGTGTATAGGTCATAATTGCAGCTTTTTGCGTGAAAAGCTTTCCGTGTAATTTTCGGACCAAAAGTGACCATATCGGCATCACCGACGTCACCTTTCTTTATCCATCAAAATTGAAATATTTTCGCTCAAATGTGTCCCAAACATGTTTATATGTTTTATAGGACATAATGGGAGCTTTTTGCGCAAAAAGCTTTCCGTGAAAGTTTTGGACCAAAAGTGACCATATCGGCATCACTGGCGTCACCTTTCTTTATCCATCAAAACTAATTTGTTTCGCTCAAATGTGTACCAAACATATTTATATGGTGTATAGGTCAAAATTTGAGCTTTTTGCGCGAAAAGGTTTCCGTGAAATTTTCGGACCAAAAGTGACCATATCGGGATCACTAGCGTCACCTTTCTTTATCTATAAAACTGATTTGTTTTCACTCAAATGTGTCCCAAACATGTTTATACGGTGTATAGGTCATAATGGGAGCTTTTTGCGCAAAAAGCTTTCCGTGAAATTTTCGGACCAAAAGTGACCATATCGGCATCACTGGCGTAACCTTTCTTTATCCATCAAAACTAATTTGTTTTGCTCAAATGTTTACCAAACATATTTATATGGTGTATAAGTCATAATGTGAGCTTTTTGCGCGAAAAGCATTCCGTCAAATTTTCAGACGAAAAGTGACCATATCGGCATCATCGGCGTCACCTTTCTTTATCCATTAGAACTGAGCTGTTTTCACTCAAATATGTGCCAAAAGTGTTTATATAGTGTATAGGTCATAATGTGAGCTTTTTGCGCGAAAAGCTTTCCGCGAAATTTTCGGACCAAACGTGACCATATCGGCATCACCAGCGTCGCCTCTCTTTATCCATCAAAACTGAGTTGTTTTTGCTCAAATGTGTCCCAAGCATGTTTATATGGTGTATAGGTCATAATGGGAGCTTTTTGCACAAAAGGCTTTCCGTGAAATTTTCGGACCAAAAGTGACCAAATCGCCATAACCGGTGTCACCCTTCTTTATCCATCAGAACTGAGTTGTTTTCGCTCAAATGTGTCCCAAGCATGTTTATATGGTGTATAGTCATAATGAGAGCTTTTTGCGCGAAAAGCTTTCCGTGAAATTTTCGGACCAAAAGTAACTATATCGGCATCTCCGACGTCACCTTTCTTTATCCATCAAAACTGTGTTGTTTTCACTCACATGTGTCCCAAAAATGTTTATATGGTGTATAGGTCATAATGTCAGCTTTTTACGCGAAAAGTTTTCCGTGAAAATTTTGGACCAAAAGAGACTATATCGGCATCACCAGCGTCGCATTTCTTTATTCATCAAAATTGAGTTGTTTTCACTCAAATGTGTCCCAAGCATTTTTATATGGTGTATAGGTCATAATGGGAGCTTTTTACGCGAAAAGCTTTTCGTGAAATTTTCGGACCAAAAGTGACCAAATCGGCCTCACCGGAGTCACCTTTCTTTATCCATCCGAAATGTGTTGCTTTCACTCAAATGTGTCCCAAGCGTGTTTATACGGTGTATAGGTCATAATTGCAGCTTTTTGCGTGAAAAGCTTTCCGTAAATTTTCGGACCAAAAGTGACCATATCGGCATCACCGACGTCACCTTTCTTTATACATCAAAATTGAAATATTTTCGCTCAAATGTGTCCCAAACGTGTTTATATGGTGTATAGGTCATAATGGGAGCCTTTGGCGCAAAAAGCTTTCCGTGAAATTTTCGGACCGAAAGTGACCATATCGGCATCATGGCGTCACCTTTCTATATCCATCAAAACTAATTTGTTTCGCTCAAATGTGTACCAAACATATTTATATGGTGTATTGGTCATAATGTGAGCTTTTTGCGCGAAAAGGTTTCCGTGAAATTTTCGTACCAAAAGTGACCATATCGGGATCACTGGCGTCACCTTTCTTTATCCATAAAAACTGATTTGTTTTCACTAAAATGTGTCCCAAACATGTTTATATGGTGTATAGGTCATAATGGGAGCTTTTTGCGCAAAAAGCTTTCCGTGAAATTTTTGGACAAAAAGTGACCATATCGGCATCACTGGCGTCACCTTTCTTTATCCATCAAAACTAATTTGTTTCGCTCAAATGTTTACCAAACATATTTATATGGTGTATAGGTCATAATGTGAGCTTTTTGCGCGAAAAGCATTCCGTCAAATTTTCGGACGAAAAGTGACCATATCGGCATCATCGGCATCACCTTTCTTTATCCATCAGAACTGAGCTGTTTTCACCCAAATGTGTGCCAAAAGTTTTTATATTGTGCATAGGTCATAATGTGAGCTTTTTGCGCGAAAAGCTTTCCGCGAAATTTTCGGACCAAAAGTGACCATATCGGCATCACCAGCGTCCCCTCTCTTTATCCATCAAAACATAGTTATTTTCGCTCAAATTTGTCCCAAGCATGTTTATATGGTGTATAGGTCATAATGGGAGCTTTTTGCGCAAAAAGCTTTCGGTGAAATTTTCGGACCAAAAGTGACCCTATCGGTATCACTGGCGTCACCTTTCTTTATCCATCAAAACTAATTTGTTTCGCTCAAATGTTTACCAAACATATTTATATGGTGTATAGGTCATAATGTGAGCTTTTTGCGTGAAAAACATTCCGTCAAATTTTCGGACGAAAAGTGACCATATCGGCATCATCTGCGTCACCTTTCTTTATCCATCAGAACTGAGCTGTTTTCACTCAAATATGTGCCAAAATAGTTTATATAGTGTATAGATCAGAAGGTGATCTTTTTGCGCGAATAGCTTTCCGTGAAATTTTCGGACCAAAAGTGACCATATCGGCATCACCAGCGTCGCCTCTCTTTATCCATCAAAACTAAGTTGTTTTCGCTCAAATGTGTCCCAAGCATGTTTATATAGTGTATAGGTCATAATGGGAGCGTTTTGCACAAAATGCTTTCCGTGAAATTTTCGGACCAAAAGTGACCAAATCGGCATCACCGGCGTCACCCTTCTTTATCCATCAAAACTAAGTTGTTTTCGCTCAAATGTGTCCCAAGCATGTTTATATGGTGTATAGTCATGATGAGAGCTTTTTGCGCGAAAAGCTTTCCGTGAAATTTTCGGACCAAAAGTAACTATATTGGCATCTCCGACGTCACCTTTCTTTAGCCATCAAAACTGAGTAGTTTTCACTCACATGTGTCCCAAACATGTTTATATAGTGTATAGGTCATAATGTGAGCTTTTTGCGCGAAAAGCTTTCCGTGAAATTTTTGGACCAGAAGTGACCATATCGGCATCACCGGCGTGGCCTTCCTTTGTCCATCAAAACTGAGTTGTTTTCACTCAAATGTGTCCCAAGCATTTTTATATGGTGTATAGGTCATAATGTGAGCTTTTTGCGCGAAAAGCTTTCCGTGAAAATTTTGGACCAAAAGTGACCATATCGGCATCACCGGCGTCGCCTTTCTTTACCCATCAAAACTGGGTTGTTTTCGCTCAAATGTGTCCCAAGCATGTTTATATGGTGTATAGGTCATAATTGCAGCTTTTTGCGTGAAAAGCTTTCCGTGAATTTTTCGGACCAAAAGTGACCATATCGGCATCACCGACGTCACCTTTCTTTATCCATCAAAAATGAAATATTTTCACTCAAATGTGTCCCAAACACATTTATATGGTGTATAGGTCATAATGGGAGCTTTTTGCTCAAAAAGCTTTCCGTGAAATTTTCGGACCAAAAGTGACCATATCGGCATCACAAGTGTCACATTTCTTTATCCATCAAAACTAATCTATTTCACTCGAATGTGTACCAAACATATTTATATGGTGTATAGGTCAAAATGTGAGCTTTTTGCGTGAAAAGGTTTCCGTGAAATTTTCGGACCAAAAGTGACCAATTCGGCCTCACCGGAGTCACCTTTCTTTATCCATCAGAAATGTGTTGCTTTCGCTCAAATGTGTCCCTAGTATGTTTATATGGTGTATAGGTCATAATTGCAGCTTTTTGCATGAAAAGCTTTCCGTGTAATTTTCGGACCAAAAGTGACCATATCGGCATCACCGACGTCACCTTTCTTTATCCATCAAAATTGAAATATTTTCGCTCAAATGTGTCCCAAACATGTTTATATGTTTTATAGGTCATAATGGGAGCTTTTTGCGCAAAAAGCTTTCCGTGAAAGTTTCGGAACAAAAGTGACCATATCGGCATCACTGGCGTCACCTTTCTTTATCCATCAAAACTAATTTGTTTCGCTCAAATGTTTACCAAACATATTTATATGGTGTATAGGTCATAATATGAGCTTTTTGCGCGAAAAGCATTCCGTCAAATTTTCGGACGAAAAGTGACCATATCGGCATCATCGGCGTCACCTTTCTTTATCCATCAGAACTGAGCTGTTTTCACTCAAATATGTGCCAAAAGTGTTTATATAGTGTATAGGTCATAATGTGAGCTTTTTGCGCGAAAAGCTTTCCGCGAAATTTTCGGACCAAAAGTGACCATATCGGCATCACGAGCGTCGCCTCTCTTTATCCATCAAAACTTAGTTGTTTTTGCTCAAATGTGTCCCAAACATGTTTATATGGTGTATAGGTCATAATATGAGCTTTTTGTGCAAAAAGATTTCCGTGAAAATTTTGGACCAAAAGTGACCATATCGGCATCACCGGCGTCGCCTCTCTTTATCCATCAAAACTTAGTTGTTTTCGCTCAAATGTGTCCCAAGCATTTTTATATGGTGTATAGGTCATAATGGGAGCTTTTTACGCGAAACGCTTTCCGTGAAATTTTCGGACCAAAAGTGACCAATTCGGCCTCACCGGAGTCACCTTTTCTTTATCCATCAAAAATGTGTTGCTTTTGCTCAAATGTGTCCCAAGTATGTTTATATGGTGTATAGGTCATAATTGCAGCTTTTTGCGTGAAAAGCTTTCCGTGTAATTATCGGACCAAAAGTGACCATATCGGCATCACCGACGTCACCTTTCTTTATCCATCAAAATTGAAATATTTTCGCTCAAATGTGTCCCAAACATGTTTATATGTTTTATAGGTCATAATGGGAGCTTTTTGCGCAAAAAGCTTTCCGTGAATGTTTCGGAACAAAAGTGACCATATCGGCATCACTGGCGTCACCTTTCTTTATCCATCAAAACTAATTTTTTTCGCTCAAATGTTTACCAAACATATTTATATGGTGTATAGGTCATAATATGAGCTTTTTGCGAGAAAAGCATTCTGTCAAATTTTCGGACGAAAAGTGACCATATCGGCATCATTGGCGTCACCTTTCTTTATCCATCAGAACTGAGCTGTTTTCACTCAAATATGTGCCAAAAGTGTTTATATAGTGTATAGGTTATAATGTGTTCTTTTTGCGCGAAAAGCTTTCCGCGAAATTTTCGGACCAAAAGTGACCATATCGGCATCACGAGCGTCGCCTCTCTTTATCCATCAAAACTGAGTTATTTTTGCTCAAATGTGTCCCAAACATGTTTATATGGTGTATAGGTCATAATATGAGCTTTTTGTGCAAAAAGCTTTCCGTGAAAATTTTGGAACAAAACTGACCGTATCGGCATCACCGACGTCGCCTTTCTTTATCCATCAAAACTAAGTTGTTTTCACTCAAATGTGTCCCAAGCATTTTTATATGGTGTATAGGTCATAATGGGAGATTTTTACGCGAAAAGCTTTCCGTGAAATTTTCGCACCAAAAGTGACCAATTCGGCCTCACCGGAGTCACCTTTCTTTATCCATCAGAAATGTGTTGCTTTCGCTCAAATGTGTCCCAAGTATGTTTATATGGTGTATAGGTCATAATTGCAGCTTTTTGCGTGAAAAGCTTTCCGTGTAATTTTCAGACCGAAAGTGACCATATCGGCATCACCGACGTCACCTTTCTTTATCCATCAAAATTGAAATATTTTCGCTCAAATGTGTCCCAAACATGTTTATATGTTTTATAGGGCATAATGGGAGCTTTTTGCGCAAAAAGCTTTCCGTGAAAGTTTTGGACCAAAAGTGACCATATCGGCATCACTGGCGTCACCTTTCTTTATCCATCAAAACTAATTTGTTTCGCTCAAATGTGTACCAAACATATTTATATGGTGTATAGGTCAAAATTTGAGCTTTTTGCGCGAAAAGGTTTCCGTGAAATTTTCGGACCAAAAGTGACCATATCGGGATCACTAGCGTCACCTTTCTTTATCTATAAAACTGATTTGTTTTCACTCAAATGTGTCCCAAACATGTTTATACGGTGTATAGGTCATAATGGGAGCTTTTTGCGCAAAAAGCTTTCCGTGAAATTTTCGGACCAAAAGTGACCATATCGGCATCACTGGCGTAACCTTTCTTTATCCATCAAAACTAATTTGTTTTGCTCAAATGTTTACCAAACATATTTATATGGTGTATAGGTCATAATGTGAGCTTTTTGCGCGAAAAGCATTCCGTCAAATTTTCAGACGAAAAGTGACCATATCGGCATCATCGGCGTCACCTTTCTTTATCCATCAGAACTGAGCTGTTTTCACTCAAATATGTGCCAAAAGTGTTTATATAGTGTATAGATCATAATGTGAGCTTTTTGCTCGAAAAGCTTTCCGCGAAATTTTCGAACCAAACGTGACCATATCGGCATCACCAGCGTCGCCTCTCTTTATCCATCAAAACTGAGTTGTTTTTGCTCAAATGTGTCCCAAGCATGTTTATATGGTGTATAGGTCATAATGGGAGCTTCTTGCACAAAAGGCTTTCCGTGAAATTTTCGGACCAAAAGTGACCAAATCGCCATCACCGGTGTCACCCTTCTTTATCCATCAGAACTGAGTTGTTTTCGCTCAAATGTGTCCCAAGCATGTTTATATGGTGTATAGTCATAATGAGAGCTTTTTGCGCGAAAAGCTTTCCGTGAAATTTTCGGACCAAAAGTAACTATATCGGCATCTCCGACGTCACCTTTCTTTATCCATCAAAACTGTGTTGTTTTCACTCACATGTGTCCCAAAAATGTTTATATGGTGTATAGGTCATAATGTGAGCTTTTTACGCGAAAAGTTTTCCGTGAAAATTTTGGACCAAAAGAGACTATATCGGCATCACCAGCGTCGCATTTCTTTATTCATCAAAACTGAGTTGTTTTCGCTCAAATGTGTCCCAAGCATTTTTATATGGTGTATAGGTCATAATGGGTGCTTTTTACGCGAAAAGCTTTCCGTGAAATTTTCGGACCAAAAGTGACCAAATCGGCCTCACCGGAGTCACCTTTCTTTATCCATCCGAAATGTGTTGCTTTCACTCAAATGTGTCCCAAGCGTGTTTATACGGTGTATAGGTCATAATTGCAGCTTTTTGCATGAAAAGCTTTCCGTGAAATTTTCGGACCAAAAGTGACCATATCGGCATCACCGACATCACCTTTCTTTATACATCAAAATTGAAATATTTTCGCTCAAATGTGTCCCAAACGTGTTTATATGGTGTATAGGTCATAATGAGAGCCTTTGGCGCAAAAAGCTTTCCGTGAAATTTTCGGACCGAAAGTGACCATATCGGCATCACTGGCGTCACCTTTCTATATCCATCAAAACTAATTTGTTTCGCTCAAATGTGTACCAAACATATTTATATGGTGTATAGGTCATAATGTGAGCTTTTTGCGCGAAAAGGTTTCCGTGAAATTTTCGTACCAAAAGTGACCATATCGGGATCACTGGCGTCACCTTTCTTTATCCATAAAAACTGATTTGTTTTCACTAAAATGTGTCCCAAACATGTTTATATGGTGTATAGCTCATAATGGGAGCTTTTTGCGCAAAAAGCTTTCCGTGAAATTTTTGGACAAAAAGTGACCATATCGGCATCACTGGCGTCACCTTTCTTTATACATCAAAACTAATTTGTTTCGCTCAAATGTTTACCAAACATATTTATATGGTGTATAGGTCATAATGTGAGCTTTTTGCGCGAAAAGCATTCCGTCAAATTTTCGGACGAAAAGTGACCATATCGGCATCATCGGCGTCACCTTTCTTTATCAATCAGAACTGAGCTGTTTTCACTCAAATGTGTGCCAAAAGTTTTTATATTGTGCATAGGTCATAATGTGAGCTTTTTGCGTGAAAAGCTTTCCGCGAAATTTTCGGACCAAAAGTGACCATATCGGCATCACCAGCGTCCCCTCTCTTTATCCATCAAAACTTAGTTATTTTCGCTCAAATTTGTCCCAAGCATGTTTATATGGTGTATAGGTCATAATGGGAGCTTTTTGCTCAAAAAGCTTTCGGTGAAATTTTCGGACCAAAAGTGACCCTATCGGTATCACTGGCGTCACCTTTCTTTATCCATCAAAACTAATTTGTTTCGCTCAAATGTTTACCAAACATATTTATATGGTGTATAGGTCATAATGTGAGCTTTTTGCGTGAAAAGCATTCCGTCAAATTTTCGGACGAAAAGTGACCATATCGGCATCATCTGCGTCACCTTTCTTTATCCATCAGAACTGAGCTGTTTTCACTCAAATATGTGCCAAAATTGTTTATATAGTGTATAGATCAGAAGGTGATCTTTTTGCACGAAAAGCTTTCCGTGAAATTTTCGGACCAAAAGTGACCATATCGGCATCACCAGTGTCGCCTCTCTTTATCCATCAAAACTAAGTTGTTTTCGCTCAAATGTGTCCCAAGCATGTTTATATGGTGTATAGGTCATAATGGGAGCGTTTTGCACAAAATGCTTTCCGTGAAATTTTCGGACCAAAAGTGACCAAATCGACATCACCGGCGTCACCCTTCTTTATCCATCAAAACTAAGTTGTTTTCGCTCAAATGTGTCCCAAGCATGTTTATATGGTGTATAGTCATGATGAGAGCTTTTTGCGCGAAAAGCTTTCCGTGAAATTTTCGGACCAAAAGTAACTATATTGGCATCTCCGACGTCACCTTTCTTTAGCCATCAAAACTGAGTAGTTTTCACTCAAATGTGTCCCAAGCATTTTTATATGGTGTATAGGTCATAATGTGAGCTTTTTGCGCGAAAAGCTTTCCGTGAAAATTTTGGACCAGAAGTGACCATATCGCATCACCGGCGTCGCCTTTCTTTACCCATCAAAACTGGGTTGTTTTCGCTCAAATGTGTCCCAAGCATGTTTATATGGTGTATAGGTCATAATTGCAGCTTTTTGCGTGAAAAGCTTTCCGTGAAATTTTCGGACCAAAAGTGACCATATCGGCATCACCGACGTCACCTTTCTTTATCCATCAAAAATGAAATATTTTCGCTCAAATGTGTCCCAAACACATTTATATGGTGTATAGGTCATAATGGGAGCTTTTTGCTCAAAAAGCTTTCCGTGAAATTTTCGGACCAAAAGTGACCATATCGGCATCACTAGCGTCACCTTTCTTTATCCATCAAAACTAATCTGTTTCACTCGAATGTGTACCAAACATATTTATATGGTGTGTAGGTCAAAATGTGAGCTTTTTGCGCGAAAAGGTTTCCGTGAAATTTTCGGACCAAAAGTGACCATATCGGGATAACTAGCGTCACCTTTCTTTATCCATAAAAACTGATTTGTTTTCACTCAAATGTGTCCCAAACATGTTTATATGGTGTATAGGTCATAATGGGAGCTTTTTGCGCAAAAAGCATTCCGTGAAATTTTCGGACCAAAAGTGCCCATATCGGCATCATCGGCGTCACCTTTCTTTATCCATCAGAACTGAGCTATTTTCACTCAAATATGTGCCAAAAGTGTTTATATAGTGTATAGGTCAAAATGTGAGCTTTTTGCGCGAAAAGATTTCCGCGTAATTTTCGGACCAAAAGTGACCATATCGGCATCACCAGCGTCGCCTCTCTTTATTCATCAAAACTGAGTTGTTTTTGCTCAAATGTGTCCCAAGCATGTTTATATGGTGTATAGGTCATAATGGGAGCTTTTTGCACAAAAGGCTTTCCGTGAAATTTTCGGACCAAAAGTGACCAAATCGGCATCACTGGCGTCACCCTTCTTTATCCATCAGAACTGAGTTGTTTTCGCTCAAATGTGTCCCAAGCATGTTTATATGGTGTATAGTCATAATGAGAGATTTTTGGGCGAAAAGCTTTCCGTGAAATTTTCGGACCAAAAGTAACTATATCGGCATCTCCGACGTCACCTTTCTTTAGCCATCAAAACTGAGTTGTTTTCACTCACATGTGTCCCAAACATGTTTATATGGTGTATAGGTCATAATGTGAGCTTTTTGCGCGAAAAGCTTTCCGTGAAATTTTTGGACCAGAAGTGACCATATCGGCATCACCGGCGTCGCCTTTCTTTACCCATCAAAACTGAGTTGTTTTCACTCAAATGTGTCCCAAGCATTTTTATATGGTGTATAGGTCATAATGTGAGCTTTTTGCACGAAAAGCTTTCCGTGAAAATTTTGGACCAAAAGTGACCAAATCGGCATCACCGGCGTCGCCTTTCTTTACCCATCAAAACTGGGTTGTTTTCGCTCAAATGTGTCCCAAGCATGTGTATATGATGTATAGGTAATAATTGCAGCTTTTTGCGTGAAAAGCTTTCCGTGAAATTTTCGGACCAAAAGTGACCATATAGGCATCACCGACGTCACCTTTCTTTATCCATCAAAAATGAAATATTTTCGCTCAAATGTGTCCCAAACATATTTATATGGTGTATAGGTCATAATGGGAGCTTTTTGCTCAAATAGCTTTCCGTGAAATTTTCGGACCAAAAGTGACCATATCGGCATCACTGGCGTCACCTTTCTTTATCCATCAAAACTAATCTGTTTCACTAAAATGTGTACCAAACATATTTATATGGTGTATAGGTCAAAATGTGAGCTTTTTGCGCGAAAAGGTTTCCGTGAAATTTTCGGACCAAAAGTGACCATATCGGGATCACTAGCGTCACCTTTCTTTATCCATAAAAACTGATTTGTTTTCACTCAAATGTGTCCCAAACATGTTTATATGGTGTATAGGTCATAATGGGAGCTTTTTGCGCAAAAAGCTTTCCGTGAAATTTTCGGACCAAAAGTGACCATATCGGCATCACTGCCGTCACCTTTCTTTATCCATCAAAACTAATTTGTTTTGCTCAAATATTTACCAATCATATTTATATAGTGTATAGGTCATAATGTGAGCTTTTTGAGCGAAAAGCATTCCGTAAAATTTTCGGACGAAAAGTTACCATATCTGCATCATCGGCGTCACCTTACTTTATCCATCAGAACTGAGTTGTTTTCACTCAAATGTGTGCCAAAAGTGTTTATATGGTGTATAGGTCATAATGTGATCTTCTTGCGCGAAAAGCTTTCCGTGAAATTTTCGGACCAAAAGTGACCAAATCGGCATCACCGGCGTCACCCTTCTTTATCCATCAGAACTGAGTTGTTTTCACTCAAATGTGTCCCAAGCATGTTTATATGGTGTATAGTCATAATGAGAGCTTTTGCACGAAAAGGTTTCCGTGAAATTTTGGACCAAAAGTAACTATATCGGCATCACTGACGTCACCTTTCTCTATCCATCAAAACTGAGTTGTTTTCACTCACATGTGTCCCAAACATGTTTATATGGTGTATAGGTCATAATCTGAGCTTTTTGCGCGAAAAGATTTCCATGAAATTTTTGGATCAAAAGTGACCATATCGGCATCACCTGCGTCGCCTTTCTTTATCCATCAAAACTGAGTTGTTTTTGCTCAAATGTGGCCCAAGCATTTTTATATGGTGTATAGGTCATAATTGGAGCTTTTTACGCTAAAAGCTTTCTGTGAAATTTTCGGACCAAAAGTGACCATATCGGCATCACCGGTGTCACCTTTCTTTATCCATCAGAACTGAGTTGTTTTAGCTCAAATGTGTCCAAAGCATGTTTATTTGGTGTATAGGTCATAATTGGAGCTTTTTGGGCGAAAAGCTTTCCGTGAAATTTTTGGACCAAAAGTAACTATATCAGCATCACTGACGTCACCTTTCTTTATCCATCAAAATTTAGTTGTTTTAACGCAAATGTGTCCCAAAGATGTTTATATGGTGTATAGGTCATAATGTGAGCTTTTTGCGCGAAAAGCTTTTCGTGTAATTTTCGGACCAAAAGTTACCATATCGGCATCACCAGCGTCGCCTTTCTTTATCCATCAAAACTGAGTTGTTTTCGCTCAAATGTGTGCCAAACGTGTTTATATGGAGTATAGGTCATAATATGAGCTTTCTGCGCGAAAAGCTTTCTATGAAATTTTCGGACCAAAAGTGACCATATCGGCATCATCGGCGTCACCTTTCTTTATCCATCAAAATGCTTTTCGTGAAATTTTCGGACCAAAAGTAACCATGTCGGCATCACCTTCCTTTATCCATCAAAAATGAGTTGATTTCGCTCAAATGTATCGCAAACATGTTTATATGGTGTATAGGTCATAATGGGAGCTTTTTGCGCGAAAAGCTTTCTGTGAAATTTTCGGAACAAAAGTGACCATGATGAGGGACCATCTACGACACCTCCAGACACACCTATCATAATTGGGGAAGGACCTATGACTCGAGCTCGTGCTAAGAAGCTTCAACGAGATTCATTCATGTTTGTGAGCCATGTCCTATTCCCAAGTGCGGTTCAACTTTAAGAAGACCCATCAAAGACATTTATATTTTACACAGGAAGAGGCCGGTTCCCCTTAGTGATTAGATGGGCCGAAATTCTACTAAGTATTGGACCCGTTTATGCCATTTTTAGTAATCTTCTTTACTTAAGTTATTTTAGGTAATTTAGGGTTTTATTTTAATTTCTCTTTTCATTATTATTTTCATTAAAATCAGCCTTTTAGGGTTATAAAGAACGGATGATCTCCTTGTTCAGATTGACGTACAATTCTATTGAAAACTTCTCTTTTGTGTGAAACACATTGAGTGCAAAGACAATCGATTCGAAGCGTTGCTCATTGATTGCAAATTGGTATTGTTTCAGCTTGGTTTGCCTTGAGCTTGTCAATCTCGCGAAGCTTGGTAAGTCCTAGTATCCACGAGCCCCCTTCTTGTGCCTCCAAGTAGTCCGCTTGGTTGTGTAGGGTTGTAGAGGCGGGTTATATAGTCATTGGTGTTGGTTCCTACCTTCTAAGGAAGCTTGAGGTCTTCATCTTGTTCTATATAGATCGTTTCACCAATCTATCGGTCTTTGTTTCATTAAATTTCGAGTCTTTCATATTCATTACAGCTGAGTCTTCTTGTTCTTGTTAGAGTCTTGAGTTCTTGATTGCTTCTTGATCGAGTTCTTGGTGTCTTGCATCTTTCTTGATTAGTTTCTTTAATTTGTGTCTTGATTGTCAAAGATCGGGTATCCTACGGCTAACCCCGTATCAAATTGGTATCATAGCTTAGGTTTTCGACATCAAAAGTTGTGTCTTTCTTTTGTTCATCATAAAACACAAAAACTTTCAAAAAAAAAAGTTGAGTCTAGTTGCAATTTTTGGTCTTTTACTTCTATTTCATCATTTGATTATTACTAACCTTTTTGTTTGTGTTTGTTTTGGTTGCATCTAAGCCTAAACACAAGCCTAGCCGAACCATCATCAAGTGTTGGGGCTGAGATTTCATCCATTGCAGCCGGCCATCCTTGGGTGCAAACCCTAGTCGGCACCCCCCTCAGAAACCCCTAACTTAACCCTAGTTTCCTACTTTCTATCTTTTATCTATTTACCCATATTTATCTTTTGTTTCTATCTAAATTCCATATTATTATTTCCTGAAATTTGCATAAGGAAAGTATATCTATCATATATCTCCCAAAGATTAAATAGAAACTACTTGCCTAAATTAGCCCAAACCCTAGCCTATTCTATCTTTTAGGGCTGAATTTTTATTTCTTCATCATAGTCTCATCAATTTCGGGTTCCCTTGCATTTTTTATTTAATTTTCGTGCATTAGAGCTGCTGTAAAAAAAAACAGATCCGAAAATTCAAAAAAAAAAAAAGAAAGAAGAGAAAGTTACTTGTTGATTGTTAGTTGTTCTTGTGAGTTGTGTTCATCTAGTGCAAGAAGACATCAAGGGATCTTAATTGTGGTGAAGATCAGCCCTAATTGACACCTCTTTGTCCAAAACACATACCTTTGAAAACCCTACCCTTGCAACTACAACATCCTTACTTGGGTTACAATCAAAAGAGGTAAATCATCAAAGGTTGTTTCTTTTCTCTTCTTTTTCCACAAATCAGTCCATATTGTGTCTTATATTGCTACTGTCAAACCCTTGTTCATTGAGCAATTGCTAAGTTTCGAGTGCTTATTGCTTATATCGAGTCGATCCCACTTGTGTCGAGTGCTACTTGCTCATATCGAGGCATACAACCCCTATTACCGAGCCATACAACCTTCATTCTCTTGATTACTTGCGATCTTATTGCTATTGACATACTTTGTGCTTGCTAGGTCTAGCTTGAGCATTGTCTTGCCCAAGGCAGATTGAAACAACAGGCATAACATACCAATTAGAGAGGGAGGGTTGAGGGAAACACTTGCGAGGTTGCTTAGGTTGTTTAAAGTTTTCATTAATCTTAACTTAGTTCTTTGTTTGTTTTAGTTGTGATGTCTAATTCAGGTAACAACAATTCTGGCTCCGAGATGGTTACTCCCGAGGTATTCACTATCTTGAACACTCTCTCCGAGAACATGGCAAGGTTAGCGTAGAGGATGGCGACACTAGAGTCCCGAACTTCGGGTTCTAACACGGTGACCGGCTAAGGTGTCCCACTTAGAGATGGAACGCCTATGAATGACATGGAAGAAATAAATCCTAACCCTCCTCCTAATAATAATAATGTTAATATTCCTCTTCATGATAATCTTTTATATGATGATGCACCTTCTCCTAGGGGAAGGCAAGGAGGAAATAATATGTTTGTAGGTGCGCAGGGACGACGAGGTCGAAGGGATCAAGAAGAATTCTACCCCTCGGACTATGACGAGGACCTCCAAGATGAACCCCAATGGGAGCCGCGGGCTAGGAGACATGAAAGGGGCCGACACCAAAGGGCACCAAGGGAGGCCGAGCAAGATGGAGTGGTGAGAATCAAGGTAAAGATTCCCTCGTTTGATGGCAAGTGCGATCCGGATGCTTACATGGATTGGGAGACCAAGATGTAGCAAATCTGGAATTGCCACAACTTCTCCGCTCAGAAAAAGGTACAACTCGCTTCTCTTGAATTTCAAGGTTTTGCACTAATTTGGTGGGATAACCTTGTTAAAGAAAGGAGAAAAGCTCCCGTGAGCTCAAGCAACGATTGAAGAATCTCAAGCAGGGAGGTAAGAGTGTTGAAGAAACCTTCAATGCTATGCAGGAAGCTATGGTAAGAGCTAATGTTATTGAAGATGAAGAAGATACCATGGCTAGGTTTCTTAGGATTTTGCATCCTTCTTTAGCTCATGAGATTGATTGCTTTCCTTATTCTACTATTACTGATCTTTTGCATTTAGCTATGAAAGTAGAAAGGAATGCTAGGTATAGGAGCCAAGGAGGAAGGAATGCAAGTGGTCAGCCCCAAGGATGGTGCCAAAGCCATGTCCAACTGCCCCAAGGGCGTGCCGACGGTGGTGCCAAGGAAAAGGGAACCCATGGTCGAGCACAGGGTGAGCAAGTCGACAAGGGTAAGGCGCCGATGGCTGCGAAGGGCACTTCTGGGGCACCTACTGGCCCTAAAGAGAGTAATCCTAACCCCTCTACTAGATCTAGAGATATTGTGTGTTTTAAATGCCAAGGTAGAGGTCATGTCATGAAGGATTGCCCTAATAAGAAGACTCCCATGATTAATCACTTAGGCGAATATGAATCTGAAAATTCTTGTGATGAAAATGATGAGCATGTTGATAATGATCACGATCTTAATTTACTTGCTTATGATGATGATGATTGCATTGAGTATGAACATGGTGATTCTTTGATTGTTAGGAGAGTATTGAGTGTTCAACCTACACCTTGTGATGTTAATCAAAGAGAGAACTTGTTTCATACTAGATGCTTAGTTAAAGGCAAGGTTTGTAATGTGATCATTGATGGTGGAAGTTGTTGTAACTTAGCTAGTCAGGAGATGATTGATAAACTTCAACTTCCCACTATACAACATCCTAGACCTTATAAATTGCATTGGATGAACGATTGTGGTAATTTGAAGGTTCACAAGCAAGCTAAAGTTCAAATTAAACTAGGACATTATGAAGATGTTGTTCTATGTGATATTGTGCCTATGCAAGCTTGTCATATACTTTTAGGTCGTCCTTGGCAATTTGATCGTAAGGTCCTACATGATGGCTTCACTAACCGCTGTTTCTTTGTTTTTCAAGCAAAAACATCATTCTCAAGCCTATGACACCAACACAGGTGGCCGAGGAGATTGAGAAGAGGAAGGTAAGTGAAGGTAAGGTAGTTAGGGAGGCTCAAGCGAGCCAAGTTACTACCCCTACTCGGCCTAAGGATGTTCTCTTGGCATCCAAGAGAGCATTTGTAGACGAGTTTGTAGATGGGGAAACAACCCTCATGCTCCTATGCAAAGGGTTGAATATGTTGAGTGAGGAGCTTCGAGCTACCCTCCCTCCTCACATCCTATCTCTTATTGAAGAGTATAAGGATGTCTTCCCCGATGACTTACCACCAGGTCTACCCCCTATTCGTGGCATTGAGCATCAAATTGATCTCATTCCGGGGGCTGCATTACCTAATAGGCCTGCTTATCGAATGAATCCCACCGAAATTCAAGAAGTTCAATCCCAAGTTCAAAAATTGTAGGATAAGGGATACATTAGGGAAAGTTTGAGTCCTTGTGCTGTTATTGTGTTATTAGTCCCTAAGAAAGATGGTTCATGGAGAATGTGTGTAGATTGTAGGGCTATTAACAACAGTACTGTAAAATATCGTCACCCTATTCCTCGCCTAGATGACATGTTAGATGAGTTGCATGGTGCCTCTATATTTTCTAAAATTGATTTAAAAAGTGGTTACCATCAAATTAGAATGAAGGAAGGGGATGAATGGAAAAAAGCCTTTAAAACGAAATTTGGACTCTATGAATGGTTAGACATGCCCTTTGGATTAACTAACGCTCCTAGTACTTTCATGCGCTTAATGAATCATGTGCTTAGAAACTTCGTAGGTAAGTTTGTTGTTGTTTATTTCGATGATATTCTTATTTACAGCAAATCACCTAAGGAACATGAAGTACATTTAAGGGAAGTACTCTCTACACTTAGATTAGAGCACTTGTATGCAAATCTTAAGAAGTGTGAATTGTGCAATAATCAAGTGTCTTTTCTTGGTTTTGTAGTGAGCTCTAATGGACTACAAGTTGATGAAGCCAAGATCAAAGCGATCCAGGAGTGGCCGACCCCTACTTCAATCGGCCATGTCAGGAGTTTTCATGGACTGGCGGGCTTCTACAGGCGATTTGTGCGCGACTTCAGCTCCATCGCAGCTCCACTCACTGAAATAACCAAGAAGAGGAGTGAGTTCAGGTGGGGCGCAGCTCAGGAGGACGCTTTCCGCACCCTTAAGGAGAAGCTGACGCAGGCTCCGTTGCTTGCATTGTCGGATTTCACTCGACCATTCGAGGTGGAATGTGATGCTAGCGGAGTTGGAATTGGAGGAGTCCTCATGCAAGAAGGTAAAGCTATTGCATTCTTCTCTGAAAAATTGAAAGGTGCGTGTCTAAATTACTCTACTTATGATAAAGAGCTTTATGCATTATTTAGTGTACTTAAGACATGGTCTCACTACCTATGGCCTAGAGAGTTTATTCTTAGGACTGATCATGAATCCTTAAAGCATTTTAAGAGCCAAGATAAACTAGATAGTAGGCATGGTAGGTGGATGGAATTCATAGAAACGTTTCCTTATGTGATTAAGTATAAGAAAGGCAAAGATAATGTGGTTGCTGATGCTTTATCTAGGAGACATGTTTTATTAACCACTTTGGATTCTAGAGTCCTAGGCTTTGTCTATATTAAGGAATTGTATAGAGATGATGAGGATTTTCGGGATATCTTTCGAAATTGTGAAACTAAAGGAGCTAGTGACAAGTTTTATATATTTGAAGGATTTCTCTTTAGGACGGATCAAGTGTGCATACCTAGGTGTTCTCTCGGGTTATTACTTGTGAATGAAGCCCATAGTGGAGGATTAATGGGTCATTTTGGGAGAGATAAGACATATCATACACTTAGGACACATTTTTATTGGCCTCATATGCTTAGGGATGTAGAACATTGCCTTAAGAGATGTATTGAGTGTTTAAAGGCCAAATCAAAACTTATGCCTCATGGATTATACACGCCACTACCCACCCCTACAGCCCCTTGGGAGGACATTTCTATGGATTTTATTGTGGGGTTGCCTAGAACTAAGAAGGGAAGAGATTGTATATTTGTGGTGGTAGATAGATTCTCTAAGATGGCTCATTTTATTGCATGTCATAAGACTGATGATGCGTCCAATGTTGCAAATCTTATCTTTAGGGAAGTAGTTAGGTTGCATGGAGTGCCTAAGAAAATTGTGAGTGATAGGGATGTTAAGTTTCTAAGTCATTTTTGGCGAACCTTATGGAACAAATTGGGAACTAGATTGTTGTTTTCTACTTCTAGCCACCCTCAAACTGATGGCCAAACTGAGTTGACCAATAGAACCTTAACTACTGTCCTTAGAGCCATTATTAGGAAAAATTTGAAGCTTTGGGAAGAAGCCTTCCCTCGTGTGGAGTTTGCTTATAATAGGACAATGCATTCCTCAACCAAATTAACTCCATTTGAGTGTGTTTATGGTACTAACCCCTCTTGATCTTACCCCATATCCTATGAGGGAGAAAGAATCTTTTGATGCAGGAAAGCATGTCGAGTACATCAAGGAGTTGCATGAGCGTACACGCCTCAAGCTAATAGAGAAGGTCGAGTACAATGCAAACAAAGCAAACAAGGGACGACGACATATGGTGTTCCAGCCTGGAGATCTTGTGTAGGTGCACCTATGGAAGGAGAGGTTCCCGGAGCAACGAAAGAGCAAGCTCTCACCGCGAGGAGATGGACCATTCAAGGTGTTGCAGCGGATTGGTGAGAACGCTTACAAGCTTGAGCTTCCAGGAGACTATGGTGTGAGCGCTACATTCAACGTCGTGGATCTCATTCCTTATCTTGCTGTTGATGAGGACTTGGATTCGTGGTCGAATCCTTTCTAAGAAGGGGAGGTTGATGCGGGACCATCTACGACACCTCCACACACACCTATCATACTTGGGGATGGACCTATGACTCGAGCTCGTGCTAAGAAGCTTCAACGAGATTCATTCATGTTCGTGAGCCATGTCCTATTCCCAAGTGCGGTTCAACATCAAGAAGAGCCATCAAAGACGTATTTATATTTTACACATGAAGAGGCCGGTTCCCCTTAGTGATTAGATGGGCCGAAATTCTACTAAGTATTGGACTCTTTTTTGCCATTTTTAGTATCCTTCTTTACTTAAGTTATTTTAGGTAATTTAGGGTTTTATTTTACTTTCTCTTTTAATTATTATTTTCATTAAAATCAGCCTTTTAGGGTTATAAAGAACGGCTGATATACTTGTTCAGATTGACGTGCAATTCTATTGAAAACTTCTCTTTTGTGTGAAACACATTGAGTGCAAAGACAATCGATTCGAAACGTTGCTCATCGATTGCAAATTGGTATTGTTTCAGCTTGGTTTGCCTTGAGTTTGTCAATCTCGCGAAGCTTGGTAAGTCCTGGTATCCACGAGCCCCCTTCTTGGGCCTCCAAGTAGTCCGCTTTGTTGTGTAGGGGTGTAGAGGCGGGTTATATAGTCACTGGTGTGGGTTCCTACCTTCTACGGAAGCCTGGGGTCTTCATCTTATTCTATATAGATCATTTCACCAATCTATCGGTCTTTGTTTCATTAAATTTCGAGTCTTTCATATTCATTACAGCCGAGTCTTCTTGTTCTTGTTAGAGTCTTGAGTTCTTGATTGCTTCTTGATCGAGTTCTTGGTGTCTTGCATCTTTCTTGATTAGTTTCTTTAATTTGTGTCTTGATTGTCAAAGATCGGGCATCCTACGGCTAACCCCGTATCAGACCATATCGACATCATCAGCGTCACCTTTCTTTATCCATTAAAACTGAGTTCTTTTCACTCAAATGAGTCCCAAACATATTTATATGGTGTATTGGTCATAATGGGAGCTTTTTGCACGAATGAGTTTCTGTGAAATTTTCAGACCAAAAGTGACAATATCGGATCACCGGCGTCACATTTCTTTATCCATCAAAACTCAGTTGTTTTCACTCAAATGTGTCCGAAGTATGTTTATATGGGGTATAGGTTATAATGTGAGCTTTTTGCTCGAAAAGCTTTTCGTGAAATTTTCGGACCAAAATTGACCATATCAGCATCACCGGCATCAGCTTTCTTTATACATCAAAACTGAGGTTTTTTCGCTCAAATATATCCCAAACATATCTATATGGTGTATAGGTCATAATGGGAGCTTTTTGCGCGAAAATTTTCTTTGAAATTTTCGGACCAAAAGTAACCATATCGGATCACCGGCGTCACCTTTCTTTATCCATCAAAACTGATTTGCTTTCACTCAAATGAGAGCTTTTTGCGCAAAAAGCTTTCCGTGAAATTTTCGGCCCAAAAGTGACCATATCGGCATCACTGGCGTCACCTTTCTTTATCCATCGAAACTAATTTGTTTTCGCTCAAATGTGTACGAAACATGTTTATATGGTGTATAGGTCATAACGTGAGCTTTTTGCGCGAAAAGCATTCCGTCAAATTTTCGGACGAAAAGTGACCATATCAGCATCATCGGCGTCCCCTTTTTTTATCCATCTGAACTGAGCTGTTTTCACTCAAATGTGTGCCAAAAGTGTTTATATGGTGTATAGGTCATAATGTAAGCTTTTTGCGCGAAAAGCTTTCCGCGAAATTTTCGGACCAAAAGTGACCATATCGGCATCACCAGCGTCGCCTCTCTTTATCCAATAAAAATGAGTTGTTTTCGCTCAAATGTGTCCTAAGCATGTTTGTATGGTGTATAGGTCTTAATGGGAGCTTTATGCACGAAAAGCTTTCCGTGAAATTTTCGGTCCAAAAGTGCACAAATCGGCATCACCGGCGTCACCCTTCTATATCCATCAGAACTGAATTTTTTTCGCTCAAATGTGTCCCAAGCATGTTTATATGGTGTATAGTTTATAATTAGAGCTTTTTGCGCGAAAAGCTTTCCGCGAAATTTTCGGACCAAAAGTGACCATATCGGCATCACCAGCGTCGCCTCTCTTTATCAAATAAAAATGAGTTTTTTTTCGCTCAAATGTGTCCTAAGCATGTTTTTATGGTGTATAGGTCTTAATGGGAGCTTTTTTGCACGAAAAGCTTTCCGTGAAATTTTCGGACCAAAAGTGACCAAATCGGCATCACCGGCGTCACCCTTCTTTATCCATCAGAACTGAATTTTTTTCACTCAGATGTGACCCAAGCTTGTTTATATGGTGTATAGTTTATAATTAGAGCTTTTTGCGCGAAAAGCTTTCCGTGAAATTTTCGGACCAAAAGTGACCATATCGGCATCACCGGCGTCGTGTTTTTTTATCCATAAAAAATGAGTTGTTTTCGCACAAATGTGTCCTAAGCATGTTTATATAGTGTATAGGTCATAATGGGAGCTTTTTACGCGAAAAGCTTTCCGTGAAATTTTCGAACCAAAAGTGACCAATTCGGCATCACCGGCGTCACCTTTCTTTATCCATCAGAACTAACTTGTTTTCACTCAAATGTGTCCCAAGTATGTTTATTTGGTGTATTGGTCATAATTGGAGGTTTTTGCGCGAAAAGCATTCCGTGAAATTTTCGGACCAAAAGTGACCAAATCGGCATCACCGGCATCACCCTTCTTTATCCATCAGAACTGAGTTTTTTTCGCTCAAATGTGTCCCAAGCATGTTTATATTGTGTATAGGTCATAATGAGAGCTTTTTGCGCAAAAAGCTTTCCGTGAAGTTTTCGGACCAAAAGTAACAATATCGGCATCTCCGATGTCACCTTTCTTTATCCATCAAAACTGAGTTGTTTTCACTCACATGTGTCCCAAACATGTTTATATGGTGTATATGTCATAATGTGAGCTTTTTGTGCGAAAAGCTTTCCGTGAAATTTTCGGACCAAAAGTGACCATATCGGCATCACCGGCGTCGTCCTTTTTTATCCATCAAAACTGAGTTGGTTTCGCTCAAATGTGTCCCAAGCATGTTTATATGGTGTATAGGTCATAATGGGAGCTTTTTTACGTGAAATTTTCCACCATATCGGCATCACCAGCGTTGCCTCTCTTTATCCATCAAAACTGAGTTGTTTTCGCTCAAATGTGTCCTAAGCATGTTTATATGGTGTATAGGTCATAATGGGAGCTTTTTGCACGAAAAGCTTTCCGTGAAATTTTCGGACCAAAAGTGACAAAATCGGCATCACCCTTCTTTATCCATCAGAACTGAGTTTTTTTTGCTCAAATGTTTCCCGAGCAAATTTATATGGTGTATAGGTCATAATGAGAGCTTTTTGTGCGAAAAGCTTTCCGTGAAATTTTCGGACCAAAAGTAACTATATCGGCATCTCCGACATCACCTTTCTTTATCCATCAAAACTGAGTTGTTTTCACTCACATGTGTCCCAAACATGTTTATATGGTGTATATGTCATAATGTGAGCTTTTTGCGCGAAAAGCATTCCGTGAAATTTTCGGACCAAAAGTGACCATATCGGCATCACCGGCGTCGTCATTTTTTATCCATCAAAACTTAGTTGTTTTCGCTCAAATGTGTCCCATGCATGTTTATATGGTGTATAGGTCATAATGGGAGCTTTTTACGCGAAAAGCTTTCCGTGAAATTTTCGGACCAAAAGTGACCAAATCGGCATCACCGGCGTCACCTTTCTTTATCCATCAGAACTGACTTGTTTTCGCTCAAATGTGTCCCAATCATGTTTATATGGTGTATAGGTCATAATTGGAGCTTTTTGCGCGAAAAGCTTTCCGTGAAATTTGCGGACCAAAGTAACTATATCGGCATCACTGACGTCACCTTTCTTTATCCATCAAAATTTAGTTGTTTTAACTCAAATGTGTCCCAAACATGTTTATATGGTGTATAGGTCATAATGTGAGCTTTTTGCGCGAAAAGCTTTCCGTGAAATTTTCGGACCAAAAGTTACCATATCGGCATCACCGGCGTCGCCTTTCTTTGTCCATCAAAACTGAGTTGTTTTCGCTCAAATGTGTGCCAAACGTGTTTATATGGAGTATAGGTCATAATATGAGCTTTCTGCGCGAAAAGATTTCCGTGAAATTTTCGGACCAAAAGTGACCGTATAGCCATGTCGGCATCACCTTCCTTTATCCATCAAAAATGATTTGATTTCTCCCAAATGTATCCCAAACATGTTTATATGGTGTATAGGTCATAATGGGAGCTTTTTACGCGAAAAGTTTTCTGTGAAATTTTCGGAACAAAAGTGAACATATCGGCGTCATCGGAATCACCTTTCTTTACCCATTAAAACTGAGTTCTTTTCACTCAAATGTGTCCCAAACATATTTATATAGTGTATAGGTCATAATGGGAGCTTTTTGCGCGAAAGACTTTCTGTGAAATTTTCGGACCAAAAGTAACAATATCGGATCAGTGGCGTCACATTTCTTTATCCATCAAAACTGAGTTATTTTCGCTAAAATGTGTCCGAAGTATGTTTATATGGTGTATAGGTCATAATGTGAGCTTTTTGCGCGAAAAGCTTTCCTTGAAATTTTCGGACCAAAATTGACCATATCGGCATCACCGGCATCACCTTTCTTTATACATGAAAACTGAGGTTTTTTCGCTAAAATATGTCCCAAACATATTTTTATGGTGTATAGGTCATAATGGGAGCTTTTTGCGCGAAAATTTTTTGTGACATTTTCGGACCAAAAGTGACCATATCGGATCACCGGCGTCACCTTTCTTTATCCATCAAAACTGAGTTATTTTCGCTCAAATGTGTCTCAAGCATGTTTATATGGTGTATAGCTCATAATGGGAGCTTTTTGCGCGAAAAGCTTTCCGTGAAATTTTTGGACCAAATGTAACTATATCGGCATCACCAATGTCACCTTTCTTTATCCATCAAAACTGATTTATTTTCACTTAAATGTGTCCAAATCATGTTTATATGGTTTATAGGTCATAATGGGAGCTTTTTGCGCAAAAAGCTTTCCGTGAAATTTTCGGACCAAAAGTAACCATATCGGCATCACTGGCGTCACCTTTCTTTATCCATCGAAACTAATTTGTTTTCGCTCAAATGTGTACCAAACATATTTATTTGGTTTATAGGTACAATGTGAGCTTTTTGTGCGAAAAGCATTCCGTCAAATTTTCAGACGAAAAGTGACCATATCGGCATCATCGGCGTCACCTTTTTTTAGCCATCAAAACTGAGCTGTTTTCACTCAAATGTGTGCCAAAAGTGTTTATATGGTGTAGAGGTCATAATGTGAGCTTTTTGCGCGAAAAGCTTTCCGCGAAATTTTCGGACCAAAAGTGACCATATCGGCATCACCAGCGTCGCCTCTCTTTATCCATCAAAACTGAGTTATTTTCGCTCAAATGTGTCCTAAGCATGTTTATATGGTGTATAGGTCATAATGGGAGCTTTTTGCACGAAAAGCTTTCCCTGAAATTTTCGGACCAAACGTGACCAAATCGGCATCACCGGTGTCACCCTTCTTTATCCATCAGAACTGAGTCTTTTTCGCTCAAATGTGTCCCAAGAATGTTTATATGGTGTATAGTTCATAATGAGAGCTTTTTGAGCGAAAAGCTTTCCGTGAAATTTTCGGACCAAAAGTAACTATATCGGCATCTCTGACGTCACCTTTCTTTATCCATCAAAACTGAGTTGTTTTCACTCACATGTGTTCCAAACATGTTTATATGGTGTATATGTCATAATGTGAGCTTTTTGCGCGAAAAGCTTTCCGTGAAATTTTCGGACCAAAAGTGAACAAATCGGCATCACCGGCATCGTCTTTTTTTATCCATAAAAAATGAGTTGTTTTCGCTCAAATGTGTCCCAAGCATGTTTGTTTAGTGTATAGGTCATAATTGGAGCTTTTTGCGCGAAAAGCTTTCCGTGAAATTTTCGGACCAAAAGTGACCATATCGGCGTCATCGGCGTCACCTTTCTTTATCCATCAAAAAGCTTTTCGTGAAATTTTCGAACCAAAAGTAACCATGTCGGCACCACCTTGCTTTATCCATTAAAAATAAGTTGATTTCTCTCAAATGTATCCCAAACATGTTTATATGGTGTATAGATCATAATGGGAGCATTTTGCGCGAAAAGCTTTTTGTGAAATTTTCGGAACAAAAGTGACCATATCTGGATCATCGGAATCACCTTTCTTTATCCATTAAAACTGAGTTCTTTCCACTCAAATGTGTCCCAAACATATTTATATGGTGTATAGGTCATAATGGGAGCTTTTTGCGCGAAAGACTTTTTGTGAAATTTTCGGACCAAAAGTAACTATATCGGCATCACCGACGTAACCTTTCTTTATCCATCAAAACTAATTTGTTTTCACTGAAATGTATACCAAACATATTTATATGGTGTATAGGTCATAATGGGAGCTTTTTGCGCGAAAAGCTTTCCGTCAAATTTTTGGACGAAAATTGACCATATCGGCATCATCGGCGTCACCTTTCTTTATCCATCAAAACTGAGTTGTTTTCGCTCAAATGTGTGGCAAACGTGTTAATATGGAGTATATGTCATAATAGGAGCTTTCTGCGCGAAAAGATTTCCGTAAAATTTTCGGACAAAAAGTGACTATATCGGCATCATCGACGTCATATTTCTTTATACATCAAAACTTAGTTGTTTTTTCTCATATGTGTGCGAAACGTGTTAATATGGAGTATATGTCATAATAGGAGCTTTTTGCGCGAAAAGCTTTCCGTGAAATTTTCGGACAAAAAGTAACTATATCGGCATCATTGACGTCACCTTTCTTTGTCCATCAAAATTTAGTTGTTTTCACTCAAATGTGTCCCAAACATGTTTATATGGTGTATAGGTCATAATGTGAGCTTTTTGCGCGAAAAGCTTTCCGTGAAATTTTCGGACCAAAAGTTACCATATCGGCATCACCGGCGTCGTCTTTCTTTATCCATCAAAACTTAGTTGCTTTCGCTCTAATGTTTGCCAAACGTGTTTATATGGAGTATAGGTCATAATATGAGCTTTCTGCGCGAAAAGCTTTCCGTGAAATTTTCGGACCAAAAGTAACTATATCGGCATCACCGATGTCTCCTTTCTTTATCCATCAAAATTGAGTTGTTTTCACTCAAACGTGTTCCAAACATGTTTATATGGTGTATAGGTCATAATGTGAGCATTTTGCGTGTAATGGTTTCCGTGAAATTTTCGGACCAAAAGTAAATATATCGGCATCACTGACGTCACCTTTCTTTATCCATCAAAATTTAGTTGTTTTCACTCAAATGTGTCCCAAACATGTTTATATGGTGTATAGGTCATAATGTGAGCTTTTTGCGCGAAAAGCTTTCCGTGAAATTTTCAAACCAAAAGTTACCATATCGGCATCACCGGCGTCGCCTTTCTTTGTCCATCAAAACTGAGTTGTTTTCGCTAAAGTGTATCCCAAGCATGTTTATATGGTGTATAGGACATACTGGGAGCTTTTTGCGCGAAAAGCATTCTGTGAAATTTTATGATCAAAAGTGAAAAAATCGGCATCACCGGCGTCACCCTTCTTTATCCATCAGAACTGAGTTGTTTTTGCTACAAATGTGTCCTAAGCATGTTTAAATGGTGTATAGGTCATACTGAGAGCTTTTTGCGCGAAAAGCTTTCCGTGAAATTTTCGGACCAAAAGTAACTATATCGGCATCACCGACGTCACCTTTATTTATCCATCAAAATTGAGTTGTTTTCACTCAAATGTGTTCCAAACATGTTTATATGGTGTATAGGTCATAATGTGAGCTTTTTGCGCGAAAAGCTTTCCGTGAAATTTTCGGACCAAAAGTTACCATATCGGCATCACCGGCGTCGCCTTTCTTTATCCATCAAAACTGAGTTGTTTTCGCTCAAATGTTTGCCTAACATGTTTATATGGAGTATAGGTCATAATATGAGCTTTCTGCGTGAAAAGCTTTCCGTGAAATTTTAGGACCAAAAGTGACCATATCGGCATCATAGGCGTTACCTTTCTTTATCTATCAAAAAGCTTTTCGTGAAATTTTCGGCCAAAAGTAACCATGTCGGCATAACATTACTTTATCCATCAAAAATGAGTTGGTTTCGCTCAAATGTATCCCAAACATGTTTATATGGTGTATAGGTCATAATGGGAGCTTTTTGCGCGAAAAGCTTTACGTGAAATTTTCGGAACAAAATTGACCATATCGGCATCATCAGCATCACCTTTCTTTATACATTAAAACTGAGTTCTTTTCACTCAAATGTGTCCCAAACATATTTATATGGTGTATAGGTCATAATGGGAGCTTTTTGCACGAAAAACTTTCTGTGAAATTTTCGGACCAAAAGTGACAATATCGGATCACCGGCGTCATATTTCTTTATCCATCAAAACTGAGTTGTTTTCGCTCAAATGTGTCCGAAGTATGTTTATGTGGTGTATAGGTCATAAAGTGATCTTTTTGCGCGAAAAGCTTTCCGTGAAATTTTCGGGCCAAAATTGACCATATCAGCATCACCGGCATCACCTTTCTTTATACATCAAAACTGAGTTGTTTTCGCTCAAATATGTCCCAAACATATTTATATGGTGTATAGGTCATAATGTGAGCTTTTTGCGCGAAAATTTTCTGTGAAATTTTCGGACCAAAAGTGACCATATCGGCATCACCGACGTCACCTTTCTTTATCCATCAAAACTGATTTGTTTTTACTCAAATGTGTACCAAACATATTTATATGGTGTATAGGTCATAATGGGAGCTTTTTGCGCGAAAAGCTTTCAGTAAAATTTTCGGACGAAAAGTGACCCTATCGGCATCATCGGCGTCATCTTTCTTTATCCATCAAAACTGAGTTGTTTTCGATCAAATGTGTGCCAAACGTGTTAATTTTCGGACCAAATGTAACCATATCGACATCACCTTCCTTTGTCCATAAAAAATGAGTTGATTCGCTCAAATGTATTCCAAATATCTTTATATGGAGTATAGGTCATAATGGGAGCTTTTTGCGCGAAAAGTTATCCATGAAATTTTCGGAACAAAAGTGACCATATCGGCATCACCGGCGTCACCTTTCAATATCCATCAAAACTGAGTTCTTTTCGCTCAAATGTGTCCCAAACATATTTATATGGTGTATAGGTCATAATGGGAGCTTTTCGCGCGAAAAACATTCTGTGAAATTTTTGAACCAAAAGTAACCATAACGGCATCACTGGCGTCACCTTTCTTTATCCATAAGAATTGTGTTGCTTTCGCTCAAATGTGTCCCAACCATGTTTATATGGTGTATAGATCATAATGGGAGCTTTTTGCGTGAAAAGCTTTCCGTGAAATTTTCGGACCAAAAGTGACCATATCGGCATCACCGACGTCACCTTTCTTTATCCATTAGAAATCTGTTGCTTTCGCTAAAATTTGTCCCAAACATGTTTATATGGTGTATAGGTCATAATGGGAGCTTTTTTGTGCGAAAAGCTTTCTGTGAAATTTTAGGACCAAAAGAAACTATATCGGCATCACCGACGTCAACTTTCTTTATCCATCAAAATTGAGTTGTTTTCGCTCAAATATGTCCCAAAAATGTTTATATGGTGTATAGGTCATAATGGGAGCTTTTTGCACGAAAAGCTTTTCGTGAAATTTTCGGACCAAAAGAAACTATATCGGCATCACCGACGTCACCTTTCTTTATCCATCAAAATTGAGTTGTTTTCGCTCAAATGTGTCCCAAACATGTTTATATGGTGTATAGGTCATAATGCGAGCTTTTTGCGTGAAAAGCTTTCCGTGAAATTTTCGGACCAAAAGTGACCATATCGGCATTATTGGCGTCACCTTTCCTTATCCATGGGAAATGTGTTGCCACTAGTACAAAAACTGAATTATAGCCCGGGCGTATTTGACCTTATACCCCGGATCTGACAAGTTTTATGTCCGGGCTTCAGGTTGGTTGGGGTAAAAAAAGAGGCCAACTTTATAGCCCGGACAAAAAATAATAATATCCGGGGTATATAACCAAGAAAAATATCCCCTGAAAATGACATTAAAAAACGCCCGGGGTATATTCCCCCAATATCCGGGCTATAATCCCTTTACATCCGGGGTATATACCATATATTGTCCGGGCTATATGGTATATTTAATCCGGGCTATATTTCTTCAGGTGTAGTAAGCAGTTCTCTCCTACCATGTCATATAGCCCGGAGGAATCCACAAAATTCGGGCTCTATAACTTTTTTTTCTCTAATATTATATTTGTATTATCTATAATAAACCTGTTGTGAACTATATTCAATAAAAAATAATAATTTCCAACACAAGATTGTATTTATATCAATCACATATATATATATATATATATATATATATATATATATATATATACAATCATCATCCAAAATCCATTACAACATCAACCTCGTATATTCTTGAATAATCAAAATTTTTAATGTCTAACTACAACTAGAGAAGATCCCTATATATCCTTTGCCCACATTTGAAGCATTGTACTTTGATGATAATTGGAGGAAATGTTTCTTTAATCTATCAGCCCTGCAAAATGATACACAGATGAAAGTAGGAGCATATTAGATGACATTTCAGCAAGTAATATAGACAGAGTATAAGGTGCAGTTTCCATTATATATTAACGTGTTCAAAAAATACAGTGAGTTCAATTCCGTTCAACATATACTAGTGTTAGAGCCATTTTTATTTCTATCTTCTTAAACACAAATGGCACTCTAATAATGATTACAATCAACGGAATATAAAATCAAATGAGGAAGTGACTTTTTGGGAAGATGAGCTTTTAGATGACTGACCATGTAAGAAGACGTGCACATATTAATTATGAATGCAGTAACCATTTCACCAAGGCTTGTAAAGATAGAACTACTCATTAATGCAATCTATCAACAAGGAATTTTTTATTTTTGCAAAGGGACAAGGGGAGGCATGTTATTTATAACATATATAAGAATAAGAAAGAGGAATGCAACATTATTTAAGGGGAAAGAAATAGTATAATTTGGTTCATACAATTACTTAAACAAACTATACATGCACTAAATAATCATAGGGAGGAAACTATGAATTTAAGTTTCAGTTTTGGATGCCTTACCAAAAATCAAGGACACTAGATATCGTAATTGGGAAAGAATGGGCCAAGAAGCCTCTCAAGCTAATGAGCAACCACAGTATAACTGCATCATAAGAAGATGTAGTTAATCAATAAATCAATAGAGGGAAAAAAGCATCAGGAATAAGTTTTAACTCATATCTACACTATTTATTGCTTCCCACCACCTTTCTGAAATGAATGAGGAATCAAGAATTTGTAAAGAGTATATAAAATTTATTGATCCTAATCCTATCTGTAGTAATAACTACAAATAAATAAAAAGAATTGAGCATGGAATATGAGATATGGATGAGATTTGTGTCTTAAAATCAGTTGAAGAGTGTGCACACGACTTGAAGAACCAGAAGACGTCCAAGGTTCGTCCATCTTTACTTACACTTAAATAAGGAAGAAGAGGGGTTCTTCCATTGCTATTCTCCCCGACTTTTGCTTCCTTTAGCACCTGTTTCAGTTGCATTTCTTGAAACGACTCCCTCTCCTATAGTTCAAGTGCAAATGAAAGAGGGACACCAACACATCCTACATTTGAGAGTCTCAAATCAAATCTCCAATTTGCATCGAACACATACCTTGTCTGTCCATTTGTCGACACTAAAATTAAACAAAAAGTGAACAATCAAGGACTAGAAACAGAGGGAAGAGAAAGCACCAGGAATAAGTTTAACAATGGTGGTGAGGATGGTCTGCTCAGTCATGGGCTGAAAAGAGTAAGAAATCTAACATGAAAATGAGCAATTAAATGTCCTAACACCCAAACTTGGGACGAATAGTTTGATATCAAAAAGGGATCTCCAGGTGAGGAGCTTTAAGGACAAACAGAAAGGTCTAGTGCATAGATAAAGTGAGCTCATAAAAGAATTAAAATAAAAATTGACTGAAATGTAAAAAGGTTCTAATCTTGAACTATAAAATTCATATTTTTTACAAAATGATACTGTTAAAAGGAACTTGTATGAAAAAAAGAAAAAGGTGGGAGGAGTTGACTCTGAAAATGGTAGCACATTCAATAAAATAAGCAACAGTGAAACAATTTCTTAAAAAGCCATAGCATAGATACAAATAGAGCAAACAGTACTCCCATCAAGTTGTTAATCTTGCCATTGTGAAAATCTAAAGAGAGATAGTGACAAGGATTTTTTTAGTATCCACTATATTATATGCCATGTCCTTTGATCAATAAAACATACTTTCATTCTTTTCCAGGTAAGTGTTCAACTTATAATCCTAGGATGATATTTGAAAGCCTTAGTTGTTAAGAAAGAGAATACTCCACTTTCAAGCAAGTTTCCCCTTTGTCTGTTAGCAATTCTAGTGCTCTACTAGGGTCCCTTTTATTCGGATTCCATAAACATGAATGACCAGAAAGAATCTCCTCAAAGAGTCAGTCATGCAAAGAAAAATAAACCCCCATTTTAGCAATTCTGGTGCTCTACTATGAAGTTATTGCAAATAGTATTTGATATATAAAATAAACCCCAATTTTATACAATAAAGAAACTAGAGCAAGTTTACAACTATCCTGTAACTTCTGTACATGAATTGACTTATATTTTTAGAAGAAAGAATCAAAGGTGAAAGGTCAAACTATGCTAAAGCTATATAGACTTGTATTTAATGCAATACCATCTGTTGCCATTTTACCAAAATGGAATCAATTGAACATAGAGATTCAACCTAGCAACATTACCAAACAAAAAGGCAACTGATCATTGGAAAAAATTCACACACTCAACACCTCATATGTGGTTAGATTCCGAAATCATATCATGCTCAGGCAGCGACGGATCAAGCTCCTCGTCTGCCTCAGCATCTTCATCTGCATCCCCTGCATCGTCAATATCACCCTCGTCAGGCCCCACATCGTCAAAGAAGGGCAAAAGGTCAGAGTTTGAGAAGAAACTAGGCGAGCTCATCAAATACCAAATTGAAACAGACAGATCGGCTATGTATGCAGATGGGTTCAGGAGAGGCAATGAGGATGTGAAACAAGTATGGAAACATTTTTTCCCCATAATCTTCAACTGGCCAAACCAATTGCCTAATTATCTTCCAAATTAAAACAAAAACTAACCATCAAGAAAATAAATTCCTCAAAGGCTGGAAACCTTAGAACAAGAATAATAAACAAGAAGAAAAAACAACACAGATCTAAGGGACAAATTCGCCGAATTTCCAGGCTTTGCTACAAATTCGCGGAAGAATAAGGGATGGAAAACTCTTTCTCTTTCAGATCTAAAGCAACACAAAGGGAAAAAATGCTAAACCTAAATAAGTATTCATAGAAGATCGAGAAAAAAAAATTGAAAAGGAATGAAAAACCTACCTGCTCTGGATTTGCAACATGCTGAGATGTTGATATGCGATTTAGGGTTCAAAGGCTGAGAGATAAATTACAGTGACTGCAATTGAGAGTTCAGGGGCTGAGATATGGACGGAAATCTGTGCAAGAGGAGGCCGAAGAAGAGGATACGGTGACAAGAGTTCGAGTATCTTTGCAAGAGAAGGGCGGCGAAGAGGAGTTTGGTTTAAGGTCGGCGATTGAATGAGAGAAAGTAAGCGAAGAGGGAGAGTTATGGATAAACCCCGGACACGAGCTAGGGGGTAAACTTCTTTTGGGTAAAAATGGTATATACCCCAATTTTTAATTGTCCGGGTTATATAATTTATTATCTATAGGGTTAAAAAATAATATACCCCGGATATATGTGTAAAAAACGCCCGAGCTATATAATATGAATAAATTAATAGCCCGCTGTTATATAGCCTGGAGTTTATTATATTATCCGGGTTATATGTGTTTTTATCAATAAAATAAAAATACAAATGGCCAATTCAGACATTATACCCCATAAATATATGATCCGGGCTAATAGGTCACGAGCTAAAATCACGTTTTTGTACTAGTGTGCTTTCGCTCAAATGTGTTCCAAACATGTTTATATGGTGTATAGGTCATAATGTGAGCTTTTTGCGCGAAAAGGTTTCCGTGAAATTTTCGGACCAAAACTGACCATATGGACATCACTGGCGTCACCATTCTTTATCCATCAAAAATGATTTGTTTTCACTCAAATGTGTCCCAAACATGTTTATATGGTATAGAGGTCATAATGTGAGCTTTTTGTGCGAAAAGCTTTCCGTGATATTTTCGGACCAAAAGTGACCATATCGGCATCACTGGCCTCACTTTTCTTTATCCATGAAGACTTATTTGTTTTTGCTCAAATGTGTACGAAACATATTTATATGGTGTATAGGTCATAATGTGAGCTTTTTGCGCGAAAGCTTTCCGTCAAATTTTCGGACGAAAAGTGACCATATCGGCATCATCGGCGTCACCTTTCTATATCCCTCAGAACAGAGTTGTTTTCGCTCAAATGTGTGCAAATATGTTTATATGGTGTATGGGTCATCATGGGAGCTTTTTGCGCGAAAAGCTTTCCGTGAAATTTTCGAACCAAAAGTGACCATATCGGCATCACCGGCGTCGCCTTTCTTTATCCAACAAAACTGAGTTGTTTTCTCTCAAATGTGTCTGAAGCATGTTTATATGGTGTATAGGTCAAAATGGGAGCTTTTTGCGTGAAAAGCTTTCCGTGAAATTTTCGGACCAAAAGTGACCATATCGGCATCATCGACGTCACCTTTCTTTATCCATCAGAAAGGTGTTGCTTTCGCTCAAATGTGTCCCAAACATGTTTATATGGTGTATAGGTCATAATGGGAGCTTTTTGCGTGAAAAGTTTTCCGTGAAATTTTAGGACCAAAAGAAACTGTATCAGCATCACCGATGTCAACTTTCTTTATCCATCAAAATTGAGTTGCTTTCGCTCAAATGTGTCCCAAACATGTTTATATGGTGTATAGGTCATAATGGAAACTTTTTGCGTGAAAAGCTTTCTGTGAAATTTTCGGACCAAAAGTGACCATATCGGCATCACCGACGTCACCTCTCTTTATCCATCAGAAATGTGTTGCTTTCGCTCAAATGTGTCCCAAACATGTTTATATGGTGTATAAGTCATAATGGGAGCTTTTGGCGTTAAAAGCTTTCCGTGAAATTTTCGAACCAAAAGTGACCATATCGGCATCACCGGCGTCGCCTTTCTTTATCCAACAAAACTAAGTTGTTTTCTCTCAAATGTGTCTGAAGCATGTTTATATGGTGTATAGGTCATAATGGGAGCTTTTTGCTTGAAAAGCTTTCCGTGAAATTTTCGGACCAAAAGTGACCATATCGGCATCACCGACGTCACCTTTCTTTATCCATTAGAAATGTGTTGATTTCGCTCAAATGTGTCCCAAACATGTTTATATGGTGTATAGGTCATAATGGGGGCATTTTACTCGAAAAGCTTTCCGTGAAATTTTCGGACCAAAAGAAACTATATCGGCATCACCGACGTCACCTTTCTTTATCCATCAAAATTGAGTTGTTTTCGCTCAAATGTGTCCCAAACATGTTTATATGGTGTATAGGTCATAATGCGAGCTTTTTGCGTGAAAAGCTTTCCGTGAAATTTTCGGACCAAAAGGGACCATATCTGCATCACCTTCTTTATCCATCAGAAATGTCTAGCTTTTGCTGAAATGTATCCCAAACATGTTTATATGGTGTATAGGTCATAATGGGAGCTTTTGCGTGAAAAGCTTTCCGTGAAATTTTCGGACCAAATAGAACCATATCGGCATCACTGGCGTCACCTTTCTTTATCCATCAGAAATGTGTTGCTTTCGCTCAAATGTGTTCCAAACATGTTTATATGGTGTATAGGTCATAATTTGAGCTTTTTGCGCGAAAAGGTTTCCGTGAAATTTTCGGACCAAAAGTGACACTATGGGCATCACTGGCGTCACCTTTCTTTATCCATCAAAACTGATTTGTTTTCACTCAAATGTGTCCCAAACATGTTTATATGGTGTAGAGGTCATAATGGGAGCTTTTTGGGCAAAAAGCTTTCCGTGAAATTTTCGGACCAAAAGTGACCATATCGGCATCACTGGCCTCACCTTTCTTTATCCATCAAAACTTATTTGTTTTCGCTCAAATGTGTACCAAACATATTTATATGGTGCATAGGTCATGATGGGAGCTTTTTGCGCGAAAAGCTTTCCGTGAAATTTTCGGACCAAAAGTGACCATATCGGCATCACCGTCATACCTTTCTTTATCCATCAGAACTGAGTTGTTTTCGCTCAAATGTATCCCAAGCATGTTTATATGGTGTATAGGTCATAATGAGAGCTTTTTGCGCGAAAAGCTTTCCGTGAAATTTACGGACAAAAAGTAACTATATCGGCATCACCGACGTCCCCTTTCTTTATCCATCAAAATTGAGTTGTTTCACTCAAATGTGTCCCACACATGTTTATATGGTGTATAGGAAATAATGTGAGCTTTTTGCGCGAAAAGCTTTCCGTGAAATTTTCAGACGAAAAGTGACCATATCGGCATCATCGTCTTCACCTTTCTTTATCCATCAGAACTGAGTTGTTTCGCTCAAATGTGTGCCAAACGTGTTTATATAGTCTATAGGTCAAAATGTGAGCTTTTTGCGCAATAAGCTTTCCGTGAAATTTGTGGACCAAAAGTGACCATATCGGCATCACCGGCGTCGCCTTTCTTTTTCATCAAAACTGAGTTCTTTTCACTCAAATGTGTCCCAAACATGTATATATGGTGTATAGGTCATAATGTGAGCTTTTTGCGCGAAAAGGTTTCCGTGAAATTTTCGGACCAAAAGTTACCATATCGGCATCACCGACGTCACCTTTCTTTATCCATCAAAATTGAGTTGTTTTCACTCAAATGTGTCCCAAGCATGTTTATATGGTGTAGAGGTCATAATGTGAGCTTTTTGCGCAAAAAGCTTTCCGTGAAATTTTCGGACCAAAAGTGATCATATCGGCATCACTGGCCTCACCTTTCTTTATCCATCAAAACTTATTTGTTTTCGCTCAAATTCGTACCAAACATATTTATATGGTGCATAGGTCATAATGTGAGCTTTTTGCGCAAAAAGCTTTCCGTGAAATTTTCGGACCAAAAGTGACCATATCGGCATCACCGACGTCACCTTTCTTTATCCATCAAAATTGAAATGTTTTCGCTCAAATGTGTCCCAAAAATGTTTATTTGGTGCATAGGTCATAATGTGAGCTTTTTGCGCGAAAAGGTTTTCGTGAAATTTTGGAACCAAAAGTTACGATATCGGAATCACCGACGTCACCTTTCTTTATCCATCAAAATTGAGTAGTTTTCTCTCAAATGTGTCCCAAACATGTTTATATGGTGTATAGGTCATAATGGGAGCTTTTTGGGTGAAAAGCTTTCCGTGAAATTTTCGGATCAAAAGTGACCATATCGGCATCACCGGCCTCGCCTTTCTTTTTCATCAAAACTGAGTTGTTTTCACTCAAATGTGTCCCAAACATATTTATATGGTGTATACGTCATAATGGGAGCTTTTTGCGCAAAAAGCTTTCCGTGAAATTTTCAGACCAAAAGTGATCATATCGGCATCACCGGCATCACCTTTCTTTATCCAAAAAAACTGATTTGTTTTCTCTCATATGTGTCCCAAGCATGTTTATATGGTGTATAGGTCATTATGGGAGCTTTTTGCGCGAAAAGCTTTTCGTGAAATTTTCGGACCAAAAGTGACCATATCGGCATCACCGGCATCACCTTTCTTTATCCATCAGAACTGAGTTGTTTTCGCTCAAATGTGTCCCAAGCATGTTTATATGGTGTATCGGTCATAATGAGAGCTTTTTGCGTGAAAAGCTTTTCGTGAAATTTACGGACCAAAAGTAAATATATCGGCATCACCGACGTCACCTTTCTTTATCCATCAAAATTTAGTTGTTTTCACTCAAATGTGTCCCAAACATGTTTATATGGTGTATAGGTCATAATGTGAGCTTTTTGCGCGAAAAGCTTTCCGTGAAATTTTCGGTCCAAATGTGACCATATCGGCATCACCGGCATCACCTTTCTTTATCCATCAGAACTGAGTTGTTTTCGCTCAAATGTGTCCCAAGCATGTTTATATGGTGTATAGGTCATAATGAGAGCTTTTAGCGTGAAAAGCTTTCCGTGAAATTTACGGACCAAAAGTAACAATATCGGCATCACCGGCGTCGCCTTTCTTTATCCATCAAAACTGAGTTGTTTTCGGTCAAATGTGTTCCAAGCATGTTTATATGGTGTATAATTCATAATGTGAGCTTTTTGCGCGAAATGCTTTCTAGGAAATTTTCGGACCCAAAATGACCATATCGGCATCACCGGCGTCGCCTTTCTATATCCAACAAAACTGATTTGTTTCCTCTCAAATATGTCCCAAGCATGTTTATATGGTATATAGGCCATAATGTGAGCTTTTTGTGCGAAAAACTTTCCGTGAAATTTTCGGACCAAAAGTGACCATATCGGCATTACCGGCATCACCTTTCTTTATCCATCAGAATTGAGTTGTTTTCACTCGAATGTGTCCCAAGCATGTTTATATGGTCTATAGGTTATAATGGGAGCTTTTTGCGCAAAAAGCTTTCCGTGAAATTTTCGGACCAAAAGTGACCATATCGGCATCACTGGCGTCACCTTTCTTTATCCATCAAAACTGATTTGTTTTCACTCAAATGTGTAACAAACATATTTATATGGTGTATAGGTAATAATGTGAGCTTTTTGCGCGAAAAGCTTTCCGTGAAATTTTCAGACGAAAAGTGACCATATCGGCATCATCGTCGTCACCTTTCTTTATCCAGCAGAACTGAGTTGTTTCGCTTAAATGTGTGCCAAACGTGTTTATATGGTGTATAGGTCAAAATGTGAGCTTTTTGCGCGAAAAGCTTTCCGTGAAATTTTTGGACCAAAAGTGACCATATCGGCATCACCGGCGTTGCCTTTCTTTATCCATCAAAACTGAGTTGGTTTCGCTCAAATGTGTCCCAAGCATGTTTATATGGTGTATAGTTCATAATGAGAGCTTTTTGCGTGAAAAGCTTTCCGTGAAATTTTCGGATCAAAAGTGACCATATCGGCATCACCGGCGTCGCCTTTCTTTATCCATCAAAACTGATTTGTTTTCACTCAAATGTGTCCCAACCATGTTTATATGGTGTATTAGTCATAATGGTAGCTTTTTGTGCAAAAAGCTTTCCGTGAAATTTTCGTACCAAAAGTGACCATATCGGCATCACCGATGTCACCTTTCTTTATTCATCAAAATTGAAATGTTTTATCTCAAATGTGTCCTAAACATGTTTATTTGGTGTATAGGTCATAATGTGAGCTTTTTTCGCGAAAAGGTTTCCGTGAAATTTTCGGACCAAAATTTACCATATCGGCATCACCGACGTCACCTTTCTTTATCCATCAAAATTGAGTTGTTTTCACTCAAATGTGTCCCAAACATGTTCATATGGTGTAGAGGTCATAATGGGAGCTTTTTGCGCAAAAAGCTTTCCGTGAAAATTTTGGACCAAAAGTGACCATATCGACATCACTGGCCTCACCTTTCTTTATCCATCAAAACACATTTGTTTTCGCTCAAATGTGTACCAAACATATTTATATGGTGCATAGGTCAAAATGTGAGCTTTTTGCGCGAAAAACTTTCCGTCAAATTTTCAGACGAAAAGTGACCATATCGGCATCATCGGCGTCACCTTTCTATATCAATCAGAACAGAGTTGTTTACGCTCAAATGTGTGCAAACGTGTTTATATGGTGTATAGGTCATAATGTGAGCTTTTTGCGCGAAAAGCTTTCCGAGAAATTTTCGGACCAAAAGTGACCATATCGGCATCACCGGCGTCGCCTTTCTTTATCCAAAAAAACTGATTTGTTTTCTCTCAAATGTGTCCCAAGCATGTTTATATGGTGTATAGGTCATGATAGGAGCTTTTTGCGCAAAAAGCTTTCCGTGAAATTTTCGGACCAAAAGTGACCATATCGGCATCACCTTTCTTTATCCATCAGAACTGAGTTGTTTTCGCTTAAATGTGTCCCAAGCATGTTTATATGGTGTATAGGTGATAATGAGAGCTTTTAGCGTGAAAAGCTTTCCGTGAAATTTACGGACCAAAAGTAACAATATCGGCATCACCGGCGTCGCCTTTCTTTATCCATCAAAACTGAGTTGTTTTCGGTCAAATGTGTTCCAAGCATGTTTATATGGTGTATAATTCATAATGTGAGCTTTTCGCGCGAAATGCTTTCTAGGAAATTTTCGGACCCAAAGTGACCATATCGGCATCACCGGCGTCGCCTTTCTATATCCAACAAAACTGATTTGTTTCATCTCAAATGTGTCCCAAGCATGTTTATATGGTGTATAGGCCATAATGTGAGCTTTTTGTGCGAAAAACTTTCCGTGAAATTTTCGGACCAAAAGTGACCATATCGGCATCACCGGCATCACCTTTCTTTATCCATCAGAATTGAGTTGTTTTCACTCGAATGTGTCCCAAGCATGTTTATATGGTGTATAGGTCATAATGGGAGCTTTTTGCGCAAAAAGCTTTCCGTGAAATTTTCGGACCAAAAGTGACCATATCGGCATCACTGGAGTCGCCTTTCTTTATCCATCAAAACTGATTTGTTTTCGCTCAAATGTGTACCAAACATATTTATATGGTGTATAGGTAATAATGTGAGCTTTTTGCGCGAAAAGCTTTCCGTGAAATTTTCAGACGAAAAGTGACCATATCGGCATCATCGTCGTCACCTTTCTTTATCCATCAGAACTGAGTTATTTCGCTTAAATGTGTGTCAAACGTGTTTATATGGTGTATAGGTCAAAATATGAGCTTTTTGCGCGAAAAGCTTTCCGTGAAATTTTCGGACCAAAAGTGACCATATCGGCATCACCGGCATCACCTTTCTTTATCCATCAGAACTGAGTTGTTTTCGCTCAAATGTGTCCCAAGCATGTTTATATGGTGCATCGGTCATAATGAGAGCTTTTTGCGCGAAAAGCTTTCCGTGAAATTTACGGACCAAAAGTAAATATATCGGCATCACCGACGTCACCTTTCTTTATCCATCAAAATTTAGTTGTTTTCACTCAAATGTGTCCCAAACATGTTTATATGGTGTATAGGTCATAATGTGAGCTTTTTGCCCGAAAAGCTTTCCGTGAAATTTTCGGTCCAAAAGTGACCATATCGGCATCACCGACATCACCTTTCTTTATCCATCAGAACTGAGTTGTTTTCGCTCAAATGTGTCCCAAGCATGTTTATATGGTGTATAGGTCATAATGAGAGCTTTTAGCGCGAAAAGCTTTCCGTGAAATTTACGGACCAAAAGTAACAATATCGGCATCACCGGCGTCGCCTTTCTTTATCCATCAAAACTGAGTTGTTTTCGGTCAAATCTGTTCCAAGCATGTTTATATGGTGTATAATTCATAATGTGAGCTTTTTGCGCGAAATGCTTTCTAGGAAATTTTCGGACCAAAAGTGACCATATCGGCATCACCGGCGTCGCCTTTCTATATCCAACAAAACACATTTGTTTCCTCTCAAATGCGTCCCAAGCATGTTTATATGGTGTATAGGCCATAATGTGAGCTTTTTGCGCGAAAAACTTTCCGTGAAATATTCGGACCAAAAGTGACCATATCGGCATCACCGGCATCACCTTTCTTTATCCATCAGAATTGAGTTGTTTTCGCTCGAATGTGTCCCAAGCATGTTTATATGGAGTATAGGTCATAATGGGAGCTTTTTGCGCAAAAAGCTTTCCGTGAAATTTTCGGACCAAAAGTGACCATATCGGCATCGCTGGCGTCACTTTTCTTTATCCATCAAAACTGATTTGTTTTCGCTCAAATGTGTACCAAACATATTTATATGGTGTATAGGTAATAATGTGAGCTTTTTGCGCGAAAAGCTTTCCGTGAAATTTTTGGACCAAAAGTGACCATATCGGCATCACCGGCGTCGCCTTTCTTTATCCATCAAAACTGAGTTGTTTTCGCTCAAATGTGTCCCAAGCATGTTTATATGGTGTATAGTTCATAATGGGAGCTTTTTGCGTGAAAAGCTTTCCGTGAAATTTTTGGATCAAAAGTGACCATATCGGCATCACCGATGTCACCTTTCTTTATCCATCAAAATTGAAATGTTTTATCTCAAATGTGTCCCAAACATGTTTATTTGGTGTATAGGTCATAATGTGAGCTTTTTTCGCGAAAAGGTTTCCGTGAAATTTTCGGACCAAAAGTTACCATATCGGCATCACCGACGTCACCTTTCTTTATCCATCAAAATTGAGTTGTTTTCACTCAAATGTGTCCCAAACATGTTTATACGGTGTAGAGGTCATAATGGGAGCTTTTTGCGCAAAAAGCTTTCCGTGAAATTTTTGGACCAAAAGTGACCATATCGGCATCACTGGCCTCACCTTTCTTTATCCATCAAAACTCATTTGTTTTCGCTCAAATGTGTACCAAACATATTTATATGGTGCATAGGTCAAAATATGAGCTTTTTGCGCGAAAAACTTTCCGTCAAATTTTCAGACGAAAAGTGACCATATCGGCATCATCGGCGTCACCTTTCTATATCAATCAGAACAGAGTTGTTTTCGCTCAAATGTGTGCAAACGTTTTTATATGGTGTATAGGTCATAATGTGAGCTTTTTGCGCGAAAAGCTTTCCGCGAAATTTTCGGACCAAAAGTGACCATATCGGCATCACCGGCGTCGCCTTTCTTTATCTAAAAAAATTGATTTGTTTTTTCTCAAATGTGTCCCAAGCATGTCTATATGGTGTATAGATCATTTTGGGAGCTTTTTGTGCGAAAAGCTTTCCGTGAAATTTTCGGACCAAAAGGGACCATATCGGCATCACCGACATCACCTTTCTTTATCCATCAGAACTGAGTTGTTTTCGCTCAAATGTGTCCCAAGCATGTTTATATGGTGCATCGGTCATAATAAGAGCTTTTTGCGCGAAAAGCTTTCCGTGAAATTTACGGACCAAAAGTAAATATATCGGCATCACCGACGTCACCTTTCTTTATCCATCAAAATTTAGTTGTTTTCACTCAAATGTGTCCCAAACATGTTTATATGGTGTATAGGTCATAATGTGAGCTTTTTGCGCGAAAAGCTTTTCGTGAAATTTTCGGTCCAAAAGTGACCATATCGGCATCACCGCCATCACCTTTCTTTATCCATCAGAACTGAGTTGTTTTCGCTCAAATGTGTCCCAAGCATGTTTATATGGTGTATAGGTCATAATGAGAGCTTTTAGCGCGAAAAGCTTTCCGTGAAATTTATGGACCAAAAGTAACAATATCGGCATCACCGGCGTCGCCTTTCTTTATCCATCAAAACTGAGATGTTTTCGGTCAAATGTGTTCCAAGCATGTTTATATGGTGTATAATTCATAATGTGAGCTTTTTGCGCGAAATGCTTTCTAGGAAATTTTCGGACCAAAAGTGACCATATCGGCATCACCGGCGTCGCCTTTCTATATCCAACAAAACAGATTTGTTTTCTCTCAAATGCGTCCCAAGCATGTTTATATGGTGTATAGGCCATAATGTGAGCTTTTTGCGCGAAAAACTTTCCGTGAAATTTTCGGACCAAAAGTGACCATATCGGCATCACCGGCATCACCTTTCTTTATCCATCAGAATTGAGTTGTTTTCGCTCGAATGTGTCCCAAGCATGTTTATATGGAGTATAGGTCATAATGTGAGCTTTTTGCGCGAAAAGCTTTCCGCGAAATTTTCGGACCAAAAGTGACCATATCGGCATCACCGGCGTCGCCTTTCTTTATCTAAAAAAACTGATTTGTTTTCTCTCAAATGTGTCCCAAGCATGTCTATATGGTGTATAGATCATTTTAGGAGCTTTTTGTGCGAAAAGCTTTCCGTGAAATTTTCGGACCAAAAGTGACCATATCGGCATCACCGGCATCACCTTTCTTTATCCATCAGAACTGAGCTGTTTTCGCTCAAATGTGTCCCAAGCGTGTTTATATGGTGCATCGGTCATAATAAGAGCTTTTTGCGCGAAAAGCTTTCCGTGAAATTTACGGACCAAAAGTAAATATATCGGCATCACCGACGTCACCTTTCTTTATCCATCAAAATTTAGTTGTTTTCACTCAAATGTGTCCCAAACATGTTTATATGGTGTATAGGTCATAATGTGAGCTTTTTGCGCGAAAAGCTTTCCGTGAAATTTTCGGTCCAAAAGTGACCATATCGGCATCACCGGCATCACCTTTCTTTATCCATCAGAACTGAGTTGTTTTCGCTCAAATGTGTCCCAAGCATGTTTATATGGTGTATAGGTCATAATGAGAGCTTTTAGCGCGAAAAGCTTTCCGTGAAATTTATGGACCAAAAGTAACAATATCGGCATCACCGGCGTCGCCTTTCTTTATCCATCAAAACTGAGTTATTTTCAGTCAAATGTGTTCCAAGCATGTTTAGATGGTGTATAATTCATAATGTGAGGTTTTTGCGCGAAATGCTTTCTAGGAAATTTTCGGACCAAAAGTGACCATATCGGCATCACCGGCGTCGCCTTTCTATATCCAACAAAACAGATTTGTTTCCTCTCAAATGCGTCCCAAGCATGTTTATATGGTGTATAGGCCATAATGTGAGCTTTTTGCGCGAAAAAATTTCCGTGAAATTTTCAGACCAAAAGTGACCATATCGGCATCACCGGCATCACCTTTCTTTATCCATCAAAACTGAGTTGTTTTCGCTCAAATGTGTCCCAAGCATGTTTATATGGTGTATAGTTCATAATGGGAGCTTTTTAGGTGAAAAGCTTTCCGTGAAATTTTCGGACCTAAAGTGACCATATCGGCATCGCTGGCGTCACCTTTCTTTATCCATCAAAACTGATTTGTTTTCGCTCAAATGTGTACCAAACATATTTATATGGTGTATGGGTAATAATGTGAGCTTTTTGCGCGAAAAGCTTTCCGTGAAATTTTCAAACGAAAAGTGACCATATCGGCATCATCGCCGTCACCATTGTTTATCCATCAGAACTGAGTTGTTTCGCTCAAATGTGTGCCAAACGTGTTTATATGGTGTATAGGTCAAAATGTGAGCTTTTTGCGCGAAAAGCTTTCCGTGAAATTTTTGGACCAAAAGTGACCATATCGGCATCACCGGCGTCGGCTTTCTTTATCCATCAAAACTGAATTGTTTTCGCTCAAATGTGTCCCAAGCATGTTTATATGGTGTATAGTTCATAATGGGAGCTTTTTGCGTGAAAAGCTTTCCGTGAAATTTTCGGATCAAAAGTGACCATATCGGTATCACCGATGTCACCTTTCTTTATCCATCAAAATTGAAATGTTTTATCTCAAATGTGTCCCAAACATGTTTATTTGGTGTATAGGTCATAATGTGGGCTTTTTTCGCGAAAAGGTTTCCGTGAAATTTTCGGACCAAAAGTTACCATATCGGCATCACCGACGTCCCCTTTCTTTATCCATCAAAATTGAGTTGTTTTCACTCAAATGTGTCCCAAACATGTTTATACGGTGTAGAGGTCATAATGGGAGCTTTTTGCGCAAAAAGCTTTCCGTGAAATTTTTGGACCAAAAGTGACCATATCGGCATCACTGGCCTCACCTTTCTTTATCCATCAAAACTCATTTGTTTTCGCTCAAATGTGTACCAAACATATTTATATGGTGCATAGGTAAAAATGTGAGCTTTTTGCGCGAAAAACTTTCCGTCAAATTTTCAGACGAAAAGTGACCATATCGGCATCATCGGCGTCACCTTTCTATATCAATCAGAACAGAGTTGTTTTCGCTCAAATGTGTGCAAACGTTTTTATATGGTGTAAAGGTCATAATGTGAGCTTTTTGCGCGTAAAGCTTTCCGCGAAATTTTCGGACCAAAAGTGACCATATCGGCATCACCGGCGTCGCCTTTCTTTATCTAAAAAAACTGATTTCTTTTCTCTCAAATGTGTCCCAAGCATGTCTATATGGTGTATAGATCATTTTGGGAGCTTTTTGTGCGAAAAGCTTTCCGTGAAATTTTCGGACCAAAAGTGACCATATCGGCATCACCGGCATCACCTTTCTTTATCCATCAGAACTGAGTTGTTTTCACTCAAATGTGTCCCAAGCATGTTTATATGGTGCATCGGTCATAATGAGAGCTTTTTGCGCGAAAAGCTTTCCGTGAAATTTACGGACCAAAAGTAAATATATCGGCATCACCGACGTCACCTTTCTTTATCCATCAAAATTTAGTTGTTTTCACTAAAATCTGTCCCAAACATGTTTATATGGTGTATAGGTCATAATGTGAGCTTTTTGCGCGAAAAGCTTTCCGTGAAATTTTCAGTCCAAAAGTGACCATATCGGCATCACCGGCATCACCTTTCTTTATCCATCAGAACTGAGTTGTTTTCGCTCAAATGTGTCCCAAGCATGTTTATATGGTGTATAGGTCATAATGAGAGCTTTTTGCGCGAAAAGCTTTCCGTGAAATTTACGGACCAAAAGTAACAATATCGGCATCACCGACGTCGCCTTTCTTTATACATCAAAACTGAGTTGTTTTCGGTCAAATGTGTCCCAAGTAAGTTTATATGGTGTATAATTCATAATGTGAGCTTTTTGCGCAAAATGCTTTCTAGGAAATTTTCGGACAAAAAGTGACCATATCGGTATCACCGGCGTCGCCTTTCTATATCCAACAAAACAGATTTGTTTCCTCTCAAATGCGTCCCAAGCATGTTTATATGGTGTATAGGCCATAATGTGAGCTTTTTGCGCGAAAAACTTTCCGTGAAATTTTCGGACCAAAAGTGACCATATCGGCATCACCTTTCTTTATCCATCAGAATTGTGTTGTTTTCGCTCGAATGTGTCCCAAGCATGTTTATATGGAGTATAGGTCATAATGGGAGCTTTTTGCGCAAAAAGCTTTCCGTGAAATTTTCGGACCTAAAGTGACCATATCGGCATCGCTGGCGTCACCTTTCTTTATCCATCAAAACTGATTTGTTTTCGCTCAAATGTGTACCAAACATATTTATATGGTGTATAGGTAATAATGTGAGCTTTTTGCGCGAAAAGCTTTCCGTGAAATTTTCAAACGAAAAGTGACCATATCGGCATCATCGCCGTCACCTTTGTTTATCCATCAGAACTGAGTTGTTTCGCTCAAATGTGTGCCAAACGTGTTTATATGGTGTATAGGTCAAAATGTGAGCTTTTTGCGCGAAAAGCTTTCCGTGAAATTTTTGGACCAAAAGTGACCATATCGGCATCACCGGCGTCGGCTTTCTTTATCCATCAAAACTGAGTTGTTTTCGCTCAAATGTGTCCCAAGCATGTTTATATGGTGTATAGTTCATAATGGGAGCTTTTTGCGTGAAAAGCTTTCCGTGAAATTTTCGGATCAAAAGTGACCATATCGGTATCACCGATGTCACCTTTCTTTATCCATCAAAATTGAAATGTTTTATCTCAAATGTGTCCCAAACATGTTTATTTGGTGTATAGGTCATAATGTGAGCTTTTTTCGCGAAAAGGTTTCCGTGAAATTTTCGGACCAAAAGTTACCATATCGGCATCACCGACGTCCCCTTTCTTTATCCATCAAAATTGAGTTGTTTTCACTCAAATGTGTCCCAAACATGTTTATACGGTGTAGAGGTCATAATGGGAGCTTTTTGCGCAAAAAGCTTTCCGTGAAATTTTTGGACCAAAAGTGACCATATCGGCATCACTGGCCTCACCTTTCTTTATCCATCAAAACTCATTTGTTTTCGCTCAAATGTGTACCAAACATATTTATATGGTGCATAGGTCAAAATGTGAGCTTTTTGCGCGAAAAACTTTCCGTCAAATTTTCAGACGAAAAGTGACCATATCGGCATCATCGGCGTCACCTTTCTATATCAATCAGAACAGAGTTGTTTTCGCTCAAACGTGTGCAAACGTTTTTATATGGTGTAAAGGTCATAATGTGAGCTTTTTGCGCAAAAAGCTTTCCGCGAAATTTTCTGACCAAAAGTGACCATATCGGCATCACCGGCGTCGCCTTTCTTTATCTAAAAAAACTGATTTGTTTTCTCTCAAATGTGTCCCAAGCATGTCTATATGGTGTATAGATCATTTTGGGAGCTTTTTGTGCGAAATGCTTTCCGTGAAATTTTCGGACCAAAAGTGACCATATCGGCATCACCGGCATCACCTTTCTTTATCCATCAGAACTGAGTTGTTTTCGCTCAAATGTGTCCCAAGCATGTTTATATGGTGCATCGGTCATAATGAGAGCTTTTTGCGCGAAAAGCTTTCCGTGAAATTTACGGACCAAAAGTAAATATATCGGCATCACCGACGTCACCTTTCTTTATCCATCAAAATTTAGTTGTTTTCACTAAAATCTGTCCCAAACATGTTTATATGGTGTATAGGTCATAATGTGAGCTTTTTGCGCGAAAAGCTTTCCGTGAAATTTTCGGTCCAAAAGTGACCATATCGGCATCACCGGCATCACCTTTCTTTATCCATCAGAACTGAGTTGTTTTCGCTCAAATGTGTCCCAAGCATGTTTATATGGTGTATAGGTCATAATGAGAGCTTTTTGCGCGAAAAGCATTCCGTGAAATTTACGGACCAAAAGTAACAATATCGGCATCACCGGCGTCGCCTTTCTTTATCCATCAAAACTGAGTTGTTTTCGGTCAAATGTGTCCCAAGTAAGTTTATATGGTGTATAATTCATAATGTGAGCTTTTTGCGCGAAATGCTTTCTAGGAAATTTTCGGACAAAAAGTGACCATATCGGCATCACCGGCGTCGCCTTTCTATATCCAACAAAACAGATTTGTTTCCTCTCAAATGCGTCCCAAGCATGTTTATATGGTGTATAGGCCATAATGTGAGCTTTTTGCGCGAAAAACTTTCCGTGAAATTTTCGGACCAAAAGTGACCATATCGGCATCACCGGCATCACCTTTCTTTATCCAACAGAATTGAGTTGTTTTCGCTCGAATGTGTCCCAAGCATGTTTATATGGAGTATAGGTCATAATGGGAGCTTTTTGCGCAAAAAGCATTCCGTGAAATTTTCGGACCTAAAGTGACCATATCGGCATCGCTGGCGTCACCTTTCTTTATCCATCAAAACTGATTTGTTTTCGCTCAAATGTGTACCAAACATATTTATATGGTGTATAGGTAATAATGTGAGCTTTTTGCGCGAAAAGCTTTCCGTGAAATTTTCAAACGAAAAGTGACCATATCGGCATCATCGCCGTCACCTTTGTTTATCCATCAGAACTGAGTTGTTTCGCTCAAATGTGTGCCAAACGTGTTTATATGGTGTATAGGTCAAAATGTGAGCTTTTTGCGCGAAAAGCTTTCCGTGAAATTTTCGGACCAAAATTTACCATATTGGCATCACCGACGTCACCTTTCTTTATCCATCAAAATTGAGTTGTTTTCACTCAAATGTGTCCCAAACATGTTTATACGGTGTAGAGGTCATAATGGGAGCTTTTTGCGCAAAAAGCTTTCCGTGAAATTTTTGGACCAAAAGTGACCATATCGGCATCACTGGCCTCACCTTTCTTTATCCATCAAAACTCATTTGTTTTCGCTCAAATGTGTACCAAACATATTTATATGGTGCATAGGTCAAAATGTGAGCTTTTTGCGCGAAAAACTTTCCGTCAAATTTTCAGACGAAAAGTGACCATATCGGCATCATCGGCGTCAACTTTCTATATCAATCAGAACAGAGTTGTTTTCGCTCAAATGTGTGCAAACGTTTTTATATGGTGTATAGGTCATAATGTGAGCTTTTTGCGCGAAAAGCTTTCCGCGAAATTTTCGGACCAAAAGTGACCATATCGGCATCACCGGCGTCGCCTTTCTTTATCTAAAAAAACTGATTTCTTTTCTCTCAAATGTGTCCCAAGCATGTCTATATGGTGTATAGATCATTTTGGGAGCTTTTTGTGCGAAAAGCTTTCCGTGAAATTTTCGGACCAAAAGTGACCATATCGGCATCACCGGCATCACCTTTCTTTATCCATCAGAACTGAGTTGTTTTCGCTCAAATGTGTCCCAAGCATGTTTATATGGTGCATCGGTCATAATGAGAGCTTTTTGCGCGAAAAGCTTTCCGTGAAATTTACGGACCAAAAGTAAATATATCGGCATCACCGACGTCACCTTTCTTTATCCCTCAAAATTTAGTTGTTTTCACTCAAATGTGTCCCAAACATGTTTATATGGTGTATAGGTCATAATGTGAGCTTTTTGCGCGAAAAGCTTTCCGTGAAATTTTCGGTCCAAAAGTGACCATATCGGCATCGCTGGCGTCACCTTTCTTTATCCATCAAAACTGATTTGTTTTCGCTCAAATGTGTACCAAACATATTTATATGGTGTATAGGTAATAATGTGAGCTTTTTGCGCGAAAAGCTTTCCGTGAAATTTTCAAACGAAAAGTGACCATATCGGCATCATCGCCGTCACCTTTGTTTATCCATCAGAACTGAGTTGTTTCGCTCAAATGTGTGCCAAACGTGTTTATATGGTGTATAGGTCAAAATGTGAGCTTTTTGCGCGAAAAGCTTTCCGTGAAATTTTTGGACCAAAAGTGACCATATCGGCATCACCGGCGTCGGCTTTCTTTATCCATCAAAACTGAGTTGTTTTCGCTCAAATGTGTCCCAAGCATGTTTATATGGTGTATAGTTCATAATGGGAGCTTTTTGCGTGAAAAGCTTTCCGTGAAATTTTCGGATCAAAAGTGACCATATCGGCATCACCGATGTCACCTTTCTTTATCCATCAAAATTGAAATGTTTTATCTCAAATGTGTCCCAAACATGTTTATTTGGTATATAGGTCATAATGTGAGCTTTTTTCGCGAAAAGGTTTCCGTGAAATTTTCGGACCAAAATTTACCATATTGGCATCACCGACGTCACCTTTCTTTATCCATCAAAATTGAGTTGTTTTCACTCAAATGTGTCCCAAACATGTTTATACGGTGTAGAGGTCATAATGGGAGCTTTTTGCGCAAAAAGCTTTCCGTGAAATTTTTGGACCAAAAGTGACCATATCGGCATCACTGGCCTCACCTTTCTTTATCCATCAAAACTCATTTGTTTTCGCTCAAATGTGTACCAAACATATTTATATGGTGCATAGGTCAAAATGTGAGCTTTTTGCGCGAAAAACTTTCCGTCAAATTTTCAGACGAAAAGTGACCATATCGGCATCATCGGCGTCAACTTTCTATATCAATCAGAACAGAGTTGTTTTCGCTCAAATGTGTGCAAACGTTTTTATATGGTGTATAGGTCATAATGTGAGCTTTTTGCGCGAAAAGCTTTCCGCGAAATTTTCGGACCAAAAGTGACCATATCGGCATCACCGGCGTCGCCTTTCTTTATCTAAAAAAACTGATTTCTTTTCTCTCAAATGTGTCCCAAGCATGTCTATATGGTGTATAGATCATTTTGGGAGCTTTTTGTGCGAAAAGCTTTCCGTGAAATTTTCGGACCAAAAGTGACCATATCGGCATCACCGGCATCACCTTTCTTTATCCATCAGAACTGAGTTGTTTTCGCTCAAATGTGTCCCAAGCATGTTTATATGGTGCATCGGTCATAATGAGAGCTTTTTGCGCGAAAAGCTTTCCGTGAAATTTACGGACCAAAAGTAAATATATCGGCATCACCGACGTCACCTTTCTTTATCCCTCAAAATTTAGTTGTTTTCACTCAAATGTGTCCCAAACATGTTTATATGGTGTATAGGTCATAATGTGAGCTTTTTGCGCGAAAAGCTTTCCGTGAAATTTTCGGTCCAAAAGTGACCATATCGGCATCACCGGCATCACCTTTCTTTATCCATGAGAACTGTGTTGTTTTCGCTCAAATGTGTCCCAAGCATGTTTATATGGTGTATAGGTCATAATGAGAGCTTTTTGCGCGAAAAGCTTTCCGTAAAATTTACGGACCAAAAGTAACAATATCGGCATCACCGGCGTCGCCTTTCTTTATCCATCAAAACTGAGTTGTTTTCGGTCAAATGTGTCCCAAGTAAGTTTATATGGTGTATAATTCATAATGTGAGCTTTTTGCGCGAAATGCTTTCTAGGAAATTTTCGGACCAAAAGTGACCATATCGGCATCACCGGCGTCGCCTTTCTATATCCAACAAAACAGATTTGTTTCCTCTCAAATGCGTCCCAAGCATGTTTATATGGTGTATAGGCCATAATGTGAGCTTTTTGTGCGAAAAACTTTCCGTGAAATTTTCGGACCAAAAGTGACCATATCGGCATCACCTTTCTTTATCCATCAGAATTGAGTTGTTTTCGCTCGAATGTGTCCCAAGCATGTTTATATGGAGTATAGGTCATAATGGGAGCTTTTTGCGCAAAAAGCTTTCCGTGAAATTTTCGGACCTAAAGTGACCATATCGGCATCGCTGGCGTCACCTTTCTTTATCCATCAAAACTGATTTGTTTTCGCTCAAATGTGTACCAAACATATTTATATGGTGTATAGGTAATAATGTGAGCTTTTTGCGCGAAAAGCTTTCCGTGAAATTTTCAAACGAAAAGTGACCATATCGGCATCATCGCCGTCACCTTTGTTTATCCATCAGAACTGAGTTGTTTCGCTCAAATGTGTGCCAAACGTGTTTATATGGTGTATAGGTCAAAATGTGAGCTTTTTGCGCGAAAAGCTTTCCGTGAAATTTTTGGACCAAAAGTGACCATATCGGCATCACCGGCGTCGGCTTTCTTTATCCATCAAAACTGAGTTGTTTTCGCTCAAATGTGTCCCAAGCATGTTTATATGGTGTATAGTTCATAATGGGAGCTTTTTGCGTGAAAAGCTTTCCGTGAAATTTTCGGATCAAAAGTGACCATATCGGCATCACCGATGTCACCTTTCTTTATCCATCAAAATTGAAATGTTTTATCTCAAATGTGTCCCAAACATGTTTATTTGGTGTATAGGTCATAATGTGAGCTTTTTTCGCGAAAAGGTTTCCGTGAAATTTTCGGACCAAAATTTACCATATTGGCATCACCGACGTCACCTTTCTTTATCCATCAAAATTGAGTTGTTTTCACTCAAATGTGTCCCAAACATGTTTATACGGTGTAGAGGTCATAATGGGAGCTTTTTGCGCAAAAAGCTTTCCGTGAAATTTTTGGACCAAAAGTGACCATATCGGCATCACTGGCCTCACCTTTCTTTATCCATCAAAACTCATTTGTTTTCGCTCAAATGTGTACCAAACATATTTATATGGTGCATAGGTCAAAATGTGAGCTTTTTGCGCGAAAAACTTTCCGTCAAATTTTCAGACGAAAAGTGACCATATCGGCATCATCGGCGTCAACTTTCTATATCAATCAGAACAGAGTTGTTTTCGCTCAAATGTGTGCAAACGTTTTTATATGGTGTATAGGTCATAATGTGAGCTTTTTGCGCGAAAAGCTTTCCGCGAAATTTTCGGACCAAAAGTGACCATATCGGCTTCACCGGCGTCGCCTTTCTTTATCTAAAAAAACTGATTTCTTTTCTCTCAAATGTGTCCCAAGCATGTCTATATGGTGTATAGATCATTTTGGGAGCTTTTTGTGCGAAAAGCTTTCCGTGAAATTTTCGGACCAAAAGTGACCATATCGGCATCACCGGCATCACCTTTCTTTATCCATCAGAACTGAGTTGTTTTCGCTCAAATGTGTCCCAAGCATGTTTATATGGTGCATCGGTCATAATGAGAGCTTTTTGCGCGAAAAGCTTTCCGTGAAATTTACGGACCAAAAGTAAATATATCGGCATCACCGACGTCACCTTTCTTTATCCATCAAAATTTAGTTGTTTTCACTCAAATGTGTCCCAAACATGTTTATATGGTGTATAGGTCATAATGTGAGCTTTTTGCGCGAAAAGCTTTCCGTGAAATTTTCGGTCCAAAAGTGACCATATCGGCATCACCGGCATCACCTTTCTTTATCCATCAGAACTGTGTTGTTTTCGCTCAAATGTGTCCCAAGCATGTTTATATGGTGTATAGGTCATAATGAGAGCTTTTTGCGCGAAAAGCTTTCCGTAAAATTTACGGACCAAAAGTAACAATATCGGCATCACCGGCGTCGCCTTTCTTTATCCATCAAAACTGAGTTGTTTTCGGTCAAATGTGTCCCAAGTAAGTTTATATGGTGTATAATTCATAATGTGAGCTTTTTGCGCGAAATGCTTTCTAGGAAATTTTCGGACCAAAAGTGACCATATCGGCATCACCGGCGTCGCCTTTCTATATCCAACAAAACAGATTTGTTTCCTCTCAAATGCGTCCCAAGCATGTTTATATGTTGTAAAGGCCATAATGTGAGCTTTTTGCGCGAAAAACTTTCCGTGAAATTTTCGGACCAAAAGTGACCATATCGGCATCACCTTTCTTTATCCATCAGAATTGAGTTGTTTTCGCTCGAATGTGTCCCAAGCATGTTTATATGGAGTATAGGTCATAATGGGAGCTTTTTGCGCAAAAAGCTTTCCGTGAAATTTTCGGACCAAAAGTGACCATATCGGCATCGCTGGCGTCACCTTTCTTTATCCATCAAAACTGATTTGTTTTCGCTCAAATGTGTACCAAACATATTTATATGGTGTATAGGTAATAATGTGAGCTTTTTGCGCGAAAAGCTTTCCGTGAAATTTTCAAACGAAAAGTGACCATATCGGCATCATCGCCGTCACCTTTGTTTATCCATCAGAACTGAGTTGTTTCGCTCAAATGTGTGCCAAACGTGTTTATATGGTGTATAGGTCAAAATGTGAGCTTTTTGCGCGAAAAGCTTTCCGTGAAATTTTTGGACCAAAAGTGACCATATCGGCATCACCGGCGTCGGCTTTCTTTATCCATCAAAACTGAGTTGTTTTCGCTCAAATGTGTCCCAAGCATGTTTATATGGTGTATAGTTCATAATGGGAGCTTTTTGCGTGAAAAGCTTTCCGTGAAATTTTCGGATCAAAAGTGACCATATCGGCATCACCGATGTCACCTTTCTTTATCCATCAAAATTGAAATGTTTTATCTCAAATGTGTCCCAAACATGTTTATTTGGTGTATAGGTCATAATGTGAGCTTTTTTCGCGAAAAGGTTTCCGTGAAATTTTCGGACCAAAATTTACCATATTGGCATCACCGACGTCACCTTTCTTTATCCATCAAAATTGAGTTGTTTTCACTCAAATGTGTCCCAAACATGTTTATACGGTGTAGAGGTCATAATGGGAGCTTTTTGCGCAAAAAGCTTTCCGTGAAATTTTTGGACCAAAAGTGACCATATCGGCATCACTGGCCTCACCTTTCTTTATCCATCAAAACTCATTTGTTTTCGCTCAAATGTGTACCAAACATATTTATATGGTGCATAGGTCAAAATGTGAGCTTTTTGCGCGAAAAACTTTCCGTCAAATTTTCAGACGAAAAGTGACCATATCGGCATCATCGGCGTCAACTTTCTATATCAATCAGAACAGAGTTGTTTTCGCTCAAATGTGTGCAAACGTTTTTATATGGTGTATAGGTCATAATGTGAGCTTTTTGCGCGAAAAGCTTTCCGCGAAATTTTCGGACCAAAAGTGACCATATCGGCTTCACCGGCGTCGCCTTTCTTTATCTAAAAAAACTGATTTCTTTTCTCTCAAATGTGTCCCAAGCATGTCTATATGGTGTATAGATCATTTTGGGAGCTTTTTGTGCGAAAAGCTTTCCGTGAAATTTTCGGACCAAAAGTGACCATATCGGCATCACCGGCATCACCTTTCTTTATCCATCAGAACTGAGTTGTTTTCGCTCAAATGTGTCCCAAGCATGTTTATATGGTGCATCGGTCATAATGAGAGCTTTTTGCGCGAAAAGCTTTCCGTGAAATTTACGGACCAAAAGTAAATATATCGGCATCACCGACGTCACCTTTCTTTATCCATCAAAATTTAGTTGTTTTCACTCAAATGTGTCCCAAACATGTTTATATGGTGTATAGGTCATAATGTGAGCTTTTTGCGCGAAAAGCTTTCCGTGAAATTTTCGGTCCAAAAGTGACCATATCGGCATCACCGGCATCACCTTTCTTTATCCATCAGAACTGTGTTGTTTTCGCTCAAATGTGTCCCAAGCATGTTTATATGGTGTATAGGTCATAATGAGAGCTTTTTGCGCGAAAAGCTTTCCGTAAAATTTACGGACCAAAAGTAACAATATCGGCATCACCGGCGTCGCCTTTCTTTATCCATCAAAACTGAGTTGTTTTCGGTCAAATGTGTCCCAAGTAAGTTTATATGGTGTATAATTCATAATGTGAGCTTTTTGCGCGAAATGCTTTCTAGGAAATTTTCGGACCAAAAGTGACCATATCGGCATCACCGGCGTCGCCTTTCTATATCCAACAAAACAGATTTGTTTCCTCTCAAATGCGTCCCAAGCATGTTTATATGTTGTAAAGGCCATAATGTGAGCTTTTTGCGCGAAAAACTTTCCGTGAAATTTTCGGACCAAAAGTGACCATATCGGCATCACCTTTCTTTATCCATCAGAATTGAGTTGTTTTCGCTCGAATGTGTCCCAAGCATGTTTATATGGAGTATAGGTCATAATGGGAGCTTTTTGCGCAAAAAGCTTTCCGTGAAATTTTCGGACCAAAAGTGACCATATCGGCATCGCTGGCGTCACCTTTCTTTATCCATCAAAACTGATTTGTTTTCGCTCAAATGTGTACCAAACATATTTATATGGTGTATAGGTAATAATGTGAGCTTTTTGCGCGAAAAGCTTTCCGTGAAATTTTCAAACGAAAAGTGACCATATCGGCATCATCGCCGTCACCTTTGTTTATCCATCAGAACTGAGTTGTTTCGCTCAAATGTGTGCCAAACGTGTTTATATGGTGTATAGGTCAAAATGTGAGCTTTTTGCGCGAAAAGCTTTCCGTGAAATTTTTGGACCAAAAGTGACCATATCGGCATCACCGGCGTCGGCTTTCTTTATCCATCAAAACTGAGTTGTTTTCGCTCAAATGTGTCCCAAGCATGTTTATATGGTGTATAGTTCATAATGGGAGCTTTTTGCGTGAAAAGCTTTCCGTGAAATTTTCGGATCAAAAGTGACCATATCGGCATCACCGATGTCACCTTTCTTTATCCATCAAAATTGAAATGTTTTATCTCAAATGTGTCCCAAACATGTTTATTTGGTGTATAGGTCATAATGTGAGCTTTTTTCGCGAAAAGGTTTCCGTGAAATTTTCGGACCAAAATTTACCATATTGGCATCACCGACGTCACCTTTCTTTATCCATCAAAATTGAGTTGTTTTCACTCAAATGTGTCCCAAACATGTTTATACGGTGTAGAGGTCATAATGGGAGCTTTTTGCGCAAAAAGCTTTCCGTGAAATTTTTGGACCAAAAGTGACCATATCGGCATCACTGGCCTCACCTTTCTTTATCCATCAAAACTCATTTGTTTTCGCTCAAATGTGTACCAAACATATTTATATGGTGCATAGGTCAAAATGTGAGCTTTTTGCGCGAAAAACTTTCCGTCAAATTTTCAGACGAAAAGTGACCATATCGGCATCATCGGCGTCAACTTTCTATATCAATCAGAACAGAGTTGTTTTCGCTCAAATGTGTGCAAACGTTTTTATATGGTGTATAGGTCATAATGTGAGCTTTTTGCGCGAAAAGCTTTCCGCGAAATTTTCGGACCAAAAGTGACCATATCGGCTTCACCGGCGTCGCCTTTCTTTATCTAAAAAAACTGATTTCTTTTCTCTCAAATGTGTCCCAAGCATGTCTATATGGTGTATAGATCATTTTGGGAGCTTTTTGTGCGAAATGCTTTCCGTGAAATTTTCGGACCAAAAGTGACCATATCGGCATCACCGGCATCACCTTTCTTTATCCATCAGAACTGAGTTGTTTTCGCTCAAATGTGTCCCAAGCATGTTTATATGGTGCATCGGTCATAATGAGAGTTTTTTGCGCGAAAAGCTTTCCGTGAAATTTACGGACCAAAAGTAAATATATCGGCATCACCGACGTCACCTTTCTTTATCCATCAAAATTTAGTTGTTTTCACTCAAATGTGTCCCAAACATGTTTATATGGTGTATAGGTCATAATGTGAGCTTTTTGCGCGAAAAGCTTTCCGTGAAATTTTCGGTCCAAAAGTGACCATATCGGCATCACCGGCATCACCTTTCTTTATCCATCAGAACTGTGTTGTTTTCGCTCAAATGTGTCCCAAGCATGTTTATATGGTGTATAGGTCATAATGAGAGCTTTTTGCGCGAAAAGCTTTCCGTAAAATTTACGGACCAAAAGTAACAATATCGGCATCACCGGCGTCGCCTTTCTTTATCCATCAAAACTGAGTTGTTTTCGGTCAAATGTGTCCCAAGTAAGTTTATATGGTGTATAATTCATAATGTGAGCTTTTTGCGCGAAATGCTTTCTAGGAAATTTTCGGACCAAAAGTGACCATATCGGCATCACCGGCGTCGCCTTTCTATATCCAACAAAACAGATTTGTTTCCTCTCAAATGCGTCCCAAGCATGTTTATATGGTGTAAAGGCTATAATGTGAGCTTTTTGCGCGAAAAACTTTCCGTGAAATTTTCGGACCAAAAGTGACCATATCGGCATCACCTTTCTTTATCCATCAGAATTGAGTTGTTTTCGCTCGAATGTGTCCCAAGCATGTTTATATGGAGTATAGGTCATAATGGGAGCTTTTTGCGCAAAAAGCTTTCCGTGAAATTTTCGGACCAAAAGTGACCATATCGGCATCGCTGGCGTCACCTTTCTTTATCCATCAAAACTGATTTGTTTTCGCTCAAATGTGTACCAAACATATTTATATGGTGTATAGGTAATAATGTGAGCTTTTTGCGCGAAAAGCTTTCCGTGAAATTTTCAAACGAAAAGTGACCATATCGGCATCATCGCCGTCACCTTTGTTTATCCATCAAAACTGAGTTGTTTCGCTCAAATGTGTGCCAAACGTGTTTATATGGTGTATAGGTCAAAATGTGAGCTTTTTGCGCGAAAAGCTTTCCGTGAAATTTTTGGACCAAAAGTGACCATATCGGCATCACCGGCGTCGGCTTTCTTTATCCATCAAAACTGAGTTATTTTCGCTCAAATGTGTCCCAAGCATGTTTATATGGTGTATATTTCATAATGGGAGCTTTTTGCGTGAAAAGCTTTCCGTGAAATTTTCGGATCAAAAGTGACCATATCGGCATCACCAATGTCATCTTTCTTTATCCATCAAAATTGAAATGTTTTATCTCAAATGTGTCCCAAACATGTTTATTTGGTGTATAGGTCATAATGTGAGCTTTTTCCGCGAAAAGGTTTCCGTGAAATTTTCGGACCAAAAGTTACCATATCGGCATCACCGACGTCACCTTTCTTTATCCATCAAATTTGAGTTGTTTTCACTCAAATGTGTCCCAAACATGTTTATATAGTGTAGAGGTCATAATGGGAGCTTTTTGCGCAAAAAGCTTTCCGTGAAATTTTTGTACCAAAAGTGACCATATCGGCATCACTGGCCTCACCTTTCTTTATCCATCAAAACTCATTTGTTTTCGCTCAAATGTGTACCAAACATATTTATATGGTGCATAGGTCAAAATGTGAGCTTTTTGCGCGAAAAACTTTCCGTCAAATTTTCATACGAAAAGTGACCATATCGGCATCATCGGCGTCACCTTTCTATATCAATCAGAACAGAGTTGTTTTCGCTCAAATGTGTGCAAACGTGTTTATATGGTGTATAGGTCATAATGTGAGCTTTTTGCGCGAAAAGCTTTCCGCGAAATGTTTGGACCAAAAGTGACCATATCGGCATCACCGGCGTCGCCTTTCTTTATCCAAAAAAACTGATTTGTTTTCTCTCAAATGTGTCCCAAGCATGTTTATATGGTGTATAGGTCATTATGGGAGCTTTTTGCGCGAAAAACTTTGCGTGAAATTTTCGGACCAAAAGTGACCATATCGGCATCACCGGCATCACCTTTCTTTATCCATCAGAACTGAGTTGTTTTCGCTCAAATGTGTCCCAAGCATGTTTATATGGTGTATCGGTCATAATGAGAGCTTTTTGCGCGAAAAGCTTTCCGTGAAATTTACGGACCAAAAGTAAATATATCGGCATCACCGACGTCACCTTTCTTTATCCATCAAAAATTAGTTGTTTTCACTCAAATGTGTCCCAAATATGTTTATATGGTGTATAGGTCATAATGTGAGCTTTTTGCGCGAAAAGCTATCCGTGAAATTTTCGGTCCAAAAGTGACCATATCGGCATCACCGGCATCACCTTTCTTTATCCATCAGAACTGAGTTGTTTTCGCTCAAATGTGTCTCAAGCATGTTTATATGGTGTATAGGTCATAATGAGAGCTTTTTGCGCGAAAAGCTTTCCGTGAAATTTACGGATCAAAAGTAACAATATCGGCATCACCGGCGTCGCCTTTCTTTATCCATCAAAACTGAGTTGTTTTCGGTCAAATGTGTCCCAAGCATGTTTATATGGTGTATAATTCATAATGTGAGCTTTTTGCGCGAAATGCTTTCTGCGAAATTTTCGGACCAAAAGTGACCATATCGGCATCACCGGCGTCGCCTTTCTATTTCCAACAAAACTGATTTGTTTCCTCTCAAATGTGTCCCAAGCATGTTTATATGGTGTATAGGCCATAATGTGAGCTTTTTGCGCGAAAAACTTTCCGTGAAATTTTCGGACCAAAAGTGACCATATCGGCATCACCGGCATCACCTTTCTTTATCCATCAGAATTGAGTTGTTTTTGCTCGAATGTGTCCCAAGCATGTTTATATGGTGTATAGGTCATAATGAGAGCTTTTTGCGCGAAAAGCTTTCCGTGAAATTTACGGACCAAAAGTAACAAATCGGCATCACCGACGTCACCTTTCTTTATCCATCAAAATTGAGTTGCTTTCGCTCAAATGTGTCCCAAACATGTTTATATGGTGTATAAGTCATAATGGGATCTTTTTGCGTGAAAAGCTTTCCGTGAAATTTTCGGACCAAAAGTGACCATATCGGCATCACTGTCGTCACCTTTCTTTATCCATCAAAACTGATTTGTTTTCACTCAAATGTGTCCCAAACATGTTTATATGGTGCAATAGTCATAATGGGAACTTTTTTGCGCAAAAAGCTTTCCGTGAAATTTTCGGACCAAAAGTGATCATATCGGCATCACCGACGTCACCTTTCTTTATCCATCAAAATTGAAATGTTTTCGCTCAAATGTGTTCCAAAAATATTTATTTGGTGTATAGGTCAAAATGTGAGCTTTTTGCGCGAAAAGATTTCCGTGAAATTTTGGAAGCAAAAGTTACCATATCGGTATCACCGACGTCACCTTTCTTTATCAATCAAAATTGAGTTGTTTTCACTTAAATGTGTCCCAAACATGTTTATATGGTGTATAGGTCATAATGGGAGCTTTTTGCGCAAAAAGCTTTCCGTGAAATTTTCGGACCAAAAGTGACCATATCGGCATCACTACCGTCACCTTTCTTTATCCATCGAAACTGATTTGTTTTCACTCAAATGTGTACCAAACACATTTATATGGTGTATAGGTCATAATGTGAGCTTTTTGCGCGAAAAGCTTTCCGTGAAATTTTTGGACCAAAAGTGACCATATCGGCATCACCGGCTTCGCCTTTCGTTATCCATCAAAACTGAGTTGTTTTCGCTAAAATGTGTGCCAAGCATGTTTATATGGTGTATAGTTCCTAATGGGAGCTTTTTGCGTGAAAAGCTTTCCGTGAAATTTTTGGATCAAAAGTGACCATATCGGCATCACCGGCGTCGCCTTTCTTTATCCATCAAAACTGAGTTGTTTTCAGTCAAATGTGTCCCAACCATGTTTATATGGTGTAATAATCATAATGGGAGCTTTTGCGCAAAAAGATTTCCGTAAAATTTTCGGACCAAAAGTGACCACATCGGCATCACCGACGTCACCTTTATTTATCCATCAAAATTGAAATGTTTTCACTCAAATGTGTCCCAAACATGTTTATTTGGTGTATAGGTCATATGTGAGCTTTTTGCGCGAAAAGGTTTACGTGAAATTTTCGGACCAAAAGTGACCATATCGGCATCGCTGGCGTCACCTTTCACTAGTAGAAAAATGCAAATTTAACCCGCTATATAATAGGCTGGATGTAAAAAATCCGGGTTGTAACATGTTTTCAAGGGATTGTTTCATATTTTCTTTTTTTTTTAAAAAATAATTATCAAGAGTATATAACCCGGATATATAGACACGCCCGGGCTATTAGACGGTGAGGGGTGAAACTACGACAAGGATCAAATATCACGGAGCTGAAATATCCGGGTTATTATGTGATGATAATAGCCCGGGCGTCTCATCAGCAATCTATATTCGGGCTATTTTATACCCACTTCACCAGTCCAAAAATAAGCCCGGTGGACAGGCCCGGGATATAAAAATAGGGGCTCGAAATAAACAAAAACCATAATCTGAAAATTAATTCAAAGGGGGAAAGGGATTAGGTTAGGGTTGCCCGATTGAAAATCAGCCTAGAGAGATCGCCAAATCCAGTCGTCTCTCCCGCTAAATCGACAGCTCTATTGAAGTCAAGAGAGATCGCCGTCGGCCGGTCTTCGCCTCTGGCTAGCTCCCGACGTCTCTCCGCCGCCTCGCCATCTCCACTTCTCAACGTCTCACCACCTTGCTGTCTTCACCTCTCGCTGGGTTTCCATCTTCGCCTCAAAGGGCTTTTGGTTAGGGTTGCCAGATTGAATAAGCTCGCCCCAAATCGACATGAAATTGAAGTCCAGAGAGATTGTGGGAGCCTTCACCTCTAGTGAAAGTCGGATTGTCGTCTTTGCCTCTCGCCAGCTCCCGTGTCCTGTCGTCTCTCCGTCTCGCCACCTCGCCGTATTCGCTCCGTCTTTGGCACCTCGCCATCACTGCTTCTCATCGTCTCGCCACCTCGTTGTCTTCGCCTATGGCCGTCTCCAAGGTTAGCCTGCTTCAAATCTGTCTTCCACTCCCGTCATCTCTATTCCTCTTTTGGATTTCACCTTTTGGCTTCACCACATGACTCTTGGTTTCATCACATGCCTCTCGTTCTCTTTTCTCTTTCTAAGGTTGTTATGCACTTTCTATTCGCCCGAAGGGCATAGGTTTGATTATTTACTTTATACATATATATTTGCTCCCTTGAATAATTTGGGTTAGTACTTTTGATGATTGAATCAGTACTTCAATGTCTATCATAATATTTACCAACTCAGATTGTATTATAATCAAATTGAAAGTGCTTGGAAAAACATTTAGATATCTTGCCTGCTTTCTTCTAATCTGTTGAACATGGAAACAACTAATTGAACCTTTGGATATCTTAACAAGATGTGATCAACTATATCTGTTTTATATTGCAATAGCCATGTTTTATATTTACTTCAGCTGACAGAATGTATTTTAGTTTTATCTTTAATATTGCTATGTTGTTGAATGCTTTTAAAGAAATGAGAAGTTTTATTTACTAGTTATCTCTATCTGAACTGATTAAAAAAAAGTTATCTTTATTTGAGATACTCATAAGAGGATTTGTACTAGAAAAAAGCCAAGAGAGTAGTTGTTGCCTTGCTCACAAGAAATCAGGAAGGTAATGGTAGTGAAGACTGTCAGTACTAAAAAATATTTTAGTTTTATCTTTAGTATTGCTATGTTGCTGAATGTTTTTGAAGAAGTTAGAGGTCATGCTCTAATTGCCGTCAAATCTCTCCCACAATCTGATCAATAGATCCACAGTTAACAAGTTGTAAAATTGATAAAAAAAAAAAGAAGTCATGATAACTTTATGAAAATTGAGTCAATTCAATCTCTACTTGTTGGTTTATTTCTGCTACTAAAACATAAAGGATTCTCCAGGGTTTATAAACTCTAATTTATAGCTATATATATGTAGTTTCTGGTAAGCATTCTATTTATACGAAACTGATATTCTAAGATTGTCTACTTCATTAATGGCATAATGTGAGCGTTCCATACAAAAAAGCCCTATGCTCTCTCGTGAGATGTCTGTTTATATTAGCCAGATATCAAGAGTCCCTTTTTAATATTTTAAAAAGGGAAAGTAATTTGACATGTGCATAATTGATAGTTCCTTTATGTCTTCATGTGGTTAGGAATTAAGGAGATTGACTTCTAGAATGATTCTAGTGGATAACATAAATTTTAACAAGGATTTTTTAGTCAATATTTATTTGGTTTATTTTTCCCTGCATTTCTTATATGATTCTATTTTGTTCTGTTATATTTGGCTAGAGATCTTTTTTGGATGGATTAATCCCCTAACGATTCTAGGGTATGTAGGAGACCGGCACTAACCGAGAAATATGTTTGGAAGTTGGATACGTGGGATCGGACTTAAAACTTTGTATAGCAAGTATGTTTGCTATTATCTTTTGTGTACCTAATTACAGCCTGACAGTGCTTTCATTAATTAGATCTCTATTGTAGGTTTCAGAGGTGCTGGGTGGAGGAATCAGAGGTTAGCTTGCCCCAACTCAAGCGCCCAATTTTCTTCATGTTAAGTAACTTTTTGCTTATGGAAATAACATCCTGCATATGTCTTTAATACTGCTTGAGATAAAGAATGACTTAGAAATTCCACCACCACTCACAAGTTTTTGGCTTTTAGCTTCTAACTTTGCAATTGGTCATTAACTTTTCTAATACTCCCTCCATCTGAAAATACATGTCTTTTTAGGACGGAGCACGGGAATTAAGAAGTATGTTAAATGTAATGATTATAAGTAAAAAGTAGGTTAATTGTAATGATTAGACTTGTATTTGTTTATTTATTTTTTTTAATTTGTGAGGAGGAGCGTAGGGGTGATATAAAAATTAGAGTAATGATTAGATGTAAAAGTAGGTTAAGTGTAATGATTAAATCTAAAAAGACATGTATTTTTGACAAAATTTTATGGGCTAAAAAGACATGTATTTTGGACAAAATTTTATGGGCTAAAAAGACATGTATTTTGAGACGGAGGGAGTACGAGTTACTCTAATACTGATAAAGATGGGGAAAAAGGCCTCCAGATTCATGCCCATGATTCAGACTTTTTTTTACCAGCTGTACTAAGCCTCTCAGGCTCTTTTACTCTTCAAAATCATGACAGTGAGGAGGATAGTGGCAAAAACACATAACAAGCATAATTTTCATATGTAGCATAAATGCTAAGCACGAGGGGCTTGTAGTCGAAGTTGTTAACACCATTTCTACTTTTTGGTGGTTATTCTTATAATTTTGTCATTACACGCATCTCCCTTGTCCTCACTCAGCAGTCCTTGCACAACACCAACTCACCCACATCTTATCAATTGCTTTCATCATTATATTTTTTCATTGTTACAGATGTTCTCACAACTAATTTGTTGTGACAGGCACTGGCAGCTATTCCATCCATCAACAGTGAGGGTGTTCAACTAAGTTTAGTCCTCGTTAGGAGTTACTATGAACTTCTAAACATGCCATTCGATGTATTCCTACACTGCTATACTCGTCTCTTGTTGATAATGTGTTTTTCCTGATCCTTTGTCATGTGATATTTAGTTCCATTTTCTGTCACATATTTGGGGTATATGTTGTGAAATTCCATTGCCTTAAAAACTGGTTCATTCCTGGCAATACTACCTCTCATTTGAGCTGTTTGTACTACTGCATTTTATACTCATACATGATGTATTCCTATGAAGAATTATGATGCTCTTTAATGGTAGTTATATGTGTTTGATAGGCATTAATTCAGATCCGATGTTTCCCTTCTCATTTTTGCATAATTTGAGATGAAATATATGTTCTGAATGTGTGGAATTTCTCTGTTTCTTTTTTATGAGCTATAAATCTATCTTAAGTTCATAGTTAAGTTTCTCCAACTATTTGGTATTTTCTTAAGAAGATTTCTTGATGCAATAAGCTTTGTGTGATGTTTGTGTTTTTTGTCCCAGGAAATTCTCATCAGAAAGGAAGACAAGTAACTCCAAATCCAGCAGCTGCAAAGTGGCGATCATCTCTTGGAGTGTACCCAAGATTGTTGAAGATGGAGATTATTCCTCATTATCAAAGTTGGAAGAGCAAAAGGATGGGCAAACCAACTTGCAAACGCATCAAATTTGGTGGGGAGTCAGTATTTTCTACCTAAATCTTCATGCTTGTTTATTTTAAAATTTGCTTGCTAGATGTGTTGTATCTATACATGTGCATATTATTGGATATTCATGCTTATCTTTCCCTAGATGCCTACATGTTATTCATGATTAGCCTCTTGGTACATTTCTTTCAACCTGCCATCCCATGTTCCATTGTCTTAGCTTGCTAGCTTGCTAGATGTGTTGTATCTAGATGCCTACATGTTATTCATGCTTATCTTTCCCTAGATGCCTGTAACGGCCCGGGATTATAATTCCTGGGTTACGTTTCGAGGGATGAAAACCCTCGTTGGGATCGTGCGCCCCGAGTATAGGTTGAAGGTTTGAAAGCCTAATCTAATGTTTCCAAAGTGGGATTTCATACCCAAATTCGAAACGTATCGTTGAAATCCCCGGCAAAGTCCCCTGTACCTATCGTAAGTCTATGCGTGGAAAACCAGTAGTCATGCAAATAGCGAAATCAAGTGTAATACAATAGGGTGCCACGACAGAGCCGGGTCAAAACAGAGTGTAAAAGTATAAATCCGAAACCATGGTCAGAGTTTGGTGAAGTAGATAACTCCAGCGCTCGCTCTCCGCCGAACAAAATGACCCGCGCAATATGTAAAGAGCACCAATGGGATGAACATAAATAATACCTAAAAATGGTAATGGTGAGCGGGATTAGAATGATGCCCACCTGCTGCATCCCGGCTCTAAACACACATATACGCTATACCTTATAAAGATGCTTCTAGATGCAAGGCATAATATTAACACACTAGCATGTCCCTAAGATCAAGTGCTTAATAATAGATAGGGCCCCAGCAAAGAATACCAAATGGTATGTCCCTCTCCTACCTCCACCCCCTTCCGATAGGGCGGAGACTGGCCAGTTCATGAATGCATTCCTTTATCATCGGGCGGTCCGCAGACCCAACCCGTATCCACAATAAATAAAGCCTACAGGCAGCTCATAATATATAAGTAAAGGAAGTTCCATGACTCGATTGACTCAGGACGGAACCCGATGGACTGGGTCATCCTATGACCCTAGCAAAGACTCTAATTACTTCACAGATAACGGTCGTTCTGTTTACATACGCATAAAGAAATAAAATACTCAACGGTCAATGCAACCTAACATGATACTACATGGCATGCTGATCATGAATGCAAGCACCTAGTATATCATGCACATAAAGCAGGGAATATCTCTCTATCAATCTGAGTAAGCTCCGAAGAGACTTACCTGGTAAGCAGAACAGCAAAAGGCAATCGACCGGGCAATATGAAATCCGACACGTCACAGATGGTCACCTAATAAGTATAAGCACATGAATGAGTCTATCTCTAAGGCACACAAAGCATGAAAGTATCACACACACAACTACACAGCTTAACACAATAACCGTCACATCATCATTTTCATCATCTTAACTTTATCTCGTAATCCATCATCTCACAACTCATACCATATTCCATATAATTCTCCAATTCATCATCTTAAGACAATTCCAATTCGTACTTAGCCAATTTGCATGCTATCACCTCATACTCTTACTTAGCATATAATTGTATATTTCATTATAATAATCATCTCTTATCACATAATATATATATATATATATATATATATATATATATATATATATATATATAACATCATCAAAGTCTAATATTTAATCTCGTCTAATATTCACCACAATATCATGCTATTAGTCAATTCAATCATATCGTTAATCAGACGATCAAATCATCAAGTCCAAATAATATATTTTAAATCCCAAATAATATAATATGATATTTTTATTACCCTTTATTAATTAATAAACCATCCCTTTATAAAATACCCAAAATAATATTTTATATTTAAATCCTCGAATAATATTATAGTATTTTAAATACCGTAACCAATTAAATAAATAACCGATTAACTCGACCGAACCAAACCCAACCGAACCAAACCAAACCGAACCAAACCGAACCGAACCAAACCGATTTAATATAATAATATAACAATATAATTATTTAATATATATAAGGGGTGGGACCCACTCATCACCATCTTCATCAATTCAAACGGAGGATCCCCGCGCCAAGCCGGCTCCCGCGCACGCGCCGCCTGCGCCGCTGCTCGCCGGCCGTCGTGGCTCCGCCCAGCTCAACCTTGCTCGCCCGGACTCGCCCAGGCCGAACACTAGCACCTCCCACGCCTGGTCTGGCTCACGCTCGCAGCTCCCGCACTCACGCATCGCCTCGACGCTCGCTTGCCGCCGAATCGACTGAGCTCCGACGATCGTCGGAGCTCTCGACCTCACCCGATCGTCCCGCACTCAGCCCACGCTCACTCCCGACTAGCCTAAGCATCGAAAAAGACTAAAAAACGAATCGAAACGAGGATAAATTCGGAGCTCACCGAGATGGGTTTTTCGCGACTTCGGAGCTCTCGATCGGAGTCCTGGGCGTCTTCGGTGGCTCGCGATGGCTTGTCGGTCCTACACCGCATATTGATGAGCGTGATGGTGAAGCTCGGGAACAAATCCGATTAAAAACGGAGGAGAATCACTTACCGGAAGTTAGCTTCCCAAAACAGAGCAACCGACTAATTAATTGAGCGGGATGGTGCACGGGGGTGGTGTTGGCGGTGCTGGAGGCTCCGGTGGTGGCGTCTAGCGGCGGCGGACGTCGGAGGAGGTGCTGCTGCAGCTGCTCTTCGAAGAGGAAGGATGAACGAGGTGTGTGTGTGTGATGGTTGGGGCGACGTCGAGAGGAGGCGACGGTGATGTTGAGCGACAAGGATGGTGAAGGTGATGTTGCTGGTGGAGATGGTGGAGCGCAGGAGGAGGGAGTGATGGTGGTGAAGACAATGAGTGAACGGGAGGTAGTCGGAGAGGGTGATGGTGAATGACGGGGATGATGGTAAAAATGACAGGGTAAGGGGGTTGGTTAAAGGGGTATGGTGAGTGATGGGAGGGAGTAGGTGATGATTGAGTGTAGGATTGGTTAACCAATACCCGGTAATAAATCCCGAATACGTGAATTTCGAATCCCGCAATTAGTTTCCGAATGTTAGTTTTCCCGAATCCCGCTTTCTCGATTAGTTAGATTTTAAAACTTAAAAGGATATCACCATCCGAATTTATTTTAAATTTTCGAGGCAAAAAGACGGAATCGGTCGTCAAATATTTAAATTCAGGTCGGAGTCTGTTAAACGAGTTTTAAATCCGATTTAATTAAATTTTAAATTTCCTTTTTCTGATAAAATTAGGATTTAAAATCCGATCATTTACATCATCCACCTCTAAAAGCAAGTCTCGTCCCCGAGACAAAAATCATTTTAAAACAGGGGATGAAGTTTGAAATTGGTGAGTCCAAATATCACGTCATTGATCTCGTAAGTACCTCATAAGTGCCCCCATAAGGTCTCACAATATCGTCGCAATGATCATAATATTCCCAATCGCTCGGGCGAGAATGTGGTAGAGGCCTCTACCACATCCCCACTCCGACTTCTCGGGCATACCATAACTCAAAAAGCATCATGACGTCTCCGCTAGGTCTTAGCAAGCGATCCACAGGTGCCCCCATACATGCTTGTATCCACTTCGTGGGGCGTCATAATGAAAACTCAGGTTGTAATAACTTACTTCCAAAATCTGAGTTCCTTTAAATCACCGTTCAAAATTCTTTATTCTCGACGTTAAACAAGACATCCCCAACTTCCCAATCATCTAACATCCACCTCTAAGGGCTAATCCCATATTACCTTCCTAGGTTCCGAGTCAAATCATAATTCAACATTTCAATCTCTAGCATTTCTAGTGTCAGACATCATGGATATAGAAGAATGATCATAATCTCGAGATAAACAGCAAATCATAGCACATTAAAGACAGTCACATACCATAATATCTAGCACATCATCATATCATCGAGGCTCATCACATCATATCACCAAGGATCTGCACACAACTACCAAGCATAAGCACGCAAATCAACGAGACACTACTAACCAATCCCATCCAACTAACTAGGCATACTCACCGCACTCGAGAGGTCAAGGTAATGTCTACACTCGACTCAACATAAGACGCAAGCAGCTCATCTAGGACATCCCCATAGCTAGTCCGAATGCTCTCCTCGGTCTCCCAGGTGGCCTCCTCAGGACTCCTCCTAGACCACTGAACTAGAAGCAAAGGGACCTCCCTGTTCCTAAGCTTCTTGACTCGACGGTCAAGGACCCTCACTGGACGCTCCACAAAGGTATGGTCAGGCTCGATGCGAAGGTCTGAGTGGTCAAGGACATGACTAGGGTCGGGAATATACTGGCGGAGCTGGGAGACATGAAAGACGTCATGGACGCCAACCAAGGATGGAGGTAAGGCCAAACGGTAAGCTACCTCACCGACTCTCTCTAGAATCTCAAATGGGCCAATGAACCTCGGACTCAACTTCCCCTTAATGCCAAACCGTCGAACTCCCCTGGTGGGTGAAACATGAAGCCACACATGCGAACCCACCTCGAACTCAATCTCTGTTCTACGCCTGTCTGCATATTTCTTCTGACGATCCTGAGCGACTCTCATATGCTCCCGAATGCGACCCACCTGACAAACTGTCTCTCTAACTATCTCAGGTAACGACAACACTGTATCTGCAGGCTCGTCCCAACAAACTAGCGACCTACATCGTCTCCCGTACAAGGCCTCATATGGAGCCATCTCGATCGATGCATGGTAGCTGTTGTTGTACGAAAACTCCACTAGCGGCAGATACCTAACCCACTGATGACCCCACTCCAAAACACACAATCGTAACATGTCCTCCAAGGTCTGAATTGTCCTCTCACTCTGCCCGTCTGTCTGAGGATGAAAAGCTGTACTGAAATGCAGTCTGGTCCCTAGGCTCTCCTGAACTTGATGCCAAAACCTCGAGGTGAACCGTCCATCTCTGTCAGATACAATCCTCTCAGGTACTCCATGAAGTCTCACGATCTGGCGAATGAACTCCTCAGCTAACCGCGATGCTGGCCATGTCTCCTGAATCGGAATGAAATGAGCTAACTTGGTCAACCTATCGACCACAACCCAAATGGCATCGAAACCTCGAACATCTCGCCTCAGTCCGGTGACGAAATCCATAGAGATGTCCGTCCACTTCCACTCAGGAACTGTAAGCGATCTAACAAGTCCTCCCGGTCTCTGGTGCTCAATCCGAACCTGCTGGCAAACCTGGCATCTGGCTATAAAATCTACGATGTCCGCCCTCATCCTCTGCCACTAATAATACCTCCTCAAATCCTGATACATCTTGTTCGTCCCTGGATGGACAGAATAAGGAGTGGAATGAGCCTCCTGCATGATCCTTTGCCTCAGGTCTGATGTCGATGGAACTATAGCTCTGCCCTGAAAGGTGAGCATCCCATCTGCTCTCTCTGCAAGCTCTCTGAATCTGCCCTGAGCCATCCGCTCCCTCAGAACTGCGATCTCGGGACAATCTGTCTCACCTTGCCGAATCACTGCTAACAGCTCTGACTGCACTTCTAAGAATGACAACTGTCCACTATCTCGCTCAACTCACACCTCGAAGCAACACCTCATCAAGTCCGTCTGCAAATCCTTCTGAGCTGTAAGTCTCGCCACTGATGCCTCCTGGTGATTCTTCCTACTGAGTGCATCTGCCACTACATTAGCCTTCCATGGGTGGTAGACTATGTCCAAGTCATAGTCCTTCAGAAGCTCTAGCCACCGCCTCTGTCTCATGTTGAGCTCCTTCTGCGTGAAAATATACTTCAAGCTCTTGTGATCTGTCATCACCTTGCATGAAGTACCGTACAGATAATGCCTCCAGATCTTCAGAGCATGGACAACCGCTGCTAACTCCAAGTCATGGATGTGGTAAGACACCTCTGCAGGCTTCAACTGGCGCGAAGCATAAGCGATGACTCGATCCCTCTGATGAAGAACGCATCCCAAGCCGGAACGCGAAGCGTCTGTATAAACGACGAAATCCTCAGTCCCATCAGGCAAGGCTAACACTGGAGCGGTCGTCAGAAGCTCAAAACTGGACTGGCACTCTGGACTCCACTCAAAGGGAACGTCCTTCCTCAGCAACTGTGTCATCGGTCTAGCGATACTCAAGAAACCCTGTACGAACCTCCTGTAGTAACTGGCCAATCCCAGAAACGAGCGGATGTCTCTGACGTTCTTGGTGACCTCCCAAGCAACGATGGCGTCAATCTTCGCCGGATCCACGGCAACTCCATCAGCTGAAATCACGTGGCCCAAGAAAGCCACCTCTGTGAGCCAGAACTCACACTTGCTGTATTTCCCATACAGCTGATGCTTCCTTAGCGTCTCGAGCACAATCCTCAAATGCTCCTCGTGCTCCTCTCTACTCTTCGAGTAGACTAAAATGTCGTCTATGAAGACGACGACGAATCTGTCGAGGTAGTCAATGAACACACGGTTCATGAGCTCCATGAAAGCAGCTGGCGCATTGGTCAGCCCAAACGGCATGACCACGAACTCATAGTGTCCATAACGAGTCCGAAAAGCAGTCTTCTGCACATCCTCTGGCTTCACCCGCAGCTGGTGATAACCCGACCTCAGATCAATCTTCGAGAAGACAACGGCACCCTGCAGTTGATCTAACAGATCGTCAATCCGAGGAAGAGGATAACGGTTCTTCACCGTCGCCCGATTCAGCTCCCGATAGTCGATGCAAAGCCTCAACGACCCATCCTTCTTCTTGACGAACAAAACTGACGCTCCCCAAGGTGATGCACTAGGGAGGATGTAACCCTTCTCAGCTAACTCCTCTAGTTGAGCCTTCAGCTCGGCCATCTCCGTCGGCGCCATGCGATAAGGGACTCGCGAAATGGGCCTAGTGCCCGGCTCCAACTCAATCGAAAAGTCGACCTCTCGCGGTGGGGGAAGTCCCGGCAGCTCCTCTGGAAACACGTCGGTGAAGTCTCTGACAATGGGGACATCTGATATACTGGGGTGTGCACGATCCACCTCTACAGCGTAGCACCAATATCCAATGCAGCCCTGATCGAGAAGTCTGGCGCCTCTGACTGCGCTGATGAGCGCCCCATTCCTCTTGGGGTCGCTTCCCCAAACCTGGTGCTCAGTCCCGTCGTCTGCCAAGATGGACACCGTCCTCGTCCGAAGGTTGATTATGGCTCCGTAGTGGTCCATGAAATCCATACCCAGAATGAGATCTTCCATCCTCAACGGCATGACAATAAGGTCCGTTGGCCACTCACGCTCACCTATACGGATGGGGCACCCTAAAATCTCCCAACTCGACCTAACCTTTGCCCCGTCCGCCAGACCAATAGTAAGGGGTGAACCACTCGTGCAGCTCAGGCTCAGCCTAGCAACGCACGCCTCTGCTATAAAGCAGTGAGTAGCACCAGTGTCAAACAATATAGACAAGCACTCATCATGGAAGTGTATAGTACCTGCGGAAGTAGGGGCAGTACGGTCATCAGCTCTCATCTGGAACACGCGGGGCGGTGGGGGTAATGCTGGTCCTCGGCCTCCAGAACTCTGGCCTCGATCATACCCAAACCCCGATGGTCCCGCTGAAGCTGATCCTCCACCCTGACCTGACCCAGATGGTCCTCTACCTCCTCGTCCGAAACCTCTACCTCCTCTACCTCCGCCTCGACCTCTACCAGAAGTATCTCCTCGCCCCTGTCCCTGGGGATATGTCAGAAGTGGTGGCTGAGGAGCCGCATGAAGTCTCAGTGGCTGTGTAGACGGTGGTGCTCTCCTACTATAGGGACAACGAGCAGCTCTGTGTTCCATAGTACCGCAAGCGTAGCAGACCGTCGAACGATCTGGACAAGAAGAAACATAATTACCACTCTCGTAACATCCATGGCAAGTGGCACTCCTCACTCGCGCATCTCCTCCGTACGCAGCTGGAACTAGTGGCTGGGGTACCCTCGGTGCAACTCCATGGTACCCTCCTCTGAATCCTCCTCTAAATCCTCCTCCATAGCCACTCCTCCGGAATCTGTCCTCTCCTCGGACCTCCGCTGGCCTCGCCCTCTTCGCCTCGGGGCGGGACGTGGAATAGGCGGTCTCAGACAAAATCCTCTGCTGGTCGTAAAGAAGAATGACCTCAAGGAATCTGTCAAAGCTAACAGCTCCTAAACTCGACGCATGCAAAAGCACGGGAGACGGCAGCCTCATCGATAACATGCGAATACGGCTCTCATCGGAAGGGCACAAGTGAGCACAGTAGACTAGCTCCTTCTTGAACTGGCAAACAATGGCAGAGACAGAAGCTGATCTGTCGTAGCGGCCACGCAGAAAAGATACCTCTCGGGCTGTCTGAATCCCATGAGGGCAGTACTCTCTCATCATCAGGTCTCTAAAAGCATCATAGGTCCACTCTGTCTGGTCCTTCTTATATACTAACCATCTATCAAATGCATCTCTCCGCAACTGACCGGCTGCAAGCCTTTGTCGCTCAGAAGCTGGTATGGCAACATGGTCGAACAATCCCTCCATCTCACGGAACCACCTGTTAACGTCCTCTCCAGCCTCTCCAGCAAATGTCGGTGGGCGGCACTGAGATAGCGCCTTGACCCAATCGATGCGCTTCTCGGGGTGCGCATCAATCACGGGCTCGGCTGGCTGCTGAGCTGGTACCTCTGGCGTCGGTGCCGTAGATCGAGCTCCTCCTCGTAACTCACTCAGAATGTCATGAAGTGTCGCCTCTAACTGCCCAATCCTAGTCTCTGTGGAAACTGGAACTCGGTCATCAGCTGGCGGTGGCGAAGCTCGCTCCTCGGCATGGTCGTCAGCAGCGCGCTCCTCAGCGTGATCGTTAGCGGCAAGCTCCTCGACTCTCTCAACAGCAACTCGGCGGGGGCGTCCCCTGCCACGACGTGCCCTACCCCCACGCCCACCTGAACCGCGTCTAGTATCGACCATGATGGCTACAAGAACGATTATTTTAACACTCAGCACAGAAGCACCCAGCACTCAACAAATTAAGATGATCCCCTTCGAGGGAGATCGCCCTCGGGCCCAGTTTAATATTAAAATACAAGCATAGAGACGATCTATACCATCCTTCGAGGGATGGCTGACCGGAGGGGCAAATACCTCACGGCCTCCTAACCCACGCTACTCCAACCTCCGCGATGCAAATTCCTTGGAGTCTTCCAGGCCCATCTGTAAAGAGAAAGCTAGCATTTTGCCTACCGTTTTTCGTATTCTACATCCTTAAGGGATGGCTATCGCTTAGTCTTTACCCCACGAGGTTGCCTTCCTAATAGATCAATCTAGGGTTGGGTTCAATTAAATACATTTTGCCCTTTTGCAAACATTTGGAAACCGTTTGAAAAACCTTGGGCCATTTTAAAAATCACTTCAACCCTTGTACTCGGCTTGCAAAATCAACCTAGGCTCTGATACCACCTTTGTAACGGCCCGGGATTATAATTCCTGGGTTACGTTTCGAGGGATGAAAACCCTCGTTGGGATCGTGCGCCCCGAGTATAGGTTGAAGGTTTGAAAGCCTAATCTAATGTTTCCAAAGTGGGATTTCGTACCCAAATTCGAAACGTATCGTTGAAATCCCCGGGGAAGTCCCCTGTACCTATCGTAAGTCTATGCGTGGAAAACAAGTAGTCATGCAAATAGCGAAATCAAGTGTAATACAATAGGGTGTCACGACAGAGCCGGGTCAAAACGGAGTCTAAAAGTATAAATCCAAAACCATGGTCAGAGTTTAGTGAAGTAGATAACTCCAGTGCTCGCTCTCCGCCGAACAAAATGATCCGCGCAATATATAAACAGCACTAATAGGATGAACATAAATAATACCAAAAAATGGTAATGGTGAGCGGGATCAGAATGATGCCCACCTGCTGCATCCCGGCTCTAAGCACACATATACGCTATACCTTATAAAGATGCTTCTAGATGCAAGGCATAGTATTAACACACTAGCATGTCCCTAAGATCAAGTGCTTAATAATAGATAGGGCCCCAGCAAAGAATACCAAATGGTATGTCCCTCTCCTACCTCCACCCCCTTCCGATAGGGCGGAGACTGGCCAGTTCATGAATGCATTCCTTTATCATCGGGCGGTCCGCAGACCCAACCCATATCCACAATAAATAAAGCCCGCAGGCAGCTCATAATATATAAGTAAAGGAAGTTCCATGACTCGATCGACTCAGGACAGAACCCGATGGACTGGGCCATCATATGACCCTAGCAAAGACTCTAATTACTTCACAGATAACGGCCGTTCTGTTTACATACGCATAAAGAAATAGAATGCTCAACGGTCAATGCAACCTAGCATGATACTACATGGCATGCTGATCATGAATGCAAGCACCTAGTATATCATGCACATAAAGCGGGAAATATTTCTCTATCAATCTGAGTAAGCTCCGAAGAGACTTACCTGGTAAGCAGAACAGCAAAAGGCAATCAACCAGGCAATATGAAATCCGACACGTCACAGATGGTCACCGAATAAGTATAAGCACATGAATGAGTCTATCTCTAAGGCACACAAAGCATGAAAGTATCACACACACAACTACACAGCTTAACACAATAACCGTCACATCATCATTTTCATCATCTTAACTTTATCTCGTAATCCATCATCTCACAACTCATACCATATTCCATATAATTCTCCAATTCATCATCTTAAGACAATTCCAATTCGTACTTAGCCAATTTGCATGCTATCACCTCATACTCTTACTTAGCACATAATTGTATATTTTATTATAATAATCATCTCTTATCACATAATATATATATATAACATCATCAAAGTCTAATATTTAATCTCGTCTAATAATCACCACAATATCATGTTATTAGTCAATTCAATCATATCGTTAATCAGACGATCAAATCATCAAGTCCAAATAATATATTTTAAATCCCAAATAATATAATATGATATTTTTATTACCCTTTATTAATTAATAAACCATCCCTTTATAAAATACCCAAAATAATATTTTATATTTAAATCCTCGAATAATATTATAGTATTTTAAATACCGTAACCAATTAAATAAATAACTGATTAACTCGACCGAACCAAACCCAACCGAACCAAACCAAACCAAACCGAACCAAATCGAACCGAACCAAACCGATTTAATATAATAATATAACAATATAATTATTTAATATATATATAAGGGGTGGGACCCACTCATCACCATCTTCATCAATTCAAACGGAGGATCCCCGCGCCAAGCCGGCTCCCGCGCCCGCGCCGCCTGCGCCGCTGCTCGCCGGCCGTCGTGGCTCCGCCCAGCTCGACCTTGCTCGCCCGGACTCGCCCAGGCCGAACACTAGCACCTCCCACGCCTGGTCTAGCTCACGCTCGCAGCTCCCGCACTCACGCATCGCCTCGACGATCGCTCGCCGCCGAATCGACTGAGCTCCGACGATCGTCGGAGCTCTCGACCTCACCCGATCGTCCCGCACTCAGCCCACGCTCACTCCCGACTAGCCTAAGCATCGAAAAAGACTCAAAAACAAATCGAAACGAGGATAAATTCGGAGCTCACCGAGATGGGTTTTTCACGACTTCGGAGCTCTCGATCGGAGTCCTGGGCGTCTTCGGTGGCTCGCGATGGCTTGTCGGTCCTACACCGCATATTGGTGAGCGTGATGGTGAAGCTCGGGAACAAATCCGATTAAAAACGGAGGAGAATCACTTACCAGAAGTTAGCTTGCCAAAACAGAGCAACCGACTAATTAATTGAGCGGGATGGTGCACGGGGGTGGTGTTGGCGGTGCTGGAGGCTCCGGTGGTGGCGTCTAGCAGCGGCGGACGTCGGAGGAGGTGCTGCTGCAGCTGCTCTTCGAAGAGGAAGGATGAACGAGGTGTGTGTGTGTGTGATGGTTGGGGCGACGTCGAGAGGAGGTGACGGTGATGTTGAGCGACGAGGATGATGAAGGTGATGTTGCTGGTGGAGATGGTGGAGCGCAGGAGGAGGGAGTGATGGTGGTGAAGACAATGAGTGAACGGGAGGTAGTCGGAGAGGGTGATGGTGAATGACGGGGATGATGATGGTAAAAATGACAGGGTAAGGGGGTGGGTTAAAGGGGTATGGTGAGTGATGGGAGGGAGTAGGTGATGATTGAGTGTAGGATTGGTTAACCAATATCCGGTAATAAATCCCGAATACGTGAATTTCGAATCCCGCAATTAGTTTTCGAATGTTAGTTTTCCCGAATCCCGCTTTCTCGATTAGTTAGATTTTAAAACTTAAAAGGATATCACCATCCGAATTTATTTTAAATTTTCGAGGCGAAAAGACGGAATCGGTCGTCAAATATTTAAATTCAGGTCGGAGTCTGTTAAACGAGTTTTAAATCCGATTTAATTAAATTTTAAATTTCCTTTTTCCTATAAAATTAAATTTTAAAATCCTAATGTTAAACATGTTATTCATGATTAGCCTCTTGGTACCTTTCTTTCATGAATATCCTTGGGTTCCCTGACTTCACATGATGACTAGGCATGATATTCCAGCTCTTGCTATCATTTTCTATGTTATGGTGCCTATTTCTTCATGTTAGTCATGGCTGCCCTTAAGGCTCTTGCATGCTATTCATGTGTGTTTGGTGGCTGACACATGATATTCATGTTTTATTTTCTTCATATAGATCTCCTTACTTTGAGTTCTTCATATTTATTACCCATCTTGCTATCTAGTATTTTATTGGTAATTATAATTTGCTTTTAATTGTAGGATGAACTTTTTAATCTGTATGTACTGTTTTTTTCAGATTTATTGAAGAAGGAAAAATCTCCATAACATGAAGTATGTAACTTGTTTACTGTTAAAAACATTTGCCTAGGTCTTGTTTTAGGGGCATTGTAATAGAAATTTAAGGCAATTGATGTATTTAGAAATTTGTTCTTTCCTCCCAAATGCTTTATTGGTGGTAGAGCACTAGGTGGTGTGCAACGTACAAAATTATATAATTTTTTTTTTTAAAAAAGGACTTTTTAGCCCGGATCTCCAATTAGCCGGGCTAAATGTCTGATTTTTTAAAAAAAATTAAAGGCACCTAATATCCCCGATCTACATATATCCGGGCTATATACTGTGTCACATAGCCCGGACGTTAAAATGAAATCCGGGCTATACTGTCAATTCTAAATTTCATGGCAAAATTTAGCCTAATCTAATAACCCGGGCGTGTAAATTTATATCCGGGTTATATACCTATTATCACACCACTCTGATGCCCGGACCCTATTTTGACTATATCCGGGCTATATTATCAAAAATATCCGTGCTAAAATGTGTTTTTTCTACTAGTGTTTCTTTATTCATCAAAACTAATATGTTTTCGCTCAAATGTGTAACAAACATATTTATATGGTGTATAGGTAATAATGTGAGCTTTTTGCGCGAAAAGCTTTCCGTGACATTTACGGACCAAAAGTAAAAATATCGGCATCATCGACGTCACCTTTCTTTATCCATCAAAATTGAGTTGTTTTCGCTCAAATGTGTCCCAAACATGTTTATATGGTGTATAGGTCATAATGGGAGCTTTTTGCGTGAAAACCTTTCCGTGAAATTTTCGGACCAAAAGTGACCATATCGGCATCACTGGCGTCACCTTTCTTTATCCATCAAAACTGATTTGTTTTCACTCAAATGTGTCCCAAACATGTTTATATGGTGCAATAGTCAAAATGTGAGCTTTTTGCGAAAAAAGCTTTCCGTGAAATTTTCGGACCAAAAGTAACCATATCGGCATCACCGACGTCACCTTTCTTTATACATCAAAATTGCAATTTTTCGCTCAAATGTGTCCCAAACATATTTATATGGTGTATAGGTCATAATGAGAGCTTTTTGCACGAAAAACTTTCTGTGAAATTTTCGGACCAAAAGTGACCACACAACTGGTGACTCTACACACAACAAAAATCATGAGGTCTTTCAATTGGGTTGTAATGGGGCCAAGGTAGACAACATAAGGTATGGAATAATTTAGGCCAGGTGGTGCTCATAATCCGGGAACTAAGGAAGCAACCAAACATGTTTATTTGGTGTATAGGTCATATGTGAGCTTTTTGCGCGAAAAGGTTTACGTGAAATTTTTGGACCAAAAGTGACCATATCGGCATCACTGGCGTCACCTTTCTTTATCCATCAAAACGGATTTGTTTTCTCTCAATTGTGTAACAAACATATTTATATGGTGTATAGGTAATAATGTGAGCTTTTTGCGCGAAAATTTTTCCGTGAAATTTTCAGACGAAAAGTGACCATATCGGCATCATCGTCGTCACCTTTCTTTATCCATCAGAACTTAGTTGTTTCGCTCAAATGTGTGTCAAACGTGTTTATATGGTGTATAGGTCATAATGGGAACTTTTTGCGCGAAAAACTTTCTGTGAAATTTTCGGACCAAAAGTGACAATATTAGATCACCGGCGTCAAATTTCTTTATCCATCAAAACTGGGTTGTTTTCACTCAAATGTGTCCGAAGCATGTTTATATGGTGTATAGGTTATAATGTGAGCTTGTTGCGCGAAAAACTTTTCGTGAAATTTTCGGACCAAAATTGACCATATCGGCATCACCGACATCTCCTTTCTTTATACATCAATACTGAGTTGTTTTCGCTCAAATATGTCCCAAACATATTTATATGGTGTATAGGTCATAATGGGAGCTTTTTGTGCGAAAAACTTTCTGTGAAATTTTCGAACCAAAAGTGACCACAAAACTGGTGACTCTACACACATAAAAAATTATGAGGTCTTTCAATTGGGTTGTAATGGGGCCAAGGTAGAAAACATAAGGTATGGAATAATTTAGGCCAGGTGGTGCTCATAATCCGGGAACTAAGGAAGCAACCAAATCACAATACCACTCATAAGCTCATACCATAACTCTACAATGTCATACAACTCCAATCTCAAGCATATAACTTGACAAACCATACTCAACTCATTCTCTTATTCTCTTTTTTTTTTCTGTTGCATTTTTTTTCTTCTTTTTTTTCATATGTTCTTTTTCATGCTATATCAAATGATTTTCCTTGACTTTTACCCCTAAGTGAATTTTATCCTCCTTAGGTCCGAAGTAATGTATAAACTACTAGCAAGAATCAAAAATCTCATAAGGATACTCAAAGCATACAATCCATCACTCAAACCATCATCCACAATATGAATATTCACCAACTATTCCTAATTCCCGGATGGGGTCAGGCTATAATTGGCTATAGAAAAAATCTTGTGGAGCTACAAAAGAATAGGCGATAAGGCTCAAATTGGCTTCAAGCAGAGGATAATATGTAAGGTGGAAATAGAGTCAAATAGAGCTAGTAATGGTGCCTCGATAATGTTTAAGTCATGTGCAGAAATCATAATATGCAGCCTTGAATAAGATATCTAAATGCAAGCCAAAGAGAAGCCAAAGAGGAAGCAATTAAAGAGAGTACACTCAACAAGCAAGAGGACATAATATACTTTGTCCAAACATAGGCTAAAATAAACTCACAAGGTCATGTCTAGAACTTCAAAATCACCCAAAAATCAAAGATCTTATGTGCTCAATCATTAACCAATCATGTTCATCAAATAGTGTAGAAAATATATATATTAAAGGTTTCAACAATTCAAACATATCATGGGGCATAAGTCTCAATAGATAAATTAGAGGACAAGTGGCATCCATATGAGAAAATAAGACCTAATATCCTAACTAATGGATAAATGTAATTACATAAATATAAATATATTTTTCATTTTTTGGTTTTTTTTATAACATGTTGATATGTGTGCAATATTAACTAAAAACAAATATAAAATTGCAACTTAAAATGAACATGCAATCCTATTATGCCATCCAATTCTTCCCCCACACTTAAATTAGGCATTGTCCTCAATGTCAAAAAAAAACAACAAAAGATAAAAATATCAAGAAAAGAAATAAAAAAAACTAACTTGTTTACTGCTGTGGTGGTAGGTAAGGTGGGTAATAAAGGGAAATCCTTCAAGTCTTCGGGCTGCTGGGCGGCTAGCTCGGCCGCGGGGCGGCCATACTGTTCACAACAATTTTTTCTCTTCGAATTTGGTCTCGATGTCAACATGAAAGTTGTAAATCTCGGAAAGAGCTTTACAAGGCATGCTTATAATAGGCATTTCGACCACCGAGGCCTCCAGAAAGTGCGTTACAAGGTTACCTTGTCTGGCGACAACTTCTGCTGACTTTTTCTTCACTTAGGTTCTCAAAATTCGACTTCGCTTCCGTGCTCTTTACTTTTCTTCCTCAACTTAAATCTTCCTACATCTAAGAGGCTCCTCATTCCTCGTCAGATCCACATCTACCTGAAATTAACCATAAAATTGCATAGATTCTGACTCTTCCAATACCACTGGTAAACATGTAATTGTAACTAAAATATGCACTATTTACAACCAAACTATGCTAAATAAATCCTAATACGCATATCTAATTTTGCTCGAAAAGCTTTCCGTGTAATTTTCGGACCAAAAGTGACCAAATCAGCATCATTGGCGTGACCTTACTTTATCCATCAGAACTGAGTTGTTTTCGCTCAAATGTGTCCCACACATATTTATATGGTGCATAGGTCATAATGAGAGTTTTTTGCCCGAAAAACTTTCTGTGAATTTTTCGGACCAAAAGTGACCATATCGGATCACCGGCGTCACCTTTCCTCATCCATTAAAACTGAGTTGTTTTCGCTCAAATGTATCCCAAGCATGTTTATATGGTGTATATATCATAATGGGAGATTTTTACGCGAAAAGCTTTCCGTGATATTTTTGGACCAAAAGTGACCATATCGGCATCACTGGCGTCACATTTCTTTATCCATCTAAACTGATTTGTTTTCACTCAAATGTGTCCCAAACATGTTTATATGGTGTAATAGTCATATTGGGATCTTTTTGTGCAAATAGCTTTCCGTGAAATTTTCGGACCAAAAGTGACCATATCGGCATCACCGACGTCACCTTTCTTTATCCATCAAAATTGAAATGTTTTCACTCAAATGTGTCCCAAACATGTTCATATGATGTACAGGTCATAATGTGAGCTTTTTGCACGAAAAGGTTTCCGTGAAATTTTCGGACCAAAAGTGACCATATCGGCATCACAAACGTCACCTTTCTTTGTCCATCAAAACTGATTTGTTTTCACTCAAATTTTTCTGAAACATGTTTATATGGTGTATAGGTCATAACGGGTGCTTTTTGCGCAAAAAGCTTTCCGTGAAATTTTCGGACCAAATGTGACCATATCGGCATCACTGGCGTCACCTTTCTTTATCCATTAAAACTTAGTTGTTTTCGCTGAAATGTATCTCAAGCATTTTTATATGGTCTATAGATTATAATGGGAGATTTTTGCGCGAAAATTTTCCGTGATATTTTTGGACCAAAACTGACCATATCGGCATCACCGGCGTCGCCTTTCTTTATCCATTAAAACTGATTTGTTTTCGCTCAAATGTGTCCCAAGCATGTTTACATGGTGCATAGGTCATAATGGGAGCTTTTTGCGTGAAAAGCTTTCTGTGAAATTTTCGGACCAAAAGTGAACATATCGACATCACCGACGTCACCTTTCTTTATCCATCAAAATTGAAATGTTTTCGCTCAAATGTGTCCCAAACATGTTTATATGGTGTATAGGTCATAATGTGAGCTTTTTGCGCGAAAAGCTTTCCGTGAAATTTTCGGACCAAAAGTGACCATATCGGCATCACTGGCGTCACCTTTCTTTATCCATCAAAATTGATTTGTTTTCACTCAAATGTATCCCAAGCATGTTTATATGGTGTATAGATCCTAATGGGAGATTTTTGCGCGAAAAACTTTCCGTGATATTTTATGACCAAAAGTGACCATATTGGCATCACTGGCGTCACCTTTCTTTATCTATCAAAACTGATTTGTTTTCACTCAAATGTGTCCCAAACATGTTTATATGGTGTAATAGTCATAATGGGAGCTCTTTGCGCAAAAAGCTTTCCGTGAAATTTCGGACCAATAGTGACCATATCGGCATCACCGACGTCACCTTTCTTTATCCATCAAAATTGAAATGTTTTCGCTCAAATGTGTCCCAAACATGTTTATATGGTGTATAGGTCATAATGTGAGATTTTTTGCGCGAAAAGGTTTCCGTGAAATTTTCGAACCAAAAGTGACTATATCGACATCACCGACATCACCTTTCTTTATCCATCAAAACTTATTTGTTTTCGGTCAAACGTGTCCCAAACATGTTTATATGGTGTATAGGTCATAATGGGAGCTTTTTGCGCGAAAAGCTTACCGTGAAATTTTCAGCCCAAAAGTCACCAAATCGGCATCACCGGCGTCATCTTTCTTTATCCATCAGAACTGAGTTGTTTTCGCTCAAATGTGTCCCAACCATGTTTATATGGTGTATAGGTCATAATGGGAACTTTTTGCGCGAAAAGTTTTCCGTGAAATATACGGACCAAAAGTAACTATATCGGCATCACCGACGTCGCTTTTCTTTATCCATCAAAACTGAGTTGTTTTCGCTCAAATGTGTCCCAAGCATGTTTAAATGGTGTATAGGTCATATAGGAGCTTTTTGCGCGTAAAGCTTTCCATGAAATTTTTGGACAAAAAGTGGTGACCAAATCGGCATCACCGGCGTGACCTTACTTTATCCATCAGAACTGAGTTGTTTTCGCTCAAATGTGTCCCAACCATATATGTATGGTGTATAGGTCATAATGGGAGCTTTTTGCGCTAAAAACTTTCCGTGAAATTTTTGGACCAAAAGTGACCATATTGGATCACCGGCGTCACCTTTCTATATCCATCAAAACTGAGTTGTTTTCGCTCAAATGTATCCCAAGCATGTTTATATGGTGTATAGATCATAATGGGAGATTTTGGCGCGAAAAACTTTCCGTGATATTTTCGGACCAAAAGTGACCATATCGGCATCACTGGCGTCACCTTTCCTTATCCATCAAAACTTATTTGTTTTCACTCAAATGTGTCCCAAAGATGTTTATATGGTGTAATAGTCATAATGAGAGCTTTTTGCGCAAAAAACTCTCTGTGAAATTTTAGGACCCAAGGTGACCATATCGGCATCACTATCGTCACGTTTCTTTATCTATCAAAACTGATTTGTTTTTGCTCAAATGTGTACCAAACATATATATATATGGTGTATAGCTCATAATGTGATCTTTTTGCACGAAAAGCTTTCCGTGAAATTTTCGGACGAAAAGTGACTATATCGGCATAATCGGCGTCACCTTTCTTTATCAATCAGAACTGAGTTGTTTTTTCTCAAATGTGTGCCAAACGTGTTTATATGGAGTATAGGTCATATTATGAGCTTTCTGCGCGAAAAGCTTTACGGGAAATTTTCGGAACAAAAGTGATTATATCGGCATCATCGGCGTCACCTTTCTTTATCCATCAAAAAGCTTTCCGTGAAATTTTCGGACCAAAAGTAACCATATCGGCATCACCTTCCTTTATCCATAAAAAATGCGTTGATTTCTTTCAAATGTATCCCAAATATGTTTATATGGTGTATAGGTCATAATGGGAGCTTTTTACGCAAAAAGCTTTCCGTGAAATTTTCGGACCAAAAGTGACCATATCGGCCTCACTGGCGTCACCTTTCTTTATCTATCAAAACTGATTTGTTTTCGCTCAAATGTGTACCAAACATATTTATATGGTGTATAGGTAATAATATGTACTTTTTGCGCGAAAAGCTTTCCGTGAAATTTTCAGAAGAAAAGTAACCATATCGGCATCATCGTCGTCACCTTTCTTTATCCATCAGAACTGAGTTGTTTCGCTCAAATGTGTGCAAAACGTGTTTATATGGTGTATAGGTCATAATGTGAGCTTTTTGCGCGAAAAGCTTTCCGTGAAATTTTTGGACCAAAAGTGACCATATCGGCATCACCGGCTTCGCCTTTCTTTATCCATCAAAACTGAGTTGTTTTCGCTAAAATGTGTCCCAAACATGTTTATATGGTGTATAGTTCATAATGTGAGCTTTTTGCCTGAAGAGCTTTCCGTGAAATTTTCGGATCAAAAGTGACCATATCGGCATCACCGGCGTCGCCTTTCTTTATCCATCAAAACTGAGTTGTTTTCAGTCAAATGTGTCCCAACCATGTTTATATGGTGTAATAATCATAATGGGAGCTTTTGCGCAAAAAGATTTCCGTAAAATTTTCGTGCCAAAAGTGACCACATTGGCATCACCGACGTCACCTTTATTTATCCATCAAAATTGAAATGTTTTCGCTCAAATGTGTTCCAAACATGGTTATTTGGTGTATAGGTCATATGTGAGCTTTTTGCGCGAAAAGGTTTACATGAAATTTTTGGACCAAAAGTGACCATATCGGCATCACTGGCGTCACCTTTCTTTATCCATCAAAACTGATTTGTTTTCGCTCAAATGTGTAACAAACATATTTATATGGTGTATAGGTAATAATGGGAGCTTTTTGCGCGAAAAGTTTTCCGTGAAATTTTCAGACGAAAAGTGACCATATCGGCATCATCGTCGTCACCTTTCTTTATCCATCAGAACTTAGTTGTTTCGCTCAAATGTGTGCCAAACGTGTTTATATGGTGTATAGGTCATAATGGGAACTTTTTGCGCGAAAAACTTTCTGTGAAATTTTCGGACCAAAAGTGACAATATTAGATCACCGACGTCAAATTTCTTTATCCATCAAAACTGAGTTGTTTTCACTCAAATGTGTCCGAAGCATGTTTATATGGTGTATAGGTTATAATGTGAGCTTGTTGCGCGAAAAACTTTCCGTGAAATTTTCGGACCAAAACTGACCATATCAGCATCACCGACATCACCTTTCTTTATACATCAATACTAAGTTGTTTTCGCTCAAATATGTCCCAAACATATTTATATGGTGTATAGGTCATAATGGGAGCTTTTTGCGCGAAAAACTTTCTGTGAAATTTTCGGACCAAAAGTGACCACAAAACTGGTGACTCTACACACAACAAAAATCATGAGGTCTTTCAATTGGGTTGTAATGGGGCCAAGGTAGACAACATAAGGTATGGAATAATTTAGGCCAGGTGGTGCTCATAATCCGGGAACTAAGGAAGCAACCAAATCACAATACCACTCATAAGCTCATACCATAACTCTACAATGTCATACAACTCCAATCTCAAGCATATAACTTGACAAACCATACTCAACTCATTCTCTTATTCTCTTTTTTTTTCTGTTGCATTTTTTTTCTTCTTTTTTTTTTCGTATGTTCTTGTTCATGCTATATCAAATGATTTTCCTTGACTTTTACCCCTAAGTGAATTTTATCCTCCTTAGGTCCGAAGTAATGTATAAACTACTAGCAAGAATCAAACATCTCATAAGGATACTCAAAGCATACAATCCATCACTCAAACCATCATCCACAATATTAATATTCACCAACTATTCCTAATTCCCGGATGGGGTCAGGCTATAATTGGCTATAGAAAAAATCTTGTGGAGCTACAAAAGAATATGCGATAAGGCTCAAATTGGCTTCAAGCAGAGGATAATATGTAAGGTGGAAATAGAGTCAAATAGAGCTAGTAATGGTGCCTCGATAATGTTTAAGTCATGTGCAGAAATCATAATATGCAGCCTTGAATAAGATATCTAAATGCAAGCCAAAGAGGAAGCAATTAAAGAGAGTACACTCAACAAGCAAGAGGACATAATATACTTTGTCCAAACATAGGCCAAAATAAACTCACAAGGTCATGTCTAGAACTTCAAAATCACCCAAAAATCAAAGATCTTATGTGCTCAATCATTAACCAATCATGTTCATCAAATAGTGTAGAAAATATATATATTAAAGGTTTCAACAATTCAAACATATCATGGGGCATAAGTCTCAATAGATAAATTAGAGGACAAGTGGCATCCATATGAGAAATTAAGAGCTAATATCCTAACTAATGGATAAATGTAATTACATAAATATAAATATATTTTTCATTTTTTGGTTTTTTTTATAACATGTTGATATGTGTGCAATATTAACTAAAAACAAATATAAAATTGCAACTTAAAATGAACATGCAATCCTATTATGCCATCCAATTCTTCCCCCACACTTAAATTAGGCATTGTCCTCAATGTCAAAAAAAAACAACAAAAGATAAAAATATCAAGAAAAGAAAAAAAAAAAACTAACTTGTTTACTGCTGTGGTGGTAGGTAAGGTGGGTAATAATGGGAAATCCTTCAAGTCTTCGGGCCGCTGGGCGGCTAGCTCGGCCGCGGGTCGGCCATACTGTTAATAGCAATTTTTCCTCTTCGAATTTGATCTCGATGTCAACATGAAAGTTGTAGATCTCGGAAAGAGCTTTCCAACTCATGCTTATAATAGGCATTTCGACCACCGAGGCCTCCAGAATGTGCGTTACAAGTTCAGCTTGTCTGGCGACAACTTCTGCTGACTTTTTCTTCACTTAGGTTCTCAATACCACTGGTAAAAAATGAGTTGATTTTTTCTCAAATGTATCCCAAACATGTTTATATGGTGTACAGTTCAAAATGGGAGCTTTTTGCGCGAAAAGCTTTCCGTGAAATTTTCGGAACAAAAGTGATCATATCGGCATCATCGGCGTCACCTTTCTTTATCAATTAAAAGTGAGTTCTTTTCACTCTAATGTGTCCCAAATATATTTATATGGTGTATAGGTCATTATGGGAGCTTTTTGCGCGAAAAACTTTCTATGAAATTTTCGGTCCAAATGTGACAATATCAGATCACCGGCTTTACATTTCTTTATCTATCAAAAGTGAGTTATTTTCGCTCAAATGTGTCCCAAACGTGTTAATATGGTGTATAGGTCATAATAGGAGCTTTCTGCGCGAAAAGCTTTCCGTGAAATTTTCGGAACAAAAGTGACCATATCAGCATCATCGGCGTCACCATTCTTTATCCATCAAAAAGCTTTCCGTGAAATTTTCGGACCAAAAGTAACCATATCGGCATTACCTTCCTTTATCCATCAAAAATGAGTTGATTTCGCTCAAATGTATCCCAAACATGTTTATATGGTGTATATGTCATAATGGGAGCTTTTTGTGCGAAAAGCTATCCGTGAAATTTTCGGACGAAAAGTGACCAAATCGGAATCATCGGTTTTACCTTTCTTTATCTATCAAAAAGCTTTCCGTGAAATTTTCGGACCAAAAGTAACCATATCGGCATCACCTTCCTTTATCCATCAAAAATGAGTTGATTTCGCTCAAATGTATCCTAAACATGTTTATATGGTGTATATGTCATAATGGGAGCTTTTTGCGCGAAAAGCTATCCGTGAAATTTTCGGACGAAAAGTGACCATATTGGCATCATCGGCGTCACCTTTCTTTATCCATCAAAATTGAGTTGTTTTCGCTCAAATTTGTGCCAATCGTGTTAATATGGAATATAGGTCATAATAGGAGATTTCTGCGCGAAAAGCTTTCCGTGAAATTTTTGGACCAAAAGTAACCATATCGGCATCACCTTCCTTTATCCTTAAAAAATGAGTTGATTCGATCAAATGTATTCCAACACATGTTTATATGGTGTATAGGTGATAATGGGAGCTTTTTGCGCGAAAAGCTTTCCGTGAAATTTTCGGACCAAAAGTGACCAAATCGGCATCATCGGCGTCACCTTTCTTTATCCATCAAAAAGCATTCTGTGAAATTTTCAGACAAAAAGTAACCATATCGGCATCACCTTCATTTATCCATCAAAAATGAGTTGATTTCGCTCAAATGTATCCCAAACATGTTTATATGGTGTATATGTCATAATGGGAGCTTTTTGCGCGAAAAGCTTTCGGTGAAATTTTCGGACCAAAAGTGACTATATCGGCATCATCGGCTTCACCGTTCTTTATCCATCAAAACTGAGTTGGTTTCGCTCAAATGTATGCGAAACATGTTTATATGGAGTATAGGTCGTAATAGGAGCTTTCTGCGCGAAAAGCTTTCCGTGAAATTTACGGACCAAAAGTAACCATATTAGCATCACCTTCCTTTATCCATAAAAAATGAGTTGATTCGCTCAAATGTATTCCGAACATGTTTATATGGTGTATAGGTCACAATGGGAGCTTTTTGCGCGAAAAACTTTCCATGAAATTTTCGGACCAAAAGTAACTATATCGGCATCACCGACGTCACCTTCATTTATCAATCAAAACTGATTTGTTTTCACTCAAATGTGTACCAAACATATTTACATGGTGTATAGGTCATAATGGGAGCTTTTTGCGCAAAAAGCTTTCCGTGAAATTTTCGGAACAAAAGTGACCATATCGGCATCATCGGCGCCACCTTTCTTTATCCATCAAAACTGAGTTGTTTTTGCTCAAATGTGTCCGAAGCATCTTTATATGGTGTACATGTCATAATGTGAGCTTTTTGCGCCGTAAGCTTTCCGTGAAATTTTCGGACCAAAATTGACCATATCGGCATCACCGGCATAACCTTTCTTTATACATCAAAACTGAGTTGTTTTCGCTCAAATATGTCCCAAACATATTTATATGGGGACCTTTTTGCGCGAAAAACTTTCTGTGAAATTTTCGGACCAAAAGTGACCATATCGGATCACCGGTGTCACCTTTCTTTATCCATCAAAACTGAGTTATTTTCGCTCAAATGTGTCCCAAGCATGTTTATATGGTGTATAGGTCATAATGGGAGCTTTTTGCGCGAAAAGCTTTCCATGAAATTTTCGGACAAAAAGTAACAATATCGGCATCACCGACGTCACCTTCATTTATCCATCAAAATTGATTTGTTTTCACTCAAATGTGTACCAAACATATTTACATGGTGTATAAGTCATAATGGGAGCTTTTTGCGCGAAAAGCTTTCCGTGAAATTTTCGGACGAAAAGTGACCATATCGGCATCATCGGCGTCACCTTTCTTAATCCATCAAAACTGAGTTGTTTTCTCTCAAATGTGTGCCAAATGTGTTAATATGGAGTATAGGTCATAATAGGAGCTTTCTGCGCGAAAAGCTTTCCGTGAAATTTTCGGAACAAAAGTGACCATATCGGCATCATCGGCGCCACCTTTCTTTATCCGTCAAAACTGAGTTGTTTTTGCTCAAATGTGTCCGAAGCATGTTTATATGGTGTACAGGTCATAATGTGAGCTTTTTGCGCCAAAAGCTTTGCGTGAAATTTTCGGACCAAAATTGACCATATCGGCATCACCGGCATCACCTTTCTTTATACATCAAAACTGAGTTGTTTTTGCTCAAATATGTCCCAAACATATTTATATGGTGACCTTTTTGCGCGAAAAACTTTCTGTGAAATTTTCGGACCAAAAGTGACCATATCAGATCATCGGCATCACCTTTCTTTATCCATTAAAACTGTGTTCTTTTCACTCAAATATCTACCAAACATATTTATATGGTGTATAGGTCATAATGGGAGCTTTTTGCGCGAAAAACTTTCTATGAAATTTTCGGACCAAAAGCGACAATATCGGATCACCGGCGTCACATTTCTTTATCCATCAACACTGAGTTGTTCTCGCTCAAATGTGTCCCAAACATATTTATATGGTGCATATGTTATAATGGGAGCTTTTCGCACGAAAAACATTATGTGAAATTTTTGAATCAAAAGTGACTATATCGGCATCACCGGCGTGACCTTTCTTTATCCATCAAAACCGAGTTATTTTCGCTCAAATGTGTCCCAAGCATGTTTATATGGTGTATAGGTCATAATGTGAGCTTTTTGCGCGAAAAGCTTTATGTGAAATTTTCGGACCAAAAGTGACTATATCGGCATCACCGACGTCACCCTTCTTTATCCATCAAAATTGAATTGTTTTCACTCAAATACGTCCCAAACATGTTTATATGGTGTATAGGTCATAATGGGAGTTTTTTGCGCGAAAAGCTTTCCGTGAAATTTTCGGACCAAAAGTGACCATATCGGCATCACAGACATCACCTTTCTTTGTCCATCAAAACTGATTTGATTTCAGTCAAATGTGTCCCAAAAGATTTATATGGTGTATAGGTCATAATGTGAGCTTTTTGCGCGAAAAGCTTTCCGTGAAAACTTCGAACCAAAAGTAAACATATCGGCATCACTGACATCACCTTTCTTTATCCATCAAAACTGGTTTGTTTTCACTCAAATGTGTACAAAACATATTTATATGGTGTATAGGTCATAATGTGAGCTTTTTGCGCGAAAAACTTTCCGTGAAATTTTCGGATGAAAAGTGACCATATCGGCATCATCGGTTTCACCTTTCTTTATTCATCAAAACTGAGTTGTTTTCGCAAAAATGTGTGCCAAAAGTGTTAATATGGAGTATAGGTCATAATAGGAGCTTCCTGCGCGAAAAGGTTTCCGTGAAATTTTCCTACCAAAAGTGACCATATCGGCATCATTGGCGTCACCTTTCTTTATCCATCAAAAAGCTTTCCGTGAAATTTTCGGACCAAAAGTAACCATATCAGCATCACCTTCGTTTATCCATCAAAAATGAGTTGATTTTGCTCAAATGTAGCCCAAACATGTTTATATGGTGTATAGGTCATAATGAGAGCTTTTTGCGCGAAAAGCTTTCTGTAAAATTTTCGGACCAAAAGTGACCATATCGGCATCACCGACATCACCTTTCTTTATCCATCAAAACTGATTTGTTTTCGGTCAAATGTGTCCCAAACATGTTTATATGGTGTATAGGATAATGTGAGCTTTTTGCGCGAAGTGCTTTCCGTGAAATTTTCGGAACAAAAGTGACCATATCGGCATCACATGCGTCACCTTTCTTTATCCATCAGAAATGAGTTCCTTTCCCTCAAATGTGTCCCAAACATATTTATATGGTGTATAGGTCATAATGGGAGCTTTTTGCGTGAAAAGCTTTCCATGAAATTTTCGGACCAAAAGTGACCATATCGGCATGACTGGCGTCACCTTTCTTTATCCATCAAAACTGATTTGGTTTCACCTTAATGTGTCCCAAACATGTTTATATGGTGTATAGGTCATATAGGGAGCTTTTTGCGCAAAAAGCTTTCCGTGAAATCTTTGGACCAAAAGTGACCATATCGGCATCACTAACATCACCTTTCTTTATCCATCAAAATTGATTTGTTTTCACTTAAATGTGTACCAAACATATTTATATGGTGTATAGGTCATAATGTAAGCTTTTTGCGCGAAAAGCTTTCCGTGAAATTTTCGGATGAAAAGTGACCATATCGGCATCATCGACATCACCTTTCTTTATCCATCAAAACTGAGTTGTTTTTGCTCAAATGTGTGCCAAATGTGGTAATATGGAGTATAGGGCATCATAGGAGCTTTCTGCGCGAAAAGGTTTCCGTGAAATTTTCCTACCAAAAGTGACTATATCGGCATCATTGGCGTCACCTTTCTTTATAGGGCTGTGCATGATTCGGTCCAAACCGAATTTTTGGACCGAACCAACACAAACCGAACCGAACCGAACCTAACCGAAGTTTTTCGGTTCGGCTTTCGGTTCGAGAATTTTCATTTTTCGGTTTCGGTTCGGTTTGTGTTCGGTTTCGGTTCGGTTTGTGTTAAACCGAAATTTTTTTAAATATTCCAATATATATATGTGTGTATATATAATAATTTTCATACACTACATAAATACAATATATATATATATATATTTGTGTGTGCATATATAGTGTATATAATTTTTTTTTAATATTCTAATACATAAATGTGTGTGCATGTACAGTGTATATATATAATACATATATTTTTTTCTTTCTATGTGTAGTGTTTATACATACACATATATACAGTGTATATACAAACATATATACACTAATACATTTTTTTTATATGTTCGGTTTGTGTTAAACCGATTTTTTTTATAAAAATAAATTTTTAAATTTTTTTTAATGGAAATTCGGTTCAACTATGTTAAAACCGAACCAAACACAAACCAAACCAGTAAATAACCGAACCGAACCTAATCCTTTCGGTTGGGCTTTCGGTTTGAAATTTTGAGATTTTCGGTTTAGGTTCGGTTCGGTTCGGTTAGGTTTTGGACCGATGCACAGCCCTATTTGTTTATCCATCAAAAAGCTTTCCGTGAAATTTTAGGACCAAAAGTAACCATATCGGCATCACCTTCGTTTATCCATAAAAAATGAGCTGATTTCATTCGAATGTATCCCAAACATTTTTATATGGTGTATAGGTCATAATGAGAGCTTTTTGCGCGAAAAGCTTTTCGTGAAATTTTCGGACCAAAAGTGACCATATCGGCATCACCGATATCACATTTCTTTATCCATCAAAACTGATTTGTTTTCGGTCAAATGTGTCCCAAACATGTTTATATGGTGTATAGGATGAGCTTTTTGCGCGAAAAGCTTTCCGTGAAATTTTCGGACCAAAAGTGACCATATCGGCATCACCGGCGTCACCTTTCTTTGTCCATTAAAAATGAGTTGCTTTCGATCAAATGTGTCCCAAACATGTTTATATGGTGTATAGGTAATAATGGGAGCTTTTTGCGTGAAAAGCATTCCGTTAAATTTTCGGACCAAAAGTGACCATATCGGCATAACTAGCGTCACCTTTCTTTATCCATCAAAACTGATTTGATTTCACCCAAATGTGTCCCAAACATGTTTATATGGTGTATAGGTCATAATGGGAGCTTTTTGCGCAAAAAGCTTTATGTGAAATTTTCGGATGAAAAGTGACCATATTGACATCACCGGCGTCACCTTTCTTTATCCATCATAAATGAGTTGCTTTCGCTCAAATGTGTCCCAAACATGTTTATATGGTGTATAGGTCATAATGGGAGCTTTTTGCGTTAAAAGCTTTCTGTGAAATTTTCGGATGAAAAGTGCCAATATCGGCATCATCCGCATCACCTTTCTTTATCCATCAAAACTGCGTTGTTTACGCTCAAATGTGTGCCAAACGTGTTAATATGGAGTATAGGTCATAATAGGAGCTATTTGCGCGAAAAGGTTTCCGTGAAATTTTCCCACCAAAAGTGACCATATTGGCATCATTGGCGTCCCCTTTCTTTATACATCAAAAAGCTTTCCGTGAAATTTTTGGACCAAAAGTAACCATATCGGCATCACCTTCCTTTATCCATAAAAAATGAATGATTTCGCTCAAATGTATCCCAAACATGTTTATATGGTGTATAGGTCATAATGGGACTTTTCGCGCGAAAAGCTTTCCGTGAAATTTTCGGACCAAAAGTGACTATATCGGCATCACCGACGTCACCTTTCTTTCTCCATCAAAATTGAGTTGTTTTCACACAAATGTGAACCAAAAATGTTTATATGGTGTATAGGTCATAATGTGAGCTTTTTGCGTGAAAATCTTTCCTTGAAATTTTCAGACCAAAAGTGAACATATCGGCATCACCGGCGTCACCTTTATTTATCCACCATAAATGAGTTGTTTTCCCTCAAATGTGTCCCAAACATAATTATATGGTGTATAGGTCATAATGGGAGCTTTTTGTGCGAAAAGCTTTCCGTGAAATTTTCGGACCAAAAGGGACCATATTGGCATCACCGGCGTCACCTTTCTTTATCCATCAAAACTGAGTTGTTTTCGCTCAAATATGTTAAAAGCATGTTTATATGGTGTATAGGTCATAATGGGCGCTTTTTGCACGAAAAAGCTTTCCGTGAAATTTTCGGACGAAAAGGGACCATATCGACATCACCGGCATCACCATTCTTTATACATCAAAACTGAGTTGTTTTCGCTAAAATATGTCCCAAGCATGTTTATATGGTGTATAGGTGATAATGGGAGCTTTTAGCGCGAAAAGCTTAACATGAAATTTTCGGACCAAAAGTAACTATATAGGCATCACCGACGTCACCTTTCTTTATCCATCAAAACTGATTTGTTTTCACTCAAATGTGTACCAAACATATTTACATGGTGTATAGGTCATAATGGGAGCTTTTTGCGCGAAAAGCTTTCCGTGAAATTTTCGGACCAAAAGTGACCACATCGGCATCATCGGCGTCACCTTTCTTTATCCATCAAAAAAGCTTTCCATGAAATTTTCGGACCAAAAGTAACCATATCGGCATCACCTTTCTTTATCCATCAGAAATGAGTTAATTTCGCTCAAATGTTTCCCAAACATGTTTATATGGTGTATAGGTCATAATGGGAGCTTTTTGCGCGAAAAACATTCCGTGAAATTTTCGGAACAAAAGTGAACATATCGGCATCATCGGCGTCACCTTTCTTTATCCATTAAAACTGAGTTCTTTTCACTCAAATGTGTCCCAAACATATTTATATGGTGTATAGGTCATAATGGGAGCTTTTTGCGCGAAAAACGTTCTATGAAATTTTCAGACCAAAAGTGACAATATCGGATCACCGGCGTCACATTTCTTTATCCATCAAAACTGAGTTGTTTTCGCTCAAATTTGTCCCAAACATATTTATATGGTGTATAGGTCATAATGGGAGCTTTTCGCGCGAAAAACATTCTGTGAAATTTTCGAACCAAAAGTGACTATATCGGCATCACCGGCGTGAGCTTTCTTTATCCATCAAAATCGAGTCATTTTCGCTCAAATGTGTCCCAAGCATGTTTATATGGTGTATAGGTTATAATGGGAGCTTTTTGCGCGAAATGCTTTATGTGAAATTTTGGGACCAAAAGTGACTATATCGGCATCACCGACGTCACCTTTCTTTATCCATCAAAACTGATTTGTTTTCACTCAAATGTGTACCAAACATATTTACATGGTGTATAGGTCATAATGGGAGCTTTTTGCGCGAAAAGCTTTCCGTGAAATTTTCGGACCAAAAGTGACCACATCGGCATCATCGGCGTCACCTTTCTTTATCCATCAAAAAAGCTTTCCGTGAAATTTTTGGACCAAAAGTAACCATATCGGCATCACCTTTCTTTATCAATCAGAAATGAGTTAATTTCGCTCAAATGTTTCCCAAACATGTTTATATGGTGTATAGGTCATAATGGGAGCTTTTTGCGCGAAAAACATTCCGTGAAATTTTCGGAACAAAAGTGAACATATCGGCATCATCGGCGTCACCTTTCTTTATCCATTAAAACTGAGTTCTTTTCACTCAAATGTGTCCCAAACATATTTATATGGTGTATAGGTCATAATGTGAGCTTTTTGCGCGAAAAACGTTCTATGAAATTTTCAGACCAAAAGTGACAATATCGGATCACCGGCGTCACATTTCTTTATCCATCACAACTGAGTTGTTTTCGCTCAAATTTGTCCCAAACATATTTATATGGTGTATAGGTCATAATGGGAGCTTTTCGCGCGAAAAACATTCTGTGAAATTTTTGAACCAAAAGTGACTATATCGGCATCACCGGCGTGAGCTTTCTTTATCCATCAAAACCGAGTCATTTTCGCTCAAATGTGTCCCAAGCATGTTTATATGGTGTATAGGTTATAATGGGAGCTTTTTGCGCGAAAAGCTTTATGTGAAATTTTGGGACCAAAAGTGACTATATCGGCATCACCGACGTCACCTTTCTTTATCCATCAAAACTGATTTGTTTTCACTCAAATGTGTACCAAACATATTTACATGGTGTATAGGTCATAATGTGAGTTTTTTGCGCGAAAAGCTTTCCGTGAAATTTTCGGACCAAAAGTGACCATATCGGCATCACCGACATCACCTTTCTTTGTCTATCAAAACTGATTTGTTTTCACCCAAATGTGTCCCAAACATGTTTATATAGGGTATAGGTCTTAATGGGAGCTTTTTGCGCAAAAAGCTTTCCGTGAAAACTACGAACCAAAAGTGACCATATCGGCATCATCGGCGTCACCTTTTATTTATCCAATAAAACTGAGTTCTTTTCACTCAAATATGTCCCAAACATATTTATATGGTGTATAGGTCATAATGGGAGCTTTTCGCGCGAAAAACGTTCTATGAAATTTTCGGACCAAAAGTGACAATATCGGATCACCGGCATCACATTTCTTTATCCATCAAAGCTGAGTTGTTTTCGCTCAAATGTTTCCCAAACATATTTATATGGTGTATAGGTCATAATGGGAGCTTTTCGCGCGAAAAACATTCTGTGAAATTTTCGAACCAAAAGTGACTATATCGGCATCACCGGCGTGAGCTTTCTTTATCCATCAAAACCGAGTTATTTTCGCTCAAATGTGTCCCAAGCATGTTTATATGGTGTATAGGTCATAATGGGAGCTTTTTGCGCGAAAAGCTTTATGTGAAATTTTGGGACCAAAAGTGACTATATCGGCATCATCGACGTCACCTTTCTTTATCCATTAAAATTGAGTTGTTTTCACTCAAATGCGTCCCAAACATGTTTATATGGTGTATAGGTCATAATGGGAGTTTTTTGCGCGAAAAGCTTTCCGTGAAATTTTCGGACCAAAAGTGACCATATCTGCATCACCGACATTACCTTTCTTTGTCCATCAAAACTGATTTTTTTTCGGTCAAATGTGTCCCAAACATGTTTATATAGTGTATATGTCATAGTGGTAGCTTTTTGCGCAAAAAGCTTTCCTCGAAAACTTCGAACCAAAAGTGACCATATCGGCATCACTGGCATCACCTTTCTTTATCCATCAAAACTGATTTGTTTTCACTCAAATGTGTACAAAACATATTTATATGGTGTATAGGTTATAATGGGAGCTTTTTGCGCGAAATGCTTTCCGTGAAATTTTCGGACCAAAAGTGACCATATCGGCATCACCGGCGTCACCTTTCTTTATCAATCAAAACTGAGTTGTTTTCATGCAAATATGTTCAAAGCATGTTTATATGGTGTATAGGTCATAATGGGCGCTTTTTGCGCGAAAAACTTTCCGTGAAATTTTCGAACCAAAATTTACCATATCGGCATCACCGGCATCAACTTTCTTTATACATCAAAACAGAGTTGTTTTCGCTCAAATATTTCCCAAACATATTTATATGGTGTATACGTCATAATGTGAGCTTTTTGCGCAAAAAACTTTATGTGAAATTTTCGGACGAAGAGTGACCATATTGGCATTATCGGCATCACCTTTCTTTATCCATCAAAACTGAGTTGGTTTCGCTCAATATTTTGCGAAACGTGTTTATATGGAGTATAGGTCGTAATAGGAGCTTTCTGCGCGAAGATGTTTCCGTGAAATTTTCGGACCAAAAGTAACCATATCCGCATCACCTTCCTTTATCCATAAAAAATGAGTAGATTCGCTCAAATGTATTACAAACATGATTATATGGTGTATAGGTCATAATGGGAGCTTTTTGCGCGAAAAGCTTTCCGTGGAATTTTCGGACCAAAAGTGACCACATCGGCATCATCGGCGTCACCTTTCTTTATCCATCAAAAAAGCTTTCCGTGAAATTTTCGGACCAAAAGTAACCATATCGGTATCACCTTTCTTTATCCATCAGAAATGAGTCGATTTCGCTCAAATGTTTCCCAAACATGTTTATATGGTGTACAGGTCATAATGGGAGCTTTTTGGGCGAAAAGCTTTCCGTGATATTTTCGGACCAAAAGTGACCATATCGGGATGACCGTCATCACCTTTCTTTATCCATCAAAACTGATTAGTTTTCGCTCAAATGTGTCCCAAACATGTTTATATGGTGTATACATCATAATTGGAGCTTTTTGCGCGAAAAGCTTTCCGTGAAATTTTCGGACCAAAAGTGACCATATCGGCAGCACCGGCGTCACCTTTCTTTATCCATTAAAACTGAGTTGTTTTCGCTCAAATATGTTCAAAGCATGTTTATATGGTGTATAGGTCATAATGGGCGCTTTTTGCGCGAAAAAGCTTTCCGTGAAATTTTCGGACGAAAAGCGACAATATCGGCTTCATCGACATCACCTTTATTTATCCATCAAAACTGAGTTCTTTTCGCTCAAATGTGACCCAAACATATTTATATGGTCTACAGGTCATAATGGGAGCTTTTTGCGCGAAAAACATTATGTGAAATTTTTGGACCAAAAGTGACCATATCGGATCACGGACGTTACCTTTCTTTATTTATCAAAATTGAGTTGTTTTCGCTCAAATGTGTGCGAAAAACGTTTATATGTTGTATAGGTCATAATGGTAGCTTTATGCGCGAAAAGCTTTTCGTGAAATTTTCGGAACAAAAGTGACCAAATTGGCATCACCGGCGTCACCTTTCTTTATCCATCAAAACTGAGTTGTTTTCGTTGAAATGTGTCCCAAACATATTTATATGGTGTATAGGTCATAATGGGAGCTTTTTGCACGAAAAACTTTATGTGAAATTTTTGGACCAAAAGTGACTATATAGGATCACCGGCGTCACCTTTCTTTATCCATCAAAACTTAGTTATTTTCGCTCAAATGTGTCCCAAGCATGTTTATATGGTGTATACGTCATAATGGGAGCTTTTTGCGTGAAAAGCTTTCAGTGAAATTTTTGGACCAAAAGTTACTGTATCGACATCACCAACGTCAGCTATCTTTATCCATCAAAATTGAGTTGATTTCACTCAAATGTCTCCCAAATATGTTTATATGGTGTATAGGTCATAATGTGAGCTTTTTGCGCGAAAAGCTTTCCGTGAAATTTTCGGACCAAAAGTGACCATATCGGCATCACTGGTGTCACCTTTCTGTATCTATCAAAACTGATTTGTTTTCACCCAAATGTGTCCCAAACATGTTTATATAGTGTATAGGTCATAATGGGAGCTTTTTGCGCAAAAAGCTTTCCGTGAAAATTTCGAACAAAAAGTGACCATATCGGCATCATCGGCGTCACCTTTCTTTATCCAATAAAACTGAGTTCTTTTCGCTCAAATGTGTCCCAAACATATTTATATGGTGTATAGGTCATAATAGGAGCTTTTTGCGCGAAAAACATTCTGTGAAATTTTCGAACCAAAAGTGACTATATCGGCATCACCGGCGTGAGCTTTCTTTATCCATCAAAACCGAGTTATTTTCGCTCAAATGTGTCCCAAGCATGTTTATGTGGTGTATAGGTCATCATGGGAGCTTTTTGCGCGAAAAGCATTATGTGAAATTTTGGGACCAAGAGTGACTATATCGGCATCACCGACGTCACCTTTCTTTATCCATCAAAATTGAGTTGTTATCACTCAAATGCGTCCCAAACATGTTTATATGGTGTATAGGTCATAATGGGAGTTTTTTGCGCGAAAAGCTTTCTGTGAAAATTTCGGACCAAAAGTTACCATATCGGCATCACTGGCGTCACCTTTCTTTATCCACCAAAACTGATTTGTTTTCACTCAAATGTGTACCAAACATATTTATATGCTGTATAGGTCATAATGGGAGCTTTTTGCGCGAAAAGCTTTCCGTGAAATTTTCGGACCAAAAGTGACCATATAGGCATCACCGGCGTCACCTTTCTTTATCCATCAAAACTGAGTTGTTTTCGCTCAAATATGTTCAAAGCATGTTTATATGGTGTATAGGTCATAATCGACGCTTTTTGCGCGAAAAGCTTTCCGTGAAATTTTCGGACCAAAAGTGACTATATAGGGATCACCGACCTCACCATTCTTTATCCATCAGAACTGAGTTGTTTTCACTCAAATGTGTCCCAAACTTATTTATATGGTGTATAGGTCATAATGGGAGGTTTTTGCGCGAAAAGCTTTCCCTGAAATTTTGGGACCAAAAGTGACTATATCGGCATCACCGACCTCACCTTTCTTTATCCATCAGAACTGAGTTGTTTTCGCTCAACTGTGTCCCAAGCATGTTTATGTGGTGTATAGGTCATAATGGGAGCTTTTTGCGCGAAAAGCTTTCAGTGAAATTTTCGGACCAAAAGTGACTGTATCGGCATCACCGACGTCACCTATCTTTATCCATCAAAATTGAGTTGTTTTCACTCAAATGTGTCCCAAATATGTTTATATGGTGTATAGGTCATAATGTGAGCTTTTTGCGCGAACAGCTTTCCGTGAAAACTTCGAACCAAAAGTGACCATATCGGCATCATCGGCGTCACCTTTCTTTATCCAATAAAACAGAGTTCTTTTCACTCAAATGTTTCCCAAACATATTTATATGGTGTATAGGTCATAATGGGAGCTTTTCGCGCGAAAAACGTTCTATGAAATTTTCGGACCAAAAGTGACAATATCGGATTACCGGAGTCACATTTCTTTATCCATCAAAACTGAGTTGTTTTCGCTCAAATGTGTCCCAAACATATTTATATGATGTATAGGTCATAATGGGAGCTTTTCGCGCGAAAAACATTCTGTGAAATCTTCGAACCAAAAGTGACTATATCGGCATCACCGGCGTGAGCTTTCTTTATCCATCAAAACCGAGTTGGTTTCAATCAATATTTTGCGAAACATGTTTATATGGAGTATAGGACGTAATAGGAGCTTTTTGCGCGAAAAGCTTTCCGTGAAATTTTCGGACCAAAAGTAACCATATCCGCATCACCTTCCTTTATCCATAAAAAATGAGTAGATTCGCTCAAATGTATTCCAAACATGTTTATATGTTGTATATGTCATAATGGGGGCTTTTTGCGCGAAAAGCTTTCCGTGGAATTTTCGGACCAAAAGTGACCACATCGGCATCATCGGTGTCACCTTTCTTTATCCATCAAAAAAGCTTTCCGTGAAATTTTCGGACCAAAAGTAACCATATCGGCATCACCATTCTTTATCCATCAGAAATGAGTTGATTTCGCTCAAATGTTTCCCAAACATGTTTATATGGTGTATAGGTCATAATGGGAGGTTTTTGCGCGAAAAGCTTTCCGTGATATTTTCGGACCAAAAGTGACCATATCGGCATGACCGACATCACCTTTCTTTATCCATCAAAACTGATTTGTTTTCGCTCAAATGTGTCCCAGACATGTTTATATGGTGTATAGGATATAATGGGAGCTTTTTGCGCGAAAAGCTTTCCGTGAAATTTTCGGACCAAAAGTGACCATATCGGCATCACCGGCGTCACCTTTCTTTATCCATCAAAACTGAGTTGTTTTTGCTCAAATGTGTCCCAAGCATGTTTATATGTTGTATAGGTCATAATGGATGCTTTTTCCACGAAAAGCTTTTCGTGAAATTTTCGGAACAAAAGTGACCATATCGGCATCACCGACGTCACCTTTCTTTATCCATCAAAACTGAGTTATTTTCGCTCAAATGTGACCCAAGCATATTTATATGGTCTATAGGTCATAATGGGTGATTTTTGCGCGAAAAGCTTTCCATGAAATTTTCGGACCAAAAGTGAACATATCGGATCACCGACGTCACCTTTCTTTATCCATCAAAACTGAGTTGTTTTCGTTCAAATGTGTCCCAAACCTATTTATATGGTGTATAAGTCATAATGTGAGCTTTTTGCGCGAAAAACATTCTGTGAAATTTTCGGGCCAAAATTGACCATATTGGCATCACCGATGTCACCTTTCTTTATATATCAAAATTGAGTTGTCTTCACTCAAATATGTCCCAAACATGTTTATTAGGTGTATAGGTCATAATGGGAGCTTTTTGCGCGAAAAGCTTTCCGTGAAATTTTCGGACCAAAAGTGACAATATCGGCATCACCGGCGTCACCTTTCTTTATCCATCAAAACTGAGTTATTTTCGCTCAAATGTGTCCCAAGCATGTTTATATGGTATATAGATCATAATCGTACCTTTTTGCGCGAAAAGCTTTCCGTGAAATATTCGGACCAAAAGTGACCATATCGTAATCACCGGCGTCACCTTTCTTTATCCATCAAAACTGAGTTGTTTTCATTCAAATGTGTCCTAAACATATTTATATGGTGTATAGGTCATAATGGGAGCTTTTTGCGCGAAAAAACTTTATGTGAAATTTTCGGACCAAAAGTAACTATATCGGCATAACCAAAGTCACCTTTCGTTTTCTATCAAAATTGAGTTGTTTTCACTCAAATGTGTCCCATACATGTTTATATGGTGTATAGGTCATTATGGGAGCTTTTTGCGCGAAAAGCTTTACGTGAAATTTTCGGACCAAAAGTAACCATATCGGCATCACCGGCGTTGCCTTTCTTCATCCATCAAAACTGAGATGTTTTCGCTCAAATGTTTTCCAAGCATATTTATATAGTGTATAGGTTATAATGGGACGTTGTTGCGCGAAAAGCTTTCCGTGAAATTTTTGGACCAAAAGTGACTATATCGGCATCACCGACCTCACCTTTCTTTATCCATCAGAACTGAGTTGTTTTCTCTTAAATGTGTCCCAAACTTATTTATATGGTGTATAGGTCATAATGGGAGGTTTTTGCGCGAAAAACTTTCCGTGAAATTTTCGGACCAAAAGTGACTATATCGGCGCGCATCACCGACCTCACCTTTCTTTATCCATCAGAACTAAGTTGTTTTCGCTCAAATGTGTCCCAATCATGTTTATATGGTGTATAGGTCATAATGGGAGCTTTTTGCGCGAAAAGCTTTCAGTGAAATTTTCGGACCAAAAGTGACTATATCGGTATCACCGACGTCACCTATCTTGATCCATCAAAATTGATTTGTTTTCACTCAAATGTGTCCCAAATATGTTTATATGGTGTATAGGTCATAATTTGAGCTTTATGCGGGAAAAGCTTTATGTGAAATTTTCGGACCAAAAGTGACCATATCGGCATCACCGGCGTCACCTTTCTTTATCCATTAAAACCGAGTTCTTTTCGCTCAAATGTGTCCCAAACACGTTTATATGGCGAATAGGTCATAATGGGAGCTTTTTGCGCGAAAAGCTTTCCGTGAAATTTTCGGACCAAAAGTGACCATATCGGCATCACCGATATCACCTTTCTTTATCCATCAAAACTGATTTGTTTTCGCTCAAATGTGTCCAAAACATGTTTATATGGTGTATAGGTCATAATGAGAGCTTTTTGCGCGAAAAGCTTTACGTGAAATTTTCGGACCAAAAGTGACCATATCGGCATCACCGGCGTCACCTTTCTTTATCCTTCAAAACTGAGTTGTTTTCGCTCAAATATGTTAAAAGCATGTTTATATGGTGTATAGGTCATAATGAGAGCTTTTTGCGCGAAAAGCTTTACGTGAAATTTTCGGACCAAAAGTCACCATATCGGCATCATCGGCGTCGCCATTCTTTATCCATCAAAACTGAGTAGTTTTCCCTCAAACGTGTCCCAAGCATGTTTATATGGTGTATAGGTCATAATGGGAGCTTTTTACGTGAAAAGCTTTCCGTGAAATTTTCGGACCAAAAGTGACTATATCGGCATCACCGGCGTCACCTTTCTTTATCCATCAGAACTGAGTTGTTTTCGCTCCAATGTGTCCCAAACTTATTTATATGGTGTATAGGTCATAATGGGAGCTTTTTGTGCGAAAAGCTTTCCGTGAAATTTTCGGACCAAAAGTGACTATATCGGCGTTACCGACATCACCTATCTTTATCCATCAAAATTGAGTTGTTTTCAATCAAATGTGTCCCAAAAATGTTTATATGGTGTATAGGTCATAATGTGAGCTTTTTGCGCGAAAACCTTTCCGTGAAATTTTTGGACCAAAAGTGACCATATCGGCATCACCAACATCACCTTTCTTTATCCGTCAAAACTGATTTCTTTTTGCTCAAATGTGTCCCAAACATGTTTATATGGTGTATAGGTCATAATGGGAGCTTTTTGCGCGAAAAGCTTTACGTGAAATTTTCGGACCAAAAGTCACCATATCGGCATCACCGGCGTTGCCTTTCTTTATACATCAAAACTGAGTTGTTTTCGCTCAAATGTGCCCCAAGCATGTTTACATGGTGCATAGGTCATAATGGACGCTTTTTGCGCGAAAAGCTTTCCGTGAAATTTTCGGACGAAAAGTGACCATATCGGCTTCATCGGCGTCACCTTTCTTTATCCATCAAAACTGAGTTATTTTCGCTCAAATGTTACCCAAAAATATTTATATGGTGTATAGGTCATAATGTGAGCATTTTGCCCGAAAAACTTTATGTGAAATTTTTGGACCAAAAGTGACTATATCGGCATCACCGACGTCACCTATCTTTATCCATCAAAGTTGAGTTGTTTTCAATCAAATGTGTCCCAAACATGTTAATATGGTGTATAGGTTATAATGGGAGCTTTTTTCGCGAAAAGCTTTCCGTGAAATTTTCGGACCAAAAGTGACCATATCGGCATCACCGACATCACCTTTCTTTATCCATTAGAACTGATTTGTTTTCGCTCAAATGTGTCCAAAACATGTTTATATGGTGTATAGGTCATAATGGGAGCTTTTTGCGCGAAAATCTTTCCGTGAAATTTTCGGACCAAAAGTGACCATATCGGCATCACCGATATCACCTTTCTTTATACATCATAACTGATTTGTTTTCGCTTAAATGTGTCCAAAACATGTTTATATGGTGTATAGGTAATAATGAGAGCTTTTTGAGCCAAAAGCTTTCCGTGAAATTTTCGGACCAAAAGTGACCATATCGGCATCACCGGCGTCACCTTTCTTTATCCTTAAAAACTGAGTTGTTTTCGCTCAAATGTGTCCCAAACTTTTTATATGGTGTATAGGTCATAATGGGAGGTTTTTGCGTGAAAAACTTTCTGCGAAATTTTTGGACCAAAAGTGACCATATCAGATCACCGGCGTCACCTTTCTTTATCTATCAAAACTGAGTTATTTTCGCTCAAATGTGTCCCAAACATGTTTATATGGTGTATAGGTCATAATGGGAGCTTTTTGCGCAAAAACCTTTCCGTAATATTTTCGGACCAAAAGTGACCATATCGGCATCACTGGCGTAACCTTTCTTTATCCATCAAAACTGATTTGTTTTCACTCAAATGTGGACCAAACATATTTATATGGTGTATAGGTCATATTGTGAGCGTTTTGTGCGAAAAGCTTTCCGTTAAATTGTCCGACGAAAAGTGACCATATCGGCATCTTCGGCGTCACCTTTATTTATCCATCAAAACTGAGTTATTTTCGCTCCAATGTGTGCGAAACGTGTTTATATGGAGTATAGCTCGTAATAGGAGCTTTCTACGCGAAAATCTTTCTGTGAAATTTTTGGACCAAAAGTAACCATATCGGATTCACATTCCTTTATCCATCAATAATGAGTTGATTTTGCTCAAATGTATTCCAAACATGTGTATATGTTGTATAGGTCATAATGGGAGCTTTTTGCGCGAAAAACATTCTGTGAAGCTTTCAGAACAAAAATGACCATATCGGCATCACCGACGTCACCTTTCTTTATATATCAAAATTTAGTTGTTTTCACTCAAATGTGTCCCAAACATGATTATATTGTGTATAGGTCATAATGGGAGCTTTTTTCGCTAAAAGCTTTCCGAGAAATTTTCGGACCAAAAGTGACCATATCGGCATCACCGCCATGACCTTTCTTTATCCATCAAAACTGATTTGTTTTCGCTCAAATGTGTCCAAAACATGTTTTTATGGTGTATAGGTCATAATGGGAGCTTTTTGCGCGAAAAGCTTAACGTGAAATTTTCGGACCAAAAGTCACCATATCGGCATCACCGGCGTCGCCTTACTTTATCCATCAAAACTGAGTTGTTTTCGCTCAAATGTGTCCCAAGCATGTTTATATGGTGCATAGGTCATAATGAGAGCTTTTTGCGCGAAAAGCTTTCCGTGAAATTTTCGGACCACAAGTGACTATATCGGCATCATCGGCGTCACCTTTCTTTATCCATCAGAACTAAGTTGTTTTCTCTCAAATGTGTCCCAAACTTATTTATATGGTGTATGGGTCATAATGGGAGCTTTTTGCGTGAAAAACTTTGTGCGAAATTTTCGGACCAAAAATGACCATATCGGATCACCGGCGTCACCTTTCTTTATCCGTTAAAAATGAGTTGATTTCGCTCAAATGTATTCCAAACATGTTTATTTGTTGTATAGGTCATAATGGGAGCTTTTTGCGCGAAAAACTTTCTTTGAAATATTTCCGACCAAAAGTAACCATATCGGCATCACCGACGTCAGCCATCTTTATATATCAAAATTGATTTGTTTTCACTCAAATGTGTCACAAACATGTTTATATTGTGTATAGGTCATATTGGGAGCTTTTTTCACGAAAAGCATTCCGTGAAATTTTCGGATCAAAAGTGACCATATCGGCATCACCGACATCACCTTCCTTTATCCATCAAAACTGATTTGTTTTCACTCAAATGTGTCCCAAACATGTTTATATGGTGTATAGGTCATAATGTGAGCTTTTTGCGCAAAAACCTTTCCGTAAAATTTTCGGACCAAAAGTGACCATATCAGCATCACTGGCGTAACCTTTCTTTATCCATCAAAACTAATTTGTTTTTACTCAACTGTGTACCAAACATATTTATATGGTGTATAGGTCATAATGTGAGCTTTTTGTGCGAAACGATTTCCGTGAAATTTTCTGACGAAAAGTGACCATATCGGCATCTTCGGCGTCACCTCTCTTTATCCATCAAAACTGAGTTGTTTTCGCTCCAATGTCTGCGAAACGTGTTTATATGGAGTATAGCTCGTAATAGGAGCTTTCTACGCGAAAATCTTTCTGTGAAATTTTTGGACCAAAAGTAACCATATCAGCATCACCTTCCTTTATCCATAAAAAATGAGTTGATTTCGCTCAAATGTATTCCAAACATGTGTATATGTTGTATAGGTCATAATGGGAGCTTTTTGCGCGAAATTTTGGAACAAAAGTGACCATATCGGCATCACCGACGTCACCTTTCTTTATATATCAAAATTGAGTTGTTTTCACTCAATTGTGTCTCAAACATGTTTATATTGTGTATAGGTCATAATGGGAGCTTTTTTCGCGAAAAGCTTTCCGCGAAATTTTCGGACCAAAAGTGACCATATCGGCATCACCGCCATCACCTTTCTTTATCCATCAAAACTGATTTATTTTCGCTCAAATGGGTCCAAAACATGTTTATATGGTGTATAGGTCACAATGGGAGCTTTTTGCGCGAAAAGCTTTACGTGAAATTTTCGGATCAAAAGTCACCATATCGGCATCACCGGCGTCGCCTTACTTTATCCATCAAAACTGAGTTGTTTTCGCTTAAATGTGTCACAAGAATGTTTATATGGTGCATAGGTCATAATGAGAGCTTTTTGCGCGAAAAGCTTTCCGTGAAATTTTCGGACCATAAGTGACTATATCGTCATCACCGGCGTCCCTTTCTTTATCCATCAGAACTAAGTTGTTTTCGCTCAAATGTGTCCCAAACTTATTTATATGGTGTATAGGTCATAATGGGAGCTTTTTGCGTGAAAAACATTATGCGAAATTTTCGGACCAAAAGTGACCATATCGGATCACCGGCGTCACCTTTCTTTATCCATTAAAAATGAGTTGATTTCGCTCAAATGTATTCCAAACATGTTTATATGTTGTATAGGTCATAATGGGAGCTTTTTGCGCGAAAAACATTCTTTGAAATATTTCCGACCAAAAGTGACCATATCAGCATCACCGATGTCAGCCATCTTTATATATCAAAATTGAGTTGTTTCCACTCAAATGTGTGCCAAACATGTTTATATTGTGTATAGGTAATAATGAGAGCTTTTTTCGCGAAAAGCTTTCCGTGAAATTTTCGGACCATAAGTGACTATATCGGCATCACCGGCGTCATCTTTCTTTATCCATCAAAACTAAGTTGTTTTCGCTCAAATGTGTCCCAAACTTATTTATATGGTGTATAGGTCATAATGGGAGCTTTTTGCGTGAAAAACATTCTGCGAAATTTTCGGACCAAAAGTGACCATATTGGATCACCGGCGTCACCTTTCTTTATCCATTAAAAATGAGTTGATTTCGCTAAAATGTATTCCAAACTTGTTTATATGTTGTATAGGTCATAATGGGAGCTTTTTGCGCGAAAAACTTTCTTTGAAATATTTCCGACCAAAAGTGACCATATCGGCATCACCGATGTCAGCCATCTTTATATATCAAAATTGAGTTGTTTCCACTCAAATGTGTCCCAAAAATGTTTATATTATGTATAGGTCATAGTGGGAGCTTTTTTCGCGAAAAGCATTCCATGAAATTTTCGGACCAAAAGTGACCATATCGGCATGACCGCCATCACCTTTCTTTCTCCATCAAAACTGATTTGTTTTCGCTCAAATGTGTCCAAAACATGTTTATATGGTGTATAGGTCATAATGGGAGCTTTTTGCGCGAAAAGCTTTACGTGAAATTTTCGGATCAAAAGTCACCATATCGGCATCACCGGCGTCGCCTTACTTTTTCCATCAAAACTAAGTTGTTTTCGCTCAAATGTGTCACAAATGTTTATATGGTGCATAGGTCATAATGAGAGCTTTTTGTGCGAAAATCTTACCGTGAAATTTTCGGACCATAAGTGACTATATCGTCATCACCGGCGTCACCTTTCTTTATCCATCAGAACTAAGTTGTTTTCGCTCAAATGTGTCCCAAACTTATTTATATGGTGTATAGGTCATAATGGGAGCTTTTTGCGTGAAAAACATTATGCGAAATTTTCGGACCAAAAGTGATCATATCGGATCACCGACGTCACCTTTCTTTATCCATTAAAAATGAGTTGATTTCGCTCAAATGTATTCCAAACATGTTTATTTGTTGTATAGGTCATAATGGGAGCTTTTTGCGCGAAAAACTTTCTTTGAAATATTTCCGACCAAAAGTAACCATATCGGCATCACCGACGTCAGCCATCTTTATATATCAAAATTGAGTTGTTTTCACTCAAATGTGCCCCAAACATGTTTATATTGTGTATAGGTCATAATGGGAGCTTTTTTCGCGAAAAGCTTTCCGTGAAATTTTCGAACCAAAAGTGACCATATCGGCATCACCGCCATCACCTTTCTTTATCCATCAAAACTGATTTGTTTTCGCTCAAATGTGTCCAAAACATGTTTATATGGTGTATAGGTCATAATGGGAGCTTTTTGCGCGAAAAGCTTTACTTGAAATTTTCGGATCAAAAGTCACCATATCGGCATCACCGGCGTCGCCTTACTTTTTCCATCAAAACTAAGTTGTTTTCGCTCAAATGTGTCACAAGAATGTTTATATGGTGCATAGGTCATAATGAGAGCTTTTTGCGCGAAAAGCTTACCGTGAAATTTTCGGACCATAAGTGACTATATCGTCATCACCGGCGTCACCTTTCTCTATCCATCAGAACTAAGTTGTTTTCGCTCAAATGTGTCCCAAACTTATTTATATGGTGTATAGGTCATAATGGGAGCTTTTTGCGTGAAAAACATTATGCGAAATTTTCGGACCAAAAGTGACCATATCGGATCACCGACGTGACCTTTCTTTATCCATTAAAAATGAGTTGATTTCGCTCAAATGTATTCCAAACATGTTTATTTGTTGTATAGGTCATAATGGGAGCTTTTTCCGCGAAAAACTTTCTTTGAAATATTTCCGACAAAAAGTGACCATATCGGCATCACCGACGTCAGCCATCTTTATATATCAAAATTGAGTTGTTTTCACTCAAATGTGCCCCAAACATGTTTATATTGTGTATAGGTCATAATGGGAGCTTTTTTCGCGAAAAGCTTTCCGTTAAATTTTCGGACCAAAAGTGACCATATCGGCATCACCGGCGTCACCTTTCTTTATCCATCAAAACTAAGTTGTTTTCGCTCAAATGTGTCACAAGAATGTCTATATGGTGCATAGCTCATAATGAGAGCTTTTTGCGCGAAAAGCTTACCTTGAAATTTTTGGACCATAAGTGAAAATATCGTCATCACCGGCGTCACCTTTCTTTATCCATCAGAACTAAGTTGTTTTCGCTCAAATGTTTACCAAACATATTTATATGGTGTATAGGTCATAATGTGAGCTTTTTGTGCGAAACGATTTCCGTGAAATTTTCCGACGAAAAGTGACCATATCGGCATCTTCCGCGTCACCTCTCTTTATCCATCAAAACTGAGTTGTTTTCACTCCAATGTGTGCGAAACGTGTTTAGATGGAGTATAGCTCGTAATAGGAGCTTTCTACGCGAAAATCTTTTTGTGAAATTTTTGGACCAAAAGTCACCATATCAGCATCACCTTTCTTTATCCATAAAAAATGAGTTGATTTCGCTCAAATGTATTCCAAACATGTGTATATGTTGTATAGGTCATAATGGGATCTTTTTGCGCTAAAAACTTTCTGTGAAATTTTAGAACAAAAGTGACCATATCGGCATCACCGGCGTCGCCTTACTTTATCCATCAAAACTGAGTTGTTTTCGCTCAAATGTGTCACAAGAATGTTTATATGGTGCATAGGTCATAATGAGAGCTTTTTGCGCGAAAAGCTTTCCGTGAAATTTTCGGACCATAAGTGACTATATCCATCAAAACTAAGTTGTTTTCGCTCAAATGTGTCCCAAACTTATTTATATGGTGTATAGGTAATAATGGGAGCTTTTTGCGTGAAAAACATTCTGCGAAATTTTCGGACCAAAAGTGACCATATCGGATCACCGGCGTCACCTTTCTTTATCCATTAAAAATGAGTTGATTTCGCTCAAATGTATTCCAAACATGTTTATATGTTGTATAGGTCATAATGGGAGCTTTTTGCGCGAAAAACTTTCTTTGAAATATTTCCGACCAAAAGTGACCATATCGGCATCACCGACGTCAGCCATCTTTATATATCAAAATTGAGTTGTTTCCACTCAAATGTGTCCCAAACATGTTTATATTGTGTATACGTCATAATGGGAGCTTTTTTGGCGAAAAGCTTTCCATGAAATTTTCGGACCAAAAGTGACCATATCGGCATCACCGCCATCACCTTTCTTTATCCATCAAAACTTATTTGTTTTCGCTCAAATGTGTCCAAAACATGTTTATATGGTGTATAGGTCATAATGGGAGCTTTTTGCGAGAAATGCTTTACGTGAAATTTTCGGATATAAAGTCACCATATCGGCATCACCGGCGTCGCCTTACTTTATCCATCAAAACTAAGTTGTTTTCGCTCAAATGTGTCACAAGAATGTTTATATGGTGCATAGGTCATAATGAGAGCTTTTTCCGCGAAAAGCTTACCGTGAAATTTTCGGACCATAAGTGACTATATCGTCATCACCGGCGTCACCTTTCTTTATCCATCAGAACTAAGTTGTTTTCGCTCAAATGTGTCCCAAATTTATTTATATGGTGTATAGGTCATAGCTTTTTGCGTGAAAAACATTATGCGAAATTTTCGGACCAAAAGTGACCATATCGGATCACCGGCGTCACCTTTCTTTATCCATTAAAAATGAGTTGATTTCGCTCAAATGTATTCCAAACATGTTTATATGTTGTATAGGTCATAATGGGAGCTTTTTGCGCGAAAAACTTTCTTTGAAATATTTCCGACCAAAAGTGACCATATCGGCATCACCGACGTCAGCCATCTTTATATATCAAAATTGAGTTGTTTCCACTCAAATGTGTCCCAAACATGTTTATATTGTGTATACGTCATAATGGGAGCTTTTTTGGCGAAAAGCTTTCCATGAAATTTTCGGACCAAAAGTGACCATATCGGCATCACCGCCATCACCTTTCTTTATCCATCAAAACTTATTTGTTTTCGCTCAAATGTGTCCAAAACATGTTTATATGGTGTATAGGTCATAATGGGAGCTTTTTGCGAGAAATGCTTTACGTGAAATTTTCGGATATAAAGTCACCATATCGGCATCACCGGCGTCGCCTTACTTTATCCATCAAAACTAAGTTGTTTTCGCTCAAATGTGTCACAAGAATGTTTATATGGTGCATAGGTCATAATGAGAGCTTTTTCCGCGAAAAGCTTACCGTGAAATTTTCGGACCATAAGTGACTATATCGTCATCACCGGCGTCACCTTTCTTTATCCATCAGAACTAAGTTGTTTTCGCTCAAATGTGTCCCAAATTTATTTATATGGTGTATAGGTCATAGCTTTTTGCGTGAAAAACATTATGCGAAATTTTCGGACCAAAAGTGACCATATCGGATCACCGGCGTCACCTCTCTTTATCCATTAAAAATGAGTTGATTTCGCTCAAATGTATTCCAAAGATGTTTATATGTTGTATAGGTCATAATGGGAGCTTTTTGCGCGAAAAACTTTCTTTGAAATATTCCCGACCAAAAGTGACCGTATCGGCATCACCGACGTCAGCCATCTTTATATATCAAAATTGAGTTGTTTCCACTCAAATGTGTCCCAAACATGTTTATATTGTGTATAGGTCATAATGGGAGCTTTTTTCGCGAAAAGCTTTCCGTGAAATTTTCGGACCAAAAGTGACCATATTGGCATCACCGGCGTCACCTTTCTTTATCCATCAAAACTGATTTGTTTTCACTCAAATGTGTCCAAAACATGTTTATATGGTGTATAGGTCATAATGGGAGCTTTTTGCGCGAAAAGCTTTACGTGAAATTTTCGGATCAAAAGTCACCATATCGGCATCACCGGCGTCACCTTACTTTATCTACCAAAACTAAGTTGTTTTCTCTCAAATGTGTCACAAGAATGTTTATATGGTGCATAGGTCATAATGAGAGCTTTTTGCGCGAAAAGCTTACCGTGAAATTTTCGGACCATAAGTGACTATATCGTCATCACCGGCGTCACCTTTCTTTATCCATCCGAACTAAGTTGTTGTCGCTCAAATGTGTCCCAAACTTATTTATATGGTGTATAGGTCATAATGGGAGCTTTTTGCGTGAAAAAAATTCTGCGAAATTTTCGGACCAAAAGTGACCATATCGGATCGCCGGCGTCACCTTTCTTTATCCATTAAAAATGAGTTGATTTCGCTCAAATGTATTCCAAACATGTTTATTTGTTGTATAGGTCATATTGTGAACTTTTTGCGCGAAAAACTTTCTTTGAAATATTTCCGACCAAAAGTGACCATAACGGCATCACCGACGTCAGCCCATCTTTATATATCAAAATTGAGTTGTTTTCACTCAAATGTGCCCCAAACATGTTTATATTGTGTATAGGTCATAATGGGAGCTTTTTTCGCAAAAAGCTTTCCGTGAAATTTTCAGACCATAAGTGACCATATCGGCATCACCGACATCACCATTCTGCATCATCTTTTTTTATCCATCAAAACAGAGTTGTTTTCGCTTAAATGCGAACCAAACATGTTTATATGGTGTATAGGACATAATGTGAGCTTTTTGCGCGAAAAGCTTTCCGTGAAAATTTTGGACAAAAAGTGACCATACCGCAATCACTGGCGTCACCATTCTTTATCCATCAAAACTGAGTTATTTTCGCTCAAATGTGTCACAAGAATGTTCATATGGCGTATAGGTCATAATGGGAGCTTTTTGCGCGAAAAACGTTCTATGAAATTTTCGGACGAAAAGTGACCATATCGTCATCATCGGCCTCACCTTTCTTTATCCATAAAAACTTAGTTGCTTTCACTCAAATGTGTCCCTAACATATTTATATGGTGTATAGGTCATAATGGGAGCTTTTGCGCGAAAATCTTTCCGTGAAATTTTCGGACCAAAAGTGACCATATCGGCATCACTGACGTCACCTTTCTTTATCCATCAAGACTGAGTTGTTTTCGCTCCAATGTGTCCCAAGCATGTTCATATGGCGTATAGGTCATAATGGGAGCTTTTTGCGCGAAAAGCTTTCTATAAAATTTTCGGACGAAAAGTGACCATGTCGTCATCATCGGCCTCACCTTTCTTTATCCATCAAAACTTAGTTGTTTTCGCTCAAATGTGTCCTAAACATATTTATATGGTGTATAGGTTATAATGAGAGCTTTTTGCGCGGAAAGATTTCCGTGAAATTTTCAGACCAAAAGTGACCATATCTGCATCATCTTTCTTTATCCATCAAAACAGAGGTTTTTTCGCTTAAATACGAACCAAACATGTTTATATCGTGTATATAGAACATAATGTGAGCTTTTTGCGCGAAAAGCTTTCCGTGAAATTTTCGGACCAAAAGTGACCATACCGACGTCACTGGCGTCCCCTTTCTTTATCCATCAAAACGGAGTTATTTTCGCTCAAATGTGTCCCTAGCATGTTCATATGGTGTATAGGTCGTAATGGGAGCTTTTCGCGCGAAAAGCTTTCTATGAAATTTTCGGACGAAAAGTGACCATATCGGCATCATCGGCCTCACCTTTCTTTATCCATCAAAACTTAGTTGTTTTCACTCAAATGTGTCCCAAACATATTTATATGGTGTATAGGTCATCATGGGAGGTTTTTTGCGCAAAAGCTTTCCGTGAAATTTTCGGACCAAAAGTGACCATATCGGCATCACCGACGTCACCGTTCTTTATCCATCAAGACTGAGTTGTTTTCACTCCAATGTGTCCCAAGCATGTTCATATGGCGTATAGGTCATAATGGGAGCTTTTTCCGCAAAAAACTTTCTATGAAATTTTCGGACGAAAAGTGACCATATCGTCATCATCGGCCTCACCTTTCTTTATCCATCAAAACTTAGTTGTTTTCGCTCAAATGTGTCCTAAACATATTTATATGGTGTATAGGTTATAATGAGATCTTTTTGCGCGAAAAGATTTCCGTGAAATTTTCGGACCAAAAGTGATCATATCTGCATCATCTTTCTTTATCCATCAAAACAGAGTTGTTTTCGCTTAAATGCGAACCAAACATGTTTATATGGTGTATAGGTCATAATATGAGCTTTTTGCGCGAAAAGCTTTCCGTGAAATTTTCGGACCAAAAGTGACCATATCGGCATCATCTTTCTTTATCCATCAAAACAGAGTTGTTTTCGCTTAAATGCGAACCAAACATGTTTATATGGTGTATAGGTCATAATGTGAGCTTTTTGCGCGAAAAGCTTTCCGTGAAATTTTCGGACCAAAAGTGACCATACCGATATCACTGGCGTCACCTTTCTTTATCCAACAAAACGGAGTTATTTTCGCTCAAATGTGTCCCAAGCATGTTCATATGGTGTATAGGTCATAATGGGAGATTTTTGCGCGAAAATCTTTCTATGAAATTTTCGGACGAAATGTGACCATATAGGCATCATCGGCCTCACCTTTCTTTATCCATAAAAGCTTAGTTGTTTTCACTCAATGTGTCCCAAACATATTTATATGGTGTATAGGTCATAATGGGAGCTTTTTGCGCGAAAAGCTTTCCGTGAAATTTTCGGACCAAAAGTGACCATATCGACATCACCGACGTCACCTTTCTTTATCCATCAAGACTGAGTTATTTTCGCTCCAATGTGTCCCAAGCATGTTCATATGGCGTATAGGTCATAATGGGAGCTTTTTGCGCGAAAAGCTTTCTATGAAATTTTCGGACGAAAAGTGACCATATCGGCATCATCGGCCTCACCTTTCTTTATCCATCAAAACTTTGTTGTTTTCACTCAAATCTGTCCCAAACATATTTATATGGTGTATAGGTCATAATGGGAGCTTTTTGCGTGAAAATCTTTCAGTGAAATTTTCGGACCAAAAGTGACCATATCGGCATCACCGACGTCACCTTTCTTTATCCATCAAGACTGAGTTGTTTTCGCTCCAATGTGTCCCAAGCATGTTCATATGGCGTATAGCTCATAATGGGAGCTTTTTGCGCGAAAAGCTTTCTATAAAATTTTCGGACGAAAAGTGACCATATCGTCATCATCGGCCTCACCTTTCTTTATCCATCAAAACATAGTTGTTTTCGCTCAAATGTGTCCTAAACATATCTATATGGTGTATTGGTTATAATGAGAGCTTTTTGCGCGGAAAGATTTCCGTTAAATTTTCAGACCAAAAGTGACCATATCTGCATCATCTTTCTTTATCCATCAAAACAGAGGTTTTTTCGCTTAAATGCGAACCAAACATGTTTATATGGTGTATATAGGACATAATGTGAGCTTTTTGCGCGAAAAGCTTTCCGTGAAATTTTCGGACCAAAAGTGACCATACCGACGTCACTGGCGTCCCCTTTCTTTATCCATCAAAACAGAGTTATTTTCGCTCAAATGTGTCCCTAGCATGTTCATATGGTGTATAGGTCGTAATGGGAGCTTTTTGCGCGAAAAGCTTTCTATGAAATTTTCGGACGAAAAGTGACCATATCGGCATCATCGGCCTCACCTTTCTTTATCCATCAAAACTTAGTCGTTTTCACTCAAATGTGTCCCAAACATATTTATATGGTGTATAGGTCATCATGGGAGGTTTTTTGCGCAAAAGCTTTTCGTGAAATTTTCGGACCAAAAGTGACCATATCGGCATCACCGACGTCACCTTTCTTTATCCATCAAGACTGAGTTGTTTTCACTCCAATGTGTCCCAAGCATGTTCATATGGCGTATAGGTCATAATGGGAGCTTTTTCCGCAAAAAACTTTCTATGAAATTTTCGGACGAAAAGTGACCATATCGTCATCATCGGCCTCACCTTTCTTTATCCATCAAAACTTAGTTGTTTTCGCTCAAATGTGTCCTAAACATATTTATATGGTGTATAGGTTATAATGAGAGCTTTTTGCGCGAAAAGATTTCCGTGAAATTTTCGGACCAAAAGTGACCATATCGGCATCACCGACGTCACCTTTCTTTATCCATCAAGACTGAGTTGTTTTTGCTCCAATGTGTCCCAAGTATGTTCATATGGCGTATAGCTCATAATGGGAGCTTTTTGCGCGAAAAGCTTTCTATAAAATTTTCGGACGAAAAGTGACCATATCGTCATCATCGGCCTCACCTTTCTTTATCGATCAAAACTTAGTTGTTTTCGCTCAAATGTGTCCTAAACATATTTATATGGTGTATAGGTTATAATGAGAGCTTTTTGCGCGGAAAGATTTCCGTTAAATTTTCAGACCAAAAGTGACCATATCTGCATCATCTTTCTTTATCCATCAAAACAGAGGTTTTTTCGCTTAAATGCGAACCAAACGTGTTTATATGGTGTATATAGGACATAATGTGAGCTTTTTGCGCGAAAAGCTTTCCGTGAAATTTTCGGACCAAAAGTGACCATACCGACGTCACTGGCGTCCCCTTTCTTTATCCATCAAAACGGAGTTATTTTCGCTCAAATGTGTCCCTAGCATGTTCATATGGTGTATAGGTCGTAATGGGAGCTTTTTTCGCGAAAAGCTTTCTATGAAATTTTCGGACGAAAAGTGACCATATCGGCATCATCGGCCTCACCTTTCTTTATCCATAAAAAATTAGTTGTTCTCACTTAAATGTGTCCCAAACATATTTATATGGTGTATAGGTCATCATAGGAGGTTTTTTGCGCAAAAGCTTTCCGTGAAATTTTCGGACCAAAAGTGACCATATCGGCATCAACGACGTCGCCTTTCTTTATCCATCAAGACTGAGTTGTTTTCACTCCAATGTGTCCCAAGCATGTTCATATGGCGTATAGGTCATAATGGGAGCTTTTTGCGCAAAAAACTTTCTATGAAATTTAGTTGTTTTCACTCAAATGTGTCCCAAACATATTTATATGGTGTATAGGTCATAATGGGAGCTTTTTGCGCGAAAAGCTTTCCGTGAAATTTTCGGACCAAAAGTTACCATATCGGCATCACCGACGTCACCTTTCTTTATCCATCAAGACTGAGTTGTTTTCTCTCCAATGTGTCCCAAGCATGATCATATGGCGTATAGGTCATAATGGGAGCTTTTTGCGCGAAAAGCTTTCTATGAAATTTTCGGACGAAAAGTGACCATATCGTCATCATCGGCCTCACCTTTCTTTATCCACCAAAACATAGTTGTTTTCACTAAAATGTGTCCTAAACATATTTATATGGTGTATAGGTCATCATGGGAGCTTTTTGCGCGAAAAGCTTTCCGTGAAATTTTCGGACCAAAAGTGACCATATCGTTATCACCGACGTCACCTTTCTTTATCCATCAAGACTGAGTTGTTTTCACTCAAATGTGTCCCAAGCTTGTTCATATGGCGTATAGGTCATAATCGGAGCTTTTTGCGCGAAAAACTTTCTATGAAATTTTCGGACGAAAAGTGACCATATCGTCATCATCGGCCTCACCTTTCTTTATCCATCAAAACTTAGTTGTTTTCGCTCAAATGTGTCCTAACCATATTTATATGGTGTATAGGTTATAAAGAGAGCTTTTTGTGCGGAAAGATTTCCGTGAAATTTTCGGACCAAAAGTGACCATATCTGCATCATCTTTCTTTATCCATCAAAACAGAGTTGTTTTCTCTTAAATGCGAACCAAACATTTTTATATGGTGTATAGGTAATAATGTGTGCTTTTTGCGCGAAATGCTTTCCGTGAAATTTTCGGTCAAAAAGTGACCATACCGACATCACTAGCGGCACCATTCTTCATCCATCAGAACTGAGTTATTTTCGCTCAAATGTGTCCCAAGCATGTTCATATGGTGTATAGGTCATAATGTGAGCTTTTTGCACGAAAAGCTTTCTATGAAATTTTCGGACGAAAAGTGACCATATCGGCATCATCGGCCTCATATTTCTTTATCCATCAAAACTTAGTTGTTTTCACTCAAATTAGTCCCAAACATATTTATATGGTGTATAGGTCATAATGGGAGCTTTTTGCGCGAAAAGCTTTCCGTGAAATTTTCGGAACAAAAGTGGCCATATCGGCATCACCGACGTCACCTTTCTTTATCCATCAAAACTGAGTTGTTTTCGCTCAAATTTGTCCCAAGCATGTTTATATGGTGTATAGGTCATATTGGGAGCTTTTTGTGCAAAAAGCTTTCCGTGAAATTTTCGGACCTAAAGTAACCATATCGGTATCACCTTTGTTTATCCGTCAAAACTGAGTTGTTTTCGCTCAAATGTGTCCCAAACATGTTTATATGATCTGTAGGTCAAAATGGGAGCTTTTTGCGCGAAAAGCTTTCCGTGAAATTTTCGGACGAAAAGTGACCATATCGGCATCATCGGCATCACCTTTCTTTATCCATCAAAACTGGGTTCTTTTCACTCAAATGTGTGTCAAACGTGTTTATATGGAGTATAGGTCGTAATAGGAGCTTCCTGCGTGAAAAGCTTTTAGTGAAATTTTCGGACCTAAAGTGACCAGTTCGGCATCACCATTCTTTATCCCTCAAAAATGAGTTTTTGTCACTCAAATGTGTCCCAAACATGTTTATATGGTGTATAGGTCATAATGATAGCTTTTTGCACGAAAGGCTTTCCGTGAAATTTTCGGTCCAAAAGTGACCATATCGGCATTACCTTTCTTTATCCATCAAAACTGAGTTGTTTTCGCTCAAATATGACCCCACCATATTTATATGGTGTATAAGACATAATGGAAGCTTTTTGTGCGAAAAGCTTTTCGTGAAATTTTCGGACCAAAAGTCAACATATCGGCATCATCGGCGTCACCTTTCTTTATCCATCAAAACTGGGTTGTTTTCACTCAAATGTGTGTCAAACGTGTTTATATGGAGTATAGGTCGTAATAGGAGCTTCCTGCGTGAAAAACGTTTAGTGAAATTTTCGGACCTAAAGTGACCATATCGGCATCACCTTTCTTTATCCTTCAAAAATGAGTTTTTTTCACTCAAATGTGTCCTAAACATGTTTATATGGTGTATAAGTCATAATGAGAGCTTTTTGCACGAAAGGCTTTCCGTGAAATTTTCGGACCAAAAGTGACCATATCGGCATCACCTTTCTTTATCCATCAAAACTGAGTTGTTTTCGCTCAAATATGTCCCCACCATATTTATAGGGTGAATAAGTCATAATGGAAGCTTTTTGCGCGAAAAGTTTTTCGTGAAATTTTCGGACCAAAAGTGACCATAACGGAATCACCGGTGTCACCTTTCTTTATCCATCAAAACTGAGTTGTTTTTGCTCAAATGTGTCCCAAACATATTTATATGGTGCATAGCTCAAAATGGGAGCTTCTTGCGCGAAAAGCTGTCCGTGAAATTTTCGGACCAAAAGTGACCATATCAGCATCACCTTTCTTTATCCATAAAAAAAGAGTTGTTTTCGCTCAAATGTGTCCCAAACATGTTTATATGGTGTATAGGTCATCATGTGAGCTTTTTGCGCGAAAAGGTTTCCGGGAAATTTTCGGACGAAAAGTGACCATATCGGCATCATCGGCGTCACCTTTCTTTATCCATAAAAATTGAGTTGTTTTCACTCAATGGTATGCCGAACGTGTTTATATGGAGTATAAGTAATAATAGGAGCTTTTTGCGTGAAAAGCTTTTTGTGAAATTTTCGGACCAAAAGTGAACATATCGGCATCATCGGCGTCACCTTTCTTTATCCATCAAAACTGGGTTGTTTTCACTCAAATGTGTGTCAAACGTGTTTATATGGAGTATAGGTCGTAATAGGAGCTTCCTGCGTGAAAAACTTTTAGTGAAATTTTCGGACCTAAAGTGACCATATCGGCATCACCTTTCTTTATCTTTCAAAAATGAGTTTTTTTTTTCACTCAAATGTGTCCCAAACATGTTTATATGGTGTATAAGTCATAATGAGAGCTTTTTGCACGAAAGGCTTTCCGTGAAAATTTCGGACAAAAAGTGACCATATCGGCATCACCTTTCTTTATCCATCAAAACTGAGTTATTTTCGCTCAAATATGTCCCCACCATATTTATATGGTGTATAAGTCATAATGGAAGCTTTTTGCGCGAAAAGCTTTTCGTGAAATTTTCGGACCAAAAGTGACCATAACGGCATCACCGGTGTCACCTTTCTTTATCCATCAAAACTGAGTTGTTTTTGCTCAAATGTGTCCCAAACATATTTATATGGTGCATAGGTCAAAATTGGAGCTTCTTGCGCGAAAAGCTGTCCGTGAAATTTTCGGACCAAAAGTGACCATATCGACATCACCATTCTTTATCCATAAAAAAAGAGTTGTTTTCCCTCAAATGTGTCCTAAACATGTTTATATGGTGTATAGGTCATCATGTGAGCTTTTTGCGCGAAAAGGTTTCTGGGAAATTTTTGGACGAAAAGTGACCATATCGGCATCATCGGCGTCACCTTTCTTTATCCATAAAAATTGAGTTGTTTTCACTCAAGGAGCTTTTTGCTTAAAAAGCTTTTCGTGATATTTTCGGACCAAAAGTGACCATATCGGCATCATCGGCGTCACCTTTCTTTATCAATCAAAACTGGGTTTTTTTCACTCAAATGTGTGTCAAACGTGTTTATATGGAGTATAGGTAGTAATAGGAGCTTCCTGCGTGAAAAGCTTTTAGTGAAATTTTCGGACCTAAAGTGACCATATCGGCATCACCTCTCTTTATCCATCAAAAATGAGTTTTTTTCGCTCAAATGTGTCCCAAACATGTTTATATGGTGTATAGGTCATAATGAGAGCTTTTTGCACGAAAGGCTTTCCGTGAAATTTTTGGACCAAAAGTGACCATATCGGCATCACCTTTCTTTATCCATCGACAATGAGTTGTTTTCGCTCAAATATGTCCCCACCATATTTATATGGTGTATAAGTAATAATGGAAGCTTTTTGCGCGAAAAGCTTTTCGTGAAATTTTCGGACCAAAAGTGACCATAACGGCATCACCGGTGTCACCTTTCTTTATCCATCAAAACTGAGTTGTTTTTGCTCAAATGTGTCCCAAACATATTTATATGGTGCATAGGTCAAAATGGGAGGTTCTTGCGCGAAAAGCTGTCCGTGAAATTTTCGGACCAAAAGTGACCATATCGGCATCACCTTTCTTTATCCATAAAAAAAGAGTTGTTTTCGCTCAAATGTGTCCCAAACATGTTTATATGGTGTATAGGTCATCATGTGAGCTTTTTGCATGAAAATTTTTCCGGGAAATTTTCGGACGAAAAGTGACCATATCGGCATCATCGGCGTCACCTTTCTTTATCCATAAAAATTGAGTTGTTTTCACTCAATGGTATGCCAAACGTGTTTATATGGAGTATAGGTCATAATAGGAGCTTTTTGCGTGAAAAGCTTTTCGTGAAATTTTCGGACCAAAAGTGACCATATCTGCATCACCGGCGTCACCTTTCTTTATCCATCAAAAATGATTTATTTTCGCTCAAATGTTTCCCAAAATTTTTTATACGGTGTATAGGTCATAATTGGATCTTTTTGTGCGAAAATATTTTCGTGACATTTTCGGACGAAAAGTGACCATATCTGTTGTATCATCGGCGTCACCTTTCTTTATCAATCAAGACTGAGTTGTTTTCGCTTAAATGTGTCCCAAACGTATTTATATGGTGTATAGGTCATAATGGGAGCTTTTTGCATGAAAAGCTTTCCGTGAAATTTTCGGACCAAAAGTCATTATATCGGCATCACCGGTGTCACTTTTCTTTATCCATCAAAATTGAGTTGTTTTTGCTCAAATGTGTCCTAAACATATTTATATGGTGTATATGTCATAATGGGAACTTTCTGCGCGAAGAGCTTTCCGTCAAATTTTCGGACCACATTTGACCATATGGGCATCACCATTCTTTATCCATAAAAAATGAGTTGTTTTCACTCAAATGTGTGCCAAACATGTTTATATGGTGTATAGGTCATAATGAGAGCTGGATTGGCTTGCCTAGTAGACCAGGAGGGTTGCAAGATTGGCTCTCTTGTTTTGTTAAGGAGCCCGCTGCGGTAAACAAGTCGTTGGTCTTCCAGGTGAAGCTTTTGGCCTTCAATGCTCTCGTGTATTTCTTTACCACTTCAAGTCATAATGAGAGCTTTTTGCGCGAAAAGCTTTCCATGAAATTTTCGGACGAAAAGTGACCATATTGGCATCATATGCGTCACCTTTATTTATCCATCAAAACTGAGTTATTTTTTCTCTTATGTGTCCAAAACATATTTATATGGTGTATAGGTCATAATGTGAACTTTTTGCGCGTAAAGCTTTCTGTGAAATTTTCTGACCAAAAGTGACCATATCGGCATTACTGGTTTATAGGTCATAATGGGAGCTTTTTGTGCGTAATGCTTCTCGAGAAATTTTCAGACCAAAAGTAACCATATCGGCATCACTGGTGTCACCTCTCTTTATCCATCAAAACTGATGTGTTTTCGCACAAATATGTCCTAAACATGTTTATAAGGTGTATAGCTTTATGCGCGAAAAGCTTTCCATGAATTTTTTGGACGAAGAGTGACCATATCGGCATCATCGGTGTCACCTTTCTTTATCCATCAAAATGGAGTTGTTTTCGCTCAAATGTGTGCCAAACATGTTTATATAGAGTATAGGTCATAACAGGAGCTTTATGCACGAAAAGCTTTCCTTGAAATTTTCGGACCAAAAGTGACCATATCGGCATCACCGGCGTCACCTTCCTTTATCCATCAAAACTGATATGTTTTCGCTCAAATGTGTCCGAAACATGTTCATATGGTGTATAGGTCATAATGGGAGCTTCTTGTGCGTAATGCTATCCGAGAAATTTTGGGACCAAAAGTGACCATATAGGCATCACTGGCGTCACCTTTCTTTATCCATCAAAACTGATTTGTTTTCGCTCAACTGTGTCCTAAACATGTTTATATGGTGTATAGGTCATAATGTGAGCTTCATGCGCGAAAAGCTTTCCGTGAAATTTTCGGACGAAAAGTGACCAAATCAGTATCATTTGTGTCACCTTTCTTTATCCATCAAAACTGAGTTATTTTCGCTCAAATGTATGCCAAACATGTTTATATGGAGTAAAGGTCATAATAGGAGCTTTATGCGCGAAAAGCTTTCCATGAAATTTTCGGTCTAAAAGTGACCATATCGCCATCACCGGCGTCACCTTTCTTTATCTATCAAAACTGATTTGTTTTCGCTCAAATGTGTCCCAAACATGTTTATATGGTGCATAGGTAATAATGGGAGTTTTTTGCGCAAAAAGCTTTCCATAAAATTTTTGGACGAAAAGTGACCATATCTGCATCATCGGTGTCACCTTTCTTTATCCATCAAAACTGAGTTGTTTTTGCTCAAATGAGTCCAAAACAGGTTTATATGGTGCATAGGTCATAATGGGAGATTTTTGCGCGACAAGCTTTCCGTGAAATTTTCGGACGAAAAGAGACCATATCGGCATCATCGGCGTCAGCTTTCTTTATCCTTCAAAACTGAGTTGTTTTTTCTCAAATGTGTCCCAAACATGTTTATAGGGTATATAGGTCACAATGGGAGTTTTTTTCGCAAAATGATTTCCTTAAAATTTTCGGACGAAAAGTGACCATATCTGCATCATCGGCGTCACCTTTCTTTATACATCAAAACTGAGTTGTTTTTGCTCAAATGTGTCCCAAACATATTTATATGGTGCATAGGTCATAATGGGAGCGTTTTGCGCGAAAAGCTTTCAGTGAAATTTTCGGACGAAGAGTGACCTTATCGGCATCATTGGCATCACCTTTATTTAACCATAAAAACTGAGTTGTTTTTGCTCGAATGTCTCCCAAACACATTTATATGGTGCATAGGTGATAATGGGAGCTTTTTGCGTGAAAAGCTTTCCGTGAAATTTTTGGACTAAAAGTAACCATATTCGCATCACTGGCGTCACCTTTCCTTATCCATCAAAACTGATTTATTTTCTCTCAAATGTGTTCCAAACATGTTTATTTTGTGTATAGCTCATAATGGGAGCTTTTTGCGCGAAAAGCTTTCCGTGAAATTTTCGGTCGAAAAGTGACCATATCGGCATCATCGGCGTCATCTTTCTTTAACCATCAAAACTGTGTTGTTTTCGCTCAAATGTGAGGCAAACGTGTTTATATGGAGTATAGGTCGTAGTAGGAGCTTTCTGCGCGAAAAGCTTTCCGTGAAATTTTCGGACCAAAAGTGACCAAATCGGCATCACTGGCGACACCTTTCCTTATCCATCAAAACTGATTTATTTTTGGACAAATGTGTCCCAAACATGTTTATATGGTGTATAGGTCATAGTTGGAGCTTTTTGTGCGAAATGCTTTCCGTGAAATTTTCGGACCGAAAGTGACCATATCGGTGTCTCTAGTGTCACCTTTCTTTATCCATCCAAACTGATTTGTTTTCGCTCAAATGTGTCCTAAACATGTTTATATAGTGTATAGGTCATAATGGGAGATTTTTGCGCGAAAAGCTTTTCGTGAAATTTTCGGACGAAAAGTGACCATATTGGCATCATCGGCGTCACCTTTCTTTATCCATCAAAACTAAGTTGTCTTCGCTCAAATGTGTCCCAAACATGTTTATATGGAGTATAGGTCATAATAGGAGCTTTTTACGCGAAAAGCTTTCCGTGAAATTTTACCACAAGTGATCATATCGCAATCATTGGCGTCACCTTTCTATATCCGTAAAACTGAGTTGTTTTCGCTCAAATGTGTCCCAAGCATATTTATATAGTGTATAGGTCATAATGGGTGCTTTTTCCGCGAAAAGGTTTCAATGAAATTTTCGTACCAAAAGTGACCATATCGGCATCACTGACGACATCTTTCTTTATCCATCAAAATTTATTTGTTTTCGCTCAAACGTGTCCTAAACATGTTTATATGGTGTATAGGTCATAATGGGAGCTTTTTGCGCGAAAAGCTTTCCGTGAAATTTTCGGACGAAAAGTAACCATATTGGCATCATCAGCGTCAACTTTCTTTATCCGTTAAAACTAAGTTGTCTTCACTCAAATGTGTACCAAACATGTTAATATGGAGTATAGGTCATAATAGGATCTTTTTACGCGAAAAGATTTCTGTGAAATTTTAGGACCACAAGTGACCATATCGCCATAACCGGCGTCACCTTTCTTTATCCATAAAACCGAGTTGTTTTAGCTCAAATGTGCGCCAAACATGTTTTTATATGGTGTATATGTCATAATAGGAGCTTTTTGCGCGAAAAGCGTTCCGTGAAATTTTCGGAACAAAAGTGACCATATCGACATCACCGGCGTCACCTTTGTTTATCCATCAAAACTGAGTTGTTTTCGCTCCAATGTGTCCCAAACATGTTTATATGGTGTATAGGTCATCATGGGAGCTTTTTGTGCGAAAAGATTTCCGTGAAATTTTCGGACCACAAGTGACCATATCGGCATCACCGGCGTCACCTTTCTTTAACCATCACAACTGAGTTGTTTTCGTTCAAATGTGTCCCAAGCATATTTATATATAGTGTATAGGTCATAATGGGAGCTTTTTGTGCGAAAAGGTTTCCGTTAAATTTTCGAACCAAAAGTGACCATATCGGCATCACTGGCGACATCTTTCTTTATCCATTAAAACTGATTTTTGTTTTTCGCTCAAATGTGTCTCAAATATGTTTATATGGTGTATAGGTCATAATGGGGAGCTTTTTGCGCAAAAATCTTTCTGTGAAATTTTCGGACCAAAAGTGACAATATCGGCATCACTGGCGTCACCTTTCTTTATCCATCAAAACTGATATGTTTTCGGTCAAATGTGTCCTAGACATGTTGATATGGTGTATAGGTCATAATGGGAGGCTTTGCGAGAAAAGCTTTCCGGGAAATTTTCGGACAAAAAGCGGCCATATCGGCTCATCGGTGTCACCTTTCTTTATCCATCAAAACTGAGTTGTCTTCGCTCAAATGTGTCCCAAACATGTTTATATGGAGTATAGGTCATAATAGGAGCTTTTTACGCGAAAAGCTTTCCGTGAAATTCATGGACCACAAGTGACCATATCGACGTCACTGGCGTCACCTTTCTTTATCCATAAAACTAAGTTGTTTTCGCTCAAATGTGTCCCAAGCATATTTATTTAGTGTATAGGTCATAATGAGATCTTTTTGCGCGAAAAGGTTTCCGTGAAATTTTCAAATCAAAAGTGATCATATCGGCATCACTGGCGTCACCTTTCTTTATCTATCAAAACTGATTTGTTTTCGCTCAAACGTGTCCTAAACATGTTTATATGGTGTATATGTCATAATGGGAGCTTTTTTTGCGAAAAGCTTTCTATGAAATTTTTGGACAAAAAGTAACCATATTGGCATCATCGGTGTCACCTTTCTTTATCCATCAAAATTAAGTTATCTTCACTAAAATGTGTACCAAACATTTTTATATGGAGTATAGGTCATAATAGGAGCTTTTTACGCGAAAAGCTTTCCGTGAAATATTCGGACCACAAGTGACCATATCGCCATCACTGGTGTCACCTTTCTCTATCCATAAAACTGAGTTGTTTTCGCTCAAATGTGTGCGAAACATGTTTATATGGTGTATATGTCATAATAGGAGCTTTTTGCGCGAAAAGCTTTCCGTGAAATTTTTGGAACAAAAGTGACCATATCGGCATCACTGGTGTCACCTTCCTTCATCCATCAATACTGATATGTTTTCGTTCAAATATGTCCTAAACATGTTTATATGGTGTACAGGTCATAATGTGAGATTTTTACGCGAAAAGCTTTCCGTGAAATTTTCGGACGAAAAGTGGCCATATCCACTCATTTGCATCACCTTTCTTTATCCATCAAAACTGAGTTGTCTTTTCTCAAATGTATCCCAAACATGTTTATATGGAGTATTGGTCATAATAGGAGCTTTTTACGAGAAAAGCTTTCCGTGAAATTTTCGGACCAAAAGTGACCATATCCCCATCACCGGCGTCACCTTTCTTTATCCATAAAACTGAGTTATTTTCGCTGAAATGTGTCCCAAACATGTTTATATGGTGTATAGGTCATAATAGGAGCTTTTTGCGCGAAAAGCTTTCCGTGAAATTTTCGTACCAAAAGTGACCATATCGGCATCACCGGCTTCACCTTTCTTTATCCATCAAAACTGAGTTGTTTTCGCTCAAATGTGTCCCAAACATATTTATATGGTGTATAGCTCATAATGAGAGCTTTTTTGCGCGTAAAGCTTTCCGTGAATTTTTCGGATCAAAAGTGACCGTATCGGCAACATCTTTCTTTATTCATTAAAACAGAGCTGTTTTCGCTTATATGTGTTCCAAACAAGTTTATATGGTTGATGGGTCATAATGGGTGCTTTTTGCGCAAAAAGCTTTTCGTGAAATTTTCGGACGAAAAGTGACAATATCGGCATCATCGGCGTCATCTTTCTTTATCCATCAAAATGGAGTTGTTTTCGCTCAAATGTGTCCCAAACATGTTTATATGGTGTATAGGTCATAATGGGAGCTATTTGCGCGAAAAGCTTTCCGTGAAATTTTCGGGCCAAATGTGACCATATGGGCATCATCGGCGTCACCTTTCCTTTTTTTTTATTTTAATGTCAAAATATATTAAAATGAATATAAGCTACACAAAAGTTGGGCAAAGCCCGGGCAAGGCTACATGCGATAGCCCGCCAAACCAAGAAATATCCACTTGAGGGTGCAAGAGCCCTCGCAATTCAACTCAACTATAGCGGGCCCGTGAGTTAAGTACAAAGTCAAGGGGGGTTCTCCCCATGGTGCTCACCCTATCACCCCAAGCCAAGGCTATCAGTAGTCAGGTAAACACGCAAGGTCCTAAACACCCATATCTACTTCCGGCTAAGCCACCCATAGAAATGGGTGAATAGGACATTGCACCAAGTACTAAGCGGGGCGTAACCCTACTAGTCAACCCTTCTAATGAATTGCAAGTAATGCAATCCTATGCCCATGATAAATAGGCATAGAGATTACACCTTGGAACCTAGGAGGGCTGATAATCTAGGCTTGTTACAAAAATACCACTCCACGCAGGGAGGTGTGGGCCACCAAATCAATCAGTCCGGCTGCAGAAGTGAGGCCCCAAGCAATTCGGTCAGCCCAATTTAACTCATCTGGTTCAAATATAAATGTGGAGAGCCCGAAAGATCCAAGAGCTTTTACAAGCATGGGCTGCCAGCTATGGACTTCAAAATGGGCCCGGATCCAAGTAACACCAGCCCATAAGAAAATGACGTCAATCGAGTAAACAAAGAGGGGGAGCATACATCTAGCGGATTCATGTGCTGACTGATGCCGTCAAAAGTGGTTGGGTCAGTTATAGTGCCTGTTGGCCCATTACATGACAACATAGGAGCACATGATAATTGATCCAACCCGAGTGATTTTTCCATCTGCAACAAATACAAGCTAGCAGGTATTTTGGTAAGCGGAAGGAGCAGGATCAAGGTAATTCAAGCTAGCAAGTATGAAACATGGGTGTTGTTGTGCATCGAGGTTCATCATGAAGGGAGCTGGATTGGGTGAAGACCAGAGGGTATAATGATTGGAGCACATTATACACCATGGTTTTCACTCTGATTATGCAGCCCTCGACCTTCACGAGCAGACCATCAAACGTGATAGACTTTCTGGCCTTCCAAATGATGTAAACCATGGCAGCATGAGCCATTTTCCGCGCCTTAGTCTTCCAACCTTTGCCCTTGCATTCCTTTTTCATCCATTTAAGCGCACTTGCCATGCTCGACATTCGCCGAGGTATGTTCAACCACTCCTTGACTTGTTACCATAGCCTGCATGAGAAGGGACAAGAGAAAAACAAGTGTTCATCAGTTTCACAATTTCGTCTACAAAGTAAACATAACGGGTCAAGTTCTAAGTATTCAATCGAGTCTTTTGTAGGAAGCTTCTTCCAAATTGCCAACCATAAGATGAAGGCATGTTTTGGAATGGAAGCCGGTTCCCACACTGTTTTAGCCGAAAGCACCAGCCGGTTCCCACACTGTTTTAGGCCTCGCACCAGGTGCACCTTCTTCACGCGCGGAGAATCTTCATGTTTGTTAACTCTCCAATCCCACACATCGCTTGATTGTAAGTATCTGTGATGCACCCATTTGATCCATAGGGAGTCCTTCTTTTGGGCAATCCTCCAAAGTAACTTGCACATGAAAGCATCGTTCCAATCGTCCAAGCTTTTCAATCCAAGTCCTCCTTCCTCCTTGGGTTTGCAACATGAAAGGATCGGCCTCACCTTTCGTTATCCATCAAAATTGAGTTGTTTTCACTCAAATCTGTGCCAAACGTTTTTATATGGAGTATAGGTCGTAATAGGAGCTTTCGGCGTGAAAAGCTTTCCGTGAAATTTTCGGACCTAAAGTGACCATATCGGCATCACCTTTCTTTATCCATCAAAAAATGAGTAGATTTCGCTCAAATGTGTCCCAAACATGTTTATATGGTGTATAGGTCAAAATGGGAGCTTTTTGCGCGAAAAGCTTTCCGTGAAATTTTCGGACCAAAATTGACCATATCGGCGTCACCGGCGTCACCTTTCTTTGAAAATAAAAGCTGAATTCTTTTCGCTCAAATGTGTCCCAAACATATTTATATGGTGTATAGGTAATAATGGAAGCATTTTATACGAAAAACTTTCCGTGAAATTTTCGGACCAAAAGTGAGCATATCGGCATCACCGGCATCAACTTTCTTTATCCATCAAAACTAAGTTGTTTTCGATCAAATGCGTCTCAAGCGTGTTTATATGGTGTATAGGTCAAAATGGGGGCTTTTCGCGCGAAAAGCTTTTACGTTAAATTTTCGGACCAAAAGTTACCATATCGGCATGACGAGTGTCACCTTTCATTATCCATCAAAACTGAGTTGTTTTGGCTCAAATGTGTCCAAAACATATTTATATGGTGTATAGATCATAATGGGAGCTTTTTGCGTGAAAAGCTTTCCGTGAAATTTTCGGACGACTAGTGACCATATAGGCATCGCCGGCGTCATCTTTCTTTATCCATCACAACTGAGTTGTTTTCGCTCAAATGTCTGCCAAATGTGTTTATATGGTGTATAGATCATAATAGGAGCTTTCTTCTCGAAAAGCTTTCTAGGAAATTTTCGGACCAAAAGTGACCATATCGGCATAACCTTTCTTTATCCATCAAAAATGAGTTGTTTTTGCTCAAATGTGTCCCAAACATATTTATCTGGCGTATAGGTCATAATGGGAGCTTTTTTGTGCGAAAAGCTTTCCGTGAAATTTTCGGACCACTAGTGACCATATAGGCATCACCGGCGTCACCTTTCTTTATCCATCATAACTGAGTTGTTTTCGCTCAAATGTGTGCCAAATGTGTTTATATGGTGTATAGATCATAATAGGAGCTTTCTTCTCGAAAAGCTTTCTAGGAAATTTTCGGACCAAAAGTGACCATATCGGCATCACCTTTCTTTAACCATAAAAAATGAGTTGTTTTCGGTTCAATGTGTTCCAAACATGTTTATATTGTGTATAGGTCATAATGGGAGCTTTTTGTGCAAAAAGCTTTCCGTCAAATTTTTGGAACAAGAGTGTCCATATCGGCATCACCGGAGTCACCTTTCTTTATCCATCAAAACAAAGTTCTTTTCGCTCAAATGTATAACAAGCATGTTTATATGGTGTATAGGTCATAATGGGAGGTTTTTGCGCTAAAAGCTTTTTGTGAAATTTTTGGGCCAAAAGTGACAATATCGGCATCACCAGTGTCACCTTTCATTATCTATCAAAACTGAGTTGTTTTGGCTCAAATGTGTCCCAAACATATTTATATGGCGTATAGGTCATAATGGGAGCTTTTTGCGCGAAAAGCTTTTTGTGAAATTTTCAGAGCACAAGTGACCATATCGGCATCATCGGCGTCACCTTTCTTTATCCATCGAAACTGATTTATTTTTGCTAAAATGTGTCCCAAACATGTTTATATGGTGTATAGGTCATAATAGGAACTTTCTGCGCCAAAAGCTTTCCGTGAAATTTTCGGACCAAAAGTGACCATATCGCCATCACCTTTCTTTATCCATAAAAAAGGAGTTGTTTTTGCTCAAATGTGTCCCAAACATGTTTATATGGTGTATAGGTCATAATGGGAGCTTTTTGTTCGAAAAGCTTTCCGTGAAATTTTCGGACCAAAAGTGCCCATATTGGCATCACTGGCGTCACCTTTCTTTATCCATCAAAACTGATTTGTTTTCGCTCAAATGTGTCCCAAGCATGTTTATGTGGTGATTATGTCATAATGGGAGGTTTTTGCGCGAAAAGCTTTCCGTGAAATTTTTGGACCACAAGTGACCATATCGGCATCACCAGCATCACCTTTCTTTATCCATCACAACTGAGTTGTTTTTGCTCAAATGTGTGCCAAATGTGTTTATATGGTGTATAGATCATAATCGGAGCTTTCTGCGCGAAAAGCTTTCTGGGAAATTTTCGGACCAAAAGTGACCATATGGCATCACCTTTTTTTATCCATGAAAAATGAGTTATTTTCGCTCAAATGTGTCCCAAACATGTTTGTATGGTGTATAGGTCATACTGGGAGCTTTTTGTGCAAAAAGCTTTCCGTGAAATTTTCGGAACAAATGTGACCATATCGGCATCACCGGTGTCACCTTTCTTTATCCAACAAAACTAAGTTCTTTTCTCTCAAATGTGTCCCAAGCATTTTTATATGGTGTACAGGTCATAATGGGACCTTTTTGCGCTAAAAGCTTTTCGTGAAATTTTCGGACCGAAAGTGACCATATCGGTATCACCGGTGTCACCTTTCTTTATCTATCAAAACTGAGTTGTTTTGGCTCAAATGTGTCCTAAACATATTTATATGGTGTATAGGTCTTAATGAGAGCTTTTTGCGCGAAAAGTTTTCTGTGAAATTTTCATAGCACAAGTGACCATATCGGTATCACCGCATCACCTTACTTTATCCATCACAACTGAGTTGTTTTTGCTCAAATGTGTGCCTAATGTGTTTATATGGTGTATAGGTCATAATAGGAGCTTTCTGCGCGAAAAGCTTTCCGTGAAATTTCTTGACCAAAAGGGACCATATCGGCATCACCTTTCTTTATCCATAAAAAATGAGTTGTTTTCGCTCAAATGTGTCCCAAACATGTTTATCTGGTGTATAGGTCATAATGGGAGCTTTTTCTGCGAAAATCTTTCCGTGAAGTTTTCGGACCAAAAGTGACCATATCGGCATCACTGGCGTCACCTTTCCTTATACATCAAAACTGAGTTGTTTTCGCTCAAATGTGTCCCAAGCATGTTTATATGGTGTATAGGTCCTAATGGGAGCTTTTTGCGCGAAAAGCTTTCCGTGAAATTTTCAGAACACAACTGACCATATCGGCATCACCGACGCCACCTTTCTTTGTCCATCACAACCGAGTTCTTTTCGCTCAAATGTGTGCCAAATGTGTTTATATGGTGTGTAGGTTATAATTGCAGCTTTCTGCGCGAAAAGCTTTTTGTGAAATTTTCGGACCAAAAGTGACCATATCGGCATCACCTTTCTTTCTCCTTCAAAAATGATTTTTTTTTCGCTCAAATGTGTCCCAAACATTTTTAGTAGACTCGTTAAACATTGGAAGGGCCCTGCAGGGCCATTTGCCCCTTATGCGTGAGGGAGGTGGAGACGGAAAAGCATTTATGGTTTGAGTGTGTGGTCATAAAGGAAAGCCGAGAGGTGGTTTGGCCTTGGATTGGTCTCCCGAACATGGATGGGGATATTGAAGCTTGGCTGTGCTGGTTTGCAATGTTTTATCAAGAAGAAGCCTATGTTCAAGATCAAGCTCCACGTATTCCTAGCTTTTATATATTATACATGGATTGGTAGGAATGCCGTTATATTCAAAGGAGAGAAATGTCAACCGAGGTATTGGGCGAAAAGAATTATTGAGTCTTGTAAATCTATGATCTCGTTAAGGTGTAAAGGCAAAACACCCTCCAAGACTTGTTGGATATTTTGACTTTTAGGGAGTGCCGAGTAGTTAAGAGAGTCTTTGGGGGTTATGGAGAGTAGTTAGCAACCTTTGGGGTTGAGTGGGTATAGAGTTGGGTACACATGGCCTATGCCAATTTTGCGGCAAGCTTTCCCCTTGCCTTTTTTGTAACTACATTTTACTTCGTTTTCTATAAATTTACCGATTCAAGTCATAATGGGAGCTTTTTGCGCGAAAAGCTTTCCGTGAAATTTTCAGACGAAAATTGACCATATCGGCATCATCGGCATCACCTTTATTTATCCATCAAAAATGGGTTGTGTTTCGCTCAACTGTGTGCCAAACATGTTTATATGGAGTATAGCTCATAATAGGAGCTTTTTGCAGGAAAAGCTTTCCGTTAAATTTTCGGACCAAAAGTGACCATATCGGGATCACCGGCGTCACCTTTCTTTATCCATCAAAACTGAGTTGTTTTCGCTCAAATGTGTCCCAAACATGTTTATATGGTGTATAAGTCATAATGGGAGATTTTTGCGCGAAAAGCTTTCCGTGAAATTTTCGGACGAAAAGTGACCATATCGGCATCATCGACGTCACCGATCTTTATGCATCAAAACTGAGTTGTTTTCGCTCAAATGTGTGCCAAACGTGTTTATATCGAGTATAGGTCATAATATGAGCTTTTTGCGCGAAAAGCTTTCCATGAAATTTTCGGACCAAAAGTGACCATATCAGCATCACCGGCGTCACGTTTCTTTATCCATCAAAACTGAGTTGTTTTCGCTCAAATGTGTCCCAAACAGGTTTATATGGTGTATAGGTCATAATGGGATCTTTTGCACGAAAAGCTTTCCGTGAAATTTTCGGAACAAAAGTGACCATATCGGCATCACCGGCGTCACCTTTATTAACCATCAAAACTGAGTTGTTTTCGCTCAAATGTATCCCAAACATATTTATATGGTGTATAGGTCATAATGGGAGCTTTTTGCGCGAAAAGCTTTCCGTGAAGTTTTCGAACCACAAGTGACCACATCGGCATCACCGACGCCACCTCTCTTTATCCATCACAAATGAGTTGTTTTCGCTCAAATGTGTGCCAAATGTGTTGATATGGCGTATAGGTCATAATATGAGCTTTTTGCGTGAAAAGCTTTCCGTGAAATTTTCGGACCAAATGATGGAGGACCATCTCAAGCACCATCCAATGCACCTCATTTCGGAGATGGACCTATCACAAGGTCCCGAGCTAAGAAGATAAGAGAGGAACTTAACGCCATCATCCACCACCACATAAAGTTGGTACTACCAATGGAGCCCAAGGGTGACATCATCACATTGGTTGAAACCACACCATTCTCGGGCTTGACTAAGGGTGTTTCAGCCACCACCCATACTTAGTTTTTGATTTGCTTGCTTGATTTTGGACTTTGTGTTTTCGGCCTTTGTTTAGGTTTAGTAGGACTTGTTGAAACTTTGTGTTTTTGGGCCCTTGCTTTTGGGCTGATTTTCTCTCCTATTTAAAGCTTGTAACCTCTCATTTGGAAGACACTTTTTGAATCTTGTTTATGAAAACCTAGTTGGTTTCACTCTCCAAAGGTGAGAGCTTCATGCCTTGTGTGCATGTGTGTTGCATCTAGTTCGGTTTGTACTTGGTTTTGTCAATTTCCCGAAGATTGGTGAGACCGAGATGATCATGAACCTCCTTCTTGTGCTTCCATGGCCAGCCATGGTTGTGTAAGGTTGTATAGGGTTGGTTTTGGTGTCATTCAAGTTGGTTCTTGGTGCATTGTCCCAATGGGTCTTCTTGATGTTCATCAAGTTTGATTCCTCCTATTTTTTCCTTTTTATTTCCCTTTTATTTTGTTTTGCTTTTCCCTTTCACTTGGTCGAGCCTTGTCTCCAAGGTTTTACCTCCCTATGATGCATTTTCTTGTCTAACTTGTGCCCCTCCTTGTGTTTTTGTGAGTCCGAGTCTACAACGTCAAGAAGGTTGGGAGAAACAGCGGCTAACCCCGCATCACCAAAATTGACCATATCGGCATCACCTTTCATTATCCATAAAAAATGAGTTGTTTTCGCTCAAATGTGACCCAAGAATGTTTATATGGTGTATAGGTCATAATGTGAGCTTTTTGCGCGAAAAACTTTCTGAGAAATTTACGGACCAAAAGTGACAATATATCGGCATCACCGGTGTAACCTTTCTATATCAATCAAAACTGAGTTGTTTTCGCTCAAATGTGTCCCAAACATATTTATATGGTGTATAGGACATAATGGGAGCTTTTTGCGCGAAAAGCTTTCCGTCAAATTTTCGGACCACAAATGACCATATCGACATCACCGACGTCACCTTCATTTATCCATCAGAACTGAGTTGTTTTTGCTCAAATATGTGCCAAATGTGTTTATATGGAGTATAGATCATAATAGGAGCTTTTTGCGCGAAAAGATTTCTGAGAAATTTTCGGACTAACCATATCGACGACACCTTTCTTTATCCATCAAAAATGAGTTGTTTTCGCTCAAATGTGTCCCAAAAATATTTATATGGTGTATAGGTCATAATGGGAGCGTTTTGCGCAAAAAGCTTTCCGTGAATTTTCGAACGAAAAGTGACCATATCGGCATCATCAGCGTCACCTTTCTTTATCCATCAAAAATGAGTTGTTTTCGCTAAAATGTCTGGCAAACGTGTTTATATGGAGTATAGGTCATAATAGGAGCTTTTTGCGCGAAAAGCCTTCCGTGAAATTTTCGGACTAAAGGTGACCATATCGGCATCACTGGCGACATCTTTCTTTATCCATTAAAACTGATTTTTTTTGGCTCAAATGTGTCCCAAACGTGTTTTAATGGTGTATAGGTCATAATGGGAGCTTTTTGCGCGAAAATCGTTCCTTGAAATTTTCGGGCCAAAAGTGAGCATATCGGCATCACAGGCGTCACCTTTCTTTAACCATCAAAACTGAGTTGTTTTCACTCAAATGTATCCCAAACATTTTTATATGGTGTATAGGTCATAATGTGAGCTTTTTGCGTGAAAAAACATTCCTTGAAATTTTCGGAACAAAAGAGACCATATCGGCATCACCGGCGTCACCTTTGTTTATCCATCAAAACTGAGTTGTTTTCGCTTCAATGTTTCCTAAACATGTTTATATGATGTATAGGTCATAATTGGAGCTTTTTGCGCAAAAAGCTTTCCATGAAATTTTCGGAACAAAAGTGACCATATCGGCATCTTCGGTGCCACCTTTGTTTATCCATCAAAACTAAGTTGTTTTTGCTCCAATGTGTCCCAAACATGTTTATATGGTATATAGGTCATAATGGGAGCTTTTTGCGCAAAAAGCTCTCCGTGAAATTTTTGGACCACAAGTGACCATATCGGCATCACCGGCGTCATCTTTCTTTAACAACCAAAACTGAGTTGTTTTCGCTCAAATGTGTCCCAAGCATGTTTATATGGTGTGTCATAATGAGAGCTTTTTGCGCGAAAAGGTTTTCGTGAAATTTTCGGACCAAATGTGACCATATCGGCATTACCTTTCCTTATCCATAACAAATGAGTTGTTTTCGCTCAAATGTGTCCCCAAAATGTTTATATGGTGTATAGGTCATAATGGGAGCTTTTTGTGCGAAAAGCTTTCCGTGAAATTTTCGGACCAAAAGTGACAATATCGGCATCACTGGCGTCACCTTTCTTTATATATCAAAACTGAGTTGTTTTCGCTCAGATGTGTCCCAAGCATGTTTATATGGTGTATAGGTCATAATGGGAGCTCTTTGCGCGAAAAGCTTTCCGTGAAATTTTCGGACCAAAAGTAACCATATCGGCATCACCGATGTCACCTTTCTTTATCCATCAAAACTGAGTTGTTTTCGCTCAAATGTGTCCCAAACATATGTATATGATGCATAGGTCATAATGCGATCTTTTTTGCTCGAAAAGTTTTCCGTGAAATTTTCGGACCACAAGTGACCATATCGGCATCACCGGCACCACCTTTCTTTATACATCACAACTGAGTTGTTTTCGCTCAAATGTGTGCCAAATGTGTTTATATGGTGTATAGGTCATAATAGGAGCTTTCTGCGCGAAAAGGTTTCCGTGAAATTTTCGGACCAAAAGTGACCATATCTGCATCACATTTCTTTATCCATCGAAAATGAGTTGTTTTCGCTCAAATGTGTCTCAAACATGTTTTTATGGTGTATATGTCATAATGGGAGCTAGGGTTTTGGATGGAGAGTGAAAGCTAGAGAGAGAAACTCCCAAGGGGGCTTTCCCCCTTCCTCTTGGTTTTCCTCTCTCTTCCACCATCCTTCCCTCCCCTCTTTGGATTTGTTTGTTGTTATTTTTGGGTTTAATGATACAAATCCGGTGGGTTTTCTAGTTCTAACCATTTGGGAGTTTTTGCTTAGACTACTATGGGGGGTTAAGATTGTATGTTTCTTTGGTTTCCCGGCGGTGGGCCGTTGGAGGTTCTATTCGAGGCTGTTGGTGTGCTCGGGGTGTTTCTTGCTCGGATCTGGTGGATTTTTGCCGGATTCTTCATCCCACCGGGTTCTCGAATATGTTGTGGGTGGCGTTGGCTCAGATCTGGACTGGTGGGTTGCTTCGTTTGCTCGGGAGGGTTGTCTGGGTGGTTCATGGCATGGTGGCGCTCCGGAGACGTGAACTAGGTGTGATGGGGCTCGGAAGGATGTGGGTTCCCCCTGGTTTGGCCGTTGTGCAGCCGCCAGACGCCAGTCTGTTTTCTCTTTCATTTGCTTGCAGATTTGTGGCCCTTGTCCGGTTGAGAGAGAGGGCTGGCTTTGTCTCCTTCGACATTGATGGTTCCAGTGTGTGAATTGACGATGTTGTGGTCCGATAGGTTGGCCTTAGGGGCCGAGCTCGGTCTCCTCCTTCTCTCCCTCGTCCTGGGCACCCTAATTTGTTTTCCTATTATGAGTTGAACGCTGGGTTGCTTTTGATTTGGGTGCTTGGACGTGCGCTCGGGTTTCTTGGCTCCTTAGGTGTTGTGCTTGTGGTTGGCTTGTCGGGGTCTAGTGGGTGGCTCGGTTGGTGGCTCGTGTGTCTCCCTCCTCTTCTTGTTCGTTGTAGCTTGTCTAATTTGAATTTGAATGTGTGCTGAACTTGTGATGAGTCCCGGTGACAATTCTTGGTGGGAGGTGCATGGGGGCCAGCCTATGGGGTGTTGTGTGGTGCTGAGCTGCGTGTGGGCCAGGTTTGGCCGCTTGTGAGTAACATATTTGTGGTGTGTGCAACTTTTGGCACGTGATGGTGGTGGCCTGGTCAAAGCCTTTTCAAAGGTGTAGGGCTGTTATCTGAGATGAACAGCTCAAGCTCGGCTCGGGCTCGGCTCGAAAAAGATCGAGCTCGACTCATTCGAAGAGGTAAAACAAGCCGAGCTTGAATAATATTTTAGGCTCGAACCGAGCCCGAGCCGAGCCCGAGCCGTGCCCAAAAGCTCGTTACTTACTAACTTTCACAGTTTTCCTAAATTGCCCATGGAGAAAATATAACCCAATCAAATAAACCCTTTTAATTGGGCTGATAACTTGAGCAAATAAAGCCCAGCCCAACCCATCTCAATCTCTCATATACCCTTTTATGTAGTCTTTACTCTCTCCTACCCTAGTTTCTAATTGAATCAGCCGCCTCTCTCTCTACGCCTCTACCGCATCACGTTGTTATTGTCGCTCCTCCTGCTACCAACTGAGCCGGAACGCCGTCCTCCTCACATCTCCCATGGCGGCACCTTGCGTCTTCTTCTCATATCTACCTTCGATTCAAGTGCATCGGCTTCCCCAACTCTACCTTTGATTCCACCGACTGGATATCCGAGATTTCTGATTTGGGAAGAAATCAAGTGTTAGTGATGTTAGTTTTTTTAGGATGAATTCCTTTTGCTTTAATTAAAATTTTTTTATTGCTTGTCTGGATTCAAACTATCGATTAAAATCAAGTGTTAGTGATGTTTATTTGCTTCTGCAGCCACTTGCCTTTGTTAAAATTTGTATAATACACGTTCTTTTTTTTTCCTGTTGAAATCGATTGTATGTATGAATATTGGAATCGACATTTAGAGGTAGCCTAACCGAGCTTGATCGAGCCTAGGCTTGTTCGCTCGGATTGACCGAGCCTAGGTTTGTTCGCTCATCTTTGACCGAGCTTATCGAGCCTGAGCTCAAGTTCGTGGTTAGGCTCACGAGCCGAGCTCGATCAAAAAAAAGCTCGTATGAATTTTAGGCTCGAGCTGGGCTCGGCTCGTCTACTGTTCGAGCCGAACTTGAACATGTCAAGCTCGGCTCGTTCGGCTCGAATAACACCCCTACAAAGGTGCAGCTTTTGTCTCTTTTTTAATTTGGCTTTGGGGTAGGTTGTTTAGGTGTGTGGGTGTCGTCTACAAGGTGAAATATGGAGTGGATTTAATTAGTGATATTTGTCCTTTGTGCAAGTGCTTATGGCTGTAGTTGAGAGATTGTATTAGGTGGTATTGTTGTAGGTATTTAGTAGATGTTGGGGTTAGGTGTTTTATCGACTAGACAAGGCCTCTATATTCCCATATCGGCAAGCAATTTAGGCTGGTGTGCTGAACGATATGCTTTTCCTGGTGTGGACTGGGATATGAGTATGTTGTGCTTTCGGTTGAACGTTTCCCTTACAATCTTGTGGTGGGTTGTATGTGAGGTAATTCCATGTAGTAGGCCTTCTGTGGGTAGTTGTATCCTTTTTTCGTAAGACTCTTGGTTTGGTCTTACTCTTTGTTACTCCTTGGCTTTATGCAACTATCTATATATTTACCGTTTCAAGTCATAATGGGAGCTTTTTGTGCGAAAAGCTTTCCATGAAATTTTCGGACGAAAAGTGACCATATCGGCATCATTGGCGTCACCTTTATTTATCCATCAAAACTGAGTTGTTTTCGCTCAAATGTGTGCCAAACGTGATTATATAGAGTATAGGTCATAATAGGAGCTTTTTGCGCCAAAAGCTTTCCGTTAAATTTTTGGACCAAAAGTGACCATATCGGCATCACCGGCGTCACCTTTCTTTATGCATCAAAACTGAGTTGGTTTCGCTCAAATGTATCCCAAACATGGTTGTATGGTGTATAGGTCATAATGGGAGCTTTTTGCACGAAAAGCTTTCCGTGAAATTTTCAGACGAAAAGTGACCATATCGGCATCATCGGCGTCACCTATCTTTATCCATCAAAACTGAGTTGTTTTCGCTCAAATGTGTGCCAAACATGTTTATTTGGAGTATAAGTCATAATATGAGCTTTTTGTGCGAAAAGCTTTCCGTGAAATTTTCGGACCAAAAGTGACCATATTGGCATCACCGGCGTCACCTTTCTTTGTCCATCAAAACTGAGTTGTTTTTGCTCAAATGTGTCCCAAACATGTTAAAATGGTGTATACGTCATAATGAGAGCTTTTTGCACGAAAAGCTTTCCGTGAAATTTTCGGAATAAAAGTGACCATATCGGCATCACTGGCGTCACCTTTATTTATTCATCAAAACTGAGTTGTTTTCGCTCAAATGTGTCCCAAACATATTTATATGGTGTATAAGTCATAATGTGAGCTTTTTGCGCGGAAAGCTTTTCGTGAAATTTTCGGACCACAAGTGATCATATCGGCATCACCGGCGTCGATGAGTTTCCCCTTGAGAATCGTTAAATCTCAGTACAAAGTAAGTCGGAACAAGCCTCGAACCAACCGGTGGGAGATGGAAAATGGAGATAGATTTCGGTGGAATATTTTTGGTATTTTCGTGATAATGATAAAACTCAGATTTGGGGGAAAACAAACTGAATTTTATAAAAGATAGCTCAACAAAAACAAGTGGATATGACTCACCACAAGTTCTTGAACATAGATCAAGTACAAACGGATATTATTCACCGAAAATACAAGATCGGACCTTCGATATGACTCACGAAGGAGATGAAGTTTTCAAGTTTCAAACTAAGGATATAAACCTGGTTATTGATGATAAATGGCGTGCCCTCTAATGGCTACAAGGGCTTCATAATATAGAGGAAGTTTGTGGACAGCTTGTGCAAAAAGATGGCTTGCATTAAATGCAATCTTGGAATCTGTTCTCTTCACAAATGCACCAGCTGAATGGGGGATGTATTCCATGATGTCTTCTCTTCCCAATGTGAATTTAAATGCGTGAGAAGTTTGAATCTGGATATGATTTGCCTCCATAATAATCAGCTAGAACCGAGGCATTTCCGGGCTTCTTGGGTTGCGTGTTGTGATCTTCAATTTGTTGTAGACTTGTGAAAGGTTGAACTTGAACTTGATGGTTCATGGGAATGGTTAAGAGTCCTTGAAGAAGGTCAGCTTGAAGTTGCCTTGACCAAGCTCGAGTGATGGAACCGAGAGGCAACTCGTTTGATGAGTCATTTGGAGCTTCGTCAAGTTTTGCTTCTTGATTGATCATAGGTGTGATCATATCATCCTCCCTTCCTTAAAAAGGATTCGACCTCGAATCAGACCCGTCGTCTTGTTTATCATCTCCAACATCAAAAGGAGATAAGATAGCAACATTAAACACATCATGAACACCATACTCACCGGGAAGCTCAATTTTGTAGGCATTGTTGTTGATTCTTTCAAGCACTTGAAATGGGCCATTTCCTCTTGGCTTCAGCTTGGAATTTCTCAATGTAGGAAATGGATCCTTTCTAAGATGAATCCATACAAGATCACCCGGTTCAAAGATGACTTCCTTTCTTCCTTTGTTAGCTCGTTGCACGTATTGGGCCGTTCTCTTTTGAAATTGCAAACGAGTGGACTCTGCAAACTTTTGATGTTCTCAAATTGGTTTGCACCTTCAACACTTTCTTGCTCTTTTATGGAATGGGAAACCAAGTCAAGAGGAGTGATGGGATTCTTGCCATACACAACTTCAAATGGTGTCCTCTTGGTGGCCGAGTGGACTGACCTATTGTAGGCAAATTCAACAAAAGTAAGGCATTGTTCCCACCTACGAAGGTTAGTTTTCAACAAAGATCGAAGCAAAGCACCAAGAGTTTGATTCACAATTTCAATTTGTCCATCCATTTGAGGATGACAAGATGTAGAGGAAAGCAACTTAGTCCCTAGTTTAGACCAAAGTGTTTTCCAAAAATAACTAAGAAACTTAGCATCATGATCAGAGACAATGGTCTTCGGAATTCCATGCAATCTAACAACTTCTTCAAAGAACAAATCAGCCACATAAGAAGCATTGTCGGTTTTATTACATGCAATTAAATGAGCCATTTTGGAAAACCGGTCAACTAGAACAAAAATAGAATCTCTCCCCCTTTTGGAACGAGGAAGTCACAACACAAAATCCATGGAAATGTCTTCCCAAGGAGTATGAGGAATAAGGAGGGGGTATACAATCCATGGGGATTCATTTTCGACTTAGCACTTAAACAAATAGTACATGCAGCACAAAACGTCTCTACATCCCTATGCATGCGAGGCCAAAAGAAGTGCTCCTTCAAAGTATTCAAGGTTTGGTAACACTAAAATGTCCCATTAAACCGCCTCCATGAGCCTCATGAACAAGCAACCTACGAATAGAACTACTAGGGATGAAAAGCTTTTCATACTTAAAGAGATAACCATCATGCATGTAAAACTGATCATTACTACCCTTATCCATGCAAATGTGATAGATTTCACCAAAATCAGCATCATTAGCATATAATTCACGCATGAAAGCAAAGCCCAACATTTTAGCGTCCAGGGTAGAGATAAGAGAATACCTTCTTGAGATTGCATCAGCCACTACATTGTCTTTTCCCTTTTTGTACTTGCTGACATATTGGAAAACTTCTATGAATTCCACCCACCTAGCATGCCTCTTGTTTAGTTTGCTTTGGCCTCGTAAGAACTTGAGTGCCTCATGATCAGAATGGATGACAAACTCCTTCAGCAAGAGGTAGTGTTGCCATGTTTTGAGCACATGAACAAGAGCATACAACTCTTTGTCATAGGTAGGGTAGTTCAACTCAGCGCCACCTAATTTTTCACTAAAGAAGGCAATGGGGCGCCCTTCTTGCATCAAAACTCCTCCAAGGCCAATTTCGTAGCATCACAGTCTATCTCAAAAGTCATCGAGAAAACTAGTAAGACCAATAGAGGGGCATGGGTTAGTTTCTCCTTGAGAATTTCAAAAGGTTGTTCTTGTGGTTTATTCCATTTGAATGGAACATTCTTCTTGGTGAGCTTGGTAAAGGGAGAAGCCAATGTGCTGAAATCCCTTACAAATCTACGGTAGAATCCCGCCAACCCTAGAAAACTCTTCACTTGAGTCATGGTCGTGCGAGTAGGCCATTCTTGGATGCCCTTAACCTTCTCTTCATCAACCTTCAGTCCTGCCTTGCATACAATAAAGCCAAGGAAAACAACATGTTCCGAGCAAAAATGACATTTCTTGAAGTTAACATATAATTTTTGTTCCCTCAAAACTTCTAAGATAAGTATAAGATGCTCAACATGCTCATTTAATGTGCGCTATAAATCAGAATTTCATCAAAATAAACCACCACAAATTTTCCTACGAAAGCTCTAAGAACATGGTTCATCAAACGCATAAAGGTGCTAGGAGCATTAGTTAAACCAAATGGCATTACTAATCATTCATACAAACCATATTTTGTCTTGAAGGTTGTTTTCCATTCGTCTCCTTCCTTCATTTGGATTTGGTGGTAGCCACTCTTCAAATAAATCTTAGAAAACATGTTGGATCCATGAAGTTCATCAAGCATATCATCTAGGCATGGAATGGGGTGCCTATATTTGACAGTGATGGTGTTGATGGCTCTACAATCAACACACATACGCCATGATCCATCTTTCTTAGGCACAAGGATGACGGGGACTGCACATGGACTTAGGCTCACACGCACATAGCCTTTATCCATAAGATCTTGCACTTATTTGCGCGAAAAGCTTTCCGTGAAATTTTCGGACCAAAAGTGACCATATCGGCATCACCGGTGCCACCTTTCTTTATCCATCAAAACTGAGTTGTTTTCGCTCAAATGTGTCCCAATAATGTTTATATGGTGTATAGGTCCTAATGGGAGCCTTTTGTGCGAAAATATTTCCGTGAAATTCTCGGACCACAAGTGACCATATCGGCATCACCGGCATCGCCTTTCTTTATACATTAAAACCGAGTTCTTTTCGCTCAAATGTGTCCCAAACATACTTATATGGTGTATAGGTTAGCTTTTGCGCGAAAAGGTTTTCGTGAAATTGTCGGACCAAAAGTGACCATATCGGCATCACCGGCATCGCCTTTCTTTATCCATCACAACTGAGTTATTTTCGCTCAAATGTGTGCCAAATGTGTATATATGGTGTATAGGTCATAGTAGGAGCTTTCTGTGGAAAAAGCTTTCCGTGACATTTTTGGACCAAAAGTGACCATATCGGCATCACCTTTCTTTATCCATCAAAACTGAGTTGTTTTGGCTCAAATGTGTCCCAAACATGTTTATATGGTGTATAGGTCATAATGGGAGCGTTTTGCGCGAAAACCATTCCGTGAAATTTTCGGACCAAAAGTGACCATATCGGCATCACCGGAGTCACCTTTTTTTATCCATCAAAACTCAGTTGTTTTCGCTCAAATGTGTCCCAAACATATTTATTTAGTGTATAGGTCATAATGGGAGCTTTTTGCATGGAAAGATTTCCGTGAAATTTTTGGACCACAAGTGACCATATCAGCATCATCGGCATCACCTTTCTTTATCCATCACAACTGAGTTGTTTTCGTTCAAATGTGTGCCAAATGTGTTTATATGGTGTATAGGTTGTAATAAGAGCTTACTGCGGGAAAAGCTTTTTGTAAAATTTTCGGACCAAAAGTGACCATATTGGCAACACCTTTCTTTATCCATCAAAAATGAGTTGTTTTCGCTCAAATGTGTCCCAAGAATGTTTATGTGGTGTATAGGTCATAATGGGAGCTTTTTGCATAAAAAGCTTTCCGTGAAATTTTCGGACCAAAAGTGACCATCATGGCACCTTGTATTTATGAGATTGGTGGTTTAAGCGGACATGTTTTCCCAACTTAGCACGTAGGACAGGTACAAGTGTGTTAACACCGGGCCTCCATCGGGCCTCACGAGAATTTTGGGTATGAAATCCCTCTTCCAAAAACTGAACCATCGAATTTCAAACTTTCAACCCGTACTTGGTGCGCAAGATCCAACGAGGGGTTTCATCCCTCAAAACATAACTCGAGAATCATAATCCCGGGCCGTTACAAAGTTGGTATTAGATCGAGGTTTTGCAATCCAAGTACAAAAGGGTTGAAAAAGATTTTGAAAAACCCTCCCAACAATTTCAAAGGTTTTGAACAGATTTAATTGGACCTAGGATAGCAAATAGGATCAAACTCGGAGGTAGAGACCAAGGCGATAGATCACCCCTTAAGGATGTAGAAATCGGGGAACGTTAGGAAAAATTCTAGCTTTTGTTTATAGATGGGTCTAGAAGACTCCAAGGAGTTGCACCGTGGAGGTTGGAGTAGCTGGGTTAGGAGACCGAGAGGTAATTGCCCCCTCCGGTCGGTTGTCCCTCGAAGGACAGCATAGATCGTCTCTGTGCTTTTATAAACTTCAAAAGAGATCGTATTAGCCTCGTTCACTGCTTTTGTGCTGAGTGTTGTATGCTTAGGCTAGGAGTCTGATTGGTATGCCCTGACTATGAAACATGTGTTGAATGTTTGTGCAAACGGGATAGCAGGAGAAACCGCATGCTTATGTAGTCGGATTTCCAGTTCGGTGGAACAATCCTTTCTATTGTCCAATCCTCCTTGATGATTCCTAACATTTCCATCGTCCATCCCACAAAAGTGTAGGTGTGTTGATTAGGTTAAAGAGTATCCACTCCCTCTCGTTCTGATTCCTATTCCGTGTCCCAAACAATGATGTTCACATCGAGCTCTTCTGCATGATGATAAGTTGATTGCGTCAGAAGTTGTAATCAGATTCATGGTTACTTGAGTGTGTTCGCTGGAGGGGCGGGGAGTGTATGTAATAGGAGAATAAAATAAAGCACAACTAGACTATCTCCCTGTCCCTAATAAATAATACAAGAATCCCCTCCCTTGTAGTAGTAGGGTAATTCAGGATCGAATCCACGAGGAGGTATGTCAGCGCTTCCTTTGTTGTACTCATGATCAAGACTTTCGACCTCAGCAGACACTCGATATCGAGTATACAGGTCGATATCAACCTCAGTTCTGGTCGATTTCCTAGCGCAGTTCCTGCAGAAGACAAAACAGCAAGTCGACGTCGAGCAGAGATCTCGATATCGATGTTAGACCTCGATATGGACCCTTATGGTCGATTTCGATGCTTGTCACAGAAACTGTTTTTGTAACCAATTTGTCGGAAAAGGATCCGAAGAAAATAGAATGGAGAAGGAAGATGAACAGAAACAAAACTAAGACTTTTATGAAGAATTTAATTAATTAAAATGCTTCCAAAGTCGGGGTTTCATGCCACAACGATAACAATGCAAGTTTCATGCTAAAGATATGAACTTTAATGTCTTTCCGTCAAATAACTTTCGATATCAACACTTAGGTGATTAGAGGCTCTCGCATAATTCCTAAGAGTTACTATCCAATTCATGAGCAATTCAAGTTCGCAATATGAGTGGCTTTCGCTTCAATAATGCAAATAATGAATCTCCCTAACTTTCGCAAAGGATCATGCATAGGGTAGAAGACAGAATCGCATAAAAGTCATACCTTTGATGCACTTACCTCACATTGCTATCGTCGGGCTCACCCCGACCCTAGAAGTGGGTTGACTAATCGCTCCTCATCATGCACATCATCATCATTGTTATTGAAAGAAATCTACTTTGAATTAAAACTCCGAAAGAAAGTACAACCGAACAAGCCACTCCAATCTCGCTTTACAACTCCACTCGACCTCCTCTCTCTCTCTCTCTATTCTCTATTGCAACTGAAATTCTCTGCGAAAATTGGATACCTAAACTCAGCCCTATTGGCCTCTATTTATAGATGTCGATAAGGACTCGAAACCTTATCTTTATTCTCTAAAATAAACTAAAACAAAGTAAAAGCTAAAACTCAATGGTGAAATCAGCCTCCTCATGATAGATCTGGTGTTGATGATAGGGAATCTCGACCTTTGGATAGATATTGTAAGCATTGGATATAATTCTATCAAAATCGGAGTCGAATTCCTCTGCTGGCATAGTCGATATCGACCCTTAGACATTGATATCGACCCCTCCAAAATCTTATCTCGAGCTTCTCCTTCTCCTACTCGAACTAGCACTCGACTTCTATCAACTTGGTTGATCTGGCAGCCTCGATATCGACCCCCAGACGTCGATATCGACCTCTTCTGTGTCGATATGCTCTGTTTCTTTTCTGCTCGATTCCTATGTCTCTGATGTACTCGATGTCGAGGTCTTCAATCGATTTCGACCTCTTCAGAAGACTTCGAGTTCTTTTTCCGCTCTTCCGAATTCATCCATTTTTATCCTGTTTTCTGCGAAATCACATGGAGACTCGTGCAAACCCATATATTTGACATTTTAAGCATAAACTACACTATTCCCATTTTTTCCTATTAATGTGCATGCAAAAGACAATAAAATGGATTCATATGTGCATAGAAAATATGGCAATTTAGACTCACATCAGAGTGTGTGATGGAAAATGAGCGTTGGCATGATTTCGAGTCTAGAGAGTGAGTTGCCTTAGGGAGTCATCCTTCTCGATTTTTGAAATGGTCGACCCGTGTCTTCTTGTCACTAGAGTCTAAACACGAACTTTGCCATCCTCTTTCGGAAAGTAAAGTGATTAACCTCTCACCTTACCATGATAAGCCACACTAGAGTCCCACGGGAAATGGGGTGACAAGTCGGTTGGGATGAGTCGATTATTACCCTTAGGGATTTCTGTCTGATTATAATGGTAGCTTCTCTAGAATTGTGTTACTTGATGTGATATTATGTACATTCTTGACATGAACCTTGTGAATGATCATTAGCGAGAAACTACATATGCCATTACATCCATGCTTAGCTACATTGCTTAGGTCTCGTGTTATACCTTGCTAGATTTCTGTCATGATCCTATGTAGTTCCAACATGGTCTACTTGGCCTGTTTCAATAGTCGTGATAACGATTGATTGAGTGCATGTGCCTCATGTTATGAATCCGTGTGATTGTTGCTCTACCTTGACTTAGGTTCATGATAGTGTGGTCAGCTCTTCTTGGTATACATATTCCCATAAAATGATCTCCTTAGCATGTTACTCGATGATGCCTCGATGATTATCATGCCTTCTGTGACAATAAACCCATAGCATGCTCACCCCTTTTGACATTCGTGATGCCCCCTGATGTACATATTTATAGTCATTTTTATTCGCATCTTTTGACTTCATATTTCATTCAATTCCTAAAATAAAGGTTAAAAATAATATAAATTTGTGTAGAATGAGCCAACGTGCAAGAAATAGAGTTTGCACAAGTTTTGGTCTAATTATTTAGGAATTGGAGCGGAATCAGAGTCAAAACGATGAAGCCAAGGGAAGCTGAAAAGCGATCGATATCGATAAGACTGGTCGATATCGACTGAAGACCTCGACATGGACTCTGAGTGTTGAGATAGACCACAAAGACCAACCTAGAAGAGCACTCGATATCGAGTGAGGGTGCCGACATCAACAATGCCCCAGAAATCGAGTGAAGTAGAACCCGTCGAGCAGATTCAGAGTGGTCGATATCGATTGGACTTCGACAAGGGTTGGACGCGCTTTTCGAGGCGCGGATTTGAAGTTTTATCACATAAGCCATGAATTATCCTCTTAATTAGATAGATTATACCTAGGGGATATTCTCTTTTTTCCCTAAAGATTTATTTAGTTATTTTAGATATTAAATAAAGATTTATCCTATTTGCTTGGATAAAGTTTAGATAGAAGATAGGATCTACTTTCCTTGGATAGCGAGGATTAGTAGCCTATAAATAAAGCCCCAGGGGGCTGGTTTTTATTCATTCAATTCCAGAAGATACTATCAATAGCAATAGAGTTAGAGAGAAGCTTTAGGGTTTGGTGTTTGTGAAAGTCGACGTTGGATTGTAAGGTTTCAGAGTTTCAATTAATGCAAGTTTCCCTTTTTCCATCAATGGTGTCTTATGCGATGAAGAGCGAATAGTTTTCCAAAGCTTCTAGGGTCGGGGTTAGCCCGACGTTAGCCATGCGTGCCTGAGGTAAGTATTTGATGTCGATATCGTTGTGCCTATATCATCTCCTACGGTTCTATGTGTAAAGGCTCGAATTTTTAAATCCTAATTTCTCATAAAAAGGAAAATAAAAATCAATTTAAAAGTGGAATTTAACGAAAAACTCGATAACTCGGATTTTGAACTCATGAAGCAGATTCCCGACCTGAACAAAATTTTAAGAACTAACATGGAAACCTTGATTCTCGGATTTCAAATTCTAATTCCGCAAAAGAGAGAGCGGGATTTGGGAAGCTAACATCGGAAACTAACTTCGGGACCAAACTCGGGATTCGAACTCGCAATGTCGAAATGAAGATCCTCACCCTCACTCCCTCTATCCCTAGCCGACATTCTCACACAATCTAACCCATATTGGAGCCAAAATTTGGTGCCATGAGCCAATTTAAAATTGGTAAAAGATGTCATTACCCAAAATGGTGAAGCATCCCCATCCTCCTTTTCTTCTCCTCTTCCCTACACCCTTCTCTTTGGGCAAGATGCCAACTCATTTCTATCTCATCCTTATCCCATCTCCAACCAAAAATCAGCCCCATATTCCCATTTACATAATTTGATTTTTTGACCCCCATGTCTCACCCCAACACATTCAAGGAGACCCTAAAAATCTCACCCAAAGTCTTGGAGGTAACACAAGAAACCTAAACACACCTCACTCCTTTGTTCCTACCATTTTCCTCATCCATTGTTGAGAATTCCAACAGCCCTAAACACACCATTTCGTGCTCAATCATCACCACACCATCCCTACTTCATCATCCCCTTCAACTCCCTCCTCCATTCCATGCCAAAGGAGCTCCATTCCACCTCTTGAGCTCAAAGCAAGCCAAAGCAAGCTCCTTTTCTCTTCCTCCCTCCATGAGCAGCAACAACAACTCCCTTAGCCTCCCTATGAGGTCCTCAAAGTGTAAGAAGAAGCCCCAATAACCCGGAGAAAGCCCCGAGAAGCCCTAGAAGACTCAAACTCTCTATTTTTAGATTCAAGAAGGCACCCTCGCGCAAAAACGAGTCCAATAGGAGCCCGGATAAAGCTTCACAAGCAAACCGAAGGAAAAGAAGAAACTCGGGTGATACTTTGTGGTTATGATTGATGTGTGCCGGATCTTCTGTTATGCTGTTCTACATGGCCATGTAAGTCTCTATGGAGCTTACTCAGATTGAATAGAACCCTGCGTTATGTGCATGATATACTCGGTGTTGCATATGCATAAAAGCATGCCATGTAGTATCCTGCTTAGGTTGCATAATTAACTGAGCATACTCATTCTTTATGCGTTTGTAAACAAAACGGTCGTTATCTGTGAAGTATCTAGAGTCTTTGCTAGGGTCATAGGACGGCCCAATCTTATCGAGTTTCGTCCTGAGTCATTCGAGTCATATGGCACCACCTTTACTTATATTTTGAGCATGATTACGAGATTTGACTGTGGGCTTTATATATGATTACGGGTCGGGCCTGCGGGCCGATTCGATTATAATGGAATGAAATGCATTCATGAACTAGCCAGTCTCCACCCTATAGGGAAAGGGGGTGGAGGTAGGAGAGGGATATACCACTTGGTATTCTGTGATAAGGCCTTATTATTATCATGCACCTGATCTTAGGGGCATGCTAGTGTGTTAATATTCTGCCTTGCATCTAGAAGCATGATTATTAGGTATAGCGTATGTGTGTACATATTGTGGGGACAACACCCTTAAGGAAGGGACAGACCCAAGTAGGCATCATCTGATCCCGCCCACTATTAACGTTTTTAGGTATCCATTATGCTTACCACTATTGAGGCTGGTTTGGCTCCATGACCGTGGGGTTCTAACTGGGCAGAAAGAGAGAGTTGAGACTATGACTACACTGAATTAATAACGGTTTGGATTTACGTATTTGGATAATGTTTTGACCCGACTCCGCCGTGGCAACCTTATGTATGACTTTGGAAACTTGACTAGGCCATAGGGCAGGTACAGGGGACTTACCCCGGGGATTCCAACGGCCCCTCTCGATTTTGGGTGTGAAATCCCACTTTCGAAGCTCGATTGTTTGTTTCAAGCCTTCAATCTGTACTCGGGGCACAAGATCCCATCGAGGGGTTTCATCCCTCGAAACGTAACCCAGGAATCATAATCCCGGGTCTTTACACTATGTTTAGTCCTAATCTCAAGAAAAGGGATTCATGCTAACAACTTGAGTTATAAACATAAAATTGGTAGAGACAATTTGGTTTATTTGCAAGAGTATTCTTAATCGTTGGCGTACGGCGAAAGCTTGTCTCTCGGGTGAAATAGCGCAATTGTCCGTCTTATTTGCCTTATTTCATGCATTGGTTAACGTTGTGGCAAACCCTAGCCCTAGGAGTTATCTTTTATATATTTGAATTACATAAAAATCAAGTCTTTATTCTGTTCATCGCTCCTTATTCATCCTATTCGTCTTTGGCCATCTTTACCGATAAACTAACGTTTCAGTAGGACCAGTCGATTTTGACCACTATAGTCGATATCGACCACTTTGCCCAGATCGGCGATTTTCTATATCGATCACGATCTCCTTGCACCAATTGCATGAGGTCAATTTCGAGTAACCCACTCGATATCGACTGCCCTGTGTCGACTGGCAGTTTTCTGAGCCAGGTCGACTCATTTGCTGACATCGATATCGACCACTCTAGTCAATATCGAATGTCGTTTTTGTCCCTGTAGGTTTTCTGTTGCAGTAGGAATCGACAGCCTAGGTCGACGTCGAGTACTTTGCTTGAGATCGAGGCTTCTGTTCGACATTCAGGAAGTGATTTCAAGACTGTCTAGGATCCCGCTGACACGCTTCCTCGTGGATAGATCCTGACTACCCTTCTACTACAACGGGAGGAAGTCTTGTAATTATTTGCATAGATTAGGATTTGGTTTGCTTATATTTTATATATTTCTTTAGACTCGACATTCCTCCTATCAACAAATTGGCGCCGTTGTTGGGGAAGTAATCAATCGCGCCCTAGTAGTCTATCTCACATCTCTTTTGAGTTTTGTTGTATAGGTGTATGCGACACGCTGCTCGCCCACCTGAATTCGAACGTATAGACAACCCTGAAAGCTATCTTCACCTTCGCGCTAGAATCCAAAGAGCCATGGCGGAACAAGAGACCCAGGTTCAACACATTGAGCGTCTAAGAAAGCATGTCGAGGATTTCACAACTAGAGAGGCAGCACTAAAAGAGCGTGCCGACAGGGAGGAGGAACCTAGGAGGCAAATAGAAGTCCAAATCAATGACTTCTCTCAGTGCCTAAGGCTGAATCGGCCATTCTTATCCCTTCTTCTAATTTTGAGATTAAACCTAACATCTTAATTGAAATTAGGCGACGTCAATTTGAGGGGATATCTAACAATTGTCCTCTAGATCATATTTCATTATTCCTCGACTTGTATGATACAATTGAAGACGCACAAAGCCTTGAATATGTTAAACTGAAGGCTTTTCGTTGGTCTCTCGCAGGGAAAGCGCTAGCATGGTTGGAGAGCCTAGCCCCCAGATCGCTCCGCACATAAGATGAAGTCAAGCATGCCTTTCTCAACAAGTTCTTCCCACCATCCAAGACAGCAGTGATACGACAGAAGATCATGGCCTTCAAACAAAGGCCACATGAAACCCTAGCGCAAGTGTGGGAGCGGTTTAAGGAGCTGCTGAGGTCTTGTCCTACGCATGGGCAACCACCATACGACATCCAGGAGATCATCTACAATGCCCTGGACGTAAAAACAAAAGACATAATTAACACCTATACCTCTTTTGGGTATCTCGAGCTCCTACCACAACAAGCTTGGGATACTATAGAGAGGTTGGTCGAATTTGACAACATCTATGGGACTCATGTGGCCTCCGACTCAAGGCCTGGCCCATCCATGCCACTCTATGAGCCCTCCAAGGAGATTGATCCCGACGTCAAAGATCAATTCCTGCAAGATCAACTCAGGAGGCTTCAAAAGCAAGTCAAATTCCTCTCTGCCAACCAACCCTGCGCTGAATGTGGCTCCTTCAGGCATATCACCACCGATTGCCCCCACACGGAGCAAGTACAACTAGCGGAGGCTCATCAGGAGGCGCGCTACATGAGGAATCCAATTCGACAGGGGTACCAAAATTGGGGAAATCGACCACCCCAATACAACCCCAGGGATCCTCCGCCTTATAGAGCTCCAGGCCATCCAGAGAGAGAACCATGACGTGACGATGTTCAACTCATCCTTGATGAGTGATGGAGGAACCAGGCTGCAAGTCAACAATCTAGCAACGCTATCCAGAACCAACTTCAGGGCCTCAACGTTCGAATGGGGGAGATGGATACTTGGAAGAAGACAATTGAGACCCAAATGGGTCAATTTGCGGCCCAAATCCCAAAGCCACCCGGCAAACTCCTTGGACAACCACAAGAAAATCCAAGGGGGCAAGCCGGGCACATTGCCACTATCAACCTAAGGAGTGGACGCACATTGCACGAGCCACGGAACGAAGGAGAAATCGCTGAAAATGTAGTCGATGTCGAGACCCCAGTCGATATCGAGAGCCATGTCGACGTCGAACCCACTATCGATGTCGAGCCTACTGCGAAGCATACAACGGAGCCAGAGAGGCACTCGATATCGAGTGACCCGGTCGATATCGACCATCCCTTCAATGTCGACCCCTCTGGAAATCGACCACAACTTCAGACTACCCCGAGATCGACCAAACCAGTCGATATCCACTACCCTGATGTCGATGTCGACCTATCCAGATAGCAGAAATTGACCACTTCACCTACAAAGCCATCCAAAACACTACCTTATCCTTCCAAGGCGCTGAGAGATCCAGAAGACACCAAATTCATGCGCTTTGTGAAGATTTTACAAGGTCTCAACCTCACCATCCCACTCATGGAAGCGCTCAATGAGATGCCTGCCTACATGAGGTTCCTGAAGGACATCCTGTCCAGAAAGAGGTCCATTTTAGAGATCGTCGGTGAATGCAATTCTATTGGGTTCCCTGAAAAGCGCGGCGATCTAGGCAAGTTCGCAGTAACGGTAGGGGTTGGGAAGCATCAATTCAAAGCCCTATGAGATCTTGGGGCTAGTGTTAGCTTGATGCCCCTATCAATATGGAAAAAAGTGGGTGTAGGAGCGTTCGAGCCCGTCGACATGAAGCTCTACATGGTGGACAACTTCTTTGTGAGACCAACTGGGGTTGTGGATGATGTCTCTGTCAAGGTGGGAAAGTTGTTCATACCCACGGAGTTCATCGTGTTGGACATGTCGAAGGATCCTATTGTGCCTATCATCACTGGTAGGCCATTCTTATAAACAACGGATGCCAACATCAATGTGAGGAACGAAACCCTTACATTCACAATCGGCAACGAGGTCATGGAGTTTCGCTTCAACCCTACAATGAGCGAAACAAAACAGATGGAACAAGTTGCCCTCTCACCAGCAAAAGAAGAAGCTTCGCAATTTTTTGTTGGCGAGGATGGAAACAGCAAAGAGAGTCAACATCGACTCGAACCAGCCGATATCGATTGCAACACTCGAAATCGACCAGTAGTACTCGATATCGAGTGAACCAACTGATCCATCGAGTTGCCAGGTGCTTATGTATGGGGTCCCTGACGTCAACATCAATCCTCACCAGTCGACATCGACTTCTACACTCGAAATCGAGCACCTTCTGTCGAGATCGACTGACCCTCAGCCCGAAGATTGTTGTTTCGGGCCCGAACAGGTAAGCTCAAGTATGCTCCCTAACCCTCCTCTGTCCATTACTGATGATTCAACTAATGGAAGGGTCAAAGCTCCATGGTTTGCCCATATTTCTAAACTTAGGTCAAGAAAGAGAAGGAAAGTACCCAATGAAGAAGAGCCTAACGAAGAGGAAGCCTTGGTTGTCGAACTTAGCTACTGTCAAAAGAACCTAGATGATCTAGGAGAAGGCACAATCTTGAAGGGTCCCTACCTTAAGAATTCATGAAGCATTGACGGAGAAGTCGACCTAGCGACTCAAAAATCTAGAGCGTGTACATAAACATTAAATTTTTCCGCATAGATGGTTTTTAGGGTTTCGGATTTTGGATTTTGGGATTTTGAAACTTTGTTAATTCGTCGCTTTATCTAACAAAGATTTCAGATTGCCAAGCAAAAGAAACGACGCTACTGCAAAAGCAGTCGAAATCGACCAGGCTAGTCAAAATCGACCACCCTAGGGTCGAGCCACCCCCTGGAGTGGACATCGATGACTCAGGAGCGAAACACAACAGTCGATATCGACCAACGTAATCGATATCGACTATGTAACACCCCCTTTTAATACACTGAGAGAGTGTTGCAGCGCCAGCAATTACGCAGAATTTAATGTCTTTGTAACCGCCTTAGGCTTATAGGGACATGCAATCATGCTCCCATAAACAAGATGATAACATACAAATACTAAATCAGCGGAAGACTTAAATTTAAAATAATATTCTAAAATAAGGTTACCCAAAACAAAGGGGTCCAAATAAGGTAACCAACTTAATAAAATAGTAGCAGCGAAAATAAATAAACTTAAATACCATAAATTCTAAGAGTTTGTACCTTAATGCAAAACACAATAAAATGAAAACAATGAAATCCTTTATTCTTCAGCACCTCAAGACCGTTTACCTCAACCTGCTGATCAACGGCTGAGGTGTAGTATGCAAACCAGGGACCCCCAATCATCCAAAGGAAAAAAAATAGGACGGTTAGTCTTTTTACGACTAGCAAATGGCAGAAAGTAAAATGTCCAAGACTCCGTCTACCACCCATTGACCATAAAAGGGTATTGGTGCTTGTAGACTAAAATCTAAATTATGAGTAAATATTTATATGGAAACCTGACTCTTAAAATTAAAACAAAGTAACCGGATGATCCATAAGGACCAAGTGTTTGAATGGGATGCGGATCCGAAGACCCTAAGGAATCATATTCCGAGTACGGAAAGAATATGATATAACGTCGTTGAAACTGGGTGACCTATTAGTAAAATAATATACAACACACAAATAATAATACACTTATAACAACGTTATCATTTCATTAGGACAAGTGATACTGGCCTCGCCCGCATATACTGGGCGGATGACGTACTACCCATACGTAGATGTACCCATTCGAGAGAGTCGCAATTTCGAAGGGGCATCTCAGGAGATGTTTATAGAGAAAGGTATAACACAATCTTGACCTGAATTTACCATTTTCCATTATTTAAGGCACAAATCAATAGTAATAATAATAATAATAATAATAATAATAATAATAATAATAATAATAATAATAATAATAATAATAATAATAATAATAATAATAATAATAATAATAATAATAATAATAATAATAATAATAATAATAATAATAATAATAATAATAATAATAATAATAATAATAATAATAATATTGCAATAACAATACACAATAGCATACTTTCCTATTATTAATTCACAATTTCATCCTAGGTGACCACAAAAGGCAGGTTGTGCACTTTAAACTAGGGCTGGGCAAAATTTGGATCGGACCGGAATCGGACCGGGATCGGACCGAAAATTACAGTTTTTGGATCGGACCGGTATATTACGGTCCGGTCCATGGTCCAAGAAATTCTTATTTCCGGTTTTCGGTCCAAACCCGGGATCGGACTTGAATTTCCGGTCCGGACCGGAATTGGACCGGATTTCTTATCATTAAAAAAAACAAGAAGAGGTGAATGTGTGTGAGGCGTGCCTCTCTCTCCGTTTCACTTTTAGATCTAGGTTTTTTGTGTATATTTTGACAAATTAATATCGATTTTAGTATAGATTTGGAGAAATCATAAATATTTTAGACTAAGATTGAAGAATCTCATCCCGATTTTAAATCTAGGGTTAAGAAATTTCAATCTATGGTAAAGTTCCGGTCCAACCGGTCTTTACGGTCCGCGGACCGGAAAGACCGGGACCATAAGTTCCGGTCCCGGTCTGATCCGCGGTCCAAGTTCTTGGAGATTACGGTCCACCGGTCTTGGACCGGACCGGAATCTTCGGTCCGGTCCGGTCCGGTCCAGACCGGAAGCCCAGCCCTACTTTAAACTATAAGGTGCACGAAATAATATGAATTACAAGCATGGATATCCAAGACAATTAATATTCCATACTTAACTAGCATGAAGGGAACAAAATGGGCAAATCATGCTTTTAGGAAGTTCGGGCATTTAATATAATTTTCTCAAATAACGGGATCAAATTATAATTACTCGAGTTGTCATGCTATGTGAGATTAAGGAGTTGATAAATAGAAAAAAACTGATCTAACTTGCATATTTATCACGAACCCATAGCATGGAATTAAAAGACACGAAAGACAATATTTGAAAAAGGCACGAAATTGCAGAAATGCACTAAATGGACCAAACCACTTGCCATAATCCGACGAAATGCTTAATCGTGGTTGAGGAAAATAATTTGATATTGGACCTGAGATTTTACAGAAATTAGAAAGGGTATTAGTAACTTTCAGAAATTAAGGAAACGACCCCGTAACTTTTAAAAAGTACAAAACTTACCCTAGCTTTTCTCGAAAAATCACTCAATTATGTACCCACTCAATATCAGGAGCAATATAGACTTCAAAATGTACCAATACAGTATATAGGTTAGAATAGCATCGCGTACTTAATCGAAACTCGACAAATTGCGATGAACGGAGCGGATCTTACACAAACGGAACTCGAAAATGTCCAAATTTCGAACTTAAGATCCCTTGGTATGGTATGAATCTAAAACACAATGATTTATAAGAATTATCAGCCCCTTGGTTTGAAAGAATGGAAAAACGTACATAAAGATCACGTTTTTCTGCACATAGGAAATCTGCTCCCTAGTCAACTCCGAGGATGCAGTGCGGGCGCCTCGAAGTAGAAATGAGCAAGGAGAGAGTTGGAATTGATAGAGGGTGCTGCAAGGTTTATGTAGATGTCAAAATAAGAATCGCCGGTTCACTATGGTTGATGTACATATTTGTACCTCCTTTTATTGCATCTTTTGACTTCTTATTTCATTTGATTTCCAAAGAAAATGTTCAAAAGAATATAAACTTGTGTAAGAATGGGATACAGTGCAAGAAATAGAGTCTGCACAAGTTTTGAGCTAGCCATGCAAGAGTTCGAGTGAAATCAGAGTCAAAACGAAGAAGCCAAGTGAAGCTGAGTAGAGGTAGATATCGACCTTCAACATCGATATCGACCATAGTTGTCGTCACACCTTCTGAGTGTCGAGATAGACCACACAGACCAACCAAGAAGGCACTCGATATCGATCACCTAACATCGATATCGACCTCCACATAGACATCGAGTAGAGATGGACAAGTCGAGCAGAAATACAGACATCGATATCGACCTCCAATGTCGATATCGACCTTTTCTCGACAGAAGATAGATTCGATATCGAGACGCGGATTGGAAACTTTATCTTTAAGAATGCACGGATTTATCTTGTAACATATAGATAGATAGCAGCTGGGATTTATCTACTTTTTCCCTTTATGTTTTATCAAGTTAGTTTAAGTTTCATCAAAATAAAAGACCTATCCTAATTGTTTGGATAGAGTTAATAGTTTAGATAGAAGTTACAATCCTTGGATAGCAAGGATTAGTAGCCTATAAATAAAGTCCTAGGGGCTGGTTTGTTAGAATCATGCAAGCAAGAAAGAAATAGCAATAGGCAATAAAAAGTTAGAGTTTTAGTTTTGAGCTTTAAAGTTTCAAACGCTTACGATAGTTGGCGTTGAGATTGTAAAGATTCAAAGTCTTCCGTTTATGCAAGTTATTTCAATTCAAAGCATGTCTACAATCAACATGTGAGAGTAGTCCTCCAAAGCTCTTAGGGTCGGGGTGAGCCCGACGTTAGCCATGCGTGTTTGAGGTAAGTGTTAGATGTTGATATCGTTGTGTCTATATCATCTCCTACGATTCTATGTTTAGTCCTAATCGAAAGAAAAGGGATTCATGCTAACAACTTGAGTTATAAACATAACATTTGTAGAGACAATTAGGTTTATTTGCAAGAGTAATCCTAAGAGTTGGTGTACAGCGAAAGCTTGTCCCTCGGGTGAAATAGCGCAATTGTCCGTCTTATTTATCTTATCACATGCATTGGTTAACGTTGTGGTAAACCCTAATCCTAGGAGTTGCTTTTTACATAGTTTATACACACAAAGTATTCGACCTTTCTTTGCCGACAAAAAGCTAAAAACTTTGCAGGAGAAGACATCGATATCGACCACAGACGTTGATATCGACCACTGAGTTCGTCGACAGTTTACTGAGTCGACGACGATAATCCCTGTTGAGTTACTAAACATCGATATCGACCCTTCAACGTCGATATCGACCACATGTGTCGACTGGCAGTCTTTTGAGCCAGTCAATTCCGTTGACTAACATCGATATCGACCTTCCCCTGTCGATATCGACTGCTTGTTTTTGTCTCTGCAGGTCTTCTGTGCAGAAAGTCTCGACAGCCGAGGTCGACATCGAGCTCCAAGGTCAAAATTGAGGCTTCTGATCGACGCAAGACGTGAGATTTTCCAACGCTATTAAGATCCCGCTGACATGCCTCCTCGTGGATCGATCCTGACTACCCTTCCACTACAACGGGAGGAAGTCTTGTAATTATTTGCATAGACTAGGAGTCGGTTTACATTTACATCTTATTATTTGTATTTAAGAACTCGACGATCCTCCTATTAACAAATTGGCGCCGTTGCCGGGGAGGCAATCAATCGCGCCCTAGTAGTCTATCTCACGTCTCTACCTAGTTTGGTTTTGCAGGTGTATGCGACGCGCTGATTGCCCACTGGAATTTGAAGGAGTAGACGACCCTGAGCGCTATTTCCATCTAATAGACCAAGCTCAAAGAATCATGGCGGACAACGCGAACCAGGCTGAACTTATTGAGCAACTAAGGAAGCAGTTCGAGGTCTTAACGACTAGAGAGGCGGCACTTAAGGAGCGTGCGGATAGGGAGGAGGAAGGCCGGAGGCAAATAGAAGCCCAAATCAATGCCCTCTCTCGGAATTCCAAGCAATATATGCACCCCGCTCACACAGTGCCTGAATCGGCGATTCTTATCCCTGCCTCTAATTTTGAAATTAAACCTAACTTCCTTACTGAAATAAGAAGGCATCAATATGAAGGAAAACCTAATGAATGCCCTATGGCACATATTTCAACCTTCTTAGACCTCTATGATACTATTGCTGATGGACAGAGTCTTGAATATGTCCAACTAAAAGCCTTTCGTTGGTCACTTACATGAAAAGCATTGCAGTGGTTGGAAAGCTTAGCCCCAAGATCGCTACGCACCTGGAATGAAGTCAAGGACGCGTTCCTCAATAAGTTATTCCCGCCTTCTAAGACGGCGTTGATCCGACAGAAAATCACGGCTTTCAAACAAATGCCTGGTGAGGCTCTGGCGACTGTTTGGGAAAGGTTTAAAGACCTACTACGATCATGCCCGACGCATGGCCAACCACCGTACGTGATTAAGGAAATCATTTACAATGCTCTTGATGCTGCAACCAAGAAGAGGATCAACACTTACACCTCCTATGTCTATCTTAAACTCGCTCCACAAGAGGCTTGGGAGACCATAGAGAGGTTGGTGGAGTTCGACAACACATATGGGACTCCTGAGGCTTCCGACACACCATCATCGTCGAGGCCTGCCCCATCCATGCCCTTATATGAACACTCCAAGGTAATCGATCCGAACGTGAAGGAGCAATTCCATAGAGATCAACTTCGAAAGCTTCAAAAGCAAGTGAGGTTCCTTTCAGCGAACTAAGATTGCATTGAATGTGGATCGCAGCGGCACACCACCATCGTGTGCCCCCATGCTGAACAAGTACAACTAGCGAAGACTCACCAAGAGGCGCGCTACATAAGGGGTCCAAATCACCAATATTGGGGAGACCAAAGGTTCCATCAACCACAAAGGAACCTGGTTAACCCTAGGGACCCCCGCCTTATAGAGCTCATGGACACCCGGAGAGGGACCAACATAAGAATGATCTACAACTTGTGCTGGATGAAATCAGGCGGAACCAGGCTAAGAATGACCAATCCAACAATGCCATCCATTCTCAACTCAATCACCTTACCACAAGGATTGGGGAGATGGATATTTGGAAAAAGAGCGTAGAGACCCAACTGGGTCAATTGGCTGCGTAAATCCCTAGACCGTCCGGAACATTCCCTGGGCAACCCGCTACAAATCCTAAGGGGCAATCCAGGATGGGCCATGTCGCAGCCATGCAATTAAGGAGTGGCAACAAAGTACAAAAGCCACGAACGGAATCGGAGGAGAAAGCAGCAGACCTAGTCGACATCGACAGACCAATCGATGTCGATCCAGAGGTCGATATCGACCACCAGGTCAACCCAAGGGTCGACATCGAGGCCACTACAGAGCCATCAGAGCCACAACAAAGGTCGACATCGACCATGCCAGTCGATATCGACCAGATCCCTGTCGACATCGTTGTCCAGCAGGCCCCTCCGACCTCCGTTTTGGCCCCTATGCCAAAGAAGACGTTGCCATTCCCATACAAAGCATTGGAGGATCCCACCAAACGTAAGTTTAGGCGCTTTGTAAAAATTCTTCAAGGACTTAACGTTACCATTCCTCTTAGAAAAGCCCTAAGTGAGATGCCCGCCTATGTACGATTCCTGAAAGACATCCTTAGCAAGAAGAGATCCATGGCAGAGATCGCAGAGGAATGCTCAAAGATGGACTTCCCTGAGAGGAGGAGTGATCCAGGGAAGTTTGCAATCACCGTGGGACTTGGCCAACATCGCTACAAAGCCCTATGTGACCTAGAGGCAAGCGTAAGTCTCATGCCTCTCTCTATTTGGAAAAAGGTGAACATTGGCGCACTTGAACCTGTGGATATGAAACTCTATATGGCTGACAACTCTTTCGTCAAGCCCACAGGTATAGTTGATCACGTTCCTGTAAAGGTAGGTAAGTTCTTTGTGCCTACTGATTTCATTGTATTGGAGATGCCTGAAGATCCTGTAGTGCCTATTATCCTTGGTAGGGCTTTCTTAGCTACTGCTGATGCCAGTATAAATGTACGTCGAGGATTACTAACCTTTACTATAGGGAACGAAGTGATAGAATTCTCTTTCAACCCAACCATGAGCGAAACGAAGCATCTGGAGCAAGTTGTCCTCTCGCCAGCTAAGGAAAATCTTAGAAAATTTTTGTTGGCAAGGACGAAAACAGCAAGCAGGGTCGACATCGACTGGAACCAGTCGATATCGACTAAAAACATTGAAATCGACCCCCCTTGGTCGAAATCGAGAATGCCAGATTGTTTCCAGGAGCTTAAGTATGGGGTCACAGAGGTTGATATTGACCCCCACATATCGATATCGACCACAGAACTCGAAATCGACCCACCTTGGTCGAAATCGACCACCCCTCAGCCCGAAGATTTTTGTTTCGGGCCTAAACAGGTAAGCCCAGGTATGACTCCTAACCCTCCTCTGTCCCTTATTGACAAATCAATTAAGCCCATTATTGATAATTCTACTAATGAGAGGGTCAAAGCTCCATGGTTTGCCTATATTGCTAAAGTTAGGTCAAGAAAGAGAAGGAAAGCGCCCAAAGAAGAACCTAACAATGAAGAAGCCTTGGTCGCCGAACTTAGATACCACCAAAAGGACCTAAATGACCTAGGAGAAGGCTCAAGCTCAAAGGGTCCCTACATTAAATGCTCATAAAGAATTGACGGAGAAGTCGGCCTAGCGACTCAAAACTCTAGAGCATGTACATAAAACCTTTAAATTTTCATAGATGGTATTTAAGATTTTTGGATTTTTAATTTTTGAAACTGAGATAATTCGTGGTTTTATCTATACTTCTAACAGAGATTTCAGGTTATCAAGCAAAAGGAATGACGAAGAAGAAAAGAAGTTTCTACAGAGGCAGTCGAAATCGACCAGGCCAGTCGAAATCGACCCCCCCCCAGGGTCAAGCATCTCTTGGAATCGACATCGAGGACTCAGGAACAAAAAGCAGAGGTCGATATCGACCATAATCATCGATATCGACCCCCATCAGGCAGCCCTTGTCTTCACTTTCTTCCTCGACTTCGACAGATGCAGTCAACATCGACCACTGACATAGATATCGACTTCTGGCATCGACCAAATCTGAAATCAACCTGAATCTGCAGGTTGCGGTGTGAGTTTCTCTCTACCCTTGTTTTTCTTCATAATACAGTGAGGACACTGTATATTTTAAGTATGGGGTGGGGGAAACATGTCTTATGGTCATAACTTGGTTTTCTTCTTCACATTGCATTCATGTTTAAATTTTTTTTCTTAGTTTTACTTTTATACAATGTCAAAAAAAAATCCAAAAAAAATAAGAAAATGTCAAAAATACAAAAAAAAAAGCATATTTATTTTTAAGTTTGTTTTTAAACCCTACTTAGATGTCCTATGATGAAAACTCAATATCTGACTTGATCATGTAAATCCTATGGCATATTTGGATGATTTAGCCTAAGTCCTTAAAATTTTTATGTAGATTGTGAACTTGTGATGAAATTGAGCACATATGATCCTAGGCTAAAAAGCAAATCCAACAAAAATCGTCCTTGTGAGAATTTTGGCCTATAGGGAGAACATCAAAAATCCATCTGCTTTCTTGAGTGAATTTACTCTTCTTATGCATCTCTAAATGTTGTGATAGTTATTCAAAGCCAATACATAAATATCTCTATGTTTACGAGAATTAAATGATGGAGGCATCTTTTAAGCCATTTTTATCCTCTCTTTACCTACCCTACATTATCCCTGCTTGAAGCCGGAAAATTAGCCTGAGCCTGAAATTGCAAACTCCACAAAATTATCCCTAGCCGAATTGAGCCTGACCCCCATTTGGGAATTGAGACTTAGATTGTCTGGACTAATGCCTTGTGGAAAGAAAAGTGCATATTGTCTAGTTTTAAGGAAGGAAATTATGGGTTGGTGCATATTTACATTTTGTCATATTGTGTAAAAGGAGTTTAGGCTCAACATATAAATGCACATGTTTTTTTTAGTATTATTTATCATTTTCGTCAAAAAAAAGAGAGAGAGATATATGTATATAGTGCATGAGCCAAAATCCTCAAGTCCTTTATTTATTTCATACAAGTGTTATATTTTTTAGAGGCATATTAGAGTTTGAAGGAAGGGTTGATAGTATGGTTTACATCTTTTAGTGCATCTTTAGAGCATATTATGGAAAGATGAGTTGAGAAAGAGCATTATGGAGAATTGAGCTTGGAAAAGAGCAACAAGGAAGAGTTATGGTTTGGATATTGTAAGTGTTGAGATTTAGGAGTCTTGATTCCCGAATCATTAAAGCACCACATAGCCAAATAATTCCATACCCTTTTATTTCTTACCAAGCCCCATTACAACCCTGTCGAATGGAGTCTTCTTTGAAGTCTTCCATTGAGAGAAAGTCCTCCTGATGGTTCTTATTGCATTTTCATAATTGGTTGCGAAGTGGATTTTTATAAATTGCAATGTTTATGAGATTGTGTATGGAATTGAGTTGAGAGTTGATCTTCATAGCCTAAACACATGAGAGTTGAGTGCAAACACATTATCCCTGTGAGGTTGGATAAAAAATTGCATATGCCTATGGATCGCCTAAATATGTGCTATGACGTTAAATTCACTTGCTTTGCTTTGCTACCGTTTATGATGTTGCTTTTGAAAAGGGCGAAGACTTGAAGGGTGTGTTGTAGGTGTTGGTTATTGCTTGGTTATTGCTTGAGGACAAGCAAGTCTAAGTATGGGGTGTTTTGATGTACATATTTGTACCTCCTTTTATTGCATATTTTGACTTCTTATTTCATTCGATTTCCAAAGAAAAGGTTCAAAAGAATATAAACTTGTGTAAGAATGGGCTAAAGTGCAAGAAATAGATTCTGCACAAGTTTTGAGCTAACCATGCAGGAATTCGAGTGAAATCAAAGTCAAAACGAAGAAGCCAAGTGAAGCTGAGCAGAATTAGATATCGACCTTCAACATCGATATCGACCATAGTTGTCGACACACCTTCTGAGTGTCGAGATAGACCACACAGACCAACCAAGAAGGCACTCGATATCGATTACCTAACATCGATATCGACCTCCACATAGACATCGAGTGGAGATGGACAAGTCGAGCAGAAATACAGACATCGATATCGACCTCCAACGTCGATATCGACCTTATCTCAACAGAAGATAGATTCGATTTCCAGACGCGGATTGGAAACTTTATCTTCAAGAATGCACGGATTTATCTTGTAATATATAGATAGATAGCAGCTGGGATTTATCTACTTTTTACCTTTAAGTTTTATCAAGTTAGTTTAAGTTTCATCAAAATAAAAGACCTATCCTAATTGTTTGGATAGAGTTCATAGTTTAGATAGAAGTTACAATCCTTGGATAACAAGGATTAGTAGCCTATAAATAAAGCCCTAGGGGCTGGTTTGTTAGAATCATGCAAGCAAGATAGAAAATAGCAATAGGCAATAGAAAGTTAGAGTTTTAGTTTTGAGCTTTAAAGTTTCAAGCGCTTACGATAGTTGGCGTTGAGATTGTAAAGATTCAAAGTCTTCCATTTATGCAAGTTATTTCAATTCAAAGCATGTCTACATTCAACATGTGCGAGTAGTCCTCCAAAGCTCTTAGGGTCGGGGTGAGCTCGACGTTAGCCATGCGTGTTTGAGGAAAGTTTTAGATGTTGATATCGTTGTGTCTATATCATCTCCTACGATTCTGTGTTTAGTCCTAATCGAAAGAAAAGGGATTCCTGCTAACAACTTGAGTTATAAACATAAAATTTATAGAGACAATTAGGTTTATTTGCAAGAGTAATCCTAAGAGTTGGTGTACAGCGAAAGCTTGTCCCTCGGGTGAAATAGCGCAATTGTCCGTCTTATTTATCTTATCGCATGCATTGGTTAACGTTGTGGTAAACCCTAATCCTAGGAGTTGCTTTTTACATAGTTTATACACACAAAACAGCTGTCTTTATTTCTGATCATCGCATACTCATCCCTGTTGAGTAGACATCGATATCGACCTTTCTTTGCCGACAAAAAGCTAACAACTTTGGAGGAGAAGACATCGATATCGACCACAGACGTCGATATCGACCACTAAGTTTGTCGACAGTTTTCTGAGTCAACGACGATAATCCCTGTTGAGTTACTAAACATCGATATCGACCCTTCAACGTCGATATCGACCACCTGGGTCGACGACAGTCTTCTGAGCCAGTCGATTTCGTTGATTAACATCGATATCGACCTTCCCCTATCGATATCGACTGCTTGTTTTTGTCTCTGCAGGTCTTCTGTGCAGAAAGGATCGACAGCCGAGGTTGACGCAAGACGTGAGATATTCCAATGCTACTAGGATCCCGCTGACACGCCTCCTCATGGATCGATCCTGACTACCCTTCCACTACAACGGGAGGAAGTCTTGTAATTATTTCCATAGGCTAGGAGTCGGTTTATATTTACATATTATTATTTGTATTTAAGGACTCGATGTTCCTCCTATTAACAGTGGTGGCGGTGGAAGGGCCCGAAAGAGAGGCTATCGAACACACTTCTGCAGGAACTTCTGACAACGATTCCGGGCACTTTCCGATGAGCTGTTGTGTCGGGGCGTCCACGATAGTCTCCTGGGTGGTTAAAGAGCGTATTTGTGGTGGTCGTAGGCCTTGAGGTCGCCGGATTTGTGGTCGAGCGAAGATGAAATGAGCGGAGCAATGTGTGTACTGTTGGGTTCTTTTGAACAGCAGAAGAGGGTAAGGGAGAGGGTTATATGGAGATCGTGTGGTATGTATGGGTAGTCTGCAATGTGATCTTCAGCTTGCCATAATCTTCTCCCTGATTGACATAATCGTGGGGTCATAATGAAGGCAAGAAATCCCCTCTGTGTGCACGTATAAGGAAGGAAAGGTTTTTGAAAAAAAAAATCAATTCGGAGCCGTGATTTCGGAGGAAGAAGATAATGTACGCTCACCTATTTGATTTGGGCTGCACTTGCACATATGGGCCGAGAGATATGTATATATCCTATACATTAGCCCACCCATAAATAATATGCAAATATTATATGTGAAAGGTTTATTTATTTAAATGATTTAAATAAATAAACTTCCCAAACACTATATTGTAAAAATGTGAAAATCACCAACCCGTGAATTATGACACATTAAAAAAATAATAGTAATTCCGACTTTTATTTAATTAGATCCGAACATTAAATAAAAGGAAATACGAGGGTATTTCATATCTTCCCCCAAAAAAGAAGTTTCGTCCCGAAACTTAAGCAGAGAACAAATAAGGAAATCTCTCTATCATATCCGCTTCGGTCTCCCATGTCATTGCCTCAGTTCCGTGCTTAGACCAGAGCACCTTCACTAGGGGCATCACCTTGTTCCTGAGCTGCTTCTCCCGTCGCTCAAGGATGCTAACTGGTTCCTCCTCAAAGGTCCCTGTAGGTCGGACCTCAATGTCTTCATAGCTCAAGACATGAGATGGATCAGGCACGTACTTCCGAAGTAAAGAAATATGAAATACATCATGCACGGGATGAGAGGTACGTGCCAGGCCTAAACGATAAGCAATTGTGCCCACCTTCTGGAGAATCTCAAATGGTCCTACGAACCGAGGGTTCAACTTCTCACGCTTCTCAAAACAGAACACTACCTTCGTTAGTGAGACCTTCACAAATACCTTCTCAAAGACCTGGAACTCTAGGTCCCTCCTCTTACCGTCAGCATATGCTTTCTGTCGACACTGAGCTGCCAACATGCGCTGCCTGATCACTCCTACTTGCATAGTGGTCTCCTCTAGAAGCTCGGGCCCAAGAAGGGGTTGTAGTGTACCTGCAGGTCGTCGATGCTCAATCTTCACCTGCTGGCACACCAAGTATCTAGCCACAAACTCGGCTACGTCTTGTTTCATCCCCAGCCACCAGTAATTACATCGAAGGTCTTTGTACATCTTGCTCAACCCCGGGTGAACAGAGTAAGCAGAAAAATGAGCCTCATGGAGTATGGTCTGTCTAAGCTCTTGCACATCCGGAACATAAATCCGCTTCCCAAACCATAGGGAGTCATCCTCCTGAACAACAAAACCTGGGGCCTTGCCCTCAATGAAGTCGGCACACAGACGCACTAGTGCAGTATATTCAACTTGCGCTATCTTAATCTTCTCTAGAAAATCTGACTAGACCTCCAACATACACAGCTGACCACGATTCTACTCAAACCACACCTCAACACCAAACTTCAACAAATCTTGGCATAAAACAAGTCTCTCAGTCAAACATGCAATCATAGCCTCATGGTGACACTTTTGGCTTAGAGCATCTGCTACAACATTGGCCTTCCCCGGATGATAGAGAAGTTCAATGTCATAGTCTTTGATGAGCTCCAGCCATCTCCTATGACGCATATTGAGCTCCTTCTGGGTGAACACATACTTCAAACTCTTTTGGTCTGTGAATATTTGGCAGCGAACACCGTAGAGGTAGTGTCACCAAATCTTTAAAGCAAAGACCACAACAGCTAGCTCCAGATCATGCAGTGGATAATTCTCCTCATACTGCTTAAGTTGCCTGGATGCATATGCTATCACCCTACCATCTTGTATAAGCACACAACCCAGACATTGCTTGGAAGCATCGCTGTACACAACATACCCTTCTCCATCTCTCGGCAATGCTAAAATCGGTGCAGTGGTCAACCGTTTCTTCAGTTCCTGAAAGCTCTACTCGCACTTCTCATTCCACACAAACTTCTGAGACTTTCTCAACAAAGAGTTAAGCGGTTGGGCAAGTTTAGAGAACCCTTCCACAAACCTCCTATAGTACCCAACTAATCCCAGAAAGCTGCGGACTTCCTTCGCATTCTTCGGCTGAGCCTAGTGTTTCACCGCTAAGATCTTCTGAGGGTCTACCATCACTCCCTCCTCAGATATGATATGACCCAGGAAGGTCACTTGCTTTATCTAGAAGTCACACTTGGACAACTTAGCATAAAGCTGATGTTATCGCAGCACTGACAATGCGGTCCGCAGATGCTCCTCATGAGCTTCCTCACTCGGAGAGTAGATCAAAATGTCATCGATGAACACCACCACAAACTTATCCAAATAGTCATGAAAACACCTGTTCTTCAACGCCATAAACACAGCTAGTTTGGTCAAACCAAAGGGCATCACTACAAACTCATAATGCCCGTATCTAGTCTTGAAAGCAGTCTTCTGAATGTCCTCCTCACGAATCCGTAATTGATGATACCCAGAACGAAGATCAATCTTGGAGAACACCCTTGCTCCTTGCAGCTGATCTAGCAAGTCATCAATTCGCGGCAATGGGTATTTGTTCTTGATCGTCACTTTATTCAACTCCCGGTAGTCAATACACAGTCAGAAGGATCCATCCTTCTTCTTCACAAATAATATTGGATCCCCCATAGTGACGCACTAGGCCTGATATAGCCCTTCTCCAGTAGCTCTTCCAATTGAGATTTTAGCTCCTTCATCTCAAAGGGAGCCGTACGGTATGGAGCTTTGGAGAGTGGAGACGTCCCTGGTTCCAGATCAATAGTGAACTCAACAAAGCATTGTGGTGGTAACCCGGTAATTTCATCAGGAAATACGTTGGAAAATTCCCGGATCACTGGAATATTGGAGATTGTGACCGCCTTGGACTCTGATTCCAACAAATAGCATAACAGACCCACACCGCCTTGTCGCAGTAGCCTCGTTGCCAGCATCATGTTAATAATATGGTCGTTCTCAACGGAAATGCGCCTGTGGAATTTGCATACGCATGTGCCATCAAGTGATAAGGTCACAATCCTCCACTCGAAGTCAATCACCATGCCATGTTGCCCTAACAAATCCATATTTAAGATGATATCCAGCGGCATAAGCGGAATCACCACTAATCGGCGTCGAACTCTCGACCCTCAATCGTGATAGGAAATCTGCTCAACATCTTTTTTCCTATCATTGTTCCCCCATCAGGGAGTCCGACTACAAAAGGATCATCTAAAGGCACACTACCTAGCTTAAGCCTATCACCAAGCTTTTCAGCAATAAAAGAATGGGTAGCACCAGAATCAAATAAAATATCAATGGACTCGGTATAATGGTAGATAATACCTTGAGTCACTGGTGGGTTAGCATTTACGTCCTCCCTCATCACATATGGGCGCTTCCCAGGGTTGGAAGGCCCAGCTGCATTGCTTCCCCTGTTCACAGTCGGTTGCGATCCCATAGGAACCTGAGTCCTCTGCTAGAAGGACTGACTGTTGCGCTGTTGTGGTGGAGGTCTAAGCTGCCCCTGATTCTGAGTCTTCGACGATGTAGCCGTTTCCTGATAAGAACGAGACCGCATGCCACCCGATGTCTTACAAAATCGTATCATATTGCCTTGCTTGTCACAACCTTGGCAAATCCTTAATGCCTCCTTACATGTAGGTTTGATGTGATCCTCATTGCCGCAATTATGACATATCACCTGCCTCCCACCAATATTGTGAGAGCGCCCTCCTGTCTGACTAGTTGGGGCTCTGCCTCCACTCGTACCCCCAGTTGGGGCAGATTCTGCAGCTCTCTTGACACCAGAATGCTTTTGGTGCCCCTTCTTCCTATTGGCGAACTCCTGATTCCGCCGAGTCTTATCCATCGTTTCCTCCACTCTATACCCAACATCAATCTAAGCCTCTAGGGTAGGGTAGTCCCTATGAAACATTTGCAGCTTCATGCGGCTGGGTAGGGACTCATGGAAGTAGTTTACCCTATCTGTCTCAGTTCTGACCGAATCTCTAGTATAAGGCAGTAACCCATAATATCGGGTCACCATCGCAGCCATTCTTATCTCGAAGGGAGCAGAAGTCAAAAATTCCCTCCTCTTCTCTATCCTCAGTGAAGGTGCAAAGTAATGATCTATGAGGGACCATTTGAAGGCCTCCCAGGTCGGGTTCGCCTCCCATCCCAATCTAGCAGCCTTCCACCATAATCCAGCTTCACCCTTCAAGCGAACAGCAGCATCATGCACCTTGTCCTGATCTGTGCACACGATACCTCTAAATAACTTCTCCATATGGGTTAACCACTCGACTACGAGAAATGGCTCACCCGACCCATTAAAGTCATCTGGCTTTATAGCATTCACCGCCTTGAGTGCTTGGAAGTAAGAGTCTCCCAGGTCTGTCACTCTACCTGGAGCAGCAGTCTCAACGACTAATGGTGGTTATCGCGGAGCCTGTGTAGGTGGCGATGGTGGCGGCGGGTTCGCTCTGGCTATGACCTCTGTCACCGTCTCACGAGCAATCTGTCGCATCATATGTACCATCTCCTCACACCAGTCTTCCCCTACAGTTCTGACAGACCCATTCCTATGACTGTCAGCACGGTTACCCACACTCTAATGGCTTGCAATAGGGTCGGGCATACGATTGGACTCTACATGGCTGGGCTCGCGACGACTAAGCTCATGTTGGGCTCCATCTGAGCCTCTCTTCTGTCTAGTGGTCCGTCGGCGAGCAGCTGCAGCACGGTTTTCAACTCTCATCCGTGCAGAAGCAGCCCAATCAGCCAATGATTGCTCTCTAGTTGCCTCGCCCGTAGGTGGAACGAAATTCTCATCCATTTAAATACCATTCTCCTAGCTTACAGTCCTCTCTGACGATGTCATAGGGCGACGACGAATGCCTCGAGTGTTCATGATCTATAAGTCCGAAATCACTGTCATTAATACTCCATTTATTCGCATAGTACCAATGGTTTAACAAGATCATAATCACTCACAATACCATGATATATATGTATATATATATATATATATATATATATATATATATATATATATATATATATATATATATATATATATATCCAATTTCATTGTATAGTATCATGTCACTGAATCAACGTTAAAGAAAGTTTAAAACTGCCAAATGCGGGAAGTAATACGACATAGAGTTGCTAAGGGCATGTATGGACACGCAGGTTCTTTGCCCATTATTGAAATAAGTGTGAAGGCTTAGAACGGGTGATCAAAAACTTAGGCGTTTCTTGGCTTCTTGTGCTTAAGGTTTCCAGTACCCTTGACAGAAAACCATCCTCCTTTCCCCCTTCCTCCGGGGCGTTGGAAGGTGAAATGCACCCCAGCTTCCACAAACCTCTCAAATTTTTGTTGTTCTTCGCCATCTAACCTCTTCAACAACTCCAACATCAGAGTACGATTCACCTCATACTTTAATCCTTCGGGGGTACCCTTCAGCCGCTTTGCATGAAGCTCTATGATCTTTTCCAAAAGCTTCCCTTTTTCCTCTTCCTCTATCAGACCCTCCCGACCTTGCATCTGCGTAAGCCTGGCAACACTTAAGGTTATCTCATCGTAGCAGAATCGATCATAGGTAGGAACCCATGGAGTAACCCCTGCTTCTCGGACAACCATAATATCTTCGCCCCCATGGCTTGGCGGTGGGCGATCCTTACCCATATAACTAGCTCGGAATACATTCCTTGCCTATGATGATAACATTGGGTCAATGTCTGATTCCTCTCCAGGGTCATACTCGAAGTCAGCTCTTATAGGTCCATTCACCTCACCTTCCTCGCTCGTAGGCAAAGCGACTCTCTTCCCCATGATTGCGCTAACCTCGGTAGATATAGAACACATCTAAGATTAAGATTGAATAGAGGGTCAATACCCAAGTTGACTTGCACTTAAAGAGTGGAATACTAATGACTCTACAATTACAAGTTAGGTACTTGAGGGCTTGACTATTTGAAAATTCAAACATCTTTTTACACTAGGAATATAAAATACAATTCCCTAAAATTTTAAATTCAATCCATTTTAAAACCTTTTTAAAAGAAACTTTTAAATTCATTTTGAAGTATCCAAAACCTATATTTTCATTTTATAAAACCAAAAGCTTAGATACCACCTTCTGTAACACCCCCTCTTAATACAGTGAGAGAGTGTTGCAGCGCCAGCAATTACGTAGACTTTAATGTCTTTGTAACCGCCTTAGGCTTATAGGGACATGCAACCATGCTCCCATAAACAAGATGATAACAAACAAATACTAAATCAGCGGAACACTTAAAGTTAAAATAATATTCTAAAATAAGGTTACCCAAAACAAAGGGGTACAAATTAGATAACCAAATTAATAAAATAGTAGCAGCGAAAATAAATAAACTTAAATCCCATAAATTCTAATTAAGAGTTTGTACCTAAATGCAAAACACAATAAAATGAAAACAATGAAATCCTTCATTCTTCAGCATCTCAAGACCGTTTACCTAAACCTGCAGATCAACGGCTGAGGTATAGTATGCAAACCAGGGATCCCCAACCGTCCAAAGGAAAAAAAATAGGACGGTTAGTCTTTTTACGACTAGAAAATGGCAGAAAGTAAAATGTTCCAAACTCCATCTATCACCCATTGACCATAAAAGGGTATTGGTGCTTGTTGACTAAAATATAAATTAGGAGTAATGATTTATATGGAAACTTGACTCATGAAATTAAAACAAAGTAACTGGATGATCCATAAGGACCGAGTGTTTGAATGGAATGCGGATCCGAAGACCCTAAGGAATCATATTCCGAGTACGGAAAGAATATGATATAACGTCGCTGAAACTGGGTCACCTATTGGTAAAATAATATACATCACAGAAATAATAATAGACTTATGACAACGTTATCATTTCATTAGGACAAGTGATACTGGCCTTGGCCGCATATACTGGGCGGATGACCTACTACCCATAGGTAGATGTACCCATTCGAGAGATTTACAATTTCGAAGGGGCATCTCATGAGACATTTATAAAGCAAGGTATAACACAACCTTGACCTGACTTTACCATTTTCCATTATTTAAGACACAAATCAATAATAATAATAATAATACTGCAATAGCAATACACAATAGCATACTTTCCTATTATTAATTCACAATTTCATCCTAGGTGACCACAAAAGGCAGGTTGTGCACTTTAAACTATAAGGTGTACAAAATAATATAAATGAAAAGCATGGATATGCAAGACAATTAATATACCATACTTAACTAGCATGAAGGGAACAAAATGAACAAATCATGCTTTTAGGAAGTTCGGGCATTTAATATAATTTTCTCAAATAACGGGATCAAATTATAATTACCCGAGTTGTCATGCTATGTGAGATTAAGGAATTGATAAATAGCAACAAAGTGATCTAACTTGCATATTTATCACGAACTCATAGCATGGAATTAAAAGACACGAAAGACAATATTTGAAAAAGGCACGAAATTGCAGAAATGCACTAAATGGACCAAACCACTTGCCTTAATCCGACGAAATGCTTAATCGTGGTTGAGGAAAATAATTTGATATTGGACCTGAGATTTTACAGAATTTAGAAAGGGTATTAGTAACTTTTAGAAATTACGGAAACGACCCCGTAACTTTTAAGAAGTACAAACTTACCCTAGCTTTTCTCGAAAGCTCACTCAATTATGTACCCACTCAATATCAGGAGCAATATAGACTTCAAAAAGTACCAATACAGTATATAGGTTAGAATTGCATTGCGTACTTAATCGAAACTCGACAAATTGCGATGAACAGAGCGAATCTTACACAAACGGAACTCGAAAATGTCCAAATTTCGAACTTAAGATCCCTTGGTATGGTATGAATCTGAAAAACAATGATTTATAAGGATTATCAGCCCCTTGGGTTGAAAGAATGGAAAAACGTACATAAAGATCATGTTTTTTCTGCACAGAGGAAATCTACTCACCAATCAATTTCGAGGATGTGGTGCGGGCGCGTCGAAGCAGATATGAGCAAGGAGAGAGTTGGAGTTGATCGAGGGTGCTGCAAGGTTTATGTAGATGTCAAAATCAGGGCCGCCAGTTCAGTGTGGTGGCGGTGGAAGGGCCCAAAAGAGAGGTTGTCGAACACACTTCTGCAAGAACTTCCGGCAACGTTTCCAGGCACTTTCCGGCGAGCTGCTGTGTCGGGGCGTCCATGGTGTCTCCTGGGTGGTTAAAGAGCATATTTGTTGTGGTCGTAGGCCTTAGGGTCATCGGATTTGTGGTCGAGCGAAGATGAAACGGGCGGAGCAACGTGTGTAAAGACTCGGGATTTTGAATTATTATTTTCTAAATTAAGATTTAATTTTAGATTTAATATTAATTTAGTTTCGATTTAATTTCTAAGGATTCGAAAAATTTTGGAAAACCACCGTCCGTGCAAATAATTTGAATTTAATTTTTTCGAAGTGAGTTATGATATAAACTCGAAATTCAATTAAAAATGAATTCATTCCGCCCTATTATTCTGGGACTTGAAAATATTTTTGGAATTTGCTATTTAATTTAGATTTGAATGTTTATTTTAAATTTTAAAGCGTCGGGTTACGGTCGAAAAGCGGGGTTTGGGATTTAATTTCGAGTACTTAAGTTGACTTTCCTCACATTTATTACCCTTCACTTTATAGCCACCCTAAAACCCTCCCCTACCCCTGTTTCCTGTAAAAGATCAATCCACCCCTCTTCATCAGTCACAACCCATCACCACCATACCCTCCATCTCTTTTCAATCTCCACACCATCTCCAACCTTTTCATTCTTCAATTCCTAGCACCACCACGTCCTCTCCTCACCAAGCCCGATGTCCGACGAAGCGTAGTGGCTGCCCAGAAGCTTCCCTGAGCCTCCGGCGAGCCCATCAGGCCTCCGACGACTTCCGAACGGGTCTGAATAACCTCCGACGAGCACAAAACCTTTCTCTTGGTGAGCACCCCTTTGAACCAATTTTCTTTCATGTCTTAAGAGTTTTTTTTTCGTGACTCCGGGAGGGGAGAGGACGAGAGAGAGGGTGGCCGACGTGGGCGAGGTCGCCGGAAGCGAGCATAGGCGAGGGGGCAGCGGGTGAGCGATGGAGCCTGCGAGTGTGGGGGGAGGAGGGCTGAAGGGTGAGAGATAGAGAGGGGGAGGGAGAGAGAGAGAGAGGGAGTGAGGGCTGCGAGACGGCAAGCTGGCAGCAAGCGCTCTGTCTCAGGTGGGGCAAGGCGATACGAAGGGAAGTTGAGGAAGAATAAGCCGGGCATGTGGGCCCCGCTTGCCCCGTCAGCTGCCACCTCAGCCGGGCCCTCCCTTTCCTTTCTCTTCTTTTGATTTCATGGGTTGGGCTTCCTTTTTCTTTCTTCTCTTCTTCTGGGCTCGGCCCATCCTTCCTCTTCTTTTCTTCTTTCCTCCTTTCTTTTTCAGATTGGGCCTGATTGATTTATTCCCAATTTGGTCCGGTTTTATTTAAAAGCTATGGGTCCGGTTCTTTTGTTTTAAAAATCTGGGCCATGGTGTTCTTGGGCCGGGTATGGGCAGATGGATCTGGGTTATGGGCTTGGGTTGGGCCATTCGTTTGGGTTTTTTTAGGCTGGTTGGGGTGATCTGTTTTAAGGGTTTAAGTACTTATTTTACACATATTATTTACTTATTATTTAGTTAATTATATATTATATGTTGATTTAATGATGAAAATGTTAGAAATGTTTATTAGATGTTATTTTTATAATAATGTTAATTTTCAGTTGATATTTATTATAATTAAATTATTAAGATTCTATTTGAAAGTGTTAGTTATATAATTATGTTAAATGTTTACTAAAATTGTTTTACATGTTTATAATTGTTATTAGATTATTATTAGTATCATTATCCTGGTTTATTAATAAAACTAATATATTCTGTAAATTATTTATATATTATAAGTTGTTTTAAAACTAGAATTATTGGCATATTATATGTTATGATATAATGTTTTAACTTGTGTTTTTAGAAAAGTTAAAGTGATCTATTAATGTTATTTTATTTATGTGGTTTATTAAAAATGGGATGATTTGGTGTTTTATTTAGTTGAATAATGTTTGAGAAATTGTTTAAAAAGGTTTAAGGTTTTCCACACTGTTTTAAAGGATGTTGAAATCATAGTTAATATTTTCGATAGTGATCTTTGACTTGCATTTTGAGATATGTTTCTCAAATGGATTATTGTTTTAAAACCGATAAGCCAGAATTATTTTAATAATATAATTTTGGGAAATTTGTTAAGACTTCAAATGTTTAATATCGGGTGTTGGCTAAGTATGATTTTAAAAGAATTGTTTGTTTATTGAGTTGTTTATGAGTTTATATGTTGAGATCTTGAGATGATTTATGAGAATGAGGATGGAATTGTGATGATGATGATGACGACGACGATGTTGATATGAATAAGATGTGATGATGAGAATATGCCCAAGTTGTGGAAACGAGATGGAAAATTGAACTGAGACATGAATGTTGGTGATGATGGGATGGTTAACTTATATATGTTTTATGTGGATCTTATGTGTGTTATTTGATATGCGTTGTGTAAGTTAGACTTAGACTTATTATTTTATATATTGAATTACTAGGTGATCTCTGATTTGTTTGGACTTGCTATTACTTTTGTTGGTTGCTTGGATTCCGCGCCTCTCCAGGTAAGTTCCTTGAACTTACTCATGATGGGCGCTTTGTGCACTGAGTGTTATATAGTAGGCTAGTGTTCATGCACCATACGACTTAGAATCATGCTTATGATCTAAAACGGAAACCATATGACTTGCTATATGTCTTTGCTAGAAAACGGCCGTTATAGGTGTTTATTGGTTGAGACCTTTTTCTTTATTCTTGTCATCCTAGTTGGCGCTTATATAGAAAGTTGCTTGCACTCGATGATGCGGTAGGCTTTTGGTATAGAAAGTTGCTTGCACTCGATGATGCGGTAGGCTTTTTAGTAAGTGCCATAGGACTCTTAGAGCCTTAGGGTTTATATAAGTGTCGTTGCTTGCCTTCCTTTCATAGTTAGTAGGCTCATTGCGTGGGGTTGGCCTGCACCATAGGGTGAGGTAGCTTCTTTGATGGTGAGTTGCTATAGGAATTCTTAGGAGCCTAGAGGGACATGTTGTTTGGCATTTCTTGTAATTGGCGCGCTTCTTTATTTATTTATGCATTTACTTATCGGCATGCTTATTTGTTTAATTTACGTTTTGCATTACGCATTTCATCTTAGGAGTAGGATGCTTATTATATGCCTCTCAGAGTGTTTACACACGCGCTGGAGTGACCCGATGATTGACCCAGATCCCCTTCTTTTTTTTTAGATTCAGGTAACCGTTAGCCGCTATCTTTGCTCATATGGATGCTTGGCGGGCTCAGACTTTTGGAGATAGATCGAGAGCTTGAGAGACCACTAAACTTCCTCTCTTTTAAAATCTTTTGCATCGTTTTGACCCGGCTCATCGTGTCACTCTTTTGGATTTTATTTTGATTTAAACCTTGCTTTTTTTTATTGCGAAAACTTGTGACTCGTACTCGAGTTGTAAGATCTAGTTGGAAGGTAACCTTGCCTTCTTAAACGTAACTCCATTAATTAGATTTTCTTTCCTAAGCCCAAGGGAGGGTAAATAGGGGAAAGAAGATCCTTATTTTCCGGGCCGTTACATAAGTGGTATCAGAGCCTAGGTTGCTCAATCCGAGTACACATGAGTTGCAAAATAATTCCAAAACCACCCACTGATTTCCTATTTTGAAGAAGTTTCAAAATCATTTCAAAAAGGGCAAAGCGAATTTCAAAATAAAACCGGTAGGATCTTTTAGTTGAGAGATAGGATCGCTGGGGTAGAACGAGGCGATAGCTCATCCCTTATGGATGTAGACTTGGGAAATGGGTAGGCGAAACATAGCTTATACTTTACAGATGGGCCTAGAGGACTCCAAGGAGTTTACACCGTGGTGGTTGGGGTAGCAAAGTTACGGTATAGAGGCCGAGAGGTAGTTGCCCCTCTGGTCAGTTGCCCCTCAAAGGGCAGCTTTTAGGTAGCTTTGGTGAACTTGTATGATCTAAGCCCGAGGGCGATCCCCCTTGAAGGGGATCAGATTAAACCGCGATGATCGCTTCTATGATATGTGATTAAGGCTCGCCCTTCTCTTGTCCCGTAGTTATGGTTGACACACGTCACAGAGCAGTTGGGCGTGGGGGCCTAGTACGTCGGGGCAGGGGACGACCCCTCGCCGGGTAGTCGCTGACGAGGCTACTACTGGAGTTCAGACACACGAGACAGAGCAGGTCAAGATACCGATACCACCACCGCAGATGCCTACGGGCAGAGTAGGCCTTGAGGAGATGATTACCGCTATGATTCGAGGAGTTCTTCAGGAGGCGTCAGTACGTCAGACTCCAGAGGGTCCACAGAGAGTTGTTGCACCAGAGGATCAGGTTCAGCAGCCGATGCCCACAGATCAGGCCGGACTCGAGCAGATGGTGTGCGAGTTGCTTCAGAGGACCCGACAAGTGACGCCAGAGACCCCTGCTCAGCAACCGATGCCTGCAGACAGGGCCGGATTCGATCAGGCGATACTAGTGATGATTCAGAGGCAGAGGGGAAAGCGGCAGGCACCACAGCCAGTGGCAGATGCGACCGCAGTCGGGATTCGAGTAGAGAGGCACATTGATTGGTTGAAGAGGTTTTTACAGAGCAACTCGCCTCTATTCACTAGAAATCCGACGGCAGACATTGAGCTATGGTTTAGAGTCATCGATGGACTCTTTGAGCTGATCGAGGCACTACCAGGGGAGCGCCAGAGATTGGCGGCCGGCCAGTTACGAGACGATGCTTTCGATAGATGGTATGTATACAAGGCGGAACGAGCAGATTAGACGTATGATGAGTTTAGATCCTTGATGCTTCGCGAGTACAGCCCTCCCAGACTGTAGACTGCTAGAGAGGTCGCCTTCTACAAGGGGAGTTATGATGAGATGCTATCAGTTACTGAGGTTGTTCGCCAGTTCAAGAAGGAGCTGGTATATTGCGGGCATTTATGCCAGACGGACGCGAGTCGTATTCGACTTCTATCTATGAGGCTCTCCCCGGGCGTGCTTCTACATGCTTCCAGCTTGGGCGACGTCCCTTTTGATAGATTCTTAGAGGTTATCTTGTGTTACGATACACAACGTCTTCTGTCAGCTGCGACCTACCAGTATTCTCACCCTCCTTGAGGTGAAAAGAGGCCGAGAACTATAGAGTCTAGCCATGATATGGTTGATAGAGAAGACCATTTTAGTGGAGCATTCATGAGAGATACACGTCGGGCACCAGCAGTAGCCCTCCAGGAGATTCGAGTTCAGAGCATTACATGCCAGGGATGTTATGAGGATGGACACCCCACAGAGAGATGCCCGAGGAGACAGATGGTGTGTTACACTTGTGGAGTTAGAGGACACCGAGCAGCTTATTGTCCCCAGGATGAAGGGTCTATAGATGCACCAGCACCTCAACTTCAGGAGCCGCCTAGACCAGCCCAGCTGACATACCCCCAGGGACAAGGGAGAGGGGCAACGGCCGGCAGAGGCCGAGGAGATGGAGGAGCTAGAGGTGGCCGAGGTAGCGGCCGAGGAGGCCGAGGACCTACTGTAGGGCTTGCGCATTTATCAGTTGAGCCATTCAGGTTAGCTTGTGATGTACATAATTGTACTATTGTTTATTGCATCTTTTGACTTCATATTTCATTTGATTTCCGAACAAAAGTTTCAAAAGCATATGATCTCGTGTAAGAATGAGCTAAAGTGAAAGAAATAGAGTCTACACGAGTTTTGAGCTAACCATGCAGGAATTCGATGAAATCGGAGTCAAAACGAGCAAGCCAAGTGACGCTGAGAAGAGGTCGATATCGACTAGAGACATCGATATCGACCCTGGATTTCGACACGACTTCTGAGTGTCGAGATAACCACACAAACCAGACTAGAAGCCTCGATATCGACACACATGCGTCGATATCAACCATCGTCATAGACATCGACTGGAGTGGGACAAGTCGAGCAGAAACACAAGCCTCGATATCGACCTCTGGAGTCGATATCGACCCTACATCGACAGAAGATAAAATCCGATTTTTAAGGCTCGGATTGTGAAGTCTATCAACAAAGCCATGAGTTATCTCGTTCTTTTAGATATTAGCAGTTGTTTGTTATCTTTTCCTTTAAGTTTATCAAAATAAAAGACCTATCCTAGTTGTTCGGATAGAGTTATTAGTTTAGATAGAAGTTACAATCCTCGGATAGCGAGGATTAGTAGCCTATAAATAAAGCCTTAGGTGCTGATTTGTTAATCATCCAATCATAGAATCATCGAAGACAAGAGCAATAGGCAATAGATAGTTAGATTATTTTGAGCTTTAAAGTTTCAAGCGCTTACGATAGTTGGCGTTGAGATTGTAAAGATTCAAAATTTTCCATTTATGCAAGTTATTTCAATTCAAGACATGTCTACGATCAACATGAGTGAGTAGTTCCCCTTTCTTCTAGGGTCGGGGTGAGCCCGACGATAGCCATGATGGTAAGGTAAGTACGTCGTTAAAGAGTGTATCTTTTATCTCCTTCTACCTTGTTCTTCATCTTTAAATGCGAATTTAAGGAACTCATGTTGTAAAACATGGGTAGTAATTAGGGTTTCTTTTCGAAAGATTATAAACTCAATTATGACTAAGGTAGACACCAATTAGGTTAAGTAATTGAAAAATCTCTTTTCCTATTGGTCGGTTTAGGTGAAAGCCTTTTCCTTTATGATAAAAGCATGCATCTTTAGTTGATCCTTATTTCTACTATCATGGTTGTCGTCGCGGTAATCCTTGACTTTGGAAGATCTTTTCCTTTGAGTTTACATTAAAATTTGCCCGCCGTTCGTTGAGTCATCGAAAAACCCAACACCTTTGCTTATTTCTGATCATTGCTTCCTTTCCATCCTTGATTCTTCGGCCTTTTCTTTGCCGACAAAACCGCTAACCCACTGCAGGAAAGACATCGATATCGATAGCGGAGGTCGATATCGACCAAAAATGATAGATCGACGGTTTTCTGAGTCGATCTCGAGACCCCTGGGAACTTCTGCAAGCATCGATATCGACCACTTTGTCTCGATATCGACCCCCTGTATCGACTGGCAGACTTCTGAGCCAGTCGATTTCGTGAACTAACCTCGATATCGACCCCCACCAGTCGATATCGACTACCGTTTTTGTTTCTGCAGGTTTTCTGTTGCAGACGACATCGACAGCCAAGGTCGACATCGAGGTCTGACATCGAGATCGAGGCTTCTGGTCGAATAGAAAGGACGTGTCTTCAACGCTACTAGGATCCCGCTGACTCGCTTCCTCGTGGATCGAACCTGATTCCCTACTACTATAGCGGGGAGTCTTGAATTTATTTGAAGAGGCTAAGAGTTGTATTGGTTTATATTTTATTATATATTTCGATTCAATTCTCCCCACGTCAAATTTTGGCGCCGTTGCCGGGGAAGCTATCAATCGCGCCCTAGTAGTTTATTTTCACGGTTCTTTTTAGTGTTGTTTTATAGGTGTATGCGACGTACTGGTGACCAACCTGAATTTGAAGGACTAGACGAACCAGAACGCTTTCTCCACCTAAGATCTCGAGTCCAAAGAATCATGGCGGACAACGAGACCCAGGCACAACAAATTGAACGCTTAAGGAAGCAAGTAGAGGATTACGCTACCAGAGAAGCGGCACTAAGAGAGCGTGCTGACAGGGAGGAGGAAGCCAGGAGACGATATGAGATTCAAATCAACGCCCTCCCCCGGAAAGCTAAGCAATACTTGCACCCATCGCTCACAGTGCCTGAATCGGCTATTCTAATCCCTACTTCTAATTTTGAAATTAAGCCAAACTTTTTAACTGAAATAAGAAGGCATCAATATGAAGGGAAACCTAACGAATGCCCTATGGCACATATATCAACCTTCTTAGACCTCTGTGATACAATTGCTGATGGCCAAAGTCTTGAGTATGTTCAACTGAAAGCATTTCGCTGGTCTCTTACAGGAAAGGCATTGCAGTGGTTGGAAAGCTTAGCCCCAAGATCGCTCCGCACCTGGAATGAAGTCAAGGACGCGTTTCTCAACAAGTTCTTTCCTCCTTCTAAGACGGCGCTGATCCGACAGAAAATCACGGCTTTCAAACAAAAGCCTGGTGAGGCTCTGGCAACTGTTTGGGAGAGGTATAAGGACCTCCTACGATCATGCCCGACGCATGGCCAACCACCGTACGTCATCCAGGAGATCATATACAATGCTCTTGACGCTGCAACCAAGGAGAGGATCAACACATACACCGCCTATGGCTACCTTGAACTCGCTCCTCAAGAGGCTTGGGAAACCATTGAAAGGCTGGTGGAATTTGACAATACATATGGGACTCCTGAGGTTTCCGACGCACCATCATCGTCGAGGCCTGCCCCATCTATGCCATTGTACGAACCCTCTAAGGTGATCGATCCGGATGTAAAAGAACAATTTCATAGGGATCAACTTAGAAAGCTCCAGAAACAAGTGAGATTCCTATCGGCAAACCAGGATTGCATCGAATGTGGATCACAGCGACATACTACCATTGAGTGCCCCCATGCTGAGCAAGTACAACTAGCGGAGACCCATGAGGAAGCCAACTTCATGAGGGGTCCCAATCGCCAATATTGGGGAGACCAAAGGTTCCAACAACCACAACGGAACCAGGTTAACCCTAGGGACCCCCCACTCTATAGAGCTCCTGGGCACCCTGAGAGAGACCAAAAGAAGGATGATCTTCAACTTGTATTGGACGAGATAAGGCGGAACCAAGCTAAGAATGATCAATCCAACCATGCTATCCACTCTCAACTCAATCACCTTACCACAAGGATTGGAGAGATGGACATCTGGAAGAAGAACGTAGAGACCCAACTGGGTCAATTGGCGGCACAAATCCCTAGACCGTTCGGAACATTCCCTGGGCAACCAACTACCAATCCTAAGGGGCAATCCGGGTCAGGACACATTGCAGCCATGCAACTGAGGAGTGGCACCAAAGTTCACAAGCCACAAAAGGCGACGGAGGAAGAAGTAACAGAGCCTGTCGACATCGACAATCTAGTCGATGTCGACCCTGAGGTCGATATCGACACCACTGTCGACCCCCTCGCCGACGTCGACGACACTGCAGAACCTGAGAGAGAACAACATAGGTCAAAATCGACCCTACCGGTCGATATCGACCACCCTCCTGTCGACATCGAGGTTCAGCAGGCTCCTCCGACCACCGTTTTGGCTTCTCCGCCAAAGAAGATGCTACCCTTCCCTTCCAAAGCATTGAAGGACCCCACTCAAAGCAAGTTTAGGCGCTTTGTAAAGATTCTCCAAGGACTGAACATTACTATCCCTCTTACAGAAGCCCTAAGCGAGATGCCCGCCTATGTTCGATTCTTAAAAGACATCCTTAGCAAGAAGCGATCCATGGCAGAGATCGCAGAGGAATGCTCCAAGATGGATTTCCCCGAGAAGAGGAGCGATCCAGGGAAATTTGCAATCACGATGGGACTTGGCCAACATCGCTACAAAGCCCTATGTGACCTAGGGGCAAGTGTAAGTCTCATGCCTCTCTCTATTTGGCAAAAGGTAAGCATTGGAGCACTTGAACCTGTGGATATGAAACTTTATATGGCTGATAATTCATTCGTCAGACCCACAGGTATAGTTGATGACGTCCCTGTAAAGGTAGGTAAATTCTTTGTGCCTACTGATTTCATTGTATTGGACATGCCTGAAGATCCTATTGTACCTATCATCCTTGGTAGGCCTTTCTTAGCTACTGCGGATGCCAATATTAATGTACGTAGAGGATTACTAACCTTTACTATAGGGAACGAAGTCATTGAATTCTCCTTCAACCCCACAATGAAGGAAGTTAACGGTATGGAAATCAAGTCGGTCTACACTAGCATCATGGATTGCAAAGAACCGACGGAAAGGGCCCTAACTCCTGAAGAGGCCCTAGCCCTAGCTGCAGAGGAGCTTACCGACGAGGATATTGAAGAGTTCCTGGCTACATGCACGAGTGATGAGGAAGTATTCGACGATGCTCTATCCATGGAGCTCGAAGACGAAGTCGATATCGACGAAGACAAGTCGACTTCGACCAGTCCACTCGATATCGAGTGCCCTCAGTCGACATCGACACACTCAGTAAGTCAAGTTCTCCCTTCTTCTCTTACAGGCGAAATCGACCAGCCGAAATCGACAGAAGAGGTCGAAATCGACCAGTCGATATCGACATCAGACGTCGAAATCGACCTTTACCACTTGACGCCAAACAGCTCCGAAGCCGAGGTATGTGCTGAACTCTCAGTCGATATTGATTATTCCTACTCGCCCTCGACCTTCTTTCTGCAGGAATATTTTGAAGAGTCCAAATCAAAGTTAGCATCACTCTATGTTTGGTCCACACCGACTCCTATAACTGATTTAGGAACTTCTATCAAGAGAATTGAGACGGATTACCTTGGTGAGATCATGAAGACGGAAGAGGTAGAGCCAATCCTTATCCCACAAGGCCCCTCTCCGGTGCTTAAGCCTCTACCCGACACACTTAGGTATGAGTTTCTTGGTCCAAATTCTACTTTCCCTGTAATTATCAATGCTTCACTAACCACACAGGAAGTAGATAAGCTTATGGAAGTACTTCGTGTTCATCGTAAGGCTATTGGATACTCTCTTGAGGACATAAAAGGTATTTCTCCTGCTACGTGTATGCATAGAATCCTCCTTGAGGATGATCATAAAGCATCTATAGAACACCAACGGAAGCTCAACCCCAACATGAGAGAGGTGGTGAAGAAGGAGATCATGCGCATGCTGGATGCAGGAATCATCTATGCCATCTCCGACAGCGAATGGGTGAGCCCAGTCCATGTGGTGCCTAAAAAGGGCGGAATGACCGTTGAGGAGAATGAGAAAGGCGAGCTTGTGCCAAAGCGAATCACAACTAGTTGGCGAATGTGCATTGACTACAGGAAACTCAACAATGCCACTAGAAAGGATCACTTTCCCCTCCCTTTTATTGATCAAGTATTAGAGAGACTTGCCGAACATGATTATTTTTGTTACTTGGACGGATATTCTGGTTTTTGGCACGTCCCCATTCATCCTGACGATCAAGAAAAGACCACCTTCACTTGTCCCTATGGGACTTTTGCATATAGGAGAATGCCATTTGGGCTCTGCAATGCCCCTGCTACCTTCCAAAGATGTATGATGGCTATCTTCTCCGACATGATTGAGGACATCGTGGAGGTATTTATGGATGACTTCTCTGTTTATGGCACTACTTTCGATATTTGTCTTGCTAACCTTCGCAGGGTACTTGCACGATGTGAAGAGACAAACTTGGTTCTCAATTGGGAAAAGTGCCACTTTATGGTAAGGGAAGGGATTGTGCTAGGCCACAAAGTCTCTAAACGGGGAATTGAGGTGGACAGGGCAAAAATAGAACTCATTGAAAAATTACCACCACCTTCATCAATTAAAGACATAAGAAGCTTCCTTGGTCACGCAGGTTTCTATAGGAGGTTTATTCAAGATTTTTCTAAAATTGCCAAACCATTAACTAACCTACTAATGAAGGATGTTAAGTTTGCATTTTCTAGTGATTGTCTTGAAGCTTTCAACAGGTTGAAGGAGGCCCTCATATCCGCCCCAATCATTCAATCACCCGATTGGTCGCAACCTTTTGAGATCATGTGCGACGCAAGCGATTATGCCGTAGGTGCTGTCCTAGGACAAAGGAGAGACAAAAAGCTTCATGCCATCTACTATGCAAGCAAGACTCTGGATGTCGTTCAAACAAAGTACACCACGACGGAAAAGGAGTTCTTGGCGGTGGTCTTCGCTTTTGAGAAGTTCCGCTCATACCTAGTGGGCTCTAAGGTTATTGTTCATACTGACCATGCAGCTCTTAGGTACTTAATGGCAAAGAAGGATGCTAAACCTAGGCTCCTACGATGGGTGCTCTTACTACAAGAGTTCGACGTTGAGCTTAAAGATAAGAAAGGAACGGAGAACTCCGTAGCCGATCATCTTTCACGGCTACCCATAGGGCTTCTGGAAGAGTCTCATGACAACATGCCAATCAATGACTCCCGCCCTGACGATCACTTAATGAGGAAAGAGGTAAGTCAGGCAGAAGAACCACTCGATATCGACCCCAGCAGGTCGATATCGACTGCCCCAAAGGTAAATCTTGCATCGATGTCGACCAATTTTGATCACAGGTTGTCCATTGCAGAGGTCGAAATCGACCTCCAGACGTCGACATCGAGGACCCATATCAAGAAGCCCATGTCGACTAAGCCTGTCGATACCGACCAGTCGATATCGACCCCTGAAAGTCGATATCGACCACTTTCAAAACCCTCCGAAGGTGACGAAAAGGTAAGCTTCGGTGAGGATTTCTTCTTTACACCTCCTTCTAGTCCTATCCATGATCTATTTGCTGTAAGAAGGGCGAAGGTACCTTGGTATGCGGATTTTGCTAACTATATTGTAGGAGGCGAGATTCCTTCAAGCTTAACTTCGCAACAAAGGAAGAAGTTTTTGCACGACGTCAAGCAATATTATTGGGATGAACCCTATTTATTCAAACAGGGGAAAGACCATATCTTTCGACGTTGTATCCCGGAGAACGAGGTAGAGAGCGTGATTCACCATTGTCATTCTCTCCCTATAGGAGGTCATGCTAAGGGATTCAAGACCGCGGCGAAAATTCTTCAATGTGGTTTTTATTGGCCTAACCTCTTCAAGGATGTGCAAAACTATGTAACCTCTTGTGATGAGTGTCAACGTGCAGGTAATATCACATGGAGGAATGAGACACCACTCACAGGCATTTTAGAGGTCGAACTCTTTGATGTATGGGGTATTGACTTCATGGGACCCTTGCCTGCTTCAGGCCCTTACAAATACATTCTAGTCGCGGTGGACTATGTCTCTAAAGTCCTTATTTCAGATGGTAGCTCGCATTTTATTGAGAGAGGGTTTGAAGCTCTTTTAGCTAAGTATGGGGTAAACCATAGGGTGGCAACACCCTATCACCGTCAAACTAGCGGTCAAGTAGAAGTCTCCAATCGCCAAATCAAAGCCATCTTGGAGAAGACGGTTTCCCGCTCAAGGAAAGATTGGTCGTCCAAACTAGATGATGCACTCTGGGCTTACCGAACGGCCTATAAAACACCGCTTCGCACAACTCCCTATAACTTGGTATATGGTAAGTCATGTCACTTGCCCGTTGAACTTGAGCATAAAGCAATGTGGGCTCTTAAGGAGCTTAACATGGATTTCGACGAAGCGGGAAGGAGGAGGTTCATTGACTTACAAGCCTTGGAAGAGTTGCGCCTAAAGGCAAATGAGAATGCCGAAATCTACAAAGAGCGCACTAAGAAATGGCATGATAGGAAGTTGGTGCCAAAAACATATGAGGTAGGTGACAAAGTCCTTGTTTTCAATTCTAGGCTTCGCTTATTTCCAGGGAAACTAAGGACAAGATGGAGCGGACCTTTCAAGGTTCATAAAATATTCCCTCATGGAGCGGTGGAGTTATTTTGCGACGATGGATCAACCTTTAAGGTAAATGGCCACCGAGTAAAGAAATATTATGACAAGGAGGACCCGGAGGAAGAGATTCGCGCCACCTTGGCGTTGAACTAGCGCAAAAAGGGAAGTATGTCGAGCTAGCGACTTAAACTCAAGCGCTTTCGGGAGGCAACCCGTTCTTTTCCTTTTTCTTTCTTTTTTAGTTTTTTGTTTATTTTATATTTTTGAGATCATTCGTGGCCATTTTATCTAAAGTCAACAAAGAAATCCAGCCCAGAAGAGAGGTCGATATCGACCTATATGGTCGATATCGATCAGCCGACAGAAGGAGTAACAGGACGTGTTAAACGGATGCAGACGGGGGGTCGATATCGACCTCTAAGGTCGATATCGACTACAGATGGAGGTAAGCCAGGTCAGAATTTAATTTCTTTCAGTTTTTAATTTTTGGGGTTTTCATCCCCTTTATACCCGACTTCGACACCCTCATCCCATTATCGACACCCTAGCCGCCCTTCTTCTTCTTCTTCATCCCTCTCCCTCCGATCACCCTCCCCACAGCCCCCATCTCCGCAACCACCCATTGGCACCACACCCTCCCTCGTCCTGTGCAGCATCACCCCGAGCCACAAAATCCCTTCCTCTCTTCCTCGACCTAGCCCTCTCTCTCCCTCGTTTTCGAGCCTCATCGCCCAGATCTACCCATCTCCGGCCAAGAACCGCCAGATCTGGCCGCCCCACCCCACCGGAGGACCCACCACAGCCACCAGCAGCCCCGACAACACACAGCATCCGGTCGATTTCGACCCCGGGCATCGATATCGACACCCCCTGTCGACAGTCGGTTTTCTTTCTCATTTTTGCGGTTGCTTGCCTCTTTCTCTCCTAATTCCAACACTCTTCTGGTATGATTTTTCACCCTTCCTCTATCTTTTCTGATTTTTCATACTTAATTAGTTGATTGGGAAGAAATTTCATATTGGGTGTTTAGGGTTTGAACGTAGTTTGCGCGGGAAGGAGTATTTGTATGGCATGGAATATTTTTATATATATGTGGGGCTATGAATCTGAGTTTTGTTTATACATGGGCATGAAATCTGATTTATTTATATATTAGGGGGAAAATCTGATTTTTATATATACATGTGGGGCAATAATCTGAATTTTTCATAAGTTTGGGCTAGGAATCTGATTTTTATATATATATGAGCTGATTTTGTAAATCTGATTTTTTAGGGGGTTTATATTCTGATTTTTTTTATATAATTAGAAATCTGATTTTTTTTAGGCAACACTTATTTATGCCATAAGGTTCCTTAGTTTTAAAACTTTAAGAAATTGTGTACTTTCTTCCACTTAGACATTTACTTTTACAAAATTTCTAGCATAATTAGAACCTAAGTATGGGGTTCTCCCCATTTTAATCAAAGGGAATATTATCTTTGGTATTGGCTTCTTTTGCAGACGATGGTTAGAGCCAAGAACATCCCTCAGGACGCGCTCCGCATTGAGGATGATCAGCAGCGCTCCCTTGCTGAGGAGTTGATTCCCCGAGCCACCAGGGCACGATGGTACCATCTCCCTGACATGATCCAGCTAGGATTTCACCCAGGCGTTCAGGAGGCGTTTGAGAACGTCTCTCTACACCGGCTGATCGAGCCCCTGGAGGCGCACTACCCCGTTCTCACTGGGGAATTTTATGGCCACATTGGAGGTCCCCGAGCGCACTTCGACTAGCCGCCGAGTCATCTTCCAGCTCGGCAACAGGCGACACAGACTATCGCTCGAGGAGATGAGCGATATTTTTGGGTTCATCCACACTTCGGCCGCCTTCAGGGTCCACGACCCCAATGTCATATGGAGTTACATATCAGGTATACCATACCCTGCCCCTACAGACTCCTTCACATCTAGGGTTGTGAGCCCACTTTTTAGGGTGATCTTGAGGATCCTGGCGAGTACCCTTTGGGCCAGGCCTGAGCTCCGACGCCCGACACACCGTGAGACGGAGACACTACGGAGGATGCTTTTCGAGGATGACCCTCTACCATACCTCCACTCCTGGCTCGAGCATATCGTAGACCGCAGACGAACGGTCTCTACAGACATCTTGGACGGCGGCATGGTGGCCATCCTCGCCGAGGCTCTCGGCGTCCACACTGAACGGTACACGGCCTACCAGCTCACGTACCTAGACGCGGCGGTATTGCGACAGGGCGGAGTCATCACACCAGGGGCCCAGGGATGGAGACACCCCCAAACGGGGATGCGCCTGCGACACGATTTCATGGATCTGCTGTATATCCCTGATTGGTACCAGTCTTGGACTGGGCAGCCATATCATACGGATATAGATCCGACCGCTGACCCCACCATACGGAGGAGACCCCCGCTCTACAACCACGAGCCCGAGGTGGATGCTATGTCCTGGGACGCTGATCCACATTCCGACGGAGCTGAGCAGCCCCCAGCCTACCAGGGTGGCATGGATGGCAACGACGATGATGACGCCAGAGATGATGCGGTTGGGGGTGGAGAGGGCCCGCAGGGGTCCCACCACAGCCACCACAGTCACCATAGCCACCATAGCTATGTACCTCCACCTCCTCCTCCCTTCCAGTCTGCCTACACCACTGATTGGCAGGAAGACATGTCTGCCCGCTTTACCAGGCTGGAGCTCTCCGTCTCTGAGATGCGCGAGGAGCAGCGACGCTATGGGAGGTACCTCGAGGGTTTGGGCTCATATATGGGCTTTTCCTTCGATCCGCAGGCTGGATCTTCCACTTTCCCACAGGCCGCCCCGACAGACTACTCAGGGGCAGCTCCTACACAGGGCTGGCCCTTGCTGTTGCCACCTCCCCCGCCCCCTGAGCAGTGATATACATCTAGCGTAAGTGAGTGTGAGTGATCCTTCCCTTTACTTTATTTTTCTAACAGTGAGGACACTGTAATCTTTAAGTATGGGGTGGGGATTGAACTTGGACATTATAAACTGCTTTATCTGGTTGTGGTAGGGTTTAAAATTTGGCAAACTTGGCATGTATTTTATTTACATTCTACTTGTATGCATTGCATCATATTTAACATTTATGCATTTTAAAGTTTTTTAGTTTGATTTTGTTGAGTCTATAAAATGTCAAAAATCAAAAAAAAAATAGAAAAATGTAAAAAATCCAAAAAATGCATGTTTATTTAAAGTTTATTTTTCTTTAATCCCTACTTAGATGTCCTATGATGAAAACTCAATAGCTGACTTGATCATGTAAACCCTATGGCATATTTGGATGGTTTAGCCTAAGTCTTTAAATTTTTATGTAGATTGTGAACTTGTGATGAAATTGAGCACATATGATCCTAGGCTAAAAAGCAAATCCAACAAAAATTGCCCTTGTGAGAATTTTGGCCTATAGGGAGAACATCAAAAATCCCTCCGCTTTCTTGAGTGAATTTACTCTTCCTATGCATCTCTAAATGTTGTGATAGTTATTCAAAACCAATGCATATATATGTTTATGTTTACGAGAATTAAATGATGGAGGCATCTTTTAAGCCAATTTTATCCTCTCTTTACCTACCCTGCATTATCCCTGCTTGAAGCCAGAACATTAGCCTGAGCCTGAATTGCAAACTCCACAAAATTATCCCTAGCCGAATTGAGCTTGACCCCCATTTGGGAATTGAGACTTAGATTGGTTGGACTAATGCCTTGTGGAAAGAAAAGAGCATAATGTCTAGTTGTAAGCAAGGAAATTATAGGATGGTACATATTTACATTTTGTCATATTTTGTAAAAGGATGTTTTGGCTCACCATATAAATGCACATAAGTTTAGTATTATGTTCGAAAAAAAAAATCCGAAAAAAAATATATGTATATATATATAACGTGCATGAGCCAAAATCCTTAAGTTTTTATTCATACGAATTGTTATACTTTTGAGAGGTGTATTAGAACTTGGAAGAAGGGTTGATGGAATGCATCTTTAAGAGCACTATATTGAAGAGTTATGGTTTGGGTAATGCAAGTGTTGAGATTTAGGAGTCTTGATTCCCGAATTTGAAAAGCACCACATAGCCAATAATTCCATACCCTTTATTTCATACCAAGCCCCATTACAACCCCGCCGAATGGAGTCTTCTATGAAGTCTTCCATTGAGCGAAAGTCCTCCTGATGATTCTTATTGCATTTTCATAATTGGTTGCGAAGTGGATTTTTATAAGTTACAATGTTTATGAGATTGTATATGGAATTGAGTTGAGAGTGATCTTCATAGCCTAAACACATGAGAGTTGAGTGCAAACACATTTTCCCTGTGAGGTTGGATTAAAATTGCATATGCCTATGGATCGCCAAAATATGTGCTATGACGTTAAATTCACTTGCTTTACTTTGCTACCGCTTATGATGTTGCTTTTGACAAAGGCAAAGACTTGAAGGGTGTGTTGTAGGTGTTGGTTATTGCTTGAGGACAAGCAAGTCTAAGTATGGGGTGTTTTGATGTACATAATTGTACTATTGTTTATTGCATCTTTTGACTTCATATTTCATTTGATTTCCGAACAAAAGTTTCAAAAGCATATGATCTCGTGTAAGAATGAGCTAAAGTGAAAGAAATAGAGTCTACACGAGTTTTGAGCTAACCATGCAGGAATTCGATGAAATCGGAGTCAAAACGAGCAAGCCAAGTGACGCTGAGAAGAGGTCGATATCGACTAGAGACATCGATATCGACCCTGGATTTTGACACGACTTCTGAGTGTCGAGATAACCACACAAACCAGACTAGAAGCCTCGATATCGACACACATGCGTCGATATCAATCATCGTCATAGACATCGACTGGAGTGGGACAAGTCGAGCAGAAACACAAGCCTCGATATCGACCTCTGGAGTCGATATCGACCCTACATCGACAGAAGATAAAATCCGATTTTTAAGGCTCGGATTGTGAAGTCTATCAACAAAGCCATGAGTTATCTCGTTCTTTTAGATATTAGCAGTTGTTTGTTATCTTTTCCTTTAAGTTTATCAAAATAAAAGACCTATCCTAGTTGTTCGGATAGAGTTATTAGTTTAGATAGAAGTTACAATCCTCGGATAGCGAGGATTAGTAGCCTATAAATAAAGCCTTAGGGGCTGATTTGTTAATCATCCAATCATAGAATCATCGAAGACAAGAGCAATAGGCAATAGATAGTTAGTTTATTTTGAGCTTTAAAGTTTCAAGCGCTTACGATAGTTGGCGTTGAGATTGTAAAGATTCGAAATTTTCCATTTATGCAAGTTATTTCAATTCAAGACATGTCTACGATCAACATGAGTGAGTAGTTCCCCTTTCTTCTAGGGTCGGGGTGAGCCCGACGATAGCCATGATGGTAAGGTAAGTACGTCGTTAAAGAGTGTATCTTTTATCTCCTTCTACCTTGTTCTTCATCTTTAAATGCGAATTTAAGGAACTCATGTTGTAAAACTTGGGTAGTAATTAGGGTTTCTTTTCGAAAGATTATAAACTCAATTATGACTAAGGTAGACACCAATTAGGTTAAGTAATTGAAAAATCTCTTTTCCTATTGGTCGGTTTAGGTGAAAGCCTTTTCCTTTATGATAAAAGCATGCATCTTTAGTTGATCCTTATTTCTACTATCATGGTTGTCGTCGCGGTAATCCTTGACTTTGGAAGATCTTTTCCTTTGAGTTTACATTAAAATTTGCCCGCCGTTCGTTGAGTCATCGAAAAACCCAACACCTTTGCTTATTTCTGATCATTGCTTCCTTTCCATCCTTGATTCTTCGGCCTTTTCTTTGCCGACAAAACCGCTAACCCACTGCAGGAAAGACATCGATATCGACAGCGGAGGTCGATATCGACCAAAACTGATAGATCGACGGTTTTCTGAGTCGATCTCGAGACCCCTGGGAACTTCTGCAAGCATCGATATCGACCACTTTGTCTCGATATCGACCCCCTGTATCGACTGGCAGACTTCTGAGCCAGTCGATTTCGTGAACTAACCTCGATATCGACCCCCACCAGTCGATATCGACTACCGTTTTTGTTTCTGCAGGTTTTCTGTTGCAGACGACATCGACAGCCAAGGTCGACATCGAGGTCTGACATCGAGATCGAGGCTTCTGGTCGAATAGAAAGGACATGTCTTCAACGCTACTAGGATCCCGCTGACTCGCTTCCTCGTGGATCGAACCTGATTCCCTACTACTATAGCGGGGAGTCTTGAATTTATTTGAAGAGGCTAAGAGTTGTATTGGTTTATATTTTATTATATATTTCGATTCAATTCTCCCCACGTCAGCTTGTGAGGGAGGACAGATGTCAGGAGGTATAGATCTTGGCTTGCCCCCACCACCCCGCGTCTACCACATGGGAGCTTCAAGATGCTCCGACCCTTCTACATCACTTATTATGACATGAGGCATTTATCTCGATGCTTACGTGCGTGTACCTGGTTGATGATGATGTGTTCCATGCCTTATTATTGATGTTTCATATGCTTGGCATGACATGTGTGATGACTTGCTAGTAGGACGCCAGTACGATGTTATCCTTGATATGCTTTTGATGAGTTATATGGCTTATGATTCATGATATGACTTGAGATTGATAAAATTGAAACTGATTTCTGAAAGATGAACCTAGGAAGAGAATACGGGATTAGCCCTTAGAGGTGGATGACTCCACCTCTTGAGGTTCGGAATTGTTTAACTAACGTCGAATTTGAAGAATTTTGAACGGTGTTAAAAAGGATTAACTTGGATTTTGAAAGACCAAACGCTATCGAGAATTTCAACAATTTTGAGGCAAATCTTTTCCAATTGTGAAACCCTTTTGAAACTTGCAAGTTCCGGGTCAATCTATGATACTTCACGAAGTGGATACAAGCATTTTATGGGGGCGCTTGTAGGGTGCTTGCTAACTCCTAGTGATGATATTGTAGAACTTTTAGAGTTGTGGTACTTCCGAAAAGTCGAAGCGAGGATGTGATAGGGGCGCTTATTGCATACTTGTCAAGACCAATTGGAGATGTCACGACCGTGACTAGGATGTTGTGATAATCCCGGAAGACGCAACCGAGATGATTGCAAGATCCTTGGACATGGTCCTTGAACTCGCATTTTAAAACTTCCTCCTCTTACTTTGAAGTAATTTTAGTCTCGGGGACGAAACTTGTTTTTAGAGGAGGATGGTGTAAATTCTCGGGATTTTGAATTATTATTTTCTAAATTAAGATTTAACTTTAGATTTAATATTAATTTAGTTTCGATTTAATTTCTAAGGATTCAAAAAAATTTGGAAAACCATCGTACGTACAAATAATTTGAATTTAATTTCTTCGAAGCGAGTTCTGATATAAACTCGAAATTCATTTAAAAATGAATTCATTCCGCCCTATTATTCTAGGACTTGAAAATATATACGGAATTTGCTATTAAATTTAGATTCGAATGTTTATTTTAAATTTTAATGCGTCGGGTTACGGTCGAAAAGCGGGGTTCGGGATTTAATTTTGGGTACTTAAGTTGACTTTCCTCACATTTATTACCCTTCACTTTATAGCCACCCTAAAACCCTCCCCTACCCCTGTTTCCTGTAAAAGCTCAATCTACCCCTCTTCATATGTCACAACCCATCACCACCATACCCTCCATCTCTTTTCAATCTCCACACCATCTCCAACCTTTTCATTCTTCAACTCCCAGCACCACCACGTCCTCTCCTCACCAAGCCCGATGTCCGACGAAGCGTAGTGGCTGCCCAAAAGCTTCCCTGAGCCTCCGGCGAGCCCATCAGGCCTCCGACGACTTCCAAACGGGTCCGAATAACCTCTGACGAGCACAAAACCTTTCTCTTGGTGAGCACCCCTTTGAACCAATTTTCTTTCATGTCTTAAGAGTTGTTTTTTCATGACTTCGGGAGGGGCGAGGACGAGAGAGAGGGTGGCCGACGTGGGCGAGGTCGCCGGAAGCGAGCATAGGCGAGGGGGCAGCGGGTGAGCGATGGAGCCTGCGAGTGTGGGGGGAGGAGGGCTGACGGGTGACAGATAGAGAGGGAGAGAGAGAGAGAGAGAGGGAGAGAGAGAGGGAGTGAGGGCTGCGAGACGGCAAGCTGGCCGCAAGCGAGGGTAGAGCTCTGTCTAAGGCGGGGCGAGCCGATATGAAGGGACGTTGAGGAAGAAGAAGCCGTGCATGTGGGCCCCGCTTGCCCCGTCAGCTGCCACCTCAGCCGGGCCCTCCCTTTCCTTTCTCTTCTTTTGATTTCATGGGTTGGGCTTCCTTTTTCTTTCTTCTCTTATTCTGGGCTCGGCCCATCCTTCCCCTTCTTTTCTTCTTTCCTCCTTTCTTTTTCAGATTGGGCCTGATTGATTTATTCCCAATTTGGTCCGGTTTTATTTAAAAGTTATGGGTCCGGTTCTTTTGTTTTAAAAAACTGGGCCATGGGGTTCTTGGGCCGGGTATGGGCAGATGGATCTGGGTTATGGGCTCGGGTTGGGCCATTCATTTAGGTTTTTTTTGGGCCGGTTGGGGTGATCTGTTTTAAGGGTTGAATTACTTATTTTACACATATTATTTACTTATTATTTAGTTAATTATATATTATATGTTGATTTAATGATGAAAATGTTAGAAATGTTTATTAGATGTTATTTTTATAATAATGTTAATTTTGAGTTGATATTTATTATAATTAAATTATTAAGATTCTATTTGAAAGTGTTAGTTATATGATTATGTTAAATGTTTACTAAAATTATTTTACATGTTTATAATTGTTATTAGATTATTATTAGTATCATTATCCTGGTTTATTAATAAAACTAATATATTCTATAAATTATTTATATATTATAAGTTGTTTTAAAACTAGAATTATTGGCATATTATATGTTATGACATGATGTTTTAACATGTGTTTTTAGAAAAGTTTAAGTGATCTATTAATGTTATTTTATTTATGTGGTTTATTAAAAATGGGATGATTTGGTGTTTTATTTAGTTGAATAATGTTTGAGAAATTGTTTAAAAAGGTTTAAGCTTTTCCACACTGTTTTAAAGGATGTTGAAATCATTGTTAATATTTTCGATAGTGATCTTTAACTTGCATTTTGAGATATGTTTCTCAAATGGATTATTTTTTTAAAACCGATAAGCCAGAATTATTTTAATAATATAATTTTGGGAAATTTGTTTAAGAATTCAAATGTTTAATATCGGGTGTTGGCTAAGTATGATTTTAAAAGAATTGTTTGTTTATTGAGTTGTTTATGAGTTTATATGTTGAGATCTTGAGATGATTTATGAGAATGAGGATGGAATTGTGATGATGATGATGATGACGATGATGTTGATATGAATAAGATGTGATGATGAGAATATGCCCAAGTTGTGGAAACGAGATGGGAAATTGAACTGAGACATGAATGTTGGTGATGATGGGATGGTTAACTTATATATGTTTTATGTGGATCTGATGTGTGTTATTTGTTATGCGTTGTGTAAGTTAGACTTAGACTTATTATTTTATATATTGAATTACTAGGATATCTCTGATTTTTCTGGACTTACTATTACTTTTGTTGGTTGCTTGGATTCCGCGCTTCTCCAGGTAAGTTCCTTGAACTTACTCATGATGGGCGCTTCATGCACTGGGTGTTATATAGTAGGCTAGTGTTCATGCACCATACGACTTAGAATCATGCTTATGATCTAAAACGGAAACCATATGACTTGCTATATGTCTTTCCTAGAAAAAGGCCGTTATATGTGTTTATTGGTTGAGACCTTTTTCTTTATTCTTGTCATCCTAGTTGGCGCTTATATAGAAAGTTGCTTGCACTCGATGATGCGGTAGGCTTTTGGTATAGAAAGTTGCTTGCACTCGATGATGCGGTAGGCTTTTTAGTAAGTGCCATAGGACTCTTAGAGCCTTAGGGTTTATATAAGTGTCGTTGCTTGCCTTCCTTTCATAGTTAGTAGGCTCATTGCGTGGGGTTGGCCTGCACCGTAGGGTGAGGTAGCTTCTTTGATGGTGAGTTGCTATAGGAATTCTTAGGAGCCTAGAGGGACATGCTGTTTAGCATTTCTTGTAATTGACGCGCTTCTTTATTTATTTATGCATTTACTTATCCGCATGCTTATTTGTTTAATTTACGTTTTGCATTACGCATTTCATCTTAGGAGTAGGATTCTTATTATATGCCTCTCAGAGTGTTTACACACGCGCAGGAGTGACCCAATGATTGACCCAGATCCCCTTCTTTTTTTTTAGATTCAGGTAACCGTTAGCCGCTATCTTTGCTCATATGGATGCTTGGCGGGTTCATACTTTTGGCGATAGATTGAGAGCTTGAGAGACCACTAAACTTCCTCTCTTTTAAAATCTTTTGCATCGTTTTGAGTCGGCTCAGTCGTGGCACTCTTTTGGATTGTATTTTGATTCAAACCTTGCTTCTTTTATTGCGAAAACTTGTGACTCGTACTCGGGTTGTAAGATCTAGTTGGAAGGTAACCTTGCCTTCTTAAACGTAACTCGGATAATTAGATTTTCTTTCCTAGGCCCAAGGGAGGGCAAATAGGGGAAATAAGATCCTTATTTTCCGGGCCGTTACAACGTGTGTACTGTTGGGTTCTTTTGAATAGCAGAAGAGGGTAAGGGAGAGGGTTTTATGGCGATCATGTGGTATCTATGGGTAGTCTGCAATGTGATCTTCAGCTTGCCATAATCTTCTGCCTGATTGACGCAATCGTGGGCTCGTAATGAAGGCAAGAAATCCCCTCTTTGAGCACGTATAAGGAAGGAAAGGTTTTTGAAAAAAAATCAATTTGGAGTCGTGATTTCTGAGGAAGAAGATATTGTACGCTCACCTATTTAATTTGGGCTGCACTTGCACATATGGGACGAGAGATATGTATATATCTTATACACTAGCCCACCCATAAATAATATGTAAATATTATTTGGGAAAGGTTTATTTATTTAAATGATTTAAATAAATAAACTTCCCAAACACTATATTGTAAAAATGTGAAAATCACCAACCCGCGAATTATGACACATTAAAAAAATAATTGTAATTCTGACTTTTATTTAAATAGATCCGAACATTAAAAAAACGAAAATACGAGGGTATTTCAGACTAGATCCTGGCGGCCCTCGACTTCACCTTCTTCCTCGACTTCGACAGATGCAGTCGACATCGACCACCTTACTCGATATCGACTTCTGGCATTGACTTAACCTGAAATCGAACTCAATCCATAGGTTGCTCTGTGAGTTTCTCTTCACCCTTGTTTTTCTTTTAATACAGTGAGGACACTGTATATTTTAAGTATGGGGTGGGGATAAAACATGTCTTAGGGTCACATCTTGGCTTTCTTTTTTGCATTGCATTCATGTTTAAATTTATATCCAAAAAAATTAGAAAATGTCAAAAATACAAAAAAAAGATGCATGTTTACCTTTTTAAGTTTGTTTTTTTAAACCCTACTTAGACGTCCTATGATGGGAACTCAATAGCTGACTTGATCATGTAAATCCTTTGGCATATTTGGATGGTTTAGTCTAAGTCCTTAAAATGGTTTTAGGTAGATTGTGAACTAGTGATGAAATTGAGCACATATGATCCTAAGCTAAAAACCAAATCCAACAAAAAATGTACTTGTGAGAATTTTGGCCTATAGGGAGAACATTAAAAATCCCTCTGCTTTCTTGAGTATATTTACTCTTCCTATGCACCTCTAAATGTTGTGATAGTTATTAAAAGCCAATACATATATATATATATATATATATATATATATATATATATAGAGGTTGGATCCCGTGTAAGCAAATCTTACGGTGTAATTTGTGAGCAGAGGAATTATTCGTAGGTACCAAGTGATTATTCGTGTATAATAATGTAATTATTCGTATATATGAACACATGTAATTATTCGTATGCAACAAAGGATTATTCATATGTATGTACATACGAATAATCACTTGGTACCTACGAATAATGTCACTGTTCACAAGTTACTTTTAATCTCATCCGTTTGATCTTCTTAATCCGATGCTCCAGATTTGCTCACAAATTACACAGTAAGGCTTGCTTACACAGGATCTATCCTATATATATATATATATATGTTTATGTCTACGAGAATTAAATGATGGAGGCATCTTTTAAGCCATTTTTATCCTCTCTTTACCTACCCTGCATTATCTCTGCTTGAAGCCAGAATATTAGCTTGAGCCTTATATTGAAAACTCCACAAAATTATCCCTAGCCGAATTGAGCCTGACCCCCATTTGGGAATTGAGACTTAGATTGGTTAGAATAATGCATTGTGGAAAGAAAAGTGCATATTGTCCAGTTTTGAGCAAATGAAAATTAAGGGTTGGTACATATTTGCATATTGTCATACATTGTAAAAGGATTTTTTGCTCACCATATAAATGCACATTTCTTAGTTCTTTTATTTAATACAAGATTCATATTTTTAGAGCATATTAAGGTTTGAAACAAGGCTGATGATCATTATGGAAGATAAGTTTGGAAAGAGCATTGTTGTAGAGATATGGTTTGGATATAGTAGTGTTGAAGTTTAGGAGTCTTGATTACCGAATTTTACAAGCACCGAGTAGCCAAATAATTCCATACCTTTTATTTCATACCAAGCCCCATTACAACCCCGTCGAATGGAGTCTTCTTTGAAGTCTTCCATTGAGCAAAAGTCCTCTTGATGGTTCTTATTGCATCTACCTAATTGATTGCGGAGTGGATTATTATAAATTGCAATGTTTATGAGTTTGTATATGGAATTGAGTTGAGAGTTAATCTTCATAGCCTAAACACATGAGAGTTGAGTGCAAACACATTATCCCTGTGAGGTTGGATCAAAATTGCATATGCCTATGGATCGCTCAAATATGTGCTATGACGTCAAATTCACTTGCTTTGCTTTGCTACCACTTATGATGTTGCTTTTGACAAGGGCGAAGACTTGAAAGGTGTGTTGTAGGTGTTGGAAATTGCTTTGTTATTGCTTGAGGACAACCAAGTCTAAATATGGAGTGTTTTGATGTACATATTTAGAGTCATTTTTATTTGCATCTTTTGACTTCATATTTCATTCAATTCCTAAAATAAAGGTTAAAAATAATATAAATTTCTGTAGAATGAGCTAACGTGCAAGAAATAGAGTCTGCACAAATTTTGGTCTAATTATGTAGGAATTAGAGCGGAATCGGAGTCAAAACGAAGAAGCCAAGTGAAGCTTAAAACCGGTCGATATCGACTGAAGACCTCGACATGGACTCTGAGTGTCGAGATAGACCACAAAGACCAACCTAGAAGAGCACTCGATATCGAGTGTGGGTATCGACATCGACTATGCCCCAAAAATCGAGTGAAGTAGAACCTGTCAAGCAGAAACAGAGTGGTTCATATCGACTGATCTGGTCGATATCGACTAGACTTCGACACGGGTTGGACGCGCTTTTAGAGACGCGGATTTGAAGTTTTATCATATAAGACACGAATGATCCTCTTAATTAGATAGATTATGCCTTGGGGATATTCTCTTTTTGCCCTAAAGGTGTATTTAGTTATTTTAGATATTTACCTTAAATAAAGATTTATCTTATTTGTTTGGATAAAGTTTAGATAGAAGATAGGATCTACATTCCTTGGATAGCAAGGATTAGTAGCCTATAAATAAAGCCCTAGGAGGCTGTTTTTTAGTCATTCAATTCCAGAAGATACAATCAATTGCAATAGAGTTAGAGATAAGCTTTAGGGTTTGGCGTTTGCGAAAGCCGGCGTTGGATTGTAAGGTTTCGGAGTTTCAATTAATGCAAGTTTCCCTTTTTCCATCAATGGTGTCTTATGCAATGAAGAGCAAGTAGTTTCCCAAAGCTTTTAGGGTCGGGGTGAGCCCAACGTTAGCCATGCGTGCCTGAGGTAAGTATTTGATGTCGATATCATTGTGGCTATATCATCTCTTACGATTCAATGTTTAGTCCTAATCGCAAGAAAAGGGATTCATGCTAACAACTTGAGTTATAAACATAAAATTGGTAGAGACAATTAGGTGTATTTGCAAGAGTATTCCTAATCGTTGGTGTACGGCGAAAGCTTGTCACTTGGGTGAAATAGCGCAATTGTCCATCTTATTTTCCTTATTGTATGCATTGGTTAACGTTGTGGTAAACCCTAGCCCTAGGAGTTATCTTTTATATATTTGAATTACATAAAAATCTTGGCTTTATTCTGTTCATCGCTCCTTATTCATCTTATTCGTCTTCGGCCATCTTTGTCGACAAACTAACGTTTCTGCAGGACCAGTCGATTTTGACCACTATAGTCGATATCGACCATTTTGCCCAGATCAACGGTTTTATGTGTTAATCCCGATCTCCCTGCACCAACTGTTTGAGGTCAATTTCGAGTAACCCACTCGATATCGACTGCCCTGTGTCGACTGGCAGTTTTCTGAGTCAGATCGAGTCGTTTGCTGACATCGATATGGACCACTCTAGTCGATATCAACTGTCGTTTTTGTCTCTGTAGGTTTTCTGTTGTAGTAGGAATCGACAACCTAGATCGACGTCAAGTACTTTGCTCGAGATCGAGGCTTTTGGTCGACATTCAGGACATGATTTCAGGACTATCTAGGATCCCGCTGACACGCTTCCTTGTGGATCGATCCTGACTACCCTTCTACTACAACGGGAGGAAGTCTTGTAATTATTTGCATAGGCTAGGATATTTTTTGATATATTTGTTTAGACTCGACATTCTTCATATCAACACCCCTCCTTCTACCCTATGATATACTCTCGTGCTTGCAAGAACATATGGCTTGACCCCTCGCATGACCACACACCACGTTATATCATGACTTCATATGCGCATGACACATGAATGTTAGGTTGAACCTATTTGGATTGCCTTGACTGTGTTCACACTTTGGTGTATATCTCGACGCGCTTGTAGTTGATCTAACCTGCTAATGTGTATACCATGCTTGTGCAATTGTTCCTATATGAAATGCTTGTAATGCTTATTAAACTCTGCATGACCTCGTATCTCGCATGATCATTAATAGCCCCTCGCATGACTATGTGCCAAGCATGACTATTACATGAGATGATAGATTGCCAGTTGTCTCGCATGCATGTCCATGTAGAAATTGATTATATGTACATGTATGAATACATATATTGTTATCCTTTGATGTAGGTACATGCTAGTGTGAAAATTAATATGACTGATATGCTCCATGATGAATACATGCTTGTGTGCCGCAATTATAACCTCATAGACTTCCATAAGGGCATCATTGTCATTCTCAAGTTGGAACCTTGTCTCTAGTCTTGTCGTCTTTAGTCTTGGTCCATGTCTGAATCTGTGAGGAAATTGTGTTGTCCGCCATTGTCCTTCCCTATCTTTGTTGACTTGGAACCCCGTGTGATAGTTCTAGGATTGACATGATGATGAATTCTGACATGCTGACTGATGTACATATTTGTACCTATTTTATTCACAAGTTTTGACTTCATATTTCATTCGATTCCTCAAACAAAGGTTGAAAACAAGAGGAATTTGTGTAGAATGAGCTAACGTGCATAAGGTAGAGTCTGCACAAGTTTTGGTTTGAATATACAGGAATTGGATTGAAATTGGAGTCAAAATGAAGAAGCCAAGTGAAGTTGAGCAGAGGTCGATATCAACCTTAAACATCGATATCGACCATAGTTATCGACACACCTTCTGAGTGTCGAGATAGACCACACAGATCCACCAAGAAGACACTCGATATCGATCACCCGACATCGATATCGACCTCAACATAGACATCGATGGAGAAGAACAAGTCGAGCCAAAATACATACCTCGATATCGACCTTTGTGGTCGATATCGACCTTATCTCGACAGAATATAGATCCGATTTCGAGACTCGGATTATGAATTTTATCCTCAAGGCCACGGATTATCTTGTACTTTAGATAGTTTGCAGCTGAGATTTATCTTTTCCTTTAAGTTTTATCAAGTTGTTTTAAGTTTTATCAAAATAAAAGACCTATCCTAATTGTTTGGATAGAGTTCATAGTTTAGATAGAAGTTACAATCCTTGGATAGCAAGGATTAGTAGCCTATAAATAAAGCCCTAGGGGCTGGTTTGTTAGAATCATCCAAGCAAGAAAGACAATAGCAATAGGCAATAGAATGTTAGAGTTTTAGTTTTGAGCTTTAAAGTTTCAAGCGCTTACGATAGTTGGCGTTGAGATTGTAAAGATTCAAAGTTTTCCATTTATGCAAGTTTATTCAATTCAAAGCACGTCTACATTCAACATGAGCGAGTAGTCCTCCGAAGCTCTTAGGGTCGGGGTGAGCCCGACGTTAGCCATGCGTGCTTGAGGTAAGTATTGGATGTTGATATCGTTGTGTCTATATCATCTCCTACGATTCTATGTTTAGTCCTAATCGAAAGAAAAGGGATTCATGCTAACAACTTGAGTTATAAACATAAAATTGGTAGAGACAATTAGGTTTATTTGCAAGAGTAATCCTAAGAGTTGGTGTACGGCGAAAGCTTGTCCCTCGGGTGAAATAACGCAATTGTCCGTCTTATTTATCTTATCGCATGCATTGGTTAACGTTGCGGTAAACCCTAATCCTACGAGTTGCTTTTTATATAAGTTAATTCATCAAAACCACTGTTTTATTTCTGTTCATCGCATCTTCATCCATCCTAAAGTCTTCGGCCTTTCTTTGCCGACAAAAAGCTAACAAATTTGCAGGAGAAGACATCGATATCGACCACAGACGCCGATATCGACGACTGAGTTACGTCGACGGTTTTTTGAGTCGACGACGATCATCACTGCTAAGTTACTGAACATCGATATCGACCACTTGTGTCGACTGGCAGTCTTCTGAGCCAATCGATTCCGTCTGCTGACATCGATATCGACCTTTCCTAGTCGATATCGACTACATTTTTTTGTCTCTGCAGGTCTTCTGTTGTAGAAAGGATCGACAGCCGAGGTCGACATCAAGCACCAAGGTCGAAATCGAGGCTTTTGGTTGACGCAAGACGTGAGATTTTCGACGCTACTAGGATCCCGCTGACCTGCCTCCTCGTGGATTGATCCTGACTACCCTTCCACTACAACGGGAGGAAGTCTTGTAATTATTTGCATAGGCCAGGAGTTGGTTTACATATATATCTTTATATTTGTATTTAAGAACTCGATCTTCCTCCTATTAACACTGACATTGATAAGCTGGGATGGTAGTAAATATTTATTCGATGCCTTGGTGTTCTAATATGCAATGATGATATGACGTGTTGACATTCTGAGTTAACAATTATTGCCTTAATGCTTTGCCTATAAAATGTGAATCTCCATTGTTGGAACCATGATTTGCTGATATGAAATGATAGATGATAGGCTATGTTAGTGTGTGATGATGAAGCGTTATGATGTGATATGATTTTATCCTTGTTATGGTCATTAGTATGATGCAACTTGATGATTTGACTGGATTATGTCTATATGTATAATGATTCACCATATTATTGACTATAGGGGTGCCTTGAGTTGTATGATATGACTGACGATGTACTAATGATACTATAGAAATAGGGTGTTAGTACGTATGACGTAGGATATGTGTGATGACTTCCATGATTGTTTTTTGCTTGATTATGTGGGCAGAGGATCTTGGGTAGAATAATCAGAGAGCGGTGAGAGGACTTGAGTTGTAAGATTGATCGATGATAGTCTGAGATAGAGATGCAGGGAGGCGATGATAGCTTAGATGGGATCGAGCGAGTTCTAAGACTGATAGGAGATAGTGGTTAGTGGTTTCAATTGAGCTTCTAGGTAGGCCTTAGGTAAGGAGTAGGATTAGGATAGCAAGTTTTCGAGAGAGTGATTGTAGGTGACGTGGGGAGAATTGAATTGAAATATATAATAAAATATAAAACAATACAACTCTTAGCCTCTTCAAATAAATTCAAGACTCCCCGCTATAGTAGTAGGGAATCAGGTTCGATCCTCGAGGAAGTGAGTCAGCGGGATCCTAGTAGCGTTGAAAGCACGTCCTGAATGTTCGATTAGAAGCCTCGATCTCGAGCTCATACCTCAATGTCGACCTTGGCTGTCGATTCCTTCTGCAACAGAAAACCTACAGAGACAAAAACAAGCAGTCGATATCGACCAGGGAGGTCGATATCGATGTTAGTGCAGAAATCGACTGGCTCAAAAGACTGCCAGTTGACACACGGGTGGTCGATATCGATGTTGGGGATCGAAATCGACCTCAGCTACTTCGTGCAGGGAGATCGGGATTGACACAGAAGACCGTCGATCTGGCACAGTGGTCGATATCGATGATGGGGGTCGATATCGATGTTGTTCCTACAGAAAAGTTAGTTTTTGTCGGCAAAGAAAGGACGAAGAAATAAGGATGTCAAGGGAGCAATGAATAGAAATAAACCAGGGGTGTTGGGTTTTTCAATAACTGAACGAACATCAGGCAAATAAGATGTAAACTAATAAAGAAAAGATCTTCCAAAGCCAGGGATTACCGCGACGACAACCATGATAATAGAAGTAACAAATCACTAAAGATGCATGCTTTTATCATAAAGGAGAAGGCTTTTACCTAAACCGGTAAATAGGAAAAGATATCTTGCAATAAATAACCTAATTTGCGTCTACCTTTGTCATAATTGAGTTTATAATCTTTCAAATAGAAACCCTAATTACTACCCAACTTTCACAACATGAGTTCTTTAAATTCGCATTTAAAGATGAAGCACAAGGTAGAGCGAGATAAAAGATACCTTCTTTAGCGACATACAAACCTTACCACCATGGCTATCGTCGCGCTTACCCCGACCCTAGAAGAAAGGGCGAATACTCGCTCATGTTGAAAGAAGGCATGCTTGGAATTGAAAGGAAATAAACTCGCTCATGTTTACGCCAACTATCGCAAGCGCTGAAACCCTAAAGCTCAAATCATAAAACTCTAACTTTATTGCTTAATGCTATTGTGTCTTTCTTCCTTGAATCCATAAAAACCAACCCCTAGGGCTTTATTTTTAGGCTACTAATCCTTGCTATCCAAGGATAGTATCTTCTATCTAATCTCTCAACTCTATCCCAACAAGTAGGATAGAACTTTTATTTTGGTAAAAATCTAAAACAACTGAATAAATCTTTAAGGTAAAAAGTAAATAACTCTCAGTTGTAATCTATCTAATATTACAAGATAAATTCGGGCTTTAGAAGATATATTTCCCAATCTGAGTCTGGAAAAGCGTGTCTATCCCGTGTCGACGTATGGTCGATATCGACTAGAGTAGTCGATATCAACCTCTCTGTTTCTGCTCGACGGGTTCTTCTCCACTCGATTTCAGGTTTAAGGTCAATATCGACCTCAGGTAGTCGATATCGAGTGTCTTCTTGGTTGGTCTGTGTGGTCTATCTCGACACTCAGATTCTATGTCGATGTATGTAGTCGATATCGATGTTGGTGGTCGATATCGACCTCTTCTCATCTACACTTTGCTTCTTCATTTTGACTCTGATTTCGCTTCAATTCCTACATATTTAGACAAAAACATGTGCAAACTCTATTTCTTGCACGTTAGCTCATTCTACACAAATTTATATTATTTTCAACCTTTATTTGAGGAATCGAATGGAATATGAGGTCAAAACTTGCGAATAAAATGGATACAAATATGTACATCAAAATACCCCATACTTAGACTTGCTTGTCCTCAAGCAATAACCAAGCAGTAACCAACACCTACAACACACCCTTCAAGTCTTCGCCCTTGTCAAAAGCAACATCATAAGTGGTAGGAAAGCAAATCAAGTGAATTTAACGTCATAGCACATATATGAGCGATCCATAGGCATATGCAATTTTGATCCAACCTCACAGGGATAATGTGTTTGCACTAAACTCTCATGTGTTTAGGCTATGAAGATCAACTCTCAAATCCATTCCATATACAAACTCATAAACATTGCAATTTATAAGAATCCACTTCGCAACCAATTATGTAGATGCAATAAGAACCATCAGGAGGATTTTCACTCAATGGAAGACTTTGAAGAAGACTCCATTCGGCGGGGTTGTAATGGGGCCTGGTAAGAAATAAAGGGTATGGAATTATTTGGCTATGTGGTGCTTATAAAATTCGGGAATCAAGACTCCTAAACCTTATCACTACTATATCCAAACCATAACTCTTCAATGTTGCACTTTCCAAACTCATCTTCCATAATGCTCATCAACCCATCTTTCAAACTCTAATATGCTTCAAAATATAAACCTTGTATGAAATAAGTAAAGAACTAAGGAATTTGGCTCATGCACATCATTCATTCATACATACATACATACATACATACATACATACATACATACATACATACATACATACATACATACATACATACATACATACTACATACATACATACATACATACATACATACATACATACATACACATACATACATACATACATACATACATACATACATACATACATACATACATACATACATACATACACATACCATACACACATTCACACATACACACATACACACATACATACATACATACATACATACATACATACATACATACATACATACATACATACATACATACATACATACATACATACTACCATACATACATACATACATACATACATACATACATACATACATACATACATACATACATACATACATACATACATACATACATACATACATACATACATACATACATACATACATACATACATACATACATACATACATACAACACATATATATATTGAACGAAATCACATAAATAAAATAAAGGAAAGGTGCATTTCTATGGTGATGCAGAAAACCTTTTACAAATATGACAAGATGCAAATGTATACCATCCCATAATTTTCTTTTGATCAAAACTAAATATATGCATTTTTCTTTCCACAATGCATTATTCCAACCAATCTAAGTCTCAATTCCCAAATGGTGGTCAGGCTCGATTCGGCTAGGGATAATTTTATGGAGTTTGCAATATAAGGCTCAGGCTAATATTATGGCTTCAAGCAGAGATAATGCAGGGTAGGTAAAGAGATGATAAAAATGGCTTAAAAGATGCCTCCATCATTTAATTCTCGTAAACATAAACATATATATGCATTGGCTTTGAATAACTATCACAACATTTAGAGATGCATAGGAAGAGTAAATTCACTCAGGAAAGCAGAGGGATTTTTGATGTTCTCTCTATAGGCCAGAATTCTCACAAGGACAATTTTTGTTGGATTTGCTTTTTAGCCTAGGATCATATGTGCTCAATTTCATCAGAAGTTCACAATCTACATAAAAATCATTTTAAGGACTTAGGGTAAACCATCCAAATATGACATAGGATTTACATGCTCAAGTCAGCTATTGAGTTTTCATCATAGGCCAGAATTCTTGTCATATTTTGTAAAAGGTTTTTTGATGTTCTCTCTATAGGCCAGAATTCTCACAAGGACAATTTTTGTTGGATTTGCTTTTTAGCCTAGGATCATATGTGCTCAATTTCATCAGAAGTTCACAATCTACATAAAAATCATTTTAAGGACTTAGGGTAAACCATCCAAATATGACATAGGATTTACATGCTCAAGTCAGCTATTGAGTTTTCATCATAGGACATCTAAGTAGGGTTTAAAAACAAACTTATAAAGAAATAAACATGCATTTTTTTTGTATTTTTGACATTTTTCTATTTTTTTTTGGATTTTGACATTTTTATAAAACTTAATAAACTAAAAGACTAACGACTTAAAATTTAAAGTGCATAAACCTTAAACATGATGCAATGCAGAAAAATAAAATATAAAGCAAATAAAAGGTAAATACAAGCCAAGTTGCCAAGTTTTAACCATAACCACAACCAGATAGAGAAGTTATAATGTCCAATTTCAATCCCACCCCATACTTAAAAATTACAGTGTCCTCACTGTTGAAAAGCAAAGTAAAGGGGAAGGGGAACACTCACTCTCACTTACTCTAAAAATCACTGCTCAGGAGGCAGCAGAAGCATGGGCCAGTCTTGTGTAGGGGCCGACCCTGGGTAGTAGGATGGGCCGCCCTGCTGAAATATGGAGTTGTTGGGACCCTGTTGATCGAAGTTATATCCCAAGTAGGAGCCCAATCCCTCCAGCATTCTGCCAAAACGGCGCTGATCATCGCGTATCTCAGCTACAGACAGCTCCAGCCAAGAGAAGTGTGCAGTGACATCGTCCTGCCACTCAGTAGAGAAGGCAGGCTGGAAGGGCAGAGGAGGTGGAGGCACAAAGTTGTGGTGGGACCCTTGCGGGCTATCTCCACCACCAACTGCATCATCGGCGGCGTCAACATCGTCATCGTCGTCGTCATTGCCCCCTGGTAGGCTGGGGGCTGCTGCGATCCATCAAAGTGGGGATCTGCCTCCCAAGACATGGCCTCCAGGTCTGCATCATGGTTGTAAAGTGGGGGCCTCCTCCTAAGTGTGGGGTCAGAAGTGGGATCTATGTTCGTGTGATATGGCTGCCCAGTCCCGAACTGGTACAAATCGGGGACATACATAAGATCGTAGTCGTGCCGGAGGGGCATCCCCGTTTGGGGGTGCCTCCATCCAAGTGGGCCTGCTAAAATCACTCCTCCCTATCGTAAAACAGTAGAATCAAGATAGGTGAGCTCATAGGCAGTATACCTCTCAACATGTACGCCCAAAGCATGGGCTAAGACCGCCACCATTCAGCCATCCAAGATCTCATTGTTCGTCGTGCGTCACTGCTCTAGTATGTGCTCGAGCCAGGCGTACATGAATGGCAAGGGCTCATCCTCGAACAGCATCTGCCTCAAAGTCTCTATCTTGCGCTGTGTGGGGCGGCGGAGCTCAGGTCTAGCCCAAATAGTGCTCGTCAGGATACGCAGGATGACGCGGAACAGTTGGCTGGTGACCCTGGTAGTGAAGGAGTCGGTAGGGGCGGGGTATGGGATCCCTGAGATGTAACTCCAGATGATGTTGGGGTCATAGACCCTGAAATGTGCTGGAGTATGAGCGAACCCAAAGAGGTTGCTCATCTCCTCAAGTGAAAGCCTGAACCGTCTGTTGCCAAGCTGGAATGTGACTCAGCGGGTGGAGGAGGTGCAGTCAGGGATCTCCAATGTGGCCATAAATTTCCCTGTCAGAACGGGGTAATGAGCCTCCAAGCCGTCGATCAATCTCTCCAATGAGACATACTCAAATGCCTCCTAGATGCTTGTGTGGAAGCCCAACTGGACCATATCAGGGTAGTGGTACCAGTGGGCTCTGCCTGCTCGGTGAATCAGGTCAGTAGCTAGATCCATCTGCTGTACATCCCCAATATAAAGGGAATCATGTGGAACATTCTTTGCTCGCACCATTGTCTGCAAAAGAAAACAATGCCAAAGATAATTCCCTTTTTCAAATAATAGAAAGAACCCCATACTTAGGTTCAGAAACTAGCCTAAAAATTTGCTATATTAACATTGGCTAATCTTAGTGCTAAATCTTGCAATCCTAATTTTAATGATCAAATAAAGATAAATAACCAATTTTTAATCATGAAAAATAAAGATTGTCTATAAATAATTCAAGAAATTCTATAAACATATCAAATTTCATAAACCAAATTTCTTGAACATTTAACACTATCAAACCTAATAAAAATTTAGATTTTACCCCCTTATATAAAAAAAAATCAGATCTAACATGAAACCTAAATCATGCAATTTCTCTTTCCCGCGAAAAATAATATTCAAACCCTAAAACACTCAATATGTAATTTCAACCCAAAATCATCAAATAAACATGTAAAACTGTAAATATAGATTAAGAGTAAGAAATCATACCAGAAGAGTGTCAAAAATCGGGGGGGGGGGGGGGGAAGAGGCAAGAAATCGCAAGGAAAACGAAACAAGAACTGTCGGGCTGCAACAATGGTAGAAATCGACCTTAAGGTCGAAATCGAGCAAAGTTGGGCGGTTTTCAGTTTGCTCGTGCTGCTGCGGGTTCGCCAGAGGTCAAAAGTGGCCGGATCTGGTGGACTATGGCTGGAATCGACGGGATCTGAGCGAGGGTGGGCAAAGGACAAAGAAAGGAGGCCGTAAGAGAGAACAAGAGAGAGAGCCGAGGTTGCTGTCGGGATTTGGTAAGGTGAGAGTGCCGGATCTGTGCCGGATCTGTGACAGTGGGGCTGGATCTGATCGATGAAGGGGACGAAGAGGGGGACAGAGGGGCAGCGATGGTATTGGCTGAGAGAAAGAGAGGAGAGAGAGAGAGTAGAGATGAATGAGAGAGAGGCGGTGAGGGTTTGGGTTCTACTGAGGTCGATTTCTGGGTAAAGGGGGGAGGATAGTGTCGAAGTCGGCTTATTTAAAGGAAATAAAAAATAAAATAAAAAAGGAAAAAGAAAAGAAAATCTGACCTGGAACTTACCTCCGACTGTAGTCGATATCGACCACTATGGTCGATATCGACCTCCCCTTCTGAGTCAATTAAATCTGCTCGATCTGTTCTCATGTCGGCCAGTCGATATCGACATTACACGTCGATTTCGACCTCTCCTTCGGAGCCGACTGAGTGTGGTTAACCTGCAATATTGGTGTCAGCCGTGGATATCGATCTCTCCACTGGGGCACTCGATCTCCTGGTTCACTTTAGATAAAATAGCCACGAATAATCTAAAAGAAATATAAAATAATCTAAAAAGAAAAGAAAAAGAAAAGAACGGGTTGCCTCCCGGAAGAACTTGAGTTTAAGTTGCTAGCTTGACATACTTCCCTTTTTGCGCTAGTTCAACGCCAAGGTGGCACGAATCTCTTCTTCCGGGTCTTCTTTGTCATAATATTTCTTTACCCGGTGACCATTTACCTTAAAGGTGGAACCATCATCGCAAAGTAACTCCACCTCTCCATGAGGGAAAATTTGATGAATCTTGAAAGGTCCGCTCCATCTTGTCCTTAGTTTCCCTGGAAATAAGCGAAGTCTAGAATTAAAAACAAGGACTTTGTCACCTACCTCATATGTTTTTGGCACGAATTTCCTATTGTGCCACCTCTTTGTGTGCTCCTTGTAGATTTTGGCATTCTCATATGCCTTTAGGCGCAACTCCTCCGAGGCTTGCAAGTCAACGAACCTTCTATTCCCGGCTTCGTCGAAGTCCATGTTGAGCTCCTTGAGAACCCACATCGCCTTATGCTCAAGTTCGACGGGCAAATGACATGACTTACCATATACCAAGTTGTAAGGAGTTGTGCGAAGTAGTGTCTTATAGGCCGTTCGGTAGGCCTAGAGCGCATCATCTAGTTTAGATGACCAATCCTTCCTCGAGCGGGAGACCGTCTTCTCTAGGATGGCTTTGATTTGGCAATTGGATAATTCCACTTGACCGCTGGTTAGGGGATGATAAGGTCTTGCCACCCTATGGGTCACCCCATACTTGGCTAAAAGTGCTTCAAAGCCTCTCTCAATGAAATGCGAGCCACCATCTGAAATAAAAACTCTAGGAAGAACAAAGAGAGGAAAGATGTTAGTTTTCATAAACTTAGAGACTACCTTCGCATCGTTGGTCCTAGTTGCCCCGGCCTCAACCCATTTTGAGACATAGTCCACCGCTACTAGAATGTATTTGTAGGGGCCTGAGGCAGGGAATGGTCCCATGACGTCAATACCCCATACATCAAAGAGCTCTACCTCTAGAATTCCGGTGAGCGGTGTCTCATTCCTCCATGTGATATTTCCTCCACGTTGACACTCATCACAAGAGGTTACATAGTTTTGCACATCCTTGAAAAGGTTAGGCCAATAAAAAAACACATTGAAGAATTTTCGCCGCGGTCTTGAATCCTTTAGCATGGCCTCCTGTAGGGAGAGAATGACAATGGCGAATCACGCTCTCTACCTCTTCCTCAAGGATACAACATCGAAAGATATGGTCTTTTCCCTGCTTGAACAAGTCGGGTTCATCCCAATAGTATTGCTTGACGTCGTGCAAAAACTTCTTCTTCTGCTCCGAAGTCAAGCCTGAAGGGATCTCGCCTCCTGCAATATAGATAGCGAAATCCACATACCAAGTTACCTTCGCCCCTTTTATAGTAAAGAACTCATGAATAGGACTGGAGGGATGAGTAAAGAAGAAATCCTCACCGGAGCTTACCTTTTCGTCACCTTCGGAGTCACTGGAAGGTGGTCGATTTCGACTTGGGATAGTCGATTTCGACTGGTCGGCATTGACTATGTCATTCGATATGGGCTGCTCGATTCTGGCACTCGATTTCGACGTCTAGTGGTCAATTTTGACATCTGCAATTGTAATCCTGTAATCAAGGTTAGTCGAAATCGGCAGAAAACTTACCTTCGGGGCAGTCGATATCGACCTCGTCTGGTCGATATCGGGTGGACTCTCTGCCCATTTTGCTTCTTGCTTCATTAGGTGCACGTCAGGGTAGGAGTCATCCATTGGCATGTTGTCATGTCACTCATCCAAAAGCCCTTTGGGTAGCCGTGAGAGATGATCGGCTATGGAGTTCTCCATTCCTTTCTTATCCTTAAGCTCAACGTTGAACTCTTGTAGTAGGAGCACCCATCGTAGGAGCCTAGGTTTATCATCCTTCTTCGCCATCAAGTACCTAAGAGCTGCATGGTCAGTATGAACAATTACCTTAGAGCCCACTAGGTATGAGCGGAACTTCTCAAAAGCGAAGACCACTACCAAGAACCGTTTCTCCGTCGTGGTGTAGTTAATTTGAATGGCATCAAGAGTCTTGCTTGCATAGTAGATGGCGTGAAGCTTCTTGTCTCTCCTTTGTCCTAGGACAGCACCTACGGCATAATCGCTTGCGTCGCACATGATCTCAAAGGGTTGCGACCAATCTGGCGATTGAATGATAGGGGCGGATATAAGGGCTTCCTTCAACCCGTTGAAAGCTCAAGACAATCAATAGAAAATACAAACTTAACATCATTCATTAGTAGGTTAGTTAAAGGTTTGACAATCTTAAAAAAATCTTGAATAAACCTCCTATAGAAACCTGCATGACCAAGGAAGCTTCTTATGTCCTTAATAAATGAAGGTGGTGGCAACTTCTCAATAAGCTCTATCTTTGCCCTGTCCACCTCAATTCCCCTTTTTGAGACTTTGTGGCCTAGCACAATCCCTTCTCTTACCATAAAGTGGCACTTTTCCCAATTGAGGACCAAGTTTGTCTCCTCACATCGCGCTAGTACCCTGCGAAGGTTAGCAAGACAAACATCGAAAGTATTGCCATAGACAAAGAAATCATCCATAAATACCTCCACAATGTCCCCTATCATGTCGGAGAAGATGGCCGTCATACATCTTTGAAAGGTAGCAGGGGCATTACAGAGCCCAAATGGCATTCTCCTATATGCAAAAGTCCCATAGGGACAAGTGAAGGTTGTCTTCTCTTAATCGTCAGGATGAATAGGGACCTGCCAAAAGCCAGAATATCCATTCAGGTAACAAAAGTAATCATGTTCAGCAAGTCTTTCCAATACATGTTCAATGAATAGAAGGGGAAAGTGATCCTTTCCAGTGGCATTGTTGAGCTTCCTATAGTCAATGCACATTCGCCAACTAGTTGTGATTCGCTTTGGCACAAGCTCGCCCTTCTCATTCTGCTCAACGGTCATTCCACCCTTCTTAGGCACCACATGGACTGGGCTCACCTATTCACTGTCGGAGATGGCATAGATGATTTCTGCATCTAGTATGCGCATGATCTCCTTCTTCACCACCTCTCTCATGTTGGGGGTGAGCTTCCGCTAGTGTTTTATAGATGCCTTATGATCATCCTCTAGGAGGATTCTATGCATACATGTAGCGGGTGAAATACCTTTTATGTCCTCAAGAGAGTACCCACACTACTAGAAAAATGCAATCAGACATCTGTTGTGAACATATGTCTTTCAAAAAAAATTCCGACCTTATTGTGCGTGTAGTAAAAGATCAACTTTTCCACATCGGTTTTAAGCCGATGTCTTTTCTTTGTTAAAACATCTATTTTATTTACAATATAGATATAAAGCAGCCTCTCAAATTTATTTTTGACATGTTCATTTGTTGTTAAACCCTCGTTATTTTTCATTTATCATCTTTTGAAGATGTCCACACCAAGCCTAAATTTTACATTTACATCACTATTTTTAAAACAATCAATGTTTTAAAACAAAATAGACATCTTTTTTTATTATATTGATTTTGTGTATATTAATTTCATATGTACAATTTGTGATTTTTTTATTGTTTTAAAATAATCTACCGTATGATATATGTACATAACTAATGTATTAATATGATATAGACATCACTTTAGATTTTTATAAAGATGTTGTTGTTAGGAATTCAAGCACAACACTTTTAATCTATAATTCAATGTTTTAATCTATAATTCAAGCACAACACTTTTAATATATATGCATTGGCTTTGAATAACTATCACAACATTTAGAGATGCATAGGAAGAGTAAATTCACTCAGGAAAGCAGAGGGATTTTTGATGTTCTCCCTATAGGCCAAAATTCTCACAAGGACAATTTTTGTTGGATTTGCTTTTTAGCCTAGGATCATATGTGCTCAATTTCATCAGAAGTTCACAATCTACATAAAAATCATTTTAAGGACTTAGGCTAAACCATCCAAATATGCCATAGGATTTACATGTTCAAGTCAGCTATTGAGTTTTCATCATAGGACATCTAAGTAGGGTTTAAAAACAAACTTATAAAGAAATAAACATGCATTTTTTTTTGTATTTTTGACATTTTTCTATTTTTTTGGATTTTGACATTTTTATAAAACTTGATAAACTAAAAGACTAACGACTTAAACTTTAAAGTACATAAACCTTAAACATGATGCAATGCAGAAAAATAAAATATAAAGCAAATAAAAGGTAAATACAAGCCAAGTTGCCAAGTTTTAACCATAACCACAACCAGACAGAGAAGTTATAATGTCCAATTTCAATCCCACCCCATACTTAAAAATTACAGTGTCCTCACTGTTGAAAAGCAAAGTAAAGGGGAAGGGGAACACTCACTCTCACTTACTCTAAAAATCACTGCTCAGGAGGCGGAGGAGGCGGCAGAAGCATGGGCCAGTCTTGTGTAGGGGCCGACCCTGGGTAGTAGGATGGGCCGCCCTGCTGAAATGTGGAGCTGTTGGGACCCTGTTGATCAAAGTTATAGCCAAGTAGGAGCCCAATCCTTCCAGCATCCTACCAAAACGGCGCTGATCAATAATTGAGGTTTTTAGGAAGTATCATGATCATCCGCTTTCCATTTTTTCAAATGAACGATTGGAAGATGGAGTTATAGATAGGTTGTTTAACTAGGGATGGTAATGACGTTGTTGAGGAAACTAGCTTCCGATGAGAATGATATTTGGGGTAACTAAGGAATGCTTGAGGAATTATAGAATTTGGGATTAGATTGTAGGGGTTGTGATTTGGAACGACTTTGGAAAGAAGTGAGTTTGGAAATTGTTAGGGTAAGAAGTATAGGGTGCTTGAGAAAATCGTGGATATTGGGAATTTGGTTGCAGAAGGTACACTTAGGGTTTTGCTCCGTTAACATTATTGATGTTTGGTAGAGTTATGAGTAGAAGATCAGTAGACGCGGTATTGGAGGATTCTAGCATAGGGAAGGAAACCGAAATTGATGTGTAGGAATTGTCTTGGCCATTGAGGTATTAGGGAATAGAAGATCAACCTTCAAGGAAAAATGTTAATAGTTAGGTGAGAATGTCGTTGAGGTTGTCGTAGGGTTGATTGCTTGAGGTTTAAGATAGGAAGGTTTTGAGTAATGAATGAGGGAGCTAGGCAAGGTAGAGGAGATTTGATAATACAGATAGTTGGATATTGTAGAGTATTCAATCTAGTTGCGTTACTTTGGGTAATTTGTGTAAGAATGATATGAAAATTCTATGGGGATGATGGTTTGGTAAATAGGAGCTTTAAGCGGTAATATGTCGAGATTTGAGGAATTGTAAATTGGGAAATTAGGAATATGTGGTAATGAGGAACTAGAGTAGGACGAATTGAGAAATCGTGATTGGGTAAGGTTTAGTGAGGATCAGAATTGGGAATCAGCACGATGAACAGGCGAATTGCCGTGATCTTTTGGGAAATGAAATGCCATGGTTCGGATCATTTGGGTCTTGATGATTGGTGGTTATCAGTTAGTGCTAGTTGTTCTCTGGGCTAACAATTGTCGAGAGTAGGCGGTTGAGTATTTATATCGAGGTGAGGTACTTGTGCTATCTTGGGATGTGTATGTCGATTAGGAAAATGAAACTTGCATTGAGTATTGAGGACATAGCATGATGTTGTTGATGAGGCTAGTAGTAGGAGTCTGATCTTTAGAGGTGGATTAGCAGTGGGAATGCTTAGTGGTTTCGGAAGTAAGATTTGAATATTTAGGTGACTTAGGTTTCCTCTTTAAGGGTTAATGGTCGAACAAAATTTGAAGGGCGTTGGGGAAATAAATGAAATTGGTAGGAAACACCTAGGATGAGGATGTACTTGATAGAAGTCTTGGTAGATGATCGAGATGTTGAGCTTGGCGAAATAGTTAATGGGACGGTTGTGAATTCCGGGATGTGGGCCTTAGATGTTTGGGTGAAAAGTTAGGACCCGAGCTTGAAATGTTGAGGAAAATTGACCATTAGACGACTCGATGACCTAAGCGTTAAAATGCCTAAGTAATTGGTTTGGGATTTAGAACTTGCTTACGGATGTTTGTGAGGATAGGAGGATTATCTATGAGTGGGATATAGAATAAGCAAGATTCAATGGTACTTAGGACTATTTTCGGATTTGAGTAGGTGGACCTAGGTGAGGTTTGATCTTGACTTGAGAGTTGATGATGGATGAGTGGTGGTTGTGATCTATTACGGTTGGTAGTTATATGCAGGTTTTCTGGATGATGTGACTCATTGCTAGGTGATGATATGTGATAGAGTTAGTCGTGGTATATGTTGTCTCTGTGATGAAATGAGAATTACTGACATGAATAATTATATGATATGATGACCTCCGAGATGTTGTTAGGTATTAGACTGATATGTTAGTATTGACATAAGTGACTTCTTGATCCTCGATATAATGCTAAGATGTAACAATTCTTGTACGACTCTGACGTGATAATTCTTGACAATTAGTGTGAATAGGATGTTATGTGATTATCCTCGATGTGACTTTGGCATACTATCGAATGCGCTACATGATTGTTGTGTTATATTTTGCCTTGAATCGAAATTGTTAGAATGATAGAAACTAAATTGATAGAAACTGATTCTGACATGGAACCTAGGAAGAGAATATGGGATTAGCCCTTAAAGGTGGATGATTCCACCTCCTGAGTTCTGAAATTGCTTGACTAGCGTCGGATTTGAAGGATTTTGAACGGTGTTGAAAAGGACTAACTTGGACTTTGAAAGACCGAACGCGATCGAAAATTTCAATGATTTTGAGACAGACCTTTTTCAAATTGAGGAACCCTTTTTAAACTTTCCTCGACCCGAGCTACATTATGACGCCCCACGAAGTGGATACAAAAATTTTATAGGGGCACTTGTAGATTGCTTGCTAGACCTAGTGGAGACGTTGTGATGCTTTTCGAGTTATGATATAGCCGAGAAGTCAGAGTAAGGATGTGGTAGGGGCCCATATCACATTCATGCTACGACCAATTGGAGATATTATGATCACGACGAAGATACTGTGAGGATCTCATAGGGGCACTTATAAGGTGCTTACGGGATCAATGGAATGATCCTTGGACTCGCCTATTTCAAACATCATCCCCTCGCTTTGAAATGGTTTTTACCCTCCCTAGACCATCTCCGGCATTGATCCCGCTGCAACGAAGCTAGAAGAATGATGTGCGCGCAAATTGCCATCTTTTCTATGCACATAAAAGTCCATTTTACCGTCTTTTGCATGCATATTAGTGGGAAAACATGGGATTAGTGTAGTTTACGCTTAAATGTCAAATATATGGGTTTGCACGAGTTTCTATGTGATTTCACAGAAAACGGGATAAAAATGGATGGATTTGGAAGAGCGGAAAAAGAACTCGAAGTCTTCTAAAAAGGTCGAAATCGACTTGGGACCTCGACATCGAGTGCAGCAGAGACATAGGAATCGAGCAGGAAATGAAACAGAGCATGTCGACACAGAGAGGTCAATGTCGACGTCTAGAGGTCGATATCGATGTTTCCAGATCGAGCTAAAAGATAGAAGTCGAGTGCCAGTTCGAGTAGGAGAAGGAGAGCTCGAGATAAAGTTTCACAGAGGTCGATATCGATGTTCATGGTCGATATCGATGTTGCCCAGTAGAGGAATCCGACTCAGATTTTGATAGAATTCAATCCGAAGCTTGCACGTCTATCCTAAAGTCGAGATTTCTTATCATCAACACCAGAGCTATCATATGAAGGCTGATTTACCGTAGGAGTTTTAGTTTTTACTTTATTTAAGTTTTATCTTAGAGAATAAAGATAGAGTTTCGAGTCTTTGGATAGCAAAGTTCGATATCTATATATAGAAGCCATTAGGGCTGAGTTTCGGCATTCAATTTACATCCAAGCACAGAGAGAGAGAGAGAGAGAGAGAAGGCTGAGTGAGTTGGAGAGAAGCGAGAGCGGAGTTTTGGCTTGTTCGGTTGTAATTTCTTTCAAAGTTTAATACAAAGTAGTTTTCCTTTAAATGATGATGATGATGTGCATGATGAGGAGCGAGTAGTCAACCCACTTCTAGGGTCGGCGTGAGCCCGCCGATAACAATGTAGGGTAAGTTCATCAAAGGTATGACTTTTACGCGATTCCGCCTTCTATCCCATGCATGATTCCTTGCGAAAGTTAGGGAGATTCATTATTTGCATTATTGAAGCGAAAGCCACTCATATTGTGAAATTGAATTGCTCATGAATTGGATAGTAACTCTTAGGAACTATGTGAGAGCCTCTAATCACCTAAGTAGTGATAACGAAAGTTATTTGACGGAAAGGCATTAAATTTCATAACTTTAGCATAAAACTTGCATTGTTATCGTTGTGGCATGAAACCCCGACTTTGGAACCTTTTAATTAATTGAAATCAATATAAAAGTTTTAGTTTTGTTTCTGATCATCCTCCTTTCCCATTCTACTTTCTTCGGACTCTTTTCCGACAATTGGTTACGAAAACAGTTTCTGTGACAAACATCGAAATCGACTGTAAAGGTCGATATCGAGGTCTCTGCTCGACGTCGACTTTGCTGTTTTTTTCTTCTGCAGGAACTGTACTGGAAATCGACCAGAACTGAGGTCGATATCGACCAGACATATCGATATCGAGTGTCTTCTGGGGTCGAAAGCTTTGATCGTGATTGCAACAAGGGAAGCGCTGACATACCTCCTCGTGGATTCGATCCTGAATTACCCTACTACTACAAGGGAGGGGATTCTTGTATTATTTGTTTGGGACAGGGAGTAGTCTAGTTGTGAATTATTTAATTTGAATTATTTGAATCCCTACACACCCCCCGTAGCGAACAAAGAACACCGGCGAGCTCGAATGCCCTCAGTGAGAACCTCTCTCTCTCCCTCTCTCCTTTCCTTGTCTAATTTCGTGCTCCTTGGTGTTGGTTGGGAAGTTGGGGCCGGATTGTCACCGACGAGCTCCCCTTTTCCCCCATCTTTTCCAAAAATTTGAACAGGAGCTCACGAAGGGGATGGGCGAACAGTAACTCGCGGGTTGGGGTTGGTTTCCCGCTGAACCGGTCTAGGCGATTTTAATTAAATAAAACTGGTTCGGTTTTTAAACAAAAAAAATCAGGCTTGGATTGGGTTTTGTTTGGGCTTGTCCGGAATTTTAAAAAGGGGTTGCGCCTAACTTCATTGGGGCTTATTTTTGGAAAATTTGTAATACAAGTGTGTTTATGTTAAGGCTTTTATATATATATATATATATATATATATATATATTAGATGTTGGAATATTAAATAATAATTAGATTATATATATTATAAATTTATGACTTTTAGAATTGTGGAATATAAAATATTATATTATATTATGGTTGGGTTTTAAAAATATATTAATTGGAAATGTCCTTAAAGGTTGGAAATTCGTTTAACAAAATTAAAAAGAGGAATTTTTTGAAATATTCTAACATTGTCGGATTTGTTTTAATAAAATAAGATGATAAGTTGATTAAAAAGTAATGCTTTGTAAATGGGTTTTTGAGTCAAGTATGATTGGGAAAGTGTTTTGAACAATGATTCGATTTAACTTGAGATTTAAAGAGTTTTGGGAAATCTTGGGAAATTGACTTACTTGTGAGACTTGTATGTGTATAAATTGTGATATGCGATATTGATGTGTTATATATTGATTATGAAGCATGTTATGAGGTGTTGTGATATGATATATGAATTATGATATAAGGTAATGATGTGTTGTTATATGAAGGAATGATTTTATATTATATGATTGAAAAGCATGATATGTTCTTAAATATAAAAGTATGAATATGATCTATATATGAGGTGATGATGCATGTTACTATATGTTGTTATATGATATGATGATTGTGAAAACATGATATTCTGGTATATGCCTTAAGTATGAAATTCGGAGATAGTGATATATATATTGCTGAGATGAGATATTGATATGAGATGAGATGCGAGATGGAATGTGATAAACTACGAGATGGGATCTAAATATGACGATGAGACTTTTGATATGTGGAATTATGTGAAATCGTGTGTGCTTGTATGTTTGAATAGATAGACTTATAATTCCATTATGACTACTAGGTGACTTTGAACTGTGTGATTGCTACAATGTTGTTCTGCACCGCCAGGTAAGTTCTCTCGGGGCTTACTCAGATTGATTAGACCTATCTCTGCTTATATGTACATGATATACTAGGTGCTACATTTCATAATAGCATGCCATGTAGTATCATACTAGGTTTCACTAACGTTTGAGCATACTTATTCTTTATGCTCTTGTAAACATAATGGTCGTTATCTGTGAAGTTAACTAGAGTCGATGCTAGGGTCATAGGACAGCCCAGTCCCATCGGGTCTTGTCTTGAGTCATATGAGTCATAAGCAACAACTTGTTACTATTACGAGCATGATGATGATTATGAGCATGATGATAATACGAATGAATTGGAAATGGAATGCATTCATGAGCTGGCCAGTCTCCGCCCTATCGAGAAGGGGGGTAGAGGTAGGAGAGGGATATGCCACTTGGCATTCTGTGTGGGCCCATTTACCGCTTTCTGCATATATATATATATATATATATATATATATATATATATATATATATATATATATATATATATATATATATATATATATATATATATAAATTGCTAGCATGCTTGCGTGATTTAAAATATTGTCCTGCATTAGAAGCATGATATTAGGACTAGCATATATGTGTGTTTATATGTAGGGTGCAGCTATGCGGGCTTCGATCTGATCCTATGCCCACTTTATTTTTTTAGGTATATATATATGCATGATCCTACCTAATGTTGTGTGCTATTTGGCGGGGGATACTCATGGCGGAAAACTGGTTGTTGAATTGTCACTTGACTATATAAAATACTAGTAGGGGATAACCACATACTAAGGAATGTTTGACCCGGCTTTGCCGTGGCACCTTGTATTTATGAGATTGATGGTTTAAGCGGACATGTTTTCCCGACTTAGCACGTAGGACAGGTACATGTGTGTTAACACCGGGCCTCCAATAGGCCTCACAAGAATTTTGGGTATGAAATCCCTCTTCCAAAAACTGAACCATCGAAATTCAAACTTTTAACCCATACTTGGTGCGCAAGATCCAACAAGGGGTTTAATCCCTCAAAACGTAACTCGGGAATCATAATCCCGGGTCGTTACAAGTAGCGGAGGATGCTCCATACAAGTCGGCAGTAGCGGTAGTAGCGGGGCGAGATGGAGAAGAGAATGGGGAGGAATCTCCGTACAAGTCAAGGATGCATCGAAGAGTTGTATCATAAATCAGGCGAATATCCAGCATCGAGGAGGCAAATCTAGCTCCGACAGATTATGTGGGATGGCATCAAGGCAAATCTGAGAGAGAGAGAGAGAGAGAGAGAGAGAGAGAGAGAGAGAGAGAGAGAGAGAGAGAGAGAGAGAGAGAGAGAGAGATTGGGGATTTGAGAAGTGATGGAGGGACGGACGAAGAGGGTGAAAAGAAGTAGGGATAAGGTTGACGGATCTAAGAATGGAGAAAGGTTATTTTGGGATGGACAATTTGCAAATTAATTCAAGAGTGTGGATAGCTTCTTAATTTCAACATGTAAATACGCCTTTCCCACAAATTTTCTCAAAAATAAATCAAAGGTCATTTGTTTGAAAAAGTCAATTGTAAAAATCGACCAACTTAAAACATTATTTATAATAATAGGTAGTCTAACTTTACATCGCCTATAACAAAATGACTTTTAATGGTAGATTATCACACAAGATTATATTTTTTATTAAAAAATCAATCGGATAAATATTAGAAAACAAATGAATGAATTTAGAAATAATTGGGTGGACTATCCAAATATCCTTCATTTAAAACCTTAATTTCAAGTAAATGTCCAATTTTTTTCCATAATACTCATTTTACCCCCCTTAAATCTATCCCTTCCACTTCCCCTTATACATTCCTCCATTGAAGGCAGATCATGGAGGCTCGAAGGTCTCGTGTTGCTTTCTGTGTCGTCCTCGACCTTGAATTATTGATTTCTCCCTGTTTGTGTTTATTCAATGAAATCAATCTCTTTGCCATCTCTCTGCTATGATGCTCTGCACGTCAGCTTCATCGCCGGAGACTTCCAGTTGCCAGAGTTGCTGGAGTAAATCGACTTCAGAGTTGTGTTCGACAATCAAGGTATGCGTCAATTCGCCTTGAATTTGAATTTGTGATATGTATTTGTAGCTTTAAAATAGTCTATGTGTTTTAAATTTTTGAAATCTATTGAAATTTGATGGTGGAAGAGAGCAATGTCCCGGACAAGCCTCTTGATCCCATTGTTCTTTTGCGTATGTAGCAATTTGTGATCTTGCTTGAATGCTTTTAATCCCTTTCAAGTTACTGCAGAGATTCTTGGGTATCCAATATTGCATCTAGAGTGGGATATAATGAAGGAAATAGATCAAAGTGAAGTGGTTGGGTGAATGAATTAAAGAGGATGTAAGTTGATAAATCAATCCCCATATGTTTCTGATATAAGCTAAGATCATATTCCTTTAGTTTCAAACAAGGGACTGATTAGTGTGCAATTACACAACAATCCACCTACAAACGAGATGAGCGGGGGGACATTGGCCATTATCCTAAGTGAGTTCGATATTCTTACATTTGATTGTGTTATGCTTATGTACATCCGAGTGAAGTGCCCACTGATCCACGAAATTAGACTTTCTGATGTTCTCAAATAATTTCAACATCAATGCTACTATTTCAATTTTACCTTGCTGAAACCTTTTAGTTACTGTTTTCATGCTCTCAATTGTACAGGTTTTCAATTTTCATTCTTCTTTTGAAGTTAAGACCATCCGCAACCATGGGGAAACCTCTTTCCCTTTTTTTCCTCTCTTCCTATCAAAACTTTACACCTCATTTATTTTTTTTGTTTAAAATTAATTTCACTTTTTCTACCTCTTTCTAAAAGGTACCCTCTACAATCATGAGAAATTTCTTTTACCCCTTTTCAAATTTATTTTCACTTTTTCTTTTTCTTTATATATCTTTCCTTTTATTATATGTATATGATCATATATTATTGTCAATTATTTTTATTCATACTTTTATAAATAAATAAAAATTACAAGTACTTTATATAAATATATTTTATTATATCTAGATTAAAATTAACAAAGTTAGAAACATTATAACATACGTAAATACTAATCGAGCTATCTATAAATTCGGATCATAGCCTTGGAATTGGTTCCACAAGTGCTCAACCAAATCATTCTTCAAATTCACATGAGTTTGTCTATGCCGAATTTTATCTCTCATAGCCATATAGTTGCCCAGATTTCGATCTTCATATCGCCCGGTGGTAACGTTGAATGGCACGATATTAGAAATGTTTGATGATCTAAGAACATTATTAGGTTGATCTTGATCAAAATCAGATAGGTCTTGATACGTGTCTCACTCATCTTCGACAATCATGTTGTGCATGATAATACATGACATCATAATTTTCCATAATATTTCTTCACTCCATAGTAGAGCCGGTTGTCGTATTATTGCAAATCGAGCTTGTAATACGCCGAATGCACGCTCCACATCTTTTCTAGCACTCTCTTGGCGCTCGGTGAAAAATCTTTGTTTTGCGGTTTGAGGGAGGGTAATTGTATTTATAAATGTCGCCCACTTAGGGTAAATACCATCCATAAGATAATACCCCATATTGTAGGCTTTTCCATTGACATTGTAAGTAACCTATGGAGCTTGTCCATGGAGGATATCATCAAACACCGGAGATCTTTGCAATACATTAATATCATTGCACGACCCCAGTGTTTCAAAAAAAGCATGTCATATCTATAAATCTTTAAAAGCAACAGCTTCTAAGATTATTGTTGTTGTTCGAGATCTTCCTTGATACATCCCCTTCCATGCAACGGGGCAATTTTTCCACTTACAATGCATGCAATCAATGCTACCTATCATGTTGATCGGGAAATTCACAACATTGACCATCATAAAGGAGACGTTGAACATCATTGGTGTTTGCCCTCCTGAGGTATTCCCTTGAGAATACAGAGATTACTCCTTCCAAAAAGTGTGAAAGGAAACTCCTTTCCATGGTTTCACCCAATTAATTTAAGGTACTCATCAATGTGATCGGCCAATGTACCATATGCTAACATTCGAATAGCCGCAGTACATTTTTGTAAAGCGGAGGCACCGAGTTTTCCGGTTGCATCTGGACGTTATTGAAAAAATGGGTCATGAGCACCCAATACGTCCATGATGCGGACGAAAACATGTTTACGCATCCGAAATCGGTGGCGGAACATGTCGTCTGTGTACAACGGATGATTGTTGAAGTAGTCTTGAATTAATCTCTCATTGGGATCTTCACAATCTCTCTGCACCACTATCCTCCTCTTCTTCTTCTTTTGTGGACCATCATTTGTAGATCCTTGCAAGGTGGACTGAATAAATGGAAGAACAACCGATATGATTGCTTTCTCAATCATAGTTCTCCGTTGGTTCTCCTCAATTTAGTCACTCATAGCATTATCAAAGCACTCATCACTTGAACTAGAAGAAGTTGAATTGTTAGAGTTCATTTTTAGTAGATGTTGACGAAGAACGAAAGCTTGAAACATGGAACTAAAATAACTCAAAGGAGACAATTTAAAATCGAATGACATATACAATAGATAGGAATTGCAAATAGTAAATATGGCATTAAATTGCAGACAGTAGGACTGGAATACAAACATCAACGGCTATATGGGAATTGAACAACTTCCTTGAATAATTTAGTTGAATTAATACAATATAGGAATTGAACTTGCAATAGTTGGTAGCATAGTAATCCTATATTCCATTAAGCATAGTAGTTGGTAGTTGGTAGCATAGTACTAGCACTATACATGAATTGAACAACCTACAAACACTACCAGGTAGCATTGAGCAACTTCCTTGAATTTAATTATAGACAAATCGAAGCAGCATATAGTAGATTTCAGAAAATAGATAGTAAATTGAACAACTTGAATTAATAGAAATTGCAGACAGTAGGACTTAATACCCACCTAACTTACTCAGACCAACTAACCTCTAAGAAACGAAACAACTTGAAAAACTAGAAATTGCAGACAGTAGGATCGACTCACCTAACATTTACTCAGACCAACTTAACCTCTAAGAAATGAAAGACAGTAGCTAGAGATGTAGATCCTAATTAATTGTGGACATGCTTAAACTCTTCTCTGAGTTTATTCAATATATCTTGATCTTCTTCATTAAGATGTGGTTTACCTAACAAGACAGTGAACAACTTGAACCTCTTGTCCTCCTCTTTCTTCTTCAATTTGTTGGCATCTCGCTCTTTTTGATACTCAAGCAATTGTGATGCTATATCATCCCTCCACTTACTGCCCATATTCAATTCGGAAAGTGCATTTGTGAATGTGTCTAGAGTTACACATGATCGATGATCCACCACCTTCTTTTCTTTTCTTCTTCAGCTTCTTGATGCCCTCAGGACAATAATTCCCACCTTCCTCACTTGGTATCTGTTTGTGATCTCTTCGAGCTTCCTCCACTCTCAGCAGGCAGTTTCATTCCCCCGACTTGCCACTTGGGTTTTTTCTTCATCTCCTTCCATGCATGCATTAAAGTGAATGTAACACCATTATATAACTTTCTATACATTTCATGGGCAACAGACTCCACATCCTCATCACTATGACCACTTTTGTTGTTTTGAATAGCTTCTGCGTACACACCAACCCATCGAGAAATACACGCGTTTATTGTTTCCCATCGACTAGTAAGAGATTTCATTGTTCTTTTTTGAACCATACTTGGTTTGTCTTCCCATGCTTCTTCATATAATGCCATAATGGTCTTCCACAAATCACCCCTTGTTTGGTTTGTACCTTTTTCTCCATTTCCTCTTGCATTCAAATAGGCTTTAACAAGGGCTTCATCTTTGGGTTTATTCCATTTCAACTTCCCAGACAACTTCACAGCGGCTTTGTTGGGAAATAGTTCAACAACAACTTTTTCGTTCTCTTGTGCTTGATGAACTTGCTGATATGTTGTTATTCCCGATCCTTCACCTGTGGGCTTCAAATCAAGAATAACTACTAGTTGACGGCCCGATCTTGCAATAACTCCTTGATTTATCTTGAGTTGAATGAAGGTATTGAAGGTAAGATAGGTGATAAAGCGGCGGAAGTCAAACACAAACACAAAGCAACTCAACACAGCAAAAGCGATGGTAGAAGAGGCGGCGGGTATGCAGCGAGATGGCAGCAACTAGGTGGCGGGGAGGCCGTGGCCGCTACCTATAGGGGCGGCCACTGCCAGGCTGTGTGTGAAGAGCAGCGACAATGTTCCTTCTCCTTGCGACGGTGGCGCCTAGGGTTTTTGTGCGATAATTTTTTGCAGGAATTGTTCTTGTGTTTTAGGTTGTGTTTGGGGATTAGGGTTTGGTATCGGATGATTGATCGAACAATAACTTGAAGGCAAAAGCTTTTGGATTAGGGAATTGAAGAACCTTTTTAGCCAAAAAGGTTTCCTCAATATTAATTCCAATCTAGCTTTTTATTGAATGAGATGGATGTTTAAATAGACAATAGAAACCCTAATATCTTCTAGGGTTGGCTAGCCATCCTTTACAAAAGGATAGACTTGGCTGACCTAATCATAATCTAATAAATAAAATCCTAACTAGATAAATCATAAAAAGATGATAATTAAGAAAGCCTAAGGATGGACTCTCCTAACCATCTTATTTAACCTAACTAAGTAATATTATAAATAAGACATTCCATAAATAGCTCCAACTAACATAGGAGTTACTAAATATGGAAAAAAACTAATAATAATAATAATAATTAAAAATATCAATGTCCTCTTCTCTTCAAGCCATAGTGGCACTTTCTTCTTGCGCTTGAGGATGACACATTCTTCTTCTAATAGCCCTCGAATTGATCGTGATAGCTCGCCTGGGTCTAGGTCATTGTTCGACCCACAGAAGGCCATCTTGATCCACATCACTTGCCTTTCATCTTCGGTTAGACTTCGAGTGGCACTCCCTTGAACACCCGAAGAATGCTCAAAAGGTTGTTGGTTTGAAAAAAAAAAAAGAGGATTGTACACATTGGTAGGATTATGTGGGGTATAATTTGGATATTCGGGTGTTGGAGGATTGTTAAACATTTGTAACATCACTTGAAATTGAGGATTTTTTAGAAGATTTGGATCAAAAGGCATATTTGGAATGGGTGGAGTATTTGGATTATTGTGATCCATAGTTAAGAAAGTAGGTGCAACTACAATAGATCAAGATGTGGGTATATATAGGGTAAAATTGGGTTCAAATTATATAGAAAAATAAAATTTAACCAATGAGATATTTTATTTAAAAAAATAATAAAATATAAATATATTTTTTATTTCATTTTAAACATTATTACAATTAATAAATATGAATGGAAAAGGGAATATGTTACTTTTTCATTATAAAAAAGGAAAATAAAATTAGAAAAGGGAAGAGGTTACCTCTCTTTACCAAGGTAACCTCTTCTATTCTCTTCCATTGAGGTAAAACCCACAACCATAAGTTTACTTTTTAGCAACCTTAAGGTGAGCAAAACTCATGGTTGCTCATGCTCTTATAATTATTGAACTACTTAAAAAACTTCATCAGCATGAGAAAATAATAAAATTATAGCAACTTCTTTGATAAGTTGTAGCTTTGATGATCTGTGTGATATTAGGCATTGCATAACACTTGCTAATTGAACAAGACGCAAAGCTGAAGATGCAAACAATCCAACTGACCCCTTGCAAGGAAACAAAAGAGTTCTTCTCATGGTATGCAAGACCCGTGGTAAGAAGAGTGAACATTGGACCTCAACTTGCCCTTAAAAGATTGTCACCACATGTTTCACCAACAATGTCACCACTGATAAGGGTGGTGACACCAACCTCGTAAAAAATATAAAAAAAAAAAAAGTTGTCACCATTTGTCACCAACAATGTCACTATGGTGACATTGACCACTATGGTGACACTGGCCTCGTGAAAAAAATGTAAAAAAAAAAAAATTTCACCACATGTCATCACTGATAAGGGTGGTGACACTAATCTCGTAAAAAACTGTAAAAACAAAGTTGTTACAAAAAAAAGTTGTCACCAACAGTGTCACCATTAATAAGGGTGGTGACAGTGACCTTGTAAAAAAACTGTAAAAACAAAGTTGTCACAAAAAAATGTTGTCACCACATCTATCACCAACCATGTCACCATTGATAATAGTGGTGATAGTGACCTCGTAAAAAAACTGTAAAAATAAAGCTATCACAAAAAAAAATTATCGCCACATATGTGTCACTAAAGCCATTGACCTTGATCGTTCAATGATCAATGGTCAAATTAAAAATGGGAAGGAAGAGCAATGGTCAAATTAAAAATGGGAAGAAATAGCAATGATTAAATTAAAAATGGGAAGAGTGAGCAAAAATGTCATTTGGGGACATTTACTTAATGGGGTGATAACACATATTTTGTATAGGCATTGTAGGTTGTTTTAGGTGCATTAGAGTGTCCATATTGCATGTTTAATAAGCTAATTCGCATTCTTGATCATTTGGTATTAGAAGTTCGGAATCTATTGTTTTTAGTGCTTGCTTGTAGATTATAAGATCTGAGCTCGAAAGGTGGAGATATCATGATCAAATGGAGCTAAGGAGAGCTAAGAGACAAGCCATGAAAGAGCCAAAACAAGCCAAGGAGCAATGGAGCAAGGAATCAAATTTCTCATGGCCTCAGATGTTCATTTGCCAATTATGACCATGCGTTGGAAAGCTCTCGATGAGCTCTACATGTCTGGAAAAGAACAAATTTCTCTGCGGCGAAATGATCATTTTTCCACCGCAAAAGTACGGCGCCCGCCGATTTCGCTGTTTTCCGAATCTGTGAGAGCGGCCCAATTCTATCTTTATGGAAACTCTATTTAAGTTTTCTAGGGTTTGTTCCACCGACTTTAGGCTATTTATTAGATGTATTTTTAGTGGCTTTTAATCATCTAATTCAAGCATTCAATAATTCATCAACTCTAAGAGATGTTTAGAGGATTGAAGTTTTGAGATTCAAGATATATTATGCATACCTAGAATTCTTGTGGTTTTGCCTGCGATTCAAGACTTGGTTGGTTGAATTGTGAGACTTGATTTCTATGTTACTCCTATAGTTATTTCATTATCCTTGTGCTCATATTATTGATTGAATATATTCTCTCTTGATTGACCATCTTCGACAGAATTTGCATTCGTGATAGGTTTTAATTGATTCGTGAGAATAGTTAAACCATAGTAGCAAACAATAGGTAACTGATCCCTTGAAAGCATCAATCTGCTATGCAGGGTAATGACACTTGGTCAAATATCGGTCCCTTTGAGATTATGGTTGGAGGGTTTGCATCTTTTGACAATCTAATTGCATAGGGAATTAGATATTACCAATTTGCCAAGTACTTTTGGATTTTGTGATGTTGCATGTTTATGAATCTAGTTAGGATCGCGTATAGTGTAAAAGATTGGTAAGCCTATAAGGGATGTCAATCTATTCAAACCAAATTCTGAATAACTATTGATATCAATTGCATTCACTGCATTGCATTAAAATAACTAGGGATTGAGTCAAGGATCAAGCAAACCAACCAATGTTGCGAATTGTATGCGAAACCACACTACTCTTCTATCTTTTATTTGCTCTTATTAACTTGTCTCATAGTTTATTTACATTCCTTATTGTAACGGCCCGGAAAGTAAGGATCTTTCCCCTAATTGCCCCTCCCTTGAGCCTAGGAAAGAAAACCTAATTATCCGAGTTACGTTTAAGAAGGCAAGGTTACCTTCCAACTAGATCTTACAACCCGAGTACGAGTTGTAAAGTTTTCACAATAAAAAGAAACAAGGTTTGAAATAGGGATTTCGAACCCTTAAAGATTGCGGGTCCATTGGGGACCAAGTACCTGCCTTAGTCTAATCGTGAAATCGAGCGGAAACGAAAGTAAAGTTTAAATCAAAATACAATCCAAAAAGAGGTGCCATGGTAGAGTCGGGTCAAAATGACGTAAAAGAGTTTAAAAGAGAGGGATTTTAGTGGTCTCTCAAGCTCTCGATCTAACGCCCAAAAGTCCGAACCCGTCAAGCATCCATATAAGCAAAGATAGCGGCTAACGGTTACCTGAATCTAAAAAAAAGAAGGGGATCTGGGTCAATCATCAGGCCACTCCTGCGCGTGTGTAAACACACTCTGAGAGGCATATAATAAGCATCCTATTCCTAAGATGAAATGCGTAATGCAAAATAGAAATTAAACAAACAAGCATGCGGATAAGTAAATGCGGAAATAAATAAAGAAGCACGGGAGTTACAAGAAATGTCAAATAGCATGTCCCTCTAGGCTCCTAAGAAATCCTATAGCAACTCACTTCAAGGGAGCTACCTCACCCATGGTGCAGGCCAACCCCACGTAATGAGCCTACTAACTATGAAGGGAAGGCAAACAACGACACCCGTATAAGGCCTAAGGCTCTAAGAGTCCTATGGCAACTTATTACCAAAAAGCCTACCGCATCATCCAGTGCAAGCAACTTTCTATACCAAAAGCCTACCGCATCATCAAGTGCAAGCAACATTCTATAATAAGCATCAACTAAGATGACAAGAATGAAGAAAAAGGTCATATCTGGTAACACCTATAACGGCTGTTTTCTAGGAAAGACATATAGCAAGTCATATGATATCCGTTTTAGATCCTAATCTTGATTCTAAGTTGTATGGTGCATGAACACTAGCCTACTATATAACACCCAGTGCATAAAGCGCCCATCATGAGTAAGTTCAAGGAACTTACCTGGAAAAGTGCAGAATCCAAGCAATACAGCAATCAAGCAAATCCAAATAAATTAGAGATCACCTAGGAGATGAGTAACATAAAAAGTCTAAGTCTAACTTATGCAAAGCATATAAAATAACACACATAAGATTCACATAAATCATGTACGTTAGCCATCTCGTTTCCACAACTTGGGCATATTCTCATCGATCACCACATCATCTCAATGCAACATCTCATCTCATCATATATCATCATATGATATCTCATATATCATCTTATCATCCCATATTATCTCAACCGTCATATCTCATCACATAATCTCATCTCATATCAGTTCATATTATCTCGTTCTCACATCGTATTATCTCAAGTCATCATATCTCTCCATATAACATCTCATATGATCACCTCATCTCATTATCATGCTCATAAATAACTTATCATTTTGAATATCAATCATGCTGGCATTGCATTCAGATTATCACATATATCACATAATTTTCAAGTTCAAATAGCACAATAATACCTTTTAAAAGTCTCCACATTTTAAATATCATCAACATCGCACGAACATATAATCATATAACCCATACTCATATAATTAACATTTCAACAACCAAGTAAACTCTTAAACATTTCACTAAACATTTAAGCCTTTAAAGTCACTTCACAAGACTATATTATTATTAAAATAATCCCGACATCTCAGTTTCAAAACAATAAATCCATTTGAGAAAACATTCCTCAAAATACAAGTCAAAGATCACTATCGAAAATATTAACTATGATTTCAACATCCTTTTAAAACATTTTGGGAAACCTTAAACCCCTTTAAACAATTTATGAAACAATATTCAAACTAAATAAAACACTAAATCATTCCATTTTTAATAACCCACGTTTATAAATAAATCACTTTAACAAATTAAAATCACCATATAATAACATAATATATCCCAAAAATTCTACTTTCAAAAACAATTTATAATATGTATATAATTTTCAGAAATATTAATTACCTCAAAATCTCAGAATAATATATAATAATAATAATAATAATAATAATAATAATAATAATAATAATAATAATAATAGTAATAATAGTAATCTAATAATATACTAACCATATGATATAACATAATATGAAATTTAAATAACAAAACCAAACCCAAAATAATAGCCCAATCCTCAACCAAAATAGGCCCAACTTTTTCTTAAATCCGGATCCAATCAATCTAAAACCAACTCCTTTTAAAACAACCCCCATAGAACCGGTTTTCTTTTAATTTGAAATACCCTAAACCGGACCCATTTAAGACAAAAACCGAACCAGTTGAAAAAGAAAAAGAACAGAACCGAACCCGTCTTCAATCTCCAACCCATTCTCTGTTTCGAAACTAGAAGAAGGAAAGGAGCAGGCCCGGTTTTTGGGCGGTGCAAAAGGTCTGTTTGCACAGGGCCCGAATTTGTTGGGGGCCCAATAGATTAAAAATTAGTATATATATAAAACAATACTCAAATGTTCAAGTGGACAATTGTGGTCTAGTGGTATATTTTTCACCCTTCAATATAGTGATCCCGTGTTCGAATCTCCATATTGCATGCCTGTTTTACTTTTATTTCGGTCCCACTCCCCCTCTCTTCCATTCTTTTTTGGGTAAGCTCCTCTCTTCCATTCTAGCAGTATGTATTACTTTCTTTGGGGCCCAATCCCCCCTCTCTTCCGTTTTTCATCCTCCTAATACCTACAGAAATGTTGCTCTTATTTTTTTTAATTAAATAAATTTAATTATTGTGTAGTTACTAGATATAATAATTTATACAATTAAAAAAAGTAATATAATTAATATTTATATAATTTTTAACTTTTAAAAATAGTAATAAAATAACTTAAATTTTAATATATTGGGAGTATGTTATTTCTTTAATTATTCTTTTTCAAAAAAGTCCTAGTGACACTAAAATTACTAAGTATATATATAACATTATTTTCATGTAAATAAACGAGAAATATTTTTTTATAACATCATTTATGTCATATACAATTTTTTAATTCACCAACAAAAAAAAGTAATTATTGTCGTAACCAGCATGAAAAAAATAAAAATAAAGGGGCCTAATTTCAATTATCGCACCAGGCCTTCGTTTGGACGGCCCTGGAAAGGAGGAGGAGGACTCCACCGGTGGCCCGCTCCCACTCCGGCCCTTTCTCGATCACTCCTAACCCAAAACAAACAAGGATAAACCAAGGAGAAACGAGAAACTCAAACGCTCACCGAGGGAGGTTCGTTCGTGGTCGTCGGGCCTCGCTAGAGTTCGTTGGAGCTCGCCGTTGGCACGATTTGGCTCGCCGGCGTCGGGGATTCTCCTTGCTTAACCTGAATCAGAGGTTTCGGGTGAGGAATGAGGACCTTTACAATCTGTTCGATCGAAAGGGGAATGAACCCTTACCGTTTATTTGAAATGGAAACAAGGCGAGGAGATGAGGAAGGAGGGGGCTCCACGGCTCCGGGGCTGCTCGGCGTCGGTTCTGGGCACGTCGGATGTCGGAGGAGAGGAGTGTGGACACATTTTCTTGGAGGAGGAGGAATGAGGAGCTGTTGTGGGTGCTCAGGTTCTCTCGAGAAAATAGAGGAAGGTGCTCGAGAGGCGCCCGGTGGGGGCTCCAGTGGTGCTCGGCAGGACCAAGGGGATGATGGTGAGTATGGCTGAGGTGGGTGCCATTTGAGAGAAACAGAGGGACAAATAGAGAGTTCTGGGTTTGTGTTTCAAAAGAAAACAATGAAGAGGTGAGGGTGTGAGTTGGACAGAGAGAGAGAATGGAGATGTGCATGTGATGGTGGTGATGAAGGAGGGGAGCAGGAGTAGCCAAGTAGGGTGATGGTGCAGGTGGTGATGAATTAAGTAAAACAAAAGGGAATTGTGTGTGACTGGATATATGGGAATGGGGATGGTTTAGCTAGGAATAGGGAGAGGGGGGGTTTGGAGTGTGAGAGTGGATAAAAAGGTAAAAATTAATACCGGAAATAAATCTCAAAACTCATTTTTCGACCTTAACTCAACGCGATTCAAATTAAAAAAATTTAAAATAAACATTCAAACCCGAGCTAAATAATGAAATCCGAAAGTATTTCTAGGCCTCGGAATATAAAGTGGAAATAAATTCATTTCAAATCAAATATCAAAGTCATGTCGGAATTCGTCTCGAAGGAATACAATAAAATCTCTTGCTCGAGGACGGAAACTTTCAAAAAAAATTTGAAGTATTAGAAATTAAATAAATTTTAAATCGAAACAAAATCTAAAATTATAAAAATAACATTTAAGAATCTCGGTCTTTACACTTATAGTTCATTTATATTCTTGTCTTATCTTTCTTTTAGTTTATTTATATATTGATAAATACACATTGCAATAGAAGTACTTGATTATTTGTGGGTTCAACCCTTTACTTGCACACTATACTAGTTTGTTAGTTTGGGTTATTATTTATTTAGTGAGGTGAAACCTAACGACAATTCCCTCCGTAGAGGGTGAGTAGAAATAAGTCCCTAACATCTAGCAAATAAACATCGTCTCTCCCGTCTCGTTGACTTTGCACCTGGTTGTCAACCTAAGCATCGCTTCCACTAAAAGAGACATTCTTTACTTGTCGATCAATTCTCCTACAACATCAAGATTCCCTACCCATTTCGTACAAGATGTGTTGGCTACAATAATGGATTAAGGCCCGCAATAGCGGAACGAAGCTATAACCTTAGCATGATGCAAATCTATCCTAGTGGTCAATTAAGATAAATCAACAACAGATAAATCATATCGAAACAAAGAGAATTGAAATAATCATAATGCATAACTCATGGAACAGCAAAACAAAATCACTCACATATCTTTAACCATATCTTGAAATGTAAGTAAACCTATAGCGGGATTAGCTGAGCATGGCTTACCTCGAAAACTAAGAAACGATGCAAACTATGCTAATGAATTGTCTTTCGAATTGTGTTATTTGTTGATGATCAAAATCCTAGAATGAATGGGTATTTATAGGCCTCAAAATAAACTAGAAACCTTAGCCTTGGCGTGCAAACATTGGCCTAAAAGATAGGATCAAATCTCAATTGGATAAGCACTCAAAGATTCAATTTTATCTACATTGGTGAGTGCCGCTCTCAGCGAGCCTATCCTGTATCCGCGAGCGCTAGTAGTGGCGGGTGCTGATCTTTCTTTCATGGGCATCGCCTCTGCATTCTTCGTGTATTCATCATGTCTTCTCCATAGACCATTCTTCTTCACTTCTTCTCTTCATTCCAGCCACCCTAAGCGTTTCCCGCAGGTTCAGGGCTCCAGCATTTCCCTCTTGCACCTTCTCTCGAGTCTGGATTCATGAATCTGCATAATTAACCATAAAAAGCGTAGATTTTGAACTTCAAATATAAAATGATAAAGATGCAAACTAGCTATAAAAATATGTAAAATGAAACCTAAGACTACCCTAAAACTACCTAGAATGTCTATACAAAATATGCATTATCATTGTAAAAAGTAAGTGGTTGAATCCGAGGGCTGGCGAGAGTGGCTTATAGGTAAGTGGTGGGCTACCTTGAGGAATTAAGGGAGTGGAATAAGCTTACGTTTGGAAATTTTGAAGAAGTTACTAAGGGTGAGAGAACAATTGAGAGATATACAAAAGAATGGGATGTCGGGTAGGGAGGTTGAGCGTAGGAGGGAGCTAGAAAGGGAGGAGGAGAAGTTGATAGAGGAGGAAGAGCTTATGTGGTATCAACGGTCTAAGGCTAATGAGTTCAAATAGGGGGGATAGAAATTCAAGGTTTTTTTTTTTAGAAGGCTAATAAAAAGAAGAGGAGGAATAAGCTGAAGTGGTTGGTAGATAGTGAAGGAATGGATTGGAGAAGTTGGGTGGGGATGGCGAATGTGGCTACGGGTTATTTTGAAAAAAATTTTAAAACAAACCTGAACTCACATTTGGAATTGGCATCACAAGGAATCTCGACTATCTTGTCAGAGGACAACCTTGAGCTCTTAAGTTCGTACTCTATAGAGGAGGTAAAAATTACCCTATTTTCAATACATCACACGAAATCCCCTAGGTTGGATGGTATGTCACCACTGTTTTACAAGCGATACTGGCATATCGTCGGGCCTGAGGGCACTTCTTTCATTCTAGATGTTATTGTCGGTGCTCTATTTCTAGATGATTTTAACCACACATACATTGCTCTTATCGCAACGGTCTCTTCACCATTTAGGATGAAGGATCTCCGGTCTATAAGCCTATGTAATGTGTTGTACAAGATCATATCGAAAATGCTTACTAACCGGTTGAGAGGTGTTTGAGTGGTGATTTCTCCTAGCCAGAGTGCATTTGTTCCTAGGAGACTCATTACGGATAATGTAGTAGTGACATTTGAGATCTTCCATTACATGAAGAACAAAAGGGCGGGGAAGTACATGCCGCTAAAGTTGGACACGGCAAAATGATACGTTTGGAATTCCCGATCCTTCGCCTGTGGGCTCGGAATCAAGAATACCAACTTGTTGATGGCCCGATCTTGCAATTATTCTTGCTATTCTCGATGTTTACAATTACTTACAATAAAGACTTTGAACTATTGTGAAAGAAAAGAAAACAAACAAATAAAAACTAAAACCAACAAAGGAAACAGCGACAGAAAAGGTGCAGCGACGGTGGAGCAACTTGGGCGGCGGGATGGGCTCGGTTGTAGCGGCCGCTGCAGACCTTTGGGGTGGCCGCCGACTGGTGTGGCTGGAGAGGGTGCGACGGTTCTCTGCTTCTTCAGCGACGGTGGCCTAGGGTTTATTTGCGACGGTTTTCTGCAGATTTTGTGTTTTTGTTTATGGGTTGTGTTTGAGGATTAGGGTTTGGTATCGGATGATTGATCGAACTATAACTTGAAGGCAAAAGTTTTTGGATTGGGGAATCGAAGAACCTTTTTAGCCAAAAAGGTTTCTTCAATATTAATTCCAATCTATTTTTTATTGAATACCAAAGAACGTTTAAATAGAATTCTAATCTCTATAAAACCTAATATGTGGCCAGCCATCCTTTACAAAAGGATAGACTTAACTGACCTAATTCTAATATAATAATATAACTAAAATCCTAACTAGATAAATTATAAAAAGATGATAATTAAGAAAGCCTAAGGATAGACTCTCCTAACCATCTTATTTAACCTAACTAAGTAATACTATAAATAAGACATTCCATAAATAGCTCCAACTAACATAGGAGTTACTAAATATGGAAAGAACCTAAAAACTAATAATAATTAATAAATAAATAAATAAATAAATAAAAATATCTTTTCTTCAAGCCATGGTGGCGCCTTCTTCTTCCTCTTGAGAACGACACTCTTTGCCATCAATAGCCCTCGAATCGGTCTTGAGAGCTCGCCTAGATCAAGATCATTGTTTGACCGACAGAAGGCCATCTTGATCCGCATCATTCTCCTCCTCTTAACTTCGATTCGTCCTCGAATCGAGTCATTGAAGAGCAGTGGGGAAGGAGCAGCAATCAGAAAGTAACTTCCTTAACAATCAACTTGAGATGGCGCCAACAGAATTTGAGGCAAAGGAACCTCAAAAACAACACCTGTCATAGGGAACATTGAGCAATCAAGAGGAACAATATCATTAAGTTCAACAACCCTATGAACTTCATAAATCTCAACATTAGGAACATAATCAAGAGGTACAATAGCTAACTCAGGAGAAGTGTCCACAACATCCTCATCGTTGTCGTCAGAAGCAACCAACACATCTAGTGCAGCACTACAGTTCACTTGCAGCATAGATTCGGAGGTCTTCCCGGAGAGTTCTATCAGCTGTTACCCACCGTTGGAAAGCTCATCGAGTCAGCTTCGCAACAAGACTGAGTTGACTCAATTCCAAAGTCGGAGTCAACAGAAATCTGCGAAACAAGTTCGGCGCGCTGTTCTGAATCCGGGGCAACGAATTCAACTATAGGCTCCTTAAGCTTAATTACCTCGTCGTCGGTTGAGGCAACTATAGCCACTGGAGTATGGGTGATGGCCAAAGCAAGAGCATAACAAACTCTATCCGAGATGGCCTTCTCTAATTCCTTCAAGCCCTCCTCGAACTTCGCCTGTGATCTGGCATCATAGGCATCTAGTTCGGCTTGAATTTCGACTGTAAGTTCGGCTTGAAGTTGTTGTCGATGCCTCTCCTTTTCGATTTCAGCTTGCCGTTGAAGCCAAAGGCGGCGCCTTTGAGTCTCTCGTTGTCGCTCTAAAGCTTGTTGTTGTTGCAAAGCTCGTCTCTGCAACACTCAGCGGCGTCGTTGTTGTGCAGCCCGTTCCAAAGCGAAGAACTCATCCAAGGGATCGGGATCATCATCCCAATCTCCCCAGATAACGCCAACCATTGAATCAAATTGTAAATAACATCAAGGAAAAAAATAAGAACTTGCAAAACCTATGGCTCTGGTACCACTTGATACGTTTGGAAATCCTGATCCTTCGCCTGTGGGCTCGGAATCAAGAATACCAACTTGTTGATGGCCCGATCTTGCAATTATTCTTGCTATTCTCGATGTTTACAATTACTTACAATAAAGACTTTGAACTATTGTGAAAGAAAAGAAAACAAACAAGTAAAAACTAAAACCAACAAAGGAAACAGCGACGGAAAAGGTGCAGCGACGGTGGCAGCAACTTGGGCGGCGGGATGGGCTCGGTTGCAGCGGCCGCTGCAGACCTTTGGGGCGGCCGCCGCCTGGTGTGGATGGAGAGGGTGCGACGGTTCTCTCCTTCTTCAGCGACGGTGGCCTAGGGTTTATTTGCGACAGTTTTCTGCAGATTTTGTGTTTGTTTTTATGGGTTGTGTTTGAAGATTAGGGTTTGGTATCGGATGATTGATCGAACTATAACTTGAAGGCAAAAGCTTTTGGATTGGGGAATCGAAGAACCTTTTTAGCCAAAAAGGTTTCTTCAATATTAATTCCAATCTAATTTTTATTGAATGCCAAAGAACGTTTAAATAGAATCATAATCTCTATAAAACCTAATATGTGGCCAGCCATCCTTTACAAAAGGATAGACTTTGCTGACCTAATTTTAATATAATAATATAACTAAAATCGTAACTAGATAAATCAGAAAAAGATGATAATTAAGAAAGCCTAAGGATAGACTCTCCTAACCATCTTATTTAACCATCTTATTCCATAAATAGCTCCAACTAACATAGGAGTTACTAAATATGGAAAGAACCTAAAAACAAATAATAATTAATAATAATAATTAAATGAATGAAATATCTTTTCTTCAAGCCATGGTGGCGCCTTCTTCTTCCTCTTGAGAACGACACTCTTTGTCATCAATAGCCCTCGAATCGGTCTTGAGAGCTCGCCTAGATCAAGATCATTGTTTGACCAACAGAAGGCCTTCTTGATGCGCATCATTCTCCCCCTCTTAACTTCGATTCGTCCTCGAATCGAGTCATTGAAGAGCAGTGGGGAAGGAGCAGCAATCAGAAAGTAACTTCCTTGACAATCAACTTGAGATGGCGCCAACAGAATTTGAGGCAAAGGAACCTCAAAAACAACACCTGTCATAGGGAACATTGAGCAATCAAGAGGAACAATATCATTAGGCTCAACAACCCTATGAACTTCATAAATCTCAACATTTGGAACATTCTCAATAGGTACAATAGCTAACTCAGGAGAAGTGTCCACAACGTCCTCATCGTTGTCGTTAGAAGCAACCAACACATCTAGTGCAGCACTGCAGTTCACTTACAGCATAGATTCGGAGGTCTTCCCAGAGAGTTCTGGCAGCTGTACCCACCGTTGGAAAGCTCGTCGAGTCAGCTTCGCAACAAGACTGAGTTGACTCAATTCCGAGGTCGGAGTCAACGGGAATCTGCGAAACAAGTTCGGCGCGCTGTGCTGAATCCGGGGCAACGAATTCAACTATAGGCTCCTTAAGCTTAATTACCTCGTCGTCGGTTAAGGAAACTATAGCCACTGGAGTATGGGTGATGGCCAAAGCAAGAGCATAACAAACTCTATCCGAGATGGCCTTCTCCAATTCCTTCAAGCCCTCCTCGAACTTCGCCTGTGATCTGGCATCATAGGCATCTAGTTCGGCTTGAATTTCGGCTGTAAGTTCGGCTTGAAGTTGTTTTCGACGCCTCTCCTTTTCGTTTTCTGCTTTCCGTTAAAGCCAAAGGCGGCGCCTTTGAGTCTCTCGTTGTCGCTCTAAAGCTTGTTGTTGTTCCAAAGCTCGTCTCTGCAACTCTCAGCAGCGTCGTTGTTGTGCAGCCCGTTCCAAAGCGAAGAACTCATCCAAGGGATCGGGATCATCATCCCAATCTCCCCAGATAACGCCAACCATTGAATCAAATTGTGAATAACATCAAGAAAAAAAACAAGAACTTGCGAAACCTATGGCTCTGGTACCACTTAATACGTTTGGAATTCCCGATCCTTCGCCTGTGGGCTCGGAATCAAGAATACCAACTTGTTGATGGCCCGATCTTGCAATTATTCTCGCTATTCTCGATGTTTACAATTACTTACAATAAAGACTTTGAACTATTGTGAAAGAAAAGAAAACAAACAAATAAAAACTAAAACCAACAAAGGAAACAGCGACGGAAAAGGTGCAGCGACGGTGGCAGCTACTTGGGTGGCGGGATGGGCTCGGTTGCAGCGGCCGCTGCAGACCTTTGGGGCGGCCGGCGCCTGGTGTGGATGGAGAGGGTGCGACGGTTCTCTCCTTCTTCAGCGATGGTGGCCTAGGGTTTATTTGCGACGGTTTTCTGCAGATTTTGTGTTTGTGTTTATGGGTTGTGTTTGAGGATTAGGGTTTGGTATCGGATGATTGATCGAGCTATAACTTGAAGGCAAAAGCTTTTGGATTGGGGAATCGAAGAACCTTTTTAGCCAAAAAGGTTTCTTCAATATTAATTCCAATCTAATTTTTGTTGAATGCCAAAGAACGTTTAAATAGAATCGTAATCTCTATAAAACATAATATGTGGCCAGCCAACCTTTACAAAAGGATAGACTTGACTGATCTAATTCTAATATAATAATACAACTAAAATCCTAACTAGATAAATCATAAAAAGATGATAATTAAGAAAGCCTAAGGATAGACTCTCCTAACCATCTTATTTAACCTAACTAAGTAATACTATAAATAAGACATTCCATAAATAGCTCCAACTAACATAGGAGTTACTAAATATGGAAAGAACCTAAAAACTAATAATAATTAATAATAATAATTAAATAAAAAAATATCTTTTCTTCAAGCCATGGTGGTGCCTTCTTCTTCCTCTTGAAAACGACACTCTTTGCCATCAATAGCCCTCGAATCGGTCTTGAGAGCTCGCTTGGATCAAGATCATTGTTTGACCGACAGAAGGCCATCTTGATCCGCATCATTCTCCCCCTCTTAACTTCGATTCGTCCTCGAATCGAGTCATTGAAGAGCAGTGGGGAAGGAGCAGCAATCAGAAAGTAACTTCCTTGACAATCAACCTGAGATGGCGCCAACAGAATTTGAGGCAAAGGAACCTCAAAAACAACACCTGTCATAGGGAACATTGAGCAATCAAGAGGAACAATATCATTAGGCTCAACAACCCTATGAACTTCATAAATCTCAACATTAGGAACATTATCAAGAGGTACAATAGCTAACTCAGGAGAAGTGTCCACAACGTCCTCATCGTTGTCGTCAGAAGCAACCAACACATCTAGTGCAGCACTGCAGTTCACTTGCAGCATAGATTCGGAGGTCTTCCCGGAGAGTTCTGGCAGCTGTGACCCACCGTTGGAAAGCTCGTCGAGTCAGCTTCGCAACAAGACTGAGTTGACTCAATTCCGAGGTCGGAGTCAACGGGAATCTGCGAAATAAGTTCGGCGCGCTGTGCTGAATCCGGGGTAACGAATTCAACTATAGGCTTCTTAAGGTTAATTACCTCGTTGTCGGTTGAGGCAACTATAGCCACTGGAGTATGGGTGATGGCCAAATCAAGAGCATAACAAACTCTATCCGAGATGGCCTTCTCCAATTCCTTCAAGCCCTCCTCGAACTTCGCCTGTGATCTGGCATCATAGACATCTAGTTCGGCTTGAATTTCGGCTGTAAGTTCGGCTTGAAGTTGTTGTCGATGCCTCTCCTTTTCGATTTCCGCTTGCCGTTGAAGCCAAAGGCAGCGCCTTTGAGTCTCTCGTTGTCGCTCTAAAGCTTGTTGTTGTTGCAAAGCTCGTCTCTACAACTCTCAGCGGCGTCGTTGTTGTGCAGCCCGTTCCAAAGCGAAGAACTCATCCAAGGGATCGGGATCATCATCCCAATCTCCCCAGATAACGCCAACCATTGAATCAAATTGTGAATAACATCAAGAAAAAAAAAAACAAGAACTTGCGAAACCTATGGCTCTTGTACCACTTGATACGTTTGGAATTCCCGATCCTTCGCCCGTGGGCTCGGAATCAAGAATACCAACTTGTTGATGGCCCGATCTTGCAATTATTCTTGCTATTCTCGATGTTTACAATTACTTACAATAAAGACTTTGAACTATTGTGAAAGAAAAGAAAACAAACAAATAAAAACTAAAACCAACAAAGGAAACAGCGACGGAAAAGATGCAGCGACGGTGGCAGCAACTTGGGCGGCGGGATGGGCTCGGTTGCAGCAGCCGATGCAGACCTTTGGGGCGGCCGCCGCCTGCTCTGGATGGAGAGGGTGCGACGGTTCTCTCCTTCTTCAGCGACGGTGGCCTAGGGTTTATTTGCGACGGTTTTTTGTAGATTTTGTGTTTGTGTTTATGGGTTGTGTTTGAGGATTAGGGTTTGGTATCGGATGATTGATCGAACTATAACTCGAAGGTAAAAGCTTTTGGATTGGGGAATCGATGAACCTTTTTAGCCAAAAAGGTTTCTTCAATATTAATTCCAATCTAATTTTTATTGAATGCCAAAGAACGTTTAAATAGAATCCTAATCTCTATAAAACCTAATATGTGGCCAGCCATCCTTTACAAAAGGATAGACCCTGCTGACCAAATTCTAATATAATAATATAACTAAAATCCTAACTAGATAAATCATAAAAAGATGATAATTAAGAAAGCCTAAGGATAGACTCTCCTAACCATCTTATTTAACCATCTTATTCCATAAATAGCTCCAACTAACATAGGAGTTACTAAATATGGAAAGAACCTAAAAACTAATAATAATTAATAATAATTAAATAAATAAAATATCTTTTCTTCAAGCCATGGTGGCGCCTTCTTCTTCCTCTTGAGAACGACACTCTTTGCCATCAATAGCCCTCGAATCGGTCTTGAGAGCTCGCCTAGATCAAGATCATTGTTTGACCCACAGAAGGCCATCTTGATCCGCATCACAAAAACCACGATAGGGGGAAGTGGGGCTTTCTTGATCACTGCCTGGACAAGATAGGTTTTCACCTGGATTGGCGTTGGCTTGTGATGAGATGTGCGATGTCAGTTACTTTCTTGGTGTTGATTGGGGAATGCCCATCTCAAGTGTTTATTCCAGAGAGGGGTCATAGACAAGATGATTCGCTCTCCCCCTATCTATTTTTGTTGTGTGCTAAGGCTTTTTCAGGCTTGATTAGGAGAAGTGAAGGGAATAGGAATTGGCATGGCATAAAGATAGTTCCCTCGGCTCCTTCGGTGTCGCATTTATTCTTTGCAGATGACAATATCCTCTTCACTTGGGAAACTTTCCAACAAGGATAAAAAATAGTGAATATACTTCGGACTTATGGAGAAACGTCAGGTCAAGAGGTCGGTGAATTATACAAAGTCTGAATTGTCTTTCAGCAAGAACGTTAGTACCGAAGTTCACAAGGAGTTGCAAGGGTTAATTTGGGTCTTCCTACGATGATAGGGAGGTCAAAGAAAATCATCTTCAATAGCATCCGAAAGAGGATTTGGAAGAAGTACTTGAAGGGTTGGAAAGCGAGAATGTTATCTCAAGACGGCAAGGAGGTGCTATTGAAATCAGTGGTTTAGGCTATACTGTTATACACGATATCTTGCTTTCTACTGCCTAGTTACATGTGTCAAGAGATTGAGCAGATTATGTGTAACTTTTGGTGGGGAGACGATGAGGGAAAGAAGAAGGTCCACTGGTTATCGTGGAAGAAAATGTGCGGCAAAGGATCGAGGAGGGATGGGATTTCAAGAAATGGAAGCCTTCAATTTGGCGATCTTGGCTAGGATGAGGTGGAGGATTATGAATGAGCTAGAGGCCTTATTTTCTAAGTTGCTAAAGGCAAGGTACTTCTCACATACGATTTTTCTCAATGCATGGGAGGGATATAATCCAAGTTATGCTTGGAGGATCCTCCTCAAGGCGAGGGATGTATTGGATGAGGGAACAGTTTGGTCAGTGAAAAATGGATCATCCTTATGGGCTTGGACAAACCATTGGATCCCGAGAACAACATCATTTAGGCTGATTGCAAATCCAAAGGGGTGAGATCTAGCCACTAAGGTGATCGATTTCATTGATTGGGATAGGTGCTATTGGTACGAACAGGCGGTTAGGGATGCTTTTCTCCAGTGTGATGTAGAGGTTGTCCTTAACATATACTTGATCTAATCGAGGATGGAGGATTCCTTGATTTGGTTTTACCACAAGGGTGAGAATTGTTCGGTCAAGTCGGCATACCACATCCTTATGGTGAAGTATGGTCTATAAGAGAGTGACGGACAGAGCTCGAGTCCCAGTGGGGAGGGCCGATTGTGTAGGGCCATTTGGAATGTGAAGGCAGTACCGAGATTCGGAATTTTGTATGGCAAGCTTATCGGGGTATTTTATCATGTAATAGTGTTCTTATCAAGAGGGCTATGAGGGTGAATCCAAGCTGCAACTTGTGTGGGGTGGAGGAGATGACTACGCATATTCTGTACGAGTGCATAAGGTGAAAGAGGTTTGGGCGAGGGTACCGGATATTCGGAGGATAGGGGAGAGGGTAAGGTGTGTGAAGCAATGGATGGAACGAGTACAAGCGGGGGAAAATGAGGAAAAAATGACATTGTGGGCTTATATGTTGAGTGGAATACGATATGCACATAAAGAAAGGGTGTTTGAGGGAGTAATGAAGGAGTCGAGGCATATTGTAGACTATGCATGGGAGTGCGTTGGGCGACATGGGGCTAGTGGGGAGGGGGGTGTCTGATTGGTGGGTGGGAGTTGGGTAAGAAGAGGTAAGGGATTATGCTAGATGATATTTGTTGGAAGTAGGGTATACGAAAATTAACTGTGATGCGGCCTCAATGGATAACACGTGCGGGATTGGGAAAATAACGAGAGAGTTAAGGTGTGAGCTTGTGTGGGCAGCGATAAGGAGGATATATGACAAAACTGAACCATTCTTTGCGGAGATGGATACGATGTCATAGAGGCTAGAGTTGTTCAAAATGTGATCCGGTCCAAAAACCAAATCGAAAAACTCGGTTTCAGTCCAGCCCGGTATCATACGGTTCAGGCTCCGGGCTACAAAAAAAAAGTTTGGTTTCGGTCCAAAATTCAAAAACCGAATTGAAATTTTTGGTTTTGGACCGAAAAACCGTTTTTTACTTTTTTTTTATTTTTAAAATAACCTAATTAATAGCATTGAGTAATGGGTATAGGTAGGTCTTTTTCTCTTCATTCTTTACTTTCCCATTAACAACCCCCGTCGCCCCACAATCAGCACTCGCCTAACCTCGTCACCCAGCTTCATCGCCCAGCCTGTGGTGGGTGCCTCACCTTGCTCATCGTCACCGGACTTGCCTCGTCAGACTCACCTCATCTTCCCTCTCCTTCTTCTGCTCCCATACTCTCGCAACAGTCGTCTTACTTGCCCCCTCTCTCTCTCTCTCTCAGAAGGAATCCACTCTGCTTATCAAGTGGGCGTAAAAGCCTTCTCTCCATTGAAATTACCATGGTTAATTGTTTTCTTGCTCATTTTTGTTGTGTATCATTAATCATTAGAGTAAATAATTTTTAGAAAATAATGTGAAATTACCCTTATTTTCGATTGCTTATTCCAATGAAGTCCAATGAAGCCCCCTTGTTATAATGTGAAATTACCCTTGTATCATTAATGAAGATGACAGAACATTTCAATAAGAAGCGAGGCTTTGCTGGAAATGTTCTACTTGAGAGCTTCAACCATATGACAAACATGCGCTCGGTCTTTTCGGGCCATTCAGGTTGGGCCCGAAGAAAACCGAAAATCGAAAATTCGGTTTCGGGTCGGGCTACGATCCACCTCCTTAAAAAATTGGACTGTCGGTTTTGGCCCGAACCGTTTCATTCGGTTCGGGCCGGTTCGACCCACTTGAGCAACCCTAATGGGGCTCCAACTTGCAAAGGGATAGGGGCTGCAAGTGATCGAGGTTGAGTCGGATTATCTGCAGACCACACAACAATCCGGAGACTCTCAGAATTTCTAGATGTGGTAGGGAGGGTGCTATACAAAGTGAAGACAGTTGCTCAAGACTTTCAAGTATATCGCTGGTGCTTTGCTTGGCGGGACGGAAACCAAGCAATACATTTCCTAGCAAAACTTAAGTTTATTTCTAGTGTTTTTTTTAGTGAGGATCCTTGGAAACTCTTTTAACATTGTTTTCTTTGTAAATAACTCGCCCTTACATAATGCTGAGCTTTAGATTCTCGTCCAAAAGACGCACTTGGGTGATGAATCAGTAGGGTGACACCGCCTGTCCTTGTTTATAAAAAAGAATGTCGTTTTCGAATTTTTTTTCAAAATATTCACTCTTAAATATTTAATTTTCAAAATATTCACAAGTTTAAAATATTTACAGAAATATTCATTTTTTGCAGGTTCCTTAGAGAAACGCGGTCTGAGATCGCGTTTCTTGTATAAATAAAAAATATGAACCTGGCGTCGAAGGGGAAATTAAATTTTACTATAGAAACGCGGTTTAAACCCGCGTTTCAATAGCAAAATTTAATTTCCACATAACAAACTATTATTGGGATTAAATTTGAACTAAAAACGCGGTTTAGAAGCGTGTTTTTTTATTTTATTTCAGGATTAAATATATATTATTATTTTTAAAACGAGAAACGCGGTTTAGTTCCGCGTCTCTCCATATACTAGATCTGGGAACAAGGAGAGAGGAATTGCAAGGCGGCGTTCAATGGCAAGGTCGAAAGCAAGGGCGACGGAGGCGGCGAGACAACGTCCAATTCCGTGTTTGGAGGCAAGGGCAACAACGACGTCAGGCTCCATGTTTGGAGGCAAGGTCGGCGGCGTCTTCCGTGTTACAATGGCGAGAGCGGAGACAAGGGTGATGGCGTCCGATTATGTGTTCGAGCACTGTGCTATGGATTTCACCAATTTGATTTCTTGTATATAAATAAAGCATTTGCAAATTCTTCCCCTTGGAAATTCCCGTGTATCCTCCATTGCAATCCTCTCTCTCCTCCTTCAGAACGAGCCCCTGCAAATGGAGAAAACACGTTTTTTTTGGATTATAGGAGAGACGCGATTCTAAACTGCGTTTCTCGTAAAAATAACTAAAAAATATATATATTTAATTTGGAAATAAAATTTAAGAAAAGCGCGGATTTAAACCGCGTTTTTAGTTCAAATTTTATCCTAATGATATTTTGTTTTGGGAAATTAAATGTTATTATAGAAACGCGGTATAATAACATTTAATTTCCCCTCTCGTGCTACGTTCATATTACTGATTTATATAAGAAATGCGGTTTCAGACCGCGTTTCTCTGAGTAACCTGCAAAAAGAAAATGAATATTTCTGTAAATATTTTGAACTTGTTAATATTTTTGTAAATAAATATTTTTAGTAAATATTTTGAAAACAATCGTCGTTTTCATTAAAAAAAAAAGTTGAATTTTCTCACAAGCCCAGCTAGTGGAGCGAGCGAGAGAGAGAGGGGGAGAGGAAAGACGAAACCTAACGGTCCGCGCGTTGAAGGTGGTGCCGATTGATTTGCGACTTCCCATTTTCCCAAATCTCCATATTCTTTCGTTAATCGAAGCCATCACCCTAGCCTTGAATTGTCCGATTCACAGTTTTATCTCCAACTAGAGCTCTAATTTGATGCTTTCTTCTCGGAGGAAGGGTTGCTCACTTACTCTCATTACTTTCCGGTTTTGATCTTTCTTCCACATTGCTTAAACCTTCGGGCGGAGGTTGCTATATTTTTCCTGGCGTGTTCAGGATGATTATTTATTTGATCGATTGATTTCGGGCCGTATATTGTGGTACGGTGTTGATCTGTGGATTCAAATTGGTGGCAGGTGTGTTGATCGGGTTTGGAAATGGTTGAATTGGCACGAGTTTGTTTTCAAATTTGAGTGAATTGTGATTGAATTTGGGTTAGGGGTTGAATTACTTTCGTTTACCGAAGAAATGAGCTCTGGAAGGCAAACGATGACGGTCCGAGACTTGGTGGACGAAGCTAAGAAGCGAATTGTTATTCTGGCGATATGTGTTGTAGGGCTGTCTTATCTGATGTCCTGTAAGTTTGTCCACTTTAATCCCGAAGAATTGTTTCTTTTCTGATTTGTTTATTATGTTTTTACTGACTAGGAAATTTGTTATCTATTAATTCTTGGTTTCTCGGATATTATTCATTGTTTCATAATCCTTTGCCATCATAAGAGAATCGGAATCGGTCTGTTTAATTTTCTTGATTGATGCATGAAGATTGAAGACTCCTTGCAGTGGTATTGCTTTTTCATTACCTGCTTCCGTCCTTGTGTCTGTACAACTCAGTTGGTTATGTGCATTCTGCATTGGTGTGACGTCAATTGCTTCTATTTTAGTATTACCAAGTCAGCTTGTAAATGATCAGTTATTTAATCTTATGGATTATCATAATTAGTAACTAGTGCCTGTGTTGATGACAACAATAGCTGACAAGAGGGTTTTGCTTATTATGTCCGACTTATTCAAGATAGATTAAGGATTGAGGAGGTTATTATGATTGCTTGACTTGGTTATGACTTATGAATGTTTATAAGACCTAAGAAGTTGCATGACAAGTGTTTCATACCAAAAGATTTTTATCATGATTTTGGCCCTTCGTTTTGGAAACCATGATATTTACAGGATTTGGAAAGGTGGCTGGGTGCTGCTAGTATAATATATTTCAGTTAGAGGATATTGTATTTGCACTTGACTCTTCATTATCTGGAAATTATTAAGGTGTGTGATTGGAATCAGGGTACAGGGTTGGAATTAAGGTGTGGAGGGTATTGAGTTAAAACCCGACAGATTATTATAAGTAATTGATCATATTCATCAATCAAAATAGGGTTATAGTTAACGTCTCACTACCATAATGAATTCAGCATGACCTGTGAAGGAGAAGGAAATCAGAATTGGAAGTATTTAAAATCTCATTCTTTGATCCTTCTAAAGTTCAGTTTTAACTAAAACTTTCAAGATCTGGACCTCAAAATTCCCAAAGTCTGAACTGAATAGGATGTTATAAAATCTGAGATCAAATTGAGTTCGAGGGTTTTAAAAAGCTTGAGACTGGATCCTATGTTGGCCTTTGTGAAAATTATGATTCTCATGAATTGTATTGGAAGGTTAAAGTAGTAATGCAGTAGTTGAAACTTGAAACTAGTTTTAGCGTTGAAATTTACCCATTTGTGAGGAAAGAATATTATTGTAGAGTTGCACAATGTTCTTAATTTTATACAACATCTCTACTTAGGCAGTTATATTTTTAAAGCTATTTGTTCGTTGTATTACCTGTGGATTGCAAGAACTTTATCCCGTCACCATTTCAAGTCAATGTTTTCACATTCCATTTCTTTGTGCACATCGAAAATGCATGTTATTGTGGAAGATTTGAGCCATTATTGTGTATTACCTTATAAACTCTCTAGCTATGCGGTTGTTAGCTTAAGACTACCCGCTTCTGACTTTTCTGTTTATATGAAAGTGACAAGCTCCTCAGTTTGGGTGAACTTACCTGTAGCCGCATCCTTAATTATCACCTTCCGCTATTTGTCTTTGGATTTTGATATGCGGAGGAAAGCTGCTGCGTACAACAGTAGACCAACCACTGGAAATATAACTGTGCATAAGGATAGTATTGAACATTCTAAACCCGTGGTTCAGAGACCAAACTGGAGAAGGAAAGTGAAATCCCCTGTGGTTGAAGATGCAATTGATCAGTTTACCAGACATTTAGTCTCTGAATGGGTCACGGATCTATGGTACTCCAAGTTAACACCTGATAGGGAAGGTCCAGAGGAACTAGTGCAACTTGTAAATGGAATTATTGGAGAATTTGCTCGCCGCATGAGGAATATCAATCTCATTGATCTCTTGACTAGGTGGAGCCTCAGCATTAGTAGCCCACCTTCCTCAGATATTGAGATGCTTTATTGCTGAAGTATATATTTTTTTATTGAACTAATATGTAAACTAATGCAGGGACATCATTCATCATGCTTGCAAGCATCTAGAACTCTTTCGTGAATGCCAGGTCAAGATTGCAAAGACAAAGTTGGAACCACTAACATTTGATCAACGTGATATGGAATTGAAAATCACCTTGGCTGCTGAGAACAGATTGCATCCAGCTTTATTTTCTGCCGAAGCAGAACACAAGGTTGGATCATCAATTTGCTTGTTCCCTGTGGATTAGAATTAGAACGGTTAATTGTAATTGCAAAATTTTTAATATCTTTTCGGAAGATTTCATGCCACCATCTTAAAAGTATTGGGCAGTTTCATCCTAGCGGATAAAATTGATGAAATTGTTACTTTCCCATGACCAGAGCCATCCAAACTTAATAGGAATTGATATAACCACTGTTATTTATACGGAAAAAACATTTTACATAAGTTTTTTTTTCACAATTTAAACAATATTGAAAATATGAAATTGAAAAGATACTATAGAAGAAAATGTATTCATAACATTACTTTCATGTCTTCACAGGTTTTGCAACATCTGATGGAAGGTCTTATTTCTCTGACGTTCAAACCTGAGGATTTGCAATGCTCATTCTTTCGGTATGTTGCACGGGAGCTTCTTGCATGTGCAGTGATGAGACCTGTCTTAAACATGGCTAATCCTAGGTGATAAATCTTCCAAATCTCGGACTCCAACATGGTTTGTGTTCATGCCTCTGTTTTCATTCTTCCTCTATGCTTTTATCAGGTTTATCAATGAGAGAATTGAGCAAGCAGTTTTAACTATACGGAAAGGAAACAATGGAACTCGTTCGCAAGAAGATGTAACCCAACCTAAACAAATTGGGAACCCAAAATTTTCTGTCGATCACTTCTCCCGGGATCTAGATCCCTCTGTATCTGGTGTTGAGCTTGTGCAACTTAAAAGCAGTTCTCCTAAAAGTTTGGTGGATGAAGCTGGAACTGAGAATGTCAATGGGGCTTATCTTTCCAAGGATCCGTTGCTTTCTATGGATGCCCGCACTACTCGTTCATTGAGTGACTTGCCATCAAATCAACAATCTGGTGATGGTACAGATCTTGCACGATCAAAGTCTGGAAGGGAATGGAGTGACATGTTGGATTATTTTTCACAAAGAAAGACACAAGCTCTTGCTCCAGAAAATTTTGAGAACATGTGGACAAAGGGAAGAAACTTCGAGAACGAAGATGCTAGGACAGGTAAACATGCTCCACCGAGGTACCTTGGGAAGAAAGCTGAAGTGATAAACCCTTCCAAAGTGGCAGTGAGCCACAAACAGACTGTTGAGATAGCACAAGGCAGTTCACCTAATAAAGGTGTCGTTCTTTCTGGAAGTACTGATATTCCTAGGTCAGATGCTTTGTCAACTTGTCCTTTGACGTTATCTGATGAATCCGACAAAAATGAATCCGAAAGCAGTAGTGTTTACTCTTCTGACAATGAAGAAAGCATTATAACAGGTCTTGATACTCCAACAACAAAGGTTTGGGATGGTAGAACCATTAGGAATCTTGGTGTTTCTCGAATTCGACACCCACTTGAAAGCAAAGATGGAAAACTAGCACGGCGAGCTAGTGTAGAGAATCATCATCGGTTACCCAGGTCACAGGCTGGCAGATCAAAGTCTAGGCATGCTGGTCAAGATCTTCCTGTATGGCAAGAGATTGAGAGGACAAGTTTCTTGTCGGGAGACGGACAGGATATATTAAACCCGAAACATAATACAAAAGATGATGACTCTAGCGATGAATATGATTTGGAGATTATGAACAGAGTGCAAAGCAACACTGCTGCCTCTTCATCTACACATTCCATTCCTGAAAGCTCAAAATTACCTACTAAATCTTCCCAGCCTTCTTTCTTTGGCAATACATTTTTCAAGTTGAGGTGCGAGGTAATTTCATGGCGAGCTTTTTCATACTTATCCCTTCAATATATTTCATATTCTCATTTAAAGGAGATACAAGTTTGTCATCTTTTCTGGCCTAATTTTTTCAGGTCTTAGGTGCTAATATTGTTAAGAGCAGCTCCAAATTATTTGCTGTATACTCAATATCTGTTACAGATGAATATAATAACAGTTGGTCAATCAAAAGAAGGTGATTAAGATAGTCAGAGTTGATGCTCCCCATATGCTAAGTTTATGTTCATTTGCTAAAATAGCAGATATTGGTAACAGATTTCGGCACTTTGAGGAGTTGCATCGTCGTTTGAAGGAGTATCCTGAATATAGCCTCCATTTGCCTCCCAAACACTTTCTGTCAACAGGTCTAGATGTACCTGTTATTCGAGAACGATGTATATTGCTTGACAGATATTTGAAGGTTATTATTTTATTTTGATTAATATTTATTTTCAAAAAAACATATCAATGTTGGGCTTGGCTTTATCATGTATTCTGTTTGTTTGAAACTGCTTTGATTGCATTAGAATTGTTTAATACACTTCATTGCAGCATCAAATGCAACTTGGTTACTATCAGTACTGTCTTGTTTTGGGAGGAAGTTTATTCTTCACTTTCTTAGGCACACTTCTTTTCTTTTTCGTTTAATTTTACATTGTGATGTTTATTTTCTTTTATTCCCTTATTTCTTTCTCATGCAAATTTGCATTATTGTGACTCCACATGTCCTGTTAATTTTTAGATGCTCATGCGATTTCCAACTATTTCTGGATCAATTGAAGTTTGGGACTTTCTAAGCGTTGATTCACAGGTTTGTTATTCATAGTTTGAGTTAGCTATGTTAATACTCTTGATATATCTCACCTGTTCTATTCTGGATATTGCAGACATACACATTTTCAAGTACATTTTCAATTGTTGAAACTCTGTCAGGTAAATCAGATTTCTCTGATATAAATTAACTCCAATGTGCTGTCATATTCTCCTTTTCTTCTGGTTATTTTATCATCTATGCTTCTGGCCTGGAAACTTCTAGTTCACATGGATGATAAGCAAGCAGACAAGACATTCATGTCCAGCTTTGGAGCAAATATGATTGAGCCTTTCAAGTCAATGATGGAGCATGCTGCATCTGAAAATAAGGTGAATAGTAGTTCTACTACAGATGAGTTGAAGTTGGATGCTGGAGGGAAGATGAACTCCTTCATGAAAAAGCCCGGACAAGAGTATCAAAAGCATTTAGAAGAACCTGGTAAAGAAGGCGGAGATTCCCAACAGAAATCTGAATTGCCAGATGCTTTAAACTATCCGGCCCTTCCGACGGAGGTAATCACAGCACAAGGAATTAATATTTGGATATTTCTTTTCCATTTGAGTTATTTTGTTTCATGTCGTGCTTCAATCACTTCATTCCTGCGAAATAACTCTGGACTTCTTTCAAATATCTTACCTTATTACAGTGGGTGCCACCAAATTTGAGTGCTCCTATGTTGGATTTGGTAGATGTTATTTTCCAGCTTCAAGAGGGAGGATGGATCAGGTATGTGTAACCCTTTATCAGAGAACATTTTTTTACATTGTAATCCTTTGAAAATAGTAGGTTTTGTTTGAAAATTTTCGACCTGAACCCCAGATGACATTGACCCAATAATTAATTGGTAAACTATGTGTTTGTTCCTCAACCTTTGCGTTTCATTCTATGATAGCAACTAACCTTTTATCCGATCCTGTTTAGCCTCCATCATTGTCCAAAAAATTATAAAAGTAGTCTCTCATGGGTGTTAAAATAGAAATAAGTGGGGTTATAAATATCATATAGTATTAAGTTTTAACTTGAAAACTATTTTTAAAGTTGTAAAATTTTAAATAATTGGTGTTTTTGACTCAAGTTGACCCAAAGTCACGAGTTCTTGGTAAAGACGTGTAACTAAATCACTCTTGATTGGTAAACTAGAATGACCCTACCGAAACCTGTAATGATCAATGTGAACCCAACATGCTTGACATGTAATTGTAACTATATGGTTTTCAAACAAAAAATCTAACTTGCATTACTTTTGGCTAATCCATATTGCAGGAGAAAGGCTTTTTGGGTGGTTAAACAGGTACTGCAATTGGGAATGGGTGATGCACTTGATGACTGGTTGATTGAGAAGATCCGTATGTTGCGTAGGGGTCCTATGGTTGCTCTAGTGATCAAGCGGGTTGAGAAGGTATATTTGACTGTCTCTTTTAATCCATTGTTACAAAAGAACCAGATAAATAGTTAGGAGTTGGCATGCAACTGTAGAAATTACTAAGCATTGTCAAATGGACTTTAGTTATGAGATTACATAGAGATAATCAAACAATTTGAGTTATTCAAATTGCATTGGAAATGGAACAAAATAGAGCATGAAAAACGTGTGCAGAATAGCATTTACATGAAAAACTTGTTAAATTATGAAATTTGGCATGCAACTGTAGAAATTACTAAGCATTGTCAAATGGACTTGAGTTATAAGATTACATAGAGATAATCAAACAATTTGAGTTATTCAAATTGCATTGGAAATGGACCAAAATAGAGCATGAAAAACACACTCAGAATAGCCTTTACATGAAAAACTTGTTAAATTATGAAATTTGATTGATGTGTCACCCCCCCCCCCCCCAAACAATCAATAAATATTAACATTTTTATAAATTTTCTAATATTAAACACATAAATCACATTGTCACAACAGTCAATAAATAATAACATTTTACAAATTTTCTAATATTAAACACATAAATCACTTTGTAGTTTTCTTGTTTTCTCTCGTTGATAAATCAGTACGATCTGCATCGGAAAGCATAAATTCGATTGTCCCTCAAACCATCGGGGCACCTTAATGTCACTTAACAAAAATTTACAATGTCTAATATCATTTAAAATATGAAGTTATTGCACGCGCTCATTGAATTTACTAATTAGAATGCTAATTCTCGTGTAAATAGATCGAATAGATCCTAGTCATTATTAGGATAAATGTCAATAAAATCATTTAACTTTTAGGTTTGTTGCATCCGGTATCTCAAACTTTTCATATGTTCTAAATAATTCCACCCCTTATAAAAGTTTGCAAAAATTCACTACAAACCTTTAACCATTAACCATCAGAGTGAATTTTTCATCCAAAAGTTCATAAATAAATATGGACTACACTTAAGAAGACAAAAATTTACCTTTTTATTTATATAATGTAGGGAGAGACTATATGGCACATCTTAAATTTTGAGATGGATCGTTTGTAGTCTTTCTCAACAGCTAGCTAAAAGTAATCCCCTGGAGAGAGCTTGCAAGTTCAAGATCTGGTCTTCTCTTTCTCGGTGATATGCTGCTAGCTTGACTTCCAGCTGCAGGACATTGAACATATTACACTGGCATCTAGATAGGATTTGGATGCCACACATGTTAGCAGACTGATCACAACTGTCTCACCCCCAGGCCCTCCTTGAAACTGCAGTTTCCATTCGCTTCGCTCACGGGAAGGCAATGAAGTTCAGCGCATGAGACTGCAGTGTAGTGGGGCAGCCTACTTCGTCTTGTGGAACTACGCTTCACGCTTGCATTGCTCTTCCACAACCCCAATTTTACAATCTTTCCCCTTCTCCAGTCATGGGCTGGGCTGTTTTTCCCCAGTGATTGCAGGAGATTGGGGCAACTTCTCACTGACCCTAATTCCGGTTATCAGAAGTTCTGATAAACAAGTATGTACCGTCAATTTCTGCATTTCCCCTCATCCCTCTATCATAACAGTCAAAGCTAGAGTGTGAACAAGCTCTTAACTTTTATCCGAGTGAGAGAGGAATTGAGGATTTTGTCTATTTTTGTCCACAAGGCAAAATTCTTGTAAAGACTTTTCATCTTCCCCATTCTTCTCCTTTAGGTTACTTGGCCTTTGTCTAACAAGATAACTAGTATAGCTTCCACATCACAGTTATATCCAATCACAAATTATATGATAATGGCCCTTTTTCATGGAAAAGTTACCCATCACAAAGATGCACAGATGTCCAAAATGAACTTCATCTATTACTTTTCTCCTTAATCAAGAAACAAGATTGGACTTTAGTCTGGTTCGTCTCCATTTTAGTGTAACTATATTTCAGTTGATAAGTCATCGAAAAGTTTGAGTGAATACTTTTATCGTCAGTCACATTATAGTATCACCCATTTGGGCTTTTGCTCAAATTGAAATCGCATAACATTTTTTATTTGACCCTGAAGTATTTATAAAACACCTAAAACACTTTGTACTAAAACACCTTCACAAATAAAACATGCAAAGCCCCACAATCAAAGTCGGTATATTGTTATAGTTGATTTTATAATATATTTTAATGATAAATAGAAGAGAATTTGATTAGCAAATAAGAAAATTTATCCTTTAATAATTATTAATGGATTTTTCATTTTAAAGGGTGTTTTTTGTGGAAAATTCTATAAAAATGGGTGAAATAAATTTGAAATTCGCCCTTTATTATTACACGCTCTCTATATATATTGAAACATATCTGAGATCGTGTGAGTTTGAAAAGGATGACATTTTGACTTTGACTCTTGATAAATAGCTGTTAGAAAACTAATGGTACCTACCACTGCACTGTTGAAATCCACAAACAGATTTCCTTTAAGCAGTTTGTTAAGTGATAGTTCTCGTCTTTAATTGTTGAAGTTTAATAGGAGTCAGCATATTATGGCATTCTTTTGTAATAAAGCTGAAATACCAGCTTGTAGTATAACTAAAGACTACGTGAGTACATGTAATATGTCATTCATTGCATTCAGTTGAGAAATAACAGAAAATTTTATTCTCTTCCCTTGTCATCTACTCTCTCTTCTCTATCTTCCATTCTGTTCTTTGATCGACATGAATGTTTCCTTATTATCACACTTTTGACTAGTTACTTCTTACAATTTTATTTTTCTCTGATAAATTGCATGCGGTAAAATTTTGACATTTCTGATTACATATAATGTTCTTGTATGTTATTTAAGTCAATTTTTGGTGGTGCTCTGATTTTAGTACTTCTGCTTTAACCTAGATACTATGGCCTGATGGAATATTCATAACCAAACATCCAAAACGCCGGAGACCTCCCGTTCCTAGTACGCTAAAACCTGATCAAATAACATCACCCAAGGGAGATGAATTTAAAAAACTGGAGGATGAACAACAAAGGGAGGCTGATCGGCGTGCAAAGTTCGTTTATGAACTTATGATTGGTAATATTTGGTTTTGTGGGAGGGAGAAGTTTGTTTCAACATTTACTAAATACTATATCAATCCTTAATTATTCTTGATGATGCTTTTAATTCTCTGGTTCCAGATAATGCACCAGCTGCTGTTGTAAGTCTCATTGGTCGCAAGGAGTATGAACAGTGTGCCAAAGATCTCTACTTTTTCCTTCAGGTAAATTTCATTTTGGAAATACAGAATACAGATGATGCACTATGTTATGCGATTCCCCACTTTTCTTCTTTGCTATGCCCTTCAAAGGATCAAATACCATGATACCCACTCGTGTCCTTTCTTTTATCAATCTGTCCTTCAGTTCTGATAAAAAAAAAAAGAAAAAGAAGCATCCTTAGTTGTGGCAAGTATCTCTGGTGTTTGAGCTGGTTTATCACTAGAAATTTGCAAGTCCCACGAATGGTCACAGCTGAGGTAGTTACCTTGATGCCTGTTTGCTATCTGCTGTTGTTGGTAAGCCATACCTTCCATGGGCTTAGGTGGGCCACACCTCAAAAATCAAACAGTGGACCCAGATACCCATGAAAAAAGAGTTGGACTCATCAGTTTCTCTACACACTCTTACAATCAACTATAAATTCCTGTTTATATTGAAGAGTTATTTTAGTCAGAAGTGATCAAATTGGGTTTTAGGTGAAAAGACTAACTGAATTTGCATGTATAATTTGTCCATGTGAAAGAGTGAACAAAAGGTTTGGATTTGGCAGTGTTCGGCAGCTTCCTAGGCTACCTATACCCCACCTAAACCCTTGGTCCCACCCTGCCACCAAGGGCTCCAAGCATGGAAATTTCTTCACCCACCCTACTACCAAGAAAATTGATCGCCCACATATAATTAGGTCTAATAACCCTTGGGTATAACATTTTCACCTGAAGCATGACCATCCATTTCTGACGCAGTAGGAAGTCGTGGAAGGAACGCAAGCACAAGCCTTTGGTAATAAAGGGTTCGCAAGCGACGAAACCCTAGGAAATATGCCTGGAAAGGACTTGGAATCCACCGAGATAGGGGCTTGGAATCCACCAAGGACATAAAAGAGAAAATTCTCTAAAAGTTTTAATTGAAATATGAATAATAATTATGGCTGAGCCTACAATTGTTTAAATAGAAGAAAAACCCTAGTTCTAATTGTGTGCCAAGGATGGCTAAAAAGATAAAATATTGAAATCGTCTAAATTATTATGAAAGTAATAAGAATAATGAAGCCTTAACAACCTTATTTTAATCCTAACTAAAAGATAAAGTTTATCTCCTAAAAGATAGAATTTCGCTCCTATATCAGTCTCCTCCACCTATGAAGAACTCGACCCCGAGTTCTCCTACGGGATGTAGGACTCCATCAACATTGCTCTGTTGTCCCATATCAACTACAAGACTCGTTTTCTTATACGTTGCATCTTCATCCTTGTCATTCATGGCTTAGTAATTACTCCTTTGAAGGTACTTGCGAAAAGGTGCAAAATTTTCCCATGCCAGAGTTGGAGCTTTTGGTACAGTCCACACAATTTGCAAACTAAACTCCTCCTGCACAGAACTCTTCAAGCCATTGGTGAAAGGGACCGTCACCTTTACTAGTTGGCTTTTCGAAAACTTCATGACGTCGAAGCTTCTGTCAACTTCGCTTGGGTAGTCTAGGCACTCTTCGGGGACTTCTACGTCAAGGACCTCCTCTTGAAAAACCTCTCTTTTAAGGAACTCCTCTTCAAGGACATCCCTTTCAAGGACATCCTCCTTTTGAAAACCCTTCTTTCCAAGGACCTCCTCTTGAATGGCATCCTCTTGAAAGATGACCTTCTCAAGAGCCTCATCTTTAAAGAACTTCTCTTCCTTGGAAGGGGAATCTCCTGTCTCGTGGAAACACTCGTCCTGTGGCCGACGATCTACTTCTTATGATCAGCGTTGTTGAGGGAAGTGTTGGTGTTGATGATGCTGGTGCTATTGATGGTGTTAGCATGAGTATTGCGGAAGTTGAAGTTGGTGTTGATATGGATGTTGCAAATGTTGTAGATGGCGTTGTTGACGCATTTGTTGTTGCCCCCGTTGATTTTGCCGGCAAACAATATCGTCAACTGGTCCTCCATGCCTTTAAGAGCCGTGGTAACGGCCACGAAAAACTCTTTTAAGGCCTGCCTTAGTAGCGTTGATCTCCCATTGTGCTTCAAATTGAAAACAGACAGGAGAAACCTGCTCTGATACCACTTGACGTAGTAGGAAGTCGTGGAAGGCACGCAAACGCGAGCCTTTGATAATAAAGGTTCGCAAGCAACGAATCCACCGGAAAGGGGGCTTGGAATCCACCGAGATAGGGGCTTGGAATCCACCAAGGAGATAAAAGAGAAAATTATCTAAAAGTTTTAATTGAAATATGAATAATAATTATGGCTGAGCCTACAATTGTTTAAATAGAAGAAAAACCCTAGTTCTAACTTGTGTGTCAAGGATGGCTAAAAAGATAAAATATTGAAATTGCCTAAATTATTATGAAAGTAATAAGAACAATAAAGCCTTAACAACCTATTTGAATCCTAACTAAAAGATAAAGTTTATCTCCTAAAAGATAGAATTTCGCTCTTGCATCAATTTCAGACTATTGATCATGTTTTTGTTAAGAATTTTCAGTGCCTTTGACTGATTGCATCTATCAATTAATTATACTATATATACCCTGAGGAATTGATGGCTGTGAGAAATCTAGTTGGGTTGTCTTTTCTCTTACCATCCACAAGTTTTGTAATACTTTCCACCTCTAGTAATTCCCAGTGTTCTAAAAATCGCGCCTAGGCGCTAGGCGGGAGGGGACCTAGGAATTTTTAAGTCTAGGCGGCCCTCTAGGCGGAAATCTGCCTAGCGGCCGCCTTGACTTGCCTAGGCGCCGCCTAGACCAGCCTAGCCCGACGATTATTTAATTTTAGCTTTTGGGCATGTGATTAGTCAACTTAGGGTTTTTTTATCCCCCAAGTCAAGATATATTTGCTTTTGAGTCAAACCTATGCTTTTGAATTTTAGGAGTTTTTAAGTCGTTAGTCGGACGCGTACGTTTGCGTTTATTTACTTAAATGTTAGTTAAACACCGCAAATTTGGGTTTATAAGTGATATTATGGATTATTATTACATTATATGGATCATTGACATGTGTTATACGTAAAAAGATGAGGAAATAATCAAGTTTGTTCTAAGTCCGCCTAGGCGCCGCCTAGGCGGTCACTCGCCGCCTAGCGGCCGCCTAGCGCCTTTTAGAACATTGGTAATTCCAATGACCAGTCTAAGGACTCATGTTACTTGCTATTCTTATTTTTATTTTTTGGCATTGCTGTACAAGTTGCTGTATTTGGATTTTAGAATTGATGGGTATGAGAATTGCATAGTGAAAAGCAACATATTATGAGCAAGCTCTTAAAAACAATCAGCAAGTATAGGACAGTTTCTTTGTTGGGTAGATGGTACATAAAAGTTATAAAATTAAGAATTCAAGATGATCTTGTATTTGTTCATCTAATTTTGGCCACATGTTCATGATTCTTTGAGCAGTCATCTGTATGTCTGAAGCAGCTCAGTTTGGACCTCCTTGAACTTATTCTTCTATCAGCATTTCCAGAGCTGGATCACTGCTTCAAGCAGCTGCAGGATGAAAAACACAAGTTTGGTGAGTTCAAACCAAGTTCTAGCAGATAACATGGAGACACAGAAGTGATGTGAGCGAAACTGCAGTGAGAAATGATTTCCTTTTTTTTTTTTTGGGGGGGGGGGGGGGGGGTTGGAGATTGTACTTGCTAGGTAAAGTTGCCTCATTGATATTTCTGTGTGAAGACATGAATTTGTATGTTTGTAAATACAGACCGCAGAGCTGCACAAAATGATGCGAAATTGAGAAGTTACGAAGAAATCTCTTCTTCTCTTCAAACTTTGTCCGTCTTTCTTCCAAAATCATGAATGTAGGACACTTAATGGTGTTTGATGCTCGGAACTGAAGTTAGACACAGCTTGAAGTAGTGTAGGGCTGATGTTATACGCTGAAGTCTGTCAGCATCAAATCCCATCAATCCTATCGGCTAAGTTGGAGCCGTGGTTCCTCCGAGTGAGTCTTGGCCAACTCGAGTTAGCAATGTCTAGTCATTCGTTAGTTTGTAAATTCGTTTTATGGATAGAAAAGGACCACAAGGTTGCTAGACTTCAAATCTCCAACATCTATGATTTTTTTTTGTATAAAAATTTTATTTTATTTTAAAGATATTAGGACAACTAATCTATATAATAAAGTCCATATATATTTTTTTTATCAGATAAAAATTCTTCGAGGTCAACCATACCTGAAACACGAAGGCCGACAAGTCGGCAGACGGAAAACTGTCTAAACAAACATAAAATGCAAAAATGGTGCAACATACAAGCAAAAATACTCTACAAAAGCGAAACTAAACACAACCCGAACGAACGGGATGGGGACGTAGATGACAGACGAAGCCAAGCACTTCCCGGAAGCAGCACCACAGGTCAGCGGCACATCAGGAGACACCTGTGGGCAATGAAGACGAACCTCCAAAAAAACAAACTTCCGGAGAAAGGAGACGACTCGATACACACTACCACGGCTCTAACCTGTCCCGGACTCCGACTGACATAACCCCATCACACGGAAAGAAAGTCCAGTCATACCAAACGCAGAGCCACACGTTGCCTAAATCGAAACACACCACACACCCAAGCGGGATAATAGCTAACCCGACCGGGAGTTATTTATTATAGTTATATATATTATTATTTCTAATTTTACTTTTAATTTTATTTAACCCATATATCAATGGGCCAACATTGGGCCCAAGGCAACACACAACGGGCTGGACTCACCAAAACCGGGTCACCTTTGGGCCCAAGACAGGCCCGAAGCAAAGGAAGACTGGAGATGGGACGGGGAAGGAATCGCCATGGAAAACCACCACCCAGCCATGAAGAGGAGTTGCAGGGCAAGGGAAAGGCCATCACAGCAAGGCCACCGGCGGAAAGACGGTGGCCAGGGAGGGAAGAATAGGGGTTTGAAGGGATCTGTAGAAGGGAATTGGAGAAGACTACAAGGAAGCCAAACCAGGTCGGAAACGACCCACCTGCGAAACCACCAGATCAAGTCGCCACCAGGGTGACGCCGTCGAGCACTATCAGAGGCAGTACTCGACGAGAATAGTCGGCGACCGAACAAACAATCGGCGGAAGGCAAGACAAACGGAGGCGGCAGCACCGGACACCGGCAGGAGCAATTAGAGATTTAACGGAAATTGGGTCTGATTGAAAACAAATTAAGCAAAGAAGGGGAAGATAGAGGCTGAACGGACGAATCCACAAAAGCCCACAAACCCCCAATTTAACATTGGCTTGCACATATCCGAGGAGAACAATCGAAACAAGGGGGTGCAGCCCAGGACGACACTAAGGAGGTGAAGCTTCACCTAACCCAAGGGAGGGAAGAAGGGAGAAGAGCGTGAGAGCCGGCCAGTCGGGCCAATGATAAGCGGAACAGGAAACCATATAAATCAAACACAAGTCATCACAGTCCATATATTGCATTCCATGTGATGACTTGTGTTTGATTTTCACACAAATATTTCTTGCCCAAAAATAATATTAACAACTTATTTACTACTCTATATCAAACTAACTATACATAGATTATTAGGGGAATTTTGTTCAAATATGCTTTAGAAAGTGTAGTTAGATAACTGTCTACATTGAAATGATAATTAAGTAAATATCCATAAAATTTATTTAATTTCCAAACTATCCCTCTTATAATTAAACCCCACTCCATGATCCATTCCCTTCTCCCTTTGTGTTCTTATATTTCATAGGAAGAATTTGATCAAATATCCATTTTGAATCTTAAATTAGATAAATGTCCACATTTTTAACCAATGAAGTAAATGTCCAAATTTTAACATTAATACCCAATCTACCCTTTTTTATATTTATCAACCTTTTCCTTATCCATCCACATTTTCCCTACTTTCTCATTTGTAAATGACGCTCTGTAAACAGCTTTGTTCAACCCATCAATTCACGATTCCTCATCAATCCCTTTCTCTCTCCACGCTGGTTTAGTACTGATGCGACTATCCTGCATTAGTAATGGTCATTAAGCAACTCGAGGAAGAGGAGTGAATTTCTCGAAGGTTTGTGACAACGGAGTTGTAACTAGAGATAATCGCTCGCACCGAAGAGGGAGAGATCATCCAACATTATTGACATTGTTAATCACAAGCTATAACATCCTTCGGAAATGTCTTCACGCTAATCGAATCACTCCCAAATTTGGAGATAATCGCAAGCTATATGTGCTCGATCACTTATGACACCCCTAATCTCTCTTGCGATAACATATTGAGGCACAAAGTCAATGACCATGAAGGTAGCGAGCTTTGATTTTGTGCTATCGAGTTTCCCTAGTTGATTAATTTGATGCTAATGTCGCTTTTGTTTGTTTCTTGCTAGGCAATTTGATGTTAATATTGTCCCCGTTTTTAATTCAACTAGTTTAATTTGACGCTAATGATACATTTTTAAAAGGTAACAGTTTTCATTAGTTTAGGATCAGTCTTAAATGGCTCAAATAAAGCTTAAGTGCAGAATTGGAAGGTGGATTGGCAATCGAGATTGATGAATCAATGAGCATGCAAAATGATGGACACTTTAGGAGATGGAGAATTCATTTGTCATGTGGGGGTTGTTGATGTTGTTATGGCTAGTGTAGATAGGTGAGGGGAAGCCATGGAAAAAATTGATTAAAACTAGATTATTGTGAATGACTCTAGCCCTATGGGCCATCAAATATTCAAGTTTTGTCTATCTATGTGCACTTGATTAGATAATTTTTGCGATTATGCATGTATGTTACTTTATGTTAAGGTCTTAATATTGGTGACAATTAATCAAATTTATTTTTAGTGATAATAAATAATATATGTTTGGTGACAATATTATACAATTTTGATGACAAGTTTTTTCAGGAGAGATATTTTTTTCATTTTGGCTAAACTATGTTTAGTGACAATATTATACATTTTGTTTATAGTGACAACAAATTATATATGTTTGATGACAATATTATATAATTTGATGGAGGCGATTTTGTTTTTGGTTGATTTCTCCTCAAAATGAGTACCATGAACACATGACCTTAAACCCTAAAGAGTAAATCCTAAACCATAAATCACACTGAACATCACATTTTCATCGGCTTCGCTTTAGCCCCTCAAGGGTTTATGCTCCTCTTAACCTAGGGTTTTAGTTTGGTGACAACAGTGATGATGATATCAAGTGAAAGAGATCAATTGAGTATTATGGTGATTGTTTTTGTAGAGAGTCAATCAGTGGTCAAATTTTGAAAATATAAGTTAGTGATAAGTGAGTATAAATAGTATGGCAGTGATTGTTTTGGAGGGTAATATCGTGATGACAGTCTAATAGATTCAATAGTCAAAATTTAAAAATATGGATTGATGAAAATATCTTGGGGATATATAGTATAGTGGTGTGATGGTGACAAATATTTATTGAAAGAGTGTTTATCTGACAATTTTTGGTGAGAAAATATTCAAGGTTTTAAAATTTTAGTTAGTGATAGTATTTTGGTTATATATAATGGGATGATGAGAGTTCTTGAGACTTTGAGAGGATGGTACTACCGTGATACTTTTTTGATAAAATAGTATTATGGTGATAATTTTTTATGGGCATCAATAGTTGAAATTTGAAAATATGGGTTTTTGATAGTGTATTAGGATATATTATGTTGCGGTGACAGTTTTTAAGGTTATAATATCGTGGATTGATAACTGCCACCAACAATTGTCATTGAAAAAAATGTCACTAGGAAAAACCATCACCAGCTATCACAAAAAAAAACAATATGTTAGCAAACAAAACTAACTATCACAAAAAAAAATGGCATCGATAATTGCCACCAGGGAAAAAAATCAATTTTCATCTAAATAACTATCACAAGAAAGAAATCAACTATCATCAGAAAAAATTATCAACAAAAATGCCACCAAATAAATAATATTAACTTCCATCGAGAAAAAATAATGTTAAAAATAACTATTGCTAGAATAAAAAATCAATTGTTATCTGAAAAAGCTATCACTAGAAAAAATCAAATGCCACCCCTAACTAGCACCGGAAAAAATGTAACCACTAACTAACATTAGAAACAAATTATCACCAATAATTGTCACAAAAAACTATTGGCAACAATGTCATCAAAAGTGGACATTGACTGGAATAGTCAATGTTGTCCGATCAAACTCAAAATTATAAATGGTTAAAGGAAAATATGGGAGGAAAGGGAAAGGGTGAAGAAGGGGTAATTTTTTTTTTATTCAGTAAGAATTCAGATGCGTTAGAGGACGCTATTCGATTGCATCCTTGCGGATGAGGTCAAAGAGACCTTGTTTGTTTAGAAGATCAGGGTTGTTGGTAAAAAGGTCAAGGTGTGCAACCTTATCGGCCACGCTATTACCATTGCGAAATATATGGGAAAATGATACTTCTTTAAACCCTAGAAGTAAAGAACAGATGTCCGTCATGAGCATTTCAATTTCCCAGGGACATTTTACTCTTGTTTTTAGATAGTTGATGATAATGACAGAGCCTCCCTTCAATGATAAGCTTCTCAAGTTTCAGTTCCCGAGCTTTAAGGACACCAACCCGGAGCGCCGACGCCTCAGCAACAAGCGGTGTTTGTCGAACAATGCATTTAGCGCCCAAGCACACTGAAGCCCCAAGCCAATCCCGAATGATAAAACCAACCGTGCTATCTTGATAAGATGGAGAAGAGCCATTGAAATTTAACTTAAAGACCCCACTTGGCGGTCTCCTCCATTTTTGGTTCTTTTGATGGCCTTTATTTTTTAGATGCTTCGTGCTAGAATTAGCCATTCTATTTTTGTCTTCAAGGAAGTAATCTCCAGCTTTGCACCAATTCTTTATATGATAGTCTACTAGCTTATTGAATCCATCGAACGATGGAGGTTTTTCTTTTCTAAATACATATTGGTTACGCGTCAGCCAAGTGTTCCACCAGCTAAAAGCGCATTCCTGTTTTAGTTTATTAGAGAGATTGTTAGCTATGAGTGTCATAATTGGTTTTATGTCCCTTGAGTTGTTAATAGAATCATTTATTAGTGTTCTGACTGGCCTTGCCTATTTCTTATAGAACAAATTGAATTTGCACTCACAAAAAAGATGGACTGCATCTTCTTCATGGTGATTGCATATTGAGCAGTAAGGGTGGAATTACTACGCCTCTCCTAGACAGATGAGCAGTCGTAGGAAGACCTTCCAAGCTAAGCTTCCAGAAGAAATTTTTGATTTTTGGATGGATATCCATCTTCCAGATCCATTTGTTGTCATTATTTGTTGCCTGGGTGGTGTTTGTTACCAAATTATACACACTTGATGTTGTAAACCATCCGTTTTTGTCAGGCCACCAGTAAAGCCTATCTTCAATTGGCGTAGCCGAAATAGTAATATTGGCGATCTTGAGAGCTATATCACAAGTATCTTGCGACGAGGGAGGTCGAGGATTAGGAAGCTCATAGGCATGACTCCCCTCTCATCAAGGCTATCATTGAGGTGAAAAATAAAATTGGTATATTAAATGCTAACCTTAATGTGAAATTTGATGAGTGGTGTAGTGAAGTGAAGTTCAAGACCAAAAAAAGCCTATGAAGGGCTTAGATACAAAGGTGACAAGGTTAGATGGCATAAGGAAGTTTGGGCCAAAGGCAACACTCCCAAACATTGCTTCATCCTATGGCTTGCAACTTTGGGTAAACTTCCTACTCTTGATCAATTGTTCTACTTGGACATTAACCATTGTTGTAGGTTTTGCGATAATGATGAGCTAGAGACACACGATCATCTCTTCTTCAAATGTCCATATTCGAAGGAGATTTGGAGGAGAACGAGGGTTGTGTTTTCTGTCTCCGGGGATGTGGACAACATTGGAAGGGGGCTAAGATGGCTTCGAAGAAGGAAGAGGATAAAGAGATGCGACACCAAGGCTAAGGTCTTCGCTTTCTCGGATGCCATATATTATATATGGCACGCTAGGACCGCTAGGATCTATGACAACAACAAGATCCCCGAAGAGGTGGTGGCTAGACTCATAGCCACCCATGTCTATCGTTTGCTTCACTCTTCCTTTACTCTCAATGATATCGAAAACATGTTCACTTGAGATCACTTGCAAATCGACAACTTACTTTATTTTTCGTTTTTGATAATGTCCTTGGGCCTGCATGCCTTTGGTGCCTACGTGCACCCGGGAACCATCCCTCTCATGTTGGGATTTTGGCTTGTGCCCTTTTGTGGGTCTGAGTGCCCGGGGAACAATGTCCTTTGGTGTATTTTAGAGTTGTTCTAGGTATGCACGCCTCGACTTCTCCCCTTTTGTGGGTTCTTGACATTTTGTATGTGTTTGGCCAAGCTATGCCTTGGTTGAAGCATACTCTGGCTCTTTTATTTTGCTTTGTGTCTTTGCTAAGCTAGGTTGCACCCTAGTTTTGGAAGACACGAGCTTGGATGTATGATCCTTATGGATCCCCCATTCATTATTCTTCAAATTTACATGCAATTCCCAAACCCGGACTTTGTGTCGGGTGGGTAATGAATCAGCTCTCCATTTAGAAAGTTAATTCATGGAATTAGATATTATTTCCTCAAAGGTGGTTTTGTTGACTTTCCCATTGACAATTGGATAGCCAAGATACTTATTTAATTTTACCTGTTTGGAGATATTTAAACATCCCTCGATATCCGTTATACGAGATCTAGGTGTACCCGTCGTACCTTGAAATGCTGATTTGTGATAAGATAGTTTTCTTGCCAGGACTTCTGCACCTAAAATAAACAAAAAGGGCGATAATGGGTCACCCTGTCTTAGGCCCCTAGAGGGGGTGAATATCTCTGTAGGGCCATTGTTGACAAGTATTAAGAAAGAGACAGTAGTTACACACTCCATCACTAACACAATAAACTTTTCATGGAAGCCAAATTTCTGGAGTACTGATTTAGTGAACATCCAGTCTACACGGTCATATGCTTTTTCCATATCCAGTTTGATGGCAAGCCAACCATCCAAACCCTTTCTAGTTTTAAACTAATGGAAAATTTCGTGGGCAATGAGAACATTATCCTGGATAGCTCTGTCCGATACAAAAGCTCCTTGAAGCAGATGGATCAATTTTTCCATGATAGATTTCAAACGATCTGTTAAAAATTTCGATATTACTTTATATAAAGTGGAGCATAGACTAATTGATCTATAGTCCATGGTTTTTGCTGGGTTGTTACATTTTGGTAAAAGCGAGATGAAAGTATGATTGATTTGTCATAGTAGTTTTCCATTATGGAAAAATGCTTTCACAACCTGTGTAATATCTATGCCAACGATATCCCAGTACTTTTTGTAAAATTCCACAGTCATACCATCCGGACCTGGAGATTTATTTTGTCCAATACTAAAGATTGCCTTCTTAATCTCCACATTGGTTGGTTGGGCAATTAATTGTAGATTTTCTTCCTCAGAAATTAAGTTGGAGATTGTTGGAGATAACTCGTCAATAAATTCATGTTAATTGGTTAGTTATGGACATTTACTTAATTTTTTTTTAAAAAGTGAACATTTACTCAATTATGTCCATTTTTTTTATTTTTGACAATCACTAAATTAAGCCAATTTCATACACCATCGTATGAAGAGGCGACTAAAGATGAAGTGGTGGTAGATGGCACGACGATTGAGGTCGGCGGCGGTAGGAGGTGCAACAAATGAGTTAGGTAGCGGCGCAATTGGAGATTTGTTCGGGGAGACGGTGAGAGAGGCGTTGGGAGATCGTGCAACTGAGGAGACTAAGCTAGAGGAAGATTAGCGAAATCTAATTCTATCGTCTCCTTTTCAAATTAGTGTCGATTAGGTGAATAAAGTAAAGTATTTGATCTAATTTGTCCAATTTTCACCCAATTAGGTAAGAATAATATAATTTCTATAGTTAAGAATGAGATTTCATTTCTTTGAATTTTTTGGAACCTCGCAAATCCAGCCTATAGAATAAATTCTTCAAATCGAGAGGGAGACACCTACATACCGCTTTTGATAAAGGAAAATTGATTGAGATTTGATGACAGTATTCGCACCGACGTTAGTGGAGGACTTGAACTTCAATCTACCAGTTGATGGATGATGGAGTTGTAGAGTTAAGTAGAAGATTGATAGGTGTCGATTGGATTTTAGAGGGGTTGCTTTGAACGATACCATGTAGACTAAGGCTGTGTTTGGCATGAGCTGTTAGGGGATGTGAGGAGATGGGAGGAGTTGAAAAAAAACATCTAGGCGGCTGTGTGTTTGGCAGGAGATGGGAGGGGATGCGAGCAAGGGGATTTCGGAGATGGAAGGAGATGAATTCAAGGGCGAAAACAATCTCCTCCCGCGGAGATCCTTGGAGCTGGAAGGAGATGGCTTCTATATCAAGCCTACAAATGCCCTTGTTGTTGTTGTCACAGTCCACCAGTTGCAGATCTGGAGAAGGAACCCTCGACATCAGCTGCCACCGACGAACACAGGTTCGCTCTCCTCTCCTCTTCTCTCGTCCCCTCTCCTCTCCTCTTCTCTCTTGTCCGGTGTAGTCCCCACCCCTACCCATCGTCGACGAAGGTAGATGGACGAAAGAAGAGCTTCGTCTTCCGAGAATGGCGGCCGATTGCGAAGAGGCGATTTATAGGGTTTGCCGAAACGCGCCACTTGAAGCGCAGGCAACGCCAATGGCCGATTCCGACGGGCCCTGGAGGAGATGTGAGGCGCCATGGAGAAGCCGGAACACTCGAGCGTCTCAAATGTTGCAGATTTTCCCTTTCAAAGCTCGAGCGACTCCATTGTCGAGATTAAAGCTTGCTATTTACCTAGGCTTTTGAGGATCTAGGGTTTTCTGGCTCAGATTTCTTTACGTATGCCCTTACATTGTCCCTGCCCTTGAGCTGCTGGAAATTGAAGGATTGGCCTAAACAAACCCTAGTTTGATGAAATTGAAGGATGACATTTTAGGGGAAATCCAAGAGCAAGCAAATAAACAAAGTTATCAAATCTCCTTTTCTTTTAGGGATAATCTTTTAGGGATAACGAAGACTGATTTGTAGATATAGTATTTTAGGATTTCTTTAATCGTCAGGAAGAGGGATTTCCTTCAAATTGAAGGGTTTGTTTACTTGCTGGGTCAGATTCATGTGTGTTTATATATGTCTGTGTGCTTCAACATATAGAAATTCATGTTCTTTTTGTGTCGTTGAGCTATGACTGTCGATTACATCATGAAGAAGTTATCTGTGTGCATCTATGTCTCTCGAAAACGTATCCAATTTCATGTTGTGTTTGTGTGCATGTAGCTATGTCTGTCCATTACATATCCAATTTAATCTGTGCGTATCTACAAGAAGTTACATGTGTGTTTATATATGTCTGTGTTCTACCCACAAATTTCATGTACTGTATGTCTGTTATACCCACCCATTTCATATCTATCATTCACCAATTTAGATATCTTTATTTGTGATGAAGCCTTAAAGTGTGGTTGTCTCTTGCTGTCAGGAACGAACATGAGCTCTTCATTTGGAAGCTGGCCGAGTGGACGCCCTGAAAAGTACCCGTGGATAGGCGGGGTGGAGAGGATTCCCCCTTGGTATGAGCAGGTAAGCTACATGCCTCCATCAAACATTTACATTATACAACCTCATTGATGCTATTTGAACTCTCAACCAAATATATATATATATATAGGATGTGATATTCTTTATTTGCTCTATTTTATGCTTCAATTGAGTGGTAATAGATAATTTCTCATATGTTACTCCCTCTGATAATTGCTTTGATTGCTCTGTTTTCTCCTTTCTTTCACTTTGATGGTTACTTAAACAAATATATTATAGTAGCTGCGAATTCCTTTATGAAATATTTATCTGTTATATTGATGATGTTCCTCTAGATGATATATATGAGTTCTTGCTGATTTCATTGAACACTCACTTGCTGATTTGTGCTTCTGTGTTTGATGCTTTGAAATTCAGCCTTATAAAAGTGGTTCATGGTTTGGAATGTTTTTCCCCTTATATAATAAATCTGAGTTGAAGTATGTTATGTGCTGAGGAATCTTCTTGGCATATAAAACTTGATTGCAGAAAAAATTATGAGTATATCTTTTAGGTTCAGCCTTTACAAGTGTATGTCATGAGGCATTTCTGTCTTTGTTGAGAGGGAATCATGACCTCTCTAAAGTTTCTATGTTGATGTTCATATGCTCCCATGTGCTCTATTCATAATGTGTGTTTTCAGCCTGTCAGTTTGTTTTCAGTGGGATTGAACAAGTTTGTATGTTCATGCCCATATTGTAAGCCATTAGCTCCACGTATTTGGTAGTTGTAGAATCATGCCCTTAGGATTGTACTTGCTTGTGTCAACTGGTTTGTAGTAATCTGTTTACCTACCATTTTTGTATGTCGTAGGAGATGGAGGACTACGCTGCGGAAAGCTCAAACAATCGAACTACTCACGTTGAGAATCGCCCCCCGTTAGAGGAGATTCCCCCAGCCCCTGAGGACCCACGTATTCAACAGCACGAGGACATAGCTATAGAGCTCACGACCCGATTGTACGCTGCGGAGGCCATTGCCCAGCGCAATGGAGAGGAGCTTACAAGGGTGAACGAGCTGAACAACGACCTTGCCGAATGATATACACATTTGTATCTTTGTTTATTGCATCTTTTGACTTCTTATTTCATTCGATTTCCAAAGAAAAGGTTCAAAAGAATATAAACTTGTGTAACAATGGGCTAAAATGCAAGAAATAGAGTCTGCACAAGTTTTGAGCTAACCATGCAGGAATTCGAGCGAAAACGGAGTTAAAACGGAGAAGCCAAGTGAAGCTGAGCAGAGGTAGATATCGACCTTAGACCCAGATATCGACCTCTGGTGTAGATATCAACCTCAACATAGACATCGAGTAAAGCTGAGAAGAGGTAGATATCGACCTTAGACCCAGATATCGACCTCTGGTGTAGATATCGAGTTCAACATAGACATCGAGTAAAGCTGAGAAGAGGTAGATATAGACCTTAGACCCAGATATCGACCCCCGGTGTCGATATCGACCCCCATATCGACCTCAACATAGAAATCGACCAGAGCTGAACAAGTCGAGCAGGAACAGAGACCTCGATATCGACCTCTGGTGTCGATATCGACCCCTTATCTCGACAGAAGATAGAATCGATTTCGAATGCGGATTGGAACTATATCTTCAAGGAGGCACGGAATTATCTCATACTTTCAAGATAGAGGACAACTGAAGTTTTATTTATCTTTTCCTTTAAAGTTTTATCAAAATAAAAGACCTATCCTAAATTGTTCGGATAGAGTTAATAGTTTAGATAGGAGTTACAATCCTTGGATAGCGAGGATTAGTAGCCTATAAATAAAGCCCTAGGGGCTAATTTGTTAGTCCTAGAATCATCCAATCCCAGAACAATCCATTGACCCAAGACAAAGACAATAGACAATAGAGTTAGAGTTAGAGAGAAGTTTTAGGGTTTGACGTTTGCGAAAGTTGACGTTGAGTTGTAAAGCTTCGGAGTTTATTTTAATACAAGTTTCTTCCTTTCAAACAATGATGAGTTCCATGATGAGAAGCGAGTAGTTCCCCAAAGCTCTTAGGGTTGGGGTGAGCCCGACGTTAGCCATGCGCGCTTGAGGTAAGTATTTGATGTTGATATCGTTATGTCTATCTCTCCTCCTACGATTCTATGTTTAGTCCTAATCGAAAGAAAAGGGATTCATGCTAACAACTTGAGTTATAAACATAAAATTGGTAGAGACAATTAGGTTTATTTGCAAGAGTAATCCTAAGAGTTGGTGTACAGCGAAAGCTTGTCCCTCGGGTGAAATAGCGCAATTGTCCGTCTTATTTATCTTATTGCATGCATTGGTTAACGTTGTGGTAAACCCTAATCTTAGGAGTTGCCTTTTTACATAGTTTATACACCCAAAACCCACTGTTATTTCTGTTCATTGCTTCTCTCTCCATTCTTAAATCTTCGACCACTGAGTTCGTCGACAGTTTTCTGAGTCGACGACGAACATCGCTGCGGAGTTTTGCTGAGCATCGATATCGACCCCTAGCATCGATATCGACCCTTCTGTATCGACTGGCAGTCTTCTGAGCCAGTCGATTTCGTGGACTAACATCGATATCGACCCCTACCAGTCGATATCGACCACTTGTTTTTGTCTCTGCAGGTCTTCTGTTGCAGAGAACATCGACAGCCGAGGTCGACATCGAGGCCCAAGGTCGAAATCGAGGCTTCTGGTCGATGCAGACTTGAGATTTCCAAAGCTACTAGGATCCCGCTGACACGCCTCTCGTGGATCGATCCTGACTACCCTTCCACTACAACGGGAGGAAGTCTTGTAATTATTTGCATAGGCTAGGAGTCGATTTACATTTTTACATCTTATTATTTGTACTCGACTTACCTCCTTAACACCGAACGCGTCTCTTCGTTGTCTACCTACGCGTGCAAGGTGTGGGCAGACCTGGTGGCTGCCAAGAGCAGAGAGGAGCGCAACAAGTGGATGTTTTTGGTGATGAGCGTCATCGCCATTGTCGCCCTCGCCAAGAAGTAGACCTCGTACTCTCGGACTGTGAAGCTTTTGTTTTAAGGGGTAGTTGTGTAGACGTCGGATCGTGAACCCCTTTATGTATGTATGCTTGGACCTTTAGACATTCTGTTCGGTTGTGTAAGAAATCCCCGAACAATGCAGGTTTTTGGATGTCGGTAGGGGAAGTGCAATGGGGCATTGAAGGTAGTACGCCCCGGTGTGTGTAGCCCATTTTGTAGCATATGGCTGCATACACCCTTAACGGTAGTTTGTAGGCTACTGTAAGCCTAGGTGGACAATGTTAACTGTAATTGAAATGCGTCGATGTACTTATGTTATATATGGGACTGATTCTACGGTTGTATGGTGACCGCCGTTGCAAAATTGAGTACCATTGATAGTAGGATACAAAGCACCCAGAACATAAGGCGTTGCTACTACCTTACACAATACAAACAGAAGCGATGACCATAACTGTTCCCCCTCATACCAACACAATACCAACATTAGCCCTTGCTTTAACGATACACAGTACAACGTGACTGCATCAACTGGACACTATCGTCTGACTCGTCTGTCATTCCATATTTGTCTAGCTATGTCGTCCCGTAGGCGTTGCATTCCTTTTGGATGACCCTCCTCGTCATCGCTGGATGATGAGTCGACCTCATCGTCGTTGTCGTCGTCATCGTCCTCGCCCACAACAGTGACATGGTCAGAAGGCTCCACGAAGGGGCTAGAACTGGAGTCCTCTAAAGGCACATCAACTTCCCCGACAGATCGTCTAATGAAGTTATGTAGTGCGAAGCATGCAATGATAATGTCGACTTGCTTGTCGACCGGATACTTATGCATCGGTTTCGTAATCTTCCACATACTCTTAAAGATCCCGAAGGACCTTTCAACTGATCCCCTTAGCGAAGAATGTCGTTGGTTGAAGGCCTCCTTCTCGTTGTCAGCCGGTTCTTCAACGAAGGATGCCCGATGGTATTTCGTCTTCGAGTATGGGATCATGTAGCCCTCTCTCTCTGGGTATCCCTTGTCGCACAGGTAGTAACGACCCAGGGGAGGGTGGGGGAAATGCAAACCCGGGGTATTGATCGCATGGTCAAGAACACGAGCATCATGCGCACTGCTCTCCCAACCGGCTGATATGAAGGTGAAATTGAGGTTAAAGTCGCACACTGCAAGGACATTGAACGTTGTGATCCATTTGCGGCCACGGTAAGGCAACTGTTCGTTACGGGGTATACAAGCTTCAATGTGCGTACCATCCAGAGCTCCAATGCACCCCTACAGTCATCTGCACCAAATACACATCATCCAGAAAAGTAGAAAATAAACACAACCATAAGCACACCTAGAACACAAACATACATAGTCACACAATGTAATCGTAAAGACATGAGGGTTCGAGATGGTAGCTAGGTTTTGCAGGTCCTGGTCCTAACTGTGGAAAAGTTAAATGATTTGGTTACACACTATGTCGGTGTATGGTCAGACGCAAGGTGGCAAACAACGTCCTCGTCGGCCACTACATGTCCCCTCCGCTCTTCCGGAAATGATACTTCAGCCACGCCACTCGGACCTTGTTGCTTCGCTTGCAGGCGAGGAACATCCTCGCCCGTTCCGGGTTGATCAATGCCTCCATTGCGAAGCACAACAATGGGCTCTCATCTTCAATCAGTCCATCTGCGACCAGCTCATCAAGCACCTCCATTACCTCTGACTCTCGATCCTCTGAAGTCTTGGAGACCTCGTCCTCCGCAGTGACGTAGGCGAGCAACTTTTCACTCGTTTCCTGCACGACCTCCATATGCCTCTGGTACAACGCCGACCTAGAGGATTGTCTCGCACTACGTCGCTTAACTGATTGAGACCCCGAGGACCCCGGTTTCGGACTTCACTGGTAACGAGCTTGATCCAGGAGTGGCGGTGGGGGGTGGCGGCACAGGGGGCACAGGGACACCTTGTGTGCTCCCACGAACCAAGTCCGGAAAGCGGGACAAGTCAAAGCCATCAATGTTCTCGTCGTCCCCACCGAGGTCGAATTCAGCTCGGTGAGGCTGGTTTGTGGGACCCCCTTCATCACAGACAGTTGAAAGCGGAATCGGCGTTTCAGACGGATCCATTGACGGAGCGACGCAATGCTGTCCCGTTGCAACCGTCCCTCCAAAAATCTGATCCCATGCATCTTCGATGTCGGGAGGCACACCCTTCTTCCTCAGTTTACGAAAATCTTCCTTCTCCTATAACACGAATAACGCATTGCTTTATGGCATACGACAATCTTATGCTCACAAGCTTCGTGGCAAAACATAAATGGTCAGACCCACAAGCACACCACGAAAGCACATAAATTACCTGACATTTTCTCTCCCACCATACATCGGTTACCTTGATGCACCCTCGTTCGTAGTCCCAACCCAAGCCGGTCTCGCCGTGCTTCATATCTTTCCAATCCTTCCATTTCTCCTTCATTCCCGCATACTTGTTCTTGAGCGTGTTGGGGCCACATTTTTGACCAGTCATTTCCTCAAATTGTGTTGTTAACATCACCCAGCTGAACCCCTGATCTCTGCCGTATTTGCGCTGATACGAGATTAGGAGGTCCAAGAACAACTTCAACATAGTCGGCGTCCATATCAGTGATTTTTCCTTTGGACCCTTATCCTTTTTAGCCTTCTCCTTCAATGGTGGTTTGCCAGTCGATGCCATAGATATCACAGTAAACAAGAAGAACAACAAGGGCGAACCTAATATTCCACTGTAAACAAGCAATATTCAACTGTAAACAACAAGAACAACAAGGGCAAACCTAGTATTTACATTTGACACACATCAATGCACCATTCCCATCAGTAGTAAGAGGTGGGGTGCGTTTCAGTGTTGTGGCATTGCAACCACAGAAAGCATCAGAATGTCACTTGAATCAAATGATTATCAACTACAACAACACAACAAACTCCTAATCTAGCTCCGTTCTGTATATCCAAACCCAAAGCATCATATGGTACTTTCATTCACAAGAGTTTGAAAGGGTTTTATTACATGTATTTTACTATCATTCCAATCTACCATTAAGCAAGCCTATTAACATTGTCGAGCAACTACCTTCTAAACTCTTGTAATAAATTCACAGTAAGCAAAATACCTTGTAACAAAGAATAGCAATACATTTAAAACAAGATGATCCAAGCAAAATAAATGAACTTGCATATTCCTAATCAAAGCATGCACAATCAAATTCACAACCTCCTCTGCAGCAACAACAAAATGAAACCAAAAACATCTCAATTACGGCATGCCCGACCATCATAAGTGGTTCCTTTTCAACAATCCATCACATGTAGAAGCCTAATTTCACCAAATCAATCGAACCCTAGATTTGTTTACCCCCTCTATTTGCAGAAGCCATGAACCTCCAAATACGATTCCTATGTCACATGAAACCATTGCAATACGCTCAATCGGCTTCGAACAGAGGTAAAACATGAGAGACTGACCTACCAGTTAGCTGTGGTGGATCGCCGTCGTCGTTGGTAGCTCGGATCTGGATCTCCGTAGCACGGCCTCGTTTCTCCGACTGTTGAGGGGATTGGATCTGTGCTCATTCGCTGGACTGAGCCACCACCAAGGAGGAATGGCGTCTCTGTTCAAACGACCGATTGCAGGGCTGGTTCGCTACACTCCCCCGTCGAGAGCTGCGGCCAATTCTCTCTCAGTGGTACAGCTTCTGTCGGTGAAGACAAGTGAGGGTAGAAGAAGGGCACTTTACGCAGGGGTAAAAACGTTTTTTTGTTTAACTACCATCTATCAACATCTTCTACCCACCAAACACAAAAACGAGATTTTTTACAAAAATAAACTCCATCTACTAAAATCTCATTAATCTACCAAAATAATCTCCATCTCATAACATCTACCAGCATCTCAAATAATCTCCAAAAAAAAATCTACTGTCAAATACAGCCTAAATTGGTTCTATTAATTCCTTTATAATGTTATCGTTGTTTCAATCCAATATAAGTTGCACATTGATTGATAATTTGATGGAGGCAAAGGAATCAAATTATTAGTGACACCATTATAAAAACATAACACACTATTTATTTATTTTTTAAAATATTTGTGACGGTTAATCAAATTTGTCTTTGGTGACAATAAATCATATATATTAATTTGGTGACAATATTATACAATTTTAATGACATGTTTTTTATGTGAGATTTTTCCCCATTTTGGCTAGACTATGCTTGGTGACTGTGTTATATAAATTTGATGGAGGTGGTTTTTTTTTGTTGATTTCTCCTCAGAGTGAATACCGTGAACACATTTTAGTTAAGGTTTAGGCTATTTTTAGTTCCTCGAAGGTCTATGCTTCCCTTATCCTAGGATTTTAGTTTGGTGACAACAGTGATAGTTTTTGTAGAGAGTCAATCAATGGTTGAATTTCAGAAATACAGGTTAGTGATAAATGAGTATATATAGTGTGGTGGTGATTTTTTTTAGAGGGTAAGATATTGTGATAACAATTTTTTGTTTAAATTGTATCACGGTGACAATATTTTGATAAATTTAACAGTCAAAATTTGAAAATATAGTTTAGTGACAATATCTTGGTGATATATAGTGTGTTGATGACAATTTTGTGTGACTATACGATCGTTGTCATAAATATTTGTTGAAATAGTAATTTGCTGATAGTTTCCAATGAGAGAAAATATTCAAACTTTCAAAATTTTAATTAGTGATCGTATTTTTGTGATATATAATATGGTGATGAGATTTATTAAAGGACGATACCATGGTGATACTTTTTTTATTTTAATGAAATATTATTATAGTGACAAATTTTTATGAGCATTAATGGTTAAAATTTTAAATATGGGTTGATGATAGTGTTGTAAAGACTGAATATATATATTTTATATATAATTTATTATTATTTAATTAAAATGTCATTATTTATTTCAAATTTTAAAAGCGGAGAAAAATTGTCCTCCAGCACGAGTTCAATTTTAAAAATCCTTCCGGCATCAATTTAAATTTAGGACTTTGACGGGATTTGATTTTCGCTTTCGAGTTCGGGTATTAATAAAAATTAATTTAAGCTCCGAGTTTTGATTGAAATTTATTTAATTCCGTTGTCTTGAAATTGAATTAAAATTTGATTAAATTTGATTTAGTCGGGATTCAGTCGGACGAGCGGGATTCGGGTCTATTCCGCTAATTTAAATTTCTTTTGTGAGGACCATTCCTATTTTATTTTATTTTCCTTTTCTTTCTCTCTCCCTCTCTCTCTCCCTCTCTCCCGTTGAGGTCCCCCTCCCTCTCTTGTCTTCTTCCCTTTCTGCTCCTACACACACTGCCCTGCTCCCTCATCCTCCCTCTGCAGCACACAACAACCCCACACCATCAATCCCTTAGCTACCCAAACCCGCAGAAGAGCCCCCCTTTTACCCCATTTCGTTCCCCCCGGCTGAGCCACCTCCCCACCACCCTCTCTTCCCTCTCATGTACACTCAGCAGCAGAGCAACCATCACCTCTCCTCCATTCTTGTCGTCCACCTCCTGAGCAGCACCCCTCAACCTCCATCTTCAAAGCCAACAAGGCCGAGAGCACCACCCTTCTTTCAATTCTTTCATTCTCCTCCGTTTCCAAGCACCAATAGGCAGAAGTCGCCTCTCCCTCCGACGACTAGCCGCGCCAGTAGCATCCCCTAGAACCGACGCCGCCGCACCAGTCCTCCGCTCCCCTGTTTCCATTCAAGCAAGGTCGGGCCTCCCTTTTGCTCTCGTTTTTTATACAAACATCTAAAGGAGGAATTTTACTTATTCTTCCATCATCCCAGGCCCTCAAGCGACCTCCCCTTAAGCCCGTGTAGTCTGGAATCCGCCATTGCAGCCGAAGCCTTCCCCGGAATCGGAGATCGGTGCCCTCGGTAATCCCCCTTCTCTTCCTCTCTTTCCCTCGCGTTTGAATCTGTGTCTGTGGGTTTGGGGTCGGAATTTCATTTCGGTCGGGATTGGGTGAGTTGGTGTCGGAATGGAGCTGCCGGAGGCCCTGCCCCTCCTCCCTTTTTCCGTTCTAAATTTCCTGAGCAGAGAACAGAGTTGGGAAAGAGACGGGTTCAATGCCGGTTCAATGTCCTTTTCTTTCTTTTAATTTTAGCCGGTTCAGTTTTCCGGTTCATTAAACTCAAATGAGGTGGGATCCGGATAGGCTTGCGGGTCTGGGCTCGGATCCGGATTCTGTCATGGGCTGTTGGGCTGGGCTTGTTCTTTTGGTTTGGTTGGGGATTTATTTTGGGTTGTTGTTATATGTGTTGAGTTATGTTATGTTATATATATATATATATTATATTATATATGATTTCTGATTTTTTTTGGTTATGTATACATATTCTGAAAATATTATTATATAATATAAATTCTGGAAATTAATCGTTATATATTGTTTATTTATTTTAAAATAGTATTACTTGGATTATTTATATGATGCTTTTTATGAGGATTTAAATATGTGAGTTAGGAATTTTAAAGTGAATGGTTGGTTTTGATTTATAAATATGATTTGTGAACATGGGATTATTTTGATGGTTTGATATTGGAATTTATTTATATAATGTTTGAAATAAGAAACATGCCGGAATGATTTTTATAATATGATTTTTGGGAAATTGGTTTTAAGGATTAAATGTTTAATGTCAGAATTTGGATAAGCGATTTTAAAAGAATTGTTTGGTTTTCTAAGTTAAGTTCTTTGAGAGTTTGTTTTGAAAATGAGATGATGAGATGAGATGAACATGGAATGATATATGAATTGTGATAAAATAAGATGGAATAATCTGAAATGAGATATGAGAAGAGATGTGTGATAGTTAGGGGCGCCTTGTGTGAATTAGGTAGACTTATGCATATTTGGATGTTTATTAGGTGATTGTGATATGTTGGTCATTGCTTGCTATTGGTGATTCATTGCTTGGATTCTGCTTCTACCTTGTTCTCTGCTGTTCGGCTTATTCAGGTAAGTTCCTTTATGGGCTTACTCAGACTCGAAAGAGTATACCTACTTGTGAATATATGACATACTAGGTGTTGCATAAGCATTAAAGCATACCATGTAGTATCATGCTAGGATTGCACTTATGAATGAGCATTCGGTTACTTTGTGTGATTGAAACAGAACGGCCGTTATCTGTGATAGTCGTAGAGTCTTTGCTAGGGTCATAGGGTAGCCCAGCCCCATCGGGTGCCCTGAGTCTATCGAGTCGATATGATATGATGATGAGATAGCCCAGTACCATCGGGCATGAGTATGACATATGATATGATGACCCAGCACCATCGGGCATGAGCATGATATATGATATGATGATATATGAAATGATGATGAGACATGATATGATGATGAGATATGATATGCTATAGCATCGAACTGGCCAGTCTCGGCACTAACGGAAATGGGTGTAGAGGTAGGAGAGGGATATGCCATTTGGCATTCTTTGGGCGCCTTTACAGTTTTTTTTCGCATATTGTAAATTAGGATCATGTTAGTGTGATTTAATTTCCGCATCTGCATCATCTTTATTATTAGCATATGTGTATGTTCGCTTGCGGGACAGGGTGTGTTGGGGCCTCGGTCTGATCCCGCTCGCACCAATTGTTTTTAGGTATGATTGCTCCCTGTCTCTATGGCGTGGGGAAGTCCCCCAAGCGATTGCAAAGAAATCTGTCTAACCCCGCTAATTTGGTTATATGACTTTAGAATTTATGTTTTGGTTTTGACTCGGCTATGCCGTGGCTTTTGTATCTAAACTGTACTTCCGCTTTACTTTTGTTTAAATTGAATTTCTGAGACTTCGACTGAGTTGAGGTTTGAAACCTCGACCCGTACCTGAATTGCAACATCCGAACGAAGGTATCCGACCTTCGAAACGTATCTCGGATATTTATATCCGGGCCGTTACAAGTGTCTTAGGATATATAATGTTGCGGTGACATATTGCAAGGTTATAAAATTATGGATTGATGTTTATCAGCAACAATTGTCACTAGGGAAAAAATCATTTTTCATAGGGAAAAACTATCAACAATTGTCACAAAAAAATATTTCTGCAAAAAAAACCAATTGTCAGAAAAAAAATTTGTCATCGATAAGTGCCACCAGGAAAAAAAACAAATCTCATTGGTCATACTTTAGGCACATAATGATGACTATTTATAGCATTTGTGGTTGATGTTAGTAAACATTTATACTATCACGAGGTGAGTAGTAATACTAAGAAAGAGGCTAATATATACTCAATCCATTCAATAAAACATGTCATTTTAGCTTCTTTTATCAATTTTAATAAAATCAACAAATATACTATTATATGCAGTGTTTAAAATATCGGATATATCGACCGATATATCGGCGATATATCGGGGATATTTAGAATCCGCTACGATCTCGGCATATCGGGTGAAAAATATCGGTCAACGTCATATATCGGGTCAACGCCGATATATCGGGTCAATATCGGTGATATATCAGGTCAACGCCGATATATCGGCCCAATATCGGCGATATATCGGGGATATTTAGAACTGCCAACTTTCATAAGGTAACTTTAGCCTTTATGAATGAAGTTGTTTTTATTTTATCAAGTTTATTTGGTAATTTTGCAATTTAAATATTATTTTTTCATGTATATTTTTACATTTTGAAGTATAAATATTAAATATAGTACTTATATTTAAAAATTAGGAAAACCGATAAATCCGATATATCTCGATATATCCCCGATATATCATTTTTACTCCTAACTGATATGACCCTGATACGCAATATTTAGAACCTTGATTATATCCTCATTTACTACTATCTTTTTATTTTCTCAAAAACTAAAACTAACAATCTACTAATCGTTACAAGGGCATTTCGTAAAGTAGAGATTAAAATACCTACAATGACATATTTTTTTTAACAAAATTAATACTCTAAAATGACATGTTTTGCCAAACAGAGAAAGTATAAGAGACCAAATTAGGGTAATTGTGTTGTTAGTCCTTAAGAGGCGAACAAGTATATTGCATTGAGATTCAATTTATGTAGGGAAGATTGACAATTCAATGGGGCTATAAAATAGATTGTTGCTATTGGAAATTTTTGGATTCAGAGTAAAAAAAATCAAATGATCACTACTTCAAAACCAAATGTGTTGAACCCAACTAGAAGTGAGGATTGTCCACATCATACAAGAAAAGAGAATACTTATTTTGCAGTAAATAAATACAATCAAGCCTATACATGCATCCTACAGAAGCGATCTTATAGCATGCATTTAGGTAGGCATATTAGGTTGGATTTAGCATGATTTAGATTTATATAATGTATAGATTAAGCTAGATTTGCATTTATACTTGTGTTGTTGGTAGAGTCGGAATCTACACGCGTTTATGGATTATTTCAGGTATATGTGGATCCGACGAGGAATGAGGAAGTTCATGGATGAAGGAAGAGTGAAGAGGAGGTGGAAAAGTAAAGAGCACGGGAGCGAAGTCGAAGTTAGAGAGCCTAAGTAAAGAACAAGTCCGTAGAAGTTGTCGTCAGACATGCTGAACTTGTTTTGCACTTTCTGGAGGCCTCGGTGGTCCGATTGACTATTATGAGCATGCGTTGGAAAGCTTTTTCCGAGATCTACAACTTTTATGTAGACATCGAGACCAGATTCGAAACGGAAAAATCGCTGTGAACAGTAAAAGCCGCCCCGCGGCCAAGATAGCCGCCCCGCGGCCCAAGCTCTAACGAAGGATTTCGCAATCGCCTGGCCGCCCCGCGGCCTGGGTTGGCGGCCCCGCGGCCTCTGCAGAAACGCCGAATCTACTCAATGGACTTTTTATCCACTTAATTAGGTTTTTAGAATTATTATTTGGCCGACTCTTTTGAGGCTTTTTAAGGACGTTTTAGGGTTTTATTTTAATCATCTAATTCCATAACTCTTATACACTTTGAGATTATCAATTGAGAGAACCCTAGAAGGGAGCCTCCATGACCATGGAGTGATAAACTCTTCCGTTTCATCTATGGATTGAAGCTTTGGTTTGATAAAGTTGTGAGATTTCTATTCTTGTTCTATTCCTATTGATTCGTATTGATTCTTTTGCGAATATTGTTAATTTCTTCTAGCCCGTACAACTAGTTGAGATTATTGCTAGGATTTTGTAGATTCCTCATAGCGAACCTTAATCCATAGTAGCAATCATGCCTTTTTAGGACTCGTAAGACTAAATTGGTGTGTAGAGAATCAATTATATGTTAAATGATGACTCGTAGCTTGGTGTTGCATGTATCCTGGTTAATCCTTAATCTTAATGCTACTATTAGGTTAAATCTTGACCGTGTTAGGGTTATCTAATTAGTAAGGGTTACTAGGACTCGTAGGACTAGTAATTTACACAAGATCAGGACAGGAACAATAATAGGATGAAAAGAGAACTCGAAGAAGAATCGATGATCAATCAACCAAACTAAAGTGGATATTTGTAGATGAAACTATTTTCTCATTGTTATCTCTACTAACTTGTGTATAGTTTCTTTTCTTATATTCAATCACCAAAACCCCACTTTTCTATTAATTGGTAAATATACATTGCTTAGGAATACTTGATTCTCTGTGGGATCCACCTCTTACTTGCTTACTATACTAGTTTGTAGGTTTGAGTTATACTTTGATAGGAACAACGACAGTTTTCTCCTGTCAGATCTACTTCCTTGTTTTTAACCGAAAGTGCATCCCGAAAGATGATGCTGTGAAGCGCAGCGTCGGGACGGAGAGAGGTGCCAGAGTATGGAATCGAAAGATGAGATAGACGATCGGCAGCACCGTTACCTTCCCTATAGATATGTAGAATCTCAACCTTAAAGAATAGATGGAGAGAAAGGAGACAGTCAGATATAAGCATCTCGATCTCGCCAACACAAGAACATCCAGTCTTCAGATTATTAATGATGCTAAGATTATCACCTTCAATAACAATGTGGGTTATTTTATGGTCAATTGCTTTAAGCTAGGATCCCTTTCCATAGGGCAAGGCATTTAGCCCCAAGAACAACTGGAAAAGGAGATGGCCCTGCCTCGGAAAAGATAGCAGACCCATATTCATTGCGGATAATGAAGCCGTAAGAAGGAGGAGCAACATAGGAAAGGGCCCCATCAAAGTTGAGTTTGCACCAACCTTGCCTAGGAGACCTCCATTTACATTGTTTTTGTGGGACTGTTTTGTTGCATCTGGTGTTGGACTAAGATGGGTTTATGTTGAGATCCAAGTCTAGTTCTTTGGATTTATTCTAGTTGAAGATTTGTTCAGAGATGAAGGATTTGATTGATTTTGGGTTGGGTGTTATATTGTCGAAAACCTTTTTGTTTCTAAAGAACCAACAGCTCCACCAAGCAACAACTACAGTGGAAAACCCCTGGAGACCTAGGTCAGTTTTTAGCTTAATTAGTGTTTCACGTTGTGTTAAAAGCGTTATCTATTTTCGCAGAAATTTGTGGCGATAGTAGCTGGAGAGTCGTTTTGGTAATGGGGCACTTGAAAAGAAGATGTTCGTTGTCTTCGTAGTTCATATCACATAGAGGGCAATCAGTGGGAATGTCCAACCCCCGATGAGAAAGTTTGCCCATTGTTGAGAGACCATCCTTTGTGATTCTCTATATGAATTCTTTAACTTTTGGTAGACAGTCTAATTTCCAGATCCAATGAAAGTCTGATCTGGATTGTTGCTTGTTGCTTTGAATCATATCTATTGTCGAGGCCGTGGAGAACCAACCATCACGACTCCATTTCCAGTATAGCTTATCCTGTGTTATATATTTTGGGATTGGTGTTTGGGAGATGGTGGTAATCATGTCTTATGGTAGTTGATTTTGTAATGTAGAGTGCAGCTTGGAGGTGTCCAATGTTTTCGAGTTGGAGATGGATTCGTTGACTAGCATATCTGAGTTTGTCGATGGATCGTCTGTAGGAAGATTCCAAAGAGGTTCAGAACCAATCCAAGAGTCCTGCCAGAACTTAATGGAGGAACCATCAGTAACTCACCAACGCAAACCTTTTTCAAAAAGGTCAAGTAGATTGGTTAATTTTTCCCATTGCTAGGAGGTATTCCCTCTCCTGCTATAATGTAGGATATGAGTAGTTTTGCGATATTTGTTAGTGATAAGCCGAACCCATGGGTTTAATGGTTCAGCTAGTACTTTCCAAAGTCGTTTTAGTTGGAGAGCTTTATTCATATCTTTTGAGGAATGAAGACCAGGACCCCCATTACGTTGGGATTTGCAAACATCAAACCAACTAATGAGAGGTCGATGTTTAGGTCCTTTGTTCCAAAGAAATTTTTTGTTAATTTTATCTAGTTCCTTGTGTATAGAAGTGGGTAGCATGAAGCATTGCATGACATGGAGGAGTTTTGCTGCTAAGTTAGATTTTATAAGTGTGAGTCTTCCTGCCTAAGAGAGGTTACCAGCAGTCCATTTTGTGAGCTGATTTTTACTAGATGAGATTATGGCATCGAAGGTGGAGTTAGTTATCCTTTTTCTAATTATCGGGCAACCTAGATAGCTTCCTAAGTTAGAGGTGTGTGACATTTGTAGTTCATTTGTAATTGTTGTTTTTATGTTATTGTTCATATTTTTGGTGGTTTGAAAAGATTACTTGTGGAAGTTTATTTTTTCACTACTAGAATTTTGTCATTTAACATCGGGTAATAACCGATGTCTTTAAAAAAAAATCGATGTCTATGTGGGGTGATGTAAAAAGTCAAAACTTTTTAACATCGGGTAGTAGCCGATGTCTTTGTATTTTATAACATCGGTTATATTTTTAAATCTGATGTTATAACATACAAAGACATCGGCTATTACCCGATGTGTAAAAGTTTTGGCTTTTTACATCACCCACATAGACATCGATTTTTTATTTTGATTAACATTGATTTTTAGCCGATGTTAAATGAAATATTTGTTTTTTTTGTCGTTGTAGCCTATAAGGGATTTGAACCCGTATCTTTGTGCTTGAACACATCGCTCTACCAGTTTGAGCTAATAGGCTTTAAATTAACAATAATAAAATAAATTAATGCCAAAAGAAAGCACCAAACAAACTATTCTAGATTCACCCCAAACAAACTATTCTCAATCAGTCATGGCATGGTGAAATAAGTAAGAAGTTGATCGACAACAATCCATGAGATACAACCAAGTCAAATATATTATTTCAGAAAAGCAAAGAGCTCTGAGAGAAGAAATATATTATATCAGTTTGGGATAAAAGCTACCTGCACTAAAAGATCTAATCCAGGGTCAACTTCCACACCTGCAGCTCAATTTGCTACACCTCTATTGTGCTATTCATCCGCAACTTTTGATTTATCTAAAATTTCTTATCCAAAATCATGACTGAAGACATCCAGCTTAGATGCAGGACCCTTATATTTTTTCCAAGCGTGAAGCCCTTTTGACCTTGCTTCAACTGAAGCTACATAAAATGTTTCTCTCTTAGCTCCTTTAACCTTGCTTCATGAACATTTTTAAATCCCATGCAAGCTGTCAGGAATAGCCGACTTCTATCAAATGTAGAGCCAACTAGCAATTGTAGCAAAGTTACAGCATCTCCAGCATCCTATGTTGTAACCAAGGTAGGACCTGAAAGAAACTGAGAGAATATGACTAGCATGACACGTATAACAAAGCAACGTCATAAGAGAAACAACACCAAACTGTGTAACGAAGCCTCCAAAGCTTCTGAAACCTACCAAAAGGCACTCTCCTCGGGCATTAAAAGCAATAGTAATTTAGCAAAGAAAATCATAGCCTGCAGATAATTTCTGTCCATATTTCCAATAGTTGACATACCTTTAAGTTTCTTGCCAAGAATTAGGACTTTAGAAGGTGCAAAAATAGGTTTCTTTCCTATCAAAATATCACTGCAGAATATGTTGAACTCAACTACCATTACTCAAGAACGATATGCCCCAATCATTAAAAATTTAACCGTCAATGTTTCATGATATAATTGTTAAAACCAAATGCAAGAAAACTTATTGAGACTAAAAGCTATCGAAATATAAGTCAGATAATACCATTCATTAAATACACAACTCAATATACAAGTAATGCATAAGATCGAGCTCCATTAGAAATGTTATTTCACTTTTTGATAAGTGATGCACCACCTGCATGCTTAAAATTAATATTGACAGCCTGGGATAAATGAAATGGGATTTCCTAATATATACAAGGAAAAGACAACCGAAAATATATACAAGGAAAATAGATAGCAAGAGAAGAGGCAGTAGAAACCCATCATGATGTGCACAAATTAAGGGGAAAAGTTCCCAGAGGACTTCAAAATGAATGTATATCTAAATCATCTTAATGGGATGGTTGTCTAGCTTCGTATTCTAAGATGGAATTAACAAAAACACTATGAGAAATAAAATAGAATTAACATCCTAAGATTCATGTAAAGATGCGATTACGTTGGCAATCAAATTGTGTAAGAAATTATAATAAGTACAACGTAAAACATTGCATTAATTGGGTGTGTAAAAGGAAAACCATGTTTAAATGGAATGGTAAGAAAAAAATAGATTATTATTAAAACAAAGAAAAAGCAAGTAACCTTTCACACACCCACTTTTACATACCTTAAATAAGTCTCTCACCTCAGCACAAAGTCATTGACTCCAACCTCTAACCTTGGATGATTCACAAATGAAAGACTCAAAATGATTAGGGTATCAAGGTTCACAGAAAACTGCCACTTTCAATAAGTAATTAATTACTCTCACATCTTCTGTCAAATTAAGTTTTAGCCATACTTGGTATTTATAATGAAACTCAGGGGCGGCCCTAGGGTGGGGCGGGCGTAGGCGGCCGCCCTACCCTTCGACCCACGCGTCCCCGACTTTGGAAAAAAAAATAAAAAATAATATATATATATAGCAGTGTTGTAATTAGTAAAACTAGGATAGATATAGAATCAACTAATCTACTTTGTTTAGTTGGTTGGTGGGAAGAAAGGAAAGTAAAGTGAGACCAAATGTTAGGGGTTCAATTCCTACTAGCCTCCTTTTTTAAAAAAAATTTCACCTTCACCTCCTCCCAAAAAGCTTTTTTATTATTTGTTCAACTTGCACCCCACTCTCTATGTTTCTACCCACTTATTTAATTATATTCTCACTTCCCGACCTCCCTATTAGATACAAATTATCTAGCTATAACTAATTAAGCCTCATAAAATTGGTGAAATTAGCTTCTCTTTTTTTAAAAAAAAAAATTCACCTCCCTCAAAAAAGTTTTTTTATTCTTTGTTCAACTTGCACCCGCTCTCTATATATGTTTCTACCCCTTATTTAATTATATTCCCACTTCCCGAGCTCCCTATTATATACAAATTATCTAGCTATAAACTAATTAAACCCCATAAAATTGGTGAAATTAGGATTTGATTATGAGAATAAATTTTGTAAAATTTTCATTAGAGTTTGTGATTTTGAGAATAAATTTTGTGTTTTAATTATTGTGTATATGTGATTTTGAGAATGAAATTTATTAATTGAATTTGTGAAGCTTTATGCAATATTTATATTTTCGTACCCTACATGTCCTTGGGAACCAAAAGATATTATAAAGTTGATGAGTTTACAATCCTAGATAATATGCAAAAGCCTTGAATTTAGCATGGTTGAATTTCGATAAGTTTACACGTACTCCTAAATATGACAAATGCCTGAATTTCCAATGAACGACGAGAAACCACTACCATAGCAATTAAGCAAATGTAAGTCTACTTTTCTACAATCCATTGCTAAGTTGAAAGTCGTAGCTTAGGTAAAGGAGTTTATTCAAAGCCAATATATCAGTACACACTAGAAATTTCGCGCCCGCCCCACCTTTCGGAGGATCCTGCGGCCGCCACTGATGAAACTAGACCCTACATTTATGTGATAATGTGAAAGCAAGTTGTGTTTTCACTCCTTTTAGTTAGTTCATGTATATTTGCTTGTTTTTTTCTTTTCTTTATTATACTAAACTTATATTGTTATTATTTTTTGGATCAGAGTTAATTACTTACACAATGCGAATTGAAAGAAGAATTTTACCTTGACCTTGAAAATCATATTGAATACAACATTGCCATCTTCTTTCAATCCCTCTATTAAACCACTCTTCTCATTGTTGTAATTCACTTATATTATTTTCATAGATAATGCTGGAAAATTTAGCCAGCTAGCATAAGCTAAACAACAAGCTAAAAAAGCCAATTTTGAGCAAGATACTAGCAGCATCTGACCATACTTGTTCAGATAAGGAATTTTTAGCAAATTAGTTTAAGGAATCTTGCTCTCTCACTAGTCCTGTTCGGGTATGATATTGGATCAACTACATCATTTATTTTTATTACTTCCACTCATGAGGGATGAAAGCTCTTTATCACATGTATAAATCAAACCCTTAACACAATTCATAAATTTCAGAACGTCGGTTTCTCAAAGTCACTCAGGCCTCATGGTGGAGAGGCCAATTCTAAATTTCCATTAGCAAATTCGATGGTTCCTAATTGTGCTTTCACATTCCAGTATACCATAACTTTCTGCTGAAACACACAAATTAGAGGAATGAGTAATTTTAAAACATTTGAAGTTTCAAAACTAAATAAATGAAAGTTAAGAAAAAACAAAAATATTTGCAACTATCTATTTGTACTGAACAAATTCTTGTTGCTCCTCTTAGGATTTTATATTTATCATTATATCATTTATCCTTATTATACATTAATATGTATATATATCCACTCTACATAAAACTTGAGATATGAGTATATACAATAAAGATGCATAGAAAATATATACATATAAGAATTCGATCAAAGAAGCTAACTGAATACAATTCAAATATAGAATGAAGGTTCATTCATTAATTTAGCAAAAAAGAAAGAATTCACATCCCACTCAGGATAAATAAACGACCATGAAAACACTAAGCAGCCAAGATCAACCAAATTGCAAAATGATCAATCACAAACCAAAATAAAACAACCAAGATCATTTGTTTCTCAAACATCAATGAATCACATTCGTGTTAAGTCCAATATGTCTGAATATGATAGCAAAGGTATATTAGGGTATGTTGTTACCTCTAAAGGAAACGGTTCGACAGGTTCATCCCTACCTATCCACTAGTACTTCTCCGAACAACAGCTAGACCAACTCTCGCTGTGAGGCCTCCCTGCATCCAACAAATAAATATTTATCAGTAAATAATTGCTTTCTCCAACTTACCCATCCTGTAAGAAACCATGCCATGCAATTTGGCAAGGCCAACCATGCCTAAAAGTTAAAAAAAACAACTCTAAAATATTAGTTATGTACATGGAAACAGTGATGCATCGGCTATTGCAAATAAGGACTAAGATGAATGCCAAGAAAGTAGAAGAGTATAACTTGCCTTTACTATGGAAATTGTTGTAAAAACAGGATCTCTTACTCCGAGAAGATCGAGTCGAAACAAGGGAGTTATCATAACCAGCAGGAATAATCCCAATAGGGATTGAGATAGCTTCTTTCTAGTTGCTCCTTCAACCTGAAATCGAATCAATTCCATAAACATATAACACATATCACAAATTGATGGGTCAAAATCCTAACAAAACCAAACCCTAACAAAACAGTAAGGAAACCAAACCAAGTTCATGAACATGAAAAGGGACAAGTTTTGAAAACCCCAGGGCATATGTATCTTTCCATGATATCCACTTTAGAGTAATGAAAGAAAACAGAGTCATAAGTAAAATGCTTTTTACCTGAAGATACAACAGCATCTTATTGTCGAATTTTAGCAGCAATTATGTCAGCAAGTGAGCGTTGTTGGCCATTCCCCTTAGACAAAAATGCCTCAAACAGTTTCTCATCAGTGTGTTTAATAAAACTAATAATTACTGAAAGTGACTCCAGAATTTTCAAATATCATAGCAACAAATTTTCAAATATCATAGCATAAAATTTGACAACGCAAAAATGTAAATCTACAAACAAATAATCATTTAATTCCATATTAACTTGATTAAAAACATCATTCAATGGAAACTAAGTTCAAAGTCTTCGAGGCATTGATTGTTAGTATATCAAGTCATCAATGTCCTCCTCTTCTTCAACCAGCTCATCCACAACATCAGAAAACCCCAAATTATCAGGGCTTTGAGCTTCGTTCTCTTGCTCTTGAATCTCCCTTTGTTGAATCAAAGCTTCCCTGAGAATTTCCGAGCTCATAGTCTCCGAAATCGTCTGCAGACATTAAAATCACAGTTATCAATCATCAAAAACATACGCAAATTCATAAAATTTCACAGCCACAATCTCTCGCAGCACAAGGATCAATCCAATGAAAAAACAATCAGTTTTCACATACAATCAATGCAATGGAATTGAAAACAAGAACAAATACAATACATCAACCCTAAGCTGAATGTGGAACAAATTGAACAGAGAGAGAGGAAGGTGATGCCTTTCAATGGTCCTGGTGGCTTTTGGGAGCTTTGGAGCGTTTCTTGGAGGCGGAGGAGTCATTGATGGGAACAAACGGCTTGGGACTCTGAAACCTATCTCTCTTCTTTCCCGCCACTGTCACATTAAGGAGAAAGGGATTGAGGGTGAACAAGGATGAGTTGGAGCACGGTCTTCTGCAGGGCTAGCTACTAAGTGGCTAAGGACCGGTTTGACCCCAAAACACAACAAACCCTAAATCTACAAAAAAAAATCGTACAGCCAAGAATCCTAGATATTCAAATCGGAACTGGCCATAGATTCGAGAAAGCGAAGCAAAAGAGAAGAGAAACAAGAGAAGGAAAGAAAGACAATAGAAGAGAAGAAGGATACAGACCTGTTGCAGATCGAGCGAAGAGTGATGTTTGCAAGAGAATGGAGCTGGAGATGGGATTTGGCCAACGGAGAGGTTAGGGCTCCTGGCTTCCATGGGCGAGTGAAGCTGTTAAGGACGTCCTTCTGATTGTATGAATGAAGAATGGAGGAGAGTGTTTCACTTTCAGATCTAGAGAATTTTGGGGATTTCGCTGTCGCGGGAGGAGGAGGGTTTGGAAGATGGAATGAAAAGGGTATTCTAAGTATTGGGGCATGTTTCTTTTTTCTAAAAAAATTTGTAAGTGTTGAATTATTTCACGTGTATTTTATATAGGCGGGATTTGTCCCACGCTTATTTTTTTTTCAAAATCTTTTTTTTAACATCGGTTAAAAAATAGTGTGGTGTCTGTTTTATTTTAAACATCACAAATTTATCAACCGATGTCAAAAAACTATTTTACATGGCAGTTTTTTCTGACTGATGTTAATGAACCGATGTTAAATAACATAATTCTAGTAGTGTTTGTTCAGAGAAGAGACTATAGGAGTGTATGATTTTGTTGAGCTGATCGCATGTTGTTTTAGGTGCCTTAGCAAAGACAATAATATCATCTGCAAAAGCAAGAAATGGGATTTTTTGGCAGGCCCGGATAAGGGATATGCCGAGGTGGCTCCTAGGTAGGATTGATTCGTATTGAAGTCTCCGAGCAAGAGCTTCCAAAATAAGAAGAAAAAGATGGGGAGACAGAGGGTCCCGTTGTCTCAGTCCTTTATGTTAAAAATACCAGTTGGTTCGTTGTTGACTAGTACAGAGTAGGACACTGTTGTAATGCATTCCTTAATCCAAGAGATGAATTGGTCGCAAAAACCAAAGCGTTGTATGATTTTGAATAAGAAGTCCCAATGGACCATATCAAAGGCCTTTTCCATGTCTAGTTTTACTGCCATTGAGTCGGAGTTCCCTTTTTTTGTTGAAAAGAGTGGAATATTTCATTTGCAATTAAGATGTTGTCTTGTATGGATCTTTTTTTTTTAATGAAAGCACTTTGGAATGGGTGAATAATTTGGGACATAGTTTCTTTTAGTCTTGTGGCAATGATTTTGGAAATAATTTTGTAAAGAGTGACATAGAGACTAATCGGCCTGAAGTTGTTTGCGGAGGTGGGTTTGTCAATTTTTGGTATTATTGCAATGAAGGTGTGGTTTATTTGTCTCAGGATTTTCCCACTGAGAAAGAAGGCTTTGACAACTTTGAAAACTGATGGCCCAACAATGTGCCAGAATTTTTTAAAGAAGTCCGCAGGGAAGCCATTCGGTCCCGAGGATTTGTCATTGGCTAGGCTGAAGACTGCGATTTTGATTTCGTTGTTGGTGATTGGGCATATTAGATAGTCATTTTGGGTGGGTGATATTTCAGTAGTGATATGGTCTAGAAGCGGACATTCATGTGGGTTAATGCTTGGGGCAGCAAAGCGTCGAGAAAATTCAGATTTAAGTTCGTTTCGGATTTCAGCTTCCGTTGTAAAGGAGACTTCTACTATTGTTTGTAAGGTCTTGAATATGTTGTGGTTTCTTCTTCCAATTGCAACCCGGTGGAAGTATTTTGAGTTAGAGTCTCCATCTTTAAGGTGTAGACGCTTAGCTCGTTGAGCCCAATAAGTTGTTTGAAAGTTTTATCATTTTTTAGTGTTTTTGTAACAAACGTTTGTGGTGTGTGTCGATGTCTCTGTCATAGGTTTGGATTAATTGTTCTTGAAGTTTTTGTAATTCGTTTTCCGTTTTAGCCACTTGAGAGAGAATATTACCCGTTGTTTTATTGCAACAAATTTTGCTCTTTTTCTTAAGGTTCTGTAATTTTTTACCAGTTTAAACATAGAAGATCCTTGAGGATTTATCCGCCATGCTTGGCGGACAAGGAGTTCATAGTCCTTTTGTTTTCCCAGGCAAGCTCGTAACGGAAAGGTTGCATTGGTGGGCGCTGGTTTGGTAGAAGTTCGAGTGTTATTTGGCAATGGTCCGAAGTGGTAAACGCATGGTTCTTTGTTTTGAGATATGAGAGTTTGGTAAAAAAAAATGTCCTTATGAACAAGAACCCGATCTAATTTTTCATAAGTGTTGTCTGTTCCGGAAGCCTTTTTTCTCCAGGTAAATTGATTGGCATATGTAGGGATATCAATGAGATCGTGGTTGAGAAAAATAGCAAAATCAAAATTTTCTACATCCTGTCATAGCTCATCATACCAGATTGTCACTTATAAGATAGCGACATATAATATTTTCTAGATCTTTTAATTATTTTCTTTGTTGGTTTTCTTTAATATTTTTCCAAATAAATTTAACAGTTTTCTTCAACAAAAAATAATTTGGTTGATAATTTAATTTAACAATTATCTTTGAATAATTAAATTTTTTTTTCAAAAAATTTTGCGTGGCAGGTTATAAACGCGACAATGTATTTTTTTTTTTGGAAAAAGCCTGCAACATGCAGAGCACCTTTTACAGCCTCCTTTTTTTAAAAACAAAATTGTCTATGGGGCCATGGATCGGACATGTAATTTTTTTGGACAGTTAGGAAAGTGTCCATAAAACATGGCCAAATTAGCTAACTATCCAATAAAAAATTAGCAAAATGTCCATACGTTATCCGGCTCTCCCCGTGTGTACAGTGCGACCCTACTCCCCTGGGGCCCACCTTCCTGCCTTCCGTGTACATGCAGGTAGCTTTCCTTCTTTTCTTTTTTTTTTTATTTTGATACGGGGCCCACTCCCTCCCTCCCTTCCGTGTACAGGTACTCCCTCCCTCAACTCTTTGTTTTCTTTTCTTTTTTTTTTAAATATGGAAAGCTCCCTTTTCTCCTTTTTATTTTTTTATTTTATTTTTTTCCTTTATTTCTCTTTTCCTTTGTTTTTTCATTTCTTTTTTTTTCTATTTTCCCCTTTAATTATCACATAAATAAGATTTGATACTAATTTATTTTTTTAACCAATATATATTTTTTTAAAACGAAAATATAATTTTTCTTAAAAAAAATGGTTGATGTCGCGCTGTTGATGCCAACGTCGATAATATTGTCACAATTATTGCTGACACAATCAACTTATCTATATTAGCTAAAAGTCTATCACTGTCCCCCGCCCTTGTTGACACGATTATTGTTGACATGGTTATCGGTGACATGATTGTTGTTGACACGCCGATACATATTTCTCTTCATTTTATATTTATTTTTTTTAAACTAAAATTTTCTTTTCTTTTCTTTTAAAAAAATAAATTCCTCTGGTTTATCTATTCTTTAATTCTCTTCATTTCCCTCAATTTCCTTCCATCTTACAATTATATTTTTTTAAAACCAAAATTTGAATTTTTTAAAATTTTACCGACTTCGACTTCGACGTCGGGGACGCCAACATTGTTGACGCCGACGTTGCTGACGCTGCTGATGTCGACGTTGCTGACGCTAACACCTACTATCAACAAGAAATTTGTTGACGACAAACTAATTGCTGACGGAAATTTGTTGATAGAAAATTTATTTATTCTTTAGTTATTAGGGGTGTCAACAAAGATATTAAAATTATGATTTGCGTTAAAAAATTATGATTTGTGTAATATATACTTTTTATTTATATATTGGTTAAAAATTATGATTTCCCACTAATTTATTTTTTAAACTAATATATTTTTTATTTATATATTGGCCGGTTAAAAATATATATAAAGCAATCCGATGCTGACAACGACGCCATGGACACCGACATTGTTGACGCCAACGACGGGAATGCTGACGCCGATATCGGTTTTTTTTCGCGTCAACACTTTTTTTTCGCGTCAGCAACCCCGACGTCTCTGACGTCAGGGATACTGACGTAGAAAAAATGACGAAAGGAAACTTTCAAAGACAAAATATAGCGATGTTGGCTCAATAATTTGTGCATTAACACACTACCTTATCACGAGAAGATTTAATTGTTGAGGAAACATAGCAGATTACAAATTAAAGCAAATCACTAACACACTACGGGTTTGCTGACATCGACTACGGGGATGCTGACGCCATCGTGCTGACGCCGACTATGGGGACTTCGATAATGCTGACATCGGGGACGCCGACGATGCTGACATCGAGGACTCCGACAATGCTGATGCCGAGGACGTCGGCAATGCTAACGCCTTTGACACCGCTGACGTCGAGATCATGATTTGAGTAATGTCGGGGATGTTGACGCCGACATTAATGACGCCGACTACGGGGATGCTGACGTCGATAATGCTGACACCAACTATGGGGACTCTGACAATGCTGACGCCGGGGACTCCGACAATGCTGACGCTTGGGACACCGACGATGCTAACGTCGGGGACTCCGACAATGCTGACGCATATGCAGCTGACGTCGAGGTTGCTGACGTCAAATTTACGGACAAAAAAAATGTTGACGAGTAATTTTCAAACAGTGTACCATCAATAGCGAAATTATGACAATAGGCAAATTATAATAATATCACATAATTACACATTAGCCAAATCAATGCAAATTATTATAGTAAATTTTTAGTTTTTATGCCACTAGCTCAAAATCACTAGCTCAAAATCAATGCAAATTGGAGGATCCTTCGTTGACGTCCGGCGATGCCACCGAAACGCTCAAAATCACTGTACATCTTTCCTCCTCCATCTCTTATATTACAAAAATGATGTCAGCACTAAAAAATACGCATAAAAACGATGTCAGCATTAAAAAAATACCCATAAAACGATGTCAGCACTAAAAAAACAAACCAATTTTTAAGGACTCAAGCATATATATATATATATATATATATATATATATATATATATATATATATATAGGATCGAGTTCAAGTGAGAAGCTTCCCTTCCGGTGAGAAGGAAAGAAGCCTCTTAATTGGCTGAAACAGATCTAATTTTTTTTTCCAAGAAAAAACTCTCACCCGCTCCTACCTCCTCTCCATCTTCAATACACATTCAACCTGCGGGAACACGAACACATCTGCGCTCTCCTTCCTCCCCTCAGATCCCTCGCTTCGCCTCGGATCTCTCTGCCTCGGATCTCTTCGCCTCGGATCTCTCTTCCTCCCCTCAAATCCCTCGCTTCACCTCGGATCTCTCCCCCGCACTTGCGCCCACCGACTTCACCTGCAACGCACGCCATCATCGCCGCCGGTGAACGCCTGTTTGAAATCGGAGGTAGATTCGGAGGATAATCGAAAGTGGAAGGAAAGTAAAGATGTCGTCGATCTGAAATTGGACGAAGGAAGTCTTCAATTTGGGGTTGAATTTGAAACCTCCAAAGCTCTTCAATTTGGAGTTGAATGTGAGGTCTTCAATTTGGGTTTGAATTTCCCTGGGAAACCGTTCTCCCATGGTTCAATTTGAGGTTGAATTGGAAGCCTTGGGTGGGAGGTCTTCAATTTCATGTTTTCTCTGGCCGTCGACCTCTGACGGTGCTCATATTCCTATTAGAGAGAGAGAGACGCGGGTTCACTAGTGTAAACCTTTTTTTGCAAAATTTCTCAAAATATATAGAAATTCAATTAAGTGGATCATTTACTTACTGGAATAATTTGCAAAGCAAGGAAGAATGTAACGTTTCTTTTTGGGAATTGTTTGGCTGGGATAAGATAAGGCCATTCCAATGGGCGTTTATACCAAGTGGTTCAGTGTTTTAATACCAAGTGGTTCAGTGACTAAATAAAGAGTGGTTCAGTGACTTAATAGAGATTGGTTCAGTACTAAATAGAGATTGGTTCAGTACTAAACAAAGAGTGGTTCAGTGACTAAATAGAGAGTGGTTCAGTGACTTAATAGAGATTGGTTCAGTGACTAAATAGAGATTGGTTCAGTGACTAAATAGAGATTGGTTCAGTACTAAATAAAGAGTGGTTCAGTGACTAAATAGAGAGTGGTTCAGTGACTAAATAGAGATTGGTTCGGTGACTAAATAGAGAGTGGTTCAGTACTAAATAGAGATTGGTTCAGGGCTAAATAAAGAGTGGTTCAGTGACTAAATAGAGAGTGGTTCAGTGACTAAATAGAGAGTGGTTCAGTGACTAAATAGAGAGTGGTTCAGTGACTAAATAGAGATTGGTTCAGTACTAAATAAAGAGTGGTTCAGTGACTAAAATAGAGAGTGGTTCACTGACTAAATAGAGATTGGTTCAGTGACTAAATAGAGAGTGGTTCAGTACTAAATAGAGATTGGTTCAGGGCTAAATAAAGAGTGGTTCAGTGACTAAATAGAGAGTGGTTCAGTGACTAAATAGAGATTGGTTCAGTGACTAAATAGAGAGTGGTTTACTTCTTTATAGGTTCATGAACCACTTCGTTATAGCTTAATGAACCACTTCTTTATAGGGCTGAACCAATAAGAGTAAAAGGGATGAACCACACGAGTAAAAGGGTTAAACCACTAAGAGTAAAAGGGTTGAACCACACGAGTAAAAAGGCTGAACCACTATGAGTAAAAGGTTTAAACCACTAAGAGTAAAAGGGCTGAACCACTAAGAGTAAAAGGGCTGAACCACTAAGAGTAAAAAGGGCTGAACCACTATGAATAAAAGGGCTGAACCACTAAGAGTAAAAGGGCTGAACCACTTCTTGGTAACTTCATGAACCACTTCTTTATAGCTTGTGAACCACTTTTTTTTTTCAACAAAACATATACAAAGTGGGTGTCTATGTGTAGATAAAATTAAAATACACCCAAAAATATATTTTTTATATTTTTTTAACAAGTGAAAATGTCAAAAAATAATTTTTAAAAGTCCATATAAACACTTTCACATGTACGTAGATTGTCTAATTAATTAGTAAGTTGTGTTGATGGGCGCGTGCAATTAATTAGTGTTACATGTGAGAGTGGGAGTGTTACTAATTAATTTGAATGGGTGTTACTAATTAATTTGAGGAAGCCGCGTGTCTCATATTTCTAATTCAATTTTGGACACGTGGACCACTCAGATTGTTTCTTTCCTTCTCACCGGTTCACCTCTTCTCACCTGAACCCGACCCTATATATATATATATATATATATATATATATATATATATATATATATATACTTACATATATAATATCCAACTAAAAACCATGTCAACACGTATAAAAATACGCATACATATATAATATCCAAAGGTGTATGCTTTTTCTTCAAATAATAACGATGTCGGCACTAAAAACAAACCAATTTTTAAGGACCCAAGCATACATATATACCTACATATATAATATCCAACTAAAAACGATGTCAACACATATAAAAATACGCATAAAAACGATGTCAGAACTAAAAAAACAAACCAATTTTTAAGGACCCAAGCATACATATATACCTACATATATAATATCCCACTAAAAAGGATGTCAGCACATGTAAAAATACGCATAAAAACGATATCAGTGCTAAAAAAAACCATTTTTTAAGGACTCAAGCATACATATAAACCAACATATATAATATTCAACTAAAAACGATGTCAGCGCATATAAAAATAGGCATAAAAACGATGTCAGCATTTTTTTTCGCGTCAACACTTTTTTCATTATTGACGCCGGCGTCGGGAATGCTGACGCCGCTGACGCCGACTATGGGAATGTTGTTCGCTCACGGGGGTGATAGTAGGGATTCAAATAATTCAAATAAACAATGCACAACTAGGCTAACTCACTGTCCCAAACAAATAATACAAGAATCCCCTCCCTTGTAGTAGTAGGGTAATTCAGGATCGAATCCACGAGGAGGTATGTCAGCGCTTCCCTTGTTGCTATCACGATCAAAGCTTTTGACCTCAGAAGGCACTTGATATCGAGTAATCTGGTCGATATCGACCTCAGTTCTGGTCGATTTCCTAGCGCAGTTCCTCCAGAAGACAAAAGCAGCAAAGTCGACGTCGAGCAGAGACCTCGATATCGACATTAGACCTCGATATCGAGCCTTTAAGTCGATTTCGATGTTTGTCACAGAAACTGTTTTCGTAACTAATTTTGTCGGAAAAGAGTCCGAAGAAAGTAGAATGGGAAAGAAGGATGATCAGAAACAAAACTAAAACTTTTATATTGAATTCAATTAATTAAAAAGCTTCCAAAGTCGGGGTTTCATGCCACAACGATAAAAATGCAAGTTTTATGCTAAAGTTATGAAATTTAATGCCTTTCCATCAAATAACTTTCGTTATTAACACTTAGGTGATTAGAGGCTCTCGCATAGTTCCTAAGGGTTACTATCCAACTCATGAGCAATTCAAGTTCACAATATGAGTGGCTTTCGCTTCAATAATGCAAATAATGAATCTCCCTAACTTTCGCAAAGGATCATGCATGGGATAGAAGACGGAATCGCATAAAAGACATACCTTTGATGCACTTACCCTACATCGTTATCGTCGGGCTCACCCCGACCCTAGAAGTGGGTTGACTACTCGCTCCTCATCATGCACATCATCATCTTCATTAAAGGAAAACTACTTTGAATTAAAACTTGCAAAAGAGAAAGTACAACCGAACAAGCCACTCCGCTTTCACTTTACAAACTTCACTCGGCCTCCTCTCTCTCTCTCTCTAACTCGTCACTACTCTCTATTGAAACTGAATTGTATGTCAAATTGAATCTGATTGAATGCCTAAACTCAGCCCTATTGGCCTCTATTTATAGATGTCAATAAAGACTCAAAACTTTATCTTTATTCTCTAAGATAAAACTTAAATAAAGTAAAAACTAAAACTCCTACTGTAAATCAGCCTTCACATGATAGATTCTGATGTTGATGATAAGAAATCTCGACTTTTGGATGGACGTGCAAGCTTCGGATAGAATTCTATCAAAATCTAAGTCGGATTCCTCTGCTAGCATGGTCGATATCGACCTTGAACATCGATATCGACCCCTGTGAAACTCTATCTCGAGCTCTCCTTCTCCTACTCGAACTGACACTCGACTTCTATCATTTAGCTCGATCTGGCAACATCGATATCGACCTCCAAACGTCGATATTGACCCCTATGGTGTCGACATGCTCTGTTTCATTTCCTGCTCGATTCCTATGTCTCTGATGCACTCGATGTCGAGGTCCTTAGTCGATTTCGACCTCTTCAAAAGACTTCGAGATCTTTTTCCGCTCTTCCAAATCTGTCCATTTTTATCCTGTTTTCTGCGAAATCACATAGAAACTCGTGCAGACCCATATATTTGATATTTAAGCGTAAACTACACTAATCCTATGTTTTCCCATTAATATTCATGCAAAAGACGATAAAATGGACTTTTATGTGCATAGAAAATATGGCAATTTGCGCGCACATCAAACACCCCATACTTAAGCTTGCTTGTCCCCAAGCAATACCTTTAATGGTCATTCAGGGGAAGAAAGTAAACCCTCAACATCATAGATTCATTTTTCATATGTCCCTACAATCAATTGCCATCCTCGATAAGGTACTTATGTCAACCAAGTCCATGCTTGTGCATAAAAGCAATTTCATATTCATAAAAGGAGGTAATATGCAAAAAATATTTTAGCGACATAGCATTAATAATCAAGAGGACTTTTGCAAGCTTGTGAGAAGTAGATTGGTAAAAGGCTAAAGGTGGGCTAATATTTGGCCATGTGGTCTTAAATCCGGGGAAACATACTTTTTTCCATAACATTCTTTCTTTGTAATGTCTCACCTTTCACTCATCGCTCAATGTTTTTATTCAATATAGTGCTTTTACCTCTCTAACCTTAGTACTGCCTTCTCGCGAGTCGCAAACATGGGTGTCATGAATGACCCCGGATACTTAGTACTTCGGACTCCTCACCTTGTGTCCCATCTCGCTGAACTAACATCTCAACGAGCAAGGTCGACCTAACTTTATCTCCTGAGGTGATCGGATTTTTTCTCGCTCATTAAATTTTCCATATTTCATAAATTCTTTCATTCCTGCCAACAACTTCATAAATAATGCACAACTCCATATAACTCCAAAGATGACATCCATTCTCAAACTTGTCCCCGGATAGGGTATAAGGTATAAAATGGGCAATATGTATATATGTGGAGCAATAATGATCATGATAAGGCTCATATATGGCTTTGTGACTTTTGCAAATATGCATAGGTAAGGTTAGGATATGAACTTGTATATGTAAGCTCTTGTATGGAATTTCATAAAAAGTCATCCATCATCTTATCATGCACATGTCAAAAGCAACTTCAAATTTTTCATCTCCTTTATGTTTTTTTTCTTTTTTGCACTTCATTGGGACTTCTCTTAACTAGGAAATCTCATGTTATATCTCTAATGAATCTAATTTTGCATCATAGAGCTCTTTTTTATACTTCCATGACTTTTTTTTCTTTTTCAAATTTTTGTTGGGGGTCATTTTTTTCTCGAAAATAAAACTAAATATGCATTAAGATAAATAAGCAAATCTAAACTAAGTATGAATATGCAAGTAAGCCTTTCCCCTACCCCATACTTAAAATTTACAGTGTCCTCACTGTATTAGAACTAGGGTTAAGAAGAAAACTTACTAAATCGTCACAAATTTCAGGAGTCGAAGAAGACAGCAGGGATGGTTGATATCGACCCTTAACATCGATATCGATGTTTCTCCTCGATTTCTGTCTCAGGCTTCAGGGTGATCCGGCCTCGATCACAAACCCATCTATGTAGACCTTGAGGTCGATGTCAATCTTGGACATCGATTTCGACGTTATTTTTCTGTATGCTTTTCTCTTTCCTGCAACTTGTTAATAAACATAAAACCGAATATGCAAAACAATAAAGTGTCTCAAACCAAAGTAAAACTGTCTAAAAATCAAAACTAAGTCTTTGTTACAAGCTCTAGACTTTTAAGTCACTAGGCCGACTTCTTCCTTTGCGCTTCTCAAGGCGGCATCTGCAGAGCCCATGTGGCTTGGGCCTCAAATATGACTCCTTTCTTGTCCCGCAGCTGCATTCCGCTGGGATTGATTTGATTCACCGTGAATGGTCCTAAATTCTTATCCTTGAATCTTGTAGGGAACCAATGGTCCTTGGATTTGGCAACATAGACCTTGTCTCCTATCTCATATTGGCTCGAATCATCATCGGATACCCTACATAAGCGCACATGCCAAGGCACACCTCTTCCAAATAATGATAAATCCTTAATCGAAATGGAACAAGAGGAATCCGTACCTTGACTTACCTTTTTCTCAGTATGTGGCTCAGGTCGATGTCGATGTTCAGAGGTCGATATCAACCCCTGTTGTACTCTTGGAGGATCAGTCGATTTGGAGAGTTTCGGCTCGATATGATCAGGTCGATTTCGACCCTCAAAGATCGATATCGAGGTCTCCTTTCCTCCCTTCTCAGCGCTGATGGTGATCGATTTCGGCTGGGTATGGTCGATATCGACCCTAGACCCCGATTTCGATGTTTCCTTTTTTCCTCCGTCGACCCCATACTTATGACCTGGCACATAATCTTGAACATTTTTGGTCGATATCGACTTACCTGGGTCGATTTCGATGTTCTGTTGGGCCCCTTCGTTCAATATTGCCACAACTTCCTCCACTTGGGCTTCTATGGCCCTCTTCTCAAGCTCCTCCGGTGTCATACTTCTTACCTTCGCTTCTCCACATGCATTGTAGACACCATTGATGGCTTTTATCTCCATTGGCCCTTGATTTTTCACCGTCTTGTTGAAGGCATACTCTATCACTTCGTCACTAATTGTGAATGAGAGCAATCCTTTCTTCACGCTAATGTTGGCATCGACGGTTGCTAGGAATGGCCTACCTAAAATAATTGGACAAGCAGGGTCCTCTGCTATATCAACAACTAAGAAATCAGCATGGACAAAGAATTTACCTACTTGTACTGGCACATCCGTCACTATCCCAGTTGGAATAACTACCGTATTGTTAGCCATGTACAATCTTGCATCCACAGGCTCCAGAGGACCTATCTTTACCTTGTTCCAAATGGTTAGTGGCATCATGCTAACGCTAGCGCCCAAGTCAACTAAAGCATTAAATTTGAATTGACCTAGACCTATAGTGATAGAAAACTTACCTGGGTCCGCCCGCTTTTGTGGTAGCTCCAACCTGTTGCACTCCTCTGCGATCTCAGAGAGCGATCGCTTCTTACCTAAGATGTCTTAAAAGGAACCTTACATAAGATGGCATCTCGTGAAGTGCCTCTGTGAATGGTATAGAGACATTAAGTCCTTGGAGCATCTTCACGAACCGCTGGAACTTCTTTTCCGCTAGGTCCTTAATCATCTTTCTAGTTGGGAATGGCAACACCTTCTTCCTTCCTGTGGCTGCAGTGAGGTCGACATCGACATCAGTAGGGTCGACATCGACTGGAGGAGTCGATTTCTGTGGTGACGCAGCATCAGGTTCGACATCGACAGGAAGGTCGACATCGATGTCACCGTGGTCGATATCGACAGGGGGGGTCGATATCGACGTCTGTTCTGGCTCCTTCTCCTCCGCTTTTTGCTCGGGTGTTTGTAATTGACGCCCACTCCTTAGGTTTACTGCCGCAATATGACCAGTGGTTTTGCCCTTTTGATTGGGCATAGTGGATCCAGGGAATGTTCCTGACGCTTTGGGTATTGCTTCCGCCAATTGACTCATTTGAGTCTCCATGTTGCGCTTCCAAACGTCGATCTCCCCAAGCCTAGAATTGATGCCCTGCAGCTGAGTATGGACGGAGTTGTTAGCTTGTTTGAACTCAGTATGGTTCCTCCGCATCTCATCAAGAATGATTTGCAGGTCATCTTTCTTTGTCTCCCGCTCAGGGTGCCCTGGTGCTCTATATGGTGGGGGATCCCTTTGTTGATAGAATCTTTGATCACCCCAATATTGTTGATTGCCCCCTCCATAGGAGCCTCTCGTCCACTTAACCTCCTCATGTTATTCCGCTATGGATACTTGCTCAGTATGTGGACAGGCATTAGTGTTATGCCTTGTTGAACCACACTTCTGACAGGTTTAATTGTTGCTCAGGAACCTGACTTGCTTTTGAAGGCGGCGTGTTTGATCATTATGGAATTGTTGCCGCACATCAGGATCTATCTCCTTTGGAGGCTCATATAGTGGCATAGATGGGGCACGCCTTGCATCATAGGCCGCAGCAGCCCCATAAGTGTTGTCAAAGTTCACGAGCCTCTCAATGGTCTCCCATGCCTCCGTTGGTGTAAGCTCAATGTACCGATAGGAGGTATATGAATTTATCCTCTCCTTAATCGGCACATCAAGGGCATTGTAGAATATCTCCTGGATGACATATGGAAGTTGCCCATGCGTTGGGCATGATCTCAGCAAGTCATTAAATCGCTCTCACGCCTGTGTTAGGGTTTCTCCTGGCTTTTGTTTGAAAGCCGTGATCCTTTGTCGCAGCATCGCCGTTTTAGAAGGTTGAAAGAACTTATTCAAGAATGCATCTTTCACCTCCGCCCATGTCCTCAGTGAGCGTGGAGCCAAACTTTCAAGCCATTGTAATGCCTTCCCTGCCAAAGACCATCGAAAAGATTTTAATCGCACATACTCTAAATTCACTCCATCAGCAACTGTCTCACATAAGTCCTTAAAAGTAGAGATGTGTTGCAGGGGGCATTCATTAGGTCTTCCTTCAAAAGTATTTCTTTTTATCTCAGATAGGAAGTTAATTTTTATTTCATAGTTGGAGTGAGGAATTAAAATAGCGGATTCAGGAACATGAAGCGGCGGATGCATGTATTGCATCGCCGTTTGTGGATACTGATTTAGCCGCTCTTGGGCTTGTCTGCGCACATCCTCCTCCCTATCAGCACGGGCTCGCTCTGCAGCAGCGGCGGCCCTTTCAGCAGCGATTGTAGCATTATGGTCCTCGATTTCCATCCTCAACCGCTCTATGGTTTTGGCCTGTGTTTCGTTGTCAGCCATGATGCGAATTGCTTTGTTGCGAAGATGGTAGAAACGTTCAGGCTCGTTGATTGGTTCCAGGATAGGTCCGCGATCAGAACGTCGCATAAACCTGCAAAATAAGCTCCAAAAAAGATCGTGATTAGACTTAGGTGGCGTTTGATTGCCTCCCCGGCAACGGCGCCAATTTGTTCGACTAGAGGGGTGATAGTAGGGATTCAAATAATTCAAATAAACAATGCACAACTAGGCTAACTCCCTGTTCCAAACAAATAATACAAGAATCCCCTCCCTTGTAGTAGTAGGGTAATTCAGGATCGAATCCACGAGGTGTGTCAGCGCTTCCCTTGTTGCTATCACGATCAAAGCTTTTGACCTCAGAAGACACTCGATATCGAGTAATCTGGTCGATATCGACCTCAGTTCAGGTCGATTTCCTAGCGCAGTTCCTGTAGAAGACAAAAGCAGCAAAGTCGACGTCGAGCAAAGACCTCGATATCGACGTTAGACCTCGATATCGACCCTTTCAGTCGATTTCGATGTTTGTCACAGAAACTGTTTTCGTAACCAATTTTGTCGGAAAAGAGTCCAAAAAAAGTAGAATGGGAAAGAAGGATGATCAGAAACAAAACTAAAACTTTTATATTGAATTCAATTAATTAAAAAGCTTCCAAAGTCGGGGTTTCATGCCACAACGATAACAATGCATGTTTTATGCTAAAGTTATGAAATTTAATACCTTTCCCTCAAATAACTTTCGTTATTAACACTTAGGTGATTAGAGGCTCTCGCATAGTTCCTAAGGGTTACTATCCAATTCATGAGCAATTCAAGTTCACAATATGAGTGGCTTTCGCTTCAATAATGCAAATAATGAATCTCCCTAACTTTCGCAAAGGATCATGCATGGGATAGAAGACGGAATCGCATAAAAGACATACCTTTGATGCACTTACCCTACATCGTTATCGTTGGGCTCACCCCGACCCTAGAAGTGGGTTGACTACTCGCTCCTCATCATGCACATCATCATCATCATTAAAGGAAAACTACTTTGAATTAAAACTTGCAAAAGAGAAAGTACAACCGAACAAGCCACTCTGCTTTCGCTTTACAAACTTCACTCGACCTCCTCTCTCTCTCTAACTCGTCACTACTCTCTATTGAAACTGAATTGTATGTCAAATTGAATCTGATTGAATGCCTAAACTCAGTCCTATTGGCCTCTATATATAGATGTCGATAAAGACTCTAAACTTTATCTTTATTCTCTAAGATAAAACTTAAATGAAGTAAAAACTAAAACTCCTACGGTAAATCAGCCTTCACATGATAGATTCTGATGTTGATGATAAGAAATCTCGACTTTTGGATGGACGTGCAAGCTTCGGATAGAATTCTATCAAAATCTGAGTCGGATTCCTCTGCTGACATGGTCGATATCGACCTTGAACATCGATATCGACCCCTGTGAAACTCTATCTCGAGCTCTCCTTCTCCTACTCGAACTGGCACTCGACTTCTATCATTTAGCTCGATCTGGCAACATCGATATCGACCTCCAGACGTCGATATCGACCCCTATGGTGTCGACATGCTCTGTTTCATTTCCTGCTCTATTCCTATGTCTCTGATGCACTCAATGTCGAGGTCCCCAGTCGATTTCGACCTCTTCAGAAGACTTCGAGTTCTTTTTCCGCTCTTCCAAATCTGTCCATTTTTATCCTGTTTTCTGCGAAATCACATAGAAACTCGTGCAGACCCATATATTTGATATTTAAGTGTAAACTACAGTAATTCCATGTTTTCCCATTAATATTCATGCAAAAGACGATAAAATGGACTTTTATGTGCATAGAAAATATGGCAATTTGCGCGCACATCAAATGCTGACGCCGATGGTGCTGACGCCGATGGTGTTGACATCGAAGATCAATATATTTGATGTATTAAGACATTACCAATGATTTGGATTTCACAAATCAAATAACATTAGAAATTTTATATAAAATATAAAAGGGGGAAAGTAAAGAAACAAAGGAATGTTCTACCAAAAAAAAAGAAACAAAGGATTATTTTATTTTATTTTTGGTTGTGAGAAACAAAGAATATCAGTGAGTAATTAAAACAAATTCAGTATAGAAAGCATTGAAGCTATTGAAGCCCCAATCACCTTCTCAGTCTTCTCAAAAGTAGTTTGCTGACGCCGACACTGGATACGCCGAATTTGCTGACATCGACTACGGGGATGCTGACGCCGGCTACGGGTACACATAATAACACACATGTGATGGATCCGCATCCGCCCCAATCACCTTCTTAGTCTTCTCGGAAGTAGTTTGCGGACGCCGACATTGGATACGCCGAATTTGCTAACGCCGAGGATGCTGGCGTCTACTACAGGGATGCTGACGCCGACGTTGTCGAAGTTGCTGATGCCGAAGTCAGGGACGTCGACGTGCTGACGCCGAGAAGATTCAATTGCTCACACATACACTACCTTGTCACGAGAAGATTCAATTGCTGATGAGACATAGTATATATATTACAAATATATATAGATAAAAAAAATACGTATAAAAACGATGTCAGCACCAAAAAACAACCCAAAATCAGTAACTTATAAATATCTTGGTTCAAATTTAGTGCTTATCTAGACTAAAAAAAGTTCCCTCTCTCATTGGTACGGACCGTGTTAAGGCAAGACTCAAATCATGGGCACTATCTATAGTACAAAAGGAACTTGTCTTTCCATCAAACAGCATAAATACCTAAAAAAAAACTCTATTTACACAAGGACACCACCAAATGAGCACCTAAGGCCTTGTTTATCAGTTACTATTCAAGATACTAAAATTACTACTTTTTTATTCATCTATCTCCGCCACATCAGCATAGCATCCCTTTCTCACTTTTTCCAGTTTAACAATAGCATCCCTAACATCCCACAATCCATCTTTTTTTACCAATTCAATTTACGAATATACCCTTCTATAACAATTATTTCCAACATGTTTATAATATGATTATAATATTATATTAGTATTTAATTACTAAAATGTAATTATAAAATTTAGATTTAAAATAAAATAGAAAACTTCATTGATTAAAAAAAAGAAATTACACAAAAGCTAATACATTTTCTAAATTGCAACGTACGAAACATAATACGAAATTTGCGAAATCTAATTGCCTCCACGTGTGGATCCAAATTTTTGCCAAATATGTTCCTTCAAGTCTTCCCTAGTCGGCGGTGCATACCATTATCACGAAGTTCATGCCTCTTCTTTATATACTCTTGCATAGTCGTGTGGCGCTCGGTCGAAAACGTCCAAGCATCGTCGTCAACCGGTGCAGCCTCACCGCTTACACCTTCCTCAAATTGTGGAATCTCATATCCATGATGACTATAATCTTCTCGCTTGTCTTCCACGGTCATATTGTGCAAAATGATGCATGCTCTCATTATCTTCCCGACCAAAATTGGGTCCCAAGATAATGCTGGATGACGAACTATTGCGAAACGAGCTTCTTCACTCGCGTGTAACCTTGCACCTTCTCCCTCTTGCGAACCTCCTTTGCCATCTGCAACTCATAAATTTGTTTGAACTTTTCGGCTTCTTCCTTTGCCTGTTCGACGACAACCTCTCTCTGTGCAGCTTGATCGGATGACATGACTTCTTTTCCTTTTCTCTTGGATTTCTTGATGCCCATTGGACGCTGAATTGGATTGACGGTAAAGACACTAGTGGGAGTGTCTTTACCGTCAATCCAATTGCACGCCCTTCCTCATTATTTTATATTTTTTTAACCTTAGCATCTCAAATAGTGCCACCGTTAAAATTGCTCTAACTATCAAACTTCCAATTCCAAACACTTTAATTGATGAGCCATTTGCATAGATAACCCATTTTTTGGGATGGTTTGCATAGATAACCCCCACTTGGGAAAAATAAAAAAGTGGGTTAGGGGTGTACTTTTGCAAATAAAATTTGTGACCTCTTGGGCCGGTTGCAGGTTGGAGGGAGGAGGGAACACTTGAGGAGGGAAGGGTTGATGGGTTTTGGCGCCAAAAATTGTGAGAGGATGGGTGATGTGATGTTGGGTTTCCTTTTACCATTTTGTATGGTATAAAAAGGAAGTATGAGAAAAGGCTTTCATTTTTCTCTCTTCTCTCACATCTTCTGCAGTATAAACTTACTTAGAGAAAGAGATGGAGAACGTTCCACCATTGAAGACAAGTTCTCGGCTTGCAGTTGCAGTTGCAGAGCACTTGTCGCCTTCAGTCAGTGCTCCTGTCAGTGATCATAATCCCCGTGTCACCTTGATTTCTCAGAAACCTTTCTTCTCAGATGCAATGGGTAAGTATATTTGATGAACTACTCCTCATCTATGGTGAAAAGTAGATACTCATGAACCTTTTTTCTCGTCCCTCGTTTCATTTTCAGGAGGAAACGCCTTGGTCTGCGTCACTCTCATCTTCGATGGTTGTTGGGTGTTCGAGGGAGGCCGATGGGTGTTTGCTACTCACTTTCTTATTCCCCCCGTATAATCTAAGATAAAAGAGATGGAGAAGATGACCACCATGGAACACAAAAATAAAAGGGCGAGAGGGGAGAAGCCTTTCATTTTCTCCCTTCTCTCACATCTTCTGCTACAGAAAGAGATGGAGAAAGAGATGAAAAACGTTCCACCATTGAAGACAAGCTCTCGGCTTGCAGTTTCAGTTGTAGAGCACTTGTCAAAGTCGGTGCCCATGTCAGTGATTAGAATCCCCGTGTCACCTTGATTTCCCAGAAACCTTTTTCTCAGATGTAAGGGGTAAGTGTATTTGACGAAATACTTTTCATCTATGGCGAAAAGTAGATACCAATGAACCTTTCTTCTCATCCCTCATTTCATTTTCAGGTAGAAACGCCTTGGTATGCGTCACTCTCATCTTTGATGGTTGTTGGGTGTTTGAGGGAGGCCGATGGGTGTTTGCGGGTGGGAAGGCGCACAAGACTGTCATGATACAAGAGGGCGTCGACTTCACCTCTTTGAAAAACCCAATCATGGTCAAGCTTTTGGTACTTTGGGGTTACGCACATATGTCAAACTTTAGGTCTTTTGAGGTTATGCACATATGACAAACTTTTACTATTTTGGGAAGCACATATGACAAACTTTATGTATTTTGGGGTTAAGCACATATGTCAAACTTTTGGTACTTTGCGGTTACACAAAGCTAAGTCCAACTTTTGTGGTTGCGCAATTCCTTATTTTGTAAAACGTATGTGTAAGCAATATGAAATATGCATGTCACTTGTCTGAATGGTCGTATCACCTGATGGATTTAACGTGTTAGTTGTTTGATTTTGATGTTTTACATTTCTAAGTGTCTACCAATTTGTTAAGAAAATAACCCATGTCACCTGTTTGTATGACCGTGTCATCTGAATGAATTAACGTGTCACAGTTTGGGGTTTCACTTTAAATTTGTTTTCGAAATGAATCATGTTACATGTTTCTTGAATGATTTAACATGTCACTTGTTTGATTTTGACATTTTCCATTTTTTAGTGTTTGCCAATTTGTTAAGAAAATAACCCCTGTTACCGGTTTGTATAGTCGTGTCACCTGAAGGAATTAACATGTCACAGTTTGGGGTTTCACTTTAAATTTGTCTTCGAAATGAACCATGTCACCTGTTTGAATGGTCGTGTCACTTTAAGGATTTAACGTGTCTGTTTTTCCACTCAAACATTTCAAAACCAAATATGTTCGTAAAGAAAACCCCCAAACGCATAAGATGTTCATAAAAGACTAACATGTACTGACCAACCAATCTCATAAAATACTACACCTACTAACTAACGGAGATCATAACATCCTACAAGTTTTGAGCAACAAGGTTCAGAAAATATAACCCCAATAAAGTTCATAACAATCTAGGGGTATGAAAAGTACGCCCTGATAAAAAGTTGACGGTGGTTTATTACAGTCTACCATGGAAGACATCAAAGGGAATATATGGTATTTGTAGGGACTATTCAAATTCATATTAGATTATAATCGTCGCTTAATTTCAGATCGAAATGATTAGGACAGTATCCTTTAAATATCAACATTTACGTGTCACCTTGAAAATGTCACGCGTCAGGAATCCATTTACTCTTGTCACCTAAGTTATGCAAATTCTGCAGAAAACGAAGATATGCGAATGAATGACATTTTTTCCCATCCAATTCGAAACTCGTATCACCCAATTTCTCTTTCAAAAATTTTTTTTTAAATCAAACACGGCTCAAACCTCAATCGTTCTTCTTCAATCGCCCACCAAAACATCCTCATATCCCAATTTTAACTCCCACCATTACCACCTTCTTCGGCCTTCCCTTTTTGACCCCGTGGTTTCTTCGTAGGGGGAGGTGTGTGTTCTCCATCACCTCTTGGAGCCTTCCTAATCTTCTTACCTCGCACTCCCTCCACTTTTGCAACCTCTGAGATTTGACAAACGTTTAGAAAGTTTAAACTCTCATTCCTAGCTTTTGATATCCTGTGTCATCCAACTATATGACCCCTGTCACCGAACTGTAATAACCTTGTCACATCAATTAATAGCAAATAAATTCATGTAATCGACATTTCTAGATTTTTTTATCTCGTGTCACCAAAATAAATAAACCCTGTCACCTAACTACATTAACATTGTCACAACAATTAATAGCAAACAGATTCATAATCGACATTCCCATAATTTTTTATCTCATGTCACTTGATCATAAATATCATGTTACCTAAAAGAAAACTTACCACCTCTACATCCTTGTCCGTATCATTCCTAGCTTGCCCCCATCCTTGACATCCCCTCTCAAGTAACGATGCCCAAAAGGTGCCCACAACGACAACCCGACGTCCAACCTCGTTGCCCCTCTTCGTGATCTGTTTACGTAGAAGATAACATGACTGTTCCATGTGTTGCAACAAGGGTTTTACACTAGTAAGACATCCTCTTAGCGACCTCTATTTAAAATCCAAAACCAAATCAAAATCCACTACAAATGCACTAACTGCGTCGGGAATGAAAAATCTCAAGTAATAGCAAATGTTTCAATTCATAGGAGACGGAGGACCTTACCTTCATTGCTTCTCCTTATGAGAGCTTCTCCCCGCCTTGAGTTACTCTCACTAACCACCTCAGCATTACCGACCTGTCAAAAAAAATCAGTCTTTAAAGTGGAACTCGGATTCCCCATGTCACTCAAACTTAAACATCATGTCACCTAAACTTAAACACCATGTCACTCAAAACGAAACTGGAATCCAGATTCTCCTTCCTTTTTATATCCGCTTTTTTCCCCACATTTCATTTGATTTGACGTGCATTAAATGTAGCAGACTTTTCAGTTTTCCTTTTTATTTTTTTCCTAGCATTTAATGCTTCACTTCTCTTTTCATTTTTTTTGCCCGCTTTTCCATCTTTCCTTTTCTTTTCCTTTTTTTTTCTTGCCTTTACCCTCTTTCCTTTTCTTTTCCCTTTTTTTTGGGCACCTTTACCCACTATCCCAGGTTGCCAAACCGGGATATTTTTGCACTTTTTTGGTTTTCAGGTTAGTTATGCAAATTTTCAAGGGTTGGGGTTATTTTTTCCAAGTTTGAAAAAAAAAGTAGGTTATCTACCTCTATTCTCTCTTAATTGATTGCGCAGTGACTTTGTAGGCTAGGCAATCTGTGCATTCAATAACAACTTCTATCTTCTACTCCCTCCGATCCAGAAAGTTTGACGTTTTAACTATATGCACAGGATTTAAGAAATGATTAGTTTTGTAATTCATCCAATCTGAAGAAATTAATGCTCACCAAAAAATGTGTTGTAACTTGAAAATTATTTATACCCATTAATTGTGATGAAGTCAAAGAGCCTCTCTACATGGGAGCCATAATTACACAGGGATTTGATCAACAAAAAAAACAGCCCACAGAAAGTACACATGGAGAGATGGAGCGAAAAAATAATGGAGGGATTTTAAAACGAAAAATTGAAACTAGAAATTGGAGGCATTTCAAGTAATTTGCAAATAATTTAAACACGAAGAAGGTGGAGCCAAAATCTATGGCTTCCAACAGCCACGCTAGTGTTTATATAGGTTGGTTGGAGATTGTCATCAACACACACTCAATCTATGGCTTCCCTCACTAACCTTGATTTGAATATCCTTCCAACCGATGAGTTTCATGACTTATCAAATGAAGAATTGTCATTTGATCTCAATGAATTTCCAGAAGATTATGTCGATGAAGACGTCGAAAACGGGTTCGAAGTAAATGGGGTAGGAGCTGACCCGATTATCGATCTAACGATCGATCAAATCGATGAAGAAAATGAGTTGCACCCAACGAATAACTCCGGTAAGTTCATTAGATTAGTTAGGCAATGCAATTAGCATTTTTTACAATGGTGGTTTTATAATCGATGAAGATGTTAGTCAAGCAAATGATTTGTGCTTAACGTTTTTGACGGAAGTCAGTCACCATTTCAATGATTTGTGCCCTTCAATTCTTTACGTAAGTTAATCGATGAAGATGTTAGTCACCATTTTTTACGGAAGTTAATCAATGATTTGTTCCCTTCAATTTTTATTTATCTGTTAACCACTTAAATTTTGTTAGCTCTGTGTATTTCAGAGATTCAACGCAGCAAAAGAGCGCTATCGAACGAGGAAAGGCAACTTATCTATAACGCATTACTCCAACGAAGTTCGAATGGGAAATTGCATCGTCGTACAACAACTGAGGTATCTTCTTTGTTTTCCCTTCCTGTCCGAACAATTCAGCGAATTTGGAAACAAGCTAAGGACACCCCTAGTGGTGTTGCCGTTGACGTATCTTTGAAAACCAAAAATTGTGGTCGTAAGCGAGTACAAGTCGACTTGTCAAGTTTATCTACTATACCCCTTAACCAAAGGAGGACAGTAAGGTCACTTGCTCACGCTCTACATATGAGTTATGGCACCGTGTATAGGTTGTTCAAGGAAGGTCACATTAGACGTCACTCAAATGCCATCAAGCCACATTTAAAAGATGAAAACAAGAGAGCACGCCTTCAGTTTTGCATGTCTATGCTGGATACCATCAGTGTACCATTGGAGCCAAAATTTGTGGGCATGTACAACATTGTACACATCGATGAGAAGTGGTTCTACATGACAAAGAAGTCAAAGACTTACTACCTGCTGCCTCACGAAGTAGATCCTATGCGTTCCTGTCAGAGTAAAAATTTCATTAGTAAAGTCATGTTTCTAACTGCAATTGCAAGACCAAGGTTTGATGCCGAAGGGAATGAAGTGTTTTCAGGAAAGATAGGAATCTTTCCGCTTGTGACAAAGCAACTGGCTTTACGACGAAGTCGAAATAGGGAGGCTGGCACATTGGAGACAAAGCCAATAACTTCTGTGACAAAAGAGATCATACGATCATTTTTACTTGAAAAAGTCATTCCATCCATTCAAGCTATGTGGCCCGTTGAGGATGCAAGAAGTACCATTTTTATTCAACAGGACAACGCACGAACACATGTGAGTCCAGAGGATGAGGGATTTCGTGCGGCTGCGTCTTCCAATGGTTTCGACATCAGATTGCTATGTCAACCACCCAACTCTCCGGACTTAAATGTCCTTGATCTTGGCTTTTTTAGCGCAATTCAGGCATTGCAAGATAAGGAGTGCGCACGGACTGTGGATGAGCTTATTCACGCTGTTGAGAAGGCATTTGAAGAATATCCAACAAAGAAGATCAACCATGTTTTCTTAAGCTTACAATTATGTATGAGAGAAATCATGAAGGTGGCAGGGTCCAACCAATATAAAATTCAGCATATGGGTAAGAATAGTGTAGAAAGAAATGGTGTACTCCCTAGACAAATATCTTGTGAACTCGATCTTGTACAACATGTTAGAAATTTGCTAGGAACTTAATATTTTGTGAGCTCGATCTGTTTACATCTTTCTAAGTTAAAGTTTAAGATAAAAAGCAAATTACAGTGGGTTGATTTGTCACAAGCGGAATATGCCCACAAAAAAAAGAGAGTATATGACAGTAGTACTAGGCATCTACTTAATTCAATGGGGAACTATATTAAGATAATCAATAATCACTACAATTTCACTAAATGGAAACAAAGAAGTTATACACAAGCAGTAGTACTAGGCACTCCTTGCGCATCTTCTTAATTTAAGACAAAGAGGTTTTAGATAGCCCACAAAAAAGGAGTATATGACAGTAGTACTAGGCATCTTCTTAATTTATAACGCTCCAATACATATCTGGCCAATAGATACTGAACATGTCCAACACTACATTGCGCATCACTTCATCCGAATCGAGTTCTAATTCCATCGGAAACTTGTTCAAATCGAACTCGCGAACGACATCACCACTGCCACGATCGTTTGTCAACTCTCGGTTGTCATCGACATTCAACGTGTTCGACTTATCATCACGCCTCTTATCCGATGAGTTCATGTCCGTGCGCATCACTTCATCTCCAAAACTCCAGTACACATCTGGCCAGTAGATACTAAACATCTCCAACACTACTTTGCGCATCACTTCATCCGAATCGAGTTCTAATTCAATCGGGAACTTGTTCAAATTAAAGTCACGAACGACACCTCCACTACCACTCTTTTTTTTCAACTCATTCGACATTTCGCCAAGGCTGCAATTGACAATGAATAACGAAATAGGGAGTATTGCCGATGGAAGGATGCAATTAACAATGAAAGAAAATCAGGCAATTAACTTCTAATTAGAAAATGACGAAAGAGGAGTACAGTACCTGTGAGGATGAATAACGAAATACAATAGGGGTATTACCAGTGACTCTGTGAGGATGGAGTACTTAGTACTGGTGTAGTATTAGCAAATGGCAATGAACATTAATTGGTAATGGAATTCCAAGGCAAAGTGTTAATTGTAGAGTAAATAAATGCAATTGCCATCAATTAATTAGATGCTCTGTATGTATCAATAATCAAAGCAAAACGTCAAACTTTGTGGATCATGGAACCAGAGCTAAAACGTCATACTTTCAAGATCGGAGGGAGTATTGTTCTCTTTTTAATGGAGTAACAACTAAAGCACATGATCTCAAGTTGAATCCATTAAACTGTTAAACCTGCTGCAAATCAAAACAAAATACAGATTCCAAGTCCCCAATTTCATAATAAGATAAAAAAAACTTCAGCTAATTATGGAAGAAAAGGAAGAAACGATAAAGTGAAAGGGAGAGATCGAGAAAGCACATTCAAATCCAATTCGGGAATGGATTCAACGAAAATATGTTGATTCTTGATGAAAAAGAACTTCAGATTACCTAGATGCTCTTGCCACTGTTCTCAACGGAAAAGTGCGGACATGAGATTGCAAGGTAATTGTAGATCTCAAATCTGGCCGCCATGGTAGATATGGAAGAACACAGACCGCGAGAGGAGGAAGAGATACGGTTGTAGACTCGCAATCGCACACAACTTGTAGATGCGGCCGGCGGCGGAGTTGTGCTCGTCGATGAACAGGAGGATAGATCTGAGACATGGAGGACGACGAACGCCGAGCAGACTCGCAATCGCACACAGCTCGGACCTCCTTCTTCCTTCGTCGCTGCTTCGCCACCTCGCGTTCACCGCCTCGCCACAAATCTGGATCCTCCGTCTGCAGCAGCATCCTCTCCGGCGAATGCGACCGGAAGTATCGATGACCTCTCAGAGGCAAGGGATTGCGATTCTCCGATCACCGTCTCTGCTACGCCGATTTCGCTTAATTTCGTGATATATTTTCTCCAATTGAATTGTGCGAACTTCGAATTTCATAGATAGGAAGAACCGAAGAAGGGAAGGAGGAAGGTTGCACCACATCTGACTTGCATAGATAGGAAGAAAACGGAGGAGGAGGAGGAAGGCATAGTTGAATTTCATATATAGATCTGACGAGAGAAGCGGCTGGGTACAAAAAAATTGACTAAATTAATGGTGGAGAGTTTGTTAAATATTTCAAAACTATTAACACTTTCCTAATTTGGTCAAAAATTTGCGTCTTCGGCGCAAATTTTCTCTTATTTTTGGGTGTCCGAATTAATTTTCTCGTATGCGATTAACAGGGGCCTAATTTTTTGAAAAAATTTGCAAAACAGGCACTTTATTTGGACAAATTAGGGAATTGTCCACCTTTTTGGACAAATTAGCAAAACGTCCACTATAAATACTTATTCTCACTTGTACGGACATATTATCGTGTATACTCTCTTCCAAACTCTCTTCTCGCGCTCGTCAGTTTTCATCGGTTTTCTTCATTCTCGTTCCTTCAATCTGTGCGTAAGTAGTGAGATTTCGGCCGATTTCAGTTCGTTGTTGTGCTATCTGGTTCAATGTCGTCATCTAGCAACTCTTCAGGTATCGATATCGCTTGTTTTTGCTAAATGTTTCGTGCTAGGGTTTTGGAAGAAGTTGATTTATGTTGATTTTATTGATTTCTGCTTTCAGTTTTGATCACCTATAGGTAAATCGATGCTTGATATGCATAAATGTTTGGGATTTTGAGTGTCGTAGGTAGTTTAAGTAATTTGCGTGTGTTAAATTCGTTTATTTTAACTGTTTGTGTGCTTCAATTTTTGTGATGCGGCAATTTGTATGTGCTTTTTTAACGTTATTCGTGTATTTTTCAACAATGTGTGTACTTGATGCTTTGTATTGTTTGTGTTGTTCATAGTGTAGATATCTGTAGGTATGCTCATGTGTAAGCGCGCTGACACTGTCTGTTTTTATACATGGTTGTTTTAGTTTTGGTAGTTTCAACAATGTGTGTACTTTGATTGGGGTTTCTGTGTTGTTTTTGTGATGTTTATGTTCTTTTCTTATGTGGTGATGTCATTTTATTGTTTTTTTTTTATGGTTATTTGGTTTATCATGGATTCTGTTATTGTATTTTTATATTATTCTTTATTTTGTTTTTATTAGCGGCTCAATCTGGTGATGCATCCACATCTTATAGGGGTTCTGATGTAAGTTATTTTGTTTTTCCATTTTAAATTTTTTTGTTGATGAGCAAGTTTTGATTTTTTCCTAATCTGATGTTGTGTTTTTGGGTACTTTGTATGTGATTGATCAGGGTTTGGAATATTGCATTCCTGTTTCTGAACGATTCCATTCTAGGTCCAACATATATTCATATCCATCTGTTTGCGATTTGATTGAGAAGCATTTGTCTCATTCTGATTACAATATTCTGCGGGAAAGTTGTGTGGGATGGGTGCTGACGCAGGGCACCAAAATGGCTACCAATTTTCAGCTTATGCATCAAATGGTGCTTCGTCAAGTCCAAACTCAGAAGGAGAATGAGTTGTGGTTTAGAGTTGGTGGATATCTTGCACGTTTTTCAATTTTTGAGTTTCATGTCATCACTGGCCTTCCTTGTGAAGAACGTGTTTGTAATATCTCAAAAAAAGTGTCAATATCTGAATTTTTTGGGCAGAAGAAGATGACTCATGATGATTTAGTTGCTCGTTTCATATCTGAGAGCAAGAAGTCTAAGAAGAAGTTGATCATGGCAAAGTTGTTGTTGATTGAGAGGTTAATTGTATATAGGAGGTCAGAGGTTGTCAGTGCACAATTCCTTTCTCTTGCATGTAATGAGAAGGAATTTGAATTATATCCTTGGGGTAGAGAGTCGTACACCCGTTTGTTGAAGTCTTTGAAGAGTTCTTCTGTTGCAGACCGTGCTGGTGTTAGGGGCTCTTATCAAATGTATGGGTATTGCCTTGCATTCCAGGTATTCTGTTTTAGTGCTTGAATCACTTTTGTCATCAATATTTGTCTGTGTCATCACAACTTTTATTGTGTATGTTAAGATTTTTGTCTAATATTGTTTTGTAATCTCTTTTTGCGTTTTATTTTGTAACAGTCTTGGATATTAGAAGCTTTCCCAGCCCTCTCTGCTATAATTGACTGTAATTTTATGATGCCTGATAGAGATCCATACTCATTGCACTGGGTATGCGAGTTTAGCCATTCGTATGTTGAAGCTGAGCATTTGTTTCATGGTGATTTGGTAATATTTTTATGTTATTTATCTTTAAGATCATTTTTAGTTGATGCATCTTTGTTTATTTTTTTTTTAAACATATTTTTGTACTTGCATTTTGGGCAGACTCCGTTGTTCCCTACTTATAGGGAGTTTGCACGCACAGCAGGGATGGGGTTTGCTGATGAAAAAGATGATCCAGTCGTTGATGCATCAGTTGAAGAAGTATGTGGGGGAGTTGTTGATGATGCATTATATGACAGCCGTCGTTTTCGTCAAAGGGCATATGCAGCTAGGTTTTCAAACAGAGTTGTACAAGCTGGTGGTGAAGAAGCTAATATCTCGGAGAAAGGTGATGAAGCAGAGACCTCAAAGAGGAAGACACCTGTGAAGAGAGGCAAAGCTGCTGGAAAGAAACAGGATGGGAAGTCCTTTGAAACTGCTTTTCAAGTTTTTCCTGAGGTAGAAAACAAAGATGTTGTAGAGTCCTCAAAGAAGAGGAAATCTGAGAGTGGAGGGATGGCTGGTAAAAAGAAAAAGAAGGTGGCGTCCAGCGATACTGCTGAGGGATTGGTGTATGTGAGGAGGGGTCGTTCTGCAGCTAGGCAATGTGGTAGAGTTGTTCCTTCTGAGAATGTGAAGATAATTAATGCTGACACAGATATGCATGAGGAGGGTGATGTGGTTGCTTCACCTTCCAAGAGAGGTCGGTTGGTTACTAATTTATGTGATTTATTAGATGATGATACCCCACTGAAATTTGTCTTTCAGCGGAGGTATAAGATGAAGAAAGCTGGGTTAGGTAGTGGGAGGCCATTGTATGATAGTACTGTTGACATGTCTTCTGTTCTTCCTTCAGTTTCTCTTGGTGATAATCAGAGTACTCATGGAGTGGAGAACGAAGAAATTCATGCTGCAGGCTTTACATCTGGTGGTGAAGGCAGTGATGGCGATGACAAGGTTGATGATTTTACTGCTGACACCCATTCTTGTGGATCTGATGAGTTGGCTGCTCCTCCTACTGCTGGGCTTTTTGTTTTGGTGGAGGTTGCAGATGTGGTTGGTTGTGCTGACAAGGTTGAAGGAGGTGAGACATCTTCTGGTGACAGGCGGGGAGAGGTTCAAACATCTAATGCTGGCACTGAAGGTTTATCTCCCCAAATGGAGGCCAAAAATGATTCAACGGGGGAGTTGCCTCCAAAAACACATGGTGATGGTTTTGCTTCTTCTACCCCATCTTATCCTGATTGGGTGAAGGAGATTTTTAAGAGGATTGAGAAGCTTGAAGATGTACCTCAGCGTATGGATGTGTTGGGTGCGAGGGTTGATGCTATTGAATCAAAGATTGCAGAGATGGCTGGGATGCTTGGAGTTGTTGGTGAGATGGCGATGAGGTATGATGAGCTTGAGGTTAGGGTTTCTAATTTTGAAGCTATGTTTGCCAGGTCACAGGTAAATCATGGGAATGCTGATGATAAGCATATAGGTGGTAAGCCCCAGGGCAGTCCTGTGAAGGTTGTTGATGAAGATGTCAGCGCAAAAATTGTCAATGATGTTGTAGCTGATCTTTAGAAGTGTTTCTCTGCTGATGAGGAAATGGTGAAATCATCACCCCATTCTGTCAATGTTGAGGACGTGTCCTTGCCCTCAATAAGATCAGAGGGGCCAACTTTGGATAAGGATATTCTGTATACTGAAATCCCTCCTGTGTTCCCAACTGTTGTCGCTGACACTGAGGGTGAGGATGTTGGTGCAGATGTGAAAGTTTTTAAGGATTTGAAAGGTGATATTTCATTAACTAAGAATGAAGTTGATGATGCCAAAAGGAGTGCAGATGAGTTTGGAATTCCATCATGTTCTGCTGAAGTTGCTCGATCTGCCAAGTGTGAGGTTGAAGGTGGTGATGCTGTAGTCGGTGTAGTTGGTGGGCACTCATCGTTGGAAAAGTTCATATCTATGTCTGATGATGAATATGACACGGGTGCAGGTGTTGATTGGGATTCGGTAGCCAAGGATACTGAAATTATAAATGAAGTTGAAAAATTAAAGGCTTCGAATCTTATCCCGTCAACCAGTACATTCTTGTATGGCCCAGCTGAGATTGAAAAGAAGGTGAGAATCTTAAAGCACGTCCCTAACAAGTCATTGATCAGCTTTGAAGATCATGAGTTTATGTATGGACTTGTAAAGAAGAAAAGGTATGCTTTATTTTTTTGTTCAATCTTTTTTTATGGAATGTTGTCTTTGTATCAGTACAGCACCTCATTCTTTATATATTTATATTCATCTTGTGTAATTTGGTTAGGAATTTTTCTGTTGCTGGTCCAATATCAAGGTGGGACAAAAAGTTTTTCCTGCACATCATATCAAAGAATATGTGGCTTGATTGTCAGGTAATATCTGCTTGTTTTTGAAATATATATATGTGTGGATTGGATTCTATTGTGTTTGTTGATTGTTGACATCTTTTTTTTTTATTACTATGTTGTGTAGCATCTAGAAGCAGGTTTGATTCACTTTAGGAGGCGCATTTCTGAAGACCCTGTGAAATATCGAGAGGTTCTTGTTCTTGATTGGCTATTTTACTTAAAGTACCTGCCTGATTATGCTTCAAATTATGGGGAAGATTTGCCTCTTGAAGTCAACACCGAGGAGTATTTTGTTGGTATGTGCCCTGCTGATTATGGGAAGCCATGGGAATCTGTAAAGAAAGTCTACACAATATTCAATGTTATAAACAAACATTGGGTGGCGTTGGAGATTATGCTTGAGGAGAGGGTAATCAACGTGTACGATTGCAATGTGACTGCTGTTAAGGCTGGTGTACTTGAAGAACAATTGCAACCGTTTGCTATTTGGTTCCCAATTCATTTGGCAAAGGCTGGGCTCTATCAAAACTTTGCTTCCTCTCCTTTCCAGCTAAATATGGTTGATGATTTAATGCATGATTCTATAGGGTATGTATTTTATATGTTGTATTGTTTGTCGTTTAGCCTAAGATACTTGTTATTTATGTGCTCACATGACATGGGGTCTTTTTGTGTTTGTAGGGCTTCATGCGGCGTCTTTACATTAAAAGCAATTGAAGCATCTGTCTTTGGGGGAGATGTGAAACGATTCAACAATGAGAAGCTCTTTCGATACAGAGAACTCATGTGCTCAGATCTGATCAAGGAGACCTGGAGTTTTAGGTTTTAAAACAATTGTTTAGATATGTAGTTGGTGCATACATGGGGTATTTTTTGATGTAATATGACAATCTATGTGCTCAAATTGTTAATTTGGTGGACATGTATGTATATTTGTAGGTAATGGATTTTATGGGATATTTTTTGGATGCCCTGTATTTTGGATGTGACTTTGAATCTGTTATGATTGTACATTTTAACTTTTATTAATGTTTATTAAGGTATCTATTTTTGCAATGACAATGTTTTATTTGAATTTGTATTAATAATGTGGGGGGCATGGGTACATATTTACCATGCTATAACAAAAGTGGTGACACCAGTCTTGTGTTTTCTGATATTGAAGTTTATGTGGTGACACTAGGTTTTTGAGGCCCAAAGTAGTGCTGACACTGTTAGTAGTTATAAATAGTGGTGACACCAGTCTGGTTTTTTTCTGATATTGAAGTTTATGTGGTGACACTAGGTCTTTGATGTCCAAAGTAGTGCTGACACTGATATTAGTTATAAGTAGTGGTGACACCAGTCTTGCATTTTTTTATTTTGAATTGTATGTGGTAACACTAGGTGGTTGAGGCCCAAAGCAAGGCTGCCAATGATATTAGTTACAAGTAGTGGTGACACTACCCTTGTTTTTTCTGATATTGAAGTGTATGGGGTTATATTTTCTGTTATTGAAGTTTATGTGGTGACAGTAGATGTGTAAGGCCCAAAGCAGTGCTGACACTGATATTAGTTACAAGTATTGGTGACAGTAGGGTTGTATTTTTTTTTATTTTGTTTTTTATGTGGTTGCACGAGGTGGTAAGGCCCAAAGTCTTGTGTGACACTGTTGGTTAGAGTAGTTGGAAGTATTGGTGACACTAGCTTTGTGTGTTCTTTGTTATTTAAGTTTATATGGTGACAGTAGGTGGTTAAGGCCCAAAGTAGTGCTGACACGAGGTGGTTAATGTCCAACAGTTATAACTGTAAGCTCAAAGCAGCGATGACACAAGGGGGGTTGTTGTCCAGCAATTATAACTGTAACTCATATAACTGTAAGAAAACTGTATAATTATTGGCTATATATATCCAGAAATAATTCTTTGGTGTCCATTGGTGTCTACAAACTAATTGTAACAGAAATCAGAATACCAGAACTTGTATTCTTACTGCTTAACCACCCCCCACCAAAAAGATGAATTATGGCAACACTGTTGAGTTCTGCACAAGATTCCACCAAATGATGGACGATCTGGATGGTGTTGTTTACCGTGGGTATCACATGAGTCTCGTTGATGAGGCATGTGAGACTAACAAAGAGGCTCACAGGGTTGAGTTGGTGGAAGCCGTTGTGTTTCATTATAAATTATATGAGGAATTACAAAGATCAATAATAGCAAATGAATATCATATTCGCAGAGCAACCAAAGATGAAGATGCTGAAGCACTATCAAAGGTGATATATGAATTTTTATCCTTACTTTTTTTTCCCTCTCTAGTGTTAACTCTTATATTTTATGTTTTATCTTAGTTTTGCTCAACAATAGTTTATATTTGCACAACAAACGAGATTTGTGAAATTTTGCCCAAAATAATCCTATTTTCTTTAATATAATTTTATACTTTCTCAATAGATAATTTCACAACATGGTATTATTTTTTTATAGTATCTTCTTTTCGTATTAGTGTTTTTTTATAGTATTGATGACAGAATTGCGCTGACAGGCTTATTTTGTGTGCTTTTACCCTCTTCTTGAACTCTCCTATTGAAATCTTTCTCTTGCAAAGTATTGTCAATACTTAGGAATGGATATCATTAAATAAACTATATTTATAAAATACACCAGTTATAAACAGAAATCAAATATTTTACTACCGGTGACAGAATTGTGTTGACATAGAGAAAAGAATACAGAATTACAGAATTGGTCAGATGCAGTTATAGTTGTATGAAATTGACAAATACAATCCAGGTTAAAATCATAGGGAAAACAACTGTCTTAATGCTCACGAAACAACTTTTCAGAAGCAGAGTACACAACTGTCTACACCCCAATACATTTGATAGTTTGCAACAAAAACATTATATTGTGTTGTAGCTGTTCAACCAAGGTTTATTTTTTGGCCTTGAATCCCCTTTGAAATCATTCTTGAATGGGATTTTGCTGCCTTCATAACTTCTTTGTTCACTTCATTCAGCTCTGAGCACACAATATCTGTTAGGTACTTCACCCGTAGTTTTGAGATATTCTTGAAATTGCCCTTTTCAAATCCACACTTGTAGCCTCGCTCTGCCCCAAAGAAAGTCTCCATGTGACGCATGAGGCATACCCCAGAATGCTGAACTTTCTCTTCTCCAGCCCACACGATGGGGACAATTGATGTTGGTGCAGTGGACACTATTTCTGCCTTTGCTTCAAGCCCCTTCTCTGTTAGAAACGCAATCAGCATATCTCCCTGCATTTATTGAATTATAAAGCATTTAATGTTAATTGGGAACTGAGGTGATATTAGATTGAAGTTAATACAACTCAAGAAGATATTATGTATCATTAATAAAAACTTACCAAACATTCAAAGGGGGATGCAAAGGTGCAAGTTTCAGCAGGGCAAGTTGGGTTGATATCAATGATTTGGGTGACTTTGTTTTTCAAGTTGAAGACAACCATGATGTAGACCTCTTCTTGTTGAACTCCAAAAACAAACTAATGAACATAATATTAAACAGATAGAAATTAGGGATTGAGTTTGTTAACTTTGATCTCAAAATCAGTATTTAGAGAACATTTCATTCTTGTGGTTGTGAAGGGAGTACCATGTCTATATCTTTCAAAGAAATGTGTGGTGACAATGACAAAGCAGTATCAAGGTGGAGGTTAAACCTCTGAAACTGTTCATCACAAGCTCCTGATGACACACTGTCCACATTAAACTGGATCAAAAATAAAAATTAGTAAAAAAACAGACCCATTGTAATAATGGCAAAAGAATGGAGTGTAATTGAAAGATGAATAAGTAAAAATATTACAGATTTGTTGATATTGACAAATAGTCTTGCTGGTGACTGAGCACTTTTATATTGTTCCTTGTTGTTGAGGACTGCTGTCCATGCATCAATAATGACACTAGACAGTTGGGTTTCATCTTCAAGTGTACCCATGTCTCTTCTAACCACCTCAATAGACTTGTGTTTAAATAAGACTTCACTGCAAATGCAAGACATTATGAAGATGTATTAAATAAAAAATATCTTTTACTTGTAACTGAACATACATTAAGTAAATTAAGATTAAAATGAACTTTACGTGCTATGAGTTGTTGTCATTGCTAAATAGGCTGAAACAGTCCGCTCAATTTCAGAGATAGGATCGTTAATATCTACAACACGGGAGTAATAGGGGCTTCTCAAAGATGCAGACGGTTTATATGCTCTCTTTGCAGCTTCTTCTCTCTTTGTGACATGAAGTTGGTGTGGTGCATTCTCAGGAGCTGCGTTGACACGTGGTGACCTCCGGGGGGGCAATGGAGCAGGGGACTTGGATTTTCTTTTATCCTCCAATGGCTTCTCTAGTGGAATATCAGTTTGGAATTGAGTGGGGAGGGGATTGGGAGGGGTGCATAATGTGTCTGCAGTTTTAGCTTGGACATCCTGTTGTATTGGAGGATGACCATGGCTGGGTCCAGGAGCTTGTTGTGCGTCATTACCATCCTTGGTTGCATCTGCAACGTTCTGTGGTATCCCCGTATCTTCCCCCAAAACAGGATCATTTACAAATATATCAAAGGAAAATTGCTCATCTCCTTTGATATTTGATTTCAATTTTTGCTTATTCTGATACGCAAGCTCAATCTGAGTAAGGCAATCTATAAAAGCAAGGTCTGACCAGAATGGGTGTTGGGAGTTGTTAAAAATTGTGTTTGGAGAGTCGTCCATATATGACCTGTCAGCAGCATCTGTAGCAGGCGCAGGGGTCACATCTCCCATCCCTAGGAGCTGGTTGGCTCCACGCAGAAGTGAATTCACCTTGTCATCATTTTGTAGTTCAGGCGGTATATTTGTAGACCACTCCACAAATTCAGAAATAGCAGATGCAAGCACAGAAGTCTTTTGAGCAAAAGTCTGTATCCAATTCTATAAGACAAGAGCACATGAGAAAATAAGATTAAAAAAAACATCAGTAAATAAGAAAACATGATAAACTGCACAATTTTAGATTGAATTGGTTAAAAAAATTCATATAGACCTGAAGTGGAGGTGGTTGTTTTTCTGGACCAGCGGGGTGTTCAGTGCATTCTTCATTGTGTGTAGTAGATTGGGGACAAGCCGTAGGAGGTATTTCTTGAGTGGGAGGAACGATTTGGCGAGGTTGGATTGAGCCACGGCCAAAGCCTCCACTATTAATGTCATCAGTCTCTCTTTGGCGTAGAAGTTTGGAATTGATGCCAAAAAACACTGGCAAAGAACGAGGTATTCGTCTAAGCGCTGTGCTTGTGAACAGTTTCACCCTATCCATATACAGCAACTGACACATGAATGGGATAAACATATATCAGTATAATGATTCAGGACGGGAGTGCTAACATGAATAATATTGTATTTATGAAATTAAAAATTGGCACTGGTGACATGGGCACTACAGACATGGTAAAGAAATTAAGCGGGGGGAGGAGTGCTGACATGAATAATATTGTAGATACTAAAGTTAAAATCGGCACTGGTGACATGGGTACTACAGACATTGTAAAGAAATTAATTTAACATCACAGGGAAGATGATGGAGTGGGGCAGTGCTGACATGAATAATATTGTAGTTAGGAAACTTAAAATAGGCACTGGTGACATGGGTAGTACAGTCATGGTAAAGAAATTAATTTAACAACAGAGGAAAGGTTTGAAAAACTACTTACAACCAAGAACAATATAGGCCCTCTGAAGTGTCCATCCTTGTTCTTTTCCCAACTTTTTTTCGCATCAACCAAACTTTCTAACACAAGACCACACCAATTTAGCTCTCTCATGTCACCTAATTCCGGAACAACTCTTACTAAACTATGGTTTGCATGTCCATTTCCTAAAGTATCAATCAAGTAAGAGTCTAATACAACAATAAAGTTCACGAGGAATTGGTCACCATAATTAGTGTCAGCTATCAATTTATCCATAACCATAGCTGATGTTATATTATCCTTAACCTCAAATGTGTTTCTCCAATCTTTCACAAGGTTGAAATTTTCCTTTGCTGTTTTTCTTGCTACTAAAACCTTTCCCATAGGCAATCCCAATGTGATATGAACATCCATCTCAGTAATTTCAAGTTCTCCTCCATTAGCCATAACCAAACAACACTTGTTAGGGTCAAACTGATCCACTAACCAATATGAAAGATATTGTGGAAGGGAAACAATATTCAAGTCGAACAAACATCCAAACCCAATATCTTTAATGAATTTCTTTTGCTTGTCATTCATTTTCTGCAATGATGACACAAGTAGGCGGGGGCTTGAACGTGTTTTCAAAGAGTTGAATTGTTTCTGTCTGCTGTCCCTCTCGGTCTTTGCAATCATTTGTCTGTTTTCTGAGATAGGTTGGATTTCAGTGCCTTCTGTTTGCTCATCAGATGTGATGTTATGCACAGTTGGGTTCGCTGGTTGACCAAGCGTTACATTAGGTGAATTGTCTTGCAAAACTGTAATTTCAAGGGCTTCTAAACCAACAGTGCTAGTAGGAACAGTAGTCTCATGGGGGACCTCTTTCTTACTGTTTTTCCGAACAAGCGGTTGTGAATCTTTAGATTCAAGTGACAGGGAACCGACCCCTGTTTCACATGCTCTATCAGGCTGAGTATCTTCAAACAGTTCATCAATGAAAGCTGGTGAATCCCTAGATAAATCAATTACTGGAGGTTTAACGCCGGATCTTTTTGATCTCTTCGAAATTTGGTTTTGACTGTCTATAGTAGGTGAGTCACTCAATCTCTGCGGGCGTTTACCTATGTAATGAACAATGAAAATCAACTTCTACAAATAATGCATGCAATGGCATTGTAAAAGAAGGGAGTTTATTCCATATAAATTTGAAAATTGAACGATAAGTCCATCACATTAACTACACATTATAATGCCGAAGTCCTTAAATTAGCAAAGGCAGCTCGTGGAAGGTCGAATAACTTGAATAACTCCCATTTCCTGCTTTTTGTTGGAGCTAAACCCTAAACCGTAATCATTCTTATTTAAACTATAATAAACGGAGAATAGGAAATCAAACCTTTCCGGTCTGGAGACATGGTGATGTATATGGTAGAGCAATAGAGAGGGGGATTTTCGATCTGGTCTCAGTGAGCGTATAATCAAACGTGAAGCAAACTTTGCAGAGCAAGAGAGATGAGATTTCGGGGGGGAGGATGAAAGAAATGACGATGACCGACTGTGTAAATATAAACTATTGTTGTGCAAAAATAACAGCAAGTTGAGCAAATACCTTATTTATTGCTTTTTCTAATTTTTGTTTTTTTTTTCTTTTCTTGTTTTTTTTTTAAATTACGGCAAGTGGTTAATACTTTATTTATTCCTCATTTTTGCTCAACATGCTCTTATTTTTGCTCAACACTAGTTTATTTTTGCACAACTATCAAGACTTTTGTGAAATTGTGATTCATATGATCTTATTTTTCTCAATAAGTTCTCTTAGTTTCTCTATAGATAATTGCACAACACGGTCTTATTTTTGCTCAACAATAGACTATAATTGCACAACATGAGCGTTTGTTGGAATTTTGCTCAACAGGCTCTTATTTTTGCTCAAGATGGTCATATTTTTGCTCATCAATAGCCTATAATTGGACAACAGGGGCATTTGGTGGATTTTTGCTCAACTTGCTGTTATTTTTGCTCAACAATAGTTTATATTTACACAACTATATAAGACTTTGTGAAATAGTGCTCAACATGATCTTATTTTTTCTCAATATGTTTTCATAGTTTCTCTATAAATAATTTGACAACACGGTCTTATTTTTGCTCAACAATATACTATAATTGCACAACATGGGCGTTTGTTGGAAATTTGCTCAACATGCTTTTATTTTTGCTCAACACATTGTTATTTTTGCTCATCAATAATTGCACAACATGGGCGTTTGTTGGAAATTTGCTCAACATGCTCTTATTTTTGCTCAACAATAGTTTATATTTACACAACTATATAAGACTTTGTGAAATAGTGCTCAACATGATCTTATTTTTTATTAATATGTTTTTATAGTTTCTCTATTATTAATTTCACAACACGGTCTTATTTTTGCTCAACAATAGATTATAATTGCACAACATGGGTGTTTGTTGGAAATTTGCTCAACATGCTCTTATTTTTGCTCAACAAAGTCTTATTTTTGCTCATCAATACTCTATTATTGCACAACATGGGCGTTTTTTCGAAATTTGGTCAACATGCTCTTATTTTTGCTCAACACAGTCTTATTTGTGCTCATCAATACCCTATAATTGCACAACATGGGGGCACTTTGTGAAATTGTTGAGCAAAAATAAGAGCAAAAATAAGAGAAGATGTTAATGGGCTTATTTTAAAATTGATGAATGGAAGGGTTTGGCCCAATGTTATCTCTTCATACCCACAATTTCAACCCAAAAGCAGTCCGTAGTTGTGCAATCCCCGGTGTCCTTTCAGCTCCCTCCAACATCTTCTTCGTTTCCCCCGTTTTGTGTTTACAGTCGACGATCACTTCAATCGCCGAGTAACCTTCAATCGCCGGTGTCCTTTCAGTTCGTCTCTTCTTCAATGGCTTTTCAACCGGTTATTCAACAAGGGTATCATCACACAGTTGGTGAGTTTGTTGTTGAACTTTTAGCAAGCGAGTCCTCTGTATATGGTTCGAGTGAAATGTTAGTGTCAATCCACTCCGTGGATGTTCCTGTAATACTTCATTATTTATACGTTTGGAATGGGTTGCCAATGAGCTTAAGGCGCTGCAATGGAATATTACGGGACGCGGGAATCCCAGCTGTTGTTCGAAATCAAGTAGCAAATCATATCTTAAGAGATTTTACAAGTACTTGGTTTGCTCAAGATGATGACTTTATTGAATATGGTCTCTGCCCTAAATCACCATCAATTTGTACTACACTTCCAACTCTTCTTCTGATTCAAGCTCTGACTCTTCTGACTCGGACATGGAGGTAGACATGGAGGTGGACTACCCACATCATCCAGCCACTGAAGCAGCTATTGATGGTCTACAAGAGGTATATCATCTTGAGCTTGATGGGCAGGCATGTTCAATATGTCTTGACCCGATGTTGGATTCAATGCATGTCCTTGGCATGCCATGCTCACATTTCTTCCACCCAAATTGTATCCGAGAATGGCTTAGGGTTGAAGGGTCTTGTCCACTTTGTAGGTTTGCATTGTAAAGTTACTTTTTCTGTAGTATTGTGATGTTAGTAAAAGAAAATGTAGTTTAACTTTTTGAGGGACTTGGATGTAAGCAAACTTGTATTACCTGTTCTGTGAACTTGGTTTAAGCAAATGTATAATATGAATATAATTTTGTTTTGATTGTATTTGTTTACAATTTTCACCAACTCCAAACTATCAGCTGGGAATGTCTGTTGATCTTCTTTGTCATTATCTGTTTTAATGCTGACACACAACTCAACAGCAAATTTAACATCATCTAGTTTGGAAAACTCTAAAAACTCTTTCAAATCAGCATCACATTCAACGGTAAGAGGACCTCTCAAGACTTTGAAAGGGTGCAAATAGATTGCAGTAGTAAGAAACACAATTTGATTGAAGTGTTGACACAAGGAACCAAAATTTTATATGATTCAAATACAGTGCTGACATGGAGCAATCAAAGTGTAATAATGAATGTGTAGTTCATTATATTGTCAAATGCAATATTGGATGCAGCAGTGTGGAATGGATATCATTAAATCAACTATATGAACAAGATATACCAGTTATGAACACAATCCTACAAAATTTGCACCGGAGGTGCAAATTTTCTATGATTTAAGTGCAGTGCTGACATGGAGCAATCAAAGTGTAATAATGAATGTAGAGTTCATTATATTGTGAAATGCAATATTGGATGCAACAGTGAAGAATGGATCTCATTAAATTAACTATATGAATAGAATACACCAGTTATGAACAGAATCCTACAAAATTTGCACCTCCGGTGCAAATTTTCTAAGATTTTAAGTGCAGTGATGACAAGAGGTGAATCAAAGTATAAGCACATTTTAACTAGATATAGCAATGCTACATTTTAAAGTGCAAGCACATAATTCAAATGAGCATAAAGAAGCATGTATTTAAAAGGAGACTTCAAAATCTCATCCAATACATCAAAAATGAAATTTTCTGTAATTTTATTGGAGTAATCACTGAAGTGTATGTTGTAACACTAGGTGGTTAAGGCCCAAAGCAAGGGTGACAATGATATTAGTTACAAGTATAACTGCATGTGATATTAGTTACAAGTAGGTGTTTTCTGATAGTGAAATTTATGTGGTGACACTTGGTGTTTGTGGCCCAAAGTAGTGCTGACACTGTTATTAGTTACAAATAGTGGTGACATCAGTCTGCTGTTTTCTGATATTGAAGTTTATGTGGTGACACTAGGTGTTTGAGGTCTGAAGTAGTGCTGACACTGATATTAGTTTCAAGTAGTGGTGACACCAGTCCAAAGTAGTGCTGACACAGATTTTTTTTTGGAAGAATGCATATTTTTTAAATCAAAGTGGCAAAATTGCACAACATGGGCGTTTGTTGGAAATTCGGTCAACATGCTCTTATTTTTGCTCAACACAGTCTTATTTTTGCTCATCAATAGCCTATAATTGCACAACACGGGGCATTTTGTGGAAAATTTCTCAACATGCTCTTATTTTTGCTCTAAATGCTGTTATTTTTGCTCGACAATAGTTTATATTTGCACAATTATCAAGACTTTGTGAAATTGTGATCAATTTGATCTTATATATTTTCTCAATGTGTTCTCATAGTTTGTCTATAGATAATTGCACAACATGGTCTTATTTTTGCTCAACAATAGAGTATAATTGCACTGCACAACGTCGGCGTTCGTTTAAAATTTGCTCAACATGCTATTATTTTTGCTCAACACAGTCTTAATTTTGCTCACCAATAGCCTATAATTGCACAACATGCTCTTATTTTTGCTCAACAATAGTTATTGTGGGGACACCACCGTGGTGTTCTTTGTTATTGAAGCTATTGTGGTGGGGTGGTGGAACGAGGTTGTTAATCTAAAATATTATAGAATAATATTTTAGATTATTTCTCAACATTGTATTGTTTTTTAAGTAAACAACAATGATATAAATCTGAAATTTGATGAGTACCGATGACAAAATTGCGCTGACATAGAGAAAAGAATGTACAAACTTGTATTATTACATGATAAAATCTACAATTTTATTCTATAATGTTGAATGAATGTTTATTTTGGAACATACATGTCATTCATAATGTCTAAGCTGTATTCTTTCCTAGTAGTAATTTTACATAATACCAATGACAGAAATTGTGCTGACAGCCTTATTTTGAATGCTTTATCCTCCTCTTGAACTCTCCCACTGATAGCTTTCTATTTGAAGGAGGTCTTCCTGCTCTCTTTCTTACTACAGGGGGGTAACATTTGATAGATTTTATCGCATCAGGGACGTTTCCTTCATCTTCTTCCAACACTGGATATATTGTTTCTGCATATGTCATACGCCAAGCATCATTGCTGTAAAAATTTGCAACAAAATCAGATATATTTGCCTTTACGTGTGTAATGGCTGATAGAGCATGTACACAAGGTATTTTCTCGACATCAAATACCCTGCACGTACATGTCTTCGCTGATAGATCAACTATAGCTACAGCTCCTTCGCCTTTGATCTCAAATTGTGATGCATTCATCCTTTCTACTCTGTATAATCCAATTTGCTCTTGTGATTTCCTTATCACCTTAAGGATTTCAGGAGTTATTCTGTCTTGGTTTTCTAGTGCTTTCTCTCTTCTGTCCTGGAACCATGATGTGAGCTTTTCCCTAGCAAACTCTATAAGTGCCACAATAGGATAATCCTTTTTCCCTTTGAAAATGGAGTTCAAGCTCTCTGCATTGTTGGATGTCATCATATTGTATCTATTGCACTTTGCATGTGCTCTGGCCCATTTTTCAAAACGTGCTGACACCAAATATTCTGACAGTTTTGGACACGTTGCTTCTATTTGTGCAAGCCATCTGTTGAACTCTTGGATAGTGTAACTCTCTGCTGCTTTCTTGAACATTTTTCCCAGGTGCTTTTTCTTGAATGTCGCTTTGATGTTTTGTTTCAAGTGCCACATACATATGCAGTGTGTAGCTGTTGGGTAAACTAAAGATATAGCCCTTGCAATGCTAGCATGTCTATCAGAGACAAACACTAAGTCATTTGAGGGAGGCACAACCTTCAGCAGCCGGTACAAAAACCATTCCCAAGAGCTGTTGTTTTCAGAGTCAACAATTCCAAAAGCAAGGGGATAAATATGTCTGTTTGCATCTTGAGCAACTGCTTCAAGCAATGTGCCTCTATATTGTCCAGTTAAGAATGTCCCATCAATAACAACAACCTGGTAGATAAATAAATGAAATTACTAGTTATATTGAATTTATGAAATTCAATGAGAACAGAATTTATGCTGACACTGAGTAAGACATACCTTCTTTAAGAAAGGGAATGCTCTGATGCATTGGCCAAAGGATAGGAACAAGTACTTAAACCTGTCTTCTTTGTCTGTTGAAATCAATGCTATAGTCCCATTGTTTTTCTCCATAAGCATGTGGCAAAATGATGGCAAATCTGCATAATTGGATTCTGGTGTCCCCTTGACAATTTCTTTTGCAATTTTTGATGATTTCCATGCTATCCAGTAGGTAATTGTCATTTTTTGTTCTGTTCTCAGCTTATCCATTATCTGTGCTGGTTTGTATCCAGTGTCAACGCTGTTGAATTATATTAAAATTAGAATAAATAATATATTAAAAAGCAATATTAAATCTAAATACTATTTCTTACAAAATTTACTCACCTTGATTTGATGATGCTTGCAACCACTGATGATGAAGGTTTTTTGCAGTGTTTTGATCTGATATCCCACGTGCATGTGTGCATGTCATCGTACACTGTAACCTCATGCCAAGTTTGACCAAAAGTTTTGACATGCACTTTCCATTTGCAGTTAGGATCTACACAATGCACCCTATAATACCTGGGTTCTGATTTTGCCACACGAAAACCAAATATCTCTGTTATTGACAATATTCTCAAAGCATTCTTAACTGCATTCCTGGATTCAAAGGTTTTGCCTATGTATATCAATTTTTCTGAATTCTGATTCATAATAGGCATGGTAGGGCTGTCAGCATCCCAATCTTCTAGTGTAGTCTCTCTTCTGTGTGCTGAAGAATATAGGGTGCTCCATATTTCAGCTGCAGAATCTTCATCACTGGGAGTATCACTGTTTCCAGAGTACATGTCATCTCCAATATCCTCTAACAACACACCCTTCATCCTGTTGTCACCGATCAATGTCATGCTATTTTCTTCAGTGACAATGTTAGTTATATTTGGATTGCATGTCACCAACTCCAAACTATCAGCTGGGAATGTCTGTTGATCTTCTTTGTCATTATCTGTTTTAATGCTGACACACAACTCAACAGCAAATTTAACATCATCTAGTTTGGACAACTCTAAAAACTCTTTCAAATCAGCATCACATTCAACGGTAAGAGGACCTCTCAAGACTTTGAAAGGGTGCAAATGATTGAATTCTAATTCAAATGCACTGTCTACGTTGAATCTGTTGTGCACTTTTTCACTTAAACCATGTAGTGTTATTGAGTCATCAAGTATGAACACTTTTGAAGTAGTGTGTCCGGCAAAGGTTGGACCTGATTCATCAAATAACCATTTCCCACCATATATAACTGTAATAACGTGGGTTGCCATTGTAATCTGTAGAATATGAATTTAAGAGGATAAATAGATTGCAGTAGTAAGAAACACAATTTGATTGAAGTGTTGACACAAGGAACCAAAATTTTATATGATTCAAATACAGTGCTGACATGGAGCAATCAAAGTGTAATAATGAATGTGGAGTTCATTATATTGTCAAATGCAGTATTGGATGCAGCAGTGAGGAATGGATATCATTAAATCAACTATATGAATAAGATATACCAGTTATGAACACAATCCTACAAAATTTGCACCGGAGGTGCAAATTTTCTAAGATTTAAGTGCAGTGCTGACATGGAGCAATCAAAGTGTAATAATGAATGTAGAGTTCATTATATTGTCAAATGCAATATTGGATGCAACAGTGAAGAATGGATCTCATTAAATTAACTATATGAATAGAATACACCAGAATCAACAGTGAAGATTTTAAGTGCAGTGATGACAAGTGGTGAATCAAAGTATAAGCACATTTTAACTAGATATAGGAATGCTACATTTTAAAGTGCAAGCACATAATTCAAATGAGCATAAAGAAGCATGTATTCAAAAGGAGACTTCAAAATCTCATTCAATACATCAAAAATGAAATTTTCTGTAATTTCATTGCATTTATCATTTGAATTGGAATGTATATGATAAAGATTTACCAATGTAACATATTAACGATCATAAATAAGCATAAACAAGCAAAGATTTGATTGTAGACTTGAAAATAAGACACATATAGCAAAAAACAATCATTATCAGTAATTGATGCTTCAAAAATCAAGCAACATTTGAATAGAATACAGCAGTTATGAACAGAATTCTATGATTCAAATGCAGTGCTGACATGGAGCAATCAAAGTGTAATAATGAATGTAGAGTTCATTATATTGTCAAATGCAATATATGGATGCAACACTGAAGAATGGATCTTATTAAATTAACTATATGAATAGAATACACCAGTTATTAACAGAGTCCTACAAAATTTGCACCTTCGGTGCAAATTTTCTAGGATTTTAAGTGCAGTGATGACAAGAGGTGAATCAAAGTATAAGCACATTTGAACTAGATACAGCAATGCTACATTTTAAAGTGCAAGCACATAATTCAAATGAGCATAAAGAAGCATGTATTTAAAAGGAGACTTCAAAATCTCATCCAATACATCAAAAATGCAGTGCTGACATGGAGCAATCAACAACAACAGTAAAAATCAATCAAAATTTGCGCCTTTGGCGCAAATTTTGAGGCATTCCATAACAGTAATCACTCGATTCGACTGTATTTCATATAGATATAGCAGAAACGAACTTAAACAAGCTCAGATTCGGTTGTTTTGAAAAACCTCTTCGATAAGTCAAAAATTGAAGAATTACTTCAAAATTTGCGCCGAATGCGCAAATTTTGTGTGGTTCTAATGGACAGAGTAGTAAATTCATCAGCACAATCCAGAATCAACTTAGAAACGTGAAAAATCTATGAAAATTTGCGCCTTTGGCGCAAATTTTCAATGAATTGAAGGCCGCTTTTTGATGTAGTTTGTAATCGAATGTTGTACTTACTTGATTCTGTAGAAGAGATGCTCAAATCGGTTGTTTTGATGAGATCGGAGAGATGATCGGCACAAAATCTGCAAAATCACCGTCGAGCAGGGCGTGAGAGAGAGAGCGTGCGGAGAGGGAGATAGCGTAGGAGAGGGAAAGTGCGTGGGAGGTTTATATTGTGGACATTTCACAAATTTGTCGCAAAAAGTGGATATTTCTCAAATTAAGACATATTTTATGGACATTTCACAAATTCCCCCTAATTTTTTTGGGTGGACTTGAAACCGTTCATAAACCAGATCATATCCACCACTATATGTTGAGGAAATTAGCGGTGAAGATATCCGCCCCGTTTATAAGTGGTTATATTGTGATAGAAAAGTCCAAAATGCCCTTGTTTACCACCCATGGACTGCTGGGCGATCCTGCAATTGTGAGGTAGGCTCCGGGTGGCTTGGCTCAACCAATTGCTCCAACTTGTCCATTTTTACGAGATTGATGGACAGATAATTGGGGTTGAATACTTAAATCGGATCTGCACCCCAACTTCCAATCTTCCATCCTCTAAATCTCTTTCTTGACCAGCAATCTCAATTTCCACCAAAAATTAGTAGAAAACCCTCTTGTTAATTTGGCCCCAATTTTGTAAATTTGTTTAGCAAAAGGCAAAAAGATGGTGGGAAAGCCAGCAATCATCAAGGAACGAGGGGAAGGCAAAAAGATGGTCGATGGCTGCGAGAGCACAAGGCAGGAATGAGGGCAAGGAGAAACAGAGTATGTTCAAGCTGTGACAAGTTAATTTATTTATTTATTTATTTTTCTTAAACCTCCCCAACCAAACACAGCCGGGGGAGGATTTGGAGATTTTCGATTGCTAGGACTTATAAGGGAGTCGAAAGTTTTTTCGGGTCTCTTCCCTGTCATTATCACAAGATATGGATTTCATATGAACGTACAGAAAGATTGCCTAACTAGAAAATCAAAATTGTCAAGAAAAATAATGTAATGGAAATTACAAATATTTGGAAAAAGTTTATTCAAACCAGTTGAATAAATAAATATAAACTCAAAAACTAAGCTTTCAACGGAGGGGAAAAGTAAAGTAAAGCAAGAATGTAGACGATAAAACTTGGATCCCAATGGGAACACACAGGTTAATTAAACCTGGTGAACTGAATTCAAGAAGCCTAATTGTGACACAAATGCATGCAGATATGTGCCGAAGCAGTAGGGGAGTTCTCAGTACAGCCGATGGGCCTTCAATTTTGCATAATCACATCCACGATCACTACGAATCACTCGAACAAAGGCTTTCAAAACCCATGTACACGTCATTCTCAATGTCGTAGATTATCTTTGCTATACCTACTCCGCCTGCATGAGATTAATATAGATACCAACAAGTGCCTCCTTAATTAGTTGAGATATATGCAGGCAAGTAATTTAAAGCCTAGCTTAGGATTGATTGTTGTTGATGTACCTAGCGAAATTGCGCTAACGAAGATTGTAGTTGCCAAGATGAAGATGATCAGAGACGCTCTTCCTAGAATAGCTATTACTTTCTTCACCACAAATTGTCCCACCACTGCAGCAACAGTGGCCACAGCAACCAAGTATAGAGCTAACAAACAACAAGTATGTATTTGAATTGGTTAAAACTCAATACATGTAATATTCAACCACTGACATAGTGACAGTCATATATATATATATATATATATATATATATAGATATATATATATATATTGATGTACCAAACTTACCATACGGCACAGGAAATCGTTTGAGGAGGTAATATTCAACCACTGACATTGATGAAGAGAACATCATTGCGAATGTAGCTGTTGCACTTGATACCTTCACCAGCCATATATATATATAAAAATATATATAAATTATATTGATAAAGATTAATTAGAAGATTTTGGTTGATGAAATAAATGATGAGGCCAGAAGTATGTAAATCTGACCTGAGGAGGGATTCCGATCTCCAAAAATAAAGGCCCCAAAATGAATCCTCCACCGAGACCAAGAAGGCCACCAACAACGCCAGCAATCACTCCTGTGAAACAATAGAGAACCAGCTGATGCACTTTGAAGCTATACGCGGCATCTCCTCTAGAAGAAAGCACTCTCTTCCCCTTGTACAGCATCACTGCCTCGTACCCAGATGCTCCAACAGCCACAGGTATCTGACGTACCCCCAAAACCTCAGATCTCATTATATTTATTATACAATTCAAGAACGCACGCGCCACACATATCTATCTAGCTAGCTAAATTATATGCGGTTAGCTGGCATCAGTAGAGACCAAAATGAAGTTAAGGAAGACATACTTGCAGGAGGTTAACAACCCAGTATGCAGCCGAGCAAGTTGAAACGTCATTCTGCACCAAATAAGCATATATTGAATTCGATCAAAAGTACGTATTTGAAGGCTAAAAACAGTATGCATCAATTAACTTTGATATTATCAGCAAGTAATTAAAAGTGATTGATTGGTAACCTTGATGATTTGGAGCGCCAGGATTGCTACCCAAACAGACATGAGAATGCTAAACTCTTTCCATCGTAAATTGTTCATTAAAGATGTCTATAATTGGTATCATAAACAGAATATATTCAGTCAGTCACCGAATTGCAAAAGCAAACATTTCAATTATATATATATATATATACTTTGTTCACAAATATTATTCGGTGAAATGTGAAATATTATTCGGTGAAATTTGAAGCATGTTATGTTTTCTTTTTCCTTTCAATTCAGATGAAAACGTTCCAATTTCACTGAATAATTTGTAACATAACAGTATTTGGTAGAATGTTTCACATTTCACCGAATAATGCTTCAAATTTAACCGAATAATGTTTCACATTTCACCGAATAATATTTGTGAACAAGGTACACTTTAAGGGGTGTGTACACCCGAACCACACCCTATATATATATAATGCGGATCAAATTTTAACAGCTCTTACGGTGTTAAATGTTAACAAATCAAGATTCGGCAAAATTTATCAAATATTCATTACAGTCACTCAATTATTCATCAAAGCTTTTGTTAAAATTAATCAAATATTCATCACAGTCACTCAAATATTCATCACAGTCACTCAATTATTCACAATTTCCCAAATATTCATCAATATTCGGCAACATTTAAGAAATATTCATCACAGTAACACAATTACAGGATTGGAGGTGGATATGTGATGAATATTTGAGTGACTGTGATGAATATTTGATTAATTTTAACAAAAGCTTTGATGAATAATTGAGTGACTGTGATGAATATTTGATAAATTTTGTTAAATATTGATTTGTTAACATTTAACACCGTAAGAGTTGTTAACACATGACCCAACCTCTATATATATATAATTGTGTGTGTGTAAAAGGCTTAATGTCCCATTTTCACCTTTGTTTCTTTGTTGGGTTCTCCAGGCAGAGGTTTGTATTCTACTTCATCGCTGCCCAAATCTGATAATACAATAGCAACAATACTAGCATTGATCCCAAGGATATAACAATAACGAGAGCACAATCTATTCAAAAAAAAATTTGGTTGCAATAACAAAACTTTTACTTTCTTCTGAAAGGAATCCTGATTTATTAAATGTCAGATGATCAGGTGCGAACAACCTATCCCATGCAATCCGTGGAAATATAATCAAGAAACTGACATTTGTCATATATATGTATTTCAACGAATTATTTGTACTAATTCAATTGTAGTCCACAACTAAATAACTACTCATAAGTGAATATTTATGCAAAAAAAAAAAAATCACTCCAACTGAATAGCTTATTACAACAGAATAACTTTCCTCACTGTGAGTAAATAACCAATTCAATGGAATAGTTAACCACTCCAAATGAATAACTTATGTGCAATCGAATAAATCTCATCACTATAAAGTAAATAACTAATTCAATGAAATAGCTAACCATTCCAACTGAATAACTTATTGCAATTGAATAACCATATACTCTAATTAAATAACTAATTGCAATCGAATAACTACCTACTCCAATTAAATAACTTATTACAACCAAATAACTATTCACTCCAACTAAATAAATACCTACTATAACTTAAATTAACTATTGTAGTTGAATGACTATCCATTACATTTGAACAACTACCCGCTGTAAATGAATACTTATTGAATCAAATAATCACCCACTACAATCAAATAACTGAATACTTATTGAATTAAATAATCACCCACTACAATCGAATAAGTACTTACTCCAACTGAATAACTAATATAACTTGAATAATTCATTGCAATTGAATAACTTATAAAATGATACAAAACATGTGTCAGCTGAAGTTCCCCATTTCTTGGCACTAATTTAATCAAAGTCCATTATTTGCAGGGATATTGAATTTTTAACCAATTTTTCAATTGAGTGATCAGAGTTGTCAAGTTCATATGCTTCATACAAAAGAAATATTCTCTGTTTCTCAAAACAGTCAGGGGAAGTAATATTTTTCTTTCTCAAGGAATAAAATATAGATCGACAAAGAATATATACATATATATACATATATATATATATATATATATATATATATATAGAGAGAGAGAGAGAGAGAGAGAGAGAGAGAGAGAGAGAGAGAGAGAGAGAGAGAGATGGGTGAGATGTGCTTACTAGCTGCTTCCAACCTTTGAGCTGCCTCCTGAAACATGGAAAAACACAGAATTCAGAAGCAATGACACAAATTAATTAAAAGTAGAAATGAATGTTGAGAAAAGTAATTAAATGGGAGGACCTTCTTTTGGATGGTTTCTTTTTTCCATGTCTCGACGCCCTTTAAGAAAGCCCGAGTTGATGTCCCTGTAGGTACGTAAGGGCATGTATATGTATATATATTGGGGGTTAGTAAATAGTAAATAGTAAATAGTAAATACGAAATGTGTGTATAAGAATTCAGAAGAGTAAATAAAATAGAAGCAAAGTAGATGGAATGTATGGTACCAAGGAAAAGGATGATAAGTAGGACCGTGACCATCCAGTCTGCAAAGATGACATTGAAGGCAACACCAATGCTGATACCGAGGACCAGCATTGGCTGGAACAGAACAGCAAGGTCATAGTCGATAATAGGCATATCAAGCGTAGGATGCCTTTGCCTAAGGTTATACACAACTGCTGACGCAGAAGCACCCATTATCATACCTGAATCATCATCACATCCAAACATGATTATCACAACCTAGCTATATCAACTTCATTTGTTTACATTCTTCCATCTCAACATTTCCATTTGCTTTCAACTTTGTAATAAATTAAATTTTCATCTACTATGGAAATGGAATTTAAGTGTGTAACCTGCCTGAAGCTGGTGGACAAGGGATGGACCAATTAAGGTTTCATATATGTTATTTTTTCTTTTTCAATATTTACAAGTCGATACATATTGCATAACATATGCTTTCAGTTACAATATATATATATATATATATATATTGATTATGTACGTTTTCATTATGTGTAACAATCTTATGCTTTTCTTTGGATAATTTACTTTTATTGTGTTGCAATTTCCTTTATACCCTCAGTTAGAAAATTTTGAAAATAATCACCTATACCTTTTCATAATGTATTATCATCTTGAAGATGAGTTTAACATATGTTATTTGTACCTTAATTAGGTGCGCTGTTTGTTTCACCAAGCTGGTTTCTTAATGAAGAGTTATTGTCAATGGTTTTATCTACCTGACTACCTCCTTACTCCTTATATAGTGTCAGTTATGGTGGTTCATTCATTTGCAATATCTCTGAATTAATGGTAATTAATTAGGGTAGATTTTAAGCAGACCTTCAATTTGCAAGTCATCATGTGACATATGTGTATGCACTAAATATTCCATTTTAAGTAATCTGCTGGCCATGTGAGGTAAATCTTCGGTTGCAAGTGTTTCTAATTAGTGTGGGAACAATAACTCAATTTCAATTCTCTGATACGCAACCAACAATTCAATCAACTGACCGGAAACGTATTTTCCATGCTTTAAAATAACCTGTCAGTCTGAAAGAATTGAGTTAGTTAATCATTATATATGTCATCTCCATTTATTTACTGATTTCATGTAATGACTATTTATCTTGCATTTTTTATACTCCCTCCGTCTCGAGATTTAAGATCGTTTTAAGTCTTTATTTTGTATCAAAATAGATATCATTTTAGGTTTTCTATGTAGGGATAATACTCCCTCCGTTTCAAAATAAATATCGTTTGACTTTTTACACGTTTTTAAGGAACTAAAAGCTCTATAAAATATTATTTTTAATCAAATTTTTTTTATAAATCTATATATTAATTAAAAGCAAAGCCCCTACGCCATGTGTCGTCCCCTCAAGCAAAGTTATTTTTGTAAGATATTATTTAAACAATATCATTTCCTCCCAATCAACTAAATCTAGAAAAAAAAACTAACTAATGAAATTTGTACACATTTCTCTAATAAAGCAGGCTATATCTAACTACTAAATCATAAGCATTTTTTATTAGCTATTATCACCACATTTATTTTAGAATTTTCATTCAATCAACCTATTCTATTTAAATCTTAAACTCATATAATTTTTATACATTTTTTATAATTATTTTTATTATTTTTTACTTACTTTTTCAAATCTATTTTTTTGGTTTTATGTTAACGTTTGGCAATAGATTATTTAATTTTATACTTACAGAATTTTATTTTGATTTTTTTAAAATACGCGCCATGGCGCAGGGATTGTACTAGTTAATACTTATTACTAATAAGTATCAATTTGTAAAAAAAAATAATTTAAAAAATAATATTTTATAGAGATTTTATCTCCTTAAAAAGCGTGCAAAAAGTCAAGCGACATTTATTTTGGAACGGATGTAGTAATGATTTGTCAAAACAATATAGTGGGTATTAAAAACCACTGTTCTAAAAATCCCGCCTAGACGCTGACTAGTCCCCGCCTAGGCGCCGACTAGTCCCCGCCTAGGCGCCGACTAGTCCCCGCCTAGGCGCTAGGCGGCCTTCTTCTGCCTAGAGCTAGGCGGGCGTCTAGACACATCTAGGCGCCCGTCTTGACCGCCTAGACGTGGCCTAGGCGCTAGGCGGCCCCTCACCGCCTATGATCCTCCTAGTGCTTTTTAGAACACTGTAAAAAACAAAAAAAACTTATGACAAAATTAGTGGAATGATGATGTTGATTGAGGGGTGAGTGTTTTTTATTAAAACTTGTGCAAAATCTTAAAACGACTTAAATTTTGCGACGGATGAGTATATATTAGCTTAGCTGCATTACTGTTACAGCCGCTGTTTGAAAATACTGTAGTTTTTTAGCTTTAAAAATGCCTCAAAAAGTAAAAGCCAGCCAAGATCCCTAAATTCCTAATAATTGACTATATTTTATATTATGTATGTTATTCCTAATAGATGACTTCGGCTTTGCAGCATGCATGATACTGATACAATGGAACCATGTAGCAAAAAAAAATTGTGTACATGCATGGAACCATGTTTTACTATTTTTAAAAATATAGATAGATAAATTTACATTTAGCCAAATTTAGGGATATAGATAATCAAGTTGATGTTTAATCACGCATTACAATAATTCATACTATCTTATTTACTTTTATTATATCGACCCTGTATCTTACGGACATTGTACCAATAGGTAATTATTATAGTTGAGTTGGTATCTTGGCTTGTTTAGACTTATCAAAATGTGATCCGATCCATAAAACTCGATTTGAACGCTTATTCATTGTTTTAGACACAAGACCCAAAAACAATCCGAATTCGAATGACCTAAAAATTTTAGGGTTAATATACCTTTAATATTTAAACATTTATAATGTATTTTTTACTCAGATATCGGATTAAGGCGTATTATATATCAAAACGAAGCTATCGACGAGGAGAATATACCTAGGTAGTTCATCAAACGAGAGAGGGGGCATGTGACCCCCTAGACCCCAAGCTCCGCCCCCGTCAAGGTAGGTTTCCTAATGGCAAGGATGATGAATTTCATTCCTAAGTAGGGGCTTTTTGGTCATTTGATATGCTTTTTTTGAAAGTATAGTTCACTAGGGGTGGTAATTTGTTAAGAATTTCAATTAATGGGTGGTTTTGAGTAAATTTAAATTTAGTGGATAGTTAAGTGAAAACTTAAATATTTAAGGGTGGTTTTCTGTGATTTACCATTTATTCAACCCACTCTATTTTGAAGTCACTGAAACCACCCATATTACTGTTCAATCAATGAAACGCCACCCGTATTCTCAATTCTTAAACGTGATTGTAGCCATGGATTGACCAAAATAATCTAGAGTAAACCTATCAATCAAGTCTGTCAGATCACGTTTAGGTTTTTGTCATTCCGATGGGACATTTCGGGTTGAGTCCAATTGGATTTGTTCCGTTTTTAGTTGACCAAATGGGTAAAAAAAAACTCAAATTTTTTAAAGAGTTTTTTTTTTTTAGAAATTTAAAGAGTTTTTAAGAATAATAAATATTATTAAAATTAAATTACAATAGCAATATGTCAAATTAAACCAAACTAGTACGATTCCCGCGTCATGGCGCGTTTTTTTTAAAACTAAAATATTATATATATATAAATATTAATAAATGTTAAGATAAAATCATAAAAAACTTTACAATAAATGTATCTTATAATTATCTCAGAAAATTATTTTTTAAAAATCTTATGTAAAGTATAATACATAAATATAGATATTTTAAATTATTCAGTAATAATAATACCAATTATAACATTGTTTAAATGTGATGTGTCATAATCAATAGTTATATTCAATATTTTGAATTAAGCGCAATAGTTAGTAAATAAATTTGAATTAAGCTCAATAGTTATATTAGATTGAATTCAATGTTTTGAATTAAGCCCAATAGTTAGTAAAATTAAATAAGAAAGAGAATTAAAGGAAACAAAAGAAAAAAAATGAGAAATAAAGAAAATCAAAGAAAAATGGCAAAAAAGTATGATTGGTCAAGACTCCTAAAATGCCTCTAAGATTGACACATCATCCTAAACTCTTCTAAATTAAGAGTTTATATAGATATAGATAGTTAGTAAATAAATTTGAATTAAGCCCAATAGTTATATTAGATTTAATTCAATGTTTTGAATTAAGCCCAATAGTTAGTAAAATTAAATAAAAAAGAGAATTAAAGGAAAAAGAAGAAAAAAAATGAGAATTAAAGAAAATCAAAGAAAAATGGCAAAAAAATATATGATTGGTCAAGACTCCTAAAATTCCTCTAAGATTGACACATCATCCTAAACTCTTCTAAATTAAGAGTTTATATAGATAATAATATTATAATTAAATTCATAAATATAATAATAATACTGTAATAATTTTATATAAGTATTCCAAGCACTAAAAATATTATATTTATACATATAAGTGTGTCGAGTCTATATTGTGCTTGTATGGTGTCTACGTATCGCTGACTCTTCGGATCAAATTTAACCCAATGGATAATCAAGTCTCAATAGACTATAATGCTTTTATATTTTACTTAAATTAACATTCACATACTATAATTCATCTCAATAGCTTCGAAACGAGAGGTTATGCTAATCATTTCAACAATTAGATAAAAAGTTATGCAAGTTTAAAAATTTTATATTTGGTTATACATTATTATATGTTAAGAGCCAACAAGTTACATACTGAGTAGGGTTGTTATTCGAGTCAAACGAGTCTAGTTGAGCTCGCTTAGAAACAAGCTGAGCTCGAGTCGAACTTATATTTGGATTTGAGCTCATACTCGGCTTCTTTAGTAAATAAACAAGATTGAGCTGGGTTTTTTTCCAAGTATTATACAGCTTTACTTGCTCATTATATAATAACTTAAAAGGAATTTTGTAAATTTCACAAAATTGTCATTATTTGAGCTTAAATCGAGCCAAGCCAAATCGAGTTTTGAATCGAGCTTAAAAATGTGCTCATACTCAGCTCATTTAGTAAATGATGTTAGAACCGAGCTTTTATTGAGCAAAACTCGAGCCAAGCTCGAGCTAATATAACAACCCTGATATTAACTTAATGTTTATTATATTGTGTTTCGTATCCTCATTTAGTTAATTTTTATTCAGATATTTCATTTATTTATTTATATTTCTATTTTTTCACACAAAAAATGATAGCATTTTATCATAAATAGATGATAGTTTATCATAAAATAACATCATTTATTATCAGATTATATATAATTCTTTATGCCGATTTATTCCAAAACGATATCGTTCATGTATAAATGTGCCCCCTTCAAAGATTGTCTGACTCCGCCACTGCCTACCCATGTACCCAATTATTTCAATACAAAAAATTCACATTCTTGAAATATTTTTTCCCCAAATAATTCTGGTGGTGTTGAGCGTTCATCATTGCCATTGGAACAATACTAAGATTCAAACTCAAGGACCATTCTTCCATATCTACAATGATAAAAAATCAACTAGAAAACCATTCGGAAAATTACTAGAATATTAAAAACACACACAATCCAGTTCTTGAAAGCTTATCATGTGGCAACATAGCTAGGAAGTGTACTAAGTGTCTAAGGAAAATAATGGATCAGCAAAAAGCAACATTATACCAACAATACAATACAAATCTGGATGGTCTTTCTCATTCTCCTACTTTGCTTGTCCACACCCCCCTTCTTTTTTTTAGGAAATCAATTTTGTTTACATAGATCTGTCTAGAAATGCAAAAGTTGTAAAGCGTGATATCCTAAAAATGCAAGGCAAGGAGCTCTAATGGCATTAGGGTGGACCATTCCTTTCGCCATTGTTGATATTTATTGAGGGAAATAAAAGAGAAATAATATATATATATATTATAAAATTAAGGGTAATTTGGCATATACTTTTCATCTGATGGAATATAAAATAGAATATTCCAAATGGGTGGTCATTTGTTAAGAATTTCAATTAATGGGTGATTTTGTGTAAATTTAAATTTAATAGATGGTTAAGTGAAAAGTTGGGTATTTTAAGGGTGGTTTTCTGTAATTTAGCCTTGAATAAAAGTTGGGCTCACCAATAAACCGTAATAAAAAAGAAAAAGAAAGCTGGCCATGAACCCGGAAAAAGAAATCTCGCACACGAGACCGGGCTCATAAGGTGGGAAGTGGGCTATGGCCCACGCTTTTATTTTTTTATTTGCCAAATCTGGCATATAAAACGCAGCGTTTTTGGGAAAGAGGGAACCATTGCTGCGTTTGGGCATTAAAAAGGGGGACTATGCAGCGCTGCCACGTGTTAGCATTGTCCAATTGTTTTTTAAATCAGTTTTTGTCTATTTTCGCCAATGTAAAAAAATAAAAAATAATTTTTGAATGTAATTTATTTTTTATCTACCTATAGATATCTATTTTGCATTTTTTTTTCAAATCTAAAGATTTTAATACCCATTTTTCACTCCTTACCCATTCAAAAATTCATTTGTTATCCCCTTTTTTCACATAAATTCATTGTTTATCCAATTTTGCACATGTTTTTTGCTTAAAAAAATTCAAAGATATCAATACCTATATTTCATTCCTTACCCATTATGAAATTCATTTTTCATCCCTTTTTTTCCTTTTAAATTCATTTTTATCACATCTTGCATATTTTTCTTAAAAAAATCAAAGATATTAATATAATAATATTATAATTACTACTACAATATGATAATTATTGCTAAAATATGACTAATGAATAATAATACTAATAACTTGATTTTTAAATTTAAAAAAAAATAGAATAAAAATGAATTTAAGAGTTTCAGAGTTGGCACACTAATAATTTGCTAAAAATGTGAAAAATTGGGTTGAGACTATGAGACTGTCATGAAATTTATCGAGATGGATTTGAAATAAAAATCACCAATTCTAAAATGTGATTGACTAATATATTTACAAAAATATTTTAAAAAATGTGAACTAGTCAATTAAAATCTTAAGATATAGATTAAAATATTATATAATGGGCGATTTGTTCTCTAGAGTTGTTAAAAAAAAAAGGAAATGAAGTGAAGTGAAGAAAATAAAGAACGGGGGGTACTCACACTTGGAAATGGCGGTGGATGACTTGGTATCGAAGCCAATGATGAGAGAAAGCATGGGGACGAAAATGCCGCCACCGCCGACGCCGCCAACGCTACCGAAAGCAGCCCCCAAGAAGCCAATTATGCTGCCCACCACAATCCTCCACCCGAACTCCATTGCCTGCATGCGGACCATTCATATTTCTCAATTCCATATCCATCACAAATATTAACGTACGGATGATGATTTAATGAAATTAAAATTAAATGGATGTATCAAACTCACGGGCCATGTGTGGGTGTATGTCTTTAGGCGTCGCCCTTTCTGCCATAGAAGATCGATGGCCCTCCACAGGTAGCTCGACTCCATAGCTTCTGGAGCTCCCATCTCCGCCGACGTCGTCGATTCTGGAACCTTCTTCTCCGCCGAAACCATAAAGAACAAGGAACAGCAAAGGGCCACAACGGTGACCACCGCCACTGCAGCTGGGCCGCGTTTTGCCATCCCAATTTAATTAATCCGACGCCGTTTCACTCGAACGATCTCTACAGGCTAGGATAGCTATAACGTACGGATTCGAAGCTAACTATTCAAGGGGGGAATCCTATAATTGTAATTGTAAAAGCAAGGATCGCCCGATATATGGATGGAGTCGAAATTAATTAGGAGCTGGAATCCAAATCTATAATTAATATGTGCATCTACGAGGACAATTAGGATGAAAAGGGGCAGGAGGAAGAGCAGCTGGGGTTAGGTTCTTATTATGGGGGCTGCCGATTCTGCACATCTTTTATGGGGATGGGCGAGGGTGAGGGATTTTCAATTTCTTCTTTATTTAATTTATTTTTACTTAAATTTCACAGGGTACCCATGAGATAAGGACTTTTTCTCGGGGTGTACCAAAGTTTAGAATATTTCACCCGGTACCCCTGAACTTTTATTTTTTTCCGCCGGGTGCCCCTCACTCCCTTCCGTTGGCATTTTCCATTAACAAATTAAAACAAATGAGCGATGAGAAACTGAGGAGTTCTTCTACGAGAGGAAAGCGAGGCTTTCAAAGAGCTGGCTGGAGGAGTTTGATTCCGGTTGTTGGAGTTCGACGCCGATGAGAGGAGGTCGTCAAGGTGGAGGAGACCGTGGTGACACCAGTGGAGGTAAGTTTTCTTTCCTGCTCAACTGATTTTGGGATTTAGGGTTTTTTTTTCCTTTCGAATTTGGGGTTTAGGGTTGAATTGTAGTTATCTTTTTTAGAAAAATTGGTTTTGGCTTGAATTGTGAGCCGGGTTGAATTATGAATCCATGATTGTAATTGGGGGTTTCCGGTTTTAATTTCTCCAAGAAAGAGAGAGAGAGATCGAAAGGGATGCCACATTGCCACCTGAAGATCTTGATAGGGACAGACGCAAGGAGGGAGAGGGTCGGTGTCGGTGACTGTTCGAGGTAAGTCTCCATTCTTACTTTTGACTAGAGGAATTCAGGATTTTTTTTCAATTTAGGGATACGAGGCCTAGTGGAGGATTTCTCCTTGAAGCTGCAAAAGCATGTACTCTATTTCTTCTTCATGACTAATAGAGTTTTTGTCTGATTGATCTGAATTTGTGAGATAAGAGTGCTAATCTTGCTTGTCTTGATTATTTTTATTGGAAGGGAATTGAGTCTATTATTGGAGCAGTTGTCCATGATATGGGAATTTTGACAACTCTGCAGTTACAATGGATGGTTCGAGCGAGAAATAAGGGCATGAAGGCAACTGAGCCTGATTACTTCGAGCAGTTTTCAGTCTCTTACATGTGTGTATTCTGTAAATTTTAGGTTTTAGGGACAATGTTAATGGGAACTGAGCTTTATAAGATCCTTATTTTTTCTTTGAAATGGTTGAATTAGGTGTGTGGTGGATCTGATGCATGACAAAAGTAAAATAGACAATGGTAAAGAGAAAGTAGTTGTTTATGGTGCAAATGGGGTTGGTGGGGATAAGCTTCAAATGTTCAAGGATTTGTTTGAAGTTGAGACGATGGAGATTCATAATTCTAGCAAAAGTGGCGGTGTACTAAATGGAGTGGGTGCTGATTTTGTTCAGAAGGAAAAGATTGTGCCATCTGGTTTTAGTGCATTTGATAGGGGGTTAAGGTTTGTGCTCTTCCTTTTGTTTCTCTCTAATTTATTGACATGAACATGCTTAATTGCCCCTTGAAAATTACAGAAGCTTAAATTGACATGTAATTGTGTACTAAGAGGCCTTAATTGAAAGTTATTCCTCTGTATGGCTTTCCAGGTGTGCAAGCTTAGATGGAGATGCTGGCCGATTTGTATATTTTCTTGTGTAACCAAATGGAAAGAAGATTGATTTTATTGACGGAGACAAAATCTCTCCCTGTTTATCTTATTATTCATCAAGGAGTAGCTAAGCTTTCTAGATGAAAATGAAAAGGAAAGCATAAATGCTCATCATTATGCCCATGTTCAAGATGCCATTTGAACTTCTTAGTGCATGATTAAGGAATATTGTGAGGCTTGTACTGGGACATTTATTTGAAAATGAAAATCTATTAGCTTTTGCCAAAGCCAATGAATTCCCTTGTCAAACTAGTGCTCAAATTGACAAACAAAATTCCTTGCCCAACTATTGAACATTTATTTTAAGCCTTTTAGCTCAAATGGTAGAGCATTATGCTTAGGCATAAAGATGTGGGTTCGAATCCCACACAGACTATCTAAAATGACGAGTCAAATTGCATAGCTATTCCAAACACCCTAAACTCATGGTGCCTGAACTGTCGTTCTATCCGTTGGTAAAATTTTATGAAAGTGTTGAAAGTTAGTTTAGGTGTTGAACCGTATTTGATCGATTATTCAAGAAAGATAGCAACTAGTAACTCAATATATTAATAGCCTATATTGCAGTTGGTTGCATCTATATCCAAGACCATTATCTGAATCAGAGCAGTAGGTGTTCTCCTTGCATGCATAGCTCGTTAGATTTTTCTGTCTCGCAACATGTTTCATTTCCTATGGCCCAATCAAGAATCACAAGTAGCTTGACTGCTTGACTAGTTCCTTAGTGTATGTCTTTGTTGTAAAAAAATTAGTTGCATGAGCATATGAATAAGCTTATCAATTTGTTGTCATAAACTATTGTAAATTGATGTCATAAAATCAGAAATCCATTAATCTTATCAATCAGAAACTCTATTCTTTATGCTATTTAGCAAAAGCTACTTCAAAGTGAAAGTACCATAGTTATAGCTTGGTGGAATTTTTTTATATTTCAACTAAAAGTACTATTATAGCTTATACTCCCTAATGGCTATTGAAGTATTTGCCTATATTACTTCATCATAACCCCACAAACATAGAGAACCTATGCAGGAGTTGAACCTACATCTTTGTGCATGAGCACAATGCTCTTCCAATTGAGCTAATAGGCTTAAAACAATTTGTTGTCGTACCAAAGCAATACTTCAACTGACAAACAACGAAATCAAATATTCCACCAAAAACAAAAGAAACTGTATGCCATGGACAACTGTTAAAAAAGAAGTAACACTACTGTCTTACCAAATCAAAGATTCCACTAATCAAAGCCATGTCACTGCAAGAATCAACATCTTAGGCGGTGTGATGTAAAGATTTTGTGATAATATGAACTACTGTCAAGTAATCACGACTGCAAAAAATCAGTAGCAATGTGTAAAACAAACACACAAGCACCTAGGTTGATTGTTGGATGAAAATTTCAGTAGCAAAAATCTAGTAAATTATCTTGCTCCCAAACCACACAAGCACCTAGGTTGATTGTAGGATGAAAGAATTGTGTTGCTCGACATTGTTACCTAGATATTAATATGGATAACAGAGCTTTTCACATGCTTGATCATTTGAACACAAGCAAGATTAGTCACCAGTTGAGAGCAGTTGAAATAACATAGCTTCTCACATCTCAATTTCAACCGGCAGCCTAACTTAGCTTTGTAATTTCAATATGTTTTCGTCTTCAATAAATTCATAATTCCAAAACAAAAACACCAAATCTTGCGTTTCTCCTAAAATCAATTTATCAAAAGTATTGACAAAACCCCCTAATTGGAACAACAATTGGAAGCCTAATTCAGGTATGTACTTCAACTGGTGACATAACCCTCCGAATAGAACAACATTGACATAAATTTATCTCTGAATCTAACCTTCATACTCCAATTTGAAGATCCTAAAACTCCAATTTGAAGATCATAAGACTCTAATCCAATCCAAAAACCCAATTCGATAAAAACCTAAATCCCCAAATTGTATACCCTAAAACATGTGGAAAACGAAACAAGCCTTACCTTCAAAGGATTCACAGGCGTCGACCTTCTCCCTCCTCGCATATGTGGCTCCACCGGTGCCGAGATCTTCAGCGTCGTCGATCTCCTCCCTTGACATCTCTCTCTCGCACGCGTATGTCGAAAACTTACCTTCTCGCGTAGAGAGCTCGGAGTCGTTTGCCTTCTTCCTTCTCGCGTAGAAATCTCGAAGTCGCCTGCCTTCTCCCTCCTCACGCATATCCCTCTCGTCTCCACTGGCGCCGGGAACGGCAGGCTTCCAGCCTCGCGTATATCCCTCCTTTGTCTTCTCTCACAGACTAGAACAAAAGGAAAGCTTTCTTTTTCATTTCATTTTCTTTTTAGTTTAAAAGCTAACGATTTAGTTTAAAATCTAACGGAAGGCAACGGAGGGGCACGAGACAAAAAAAAATTCAAAACCTCAGGGGTACCACGCGAATTATGCTAAACTTTGGTACACCGTGCGAAATACCCCTTACCTCAAGGGTAGTACACGAAATTTCCGTTATTTTTATTTTATTTTATTTTTTTCAAATATTGGATTTACGTGTAAAATGAGACCAGAGCTGGGCTTTGGAATTGGAATATTGGATGGCTCCAGTTGCTGACGTACTCTTTCTAGTATTACTGTATATAAATCGTAGATCTCATGTGTACCTGGGCTGTAGGGTTATAAAATAAAAATAAAATTGGCCTTTTCCCCAAATATATACTCCGTAACAAATAGGCAACATGAAAAAGTGATTAACCTGTTATATGGAGTACTATCTATACTTCATTTAATTGAAATATGTCACCTTATTATTTATATCTGTTTTTTTAAATAGTAAAAATTATATAAAATATTTTTATTTTTATTTTATAATTTCATACTTCTTAATGTGAAATTATAAAACAAAAATGAAAAAACTGATATTTAATAGCATAATTTTTATTAGGGGTGTTTACTAGAATGTCCATATTTTCCGCATTTATTAGCATTTGGTCCACTAACCTTTCCATATTAGCTAAATATCCACCGTGTTGCTGAAACCGGAGTTGTTGACACCAGAATTGCTAAAACCGGAGTTGCTGAAACCCAGTCCGGATCTGTTGTGCCAAATCTGTTTGTCCCCCCTATCCCCTCTCCCAATTCGTCCCATCCTTTACCTTTTTTTATAATTTTTATTTTCAGATTTTAATTATTTTAGTTTTTTTTTTAATTTCGGGTGGTGAGGAGGGATATTCAGGGGGGCAGGGGCTTTGGGGACAGGTGATCTCAAGCGGTTGAAACCAGGGTTGTTGACACCGGAGTTGCTGACGCTGACGTTGCTGAAACCGAAGTTGTTGTAACCGAAATTGCTCGATCACTGAATTTTGAATTTTTGCCCAATTTATGTTGCAACCAAATTGAATAGAAGAAAAGGCTCAAGCTCAAACACGGACCACAATCTGCTCAAGCTCAAGCTCAAGCACGGACCACAATTTGCCCAATTTCAACACCAATTTCAGCAAATTAAGAGATTTCAGCAACAACAATTCCAGATCTGATAGTAATTACAACAACATCGCAAATTAAGAGATTTCAACAAGAGTGGGAGGCAAGAGATTTCAGTTATTCACCATTTCACATGGACTCATCACGAATCGAGTCCAACCAATAGTGATGAGTGATGATCTTGCAATTAATTGAAGTCCCCTCTCAGACTCGATTCGTTTGAGTGATTTGGATCAGGAACCAATCAACCAACTTCACGCAACCGCTCGATTAGCTCCCGCAGAAATGGAGAATCACGATGTTCAACAGGTACGACGCTCTCTTCCTTCTTTCTCTCCCTGCGAGATCTGCAGATGTTGAAGCCAATGCGGTCAAAGACCAAATCGACAACAAAATTGCTGCCCTAGAAGGAATTGCAAGTTTTGCCGCCTTCAGCAGATCCCGTATGAGAAGGAATTTTTCTACTCTGTTAAAGCCAACGAGCATCGCTTGACCGTGGCGAATACACCTCCTCAATTGTAGATGCGAAGGAATTGCATATTTAAAGCCAATGCGGTTAAGAGTTGCTAGAAATTGCTGCCTTCAACAGATCCTGTCCGAGAAGGAATTTTTCTACTCTGTTAAAGCCAGCAAGCATCGCTTGGTCATGGCGAATACACCTCCTCAATTGCAGATGCAAAGAGATCGGCGGAGGCGGAGGTAGAGCCTGATGCGAAGGTGAGATCTACCTGCAATTTCAGATCCAGGTGAACCATGACCAAGGCGACTTGGCGGAGGCGGCGAACAGATCGGAGGTGAGGGGATTCGAGGAGCTGGAACCGGAGAAGAAGCTCTTGATGCAGGGAATGGTTTTCGTCGGAAGGGAGGTGTCAAACAGATCGGAGGGAGTAGGAGATAGTCAACGATTCAACGCCGTGTCGGAGTCGGATGTCGTTGCGAAAACGCGGATGCCGGTGGTGGTGAGGATGACAGCCATTGGAGGCGGAAAAAGAGGATTTATCTACCTAGGGAAATCGAAGAAAGGAAGTGGACGGCCATCGATGGAGAAAAACGTAGAGATTGAAGAAGCAGGGTATATGAACAATTTACAAAATAAAAGAGGTCCATGTACACTTCTTCAATTAAGACAAGATAAACGGCTCGTGGAACAAATTAATTCATTTTATAATTGGAAATTTTATATTTTGCTTAGAAGATGGAGTATATAACTCTCTAACTGATTCATCAATATATTTTTAAATTAAATAATAAATAATTTATTAATAAATAAAATAATATAAAATTAGTAAGAAAAAGAATGCTATATTACATTCAATTTTCACCGGGCTACATAAATGGGAAATTTGCTCTTTTATAAACTAGATTCTTGATTTCTTGATTCCAGTAACTTGGGGAATTTTTTTACTTTTTTATTCTTATTTTGAAAGGGATGCAGATCGACAGATTAATAATTATTTGAATAATTGAACGGAAAATTTGCTAGTGTACTATGTAAGGATTCCAGATTCCCTTACCTTAAAAAAAGTTGGGGATAAATTAATGATTATACTTTTTATTCTTATTCTTTATTCTGAAATTCAAAGAGTAGTAATAGTTTGCTTATTTAGTTCAAATTAATCACCATTAATTGTTTAAGACGGTCGAGTATAATAAACTACTCCGTAATCTTTTTTTTTTAGGAAAGAGTATCAACTAATCAAAATGTGTATTTTGAGATAGAATCCACGTACTCCCTCTACCTCAAAATACACATTTTGTAAAAACTCTATAAAATGGTATATTTTTTTGAATTGTTTTTCAAAATATTCACAAAAAAATAATTATTTACAATAATATTCATATATTCAAAATATTTACGAAAATATTCATTTTTTTGCAGGATACACAGAGAAACGCGATTTAAAACCGCGTTTTATTCAGAAGCGTTGAGATCCGAAACTTGATAAAAAAAAAATTGAAAGAAAAGCAGATTAAAACCGCGTTTTATAATTAATTTTGGGTAAAACACGGTTTTAAACTGCGTTTATATAGTTATTATATAGTTGTTGTTTTTTAATTTAAAAAAAAAGAAGTAGAATGAAGCGCGGCTTGTGTATTTTGTAATTGCACAGTAGTGCTTCGTTCTTTTTTCTTTTTCCTTTTCTTTTTTTTTTCAAGTTTTAAAAAACAAATTGATATAAACGCGGTTTAAAACCGCGTTTTACCCAAAATTCATTATAAAATACGGTCTTAATCCGCGTTTTTTATCTATTTTTTTTCCAGCCTCACTTCAATTTCAGATCTTAATGCTTGTGAAAGAAACGCGTTTTCAACCCGCGTTTCTCTGTATACTCTGCAAAAAATGAATATTTTCGTAAATATTTTGAATGTGTGAATATTATTGTAAATAATTATTTTTTTGAATAGTTTGAAAAAAAATCTATTTTTTTTATAATCAGTATATTAGTAATTTTAAAAATTAATAAAAATATTGAAATTTTACAGTATCGTTTTTTAGCTTGTTATGAACTGTGTCAAAAATAAAAAATGATAAGTGTATGGATAGAGAAGAACGGAGTATATTATTAGTCAATAAGGAAAGGGTCGGACATTTTTTCGACAAGAGATATTATATGCAATATGTGCAATTAGACCTGTCAAAACACAACCCGATCCGGTCGATCCGATCCGAACGCTCGAAAAAATTTTGACCCGAATCCGGAAATTTCGACCCGGAAATTTTTTCCGACCCGAACCCGAAAACCCGAAAATTTTCTGGGTAATTTGGGTTTTGACTCGGTGACCCGATTGACCCGATAATTTTGACCCGATTTACCCATTTGACCCGGTGACCCAATTGGCCCGATTGATTTATAATTATATATGATTAAATTTTTTTTATGGAGATTCTAATTTATTACATTTTATAATTACAATCACTTTATATTTCATTTTCAAATCAACTTTTATATTTATTTGTATTGTGTAATACTCCGTCCGATCGATAGTATTTGATTTTTTATTTTTCAACGGACTTTTTTAAGAAGATAAAAATTCTAAAAAATATTAAAACATTAAAACAATTCTATGCTTATTACTAATTGCATGAAATTATTTTTAAAAAATTATTTGAAAATTTGATATTTTATATATTATTACATTTTATTAAAAATTACGAGAAATAATAAAAATCAAATATTTTAGATCAAATATAGTATATAATTACAAGCACCAGAACTTATGAAAAAAGTCTTTAACTTTAGAATTTTAAATTTATCGCAAAATTATCAAATCATGATTTTTTTAAATTTAAAAAAGAAAAAATTGACCAACCCGAAATCGACCCGAAATAACCCAAAAACCCGGTTAAACCTGTATTACCCGGGACCCGAAAATACCCAAAACCCGTATTACTCGGGACCCGAAGTGACCCGACCCAAATGACCCGTTTGACAGGTCTATGTGAAATCCTAATAACAGCAACATTAACTTTTCTAATATCTAAATATAAGAACTCGATATTGCACAAACACATCCATTCTCCCATAAAACACTTGACAATATATAAATTATCGCCTTCAAAACTGTAATTGATTAATACCCTACTAATATGTCGCTTGACTTACTCCGTAACGGAGATCCATCACCTTTGGAAAAACAATAAATTTATCACCGTATAAGTGACTCCATCCATACTAATTTTGGGTCAAAACTTAATTTTGTCTGTCTTGTCTATTATTTATATGTTAGGTAGCTAGCTAGTTGCTAGCTACAATTAATCAAACTAACTCCAATTAAATATATATAATATAATTTTCAATGTTTGAAATAATTGCGATGGGTAAGTATACAAATTAATTATCTAAGTGAGATCGAATTTTTTTTTTTTTTTACAGTAAGCAAAATTTAGGATACTTCTAAGTATCCATGATCATCAAGCATGATGATGTTTTGGAAATTACAACTATAATTAAGGATAGAGTTACAGCTGAGTTGAGATTTTGCGATGAAGTCTGCTGCACTATTCGCCTCTCTGTAGCAGTGTTGGAATTTGATGAGTTCAAAATCTTTGCTTAGAATTTGAATCTCTTCTACTATTTGTGTAATCTCCCATGGTGGGCAGATTTTCTGATTGATGGCATTGATGATGACTGCGGAGTCGCCTTCGATGATCGTTCTCTGTATACCAAGTTCTGCTGCTAGTCTTATACCTGCAAGTATTGCAAAGCATTCTGTTTGGATAACAGAAAATGTTTTACCATTACATTTATGTATTCTAATTATTTGTCCTAGATTATTTCTTGCTATACAACCAATCTGAGATTGTATTCCATTTTTTACAGAGGCATCAACATTTATTTTTACAACATTTTTGGGTGGATATTTCCAGTTTAGTTTTTGACGGGGCCTAGTATGCTTAGGAGACCCTTTTATTGAATCTACTTTTTTCCAGCATAGAATTTTATCAATAGTTTGAGTGAGAGTATATGCTATATTAGTGTTAGAATTTTTTGAAAGATAATTTTATTTCGAAGTTCCCAGATTGAGTGCCAAAGATGGCAGAGGTCTGTGGAGTCTATATTTTGGCTCTTAATATTTAAGATGTTTTCAGAGATATTATGAGTTATGTTGGGGATATTAAAGGTTTTGTGTAATCTAATACCCAAATTTTGGATTAGCGATCTGGTGATTTGACAGTTAAAGAATAAGTGATTTGCGTCCTCTGGTTGATAGTTGCACAGAGAGCAGATACTGGGTACCCTATTTATGTATCTGTTTAGGCGCTCAGCGGTAGGTAGGATATCTAATGTAGTTTTCCAAATGAAGTTTTTGATATTTGGAGCGATATTTAGTTTCCAAATCCAGTCTCCAGAACTATTATAGTTGTTTCTTGTGTTAAAGAGAGAAGAGGTAGATTTTACTGAAAAAGTTCCATTTTTGTTATAGATCCAAATTAGTCTGTCCGCGATATCAATTCTGGGGATGTAAATGTTAGATATCATTTCAGTAATGTGTGGTGGGAATATGTCGTTTAGTTTTTGAGTATCCCATTTGTTTGAGTTTGTGAATAATTCACAGACTTTTAGGTTAGGGTTATGGTTATTTCTAAACATTTCAAGTTTCTGAGCATTTATCCAGATGTCTGACCAGACATTAATGGTTTTTCCATTACCTACTAGCCAAAGTAAGCCTTTGGAAAAGGTATCTCTAATGTTTAAGAGTCGTCCAAATTGCCATGAGGTTTTTGTTTTCGTTCTTTCCATTAATGGTTCTTTTGATAGGTATTTTTCAGTGATGACCTTTGACCAGATATTGTCAGGGTTTGCTATTAATCTCCAAAGAAGTTTCATTTGCATGCCTAGGTTGATCTGTTCAGCTGTTTTAAAGCCTAGCCCACCATCCCTTTTTGGGGTACATAACCGTTCCCAGCTAATTAGTGGGTGATAGTTGTCAGATTGAACTTTGTTCCAGAAGAAGTTTTTGTTGATTTGGTCAATTTTGTCAAGAATTCCTTTTGGAAGAAGGAAGGATTGCATAAGATAATTGGTTTTAGAATTGAGGTTGGCTTGAATGAGAACAGATCTTCCTGCTTGAGATAGGGTGTTCGATTTCCATTTTGATAGTTGTTTTTTTAGGTTTGTGATGGCATCGTCAAAGACATTGTTGTTTACTCTGCCACTGATGAGTGGTATTCCTAGATATTTTTCTAATGTTTTAGTTACAGGGATATTTACTTGTTGAGCAAGACTTTGTGCTTTTTGAATAGAGATGTTTTTAGAGACTTGTAAGGAGCTTTTATCGTAGTTTATGGAAAGGCCTGATATGTTGCAAAAGTTGTTTAAAAGGTTTTTTATTGTGTGGAGACTTGGGTCATTTGCATTTCCAAAAATGAGTGTGTCGCCTGCAAAGGAGAGAAAAGGGATAGGATTACTGTTATTTGTCAGTTTGATTCCAATTAGTGGATCAACTTCTAGTGATTCTTGTTGTATCATTCTGGCTAGAAGTTCCATAACTATGACAAAAATATATGGTGCAAGGGGGTCTCCCTGTCGTATACCTTGAGAAGTTTGGAATGTTTTACCAGGTAAGTTATTGACTAGGACAGAAAAGTTAGTTTTAGTTAGACATGTCATGGTCCAGTTTATCCATTTTTGATGAAATCCGAATTTAGTCAGAACGATGCGTATGTAGTCCCAATTAATTTTATCATAGGCTTTTTCCATGTCTAGTTTAATTGCCATCCATCTGTATTTCCCTTTTTTGTTATGAAATGAGTGGAAGACTTCGTGGGCTATTAGGATGTTATCCTGAATATTTCTACCCTTTAAGTGAGATCGAATTGATTGAAGAAGATTGAACTTAGATCTTGGGAAAGATGCATGAGTGGGATATATGGGTGATAAAGCTAGCTGCAGGTAAAATTGGGAATACGAGGGCTTAACCAATTAAATAATGGAAGCCTGGTGTTAAATTTCGGTGGACCATACATATAATGTGGGGTCACGTATGTCCAAATGCACCATGCACTAACTAAGTCGAGCACATAAGTCGAGTGGAGTTACTTTTTTATCTTAGTCCAGTTCGATCGACTCAGTCGCTTTACATCTGAATCGGGTACGGTGTGGCCCATTTAAAAGGTTGACCCTCCCTCCATTTTTCCAATGAGATTCAAACTTCGAACCTCTTGGCATGAGATGTAGCCCCATAACCACTACACCAACTTGTGATTGATTAGTCGAGTGGAGTTACTTATATGCAAAATTTGAATTCATAGTTTTATTAATGTGGTATTTTATTTCACATCTTTCCACACCCGGTCACCAGACGGATGCCATAAATTAAGGGGGAACCAGGCTATCCAGCTAGCGCACGTTACTTGATTACACTTGGTTGTACACAGACGACTCATCTAACTCAATCTGTCGCCCTCCACTTCCTTGTCGTTTTCACAAACGTGGTCGCCTTCCCTCTTTGTGCCCTACATATATATATATATATATATATATATATATATATATATATATATATATATACATATATATATATATATATATATATATATATATATATATATATATATATATATATATACCCATGTGTAAGCAAGCCTTACTGTGTAATTTGTGAGCAAATCTGGAGCGTCGGATTAAGAAGATCAAACGGATGAGATTAAAAGTAACTTGTGAATAGTGACATTATTCGTAGGTACTAAGTGATTATTCGTATGTACATACATATGAATAATCATTTGTTGCATACGAATAATTACATTTGTTCATATATACGAATAATTACATTATTATACACGAATAATCGCTTGGTACCTACGAATAATTTCTCTGCTCACAAATTACATCGTAAGGGTTGCTTACACGGGATCCAACCTCTATATATATATATAACCTGTGAGGATCGGTTTTTTAGTTCGGTTCACTTGCTTTATAGCCCGGTTATGAATAGAACCGATCTATAAAGTCACAAATTTTAGCCCGGTTCTGAATAAAACCGAGTTATAAAGTCACTATGTAATTTTAAAACATGAGTTTTTTAGCACGATTTTTAGGCTTGACCGAACTATAAAGTCATGTGTTATTTTAAAACTGGAGTTTTTAGCACAATTTTTAGGTTGAAGCGAGTTTTAAAATCACCGTGTGATTGAGGTTTTTAGCACAGGTTTCAAATAAACCAAGCTATAAAGTAGTCCTCACGGTTTTTACCACAATTTGAGGTTTTCACCGGAGTCAATCCTATATATATATATATATATAAAATATATATATATAAAATATATATATATATAAATATATATATATATATAAAATATATATATATATAAAAAATATATATATATATATATAAAATCTTAATAATATAACAAATTATTATCAAATAAAATAAAATATGTGTGATTATGTTTGATTCAATATTTTGATTTCAACCAATTTATTTTTAAATCTCTTAAAATTTATTATATATAATATATAGTTAAAATTACCACTAATAAATTTATATTATCAAAATTTAAATTGATATATTGTAACTAATCCGATTTTGAGACCCAAACTAGCTAGTATATTATTATGCTTCAGCCCACACACATTCACCCGACCCCTTCTGGCCTATCTATTTAAATATTCTAAAATCTATGCATAGCATCCTACATATATTGATATATTATAAGATATAATATATCCTTTCCTAATTAATTATATACATACACACGAATTGACTTCATTTTTAAAGCATAAAATTATATCTAATGCTATGTAGGCATATATATCATCTATTTATATATTGATATATTATATATTTCTTCTAAAAAAAAAATTCGGGGTTTCAGGTATGTTTTATTTAAGATTTTTGGATTTGTTCTTATGTACTATGAATTCTAATTAATTTAGTTGTGTGTGTGGGTTAATTGATTTTTGAAAAAATAGATATATTTTGTGTTTAATTCATATATGATGTTCTAAAATCTTATTCAATATAACTAATGTAATTATTTAATATTTTTTAAATAATTTTTATCATTCAATCTAATACAATCTAATACTCATAAGAAATAAACTTTTTCATTTATAAGAAATAAAATCAATTAAATGGTTTATATACTTTTATATTTTCAAATAATAATAAAAAGATCTTTTTATTTCATTATGTATTCTTTATTGGATAAATAAGTGAAAAATAATGTGTGTGTAAATAAGAGTACTTATTCTTATGAGATATAATAAAATATAATTAATTAACAAAATGCGTAAAAACGCGGGTAACAAATACTAGTTATCATCTAAATGCATGCTATCAATATGGCAACCCACCTATTTCAACAATTTCTTCAAATTAATAGCTAAAAGCTTGTTTTAACTTCAAAATCAATTTCATCTCCCACCACGGATTGATGGCAACATACCAATAGAATTAATCAATCCACCCAAATACCGAATTAAAATATCATCTAACCCGAATATCCGATATACCTCATTTTTTTTAATTCCATTAATTCCATTTTTGGTTCAATTTCATTTTAACTAATAGAGAGGAGAGAGAAGAGAGAGGGAGAATTGCTATCAAATTTGAAATCTACAAGTTTTTATTGGTGATTTTAAGTACAAGTAAATTCGAGTTAGGACAAGAAGTCTAATGCTAAAAAAAAGTATCAACAAGAGTTCAAACCAGACAAGAGGGGAGGCCTAAGAAAAAGAAGAGTGTCGAAACAAAAAATAAGTTAGCAAAAGTTATCCGTTCAACAAGCTGATCTTGTAATGCACTTTTTGGAGCCATGGATGATCTGATTGACTATTATGAATATGCGTTGAAAAACTCTTTCCGAGAGCTACAACTTTTGTGTTAACATTAGAACCAAATTCGAAGAGTAAGTAACCAGTAAAGCATGAACTCGCACTGCGCGACCACATATTTCAAATATTTAAAAAAAAGTGCAAATTCGCAATACGCGTTTGGACCTCGAACTCGCACTTCGCAATCGGCCTATGTTTATATATTTGGCGAGATTTTCACCATGTAAATATTAATTCCGTAAATAAAATATCAATATAAATGGTAAATACGATAATTAATTTTATATATATGTCACTGAGTATATCTATTGATAATGATTAGTCTAATTTTTGCGCTTGAATTCATATTTAGCATGTTCATTGTTAAATATTTATAAATAATATATGTGTTTTTTGAATATTATGTTAACATATTTCAGTGCATTATATAGTTGATTATAGGAAAATATCTCCCTAAAAATATTTAGGCAAATAAACCCATTTATATTTTTTTAAAATATAAATCAAAGTTATTTTATAACGGTTCTAATTGAAATACTAATATATAAATATTTGATAGATGTTATTTTATTTATATCTAAATTATTATTTTTTGTGAAAAGAACTATTTATATCTAAACTAATTTTTATTGAAATATATCTACCCATAAATTAATTTAATTATGTTTTATTGTTATTAATTTAAAAATCTATTTGAATAAATTTTATTACTATTATATTATTTAAATAAAAAATAAATCCATACAAGATTTTTTTTTGAAGATTAAGGATATTTGTTAATAGAAAAAAAGTTATGATTCAGTTTGTTATTAAAAAAATTAAAATCGTGAAAGATATTTGTTTTAAAATAGTAAAAATAATAATTTTGACAAAAAGTTACTGTTTATTTTGTTAAAAAATTAAAATTTTTGATAAAATAGTTTTAAAAGTGTAATTCCTTTTTTTTTGCGTTCATTGTTATATTTTCAATAGAATTTTATAAAAAACAAATATAATTTTAAAATATTATGTTAACTTATTTCTGTACACGGAATGGGCCATACACTAGTCTTCTTTATTGTAAACTGTGCAATTAACCTTATTTATTCCTTTCGTCATCTTCTTATATGATTAATCTACTACAGTATAAATTAGGTAATCAAATATAGTACAATGAAATAATTTTTTTAACGAAAACGAGAAAATACATACGGAGTATTGATAAAAAAAAATCTTAATTTAAATATGACGTTAACTGTTACTTAGAAAACAAAAAGATAGGCGTAATTGTGTAATGCTTTCATTTGAAGGAGTTATACTTGTTTAGATTTTCTTCCCATCTATATCTAATTTATTAAACTCTATGGAAATAATAGGGAAGCACTTGTAATATGAGGATCTATCTCCTCTTCAACAGGAAATTATGTAATATCATCTTTTTGAAAGATAAAAAAATGATCACTACCTATAGAGATATTCTACTTATTGTATACTGTTGAAAAAAATGGAATTATTTAATCTTTAAAAAATAATGTTCACGTGATTATGCTATAAAATAATCTTCACGTGATTATGCTATGTAATATATGTGACATATGGTTTTCTTTCTTTGGTTTGTTATTGGTGTGATTTAGTACAATTCATCAACTTGGAAGAATATATATATAATATAAGTTCTAGGAAACGAAAAATACGATGAAACAAATGAATATTGGGTTCGTATGGGACGAGGTTAATAAACTGATTAAAATTATAAATAGGGTAAAATTTATAAACTGTTAGTAAAAGTAGTTAAAAATTTAAACAACATGATAATCTTCGTATGAGGAGGAAAACAGTTTATTTGTAAAAAGTGGAGTTTATTTGGTTGATATTAGGGGTATTGTGATACTTTCAAACCAAATAAGATAAAAGGAAGAATAAACACCCAAATAACCTCCATTTTGTAGCTTATTTTTCAACACAATTTTTTAACACGTTTTTGTTTATTTTGGTCATCCAAACAACCAAAAAAGTTGTTTAAAAAATAAACACCCACAAATGATTAATTTTTAACAGTTTTTTTGATTGTCTGTACACACCCATTATGTTACACTAGTATGAATATTATATACGTGGATATGAATATATGAATATTGTTTATGTGTGAATAAGAATATATTATTATTTATTTTATGTTATGTAAGTATAAAAAAATATCATATTCATATACTCATATTTAAATTATATAAATATTCAAACAATCTAATATTCATATATTTATTTGAACATAACATAATATTCATATGAATATGATACAATATGTATTTGTTTCACACCGTTATACCGTATTTTTCGTTATATATATATATATATAAAATTATGGGAGTAGAAATCAAATATCAGCCATACTGTTATTTCTCCGTCCATATGAAATTTATTTAATAAGCGAAAATTAAGTGGAATATTATATACTCCATCCGTTCGAAAATAAACGATATTTGACTTTTATGCACGTAGTTTTAGGAGTTAAAAACTATATAAAGTCTTATTTATTTTAATTAATTTTTTTCATAATTTAATACTTAATACTAATTAATATTAAACTATGAAAAAAATTAATTAAAATAAAAAAGATTTTATATGGTTTATGTGTACAAAAGTCAAACATCGTTTATTTTCAAATGGAGGGAGTATATGTGATGACATGGAAGGATTTGGTGGTCCAGTTCAATCATGCAAGGTTGGACGAGTTTGTAGTGTACATTCATTGTTTTTTGGAACATATATCCGATATCTACCATTCTCACTTCCGTCTACCATTCTCTTATCACCCGTACTTTTAGTAGATATGATTTTTCCACCCAATTTAATAAAAATTAAATAAAACCAAATAAGTAGTAGCTAGATAGGATTGCTCCATCAGTTTATAAGTTATCACCAACTTGTATTATATAGTGTGTGTATCACACATTTGGCCCCATGGATGTCAATCATGTTTCCACACCTAATTCATTATTGGTCCATATTTACTTCTTCTTTTTCGTTTTTTTTTCCTAGGTTAAATTTTCATTTAATAATCAAATGTCTTTTTTTTTTGGACTTCCTCTTTGGGATCCTAGAAAAATTCGAATTTTGTCAAAAGTTTAGCAAATATATTGAACATGTATCAAAACAAGCTTTCTATCCGAGCAGATATATCTATAAAGGAGAATCACTTTCACCCTTACTTTTTATTATTGGAGCAGAAGTCTTTTTAAGAAATTGAAACTGCAAAACATAAGTAACTACTAAAAAAACTCTATCAAATTCCTAATATCAAGACCTGGAATTCGAATCCCCTTTCTATCCTCTATATATGATGACATGATGACTTTCATAAAACAAACCTGATAGCATTCTAGAAGGTAAAGAAGATTATTGATGAATATTGTGATATCTCATGCCAAAAGGTTAACTTCTACAAATCTACTTTCTAAACATCCCCAAAAGTCACAACTTTACAAAAACAAACAGTCCAAAAAACGCGATCCATATTAAAAATTAGACAACGCTTGACAAGTATTTACGATGCTCGATCATCAATGAGAGAGTGAACAGATCCATGATCGAAGAGACAGTTGATAAAAAAAATAAACAACTAATAAAGTGGAAAACTAATCTCTCTCACAAGAAAGAAGAAAAATACTTACAAAACTCAACTTGGTAGAAAAACCAAAGTATATTATACAAAATATTATTCTCCCATCAGACATTCATAAAGACAAATAGATATAGGAGGGGAAAACATAAAGGAAAACAACTAATGAAAATTACAATCAATATAATAGAGCAAAAAAATTCATAGATATAACAAAAGAATGAAAACGTAATGAACTTACACTTGTCCTCCTAGTGATGCAGTAGACACAGTTACAACATCATACATGCTTGACCACTAGAAAGAAGATATACTACATTGGAAACAAAGTAGAAACATATGGTTCACTATATCAAGTGCTCATGAAAATGTCACCAAGCAATTGAGACAAGTGATATAGGATGATCGATAGTATCCTTACAGATGTGGTAAAAAAGAACATCGATGGACAACATGGAAATGGAGATTGAGTGGTTAAGGTGTGCAACCTTATTCCTCACAAAATTGAGGATTGACGATGCCCCAATAAACAATCTCCTTAGAAATTATGAAATATACGTCATAAGTAGAACACCCAATACGAAACTATAGGAATAAACCCTTCCACGTGTTTATAGTTCGCGATCTATATGTGCAAATCACCCCCTTTTAGGGGTCCCACAAAATGAAAAATGTGACTCCAAATGCGAGATTGCGAAATAAGTTAGAAAAGAAGGCTGTTTGTTTCTTCACATAGGTTGTCAACCAATATCACGATTAGTCTTCTTTTTTCCTTTCTGATGGTAAAGGTTCCTTATTCACCCAAAAACATCGCGATACGTAAACCTTTATCTACTTGCTCAACTGCCCGAACTTCCATTGGCTCATCCTGTGCGGCGCCCACCACCGTAATGCCCCATCAATTTTACTATGACGAAGCAAACAACATGCTGGCAAGGTAGCACCACGTTATCAACACCTCACAACACCCACACCGTGCTGGAAAAAGGACATGAGCCCACGTATCATGTTTCAACCACGAGGTTGCCACAATCTGCTCGCTTAATGTCCTATAAATACCCTTCTTCGCTTCAGAAATAGGGATCCGAAAAAAAAACTAAAGTGAGCTCTACAATCATCTCCCAGACCCAAAACCCTCGGAGTTGAGTTCTCAAATCTCTTGATCGGAGAAAAACGTCTTTTAGAATATACAGTCATCTTGCAACATTTCCTCGAAGATGACGGTTAACCTTTCCCATCGTGATCACATAAGCTAAGTTATTATAAAGTTAATATCAACGAGCATTTGTCTAGATCACACAGGTAAATATAGTAAATATGTCGTCATCATGAGGTAATTATTTAAGGTGAATTTCTAGAAACGCTTCATTGGCGCCGTCTGCGGGAACCTTTCGCGATGAGAGGTTCCTCAAAAGAACATTACACCCTACATTTATTTGGCAATCAAATTATTTTCTTTAAATATATGTTTTTTTATTACGAATTTGCGCTTCGCTATTTATGACAATATGTTCACACAGAGAATCATGAACTTCACTCTATTTGGAGAGGAATTCAGACACCAACATCACGAAAAAGGAGGGGGCGATGGTTTTAATCTCAATAACCCTCCTGTAGAGGAAGCTCTCACCTACCAAGGCGAAGATATTCCTCCATAAACGTTCTGGAATGCCACACCAATGGGAGCACCCAACCAGTATGGGATATGGGGAGGCTATCCCCCTTATCAATATTTCACGAATGCTTGTCCGTAATATCCTTTTTATGGACAGACCGCGACATCAATGCCTAGGAATGCAAATCCCCATACTTACTATCAACCACAAGATCAGGTCCACGCCATGCACCACCTGATCCCTAACTAGATGAACGAGCGAATAAAATCGATCCCAGACCAGATCGCGGAAATATAGGCATCAGTAAACGTCATCGCAATAACAATGTTATGGATATCTCTTCGCAATCTAATTCCTGAGATAAACCAGAGGTAACCAGTGAAGAAGATTTTTTCAGCTTTCCCTTCTGCTTTTTGTAGAAGAATACGCGATACCCCTATCCCAAAGAGGTGGAGAGATGTCTCAATAACGAAATATACATAAAGCTCTGATCTGATTGATCACATCAACCAGTTTAGCAAATCGATGGGGATGAACAAAAACAACGATGATATGTTTTTTATCGGTCATAAGTTTCATGAAAAAGGCTAGGGCGATCCCCCACGAAGTAACCCCCCTTGGCAACCATGTTCGTAGGGGGAGGTGATTCGCTTAAATAAAATATCAAATAAATATCACAACTAAGCCAAATCGCTGTTCAAGCAAATAAAATACAAGAATCCCTCCCGATGTAGTGGTAGGGTAATTCAGGATCGAATCTACGAGGAGGTATGTCAGCGCTTCCTAAGTTGCAATCACGATCAAGCTTTCGACTCCAGGAGACACTCAATATCGATGTGTCTGGTCGATATCGACCTCAGTTTTGGTCGATTTCTAGTGAGTTTCTTGCAGAAGACAAAAGCAAAGCAGTCGACATCGAGATGGACCTCGATATCGATGTTAGTGCTCGATATCGACCTTGCCAGTCGATTTTGATGTCTATAACAGAAACTGTATACATAACCTATTTGTCGGAAAAGTAGTCCGAAGAGCGTAGAATGGTGATGGAAAGATGGACAGAAATAAAAAACTCAATTTTTTTTATAAAATTCAATAAACTAAAGGCTTCCAAGGTCGGGGATTCATGCCACAACGATATTCATGCAAGTATGATGCTAAAGTTATGAAATTCAATGTCTTTCCGTCAAATAACTTTCGTTACCAACACTTAGGTGATTAGAGGCTCTCGCATAAAACCTAAGAGTTACTATCCAATTCATGAGTAATCCAAGTTCACAATATGATTGGCTTTCGCTTCAATAATGCAAATAATGAATCTCCTTGACTTTCGCAAAGGATCATGGATACGATAGAAGATGGAATCACATAAAAATCATACCTTTGATGCACTTACCCTAAATTACTATCGTCGGGCTCGCCCCGACCCTAGAAGTGGGTTGAATACTCGTGCTTCATCGTTGAACTCATCATCATCATGTAAAAGAAACTACTTTGTATAAAATTGCAAAAGAGAAAGTGCACCGAACCAAGCCACTCCGCTCTCGCTTACACAAACTCCACTCGGCCCCTCTCTCTCTCTCTCTCTCTCTCTCTCTCTCTCTCTCTCTCTCTAAAAATTCTCTGCGATGAAACTAAAACTCTTGCTGTTCTTGGATGATTAAACTCAGCCCTAATGGCCTCTAGATATAGATCCCAAACCTCGCTATCCAAGGATTCGAAAACCTATCTTTATTCTCTAAGATAAAACTCAATAAAAGTAAAAACTAAAAACTCCTTGGTAAAACTCATAAACTGATAAAGTCTGGTAGTAGAAGATAGAAGATCTCGACTTTAGGATAGACGTGCACGCTTTGGATAGAATTCTATCAAAAACTGAGTTGAATCTTTTCTGCAGCAACATCGATATCGACCTCCAGACCTCGATATCGACCTCCCTTTATCTTGTCTCGAGCACTCCTTCTCTTCCTCGGATTGGCACTCGACTTTTATCTTTATCATCGATTAAGGCCACTCGATATCGACCTACATACATCGATATCGACCTCTTTTGTGTCGACATGCTCTGTTTCTCCTCTGCTTGATTCCTGCTTGCTCTGTTTCACTCGATGTCGAGGTTCATCATCGATTTCGACCTCTCCAGTAGACTTCGAGTTCTTTTTCTGCTCTTCATCACTTGTTCAAATCTTGTGCATTTTCGTCTCAATTTCTGCAAAATATCATAAAAACTCGTGCAAACCTCTATATTTGACAATTTTGCATAAACTACACTAATCTTATGTTTTCCCACTAATATGCATGCAAATAACGTTAAAATGGACATAAATGTGCATAGAAAATATGGCAATTTGCGCGCACATCAAACACCCCATACTTAAGCTTGCTTGTCCCCAAGCAATACTTTTCATGGTCATTTAGGGGAAGAAAGTAAACCCTCAACATCATAGATTCTTTTTTCATATGTCCCTACAATAAATTGCCATCCTCGAAAACGTACTAATGTCAACCAAATCCATGCCTGCGCATAAAAGCAACATCATACTCATAAAAGGAGGTTTATATGCATAAAAACAATTTCGTAACATAGCATTAATAATCAAGAGGACTTTTGCAAGCTTTATGAGAAGTAGATTGGTAAAAGGCTAAAGGTGGGCTAATATTTGGCCATGTGGTGTTAAATCCGGGGAAATAAACTTTCTTTCCAAAATCATTCCACATTCCTTCTTCATAATGTTTCTCACCTTTCACTCATCGTTCAATGCTTTTTTTCTCTATAATACTTTTACCTCTCTAACCTTAGCACTGCCTTCTCGCGAGTCGCAAACATGGGTGTCATGAATGACCCCGGATACTTAGTACTTTAGACTCCTCACCTTATGTCCCATCTCGCTGAACTAACATCTCAACGAGCAGGGTCGACCTACCTTTATCTCCTGAGGTGATCGGATTTTTTCTCACTCATTAAATTTTCCATATTTCAAGCATTTGTTCATTCCTGCCAACAACTTCATAATAATGCACAAACTCTATATAACAACTCCAAAGATGACATCCATTCTCAAACTCGTCCCCGGATAGGGTATAAGGTATAAAAAATGGGAAATATGTAATATATGTGGAGCAATAATGATAATGTAATAAGGCTCATATATGGCTTGTGACTTTTGCAAATATGCATAGGTAAGGCTAGAATATGAACTTTTGTAAGCACATGTATGGAAATTTCTTAAAGTCCTCCATCATCTTATAATGCACATGTCAAAAGTAACTTCAAATTTTACCTCTCTTTCATGGTTTTTTTTTCTCTAAAAAATTTCACTTCATTGTGACTTCCCTTAACTAGGCAATTTCATGTTATATCTCTAATGAATCTACTTTTGCATCGTCGATTTCCCACTACTAGAAAACTTCAATTAGACATCTGTTGACAATAGATGTCTTTTAAAAAAATTTCCGATCTTATTGTGCGTGTAGTAAAAGATCCAAACTTTCACATCGGTTTTAAGCAGATGTCTTTTCTTAATTAGAACCCCTAAATTTTGGTTATGACATATTCACTTGTTGATGAATATCCATGATTTTTCATTTGAAAACATGTGGAGATGTCCTTCTAAAGCAAAAAAGTGATATTTACATCTTTATTTATAAAATAAGTAATGTCTTAAGACAAAATAGACAACAGTTTTTGTTTTAGTGATTACGTTTATAATCATGTCCAATATATAATTTATGATTTTATATTGTTTTAATTTAACCAACCACATGAAATATAGGCATAACTGATGTATTTCCATATTATCGACATCACATTTAGAGTATTTATTCTCTTTGTATTAATTTCATGTTCATCATATGTGATATTATATTGTTCTAAAATAATGCACTATTGTGGTTGTATACACAGAAGATGTCATTTTGTTAGTAGGAGGAATGTCGAGTTCTTAAATACAAATATAAAGATATATAAATGTAAACCGACTCCTAGCCTATGCAAATAATTACAAGACTTCCTCCCGTTGTAGTGGAAGTGTGGTCAGGATCGATCCACGAGGAGGCGTGTTAGCGGGATCCTAGTAGCGTTGGAAATCTCACGTCTTACATCGACCAGAAGCCTCGATCTCGACCTTGGTACTCGATGTCGACCTTGGCTGTCGATCCTTTATGCAACAGAGACCTGCAGAGACAAAAACGGCAGTCGATATCGACTAGGGTAGGTAAATATCGATGTTAGAAGACGAAATCGACTAGGTCAGAAGACTGCCAGTCGACACAGGTGGTTGATATCAAGGTTAAGGGGTCGATATCGATCTCAGTAACTCGGTAGAGATGATCATTGTCGACTCAGAAAACTGTCGACAGAACTCAGTGGTCGATATCGATGTCTGTTGGTCGATATCGATTTCTTCTCCTGCAAAGTTGTTAGCTTTTGTCGGCAAAGAAAGGCCGAAGACTTAAGGATGAATGAGGATGCGATGAACAAAAATAAAGACAATGGTTTTAATGAATTAACTTATATAAAAAGCAACTCCTAGGATTAGAGTTTACCACAACGTTAGCCAATGCATGCGATAAGGTAAATAAGACGGAAAATTGCGCTATTTCACCCGAGGGACAAACTTTCGCTGTACTCCAACTCTTAGGATTACTCTTGCAAATAAACCTAATTGTCTCTACCAATTTTATGTTTATAACTCAAGTTGTTAGCATGAATCCCTTTTCTTTCGATTAGGACTAAACATAGAATCGTAGGAGATGATATAAACACAATGATATCAACATCTAACACTTACCTCAGGCACGCATGGCTAACGTCGGGCTCACCCCGACCCTAGAAGCTTTGGAAGACTACTCACACCTCATCATGGAACTCATCTTTGATTGAAAGAAATAAACTTGCATCAAACTATAAACTCTGAAGCTTTACAACTCAACGTCGGCTTTCGCAAATGCCAAACCTTAAAACTTCTCTCTAACTCTATTGCTATTGATTGTGTGTCTGTGGATGATTGAATGCTAGCCCCCTAGGGCTTTATTTATAGTCTACTAATCCTTGCTATCCAAGGATAGTATCTTCTATCTAAACTATAGATTCTATCCAAACAAGTAGGATAGATCTTTTATTTTGTTAAAACTCTAAACAACTTGATAAAACTTAAAGGTAAAGATAAATAAATCTCAGCTGCTATCTATCTAATTGTTACAAGATAATTCGTGCCTCTTTGAAGATAGAATTGCCAATCCGCATCTCGAAAAGCGTGTCCAACCCATGTCGAAATAAGGTCGATATCGACCAAGATGGTCCATTTCGATGTCTCTGTTTCTGCTCGACGAGCTCAGCTTCACTCGATTCCTAGGTTGAGGTCGACATCGATGATGTAAGGTCGATATCGACCTCTCTTCTGCTCTCCTTGGTTTCTCCGTTTTGACTCCGATTTCGCTTGAATTCCTGCATGGTTAGCTCAAAACTTGTGTAGACTATTTCTTGCACGTTAGCCCATTCTTACGCGAGTTTATATTCTTTTGAACATTTTCTTTGGAAATCGAATGAAATATGAAGTCAAAAGATGCAATAAAAAGAGGTACAAATATGTACATCAAAACACCCCATACTTAGACTTGCTTGTCCTCAAGCAATAGCCAAGCAATAACCAATACCTACAACACTCCTTCAAGTCTTCACCCTTGTCAAAAGCAACATCATAAGTGGTAGCAAAGCAAAGCAAGTAAATTTAACGTCATAGCACATATTTAGGCGATCCATAGGTATATGCAATTTTTGATCCAACCTCACAGGGATAATGTGTTTGCACTCAACTCTCATGTGTTTAGTCTATGAAGATCAACTCTCAACTCAATTCCATATACAATCTCATAAACATTGTAATTTATAAAAATCCACTTCGCAACCAATTATGAAAATGCAATAAGAATTATCAGGAGGACTTTTGCTCAATGGAAGACTTCAAAGAAGACTCCATTCGGCGGGGTTGTAATGGGGCTTGGTAAGGAATAAAAGGTATGTAATTATTTGGCTATGTGGTGCTTGTATAATTTGGGAATCAAGACTCCTAAATCTCAACACTTGCAATATCCAAACCATAACTCTTCAATGTTGCACTTTCCAAGCTCAATCTCCCATAATGCTCTTTCCAAACTCATCTTTCCATAATATGCTCTAAAGATGGACTAAAAGATGTAAACCATACTATCAACCCTTCTTTCAAACTCTAATATGCCTCTAAAAAATATAACACTTCTATGAAATAAATGAAGGACTTAAGGACTTTGACTCATGCACTATGTATATATATCTCTCTCTCTCTCTTTTTTTCCTTTTTTCGGATTTTTTGAACGAAAATAATAAATAAATACTAAAAAATATGTGTATTTATATGGTGAGCCAAAAATCCTTTTACAAAATATGACAAGATGCAAATATGTACCAACCCATAATTTCCTTGCTCAAAACTGGACAATATGCATTTTTCTTTCCACAAGGCATTAGTCTAGCCAATCTAAGTCTCAATTCCCAAATGGGGGTCAGGCTCAATTTGGCTAGTGATAATTTTGTGTAGTTTGAAATTTTAGGCTCAGGCTAATTTTTCGGCTTCAAGCAGAGATAACGCAGGGTAGGTAAAGAGAGGATAAAAATGGCTTAAAAGATGCCTCCATCATTTAATTCTCGTAAACATAGACATATTTATGTATTGGCTTTGAATAACTATCACAACATTTAGAGATGCATAGGAAGAGTAAATTCACTCAAGAAAGCAGAGGGATTTTTAATGTTCTCCCTATACGCCAAAATTCTCACAAGGACAATTTTTGTTGGAATTGCTTTTTAGCCTAGGATCATATGTGCTCAATTTCATCACAAGTTCACAATTCACATAAAAATTTTAAGGACTTAGGCTAAACCATCCAAATATGCCATATGATTTACATGATCAAGTCAGCTATTGAGTTTTCATCATAGGACATCTAAGTAGAGTTTAAAATAAACTGAAAAGTAAATATGCATTTTTTTGTATTTTTGAAATTTTTTTATTTTTTATTTTGTGGATTTTTTGACATTTTTATGAAAGTGAAAACTAAGCATCAAAAATTTAAACATGAATGAAATGCGAAGAAGAAAACCAAGTTATGACCATAAGACATGTCTTTCCCCCACCCCATACTTAAAATATACAGTGTCCTCACTTTATTAAAAGAAGAACAAGGGTAGAGAGAAACTCACAGCGCAACCTGCGGATTCAGGTTGATTTCAGGTATGGTCGATGCCAGAAGTCAATATCTATGTCAGTGGTCGATGTCGACTGCATCTGTCAAAGTCGAGGAAGAAGGTGAAGTTGAGGGCTGCCAGCTAATGGTCGATAACGATGATTATGGTCGATATCGACCTCTGCTTTTCACTCCTGAGTCCTCAGTGTCGACTCCAGGAGATGGCTTGACCCTGGGGGGTCGATTTCGACTAGCCTGGTCGATTTCGACTGCCTCTGTAAAAGCTTCTTTTCTCCTTCGTCGTTCCTTTTGCTTAATAACCTGAAATCTTGGTTAGATTTATAGATAAAGCCACGAATTATCTCAGTTTTAAAAGTTTAAAAAGAAAAAGTCAAAATCCTAAAAACCATCTATGAAAGAAAATCAAGTTTTATGTACACGCTCTAGAATTTTGAGTCGCCAGGCCGACTTCTCCGTTAATTCGTCATGAGCCTTTAATGTAGGGACCCTTCAAGCTTGAGCCTTCTCCTGGATCATCTAGGTCCTTTTGGTAATATCTAAGTTCGGCAACCAAGGCTTCTTCATCGTTAGGTTCTTCTTTATTGGGTGCTTTCCTTCTCTTTCTTGACCTAACTTTTGCAATATAGGCAAACTATGGAGCTTTAACCCTCTCATTAGTTGAATTATCAATAATTGGCTTAATTGATTTATCAATAAGGGACAGAAGAGGGTTGGGAGTCATACATGGGCTTACCTGTTTGGGCCCGAAACAGAAATCTTCGGGTTGAGGGGTGGTCGATTTCAACCAAGGTGGGTCAATTTCGAGTGCTTTGGTCGATGTCGACATGTGGGGGTCGATATTGACGTCTGTGACCCCATACTTAAGCTCTTGGCAAAAATCTGGCTTACTCGATTTCGACCAAGGGGGGTCGATTTCGATGTTTTTAGTCGATATCGACTGGTTCCAGTCGATGTCGACCCTGCTTGCTGTTTCAGTCCTCGCCAACAAAAACCTTCGAAGCTTCTCCTTAGCCGGCGAGAGGACTACTTGCTCCAGATGTTTTGTTTCGCTCATGGTAGGATTGAAAGAGAACTCTATCACTTCGCTCCCTATAGTAAAGGTTAGTAATCTTGACGTACATTGATATTGGCATCCGCAGTGGCTAAGAAAGGCCTACCAAGGATAATAGGTACTACAGGATCTTCAGGCATCTCTAATACAATGAAATCAGTAGGCACAAATAACTTACCTACCTTTACGGGGACGTCATCAACTATACCTGTGGGCCTGAAGAATGAGTTATCGGCCATATAGAGTTTCATATCCACAGGTTCAAGTGCTCCGATGTTTACCTTTTGCCAAATAGAAAGAGGCATAAGACTTACGCTTGCCTCTAGGTCACATAGGGCCTTGTAGCGATGTTGGCCAAGCCCTACGGTGATTGCAAACTTCCATGGATCACTCCTCTTCTCAGGGAAGTCCATCTTTGAGCACTCCTCTGCGATCTCTGCCATGGATCTCTTCTTGCTAAGGGTGTCTTTGAGGAATCGCTTTCTTGACCTAACTTTAGCAATATAGGCAAACCATGGAGCTTTGACCCTCTCATTAGTAGAATTATCACTAATTGGCTTACTTGATTTATCAATAAGGGACATAGGAGGGTTAGGAGTCATACCTGGGCTTACCTGTTTGGGCCCGAAACAGAGCATTATAGGAGATTGAGCTTGGAAAGTGCAACATTGAAGAGTTATGGTTTGGATATTGCAAGTGTTGAAATTTAGGAGTCTTGATTCCCGAATTATAAAAGCACCACATAGCCAAATAATTCCATACCCTTTATTTCATACCAAGCCCCATTACAACCCCGCCGAATGGAGTCTTCTTTGAAGTCTTCCATTGAGCGAAAGTCCTCCGGATAGTTCTTATTGCATTTTCATAATTGGTTGTGAAGTGGATTTTTATAAATTGCAATGTTTATGAGATTGTATATGGAATTGAGTTGAGAGTTGATCTTCATAGCCTAAACACATGAGAGTTGAGTGCAAACACATTATCCCTGTGAGGTTGGATTAAAATTGCATATGCCTATGGATCGCCAAAATATGTGCTATGACGTTAAATTCACTTGCGTTCTTTTCTTCTTCGTCATTCCTTTTTGCTTAGAAACCTAAAATCTTTGTTAGAAATATAGATAAAGCCATGAATTATCTCAGTTTTAAAAATTTAAAAAGCCAAAAAGTCAAAAATCCTAAAAACCATCTATGAAAAAAAATCAAGTTTTATGTACAAGCTCTAGAGTTTTGAGTCGCTGGGCCGACTTCTCCGTCAATGCTTCATGACCCTTTTATGTAGGTTCTTTTGGTAGTATCTAAGTTCGGCGACCAAGGCTTCTTCGATGTCAGGTTCTTCTTTGGGCGCTTTCCTTCTCTTTCTTGACCTAACTTTAGCAATATAGGCAAACCATGGAGCTTTGACCCTCTCTTTAGTAGAATTATGAAATAATTGGCTTAATTGATTCATCAATAAGGGACAGAGGAGGGTTGGGAGTCATACTTGGGCTTACCTGTTTGGGCCCGAAACAGAAATCTTCGGGCTGAGGGGTGGTCGATGTCGACCAAGGTGGGTCGATTTCGAGTTCTTTGGTCAATATCGACATGTGGGGGTCGATATCGACCTCTGTGACCCCATACTCAAGCTCCTGGTAATGATCTGGCATACTCGATTTCGACCAAGGGGGGTCGATTTCGATGTTTTTAGTCGATATCGACTGGTTCCAGTCGATGTCGACCCTGCTTGCGGTTTCCGTCCTCGTCAACAAAAATTTTCTAAGCTTTTCCTTAGCCGGTGAGAGGACTACTTGCTCCAGGTGCTTTGTTTCGCTCATGGTTGGGTTGAAAGAGAATTCTATCACTTCGTTCCCTATAGTAAAGGTTAGTAATCCTCGACGTACATTGATATTGGCATCAGCAGTAGCTAAGAAAGGCCTACCAAGGATAATAGGCGGGCATGGATCTCTTCTTGCTAAGGATGTCCTTGAGGAATCGTACATAGGCGGGCATCTCGCTTAGGGCTTCTGTAAGAGGAATGGTAATGTTAAGAACTTGAAGAATCTTTACAAAGCACCTAAACTTACCTTTGGTGGGATCCTCCAATGCTTTGGATGGGAATGGCAACGTCTTCTTTGGTGGAGGGGCCAAAACGGTGGTCGGAGGGGCCTGTTGAATATCGACATCGACTGGGCTCTAGTCGATATCGACTAGAATGGTCGATGTCGACCTCTGTTGTGGCTTCGATGGCTCTGCAGTGGCCTCGATGTTGACCAGTGGGTCGATCTGGTGGTCGATATCGACCTCATCCTCGACATCGACTGGTCTTTCGATGTCGACTAGATCTGCTGCTTTCTCCGATTCCGTTCGTGACTTTTGTACTTTGTTGCCACTCCTTAATTGCATGGATGCGACATGGCCCATCCCGGATTGCCCCTTAGGATTTGTAGTGGGTTGCCCAGGGAATGTTCCGGACGGTCTAGGGATTTGCGCCGCCAGTTGACCCAGTTGGGTCTCTACGTTCTTTTTCCAAACATCCATCTCCCCAATCCTTGTGGTAAGGTGATTGAGTTGAGAATGGATAGCATTGTTGGATTGATCATTCTTAGCTTGGTTACGTCTTATCTCATCCAGCACAAGTTGAAGATCATCCTTCTTTTGGTCTCTCTCCGGGTGCCCAGGAGCTCTATAAGGCGGGGGGTCCCTAGGGTTAACCGGGTTCCTTTGTGGTTGATGGAACCTTTGGTCTCCCCAATATTGGTGATTGGGACCCCTCATGTAGCACGCCTCCTGGTGAGTCTCCGCTAGATGTACTTGTTCAGCATGGGGGCACTCGATGGTGGTGTGCCGCTGTGATCCGCATTCAATGCAATCTTGGTTCGCTGAAAGGAACCTCACTTGCTTTTGGAGATTTTGAAGTTGATCTCTATGGAATTGCTCTTTTACATCCGGATCGATTACATTGTAGGGTTTATATAAGAGCATAGAAGGAGCAGGCCTCAATGATGATGATGTGTCGGAAGCCTCAGGAGTCCCATATGTATTGTCGAATTCCACCAACCTCTCTATGGTTTCCCAAGCCTCTTGTGGAGCGAGTTCAAGGTAGCCATAGGAGGTGTAAGTGTTGATCCTCTCCTTGGTGGCAGCATCAAGAGCATTGTAAATGATTTCCTGAATCACGTACGGTGGTTGGCCATGCGTCGGGCATGATCGTAGTAGGTCCTTAAACCTTTCCCAAACAGTCGCCAGAGCCTCACCAGGCTTTTGTTTGAAAGCCGTGATTTTCTGTCGGATCAACGCCGTCTTAGAAGGTGGGAAGAACTTGTGGAGGAATGCGTCCTTGACTTCATTCCAGGTGCGGAGTGATCTTGAGGCTAAGCTTTCCAACCACTGCAATGCTTTTCCTGTAAGAGACCAGCGAAAGGCTTTTAGTTGGACATACTCAAGACTTTGTCCATCAGCAATTGTATCACAAAGGTCTAAGAAGGTCGATATATGTGCCATAGGGCATTCATTAGGTTTTCCTTCATATTGATGCCTTCTAATCTCAGTAAGGAAGTTAGGTTTAATTTCAAAATTAGAGGCAGGGATAAGAATTGCCGATTCAGGCACGGTGAGTGCGGGGTGTATGTATTGCTTGGCATTTCGAGGGAGGGCATTGATTTGGGCTTCTATTTGCCTCCGGCCTTCCTCCTCCCTATCCGCACGCTCCTTAAGTTTCACCTCTCTAGTCGTTAAGTCCTCAACCTGCCTCCTTAGTTGTTCAATTAGTTCAGCTTGGTTCACGTTGTCCGCCATGATTCTTTGTGCTTGGGCTCTTAGATGGAAATAGCGCTCAGGGTCGTCTACTCCTTCAAATTCAGGTGGGCGATCAGCGCGTCGCATACACCTACAAGACCAAACTAGGTAGAGACGTAAGATAAACTACTAGGGCGCGATTGATTGCCTCCCCGGCAACGGCGACAATTTGTTAATAGGAGGAATGTGTCGAGTATCTCAAATAAAAATATAAAGATGCATAAATGTAAACCGACTCCTAGCCTATGCAAATAATTACAAGACTTCCTCCCGTTGTAGTGGAAGGGTAGTCAGGATCGATCCACGAGGAGGCGTGTCAGCGGGATCCTAGTAGCATTGGAAATCTCACGTCTTGTGTCGACCAGAAGCCTCGATTTCGACCTTGGACCTCGATGTCGACCTAGGCTGTCGATCTTTTCTACAACATAAGACCTGCAGAGACAAAAACGGCAATCGATATCGACTGGAGAGGTCGATATCGATGTTAGCAGACGAAATCGACTGGCTCAGAAGACTGCCAGTCGACACAGGTGGTCGAAATCGACGTTTGGGGGGTCGATATCGATGTTCAGTAACTTAGCAGTGATGATCGTTGTCGACTCAGAAAACTGTCGACGAACTCAGTGGCCGATATCGACGTCTGGGGGTCGATATCGATGTCTTCCTGCAGTGGGTTAGTTCTTCGTCGGCAAAGAAAGGCCGAAGACTTTAGGATGGATGAGGATGTGATGAACAGAAATAAGACAGTGGCTTTATGTGTATAAAAGCTATGTAAAAGGCAACTCCTAGGATTAGGGTTTACCACAACGTTAACCAATGCATGCGATGAGATAAATAAGACGGACAATTGCGCTATTTCACCCGAGGGACGGGCTTTCGCCGTACACCAACTCTTAGGTTTACTCTTGCAAATAAACCTAATTGTCTCTATCAATTTTATGTTTATAACTCAAGTTGGTAGCATGAATCCCTTTTCTTTCGATTAGGACTAAACATAGAATTGTAGGAGATGATATAGATACAACGATATCAACATCTAATACTTACCTCAAGCGCGTATGGCTAACGTCGGGCTCACCCCGACCCCAAGAGCTTTGGGGGACTACTCGCTCATGTTGATTGTAGACATGCTTTAAATTGAAATAACTTGCATAAATGGAAAATTTCGAATCTTTACAATCTCAACGCCAACTATCGTAAGCGCTTGAAACTTTAAAGCTCAAAAACTCTAACTATCTATTGCCTATTACTATTGTCTTACTTGCTTGGATGATTAACAAACCAGCCCCTAGGGCTTTATTTATAGGCTACTAATCCTTGCTATCCGAGGATTGTAACTTCTATCCAAACTATGAACTCTATCCAAACAATTAGGATAGGTCTTTTATTTTGATAAAACTTTAAACTAACTTGATAAAACTTAAAGGTAAAAAGATAAATAAGTGTTCAGCTGCCATCTATCTAGAAGTACAAGATAAATCCGTGCCTCCTTGAAGATAAAGTTCCCAATCCGCATCTCGAAATCGAGTCTATCTTCTGTTGAGATAAGGTCGATATCGATGTCTGTGTTCCTGCTCGACTTGTCCAGTTTCCGTCGATGTCTATGTTGAGGTCGATATTGATGTAGCATGTCGATATCGATGTCTTCTTGGTTGGTCTGTGTGATCTATCTCGACACTCAGAAGGCGTGTCGACAACTATGGTCGATATCGATGTTTTAAGGTCGATATCGACCTCTGCTCAGCTTCACTTGGCTTCTTCGTTTTGATTCCGATTTCACTCGAATTCCTGCATGGTTAGCTCAAAACTTGTGCAGACTCTATTTCTTATATTTTAGCCCATTCTTACACAAGTTTATATTCTTTTGGACATTTTCTTTGGAAATCGAATAAAATAAGAAGTCAAACGATGCAATAAAAGAGGTACAAATATGTACATCACCCATGCGTCGGGCATGATGTCAGCAAGTCCTTAAAGCGCTCCCACGCATGTGCCAATGTCTCACCTGGCTTTTGTTTGAAAGCCATGATCCTTTATCGCAGCATCACCGTTTTAGATGGAGGAAATAACTTGTTTAGGAACGCATCCTTCACCTCTGCCCATGTCCTCAGCGAGCGTGGAGCCAAAATCTATAGCCATTGCAATGCCTTCCCTGCCAAAGACCATCGAAAAGATTTTAGTCTCACATACTCTAAATTCACACCATCAGCAATAGTTTCACACAAATCCATGAAAGTAGAGATATGTTGCAAAGGGCATTCATTAGGTCTTCCTTTAAAAGTGTTTCTTTTAATCTCAGATAGGAAGTTTATTTTCATTTCATAATTTGAAGGAGGAATTAAAATAGCGGATTAAGGAACATGTAGCAGCGGATGCATGTACTGCATCGCCGTCTGTGGATACTGATTGAGCCGCTCTTGGGCTTGTCTGCGCACATCCTCCTCTCTATCAGCACGCGGCGGCCCTCTCAGCATCGATTGTAGCATTATGATCATCAATTTCTTTCCTCAACCGCTCAATGGTCTCAGCGTGTGTCTCGTTATCCGCCATTATTTGAATAGATTTGTTGCGAAGATGAAAGAAACGTTCAGGCTCGTCAATGGTTTATAGGATAGGTCCGCGATCAGAGCGTCGCATAAACCTGCAAAATAAGCACTAAAGAAGATCGTGAGAAAACTTAGGTGGCGATTGATAGCCTCCCCGGCAACGGCGCCAATTTGTTCGTAGGGGGAGGTGATTCGCTTAAATAAAATATTAAATAAATATCACAACTAAGCCAACTCCATGTTCAAGCAAATAAAATACAAGAATCCCTCCTGATTTAGTGGTAGGGTGATTCAGGATCGAATCCACGAGGAGGTATGTCAGCGCTTCCTAAGTTGCAATCACGATCAAGCTTTGGACTTCAGGAGACACTCGATATCGATGTGTCTGGTCGATATCGACCTCAGTTTTGGTCGATTTCTAGTGAGTTTCTTGCAGAAGACAAAAGCAAAGCAGTCGATGTTGAGATGGACCTAGATATCGATGTTAGTGCTCGATATTGACCTTGCTAGTCGATTTTGATGTCTGTAACAGAAACTGTATACGTAACCTATTTGTCGGAAAAGTAGTCCGAAGAGCGTAGAATGGTGATGGAAAGATGGACAGAAATAAAAAACTCAATTTTTTTTTATAAAATTCAATAAACTAAAGGCTTCCAAGCTCGGGGATTCATGCCATAACGATATTCATGCAAGTATGATGCTAAAGTTAAGAAATTCAATGTCTTTCCGTCAAATAACTTTCGTTACCAACACTTAGGTGATTAGAGGCTCTCGCATAAAACCTAAGAGTTATTATCCAATTTATGAGTAATCCAAGTTCACAATATGATTGGCTTTCGCTTCAATAATGCAAATAATGAATCTCCTTGACTTTCGCAAAGGATCATGCATAGGATAGAAGACGAAATCACATAAAAATCATACCTTTGATGCACTTACCTTACATTGCTATCGTCGGGCTCACCCCGACCCTAGAAGTGGGTTGACTACTCGCGCTTCATCGATAAACTTATCATCATCATGTAAAAGAAACTACTTTGTATAAAATTGCAAAAGAGAAAGTGCACCGAACCAAGCCACTCCGTTCTTGCTTACACAAACTCAACTCGGCCTCTCTCTCTCTTTCTCTCTCTCTCTCTCTCTCTCTCTACAAATTCTCTGCGATGAAACTAAAACTCTTTCTGTTCTTGGATGATTAAACTCAGCCCTAATGGCCTCTAGATGTAGATCTCAAACCTCGTTATCCAAGGATTCGAAAACCTATCTTTATTCTCTAAGATAAAACTTAATAAAAGTAAAAACTAAAAACTCCTTGGTAAACATCATAAACTGATAAAGTCTGGTAGTAGAAGATAGAAGATCTCGACTTTAGGATAGACGTGCACGCTTTGGATAGAATTCTATCAAAAACTGAGTCAAATCTTTTCTGCAGCAACATCGATATCAACCTCCAATCCTCGATATCGACCTCACTTTATCTTGTCTCGAGCACTCCTTCTCTTCCTCAGATTGGCACTCGACTTTTATCTTTATCATCGATTAAGGCCACTCGATATCGACCTACAGACATCGATATCGACCTCTTCTGAGTCGACATGCTCTGTTTCCCCTCTGCTCGATTTCTGCTTGCTCTGTTTCACTCGATGTCGAGGTTCAAGATCGATTTCGACCTCTCCAGTAGAATTCGAGTTCTTTTTCCGCTCTGCATCACTTTTCCAAATCTTGTCCATTTTCGTCTCGATTTCTGCAAAATATCATAAAAACTCGTGTAGACCTCTATATTTGACAATTATGCATAAACTAAACTAATCTTATGTTTTCCCATTAATATGCATGCAAATAACGTTAAAATGGACATAAATGTGCATAGAAAATATGGCAATTTGCGTGCACATCAAACCATCTATCATCTCTCAACAAGCGGTTCACAATGAAGTACAGTACAACCAGTACACATGTTCTCCTCCAATATTAGCCCCAACCAACCCAACTATGACCCATCCTCAAATGATACGACCCTAATGTACATATTTAGTACCCTTTTTATTGCACCTTTTGACTTCATATTTCATTCAATTCCCAAAGAAAAGGTTGAAAAATAATATAAATTTGTGTAGAATGAGCTAACGTGCAAGAAATAGAGTATGCACAAGTTTTGATCTAAATATGTAGGAATTGGAGTGAAATTGGAGTCAAAACGAAGAAACCAAGTAAAGCAGAAAAAAGGTCGAAATCGACTAGACTAGTCGATATCGACTGAAGCATCGATACAGACTCTTAGTGTCGAGACAGACCAAGAACACCAACAAAGGAGAGCACTCGATATCGAGTGAAGGAGGTCGTTATCAACTAAAATCTAGAGATCGAGTGGAATGAAGCCCGTCGAGCAGAAACGAAGAGGTCGATATCGACTGATCTGGCCGATATCGACTGGATTTCGACACGGGTTGGATGCGCTTTTCGAGACGCGGATTGCAAGTCTATCTACATAAGCCATGGTTTATCCCCTATTTTAGATAAGATTATGTCTTAAGGGTGATTTCCTTTTTACCCTAAGATTTCTATTAGTTATTTTAGATATTTACCTTAAATAAAAGATCTATCCTACTTGTTTGGATAGAATTTAGATAGAAGATAGAAGATACTTTCCTTGAACAACAAGGATTAGTAGCCTATAAATAAAGCCCTAGGGGGCTGGTTTTTATTTATTCAAGTCACAATTCCAATAGATAACAACAATAGCTAGAGAAGTAGAGAGTTAGAGAGAAGTATTAGGGTTTGGCGTTTGCGAGAGCCGGCGTTGAGTTGTAAAGCTTCGAAGGTTGAAATTTAATGCAAGTTTCTTCTTTTAAATCAAAGATGTTTGTTTCCATGAAGAGCGAGTAGTCGTCCCACTTCTAGGGTTGGGGTGAGCCCGACGGTAGCCATGTAAGTAAGCTTATTCTCTATTTGATTATGCGATCTCTTCTTCTACCCCGTGCATAATCCTTTATGCGAGTTTAGGATCATTCCTTATTTACCTTATATGAAGCAAAAGTGGATTATATATGTGAATTTGGATAGTAATTAGGTTTTTCATGCGAAAGTTGACATAAACCCTAATTATGAAAAAGGTAGAAACAATTAGGTTTTTATGCGAAAGCCTCTATATCCCTAATTGATGTTGAGAAAAGTTTAATCTTTTATGTGAATTGGTCATAATACATGCATGGTTACCGTCGTGGTGAATCCCTATCCTAGGAGCCTTTTAGTTTATTGAAGTGAAAACCCTAAAAATCTGCTGTTTTTATTTCCTTTCTTTTATTTGCTGTTTTTCTACAAATCGACATCGTCTGGAGAACCACTCGATATCGACCATTCTAGTCGATATCGACCACTCTGCATCGAGCGACATCATCGTCGACAGTTTTTTGAGTCGACAGAGCTACTAATCCACTCGAAATCGACCGTTCCAGTCATATCGAGTTCTTCTGTTGTTTTCTCTCTTTGCAGGTTTTCTCTCCAGATTGACGTCACCACTAGGAATCGACTGCCCGTCTGGTCCTGTCGATATCGACTGTTCAACTCGATATCGAGGCTTCTGGTCAACTTGCGCAGAGTTCGCAGAGACTATTCAGGCACCATTGACCCGCCTCCTCGTGGATCGATCCTGATTCCCTTCAACTACAACGGGAGGAAGTCTTGTAATTTATTTGCATGGATAGAGGATTGGTTTGCATTTATATTATATTTGTTTAAGTCAATTCTTCCTCCGCTAACAAATTTTGGCGTCGTTGCCGGAGAGGCTATCAATTGCGCCCTATTTAGTCTATCTCACTCTTTTACCTAGTGTTTTATTCCAGGTGTATGCGATGCACTGATCGCCCACCTGAATTCGAAGGTATAGACGACCCTGAAAGCTATCTTCACCTTCGTGATAGAATCCAAAGAGCCATGGCAGACCAATAGACCCAGGCTCAACAAATTGAGCGTCTAAGGAAGCAATTCGAGGACTTCACAACTAGAGAGGCGGCACTCAAAGAGCGTGCAAGCAGGGAGGAGGAAGCTAGGAGGCAAATAGAAGCCCAAATCAATGCTCTCCCTCAGAATGCCAAATAATACATGTACCCTGTGCTCTTAGTGCCTGAATCGGCCATTCTTATCCCTCCTTCTGCTTTTTAGATTAAACCTAGCTTCTTAACTGAAATTAGGCGACGTCAATTTGAGGGAAAACCTAACGATTGTCCTCTAGATCATATTTCACTATTCCTTGACTTGTGTGATACAATTGCAGATGGACAAAGCCTTGAATATGTTAAATTGAAGGCTTTTCGTTGGTCTCTCGCAGGGAAAGGTCTAGCATGGTTGGAGAGCCTAGCCCCCAGATCGCTCCGCACGTGGGATGAGGTTAAGGATGCATTTCTCAACAAGTTCTTCTCACCATCCAAGACATCGGTGATACGCCAGAAGATCATGGCCTTCAAAAAAAGGCCACATGAAACCCTGGCGCAAGTGTGGCAACGGTTTAAGGAGCTGCTGAGGTCTTGCCCTACGCATGGGCAACCACCCTACATCATACAGGAGATCATCTACAACATCCTGGACGTAACAACAAAGGAGAGAATCAACACCTATACCTCCTATGGGTATCTCGAGCTCCTACCACAACAAGCTTGGGATACTATAGAGAGGTTGGTCGAATTGGACAACACCTATGGGACTCCTGTGGCCTCCGACTCAAGGCCTCCTCCATCTATGCCACTCTATGAGCCCTCCAAGGAGATTGATTCCGACGTCAATGACCAATTCATGCAAGATCAACACAGGAGGCTTCAAAAGCAAGTCAAATTCCTCTCTTCCAGCCAACTCTGCACTGAATGTGGCTCCGTAAGGCATATCACCACTGATTGCCCCCACACGGAGCAAGTACAACTAGCGGAGACTCACCAGGAGGCGCGCTACATGAGGAATCCCAATCACCAGGGGTACCAAAATTGGGGAAATCAACCACCCCAATACAACCCCAGGGATCCTCCGCCATACAGAGCACCTGGCCATCATGACAGAGAAAGGAGGGATGATCTACAACTTATCCTAGACGAGATGAGGCGGAACTAAGCGGAGACAAAGCAATCTAACAATGACATCCAAACATCATTACATGGCATTAACTCCAGGCTTGGCGAGATTGATACATGGAGGAAAGGCGTTGAGACCCGAGTGGGTCAATTGACGGCATCAATTCCACGACAACCCGGAGGGCTCCCTAGCCAACCATAGGCCAATCCAAAGGGGCAGCCATCGGGCCACATCGCCGCCATTTGTTTAAGGAATGACAAGGAGTTACCTTTCAACGTCGGAGAAGGGGAGAAAATCCCTAGAGAGCTAGTCGATATCGAGCACCCCCAGTCGATATCGGCTGACCCACTTGATGTCGACCCTCCTGTCGACGTCGACCCTGTCTAGACGAACCTGAGATCGACCACATCAATCGATATCGGCACCCCACCAGTCGATATCGACCATTAATCAGCACCACCTCGATCCTTTCCCGCTCCGCCAATGAAGAAGACATTGCCCTATCCTTCCAAAATCATCAAAGGATCCAGCGGACGCACAGTTCCAACGCTTTGTGAAGGTTCTCCAAAGCCTTAATGTCACCATTCCATTCACAGAGGCCCTTCATAAAATGCCATCATACGTCCGCTTCCTCAAGGATATCCTAAGTAAGAAGCGATCAATTTCTGAGATCGCTGAGGAGTGGAGCAAGGTGGACTATCCAGAGAAGAGGAGTGATCCTGGTAGATTCGCCATCACCATTGGGCTTGGCCAACATCGCTACAAGGCCTTGTGCGACCTAGGGGTTAGCGTGAGCCTCATGCCTTTGTCCATCTGGTCAAAGGTCAACATTGGAGCCTTGGAGCCAGTTGATATGAAGCTATACATGGCCAATAACAATTTTGTAAGGCCCACAGGCATCATGGATGACGTCCCAGTCAAGGTGGGTAAGTTCTTTATACCCACTGATTTCATTGTACTTGATATGGCATAGGATCCTACTTGCCCTATCATCTTAGGAAGGCCGTTCCGAGCTACGGCTGATGCCAATATCAGTGTGCGAAAGGGACTCTTGTCATTCACTATTGGCAATGAAGTCATCGAATTCTCCTTCAACCCTACAATGAAGGAGATACAACAAATGGAGGTCAAGGCGATGCAAATGGGGAGTGTCATCCCTTGCGATGAACCAACGGAGAGAGCCTTGACCGACGAGGAGCTAGAGGAAAGGGCCATGGAGGCCCAAATGGAGGAGCTTTTGGAGATTTGGCACCAAGCCGACGATAGAGAAGAGCCAGACAGAGCACTCAAAATTGACACAACCCAGTCGATATCGAGTGAACATGAGCCAAATCGACTGCCAGAAGCTAAGTATGGGGTCAACACAACACTTGGAATCGACCAGAGCTAGTCGATATCGACTGGGCCCACTCGAGATTGATTCCCCCTACTCGACTTGCCTCCATCGACAGAATAGACAGAGGTCGATATCGAGTAACCTACTCGATATCGACTGATCCGTGAGAACAGCACGGACTCCAAGGTAAGTTCAGGTAAGAATCCTCCACCCTTAGAGATAAATTATAATATCCCTTTAATGCGAGTATCCTTGTTTGTATGCCTAACTAACATGATAGGTAAGCCCATAAAAGAATACAAGGCAGGCGACAAGGTGCTTATGGAGCAATGCAACGCCCTGGGATGCAAAAGAAAGGATGGAAGGAAGGGTTCAGTCATGACGGTCTACAAAGTCTATCCAGGAAGGTTAGAGCTTAAGGACAAGAAATGGACGGTGTTCAAAGTAGAGCTTGAAAGCCCTGAAGCGGACATGAGAGCGATATGGTCCCTACATGTGCCACCTTGGAGAGAAGCGCGGACGAAGTTGGCCTAGCTACTATAAAGTCTAGAGCTTGTACATAAACCCCTTTAAATTTCCACATAGATGGTTTTTAGGTTTCAAATTTTTGAATTTTTGGGATTTGGAGACTTTGGATATGCTGTGGTTTTATCTATTATGCACTAACGATTTCAGGAATGACGAGGAAGGAAAGAAGCTTCTACAGAGGTACTCAAAATCGACCAAACCAGTCGAAATCGACCAACTGGGATTGAGCCATCTCCTGGAGTTGACATCGATGACTCAGGAGATTAAAGGAGTAGTCGATATCGACCAACATAGTCAATATCGACCAATTTATGGCAGCCCTCGACTTCAAATTCTCCCTCGACTTCGACAGATGCAGTCGACATCGACCACTGTACTCGACATTGACTACTGGCATCGACTGACCTGAAATCGACTTGAATCCGCAGGTTTCTCTGTGAGTTTCTCTTCACCCTTTATTTTCTTTTAATACAGTGAGGACACTGTATATTTTAAGTATAGGGTGGGGTAGAAACATGTCTTATGGTCACAACTTGGTTTTCTTCTTTGCATTGCATTCATGTTTAAGTTTTTGTTCTTAGTCCTTATTTTAAAAAAAAATAAAAAAAATCCAAAAAAATAGAAAATGTAAAAAATACAAAAAAATGCATATTTACCTGAAGTTTGTTTTTAAACCCTACTTAGACGTCCTATGATAAGAACTCAATAGCTGACTTGATCATGTAAATCCTATGGCATATTTGGCTGGTTTAGCCTAAGTCCTTAAAATTGTTTTTTATGTAGATTGTGAACTTGTGATGAAATTGAACACATATGATCTTGGGGTAAAAAACAAATCCAACAAAAATTGTTCTAGTGAGAATTTTGGCCTATAGGGAGAACATTAAAAATCCCTCTACTTTCTTGAGTGTATACTCTTCCTATGCATCTCTAAATGTTGTGATAGTTATTCAAAACCAATACATACATATGTTTATGTTTACAAGAATTAAATGATGGAGACATCTTTTAAGCCATTTTTATCCTCTCTTTACCTACCCTGCATTATCTCTGCTTGAAGCCAGAATATTAGCCTGAGCCTCATATTGCAAACTCCACAAAGTTATCCCTAGCCGAATTGAGCATGACCCCCATTTTGGAATTGAGACTTAGATTGGTTAGAATAATGCATTGTGGAAAAAAAGTGCATATTATCTAGTTTTGAGCAAAGAAATTATGGGTTGGTACATATTTGCATCTTGTCATACATTGTAAAAGGATTTTTTAGCTCACCATATAAATGCACATTATTTATTTATTTATTTAATTTCGTGCAGAAAAAAATTTGTTACATAGTGCATGAGCCAATTATTCCTTAGTTCTTTTATTTTATACAAGTTCTATATTTTTGAAAGCATATTAGGGTTGAAAGAAGGTTGATGATCATTATGGAAGATAAGTTTGGAAAGTGCATTATTTTGAGATTTGGTTTGGATATAGAAGTGTTGAAGTTTAGGAGTCTTGATTCCGGAATTTTATAAGCACAACATAGCCAAATAATTCAATACCTTTTATTTCTTACCAAGCCCCATTACAACCCCGCCGAATGGAGTCTTCTTTGAAGTCTTCCATTGAGCAAAAGTCCTCCTGATGGTTCTTATTGCATTTTCATAATTGGCTGCGAAGTGGATTGTTATAAATTGCAATGTTTATGAGTTTGTATATGGAATTGAGTTGAGAGTTGATCTTCATAGCCTAAACACATGAGAGTTGAGTGTAAACACATTATCCCTGTGAGGTTGGATCAAAATAGCATATGCCTATGGATCGCTCAAATATGTGCTATGACGTTAAATTCACTTGCTTTGCTCTGCTACCACTTATGATGTTGCTTTTGACAAGGATGAAGACTTGAAGGGTGATTGTAGGTGTTGGTTACTGCTTGGTTATTGCTTGAGGACAAGCAAGTCTAAGAATGAGTTAACGTGCAAGAAATAGAGTCTGCACAAGTTTTGATCTAAATATGTAGGAATTGGAGCAAAATTGGAATCAAAACGAAGAAACCAAGTAAAGCAGAAAAAGGTCAAAATCGACTAGACTAGTCGATATCGACTGAAGCATTGACACAGACTCTGGGTGTCGAGACAGACCAAGAACACCAGCAAAAGAGAGCACTCGATATCGAGTGAAGGAGGTCGATATCAACTAAAACCTAGAGATTGAGTGGAATGAAGCCCGTCGAGCAGAAACGGAGAGGTCGATATCGACTGGATTTCGACACGGGTTGGATGCGCTTTTCGAGACGCGGATTGCAAGTCTATGTACATAAGCCACAATTTATCCCCTATTTTAGTTAAGATTATGTCTTAAGGGTGATTTCCTTTTTACCCTAAGATTTCTATTAGTTATTTTAGATGTTTACCTTAAATAAAAGATCTATCCTACTTGTTTGAATATAATTTAGATAGAAGATAGAAGATACTTTCCTTGAATAGCAAGGATTAGTAGCCTATAAAGAAAGCCTTAGGGGTCTGGTTTTTATTTATTCAAGTCACAATTCCAATAGACAACAACAATAGCTAGAGAAGTAGAGAGTTCTTCTGTTGTTTTCTCTCTTCGCTGGTTTTCTCTCCATATCGACGTCACCACTAGGAATCGACTTCCCCTGTCGATATTGACTGTTCAACTCAATATCGAGGCTTCTGGTCGACTTGCGCAGAGTTCGCAGAGACTATTCAGGCACCGCTGACCCGCCTCCTCGTGGATCGATCCTGATTCCCTTCCACTACAACGGGAGGAAGTCTTGTAATTTATTTGCACAGATAGAGGATTGGTTTGCATTTATATTATATTTTTTAAAGTCAATTCTTCCTCCGCTTACAGGCCCTCTGTCTACGACATTCCACGTGTCCCAGTAAAACAGTATATGGGACCCCTTTAGGCTTATGGGTTCCCACCATTTCACAGTCAATAAATCGCACCTCCACGCCCACCTTATAACCCTCATTGCGCTCCAAGAGTGAGAGGAGGATATCATGGGCGTGATCGTAGAGGACGTAACCGAGGGAGAGGTTCAGAAAATTCCCCCCAAGCAATCATGAGGCATTCAAGAGGCTAGATCGTCAACGAGCAAAAACCCCTATTCGAATAGAGATGACAGAAACCCTCCTCCATCCAACGGTTGCGTAAATACCATCGCAAGAGGCCCATCCTCATTTGGCATGAGTAACCAGGAGAGGAAGAGTTATGAGAGAGAAGGCCGCCAACCTCCCTCTGAATCTAGCATTAGGCAGGCTTCAGCTGAGCACGTAGTCTTAAACTTCCTACAAATGATCGTGATCTGAGCATGCCGCACTCTGACCCTTTGGTTATTCATGTTCAAATTAGTAGAAAGAAAGTAAAATGCGTCCTCATTGACACCTGAGTAGATGTCCTCTATTGGAATGCTTTCAAACAACTCGGGATCGGGAAGAGCGCCCTTCGCTTATATTCAGGCAGACTTATCTCTTTCTCAAGGAATGAATTTGAGGCCACTAGGACCATCGAGCTCGCATTAACCTTGGTATTCGAAGTTCGGAATCTACTATTTTTACTACTTATTTGTAGATTATAAGATTCGAGCTCGAAAGGTGGAGAAATCATGATCAAATGGAGCTAAGAAGAGCTAAGGGACAATCCATGGAAGAGCTAATAACATGTTAAGGCAAGCCAAGGAAGGCTTAAAAGTCAAATTGGGAAGCTAAGGAGCACGATGACAAGAGCGGAAACGAAGAATATGAAGAAATATCCTCTTTAAGCTTCTAAGAAATTCGAATTAGATTTTAGTGTCTTGATAAAAGTTGTAGTCCTTTAAAAGATCTTTCCAATGCATATTCATATGCATCAATTGGACGAACGATGACTCCGAAAAATGCATTACAAATTCAGTCCGTCGAAGTTAATGCCACAGTAAGAACGACGCCCGCCGGTTTAGTTGTTTTGCGGATCTGCACAATACGACCCAATTCTATCTTTATGGAAACTCTATCTAAAGTTTTCTAGGGTTTGTGCCGCCAACTTTAGGCTATTTTATTAGACATATTTTCAGTAGCTTTGGAGAATCTAATTCATTCATTAGCACATTCATATGGAATGCTTTAGAAGATGGAAGTTTAGGGATTCAAGGTACGTTATGCATACTTAGAATTCTTGTGGTTTTGTTGCAATTCAAGACTTGGTTGGTTGAATTGTGAGATTTAATTCCTATTGTTATTTCATTATCCTTGTGCTCATATTGTTGATTGCATATATTCTCTCTTGATTTGCGCACCTTGAGAGAATTTGCATTCATGCTAGTGATTAATGATTTCATGAGAATAGTTAATCCATGGTAGAAAGCAATAGGTAATTTATCCCGTGAAAGCATCAATTGGATATGCAGGATAATGACACTTGGTTAAATATCAGTTCCTTTGAGATTAGGGTTAAAGGAGTTAAACCCTTTGACAATCTAATTGATTAGGAGGGTTGGTACTGCCAAACTTCCAAGTAATTTGGGATTTCATGCTGCTGTGTGTTTTAAGAATCCATTAGGATCGCATATAGTGTAAGGGGTTGGTAAGCCTTTGAGGGATATAAATCTATTTAAACCAAAGTCGGAATAACTACTGATATCAATTGCATTCATTGCATTGCATTAGAATAACCAGGGATTGAGTCAAGGATCAAGTAAACCAACCAATGTTGCAAATTGTATGCGAAACCACATTCTTCTATTTTATCTTCTATTTGTTCTTATTAACACTTTCATCTTAGTTTATTTTCATTGTCTATCTTTATTCACATTCATATCCTATCTTTACCTTCATAATTAATAAATAAACATTGCGATAGAAGTACTCTATGGGTTCGACCCCTTGCACACTATAGTTTGTTAGTTTGGGTTATTATTTCTTTGGCGAGGTGAAACCTAAAGACAATTCTCCTCCGTCAGCGGTGCAAAGTCTCACTATTAGGATAATGCAATTAGACATCTGTTGTCAACATATGTCTTTAAAAAAAATTATGATCTCTATGTGCGTGGTAAAAGATCAAAACTTTTCACATCGGTTTTAAGCAGATGTCTTTTCTTGGTTAAAATATCTGTTTTATTTTAAATATAGATGTAAATCAACCCCTCAATTTTATTTATAACATATTCACTTGTTGTTAAACCATCGTTATTTTCCATTTATAATCTTTTGAAGATGTCCATACCAAGCCAAAATTTGACATTTATATCACTATTTAAAAAAATCAATCTATTAAAATAAAATAGACATCTTTTTTTATTATATTGATTGTGTGTATATTAATTTCATTTTTATAAATTTTGATTTTATATGGTTTTAAAATAATTTATGAGATGAAATATATACATAGCCGATGTATTAATATGATATAGATATCGTTCTTAGATTATTCATTTGGGTGTATATTAATTTTATATTTCTAATACGTGATATTGTATTGTTTTAAAGTAAAGCGCAATATAGTTTGTGTATATAAACAATGTAGTTATTACTATTTACATTAATTTATTTATGAAAAACAGATGTTTTTGTATTATTCAACATCATTTTATATGTTTATAATGATGTTTATTGTTATCAACATACATCAGTTTATATTATCATTTTAATGTAAAAATTTGTGTTAACCATTGATTTAGGTTAATTAGATGATGTCTATAATAATACTAACATCCGTTTTTATATAATTGTTTGATTTCAAGCTATAAAAGCACTACGTTTTTCATTTATAATCACATTCAGGCACTAGCTCCACTATTACTCCCCACTGAATTCCAGCATCAAATTACATTGTTGCATCTTTTAAACCATGTACACATTATCAAGAAATTACATTTCCCGGCCATGTCATTTCCTAGGATGCAAACTAAGAAAAAATAGATGAAACCATCAAATATCGTGACTGGAGGTGCTGTTCTCTACTGAATTCTAGCATCATGTAAATAATTCATAGCTACTATTTCGATCAAGTTTTCCTGGTAGAAATACAGAGAATTACAAGGTCAACACAATCCATTTAAGCATCAAAATCCTAAGATAAAAAAGATTCAAACCATTAAGATTTTGAAGAACATAAACCTAAGTTTCATGTTGGGCAATAAATGCACCATCTTTCAGAAACTATTACCTGTACGAGATTCCAAGCACAATGCCAAGCAACCCTTGAAAAAACTAGTGTTATTACTTCCACCCATTGGCGGAACTACTCTATGGCCAGAAGTGGCCATGGCCCCCACAACTTAAAAAATAATTATACAGGAATTTCACTTTTACCAAAGAGTAATAGATAGACAGTCGGATGCGCGGCCCCCACAACCATTAAAAATTTGAGAAAGGCGCTCAATTTTCTTCTTTTTTTCTCTAGCCCACTCAATAAGGCTCCGCCTCTTTCCCTTCTTCTTTGTAGAACCCTAAGCGACTGATGTAAAGACTGAATATATTTTGTATTAGTATTCTATATATTAAATTATTATTATTGAATTCAATTTGTAAAAGTGGAATAAAACCCGTCCTCGAGCGTGAATTTGATTTTAAAATCCTTCCGGCATCTATTTAAATTTAGGACTTTGATGGGATTTGATTTTCGCTTTCGAGTTCGGGTATCAATAAAAATTTATTTAAGCTCCGAGTTTTGATTGAAATTTATTTAATTCCGTTATCTTGAAATTGAATTAAAATTTGGTTAAAGTTGATTTAGTCGGGATTTGATAGAGTCGGGATTTGTGGGTTTTGAATTTGAATGTTGGGTATATCCTCTTCACATTTTATATTGGGACCACATATAAATATATATATATATACATTTATTTTCCTTTCTCTCTCTCTCTCTCTCTCTCTCTCTCTCTCCTCTTGTCTTCTTCCTCCTCAACAGCTCACACTCCCCCTCACCTCCTTGTTCCTCTTTTATTGTCCCAACCCTTAACCTCAGCACACTCCTTCCTCCTTGATTCCCTCTTAACCTTATCCTTTTCTTTTCCCCCCTTCTTTTGCCGTGAGCCATGGCCAGCCGCCGTCGCCGCCATCTCTCCTCCACCATTGTCGTCACCCCATTGGAGCCTCTTCGATGCCCTGTTCCGAGAGCCCAAAGCAGCAACAGCATCTTCGTTCCTCCTCCTTCCTCTGCGCTCCATCACTTCCAGTGCTTCCATCCAAAGCCGCCACAACAGCTGGTGCCACCAGGAGCCCGACGGAGCCGCTGCGCGCCCTCGTCCCTCCCCTGTTTGAACCCAAGCTGGTAACGCTCGATTTTTCTTGTTCTTGGCTCGAATCAGTTTAAAGGCGAACCTTTAACCCCTCTTCCATCGTCATAGGCCCAGAATCCCTCGAATCCATCGTCGTTGAAGCCGAATCCGCCCTCGGAGTTGGAGATTAGCGCTATCGGTAAGCTCTTTCTTTCTTCTCCTTCCTTGCACGCGTTTAGCTCTCTTTGCGTGGGTCTTGGTCGGGGAACCTTTTGGTCACCTGGGTTCTGAGTCGGGGTGGGAGCGGAGTCCGACGAGGGTGCCTTCCCTCTTCTTTCCTCCGGTTTTTTTGTCCGTTGTGAACAGAGGAAGGGTGAAGGTTGAAGACGGGTCCTCTGCTCTTTTTCTCTGTTGGGCCTATTTTTCGGGTTTGGGCTTCGGGTTGGTTGGATCCGGATCTCCTCTTCTTTCTTCATTCCGGATCTTCCTCTTCTTTCTTCATTTTGGGCTATCCGAATTGGGTTGTCGGGTTGGGCTTCCATTGGGCTCGGATCCGGACTCGGGTATAGGGCTTTAGGGTTGGGCTGGATTTTATTTCTGAATTGGTTATATATATATATTGGGTTATATATATATGGGGTTGTTGTTTTTATTTATTATTTCGGTAGTGTTTATATATATATATATGTATATGTTATATGTTATTATTTTTTCTGATTTTGGAAAATGATTATATATTTATATATTCTGAAATATTTTCATATATTTAAAAGGTTTTAAAAGTAATAATAATTGATATTGGGTTATGTATACATCTATGGATTGTTTGAGATTTTATGGATAACAAGTGTTGAATTATTTGAATATTATTATTTTGGGATTTTCTTATAATATTCTGGAAATTTATCATTATATATTGTGTTTGTTTTAAAATAATATTAATTGGATTATTTATATATGATGCATTTTATGAGGATTTAACTATGTGAATTAGGAATTTTCGAAGTGAATTGTTGGTTTTGATTTATAAATATGAGGAGTTATGAGGATTTAAATATGACTTTTGGAAATTGATTTTAAGGCCCAAGTGTTTAATATCGGGATTTGGATGAGCGATTCCAAAAGAATTGCTTGATTTTCTAAGTTGAGTTTTGAGAGATTGTTTTGAAAACGAGTTGACGAGATGCGATGAACATGGAATAATCTGAAATGGGATATGAGACGAGATATGAATGATAGTTAGGGGCGCCTTGTGTGAAATAGGTAGACTTATGCATTTATATGTTATTAGGTGTTTGTGAATGTTGGACGTTGCTTGCTATCGGTGATTCATTTCTTGGATTCTGCTCTGCCTTGTTCTCTGCTGTTCGGCTTATCCAGGTAAGTTCCTGTATGGGCTTACTCAGATTCGAAAGAGATTACCGGCTTGTGAACGTATGACATACTAGGTGTTGCATAAGCATTAAAGCATGCCATGTAGTATCATGCTAGGTTGCACTTGTGATTGAGCATTCTACTTCTTTACGCGTATGAAACAGAACGACCGTTATCTGTGATAGTCCTAGAGTCTTTGCTAGGGTCATAGGGTAGCCCAGCCCCATCGGGTGCCCTGAGTCTATCGAGTCGATATGAGCATGATGATAGCCCAGCAGCATCGGGCATGTTTAATTTATGTTATGATGATGAGATATGATATGATATGCTATAGCATCGAACTTGCCAGTCTCTGCACTAACGGGAAGGGGTGCAGAGGTAGGAGAGGGACATGCCACTTGGCATTCTGTGGGCGCCTTTACAATTCTTTTTCCGCATATTATGATTTAGGATCATGTTAGTGTGATTTAATTTCCGCACCTGCATCATCTTTATTATTAGCGTATGTGTATGTTCGCTTGCAGGACAGGGTGTGTTGGGGCCTCGGTCTGATCCCGCTCGCACCAATTGTTTTTAGGTATGATTGCTCCCTGTTTATATGGCGTGGGAAATTCCCCCGGCGATTGCAAAGAAATCTATCTAACCCCGCTAATCTGGCCATACGACTTTAGAATTATGTTTGGTTTTGACCCGGCTCTGCCGTGGCTTTTGTATCTAAAACTTATTTCCGCTCTACTTTCGTTTAAACTGAAATTATGAAACTTCGACTGATTAGAGGTTTGAAACCTCGACCCGTACCTGAATTGCAACATCCAAACGAAGGTATCCGACCTTCGAAATGTATCCCGGATATTTATATCCGGGCCGTTACAAAGTTGGTATTAGAGCGAGGTTGTGCAATTCGGGTACACAAGGGTCGAGTGTATGTTTTGGAAAACCGCCCATGAATTTCGAAAGATTTGAAAGCATTTTAAAGGGGCAAAATGAACTTAATAGGTCTAACTCAATTGGACTAAATATGAACTTGGCTTATGATAAAAGATGAGAACCAACTAATAAGGGATCGAGAGGGTAGAAAAGGCGCTAGACCATCCCTATTGGATGTAGTCGGAAATGGGTAGGCGAAATACTAGCTTGTTCTTTACAGATGGGTCGGGAAGACTCCAAAGAGGTCGTTATATGTGGCACTGATTGATTCTATGTTGAGTGCTTGATATGTTAAAGATTGATTGTTATGTTCTGACTATTGAATGAATATTGAACGATCTGTGCGAACGGGATAACGGGAGTATCCTTCTTCTTCTAATATGGTTAAGCTCAGTTTTGTGGAACCGCCCCTTTCCTTATGAACCCTTTGATAGTTCAATCGAGTCCTCCCTTCGAATATCGGTCTCCTCCACGGGAAATCGAGTTGGTAAGCATAGTGTTTCGGAAATCATGGTTGGATATGAGGGTTACTTGGGGAGAGTATTGAAAGTTGGCTTTTGATGTCATTCCAAGTTAGAAAGTAAGTGTTTCCTAGGTTGTCTTTCTTGATTCTTATGACGATCGACTGGTGTCATCTTGCCAAAAAAAGTCATATACGAGTCTCACGGGAAAGATGAGTGATGAGTCAGTTAGGGAGAGTCAATGGTTCCTTAGGGATCTCTGTCCGGTTGTAATGGTGACTCTCTATGAATTTCATGACATGATTTTGTAACATCCTGCATGTACCTTGTGAATGCTTCTTAGTAAAATGTTGCTCATGTTATTAAACTTGTGATTAGTTGCATTGCTTAGCCTCGTGTTATACCTTACTTTCTATCATGGTTATATGTTGTCATAGCATGTCTACTTGGCCTATTGTATTGCTCGTATGATTGATTGGAAGCATGAACCACATAATATGAACCTATATGATTGTTGTTTCTCCTAGATTAGGTCCATGATAGTGTGATCAACTCTTCTTGGTATGGATGCTTTTAAATGACCTCCTTAACATGCTGGATGATGACGCGTCGATGATCATTATTCCTTTTGTGACAAGAATCTATATCATGCCCATCTATTTCGTATTCGTCAGATTAACTACTGTTGATTATTTTGCAAGTTAATATTGTGTGTTGAACAGAGATTATGTGGCATAATGGAGTCTTGGTGAGTGCATGTTTTGTCATATTATGTGTTGAATCGAACTCATGTCCCCATATTCTCGTCACATTTCCCGTTACTTAGACTTGCATTATACATCGTTACATTCTTTCCCATGCTTCTATATTATTGGAAGGTGATTGAATTGAAGTCTTGCTTAATGTTGAGTAATCAATCAAGTGCATGTATGTACCATATGTTATATTGAGCCATTAGTAACATGTCGGGCCCTTGGTTGTGACTTGTGTGAGTTCTACTTTGCCTACCTTACTGTTGATTCTCTCATGAACTAGGTCCTTGATAGTGTGGCTCTTTCCTCTTCCCGTTCTCTTAACATGTTTCACTCGTCTTGATTAGCTTAATGTTGAATTCGATGATTGACTAGCCTTCCGTGATGGTTAAACCTAGCATGCTTACATGGTTAAAATGTCTATTACTCTATGATGGCTTCTCGTGCTTGTGTGAACCTATGACTTGACACCTCGCTTGATCACACACCACTCTATATCTTGATTTTTCATATACATGATGCATGAATATCGAAATATCTAGTTGAATCATTTTGGTTGTACACCTGTTCGATATGTGCTATTAGTATCATGTAAGACTTATGATTCCAATATGACCCGCTAAATGATCACGTGTTGTACTTGTTCTATGATGTGACAACTATTGTACCATATATGTACTCTATGATGGTTCGTTCTTAGCATGATTATAATCTAGCATCCATGATGTCCTTCTTGTTACTTTTGATGATGCCTCATGTTTCGTGAATATTATGTTGAACTCCTCTAAATGATTCTTGTCTATGTTTGTATCACCTTATGTATCGCTAGTATCATGTAGGATCTATGCTCTCTAAATGTATCCCGTCGTATGAGTGCATGTCATCCTTAACCTACTATGTGATCATTGCTGTTAGGTGTGATAGTTACTATGTTGTTCTTATGAGCCTCGTAGGACGCTTCATCTGATTATTATAATATACTTTGCCATGATATGTTTGGACTCATTTGTTGATGTGTATACCATGCTCTTACATTGATCATATGCATGATGCTCGTTATCTTCACTAAATTCCGCATGACTTCGAATCATATATGATCATCGTTGGTTCCGTCTATCTTGCTTGAAGCTTCTAGGTATATCTGCTTCCATGGAATACTAGAATGTTAGCTTATTTCACATACATCGGCATCAGATTTGATTGTGTCTTTGATATGAATACGAATGTTGCCCCGGGATAGGTGCATGTTAGTGTGGATTAATGTGATGGATATACTCTATGATGAATTTGTGCTTGTTGTCACCATTGTAACCTAATGGACTTCCATAGAGGCATCGTTACTATTATCGGGTCTGAGTCTTGTCTCTAGTTGTGTCATTCGTAGATTTAGTCCGTTTTGTCTCCGAGAGAAATATTGGGTCATCCGCTCTTGTCACTCCCCTATCTCCGCTAACTTAGACTCCTACCCGTTACGTTGGACGAGCGACCGCATGGAAAAAGGGATCGGGAAGACGAATAGCGATAGAGCAGCGCAGCGGAAGCGTGGGTCCATAACCCACGGGCCTCAGGATCGATAATGTCGACGGAACAAGCTCGCTTTGAGGATTACGATTGTTGAGCACGATATGACTTGCAGGTGGGAGCGTCCTCTATTCGAATTGCTAACCCTTTCTGAACTTGTTGATGATGATATTGCACTGACTTGATGTTGAAAGCTGCTTGTTGATGTGATGATATGATTCGATGCCTTACAGTCCTAATGTGCCATGATGACTTGATGTGATGCTATTCTGAGTTGCTAAGCATGATCTAAATTCCTTTCCTATATAGTATGAATTGCAAATGCCGAGAATCTGAACTGGTTATTAGCTAAGATTACGATGAAACTTGCTAGTTTGAATTGACTTTATTCATATATGGTGTTATGTGATAATTTCGAGCATGACGGTAAATTGAGACTTTTGATACTTGTTGCAATGCTTAATGATGCTAGTTGATATGATGTAGTCCTTATGTGCAATAATGTCCATGATTGCTTCTTCTTTGAACATGTGAGTGAGGTTCTTTTGGTTGAGCGGTCAGAGAGTGGAGAAGGGTTTTGAGTGATTAGAATGATCGACGGTGGTAAGGGAAAGTTGCAGAAGAGGGGTGTTGAATAAGGTTGGACCGAGTGGGTTCGGGAATTATAAGAGGTAATGCTTGATGATTTTGGATGAGCTCCTAGGTGAATCTTGGGTGAGAGTATGGTTAGGAATAGGTCGACTAGGCGGTTAGCAGGGCATGATGCTTGTGAAATCTTGGGAAGTGTGGAAGTGTAAGAAATGGCTTTTAAGAGTATGAAGGATATAGTATGAGAGGGCCCTCGAGTGTGAGGTTAGAGATAGTAGTTGGAATCTTAGAGGTGGATTGCTAGTGAGAATTCTTGGTGGAATGAGGGGCGAGATTAGGGTATTGAAATGAATTAGGACTTCTTTTGAGGATGTTACCTGAGCTGATGTTGGTGAATCTAGATGAGGCTGGTTTTGATGTAGAAATTGAAATCGAGTGAGCGGGGTTGCGTTATCTTGCCCGGTAGTGATGTGAAAGCTTTCCTGATTATGTGTTTTATTAAAATTAACTGGCATGATGTTAGATAACGACCATGATAAACCTGATATGGCCTGATATTACATGTTGATATGCATTATTTGAAATCTTGTCGACAGTGACAAGTATTATCATGAAATAGTGATACATTGCTATCCTACTATGTTGTTCTAGAAGCATGTTGTGAGATGTTGTATGAATCATGAAATAATGATATGTTGCTATGTGAGAGCATGATGTTATATTATGATCAAGAGATGTTAAATGATGAATATTGATTTGGATCATGAATCTGACTTATATATATATGAGATAATGGTGCGTGATTGCTAAGTGCTCGTTATATGACATTGTATGAGTTGAGATGATGTTTTGCGAGTATGCTGATGTTTTGGTGATTTACATATTGACTGACCTTCCCCTTTGCTGAATCTTAATAACCTGACCTTGTTGTGTTGATGCGTTGATAATGGGTTTTGGTTCATTGATTCTGTGATGAGAGATACTTTTATGACTTCTGGTGTGATGTTGAGACGTTGTTATGATTTTGTTATATCGTTGAGATGCATATTACGACCTTTAGTATGATATGGAGATGTTGATGTGACCTTGTGGCACTACTCTGGTATATGTTGATACTTGTTGTGTGATGCGTTGATTGGAGATTAGATGGTTATACAGTTATGCATTTCTTATGGCTTATGCATCTTGCTTGAATTGAGACTGATAGATTGATTCGATTCTGGAAACTAGGAAGAGAATATGGGATTAGCCCTTAGAGGTGGATGACTCCACCTCCTACTTTCTGAATTTGATTGATTGGTATGAGAGAAACTGATTTGGTTTTTGGAAGATTTTGACGAAATCTTGATTTGAAAGGATTTGACTTGTTTTGGTGTAAGCTGCTTGATTAAACGTTGAATTTGAAAATTTGAGCGGTTTTGAAAATGACCAACTTTGAGTTTTAAAGAAGTTGAGAATTTCAATGATTTGGATGACAACCTTTCCATTTACAAAACGCTTTGAGGATTTACGAACGGGATTTACATTATGACGTCTCACGAAGTGGATACAAGCATTGTATAGGGGCGCTTATAGATTGCTTGCTAAGACCTAGTCGGACGCTATAATGCTTTTAGAGTTGTGATACTTCCGAAAGGTCGAAGCGAGGATGTGATAGGGGCGCTTATTACACACTCGACAAGACCCATTTGGAGATGTCACGACCGTGACCAGGATGTTGTGAGAATTCCGGAAGACGCAACCGAGATGATTGCAAGATCTTTGGACATGGTCCTCGGACTCACCGGTTTCAAACTCCTTCCCATTGCTTTAAAATGATTTTAGTCTCGGGGACGAGACTTGTTTTTAGAGGTGGATAAATGTAAAGACTGAATATATTTTGTATTAGTATTCTATATATTAAATTATTATTATTGAATTCAATTTGTAAAAGTGGAATAAAACCCGTCCTCGAGCGTGAATTTGATTTTAAAATCCTTCCTGCATCTATTTAAATTTAGGACTTTGATGGGATTTGAATTTCGCTTTCGAGTACGGGTATCAATAAAAATTTATTTAAGCTCCGAGTTTTGATTGAAATTTATTTAATTCCGTTATCTTGAAATTGAATTAAAATTTGGTTAAAGTTGATTTAGTCGGGATTTGATAGAGTCGGGATTTGCGGGTTTTGGATTTGAATGTCGGGTATATCCTCTTCACATTTTATATTGGGACCACATATAAATATATATATATACATTTATTTTCCTCTCTCTCTCTCTCCTGGTCCCCCTCCCCTCTTGTCTTCTTCCTCCTCAACAGCTCACACTCCCCCTCACCTCCTTGTTCCTCTTTTATTGTCCCAACCCTTAACCTCAGCACACTCCTCCCTCCTTGATTCCCTCTTAACCTTATCCTTTTCCTTTCCCCCCTTCTGTTGCTGTGAGCCATGACCAGCCGCCGCCGCCGCCGCCATCTCTCCTCCACCATTGTCGTCGCCCCATTGGAGCCTCTTCGATGCCCTGTTCCGAGAGCCCAAATCAGCAACAGCATCTTCGTTCCTCCTCCTTCCTCTGCGCTCCATCACTTCCAGTGCTTCCATCCAAAGCCGCCACAACAGCTGGTGCCACCAGGAGCCCGACGGAGCCGCCGCGCACCCTATTCCCTCCCCTGTTTGAACCCAAGCTGGTAACGCTTGATTTTTCTTGTTCTTGGCTCGAATCAGTTTAAAGGCGAACCTTTAACCCCTCTTCCATCGTCATAGGCCCAGAATCCCTCGAATCCGTCGTCGTTGAAGCCGATGCCGCCCTCGGAGTCGGAGATTAGCGCTATCGGTAAGCTCTTTCTTTCTTCTCCTTCCTTGCACGCGTTTAGCTCTCTTTGCGTGGGTCTTGGTCGGGGAACCTTCTGGTCACCTGGGATCTGAGTCGGGGTGGGAACGGAGTCCGACGAGGGTGCCTTCCCTCTTCTTTCCTCCGGTTTTTTTGTCCGTTGTGAACAGAGGAAGGGTGAAGGTTGAAGACGGGTCCTCTGCTCTTCTTTCTCTGTTGGGCCTATTTTTCGTGTTTGGGCTTCGGGTTGGTTGGATCCGGATCTCCTCTTCTTTCTTCATTCCGGGTCTTCCTCTTCTTTCTTCATTTTGGGCTATCCGGATTGGGTGGTCGGGTTGGGCTTCCATTGGGCTCGGATCTGGATTCGGGTATAGGGGTTTAGGGTTGGGCTGGATTTTATTTCTTAATTGGTTATATATATATTGGGTTATATATATATGGGGTTGTTGTTTTCATTTATTATTTCGGTAGTGTTTATATATATATATATATATATATATATATATATATATATATGTGTGTGTGTGTGTGTGTGTGTGTGTGTGTGTGTGTGTGTATATGTTATATGTTATTATTTTTTCTGATTTTGGAAAATGATTATATATTTATATATTCTGAAATATTTTAATATATTTAAAAGGTTTTAAAAGTAATAATAATTGATATTGGGTTATGTATACATCTATGGATTGTTTGAGATTTTATGGATAACAAGTGTTGAATTATTTGAATATTATTATTTTGGGATTTTTTTATAATATTCTGGAAATTTATCATTATATATTGTGTTTGTTTTAAAATAATATTAATTGGATTATTTATATATGATGCATTTTATGAGGATTTAACTATGTGAATTAGGAATTTTCAAAGTGAATTGTTGGTTTTGATTTATAAATATGAGGAGTTATGAGGATTTAAATATGACTTTTGGAAATTGATTTTAAGGCCCAAGTGTTTAATATCGGGATTTGGATGAGCGATTCCAAAAGAATTCCTTGATTTTCTAAGTTGATTTTGAGAGATTGTTTTGAAAACGAGTTGACGAGATGCGATGAACATGGAATAATCTGAAATGGGATATGAGACGAGATATGAATGATAGTTAGGGGCGCCTTGTGTGAAATGGGTAGACTTATGCATTTATATGTTATTAGGTGTTTATGAATGTTGGACGTTGCGTGCTATCGGTGATTCATTTCTTGGATTCTGCTCTGCCTTGTTCTCTGCTGTTCGGCTTATCCAGGTAAGTTCCTGTATGGGCTTACTCAGATTCGAAAGAGATTACCGGCTTGTGAACGTATGACATACTAGGTGTTGCATAAGCATTAAAGCATGCCATGTAGTATCATGCTAGGTTGCACTTGTGATTGAGCATTCTATTTCTTTAAGCGTATGAAACAGAACGGCCGTTATCTATGATAGTCCTAGAGTCTTTGCTAGGGTCATAGGGTAGCCCAGCCCCATCGGGTGCCCTGAGTCTATCGAGTCGATATGAGCATGATGATAGCCCAGCACCATCGGGCATGTTTAATTTATGTTATGATGATGAGATATGATATGATATGCTATAGCATCGAACTGGCCAGTCTCTGCACTAACGGGAAGGGGTGCAGAGGTAGGAGAGGGACATGCCACTTGGCATTCTGTGGGCGCCTTTACAGTTCTTTTTCCGCATATTATGATTTAGGATCATGTTAGTGTGATTTAATTTCCGCACCTGCATCATCTTTATTATTAGCGTATGTGTATGTTCGCTTGCGGGACAGGGTGTGTTGGGGCCTCGGTCTGATCCCGCTCGCACCAATTGTTTTTAGGTATGATTGCTCCCTGTTTATATGGCGTGGGAAAGTCCCCCGGCGATTGCAAAGAAATCTGTCTAACCCCGCTAATCTGGCCATACGACTTTAGAATTATGTTTGGTTTTGACCCGGCTCTGCCGTGACTTTTGTATCTAAAACGTATTTCCGCTCTACTTTTGTTTAAACTGAATTTATGAAACTTCGACTGATTAGAGGTTTGAAACCTCGACCCGTACCTGAATTGCAACATCCGAACGAAGGTATCCGACCTTCGAAACGTATCCCGGATATTTATATCCGGGCCGTTACAACTGACGACATTATGAGACATATCTGCTTCTCCGATTGAAGATCTCAAGGCTTTAATTAAATCTTCATTCCATAGCTCCTATAAGTAATCTACTTCATCCTCTTTCTATTTTACTCTATATATATGCTCATCTAATTTCTCAGATCAATCACAAATGAAGCTGAGAAGATAAATCGGGGTAAATCTAAATTCTAAAGTAGTATTGATTTCATGCTTCAATTGATTAATTGATGTTTGTGTTGGGCATTAGTTGATTCAATTGGTACAAAAATTTGTATTCTCTGATGTAAGTTCGTAGTTTCTACAGTTGATTTCTATGGGCAGAACTATACATTTATTTCGAACTCAACTAATTCCTTAATTTATAAATTCTAATTTCTGATTCTACTAACTACGGTTGTGAGTTATAGTTTGCGATATTTCTCGATTTTTAATTTCTAATTTCAGCCCATTGTTGTAGGCTTGTGAACTGTAATTTCTAATTATTTAATTATAATGGAAAGCCTTTGCTGTTTTGCCTAATTCTAAATCCATTTGAATTATGTTAAGCTGATTATGTTATTGTCTCGTAATTTTCTTTGTCTAATTTTCCATGTTCTTGAATTCCTAATTTCTAGTTGATTCTTATTAGTAAATGTTGAATTATTATCTTTGTAGGCTTATGGGCATAGAGCATAAACTAGTAACAATTTATTCATTTTTGAAATGAAAAGAAACTTAAATTAGTGTGGGAACGAGCCTTCCAATTGGGTTCCAAACCCCCCCCCCCCCCCCCCCAAACAATGATTTAGGCATTTTTGGCCCCTTCAAGATACAACTCCTAGCTCCGCCACTGCTTCCACCCACCTAAAGAGTGAACATGTAAAGATGGAACGAAAACCCCCTGGAGTGCCAAAAATGTAAAGAAATTACAAATAATATCATATTGCCATCTATAAACCATCTACCTACACATGAATATATCTACTAAAAAATGTTTATACATATAAGTTATGAGAACACTCGACCAACAAGAGTTCTTCTGTATCAAACAACTTTACATACATTTTTTTTTCTCAAACAAAACCCAGCTCCACTGATAATGATAGTGGAATTGTATGAAAGAAACTGAATTGAAAGTATTAAAAAATTGTTTTTGAATACATTCACATCTCACAGTATAATGAACAATTAAATAAGGTTAAAAAAATGAAACCTTCTTAACAATAACATCAACATTTTCCTTTTGGACAATTCCAACTGCCATAGCTAGTAAGCTATGGTTGCTGAATCTGTCACACGACTGAGGTGAAGCTTTGGAAAAATATTCTGCCATTTGTAGGTTTTTAATATAATAACGCATATATTTTCAAGAATATGTTAGAAAAAACTAAATTAAAACCTTTGACATTGAATTAGTGGATGACCACAATGATCTCAACTCCAAATCAGCTCTTGGAAATGATGCCGTGAGGTAAACTATCCAATCTCAATTGAGGGAGTTCCTAAGTGACACAATGAAGTCACTAAGTAATCGGAAAATAATGCCAAGTAACAAGTGCAACAATTGAACCACTAACAGGCACAAAGTCATAAACAAATTTGTGAATTTATAATAAAAAAAATTAAAATCATAATTCATCAAAATGTAAACGAAATTGCATATCATGTAGTTGACTGATGTAAATTACCTTGAAATCACCAAAGGGGTGTAATCTATCAATATTCTGCAAGACAAGCAAAACAAGTCAGAATATTTTAGTCTAAATTATGGCTGAATTAAGGCCAAGAGTTGACGGTGCTAAATTTTATAAATTGAAGCGAAAATGGAAGAAGAAAAGGTGAACCAAGACTATTCCAAATTTTGGTAGCTTATTGAACTAACCTGGATGTTGGCACTGAAAAACTCTTCAAGAGACATATATTCCTAAAAAAGTGATTGAACAATAACAAGGGCATGACTCTCTCTTCCACCTTCGTAGGACTTCATCAGACTTATTAAAGGTTCAACAAGCTCTCCTAGGCTCCTTTTTTCCTCTAATGACATGAGGATAGATGAGCCTTCCACAATAAATAGATTACTTTCCACAACAAATTCACAATATCCAGAATAAATTCGGCTCCAAATCCATAAAACTATAAGACACATACCTCAAGAACGCCCTGCAAACTTTTGGCAGGGAACTCGACATTCTGAGCCCTTGGTGTTCTTACTTATTCATTATTCGGTGGTTATTCGTAGGGGGAGGGATGCTAGTTAAATAAAATATCAAACCAAACCAACTCCTTGTCCAAGCAAATAAAATACAAGAATCCTTTCCGATGTAGTATTAGGGAATTCAGGATCGAATCCACGAGGAGGTATGTCAGCGGTTCCTAAGCTTGCAGTTACGCTCGATTTTGACTCCAAAAGACCACTCGATATCGAGTAGATCAGTCGATATCGACTACAGTTCCAATCGATTTCCAGCAAATTCTTACAGAAGACAAAACAGACAGTCGACGTCGAGTTGTTCACTCGATATCGGGTCGGCCACTCGATATCGACCTCTGCAGTCGATTTCGAGTCTTCAACAGAAACTGTGAAGTAACCAAATTTTGTCGGAAAAGTGTCTGAAGAAAGTAAGAATGATGATGGAAGGATTGACAGAATAAAAACTCAGATTTTTATGAACTCAATAAAATGAAGAAAACCTCCAAGATCGGGGATTAATGCCACAACGATAACCATATAAGACTTATGCCAAATTCATGAAAGATGACGCCTTTCCGTCAAATAACTTTCGTTACCGACAATTAGGTGATTTAGAGGCTCTCGCATAAACCCTAAGAGTTACTATCCAATTTCATAATTAATCCAAATTCACAATATGGTTGGCTTTTGCTTCAATAATGCAAATAAGGAATTTCCTCAACTTTTGCAAAGGATCATGCATAAAAGATAGAAGACGGAATCGTATAAAAATCATACCTTTGATGCACAAACTTACATGGCTATCGTCGGGCTCACCCCGACCCTAGAAGTAAGGGAACTACTCGCGCCTCATCATTATTGACATCATCATCATCATTGAAAAGAAACTACTTGAATTGAAAACTTTGAAAGAGTACAACCGAACAAAGCAAAATCCCGCTCTCGCTTCCTCCTACTCCACTCGGCCTCTCTCTGTCCTACTCTCTGCGATATTATGTGTTTGAATAACTGAAATTGAATGATTAAATGCAGCCCTAATGGCCTCTAATTATAGACTTCAAACCTCGCTATCCAAGGATAAGAAAATCTATCTTTATTCCTAAGATAAAACTAAATAAAGTAAATAACTAAAATCACTTTAGGAAAATATCAATTCCCCATAAAGGATATAGTGTCAAATGATAAAAGATAAAAGATCTCGACTTAGGATAGATGTAAACTCCTCGGATAGAATTCTATCAAAACAATGTCGGATCTGTGTAACGGCCCGGGATTATGATTCCCGAGTTACGTTTCGAGGGATAAAACCCCTCGTTAGGATCTTGATCTCCGAGTACAAGTTGAAGGTTTGAAATCAAAGTTTTGTAGTTCAAAGTGGGATTTCGCACCCAAATCCGTAAGGCCCGTTGGAGACCCCGGGTAAACCCTTGTAACTGTCCTAAGTCTACAATACGGAAAATCCATTTGCCATGCCAAAACCAACAAGAGTCTAAAAGCGATTCAGAGGTGGCCACGACAAAGCCGGGTCAAAACATAATCAAGAGTATGAAATCCCAAAACCTGTAAGTCTGGTGTAGTTAGTCTCTCAGTCAGTTGAACGTCCCAAAAGAAACCCTCGTCATGGAAGCACGGGACAGGCAAGGATCGAATACATGAAACTAACCACGAAGTCAGGCCAAAAGACGCCTGCGGGCCCTAAAGACCGCGCTGAGGACATATAATATGCCTATACCTAGAATAAAGGATGCTCTAATGCAGTACTGAAATATTAAACACACTAGCATGGTCCTAGTTCATATGTGCAGAATATTAAATAAGGCCTTAACAAAGAATACCAAGTGGTATATCCCTCTCCTACCTCTGCACCCCATCCCGTTAGTGCAGAGACTGGCCAGTTCGATACTATAGCATATCATATCTCATCATCGTATCTCATCATCATATCTCATCATCATATCGTGTCTCATGATATATAAATGACTCGAGGAGGACAATACCCGATGAAGTTTGGATGTCCTATGACCCTAGCAAGGACTCTAGGACTCACAGATAATGGTCGTTCTGTATTCAAACGCATAAAGAATAAGAATGCTCATTCACTTGTGCAATCCTAGCATGGTACTACATGGCATGCGATGTGCATATGCAACACCTACATACTCTATGACACATCAGGCAGGAGATCCTGGTTACTGAGTAAGCTCCCATAGGAAACTTACCTGGTGAAGCGCATCCAAACAATGATCAACAATGGCAAGCAATCCAACAGATCAGAGATCACCTAGTAATCCCATAAATAACACAATCAGTCTAAGTCTAAACTACTCAAGGAACACAAGTCACATATGAACCATATAAGACACACATACATATAATAACTCGACCGTCTCATTAGTATCATTATCATTTCATCTCCAATTCTCCTCTCGTCTCATCAAATCTCATAAACCAACATCTTACTCAATTTGGTCATAACATCATCCTCATTAACTCAATTTCACATATTACCATTTCATACTCACACTTATGATACATACATACATATATTATATATATATATAGACACACATAAACCAACATCTTACTCATTGGCTTGTTTAAACTCAGCATGGTTCCTTCACATCTCATCAAGAATGATCTGCAAGTCATCCTTCCTTGGTTCACGCTCAGGGTGCCCTGGTGCTCTGTAAGGTGGGGGATCCCTTTGTTGATGTTGAGGTTGATAGTACCTTTGATCTCCCCAATACTACTGATTGCCCCCTCCATAGGGGCCTCTCGTCCACTTAGCTTTCTCATGTGTCTCCACAATGTTGACTTGCTCAAGATTTGGACAGGCATTGGTGTTGTGCCTTGTTGACCCACATTCCTGGCAAGCTTGGTTTTTTGAGAGGAACCTAACTTACTTTTGTAGGCGGCGTGTTTGATCATTTTGGATTTGTTGCCGCACATCAGGATCAATCTCATTTGGAGGCTCATAAAGTGGGATAGATGGGGCAGGTCTTGAGTCATAGGCCGCAGCAGTCCCTAAGTGTTGTCAAAGTTGACAAGCCTCTCAATTGTGTCCCAGGCCTTCGTTGGTGTAAGTTCAATGTACCGATAGGAGGTGTAAGAGTTGATTCTCTCCTTATTCGGCGCATCAAGGGAGTTGTAGAAGATCTCCTGGATGACATAAGGTAGTTGCCCATGCGTAGGGGATGACCGCAATAAGTCCTTAAAGCACTCCCACGCATGTGCCAATGTTTCGCCAGGCTTTTGCTTAAAAGTCGTGATCCTTTGCCGCAGCATCGCCGTTTTAGATGGAGGAAAGAACTTGTTTAGGAACGCATCCTTCACCTCGGCCCATGTCCTCAGCGAGCGTGGAGCCAAGCTTTCAAGCCATTGCAATGCCTTCCCTGCAAGAGATCATCGAAAGGATTTTATTCTAACATATTCTAGAGTTGCACCATCAGCGATAGTCTCACATAAATCCATAAAAGTAGAAATATGTTGCAAGGGGCATTCATTAGATCTTCCTTCAAAAGTATTGCGTTTAATTTCAGAAAGGAAGTTAATTTTGATTTCATAATTAGAGGGAGGAATGAGAATCGCAGATTCAAGAACGTGGACTGGCGGGTGCATGAATTGCATCTGATTGAGCCTTTCCTGGGCTTGTTTGCATGCATCCTCCTCTCTATCAGCGCGAGCTCTCTCTGCAGCTGCAGCTGCCCTTTCATTGGTGATTGTAGCATTATGGTCCACTATCTCCTTCTTCAATCTCTCTATGATTTGAGCATGTGTCTCGTTCTCCGCCATGATTCTGATTACTTTGTTTCGAAGATGGAGAAAACGTTCGGGCTCGTCAAGACTTTCTAAGATAGGTTCGCGATCAGAGCGGTGCATAAACCTACAAAATCAGCACTAAAAAGGAACGTAAGAAAAGCTTAGGGCGCGAATGATTGCCTCCCCGACAACAACGCCAATTTGTTCGTAGGGGGAGGGATGCTAGTTAAATAAAATATCAAATAAAATATCAAACAAAACCAACTCCCTGTCCAAGCAAATAAAATACAAGAATCCGTCCCGATGTAGCAGTAGGGTATTCAGGATCGAATCCACGAGGAGGTATGTCAGCGGTTTCTAAGCCTGCAAACACGTTCGATTTCGACTCCAAAAGACCACTCGATATCGAGTAGATCAGTCGATATCGACTATAGTTCCAGTCGATTTCCAGCAAATTCCTGTAGAAGATAAAACAAAGACTCGACGTCGAGTTGTTCACTCGATATCAGGTCGGCCACTCGATATCGACCTCTGCAGTCGATTTCGAGTCTTCAACAGAAACTGTGAAGTAACCAAATTTTGTCGGAAAAGTGTCTGAAGAAAGTAAGAATAATGATGGAAGGATGGATAGAATAAAAACTCAGATTTTTATGAACTCAATAAACTAAAGAAAACCTCCAAGATCGAGGATTAATGCCACAACGATAACCATATAAGACTTATGCCAAATTCATGAAAGATGATGCCTTTCCGTCAAATAACTTTCGTTACCAACAATTAGGTGATTTAGAGGCTCTCGCATAAACTCTAAGAGTTACTATCCAATTTCATAATTAATCCGAATTCAAAATATGATTGGCTTTTGCTTCAATAATGCAAATAAGGAATTTCCTCAACTTTCGCAAAGGATCATGAATAAATGATAGAAGACGGAATCGTATAAAAATCATACCTTTGATGCACAAACTTACATGGCTATCGTCGGGCTCACCCCGACCCTAGAAGTAAGGGAACTACTTGCGCCTCATCATCATTGACATCATCATCATTGAAAAGAAACTACTTGAATTGAAAACATTGAAAGAGTACAACCGAACAAAGCAAAATTCCGCTCTCGCTTCCTCCTACTTCACTCGGCCTCTCTCTCTCCTACTCTCTACGATATTATGTGTTTGAATAACTGAAATTGAATGATTAAACTCAGCCCTAATGGCCTCTAATTATAGAATTCAAACCTTGTCATCCAAGGATTAGAAAATCTATCTTTATTCCTAAGATAAAACTAAATAAAGTAAATAACTAAAATCACTTAAGGTAAATATCAATTCACCATAAAGGATATAATGTCTGATGATAAAAGATAAAAGATCTCGACTTAGGATAGATGTAAACTCCTCGGATAGAAATCTATCAAAACAGCGTCGGATCTGTCTACAGCAGCACTCGATATCGACGAGGTCATGTCGATATCGACCACATCTCTTCTATCTCGAGCCAGCTCTACTCGACCTCGGATTTGCACTCGAACTCTGTCTATTCACTCGATTTCGGGCGCTCGATATCGACCACTTATGTCGATATCGACCAGTCTGTGTCGACATGCATTGTTCTTCTCCTAGCTCGATTTCTGGTGTCAGATTTCACTCGATGTCGAGTCTTATGGTCGATTTCGACTCTTCAGTAGACTTCGAGTTCTTTTTCAGATTTTCTTCTCTTCTCCAAATTGTTCCATTTTTGTCTCGATTTCTGCGAAATAACATAAAAACTCGTGTAGACCTCTATAATTGGAAATTAAACATAAACTACACTAATCTTATGCTTTTCCAACCAATATGCATGAAAATATCGACAAAATCGAAGTAAATGTATATGAAAAATATGGAAATTTGCACGTACATCAGTGGTAACCATTGATTATTCAAATGTATGGATGGATTATTCATTGTTATGACTGAATTTCCCATACATAGATCACACCTTGATGCTTGTGTCAATTTTGCATACAATGACCATGCGTAATATTCAATAATATCGCTTTATTATTCGATGATATTACTAGATTCTTATATTGTATCAATAGATTATTTATTTATAATACCACAATTTCATTGGTGGATCTATTCTAATCAGTTAGTACCTTGACCGTCATACCATAGTATTATTTGTCTACTTACCCTTGCCATTACTTCAACAGATCACACTTTCCTAGTTGTGTCAATTGAACATACTATTAAAATGCGGGTTATTTGATGGTATCACTAGATTATTCAATTGTATCGCTTGATTCTTCTATGATATCGATCGAATATTCGTTTTTAGGCATGTATTATTCGTGTACTTACTATGGACATTACTTAAACAGATCACACTTTCCTAGTTATGTCAATTGAACTACAAGTAAAATGCGGGTTCTTCGATGGTATCGCTAGATTGTTCGATGGTATATATCGCTTGATTATTCGATGATATCGATCGAATATTCATTTATATTCATTTGTAGCTATATATTATCATTACAATGATTACTTATGCATAATACGGTATTCCCCTATTAACGCTCAATTCACATTAACATACATACAATCGACCTCTCATGTCACTCAATTTCGCGAAAAAATCCGCTAAAATTCATTAACTAATCCACATATCTAACAAATAACCAAACTGCGATCCTAACCATTCCACCAACAACACACAAAAACCCCCAAATTCATTCATCAAATTCAACTTGCCATTGTTGAATGGGAAAATCCTTAAATTCGTTCACATATCTAACAAATAACCAAATTGCAATGACAAAAACTTACCCATTGATGAATTGGAAAGCTTCGGTTGAAGCTGGGTCTGCGGAGCGCTTCTCGATCCTCCACCAGATTCAACTCGCCGACGAGGTTAGATTCGGGGGTGCAGATGGTTGATTTGATTGCACTCTGCCTTTGATTGCCGAAAATTCGCGAGTCGCCGGAGTCCCAACTGCTCGATGGAAAGCTTGGATGAAACCTGGGTTTGCGGGGCGCTCTCAATCCTCCAACAGCTTCAACTTGCTGGTGAGGTTAGATTCGGGGGGTGCAGATGGCTGATGTGGTCGCACTCTGCCTTCGACCGACGGAAATTTGCGAGTCGCCGCCGTTGCTGGAGTCCCAAGTGCTCATACAACCGAATCCCTAGTCGTCGACCTCTCTCTTTCGCCCGATCGTCTCCCTTTTCTTTCTCTATCCTCCATGGAGGCAAATGGATGATTGTGGGTAAGGGATGTGAGTGGGTACGTGCTACACGCGCTGGGTATATGGGAGTAATGTTGTGTTTGTTCCATTTTCATTTTCAATTAATCAATATTACAGAATAATCTCAGCCATCCCATTCCTTTAAATCAATGGATAGGATTTGTTAACATGATACACGTTAAGCGTTGAATACATATGATCTATTCTCTCTCTCTCTCTCTATATATATATGTGTGTGTGTGTGTGTATATATATGTATGTGTGTATATATATATATATATATATATATATATATATATATATATATATAAGATTCAAAATACTATGAAATGGATGACAACTGTCGACGCTAAAAAACGTCGAGAATGGCAATGGTAATTTTCGACATTCAAAGCCATCGAAAATGGCAATGCCATTTTGGACTCCCAAAAGGATCGAGATTGGCTTTCATTTTCGACACCCAAAAGCGTCGAGAATGAATATGTCAATTCTGACACCAAAATTACCGACGCTTTTAAAAATTGTCGCGATACAAATTTTCAACAGTATATGGTGTCGAAAATGGCAAAAAAAGTGTCGAAATTGTACCTCTTTTCCAGTAGTGATTTATTTTATAAACATATAGATTCACTGGTATATAAAACTCTCCTATAAATTAAAATGTATCTAATTTTTAAAAGCAATCAGGCATAACAAAAGCAATCACAAAACTTTTATTTGATCTAATAATTCCACATATGTACAACAAGTGTAAATTATTCAATATTTGTTTCGTCAATAGAAATACGCGTTCCCTATATACACCGCAAATTAACGTTCAATTGGACGTTGTAACAACGTCGGATTAGATGTTATACAACGTTGGATCTAACGTTGTCCATGTATTAGTAATTTGCCTTGGAAAAAAAATTCGGACGTTGTAACAACTTTGGATTCAACGTTGTTACAAAATCGGATTGGATGTTGCATTTTAAAAGCCCACTTAACAACATCGACTTGGATGTTGTATTTTGAAAACTCACTCTACAATATTGGGTTGGATGTTTTTACAACATCGGATTTGATGTTGTATTTTGAAAGCCCATTGTACAACATCAGATTGAATGTTGTTATAACATCGGATTGGGTGTTGTATTTTGAAAGCCCACTTTACAACGTCCAATTGGACGTTGCAATCTACCCAACCCTCTCCGTCCTGGCCTTAGGTTCACAATGTTGCATACCACATATTACAACGTTTCATCCGACGTTGTACTATAATTAACACTACAATATCAAATCCGACGTGGATTAACAACTCTAATTCACAGATTTACGGTGTATATAGGGACACCCATAGAAACAGTGGCGGATCTGTGGGGGGGTTCGGGGTGGCTGAAGCCCCCCGCTGGCCAAAATAAGGGTATATGTATATTTTTATATATCTGTTAAATTAGTAATATATAGAAGTGAAGGAGAATAAATTCACAAAGTTGTGTTAGCTCAGCGGATAGGACGTGGGGTCAGTTTTATGGGGGAGTAGAGCATCCCTGGTTCGAATCTCAATCTCCCCCTTTTCTCCTTTTGTTGCATCTGTTTTTTTTAAACACTTTAACCCTTTTTTCCCTTGTAATCAATACTTATAATAACTAATGCAATATTAATTAAAATTCAACAACTGTCGTTGCATTTTTTTTTAAACACTAGCCCCTTTTTTCCTTGTAATCAATACTTATAATAACTAATACAGTATTAATTAAAATTCAACAACTGTCGTTTTTTTTTTGTTCTAAGTAGACAACATCACAAGAAATTAAACTTGTTCATTACCCCAGCAATTTTTTTTTGGATTGAAGTGGATAACTTACAATATTTTTGTTGTTGTCGAAGTACGTAAACAGTTTAGATTTTACGGGTACCCACGGGTAACCCGCGCCGCACTATCAGACGGGCTTAGATAATACATTCAACCGCGAAGCGAGGTTAGCCCGGCCCTCGCGCGCCCGCAACAATGAGATAATATTTGGGGTAAAACCCGTCCCAAATCCGGCTTGTGCCCACGTTTGCCCGGGTCTAGTTACTCCCTCCGTTCGGAAATAAACGATGTTTGACTATTGTGCACGTAGTTTTAGGAGCTAAAAACTATATAAAATCTTATTTATTTTAATTAATTTTTTTCATAGTTTAATATCTATTAGTAATAAGTATTAAATTATGAAAAAAATTAATTAAAATAAATAAAATTTTATATAGTTTTTAGCTCCTAAAACTACGTGCATAAAAGTCAAACATCATTTATTTCCGAACGGAGGGAGTACATTACAATTGGTGACGTAGGTTCTTGAATCCGCAGAACAATATAGTGGCGTTTTTAGTGCCATTCAACAAATAAGTAGGACTGAAGGTGTCAACGGTGTATATAGGGTACAACCTTATACTCGAACATTTCAAACCGGCATTTCTCGGAAAAAATTTTCAGCCCCTTCTTACAAAAATTCCTGAATCCGCCACTGCATATAAATAATATAATCTCTCAATAAACTATCACTTTCAGGTACGCATCCTTTCACGTGCATGTATATATAGACACACACATGTTGCAATATGCCAATATCCATGGAATTAGATGGAAAAACCCAAGTGCATGTACGCTGACAAAATTTGACCCTAGTTCAACATTCTTAGTTAATTAGCACATGCGTAGGCATAATATCCAGGAGTATTTTTTTTAGGGGTGGGCATAGGCGTGGCCACGGTCCGATCCGGCGGGTCGACGGGTTCGACCCGCCGGGACAAGGGTCGGGGAATGGTGACCCGAACCCCCGAGAATCCCACGGGTTGGCGGGTTCGGGTTACCCGGCGGGTCGACACCCATCGGTTAACCGGCGTGTCGACCCGCCGGGTATTAGTTTCATGAAACGTAAATAAACGCAGAAAAAAATCAAAATCAAGTGTTAACTTACTAATGTCGATATTTTAATTGAGAAGGAACACTAAATAATAAATTTACAAATGTTTGGCCAAGGCTAGTTTCTCTGGATGCTTTAATTGGATATGACGATTGAAGTTCCCATATCCTCCTCCCTTCGGGTGCCTAAAGACCGTCCCGTAGAAGTTACAACTGACGTCGCAACTGTTTTCATCCCTTGGGTGCTTTGTGAACCAGCATGTGAATATAGCGGCCCGAAATTGGGCCACACTCAAGAGCGTGTGCCTTTCTTGTCGCGGACCTTGGACACTAGATTTGCCCTCCTGTTGGATTCGCTTGTCCTGCTGCTCATCACGTCGCGGGCCTTAATACAGAGCAATTACAGAGATTGAGATGAGATTAGGAATTAGAGGAGATGGTTGTTGTCTTGTTGAGGTGTGAGTGGAATGGGAGGATGGTGAGGCTTATTTATAGCCAAAATCGGGAAGGAAAAGGAGAAAATCGACCGTTGGGCAACGTTCGACCCGGCGGGTCCAATGGTCGACCCAGCGGGCTGGCCATTGGAATTTCGAACGTTGCCCCTATTTTTTAAATTTTACGGATGGTTTCGCACTTGAGCTTCGTAGCCTGCTAGTTTTTTACTAGGTTTTACAAATATTCAGTTTATTTTATGTCATTATGTCACTCGTAATACGGTTCGAAAATTGAAACCGTGATTACATGTACATCGACATTCACTACTAGATTTTTGTCATTTAACATCGGGTAATAATCGATGTCTTTCAAAAAAAATTCGATGTCTATGTGGGTGATGTAAAAAGTCAAAACTTTTTAACATCGGGTAATAGCCGATGTCTTTGTATTTTATAACATCGTTTATATTTTTAAATCCGATGTTCTAATATACAAAGACATCTGCTACTACCCGATGTTAAAAAGTTTTGGCTTTTTACATCACCCACATAGACATCGATTTTTTATTTTGATTAACATCGATTTTTAGCCGATGTTAAATGAAATATTTGTTTTTTTTTGGGTCGTTGTAGCCTATACGGGATTTGAACCTGCACCTTTGTGCTTGAACACATCGCTCTACCAATTTGAGCTAATAGGCTTTAAATTAGAAATCATAAAGATCAAAATATTAATAGAAAAAATCCTTCTAAAGTTGTAATAACATCTGCAAATAAAATGACAAATAGTGAAAAATATATATCATAAAAAGCAACACTAAGCTATAAAACCATAGGAAGTTCAAGACCACCCTAACAGGACACGAGGGGCACTAAACAATTTTTAAATATCAAACAAAATGAAAGAAGCAACTATCATTCCACGTGTGATTATATGATATCATTCTCTGACATACAAAAAAAAAGACAAAATAAAACTCATTCTGGAACTGGTCCTGGCTTGGGCATTGTGTAAAAGTCAGAGTGATTACAGTCAATGTGAAATGGGGAATGTAACTGGAAGCTCACTCATAAAATAGGAAAACTGCTTATTGCAAATTACAATAACTATGCAGGTACCACTAGTACACAGCAATTTTAACTATGAATCAATGGTTAAAATGAATCCTCTATAAGTTCCATGCTTCCTTCCCCCATTCACCCCACGCTCTCTTATCTTTAATCTTACTCCATATTCTCTCTCTGCAGCTATTATTTGTCAAAGCATAAGCATAATAGAATTGAAGAGCCCCTTCAAACACGAACATAATAGAATAGAATAGAACAACATGTAAATAATGGAAAGCTACTTACCGTAAGAGAGTCCCGTAATGGGAGAAATGCTTCAGAAGGAAGTTCTTCAAAATTTCTCTACACATGTAAAGTCATAAGTTCAAATAATATTGAATAAAGATGATGAAACAAGTAAAAGAAGATTGCTGTCGACGTAATAGAATTGAAGAGTTTGTATAGAATGAACAATCAGACTTCAAAAGGACCGTGGCCACCTCAACACATCATCGAGAGGTTTGAGTTTCAAGCTAAACATATGCTTTAGGTAACATATAACTATATAAGCCACCTAAAGTCTAACCAGCAGCCATCTCATCAATCAGAAGCTATGCAGAGTTAAGCTTCATGCCTAAACTGATGAAAAAAAGACCTTTTGCATTGACAAGGAAAGGAAAGATAGAAAACAACTAAAATAACCCTAAAGGCTATGATTGAATGAAATCCATTATAGGCTCCACTGGAGTAGAAAGGCAAGCCCTCCAATCAACCTAACCACAATACATTGGCCATGTAATAAGTGAGCATCAAGCACTCCTTCTCAATCTTTTAGCAACCTAGAACATGAAACTGGTCATTCATCCAAAAGCCACTAATGAAAAAGACTGTAATTTTGCACAGATTTCAAAACATCGAGGCACTAGAAGTGAAATCGATCCCGACAACAGATGAAACAAAAAACAAAGAAAAAAAAATCCAATCGAATCAATGAACTTCGAAACATCTGAAGCACAAACAAGAGGCGAACAGAGACTAAAAGTAAAAAGAAAGAGGAAAGGCATAAAAAGAGTTCCATAAAACAAAACCAGCTCCCACATATTACCATATCCGCAATGAACAGAGACTAAAAATGCTAACAGATGCACAAGAACTTGAAAGACCTTGACATGACTCGACTGAGCTACAAGCTCTTCGAGAGTTTCCACTTTGTCCAGGGGGAGCGAACTGTAGAGCTCATCAACATCACTAAATTAATCAAAATCCTCCTAATACAAGGAATTAAGAAAGGTTAGAACATACCAAGACAGTTCCTAACAAAAAGATGACAGGAAATTAATGTTCAATAAGATTGTATGCTTTTTATTGTTAATGAATAGGATAGATGAATATATATATAACGAAAAATTAGTTAACTAAAACTTACTTCTTATCAATTGGCCACCAGATTTTTATCCTATAGTCGACCAAATCAGTAGCATAGATTCCATTATCCAAATACTTTTCAATTCCTATAAAATTAAATATATAAACATGATTCCAAGAAGCCAAACTTAGCAATTTGGATCAAGTTATATATGTTCTCTAAGTAAGAATCCAGTTCGGAATTCCTAGCTCTAAGTCTAAGGCAATGAGAACTTTCATAATTTCAGAATTCCTTATCCATGTACAGCTATGAGGAAGCTTATAAGCAATCAGAAAGAAATCCTTCTTCAACAGATATTTGGCCATGGGCAATCAACCAAACATCAACCTCAAATTAACAGAGTAAAATAACAATAAAAATATGAACACTTGTTCTTACTACTGATTTGATTTCATTCTCTTTCTACAAGAAGCTTCTGGTGCAGGGAAACCCATCAACAAACTGCCCATAAAAGATAAACTCAAGTTGTTATGTTGTTGATTTGAAAACAAAAACACTTCGAACAAAAGGTATGACATATAGAAAGGTTGTGCAGAATCTAAAACAGAAATTAGAGGTGAGAAGCAGGTACAAGTGAACAACACAGAGATAAAAAGATGAGATAAAATACAAATAAAGACCAACCGTACGGATGCCCCCAAAGCACTCCTAAAATTGCATAACTCTCTTTGGCAAAGGATCTCACCGTACGGATGGCCCCAAGAGCACCATCAGCCTTATCAAGAGCACTCTTAAAATTGCATAAGGTTTAACATGTCCTCTAGTTGTTTCTTCTTGTGCTTTCTAGCCTTATCAAGAGCACCATCAGCCTCTGCTGATCTCGATTCATTTCATAAAACCCATCAAACCCTAAATTGATTCATTGCACTTAGAAAAGACAAACAAATCGTAGCACCAAGTTTAGACATACCAAGTAAACTTGTTTCCTAGCCCCTGAAAATTAAATCAAAATAGCAACAATTGGATGTGAAAATCTACCAAACTATGAATTGTAGTAACTAATTAGATGTTAGACTGATGGAAAAGGGAGGAATCGAAATCAACCATACCAGATGTGCGACTCCCACTATCTAGTTCTCCAGTAATAGGTCACCCCTCGATACTGGGAGCTCTTCGATTTCGTCCCTCGCCGACTTTTCTTTAACGGTTGGACTGCAGAGAGGGCTGAGATTAAAGAGAGCAACCAGAGATTCAGAGATTAAAGAGAATGATCGGATTAAAGAGGGAGCGAAACACTTACTGCGAAGAGAGCTGAGATCGACTGGAGAGGGCAGCGAAGGTGTCGGAGTCGTCAAGTGAGGGTGCAAGGGTTGATTTGCTTTCAGATCTAGAGAGTGGAGGTCCATACATGGAAGGAACCGGCTAGGGCAGCCGATCGAGCCATGGCAGTGTAGTCAATGGTGGAGAGGTGGCCACACACTCTGTCCCATTCTAGGGTTTTCAGAGTCTCGGCGTGAAGGTTGCAGGAGAGCCGGTGGTGGTGGGAGGCAAAGAGGTTAACGGCGGGAATGAGAAAGAAATGGAGAGGTTGAGACGGAGAGTTGGGAGAAAGGAGATTATTGGACTCATCTTAATTTGTTCACACTAGTAAGTACAAGCGGGAGTTTAAAAAAAAATTCGGAACTTGAATTCCGCACTTGAAATTTTTTTTCAAAGAAAACTTTTGACATCTATCAAAAAAATAGGACGATGTGTACTTTATTTTTCACATCTCAAATTTAGAAACCGATATTAAAAAACTTTTTAACATGGCAGGTTTTTCTGACCGATGCTAATCACCCGATGTTAAATAACAGAATTCTAGTAGTGATTCGACACCACACACACTGACACACACATGAGTTCATCAGTTAATCAGTACATGAGTACATGACACTAACACTAAGTCTCTAACAGTGTGACACACTCACATTTCACACACCTGCACGGCTAGAGCCTAGATGACCTAGACACATAGACACATAGTCACTCGAGGCCGAGCCCGAACCTCCTTAGATCTGCATCTTGTCGGGATGCTTCCTCGTTATATGAAACTTTAGATTTCTATAACCGGCTCCTCTCGTAACCTTGAACTTGTGACCGCAATGACGACAAACCGCTTCAACCTTCCCCAGGCCTAGCTCGACCTTGTCGAAATGGTTTTGGAACAAAGTCACGGATTGATCGGACATGATAACGTTATTACGGAAATGAAATGTATGATTGTCCTGAAATGAAATGAACCAAGGAGACGAGATCTTATAGGCGTTTCGGGTTGAGCTAGCCGTTGTACAACGGCCAATGTTCTAAAAAACACTTGGCGGACACTTGGCGGTAGGGTACCGCCAAGCGCCAAGACGGTTTGGCGGCCTTATTAGCGGTTCTTGGCGGACAAAATGGTTTTTTATTATTTTCTTATATTTATCCCATGAACTATGTATAAAACATATATTATGTAATAAATTATGCATTTATTTCAAGTCTATGACATGTCAAATAAAAGACCGTCATGGTCATATTAAAGTTGTCCGAATCAAACATAAAATCGCATAGATATGTTCAAACAAGTATCACAACTTTATAATTGAGAAATTTAAAACCATAAAAACTAATAATTCTCACTTTAAAACCGCCAAAACCGCTAAGCCTCCGTCCCGTATCCGCCGAAACTCATCCCCGCCAAGGCCGCCAAGTCTCCGTCTTGCACCCGCCAAGACCGCCAAGGTGCTGTTTCATACCCGCCAAGGCCCTCCTCTGCCAAGCTACCCCGCCAAGGCCGAATTCAGGACGACATGGGTCCGCCAAGCGTCTTGGCGCCGTCTTGGCGGCCGCCAAGGCCGTTTTTTAGAACACTGACAACGGCTACATTTTAAAAAAAATCTCCCGTTGGGGTCCACTACATCAACGGCCAAATCTTTCAAAAAAATAGGTTTGACCCGGCAGGTCGATCCGCCGGGTCAGCGAGTTTTCAAACCCCAACACTAACCCTAACCCGCAACCCGCCTTGACCCTTTGACCCGTGAACCTGCACCTATGAACAATATACTACTAAAATTGGGACGAAGTGCCAGTGTGCCACAAACATGTATTTTTTTTCTTGAAGAACCTAACCTGCTGTATTAATTCCTACATTTTTATAATATTTTAATTTATTTTAATGTTGGATTTAAATAAATGTTACTACCTTCGTCTCGTAATTTAAGTCGTTTTAGGTATTTGCACATTTATTAAGATGTATTCAAGTCATATATTTATCTTTATATTTTAAAAAATTTTGAATTTTTAATTGGATGATAAAAGGGTAAAAATAATTATTTTTTTATTAGGAAGGAAAATTATGCATTGAAAATTAAAATATGACATAGTTAGTGGGATTAAAATACTTTATAATTCTAAAACGACATGTATTTTGATACAACCAAATTAGTCTAAAATGACATAAATTTTGAGACGGAGGGAGTAATATATAATAACTTTCCGTCTTGCGTCCCGTGTTGGAAATGGAATTGATCTGTAATTTGAGCCATGTACCGAAGTAGAAGACGAAGAAATGGAGGGAAACCTTTCTCTGGTTTTCTTTGTGAAAAGGGGAAAATGTTTTTCTGATTGCAAAAATCTGAAGGAGAAAAGCTATTTATAAACCGGCCCATACAAACATAAACTTGGACTGGCCCATACATAACCCATACAAACTCAGCCTTAGTTACATAAAGCGAATCAAAACAAAACCCGAATAAAACCGGATCCTATCATCCCGTCCTGCGTATTTTTTATGATACGGGATTGAAAATATTTTTTTTCTAAACCCCACCCGAATCGGGACGAGATACGGGACGAGACAGGATTTGTGTCCACCCCTAGTATTTTTGGTCCATCTCTCACTCAAATGGTCGATATATATCATTGAATAAGTATTAATTCATCTCTCACTCAAAGTAGACGACTGTTAGGTGAGAAGTGACCAATCCAAAAGTATGATACCGTATAATTCATCTCTCATATCCATTTATGGTATCGTATAATTCACATGGGAGGCCAAAGTATGGTACACGTGTTTCACCAATATGGAGCTACTCCAAAAGTGCAAATTATGATTAAATTAATTAATTTGATGTAAAGTAACTTGAATCATGAATTATCAGTAGTACGTGTCTAGTGGTACTGAATTCCTACAATTTGTTTATGAAAAATAAAATAGTAAAACAGATTTCGATCCCAAACCCTAGAACAGATATAGATCAAAATATAAACGCAGACAAGAGAACACAAGATTTGATAACGCAGTTCGGTTATCCTACTCTGCAGGGCCTCAAGAGGGAGAGACTCAAACCCAAGAATCCACTAAGTAAAATCGAATACAGGTCATGGATACAGATAAACAGATAAACCAGAAACGATTCTAAGCACTCCTTGAATCACACCAGGAGCTAGAGATTCAAGCTCGGGGGGGGGGGGGGTGTGAGAAACCAGATCGTCGTCGAATCGCCGTTTTAGGGTTTCAACCTGACTCTCTCTCTCTCTCTCTATATATATATATATATGTGAACGGAAGCGTAGAAGTGAAGCTCAAGAGGCTCTAGGATTTCTAAAGGCACGAATATATAGTGGAGCCAATACTAAGTGAGACGCAGCGTTCCACTTTAGTAAGGACAACAAATAGAACAGTTGGAGCGTCTTCAGAAAGCTTGGGCCGAGAAAGGGTGATGGGGTGGGCCAGGAATAGGGATGGGCCAACGACATAAGCTCAGAGCTTTGTCTTTAACCCATTCACAAGACCTTGGTTCATTTCTCCGACTTGATCACCACTCGAGCCACCTGAGACCTAAACCAGGTCCTAGTCCATTTATCATGCTAGTATCCTATGACCCTAATACACATGCATCTAGATTATTTTAGGCATAATAATTTTTCCTCCTAATCTAGCCACCATGCGTGATATTCAATTATTTTAATAGGGTTTAAAGGGTTTGTGTCTTCAATCCGTTCGTCCTTGACTCAAGTACCTGCATGGTTAGTGAACATCAAGAATATGAAGAAAGTTCCTGCAATAGTAGAACTTGCTGGAGGGAACTATCTTCGTGCCAAAGTCAGCTGAGTTGAGCTCTCCTTTGATCTTCTTCACGTCTAGTGCCTTCTCTTCAACCCTATGCTTGATGAAGTGAAACGTACATCTATGTGTTTGGTTTTCTCATGATACATAGGTTCCTTACATAAGTACAAAGCACTCTGATTATCTATGTTGATCACAGGTACAAATTTCTTTATGAAAATCTCTCCAAGTATGCCTTTCAACCAGATAGCTTCCTTTGCAGCTTCAGTAGCTGCCATGTACTCAGCTTCTGTTGAGGATAAGGCTACCACATATTATTATTGAGACTTCTAGGAGATGCAATTGCCTGCCCAAGTGAAGTAGTAAGCCGTAGTAGATTTCCTTGTATCCTTGTTACTGGCATAGTCTGAGTCCACATATCCTTGGAGTTCACTGGAAGAGGTGTAATCTGAATACACAAGACCAAGTTGATTAGTGCCATTTAAATATTTGAGCAAATATTTCATAGCATTCCAATGAGGTACTCCAGGATTGAACATATATCTACTAAGAACACTTATGGCAAAGGCTAAGTCAGGCCTAGTGCAAAGCATGACATACATGATTGAACCAGCAACAACATCATAGGGAACATCAACCATTTCCCTTATTTCATGATCAAATTGAGGGCATTGATCCTTGCTCGAGACAAGGTGCCCTCCTAAAGGTATAGGAGAGGACTTAGAGTCACACATGTTAAACCTTTTCAAAACCTTTTCAATGTAATCAACTTGGGAAAGCATAAGCTTTCTCTTGGGTCTATCTCTGATGATCATAACCCCTAGAATTCTCTTGGCCTGGCCAAGGGTGTTTCATCAAGTTTTTCTCAGTTTCAGAGATGATTCTCATAAAAGCACAAACAAGCAGGATATCATCCACATATAGCAAAATAAACAGAGGAAACTTGGTTATAACACCTTTAATATATAAGCAGGAATCATACTCACTCCTAATAAATTCAAGAGATCTCATGCAATAGTCAAATTTTATGTTCCATTGTCTAGGTGATTGTTTAAAGACCATAAATTGACTTTTTAAGCAAGCAAACATGATTTGGTTTGTTCTTATCAGTAAATCCCTTAGGTTGTTTCATGAAAATGGTTTCATCTAGATCACCATGAAGGAAGGTTGTCTTAACATCCATTTGTTCAAGTTCCCAGTCAAAAACAGTAGCAATAGCCAACAGTAATGTCAAAGTTTTGTATTTAACAACTGGAGCAAATATGTCATTATAATCCAAACCTTCTCTTTGATTAAACCTTTTGCTACAAGTCTAGCTTTATACTTAGGTGGTTCATCATATTTTACCCCATCTTTAATTTTAAAGACCCACTTACAGTCAATAGTTTTAGCATGCTCAGGTTTAGGAACAAGAATCCAAGTTTTGTTAGTTTTCATAGACTCAAGTTCTTCAAGCATAGCTTTAAACTAGTTCACAGAATCAGAGGATCTCATAGCAGCTTCAAAAGTTTCAGGGGGATTATTTTTAACAATCTCAGAAGAAACATAAGCAAACTCAACAATATTAATTTCATATGTGTACCTCATATTAGGAATCCTGACTCTAGGACTCCTATCCCTAACAAGTTGATAGTCATTTATCACAGAGTTGTCAATAATAGGCACAAATGAAGAGGAAGAAGCATGCTCATACATAGATGGCACAACAAGAGAGTTTGAAGGGTTAGAAGAAAGAGAATCAGATGCAGAGGGTTGAGGGTTTAACTGAACTCCTTGAGGTGTATTTTCTTCATTTCCTTCTTCTTATTGTACTTCCTCATTTCCTCCTCCTAACTGTTGTGGTTGCTGTAATGGAGCATCATCAGGCATCTTGTGTTGTTGTGTTGGTGCAGAAGGATAGGGGGAGGACTTTATAATAAGTTGGGACATATCCTATGTCAAACTCATCATCCTCATCTTCAGATGTTAGAGAAGACCTCAGTTGGTCACTAGAGGCAAAGAGTTTGGAGGGCTGGTCAAAGATACCTGTGTTCTCATTTCTTGGTGTTAAAACACTTTTGAAATGAAATCCAGATTCATTAAAGGTAACATTTCGTGAAACAATCACTTTATATCCCTCCAGGTTGAATAAGGAGGATTTTATAGCCCTTAGCTCCTTCTGGATAACCAAGCATCACACCCTTGAGAGCCCTAAGCTGCAACTTACCTTGGGATATCTGTGCATAAGCTATGCAACCAAAGGGTTTAAGGTATGACAGGTTAGGTTTCTTACCAATCCACAGTTCTTGTGGAGTCTTAAAGCCAATGACAGAGGAAGGAGATCTGTTGATCAAGTATGCTGTAGTGACAACAGGTTTTCCCCAGAGAATGGTTTCATGCCAGTTGTGAAGAGAAGACATATGTCCTTCTCTAACAGTGTGTCTTGTCTATCCTCTCAACAGTTCCATTTTGTTGAGGGGTGCCAGGCACTGTGAGTTGCCTTTTGATGCCATTATCCTTGCAAAAACTATCAAAGGCTGCATTGCAAAACTCAAGGCCATTATCTGTTTTGAAGCACAAAAGTTTGTTATCAGTTTGGAGCTCAACTCTAGTTTTCCAAGACTTGAATGCCTGAAAAGCTTCATCCTTAGACTTAAGTGGAGTAAGCCATACTTTTATGGAGAAATGATCAATGAATGATATAAATTATCTCTTCCTACCAACCGTATCCACCTGTGTAGGCCCCCATAAGTCTGACTGAACATACTCTAGGGCCTTAGTGGAAGTATACAAGAATTTAGGAAAAACCTGTTTAGTAGCTTTGCCAAACACACAATTCTCACAGAAAGACAAGTCAGTAGGTTTTTTAAATAATAAACCATGCTTATTCAGATAATAAAGACCTTTGTTTTCAATGTGACCCAGCCTAAGATGTCAAAGTTTAGTTAAATGAGTTGTCATGTATGCAGTATTAGCAAGAAGATTGCACTCAGTTTCAGGTGTAATGACGTGATATAAGTCTTTCTTTCTAGTGGTCTTGACAATGTACCTACCATTATGAATGACCCTTTTGATACCACCACTAGTTGTAATAACATAATTCATGCAATCAAAAACAGATTCAGACATGAAACTCCTCCTTAAATCAGGGACCCATTGGACATCCTTTGAGGTGATAACATTCCCATCAAACATTTTCAAAGATACATCCCCAACCCCCTTGATGGCAAGAGAGTGATGGTCACCAAGTTTGACCATCCCACTCCTACTCTGATCAAGGGTGTCAAAGTAAGCTTTGACAGGTGTGGCATGTATAGTGCAACTTGAGTCAATGATCCAGGAGGCTGGGTCGCTTTCCTTAGATGTAAACACAAAAAGTTCATTAGGATAGTTACCAACATCAGACTCAAGTAAAGAAACAGACATAGCATTCTTGAGTTTATTTTCATCAGCCCTCTTTTTCTTCTTGCAATCCTTAATCTAGTGACCCAGGTATCCACAATAATTGCACTTGGAATATTTGGAAACCTTGGAATTGGACTCAAGAGAAGGTGCATTTGAATTCTCATCATCCTTTTTATTTGCGTTCTTAGACTTATTGCCCTTTGGTTTGTTTGTTTTAGTAAAAAAAACCTCAAATTTGTCAAAAGAGTCAGTTTTGGCACCAATCTTTGATTTGAACACTTTGAACATCTCATTCTTCTCAGTGATAGTCTCCATTATACGTTCCTTAGTGAGAGGCTCTCTTGAGAACTGAATGACATCCTTAAAATGATCAAATTGTGAGAGCAAAGAGTTTAACAACAAAATGGCTTGGTGAGAATCCTTAATGCTATCATCAGATCTCTCTAGCTCTTGTGTCATTTTTAAAAACTTGTCCAGATTGTTATTAAGAGTAACAAAAGTGTCCATTTTAAAATTTAAAAGCCTACAGAGCAGAGAGATGCGACTAGGCAGGGATTTAACAAGAAATAAATACTTCAGGGCCAACCAAAAAGCCCTAGGGTCATCTACCTTGACTACCTGTTGGGCTACATCATCTGTGAGACATAACATGATCTCAGCACGAGCTTGATCTGACATTTCAGGAGTCACTGAAGGTGATGGAAGGGGAGGTGGTGAGACTTGTACTGAAGGGTCTCCCTGCGGAGAGGGTGGTGTGGAGGTGACAAGGGCAACTGCTCTCCAACACTTTTCTTTAATCAAGATGGCTTTCATCTTGACCTTCCAGATAGCAAAGTCTATCTTGCCATCAAATGGCTTGATCTTAACATAAGAATCTGCCATGGTACCTGCGATAAGAGAAAAAACAGAGTTAGTGTACTCAAATGATGGCCTGTAATATCAAACAAGCTAGCAAATGAGAGAACTAACAACTAATCACAGAGAAAGCGATTTTGAAAATGGATTTGTTTTGAAAACAGGTGTGGTACGTCGGATGGAAGAGGAACAACGCCGGACCGTGGATACCTTATATAGCCTGCCCAATGTCCACGCCTCCAGATCTATTTCCCACGTCTATAGAGACGAGAGAAAGGAAGAAATGGGACTCTCAAGCTCTGATACCACTTTGTAAAACAGATTTCGATCCTAAACCCTAGAACAGATATAGATCAAAATATAAACGCAAACAAGAGAGAACGAGAGTGAACACATAATTTGATGACGCAGTTCGGTTACCCTACTCTGCGGAGCCTCAAGAGGGAGGGACTCAAACCCAAGAATCAACTAAGTATAATCGAATACAGGTCATTGATACAGATGAACAGCTAAACTAGAAACGATTCTAGATCTAGCAGCTCGAGCAGGAGATAATCAAGGAGAAACACGAAATAGAAACAAATACTCCCTTTCCCTTCCTCTGAGGACGAAGATGAATGGAAGTTGATAAAGAGTTGGCAGATGAACTTGCAATCATCATCTTCTTTCTATCTCGAGCAAGGACTCCTTGAATCACACCAGGAGCTAGAGATTCAAGCCCGAGGAGGTGAGAAACCAGATCATCGTCGTTTTAGGGTTTCAACCCGACTCTCTCTCTCTCTCTCTCTCTCTCTCTATCTATGTGAACGGAAGCGTAGAAGTAAAGCTCAAGAGGCTCTAGGGTTTCTGAAGGCATGAATATATAGTGGAGCCAATACTAAGTGAAACGCAGCGTTCCACTTTAGTAAGGACAACAAATAGAACCGTTGGAGCCTCTTCAGAAAGCTTGGGCCGAGAGATGGTCATGGGTTGGGCCAAGAATAGTGATGGGCCAATGACATAAGCTCAAAGCTTTGTCTTTAACCCATTCACAATCTTAGCCTCCAGACCTTGGTTCGGTTCTTCAACTTGATCACCACTCGAGCCACCTGAGATCTAAACCTGGTCCTAGTCCATCTATCATGCTAGTATCCTATGACCCTAATACACATGCATCTAGATTATTTTAGGCATAACAAAAATAAAATAAAAAAATAATAGAGTGTTCAGATTCAAGATCCGAGAGAGCACGAGATCAAGATGAAGAAGATAACAAGCTTCATTCAAGTGAAAAACAGAGCGGGAAAATCTATTACATTAATTTGTAAGGAGTTTGAGAATGTGAAAAATTGCAGAACTACAAGTAGAGCTAACTACTTATACATGAATGAACCCGATCTAACTAATATCGGTTCATCTCTATACTCCAACACCCCCCTCAAGTTGGAGGGTGATTGATCATCCCCAACTTGGAAAGAGCCTAAGTATGAAGAACACCAGACAAAGACTTGGTAAGAACATCAGCAACTTGCGATTTTGAAGGAACATAAGACAAGGAGATAAAACCCTCCATTAATTTCTCACAAACAAAGTGATAGTCAATGTCGATGTGCTTCGTACGTTTATGGAAGACTGGATTCTAAGCAATGTGAATAGCAGCTTGGCTAGCTATCTGGTGCGACTCAGAAGTAATGTGTCGTTAGTCCTGGTCCCCAAATGCAATAAATATCCCTAACTCAAGCTAAAAAAAGATTACTATAGCAGAAAAGTAGGGGTCGAACCCACAGAGAAGTTCGATTCGTGTTTTCTATCGTGATTCAGAGCAAAATAATAGTAAACTGAGATGAATAGAACAACTAAATAAATAAAAGTAGTAATGATTGAAAAGTGTATCAATGTGATGTAAAGCGCTTCACCTACAACTCTTGACAATGGTTGAAATTCATGATCCTTGATTCCTTGGATATATTGATTTAATTGTTATTCTCAATGGTTATTCCGTCTTTGGTTTAGATGGATTGATATCCCTTACATGTTTACCATCCCTTACACTATATGCGACCCTAACTGGATTCTTAATAGACATAGCAGTATAAAGTTCCAAAGAACATAGCTGTTTGGCAGTACCAATCCTCCTAAGCAACTAGATTGTCAAAGACTCTAACCCCTTCAACCCTAATCTCAAAGAAACCAATATTTAACCAAGTGTTACTATCCTGCATAGATAATTGATGCTTTCACGAGAACAATTATCTATTGCTTGCTACTATGGATCAACTATTCTTACGAAATTATCAATCACTAGTAAATATGCAAATTCCGTCAAGGAGATCCATCAAGAGGGAACATGTAATTCATTGAATAAAATGTTTAATTTAATCGAAGAGCACTTGGCTAAGTGTTCTTCGATTCAAGCCCAAAACCTTAAATCTCAATCTCATACAACTCAAATACATCCAACAATCATCCGAAAAAACACGAACAAACCCTAACAAGACCGTCATTCACAATACGTTCAAAGAAGAAGAGTTCTGGGTCGGCATCGGGCAGTTTCGAGTCAGAAATCTTCACAAATAACACCTTCTAAGTGAATATTCGAGTTCAATCAGGGTCGGAACCTTCCTATTCTGGGTCAGAATATCCTGATTCCGAGTCGAAACTTGTCTCTGTCACGTCAACGCACTTGCTACCGCGAGCCCCTAACCCTACGTGATCCTTTGAATTATTTTGGTGTCTAAATCCTTCCATATTCGAAAAATAAAGAAAAATATAAGATCGATATTTGTTATCCGTTGTTGGGTTATTTGTTTTTGTCCGGGACATGGAATTAGTTAGTGACACTTATTTTTGTAGAGACAATTGTAGTTAAAGTCCCGTCATTCAAGTTTTATATATTAATATCACTATGCTAAAAACACGTTTGTTGCGTGAGATGTCATTTGCCATTTGGGTTGCTTGACATTGAGGCGACAACACGTTGCCTGAGTATAGTCATTTCAACTCTTTCCCTGGATCGAGCATTAGGTCCAACGGGTCTATATATCTTATTTAACTTATACTAATAATTACATTAGTTAATAGAATTATATGATGAATAATTATGTGATGCATGTATTGTATACCGTTTACATGGTGCTAATCCACTAGATTGATTTTAACCCAATAGATGATCAGCTCTCAACCCTAAAATTCTTGAGTCATTTAGATTCGGGTTATTTTTAAATCCCGGGTTTAGAACAACAAATTTAAACCCAAAAAGATTACCGAACATTTAGAACGAATTTTCTTGATTGGATCATGTTTTAACAATTTTATTACGGAGTAATAAGGTAAATAACTTGATCGATAATATAGTACTCCAACATTAATGTATAGTATTATTTGAGTTATACTTATATTAACACCATAAAATGATCAAATAGTCAAGATAAAATAATTTCATGAAACGGTACTTTAATGAATAATTGAACAGCACCATCATCAATATTATAAGTAGTTGGGCAAACACCAATAAAATATGATCAGATAGTCTAATGAACTAATTTCATGAAAGTTTAACGAATTTCATGAACAGCACCATCAATATTATAAGTAGTTGGGCAAACACCAATAAAATATGATCAAATAGTCTAATGAACTAATTTCGTGAAAGTTTAACGAATTGAAGGGTACCATCAACACTATAATTATTCCATCTCTTTTAAAATATAGGTCATTTTACTTTTTGATATATACATTTTTAAAGTTAAAAAATTCCGTGAAATATCAACATTTTTCATAATTTTTTAAAATATAATTTCATATTCATTGCTCATAACAAAAAATTATATCATTTTAAAATCTAATTAAACTTCCAACTAATTGATAACAAACCAAAATTGGGCAAAATTTTTGAAATTTTAAATACTTTTTAAGTTACAATGTTTGTGTTTTGGTCATAATTTTTACTAGATAATATTATTTGTGATTAATATAAACATAGTTGTTTATATGCATTTAACATTTCTAAAATTCAGATAATTTTGGGTCCAAAGGTAACACCTCAAATTATTAAAATTCATTTTACAATAAAAATATTTATCTACTCAGGATTGAACCTAAGAAAATACTCGAGTTACGAAAGTTGTGACCTCACGATAAACAAACAAACACCAAGCCATCAAAAAAGCATATAGCTATTTAATATGTTGTATAACTGTAGAAACATTTTAATTTCAAAATACATCTAACCTAGAGACTATTGAAAAATAAAGAAATATACATCAAATCTCGAGCAAAAAATTATAACCTCAGGTCATGTCTTTACTTAAATACCACCCGTCTCGTAGATTTGGAGGCAAAAATATCAATTAGCTTGACATAATCAACCTTCTCAATCACCTTCTTTTCGATTGATAACGTAGCCAAGTCATTTTAGTTTCTCTTGTGTCATAATAGACCGAAGACAAGTTTTGATTAACTTCAACTTGAAAAAACTCCTTTCAACCAATGGTATTATAACTGGCACTGTTAACAAAATTCAATAGGCAACATATTCATTTGGATAACATTCATCCATCTTCTTCAAATAATTCAATACATCTATTGCTCTACTAGTTTCTGGTGGCAGTGTGTGCTTGAGAAATTGCAATTCTGAACATAAATCTAATATTAGCGTTGAGGAGCACATCCTCCTTTGATAGATTACATAGATGTCATATTGTATAGTGGGCCAAAAGGCCCAATATCTTGTAACCTATATATATGATTGTCTAATGAATGAAACCCTGAAGGAGGACTTTACATCAATTGCATCTCTCTACATGGTATCACAACCTTCTCTTCCTCACGGAACCCTAATTTGATCCTCCCGCCTCACCTCTCCACTTACCGCCGACGGCCTCGTACCGCCGCCGCTGCCCTCCTTCTTTTCCGCCACCACCCTACCCTACTTCCGCCGCTCCCGTCTCTCTCGGCACCATGGTCGACAAGCATACAATCCCCTCCTCCCTCACTATCTCCGGCATCAATAATTGCATCCCCCGACCCGTCTCCTGCCACTTCAGAAGCCCTACCACCGCCTACTCGCCCCCTGCCTTCGGTCGCATTCACGAGTTCTCCTCAATGCAAGGCTCCGTGCGCGTCATAAGCGGTGGCCGCGGCATTTGCAGCGGCCGGCCGCGGCCGCAGCATACGTCGCCTGGTGGCCTTCGATGGTCCCCGGTGTCTGGCTTCAACCCTCTTTGGATGCAATCCGGCTTTCCTGCCCCTCGACATGCCGGTCCTCAGGCCTATATGACATCGTCTGAGCCCTCTCGAACACACCTCCCGTCACCCCCATTGCCGCGGCCACAGCATCGTGCTGCGCCCGCGGCATACCCCCCTGCCGCGGCCGCAGCATTGTGCCGCCGCCGCTTTGTGCCGCGCCCGCCGCACAGACTAACCCTGCCCCCACTGTTTCCCAAGTCCCTCCAGCCTCCAACCCGGCCTCGCTCTCCCCCATTCCCACCTCCCACAAACCAGCCCTCCTCGACCCGAAGTGGCAGGCGGCTATGCTCGATGAATACAGGGCCCTTACAAGGAATGGTACCTGTGTTCTAGTTCCACGCCCTCCTGAGGCAAACGTCATTCGCTGCATGTGGCTCTTCCGTCATAAATTCCGCTCTGATGGGTCATTGAAACGCTACAAAGCTCGTCTTGTGGTTAATGGTCGATCTCAGCAGGCAGATATTGATTGTGATGAGACATTCAGCCCTGTGGTCAAGCCTGCCACTATCCGAGTGGTACTAAGCTTAGCCTTATCACGACATTGGGCTATTCATCAGCTGGATGTCAAGAACGCCTTTCTGCATGGCCATCTGAATGAGACAGTTTATATGTTTCAGCCGCCGAGGTTCGTTGATACTGATCGTCCCAAGCATGTTTGTCTCCTGAAGCGTTCCCTGTATGGTCTGAAATAGACTCCACGTGCCTCGTTCCAGCGCTTTGCATCTCATCTGCTACGCTTGGGCTTCGTTGGCAGCCGATCGGATTCATCTCTGTTTATCTATCGCAGAGGCACATACATGGCCTTTCTGTTACTATATGTCGACGACATCATCCTCACCGCCTCCTCTGATGCTCTTCGGACGTCTATTATTTCCCAGTTGAGTGCCGAGTTTGCCATGTCCGATCTTGGTCCGTTGTCTTACTTCTTGGGCGTCGCCGTCCGGCATCATGCGTCTGGGTTGTTTCTCTCTCAGAGTAATTATGCTGCCGAAATTGTTGCTCGGGCCAAGATGAGTAACTGCAAGCCAGTCGTCACCCCTATGGATACCTCCAACAAGCTCAGTGCTCACTCTGGTCCTCTGTTTGATGATCTGACGTTGTATCAGAGTCTTGCCGGTGCATTGCAGTATCTTACGTTTTCTCGGCCAGACATCAGTTACGCCGTTCAGCAGATCTGCCTGTTTATGCATGCGCCCAGGGAACCACACTTTCAGGCATTGAAGCGGATTATCCGATACATCAGCGGTACCCTCGAGCTGGGCACCACGATCACCCCTTCATCTCGACATGACCTCGTCGCTTACACTGACGCAGTGACGCGGATTGAGGTGGTTGTCCTGACACACGTTGCTCCACGTTCGGTTACTGTGTCTTCCTCAACGACACTCTTGTCTCGTGGTCAGCGAAGCGTCAGTCTGTGGTGTCCCGCTCTAGCGCCGAGGCTGAGTACAGGGGCGTCGCCAACGTTGTCTCCGAGTGCTCATGGCTGCGCAATCTCCTCCTTGAGCTCCGCTGCCCTCTTCAAAAGGCCACCCTGGTCTATACCGACAACGTCTCCGCCGTCTATCTGGCCAGCAACCCAGTCCAGCATCAGCGCACGAAGCACGTTGAGCTCGATCTCCACTTCATTCGGGACAAGGTTGCTATTGGACAAGTTCGTGTTCTTCATGTCTCGTCCTCCTATAAGTACGCTGATATCTTCACCAAGGGTTTACCTCGGCAGTTGTTCCTCGATTTTCGCTCCAGTCTCACTGTACGGGACCCTCCACTTTCGACTGCGGGGGTTTGATAGATTACATAGATGTCATATTGTATAGTGGGCCAAAAGGCCCAATATCTTGTAACCTATATATATGATTGTCTAATGAATGAAACCCTGAAGGAGGACTTTACATCAATTGCATCTCTCTACATCCTTGACGAAGGGAAAAACAAATATCCTCTTGCTTGTTTCTCGATCATGGAAGGCTTTAGACACCAAAATACTTCAAAGGATCACTTAGGGTTAGGGGCTCATGGAAGCAAGTGCGTTGACGACAATAGGGAACAAGCGCTCTAACTCGGAATCATCATGTTTCGTCCCAGAAAAGGAAGGTTCTCACCTGGAAGATGTTATTTGTTAAGGCTTTCGACCCAGAATTGTATGATTCTAATCCAAAACTGTTTAATTCTGACCCATAACTCTTCTTTTGTGAACGTGTTATGAATGATGGCCTTGTTAGGGTTTGTTTGTGTTTGTTGAGATGTTTGTTAGATGGATTTGAGTTGTATGAGATATAGAGATAGGGTTTTGGGTTGGAATCGAAGAACACTTAACCAAGTGCTCTTCAATGAAAAAAATCAACATATATTCAATGATTTACATGAAGGTATAAATAGACATATGGAACCCCAAATCTTATGCATAGGCCAGCCCGACCTATCACTTTCTATAAGATAGAGTTTGACTTATTTGATAAATAAATATTAATTCCACCTTAATCTATATGGAAAGATGTGATCTTTGTGGCTAAGGAAACCCTAATAAGATATCCTAAATAATAATAAATGTCATGAAAATAAACCTAATTAAGAAGTACTAAATATACAATTTCATAAATAGATTCCAACTAACATAGAAATTACTAAAAAAAAAATAAAAAGTTATTAATATAATTAAAATAAACATAAATAAATTCTCTTTACATAAACTCCTAATGTGGAGCCTTCTTGTTAGACTTGAGGAGCACATCTTCCTCCTCAAGTAGTCCTCGAACCCTTGACTTTTTACTTGAGTCAAAATCGTTGTTTAACTCAAAAGAAGACCAATCTCGATAGTATCAAGTAATAAACCGGGCCATTGAACACTATAAATAGGTATTCCCTCAAACCACACACAAACATGAAACATGACACACACAAACAAAATATATGTCAATTAGGCCAAGAGTACGTATGGCAGCTCACGATCTGTTCATAGCCAGTTTTGCTATTTTCGTTGCCGTGGCATTTGCTTCCGATCCAAACCCGCTCCAGGACTTCTGTGTAGCCAGTAATCATCCCAATAATACCCGTAAGTAGTATCGGATCACTCGTGTTTAACCGACCCTTTCATAACAATTAATTACTTGAATATATGTGTGTGGGGTATTAATTTCTTTTTCATAAATTATATTTATTTATACATATATATATATACAGTGTTTGTGAATGGATTCCTCTGTAAAAATCCAACGAATGTGACGGTAGACGACTTCGTCTACAAAGGCTTCCTTATTGTAGACGGCAACACAAGCAACCCGCGAGATGGTTTAAACATTGTTGAAGTGACTCCACGGAATCTGCCGGCCCTAAACACGGCAGGAATAACCCTGACACGTCTAGACTACGCTCCTGGGGGATGAAGGGTGCCGCTCCACCACCACCCACACTCATCCGAGTTGCTGACTCTCCTGGAGGGCACCCTTCTGGTGGGCTTCATCTCCTCCATAGACACCAGCTACAAGTTTTATTCCAAGATTATCTCCGCAGGAGACGTGTTTTTGGCTCCACAGGGGCTCGTCCACTTCGGCTTCAATATCGGCAACACCACAGCTATCGCATTGACCACATTTAACACCCAAGACCCCATCAACAATGTAAGGTTGGCCACCGCGTCATTTGCGACGAACCCTCACATCCCTGTTGATGTACTCTCCAGCGTCTTCAAACTTGACGCTAACATCGTTGAGGAACTCCTGTCTAAGACATTCTGATCGAGCTACGTGTTCAAAAGGAATAAATATAATATTGGACATTCAAATAATTTAGCTATAGCAGCTAGAAGCGGTTGCAGGCTTGCAGCAACAATATTCAAGACAAGTCTTGTGTTTTTATTACAATCAATTAAATTAAGCATGTACTTACGGTTAGTTATATACTAGTTGGCACCGCACGCGGACCCACTCCTAATATGTTCAATTCAAAACCGGTAATAATAAGATTTATATTGACAACGTTGATTCTTTTTTGGGAATTATTTGAAAATGTTTTTTATGTTGGATTTTCGTAAAATGTTTTTTCTATCCTATACCCTTGAAGCTTTATTATGAAAGATTTTTCAAAATTATGTTATTTTAGCTTTTCTTAAAATTGTTTTTCTAGTGTCGATGTTATGTTTAGTGGAAAATCTTTTCCAATAAAATTTCGTATCTTATGCCCTTGGGGCATAGGATAGAAAGATTGTTAATTAAAATTTGTATGAAAAATGGGAAGAGGGATAATTTTTTGTAAATGGTGAAAAAACATAGATAATACTTAGACAAAACCAAACAAAAAATAAATAAAATGGAGTTAGTATTGTAATTCTTATCAATCATCCTGAGTAAAATAGATATCAAGTTTTACAAATTTATCAAACACAGTCCACAATGAAGGCAAAATGAAGGTCAATACAGTATTACATTAAGTGTAATTTTAGGTACTCACATATGCTTATTTTTACAAGCATATGTTAACTTATTGGAAAAAAAGGGTAAAACACTCTTAAAATATCTATAAAGAACCACATGAATTAACATGTCAACCGGTGTAAATTTGTCAAATAAAGCTGCTAAAACATTTCTTATAAGGCTTGTGTTGGTAATTTGTCAAAAATGTAGGGACAAAAGTGTTAATTTGTCAAAGAAAGTTAAACATAGCTTAAAGGGTTGTGTTAGTAATTTGTCAAAATTGTAGGGGTAAAAAAGAAAAAAATTGGACACGGTTCATCCAAAACTCCCTATTTTATATATGTAAGATATATATATATATATATATATATATATATATATATATATATATATATATATATATATATATATATATATATAATACGGATCAAATATGAACAACTCTTACGGTGTTAAATGTTAACAAATCCATATTCGGCAAAATTTATCAAATATTCATCACAGTCACTAAATTGTTTATCAAAGCTTTTCGACAACATTTAAGAGATTCATTTCAATTAATAATTATTGCCAATTAAAAAAAGTTATCACCTAAAAAACTCAAACTCTTGCGCGTGTATCCACCTCCAATCCCGTAATTGTGTTACTGTGATGAATATTTCTTAAATGTTGCCGAATATTGATGAATATTTGGGAAATTGTGAATAATTGAGTGACTGTGATGAATATTTGAGTGACTGTGATGAATATTTAATTAATTTTAATAAAAGCTTTGATGAATAATTGAGTGAATGTGATGAATATTTGATAAATTTTGCCGAATATTGATTTGTTAACATTTAACACCGTAAGAGTTGTTAACACATAACCCAACCTCTCTCTCTATATAGATCTATGATTATTTGATTTGCAGTATATATTTTTAGACCCAAATCACATATGCAATTTCAAAATCGAAGCTGACAAAAGAGAGATGACAGGAAAAGAGAGAGAACGCGACAAAGAAAACCCTAACAAGAGAAACAACCGCCTCAACCCCAAACCCAAACCGTATGAACACCGAAAGAAGTCCATTTGGAGCCAGATCCAGACCATTGAACACCACAAAGAGAGAAGAAAGCATGAAAAGCAAGTTGTCTGCACTAATCCTATTGAAGATCCCCACAAAATAAAGAAGAAGGATGGGAAAAAAAGAGAGAAATTGGAAGTCGAGGCACAAAATGAAGAGAAGAACCATAGATGTCGAGCGGAAGTTCAAGCAAAGTGGATCTGTAAACAAAAAAGGAAGAAAAAGAGGAAGAAATCTTAGAAATCACGATGTGGAAGATGGTGTTCTTTGGAGCGGAATTTGGTTCCGAGGGGCTCTTAAGGTGATTCGGGGTGCTGAGGGCGATTTTCCTCCCACGGTTTGTTTCTCCGGCGTCTTTAGTTTCTCTCCGGCTCTTGATTCCTCTTGTCAGAAGCATCCATGGCGAAAGGAAGTGACACACCCTCGGTGGTTGTGTGCAAAAGAAATGAAACTAAGAAGATGGGACCAGAAAGCCATCTCTTTCGGAAGTGATCAAGAAGAGGTTCATCTAGATCTACTCTCCAGGTTTCTCTCTTCCTTTGTGTCATTCCTCTTGAATATAAGAAGCCGAACAGGATATACTAATGCCTCATCAGATCTAAGAGAAAGGAAACGAAAATCTCTCATTCCGAATAAAATCGATTTGAAATCTTTCGATAGGGATGAATTGACACCCATTGGTCTTGAAAGGAGGATCATACTATTTTTAAAAACTAACAAACGGGAGACCTGGATCAATGGCTCTTTGAGTCCTCTTGATTTTTTCCTTCGGATTTGTGTGATTTACTCTTTATATGAACTGAGTTTCGCGTATGTTATGTCTGAAACTTTGGATTCACCTCACTTCTTTGAATTGGCATTTGAAGAAAAGAAAAGAAGAAACAAGAGATCTAATTACCTCTGTTTGTTTCTCATTAACAAGGAAAACAAAGCTACTCACCAAAAGGTGAAGAGAAGCATGGAGACAAAAATCAGAATCAGAAGGAGTTAAATCCATAAAAGGAGCATAAGCTCGGTCAAAGATGAGCGAACGAGTCTAGGCTTGGTCAATCCGAGCGAACAAGCCTAGGCTCGGTCAAACTCGGTTAGCCTACGTCTAAAGGTCGATTCCAATATTCATACATACAATTGATTTCAACAGAAAAAAAGAACATGTATTATACAAATTTTAACAAAGGCAAGGGGCTGCAGGAAGCAAATAAACATCACTAACACTTGATTTTAATCGATAGTTTTAATCCAGACAAGCAATAAAGAAATTTTAATTGAAGCAAAAGGAATTCATCCTAAAAAAACGAACATCACTAACACTTGATTTCTTCCCAAATCTGAAATCTCGAATATCCAGTCGGTGGAAACAAAGGTAGAGTTGGGGAAGCCGATGCACTGGAATTGAAGGTAGATATGAGAAGAAGATGCAAGGGGGGCTGCAGTTAAGGTGCCGCCATGAGAGATGTGAGGAGGACGGCGTTCCGTCTCAGTTGGTAGCAGGAGGAGCGACAATAACAATGTGGAGCGGTGGAGGCGTAGAGAGAGAGAGAGGCGACTGCTTCAATTAGAAAATAGGGTAGGAGAGAGTAAAGACTACAGAAAAGGGTATATGAGAGATTCGGATGGGTTGGGTTGGGCTTTATTTGCTCAAGTTATCAGCCCAATTAAAAGGGTTTATTTGATTGGGTTATATTTTCTCCATGGGCAATTTAGGAAAACTGTGAAAGTTAGTAAGTAACGAGCTTTTGGGCTCGCCTCGGGCTCGGCTTGAGCTCGGCTCGGGCTCGGTTCGAGCCTAAAATATTGTTCAAGCTCGGCTTGTTTTACCTCTTCGAACGAGCTGAGCTCGAGCTTTTTCGAGCTGAGCCCGAGCCGAGCTCGAGCTGTTCAGCTCACATAACAGCCCTAATCTCCATTGGTACTAAAATTACTAGAATTATGTATGAAATTCTTTGTATGAAATGGTTTTATTGTGATACGAATAAAGAAAGTCTTGGTGAAATAGAAGATCAACATGATGAAACAAATAAGGAAAATGGAAATTTAGCTCAGCAGATACACTCATATAAGAAAGATGAAATAAAGGATAACAAGATTAGGTCTATATACTGTGAAAGATCTTCACTATCTAAATCTGATGAATATACTACCCTCTCTTCTTATAAAGGCTATGGAATGGGATTTGGCACAGAACTCTATAGGAAGAACATAAGAGAAAAGATTAGAAAGACAACCTTGGACTGTAACGACCTGAATCAGAAAGAGAAAGAAGCTAGAATATGCGATTTGACATACTTGAGCCAATTTCCCATGGGCGTGACAAATGTGCCTCTCATGAACTTACTGCTGGTCAGAAGCGTGTTAAAAAAGAAGATTTGAATCCTTATCTTCTATGTTATGACCACTATGTATGAATCTGTGTTAACACACCTAACTGAACTGATTTTGAATTCGATGTGCAGATCCGAAGCTGCGCAAAGGAAAAGAACGAGCTACAATAAAGAAAAGAGAGCGGCCACCACTATAGAAGCACGACAAAATACCATTGAATAGAAACTTTCCCTATTTGAACACAATTTGAAATGAAGTGCCCGAGAAACTGAGAGCAACCAATGTATTAAGACATACACGATTCTTAGAAAAAAAAGAATGTGAAAACAAGAACATATATAAATTGAATCTCAGAGACGGTGTATTAATCTGTCTTTAGGTTGGTGTTTTGTGGAAGCAGACTACTGCTTCCCTCCACTTCCAGTATAAAGCCCGATTCTTAGAAAATTCAAGTAAAAAAATCATACATGCGGCAAATTTTGAAGCTACTCAAAGAAGCTCAAGAATACGAATCGCCTACCCTGAATTGAAGAGCATGGAACTCAGAAATGAAAAAAGGACCATGAAAAATATACAAACGAGCATGAAACATGATATAATCTTACTTGACGATTAACTCGCTTTCCTCTATATTACTCCACTCCTTGACAACCGTGAAAATATAAGTATTATTGTACTTATAGATCCGACATAAACAGACAAAGAAAATGTATAGCTAGCCTTGAAATTAAAAGAAAAGGAAAACATGGAAAAATATGCCATACAAAATAAAACTTTTGGTGTGAATCCTTCTACTTGCATCACGAACAAATACTTTGATCCAAGAAAAGATTATGGAACAGAAACCCCCAAATGAAATAGGTTAATATGAGATTATGCTCATTGAACATATGCGGAATAGGCCGCAAAAACCTATGGATGGAAATAGACTCATTCTGTAAAATTGAGAAAATTCAAGTAATTGCTCTACTTGAAACAAAAACTGAACGACAACCAAAGGAGACAGTTTGGAAAAAAGTCAGGTTTGATCATATGATTTGGGCCCCGACAACAGGAAGAGCTGGAGGATTATGTGTTCTATGAAAAAGTCATAATCTTCGGAACGAATCACTAGAAATGGTACATACATATCAAAGATTCATAGTAATCAGGTATGAAAATAAACATAGAAACATTACTATCAACATTGTCTTCGTCTACGGACCCCCTCATGAGAACGAAAAATCAAACTTCTGGACTGGACTACAACGATACGTCCAAAGCTTGGACTGCCCATTCATGATCATGGGTGATTTAAATGAAATACAAAATAGCTCAGAAAAAGAAGGAGAGATGGAACCACATCCGAACAGATATGGAATCTTAACAGAATTCAAAGATAGTTGCTTCCTACAGGAAGTGCCTACGACTGGAAACAGGTTTACATGGAGGAAAAATAGATCTAATAACAATAACATCATGGAAAAACTTGATAGAACCTTAATACAAGAGCAAATACTCACTTGGTTCCCCAACGTTACAACAAAAAATCATGCATTTACATCATCATATCACTGTCCTATTGTAAAAGAATTAGATAACCAAAAACAATACAAAGCTCAACCATTTAAAATTGAAAAAATGTGGACTACACGAAAAGATTATTGACACGTGGTCCAATAGGTTTGGAGATCTAACGTTGCGGGATCGCATATGTACAATCTGGTGAAGAAAACACATATACTTAAGCGATTGACTAAAGAATGGAATAAGAAAACATTTGGAAACATATTCCGTCAATTAAAAGAAATCGATGATTCACTCATCGATTTACAAAACAGAAATGGAATATCCCAGAATGGAAGCGATAACCAAAAGCAGAAGAGACTTATAAATAAACGAGAGAAAATCTTATCATACCATCAAATGTATTGGAGCCAACGAAAAAAACAAAACACCTCAAACTGACTGACACAAATTCAGGTTATTTCCACCGAATGGCATCAGGAAGGGGAAATAGAAAAATCATAAAGGAAATTCAAACTACAGATGGCACACTAGTCACAGGAGAAGAAAATATTAGAAGAGACATAAAAAATGATTTCGAAAAAAGATTTAGGATGCAACCCATCAATCATAACCTTCTAAACGAATACCTCTCACTCATCAATAAAGAAATCACTATTGATGACAATTCGAAGCTAACTGAAAAGATATCGAACCAGGAAATCAAAAATGCCTTTTTCTCGATTGGAAAAGATAAATCCCCGGGTCCTGATGGAATGACAGCTGAATTCTACCAGAAGTACTGGGATATTATAGGTCGATCAATCATAAAGGCAATCAAAGGATTCTTCCACTCTGGTAAAATCCTAAACAAATCAACCACACATTCATTACATTGATCCCAAAATGTGACAACCCGACAACTACTAACCACTTTAGACCAATAAGGTTATGTTCAACGATTTACAAAGATATAGCAAAGATCATTGCAGAAAGGATGAAACCAATTATAAAGAAAATTATTCACCCCCTCCAAGGGGCCTTTGTATCTGAAAGGGCTATCCAAGACAACGTCCTAATAGCCCATGGAATTTTCCACTCATTCAAAAGTAGATGCGAAAAAGAAGGATGGATTGCCGTAAAACTAGATATGGAAAAGGCATATGATAGAGTGGAATGAGAGTTCAAAGTTTTAGAAAAATTCGGCTTCTGCCGAAAATTTCGGAGATGGATTGAACAATGTGTCAAGACTGTCTCCTTCTCAGTCTTGGTTAATGATGGACCCACTGACCCTTTCATACCAGGGAGAGGCATCAGACAAGGAGACCCACTCTCCCCTTATTTGTTCATCATTGGAGTAGAAATTTTAGCAAGAAAACTCCAAGCCACTTGTAACCAGACAGACAAATCCACTGGATTCAAAATATCTAGATCGGGAATCAAAATTCCATTTCTTTCCTTTGCAGACAATATGATGATTTTCGCAAAGGAAAACCAAGACTCGTGTCCGGTGGTGAAAAATATCATTGACGACTATTGTGCCATATCAGGTCAAAATGTCAATTTTCATAAATCGGCCTTCCAAACCACCCCGAAAGTCTCAAACAATAAAAAACAATTGATACAAAGTACGATCCACATAAACAACCAAATAACACTTAACAAATACCTTGGATGCCCCCATTATCAATGGTCGAGTCAACAAAACCACTTTTGAAGAGACAGTATGCAAAACTAGACAACAACTCACGAAATGGAAAGCTAACTCTCTATCGCAAGAGGGAAGAGCAACACTAATAAGATCTAACCTGACAGCTAAGCCAAATTACATTATGCAAAACTTCATGCTCCCTACAAAAATCCATAAAGAACTTGACCAGATAAACAGGTGTTTCTTTTGGAACAAGGAACAATCTTTTTCACCCCTTATTGGTTGGGACAAGGTCTGCAAGCAGTAACGATTAGGAGGAACTGGAATACATAAAACAAAAGATATGAACAAGGCAATACAAATGAAATTGCTATGGAAAATCTTAGCGGAACCATGCAACCCCTGGGTCCAATTGGTTAACGAAAAATATTTGAAAGAAACCCCTCTCCTTGAATACCAAATAAAAGGTAATGCCTCCTGGCAATGGGCAAAACTAATGGAACTAAAAGATGAATTCTGTAAAGGACTAATATGGCAAATAGGAAATGGAAAAACGATCAATTTTTGGAATTACATCTGGGTAGACGACAAACCAATAAAGGGTAGACAATGTCCCAATTCCACAATCAATGAAAATGACAAGGTAGAAAAATTCATCGACAACAACAAGAAATGGAATATTGATGAACTATCCAATATCCTTCCGATGGATATGGTTAACAAAATCAAGAACATCTACATACCAGAACATGACATAGAAGATAGACTATATTGGAAACCAAGCAAAAACGGATGGTTCAGTACGACAAGTGCCTTAGAGCACATCACAAGGCAAAACGCAGAAAAAACTAGCAGTACGGCATGGATATGGAACCTAGACACATTTCCAAAAGTTAAAAACTTCATTTGGAAGCTCGCACAAGACGGAATCCCAACTAAGACCAGACTAGCAAACAAAGAAATTTATGTTCATCTAACTTGCTCATTGTGTGATCAGGCAGACTAAAGCCCAACCCATCTCTTTTTTGAATGCAACCACACGCTACAACTGATTCACAGAATTGACCCAAAAATTGAAATAGTGATTCGAAATATTGACAGTAGAAACACATCGATCAAAAACATCGTTTGCCAATTTTTCAACAAACTTAATCCCGAGCAAAAAGGCAGACTAGCGACGACATGGTGGTGCTTATGGACAAGCAGGAATCGAAATATATTCGTTAACCAAAACACAACATCTATCCAAAATATGGAAAATTATACCAATCAACAACTACAGAACTAGGCCGCTTCTAAGTTGTCCTTTGAAGATGAGCCTCAATATCACCAGAAACTACGAACAAATGAACCAAGAAAAAAAGAAATTTGAGATGGAGCAAACCGGTTGTCGGATCTTTCAAAATCAATTTCGATGGATCGAAACTGCTGTCGGTTGAGACTTCTGCATGTTTCATTATCAGAAACCACCACGGTTCAGTTATTGATTGTGGCGGTTTCAAATGTGGGCACATTTCTGCTCTAGCAATTGAGGCTCTTGCCCTCAGAGGTGGCGTCGCCAAGGCGAAAGAGCTTGGCCTATCCAGTATCATGATCGAGGGTGACAGTCTGACCATTATCAACTGCTTGCGAAGACTGTGGAGCTGCCCTTGGGAGATTGAGATACTGATGTCTCACACCCTGTTCCTTCTCCAACAATTTGAAAGGGTGCAATTCGGCCACGTCTTCCGGGAGATCAACTCGACTGCCGACTGGATTGCGTGTCTCCTCCACACGACATCCACACAGGACCTCCTCGCCGACTCGGCTTTATGTGTCCTCATCCGCAAGGATGCCCTTGGGTGGTGGTCCAGCAGGGCCTGGCCCCACTCAAATCTTTACCTTATAAAAAAAATAAAAATAAAACATATGCAATTTTAAAACCATCAATCGTTGCCATCATCTATATCTATATATATATATAAGGCATACTTTGCCACAAAGTTGAATTACCATTTTGCCTCCAACCTTTGCCTTTGCTATTTCATATTTATAAAATTGCCATTTTTCGTGCGTCTGCTGTTCTCCTCCCTTCCTATCCCTATGGTTGCCGTCTCTTTAAGCCTTCTCCTTCCTAATTTCCCTCTTCCTCTTCTGCGATGGAAGTTCACCAAGAAGGACACCGAGGAGGGAGCCCGGGATTTCGTCGACAATGAGCTCGTCGTTGTTGATGATAATCAGTGAGATTTAAGAAGCCATGCCGACAGCACAACCACTTCGCCTCTCTCCTCCGTTCAATCCCTTTGTGAGAACCACCGCCATGCCTCCATCTCTTCCCGACCTCTTCAGCGTTCCATCATCGTCACCTCTCAATAACATCTAAACGTTCAAATGTTTGATCCCCTTCTCAATTTCTCATCGCCCTAATTTTATTTCTGGGGTTTTTTATTCACTTCTTTGATTTGAATCTCTATTTTCTTCTATCCTCTCAATTTAGAGTTTGATTCAGGAATTTAGGGACCTTACGGTTGTCCAATTAAATTCTAAGTTAGTTGCAATCAATATCTGACATCTTGTCATAGAAACACAAACATATTTGTTTATCACCAAATTACATATTAACAAAATTGCCACAATCTGATTCCCGTTCTTCTACCCTTCTCTCTGTGGGAGTGTGATTCTCCTTCTCTCTCCTCCCACCCCACCACTCTCATCCCACCCCATTCTCAGGGCTTCTCTCTTCAATTGTCCCCAAGGCTTCAAGGAAGTTGCGGTCTGTCTTTCAACTCTCAAGGGGAATTCAATCAATGTAGAAGGATACTGTTAGTACACCACCATGTCAATTTGATTTCTTTACCTTCATTTAGAGTTGATTTTGGCCGAAATTGTAAGCCCGAAATTGAGAGTGGGGAACGAAACTTCTTTCGTGAGTTCTTGCTTGTTTAAAATGCACCTTTTATATGGTCTATTAATGTAGAAAGGAGTTTTTATGTGATTTTGTGTTAACTTACTGATTTCCTCTTTCCTCAATTAGCATGGCATTGAAGATGAGCATGTTCTATAGGCAATGTGTAGTTTATTAAGCTGTCATGTCGTCATTATGTGTTCATAAAAGATTCATAGTTAATTGCGAGATTTTTTATGCATTTCCTTTCCTGAGATCTAAAAAAACAACCCACAGTTTAAAGATTTTGTTCATATTTCTTTTTTTTTTTTTGTGAAAGTTGCGTTTTGAATTGCTTGGTTGGAAATGGTTATCTAATAGATAGGCATGAAACTTTTTAAAATCAAGACTTGAAATTTAGTATTTTGATGTGCTCGATGAAATGTCTTACAAAGAATTGATAAAGGGTTACGCTTATGATTTAAAGATGTACTCAATGTGTTTGATGAAATGCCTATAACAAACACCTCACCATTTAGTTCATCTATGGGATGATGATAAAAGCTCAGTGATAAAGAAAAAACATCTTGCGGAGAACAAAAATCTCAACTCATATGCTGGGATTGAATTGCTTCTATATTTTTCGAGTTGCTTTAGCATCAAGCATTCGCAAAAACCACTAGATGTTGGCTTACCTAAGCGTAAATTGAAGTTTGTGAATAGGTTCCGTAATAAGGTTGATGAAGATAGATTAAAAAGATTAGAGGAACAATCCATTAATATAGTCAAAAAAATAATTAACCCTTGTAATACAAATGGCAGATTTATTACATGTTTCGTATTAATCTTGGATACCTCTTTTTTCTTATTCTTCCTTGTGTTAGTTAGGCATTTTGATTGTTTCTTTTGTGCTCTCCCTCCTTCATAGATGTGTCTTAGTTTATATCTATGTAAATTATTGACTATTATTTAGTTTAAGTGGTATATTTTTGAAGTAAAAATAACATTTGTTGTTTATATCTTAGGAGAGATATTAAGCAATGGGTAGCAATATTTTATACAAAATGATAAATTATCTGAAGAGGGACAGAGAGTGTGATGATTTAGGTCGCAACAAGTTGAGCAAACATGGTGCAAAATGCTCAGCTCTGCAAAAGATTTTTTTATTGAAAAATAATATGAATTATATTGTTTTCATCTTATCAAATGTTTTGGTTCAGTCTCATTCAAGCTAACTCTAAAGAACTTGATAGAGTTCATAAAGTTCGTTTCTTCAATTAAAAAAATGATACCGGAAGTTGCTATAAAAGCTCATTGTATAAAAAGGGGCATACTGGTAAGATCTACTTACCCTATTTCTTTCTAGGCTCTTAGATGTCAGCCTCGATCTTTTCTATTGTGCATTTCTTGGAAACTCTTTGAAACAATCATATATAATTTCACTTATTTTCTTTTGATGATCTTTGACTCTACAGTCTCACCAGTTGCAAAGTGTTAGGGATGAATTTGCTCTTTTTAACGGAAATGTTCAAGCAATCTTCTATGGTTAAATTCTTTGATACTCTTTAGAAGTTATTTCTTAGACTTCACATTTCCAGCTTTAGCTTCAGATTAACTTACAATCTCCTTCTACTATTATATTAATTTTGTCATTTTGTACTAGGTTGATTTTGTAAACTGTTGTCCATGGTAATTCTTTGATACTGTTTAGAAGTTTAATCAGACTAATTGCAAGTAGAGCCAGCTGAAAGTTAACTTCTAAACATTTACCTATTTGATGATCTTGAAAAGGAAAAAAAGAGGCTGCTTTATGGTCTTTGTTGAAACAGTAACTTGAATTCGATCAACTCCTGTTTTCATGTTCTTCACATTTATCTTGCTCACTTGTTTCTATCAATGTAGCTAATCATTCCTTTTTGGGGCTTTAAATTTCTAATCAAGTTGCAAGAATACATAGTTGTGCATTTGTTTGTTATTTCCCTTTTGAATTCTTATTTATTTTTCATCTCTTGCCACAGGTAACAAATCCGCCTTGGGGTGAAAGATTATATTTTGAGTTCGACCCTAGATCCGATTTGGTCACAAAAGAAATTAAATCGATTTGGAAGTTAAACTAGACTTGATCATTAAAAGTTGCAATTTTATGAATTCAAGCAGTAGTGTTTCTCTGCTCACGAGAGAATGTACCAACATTGTTCACCAAATAATAGCCATGAGTGAGTTTCCACCTTTATCATTCACTCTTATAATATTGTACAAACAACTAAACTACACCGCGTGCGAAGCACGTAGATGTGAAGCTAGTATATATAAAGGGGAAGCTTTGGCCAAAAGTCGAGTTGCCACTCTTTACTGATATTTCATATTTATGAAGCTAGTATATATAAATCGGGTTCTTCTACAAACAACTAAACTACACCTTTATCATTTACCAATGATATTTCATATTTATGAAATTGCCACTCTTGACTCTCATCTTTGTTGCTCTCTCTCTCTCATGGTCTCACCCCTTCGTCTTCGTCATCGGCTCACCCATATGAAGTCTCAACCTTTTGATATATTCATCCCTGGTTATCCTCACTCTCATCTCTTACCGAGTTACCGTTTGTCTCTCTCTCTTCCTCTTCGCTGCCGTCGGAGTCCCCCCAGAAGAACATTCAGTGGGTATTTTTGGGTGCCCAGCGTCGAAAAGGGCACCTATGCCAGCCGTCTCTCCTCGCTCCTCGATGTCCCTCATATCGCCACCGGAGACCTTGTTCGCAATGAGCTCTCCTCTTCCGATCCTCTTTCCCATCATGTTATTCATCTTCCCATTGATTTATGATTTAAGAGAGTTAATTGGTAGAGGTGGCAACTCATTTTTAGGGATAGTGTTCGTGTTTGATTTTCTGAAATTTTGCTTTAGGATTGATTAATTCAGCCTTCTAATTCCGAAACATTAGAAGCTGAAACTGGGAGAGATGAGTTTATGGATCCAATTCCGATATTTATACACTAGTAGAAAATGGCATTTTTACCTCGGTTCCGTTAGCACACTTTACCACGGTTCACAACCGTGGTAAAAGTGGCTATGGTAAATGTCTTTACCACACACCAATAACCGTGGTAAACACGTAGAACCGTGGTAAAATATAACGTAGTTATACCGCAAACAGAACCGTGGTAAATGTGATTGGACCGTAGTAAATTTGTAATATCATAATTTTTTTTAACCGTGGTAATGTAGACCAACCGAAGTAAAATCACACTATAGTAAATTTGTGAAAACCGTAGTAAAATTGTTATATATTGCTGCATGCAAAAAATTTATTAGCTTTCGATTCAAAAAATATTATTAAAAATTATCAACATGAACAAAACTAAAAGCATTATTCAACATGTTAATATTTGCTTGCTACTGTAAAATATATACATATATAACCGATAATCATTTAACACATCATTAATTACTCAATTAACTAATAAAATTTGATTAATAAAAAAAGCACCCAGCATTACTCTACTCTCTCATTTGTATGTACATCCCTAATCATGGATGGCGTTTTGCACAAAAACCTTCCAATGATCTCAAATCTTATCTATCTTGGCATGTCAATTGGTGTAGAGTACTCAACAAATGATGAATGTAACTGTCTGCAAGTAAAACAGTAATAAGCTAAATTAGAAATTATCAACTTCATATATATAACTAACAAACATCTGAAACTAAGATAAAGTATAGATGAATTCGTATGCATAAACATAACTTTCTCTAAATATTCATGCAAGCATGGCTAGTGCTCATTTAGTTACTTGCTTAAAATTGAAACAAATAACCAAATTCAAGAAGCAAAATAAAAAGTATCAATTCAAGTAATCATTCAAACACTGTAAGAGAAATGAGACTTACCAGGAAAAAATTAAAAGTGAGAAAAGATTAGATCCTAGATCAAATTGCAATTTTGCTAGAACAACCACTAAGCAGGAAGACGAGTAGGTGTTGGCAGAAAGAAACTTCACCTGTCAAAGGCTGTGCGAACCCAGCAGGAAGCTTACCACCTGTCAAAGGTTGCGTCCTTGGCATCTACTGTACTGAGGAGGTTCAATGGGCACCACCAGAAGAGGGTTGGATTAAACCTCAATGTGGTCAGTGTCTCAAAGGGGAATCTAGGGGCAGCTGGAAGAGGCAAAGTCTTCAGGGACCATTGAGGCTCCTTTGTGTCTGTCTTTGTTTTCATATGTGGTTATTGCGAAGCTCTGACCTCAAAACTTTGGACGGCTTTTCACGGTCTTGAGATGGGACTACAGTTGGGGCTGTCTAGAATTACCGTGGAGACATATTCACTTGCTATGTACAAGCTGATGAGCGACATCCCAACTTCCACTTGGTTGCTATATACAACCACTTGCTATGTAGAGTCCTCCGACCATCCATTTCACTCTTCCTTGAACTACTTAAAACAAATTAGTATAGGATACATCCCAAAACCATCCAACTAGCTATACAATGATTTAAACTACAAGGGTATAAATCTAACATCATATCGAATAGATTTTTACACTTATTCTTGTGTAATATAAGTACCACATCATCAAACTAAAGTACTCCAAAAATTAATTTCAATTTAAACTAAGGCAGACAAGTTATATCTTTTCTTCCCGATTTCGTGTCTCCTAGTTATTAATTAGAATTATAAAAATCATTTCATTATTTGGATTGAAGTCATTAACAAACGAGGGATGAACCAAATAGACGTCATAGGAGTGTAGTGTGAAATACTCTTTTCTTTTCCTTCTTAACATTCTAGAAATAGTAAATGTAATGGGCAATCAAAACACATTAGACAAATTAGAACATACAATCTCGTCCTTCTTCTAAGCAGTCCATACTCCCTAGTATTCTTCTTTAAATTAAATTCTAGAAATATTCAACTGCAAAATAAAACATCGGCCAAACACAAAAACTGCACTCTGCTAAATCAATTATGGAATCAATACTCACGCCTTTCTTCCTGCTATTGAATCGATCGAATCCAGTTCCAAACCATAAGAGAAGATGAAATTGAAATTTAAAACAAAGAGAGGTTCGTAAAATCAGAACATGTATAGGATTGGGAAATGATACCTGTCGATTGACCAGTGGAATTGTTTTCCAAACCAATAATTAAATCCATCAATGCCATTTGAACTAGAGCTCAATTCCCTAGCCAGAATATGTAAGGAGATTGGACAAGAAGCCTACAAATCCCTATCCATAGCGAATCGCCATTTGATAGGAAAGCTTGCGAACCCTTTTCAAGTAAAGGGGGTTGAATTAAATTAATGAGATTGATTGATTGATCGATCGATGAAGGAGGCGTCCGATAAGCCCTAACCAATTTATCTGTCGTAATCGCCGTCCCACGACTCGTAACCTTGATTTTTGTTTTTCAGTTTCCAACATTTGTTGCTGATATACATCCACAAACTAGGGTTTTGTAAGTAACCATGGTAAAATAGAAATTACTACGTACTATGGTAAAAATGCTACTTCATCAATTACTACGGGTCCTTTATCAAGCATGGTGAAAAATACTACTCGTTTAATACGGTTCACAACATAACCGTAGTAATTGTGCCCCGTCAACCATTTTACTACGGAAAAATATGGAACTGTGGTAAAGTTTTAAAACAATTACTTCGGTTCTAAGATGGAACCGAAGTAATTTTGTCACGTCAATAATTTTACCACAAAAGAACACGAAACCGCAGTAAATTATCCGTAGCCAAAGGCCCTTTTTCTACTAGTGATATATCTACTGTGTGGAGAAAACTCTACAAATTGGTATGTTTGAACCTTTGATTTAAAGATTTAGGGGATAGGATTTTGTTTAATTGCAGTTAGGGAGCTCCGGTGCGTTCTGAATAGGGAAAAATTCCTATCATTATACTTTGTCTTCCATGGTTTAATGATGCACTCAAAGTGTTTGACAAAATGCCTATGACAAAATTCCTAATTATTTCAGTTATTTTGAAAAAAATTTACACTTTGTATTTGTTATATAGGATATGCAAATACGTTATTGTTGATAAAGAGACCCAAAATGAATCAAATGGTAATTGATTGGAAATGAATTTGATCTTAATTCTTGCCTAATTGCTTAACATTGTCAGCAGATTAATTTGGACGAGGTACAACACCATAATAAAACCGATAATTAAGCTTCTTTGCATATATAGTTACTTGTATATTGTTACTTTCATACAAACTGAATACGATATCGATCAAACAGTTTCACTGTACTAACAATTATGATGGTACCTGACTGGACTTGTGTGGTGTGGATTATGAAAATGTGAATGCAGAAGAACCCGATTTTGGTTAATGTAAATGCGTCAACTGCTCTAACCAGATCTTATCAGTTAGTTCGCAAGCTCAAGTAAGCTGCTCACTCAACCGATCTCCATCATATAAGAAATCGAGTCACTGATTTTTTTGATTTGGGTATCAATTTTGTGTCGAAAGGCATGATTATTGGCAGGCACCATAGGAGGAAGCAATTAATGTCATTCTAACACTAGCAATTCGCCGTAATTAATGCCATGCTAACACTAGCAACTCGGGTGTTGATTGATTCCAAGGGTATTTGCCTATTTCATATGGTTTTCTACTTGATTTTCCTAAAATTTTGAACCTTAGAGCCCTAATTCCTGCCTGCAATAGCGAATTCTTAATTGCTTTTTGAATGTCGATATATTGTGTATGATAGACACTGAGAATTATTGTTGACTTGTTATTCCTTCTCTTAAATAGGCTTACTCATGCTTTATGTCTTTGTTATTGATTAAGTCAATATGAATAAAAATTGAAATTTCAAGATTTAATTTGATTAAGTGTCCATCTGAGTTGTCCTTTATAGGACAGACATAGTCAAATGTACTCTAATAGGATTGGTAAACTATGATGGCATGTATATGCTATGTAATGATATAAACCGTAAGTTTGTACAGAGTCATCATTTTGATTTTACTCTCCTAATTTGGTGGGATTGTAATCCATGTAATCTCTCACCACTCTCCTAATTTGGTGATCGAGATTGTAATGGTTCTAATCTCTTTTAGTTTGCCTATTGTATTATTTAAGCAATGTAAATCGTGAATGAAAATCATCTTTCCATTCAATTGTTCTTTACTGATAAATGATGATGCTCACAATTTTTATTAGGAATGATAGCAAAATGGGGTTGGATTGTGATTAAGCTGACGTATCTCTTCTTTCCCTTTAAAATCTGATGTTACAAACTGAGTAACAAATGCATGTAAATGAACATTTTTTTTCACCTTATGAAATTGGAGTTTATCTTAAGAAGTTGATGGAAATGGTTTACTAATTGAAAGTTGATTGATCTTTACCTAGGTGCTGATTTGAAGTCAACTACCTCCTCTAAGGTATACAAATTATCATTATTATCATCAGGGCTCACATTTCTATCATTTCCTTCCATCCTCTATGGACATTTAAATTAACTATGCAATTATTACATGACAGTCTAATGAGAATTCTGATGGCTCACCATAAGAAAATTTAAAATAGGGCTTTCTTCCTCTTCAATAAATTGATAACATCCTACTGCAGATTAAAAAGTTTTGATTCTTGATGAGCAGGGTCCGTCTTCAGCGTGTTTTATATACTTTAAAATTAGTACTTCAGAAAGAGAAAGCAATGGCATATGCTCGTACTTTGGCAGCAGGATATGAAATGGATAATTTGGATGGCCTTATATTATTTTCTTATGCTTTTGGAGCTTCACATTTAAGGTATGTATAAGCACATAATAGATATCTTATCAAATCAAGTATATAAAAGTCTTGTGAAAAGTTATAGTCTCTATGCACTTGCAAGGATTGTTTTTTGAAAAATGGAAATGAAGGTTGTAATGTGCCTAAAAATCCAAAGCAACTTCCTAGAAATAGAATGTCTCCCCCGTTTCTTTTTCCATTTTGTTTCCATTTGCTTTTTCTATTATTGTGAAATAAAACAAAATTATGAACTTAAGAAACATATAATGTGTTATGATTAAAAATAATTCTTAAGGTACCCGTCTTCAAAATCTTGAAGTGTTTGATTAAGTCTCAAGTATGTAGTGTCCGCATGTTTTATTGCACTGAAATCTCCATCTTGATTGAACTTTGGGGGTCTCTTTCTGATCTATTTAGGGATGCCTGCATAAACTTCATTGATTTATGTAAGAAAAAGAATGAAGATAACGTTAACACCTTAACTCAGCACATAAACATATAAGATGATATTCTTAAGCAAGTCGGCATACAAACCTTACACTACTGCTTTTGAGTTATTGAGTTATTTGTCAAATCACACGTATTTTTTTTAGTCTAAAATCTAGGGCCAGTCTTCAGCTGTCCATTTATATGACTAATGGAAGTAGCATCACGTGTAGGTGGACGATACCCTTGATCTGTCTAATGAATTAAAGTTGCTGCATCAACTACCCATCTAAGGGCACATTTATCCAGAGTAAGCAACTTCTTAAAGCTTATTGCTTAGTTTCAGGGTGGGGTAGTTTAATGAGATTATCCAGGCCTTGAAGGGTGAAGGCGAATTCAAAGCCTTTTTCAATGAATGTGGTAGGGTATATAATAACATTGTTGTAAGGTTATCCTTTGGTTATTTTCTAAATAGAACAATGGTGTGTATTATCTATTATTATGTCATAATGTTGCTAACTTTATGATAAGTTTGGCTCATTTTTTTCATCATTGAGTACATTTTATGTCCAAAATTTTGATCCAATAACCATTGGTGTGTCATACAATGAAGATCTAAATATTATAAAGGAAGATCAGAAAAAATTTCCAAGTGACTTCCCACGTGCGAAGCACGTGGGTTGTAACTAGTTACCATCGATAACAAAAATGAAAAGTTGTATACACTATACACCACTATTTTATATTTATATATACTAATATACACACACCATTAATATATGGCCGCAATATTTTACAATGACTTAATTACTCTTAAACACAACCCATCACATTTTATTACGATGGATATTCCAATTTATCAAGTTTCACCTAATTCCCAATTGGTGCAGTTGTTACCGGACTCGCGGCGGAATCACACCCACACATGCCAACATCACTCCCAATCATCCGATTGCAGCCTTCTTGTACTAGCTTGTTCAATGAGAGCCAGAACAGATAGAGAAAGGAGTTGTGATTACGGTCAATTACAACATCGTAGTGCTAACTACTTTAGTTAGCACTAAATTTATTAAAATTTACCATCTATACTATATATAAATTTCGATGAAAGCTCATTAATTGCACCTACTTACAAAGAAATCTTATATATATATAGTGTATGGATCATTTGTACACAACCCTTAAAGTGTACTTTGTTCACAAATATTATTCGATGAAATGTGAAACATTATTCGGTGAAATTTGAAGCATTATTCGGTGAAATGTGAAACATTCTACCGAATACTGTTATGTTTTCTTTTTCCGTTCAGTTCAGATAAAAACGTTCCAATTCCACTGAATAATTTGTAACATAACAACATTCGGTAGAATGTTTCACATTTCACCGAATAATGCTTCAAATTTCACCGAATAATGTTTCACATTTCACCGAATAATATTTGTGAACAAGGTACACTTTAAGGGATGTGTACACCCGAACCACACCCTATATAATGTGAAATATTATTCGGTGAAATTTGAAGCATTATTCGGTGAAATGTGAAACATTCTACCGAATACTGTTATGTTTTCTTTTTCCGTTCAGTTCAGATAAAAACATTCCAATTCCACTGAATAACTTGTAACATAACAGTATTCGGTAGAATGTTTCACATTTCACCGAATAATGCTTCAAATTTCACTGAATAATGTTTCACATTTCACCGAATAATGTTTCACATTTCACCGAATAATATTTGTGAACAAGGTACACTTTAAGGGATGTGTACACCCGAACCACACCCTATATATATATATATAGGGGTGCGCTCCGGTGAAAACCAAAATTGTGGTAAAAACCTGTGAGGACCGGCTTTTTAGCCTGGTTCACTAGCTTTATAGCCCGGTTTTGAATAGAACCGATCTATAAATTCACATATTTTAACCCGATTCTGGATAAAACCGAGCTATAAAGTCACTAATGTAATTTTAAAATATGAGTTTTCAGCACGGTTTTTATGTGTAACCGAGATATAAAGTCATGTATTATTTTAAAACTGGAGTTTTTAGCACGGTTTTCAGGTTGAATTGAGTTGTAAAGTCACTGTGTAATTGAGGTTTTTATCACGGGTTTCAAATAAATCAAGCTATAAAGTAGTCCTCACGGGTTTTACCACAATTTGAGGTTTTCACCGGAGTCAATCCCTATACATATATATATATATATATATAGATATATAATATTAGCTTAAGAAAACAAAAAGTTATTATAGCTTATTGATTATAGGTATAGTTCCAATCCACCATGTGAAGGGATCAAATCTCTATAATTACAACATTCTTCTGCTTCATCAATCATCGCCTGTTGTTTTCTCACACAGTCCAATTTCAATCTAGAGTAGACTGAACTGGGTCTCACAGAGAGACGTATTTTGTAGATTGTATACTCTCCCCATGGCCAGAAACTGAAAGAACACTAGTTATGTCGAGCATAGTTCCTTCTCAAGAATGATATGAATTGAGAAGCTGGGATGATTGGTAAAGTTTTAAACAAATACCCTTTTTGTCAAGATTGTTGTCAAGCCATCCTCAAAACTTTATGCTTGATGTTAAACTTGAAAAGAATTCGAAAGGAAAAAGTGACATCTTGACAGTTGCATAAATAAATCATCAACAGTACATAATAAGCTAAATTGTAGTAATATGCAAATAAGCATCTTGTTCTCAACAAAACAGCACAAGCAAATAGATCATAATGATTCTGTCTCAAAATAATTTTGCATTAAGGATTTTTTACAATCAATTACGTGAACCATCAACTTTCCAAACATACCTCCCAAGAAAAGAGTGAAATTCTGATCTGCAACAACCAGACATTACCTGATACAAAATCAAAATCAAAATGCAATACATAAGGAATACTTAATGTATTCCTTATTTAGGTTAATTCTGCAAACTTCTTTTTCTCTGGCACTTCAAACTTCATATACGTTCTATGTAAGACAATACCTGATACAAATTCAAATGTAGATTAGTAACTCAAAATATTTGGTATACTGATTGTGATTCCCTTTTTTATGAGAAATTAGTATAGAATCGTTAACCTGCAATAGTCATCTCTCATGCTACTGTTTTTAGCTAACTCTCCCTACCATCATTTGGCTGAACCTGCAATAGTCAAGTATTTTAAAATATAATTATACAACAAACATACATCCATAAAAATTGAGGTTGAGCAGGTTGTTATACTCACCTGTGGCACACCAATGCTCGTTAGTAATGCCATATGGCTAGGCTGAAATTGAGGATGAGCGGGTACGAGAAATATATATGTGCCACTTTTTTTATACATGAAAGGTGCAAAATTGTATCTCAATTGGATGCACAATTTGGTTCCCCTACATTTTACTTGACTTAAGTATATAAAACATAAGAAAAAGTAATGATCACGAGTATGAAAATAAAGAAAACTTTAGTTATACCAGTGGTTGATGTGCAAAATTTGTATGCTCCTCTATACGGTTGTCCATAGGGGAAACAAAATTTGTACGCTCCTCTATTTTTACTCCGTCCTGTTTCAAGACCACCTCTCGGCCTTTTACTCGATTGATTTCCGGACTTTGGCGTGAGATTTATTCCTTTTACCACCTTCATCATGTCATTTGGATTTTATGACATATCAGGACGTGGATCACTTTTTGGCATATGAGAATTCTGAAATCCTGGTTGTGTCAACCTTCTGGTTGAGCTTAAATCAAGTTTGCTCATGAAATGAATAAGACCCTCTTTCACAAGGTTGTGCCCATCTTCAACTTCTGCAGCTCTTGCGACCAATCGAGTAGATAGATTAGATAACTTTCGATATCGCCTTCCCATTGCTGACTTGGGATCCTCATCGATATGTAAACTTTCAATGCTAACTTTCATGTTGTATTTTTTGGCATCCATTGTCCATCCTTTCAAGAAGTACTTGCTAGGAACTCTTTTCGTGCCCTTGAAAGAGAAAACCTTTAGTATATGACTATATAAAATGCCAACAAACGCAAACTTTTTGTACTTGCAATACACAATTTCATCGGTTTCATCATAACAGACAACATAATTGTGATTCTTCTTTTAGGGCATGACCATATACTTCACAAGGGGTCATGTCTTGTCGCAAACTTCAAGATGGCAATCAAAAAGATTTACCAAATTCTTCTTGAAACCACTTGAACACCTTAGGTGTATATATACTTGCAGCATGCTTCAAAATTTCTACAGGATAAAACATTGAAACTTGACACTTGACTGGCCTTGAAATCAACAATCATCTCATCATAACGACGATCAATAAGCAACTTCTGAAAATGTTGAAAAAATCTTCTTAGATCGTGCTTGTAACTTACATAATGCTTGATCATTTTATTCATGCTTTCACTCTGTTTTGTAGTGGTCATATATGCACAAATTGTGTCTCGGCAATAAACCATGCCCACTTTTCTTTCATATTGAACATCCTCTTCGGCCATTCATTACTCTACAGTCCATACTTGTCAAGCATTTTACTCCAATCATCCAGAAAATCTTCCTCGTATTCATAGTCATAGATACACTTACTAAAATCCCTTAGAAAATCCTTACAATCTACAAAAACATGACTCAAATGAATTGCCGTATTTTGAAAGATATGCCAAATAAAAGACGATGACAAGCCCCTGGCCATTGTGAAGCAAGTGCTTTTCTCATTGTAGAATCTTGAATGGTACGAATTGTCTTTGGTAGTTTGCCCCCATAGCCTTTGAAAATGTGTCAAACAGCCACATAAATGAATTTGCAGTCTCATCATATAATAATGCCACACCAAAGATAGTCATTTGTTTACGATGATTCACTCCAACAAATAAGACAATTGGTCGACCATCCTTGTGCTTTTGATATGTGGTATCGAAGCAAACGACATCCCCAAAATCATAATAGTCTGCCATCATTTTAGCATCAACCTAAAAAATGTTAGTTATCATATCATCTTCATCCACTTGAATACCATAGAAAAAGCAAGGATCTTCTATTTTCAAACTCTGCAAATACTCGAGAACACCACATGTATCACCGGACTTCATTTGTAAACTGCGCTTAGTGCGCAAATAATTCCTATAATCCACTTGAGCAAAACCAAGATTTTCCCGACTTCCTGCCTGTTTAGTGTCTAGCCATGAACTCGTAACCATTTTTAGGAGTGATGCCCAAAATATCAGACAAGTTAACTTCCAAGGCTTGAGCGTTTGACACCTTTCGGTGTGATCTAAATAGGTGAGCCTTACTCGGGCTTGCGAGATTGTGTTCATGCTTTGCAAGGAAATCAACAACACGATATTTGCCTGTTTGCTGAAAACTTATCTTTAACTTGGCCAAACATCCAAATCTTGTCTCGGGTATATGGGACTTGTAAAAATCATCACGCTTGTCACTTTCACGTTTACCTTGACACGAGCAAACAAAAACTCTATCGATCACTATGTTATTTTATCTATGAGACCAACCTCTCCAAACAAAAAAGACAATTGCTAATGTGTAAGCATTGTAGACTTCATATGTCGCATCTTCATTTGCATATTCCATATCAACTCTTGGAACAATATCTTTAGGTATCTTAGAATTAAGCGATTCCATCATTTGATCATCGGTACAAAAGTTTGTGGGGTTTTCTTCCTTCTTAAATTCTAATCAACGATGTGGTTTTACTTCTTTTACAGTAGTATCCATAACCTAATAAATATAAGAATTCATAAATTTAAACCTTTCAATGGGATAATGGTACAATTGATGAAGACAATGCAAATAAAGACTGCAAGTATTCTTAATTTGCTTATAAATTTGACAGAAATGTCCGCATAAGATCCCGCTTTCTACAAGTAGATGCGATTAGGGACAAGGTCATATTTTGTAATGAGAGTTTTGACTCCAGAGTGTGCGCCCATCTTATTATTGAGAGTTGTAAAACTAGGATATCCGCGAAGTGGAAGTGCAAGTCACTCGCGGATGCTAGTTGGGAAAGACGAGTGATGGGGAGAACATTATGATGATAGGAGTTAGTGTATGTTATGTTGGAGGTTATTTTTGAGGTTTTTGGGAGGGCATAGAGGGGCCATTTTGGGTATACGGTTCCCTTTTACATGAGACCCTTGGTTTGGTCTCATCTTTTGTACTCGGGTGTTATCACCCTATCTCTATATTTACCTTCTCAAGCAATTAGGGTCATATTGTCTAAAAAATCTTTGAAACAACTATTCAAACAATGTAAACTAAATTCAAAAGTTGCTTAAATGAATAATTCATGAGCATTTACGGATCAAAACCCATACATTCTAGGACTAAAATACACACAAATACATAATTTAATTTCGAAGCAAATTATTCAAATGAAAAGGTTAGATAAAATTCAAAGGCATTAGATGATTCAGTTTATGGAGAAATGAAGTCTTGAACTGGGACGGAAAAATGAAGTCAACTTTACATAAAAACCATAGCTCAGCAGAAGGGTGACAAAGTCCAAAATCTTGATCATTTAGCAAATTAACATCGGTGCAAATTACCCAGAATGTGTCTCGTGCAAGCTACTGTTAGCTTTGGTGCAAGAACATGTATAACAGATGGGAACTCTTCATCGGACAGAGAAATTCCATGCTGAACAGAGAGATCGCTTAACAGAGAGGAAGAACGGTTATGGAAAGAAGTTGAAAAAAGGGAATGTGGAAGATTTTGTTGGTTTATTTACTTTGATTTTATTGTTAATTATTTATTAAAACTAATTCCAGGTGGACCAGTTGAAAAATTGCTACATGCTTTGCTACGGGCCTACGTTAAGGGCTACAGGTGATTTGGACCGGCCGTGGGCCCAACTCCTTCTTCTTCATTCTTCGGGGCATCATCTTCTCTGATCAGTTTCTCCTGAAATTTTTTTTTTCCGTTGTTCTTCTTGTCCCTCACCTACGTTCTTCCTCCCTCGACCTTCCTTTGATCTAAGCTCGGACCGACCTCCTCAACCTCGTCCTCTCTCACCCCTACGCTCACGCTCTCGTACCCGATCATACTCATCCTCACCGACCTCAACCTCCGAGCCATCCTCTTGCACCTCTCTCTCGCTCCCGGAGAACAACAAGGTTATAGGGCCTAGGTTCTTACGAGTTTAAAAAAAGGAAGGAGCCGAGGGGAAGAGGGCTCACCGAGGGGCTCGAAGCTTCATCGGAGATCTGCCGGGGTTCAATTGGGCTCGCCAGAGATGAAAACGACGCAAGCTTGGCCTAGAACGAAGGGAGAGGGCTTAAAGGTGGAGCTTTACAACATTTGAGAGTGAAAGGAGGAAGAAGAAAAGCTTACCCAATGGAATGGAGAAAACATGGGAAGGGGAGGAAGGATGGTGGTGTCGTCTTCGGTGGCCGCTATAGGGCTGCTCCTGGGCTCCTCGAGCTCACCTTTGATCTACCGGCTTCGGTGGCCACTACAGGGCTGCTTTGGTGGAGGTGCTCTAGTTGTCGAAAAGACAGAAGGAAGTGGTGGCGTTGGGGATGCAAAAAAAAAGAAGGAAAGGAGAGCCTTTGGGCTTGGTTTGGCAAGGGGAAGGAGAGGGTGTTTGTGGTTTGAGGGTTTGTGTTTGGGGGTGGATGTGTGTGTTTATGGATGGGTTTGAATTCAATTATAAAGAGAGGAGAGGATTGTAAGGTTGCAATTAGACCATAGAGAGGGAGAGGGAGAGGTTTAGAATTTTGCCATAAATGGAGTGAGACAAGACTTGAGGGAGGAGGAGATGGTGGAGTGTTGTTTTGCCACAAATGGAAGGAGGAAAAGGGAAAGAAGATGAGTAGTGTTTGTGGGGTGTTGTTGCAGCCGAATGCAAGGGAGGGAGTAAGGTTGTATTGACTGCAATGTGTAAGGAAGAAAGGGGGAAGGAGACAAATCTTGTGGTCCCATAAGCTAATTCAAAAATACCCGAAAAATGAAACTCGAAACATGCTCTCTCGACCTTATCCCGACTCAATTCAAAACAACTTTTAGAATTCGAAATAGTAATGAAATCTTAAGAATATTTTAAGTCTTGAAACGCAAAAGCAGAATAAAAATCATTTTTTAATTAAAATTCAAAATTATGTCGGAATTCGCTTCAAAATGCTTAAATTAATCTATTGGCTCTAGGATGGAGAATTTTAAAATTTTTCGAATCTTAGGAATTAAATCAAAATTAAATCAATATTAATTCAGAAATTAAGCCATAATTTAGAAAACAATATTTTCAAATTCCGAGTCTCACTAGTAGAAAATCGGGATTTTACCCCATAGTCTATTACCCCAGATCTCGTAATTGTGGGGTGTAATGACTTAACTAGCAAATTTTCTTTCATTTTTTTATACTAAAATAAATATACCCCGGATATGTTACTCTTCTTTTACCCCACAATATACATACCATATAAATTCCGGGGTATAAAAGGTAAGGCATCGTTTATTTGGTTTTTTTTAAATGAAATATTGTGTAAATGTATGTACGCTCTGCGTTTTCTGTAATCATCCCCCTCCCCCAAGGTACAAAATATACCCCACCACCTTCCACCCCCTCACCCCCTCCACCCCTTAAAAAAGGGGTGAAGAAAACGGAGCATTAATTGAAAGAGGCAAAAGCGTAGCCTGCCCGACTCTCTCTCCTCACGCAGTGCCGACTCGCCTCTCAGCCGCCTCTCACCGCCAGCGCACAGTCCCTCTCCTCACCGACGACTCAACCCCAACTCCTCTAACCGGCGACTCAGCCCTGGCTCCTCTCACCGGCGACTCACCTCCTCAGCCTCGATGTCCTCAACAGCCCGCGATTCCCGACCTCCTCAGCCGACCGCACTCCTCATCCAGTGATTCAGACCTCCTTAGCCGCCGACCACACTCCTCTTCGACGCCCTCCTCTCAGCCGCCAACTTCCATCCCCTTACTAGGTAAAGAAAGCCCCTAATTTTTAGATTTCTCAGATTGCTAATTTTCATCCGCCCTCTTCTAATTGAAACCCTATTTTTGCAGCTTTCAACTTCAATGTAATTGTTAGCAGGCCAACTTCTCAGATTCTTATATTCTTGCTCGATTTCCACACAGGTGAGGTGAATCTACAACTTAATTTATCAACTTTTTTGTTCATCTTGTATAGGGTTGTGAAACCGAATGGTTGGATTTTTGTGATTGTTGGGCTTGCTGTTGCTTTCAAAATAGCTTGTATTTGCCCCTAAGAGAGATCAACCCAAAAAAAATTCGAATTGGCATCGAGATTACCTGATTGTCTTAGTATACAAGAAGTCCCTTTCAATCAAAGTTGTAGCCCATGGAAATGGAAAGAAAATCAATTTGATCAATATAGATGCTGAGAGGGTTGGGGATTTTTGTGACTTTATCTGATAGAAAACAACACCATAGGTCATTTCAGCAGTGTGATTAGTCTTTGATTGAGTTGCTTCTATTTACACTTGAAATGTAAATAAGGCTTGGTTCATTTGATTCAAATTATAATGCAAGTGTCGAAAGATTGTCTATGTGAATGGCCTTTTTTCAATGAATTGATATTGCAAGGGTCATGAAATGAGATTTCCTTAGTGTTATCTATACAAGATTATATGATTCCACTTATAACAAATGGGATTTCCTTTCTTACTCCATATTTTGCCACATTCTTTTATCCCTATTTCAATGTATTCTTCAATATAGTATCTTTCATTTATACATGGCATTTCGTTTGTAGCTTATATGGTAACATGCGCGTAGCACACAACAGGTATAAAATGTACTACCTAAACTCAGTTTCTTTATTTTTAGTAGCTAGGTGCGAGCTTATTTATGATAAACTGCTACGCTTGGTTTTTACTTTTTAGTTATTCATGTCTTCAAGTACAACCTTCTATTCATTGCTTTTGGAGAATGCCTTCTCATTTACAAGTGGGTGAACTTATTTGGGTGCACTTAAATGTTTGATAAAAATTCATTGACTTAAAGATGGAAATAATTCCAAAACGAACCTCCAATCATCTATAAGCATGCCTTGTGAGAAATGAACATTTGGGTTATGAATTGTAGTCTCCATGCTGATATGCTTCCAATCATCTATAAGCATGCCTTTTTTCGGTATCTACCATGATTGGTGTGATTAATTGTGGGAGGTAATATGTTGTCCAAATCTTCATGTTCCTTAAATTCAATCCATTAGTATTATGACTATGATTTACAATGTTGTGAAATGAAATTGAATTCTCCAATTTGTATCTTCGTCTCTTTGGGTATCTTTTGGCAACTCATGAGTGCTGGTGTTGGGTATTAAGGGTCTCAGTTTCTTTTGTTTGTGCCACATTGGTTGCCAAATTACTTTCAACTGCACAAGAATCGTTCTCATATCTCTTTGGGTGCCATTTTGATGCTTTTTGTACTGAATTTTTAACCGAATTATACGGCTGATTTGAGTGCTGAATGGATTGATTTTCTTTCGAAAATAAGGTTGTTGGATGCTAAAACTTGAGCATTTTCGATTGAATCCAGGGAAGCAGCTCCAAGGAACTAAGTTTGTCCCTGGATATCCTTTGGGTTCTGGAGCATTATAAAAGATGTGATAGAGTGATTATTCCTACCTTGAAGGTAATTTCAACCTCAGCAGTGGAATATGTTGATGGGTGCCAATAACAGTACTTAAGCTTCAGCTATTATTTTCTTGAAAATTTTACATGTTTTTTTTTTTAAATCTATCTTGCATTTGTACTTAAGATTGCATTGTTTTTGCACAGCGAAATAGCCAATGTTGCCTTTCAGCCATCTAGAAAAGATTTAACTAGTTTTGGGAGTGGCCTTATTTGCATTTCTGTCTATTGCTCTTTTTTCCCAATAAATATGAAGATAACTCGATTCATTTGGCTGTTTCAGACAATTGAGATCCGTTTTTGGTAGAAAAGTCTTTCTAAACATGGATGTACGTGATACACCAGCCTTAAAACGTATTCCTTTCATTATTACTTGCCTGGTGCTTTTCTGCAATTTGTTCTTGTTAGAAAAATGCTACTTTTATTAGTTTCAAACTGTTTTCATCTTTTTTCTTTGAAACTAATATGAAATATATAAAAGAAAGTACTAACACAGGAGGATGTGATGAAGTCCGAAATTCTAATGTTTTTTTCCACTTTCAGAGCGGTTATCATCTCATAAACTCAACGCCTGCCATAAACACTTAAGATCATGTTATTCTCTTAAAAGCCCTTTTTTGATTCCTAGATATATGATATATGTGTATATATATAAAAGCTAAAAAAATACAGTATAATTACTCACGAGTTTGACGCTTGTAGGATCACCTTGTGAAAGCCTTATATTTGATATTCACAAATGCATACTGGTCTTTTTTATGTGCTTCTCTCCATAAAATATTTGTAATATTTCTGCATTTATAGCAATTTGTTACTTAAAATATTTTGACCTTGCTCTTTCTCTCTCTCCATTAACGAGCCATTTGATTTTTCTTTCAGACCCATACTGCAAAGTTTAGTGCAAGCATTTTAGATTCTCTATGTGATGAGTTGAGGGGAACAAAGGACTTCCCAATGCTATATGCTGCAATTGCTATAATTGGATACATTTCTTCAATTAATGAGGCAATCAACTCCAAAGCATTTTCGCATTTGCTCACTCTCCTTGCACATCGATATCCAAAGGTTCGTAATCCACATTTGTCTTGAATGGTTGACTACTTTTGCCCTGTCTTTGTAAGTAGCTATATCAAAAGGAAGTTCTTCTTAGCTGGACATTATGTATGTATTTTGAAGCCTAGTTGGTTGTAAGACACTATCGTAGTTTTGTTGTTGAACATGTACTATGCATTGCCTTAGCTTTTTCGAATGGCATTGCCTTAGCTTGTACTGTATGACATTGCCTTAGCTTGTACTTAATGGCACCGCCTTAGCTTGAAAATGTGTACATAGTTGGAACTTTGTTTAATTTATGTGTCTTTGAGTTGTGGATTTAGTGGCGGCCTATATATTGATCTGAATGGATGGGAATCACAGGTCAAATAACAAGTTCAATATATATGGTAATATGCAAATGGATATTAAACAAAATTTTATAAAAAAATTATCATATACCCCGGATCATATTTATCCGGTATATATACCTTGAAAATTATGACCACATGATATTACTATATACCCCGGATTTTTATTTAAATATCCGGGCTATAATCCTGACATAAATAAACTCCGTACACACACAAGAGCCATATACCCCGGATATTAGATGAATATACCACGGACGTTTGTTTATAGGAAATCGGCTAAAGGTATATACCCCGGATTATTTTAGTTTTATACCTCGGATAAAAAAAATTTACAACCCAAATTGGACAGACATTATGCCTGTAACGGCCCGAGATTATGATTCCCGAGTTACGTTTCGAGGGATGAAACCCCTCGTTGGGATCTTGCGCCCCGAGTACAGGTTGAAGGATTGAAACCAAAGATGCGTAGTTTAAGGTGGGATTTCGCACCCAAATCTGGAAGGTCAGATGGAGACCCTGGGGTAAACCCCTATACCTGTCCTAAGTCTACAACGCGCGAAACCTTTTATCATGCAAATGACGTAAGTTCTGAAAACGATACTAGTGTCGCGGCAGAGCCGGGTCAAAACAGAGTATAAGTAGGAAGAAATCCCAAAAGTATGAATCTGGTGAAGTTAGGGTTCAAACACTCACTCTCCGCCATATGAATGGACCCCGTCATAACAACACAAAATCAAGCAGTGGATCGGGTACCTGAAACTATACCACAAAGTCAGGCCAAGAGTTCGCATGCGGGTCCTCTGACCGCGCTGAGGACATATAATACGCCTATACCTAGAATAAATGATGCCTTCATGCAGTACTGAAATATTAACCACACTATCATGCTCCTAATTCATATATGCAGAATATGAAGTAAGGCCTTAACAAAGAATACAAAGTGGTATATCCCTCTTCTACCACCACCCCCCTTCCAGTTAGGGTGGAGACTGGCCAGTTCGATGCTATAACATATCACATCTCATCATCATATCGTATCTCATGCTCATCTCGTATCTCATGATATATATATATATATATATATATATATAAATGACTCAAGGAGGACAACGCCCGATGAAGCTGGGCTGCCCTAAGACCCTAACAACGACTCTAGGACTCATAGATAACGGCCGTTCTGTATTCAAACGCATATAGAATAAGAATGCTCATTCGTAAGTGCAATTCCTAAGCATGATACTACATGACATGCTTTTATGCATATGCAACACCTACATACTATATGACACATCAGGCAGGAGGTATTGGTTACTGAGTAAGCCCCGGAGGTACTTACTTGGCTAGAAGATCAGCAAAAGAAGAATCCAGCACACAGTAGTCACGATCACAGAATATCACCGAGATGGATTTTTCGCGACTTCGGAGCTCTCGATCGAAGTTCTGGGCTTCGTCGTGGCTCGCAATGGCTTGTTGGATCGAAAGTTTGGTTCGCGATCAACTCGGGCGGCGACTTAGGTTGTAGCACTAGGGCTCCGGGCTGCTTCGGTGGTGGCTCCGAGGGGTGTTGCTGCTGCCGTGGTCCCGAGGGGTGCGTGGGACCTTCCGCTGGTGGCTCGAGGTTGAAGGAGTTGAGAAGGAGGAGGAGACGGCGGTGATGGTGTGATGATGAGTGAAGATGACGGTGATTTGGTGATGAAGATGGAATGCCGCAGGAGAGCGGGGAGGAGCTGAAGACTTTAAAGGAGGGAGAGATGTGAAGTGATGGGGAGATGGCATACAGAAGAAGGGAACATAGTAGCTGTAGTTGCAGGAGGTAGGGGAGAGGCGGGTGTGAAAGGAACTGACGGACGGGGGATGTGACCGGTATTTTTTACGGGCATATGTTTAATTAAATACCCGGTAATAAATCCCGAATACGTGAATTTCAAATCTCGAAATTAGTTCTCGAATGTTAGTTTCCCTGACTCTCGCTTTCTCGATCAATTAGATTTGTAAAATCGAAAAGGATATCGCCATCCGATAATTATTTTGAATTTTTGAGGTCAAAGGACGGAAATTATTCGTCAAATTTTATATTCCGGTCGGAATCCGCTAAACGAGGTTTTAAATCCGATTTAAATTCATTTTTAATTCTCTTTTTCCGGAAAATTAGGATTTAAAAATCCGAGCCTTTACAATACCCCGGATATCAATAGAATATACCCAGGATATTAGTATAATATACCCCGGGCGTTTTTTTCCTATCATTTTTTTTACAAAATTGGCTAGGTTATATACCCTGGATTTAAAAATAATAATATCCGGTGTATAAAGTGAAACCTATATTTGAGCACACCATACCTGAAGCCCGGAGCATAAGCTTGTCAGATCCGGGGTATATGTATAAAAACGCCCGGGGTATAATCCATATTTTCTACTAGTGTCTTTACAAAGAACCATGAGAAGTTTAAAGGATCCTAATCTGACATTGCAGTCGTTGCAATCATGCTCCCTCATCTCCTTGAGGGGTCAAGATTTGAGAATAAGTCTAACCGATCTACTATTTTTCCAGTTTTTCATGGAATGACTGGATGATTAGATTATGCTTAGAGTGTTTCCTTTCACTCTGAAGGATGCAACAAGTGATTGACTCTAGTACTTACAAACAGAAAGCATACCTACTTGGGTAGAATTGAAGAAAGTTTTCCTCCAGAAATACTTCCCTGCCACTCGCCTCAACAAGCTCAAGAAGGAACTATCAAGCATAGAGCAATCTTCTACAGAAAGCCTCTATAAGTATGTTGAGAGATTCAAGAAGCTCAAAGCAAGTTGCTAACAAGATGGCATAACAGAGGATGATTTAGTCCTCTATCTTTATAAAGACTTACTTGATCATGAGCATAGTGTGATCAATACTACAAGTGGAAGGGATATGTTACACAAGACACTTGAGGAGGCAATACAGAATTTTGAGGATTTGGCCAACGCTTTGCAATAATATGGTAAACATCAAGGCATTAAAGGAGCCACATATTGGACATTCCTGGAAGGAGTCACAACACTGAACTTGACAAGGTCCTTGACATTGTCAAGAATATGGCTCTAAAGATGAATCAGATGCAACAGCCTAGACCATGTGGAGTATGCAGAGATCCAAATGATCGTTACCCGCTCATTCAAGAACGAGTTGCTAATGTGAATGCTATGGATTATGGATTTTGTCAAAACATTGGTAACAAATTTTATAACTCTAATTACAATTCAAATTATCAAAATGGTTTCAACGGCAAGACGAATCAACAGTAACAACAACCAATGCCTTATCAAGGGAGGGGCCAATATGATAATCTCTAGAGGAATCCCCCATAGGATGACTAAATCAGGGATGAGACTCTGAGTCTCTTGTTGGACAAGATGAATGTTCAAGAGAAATTAATGAGCCAAATGGCTCAAGAGATAAGAGAACTTAAAGCTAAGGAGTCATGCAAGCTACCCTCACAAGTTGTGGTCAATCTGAAGGAGAATGTGAGCGCCATGATCCTTAGAGGAGGAAAATAGATAATGATGCCACTCAGAAATGCTAGGAAAGAACCTAAAGCTAGCACGACACCTGCCTGCAACCCAAGCAAGGCGAAAAACAAGAGAATGGCTCGCTAGAAAAAACGTCGCTGGCCGCCCAAGACCGGCGCCCGTCGCCCAAGACCGGTGCCCGTCGCCCAAGACCGGCGCCAGCCGCCCAAGACCTGTGCCCAACTCAACAGAACTCCCGAAAGAGTGGTCCTTTGAGGATTATAAGCCTAAGCCACCATTCCCAGAGGTGTTGAAAGAACATAGAAAATGGGAAAGTGAGAAGGAACTGTTTGATACATTTGCAAGTTGTGAGGTAAACATTCCTCTTCTAAACCTTATTAAATCTGTTCCTCGCTATGTAGAGTTTTTGAAGGAAATATGCACCATTAAGAGGAAGCAGCGGATGAAAGCCAAAGAATAGGTAAACCTGATGAACACATCTCTGCTGTTCTCCAAAAGCGACTACCTGAAAAGTGCGAGGACAGGAGTAACAGTGTAACTCATTGATAGATCACAAATTAAGCCTATAGGTATTGTTGAAAATGTATTGGTTATGGTTGATGAGCTAATATTCCTTGCATATTTCTTTGTTTTAGATATGAAACAAGGAGCACCAGAGACACCAATCATCTTAGGCAGACCATTCCTAAGAACCGCGAAGACCAGAATTGATTGTTGTGAAGGCTCCTTGACAATGGAGTTTGACGATAGGAAGGCTGAGTATTCACTTTTTGATTCTATAAATCCTTCTTCTGCTAACCGTCCTTTAAATTTGGTCAACATGTTAGATTCTAACCAAGTTAGTTGCAGCAATGGTCCCCAAAGTAAGTTAGAACCTTCTAAGGAAGGGAATCCAATTAATTCTATTTTATCCAACAATCTATAACAGTTTGCCTTGGAAAAGGAAGCCAAGCCAAACATTGAGAGCTCTAATGAGCCACAATAGCCCATACTTTTACCTTATGAGAAATTATTTCCAAATAGTATGCAAGTTTTTGTGATTACAGGATAGCCACAGGCTTAGCTCAAGAGAAAGAAAGGAAGTTAATTGATGAGCTAGATGAGTACCTAGAGAGCTCAACACATCTTCCAAGGGTGCCTGCGCTTGTCAAGAAATGGATAAGCATGGGTGACCCAGGTAGAGGAACTTAGCCAAGGAAAGAAAGCGCAACGAGCCAATGACGTGAAACAAAGGCGCTGCTTGGGAGGTAACTCAAGGGATTAGTTAGTTTTGAATTCTTGCACTCTGTTTTCAATTCAATAAGAGTAGGATAGATCTCTATGTTTGCTTTACTTTGGTATATTATTTATCAAAACTAACTTGAAGGAGAGATAGGTTGAGAAAAGAAACGAAGATGAAAACACAAAAAAAAAACGGCGCCCGCCGTTCTCTGTAGACGACGATTTCTTCGGTTCTTGTGAGTTCATTTTGAGTGTTTCTCTTACCCTCTCATCACTTACCAGTTGAAGGAGCTGTAGAATACTCTTAACAACCTTGATCATATCCTTGCTGAGATTCGTCAGCTCTCACCAGTCCAACCGTCGCATGCGCAGTGAGGGGTATGTTTCTCCCTTCACTTGAGCTTTATCTTTGTTTTTTATGTTTATGCATTGAGGACAATGCAACATTTAAGTGTGGTGGAGGAGAATTAGTGAATTAGTTAATTAGTTTAGTTCATGTTTAAATTCAGTCTCATGTTTAATTTGCTTTATTTTTTTAGATTTCTAGTGATGTAGGAGGAAATCAAGTCTAATAAATATAAATAGATATCAAACCGAATCCTTGTCTATGAAAATAAATTACAAGACTTTCTCCCGCTGTAGTGGAAGGGAATCATGATCGATCCACGAGGAGGTGGTTCAGCGATGCCTGGATAGTCTCTAAGGTTTCTGCGCAAGTCGACCAGTAGCCTCGATATCGAGTTGGGAAGTCAATATCGACAAGGGCAGTCGATTCGTAGTGAGTGACGTTGATATGTGAAGAACCTGAAGAGAAGAGAAAACAACAGAAGCACTCGATATTGACTAAAGTGGTCGAAATCGAGTGGGTCAGTAGTACTTGTCGACTCATAAGACCGTCGACGTAGGGTTAGCTCGATGCAGGGAGTCGATATCAACACAGAAGGTCGATTTCGAGTGTGTTCATTGACGATATTAAACGCAGAAAATAAAGTAAAGAATAAAGAAAATAAATAAAGACAGTGGATTTTTTTGGGTTTTTGTATAACAAAATAAAAGCTCATAGGATAGGGGTTTACCACGACGATAACCATGCATATATTATGACTTAATTCACATAAAAGATTAAGCTTTTCTCATCATCAATTAGGAATATAGAGGCTTTCGCATAAAAACCTAATTGTTTCAACCTTTTCATAGTTAGGGTTTAGTCAACTTTCGCAGGCAAAACGTAATTACTATCCAAATTCACATGTATAATCCACTTTCGCTTCTTATAAGGTAAATACGGAATGATCCTAAAATTGCATAAATGATTTGAGTGCGGGGTAGTGTTCGCAACGGGGGTGGTAAGTAGGAGATTCAAATATTTAAAATAAAACAAAGCAAAACTAGACTATCTTCCTGTCCCAAACAAATAATACAAGAATCCCCTCCCTTGTAGTAGTAGGTAATTCAGGATCGAATCCACGAGGAGGTATCTCAGCGCTTCCTTTGTTGTACTCACGATCAAGGCTTTCGACCTCAGCAGACACTCGATATCGAGTATACAGGTCGATATCGACCTCAATTCTGGTCGATTTCCTAGCGCAGTTCCTGCAGAAGACAAAACAGCAAGTCGACGTCGAGCAGATACCTCGATATCGATGTTAGACCTCGATATCGACCCTTATGTTCGATTTCGATGCTTGTCACAGAAACTGTTTTTGTAACCAATTTGTCGGATAAGAGTCTGAAGAAAATAGAATGGAGAAGGAAGATGAACAAAAACAAAACTAAGACTTTAATGAAGAATTCAATTAATTAAAAGGCTTCCAAAGTCGGGGTTTCATGCCACAACGATAACAGTGCAAGTTTCATGCTAAAAATATGAACTTTAATGTCTTTCCGTCAAATAACTTTCGTTATCAACACTTAGGTGATTAGAGGCTCTCGCATAATTCCTAAGAGTTACTATCCAATTCATGAGCAATACAAGTTCACAATATGAGTGGCTTTCGCTTCAATAATGCAAAGAATGAATCTCCCTAACTTTCGTAAAGGATCATGCATGGGGTAGAAGACGGAATCGCATAAAAGTCATACCTTTGATGCACTTACCTCACATTGCTATCGTCGGGCTCATCCCGACCCTAGAAGTGGGTTGACTACTCGCTCCTCATCATGCACATCATCATCATTGTTATTGAAAGAAAGCTACTTTGAATTAAAACTCCGAAAGAAAGTACAAACGAACAAGCCACTCCACTCTCGCTTTACAACTCCACTCGGTCTCCTTTCTCTCTCTCTACTCTCTATTGCAACTGAATTGTGTGTAAAAATTAGATGTGAAATTGAATACCTAAACTCAGCCCTATTGGCCTCTATTTATAGATGTCGATAAGGACTCGAAACCTTATCTTTATTCTCTAAGATAAAATAAAACAAAGTAAAAGCTGAAACTTCATGGTGAAATCAACCTCCTCATGATAGATCTGGTGTCGATGATAGGAAATCTCAACCTTTGGATAGATATTGCAAGCTTTGGATATAATTCTATTAAAAATCGGAGTCGAATTCCTCTGCTGGCATGGTCGATATCGACCCTTAGACATCGATATCGACCCTTCCAAAACCTTATCTCGAGCTTCTCCTTCTCCTACTCGAACTGACACTCGACTTCTATCAATTTGGTCGATCTGGCAGTATCGATATCGACCCCCAGACGTCGATATCGACCTCTTCTGTGTCGATATGCTCTGTTTCCTTTTCTGCTCGATTCCTATGTCTCTGATGTACTCGATGTCGAGGTCTTTAGTTGATTTCGTCCTCTTCAGAAGACTTCGAGTTCTTTTTCCGCTCTTCCGAATTCATCCATTTTCATCCTGTTTTCTGCGAAATCACATGGAAACTCGTGCAAACCCATATATTTGACAATTAAGCATAAACTACACTATTCTCATGTTTTCCCATTAATATGCATGCAAAAGACAATAAAATGGATTCATGTGTGCATAGAAAATATGGCAATTTGCGCGCACATCAGACACCCCATACTTAAGCTTTCTTGTCCCCAAGCAATACTTTTAATGGTCATTCAGGGGAAGAAAGTAAACTCTCAACATCATAGATTCATTTTTCATATGTCCCTATAATCAATTGCCATCCTCGAGAAGGTACTTATGTCAACCAAGTCCATGCCTGTGCATAAAAAGCAATTTCATACTCATAAAGGAGGTAATATGCAAAAAACAATTTTAGCGACATAGCATTAATAATCAAGAGGACTTTTTTTCAAGCTTGTGAGAAGTGGATTGGTAAAAGGCTAAAGGTGGGCTAATATTTGGCCATGTGGTGTTAAATTCGGGGAAACATACTTTCTTTCCAAAACATTCCACATTCCTTCTTCATAATGTCTCACCTTTCACTCATCGCTCAATGCTTTTTTCAATATAATGCTTTTACCTCTCTAACCTTAGCACTGCCTTCTCGCGAGTCGCAAACATGGGTGTCATGAATGGCCCCGGATACTTAGTACTTCGGACTCCTCACCTTGTGTGTCCCATCCTACGGAACTATTATCTCAACGCAAGCAGGGTCGACCCACCTTTATCTCTTGAGGTGATCGGATTTTTTCTCGCTCATTTAATTTTCCATATTTCATAATTGTATCATTCCTGCCAACAACTTTATAAATGCACAACTCCATACAACTCCAAAGATGACATCCATTCAAAAAAAACTTTGTCCCTGGATAGGGTATAAGGTAAAAAATGGGCAATATGTGTATATGTGGAGCAATAATGATCATGATAAGTCTCATATATGGCTTTGTGAATATGCATAGGTAAGGCTAGGATATGAACTTTGCTTGTATGGAATTTTTATAAAAAGTCCTCCATCATCTTATCATGCATATGTCAAAAGCAACTTCAAATTTTCATCTCCTTTAAGTTTTTTCTCTTCTTGCACTTCATTGGGACTTCCCTTAACTAGACAATCTCATGTTATATCTCTAATGAATCTAATTTTGCATCATAGAGCTCTTTTTTTTAATACTTCCATGACTCTTTCTTTTTCAAAATTTTTGATGGGGGTCATTTTTCTCTTCTTTTTTTTATGCATTAAAATAAATATGCAACTCTAATCTAAGTATGAATATGCAAGTAAGCCTTTCCCCCACCCCATACTTAAAATTTACAGTGTCCTCACTGTATTAGAACTAGGGTTAAGAAGAAAACTTACTAAACCGTCACAAATTTCAGGAGTCGAAGAAGACAACAGGGAAGGTCGATATCGACCCTTTATATCGATATCGATGTCTCTCTTGATTTCTACTCAGGCTTCAGGGTGATTTGGCCTCGATCACAAACCCTATCCATGTCGACCTTAAGGTCGATTTCGATGTCTGACATCGATTTCGATGCCTTTCTGTGTGCTTTTCTCTTTCCTGCAATTTGAAAAATAAACACAAAATATGCAAAATAATAAAGTGTCTAAAACAAAAGCTGTCTAAAACCAAAACTAAGTCTTTGTTACAAGCTCTAGATTTTGAAGTCGCTAGGTCGACTTCTTCCTTTGCGCTTCTCAAGGTGGCATCTGCAGAGCCCATGTGGCTTGGGCCTCAAATATCACTCCTTTCTTGTCCCGCAGCTGCATTCCGCCGGGATTGATTTGATTCACCGTGAATGGACCTAAGTTCTTATCCTTGAATCTTATAGGGAACCAATGGTCCTTAGACTTGGCAACATAGACCTTGTCTCCTATCTCATATTGGCTTGAACCATCATCGAATACCCTACATAAGCACACATGCCAAGGCACACCTCTTCCAAATAATGATAAGTCCTTAATTGTAATTGAACAAGAGGAATTCGTACCTTGACTTACCTTCTTCTCTGTCTGTGGCTCAGGTCGATGTCGATGTTCGGAGGTCGATATCGACCTCTGTTGTACACCTGGAGGATCAGTCGATTTGGGGAGTTTTGACTCGATATGATCAGGTCGATGTCGACCCTTAGGGGTCGATATCGAGGTCTCCTTGCCTCCCTTCTCAGTGCTGATGATGGTCGATTTCGATAGGGTGTGGTCGATATCGACCCTTGACCCCGATTTCGATGCTTCCTCTTTTCCTCCGTCGACCCCATACTTATGACCTGTCATAGAATCTTGAACATTAGTGGTCGGTATCGACTTACCTGGGTCGATTTCGATGTTCTGTTGAGCTCCTTCGTCTAAGATTGCTTCAACTTCCTCTACTTGGGCTTCATTGATGGCTTTTATCTCCATTGGCCCTTGACTTTGCACCGTCTTGTTGAAGGACTACTCTATTACTTCATCACTAATTGTGAGTGAGAGCAATCCTTTCTTCACGCTAATGTTGGCATCGACGGTTGCTAGGAATGGCCTACCTAAAATAATTGGGCAAGCAGGGTCCTCTGCTATGTCAACAACTAGGAAATCAGCAGGGACAAAGAATTTACCTACTTGTACTGGCACATCCGTCACTATCCCAGTTGGAATCACTACCGTATTGTTAGCCATGTACAATCTTGCATCCACGGGCTCCAGAGGACCTATCTTTACCTTGTGCCAAATGGTTAGTGGCATCATGCTAACGCTAGCGCCCAAGTCAACTAAAACATTAAATTGGAATTGACCTAGACCTATAGTGATAGAAAACTTACCTGGGTCCGCCCGCTTTTGTGGTAGCTCCAACCTGTTGCATTCCTCTGTGATCTCAGAGAGCGATCGCTTCTTACCCAAGATGTCCTTAAGGAACCTTACATAAGATGGCATCTCGTGAAGTGCCTCTGTGAATGGTATAGAGACATTAAGCCCTTGGAGCATCTTCACGAACCGTTGGAACTTCTTTTCCGCTGGGTCCTTAGTCACCTTTCTAGTTGGGAATGGCAACACCTTCTTCCTTCCCGCGACTGCAGTGAGGTCGATATCGACATCAGTAGGGTCGATATCGACTGGAGGAGTCGATTTCTTTGGTGACGCAGAATTAGGGTCGACATCGACAGGAGGGTCGACATCGATGTCACCTTGGTCGATATCGACAGGGGGGGTCGATATCGACGTCCTTTCTGGCTCCTTCTCCTCCGCTTTTTGCTCGGGCGTTTGTAATTGACGCCCACTCCTTAGGTTTACTGCCGCAATATGACCTGTGGTTTTGCCCTTTTGGTTGGGCACAGTGGATCCAGGGAGTGATCCTGACGCCTTGGGCATTGCTTCTCCCAATTGACCCATTTGAGTCTCCATGTTGCGCTTCCAAACGTCGATCTCCCCAAGTCTAGAATTGATGCCCTGCAGCTGAGTATGGACGGAGTTATTGGCTTGATTGAACTCAGCGTGGTTCCTCTGCATCTCATCAAGGATGATTTGCAGGTCATCTTTCTTATTCTCCCGCTCAGGGTGCCCTGGTGCCCTATATGTTGCGGGATCCCTTTGATAGAACCTTTGATCACCCCAATTTTGTTGATTGCCCCCTCCATAGGGGCCTCTCGTGCATTTGACCTCCTCATTTTTTTCCGCCATGGATACTTGCTCAGTATGTGGACAGGCACTGGTGTTATCCCTTATTGAACCACACTCATGACAAGGTTGATTGTTGCTCAGGAACCTTACTTGCTTTTGAAGGCGGCGTGTTTGATCGTTATGGAATTGTTGCCGCACTTCAGGATCTATCTCCCTTGGAGGCTCATATAGTGGCATAGATGGGGCAGGCCTTACATCATAGGCCGCAGCAGCCCCATAGGTGTTGTCAAAGTTCACTAGCCTCTCAATGGTCTCCCATGCCTCCGTTTGTGTAAGCTCAATGTACCGATAGGAGGTGTATGAATTGATCCTCTCCTTATTCGGCGCATCAAGGGCGTTATAAAAGATCTCTTGGATGACTTATGGAAGTTGCCCATGCGTCAGACATGATCTCAGCAAGTCCTTAAAGCGCTCCCACGCCTGTGCTAGGGTTTCACCTGGCTTTTGTTTGAAAGCCGTGATCCTTTGTCGTAGCATCGCCATTTTAGAAGGTGGGAAGAATTTGTTCAAGAATGCATCTTTCACCTCCGCCCATGTCCTTAGCGATCGTGGAGCCAAACTTTCAAGCCATTGTAATGCCTTTCCTGCCAAAGACCGTCGAAAAGATTTTTGTCGCACATACTCTAAGTTTACTCCATCAGCAACTGTTTCACATAAGTCCATAAAAGTAGCGATGTGTTGTAGGGGGCATTCATTATGTCTTCCTTCAAAAGTATTTCTTTTAATCTCAGATAGGAAGTTAATTTTCAATTCATAGTTAGAGTGAGGAATTATAATGGCAGATTCAGGAACATGAAGCGGCGGATGCATGTATTGTATCGTCGTCTGTGGATACTGATTTAGCCGCTCTTAGGCTTGTCTGCGCGCATCCTCCTCCCTATCAGCACGGGCTCGCTCAGCAGCAGCAGCGGCCCTTTCAGCAGCGATTGTAGCATTGTGGTCCTCGATCTCCTTCCTCAACCGCTCTATGATCTCAGCCTGCGTCTCGTTGTCATCCATGATGCGTATTGCATTGTTGCGAAGATGGTAGAAATGTTCAGGCTCGTTAATTGGTTCCAGGATTGGTCCGCGATCAGAACATCGCATAAACCTACAGAATAAGCTTAGAAAAAGATCGTGATTAACTTAGGTGGCGATTGATTGCCTCCCCGGCAACGGCGCCAATTTTGTTCGCAACGGGGGTGGTAAGTAGGAGATTCAAATATTTAAAATAAAACAAAGCACAACCAGACTATCTCCCTGTCCCAAACAAATAATACAAGAATCCCCTCCCTTGTAGTAGTAGGGTAATTCAGGATCAAATCCACGAGGAGGTATGTCAGCGCTTCCTTTGTTGTACTCACAATCAAGGCTTTCAACCTCAGCAGACACTCGATATCGAGTATACAGGTCGATATCGAACTCAGTTCTGGTCGATTTCCTAACGCAGTTCCTGCAGAAGACAAAACAGCAAGTCGACGTCGAGCAGATACCTCGATATCAATGTTAGACCTCGATATCGACCCTTATGTCGATTTCGATGCTTGTCACAGAAACTATTTTTGTAACCAATTTGTCGGAAAAGAGTCCGAAGAAAATAGAATGGAGAAGGAAGATGAACAGAAACAAAACTAAGACTTTTATGAAGAATTCAATTAATTAAAAGGCTTCCAAAGTCGGGGTTTCATGCCACAACGATAACAATGCAAGTTTCATGCTAATTCCTAAGAGTTACTATCCAATTCATGAGCAATTCAAGTTCACAATATGAGTGGCTTTCGCTTCAATAATGCAAAGAATGAATCTCACTAACTTTCGTAAAGGATCATGCATGGGGTAGAAGACGGAATCGCATAAAAGTCATACCTTTGATGCACTTACCTCACATTGCTATCGTCGGGCTCACCCCGACCCTAGAAGTGGGTTGACTACTCGCTCCTCATCATGCACATCATCATCATTGTTATTGAAAGAAAGCTACTTTGAATTTAAACTCCGAAAGAAAGTACAACCGAACAAGCCACTCCACTCTCGCTTTACAACTCCACTCGGTCTCCTTTCTCTCTCTCTACTCTCTATTGCAACTGAATTGTGTGTAAAAATTAGATGTGAAATTGAATACCTAAACTCAGCCCTATTGGCCTCTATTTATAGATGTCGATAAGGACTCGAAACCTTATCTTTATTCTCTAAGATAAACTAAAACAAAGTAAAAGCTAAAACTTCATGGTGAAATCATCCTCCTCATGATAGATCTGGTGTCGATGATAGGAAATCTCGACCTTTGGATAGATATTGCAAGCTTTGGATATAATTCTATCAAAAATCGGAGTCGAATTCCTCTGCTGGCATGGTCGATATCGACCCTTAGACATCGATATCGACCCTTCCAAAACCTTATCTCGAGCTTCTCCTTCTCCTACTCGAACTGGCACTCGACTTCTATCAATTTGGTCGATCTGGCAGCATCGATATCGACCCCCAGACGTCGATATCGACCTCTTCTGTGTCGATATGCTCTGTCTCCTTTTCTGCTCGATTCCTATGTTTTTGATGTACTCGATGTCGAGATCTTTAGTCGATTTCGACCTCTTCAGAAGACTTCGAGTTCTTTTTCCGCTCTTTCGAATTCATCCATTTTCATCCTGTTTTCTGCGAAATCACATGGAAACTCGTGCAAACCCATATATTTGACAATTAAGCATAAACTACACTATTCTCATGTTTTTCCATTAATATGCATGCAAAATACAATAAAATGGATTCATGTGTGAATAGAAAATATGGCAATTTGCGCGCACATCAGGTAGAAGAAGAGAGCACATAATCAAATAAAGAACAAAGCGTACTTACATGGCTACCGTCGGGCTCACCCCGACCCTATAAGTAGGACGACTACTCGGTCTTCATCACAAATAACACTGATGTGCGCGTAAATTGCCATATTTTACATATACATTTATGTCCATTTTGTCGATATTTGCATGCATAGTGGTTGGGAAAGAATAAGATTAGTGTAGTTTATGCTTATTTGTCAAATATAGAGGTCTACATGAGTTTTTATGCTATTTCGCAGAAATCGAGACAAAAATGGAGCAATCTGGAGAAGAGAAGAAGAGCTGAAAAAGAAATCGAAGTCTACTGAGGAGTCGAAATCGACCTAAAGACTCGACATCGAGTGAAACAGAGCACCAGAAATTGAGCAGAGGAAGAACATAGCATGTCGACACAGAGAGGTCGATATTGACATGAAGGGGTCGATATCGAGTGCCTTGAATCGAGTGAATTGATAGAGTTCGAGTTCCAATCCGAGGTCGAGTAGAACTGCTCGAGATAGAAGAGAAGAGGTCGATATCGACATGTTCTGGTCGATATCGACTGCTGCTGCAGACAGATCCGACGCTGTTTTTGATAGAATTTTATCCGAAGAGCTTACATCTATGCTAAAGTCAAGATCTTATATCCATTCTTACAAGACTTGTTGTCCTTTATGGTGAATTTGATATTTACCTAAAGTGATTTATTTATTTACTTTAATTTAGTTTTATCTTAGGAATAAAGATAGATTTTCTTATCCTTGGATAGCGAGGTGAGAGATCTATAATTAGAGCCCATTAGGGATGAGGTTAATCATCCAGAAATATTCAGCTTTAGTTACATACGCATAGAGTTAGAGAGAGAGAGAGGCCGAGTGGGGTGAAGAGGAAGCGAGAGCGGAGAATTGGCTTTGTTCGGTTGTACTCTTTCTTTTGCAATTTTATTTTAAAGTAGTTTCTTTTCAAATATGATGATGTCTACGATGATGAGGTATGAGTAGTTCCTTTACTTCTAGGGTCGGGGGTGAGCCCGACGATAGCGATGTAAGTTTGTGCATCAAAGGTATGATTGTTATGTGATTCCGTCTTCTACCATATGCATAATCCTTTGCGAGAGTTGAGGAAATTCCTTATTTTGCATTATTGAAGAGAAAGCCAATCATATTGTGAATTTGGATTAGTCATGAAATTGGATAGTAACTTTTAGGTTTTATGCGAGAGCCTCTAATCACCTAATTATTGGTAACGAAAGTTATATGGCGAAAAGGCATCATCTTTCATGAATTTGGCATCTATCTTATAAGGTTTTCGTTTCGGCATGAATCCCCGATCTTGGAAGGTTTTTAGTTTATTGAGTTATAAAAATCTATGTTTTTATTCTATACACCCTTCCATCATCATTCTTACTTTCTTCGGACTATTTTTCGACAAAATTGGTGATGTTTACAGTTTCTGTTGAAGACTCGAAATCAACTACAGAGGTTGATATCGAGTGGCTGACCAGATATCGAGTGAACCACTCGACGTCGACTGTGCTTTTTTCTTCTGCAGGAATTTTGCTGGAAATCGACTGGAACTGTAGTCGATATCGACCAGTCTACTCGATATCGAGTGGTCTTCTAGAGTCGAAATTTGATCGTGATTGCAAGCTTAGGAAGCACCGACATACCTCCTTACGGACTGGATCCTGAATTACCCTACCACTACATCGGGAGGGATTCTTGTATTTTATTTGCTTGGATAAGGGAGTCGGTTTAGTTTGATATTTTATTGATATTTTATTAGCGATCCCTCCCGATACGAACAAATTGGTGTTGTTGCCGGGGAGGCAATCACTCGCGCCCTAAGCTTTTCTCACGTTCTTTTAGTGCTTATTTTGCAAGTTTATGTGACGCTCTGATCGCGAACCTATTATGGAAAGTATAGACGAGCCCGAACGTTTTCTCCATCTTTGAAACAGAGCTTTCAGAATCATGGCAGATAACGAGACGCAGGCTCAAATCACAGAGCGATTGAGGAAGGAGACAGAGGACCACAATGCTACAATCGCTAATGAAAGGGCAGCTGCTGATGTAGAGAGAGTCCGCACTGATAGAGAGGAGGATGCGCGCATACAAGCCTAGGAGAGGCTCAATAAGTATCCGCAAACGGCAATGCAATACATGCATCCGCCACTTCACGTTCCTGAATCTGCAATTTTAATTCCTCCCTCTGATTATGAGATAAAAATTAACTTCTTGTTTGAAATTAAACGAAGTACTTTTGAAGGAAGAACTAATGAATGCCCCTTGCAACATATTTCTACTTTCATGGATTTATGTGAGACTATTGGGGATGGTGCGAATCTAGAATATGTTAGACTGATGTCCTTTCGATGATCTCTTGTAGGGAAGGCTTTACAATGGCTAGAAAGCTTGGCTCCACGCTCGCTAAGGACATGGGCAGAGGTGAAGGATGCATTCCTAAACAAGTTCTTTCCTCCATCTAAAATGGCGATGCTGCGACAAAGGATCACGACTTTCAAACAAAAGCCCGGTGAGACATTGGCAAAAGCGTGGGAGCGCTTTAAGGATTTATTGAGATCATGCCCTACGCATGAGCAATTACCATATGTCATCTAGGAGATCTTCTACAACTCCCTTGATGCACCGAATAAGGAGAGAATCAACTCTTACACCTCCTATCGGTACATTGAGCTTACACCAACAGAGGCATGTGATACAATTGAGAGGCTAGTCAACTTTGATAACACATATGGGACTGCTGCGGCCTATGACTCAAGGCCTGCCCCATCTATGCCACTTTATGAGCCTCCAAAGGAGATTGATCCTGATGTGCAGCAACAATTGCACAACGATCAAACACGCCGCCTTCAAAAGCAAGTTATGTTCCTCTCAAACAACCAAGCTTGTCAGGAATGTGGCTCAACAAGGCACAACACCAATGCCTGCCCACATCTTGAGCAAGTCAGCATGGCGGAACAACATGAGGAAGCTAAGTGGATGAGATGCCGCTATGGAGGGGGTAATCAGCAGTATTGGGGGGGGGGGGATCAAAGGTTATATCAACCTCAATATCAACAAATGGATCCCCCACTTTATAGAGCACCAAGGCACCCTGAGCGCGAACCAAGGAAGGATGACCTGCAGATCATTCTTGATGAGATGCGGAGGAACCACGCTGAGTTCAAACAACCCAACAACTCCGTCCATACTCAGCTGCAAGGCATCAACTCTAGGCTCGGGGAGATCGACGTTTGGAAGCGGAACATGGAGACCCAAATGGGTCAATTGGCAGAGCAAATTCCCAAACCGTCAAAGATCGCTGCCTGGATCTACTGTGCCTAATCAAAGGGCAAAACTACTGGATATATAGCGGCTATAAATCTAAGGAGTGGGCATCAATTGCAAACGCACGAGCAAAAAGCGGAGGAGAAAGCCCCAGAAGAGACATCGATATTGACTAATCCAGTCGATATCGACCATTGTGAAGTCGACGTCGAGTCCCCTTTACTCGATGTCGACACAGAAGCTGAGATTCACCAGAAATCAACTTCTGCAGTCGATATCGACCACCCTCTAGTCGATGTCAACTCAACTTCAGCCGTAGTGAAGGAGAAGGTGCTGCCATTCCCAAAGAAACTTATAAAGGACCCGGCGGAAAAGAAGTTCCAGCGCTTTGTGAAGATGCTTCAAGAGCTCAATGTAACCATTCCATTCACCGAAGCACTTCATGAGATGCCATCTTATGTGAGGTTCCTTAAGGATATACTAGGTAAGAAGCGATCAATTGCTGAGATCACAGAGGAGTGCAACAGGTTGGAGCTACCAGAGAAGAGAGCGGACCAAGGTAAGTGTTCTATCGCTATAGGCTTAGGTAAATATTGCTTTAATGCTTTATTTGATTTAGGTGCTAGTGTTAGCATGATGCTGATGTGCGCGCAAGTTGCCATATTTTCTATGCACATTTAAGTCCATTTTATCATTCATTCGCATGCATATTAGTGGGGAAAACATGAGATTAGTGTAGTTTATGCTTAATTGTCAAATATATGGGTCTGCACGAGTTTCTATGACATTTCGCAGAAAACAGGATGAAAATGGACGGATTTGGATGAGCGGAAAAAGAACTCGAAGTCTTCTGAAGAGGTCGAAATCGACTGAAGAACCTCGACATCGAGTGCAGTAGAGAGGTAGGAATCGAGCAAGAAGAGAACAGAGCATGTCGACATACAGAGCTCGATATCGATGATCCATGGTCGATATCGAGTGCCTAGATTGAGCTAATTGATAGAAGTTGAGCGCCAATCCTAGTAGAAGAAGGAGAGCTTGAGATAAGATAAAAGAAAGGTCGATATCGATTTCTTAAGGTCGATATCGATGTTGTTCAGCAGAGAAGTCCGACTTAGATTTTGATAGAATTCTATCCGAAGCTTGCACGTCTATCCTAAAGTCGAGATTTCCTATCTTCAACGTCAGAGCTATCACTTGAGCTAGTTTTACTATGAAGTTTTTAGTTTTACTTCATTTAAGTTTTATCTTAGAGAATAAAGATACAGTTTCTAGTCTTTGGATATCAAAGTTCGATATCTATATCTAGAGGCCATTAGGGCTGAGTTTAATCATCCAATTTCAGTTATTCAAACACATAGAACGCAGAGAATTGCTAGAGAGAGAGAGAGGGAGGAGGCCGAGTGGAGTTGTGGAAGCGAGAGCGGAATTGGCTTGGTTCGGTTGTAATTTCTTTCTTTTGCAATACAAAGTAGTTTTCTTTCAATGATGATGATGAGTTGCATGATGAGAAGTGAGTAGTCAACCCACTTCTAGGGTCGGGGTGAGCCCGACGATAGCGATGTAGGGTAAGTGCATCAAAGGTATGACTTTTATGCGATTCCGTCTTCTATCCTATGCATGATCCTTTGCGAAAGTTAGGGAGATTCATTATTTGTATGATTGAAGTGAAAGCCGCTCATATTGTGAACTTGGATTTTTCATGAATTGGATAGTAACTCTTAGGAATTATGCGAGAGCCTCTAGTCATCTAAGTGTTGGTAACGAAAGTTATTTGATGGAATGGCATTAAATTTCATAACTTTAGCATCATACTTGCATTGTTATCGTTGTGGCATGAAACCCCGACTTTGGAAGCTTTTAGTTAATTGAATTTCATATAAAAGTTAAGTTTTGTTTCTGTTCATCTTTTCTTAACCATTCTACGCTCTTCGGACACTTTTCCGACAATAGGTTATGCTTTGCTGTTTCTGTGACAAACATCGAAATCGATTGTCAAAGGTCGATATCGATCACTAACGTCGAAATCGAGGTTTCACTCGATGTCGATCTGTGTTGCTTTTGTCTTCTGTAGGAACATTGCTGTAAATCGACCAGAACTGAGGTCGATATCGAACAGACACATCGATATCGAGTGACTTCTGAGGTCGAAAGCTTGATCGTGATTACAACAAGGGAAGCGCTGACATACCTACTCATGGATTCGATCCTGAATTACCCTACCACTGCATCGGGAGGGATTCTTGTATTATTTGGTTGATAAGGGAGTTAGCATAGTTGTGAATTATATTTGAATATTTGAATTGCACGATCCCGCCCTTATGAACAAATTGGCGCCATTGCCGGGGATGCAATCAATCGCCACCTAATTTTTCTCACAATCTTGTGACTGCTGCGACCTATGATTCAAGGCCTGCCTCATTGATGCCACTATATGAGCCTCCAAGGGAGATTGATCCTGATGTGCGGCAATAATTCCACAACGATCAGACGCGCCGCCTTCAAAAGCAAGTCAGGTTCCTGAGCAACAATCAAACTTGTCAGCAATGTGGTTCCACAAGGCATAACAATAGTGCCTGTCCATATACTGAGCAAGTATCCATGGCGGAACAATATGAGGAAGCCAAGTGGACGAGAGGCTCCTATGGAGGGGGCAATCAACCATACTGGGGCGATCAAAGGTTCTATCAACGAAGGGATCCCCCACCATATAGAGCACCAGGGCACCCTGAGCGGGAGACAAGGAACGATGACCTGCAGATTATTCTTGATGAGATGCGGAGGAACCATGCTGAATTCAAACAAGCAAACAACTCTGTCCATACTCAGCTGCTGGGCATCAATTCTAGACTTGGGGAGATTGACGTTTGGAAGCGCAACATTGAGACCCAAATGGGTCAATTGGCGGAAGCAATACCCAAAGCGTCAAGATCATTCCCTGGATCAATTGTGCCCATCCAAAAGGGCAAGACCACTGGACACATAGCGGCAATGAATCTAAGGAGTGGGTATCAATTGCAAACACCCGAGCAAAAAGCGAAGGAAAAGGGGCCAGAACAAACGTCGATATCGACCCCCCTGTCGATATCGACCATGGTGACGTCGATGTCGACCTTCCTGTCGATGTCGACAGTGCTGCTGTATCACCATAGAAATTGACTCCACCAGTCGATGTTGACCCTCATCCAGTCGATGTTGATCTCACTCCAGCCGCAGGGAATAAGAAGGTGTTGCCATTCTCAACAAGAAAGGTGATTAAGGACCCAGCGGAAAAGAAGTTCCAGCGGTTCGTGAAGATACTTCAAGGACTCAATGTTTCTATACCATTCACAGAAGCACTTCATGAGATGTCGTCCTATGTAAGGTTCCTTAAGGACAGATTGGGTAAGAAGCGATCACTTTCTGAGATCGCAGAGGAGTGCAACAGATTGGAGCTAACATAAAAGCGGCGAACCCAGGTAAGTTTTCTATCGCTATAGGCTTAGGTCGATTCAAATTTAATGCTTTAGTTGTCTTGGGTGCTAGCGTTATCATGATGCCACTAACCATAAGGCACAAGGTAAAGATAGGTCCTTTGGAGCCCGTGGATGCAAGGTTATACATGGCAAACAATACGGTAGTAATTCCCACAGGGATAGTAACTGATGTGCCAGTACAAGTAGGTAAATTCTTTGTCCCTGCTGATTTATTAGTTGTTGATATAGCGGAGGACCCTGCTTGCCCCATTATTTTAGGTAGGCTCTTCCTAGCAATCGTCGATGCCAATATAAGCGTGAAGAAAGGATTGCTCTCATTTACAATTAGTGACGAAGTGATAGAGTATGCCTTCAACAAGACGGTGAAAAATCAAAGGCCAATGGAGATAAAAGTCATCAATGGTGTCTACATCGCATGTGGAGAAGCCAAGATAAGGAGTATGACACTAGAAGAGCGAGAAAAGAGGGCCATAGAAGCCCAAGTGGAGGAGGTTATGGCAATCTTGAACGAAGGAGCCAAACAGAACATCGAAATCGACCCAGGTAAGTCGATATCGACTAACAATGTTCAAGATTCTGTGTCAGGTCATAAGTATGGGGTCGTTGGAGGAAGCGAAGGAACATCGAAATCGGGGATGAAGGTCGATATCGACCATGCCCTAGTACCAAAATCGACCACCACAAATGCTGAGAAAGGAGGAACAGAAACCTCGATATCGATCTCTGAGGGTGGAAATCGACCTGATCATGTCGAGGGAAAACACTCCAAATCGACTGAACCTCCAGGAGAACAACAGAGCTCGATATCGAGTACTGAACATCGATGTCAACCTGAGCCACAGACAGAAAAGAAGGTAAGCCAAGGTACGGATTCCTCCTGTTCCATTACAATTAAAGATTTATTACTATTTGGAAGAGGTGTGCCTTGACATGTGCGCTTGTGTATGGTATTCGATGATGATTCGAGCCAATATGAGATAGGAGACAAAGTTTATGTCGCCAAATCCAAGGACCATTGGTTCCCCACGAGATTCAAAGATAAGAATTTGGGACCATTCACGGTGAATCAAATCCATCCAGGCGGAATGCAACTGTGTGACAAGAAAGGAGTCCTATTTGATGCCCAAGCCACATGGGCTCTGCATATGCCGCCTTGAGAGCGCAAAGGAAGAAGTCGGCCTAGTGACTTTAAAATCTAGAGCGTGTAACAAAGACTTAGTTTTGGTTTTAGACAATTTTTACTTTGGTTTGAGACACTTTTCATTATTGTTTTGCATGTTTTGTTTTTATTTTTAACAAGTTGCAAGAAAGAGGAAAGGGACAGAAAGACACATCGATATCAATGTTAAAGATCGACATCGACCTTAAAGTCGATTCAGATGGGCTTGTGGTCGATGCCAGATCACCCCGAAGCTTGAGCCAGAAATCGATGAAACAGGTCGATTCCGATGTTGAAGGTCGATATCGACCATCCCTGCAATCTTCTTCGACTCCTGAAATTTATGATGGTTTAGTAAGTTTTCTTCTTAACCCTAGTTCTAATACAGTGAGGACACTGTAAACTTTAAGTATGGGGTGGTGGAAAAGGCTTACCTAGTTAGTCATATTTATCTTTAAGCATACTTAGTTTTATTTTCGAAAAAAAGGAGAAAAAAATGACCCCCATAAAAAATTGAAAATAAAGAAAAGAGACATGGAAGTATAAAAAAGAGCTCTATGATGCAAAATTAGATTCATTAGAGATATAACATGAAATTGCCTAGTTAAGGGAAGTCCCAATGATGTGCAAAAAGAAAAAAAATAAAGGAGATGAAAATTTGAAATTGCTTTTGACATATTCATGATAAGATGATGGAGGACTTTAGAAATTTCCATACATGTGCTTGAAAAAGTTCATATCCTAGCCTTACCTATGCATATTTGCAAAAGTCACAAGCCATATATGAGCCTTACTATATCATTATCTATATTGCTCCACGTATATATCATATTGCTCATTTTATACCTTATACCCTATCCAGGGACAAGTTTGAGAATGGATGTCATCTTTGGAGCTATATGGAGTTTGTGCATATTTATGAAGTTGTTGGCAGGAATGAAAGAATTTATGATTATGGAAAATTTAATGAGCGAGAAAAAATCCGATCACCTCAGGAGATAAAGGTAGGTCGACCCTGCTCGTTGAGATGTTAGGTCAGCGAGATGGGACACAAGGTGAGGAGTCCGAAGTACTAAGTATCCGGGGCCATTCATGACACCCATGTTTGCAACTGTCGAGAAGGCAGTGCTAAGGTTAGGGAGGTAAAAGCATTAAAGTGAAAAAAGCATTGAGCGATGAGTGAAAGGTGAGATACATTATGAAGAAGGAATTTTGAATGAATGTTTTGGAAAGAAAGTATATTTCCCCGGATTTAACATCACATGGCCAAATATTTGCCCACCTTTAGCCTTTTACCAATCTACTTCTCATAAGCTTGAAAAAGTCCTCTTGGTTATAAATGCTAGGTCGCTGAAATTGTTTTTTGCATATAAACCTCCTTTTATGAGTATGAAATTCCTTTTATGCACAGGCATGGACTTGGTTGACATAAGTACCTTATCGAGGATGGCTATTGATTGTAGGGACATATGAAAAATGGGTCTATGATGTTGAGGGTTTACTTTCTTCCCCTGAATGACCATTAAAGGTATTGCTTGGGGACAAGCAAGCTTAAGTATGGGGTTTTTGATGTGCGCGCAAATTGCCATAATTTCTATGCACATTTAAGTCCATTTTATCATTCATTCGTATGCATATTAGTGGGGAAAACATGAGATTAGTGTAGTTTATAATTAATTGTCAAATATATGGGTCTGCACGAGTTTCTATGTGATTTTGCAAAAAACATGATGAAAATGGACGGATTTGGACGAGCGAAAAAAGAACTCGACGTCTTCTGGAGAGGTCGAAATCGATTGAAGAACCTCGACATCGAGTGCAGTAGAGAGGCAGGAATCGAGCAAGAAGAGAACAGAACATGTCGATATACAGAGGTCGATATCGATGATCCATGGTCGATATTGAGTGCCTAGATCGAGCTAATTGATAGAAGTCGAGTGCCAATCCTAGTAGAAGAAGGAGAGCTCGAGATAAGATAAAAGAAAGGTCGATATCGATGTCTTAAGGTCGATATCTATGTTGTTCAACAGAGAAGTCCGACTCAGATTTTGATAGAATTCTATCTGAAGCTTGCACGTCCATCTTAAAGTCGAGATTTCCTATCACTTGAGCTAGTTTTACCATGAAGTTTTTAGTTTTACTTTATTTATGTTTTATCTTAGAGAATAAAAATAAAGTTTCGAGTCTTTGGATCGCAAAGTTCGATATCTATATCTAGAGGCCATTAGGGCTGAGTTTAATCATCCAATTTCAGTTATTCAAACACATAGAATGCAGAGAATTTGTAGAGAGAGAGAGGGAGGAGGCCGAGTCGAATTGTGGAAGCGAGAGCATAATTGGCTTGGTTCGGTTGTAATTTCTTTCTTTTGCAATACAACGTAGTTTTCTTTCAATGATGATGATGAGTTGCATGATGAGAAGCGAGTAGTCAACCCACTTCTAGGGTCGGGGTGAGCCCGATGATAGCGATGTAGGGTAAGTGCATCAAATGTATGACTTTTATGTGATTCCGTCTTCTATCATATGCATGATCCTTTGCGAAAGTTAGGGAGATTCATTATTTGCATTATTGAAGCAAAAGCCACTCATATTGTGAACTTGGATTTTTCATGAATTGGATAGTAACTCTTAGGAATTATGCGAGAGCCTCTAGTCACCTAAGTGTTGGTAACGAAAGTTATTTGACGGAAAGGCATTAAATTTCATAACTTTAGCATCATACTTGCATTGTTATCGTCAAAATCGACTGTCAAAGGTCGAGATCGATCACTAACGTTGAAATCGAGGTTCCACTCGACGTCGATCTGTGTTGCTTTTGTCTTCTGCAGGAACTTTGCTGTAAATCGACCAGAACTGAGGTCGATATCGACCAGACACATCGATATCGAGTGACTTCTGAGGTCGAAAGCTTGATCGTGATTACAACAAGGGAAGCGCTAACATACCTACTCATGGATTCGATCCTGAATTACCCTACCACTGCATCGGGAGGGATTCTTGTATTATTTGGTTGATAAGGGAGTTAGCATAGTTGTGAATTATATTTGAATATTTGAATTGCACGATCCCGCCCTTACGAATAGATGCCACTAACCATATGGTTCAAGATAAAGATAGGTGCCCTAGAGCCTGTGGATGCAAAACTATTCATGGCCAACAACACGCTGGTTATTCCAACATGCATGGTGGATGATGTGCCAGTGCAAGTAGGTAAGTTCTTTGTCCCTGCTGATTTTCTAGTTGTTGATATTGCAGAGGACCCTGCTTGTGCCATTTTTTTAGGAAGGCCATTCTTAGCAACCGTGGATGCAAACATAAGCGTGAGGAAAAGACTGCTCTCATTCACCATTAGTGATAAAGTGATAGAGTACGCCTTCAACAAAACGGTGAGGAAGAATGAAGGGCCTATGGAGGTAAAGTCAATCAAGGGTGTCTACGTCACATACGGGGAAGCAAAGGTAAGAAATATGACACTTGAGGAGCTTAAGAAGAGGGTTATAGAAGCCCAAGTGGAGGAAATCGTGGCAATCTTGAACGAAGGAGCTAAAAAGCTACTCGAAATCGACCTAGGTAAGTCGATATCGACTAACATAGTTCAAGATTCTGTGCCAGGTTTTATGTATGGGGTCAACATCAGAGAAGAGCACTCAAAATCGAGTACAGAGGTCGAAATCGACCAAAACCCTAAGCCGACGTCTACTACACTAGAAGGTGAAGGAGGAAAAAGCAACCCGATATCGAGTAGTAAAGGTCGAAATCGAGTAGTAAAGGTCGAAATCGAGTAGACCATGTCAAGCAGAAATCCTCCACATCGACAGAACCACCAGGAGCAGAACAGAGGTCGATATCGAGTGCCTCTGATCGATATCGACTAGACTCAAAGAAAGAAAAGGTAAGCCAAGGTATGGATTCCTCTTTTTCTATTTCAATTAAAGATTTATCACTTTTTGGAAGAGGTTTTCCTTAGTATGTGCGCTTGTGCTGGATATCCAATGATGATCCGAGCAACTACGAAGTAGGAGATAAGGTGTATGTCTCCAAATCAAAAGATCATTGGTTCCCGAGTAGATTTAAAACAAAGAGGATGGGTCCCTTTACTGTAAACCAGATCCATCCAGGTGGGATGCAGCTATGAGACAAGAATGGAGTGTTATTTGAGGCCCAAGCTACATGGGCTCTGCAGATGCCGCCATAGGAGTATAAAGGAGAAGTCGGCCTAGCCACTATAAAGTCTAGAGCCTGTAAAAGACAATTAGTTTTTTAGGTTTTGGACATTCTTTTGGTTTGTTTTAAGACTTTATTATTTGTTTTGGTTTTTTTTTTTATTTTCTAACGAGTTTCAGGAAAGAGAAGAAGCGCAAAAGAGAGATCGAAATCGAGTAAAGTGCTCGATATCGACCAAGCAGGTCGATTTAGACGAGCTGTGGTCGACATGAGATCATCCTGAAGCTCAGAATCACCAGGAATGGAGTGAAACTAGTTGATATCGACTGGTACACCCGATATCGACTGCCCCTGCAGATGTCTTCGGCTCATGATTTTCCCAAATTTTTAGTAAGTTTCTTTCTTTACCCTATTTCTTATATAGTGAGGACACTGTAATGTTTAAGTATGGGGTGGGGGAAGGGCTTACTTGCATATTTTTAGCATTTTTGAGCATCTTTTAAAATTTTTTCATAATTTTTGCATATTTCTTTTTAATGTTTATGCATACTGTTACATTGTTACTTTAGTTATCATTATCTTTAAGCATTGTTTATTTATTTTTTTAAAAAAAGAGAAAAATCACCCAGAAAGAGAAAAATCACCCCCATTAAAAATTATGAAAATAAAGAAAAAGTGTCATGGAAGCTTTTATTGAACTCGACGATGCAAAAGTAGATTCATTAGAGATGTAACATGAAATTGCCTAGTTAAGGGAAGTCATAATGAAGTACAATTTTTTAGAGAAAACCATGAAAGAGAGGTAAAATGTGAAGTTGCTTTTGACATATGCATGATAAGATGACGGAGGACTTTATAATTTCCATACATGTGCTAAATTTCATATCCTAGCCTTACCTATGCATATTTGCAATTACACAAGCCATATATGAGCCTTATATCATCATTATTGCTCCACATATATTACATATTTCCCATTTTTTATACCTTTTACTCTATCGGGGGACAATGCTGAGAATGGATGTCATATTTGGAGTTGTTATATGGAGTTTGTGCATATTATTATTGAAGTGGTTGCAGGAAATAAAGCAATTTTGAATTATGGAAAATTTAATGAGTGAGAAAAAATCCGATCACCTCAGGAGATAAAGGTAGGTCGATCCTGCTCGTTGAGATGTTAGTTCGGTGAGATAGGACACAAGGTGAGGAGTCCAAAGTACCAAGTATCCGGGGCCATTCATGAGACCCATGTTTGTGACTCGCGAGAAGGCAGTACTAAGGTTAGAGAGGTAAAAACATTATAGTGAAAAAAGCATTGAGCGAAGAGGGAAAGGTGAGAAATATTATGAAGAAGGAATGTGGAATGTTTGGAAAGAAAGTTTATTTCCCCGAATTTAACACCACATGACAAAAATTTAGCCCACCTTTAGCCTTTTACCAATCTACTTCTCATAAGGTTGCAAAAGTCCTCTTGATTATTAATGCTATGTTGCACAAAATTGTTTTATGCGTATAACCCTCCTTTTGTGAGTATGATGTTGCTTTTATTCACAGGCATGGATATTGTTGACATTAGTACCTTTTCGAGGATGGAAATTGAGTGTAGGGACATATAACAATGAATCTATGATGTTGAGAGTTTACTTTCTTCCCCTGAATGACCATTAAAAGTATTGCTTGGGGACAAGCAAGCTTAAGTATGGGGTGTTTGATGTGCGCGTAAATTGCCATATTTTACATATACATTTATGTACATTTTGTCGATTCTGCATGCATATTGGTTGGGAAAGCATAAGATTAGCGTATTTTATGCTTATTTGTCAAATATAGAGGTCTACACGAGTTGTTATGCTATTTCGCAGAAATCGAGACAAAAATGGAGCAATCTGGAGAAGAGAAGAAGAGCTGAAAAAGAACCCGAAGTCTACTAAGGAGTCGAAATCGACCTAAAGACTCGATATCGAGTGAAACAGAGCACGAGAAATCGAGCACAGGAAGAACAAAGCATGTCGACACAGAGAGGTCGATATCGACATGAAGTGGTCGATATCGAGTGCCCTGAATCGAGTTGATTGATAGAGTTCGTGCGCCAATCCGAGGTCGAGTAGAACTGCTTGAGATAGAAGAGAAGAGGTCGATATCGACATGTGCTGGTCGATATCGACTGCAGCTGCAGACAGATCCGACGCTGTTTTTATAGAATTTTATCCGAAGAGCCTACATCTATACTAAAGTCGAGATCTTATATCCATTCTTACCAGACTTGTTATCCTTTATGGTGAATTTGATATTTACCTAAAGCGATTTAGTTATTTACTTTAATTTAGTTTTATCTTAGGAATAAAGATAGATTTTCTTATCCTTGGATAGCGAGGTGAGAGATCTATAATTAGAGGCCATTAGGGCCGAGTTTAATCATCCAGAAACATTTAGTTTTAGTTACATATGCAGAGAGTTAGAGAGAGAGAGAGGCCGAGTGGGGTGAAGTGGTAGCAAGAGCGGAGAATTGGCTTTGTTCGGTTGACTCTTTCTTTTGCAATTTTAATTCAAAGTAGTTTCTTTTCAAAGATGATGATGTCTACGATGATGAGGCGCGAGTAGTTCCTTTACTTCTAGGGTCGGGGTGAGCCCGACGATAGTGATGTAAGTTTGTGCATCAAAGGTATGATTGTTATGGGAGTCCGTCTTCTACAATATGCATGATCCTTTCCGAGAGTTGAGGAAATTCCTTATTTTGCATTATTGAAGCGAAAGCCAATCATATTGTGAATTTGGATTAGTCGTGAAATTGGATAGTAACTCTTAGGTTTTATGCGAGAGCCTCTAATCACCTAATTGTTGGTAACATAAGTTATTTGACGGAAAGGCATCATCTTTCATGAATTTGGCATCTATCTTATATGGTTATCGTTGTGGCATGAATCCCCGATCTTGGAAGCTTTTTAGTTTATTGAGTTATAAAAATCTGTGTTTTTATTCTGTCCACCCTTCCATCATCATTCTTACTTTCTTCGGACTCTTTTCCGACAAAATTAATGACGTTTACAGTTTCTGTTGAAGACTCGAAATCGACTGCAGAGGTCGATATTGAGTGGCTGACCCGATATCGAGTGAACAACTCGACGTCGACTGTGCTTTTGTTTTTTGCGGGAATTTTGCTGGAAATCGACTGGAACTGTAGTCGATATCGACCAGTCTACTCGATATCGAGTGGTCTTCTGGAGTCGAAATTTGATTGTGATTGCAAGCTTAGGAAGCGCTGACATGCCTCCTCGTGGATTCGATCCTGAATTACCCTACCACTACATCGAGAGGGATTCTTGTATTTTTTTGCTTGGACAAGGGAGTCGGTTTAGTTTGATATTTTATTGATATTTTATAGCGATCCCTCCCCCTACGAACAAACACCATTGATGTAAAGAAGAAAGCTTGCCTTAAATAAACCTTCAAAGCATTACAACTCAACGCCGACTTTCGCAAACGTCAAACCCTAAAGCTTCTCTCTAACTCTCTAGCTATTTTGAGATATGATCTATGTGATTGAATGAATAAAAGATCAACCCCTAGGGTTTTCTTTATAGCCTACTAATTCTTGCTAGCCATGGAAAGTAGTTCTAATCCTACTGAAACTTCTATCTAAAATTCTATCCTTAACAAGTAGGATAAATCCTTATTATAGTAAATATCTAAATAACCAATAAATATCTTAGGGTAAAAAGGCAATAACCCTTAAGACATATTCTATCTAAAAAAGAAGATAAAACCTTGGCTTATGTGATAGACTTCATAATCCGCATCCTCGAAGCGCGTGCAATCCGTGTCGACTTCCACTCGATATCGACCAGGTAAGTCGATATCGAGGTCTCTATTTTGTGCCGATAATCTTCATTCCACTCAATATCTGAAGTGAAGTTCATCTCGATGCTTCTACTCGATATCGAGTGGTCTTCAATGTTTCTTAGTGGTCTATCTCGACCCCACGTCGAGTTGTTCAGTCGATTTCGACATAGGTGGTCGATATCGACCTCTTTTCAGGTTCACTTGGCTTCTTCGTCTTGACTCCGATTCCGCTCCAATTCCTACATATTTAGACCAAAACTTGTGCAGACTCTATTTCTTGCACACTAGCTCATTCAAAACAAATATGCATTATTTTCAACCTTTACTTTAGGAATCGAATGGAATATGAAGTCAAAAGATGCGAATGAAAGGACTCTAAATATGTCCATCAAAACACCCCATACTTAGACTTGCTTGTCCTTAAGCAATAACCAAGCAATAACCAATACCTACAACACACCCTTCAAGTCTTCGCCCTTGTCAAAAGCAACATCATAATTGGTAGCAAAGAAAATCAAGTGAATTTAACGTCATCACACATATATGAGTGATCCATAGGCATATGCAATTTGAATCCAACCTCAAAGGGATAATGTGTTTGCACTCAACTCTCAATGTGTTTAGGCTATGAAGATCAACTCTCAACTTGATTCCATATACAAACTCATAAACATTGCAATGTATAATAATCCACTTTGCAACCAATTATGTAAATGAAATAAGAACCATCAAGAAGACTTTCGCTCCATGGAAGACTTCAAAGAAGACTCCATTCGACGGGGTTGTAATGGGGCTTGGTAAGAAATAAAGGGTATGGAATTATTTGGCTATGTGGTGCTTATAAAATTTGGGAATCAAGTCTCCTAAACTTTAACACAACTCATCCAAAACCATATCTCCTAGAATAATGTACAACCAAACTTAGTTTCCATAATGCTCATCAACCTTCTTTCAAACCCCTAATATGCTCTCAAAAATATTAATCTTGCAAGAAATAAAAGAACTAAGAAATAATTGGCTCATGCACTAATATAATAATAGTTTTTTCGGAATTTTTTTGAATGAAAATTAATAAAAAATTTGCATTTTTATGGTGAGCCAAAAATCCTTTTTACAATATGTGACAAGATGCAAATATATACCAACGCATAATTCTCTTTGATCAAATCTAAACATATGCACTTTCTTTCCACAATGCATTATTCTAACCAATCTAAGTCTCAATTCCCAAATGGGGGTCAGGCTCAATTCGGCTAGGGATAATTTTGTGGAGTTTGCAATATAAGGTTCAGGGTAATGTTCTGGCTTCTAGCAGAGATAATGTAGGGTAGGTAAAGAGAGGATAAAAATTGCTTAAAAGATGCCTCCATCATTTAATTCTTATAAACATAAATATATATATGTATTGGCTTTGAATAACTATCACAACATTTAGATATGCATGGGAAGAGTAAATACACTCAAGAAAGCAGAGGGATTTTTGATGTTCTCCATATAGGCCAAAATTCTCACTAGGACAATTTTTGTTGGATTTTGCTTTTTAGCCTAGGATCATATGTGCTCAATTTCATCACAAGTTCACAATGTACATAAAAACCATTTTAAGGACTTAGGCTAAACCATCCAAATATGTCATAGGATTTACATGATCAGTTCAGCTATTAAGTTCTCATCATAGGACATCTAAGTAACTTTAAAAGTAAATATGCATTTTTTTTGTTCTTTTTGACATTTTTTAATTTTTTTAGATTTTTGTATTTTTATGTAAGTAAAAACTAATAACATAAACATAAACATGAATGCAATGCAAAAATTAAAGGAAAGCCAAGTTGTGACCATAAGACAAGTTTCATCCCTAACCCATATTTAGAATATATAGTGTCCTCACTGTATTAAAAGAAAAACAAGGGTAGAGAGAGAAACTCGCAGAGGAACCTACAGATTTAGGTCGATTTCAAGTTAGGTCGATGCCAAAAGTCGATGTCGAGTGTGGTAGTCGATGTCGACTACATCTGTCTATGTCGAGGAAGAAGTCGAAATTGAGTACTGTGTTTGCTTCCTGAGTCATTGATGTCGACTCTAGGAAGTGGCTCGACCCTAGGCAGTTGATTTCGACTGGCCTGGTCGATTTCGAGTGCCTATGCAGAAGCTCCTCTTCTACTTCGTCGTTCTACTTTGTAACCTGAAATTCTTGTTAGTGCATAATATATAAAGCCACGATATATCAAAGTTTCAGAACCCAAAATCAAAAATTTAAAACCAAAAAACCATCTTAGCGGAAATTTAAAAGGTTTAGGTACAAGCTCTAGATTTTATAGTCGCTAGGCCGACTTCTTCCATGCTTCCATCCAAGGTGGCACATTTAGGGACCATATCATTCACATGTCCTCTTCAAGGCCTTTGAGCTCTACTTTGAACACCTTCCCTTTCTTATCTTAGAGTTCCAACCCTCCTGGATAGACCTTCTAGATCGTCATTAATGCTCCCTTCCTTCCATCCTTTCGTTTACATCCCAGGGTGTTGCATTGCTCCATAAGCACCTTGTCGCCTACCTTGTATTCGGTTATTGGCTTACCTATCATAATAGTAAGGCATACAAACAAGGATACTCGCTTCATAGGGATATTAGAATTATGCTCTAAGGGTGGAGGATTTTTACCTGAACTTACCTTTGAGTCCATTTTGCTCTGAGGGATCAGTTGACATTGAGTCAGGGGGTCGATATCGAGTTCCTTCTTCTCTGAATGTGTAGTCGATGGAGGCAGGTCGAGTAGGAGGATTCGATCTCGAGTGGGCCCAGTCGATATCGACGGGCCCTGGTCGATCTCGAGTGTAATGTCGACCCCATACTTAGCTTCTGGCACTCGATTTGGCTCCAGTGTACTCGACATCGACTGAGTTGTGTCGATATCGAGTGCATTGTCAGGCTCCTCTTTATCGTCGGCTTGGTGCCAAATCTCCAAAAGCTCCTCCATTTGGGCCTCCATGGCCCTATCTTCTAGCTCTTTGTCAGTCAAGGCCCTCTCCGTTGGTTCATCACAAGGGATTACTCTCCCTATTGCATGCATAGCCTTGACCTCCATTTGATTTACCTCCTTCATTGTAGAGTTGAAGGAGAATTCGATGACCTCATTGCCAATGGTGAATGAAAATAGTCCCTTCTGCACGCTGATATTGGCGTCGGCTGTAGCTAGGAACGACCTCCCTAAGATGATTGGGCATGTGGGATCCTCCTCCATATCTAGCACAATAAAGTCAGTGGGTACAAAGAACTTACCCACCTTCACTGGGACGTTATTGATGATGCCTGTGGGCCTTACAAAGTTGTCATAGGCCATTTAGAGTAACATTAAGGCATTAGAGAACCTTCACAAAATGTTGGAACTTCGCGTCTGCAGGATCCATTGAAGATTTGGAGGGATAAGGCAATGGCTTCTTCTTTGGTGGAGCAGGATTGGCCCGAGGTGGTGCTGATGAAGGGTCGATATCGATTGGGGGGATGTCAATATTGACTGCAGTGGTTGATCTCGGGGGCGTCTGGACAGGGTCGACGTCGACAGGTGGGTCGACATCGAGTGGGCCAGTCGATATCGACTGGGAGGTGTCGATATTGACTGGCTCTCTAGTGATTTTCTTCGCTGGCTCCGTTTTATCATTCTTGAGTTGAATTTCCTTGCCATTCCTTAAGCGTATGGTGGCGATGTGGCCCGATGGTTGCCCCTTTGGATTGGCATGTGGTTGGCCTGGGAGCCCTCCGAGCTGTCGTGGAATAGATGCCGCCAATTGACCTAGTTGGGTCTCCACGCTTTTCCTCCATGAGTCAATTTCATCTAGCCTAGAGTTGATGCCATGTAGTGATGTTTGGATGGCATTGTTGGATTGCTTTGTCTCCGCTTGGTTCCACCTCATCTTGGCTAGGATGAGTTGTAGATCATCCCTCCTTTCTCTCTCGGGATGGCCAGGTGCTCTGTATGGCGGGGGTTGCTGATATTGTTGATATTAGGGTTGTTGATAACTCTGATTCCCTTGGTTGCCTCCATAGGTTGGCCCTCGTGTATACTTTACATTGTCGTGGGTCTCCGCCAATTGTACTTGCTCCGTGTAGGGACAATTCGTAGTGTTGTGTTTCTGTGACCCACATTCTAAACAAGCTTGGTTATTAGTAAGAAACCTAACTTATTTTTTAAGACGCTTTACCTGGCTTTTTATGAACTGGTCCTTCACCTTAGGATCCACCTCTTTGGAAGGCTCATATAGTGGCATGGATGGGGGCGGCCTAGCATCGGAAGCTGCAGGAGTCCCATAGGTGTTTTTGAACTCCACTAGCCTTTCAATCGTCTCCCAGGCATGGGTAGGGGTATGCTTCAGGTAGTGATAGGTGGTATAGGTGTTGATCCGCTCTCTAGTTGGCACGTCCAGAGCATTCTAGATGATCTCCTGGATAACATATGACGGTTAACTATGAGTAGGGCAGGACCTCAACAAATCCTTGTAGTGTTCCCAGACTTGTGCTAGCGTCTCCCCTGGTCTCTGCTTGTAGGATATAATCTTCTCGTGAATCTGCGCCGTATTTGATGGTGGAAAGAACTTGTTGAGGAAGATGTCCTTAAGTTCAGCCCAAGTGCGTATAGATCGTGACGGCAAGCTCTCCAACCAATGTAGCACCTTTCCTGCAAGAGACCATCGAAAAGCTTTTAGACGCACATATTCAAGATTGACACCGTCAGCAATGGTGTCGCATAAATCAATATAAGTAGTTATGTGCGCCATAGGGAATTCAGAGTCCAGTCCCTCAAAACCATGTCTTCTAATCTCAGCAATAAAAGTAGTTTTAATTTCAAAAGCAACAGTAGGGAGAATAATAGGAGACTCAGGCACCGCCACGGTGGGGTACATATATTCTTTTACATTCTGTGGGATCTGGTGTAGTTGCTCTTGGGCTTCTCGGCGAGCTTGGGCTTCTTGTTCGTAGCGAGCGGCAATTATTTATTGTGCCTGGGTGAAGAACATGCTTGGATAGTCTCTAAGGTTTCTGTATATGTCAACCAGTAGCCTCGATATCGAGTTGGGAAGTCGATATCGACAGGGGAAGTTGTTTCCTATGGAGTGACGTTGATCTGTGAAGAACATGCAGAGAAGAGAAAACAACAAAAGCACTCGATATCGACTAAAGTGGTCGAAATCGAGTGGGTCAGTAGTTCCTGTCGACTCAGAAGACCATCGACGTAGGTTTAGCTCGATGCAGGGTGTCGATATTGACACAGAAGGTCGACTTTGAGTGTGTTCGCAGACGATGTTGAATGGAGAAAATAAATTAAGGAATAAAGAAAATAAATAAAGACAATAGATTTTTTTGGGTTTTTGTATAACAAACTAAAAGCTCCTAGGTAGGGATTTACCATGAGGATAACCGTGCATGTATTATGACTTCATACACATAAAAGATTAAGCTTTTCTCATCATCAATTAGGAATATAGAGGCTTTCGTATAAAAACCTAATTATTTCTACCTTTTTCATAATTAAGGTTTAGTCAACTTTCGCAGGAAAAACCTAATCACTATCCAAATTCACATGTATAATCCACTTTCGCTTCATATAAGGTAAATAAGGAATTATCCTAAACTTGCATAAAGGATTGAGTGCGGGGTAGAAGAAGAGATCGCATAATCAAATAAAGAATAAAGTGTACTTACATGGCTACCGTCGGGCTCACCCCGATCCTAGAAGTAGGACGAGTACTCGCTCTTCATCGCAAATAACCCCATTGATGTAAAGAAGAAAACTTGGATTAAATAAACCTTCAAAGCTTTACAACTCAATGCCGGCTTTCACAAACGCCAAACCCTAGAGCTTCTCTCTAACTCTCTAGCTATTGTGAGACATGATCTCTGTGATTGAATGAATAAAAGACCAGCCCGTAGGGCTTTATTTATAGCCTACTAATCCTTGCTAGCCAAGGAAAAATAGTTCTAATCCTACTAAAACTTCTATCTAAAATTCTATCCTTAACAAGTAGGATAAATCTTTATTATAGTAAATATATAAATAAATAATAAATATCTTAGGGTAAAAAGGCAATAACCCTTAAGACGTATTCTATCTAAAAAAGAAGATAATACCGTGGCTTATGAGATAGACTTCCAAATCCACGTCCTCGAAGCGCGTGCAATCTGTGTCGACTTCCACTCGATATCAACCAGGTAAGTCGATATCGAGGTCTCTATTTTGTGCTGAAAATCTTCATTTCACTCGATCTCTGAAGTGAAGTCGATCTCATTGCTTCTACTCGATATCGAGTGGTCTTCAATGTTTCTTTGTGGTCTGTCTCGACGCTCAGGGTCCACTTCGAGTTGACAAGTCGATTTTGACATAGGTGGTCGATATCGACCTCTTTTCAGCATCACTTGGCTTCTTCGTTTTGACTCCGATTCTGCTCCAATTCCTACATATTTAGACCAAAACTTTAGTAGACTCTATTTCTTGCACGTTCGCTTATTCTACACAAATTTGCATTATTTTCAACCTTTACTTTAGGAATCGAATGGAATATGAAGTCAAAAGATTCGAATAAAAGGACTCTAAATATGTACATCATTTAGTTCCTTGTTATCATGCATCATGTTAACTTTATGTTATACTAAATTCAGAAAATCAATGAAAAAAGTGAAACATGTCAAAAATACAAAAATACGATGCATTGCATATGTGTATTATTCAGACACCCATTTGGCTTATATTGTCCTCTATTCTATTTTCAGCATAATCATATAAATCCCATGGAATTTTTTAATGAATTAGCCCTTTCTTAAAATTTTTTTTGAAGCATGTTTATGCCGATATAATTGACCCTGCATGATCTAAGTTCATAGACATGATTGAAATCGAACAAAAACTTGTCCTAGCGAGATGTTTTTAGCCTTGTAGGAATTACATTTATGTTCCCTCTGCTTGTGTTGTGTGATTTACTCTTCTTATCCATTTATGTCTGATTATTGACATGGTTATTATTATTGAGACCGATTGAAATACATATTCATTGCTTATGAGTTTCATGAGATAGAGGCAACTTCTTCTTAGCCTATATTAATATTTATCCATATCTACCTTACATTATGTCTTTGCTTGAAGCCAATATTTGGGCCTTTAGCCTTTTCTTTTGAATCTCTATAAAAGTTATGCATCCTAGCCTATAATAAGCCTGACCCATCCAGGAATTAGGGTTTAGAGTTGGTTAGGATTGATCATTTTAGTAGAGAAGAAAATGCTATGGTTTATGCTTATTGTTGAGAGTCTGAAGAAAGAGATGTAATGCTATGTGCTTAAATTTCCTCATATTGTATTCATTAATTTGGCTCTAAAAAATGAAATGAAAAAAAAAGAAAAAAAATATATGTATGAAATAAAGAGCCTTAGTTTCATTTTTGCATATGAGAGTTGGATAAATGTTTGGTTGAGAGTTTGTTTTATTATGGAAGTTTGATGTACTTTATGAGTTGTTTTGTGTTATGTTGGAAATTTTAGGAATCTTAGTTCCCGAAATCGAAATCACCACATGAGCAAATACAAATCATTGCCTTTATGTTTTTACCAAGCCTCATTCCAACCGACCCCACCGAATAGATTCTTATTTGTAGATTTCCATTGAGCGAAAGTCCTCTTGACGTGCTTATTTTTTTTGATGCAGTGGTGGAGATATTGGTATATAAGTTTCAATTCTTAAGATTGATGATTACATTTAGAATTGAGTTGAGAGTTATGCTTAAAGCCTAAACACATGAGAGCAAGAGAAACACATTTTCCCACATTTTCCCTGTGAGGTTGGATTGATAGGCATGCGGGCTACTTGATCACTCAAATACATGCTAGGATGTTTGTTTTCCTTATCTGTGTTTGCACTTGCTCTGATGTTGCTTTTGATGGGGTTAAAACTTGAAGAATTCTCCTCTGGGATACATTAATGTATGCTTAATTTGTTCTTTTGTTTCTTGAGGACAAGCAAGAGCTTAAGTGTGAGGGAGTTTGATAATGCATATTTTATATAGGCATTAGAGATAGTTGTAGGTAAATTTAGAGTAGGTTATTTCATGGTTAATTTGCATGGTTACTCATTTGGGCATTCGAGTTCAGAATTTACAATATTTTGTACTTATTATGCAGATTTACAATCTGAGCTTGAAGTGGGGCTAAGGATGAACTAAAGAAGGATAGAAGAGGCTAGTTTGGAGCTTAAAAGGGGCTATGAAGGAGCATAAGGTGAGCCAAGTAGAAAAGGATCGAATACAAAGAAGAAAGCAAAACATAAGAATAACGGTGCCTGGCGTTCTAAAACTGGCGCCCGTTGGTCCAACGACTTCAGCAAACAACGAGTTTCGTCCGAACAATTAAATTAGTTTATTATTATTATATTTTATAGGGTTAATAAGGTTGAGTACTACTCTATAAGAGCCGGTTTTAATTAGGTTAAAAGACATCTAGAAAAACGTTCATTCCATTATTCATCTTTCAATTCAGAGTTTTGAGGAACTAAACTCATTGTTTTGCATGCAATTCGAATAGATGGTTGGTTGAACTATGTAGCTTTGATTTCTATTGTTATTTATTATTTATTTCCTTACTTTTGTGCTCATATCGTTGATTGAAATATTCTCTCTTGATTGATCAACTTGATAGAAATGCATTCTTGCTACGTTTTAATTGATTCGAGAGAATAATTAGGCCGTAGTAGCAAACACAAGTAAGTGATCCTGAGAAAGCATCAATTGGTTGTGTAGTGTAATGACACTTTGTTAAATATCGGTTCCTAAGTTGTTAGGGTTAAGGAAGTTACAGGTCTTACTATGAAACTAGTTGCTTAAAAGGGTTGGTACTGCCATACTGCCAGGTACATTTTGAATTTGTTTTGCTTTTATGTTAAATCCAAATGAGATGAGGGTTATATAGAGGTGTAGGGTATTGACATATTTGAGAAGAAGGTTGATGTGTGCGCAAATCGCCATATTTTCTATGCACATATAAGTCCATTTTATCATTCATTCGCATGCATATTAGTGGGAAAACATGAGATTAGTGTAGTTTATGCTTTATTGTCAAGTATATGGGTCTGCACGAGTTTCTATGTGATTTCGTAGAAAACGGGACAAAAATAGGCAAATTTGGAAGAGTGGAAAAAGAACTCGAAGTCTTTTGAGAGGTCGAAATCGACTGGAGAACCTCGACATCGAGTACAACAGAGAGGCAGAAATCGAGCAGAGCAATAAACAGAGCATGTCGACACAAAAAGGTCGATATCGATGATCCATGGTCGATATCGAGTGGCCAGATCGAGATAAATGATAGAAGTCGAGTGCCAATCCGAGTAGAAGAAGGAGTGCTCGAGATAGAGTGAAACCGAGGTTGATATCGATGTCATTAGGTCGATATCGATGTTGTTCAGTAGAGAAATCCGACTCAGATTTTGATAGAATTCTATCCGAAGCTTGCACGTCTATCCTAAAGTCGAGATTTCTTATCTTCAACGTCAGAGTTATCACATGAGCTGTTTTACCATGAAGTTTTTAGTTTTACCTTATTTAAGTTTTATCTTAGAGAATAAAGATAAAGTTTCGAGTCTTTGGATAACAAAGTTCGATATCTATATCTACAGGCCGTTAGAGCTGAGTTTAAGGATTCAATTACATCCACACACGCTGAGAATTCAGTTTCCAATAGAGAGAATTTGTAGAGAGAGAGAGGAGGCCGATTGGAGTTGTGGAAGCGAGAGCGGAATTGGCTTGGTTCGATTGTAATCTTTCTTTCGGAGTTTTAATACATAGTAGTTTTCTTTCAATGATGATGATGAGTTTCATGATGAGAAGCGATTAGTCAACCCACTTCTAGGGTCGGGGTGAGCCCGACGGTAGCGCTGTAAGGTAAGTGCATCAAAGTTATGACTTTTATGCGATTCCACTCATGTTGCATGATGAGTTGCATTATTGAAGCAAAAGCCACTCATATTGTGAACTTGGATTACTTATGAATAGGATAGTAACTCTTAGGAATTTGACGCGAAAGCCACTCATATTGTGAAGTTGGTAACGAAAGTTATTTGACGGAAAGGCATTAAATTTCATAACTTTAGCATCAAACTTGCATTGTTATCATTGTGGCATGAAACCCCGATCTTGGAAGCTTTTAGTTTATTGAGTTATATAAAAGTTTAAGTTTTGATTTCCTTTCATCCTTCTTTACCACTGCTCTTCGGACACTTTTCCGACAATAGGTTACGCTTTGCAGTTTCCGTGACAAACATAGAGATCGACTGTCAAAGGACGATATCGAGGTCTGTCTCAACGTCGATCTGTGTTACTTTTGTCTTCTGTAGGAACTTTGCTGAAAGTCGACCAGAACTGAGGTTGATATCGACCAAACACATCGATATGGAGTGTCTTTTGAGGTCGAAAGCTTGATCGTGATTACATCAAGGGAAGCGCTGACATACCTCCTCGTGGATTCGATCATGAATTACCCTACCACTGAATCGGGAGGGATTCATGTATTATTTGATTGATAAAGGAGTTAGAATAGTTGTGAATTATATTTGAATAATTGAATTGCACGATCCTGCCCACTATCGAACAAATTGGCGCCGTTGCCGGGGAGGCAATCAATCGCCACCTAAGTTTTCTCACTATCTTTTAGAGCTTATTTTGCAGGTTTATGCGACGTTCTTATCGCGAACCTATCCTGGAAACTATTCACGAGCCTGAACGTTTCTTCCATCTTCGCAACAAAGCAATTTGAATCATGGCTGACAACGAGATGCAGGCTGAGACCATAGAGCGGTTGAGGAAAGAGATTGAGGAACACAATGCCACAATCACTGCTGAGAGGGTCGCCGCTGCTATATAGCGAGCCCGTGCTGATAGGGAGGAGGATGCGCATAGACAAGCAAAAGAGCGGCTCAATTGGTATCCACTAACGGCGATGCAATACATGCAACCGCCGCTTCACGTTCTTGAATCCGCTATACTTATTCCTCCTTCCAATTATGAGATTAAAATTAACTTCCTTTCTGCAATTAAAAGAAATACTTTTGAAGGAAGACCTAATGAATGCACACTACAACACATCTCTACTTTTATGGACTTATGTGAAACAATTGCTGATGGAGTAAATTTAGAGTATGTGAGACTAAAATCTTTTAGATGGTCTTTGGCAGGGAAGGCATTACAATGGCTTGAGAGTTTGGCTCCACGCTCACTGAGGACATGGGCGGAGGTGAAGGATGCATTCCTGAATAAGTTCTTTCCACCTTCTAAAACGGCGATGCTGCGACAAAGGATCACGACTTTCAAACAAAAGCCAGGTGAAATACTAGCACAGGCATGGGAGCGATTTAAGGACTTGCTGCGATCATGCCCGACGCATGGGCAACTTCCATATGTCATCCAGGAGATATTCTATAATTCCATTGATGCGCCGAATAAGGAGAGGATCAATATATATACCTCCTATCGGTACATTGAGCTTACACTAACGGAGGCCTAGGAGACAATTGAGAGGCTCGTGAACTTTGATAACACCTATGGGACTGTTGCGGCCTATGATGCAAGGCCTGCCCCATCAATGCCACTATATGAGCCTCCAAGGGAGATTGATCCTGATTTGCGGCAACAATTCCACAACGATCAGACACGCCGCCTTCAAAAGCAAGTTAGGTTCCTGAGCAACAATCAACCTTGTCCGGAATGTGGTTCAACAAGGCATAACACTAGTGCCTATCCACATACTGAGCAAGTATCCATGGCGGAACAACATGAGGAAGCTAAGTGGACGAGAGGCTCCTATGGAGGGGGCAATCAATAATATTGGGGAGATCAAAGGTTCTATCAACAAAGGGATCCCCCACCATAAGAGCAACAGGGCACCCTAAGCGGGAAACAAGGAAGGATGACCTGCAGATCATTCTTGATGAGATGCGGAGGAACCACGCTGAGTTCAAACAAGCCAACAACTCCGTCCATACTCAGCAGCAGGGCATCAATTCTAGGCTTGGGGAGATCGATGTTTGGAAGCGTAACATGGAGACCCAAATGGGTCAATTGGCGGAAGCAATACCCAAAGCGTCAGGATCTTTCCCTGGATCAACTGTGCCCAACCAAAAGGGCAAGACCACTGGACACATTGCGACAATGAATCTAAGGAGTGTGCATCAATTACAAATGCCCGAGCAAAAATCGGAGGAGAAAGGGCCAGAAGAAACTACGATATCGACCCCTCCTGTCGATATCGACCAAGGTGACGTCAATGTCGACCTTCCTGTCGATGTCGGCCCTAATGCCGAGTCACCACAGGAATCGACTCCTCCAGTCGATGTCGACCCCCATCCTGTCGATGTCGATCTCACTCCAGCTGCAAGGAATAAGAAGGTGTTGCCATTCCCAACAAAAAAGATGATTAAGGACCCGGCGAAAAAGAAGTTCCAGCGGTTAGTGAAGATGCTTCAAGGACTCAATGTCTCAATACCATTCACAGAAGCACTTCATGAGATGCCATCTTATGTGAGGTTCCTTAAGGACATATTGGGTAAGAAGCGATCGCTTTCTGAGATCGCGGAGGAGTGCAAAAGAATGGAGCTACCAAAAAAGCGGGCGGACCCAGGTAAGTTCTCTATCGCTATAGGCTTAGGTCGATTCAAATTTAATGCTTTAGTTGACTTGGGCGCTAGTGTTAGCATGATGCCACTAACCATTTGGCACAAGGTAAAGATAGTTCCTTTGGAGACCATGGATGCCAAACTATATATGGTAAATAATGCGGTAGTAATTCCAACAGGGATGGTAACTCATGTGCCAATACAAGTAGGTAAATTCTTTGTCCCCGCTGATTTATTAGTTGTTGATATATCGGAGGACCCTGCTTGTCCCATTATTTTAGGTAGGCCATTCCTAGCAACCGTAGATGCCAATATAAGCCTAAAGAAAGGATTGCTCTCATTTACAATTAGCGACGAAGTGATAGAGTATGCCTTCAAAAAGACGGTGAAAAATCAAGGGCCAATGGAGATAAAGGCCATCAATGGTGTCAACATTGCATGTGGAGAAGCCAAAGTAAGGAGTATGACACCGGAAGAGCTAGAAAAGAGGGCCATAGAAGCCCAAGTGGAGGAGGTTGTGGCAATCTTGAACGAAGGAGCCAGACAGAACATCGAAATCGACCACTGAATATCAATGTCGACCTGAGCCACAGACAGAGAAAAAGGCAAGTCAAGGTACGGATTCCTCCTGTTCCATTTCTATAAGAGATTTATCATTATTTGGAAGAGGTGTGCCTTGGCATGTGCGCTTGTGTAGGGTATCCGATGATGATTCGAACCAATATGAGATAGGAGACAAGGTGTATGTCGCCAAATCAAAGGATCAATGGTTCCCTACTAGATTCAAAGACAAGATGATGGGACCCTTCACGGTGAATCAAATCCATCCAGGCGGAATGCAGCTGCGAGACAAGAAAGGAGTTCTATTTGATGCCCGAGCCACATGGGCTCTGCAGATGCCGCCTTGAGAGCGCAAAAGGAAGAAGTTGGCCCAGCGACTTAAAAGTCTAGAGCTTGTAACGAAGACACCAAATTTTTTATTTTGGACATCTTTTTTATTTTGAGACACTTTATGTTATATTGCATTGTTTTGGTTTTTATTTTTAAGAAGTTGCAAGAAAAAGGAAAGAAAGAGCACAGAGCAGACATCGATATCGATGTTAAAGATCGACATCGACCTTAAGGTCGATTTAGATAGGCTTGTGGTCGAGGCCGGATCACCCTGAAGCTTGAGCCAGAAATCGATGAAAGAGGTCGATTCTGATGTCGAAGGTCGAAATCGACCATCCCTGCAGTCTTCTTCAACTCCTGAAATTTGTGAAGGTTTAGTAAGTTTTCTTCTTAACCCTAGTTCTAATACATTGAGGACACTGTAAACTTTATGTATGGGGTGGGGGAAAGGCTTACTTGCATATTTTTAGCATATTTTGAATTTTTGTCATAAGTTATTGCATATTTTATTTATATAGTTCATGCATATTACATAGTTATTTTAATATATTGCATATTAGAATTGCATATCATAGCATATTTACATATTTCGAAAAAAAAGAGAGAAAATGACCCCCATCAAAAATTGAAAATAAAGAAAAGAGTCATGGAAGTATAAAAAAGAGCTTTACGTTGCAAAATTAGATTCATTAGAGATATAACATCAAATTGCCTAGTTAAGGGAAGTCCCAATGAAGTGTAAAAAGGAAAAAATAAAGGAGATGAAAATTTGAAGTAGTTTTTGACATGTGCATGATAAGATGATGGAGGACTTTTTATGAAATTTCCATACTTATACTTGTACAAAAAGTTCATATCCTAGCCTTACCTATGCATATTTGCAAAAGTCACAAGCCGTACATGAGCCTTATCATGATCATTATTGCTCCACATATATTACATATTGCCCATTTTATACCTTATACCCTATCCGGGGACAAGTTTGAGAATGGATGTCATCTTTGGAGTTGTTATATGGAGTTGGGCATATATATTTATGAAGTTGTTGGCAGGAATGAAACAAATTATGAATTATGGAAAATTTAATGAGCGAGAAAAAATCCGATCACCTCAGAATATAAAGGTAGGTCGACCCTGCTCATTGAGATGTTAGTTCAGCGAGATGGGACACAAAGTGAGGAGTCCGAAGTACTAAGTATCCGGGGCCATTCATGACACCCATGTTTGCGACTAGCGAGAAGGAAATGCTAAGGTTAGAGAGGTAAAAGCATTATATTGAAAAAAGCATTGAGCGATGAGTGAAAGGTGAGACATTAGGAAGAAGGAATGTGGAATGAATGTTTGGGAAAGAAAGTTTTATTTCCCCTGATTTAACACCACATGGCCAAATATTAAGCCCACCTTTAGCCTTTCACCAATCTACTTCTCACAAGCTTGAAAAAGTCCTCTTGATTATTAATGATATGTCGTTGAAATTGTTTTTTGCATAAAAACCTCCTTTTATGAGTATGAAATTGCTTTATGCACAGGCATGGACTTGGTTGACATAAGTACCTTATCGAGGATGGCAATTGATTGTAGGGACATATGAAAAATAAATCTATGATGTTGAGGGTTTACTTTCTTCCCCTGAATGACCAATAAAGGTATTGCTTGGGGACAAGCAAGCTTAAGTATGGGGTGTTTGATGTGCGAGCAAATTGTCATATTTTCTATGCACATATAAGTCCATTTCATCATTCATTCGCATGCACATTAGTGGGAAAACATGAGATTAGTGTATTTTATGCTTTATTGTCAAGTATATGGGTCTGTATGAGTTTCTATGTGATTTCGCAGAAACAGGACGAAAATGGACAAATTTGGAACAGCGGAAAAAGAACTCGAAGTCTTCTAAGAGGTCAAAATCAAATGGAGAACCTCGACATCGAGTACAACAGAGAGGCAGAAATCAAGCCGAGCAAGAAACAGAGCATGTCGACACACAAAGGTCGATATCGATGATCCATGGTTGATATCGAGTGGCCAGATTGAGATAAATGATAGAAGTCGAGAGCCAATCCGAGTAGAAGAAGGAGTGCTCGAGATAGAGTGAAACCAAGGTCGATATCGATGTCATTAGATCGATATCGATGTTGGTCAGCAGAAAAGTCCGACTCAGATTTTGAAAGAATTATATCCGAAGCTTGCGGACGTCTATCCTAAAGTCGAGATTTCTTATCTTCAACGTTAGAGTTATCACATTAGCTGTTTTACCATGAAGTTTTTAGTTTTACCTTATTTATGTTTTTTCTTAGAGAATAAAGATAAAGTTTAAGGATTCTATATCTATATCTAGAGGTCGTTAGGGCTGAGTTTAAGGATTCAATTACATCTACACACGCATAGAATTCAGTTTTCAATAGAGAGAATTCGTAGAGAGAGAGAGGAGGCTGATTGGAGTTGTGGAAGCGAGAGCGAAATTGGCTCGGTTCGGTTGTAATCTTTCTTTCGGAGTTTTAATACAAAGTAGTTTTCTTTCAATGATGATGATGAGTTGCATGATGAGAAGCGAGTAGTCAACCCACTTCTAGGGTCGGGGTGAGCCCGACGGTAGCGATATAGGGTAAATGCTTCAAAGGTATGACTTTTATCCGATTCCGTCTTCTATCCTATGCATGATCCTTTGCGAAAGTTATGGAGATTCATTATTTGCATTATTGAAGCGAAAGCCACTCATATTGTGAACTTCGATTACTCATGAATTGGATAGTAACTCTTAGGAATTATGTAAGAGCCTCTAATCACCTAAGTGTTGGTAACGAAAGTTATTTGACGGAAAGGCATTAAATTTCATAACTTTAGCATCAAACTTGCATTGTTATCGTTGTGGCATGAAACCCCAATCTTGGAAGCTTTTAGTTTATTGAATTATATAAAAGTTTAAGTTTTGATTTCTGTTTATCCTTCTTTACCACTCTACGCTCTTCGGACACTTTTCCGACAATAGGTTACGCTTTGCAGTTTGTGTGACAAACATAGAGATAGACTATCAAAGGTCAATATCGAGGTCTAACATCGATATCGAGGTCTGGCTCGATGTCGATCTGTGTTGCTTTTGTCTTCAGCAGGAACTTTGCTGAAAGTCAACCCGAACTGAGGTTGATATCGACCAGACACATCGATATCGAGTGTGTTATGAGGTCGAAAGCTTGATCGTGATTACAACAAGGGAAGTGCTGACATACCTCCTCGTGGACTCGATCCTGAATTACCCTACCACTGCATCGGGAAGGATTCTTGTATTATTTGATTGATAAGGGAGTTAGCATAGTTGTGAATTATATTTGAATAATTGAATTGCACAATCCCTCCCACTATCGAACAAAGGTCAGTTTATTCAAACCAAAGTCGGAATAACATCAATTGCATTAATTGTATTAGAATAACTAGAAATCAGGCCAAGAAACTTGAATCTCAACCATTGTTAAGAATTGCAGGGGAAGCGCTTTCATCTCTTTGGTAACCAATTCGCAATCATTCCATTCTTTATTTCAGTTGCACTATATTATATTTCTCAATGTTGTTATTTATTTGTCTGAGTTAGCATAAGAATAAAATTTAAACAGGATCTCTCTATGGGTTCAACCCCTTGCTAGTTTAGGTTATAAATACTATCTTTGACATGGATTAATGACCGATTCCATCCCGTCAATTAGTCATCGCTTTGTATCCAATAATCCCTCACATAGGTAGAGAACGAGATCATCCTCTACAATCCCATGATGCGAACAACTAGCTTCGGGTAGCTCAACGTACTCGTATGGTGATTCTGTAGGAGACTGCTCGATGTTGGATATCTCATTCTTGTCTTTTCTGCATCGGGTAGCTGGAAAGTACTTGTTCAGAAATGCTTTCTTCAGTTCTATCCAAGACTTGATACTTTTTGTTGGCTGATAGTATAGCCATTCATTTACAACATCCTGAGAGTGAATGGGAACACTCTGAGCATCATCTGGTCGTCAGTGTTCCATTGTTTATAACACGATCGCAGACTGCTAGAAATTACGCCATATGCTTGTTTGGATCTTATCTGTTCCTTCCATGAAAACTAGGCAACAACGATGCCCATCTTCAGTTTAATTCAAATTTTGAGCCTGTTGGAGATTTGGGAGCTTAATGGCTAGTAAAGGTGATGTAAGAGTGATGTAGGGAGAATTGAATAATATAATATAATATAATATAAACCAATGCAAGCCTTAGCCTTTTCAAATATATTTGATGTGCACTCAATTTACCATGTTTTTCATCTACTTTTACTTCAATTTCTGTCTATATTTTTAGGCATATTAGTTGGGAAAGCATAAGATTTGTGTAGTTTATGTTTATTTGCCAATTATAGAGGTCTACACAAGTTCTTGTGCTATTTCGCAGAAATCGAGGCAAAATCGGAGCGATTTGGAGAAGAGAAGAGAAGCTGAAAAATCACTCAAAGTCTACTGAGGAGTCGAAATCGACTAAAGGACTCGACATCGAGTGCAACTGCTCAACAGAAATTGAGCCAGGAAGAAGAACAACTCCACTCGATGCAGACAAGTCGATATCCACTAAAGCCACTCGATATCGAGTGCTCAAGATCGAGTGAAATGCTGGAGATCGAGTGAAGAGTTGAGGTCGAGTAAAGCTGACTCGAGACAAAAGATGAGTGGTCGATATCGACTGAAGCTAGTCGATATCGAGTGACGCTGCAAAAGACCCGACGACGTTTTGACTAAATCTTATCCGAAGCGGTGTGCTTCTACATTAAGTCCGGAATCTTTTATCATATATACCTAAAGTGATTTTATTTATTTTCTTTAGTAAGTTTTATCTTAGTGATTTTCATATATACCTAAAGTGATTTTATTTATTTTCTTTACCAAGATTTATCTTAGGAATAAGATAGATTTTCCTTTCCTTGGATAGCAAGGTTTTAAATCTATAATTAGAGCCATTAGGGCTGAGATTTGATCATCCAATATTGAAGAAAAAACTTTTACAATTCAGTTTAGAGAGAGAGAGAAGGCTGAGTGAAGGAGAGAGAGGCGAGAGCGGAAGTTTTCTTTGTTCGGTTGTAATCTTTCGACGTTTTCAATTCAAGTTAGTTCTTTTCAAATGATGATGATTTCTATGGCTATGAAGCACGAGTAGTTCCCTTACTTCTAGGGTCGGGGTGAGCCCAAAGATAGCCATGTAAGTTTATGCATCAAAGGTATGATTTTATGCGATTTCTTCTTCTATCCTATATGCATGATTCTTCTACGAAAGTAGTAGGTGATCCTTATTTGCATTATTGAAGGGAAAGCAATCTTATTGTGAATTTGGATTAATTATGAAATTAGATAGTAAAACTTAGGGTTTATGCGACAGCCTCTAAATTACCTAATTGTTATTAACGAAAGTTATTTAATGAAAAGGCATAATCTTTCATGAATTTGGCATAGACTTATATGGTTATCATTGTGGCATGAGATCCCCAATCTTGGTGGTTGTTAGTTTATTAAGTTTTATACAAGTTTGCGGTTTTCTTCTGTTCATCTTTCCTACATCATTCTCATATTCTTCGGACACTTTTCTGACAAATTGGTGACGTTTTACACTTTCTGTTGAAGACTTGATTTCGACTGCTGTAGTCGATATCGAGTGACTAACTCGATATCGAGTGTCCTACTCGATGTCGACTGTCTTTGTCTGTTTTGCAGGAAGTTTACTGGAAATCGCCTGGGACTGTAGTCGATATCAACTGTATTACCCGATATCGAGTGATCTACTGGAAATCGCCTGGTTGCAAACTTAGGATCCGCTGACACACCTCCTCGTCGATCGATCATGAATACCCTACTACTACATCAGGAGGGTTTCTTGTAATTTATTTGCTTGGACAGGAAGTTGGTTTCGTTCATATTTATATTTATTCGACTAGTTTCCCTCGTAACAAATTTTGGCGCCGTTGTCGAGGAGGCAATCATTCGCGCCCTAAGCTTTTACTCACGTTCTTTTATAGTGCTGGTTTTGTAGGTTTATGTGACGCTCTGATCGTGAACCTATCTTGGACAGTCTAGACGACCCCGAGCGTTTCCTCCACCTCTGAAACAGAGCAATTCGAATCATGGCGGAGAACGAAACACAGGCTCAACTCATAGAGATATTGAGGAAGGAGATTGAGGACCACAATGCCACCATTTCCAATGAAAGGGCAACTGCAGCTGCATAGAGAGCTCGCGTTGTTCGAGAGGAGGATGCACGCAGACAAGCCCAAGAGAGGCTCAATCCATATCCGCTAACGGAAATGCAATACATGCACCCTACGCTCACCGTGCCCGAATCTGCGATCATCATACCTCCTTCTAATTATGCGATTAAAATTAACTTCCTTTCTGAAATGAAACACAATACTTTTGAAGGAAGAACTAATGAATGCCCCTTGCAACATATTACTACTTTCATGGATTTATGTGAGACTGTCGCCGATGGCGCTAATTTAGAATACGTTAGACTGAAATCTTTTCATTGGTCTCTTGCAGGGAAGGCTTTGCAATGGCTTGAAAGCTTGACTCCATGCTCGCTAAGGGCATGGGCAGAGGTGAAGGATGCGTTCCTCAATAAGTTCTTCCCTCCATAAAAAACGGAGATGATGCGACAAAGGATCACGACTTTTAAACAAAAGCCTGGCGAGACATTGGCGCATGCATGAGAGCGCTTCAAGGACCTATTGCGATCATGCCCTACTCATGGGCAACTACCTTACGTCATCCAGGAGATCTTCTACAATTCCCTCGACGCACCGAATAAGGAGAGAATCAACTCTGACACCTCCTATCGGTACATTGAGCTTACACCTACAGAGGCATAGGACACAATTGAGAGGCTTATAAACTTCGACAACACATATGGGACTGTTGCGGCCTATGACTCAAGGCCTGCCCCATCTATGCCACTTTTTGAGCCTCCAAAGGAGATCGATCCAGACGTAAGGCAACAATTCAACAATGATCAGGCGCGCCGCCTACAAAAGCAAGTAAGGTTCCTCTCCAACAACCAACCTTGCTAGGAATGTGGGTCTACTAGGCACAACACCAACGCTTGCCCACATCTTGAGCTAGTCAGCATTGCAGAGACACATGAGGAAGCTAAATGGATTAGAGGCCCCTGTGGAGGGGGCAATCAGCAGTATTGGGGGGATCAAAGATTCTACCAACCTCAGCACATATAGAGGGATCCCCCACCTTATAGAGCACATGGACACCCCAAGCGAGAGCCAAAGAAAGATGAACTACAGATCATACTTGATGAGATGCGGAGGAACCACGTTGAGTTTAAACAATCCAACAACTCAGTCCACACTCAGCTGCATGGCATCAACTCTAGATTCGGGGGGATCGATGTTTGGAAGAAGAGCATGGAGACCCAAATGGGTCAATTGGATGAACAAATTCCCAAACCGTCAGGATAGCAGCTATGAATCTAAGGAGTGGACGTCAGCTGCAAATGCCCAAACAAAAAGTGGAGGAAAAAGCCACTGGAGAGGACTCGATATCGACTCATCCAATCGATATCGACCGAGATGCAGTCGACATCGAGCCCCCTTTACTCGATGTCAAACTAGAAGCTGAACCACACCAGAAATTGACTCCTCCAATCGATATTGACCCAACCTTACTCGATATCGACTCAGCTCCAGCCGTAGTAAAGAAGAAGACGCTGCCATTCCCAAGGAAAACATTGAAGGACCCGGCAGAAAAGAAATTCCAGCGCTTTGTGAAGATGCTTCAAGGGCTAAATGTAACAATTCAATTCACCGAAGCTCTTCATGTGATGCCATCTTATGTAAGTTTTCTCAAGGACATACTGGGAAAGAAGCAAACAATAGTTGAGATCGCAGAGGAATGCAGCAAGATGAAGCTACCAGAGAAGCAGCCAGACCCAGGTAAGTTCGCTATCACTATAGGCTTGGGTCAACACCGATTCAATGCTTTATGTGATTTAGGGGCGAGTGTTAGCATTATGCCACTAACAATATGGTCAAAGGTAAAGATTGGTGCCCTAGAGCCTATGGATGCTAAACTCTATATGGCGAACAACACGGTGTTCATTCCAATAGGCTTGGTAGATGATGTGTCGGTTCAAGTGGGTAAGTTCTTTGTCCCTACTGATTTTCTAGTTGTTGATATGGCAGAGGACCCTACTTGTCCAATTATTTTAGGAAGACCCTGATTTTCTTGGCAACCGTTGATGCAAAACTAAGCGTAAGGAAAGGATTGCTCTCATTCACCATCAGCGATGAAGTTTAGAGTACTCCTTCAACAAGGCGGTAAAGAGGAATAAAGGTCCTATGGAGGTGAAATCAATCAAGGGCGTCTACATCGCTTGCGAGGAACCTAACGTAAGAACTATGACCCCCGAAGAGTTAGAGAAGAGGGCTATAGAAGCCCAAGTGGAGGAAATCATGGCAATCTTGAAAGAAGGCATTGAAGTACCACTCGAAATCGACCCAGGTAAGTCGATATCGACTGACGTTTTTCCAGATGATGTGCCAGGTTTTAAGTATGACGTCGATGTCGGACCATAACAGTCGAAATCGAGTGCCTCACTCGAAATCGACACAAATTTACAACCGACATCGACTGATTCAACTCAAGGATGCCACTCGATATTTAGTCCACCAAGTCGATATCGAGTTGATCAGGTCGAGTCGCCGTCCCCCACATCGATTGAACCACCAGGAGCAGAAGACAAGTTGATATCGATTGGACTCAAAAACAAACAAGGAAAGCTCCGCAAAGGTAAGCCGAGGTATGTATCCCTCTTCCCCAACTTCAATAAATGATTTATCTATATATGGGAGAGGTTTGCCTTGGCATGTGCGCTTGTGCAGGTGATAGAGATATTTTTGAGGTCGTTAAATCCTATCAAATAGTTTGAACTAACCTAACTAGTATAGCTTGGCAAGTACAGGTCGAACCCAAAGAGACTTATGCAATTCGTATGCTAAATTTGTATGCTAAGATGAGAATGATATGAAAAGGGGGTTTTGGAAGTATGCAATGTAACATAAAAATAAGCAAAGGGTGCAATGATGGTGATTGATAACAATATGTGAGAAACACGCTTGATTAATTAGTATCCACTCTCAATTTGGACTCCGATCCTTGAAATTCCCTAAACCTATTACTCTTGAGCTACCTATTGTGAAATCAATTGTACCTTGACAATAACTTTCAATTCCTTCCTTGCAATTAGTGAATATATCAACTAGACTCTAAACACCCTTATTGATGAATAACCTAGAAACTATCCAGATTCAATTCAACAATAGCAATGCACACCAAGGAATGTCAATAAGAACAATTGAAATAAGGCAACTAGCAATAAACCAATTGTATCTTATCCACATGCAATCAACCAAGTCAACTAGCCCTAGATAATCACAAGTTGCTACTATGATCGAAGTTCTTCAACTAGCGTCCCTATAGATCTAGCGATAGATTGAATTCACATAATATTAGGTGGCCAATCCAATAGAACACAAACTCAATCATAAGCAATGACAACGGAAGATAAAGATTACTAAAAAGTAAATAGAGTAGAGAATATCTCACGGAATATCAAATCGAAAGCTTCAAACTAATCAATCAAACGAAAGAGGAGTTTAGTTCGCAATAGCACAAAAGCTCTCCTCTAGGGTTTCTTCAATTGCTAAATTGTCCATAATATGTCTCCTAAAAACCCCTTTAATAGACGTCCAAAAGGGTTACAAAATAACCTAATTAAAAATAAGGAATTCGGCAAAGTAGGGTTTCGGCGCTGATAGATGCTGCGGGCGCGGCTACATGGCCGTGGGCACGGCTCAGGACATAAGTCAACATTCTCCTCTCAGCATTGACCGCGGGCACGACTCCACTGTTCACAGCACTCTCATTCCTTCTTTCCTTGATCGAATCTTGTAATCCCATTTTCACTTCATGCATCTCCCATATGAGTTTCTCATACCTAAAATTAACCATAGATATGTGTAGTTTCTACCTCGATAACCATAACAATCTAATTCACAAATTGATACTAATGAGGACATTATTTACAACTAAACTATGCTAAATAAGTCCTATAATACCTATATGAATGGATGCTATCAAATTCCCCCACACTTAAACCTTTGCTTGTCCTCAAGCAATGAATACAACATCAAATTACCCCACATGCAAACCCTTCATGCATCCACCCCAACTGTTCCTTTAGATATATAAGGGAAGCAAACATTATAAATTGACAACATCATTGCACATATTTTGTAACCAATAAACTCAAGAAAACATGTCAATTCTGCACCTCACAAGGAATGTGTTTCACTCTCACTCATGTGTTTAGGGTTAACAACTTCACGCTCAAAACTCAATATTTAAAAGCGTAGCTAAAAGAGACTTGAACCAGTGTTCTAATTATCCACCGCTGGTGACTCCACACATAACAAAAATCATGAGTTCTTTCAATCAGGTTGTAATGGGGCCAAGGTAGAAAACATAAGGTATGGACATTTTTAGGCCATGTGGTGCTCATAATCCGGGAACTAAGGAAATCACCAAATTACAAACCACTACTCATCAACTCATATCATATCTCTACCATGTCATACAATCCCAATCTCAAGCATACATCTCTACAAGCTTTATTGATTTATTTTCCTTGACTTTTACCCCTAAGTGAATTTTTATCCTCCTTAGGTCCCATGTAATAAGCACTAGTAAGAAACAACTAAACATAACATAAATATACCTCAAATCATACCATCCATCACTGAAACCATCATCCACAAGATAGATATTCACCAACTATTCCTAAATTCCCGGATGGGGTCAGGCTATAATTGGCTATGGATACAGTTTGTGGAGCTACAAAAGAATAGGCAATCAGGCTCAAATGGGCTTCAAGCAACGGATAATATGTAAGGTGAGAATGAGTCAAATAGGGCTAATAAAGGTGCCTCAATCATCTTTAAGTCATGCGCAGAAATCATAAAATGCAACCTCGAAAAAGATATCTAAATGCAAGTCAAAGAGGAAGCAATCAAAGAGAGTACACTCAACAAGCAAGATGACTCAGTATAGATTGTCCTGAAATAGGCCAAAATAGTCTCACCGGGTAATTTGCACAGAATCTCAATGTCGCCAAAATCCAAGAGTCATACATGCTCAATCATCAACAAACCATGCCCACTAATATATAAAAGTACTAAATTGAAGCTTCAACAATCCAAGTGAGTCACGGGGCATCATAAACCACAAATAAAATATAGACGACAAGCGATCTTTCATGTGGGGAAATAAGACCTAAACTTAACTAATGCATGATTTCTTTTTTTCTCCTTTTTTGTTTTTTTTTACTATGAAATAAACATGCAAAGGAAATAAACATGATATCTAATGCAATTCAAAACCTAATTCCTAGCTAATAATCCCCCCACATTTAAGGCTTTCATTGTCCTCGATGAAGATAAAGACAAATACAAGAATTAGTATGGAAAAGGAAAAGAAAAGAAAAACTCACAATGAAACTCATGGTGGTGGTGGGAAAAGCGGAAACTACGACACTTCAAACATGTAGGACGACTCAAACAAGTAGGAAGAGGAGGAACTTAATTACAACCGAGGCACATTCGACAGTTGCTGGAGGGTAAGGGCCGCGGGCGCGACTCCATATTTATTCCAACTTTTTCTAATTTTCTGAAGGCCGCGGGCGCAGCTCCAATCGCCCTTCTTCAAAAACTTGTCCTGAAATGTTAGTTATTGCCGAAAATAACCCAAACTACCTACTAATAAATAGAAAATGCAACAAAAGAAATTAAAAGCAAAATATGAGTAAACCTACTTACCTCGGGTTGCCTACCAAGCAGCGCCTTTGTTTTATGTCGTTGGCTCGACTTATTTTGGTTGTACATTTAAGACTTAAGCGGACATTGTTAGCATCCTCAAATGTAAATCAAACTCTCGTGCCCATCCAAAAGATGAATAGATACAAAATATGAAAAAGTTGATAGAAAATAGTATAGTGTTCAAGAATCTTACCAACTGATCATATTCTTGAGCCTGACTTTCAGTCGAGGGTATGTAAGACCACCAACACAGTTCTATTGGTGGTGTAGTGAAGTAATGCTCCCATGGATTGATATAATCACCAATACCTCCCCAATCACAATAGTTTACCCTTATTACCTCTTGAGCCTCAGCAGTTGGCTCTAGACTTGGTTCATCAACGGGTGAGCTAGGGGTGATCTTGTCAAATGGAGTGTTATCTTCCTCCATCTTCTCAGCATGATTCTCCACAATGACCTCAATAGGTAAAACAGAAGTCTCAATAATTTGAGATACTTGGAAAAGTGACTCATTCTGCGCACATTGAAAATCCATGTAGTAGAAAAAATCCCACATCTCCAAGAGTCCCATATCTAATAAACCTCCATCACTCATGTGATCAGCAAGGCTCCGTGTCTCAGCAGCCATACCATCAAATATGCATAGAAGCACTTCCCTTGTACTAGCTTGATAACCCCATGAACAAAGATCGTTAATGTACTCATGCAATATGGTAAAGTATTAATGAAAACTCTCTCCATCTACCTACAATAACCTCACCTTCAACATTGGTCAGTAGCACGAGTGTGGATCATATGGATGATCCACACAAGAAATAGCACACAAATAAAACACACAAATTGTCAAACAAGTTACCCGGCAACGGCGCCAAATTTGATAGAGGTATTTTCGAGGTCGTTAAATCCTATCAAATAGTCTGAACTAACCTAACTAGTATAGCTTGGCAAGTACAGGTCGAACCCAAAGAGACTTGTTCAATTCGTATGCTAAATTTGTATGCTAAGATGAGAATGATATGAAAAGGGGGTTTTGGAAGTATGCAAAGTAACACAAAAATAAGAAAAGGGTGCAATGATGGTGATTGATAACAATATGTGAGAAACACGCTTGATTAATTAGTATCCACTCTCAATTTGGACTCCGATCCTTGAAATTCCCTAAACCTATTACTCTTGACCAACCTATTGTGAAAATCAATTGTACCTTGACAATAACTTTCAATTCCTTCCCTGCAATTAGTGAATATATCAACTATACTCTAAACACCCTTATTGATGAATAACCTAGAAACTATCCAGATTCAATTCAACAATAGCAATGTACACCAGGGAATGTCAATAGGAACAATTGAAATAAGGCAACTAGCAATAAACCAATTGTATCTTTATCCACATGCAATCAACCAAGTCAACTAGCACTAGATAATCACAAGTTGCTACTATGATCCAAGTTCTTCAACTAGCGTTCCTATAGATCTAGCGATAGATTGAATTCAAGTAATATTAGGTGGCCAATCCAATAGAACACAAACTCAATGATAAGCAATGACAACGGAAGATAAAAATTAATAAAAAGTAAATAGAGTAGAGAATATCTCATGGAATATCAAATCAAAAGCTTCAAACTAATCAATCAAACGAAAGAGGAGGTTAGTTCGCCATAGCACAAAAGCTCTCCTCTAGGGTTTCTTCAATTGCTAAATTATCCATAATAAGTCTCTTAAAAACCCCTTTAATAGACGTCCAAAAGGGTTACAAAATAACCTAATTAAAAATAAGGAATTCGGTAAAGTAGGGTTTCAGCGCTGACAGAGGCTGCGGGCGCGGCTACATGGCCGCGGGCGTGGCTCAGGACATAAGTCAACATTCTCCTCTCAACATTGACCGCAGGCGCGGCTACATGGCCGCGGGCGCGGCTCCACTGTTCACAGCACTCTCATTCCTTATTTTCTTGATCGAATCTTGTAATCCCATTTTCACTTCATGCATCTCCCATATGAGTTTCTCATACCTGAAATTAACCACAAATATGTGTAGATTCTACCTCGATAACCATAACAATCTAATTCACAAATTTATACTAATGAGGACATTATTTACAACTAAACTATTCTAAATAAGTCCTATAATACCTATATGAATGGATGCTATCAGCAGGATATCCAATGATTATACGAGCAACTATGAAGTAGGAGATAAGTGTATGTCTCCAAATCAAAGGATGATTGGTTCCCGAGCAAGTTCAAAACAAATAAGATGGGACCATTTACAGTGAAAAAGATCCATGCAGGCGGGATGCAGCTGCGAGACAAGAATGGAGTACTATTTGAAGCCCATGCTACATGGGCTCTGCAGATTCCGCCTTAAGAGCATGATAGAAGAAGTCGGCCTAGCGACTATAAAGTCTAGATCTTGTATCAAGATAAATAGTTTTTAGGGTTTGGATATTTTTGTTTTGAGACTTTATATTTTGGTTTTGCTTTTTGTTTATTTGTCTAACGAATTTCAAGAGCAAAAAAGCAGTGAAAAGGGGACTTGATATCGAGTACATTACTCGATATCGACTACGCATGTCGATTTAGAGAAGCTGTGATTGACAGAGGATCACCCTGAAGCTTAACATGTTTAAATTTCGTATTTTTGTGCATTGTGTTGTGTTTATTCTCTCTGGTGCTGAAATATGCTCCCTTATGGTTTTCTGTTGTGTTGTGTAGGCTTCACTTTAATGGTAGTTTAGGATCCAGCTCCTGGACATAACATTTACCCTTCATGCTTTGTTCAGCAGACTATAGTACACACCCGGCTAAAGAAGTAGTTGTGTTCCAACTCATTCATGTGTCCTGACACGCAATATCAGAGCTAAAAAAAGTGTTCAGCAATAGTAATTTTAATGCCTTTGTCCTCTCTTTTTGCTGAGCTAAATGGTGTAAAACAATCAATTCTATTGGACAGATTATTCAAACTTGAATCTGAATCTGTCCCAGGCTCATGCGATGTACAAGACTGTTTAACTTCATTTATCAGAGAGTTAGCATCCTCATTTTCTAGTGCTTTGTTTGCTAGAGTTATGCTTTTTTTTCATTGAATCAGTAGTCAGAGAATGTTTTACTTGGCAAAAGAAAATCTAGTTTATCTAACATAAAATGTATAAATCTAGTATTTTATCTGATCATGTAGAATCTATGAGCTACATATATTTGGAGAATTAAATAATAACAATGAAAGAAATAAACAACTAGCCACACAAAATTGGAAAATGATATTAGTATGATATTCTTTTCATCTATTTCTTAGCTCTTAACCAACCATGCTTTTTTGTTGCAGGTTCTGTCCTTACCATTATGCTCCTTTTGCTTATGACATCAAGGATCTCGACTAGTTGGCTATCAAATTTGAGATGGGCACCCCATTCAAACCATTTGTTCAATTATTGGGAGTTTTTCCAGTTGCAGGGTATAATTCTACCGTGTTCCTTTATGTATGTTTTTGTTTACTATCAAATGGAATAACATTCATTCAGTATCTCAAGTATATCTGTAAATCGCAGAGTCTTTGATAAAGAATTGATATTCATCTCTATTCCATCTTTTGTTGTGGCTTCAACCCTCAACAACTTATCTAAATTCTTTTGTTTGTACTAGCCTGAGGAAGCACGTAGAAATAGTGTGATGTCCGACATGCTTTTTCTTTCATGTCTCTTCTTTGTGAGATTATTAAATCCTTTCTTCTTAGCAGCTGCTCAAAAGGGTGCATTTCCACCACAAGAGAAGAGATCGACTAGATGCTCTCATGTTTTGTACAAGAGAGGTATTTCTGTACTTGGGAGATAACTTGAAAACTTACACCGACTACACGCCTTAAGCATTTAGTTGATCTTGCAAAGGCTACACCAGTTCGATGCTCCAAAGTGAAGGTCATTGTCTTATTTTGCTGGTTTTCTTTATGTTCTTCTCACTCGTCAGTAGGCTTATTGCTGAAGGGCAATCTTATTACTTGTTGACAGGATATGAGTGCAGAAGTGGTGGACAATAATCCTTATATTCGATTTATGGCACTTTAAAGGATGGGGATTTGTGGAGAATTACGAGTGGATCCAAGAGTTCTCTGTGGCTATTGTTGTCTGTACATAGCTCCTTTTCTTCGAATTATCTTTGCTTCTGTTATTTATAGATAGTTCACATCTTTATTTAGTTTCTAAGGAGGATCAGATTAAGTTATTTTGTCATTGAACCTTCATTCTTCACTCAGATTCACACTTTTCATTAAATGTTACATACTACAGGGAATAGGTGGTGTTGGCATTGTGGCAGCTGAGATGTTTTGGGCCATATCCAGTTGCTCATTCCAGGATAAACTGCCTGTTTTGCATGTGTTCCTCCATTGGTGGGTTCAGTTTCGATTCTGTTTGCTTGTTGCTTTTGACTTTTTTGAAGCTATTTCACTGTATGTTTTTGTGTATTTGGATACATATGTCATGGCATCAAGAATCGATGAGCGCATCCTAAAACGACAAGGGGTTTGTGATGCATCCCTTCCACAATCTTTATTTAATCTAAGTTATATCATATGGTTGGTTGAATTAGGTACTTTTGCACAGATGACCCCTAGTTTGGTTAGTGTTGCTGAGAGTGTTATTTCATCCATGTGTGACAAATTACTCGATGTTAGCTTAGGAACCCTACAAATTTTGTAAAAGTGTATCTTTCAAGTACCTATCCTTTGTAAAAAATTTATAAATGTTGGTTTCACGTTTATCTTAATATATATGTTCATCAAATGCCCATCATTTTCAAAATCTTATTTTATGAGGAAAGGGTGTTGGTATCAAACGAAAAAACATCGGATTATAGATGAAAAGTGTTGTGCCTCAATAGCTATGAAATCGAAGTATTAGATAAAAATGAATGCTAGTATCGTTATAGACATCGTCTAAATAATTTAAACCAATGTATAACATATATTTTTACATCACAATATTAATATAAATTGATATATATTGCTAACAACAACAACTTTATAAAAATCTAAAATGATGTCCATATCATATTAATACATCGGTTATGTACGTATTTCATGCGATAGATTATTTTAATACAATAAAAAGTCACAAATTATATAAATAAAATTAATATACACAAAATCAATATAATAAAAAAGATGTCTATTTTGTTTTAATACATCGATTATTTTAAAAATACTGATGTGATTGTAAAATTTAGGCTTGGTGTGGACATCCTCAAAAGCTTATACATGAAAAATAAGAAAGCTTTAACAATAAGTGAACATGTCAAAAATAAATTTGAGGTGTTGATTTATATCTATAATCAAAATAAAATAGATGTCTTAACTCGGAAAAGACATCGGCTTAAAACCGATGAGAAAAGTTTGATCTTTTACTGCACGCACAATGAGATCGGAAATTTTTTTGAAAGACATCGGTTCACAACAGATGTCTAATTGCATTTTTCTAGTAGTGATTCAATGCAATTAGAAAACAAAAGAACAACCCATTTGGCCCTAATAATATATACTCGACATAGATCAATTGTTATCATCCACTACAAAAGCATAGAAATATCACTAAATCAATGACTTCGGTTGTTATCGAGAACCCAACAACAGATTCATAGCATAGATGCGAATTCTAACTAGATGCGCGGTCATAGAAAGAATCACACATACAATCAATAAGAACAAGATGATAAATAAACATATAAATAATATAGAAATCAAGTCTCACCATCAATCAAGCAAGTCTTGAATCATAGCAAAACCACGAGAGGTATGCATAGCGTACCTTGAATCACTAAACTTAAATCCTCGCATCTCTCTTTATTGTAGTATGGAATTAGGTCTATGAATGTGTTGAATGAATGCTTCCAACGACTGAGAATGAGTCTTAATATAACCTAATGGTTCGACAAAACCCTAGAATAAAATCGGCTAAAATAATATTATAATAATAGGAAAGATAGCGTCCCTGCAAATTTGGCGAGGATCGTCTGGTCCGTACAACCGCGGGCGCGGCACCTATGACGCGGGCGCGACTCCGGTGTTTGACCGTGTCCTTAGCTTGTCTTCAACACTGCTTCCATGGTCATTTGGGTTCCTTCTTGATTCCTTTCTTCCACCAACATCCCCCCTTCCAAGCGTGACTCTCTAATCTTGAAATTAACCAATAAAATGTGTAGATTCTGAGTCTTTGGATATAAATGATCAAGATGCGAATTAACTCTAAAACATGCAATATGGACTCTCTAATTGCGCTACGACCTACCTATAATGCCTATCTAAAATATGCATTATCACTCACCGCGGCGAAACCATGGTCGCCACGGCGAGTTAGAAAACAGACAGGAGGAAGAAGATGGCTTTCGCTACCGTGACCGTGGGTTTTGCCACGGCAAAAACCCTGTTTGCGGCCAGCGAGGGAGCTTCTCGCGGGGAAACTGGGGAGGATTCCGTGGCCGCAACCGGCCCAGTGGCTTGGCCGAGTTTCCCTTTAATCCTTTGACTTGGTTTGTTGGTTTTTGATTCCGATCCTTTTTAATCGGATATGAGTTTGAGGTTAATTTCATAAATGAGATTTTGGAAAAATTAATTTAATAATATTAAAAAGGGGATTATGATAGAATTTGAAATGTCGGATCGAATGCTTGGAAAATGTTTTGAAGGCTTTGTTTCAATTGCCGAGATTCTTAAACTTGATTAAATGATGGATATTTGAAAATGAAAATGAAATTGAGTATTATGGAATTGGCTCATTTGGATGATTTGGCTTTTGAGGTTTCCGCTTTGAGAATGATTTTAGATGGTTGAAATGTTTGGACTTCGGATTGGTTTTGGAAATGGTTTTGGGACTTGGTCCTTGTGTGTGTGTGACTAGTAGTCTTGTTCCTTGTCTCTTCCATATTAATATCATAGGTGCTTGTTGATTGAGTGGATCTACTTGTGCTATGCTTTGTTGTTTGGCTTATCAGGTAAGTTCCTTTATTGACTTACTCAGACTGATCAGAGACACCCTCCCAAATGTAGTTGTATAACATACTAGGTGTTGCATAAGCATTGAAGCATGCCATGTAATATTATGCTTAGGTTGCACATTTGACTGAGCATCTGTTTACTTATTGCGTATGAAAAGAGAACGGTTGTGATCTGTGTGTCCTAGAGTCGTTACTAGGGTCATAGGACGGTCCAGTCCCATTGGGCTTGTCCTCCATCGAGTCTAATTAGAGTGAGCTTGGTGCTCTACTCACCATATGAGCATGATTACGAGACTATTGATGTGCACATATACCATCTGTGGATGGCGATTGCTATGCTATAGCCCGTACTGGCCAGGCTCCACCCTAACGGGAAGGTGGAGTAGGAGAGGGATATGCCATTTGACATTCTTTGGGTCTTTTGTCATATTTCTACATATATATATATATAGGGATGCGCTCCGGTGAAAACCAAAATTGCGGTAGAAACCCGTGAGGACCGGCTTTTTAGCCCGGTTCACTTGCTTTATAGCCCGGTTATGAATAGAACCGATCTATAAAGTCATAAATTTTAGCCCGATTTTGAATAAAACCGAGCTATAAAGTCACTATGTAATTTCAAAACATTAGCTTTTTAGCACGATTTTTCTGTTTGACCGAACTATAAAGTCATGTTTTATTTTAAAACTGGAGTTTTTAGCACGGTTTTTAGGTTGAACCGAGTTGTAAAGTCACCGTGTGATTGAGGTTTTTAGCACGGGTTTCAAAAAAACCAAGATATAGAGTAGTCCTCACGGGTTTTTACCACAATTTGAGGTTTTCACCTGGGTCAATCCCTATATATATATATATGTATGTATATATATATATATACATGTATATGTATACACACACACACATATATAAACTGTCAGCATGCTTGTGTGTTTTAATATTCCGCACTACATTAGAAGCATCTTTATTAGGTATAGCGTATGTATATGCCTGCTTGTGGGAATAGAGTGTGATAGGGCCTCAATCTAATCCCATGCCTTGCACATATTTTTTTACGTTTGTTCGCAGATCATGTATTCTCCATGCTTCTATGGCGGGGATTTGCTCGCGCGATTGAATCGAACTCACCTTATCACTTGGCTTAAGTATTTCGTGTATTTGAGACTTCCTGTTTTGGTTTTGATCCAGCCTCGCCGTGGCAAGTTGTACTCTATTTTCTGTTTCCATCTATTTACGCAAAATATAAATACAGACGCAAATCAATCCCTTATCCACGCAAATAAATTACAAGATTTCCTCCCGCTGTAGTGGAAGGGAATCAGGATCGATCCATGTGGAGACGGGTCAGCGATGCCTGAATAGTCTTTAGAACTCTGCGCAAGTCGACCAGTATCCTCAATATCGAGTTAGGGAGTCGATATCAACAGGGGCATTCGATTCCTAGTGTGTGACGTCGATTTGTGAAAACCTGCAAAGAAGAGAAAACAACAGAAGCACTCGATATCGACTAGGTAGGTCGATCTCGAGTGGGTCAGTGGGTTCCTTTCGACGTGGGTTGGCTCGATGCAGTTGGTCGATATCGACTGGAAAGGTCGATATCGAGTACTTTCATAGATAGTAAACTTAAAGTAAAATACGAATGAAGAAAATAAAAAAAACAATGTTTTTGGGTTTTTTATTTAATATAACTAAAAGCTCCTAAGGTAGGGATTTACCACGACGATAACCATGCATGCATGATTACTTTAATCACATAAAAGATTAAGCTTTTCTCATCACCAATTAGGAATATAGAGGCTTTCGCATAAAAACCTAATTGTTTCTACCTTTTCATAATTAGGGATTAGTCAACTTTCGCAGGCAAAACCTAATTACTATCCAAATTCACATGTATAATCCACTTTCGCTTCATATAAGGTAAATAAGGAATGATCCTAAACTCGCTTAAAGGATTGAGCACAGCGTAGCAGATTAAATCGCAAAATCAAATGGAGAATACAAGCATACTTACATGGCTACAGCCGGGCTCACCCTGACCCTAGAAGTAGGACAACTACTCGCTCTTCATTGGGGAAACATCTTTGCATAAAAATAGAAACTTTGCATTAAAACCTCAAAAGAAACTTCACTCTTACAACCACCATCTCTCTCTATCTTTATCGCCTCTTCTCTTTCTCTTTGCTTGTGATCGAATGATCTTTAGTAAGTTGAATGAATAAAGCCAGCCCCCTAGGGCTTTATTTATATCCTCCTAACCCTTGCTAGCAAAGTATTGGAATCCTAATCCTACTAAGATTGCTATAAGGAAAGTTTTTCTAAACTAAATTATATCCTAAAATAAAATATTAAAATAGGTAATATTTTTTAACATGCTTGCAATATACCCCTAAGATAGATGAATCTTGGTAGATGATAGATGTATTCATGGCTAAGCAATATCCTCCAAAGATTCGGCCCAATTCGCATTTCTCACACGTCTGTTGCACCAGTCGATGTCAAGTGTACTAGTCGATATCGAGTGACCTATGTCGAGTCAAGTTGGTTTGTTGTGGTCGACATGGCTTTGGCTCGATCTTCATCTTTTCTCCCAAGTCGATTTCGAGTATTTAGGTCGATATCGAGTACATGTGTCGAGATCGAGTACTCTCTGCTCAAGATCGAGCTTTTCTTTGCTGTCTTGTTTCTTCTCTAGAATGCACCGTTTTCTGCGAAATCAAACAAAAACTTTTGTAGACCTCGATATCTTGCAAATGAACTCAAACTACACAAATTCACTACTTACCCAACCCTAAAGTATAAAATATAAATAAAAACAGAAAAGATGTAAGCATGAAACATGGTGTAATATGCGCACATCATGTATATAATCAGCCTAAAAAATAGATAACCATGTCAATACTCAGAGATGATTGCATAAGAAGAGTAAATCACACGACAACGCAGAGGGGATATATTTAAGAACATCCCTATAAGGACAAATAATCTCACTAGGGCAAAGAATTGTTGGATTTCAGTCATGCCTAGGAATATAGTTCATACATGCTCAATTATGTTCACCTAATATTTTTCACCTAAAAACCACAAGTATTGAACTTTAATTAAAAAATTTTTTACATAACGTGAAACAATCCAAACATGTCATGGGACTTATATGATCATACTTTATGCAAATGCGTGATATTTTTGACATTTTTCAAAATTTTCTTTGATTTTCTAATATGAATAAAAACAATAACCATGAATGTAATAAAATTAAACATGCTTTAACTGAATGAAAAACTAATTAAAAATAAAAAATCAAACTAAAAATGAAAACTAAACTTAAACCTCTCTCCTACACTTAAATGTTTCATTGTCCTCAATGAATAAGCAATGAGAAACAACAAAAAGAAAATAAAATAAAAGAAAATTTAAAAAGGGCTAAAAGGGTAACTAACCGTATCATTGTTGTGCATGAAAGTATTGATATTGTTGGTGTTTGACCCATTGTGTGACAATTCGGTGTAACTCTATTGAGGCATCGGTTTGATTTCATTTACTTGGTGACTTTATGATTTGTAGTCGAGCATCGATCTCTATCAAGTGTCACCAACTGGCCTCTGGTTTTATTGATGGAGTGTACTCCATGTCTACTTCTTTTAAATTTTCTCCTTCACTCTCAACATGTTCGTCAGGCTTTCCAAAATCCTCGGGATTCTCCATTGGTTCACTCTCTTCTTCCAACACGAAGTTTTTAAGATTAGGGTGTCGATTTTCAATTGGGGATTCTAGCTAATGTTTCCAAAAATTAGGGTTTTCATTTATAACTGGGGGTTCTATCTCTTATTTTCGAAAGTTGGGGTTTTGAATTGGAGTTGTTATCATGTTTGCTATCGAATTTGATTTGTTTTCATATTTTGAATTAGAGATGTGGTCGAATTGGAGTTGTTATCATGTTTCGAATTAGGTATAATTTAGGTAGGGCACTTGTAAATGTAGGTAGTGAACTAGTAAATTTGTTGTCATGTTTCAAATCTATGTGTTGTAATTTGGGAATTTAGGTATGCGCATTTATGGAATTTGGTTGTAAATTACTGCAAATTAATAGTAATTGATGTAAATTGTCTATTGTTCTATTGTAAATTGTCGTAATTTTATTGTGTTTATTGTAAACAGTCAGGTGTGTTGCTTGAATAGAATTTGGTGAAGTTATTCCATAAGAATAAAAGAATGAGTGATCATTCCTCGATGTATGATAGAAACCGTGTAAATGTATAACGGCCAAATATAAATATTCGGGTTACGTTTCGAATGTTGGATACCTTCGTTCGGATCTTGCAATCTAGGTACAGGTCGAGGTATGAAAACCACAAAAGTTAGTCTACTTGAAGTAGGGATTTCGAACCCCAAAACAAATGAATGGTCGTTGGGTACCCTCAACCTGTCCTATTGACTAAGTCGGGCAATTCATTTTCGAGTAAAGCATGCAAAACTAAAAGCGGGTACAACTTGTCATGGCGGAGTGGTGATCGGCGAACGTCGTTAGCTTTTGCTTCTCCCAAATAGTAATAATATCCTAACTCAATGCTTAAACCAATAGATTAGTAAACCAATAAATTGATAAACCAATAGATTAGTATAGCGATGAAGTCCGGAGTCGAACCCACAGAGAGAACGGTTGCAATGATAATATTCCTAACAATGATTTCTAATACCAATAGCAATGGTTTGTAGCAACTTGATAACAAAATAAAGTAAATATGATGATGATTATGATGTATTGATAATAAGATAGAAAAGCATTTCACCTATAATTCTCGACAATGGTTGAGGTTGAAGGTCCTGGGATTGATTCAATAGTATTTATAATATATATGTCGACTTGACTAAGGTTGATTGTTCCGCAACGATACAATCTTCTTATTCAATACACCCTCCGTCCCACAATGGTTGTCTTTGGACTTATCAGTAATATGTATGATATTATTTAAAAATATTTAATAAAATGTTGATATTTTATATAGTTTTTAGCTTCTTAAGAAAACGTGCATGAATAGTTAAAGACAACCATTGTGGGACGGAGGGAGTATCACTAAAGAATAGCATTAACGACGTCTCATGTTCTTAGACCGATTGGCACATCGATTCAATGCAAATAGAAGACAAGGGAACAACCCACTCGGCCCTTTAAACACCTACTTGACATAGATCAATCGATATCATCCAATACAAAGACATCGAAATATCACTAAATCAATAACTTCGTTTTCCATCAAGAAACCAACGACGGATTCATAGCCTAGATGCAATTCCTAACATGGTGATCAATCATAAAAAGGAATACAAATTCATATCAATAAAAACAAGATGATAAATATAATTATAAATAAATAATTGAAATCAAATCCTCACAATTCATTCAACCATGTCTTCGAATCACAGGCGAACCTATGAGTTTAGAAACTCATAGCCAAAGTAAAGCTCATCTCTCTCCAAGTGTCTCACGTCAATTATATCAAACACACATTGGTTGAATGATAGAAATAACCTAAATAGAGTCGTGTAAAACCTTTGAGAATAAAATAATACTAAAATAGAATCTTCGGACTAAAATCGGCAATCGCTGAATACGTGACAGGGGTGGGCGCCGGTGGAAAAGCGGCGGTCGTCGATCCCAACAGAGACTTAGTTCTTAAGTTCGACGTTGTGCTCCCTTCCTTCTTTGGTTCTCAATCTTTGGCCTTCATATGCTCCTAAATCATCCTTTTAAGCAATTCCAACATCCTATCCAAGGTCAGAATGTAAAACTGCAGAATAAACACTAAAAGGCGTAGATTCCGAACTCGAATACTTTACAAAAAAGATATAGAATTAGACTAAAACATATTCAAAACTCCTATCTAAATGAATTAAGAACTACCTATGATGCCTATATGAAATATGCATTATCAAATAACCCCCACACGTAAGCTCTTGCTTGTTCTCAAGCAACCATGAAACATAAACATAATCAATGCACCCCACAAGAGATTTTTTTTCACAATTCTTCCTCATAAAAAAGAAACTTCCATTCATACTGCAAATATGCAATCAAGTAGCTTGCATGCTTAACAATCCAACCTCACAAGGAAAATATGTGTTTTTCTCACTCTCATATGTTTAGGCTTTAAGCATACACTCCCCTCAATTCCATATACAAGCATCGAATCAAATATTGACATTTATATCACAAAATCTCCACCGGATACATCAAAAGAAAAAAAAACATCAAGAGGACTTTCACTCAATGGAAATCTTCATAGAAGACTCCATTCGGTGGGATTGTAATGAGGCTTGGTAAAAACATAAGGGCAAGGAATTGTATTTGGTCATGTGGTGCTATTAATTCCGGAAAAATAAGATTCCTAAAACTCCTAACATAACACAAACCAACTCAATAATACATCAAGCTCTCGATGTAACATGACTCTCAAAATATAACCAATAAACTCATAACTCTCACAAATCTCAAAATATGCTCAAATATGCATATACAACACCCAACTCAAATAACTCTCAACCAAACATAAATCCAACTCCTCATATGCAAAAATAAATAAAATGGCTCTTTATTCTTTTATTTTCTTTTTCTTTTTCTTTTATTTTATTTCTTTCGACTTTTTTGTTTTTTTTTTATGAGCCAAAAATTACCATAATATAGCATATATGAGGGAAACTACAAGCACATAACATTACATCTTCTCCAAAACCATAAATCATGACAATCTCACACTTTAGCTTCTTCCCATAACTCCAAATGATTTCCATAACCCACTCTAAATCTCAATTTCCCCGAAAAGGGTAAGGGTTATCATAGGCTAGGAATAATGAATTTTTATGGAGCTTACAAATAAAATGGGCTAAGGGCTCAAATTGGCTTCAAAGCAAGATATAACATAAGGTAGATATGGATAAAATGTGGCTAAATGGTTGTCTCTATCATTTGAACTTATCAAGCAATGATCATGTATATAATTGGCCTCGAAAATGGATACCCATGTCAATACTAGAAGATAAATGCATAGGAAGAGTAATTCACACAACAAAGCAAAAGGGTATAGATGTAATCCTTTATAAGGCCAAAATTCCCATTAGGACAATTTTTTGTTGGATATTAAACATACCTAAGAACTTAGATCATACGTACATGCTCAATTACCTATGCCAAACCGCATTTCACATAAAAATAATTTTAAGACAAGGTCAAATAATTCCAAAATTCCATGGGACATATAAAATCATGCTAGAATAAAGTTGATAGGACAAACTCAAACTTAGATGGGTATCTTTAATAACACATATGTATGCAATGCATGACAACTCTTTTTTTTTCATTTTTTTCGACAATTTCTACTTTTTTTTCGGTTTTTATATTTTTAATAAAAAAAATAAACATAAACATGATGCATGAATTGACAATAAATTTTAAACATAAATAAAATCAAAATAACTAACAAATTTTAAAAATTAAAGATGAAACATAAAATAAACATGAACTAAACTAAACATAAACAAACTAATTAAACATAAGCACCCCCCCCCCCACACACACACACACTTAAATGTTGCATTGTCCTCAATGCATAAACACAAAGAACAATGAAAATAAAATTGAGGGTGAAGGAAGCTAATAACTAACCTATCAATGTGAAGATGGGGTCTGGGGTCCAGACCGCTGACTAAGACTATCAAGTATTCGCAATAGAAGTGTCTGAAGACAAGTAATCTTGGCAGAAATACTCATGAGCTTATCTTCATTCCTTCTTTATAAATCAGCAAATCGACACTCAAGATCTTCTATAGTAGCATAAATAGGGCCAGTGTCATTAGCAGTGGCATCCTCCTCTTCTTCATTCTCATTCTGCTCAACCTCTATTGCCTAATCAGTTTCCTCATGATCAAGTCCCTTAGAATCATCCTCTAGTGGCTCTAGTGGCAAGGGAAAGCTATTGTGGCGTATGTTGAAATCAATCATCCCAAAACAATAAGGTAGTTCTGTAGGAATGTATAGATGACGCTCTTCATGGTCTCCTGCCATCCATCTAAAACACTCTGCTCCGGTAGAACGCCGGACTGCTATAGTAATGCCACCCTAGTTCAGAGCAGCAATATTGTAGACCGAGTCACCATCAAGAGGGTGCAAATTATCCAGACGAACTCCCAAGTATTGAGCAGTCAGTGACACCAAACCTCAAAAAGCAATCGTACAATCAGATCTTACAGGTGTAGCCCTAATCATCTTAGTGCAACTCCCCAGAAATAATTGAACCCAGTCAGGAATCTGGAATGCATCAGGAGTCAAACAGTATGTGTAACCCCAGGCTCTCATAGTAACCAACTCAGGATCAACTATCCGAAAGAAAGACATGCACAGCACCCTGTAGCGTAACCTCAAAGCAGGGTGGGTAATCATATAATCAAAAAAGTTACCGCCCGACCTACAAGATCGGCCAGTAGCCTCCTTCCAAGTATCGTGCACAGGTGGGTCAGCCACTTCAAATCCCCATGCATCCGCATGCATCTTTGTGAGTCCAAAAGCTTGTGCAATAAAATCCTTGGTCACCACGAACTCCTTACCCCTCATGTAGAAATGAATCTCCAAATCAGAACGGTAATCTAGGGTAGCCAGGAATTCTCTAACCAACTCAGGATAAGTGAATGCAGCTAAATCCATGAAATCACCCAAACCAACTTTTTCCAGAAGCCGAGAAACGTGCTGAAACAATCACAAACGATGCAGAGTTGTCGGATGAAAGAATATCATAGAGCGGTATCCTCTTTTACCAAGATTGATCCAACGATCCTCTTGCTCTTCCGACAGATAGACAGGCTTTTCCATAATGGGAACAATAGACATGACAATGGAAACCAACAAAGAACGTGATGGAGCTTTACAAGAATAATGGAATCTCCCTTTTTGCAGGGGGTGGCGGGCATCGGTTTTTTGGCGGTGGGCGCCGTTTGATGCAGAGTACGAATCCGAGTGAAGACATCAAAATCTCAATGTCCCAAACTTCTTCAAACTGATAATTTGACGAACAAACTTGGTTTCAAGTTCTTTCTTTTGTGGTAGGGATGGTAATGATGTGGAAAGAATCGAATTTTGATGGATGGATGGTAGTCATGGATGTGTTTTATGGGTGATTGAAAGAAAAGCTATTGATTGAAACACAAGGCTTAGGTTTTTGGGATTAGGATTCGAGTAGGAAAATTAGGGTTCTTGTATTGATTGGATGCAAAGGCTTTGCAAGATCACAAAATATGGGATGGTAAGTGTATGATTTATAGGATTGGAAGGGATATTTATAAAAAGGAAAATAAATAATTAGATATAAATGAAATAATATAATAGATATAATTTATTTAGATAGATAAATATTCTATCCCTAAGATAGATAGAAATATTACTAGATAGATATAATCCTAGATAAATAATAATATATAGATAGATATAATTTTCATATAGATATAAATAATATATAGATATATAATTATTCCTAAGATAAATAAATCCTAATATAGATATGAAATATATATGATATATATAAATATAGATAGATAAAACTTAACCTAACACCGTAACCAAATATATAGATATATATATAAAAAAAATAGATAGAATCTCCCGTTCCAATGTTACCAAAAATAAAAACACATCCAGGCACTAGCGGAGGGCGCCGGTTTCCAGGCGACAGGTGCCGGTCATGGTAGAACTCTATTCCGTAATTTTGATTGAACAAATTTGCCTAACCAATAAGCTTTAACACAAAGCCGTTCCAATATGCAGCAAACTAGACTAGTCCTACTTTATTGATTTGAAAAACTAATGCAATAATTAAATAATATTACCTATTTTACCTTGGGTTGCCTCCCAAGAAGCGCCTTTGTTTCACGTCTTTGGCTCGACGTGTTCCTCTTCTTGATCAAGTTATCCCATCAAGATCCTTCACACTTGTCCTTTTCTTAACAAGAGGGGGAACCTTAGGAATTCTCCCAATGTGTTCATGCATTTCATTAATTAATTCATTTTCCTTGGTAGGAATTCCTCCTTCAGGTTGCCCTGAAATTGCAAAAACCTCACTATTGCTAGGAATCAATTTCTCATAAGGAAGAATAATAGGTTCATTTGGATCAGGCACATTTTCATGTGGCTCAAACATATTCTCAATTTTTATTTCAATACCATCTTTCCCTAACTCAAGTTTCATATTGCTAGAAAACTCATTATTAACTAATTCCTTATCATTAGAAGCATCTAACAATTCATTTCATTCATTCCTGCAATCAACATTATTAGCATCAAGAACATCCAAAAAATCATTAGGAGAAAGAGTAATAGGCTCAGAAATATAAACTTCAATCTTTCTACCATCAAACTTCATGGTTAGGGAACCTTCAAAGCAATCAATCTTAGTTCTAGCCGTTCGCAAGAATGGCCTTCCCAAGATAATTAGGGTTTCAGGCATGTCCTGTTCCATATCTAATATAAATAAATCAGCAGGGAATATCAATTCATTAATGTTAACTAAAACATCGTCAACAACTTCTCAAGGTTTAATACTAGAGCGATTAGTGAGTTGTATAGTGACACCAGTTTCCAAGAAAGCATTGAGACCCAAAAACTTGTACAAATTGTATAACATGACATTAATTGAAGCTCTTAAATCCAACATAGCTTTATTGAATTTAGTATTACCAATTGCACAAGGGACAATGAAGATACCTGGGTCTCCGCATTTGTCAAGCAATCTTTTATGTAACATAGCGGAAACATTCTCATTCAAACTTACCATTTTCTTTCGTTTCATCCTTTACTTTATTTTCATAGTACATAATTCTTTTAAAAACTTAGTATAGCGAGGCACAATTTTGATTAAATTTAAAAGTAGAATATTTACCTCACAATGAGCAAAGGTATCATATAGAATTTGCTCATCTTCTCACTTACGATCAGGTTTTAAGGCATGAGGAAAGTGTGGTGCATGTCTTGGAACCTCAGAAGACCACTCCTTTTATGATTTCTTCGCAGATGAATTGACGTCAAAATTCGGATCAGTTACTGGCAGGGGCGGCGATCACCGGGTGTCAGGTGGCGGGTGCCGGTCTTTACAGAAGCTTGGTTTTGAGTTATTTTCTCCTTCTTCACCCATATCAATCACCTCCTTAGGCCTTCCTTCTAAACTTTTAGTGGGTATTTTTACTTCTTTACCTCCTCTAAGGACCATGGCCCTTACATTCTCCTTCGGATTGACTACCACTTGTGATGGCAACTTGCTCGAATCCTTAGCTCTCAATTCTCCAATCTCTTTAGCAATTTGACTCAATAATTTCTCCTGAACACTCATCATGTCCAATAGCAGCCTTAAAGTTTCATCTTTGTCCTCTTGTTGAGTGTTTCTTTGGCGATTCTCATATTGGCCTCTTCCTTGATACGACACTTGTTGCTGTTGACCCCTACCATTGAATAGTTTTGATAATTCGAATTGCAGTTCTAATTGTAGAAGTTGTTACCAATGTTGCGGCGAGGTCCATAATCCATAGCATTGAGATCAGCAACATCCTCTTGAATCAATGGGCACTTATCATTCGGATGGTTTGGATCTCCGCATATGCCACAGGGTCTAGGCTGTTGTGATTGATTTAGTTGCATAGCCATCTTGTTGATAATCTTTGTAAGCCTATTGAAATCATATCTGTGACTATCTTTAGAATTATCAAACTTATGTACTCCTCTTACTCCTTAGTGTTTCCCATATTGTTGTGATGCATTAGCCAAACCTTCAAAATTTTGCATTTCTTTCTAAGGAGTTTTATCCAAAACATCTCCTCCACTAATAGCATTGATAACACTCCTATCCTTATCAAGCAATCCTTCATAAGATATAGCACTAAATCATCCTCGGGTATTCCATGTTGTGGACAACTACCCTTAAGCCTCTTGAATCTCTCAACATACTCATAAATACTCTCCGTAGGTGATTGCTCAATACTAGATAGCTCCTTTTTTAGGTTTCTAAGATGGGTAGCAGGGAAATACTTTTAAAGGAAAACTCTCTTCAACTCAACCCAAGTAGTAATGCTTTCGGGGGAAAGGTAATATAACCAATCGCTAGCCGCATCTTTTAAGGTAAAAGGGAACACTGTAAGCATTAATTGGTAATCGGTTAGGCGTTGGGGTCTAAGTCTATCACATAAACTAGCAAAGTTTGCAAGGTGTTTGTTTGGTTCCTCCCCAGGTAATCCGTTAAAAGTGGATAAAATATTAGAGCAATTTGATTTGTATTCGAACCTTGAACCCTCAAAGAGAGCGGGAAGTATAATTGCAAGCGGTTGTGCATTCAAATAAGGATCCTTCAAGCTTCTCAGGGTCCTTCTTGGCGGATTAATGATGTCGTTATTGTTGTTTTCCTCGTCGTCCATCTCCTTGTTTTGATCAATATCGAGCCTCCTATTCAACCTAGAAAGAGATCTTTCAATCCAAGGTTCAAAAGATAAAGGTAATGAATTAGAGGAGCGAGCGTCGAACCCATAAAGAGAATGGTTGCAATGATAATATTCCTAACAACGATTTCTAATACCAATAGCAATGGTTTGTAGCAACATGATGATAAAATAAAGTAAATATGATGATGATTATGATATATTGATAATAAGATAGAAAAGCATTTCACCTGTAATTTTGGACAATGGTTAAGGTTCAAGGTCCTAGGATTGAGTCAATAGTGTTCATAATATATATGTCGACTTGACTAAGTTTGATTGTTCTACAAAGATACAATCTTCTTATTCAATATCACTAAAGAATAGCATTAAGGACTCAAGTTCTTAGACCAATCGGCACATCGATTCAATGCAAATAGACGATAAGGAAACAACCCACTCGGCCCTATGAACACCTACTTGACATAGATCTATCGATATCATCCACTACAAAGACATAGAAATATCACAAAATTAATGACTTCATTTGCTATCAAGAAACCTGATGGCTCCCTTGACGAAATTCATAAATATCTAATATATTTTGCAGGTTGATGAAAGACAAACTGGTTATATCTTTATTTGATATTAGATTTAAAGTCTTGTTTACATCTAATAAATTCAATTAATTAAATATGTACATATTGTTGTTGCTTTTTAGACTAACCTTGTGCAGGATTTAAAAGACTGATTACAGCAGCACAGAGGTCTCAACAAGAAAAACAGAATCTGTTACAAGCATATCTTATCATGAAGATCAAATCAATATTTGGAATTATCTAAAGTTCTAACGGCAATTCAAATTCAAAAAGGAGTTCCAACAGCTGCGATATCTCAGGAACTATGATCAGCGACAGAAGAAGAAGAAAAGTTGGGCTATTATTCAGAGAGCACAATGTTCATCGACACACATCTCTCAAGCTCTCAAGTGCAAGAAAAGCTTTTACTTCTGCTCATCATCGTCACCTGCTGATCTTTTTTCTTTCTTGCTCTATTTGTGAAATGCATGATATTTTTGGATTTTTTTTCACAAATGCAATATATGAGTAAAAATAAATATAAAAACATAAATAAACATGATATGCAAAACCTATCTATATGCAATGTAATCCCTCCCCCGCACTTAAATCTTTCATTATCCTCAATGAAAATTAAAGACAACAAAATTATAAAAACACATAGGAAGAGATAAATGAAATACTCACAATGCGGTAGAAAGGTGGATTCATGAATCCTGTCAGAGGCCGCGGGGCGGCCATGCTAGGTCGCGGGGCGGCTGGCAAAGTGACATAGCCGCGGGGCGGCCCGTACAAGCCGCGGGGCGGCTTCTTCCCTTTTCAACTTTTAGCCCTGCCGTGTTAGTGCCCCACGAAACAAAAACCTAAACTAGAATAAAGTGATGCAATTAATAAAATCTACAACTATTTACCTCGGGTTGCCTCCCAAGACTTGTTCTTCACTTAGGCTCTCTAACTTCGACTTCGCTCCCGTGCTCTTCATTTTTCCTTCTCCTCTTCACTCTTCCTTCATCCATGAGCTTCCTCATTCCTCGTCGGATCCACATATACCTGAAATAATCTATAAAAGTGTGTAGATTCCGACTCCACCAACAAGACAAATATAAATGCAAATCTAGCATAATCTATGCACTATATAAATCTAAATCATGCTAAATCCAACCTAATATGCCTATCTAAATGCATGTTATCAATTTGTAATTGTTTTATGTTTTGAGAGACAAGAAAGATTTGAGCATTATAGGACAAGTTAATCCCTATTATACTAAGAGTATTATATACTCAAATGTATCACTCTCAGGTGTGAACAAGGGGACTTTTATTTCTCTGTATCTTGGGTTAGCTAGATAGAAGCGGGTAATGCTTCAAGAGGTAGAAGAAGGGAAGGGTTTCTAGGTTGTATCTAGGACTCATAAGGAATAGAGAAATAAGAGTTTTTGAAATCCTATGGGTTGGATAACCCAAGGCGGAGACGTAGGCTGGTTTAGAGCCGAACTTCGTTACCAATTCCTGTGTTCATTTATTTTATTTTCGCACTTATCTTTAACTTTGTAATTTTACATCGCAACAGGTTTCTGTTCAATCTCAAGACTTTAGAAGTTCAGTTCAAACCCCTTGAGATTCGTTTCAAGGCCTTTGAAGTTGTGTTATAGAAAGTTTGCGAGAAACTTCCATGCTCTATTCAACTCCCTCCCTTCTAGAGTATTTATATTATTGTTATTTACTTTACTTACTTGGTTCTTCAATTGGTATCAGATCATAACTCATATTTATTTGATTTAACAATCTGTGACATCAATCATGAGTATTGTATGTGATGGAGGTTTCGCTCGAGGACGATCGGCCAATCGACCGCCTCTCTTCTGTGGCGATAACTTTGTGCACTGGAGGTCCTTAATGCAGATGTTCATCATAGACCAGGATATGGAACTATTAGAGCTCGTCAAAAAGGGTCCTCATGTGCCAAAGAAGTCCACTGCAGTAGGAGGTTAAGTACCAAAAGATGAAAGCGAATACAACTAGACGGACTTGGAGAATGTGGACAAGAACTATAAGGCTATGAAATTTTTATATTGTGGATTAAATGCTAAAGAATTTAATCGTATTTCATCTTGCAGGAGTGCCAAAGAAATTTGGGACAAACTAGTCGTAACTTATGAAGGTACAAGCCAAGTCAAGGAAACTAAGATCAGTATCTTCCTGCGGCAATATGAGTTATTCAAGATGCTGCCTACTGAGATGGTGAAAGAAATGTTCATAAGGTTTATGCAGATTGTGAACAACTTGGATTCTTTAGGCAAGATCTTCTCCAATGAAGAAAAAGTCAGAAAAATCTTGAGGAGCTTTCCAAAGGCAAAGTGGGGTCCAAAGGTAACTACGATAGAGGAAGCACAGAACCTATCAATCTTACCCTTGGATGATCTCCTGGGTAAACTTATTACCCATGAGGTGATTCTTGGTGAGGAAGACGGGGAAGTTGCCTCTAGTGTGAAGAATTTGTCCCTAAAAGCCAAGAAGGAGGAAGCATCCTCAGACGATGAAGAAAGTGAAGATGAAGAGGATCCCTTTGCACTTATCACGAGAGGACAAGCACAAATACTCAAGATAAAAAAGTATGCTTTTAAAACCGAGATTGCAACAGCTTGTCCAAGTACAAAGGTAAGCCTTATAATTCGAATAAAAAGACTAAACCTATGGCTTACTATGAATGTGGTGATACAGAACACTTAGTCAAGGATTGTCCACAAAAGAAGAAGAACAAATACAGAAAGGACAACCGAAAGAAGAAAGCTATGGTTGCAGTATGGAGTGATTCTGATTCATCCGATGATTCAGAATCTGAGAGTGAACAAGCTAATCTATGCTTAATGGCTGATCAAGAAGAGTCACCCTAGAAACATCTTGGAGCTACGGTGAGAAATCTAATCTCTAGCCCTACTGAGCTATTATCTAAGTTCCTGCAAAATATGATTTTGAATGAGGAGAATTTTATTAATGAAACTAACATCTTGAAAGAAAGGCTATTGGCACAGGAAAAGTGCATGAGTGAAGTGTCACTGGAATTGAAAAATCTCAAAGCCTCACAGTCTGCCCTTGACATTAAAGTCAAGGCCTTGGAGACATAAAACTCTGTCTTGAAGCAAGATCTTTCTTCTCTAAGTCTTCAAAACAAGGATTTGGAGAAAGAAAAGATATCGCTGACTGAGAAGTGTAGAGACCAACAAGCATCTCTTGTTCGCTTGACTCATTCAAAGGCTAATCTTGATAGGATGTTAGGTGAGCACCAATCATCCCTCAACAAAAGTGGTATCGGATACAACAAAAATTTTCCAAAGAAAGCACTTACCACTTTTCTAAAAGCAAAAGGGAATTGGCGCACACTTACATGTTTCTTTTGTTGTAAGAAGGGTCACGTCAAGACTACTTGTCCTTATGGTAGAAATGATCCTTATATAATTCGTAACACTTTTCCTTTATGTCTAAGAGAACATCTAAAGCAAATTTGGGTTCCTAATTAAAGGGACTAGACCACCAAACATGGTCCATCCAGATTATGATTCCAAATTTTGATTTGGTCTAGCCGGAAATGTTGAATTTGGTTGTTTTTTAAGGATATCACGAAGACCAAAGAGCATAAATGTATAAAAATATAGTGGTTGCTCAAGGCACATGAGTGGAAAGAGGTCGTTATTTTCCGATTTGAAGAAGCAATCCACTGGAACGATTACTCTTAGTGATAAAGGGAAGTGTAATATCAGTGGTATAGGTAAAATCGGTAAGGATCCCTCAAATTATATTGATGATGTCTATCTTGTGGAAGGTTTGAAATATAATTTACTTAGCATTTCTCAATTATGTGATAAAGGTAATGTCGTTCTATTTGATTTTGAGAAATGTTTGGTCAAGAATAAGAAGTCTGGAGATATTGTTCTCACATCCCCTCGTTGTAAAATGTTTATTCTATAAGTACTAACCAAGTTGCAGAAACAAGCTTAAAGTGCCTTGATGTGCGCTCAATTTTCCATGTTCTGCATCTACTTTTACTTCGGTTTCTGTCTATATTTTATACTTTTATATTGGGAAAGCATGAGATTTGTGTAGTTTATGTTTATTTGAAATATATGGAGGTCTACACAAGTTTCTGTTTAATTTTGCAGAAATCGGACGCAATTTGGAGCTTAAAGGAAAGTCATGAAGACATTGGAGAAGCTAAGGAAGAGCACACGATGGTGCAGCTGGAGAAAACGCCACTTTTCACCATTCATCATTTTGAATCAAGTTCTGATATCTTCATAAGAGTTGTATCCCTCGAAAAGAGCTTTCCAACGCATATTTATATACGTCAATCGGACGAACGAGAACTCGGAAAAGTGCGTTTCAAAACGGAGCAGAATGCTGAAAGCTGACAGTGCACCCGAAATCGACCAAGGTGACTCGATATCGAGTCCTTTCACTCGATAGTCTCACCAGGAATCGAGTCCCCTGAAGAACACAAAGCATTTCGAGTGAAGAAGCAGTTGATATCGAGTCATGTCACTCGATATCGAGTGGAACTCACCAGAAATCGACCAGAAGACCCGATGTCGAGTGAAGATCGAGCAGCAACGAAGACGAGTGGATATCGACCCATTATGGTCGATATCGAGTGATACTACAGAGTCCAATTCGAGTCCAATTTCGAGTGACCTTTGCTTGCACATGAAGTAGAAGATATCTTATCAATTTTATTTACTTTTTATCCTAATGGGTTGAACAATTAATTATACTAAGGATTTATCTATTTTACCAATTTAGATTTATTTCCTTTTATCTAGAATTATATCTTTAGATAGGTTTAGATAAATTTAGATAGATTTCTCTCTTAGAATAGCTAGGATTGAGCCCTACAAATAAAGCCCTAGGGGCTGGTTTTTCAATCATTCAAGCCAAGTCGTCTTTGGACGCAAAGAAGAAGAAGAAGAAGGAGGGAGAGAGAGAGAGAGAGAGAGAGAGAGAGAGAGAGAGAGAGAGAGAGAGAGAGGCCGAGTGGAGAGAGGAGGAGGAAAGAGACGATTGAATGGTTGTAAGTTTGAGTTTTTTTTATTTAATATTAATGTTAGTTTCTTTTATCATGTCTTGTTTCTAAATTCCCTCTTCTAGGGTTGGGGTGATCCCAACATAGATATGTGTGTTTGATTTATGAATTTATGAATTTGTATATCTTTATCATCATCTACCCATGTGCTTAATCCTTTGCGAGAGTTGAGGGAATTCCTTATTCATGATATTGAAGTGAAAGTGATCTTATTATGAATTTGGATAGTAATTAGGGTTTATTTGCGAAAGCCGACTAATCCTAATTAAGAAAAGGTAGAAACAATTAGGTTTTTATGCGAAAGCCTCTATTACCTAAATTGTTGGAATTTGCGAAAGTTGATTCTCTGATATAAAGCATGCATCTTTATGTAATTTATGAGTTACACATATGTTTATTGTTGTGGTGATCCCTAACCTTGGAAGTTTGCTCTTTTATTATTCTATTTTTGTTATTTTAAAGTTTTTGCGCAGCCACTCAACACCAAACCACCGCTCCCCTCTCCATCTCTCGAAATCGACCCACTCTTAGCCGACGTCGACAACAACCTTACACCTTTTCCCGCTATTCCCGAACCACGAAACCAAATAAACTAGAACCACTGACTTCTCTCCTGAGGACGAACCTGGCTCCCCTATACTATAGCGGGGGTCTTGACTTATTTGGTCGAGAAACCCTCTCGTCATGCCTCAAGGCCTTGACAGAAGATCCAAGACTTTGGCATCGAAGGCTTGGACACGTTAGCATGCATACTATGAACAAACTTCAATCAAGGGACTTAGTTCGTGGTCTTCCCAGCCTAAATTTTAAGGTAGATGAGTTATGCAATGCATGCTCACGAGGTAAGCAAACTCGCGGGTCCTTTAAACCCAAAAAGGTAGTAAGCACTTCTCGCCCTATTGAACTTTTACATATGGACTTATGTGGGCCTATGCGTGTCAAGTCTCCCAAAGGTAAACAATATATTCTTGTCATTGTTGATGATTATTCACGTTTTACGTGGGTTTCCTTTTTGAGAGAAAAATCCGAAGCCTTGTTTGAGTTTTCAAAATTGTGTAAGGAGTTGCAAACCTTGAAAAGCATGCCTATTGTTTCTATTAGAAGTGATCATGGGCGTGAATTTTATCAACTTAAATTTGATTTATTTTGTGCAAAATATGGGATTTCACACAATTTTTCGGCTCCTAGAACACCTCAACAAAACGGGGTTGTGGAACGAAAGAACCGCACCATGGAGGATATGTCTAGGACCATGCTTTGAGAAAATGATTTGCCAGAATCCTTTTAGGCCAAGGTTGTTAATACAGCCAATGACATTTTAAATCGTTGTTTGATCTGCCCCATTTTAAAGAAAACTCCTTACGAACTTTTCAATGAAAGAAAACCAAGTGTTTCGTATTTCAAACCTTTTGGTTGCAAATGTTTTGTTCACAATAATGGCAAGGTAACCTTGGGAAATTTGATGCACGTAGTGATGAAGGTATCTTTTTTGGTTATTCACTCAATAGCAAAGCATATAGAGTTTATAATAAACGCACTAGAGTTGTCGAGGAAAGCATTCATGTGTTATTTGATGAAAGCAATAATGGTGCGTTAAGTGATAGCTTTGCATATCTCAATCTGAATCAACATGAGGATCAAGGTTCTGATGGAGAAGAAGGAAAAGAAAAGACTTGACGTCGAAACATGTAGGAGCAAATTCATGACCTTGAACAAAGGTTTCAAAACCTTGATCTGAGTGATTTCGAGGCAGTGCCAAGCAATGAGCCTCAAAGTCATTTAGAAGCATCAACATCCAAAGAGCCTAGAAAAAGAAAATTTCAACAATCTTCATCTCATCCACATGAGAATATCCTCTCTAATCCTACATCCGGTATTAAAACAAGGTCTCAAATTAGAAACTTGTGTTCTTTTTATGTGTTTGTGTCTCTTGTAGAACCAAAGAATCCTATGGAAGCACTTCAAAACCCGGATTGGAATGTGGCTATACAAAGTGAGCTCAACGAGTTGGAAAGAAACAAAGTATAGACACTCACTCCAAGACCCAAGCATCAATCGGTTATTGGCACTAGATGGGTCTTTCGTAATAAGTTGGATGAAAATGGTAAGATTGTTCACAACAAAGCTAGGCTTGTGGCTCAAAGCTACAATCAAGAAGAAGGTATTGACTATGAGGAGACTTTTGCTCCCGTAGCAAGGTTAGAGGCTATTCGTATGTTACTTGCTTTTTTCATCTTATATGGGTATTAAACTTTTTCAAATGGATGTTAAATGTGCCTTTCTAAATGGGATTTTAGAAAAGGAAGTGTATGTTGTGATGTACACATTTGCACCTTCTTTTATTGCATCTTTTGACTTCGTATTTCATTCGATTTCCAAAGAAAAGGTTCAAAAGAATATAAACTTGTGTAAGAATAGGGCTAAAATGCAAGAAATAGAGTTTGCACATGTTTTGAGCTAACCATGCAGGAATTTGAGCGAAAACGGAGTCAAAACGAAGAAGCCAAGTGAAGCTGAGCAGAGGTAGATATCGACCCTAGACCCAGATATCGACCTCTGGGGTAGATATCGACCTTCAACATAGATATCGACCTCAACGAGTGAAGCTGAGAAGAGGTAGATATCAACCTTAGACCCAGATATCGACCCCCAGTGTCGATATCGACCCCCATATCGACCTCCACATAGAAATCGACCAGAGCTGAACAAGTCGAGCAGGAACAGAGACCTCGATATCGACCTCTGGTGTCGATATCGACCCCTTATCTCGACAGAAGATAGACTCGATTTCGAATGCGGATTGGCACTATATCTTCAAGGAGGCACGGGATTATCTCATACTTTCAAAGATAGATGGCAGCTGAAGTTTATTTATCTTTTACCTTTAAGTTATTTAAAGTTTTTATCAAAATAAAAGACCTATCCTAATTGTTCGGATAGAGTTATTAGTTTAGATAGGAGTTACAATCCTTGGATAGCGAGGATTAGTAGCCTATAAATAAAGCCTTAGGGCTGATTTGTTAGATCATCCAAGCATCCAAGAATCCAATCATAGAACAAGACATAGACAATAGAGTTAGAGAGAAGTTTTAGGGTTTGACGTTTGCGAAAGTTGACGTTGATTTGTAAAGCTTCGAAGTTTAGTTTAATGCAAGTTTCTTCCTTTCAATTGATGATGAATCCCATGATGAGAAGCGAGTAGTTCCCCAAAGCTCTTAGGGTCGGGGTGAGCCCGACGTTAGCCATGCGCGCTTGAGGTAAGTATTTGATGTTGATATCGTTGTGTCTATCTCTCCTCCTACGATTCTATGTTTAGTCCTAATCGAAAGAAAAGGGATTCATGCTAACAACTTGAGTTATAAACATAAAATTGGTAGAGACAATTAGGTTTATTTGAAAGAGTAATCCTAAGAGTTGGTGTACGGCGAAAGCTTGTCCCTCGGGAGAAATAGCGCAATTGTCCGTCTTATTTATCGCATCGCATGCATTGGTTAACGTTGTGGTAAACCCTAATCCTAGGAGTTGTTTTTACATATTTATACACACCAAAACCCACTGTTATTTCTGATCATTGCTTCCTTTCCATCCTTGATTCTTCGGCCTTTTCTTTGCCGACAAAACCGCTAACCCACTGCAGGAAAGACATCGATATCGACAGCAGAGGTCGATATCGACCAAACTGATAGATCGACGGTTTTCTGAGTCGATCTCGAGACTCCTGGGAACTTCTGCAAGCATCGATATCGACCACTTTGTGTCGAAATCGACCCCCTGTATCGACTGGCAGACTTCTGAGCCAGTCGATTTCGTGAACTAACCTCGATATCGACCCCCTCCAGTCGATATCGACTACCGTTTTTGTTTCTGCAGGTTTTCTGTTGCAGACGACATCGACAGCCAAGGTCGACATCGAGGTCTGACATCGAGATCGAGGCTTCTGGTCGAGTAGGAAGGACGTGTCTTCAACGCTACTAGGATCCCGCTGACTCGCTTCCTCGTGGATCGAACCTGATTCCCTACTACTATAGCGGGGAGTCTTGAATTTATTTGAAGAGGCTAAGAGTTGTATTGGTTTATATTTTCTTATATATTTCGATTCAATTCTCCCTACGTCATGTTGCACAACCTCTTGGTTTTGAAAATGAGGATTTTCCAAATCATGTTTTTAAATTGGACAAGGCCCTTCATGGCCTCAAACAAGCTCCTAGGGCTTGGTATGAGAGATTGTCCAAATATCTTCTTGAAAATGGATTTAAACGTGGTTTGATTGACAAAACTTTATTTATTAAGACTCCTTGTAATGATTTATTGGTAGTGCAAATCTATGTTGATGATATATTATTTCGTGCTACTAACAATTCCCTTTACAAGGAATTTTCATATATTATGTGCAGGGAATTTGATATGAGTATTATGGGAGAGTTAATATTTTTTCTTGGACTTCAAGTACATCAAGCAAAGAAGGGCATCTTTCTAAATCAAGGAAAGTATACTCGAGATCTACTCAAAAAATACAAGATGGATCAGTCCAAGGTTGCCAAGACTCCCATGAGCTCAAATCTCTCTCTCTCTCTCTCTCTCTCTCTCTCTCGATTAAGATAAAAATGGCAAGAGTGTGAACCAAAAGGAATATCGAGGTATGATTGGTTCACTCCTCTATCTCACTGCTAGTAGACCGATAATATGTTTAGTGTATGTATGTGTGCAAGGTTCCAAGCTGATCCAAAGGAGTCACATCTTATTGCGGTTAAAAGGATTTTTCGTTACTTGAATGGAACTCGTGACCTTGGTCTTTGGTACCCTAGGCAAAGCAACTTTCACCTTGTTGGCTATTCAGATGCAGATTTTGCAGGTTATAAAGTCGATAGAAAGAGTACTTCAGGGTGTTGCCAACTTTTAGGATCTTCTCTCATAAGTGGGCATTCCAAGAAACAAAATTTTGTCGCACTCTCAACTGCAGAAGCAGAATACATAGCTGCTGGAGCTCGTTGTTCTCAAGTGCTATGGATAGCTCAACAAATGCGTGATCTTGGCTTTTACCTAAAAGGTATTCCTATTAAGTGCGACAATACTAGTGCTATATTTATTACTAAAAATCCTGTGCAGCACTCCAGAACCAAGCACATCGATGTAAGACATCATTTTATTCGAGATCATGTCGAGAAAGTTGATGTTTCTATATCCTTTGTTTCTACTGATTTACAACTGGTTGATATTTTTACTAAACCTCTCCCTGAGGAACGGTTTAATTTCATTTGTCTAGAACTTGGTATATAGGGGGAGAGAGTAAGAATCTGTTATGACATGTCAAGGTCTTGAAATTCTATTCAAAGCCCTTGACCGTGTAAGCAGTACATCAACATTTTTGGATCACATACGATGGCTATTATTTTATTAAATATTAGTCACTTACTTACTTTACTGATTTTATGGGTTAAAAATATCTTTACATTTTTTTTTAATAGAATTTCAAAGATCAGGAAAGATTTTACCGGATTTTTCAAATTTTTTATGTTTTTGAATATAATTTTCCTGTTAGGTATAGTGTATGTACCTGTTTTATTCAAATTGATTTAGTTCCATTCTGCAAGGTATCTTGATTACGTTTTTCGATTTCCAAGGATAACCCTTCGCCTCCCTCTTATTTATTTACTTTACCTGTCACATCCTCTGCACACTACTCACTTCTCTCACTCCATCTTCTCCGCTTCTCATAATCCTCCTCCCATGGCGCCAAAGAAATCCACACCAAGATCTGCCAGTAAGGGAAAGCGGCTAATAACAAAGAAAAGGAAAGATATTGACGATGAGGTCTCCATCAGCATCCACTCTAGTTCATCAGACGAAGCCCCTCCTTCTCCTCGTCCTCCTCCTCCGCCTCCGGCGGCCGCATTCGTTCCTGTGCCAAGTCTTCCGGCCTCCTGGGTCTAAAACTTTGAAACAGTGGGTAAGTGGCTCGATTCCTTTAGTGCACGGAAGCTTTGTCTTTGTAATTCAATTGATCTGTCCTTTCTAGAAACCCTAAAACTTCCATGTATCACTTTTCTCAAAGGCACGACTCTCTGGCCTATCTTGAACCTCGGTGATGTCTACTTCCCACGACTCACTCGTCTTTTCTTTGTTAATCTGATTTTCAAAAGAGATCGGGGCAACTTGAATCTTGAAACCACCGTTTGTAACACCAAAATCACCTTGACCACCTCTGTTATTGCCAAGATTTTTGGTCTCCCCCAAGACAAATCAACTGACGGTCATCCCTCCCGGTCATAGTGTGTCTCATGGGTGAAAGATCAATTCTTTCTCCCTGCTTCGTCGTCATCTAGCACCGATCGTCAGTTAACCCATACTGTCCTCAAGCTTGAACCAAAAATCATCTTCACTATCCTTGCCCGATGTATCATTCCCAGATCACACTCATGAGAACTCTTAACTGATCAACTTCTTGAGCTTCTGTATCTCGTCATGAGTGGTTACGCCATTGATGTTCCTAATCTAATTCTCAATCACATGCTACACACAATCTCCTCTACCCGGGTCATCCCTTTGCCTTACAGCAACCTTCTTCCTCAAATATTCTGATACTTTCGCCTAGACACTTCCCTTGAGGAAAAATCGATTCACAACGGAAAAGTAGATGTGCATTGCTTTCAGCGCTTAGGAAATTTACAAAGTCACCGATGGCCCATGGAAATTGAAGTATGATCTTACCCGTGAGGAGTTGGCTGAGGTTCTTGGCGTGCAACTAAACTCTGTTCCCTCCTCCTCTATCTATGAGTCTCGCTTGGAGGATTTGGAATGGGGTCTTAATGCTCGGCACAGGGACGTTATCGATTTCCAGATGGAGATGACAGATAAGCTGGATCAGACCCATGAGTTTCTTGATATGGTAAACGCAAAGATCAACAACATGTTTCACCTCAATGCCTTGACATTCACTTGTGCCGACAACATTCTTCCACTGACTGACGACGCTGCGGAGCATTGCAAAGCCAAGGCATCTAACGTCATCTTCAACTGTGAGCAGTATGTGCGCAATCGTCCCATCTTGCACCCTATTCTTCCGGAGCCCTCCATCATCACTGTTGAAGCCTATGCTGTCATTAAGCGCTACAGGAAGGAAGCTGAGCAACGTCGCATTGATGAGATGATCCGTGACCAGAAGCTGAATCAGGCTCACAGACGCTGGAAACGGAAGGCAGAGAAGGACGTCCAGGCCAAGCATCGAGAGAAAGATGGTGGGGATCCAGGCTATGGGAAAGGGTGTGATGAGTGACCTCAAGAGCTTTGATCTATATTTTCTGTCACCTTTTGAACTTGGTTTTTAACCTGTTTGATCAAATTCGGATGTGTTTTGGAAACTTTTATCCTCCCTTGTCGAAAGACAAAAGGGGGGAGAATGGTCTGTGTGGTTGGATTTTATTGGCATTTTGCTAGCTGATGTTTTGCTGGCCGATGTTCAGTTCAAACCCCTTGAGATTCGTTTCAAGGCCCTTGAAGTTGTGTTTACAGAAAGTTTGCGAGAAACTTTCATACTCTATTCACCCCCCCTTCTAGAGTATTTATATTATTGTTATTTACTTACTCGGTTATTCAAAACCAACAATGGATTCATAACCTAGATGCAATTCCTAACATGTTGATCAATCATAGAAAGGAACACAAATTCATATCAATAAAAACAAGATGATAAATATAATTATAAATAACTAATTGTAATCAAATCCTCACAATTTATTCAACCATGTCTTCGAATCACAAGCGAAACTATGAGTTTAGCAACTCATAGCCAAAGTAACGCTCATCTCTCTCTAAGTGTCTCACGGCAATTATCAACCACACGTTGGCTGAATGATAGAAATAACCTAAATAGAGTCGTGCAAAACCCTAGAGAATAAAATAATATTATAATAATAAAATAGAACGTTCGGACTAAAATCGGCAATCACTGAATACGACACAGCGGCGGGCGCCGGTGGAAAAGCGGCGGGCGCCGGTCCCAACAGAGACTTAGTTCTTTTTAGCTTCGACGCTGTGCTCCCTTGCTCATTCGGTTCTCCTTCCTTAGCCTTCATATGCTCCTAAATCATCCTTTTAAGCTCCTCCAAGATCCCATCCAAGGTCGGAATGTAAAAATCCAGAACAAACACTAAAAAGGTGTAGATTCCGAACTCGAATACTTCACAAGAAAGATATAGAATTAGACTAAAATATATGCAAAACTCTTATCTAAATGCAATAAGAACAACCTATAATGCATGCACTAGTACAAAATCATGAATATACCCCGGGCGTTTTACCTCATATAGCCCGAATCTGACAAGAGTATGCTCCGGGCTTCAGGTTGGTTGGGCTAAAAGGTATGTGCGACTTTATAGCCCGAATATTTGAAAAACATATCCGGGGTATATAACTAAGAAAATTTTTAGCTTAAAAAACACGCCCGGGGAATATACTATTAATATCCGGGGTATATACCTCTAATATCCGGAGTATATACTCTAGCAAAATTTCAACTAAAAAATACGCCCGAGGTATATATATTTAATATCCGGGGGATGTACCTCTAATATCTGGGGTATATACTACATCCAATCCGGGTTTAATTTCGTATATCCAGGGTATAAAACAGAAATTATCCGGGGTATATACCTCTTAGGAGTTTATTCTTGTCATGTAAAATCCGAGGTATATAATGTTTTATTTTTAAATTTTTTTCAATACCCATTCGTATATTACCATATTAAACCTATTATTTAACATGTAATCCCCATCCATTCAGATCAATATATAGGCAACCAAAAATCCACAATTGAGTGGCACATGAAACAAATATGTTCATCAACATTAAATCTTCAAAGTACCAAGCTAGTGCTTACAAGTTTTCAAGCCTTGTTTCAAATTTGGAACAACCTAAGGCAGTGCAAAACATAGTACATGTTCAACAACACACAAACAGTGTCTTACAACATGCTAGATTTCAACCTACAAAGATGAACCATACCCCTATAATATGCCCGAGGAAGATGACTCTATATGTCGTGCAATCTTGTTTCTGAATGAAACAACGAACGATCAAAAACTTCTAGAAAATTTTGCCAACCTGCAAACCAGTTAAACAGAGAAGGACAACCCACTTTAGAGTTGGTTCTATTTCACCAGTAAAATAAACAAATGACTGACATAGCTAATAATGATTAAGCAAATCTTCAAGTTTTGCACAGGCGCATAAACAAATCAAAGAAAACATTTTTGGCATTGGGCATTGTTGCTTCAATAAATTGACACGAGGCAATTCATCCAGGGGAAGAAGCAAATGGCAAAAATCAAAGAAAGGAACATCCGAAGAAAAGAATATTAGAGCCACACAGATAGGTCCAAAGGAATGAACCACACAATTACAAATTCCAGGGATCATTGATCATCTAATGATGCAACCAGGTGTTGAAATACATATAGAACAAGAACCCATTGGAGCACCAAACAATCACAACTTATAAACTAGGATATTTTTTGCAGGGAGGGACTTCTCCTCAGCAGTAGATCTATTTAAAATAGATGGGAAAATTTTGTTGCCACTCTATTATTGCTGCACATTCCATAATAAGTGGCTGCTGGCAACAATACTATGGAACGTGCAGGGACAATTGTAGCAATTTCAAAAGAAATGAGTATGATAGAATCGTTTTAATGGTTGACGTCATTCTAATCAATGACCAGAAATAATGAGTTTTGCACATTAATGTCAAAAGTCAAGCCCTTTATATATCCTTCATCCTAATTCCATGCAAAAAAAAAATTCACAATACAATTCATTTCAAATCCTGATCATCATATCAAATAAATAAATCACATATAAGGCTTGCAGAGTAAAGAGGGCTTGTCTGAGGAATACGACATCCAAACTAGATGGCCTGCAATATAATTTTTTAAAAATAAATTAGTTAGTATAAAACATACACTAAAATCTTGTAAAATTGCAAAAACTCATGATGAATCTACAACATCAAGATCCTAGACATCTAATAAGGGTACCTCTCTCCATAGAGCAATGACTCATCTCCTAATAGAGTTGAAAGCGCTTTATATGCAGCATTTGCTTCTCCATAAATTTGTCAAGATTTAAGCAGTTACGAGTGTTAACCGTTGACAGAATTTTGCATCATAGAAAGTATAAATTACGAATCACCATGAAAGTTCACTAAATTATACATCAAAAACTGATGTATAAAATTTAATCGAACATAGAAATCAAAACATATACAGTCATGCAGAAAACCAAACCTCCGTTTCTCTCTTGTCAGCATTTTCTTTTGTTATCCCAAGAAGCCTCTTGACTTCAAAAACCTGCTTATATTGTAGAACCTTTTCAATTGGCCATGGAAGATCAGAATAGTAGATTTTTTGTGCAGAGTTCCCTTCATCATCTAACCAAAGTTCACAGAGAACTGCCTCTTTGAGCCAGGATTCAACCATAGCTTTCGTTGCTACCCACTGAGGGATAGTTTGAAAACTAGAATCTATATCAACAATGCCATCTTCTTTCAAGCCCTCTATTACACCACTCTTCTCATTTTTAAAAGCCACATAACTACCGTATTCAACATAAGGAATTTGATCTGCCAGAGAATTGAAAACCATATCACCTCCACTATTCTCAACAATGGTGCCAAAACTGAAGAGTATATACTTCTGAAATTTTCAGTTAGCAATGAGCACTTTAATCAGGCATGCATAATAAGATAATCTTTAACAAGATTGGAGTGAAGTACACAAGATGATTTCAATATTCACAACTAACTATTAGAACTAATCCACAACCTACAGAATCAGTACTCAGAGCTAATATTGCAACAGATTCTTAAATATTTCAAGTAGCCTTTCAATCACCCTATCGAAGTCAAAAGGAAAGAACTTGCTAGAAGAACAGAAACCTAATCGGTTGCAATAAAGGATTCGAATGCATAGAAAAAACTAAAATTACTGAACTCACACAGAGTCAACTCTATCCTCTTTTAAACAAAAAGCAAAATCGCATTGAAGCACATAGAACGGAGAGTGATTGTAAGATGGATAAAAAAACATAGGACGGAGAGTGATTACAGGAATCGGGATAATTAGTGTTGAAGCACAAATCGAAGGGGACACAGGCAAATTTGAGGTAGAAGTAAACCGGCAAGCAATGGGGCAAGCGGTTTTATCAAGGGAATTAGGATGCAAAGATTATATCAAGGGAAGCATAAATCTAATGACGAACACATGTAGTAAAAAGGTAGAGACAGAAATGACTAAAAATACTCAGATCTACAAAGTGTCTCAAGGAGTCGGCCTTGGATTTGGCTGTGCTAAAGCTTCGGAGTCGGCCTTCGATTCCTCTTCAATTTGTCTGTGCCAACGCGTTGGAGACGGCCTTCAATTTAGGGTTTCACAAATCTACAGTGTAGGGTTTTCGTTTAAGGAGAGGATGGCGGAGGAGAGGATGGCAGAGAAGTGGACGGCGGCGATGGATAGCGGCGAAGAGAGGAGATGGCGAGGGTGACTAGTTGCAAAGGGGATGGCGGTGAGAGAGGAGATTGAAGAGGAGTCAGCGAAGGAGGATGGTTCGGTACAGGTGATGGAGGCGGCCGGGTGAGGCCGGAGAATTGCAGGTCGGAGAGCGGCGAGAAGTCGGAGCTACAGAAGGGAGGGAGATGAAGTTCGCTCTCCATGACCTCGGACATTCAATTCGATCTGTTCATCCTGCCTGATTTAATTTACAAATTAAAAAAATATCATTTTTACACCGGATATTTAAAACATATATACCCTGGATATTTTTTGTGGCGTAAAATAGTTATATACCCCAATGGTAAAGTCTCCGTGGTATATATATATATATATATATATATATATATATAACTATTCTTTTCGGGGTAAAAAGGTATATAGCCCCAATTTCTTTAAAAAAAACGCTCGGGCTATATACTATAGTTCAGGTAATAACCCAAGATAATATAGCCCGTATATTATTTATGTAGTTCGGGGTAAATTTATTTCATAAACAAAATTGAATGATAACATGCCAATTATTACATTATACCCTATAAAAATGAGATCCGGGGTAAAAGACTATGAGATATATTCATGATTTTGTACTAGTGCTGTATGAAATATGCATTATCACGGAGCCAGGTCAAAACCAAAACACGAAAAGCATAAGGGTTAAAACTTCTAAAGCAATTCGATAGAGGTCAGTCTCTCGGTCATTATTCGCCCAGAACAATTCCCCACCATAGAAGCACGGATCACGCATAATCTGCAAACAAACCTAAAAACAATATACGGGGCAAGGAGTTAGACCAAGGCCCAAACGCATTCTGGGTCCCACAATTATGTAGGCACACACATACACTATTCCTAATAAAGATGCTTCTAATGGAGAACGAACCTTAAATGCGCAAGTCATGCTTATCAAGATATAATATGCGAAAAATACAGTAAATGGCGCAAAGAATGCCAATTGGCATATCCCTCTCCTACCTTCACCCCCCTTCCCGTTGGGGCGGAGACTTGCCAGTACGGTGCTATAACATAGAAATTTCCATCCACAAGTGGTATATGTGCGCATTTTAAACCAACATGCTCATAAGGTGAATCGAGCTCGCAAGCTCGACGCGTATACTGACTCGATGTTCGGCTGGTAAAGGGGAGGTGTATTGTAAAATAGGAGAATAAAATAAAGCACAACTAGACTATCTCCCTGTCCCAAACAAATAATACAAGAATCCCCTCCCTTGTAGTAGTAGGGTAATTCAGGATCGAATCCACGAGGAGGTAGGTCAGCGCTTCCTTTGTTGTATTCACGATCAATGCTTTCGACCTCAGCAGACACTCGATATCGAGTATACTGGTCGATATCGACCTCAGTTCTGGTCGATTTCCTAGCGCAGTTCCTGCAGAAGACAAAATAGCAAGTCGACGTCGAGCAGAGACCTCGATATCGATGTTAGTACTCGATATCGACCCTTAAGGTCGATTTCGATGCTTGTCACAGAAACTGTTTTTGTAACCAATTTGTCGGAAAAGGATCCGAAGAAAATAGAATGGAGAGGGAAGATGAACAGAAACAAAACTAAGACTTTTATGAAGAATTTAATTAATTAAAAGGGCTTCCAAAGTCGGGGTTTTATGCCACAACGATAACAATGCAAGTTTCATGCTAAAAATATGAACTTTAATGTCTTTCCGTCAAATAACTTTCGTTATTAACACTTAGGTGACTAGAGGCTCTCGCATAATTCCTAAGAGTTACTATCCAATTCATGAGTAATTCAAGTTCGCAATATGAGTGGCTTTCGCTTCAACAATGCAAATAATGAATCTCCCTAACTTTCGCAAAGGATCATGCATGGGGTAGAAGACGGAATCGCATAAAAGTCATACCTTTGATGCACTTACCTCACATTGCTATCGTCGGGCTCACCCCGACCCTAGAAGTGGGTTGACTACTCGCTCCTCATCATGCACATCATCATCATTGTTATTGAAAGAAAGCTACTTTGAATTAAAACTCCGAAAGAAAGTACAACCGAACAAGCCACTCCGCTCTCGCTTTACAACTCCACTCGGCCACTCTCTCTCTCTCTCTCCCTATTGCAACTGAATTCGGAATCTCTAATTGAATATTGAATGAATGAATACCTAAACTCAGCCCTATTGGCTTCTATTTGTAGATGACGATAAGGACTCGAAACCTTATCTTTATTTTCTATGATAAATAAATAAATAAATAAAAAGTAAAAGCTAAAACTTCTTGGTGAAATCAGCCTCCTCAGGTTGAATCTGATGGTGATGATAGGAAATCTCGACCTTTGGATAGATATTGCAAGCATTGGATATAATTCTATCAAAATCGGAGTCGAATTCCTCTGCTGGCATGGTCGATATCGACCCTTCCACTCGATATCGACCCCTCCAAAATCTTATCTCGAGCTTCTCCTTCTCCTACTCGACTTTTATCAACTTGGTCGATCTGGAAGCATCGATATCGACCAGTATACTCGATATCGACCTCTTCTGTGTTGAGATGCTCTGTTTCCTTTCTGCTCGATTCCTATGTCTCTGATGTACTCGATGTCGAGGTCTTTGCTCGATTTCGACCTCTTCAGAAGACTTCGAGTTCTTTTTCCGCTCTTCTGAATTCATCCATTTTCATCCTGTTTTCTGCGAAATCACATGGAAACTCGTGCAAACCCATATATTTGATATTTAAGCATAAACTACACTATTCCCATGTTTTCCCATTAATGTGCATGCAAAAGACAACAAAATGAATTCATATGTGCATAGAAAATATGGCAATATGCGCGCACATCAAACACCCCATACTTAAGCTTGCTTGTCCCCAAGCAATACTCTTAATGGTCATTCAGGGGAAGAAAGTAAACCCTCAACATCATAGATTCATTTTTCATATGTCCCTACAATCAATTGCCATCCTCGAGGAGGTACTTATGTCAACCAAGTCCATGCCTGTGCATAAAAGCAATTTCATACTTATAAAGGAGGTAATATGCAAAAAACAATTCTAGCGACATTGCATTAATAATCAAGAGGACTTTCTTCAAGCATGTGAAAAGTGGATTGGTAAAAGGCTAAAGGTGGGCTAATATTTGGCCATGTGGTGTTAAATCCGGGGAAGTACACTTTCTTTCCAAAATATTCCACATTCCTCCTTCATAATGTCTCACCTTTCACTCATCGTTCAATGCTTTTTTTTACTTTAATGCTTTTACCTCTCTAACCTTAGCACTGCCTTCTCGCGAGTCGCAAACATGGGTGTCATGAATGGCCCCGGATACTTAGTACTTTGGACTCCTCACCTTTGTGTCCCATCTCGCCGAACTATTATCTCAGCGAGCAGGGTCGACCTACCTTTATCTCCTGAGGTGATCGGATTTTTTCTCGCTCATTTAATTTTCCATATTGTATCATTCCTGCCAACAACTTTATAAATGCACAACTCCATATAACTCCAAAGATGTCATTCATTCAAAAAACTTTGTCCCCGGATAGGGTATAAGGTAAAAAATGGACAATATGTATATGTGGAGCAATAATGATGATGATAAGTCTCATATATGGCTTTGTGAATATGCGTAGGTAAGGCTAGGATATGAAATTTTGCTTGTATGGACTTTTTATAAAAAATCCTCCATCATCTTATCATGCACATGTCAAAAGCAACTTCAAATTTTCATCTCCTTTATGATGTTCTCAAAAAATTTGCACTTCATTGGGACTTCCCTTAACTAGGCAATCTCATGTTATATCTCTAATGAATCTAATTTTGCATCATAGAGCTCTTTTTTATACTTCCATGACTCTCCTTTTTTTTTTATATGCATTAAAATAAATATGCAACCCTAAACTAAGCATGAATCTGCAAATAAGCCTTTCCCCCACCCCATACTTAAAATCTACAGTTTCCTCACTGTATTAGAACTAGGGTTAAGAAGAAGACTTACTAAACCGTCACAAATTTCAGGAGTCGAAGAAGACAGCAGGGAAGGTCGATATCGACCCTTTACATCGATATCGATGTTCTTTCTGATTTCTGCTCGGGCTTCAGGATGATTCGGCTCGATCACAAACCCTATCCATGTCGACCTTGAGGTCGATTTCGATGTCCGACATCGATTTCGATGCCTTTCTGTGTGCTTTTCTCTCTCCTGCAATTTGAAAACTAAACACACAATATGCAAAACAATAAAGTGTCTAAAACCAAAACTAAGCTGTCTTAAAATCAAAACTAACTCTTTGTTACAAGCTCTAGATTTTTAAGTCGCTAGGCCGACTTCTTCCTTTGCGCTTTTCAAGGTGGCATCTGCAGAGCCCATGTGGCTTGGGCCTCAAACATCACTCCTTTCTTGTCCCGCAGCTGCATTCCCCCGGGATTGATTTGATTCACCGTGAATGGACCTAAGCTCTTATCCTTGAATCTTGTAGGGAACCAATGGTCTTTTGATTTGGCAACATAGACCTTGTCTCCTATCTCATATTGGCTTGAACTATCATCGGATATCCTACATAAACACACATGCCAAGGCACACCTCTTCCAAATAATGATAAGTCCTTTATTGTAATTGAACAAGAGGAATCCGTACCTTGACTTACCTTCTTCTCCGTCTGTGGCTCAGGTCGATGTCGATGTGCAGAGGTCGATATCGACCCCTGTTGTACACCTGTAGGATCAGTCGATTTGGGGAGTTTTGACTCGATATGATCAGGTCGATTTCGACCCTCAGAGGTCGATATCGAGGTCTCCTCGCCTCTCTTCTCAGCGCTGATGGTGGTCGATTTCGATAGGGTGTGGTCGATATCGACCCTTGACCCCGATTTCGATGCTTCCTCTTTTCCTCCGTCGACCCCATACTTATGACCTGTCACAGAATCTTGAACAATAGTGGTCGATATCGACTTACCTGGGTCGATTTCGATGTCTTGTTGAGCTCCTTCATTCAAGATTGCTTCAACTTCCTCTACTTGGGCTTCTTTGATGGCTTTTATCTCCATTGGCCCTTGACTTTGCACCGTCTTGTTGAAGGAATACTCTATTACTTCATCACTAATTGTGAGTGAGAGCAATCCCTTCTTCACGCTAATGTTGGCATCGACGGTTGCGAGGAATGGCCTACCTAAAATAATTGGACAAGCAGGGTCCTCCGCTATGTCAACAACTAGGAAATCAGCGGGGACAAAGAATTTGCCTACTTGTACTGGCACATCTGTCACTATCCCAGTTGGAATAACTACGGTATTGTTAGCCATGTATAATCTTGCATCCACGGGCTCCAGAGGACCTATCTTTACCTTATGCCAAATTGTTAGTGGCATCATGCTAACGCTAGCACCCAAGTCAACTAAAGCATTGAATTTGAATTGACCTAGACCTATAGCGATAGAAAACTTACCTGGGTCCGCCCGCTTTTGTGGTAGCTCCAACCTGTTGCATTCCTCTGCGATCTCAGAGAGCGATCGCTTCTTACCCAAGATATCCTTAAGGAACCTCACATAAGATGGCATCTCGTGAAGTGCCTCTGTGAATGGTATAGAGACATTAAGCCCTTGGAGCATCTTCACGAATCGTTGGAACTTCTTTTCCGCTGGGTCCTTAGTCACTTTTCTAGTTGGGAATGGCAACACCTTCTTCCTTCCTGCGGCTGTAGTGAGGTCGATATCGGCAGCAGTGGGGACGATATCGACTGGAAGAGTCGATTTTTGTGGTGACGCAGAATTAGGTTCGACATCGACAGGAGGGTCGACATCGATGTCACCTTGGTCGATATCGACAGGGGGGGTCGATATCGACGTCTGTTCTGGCTCCTTCTCCTCCACTTTTCGCTCGGGCGTTTGTAATTGATGCCCACTCCTTAGGTTTACTGCCGCGATATGACTTGTGGTTTTGCCCTTTTGGTTGGGCACAGTGGATCCAGGGAGTGATCCGGACGCTTTGGGCATTGCTTCCGCCAATTGACTCATTTGAGTCTCCATGTTGCGCTTCCAAACGTCGATCTCCCCAAGTCTAGAATTTATGCCCTGCAGCTGAGTATGGACGGAGTTATTGGCTTGTTTGAACTCAGCGTGGTTCCTCCGCATCTCATCAAGGATGATTTGCAGGTCATCTTTCTTAGTCTCCCGCTCAGGGTGCCCTGGTGCCCTATAGGTTGGGGGATCCCTTTGATAGAACCTTTGATCACCCCAATTTTGTTGATTGCCCCCTCCATAGGGGCCTCTCGTCCATTTGACCTCCTCATGTTGTTCCGCCATGGATACTTGCTCAGTATGTGGACAGGCACTGGTGTTATGCCTTATTGAACCACACTCCTGACAAGGTTGATTGTTGCTCAGGAACCTTACTTGCTTTTGAAGGCGGCGTGTTTGATCGTTATGGAATTGTTGCCGTACTTCAGGATCTATCTCCCTTGGAGGCTCATATAGTGGCATAGATGGGGCAGGTCTTGCATCATGCATCATAGGCCGCAGCAGCCCCATAGGTGTTGTCAAAGTTCACAAGCCTCTCAATGGTCTCCCATGCCTCCGTTGGTGTAAGCTCAATGTACCGATAGGAGGTATATGAATTGATCCTCTCCTTATTCGGCGCATCAAGGGCGTTATAAAAGATCTCTTGGATGACATATGGAAGTTGCCCATGCGTCGGGCATGATCTCAGCAAGTCTTTGAAGCGCTCCCATGCCTGTGCTAGGGTTTCACCTGGCTTTTGTTTGAAAGCCGTGATCCTTTGTCGTAGCATCGCCGTTTTAGAAGGTGGGAAGAATTTGTTCAAGAATGCATCTTTCACTTCCGCCCATGTCCTTAGCGATCGTGGAGCCAAACTTTCAAGCCATTGTAATGCCTTTCCTGCCAAAGACCATCGAAAAGATTTTAGTCGCACATACTCTAAGTTTACTCCATCAGCAACTGTTTCACATAAGTCCATAAAAGTAGAGATGTGTTGCAGGGGGCATTCATTATGTCTTCCTTCAAAAGTATTTCTTTTAATCTCAGATAGGAAGTTAATTTTCAGTTCATAATTGGAGTGAGGAATTATAATGGCAGATTCAGGAACATGAAGGGGCGGATGCATGTATTGCATCGCCGTCTGTGGATACTGATTTAGCCGCTCTTGGGCTTGTCTGCGCGCATCCTCCTCCCTATCAGCACGGGCTCGCTCAGCAGCAGCAGCGGCCCTTTCAGCAGCGATTGTAGCATTGTGGTCCTCGATCTCCTTTCTCAACCGCTCTATGATCTCAGCCTGCGTCTCGTTGTCAGCCATGATGCGAATTGCTTTGTTGCGAAGATGGTAGAAACGTTCAGGCTCGTCAATTGGTTCCAGGATAGGTCCGCGATCAAAACGTCGCATAAACCTGCAAAATAAGCTTAGAAAAGATCGTGATTAACTTAGGTGGCGATTGATTGCCTCCCCGGCAACGGTGCCAATTTGTTCGGCTGGTAAAGGGGAGGTGTATTGTAAAATAGGAGAATAAAATAAAGCACAACTAGACTATCTCCCTGTCCCAAACAAATAATACAAGAATCCCCTCCCTTGTAGTAGTAGGGTAATTCAGGATCGAATCCACGAGGAGGTAGGTCAGCGCTTCCTTTGTTGTATTCACGATCAATGCTTTCGACCTCAACAGACACTCGATATCGAGTATACTGGTCGATATCGACCTCAGTTCTGGTCGATTTCCTAGCGCAGTTCCTGCAGAAGACAAAATAGCAAGTCGACGTCGAGCAGAGACCTCGATATCGATGTTAGTACTCGATATCGACCCTTAAGGTCGATTTCGATGCTTGTCACAGAAACTGTTTTTGTAACCAATTTGTCGGAAAAGGATCCGAAGAAAATAGAATGGAGAGGGAAGATGAACAGAAACAAAACTAAGACTTTTATGAAGAATTTAATTAATTAAAAGGGCTTCCAAAGTCGGGGTTTTATGCCACAACGATAACAATGCAAGTTTCATGCTAAAAATATGAACTTTAATGTCTTTCCGTCAAATAACTTTCGTTATTAACACTTAGGTGACTAGAGGCTCTCGCATAATTCCTAAGAGTTACTATCCAATTCATGAGTAATTCAAGTTCGCAATATGAGTGGCTTTCGCTTCAACAATGCAAATAATGAATCTCCCTAACTTTCGCAAAGGATCATGCATGGGGTAGAAGACGGAATCGCATAAAAGTCATACCTTTGATGCACTTACCTCACATTGCTATCGTCGGGCTCACCCCGACCCTAGAAAAGAGTTGACTACTCGCTCCTCATCATGCACATCATCATCATTGTTATTGAAAGAAAGCTACTTTGAATTAAAACTCCGAAAGAAAGTACAACCGAACAAGCCACTCCGCTCTCGCTTTACAACTCCACTCGGCCACTCTCTCTCTCTCTCTCCCTATTGCAACTGAATTCAAAATCTCTAATTGAATATTGAATGAATGAATACCTAAACTCAGCCCTATTGGCTTCTATTTGTAGATGACGATAAGGACTCGAAACCTTATCATTATTTTCTATGATAAATAAATAAATAAATAAAAAGTAAAAGCTAAAACTTCTTGGTGAAATCAGCCTCCTCAGGTTGAATCTGATGGTGATGATAGGAAATCTCGACCTTTGGATAGATATTGCAAGCATTGGATATAATTCTATCAAAATCGGAGTCGAATTCCTCTGCTGGCATGGTCGATATCGACCCTTCCACTCGATATCGACCCCTCCAAAATCTTATCTCGAGCTTCTCCTTCTCCTACTCGACTTTTATCAACTTGGTCGATCTGGAAGCATCGATATCGACCAGTATACTCGATATCGACCTCTTCTGTGTCGAGATGCTCTGTTTCCTTTCTGCTCGATTCCTATGTCTCTGATGTACTCGATGTCGAGGTCTTTGCTCGATTTCGACCTCTTCAGAAGACTTCGAGTTCTTTTTCCGCTCTTCTGAATTCATCCATTTTCATCCTGTTTTCTGCGAAATCACATGGAAACTCGTGCAAACCCATATATTTGATATTTAAGCATAAACTACACTATTCCCATGTTTTCCCATTAATGTGCATGCAAAAGACAACAAAATGAATTCATATGTGCATAGAAAATATGGCAATATGCGCGCACATCACTCGATGAGGACAAACCCGATGAGATTAGGTCGACCTATGATCCTAGAAACGACTCTAGGACTCACAGATAATGGTCTTTCTCTTTTTCAAACACATAGTGTAAACGAATGCTCATACGAGTATGCAAGTCCTAGCATGATACTACTTGGGATGATTTTATGTTATGTAGCACCTAGTACATCATATGACTACAAGCAGGAAGGTTTATTCTTATCAGTCTTAGTAAGCCTATAAAGGAACTTACCTGAAAAGCTAAACAACAAGGTAATAGAAGGGCAGATGTCCAAGCTACACTAAGCACCTAATGAATCAAAAGGAAGTTATAAGTACCCAATCCTTTTAACTACTCACAGACATAACACACATTCAAAAGCATTTCCCAAATCGCTTGATCATTAAAAAACAGTTGAAAACACGAAAAATGTTCGAAAGCCGAGATATCCAAGAGTCAGGTTAAGTCATAATCGTTTGTCATGCTCTGGCGTTAGTCATCTGTGCAAGGTTGATGTACATATTTATACCTCTTTTTATTGCATCTTTTGACTTCTTATCTCATTTGATTTTCAAAGAAAAGGTTCAAAAGAATATAAACTTGTGTAAGAATGGGCTAAAGTGCAATAAATAGAGTATGCATGAGTTTTAAGCTAACCATGCAGGAATTCGAGCGAAATCGGAGTCAAAACGAAGAAACCAAGGAGAGCAGAGAAGAGGTCGAAATCGACCTTACAACATCGACATCGACTACAGTACATCGACACAGAACTGAGTGTCGAGACAGACCTTCACACAGCAGAGAAAAGCACTCCATACCGACCTTAAATCATCGATGTCGACCTCAACCCAGGAATCGAGTGAAGCTGAGTTCGTCGAGCAGAAACAGAGACATCGAAATCGACCTTCCTGGTCGATATCGACCTTATTTCGACACAGGTTAGACACGTTTTTTGAGACGCGGATTGGCAATTCTATCTTCAAAGAGGCACGAATTATCTTGTAACAATTAGATAGATAGCAGCTGAGATTTTTTTATCTTTCCCTTTAAGTTTTATCAAGTTATTTAGAGTTTTATCAAAATAAAATATCTATCCTACTTGTTTAGATAGAATCTATAGTTTAGATAGAAGATACTATCCTTGGATAGCAAGGATTAGTAGCCTATAAATAAAGCCTTAGGGGGCTGGCATTTAATCATCCATTAACACATCCACATACACATAATCAATATCAATAGAGTTAGAGAGAAGTTTTAAGGTTTGGCGTTTTCCAGAGCCGACATTGAGTTGTAAAGTTTCGATAGTTTTTAATGCAAGTTTATTTCTTTCAATCAAAGATGAGTTCCATGATGAGAAGCGAGTAGTCTCCCAAAGCTTTTAAGGTCGGGGTGAGCCCGACGTTAGCCATGTGTGCCTGAGGTAAGTGTTAGATGTTGATATCGTTGTGTCTATATCATTTCCTACGATTCTATGTTTACTCATAATCGAAAGAAAAGGGATTCATGCTAACAACTTGAGTTATAAACAGAAAATTGGTAGAGACAATTAGGTTTATTTGCAAGAGTAATCCTAAGAGTTGGTGTACAGCGAAAGCTTGTCCCTCGGGTGAAATAGCGCAATTGTCCATCTTATTTACCTTATCGCATGCATTGGTTAACGTTGTGGTAAACCCTAATCCTAGGAGTCGATTTTTATATAAGTTTATATTCATCAAAACATTGTCTTTATTTCTGTTCATCGCATCGTCATTCATCCTTAAGTCTTCGGCCTTACTTTGCCGATAAAAAGCTAACAACTTTGCAGGAAAAGACATCGATATCGACCAATAGACGTCGATATCGACCATTGAGTTTTGTCGACAGTTTTCTGAGTCGACAACGATCATCTCTGCCGAGTTACTGAGATCATTATCGACTTCTCAACATCAATATCGACCACCTGTGTCGATTGGCAGTCTTTTGAGCCAGTCGATTTCGTCTGCTAACATCGATATCGACCTACACTAGTCGATATCGACTACTTGTTTTGGTCTCTGCATGTCTTCTGTTGCAGAGACGAGCGACAGCCAAGGTCGACATCGAGGTATGTGCTCGAGATCGAGGCTTCTAGTCGACGTAAGACATGAGATTTCCAACGCTACTAGGATCCCGCTGACACGCCTCCTCGTGGATCGATCCTGACTACCCTTCCACTACAACGGGAGGAAGTCTTATAATTATTTGCATAGGCTAGGAGTCGGTTTAAATTTATATATCTTTATATTTGTACTTAAGAACTCGACATTCCTCGTACCAAACAAATTGGCGCCGTTGCCGGGGAGGCAATCAATCACGCCTTAGTAGTCTATCTCACTTTTCTATCTAGTTTGGCCTTGCAGGTGTATGCAACGAGCTGATCGCCCACCTGAATTCGAAGAAGTAGACGACCATGAACGCTATTTCCACCTAAGAGCCCAAGCTCAGAGAATCATGGCAGACAACGTGAACCAGGCTGAACTAATTGAGCAACTAAGGAAGCAGGTTGAGGACTTAACAACTAGAGAGGCGGCACTTAAGGAGAGTGCAGATAGGGAGGACGAAGGCCGGAGGCAAATAGAAGCCCAAATAAATGCCCTCCGTCGGAATGCCAAGCAATATATGCACCCCGCGCTCACAGGTGGAAATAGCGTTCTTAGACCTCTGTGATACTATTGCTGATGAAAAGAGTCTAATTTTTAAATTAAACCTAACTTCCTTACTGAAATAAGAAGGCATTAATATGAAGGAAAACCTAATGAATTCCCTATGGCACATATATCAACCTTCTTAGACCTCTTTGATACTATTGCTGATGGACAGAGTCTTTAATATGTCCAACTAAAAGCTTTTCGTTGGTCCCTTACAGGAAAAGCATTGTAGTGGTTGGAGAGCTTGGCCCTAAGATCGCTCCGCACCTGGAATGAAGTCAATGATGCGTTCCTCAACAAGTTCTTCCCTCCTTCTAAGACGACGTTGATCCGACAGAAAATCAAGGCTTTCAAACAAAAGCCTGGTGAGGCTTTAGCGAATATTTGGGAAATGTTTAAGGACCTACTACGATCATACCCGACGCATGGCCAACCACCGTACGTGATTCAGGAGATTATATACAATGCTCTTGATGCTGCAACCAAGGAGAGGATCAACACCTACACCTCCTATGGCTACCTTGAACTCGCTCCACAAGAGGCTTAGGAGACCATAGAGAGGATGGTGGAGTTCAACAACACATATGGGACTCCTGAGGCTTCCGACACATCATCATCATCGAGGCCTTCCCCATCTATGCCCTTATATGAACCCTCGACGGTAATCGATCCGGACGTGAAGGAGCAATTCCATAGAGATCAACTTCGAAAGCTCCAAAAGCAAGTTAGGTTCCTTTCAGCGAACCAAGATTGCATTGAATGCGGATCACAGCGGCACACCACCATCGAGTGCCCCCATGCTGAACAAGTACAACTAGCAGAGACTCACCAAGAGGCGAGCTACATGAGGGGTCCCAATCACCAATATTGGGGAGACCAAAGGTTCCAACAACCACAAAGGAACCCGGTTAACCCTAGGGCCCCCCCCGCCTTATAGAGCTCCTGGGCACCCGGAGAGGGACCAACGGAAGGATGATCTACAACTTGTGCCGGATGAAATTAGGCGGAATCAGGCTAAGAATGATCAATCTAACAATGCAATCCATTCTCAACTCAATCACCTTACCACAAGGATTGGGGAGATGGATATTTGGAAAAAGAATGTAGAGACCCAAGTGGGTCATTTGGCGGCACAAATCCCTAGACCGTCCGGAACATTCCATGGGCAACCAACTACAATCCTAAGGGGCAATCTGGGATGGGGCACGTCGCAGCCATGCAACTAAGGAGTGACAACAAGGTACAAAAGCCACGAACGGAATCGGAGAAAGCAGCAGATCCAGTCGACATCGACAGACCAGTCGATGTCGAGCCAGAGGTCGATATCGACCACCAGGTCAACCCACTGTTCAATGTCGATGCCATTATAGAGCCGCTGGAGCCACAACAGAGGACGACATCGACCATCCCGGTCGATATCGACCAGATCCCAGTCGACATCAATGTCCAGCACGCCCTCCGACCACCATTTTGGCCCCTCCGCCAAAGAAGACGTTGCCATTCCCATCCAAAGCATTTGGAGGATCCCACCAAAGGTAAGTTTAGGCGCTTTATAAAGATTCTTCAAGGTCTTAACGTTACCATTCCTCTTACAGAAGCCCTAAGCGAGATGCCCGCCTATGTGCGATTCCTCAAAGACATCCTTAGCAAGAAGAGATCCATGGCAGAGATCGCAGAGGAGTGCTCAAAGATGGACTTCCCTTAGAAGAGGAGTGATCCAGGGAAGTTTGCAACCACCGTAGGGCTTGACCAACATCGCTACAACGCATTATGTGACCTAGGGGCAAGCGTGAGTCTTATGCCTCTTTCTATTTGGCAAAAGGTAAACATTGGAGCACTTGAACCTGTGGACATGAAGCTTTATATGGCTGAAAACTCATTCGTCAGGCCCACAGGTATAGTTGATGACGTTCCAGTAAAGGTAGGTAAGTTCTTTGTGCCTACAAATTTCATTGTATTAGAGATGCCTGAAGATCTTGTAGTACCTATTATCCTTGGTAGGCCTTTCTTAGCTACTACTGATGCCAATATCAATGTACGTCGAGGATTACTAACCTTTACTATAGGGAACGAAGTGATAGAATTCTCTTTCAACCCGACAATGAACGAAATGAAGCACCTGGAGGAAGTATTCCTCTCGCCGGCTAAGGAGAAGCTTTGAAGGTTTTTGTTGGCAAGGATGGAAACAGCTAGCAGGGTCAACATCGACTGGAGCCAATCGAAATCGACTGAAAAGCTCAAAATTGACCATCAATCATCGATGTCGAGTAAGCCTAATGATGGCCAGGAGCTTAAGTATGGGGTCACAGAGGTCGATATCGGCCCCCATATGTCTATATCGACCAAAGCACTCGAAATCGACCTCCATTGGTCGAAATCGATCTCCCCTCCGCCCGAAGATTTCTGTTTCGGGCCCGAACAGGTAAGCCCAAGTATAACTCCTAACCCTCCTTTGTCCATTATTGATAATTCAACTAATGGGAGGGTCAAATCTCCATGGTTTGCCTATATTGCAAAAGTTAGGTCAAGAAAGAGAAGGAAATCACCCAATAAAGAAGAACCTAACAATGAAGAAGCCTTGGTCGCCGAACTTAGATACTACCAAAAGGACCTAGATGATCCAGGAGAATGCTCGATCTTGAAGGGTCCCTACATTAAAGGCTCATGACGAATTGACGAAGAAGTCGGCCTAGCGACTCAAAACTCTAGAGCATGTACATAAAACCTTTAAATTTTTCATAGATAGTTTTTAGGATTTGACTTTTGGCTTTTTAAACTTTTAAAACTGAGATAATTCGGGGCTTTATCTATAAATCTAACCAAGGTTTCAGGTTGTTAAGCAAAAGGAATGACGAAGAAGAAAAGAAGCTACTGCAGAGGCAATCAAAATCGACCAGGCCAGTCGAAATTGACCCCCCAGGGTTAAGCCATCTCCTAGAGTCGACATCGAGGACTCAGGAGCGAAAAACAGAGGTCGATATCGACCATAATCATCGATATCGACCATCACCTTGTAGCCCTCGACTTCACCTTTTTCCTCGACTTCGACAGATGCAGTCGACATCGACCACTGACATAGATATCGGCTTCTGGCATCGACCTAACCAGAAATTGACCTGAAACCGCAGGTTGCGCTGTGAGTTTCTCTCTACCCTTGTTTTTCTTTTAATATAGTGAGGACACTGTATATTTTAAGTATGGGGTGGGGGAAAGACATGTTTTATGATCATAACTTGGTTTTCTTCTTCGCATTGCATTCATTTTTGCTCTTAGTTTTACTTTTCATAGAAAATGTCAAAAAAATCCAAAAAAATAGAAAAATGTCAAAAATACCAAAAAATGCATGTTTATTTTTTAGTTTGTTTTTAAACTCTACTTAGATGTCCTATGATGAAAACTCAATAGTTGACTTGATCATGTAAATCCCATGGCATATTTTGATGGTTTAGCCTAAGTCCTTAAAATGGTTTTTATGTAGATTGTGAACTTGTGATGAAATTGAGCACATATGATCCTAGGCTAAAAAGCAAATCCAACAAAAATTGTCCTTGTGAGAATTTTGGCCTATAGGGAGAACATCAAAAATCCCTCCGCTTTCTTGAGTGAATTTACTCTTCCTATGCATCTCTAAATGTTGTGATAGTTATTCAAAGCCAATACATAAATATGTCTATGTTTACGAGAATTAAATGATGGAGACATCTTTTAAGCCATTTTTATCCTCTCTTTACCTACCCTGCATTATCTCTGCTTGAAGCCGGAAAATTAGCATGAGCCTGAAATTGCAAACTCCACAAAATTATCCCTAGCCAAATTGAGCCTGACCCCCATTCGGGAATTGAGACTTAGATTGGCTGGACTAATGCGTTGTGGAAAGAAAAGTGAATACTGTCCAGTTTTGAGCAAGGAAATTATGGGTTGGTACATAATTGCATCTTGTCATATTTTTTAAAAGGATTTTTGGCTCACCATATAAATGCACATATTTTTTTGTTCAAAAAAAAAGATGTATATATATACATAATGCATGAGCCAAAGTCCTTAAGTCACTTATTTATTTCATACAAGTGTTATATTTTTGAGAGGCATATTAGAGTTTGAAAGAAGGGTTGATAGTATGGTTTACATCTTTTAGTGCATCTTTAGAGCATATTATGGAAAGATGAGTTTGGAAAGAGCATTATGGGAGATTGAGCTTGGAAAGTGCAACATCGAAGAGTTATGGTTTGGATATTGTAAGTGTTGGGATTTAGGAGTCTTGATTCCCGAATTATATAAGCACCACATAGCCAAATAATTCCATACCCTTTATTTCTTACCAAGCCCCATTACAACCCCGTCGAATGGAGTCTTCTTTGAAGTCTTCCATTGAGCGAAAGTCCTCCTGATGATTCTTATTGCATTTTCATAATTGGTTGCGAAGTGGATTCTTATAAATTGCAATGTTTATGAGTTTTTATATGGAATTGAGTTGAGCGTTGATCTTTAGAAGCCTAAACACGTGAGAGTTGAGTGCAAAAACATTATCCCTGTGAGGTTGGATCAAAAAAATTGCATATGCCTATGGATCGCTTAAATATGTGCTATGACAAGGGCAAAGACTTGAAGGGTGTGTTGTAGGTGTTGGTTATTGCTTGGCTATTGCTTGAGGACAAGCAAGTCTAAGTATGAGGTGTTTTGATGTACATATTTGTACCTCTTTTTATTGTATCTTTTGACTTCTTATCTCATTTGATTTCCAAAGAAAAGGTTCAAAAGAACATAAACCTATGTAAGAATGGGCTAAAGTGCAAGAAATAGAGTCTGCACGAGTTTTAAGCTAACTATGCAGGAATTTAAGCGAAATCAGAGTCAAAACGAAGAAACCAAGGAGAGCAGAGAAGAGGTCGAAATCGACCTTACAACATCGACATCGACTACAGTACATCGACACAGAACTGAGTGTCAAGACAGACCTTCACACAGCAGAGAAAAGCACTCGATATCGAACTTAAATCATCGATGTCGACCTCAACCCAGGAATCGAGTGAAGCTAAGCTCGTCGAGCAGAAACAGAGACATCGAAATCGACCTTCCTGGTCGATATCGACCTTATTTCGACACGGGTTGGATATGCTTTTCGAGACGCGGATTGGCAATTCTATCTTCAAAGAGGCACGAATTATCTTGTAACAATTAGATAGATAGCAGCTGAGATTTATTTATCTTTACCTTTAAGTTTTATCAAGTTGTTTAGAGTTTTATCAAAATAAAAGATCTATCCTACTTGTTTGGATAGAATCTATAGTTTAGATAGAAGATACTATCCTTGGATAGCATGAATTAGTAGCCTATAAATCAAGCTCTAGGGGGCTGGCATTCAATCATCCATTAACACATCCATAGACACACAATCAATAGCAATAGAGTTAGCTAGAGAGAAGTTTGAAGGTTTGGCGTTTTCCAGAGCCGACGTTGAGTTGTAAAGTTTCGATAGTTTTTAATGCAAGTTTATTTCTTTCAATCAAAGATGAGTTCCATGATGAGAAGCGAGTAGTCTCCCAAAGCTTCTAGGGTCGGGGTGAGCCCGACGTTAGCCATGTGTGCCTGAGGTAAGTGTTAGATGTTGATATCGTTGTGTCTATATCATCTCCTACGAATCTATGTTTAGTCCTAATCGAATGAAAAGGGATTCATGCTAACAACTTGAGTTATAAATATAAAATTGGTAGAGACAATTAGGTTTATTTGCAAGAGTAATCCTAAGAGTTGGTGTACAGCGAAAGCTTGTCCCTCAGGTGAAATAGTGCAATTGTCCGTCTTATTTACCTTATCGCATGCATTGGTTAACGTTGTGGTAAACCCTAATCCTAGGAGTTGCTTTTTATATAAGTTTATATTCATCAAAACATTGTCTTTATTTCTGTTCATCGCATCCTCATTCGTCCTTCAATCTTCGGCCTTTCTTTGCCGACAAAAAGCTAACAACTTTGCAAGAAAAGACATCGATATCAACCAACAGTCGTCGATATCGACCACTGAGTTTCGTCGACAGTTTTCTGAGTCGACGATGATCATCTCTGCCGAGTTACTGAGATCGATATCGACCCCTCAACGTCGATATCGACCACCTGTGTCGACTGGCAGTCATCTGAGCCAGTCGATTTCGTCTGCTAACATCGATATCGACCTACACTAGTCGATATCGATTGCTTGTTTTTATCTCTACGGGTCTTCTGTTTCAGAGAGGAGCGACAGCCAAGGTCGACATCGAGGTCTGTGCTCGAGATCGAGGCTTCTGGTCGACGTAAGACGTGAGATTTCCAACGGTACTAGGATCTCGCTGACACGCCTCCTCGTGGATCGATCCTGACTACCCTTCCACTACAACGAGAGGAAGTCTTATAATTATTTGCATAGGCTAGGGGTCGGTTTACATTTATATATCTTTATATTTGTACTTAAGAACTCGACATTCCTCCTACCCACCAAAGGTCTCAGTTAATGAGTCAAGAAGGTCTGGTTAAAAGAGTCCATAGTCCAATAAGTCAGATAAGTCCATTAAACAAGGTCCGACGGGTTCAGTTCATGAAGTACAGTCCATTCAAGGTCATTTTCAAATCGTTAAGCTCAATTAGGTAGTTAAGGTCGATTGTTAAAGGAATCCCGACATCTCGGTTTGAAAACATGAAAGTCTCTTAAAAGCAATTCTGAACATTCAAGACAACATGCTTAAACACATTTCAATTTTTCGTTAAAATCATATTTTAATTTATTAAATAAATCTTGGAATACTATTTTCAAAATCCAAGTTTCGAATTGACAAGAAACCCAACGCAAATTGACCAAAAACAAAACCGTGTCAAAGGCCCAAGAGACAAGAGAGTTGGCCTCGACCAAGGCATTCTAGTCTAGTTTCACCGTTGCGAAGTGGCCGCTCGCCGCGAAAATGGCTTCCAGGGATCCTGTGAGGAAGGGCTCTTGCTGGCCGCGAGAGGCAACTTTCGGTGCGGCGAAAGTCGCGCTTGCGGCCGCGAGTGGCTCCTTCTTCTTCCTCTAGTTCGGTTTTAACTCACCGCGGCGAGAGTCGAATATTTTGGCTTATTTTACCTTGAATCGAATCCGTTTTAACCCAAAATAATTCTAAAACAAAGCTAAGTCTATTCCGACCATGATCAACATAAAAGGACTCAAACGCAAACTAGAGAGGGAGAGCGGAAGAGGGATTACCTAATCTTCTTTGAAGCTTTTCTACAAACCTCCAATGGTCGTCCTTCGAGCTCCGAATCGGTTAGGAAAAAGTGCGACTACACCTAGCCTAAGTTAAAGGATGAGTAAAAATCCACCTTTATAAGGTTTGCAACTAAAAACGAACGGATACGAAGGGATTTAAAATCACATTTGCAAAACAGGGGAAAGGAGGGGAAATAGATTCAGCGAGGCTCCTACAAATGTGAGATATGCTTCTTCTTGGCCTTGGAAGGTAATGGAGACAGTAAGAATCAAGCATGAAGAAACGATGACTAAAAAGGAAGCAAGACGAAGGAGAACGAGATGATTTACCACAACGACGAAAAAACTCGGTTCTTCGTCGCGGCGATGGAAGGGATCTCATGCCGGCAACCAGCGCATTTCCCGTTTCTAGGTTCCTCTTTGTGGCGGCGACCAAGAACCCGCGGTCGCAACTGGGTCAGTGGCTCCTGCTTTTGGGTTGAATTAACGTCCAACCTTCGTTTTTGGGGCTTGATGTTTAGGGGGGGTTTCTGGAGGTGGGTTTTGGGGAGTTTTGTGGTCAAGAAACACAAAGGAAGGGTTTGAGGGAGGGTAAGATGGATTGAAGAGGAGAGGGTAAGTAAGGAGATTAGGGTTTTGATTTTCTTTTCAAATGGAGGAAGGAATGAGGCTAGGGTTTGTAGATCAGAATTGTAGGATGATTTGGGCCTCATTTGGGGATTGATGCTTCCCTTAAATAGGGGAACAAAGTGGCTCTCTAGGGGTTTTTAAGGGAAAAATGATAAAACTATTAAGAGAGTATAGGAAGGAAGAGAGGAGACAGAGAGACGCTGAGAGAGAGAGAGAGATTCCGCTCGTCCGACCCCGAATCCCGATACTCAAAAGGTTTAAAACCGAATTATTTAGTTGTTTCAAAACGAATACGAGGCTCTAAGTTTTTCAAATTCGAACTCAATAGCGAAAACAAGATTTTTGAAATTTCCACGAGATACTGGAATTATTTTAAAAGTTTTTTTTTCCAAACATTCCAAATCGAGTATTTAAATAATAATTAAATTTTTGACCTTTACATTATCCACCTCTAAAAACAAGTCTCGTCCCCGAGACGAAAAACCTTCAAACTAAAGCAATGCTTTCAAACCCATTCAAACCCTTTTCAAAATCTGAGTTAGTCCTTTCCAAAAAATAAAACCCTTTTAAATCCTTCAAAACCCGAGTTAGTCAAACAAGTTCCGAGCTCGAAAGGTGGAGGCATCCACCTCTAAGGGCTAATCCCATATTCTCTTACTAGTTTCCAGAGTCAAACCAATCTAGAATTCTCAACAACAAGAATCTCAAGTCATAAAAGGCACCACTCATATATAATAACCAACTTGTCTCTAAACGTACATCGTACGACAAGTACCAAAATACATACCATCATATCGCCAAAAAGTCACACCACACCTCTAAATCATATCGTAATTCATAATACACATCTAAAGAAAACATTCCAAAGCCATAGTAAAGTCTCGACATCATGCTACGAGTCACAAAAGTATCTCTACATCAAACTGAAAGCATAATAAGTGCATCGGCGAACCCTCACAACAATTACACCAGCACACATGCCAGGAGAGTTCATCTCCAGCCACATCACATCAGCCCGGATTTTGCATAGAGTAAGCAATCATAAGCACATCAATCATAGAGATAACTACCAACCCCAAAACTAAAAGAACTAACAAGACTCAGCACTAACTCACAACATCAAGGATAGGTCAACACTCGGCTTTACATAGGAGGCTAACAACTCATCTATGATACTCCCGTAGCTCACTTGGAGACTATTCTCAGTCTTCCACGTAGCCTCCATGGGACTCCTCCTACCCTACTGAACTAGAAGTAGAGGCACCTTCTTGGTCCTCAAATTCTTGACGCGGCATTCAAGAATCTGAACTGGACTCTCTACAAATGTATGGTCGGGCTCGATGTGAAGATCAGAATGATCAAGAACATTACTCAGGTCGGGAACATAACACAAAAGCTGGGATACATGGAACACATCGTGCACGCCAACCAACGATGGGGGTAAGGCTAAATGTTAAGCTACCTCTACGACCCTCTCCAAAATCTCAATGGGACCCACAAACCTAGGGCTCAACTTGCCCTTAATTCCAAAGTGATGGACTCCTCTAGTCGGCAACACTCTAAGCCACACGTGCGATACAACCTCAAACTCAATCTTTGTCTGCCTGCGATCAGCATACTTCCTCCGTCGGTCTTGACCAACCCTCATATGCTCTCTGATGCATCCAACCTGGTCGATCATATCTCAAACCATCTCTGGTAGCGAAGCTATGATGTCGGCGGGCTCGTCCGAACAGACCGGTGACTGGAAGCGCCTCTCATACAATGCCTTGTACTGTGTCATCTCGATCGATCCGTGGTAACTATTGTTGTAGAAGGACTCCACCAAAGGCAGAAATCTAACCCAATAATCACCCCAATCTAGGACACATGATCTCAAGATATCCTCCAAAGTCTGAACTGTCCACTCACTCTGACCGTCCGTTTGTGAGTGAAAAGGAATACTAAACTACAGCCGAGTCCCCAAAGCCTCATGAACCTGCTGCCAGAACCTCGAAGTGATGCGTCCATCTTTGTTTAAAACTATCCTCTCTAGAACCCGTGAAGCCTCACGATCTGTCTGACGAACTCCTCTGCTGATCTTGAAACTGGCCAAGTCTCTTGAATGGCAATGAAATTGGCCGACTTGGTCAATCTATCGACCACCACCCAGATAATGTCAAACCCTCTGACATCTCTCCTCAGTCCAGTGAAAAAGTCCATGGAGATATCCATCCACTTCCACTCGGGAAGTTGAAGTGATCGAGTAAGCCATCCGAGTCTCTGATGCTTAATCCGGACTTGTTGGCAAATCTGGCATCTGGCGACAAAATCTGTAATGTTGGCTCGCATCCTCTACCACCAATAGGATCTCCTCAAATCCTGATACATCTTATTCACCCCTGGATGGACTAAATAAGGGGTAGTGTAGGCCTCCTGCATAATCCTCCACCTCATCTCCAAGGTAGACGGCACCACGATGCTACTCAGAAAGGTCAGCAACCTGTTTGGTCTCTCTGCAAGCTCACAAACTCGTCCTTGAGCTATCCGTTCTCTCAAAGTTACTACCTTTGGACAATTGGACTGTCCTTTGTGAATCTCATTTGTCAGCTCCGACTGGATCTCTGAAAAGGACAACTAGCATCTCTCCCTCTAAAGCCACACCTCAATGCCACAAGGCATTAACTATTTCTGTAATCTGCTTTGTACTATCAATCTTGCCATGGTTGCCTCTTGGTGGGTCTTCCAGCTGAGAGCATCTGCCACTACATTGGCCTTCTCGGGATGATAGACGATATCCAAATCGTAGTCCTTCAAGAGCTCTAGCCATCGCCTCTATCACATGTTAAACTCCTTCTGCGTGAAAATGTACTTCAAACTCTTGTGATCTATCATCATCTTGTATATAGTGTCATACAAGTAATGCATCCAGATCTTCAAAGCATGAATCACAACAGCATACTCCAAGTCATGCGTGGGATATGACTTCTCTCCTGGCTTGAGCTGACGTGAAGCATAAGCTATGACATTCTCTGCCGCAAGACGCAACCCAACCCATCGTGAAGCATCTGTGTAGACCATAAAGTCCTATGTCCCATCTGGCAGTGCAAGAACTTGTGAGGTAGTCAACTTCTAATGTGAGCGCAAAATGCCATATTTTCTATATACATTTATGTCCATTTTATCGATATTTGCATGCATAATGGTTGGGAAAACATAAGGTTAGTATAGTTTATGCTTATTTGCAAAATATAGAGGTCTACATGAGTTTTTATGTTATTTCGCAGAAATCGAGACAAAAATGGATCAATTTGGACAAGAGGAGAAGAGTTGAAAAAGAACTCAAAGTCTACTAAAGAGTTAAAATTGACCTAAAGACTCGACATCGAGTGAAACAGAGTACCAGAAATCGAGCAGAGGAAGAACAGAGCATGTCGACACAGAGAGGTCGACATCGACATGAAGTGGTCGATATCGAGTGCCCCAAATTGAGTTAAAGATAGAGTCCGAGTGGCAATCCGAGGTTGAGTAGAACTGCTCGAGATAGAGAAGAAGAGGTCGATATCGACATGTGCTGGTCGATATCGACTGCTGCTGCAGACAGATTTGACTCTATTTTTGATAGAATTCTATCTGAAGAGCTTACAATTATCCTAAAGTCGAGATCTTCTATCCATTCTTACCAGACTTGTTATCCTTTATGGTGAATTTGCTATTTATCTAAAGTGAGTTAGTTATTTACTTTAATTTAGTTTTATCTTAGGAATAAAGATAGATTTTCTTATCCTTGGATAGCGAGGTTTGAGATCTATAATTAGAGGCCATTAGGGCTGAGTTTATTCAATCCACAAATCCAAGAACGCATAATTTTAGTTTTAGTTACAGTAGAGAGAGAGAGAGAGAGAGCCGAGTGGGGTGAAGAGGAAACGAGAGCGGAGATTTGGCTTTGTTCGGTTGTACTCTTTCTTTTGCAAGTTTAATTCAATGTAGTTTCTTTTCCATGATGATGATGTCAACAATAATGAGGGGCGAGTAGTTCCCCTACTTCTAGGGTCGAGGTGAGCCCGACGATAGCTATGTAAGTTTGTGCATCAAAGGTATGATTTTTATGTGATTCCATCTTCTATCCTATGCATGATCATTTGCGAGAGTTTGATCATTTGCGAGAGTTGAGGAGATTCATTATTTGCATTACTGAAGCAAAAGCCAATCATATTGTGAATTTGGATTAGTCATTAAATTGGATAGTAACTTTTAGGTTTTATGCTAGAGCCTTTAATCACCTAATTGTTGGTAACGAAAGTTATTTGACGGAAATGCATCATCTTTCATGAATTTGGCATAATACTTATATGGTTATCGTTGTGGCATGAATCCCCGATCTTGGAAGCTTTTAGTTTATTGAAGTATACAAAATCTGTGTTTTTATTCTGTCTACCCTTCCATCATCATTCTTACGTTCTTCGGACACTTTTCCGACAAAATTTGCTACGTTTACAGTTTCTGTTGAAGACTCGATTTCGATTGCAGAGGTTGATATCGAGTGCTGACATCGATATCGAGTGAACAACTCGATGTCGACTGTGCTTTTGTCTTCTGTAGGAAATTTCTAGAAATCGACTGGAACTGTAGTCGATATCGACCAGTCTACTCGATATCGAGTGGTCTTCTGGAGTCGAAATTTGATCGTGATTGCAAGCTTTGGAAGCGCTAACATACCTCCTCGTGGATTCGATCCTGAATTACCCTACCCCTACATCGGGAGGGATTCTTGTATTTTATTTGCTTGTATAAGGGAGTTGGTTTAGTTTGATATTTTATTGATATTTTTTTTAGCGATCCCTCCCCTTCACGAACAAATTGGCGCCGTTGTCGGGGAGGCAATCAATCGCACCCTAAGCTTTTCTCACGTTCTTTTTTAGTGCTTATTTTACAGGTTTATGCGACTCTCTGATTGCGAACCTATATTGGAAAGTATAGACGAGCCCGAACGTTTTCTCCAATATCCACAGACGGCGATTCAATACATGAACCCGCCACTCCACGTTCCTGAATCTGCGATTTTAATTCCTCCCTCTAATTATGAGATTAAGATTAACTTCCTTTCTGAAATTAAACGCAATACTTTTGAAGGAAGAACTAATGAATGCCCCTTGCAATATATTTTTACTTTCATGGATTTATCTAAGAATATTGCGGATGGTGCAAACTTGGAATATGTTAGACTAAAATCCTTTCGATAATCTCTTGCAGGGAAGGCATTGCAATGGCTAGAAAGCTTGGCTCCACGCTCGCTGAGGACATGGGCAGAGTTGAAGGATGTGTTCCTAAATAAGTTATTTCCTCCATCTAAAATGGCGATGCTGCGACAAAGGATCACGGCTTTCAAACAAAAGTCTAGTGAGACATTGGCACAGGCGTGGGAGCGCTTTAAGGATTTATTGAGATCAGGCCCTATGCATGGGCAATTACCATATGTCATCCGGGAAATCTTCTACAACTCCCTTGATGCACCGAATAAGGAGAGAATCAACTCTTATACCTCCTATCTTTACATTGAGTTCACACCAACGGAGGCCTGGGATACAATTGAGAGGCTAGTCAACTTTGATAACACTTATGGGACTGCTGCAGCTTATGACTCAAGGCCTGCCCCATCTATGGCACTTTATGAGCCTCCCCCAAAGGAGATCGATCTTGATGTGCGGCAACAATTCCATAACAATCAGACACGCCGCCTTCAAAAGCAAGTTAGGTTCCTCTCAAATAACCAAGCTTGTCAGGAATGTGGCTCAACAAGGCACAACACCAATGCCTATCCATATCTTGAGCAAGTTAGCATGGCGGAATAACATGAGGAAGCTAAGTGGACGAGAGGCCCCAATGGAGGGGGAAATCAACAGTATTGGGGGGATCAACGATTCTATCAGCCTCAACATCAACAAAGGGATCCCCCACCTTATAGAGCACCAGGGCACCCTGAGTGCAAACCAAGGAAGAATGACCTGCAGAACATTCTTGATGAGATGTAGAGGAACCACGCCGAGTTCAAACAAGCCAACAACTCCATCCATACTCAGCTGCAGGGCATCAACTCTAGGCTCGGGGAGATCGACGTTTGGAAGCAGAACATGAAGACCCAAATGGGTCAATTCCAACCATAAGGGCAAAACTACTGGACATATAGCGGCTCTAAATCTAAGAAGTGGGCATCAATTACGAATGCCTGAGTAAAAGCGGAGGCGAAAGCTCCAGAAGAGACATCGATATCGACTAATCCAGTCGATATCGACCAAGGTGAAATCGATGTCGAGTCCCCTTTACTCGATGTCGACATAGAAGCTGAGCTGCACCAAAAATCGACTCCTCTAGTCGATATCGACCACCCTTTACTCGATCTCGACTCAACTCCAGCCGCAGTGAAGAAGAAGGTGTTGTCATTCCCTAAGAAAGTTGTTAAGGACCCGGCGGAAAAGAAGTTCCATCACTTTGTGAAGATGCTTCAAGGGCTCAACGTTACAATTCCATTCACCGAAGCACATTATGAGATGCCATCATATGTGAGGTTACTTAAAGATATACTAGGTAAGAAGCGATCAATTGCTCAGATCGCAGAGGAGTGCAATAGGTTGGAGCTACCAGAGAAGAGAGCGGACCCAGGTAAGTTTTCTATCACTATAGGCTTAGGTCAATATCGCTTTAATACTTTATGTGATTTAGGTGCTAGTGTTAGCATGATGCCACTAACCATATGGTCCAAGATAAAGATATGTGCCCTAGAGCCTGTCGATGCAAAACTTTTCATGGCCAACAACACGGTGGTTATTCCAACAGGGATGGTGGATGATGTGCCAGTGCAAGTAGGTAAGTTCTTTGTCCCTGCTAATTTTCTAGTTGTTGATATGGCAGAGGACCCTGCTTGTGCCATTATTTTAGGAAGGTCATTCTTAGCGACCATGGATGCAAATATAAGAGTGAGGAAAGGATTGTTATCATTCACCATTAGTGATGAAGTGATAGAGTACGCCTTTAACAAAACGGTTACGAAGAATGAAGGGCCAATAGAGGTAAAGTCAATTAAGGGTGTCTACATCACATGCGGGGAGGCGAAGGTAAGAAATATTACACCTGAGGAGCTTGAGAAGAGGGCCATAGAAGCCCAAGTGGAGGAAATTGTGGCAATCTTGAACGAAGGAGCCAATAAGCCACTCGAAATCGACCCAAGTAAGTTGATATCGACTAATATAGTTCAAGATTTTATGCCAGGTTTTAAGTATGGGGTCGACGCCGTAGAAAAGAGCTCGAAATCAAGCACAGTGCTCGACATCGACCAAAACCCTAAGTCGACGTCGTTTGAACCAGAAGCTGAAGGTGGACAAAGCCACTCGATATCGAGTGATACAGGTCGAAATTGACCAGATCAGATCGAGCAGAAATCCTCCACATTGACAGAACCACCAAGAGCAGAACAGAGGTCGATATTGAGTGACATTGATCGATATTAACTAGACTCAGAGAAGGAAAAGGGAAGTTTCGAGAAGGTAAGCCAAGGTACGGATTCCTCTTTTTCTATTTCAATTAAAGATTTATCTCTATTTGGAAGAGGTTTGCCTTGGTATGTGCGCTTGTGCAGGGTATCCAATGATGATCCGAGCAACTATGAAGTAGGAGATAAGGTGTATGTCTCAAAATCAAAGGACCCCAAGTAGATTCAAAACAAAGAGGATGAGACCCTTTACTGTGAACCAGATCCATCCAGGCGGGATGCAGCTGCGAGACAAGAACAAAGTTTTATTTGAAGCCCAGGCTACATGGGCTTTGCAGATGCCGCCTTGAGAGCATAAAGGAAGGAGTCGGCCTAGCGACTATAAAGTCTAGAGCTTGTAACAAGACAATTAGCTTTTTAGTATTGGACATTTTACTTTTGGTTTGAGACATTATTGTTTGTTTTGGTTTTAGTTTTATTACCAACGAGTTTCAGGAAAGAGAAGGAGTGCAAAAGAGAGATCGAAATCGAGTAAAGTGCTCGATATCGACCAAGCAGGTCGATTTAGAGGAGCTTGTGGTAGACATGAGATCACCCTGAAGCTATCAACCACCAGGAATCGAGTGAAACTGGTCGATATCAACTGGTCCACCCGATATCGACCGCCCCTGCAGAAGTCTTCGACTCCTGATTTACGCAAATTTTTAGTAAGTTTCTTTCTTAACCCTAGTTCTTATACAGTGAGGGAATTGTAATCTTTAAGTATGGGGTGGGGGAAAGGCTTACTTGCATATTTTTAGCATTTTTTAGCATGTTTTAAAATTTCTCATAGTTTTTGCATATTTCTTTTTAATGTTTATGCATACTCATACGTTGTTACTTTAGTTATCTTTATTTTTAGCATTGTTTATTTATGTTAAGCATCATCTTTATGTGTCGAAAAAAAAAATAATCACCCCCATCAAAAAAATTTTGCAAATAAATAAAAAGAGTCATGGAAGCTTTTATTGAACTCGACGATGCAAAAGTAGATTCATTAGAGATACAACATGAAATTGCCTAGTTAAGGGAAGTCACAATGAAGTGCGATTTTTTTAGAGAAAACCATGAAAGAGAGGTAAAAATTGAAGTTGCTTTTGACATATGCATGATAAGATGATGGAGGACTTTATAATTTCCATACATGTGCTCAAGTTCATGTCCTAGCCTTACCTATTCATATTTGCATCACACAAGCAATATATGAGCTTTATATCATTATTATTGATCCACATATAATACATATTGCCCATTTTTTATACCTTATACCCTATCCGGGGACAATGTTGAGAATGGATGTCATCTTTGGAATTGTTATATGGAGTTTGTGCTTTATTATGAAGTTGTTGGCAGGAATGAAAGAAATTTTTGAAATATGGAAAATTTAATGAGTGAAAAAAATCCGATCACCTCAGGAGATAATGGTAGGTTGACCCTGCTTGTTGAGATGTTAGTTCAGCGAGATGGGTGATGTATATTTGTACATGTTTTATTCGCAAGTTTTGACTTCATATTTCATTCGATTCCTCAAACAAAGGTTAAAAACAAGAGGAATTTGTGTAGAATCAGCTAACGTGCAAGAAATAGAGTCTGCACAAGTTTTGGTTTGAATATGCAGGATTTGGATTGAAATTGGAGTCAAAACGAAGAAGCCGAGTGAAGCTGAGCAGAGGTCGATATCGACCATCAACATCGATATCGACTATAGTCATCGACACAACTTCTGAGTGTTGAGATAGACCACACAGACCAACTAAGAAGGCAGTCGATATCGATCATCTGACATCGATATCAACCATAACACAGAAATTGAGTGGAGATGGACAAGTCGACCAGAAACACAGACATCGATATCGACCTTCCTCGTCGATATCGACCATACCTCGATAGAAGATAGACACGTTTTTTAGACTCGGATTGTGAATTCTATCTTCAAAGCCACGAATTATCTTGTACTTTTAGATAGATAGCAGTTGAGAATTATTTACTTTTACCATAGTTGTTTTAGAGTTTTATCAAAATAAAAGATCTATCCTACTTGTGGGGATAGAGTTTAGAGAATAGATAAAAGATACAATCGTTGGATAGCAAGGATTGGTATCCTATAAATAAAGCCCTAGGGGCTGGTTTTTTAATCATCCAAGCAAGAAAGACAATAGCATTAGGCAATCAAGTTAAAGTTTTAGTTTTGAGCTTTAAGGTTTCGGCGCTTACGATAGTTGGCGTTGAGATTGTAAAGATTCAAAGTTTTCCATTAATGCAAGTTTATTCAATTCCAAGCATGTCTATATTTAACATGAGCGAGTAGTCGCCCTTTCTTCTAGGGTCGGGGTGAGCCCGACGATAGCCATGGTGGTAAGGTTTGTATGTCGCTAAAGAAGGTATATTTTGTCTCGCTCTACCTTGTGCTTCATCTTTAAATGCGAATTTAAGGAACTCATGTTGTGAAACTTGGGTAGTAATTAGGGTTTCTATTCGAAAGATTACAAACTCAATTATGACAAAGGTAGACGCAAATTAGGTTAAGTAATTGCAAAATCCCTTTTCCTATTTACCGGTTTAGGTGAAATCCTTTTCCTTTATGATGAAAGCATGCATCTTTAAGTGGTTTCTTACTTATTCTATCATGATTGTCATCGCGGTGATCCTTGGCTTTGGAAGATCTTTTCTTTCTTAAGTTTACAACTATATTTGCCTAACGTTCGTTGAGTTATCGAAAAACCCAACACCTTTGTTTTTTTCTGTTCATTACTCCTTTGCCATTCTTAAATCTTCGACCTTTCTCTGCCCACAAAAGAACTAACCTCTCTAAGACAACATCGATATCGAGGTCAACATCGATATCGACCACTGTGCCAGATCGACGGTCTTCTGAGTTGATCTTGAGTCTCCTGAGTACCTATTGCTGAAGTCGACATCGACCCCTAACGTCGAAATCGACCCTTCTGTATCGACTTGCAGACTTCTGAGCCAGTCGATTTAGCTGACTGACATGGATATCGACCTTTCTAGTCGATATCGACTGCTGTTTTTTTCCTCTGTAGGTCTTCTATAGCAGAAAGCATCGACAGCCAAGGTCGACATTGAGGTCTGTGCTCGAGATCGAGGCTTCTGGTCGAACATTCAGGACGTGTCTTCAACACTACTAGGATCCCGCTGACTCGCTTCCTCGAGGATCGAACCTGATTCCCTACTACTATAACGTGGAGTCTTGATTTTATTTGAAGAGGCTAAGAGTTATATTGCTTTATATTTTATTATATATTTCGATTCAATTCTCCTCACGTCAAATTTTGGCGCCGTTGCCGAGGAAGCTATCAATCGTGCCCTAGTAGTTTAATTTCACGGTCCTTTTTAGTGTTGTCTTATAGGTGTATGCGACGTACTGATCGCCCACCTGAATTTGAAGGATTAGACGAACCAGAACGCTTTCTTCATCTAAGGGCTCGAGTTCAAAGAATCATGGCAGACAACGAGACCCAGGCGCAACAAATTGAACGCTTAAGGAAGCAAGTAGAGGATTTCACTACCAGAGAAGCGGCACTAAGGGAGCGTGCTGAAAGGGAGGAGGAAGCTAGGAGACGATATGAAGCTCAAATCAATGCATCCCCCAGAATGCAAAGCAATACATGCATCCATCGCTCACAGTGCCTGAATCGGCGATTCTAATCCCTACTTCTAATTTTGAAATTAAACCAAATTTTCTTACTGAAATTAGAAGACATCAATATGAAGAAAAACCTAATGAATGCGCTATGGCACATATATCGACCTTCTTAGACCTCTGTGATACTATTGCTGATGGACAGAGTCTTGAATATGTCCAACTAAAAGCTTTTCGTTGGTCCCTTACAGGAAAAGCATTGCAATGTTTGGAAAGCTTAGCCCCAAGATCGCTCCGCACCTGGAAGGAAGTCAAGGACGCTTTCCTCAACAAGTTCTTCCCTCCTTCTAAGACGACGTTGATCCGACAGAAAATCACGGCTTTCAAACAAAAGCCTGGTGAGGCTCTGGTGACTGTTTGGGAAAGGTTTAAGGACCTACTACGATCATGCCCGACGCATGGCCAACCACCGTACGTGATTCAGGAGATTATTTACAATGCTTTTGATGCTGCAACCAAGGAGAGGATCAACACTTACATCTCCTATGGCTACCTTGAACTCGCTCTACAAGAGGCTTGGGAGACCATAGAGAGGTTGGTGGAGTTTGACAACACATATGGGACTCCTGAGGCTTCCGACACATCATCATCATCGTCGAGGTCTGCCCCATCTATGTCATTATGTGAACCCTCTAAGGTGATCGATCTAGACGTAAAGGAGCAATTTCATAGAGATCAACTTCGAAAGCTCCAAAAGCAAGTGAGGTTCCTTTCAGCGAACCAGGATTGCATCGAATGTGGATCGCAGCGACATACCAACGTTGAGTGCCCCCATGCTGAGCAAGTGCAACTAGCGGAGACTCATGAGGAAGCCAACTACCAGAGGGGTCCCAATCGCCAATATTGGGGAGACCAAAGGTTCCAACAACCACAAAGGAACTAGGTTAACCCTAGGGACACCCCACTCTATAGAGCTCCTAGGCACCCGGAGAGAGACCAACGGAAGGATGATCTACAACTTCTGCTGGATGAGATAAGGCAGAACCAAGCTAAGAATGATCAATCCAACAATGCAATCCATTCTCAACTCAATCACCTTACCAAAAGGATTGGGGAGATGGATATTTGGAAAAAGAACGTAGAGACCCAACTGGGTCAATTGGCGGAACAATCCCTAGACTGTCCAGAACGTTCCCTGGGCAACCAACTACCAATCCTAAGGGGCAATCTAGGTCGGGCCACATCGCAGCCATGCAACTAAGGAGTGGCAACAAAGTACAAAAGCCACAAACGGAAGCGGAGGAGAAAGCAGCAGATCCAATCGACATCGATAGACCAGTCGATGTCGAGCCAGAGGTCGATATCGACCACCAAGTCGACCCAAGGGTCGACGTCGATACTGCTGCAGAGCCTGTGGAGCCACAACAGACCATTCCAGTCGATATCGAGCAGATCCCTGTCGACATTGATGTTCAGCAGGCCCCTCCGACCACCGTAGCTAGGAACTTCCTTCATTGTGGCCAGGAACTTCCTTCATTGTGGGGTTGAAATCGATCATATCACTCGATATCGAGTGCCCTCAGTCGACATCGATGCACTCAGTAAGTCAGGTTTATCCTTCTTCTGTTACAGGCAATATCGAGGTTCCCACGTCGACTGTAGAGGTCGAAATCGACCAGGCGATATCGATACCAGAGGTCGAAATCGACCATGTCTCCTTGTTATCGGACAGCTCAGAAGCCGAGGTATGTGCTGAACTTTCTGTCGATATTAACTATTCCTATTCGCCCTCGACTTCTTTTCTGCAGGAATATTTTGAAGAGTCCCAATCAAAGTTGGCATCACTCTATGTTTGGTCCACGTCAACCCCTATAGCTGATTTGGGAGCTTCAATCAAGAGGTAGAGCCAATCCTTATCCCACAAGGCCCCTCTTCGGTGCTTAAGCCTTTACCCGACACGCTTAGGTATGAGTTTCTTGGACCCAATTCTACTTTTCCTATAATTATCAATGCTTCACTAACCACGCAGGAAGTAGATAAGCTTATGGAAGTGCTTCGCGCTCATCTTAAGGCAATTGGGTATTCTCTTGAGGACATCAAAGGTATTTCACCCGCTACATGTATGCATAGAATCCTCCTTGAGGATGATCATAAGGCATCTATAGAACACCAACAGAAGCTCAACCCCAACATGAGAGAGGTGGTGAAGAAGGAGATCATGCGCATGCTTGATGCAGGAATCATATATGCCATCTCCGACAGCGAATGGGTGAGTCCAGTCCACGTGGTGCCTAAGAAGGGTGGAATGACTGTTGAGGAGAATGAGAAGGGCGAACTTGTGCCAAAGCGAATCACAACTAGTTGGCGAATGTGCATTGATTACAGGAAGCTCAACACCGCCACTAGAAAGGATCACTTTCCCCTTCCATTCATTGACCAGGTATTGGAAAGACTTGCCGAACATGATTACTTTTGTTACCTGGATGGATATTCTGGCTTTTGGCAGGTTCCTATTCATCCTGACGATCAAGAGAAGACCACCTTCACATGTCCCTATGGGACTTTTGCATATAGGAGAATGCCATTTGGGCTCTGAATGCCCCCGCTACCTTTCAAAGATGTATGATAGCCATCTTCTCCGACATGATAGAGGACATCGTAGAGGTATTTGTGGATGATTTCTCTATTTATGACACTACTTTCGATGTTTGTCTTGCTAACTTTCGCAGGGTACTTGCACGATGTGAAGAGACAAACTTAGTTCTCAATTGGGAAAAGTGCCACTCTATGATAAGGGAAGGGATTGTGCTAGGCCACAAAGTCTCAAAAAGGGGAATTAAGGTGGACAGGGCAAATAGAGAGCTTATTGAGAAGTTGCCTCCACCTTCATCTATTAAAGACATAAGAAGCTTCCTTGGTCACGCAGGTTTCTATAGGAGGTTTATTCAAGATTTTTCTAAGATTGCCAAACCTTTAACTAACCTACTAATAAATGATGTTAAGTTTTTGTTTTCTAGTGATTGTCTTGAAGATTTCAATAGGTTGAAGGAAGCCCTTATATCCGCCCCTATCATTCAATCGCCAGATTGGTCGCAACCCTTTGAGATCATGTGCGACGCAAGTGATTATGTCGTAGGTGCTGTCCTAGCACAAAGGAGAGACAAAAAGCTTCACGCCATCTACTATGCAAGCAAGACTCTTGATGCCATTCAAACTAAGTACACCACGACGGAAAAAGAGTTCTTAGCGGAGGTCTTCGCTTTTGAGAAGTTCCGCTCATACCTAGTGGGCTCTAAGGTAATTGTTCATACTGAGCATGCAGCTCTTAGGTACTTGATGGCGAAGAAGGATGCTAAACCTAGGCTCCTACGATGGATGCTACTACTACAAGAGTTCGACGTTGAGCTTAAAGATAAGAAATGAACGGAGAACTCCGTAGCCGATCATCTTTCACGGCTACCCAAAGGGCTTCTGGATGAGTCACATGACAACATGCCAATCGATGACTCCCACCCTGACGAGCACCTGATGAGGCAAGAGGCCAAACGGGCAGAAAGTCCACTCGATATCGACCATGACAGGTCGATATCGACTGCCCCGAAGGTGAGTTTTCTGCCGATTTCGACTAACTTTGATAACAGGGTTTCAAATGCAGAGGTTAAAATCGACCTTCAGATGTCTAAATCGAGGAAGAATATCGAGCAGCCCGTATCGACTGAACATGTCGATACCGTCCAGTCGATATCGACCTCTTCAGGTCGAAATCGACCACCTTCAAGAGACTCCGAAGCTGACGAAGAGGTAAGCTCCGGTGAGGATTTCTTCTTTACACCTCCCTCCAGTCCTATTCATGAGTTATTTGCTGTAAGAGGGCCGAAGGGACCTTGGTATGCGGATTTTACTAACTATATTGCAGGAGGCGAGATCCCTTCAGGCTTAACTTCGCAGCAGAAGAAGAAGTTTTTGCACGACGTCAAGCAATACTCTTGGGATGAACCCTACTTGTTCAAGCAAGGGAAAGACCATATCGTTCGACGTTGTATCCTGGAGGAAGAGGTAGAGAGCGTGATTCGCCATTGTCATTCTTTCCCTACAGGAGGCCATGCTAAAGAATTCAAGACCGCGACGAAAGTTCTTCAATGTGGTTTTTATTGGCCTCACCTTTTCAAGGATGTGCAAAACTATGTAACCTGTTGTGATGAATGTCAATGTGCAAGTAATATCATATGGAGGAATGAGACACCGCTCATACGGATTCTGGAGGTAGAGCTCTTTGATGCATGGGGTATTGACTTCATGGGACCATTCCCTGCTTCAGGCCCTTACAAATACATTCTAGTAGTGGTAGACTATGTCTCTAAATGGGTTGAGGCTGTGGCAACTAGGACCAATGATGTGAAGGTAGTCTCTAAGTTTATGAAAACTAACATCTTTCCTCGCATTTGTTTTCCTAGAGTTCTTATTTCAGATGGTGGCTCGCATTTCATTGAGAGAGGTTTTAAAGCACTTTTAGCCAAGTATGGGGTGAACCATAGGGTGGCAACACCCTATCACCCTCAAACCAGCGGTCAAGTAGAAGTCTTCAATCACCAAATCAAAGCCATCTTGGAGAAGATGGTCTCCCGCTCGAGGAAGGATTGGTCATCCAAACTGGATGATGCGCTTTGAGCCTACCGAACGGCCTATAAGACACCAATTCGCACAACTCTTTATAACTTGGTATATGGTAAGTCATGTCATTTGCCATCGAACTTGAGCATAAAGTGATGTGGGCTCTCAAGGAGGTTAACATGGATTTCGACGAATCTGGGAAACGAAGGTTCATTGACTTACAGGCCTTGGAGGAGTTGCACCTAAAGGCATACGAGAATGCTAACATCTACAAGGAGCGCACCAAGAAGTGGCACGATAGGAAATTGGTGCCAAAAACATATGAGGTAGGTGACAAAGTCCTTGTCTCTAACTCTAGACTTCGCTTATTTCCAGGGAAACTAAGGACAAGATGAAGCGGACCTTTCAAGGTTCATAAAATTTTCCCTCATGGAGCGGTGGAGTTACTTTGCGACGATGGTTCCACCTTTAAGATAAATGGTCACCGGGCAAAGAAATATTATGACAAAGAGGACCCGGAAGAAGAGATTCGCGCTACCTTGGCATTGAACTAGCGTAAAAAGGGAAGTATGTCGAGCTAGCGAATTAAACTCAAACGCTTCCGGGAGGTAACCCGTTCTTTTCTTTTTCTTTTTCTTTTTAGATTATTTTATATTTCTTTAGATTATTCGTGACTATATTTTTTTTATCTAAAGTGAACCAAGTAATCGAGAGCCTCAGAGGAGAGGTCGAAATCGACCTATGAAGTCGATATCGACTGGCCGACAGAAGCATGTTATGAGCAGAAGCTAATCGATTCAGAGGGGAAGGTCGATATCGACCTCTATGGTCGATATCGACTACAGATGTAGGTAAGTGCTAGGTCAGATTTTCTTTTTCCTTTTTTTTTATTTTCGTTTCTTTTTCTTTAAATATGCCGATGTCGACATTTCCCCCCCTTACCCAGAACATCGACTACCCTAACCCTACCAGTCGCCTTCTTCTTCTTCTTCTTCTTCTTCTCTCTCCTTCATCTTTCGTCTCTCTCTTCGCTTTTTACTATCCACCACCGCCGCACCACTGTCACCTCCTTCGTCCACCAGATCCGGCCTCCCACGCCCAGATCCGGCTGCCTCCTCCTGCACAAACCCGATAGCAACCTTTCTCCTCTCTCTCTTCTCTCGCTCCTGCTCCATCTCTCTCGTTTTTTAGCCCTCTTCACCCGGATCCACCCCTTTCCAGGCAAGATCCCCCAAATCCGGCCACCTAGGACCGCCAGCGAGCCCGCAGCAGCACCAGCAAGCAGAACTGCTGCCCAGATCCGGTCGATTTCAACCTTAAAGATCGATTTCGATCTCCGTTCCAGTTCGACAGCTTTGTTTTCTCTTTTCTTGCGGTGTCTTGCATCTTTCCCCCTAATTTTCGACACTCTTTTGGTATGATTTCTTACCCTTTATCTATTTTTATAGATTTACATGATTATTTGGTTGATTTTTGGTGGAAATTTCATATTGAGTGTTTAGGGTTTGAATGATATTTGCGCGGGAAAGACAAATTGCATAATATAGGGCTTTTATTAAATCTGATTTTTTTTATGTGTGGGGCAAAAATCTGAAATTTATTAAGTTTATTAGTGTTAAAGATTCAAGAAAATTAAGTTTATGAAAGTTGACAACTTTATGGAATTTCTTGACTTCTTATTAGATAATCCTTATTTTGATGGTTAAAAATTGGTAATGTATCTTTATTTGATCATTAAAATTAGGTTTGCAAGCTTTAGCACTTAACTTAGCCAATGTAACATTGCAAAATTTTTAGGCTAGTTTTGGAACCTAAGTATGGGGTTCTTTCTATTTTTGTACAAAGGGGAATTATCTTTGGCAATATTTTCTTTTGCAGACAATGGTGAGAGCAAAGATTACCCCCCAGGACTAACTTTAAATTGAGGATGACCAGCAAAGTGCTCTAGCCACATATCTGATTCACCGAGCAGGCAGGGCCCGCTGGTACCATTACCCTGTTATGGTCCAGCTAGGGTTTCACACTGGAGTTCAGGAGGCATTTGAGAATGTCTCCCTGCAGTGGCTGATCGAACCTTTGGAGGCCCACTACACCGTGCTGACAGGGGAGTTTATGGCTACCTTGGAGATTCCTGACCGCACATCCTCCGGCCGCCGAGTCATATTCCAGCTCGGCAACACGCGTTTTAGGCTCTCACTCGAGGAGATGAGCAACTGTTCGTAATAGGGGGAGGTGCGGGGTGTTGTATGTAAAATAGGAGAATAAAATAAAGCACAACTAGACTATCTCCCTGTCCCAAACAAATAATACAAGAATCCCCTCCCTTTTAGTAGTAGGGTAATTCAGGATCGAATCCACGAGGAGGTAGGTCAGCGCTTCCTTTGTTGTACTCACGATCAAAGCTTTCGACCTCAGCAGACACTCGATATCGAGTATACTGGTCGATATCGACCTCAGTTCTGGTCGATTTCCTAGCGCAGTTCCTGCAGAAGACAAAACAGCACGTCGACGTCGAGCAGAGACCTCGATATCGATGTTAGTCCTCGATATCGACCCTTAAGGTCGATTTCGATGCTTGTCACAGAAACTGTTTTTGTAACCAATTTGTCGGAAAAGGATCCGAAGAAAATAGAATGGAGAGGGAAGATGAACAGAAACAAAACTAAGACTTTTATGAAGAATTTAATTAATTAAAAGGCTTCCAAAGTCGGGGTTTTATGCCACAACGATAACAATGCAAGTTTCATGCTAAAGATATGAACTTTTATGTCTTTCCGTCAAATAACTTTCGTTATCAACACTTAGGTGACTAGAGGCTTTCGCATAATTCCTAAGAGTTACTATCCAATTCATGAGTAATTCAAGTTCGCAATATGAGTGGCTTTCGCTTCAATAATGCAAATAATGAATCTCCCTAACTTTCGCAAAGGATCATGCATGGGGTAGAAGACGGAATCGCATAAAAGTCATACCTTTGATGCACTTACCTCACATTGCTATCGTCGGGCTCACCCCGACCCTAGAAGTGGGTTGACTACTCGCTCCTCATCATGCACATCATCACAATTGTTATTGAAAGAAAGCTACTTTGAATTAAAACTCCGAAAGAAAGTACAACCGAACAAGCCACTCCGCTTTCGCTTCACAACTCCACTCGGCCACCTCTCTCTCTCTCTCTCTATTCTCTATTGCAACTGAATTGTGTCTCAAACTGAATTCGGAATTTTTTTTCATATCTAAACTCAGCCCTATTGGCTCCTATTTGTAGATGTCGACAAGGACTCGAAACCTTATCTTTATTCTTTATGATAACTAAAATAAAATAAAAATTAAAACTTCATGGTGAAATCAGCCTCCTCGTGATAAATCTGATGTTGATGATAGGAAATCTTGACCTTTGGATAGATATTGCAAGCATTGGATACAATTCTATCAAAATCGGAGTCGAATTCCTCTGCTGGCATGGTCGATATCGACCCTTGGACCTCGATATCGACCCCTGCAAAATCTTATCTCGAGCTTCTCCTTCTCCTACTCGACTTCTATCAACTTGGTCGATCTGACAGCATCGATATCGACCCCCAGACGTCGATATCGACCTCTTCTGTGTCGAAATGCTCTGTTTCCTTTCTGCTCGATTCTTATGTCTCGATGTACTCGATGTCGAGGTCTTCAGTCGATTTCGACCTCTTCAGAAGACTTCGAGTTCTTTTTCCGCTCTTCTGAATTCATCCATTTTCATCCTGTTTTCTGCGAAATCACATGGAAACTCGTGCAAACCCATATATTTGACATTTAAGCATAAACTACACTATTCCCATGTTTTCCCATTAATGTGCATGCAAAAGACAACAAAATGAATTCATATGTGCATAGAAAATATGGCAATTTGCGCGCACATCAAACACCCCATACTTAAGCTTGCTTGTCCCCAAGCAATACTCTTAATGGTCATTCAGGGGAAGAAAGTAAACCCTCAACATCATAGATTCATTTTTCATATGTCCCTACAATCAATTGCCATCCTCGAGAAGGTACTTATGTCAACCAAGTCCATGCCTGTGCATAAAAGCAATTTCATACTTATAAAGGAGGTAATATGCAAAAAACAATTCTAGCGACATTGCATTAATAATCAAGAGGACTTTCTTTCAAGCTTGTGAGAAGTGGATTGGTAAAAGGCTAAAGGTGGGCTAATATTTGGCTATGTGGTGTTAAATCCGGGGAAGTACACTTTCTTTCCAAAATATTCCACATTCCTCCTTCATAATGTCTCACCTTTCACTCATCGTTCAATGCTTTTTTTTCACTTTAATGCTTTTACCTCTCTAACCTTAGCACTGCCTTCTCGCGAGTCGCAAACATAGGTGTCATGAATGGCCCCGGATACTTAGTACTTCGGACTCCTCACCTTTGTGTCCCATCTCGCCGAACTATTATCTCAGCGAGCAGGGTCGACCTACCTTTATCTCCTGAGGTGATCGGATTTTTTTTTTCGCTCATTTAATTTTCCATATTGTATCATTCCTGCCAACAACTTTATAAATGCACAACTCCATATAACTCCAAAGATGTCATCCATTCAAAAAACTTTGTCCCCGGATAGGGTATAAGGTAAAAAATGGACAATCTGTATATGTGGAGCAATAATGATCATAATAAGTCTCATATATGGCTTTTGTGAATATGCGTAGGTAAGGCTAGGATATGAACTTTGCTTGTATGGAATTTTTATAAAAAATCCTCCATCATCTTATCATGCACATGTCAAAAGCAACTTCAAATTTTCATCTCCTTTATGATTTTCTCAAAAAATATTGCACTTCATTGGGACTTCCCTTAACTAGGCAATCTCATGTTATATCTCTAATGAATCTAATTTTGCATCATAGAGCTCTTTTTTATACTTCCATGACTCTCTTTTTTTCAAAATTTTTGATGGGGGTCAATTTTTTTATGCATTAAAATAAATATGCAACCCTAAACTAAGTATGAATATGCAAATAAGCCTTTCCCCCACCCCATACTTAAAATTTACAGTGTCCTCACTGTATTAGAACTAGGGTTAAGAAGAAAACTTACTAAACCGTCACAAATTTCAGGAGTTGAAGAAGACAACAGGGAAGGTTGATATCGACCCTTTACATCGATATCGATGTCTCTCTTGATTTCTGCTCGGGCTTCAGGGTGGTTCGCCCTCGATCACAAACCCTATCCATGTCGACCTTGAGGTCGATTTCGATGTCCGACATCGATTTCGATGCCTTTCTGTGTGCTTTTCTCTCTCCTGCAATTTGAAAACTAAACACAAAATATGTAAAACAATAAAGTGTCTAAAACCAAAACTAAGCTGTCTTAAAACCAAAACTAAGTCTTTGTTACAAGCTCTAGATTTTTAAGTCGCTAGGCCGACTTCTTCCTTTGCGCTTTTCAAGGTGGCATCTGCAGAGCCCATGTGGCTTGGGCCTCAAATATTACTCCTTTCTTGTCCCGCAGCTGCATTCCCCCGGGATTGATTTGATTCACCGTGAATGGACCTAAGCTCTTATCCTTGAATCTTGTAGGGAACCAATGGTCTTTAGATTTGGCAACATAGACCTTGTCTCCTACCTCATATTGGCTTGAACTATCATCGGATATCCTACATAAACGCACATGCCAAGGCACACCTCTTCCAAATAATGATAAGTCCTTTATTGTAATTGAACAAGAGGAATCCGTACCTTGACTTACCTTCTTCTCAGTCTGTGGCTCAGGTCGATGTCGATGTGCAGAGGTCGATATCGATCCCTGTTGTACACCTGTAGGATCAGTCGATTTGGGGAGTTTTGACTCGATACGATCAGGTCGATTTTGACCCTCAGAGGTCGATATCGAGGTCTCCTCACCTCTCTTCTCAGCGCTGATGGTGGTCGATTTCGATAGGGTGTGGTCGATATCGACCCTTGACCCCGATTTTGATGCTTCCTCTTTTCCTCCGTCGACCCCATACTTATGACCTGTCACAGAATCTTGAACAATAGTGGTCGATATCGACTTACCTGGGTCGATTTCGATGTCCTGTTGAGCTCCTTCGTTCAAGATTGCTTCAACTTCCTCTACTTGGGCTTCTTTGATGGCTTTTATCTCCATTGGCCCTTGACTTTGCACCGTCTTATTGAAGGAATACTCTATTACTTCATCACTAATCGTGAGTGAGAGCAATCCTTTCTTCACGCTAATGTTGGCATCGACGGTTGCTAGGAATGGCCTACCTAAAATAATTGGACAAGCAGGGTCCTCCGCTATGTCAACAACTAGGAAATCAGCAGGGACAAAGAATTTGCCTACTTGTACTGGCACATCTGTCACTATCCCAGTTGGAATAACTACGGTATTGTTAGCCATGTATAATCTTGCATCCACGGGCTCCAGAGGACCTATCTTTACCTTGTGCCAAATGGTTAGTCGCATCATGCTAATGCTAGCGCCCAAGTCAACTAAAGCATTAAATTTGAATTGACCTAGACCTATAGCGATAGAAAACATACCTGGGTCCGCCCGCTTTTGTGGTAGCTCCAACCTGTTGCATTCCTCTGCGATCTCTGAGAGCGATCGCTTCTTACCCAAGATATCCTTAAGGAACCTTACATAAGATGGCATCTCGTGAAGTGCCTCTGTGAATGGTATAGAGACATTAAGCCCTTGGAGCATCTTCACGAACCGTTGGAACTTCTTTTCCGCTGGGTCCTTAGTTACTTTTCTAGTTGGGAATGGCAACACCTTCTTCCTTCCTGCGGCTGTAGTGAGGTCGATATCGGCAGCAGTGGGGTCGATATCGACTGGAAGAGTCGATTTCTGCGGTGACGTAGAATTAGGGTCGACATCGACAGGAGGGTCGACATCGATGTCACCTTGGTCGATATCGACAGGGGGGGTCGACATCGACGTCTGTTCTGGCTCCTTCTCCTCCACTTTTCGCTCGGGCGTTTGTAATTGACGCCCACTCCTTAGGTTTACTGCCGCGATATGACCTGTGGTTTTGCCCTTTTGGTTGGGCACAGTGGATCCAGGGAGTGATTCGGACGCTTTGGGCATTGCTTCCGCCAATTGATTCATTTGAGTCTCCATGTTGCGCTTCCAAACGTCGATCTCCCCAAGTCTAGAATTGATGCCCTGCAGCTGAGTATGGACGGAGTTATTGGCTTGTTTGAACTCAGCGTGGTTCCTCCGCATCTCATCAAGGATGATTTGCAGGTCATCTTTCTTAGTCTCCCGTTCAGGGTGCCCTGGTGCCCTATAGGTTGGGGGATCCCTTTGATAGAACCTTTGATCACCCCAATTTTGTTGATTGCCCCCTCCATAGGGGCCTCTCGTCCATTTGACCTCCTCATGTTGTTCCGCCATGGATACTTGCTCAGTATGTGGACAGGCACTGGTGTTATGCCTTATTGAACCACACTCCTGACAAGGTTGATTGTTGCTCAGGAACCTTACTTGCTTTTGAAGGCGGCGTGTTTGATCGTTATGGAATTGTTGCCGTACTTCAGGATCTATCTCCCTTGGAGGCTCATATAGTGGCATAGACGGGGCAGGTCTTACATCATAGGCCGCAGCAGCCCCATAGGTGTTGTCAAAGTTCACAAGCCTCTCAATGGTCTCCCATGCCTCTGTTGGTGTAAGCTCAATGTACCGATAGGAGGTATATGAATTGATCCTCTCCTTATTCGGTGCATCAAGGGCGTTATAAAAGATCTCTTGGATGACATATGGAAGTTGCCCATGCGTCGGGCATGATCTCAGCAAGTCTTTGAAGCGCTCCCACGCCTGTGCTAGGGTTTCACCTGGCTTTTGTTTGAAAGCCGTGATCCTTTGTCGTAGCATTGCCGTTTTAGAAGGTGGGAAGAATTTGTTCAAGAATGCATCTTTCACTTCCGCCCATGTCCTTAGCGATCGTGGAGCCAAACTTTCAAGCCATTGTAATGCCTTTCCTGCCAAAGACCATCGAAAAGATTTTAGTCGCACATACTCTAAGTTTACTCCATCAGCAACTGTTTCACATAAGTCCATAAAAGTAGAGATGTGTTGCAGGGGGCATTCATTATGTCTTCCTTCAAAAGTATTTCTTTTAATCTCAGATAGGAAGTTAATTTTCAATTCATAATTGGAGTGAGGAATTATAATGGCAGATTCAGGAACATGAAGGGGCGGATGCATGTATTGCATCGTCGTCTGTGGATACTGATTTAGCCGCTCTTGGGCTTGTCTGCGCGCATCCTCCTCCCTATCAGCACGGGCTCGCTCAGCAGTAGCAGGGGCCCTTTCAGCAGCGATTGTAGCATTGTGGTCCTCGATCTCCTTTCTCAACCGCTCTATGATCTCAGCCTGCGTCTCGTTGTCAGCCATGATGCGAATTGCTTTGTTGCGAAGATGGTAGAAACATTCAGGCTCGTCAATTGGTTCCAGGATAGGTCCGCGATCAGAATGTCGCATAAACCTGCAAAATAAGCTTAGAAAAAGATCGTGATTAACTTAGGTGGTGATTGATTGCCTCCCCGGCAACGGCGCCAATTTGTTCGCAGTAGGGGGAGGTGCGGGGTGTTGTATGTAAAATAGGAGAATAAAATAAAGCACAACTAGACTATCTCCCTGTCCCAAACAAATAATACAAGAATCCCCTCCCTTGTAGTAGTAGGGTAATTCAGGATCGAATCCACGAGGAGGTAGGTCAGCGCTTCCTTTGTTGTACTCACGATCAAAGCTTTCGACCTCAGCAGACACTCGATATCGAGTATATTGGTCGATATCGACCTCAGTTCTGGTCGATTTCCTAGCGCAGTTCCTGCAGAAGACAAAACAGCACGTCGACGTCGAGCAGAGACCTCGATATCGATGTTAGTCCTCGATATCGACCCTTAAGGTCGATTTCGATGCTTGTCACAGAAACTGTTTTTGTAACCAATTTGTCGGAAAAGGATCCGAAGAAAATAGAATGGAGAGGGAAGATGAACAGAAACAAAACTAAGACTTTTATGAAGAATTTAATTAATTAAAAGGCTTCCAAAGTCGGGGTTTTATGCCACAACGATAACAATGCAAGTTTCATGCTAAAGATATGAACTTTTATGTCTTTCCGTCAAATAACTTTCGTTATCAACACTTAGGTGACTAGAGGCTTTCGCATAATTCCTAAGAGTTACTATCCAATTCATGAGTAATTCAAGTTCGCAATATGAGTGGCTTTCGCTTCAATAATGCAAATAATGAATCTCCCTAACTTTCGCAAAGGATCATGCATGGGGTAGAAGACGGAATCGCATAAAAGTCATACCTTTGATGCACTTACCTCACATTGCTATCGTCGGGCTCACCCCGACCCTAGAAGTGGGTTGACTACTCGCTCCTCATCATGCACATCATCACAATTGTTATTGAAAGAAAGCTACTTTGAATTAAAACTCCGAAAGAAAGTACAACCGAACAAGCCACTCCGCTTTCGCTTCACAACTCCACTCGGCCACCTCTCTCTCTCTCTCTATTCTCTATTGCAACTGAATTGTGTCTCAAACTGAATTCGGAATTTTTTTTCATATCTAAACTCAGCCCTATTGGCTCCTATTTGTAGATGTCGACAAGGACTCGAAACCTTATCTTTATTCTTTATGATAACTAAAATAAAATAAAAACTAAAACTTCATGGTGAAATCAGCCTCCTCGTGATAAATCTGATGTTGATGATAGGAAATCTTGACCTTTGGATAGATATTGCAAGCATTGGATACAATTCTATCAAAATCGGAGTCGAATTCCTCTGCTGGCATGGTCGATATCGACCCTTGGACCTCGATATCGACCCCTGCAAAATCTTATCTCGAGCTTCTCCTTCTCCTACTCGACTTCTATCAACTTGGTCGATCTGACAGCATCGATATCGACCCCCAGACGTCGATATCGACCTCTTCTGTGTCAAAATGCTTTGTTTCCTTTCTGCTCGATTCTTATGTCTCGATGTACTCGATGTCGAGGTCTTCAGTCGATTTCGACCTCTTCAGAAGACTTCGAGTTCTTTTTCCGCTCTTCTGAATTCATCCATTTTCATCCTGTTTTCTGCGAAATCACATGGAAACTCGTGCAAACCCATATATTTGACATTTAAGCATAAACTACACTATTCCCATGTTTTCCCATTAATGTGCATGCAAAAGACAACAAAATGAATTCATATGTGCATAGAAAATATGGCAATTTGCGCGCACATCAGCAACATCTTTAGGTTTGTTCATACTTCCGCCCACTTCAGGGTCCATGACCCTAACGTCATCTGGAGCTACATTTCAGGGATCCCCTACCCCACCCCCATAGACTCTTTCACTTCCAGGGTCGTCAGCCCATTATTCTGTGTCATCCAGCGAGTCCTGGCGAGCACTATATGGGCTAGACCTGAGCTCCGTCGCCCCACACACCGCGAGACGGAGACTTTAAGGTGGATGCTCTTCGAGGATGAGCCCTTTCCGTTCATGTACTCTTCGCTAGAGCACATACTAGACCGTAGATGCACGGCCAGTACAGAGATCCTGGATGGCTGCATGATGGCTATCTTAACCCAGGCCTTGGGCGTCCACGTTGAGAGGTACAACACCTACCAGCTTACTTACCTTGACTCTACTATTTTACGCCAGGGCGCAGTGATTGCATTTGGCCCACTTGGATGGAGGCACCCCTAAATGGGGATGACCCTCCGCCAGGACTACATGGATCTCCTGTATGTCCCTGATTGGTACCAGTCCTGGACTAGGCAACCATATCACACGGACATAGATCCGACTGCTGATCCCACACTTCGGAGGAGGCCCCCGCTGTACAACCATGACCCAGAAGTGGATGCCATGTCTTGGGATGCAGACCCCCACTCAAAGCCTACCAGGGGGGCAATGATGACGGCGATGATGCTGATGACGCCGCAGACGATGCAGCTGGTGGTGGAAAGGGCCCGCAAGGGTCCCACCACAGCTATATGCCTCCACCTCCTCCGACCTTCCAGCCCACCTACTCCACTGACTGGCAGGACGACGTGACTGCCCGCTTCTCTAGGATGGAGGTGTTTGTCGCTGAGATCTGCAATGTTCAGCGCCGCTTCGGGAAGATGCTTGAGGGATTGGGCTCCTTCATGGGATACACCTTCGATCAACAGGGTCCCGGTACCTCTACATTTCCACAGGGCGGCCCGACCTACCACCCAGGGTCAGCCCCTAGTCCCCTACACAGGATTAGCCCTTGCTTTTGCCGCCTCCTCCGCCTCCTGAGCAGTGATTTTTATTGAGTAAGTGAGCGTGAGTATTTCCTTCCCTTTACTTTGCTTTTTCAATAGTGAGGACACTGTAATTTTTAAGTATGGGGTGGGATTGAAATTGGACATTATAACTTCTTTATCTGGTTGTGGTTATGGTTAAAACTTGGCAACTTGGCTTGTATTTACCTTTTATTTGCCTTTTACTTTATTTTTATGCATTGCATCATGTTTAAAAATTTATGCATTTTAAAGTTTAAGTCCTTAGTCTTTTAGTTTGTTAGTTTTATAAAAATGTCAAAATCCAAAAAAAATTGAAAAATGTCAAAAATACCAAAAAAATGCATGTTTACTCCTTAAGTTTATTTTTAAACCCTACTTAGATGTCCTATGATGAAAACTCAATAGCTGACTTGATCATGTAAATCCTATGGCATATTTGGATGGTTTAGCCTAAGTCCTTAAAATTTTTTTGTAGATTGTAAACTTGTGATGAAATTGAGCACATATGATCCTAGGCTAAAAAGCAAATCCAACAAAAATTGTCCTTGTGAGAATTTTGGCCTATAGAGAGAACATCAAAAATCCATCCGCTTTCTTGAGTGAATTTACTCTTCCTATGCATCTCTAAATGTTGTGATAGTTATTCAAAGCCAATACATAAATATGTCTATGTTTACGAGAATTAAATGATGGAGGCATCTTTTAAGCCATTTTTATCCTCTCTTTACCTACCCTGCATTATCTTTGCTTGAAGCCGAAAAATTAGCCTGAGTCTGAAATTGCAAACTCCACAAAAGTATCCCTAGCCAAATTGAGCCTGACCCCCATTTGGGAATTGAGACTTAGATTGGCTAGACTAATGCCTTGTGGAAAGAAAAGTGCATATTGTCCAGTTTTGAGCAAGGAAATTATGGGTTGGTACATATTTACATCTTGTCATATTTTGTAAAAGGATTTTTGGCTCACCATATAATTGCACATATTTTTTAGTGTTTATTTATTATTTTCGTCAAAAAAAATCCGAAATAAAAAGAGATATATGTACACATAGTGCATGAGCCAAAGTCCTTAAGTCCTTTATTTATTTCATACAAGTGTAATATTTTTTAGAGGCATATTAGAGTTTGAAAGAAGGGTTGATAGTATGGTTTACATCTTTTAGTGCATCTTTAGAGGATATTATGGAAAGATGAGTTTGGAAAGAGCATTATGGGAGATTGAGCTTGGGAAGTGCAACATTGAAGAGTTATGGTTTGGATATTGCAAGTGTTGAGATTTAGGAGTCTTGATTCCCGAATTATACAAGCACCACATAGCCAAATAATTCCATACCCTTAATTCCTTACCAAGCCCCATTGCAACCCCGCCGAACGGAGTCTTCTTTGAAGTCTTCCATTGAGCGAAAGTCCTCCTGATCGTTCTTATTGCATTTTCATAATTGGTTGCGAAGTGGATTTTTATAAATTGCAATGTTTATGAGATTGTGTATGGAATTGAGTTGAGAGTTGATCTTCATGGCCTAAACACATGAGAGTTGAGTTCAAACACATTGTCCCTGTGAGGTTGCATCAAAAATTGCATATGCCTATGGATCGCCTAAATATGTGCTATGACGTTAAATTCACTTGCTTTGCTTTGCTACCGCTTATGATGTTTCTTTTGAGAAGGGCGAAGACTTGAAGATGTGTTGTAGGTATTGGTTATTGCTTGGTTATTGCTTGAGGACAAGCAAGTCTAAGTATGGGGTATTTTGATGTACATATTTGTACCTGTTTTATTCGCAAGTTTTGACTTCATATTTCATTCGATTCCTCAAACAAAGGTTAAAAATAAGAGGAATTTGTGTAGAATGAGCTAACGTGCAAGAAATAGAGTCTGCACAAGTTTTGGTTTGAATATGCAGGAATCAGATTGAAATCGGAGTCAAAACAAAGAAGCCAAGTGAAGCTGAGCAGAGGTCGATATCGACCATCAACATCGATATTGACTACAGTCATCGACACAACTTTTGAGTGTCGAGATAGAGCACACAGACCAACCAAGAAGGCACTCGATATCGATCACCTGACATCAATATCAACCATAACACAGAAATCGAGTGGAGATGGAAGAGTCGAGCAGAAACACAGACATCAATATCGACCTTCCTGGTCGATATCGACCATACCTCGACAGAAGATAGGCACGTTTTTTAGACTCGGATTGTGAATTCTATCTTCAAAGCCTCGAATTATCTTGTACTTTTAGATAGATAGCAGCTGAGAATTATTTACTTTTACCATAGTTGTTTTAGAGTTTTATCAAAATAAAAGATCTATCCTACTTGTGGGGATAGAGTTTATGGAATAGATAGAAGATACAATCCTTGGATAGCAAGGATTGGTAGCCTATACATAAAGCCCTAGGGGCTGGTTTTTTAATCATCCAAGCAAGAAAGACAATAGCATTAGACAACAAAGTTAGAGTTTTAGTTTTGAGCTTTAAGGTTTCGGCGCTTACGATAGTTGGCGTTGAGATTGTAAAGATTCAAAGTTTTCTATTAATGCAAGTTTATTCAATTCCAAGCATGTCTATATTCAACATGAGCGAGTAGTCGCCCTTTCTTCTACGGTCGGGGTGAGCCCGACGATAGCCATGGTGGTAAGGTTTGTATGTCGCTAAAGAAGGTATCTTTTGTCTCGCTCTACCTTGTGCTTCATCTTTAAATGCGAATTTAAGGAACTCATGTTGTGAAACTTGGGTAGTAATTAGGGTTTCTATTCAAAAGATTATAAACTCAATTATGACAAAGGTAGACGCAAATTAGGTTAAGTAATTGCAAAATCTCTTTTCCTATTTGCCGGTTTAGGTGAAAGCCTTTTCCTTTATGATGAAAGCATGCATCTTTAAGTGGTTTCTTACTTATTCTATCATGGTTGTCGTCGCGGTAATCCTTGGCTTTGGAAGATCTTTTCTTTCTTAAGTTTACATCTATATTTGCCTAACGTTCGTTGAGTTATCGAAAAACCCAACACCTTTCTTTATTTCTGTTCATTACTCCTTTTCCATTCTTAAATCTTCGGCCTTTCTCTGCCGATAAAAGAACTAACCTCTGCAGGACAACATCGATATCGAGGTCAACATCGATATCGACCACTGTGCCAGATCGACGGTCTTCTGAGTCGATCTCGAGTCTACCGAGTTCCTACTGTTGAAGTCGACATCGACCCCTAACATCGAAATCGACCCTTCTGTATCTACTGGCAGACTTTTGAGCCAGTCGATTTCGCTGACTAACATCGATATCGACCTTTCTGGTCGATATCGACTGCCTTTTTTGTCTCTACAGGTCTTTTGTTGCCGAAAGCATCGACAGCCAAGGTCGACATCGAGGTTTGTGCTCGAGATCGAGGCTTCTGGTCGAACATTCAGGACGTGTCTTCAACGCTACTAGGGGCCCACTGACTCACTTCCTCGAGGATCGAACCTAATCCCCTACTACTATAGCGGGGAGTCTTGAATTTATTTGAAGAGGCTAAGAGTTGTATTCATTTATATTTTATAATATATTTCGATTCAATTCTCCCCACGTCAATGGGACATAAGGTGAGGAGACCGAAGTACTAAGTATCCAGGGCCATTCATGACACCCATGTTTGCGACTCGCAAGAAGGCAGTACTAAGGTTAGAGAGGTAAAAGCATTTTAGTGAAAAAAGCATTTAGCGAAGAGTGAAAGGTGAGAAATATGATGAAAAAGGAATGTGGAATGAGTTTTGGAAAGAAAGTTGATTTCCCCTGATTTAACACCACATGGCCAAAAATTTGCCCACCTTTAGCCTTTTACCAATCTACTTCTCATAAGCTTGCAAAAGTCCTCTTGATTATTAATGTTATGTTGCACAAAAATTGTTTTATGCATATAACCCTCCTTTTATGAGTATGACGTTGCTTTTATTCACAGGCATGGATATTGTTGACATTAATACCTTTTCGAAGATGGCAATTGATTGTAGGGACATATAACAATGAATCTATGATGTTGAGGGTTTATTTTCTTCCCCTGGATGACCATTAAAAGTATTGCTTGGGGACAAGCAAGCTTAAGTATGGGGTATTTGATGTGCACGAAAAATGCCATATTTTCTATATACATTTATGTCCATTTTGTTGATATTTGCATGCATAATGGTTGGGAAAACATAAGATTAGTGTAGTTTATACTTATTTGCAAAATATAGAGGTCTACATGAGTTTTTATGTTATTTCGCAGAAATCGAGACAAAAATGGATCAATTTGGAGAAGAGAAGAAGAGCTGAAAAAGAACTCGAAGTCTACTGAAGAGTCGAAATCGACCTAAAGACTCGACTTCGAGTGAAACAGAGTACCAGAAATCGAGCAGAGGAAGAACAGAGCATGTCGACACAGAGAGGTCGATATCGACATGAAGTGGTCGATATCGAGTGCCCCAAATCGAGTTAAAGATAGAGTCCGATTGCCAATATGAGGTCTAGTAGAACTGCTCGAGATAGAGAAGAAGAGGTCGATATCGACATGTGCTGGTCTATATCGACTACTGCTGCAGACAGATCCGACGTTGTTTTTGATAGAATTCTATCCGAAGAGCTTACAATTATCCTAAAGTCAAGATCTCCTATCCATTCTTACCAGACTTGTTATCCTTTATGGTGAATTTGCTATTTACCTAAAGTGAGTTAGTTATTTACTTTAATTTAGTTTTATCTTAGGAATAAAGATAGATTTTCTTATCCTTGGATAGCGAGGTTTGAGATCTATAATTAGAGGCCATTAGGGCTGAGTTTATTCAATCCACAAATCCAAGAACGCATAATTTCAGTTTTAGTTACAGTAGAGAGAGAGAGAGAGAGAGAGAGAGAGAGAGAGAGAGAGAGAGAGAGAGAGCCGAGTGTGGTGAAGAGGAAGCGAGAGTGGAGATTGGCTTTGTTCGGTTGTACTCTTTCTTTTGCAAGTTTAATTCAAAGTAGTTTCTTTTCCATGATGATGATGTCAACAATAATGAGGTGCGAGTAGTTCCCCTACTTCTAGGATCGGGGTGCGCCCGACGATAACTATCTAAGTTTGTGCATCAAAGGTATAATTTTTATGCGATTCCGTCATCTATCCTATGTATGATCCTTTGCGAGAGTTGAGAAGATTCATTATTTGCATTATTGAAGCTAAAGCCAATCATATTGTGAATTTGTATTAGTTATGAAATTGGATAGTAACTCTTAGGTTTTATGCGAGAGCCTCTAATCACCTAATTGTTGGTAACGAAAGTTATTTGACGGAAAGGCATCATCTTTCATGATTTTGGCATAATACTTATATGGTTATCGTTGTGGCATGAATCCCCAATCTTTGAAGCTTTTAGTTTATTGAAGTATACAAAATCTGTGTGTTTATTCTGTCCACCCTTCCATCATCATTCTTACGTTCTTCGGACTCTTTGCCGACTAAATTTGCTACGTTTACAGTTTCTGTTGAAGACTCGATTTCGAATGCAGAGGTCGATATCGAGTGCTGAAATCGATATTGAGTGAACAACTCGATGTTGAATGTGCTTTTGTCTTCTGTAAGAAATTGCTGGAAATCGACTGGAATTGTAGTCGATATCGACCAGTCTATTCGATATCGAGTTGTCTTCTGGAGTCAAAATTTGATGGTGATTGCAAGCTTAGGAAGCGCTGACATATCTCATCGTGGATTCGATCCTGAATTACCCTACCACTACATCGGAAGGGATTCTTGTATTTTATTTGCTTGGACAAGGGAGTTGGTTTAGTTTGATATTTTATTGATATTTTATTTAGCGATCCCTCCCCCTCACGAACAGCTTCTCTTTCAGAAGCTCTAAGCTGGCTTGACACTCCTCTGTCCAAACAAAGGGGATGTCCTTCCAAGTCAGCTGTGTCATAGGTCGAGCGTTGCTAAAAAAAACCCTGGTTGAAGCGTCGATAATAGCTGGCCAACCCGAGAAAAGAACGGATGTCTCGAACGTTCTTGGACACCTCCCAAGAAACGACTGCGTCAATCTTCGCTGGGTCCACGGTGACTCTCTCTGCTGAGATGAAATGACCTAGAAAAGACACCTCTAGGATTCGGAAATCACACTTGTTGTACTTGCCAAACAGTTGATGCCTCCTCAAAGTCTCCATGACGATCCTCATATGCTCCTTGTGCTCCTCACGGCTCCTCGAGTAGACCAATATGTCATCAATAAAGACTACCATAAATCTATCCATATAGTCTATGAACACCCGGTTCATAAGCTCCATAAAAGTTGCTGGCGCGTTGGTCAACCCAAAAGGCATGACCATGAACTCGTAGTGACCGTAGAGCATCTGAAAGGCGGTCTTCTAGATGTATTCGGGCTTTACTCTGAGCTGATGGTAACCTGGCCTCAATTCAATCTTTGAGAACACAACGGCGCCCTCAAGCTGATCCATTAAGTCATCGATCCTCGGAAGTGGTAGCGGTTCTTTGCCGTCGCCCGGTTAAGCTCTCGGTAGTCGATGCATAGTCTCAACGAGTTGTCCTTCTTCTTGACAAACAACACCGGTGCTCCCCAAGGCAACACACTAGGACGAATGTAGCCCTTCTCGGCCAACTCCTCAAGTTGAGCTTTCAGCTCTGCTATCTCTGTAGGTGCCATCCGGTAGGGAACTCGGGAAATAGGCCTGTTGCATGGTTCTAACTCAATTGCAAATTTGACCTCTCTCTGCGGAGGTAACCCGGGCAACTCATCTAGGAAGACGTCAGCGAAATCATAAACCACGGGTACATTTACTATGTTGGGTATGCCTCGATCCACCTATAAGGCGTAGCACCAATATCTCATACAGCCCTGGTCCAAAAGCCTTGCTACTCTCACGACGCTGATCAGTTTCCCATTCCTCATAGGGTCACTTCCCCAAACATTGTGCTCTGTGCCTTCCTCAGCTAAAATAGGCACGGTCATCATCCTCAAGTTGATGATCGCCCCCTAGTGGTCCATGAAGTCCATGCCGAGAATCAGGTCATTGGTCTTCAGCATCATAACGATCAGGTCGGCAGGCCATTCGTGCTCACCTATACGGATGGGGCACCCCAGGATCTCACGACTCGTCCTAACCCTAGCCCCATCTGACATACCTACAATAAGGGACGGATCCCTCGTGCAGCTCAGGCTCAGCCTAGCGATGCACGACTCTGCTATAAAGCAGTGAGTAGCACCCATGTCAAAATGAATACTCAAAAACTCATCACGGAGAAATATAGTACCTGAGGCACTCGGAGTGGATCGGTCATCGACTCTCATATGGAAGACGTGGGGAAGTGGGGGTAGTATAGAACCGGGTCCTCCAGAGGTCTGTCCTCGCTCATAATTGGGACCTAATGGTCTGGCTGATGATGATCGTCTGCCTATCCCGAACCCGGATGGTCTGCGGCCTCCTCTCCCTAAGCATCTGCCTCTAGCTGAAGAGTCGCCTCTCCCCTGCCCCTAAGAGTAAGTTAAAAGTGGGGGTCGGGGAGCTGTGAGAAGTCTTAGTGCACTCGTAGCTGGTGGGATCCTACCACCCTGAGGACAACAAGCAGCTTTGTATCCCGTACCTCCGTAAGCATTGCATCTAGTAGCTCTGCCTAGGCACTCCATCAAGAAATGTTCTCTCTCAAAACAACCATGGCACGTGATGATCCGAACGCTAACCTTCTGGCTCCTAGCTACTGATGTTGGTGGTGGTGGGGCTCTCGATACTCCTCCTCTAAATCCTCCACGAAAAGGTCCTCTGGGTCCCATGTCCCCTCTAACATATGTGGGTCTCAACCTCTTCGCCTTGGGGCGAGAGAGAGCATAAATAGTCTCCGAGAGAATCCGCTGCTGGTCGTATAGAAGTATAACATCTAGAAATCTCTCGAACGGTACAACCCCTAGGTTTGAGGCATGCAGAAGAACTCCGGGTAGTAGCCTCATAGAAAATATCCTAATGCGGCTATCATTCATGGCACAGAGGTGAGCAATGTAGATCAACTCCCTCTTTAACTGACCGACGATCTCAGATACAGAGCGCGAAGAATCATAAGTCGTGTGCATGAAGGTAACCTCCCGGGCAGTCTAAGTCCCAGGTGGGTAGTACTCTCTAAGAAGCAAAGCATGGAAATCCTTATAACTCCACTCAGCTCAGTCCACCTTGTAGACGGCCCATCGGTCGAAGGCGTCCTTCCACAGGAGACCTGAGGACAGCCTTTGGCGCTTGGAAGTAGGGGCACTAATGATGTCAAACATACTATCTATCTGCCTGAGCCAAGCCACGACATCCTCTCCAGCCGCTCCATGGAAGTGGGGCAGGTCGTAGTCTCCCAAAGCTCATACCCAGTCAATGCGTTTCTCGAGGCACGCATCAATGATGGCGGGCTCAATTGGCTGCCCAATGGGAATCTCGATCTTTGCCCTCACTGGTTGCTTGACGGGAATCGAAATCTCTGGGGCTAATAGCGGAGGGTCTCCGACGAGTGCCTTCAACATCTCGACTGATGTACATATTTCTAGTCATTTTAATTTCATATTTTGAATTAACATATTCCATTCAATTCCTAAATTAAAGGTTAAAAATAATGAGAATTTTTGTAGAATGTGCTAACGTGCAAGAAATTGAGTCTGCGCAAGTTTTTGTTTCAATGTATAGGAATTGAAGCGGAATCAGAGTCAAAACAAGAAGCCAAGTACATCAGAAAGGCATTCGAGATCAAGTCCTGCACTCAAGATCGACCACCTGGATCGACGTAGACACCAGGAGTCGAGCCAAGACAACACATCTACTAGGAAGCACTCGACAAGACTTTGTGTCCAGTGGACATATCGACATCGATATCCCACACGAGCTTGAGTGGAACCAAGACAGATCGAGCAGAAATGAAGCACTCGATATCAAGTGGACATGTTGATATCGAGTAGAAGAAATCCACGGATTGGACGCGGTTTGAGCAATCCGAGTTGAAGATTTTGATAGATGGCCACGGTTTATATTTCTTTTTTAGATCAAATTATGTCCTAAGGGTACTTTCCTTTTTACCCTAGGATTTTTATTATTTACCATAATAATGTTTCATCCTAATTACTTTGGGATAGAATTTAGAATAGGAGTTTTAGTAGGATTAGAACTTCTTTCCTTGGCTAGCACGGATTAGTAGGCTATAAATAAAGCCCGAGGAGGCTGGTTTTTAGGCATTCAAGTTTAGAGATTCCTATCTCACCAATACAGAGTAGTTTAGAGAACTAGCAGAAGCTTTAGGGTTTGGCATTTGTGAAAGCCGACGTTGGAATTTTAAAGTTTCAAAGTTCAATTCAATGCAAGTTAGTTCTTTTCCATTCAAGATATGTGTTTCGATGAAGAGCGAGTAGTTCCCCAAGCTCTTAGGGTCGGGGTGAGCTTGACGTTAGCCATGCGTGCTTAAGGTAAGTACTTGATGTTGATATCATTGTGTCTTGATCATCTCCTACGAAAAGTGTTTAGTCCTTATCGCAAGAAAAGGGATTCATGTTAAAAACTTGGGCTATAAACATAAAATTGGTAGAGACAATTAGGTTTATTTGCAAAAGTATTCCTAATCGTTGGTGTTCGATAAAAGCTTGTCCCTCGGGTGAGATAGCGCAATTGTCCGTCTTATTTACCTTATGCATGTTTTGGTTAACGTTGTGGCAAACCCTAGCCTTAGGAGTTGCTTTTAATACATATTTAAAACCATAAATACATTGTTCATTTTTGTCTAAAGCTTCGCATCCATCCTATTGTATACGTCCGTTCTTTGCCGACAACCCTAACGTTACTGCAGGACCACTCGATATTGACACAATAGGTCGATATCGACACCATTGAATTAGGTCGACATTCTCTGAGTCGACGCCACCTATTTGCACCTGCATCTGTGCTCGAGATCGAGTGAATAACTCGATATCGAGTGCCCTTGTGATGACCGACAGTCTTCTGAGTCGGTCGACAGTGCTGCTGACATATCGAGATCGACCTCCTAGGTCAAGATTGACTGCTTGTTTGTGTTTTATATGTCTTCTGCTGCACTAGGAATCTACGGCCACTGTTGACGTCGAGTGATTAACTCAAGATCAAGGCTTTTGGTTGATACAAACGTGATTCCAAGACTATCTAGGATCCCGCTGACACGCTTCCTCGTGGATCGCTCCTGATTCCCTACCACTACAACGGGGAGTCTTGAATTTATTTGAGTAGCTAGGGTTTAGAATATTTTATTATATATTTCAATTCAAGTCCACCCTCCATCAAATTTCGGTGCCCTTGCCGGGGAAGCTATTAATCGCGCCCTAGTAGTCTACCTCACGTCTTCTTTGAGTGTTGTTTTATAGGTGTATGCAACGCGCTGATCACATGCCTGAATTCGAAGCAATAGAAGACCATGAATGTTATCTCCATCTACGATCTAGAGTTCAAAGAGCCGTGGCTGACGTAGAAGCCCAAGCTCATGAGATTGAGCGCCTAAGGAAGCAAATCGAGGACTTCACTGCTAGAGACGCGGCACAAAGAGAGCGTGGTGACATGGAGGAGGAAGCAAGGAGGCGATATGAAGCCCAAATCAATGCCTCCCTCAGAACGCAAAGTAATATATGCACCCATTGCTCCTCGTGCCTGAATCGACTATTCTAATCCCTTACTCGAACTTTGAAATTAAATCTAGCTTCTTAACAAAAAATAGGAGACATCAATTTGAGGAAAAACCTAATGATTGCTCTCTAGAGCATATAACAACCTTCCTTGATCTTTGCGACACTATATCTGATGGACAAAGCTTTGAGTATGTAAAACTAAAGGCTTTTTGTTGGTCTCTTGCAAGGAAAGCACCAGCATAGTTGGAGAGCCTAGCAGCAAGATCGCTCCACACGTGGGATGAAGTCAAGGATGCATTTCTAAATAAATTATTTCCTTCATCCAAGACGGCAGTGATTCGTCAAAAGATCATGGCTTTCAAGTAAAAGGCTCATGAAACCCTGGCGCAAGTGTGGGAGCGATTTAAGGAGCTTTTGAGGTCCTTCCCTATGCATGGGCAACCACCCTACGTCATCCAGGAGATCATCTACAACGCCCTGGACGTAGCTACTAAGGAGAGGATTAACACCTACACCTCCTATGGGTATCTTGAACTCCTACCACAACAAGCTTGGGATACCCTAGAGAAGTTGGTGGAATTTGACAACACTTATGGGACTCCTGCAGCCTCCGACTCAAGGCCCGCCCCATCAATGGCACTCTATGAGCCATGCAAGGAGATTGATCCCGATGTCAAAGATCAATTCATGAAAGATCAACTCAGGAGGTTGCAAAAGCAAGTCAAGTTCCTCTCCGCCACCCAACCCTGCGCCAAATAGGGCTCTGAGTGGCACATCACCACCGCTCACATGGAGCAAGTGGATCTAGTGGAGACTCACCAGGAGGTGAGGTATATGTGGAATCCCAATCGCCAGGGATATCAGAATTGGGGAAATCTACCAACCCAATACAACCCTAGGGATACTCCACCTTATCGAGCTCCAGGCCATCCGGAGAGAGAGCAAAGAAGAGATGATGTCCAACTCATCCTTGATGAGTTAAGGAGGAACTAGGAACAAAACCAATAATCCAGCAGCGCCATCCAAAACCAACTATAAGGGCGCAATGCCCGCGTGGAGGAGATGGACATTTGGAGGAAGAACATGGAGACCCAATTGGGTAAACTAGCGGCACAAAATCCAAAGCCAGCCGGAACATTTCCAGGACAACAACAACCAAATCCAAAGGGCCGATTCGGATACATAGCCGATGTGAATCTAAGGAGTGGATGTCAATTGCATGAGCTATGGAGCAAAGGAGAAGTCACTGAAGATGCAATCGATGTCGACCACCCAGTCGATGTTGAGGGCCCGGTCGACGTCAAATATGAACTCGATGTCGAGCCCACTGCTGCACCACAGAAACCAGAGGAGCACTCAATCTCGAGTGACCCACTCGATATCGACACCCTTGTCGATGTCGAGTCCTCTTATCGACAACAACTTCAGACTCCTCCGAGGTCGACCAACCCAGTTGATATCGACCCCCTGCCGATGTCGACTAGTCAAGAAAGCCAAAGTCGACCACTTTAGCTCCATAGCCGACCAAATCACTCCCTTTTCCCTCCAAGGCACTAAAAGACCCGGCGGACAACAAATTTAGGCTCTTCGTGAAGATCCGACAAGGACTCAACGTCAACATCCCACTCACGGAAGCCCTTAACGAGATATCGGTATACATGAGGTTTCTGAAGTACATTCTCTCCAAGAAGAGGTCCATCATTGAGATCGCAGTGAATGAAACTCAATCGAATTCCCTGAAAAGCACGGCGATCGAGGAGAGTTTGCTATGACGGAAGGGGTAGGAAAGCATAAATTCAAAGCCCTTTGTGACCTTGGGGCCGGTGTAAATTTGATGCCTTTATCGATATGGAAACAAGTTGGGGTAGGAGTACTAGAGCCCATCGCCATGAAGATCTACATGGTGGAGAACTCCTTTGTGAGACCCATAGGGGTTGTGGATGATGTCCCTGTCAAGGTGGTCAAGTTCTTTATACCCACGGACTTCATTGTGTTGGACATGTCAGAGGATCCTATTGTGCCTATCATCCTTGGTAGGCCATTTTTAGCAACCGCTAATGCTAACATCAACGTGAGGAATGGCACCCTTATGTTCATAATCGGGAACGAGATCATCGAGTTCCGCTTCAACCCGACGATGAGTGAAACCAAAAGGATAGAGGTGAAGAACATCGGCCTAAGCAAGGACTACATCCCTTGTAAGGAGGCAACACAAAGAATTCTCACACTTGGAATTTATAAAGAAGATGGGCTCACCCCTGTAAAAGAAAAGCTTTGCAAATATTTGTTGATGAGAATAAAAGCTGCAAAGAGAGTTGAGATCGACTGTCCCTAGTCGAGATCGACCAATGTACTCGATATCGACCCACCCATCTCGATGTCGAGTGCCACTGATGATCAACCGAGTTGCCAGGAGCCTAAGTATGGGGTCTCCACTGCCGATGTCGACCAAACCACCCCGACATCAACTATTGAACTCGAGATCGACTCCACCAAGTCGATATCAACTAACCCCCAGCCTAAAGATCGTTGTATCGGGCCCGAAATGGTAAGCTCAGGTATGATCTCTAACCCTCCTCTGTCCATTACTAATGATTCCACCAATGGGAGGGTCAAAGCTCCATGGTTCACTTATATTAGTAAGATTAGGTCAAGGAAGAGAAGGAAAGATCCAAATAAAGAGCCTAATAAAGAAGAAGCCTTGGTTGCCGAGCTTAGATTCTATCAAAAGGACCTAGATGATCCAGGAGAAGGGAAAACGTTGAAGGGGCCTTATTATAAAGGGTCTTGATGCATTGACAAAGAAGTCAGCCTAGCGACTCAAAAATCTAGAGCTTGTACATAAAACTTTAAATTTTTTCCACTTAGAATATTTTTAGGATTTAAATTTTGGATTTTGGTTTTGGAAACTTTGATAAATCATGGTTTATTCATTATGATCTAACCAGAATTTCAAGTTTCATAGCAAAAGGAACAATTAAGAAGAAAAGAAGTCCCTGTAGAAGCACTTGAGATCGACAAGGCCAGTCGACATCGACTGCCTAAGGTCGAGCCATCTCCTGCGATCGCATCGATCACTCAGGAGCAATACAATGCACTTGATATCGAGTAGGTACCTCAATATTGACCTCCCCCTAGAGACCCTCGACTTCAACTTCTTCAACACAGACATGCTGTCGACATCGACACCCTGACTCGAAATCGACTTCTGGCATCAACCCAACCTGAAATCGACCTCCACCGTAGGTTGCATTGTGAGTTTCTCTCTTCACCCTTGTTTTTATTTTAATACAGTGAGGACACTGTATATTTTACTTATGGGGTGGAGATGAAACATATCTTTCTTGGCTTATTGTCGAAACTTGGCTAATTTTTAAATTTTTTATTGCATTCATGTTTAAAGTTTTATGCATTTTAAAATTCAAGTTCTTAGTACTTTAGTTTTATGAAAAATGCAAAAATCCAAAAAAATTAGAAAATGTCAAAAACAAAAAATGCATATTTACCTTATTTAGTTTGTTTTAGGCCCTACTTAGATGTCCAATGATGAAAACTCAATAGCTAACTTGATCATGTAAATCCTATGGCATATTTGGATGGTTTAGCCTAAGTCCTTAAAATTGGTTTTATGTAGATTGTGAACTTGTGATAAAATTGAGCACATATGATCCTAGGCTAAAAAGCAAAATCCAACAAAACTGTCCTAGTGAGAATTTTGGCCTATAGGGAGAAAATTAAATATCCCTCTGCTTTCTTGAGTGAATTTACTCTTCTTACGCATCTCTAAATGTTGTGATAGTTATTCAAAGCCAATACATACATACATACATACATACATACACACATACATACATATATATATATATATATATATGTTTATGTTTATGAGAATTAAATGATGGAGGCATCTTTTAAGCCATTTTATCCTCTCTTTACCGACCCTGAATTATCTCTGCTTGAAGCCAAAACATTAGCCTGAGTCTATATATTGTAAACTCCACAAAATTATCCCTAGCCGAATAGAGCCTGACCCCCATTTGGGAATTGAGACTTAGAGTTGGTTATTATAATTTCTTGTGGAAAGAAAGTGCATATGTTTAAGTTTTAGGTAAAGAAGAATCATGGGTTGGTATATATTTGCATCTTGTCACATATTTGTAAAAGGATTTTTGGCTCACCAAATAAATACACATTATTTTATTAATATTCGTTCAAAAAAAAGCTATTACATTATAGTTAAGTGCATGAGCCAATTATTCCTTAGTTCTTTTATTTTTTGCAAGATTTATATTTTGAGAGGTTTATTAGGTTTGAAAGAAAGGTTGAAGTTCTCCATAAAGAAGCAAGTTTGGAAAGTGCATTATTTTGGGAGATATGGTTTGGTTCAGTTGTGTTGAATTTTAGGCGTCTTGATTCCTAAATTTTATAAAGCCCCACATAACTAAATAATTTCATACCCTTTATTTTCTTACCAAGCCCCATTACAACCCCACCGAATGGAGTCTTCTTTGAAGTCTTTCATTGAGCGAAAGTCCTCCTAATGGTTCTTATTGCATTTACATAATTAGTTGCGAAGTGGATTATTATAAATTGCTATGTTTATGAGTTTGATATGGAATTGGGTTGAGAGTTGATCTTCATAGCCTAAACACATTGAGAGTTGAGTGAAACACATTATCCCTTTGAGGATGGATTTAAAATTGTCTATGCCTATGGATCGCTCATATATGTGTGATGTTGTTAAATTCACTTGCTTTGATTTGCTACCACTTATGATGTTGCTTTTGACAAGGGCGAAGATGTGAAGAATGTGTTGTAGGTATTGGTTATTGCTTGAGGAAAAGCAAGTCTAAGTATGGGGTGTTTTGATTTACATATTTATAGTCATTTTAATTGCATATTTTGACTTCATATTCCATTCGATTCCTAAATTAAAGGTTAAAAATAATGAGAATTTGTGTAGAATGTGCTAACGTGCAAGAAATAAAGTCTGCACAAGTTTTGTTTTGAATGTATAGGAATTGGAGCAGAATTGGAGTCAAAACAAGAAGCCAAGTGAAGCAGAAAGGCAGTCAAGATCGAGTCCTACACTCGAGATCGACCTCCTGGATCGACGTAGACACCAGGAGTCGGGCCAAGACAACACATCTACTGGGAAGCACTCGACATGACTTTGTGTCGAGTGGACATATCGACATCGACACCCCAAACGAGCTCGAGTGAAACCAAGACAGATCGAGCAAAAATGAAGCACTCGATATAGAGTGGACATGTCGATATCAAGTAGAAGAAATCCACGGATTGGATGCGGTTTGAGCGATTCGAGTTGAAGATCTTGATAGATGGCCACGATTTATCTTTCTTTTTTAGATTAAATTATGTCCTAAGGGTACTTTCCTTTTTACCCTAGGATTTTTATTATTTACCATAATAATGTTTCATCTTAATTGCTTTGGGATAGAATTTAGAATAGGAGTTTTAGTAGGATTATAACTACTTTTCTTAGCTAGCAAGGATTATTAGGCTATAAATAAAGCCCTAGGGGGCTGGTTTTTAGGCATTCAAGTTCAGAGATTCCTATCTCACCAATACAAAGTAGTTTAGAGAAGTAGGAGAAGCTTTAGGGTTTGGCATTTGCAAAAGCCGATGTTGGAATTGTAAAGTTTCGAAGTTCAATTCAATGCAAGTTCGTTCTTTTCCATTCAAGATGTGTCTTTCGATGAAGAGCGAGTAGTTCCCCAAGCTCTTAGGGTTGGGGTGAGCCCGATGTTAGCCAAGCGTGCTTGAGGTAAGTACTTGATGTTGATATCGTTGTGTCTTGATCATCTCCTACGATTTTGTGTTAAGTCCTTATCGCAAGAAAAGGCATTCATGTTAACGTCTTGGGTTATAAACATAAAATTGGTAGAGACAATTAGGTTTATTTGCAAAAGTATTCCTAATCGTTGGTGTACGGCGAAAGCTTGTCCCTCGGGTGAGATAGCGCAATTGTCCCTCTTATTTACCTTATGCATGTTTTCGTTAACATTGTGGTAAACCCTAGCCTTAGGAGTTGCTTTTAATAGATATTTACGACCATCAATAAATTGTTTATTTCTGTCCAAAGCTTCGCATCCATCCTATTGTCTTCGGCCGTTCTTTGCCGACAACCCTAACGTTACTGTAGGACCACTCGATATCGACACAAAAAGTCGATATAGACACCATTGAATCGGGTCGACATTCTCTGAGTGGACGCCACCTATTTACACTTGCATCTGAGCTCGATATTGAGTGAATAACTCGATATCGAGTTCCGCTGTGTCGACCGACAGTCTTTTGAGTCGGTCGACATTGCTGCTGACTTATCGAGATCAACCTTCTAGGTCGAGATCGACTGCTTGTTTGTGTTTTACAGGTCTTATGCTGCACTAGGAATCGACTGCCACTGTCGACGTCGAGTAACTAACTCGAGATCGAGGCTTCTGGTCGATACAAACGTGATTCCAAGACTATCTAGGATCCTGCTGACACGCTTCCTCATGGATCGATACTGATTCCCTGCCACTACAGCGGGGAGTCTTGAATTTATTTGAGTAGCAAGGGTTGAGAATATTTTATTATATATTTCAATTCAAGTTCTCCCTCTATCATCGACCAATGTCGCCCGATCCATCTGTCCGAGTATATCCTCTAGCTGAAGAGCCGGGATTTCTGCACCCCCGGGGGCCTGAACACCGTCGTTTATCTCACCCTCAACTACTCGGCAAGGTTGTCCTCTGCCCCGTCATGCTGGACCCCTTGCCCAACTAGTCCATGTTGTGTATCGACCATATTTCTACATATTCAAGGTTTAGTTTAACACCCAGCATGGAAGCACTCAACGACAATTATGATGATCCCCTTCAAGGGGGATCGCCCTTAGGCCCAATTTATATATCATGAAGGCTATCTAGAAGCCGCCCTTCGAGGGGCGACTGACTAGAGGAGGCAATTACCTCATGATCTCTACACCCTAACCCTGCTACTCTAACCACCACGGTGCAAACTCCTTGGAGTCTTCCAGATGCTCTATAAAGTATAAAACTAAGTTTCGCCTACCCTTTCTCAAGTCTATATCCAAAAGGGATGGTCTATCACCTTTCTACCCACTCGATTACCCTTCTTCTGATCAATTTCTTATCTTTAAGTCAAGGTTATTAAGTTTTGTTCATTGAGTTAGCTCTTTTAAATTCATTTTGCCCTTTTAAAACTCTTCAAAACTCTCTAAAGTCGGTGGGCGGTTTTTCAAAACATGCCCTCAACCCTCTTTTACCCGGATTGAACAACCTCGCTCTGATACAAACTTTGTAACAGCCCAAATATAAAAATTCGGGTTACATTTCAAAGGTTGGATACCTTTGTTCGGATCTTGCAATCCAGGTACGGGTCGAGTTTTCAAAAACTCAAAAGTTAGTCTACTTAAAGTGGGGATTTTGAACCCCAAAGCAAACGAAGGGCTGTTGGGTACCCTCAACCTGTCCAATTGACTAAGTCGCGCAATTCATTTTCGAGTAAAGTATGCAAAACTAAAAGCGGGTAAAACTTGTCATGGTGGAGCCGGTTCAAAACCAAAACACGAAAAGCACAAGGGTGAAAACTTCCAAAGCAATTCGATAGAGGTCAGTTTCTCGGTCATTATTCGCCCAGAAAAATTCCCCGCCATAGAAGCATGGATCACACATAATCTGTAATAAACCTAAAAACAATATGCGGGGCAAGGAGTCAAACTGAGGCCCAAACGCATTCTGGGTCCCACAAGTAGGCATACACATACGCTATTCCTAATAAAGATGCTTCTAATGCAGAACGGAACTTAAACACGCAAGTCATGCTTATCAGGGTATAATACGCGAAAATACAGTAAATGGCCCTAATAATTCCAAGTGGCATATCCCTCTCCTACCTCCACCCCCTTCCCGTTAGGGCGGAGACTTGCAAGTACGATGCTATAGCATAGCAATTTCCATCCGCAGATGGTATATGTGCGCATTTTAACCCAACATGCTCATAAGGTGAATCAAGCTCCCAAGCTCGACTCATATACTGAATCGATGAGGACAAACCCGATGAGACAACTGGGTCGTCCTATGACCCTAGCAACGACTCTAGGACTCACAGATAACGGTCGTTCTCTTTTTCATACACATAGAGTAAACGAATGCTCATACGAGTGTGCAAGTCCTATCATGATACTACATGGTATGCTTTTATGTTATGTAGAACCTAGTACATCATAGGACTACAAGGAGGAAGGTTTATTATGATTAATCCGAGTAAGCCCATAAAGGAACTTACTTGAAAAGCCGAACAGAAAGGTAATAGAAGGGCAGATGTCCAAGCTACACTAAGCACCTAATGAATCACAAGGAAGCTATAAGTACCCAATCCTTCTAACTATTCACTGACAGAACACACATTCAAAAGCATTTCCCAAATCGCTTGATCATACAAAACAGTTTAAAACATAGAAAAAGTCTAAAAGCCGAGATATCCTAAAGTTAGGTTAAGTCATAACAGTTTCTCATGTTCCACCGTTAGTCATCTGTCCAAGGTCTCACTCCAGTTAATGAGTCAAGAAGGTCCAGTTAAAAGAGTCCATAGTCCAATAAGTCAGATAAGTCCAATAAACAAGGTCCGGCGAGTTTGGTTCATGAAGTACAGTCCATTCAAGGTCATTTTTAAATCGTTAAGTTTAGTTAGGTGGTTAAGGTCAGATTGTTAAAGGAATCTCGGCATCTCAGTTTGAAAACATGAAAGTCTCTTAAAAGCATTTCAAAACATTCAAAACAACATGCTTAAACACATTTCAATTTTTGTTTAAAATCATATTTTACTTTATTAATTAAATCTTGGAATACTATTTTCAAAATCCAAGTTTTGAATCGACAAGAAACCCGACGCAAATTGAAACAAACCAAAACTGGGTCAAGGGCCCAAGAGAAAGGGGAGCCGGCCTCGGCCAAGGCATTCTGGGCTAGTTTCGTCGCGACGAAGTGGCCGCTCACCACGACGAAACTGGCTTCCCGGCTCCCGCAAGAAAGGGCCCTCACTGGCTGTGAGAGACAACTTTCGCTGCGGCGAAAGCCGCGCTCGTGGCCGCGAGGGGCTCCTTCTTCTTCCTCAGGTTCGATTTCTAACTCGCCGCGGCGACCACGGTTTCGCCGAAGCGAGACTCGAACGTGTTGGCTCATTTTTGCCTTGAATCGAAACCGTTTTAACCCAAACCAATTCTTAAACAAAGATAAGTCTATTCTGACCATGATCAACACAAAAGGACTCAACCGCAGACTAGAGGGGGGAGAGGGATTACCTAAGCTTCTTCAAAGATTTTCTTCAAACCTCCAATGGTGGTCATTCGAGCTCCGATTCGACTAGGAAACAGTGTGACTGCACCTAGGGAAGTTAGAGGATGAGTAAAAATTCACCTTTACAAGGTTTTCAACTAAAAACAAATGGAAACGAAGGGATTTAAGCTCACATTTGCAGAATAGGGGAAAGGGGGGGGGGGGAATAGATTCAGCGGGGCTCCTATAGACGGGAGATCGGCTTCTTTTGGCCTTGGGAGGTAAGGGAGGCAATAAAAATCAAGCGTGAAAACAGGAGGAAGGAAAAGGAAGCAAGACGAGGGAGAACGAGACGATTTATCGCCACGACGACGGAACTCGATTCTTCCTCGCGGCGGCGGAAGGGGTCTCACGACGGCGACCAGCGCATTTCTCGTTTCTGGGTCCCTCTTTGCGGAGGCTGTTCGTATGGGGAGGGATGCTAGTTAAATAAAATATCAAATAAAATACCAAACCAACTCCCTGTCCAAGCAAATAAAATACAAGAATCCTTCCCGATGTAGCATTAGGGAATTCGGGATCGAATCCATGAGGAGGTATGTCAGCGGTTCCTAAGCTTGCAGTTATGCTCAATTTTGACTCCAAAAGACCACTCGATATCAAGTAGATCAATCGATATCGACTACAATTCCAGTCGATTTCCAGCAATTTCCTGTAGAAGACAAAACAGACAGTCGACGTCGAGTTGTTCACTCGATATCGGGTTAGTCACTCGATATCGACCTCTATAGTCGATTTCGAGTCTTCAACAGAAACAGAAAAGTAACCAAATTTTGTCAGAAAAGTGTCCGAAGAAAGTAAGAATGATGATGGAAGGTTGGAAAGAATAAAAACTCAGATTTTTATGAATTCAATAAACTAAATAACCTCCAAGATCGGGGATTAATGCCACAACGATAACCATATAAGATAGATGCCAAATTCATGAAAGATGATGCCTTTCCGTCAAATAACTTACGTTACCAACAATTAGGTGATTTAAGGCTCTCGCATAAATCCTAAGAGTTACTATCCAATTTCATAATTAATCCAAATTCACAATATGATTGTCTTTCGCTTCAATAATGCAAACTAGGATCGACCTACTACTTTCGTAGAAGAATCGTGCATATAGGATAGAAGACGAAATTGCATACAATCATACCTTTGATACATATACTTACATGGCTACCGTCGGGCTCACCCCGACCCTAGAAGTAAGGGAACTACTCGCGCCTCATCATCATTGACATCATCATCATTGTTGAAAAACAACTTTGAATTGAAATTGCAAGGAAAGAGTACAACCGAACAAAGCAACCTTCCGGTCTCACTTCCTCCTACTCCACTCGGCCTCTCTCTCTCTCTATACTAAATCTCTGCGATATTGATTGCTTATTGAATGACTGAAATTGAATGAATAAACTCAGCCCTAATGGCCTCTAATTATAGATTTCAGACCTCGTTATCCGAGGATAAGAAAATCTATCTTTATTCCTAAGATAAAACTAAATAAAGTAAATAACTTAATCACTTTAGGTAAATATCAATTCACCATAAAGGATAACAAGTCTGATGATAAAGGATAAAAGATCTCGACTCAGGATAGATGTAATGCCTTCGGATAGAATTCTATCAAAAACAGCGTCGGATCTGTCTCCAACAGCACTCGATATCGACCAGCTCATGTCGATATCGACCTCATCTCTTCTATCTCGAGCCAGTTCTACTTGACCTCGGATTTGAACTCGAACTCTATCAATTCACTCGATTTGGGGCACTCGATATCGACCACTTATGTCGATATCGACCAGTGTGTGTCGAGATGCTCTTTTCTTCTCCTGCTCGATTTCTGGTGTTTTGTTTTCACTCGATGTCGAGTCTTTAGGTCAATTTTGACTCCTTAGTAGACTTCGAGTTCTTTTTCAGATTTTCTTCTCTTCTCCAAATTGCTCCATTTTTGTCTCGATTTCTACGAAATAACATAAAAGCTCGTGTAGACCTCCATAATTGGCAAATAAACATAAACTACACTAATCTTATGCTTTCCCAACCAATATGCATGAAAATATGGATAAAATGGACATAAAAGTAGATGGAAAATATGGCAATTTACGCGCACATCAAACACCCCATACTTAAGCTTGTTTGTCCCCAAGCAATACATTTAGCGGTCATTCAGGGGAAGAAACTAAACCCTCAACATCATAGATTCATTGTTATATGTCCCTACAATCAATTGCCATCCTCGAAAAGGTACTAATGTCCACTGTTCCATGCCTGTGAATAAAAGCAACATCATACTCACAAAAGGAGGGTTATATGCAAAAAAAAACAATTTTGTGCAACATAGCATTAATAATCAAGAGGACTTTTGCAAGCTTATGAAAGAGTAGATTAGTAAAAGGTTAAAGGTGGGCTAATTTTTTGCCATGTGGTATTAAATCTGAGAAAATAAAATTTCTTTCCAAACTTCATTCCACATTCTTTCTTCATAATATTTCTCACATTTCGCTCTTCGCTCAATGCTTTTTTCACTATAATGCTTTTACCTCTCTAACCTTAGTACTGTCTTCTCGCGAGTCGCAAATATGGGTGTCATGAATGGCCCCGGATACTTAGTACTTCGGACTCCTCACCTTGTGTCCCATCTCGCCGAACTAACATCTCAACGAGCAGGGTCGACCTACCTTTATCTCCTGAGGTGATCGGATTTTTTCTCACTCATTAGATTTTCCATATTTCAAAATTACTTTCATTCATGCCAACAACTTCAAGAATAATATGCAAACTCCATATAACAACTCCAAAGATGACATTCATTCTCAACATAATCCCCAGATAGGGTATAAGGTATAAAAAAAGGGCAATATGTAATGTATGTGGAGCAATAATGATGTAAGGCTCATATATGGTTTGTGTATTGCAAATATGCATAGGTAAGGCTAGGATATGAAATTGAGCACATGTATGGAAATTATAAAGTCCTCCATCATCTTATCATGCATATGTCAAAAGCAACTTCAGATTTTACCTCTCTTTCATGGTTTTCTCTAAAAATTGCACTTCATTGTGACTTCCCTTTACTAGGCAATTTCATGTTACATCTCTAATGAATCTACTTTTGCATCTTCGAGTTCAATAAAAGCTTCCATGACACTTATTCTTTATTTTCAAAATTTTTAATGGGGGTGATTTTTTCTTTTCTTTTTTTTTTCTTTTTTTTTAAAAAAATAAATATGATGCATAAGATAAATAAACATATCTAAAGTTTCTATGTAAAAGTATGCATAAACATGAAAAAGAAATATGCAAAAACTACGAAAAATTTTTAAACATGCTCAAAAATGCTAAAAATAAGCAAGTAAGCCTTTCCCCACCCCATACTTAAAGATTACAGTGTCCTCACTGTATAAGAACTAGGGTTAAGAAGGAAACTTACTAAAAATTCACGAAAATCAGGAGTTGAAGACGTTTGTAAGGGCAGTCGATATCGGGTAGACCAGTCGATATCGACCAGTTTTACTCGATTCCTGGGGGTTTCAAACTTCAGGGTGATCTTATGTCGATCACAAGCTCTCTAAATCGACCGGCTTAGTAGATATCGAGTACTTTACTCGATATCGAGTTCACTTTATCGCTTCTCCTCTTGTTCATGAAACACGTTAGAAAATAAAACTAAAAACTAAAACAAACATAAAGTCTCAAAACAAACCAAAAATGTCCAAAACATAAAAATTAATTGTCTTGTTACAAGCTCTAGTCTTTATAGTCGCTAGGCCGACTTCTTCTTCCATGCTCCTAAGGCGGTATCTGCAGAGCCCATGTAGGCTGGGCCTCAAATAGCACTCCATTCTTGTCTCTCAGCTGCATCCCGCCTGGATGGATCTTGTTTACAGTAAAGGGACCCATCTTCTTTGTTTTGAACCTACTTGGGAACCAATGATCCTTTGATTTTGAGACATACAACTTATCTCCTATTTCATAGTTGCTCGGATCATCACTGGATACCCTGCACAAGTGCACATACCAAGGCAAACCTCTTCCAAATAGAGATAAATCTTTAATTGAAATAGAAAAAGAGGAATTCGTACCTTGGCTTACCTTTTCGGATCTTTCTTCTATCTGTGGGTCTAGTCGATATCGACCAGTGTCACTCGATATCGACCTCTGTTCTGCTCCTAGTTGTTCTGACGATGTGGAGGAATTCGACTCGATCTGCTGTACTCGATTTTGACCTGTGTTACTCAATATCGAGTGGCTTTTCTCTCCTTCAGCTTCTGGTTAAGTCGATGTCGGCTTAGGGTTTTGGTCGATTCGACCACTGTACTCGATTTTGAGTTCTCTGCTCCGACATCAACCCCATACTTAAAACCTAGCACATAATCTTGAACAATGTTAGTCGATATCGACTTACCTGGGTCGATTTCGAGTCGCTTTTTGGTTCCTTCTTTCAAGATTGCCACGATTTCCTCCACTTGGACTTCTATAGCCCTCTTCTCTAGCTCTTCAGGGGTCATATTTCTTACCTTTGCCTCCCCGCATGTGATGTAGACACCTTTGATTGACTTTACCTCCATAGGCCCTTCATTCTTCTTCACCGTCTTGTTGAAGGCGTACTTTATTACTTCATCACTAATGGTGAATGAGAGCAATCCTTTCCTTACGCTAATGTTCGCATCCACGGTTGCTAAGAATGGTCTTCCTAAAATAATGGGACAAGCAGGGTCCTCTACCATATCAACAACTAGAAAATCAGCAGGGACAAAGAACTTACCTACTTGCACTGGCACATCATCCACCATGCATGTTGGAATAGCCACCGTGTTGTTTGCCATGAAAACTTTTGCATCTACAGGCTCTAGGGCACCAATCTTTACCTTCGACCATATGGTTAGTGGCATAATGCTAACACTAGCCCCTAAATCACATAATGCATTAAATTGGTATTGACCTAAGCCTATAGGGATAGAAAACCTACCTGGGTCCGCTCTCTTTTCTGGTAGCTCCAACTTGTTGCACTCCTCTGCGATCTCAGCAATTGATCGCTTCTTACCTAGTATGTCTTTGAGGAACCTTATATATGATGGCATCTCATGAAGAGCTTCAGTGAATGGAATTGTTACATTGAGCCCTTGAAGCATCTTCACAAAGCGCTGGAACGTCTTTTCCGCTGGGTCCTTTAAAGTTTTCTTAGGGAATGGCAGCACCTTCTTCTTCACTGCGGCTGGAGTTGAGTCGACATTGAGTAGAGGGTGGTCAATATCGACTGGAGGAGTCGATTTCTGGTGATGCTCAGATTCTGTATCGACATCGAGTGAAGGGAACTCGACGTCGACTGCACCTTGGTTGATATCGACTGGATTAGTCGATATCGAGTCATCTTTTGGAGCTTTCTCCTCCACTTTTTGCTCGGGCGTTCGCAGTTGACGCCCACTCCTTAGATTCATAGCCGCTATTTGTCCAGTAGTTTTTCCCTAAAGATTGGGCACAGTAGATCCTGGCAGCGATCCTGACGGTTTGGGATTTTTTTCAACCAATTGACCCATTTGGGTCTCCATGTTCTTCTTCCAAACGTTGATCTCCCCGAGCCTAGAGTTGATGCCTTGCAGCTGAGTATGGACGGAGTTGTTGGGTTGTTTAAACTCAGTGTGGTTCCTCCGCATCTAATTAAGGATGATCTACAAGTCATCCTTCCTTGGTTCCCGCTCAGGGTGCCCTGGTGCTCTATAAGGCGGGGGATCCCTTTGTTGATGTTTAGGTTGATAGAACCTTTGATCCCCCCAATACTGTTGATTGCCCCCTCCATAGGGGCCTCTCATCCACTTAGCTTCCTCATGTGTCTCCGCAATGTTGACTTGCTCAAGATGTGGACAGGCATTGGTGTTGTGCCTGGTTGAACCACATTCCTGGCAAGCTTGGTTGTTTGATCCCCCCAATACTGTGGGCTCTCTCTGCAGCTGTAGCTACCCTTTCATTGGCGATTGTAGCATTGTGGTCCTCTATCTCCTTCCTCAATCGCTCTATGATTTGAGCATGTGTCTCGTTCTCCTCCATGATTCGGATAGCTCTGTTTCGAAGATGGAGGAAACATTCGGGCTCGTCTATACTTTCCAAGATAGGTTCGCGATCAGAGCATCGCATAAACCTGCAAAATCAGCACTTAAAAGGAACGTGAGAAAAGCTTAGGGTGCGATTGATTGCCTCCCCGGCAACGATCGTAGGGGGAGGGATGCTAGTTAAATAAAATATCAAAGAAAACACCAAACCAAACCAACTCCCTGTCCAAGCAAATAAAATACAAGAATCTCTCCCGATGTAATAGTAGGGAATTCAGGATCGAATCCACGAGGAGGTATGTAGCTCGATATCGACCGCTGCAGTCGATTTCGAGTCTTCAACAGAAACAGAAAAGTAACCAAATTTTGTCGGAAAAGTGTCCAAAGAAAGTAAGAATGATGATGGAAGGGTGGACAAAATAAAAACTCAGATTTTTATGAATTCAATAAACTAAATAACCTCCAAGATCGGGGATTCATGCCACAATCATAACCATATAAGTTAGATGTCAAATTCATGAAAAATGATGCCTTTTCATCAAATAACTTACGTTATCAACAATTAGGTGATTTGAAGGCTCTCGCATAAACCCTAAGAGTTACTATCCAATTTCATAATTAATCCAAATTCACAATATGATTGGCTTTCGCTTCAATTATGCAAACTAGGATCGACATACTACTTTCGTAGATGAATCATGCATATAGGATAGAAGACGGAATCGCATAAAAATCATACCTTTGATGCATGTACTTACATGGCTACCTTCGGGCTCACCCCGACCCTAGAAGTAAAGGAACTAATTGCGCCTCATCATCATTGACATCATCATCATTTATGAAAAATAACTTTGAATTGAAATTTCAACAAAATAGTACAACCGAACAAAGCAACCTTCCGCTCTCGCTTCCTCCTACTCCACTCGGCCTCTCTCTCTCTCTATACTAAATCTCTGTGATATTGATTGCTTATTGAATAAATGAAATTGAATGAATAAAATCAACCCTAATGGCCTCTAATTATAGACTTCAAACCTCGCTATCCAAGGATAAGAAAATCTATCTTTATTCCTAAGATAAAACTAAAGAATATCAATTCATCATAAAGGATAACAAGTCTAATGATAAAGGATAAAAGATCTCGACATAGGATAGATGTAATGCCTTTGGATTGAATTCTATCAAAAACAGCATCGGATCTGTCTACAGCAGCACTCGATATCGACCAGCTCATGTCGATATCGACCTCATCTCTTCTATCTTGAGCTAGTTCTACTCGACCTCGGATTTGCACTCGAACTCTATCAATTGACTCGATTTGGGGCACTCGATATCGACCACTTATGTCAATATCGACCAATCAGTGTTGACATGCTCTGTTCTTCTCCTGCTCGATTTCTGGTGTTTTGTTTTCACTCGATGTTGAGTCTTTAGGTCGATTTCGACTCCTCAGTAGACTTCGAGTTCTTTTTCAGCCTTTCTTCTCTTCTCCAAATTGCTCCATTTTTATCTCGATTTCTGCAAAATAACATAAAAGCTCGTGTAGACCTCCATAATTGGCAAATAAACATAGACTACACTAATCTTATGCTTTCCCAACCAATATGCATGAAAATATGGACAAAATGAACATAAAAGTAGATGGAAAATATGGCAATTTGCGCGCACATCGGCGACCAAGAACTCGCGGCCGCAACTAGGTCAGTGGCACCTGCTTATAGATGGAATCAATGCCCGACCTTCGTTTTTGGGGCTTGATGTTCAAGGGGGGTTTCTGGAGGTGGGTTTTAGGGAGTTTTGTGATTGAGGAACACAAAGGAAGGGTTTGAAGGATGGTAAGATGGATTAAAGAGGAGAGGGTGAGTGAGGAGATTAGGGTTTTGATTTTCTTTTCAAATGGAGGGAGGAATGAGGCTAGGGTTTGTAGCTCAGAATTTTAGGATGATTTGGGCCTCATTTGGGGATTGATGCTTCCCTTAAATAGGAGACCAAAGTGGCTCTCTAGGGTTTTTAAGGAGAAAAGGACAAAACCATTAAGAGAGTGTGGGAAGGAAGGGAGGAGAGAGACGTCAAGAGAGAGAGATTTCGCTCGTCTGACCCCGAATCCCGACACTCGAAAGATTTAAAACCGAATTTTCGAATTTTTTCAAAACGACTACGAGACTCTATGTTTTCAAATTCGAACTCGATAGCGAAAACAAGATTTTCCAAATTAAATTTCCAAGTGATGCCGGAATTATTTTAAAGGTTTTTTTTTTCAAACTTTCCAAATCGAGTATTTAAATACTAATTAAATTTCCGACCTTTACAAAATGTGCTTGGTTTTTACCAGTTGCTAGATGTAATTTTAGGGTTGACCAACCCCCAAAAGAGTACTTATGGAAAAAATTATACAAATGTTGTCAGAGGAAGGTATCCATTGACTAAAGTAAATCGTTGATTTATTTGATTTTTTTAATCTAAAAAATTAAATAGTTAATTATGATTATGTCATTTATTGATTTAAGAACACTGAAGCCAACGATGGGTTTTTTTAGATGGTATAACAATGATATATCCACTACGAATTCGAGTATATCTTTGAACTCCAATTCCAATGGCGAATTCAAAAGAAGAGAGAATACTCTCGAGGAGAAGATTGCAACCTCGAGCGAGAAGAAGAAGTCATTGAGCTTGGAGGTTAAAAGTCTTGAAGTTGAAAATTGGTTCTTATAGTATGAAAATGGGATCTTGAATAATGAAAATTTGACGTTGTTCTATGATCTTGTTTGTTGTGCTAGTAGTTTTTGCAAGGCTTTTAAAGCTGAATTAGCTTATGACAAGTGGTGGAATCATTTTTTTAATGTATTTTTTATGTTGTTGGATTGGATATGTTTAATATAATGAGCTTTTTAGAGTTTTTAATTATGATTCTCTTACATCTTATTTATGTTGGAAGCCATGACAGTAACAAGCCCATGAGGTTACTGAAAAACAACAAATAACAAAGCTAGTATAGTTATGAAAGCAACGTAAGCCACAATAGATATGGTTTTTTTCAGCTTTTAAATGCAAGTTTTGATAGCAAACCAAGGTCATCCAAGAAATGAGATAAAATACTAATCAAATATCTTAATTACATATGAGGTGCAAACATGTTACATGGTTAAGTTTACTGAACATGTATCAAATGAAATGGGGGGACATCACTCTATGTCCAAGCTCGTGGATGTTTGCACCTCATATGTATTTCATATGTTCTTCACCTATAGTTTCCAAAAGCTAACTAAAACATCACGGGCATCACGTCCATTGAGTTTCCGCCATCCACGAGGTTGAGGACATCACTCCAACCTCGGATTGTAGTTGTTCATCATTGTTTGCCTCCTTTGTTTTCATCTTCTTTTGTCTTTCTTCAACTCAGATGCCTTGTTGCGCCTTCCCCTCCTTTGTCATCAATCAACCTTTACACTTCTTCACATTATGCCCATATTCTTTACATAACAACACAAACGAACAATCACACTTAATTAACAATCGAAAACTTGAGGACAAAAATTCAGTTGTGCCATCAAGAGGCAAATTGTTCGCAAATTCTTGTCTTTTACAATGTCTAACCATAATTTTTCATCTAACACCTAAACAAGTGTAAGAAAATAAATAAAGCCAAGTTATTGCAAGGTTAAGCTAGTGTTGTAATAATATATCAGTAACTAAAAAAATTATAACTAAAAATTAGCTACTGCATGTGTAATGTTAAGCTACTACTATAAGTGACCCATAAAACTCAATTGTAAGTAAACCATTCACATCAATTGTAAGTAAACAACGAACCCATAAAAATCAGCTTGAGTAAGCCACAAAAATGAGCAACTAACCAATAAAAATCTGTTATAAGTGACCCATAAAAATCAGTTGTAACTAACTCATAAAAATCTGTTCTAAGTGAACAACGAAACCATTCACATCAGATTTAAGTAATCCTTAAAATCAATTGTAAGTAACACACAAAAATCAGTAACTAACCAATAAAAACCACTAAGAAACATACCCTTTTTTCAACCTCTTCAAACAATTCGACAAAGATATCTAAAACACTACACTTATCTGAATCATCCACCTCAAATTTGACATATTCAAGATGAATATAAAGCATTTGCAAAACTATCTTAACTCTCATCCTACATATTGTAATTAAAACATAAACAAATTTAGAGATCGGATTGGAAATGCTAAACCCAAACTAATACATATTTGCAATAGTGTAGGCAGTTCATTGCAATCATTATTGCAAAATCACAATATGTGGGAGAAAAATAAACCAAACTCCAATTCACAAATTTGAAACTTCAATCACAAACTGAGTATTTCACTTTAGTAATTGAGCATAGAAGATGAGTTATTAAAACCCAATTACACAAACCCTAATTTTTAAAAAGGGATTCACATACTTGGCACCACCATCGACGGTATCCAACACCTCATCCAGTCATCTCGGTTCGGTGCAGTCAACATGCGTCGTTTACTCCGATCTCCCTTCCTTTGTCGACCTTCCTCTCTTCTTCTTCCTCTTTATCATTTTTGCCTTCCACTTTGTCGACCTTTTGTTGTTTCAATAACATTTGTTTTATTTTTTTTAATCACAAAAACTAATGGACCAAAGAGCTATTGTTAATATTAACGGTTTAGGGGCACGAGGCAAATTTACTCAAAACCTCTGGTATACCGAGTGAAACTGGTGAAAGTCTTGTACACCCTGCGAAAAGCACTATACCTTGAGGGTACCCCACGAAATTTTCATATATACATACATTATATTATATTATATTATATTATATTATATTATATTATATTATATTATATTATATTATATTATATTATATTATATTATATTATATTATATTATACTCCTTCCGTCCCAAAATATAGGTTGTTTAACATTTTAGCATATTTTTTAAGAAGTTAAAAACTCTATAAAATATTGATTTTTTAATATATTCATATAATAGTAATGAGTATAAAATTATTTTTAGAAAATTAATAAAAAAATATTGATATTTTATAAATTTTTTAAATTTTTTAAAAACTTGTAAAAAAAATTCAAATGACTTATACATTGAGACATATAGGGTATTATATTATATTATATTATATTATATTATATTATATTATATCATATCATATCATATCATATCATATCATATCATAGCATATCATATCATATCATATCATATCATATCATATCATATCATATCATATTATATTATATTGGTCTAAGAGATGGTTTAGGGCAATGTCCCCTGAATTAAGGTGGCTCTATTCAATTTAGTCTTTTAATTATTTGCATACTAACGTAATTTAAATATCATTATTCCTATTTTCATCCTTCCAATTTCTACCTATTTTATTGGATTAATATTCTTTTCCAATCCTCCATAACTCTCGCTCCCTCATTCCCTTTACCCTTTCAATCTCCCTAATTCGAATGCTCATCTCGATCATCTTGTTGAAATCCAGGTATGTGGCATTCAATGTTTGTAAATTAACATTCAATGAAATTCTTTTCTTTCCTACAAATATTTTTTATCATCACTTTTCATTATCGTTTAAATGATCAACATTTGCAAATAAATTTATTGATGGTTATCTTTTTCATTATTAATTTGTTCATTTTGGCAATTGTTGATTATCCAAATTTGTTTGAATAATTCTTATAGATCATTATTATTTGTTTTAAATCTATGGTTTCCTTAGTTGCTTGCGCACATGATTATCCATATTTTTGTATTGATAATCCCTTAAGTGAAATGAGGATATTAATCATTTTATTTCATTTTTCATTGTAATTTTATTAAAATCTTGCTAATTTTATATGTATCCTAATTGTACTAATTGGTAATAAACAATATTTGTTATTTCTTCTCTCTTGTAAAGCAAATCGATGGAACTTAAATTTCATCAAGTTTCATATGGAGTACAATTTTCTTTGTTTGATCCTACATTCCCATGTTAAGTTCATATTCAGTTAATAGCAATGTAGAAGAAGAAGAAATTATTGGTGTGTTAATTGTATACGTCTTTCCAATGGTATGTTATTATCTATTGTTAGTTATATTTTAATGTAAATTGTTAAAGCTTTTGTAGTTCAATGATTTGATAGTTTTCTTCTTTTCATAATACCATGTTACAAGTCTAATCATGGCATCTTATAAAAATGAAAATGGTAATTCATTTGGTAGTCAGTTGTTAGTAGAGTAATATTTTATTGCTGTGATAATTTTATATATTTTTTAGTAAAACATAGATAAGTATGATTGTTTTAATAAAAAGTTCAGGTGGTAAGTAGAAAGTATATTTTCGGTGAAGGATTGCAGTGCATAAGTGGAGCCATGAGTAATCTTGGAAGGCCCTCCTCAGGTATTGGATGGGTGTATGAGGAGTTGAATATTTATTTTATTATATTTGTGAGATAAACCATGAAAAATATAAAAATTACTTGATTCAGTTGTTATCTGATTTGTATCATAACTTCCTTGTTTTTTAGGTAAAAGAAGATTAAGGGATTTGTTGCTTCAAGAAGACAACAAAATATGTGCTGATTGTAGTTCCCCAAATCCTAAATGGGCGTAAGTTCAACGTATTTCCCTCATATGAGTTTCTATATTGTCAACTTATCCCATTATAGAAAGCTTACCACATTTTATATATCACTTGAGCTTTTAAATCAAAGCCATCTTTTATTTTAGCAGTAATGTTTTTAAATTCGAATTGTTTGCAATTGGTGATTATGTAATGAAACAATATTTTTAAAGTGAACAATATGTTGATGTTGATATATAATATTTTCTTTGAATTACAGATCGGCCAATATTGGTGTTTTTATATGCTTAAAGTGTTGTGGCGTACATAGAACTCTTAGTGCTAATATCTCCAAGGTATTAGTCAGTAAATCCATGAGAAATTTCAGATTTTATTATTGCCCATATGCAACTATATCAGAAAATTGACTGATCCATTCATCATTGTGATATCTCCCATATTATTTTTGGTAAGTGAATTTATGTTGTTTTGGTTTCATATCATGTTATTCAACTAGTACAAAAGTTTTGATTGCTTTCCATTTTAAAGAAAAATAAGCAATTAATTTACTCGCGTACCTATACAAATGAAAATGACAAAAAAAAATCATTTGAAAAACCAAAACAATAGAAAAGTGTTCATGGATTAATTGGAAAAGAAGAAGAATTAAATAAATGAAAGCTTATTATAGCCCTGTAAACATTTTGTTGTATGTTAGGATAAGTTATAAAATTTATATAGTTTAGTGAGAGTATTGAAATTATTTTATTATGAATGCTTCATTATTTATATTTTAATCGCTATACATCATCAAATGGATTTCTATATTTTCTTTTTTTCTTTTACCAAGAATGATGCAACTTTTTAAACTCTTTCTTAACCTAGAAGATTCATAAGGAATTTATGTAATTTCTCCATAGATTTAGAAACAATTGTTGATAAACTAACCATAAAATGTGAGACTATCATAAAACCTAACCAAAACAAAATTTTATATCATCTAGAATGTTGATGGAGAATCATCCCAATTATTTATGGAGTTAATTTGAATAAACATGATAGCAAAAGGCAAGTTCATGTCTGTTTGATACCATGCATATGGTTCGAGAAGAGGAGGGATGGATCAAGTCGGCTAACCGAAAGAAGAAAAAACAGTTTGTGCAGAAAGAGGGCAAAGATGTGAGGAATTTTATTCGGACAGATCTGGGAAGCAGGTTTATGTCCCTTTCAGAAGAGGAGAATGGTGTTTTGAGCCTCATGAGCGAGGTTCACCTAGACCTGAATAGCACAGGTGAGCAATGGGAGAGTAGCACTCACAAGGAGGATGTTGATGGATAGAATAAAAATAGGAGCGTGGAATTCATGTGGTCTAAATGATCATGTGAAGAATAATATCCTGACAACTTATTGCTGGGATAATGACATTGCTCTTATGGCATTCTTAGAAACAAAAATTCAGCAAAAAAATGTTCTCACTATAAGGCAGAGTTTGATGTATGGTTGGGAGTGTTTGGAGAATAGCACTAGTACGAGTAAAGGCCGGATATGGGTGACTTGGAATCCTGGAATTTTTGATGTTGTGCTACTGATTAAACAGCCCCAGATTATGCATTGTGTGGTGAGTACACGGGATGGTAAATATAAGTTCGAAGCTTCATTTGTTTACGCGAAAAACTATAGGAAGGATCGAGTGGTCTTGTGGGAGCAGATTCATGGTATTGAGAGAAACCTTGCCCATCCGTGGATTGTGCTTGGGGACTTTAATTGCATCTATGAGTTGGAGGATAAGTGGCCTATGGAAGCTGCTAGCCATGATAACTTTGAAGAACTCAACTCGATAATGACAGAGTGCAAAATCTATGATCTGGAATACATTGGAGCGAGGCACACATGGTACAATAGAAAAGAAGGGAAAGAGAGGATTGAGAGGAAAATTGATCGAGTCCTTGTAAATGACGAATGAAGGGATAGCTACCCGAATACGAAGGCTTTCTTTGATGTACCCGGCTGTTCAGATCACTCCCCTTTAGTGGTTACATTAAGGAATGACTTTGTAGCTCGGAAGTTCCCGTTTAAATTCAAAAACTTCTGGTGTGAAGAGGAAGCTTTCATGTCGCTGGTTTCGAGTGCCTGGACAGCTGATGTGGTGGGCTCGAAGCGGTACATATTTGCACAGAAGCTGAAGAGTGTGAAGGAGGTGCTGCGTACATGGGATAGAGCGGTTTTCCCTGAGCTCCAAAGTCAGATCAAGTTAAACCGTAAGTGTTTGGAGGAGCTCCAAGTGCAACTTCTGGGCGACAAAACGAATAAGGTGCTTGCAGCAAGAGCATCACAGGCTGAAAAAGAATTACGGGAGAATGTAAGCAGATTGGTGAGCCTTACTGCCCAGAAAGCAAAGGTTCATTGGATACGTATGGGAGAGGAAACTTCTTCCATATTTTTTAGGAGTGTGAAGGAGAGACGAGCGATTAATGCTATACTCTCTATGAGAAATGAAAGGGATGAACTGCTGGAAGAGGAACATTTATTTAGGAAGCATATTCTAAGGTACTTTGAAGAGTTGTTTGGCACTGAGGTCAGGTGTGGCCCGTTTCCGAATATTGCTGAAGGGGCTTCTGTTCCAGTGGATACTATAGATGGTCTGGTGCAACTTCCTACAAATAAGGAGATTAAGGGTGCTGTTTGGTCGATAGGCATCAACAAGTCGCCCGGTCCCGATGGTTTTGGAAGCCAATTTTTTCGGAAGACTTGGGGCATATTGGGCAGAGACTTTAGTCGGGCTGTGATTGAGATTTTTCAGCATGGGAAGGTCCTTGGACAACTGAACGTGACCTTTGTGTCCCTTATTCCGAAGGTCAAGAATCCGACTTATGTGAAGGATTTAAGACCTATATCTTGTTGTAATACCATTATGAAGGTTGTTAGCAAGATTATGGTGGGGAGGATTAAGCCTTTGTTGGCTGAGCTGATTGGAGACAATCAAGGAGCCTTTGTACCCGGACGCTCTATTGCCCAAAACTGTGCAGTGGCCCTAGAAATTGTGAATGGGTATGGTACTAAGCGTGTTTCCCCGAGATGCACTCTCAAAATTGACCTACAAAAAGCATATGACTTTGTAAGTTGGGACTTTGTGAAATCAGCTCTGGAGTATTTGAAATTCCCAGATCAGATCGTGAACGTAATTATGGGGTGTGTGTCTTCCGCTTCCTTCTCGGTGCTGATTAATGGAGCTCCTGAAGGGTATTTTCGGGGCAAGCGTTGTCTTAGGCAAGGAGACCCTCTCTCTCCTTACCTATTTGTTATATGCATGGAAGTGCTCAATCGAATGCTATCAGAGGTCACTAAAAACCCGGATTTTAACTTCCATCCGAAGTGTGAGGCAATGGAGTTATCGAGCTTGGCCTTTGCTGATGATCTGCTACTGTTTTGCCGAGCTGATGAAGGTTCAGTTAGAATACTTCGCAGCTGCCTTGATCAGTTTTTCAAAGCGTCGGGGCTGCGAATAAATGTATTGAAGAGTACGTGCTATGTGGCTGGGACGAGTACAGTGGAGAAGGATGCAATTGTTCAGCAACTGGGTTTTCAGGAGGGGAAGTTTCCCGTGACCTATCTAGGGATGCCTCTTCATGCCCGGAGAGTGAATATTGCTGAGTATGGTGTGCTGATAGAAAAAGTTGAATGCAAGATGAAGTGCTGGGCAACGAAACACATCTCGTATGCCGGTCGTCTACAACTCATTAAAGCCGTTCTTGGTGGGCTATTCACATTCTGGGGGCAGAACAAACTCTTGCCTAATGATGTATGCCGTCATCTGGAGAGTTTATGCAGGAGTTTTTTGTGGACCGGTCATATGGGAAGTAAACAAGGGGTGGTAGCATGGGATGTTGTGACGAAACCATATGAAGAAGGTGGAGTAGGTATAAAACAGATTCGGGCATGGAACAGGAGTCTATACTCGTCTCTGTTGGGTGACTTACTGCTGCATAGGGAGAGTGTTTGGTACCATTGGGTGCAGTGCAATTATCTAAGGCGTGGCAACATCTGGTCTCTTGAAACACGGGCTAACGACTCTTGGGTGTGGAAAGGTCTGCTCAGGGTCAGAAACGAGCTGATGGGCACAGCCGTGTTACCTGGTGGACAAGTTGACTTACGGTTTGTCTCTCCGAAAGGTCGGCTGGATTGTGGACGAGTCTATGAAGAAATCCGATTGAAAAGTCCTTTGGTGGATTGGGGTGAACTGATTTGGAAGGGAGTACACTCAAAGAAGTGGGCATTTGTCACTTGGGTGGCGGTAAATAAGAGATTGAAGATCGGGAGAATTATCAAGCATTGGAAGGGCCTGGAAGCTGCGTTGTGTCCACTTTGTGAGAGAGATGAGGAGTCTGAGACCCATTTGTGGTTCGAGTGCCTTGTAATCCAAGAGATCAGGGACGTTGTGTGGGATTGGGTAGGGCTCCCAAAGCGCACGGGTGGCCTTGATCCTTGGCTACATTGGTTCGGAAATGAGGATAAAGGGGTAAGGAAGAAGGTAGTGTTTAAGACTAAGTTGTTAGTCTTTTTTGCTTTTGTCTACTACACTTGGCTTGATAGAAATAGTGTAGTGTTTAAAAGCGAAAGTTGTAAGCCTAGATTTTGGGCATTGCGGATAATAGAGTCATGTAAATACCGTATCTCGGTAAGGTGTAAAGGCACAACACCGGCCGAGAAGGGGTGGTTGAGTAGATTATTGAACTCGACAGGAACATAGGGGATTTCGGGAGGGTTAGAGGATACCGAGAGCTTAGAGATTAAAGAGTAGTAGAGGATAACTTTTTGGGTAGTTTTTTTGGGTATATTTTGTGCTCGAATCTTGGATTTGAGCTTGGGTTGGCCGGTTGACCGCCGTCGTTTGTAATTACGAAATTTTCATCTATCAATTAACCGCTTCAAAAAAAAAGAAATTTGTTTTTGATAAGAAGTCGATATGAGTAATGACTCATCCGCCAAAAAATTTTAAGTTGTATTCTAATTTGTCTTTTGTTTTAATCTACATCCTAGTAATGGGAAATTGCCGTTCTTTAAATTATTTAATTTTAGTAAACAAGATCATCTATATGAAACATATGACATTAAATTATATTCTTAATTCTTTATACCTAATTGGTGGATCTATAAGTGATACATTCAGGTCTTATCTGTGACATTGGATGATTGGTGTGATGAAGATATTGATGCAATAACCGAGGTTGGAGGAAATGCTTCTGCAAACTCAATATATGAATCATTCATACCAGATGGTCACACAAAACCTGGCCCAGATGCAAGTCATGATGCTCGTACGAAATTTATAAGGTTTACTCGTGTGTCTTCAATTAACTTCTATTAAACAAATTTTTTAATAGATGATAATCTTGGTAAACTAAATGTCTACATGATCATTTTTAAATAAAATATTGTTCTTATTCATGGATCTAGGTCAAAGTATGAATATCAAGAATTCATGAAGCCCAATATGCGAACAACAACATCTCAGTCTTCTCATAAGAATGATGTGAATAATAATCATGCAAGCCCATCCAAGATAGAAACTTCCGTTAAGTTTTTCTCTTCTCAATTGTCATTTTTTAACACATTTCTATTTAAATTTTTAAATAAAAAATGAATGGCTTAATTATTTAGATGATAAAGGAAAAGTCTCATAAAGTATTGATGAATATGATGAAATTTAGAAATTTGTTTGGTAAATTGTTCTATGAATGTTTTATAATCATTTGTGGTAATTATTATATGGTGTAAACATGTAACAGGAAGTTAAGGTGGAATCTATGGGAACATTAAAGATCCTAGTGGTAAAAGGCACTAATTTGGCCGTTAGAGATATGCTATCAAGTGACCCATATGTTGTTGTTAGTCTTGGCTTGCAGGTTGGTCTTACTAATCTAGTTGATTTATGTTCTACATTAAAGTTTTATATTTACTCTTAAAAATTTTAGTTGCTTATATGTTCACGTGATAAAAAGATGTATAATTATTTTTATAATTATAACCTTTTATATTTGATTTCCCATATTTTTTTCTTTTTTATCAACTTTTTGTTACTTAACTTTTTTTTACAATGTAGGTATTGTTTTTATTTTTTAATGAGTAATATTTTGTTTGAGTGATAAAAAAAAAACAGATTTAATATACTATTTGCAGAGTGCTCAAACAACGGTGATAGGAAGTAACTTGAATCCTGTTTGGAATGAGGAACTCAAAGTTTCTGTACCTCAAAAATTTGGTCCACTAAAAGTGGTAAATCATCAATTCCTTCTTCAATTAGAAAAGTATCTTTTTTTACTAATCTTATGTGCTTAGCACGTATCTTTGTTATGATGATTGTGTCCACTATATTTTAATTTATTATTGCTTTTGAGAAATGTATGTTTAGTAAAAAAAAATTATTTGGTTAGTTTTCTTTGGATCTCGAAAACTATAGTGGAAAAATCATTGAGATTATTTAAAAATAATTGAGATTATTTAAAAAAATTATTTAGAGAACCACGTTCATTTGAGAAAATGGAAAAATCATTTATTTATAAATAAATTAAACTTCAAGGAAGTTGAAACTCCTAAATATTGGATTAACTTTTTATGATTATGAAAAAAAGGATTACGAAGTTACTACACATATAGACACGCATACAACCCAATTCATTTTTCTAATTAGACTCTTAAACAAATGGTCCCAAAATAAAATGATAGGAAGAACACAACTAGAAAATAACTTCAAATCCTGGAGAAATAATATTTCCTTTTATTTCCATCTAAATATCTTTTTAGGTCTGATAGATGTAAAGCTTTCTGATTAATATAAATGTTGTGGTCTAGTCAACAAGACTTCAATTATTGTGGCAATCTAGTGTGTGTATAAATTAAAATTACTTCTCGTTGTGTTAAAGAGGTAGGATACTAGTCACCAGTGGTGGATCCAGGATTTTAGTTAAAGGGGGGTTGAGCACGAATATATCAGTGATCACAATCTCAACAAGAGTAATATTTGAAGGGAGGATGGCCAACATCTCTTTTCTACACAATGTAATAAAATAGATCATTTTTTGTGTAGCAGAAGCAACCATAACTAAAAGAAATATACAACATAAAAGATATATAGCGTTAAGCGGATTCAATGGTGGATACCTACGTCTTTACAATCATCACAAAATTGTGTTCTGGTTCTTAATATACTTTCACGTGCACATATTCTTGAAAAGTATGTTATATCTACATTAATCTCCATCAATGGCTTCACTAAAAAATTGAGTACAAAATTCAATGGTCATTCTGTTCCCGGGGTTGCATTGTAACAGAAGACCATAAAACACATGCTGCAAAAGAACAAATTTTCAGCAATATCAATAGAAAACAATAAAAAACACATTTGTAGGAAAACCACAATTCCAAATCACAATCCATAAATTTACTTTTCAAAACCACATCCACAGATTCACAAATTTATTTCTCAAAACCACAAATTTAAATCACAATTTCTTGAAATTTATTATCAAAATCTCAAACCCTAATCGAATTTACCCCAAATTGATTCTCAAATCCACAAATTCTATATCTAAATTGATTCACATCTCAACCAATTGAACTTAAAAACAATCAAATTAAAATATAGAAGAACAAAAACTAATAACTAACCTTGAAGATTAAAGGTTCAAATCGAAGAAGCCAAGAAGAAGAGCAATGAAGAGGCCGGCTCTGCGGGACTGTGGGAGTTTGGAGACCGGAATGCGGGGTAGAAGAACAATGAAGAGGTCGGCTCTGCGGGACTGTGGGAGTTTGGAGACGGGAATGCGGGGCTTCTCACACTGCCAAGGGGCTGGGTTGCGGTGGTGCTCCGGTGCCAGGGTCGGCCGGAGGTGGAGCCGGCGGCGGCGGTCGCTCAGGGACTCGGGGTTTCGCTTTGGCTGTGGTATGAAAGTGTTGCTGAGTTTCTGTGTGAGAGGTTGTTCGGGTCTGTGTAAAAAAAAGGGATTTTGATGTTTAAAAAAGGGAAAAAAAAAAGGTGGAGTTTGGGACTCGAACTTGGGTCTATGCACCCAGAGTTAAATTGTTCCCGTGCCCGACCATTGAGCCAAAGCGTCATTGTATTAACTAGTCGACTTGACTTATATTTATTACAAAAATACCTGATATATAAAAAATATACATAGACCTTTTTTCGGATTGGGGGGGGGGCTTCAGCCACTCCGAGCCCCCTGTGGATCCGCCACTGCTAGTCACTCAATTTATTTATTAAAGGTTGATAGATCAATAACTTGAAACATGTGCAATAATCCCAAGATATAATTAGTTTGTTTCATTAAAAAAATAATTGACAATGAAAGTAGCATAACATTAACGGTATCTTTTATGAAATTCTTTACAAATTTTAAAAGTTGAATAAATCACATTCTCAATATCATCTTATAAAGTGTCATGTGAATTAACTATCACAACTTATAGACATTCCCAAAAATAAATAAATTTAATAATAAACCATTATTAATTGCCAACAAACAAACAAATATTGACATTGATATATATTTTCATGTAGTAAATAACCGTAATATTTCTTGTTAGGTTTAAGTGATTGTGAATAGAGGGTTAATCATTGCTCTGTGTGCACTATACAATACTCCCTCCGATCTAAAATGCAAGATTTTTTTATTTTTGACACGTATTTCAATAAGCTAAAAACTATATAAAATATTAATTTTGTTATAAAAAAATTTACAATTTAATACTTCTTACTAATAAATATTAAACTATAAAAAATTTAATAAAAAAATAATAATTTATACACTTTTTTAACACATTAAAATACGTGCGGAAAAGTAAAAAATCAAACATTTTTAATAGGAGGGAGTATATAATTATAGTTGGTACCCTCACGTTGGAAGGTTCTAGTCATACTATCCTACATTAATCTATTGAACAGTTGTTTTTTAGTTTATGATCAATTTGTGTGATAACCTAAATACCAACATTGACACAAAATTATGTTGTTTGAGTAGTTATTATGAAAAAATGCAATCTTTCATTTATTTAATAATATCATTATTTATACCAACTCCTATTTAGTGTGATTAAATTAGTGGTTTTATTCTAACTAAATACTTGTATTGATCTTTGAGCTAATTTGGAACATTAAACAACAACATTGTCCAATAATCTTTATAACTTGATAATTTAGTTCAAAGCTTGATGTGAGTTGATAGAATCTATATTGGTTGTTACACTTTTCATTGATTGCTTGACGATGCTAGATTGACATATTACACTTCAAAGATGATATATATATATATATATATATATATATATATATATATATATATATATATATATATATATATATATATATATATATATATATATAAACTAACTTCTCTTTAATTTTAGCAAGTGTTTGATCATGACACATTCTCGGCTGATGACATAATGGGTGAAGCCGATGTTGATCTTCAACCTTTGATCTCATCCGCAATGCACTATCGAGATCCAGGAAAGTATGGAAACATGCAAATCGGTAAGTGGATCAAGTCAGATGATAATGCTCTTCTTCATGACAGCGCAATAAACATTGTTGATGGAAAAGTGAAACAAGAGATATCACTTTTACTCCAGAATGTTGAATCTGGGGAGTTAGAACTAGAATTAGAGTGGGCATCTCCTGAGCAATAGACACTTTCTCAACGCAAGCAAGAGAAAAAATTCTACCTGAGTAACTCTATTACTTCAAGTTTCTCTTGGACGAAATGAGTTATATTAAGAGATTTGTTATGGGAATTATACTTAAAAGAATGGGAGAAAAAATTAAAAATTTTACTTACTATTTACAGATATATGTAGGATTTTTTTTTATGTTATAACAAAATAGCACATTTGTTTATTTGGTTCATATCATTTCTTAATGATTTTTTTAATTTCTTTTTTTTTACTTTAATGGGTGAATGTAACGGCCCAGATGTAAATATTCGGGTTACGTTTCGAAGGATTGGATACCTTCATTCGGATCTTGCAATTCGAGTACGGGTTGAGTTTTAAAACAAAGTTTTTAGTGCTCACAGAAGGGATTTCGCATCCTAAATTCGCGATAGGGTCGTAGGGTACCCCGGACCTGTCCTACTTGACTAAGTCGCTCAAAACCAATTTTAGTTCAAAACAAAATAAAAGGAATTCGACGATACAACTTGTCTCGGCAGAGCCGGGTCAAAACCAAAATAAACGAGTATAAATATCCAAAGCATCAAGTCTTGTGGTAAATCAGTCTCTTGGTCAGCTGAACGTCCCAAAAGAAACCCTCGTCATGGAAGCACGGAACAAGCAAGGATTAAATACCTCAAACTATACCACGAGTCATGGTCGAGCCACTCATGCGGGCCCTGAAGACCTCGCTAAGGACATATAATATGCCTATACCTAAATAAAGGATGATCTAATGCAGTGCGGAATTATTAAACACGCAAGCATGCTAACAGTTTATATATATATATATATATCTGTGTGTGTGTGCAGAAAGCGATTAAATGGGATCCCGCACAGAATGCCAAGTGGCATGTCCCTCTCCTACTCCCGCATCCATGCTCGTTAGTGCAGGAACCGGCCAAGTTCAATGTTATATAGCAAAATCTCATCTTTTCATATATCATGTCTCATGTCTCATGTTTTGTTTCATATGTCATTGTTTTCTTTCTTTCTTTCTTTCTCATGGTATAACATCAGACTCGATTAGGTACAAACCCGATGGAACTGGGTCGTCTTATGACCCTAGCAAATGACTCTAGGACTCACAATTTAACGGTCGTTCTACCATACGCAAAGAAAATACAAATGCTCGTTCAGTTGTGCAACCTTAGCATGCTACTACCTGAATATGCAAGATGCAACACCTACACACTATATGACACATCAGGCATGAGTTTCTAACTTGAGTAAGCCCCGGAGGACTTACCTGGAGTAGCAGATCACCAAGAGGAAAGCGGCAAGAGGATAAGCAAGCAGGTCACAGATCACCTAGCAATTATTAATGAACATGTATAAGCATACTGCACAGAACGGGATCCATTTACCACTACACATAATTTATCCATCGATTATTAGTCATAACATCATCATCATTATCTCGACTATCTTATATCACCATATGTCATCTCATTCTCATATCATATTATCTTAGGTCATCATATCTCTTCATATAACATCTCGTATTATATCATCATCCCATAATCTCGAGCTATCTCATAACATCAATTTCCTTAACTCGTTATATGCTTCCATTGCGCCGCTCGTCCTTAAATGTTGTTGATGACATCAGTTTGAAGACTCGTGGGTTATGGACCCACTATATGCTTCCACTGCGCCGCTCTAGTGCTATCCAGTCAGTCGTTCTCTTCCTCGCGTCGACGCTTCTTTCATAAGATGAAACAAGGTCCTAAGTTAACGGAGATAGGGGAGAGAAAAAAGCGGACAACCCGGATTCTTTATAGAGTCAAATACGAACCGAGACTGAGGATAACAAGACTAAAGACGAGGTCCCAACCCGAGAATGACAATGATATAGGGACACATGTTCGAATCAATAATTATCTAAATAGGACATGTATTTAAGATAATGTTATATCAGGTCATGTAATCACATATGGAGCTACAATGATAACCAAACAGAAATCTCCAAGGGCAACATCAACTCACTGACTCAAGAGCTCATTTCCCGTGGAATGCTTGCATGACTCATTTGGGTAAGAGAAAAGAGTACCCAAATTGTTTTCCCAAAGAAGAGTGGTCGAGTTGTGGACAAAGTCTCATGATAAGAAGACACTCGTTGACCATTGCAAGAATCTAGAGGGATGATTCGACAAAACAACTCATTCCATTAGACATAAAATCATATACAGAAACTTAGGTTATTTGAAGTTGATATTCTAGTACATTAATTAACTCGTGGCATGACCTATGGCGTCAAGTACCATACTCCATCACACACCCAAGTAATCAATGCACCCGAACAGAAATGCCGAATATGATTAGATTCCCAACCCAATTTCCCATGGAAGACGGTAATATCATAGAGAAGACTCGATAAAAAACATCTATCGAAGAGGATTAAAGAAAGAGAAGAAGAGGAAAAGAATAGTAAAGGAGAGAAAAGGAAGGAAAGGAAAAAGAAGGAAAAGGAAATGATCGATAAGACATCATTTAGAGGTGTAAAGACTCGGGATTTTAAATATTATCTTATATAAATTAAGAATTAATTTCGATTTAATATCGATTTAATTGGGATTTGGATTATAAGGTTTCGGAAAATTTTAAAAAAAAATTCCGTCCTCGAGTTATTGGATTTATTCAAAATCTTTCGAAGTGAGTTCCGACATTATTTAATTGAAAGTTTTAAATAAATTTTGTTCCGCTTCATATGTCGAGAGTTGTGAAATAATATTCGGATTTGGAAATTATATTAATTTTGAGTCGGGATAAGGTCGAGTGAGCGGGTTTCGGGATTTGTTTTCGGGTATTTTGAATTCTACATTTGGGACCACCCCTTCATTTCTCCTCCCCTTCCCCATTCGATTCTGCCAGCCATCCCCTCCATTTTTGGCTAGGCACCACCATCTCTTTCTCTCATCACCCCACACTTGCCCCCTTTTTTTTTGGGTAAGTGCCCAGTGCATCCCACGCCAGTACCTCACATCTTGATCTTTGAATTGCAACTGTACAGGGACTCAGCTCAGCTCTTTCCTTTCACCAGTTCTGTCGCACCTCTCCTCCATGTTCCTCCCTTGCCGCAAGCACATCCCACCACCACCTCCATCAGTCGGCATCTTCACCTCTTTCACTGAGTTTAACACCCAAACAGCCCCATTCTAGGCTCCTTGCCACCACCCCCACCTCTGCAGCTTCTCCCCCTCCCTGATGTGTGATGTGCGCGCAAATTGCCATATTTTCTATGCACATAAAAGTCCATTTTATCATCTTTTGCATGCACATTAATGGGAAAACATGGGATAAGTGTAGTTTACGCTTAAATGTCAAATATATGGGTCTGCACGAGTTTTTATGTGATTTCACAGGAAATAGGATAAAAATGGACGAATTCGGAAGAGCGGAAAAAGAACTCGAAGTCTTCTGAAGAGGTCGAAATCGACTGGGGACCTCGACATCGAGTGCATCAGAGACGTAGGAATCGAGCAAGAAATAAAACAGAGCATGTCGACACAAAAGGGGGTCGATATCGATGTCTGGAGGTCGATATCGATGCTTCCATATCGACCAAATTGATAGAAGTCGAGTGCCAGTTCAAGTAGGAGAAAGAGAAGCTCGAGATGAAGTTTTGAAGGGGTCGATATCAATGTCTAGGTCGATATCGACCATGCCAGCAGAGGAATCCAACTCAGATTTTTGATAGAATTCTATCCGAAGCTTGCACGTCTATCCAAAAGTCGAGATTTCTTATCTTCCACACCAGTTCTATCATGAGGAGGCTGATTTCACCATAGAGTTTTAGTTTTTACTTTTATTTAAGTTTATCTTAGAGAATAAAGATAAAGTTTCGAGTCTTTATCGACATCTATAAATAAAGGCCAATAGGGCTGAGTTTAGGTATCTAATGACGTAGAGAATTTCAGTTTCAATAGAGAGTAGTGACGAGTAGAGAGAGAGAGGAGGCCGAGTGAAGTTGTAAAGCGAGAGCGGAGTGGCTTGTTCGGTTATACTTTCTTTCGAAGTTTTAATTCAAAGTAGCTTTCTTTCAACAATGATGATGATGATGTGCATGATGAGGAGCGAGTAGTCAACCCACTTCTAGGGTCGGGGTGAGCCCGACGATAGCAATGTGAGGTAAGTGCATCAAAGGTATGACTTTTATACAATTCCGTCTTCTATCTCATACATGATCCTTTGCGAAAGTTAGGGAGATTCATTATTTGCATTATTGAAGCGAAAGCCACTCATATTGTGAACTTGAATTGCTCATGAATTGGATAGTAACTCTTAGGAACTATGCGAGAGCCTCTAATCACCTAAGTGTTGATAACGAAAGTTATTTGACGAAAAGGCATTAAATTTCATAACTTTAGCATAAAACTTGCATTGTTATCGTTGTGGCATGAAACCCCGAGTTTGGAAGCCTTTTAATTAATTGAAATCAACATAAAAGTCTTAGTTTTGTTTCTGATCACCCTCCTTCTCCATTCTATTTTCTTCTGACTCTTTTCCGACAAATTAGTTACAAAAACAGTTTCTGTGACAAGCATCGAAATCGATTGTAAGGTTCGATATCGAGGTCGAACATCGATATCGAGGTCTCTGCTCGACGTCGACTTGCTGTTTTGTCTTCTGCAGGAACTGCGCTAGGAAATCGACCAGAACTGAGGTCGATATCGACTAGTATACTCGATATCGAGGTCTGCTGAGGTCGAAAGCTTTAATCGTGAGTACAACAAGGGAAGCGCTGACCTACCTCCTCGTGGATTCGATCCTGAATTACCCTACTACTACAAGGGAGGGGATTCTTATATTATTTGTTTGGGACAGGGAGTTAGCCTAGTTGTGCATTATTTTATTTAGTTTATTTGAATCTCCTACTCCACCCCGTAGCGAACAAATTGGCGCCGTTGCTGGGGAGGCAATCAATCGCCACCTAAGTTAATCACGATCTTTTTCTGAGCTTATTCTGCAGGTTTATGCGACGTTCTGATCGTGGACCTATCCTGGAACCAATCAACGAGCCTGAACGTTTCTACCATCTTCGCAACAAAGCAATTCGCATCATGGCTGACAACGAGACACATGCGGAGATCATAGAGCGGTTGAGGAAGGAGATCGAGGACCACAATGCTACAATCGCTGCTGAAAGGGCTGCCGCTGCTGCTGAGCAAGCCCGTGCTGATAGGGAGGAGGATGCGCGCAAACAAGCTCAAGAGCGGCTAAATCAGTATCCACAGACGGCAATGCAATACATGCATCCACCGCTTCATGTTCCTGAATCTGCCATTATAATTCCTCACTCCAACTATGAATTGAAAATTAACTTCCTATCTGAGATTAAAAGAAATATTTTTAAAGGAAGACATAATGAATGCCCCTGCAACACATCTATACTTTTATGGACTTATGTGAAACAGTTGCTGATGGAGTAAATTTAGAGTATGTGCGATTAAAATCTTTTCGATGGTCTTTAGCAGGGAAGGCATTACAATGACTTGAAAGTTTGGCTCCACGCTCGCTGAGGACATGGGCGGAGGTGAAAGATGCATTCTTGAACAAATTCTTTCCACCTTCTAAAACGGTTATGCTGCGGCAAAGGATCACGGCTTTCAAACAAAAGCCAAGTGAAACCCTAGCACAGGCGTGAGAGCGCTTTAAGGACTTGCTGAGATCATGCCCAACGCATGGGCAACTTCCATATATCATCCAGGAGATCTTCTACAACGCCCTTGATGCGCCGAATAAGAAGAGGATCAATTCATATACCTCCTATCGGTACATTGACCTTACACCAACGGAGGCATGGGAGACCATTGAGAGGCTCGTGAACTTTGACAACACATATGGGGCTGCTGCGGCCTATGATGCAAGGCCTGCCCCATCTATGCCATTATATGAGCCTCCAAGGGAGATAGATCCTGAGGTGCGGCAACAATTCCATAACGATCAAACACGCCGCCTTCAAAAGCAAGTAAGGTTCCTGAGCAACAATCAACCTTGTCAGGAGTGTGGCTCAACAAGGCATAACACTAGTGTCTATCCACATACTGAGCAAGTATCCATGGCGGAACAACATGAGGAGGTCAAATGGACGAGAGGCCCCTATGGAGGGGGCAATCAACAAAATTGGGGTGATCAAAGGTTCTCTCAAAGGGATCCCCCAACATATAGGGCACCAGGTCACCCTGAGCGGGAGACTAAGAAAGATGACTTGCAAATCATCTTTGATGAGATGCGGAGGAACCATGCTGAGTTCAAACAAGCCAATAACTCCGTCCATACTCAGCTGTAGGGCATCAATTCTAGACATGGGGAGATCGACGTTTGGAAGCGCAACATGGAGACTCAAATGAGTCAATTGGCGGAAGCAATATCCTGCATCAATTCTAGACATGGGGAGATCGACGTTTGGAAGCGCAACATGGAGACTCAAATGAGTCAATTGGCGGAAGCAATACCCAAAGCGTCAAGATCATTCCCTGGATCCACTATGCCCAACCAAAAGGGCAAAACTACTGGACATATTGCATCGGTAAATCTAAGGAGTGGGCGTCAATTACAAACGCCCGAGCAAAAATCAGAGGAGAAGAAGCCAGAACAGACGTCGATATCGACCCCCCTGTCGATATCGACCAAGGTGACGTCGATGTCGACCTTCCAGTCGATGTCGACCCAAATTCTGCGTCACCATAGAAATCGACTCCTCCTGTTGGAGGGTAAAATTTCATGAATTTTATTATTCATAGTATAAATAAATTTATCACATTCATTCCATAAAAAATGTGGTAAACTTTTCTCAAATTAAACACAAGTCTACAAATCTAAAACTGGGCCTGAAAAATTCTATTACAAGCGCAACCCCATCAAGCCCAAACATGTCAAAAAAAGAAATAGGGCTGAAATGGGAGGTAACTTGTAATCCCCATTACCATTGCAGTTAAAAAAAATGCAAAAAATCAAATTAGGGTACAGTTACAGTACGTGGCCTAAAGTGGAAGGTAACTTCCCCTGTCACTCTATAAAAGCTTTGCAGCAGTTTCTTCAAGGCACCCGGCTGGTTTCTTCTCCTCTTTACCCTATTCAACTGCAAAACAAAACAACGAAAGCAGTTGCCTTCTTTCTCCTGGTGTTCCCTTCCTCTGAAAAAGTTCACCTGCAACCACACACAAACCAAACAAAAAAAATCAAGAGAAGAAGCAGGACTCCATCGGTGCTGCTACTTAAACTCTAGAACCAAGGGTAGAACTCTATCTTTAATGCTTTTCTTTGTTTGCAGGTTTACAAAATATACTGTTGGGGCGTTGTAGGTTCGAAATTTAAAGTTTCGCCTAGCGTCAAAATTCGTAGTTGGCTTGAAATTTAAAGTTTCGCCGCTACATTCGATCCGGCGCGGATTGGCTCATAGGGATGAGGTGCTGCCGGATTTTTCTTTGAGGGTTTTGAGTACCAGGAAGTTGAAATCAGTTTCCTGTATTAACAAAGAGGACTAGTTGGAGGCAAAAAATGCAGGGGATAACCAGATCAAATATAAACAAATTGATTTGCACCTGCCTTTTTACTCTTCAATCAAAACAAACAAAAACAGGTCCTCCAAATGCTCCCTAATTGCTACCAAATTGCAATTAGTCGGATAGCCCATAACCTTCAAAAAAGTTTGACAGTAATCCAAATAGAAAGCAAAAAAAAAAAAGAAGAAGAAGGCAACCAGTGACCGAAACCCAGCCCCATAAATGGGCCGTTCATGAAACAAATTCAGAAAATGGAATTCAAATTCCCCAAATTCACGTGCTTGGACTAAATCAATAGCCTAAGAAATCAAGGGGACTAAATCAAGACAAGGGGAAAATGATAAATTGAACTTGTTAGAAAACTGTAGTTGCAACGGGGCTCCTACAAGCGGTGGTAAGCTCGCCAGGAGAGGAGGAGGCTGAAAATTTGAGATTTTGAGGCTTAAATCGTGAAACCAAGTGCTGAATTTTGGGTTGAAATTTTCAAAAGAGAAATCACAGATACCTCGATGGTGTTTCGCTGACTTGTCCTTCGAATCCATAGTTGCTTCGTTCCTGATTTCCCCTCTTTCGACTGTCCCAAACCAGAAACCCCAAATAAGAAAGCCCTAATTTTCTCAAAATCCAAATTAGGGGCCAATCACAAGGGAGAGGAGAAAACCAAACCTGCTCCACCCTCCTCCGTTGCAATTGCGCAAAAACCGGCGCTTCAAGCCTTCAAGGTGGCGTGTTAATCGAGCGCTGCAGCTGCTCTCAAAAAACACCGTCACACTCTTTGTAATTGTAGGCATGAGGAGGATGAACAGAGAAAAAATCTGTCTCTGTTGAGGAAGAAATTAAAGGGGTTAAGAAATGTGAATATGGGCTATTGGCGAAAGCTAAAAAAAAAAAAGGAGAGAGGTGATCGAGTTGAGCTGGTCTTGGCCTTCCCAAAACAAAAATGCGGGAGATGGTTTGCCTAACACTAAGAAAATTGGGCTGGATCACTTTCTAATTAAAAAATCGGGCCCTCAATATCAATATACATGTATATGTTACTATGTATATACGGCCTAAGACTTTTCAAATATATGTATTTAATTACACAACTCACCAACTAAATTATAAGAATTAAATTGGCACAAATTAAGAATTCGAGTTTGATGAAAATATAAAATTAAACTCGTCAAATATTCTTTGTCAATTAATTCTAGTGGGTTAATCTCAAACCGGCTTCAACAAAAACGGAGTCAAAACCTCAAATCGAGTTTCACCAAATATAAACTCGGTTTTAAAAGAACTACGTATAGACTTGATACTCGTTTACGAGTTACGTAGGAAATTCGGTATAAAATTTAATATATATCGAATTCAGTCACCTTTGCCAAAATAAATCATTTGGTCCTATAAAAGAACTACATAAGATTTGATTCCGCTTTATCGGATATGTAGGAAACTCGATACAAAGCTATCGCTATTCGGGTTCAATCACACGATCCTCAAACGATCAAATTTTTAAAACCAAATCAAACTTGGTTCCAAAGAGAACTACGTATAGACTTGATACTCTTTTACGAGTTACGTAGGAAATTCAGTATAAAATTTAACATATACCGGATTCAGTCGCCTTTCCCAAATTAAATTATAAAAGAACTACGGGTGATTTGATCCCGTTCAAACGGGTACGTAGGTAGCTCGACATAAAGTTTAAGCTTGTCGGGTACAATCGCCGATCAAAAAGATCAAGTTGGTTTTCTACTTTGAACTACGTGAGGCTTGATTCTCTTCTAAGAGATACGCAGGCAACCCGTTAAATTTCGGGTGCAGCCCAAATCACCAAAACCATTCAAGTCTTGGTGTCGATACAAATTTGAATCAAGAGGATAACCAAAAGGGGTCGAACTCAAATATTAAAAAATTAAATAAAATGTGTTGTATAATTATTTGCGCATTTTTATTCAACATATTTTTGGCACGCCCAGTGGGACCCTTTTTGCCTTTTCATCTCTTAGTTTTATTCGATACTAATACTTATTTATTTATTTTGGTTGCAAGGAACATGGCACCAAAAGTGATTGTCAACTTCAACGAGCTTCCAGCAACCTTCATCATCAAAGGAGGTCGTTGGATCAAGAAACGATCATTTGAAGCTCACTTTGGCATCACTCAAGACTCGATGGCTGCAATGATCCCGATCAAAAACACCTTTGGAACTCTTCAAGCTCCGAAGAACAAGACCATCGCTAAATAGGTGTCGAAGTCTCCCGCAACACTTTCAAGGGAAGGGGGCATTAAGCCTAAAACCCCTCTAAGTCATGGGGATGGGAAGCTCAAGATCACCCGACTCGGCAACAATCAACCCGTCCGCAACAAGCTCAAAATGCAGGAGGGTGGTTACAGCAGCACAAAGCTCACTAATGAGGTCGCTCGAAAGCCTATCATTCATTTCATTAAAAAGAATGAGGGGTCAATTGCGGATTCTGCACAAATCGTCTCTGTTGCCAAGAAGGCAAACAAATCCGCAAAGAGAAAGGGACGCAAGTGCGGATCTCACTGCGGCAAGACAAGACCTCTTCTTGTGCTAGCTCATTCATCAACTTTAGAGCAAGCTAGTGCAACCCTTGCACAAGGTCTTCTTAGCTCGCAAGGGGCAAAAGAAATCCCTCATGTGGCTTCTCTAAGAACGATCCTAATGCGGGACCATCTTCTACACCTCCAGACACGCCTATCATACTTGGAGAAGGACCAATGACTCGAGCCCGAGCTAAGAAGCTTCAACGAGACTCATTCATGTTTGTGAGTCATGCTTTGTTCTCGAGCACGGTTCAACTCCCGAAGCCACCAATGAAGACATATATGTGCATAGGACTTCAAGAGATCGAACCCCCTTAGACCTTAGAAGTGCCGATTTTCACTAAGTATTGAACCTTATGTTATTTCCTATTTTAGCAACTTTCTTACTTAAGTTATTTTAGGAAACTTTAGGGGTATTTTCATTAATTTCTTTTAAGTGTTTCTTTTTATTAATTTCAGCCCAACAACCCATATTAGGGTTACTTATAGCCGGCCATAATCAATGTAGAAGACAGACGTTCAATTTCATAAGAAAAATCAGTTTGTTTTGAAAACACATTGAGTGAAAGTCAATCGATTCAAAGCATTGCTCATCGATTGCAAATTGGTTCTTGTCTCAGCTTGGTTTGCTTTGTGTTTGTCAACTTCGCAAGACTTGGTGATCCTATTATCCACAAGCCCCCTTCTTGTGCCTCTAAGTTGTCCGCTTGGTTGTGTAGGGTTGTAGAGGCGGGTTATATAGTCATTGGTATTGGTTCCTACCCTCTAAGGAGGCCTGAGGTCTTTATCTTGTTCTATATAGATCGACTCAGTCCACTATCGATCGTGTCTTTCAATTCTTGCATTCAATTTCGAGTCTTGTTAGTTTCTTGCTGCGTTCTTGAGTTCTTGGTCATTCTTGGTTGTTTCTTTTAAGTTCTTGTTTGATTGTCGAAGATCGGGCCATTCTACGGCTAACCCCGTATCAAATTGGCATCAGAGCTTTGGTTTTCGACATCAAGTTGTGTCTTTTACTTTTCATAAACACAAAAACCACAAAAATAGAGTCTTTTCTTTATTTGGTCTTTTACTTCTTGAATTCTTGAATTTGATTGCATCTAACCTTGTTTGTTTGTGATTGTTGTGGTTGCTTCAGCCCAAACACAAGCCTAGTCGAGACCCATTGGAGTCGACCAGCCCGTGAGCACACCCTTGTGCAAACCCTAGGCCGACGGCACCCAAGTGTCCCCATAAGTTGAAGCTTGGCCGATTCCACCCTTCACAAAAACCCTAGTTTGTCTATCTTTTTCTATCTTTGGGATATTTGTTCTATCTTTTACTTGCCTTACATAAAAATCAGATTTTAATTGATAGATTTAATTCAATTCTATCTATCATATATCATAAAAGGCTAAGATAGATCTACTTACCAAATTTATCCAAAGTTTGTCTATATATTTATCTTTAGGGCTTAAATTTTACCTTTTATCACCTTCTATCTCAGATTTTCAAGTCCTTCTCCCATCTTAGAGTCTTTCTTGCATTAGGTCAAAAAAAAAGTTTCGGTTTTAGTCCAAAAAAAAAAAAAGAGATTGAACTTGGACCTAGGAGGATAAAATTCACTAGGGGCAAAAGTAAGTAAAAAAAAAAGAGAGTTTGTTGATTCATCTAGTGCAAGAAAGCTCCAAGGACCACAATTTTTGGTGATTTCTCCTAGCCCTAATCGACATTACCTTCTTTCAAACACATTACCTCCACAAAATATAAAGTTGAAGCCCTACCTTGCAACTACAACGTCCTTACTAAGGGTTTGAATCAAAAAGAGGTAAAAATCCTAGTCTTTCTTTCTTTTCCTTCATTTTCTTTTCATATTTTGGTCTGTCGAGTACTGCAGTGGCCATACCGACCCCGTACCGACCCCCAGCCTCGCTACAGCTCCTGTCGAAGTCTATCGAGTACTGCAGTGGCCATACCGACCCCGTACCGATCCCCCAGCCTCGGTACAGCTCCTGTCGAAGTGTGTCGAGTCCTACAGTGTCCATACCAACCCCATACCGATGCCGTACCGACCCCCCCTCCTCGGTACAGCTTCTGTCGAGTCTATTTTGGGTCGATTTCGAGGCTTTCGGTCGATTTCAACCTTCTTCTTCCTCAGTTTTTGTGTGATCCTTGCTACTGTCGAGTCCTATACTTGCTTGGATCGAGTTCTTTGTGGTGTCGAGTTCTCTGCAGCCTTTGCCGAGTTCTATTTGCTTTGTTTCTCCTTCATACTCTCATATATATACTTTGATTGTTAGGTTTTTGCTTGAGTGTTGATTTGCCCAAGGCGGATTGCCCCAACAAGCGTGACAAACCAATTAGAGAGGGAGTGTGAGCGAAATACATTGTGAGGTTGTTTATATTTTATCTAATCTTTTACATAGTTCCGTGTTCGTTCTATTTGCAATGTCTCATTCAGGCAAACAACGAGAATGATCCCAACAATGGGAACAATTCCAGTACCACCGTGACTCCCGAGATGTTCAACACCCTGATGAACAACATGAACACACTAGCGGCAAACATGGCCAGCATGGCTGCCGTCCCTGAAACCTTGGCTGCACTCGCGGCAAAGGTGGCGGCTTTGGAGTCTAGGCCTAGTGGTTCGAATACCGTGGGTGGTCGAGGAGATCAAAGGCGTGACGAGACACCTCAAGGTGAAAGGGAAGTCCATAATCCTAACCTTAACCCTAATCTTAATTTACATAACCCTATTTTTGAAGAAAACAACTCTCCACGAGGTGGGAGAAATGGTAGAAATAATGGGTTTGTTAATGTGCAGGGTCAAGGACAAGGAAGGGGAAGAGGTCGAGGCTTCCAGGAGGACTTCTACTACTCGGAGCGCGACGATGACTTCCAAGAAGAGGAGTATTGGGAGCAACGTCCGAGGAGGAACAACCGAGGAGGTCAATACCAATACCGAGCACCTAGAAATCCTGACGAGGACGGCATAGGTAAGGTTAAGGTAACGATTCCTCCTTTTGAAGGTAAAACTGATCCAGATGCTTACATAGATTGGGAAACAAAAATGGATCAAATATGGAATTGTCATAATTTCTCTAATGCTAAGAAAGTGCAACTAGCTACCCTAGAATTAACTGGCTTTGCTTTAATTTGTCGGGATAACCTAGTTAAAGAAAGAATAAGAGCCCTTGATGCACCTATTGCTTCTTGGGATCAACTTAAAGCACTTATGAGAAATAGATTTGTACCTCAACACTACGCTAGAGAACTTAGACAAAGATTAGATAATCTTAAACAAGGTAGCAAAACTGTTGAGGAAACCTTTAATCTTATGCAAGAAACCATGGCTCGAGCTAATGTGGTTGAACCTTATGAAGATATAAATGCTAGATATCTTAGGATATTGCATCCCGCTTTAGCTCATGAAATTGATTATTTCACCTATACTACTCCTACTGATTTGTTACATTTAGCAATAAAAGTAGAAAGGGGACAACGTTATAAGAGCTAAGGGAGAATGTCGAGTGGACAGCAACCGAATTGGCGTCAAAGTCGACCACAACAGCCCCAAGGGCGCTCGGACATGGGCTCTCGAGATCGAGTACAGCAGGCTCCATGGAAGGGTGAAGGTCGACAAGCTCAGCAGCCCCTCGACAAGGGTAAAGCGCCATGGAATGGGCGTGAATCGTCTGGGACATCTACTGGACCCAAAGGGAGTAATCCTAACCCTTCTACCACTGGATCTAGAGATATTGTATGTTTTAAATGTCAAGGTAGAGGTCATTATATGAAAGATTGCCCTAATAAGAAAACTCTCATGATTAATCACCTAGGAGAATATGAATCTGAAAATTCTTGTGATGAACATGATGAGCATGCTATGGAAGAAAATGATCAAAACCTTAATCTTTTAACTTATGATGTTAATGATGAGGTTGAATATGAACATGGAGAGTCTTTGATTGTTAGGAGAGTTTTAAGTGTTGTTTCTACACCTTGTGATGATAATCAAAGAGAAAACTTGTTTCATACTCGCTGCTTAGTTAAAGGAAAGGTTGTTAATGTGATCATTGATGGTGGTAGTTGTTGTAATCTAGCTAGTCAAGAAATGGTTGATAAATTGCAACTTTCTACTGTCCAACACCCAAGACCTTATAAATTACATTGGGTGAATGATTGTGGAAACCTAAAAGTAAATAGACAAGCTAAGGTGCATTTTAAACTAGTACATTATGAAGATGATGTTTTATGTGATATAGTGCCTATGCAAGCTTGTCATATTTTATTGGGTCGTCCTTGGCAATTTGATCGTAAGGTCTTACATGATGGTTATACTAATCGCTACTCATTTACTTTTCAGGGGAAGAATGTTGTTCTCAAGCCTATGACGCCTACACAAGTGGCTGATGAGATTGAGAAGCGCAAGGTAAGTAAAGGTGAGTTAGCAAGGGAGGCTCCGTCGAGCCAAGTGGATCCTCAATCTCGGCCTAAAGGTGTGTTTTTGGCTTCCAAGAGCACATTTATAGACGAGTTTGTGGATGGGGAGACAACTCGCATGCTCCTATGCAAAGGGTTGAATATGCTGAGTGAGGAGCTTAGAGCTACCCTCCCTCCTCGCATCCTATCTCTTCTTGAAGAGTATAAGGATGTATTCCCTGATGACATACCACCAGGTCTACCTCCTATTCGTGGCATTGAGCATCAGATTGATCTCATTCCAGGTGCTTCTTTGCCTAATAGGCCTGCGTATCGTATGAATCCCACTGAGACCCAAGAGGTCCAATCCCAAGTCCAGGAACTGTTGGATAAGGGATACATTAGAGAAAGCTTAAGTCCTTGTGCTGTTCCTGTGTTATTAGTCCCTAAGAAAGATGGTTCATGGAGAATATGTGTAGATTGTAGGGCTATTAACGATATAACTGTCAAATATCGCCATCCTATTCCACGATTAGATGATATGCTAGATGAGTTACATGGTGCTTCCATATTTTCGAAAATAGATCTAAAAAGTGGCTATCATCAGATTAGAATGAAGGAAGGTGATGAATGGAAAACGGCATTTAAGACTAAGTTTGGTTTATATGAGTGGTTGGTTATGCCTTTTGGTTTAACTAATGCTCCAAGTACTTTTATGCGCTTAATGAATCATGTGCTTAGAAACTTCATAGGAAAATTTGTTGTTGTCTATTTTGATGATATACTTGTTTATAGCAAATCTCCTAACGAACATGAAGCACATCTTAGAGAAGTACTTAAAACTTTAAGATTAGAACACTTATATGCTAATTTGAAGAAATGTGAGCTATGTAATGAACAAGTGTCTTTTCTTGGTTTTGTAGTGAGCTCTAATGGACTGCGTGTCGATGAGGCAAAGATCAAGGTGATCCAAGAGTGGCCGACCCCCACTAACATCGGCCATGTGCGTAGCTTCCAAGGTCTCGCGAGCTTCTACAGGCATTTCGTGCGCGACTTTAGAACTATCTCAGCCCCACTAACCGAGCTCACTAAGAAGAGGAGTGAGTTCAAATGGGGAGCAGCTCAGGAGGAGGCGTTCAACACGCTTAAGGACAAGCTCACACACGCCCCACTACTAGCACTTCCGGACTTCTCTCGGCCATTTGAGGTTGAGTGTGATGCTAGCGGAGTTGGAATTGGTAGAGTCCTTATGCAGGAAGGTAAGCCTATAGCCTTCTTTTCTGAGAAACTTAAAGGTGCTTTTCTTAACTACTCTACATATGATAAAGAGTTGTATGCATTGTATAGAGTTCTTAAGACATGGTCTCATTACCTATGGCCTAGAGAGTTTATTCTTAGGACTGATCATGAGTCTTTAAAACATTTTAAAAGCCAAGATAAACTTGATAGGAGACATGGTAGATGGATGGAGTTCATTGAAACATTTCCTTATGTGATTAAGTATAAAAAGGGCAAAGACAATGTGGTCGCTGATGCACTATCTAGAAGACATGTTTTATTAACCACTTTGGATTCTAGAGTCCTAGGCTTTGTTTACATTAAGGAATTATATGAAATAGATGCTGATTTTGGGGAAAGCTTTCGAAAGTGCCTAGATAAGGGTCCTACCGACCAATTCTATATCTTTGATGGATTCTTATTTAGGAAAGATCAAGTGTGTATACCTAGGTGTTCTCTTCGATTATTATTGGTTAATGAAGCCCATAGCGGAGGTTTAATGGGTCATTTTGGGAGAGATAAGACATATCATACACTTAAATCACACTTTTATTGGCTACATATGCTTAGGGATGTAGAACATTGCCTTAAGAGATGTATTGATTGTTTAAAGGCCAAATCTAAGCTTATGCCCCATGGATTGTATACACCACTACCTACCCCCTCAGCCCCTTGGGAAGACATTTCTATGGATTTTATTGTTGGGTTGCCTAGAACTAAGAAGGGGAGAGATTCTATATTTGTAGTGGTAGATAGGTTTTCTAAAATGGCTCACTTCATTGCATGTCATAAAACCGATGATGCTACTAATGTTGCAAATCTGTTCTTTAGAGAAGTAGTTAGGTTGCATGGTGTGCCTAAGACTATTGTTAGTGATAGGGATGTAAAGTTCTTGAGTCATTTTTGGTGAACTTTATGGAGCAAATTGGGAACTAGATTGTTATTCTCTACCTCTAGTCACCCCCAAACTGATGGCCAAACTGAGGTGACCAATAGGACCTTAACTACTGTCCTTAGAGCCATAATAAGAAAGAATTTGAAACTTTGGGAAGAAGCCTTACCTCATGTGGAGTTTGCTTATAATAGGACTATGCGTTCCTCAACAAAGATAACTCCATTTGAATGTGTGTATGGTGTTAACCCGCTAACCCCTTTTGATCTTACTCCATATCCTATGAGAGAGAAAGAGTCATTTGAAGCAGGTAAGCATGTCGAGTTCGTTAAGGAGCTACACGAACGGACGCGTCAGAAGCTTGTGGAGAAGGCTGAATACAACGCCAACAAAGCCAACAAAGGGCGGCATTTGGTAGTGTTCCAGCCAGGGGATCTTATGTGGGTGCACCTTAGGAAGGAGAGGTTCCCAAAGGCACGGAAAAGAAAGCTAGCACCACGAGGAGATGGACCATTCAAGGTGCTGCGTCGAGTGGGCGAGAATGCCTACCAATTGGAGCTTCCTGGAGACTATGGCGTGAGCGCAACCTTCAACGTCGCGGATCTCATTCCTTACTTTGCTGTGGACGAGGACTTGGATTCGTGGTCGAATCCTTTCCAAGAAGGGGAGGTTGATGCGGGACCATCTTCTACACCTCCAGACACGCCTATCATACTTGGAGAAGGACCAATGACTCGAGCCCGAGCTAAGAAGCTTCAACGAGACTCATTCATGTTTGTGAGTCATGCTTTATTCTCGAGCACGGTTCAACTCCCGGAGCCACCAATGAAGACATATATGTGCATAGGACTTCAAGAGATCGAACCCCCTTAGACCTTAGAAGTGCCGATTTTCACTAAGTATTGAACCTTATGTTATTTCCTATTTTAGCAACTTTCTTACTTAAGTTATTTTAGGAAACTTTAGGGGTATTTTTATTAATTTCTTTTAAGTGTTTTTTTTTATTAATTTTGGCCCAACAGCCCATATTAGGGTTACTTATAGCCGGCCATAATCAATGTAGAAGACAGACGTTCAATTTCATAAGAAAAATCAGTTTATTTTGAAAACACATTGAGTGAAAGTCAATCGATTCGAAGCATTGCTCATCGATTGCAAATTGGTTCTTGTCTCATCTTGGTTTGCTTTGTGTTCATCAACTTCGCAAGACTTGGTGATCCTAGTATCCACAAGCCCCCTCCTTGTGCCTCCAAGTTGTCCGCTTGGTTATGTAGGGTTGTAGAGGCGGGTTATATAGTCATTGGTATTGGTTCCTACCCTCTAAGGAGGCCTGGGGTCTTTATCTTGTTCTATATAGATCGACTCAGTCCACTATCGGTCGTGTCTTTCAATTCTTGCATTCAATTTCGAGTCTTGTTAGTTTCTTGCTGCGTTCTTGAGTTCTTGGTCATTCTTGGTTTTTTCTTTTAAGTTCTTGTTTGATTGTCGAAGATCGGGCCATCCTACGGCTAACCCCGTATCAGATCCTCATTGAGTCTATACCTATCTATCCGAAAAAGGTTGCACAAGTCAACATGACCTCATGTTCGGAAGAGACAGAAATCAGGTCTATAGAGGTTAAGCCTTCGAGATCCAAGAAGGGTAAGGAGGTTCAACAAACTTGTCATGTCTGTAAAGAAGATGCAAGAGAAGGTGACTGGTTGGAGCTAACAAGTTCAAATACTTCAATGGTTAAATCTCAAGTAAGCATCTCACAAGACGGACCAGATGTGATGCAAGTATTGACTACCAGCACATCAAGTGTCGAAGAGCAACTTCAAGAGTTGCAAAGGAAGCTTGACGAGAAAGATGCTCAAATTGCATCACTTCTCGCTCAAATCAATATTCAAGCTCAAGAAAATAGACAAGAGCAATCAAGGCCAAATGGTGAAGGTTCAAGCGGTAGCACGTCGATCTCTCCACAAGAAATAAAAGAGATGATAGCTCAAGGGATAAAAGAAGCTTATTCATCACAAAATCCGATAGTACTCGGGTATCAAAAGCCATATCCCGCACATTATGATTTGATGCTATTTCCCCAAGGCTACCAAAGACCAAGCTTTGAAAAGTTCGATGGCCTTCACGGTTCACTCCACGAGCACTTAGCTCATTTTTATTCTGCTTGTGGTGAAACTGCCTTAAACGATGCCTTATTAATTAAGCAATTCGTTCAATCTTTGAAGGGATCGGCATTCACTTGGTACACTCAACTTCAACCAGGGTCGATTCAAACATGGGACGATCTACAAAGAGAGTTCCTATCTCAGTTTGTGAGCTCAAAAGCAAGAGTTTCCATTCTGGATCTTGCAAACACTTATCAAAGGTCTAATGAGCTTGCCAACGACTTCATCGCCAGGTGGAGGAGTATAAGACTCCAATGCCATGAAAAATTAAGTGAACAAGCATGCGTTCAAATGTGCACCAACAACCTATTGCCAGATTTAATGGTACATGTTGGAAGTGCCAAACCTCGCTCATTTAATGAGTTGGTGTCGAAAGCGTGCAACGTTGAAAAGCAACTCGCACGGGGATCCAACTGATCTCAAGATAGCGAGACTAATGAAAATGATGGCGATGGGGTACAAGATGAAGATGAGTCCATGGCGACTTTCGTCAAACATGATCGAGAGTTCGTTAACAAGAATGGTTCCAAAGCTCAAATAAAAGAGAAAGCCAAGGAGCCAGCCAAGAGGTTCACTCTTCATGAAAAAAGTCAAAAGAAATATCCCTTTGACGATGATGATGTACAAGGGATATTTGATGAATTAATGAGTGCTAAAATGTTAGCACTCCCGGAGCCAAAAAGGCCGAAACAACCTGGCAAGGCGAGTGATCCAAAATATTGCTCGTACCACCAGCTCGTTAGTCATTCGATCAAAGATTGCTATGTCTTCAAAGACATCGTAGAGGAGATGATTAACAATGGAGAAATTGAAATTGAGGGGGCAAAATCCACAACTCCAACGGCTTCATCAAATACCATTTCAATGGTAGACGTTGCAGAGTGCACTCTCTCACTCCAAGTGTCTTCTCAAACAGAAAAAACATCTGCTATGGCTATTGAAGCTGGGGGCAGCCCCACGGTTTCATTGCCTCTCAAAGTGTTGGTGAAAGATGACACTTCAAAAGAAGGGTCTTTGAAAGCCAAGGACATCGCTCAATGTTGTATGGTCTCATGGGCCTATGACATGTGCGAAAAGGAAGCGAGAGTTGATAAGATTACCCTTCGCTCCAAATATCAAATTCCTTCCTCAAAATCAAGAGAGGAATCAAAGGGACAAAAATCAAGCTTCGCAAAAACCTCAAAAATGCACAAGAAGCACAAAGTTCAAGTGCAAAAGCTAAAACCCTTGTTCAAGGGTAAAGCTCCACAAAAACTTGTCGAGGAGGCTTGTGTCAAAAATTTCCAAATCTCATATGAAGTGGGTGTTCTAATCGCAAGTGTAATAGAGCCTAGAGTGCCCGCATTCGAAAGGCTCGAGACAACTTCAAGTGGAACTCCTAAAATTTCGGTGTTTAAAAGGCTTGATCTAGCCTCTACATGTGAAGCACCGAAATCTTCAGTATTTGAAAGACTCGAGCTAGCCTCAATAAATGAAGCACCCCAATCTTCAGTGTTTCAAAGGCTGGATATGGCCTCGACAATTGAAGAATCTAAACCTTTGGTGTTTCAAAGGCTTAATCTAGCTTCGACAAGTGGAGAGTCTAAAGCTCCAATATTTGAAAGGCTCGGAAAAGTTGATGGGCCTAAAAGCAAGAAGGTCCAAATGAAAAGGACTAAAAATAAGAGCTTGGGAGAAGGCAGTCAAAAGTTCTCGTCCACAAGCTCAAACAGGTCGTGGACACCTAAAATCAAATAAGGATGTCAAAATGATCAAGTAGTCTCCAAGGTGGGAAAACAAATAGTTCTGCCTAGAACTACGTTAAGACTTAATCCCCAACAAGGGGTACGTAGGAAATTTGGCATCAAAAAAATATATGTCAAATTCAGTCCCAAAAGAAAAAAAAGAAAAGAAAAAAGTTTCCGGGTTCGCAAATGATAGTCAGGTTATTCGGGAAACCCTTCCTAGAAGGTGGGCCCGAATGATTTGAATGATGCGGTAAAAAAAAAGAAAAAAAAAAGGAAAAAGGAAAAATCCCGGTTTGCAAATGATAGTCGAGTTATTTGGGAAACCCTTCCTAGAAGGTGTGCTTGAATAATTCGAGTGATGCATACTAAAAATAGGACTTCAAATTAGTCTGAAATTCAAACAACCCAGAAGCATATATGAAAAATGGGTTCACAAAGAACTACGAGCGGCTTGATCCCTCACAAAGGGGGTACGTAGGCAGTCTAGCTAGTCAAAGTGCTAGGTGCAGCCACCAAAAACAAACACAACATCTTCTTTTCTCAACAAAGAAGAAAAAGAAAATCAAATCCTCTTCCTTTTGTAGTCATCCGAGTATAATCTCGACTATAGGGAAAAAAATCAAATATAGTCTAAAGACTTGCACATTTTGTGCTTGTATTGAAAATGAGGCAAAGAAAATGAGAAAAAAAAAACATCTTTTAAAGGCGTTCTCACGAAGAGAAACAAACAAAAGGCTCATGCCTAAATTTTCTGACTTTGATTATCATGTCCATGTGTGATATTCAATTCAAGTCTCATAAATCAAATTTTCCTTCCAAGGAACCCTAAACCAAAAGTTGCCTCCAAACTTGACTACCCAAATGGTCAATGTTTTCTTCTCTCTCAAAGCCAAAAAGGCCTAAGCCTCTCAAAACCCTTCAAACCCTCCCAAACAAAAAATTGGCCTGCATTATCTGCATATGCACGGTCATTCAAAACCCCAAAAATTCAAAACAAAAACTCAAAAAAAGCCACTAAATGTCTTGGCTTCAAATAGTATGGGTATTCTATTTCAAAATCATCTCATATGATATTTTGATCACAAAACTTCAACCACAAAGGTTACCAAAGTCCAAATAGGCGACACCAAGTCGTCAAACCGAATTTAGTCTAAGATTGAAAATCAAATTGCAATCGGTCAAAAGACAAAAAGCTCAAGCCTACGACACCAAGTCGTCAAAACCAAAATTTGGTCTAAGACCGGAAATCAAACTGAAATCGGTCAAAAGACAAAAATTTCAAACCTATGACTTATAGTCATCAAAACCAAATTCTTGTCCCTCACAAGAAATCCTTCAAACCCAAGTTCAGCATAAAGTCGAAAATCTTCGACCAAATGCCAAAAACCAAATTAGCCAAAAGCCGAAAGACCATATCGACAAAAAGTCAAAGTAAAAATTGACTCAAACAAAAAAATCCAATCAGTTTGAAAGCCCAAAAGCAAAACTAATTGGAAAGCCACAAAGGTCGAAATCAAATTTTGAGAAGGAAAATCTTTCCAACTCTCATATACCCATACTAAATTACACCTTATTGGTCATAAGCAAGTTCTAAATAGAATTGCTTTTCTTTGTGACCAGTGTTCGTCGGAACAACAATACAAGTTCCAATTTTCTTCGGACTACAAATCAAACAAAAAGTTTTCTTAAGCAAAGTCTGCTTGAAGCATAAATTGTGCATAAATAGCACATCAAACGAACTTTGAACGTGTTCGATATCTCACACGCAAAAAGTTCGGGGGCAACTGTTGGAGGGTAAAATTTTATGAATTTTATTATTCATAGTATAAATAAATTTATCACATTCATTCCATAAAAAATGTGGTAAACTTTTCTCAAATTAAACACAAGTCTACAAATCTAAAACTGGGCCTGAAAAATTCTATTACAAGCCCAACTCCATCAAGCCCAAACATGTCAAAAAAAGAAATAGGGCTGAAATGGGAGGTAACTGTAATCCCCATTACCATTGCAGTTAAAAAAAATGCAAAAAATCAAATTAGGGTATAGTTACAGTACGTGGCCTAAAGTGGAAGGTAACTTCCCCTGTCACTCTATAAAAGCTTTGCAGCAGTTTCTTCAAGGCGCCCGACTGGCTTCTTCTCCTCTTTACCCTATTCAACTGCAAAACAAAACAACGAAAGCAGTTGCCTTCTTTCTCCTGGTGTTCCCTTCCACTGAAAAAAGTTCACCTGCAACCACACACAAACCAAACAAAAAAAATCAAGAGAAGAAGCAGGACTCCATCGGTGCTGCTACTTAAACTCTAGAACCAAGGGTAGAACTCTATCCTTAATGCTTTTCTTTGTTTGCAGGTGTAATGATATGTGTTAATTTCCTATGTCTTGTATGCTTGTTACGTTACTTGTATATTTTGTGTGTATGTTTGTAACATGTATGTTTGTAACATGTATGTTTGTGATGATCATACATATTACATATAGTAAACATATAAGCTATGTATGGATGCATACTTTATCTTATACTCGACTGAGTTGAGATTGAGCTATGATAGCTTGATCCTCTAACGAGTACAGGTATAAAGTATGGTGTGATAATACATATGCAATATATGTTAAGCTATATGTATAATATGTATAATGTAAGAGAGGATGTTACATTTCTCGGTATTGGGCTTTAAGCCCATTACAGAGGATAGAGCCCATGATTGCCGAAGGAGTTGAGGAGCCCAAAGCTTGAGCCCAGTTCTCTCCCTTGTGCTCAGCTGTCTTGGATAGAACGCAGCGTTTCACTTTGAAGGGAGCTCTCCGGGTTGACCTAGCTATATAAGCTACTTGAGGTGCTCAGCGGCCGTCGTACTGTTTCGTGCTCTCTCTCTTCATCTTCCAGAAACGCTCTCTCTTCTAGGGTTTCTAGGGTTTGGTGTTCCTCTCCCTTTACCTGAAGATTCTCCGAGCAAGGAAGCGAAGAAGGTGGCCGACGGTGTCCCTGGTGGTTCTCTGGTGGCCAGCGCTCTAAGCTCTGGGCAGCAGCTCTCCTCTCCAGGCGATCTAGGGTTCGAGATCGAAGACTTCTTCGATCTCTTGGTTCCCATACAAGGGGATTCTCTTTCTCTCTTGCTTTCTGATCTCATGCATGTCTAGATCCAGGAGTTTTGTATCTCTTACTTGATCTGTCCCTGTACGAACTCATATATAGTGGATTTGGCCAACTCTTGAGGCCCCGTGGATGTAGGCATAGCCGAACCACGTAAAATCGCTTGTGTTCGTTCTTTGGCTTGCTTGATTCGATCAGATCTGTGTTTCACTTGCTCGATTTCATACGCTTCCGCATATACGCCTATATCTTTATCGATCTTTAGGTTTTACAGCAGGTTTACAAAATATACTGTTGGGGCGTTGTAGGTTCGAAATTTAAAGTTTCGCCTAGCGTCAAAATTCGTAGTTGGCTTGAAATTTAAAGTTTCGCCGCTACATTCAATCCGGCGCGGATCGGCTCATAGGGATGAGGTGCTGCCGGATTTTTCTTTGAGGGTTTTGAGTACCAGGAAGTTGAAATCAGTTTCCTGTATTAACAAAGAGGACTACTTGGAGGCAAAAAATGCAGGGGATAACCAGATCAAATATAAACAAATTGATTTGCACCTGCCATTTTACTCTTCAATCAAAACAAACAAAAACAGGTCCTCCAAATGCTCCCTAATTGCTACCAAATTGCAATTAGTCGGATAGCCCATAACCTTCAAAAAAGTTTGACAGTAATCCAAATAGAAAGCAAAAAAAAAAAAGAAGAAGGCAACCAGTGACCGAAACCCAGCCCCATAAATGGGCCGTTCATGAAACAAATTCAGAAAATGGAATTCAAATTCCCCAAATTCACGTGCTTGGACTAAATCAATAGCCTAAGAAATCAAGGGAACTAAATCAAGACAAGGGGAAAATGATAAATTGAACTTACTTGTTAGAAAACTGTAGTTGCAACGGGGCTCCTACAAGCGGTGGTAAGCTCGCCAGGAGAGGAGGAGGCTGAAAATTTGAGATTTTGAGGCTTAAATCGTGAAACCAAGTGCTGAATTTTGGGTTGAAATTTTCAAAAGAGAAATCACAGATACCTCGATGGTGTTTCGCTGACTTGTCCTTCGAATCCATATTTGCTTCGTTCCTGATTTCCCCTCTTTCGACTGTCCCAAACCAGAAACCCCAAATAAGAAAGCCCTAATTTTCTCAAAATCCAAATTAGGGGCCAATCACAAGGGAGAGGAGAAAACCAAACCTGCTCCACCCTCCTCCGTTGCAATTGCGCAAAAACCGGCGCTTCAAGCCTTCAAGGTGGCGTGTTAATCGAGCGCTGCAGCTGCTCTCAAAAAACACCGTCACACTCTTTGTAATTGTAGGCATGAGGAGGATGAACAGAGAAAAAATCTGTCTCTGTTGAGGAAGAAATTAAAGGGGTTAAGAAATGTGAATATGGGCTATTGGCGAAAGCTAAAAAAAAAAAGGAGAGAGGTGATCGAGTTGAGCTGGTCTTGGCCTTCCCAAAACAAAAATGCGGGAGATGGTTTGCCTAACACTAAGAAAATTGGGCTGGATCACTTTCTAATTAAAAAATCGGGCCCTCAATATCAATATACATGTATATGTTACTATGTATATACGGCCTAAGACTTTTCAAATATATGTATTTAATTACACAACTCACCAACTAAATTATAAGAATTAAATTGGCACAAATTAAGAATTCGAGTTTGATGAAAATATAAAATTAAACTCGTCAAATATTCTTTGTCAATTAATTCTAGTGGGTCAATCTCAAACCGGCTTCAACAAAAACGGAGTCAAAACCTCAAATCGAGTTTCACCAAATATAAACTCGGTTTTAAAAGAACTACGTATAGACTTGATACTCGTTTACGAGTTACGTAGGAAATTCGGTATAAAATTTAATATATATCGAATTCAGTCACCTTTGCCAAATTAAATCATTTGGTCCTATAAAAGAACTACATAAGATTTGATTCCGCTTTATCGGATATGTAGGAAACTCGATACAAAGCTATCGCTATTCGGGTTCAATCACACGATCCTCAAACGATCAAATTTTTAAAACCAAATCAAACTTGGTTCCAAAGAGAACTACGTATAGACTTGATACTCTTTTACGAGTTACGTAGGAAATTCGGTATAAAATTTAACATATACCGGATTCAGTCGCCTTTCCCAAATTAAATTATAAAAGAACTACGACTGATTTGATCCCATTCAAACGAGTACGTAGGTAGCTTGACATAAAGTTTAAGCTTGTCGGGTACAATCGCCGATCAAAAAGATCAAGTTGGTTTTCTACTTTGAACTACGTGAGGCTTGATTCTCTTCTAAGAGATACGTAGGCAAGCCGTTAAATTTCGGGTGCAACCCAAATCACCAAAACCATTCAAGTCTTGCTGTCGATACAACTTTGAATCAAGAGGATAACCAAAAGGGGTCGAACTCAAATATTAAAAAATTAAATAAAATGTGTTGTATAATTATTTGCGCATTTTTATTCAACACCTCCAGTCGATATCGACCCCCCTGATGTCGATATCGACCCCACTGTAGCCGCGGAAAGGAAAAAGGTGTTGCCCTTCCCAACTAGAAAGGTGATTAAGGACCCAGCGGAAAAGAAGTTCCAACGGTTCGTGAAGATGCTCCAAGGACTTAATATTTCTATACCATTCACGGAAGCACTTCATGAGATGCCATCCTATGTAAGGTTCCTTAAAGACATCTTAGGTAAGAAGCGATCACTCTCTGAAATCGCAGAGGAGTGCAACAGGTTGGAGCTACCACAAAAGCGGGCGGACCCAGGTAAGTTTTCTATCGCTATAGGCCTAGGTCAATTCAAATTCAATGCTTTAGTTGACTTGGGAGCTAGCTTTAGAATGATGCCACTAACCATTTGGCACAAGGTAAAGATAGGTCCTCTGGAGCCCGTTGATGCAAGATTATACATGGCTAACAATATGGTAGTAATTCCAACTGGGATAGTGACAGATGTGTCAGTACAAGTAGGTAAATTCTTTGTCCCTGCTGATTTCCTAGTTGTTGATATAGCGGAGGACCATGCTTGTCTAATTATTTTAGGTAGGCCATTCCTAGCAACCGTCGATGCCAACATTAGCGTAAAGAAAGGATTGCTCTCATTCACAATTAATGATGAAGTGATAGAGTATGCCTTCAACAAAACGGTGAAAAATCAAGGGCCAATTTCAAATATGAAAATAAAATTCATAAATGAAATTGGAGATAAAAGCCATCAATGAAGCCCAAGTAGAGGAAGTTAAGGCAATATTGAACAAAGAAGCTCAACAGAACATCGAAATCGACCCAGGTAAGTCGATATCGACCACTAATGTTCATGATTATGTGACAGGTCTTAAGTATGGGGTTGACGGAGGAGAAAAGGAAACATCGAAATCAGGGTCAAGGGTCGATATCGACCACACCCTATCGAAATCGACCACCATCAGCGCTGAGAAGGGAGGAATGGAGACCTCGATATCGACCTCTGAGGGTCGAAATCGACCTGATCATATCGAGTCAAAACTCTCCAAATCGACTGATCCTCCAGGAGTACAACAGGGGTCGATATCGACCTCTGAACATTGACATCGACCTGAGCCACAGACTAAGAAGAAGGTAAGTCAAGGTACGGATTCCTCTTGTTCAATTACGATTAAGGACTTATCATTATTTGGAAGAGGTGTGCCTTGGCATGTGCGCTTGTGTAGGGTATCCGATGATGATTCAAGCCAATATGAGATAGGAGAGAAGGTCTATGTTACCAAATCTAAGGACCATTGGTTCCCTACAAGACTCAAGGATAAGAACTTAGGACCATTCATGGTGAATCAAATCAATCCCGGCGGAATGCAGATGCGGGACAAAAAAAGAGTGATATTTGAGGCCCAAGCCACATGGGCTCTGCAGATGCCGCCTTAAGAAGCACAAAGGAGAAGTCGGCCTAGCGACTTAAAAGTCTAGAGCTTGTAAAAAAAGACTTTGTTTTGGTTTTAGACACTTTATTGTTTTGCATGTTTGGTTTTGTGTTTAGTTTTCAAATTGCAGGAGAGAGAAAAGCACACAGAAAAGACGTTGAAATTGATGTCCAAGGTTGACATCGACCTTAAGGTCGACATAGATAGGGTTTGTGATCGAGGCCAAATCACCCTGAAGCCTGAGCAGAAATCGAGAGAGACATCGATATCGATTTCAAGAGTCGATATCGACCCTGCCTGTTGTCTTCTTCGACTCCTGAAATTTGTGACGGTTTAGTAAGTTTCTTCTTAACCCTAGTTCTAATACAGTGAGGACACTGTAAATTTTAAGTATGGGGTGGGGGAAAGGCTTACTTGCATTTACTTGCATATTCATACTTAGTTTAGATTTGCATATTTATTTTAATGCATATTTAAGTTTTTATTTCGAAAAAAAAAGAGAGAGAGAAATATGACCCCCATCAAAATTTCGAAAAATTTAGAAAGAGTCATGGAAGTATAAAAAAGAGCTCTATGATGCAAAATTAGATTCATTAGAGATATAACATGAAATTTTCTAGTTAAGGGAAGTCCCCATGAAGTGCAAAAAGAAGAAAAAATAAAGGAGATGAAAATTGAAGTTGCTTTTGACATGTGCATAATAAGATGAAGGAGGACTTTTTATGAAAAATTCCATACAAGCAAATTCATATCCTAGCCTTACCTATGCATATTTGCAAAAGCCACAAAGCCATATATGAGCCTTACATTATCATTATTGCTCCACATATACACATATTGCCCATTTTATACCTTAAACCCTATCCGGGGACAAGTTTGAGAATGGATGTCATCTTTGGAGTTATATGGAGTTGTGTATGAAGTTGTTGGCAGGAATGAAAGAATTATGAATTATGGAAAATTTAATGAGCGAGAAAAAAATCCGATCACCTCAGGAGATAAAGGTGGGTCGACCCTGCTTGCGTTGAGATAATAGTTCCGCAGGATGGGACACAAGGTGAGGAGTCTGAAGTACTAAGTATCTGGGGCCATTCATGACACCCATGTTTGCGACTCGCGAGAAGGCAGTGCAAAGGTTAGAGAGGTAAAAGCATATATTGAAAAAAGCATAGAGCGATGAGTGAAAGGTGAGACATTATGAAGAAGGAATGTGGAAAGAAAGTGTGATTCCCCGGAGTTAACACCACATGGCCAAATATTAGCCCACCTTTAGCCTTTTACCAAACCACTTCTCACAAGCTTGCAAAATGTCCTCTTGATTATTAATGCTATGTCGCTAAAATTGTTTTTTGCATATTACCTCCTTTTATGAGTATGAAATCGCTTTTATGCACAAGCATGGACTTGGTTGACATAAGTACCTTATCGAGGATGGCAATTGATTGTAGGGACATATGAAAAATGAATCTATGATGTTGAGGGTTTACTTTCTTCCCCTGAATGACCATTAAAGTTATTGCTTGGGGACAAGCAAGCTTAAGTATGGGGTATTTGATGTGCGCGCAAATTGCCATATTTTCTATGCACATAAAAGTCCATTTTATCGTCTTTTGCATGCACATTAATGGGAAAACATAGGATAAGAGTAGTTTACGCTTAAATGTCAAATATATGGGTCTGCATGAATTTCTATGTGATTTCGCAGAAAACAGGATAAAAATGGACGAATTCGGAAGAGCGGAAAAAGAACTCGAAGTCTTTTGAAGAGGTCGAAATCGACTGGGGACCTCGACATCGAGTGCATCAGAGACGTAGGAATCGAGCAGGAAATGAAACAGAGCATGTCGACACAAAAGGGGTCGATATCGATGTCTGGAGGTCGATATCGATGCTTCCATATCGACCAAATTGATAGAAGTCGAGTGCCAGTTCGAGTAAGAGAAGGAGAAACTCGAGATGAAGTTTTGAAGGGGTCGATATCGATGTCTAGGTCGATATCGACCATGCCAGCAGAGGAATCCGACTCAGATTTTTGATAGAATTCTATCCGAAGCTTGCACGTCTATCCAAAAGTCGAGATTTCTTATGTTCCACACCAGTTCTATCATGAGGAGGCTGATTTCACATAGATTTTTAGTTTTTACTTCTATTTAAGTTTATCTTAGAGAATAAAGATAAAGTTTCGAGTCTTTATCGACATCTATAAATAGAGGCCAATAGGGCTGAGTTTAGGTATCTAATGACGCAGAGAATTTCAGTTTCAATAGAGAGTAGTGACGAGTAGAGAGAGAGAGAGAGGAGGTCGAGTGAAGTTGTAAAGCGAGAGCGGAGTGGCTTGTTCGGTTGTACTTTCTTTCGAAGTTTTAATTCAATGTAGCTTTCTTTCAACAATGATGATGATGATGTGCATGATGAGGAGCGAGTAGTCAACCCACTTCTAGGGTCGGGGTGAGCCCGACGATAGCAATGTGAGGTAAGTGCATCAAAGGTATGACTTTTATGCGATTCCATCTTCTATCTCATGCATGATCCTTTGCGAAAGTTAAGGAGATTCATTATTTGCATTATTGAAGCGAAAGCCACTCATATTGTGAACTTGAATTGCTTTGAATTGGATAGTAACTCTTAGGAACTATGCGAGAGCCTCTAATCACCTAAGTGTTGATAACGAAAGTTATTTGACGAAAAGGCATTAAATTTCATAACTTTAGCATAAAACTTGCATTGTTATCGTTGTGGCATGAAACCCCGACTTTGGAAGCCTTTTAATTAATTGAAATCAACATAAAAGTCTTAGTTTTGTTTCTGATCATCCTCCTTCTCCATTCTATTTTCTTCGGACTCTTTTCCGACAAATTAGTTACAAAAACAGTTTCTGTGACAAGCATCGAAATCGACTGTAAGGGTCGATATCGAGGTCTAACATCGATATCGAGGTCTCTGCTCGACGTCGACTTGCTGTTTTGTCTTCTGTAGGAACTGCGCTGGGAAATTGACCAGAACTGAGGTCGATATCGACCAGTATACTCGATATCGAGGTCTGCTGAGGTCGAAAGCTTTGATCGTGAGTACAACAAGGGAAGCGCCGACCTACCTCCTTGTGGATTCGATCCTGAATTACCCTACTACTACAAGGGAGGGGATTCTTGTATTAGTTGTTTGGGACAGGGAGTTAGCCTAGCTGTGCATTATTTTATTTAGTTTACCCTACTCCACCCCGTAGCGAACAATGTGCCACCCCATCTTCATCTTCCTCCTCTTCCATTTGAAATCGAGAGCACCGAGCCACACAACCCCAAATACACTCCCATGTTTCTCATGAGCGGCGGCAGCAACCGCCACAACCCCTATTTCGCCTCCTTCACTTTTGTTCCAGCAAGCAGCAGTCCTCCGAACAGCCAAGAGCACCCGCCGAGCACCGAGCTGCCACCATGGACCTCCTCTTCCCCTGTTCCGCGCATACGGTTTGGTAAGGCTCCATTTCTCCTTCTTTTGCTTCAAAATCCTGTAAACACCCCACCTTTACACCTCTTCCTTCTACCCTAGGCCCAAATCCGTCCGATTCTGACCTTGACGAGCCAAATCACGCCTCTAGCGCACCTTCAGTGATATCTCAAGCCCCTCTCGGTAAGATTTTAAATCCCCTCCCTTCCTCCGATTTTGGTTTCCTTCTTGCTTCTTTCCCTTGTTTGAATGGTTGGGTGAGGGGCGAGCTCAAGAGCTCCGGAGAGCGAGAGCGGGGTCGGCGGGGGCGGACAAGCGAGTGCGTGAGTGTGTGAGCGAGGAGGACGAGCGAGACAAGCACGAGCCAGAGCACTAACGTGCGGGGTAGGCAGAGAGAGAGGTCTGAGTTAGAGGTGAGCTGAGGAGCGAGGAAGGCGAGGGTATGATGTCGGGATGTGTTGAGCGGGACGGCGAGCCCGGAGTGGATGCAGAGGATGGCAGGGGAAGAAGATGAAGAACTGGGGCCCGCCTGGCCACATCAGCCGTGTGGGGCCCACATTCTTTTATTAATGGGAAGAAGAAAGGGAGCCGGGTCGGGCTTTTGAGGTGGGCCGGATTAGATCCGGTTTGGGCTGGCAGATCCTTAATGATTTGGACCTATTTGTGGGTCTGGGTTCCTCTTTTCGGGTATGGGCTATTAGGAGGCTGGGTTATATTGTTGTTATTATTAGTTGTTATTTATTAGATGTTATGTTTTATATATGTTATATTATATGATTAGCATTTAATTGTTAGTTATTATTAATAGTTTTATTATTTTAAATTATTATGATTTTGGTGATTATATAATTTCTGAAAATATTAGTATATATTATAAAGTGTTTAAAAGTAATATTATTTGAGAAATGTTATTATATAATGTTTTATAAAGGTGATTTTAAGATGATGATTTTAAAGTAAAGTAAGTTATGCCGGAATTATTTTAACTGGTAAGATTTTACAAATAGGTCAAGGATTTAATGTTTATAAATGGGATATTATATATTATATAATATTATTGATGAGATTTACGGATATAATATTATTAGGGTGATTTAAGATATTATATTATGAGATTTGGTTTTTAAAAGGAAAAGAATTTGGAAAAAAGGGGTTTTAAAGGTTAGGACTTGATTTGGCAAAAAGAATTGGATTTAGTGAGATTTAAAAGGGGAATTTTTGGAAATGACCTAACCTTGTCAGATTTACTATTATAAAATAATAAAATAAGTTGATTTAAAAGGCAATGCCTTGTAAAGGGGTTGTGGGTCGAGTATGATTTGAGAAAATGGTGAAAGAATGATTTAGTCTAACTTGAGTTTTAAGAGTTTGAGAATCTTAGGAAATTGACTTGCTTGTATGACTTGTAAATTATGATATGTGATATTGTTGTGTTATGTGTTGATTATGAAGCATGCTATGAGGTGTTGTGTTATGATATCGATATAATGATGAAGTATGAATTAGGATACGAGATGTTGATATATGTCCTTAGATATGATATCGTGATGTGTTGTCGTATATATGAAAGTATGATGTTATGTTATATTATTGAGAAGCATGATATGTTCTTAAATATGATTATGGATATGTTATATGATGATTCATTAAAGTATGAATACGACTTATATACAAGATAATGATACATGTTTTCTAAAAGGATTTATATATGGTAAAATAATGAGTTGAAATGATGACATTAATGAGATGTTATATAATGCAATGAGTTAGGAGATAATAATAACGATGTTGAGACAAGATGCGAGATGATATGATTGAATGAATAAGATGATATGATAAGAAATGAGGTGAGTTGATATGAGGGTGATGATGATAGCGAGACCTATGAAATATATGAAGTTATGTATGATAGTTAGGGGCGCCTTGTGTGACTTAGATAGACTTTTGCATATTTGTATGTTTCTTAGGTGAATTATGATCTAGTGGGCATTGCTTATTATTGGTGTTGATTGCTTGGATTCTGCGCGCCTCTAGGTAAGTTTCCTATGGGAGCTTACTCAGTAACTCGGACCTCCTGCCTGATGTGTCATATAGTATGTAGGTGTTGCACATGCATAAAAGCATGCCATCTAGTATCATGCTTAGGACTTGCACTTTCGAATGAGCATCCGTATACTTTATGTGATTGCGAAACAGAACGGCCGTTATCTGTGAGTCTTAGAGTCTTTGCTAGGGTCATGGGGGCATTCGTGTTTTACACCGTTTCGGTCCCCAATCGAGTCGATGAGTATGATCTATATATATCTCTGATACGGTTCGGCATAGACCGAGCGCCCTACCTCGGAGTGGGTATGGGAATATATCTGTTACGGTTCGGCATAGACCGAGTGCCCTTCCTCGGAGTGTGTACGGGAATATATCTATTACGGTTCGGCTGAGGCCGAGCGCCCTACCTCGGAGTGGGTACGGGAAATACAGAGATATGGGGATATGCCACTTGGCATTCTTTGGGCGCCTTTACAGTTTTTCTGCACATTATTTCAACTAGGGGGATGCTAGTGTGATTTAAATTATGTACCGCATTAGACCATCCTTTATTCTAGGTATAGGCATATCATATGGCCTCAGCGCGGTCTTTAGGGCCCGCAGGCGTCTCTGGGCCTGACTTCGTGGATAGTGATAGGTACTTGCTCCTTGCTTGCTCCATGCTTCTATGACGGGAATCCTCCTGGGCGAAAGCGAAGAACCGGACTGACCCCTACCTGAATTGCAAGATCCGAACGAAGGTATCCGACCTTCGAAACGTAACCTGGGTATTCATATCCGGGCCGTTACAAGAGGCATGAGAGATGAGGAAATGAAATGAAAGGAATACACTCTTCAACAATTGTCAACCTTAGAAATCTGTTGAACAGAAGGCAAAATGAAAAGAAAATGACACAGACAGTTGAATAATGGAAAATATTGCTTTACAAGTACTGAAATCCCTACTACAAAGTAAGGAGGGACTCTCCCGCTATCCTGTACACACAGAAGCTTAACTCATAGCCAACAGATATCAAGTAGAGTAACAAACAAAATTCTTGCTCAATGAAGACAACACTCAGCACAGAATCAATCAGCAATAATTGATCTAATCCCCTTCAAGGGGGGTCGCCCTCCGGCCCGGTTTATATAAAATCACAGAAGCGACCTAAAAGCTGCCCTTCGAGGGGCAACTGACCGGAGGGGCAACTATCCTCTCGGCCTCTATATCCTAACCCTGCTATCCAACCACCACGATGCAAACTCCTTGGAGTCTTCCAGGCCCTCTGTAAAGTACAAAACTAAGTTTTGCCTACTTTTTCCCAAGTCTACATCCAATAGGGATGGTCTATCACCTTTCTACCCACTCAATTTCCCTTTTTCCGATTTTCTCACTTTAAGTCAAGTTTATTAAGCTATGTTCATTAATTTAGCCCTATTAAATTCATTTTTCCCTTTAAAACTCTTCAAAATCATTTAAAAACTTTGGGCGATTTTCAAAATCATACTTCAACCCATTTGTACTTGAATCGCGTAACCCAAGCTCTGATATCACCTTTGTAACCGCCCAAATATAAATATTCGGATTACGTTTCGAAGGATTGGATACCTTCGTTCGGATCTTGCAATTCGAGTACGGTTTGAGTTTTTAAAAAAAAGTTTTTAGTGCTCAAATAAAGGATTTCACACCCTAAATTTGCGATAGGGTCGTAGGGTATCCCGAACCTGTCCTACTTGACTAAGTCACTCAAAACCAATTTTAGTTCAAAACAAAATAAAAGGAAATCGACGATACAACTTGCCTCGACAGAGTCGGGTCAAAACCAAAATAAACGAGTATAAACATCCAAAGCGTCAAGTCTTGTGGTAAATAAGTCTCTTGGTCAGCTGAACGTCCCAAAAGAAACCCTCGTCATGGAAGCACGGAACAAGCAAGGATCAAATACCTAAAACTATACCACGAGTCAAGGTCGAGCCACTCATGCGGGCCCTGAAAACCTCGCTGAGGACATATAATATGCCCATACCTAAATAAAGGATGATCTAATGCTGTGCAGAATTATTAAACACGCAAGCATGCAAACAGTTTATATATATGCATAAAGTGATTAAATGGGATCCCGCACAAAATGCCAAGTGGCATGTCCCTCTCCTACTCCCGCACCCATGCTCGTTAATGCAGGAACCAGCCGCGTTCAATGCTATATAGCAAAATCTCATCATGTCATATATCATGTCTCATGTCTCATGTTTTGTTTCATATGTCATTGTTTTCTTTCTTTCTTTCTCATGGTATAACATCAGACTCGATTAGGTACAAACCCGATGGAACTGAGTAGTCCTATGACCCTAGCAAATGACTCTAGGGCTCACAATTTAACGGTCGTTCTACCATACGCAAAGAGAATACGGATGCTCGTTCAGTTGTGCAACCTAAGCATGCTACTACATGAATATGCAGGATGCACCACCTACACACTATATGACACATCAGGCATGAGGTTCTAACTTGAGTAAGCCTCGGAGGACTTACCTTGAGTAGCAGATCGATTATTAGTCATAACATCATCATCATTATCTCGACTATCTTATATCGTCATATGTCATCTCATTCTCATATCATATTATCTCAGGTCATCATATCTCTTCATATAACATCTCGTATCATATCATCATCTCATAATCTCGACCTATCTCATAACATCAATTTCCTTAACTCATTTCCATCAATCATCTCACATTTAATATCTTATTTGCCATCTTATCATGCATCATTATATAGCATGTCATATTTCATCACTTAATAACTCATATATCAACACATCATGTTTTATAATCATCAACTCAAGATTTCAAATATCACTCATGCTTGAAACTCATATCCATATCATATTCACATAAATTCACAAGTAAGACTCTTCAAACAATTTACCAAGTTAAGTCCAAATAAGTCGGTTCCAAATTTAGTCAAAGCCATTTAAATCCAAAGAAAGTCAACTCGATAATCAATCAATTCTTTTAAAATCATACTTAGCCAAAGTCCAATATTAAAGCATTTAAACCTTTAAACCGACCTCACAATGTTATACTATTAAAATAATCCGGCATAAGTTAGTTTATTTCCAAAATCTTTGTTCTAATATTTTTAGATAAATTCCGAAACTTTAGAGTCATTTCAAATAATATAAATTAACCTTTTTAAAACCACCAAATAAGCACACGAGCACTTAAATACTTTAACACATAAGAAAATGGCCAATGAATAAATATTTGAACAATAATTAATTAAATAATAATTAAATCAGAAATAATTACATAATAATCAATTAATTCAGAAAAAGTAATAATAATAATTAAATAATTAAGTAAATAATGAGGTAAATAAATAACCAGTTAAATCCATTTTGAAACCACCTTATAATAAATAACAGAAATAATTATTTATCAGAATAAATTAAATAAAAATTAAATAAATTAATAAATAAATAACCACATAACCCAATTTATGTAAATGAAACAAAATCAGGCCCAATCCCACTCTCCCATTTCTTCCTGCTCAGCCCAAAATCTCCAGCCCAAACCCAGCCCAAATCCGAATCACAAACCAAGCCCCATTTAAGGATCTAGCCCAAACCCATCCCCAATTTGATTAAACAAAACCGAACCCAATAAAATTTAATAGAATAGGACCACTAGAAAAAAAAAGAAACCCGAACCCAAGGCTTCTTCTTCCTTAACCCAGTGATGTGCGTGCAAATTGCCATATTTTCTATGCACATAAAAGTCCATTTTATCGTCTTTTGCATGCATATTAATGGGAAAACATGGGATTAGTGTAGTTTATGCTTAAATGTCAAATATATGGGTCTGCACGAGTTTCTATGTGATTTGGCAGAAAACAGGATAAAAATGGACAGATTTAGAAGAGCGGAAAAAGAACTCGAAGTCTTCTGGAGAGGTCGAAATCGACCGGGGACCTCGACATCGAGTGCATCAGAGACATAGGAATCGAGCAAGAAATGAAACAGAGCATGTCGACACAGAGAGGTCGATATCGACGTCTGGAGGTCGATATCGATGTTGCCAGATCGAGCTAAATGATAGAAGTCGAGTGCCAGTTCGAGTAGGAGAAGGAGAGCTCGAGATAGAGTTTCACAGGGGTCGATATCGATGTTCAAGGTCGATATCGACCATGCCAGCAGAGGAATCCGACTTAGATTTTGATAGAATTCTATCCGAAGCTTGCACGTCTATCCAAAAGTCAAGATTTGTTATCATCAACACCAGATCTATCATATGAAGGCTGATTTACCGTAGGAGTTTTAGTTTTTACTTTACTTAAGTTTTATCTTAGAGAATAAAGATAGAGTTTCGAGTCTTTGGATAACAAAGTTCGATATCTATATATAGAGGCCAGTAGGGCTGAGTTTAGGCATCCAATAACATTCAATTTCAGTTATTCAAACACATATACACGTAGAGAATTAGTGGAGAGAGAGAGAGAAAGCCGAGTAGAGTGTGTAAAGCGAAAGCGGAGTGGCTTGTTCAGTTGTACTTTCTTTCAAAGTTTAATTCAAAGTAGTTTTCTTTCAACAATAATGATGATGATGTGCATGATGAGGAGCGAGTAGTCAACCCACTTCTAGGGTCGGGGTGAGCCCGACGATAACGATGTAGGGTAAGTGCATCAAAGGTATGGCTTTTATGCGATTCCATCTTCTATCCCATGCATGATCCTTTGCGAAAGTTAGGGAGATTCATTATTTGCATTATTGAAGTGAAAACCACTCATATTGTGAACTTGAATTGCTCATGAATTGGATAGTAACTCTTAGGAACTATGCGAGAGCCTCTAATCACCTAAGTGTTGATAACGAAAGTTATTTGACGGAAAGGCATTAAATTTCATAACTTTAGCATAAAACTTGCATTGTTATCGTTGTGGCATAAAATTTGCAATGTATAACAAAGTAGAATAAAGATACTCTAGAGGGGGGGGTTGAATAGAGTATGCCAACTTTTCGCTGACAATCTCAAGACTTTTGAAACGCTTTCCAAACCTCCGGGAGTAAACTCAATTCTTTCGATTGGGATACCTGAAGCACAAAAAAGTTATACAATTCGAAACAAGTGCGGAAATAATGGTAAAGCAATAATTAAAGAACACAATGAATTGTTAACGAGGTTCGGCTCTTTTAAGGCTTAGTCCCCGCCTAGGGTTCTTCCACAACCCTAGGATTCAACAGGCTTTATTGATTCACAAAACTTAGGATCCTAATAGCTCACCGAGAAGCCTCTCTCCTATACAATTGCAATCTAGTCAACTCTCGTTCCCTTGGAGTCCTAGACCAATCTAGAAGAGCCTCACCTCTCTCAGCTATCTAGTACAATCCTCTTACACTCGTGAATCAATAACCTAGTGCACACTACCTGAGTTATAAACTCTCGAGTATAACACTCTCTCAGAATATATCCTATAAGCTCACTGTGTAACTCTCAAATGCTTTGAAACAAAAGATAAAACACTTAACACCTAGCAGAGAGTACACGTAGAAGAAAGATTGGCTTGAGGGCTGAGTGTGCGTTGTAAATCAATGATCGTCAGTGTTCAACTCTATCTTTCTTCTTTCTTTTTCATCTCCTATTATTCTTGATCAAATCGGCGCCAAGAATCTTCCCCCAACGTCTACTTGAAATCATGGCTTAGGAAGGATCTTCGCAATCTTCTATTTTGGGAAACTGCGAAGCCACCATCCACCTGATTTGATCTTCATATCTTTCAGCTTTAAGGAAGGAGATTTCTTCGAAATCTTTGATGTATGGTTATTATAACATATGTATAATAATATTCGGAAACCATACATGGGTAATATATATAAGACAATAACTAAAAATACATGTTTTGAATTTCATCAATACAGCTTTGGTTTCAAGACATTTGACACAAGCTTTGTGGCAAAGCCTTTGAAAACAGTTCTGATTTTCATCAAGGGAGTGGAGTTATCAATCTCCCCCTTGATGAAAGACAAAACCTGTGCATCCCTGCAACTTAATCAAGCAGATATATCATATATAAAAAAGATCGAACTAAGTACCTGCAAGGGTTAGACAAATGTTGGATCATATAAGTTCAAAACCAACGATAAACGCATCCAATAAAATAAGGCAAAATAAGGTCTTCCAAGACCATATACTTCAAAGCGGTTTAAAGTCTAACCAAGTTTAAAGTCTAACCAGTCTCCCCCTTTTTGTCTTTCAACAAAGGGAGGAGTATGACAACAGTCACCAAAAGTTTTGAAAACAGGGCCAGCAGTGTTAGAGAGTTAGATCAAGGGTCAGGATAGGGGTTCAGGGTTCATCGTCTTGAGCACCATCCTTGATCAGCATCTTCAACTTGCTTAACAGCTTGGCCATCTCTCTCATTTCAACCATTAACTCGTGGCGCAACTCCTTGACGTCCAGGCGAACTTCCTCCAAACCCAACTCCAAGTTCTCTATGCATTCATCGACGACAAAGCTAGTGGGAAGAGCTTTTGAGGAAGAAGAGGCAAGGCTCCAAGTCCCTTGAGGGGTTTGAGTTATGCCGATCTTCTCAAAGCTCTTGGAGTCAAATTTTCCCGTATGATGTTGTTGTTCTTCATTTTCAAAATCAATTTTAGAAGCTTTGAAGACACGGGTCAAGAGGTTTGTGAATGGGAGGGGAGTTCCTTTTCTGGCTTTTCGGGTGTGTGCAATGGATCCTAAAATGGTATTGGCCAGATCAAGATCATGGCCATTCAATATGCGGTACAGGAGGACCATAGCATTGACAGTGAGGAGGGAACTGATGTACATATTTGTACCTTTGTTTATTGCATCTTTTGACTTCATATTTCATTCGATCTCCAAAAAAAAGGTTCAAAAGAATATAAACTTGTGTAAGAATGGGCTAAAATGCAAGAAATAGAGTTTGCACAAGTTTTGAGCTAACCATGCAGGAATTCGAGCGAAATCGGAGTCAAAACGGAGAAGCCAAGTAAAGCTGAGCAGAGGTAGAAATCGACCTCAGAGGTAGATATCGACCCCTGGTGTCGATATCGACCACCATATCGACCTCAATATAGACATCGACCAGAGCTGAACAAATCGAGTAGGAATAGAGACCTCGATATCGACCCCTTAGTGTCAATATCGACCCCTTATCTCGACAGAAGATAGACTTGATTTCAAATGCGGATTGGAACTATATCTTCAAGGAGGCACGGGATTATCTTACACTTTCAAGATAGAGGGCAGTTGAAGTTTTATTTATCTTTTACCTTTAAAGTTTTATTAAAATAAAAGACCTAACCTAATTGTTTGGATAGAGTTCATAGTTTAGATAGGAGTTACAATCCTCGGATAGCAAGGATTAGTAGCCTATAAATAAAGCCCTAGGGGGATGTCATTCAATCATCCAACAACGAATCAAATTTTTAGAGTTCAATTACATTCAATAGAGTTAGAGAGAATTTTTAGGGTTTGACGTTTGCGAAAGTTGACGTTGAGTTGTAAAGCTTCGGAGTTTATTTTAATGCAAGTTTCTTCCTTTCAATCAACAATGAGTTCCATGATGAGAAGTGAGTAGTCCCCAAAGCTCTTAGGGTCGGGGTGAGCCCGACGTTAGCCATGCGCGCTTGAGGTAAGTATTTGATGTCGATATCGTTGTGTCTATCTCTCCTCCTATGATTCTATGTTTAGTCCTAATCGAAAGAAAAGGGATTCATGCTAACAACTTGAGTTATAAACATAAAATTGGTAGAGACAATTAGGTTTATTTGCAAGAGTAATCCTAAGAGTTGGTGTACGGCGAAAGCTTGTCCCTTAGGTGAAATAGCGCAATTGTCCGTCTTATTTATCTCATCGCATGCATTGGTTAACATTGTGGTAAACCCTAATCCTAGGAGTTGCTTTTTACATAGTTTAATTCACATAAACCCTTTGTTTTATCTCTGTTCATTGCTTCTCTCTCTATTCTCAAATCTTCGGCCTTTCTTTGCCGGCGAAGAACTAACTCACTGCAGGAAGACATCGATATCGACCCCAGACGTCGATATCGACCACTGAGTTCGTCGACAGTTTTCTGAGTCGACGACGAACATCGCTGCGGAGTTTGTTGAGCATCGATATCGACCCTTCTGTGTCGACTGGCAGTCTTCTGAGCCAGTCGATTTCGTGAACTGACATCGATATCGACCCCTTCCAGTCAATATCGACCACTTGTTCTTGTCTCTGCAGGTCTTCTGTTGCAGAGAACATCAACAGCCGAGGTCGACATCGAGGCCCAAGGTCGAAATCGAGGCTTCTGGTCGACGCAGACTTGAGATTTCCAAAGCTACTAGGATCCCGCTGACACGCCTCCTCGTGGATCGATCCTGACTACCCTTCCACTACAACGGGAGGATGTCTTGTAATTATTTGCTTACGCTAGGAGTCGGTTTACATTTATTTACATCTTTATTATTTGTAATTTGAGAACTCGACTTAACCTTCATAACAAATTGGCGCCGTTGCCGGGGAGGCAATCAATCGCGCCCTAGTAGTCTATCTCACGTCTCTACCTAGTTTAGTTTTGCAGGTGTATGCGACGCGCTGATCGCCCACCTGAATTTGAAGGAGTAGACGACCCTGAGCGTTATTTCCATCTAAGGGCCCAAGCTCAAAGAATCATGGCGGACAACGCGAACCAGGCTGAACTTATTGAGCAACTAAGGAAGCAGGTTGAGGACCTAACGACTAGAGAGGCGGCACTTAAGGAGCGTGCGGATAGGGAGGAGGAAGGCCGGAGGCAAATAGAAGCCCAAATCAATGCCCTCCCTAGGAATGCCAAGCAATATATGCACCCCGCTCTCACAGTGCCTGAATCGGCAATTCTTATCCCTGCCTCTAATTTTGAAATAAAACCTAACTTCCTAACTGAGATTAGAAGGCACCAATATAAAGAAAAACCTAACGAATGCCTTATGGCACATATTTCAACCTTCTTAGACCTTTGTGATACTATTGCTGATGGACAAAGTCTTGAATATGTCCAACTAAAAGCCTTTCGATGGTCTCTTACAGAGAAAGCATTGCAGTGGTTGGAAAGCTTAGCCCCAAGATCGCTCCGCACCTGGAATGAAGTCAAGGACGCGTTCCTCAACAAGTTCTTTCCTCCTTCTAAGACGGCATTGATCCGATAGAAAATCACGGCTTTCAAACAAAAGCCTGGTGAGGCTCTGGCGACTGTTTGGGAAAGGTTTAAGGACCTACTACGATCATGCCCGACGCATGGCCAACCACCGTATGTAATTCAGGAGATCATATACAATGCTCTTGACGCTGCAACTAAGGAGAGGATCAACACCTACACCTCCTATGGCTACCTTGAACTCGCTCCACAAGAGGCTTGGGAAACCATAGAGAGGTTGGTAGAATTTGACAACACATATGGGACTCTTGAGGCTTCTGACACACCATCATCGTCGACGCCTGCCCCATCTATGCCCTTATATGAACCCTCCAAAAGCAAGTACACCTAGCTGAGACTCACCAGGAGGCATGATACATGAGGGGCCCCAATCACCAATATTGGGGAGACTAAAGGTTCCATGAACCGCAAAGGAACCAGGTCAACCCTAGGGACCCTCCGCCTTATAGAGCTCCTGGGCACCCGGAGAGAGACCAAAAGAAGGATGATCTTCAACTTGTGCTAGATGAGATAAGGAGGAATCAGGCTAAGAATGATCAATCCAACAATGCCATCCATTCTCAACTCAATCACCTTACCACAAGGATTGGGGAGATGGATATATGGAAAAGGAACATAGAGACCCAACTGGGTCAATTGGCGGCACAAATCCCTAGACCGTCCGGAACACTCCCTGGGCAACCCACTACAAATCCTAAGGGACAATCCAGGACGGGCCATGTCGCAGCCATACAAGTGAGGGGTGGTACCAAAGTACAGAAGCCACGAACGGAATCGGAGAAAGCACCAGTCGACATCGACAGACCAGTCGATGTCGAGGATGAGGTCGATATCGACCCCCAGGTCGACCCACAGGTCGATATCGAGGCCACTGCAGAGCCATCAGAGGTCAAAATCGACCATCCCAGTCGATATCGACCATATCCCAGTCGATGTCGATGTCCAACAGGCCCCTCCGACCACCGTTTTGGCCCCTCCACCAAATAAGACGTTGCCATTCCCTTCCAAAGCATTGGAGGATCCCACCAAAGGTAAGTTTAGGCGCTTTGTAAAAATACTTCAAGGACTTAACGTTACTATCCCTCTTACAGAAGCCCTAAGCGAGATGCCCGCCTATGTGCGATTCCTGAAAGACATCCTAACCAAGAAGAGATCCATGGCAGAGATCGCAGAGGAGTGCTCGAAGATGGACTTCCCTAAGAAAAAGAGTGATCCAGGGAAGTTTGCAATCACCGTGGGACTTGGCCAACATCGTTATAAAGCCCTATGTGACCTAGGGGCAAGTGTAAGTCTCATGCCTCTCTCTATTTGGCAAAAGGTGAACATTGGCGCCCTTGAACCTGTGGACATGAAACTTTATATGGCTGACAACTCATTCGTCAGACCCACAAGTATAGTCGATGACGTTCCAGTAAAGGTAGGTAAGTTCTTTGTGCCTACTGATTTCATTGTATTGGAGATGCCTGAAGATCCTATAGTGCCTATTATCCTTGGTAGGCCTTTCTTAGCTACTGCAGATGCCAATATCAATGTACGTCGAGGGTTACTAACCTTTACTATAGGGAACGAAGTAATAGAATTCTCTTTCAACCCGACCATGAGCGAAACAAAGCACCTGGAGCAAGTATTCCTCTCGCCGGCTAAGGAGAAGCTTAAAAAATTTTTGTTGGCGAGGACGGAAACAGCAAGCAGGGTCGACATCGACGGGAACCAGTCGATATCGACTAACAACATCGAAATTGACCCCCCTTGGTCGAAATCGAGCATGCCAGATTGTTGCCATGAGCTTAAGTATGGGGTCACAGAGGTCGATATCGACCCCCACATATCGATATCGACCAAAGCTCTCGAAATCGACCCCCCAAGGTCGAAATCGACCACCCCTCAGCCCGAAGATTTCTGTTTCGGGCCCAAACAGGTAAGCCAAGGTATGACTCCTAACCCTCTTCCGTCCATTAATGATAAATCAATTGAGCCAATTATTGATAATTCTACTAATGAGAGGGTCAGAGCTCCATGGTTTGCCTATATTGCAAAAGTTAGGTCAAGAAAAAGAAGGAAAGCACCCAAAGAAGAACCTAACATCGAAGAAGCCTTGGTCGCCGAACTTCGCTACTACTAAAAGGACCTAGATGATCCAGGAGAAGGCTCAAGCTCGAAGGGTCCCTACATAAAAGGGTCGTGAAGAATTAATGGAGAAGTTGGCCTAACGACTCAAAAATCTAGAGCGTGTACATAAAACCTTTAAATTTTTTCACATAGATGGTTTCAGGATTTGGACTTTTGGCTTTTTGAAACTTTTAAAACTGAGATAATTCATGCTTTATCTATATTTCTAACAAAGATTTCAGGTTACCAAGCAAAAGGAACGACGAAGAAGAAAAGAAGCTTTTGTAGAGGCAGTCGAAATCGACCAGGCCAGTCGAAATCGACCCCCCCACGGTCAAGCCTCCTCCTAGAATCGACATCGAGGACTCAGGAGGGAAAAAGAGAGGTTGATATCGACCATCATACTCGATATCGACCCCAACCTGGCAACCCTCGTCTTCATTTTCTTCCTCGACTTCAACAGATGCAGTCGACATCGACCACTGACCTAGATATCGACTTCTGGCATCGACCAAATCTGAAATCAACCTGAATCCGCAGGTTGCGCTGTGAGTTTCTCTCTACCCTTGTTCTTCTTTTTAATACAGTGAGGACACTGTATATTTTAAGTATGAGGTGGGGGAAAAACATGTCTTATGGTCATAACTTGGTTTTCTTCTTCGCATTGCATTCATGTTTAAATTTTTGTTCTTATTGTTACTTTTATAAAATGTAAAAAAAAATAGAAAAATGTCAAAAATACAAAAAAATGCATGTTTAATTTTTAAGTTTGTTTTTTAAACCCTACTTAGATGTTCTATGATGAAAACTCAATAGCTGACTTGATCATGTAAATCCTATGGCATATTTGGATGGTTTAGCCTAAGTCCTTAAAATTTTTATGTAGATTGTGAACTTGTGATGAAATTGAGCACATATGATCCTAGGCTAAAAAGCAAATCCAACAAAAATTGTCCTTGTGAGAATTTTGACCTATAGGGAGGACATCAAAAATCCCTCCGCTTTCTTGAGTGAATTTACTCTTCCTATGCATCTCTAAATGTTGTGATAGTTATTCAAAACCAATGCATATATATGTTTATGTTTACGAGAATTAAATGATGGAGGCATCTTTTAAGCCATTTTTATCCTCTCTTTACCTACCCTGCATTATCCCTGCTTGAAGCAAGAATATTAGCCTGAGCCTGAAATTGAAAACTCCACAAAATTATCCCTAGCCGAATTAAGCCTGACCCCCATTTGGGAATTGAGACTTAGATTGGCTGGACTAATGCCTTGTGGAAAGAAAAGAGCATAATGTCCAGTTCTGAGCAAGGAAATTATGGGTTGGTGCGTATTTACATTTTGTCATATTTTGTAAAAGGATTTTTTTGGCTCACCATATAAATGCACATATCTTTAGTATTTAGTTATTATTTCCGAAAAAAAAATCCGAAAAATAAAGATGTATATATATATATAGTGCACGAGCCAAAAGCCTTAAGTCTTTTATTCATACAAATGTTATATTTTTTTGAGAGATATATTAGAGTTTGAAAGAAGGGTTGATAGTATGGTTTACATCTTTTAGTGCATCTTCAGAGCATATTATATAAAGATGAGTTTGGAAAAGAGCATTATAGGAGATTGAGCTTGGAAAGTGCAACATTGAAGAGTTATGGTTTGGACGTTGCAAGTGTTGAAATTTAGGAGTCTTGATTCCCGAAATTATAAAAGCACCACATAGCCAAATAATTCCATACCCTTTTAATTCATACCAAGCCCCATTATAACCCCGCCGAATGGAGTCTTCTTTGAAGTTTTCCATTGAGCGAAAGTCCTCCTGATAATTCTTATTGCATTTTCATAATTGGTTGCGAAGTGGATTTTTATAAATTGCAATGTTTATGAGATTGTATATGGAATTGAGTCGAGCGTTGATCTTCATAGCCTAAACACATGAGAGTTGAGTGCAAACACATTATCCCTGTGAGGTTGGATCAAAATTGCATATGCCTATGGATCGCCAAAATATGTGCTATGACGTTAAATTCACTTGCTTTGCTTTGCTACCGCTTATGATGTTGCTTTTGACAAGGGCGAAGACTTGAAGGGTGTGTTGTAGGTGTTGGTTATTTCTTGGTTATTGCTTGAGGACAAGCAAGTCTAAGTATGGGGTGTTTTGATGTACATATTTGTACCTTTGTTTATTGCATCTTTTGACTTCATATTTCATTCGATCTCCAAAGAAAAGGTTCAAAAGAATATAAACTTGTGTAAGAATGGGCTAAAATGCAAGAAATAGAGTTTGCACAAGTTTTGAGCTAACTATGCAGGAATTCGAGCGAAATCGGAGTAAAAACGGAGAAGCCAAGTAAAGCTGAGCAGAGGTAGAAATCGACCTCAGAGGTAGATATCGACCCCTGGTGTCGATATCGACCTCAATATAGACATCGACCAGAGCTGAACAAATCGAGCAGGAATAGAGACCTCGATATCGACCCTCTGGTGTCGATATCGACCCCTTATCTCGACAGAAGATAGACTCGATTTCGAATGCGGATTGGAACTATATCTTCAAGGAGGCACGGGATTATCTTACACTTTCAAGAGAGAGGGCAGCTGAAGTTTTATTTATCTTTTACCTTTAAAGTTTTATCAAAATAAAAGACCTAACCTAATTGTTTGGATAGAGTTCATAGTTTAGATAGGAGTTACAATCCTCGGATAGCAAGGATTAGTAGCCTATAAATAAAGCCCTAGGGGGATGGCATTCAATCATCCAAGAACGAATCAAATTTTTAGAGTTCAATTACATTCAATAGAGTTAGAGAGAATTTTTAGGGTTTGACGTTTGCGAAAGTTGACGTTGAGTTGTAAAGCTTCGGAGTTTATTTTAATGCAAGTTTCTTCCTTTCAATCAACAATGAGTTCCATGATGAGAAGTGAGTAGTCCCCAAAGCTCTTAGGGTCGGGGTGAGCCCGACGTTAGCCATGCGCGCTTGAGGTAAGTATTTGATGTCGATATCGTTGTGTCTATCTCTCCTCCTACGATTCTATGTTTAGTCCTAATCGAAAGAAAAGGGATTCATGCTAACAACTTGAGTTATAAACATAAAATTGGTAGAGACAATTAGGTTTATTTGCAAGAGTAATCCTAAGAGTTGGTGTACGGCGAAAGCTTGTCCCTCAGGTGAAATAGCGCAATTGTCCATCTTATTTATCTCATCGCATGCATTGGTTAGCGCAATTGTCCGTCTTCTGAGCCAGTGGATTTCATGAACTGACATCGATATCGACCCCTTCCAGTCGATATCGACCACTTGTTTTTGTCTCTGCAGGTCTTCTGTTGCAGAGAACATCGACAGCCGAGGTCGACATCGAGGCCCAAGGTCGAAATCTAGGCTTCTGGTCGACGCAGACTTGAGATTTCCAAAGCTACTAGGATCCCGCTGACACGCCTCCTCGTGGATCGATCCTGACTACCCTTCCACTACAACGGGAGGAAGTCTTGTAATTATTTGCTTAGGCTAGGAGTCGGTTTACATTTATTTACATCTTTATTATTTGTAATTTGAGAACTCGACTTAACCTTCATAACAGGAGCCAGAGTTGATTCGGGGTAAAAGACATCTCACAATAATGTTAAAGATGATTTTGGCTTCAAGTGTGAGGGACGAGTGGGTGAGTTGTTTAGAGGTGCTGCTTTAGCACGGGCAAGAGTAACACACTGGTCTTTTGTGGGGGTTTGAGGGGAGGGTGGACATGGTTTGGGAAGACCAAGGAGTTCAGCGAAGTCAATGGAGTTGAACGTGATTCTAACCCCTTTAACGACTGACTCCAGAGTCCAGCCTTCATCGGTGTGCTTGGCTTTGAGGTTTATGTAGAAGAGACGGGTGAGTTGGGGGTAGTACTCAGATTCAAAGTTCAGCAGGGTCCATGCAGGGGTTTGTTTGAGAAGGGAGATGCAGGGTAGGTTCAAAGCTTCTAAAAAGTTAAAATCGATAAAATCAGAACAACAAATCCTACGAGTTTTGAACTCGTCTTCCCATTTTCCAGCCATCTCAGCATTCTCAAACCAGGAGGAAGGTAAGGATTGGTTTACCTGTATAAGTGCAGGGGGATCGACGGCAGGCTCAGCGTTCTTTCTTCGGGCTTTTGTTGGAGCAGTCGACTTGACGGGCGCTTCAAATCTTTTGAGAGTGGCTTTCCTCGAGCGCTTGGGAGGTGGAGACGTCTTCGCTTTAGAGGCCTTGCGCTTCTTCGGGGACGGGGGAGGAGAAGGAGGAGTAGGAGAGGGAACAGGTTCCGGCTCCTCTTCCTCTTCTTCCTCAGACTCCGAGCCCTCAGCAGACTCCTCAGCCTCATCTCCCTCGGCCTCCTCGTCATCATCAACCTCGTCGTCCTCCTCAGCTTCCTCTTCCTCTGGTTCCTCTCCTGGTGAAACCTCCTTCTCCGCTTCTCTCTTGGCCTCTTCCTCTGCCTTTTTCTTTTTCTAGGCCTCTTCCTCGGCCTCTTTCTTTTTTTGGGCCTCTTCCTCGGCCTCTTTTTCAGCATCTCTCTAGAACCTCCTCAAGATCTTCCTCTTCCTCCTCTTCCTCAGCAATGACCTTTTTCTTTCCCTTAAGCTTCCTACTGAGGGGCATCTTTTTCAAGCGCTTCGTGGACTGTTTGATTTTGGCAAGGTTGCTCTCAGGGACGGTGCTCGGGACAATGGTCTCAGGGGTAGGTACAGGTTGAGGGGAAGACACGAGGGGGATTTGACGACCTTTGGAGGTAGCGCCAAGTCTTTTGGGGGTGGAGGTTTTCTTGGATTTGGGTGCCATGGATATGAACGGTAAAAATTTCAGAGAGAAAGGATGAAGAAGATGGTCTAAAGGTCAGAGAGAATAGAGAGAGAAACAGTGGGCTCTGAAGATGTGAATAGTGGGGGTAAAGATTGTGTGGTTTAAAAAGGGAGCGGGTGAGGTAAGTTGATGGGACAAGATGGTAGTTTCCCAAGGTAATAACTCTAACTCATCATATCACTTCCATATTTTCAAAATCAGTTTTACCAAAACAAATTCAAAATTTGAACAAAGAGCCGTTTGAATCTTAATGGTTAAGGCAAGATGTTTATCCGATTTAAAAAGTTTCCACAAATAAAAATGTAATCGGATAACATGCAATAAAAAAGATTTTCCTGAAGGTAATAGGATAACATGTAATCGGATAACGTTAGACCTCGATATCGACCCTTACAGTCGATTTCGACACTTGTCACAAAAACTGTTTTCGTAACCAATTTGTCGGAAAAGAGTCCGAAGAAAATAGAATGGGAAAGGAGGATGATCAGAAACAAAACTTAAACCTTTATGTTGATTTCAATTAATTAAAAATCTTCCAAAGTCAGGGTTTCATGCCACAACGATAACAATGCAAGTTTTATGCTAAAGTTATGAAATTTAATGCCTTTCCTTCAAATAACTCTCGTTATCAACACTTAGGTGATTAGATGCTCTCGCATAGTTCCTAAGAGTTACTATCCAATTCATGAGCAATTCAAGTTCACAATATGAGTGGCTTTCGCTTCAATAATGTAAATAATAAATCTCCCTAAATTTCGCAAAGGATCATGCATGGGGTAGAAGACGGAATTGCATAAAAGACATACCTTTGATGCACTTACCTCACATTGCTATTGTCGGGCTCACCCCGACCCTAGAAGTGGGTTGACTACTCGCTCCTCATCATGCACATCATCATCATTGTTGAAAGAAAGCTACTTTGAATTAAAACTTTGAAAGAAAGTACAACCGAACAAGCCACTCCGCTCTCGCTTTACAAACTTCACTCGGCCTCCTCTCTCTCTCTCTCTAACTTGTCACTACTCTCTATTGAAACTGAATTGTATGTAAATTGAATATGAAAATCTAATACCTAAACTCAGCCCTATTGGCCTCTATTTATAGATGTCGATAAAGACTCGAAACTTTATCGTTATTCTCTAAGATAAAACTTAAATAAAAGTAAAAACTAAAACTCTATTGGTAAATCAGCCTCCTCATGATAGATTTGGTGTTGAAGATAAGAAATCTCGACTTTTGGATGGACGTGCAAGCTTCGGATAGAATTCTATAAAAAATCTGAGCCGGATTCATCTGCTGGCATGGTCGATATCGATCCTAGACATCGATATCGACCCCTTCAAAACTTTATCGCGGGCTCTCCTTCTCCTACTCGAACTGGTACTCGACTTCTATCATTTAGCTCGATCTGGCACATCGATATCGACCTCCAGACGTCGATATCGACCTCTCTGTTTCATTTCCTGCTCGATTCCTATGTCTCTGATGCACTCGATGTCGAGGTCCCCAGTCGATTTCGACCTCTTCAGAAGACTTCGAGTTCTTTTTTTTCCGTTCTTCCAAATCCGTCCATTTTTATCCTATTTTATGCGAAATCACAAAGAAACTTGTGCAGACCCATATATTTGACATTTAAGCATAAACTACACTATTCCCATGTTTTCCCATTAATATGCATGCAAAAGACGATAAAATGGATTCATATGTTCATAGAAAATATGGCAATTTGCGCGCACATCAAACACCCCATACTTAAGCTTGCTTGTCCCCAAGCAATACCTTTAATGGTCATTCAGGGGAAGAAAGTAAACCCTCAACATCATAGATTCATTTTTCATATGTCCCTACAATCAATTGCCATCCTTGATAAGGTACTTATGTCAACCAAGTCCATGCCTGTGCATAAAAGCAATTTCATACTCATAAAAGGAGGTAATATGCAAAAAGAATTTTAGCGACATAGCTGTTCGCCCACGGGGGTGGTAGTAGGAGATTCAAATAATTCAAAATAAAACAAAGCACAACTAGACTATCTCCCTGTCCCAAACAAATAATACAAGAATCCCCTCCCTTGTAGTAGTAGGGTAATTCAGGATCGAATCCGCGAGGAGGTATGTCAGCGCTTCCCTTGTTGTACTCAAGATCAAAGCTTTCGACCTCAGCAGACACTCGATATCGAGTATACTAGTCGATATCGACCTCAGTTCTGGTCGATTTCCTAGCGCAGTTCCTGCAGAAGACAAAACAGCAAGTCGACGTCGAGCAGAGACCTCGATATCGATGTTAGACCTCGATATCGACCCTTATGGTCGATTTCGATGCTTGTCACAGAAACTGTTTTCGTAACCAATTTGTCGGAAAAGAGTCCGAAGAAAATAGGATGGAGAAGGAAGATGAACAGAAACAAAACTAAGACATTTATGAAGAATTCAATTAATTAAAAGGCTTCCAAAGTCGGGGTTTCATGCCACAACGATAACAATGCAAGTTTCATGCTAAAGTTATGAACTTTAATGTCTTTCCATCAAATAACTTTCGTTATCAACACTTAGGTGATTAGAGGCTCTCGCATATTTCCTAAGAGTTACTATCCAATTCATGAGCAATTCAAGTTTACAATATGAGTGGCTTTCGCTTCAATAATGCAAATAATGAATCTCCCTAACTTTCGTAAAGGATCATGCATGGGGTAGAAGACGGAATCGCATAAAAGTCATACCTTTGACGCACTTACCTCACATTGCTATCGTCGGGCTCACCCCGACCCTAGAAGTGGGTTGACCACTCGCTCCTCATCTTGCACATCATCATCATTATTGTTGAAAGAAAGCTACTTTGAATTAGAACTCTGAAAGAAAGTACAACCGAACAAGCCACTCCGCTCTCGCTTTACAACTCCACTCGGCCTCCTCTCTCTCTCTCTACTCTCTATTGCAACTAAATTGTGTGTAAAATTGAATCTCAAATTGAATACCTAAACTCAGCTCTATTGGCCTCTATTTATAGATGTCGATAAGGACTCGAAACCTTATCTTTATTCTCTAAGATAAACTAAAACAAAGTAAAAGCTAAAACTTCATGGTGAAATCAGCCTCCTCATGATAGATCTGGTGTTGATGATAGGAAATCTCGGCCTTTAGATAGACATTGCAAGCATTGGATCGAATTCTATAAAAAATCAGAGTCGGATTCCTCTGCTGGCATGGTCGATATCGACCCTTAGACATCGATATCAACCCCTTCAAAACTTCATCTCGAGCTTCTCCTTCTCCTACTCGAAATGGCAATCGACTTCTATCAATTTGGTCGATCTGGCAGCATTGATATCGACCCCCGGATGTCGATATCGACCCCTTCTGTGTCGACATGCTCTGTTTCCTTTTCTGCTCGATTCCTATGTCTCTGATGTACTCGATGTCGAGGTCTCTAGTCGATTTCGACCTCTTCAGAAGACTTCGAGTTCTTTTTCCGCTCTTCCGAATTCATCCATTTTCATCCTGTTTTCTGCGAAATCACATCGAAACTCGTGCAAACCCATATATTTCACATTTAAGCATAAACTACACTAATCACAAGTTTTCCCATTAATATGCATGCAAAAGACAATAAAATGGATTCATATGTGCATAGAAAATATGGCAATTTGCGCGCACATCAAACACCCCATACTTAAGCTTGCTTGTCCCCAAGCAATACCTTTAATGGTCATTCAAGGGAAGAAAGTAAACCCTAAACATCATAGATTCATTTTTCATATGTCCCTACAATCAATTGCCATCCTTGATAAGGTACTTATGTCAACCAAGTCCATGCCTGTGCATAAAAGCAATTTCATATTCATAAAGGAGGTAATATGCAAAAACAATTTTAGCGACATAACATTAATAATCAAGAGGACTTTTGCAAGCATGTGAGAAGTGGATTGGTAAAAGGCTAAAGGTGGGCTAATATTTGGCCATGTGGTGTTAAATCCGGGGAAACATAAAAACATTCCACATTCCTTCTTCATAATGTCTCACCTTTCACTCATCGCTCAATGCTTTTTTTCAATATAATGCTTTTACCTCTCTAACCTTAGTACTACCATCTCGCGAGTCGCAAACATGGGTGTCATGAATGGCCCCGGATACATAGTACTTCGGACTCCTCACCTTGTGTCCCATCCTGCGGAACTATTATCTCAACGCAAGCAGGGTCGACCCACCTTTATCTCCTGAGGTGATCGGATTTTTTTCTCGCTCATTTAATTTTCCATATTTCATAATTCTTCTATTCCTACCAACAACTTCATATATGCACAACTCTATATAACTCCAAAGATGACATCCATTCTCAAACTTTGTCCCCGGATAAGGTATAAGGTATAAAATGGGCAATATGTGTATATGTGGAGCAATAATGATAGTGATAAGGCTCATATATGGCTTTGTGACTTTTGCTATGATGCATAGGTAAGGCTAGGATATGAACTTGTATAAGTAAGCACTTGTATGAAATTTTCAAAAAAAGTCCTCTATCATCTTATTATGCACATGTCTAAAGCAACTTCAAATTTTCATCTCCTTTATTTTCTCTTCTTGCACTTCATTGAGACTTCCCTTAACTAGGCAATTTCATGTTATATCTCTAATGAATCTAAACTAAAGTATGCATTAAAATAAATATGCAACTCTAAACTAAGTATGAATATGCAAGTAAGCCTTTCCCCCACCCCATACTTAAAATTTACAGTGTCCTCATTGTATTAGAACTAGGGTTAAGAAGAAAACTTACTAAACCATCACAAATTTCAGGAGTAGAAGAAGACAACATGCATGGTCGATATCGACCCTTTTCATCGATATCGATGTCTCTCTTGATTTCTGCTCAGGCTTCAGGGTGATTTGGCCTCGATCACAAACCTTATCCATGTCGACCTTGAGGTCAATTTCGATGTCTGACATCGATTTCGATGCCTTTCTGTGTGCTTTTCTCTTTCCTGCAATTTGAAACCTAAACACAAAATATGCAAAACAATAAAGTGTCTAAAACTAAAAAGCTATCTAAAACTAAAACTAAGTCTTTGTTTCAAGCTCTAGACTTTTAAGTCGCTAGGCCGACTTCCTCTTTCGCGCTTCTCAAGGTGGCATCTACAGAGCCCATGTGGCCTGGGCCTCAAATATCACTCCTTTCTTGTCCCGCAGCTGCATTCCGCCAGGATTGATTTGATTCACCGTGAATGGTCCTAAGTTCTTATCCTTGAATCTTGTAGGGAACCAATGGTCTTTAGACTTGGCAACATAGACCTTGTCTCCTATCTCATATTGGCTCGAATCATCATCGGATACCCTACATAAGCGCACATGCCAAGGCACACCTCTTCCAAATAATGATAAGTCCTTAATTGTAATGGAACAAGAGGAATCCGTACCTTGACTTACCTTCTTCTCAGTCTGTGGCTTAGGTCGATGTCGATATTCAGAGGTCGATATCGACCCTTGTTGTACACCTGGAGAATCAGTCGATTTGGAGAGTTTTGACTCGATATGATCAGGTCGATTTCGACCCTCAGAGGTAGATATCGAGGTCTCCTTACCTCCCTTCTTAGTGCTGATGGTGGTCGATTTCGATAGGGTGTGGTCGATATCGACCCTTGACCCCGATTTCGATGTTTCCTCTTTTCCTCCGTCGACCCCATACTTATGACCTGTCACATGAATCTTGAACATTAGTGGTCGATATCAACTTACCTGGGTCGATTTCGATGTTCTGTTGAGCTCCTTCGTTCAAGATTGCTTCAACTTCCTCTACTTGGGCTTCATTGATGGCTTTTATCTCCATTGGCCCTTGACTTTTCACCGTCTCGTTGAAGGCATACTCTATTACTTCATCACTAATTGTGAATGAGAGCAATCCTTTCTTTACGCTGATGTTGGCATCGACGGTTTCTAGGAATGGCCTACCTAAAATAATTGGACAAGCAGGGTCCTCTGCTATATCAACAACTAGAAAATCGACCGGGACAAAGAATTTACCTACTTGTACTGGCACATTCGTCACTATCATAGTTGGAATCACTACCGTATTGTTAGCCATGTACAATCTTGCATCCACGGGCTCCAGAGGACCTATCTTTACCTTGTGCCAAATGGTTAGTGGCATCATGCTAACGCTAGCGCCCAAGTCAACTAAAGCATTAAATTTGAATTGACCTAGACCTATAGCGATAGAAAACTTACCTGGGTCCGCCCGCTGTTGTGGTAGCTCCAACCTGTTGCACTCCTTTGCGATCTCAGAGAGCGATCGCTTCTTACCCAAGATTTCCTTAAGGAACCTTACATAAGATGGCATCTCGTGAAGTGCCTCTGTGAATGGTATAGAGACATTAAGTCCTTGGAACATCTTCACGAACCGTTGGAACTTCTTTTCCTCTGGGTCCTTAATCACCTTTCTTGTTGGGAATGGCAACACCTTTTTCTTTCCCACGGCTGCAATAAGATCGACATCGACATCAGTAGGGTCGATATCGACTGGAGGAGTCGATTTCTGTGGTGACGCAGAATTAGGGTCGACATCGACAGGAGGGTCGACATCGAAGTCACCTTGGTCGATATCGACAGGGGGGGTCGATAACGACGTCTGTTCTGGCTCCTTCTCCTCTGCTTTTTGCTTGGGCGTTTGTAATTGACGCCCACTCCTTAGGTTTACTGCTATAATGTGACCAGTGGTTTTGCCCTTTTGGTTGGGCACAGTGGATCCAGGGAGTGATCCTGACGCTTTGGGCATTGCTTCCGCCAATTGTCTCATTTGAGTCTCCATGTTGCGCTTCCAAACGTCGATCTCCCCAAGTCTAGAATTGATGCTCTGCAACTGAGTATGGACGGAGTTATTGGCTTGTTTGAACTCAGCGTGGTTCCTCCGCATCTCATCAAGGATGATTTGCAGGTCATCTTTCTTATTCTCCCGCTCAGGGTGCCCTGGTGCCCTATATGTTGGGGGATCCCTTTGATAGAACCTTTGATCACCCTAATTTTGTTGATTTCCCCCTCCATAGGGGCCTCTCGTCCATTTGACCTCCTCATGTTGTTCCGCCATGGATACTTGCTCAGTATGTGGACAGGCACTAGTGTTATGCGTTGTTGAGCCACACTCCTGACAAGGTTGATTGTTGCTCAGGAACCTTACTTGCTTTTGAAGGCGGCGTGTTTGATCGTTATGGAATTGTTGCCGCACCTCAGGATCTATCTCCCTTGGAGGCTCAAATAGTGGCATAGATGGAGCAGGCCTTGCATCATAGGCCGCAGCAACCCATAGGTGTTGTCAAATTTCACAAGCCTCTCAATGGTCTCCCATGCCTCCGTTGGTGTAAGCTCAATGTACCGATAGGAGGTATATGAATTTATCCTCTCCTTGTTCGGCGCATCAAGGGCGTTATAAAAGATCTCCTAGATGACATATGGAAGTTGCCCATGCGTCGGGCATGATCTCAGCAAGTCCTTAAAGTGCTCCCATGCCTGTGCTAGGGTTTCACCTGGCTTTTGTTTGAAAGTCGTGATCCTTTGTCGCAGCATCACCGTTTTAGAAGGTGGGAAGAATTTGTTCAAGAATGCATCTTTCACCTCCGCCCATGTCCTTAGCGATTGTGGAGCCAAACTTTCCAGCCATTGTAATGCCTTCCCTGCCAAAGACCATCGAAAAGATTTTAGTCGCACATACTCTATGTTTACTCCATCTGCAACTGTTTCACATAAGTCCATAAAAGTAGAGATGTCTTGCAGGGGGCATTCATTATGTCTTCCTTCAAAAGTATTTCTTTTAATCTCAGATAGGAAGTTAATTTTCAATTCATAGTTGGAGTGAGGAATTATAATGGCAGATTCAGGAACATGAAGCGGCGGATGCATGTATTGCATCGCCGTTTGTGGATACTGATTTAGCCGCTCTTGGGCTTGTCTGTGCGCATCCTCCTCCCTATCAGCACGGGCTCGCTCAGCAGCAGCCGCGGCCCTTTCAGCAGCGATTGTAGCATTGTGGTCCTTGATTTCCTTCCTCAACCGCTCTATGATCTCAGCTTGCGTCTCGTTGTTAGCCATGATGCGAATTGCTTTGTTGCGAAGATGGTAGAAATGTTCAGGCTCGTTTATTGGTTCCAGGATAGGTCCGCGATCAGAACGTCGCATAAACCTGTAGAATAAGCTCAGAAAATGATCGTGATTATCTTAGGTGGCGATTGATTGCCTCCCCGGCAACGGCGCCAATTTGTTCGCCCACGGGGGTGGTAGTAGGAGATTCAAATAATTCAAAATAAAACAAAGCACAACTAGACTATCTCCCTGTCCCAAACAAATAATACAAGAATCCCCTCCCTTGTAGTAGCAGGGTAATTCAGGATCGAATCCGCGAGGAGGTATGTCAGCGCTTCCCTTGTTGTACTCACGATCAAAGCTTTCGACCTCAGCAGACACTCGATATCGAGTATACTGGTCGATATCGACCTCAGTTCTGGTCGATTTCCTAGCGCAGTTCCTGTAGAAGACAAAACAGCAAGTCGACGTCGAGCAGAGACCTCGATATCGATGTTAGACCTCGATATCGACCCTTATGGTCGATTTCGATGCTTGTCACAGAAACTGTTTTCGTAACCAATTTGTCGAAAAAGAGTCCGAAGAAAATAGGATGGAGAAGAAAGATGAACAGAAATAAAACTAAGACTTTTATGAAGAATTCAATTAATTAAAAGGCTTCCAAAGTCGGGGTTTCATGCCACAACGATAACAATGCAAGTTTCATGCTAAAGTTATGAACTTTAATGTCTTTCCGTTAAATAACTTTCGTTATCAACACTTAGGTGATTAGAGGCTCTCGCATATTTCCTAAGAGTTACTATCCAATTCATGAGCAATTCAAGTTTACAATATGAGTGGCTTTTGCTTCAATAATGCAAATAATGAATCTCCCTAACTTTCATAAAGGATCATGCATGGGGTAGAAGACGGAATCGCATAAAAGTCATACCTTTGACACACTTACCTCACATTGCTATCGTCGGGTTCACCCCGACCCTAGAAGTGGGTTGACTACTCGCTCCTCATCATGCACATCATCATCGTTATTGTTGAAAAAAAGCTACTTTGAATTAGAACTCTGAAAGAAAGTACAACCGAACAAGCCACTCCGCTCTCGCTTTACAACTCCACTCGACCTCCTCTCTCTCTCTACTCTCTATTGCAACTGAATTGTGTGTAAAATTGAATCTCAAATTGAATACCTAAACTCAGCCTTATTGGCCTCTATTTATAGATGTCGATAAGGACTCGAAACCTTATCTTTATTCTCTAAGATAAACTAAAACAAAGTAAAAGCTAAAACTTCATGGTGAAATCAGCCTCTTCATTATAGATCTGGTGTTGATGATAGGAAATCTCGACCTTTGGATAGACATTGCAAACATTGGATCGAATTCTATCAAAAATCGGAGTCGGATTCCTCTGCTGGCATGGTCGATATCGACCCCTTAGACATCGATATCGACCCCTTCAAAACTTCATCTCGAGCTTCTCCTTCTCCTACTCGAACTGGCACTCGACTTCTATCAATTTGGTCGATCTGGCAGCATCGATATCGACCCCCAGACGTCGATATCGACCCCTTCTGTGTCGACATGCTCTGTTTCCTTTTCTGCTCGATTCCTATGTCTCTGATGTACTCGATGTCGAGGTCTCCAGTCGATTTCGACCTCTTCAGAAGACTTCGAGTTCTTTTTCCGCTCTTCCGAATTCATCCATTTTCATCCTGTTTTCTGTGAAATCACATGGAAACTCGTGCAAACCCATATATTTGACATTTAAGCATAAACTACATTAATCACATGTTTTCCCGTTAATATGCATGCAAAAGACAATAAAATGGATTCATATGTGCATAGAAAATATGGCAATTTACGCGCACATCAATAGCATAAATAATCAAGAGGACTTTTTGCAAGCTTGTGAGAAGTAGACTGGTAAAAGGCTAAAGGTGGGCTAATATTTGGCCATGTGGTGTTAAATCCGGGGAATCATACTTTCTTTCCACATTCCTTCTTCATAATGTCTCACCTTTCACTCATCGCTCAATGCTTTTATTCAATATAATGCTTTTATCTCTCTAACCTTAGCACTGCCATCTCGCAAGTCGCAAACATGGTTGTCATGAATGGCCCCGGATACTTAGTACTTCGGACTCCTCACCTTGTGTCCCATCTCGCTGAACTAACATCTCAACGAGCAGGGTCGACCTACCTTTATCTCCTGAGGTGATCGGATTTTTTCTCGCTCATTAAATTTTCCATGATTCATAATTCTTTCATTCCTTCCAACAACTTCATAATAATGCACAACTCCAATATGAGTGGCTTTCGCTTCAATAATGTAAATAATGAATCTCCCTAACTTTCGCAAAGGATCATGCATGGGGTAGAAGACGGAATTGCATAAAAGACATACCTTTGATGCACTTACCTCACATTGCTATTGTCGGGCTCACCCCGACCCTAGAAGTGGGTTGACTGCTCGCTCCTCATCATGCACATCATCATCATTGTTGAAAGAAAGCTACTTTGAATTAAAACTGATAACTCCACTCCCTTGATGAAAATCGAAATAAGTTTCAAAGGCCTTGACAGTCTGTTTGTGTCAAAGGTCTTGAAGCTTTAACAGTATTGATGAAACACAAAACCTGTTCTATATGATATTATGTTCGAATATTATTTTATATATGTTTCCATTATATTATTATATATACACTAACCTTTCAGGAAGTTTTTTCGAATATTATTTCTTTCCTTATGTTGTAAATTGAGAAGATTCAAATCGGAAGATCATGGCTTCCGAAAGTTTCCAAAGATAGAAGATCCAGCTCAAGCCATGATCCTCTCTAGCCGTTGGTGAATATCCTTAGGTGCCGATTTGTTTCAATAAAAAGAAAAGGAAGAAGAAGACAGCAATACACCTGTTGAACACAAGCTTTCATACACTCAAGCCTTCAAGCGAGATCTGTCTTCTTCGTGTGCTCTCTGCTAGTCCTTAAGAGTCTGTAATTTCATTTCAAAGCATTTGAGAGTTACACTGTGAGCTTATAGGATATATTTCGAGAGAGTGTTATACTCAAGAGTTTGTAACTCAGGAAGTAGACACTAGGCGATTGATTAACTAAGTGTAAAAGGATTGTACTAGATAGCATAGAGAGGTGGGGCTCTTCTAGATTGGTCTAGGACTCCAAGGGAACGTGAGTTGACTAGATTGCAATTGTATAGGAGAGAGGCTTCTCGGGGAGCTACTAGGATCCTAAGTCTTGTGAATCAATAAAAGCCGGTTGAATCCTAGGGTTGTGGAAGAACCCTAGGCGGGGACGTAGGCCAAGTTCGTGCCGAACCTCGTAAATAACTCATCGAGTCCTTTACTTATTGCTTTACCTTATTTCCGCACTTGGTTCTACTGTTTAACTTTGTGATTCAGGTTTTCAGAGAAAAGACTAAGTCTAATCTCAAAGGATTTTGCACGAGCTTCAAAAGTCTTGATAATTTGCGAAAAACCGGCATACTCTATTCAACCCCCTTCTAGAGTATTTCTATATTACTTTGTTTTCCATTATCGAACCTTCAATTGGTATCAGAGCTTTACTCACTGCTTTTGATCCAACAATCTTGTGAGTTTTCGATCATGTCTGGTGAAGCAAGCGGAGGATTTGCACAGGGAAGGTCTACCAGCAGACCACCACTCTTTGTAGGAAACAACTTTGTCCACTGGAGATCATTGATGAAGATGTTCATCATAGACCAAGATCTAGAACTTTGGAACATTATAGAGAATGGGTCAAAGATTCCAGAGAATGATGGACCAAATGGAACCAAAGTCGCAAAGAAGGAGTCCGAATACATCCAAGCGGATCTTGAACTCGTCTCCAAAAACTACAGGGCTATTAACTTACTTTATTGTGGTCTTAGCACTGATGAGTTTAACCGTATTTCATCTTGTAGGTCAGCTAAAGAGATTTGGGACAAGCTGGTCGTCACCTATGAGGGAACCAGCCAAGTGAAGGACACCAAGATCAGCATCTTCCTTCGAAAGTATGAACTTTTCAAGATGAAGCCTGATGAGTCTATCAAGGTCATGTTCACACGATTCACAGAAATCACCAACAATCTTGACTCTCTCGGCAAGAGCTTTACAAACGTTGAGAAAGTAAGGAAGATATTGAGATGTCTCCCAAAAGAAAAGTGGGGTCCTAAAGTAACAGCTATAGAGGAAGCCCAAGACCTCACTACTCTGCCTCTTGACGACCTGCTTGGGAAACTGATCACGCATGAGATGATCCTTAATGAAGACGATGGAGAACTTCCAGCAGCATTAAGAATTTGGCGCTCAAATCTAAGAAGGATGACAACAAAGATGAATCTGATTTTGAAGATGAGGATGACGATGAGGATGATCCTTTTGCTCTTATCACAAGAGGCCTTGCTCGAATCCTCAAAATGAAGAAACAATTCAACAACAAGGATGGATCAGAGTCTTCTAAATTCCGAGGTAAGTCTCAATACAACAAAAATGATAAGAAGACTAAACCGTTGTCTTGTTTTGAATGTGGTGAAATAGATCATCTTGTGAAAGACTGCCCTCAAAAGACGAAGAGACAATCCAAGAAGGGTGATAGATGGAAAAAGAAAGCCTTGGTGGCAACTTGGAGCGATTCTGACTCCGACTCCGACGATGAGAAGGCCAATGTCTGTCTTATGGCATCAGGAGATGAATCTCACGATGAGAAGCTTGAGGTAACCGTAAGAGAACTTATGGCAAGTCCAAAAGAGGTATTATCGGAATTCCTTTCTAATATGATTGCCAATGAAGAGAAACTTATTGCCCAAACTAACACTATTATTAAGAGAACTGTGGACCAGGAAAGAACTATTGAGGATCTGTCTATGAGGGTCAAAAGTCTTGAAGCTTCTTATTTAGGTCTTGACATTAAAGTCAAGACTCTTGACTCAGAGAAATCTGAACTCAAGCAAGATCTCTCGTCTCTGAGAAGTGAACATCATGACTTAGAGAACGAGAAGATCTCCCTGAATAGTAAGATTCAAGACCAACAGACAGCCCTCATAAGTTTTACCAAATCCAAAGGCACTCTTGATAGGATGTTGGGTGAGCAACAAAGTTCTCTAAACAAAAGTGGTATTGGTTACAATCCAAGGTTTTTAAAGAAGCAGCACATTACCACCTTTGTAAAGGCAAAAGGAAGCAGAATCTCTCCTATATGTCACCATTGTGCTCGAAAGGGACATGTAAAAGAGACCTGCCCCTATAGAAGAAAGGATCCATATATCATTCGCAATACATTCCCTGTTCATTTGAGAAAAGAACGGATAACACAAGTTTGGGTCCCAAAAGGCACTATTTTACCAAATATGGTCTATCCCAATAATGGATCCAAATTTGCTTATTGGTCTAGCCACAAAGGTTGATGTTTGTTTTGCAGGAGATCACCAAGGTGAAGGAGCAAAAATGGATTATTGATAGTGGATGCTCGAGACATATGAGTGGGAAGAGGTCTCTCTTTCATGATCTAAAGGAGCAATCCACTGGAACAATCACTCTTGGTGACAAAGGAAAGTGTGACATCGTTGGTATTGGTAGTGTTGGGAGTGATTCCAACCATAGTATTAAAAATGTCTATCTTGTGAATGGTTTAAAGTATAATTTCCTTAGTGTTTCTCAATTATGTGATAGTGGCAATAATGTCAAATTTAACAAGAAAAGATGTCTAGTGTGGAGAGAAGATACAGGTGAAGTTATACTAACTGCATATCGTTACAACAATATATACGCTGTGAATGCTGATCAAGTGGCACAAGGAAGCTTAACCTGTCTAAAAGCTTTGACGGACGATCCAAAGCTCTGGCACAGGAGACTCGGTCATGTGAGTCCACATACACTACAGAAGCTTGTGTCCAAAGGGCTTGTAAGAGGACTACCTGAGATGGACTTCAAAGGTATTGATATGTGCAATGCATGCACACGAGGTAAACAAACACGTAGCTCTTTCAAACCCAAAAAGGTTGTAAGTTCTTCTATACCCCTTTAACTTTTACATATGGATTTATGTGGTCCTATGCGAGTCAAATCTCCCAATGGTAAAAAGTACATGCTTGTTGTTGTTGATGATTTTTCGAGATATACTTGGGTTGCATTTTTAAAAGAAAAATCAGAGGCCTTATTTGAGTTTTCAAAACTTTGTAAGGAGTTGCAAACTTTAAGAAACGAGCCCATAGTGTCAATTCGAAGTGATCATGGTAGGGAGTTTGATCAACTTCAGTTTGATTTGTTTTGTGCTAAATATGGCATCTCCCATAACTTTTCTGCTCCTAGGACACCTCAACAAAATGGGGTTGTGGAACGAAAGAACCGCACCCTAGAAGATATGGCCAGGACTATGCTTTTAGAAAATGCATTACCTAAAACCTATTGGGATGAAGCTGTTAACACAGCTAACTATATTTTGAATCGCTGTCTTATTCGTTCCATCTTAAAGAAAACTCCTTATGAACTTTTCAAATGCCGCAAACCACTTATATCTTATTTCAAACCCTTTGGCTGTACTTGCTTTGTTCATAACAATGGAAAATATAACCTTGGGAAATTTGATGCGCGTAGTGATGAAGGTATTTTTCTTGGCTACTCCACAAGTAGCAAAGCTTATAGAATCTTCAATAAAAGGACCCAGTTAGTTGAAGAAAGTATACATGTTATATTTGATGAATGCAATGACGGTTCTTTTAGTGAAAGTGTTGCAGATATAGATCTTAACATCCATGAGGAGAACGAGGAAGGTGATGATGCTGCTACCAAGAACACAGAGAAGAGGAACATGTAGGAACAGATTCTCAACACTGAAGAATTGGCCCAAGGTGTTGAAGATTCGTCCAAAGCCCTTGGTGTCCAATTCAACAGTGTTGAAATGTCAAAAATTGCTGAAACTGAACCTAACAGGACTATGGAGTCAGATGTACCACAAATCAATCCTGCTGGTATGACGAATCAAGGAGCTGAGACTAGCAAAAGAAAATTCAAATACTCCTCATTACACTCATTAAAGGATATCATTTCTGACCCTACTTCTAGTGTTCAAACTCGTTCTAAACTTAAAGATCTTTGTGCTTTTCACGCGTTTGTCTCTCTTATAGAACCCAAGAAGGTAGATGAGGCCCTTCAAGAGCTAGATTGGATCATTGCTATGCAAAGTGAGCTTAACGAATTTAAAAGGAACAAAGTCTGGACCTTGAAGCCTAGGCCAAAGCATCAATCTGTCATTGGCACACGATGGGTATTTCGAAACAAGCTGGATGAGAATGGTAAGATCGTGAGGAACAAGGCAAGGGTTGTTGCTCAAGGCTACAATCAAGAGGAAGGTATTGACTACGAGGAGACCTTTCCTCCCGTAGCCAAGCTTGAAGCCATTCGCATATTATTAGCATTTGCATCTTTTATGGGTATAAAACTATATCAAATGGATGTCAAGTGAGCTTTTCTCAATGGTTTCTTAGAAGAAGAAGTTTATGTGGCTCAACCCCCAGGCTTTGAAAGTTTGGAATTTCCTAATCACGTTTATAAACTTGACAAAGCGCTTTATGGTTTGAAACAAGCCCCAAGAGCTTGGTATGAGCGCTTGTCAAAATATCTTTTAGAAAATGATTTTAAAAGGGGGTTGATCGACAAGACTCTTTTTATCAAGACCAAAGGAAAGGACATTTTGGTTATTCAAATTTATGTTGATGATATATTATTTGGTGCTACTAACACATCTTTGTGCAAGGAATTTTCTGACATCATGTGCAGCGAATTTGAGATGAGCTTGATGGGTGAACTCAACTTCTTTTTGGGATTACAAGTTCATCAATCCAAGAAAGGGATCTTTGTCAACCAAAGCAAGTACACTAAGGATCTCTTGAAGAAGTTCAAGATGGATCAATCCAAAGCAGCCAAGACTCCCATGAGCTCAACATTATCCCTAGATCAAGACAATACTGGGAAGAGTGTCAATCAAAAGGAGTATCGGGGAATGATTGGATCTTTACTATATCTTACATCTAGTAGACCTGACATCATGTTTAGTGTTTGCATGTGTGCTAGGTTTTAAGCTGATCCTAAAGAATCTCACATCGTGGCTGTGAAGAGGATCTTTCGATATCTCAATGGCACTAAGGAGCTTGGACTATGGTATCCAAAGAAAAAGGATTTCACATTAATCGGGTATTCTGATGCATATTTTGCAGGCTATAAGGTGGATAGGAAGAGCACATCAGGATGTTGCCAATTTTTAGGAGCATCTTTGATCAGTTGGCATTCTAAGAAATAAAACTCAGTTGCCCTATCCACTGCAGAAGCCGAATACATAGCAGCTGGAGCATGCTGCTCCCAAATCCTTTGGATAGCTCAACAAATGCGAGATCTTGGCATCAGCCTCAAAGGCATTCCCATTAAGTGTGACAATACAAGTGCCATCTCCATTACAAAGAATCCTGTTCAGCATTCAAGGACCAAACATATTGATCCTTTAGCAGAGGACAGGTTCACCTTCATTAGACGGGAGATTGGGATGCTTAACAAGGATGCACTTTCGTAGGGGGAGCTTTCCCTTACGAAAGATAAATTCTACTCAGTGTCAAGACCCTTGAGTTTTATGTCCAGGTTTGTGAACTGAATGATAGAAAACAGATATCGGATCGTATATATTTGGTTAATATCTTTTTAGATATTTGATCAAGTATTATTTTCATTGGATTTCAAAATAATTTATTTATGTTACATATTCTTTATCCATTGAGATATTTTTGGAACAAAATATTTTCGGTTATTTCCCTCCTATTCTAAAATGGTTAAGAGAAGATTTGAATTTTGAATTGAAATAATTTTCAAATTGGCAATGTTATCATTACTTACATTGGAACCCTAAACCCCGTCCCATCACTCAAATCTCTCCTATTTAAAACCCCAACCCCTCTCGATTTCCTCATAACCTCAGATCTACCTAAAACTATTCCAGTTCTCCCTCTCCAATCTCTCAAACTATCCAAAACCCTAGCCGAATACCTCCATGGCTCCCAAATCAAAGAAAGCTTCCACACCCAAAAGACTTGGCGCCACCCCCAAGGGATGCCAGGACACTACTACTTCTCCTACACCTGAACCCACTCATCAAGTCATCGTCCCTGCTACTGTCCAGAGCACCATCACTGAGAGCACGACTACAATAACCAAGGGCTCTCAAAAACGCTCTGCTAAGAAGCCTCTCAGTGCGAAGCAGAAAGGGAAAAAGAAGGTCATCGCTGAGGAGGTGGATGAGGAAGAAGAAGAGGAGGATCTTGATGCTATTCTGGAAAAGGATGCAGCCAAGGAAGCCAAAGAAGAAGCTTTGAGGAAGAAAAAGGTCGAGGAGGAGGCCGAGCTTGCAAGGAAGTTGGTCGAGGAGGAAGCTGAGAGAATCCGGAAGGAAGCTGAGGCGGAGGCTCTCAAGGAGGTTCCTTCTGAAGAGGAGCCTGAGGAAGAGGACGAGGAGCAAGACGAATCTGGAGAGGACGAGGAGGATACCGATGGAGACAACGCTGAGGACTCGGGGTCAGAGGAAGAAGAGGAAGAGGAGCCCGAGCATGCTCCCTCTCCTTCTCCTCCTCCTCCCCCGTCTCCAAAGAAAGCGGAAAGCCTCTACAGCCAAGCCTCCTCCTCCCAAGCGCACCAGGAAGGGCACCCTCAAAAGCCTTGAGGTGCCTGCCAAGAGGTCTGCTCCAACACAGGCTAGAAGGAAGAACGCTGATCCTCCCGCTCTCACTCAGGTAAATCAATCCCTCCCCTCTTCATGGTTTGAAAATGCTGAAATGGCTGGTAAGTGGGTAGATGAGTTTCGAACTCGTAGGATCTGCTGTTCTGATTTTTTAGATATTGCGTTCTTTGAAGCTTTGAACTTACCATGCATTGCTATCCTTAAAAAATCCCCAGCTTGGACTCTTCTCAATCTTGAAACCGTCTATTATCCCCAACTCACCCGCCTGTTCTATATAAATCTCAAAGCCAAACACACTGACGATGGTTGGTTCTTGGAATCTGTCGTCAAGGGAGTTAGAATCTCTTTCAGCTCCTTTGACTTAGCTGATTTCCTTGGCCTTCCTAGCCCTTGTCCACCCTCTCAAGAAAACCCCTCTAAAGAAAACTGCATTACCCTTGCCCGATCCAAATATCTTCTACCCGAGGCATCTACCAACACCTCAAAGCAGCTAACCCACTCATCCCTTACCCTAGAGGTAAAGATCATATTTAACATCATTGTGCGTTGCCTCTTACCCCGTCTAAACTCTGGCTCTCTCCTAACCGACAATGCCATGATCCTACTTTACCGAATCCTCAATGGCCTTGATCTTGATCTGGCCAACACCATTTTAGGATCCATGGCTCACACTAGAAAAGCCAGGAAAGGAACTCCCCTCCCCTTCGCTACCCTTTTGACCCAAATCTTCGAAGCTTCTGGAATCGATTTTAAAAATGAAGAACAGCAGCGTCATATGGGTAAGTTCGACTCCAAGAGCCTTGAAAAGATTGGCATCACTCGGTCCCCCCAAGGGACTTGGAGTCTTGCCTCTCCTTCAAAAGCTCTTCCCACTGCTTCAGCCATTGATGAACGCATGGACAACCTGGAGTTGGGCTTGGAGGAAGTTCGCCTGGATATCAAGGAGCTGCACAAGGAGTTTATGACGGAGATGAGCGGGGTAACCAAGCTGTTGCAAGGACTGTGGTCGCGGCTTACTGATGATGCTCCGGACGATGAAGCTTAACCCTATCCTACCTTACCCTAACCCCAAATCTGAAACATTGCTGGTTTTTGGAAACTGTTTCAAAACTTTTGGTGACTGTTTTACCTCCTCCCTTTGTTGAAAGACAAAAAGGGGGAGATGATATGTGGTGGTGTTAGACTTTTTAAAAAAACTGTTGCGTTTTAAAGGTCTTGGAAGACCTTGGTTTTATTTTTAGTTGGATGGTCTTCTTGCTTTAAAATTTTGATCCAACATTTGTCTAACCCATGCAGGTACTTAGTCCGATTTTACTTATATTATATATACTTGACTAAGTTGCAGGGATGCACAGGTTTTGTCTTTCATCAAGGGGGAGATTGATAACTCCACTCCCTTGATGAAAATCGGAATAAGTTTCAAAGGCCTTGACAGTCTGTTTGTGTCAAAGGTCTTAAAGCTTTAACAGTATTGATGATACACAAAACCTGTTCTATATGATATTATGTTCGAATATTATTTTATATATGTTTCCATTATATTATTATATATACACTAACCTTTCAGGAAGTTTTTTCGAATATTATTTCTTTCCTTATGTTGTAAATTGAGAAGATTCAAATCGGAAGATCATGGCTTCCGAAAGTTTCCAAAGATAGAAGATCCAGCTCAAGCCATGATCCTCTCTAGCTTTGGTGAAGATCCTTAGGCACCGATTTGTTTCAATAAAAAGAAAAGGAAGAAGAAGACAACAATACACCTGTTGAACACAAGCTTTCATACACTCAAGCCTTCAAGCGAGATCTGTCTTCTTCGTGTGCTCTCTGCTAGTCCTTAAGAGTCTGTAATTTCATTTCAAAGCATTTGAGAGTTACACTGTGAGCTTATAGGATATATTTCGAGAGAGTGTTATACTCAAGAGTTTGTAACTCAGGAAGTAGACACTAGGCGATTGATTCACTAAGTGTAAGAGGATTGTACTAGATAGCATAGAGAGGTGGGGCTCTTCTAGATTGGTCTAGGACTCCAAGGGAACGTGAGTTGACTAGATTGCAATTGTATAGGAGAGAGGCTTCTCGGGGAGCTACTAGGATCCTAAGTCTTGTGAATCAATAAAAGCCGGTTGAATCCTAGGGTTGTGGAAGAACCCTAGGCGGGGACGTAGGCCAAGTTTGTGCCGAACCTCGTAAACAACTCATCGAGTCCTTTACTTATTGCTTTACCTTATTTCCGCACTTGGTTCTACTGTTTAACTTTGTGATTCAGGTTTTCAGAGAAAAGACTAAGTCTAATCTCAAAGGATTTTGCACGAGCTTCAAAAGTCTTGATAATCTGCGAAAAACTGGCATACTCTATTCAACCCCCCTTCTAGAGTATTTCTATATTACTTTGTTTTACATTATCGAACCTTCAAAAACTTTGAAAGAAAGTACAACCGAACAAGCCACTCCGCTCTCGCTTTACAAACTTCACTCAGCCTCCTCTCTCTCTCTAACTCGTCACTACTCTCTACTGAAACTGAATTGTATGTAAATTGAATTTGAAAATCTAATACCTAAACTCAGCCCTATTGGCCTCTATTTATAGATGTCGTTAAAGACTCGAAACTTTATCTTTATTCTCTAAGATAAAACTTAAATAAAAGTAAAAACTAAAACTCTATTGGTAAATCAGCCTTTTCATGATAGATCTGGTGTTGAAGATAAGAAATCTCGACTTTTGGATAGACGTGCAAGCTTCGGATAGAATTCTATCAAAAATCTGAGTCGGATTCCTCTGCTGGCATGGTCGATATCGACCCTAGACATCGATATCGACCCCTTCAAAACTTTATCTCGGGCTCTCCTTCTCCTGCTCGAACTGGTACTCGACTTCTATCATTTAGCTCGATCTGGCACATCGATATCGACCTCCAGACGTCGATATCGACCTCTCTGTTTCATTTCCTGCTCGATTCCTATGTCTCTGATGCACTCGATGTCGAGGTCCCCAGTCGATTTCGACCTCTTCAGAAGACTTCGAGTTCTTTTTTTCCGCTCTTCCAAATCTGTCCATTTTTATCCTATTTTATGCGAAATCAGAAAGAAACCCGTGCAGACCCATATATTTGACATTTAAGCGTAAACTACACTATTCCCATGTTTTCCCATTAATATGCATGCAAAAGACGATAAAATGGATTCATATGTGCATAGAAAATATGGCAATTTGCGCGCACATCACTGCCACGAGGTGAGATTCTTTGGGATCAGCTTGAAACCTAGCACAGATGCAAACACTAAACATGATGTCAGGTCTACTAGCAGTAAGATATAATAAAGATCCAATCATCCCTCGATACTCCTTTTGATTGACACTCTTCCCGGTCTTGTCTTGATCTAAGGACAAGGTTGAGCTCATGGGTGTCTTGGCTGCTTTGGATTGATCCATCTTAAACTTCTTCAAGAGATCCTTAGTATACTTGCTTTGGTTGACAAAGATTCCTCTCTTAGATTGATGAACTTGCAACCCCAAAAAGAAGTTGAGTTCTCCCATTAAGCTTATCTCAAATTCACTGCACATTATATCGAAAAATTCCTTCCTCTTGATTGTAGCCTTGAGCAACAAGCCTTGTTTTGTTCCTCACGACCTTACCATTCTCATCTAGCTTGTTCCGAAATGCCCAACGTGTGCCAATGACTAATTGATGCTTTGGCCTAGGCTTCAAGGTCCAGACTTTGTTCCTTTCAAATTCGTTGAGCTCACTTTGCATAGCAATGATCCAGTCTGGCTCTTGAAGGGCCTCATCCACCTTCTTTGGTTCTACAAGTGAAACAAAAGCGTGAAAAGCACAGAGATTTTTAATTTTAGAATGAGTTTGAACACTAGATGTAGGGTCAGAGATGATATCTTGTAATGGGTGTGACGAGGAGTATTTGAACTTTCTCTTGCTAGTCTCAGCTCCCTGGTTCGTCATATCAACAGGATTTGTTTGAGGTCCATCTGACTCCATGGATACATTATGCTCAGTTACTGCAGTATCTGATGTCTCAATAGCTTTGGACTAATTATCAAGGGCTTTGGACTGAGCTTCAAGACCTTGAGCCAACTCCTCAGTGTTAAGAATCTGATCCTCGTGTGCATGCTTTGCACATCTCAATACCTTTGAAGTCCATCTCAGGTAGTCCTCTTACAAGCCCTTTGGACACAAGCTTTTGTAGTGTATGTGGGCTTACATGACCGAGTCTCCTGTGCCAGAGCTTTGGATCATCCGTCAAAGCCTTTAGGCAGGTTAAGCTTCCTTGTGCCACTTGCTCAACATTTACGGCATAGATGTTGTTATAACGATAGGCAATTAGAACTATTTCACCTGTATCTTCTATGCACACTAAACATCTTTTCTTGTTAAATCCAACATCATTACCATTATCACATAGTTGAGAAACACCAAGCAAATTATACTTCAAACCATCAACAAGGTAGACATTTTTAATACTATGGTTAGGATCACTCCCAACACTACCGATACCAACGATGTCACACTTTTCTTTGTCACCAAGAGTGATTGTTCCAGTGGATTGCTTCTTCAGTTCATGGAAGAGAGACCTCTTCGCACTCATATGTCTAGAGCATCCACTATCAATAATCCATTTTTGCTCTTTCACCTTGGTGATCTCCTCAAGTTGCTCATCGTGGGATTCATCTCCTGAGGCCATGAGACAAATGTTGGCCTTCTCATCATCTGAATCTGAGTCACTTGAGTCAGAATCACTCCAAGCTGCCACCATGGCTTTCTTTTTCAATCTATCACCTTTCTTGAACTGGCTCTTCTTCTTTTGAGGGCAATCTTTCACTAGATGGTTTGTTTCACCACATTCAAAACAAGACAAAGATTTAGTCTTCTTGTCATATTTGTTGTATTGAGACTTACCTCGAAATTTAGAAGACTCTGATCCATCTTTGTTGTTGAATTGCTTCTTCCTCTTGAGGATTCGAGAAAGACCCCTTGTAATGAGAGCAAAGGGATCATCCTCATCATCATCATCATCTTCAGAATTAGACACATCTTTGGGCTCATCCTTCTTAGACTTGAGTGCCAAGTTCTTAGTGCTTGTTGGGATTTCTCCATCGTCTTCATTGAGAATCATCTCATGTGTGATCAACTTCCCAAGCAAGTCATCAAGGGGTAGAGTGGTGAGATTTCGGGCTTCCTCTATGGTTGTCACTTTAGGGCCCCATTTGTCTTTTGGGAGGCACCTCAATATCTTCCTTACTTTCTCAACATTTTCAAAGGTCTTGCCGAGAGAGTCAAGGTTGTTCGTGATTTCCGTGAATCGTGTGAACATGGCCTTGATAGACTCATCAGGATTCATTTTGAAAAGTTTATACTTTCGAAGGAAGATACTGATCTTGGTGTCCTTCACTTGACTGGTTCCTTCGTAGGTGACAACTAACTTGTCCCAAATCTCTTTAGCCGACCTACAAGATGAAATACGATTAAACTCATCAGTACTAAGACCACAATATAGTAAGTTAATGGCCTTATAGTTCTTGGAAACGAGTTCAAGATCCGCTTGGATGTATTCGTCCTCAGTCTTTGGACCAATTCTCTATAATGTTCCAAAGTTCCAGATCTTGATCTATAATGAACATTTTCATAAAGGACCTCCAGTGGACAAAGTTGTTTCCCACAAAGAGCGGTGGTCTATTGGTAGACCTCCCTTGTGTAAATCATCCGCTTGCTTCACCAGACATGATCAAAACTCACAAGATTGTTAGATCAAAAGCAGTGAGTAAGGCTCTGATACCAATTGAAGGTTCGATAATGTATAAAAAAGTAGAATAATGATACTCTAGAAGGGGGGGTTGAATAGAGTATGCCAACTTTTCGCTGACAATCTCAAGACTTTTGAAACGCTTTCTAAACCTCTGGGAGTAAACTCAATTCTTTCGATTGGGATACCTGAAGTACAACAAAGTTATACAATTCGAAACAAGTGCAAAAATAATGGTAAAGCAATAAGTAAAGAACACGATGAATTGTTAACGAGGTTCGGCTCCTTTAAGGCTTAGTCCCCGCCTAGGGTTCTTCCACAACCCTAGGATTCAACAGGCTTTATTGATTCACAAAACATAGGATCCTAATAGCTCACCGAGAAGCCTCTCTCCTATACAATTACAATCTAGTCAACTCTCGTTCCCTTCGAGTCCTAGACCAATCTAGAAGAGCCCCACCTCTCTCAGCTATCTAGTACAATCCTCTTACACTTGTGAATCAATAACCTAGTGCACACTTCCTGAGTTATAAACTCTCGAGTATAACACTCTCTCAGAATATATCCTATAAGCTCACTGTGTAACTCTCAAATGCTTTGAAACAAAAGATAAAACACTTAACACCTAGCAGAGAGTACACGAAGAAGAAAGATTGGCTTGAGGGATGAGTGTGCGTTGTAAATCATTGATCGTCAGTGTTCAACTCTATCTTTCTTCTTTCTTCTTCATCACCTTTTATTCTTGATCAAATCGGCGCCAAGAATCTTCACCCAACGGCTACTTGAGATCATGGCTTCGGAAGGATCTTCACAATCTTCTATTTTGGCAAACTGCGAAGCCACCATCCACTTGATCAAGGTCTTTGCTCGAAGTCAACTTTGCTGTATGGTTAGTATAACATATGTATAATAATATTCGGAAACCATACATGGGTAATATATAAAAGAAAATAACTAAAAATACAGGTTTTGAATTTCATCAATACAGCTTTGGTTTTAAGACCTTTGACACAAGCTTTATGTCAAAGCCTTTGAAAACAGTTCTGATTTTCATGAAGGGAGTGGAGTTATCAAAAGTTATTTGACGAAAAGACATTAAATTTCATAACTTTAGCATAAAACTTGCATTGTTATCATTGTGGCATGAAACCCCGACTTTGGAAGCTTTCAATTAATTGAAATCAATAAAAAAGTTTTAGTTTTGTTTCTGATCATCCTTCTTTCCCATTCTATTTTCTTCGGACTCTTTTCCGACAAATGGTTACGAAAACAGTTTTTGTGACAAACATCGAAATCGACTGTAAGGGTCGATATCGAGGTCTAACATCCATATCGAGGTCTCTACTCGAAGTCGACTTTGCTGTTTTTGTCTTCTGCAGTTATTGTACTGGAAATCGACCAGAACTGAGGTCGATATCGACCAGATTACTCGATATCGAGTGTCTTCTGAGGTTGAAAGCTTTGATCATGAGTACAACAAGGGAAGCGCTGACATACCCCCTCGTGGATTCGATCCTGAATTACCCTACTACTACAAGGGAGGGGATTCTTGTATTATTTGTTTGGGACAGGGAGTTAGCCTAGTTGTGAATTGTTATATTTGAATTATTTGAATCCCTACACACACCCCCCGTAGCGAACAAATTGGCGCCATTGTCGGGGAGGCAATCAATCGCCACCTAAGTTTAATCACGATCTTTTTTTGAGCTTATTTTGCAGGTTTCTGCGACGTTCTGATCGCGGACCTATCCTGGAACCAATCAATGAGCCTGAACGTTTCTACCATCTTCGCAACAAAGCAATTCGCATCATGGCTGACAACGAGACGCAGGCTGAGACCATAGAGTGGTTGAGGAAGGAGATAGAGGACCACAACGCTACAATCGCTGCTGAAAGGGCCGCCGCTGCTGCAGAGCGAGCCCGTGCTGATAGGGAGGAGGATGCGCGCAGACAAGCCCAAGAGCGGCTAAATCAGTATCCATAGACGGCGATGCAATACATGCATCCGCCGCTTCATGTTCCTGAATCCGCTATTTTAATTCCTCACTCCAACTATGAAATAAAAATTAACTTCCTATCTGAAATAAAAAGAAATACTTTTGAAGAAAGACCTAATGAATGCCCCCTGCAACACATCTCTACTTTTATGGACTTATGTGAAACAGTTGCTGATGGAGTAAATTTAGAGTTTGTGTAATTAAAATCTTTTCGATGGTCTTTGGCAGGGAAGGCGTTACAATGGCTTGAGAGTTTGGCACCATGCTCGCTGAGGACATGGGCGGAGGTGAAGGATGCATTCTTGAATAAGTTCTTTCCACCTTCTAAAACAGCGATGCTGCGACAAAGGATCACGGCTTTCAGACAAAAGCCAGGTGAAACCCTAGCACAGGCGTGGAAGCGATTTAAGGACTTGTTTAAGATCATGCCCAACTCATGGGCAACTTCCATATGTCATCCAGGAGATCTTTTACAATGCCCTTGATGCGCAAAATAAGGAGAGGATAAAAACCTCCTATCGGTACATTGAGCTTACACCAACAGAGGCATGGGAGACCATTGAGAGGCTCGTAAATTTTGACAACACTTATGGGGCTGCTGCGGCCTATGATGCAAGGCCTGCTCCATCTATGCAACTATATGAGCCTCCAAGTGAGATAGATCCTGATGTGCGGCAACAATTCCACAACGATCAAACACGCCACCTTCAAAAGCAAGTCAGGTTGCCGAGCAACAATCAAACTTGTCAGGAGTGTGGCTCAACAAGACAAAACACTAGTGCCTGTCCACATACTGAGCAAGTATCCATGGCGGAACAACATGAGGAGGTCAAGTGGAGAAGAGGCTCCTATAGAGGGGGCAATCAACAATATTGGGGCGATCAAAGGTTCTATCAACAAAGGGATCCCCCACCATATAGAGCACCAGGGCACCCTGAGCGGGAGACAAGGAAAGATGACCTGAAAATCATTCTTGATGAGATGCAGAGGAACCACGCTGAGTTCAAACAAGCCAACAACTCCGTCCATACTCAGCTGCAGGGCATAAATTCTAGGCTTGGGGAGATCGACATTTGGAAACGCAACATGGAGACTCAAATGAGTCAATTGGCGGAACCAATACCCAAAGCGTCAGGATCATTCCCTGGATCCACTGTGCCCAACCAAAAGGGCAAGACCACTGGCCATATTGCGGCGTTGAACCTAAGGAGTGGGCATCAATTACAAATGCCCGAGCAAAAAGCGGAGGAGAAGGAGCCAGAACAGACGTCGATATCGACCCCCCCTGTCGATATCGACCAAGGTGACGTCGATGTCGACCTTCCTGTCGATGTCGACCCTGATGCAGCGTCTCCCCAGAAATCGACTCCTCCAGTCAATGTCTACCCTACTGATGTCGATGTCGACCTCACTACAGCCGCAGAAAGGAAGAAGATGTTGCCATTCCCAACTAGAAAGATGATTAAGGAGCCAGCGGAAAAGAAGTTCTAGCGGTTCGTGAAGATGCTCCAAGGACTTAATGTCTCTATACCATTCACAGAGGCACTTCATGAGAAGCCATCTTATGTAAGGATCCTTAAAGACATCTTGGGTAGATAGCGATCGCTCTCTGAGATCGCAGAGAAGTGAAACAGGTTGGAGCTACCACAAAAGCGGGCGGACCCAGGTAAGTTTTCTATCGCTATAGGTCTAGGTCAATTCAAATTTAATGCTTTAGTTGACTTGGGCGCTAGGTCTAGGTAAAGATAGGTCCTCTGGAGCCCGTGGATGCAAGACTTTACATGGCAAACAATACGGTAGTTATTCCAACTGGGATAGTGACGGATGTGCCAGTACAAGTAGGTAAATTCTTTGTCCCTGCTGATTTTTTAGTTGTTGATATAGCGAAGGACCCTGCTTGTCCAATTATTTTAGGTAGGCCATTCATAGCAACCGTCGATGCCAACATTAGCGTGAAGAAAGGATTGCTCTCATTCACAATTAGTGACGAAGTGATAGAGTATGCCTTCAACAAGACGGTGAAAAATCAATGGCCAATCGAGATAAAAGCCATCAATGGTGTCTACAGTGCATGTGGAGAGGCAAGGAAAGAAGTATGACACCATAGGAGCTTGAGAAGAGGGCCATAGAAGCCCAAGTGGAGGAAGTTATGGCAATCTTGAACGAAGGAGCCCAACAGAACATCGAAATCAACCCAGGTCAGTCGATATCGCCTACTAATGTTCAAGATTCTGTGCCAGGTCATAAGTATGGGGTCGACGGAAGAGGAAAGGAAACATCGAAATCAGGGTCAAGGGTCGATATCGACCATACCTAGCCGAAATCAACCACCATCAGCGCTAAAAAGGGAGGAACAGAGACCTCGATATCGATCTCTGATGGTCGAAATCGACCTAATCATATCGAGCAGGAGTACAACAGGGGTCGATATCGACCTCTGAATATCGACATCGACCTGAGCCATCGATTGAGAAAAAGGTAAGTCAAGGTACGGATTCCTCTTGTTCCATTACAATTAAGGATTTATCATTATTTGGAAGAGGTGTGCCTTGGCATGTGCACTTATGTAGGGTATCCGATGATGATTCGAGCCAATATGAGATAGGAGACAAGGTCTATGTTGCCAAATCCAAGGACCATTGGTTCCCTACAAGATTCAAGGATAAAAATCTGGGACCATTCACGGTGAATCAAATCAATCATGGCGGAATGCAGCTGCGGGACAAGAAAGGAGTCATATTTGAGGCCCAAGCCACATGGGCTCTGCAGATACAGCCTTGATAAGCGAAAAGGAAGAAGTCGGCCTAGCGACTTAAAAGTCTAGAGCTTGTGACAAAGACTTAGTTTTGATTTTAGACAGCTTTTTGTTTTGAGACATTTTATTGTTTTGCTTATTTTGTTTTGGTTTTATTGTTTTTAACAAGTTGCAGGAAAGAGAAAAGCACACAGAAAAGACATCGAAATCCATGTCCAAGATCGACATCGACCTTAAGGTTGACATAGATGGGTTTCTGATCGAAGTCGGATCACCCTGAAGCCTGAGCCAGAAATCGAGGAGAAACATCGATATCGATGTTAAGGTCGATATCGACCATTCTTGCTGTCTTTTTCGACTCCTGAAATTTGTGACGATTTAGTAAGTTTTCTTCTTAACCCTAGTTCTAATACAGTGAGGACACTGTAAATTTTAAGTATGGGGTGGGAGAAAGGCTTACTTGCATATTCATACTTAGTTTAGATTTGCATATTTATCTTAATGCATATTTAGTTTTATTTTCGAAAAAAAAAGAGAAAAAATGACCCCCATCAAAAATTTGAAAAAAAAGAAGAGTCATGGAAGTATAAAAAAGAGCTCTATGATGCAAAATTAGATTCATTAGAGATATAATATGAAATTGCCTAGTTAAGGGAAGTCCCAATGAAGTGCAAAAAGAAAAAAATAAAGGAGATGAAAATTTGAAGTTGCTTTTGACATGTGCATGATAAGATGATGGATGACTTTTTATGAAATTTCCATACAAGTGCTTACATATACAAGTTCATATCCTAGCCTTACCTATACATATTTGCAAAAGTCACAAACCATATATGAGCCTTACCATGATCATTATTGCTCCACATATATACATATTGCCCATTTTATACCTTATACCCTATCCGGGGACAAGTTTGAGAATGGATGTCATTTTTGGAGTTATATGGAGTTGTGCATTATTCTTGAAGTTGTTGGCAGGAATTATGAAATATGGAAAATTTAATGAGCGAGAAAAAAATCCGATCACCTCAGGAGATAAAGGTAGGTCGACCCTGCTCGTTGAGATGTTAGTTCAGCGAGATGGGACACAAGGTGAGGAGTCCGAAGTACTAAGTATCCGGGGCCATTCATGACACCCATGTTTGCGACTCGCGAGAAGGCAGTGCTAAGGTTAGAGAGGTAAAAGCATTATATTATAAAAGCATTGAGCGATGAGTGAAAGGTGAGACATCATGAAGAAGGAATGTGGAATGTTTTGGAAAGAAAGTATGTTTCCCCGGATTTAACACCACATGGCCAAATATTAACCCACCTTTAGCCTTTTACCAATCTACTTCTCACAAGCTTGCAAAAGTCCTCTTGATTATTAATGCTATGTCGCTAAAATTGTTTTTTGCGTATTGCCTCCTTTTATGAGTATGAAATTGCTTTTATGCACAGGCATGGACTTGGTTGACATAAGTACCTTATCAAGGATGGCAATTGATTGTAGGGACATATGAAAAATGAATCTATGATGTTGAGGGTTTACTTTCTTCCCCTGAATGACCATTAAAGGTATTGCTTGGGGACAAGCAAGCTTAAGTATGGGGTGTTTGATGTGCGCACAAATTGCCATATTTTCTATGCACATAAAAGTCCATTTTATTGTCTTTTGCATGCATATTAATGGGAAAACATGGGATTAGTGTAGTTTACGCTTAAATGTCAAATATATGGGTCTGCACGAGTTTTTATGTGATTTCGCAGAAAATAGGATAAAAATGGACAGATTTAGAAGAGCGGAAAAAGAACTCGAAGTCTTCTGGAGAGGTCGAAATCGACCGGGGACCTCGACATCGAGTGCATTAGAGACATAGGAATCGAGCAGGAAATGAAACAGAGCATGTCGAGACAGAGAGGTCGATATCGACGTCTAGGGGTCGATATCGATGTTGCCAGATCGAGCTAAATGATAGAAGTCGAGTGCCAGTTCGAGTAGGAGAAGGAGAGCTCGAGATAGAGTTTCACAGGGGTCGATATCAATGTTCAAGGTCGATATCGACCATGCCAGCAGAGGAATCCGACTCAGATTTTGATAGAATTATATCCGAAGCTTGCACGACTATCCAAAAGTCGAGATTTCTTATCATCAACACCAGATCTATCATATGAAGGCTGATTTACCGTAGGAGTTTTAGTTTTTACTTTACTTAAGTTTTATCTTAGAGAATAAAGATAGAGTTTCGAGTATTTGGATAGTAAAGTTCGATATCTATATATAGAGGCCAGTAGGGCTGAGTTTAGGCATCCAATAACATTCAATTTCAGTTAGTCAAACACATATACACGCAGAGAATTAGTGGAGAGAGAGAGAAAGCCGAGTAGAGTGTGTAAAGCGAAAGCGGAGTGGCTTGTTCGGTTGTACTTTCTTTCAAAGTTTAATTCAAAGTAGTTTTCTTTCAACAATAATGATGATGATGTGCATGATGAGGAGAGAGTAGTCAACCCACTTCTAGGGTCGGGGTGAGCCCGACGATAACGATGTAGGGTAAGTGCATCAAAGGTATGACTATTATGCGATTCCATCTTCTATCCCATGCATGATTCTTTGCGAAAGTTAGGGAGATTCATTATTTGCATTATTGAAGCAAAAGCCACTCATATTGTGAACTTGAATTGCTCATGAATTGGATAGCCACTCTATCATGAGGAGGCTGATTTCACCATGAAGTTTTAGCTTTTACTTTGTTTTAGTTTATCTTAGAGAATAAAGATAAGGTTTCGAGTCCTTATCGACATCTATAAATAGAGGCCAATAGGGCTGAGTTTAGGTATTCAATTTGAGATTCAATTTTACACACAATTCAGTTGCAATAGAGAGTAGAGAGAGAGAGGAGGCCGAGTGGAGTTGTAAAGCGAGAGCGGAGTGGCTTGTTCGGTTGTACTTTCTTTCGGAGTTCTAATTCAAAGTAGCTTTCTTTCAACAATAATGATGATGATGTGCATGATGAGGAGCGAGTAGTCAACCCACTTCTAGGGTCGGGGTGAGCCCGACGATAGCAATGTGCGGTAAGTGCGTCAAAGGTATGACTTTTATGCGATTCCGTCTTCTACCCCATGCATGATCCTTTACGAAAGTTAGGGAGATTCATTATTTGCATTATTGAAGCGAAAGCCACTCATATTGTAAACTTGAATTGCTCATGAATTGGATAGTAACTCTTAGGAAATATGCGAGAGCCTCTAATCACCTAAGTGTTGATAACGAAAGTTATTTAACGAAAAGACATTAAATTTCATAACTTTAGCATAAAACTTGCATTGTTATCGTTGTGGCATGAAACCCCGACTTTGGAAGCTTTTAATTAATTGAAATCAATAAAAAAAAAGTTTTAGTTTTGTTTTTGATCATCCTTCTTTCCCATTCTATTTTCTTCGAACTCTTTTCCGACAATTGGTTACGAAAACAGTTTTTGTGACAAACATCGAAATCTACTGTAAGGGTCGATATCGAGGTCTAACGTCGATATCGAGGTCTCTGCTCGAAGTCGAATTTGCTGTTTTTGTCTTCTGCAGGAATTGTACTGGAAATCGACCAGAACTGAGGTCGATATCGACCAGATTACTCGATATCGAGTGTCTTCTGAGGTCGAAAGCTTTGATCGTGAGTACAACAAGGGAAGCGCTGACATACCTCCTCGTGGATTCGATCCTGAATTACCCTACTACTATAAGGGAGGAGATTCTTGTATTATTTGTTTGGGACAGGGAGTTAGCCTAGTTGTGAATTGTTATATTTGAATTATTTGAATCCCTACACACACCCCCCATAGCGAACACCCAACCTGCTGGTCGACCATGGAGGAAAAGAAAACAGAGGAGGAAGGTCCTCGCCATCGGGGTCCCACCCACCACTCCGAGCTCACGTCCCTGCCCAGAAATGAAAGAAACAAACCTAAAGAAGAGGAAAGGGGAAGCTCACCGAGGTCTCGAGGTCTCGCCGGAGAAACTTCGTCGGAGGCGTGATTTGGCTTCGTAGGAGTCGGAATCGAGCAAGCTTGGCCGATCGGGAATGCAGAAGAACAGAGGAAACAGAGAAAGGAGATGGTGGTGCTCGGCTGCGCTCAGTGGCGGATCTAGGAATTTTCCTAAGGGGGGGCTAAAAAAAAATTTTAGAAAATTTTTGTCACATATATCATATATGTATATATGAAAAACATTTTTTTATATAAATATATTAGAAAAAATCTGAAATTTGTGATTTAAATAGTCAATTTTTGTATGAAGAACAAAAATTATAAAAAATTAGATTTTTTTATATTTATATATAGGACATAATGTTTTCATTTAAATGTATTAGAGAAAATTTGAAATTTGTTATTTAATTAGAAATTTTTAGTAGAAGAAAACTAAGAGAAAAAAAAATTATTTTGAAAAAATGAGGCTAAAGGGGTTTGAACACATGACCTCAATGTAATAAATACACCTCCTTACCAACTAAGCTACATTGTCTTTGTGATTTCTTACTCCTTTTACACTCTTTTATCCATAAAATTAGTAAAAATTACGAAAAAAATCGAAAATAATTTTTTTTACGTTTTTCTTTCGAGCTAAGGGGGGCTTCAGCCACCCCGAGCCCCTCCATAGATCCGCCACTGGCTACGCTCGGGAGGCTTCCAACTGGTGCCCAGGAGGCGCTCAGGTGGTGCTCGAGGAGGAGCTAGGTGGCGCCCATGTGCTTTGCTGTTGGGTGTTGGAGAAGGAGGAGGAAAACAAACTTTGGGTGTTTTGATGTGCTCATGGCAAAACGAGGGGCTGAACTCGGGTGTTGCTCGACTTCAATGGAGACGACAGTGACGTGAGTGATGGTGGTGGTGGCAATCCGGCGACAGAGGCCAAGGATGGAGGAGGAAGGGGGTGTTTGGGTTCGGGGGAGAAGGTAGAAGAAAATGGGGTTCCTGAAGTTGTTTTTGAAATGGGGGGAAAGGGTCAGATTGGCATGGGCTAATCTGAAATTGTAAGAAAGGAGAGGACCGACCTTAAATCGAAGGAGACAAGAGGGAGTGAAGTAGATGGATGGAGTAGGAGAGTAGGGGATGGAATAGGATGGGAAATGATATGAAGTCCATAATAGGGTAGGGGTGGGTGGTTCTGCAAATTTTAGGCTTGGGTTGCTGGCTTTTTTGAAGCCAAACAAATAGGGAGGGGTGGAAAGAAAACAATGAAAGAAAAAAAAAGAGAAGAAAAGTTGGAGTGGTCCCGGAATTCAAAAATTAAAATACCCGGAAATCAATCTTGAAACCCGCTCTATTGACTTTATCCCCACTCTATTCAAATTAATCGAAATTTCAAATCCAAAAAAAAATAATGAAATTCAAACAATATCTCCAAGTCTGGGTATAAGAAGCGGAATAACTTGTTAATAAATCTAAATCAAATTTATGCCGGAATTCGCTTCAAAAGAATAAATAAAATTAATTGCTCGAGGACGGAGATTTTCAAAATTTTCCGAAATCTTAAAATTTAAACTAAAGCTAAATTAATATTAAATCGAAAATTAATTCGTAGTACAGAAAATAGTATTTTAAAAATTCTCAGTCTTTACATTGAATTCATATTGAATCTAGATTTCATGTTTTTTACTTCTCGTCTTTTTTGTACAAGTTTTTGTAAATCGCACAACACTAATATGGCATGAAATTGGTCGAATTATAGGTGCTAATTGAGCCTATATCACAATTTATATCTCTTTAAGTCATAGAGATGGGTAGTAGGTTGGTGTGGCCACGGGTCAGAATTGATCGATCAACAGGTTTGACCCGTCGAGTCAAGGGCCAGGGTCACTCGACTTGAACCCTAACCCTAGGAAGCCACATGTCAACGGGTTTAGGTCACCCGATAGGTCGACGGGTCACCAAGTCGATGGGGCATGTTGTGGAATTTGGGACAAATTGGCTGGGTCCCCGGGTTGACCCGTCAGGTTGGGTATTTATTTAAGAAAAAAATGATGTTGAATATGAGAAAAAAATTGTTTCGTTTATATATTTTTTGTAAAGTCATAAAATAATTAATAACTTTCAAAATCGGGTTAGGAAAAAAAGGAGGGGATGAAGGGCTTGAGTTTCTCAATTGTCTACGTATCACCTGAGAAAGAGGAATCAAAGATCACTTAGTTCTTTTAACTTTATTATGAACCCCACTTACATACGAATCGGATTTGCAATCAGTGATGCCTTCATCCAAAGAGCTCCTGACCGACGCACCCTCTGACTTGAATCCATCGTCAGGCTCACACTTGGTGGATAAGATGTTCTTCTAAATTATCATATCCACCCTTTTCCAATCGACAAGGCAAACTTAGGCTTATAGATTTTGGGGGAGCAGTCTTGATCTCATCCCACTTAGAATTTGACCACGTCGACTAAATAACTACTCCACTACAACGTTTGAGTAAAGGGCTCAAAGTATCTGTTGGGCAATCACCTGCAAAGTTGAAAATCGTTGCATTTTCACCCGACCCCATCATTCTAAAATATCAAACTATTCATCTTCATCGCCACAAAATTCAAAGTTAGTAGACAAATATTTGTCGAGCATTGATGTGATTCTGAATACCGTGATTCAAAATCCCCAAATAGTACCCAAACTCATCAACTGACTAATGCGAGTATAGTGAACAAGCAACGGTCAATCCCACATAGAGCGCGTATGACTTCTAAATGTATTTGTGAGCAAAGTAGCAAATGAAGTAAAGCAATATTATGAAAGGAAATAAAGCAACTAAACTAGCAATGATTGATTTGAGAGTAATAATGATGATGATTGATATAGGTTCACTCACATTCGTAATAATGGTAATTCCATGATCATTGATATGTTATGCATATTGGTTATGCAATTACTCTATAGGTCGGTTTAAGCACAGAAATAGATAGGTCGAACTTGTTGACAACACCATCTAAATCCCTGAACTATATCATGGGGGCGAGTAGCATTGAGTCCCTAACACCTAGCAAACAAACATTATTCCTCCCGTCTCATCGACTTCACATCTGGTTGTCAATACAAACATCGTTTGCACTAAAAGAGAAAATCTTTACCTATCAATTCTTCTACAACATCACGATTCCATACTCGTCACTACATGATATGATGGCTACTTATGGATTAAGGCTCGCAATAGCGGAATGAAGCTATAATCCTAGCATGATGCAAATATAACCTAGTGGCGAATTAGAATAAACCAACAACACATAAAGAATATCATAACAAAGAGAATTGAAATAATCATAATGCATAACATAAAATAACAATCCTCACATATCCTTAACTATCTCTGCATCGGCGGGCCCCGGACCAGCAGCGGCAGGCACTGCTCACGGTACAGTGGGTGTTGTCATTCCATCTGCGACTCTGCGAGCACTAGGATTGGTGCGTGTCGGACTTGTCTTCGCGGCCACCGCCTCTGCTACTTCGTGTTTTCTTCATTTCTTCTCTTGACTTCCTTTTAGCTCCGTTTTGAGTCTTCTTCTCTTCATCTTCAAGCCATCCTAAGCATTTCTTCAGCTTTAGGGCTCCAGCATCGCCCTCTTGCACCGTCTCTCGAGTCCGAATTTATGAATCTGCGTAATTAACATAAAAAGTGTAGATTCCAAACTTTGAATATAAAATGATAAAGCTTCTACTTAGCTATAAAAACATATCAAATGCAACCTAAAACTACCTTAAAACTACCTAGAATGTCTATACAAAATATGCATTATTAAACTCCCCCACACATAACCTTTGATAGTCTTCGAGCAAAATAGAACATTTCCATAAACATTCTTCCCACAAACATAGTCCTTCATGCATTCGCCTTGTCAAAAGCAAAATCTCAAGTAAGTGCAAACATGAGTAAGGCAACAAATGTCCTAGCATGTATTTGAATGATGAAAGTGTATGCAAACATTCATCCAAACTCACATGGGAATATGTGTTGTAAAGGCTCGGGTTTTCAAATTATCATTTCAGATAAAAATAATTTAAAAACGGATTTAAATAGGATATTTCAAGAAAAACTCGTCGTCAATTTAATAAATCGAACTCGGAACCCTTAAAGAGAATTCCGACCCAATCTTGAACTTTTGATAATCGATTGCGTTTTTTCATCTCGGGATTCAAAAAATTTCTTCGGATAACGATATTTTTTCGGTTTTCAAAATCGAATTGACCGAGAGAGCGGGGATCCGAAAACCAAATGTCGGAAATTTAAATTCCGACTTCAAGACCACAATTTCCGTCTTCTTTCACTCATTCTTATCCAAATCCCAACAATTGGTCCCCACTTTGACCAATTTCAACCTCCAACTCATCTCCCCCTCTTTTGGCAAATCTTATCTTTACCCTCCCCTCATTTCTTTCTTTGATTCCCCTTCCTTTGGAAAACAAACAACACGACTGCATTCCACCTCTTTGAATCAACCAAAGACCAGCTGCAAACCTTTCTTTCACTCTCTTTAAAAATTTGAACATAGCCCCATTCTCCACATTTCATTTTCAGTTTCAAAACCCCCACTTCTCCCTCTTTGATCATCCCTTCCCTTCTTCTTGTTGCCGAGGAAGCCAGCACTCCCTCACCTCTTTCCATCACCACCCTTCCGCCACCACTTCACCACCTCACCGCCACCACACCGTCACCACCACCAGTCACCCAGCCGCCCCGAGAAAATGCAGCCCCCACCTTCTTCTCCTCTATTTCCGAGAGCGCGCAGCAGCAGCAGCAGCAACTTCAACCCTCTCGCTTCCCTCCTTCCCCCTCGAGCCAGCGACAGCAGCACACACCACCTCCCCGAAGCCTTTGATGAGCAGCAGCAGCCCCAGAAAGTCCCCAGGAGACCGAGCGCCGCCCCTGTTTTCCGTTCCACTCCGGTAAGGTTCATTCCACTCCTTCTCCCTTCCTTCACTTCCAAACCAAGGAAAGTCTCAGCCTTTAACCTTTCCCGTCGCTCCCAGGCATTCCCGTTCGAAGAACAGACCTCGACGAGCCCAAACGTCGCTTCCCCGAGCTCCTTTTCCGGCGACGTCGAAGGCCCCGGTGAGCTCTTCCTCCCTTTTTCTTCTTTTCCTGTCCGTGTGTGTGTGTGTTGGATGGTCATGGTCGGAGTCGGAGTCGAAAAAGGAGCCGGCCGCACCTCCTCTTTCTCCTGCCAATTCGAAACGCAGGGGGTGGGTAAGTGGTGAGGATGATGAAAAGTAAAACAAATAGGGGTTCGGTTCTCTTTTGTTAAAGGATAGCTCCGATTCATTTTTTTTATAAAACAAAAACCGGTTCTTTTGGAGAAAGGGAAAAGGGGTCGGATTTTTAAAAGAAATTGGGCCTAATTGTTTGGGCCAGATTGGGAGTTGAAAATCAAAATGTTTGGGCCTAATTTTTCAAAGGAAACAAGTTATTTTTGGGCTTGTGTTGAAATGAGTTCGGTTGGATTTAACAAACAAAAGGGCTGATTTGGAGTTTTGGAAAAATGGGTTCGGTTTGGGGTTTAAGAAAAAGAGTGAGCTCGGTTTTGGGTTTTAATGAATTGAAGGGGTCGGTTTAGGGTTTTCTGAAATAGAGGGGTCGGTTTGGTAAATTAGAAAGGACTGATTTTATTAAATAAAAATGGTTGGGATTTTTAAGGGATTTGAAAATATTTTTTGAAAGTGTTTAATAAAATGGTATCTAAAATATTATATATTTTTTTGAGATTGAAAATATAAAATATTAATTTTGAGATTAAAGATATATTATCAGATTAAATCAAAAAATGAATTTGATAAACGTTTTCAAGGATCGGAATTTCTAACTAATTGACTCGGATTTTGAAATGGTTTGGGAAATAACTTGGGAATCCGACTTGTTCGATGACTAACTAGCATGATGATATGATTGCGTGACTAATAGCATGTATGCGTGATTAATGGCATGATATCGTAGTATTGAGTTATGGCTTGAGTACTATCTTACGAATGTTATACATGATGATGAGAGATAGTATACATAAGTATGGTATGATAAGCATGCGAATTTGGCTATATAAATTGGGAAGTTATTATTATCTTATGAGATGTTATGATTCGATGAGTTGGTTGATCATGATGGGATGACAAGTATGGATGAAGCGATCTATTTACCTATCTGATTGTATGATGTGTGTGCTATGTATACTTCGAGTAGCTTAGAAGTAGACTCAAATATTTCCGCTATGTATCTAGGTGATATTATCTGATTGTGCTTGCTGCGCATCGGGTTCTTCTTTTGCTATTCTGCTAGCCAGGTAAGTTCCCTCGGGGCTTAATCAAATTGATCAGACCTCTCCCTGCTTATATGTGCATGATGTACTAGGTGCTGCATTTCATAATAGCATGCGATGTAGTATCATGCTAGGTTGTATTAACGTATGAGCATACTTATTCTTTATGTGTTTGTAAATAGAATGGTCGTTATCTATGAAGTAACTAGAGTCTTTGCTAGGGTCGTAGGACGGCCTAGTCCCATCGGGTCTCGTCCTAAGTCATTCGAGTCATATGGCATCACCTTTACATATATTGCGAGCATGAGTATTATTAGCATGATTACAAGAGTAGCCTGCGGGCTTTATTCATCTATATGGTTACGGGTTGGGCTTGCAGGCCTGATTCGATTATAATGGAATGGAATGCATTCATGAGCTAGCCAGTCTCCGCCCTATCGGGAAGGGGTGAAGGCAGGAGAGGGATATGCCACTTGGCATTCTGTGCTAGGGCCTTATTTAATATTCTACATATATATAACTGCAAGCATGCTTGTGTGTTAATATTCCTTTCCTGCATTAGAAGCATGATATTAGATATAGCGTGTATGTGTATTTATATGTGGGGATCAGTCATGCGGGTTTCGATCTGATCCTAGGCCCCCTTTATTTTTTTAGTTATGTGTTATATGTATGATTGATGATACTTATTGACTCTATGAGCGGGGTACTTTTGCATGGCGGAGAGAGAGCGCCTTGAGACTCTGACTTCGCCGACTTTTATGGATTTGGGATTTGATATTAACTGGACTATGTTTTGATATGGCTCTGTCGTGGCACCCTATGTATTGTTTTTAGATTTATGTTGGTTTTGCGCGAAAAATGAATTTTCCGCGACTCTTAGACTTAGGACAGGTATAAGGGTTTTACCCCGGGGACTCTAATGGTCCTTACGGTTTTGGTGCGAAATCCCACTTTAAATTCCTAATATTTGATTTCAACCCTTCAACTTGTACTCAGAGCGTAAGATCCAAAGAGAGGTTTTATCCCTCGAAATGTAACTCGGATATCATAAGCCCGGGTCGTTACATGTGTTTTTCCCGCTCTCATGTTTTTAAGCTTTTAAGAACAACTCTTGACTCAATACATTGTACAAAAACCTATATAAGCATTGACGTTTATATCACAAAAGCTCCACCTGATACCTCAAAGCAAATAAGAATCATCAAGAGGTCTTTTCATTTTGTTGTAATGGGGCTTGATGTGAAAATAAGGGCATGGAGTTTATTAGGTCATGTGGTGCTTTAAAATCCGAGAACTAAGATTCCTAAAATTCCAACGTAAACCTAAAACTCAAAATGATTACATCAAGTTTCCATGAAATTCAACACAAACTTTCTTAACCATACATTTCATCTGACTCTCACATAAAAATGATAACTAGGGTTCTTTATTGGCAAGAAAGGTTACCTTATTTTGGCTATGCTCCTTCCTATATATATATATATATATATATATATATATATATATATATATATATATATATATATATATATATATATATATATATATATATATATATATAGGGTTGCGCTTCGGTGAAAACCAAAATTGCGGTAAAAACCTGTGAGGACCGGCTTTTTAGCCCGGTTCACTAGCTTTATAGCCGGGTTATGAATAGAACCGATCTATAAGGTCACATATTTTAGCCCGGTTCTGAATAAAACCAAGTTATAAAGTCACTATTTGATTTTAAAACATGAGTTTTCAGCACAGTTTTTTAGGCTTAACCGAGCTATAAAATCATGTGTTATTTTAAAACTGGAGTTTTTAGCACGGTTTTTAGGTTGAACTTAGTTGTAAAGTCAATGTGTAATTGAGGTTTTTAGCACAGGTTTCAAATAAACCAAGCTATAAAGTAGTTCTCACGGTTTTTACCACAATTTGAGGTTTTCACCGGAGTCAATCCGTATATATATATATATATATGTATGTATGTATGTATGTATGTATGTATGTATGTATGTATGTATGTATGTATGTATGTATGTATGTATGTATGTATGTATGTATGTATGTATGTATGTATGTATGTATGCATGTATGTATGTATGCATGTATGTATGTATGCATGCATGCATGCATGCATGCATGTATGTATGTATGTATGCATGTACGTACGTACGTACGTACGTATGTACGTATGTATGTACGTGCATGCATGCATGTATGTATGTATGTATGTACGTATGTACGTACGTACGTACGTACGTACGTACGTATGTACGTACATGTACGTACATGTATGTACGTACATGTACGTACATGTATGTACGTATGTACGTATGTACGTATGTACGTATGTACGTACGTATGTACGTACGTAGGTACGTAGGTACGTATGTGCGTATGTGCGTATGTGCGTATGTGCGTATGTGCGTATGTATGTACTATTTTTTTCTATCTTTTTGTTTTTTTTTCTATTTTCTATTTTTTTTCTTTTCTTTAGAGCCACCTATAATGAAGTACAATGTGGGGAATAAGAACGCAATACATAACATCTCTTTCTTAAAGCTTTCGACAATGTGCACAAACCATAACTATTCTTGTTTACGCAAACTGATTCATCATTACCAACTCTAATCCTAATTCCCAAATGGTTCAGGCTTATTATCGGTTATGGATATGTTTATTTTATGGAGTTTTCAAAGAAAAGGCTAAGGCTAAAAAATGGCTTCAAGCAAAAGACATAACGTAGGATAGATATGGATAATAATGGGGCTAAGAAATATAATTGCCTCTATCACACGAAACTCATAAGCAATGGAAATGTATATAATCGACCTTAAAAATAGATAACCATGTCAATAATCAGATATAATCGTATAAAAAGAGTGAATCACGCATCAAAAGCAGAGGGAATATTTAATAACATCCCTATAAGGCCAAATAATCTCACTAGGACAAGTTTTTGTTGGATTTTAGTCATGTCTAGGAATATAGATCATAAATGCTCAATTATGTTCACCTAACTATGTTTCATATAAAAACTAAAAGTATAAGACAAGGCTAAGCAATTCAAACATGTCATGGGACTTATATGATTATGTTTCAAAAGAATTTGAGGACCAACTAGGCTAGATGGATGTTTAGACAATACATACTTCATGCAATGAATGAATTTGAGGACCTCTGTTGCCTCCGGGGTTAAACAGTAGAGTTGACTCCAATTCAACATTGGGGATTTGATGGTGTCGGCATGCCTAAAGAAAGTGTTATTCAACACCTTAAAGAAAAGTCTCAATGGTGGATAAGTGATGTTGTAGTTGTAGTTTCTACATCCAATCTTCGCATCCATCCTTGTTGATATCTTCTATGTCATGTTAGGATCCGGACTTCGCGTGTCCAACTGCTAGTTGGTAGAAGGGTTAGTGATGCCAAAAGCTTTACGAAAATCCTCCTTTGCAAGTTGGAAGCGGTGTCCTTGAAGCATGAAATGAATATCTTAACTTCCCTGGACCTCCAATGTAGCAAAAAATTCTCAAGTGAGATCGGGGTAGGTGGGAGCAGCCTTGGGGATGAACAATCCCAATCCTCCTTTCTCTAGTAATCCCTGCACATTCTCAAACAAACCTAATGTGCATAAAGCATGAGGATCGAAAAACTTAGTTGCAGAGTACTTGTGGGCTCCCAAACTATTCCACCTTGCTTTCTCATTATGCATTAAAGTAGTTGGCATAAACATATTCAAAACCTTAGACATGATTCAAAGAGAATAAAAGGTGTCAAATTAGAATAAACTCACAAAGATTCCAAGCAAAAATTACAAAACCATTGTCTTCTGCTGTATCGGTTGGCGCCGAAGGGGGACGACGGGCGTCGGCAATGTTTTTCTTCATTGTTGCCTTTGAATTTCATTGAATTTCGATGATTGAATGATGGAACTGAATGCACTTCAAAAAGCAGAAATTTGAGCATGAAAGGGCAGTAATTTGGCTGGGAATTATAAGAATTAGAGTTAGAATTTTATACACAAAAGAGATTGTGAGTATGGGAATATATAAATAAAGGATTTTGGATAGAAATAAGAGGATGTGATAGAATGATATATGGAAAGATAGAATTCACAAAAGGAAGATAGATTATACTTACCAAAGATATGAATTTACGCACATCTGACTTATTAGATCCAAGATCAAATCAAAATCGGATTAAGGTGTGGGCCCCACCAGATCTGTTTATTTAACAAAAATGTGCAAATAATTATAAAACATATTTTATTTAATTTTTTAGAATTTGAGTTCGACCCTTTTTGGTTATCTTCTTGATTCGAAGTTATATCGACGGCGAGATTTGAGTGGTTTTGGTGATTTGGGTTGCACCCGAATTTTAACGGGTTGCCTACGTATCTCTTGGAAGAGAATCAAGCCTTACGTAGTTCAAAGTATTCGAATTGATTTACTTTTTTATTTGGTGATTGGACACGATGAGCCATAGCTTTATGATTGTAGTCCCATCTCTGATTACGTGACCTGATATTTCATTATGCTAAATACATGTCCCTATACCCTTATATTCAGATTCAGCCACATTGCTTTATGCTCATATTATACTTTATTATGTTCCTCCATATTCCAATGTTTTTGTAGCATGATTAACTTGATCTCTTGCATATGGTTGTGCTAGTTGACTAAATGCATGAAGGTGTCATATGTTATGCATATTGTAGGATAGATGAATTGTGATTTAAGTGATTCTGTGCCTTATCCACGTGGTTATTTGCTCTCTCTTGACGTAGGTTCTTGATAGTATTATCGCTCTTTCATGCTTTCATGAACAACTGGTGTGACACTTCGCATGATTATTTGCTCTCTCTTGACGTAGGTTCTTGATAGTATTATCGCTCTTTCATCCTACGTGCCCGATTTGAACGGGATCAAACCACCAATAGTTCTTTTAAAAACAAATTTAATTTAATTTGAGATAGGTGATTGAATCCACTATATATTTTATGTAGTTATTTGACGAACCATTTGAATTTGAAAAAAATTGATTTGAGATTTTAACTTCGTTTTCGTTGACAACTCAAGATTGAGTCTGGCTTGCAGGTTAGAGAACTGGAGGGAGGTGCTTGAGTCCAAGGGGTTCCGTTTGAGTAGGACTAAGACCAAGTACGTGCATTTTCATTTCGGAGAGTTCGGGGATTAAGAGGATTCAGTTAGGTTGGGGGAAGATCTTGTCCCCAAGAAAGAGTATTTCAAGTAATTGGGCTCATTTATTCAAAGCGATGAAGGTATTGATAGGGATATCGAGCATCGGATTCAGGCAAGGTGGTTGCGTTAGAGAAGGGCGTCGAGTGTGATTTGTGATAAGAAAGTTCCGACTGGCCAGTTCGGTGCTATAACATAGCCATTTCCTCGTGGTGGTGCACTTCACCACGGTATCATCATATCATATCATATCTCATCATCATATCATATCTCATCATCATATCATAAATCATGCTCATGCCCGATGTTGCTGGGCTAATCATATCATATCATATCATATCATCTCATCTCTTGTCCGATAGTGCTGGGATATCATATCATGCTCATATCGACTCGATAGACTCAGGGCACCCGATGGGGCTGGGCTACCCTATGACCCTAGCAAAGACTCTAGGACTATCACAGATAACGGCCGTTCTGTATTCAAATACACAAAGTAAACACATGCTCAGTTCAATGCAATCCTAGCATAATACTACATGGCATGCTTAATATGCAACAAAACTACACATTACATGACACATCAGGAAGGAGGTGGTGGTTCATCAAGTGTTATTGTATGGTTTTGAGTGTTGGCCTATTACCAAAGTTCGAGAGCGGAGGATGTCAGTGGATGAGATAAGGATGTTACGGTGGATGAGCGGGCACACGAGATTGGATAGAATCAGAAATGTCGATATTTGGAGCGAGCCAAGTCACTAGTATCGTGGATAAGCTGCGGGAGACCAGGTTGTGTTGGTTTGGACACGTTTGGAGGAAACTACCTTCGGCTCTGGTGCGAGGAGCGAGTGTTTGGATCTGGGAGTGTTCAGTAGGGGGGAGAGGTAGATCGAAAAAGATTTGGATGGAGGTCATCAAACATGACCTCAATGTTTAGAACCTTTTTGAGGATTTGACTCTGGATAGAAACCAATGGCGGAGGTGCATCCGAGAAGCAGATGTTTAGATGTGTGGCGTCTAGTTTTTCTTAGCTTATACGCTTTTCTAGCTATTACTTACCTGCTACCTTTCTACTAATTTATTCTATTAGTTTTGAGTCTATCGGAAAGACTCTCTCGATTAACTCGGGGAAAGAGTGCGTACATCCTGACCCCCAGACCCACTTCATTGTGGGATACTAAGACGTTGTTGTTGTTTCGTTGAAGCTGATTCGAACTTTGACCCAATAAAATGAATTAGCGATAAATCGAGCTTTAACTTTACGTATGGAAAATTCGAATTTGGATTTCGTGCTATCCATAATTCTTTTAAATAATTTAATGGGTCATTTACGATACTAGGAATATTAAGCGCGCTTCGCGCACGGTTTACGTGGATGCTAATTAGTTTATATTTAGATAGGTATTTGATGTGTATTTACGACATTTACAAGATAAAAAATAATTCAACTTCTCTCTTTTGACACACGATTGGCATTGATAAAAGAAATGGATGTCATTAAGCCCAATTCTGTAGCAGGTAGTGAACTATAATCAGTTCGAAACTAGGTAAAGTATGGTAAATAGAAATACAATCAACTTTCAAAGGGTGCCCCTGAGTAGCCCGTACCTGATAATGTATAAGAAGTGGAATGGAAAAAATTTAATGATCTAATGATTTGAAACAATGAAAATGTGATATAAACTAAACATGAGAAATTTTCTTTCAGTTCATTGATATACATGCATTGCAAAGAGAGAAACTCAAAAGAACCACAACACAAAGCATATATGTAAAAAGTGCAAAAAGAACCACAACACAAAGCATATATGTAAAAGTGCAGATTTCATGGGAGCTTGATAAATGAAGAAGGTGGTCTAATTGATTGGGGAAATTAATTGAATTGATAATAAGATAACATTTAAGAAAAATAATTTAAAATTGTAAGAATAGATTAGAATTATACAACATAAAAGTATGAATTGCACAAACACCAACAACTAGCATCCTATAAATCAAAATGAAAGAGAAGAGCATTAATGAAATACAGTAGGGTTTCTCAAAAAAAAAAAAATACTAGGGTGCAAGATGGTTAAGTGGATGAGTCCATGGGAGTCTCTAAACTCTAATTTAACTAAGGATCGTGTCATTAATTTTCCCTTAAATATAAGATTGTCCTTATATGTTTCTCTTCTCAACACCCAAAATGATAGTAAATTTAAATGATGTTAGCATAAAAAAATGGAAAACTAAGACATACATAATACAAAAGTTGCAAATCGGTCACTGAATATAAAAATCTCGATAATGAAACATAGTTAACCTTCTTTTCTTTCACATTGTACTGCTTGAGAAGCTTCTAGTGCTCCTTTTCCATCAGCACAATTTTTGGCTTCAAACCATGAATGTTGCACGAAGAGGAATCATGTAAACCATTCTCCTTCCAAGATTGAGAGGCTACTGGGAAGAGAACGGTACCTTTTTAGCACATCCTATACCAATTATAATAAATTATTGTTTCTTATAAGAGATTAACAAACTCGATGCACAATTAACATGTCAAAATATAACTAAAACATATAGGAACAAGGAGTTTTCAAAACAGATAAAACCGACAATTTTGCTTGTTTGCACTTAACTAATAAGACAAACACATAACTACATCCAATGATAATTTTAAATTTTTTGTTATTTGCAACATGTAAGCTATATCCTATACAAAAAACTCACACTCAGTGTTGGTGACAAATGTAGCCATCGGAACAGTTCAATATTTGCCAAGTTTCTAACCAAAAAGAAGCTTTTTGTATTAAAAGGAAAAATGAGAAATTAACCTGAGCCAAACGTTTTTATCTCCTAGCATGCTTTCTTTCTTGGCTAGCCTTGTTCATGGCTCTCTTAGCTTCAAACTGATCAGACAATGTCTTTTCTCTTATCTTTTCATCCTTGGATTGTGGATGTTGTCTTTAAGAACAAACTTATTCTTGAACATGTTACCCTTCAACCTTCACTTTCATATACATGTCATGATACATGTGCTTGTCATGTTTCTGAGCATCCTTGTATTTGCGGAGCAAGTGTCTAAGTGCTCGCATTCTCCTCATCTACAAAATCTTTGTCGGAAGTCGAGCCTCACGTGTACCCTTGCGCGTACCTAAAAACATAAGGAAAACACAAGAAAAGAAACAAAACTTTCTATCAAAAGACAATCTAGCATGATTTATATATAAAATTGTTCAATTAACAAAAAAATAACCATAAGAAATATGTTTATGAAAACCTCAATGAGTTGAAATAATGACAAATACCATAACCATGGTCTTCCCTTTCTCTTAGCTTCCTTCATTCTTCGTGCACAAGAATGAGAATAGATCTTTGTGGGCTTCTTGATGATAAATCCATCTTTCACCAAGTTCCTTTATGTTTTTCCCTGTTAGAATTGAAGGAAATCATTTAATTAAACGTTTCATATTTGAAAGTAAACTTCTAATAGCTAACCATAGTATACACATCTTATAAAAGTAGTCGGATAATCCAGCATAAAGCAATCATATAAGGGAACAACACAAACAAGGTATAGAAATTAACAAATTAATTATAAAATTGAATGAATGCCTATATTACCAAGAGTATATTTAAAAAAGAAAACAAGTATGCATCTAATATGATATGAGCACTTTAAGTTTGGAACATGTAATCTAAAAATTTAAGATTTTATCATTAATCAAAATTGTAACTAAAATAGGAAAATATTTCATTTCTAAGAACATGTGTTCCTCAGTAAATGCACTAAGATGAAAAGCCTTTGAAAAACCCATCCCCGATTGGATTTCTAAAAATGGAAAGCCTTTAATGGAAAGCCTTTGAAAACAATCCCGACATGTTTTAACACATAGATTTCGAGCTAAAATCCCGCTATATTATATAGAGTCTTGGGAGTCGTTTGGAACGGATTTGAAACTTGTGTCGGATTTTGGGATAGATAGTCGGACTTAGGGTCGAATGAGCGGGATTTCTTTCTCTCTCTCCCTTGGGCCGGCCTCCCACCCCCTCTCCTCTCCACTCTTCCACTCATTCTCTCCCCTGCTCACTACACATTATTGTTTTGTCTTTACTCTCATTAAACCCTAAATTATTCCCCTATATATAGTATGCTCTCATCCCAAAACCCTTAGAAAATCAACATGAAATTCTGAGCCACCAAACACTCTCTCTCATCTCATCATCTTTCCACAAACGAAAATCAAAACCCTAGCCAAAGCTCCCAAATTTCCTCCTTTCAATCCATTCTCCTCACCCTCCATTCTCCATCTTTTGTTTTTCTCCCACAAAAATCCCCAAAAACATATCCTAGAAGACTTCCCCTCAAACAAACAACCCAAAAATCAGAATCGGGAAGCGTTTTCCACACAAAATCACCCTCTGTCTCTTTTTCGCCGCCGCAAGTTTCCTAATTGTGCCCGTAAGTTCCTAGTCGCAACCATGAGATCCTGGTCGCCGCTGCAACACATGATCTCAGAAGCCTGTGTTCTTCCTCGCGGCTGTGAGCCCCGCTTTCATCGCCGCGACTGTGCCCAGTTCTGTGTCGTCGTCTTGGTAAATCGACACGCTCTCTCTCTTCTTAACTTCTTTCTCTTCCCTGTTTATTCTCACTTGATCCTTACTCCTTCCTCTACCTTCCAAGGTTAAGAAATGCCAGATCTAACACTTAATGTAGGGATTCGAGCATATTTCTCCTCCCTTTCCCCTATTTTTGAGCTAGGTAAACTCTCCTCCTTCTGTCCCCTTGTTTTTTGTTTAGATATGTGTAAAGATCCTCTTTTAACCAAGATTTATCACTCCTAGACCTTGTCGTAGCAAGATCTCATTGGATCGGAGCCCAATGACTCACCTCTTTCAAGTTTTTGAAGAAAGCCTCCAAGAGGGTGGGTAATCCCTCTTCCGCTCTCCCCTCTAGTCCGCGTTTAAGTCTTAAATGGTTGTTTGAGGTCAGCTTTATGTTAGAAATATTTTGGAACAAGTTTGAGTTAAAATGGTTTTGAATCGAAGCAAAACGAGTGAGATTTGAAGCAAAAATGAGCATCCAGGTTCAAATCTTGTCGCGGCGAAACCATGGTCGTCGCGGCAAAACCATGGTCGCCGCGGCGAAACCATCGTCGGCGCGACGAGTTAGAACAAGACCAGAGGAGGAAGAAGACACCTCGCGGCCGTGATGTCATGGCCAATGAGTGCCTTCTCGTTGGGGAACTCTGAGGAGATTTTGCGGCCGCGACCTGCCCTCTCACTGCCGAGAAATCCCCCAATGGCTTGACCGAGCCACCCTTTGACCCGCCTTGGCCTACGATGTTGGTTTTTGCTTTATGATCTTTTTAATCGAATCTGAGTTGGAGATTATTTCAAAAAATGGGATTTTAGAATATTAATTTAATAACGGGACTTTTGGAATAAAAATGATTATTTTAATATTTAAAAAAGGGATTTTGACGAAATTTGAAATGTCGGTTTGAATGCTTAGAAAATGTTTTGAGAGCGTTGTTTCAAATGTCGGGATCCTTAAACTTGATTAAATGATGAACAATTGGACTTGGAAATGAACTTGAGTATTATAAAATTGGCATAATTGGATGAGTTGGCTTTTGAGGTTTCTGCTTTGAGAATGATTTGAGAATGACTTGAGAACGATTTGAGAATGGTTTGAAATGGTTAAACGACGGATTGGTTTTGGAAATGGTTTTAGGACTTGGTCCTTGAGTGTGTGTGTGACCAGTAGTCTTTTTCGTTATCGCTTTCGTACTATTATCATAGGTGCTTGTGCTTGAGTTAATTGAGTGGATTGGTTGCTTGTGTGAACTTTGCTTGTGATACACTTTGTTGTTTGGCTTATCAGGTAAGTTCCCTTATGGACTTACTCAAACTGATTAGACACACCCTATAACGGCCCAAATATAATTATTCAGGTTACGTTTCAAAGGATTGGATACCTTCGTTCGGATCTTGCAATTCGAGTACGGGTTGAGTTTCAAAACAAAGTATTAGTACGTAAAAGAAGGGATTTCGTACCCTAAATTCGTGAGAGGTCCATTGGGGGCCATAACCTGTCCTACATGACTAAGTCGTTCAAAACCATTTATAGTTCAGAACATAAAGGAAGGAAATCGACGATCCACCTTGCCTCGGCGAAGCCGGGTCAAAACCAATATAAACGAGTATAAAACCTTTAAAGTGTCGAGTATGGTGGTAAGTCGGTCTCTCGGTTAGTTGAACGCCCCAGATGAAACCCTCGTCATAGAAGCATGGAACAAGCAAGGATCAAATACCTGAAACTATACCACGAGTCAAGGTCGAGCCACTCATGCGGGCCCTGAAGACCTCGCTGAGGACATATAATATGTCTATATCTAAATAAAGGATGCTCTAATGCTGTGCGGAAATATTAAACACACAAACATGCTAACAGTTTATATATATGCAGAAAGCGATTAAATGGGATCCCGCACAGAATGCCAAGTGGCATGTCCCTCTCCTACTCCCGCACACATGCTCGTTAGTGCAGGAACCGACCTCGTTTTCTACTCCCGCACCCATTCTCGTTAGTGCGGGAACCGACCGCGTTTAATACCATAACATCATCAATCGCATCAATAGTCATGCTCGTCAATTTAACAGTCTGACTCGATGAGAACAAAGTCCGATGGGACTGGACCGTCCTATGACCCTAGCAAATGACTCTAAGACTCACAATTTAACGGTCGTTCTACCATACGCAAAGAGAATACGGATACTCGATTAATTTGTGCAACCTAAGCATGATACTACATGAATATGCAGAATGCAACACCTACACACTATATGACACATCAGGCATGAGGTTCTAACTTGAGTAAGCCCCGGAGGACTTACCTGGAGGAGCGCAGAATCCAAGCAATAACACCAACAGTAAGCAATCCCAAGCAAGTCAGAGATTCATGTAGAAAGCAATAAGTAAAATGTGCAGAAGTCTATGTCTAAATCACACAAGGCGCCCTTAACTATCACACACAAGTTCACATAGTCATATAATATCGCATCTTAACATTTCATCATCATCATCATCTCAACTCATCTCATAACTGATCACATCATCTCATCATATCTCATCATATACCATCTCGCATCTCGTTTGAATATACCATACCTCATATATCATCTCATATATATAGCATTTCATTTTTCATTATAACATATATTTCATCATGCTTTAGGCTTCAAATATAAATCATGCTTGCGACATATTCATTTTATAACGTAATTTACATAATTCTCAAGTAAGATCCATCAAGTAATTCACTAAGTTAAATCAAGTAAGTCCTTTTCTCAAAGCTTTCCAAAACACACAGTTAAGTCAATTCAATAATCAAAACAATCCCCCAACTCATACTTGGCCAAAGCAATATATATAAAACATAAAATCTTTATCCCAACTCAAAATCTTATTTTACCAAACAATCTGACCTTTGAAAACGTTTTCCTAATTTATCCTTTTAAATCTCAAGTTCAAGTAACAAGATTAATGCATCTTAAATCTCAACAATTTAAATATCATCATCACATGAACATATAATCATATAACTAATACTTATATAATTAACGTTTAAACAACCATGTAAACCTTTAAACATTTCATGAAACATTTAAGTCTTTAAAGCAACTTCACAAAACTATATCATTAAAATAATCCCGGCATCTCAGTTTCAAAACAACGCCCCTTTTTAAATATTTTAACAATAATATTTATCTACAAAAAATACCAACATAAATCCATTTTTACAACTCACATTTATAAAACAACAATACTAAATTAATTAACACATTTTAAAATCACCATATAATATGTATTATAATAACACATCTCAAGTAATATCTCTTTTAGAACCATTTAGGATATATATATAATATTTTAGAAAATATATTTTCACAAAAAATAATAGTATAATAATAATAATAATAATAATAATAATAATAATAATAATAATAATAATAATAATAATAATAATAATAATAATAATAATAATAATAATAATAATAATAATAATAATAATAATAATAATAATAATAATAATAATAATAATAATAATAATAATAATAATAATAATAATAATAATAATAATAATAATAATAATACGAATGCTGTAGCTTTGCTGAAGCGGATGCTGTAGCTTCCTTGGGGGAGTTAGATACGGATGCTGTAGCTTTGCTGAAGCGGATTCAGAAATTCTCGGTATCTCAGGATGCTGGGGCTCGTGCTGCCTGATGTGCGCGTATATTGCCATATTTTCTATGCACATATGAATTCATTTTGTTGTCTTTTGCATACACATTAATGGGAAAACATGGGAATAGTGTAGTTTATGCTTAAATGTCAAATATATGGGTTTGCACGAGTTTCCATGTGATTTCGCAGAAAACAGGATGAAAATGGATGAATTCAGAAGAGCGGAAAAGGAACTCGAAGTCTTCTGAAGAGGTCGAAATCGACTTAAGACCTCGACATCGAGTACATCGAGACATAGGAATCGAGCAGAAAGGAAACAGAGCATCTCGACACAGAAGAGGTCGATATCGACGTCTGGAGGTCGATATCGATGCTGCCAGATCGACCAAGTTGATAGAAGTCGAGTAGGAGAAGGAGAAGCTCGAGATAAGATTTTGGAGGGGTCGATATCGAGTGGAAGGGTCGATATCGACCATGCCAGCAGAGGAATTCGACTCCGATTTTGATAGAATTATATCCAATGCTTGCCATACCTATCCAAAGGTCGAAATTTCCTATCATCAACATCAGGTTTATCATGAGGAGGCTGATTTCACCATGAAGTTTTAGCTTTTACTTTTATTTATTTATTTATTTATCATAGAGAATAAAGATAAGGTTTCGAGTCCTTATTATCATCTACAAATAGAAGCCAATAGGGCTGAGTTTAGATATTCAATTCATTATTCAATATTCAATTAGAGATTCCGAATTCAGTTGCAATAAGGAGAGAAAGAGAGAGTGGCCGAGTGGAGTTGTAAAGCGAGAGCGGAGTGGCTTGTTCGGTTGTACTTTCTTTCGGAGTTTTAATTCAAAGTAGCTTTCTTTCAATAACAATGATGATGATGTGCATGATGAGGAGCGAGTAGTCAACCCACTTCTAGGGTCGGGGTGAGCCCGACGATAGCAATGTGAGGTAAGTGCATCAAAGGTATGGTTTTTATGCAATTCCGTCTTCTACCCCATGCATGATCCTTTGCGAAAGTTAGGGAGATTCATTATTTGCATTATTGAAGCGAAAGCCACTCATATTGCGAACTTGAATTACTCATGAATTGGATAGTAACTCTTAGGAATTATGCGAAAGCCTCTAATCACCTAAGTGTTGATAACGAAAGTTATTTGACGGAAAGACATAAAAGTTCATATTTTTAGCATGAAACTTGCATTGTTATCGTTGTGGCATAAAACCCCGACTTTGGAAGCCTTTTAATTAATTAAATTCTTCATAAAAGTCTTAGTTTTGCTTCTGTTCATCTTTCCTCTCCATTCTATTTTCTTCGGATCCTTTTCCGACAAATTGGTTACAAAAACGGTTTCTGTGACAAACATCGAAATCGACCTTAAGGGTCGATATCGAGTACTAACATCGATATCGAGGTCTCTGCTCGACGTCGACTTGTTGTTTTGTCTTCTGCAGGAACTGCGCTAGGAAATCGACCAGAACTGAGGTCGATATCGACCAGTATACTCGATATCGAGTGTCTGCTGAGGTCGAAAGCATTGATCGTGAGTACAACAAGGGAAGCGCTGACCTACCTCCTCGTGGATTCGATCCTGAATTACCCTACTACTACAAGGGAGGGGATGCAATACATGCATCCGCCGCTTCATGTTCCTGAATTTGCCATTATAATTCCTCACTCCAATTATGAATTGAAAATTAACTTCCTATCTGAGATTAAAAGAAATACTTTTGAAGGAAGACATAATGAATGCCCCCTGCAACACATCTCTACTTTTATGGATTTATGTGAAACAGTTGCTGATGGAGTAAACTTAGAGTATGTGCGACTAAAATATTTTCGATGGTCTTTGGCAGGAAAGGCATTACAATGGCTTGAAAGTTTGGCTCCACGATCGCTAAGGACATGGGCGGAAGTGAAAGATGCATTCTTGAACAAGTTCTTCCCACCTTCTAAAACGGCGATGCTACGACAAAGGATCACGGCTTTCAAACAAAAGCCAGGTGAAACCCTAGCACAGGCGTGGGAGCGCTTCAAAGACTTGCTGAGATCATGCCCGACGCATGGGCAACTTCCATATGTCATCCAAGAGATCTTTTATAACGCCCTTGATGCGCCGAATAAGGAGAGGATCAATTCATATACCTCCTATCGGTACATTGAGCTTACACCAACGGAGGCATGGGAGACCATTGAGAGGCTTGTAAACTTTGACAACACCTATGGGGCTGCTGCGGCCTATGATGCAAGGCCTGCCCCATCTATGCCACTATATGAGCCTCCAAGGGAAATAGATCCTAAAGTACGGCAACAATTCCATAACGATCAAACACGCCGCCTTCAAAAGCAAGTAAGGTTCCTGAGCAACAATCAACCTTGTCAGGAGTGTGGTTCAATAAGGCATAACACCAGTGCCTGTCCACATACTGAGCAAGTATCCATGGCGGAACAACATGAGGAGGTCAAATGGACGAGAGGCCCCTATGGAGGGGGCAATCAACAAAATTGGGGTGATCAAAGGTTCTATCAAAGGGATCCCCCAACATATAGGGCACCAGGGCACCCTGAGCGGGAGACTAAGAAAGATGACCTGCAAATCATCCTTGATGAGATGCGGAGGAACCACGCTGAGTTCAAACAAGCCAATAACTCCGTCCATACTCAGCTGCAGGGCATCAATTCTAGACTTGGGGAGATCGACGTTTGGAAGCGCAACATGGAGACTCAAATGAGTCAATTGGCGGAAGCAATGCCCAAAGCGTCCGGATCACTCCCTGGATCCACTGTGCCCAACCAAAAGGGCAAAACCACAAGTCATATCGCGGCAGTAAACCTAAGGAGTGGGCGTCAATTACAAACGCCCGAGCGAAAAGTGGAGGAGAAGGAGCCAAAACAGACGTCGATATCGACCCCCCCTGTCGATATCGACCAAGGTGACATCGATGTCGACCTTCCTGTCGATGTCGACCCTAATTCTGCGTCACCACAGAAATCGACTCTTCCAGTCGATATCGACCCCACTGCTGCCGATATCGACCTCACTACAGCCGCAAGAAGAAAGAAGGTGTTGCCATTCCCAACTAGAAAAGTGACTAAGGACCCAGCGGAAAAGAAGTTCCAACGGTTCGTGAAGATGCTCCAAGGGCTTAATGTCTCTATACCATTCACAGAGGCACTTCACGAGATGCCATCTTATGTGAGGTTCCTTAAGGATATCTTGGGTAAGAAGCGATCGCTCTCTGAGATCGCAGAGGAATGCAACAGGTTGGAGCTACCACAAAAGCGGGCGGACCCAGGTAAGTTTTCTATCGCTATAAGTCTAGGTCAATTCAAATTCAATGCTTTAGTTGACTTGGGCGCTAGCGTTAGCATGATGCCACTAACCATTTGGCACAAGGTAAAGATAGGTCCTCTGGAGCCCGTGGATGCAAGATTATACATGGCTAACAATACCGTAGTTATTCCAACTGGGATAGTGACAGATGTGCCAGTACAAGTAGGCAAATTCTTTGTCCCTGCTGATTTCCTAGTTGTTGACATAGCGGAGGACCCTGCTTGTCCAATTATTTTAGGCAGGCCATTCCTAGCAACCGTCGATGCCAACATTAGCGTGAAGAAAGGATTGCTCTCACTCACAATTAGTGATGAAGTAATAGAGTATTCCTTCAACAAGACGGTGCAAAGTCAAGGGCCAATGGAGATAAAAGCCATCGAAGAAGCCCAAGTAAAGGAAGTTGAAGCAATCTTGAACGAAGGAGCTCAACAGGACATCGAAATCGACCCAGGTAAGTCGATATCGACCACTATTGTTCAAGATTCTGTGACAGGTCATAAGTATGGGGTCGACGGAGGAAAAGAGGAAGCATCGAAATCGGGGTCAAGGGTCGATATCGACCACACCCTATCGAAATCGACCATCATCAGCACTGAGAAGAGAGGCGAGGAGACCTCGATATCGACCTCTGAGGGTCAAAATCGACCTGATCATATCGAGTCAAAACTCCCCAAATCGACTGATCCTACAGGTGTACAACAGGGGTCGATATCGACCTCCGAACATCGACATCGACCTGAGCCACAGACGGAGAAGAAGGTAAGTCAAGGTACGGATTCCTCTTGTTCAATTACAATAAAGGACTTATCATTATTTGGAAGAGGTGTGCCTTGGCATGTGCGTTTATGTAGGCTATCCGATGATAGTTCAAGCCAATATGAGATAGGAGACAAGGTCTATGTTGCCAAATCTAAAGACCATTGGTTCCCTACAAGATTCAAGGATAAGAGCTTAGGTCCATTCACGGTGAATCAAATCAATCCCGGGGGAATGCAACTGCGGGACAAGAAAGGAGTGATGTTTGAGGCCCAAGCCACATGGGCTCTGCAGATGCCACCTTGAAAAGCGCAAAGGAAGAAGTCGGCCTAGCGACTTAAAAATCTAGAGCTTGTAACAAAGACTTAGTTTTGATTTTAAGACAGCTTAGTTTTGGTTTTAGACACTTTATTTTGCATATTTTGTGTTTAGTTTTCAAATTGCAGGAAAGAGAAAAGCACAAAGAAAGGCATCGAAATCGATGACGGACATCGAAATCGACCTCAAGGTCGACATGGATAGGGTTTGTGATCGAGCCGAATCACCCTGAAGCCCGAGCAGAAATCAGAGAGACATCGATATCGATGTAAAGGGTCGATATCGACCTTCCCTGCTGTCTTCTTCGACTCCTGAAATTTGTGACGGTTTAGTAAGTTTTCTTCTTAACCCTAGTTCTAATACAGTGAGGACACTGTAAATTTTAAGTATGGGGTGGGGGGAAAGGCTTATTTGCATATTCATGCTTAGTTTAGGGTTGCATATTTATTTTAATGCATATTTATTTTAAATGACCCCCATCAAAAAATTTGAAAAAAAAAAGAGTCATGGAAGTATAAAAAAGAGCTCTATGATGCAAAATTAGATTCATTAGAGATATAACATAAGATTGCCTAGTTAAGGGAAGTCCCAATGAAGTGCAAATTTTTTGAGAAAATCATAAAGGAGATGAAAATTTGAAGTTGCTTTTGACATATGCATGATAAGATGATGGAGGATTTTTTATAAAAATTCCATACAAGCAAAGTTCATATCCTAGCCTTACCTACGCATATTCACAAAGCCATATATGAGACTTATCATGATCATTATTGCTCCACATATACATATTGTCCATTTTTTACCTTATACCCTATCTGGGGACAAAGTTTTTTGAATGGATGACATCTTTGGAGTTATATGGAGTTGTGCATTTATAAAGTTGTTGGCAGGAATGATACAATATGGAAAATTAAATGAGCGAGAAAAAATCCGATCACCTCAGGAGATAAAGGTAGGTCGACCCTGCTCGCTGAGATAATAGTTCGGCGAGATGGGACACAAAGGTGAGGAGTCCGAAGTACTAAGTATCCGGGGCCATTCATGACACCCATGTTTGCGACTCGCGAGAAGGCAGTGCTAAGGTTAGAGAGGTAAAAGCATTAAAGTGAAAAAAAGGCATTGAACGATGAGTGAAAGGTGAGACATTATGAAGGAGGAATGTGGAATATTTTGGAAAGAAAGTGTACTTTCCCGGATTTAACACCACATGGCCAAATATTAGCCCACCTTTAGCCTTTTACCAATCCACTTCTCACAAGCTTGAAGAAAGTCCTCTTGATTATTAATGCAATGTCGTTAAAATTATTTTTTGCATATTTCCTCCTTTATAAGTATGAAATTGCTTTTATGCACAGGCATGGACTTGGTTGACATAAGTACCTTCTCGAGGATGGCAATTGATTGTAGGGACATATGAAAAATGAATCTATGATGTTGAGGGTTTACTTTCTTCCCCTGAATGACCATTAAGAGTATTGCTTGGGGACAAGCAAGCTTAAGTATGGGGTGTTTGATGTGCGCGCATATTGCCATATTTTCTATGCACATATGAATTCATTTTGTTGTCTTTTGCATACACATTAATGGGAAAACATGGGAATAGTGTAGTTTATGCTTAAATGTCAAATATATGGGTTTGCACGAGTTTCCATGTGATTTCGCAGAAAACAGGATGAAAATGGATGAATTCAGAAGAGCGGAAAAGGAACTCGAAGTCTTCTGAAGAGGTCGAAATCGACTTAAGACCTCGACATCGAGTACATCGAGACATAGGAATCGAGCAGAAAGGAAACAGAGCATCTCGACACAGAAGAGGTCGATATCGACGTCTGGAGGTCGATATCGATGCTGCCAGATCGACCAAGTTGATAGAAGTCGAGTAGGAGAAGGAGAAGCTCGAGATAAGATTTTGGAGGGGTCGATATCGAGTGGAAGGGTCGATATCGACCAGGCCAGCAGAGGAATTCGACTCCGATTTTGATAGAATTATATCCAATGCTTGCCATACCTATCCAAAGGTCGAAATTTCCTATCATCAACATCAGGTTTATCATGAGGAGGCTGATTTCACCATGAAGTTTTAGCTTTTACTTTTATTTATTTATTTATTTATCATAGAGAATAAAGATAAGGTTTCGAGTCCTTATCGTCATCTACAAATAGAAGCCAATAGGGCTGAGTTTAGACATTCAATTCATTATTCAATATTCAATTAGAGATTCCGAATTCAGTTGCAATAAGGAGAGAAAGAGAGAGTGGCCGAGTGGAGTTGTAAAGCGAGAGCGGAGTGGCTTGTTCGGTTGTACTTTCTTTCGGAGTTTTAATTCAAAGTAGCTTTCTTTCAATAACAATGATGATGATGTGCATGATGAGGAGCGAGTAGTCAACCCACTTCTAGGGTCGGGGTGAGCCCGACGATAGCAATGTGAGGTAAGTGCATCAAAGGTATGGTTTTTATGCAATTCCGTCTTCTACCCCATGCATGATCCTTTGCGAAAGTTAGGGAGATTCATTATTTGCATTACTGAAGCGAAAGCCACTCATATTGCGAACTTGAATTACTCATGAATTGGATAGTAACTCTTAGGAATTATGCGAAAGCCTCTAATCACCTAAGTGTTGATAACGAAAGTTATTTGACGGAAAGACATAAAAGTTCATATTTTTAGCATGAAACTTGCATTGTTATCGTTGTGGCATAAAACCCCGACTTTGGAAGCCTTTTAATTAATTAAATTCTTCATAAAAGTCTTAGTTTTTCTTCTGTTCATCTTTCCTCTCCATTCTATTTTCTTCGGATCCTTTTCCGACAAATTGGTTACAAAAACGGTTTCTGTGACAAACATCGAAATCGACCTTAAGGGTCGATATCGAGTACTAACATCGATATCGAGGTCTCTGCTCGACGTCGACTTGCTGTTTTGTCTTCTGCAAGAACTGCGCTAGGAAATCGACCAGAACTGAGGTTGATATCGACCAGTATACTCGATATCGAGTGTCTGCTGAGGTCGAAAGCATTGATCGTGAGTACAACAAGGGAAGCGCTGACCTACCTCCTCGTGGATTCGATCCTGAATTACCCTACTACTACAAGGGAGGGGATTCTTGTATTATTTGTTTAGGGACAGGGAGATAGTCTAGTTGTGCTTATTTTATTCTCCTATTTTACATACACCTCCCCTTTACCAACCCGTAGCGAACACTGCCACTTATATTTTTACTAGACTTAGCTTTGTTATCGCTAAGGGAGTGGGTGCCCAGATAGTATCTCGGCTACCCACTAATTTCTTGTAAATTGTTTTTATAATAATAATAATAATAATAATAATAATAATAATAATAATAATAATAACTAACATCAATTACTACAAGTCATAACATATAATATAACATAACCAAATAACAATAAATAACACAATTGAAACAAAACCAGCAGCCCACAACCCAGAAAATAGGCCCAACCCAAAACCAGAAGCCCAAACTCGGCCCAAAGAAGGAGCCCAACCCAATGTCCAAACCCCAATTTGATTTTGTTTTCTTTTTCATTTAAGAACCAAACCGGTTTTAAATAAAATCAAGTGAACCGGACAAGTGAATTAAAATAGAAAACTGACCCGCCCACTGTTCATCCATCTTCTTCCTCCGCTCGCCGCCTCCCTTGCCTCGCCATCTGTGGTGCCCGACCTCGCCAACAGCTCGCTCTAACTCCAGCCCCCTCAGCTCTTCTCTCGCCCTCGCCCTCACAGCTTTGCCCTCTCGCTCACCCGTTCCCGCTTTCTCCTCTCTCGCTTCCGATCTCACAGCTCCAACTCCCCAGCTTACTCGCACTCTCCTCTCACTCACTCGCTCTCGAACTCACCGGCTCTCATCCCTCACGTCCCCAAGCCATGTGGAATGAAAGAATATATGAAATCGAAGCTAAGGAGAAGAGGAGAAGTTTGAATGCTCACCGAGTTCGACGCGCGAAAAAACGCTCGATCGGAGCTCGATTTGCCTCGTCAAAGTCGAATCCTTGACGGAGATGGCCTACGAAGGGTAGGAGGGGATTAAAGGTCCGCCTTTATGTGACTTAAGGATGAAAGGAAATGAAGGAGGGCCTTACCGAGCTTCACTCACGGAAACAGGGGAGACCGAGGCGGTGGCGGCTTCGGGCTCTTCCTGGGCGGCTCTAGCTCTCGTGGCTATTCCACTATTGCTCGGACAGAAGCGGGTCTATTGCTGCTGTCGCTCGGGGGAAGGGAGGGAGTGATGGAGGTTCTTCGAATGGAGCTCAGGTGGCGCTCGGTGGTGCTCGGTAGGTGTGGTGATGGCTGATGTGGGTATGTGGGAAATTTTAATCGGTTGTGTGGGGGTTTGATTTGAAAATGAAATAGGCAAACAGAAAAAAGGGAGGTTGAAAAGGAAGGGTAGGAGAGAGAGGGGGATGGGCTACATAATAGGGGGGGAGGTACTCTAGAGCTAGGTGGTAGGGTGGCTTGATGGGAGGAGTAAGGGGGTGCAAAAGTCAAATTTTAATTATTCGAAAATAAACCTTGAAACCCGCTTTTCGGCCTTAACCCGGCGCGATAAATTTTATTCTATTTTTTAAAATAACTATTCGAATCCAAATTAAATAATGAAACCCAAAAATATTTTCAAGCCTCATAATAATAAAGTAGAATAAGTTCGTTTCAAATCGAAAAACAAGTTCATGCTGAAATTCGTCTCGAAAGAATAAAATCGCTTGCTCGAGGACGGAAATTTTCAAAAATTTTCGGAGTCTTAGAAATTAAATAATTTCTAAATCGGAATGAAATTTATAATTATAAAAATAGTATTTAAAAACCCCGGTCTTTACACACCCTCCCGCTTGTAGTTGTATGACATACTAGGTGTTGCATAAGCATTGAAGCATGCCATGTAGTATCATGCTTATGTTTCACACTTGATTGAGCATATGTTTACTTATTGCGTATGAAAAGAGAACGTTCGTGATCTATGTGAGTCCTAGAGTCGTTGCTTGGGTCTTAGGACGGCCCAGTCCCATCGGGCTCGTCCTCCATCGAGTCAGATTAGAGTTGAGCTTGCGGGCTCTTCTCACCATATTTACGAGATTATTTATGCGCACACATTCCATCTGCGGACGACAACTGCTATATATATATATATATATATATATATATATATATAAACTGTCAGCATGCTTGAGTGTTTAAATATTCTACACTACATTAGAAGCATCTTTATTAGGTATAGCATATGTATATGCGTGCTTGTGGGAATAGAGTGCACATAGGGCCTCGGTCTGTTCCCATGCCTTGCACATATGTTTTTTAGGTTTGTATGCAAATTATGTGTGATCCATGCTTCTATGATGGGAAGTTACTTGGACGATCGTAATAGGAATTCACTTGGCTTAAAGGTTTTCGTAAACTTGAGATTTCGAGGTTTTGGTTTTGACCCGACCTCGCCGTGGCAAATTGTACTCTATTTCTATTTTCCGCCATTCTACGACAAACGATTTCTGCGATATAGTCTCATAGGACAAGATAAGGGTACCCAAAGGCCTTACGCTTTATTTTGGGTTCGAAATCCCCACGGTAAATGCTCTCACTTGAGGTTTTGAAACCTCGACCTATACCTGAATTGCAAGATCCGAACGAAGGTATCTAACCTTCGAAAAGTAACCCGAATATTTATATTTGGTTCGTTACATTAACGATCATGATTATGATCAGAATTAGCATAGTTTTCCATTCAAACATCATATGAAGGCACATGATACTTAAAAGGGGAAAAATCATCAGTGCTTAGAAATCACTATAAAGGAAAACAAAAGGAAAGTAATTCCAAGGAGTGAAATAAGGGATTACTAAGGCATATCAAGTATGGTAGGGCATATCAAGTATGTAAGTTAGGATAAATAATGGATTTGATACTTCTCCTTGACCATGTTTTAGGTTTTGAAGTGAGATCAAGGAAAAGAAGATAATTGGAATTGAACTTTGGAGATCAAGGAAAAGTGGCGAGGATACACACTTTTAAGAGGCGCCTCCTCAACAAGCGAGGCCTGAAGGACACACAACCCATCAAAATCAAGCAGATCCAGCCTCAATAGTCAATTTGGTCGAATTCAACAGATTAGATGCTCCTGACGGTTGAACCCGAATCACAAAATCGATGGGGGATGGGACGAATCCCCAAATTTTTTAGCAATATAAATAGATTTAAGAACAAGCACAAAAAGGCCCATACTGAAAATTAATAGATCCTAGCTTAGGAAAATTACCTCTTTGATAGGATAAGTGATTCCAATCTTAAGTTATCAATACCTGCAATACCCAAAGATTCAGAAACATCAAATCGCCATGGATATTTAACCGCTAGGCTGAACAAAATGGAGAACTAAGAGAGATATTGACCATTTCAACCATGAAATCAATTGCTTTACCAAGAATTGATTTCTCAGTCCTAGAAACCCACAAGATGCTAAACCAAGATTCACAAAAGGAAATCAACAATCATGTAAAGAGTATCACAACATAAATTCCCCATTAACTTCCCAACAATACCCAAATTAAGAGATCCTAGCTTAGGGAACTTACCTCTTTGTTAGGATAAGTGATTCCAATCTTACGTTATCAATACCTACAATACCCAAAGATTCAAAAAATCAAACCGCCATGGATATTTAACCGCTAGGCTGAACAAAATGGAGAAATAAGAGAGAAGTTGACCAATTCAACCATGAAATCAATTGCTTTACAAAGAATTGATTTCTCAACCCTACAAACCCATAAGATGCTAAACCAAGATTCACAAACAGATATCAACAATCATGTAAAGAGTAACACAACATAAATTCCCCATTAACTTCCCAGCAATACCCAAACTATATAATCCACAATGTCCCACTTGAAAAGATCAAGAAACCAAAAGAACCCAAGAATGAGAGGCTCGTGTTGTAGCAACCAGAATGTTGTAATCCTTTATCATCGAAACCCTCACATATTTGCAATCATGATTCAGAGAACAACCCATGGATTCCAATTTGGGAAACATACACATAGTATCACATCAAGTATATGAAAAGAGCATAGAACTTGGACTAAGAAAGTATCAAACAAGATACTGGAAATTCTCTTGGAGAAATCACACCATCAATCCTCGAACAGTACCTTGTCAGAGAACCCATTTGGCTCGCCCTTTCTTTCTACCTTCTGCCTCTTCTTGAATTCTCCTCTTGTTGTACCCATCTAAGGAACTGAATCAAGGCAAACACATGAAAGGAAGGAAAAAATAAATTTCTTGAATTCAAAGAAAGAGCATATAGTGAGATGAAAGAGGGAAGAGGAATTGATGATCACAATCATGCAAGATTTTGTTGGATAAATGGGGTTAGTTTTAGGAGTGAGCTTACAAAATGAATAGCTTTTTTAGAGGAAAGAGAATGATAGAGAAATGCAAGTAGAAAACATGTGGGTTTGTGCCATATGTTATTCCCTCAATATTATATCCCTTGTTGCATTGAATTAATTTAGGTAAATGTATTCACGCCTATGTGAAGTAAACAGAATCTTTTCCCTTAGAATCTTTTCCCTTCAACTTTTATCCTAAGTTCATCTCTATCCCTTAAACTGAGGAAAATAATATTTAAGGCCTTCTAACTTTTTCACCAAATAACTTTTCAATTACATCATAGTTTTAGCCTTTAGGGTCCATATATAGGAGTTCCAATATACACAACCTAAAGGTAAGCTAAGGTTACAAGTTACTTGGAAGAAACACCAATACAGGTAGCAGTCTCATAAGCCATAGCTAAGGGTTGTCAAAGTACACAAATAAATTATTAACTTTAACCAAATCTACAATATCGAGTAAAAGATAATGATAACCTGTAAATCAGCCCAAGGAGCTAATGGCCAGCATCACCATTCAGGATCTGAACAACAACAAAAAAAGCAACAATTAATAGCAATTTCAAAAAATCTCAAAATAGCAGAGCTAGGGTTAACAACAACGACAAGTGGACAACAGTCCAGCCTGTCCAGGTATATAACCTTGAGTTGTTCGAGTCGATTTAAAATCTTCTAAACCTAAAGCCCCAAAATCCCCAAAAATCCGACTTTAGGCACGCATGCAAGAGCACTCGGCGAATTCAGTGGCTACTTACTCTGTTTTATGCAATTGCAACGCATCCTCATCACAATTCCTGCAATTAAACCCACAAACAATCAACTCAAAACCATCGACATGGTAGAAATGCAAATGATTAACAGATAATCAACCCAAAGAAAGCCAAAAAAAGTATAAAGAATCTGATTTTTGAAAAAACAAATTAATATAGTAACCCTAACCTGATCTTTGGTATATTGAGAACGGTTGTAAAAGGGGAGAGTCCTGACCAAGATGGAGCGAAGGGCCCGCTAAGGAGTGCCCTTGCAGAGAAGGTCTGTCCGAGATCGATTGGACAAAGCATCGAGATGAAGCGAAGCAGAACCGAAGGGCCTACGAAAGAGCACGCTTGCGAAGGAGGTCTGGCCGAGATCAGTTGGACAAAGCACCGAGATGAAGCAAAGCAGCACCACGGAGAAAGGTGGAGACGACGTTTGCCGGACTCAGTAGAAGAAGACATGGTAACACATGGAATCAGAAATGGTGTCTCACGAAGGTTGGAAGGAGAAGGAAGCAAAGGCGGTGGGAGAAACAGATGCGAAAAGTACCGAAATGCCTTCTATGGCCCAAATCACACCAGAGATTTTATAAAAACTTGTTGCTTTTTTTTATAAGGTAAGAATTCGACGACCAGACAGACCTGGCTCATCGAGAGGCCGACAGAGTCAGCAGACGGCGTACCGTCAAACATACAATCATAAATAAAATGGTGCAATACAAAGGTGGCAAACAAACAGCCCCCAGAAGAAACAAACAAGTATAATCCAAAAGAGTTGAGAACAACAAAGACAGAACAGAGCCAAGCGCCATCGACAGATAACACCGCTGGCCAGTGGTACATCAGAAGTTCCTGTGGGCGATGAAGAGGAAACTCCAAGGAAATTTCCAAAATACGGAGTCGCCCCGATGCACACCGCCAAGACCCCAGTCAAACCCGACACCGGACGCTAGTGCCTCAACTCAGATCAGAACCGCCAAGAACAACCAAAAACACCGCCGAGAACCACCCTTGCAAAGAGCTCACCTGCAAGCCCTTTCGGGAGATTATCGAGACCCTTTTGGGATTTTTATCAAACCCTTACGGGAGTTTGTCTACCCTTTCGAGTGGGTTTAAAGAGTTATTACAAACCCCTTTTTATTTTTTATTATGTTTTGAAATTATAAATTGACAAACCTCATCCTTGGGCCCGAAGGACCCAAGAGCATTGGCCCAAAGGACCCGAAGCTTGGGCCCGAAGGACCCAAAGCTTGGGCCCGAAGGACCAAAGGAGAGAGGAAGGTGCGGAGCTACACGCCAAGGAAAATCTCACAGCAAGCACGAGATCGACAATCGGCGCCGACGACAGCCGCCAAGAAAGCCCGACGAGCCCACAGTCGAACAAAGCCACGACAGTAGGCCGAAGGCCGAAGGTTAAGGAGATGAAGGTTTAAGCAAAAAAGACTTGTAGCAGCCGAAAGAAGAAGGCGGAGGAGCGCACCAAGAGGACAACGAAGGAGGAGGCGGACACCCACTCCACCGACGACCACCCTAGACACGACCCCGACAACGGTCCGGCCGGAAGAAGCCAAGCCCAGCACCGACATCACAAAAGGCCCCAGAACTGACAGCGATTTGCGACGCCAGTGGGAAGAAACGCCCGAAAAACAGTAGAATCCGGCCACACAACTCAAGGGAAAGACAATCCAAAGGAGAAGGATTCGAAAAAACAGATTTGGAGGAACGGATTTGACCAAAAGCTAGTTTGATTTGGGGATGATGATAAAGAAAGGGTATAAAGTTTGTGATAACTCCCTCCCTTGATGAAAATCGGAAATGGTTTCAAAGGCTTTGACACAAAGCTTGTGTCAAAGATCTTGAAGCCAAAACTGTATTGATGAAATTCAAAACCTGTATTTTAGTTATTATCTTATATATTATCTATGTATGGTTTCCATATATTATTATACATATGTTATACTAACCATACAACAAAGATTTCGAAGAAATCTCCTTCCTTAAAGCTGAAAGATATGAAGATCAAATCAGGTGGATGGTGGCTTCGCAGTTTCCCAAAATAGAAGATTGCGAAGATCCTTCCTAAACCATGATCTCAAGTAGCCGTTGGGTGAAGATTCTTGGTGCCGATTTGATCAAGAATAAAAGGAGATGAAGAAGAAAGAAGAAAGGAAGTTGAACACTGACGATCATTGATTTACAGCGCACACTCAGCCCTCAAGCCAATCTTTCTTCTACGTGTACTCTCTGCTAGGTGTCAAGAGTCTTATCTTTTGTTTCAAAGCATTTGAGAGTTACACATTGAGCTTATATGATATATTATGAGAGAGTGTTATACTCGAGAGTTTATAACTCAGGAAGTGTGCACTAGGTTATTGATTCACGAGTGTAAGAGGATTGTACTAGATAGGTGAGAGAGGTGGGGCTCTTCTAGATTGGTCTAGGACTCCAAGGGAACGAGAGTTGACTAGATTGCAATTGTATAGGAGAGAGGCTTCTCGGTGAGCTATTAGGATCCTAAGCTTTGTGAATCAATAAAGCCTGTTGAATCCTAGGGTTGTGGAAGAACCCTAGGCGGGAACTAAGCCTTAAAGGAGCCGAACCTCGTTAACAATTTATCGTGTTCTTTACTTATTGCTTTACCATTATTTCCGCACTTGTTTCGAATTGTATAACTTTGTTGTGCTTCAGGTATCCCAATCGAAAGAATTGAGTTTACTCCCAAGGCTTTGGAAAGCGTTTCAAAAGTCTTGAGATTGTCAGCGAAAAGTTGGCATACTCTATTCAACCCCCCTTCTAGAGTATGTTTATTTTACTTTGTTATACATTATCGAGCCTTCAATTGGTATCAGAGCCTTACTCACTGCTTTTGATCTAACAATCTTGTGGGTTTTGATCATGTCTGGTGAAGCAAGCGGAGGATTTGCACAAGGGAGGTCTACCAATAGACCACCACTCTTTGTGGGAAACAACTTTGTCCATTGGAGGTCCTTGATGAAAATGTTCATTATAGACCAAGATCTAGAACTTTGGAACATTATAGAGAATGGTCCAAAGGTTCCTGAGAAAGAAGGACCTAATGGAAGCAGAGTCGCAAAGACTGAGGACGAATACATCCAAGCAGATCTTGAACTCGTCTCCAAGAACTATAAGGCCATTAACTTACTATATTGTGGTCTTAGTACTGATGAGTTTAATCGTATTTCATCTTATAGGTCGGCTAAAGAGATTTGGGACAAGTTAGTTGTCACCTACGAAGGAACCAGTCAAGTGAAGGACACCAAGATCAGTATCTTCCTTCGAAAGTATGAACTTTTCAAAATGAAGCCTGATGAGTCTATCAAGGCCATGTTCACATGATTCACGGAAATCACGAACAACCTTGACTCTCTCGGAAAGACCTTTGAAAATGTTGAGAAAGTAAGGAAGATATTGAGGTGCCTCCCAAAAGACAAATGGGGCCCTAAAGTGACAGCCATAGAGGAAGCCTAAAATCTCACCACTCTACCCCTTGATGACTTGCTTGGGAAGTTGATCACACATGAGATGATTCTCAATGAAGAAGATGGAGAAATCCCAACAAGCACTAAGAACTTGACACTCAAGTCTAAGAAGGATGAGCCCAAAGATGTGTCTGATTCTGAAGATGAGGATGATGATGAGGATGATCCCTTTGCTCTCATTACAAGGGGTCTTTCTCAAATCCTCAAGATGAAGAAACAATTCTACAACAAAGATGGATCAGAGTCTTCTAAATTTCGAGGTAAGTCTCAATACAACAAATATGACAAGAAGACTAAACCTTTGTCTTGTTTTGAATGTGGTGAAACAGACCATCTAGTGAAAGATTGCCCTCAAAAGAAGAAGAGCCAGTTCAAGAAAGGTGATAGATGGAAAAAGAAAGCCATGGTGGCAGCTTGGAGTGATTCTGACTCAGGTGACTCAGATTCAGATGATGAGAAGGCCAACATTTGTCTCATGGCCTCAGGAGATGAATCCCACGATGAGAAACTTGAGGTAACTGTAAGAGAACTTATGGCAAGTCCAAAAGAGGTACTATCGGAATTCCTTTCTAATATGATTGCCAATGAAGAGAAGCTTATTCCCCAAACCAACACTCTTATTAAGAAAACCGTGGACCAGGAAAGAACTATTGAGGAACTGTCAATGAGGGTCAAAAGTCTTGAAACCTCTTATTCGGGTCTTGACATTAAAGTCAAGACTCTTGACTCAGAGAAATCTGAACTCAAGCAAGATCTCTCGTCTCTAAGAAGTGAACATCATGACTTAGAGAGCGAGAAGATCTCCCTGAATAAGAAGATTCAAGACCAGCAGACAGCCCTTATAAGTTTTACCAAGTCCAAGGGCACTCTTGATAGGATGTTGGGTGAGCAACAAAGTTCTCTAAAGAGAAGTGGTATTGGTTACAACCCGAGGTTTTTAAAGAAGCAACACATTACCACTTTTGTAAAGGCAAAAGGAAGCAGAACCTTTCCTATATGTCATCACTGTGCAAGAAAGGGACATGTAAGAGAGACCTGCCCCTATAGAATAAAGGATCCTCATATTATTCGCAATACATTTCCTGTTCACTTGAGAAAAGAACGGATAACGCAAGTTTGGGTCCCCAAAGGCACTATTTTACCAAATATGGTTTATCCCAATAAAGGATCTAAATTTGCTTATTGGTCTAGCCACAAAGGTTGATTTTTGTTTTGCAGGAGATCACCAAGGTGAAAGAGAAAAAATGGATTATTGATAGTGGATGCTCTAGATATATGAGTGGGAAGAGGTCTCTCTTCCATGAACTGAAGAAGCAATCCACTGGAACAATCACTCTTGGTGACAAAGGAAAGTGTGACATCGTTGGTATCGGTAGTGTTGGGAGTGATCCTAACCATAGTATTAAAAATGTCTACCTTGTTGATGGTTTGAAGTATAATTTGCTTAGTGTTTCTCAACTATGTGATAATGGTAATGATGTTGGATTTAACAAGAAAAGATGTTTAGTGCGCAGAGAAGATACATGTGAAATAGTTCTAATTGCCTATCGTTATAACAACATCAATGCCGTGAATGCTGAGCAATTGGCATAAGGAAGCTTAACCTGCCTAAAGGCTTTGACGGACGATCCAAAGCGCTGGCACAGGAGACTCGGTCATGTAAGCCCACATACATTACAAAAGCTTGTGTCCAAAGGGCTTGTAAGAGGACTACCTGAGATGGACTTCAAAGGTATTGAGATGTGCAAAGCATGCACATGAGGTAAACAAACACGCAACTCTTTCAAACCCAAAAAGGTTGTAAGTACTTCTAGACCCCTTGAACTTTTACATATGGATTTATGTGGTCCTATGCGAGTCAAATCTCCCAATGGTAAAAAGTACATGCTTGTTGTTGTTGATGATTTTTCGAGATATACTTGGGTTGCATTTTTAAAAGAAAAATCGGAGGCTTTATTTGAATTTTCAAAACTTTGTAAGGAGTTGCAAACATTAAGAAACGAGCCCATAGTGTCAATTCGAAGTAATCATGGTAGGGAGTTTGATCAACTTCAGTTTGATTTGTTTTGTCCTAAATATGGCATCTCCCATAATTTTTCTGCTCCTAGGACACCTCAACAGAATGGGGTTGTGGAACGAAAGAACCGCACCCTAGAGGACATGGCCAGGACTATGCTTTTAGAAAATGCACTTCCTAAAACCTATTGGGCTGAAGCTGTTAACACAGCTAACTATATTTTGAATCGTTGTCTTATTCGTTCCATCTTAAAGAAAACTCCTTATGAACTTTTCAAAGGCCGTAAACCCCTTATATCGTATTTCAAACCCTTTGGCTGTACTTGTTTTGTTCATAACAATGGAAAAGGTAACCTTGGGAAATTTGATGCGCGTAGTGATGAAGGTATATTTCTTGGCTACTCCACAAGTAGCAAAGCATATAGAATCTTCAACAAAAGGACCAAGATGGTTGAGGAAAGTATTCATGTTATATTTGATGAATGCAATGACGGTTCTTTAAGTGAAAGTGTTGCAGATTTAGATCTTAACAGCCATACAGAGAATGAGGATGGTGATGATATTGCTACTAAGAACACAAAGAAGAGGAACATGCAGGATCAGATTCTTAACACTGAGGAGTTGGCTCAAGGTCTTGAAGCTCAATCCAAAGACCTTGACAATCAGTCCAATGCTATTGAGACGTCAGATACTGCAGTAACTGAGCACAATGTATCCATGGAGTCAGATAGACCTCAAATAAATCTTGTTGATATGACGAACCAGGGAGCTGAGACTAGCAAGAGAAAGTTCAAATACTCCTCGTCACACCCATTACAGGATATCATCTCTGACCCTACATCTAGTGTTCAAACTCGTTCTAAACTTAAAAATCTCTGTGCTTTTCACGCTTTTGTTTCACTTGTAGAACCAAAGAAGGTGGATGAGGCCCTTCAAGAGCCAGACTGGATCATTGCTATGCAAAGTTAGCTTAATGAATTTGAAAGGAACAAAGGCTGGACCTTGAAGCCTAGGCCAAAGCATCAATCAGTCATTGGCACACGTTGGGTATTTCGGAACAAGCTAGATGAGAATGGTAAGGTCGTGAGGAACAAAGCAAGGCTTGTTGCTCAAGGCTACAATCAAGAGGAAGGTATCGACTACGAGGAGACTTTTGCTCCCATAGCTAGGCTTGAAGCCATTCGCATTTTATTAGCATTTGCATCTTTTATGGGCATAAAATTATATCAAATGGATGTCAAGTGTGCATTTCTTAATGGTTTCTTAGAAGAAGAAGTTTATGTGGCTCAACCCCCAGGTTTTGAAAGTTCGGAATTTCCTAATCATGTTTACAAACTAGACAAAGCGCTATATGGTTTGAAACAAGCCCCAAGAGCTTGGTATGAGCGCTTGTCAAAATATCTTTTAGAAAATGATTTTAAAAGGGGGTTGATCGACAAGACTCTTTTCATCAAGACCAAAGGGAAGGACATATTGGTTATCCAAATATATGTTAATGATATATTGTTTGGTGCTACTAACACATCTTTGTGCAAGGAATTTTCCGATATAATGTGCAGTGAATTTGAGATGAGCTTAATGGGAGAACTCAACTTTTTTTTAGGGTTGCAAGTTCATCAATCTAAGAGAGGAATCTTTGTCAACCAAAGCAAGTATACTAAGGATCTCTTGAAGAAGTTTAAGATGGATCAATCCAAAGCAGCCAAGACACCCATGAGCTCAACCTTGTCCTTAGATCAAGACAAGAACGGGAAGAGTGTCAATCAAAAGGAGTATCGAGGGATGATTGGATCTCTATTATATCTTACTGCTAGTAGACCTGACATCATGTTTCGTGTTTGCATGTGTGCTAGGTTTCAAGCTGACCCTAAAGAGTCTCACCTCGTGGCTGTGAAGAGGATCTTTCGATATCTAAGTGGCACCAAGGAGCTTGGCTTGTGGTACCCGAAGCAAAGAGATTTTACACTAATTAGGTATTCTGATGCAGACTTTGCAGGCTATAAGGTGGATAAAAAGAGCACGTCGGTATGTTGCCAATTCTTAGGGGCATCCTTGATTAGTTGGCACTCAAAGAAACAAAACTCAGTTGCTCTTTCCACTGCCGAAGCTGAATACATAGCCGCTGGAGCATGCTGCTCCCAAATCCTTTGGATTGCTCAACAAATGAGAGATCTTGGCATCGACCTCAAAAACATTCCCATTAAGTGTGACAACACAAGTGCCATCTCCATTACAAAGAATCCCGTTCAGCATTCAAGGACCAAACATATTGATGTGAGGCATCATTTCATTAGATACCATGTCGAAAAAGGTGATGTGTCAATATCATTTATATCAACTGATTATCAATGGGCTGACATTTTTACAAAGCCTTTGGCAGAGGACATGTTCACCTTCATTAGACGTGAAATCGGAATGCTTAACAGGGATGCACTTTCGTAAGGGGAGCTTTTCCCTTTACGAAAGAAAACTTCTACTCAGTGTCAAGACCTTTGAACCTCATTTCAATGGTTGTGAACTGAACAGTAGAGCACATATAACGGATCATATATTTGGTTGGTATCTTTTTAGATATTTGATCAAATATTTTTTTAAGGAATTTTAAATATCTTTACTTCATTGTTGCCTATTCAGGAAAATCTTTTTTATTGTATGTTATCCGATTACATTTTTATTTGTGGAAACTTTTTTAAATCGGATAAACATCTTGCCTTAACCATTAAGATTCAAACGGCTCTTTGTTCAAATTTTGAATTTGTTTTGGTAAAACTGATTTTGAAAATATGGCAGTGATATGATGAGTTAGAGTTAGTACCTTGGGAAACTACCATCTTGTCCCATCAACTTACCTCACCCGCTCCCTTTTTAAACCACACAATCTTTACCCCCACTGTTCACATCTTTAGAGCCCACATATTCTCTCTGACCTTTAAACCATCTTCTTCATCCTTTCTCTTTGAAATTTTTACCGTTCATATCCATGGCACCCAAATCCAAGAAAACCTCCACCCCCAAAAGACTTGGCGCTACCTCAAAAGGTCGTCAAATCCCCCTCATGTCTTCCCCTCAACCTGAACCTACCCCTGAGACCATTGTCCCGAGCACCGTCCCTGAGAGCACCCTTGCCGAAATCAAACAGTCCACGAAGCGCCTGAAAAAGACGCCCCTCAGTAGGAAGCTTAAGGGAAAGAAAAAGGTCATTGCTGAGGAAGAGGAGGAAGAGGAAGATCTTGAGGAGGTTCTAGAGAGAGATGTTGAAAAAGAGGCCGAGGAAGAGGCCCAGAAAAAGAAAGAGGCCGAGGTAGAGGCCCAGAAAAAGAAAAAAGGCCGAGGAAGAGGCCAAGAGAGAAGCGGAAAAGGAGGTTCCAGCAGGAGAGGAACCAGAGGAAGAGGAAGCTGAGGAGGACGACGAGGTTGATGATGACGAGGAGGCCGAGGGAGATGAGGCTGAGGAGTCTGCTGAGCGCTCGGGGTCTGAGGAAGAAGAGGAAGAGGAGCCGGAACCTGTTACCTCTCCTACTCCTCCTCCCATTGCGGAAAATGCCCCACTGCTGCCGGGATTTAGGGCTATTGTGGGGCTACTGTCAGATCCTCGGGCTTGAGCAAAGGCTGTGAGGTGATGGCTTACCCTCGGTTGTGTTGACAGAGGTGAAACGGGAAACTTGTCAACTATTGCCAAGGCTCTAAATGTTGTCTGGTGAGTGCTAGGAGCCTTGTTAGGATTTGCTAAGGATGTGTAGGAGCCTTGACGAAATCTCCCGAGGTGATGAATTACCCTCGACAAAATGGGGCTAGGTTCCACAACCACCTCGGCTTCTCTAGACGAGGGTACATGCATGGTCTCCATAGTGCATCTGACCAAGGCGGTGTACTCGAGCCTAGTGTGTTTCTTGGACTTGTTCTTTATCCATCGAAGATTAATGTTTTATTGATAATCATAATTTCAATACAATCTAAAAGCAATAGGAGAACACATTCGGAACTAAAATTAAATATTCAATAAAAAAAAGATGAGAATAACATTCAATATTAGTTTTTCTTCAACTGCTTCACTCGATTGGATCTTTGAGGGCCTTCTTCTTTCACGATACATAAATCAACAGTCGAGAGTGCAAGCACTCGTTTGCTCGATTGAATCAATCGTTGAAGATCGAGATTCCTACTTAACTCGAAGTGGTTCAATTCTTCTTGGTACATTGTCTCCAGGGTTTTCAGAACCCAGTTCCCTTGCGAAGGTTCGTTGCGACAATTGAGGACCCAACTTCTTCACTCTCAATCAAATTCCACATCAAACAACAAACTTCAACGAGGTCATGGACATGTTGTTTATGCTTCTTTTCCGCCATATTTGAATTTGTGGATAACCACTATGACCACAACTGCTTATATAGAAATTTTCAGCTCAAAACCCTAATATTTCCCTCCAAAACACCTTGATGGCACACAATTGTTATCAACAAATTCTAGTATGAGTTAACTACAAACCCACATCAACAGTAGTCGAGCCTACTGCTTAGCCTCACTAGATTTCATTGAGCTTCCCCCTTACTTTTGACATATCTTGCAATTGAAAACAACTTTAGACTTGTCAAAAACCATTTGAAAATCATCAAAAGCTACTGATCGATCCAATTAATCATATCAATTCATGCATTGCTCAATTTCAATGATTTTAACGTGTTTAATTTTGTGATAAAAAGATTCATAGCACCTCATTAGACGGATTTGAGTATTTGGATAAACAGAGTTTAAATTTTTACTTTCTCTTTCGGTCCACGTTATAAAATTGAAAAGGACTAGTCATTCAATTATGCAAAAATCATCTTGCCAATAATTGTTTGAGGATCTTGCCTATAGCCTCATTTAATAAATATTTCTATTAGCCTCTTCATGCTTCTTTTTGGTTGCTAGCTTTGTTTTCTTTGTAGATGATCGCTATTTTTAGACATAATTTGACCTTAAGTGGCGAACTCGGTCATAGCCTTAAATTGACTACTTTGGCCTTAAGTGGTAAACTTATGGCCTGAAATCGACTACTTTTGGCCTTAAGTGGTGAACTTATGTCCTAAAATCGGCTTATATTGATCTTAAGTGGCGAATCTATTGGCCTTAAACTAGCTGAACTTTTACATTGGCCTAGAATTGGCTTCTATTGGCCCTAAGTGCCAATACAGGAGCCTTCGCAGTTTCCCAAAATAGAAGATTGCGAAGATCCTTCCTAAGTCATGATCTCAAGTAGCCGTTGGGTGAAGATTCTTGGCGCCGATTTGATCAAGAATAAAAGGAGATGAAGAAGAAAGAAGAAAGGAAGTTGAACACTAACGATCATTGATTTACAACGCACACTCGGCCCTCAAGCCAATCTTTCTTCTACGTGTACTCTCTTCTAGGTGTTAAGAATCTTATCTTTTGTTTCAAAGCATTTGAGAGTTACACAGTGAGCTTATAGGATATATTCTGAGAGAGTGTTATACTCGAGAGTTTATAACTCAGGAAGTGTGCACTAGGTTATTGATTCACGAGTGTAAGAGGATTGTACTAGATAGCTGAGAGAGGTGGGGCTCTTCTAGATTGGTCTAGGACTCCAAGGGAACGAGAGTTGACTAGATTTCAATTGTATAGGAGAGAGGCTTCTCGGTGAGCTATTAGGATCCTAAGCTTTGTGAATCAATAAAGCTTGTTGAATCCTAGGGTTGTGGAAGAACCCTAGGCGGGGACTAAGCCTTAAAGGAGCCGAAGCTCGTTAACAATTCATCGTGTTCTTTACTTATTGCTTTACCATTATTTCCGCACTTGTTTTGAATTGTATAACTTTGTTGTGCTTCAGGTATCCCAATCGAAAGAATTGAGTTTACTCCTAAAGGTTTGGAAAGCGTTTCAAAAGTCTTGAGATTGTCAGCGAAAAGTTGGCATACTCTATTCAACCCCCATTCTAGAGTATCTTTATTTTACTTTGTTATACATTATCGAACCTTCAGTTTGGGATTTCAAACGTAATTGGGACCCTAACCCAAAACGTCAGGGGATGAGGACAACATCGACATAGGGGGAGAAGAGGACACCGGAAAAAATGGAAACACCGACTGAGGGAGCCCAGCAGGACAATCGGCCACCAACGCCGACCACCAACTACACAGAGGAGATGGTTAGAAGTAGATGAATTCGCGAATCTGTGTTTAGATGAATTAGCCAAATCAGAACAAATTTTGGAAGGGAGACATGAAGAAGATGATTAGCAAAAGGGATTTGACGGGAAAATTTTAGAGCTGGCGGATAGGCAGATGAGAGTTTCTCTCTCCTTAGAGGGAGAAACTCTCATAAAAACTTGTTGCTTTTAACGATTGTGTATATTAGATGACATTTCAATATATATATATATATATATATATATATATATATATATATATATATATATATCATGCATCTGCCAAGGTTCGGCTTTGCCTTTGGGTAGGCCAAGATTCAATTAAATTCATTAGGGGTGGGCACAAATCCCGCAAATCCCATCCCGTCCCGCATCCCGTCCCGATCCCATACCGATCCCGGTGGGATTTAGAAAAAAATTATTCAATCCCGTCCCGATTCCGTCCCGCAAAAAATACGCAGGACGAGACGCGGGACGAGGAGTTCTCATCCCGCAAATCCCGTCCCATCCCGCATATATATAATGAAAATTAAAATTAATAAATACATCTAAGAATATATTTATATTATATATTAACATTTATTTAAAAAAAAATTAAAACAAATAAAAAGATTAAAAACATATAATAACATGTTAGTTTTTTTTTACCGAAAAAACTGGATTTTTTTTAAGTAATCACATGTAATACAAATATACAATACCTTATCAAATATACAAATATACAATAGCTGGAGTATTACAGTGTTTGCTTTTAACAAAAAAAAATTACAGTGTTTACTAAAAAAATCTAGTATTACAGTGAGTAATCGGGTCTATTTTTTTAAAGCAATTATTGTATATAGTATTACGAGGGACAAGTCCCGTCCCGTGAGGGATAAGACCCGGTGGGATTTGGAAAAAAATATTCAATCCCGTCCCGATCCCGTCCCGCAAAAAATACGCGGGACGGGACGCGAGAATACCCCAATCCCTTCCCGTCCCGTCCCATTCCCACCCCTAGAATTCATTTATGAGTAATGATTATCAGCCCATTTTTTAAAGAAAAAATTAATTCAACCCAATTTGAGCCAGTTCAATTCCAATCAAGTACCTTTTGTTTTAAGAAATAAAAGAGAAAACCCTTCCGGAGCCCAAAGAACGCGCCTCCACGCGCGGGTTGTTCCAGTTGCCTCCCCGTTATGTCCCGTCAAATTCTTTACCCACTTCTGAGATCTTTCGCTTGCCCGTACTCTTCCTTCTATCCTCTGCATCTGAATCCTCTTCTGAAATCTCATTATTGGCCTAAAAGCTTCTCCTCCCTATGGATCATTATCGAGTATAGACTATTTGCTGGCTGGTTCTTGTTGGCGACTGCGATTATCCATAAATTTGAGTTAGCGTGCTTGTGTTGGTCTAGTGTCAATCCTCCTATTGTTTCTCTCATAATCTGTATTTGGTGTTCGATTTGGTTGAATACTTATCTTGATCGGCCTTATCGACCACCCCCTTGGCCTAATTTGAGGCGTACGACGGTTAGGTTTATCGCTTCCTGGCCGCATGCGATTAGATCTAGGGTTTTCGTGTTTGGGGCTTCCTGGGCGATCCTCTGCTGCAAGGATCCAGGGTGTACGATTTGGCTTCAAGGTTGGGTTTGCTTCCTCTATCTCAAATCCTCTTACTGTTCCTTGGAGTTCCCCTATTTAAGGGTGGCTCGGCGCTTCTATTCTGCTCACACTTCTTTCTCTTCCGTTCCTCTTTCTTTCAGTTACAATCTACTTGTTGAGTATAGATCTAATCCACTCTTTGTTTCTTTGGTGTTCATGGCTCCTTCCGGAGTGGACAAAGGTAAAAAACCAATGGCGGCAGAAGATCCTGCCCCAGTAAAGTCTAATACCCGAAAGGGGTCGCCCGAGGGCCAAAAACTCATGAGAGATGCCCAAGCCTCTTTGGAGACCATGGAGGCAAACCGTAAGAAAGCGGAAAAGAAGTTTAGAAGGAAGACGATCAACCGGGAGCGCTTGATTACTCTTCAAGGGAAGGTGCAAGAGAACATTTCCGTTCTCAATCAGTCATCCCTATTCGCTACCATCATTGGTGATCCAATGGAGGCAAAAGAGGTTCGGAAGAAGGTGAGGTATGTTTGGAAGTTTATTACTGGTGGGTTTCAACTTATACCATTAGCCAATAATTGGTTTGGGCTAAGGTTTGATGTGGCTGATAACCGGACTTTGGTGTGGGACAACCGTCCCTATCATGTCTCTGGTCAGTTGATCTTACTCCGCCCTTGGAGGCTTGAGTTCGATCCCTGGACTGAATCTATGACCAATCTTGACTTATGGATTCGATTTCCTGGTCTTCCCCCTAAGTATGTTCATGATGAGATCATTAGGGATATTGTTGAGCAAAATGAATTGGGCCAGGTTATCAGGGTTGTTGCGTTTAATTCAAAGGGAGCAAGGTACCGCTACCCTCGGGTCTGTGTTGCGATTGATATTACTCTTATTGCTGGAAAAAACATCTTTGTGGTGAATGAGGATGGTAAGGTTGAATCTTTTCCCATCTGGTTTGAGGACTTTCCTTCGGGTTGTGGGAGTTGCGGATCGGCAGATCATTCCTTTGAGGGCTGCCCGAGTAGAAACCAGTGCAATGCCTTGCGTCCTCCCTCCTCGGATCCCCATCCTGATAGTGTTGATCGGGTGGTTAAGGACACAAGTGGTGATGCTCATGGTGCCGAGTGGGTTAAGGTTGTTGGTAGGAAGCATGTCTCCCTCCCTCCTCCTACTTTTGGTAACTCCAAGATAGATTTATTGAAGTGCTTTGGTAAGAATGTTTCGTTATCTTCTGACTCCTCCTCCTCTAAGTCAACTGATCAAAGTGGAGATGTGTCCACTACCACCCTTCCTGTTCTTGTGCCTGTGGAAGAAGCACCACCTATGGTCATGGATCCTGCTGATGCTAATGTGCTCCCCCTGCTTGCTGTAACCCCAAATGATGAACCCTTTTTTGTGAAAGCGGAATTGCAACCAGACCTTGGTGATTGGGCTGCCGACGATGATGACGTTTATGGGATTGATGAGGAAGAATTCCTTGATGAGATCCTGGTTGAGGATGGCCTTGCTGATCCAGGTTTTACTCAGGCTGATTTTGAGGCTATGCTGGTTGATGTCCCACCATCTGTGGAGTTTATTCTTCCTGATCTCAGCCGCCCTGATCGGCTGGCTGCCTCTGTTCAGGAGCAGTTTGTCACTCCTGTTACTTCGCCGGCTGAACCTTCAGGCTCTGTGCACAAGAATGATTATGAAGCCTCCAAATCTGAGTCAGGAAAGCGCAAAATCAAGGTCGAGGATGGCGATTCCGCTTGCTCCGCATTGACTCTGATGGGCGGCAGCAGCAAAAAGGGGAAGCATGTGTAGTGCCAACAAGTGGGTTCGGGTGGTTCTGCAACTTGATGGTTGGTTGCTCTACCCCCCTTCGTTTCAAGGTGAACCATCAGGTGGTGTGTCTGTGATTATTTATGTGCAATGGTTTATTGAACTTGATACTCCTCTGCCCCTCCATTTCCACTTCTCCAAGTTGGAGGTTTGGCTTTGTTATCTGCGGCTATGGCTTTTTAAATTTTCTGTTTATCATCGGTGCTTGCTTGGGAAGAATTCCTTTGCCTGTATGCATACTATGGTTCTTCCTTTGCTTTGGTTTAGTTTGGTGTGTAATGTAATTTATGATGAACCTCTAATTAGCAGCTATCTAGAGAACTATACAAATTATAAGTGTCATATATATATGCAGCTTGTGGATATAACTTTAGTGATTTACACCACTTTGTGGTCTTGTAACGCACTAAGCATTTCGTTAGTTTGGATATGGCCTTCATTTGGTAATTGGCTGGCTACGGTGAAGGTAGTATCTAGCTCTCTCAAACGACGAATACATTACGACTATTACACTCAGATTGCTATTAACTCAACAACTACCCTCCCAATGCAACATCATAAACATAAAGTTATTCAAGTAAATGTTGCAATATGTATATCGTTACTTTTTGACTACATAGTAAGTGAACTAGGAAGTGAACTCTTAATATTAAACCTTTGTTTAAAGGATAACCCTTTTTAATATAATAAGTGGAAGCTGTGTTTAAACTGGTGGTTCTGTAAAATTAACAACCTAAAACCTCCTCGTCTAGACCTAATAAAAATATCACTTAAGAAACCAGGAGTCGGGTACATAGTTCGGAGTCACAATCCCCATAATTTAGCCTTTATTTATCTCGAAGTTCGAGTGGGTAACGGCTGGTGTGTCCTCCCGTCTTCCGATAAACCAACAAGGAATACGTCAATTATAGGGCAAAGATTTTATCATCATTCTTTAATAGAGGAAGATTTTTGGTCAGAAGAGCCGCAACATTGGCTCATGACTTACAGCACAATAAAATAATGAAAGCTTGTTTTTGGAATGTCAGAGGAATTGGAAAGCCGAATATGTGGACAAACCTTAGAGCCATGCGCATAAATGACCACATATCATTAATGGCAGTCGCAGAAATTAGAACAAACAAAGCCCCTCTAGAAAAGTGCTGGAAATCAACTGGATACAGCCATGCTGTTTGGTCAATTGAAAACGATAGAACGGGAGGCATAGGTTTACTATGGAATGAGAATACCCTTCTCAATGAATCAATCAAAGTTGAGGTAATACTACCAAGAGTCATACGAGTTAAGTACTCTTGTGTAGAAAATTTTTTTACGGGAATACTATTCTTCGTCTACGCGCCCCCTCATAAATGTGAAAAAGATACCTTCTGGTCTGAACTCTCGAATATTGTCACCAGTGAACCATTACCCTGCTTAGTCATAGGAGATATGAATGAAATTGGTAGCAGCGATGAGAAAGATGGGGGTGTATTAAATAATCAAGCCAGATTTTTTAGAATTAATCATTTTAAAAACCAATGCTCCTTGTTAGAGATACCATCCTCGGGAAATCAATATACATGGAGGAAAAAAAGAGTAGGGGAGAATAATATCTGGGAAAAATTAGATCGAGTACTAGTGCAACATGAGTTCCTTGAAACATTTCCTGATCTAGAAACATTTAATGGAGCGTTTACCGAGTCAGATCACTGCCCCATCTCCTTTTCCCTCACCTATGGAAAAGAATTTACGCCTCGACCATTTAAGTTCGAAAGCATGTGGATACAGAGGAAAGATTTTAGGAATATTGTCAAACAAGTATGGAGAGTTCGGTGCTCTGGTTCAGCAATGTATAGATTAATGTACAAAACAAAGCTCTTAAAAGGACAGGCTAAGGCATGGAATAAAAATTCCTTCGGGAATGTCTTCCGTCAATTACAAATAGTAGACAAGGAACTAATCAATATTCAATCAAATTTTAATCATATAACAGGTAATCAAAACCCTGTTGAAAAACAACTGATTAGGAAAAGAGAACAACTATTACAATTTCAAAAAAAGTACTGGGGTCAGAGAGCAAAATCAAAACATCTTAAACTCAGTGATTCAAACACAGCTTACTTTCATAAGGTGGCCTCTGGGAGACGAAATAGGAAAATAATAAGGCATATTACGACGAGTGATGGAACACAGATTGTAGGAGAAGAAAATATTAGGGGAGAAATTAAATCTGACTTCGAGAAGCGTTTCTCAAAAGAACAAATTAACACGACACTCCTCAAGGAATACCTAGATCTAATCCCACAAGCAATAACAGAAGATGATAAGAGGACTCTTATCCAACAACCATCTAATATTGAGATAAAAACTGCTGTCTGGTCTCTAGGATTAAACAAATCCCCTGGACCGGACGGAATGACAACATAGTTTTTTAAGGCATACTGGGACATTGTTGGCACTGATGTTATAAAAGCAGTTAAAGCTTTTTTCCATTCAGGAAGACTTCTCCGACAATGTAATCATACGTTCATCACATTGCTTCCAAAATGTGATAACCCAACTAAAACCACAGATTATGGACCGATTAGTTTGTGTTCAACTATATATAAAATTATATCAAGGATTTTAACAGAAAGACTCAAGAAGATGATTGGTAAGTTAATACACCCGTTTCAAGGAGCATTTGTATCGGATAGAGCTATTCAAGATAATATACTAATCGCGCATGAGATCTTCCATTCTTTCAAGACGAGAAAAGGGACTGACGGGTTGTTGGCTACTAAACTAGATATGGAAAAAGCCTATGATAGAGTAGATTGGACCTGCACAGAGGCATTTTTAACAAAATTTGGTTTCAGTAACCAAGTCATCAAATTAATCATGGAATGTGTGTCTACTGTGTCCTTTTCTGTACTAGTCAATAATGGGCCTACAGAGGTTTTTAAACCTTCGAGAGGCTTAAGACAAGGTGATCCTTTATCCCCGTTCCTTTTCATTCTTGGTGCAGAAGTGCTCGCTAAAAAACTCACTTCTGAGTCCAACCTCACCAAATCTGGGATTGGCTTTCGGTTCGGTCAATCTAGTCCAAGGATCCCATTTCTGGCTTTTGCCGATGACATCATTATTTTTGCAAAAGGCAATATGGCAGCATGTGAAAAGGTCAAGAAAATCATTGATGATTATTGCCAACTATCGGGACAAAAAGTAAACTACAATAAATCGGCTTTTCAAGTTTCCCCAGGAATACCTGCATCGCGTATAGTTACCATTGAAAGTTGCTTACACATATCAAAGCAGGTCAAATTAGACGAGTATTTGGGATGCCCGATTATTAATGGTAGAGCGAACAAAAGTACCTTTGAGGAGATTATTGGTAAAACAAATACTCAATTATCAAAATGGAGGGCCGATTCCCTATCCCAACACGGTAGGTCTGTGTTAATAAACTCAAATTTAGCATCTAAACCACTCTTCTCTATGCAAAGCTTTATGCTTCCAGTAACAATTCACTCGGAACTTGACAAAATCAATAGAACGTTCTTCTGGAATAAGGATCTACAATATAAACCCCTCATAGGATGGGATAAAGTATGTAGACCAAAAGCGCTAGGGGGAATGGGATTACGAAAGACGCAGGAAATGAACAAGGCATTACAAATGAAACTCATTTGGAAAATTATAGCAGAACCAGACAATTGCTGGGTCAAAATTGTCAACCATAAGTACCTAAAGTCAACGCTAATACTTCAGTTTGAGAAAAAAGGAAATGCCTCATGGCAATGGACACAACTTAGGAAACTTATACATCCATTTAAGGAAGGTCTGGTTTGGTCGGTAGGTGATGGGAATACTATCAAGTTCTGGCAAGACAAGTTGGCTACCGTCCACAATATCCACACTTTGTGCCTCGATCAAACAAAAATTAATTGGGAAGAAATTGTGGACAAGTACATCCAAAACGGGACATGGGATCTAGATAAACTCAGATCGGTTTTACCAAGTACTACATCTCAGCAAATAGCAGAAATTCCCCTTCCAATAAGTAAAATACAAGACAAAATGTACTGGTGGCTGGACAAAAAAGGTTGGTTTACAACTTCAAGTGCATACAAACTTAGAACAAAAACTACAGAATTAGAAACAAATAACAATGCATGGATATGGGACCTAAATGTTCCACCTAAAATCAAAATTTTCATATGGAAAGTGTGTCATAATGGACTCCCGACGGCTGCTCGGCTCTCTCGACGAGGAATTGCAATCCCACCTTATTGTGCCATGTGTAATCGCCATGAGGAAGATACCGCTCACCTACTGTTTGAATGCCTGTAATCACTCTGTTGTTCGAGTTTATCTCCAAAAATCAAATTAGAAATTTCAGACCATATTATGTTATCAAGAAATATTGATTCATTAATGACAAAATTAGATAGATTACTTGATAGGCAGCAGAAACAGAAACTGGCATTTCACTGGTGGACCATATGGATTGCTCGCAATAAACTTATTTTCCAACAACAAAAACCACCGAATGTGGAAGGATTTGTCAAACTTGTCAACTCATTTTTTGATGAATGGAGTAGAGCAGAAAGGCACAACAACGAGGAAAACTATGATACACAGCGACGACTAATTACCACTAAGAAAAGGTTGAATATAAAGAAAAAAGACAAATGGAAAAGACCCCCGACTGGGAAGGTCAAACTAAATTTCGATGGCTCCGCCTCGGGGCAACGACAAAGCTCGATAGGGTATATAATTCGGGACAACAATGGGCAATCATTAGCAATGGAAAGTAAAATTATTGGATACCAATCACCTTTAATGTCCGAAGCTTTGGCTTTAAGAGCAGGGGTTCAGCGGGCTCTAGAGATGAGAATCCCTAATATTATCATTGAAGGCGATTCATTGACTATCATCAACTATCTACAGTCTAAAACTAAGTGTCCATGGGAAATTGAGCTTTTAATGTCAGATATTAATGCTCTCATCACGGGTTTCTACGAAGTTTCGTTTTCGCACGTCCTTCGTAACAGCAACTGCGTGGCAGATAAGGTTGCACACCTTGCTCATGTTGCCTCCATTCCCCCTCTATACACTGACCCAGGTCTTATCGACCTCATCCGAAAGGATGCTGTCGGATAGCGGTTCACATCCGAATTCTTACTTAATCAAAAAAAAAGTATCGTTTGTCTTATTCCTCTTTTCCGACTTCAACTCCAATCTCACAAATGACAGAAGGCTGAAGCGAATGATGACTGAAGCAAACCCTTTGCTACTGTTAAGCGAACTCTCCGAGGACAACGATTGAAAGAGATGGCGAGGAAAAAAAATGAAACCGACCGAGGTCTTCAATACCCAAGAAGGGTCAGATCATTAGAGAACTTCATTTGCGTGAGGTGCCGAGTAGGTATGCTTATTTTGTTTAGGCAATCTGTACCTTCAATTTTGAACTTCCACTCATACCCGCCTTTAATTGGATATTCAATTTCTAGTTTCGATGACTTTTTTCAAAAATTATGATTTTAGGGTTTTTTTTAGATTAGGGTCGATTGTGCTAACTCATAATTTGGGGCTCTTTGTCAGGGACAACCGACCAGGGATTTGAGACTCTGGTTTGGGCACTTGGAAGACAAGGAAGGCAGGGTCCAGTAATTCGAGTCCTGTTGATTTCACCCGAGTTGCCCGAGTACGTTCACCCTCTCCACCAATTTCAAGTTTTCGAGAAACTTAGATTTTTGCCTTAAATGTTTTAACGGTATGTTCTCCCTTTTCCCTTGCGCATGTAAATTTCGGGACAACATTGTCATCTTTTTTTACATGAACTTAGGGCCCGTTTGGTATCTATATACATATATCACGTATATGCGTCGATATTACCCATACCCATATCTATGTTTGGTAAATGGGTATATCAAAATATGGATATCAAAAGTGATATCTCCATATACCAATGTCTTCTATTTTGCCCATTTTTCATATCTCCAAAATTTGGGAGATATTAGATCTCTTTTTCTTTTATGCTCCCTCACCTTTCCATCTGTTGGGTTTCTTCATATCCTTCACCATCGGGAGATGACCTCGAAACAGTTTATCAAATTGACCTTTCAATTCTCAATCCTCTCAAAATCCTTTAATCCCAATCTCTACCCTCTTCAATCTTACCTTTCAATTCTCAATATTTTATTTCAAGATCAGATTCGATTTGATCTTCCCACAAATTTAAACCACAAAATCTAAATAAAACGGGAATCCATTACCTTTATCATATAGAGAAAAAATCTACATCCATGGAGGTTCCCACAAATTTAAACCACAAAATATAAATAAAACGGGAATCCATAACCTTTATCCTATAGAGAAAAAATCTACATCCATGAAGGTCAATTCCTAGATATTAGTCAGTGTCGAGATCCTCTTCGAGTCGAAATTGAGCGTTCCTGGGCGGCATTTTTGGAGACAGATGGGATTAGGTTTTGGATGTAAAATTTGATATCCATGTGTGATATCCTAACCTACCAAATGGGATATCGGATATCAGATATCAAATTTGATACTCATATCCTTGATATTGATATCTAATTCCATATCCATATTTGATATACGTATATGGATATCAAACGGGCCCTTAGTTTATTAGGGCAAATGAACTGATTTAATTGCTATATGGATACCAAGTCTGTTCCTTTTTTCTTTGCTTTCAATTTCAATATTCCCATCTATGGCAAATAACATATACTATAGTTAAAATTTAGGGTAAATGGGGCAAAATAACTGGTTGCTTTCACTAGTCTTAGTAATAAAACTCAAACACACCACCTATTATAATTTGAAATACATATATCATTATTCATTATGATAAAACTAAAAAGGAAATATAAGCTATCATATAATGATTAAAAAAATCATAAGCACATGATTCTGTGAATACTTTTAAAGTTATGTAGATATACATAATATATTTATTATTTTCATGAGAAAGATGACTACAGTAAGGGGGAAATAAATAAAGAAAATAAAGGTAAGATGGTAAAAAAAGTGATCTAGGACGCCTCATCTAAGATGTAAAATAAGTAATGCTTGTAAGTCTTAATTAACTTTTAAAATAACTAAATTGTAAAGACGGCGGGAAGAAAACAAAACCAAAAAACTGAAATTTCATTAAATACCAATAAAAAAAACCTTCTCTCCCTCTTTGTGAATAAAAAAATTGAAAACAGGAAAGAGAGCAGTTTTGGGAGATGCTTGAAGAGCACCGGCGATTTTGAAAGAGGGAGAGGCCGAAAAGAGGTTGTCTTCGAAGACGAGAAGAACACAGAGCACGCCGCGGTTTCAATTTGGTATGCCCCTCCTCTGCATCTCCTCCAAATCGTCCTTTCTTTTCTCCCTTTTCTGCTACTGTGGGGTGTCAGGTGTCTGTGGGTGAAGAAGTTGCTATAGAGTTTAGGGATCGTAATGAAATGGTGGGTTGAATGATGGGTTGTCGAGGAGTGACAATGGTGGCTGCGAGTGAAGAATGATGAGGGTAGTTTTCGGGTATGGATAGGAGAAATCGGTGGTTAGGGTTTGGGAAGACCGACGAGGGTGGCAATGGTGGGAGTTGAAATTGGGGATATGGGGATGTTTTGGTGCGATTAAAGAAGAAGGATTGAGGTTTTGGCCATGTTTGATTTATAATTTTTTGGTTTGAAAGAGAAATGAGGTGACATGGGTTTTGAATTGGGTGACAGGGGTTTCAATTTTTGTTTTTGTACGAGGTGAAAATTGAGAAATCATGATATAAGGAAATTGGGATATGGAGATGTTTTGGTGAGCGATTGAAGAAGAAGGATTGGGGTTTTGATCGTGTTTGATTCATAATTTTTTGGTTTGAAAGAGAAATGAGGTGACATGAGTTTCGAATTGGCTGACAGGGATTTCGATTTTTGTTTTTGTACTAGCTATTGATTTCATCTTTAATCTCCATTCCCCTTCAAAATTAAATTCAGACTTGTAGAATTGCATTTTGCCTTGTTTGTTATGAAACTTGATTCAGTTGCATCTTAGTGCCTTAATTGCATTTGTTCTTGTCATTTTATTGATTGTTGTGTGGTAAACTCAATTCCATTATTCGAAATTTATTTATTTGATTTCGATTTTATTTGATGGAGCTTGGGTTGTTAATCGTATGTGGGTTGTTAATCTAATTTGGGTCACAAGTTTGAATGGAAGTTGGTGATTGAGGATGGAATTTCATTGTTGCAATAAGAAATAGAAGACAACTGAGTTTGGTGACATGGGTTTGGAAGTTAAGTGACACGAAATTTACTATTTAGGTGACACGGGATATGAATTTTTGTGGAAAACTAATTGTGTTTGTGCGGCCCAAATTACAGGAAACAAATAGTGCGGAATAAGAATCTACGAAGCAGGAGAAGGGAAACTTAGTTAAGTGACACAGGATGTCGATTATACGAATCTGTATTAGTTGATGTGACCAGCTTATTTCAGTTAAGTGATATGGTTTACTTAGTTAAGTGACACGGGATGTCCAAATCTCGGAATAAGAGTTTAAACTTCCTAAGCATTTGCCAGATCAATGAGGCTGCAAAAGTTGAGGGCGTGCGAGGCAAGAAGACTAGAAAGACTCCACAAGGTGATGGAGAAGACATGCCCCTCCTTGCGAAGAAATCGCGGAGCCAAAAAGGGAAGGACATATCAGTCTGATTGAGACATCCCTATTGTAGTGGAGACTGTGGACCATACATGATCAGCTTCATGCAGCTTCTCACGGAGGACATTCCCACTTTTGACAGATTTGACGACACATTCATCGGGGCGTACATGCACATGCTTGTTGTTGCCATCTTCCACAATAGACTGTAATAAACTACTAGGTTGTTGTGATTGTACTTTTCCTGACACTAGGTTATTATGAACTTTGTTGTGATTGTACTTTATGAAATTTGTTGCTCAAAACTTGTATGATGTTTTAATATCCATTGGTCAGTTGTTGTACTATTTTATTACATTAGTGGTTCAGTAGATGTTAGTCTTTTATTAAAATCATATGTACTTGGAGTTTTCTTTATCAACATAATTGGTTTTTAAATGTTTGGGTGGAAATATAAATGACACGTCTAATCCTTCGGGTGATACGGGCATACCAACAGATGACAGGGATGATTTCCTTATCAAAATGGCACATAGTCAGAAATCTAAAACATCAAATTCGAACAAGTAACACGTTAACTTCTTTAGGTGACACGAGCATATAAACAGGTGACAGGGATGATTTCCTTATCAAAATGGCACACAGTCAAAAATCTAAAACATCAAATTCGAACAAGTGACACGTTAATGATGTGCGTGCAAATTGCCATATTTTCTATGCACATTTATGTCCATTTTGACGTTATTTGCATGTATATTGGTTGAGATATCATAAGATTAGTGTAGTTTATGCATAATTGTCAAATATAGAGGTCTACACGAGTTTTTATGTGATTTCACAAAAATCGAGACGAAAATGGACGAATTTGGACAAGAGAAGAAGAGCAGAAAAAGAACTTGAAGTCTACTGAAGAGTCGAAATCGATCTATAGACTCGACATCGAGTGAAACAGAGAAACCAGGAATCGAGCAGAGGAAGAACAGAGCATGTCGACACAACAAGGTCGATATCAATGTTGAAAGGTCGATATCTAGTGGTCGAGATCGAGATAAAAGATAGAAGTCGAGTGCCAATCCGAGGTCGAGAAGGACTGCTCGAGATAGAGAAAAGAGAAGGTCGATATCGAGGTCTGAGGTCGATATCGATGTTTGTTGTAGAAAAGATCCGACGCTGTTTTTGATAGAATTCTATCCGAAGCGTTCGAGATTATCCAAAAGTCGAGATCTTCTATCAAATCACCACCAGACTTATCAGTTTATGTTATTTACCTAAGTAATTTAGTTGTTTTTACTTTATTAAAGTTTATCTTAGAGAATAAAGATAGGTTTTCGAATCCTTGGATAGCGAGGTGAGAGATCTATAATTAGAGGCCATTAGGGCTGAGTTAGGCATTCAGTTTTACATCCACATACAGCAAGAATTCAGTTTTTACAATAGTAGTAGCGAGTAGAGAGAGAGAGAGAGGGCTGAGTGAGGTTGAGTGGAAGCGAGAGCGGAGAGTTGGCTTTGTTCGGTGTAATCTTTCTTTCGAAGTTAATACAAAGTAGTTTCTTTTACATGATGTTGATGAGTTCAATGATGAAGCGCGAGTAGTCAACCCACTTCTAGGGTCGGGGTGAGCCCAACGATAGCAATGTAAGTTAGTGCATCAAAGTTATGATTTTTATGCAATTCCGTCTTCTATCCTATGCATGATCCTTTGCGAAAGTTGAGGAGATTCATTATTTACATTATTGAAGCGAAAGCCAATCATATTGTGAATTTGGATTTGTCATGAAGTTCGATAGTAATTCTTAGGTTTTATGCGAGAGTCTCTAATCACCTAATAGTTGGTAGCGAAAGTTATTTGACGGAAAGACATTAAATTTCATAACTTTAGCATCATACTTGCATGATTATCGTTGTGGCATGAATCCCCGACCTTGGAAGCTTTAAGTTTATAGAAGTTTATAAAAAGTTTGTGTTTTTATTCTATCCATACTTCTCTCACCATCCTATGTTCTTCAGACATCTTTTCTGACAAATTAGGTATGTTTTACAGTTTCTGTTGGAAGACTCGAAATCGACTATAAAGGTCGATATCGAGTGCTAATATCGATATCGAGGTTGCTTCTCGACGTCCACTGCTTGCTTCTGTCTTCTGCAGGAAACTTAGCTAGAAATCGACCAGACTTGAGGTCGATATTGACCAGACACCTCGATATCGAGTGTCTTCTAGAGTGGGAATTTGATCGTGACGGCAAGCTTAGGAAGTGCTGACATACCTCCTCGTGGATTCCATCCTGAATTACCCTACCACTACATCGGGAGGGATTCTTGTATTTTATTTGCTTGGATAAGGGAGTTAGCTTAGTTTGATATATTTGAATATTTTATTTAAGCCAATTACCCCTCCCCCTTACGGAACAAATTGGCGCCATTACCGGGGAGGCAATCAATCGCCACCTAAGTTTTACTCACGATCTTTCTTATTGCTTATTTTGCAGGTTTATGTGACGCTCTGATTGCGAACCTATCCTGGAAAGCATTGACGGCCCAGAATATTTCTTCCATCTTCGCAACAAAGCTATCAGAATCATGGCGGATAACGAGACCCAGGCTCAGAACACTGAGCAGTTGAGGAAGGAAATTGAGGACCACAACGCTACAATCGCTGCTGAGAGGGCCGCCGCGGCTGCAGAGCAAGCCCGTGCTGATAGAGAGTAGGATGCGTGCAGACAAGTCCAGAAGCGGCACAATCAGTATCCACAAACGGCGATGCAATACATGTATCCGCCGCTACATGTTCCTGAATCCGCTATTTTAATTCCTCCTTCAAATTATGAAATAAATATTAACTTCCTATATGAAATAAAAAGAAACACTTTTGAAGGAAGACCTAATGAATGCCCCTTGCAACATATCTCTACTTTTATGGATTTATGTGAAACTATTGGTGATGGTTGATGATAAGAGGAAATCGAGTTCTTTATACAAATATATAGGTGCCATCCGATTCCTAGCCTATGCAAATAATTACAAGACTTCCTCCCGTTGTAGTGGAAGGGTAATCAGGATCGATCCACGAGGAGGCAAGTCAGCGGGATCCTAGTAGCGTTGGAAAGCTCACGTCTTTGGTCGATTTCGACCTTAGTGCTCGATTTCGACCTTGGTTGTCGATCCTTTCTGCAACAGAAAACTTGCAGAAACAAAAACAAGCAGTCGATATCGACTAGGAGAGGTCGATATCGATGTAAGTACAGAAATCGACTGGTTTAGAAGACTGCCAGTCGACATAGGGGTGGTCGATATTCAGGATGGGGGTCGGTATCGATATTAGCTAACTCGTGCAGTATGATCTACGTCGACAGAAAAGACCGTCGACGAAGCACAGTGGTCGATATCGACGTCTGGGGGTCGATATCGATGTTGGTTTCTGCAAAGTTGTTAGCTTTTTGTCGGCAAAGAAAGGCCGAAGACTCAAGGATGAATAAGGAGCGATGATAAAAAAATAAGGACAGGTTTTTGATGAATAAAAGATATATAAAAGGCAACTCCTAGGATTAGGGTTTACCACAACGTTAACCAATGGATGCGATAAGGCAAATAAGACGGACAATTGCGCTATTCCACTCGAGGGACAAGCTTTCGCTGTACACCAACTCTTAGGATTACTCTTCCAAATAAACCTAAATGTCTCTACAAATTTTATGTTTATAACTCAAGTTGTTAGCATGAATCCCTTTTCTCTCAATTAGGACTAAACATAGAATCGTAGGAGATTATATAGACACAAAGATATCGACATCTAACACTTACCTCAGGCACGCATGGCTAACGTTGGGCTCACCCCGACCCTAGAAGCTTTGAGAGACTACTCACACTTCATCGCAGGAAACATCATTGATATAAAGGAAATTTGCATTAATAACTCCGAAACTTTACAACTCAACGCCGGCTTTCGCAAACTCCAAACCCTAAATTTTCTTCCTAACTCTAACTCTAACTCTATTGTATGTAATTGAATGTGTCTTCTTGGATGATTGAATGCCAGCCCCCTAGGGTTTTATTTATAGGCTACTAACCCTTGCTAGCCAAGGATTGTAACTTATATCTAAACTATAAACTCTATCCAAACAAGTAGGATAGATCTTTTATTTTAGGTAAATATCTAAAACAACTAATAAAGCTTTAAGGTAAAAAACAAATATTCCCCAGCTGTAATCTATCTAATATCTATAGATAATCCGTTCTTTAGTTGATAGAATTCCCAATCCCGTCTCTAAAAGCGTGTCCAACCCGTGTCGAAGTATGGTCGATATCGACCAAACAGGTCGATTTCGACCTCTCTGTTTCTGCTCGACGGGCTCAGCTTCACTCGATTTCTGGGACTAGGTCAATATCGATGTTGGAAGATTGATATCGAGTGCTTTTCTCCTGTTGAGTGATGGTCTGTCTCGACACTCAGTTTTGTGTCGATGTCTAGTCGATATCGACACTCTGCTTTCCTTGGCTTCTTCGTTTTGACTTCGATTTTGCTCGAATTCCTATATAATTAGATCAAAGTGCAGACTCTATTTCTTGCACGTTAGCTCATTCTACACAAATTTACATTATTTTGAACCTTTTCTTTGGGAATCAAATGAAATATGAAGTCAAAAGATGCGAATAAAATGGTTACAAATATGTCCATCAATGGTGTGAATTTAGAGTATGTTAGACTGAAATCCTTTCGATGGTCTCTTGCAGGGAAGGCTTTACAATGGCTAGAGAGTTTGGCTCCACGCTCACTGAGGACATGGGAAGAGGTGAAGGATGCATTTCTAAACAAGTTCTTTCCTCCATCTAAGACGGCGATGCTGCGGCAATGGATCACGGCTATCGGTACATTGCGCTCACACCAATGGAGGCCTGGGAGACAATTGAGAGGCTAGTCAACTTTGATAACACATATGGGACTGCTGCGACCTATGACTCAATGCCTGCCCCATCTATGCCACTTTATGAGCCTCCCAAGGAGATTGATCTTGATGTGCGGCAACAATTCCACAACAATCAAACACGCCGCCTTCAAAAGCAAGTCAGATTCCTCAGCAACAATCAACCTTTTCATGAATGTGGCTCAACAAGGCACAACACTAGTGCCTGTCCACATCTTGAGCAAGTATCTACGGTGGAGCAACATGAGGAAGCCAAGTGGACAAGAGGCCCTATGGAGGGGGCAATTAATAGTATTGGGGAGATCAACGGTTCTATCAATCATATCAACAAAGAGATCCCCCACCATATAGAGCACCAGGGCACCCTGAGCGCGAACCAAGGAAGGATGACCTGCAGATCATTCTTGATGAGATGCGGAGGAACCATGCTGAGTTTATACAAGCCAACAACTCCGTTCATACTCAACTGCAGGGCATCAACTCTAGGCTTGGGGAGATAGACGTTTGGAAGCGGAATATGGAGACCCAAATGGGTCAATTGGCGGAACAAATACCCAAACCGTCAGGATCGCTGCCCGGATCAACTATGCCCAACCAAAAGGGCAAAACTGCTGGACATATAGCGGCCATGAATCTAAGGAGTGGGCGTAAATTGCAAATGCCCGATCAAAAAGCGAAGGAGAAGGCCCCAGAACAGACGTCGATATCGAGAAACCCTATCGATATCGACCAAGGTGATACCAATGTCGACCATACTCAACTCGATGTCAACACAGCTGCTGAGAATCACTAGAAATCGACTCCTTCAGTCGATATCGACCCCCATCCAGTCGATGTCGACCTAACTCCCACCGCATGGAAGAAGGTGGTGTTGCCATTCCCATCAAAGAAAATTGTCAAGGACCCGGTGGAAAAGAAGTTTCAGCATTTCGTGAAGATGCTTCAAGGACTTAATGTTTCAATTCCATTCACCGAAGCTCTTAATGAGATGCCATCATATGTGAGGTTATTTAAGGACATCCTAGGTAAGAAGCGGTCAATTGCTGAGATTGCAGAGGAGTGCAATAGATTGGAGCTACCAGAGAAGTGGGCGGACCCAGGTAAGTTTTCTATCGCTATAGGCTTAGGTCGATATCGCTTTAATGCTTTAGTTAATTTAGGCGCTAGTGTTAGCATGATGCCACTGACCATATGGCACAAGATAAAGATAGGTCCCCTGGAGCCTGTGGATGCAAAGCTATACATGGCTAACAACATGGTAGTTATTCCAACAGGGATGGTAGATGATGTGCCAGTACAAGTAGGTAAGTTCTTTGTCCCTGCTGATTTCTTAGTTGTTGACATGGTAGAGGACCCTGCTTGTCCAATTATTTTAGGTAGGTTGTTCTTAGCAACCGTTGATGCCAACATAAGCATGAAGAAAGGATCGCTCTCATTCACCATCAGTGACAAAGTAATAGGGTACGCCTTCAATAAGACGGTGAGGAATAATGAAGGGCCAATGGAGATAAAGTCAATCGAAGGTGTCTACATCACATGCGGGGAAGCAAAGGTAACGAATATGACACCTGAGGAGCTTGAAAAGAGGGTCATAGAAGCCCATGTGGAGGAAGTCGTGGAAATCTTCAATAAAGGAACCAAAAAGCCACTCAAAATCAACCCAGGTAAGTCGATATCGACTAACATAGTTCAAGATTTTGTGCCAGGTTATAAATATGGGGTAGACGGAGGAGAAGGAACATCGAAATCGAGCACACAGGTCGATATCGACAATAAGCCTAAGCTGAAATCGATTGTCCCAGAAGCTGAGAAAAAAGGAAAAGGAACCTCGATATCAAGGTCAGAAGGTCGACATCGACCTGACCATATCGAGCAAAACAACTCCAAATCGACAGGACCTCCAAGAGCATAATAGAGCTCAATATCGAGTACTGCTGATCGATATCGACCTGACCCACTGACAGAAGAGAAGGTAAGCCAAGGTACGAACTCCTCTTTCTCGATTTCAATTAGAGATTTATCACTATTTAGAAGAGGTTTGCCTTGGTATGTGCGCTTGTGCAGGGTATCCAATGATGATTCGAGCCATTATGAAGTAGGAGATAAAGTGTATGTCTCCAAATCAAAAGAGCATTGGTCCCCTAGTAGATTCAAAGACAAGAGGATGGGACCATTTACGGTGAATCAAATCCATCCAGACGGAATGCAGCTAAGAGATAAGAAAGGAGTTCTATTTGAGACCCAAGCCACATGGGCTCTGCAGATGCCGCCTTGAGAGCTTGAAAGAAAGAAGTCGGCCTAGCGACTTTAAAGTCTAGAGCTTGTAAAAGACAATTAGTTTTTGGTTTTGAACATATTTTTACTTTGTTTTAAGACATTAGACATTATACATTATGCATGTTAGGTTTTAGTTTTATTTTCTAACAAGTTTCAGGAGAGGAGAGCAAGAAGAGACATCGAAATCGAGTAAAAAGCTCGATATCGACCAAGATGGTCGATTTAGAGGAGCTTGTGGTTGAGGCCGGATCACCCTGTAGCTTAAACCAGAAATCGAGGTAACTAGTCGATATCGACTTGTATGCCCGATATCGACCACCAATGCAGACGTCTTCAATTCGTGATTTTCGCGAAGTTTTAGTAAGTTTCTTTCTTAACCCTTGTTCTTATACAGTGAGGACACTGTAATCTTTAAGTATGGGGTGTGGGAAAGGCTTACTTGCATATTTTTTAGCATATTTCGAGCATGTTTTAAAATTTTTCATAGTTATTGCATAGTTTTTACATGTTTATGCATATTCATACTTAGTTAATTTAGATGTCTTTATCTTTAAGCATTGCATATTTATCTTTAGCATGTTTAAATTTCGAAAAAAAAGAAAAAAAAGAGAAAAAAAAACCCCATAAAAAATTTTGGAAATAAAGAATAAGTGTGATGGAAGCTAATAAAGAACTCGACGATGCAAAAGTAGATTCATTAGAGATATAACATGAAATTTCCTAGTTAAGAGAAGACACAATGAAGTGCAATTTTTTAGAGAAAACCATGAAAGAGAGGTAAAATTTGAAGTTGCTTTTGACATATGCATGATAAGAGGATGGAGGACTTTATATTTCCATACATGTGCTCAAATTCATATCCTAGCCTTACCTATGCATATTTGCAATTTCACATGCCATATATAAGCCTTATATCATCATTATTGCTCCATGTACATTACATACTATCCATTTTATACCTTATACCTTACCCAGGGACAATGTTGAGAATGGATGTCATCTTTGGAGTTGTTATATGGAGTTTGTGCATATTATTCATGAAGTTGTTGGCAGGAATGAAAGAATTTTTGAAATATGGAAAATTTAATGAGTGAGAAAATATCCGATCACCTCAGGAGATAAAGGTAGTTCGACCCTGCTCGTTGAGATGTTAGTTCAGCGAGATGGGACAAAAGGTGAGGAGTCCAAAGTACTAAGTATCCGGTGCCATTCATGACACCCATGTTTGCGACTCTCGAGAAGGCAGTGCTAAGGTTAGAGAGGTAAAAGCATTATAGTGAAAAAAAGCATTGAGCGAAGAGTGAAAGGTGAGAAATATGATGAAGAAGGAATGTGGAATGAAAGTTGGAAAGAAAGTTTATTTCCCTGGATTTAACACCACATACCAATCTACTTCTCATAAGCTTGCAAAAGTCCTCTTGATTATTAATGCTATGTTACAAAATTGTATTTTATGCATATAACCCTCCTTTTGTGAGTATGATGTTGCTTTTATTCACAGGCATGGATCTGGGTGACATTAGTACCTTCTCGAGGATGGAAATTGATTGTAAGGACATACAAGAATGAATCTATGATGTTGAGGGTTTACTTTCTTCCCCTGAATGACCATTAAAAGTATTGCTTGGGGACAAGCAAGCTTAAGTATGGGAGGTTTGATGTGCGCACAAATTGCCATATTTTCTATGCATATTTATGTCCATTTTGACGTTATTTTCATGCATATTGGTTGGAAAATCATAAGATTAGTGTAGTTCATCGAGTGAAATAGAGCAACTAGGAATCGAGCAGAGGAAGAACAGAGCATGTCGACACAACAAGGTCAAAATCAATGTTGAAAGGTCGATATCGAGTGGTCGAGATCGAGATAAAAGATAGAAGTCGAGTGCCAATACAAGGTCGAGAAGGAATGCTCGAGATAGAGAAAAGAGAAGGTCGATATCGAGGTATGAGGTCGATATCGATGTTTGCTATAGAAAAGATCTGACGTTGTTTTTGATAGAATTCTATCCGAAGCGTTCGAGATTATCCAAAAGTCGAGATCTTCTATCAAATCACCACCAGACTTATCAGTTTATGTTATTTACCTAAGTAATTTAGTTGTTTTACTTTATTAAAGTTTATCTTAGAGAATAAAGATAGGTTTTCGAATCCTTGGATAGCGAGGTGAGAGATCTATAATTAGAGGCCATTAGGGCCGAGTTAGGCATTCAGTTTTACATCCACATACAGCAAGAATTCAGTTTTTACAATAGTAGTAGCGAGTAGAGAGAGAGAGAGAGAGGGCCGAGTGAGGTTGAGTGGAAGTGAGAGCGGAGAGTTGGCTTTGTTCGGTGTAATCTTTGTTTCGAAGCTAATACAAAGTAGTTTCTTTTACATGATGATGATGGGTTCAATGATGAAGCGCGAGTAGTCAACCCACTTCTAGGGTCGGGGTGAGCCCGACGATAGCAATATAAGTTATTGCATCAAATGTATGATTTTTATGCGATTCCGTCTTCTATCCTATGCATGATCCTTTGCGAAAGTTGAGGAGATTCATTATTTGCATTATTGAAGCGAAAGCCAATCATATTGTGAATTTGGATTTGTCATGAAGTTGGATAGTAATTCTTAGGTTTTATACGAGAGCCTCCAATCACCTAATAGTTGGTAATGAAAGTTATTTGACGGAAAGACATTAAATTTCATAACTTTAGCATCATACTTGCATGATTATCGTTGTGGCATGAATCCCCGACCTTCAAAGCTTTAAGTTTATAGATGTTTATAAAAAGTTTGTGTTTTTATTCTGTCCATACTTCTCTCACCGTCCTACATTCTTCGGACATCTTTTCCGACAAATTAGGTACGTTTTACAGTTTCTGTTGGAAGACTCGAAATCGACTGTAAAGGTCAATATCGAGTGCTAACATCGATATCGATGTTCCATCTCGATGTCGACTTCTTGCTTCTGTCTTCTATAGGAAACTTAGCTGGAAATTGACCAGAACTGAGGTCGATATCGACCAAACACCTCGATATCGAGTGTCTTCTAGAGTCAGAATTTGATCGTGATGACAAGCTTAGGAAGCGCTGACATACCTCCTCGTGGATTCGATCCTGAATTACCCTACCACTACATCGGGAGGGATTCTTGTATTTTATTTGCTTAGATAAGGGAGTTAGCTTAGTTTGATATATTTGAATATTTTATATAAGCAAATCACCCCTCCCCCTTACGGAACAGTTAACTCTTTGAAGTGACACATACATACAAAAGTAATGCGAAGTTCTTAACCATGTGAGGGGAACCACTTGCAGGTGCTTATCATATGTGCATGGACTCAAAAGTAATGCGAAGCTCTTAACCACTTAACCTATTCCCAAAAGTACTATGAAGGAAAATGGTCTAACCCCTGACCCCATCAGGAAAATTAAAAAGAAAACCCAAGTTGTTGGGTTTTCTGAGGTAAGCCGTTGGACCACCAATGGAAGAACACAACTACGAACGACGACGCTTGACACGGCGAAATTCTCCGCGAGATGGGTACCGAGATCTCTTTGGACGACCAAACCGTCGCTTCACGGGCGGGGGGAGGCACACCACCCGGGACATGCCTAGGGGTAGACATGGCCACGGGTTGGATGGGTCAGGGTCGAAGGGTCAGAGGGTTAGCTCGGGTTGAGGGTCAGGGTTAGGGTCGGGCGAAAGATAACTCGTGACCCGTTGGGTCACCCGGGTCAAGGGTTTAAAAATCCGATCGTTTGTAGGTAGCACCCACTTGAACGGTAATTTTTTTAAAAAAAAAATTATAGCCGTCGCTCGGCTTCGACCGTTGCTCAAGCCTATAAATAGGCACCCCCTCCCTCCCTAATTCCTTTTATTTCATCATCCCATCAATCAACTTATCAACTTACATTTCGTTTTCATAATATAAAAAACAATCGATATCTCATTGATGTACATATTTAGTACCCTTTTTAGTGCATCTTTTGACTTCATCTTTCATTCGATTCCTAAAATAAAGGTTGAAAAATAATGCAAATTTATGTAGGATGAGCTAACGTGCAAGAAATAGAGTCTACACAAGTTTTGATCTAATTATGTTGGAATTGGAGCGAAATCGGATTCAAAACGAAGAAACCAAGGAAAGTGGAGAAGAGGTCGATTTCGACCTATCTGGTCGATATCGACTATAGACATCAACACAGACTCTGAGTGTCGAGACAGACAAGAACACCAGCAAAAGAAGAGCAGTCGATATCGACTCCCTGACATCGATATCGACCAAATCCCAGAAATCGAGTAGAGCTGAGCCCGTCGAGCAGAAACGAAGAGGTCAAAATCGATCTATCTGGTCGATATCGACTGGATTTTGACATGGGTTGGATGCGCTTTTTGAGACACGGATTGCAATTCTATCCATAAGAGCCATAGATTATCTATAGATTTAGATAGATTCGACCTTGGGAATATGTACTTTTTACCCTAAAGGTTTAGGTAGTTATTTTCTATGTTTACCTTAAATAAAAGATCTATCCTACTTGTTTGGATAGAGTTTATAGTTTAGATAGAAGATACTATCCTTGGATAGCAAGGATTAGTAGCCTATAAATAAAGCCCTAGGGGGCGGGTTTTTATTCATTCAATTACGCATTCAATCATACAACAATAGAGTTAGAGTTAGAGGGAAGCTTTAGGGTTTGGCGTTTGCGAGAGCCGACGTTAGATTGTAAAGTTTCGGAGTTATTAATGCAAATTTCCCTTTTCATATCAATGATGTTTCCTACGATGAAGAGCGAGTAGTTTCCCGAAGCTTCTAGGGTCGGAGTGAGCCCGACGTTAGCCATGCGTCCCTAAGGTAAGTATTTGATGTTGACATCGTTGTGTCTATTTCATCTTCTACGATTCTATGTTTAGTCCTTATCGAAAAAAAGGAATTCATGCTAACAACTTGAGTTATAAACATAAAATTGGTAGAGACAATTAGGTTTATTTGCAAGAGTAATCCTAAGAGTTGGTATACAGCGAAAGCTTGTCTCTCGAGTGAAATAGCGCAATTGTCCATCTTATTTGCCTGATTGCATGCATTGGTTAACGTTGTGGTAAACCCTAGCCCTAGGAGTTTCCTTTTATATACTTATTCTCATCAAAATACTATCTTTATTCTGTCCATTGCTTCTTTCTTCATCCTTATTTATTCTGCCTTTCTTCGCCGACAAAAGCTAACATCTTTGCAGGAACAAGTCGATATCGACCTACCTAGTCGATATCGACCACTTTGCCTTCGTCGACGGTTTTATGTGTTGACGTCGATCTCCTTTGTTCCTGTTGTTGAGTTCGATTTCGAGTCACCAACTCGATATCGACCACCCTGTGTCGACTGGCAGTCTTCTGAGCCAGTCGATTTCTGCCACTAACATGGATATCGACTAGTCGATATCGACTGCCGTTTTAGTCTCTGCAGGTCTTTTGTTGCAGAAGAAATCGAGCACTTAGGTCGAGATCGAGGCTTCTGGTCGACAAAAGACGTGAGCTTTCAAGACTATCTAGGATCCCGCGGACCTGCTTCCTCGTGGATCGATCCTGACTACCCTTCTACTACAACGGGAGGAAGTCTTGTAATTATTTGCATAGGCTAGGATTTGGTTTGCATTCATATTTTATATATTTGTTTAAGAACTCGATTTCCTCCTATCAATAAATTGGCGCCGTTGTCGAGGAAGCAATCAATCGCGCCCTAGTAGTCTATCTCACATTTTTATCTAGTTTTGCTTTACAGGTGTATGCAACGCGCTGATCGCCCAACTGAATTCGAAGGTATAGATGACCCAGAAAGCTATCTTCACCTTCGCGCTAGAATTCAAAGAGCCATGGTAGATCAAGCGACCCAGGCTGAGCAAATTGAGCAACTAAGGAAGCAAATCGAGGATTTAACAACTAGAGAGGCGGCACTTAAAGAGCGTGCAGACAGGGAGGAGGAACGTCGGACGCAAATAGAAGCCCAAATCAACGCCCTCCCTCAGAATGTCAAACAATACATGCACCCTATGCTCTCAGTGCCTGAATCGGCTATTCTTATCCCTCCTTCTATTTTTGAGATTAAACCTAGCTTCTTAACTGAAATTAGGCGACATCAATTTGAGGGGAAACCTAACTATTGTCCTATAGATCCTATATCTCTATTCCTCGATTTCTGTGATACTATTGCAGATGGACAAAGCCTTGAATATGTAAAACTAAATTCTTTTTGTTGGTCTCACTAGTACAAAAGGGGGGGGGCTGGAGTACGCTTTTTTTATGCATGGGAGTACGCTTCTCCATCTGTACTTATAGCGGCCGCACTCCCAAATGAGTATGCTTCTTATTAAACTGTTCTCATAAATTTTAAGTACAGTTTTGATGTGAAAGCGTTCTTAAAATTGGCGTGTGATTTAGTACGGTTTTTAAGTACGGTTGCTCTGAAAGCGTTCTTAAAAATTTAGTACGATTTTGACGTGAAAGCATTCTTATTAAGTGTACTTAATAATAAAAATAAAAAACCTGCCTTTTTATGCTTTCATATATCTAAGACTCGAACCTGCGACCTCTTGCACCCAATCGGTCCGCTTCACACGCCTACCACTTGAGCTACGAAATTTAGTTGTCCCTCTGTTCATTTACTTAATCTTATTACAAAAACAAAATCTCAAATGTTGGTTTTGGGAAGACACTTTTCTTATAAAACCGTACTCATTTTCATTTTTTTAAGATCGGTTTTAGAAAAACCGAGTTAAATATTTTTTTACAAATAAACGAGAACGGTTTTAAAAAAAGCGTGTTCCCAACAAGAACACTTTTTATGTAAAATCGTACTCATAATTTTTTAAACCTTCATCAAGAACACTTTTCTTATCAAACCGTACTTAAAACAAAAAAACAAGTACGCTTGTTAAAAACCGTGTTCGTAATTGTCAAATTTAACACAGTTGTAATTTCAAGTGTACTAAATTTTCTTTTTTTAACCACGCTTTTCTTAATAACCGTACTAATTATTTTTAAAAGAACAACAAGAACGGTTTTTACTAAGAACTGTACTTATATTTGGTTGTGGGAGTACACTTTTCCTATGAAACCGTACTTAAAACAAAAAATAAGAACACTTGTTAATAAGCGTACCCAATTTAGTGTACTCCGGTCCCCCTTTTTGTACTAGTGTCTCTCGTAGGGAAAGCTCTAGCATGGTTGGAAAGTCTAGCCCCCAGATCACTCCGCACGTGGGACGAGGTTAAGGATGCCTTCCTCAACAAATTCTTCCTACCATCAAAGACCGCGATGATGTGCTAGAAGATCATGGCTTTTAAACAAAAGCCAGGTGAGTCATTGGCGCATGCATGGGAGTGCTTTAAGGAGCTGCTGAGATTCTGCCCTACGCATGGGCAACCACCCTACGTCATCCAGGAGATCATCTACAATGCCCTGGATGTAACAACTAAGGAGAGGATCAACACCTATACTTCATATGGGTATCTCGAGCTCCTACCACAACAAGCTTGGGATACTATAGAAAGGTTGGTCAAATTTGACAACACCTATGGGACTCCTGTGGCCTCCAACTCAAGGCCTGCCCCATCTATGCCCCTCTATAAGCCCTCCAAGGAGATTGATCCTGACGTCAGAGATCAATTCATGCACGATCAACTCAGGAGGTTGCATAAACAAGTCAAATTCCTCTCCGCCAACCAACCCTGTGCCGAATGTGGCTCCATCAGGTATATCACCACTGAATGCCCCCATACGAAGCAAGCACAACTAGCGGAGACTCACCAAGAGGCGCTACATGAGGAATTTCAATCGCCAGGGGTACCAAAACTGGGGAAATGATGTCCGGAGAGAGAACCACGACGAGATGATGTCCAGGCCATCCGGAGAGAGAACCACGACGAGATGATGTCCAACTCATTCTTGAGGAATTGGGGAGGAACCAGACTACAAATCAACAATCCAGCAACACTATCCAAAACCAACTTCAGGGCCTCAACGCCCAAATGGGGGAGATGGATGCTTGGTAGAAGACGATTGAGTCCCAACTGGGTCAAATGGCGGCCCAAATCCCAAAGCCACCCGGCAAGCTCTATGGACAACCACAAGAAAATCCAAGGGGGCAAGCCGGGTACATTGCCGCTATCAATCTAAGGAGTGGACGCACATTGCCCGAGCCAAGGAGCGAAGGAGAAGTCGCTAGAGACGCAGTCGATGTCGACCCCCAGAACAATATCGAGGGCCCTGTCGACATCGAACCTACAGTCGATGTCGAGCCCACTGCAAAGTACAGAACGGAGCCAGAGAGGCACTTGATATCGAGTGACCAGGTCAATATCGACCACCCTACCGATGTCGACCCCTTTGGAAATCGACCACAACTTCAGACTCCTCCGAGGTCGACCAAACCAGTCGATATCGACCACCCTGATGTCGATGTCGACCTGTCTAGAAAGCAGAAATCGATCATTTCACCTCCAAAGCCATCCAAAACTCTACCCTATCCTTCCAAGGTGTTGTGGGATCTAGGAGACACCAAGTTCAAACGCTTAAGATCTTACAAGGTCTAAATTTCACCATACAACTCACGAAAGCGCTCAACGAGATGCCTGCATACATGAGGTTCCTGAAGGACATCTTGTCCAAAAAGAGGTCCATCCTATAGATCGTCGGCGAATGCAATTCAATTGAGTTCCCTGAGAAGTGCGACGATCCAGGCAAGTTCGCGGTAACGATAGTGGTTGGTAAGCATTAATTCAAAGCCCTTTGTGATCTTGGGGCTAGTGTTAGTTTGATGCCCCTATCAATATGGTAGCAAGTGGGCATAGGAGCATTGGAGCCCGTCGACATGAAGCTTTACATGGCGGACAACTCCTTTGTGAGACCAACTGGGGTTGTGGATGATGTCCCTGTCAAGGTGGGTGATGTGCGCGCAAATTGCCATATTTTCTATGCACATATGAATTCATTTTATTGTCTTTTGCATGCGCATTAATGGGAAAACATGGGAATGGTGTAGTTTATGCTTAAATGTCAAATATATGGGTTTGCATGAGTTTCCATGTGATTTCGCAGAAAACAGGATGAAAATGGATGAATTCAGAAGAGCGGAAAAAGAACTCGAAGTCTTCTGAAGAGGTCGACATCGACTGAAGACCTCGACATCGAGTACATCAGAGACATAGGAATCGAGCAGAAAAGGAAACAGAGCATTTCGACACAGAAGAGGTCGATATCGACGTCTGGGGGTCGATATCGATGCTGTCAGATCGACCAAGTTGATAGAAGTCGAGTAGGAGAAGGAGAAGCTCGAGATAAGATTTTGGAGGGGTAGATATCGAGGTCCAAGGGTCGATATCGACCATGCCAGCAGAGGAATTCGACTCCGATTTCGATAGAATTATATCCAATGCTTGCAATATCTATCCAAAGGTCGAGGTTTCCTATCATCAACACCAGATCTATCATGAGGAGGCGGATTTCACCATGAAGTTTTAGCTTTTACTTTGTTTTAATTTATCATAGAGAATAAAGATGAGGTTTCGAGTCCTTATCGACATCTACAAATAGAAGCCAATAGGGCTGAGTTTAGGGATCCCGTTTTAGACACAATTCAGTTGCAATAGAGAATAGAGAGAGAGAGAGGAGGCCGAGTGGAGTTGTAAAGCGAGAGCGGAGTGGCTCGTTCGGTTGCACTTTCTTTCGGAGTTTTAATTCAAAGTAGCTTTCTTTCAATAACAATGATGATGATGTGCATGATGAGGAGCGAGTAGTCAACCCACTTCTAGGGTCGGGGTGAGCCCGACGATAGCAATGTGAGGTAAGTGCATCAAAGGTATGACTTTTATGCGATTCCGTCTTCTACCCCATGCATGATCCTTTGCGAAAGTTAGGGAGATTCATTTTTTGCATTATTGAAGCGAAAGCCACTCATATTGCGAACTTGAATTACTCATGAATCGGATAGTAACTCTTAGGAATCATGCGAAAGCCCCTAATCACCTAAATGTTGATAACGAAAGTTATTTGACGGAAAGACATTAAAGTTCATATCTTTAGCATGAAACTTGCATTGTTATCGTTGTGGCATGAAACCCCGACTTTGGAAGCTTTTTAATTAATTAGATCCTTCATAAAAGTCTTAGTTTTGTTTCTTTTCATCTTCCCTCTCCATTCTATTTTCTTCGGATCCTTTTCCGACAAATTGGTTACAAAAACAGTTTCTGTGACAAGCATCGAAATCGACCATAAGGGTCGATATCGAGGTCTCTGCTCGACGTCGACTTGCTGTTTTGTCTTCTGCAGGAACTGCGCTAGGAAATCGACCAGAACTGAGGTTGATATCGACCTGTATACTCGATATCGAGTGTCTGCTGAGGTCGAAAGCCTTGATCGTGAGTACAACAAAGGAAGCGCTGACCTACCTCCTCGTGGATTCGATCCTGAATTACCCTACTACTACAAGGGAGGGGATTCTTGTATTATTTGTTTGGGACAGGGAGATAGTCTAGTTGTGCTTTATTTTATTCTCCTACTTTACATACACACCCCACCGCTCCCCTCTGCGAACAAATTGGCGCCGTTGCCGGGGAGGCAATCAATCGCCACCTAAGTTAATCACGATCTTTTTCTAAGCTTCTTTTGCAGGTTTATGCGACGTTCTGATCGCGGACCTGTCCTAGAACCAATTGACGAGCCTGAACGTTTCTACCATCTTCGCAACAAAGAAATTCGCATCATGTCTGACAACGAGACGCAGGCTGAGATCATAGAGCGGTTGAGAAAGGAGATCGAGGACCACAATGCTACAATCGCTGCTGAAAGGGCCGCTGCTGCTGCTGAGCGAGCCCGTGCTGATAGGGAGGAGGATGCGCGCAGACAAGCCCAAGAGCGGCTAAATCAGTATCCACAGACGGCGATGCAATACATGCATCCGCCGCTTCATGTTCCTGAATCTGCCATTATAATTCCTCACTCCAATTATGAATTGAAAATTAACTTCCTATCTGAGATTAAAAGAAATACTTTTGAAGGAAGACATAATGAATGCCCCCTGCAACATATCTCTACTTTTATGGACTTATGTGAAACAGTTGCTGATGGAGTAAACATAGAGTATGTGCGACTAAAATCTTTTCGATGGTATTTGGCAGGAAAGGCATTACAATGGCTTGAAAGTTTGGCTCCACGATCGCTAAGGACATGGGCGGAGGTGAAAGATGCATTCTTGAACAAGTTCTTCCCACCTTCTAAAACGGCGATGGTACGACAAAGGATCACGGCTTTCAAACAAAAGCCAGGTGAAACCCTAGCACAGGCGTGGGAGCGCTTTAAAGACTTGCTGAGATCATGCCCGACGCATGGGCAACTTCCATATGTCATCCAAGAGATCTTTTATAACGCCCTTGATGCGCCGAATAAGGAGAGGATCAATTCATATACCTCCTATCGGTACATTGAGCTTACACCAACGGAGGCATGGGAGACCATTGAGAGGCTTGTGAACTTTGACAACACCTATGGGGCTGCTGCGGCCTATGATGCAAGGCCTGCCCCATCTATGCCACTATATGAGCCTCCAAGGGAGATAGATCCTGAAGTACGGCAACAATTCCATAACGATCAAACACGCCGCCTTCAAAAGCAAGTAAGGTTCCTGAGCAACAATCAACCTTGTCAGGAGTGTGGTTCAATAAGGCATAACACCAGTGCCTGTCCACATACTGAGCAAGTATCCATGGCGGAACAACATGAGGAGGTAAAATGGACGAGAGGCCCCTATGGAGGGGGCAATCAACAAAATTGGGGTGATCAAAGGTTCTATCAAAGGGATCCCCCAACATATAGGGCACCAGGGCACCCTGAGCGGGAGACTAAGAAAGATGACCTGCAAATCATCCTTGATGAGATGAGGAGGAACCACGCTGAGTTCAAACAAGCCAATAACTCCGTCCATACTCAGCTGCAGGGCATCAATTCTAGACTTGGGGAGATCGACGTTTGGAAGCGCAACATGGAGACTCAAATGAGTCAATTGGCGGAAGCAATGCCCAAAGCGTCCGGATCACTCCCTGGATCCACTGTGCCCAACCAAAAGGGCAAAACCACAGGTCATATTGCGGCAGTAAACCTAAGGAGTGGGCGTCAATTACAAACGCCCGAGCAAAAAGTGGAGGAGAAGGAGCCAGAACAGACGTCGATATCGACCAACCCTGTCGATATCGACCAAGGTGACATCGATGTCGACCCTCCTGTCGATGTCGACCCTAATTCTGCGTCACCACAGAAATCGACTCTTCCAGTCGATATCGACCCTACTGATGCCGATATCGACCTCACTGCAGCCACAGGAAGGAAGAAGGTGTTGCCATTCCCAACTAGAAAGGTGACTAAGGACCCAGCAGAAAAGAAGTTCCAACGGTTCGTGAAGATGCTCCAAGGGCTTCATGTCTCTATACCATTCACAGAGGCACTTCACGAGATGCCATCTTATGTAAGGTTCCTTAAGGATATCTTGGGTAAGAAGCGATCGCTCTCTGAGATCACAGAGGAATGCAACAGGTTGGAGCTACCACAAAAGCGGGCGGACCCAGGTAAGTTTTCTATCGCTATAGGTCTAGGTCAATTCAAATTTAATGCTTTAGTTGACTTGGGCGCTAGCGTTAGCATGATGCCACTAACCATTTGGCACAAGGTAAAGATAGGTCCTCTGGAGCCCGTGGATGCAAGATTGTACATGGCTAACAATACCGTAGTGATTCCAACTGGGATAGTGACGGATGTGCCAGTACAAGTAGGCAAATTCTTTGTCCCTGCTGATTTCCTAGTTGTTGACATAGCGGAGGACCCTGCTTGTCCAATTATTTTAGGTAGGCCATTCCTAGCAACCGTCGATGCCAACATTAGCGTGAAGAAAGGATTGCTCTCACTCACAATTAGTGATGAAGTAATAGAGTATTCCTTCAACAAGACGGTGCAAAGTCAAGGGCCAATGGAGATAAAAGCCATCAAGGAAGCCCAAGTAGAGGAAGTTGAATCAATCTTGAACGAAGGAGCTCAACAGAACATCGAAATCGACCCAGGTAAGTCGATATCGACCACTAATGTTCAAGATTCTGTGACAGGTCATAAGTATGGGGTCGACGGAGGAAAAGAGGAAGCATCAAAATTGGGGTCAAGGGTCGATATCGACCACACCCTATCGAAATCGACCACCATCAGCGCTGAGAAGAGAGGCAAGGAGACCTCGATATCGACCTCTGAGGGTCGAAATCGACCTGATCATATCGAGTCAAAACTCCCCAAATCGACTGATCCTACAGGTGTACAACAGGGATCGATATCGACCTCCGAACATCGACATCGACCTGAGCCACAGGCTGAGAAGAAGGTAAGTCAAGGTACGGATTCCTCTTGTTCAATTACAATTAAGGACTTATCATTATTTGGAAGAGGTGTGCCTTGGCATGTGCGTTTATGTAGGGTGTCCGATGATGGTTCAAGCCAATATGAGATAGGAGACAAGGTCTATGTTGCCAAGTCTAAAGACCATTGGTTCCCTACAAGATTCAAGGATAAGAACTTAGGTCCATTCACGGTGAATCAAATCAATCCCGGGGGAATGCAGCTGCGGGACAAGAAAGGAGTGATATTTGAGGCCCAAGCCACGTGGGCTCTGCAGATGCCACCTTGAGAAGCGCAAAGGAAGAAGTCGGCCTAGCGACTTAAAAATCTAGAGCTTGTAACAAAGACTTAGTTTTGGTTTTAAGACAGCTTTTGTTTTGGTTTTAGACACTTTATTTTTTTGCATATTTTGTGTTTAGTTTTCAAATTGCAGGAGAGAGAAAAGCACACAGAAAGGCATCGAAATCGATGCCAGACATCGAAATCGACCTTAAGGTCGACATGGATAGGGTTTGTGATCGAGGCCGAATCACCCTGAAGCCTGAGCAGAAATCAAGAGAGACATCGATATCGATGTAAAGGGTCGATATCGACCTTCCCTGTTGTCTTCTTCGACTCCTGAAATTTGTGACGGTTTAGTAAGTTTTCTTCTTAACCCTAGTTCTAATACAGTGAGGACACTGTAAATTTTAAGTATGGGGTGGGGGAAAGGCTTATTTGCATATTCATACTTAGTTTAGGGTTGCATATTTATTTTAATGCATAAAAAAAAAATTGACCCCCATATGACCCCCATCAAAAATTTTGGAAAAGAGAGAGTCATGGAAGTAAAAAAAAAAAAGGGAGCTCTATGATGCAAAATTAGATTCATTAGAGATATAACATGAGATTGCCTAGTTAAGGGAAGTCCCAATGAAGTGCAAATTTTTTGAGAAAATTATAAAGGAGATGAAAATTTGAAGTTGCTTTTGACATATGCATGATAAGATGATGGAGAATTTTTTATAAAAAATTCCATACAAGCAAAGTTCATATCCTAGCCTTACCTTCGCATATTCACAAAGCCATATATGAGACTTATCATGATCATTATTTCTCCACATATACATATTGCCCATTTTTTACCTTATACCCTATCCGGGGACAAAGTTTTTTGGATGGATGACATCTTTGGAGTTATATGGAGTTGTGCATTTATAAAGTTGTTGGCAGGAATGATACAATATGGAAAATTAAATGAGCGAGAAAAAATCTGATCACCTCAGGAGATAAAGGTGGGGCGACCCTGCTCGCTGAGATAATAGTTTGGCGAGATGGGACACAAAGGTGAGGAGTCCGAATTACTAAGTATCCGGGGCCATTCATGACACCCATGTTTGCGACTCGCGAGAAGGCAGTGCTAAGGTTAGAGAGGTAAAAGCATTATATTGAAAAAAAGCATTGAACGATGAGTGAAAGGTGAGACATTATGAAGGAGGAATGTGGAATATTTTGGAAAGTGTACTTCCCCGGATTCAACACCACATGGCCAAATATTAGCCCACCTTTAGCCTTTTACCAATCCACTTCTCACAAGCTTGAAAAAAAAAAGTCCTCTTGATTATTAATGCAATGTCGCTAAAATTGTTTTTTGCATATTACCTCCTTTATAAGTATGAAATTGCTTTTATGCACAGGCATGGACTTGGTTGACATAAGTACCTTCTCGAGGATGGCAATTGATTGTAGGGACATATGAAAAATGAATCTATGATGTTGAGGGTTTACTTTCTTCCCCTGAATGATCATTAAGAGTATTGTTTGGGGACAAGCAAGCTTAAGTATAGGGTGTTTGATGTGCGCGCAAATTGCCATATTTTCTATGCACATATGAATTCATTTTATTGTCTTTTGCATGCGCATTAATGGGAAAACATGGGAATGGTGTAGTTTATGCTTAAATGTCAAATATATGGGTTTACACGAGTTTCCATGTGATTTCGCAGAAAACAGGATGAAAATGGATGAATTCAGAAGAGCGGAAAAAGAACTCGAAGTCTTCTGAAGAGGTCGACATCGACTGAAGACCTCGACATCGAGTACATCAGAGACATAGGAATCGAGCAGAAAAGGAAACAGAGCATTTCGACACAGAAGAGGTCGATATCGACGTCTGGGGGTCGATATCGATGCTGCCAGATCGACCAAGTTGATAGAAGTCGAGTAGGAGAAGGAGAAGCTCGAGATAAGATTTTGGAGGGGTCGATATCGAGGTCCAAGGGTCGATATCGACCATGCCAGCAGAGGAATTCGACTCCGATTTCGATAGAATTATATCCAATGCTTGCAATATCTATCCAAAGGTCGAGGTTTCCTATCATCAACACCAGATCTATCATGAGGAGGCGGATTTCACCATGAAGTTTTAGCTTTTACTTTGTTTTAATTTATCATAGAGAATAAAGATGAGGTTTCGAGTCCTTATCGACATCTACAAATAGAAGCCAATAGGGCTGAGTTTAGGGATCCCGTTTTAGACACAATTCAGTTGCAATAGAGAATAGAGAGAGAGAGGAGGCCGAGTGGAGTTGTAAAGCGAGAGCGGAGTGGCTCGTTCGGTTGTACTTTCTTTCGGAGTTTTAATTCAAAGTAGCTTTCTTTTAATAACAATGATGATGATGTGCATGATGAGGAGCGAGTAGTCAACCCACTTCTAGGGTCGGGGTGAGCCCGACGATAGCAATGTGAGGTAAGTGCATCAAAGGTATGACTTTTATGCGATTCCGTCTTCTACCCCATGCATGATCCTTTGCGAAAGTTAGGGAGATTCATTTTTTGCATTACTGAAGCGAAAGCCACTCATATTGCGAACTTGAATTACTCATGAATCGGATAGTAACTCTTAGGAATCATGCGAAAGCCCCTAATTACCTAAATGTTGATAACGAAAGTTATTTGACGGAAAGACATTAAAGTTCATATCTTTAGCATGAAACTTGCATTGTTATCGTTGTGGCATGAAACCCCGACTTTGGAAGCTTTTTAATTAATTAGATCCTTCATAAAAGTCTTAGTTTTGTTTATGTTCATCTTCCCTCTCCATTCTATTTTCTTCGGATCCTTTTTCGACAAATTGGTTACAAAAACAGTTTCTGTGACAAGCATCGAAATCGACCATAAGGGTCGATATCGAGGTCTAAACATCGATATCGAGGTCTCTGCTCGACGTCGACTTGCTGTTTTGTCTTCTGTAGGAACTGCGCTAGGAAATCGACCAGAACTGAGGTCGATATCGACCTGTATACTCGATATCGAGTCTCTGCTGAGGTCGAAAGCCTTGATCGTGAGTACAACAAAGGAAGCGCTGACCTACCTCCTCGTGGATTCGATCCTGAATTACCCTACTACTACAAGGGAGGGGATTCTTGTATTATTTGTTTGGGACAGGGAGATAGTCTAGTTGTGCTTTATTTTATTCTCCTACTTTACATACACACCCCACCGCTCCCCTCTGCGAACAGTGGGAAAGTTCTTCATACCCACGGACTTCATCGTGTTGGACATGCCGGAGGATCCTATTGTGTCTATCATCCTTGGTAGGCCATTCTTAGCAACAACGGATGCCAACATCAATGTGAGGAATGGCACCCTTACATTCACCATCGGCAACGTGGTTGTAGAGTTTCGCTTTAACCCTACAATGAGCGAAACAAAGCAGTTGGAACAAGTTGTCCTCTCACCGGCTAAGGAGAAGCTTCGCAAATTTTGTTGGTGAGGACGGAAACAGCAAGAAGAGTCGACATCGATTGAAAAACTCGACATCGACCAAGCGTACTCGATATCGAGTGAGCCAAAGGATTACCGGGAACTTAAGTATGGGGTCCCTAACGTCGATATCGACCCCCACCCGTCGACATCAACTACTGAAGTCGAAATCGACCATCCTTTGTCGAAATCGACTGACCCTCAACCCGAAGATTTCTGTTTTGGGTCCGAACAGGTAAGCCCAAGTATGATCTCTAACCCTCCACTGTCCATAACTGATAATTCAACTAATGGGAGGGTCAAAGCTCCATGGTTTGCCTATCTAGCAAAAGTTAGGTCAAGAAAGAGAAGGAAAGCGCCCAATGAAGAAGAACCTAACGAAGAAGAAGCCTTGGTTGCCGAACTTAGCTATCATCAAAAGGACCTAGATGATCCAGGAGAAGGCTCAAGATTGAAGGGTCCTTACCTTAAAGGCTCATGAAGTATTGACGGAGAAGTCGGCCTAGCGACTCAAAAATCTAGAGCATGCACATAGACCTTAAAATTTTTCATATATGGTTTTTAGGGATTTGAATTTTGGATTTTTAAAATTTTGAAACTATGATAATTCGTGGTTTTATCTATTATCCTAACAAAGATTTCAGGTTGCCAAGTAAAAGGAACGACGAAGAAGAAAAGAAGCTACTGCAAAGGCGGTCGAAATAGACCAGGCCAGTCGAAATCGACCACCCTAGGGTCGAGCGATCTTCCTGAGATCGAGATCGATCATCCAGAAGCCAAACAAAGAAGTCGATATCGACATAGCTACTCGATATCGACCACTGTACTCGACATCGGCTACTGGCATCCACCAACCTGAATTCGCAGGTTGCGTTGTGAGTTTCTCTCTACCCTTATTCTTCTTTTTATACAGTGAGGACACTGTATATATTAAGTATGGGGTGGGGTAGAAACATGTCTTATGGTCATAACTTGGTTTTCTTCTTCACATTGCATTCATATTTAAGCTTTTGTTCTTAGTTTTACTTTTATAAAAATGTCAAAAATCCAAAAAAAATAGAAAATGTCAAAAAAAAATGCATGTTTACTCTTAAGTTTGTTTTTAAACCCTACTTAGATGTGCAATGATAAAAACTCAATAGCCGACTTGATCATGTAAATCATGTGGCATATTTGTATGGTTTATCCAAAGTCCTTAAAATGGTTTTTATGTAGATTGTAAACTTGTGATGAAATTGAGCACATATGATCCTAGGCTAAAAAGCATATCCAACAAAAATTGTCCTTGTGAGAATTTTGGCCTATAGGGAGAACATAAAAAATCCCTTTGCTTTCTTGAGTATATTTACTCTTCCAATGCATCTCTAAATGTTGTGATAGTTATTCAAAGCCAATACATATATATATGTTTATGTTTACGAGAATTAAATGATGGAGGCATCAAAAATCCCTTTGCTTTCTTGGTTATTGCTTGGTTACTGCTTGAGGACAAGCAAGTCTAAGTATGAGATGTTTTGATGTACATATTTAGTACCCTTTTTAGTGCATCTTTTGACTTCATCTTTCATTCGATTCCTAAAATAAAGGTTGAAAAATAATACAAATTTGTGTAGAATGAGCTAACGTGCAAGAAATAGAGGCTGCACAAGTTTTGATCTAACTATGTTGGAATTGGAGCGAAATCGGAGTCAAAATGAAGAAACCAAGGAAAGCAGAGAAGAGGCCGATTTCGACCTATCTAGTCGATATCGACTACAGACATAGACATAGACTCTGAGTGTCGAGACAAACAAGAACACCAGCAAAAGAAGAGTAGTCGATATCGACTACCTGACATCGATATCGACCAAATCCCATAAATGGAGTAGAGCTGAGCCCGTCAAGCAGAAATGAAGAGGTCGAAATCGATCTATCTGGTCGATATTGACTAGATTTCGACACGGATTGGACGCGCTTGTTGAGACGCGGATTGCAATTCTATCCACAAGAGCCACGGATTATCTATAGATTTAGATAGATTCGACCTTGGGAATATGTACTCTTTACCCTAAAGGTTTAGTTAGTTATTTTCTATGTTTACCTTAAATAAAAGATCTATCTTACTTGTTTGGATAGAGTTTATAGTTTAGATAGAAGATACTATCCTTGGATAGCAAGGATTAGTAGCCTATAAATAAAGCCCTAGGGGGCTAGTTTTTATTCATTCAATTACACATTCAATCATACAACAATAGAGTTAGAGTTAGAGAAGCTTTAGGGTTTGGCGTTTGCGAGAGCCGACGTTGGATTGTAAAGTTTTGGAGTTATTAATGAAAATTTCCCTTTTCATATCAATGATGTTTCCTACGATGAAGAGCGAGTAGTTTTCCGAAGCTTCTATGGTCCGGGTGAGCCCGACGTTAGCCATGCGTGCCTAAGGTAAGTATTTGATGTTGATATCGTTGTGTCTATATCATCTCCTACGATTCTATGTTTAGTCCTTATCGAAATAAAAGGGATTCATGCTAACAACTTGAGTTATAAACATAAAATTGGTAGAGACAATTAGGTTTATTTGGAAGAGTAATCCTAAGAGTTGGTGTACAGCGAAAACTTGTCCCTCGAGTGAAATAGCGCAATTGTCCGTCTTCTTTGCCTTATCAATGCATTAGTTAACGTTGTGGTCAACCCTAGCCCTAGGAGTTGCCTTTTATATACTTATTCTCATCAAAATACTGTCTTTATTCTGTCCATTGCTTCTTTCTTCATCCTTATTCGTTCGGCCTTTCTTCGCCGACAAAAGCTAACATCTTTGCAGGAACCATTCGATATCGACCTACCTAGTCAATAGCGACCACTTTGCCTTCGTCGACGGTTTTTTGTGTCGACGTCGATCTCCTTTGTTCCTGTTGCTGAGGTCGATTTCGAGTCACCAACTCGATATCGACCACCCTGTGTCGATTGGCAGTCTTCTGAGCCAGTCGATTTCTGCCACTAACATCGATATCGACCACCCTAGTCGATATCGACTGCCGTTTTTGTCTCTGCAGGTCTTCTATTGCAGAAGAAATCGAGCACTTAGGTCGAGATCGAGGCTTCTGGTCGACAAAAGACGTGAGCTTTCAAGACTATCTTGGATCCCGCTGACTTGCTTCCTCGTGGATCGATCCTGACTACCCTTCTACTACAACGGGAGGAAGTCTTGTAATTATTTGCATAGGCTAGGATTCGGTTTGCATTTATATTTTATATATTTGTTTAAGAACTCGATTTCCTCCTATCAACACCCATCAATCATTATAATGGCCGATCGTAGCTACCTAAATGTACCACTTCCCTTGTAGCTTGAAAGTGACTTGATAATTGCAGATGAATTTCATTGTTGCAATGAATTCTCTTTTGAGGGCAGGGTAGGTAAAGCTCTTTTTCTGTATAAATCTCCCAAGACCTCCCTTTTTTAGTAATGTCTATGTATCAGCACAAAGATCCAACAACTTTAAATTATCTTCGTAAAAAAATTTTGTTGTCGAATATTTATGAATCCCCAACCTTTGCCACCTTCTCCTCTCGGTTGAACACAAGTTTTCAGGCTCAATCATATCATCATTTTCAGTCATGACTTTAGGATAGAAATTAAAAGAACATGGGCGATATCATTGAGCTTCGAGTGAAAACTTCAAAGAAAACAACCTACTACAGGATCGCCGGGCACCGCTGGGCGATTGGCGGGTGCCCACGATCTGGGCTCACTGTTCCTTTGGTTTGCCTTTGAATTCCGATGAAGAAACCTTCAATCTCCGCCTTTTATTCCTTAAATTACACTCTCTGGAATGCTTTGATCTCCTTGGATGCACTGAAAAATCAGAAGATTTTTGGATGGGTCGGATTGAATAGGGATGCAATTATATTTATAGGACAATTTTGATAAAATTTTGAAAAAACAAAAGATAAAATTAAGATATACTCCCTTCGTTCTTTAATATTTGACATTTTACTATTTTGACACGTTTTTAAGGTATTAAAAACTATGTAAAATATTAACTTTTAAAAAAATTTAATAATTTTATACTTAATAGTAATAAGTATAATATAATAAAGAAAGGGGACGCCGGTGATACCGATATGGTCACTTTTGGTTCGAAAATTTCATGGAAAGGTTTTCGCTCAAAAAGTTCCCATTATGACCTATACACCAGATAAACATATTTGGAAAAAATTTGAGCGAAAAAAACTCAGTTTTGATGTATAAAGAAAGGTGACGCCAGTGATGCCTGGTCACTTTTGGTCCCAAAATTTCACGGAAAGCTTTTCGCACAAAAAGCTCCCATTATGACCTATACACCATATAAAAATGTTTGTGACACATTTGAGCAAAAAAAACTCAATTTTGATGGATAAAGAAAGGGGACGCCGGTGATGCCCATATGGTCACTTTTGGTCCGAATATTTCACGGAAAGCTTTTCGCTCAAAAAGCTCCCATTATGACCTGTACACTATACAAACATGTTTGTGAGACATTTGAGCAAAAACAACTCAATTTTATTGGATAAAGAAAGGTGACGTCGGTGATGCCGAAATGGTCACTTTTTGTCCGAAAATTTCACGGAAAGCTTTTCGCCCAAAATGCTCCCATTATGACCTATACACCATATAAACATGTTTGAGACGCATTTGAGCGAAAACAACTCAATTTTGATGGATAAAGAAAGGTGACGTCGGTGATGCCGATATGGTCACTTTTGGTCCGAAATATTCACGGAAAGTTTTTCACGCAAAAAGCTCCCATTATGACATATACACCATATAAACATGTTTGGGACACATTTGAGCGAAATTAAATCCTTTTTTATGGATGGACAAACCGTCAGAAAGGAGCAGCAAAAATTGAAAGAAAATTAGATCGGGTCTTGGTGAATGAACACTGGATGGAAGAGTATGGTAATGCCAAAGCTTTCTTTGATTCTCCTAGTGTTTCTGACCACTCCCCAGCAGTAGTAATTATTCGGAATGGTAACTCAGGGAGGAGGTATCCATTCAGATACAAAAATTTTTGGGGGAAGGAGGACGAGTTTGAGGCCATCGTTCGAGCTGCTTGGACTCCATCTGAGGTTGCGTCGAAGCAATTTAAGTTGGTTAGAAAGCTGAAAAGTGTTAAAGAGGCTCTTAAGCCTTGGAATCATGCTCGTTTCCTTGAGCTGCAAACTCAGATTGAACGAAACAAGGGCATTCTCCATGAGCTACAAGTCTGAAGCCGGGAAGAGAAAAACAACGAAAGTCTTGATGAGCAGATTGTAGTTGCTGAACAGGAGCTCAGGAAAAGTATTGCCAGACTGATCAGCATTACATCCCAGAAGGCCAAGCTTCATTGGCTCACCATGGATGAGGAAACCTCCTCTCTGTTTCACAGAAGTGTCAAGGAACGACAGTCCAGAAATGCAATTTTGGTCATGAAAAATTCTGCGGGCAGATTTTTGGAGAATGAAGGGGAAATCCGACAGCACATTCTGCAATTTTTTACTCAACTTCTCTCGACAGAAGCAAGCACTAATGCTTTCCCTGAAGTGGTAAATCTATAGAAAGTAATGCGTAATTACAAATGGGGCAAGACAAAATAGCCTTGCCAAAGGTGGCTTTCGCCATACACACCTAACTCCCCGGTGTGAAACCTCCCACAAAAGATACAAAAGTGTGTCTCCTATGGTATACCCCCATACCACTATATCACCACTGCACCCCTCTACTCCCTAAATTACCTAGCTATTTTGTGACTCTGTTCACCCATCTTCTATCCCTGGATGACTTGCACTTGCATCTCAAGGATATTCTGGACTTACAATTTTTTATTACTCGATGAGCCCAAACAACCGGCAAACAAGCCTCTCCCCCAAACACTACTTCGTTTCTCCCTAACCATGTGAAGTAGATAAATGCACAAAAAACCAAGGAAAACTGGAGATTTCTGTACCGTAGGGCTCTCACTGGCAAACCATGCCAGCCACTCCTCAATCCCACCTGGTCTTCTCGGCAACCCAATCCAAGACCATACAATATCTCTGGCAATCAGCACTAATGCTTTCCCTACAAACCTGAAGGCGCAACAGTATGTCAGAATAGATGGACTGCACTTATGGAGATTCCAAGCTATGATGTGATAAGGAGATGTATGTGGAGCATAGGGAATAATAACTCTCCCAGACCGGATGGCTTTGGGAGTAGTTTCTTCAAGGATGCGTGGAGTATTGTGGGTCATGATACCTATGAAGCGATCAGAGAGGTTTTCAGAAATGGGAGAGTGCTTAAACAACTCAATGCAACCTTTATTTCTCTTATTCCAAAGGTGTCCAACCCCACCTTAGTGAAGGATCTGAGGTCTATCTCATGTTGTAACACAGTCATGAAGGTGATTACGAAGATCATAGCAGGGAGAATCAAGGCAGATTTGAATGGGCTGATTTCAGATAGTCAGTGGGCTTTTATCCATGGTCGTTCTATTACGCACAACTGTGCTGTTGCATTAGAGATTGTGAATTGGTATGGAATGAAGAGGGTTTCCCCAAGATGCACGATTAAGGTTGACCTACAAAAAGCTTATGGTTACCTAAGCTGGAGTTTCATCGAGAAGACACTATCCTACCTCAACTTCCCGAGGAATTTAGTTGAGCTGATTATGGACTCCGTTACCTCTACATCTTTCTGGGTGCTCATTAATGGTTCGCCTGAGGGATTCTTTCCGGGGAAGAGGGGGATCAGACAAGGGGATCCCCTTTCCCCTTATATCTTCGTTTTATGCATGGAAATGCTAAGCGGAATGCTTTGGAAGGCTGCGGAAAACCCGTTATTCAAGTTTCACCCGAAATGCAAACACCTTAAGCTCACGCACCTTGCTTTCGCCGACGACCTTCTTGTTTTCTGTCATGCTAATTGTATGTCTGTTGGGATTGTAAAGGATTGCCTGGACTCCTTCATTGCTACCTCCAGACTCAATGCCAACAAGGATAAGAGTGAGGTCTTCATTGCTGGAGTTTCGAATGGGCTGTCTGCGCAGCTGGTTCAGCAGCTTGGGTTTACAGCTGGAATTTTTCCTGTCCACTACCTGGGCATGCCACTACACTCAAAGACAGTCGCCGTGTCTGAATATGGGGCTCTCTATTATAAGATTGGATCTCTCATCCAATCTTGGGCCTCTAGGAAGCTTTCTTATGCGGGGAGATTACAGCTGCTCAAATGTGTTTGTGGGGGTATCACCACATTTTGGAGCCAGGTGATTGTGCTACCCCAGGGAGTCATTGACAGAATAGAAAGTATTTGTAAGAAGTTCCTCTGGAATGGGAATACGGAAGGAAGGAAATATTTAGTGAAATGGACGGAGGTCACTAAACCACTGGCTGAGGGTGGTCTTGATATCCGTGAGCTCTTATCGTGGAATAAGAGTCTGCAATGGAAACTGATTGTCGATTTGGCGCTTGATAGGCCAAGTATCTGGACTAAATGGTGTGCTCAGAATCATCTTCGTGGTGAATCTATTTGGGTTGTGCAGAGGAAAGTTGATGACTGCTGGCTCTGGAAGGGGTTGCTTACCACCAGGGACGACCTAATGGGCTTGATGGCTGTGGATGAGGAGCAACTCCCGACTCTGGATGAGTTCCTACTTCCGTCCGGGGGAGTGTCTTGCATGAAGATTTACCATGCGCTGCGTGACAGAAATGATGAAGTCAGCTGGGGGACAATTATCTGGGGAGAATTACAGTGCCGAAAGTGGGCGTTTGTCGTCTAGCTTGCTATCAGAAAGCGGCTAAGTACTGGAAGACGAGTAAAGCATTGGAAAGGGACCGAAGTTGTTGCATGTGTGTTATGCCATCAGGTAGAAGAGTGTGAGGACCACTTGTGGTTTGCTTGTCCAAAAATATGTGAAGTACAACAACTTGTGTTCGGTTGGATTGGGATTGCATGCCGATTTGCCACAATTGGGGAATGGATTACATGGTTTGCTCGAGAACCAGTGAAGGTCAGAAAGACGCAACTTTATCAAGCTAAACTTATGGCATTTGAAGCAACGATATATTTTACATGGATGTATAGGAACAAGCTTATATTTAGTAGTGAGCAATTCCTTCCTAGGACTTGCGCTGGACACATTGTATCTAGCTGTCGCTCTCGCCTTTGAGCTAAGTGGAAAAACAAAGCACTTGTTAAAAGGTTGGAGCGAAAGCTTGGTTGGGAAACATAGTTGCATAGAAGATTAGATAGAGAGTAGGACACTAGAGAGGTATAGAGGGTATATGTTGGACATGGGGCTTTTTATAAGGTTAGAGGAATCCTTTTGTTTGGATGATTCCTTTTTTTTAAATAAGACCCTTTTGTATGGTCTTATTCTTTTGTAATTGGATTATTCCCCCTATCTATATATTTACCCGTTCAAGCGAAAACAACTCAATTTTGATGGATAAAGAAAGATGACGTCGATGATGCCGATATGGTCACTTTTGGTCTGAAAATTTCACGAAAAGCTTTTCGCGCAAAAAGCTCCAATTATGACCTATACACCATATAAACATGTTTGGGACACATTTGAGCGAAAAACAATTCAGTTTTGATGTATAAAGAAAGGTGACGCCAGTGATGCCGATATGGTCACTTTTGGTCCAAAAATTTCACGGAAAGCTTTTCGCACAAAAAGCTCTCATTATGACCTATACACCATATAAAAATGTTTGGAACATATTTGAGAAAAAAAAAAACTCAATTTTGATGGATAAAGAAAGGGGACGCCGGTGATGCCGATATGGTCACTTTTGGTCCGAAAATTTCACGAAAGGTTTTCGCTCAAAAAGCTCCCATTATGACCTATATACCATATAAACATGTTTGGGACGAATTTGAACGAAAACAACTCAGTTTTGATGTATAAAGAAAGGTGACGCCAGTGATGCTGAAATGGTTACTTTTGGTCCGAAAATTTCACGGAAAGCTTTTCGCACAAAAAGCTCACATTATGACCTATACACCATATAAAAATGTTTGGGACACATTTGAGCAAAAAAAACTCAATTTTGATGGATAAAGAAAGGGGACGCCGGTGATGCCGATATGGTCACTTTTGGTCCGAAAATTTCACGAAAGGTTTTCGCTCAAAAAGCTCCCATTATGACCTATATACCATATAAACATGTTTGGGACGAATTTGAACGAAAACAACTCAGTTTTGATGTATAAAGAAAGGTGACGCCAGTGATGCTGAAATGGTTACTTTTGGTCCGAAAATTTCACGGAAAGCTTTTCGCACAAAAAGCTCACATTATGACCTATACACCATATAAAAATGTTTGGGACACATTTGAGCAAAAAAAACTCAATTTTGATGGATAAAGAAAGGGGACGCCGGTGATGCCGATATGGTCACTTTTGGTCCGAAAATTTCACGGAAAGGTTTTCGCTCAAAAAGCTCCCATTATGACCTATACACCATATAAACATGTTTGAGATGAATTTGAGCAAAAACAACTCAGTTTTGTTGGATAAAGAAAGGTGACGTCAATGATGCCGATATGGTCACTTTTGGTCCGAAAATTTCACGAAAAGTTTTTCGCACAAAAAGCTCTCATTATGACCAATATACACCATATAAACATGTTTGGGACACATTTGAGCAAAAATAACTCAATTTTAATGGATAAAGAAAGGTGACGTCGGTGATGCCGAAATGGTCACTTTTGGTCCGAAAATTTCACGGAATGCTTTTCGCACAAAAAGCTCCCATTATAACCTATACACCATATAAACATGTTTGGGACACATTTGAGCAAAAACAACTCAATTTTATTGGATGAAGAAAGGTGACGTCGGTGCTCCAATACTTTTGGGCCAGCCGGGTGTGTGTTTAATTGTTTGTTTAGTGTTTGGTAATGTATATAACTTGTTATGTGTTATTGTTTTAATTACTCACTTTAGATTTAATATAAATATAAAATAAATGAAATATACTATACTATATATTATATTTATGAGATTTAAAAATATAACATTATAATTGAAATTTAAAGATATTATATTATAAGCCTTGGATTTTGATATGTGGTTAGCCGTAGGATGGTCCGATCTTCGACAATCAAGACTCTAATTCAAGAATTGAACAAGAAACAAGCAAGAACTCAAGTACTCGAACAAGATTTAATCAAGAACTCAAGAAACACTCAAGAACGCAGCAAGACTCAATAAAGAACAATAAGACACGATTGAAATTGAAAGAAAGACTCGAACATAACAATGTAAAGACCGATAGATTGGGTGAGTCGATCTATATAGAACAAGATGAAGAACCCATGCCTCCGTAGAGGGTAGGAACCAACACCAATGACTATATAACCCGCCTCTACAACCCCACACAACCAAGCGGACAACTTGGAGGCACAAGGAGGGGGCTCGTGGATACCAGGGATTACCAAACCTTCGCGAGATTGACAAACACAAGGCAAACCAAGCTGAAACGATACCAATTTGCAATCGATGAGCAACGCTTCGAATCGATTGGATTTGCACTCAATGTGTTTTACACTAAAGAGAAAGCTTTGTATTTAAAGAGAGGTGTCCAGTTTGAAAATGGACGATCAACTGCTCTTATAGAACCCTAGGGCTGATTTTTTTAATGAGAATACTAATTAAAAGAATAATTAAAATAAATTCCTAAAATTACCTAAAATAACTTAAGTAAAAGAGATACTAAAAATAACAATGAAAATCTTCAGGTCTTGGCGTCGAGGCTCCTGGCATCGGCGTCGAGGGCAACAGCAAGAGAAGAACATAGGTAAGTCTTCAATCGCTCGAGAATCGATTATAGCTCACGAACATGAAAGAGCGTGTTCGGCAGTGTCTTGGATGGTCCCGCATCAAATTTTTAAAGAGAATTTGGAAAATAGGTTTGTTGGAATTGATTTAATTACTTGAAAAGTGAGATTTTTGGAAATATCCTAACCTTGTCAAATTTATTTTGATAAAATAATAATATAAGTTGAATAAAGAGCAATGTTTTATGAATGGATTTTTGATGACTTGAGAAAACGTTTTAAGTAGAGATTTAGCCTTAGACTTGTATTTTGAAAATGTTCCTCAAAAGGATTTATGTTTTAAAACCAATATGCTGGGATTATTTTAATAATATAATTTTGGGAAATTGGTTTAAGGATTCAAATGCTTCATGTCGGGATTTGGCTAAGTAAGATTTAAAGGAATTCTTTGTTTATTGCGTTGACTTATTTTGAGACTTAAGGGTTTGGGAAAACTTAGGAATTGACTTACTTGTCTACCTTGTGTGTATATAAATTATGATATGTTGATATTGTTATGATATGTTATATTATGTGATGATTTGAGTATGAATATACCTTAGAGTATGAATATGACTTATATATAATAATAATGGTGCATGATTCTAAATGATGGGTATATGGTATAATGATGAGTTGAAATGATCAAGTGTTTTGAGATTATGAGATATTATATGTTGAGATGAGATGAACATGAAATAAGCATAATGAGATAAGATGGAATAATCTGAAATGAGATATGCAAAGTTATGTATGATAGTTAGGGGCGCCTTGTGTGAATTAGATAGACTTATGCATATGTGTATGTTTATTAGGTGATTTGTGATCTATTGGACATTGCTTATTATTGGTGTTGATTGCTTGGATTCTGCGCACCTCCAGGTAAGTTTCCTACGGGAGCTTACTAAGTAACCCGGACCTCATGCCTGATGTGTCATAGTATGTAGATTTTTCATATGCATAAAAGCATGCCATGTAGTATCATGCTTAGGACTTGCACTTATGAATGAGCATCCTTATTCTTTGTGCGTTTGAAAAGAGAACGGCCGTTATCTATGAGTCTTAGAGTCTTTGTTAGGGTCATAGGGTAGCCCAGCTTCATCGGGTGCCCTGAGTCAGTATTGTCGATATATGAGCATGATGATGAGATAGCCCAGCACCATCGGGCACGAGCATTATATATGATATGATGATGAGATATGATATCCTATGATGAGATATGATATGCTATAGCATCGAACTGGCCAGTCTCTGCACTAACGGGAAGGGGTGCAGAGGTAGGAGAGGGATATGCCACTTGGCATTCTTTGGGCACCTTTACAGTTCTTTTCTGCATATTATATAAACTAGGAGCATGATAGTGTGATTTAAATTCCGTACTGCATTAGAACATCCTTTATTCTAGGTATAGGCGTATTATATGTCCTCAACGAAGTCTTTAGGGCCCACATACGTCTCTGGGCCTGACTTCGTGGATAGACTTAGGTACCCGCCCTTTTGCTGCTGTGTGCTTCTATGGCGAGGGATCCTCGTGGGCGAAAGCGAAGAACCGGACTAACCCGCTAATTTGGCTTAAATGTCATTTGATTATGATGTTGGTTTTGAACCGGTCTCGCCGTGGCAAGTTGTACTTTACTTCCGCTTTCAACAGTCTCGAAAATGAACTTCCGCGATATAGTCTTAGGACAGCTTAAGGGTTCCCAGTGGCCCTTCGATTGTTTGGGGGTTCTAAACCCCCACTTTAAATACTGATCCTTTGAGGTTTGAAACCTCGACCCGTACTCGAATTGCAAGATCTGAACGAAGGTAACCAACCTTCGAAACGTAACCCAGGTATTTATATTCGGGCCGTTACATTTGAGCGAAAAACAACTCAATTTTTATGGATAAAGGAAGGTGACGACGGTGATGCCGAAATGGTCACTTTTGGTCCGAAAATTTCACAGAAAGCTTTTCGTGCAAAAAACTCCTATTATGGCCTATACTCCATATAAACACGTTTGACACACATTTGAGCGAAAACAACTCAGTTTTGATGGATAAAGAAAGGTCACGCCGGTTATGCCGAAATGGTCACTTTTGGTCCGAAAATTTCACGGAAAGCTTTTCGCGCAAAAAGCTCCTATTAAGACCTATACACCAAATAAATATCTTTGGGACACATTTTAGCGAAAACAACTCAGTTGTGATGGATAAAGAAAGGTGATGCCGGTGATGCCGATATGGTAACTTTTGGTCCGAAAATTTCACGGAAAGCTTTTCGCGCAAAAAGCTCCCATTATGACCTATTCACCATCTAAACATGTTTGGGACACATTGGAGCGAAAACAACTCATTTTTGACGGATAATGAAAGGTGGCGCCGATATGGTCCCTTTTGGCCGGAAAATTTCACGGAAAGCTTTTCGCGCAGAAAGCTCCTATTATGGCCTATACTCCATATAAACACGTTTGGCACACATTTGAGCGAAAACAACTCAATTTTGATGGATAAAGGAAGGTCACGCTAGTTATGCCGAAATGGTCACTTTTGGTACGAAAATTTAACGTAATGCTTTTCGCGCAAAAAGCTCCCATTATGACCTATACACCATATAAACACGTTTGGCACAATTTGAGCGAAAACAACTCAGTTTTGATGGATAAAGAAATGTGACGCCAGTGATGCCGAAATGGTCACTTTTGGTCAGAAAATTTCACGAAAAGCTTTTTGCGCAAAAATCTCCCATTATGACCTATACACCATCTAAACATGTTTGGGACACAATTGACCGAAAACAACTCATTTTTTATGGATAAAGAAAGGTGATGCCGATATAGTCACTTTTGGTCCGAAAATTTCTCGAAACGCTTTTCGCGCAGAAAGCTCCTATTATGGCCTATACTCCATATAAACACGTTTGGCACACATTTGAGCGAAAACAACTTAGTTTTGATGGATAAAGGAAGGTGACGACGGTGATGCCGAAATGGTTACTTTTGGTCCGAAAATTTCACGAAAAGCTTTTCGCGCAAAAAGCTCCTATTAAGACCTATACACCAAATAAATATCTATGGGACACATTTTAGCGAAAACAACTCAGTTGTGATGGATAAAGAAAGGTGATGCCGGTGATGCCAATATGGTCACTTTTGGTCCGAAAATTTCACGGAAAGCTTTTCGCACAAAAAGCTCCCATTATGACCTATACACCATCTAAACATGTTTGGGACACATTTGAGCGAAAACAACTCATTTTTGACGGATACTAAAAGGTGGCGCCGATATGGTCACTTTTGGCCGGAAAATTTAACGGAAACCTTTTCGCGCAAAAAGCTCCTATTATGGCCTATAGTCCATCTAAACACGTTTGGCACACATTTGAATGAAAAAAACTCAGTTTTGATGGATAAAGGAAGATCACGCTGGTTATGCCGAAATGGTCACTTTTGGTCCGAAAATTTAACGTAAAGCTTTTCCCGCAAAAAGCTCCCATTATAACCTATACACCATATAAACATGTTTGGGAAACATCTGAGTGAAAACAACTCAGTTTTGATGTATAAAGAAAGGTGACGTCGGTGATGCCGAAATGGTGACTTTTGGTCCGAAAATATCACGGAAAGCTTTTCGCGCAAAAAGCTCCCATTATGACCTATACACCATCTAAACATGTTTGGGACACATTTGAGCGAAAACAACTCATTTTTGATGGATAAAGAAACGTGATGCTGATATGGTCACTTTTTGTCCGAAAATGTCAAGGAAAGCTTTTCGCACAGAAAGCTCCTATTATGACCTATACTCCATATAAACACGTTTGCCACACATTTGAACGAAAACAACTCTGTTTTGACGGATAAAGAAAGTTGACGTCGGAGATGCCAAAATGGTCACTTTTGGTCCGAAAATTTCAGGGAAAGGTTTTCGTGCAAATAGCTCATATTATGACCTATACACCATATAAACATGTTTGGGAAACATTTGAGCGAAAACAACTCATTTTTTATGGAAAAAGAAAAGTGACACCGGTGATCCTGATATGGTCACTTTTGGTCCGAAAATTTCACGCAAAGCTTTTCGCGCAAAAATCTCCCATTATGACCTATACACAGTCTCAGCATGTTTGGGCACATATGGCCGAAAACAACTCATTTTTTATGGATAAAGAAAGGTGATGCTGATATAGTCACTTTTGGTCCGAAAATTTCATGGAACGCTTTTCGCGTAGAAAGCTCCTATTATGGCCTATAACCATATAAACACGTTTGGCACTCATTTGAACGAAAACAACTCAGTTTTGATGGATAAAGGAAGGTGACGACGGTGATGCCGAAATGGTTACTTTTGGTCCGAAAATTTCACGGAAAGCTTTTCGCGCAAAAAGCTCCTATTAAGACCTATACACTAAAAAAATATCATTGGGACACATTTTAGCGAAAACAACTCAGTTGTGATGTATAAAGAAAGGTGACGCCGGTGATGCCGGTATGGTCACTTTTGGTCCGAAAATTTCACGGAAAGCTTTTCGCGCAAAAAGCTCCCATTATGACCTATACACCATCTAAACATGCTTGGGACACATTTGAGCGAAAACAACTCATTTTTATGGATAAAGAAAGGTGATGCCGATATCGTCACTTTTGGTCCGAAAATTTCACGAAAAGCTTTACGCGCAGAAAGCTCCTATTATGACCTATACTCCATATAAACACGTTTGGCACAATTTGAGCGAAAACAACTCAGTTTTGATGGATAAAGAAATGTGACGTCAGTGATGCCGAAATGGTCACTTTTGGTCAGAAAATTTCAAGGAAAGCTTTTCGCGCAAAAATCTCCCATTATGACCTATACACCATCTAAAGATGTTTGGGACACATTTGGCCGAAAACAACTCATTTTTTATGGATAAAGAAAGGTGATGCCGATATAGTCACTTTTGGTCCGAAAATTTCTCAGAACGCTTTTCGCGCATAAAGCTCCTATTATGGCCTATACTCCATATAAACACGTTTGGCACACATTTGAGCGAAAACAACTTAGTTTTGATGGATAAAGGAAGGTGATGACGGTGATGCCGAAATGGTTACTTTTGGTCCGAAAATTTCACGTAAAGCTTTTCGCGCAAAAAGCTCCTATTATGACATATACACCAAATAAATATCTTTGGGACACATTTTAGCGAAAACAACTCAGTTGTGATGGATAAAGAAAGGTGATGCCAATATGGTCACTTTTGGTCCGAAAATTTCACGTAAAGCTTTTCGCGCAAAAAGCTCCCATTATAACCTATACACCATATAAACATGTTTGGGAAACATTTGAGCGAAAATAACTCAGTTTTGATGTATAAAGAAAGGTGATGTCGGTGATGCCGAAATGGTAACATTTGGTCCGAAAATATCACGGAAAGCTTTTCGCGCAAAAAGCTCACATTATGACCTATACAACATCTAAACATGTTTGGGACACATTTGAGCGAAAACAACTCATTTTAGATGGATAAAGAAACGTGATGCCGATATGGTCACTTTTTGTCCGAAAATGTCAAGTAAAGCTTTTCGCGGAGAAAGGTCCTATTATGACCTATACTCCATATAAACACGTTTGCCACACATTTGAACGAAAACAACTCTGATTTGACGGATAAAGAAAGGTGACGTCGGAGATGCCGAAATGGTCACTTTTGGTCCGAAAATTTCAGGGAAAACTTTTCGTGCAAATAGCTCATATTATGACCTATACACCATATAAACATGTTTGGGAAACAATTGAGCGAAAACAACTCATTTTTGATGGATAAAGAGAAGTGACGCCGGTGAACCCGATATGGTCACTTTTGGTCCGAACATTTCACGCAAAGCTTTTCGCGCAAAAATCTCCCATTATGACCTATACACAGTCTAAGCATGTTTGGGCACATTTAGCCGAAAACAACTCATTTTTTATGGATAAAGAAAGGTGATGCCGATATAGTCACTTTTGGTCCGAAAATTTCACGGAACGCTTTTCGCGTAGAAAGCTCCTATTATGGCCTATACTCCATATAAACACGTTTGGCACTCATTTGAACGAAAACAACTCAGTTTTGATGGATAAAGGAAGGTGACGACGGTGATGCCGAAATGGTTACTTTTGGTCCGAAAATTTCACGGAAAGCTTTTCACGCAAAAAGCACCTATGAAGACCTATACACCAAAAAAATATCATTGGGACACATTTTAGCGAAAACAACTCAGTTGTGATGGATAAAGAAAGGTGACCCCGATGATGCCGGTATGGTCACTTTTGGTCCGAAAATTTCACGGAAAGCTTTTCGCGCAGAAAACTCCTATTATGGCCTATACTCCATATAAACACGTTTGGCACACATTTGAGCGAAAACAACTCAATTTTGATGGATAAAGGAAGGTCACGCTAGTTATGCCGAAATGGTCACTTTTGGTCCGAAAATATCACGGAAAGCTTTTCGCGCAAAAAGCTCCCATTATGACCTATACACTATATAAACACGTTTGGCACAATTTGAGCGAAAACAACTCAGTTTTGATGGATAAAGAAATGTGACGCCAGTGATGCCGAAATGGTCACTTTTGGTCAGAAAATTTCACGGAAAGCTTTTTGCGCAAAAATCTCCCATTATGACCTATACACCATCTAAACATGTTTGGGACACAATTGACCGAAAACAACTCATTTTTTATGGATAAAGAAAGTTGATGCCGATATAGTCACTTTTGGTCCGAAAATTTCTCGAAACGCTTTTCGCGCAGAAAGCTCCTATTATGGCCTATACTCCATATAAACACGTTTGGCACACATTTGAGCGAAAACAACTTAGTTTTGATGGATAAAGGAAGGTGACGACGGTGATGCCGAAATGGTTACTTTTGGTCCGAAAATTTCACGAAAAGCTTTTCGCGCAAAAAGCTCCTATTAAGACCTATACACCAAATAAATATATATGGGACACATTTTAGCGAAAACAACTCAGTTGTGATGGATAAAGAAAGGTGATGCCGGTGATGCCAATATGGTCACTTTTGGTCCGAAAATTTCACGGAAAGCTTTTCGCACAAAAAGCTCCCATTATGACCTATACACCATCTAAACATGTTTGGGACACATTTGAGCGAAAACAACTCATTTTTGACGGATACTGAAAGGTGGCGCCGATATGGTCACTTTTGGCCGGAAAATTTAACGGAAACCTTTTCGCGCAAAAAGCTCCTATTATGGCCTATAGTCCATCTAAACACGTTTGGCACACATTTGAATGAAAAAAACTCAGTTTTGATGGATAAAGGAAGATCACGCTGGTTATGCCGAAATGGTCACTTTTGGTCCGAAAATTTAACGTAAAGCTTTTCGCGCAAAAAGCTCCCATTATAACCTATACACCATATAAACATGTTTGGGAAACATCTGAGTGAAAACAACTCAGTTTTGATGTATAAAGAAAGGTGACGTCGGTGATGCCGAAATGGTGACTTTTGGTCCGAAAATATCACGGAAAGCTTTTCGCGCAAAAAGCTCCCATTATGACCTATACACCATCTAAACATGTTTGGGACACATTTGAGCAAAAACAACTCATTTTTGATGGATAAAGAAACGTGATGCCGATATGGTCACTTTTTGTCCGAAAATGTCAAGGAAAGCTTTTCGCACAGAAAGCTCCTATTATGACCTATACTCCATATAAACACGTTTGCCACACATTTGAACGAAAACAACTCTGTTTTGACGGATAAAGAAAGTTGACGTCGGAGATGCCGAAATGGTCACTTTTGGTCCGAAAATTTCAGGGAAAGGTTTTCGTGCAAATAGCTCATATTATGACCTATACACCATATAAACATGTTTGGGAAACATTTGAGCGAAAACAACTCATTTTTTATGGATAAAGAAAAGTGACGCCGGTGATCCTGATATGGTCACTTTTGGTCCGAAAATTTCACGCAAAGCTTTTCGCGCAAAAATCTCCCATTATGACCTATACACAGTCTCAGCATGTTTGGGCACATATGGCCGAAAACAACTCATTTTTTATGGATAAAGAAAGGTGATGCCGATATCGTCACTTTTGGTCCGAAAATTTCACGGAACGCTTTTCGCGTAGAAAGCTCCTATTATGGCCTATAACCATATAAAAACGTTTGGCACTCATTTGAACGAAAACAACTCAGTTTTGATGGATAAAGGAAGGTGACGACGGTGATGCCGAAATGGTTACTTTTGGTCCGAAAATTTCACGGAAAGCTTTTCGCGCAAAAAGCTCCTATTAAGACCTATACACTAAAAAAATATCATTGGGACACATTTTAGCGAAAACAACTCAGTTGTGATGTATAAAGAAAGGTGACGCCGGTGATGCCGGTATGGTCACTTTTGGTCCGAAAATTTCACGGAAAGCTTTTCGCGCAAAAAGCTCCCATTATGACCTATACACCATCTAAACATGCTTGGGACACATTTGAGCGAAAACAACTCATTTTTATGGATAAAGAAAGGTGATGCCGATATCGTCACTTTTGGTCCGAAAATTTCACGAAAAGCTTTTCGCGCAGAAAGCTCCTATTATGACCTATACTCCATATAAACACGTTTGGCACAATTTGAGCGAAAACAACTCAGTTTTGATGGATAAAGAAATGTGACGTCAGTGATGCCGAAATGGTCACTTTTGGTCAGAAAATTTCAAGGAAAGCTTTTCGCGCAAAAATCTCCCATTATGACCTATACACCATCTAAAAATGTTTGGGACACATTTGGCCGAAAACAACTCATTTTTTATGGATAAAGAAAGGTGATGCCGATATAGTCACTTTTGGTCCGAAAATTTCTCAGAACGCTTTTCGCGCATAAAGCTCCTATTATGGCCTATACTCCATATAAACACGTTTGGCACACATTTGAGCGAAAACAACTTAGTTTTGATGGATAAAGGAAGGTGATGACGGAGATGCCGAAATGGTTACTTTTGGTCCGAAAATTTCACGGAAAGCTTTTCGCGCAAAAAGCTCCTATTAAGACATATACACCAAATAAATATCTTTGGGACACATTTTAGCGAAAACAACTCAGTTGTGATGGATAAAGAAAGGTGATGCCAATATGGTCACTTTTGGTCCGAAAATTTCACGTAAAGCTTTTCGCGCAAAAAGCTCCCATTATAACCTATACACCATATAAACATGTTTGGGAAACATTTGAGCGAAAACAACTCAGTTTTGATGTATAAAGAAAGGTGACGTCGGTGATGCCGAAATGGTAACATTTGGTCCGAAAATATCACGGAAAGCTTTTCGCGCAAAAAGCTCACATTATGACCTATACAGCATCTAAACATGTTTGGGACACATTTGAGCGAAAACAACTCATTTTAGATGGATAAAGAAACGTGATGCCGATATGGTCACTTTTTGTCCGAAAATGTCAAGGAAAGCTTTTCGCACAGAAAGCTCCTATTATGACCTATACTCCATATAAACACGTTTGCCACACATTTGAACGAAAACAACTCTGTTTTGACGGATAAAGAAAGTTGACGTCGGAGATGCCGAAATGGTCACTTTTGGTCCGAAAATTTCAGGGAAAGGTTTTCGTGCAAATAGCTCATATTATGACCTATACACCATATAAACATGTTTGGGAAACATTTGAGCGAAAACAACTCATTTTTTATGGATAAAGAAAAGTGACGCCGGTGATCCTGATATGGTCACTTTTGGTCCGAAAATTTCAAGCAAAGCTTTTCGCGCAAAAATCTCCCATTATGACCTATACACAGTCTCAGCATGTTTGGGCACATATGGCCGAAAACAACTCATTTTTTATGGATAAAGAAAGGTGATGCCGATATCGTCACTTTTGGTCCGAAAATTTCACGGAACGCTTTTCGCGTAGAAAGCTCCTATTATGGCCTATAACCATATAAAAACGTTTGGCACTCATTTGAACGAAAACAACTCAGTTTTGATGGATAAAGGAAGGTGACGACAGTGATGCCGAAATGGTTACTTTTGGTCCGAAAATTTCACGGAAAGCTTTTCGCGCAAAAAGCTCCTATTAAGACCTATACACTAAAAAAATATCATTGGGACACATTTTAGCGAAAACAACTCAGTTGTGATGTATAAAGAAAGGTGACGCCGGTGATGCCGGTATGGTCACTTTTGGTCCGAAAATTTCACGGAAAGCTTTTCGCGCAAAAAGCTCCCATTATGACCTATACACCATCTAAACATGCTTGGGACACATTTGAGCGAAAACAACTCATTTTTATGGATAAAGAAAGGTGATGCCGATATCGTCACTTTTGGTCCGAAAATTTCACGAAAAGCTTTTCGCGCAGAAAGCTCCTATTATGACCTATACTCCATATAAACACGTTTGGCACAATTTGAGCGAAAACAACTCAGTTTTGATGGATAAAGAAATGTGACGTCAGTGATGCCGAAATGGTCACTTTTGGTCAGAAAATTTCAAGGAAAGCTTTTCGCGCAAAAATCTCCCATTATGACCTATACACCATCTAAACATGTTTGGGACACATTTGGCCGAAAACAACTCATTTTTTATGGATAAAGAAAGGTGATGCCGATATAGTCACTTTTGGTCCGAAAATTTCTCAGAACGCTTTTCGCGCATAAAGCTCCTATTATGGCCTATACTCCATATAAACACGTTTGGCACACATTTGAGCGAAAACAACTTAGTTTTGATGGATAAAGGAAGGTGATGACGGAGATGCCGAAATGGTTACTTTTGGTCCGAAAATTTCACGGAAAGCTTTTCGCGCAAAAACCTCCTATTAAGACATATACACCAAATAAATATCTTTGGGACACATTTTAGCGAAAACAACTCAGTTGTGATGGATAAAGAAAGGTGATGCCAATATGGTCACTTTTGGTCCGAAAATTTCACGTAAAGCTTTTCGCGCAAAAAGCTCCCATTATAACCTATACACCATATAAACATGTTTGGGAAACATTTGAGCGAAAACAACTCAGTTTTGATGTATAAAGAAAGGTGACGTCGGTGATGCCGAAATGGTAACATTTGGTCCGAAAATATCACGGAAAGCTTTTCGCGCAAAAAGCTCACATTATGACCTATACAGCATCTAAACATGTTTGGGACACATTTGAGCGAAAACAACTCATTTTAGATGGATAAAGAAACGTGATGCCGATATGGTCACTTTTTGTCCGAAAATGTCAAGGAAAGCTTTTCACGGAGAAAGGTCCTATTATGACCTATACTCCATATAAACACGTTTGCCACACATTTGAACGAAAACAACTCTGATTTGACGGATAAAGAAAGGTGACGTCGGAGATGCCGAAATGGTCACTTTTGGTCCGAAAATTTCAGGGAAAACTTTTCGTGCAAATAGCTCATATTATGACCTATACACCATATAAACATGTTTGGGAAACATTTGAGCGAAAACAACTCATTTTTGATGGATAAAGAGAAGTGACGCCGGTGATCCCGATATGGTCACTTTTGGTCCGAACATTTCACGCAAAGCTTTTCGCGCAAAAATCTCCCATTATGACCTATACACAGTCTAAGCATGTTTGGGCACATTTAGCCGAAAACAACTCATTTTTTATGGATAAAGAAAGGTGATGCCGATATAGTCACTTTTGGTCCGAAAATTTCACGGAACGCTTTTCGCGTAGAAAGCTCCTATTATGGCCTATACTCCATATAAACACGTTTGGCACTCATTTGAACGAAAACAACTCAGTTTTGATGGATAAAGGAAGGTGACGACGGTGATGCCGAAATGGTTACTTTTGGTCCGAAAATTTCACGGAAAGCTTTTCACGCAAAAAGCTCCTATGAAGACCTATACACCAAAAAAATATCATTGGGACACATTTTAGCGAAAACAACTCAGTTGTGATGGATAAAGAAAGGTGACCCCGATGATGCCGGTATGGTCACTTTTGGTCCGAAAATTTCACGGAAAGCTTTTCGCGCAAAAAGCTCCCATTATGACCTATACACCATCTAAACATGTTTGGGACACATTTGAGCGAAAACAACTCATTTTTTATGGATAAAGAAAGGTGATGCCGATATCGTCACTTTTGGTCCGAAAATTTCACGAAAAGCTTTTCGCGCAGAAAGCTCCTATTATGACCTATACTCTATATAAACACGTTTGGCACAATTTGAGCGAAAACAACTCAGTTTTCATGGATAAAGAAATGTGACGTCATTGATCCCGAAATGGTCACTTTTGGACAGAAAATTTCAAGGAAAGCTTTTCGCGCAAAAATCTCCCATTATGACCTATACACCATCTAAACATGTTTGGGACACATTTGGCCGAAAACAACTCATTTTTTATGGATAAAGAAAGTTGATGCCGATATAGTCACTTTTGGTCCAAAAATTTCTCGGAACGCTTTTCGCGCAGAAAGCTCCTATTGTGGCCTATACACCATCTAAACATGTTTGGGACACATTGGAGCGAAAACAACTCATTTTTGACGGATAATGAAAGGTGGCGCCGATATGGTCCCTTTTGGCCGAAAAATTTCACGGAAAGCTTTTCGCGCAGAAAGCTCCTATTATGGCCTATACTCCATATAAACACGTTTGGCACACATTTGAGCGAAAACAACTCAATTTTGATGGATAAAGGAAGGTCACGCTAGTTATGCCGAAATGGTCACTTTTGGTACGAAAATTTAACGTAAAGCTTTTCGCGCAAAAAGCTCCCATTATGACCTATACACTATATAAACACGTTTGGCACAATTTGAGCGAAAACAACTCAGTTTTGATGGATAAAGAAATGTGACGCCAGTGATGCCGAAATGGTCACTTTTGGTCAGAAAATTTCACGGAAAGCTTTTTGCGCAAAAATCTCCCATTATGACCTATACACCATCTAAACATGTTTGGGACACAATTGACCGAAAACAACTCATTTTTTATGGATAAAGAAAGGTGATGCCGATATAGTCACTTTTGGTCCGAAAATTTCTCGAAACGCTTTTCGCGCAGAAAGCTCCTATTATGGCCTATACTCCATATAAACACGTTTGGCACACATTTGAGCGAAAACAACTTAGTTTTGATGGATAAAGGAAGGTGACGACGGTGATGCCGAAATGGTTACTTTTGGTCCGAAAATTTCACGAAAAGCTTTTCGCGCAAAAAGCTCCTATTAAGACCTATACACCAAATAAATATATATGGGACACATTTTAGCGAAAACAACTCAGTTGTGATGGATAAAGAAAGGTGATGCCGGTGATGCCAATATGGTCACTTTTGGTCCGAAAATTTCACGGAAAGCTTTTCGCACAAAAAGCTCCCATTATGACCTATACACTATCTAAACATGTTTGGGACACATTTGAGCGAAAACAACTCATTTTTGACGGATACTGAAAGGTGGCGCCGATATGGTCACTTTTGGCCGGAAAATTTAACGGAAACCTTTTCGCGCAAAAAGCTCCTATTATGGCCTATAGTCCATCTAAACACGTTTGGCACACATTTGAATGAAAAAAACTCAGTTTTGATGGATAAAGGAAGATCACGCTGGTTATGCCGAAATGGTCACTTTTGGTCCGAAAATTTAACGTAAAGCTTTTCGCGCAAAAAGCTCCCATTATAACCTATACACCATATAAACATGTTTGGGAAACATCTGAGTGAAAACAACTCAGTTTTGATGTATAAAGAAAGGTGACGTCGGTGATGCCGAAATGGTGACTTTTGGTCCGAAAATATCACGGAAAGCTTTTCGCGCAAAAAGCTCCCATTATGACCTATACACCATCTAAACATGTTTGGGACACATTTGAGCGAAAACAACTCATTTTTGATGGATAAAGAAACGTGATGCCGATATGGTCACTTTTTGTCCGAAAATGTCAAGGAAAGCTTTTCGCACAGAAAGCTCCTATTATGACCTATACTCCATATAAACACGTTTGCCACACATTTGAACGAAAACAACTCTGTTTTGACGGATAAAGAAAGTTGCCGTCGGAGATGCCGAAATGGTCACTTTTGGTCCGAAAATTTCAGGGAAAGTTTTTCGTGCAAATAGCTCATATTATGACCTATACACCATATAAACATGTTTGGGAAACATTTGAGCGAAAACAACTCATTTTTTATGGATAAAGAAAAGTGACGCCGGTGATCCTGATATGGTCACTTTTGGTCCGAAAATTTCACGCAAAGCTTTTCGCGCAAAAATCTCTCATTATGACCTATATACAGTCTCAGCATGTTTGGGCACATATGGCCGAAAACAACTCATTTTTTATGGATAAAGAAAGGTGATGCCGATATCGTCACTTTTGGTCCGAAAATTTCACGGAACGCTTTTCGCGTAGAAAGCTCCTATTATGGCCTATAACCATATAAAAACGTTTGGCACTCATTTGAACGAAAACAGCTCAGTTTTGATGGATAAAGGAAGGTGACGACGGTGATGCCGAAATGGTTACTTTTGGTCCGAAAATTTCACGGAAAGCTTTTCGCGCAAAAAGCTCCTATTAAGACCTATACACTAAAAAAATATCATTGGGACACATTTTAGCGAAAACAACTCAGTTGTGATGTATAAAGAAAGGTGGCGCCGGTGATGCCGGTATGGTCACTTTTGGTCCGAAAATTTCACGGAAAGCTTTTCGCGCAAAAAGCTCCCATTATGACCTATACACCATCTAAACATGTTTGGGACACATTTGAGCGAAAACAACTCATTTTTTATGGATAAAGAAAGGTGATGCCGATATCGTCACTTTTGGTCCGAAAATTTCACGAAAAGCTTTTCGCGCAGAAAGCTCCTATTATGACCTATACTCTATATAAACACGTTTGGCACAATTTGAGCGAAAACAACTCAGTTTTCATGGATAAAGAAATGTGACGTCATTGATCCCGAAATGGTCACTTTTGGACAGAAAATTTCAAGGAAAGCTTTTCGCGCAAAAATCTCCCATTATGACCTATACACCATCTAAACATGTTTGGGACACATTTGGCCGAAAACAACTCATTTTTTATGGATAAAGAAAGTTGATGCCGATATAGTCACTTTTGGTCCAAAAATTTCTCGGAACGCTTTTCGCGCAGAAAGCTCCTATTGTGGCCTATACACCATCTAAACATGTTTGGGACACATTGGAGCGAAAACAACTCATTTTTGACGGATAATGAAAGGTGGCGCCGATATGGTCCCTTTTGGCCGAAAAATTTCACGGAAAGCTTTTCGCGCAGAAAGCTCCTATTATGGCCTATACTCCATATAAACACGTTTGGCACACATTTGAGCGAAAACAACTCAATTTTGATGGATAAAGGAAGGTCACGCTAGTTATGCCGAAATGGTCACTTTTGGTACGAAAATTTAACGTAAAGCTTTTCGCGCAAAAAGCTCCCATTATGACCTATACACTATATAAACACGTTTGGCACAATTTGAGCGAAAACAACTCAGTTTTGATGGATAAAGAAATGTGACGCCAGTGATGCCGAAATGGTCACTTTTGGTCAGAAAATTTCACGGAAAGCTTTTTGCACAAAAATCTCCCATTATGACCTATACACCATCTAAACATGTTTGGGACACAATTGACCGAAAACAACTCATTTTTTATGGATAAAGAAAGGTGATGCCGATATAGTCACTTTTGGTCCGAAAATTTCTCGAAACGCTTTTCGCGCAGAAAGCTCCTATTATGGCCTATACTCCATATAAACACGTTTGGCACACATTTGAGCGAAAACAACTTAGTTTTGATGGATAAAGGAAGGTGACGACGGTGATGCCGAAATGGTTACTTTTGGTCCGAAAATTTCACGAAAAGCTTTTCGCGCAAAAAGCTCCTATTAAGATCTATACACCAAATAAATATATATGGGACACATTTTAGCGAAAACAACTCAGTTGTGATGGATAAAGAAAGGTGATGCCGGTGATGCCAATATGGTCACTTTTGGTCCGAAAATTTCACGGAAAGCTTTTCGCACAAAAAGCTCCAATTATGACCTATACACCATCTAAACATGTTTGGGACACATTTGAGCGAAAACAACTCATTTTTGACGGATACTGAAAGGTGGCGCCGATATGGTCACTTTTGGCCGGAAAATTTAACGGAAACCTTTTCGCGCAAAAAGCTCCTATTATGGCCTATAGTCCATCTAAACACGTTTGGCACACATTTGAATGAAAAAAACTCAGTTTTGATGGATAAAGGAAGATCACGCTGGTTATGCCGAAATGGTCACTTTTGGTCCGAAAATTTAACGTAAAGCTTTTCGCGCAAAAAGCTCCCATTATAACCTATACACCATATAAACATGTTTGGGAAACATCTGAGTGAAAACAACTCAGTTTTGATGTATAAAGAAAGGTGACGTCGGTGATGCCGAAATGGTGACTTTTGGTCCGAAAATATCACGGAAAGCTTTTCGCGCAAAAAGCTCCCATTATGACCTATACACCATCTAAACATGTTTGGGACACATTTGAGCGAAAACAACTCATTTTTGATGGATAAAGAAACGTGATGCCGATATGGTCACTTTTTGTCCGAAAATGTCAAGGAAAGCTTTTCGCACAGAAAGCTCCTATTATGACCTATACTCCATATAAACACGTTTGCCACACATTTGAACGAAAACAACTCTGTTTTGACGGATAAAGAAAGTTGCCGTCGGAGATGCCGAAATGGTCACTTTTGGTCCGAAAATTTCAGGGAAAGGTTTTCGTGCAAATAGCTCATATTATGACCTATACACCATATAAACATGTTTGGGAAACATTTGAGCGAAAACAACTCATTTTTTATGGATAAAGAAAAGTGACGCCGGTGATCCTGATATGGTCACTTTTGGTCCGAAAATTTCACGCAAAGCTTTTCGCGCAAAAATCTCTCATTATGACCTATACACAGTCTCAGCATGTTTGGGCACATATGGCCGAAAACAACTCATTTTTTATGGATAAAGAAAGGTGATGCCGATATCGTCACTTTTGGTCCGAAAATTTCACGGAACGCTTTTCGCGTAGAAAGCTCCTATTATGGCCTATAACCATATAAAAACGTTTGGCACTCATTTGAACGAAAACAACTCAGTTTTGATGGATAAAGGAAGGTGACGACGGTGATGCCGAAATGGTTACTTTTGGTCCGAAAATTTCACGGAAAGCTTTTCGCGCAAAAAGCTCCTATTAAGACCTATACACTAAAAAAATATCATTGGGACACATTTTAGCGAAAACAACTCAGTTGTGATGTATAAAGAAAGGTGGCGCCGGTGATGCCGGTATGGTCACTTTTGGTCCGAAAATTTCACGGAAAGCTTTTCGCGCAAAAAGCTCCCATTATGACCTATACACCATCTAAACATGCTTGGGACACATTTGAGCGAAAACAACTCATTTTTATGGATAAAGAAAGGTGATGCCGATATCGTCACTTTTGGTCCGAAAATTTCACGAAAAGCATTTCGCGCAGAAAGCTCCTATTATGACCTATACTCCATATAAACACGTTTGGCACAATTTGAGCGAAAATGACTCAGTTTTGATGGATAAAGAAATGTGACGTCAGTGATGCCGAAATGGTCACTTTTGGTCAGAAAATTTCAAGGAAAGCTTTTCGCGCAAAAATCTCCCATTATGACCTATACACCATCTAAACATGTTTGGGACACATTTGGCCGAAAACAACTCATTTTTTATGGATAAAGAAAGGTGATGCCGATATAGTCACTTTTGGTCCGAAAATTTCTCAGAACGCTTTTCGCGCATAAAGCTCCTATTATGGCCTATACTCCATATAAACACGTTTGGCACATATTTGAGCGAAAACAACTTAGTTTTGATGGATAAAGGAAGGTGATGACGGAGATGCCGAAATGGTTACTTTTGGTCCGAAAATTTCACGGAAAGCTTTTCGCGCAAAAAGCTCCTATTAAGACATATACACCAAATAAATATCTTTGGGACACATTTTAGCGAAAACAACTCAGTTATGATGGATAAAGAAAGGTGATGCCAATATGGTCACTTTTGGTCCGAAAATTTCACGTAAAGCTTTTCGCGCAAAAAGCTCCCATTATAACCTATACACCATATAAACATGTTTGGGAAACATTTGAGCGAAAACAACTCAGTTTTGATGTATAAAGAAAGGTGACGTCGGTGATGCCGAAATGGTAACATTTGGTCCGAAAATATCACGGAAAGCTTTTCGCGCAAAAAGCTCACATTATGACCTATACAGCATCTAAACATGTTTGGGACACATTTGAGCGAAAACAACTCATTTTAGATGGATAAAGAAACGTGATGCCGATATGGTCACTTTTTGTCCGAAAATGTCAAGGAAAGCTTTTCGCGGAGAAAGGTCCTATTATGACCTATACTCCATATAAACACGTTTGCCACACATTTGAACGAAAACAACTCTGATTTGACGGATAAAGAAAGGTGACGTCGGAGATGCCGAAATGGTCACTTTTGGTCCGAAAATTTCAGGGAAAACTTTTCGTGCAAATAGCTCATATTATGACCTATACACCATATAAACATGTTTGGGAAACATTTGAGCGAAAACAACTCATTTTTGATGGATAAAGAGAAGTGACGCCGGTGATCCCGATATGGTCACTTTTGGTCCGAACATTTCACGCAAAGCTTTTCGCGCAAAAATCTCCCATTATGACCTATACACAGTCTAAGCATGTTTGGGCACATTTAGCCGAAAACAACTCATTTTTTATGGATAAAGAAAGGTGATGCCGATATAGTCACTTTTGGTCCGAAAATTTCACGGAACGCTTTTCGCGTAGAAAGCTCCTATTATGGCCTATACTCCATATAAACACGTTTGGCACTCATTTGAACGAAAACAACTCAGTTTTGATGGATAAAGGAAGGTGACGACGGTGATGCCGAAATGGTTACTTTTGGTCCGAAAATTTCACGGAAAGCTTTTCACGCAAAAAGCTCCTATGAAGACCTATACACCAAAAAAATATCATTGGGACACATTTTAGCGAAAACAACTCAGTTGTGATGGATAAAGAAAGGTGACCCCGATGATGCCGGTATGGTCACTTTTGGTCCGAAAATTTCACGGAAAGCTTTTCGCGCAAAAAGCTCCCATTATGACCTATACACCATCTAAACATGTTTGGGACACATTTGAGCGAAAACAACTCATTTTTTATGGATAAAGAAAGGTGATGCCGATATCGTCACTTTTGGTCCGAAAATTTCACGAAAAGCTTTTCGCGCAGAAAGCTCCTATTATGACCTATACTCTATATAAACACGTTTGGCACAATTTGAGCGAAAACAACTCAGTTTTCATGGATAAAGAAATGTGACGTCATTGATCCCGAAATGGTCACTTTTGGACAGAAAATTTCAAGGAAAGCTTTTCGCGCAAAAATCTCCCATTATGACCTATACACCATCTAAACATGTTTGGGACACATTTGGCCGAAAACAACTAATTTTTTATGGATAAAGAAAGTTGATGCCGATATAGTCACTTTTGGTCCAAAAATTTCTCGGAACGCTTTTCGCGCAGAAAGCTCCTATTATGGCCTATACTCCATATAAACATGTTTGGCACACATTTGATCGAAAACAACTTAGTTTTGATGGATAAAGGAAGGTGACGACGGTGATGCCGAAATGGTTACTTTTGGTCCGAAAATTTCATGGAAAGCTTTTTGCGCAAAAAGCTCCTATTAAGACCTATACACCAAATAAATATATTTGGGACACATTTTAGCGAAAACAACTCAGTTGTGATGGATAAAGAAAGGTGATGCCAATATGGTCACTTTTGGTCTGAAAATTTCACGTAAAGCTTTTCGCGCAAAAAGCTCTCATTATAACCTATACACCATATAAACATGTTTGGGAAACATTTGAGCGAAAACAACTCAGTTTTGATGTATAAAGAAAGGTGACGTCGGTGATGCCGAAATGGTAACTTTTGGTACGACAATATCACGGAAAGCTTTTCGCGCAAAAAGCTCCCATTATGACCTATACAGCATCTAAACATGTTTGGGACACATTTGAGCGAAAACAACTTATTTTTTATGGATAAAGAAACGTGATGCCGATATGGTCACTTTTTTCCGAAAATGTCAAAGAAAGCTTTTCGCGCAGAAAGCTCCTATTATGACCTATACTCCATATAAACACGTTTGCCACACATTTGAACGAAAACAACTCTGTTTTGACGGATAAAGAAAGGTGACGTCGGAGATGCCGAAATGGTCACTTTTGGTCCGAAAATTTCAGGGAAAACTTTTCGTGCAAATAGCTCATATTATGACCTATACACCATATAAACATGTTTGGGAAACATTTGAGCGAAAACAACTCATTTTAGATGGATAAAGAGAAGTGACGCCGGTGATCCCGATATGGTCACTTTTGGTCCGAACATTTCACGCAAAGCTTTTCGCGCAAAAATCTCCCATTATGACCTATACACAGTCTAAGCATGTTTATGCACATTTGGCCGAAAACAACTTATTTTTTATGGATAAAGAAAGGTGATGCCGATATAGTCACTTTTGGTCCGAAAATTTCACGGAACGCTTTTCGCGTAGAAAGCTCCTGTTATGGCCTATACTCCATATAAACACGTTTGGCACTCATTTGAACCAAAACAACTCAGTTTTGATGGACAAAGGAAGGTGACGACGGTGATACCGAAATGGTTACTTTTGGTCCGAAAATTTAACAGAAAGCCTTTCGCGCAAAAAGCTCCTATTAAGACCTATACACCAAAAATATGTCATTGGGACATATTTTAGCAAAAACAACTCAGTTGTGATGGATATAGAAAGGTGACGCCGGTGATGCCGGTATGGTCACTTCTGGTCCGAAAATTTCATGGAAAGCTTTTCGCGCAAAAATCTTCCATTATGACCTATACACCATCTAAACATGTTTGGGACACATTTGAGCGAAAACAACTCATTTTTTATGGATAAAGAAAGGTGATGCCGATATCGTCACTTTTGGTCCGAAAATTTCACGAAAAGCTTTTCGTTCAGAAAGCTCCTATTATGACCTACACTCACTACTAGAATTATGTTCATAGACGTCAGTTAAAAACTGATGTAAAACAAAAATATTTTCGACGTGTTAGTGGGTGGTGTTAAAGATCCCAACATTACCACATTGGTTTATAACCGATGTCTATGAACATGTATAACATCGTTTTTATTTATAATACCGACTTGAATACATGAACATATTTACATTTTGATGTATTCACCTAATGTTAAACCATTATTATTTTGCATTTGTAGGCATTTGAAGATGTGTGCAGTAGCACAATTGTTCCATTTAACATCAATATTTTTTCCAAAAATGATGTTATAATAACTTATTTATATCAGTTATATATTATTCATTTCGTGTTATTAATTTTTCCTTTGTATTCCATCATGTTATTTCATTTAAAAAATACTTTACATCATCAAATATTTTCAAAGACGATGTTATATGTATACAGTGAGATCAGTTAATTTAAAAAAATGGTGTCTTAAACAGTTAAAACATCATTTTATTTACACATAATGATGTGTAATTTCCCAAACCACATCAGTTTTATTATTTGTTCATTCGTGGTTCAATACATTTTTAACATTGTTTTTCTGTTATTAATTGACACCTTTTGTCTTGTTTGTAGCCATTAATAAATAATAATAAAACATGCTCGTTTAACTTATGTATTCATATTGTTCCGATAAAAGGAACAATGCATTTACCAAAATAGAGCCATAATACATGATGTATTTACCAAAATAAAGTCAAATCCAATGCTCTTTACGTCATTAAAATAAAGTTAAATCCAATGCTCATTACATCAATATCGCACCTAGAATATTGTACCAAAAGATCACATGTATAATTGCTATACTAATTACAGAATAATACATTAAGGAGTCCAAAGTGCTTTAAAAGTATCAAATGTAGAGAAGATCTTTACATGGACCTGTGATGACCTCGAACAAGGACCGTTCACACTTAGAAGTGGTGAAAGAATGGGATCTAACACAATTCCAAGGTTCAAAGTAACCACACCGAAGCCATTGTCTTCAACAAATGTCCATGTTGCCTTTTCTATATTGGACATTTAATACCAGATCTACGCATAAATGTTTTCATTTAAGTGGAAAATCATAAAAATCAATCCACAAAATGCATAAAGAAAACCATGAACTCATATGGTAACCCAACATTGAGAAGTATGTTTCTGCCCAAAATCTAGAATAATCCCAATCCAAGGATTTGAAGCTACTCAGTTAATATATAACCTAAAACCGAAAGGTTATGCAATATGTATAGTGTAGTTTATTGAATTCTTTCATTCTGCTCGGTTAAATGGCATTTACTTCTCTAAGCACGTTCTTATGGATATCACATTTCTTCACTACTAAATAGTATAAACTAGAGTAAAGTTAATTCTTTCTTAATACCTTACAAAACTAAAGTTATAACCTGGTTATGAAGGACTAGATCCAGGTTTTGGGATCGTGAGATCCTACAATCCGGGATGTAATTATTAGAATCAATCATGATAACCTTAGTACTTATTACTTCTTTTAGTCTATCTCTTTCTTTCTACAAGGTTATTGTTTAAAAAAAATGAGATGAAGATAGAATATTTGAAGTGTAACACATTCATCTTCCTCTTTTGAAGTTATTTTCTTTTCTATTTACTCACCCATTTTCCTGTAGTACTCCAAATCAGTCCAGCAATCCTCTCTCTTGAAAGCATCAGCATGTCGGTCAGGGTCGGGCCTCATGGCAATATTCGATCCTTGGAGAGAGAGAATAAAAAATGAATTAAAAAAATAGCATTTACGACTGATGTTACCATTTCAATCAACAGTGTAATAATTACAGATTATATATGTTACAACTAGTAATAATAAAGTTGTTGTAATCGAAAGCATGAAGCACAATTTGGCCCATACCCAAAACAAAAAGGGAAACTTTAAGGAGGTAATATTATTATTATTAAGGTCAAAGAAAAAGTAGAAGAGTCCAAACTGTTGGCAGGACTTAGGTATAACTTGTCATGAGGCAAAAATCATATAAAAATAATCCAAAAATTGGATGCCAATCTAGATACCAACCTAAGCTACAGAACAATCCCAAATCAGTCAACCAATTGCCTTTAAATGTAGCCAAAACATCACAAAAACTGAATTTATAACCCTCATGACAGTAGCAAATTAAAGGCCAAAATAAATCCTAAATTCAGCACAAACTATCACCATATACATAACAATTCAGCAAAATCATCACCAATAAAACCACAAAGGAGCAGCTACAAAATGTGACTAAATTTAAAACCAGATAGTTAACAACACCATGAGCATAACAACTCAGATGCAAAATCAGGTCCCATTATCAATCGAAATACATCCATTTCAACTTATAATTTAGGATAAAATGCACATAACATGGGCATCGAAAATGAAATCAAACCAGGGTTTTAAAAGTTAGCTATACTAAGATAGAAAACAAACTACAAAACTATTTACGAAAATATGTGATTTGGTCTTTCCCAAGGTTGAGCTCTTCCATGCAAGAAAGCTCAATATCAATCAACACAATGGTGAGGGAATGAAAATGATATCAGGAATAATAAGAGATTTACCTTAATAAATTCCATGAGATAACACCAGGATTGCTCAGTAAGAAAAGAAAGATAGAGTTTCTCACTTACTTGATAATACCAGAATTTGGCTATCTAAAATTAGCTCCTTTACAGAAAACTGTCCCCTCCATTTTTAACATAAAATTTTACCACTAGCATCATATATCTATTCCCATAATCGACCTTCAAACACCTATGACACATAACAAAGAGAGCATCTCAGTATCTCACTGAGCAAAGAAGTATGCTGGTGAAATTAAAAAAACACCCACAGATTCTTTATCATTTAATCAACAACTTTGCATTGTATAGTAAGAAAACAAAAAATAGTTCAAGCTATTTTTCATGAAAGGCGACAAATTTACTAAATTAAGGCATTTAGGCAATAAATAGGTAAGTGATTGATTTGTTCAAGCAATACGCAAAAAAAGCTTTCTCATTTACACCTCAAAAACCATACATAATAAGCAAGTAAAATTAGAGCTGAAAAACTAAAAAAGCAAGTAAAGAGACAGCAAGAAGCTAATCTTGATCTCCTCAATGGGTTGAATCACAAACAAGTGAAACAAAACTTGCTCATAGTGGCAAGTTCGAATTCATAATTAAAAATCATAACTATTCTAGTAACAACTAATATCTCTATGGAGTAGTATTCATTATTCAGACACAACAACAATTTCAGATCAAAACACGGGATCCTTTTATTCATTCAATTAGCATTTCTAAGTAATCTAAAATGTTTAATCTCAATCAGTTTGTTTGAATGAGCTTAGATCAGTCCCTTTTTTTTTCTCAGTGATATGCTCAATAGAAAACCTAGAATCAGATTTTAAGAGACAAAAAAATCACAAGTCTGTCTGAAACAAGCAATAAAGCAAAAAATTACAAAGTGACAGTAAATACAAAGAGAGAGGAGAGGAGGAAAGAAGCTTACATTGTACAAATCGATGAGACCCATTGGAGACTCTGAGAATGAAGACCAAGCGAGGCGTGACCAATAGCTCTAGAACCGCATTGTTTTTTTATTGTCCACCACTAGCCCCAATTGATCGCACGGCTGCATTGGCATTCTATATGAATCAATGAAATGATGCTCAAAACGCGCGCACTAGAATCAATTTTGACCACCCATATAAACATGTTGAATATTCCAATTACCATTAGATAGTAAATGGGGGGCAAGGGTTTTCATGAGGTAAAAAAAGCTTAAGCCATTAGGTTTCAAGCGAATCATCAACATGGAAAATCATTGAACGTGAGAGAGACATAGAAAGCGAAATTTCAAGCTTAATCCATCAGAGAGAGAGAGAACAAAATCCAGAGAGAGAGTGACCGGATGAAAGACGAACACTCGTGCTTATCTTCGACCGAGAGCGGTGCCAGGGGAATGCGAAGATGAGCGAGGATGGTCAGATATGGATCTGAGATCGAGCAGTCCGCCATGGGAGATTAGCTCGCGGCCTTGCCTTCACCGATTTGAACTAGAGAGCAGTGAAACCGAGGAAATTGAGAGATATGAGATGGGTTGTAGTAGTTTCAGATTCGAAAGGGGAGATGGAGATCGAGGATTGAGAGATGATAGATGGAAGTTTTTCAGATCAAAGGTTAAGTTCTTCAGATCGGAGATCCAGATCTGAAAATGGGAGAGAAATGGATATATCTGAAATGGGAGAGGGGAAATTTAGATCTGAAAATGAAAAGAGAGGGGATTTTAATTTGTTAAAGTGTTGGGTTTGATTCTTTTAGACAAAAATTCAAATTTCAAATATTTTGCTAAGTGTTAGAATCAGGCGGCATCTTTACCGCTTTTGTTTCATGAAAATATAAACTAAGTATATGCCGTGTCTTTCGGATATTTTTTAAAACATAATTTTAACATTGTCTACAAAATTAAACTAATGTATATTATTTCCATGACATCAAAAAATTACAAACTGATGATATAAATCTATTTAACATCATGCGTATTTCTGCCTGATGTAAATAATGTGATGTCTATTAACAGAATTCTAGTAGTGACTCCATATAAACACGTTTGGCACAATTTGAGCGAAAACAACTCAGTTTTGAAGGATAAAGAAATGTGACGTCAGTGATGCCGAAATGGTCACTTTTGGTCAGAAAATTTCACGGAAAGCTTTTCGCGCAAAAATCTCCCATTATGACCTATACACCATCTAAACATGTTTGGGACACATTTGACCGAAAACAACTCATTTTTTATGGATAAAGAAAGGTGATGCCGATATAGTCACTTTTGGTCCGAAAATTTCACGAAACGCTTTTCGCGCAGAAAGCTGCTATTATGGCCTATACTCCATATAAACACGTTTGGTGGAACTCATTTGAACGAAAACAACTCAGTTTTGATGGATAAAGGAAGGTGACGACGGTGATGCCGAAATGGTTACTTTTGGTCCGAAAATTTCACAGAAAGCCTTTCGCGCAAAAAGCTCCTATTAAGACCTATACACCAAAAAAATATCTTTGGGACATTTTTACGAAAACAACTCAGTTGTGATGGAAAAAGAAAGGTGACGCAGGTGATGCCGATATGGTCACTTTTGGTCTGAAAATTTCACGGAAAGCTTTTCGCGCAAATATCTCCCATTATGACCTATACACCATCTAAACATGTTTGGGACACATTTGAGCGAAAACAACTCATTTTTGATGGATAAAGAAAGGTGATGCCGATATGGTCACTTTTGGTCCGAAAATTTCACGGAAAGCTTTTCACGAAAAAAGCTCCCATTATAACCTATACACCATCTAAACATGTTTGGGACACATTTGAGCGAAAACAACTCAATTTTGATGGAAAAAGAAAGGTGACGGCGGTGATGCCAAAATGGTTACTTTTCGTCCGAAAATTTCACGGAAAGCTTTTCGCGCATAAAGCTCCCATTATGACCTATACACAATCTAAACATGTTTGGGACACATTTGAGCGAAAACAACTAATTTTTAATGGATAAAGAAAGGTGACTTCGGTGATGCTGAAATGGTAACTTTTGGTCCGAAATTTCACGGAAAGCTTTTCGCGCAAAAAGCTCCCATTATGACCTATACAACATCTAAACATGTTTGGGACACATTTGAGCGAAAACAACTCATTTTTTATGGATAAAGGAAGGTGATGCCGATATGGTCACTTTTGGTCCGAAAATTTCACGGAAAGCTTTTCGCGCAGAAAGCTCCTATTATGACCTATACTCCATATAAACACGCCTGGCACACATTTGAGCGAAAACAACTCAGTTTTGATGGGTAAAGAAAGGTGATGTCGGTGATGCAGAAATGGTCACTTTTGGTCCGAAAATTTCATGGAAAGCTTTTCGCGCAAAAAGCTCAGATTATGACATATACACCATCTAAACATGTTTGGGACACATTTGAGCGAAAACAACTCGTTTTTGATGGATAAAGAAAGGTGACGTCGGTGATGCCGAAACCGTAACTTTTGGTCCGAAATTTCACGGAAAGCTTTTCGCGCAAAAAGCTCCCATTATGATCTATACACCATCTAAACATGTTTTGGACACATTTGAGCGAAAACAACTCATTTTTTATGGATAAAGGAAGCTGATGCCGATATGGTCACTTTTGGTCCGAAAATTTCATGGAAATCTTTTCGCGTAGAAAGCTCGTATTATGACCTATACTCCATATAAACACGTCTGGCACACATTTGAGCGAAAACAACTCAGTTTTGATGGATAAAGAAAGGTGATGTCGGTGATGCCGAAATGGTCAATTTTGGTCCGAAAATTTCACGGAAAGCTTTTCGCGCAAAAAGCTCACATTATGACCTATACACCATCTAAACATGTTTGTGACACATTTGAGCAAAAACAACTCATTTTTTATGGATAAAGAAAGGTGACGTCGGTTATGCCGAAATGGTAACTTTTGGTCCGAAATTTCACGGAAAGCTTTTCGCGCAAAAAGCTCCCATTATGACCTATACACCATCTAAACATGTTTGGGACACATTTGAGCGAAAACAACTCATTTTTTATGGATAAAGAAAGGTGATGCCGGTATGGTCACTTTTGGTCCGAAAATTTCATGGAAAGCTTTTCGCGCAAAAATCTCCCATTATGACCTATACACCATCTAAACATGTTTGGGACACATTTGAGCGAAAACAACTCATTTTTTATGGATAAAGAAAGGTGATGCCGATATCGTCACTTTTGGTCCGAAAACTTCACGAAAAGGTTTTCGCGCAGAAAGCTCCTATTATGACCTACACTCCATATAAACACGTTTGGCACAATTTGAGCGAAAACAACTCAGTTTTGAAGGATAAAGAAATGTGACGTCAGTGATGCCGAAATGGTCACTTTTGGTCAGAGAATTTCACGCAAAGCTTTTCGCGCAAAAATCTCCCATTATGACCTATACACCATCTAAACATGTTTGGGACACATTTGGCCGAAAACAACTCATTTTTTATGGATAAAGAAAGGTGATGCCGATATATTCACTTTTGGTCCGAAAATTTCACGAAACGCTTTTCGCGCAGAAAGCTCCTATTATGGCCTATACTCCATATAAACACGTTTGGTGGCACTCATTTGAACGAAAACAACTCAGTTTTGATGGATAAAGGAAGGTGACGAGGGTGATGCCGAAATGGTTACTTTTGGTCCGAAAATTTCACAGAAAGCCTTTCGCGCAAAAAGCTCCTATTAAGACCTATACACCAAAAAAATATCTTTGGGACACATTTTAACGAAAACAACTCAGTTGTGATGGAAAAAGAAAGGTGACGCAGGTGATGCCGATATGGTCACTTTTGGTCTGAAAATTTCACTGAAAGCTTTTCGCGCAAATATCTCCCATTATGACCTATACACCATCTAAATATGTTTGGGACACATTGGAGCGAAAACAACTCATTTTTGATGGATAAAGAAAGGTGATGCCAATATGGTCACTTTTGGTCCGAAAATTGCACGGAGAGCTTTTCACGAAAAAAGCTCCCATTATAACCTATACACCATCTAAACATGTTTGGGACACATTTGAGCGAAAACAACTCAATTTTGATGGAAAAAGAAAGGTGACGGCGGTGATGCCAAAATGGTTACTTTTCGTCCGAAAATTTCACGGAAAGCTTTTCGCGCATAAAGCTCCCATTATGACCTATACACAATCTAAACATGTTTGGGACACATTTGAGCGAAAACAACTAATTTTTAATGGATAAAGAAAGGTGACTTCGGTGATGCTGAAATGGTAACTTTTGGTCCGAAATTTCACGGAAAGCTTTTCGCGCAAAAAGCTCCCATTATGACCTATACAACATCTAAACATGTTTGGGACACATTTGAGTGAAAACAACTCATTTTTTATGGATAAAGGAAGGTGATGCCGATATGGTCACTTTTGGTCCGAAAATTTCACGGAAAGCTTTTCGCGCAGAAAGCTCCTATTATGACCTATACTCCATATAAACACGCCTGGCACACATTTGAGCGAAAACAACTGAGTTTTGATGGGTAAAGAAAGGTGATGTCGGTGATGCAGAAATGGTCACTTTTGGTCCGAAAATTTCACGGAAAGCTTTTCGCGCAAAAAGCTCAGATTATGACATATACACCATCTAAACATGTTTGGGACACATTTGAGCGAAAACAACTCATTTTTTATGGATAAAGAAAGGTCACGTCGGTGATGCCGAAATCGTAACTTTTGGTCCGAAATTTCACGGAAAGCTTTTCGCGCAAAAAGCTCCCATTATGATCTATACACCATCTAAACATGTTTTGGACACATTTGAGCGAAAACAACTCATTTTTGATGGATAAAGGAAGCTGATGCCGATATGGTCACTTTTGGTCCGAAAATTTCATGGAAATCTTTTCGCGTAGAAAGCTCGTATTATGACCTATACTCCATATAAACACGTCTGGCACACATTTGAGCGAAAACAACTCAGTTTTGATGGATAAAGAAAGGTGATGTCGGTGATGCCGAAATTGTCACTTTTGGTCCGAAAATTTCACGGAAAGCTTTTCGCGCAAAAAGCTCACATTATGACCTATACACCATCTAAACATGTTTGTGACACATTTGAGCAAAAACAACTCATTTTTTATGGATAAAGAAAGGTGACGTCGGTTATGCCGAAATGGTAACTTTTGGTCCGAAATTTCACGGAAAGCTTTTCGCGCAAAAAGCTCCCATTATGACCTATACACCATCTAAACATGTTTGGGACACATTTGAGCGAAAACAACTCATTTTTTATGGATAAAGAAAGGTAATGCCGATATGGTCACTTTTGTTCCGAAAATTTCACGGAAAGCTTTTCGCGCAGAAAGCTCCTATTATGACCTATACTCCATATAAACACATTTGGCTAACATTTGAGCGTAAACAACTCAATTTTGATGGATAAAGAAAGGTGAAGTCGGTGATGCCGAAATGGTCACTTTTGATCCGAAAATTTCACGGAAAGCTTTTCACACAAAAAGCTCCCATTATGACCTATACACCATCTAAACATGTTTGGGACACATTTGAGCGAAAACAACTCATTGATGATGGATAAAGAAAGGTGATGCCGATATGGTCACTTTTGGTCCGAAAATTTCACGGAAAGCTTTTCGCGCAGAAAGCTCCTATTATGATCTATACTCCATATAAACATGTTTGGTACACATTTGAGCGAAAATTTTACTTTTGGTTAAATAAAGGTGACGTTGGAGATGTCGATATGGTCACTTTTGGTTCGAAAATTTCACGGAAAGCTTTTCGCGCAAAAAGCTCCCATTATGAACTATACACCATATAAACATGTTTAGGACACATTTGAGTGAAAATTGATAGGGGAATCAAACTAAACTAGCCCCAAGATCACAAAGGGCTTTGAATTGATGCTTACCAACCCCTACTGTTACCGCGAACTTGCCTGGATCGCCGCGCTTCTCAGGGAACTTAATTGAATTGCATTCGCCGGCGATCTCTATGATGGACCTCTTTTTGGACAAGATGTCCTTCAGGAACCTCATGTATGCAGGCATCTCATTGAGCGCTTCCGTTAGTGGTATGGTGAGATTTAGACCTTGTAAGATGTTCACGAAGCGTTTGAACTTGGTGTCTCCTGGATCCCGCAGCGCCTTGGAAGGATAGGGTAGAGTTTTGGATGGCTTTGGAGGCAAAGTGGTCGATTTCTGCTTTCTGGACAGGTCAACATCGACATCAGGATGGTCGATATCGACTGGTTTGGTCGACCTCGGGGGAGTCTGAAGTTGTGGTTGATTTCCAGAGGGGTCGACATCAGTAGTGTGGTCGATATCGACCTAGTCACTCGATATCGAGTGCCTCTCTGGCTCCGTTCTGTGCTTCGCAGTGGGCTCGACATCGATTGTGGGTTCGACATCGACAGGGCCCTCGATATCGACCTGGGGGTCGATATCGACAGTGTCTCCATCGACTTCTCCTTTGCTCCTTGGCTTGGGAAATGTGCGTCCACTCCTTAGATTGATAGCGGCAATGTGCCCGGTTTTCCCCCTTGGATTTTGTTGTGGTTGTCCAGAGAGTTTGCCGGGGGGCTTTGGGATTTGGGCCGCCAGTTGACCCAGTTGGGTCTCAATGCTCCTTTTCTAAGTGTCCATCTCCCCCATTCGAGCGTTGAGGTGGTTGAGCACTCCTTTATTTTCAGCGTGGTTCTGCCTCATCTCATCAAGGATGAGTTGGACATCATCCCTTCGTGGCTTTCTCTCCGGATGGCATGGAGCTCTATAAGGCAGAGGATCCCTAGGGTTATATTGGGGTGGTTCATTTCCCCAGTTTTGGTACCCCTGGCGATTGGGATTCCTCATGTAACGCGCCTCCTGGTGAGTCTCCGCTAGTTGTACTTGCTCCATATGGGGGCATTTAGTGGTAATATGCCTTACGGAGCCACATTCGGCGCATGGTTGGTTGGCGGAGAGGAATTTGACTTGTTTTTGCAATCTCCTGAGTTGATCGTGCATGAATTGATCTCTGATGTCGGGATCAATCTCCTTGGAGGGCTCATAGAGTGGCATAGATGGTGCAGGCCTTGAGTCGGAGGCCACAGGAGTCCCATAGGTATTGTCAAATTCGACCAACCTCTCTATAGTATCCCTAGCTTGTTGTGGTAGGAGCTCGAGATAACCATAGAGGTGTTGATCCTCTCCTTTGTTTCTACGTCCAGGGCATTGTAGATGATCTCCTGGATGACGTAGGGTGGTTGCCCATGCGTAGGGCAAGACCTCAGCAGCTCCTTAAAATGCTCCCATGCTTGCGCCAATGACTCGCTTGGTTGTTGTTTAAAAGTCGTGATCTTCTGGTGCATCATCGCGGTCTTTGATGGTGGAAAGAATTTATTGAGGAAGGCATCCTTGACCTCATCCCATGTGCGGAGCGATCTGGGGGCTAGGCTCTCCAACCATGCTAGAGCTTTCCCTACGAGAGACCAACGAAAAGCCTTTAGTTTTACATATTCAAGGCTTTGTCCATCTGCAATAGTATCACACAAAGCGAGGAATAGATATTTATGATCTAGAGGACAATCGTTTGGTTTCCCCTCAAAGTGACGTCGCCTAATCTTAGTTAAGAAACTAGGTTTAATCTCAAACTAGGTTTAATCGATTGTGGGTTCGACATCGACAGGGCCCTCGATATCGACCTGGGGTTCGATATCGACAGCGTCTCCAGCGACTTCTCCTTCGCTTCTTGGCTCGGGCAATGTGCGTCCACTCCTTAGATTGATAGCGGAAATGTGCCCGGTTTTCCCCCTTGGATTTTCTTGTGGTTGTCCAGGGAGTTTGCCGGGTGGCTTTGGGATTTAGGCCGCCAGTTGACCCAGTTGGGTCTCAATGCTCCTTTTCCAAGTGTCCATCTCCCCCATTCGAGCGTTGAGGTGGTTGAGCACTCCTTTATTTTCAGCGTGGTTCTGCCTCATCTCATCAAGGATGAGTTGGACATCATCCCTTCGTGGCTTTCTCTCCGGATGGCATGGAGCTCTATAAGGCAGAGGATCCCTAGGGTTATATTGGGGTGGTTCATTTCCCCAATTTTGGTACCCCTGGCGATTGGGATTCCTCATGTAACGCGCCTCCTGGTGAGTCTCCGCTAGTTGTACTTGCTCCGTATGGGGGCATTCAGTGGTAATATGCCTTACGGAGCCACATTCGGCGCAGGGTTGGTTGGCGGAGAGGAATTTGACTTGTTTTTGCAATCTCCTGAGTTGATCATCAATGAATTGATCTTTGACGTCGGGATCAATCTCCTTGGAGGGCTCATAGAGTGGCATAGATGGGGCAGGCCTTGAGTCGGAGGTCACAGGAGTCCCATAGGTATTATCAAATTCGACCAACCTCTCTATAGTATCCCAAGCTTGTTGTGGTAGGAGCTCGAGATAACCATAGAGGTGTTGATCCTCTCCTTTGTTTCTACGTCCAGGGCGTTGTAGATGATCTCCTGGATGACGTATGGTGGTTGCCCATGCATAGGGCAAGACCTCAGCAGCTCCTTAAAATGCTCCCATGCTTGCGCCAATGATTCGCTTGGCTTTTGTTTAAAAGTCGTGATCTTCTGGCGCATCATCGCGGTCTTTGATGGTGGAAAGAATTTGTTGAGGAAGGCATCCTTGACCTCATCCCATGTGCGGAGCGATCTGGGGGCTAGGCTCTCCAACCATGCTAGAGCTTTCCCTACGAGAGACCAACGAAAAGCCTTTAGTTTTACATATTCAAGGCTTTGTCCATCTGCAATAGTATCACACAAAGTGAGTAATAGATATTTATTATCTAGAGGACAATCGTTTGGTTTCCCCTCAAATTGACGTCACCTAATCTTAGTTAAGAAACTAGGTTTAATCTCAAAAGTAGAAGGAGGGATAAGAATGGCCGATTCAGGCACTTAGAGCATAGGGTGCATGTATTGCTTGGCATTTTGGGGGAGGGCGTTGATTTGGGCTTCTATTTGCCTCCGGCCTTCCTCCTCCCTGTCTGTACGCTCTTTAAGTATCGCCTCTCTAGTTGTTAAATCCTCGATTTGCTTCCTTAGTTGCTCAATTTGCTCAGCCTGGGTTGCTTGATCCGCCATGGATCTTTGAATTCTAGCGTGAATGTGAAGATAGCTTTTAGGGTCGTATATACCTTCGAATTCAAGTGGGCGATCAGCGCGTCGCATAGACTACTAGGGCGCGATTGATTGCTTCCCCAGCAACGGCGCCAATTTGTTGGTAGGAGGAATGTCGAATTCTTAAATAAATATATAAAATATAAATGCAAATCGAATCCTAGCCTATGCAAATAATTACAAGACTTCCTCCCGTTGTAGTAGAAGGGTAGTCAGGATCGATCCACGAGGAAGCAGGTCAGTGAGATCCTAGATAGTCTTGAAAGATCACGTCTTTAGTCGACTAGAAGCCTCGATCTCAACCTAAGTGCTCGATTTTGACCTCGGCTGTCGATTCCTTCTGCAACAGAAGACCTGAAGAAACAAAAACAAGCAATCGATATCGACTAGGGAGGTCGATATCGATGTTAGTGTAAAAATCGACTGGCTCAGGAAGACTGTCAATCGACACAAGGGTGGTCGATATCGAGTTGGTGACTCAAAATCGACCTCAGCAACACGAACGAAGGACATCGACGTCGACACAGAAGACCGTCGATGAAGCACAGTGGTCGATATCGACTTAGTTCCTGCAAAGTTGTTAGCTTTTGTCGGCAAAGAAAGGCCGAAGAAATAAGGATGAATAAGGAAGCAATGGACAGAATAAAGACAGTATTTTGATGAGAATAAGTATATAAAAAGCAACTCCTAGGGTTAGGGTTTACCACAACGTTAACCAATGTATGCGATAAGGCAAATAAGACGGACAATTGCGCTATTTCACCCGAGGGACAAGCTTTCGCTGTACACCAACTCTTAGGATTACTCTTGCAAATAAACCTAATTGTCTCTACAACCTTTATGTTTATAACTCAAGTTGTTAGCATGAATCCCTTTTCTTTCGATTAGGACTAAACATAGAATCGTAGGTGATGATATAGACACAACGATATCAACATCAAACAATTACCTCAGGCACGCATGGCTAATGTTGGGCTCACCCCGACCCTAGAAGCTTTGGGAAACTACTCGCACTTCATCGCAACAAACTCCATTGATTGAAAGGAAAGAACTTGTATTAATAAAACCTTCGAAACCTTACAATCCAATGTCGGCTTTCGCAAACGCCAAACCCTAAAGCTTCTCTCTAACTCTAACTCTATTGTTGTATGATTGTCTGTGTAATTGAATGATTAAAAACCAGCCCCCTAGGGCTTTATTTATAGGCTACTAATCCTCGCTATTCAAGGATAGTTTCTTTTATCTTCTATCTAAATTCTATCCCAACAAGTATGATAGATCTTTTATTTTGGTAAATATCTAAATAACTTAATAAAGCCTTAGGGCAAAAAAACAAATAACCCTAAGTTGTAATCTATCTAAATTTGAAAGGATGAATCGTGGCTCTTGAAGATAGAATTGCAATCCGCGTCTCAAAAATCGTGTCCAACCCGTGTCGAAGTCTAGTCGATATCGACCAGACAGGTCGATTTCGACCTCTTTGTTTCTGCTCGAAGGGCTCAGCTCTACTCGATTTCTGGGACTTGGTCGATATCGATGTCAGGTGATCGATATCGAGTGCTTTTCTTCTGCTGGTGTTCTTGTCTGTCTCGACACTCAGGGTTTGTGTCGATGTCTGTAGCCGATATCGACCAGATAGGTCGATATCGACCTCTTCTCAGCTTCACTTAGCTTCTTCGTTCTGACTCCGATTCCGCTCCAATTCCTATGTATTTAGACCAAAACTTGTGCAGACCCTATTTCTTGCATGTTAGCTCATTCTACACAAATTTGCATTATTTTCAACCTTTATTTGAGAAATCGAATGGAATATGAAGTCAAAAGATGCAATAAAAAATGGTACAAATATGTACATCAATGCGTCACTACTGATAAAGGTGGTGACATGGATCTTGTAGTAAAAAAAAGTATAAAAAAAGAGTTGTTACCAAAATAAAAATTTCATTATACATGTGTCTCCAAAGTTATTGACCTTGATCGGTCAATGGTCAAATTAAAAATGGGAATTGACGATATCCAAAATTAATAGCTCTAAATAAATAGGGGTTTCCCGCTATATAAACTAAATCTCGGAAGAAAATTATATAAAAGGATTGAAATCATATTAAAGTCATAGTACAACACATATACGAATAAAAAGATGGAATCATTTCGAGTCTTTTTACATATATGATATGTCGACAAGAGAAAATAATGTATTTTTTTTATAAGGTAAAAATTCGAGACCAGACAGACCTGGACCTCGATGGCTGACAAGTCGGTACACGGAAAACCGTCAAAAAACAAACCAAAAATACAAAGATGGTGCAGCATACAGACAAACGTGTTTTACAAAGAAAAACAAAACACAACTAATCCGAACAAGACGAGGACGTAGACGAAGGACGAAGCCAAGCACTACCCTTGAGCAGCACCGTAGGCCAGCGGCATATCAGGGGTCACCTGTGGTCAGTGAAGACGAACCTCCAAGGAACCATTCTTCCGGAAAAAGGAGACGCCTCGATACACACTACCACGACCCCAGCCTATCCCGACTCCGACTGCCAGAACCCCATCAAACGGAAAAGAAAGTTCAGTCACGCCAAACGAAGAGCCACACGACGCCTGCACTGAAATGCACCAGAAATCCAATCGGGATTTACGCAAACCCCATAGGGAATTATTTATTTATAGAATTTTATTATAAATTCCTACAAAAATTATTTAGAGGAATGATTTAATTTTAATTTAAATTAATTTCTTTTAATGATATCCTCCCTTCGGGCCAGCTTTGGGCCCAAGGCAAAGCCTTGGGCCCAAAAAGCTAGAACCAGACCCAAAAAACAAAAGGCAGTATAGGAAGGCAGGAGGCGGACGCAACAGAACCACCGTCAGGCACATCGCCCATGGAATACTGAAGGGAGAACTGGCAACCGGCCACACCAAACCGGCGTCGGCGCCACCACACGATGTCGAGCAGCAGCCGGCCGACGTCGCTAAGGCCAGAAACCGGGAGGAACAGGAAAACCCCCATGAGAAATGGGCATTCCGGGGAGGAGGAGGTCGGGCCCGACATCAGCTAGACAGACCCAAAGAAGGGGGTTCGGAGGGAGGACAGGAGGACCTCAATGGCAAGGCCAGAGACGGGGACGGGGACATCCGAAACGTCTATTATGGTGGCAATCGACGGCGAGACTGACTCGTTTGGGGAAGCGGACACCGAGGAGGGGAGCCATAGCTAGAGGACAAGGAGGAAGAAGGCCAAAGCGAGAAATCGAGCTCCCGAAGGATGGCTTCGAACCAGGAAGGCGAAGGTCGAAGCAGCACGAAACACCCCGGAAACCGGAGGAGAAGCAGCTGCGATTCAAGCTCCGACGAGGGCACCTCAGTCGAGAGGGATTAATTGCCTCCGAAGATGGGTTTATTGCCTTCAAAGAGGGGTTGTAGGCCTCCGAAGAGGGATTTTTAGGACCGGCAATGGTCGGAGCACCGACATGGAGGAAGACACCCACTGGCGATGGCGGCGTCTGGTGACTTAAAAGTTCTTAACCCCATAGGGTTTTTTTCAAAAGAGAGCGTTTAGGCTCTTGCGAGTGTATGTTTAGATGTTTCCATATAAGAAAATAAAATGTTTTGGTTTTACAAATTTTTGGTAGAGACAGAGAAAATAATGTATTTGTACATGTGATGCCATACATAATTATATGTAATATATATATATACGTAAGGAGAGAGAGGCTCTTGCCTCTCTCTTCAAGAACCCCACCCTGCAACCTGTAAACCACCACCACCATGCTATCCCGCCACCACCTTTGCCCTGATTTCGGGTCCTCTGCCTTCAATTCTGGCCACCACAGCGCCTCTCCGAGACTCCAACTCGCCTTTCGTCGACCTCGGGTGCACTTGGCCCTTATTTCCCTTGCGGCTACTTTGCCCCTTTCCAAACCCTAGGTTTAGATTCCAATCCCCAAATCCCTTTCGATCATTTCTTTTGTGCGATTTGGGATGCCCATCCTTCGATTCGGTGTTCCTGGTAGCCGATTTGGGTCTCTAGGCTGTTGATCGGGTGCTGCTGCCTCCGTTACGGTCTGGCCGGCTTCCTCCTTCTCCTCCGCCCGTGGCTGTTCGGCGACGTTTTGCCGGCGGGTGGCTTGGCGTCGACCCCCGGTGTCGCTCCCCCTCGCCGACGTCGGCGTTGCCCCATGGCCGGTTGGTGCCGCTGTGGTGTCGACGCGGCCGCCTCTCCTCCGGCCATGACGAGATCCCCCCGCTCCTCCTTGGTCCTTGGGGCCCAAGCTTCGGGTCCTTGGGGCCCAAGCTTCGGGTCCTTTGGGCCCAAGTGTGGTTCCTCCGGGCCCAAGCTTCGGGTCCTTCGGGCCCAAGGCTCAGGGAAAAAAAAAAGCACACCCCGAAAGGGTTGAAACCTTTCCGAAAGGGCCTAAATCTCGTAAGGGCTTGAAAATCCCGTTAGGGTTTGAATAAATTCTCTTTCGTATGAAAGGGATTAAAGGTGCGCGTCTTCAAGGGTGGTTCTTGGTTGTGATCCCTGTTGCTTGGCGTTCCTCTTCCGTGCTGGAGCTCTGGCAACCGGTGTCGGGATTGGCTGGGGTCGTGGCGGTGTGTATCGAGGCGACTCCGCGTTAGGCTATTCCTTGGAGGATCGTCTTCACTGCCCACAGGACTGGCTCCTGATATACCACTGGCCAACGGTGTCACCGCCTGGGATGCTTGGCACCGGATCTTAGTCTATGTTGTCTCCAGCGTGTACGGGTTTGGCTCGCTTGCTCGTCCGGGTTTACGCCTCCCACTTTGTAGTTGTTGCACTTTTTTATATGAAGAGACGGTTTCACCGTCTACCGACTGCGTCGGCCTCTCGAGTTGTCAAGCATGTCTGGCTCTCGAATTATTTCCTAATCACAAAAAAAAATATGTAATATATATATATATATATATATATATATAAAATAGGGTTCGGGTGAGAACACCCGATCCGGTGAGAACGAAAGAATCTAACCCTCACGTGCTTTTTTTTCTTCACTTCCATCTCTCTGTTTAACCGCCTTCTTTCCTCCTCCCACACCCTCATCTCCGGTTACCTCACCCTCATCGATCGTCTGCTTCTTCTTGACTGCCATCATCTCATCCTCCCACCTGATCTCCGATCACCGATTCGAGGGCCTCGGAGGCAATAGTCGCTGAATTGAACCGGAGAAGGAAGGACGACGGTGGTGGTTGAAGTGAACGCCGGAGTTTCAGGCCCCGCAGTTCATCGATTTGAGGCTTCAAGGGGTGGCGAAGGTCATTGAGACACGATCGATCTTTTTAACTCTTCGATCTTGATCTCTCTCCCTCGGCTACGACAAGACTCTCCGATCTTTCCCTCCCTCTGCAACTCTCCGATTTGGCCAAAATGCATCTACCTCAGCGACGGAAGCGGAAACTACTGCCCAATTATGAAGATTCGAGCCGGCGACGTCGTGATTCTGAGGAAGAGCTTCCCGCAACCACTTCCGATTCCGTTCTCCGCTCCCGCTTCCCTGCTCCGGTTGGAGGACCAACACCGGATCCCAGCCTCCCCGCAACCACTTCTGTTCTTCGCTCTTGCTTCCCTCCCCCCGACGGAAGCTCGTCGACCACATCCGAATCACCCTTTGGTTCTTCAAGTTTCAATCCGACGACCTTTCATGTACTCCACTGCTCGCAACAAGTACTTTTAATCATTGAAGGATGTTTTCGTTCTCGGGGAAGGTAGAAATTGGAAGTTGAAAACTTCATTTGACGGATGGAGCTGGTGACTTTGTTTCGATTGCAGGTTAAATTTCGCGAGGATAGAGCTAGTGGATGTGAGATTTTGACCTCGGAGAGTGTTGACATTGGACAAGGCAGTATTGAATTTTGCAGGAATTAACTTTTTGCCCATAGGTGAGCTATTGGATTTCTATTAAGACGGATAAGGTCCACTTCATCCAAAATTCATCTTTAGTGTTAGTGAGTGATGACATTTAGAAATAGAAGTGGTTTATTAGAGCATGTTTATTGGTGAGCCTAAGGGCTCACCAATAATCCACATATGCAAAAAAATAAAAGAAAAATGAAAGAATAAGTGAGGTGGCCATGAGCCCGGGAAAAAACAACCTTGAAGATGAGCTCGGGCTCATTGTAGGGAGGGCCACTGCAGCGCTGCTATGTGGCAGCGCTTGATTAATTTTTCTTTTAAATCGATTTTTCTCTATTTTTGTTAATGTAAAAAATTTTAAAAAATTTACTTTTGAATGTAATTTCTTTTTATCTACCCATAGACACCCATATTGCATATGTTTTTTTTAAAAAAAAGTGAAGTTAAAAGTCCGGGAGTGGGCTCACTGATAATTTGCTGAAAAGGTAAAAAATTGGGTTGGACTCTTTAACTGACGTGGCAGTTGAAAAGTAAGTTAAGAGCCCGAAACGAGGCTCACTAATAAACATGCTCTTAATTTTACAGTAATTGGTTCAGCACATATATTTGTGAGTGGTTCAGTAAATAAATATATAGTGGTCCATAAAGAAATAAAAGTGGTTCATTAATTTTATAATAACTAGTGCTTTTCCCGAACCATGTTCGGAGTTGTTTTCAGAATATTTTCAGTCGAGTTTGACGCATCATTCAAAATACTCAAAACATATCTAATTTTTCTTTAACAAACTATTTTGCTCATTCTCCTCACTATCTCATTGTTCAAAATCTCCAGTGGACATGATGAAGTCTTTTCTCGAGATAATCAGTACTTTGAATGTGACAAAGAATAATAGATCGACTGATTCCAAACTTCTCTTGACATTGTAGTTCTCTAGCCTAAGAAAATCAAGTCTAGTCCTTTATGACACTTTCTATGTTACACATCATGTTACACCTCTCAAATCGATCTAAATTATTTGAGAAAAAGATATTGTAGGTTTAAATGTATAAACTATATGGAGCTAATATTAAAATCTTGAATGAAGTTAATGGAAAATTAACCATGAGAAATATTCGAATGGGTTGTGAAAGAACAAATTGGTTAGAGGATTGGAAGATTTGTATGAATTAAGAATCGTGCTTGACAACGCTAGTTGATGTTAAAACTATTGTATGAATCCTCTTACATATGAGAAAAAAAATTTTAAATTTTTTTAATCCTATTGTATTTCATGGTGAACCCTTAATTTCATCATCTAATTTTTTTTCCATGGCTAAGCTATGAAACAGACTGAAAATATCAATGTTGTGTGTTATATATGAGCTGCTTTAAGACTATGTTTATTTTTTTTTATAGCAGACTATGTTTATTTTCATTATAGTCTAATGAAAACTTATTTTCATAACCATAATAGATTTCACACCATGCATGTGAAACAAGCTGTAGAAAATGAATGATTTATATTTTTACTCGTTTTAAGGTCGTGTGTAATTTAATCGGAGCTCAATTATTCCACTTTGACTTATAATAGACTATTAGACATTATATATTTTTAATTTTTGGTATTTTTTATACTTATTGTATTTAATATTGAAACCTGATTTTCAATGCCATAATATATTTCACACTATGTTTGTGAATCAGGCTGAATAAAATGAATAATTTATGTTTTTACTCGTTTTAAGGTTGTGTGTATTTTTATGGGAATCCAATTACTTCAAATTGACCTATAATAGTCGATTTATTTTCAAATATACCTAAATTGTTAGTTTGTTTATTCTTATGATATTTATTTTAATCACCATAATATATTGCATACTATGACTGTGAATTGAACCGAAGAAAATAAAATATTTATGCATTTTCACCATTAACATCAACCTGATAAGAGGATGTAGGATGGAAACACTTTCCTTGATTGAATAAAATCGTATGCAAAACACAACGCACGAAGTTTCAAATATGCTTCCCTCTACAAATAAGAATGTCCACATTGAAAACCATTTAAGGATTGGCCATGGAGGCTTCTAATTCTTAAGAGACTGGCATCATAAAATTAAATATTACCATGTCAAAAATAGGGAACTCAGCCTTAAAGTGTGTGCAAGCAAATTTGACTATCTGTTCGTTAGGACCCGACTCCTCCATGAAGCCCTTGTCGGCAACTAGCCCCTCTTGTCCAACTTGTTAGGTTTGTCCCTCCTGCCCAACTTGTTGATTAGCCCTTGACAATTCGATTCAACCACAATACTCTCGAATCTCTTGTCGGTTAATTATCTGACTGCTCAAAACAAAGACTCCACCTCCACCACTTCATTCCCATAGATGCCTTGACCCTCTTGGCTTCAATCATCACAACAATGTTACCCATATTCCTAGCCACGAATCCAATTTCGAATCCCTTAGTAGTATCCAATGTAGCATAATTAACCTTTATAACCTCGACCATGGATCTAATGTGACTCCTATCCACACCATGTTACTGTTGTCAAAGACCTCGCCTCTTATTCTTATTCCCCACCTTTGTAACCCTCTTTCCATATGATTATGATCTCCCTCGTAGTCCAGTTTGACTCTATCCCCCCCTCCCCAAAAAAAAAAAAAAATTCTCTCATTTTGTGCTCTCCAAACCGCCTTTAACGCAAAAGTCTATAGTTGTAGGGCTCCCTCTTTATGACTTTTATGAAGTTGTTAAAAAAATCGAGCATTGTACTACATTTAAAGAAAGAATCCTTAAAATATGTATCCCTTTTAACTACTATACAAGGTTGAGAAAATGTAAATTATAGAAGATAAGAACTTGCCTTGAGGTTCATGTCCATGTACCTACAAATTCATAAAAACATACAAAAGAAAACCGCAAAAATGCAACATTGTTAAACATAAAGGACATTTATATGTGTAAAAATACATTCTAATACATGCACACATAGTCAAGTCCTCACCATATATTGGATTAATGATTTTTAAAATTTTCAACACAAACTTACAAATTCATATCATGATCTCAATGGAGAATAAGAAGATGATTTTTTGTTCCGTCCGAAAACAATATACTTACTGATTGATCATATATTATAGTGATTGACACTCCTTTGAGAAATCAACTTATAATTAAAAGTCATATATCAAAGGCAAGATAACAGTTTAAATCAATTGCAATACTCTCTTTTAAATAAGTATGAGTAGCCCAAAAATCATCCAAAATAATCTAATTCAGCTTCGTGGTTAAATTCATCCAGCATAATCTACAATCCAATTCAATTCGATTGATTTATTTTAATTCCCACTTAATCTAATTGAAATACTTTACTTTAGACATCGGCCCAACAATGTCTTTTTAAAAAAAAATTCCCATAAAAAGAGAATTTGAATTGAAACCAGAATTATGAATCAAAACAATCCAAGGAGTGTGAATTTGATTTTTCAGCAACAACTTGGCATCAATACAACCCAAAATCTTAACAATACCATAGTAATAAAACATAAATCCCTCTAAAATATAATAGAATCAAACTAATTTAATTATGAACCTAAAAGGGTAAAAACATTTCAATGAAACTGAATTGAACAAAAACCTATTGATATTTGAGCAAACCGTAACCCTAAACTCCCAAATCAAAGCCCTAATTCCTAAAGGTTATAGCTAAAATCAAACCCTAAATTGATTGGGTAGTTGAAATTAAAGGGACAAACCGATGAATTAGGCTTCTTTTAAGTCTAAATTTGGATCTTCACACTATGCACACTGCCGTCGTGTTCTTCATATCACCCACAACGTCGTGGATTTTGACGGCTACTGGTTAATTCTTCTCCGCTGTGAAATGAGACAACGTTGGTTCCATTGTCGACTCTAGGGCATCAGGTAGGCCGACATAGAAGGGGATATGGAATTGGTGATCAAAGAAGAGAGAGGCCCGATAGAGAGATGAAGGTTTGTTGAAGGTGGTGTCTGGGCTTGGTTTGGCTCCACCAGAGCCATCGTCGGGAGCGAGATGCGAGAAGAAGATGTCATGGGGGGGCTTTAGATCTAGCTTTAAGGGAGGCGAGGAGCCATGAGAGGGCTTTTAGAGAGAAAGAGAGGGTTTTTTAGAGAACAGAGAGGAGGGAGTAATGCTTGTGGAAAAGAACGTGGTGATGAGAATGATTTTTTTTTTGTGAAAATAATGACACGTGGCTCAATATTTTGTAAAGGGTCTGCTTCTGATTTTATATGTATTAGGGAGGATTGGTTCAACACATATATTTGAGAGTGGTTCAGTGACTAAATATAGAGAGTGGTTCAACACATATATAGAGAGTGGTTCAGTAACTTAATATATATTTGTTCATGAATGAAATAGAAGTGGTTCGTCAATTTTACAGTAAATGTTTCAACACATATATAGAGAGTGGTTTAGTGACTAAATATATAATGGTTCATGAATTAAATAGAAGTGGTTCATCAATTTTATACTAATTGGTTCATCACATATAAATAAAGAGTGGTTCAGTGACTAAATAGAGAGTGGTTCAGTGAATAATTAGAGAGTGATTCGGTGAATAAATAGAGAGTGATTCAATGACTAAAATATTTAATTATAAAAAATAGAGAGAGGTTCATTGACTAAATAGAGATTGGTTCAGTGACTAAATAGAGAGTGGTTCAGTGAGTAAATAGAGAGTGATTCAGTGAATAAATAGAGTGTGATTCAGTGACTAAAAAATTTAATTATAAAAAATAGAGAGTTGTTCGGTGACTAAATAAAGAGTGATTAAGTGACTAAATAGAGAGTTGTTCAGTGAATAAATAGAGAGTGGTTGAGTGACCAAAAAATTTAAATTTAAAAAATAGAGAGTGGTTCAGTGACTCAATAGAGAATGATTCCTTTATTAAATAGAAGTGGTTCATTAATGTTATAGTAATTGGTTCAGCACATGTAATAAAGAATGGTTCAATGATTAAGTATATAGTGGTTCAATGAAAGAAATAGTAGCGGTTCATGAAATAATTTATAAATATTCGTAGCTAATTCATTCATTCATTCATTCATTCATTCATTCAGTGACTAAATATATATTGGTTTATGAATTAAATAGAAGTGGATCATCAATTTTATTGCAAATGGTTTAACACATATATAGAGAATGATTCAGTGACTAAATATAGAGAGTGGTTCAGCACATATATAGAGAGTGGTTCAGCACATATATTGAGAGTGGTTCAGCGACTAAATATATATTGGTTCATGGATTAAATAGAAGTGGTTCATCAATTTTATTGTAAATGGTTCAGCACATATATATAGAGTGGTTCAGTGACTAAATGTATATAGTGGTTCATAAAAGAAATACAAGTGCTTTATTAATTTTATTGTAATTGGTTCAACACATATAATTGAGAGTGGTTCAATGACTAAATATATAGTGGTTAATGAAAAAAATACAAGTGGTTCATTAATTATAAAAAATATTTGGTAAAATATCCATTTTCATATCTCTATTTTGCTAAATGTCCACACTAATGTATGTTTTTACTAAATGTCCATTTTATTTTTATAATACCCAAATGCCCCATAATTAAATCCCTACCGCTAAGCCTCCTCCTCTTCAGGTCTTCTTCGTGATCTGCCTCCTCCTGCTTCCTCTTCACGTCTTTCCGATTGCTCCATCTCTCAATTTACAATTCCCTCTCCCAATTTACAACTCCCTCTCCGTTGAATCTGCTGTCGAATTTCTCACTCCTCATTATCTGGACATCAATGGCGTCTTCCGCCTTGCCCGACTTCATCGGCATCGGCGACTGCAGATTCGAATTGGCGGCGGGTGGGTGACTGACCGCTTGGAGTTGAAGGTCGTCATGGAACTATTGTTCCGGCGTCGCGCGCCAGTTGCAGGTTGGGCTTCGGATTTGGAAGAGGCGCCACTGCTTCTTCTTCGGCTGGTACTACGATCCTAACGACGTCGTTGACCTCTCCTCAAGCCCCGCGGTTACACCTCCCTCTTCTCTCAGATCGAGGTTTGTCTCCATCTATTTTGTAGCTTAATCAATTGCTCGAGGTCGTGAAATTGTCGATTTGCAGTTGCTACTTGATTCTCTCCAGAAAGTTCAAATTTGTATCGAAATTGGAACTAGATAGTTGAGATTGTGATTCATCCGTTAATTGATCTAAATTCTAAGTTTGAATTGGAATCAATTGCACCGGAATCCGAGCTTCCTCATTATCTTTCTTCACCTAGGTCAGTGGAGGAAGTAAATTTGCCTGATTTCCTAACTAGGACTATACAACGTTGCATACCTTCTCAGGGCTTCAGATGACATTCATGCAATTTCTTGAGTTGACCTTTGTGTCATTTGCTTCATCATTTTAATTATTTTATCTTCTACTTGGATTATGTAATGTGCCTTTATGAGGTCACAATTGTATTGTTCTGTGATTGATTTGCTCTATTTACTAGGCATTACTTTCCAAAGTTCTGGAGTTAACTTGAACAATTTAGTAGTACTAATTATCCAAGCTTGAGTCTCTGTCTGAGAATATATCCATTCATAATATTAAGCTTTTATGCGTGATTATCTACATCTGTGATGAATAATGATTTTAGTCAATCTTCTTCATAGACTTGTTGTGGTCTGGTGCAGGAATCACAACACTTTATTTTATTTTTTTTGGTTGAAATCACAACACTTTATTGTGCTGATAGTGTCTTCAAATATGTATTTAGATAGTTATGAATTTAAAGTATTAGTTAATATTTTGACTTTTCTGCATCGCTAAGGCAGAAGTCACTGTTTATTCATGCATCCTTTCTCTGGTTCTTCAGTTGAAGATTTGGTGGTTTAAGTAAGATAAAACTAAAATGTTCGGGATGTGCTTGGAATATAATTTAATTTTTCCCATTATCAGTAAATTTTAGACACCTGAGTCGTTTGTTCTCGTAAATCCAAAGAAAAGTTGTCACTGTGTACCAACAGTGTCACAATTGATATCATTAAGGGTGGTGACAATGATCCTATAAAAAAAATTTATCACCAAAAAAAGTTATTACCGCATGTGTCACCATAGTGATCTCATAAAAATAAAAAATAAAAACAAAGGTGTCATCAAAAGAAGTTGTTAGTGATAATGGTGATGACAATGATAAGGGTGGTGATAGTGACCAATGATAAGGGTGGTGACAGCGATAAGGGTGGTGACAGCGATAGAGTGGTAATAGCGATAAGGGTGGCGACACCGATAAGAGTGGTGACAGTGACCTCATAAAAAAAACTCTAAAAGCTAAGATGTCACCAAAAAAAATTGTCATCACATGTGTCACCACTAATAAAGGTGGTGACACTAATCTCGTAAAAAAAACTATCACCAAAAAATTTGTTTATCACCGTACATGTGTCACCAAAGTTGTGTCACCAAAGTCATTTACCTTGACCGGCCAATGGTCAAAATAAAAATGGGAAGGAAGGAAGTCAAATTAAAAATGGGAAGGAATGACAAAAATATCATAATGGACATTTTGTAAAAGGAAATATGAAAGTAGACATTTTGCAAAATATCATGTTCAAAATGGACACTTAGCAAAAAAATTCTTAATTTTATTGCAATTGGTTCAGCACATATAAATAGAGAGTAGTTCAGTTACTTCTTTCATTCTCACCGGTAGAGGGGTTCTCACTCGAACCCTACTCTATATATAGGGTTGGGCTCGGGTGAGAAGCATTGGTCCGGTGAGAAAGAAAAAAGTGATTTGATTGGGATTTTTTTTTTGAATTAGCCAAAAAACCCAAAAAATTTTGAGAATAGCCAATATTTGAAAGTATTTTGGCAATTAGCCAAAGTTGAGTAAAGTCGCTGTTTGAAACAACGACTTTACCCTAGATTTAAAAATAATAATAAAATATTAAAGTCGCTGTTTATAACAGCGACTTATGTTATTTTTTTTAACTATTAAATTCAAATTAATGGAAAAAACACTGAAAAAGAGGAAAAAATAGAAACAACGACTCTCCCTTTTTATTTTTAAAAAAAATCACGGTAGGAGAGAGTGTGTGTTTATAGGAGAGAGAAAGGAGAGGGTTACAGGTGTGGTGGGGCCTGGGGGTACGAGAGTGTGTATGTGTAGGAGAGAGATGGGAGAGGGAAAAGTGAGTGGTGGGGTACAGGGAAAAGTGAGTGAGTGGAGGGAGTCCGATATTGAGGAGGGAGGGGCGTTGTTTAACTTGTTTTGTAGAGGAAAGGCCGGAATGTTTTTAAAAAAATAAAAAAAGGTGAGTGGAGGGAGTCCGATATTGAGGAGGGAGGGGGGTTGTTTTGTAGAGGAAAGGCCGGAATGTTTTTAAAAAAATAAAAAAAGGTCCCATATGTATTTTTTTTTCATTTTTACTTATTTTAACCTTTAATTAATAATTTTTTTAAAAAAAAATATAAACTCGCTGTTTTAAACAGCGACTTTGTTATTTTAATAATTTTTTTTTAAACTTGGGGTAAAGTCGCTGTTTCTTTGGCTAAATCCAAAAATACTTTTAAACATTGGCTATTCTCCTAATTTCTTTGGCTTTTTTGGCTAATTTGAAAAAAAAATTCTTTCATTGGAGGGTAAATTTAAAAAAATAATGCGCGGCAACCAATAAGAAATTGATTGCTGGCATACTCGCGAACCCGTGCGTCAACCACTCGCATACCCGCGCTTAACCCCACGCGCCCACCTGTGTAATTGAAAAAAGGAGCAGATACTTGTGTTCCACATGAATCGAAACGTGGAAATCTGCTACATTTCAAAAGGCAATACCACTACACCAAATGAGTTTCCTTGACCTTACAAACATCTAATATAATTTATTACTTCACCAAAACCGATTTGCATTCTAATAATTAAAATATTTTCATATAAATTTAATAATTACTCCCTCCGTTCTTTAATATTTGACTTTTTCAAGTCTACACGTTTTTTTCGAAATGTAAAAATTATATAAAATATTAATTTTTTATTCAATCTTTTTTAATAATATTATACTTATTACTTATAAGTATGACATTATTTAAAAAAATTGTTAAAAAATTAAATATTTTATATAGTTTTTATCACCTTCAAAAGCGTGTCTGAATAGTAAAAAGTCATTTATAAAAGAACGGAGGGAGTACACATTAAGAGATATGTTAATGTATATTTTACCCATAAAAATTTCCACTTTTTTATAATTCAATTTCTTTAACCGAATTATTTCCAAAGAGGACATTATATTTATCATTATATTTATTCTTTATTTGATGAACCACTAATCTTTATTTCATTAACCACTACTGTATATTTAATAAACCACTTAGTATAAAAACCCTGAACCACTTTGTATTAAAACCCCAAACCACTAGGTATTAAATCCCTGAACCACTTTGTTTAAAACTCTGAACCACTTGGTATAAAAATCCCTGAACCACTTGGTATAAAAACCCTGAACCACTTCGAATTAAATCCCTGAGCCACTTGGATTAAAACTTTGAACCACTTTTTATAAAAACTCAGAACCACTTGGCATAAAAACCATGAACCACTTGGTTTAAAACCCTGAACCATTTGGTTTAAAACCAATACTCTTTATTTAATGAACCACTACAATTTATTTCATAAACCATTATTTTTTATTTCATGAACCACTTCTCTTTATCTTATGAACCATTACTATTTAATAATTACAACATTTTGATTCTTCTTTTATTTCCTTTTAATAGTTATTTATTTATTTATTTATTTTTAAAATGAAATGGTTCAAAATAAAATGGTTTAATTATTTAATTATTTGTGTTTGATTATTTATTTCATGAATCAATACTATTTATTTGATGAACCGCTACTCTTTGTTCATGAACCACTAGAATTTATTTCATGAACAACTACTATTTAATAATTATAAAATTTTAATTCTTCTTTTATTTTCTTTTAATGTTTATTTTTAATTAATTATTTATTTGTTTTTAAAATAAAATAGTTCATGAACCAACACTATTTATTTCATGAACCAAAACTATTTATTTTATGAACCACTACTCTTTATTTGATGAACCACTAATTTTTATTTCATGAACCACTACTATTTAATTCATGAATCACTACTCTTTATTTCATGAACCACTCCTATTTAATAATTGTAAAATTTCCACTGTTCTTTTTTTTTTTTTGATATTTTTTAATTATTTATTTATTTGTTTTTAAAATAAAATGATGCATGAACAAATACTATTTATTTCATGAACCAATACTATATATTTGATGAACCACTACTCTTTATTTCTTGAACCATTAGAATTTATTTCATGAACCACTACTATTTAATAATTATAAAATTTTCATTTTTCTTTTATTTTCTTTTAATGTTTATTTTTTAATTAATTATTTATTTATTTTTAAAATAACATGGTTCATGAACCAATGCTTTTTATTTAATGAACCAATATTCTTTATTTGATGAACCACTACTCTTTATTTCATGAACCACTACTATATATTCAATGAACCACTTAGTATAAAACCCTGAACCACTTCGTATTAAAACGCTGAACCACTTGGTATTAAATCTCTGAACCACTTGGTTTAAAACCCTGAACCACTTGGTATAAAAACTCATGAACCACTTGGTATAAAAACCCTGAACCACTTCGAATTAAATCCTTGAACCACTTGGTATTAAACCCTTGAACCACTTGATTTAAAACTCTGAACCACTTGGTTTAAAACCCTGAACCACTTGGTTTAAAACCAATACTCTTTATTTCATGAACCACTACAATTTATTTCATGAACCCCTATTCTTTATTTCATGAGCCACTTCTCTTTATCTCATGAACCATTACTATTTAATAATTATAACATTTTCATTCTTCTTTTATTTTCTTTTAGTGGTTATTTATTTATTTATTTTTAAAATAAAATGGTTTAATTATTTAATTATTTGTGTTAAATTATTTATTTCATGAATCAATACTATTTATTTGATGAACCACTATTCTTTATTTCATGAACCACTAGAATTTATTTCATGAACTAGTACTATTTAATAATTGTAAAATTTTCATTCTTCTTTTATTTTCTTTTCATTTTTTTTATTTATTGATTTATTTGTTTTCAAAATAAAATAGTTCATGAACCATCACTATTTATTTCATGAACCAATACTATTTATTTTATAAACCACTACTCTTTATTTGATGAACCACTAATTTTTATTTCATGAACCACTACTATTTAATTCATGAATCACTACTCTTTATTTTTATGAACCGCTCCTATTTAATAATTCTAAAATTTCCATTGTTCTTTTATTTTCTTTTGATATTTTTTAATTATTTATTTATTTGTTTTTAAAATAAAATGATGCATGAACAAATACTATTTATTTCATGAACCAATACTATATATTTGATGAACCACTACTCTTTATTTCTTGAACCATTAGAATTTATTTCATGAACCACTACTGAAAAATCGAGTAGGTAATATAAATAACAATAATGTAAATACTCTAGAAGGGGGGGGGGGTTGAATAGAGTATGGAAGTTTCTCGCAAATTTTCTGCAGACACAACTTCAAGGGCCTTGAAACTAATGTCAAGGTGTTGATCTAAACTTCAAGGGTCTTGAGATTGATCAGAAACCTGTTGAGTTGTAAAATTGCGAAGTTAAAAATAAGTGCGGAAATAAAATAAAAGAACACAAGAATCGATAACGAAGTTCGGCTCTAAACCAGCCTACGTCTTCGCCTAGGGTTGTCCAACCCGTAGGATTTCAACAACTCTTATTTCTCTTTTCCTTATGAGTCCTAGATACAACTTAGAAAACCTTCCCATCTTCTACCTCTTGAAGCCTTGCCCGTTTCTGTTAAGAGGAAGAGTGTCGAGTCTAATAAATATCAAATATGAATCAAACCGAATCCTAGTATGCGCAAATGAAATACAAGACTTCCTCCCGCTTTAGTGGTAGGGAGTCAGGATCGATCCACGAGGAAGCGTGTCAGCGGGATCCTAGATGGTCTGAATTCACACGTCTGTATTGACCAGAAGCCTCGATCTCGAGTAAGGTACTCGATGTCGATAGGGGCTGTCGATTTCTACTACAACAAAAGACCTGCAGAGACAAAAACAAGCAGTCGATATCGACCTAGGGTGTCGATATCGATAATTAGTAGCAATGTCGACCTGGCTCAGAAGACTGCCAGTCGACTCAAGGGCACTCGATCTCGAGCTATTGACTCGATATCGAGCTCAGATGTAGGCAAAAGATGCGTCGACACAGAAGACCGTTGATGTAGACCGAAGGTGTCGATATCGACCAGTTTTGTCGATATCGAGTAGTTCCTGCAGTGATTAGTGTCGGCAAAAAAGGCCGAAGACAATAGAATGGATAAAGGAAAGATGAACAGGAATAAGCACGGTTTTGATGTGTAAAATATATAATAAAAAGGCAACTCCTAAGGCTAGGGTTTACCACAATGTTAACCAAAACATATTTAAGGTAAATAAGAAGGACAATTGCGCTATCTCACCCGAGGGACAAGCTTTCTCCGTACACAAACGATTAGGAATACTCTTGTAAATAAACCTAATTGTCTCTACCAATTTTATGTTTATAACCCAAGTTGTTAACATGAATCTCTTTTCTTGCGATAAGGACTAAACATAGAATCGTAGGAGATTATATAGACACAACGATATCAACATCAAATACTTACCTCAAACACGCATGGATAACGTCGGACTCACTCCGCCCTAAAACCTTGGGGAACTACTCGCACTTCATCGCAATAAATACCATGAATGGAAAGAAAAGAACTTGAATTAATTGAAAATCTAAAACTTTACAATCCAACGCCGGCTTTCACAAACGCCAAACCCTAAAGCTTCTCATAGGGCTTTATTTATAGCCTACTAATCCTATGCTTGAATGATTAAAAACCAGCCCCCTAGGGCTTTATTTATAGCCTACTAATCCTTGCTAGCCAAGGAGAGTAGTTCTAATCCTACTAAAACTCTTATTTAAAATTCTATCCCAAAACAATTAGGATGAAACATTATTAAGGTAAATATAAAATATTCTAGGGTAAAAAGGAAAGTTCCCTAGGACATAATCTATCTAATAAGGAAAGATAAACCATGACTCTTGTGGATAGATCTCAACTTCGCGTCTCAAAACCGTGTCCAATCGGTGTCAACTTCTACTCGATATCGACCTAGTCACTCGATATTGAGGTCTCTGTTTCGGCTCGACGGTCTTCACTTCACTTGAGCTCTGGTGGCCAGTCGATGTCGACACCTCTACTTGACCTGAAGTCATGTCGAGTGCTTCATTAGGTCTGTGTTGCCTGGATTTCGATGCTTGGTCTCTATGTCGATGCGTCAAGTCGATCTTGACCTGTCTGATCGATATCGACCTCTTCTTTGCTTCACTTGGCTTTCTCGTTTTGACTCCGACTCCGCTCCAATTCCTACATATTTAGACCAAAACTTATTCTGACTCTATTTCTTGCACGTTAACTCATTCTTAGACAAAAATGCATTATTTTTAACCTTTACTTTAGGAATCGAATGGACTATGAAGTCAAAATATGCAAATAAAACGACACTAAATATGTACATCAAAACACCCCATACTTAGACTTGCTTGTCCTCAAGCAATAACCAAGCAATAACCAACACCTACAACGCATCCTTCAAGTCTTCGCCCTTGTCAAATGCAACATCATAAGTGGTAGCAAAGCAAAGCAAGTGAATTTAACGTCATCACACATATATGAGCGATCCATAGACAATTTTTAATCCAACCTCACAGGGATAATGTGTTTTACTCAACTCTAAATATGTTTAAGCTATGAAGATCAACTCTCAACTCGATTCCATACACAAACTCATAAACATTGCAATTTATAATAATCCACTTCGCAACCAATTATGTAAATGCAACAAGAACCATCAGGAGGACTTTTGCTGAATGGAAGACTTCAAAGAAGACTCCATTCGGCGGGGTTGTAATGGGGCTTGGTAAGAAATAAAGGGTATGAAATTATTTGGCTACGTGGTGCTTAAAATTCGGGAATCAAGACTCCTAAACTTTAACACAACTTATCCAAACCATATCTCCCAAAATGATGCACTTTCCCAACTTGCTTTCCCATGAAGATCTCAACCTTTCTTTCAAACCCTAATAATCCTCTAAAAAATATAAATGTTGTAAAAAAATAAAAGAACCAAGGAATAATTGGCTCATGCACTAAATATAATAATAACTCTTTTTTTTCTTTTCGGATTTTTTGAAAGGAAATTAAATAAAATATGTGCATTTATAATGTGAGTAAAAAATCCTTTTACAATATGTGACAAGATGCAAATATATATCAACCCATAAATTTTCTTTGCTTAAAATTAAACATTTATGCACTTTTTTTCCACAATGCATTATTCTAACCATTCTAAGTCTCAATTCTCAAATGGGGGTCAGACTCAATTCGGCTAGGGATATTTTTGTGGAGTTCGCAATATAAGGCTAAGGCTAATGTTCTGGCTTCAAGCAGAGATAATGCAGGGTAGGTAAAGAGAGGATAAAAATGGCTTAAAAGATGCCTCCATCATTTAATTCTCATAAACATAAACATATATATGCATTGGCTTTGAATAACTATAACAACATTTAGAGATGCATAAGAAGAGTAAATACACTCAAGAAAGCAGAGAGATTTTTAATGTTCTCCCTATAGGCCAAAATTCTCACTATGACAATTTTGTTGGATTTGCTTTTTAGCCTAGGATCATATATGCTCAATTTCATCACAAGTTTACAATCTACATAAAAACAATTTTAAGGACTTAGGCTAAACCATCCAAATATGCCATAGGATTTACATGATCAATTCAGCTATTGAGATTTCATCATTGGACATCTAAGTAGGGTTTAAAAAACTAAACAAGGTAAACATGCATTTTTTTTTGTCCTTTTTTGACATTTTCTACTTTTTTTTTGTGTTTTTATAAACTAATAAACTAAGAATATAAACTTAAACATGAATGCAATGCAAAAATAAGCCAAAATTTGACCATAAGACATGCTTCATCCTCATCCCATACTTAAAATATATACAGTGTCCTCACTGTATTAAAAGAAAAACAAGGGTGAAGAGAGAAACTCACAGAGCAACCTACGGATGAAGGTCGATTTCAGGTTAAATTGATGCCAGTAGTCGATGTCGAGTCAGGGTGTCGATGTCAACAACATCTTTCTGTATCGATGAAGAAGTCGAAGTCGAGGGTCGCCAAGGTGGTGTCGATATCGAGGGGCCTACTCGATATCGAGTGATCTTTTTGGCTCCTGACTTATCGATGTCGATCACAGGAGATGGCTCGACCCTAGTCTGTCGATTTCGACCGACCTAGTCGATCTCGAGTGCCTCTGCAATGGCTTCTTTTCTTCTTCGTCGTTCCTTTTGCTATGTAACTTGAAATTCTTGTTAGTTCATAATAGATAAAGTCATGACATATCAAAGTTTCCAAATCCAAAAATCCAAAATTTAAATTCCTAAAAACCATCGAAGCGAAAAATTTAAAAGTTTTATGTACAAGCTCTAGATTTTTGAGTCGCTAGGCCGACTTCTCCGTCAATGCTTCAAGAACCTTTAAGGTTGGGCCCTTTCAAGCTTGTTCCTTCTCCTGGATGATCTAGGTCCTTTTGATAATAGCTAAGCTCGACAACCAAGGCTTCTTCTTCATTAGGCTCTTTATTGGGCACTTTCTTTCTCTTCCGTAACCTAACTTTGGAAATATGAGCGAACCATGGAGCTTTGACCCTCCCATTGGTTGAATTCTCAATAATGGACAGAGGAGGGTTAGGGATCATACTTGAGCTTAACTTTTCGGGCCCGAAACAACGATCTTCGGGCTGAGGGTCAGTTGATCTCCACATGGTGGTGTCGATCTCAGGTGCTGCAGTCTACATCGAGTAGGTGTAGTCGACGTCGGCAGTGGGGACCCCATACATAAGCTCCTGGCAACTCAGTTGATCATCAGTGTCACTCGACATCGAGTCAGGGGGGTCGAGATCGAGTATTTTGGTCGATTTCGACTGGGTGAAGTCGATCTGGACTCTACTTGCAGCCTCTATCTTTGTCAACAAAAATTTGTGAAGCTTCTCCCTCGCAGGTGTGAGCCTAACTTCTTCTAGATGCTTTGTTTCGCTCATCGTCGAGTTGAAGCGAAATTCGACGACTTCGTTGCCGATTGTGAATGTAAGGGTGTCATTCCTCACATTGATGTTGGCGTCTTCGATTGCTAAGAATGGCCTACCTAGGATGATAGGCATAATGGGATCTTCCGGCATGTCCAATACGATGAAGTCCTTGGGTATGAAGAACTTCCCCACCTTGACTGGAACATCATCCACAACCCTTGTTGGTCTCACGAAGGAGTTGTCCGCCATGTATAGCTTCATGTCGACGGGCTCCAATGCTCCTACGCCCACTTGTTGCCATATTGATAGGGGCATCAAACTAACACTAGCCCCAAGGTCACAAAGGGTTTTGAATTGATGCTTACCTATCCCTACCGTCACAACAAACTTGCCTAGATCGCCGCGCTTTTCAGGGAACTCTGTGGAATTGCATTCGGCGAAGATCTCTACGATGGACCTCTTTTTGGAGAGAATGTCCTTCAGGAACCTCATATAGGCCGACATCTCATTAAGCACTTCCGTGAGTGGGATGGTGAGGTTGAGTCCTTGTAAGATCTTCACGAAGCGTCTAAACTTGGTGTCTGACGGGTCTTGTAGTGCCTTGGAAGGAAAAGGGAGTGCTTTGGATGGCTTCGGAGCCAAAGGGGTCCACTTCTACTTTCTGGACTGGTCGACATCGACATTAGGAAGGTCGATATCGACATGGTTGGTCGACCTTGGGGGAGTCTGAAGCTGTTGACGATTTCTAGAGGACTTGACATCGACAGGAGTGTCGATATCGAGTGGGGCGCTTGATGTCGAGTGGCTCTCTAGCTCTGTTGTGGGCTTCGCAGTGGGCTCGACATCGATAGTGTGGTCGATGTCGACAGGGCCCTCGACATCGACTGGGGTGTCGACATCAAATGTGTCTTCATCGAACTATCATTTTGCTCCGTGGCTCGTGCAATTGACATCCACTCCGTAGATCAACAGCAGTAATGTGCCTGGCTTGCCCCTTAGGATTTTCTTGTGGTTTTCCTGGGAGCTTGCCTGGTGGCTTTGGAATTTAAACCGTTAATTGACCCAGTTGGGTCTCCATGCTCTTTCTCCAAGTATCCATCTCCCACATGCGGGTTTTGAGCCCTTGAAGTTGGTTCTGGATGGCGTTGCTCGATTGTTGACTCACTGCTTGGTTCCTCCTTAACTCATCGAGGATGAGTTGGACATCATCCTTTCTTGGATCTCTTTTCGGGTGGCCTGGAGCTCGGTAAAGTGGAGGATCCCTAGGGTTGTATTTGGGTGGTTGATTTCCCTGATTTTGGTACCCATGGCGATTAGGATTCCTCATGTACCTCACCTCCTGATGAGTCTCCGCTAGATCAACTTTCTCCGTGTGAGGGCAAGTAGTGGTGATGTACCTCTCAGAGCCGCATTCGGCGCAGGGTTGGTTGGCGGAGAGGAATTTGACTTGTTTCTGAAGCCTCCTGAGTTGATCTTTCATGAATTGCTCCTTGACATCGGGATCAATCTCCTTGGAAGGCTCATAGAATGGCATCGATGGGGCAGGCCTTGCGTCAGAGGCCGCAGGAGTCCCATATGTGTTGTCAAATTCTACTAACCTCTCTATGGTATCCTAAGCTTGTTGTGGTAGGAGCTCAAGATACCCATAGAAGGTGTAGGTGTTGATCCTCTCCTTAGTTGCTACATCCAGGGCATTGTAGATGATCCCCTGGATGACGTAAGGTGGTTGTCCGTGCATAGGGTAGGACCTCAGAAGCTCATTGAATCGCTCCCACACTTGCGCCAGTGTTTCATGAAGCTTTTGTTTGAAAGCCATGATCTTCTGACATATTACCACTGTCTTAGATGGTGGGAAACATTTGTTGAGAAAGGCATTCTTGACATCATCCCACGTGCGGTGTGATCTTGGGGCTAGGCTCTCCAACCATGCTAGTGCTTTCCATGTAAGAAACCAACGAAAGGCCTTTAGTTTTACATACTCAAGGCTTTCTCCATCAGCAATAGTATCACACAAATCGAGGAATGTAGTTATGTGCTCTAGAGGGCAATCATTAGGTTTTTCCTCAAATTGATGTCGCCTAATTTCAGTTAAGAAGCTAGGTTTAATTTCAAAATTAGAGTGAGGGATAAGAATGGCCGATTCAGACACTAAGAGCACAGGGTGCATGTATTGCTTGACATTTTGAGGGAGGGCATTGATTTGGGCTTCATATCGCCTCCTTGCCTCCTTCTTCTCCCTGTCACCACGCTCTCTTTGTGCCGCCTCTCTCATGGCGAAGACCTCGATTTTCTTCTTCAAGTGCTCAATCTCTTGAGCCTGGTCTTCTGTGTTGGCCATAGCTCTTAGGACTCTAGAACGACGGTAAAGATAACTCTCGGGGTCTTCCACTCCTTCGAATTCAGGCGTGCGATCAGCGCGTCACATACACCTATAAAGCAACACTAAAAAATAGACATGAGATAGACTTGATCATTTCTACTAATTTAAAGCCCCAATTAGTATTTCGTTTTTGCGAAATTTTTCCGAGAACTTAGAAAATCTCTATTACTAATCCTTTGTGTACCATGGTGTTCCTAACCATCCACTCAGTTTTGGTCAATCTCTTCGACAATTCGTGTCATGTATAGTAATAGATGATAGCATGAACTCCAAAGAATCGATCCGTTTAACCCGCTTCAAGCCATGATAACAAATCCACCTGTCTTGGGGTATATAGTTTTTCTTTACTGCTTCTATTTGCTTCTATTAATCTTGGCGTAATTCTTGTGCATAGGAAATGAGACTCAAATCTTTTTACTGTGAATTTCGAAGCTGTTAGGGCGCGATTGATTGCTTCCTCGACAACGGCACCAATTTGTTAAAAGGAAGGGAGTCGAGTCTAATAAATATCAAATATGAATCAAAACATGTATCTAAAATAAGACTTCTATTTCTTGCACGCTAGCACATTCTACACCAATTCCTATTATTGTCAACCTATAATTTAGGAATTGAATGGAATATGAAGTCAAAACGTGTATCTTAAATAACTAGAAATATGTACATCAAAATACCCATACTTAGACTTGCTTGTCCTCAAGCAATAAACAAGAAATAACGAACACATACAACACATCCTTCACGTCTTCTCCCTTGTCAAAAGAAACATCATAAGTGGTAGCAAAGCAAAGCAAGTGAATTTAACGTCGTCACATATATACAAGCGATCCATAGGCATAGGCAATTTTAAATCCAACCTCAGAGGGATAATGTGTTTTCGAGTGATCTCTATGGCTCCTAACTTATCGATGTCGATCACAGGAGATGGCTCGACCCTAGGCAGTCGATGTCGACCGGCCTAGTCGATCTCGAGTGCCTTTGCAATGGCTTCTTTTCTTCTTCGTCGTTCCTTTTGCTATGTAACTTAAAATTCTTGTTAGTTCATAATAGATAAAGTCATGACATATCAAAGTTTCCAAATCCAAAAATCCAAAATTTAAATTCCTAAAAACCATCTAAGCGGAAAATTTAAAAGTTTTATGTACAAGCTCTAGATTTTTGAGTCCCTAGGCCGACTTCTCCGTCAATGCTTCAAGAACCTTTAAGGTTGGGCCCTTTCAAGCTTGTTCCTTCTCCTGGATGATCTATGTCCTTTTGATAATAGCTAAGCTCGACAACCAAGGTTTCTTCTTCATTAGGCTCTTTATTGGGCACTTTCTTTCTCTTCCGTGATCTAACTTTGGAAATATGAGCGAACCATGGAGCTTTGACCCTCCCATTGATTGAATTCTCAATAATGGACAGAGGAGGGTTAGGGATCATACTTGAGCTTACCTTTTCGGGCCCGAAACAACGATCTTCGGCCTGAGGGTCAGTTGATCTCCACATGGTGGTGTCGATCTCGGGTGCTGCAGTCTACATCGAGTAGGTGTGGTTGACGTTGGTAGTGGGGACCCCATACTTAAGCTCCTGGCAACTCAGTTGATCATCAGTGTCACTCGACATCGAGTCAGGGGGGTCGACATTGAGTATTTTGGTCGATTTCGACTGGGTGAAGTCGATCTCGACTCTACTTGCAGCCTCTATCTTTGTCAACAAAAATTTGTGAAGCTTCTCCCTCGCAAGTGTGAGCCTAACTTCTTTTAGATGCTTTGTTTCGCTCATCGTCGAGTTGAAGCGAAATTCGACGACTTCGTTGCCGATTGTGAATGTAAGGGTGCCATTCCTCACATTGATGTTGGCGTCTGCGATTGATAAGAATGGCCTACCTAGGATGATAGGCATAATGGGATCTTCCGACATGTCCAACACGATGAAGTCCTTGGGTTTGAAGAACTTCCCCACCTTGACTGGAACATCATCCACAACCCTTGTTGGTCTCACGAAGGAGTTGTCCGCCATGTATAGCTTCATGTCGACGGGCTCCAATGCTCCTACGCCCACTTGTTGCCATATTGATAGGGGCATCAAACTAACACTAGCCCCAAGGTCACAAAGGGCTTTGAATTGATGCTTACTTATCCCTACCATCACAACAAACTTGCCTGGATCGCCGCGCTTTTCAGGGAACTCTATGGAATTGCATTCGGCAAAGATCTCTACGATGGACCTCTTTTTGGAGAGAATGTCCTTCAGGAACCTCATATAGGCCGACATCTCACTAAGCACTTCCGTGAGTGGGATGGTAAGGTTGAGTTCTTGTAAGATCTTCATGAAGCGTCTAAACTTGGTGTCTGACGGGTCTTGCAGTGCCTTGGAAGGAAAAGGGAGTTCTTTGGATGGCTTCGAAGCCAAAGGGGTCGACTTCTGCTTTCTGGACTGGTCGACATCGACATTAGGGGGGTCGATATCGACATGGTTGGTCGACCTTAGGGGAATCTGAAGCTGTTGACGATTTCCAGAGGACTTCACATCGACAGGAGTGTCGATATCGAGTGGGGCACTTGATGTCGAGTGGCTCTCTAGCTCTGTTGTGGGCTTCGCAGTGGGCTCGATATCGATAGTGTGGTCGACGTCGACAGGGCCCTCGACATCGACTGGGGTATCGACATCAAATGTTTCTTCATCGATTTCTCATTTTCTCCGTGGCTCGTGCAATTGACATCCACTCCGTAGATCGACAACAGCAATGTGCCTGGGTTGCCCCTTAGAATTTTCTTGTGGTTGTCTTGGGAGCTTGCCTGGTGGCTTTGGAATTTGAGCCGTTAATAGACCCAGTTGGGTCTCCATGCTCTTTCTCCAAGTATCCATCTCCCACATAGGGGTGTTGAGCCCTTGAAGTTGGTTCTGGATGGCGTTGCTCGATTGTTGACTCACCGCTTGGTTCCTCCTTAACTCATCGAGGATTAGTTGGACATCATCCTTTCTTGGATCTCTTTTCGGGTGGCCTGGAGCTCGGTAAAGTGGAGGATCCCTAGGGTTGTATTTGGGTGGTTGATTTCCCCGATTTTGGTACCCATGGCGATTAGGATTCCTCATGTACCTCACCTCCTAATGAGTCTCCGCTAGATCAACTTTCTTCGTGTGGGGGCAAGTAGTGGTGATGTACCTCTCGGAGTCGAATTCGGCGCAGGGTTGGTTGGCGGAGAGGAATTTGACTTGTTTCTGAAGCCTCCTGAGTTGATCTTTCATGAATTGCTCCTTGACATCGGGATCAATCTCCTTGGAAGGCTCATAGACTGGCATCGATGGGGCATACCTTGCGTCAGAGGCCGCAGGAGTCCCATATGTGTTGTCAAATTCTACTAACCTCTCTATGGTATCCTAAGCTTGTTGTGGTAGGAGCTCAAGATACCCATAGAAGGTGTAGGTGTTGATCCTCTCCTTAGTTGCTGCATCCAGGGCATTGTAGATGATTCCCTGGATGATGTAAGGTGGTTGTCCGTGCATAGGGTAGGACCTCAGAAGCTCATTGAATCGCTCCCACACTTGCGCCAGTGTGTCATGAAGCTTTTGTTTGAAAGCCATGATCTTCTGACATATTACCGCCGTCTTATATGGTGGGAAACATTTGTTGAGAAAGGCATTCTTGACATCATCCCACGTGCGGTGCGATCTTGGGGCTAGGCTCTCCAACCATGCTAGTGCTTTCCCTGTAAGAGACCAACGAAAAGCCTTAAGTTTTACATACTCAAGGCTTTGTCCATCAGCAATAGTATCACACAAATCGAGGAATGTAGTTATGTGCTCTAGAGGGCAATCATTAGGTTTTTCCTCAAATTGATGTCGCCTAATTTCAGTTAAGAAGCTAGGTTTAATTTCAAAATTAGAGTGAGGGATAAGAATGGCTGATTCAGGCATTAAGAGTACAGGGTGCATGTATTGCTTGACATTCTGAGGGAGGGCATTGATTTGGGCTTCATATCGCCTCCTTGTCTCCTTCTTCTCCCTGTCACCACGCTCTCTTTGTGCCGCCTCTCTCATGGCGAAGTCCTCGATTTGCTTCTTCAAGTGCTCAATCTCTTGAACCTGGTCTTCTGCATTGGCCATAGCTCTTAGGACTCTAAAACGACGGTAAAGATAACTCTCGGGGTCTTCCACTCCTTCGAATTCAGGCGTGCGATCAGCGCATCAGATACACCTATAAAGCAACACTAAAAAACAGACATGAGATAGACTACTAGGGCGCGATTGATCGCTTCCCCGACAACGACACCAATTTGTTAAAAGGAAGGGAGTCGAGTCTAATAAATATCAAATATGAATCAAAACATGTATCTAAAATAAGACTTCTATTTCTTGCATGCTAGCACATTCTACACCAATTCCTATTATTGTCAACCTATAATTTAGGAATTGAATGGAATATGAAGTCAAAACATGTATCTAAAATAACTAGAAATATGTACATCAAAATACCCCATACTTAGACTTGCTTGTCCTCAAGCAATAACCAAGAAATAACCAACACATACAACACATCCTTCACGTCTTCGCCCTTGTCAAAAGAAACATCATAAGTGGTAGCAAAGCAAAGCAAGTGAATTTAACGTCGTCAAATATATACGAGCGATCCATAGGCATAGGCAATTTTAAATCCAACCTCAGAGGGATAATGTGTTTTCACTCAACTCTCAATGTGTTTAGGCTATGAAGATCAACTCTCAACTCAATTCCATTTACAAACTCATAAACATTGCAATTTATAATAATCCACTTCGCAACATATAAAGGGTTTCATGAAACTAACACATTTCCGTAGAGAAATGTTACATTATCAAAATTGGTAGTAGGTTGCTATCTGCTAGTGAGCGCGCCGATATCATATTATAACGACCAACGTGTGATATAAAGTATTCAACTCACATTAAGAGTGGTAAACGTGTAAAGCATATAAATTTGTGTTTAAGCCACTCAATGTGAGGACGTGAGTGAATTGTGTGTTAGATAAATCTGTGTTTAAGCTACTCAACGTGAGGAATTGAGTGAAGTGTGTGATATATATATATTCATTACATAGTGAGAACAACGTTTTATAGTGATCACAACTAATTCAAGCTATATCATATTCCATCTTTAATCGGAGTATGATTCCTAAGAGTGTTTGTCGCTCGCATCTTTTCTTCTTTCAATCCCTCGGGATTATCCGTGTTGCATGAGTCGTGTTTTAAAATGTTGAGCCTACACAAAATATTCTCAATAATCACATTTGGGTTTAGATTCATACCTTATCATGGTCACTGAGTTTGAATCCAATGTAGCCCCAAATTTTTAGCTGTTGCTTGCTAGATCTTAAGAACTAACCGTCCTATTGTTTGTGACGGTAGGTTCAGGTCGATTCTCAGAGGAGAAGACGAAGAGATGTTGAGAAGACATTTAAGTGATTTTAACATTGTATTTACTCTTTAAAATTTCTAGGTGTATATGGTATAGGAGTTTAAATGCTTTCTTAAATTTAAAAGTCTTCCGCTGTAATGTTATCAGGTTGTAAATTTAAATCCTCAGTTTTAGAGGAAAGATTAATAAATAGTTATTTTTTTTAATTCAAGTCTTTCGCTATTTAATTGTATTTCATTTATATATTTAGTGATTATCATCTTGTTTATGAGAGCATGGTTGCATGTCCCTATAAGCCTAAGGTAGTTACAAAGACATTAAAGTCCGAGTAATCACTGGCGCTGTGACATTCCCTTGGGTTACAAAAGGGGGTGTTACACTTTTATCCTCTCTTTACGTACCCTGCATTATCTCTACTTGAAGCCAAAACATTAGTGTGAGCCTTTATATTGTGAACCCCACAAAATTATCCCTAGCAGAATTGAGCCTGATCCCCAATTGGGAATGGAGACTTAGAGATGGTTAGAATAGTGCATGAGCCAATTATTTTTTAGTTCTTTTATTTTATGCTAGATTTATATTTTTGAGAGGTATATTGGGTTTGAAAGAATGGTTGAAGTTCTTCATAAAGAAAGTAAGTTTGGAATGTGCATTATTTTGGGAGATATGGTTTGGTTGAGTTGTGTTGAAATTTAGGAGTCTTGATTCCCGAATTATATTGAGCACCACATAGCCAAATAATTTCATACCCTTTATTCCTTACCAAGCCCCATTAAAACCCCGCCGAATGGATTCTTCTTTGAAGTCTTCCATTGAGCGAAAGTCCTCCTAATAGTTCTTGTTTGCATTTACATAATTACCGGGTGCACACAGTCCTGACCTGTTCCCATCACTTTACTAATTTACACGTTAGGTTCACATTGCTTTACATTGATTGATACGTTTATTTTATTGATCTTGATTCAATTGAGTTCCAATCGTAACACACAATCCTCACATTGTTAACTATTGATTTGATGTCATCCTAGGTGATCACACAATACAAAAGTAACCCATATTATTTAGAGGTAACATGGATGCCAAATGAAATGAAAAGAAATAAAATAAAGGATGGAAACACCAAAGAAAAGGACATGTTCCATAAGCATGAAAGAATAAGGATAAATCATGCTTTAAATAAACGGTGGGTAACTACGTTATTATCTTATATTAAGGTCACCCAATTATACTTGCCAAATTCAAACTAAATGGTAAATAAATCACACAAGTAGGTGAATTGCAATTTATTTTAATTAATTTGGCAAGCAATCAAGGAAAGAAAACAATAAGACACGAAGGCACCGAAATGAGCGGAAAAGCTCGGAAAGTCACTTGCCTTATTCTATCTTGTTGGATTTCGGTACCAACTATGGACTTCAAAGCACTCGGTGACAGGGTTGATGAAGTCTACAAACGAATCTACACATATGAAATAGGAGACACAAAGAAGGATTTAATAATTGGAATTTTAATAAATAGAATTGGCTTATTTAATTCGACGAAAAATCGAATTAATTTAGAAAGTCGGAAATAATACCAATACGATCTTTTGTGGTATATTGACCCATTGAGGGTGGTTAAGGATTTGATGATACCACTACAGATTAAGAAAATTACGCGAGTTAGAACAACATCTAAAACTGCAGGATAATTTCTGAAATTTTAAAAAAAATCTAAAACAAGGGCACATTTTGTAAAAACGGAAAAGTTGGGAGGTTAGGCGTAATTATACCATCTCCGTCAACAGCCCGATAGGTCCATTCGCGCAGATTCAACAGTGGGTTTCGGCGATCTTCCGGCGGCTCGTTCTCCTTGCTCAGAGCTCCGTTTGATGCTTATGACCTATCAAACTGACGAGTAAAATCTCTACTTCAGTGTGGTTGTAATATTTTTGTCAGAAGATAAATAACGATGTCGAAATAGGTGCTCGAACAGTGGCTTCGATTCGAACAAAACAGCACACGCACACACATTGGTTGGTTAGGTAAGTTCGACAGCAATTCGACGTCAATTAGGGACACCGTAAATGGGTCTTCCAAACTTACCACTGCTCATTGATATGCAAGGTTTCTGTGGAATTGATTCGGGGTCGAAGGCGTTGAGCTATGGCTGCGGAAATGTGGACCAATGCACATGAATAGATTAGTTTAGAATCCTGACAGCCCTTTGAACATACTTTCATAACCCCTTCGTATGAAATCGGAATTAAGAAAAACTGAACGTTTTGGAAACTAGACTTACCGAGCTTCATTTCAATATAAAGAACAGGGGGTTTGAGGGAAAAACGAGGGAGAACGAGGTCCCGCAAGTCATCGCAGTTTTCGCTCAGTCTGGGATTTTCCTGGGCACTTGCATCTGCCTTGATGCTTCTAAACATCTTGAATCCCTTAGAATTTGGCCATGACTTGTGAATAAAAGTTGTAGTACATGGATTTGTCTTCAAAACGTGCTATCAACTGATAGAGACGACCCATCACAGCCTCCTAGAGACATCCCGCAAGAACCTGTCGACAGTTGCTATAGTCTCAAACGCTGCTGTACTACAGCATCCATAATTTCCTAATGCTAGATCGGAATCGAATGAAATTAAAGGCGATGGAAAGTAGACTTACAGATATACGATTTAGTATAAAGAATTTAAAATTCCGCGGAGAAACGAGAGAGAACGGAGGGTCGAAAGTTTCTGCAGAAACCAGTTGACACAGTGGCCTCAATTCGAAGCATGAGGCGGCTGCGGGGCTTTCTTCAGAACTAATTCGGTCGATGAGAGCTAATGTGAAAATTTGGTCGAAATATGTAGGAACTGGAGTGAAATTGAAGTCAAAACGAAGAAACCAAGTAAAGTAGAAAAGTGGTCGAAATCTACTAGACTGGTCGATATCGACTAAAGCATCGACACAGACTCCGAGTTTCGAGAAAGACCAAGAAGACCAACACTGAAGAGTACTCGATATCGAGTGAAGGAGGTCGATATCGACTAAGACCTAGAGATCGAGTGGAATGAAGCCCGTCGAGCATAAACGAAGAGGTCGAAATCGACCTATCTAGTCGATATCGACTGGATTTTGACATGGGTTGGATGTGCTTTTCGAGACGCGGATTGCAAGTCTATCTACATAAGCCACGGTTTATCCTATATTTTAGATAAGGTTATGTGTTCAGCGTAGTTTACTTTTTACCCTAAGATTTCTATTAGTTATTTTAGATATTTACCTAAATAAAATATCTATCCTACTTGTTTGGATAGAGTTTAGATAGAAGATAGAAGATACTTTCCTTGTATAGTGAAGATTAGTAGCCTATAAATAAAGCGCTAGGGGGCTGGTTTTTATTGATTCCAATACACAACAACAATAGCTATTGAAGTAGAGAGTTAGAGAGAAGTTTTAGGGTTTGGCGTTTGCGAGAGCCGGCGTTGAGTTGTAAAGCATTGAAGGTTTAAATTTAATGCAAGTTTCTTCTTTTCAATCAAAGATGTTTGTTGCGATGAAGAGCGAGTAGTCGTCCCACTTCTAGGGTCGGGGTGAGCCCGACGGTAGCCATGTAAGTACGCTTATTCTATATTTGATTATGCGATCTCTTCTTCTACCCCGCACTCAATCTTTTATGCAAATTTAGGATCATTCCTTATTTACCTTATATGAAGCGAAAGTGGAATATATATGTGAATTTGGATAGTAATTAGGTTTTGATTGCGAAAGTTGACGTAAACCCTAATTATGAAAAAGGTAGAAACAATTAGGTTTTTCTGCGAAAGCCTCTATATCCCTAATTGGTGTTGAGAAAAGTTTAATCTTTTATGTGAATTGGTCATAATACATGTATGGTTATCGTCGTGGTGAATCCCTATCCTAGGAGCCCTTTAGTTAATTAAATTAAAACCTAAAAAACTGTTGTCTTTTATTTATTTTTCTTTTCTTTATTGTTTTTCTGCACTCAACATCGTCTGAGGAGCCACTCAATATCGACCATCCCTGTCGATATCGACCACCCTGCATCGAGCGATTCTTCGTCGACAGTTTTCTGAGTCGACAGAGCTTCTGATCCACTCGAAATCGACCATTCCAGTCGATATCGAGTTCTTCTATTGTTTTCTCTTCTCCACATGTTTCTCTCCAGATCGACGTCCTCACTAGGAATCCACTGCCCCAGTCGATATCGATCGTTCAACCCGAAATCAAGGCTTCTGGTCGACTTACGCAGAGTTCGCAGAGACTATTCAGACACCGTTGACTTGCCTCCTCGTGGATCGATCCTGATTCCCTTACACTACAACAGGAGGAAGTCTTGTAATTTATTTACACGGATAGAGGATTGGTTTGCACTTATATTATATTTTTTTAAGTCAATTCTTCCTCCTAACAAATTTTGGCGCCGTTGCCGTGGAGGTTATCAATCGCGCCCTGTTTAGTCTATCTCACTCTTTTACCTAGTGTTTTCTTGCAGGTGTATGCGACGCTCTGATCGCACACCCAAATTCGAAGGTATAGACAACCCCGAAAGCTTTCTTTGAGTCACATCTTAGGGTCACATCTCGACTTTCTTTTTCGCATTGCTTTCATGCTTAAGTTTATGTTCTTAGTTTTTTACCTTCATAAAAACGTCAGAAAATCCAAAAAATTATAAATGTTAAAAATACAAAAAAATGCATGTTTATCTTTTAAAATTGTTTTAAAACCCTACTTAGATGTCCAATGATGAGAAGTCAATAGCTGACTTGATCATGTAAATTCTATGGCATATTTGGATGGTTTAGCCTAAGTCCTTAAAATGGTTTTTAGGTAGATTGTGAACTTGTGATGAAATTGAGCACATATGATCCTAGGCTACAAAGCAAATCTAACAAAAATTGTCCTAGTGAGAATTTTGGCCTATAGGGAGAACATTAAAAATCCCTTTGCTTTCTTGAGTGTATTTACTCTTCCTATGCATCTCTAAATGTTCTGATAGTTATTCAAAACCAATACATATATATGTTTATGTTTACGAGAATTCAATAATGGAGGCATCTTTTAAGCCATTTTTATCCTCTCTTTACCTACCCTGCATTATCTCTCCTTGAAGCCATAACATTAGCATGAGCCTTATACTGCAAACTCAACAAAACTATCCCTAGCAGAATTGAGCCTGACCCCCATTTGGGAATTGAGACTTAGATTGGTTAGATTAATGTATTGTGGAAACAAAGTGCATATTGTCTAGTTTTGAGCAATGGAAATATTGTGTTGGTACATATTTACATCTTGTCATACTTTGTAAAAGGATTTTTTGGTTCACCATATAAATGCACCTTTTTTTTTATTTAATTTCTTTTCAGAAAAAATAAAAAAAAAAAGAAAAAATTTGTTACTATAGTGCATGAGCCAATTATTCCTTTGTAATTTTATTTTAAACAAGTTCTATATTTTTGAGAGCATATTAGGGTTTGAAAGAAGGTTGATAATCATCATGGAAGCTAGTTTGGAAAGTACATTATTGTTGGAGATATGGTTTGGATATAGTAGTGATAAAGTTTAGGAGTCTTGATTCCCAAATTTTATAAGCACCACATGGCCAAATAATTCCATATCCTTCTATTTCATACCAAGCCCCATTACAACCCCGCCGAATGTAGTCTTTTTTGAAGTCGTTCATTGAGCGAAAGTCCTCCTGATGATTCTTATTGCATTTTCATAATTGGTTGCGAAGTGGATTATTATAAATTGCAATGTTTATGAGTTTGTATATGGAATTGAGTTGAGAGTTGATCTTTATAGCCTAAACTAGTTGAGTGCAAACACATTATCCCTGTGAGGTTGGATCAAAATTGCATATGCCTATGGATCGCTCAAATATGTGCTATGACGTTAAATTCACTTGCTTTGCTTTGTTACCATTATGATGTTGCTTTTGACAAGGGTGAAGACTTGAAGGGTGTGTTGTAGATGTTAGTTATTGCTTGAGGACAAGCAAGTCTAAGTATGGGGTGTTTTGATGTACATATTTATGCATCTTTTGACTTCATATTTCATTTAATTCCCAAAGAAAAAGTTGAAAAATAGTGCAAATTTGTGTAGAATGAGCTAACGTGCAAGAAATAGAGTCTACACAAGTTTTGGTCTAAATATGTAAGAATTGGAACGAAATTGGAGTCAAAACGAAGAAACCAAGTAAAGCAGAAAAGTGGTCGAAATCGACTAGACTGGTTGATATCGACTGACGCATCGACACAGACTCTGAGTGTCGAGACAGACCAAGAAGACCAACACTGAAGAGTACTCGATATCAAGTGAAGGAGGTCGATATCGACTAAGACCTAGAGATCGAGTGGAATGAAGCCCGTCGAGCAGAAACGAAGAGGTCGAAATCGACTGGATTTTGACACGGGCTGGACTCGCTTTTCGAGACGCGGATTGCAAGTCTCTCTACATAAGCCACGGTTTATCCTCTATTTTAGATAAAGTTATGTGTTAAGGGTAGTTTCCTTTTTACCCTAAGATTTTTATTAGTTATTTTAGATATTTACCTAAATAAAAGATCTATCCTACTTGTTTGGATAGAGTTTAGATAGAAGATAGAAGATACTTTCCTTGGATAGCGAGGATTAGTAGCCTATAAATAAAGCCCTAGGGGGTTGGTTTTTATTGATTCCAATACACAACAACAATAGGTAGAGAAGTAGAGAGTTAGAGAGAAGTTTTAGGGTTTGGCGTTTGAGGGAGCCAACGTTGAGTTGTAAAGCTTCGAAGGTTTAAATTTAATGCAAGTTTCTTCTTTTCAATCAAAGATGTTTGTAGCGATGAAGAGCGAGTAGTTGTCCCACTTCTAGGGTCGGGGTCAGCCCGACGGTAGCCATGTAAGTACGCTTATTCTATATTTGATTATGCGATCTCTTCTTCTACCCCATGCTCAATCCTTTATGAAAATTTAGGATCATTCCTTATTTACCTTATATGAAGCGAAAGTGGAATATATATGTAAATTTGGATGGTAATTAGGTTTTGCCTGCGAAAGTTGACATAAACCCTAATTATGAAAAAGGTAGAAACAATTAGTTTTTTCTGCGAAAGCCTCTATATCCCTAATTGGTGTTGAGAAAAGTTTAATCTTTTATGTGAATTGGTCATAATACATGCATGGTTATCGTCGTGGTGAATCTCTATCCTAGGAGCCCTTTAGTTAATTAAATTAAAACCTAAAAAAACTGCTGTCTTTTATTTATTTTTCTTGTCTTTATTGTTTTTTTGCACTTGACATCGTCTGAGGAGCCACTCGATATCGACCATCCCTATCGATATCGACCACCCTACATTGATCGATTCTTCGTCGACAATTTTCTGAGTCGACAGAGCTATTGATCCACTCGAAATCGACCATTCCAGTCCATATCGAGTTCTCTGTTGTTTTCTCTTCTTCGCAGGTTTCTCTCCAGATCGACGTCATCACTAGGAATCGACTGCCCCAGTCGATATCGACCGTTTAACCCGATATCGAGGCTTCTGGTCAAGTTGCATAGATTTCTCAGAGATTATTCATGCACGACTGACCCGCCTTCTCATGGATCGATCCTGATTCCCTTCCACTACAACGGGAGGAAGTCTTGTAATTTATTTGCATGAATAGAGGATTGGTTTGCACTTGTATTATATTTGTTTAAGTCAATTCTTCCTCTTAACAAGATTTGGCGCCGTTGCCGGGGAGGCTATCAATCGCGCCATGTTTAGTCTATCTCACTCTTTTACCTAGTTTTTTCTTGCAGGTGTATGCGACGCTCTGATCGCACACCCGAATTGGAAGGTATGGACTATCCTGAAAGCTATCTTCACCTTCGCGCTAGAATCCAAAGATCCATGGCGGAACAAGAAATCCAGGTTCAACAAATTGAGTGCTTAAGAAAGCAAGTCGAGGACTTCACAACTAGAGAGGCGGCACTAAAAGAGCGTGCAGACAGGGAGGAGGAAGCTAGGAGGCAAATAGAAGCCCAAATCAACGCCCTCCCTTAGAATGCCAAACAATACATGCACCCTATGCTCTCAGTGCCTGAATCCGCTATTCTTATCCCTTCTTCTACTTTTGAGATTAAACCTAGCTTCTTAACTGAAATTAGGCGACGTCAATTTGAGGGGAAACCTGACAATTGTCCTCTAGATCATATTTCTTTATTCCTAGACTTGTGCGATACAATTGCAGATGGACAAAGCCTTGAATATGTTAAACTGAAGGCTTTTCGTTGGTCTCTCGCAGGGAAAGCTCTAACATGGTTAGAGAGCCTAGCCCCCAGATCGCTCCGCACGTGGTATGAGGTCAAGGATGCCTTCCTCAACAAGTTCTTCCCACCATACAAGACAACGGTGATACGCTAGAAGATTATGGCTTTCGAACAAAGGCCACATGAAACCTTGTCACAAGTGTGGGAGCGGCTTAAGAAGCTGCTGAGGTCTTGCCCTACGCATGGGCAACCACCCTACGTCATCCAGGAGATCATCTACAATGCCCTGGACGTAGCAACTAAGGAGAGGATCAACACTTATACCTCCTATGGATATCTCGAGCTCCTACCACAACAAGCTTGGGATACTATAGAGAGGTTGGTTGAATTTGACAACACCTATGGGACTCTTGTGGCTTCCGAATCAAGGCCTGCCCCATCTATGCCACTCTATGAGCCTTCCAAGGGGATTGATCCTGACGTCAAAGATTAATTCATGCAAGATCAACTCAGGATGCTTCAAAAGCAAGTCAAATTCCTCTCCGCCAATCAACCCTGCGCTGAATGTGGCTCCGTAAGGCATATCACCACTGATTGCCCCCACACGGAGCAAGTACAACTAGCGGAGACTCTTTAGGAGGCGCGCTACATGAGGAATCCCCATCACTAGGGGTACCAAAATTGGGGAAATCAACCACCTCAATACAACCCCAGGGATCCTCCGCCATACAGAACACCTAGCCATCCCGATAGAGAAAGGAGGGATGATCTACAACTCATCTTAGACGAGATGAGGCGGAACCAAGCGGAGACAAAACAATCCAACAATACCATCCAAATATCATTACATGGTATTAACTCCAAGCTTGGCGAGATTGATACATGGAGGAAAGGGGTTGAGACCCAACTGGGTCAATTGGCGGCATCAATTCCACAACAACCCGGAGGGCTCCCTGGTCAACTACAGGCCAATCCAAAGGGGCAACCATCGGGCCACATTGCCACCATTCGTCTAAGGAATGGCAAGGAGTTACCAACGAACGTCGGAGAAGCGGAGAAAAGCCCTGGAGAGCCAAACAATATCGACCACCCATAGTCGATATCGACTGACCCACTCGACGTTGACCCATCTGTCAATATCGACCCTATCTAGACAAACTCGAGATTGAACATTCATCAGCACAACCTCGGGCCAATCCCACTCCGCCGAGGAAGAAGCCATTGCCCTACCCCTCCAAATCATCAAAGGATCCAGCGGACACGAAGTTCCAATGCTTTATGAAGGTTCTCCAAGGCCTTAATGTCACCATCCCATTCACGGAGGCCCTTCATGAAATGCCATCACATGTCCGCTTCCTCAAAGATATCCTAAGTAAAAAGCGATCAATTGCTGAGATCGCTGAGGAGTGCAGCAAGGTGTACTACCCAGAGAATAGGAGTGATCCTGGTAGATTCACCATCCCCATAGGGCTTGGCCAACATCGCTACAAGGCCTTGTGCGACCTAGGGGCTAGCTTGAGCCTCATGCCTTTGTCCATCTGGTCAAAAGTCAACATTGGAGCCTTGGAGCCAGTTGATATGAAGTTATACATGGCCGATAACAACTTTGTAAGACCCACAAGCATCATCGATGACGTCCCAGTCAAGGTGGGTAAGTTCTTTGTACCCACTGATTTTATTGTACATGATATGGCAGAGGATCCTACTTGCCCAATCATCTTAGGGAGGCCGTTCGTAGCTACAGCCGATGCCAATATCAGCGTACGGAAGGGACTCTTGTCATTCACTATTGGAAATGAGGTCATCGAATTCTCATTCAACCCTACAATAAAGGAGGTACAACAAATGGAGGTCAAGGCAATGCATATAGGGAGAGTAATCCCTTGGGATGAACCAACGTAGAGAGCCTTGACCGATGAGGAGCTAGAGGAACGGGCCATGGAGGCTCAAATGAAGGAGCTTTTGGAGATTTTGCACCAAGCTGACGATAGAGAAGAGCCAGATAGAGCACTCGAAATCGACACAACCCAGTCGATATCGAGTGAACATGAGCCAAATCGACTGCCAAAGGCTAAGTATGGGGTCGACACAGCACTCGAAGTCGAACAGCGCCAGTCAATATCGACTGGGCCCACTTGAGATCGACTCCCCCTACTCGACTTGCCTCCGTCGACGGAGAAGACAGAGGTCGATATCGACCAACCTACTCGATATCGACTGACCCCTGAGAACAGTACGGACTCCGAGGTAAGTCTAGGTAAGAATCCTCCACCCTTAGAGATAAATTCTAATATCCCTTTAAAGCGAGTATCCTTGTTTATATGTCTAACTAACATGATAGGTAAGCCCATAAAAGAATACAAGGCAGGCGACAAGGTGCTTATGGAGCAATGCAATGCCCTGGGATGCAAAAGAAAGGATGGAAGGAAGGGGTCAATCATGACGGTCTACAAGGTCTATCCAGGAAGGTTGGAGCTTAAGGACAAGAAAGGGACGGTGTTCAAACTAGATCTTGAAAGCCCTGAAGAGGACATGAGAACGATATGGTCCCTACATGTGCCACCTTGGATAGAAGCACAGAAGAAGTCGACCTAGCGACTATAAAGTCTAGAGCTTGTACATAAACCCCTTTAAATTTCCGCATAGATGGTTTTTAGGTTTCAAATTTTTGAATTTTTGGGATTTGGAGACTTTGCATATGCTGTGGTTTTATCTATTATGCACTAACGATTTCAGGAATGACGAGGAATAGAAGCTTCTGCAGAGGCACTTGAAATCGACTAAACTAGTCGAAATCGACCAATTGGGATTGAGCCATCTTCTCGAGTTGACATCGATGACTCGGGAGACTAAAGGAGCAGTCGATATCGACCAACATAGTCGATATTGACCAATTTCTGGAAACCCTCGACTTTAATTTCTTCCTTGACTCTGACAGATGCAGTCGACATCGACCATTGTACTCGACATCGACTTTTGGCATCGACTGACCTGAAATCGACCTGAATCCGCAGGTTGCTCTGTGAGTTTCTCTCAACCCTTGTTTTTCTTTTAAATACAGTGAGAACATGTCAGAAAATCTTGGCTTTCTTTTTCGCATTGCATTCATGTTTAAGTTTATGTTCTTAGTTTTTTTTACTTTCATAAAAATGTCAGAAAATCCAAAAAATTATAAAATGTCAAAAATAAAAAAAATGCATGTTTATCTTTTAAGTTTGTTTTTAAGCCCTACTTAGATGTCCGATGATGAGAACTCAATAGCTGACTTGATCATGTAAATCTTATGGCATATTTGGATGGTTTAGCCTAAGTCCTTAAAATGGTTTTTAGGTAGATTGTGAACTTGTGATGAAATTGAGCACATATGATCCTAGGCTAGAAAGCAAATCTAACAAAAATTGTCCTAGTGAGAATTTTGGCCTATAGGGAGAACATTAAAAATCTCTCTGCTTTCTTGAGTGTATTTACTCTTCCTATGCATCTCTAAATGTTCTGATAGTTATTCAAAACCAATACATATATATGTTTATGTTTACGAGAATTAAATGATGGAGGCATCTTTTAAGCCATTTTTATCCTCTCTTTACCTACCCTGCATCATCTCTGCTTGAAGCCATACCATTAGCATGAGCCTTATACTGCAAACTCAACAAAATTATCCCTAGCCGAATTGAGCCTGGCCCCCATTTGGGAATTGAGACTTAGATTGGATAGATTAATGCATTGTGGAAACAAAGTGCACATTGTCTAGTTTTGAGCAAAGGAAATATTGGGTTGGTACATATTTACATCTTGTCATACTTTGTAAAAGGATTTTTGGTTCACCATATAAATGCACCTTTATTTTTTTATTTAATTTCTTTTAAAAAAAATCGAAAAAAAAGAAAAAATTTATTACTATAGTGCATAAGCATATTATTCCTTTGTACTTTTATTTTAACAAGTTATATATTTTTGAGAGCATATTAGGGTTTGAAAGAAGGTTGATAAGCATTATGGAAGCAAGTTTGGAAAGTACATTATTGTTGGAGATATGGTTTGGATATAGTAGTGATAAAGTTTAGGAGTCTTGATTCCCAAATTTTATAAGCACCACATGGCCAAATAATTCCATATCCTTCTATTTCATACCAAGCCCCATTACAACCCCGCCGAATGGAGTCTTCTTTGAAGTCGTCCATTGAGCGAAAGTCCTCCTCATGATTCTTATTGCATTTTCATAATTGGTTGCGAAGTGGATTATTATAAATTGCAATGTTTATGAGTTTGTATATGGAATTAAGTTGAGAGTTGATCTTTATAGCCTAAACACATGAGAGTTGAGTGCAAACACATTATCCCTGTGAGGTAGGATCAAAATTGCATATGCCTATGGATCGCTCAAATATGTGCTATGACTTTAACTTCACTTGCTTTGCTTTGCTACCAATATGATGTTGCTTTTGACAAGGGTGAAGACTTGAAGGGTGTGTTGTAGGTGTTGGTTATTGTTTGAGGACAAACAAGTCTAAGTATGAGGTGTTTTGATGTACATATTTATGCATCTTTTGACTTCATATTTCATTCAATTCCCAAAGAAAAAGTTGAAAAACAGTGCAAATTTGTGTAGAATGAGATAACGTGCAAGAAAAAGAGTCTGAACAAGTTTTGGTCTAAATTTGTAGGAATTGGAGCGAAATTGTAGTCAAAACGAAGAAACCAAGTAAAGCAGAAAAGTGGTCGAAATCGACTAGACTGGTCGATATCGACTGAAGCATCGACACAGACTCTTGAGTGTCAAGACAGACCAAGAAGACCAACACTGAAGAGTACTCGATATCTAGTGAAGGAGGTCGATATCGACTAAGACCTAGAGATCGAGTGGAATGAAGCCCGTCGAGCAGAAAAAAAGAGGTCGAAATCGACCTATCTGGTCGATATCGACTTGATTTTGACACGAGTTGGACACGCTTTTCGAGACGCGGATTGCAAGTCTATCTACATAAGCCATGGTTTATCCTCTATTTTGGATAAAGTTATGTGTTTAGGGTAGTTTCCTTTTTACCCTAAGATTTATATTAGTTATTTGAGATATTTACCTAAATAAAAGATTTATCCTACTTGTTTGGATAGAGTTTAGATAGAAGATAGAAGATAGAAGATAGAAGATACTTTCCTTGCATAGTGATGATTAGTAGCCTATAAATAAAGCCCTAGGGGGCTGGTTTTTATTGATTCCAATACATGACAACAATAGCTAGAGAAGTAGAGAGTTAGAGAGACGTTTTAGGGTTTGGCGTTTGAGAGAGCCGACGTTGAGTTGTAAAGCTTTGAAGGTTTAAATTTAATGCAAGTTTCTTCTTTTCAATCAAAGATGTTTGTTGCGATGAAGAGCGAGTAGTCGTCCCACTTCTAGGGTGGGGGTCAGCCTGACGGTAGCTATGTAAGTATGCTTATTCTATATTTGATTATGCGATCTCTTCTTCTACCCCGCGCTCAATCCTTTATGCAAATTTAGGATCATTCCTTATTTACCTTATATGAAGCGAAAGTGGAATATATATGTAAATTTGGATGGTAATGAGGGTTTGCTTGCGAAAGTTGACATAAACCTTAATTATGAAAAAGGTAGAAACAATTAGGTTTTTCTGCGAAAGCCTCTATATCCCTAATTGGTGTTGAGAAAAGTTTAATATTTTATGTGAATTGGTCATAATACATTAATGGTTATCGTTGTGGTGAATCCCTATCCTAGGAGCCCATTAGTTAATTAAATTAAAACCTAAAAAAACTGATGTCTTTTATTTATTTTTCTTTTCTTTATTTTTTTCTGCACTCGACATCGTCTGAGGAGCCACTCGATATTGACCATCCCTGTCGATATCGACCACCCTGCATCGAGCGATTCTTCGTCGACAATTTTCTGAGTCGACAGAGCTACAAATCCACTCGAAATCGACCATTCCAGTCGATATCGAGTTCTTCTGTCGTTTTCTCTTCTTCGCAGGTTTCTCTCCAGATCGACGTCATCACTAGGAATCGACTGTCACAGTCAATATCGACCATTCAACCCAATATCGAGCCTTCTGGTCGACTTGTGTAGAGTTCGCAGAGACTATTCTGGCACCGCTGACCCGCCTCCTCGTGGATCGATCCTAATTCCCTTCCACTACAACGGGAGGAAGTCTTGTAATTTATTTGCTCGGATAGAGCATTGGTTTGCACTTAAATTATATTTGTTTAAGTCAATTCTTCCTCCTAACATGCCGCTAGTTGACCCAATTGGGTCTCCACACTCTTTCTCCAAATATTCATCTCCTCAAGTCGGGTGTTGAGCCCTTGCAATTGGTTTTTGATGGCGTTGGTTGATTGTTGGTTTTGCGCTTAGTTCCTTCTTAACCCAGGAAGGATGAGTTGGACATCATCTCTCCTTGGCTCTCTCTCCGGGTGGCCTGGAGCTCGGTAAGGTAAAGCATCCCTAGGGCTGTATTGGGGTGGTGGATTTCCCTAATTTTGATATCCCTAACGATTAGGTTTCCTCATGAACCTCACCTCCTGGTGAGTCTCTGCTAGATCTACTTGCTCTACGTGGGGGCAAGCGGTGGTGATGTGCCTCTCGGAGCCGCATTTGGCGCAGGGTTGGTTGGCGGAGAGGAACTTGACTTGTTTTTGCAACCTCCGAAGTTGATCCTTCATGAATTGATTTTTGACGTTGGGATCAATCTCCTTGGAGGGCTCATAGAGTGGCATCGATAGGGCGGGCCTTGAGTCGGAGGTCGCAGGAGTCCCATAAGTATTGTCGAATTCCACCAACCTCTCTATAGTATCCCAAGCATGTTATGGTGAGAGTTCAACATACCCATAAGTATAGTCAAATTCTACCAAACTTGGGGGAGTCTGGAGCTGTTGACGATTTCCAGAGGACTCGACATCGACAGGAGTGTCGATATCGAGTAGGGCACTCGATGTCGAGTGGCTCCCTGGCTCTGTTATGGGCTTCACTAGGGCTCGACATCTATAGTGTGGTCGACGTCGACAGGGCCCTTGACATCGACTGGGGCGTCGACATCAACTGCGTCTTCAAGGACTTCTTCTTTTCTACGTGGCTCATGCAATTGACGTCCACTCCGTAGATTGACAGCGGTAATGTGCCTGCTTGCCCCTTAGGATTTTCTTGTGGTTGTCCTGGGAGATTGCCGGGTGGCTTTGGGATTTGAGCCGCTAATTGACCCAGTTGGGTCTCCATGCTCTTTCTCCATGTATCCATCTCCCCCATGCAGGCGTTGAGCGCTTGAAGTTGGTTCTGGATGGCATTGCTCGATCGTTGACTCACCTCTTGGTTCCTCTTTAACTCATCGAGGATGAGTTAGACCTCATCCCTTCTTGGCTCTCTTTTCGGATCGCTTGGAGCTCGGTAAGGTGGGGGATCCCTAGGGTTGTATTGGGGTGGTTGATTTCCCCGGTTTTGGTACCCCTGGCGATTGGGATTCCTTATGTACCTCACCTCCTAATGAGTCTCTGCTAGATCAACTGGCTCCGTGTGGGGGCAAGTAGTGGTGATGTTCCTCTCGGAGCCGCATTCAGCGCAGGGTTGGTTGGCGGAGAGGAATTTGACTTGTTTCTGAAGCCTCCTGAGTTGATCTTTCATGAATTGCTCCTTGACATCGGGATCAATCTCCTTGGAAGGCTCATAGAGTGGCATCGATGGGGGCAGGCCTTGAGTCGGAGGCTACAGGAGTCCCATATGTGTTGTCAAATTCTACTAAGCTCTCTATGGTATCCCAAGCTTGTTGTGGTAGGAGCTTAAGATACCCATAAGAGGTGTAGGTGTTTATCCTCTTCTTAGTGGCTACGTCCAGGGCGTTGTAGATGATCTCCTAGATGACGTAGGGTGGCTGCCCGTGCGTAGGGCAAGACCTTAGAAGCTCCTTGAATCGCTCCCACACGTGCGCCAGGGTCTCACTAGGCTTTTGCTTGAAAGCCATGATGTTTTGACGAATGACCGCCGTCTTGGTTGGTGGGAAAAACTTGTTGAGGAACGCATCCTTGACTTTATCCCACGTGCGGATTGATCTTGGTGCTAGGCCCTCCAACCATTGAATTGCTTTTCTTGCAAGAGACCAACAAAATGCCTTTAGTTTGACATATTCTATGCTTTGTCCATCAGCAATTGTATCGCAAAGGTCAAGGAAAGTAGTTATGTGTTCTAGAGGGTAATCATTAGGTTTTCCTTCAAATTGATGTCTTTTAATTTCAGTTAAGAAGCTAGGTTTAATTTCATAATTTGAGTGTGGGATAAAATAACCGATTCATGCACGGAGAGCGCTGGCTACATGTATTGCTTTGCGTTCTAAGTGAGGGCGTTGATTTGGGACTCATATCGCCTCCCTGCTTCCTCCTCCCTATCACCATGCTCTCTTGGTGCCGCATCTCCAGCGGTGAAATCTTCAACTTGTTTCTTTATGCGCTCAATCTGCTAAGCTTGGGTTTCTTGGTCGGCCATGATTCTTTGGACTCTAGATCGTAGGTGGAAATAACGCTCGGGGTCTTCTAGTCCTTAAAACTCAAGCGTACGATCAGCGCGTCGCATACACCTATAAAACAATACTCAAAGAAGAATGTGAAATAGACTACCTAGGACGCGATTGATAGCTTCCCCGACAACGACGCTAAAATTTGATGTAGGGAGAATTGAATTGAATTGAAATATATAAATAATATACTCAACCCTAGCTACTCAAATAAATTTGAACTCCTCGCTGCAGTAGAAGAGAATTAGGTTCGATCCTCGAGAAAGCGGGATCCTAGAATAGCCTGAATTACATGTCTTGATGGCGACCAGAAGCTATTCGATCTTGAGTTGGGCACTCGATGTCAATCGTGGATTTCGATCTTGGTGTGGCAGAAGACCTGTAAAGACAAAACCAACAGTCGATATTGACCTCTGGTGTCGATCTCGAGTGGTCAGTAACTACGTCGACCGACTCAGAAAAGTGTAAGTCGATCTGTGGGTACTCGATGTCGAGTTCATCACTCGATATCGAGCTCAGACAGGAGCAAGAAGTTGGTCAACTCAGAAGACCATCGACCCGATGTGTTGGTGTCGATATCGACTATAGATGTCGATATCGAGTGCTCTTGCAGTGTGTTAGTAACGTCGACAAAAGATGGCCGAAGAGAGTAGGATGGGAGTATAAGTATGATCAGAAATAAACAAGGTTTTGATGAATGTAAATATATATTAAAAGCAACTCCTAAGGCTAGGGTTTACCACAACGTTAACCAAACATGTGTAGGATAAGTAAGACGGACAATTGCGCTATCTCACCCGAGAGACGACCTTTCCCCGTACACCAACAATTAGGAATACTCTTGCAAATAAACCTAAATGTCCCTACCAATTTTATGTTTATAACCCAAGTTGTTAACATGAATCCCTTTTCTTGCAATAAGGACTAAACAGAAAATCGTAGGAGATGATCAACACACAACGATATCAACATCAAATACTTACCTCAAACACGCATGGCTAACGTCGGGTTCACCCTGACCCTAAGAGTTTGGGGGACTACTTTCTCCTCATGAAAGAAAACATCTTTCCTTGAAAGGAAACAACTTGCATTAAATTAAACTCCGAAACTTTACAACTCCAACGTCGGCTTTCGCATACGCCAAAACCCTAAAGCTTCTCTAACTCTAAAGCCTAAACTATTGGTGAGATTATGATCTCTGAACTTGAATGCTTGAATGCAGCTCTTTAGGGCTTTATTTATAGCCTCTCAATCCTTACTAGCCAAGGAAAGGAGTTCTAATCCTACTGAAACTACTCTATCTAAATTCTATCACACAACAAATAGGATAAAACTTTATTAAAGTAAATAATAAAAATCCTAGGGTAAAAAGGAAAGTACCCTTAGGACATAATCTATCTAAAAAGAAAGATAAAATCGTGGCCTCAAAGTATCTCTTCACTCAGATTCTCCAAACCGCATGCAAAATGTGGGAATCTTCTACTCGATATCGATAAGACTAGTCGATATCGAGTGCTTTGTTTTTGCTCGACCTGTCTTGACTTCACTCGAGCTCGGATAGGGTGTCGATGTCGAGTTGTCCACTCGACCTAAAGTTTTTTCGAGTGTTCTCTAGTAGGTATTTGTTGTTTTTGCTATTGACACTTAGTCTCTGGGTCGATTGATCTAGTCGACCTCGAGTGGATGACTCGATATCGACTGCTTCTTAGCTTCTCTTGGCTTCTCGTTTTGACTCCGATTCCGCGCCAATTCCTATACATTTAAACCAAAAATTTTGCAGACTCTATTTCTTGCATGTTAGCACATCCTACACAAATTCCTATTATTCTCAACCTATAATTTAGGAATTGAATGGAATTTGAAGTCAAAACATATATCTAAAATAACTAGAAATATGTACATCAGTATCCCAACTCTTGGTAGGAAGGATAGAACGACTAACTTTAGTATTTACACTGAGATCATCTAAATCATCAGATATAATAGAATGTAGAGGTGTATTAAGGATCCAACTGTCAGACCAAAACTTAACCATACAGTCGTCTTTGATGCTCCATTGAAGACCCTGGGTAAACAAATGTTTGATAGACATTAACTTAGCCCACTGCCAAGAAAAAGAGTGTTTTCTTTCATATTCCATAAGAGGGGATGCTTTTAGATATTTTTTTGTAATAATCCAAACCCACAAATTAGTTGGTTCCACAAGAATCTTCATCTGCAAAGCAGTATTCATAGTTTCAATCTTACAGATACTCAACCCCCCTGTCTAAATATCCGAACAGATCTTATCCCAACTAATAATAAAGGTGAAATTTTCACCCTTATTCCAAAACAAAAAAAAGTATGATAGACAATATCTAACTCAGATAAAATAGCTTTGGAAAACATACAAGATTGCATAAGAAAAAACGGTTGTGCGCTAAAGCGTCCTTGTCGATGATGTTGTTGAGGTTCTTCTCTTCATCCAACTGTGTTTTTAATTTTCGTGTCTCATTGAGATCGAACTTCTGGCCTTTTTTCTCTTCTTTTCTTTTGTAGTTATTGATTGGTATCTATCAACCAGACTGCGATGAATTATATGAAGTTGACTCTCATTTCCAAGAACCTTAGCAACTAACTCAATGTCATGACTTGCACCAATATGTTGATGATCCAGGTAATAGTGGTATGTCTTTCCAGAAAAAACGGAAAATAATCAACTAACAATGCTAATTACTCATCAACCAATAAATTGGAGGCTAATCAAACTTGTCCGAGTTGTAGTATTTGGAGGTTAGATTCCAGTTGTTGCTGATGGTTAATTAATAAAAGAGGCATAGGAACCAAAGTGTTGATGAGCCAAATAATGTTGGACCTTTTTTAAAATATAGCCGAAAAGATCAGATCCATCGGTGACAGGCGTGAAATGGTCGTTGTTCACTGTCAAAGTTAATAATCCAAACCTATAGCTAGTATAGGCGGTAAGTCCAAATATCGATCCACGAGGAGAACTGCCTTTTACTATATACTTAAATTGCTCACAATGGTAACCAAATTGAGAGTGATTGTAAAATGGAAATAAGCAAGATGAAAAAATGTTGCAATGGTGATTGATTTAAAACAATGAGAAAGAGATAGTTTCACCTATAATTCTTCAACAATGGTTGGCTTGTTGGTCCTCAACTCTCTTTCTAGTTATTCTCATCAAATAAATTAATCCAACTTTGGTTTAAATAGACTGACACTCCTCACGGTCATGTCAATCCCTTAAAACATATGCAATCCTCACCCTGTTCGGATGTAAAAATAAAGCAACACAAATTTACAAAGTCCTGGCAGTTAGGTAGTAACAACCCTGCTCAGCAACCAGATGGTGCTTTCATTAGAAACCGATATTTAACCAAGTGTCATTATCCTACATAACCAAATGGTGCTTTCATTACTTGTGCTCGCTGCTACAGTCTAATTATTCCCACGAATCAATACAACCTAGCATGATGCAATTCTATCAAGGTAACTAATCCAAATAGAATTAACAACAAATGAGATGCATACAAAGATAATGAATTAATCGGAGAATAACATAGAAATCAATCCTCGCAAAATAATTAACCATGTATCTTAATTGCAGGCAAAACTAATAGATTTAGTTCTTCATACCATTGTAGAAAACCATTCTTCTTCTTTCCTAATTGTTTGATGATTGAAATTAATAAAACATATTCTTTAAAAAAAAAAACAAAAACCGGCCCCTAAAAAACCTTAGTCAAACTAAATAAAGTCTTCCATAAATAAAATGTTCAGATAAACTCGGACTTTTTTTATCGTCAAGACCAGCGAGCGCCGGTCTAAACAGACGGGTGTCGTTCCTTCAGTGCTTCAATTCTTCAGCTTCTTCTCTTGGTTTCTCTACTCAGTGACTTGGGGAGAATTGAATCGAAATATATAATAAAATATAAAACAATGCAACCCTTAGCCTCTTCAAATAAATTCAAGACTCCTCGCTATAGTAGTAGGGAATCAGGTTCGATCCACGAGGAAGTGAGTCAGCAGGATCCTAGTAGAGTTGAAAGCACGTCCTGAATGTTCGACCAGAAGCCTCGATTTCGAGCACAACACTCGACGCCGACCTTGGCTGTCGATTCCTTCTGCAATAGAAAACCTGCAGAGATAAAAACGACAGTTGATATCGACTAGGGAGGTCGATATCGATGTTAGTGCAGAAATCGACTGGCTCAGAAGACTGCCAGTCGACGCAGGGTGGTCGATATCGAGTAGGTGCCTCGAAATCGACCTCAGCTAATTCATGCAGAAGACTCGAGATCGAAACAGAAGACCGTTGATCTGGGCAAAGTGGTAGATATCGATGTTGGTGGTCGATATCGACTTGTTCATGCAGAAAAGTTAGTTCTTGTCAGCGAAGAAAGGCTGAAGAAATAAGGATGGAAAAGGAGCAATGATCAGAAATTAACCAGGGTTGTTGGGTTTTTCGATAACTCAACTAAAGCCAGGGATTACAGCGACGACAACCATGACAGTCTAAGTAAGAAACCACTAAAGATGCATGCTTTTATCATAAAGGTGAAGGCTTTCACCTAAACCGACAAATAGGAAAAGATATCTTGCAATAAATTAACCTAATTTGCGTCTACGTTTGTCATAATTGAGTTTATAATCTTTCGAATAGAAACTCTAATTACTACCCAAGTTTCACAACATGAGTTCCTTAAATTCGCATTTAAAGATGAAGCACAAGGTAGAGCGAGATAAAAGATACCTTCTTTAGCGACATACAAACCTTACCACCATGGCTATCGTCGGGCTCACCCCGACCCTAGAAGAAAGGGTGACTACTCACTCATGTTGAAAGAAGACATTCTTGGAATTGAAAGGAAATAAACTTGCATTGATGAAGAAAGTTGAATCTTTACACAATCTCAACGCCAACTATCGCAAGCGCCAAAACCCTAAAGGTCAAAACCTAAAACTCTAACTTTATTGCTTAATGCTATTGTGTCTTTCATGCTTGAATGAATAAAAAAACAGCCCCCTAGGGCTTTATTTATAGGCTACTAATCCTTGCTATCCAAGGATAATATCTTCCATCTTCTATCTAAATTCTATCCCAACAAGTAGGATAGATCTTTTATTTTGGTAAATATCTAAAACAACTAAATAAATCTTTAAGGTAAAAACAAATAACTCTAAGCTGTAATCTGTCTAATATTACAAGATAATTCGGGCTTTAGTTGATAAGGTTCCCAATCCGCATCTCGAAAAGCGCGTCCAACCCGTGTCGAAGTCTAGTCGATATCGACTAGAGTTTTCGATATCGACCTCTCTGTTTCTGCTCGACGAGTTCTTCTCCACTCGATTTCTGGCGTTAAGTCGATATCCACCTCAGGTAGTCGATATCGAGTGTCTTCTTGGTTGGTCTGTGTGGTTTATCTCGACACTCAGAGTCTGTGTCCATGTCTGTAGTCGATATCGACCATTCATGTCAATATCGATCTCTTCTCAGCTTCACTTGACTTCTTCGTTTTGACTCCGATTCTGCTCCAATTCCTACATATTTAGACCAAAACTTGTGCAGACTCTATTTCTTGCACGTTAGCTCATTCTACACAAATTTGTATTATTTTCAACCTTTATTTTAGGAATCGAATGGAATATGAAGTCAAAACTTGCGAATAAAATGGGTACAAATATGTACATCACTCAGCTACTCCCTTCATCCCTCCTTGCTTCTTTTGCCCTTTTTCTAGCTCCACACTTAGTGTCCTTGATCCCAGTTAAGCCAACACTCATCCCTTCTCAAGCATCGGAACATAAATCTCTAAATTGGACACAAAAACGCGCAAATTCTAAACTCAAGAAATAAATGAATAAGAATGCAGATTAGCTTCTAACCATGGAATATATACACCTAAATACATCTAAAAATATCTATAATGCTTATCTAAAATATGCATTAACGCCCCCATACTTCAGCTCTTGCTTGTCCTCGAGCAAAGTAAAACAATGCATTAATCAAACATCCCACGATAGAATCTTCATGTATTCGCTTCCTCAAAAGCAACATCTCAAATGTGGTTAGGATCGCATGAACATGTGAAATAATGTCATAACTCGCATACATGAGACTCAAGACAACAAGCAAATCATCCATTCAGCCTCACTAGGGAAATGTGTTTTCAAATGCTCTTAAAGTGCATAGGCTATATAAATGTAAACTCTCTACTCAATCCAAGTGCGCAAAGCTATATAGAAATTGTTACTTATATAATCCTAATCTCCACTGAAAAATGACATTGAAAAAAAAAATTTATCAAGATGTCTTTCGCTCAATGGAAGACTTCAAAGAAAACTCCATTCGGCGATTTTGTAATGGGGCTTGGTAAGGAAATGTAAGGTATGGAGTAAATCTGGCCTTTTTGTGCTGATATTCAAGAACTAGATTCCTAGAAAAGCCAACAATATGACACCAATATCCACCAAAACCCACTCAAAAGATGCAAGTACCAAAACTCAACACAATCTCGTGAAAGTCACTATCTCTCAACCCATAACCCAATCTCACTAATGAATACACATCTCTTTTATTATGAAAATAACTTGATAAACATATCACTTATCATTTTTTCCCATAAATGCAGAAGTTAAAATAACTAGGGCCATTCAATGCAAAAACTATGAGAAACTTCCCAGTACCATCATATATACCCATAATTCTCAAAATCAGGCCATCACTCTCTCATCCAACAAACATGATCAAACCAAATCAAACTCTAAACCTAATTCCCGAATGCGTCAGGCTATTATTGGGTAGGTAACAATCTTGTGGAGCTTCAACAGAAAGGCTAGGTTCAGAGGGCTACAAGCAAAGGATAAAGCGCATGAAAGACATGGATAATAATAAGCTAAGAAACAATGCCTCAATCATTTGAAAACCCTTCACAATGAAATTGTAAGCTCAACCTCAAATGGGAATAACCATATCGATGTCAAGAGGTAATTACACATGAAGAGTATATATCATACAAGAAAACAGAGGGAAACATGACAAATATCCCTTTATGACTAAAAATATCTCACTGGGTACTCAATGCTGAACTTCCAATTTACTTCTGTTAGAATCATACAAGCTCAATTAAATTCACATTTCAAAATTTCCTTTCTAAAATCTCAATTTCAAGTGATTAAACTCAACAATCTAAAACTGTCATGGGATTTCTATGATCATGCGAATAGGAATATAGGACAAACGTAACCAATGCAGAAACTCTAATTTCCTTCCGCACACTTAAAGATTGATTATCCCCAATGCAAAAACATAAAGAGCAATTAATAAAGCACATGTGTAAGGAAACGAAGATATATACCTACTCACTGGGGCGGTGGCTGGAATGGGTAAAACTGTTGGAACAGGGTCATGAAACTGTTCCAGCTCTATTGTGCATCAGATAGGGTACGTGCATGCTCCTCTTGACGCCTGAGTAGCGCCTCCTGGGACTGGCACCACTCAATGACTTGCTCATCCTGGCGGCGAAGGACGTCCTGATGATATTATCAAAACTCCTCACCCTAAGCCAACTATATCTGATAGATATCATACAAGCACTGCCCAAAGTGGCTTGAAAGAGAGGAGGAAGGCTAATAGCTCATATCCTCATCAGAAACATACCGAGCCCCATTCGACTCGCCCCACATAAATGTGGCCAATCGCTGCTTCCACTCATCATCGGTAGTAGGAGCCTCATCCTTCCTCGTCATCCTTATCATTTGAGCCTGACAACACCTCTGATGGGAGGTTGAAGTCAATGGTGTTGGGATCCATAGGTAGCTAAGCTGAAAGGCAGATGATATGCTCGTTTGTAGGCCCGACTCTTCACAAATAGTGTGTATGCTGCACTCCACATGTCTCATCCTTGTCAACATCTCTATGGAGAGGCGAGAGTCTCCTCCCAGTGGTTGAAGATCATGTACTGGGACTTGGAATCGGAGGGCGATGACTGTGATGAGCTCTCCAAAGCGAATGGTGCACATAGCTCTCTGTGGACCCTCTAGAAATATATCAAAGCAGGCATCCAAAAATAGATCAACCAAGTAAGGAGTTATTTTTGCCTCCAAGGTGAGGCAGTACAACCAGGCCCAACTCCTTAGAGAGACCTTGTTGATCTCGTCCTCGCCAAAGAAGGTGTTATTCAACACCTTGTAGTAGAGTCGCATCATAGGGTGGGTGGTCGAATAGTTATAAGTGCCCCAACTGGACTTCTATTACTGTCCCGTTGCTGGCTCCCATGTCTCTGAAGACCTGGGACGCTGTAGAGCACTCATCCAGTTGTTCGACAACGGCCTAGTCACCCCAAGAACTTGTGCCAACTGAGTCCAAGACGTTTCAAAGTACCACCCCATCATACAGAAATCAACAGTACTGTTTGCATACACTATTAATGTCACAAAAACTCCCGGATCAAGTCCGAGTATGTCAATCCGTGCATGGCAATCAAGTTCTCGATCCTGCCCTTGTCCGAAAGGGTCTGAACGGGCTACATGAGCCCAAGATCGATCAATGCTGGACGATCGAAGAACTTTATCATCGAATATTTCCAGCTTGCCAGTTTGTTCCAAGGCATGCCCATGTGTAGAATTGAAGTCATAATGGAATTGAAATAGGTGGAGAGCAAAAAGACTTCGAATGAAGACGAGATGGGAGGTGTGCTGAAGAAACAGTGGGCGCCGATTGAAGGGGAACAGCGGGCTGGTTGTAAATGATGGGCGTCGGTTGGACTATGCAGAGTGAAAACCTCCTGAAAATCTAGAATCATTGGTTTGACATCGGAATTGACTCCTAGGCCTTCCTTTCTTCACAAAAGCCACCCCCACAAGCTTCTAGGACCACGAATATGGAGAAAAAGTGCGGTTTTGGTGTGGGAGGATGGTGATGAGGGATTTTGAAGTTTGGGGAAACTAGAAACAAAAGGCAGGTTCTTGTAGATTGGGTGATGGAGAGTGGAATTTGGAAGATGGAATCTCAAGCAAAGCACCAGTTGATCAGGAATGGGAGTGTTGGCCAGTGGTGAAGAGAAGCTTGTACGGTTTGGGGTTGTGGAGGTGTTTGGAGGAAGAGGAAGAAGGAGGGATATGGGTTTTGATAAAAAAAAATAAAGGGTTTTAAATTTGGACTGGGCCCATCGTCTATTCTACATCCGACACTTGTAATTACTGAACGAGACCAATGGTGGGTGCCGCTTGAATATCGGTGGGCCCAGGTTTTTCTGGATTCCTATTTTCATAATTTTTTAGCCTTTCTTCGTGAAATGTTAGTTTGATGAGCGTATCTAAATAGAAAACTTATGGACTTTATCCTACTTTATTGAAAAGAAAGATTGCAAAAAAAGGGAAAAATTTTAAAACTAAGCGCCTTTGTTTCATGTCCTTGGCTGGACGTAATGAGTGCCTAATGATCTTCACTTGGGTCATCAAGGTTCATTTCTTCAATAACTTTCTTGGGAATGTCCGGATGATACTTTTTGAGTCGATTACCATTTACCTTGAATACTTCATCTTCTTTTGGATTGTTGATGTCCACCGCCCCATAAAGATAGACATGAATCATTGTGCACGGTCCTATCCACCGAGAGAGAAGCTTTCTTGGAAAAAGTTTTAAGTCATGAGTTGTACAATAAGACCTTATCTTTTGGGCAGAATTCTTTTCACAGAATGTGCTCATAAGTCCCCAAACATCAAAGATATGCAGCCACCAGAAAGCAATATATAAACATTCCCCATAAAGCAATATATAAACATTCCCAAAAGAACTAGGGAAGGGACCCATGAAATCAATCCCCAAACATCAAAAATTTCACACACAACGACTTGAGATTGAGGCATTTCATTTCTGCCCAACAAATTTCCCATTCGCTAGCCTTGATCATAGATTTTGCAAAATGCATAGGCATCGCGAAAGATATGCAGCCACCAGAAACCTGCTTCAAACTTTTTCCTCGTAGTTCGCTAAGGTCCAAAGTTTCCCCCACATGTGTGAGAATGATAGAAATTATGATCGAAGGTTACCTCATCATCAGGAAGACATCGATGGATAATCCATTCAGCATAATGCTTCCAACAAAATGGGTCATCCCACACATAGTAACAAGCATCATGTTGAATCTTGTCTTTCTTGGCGTTTGGATAATTGAGTAGGAATATCCTCGACACTAGATAGTTGACGATGTATGTGAACCATGGTCTGAGAGTGTTGGCACTCATGAGGGGAAGAGAAGAGTGAAGTTGATCATCTGCGGAAAAAGCGACGGGCACCGGTTCAGAGCGACGGGCGTCGATTTTCTGGCCTCAGCTTCTCTCTAAATTTTCATCAAACCATCATCTAGAAACTCCCGAAGTCTTATTGGATGCTCTCCCCCATGATCAGCCCTAAGTATTCTGCTCAGATGATCTGCCACCAAGTTTTCTACTCTTTTCTTGTCTTTGATTTCGATATTGAACTCTATCAGGAGCATAATCCATTTGATCAGTCTCGACTTAGATTCTTTCTTTGCTATGAGTTAGCGAAGTGCTGCATGGTCAATGTAGACAATCACCTTGGCACCAAGTAGATATGTGCAAAACTTCTCAAGAGTAAACACCATTTCCAAAAGTTCCTTTTTTTGTGGTAGTGTAGTTCATCTAAGCTATATTCAACATCATAGAGGTATAATATATCATATGTGAGGCTTTTTCTACCTTTTTTCCTAAGACAGCACCAACGACATAGTCAATAACATCACACATCAACTAAAATGGCAGAGACCAAATTGGAGCTTGAATGATCTGTGTTACAGTCAGACAGTTTCGCAACTCGTGGAAAGCTTTCTTGCACTTCTCATCAAACTCAAATGGGGTGTCCTTTTTTAGAAGCTCATATAATGGTGTAGTCACCTTTGAAAAATCTTTGATAAACCTATAGTAGAAACATGCATGACCTAATAAAGAAAGAATTTCACACACATTAGTAGGATAAGATAGAGACTGGATGCGATAAATCTTTTCCTTATCAACCTCAATTCTTTTTTCAGAGACAATATGCCAAGCACAGTACCCTATTCCACCATGAAATTCCATTTCTCATAATTCCAAACTATATTAGTCTCAACACAACGCTGCAGTACTAAAGAAAGATGATACAAACATGAATCAAAATCATTGCCATGAACAATAAAGTAATCCATAAATACCTCAATGAAATGCTTAACATACTTAGAGAAAATACTCATCACGCACCTCTGAAAGGTGCTAGGGCATTATATAATCCAAAGGGCATTTTGCTGTAAGCAAAAGTGCCAAAAGGACATATAAAAGTGGTCTTCTCCTGGTCTTCTAATGCAATGGGAATCTGAAAATAACCTAAGTATCCATCCATAAATCAATAGAAAGACCACCCAGCAAGGCGCTCAAGCATATGATCAATAAAAGGGAGAGGAAAATGATCCTTACGTGTTTCTACGTTGAGCTTGTGATAATATATGCAAACTTTCCATCGAGTTTTTATCCTCATAGGAACCAACTCTCAATCTTTGTTTTTAGAGACCGTAATGCTACCTTTTTTGGGGACCACCTATGTAGGACTAACCCATTCACTGTTAGAGATAGGATAAATCATCTTTGCCTGAAGAAGTTTCAGAACCTCCTTCTTTACCACCTCCATCATTGATAGGTTCAAGCGTCTTTGGGGTTTCCTTGATGGCTCCGCACCTTCTTTCATAAGGATGTGGTGCATACATACTGTTGGGCTTATTCATTTGATGTCTACAATGGTCTATCCAAGAGTCGTCTTGTGTTCCTTTAGCACCTCCACTAGCCTTTCTTCTTGATCCTAATTGAGCTTATTAGAGATAATCACTGGAAGTGTGTTATTCTCTCCTAGAAATGCATACTTGAGGTGATCTGGGAGAGGTTTCAACTCAACTTCAGATGCTTGTATCATAGAAAGAAGAAGCTTCTCACAAGGGAGAATTAGTGGTTCTGTTTTCCTAGTTGGAAAACCATATCCCGAATTGGCCTCCATAGCCAATGAAAGTTCCTACAGGTTATTACGTAAAGCATAATTAAGAGAAAGTTCATCAAGAGGAGCTTTTAAAACTGCTTGTAGGTCATCTTTGCGATCAATAGTCAAAATATCTTCAAGAAAAGGTTCTATCACATCAAAATTTTTTAGAAAATGCTCATCAAAAAGATGTTTCTTGGCCTCAAGATTGAGTACTCAACCTTCCTTCCATCAAACTCTTTGGTTAAAGAACCTGTGTGGCCATCTATCTTTCTCCTTGCAGTTCGCAGGAATGGCCTACCCAAAATGATAGGTGTTTCTGGCGTACCCTATTCCAGGTCTAAAACAAAGAAATCTGCAAGGAAAATTAGTTCATCTACCATGATTAAAACATCTTCGATAATTCATCCGGGGTGAGTTTGAGAACGGTCTGCAAGTTGCACCACCACTGTAGTTTCATTCAAAGGTCTTAGTGATGCGTTGCTATTCCCGATCCTTCGCCTGTGGGCTCCGAATCACGAACAACGTCTTATGTTTTGTCCCGATCTTTTTTTTTGTAAATAAAGGAAAGAAAAATATCGGTTCATTCACTTGATAACACCAACTATTTGGGCTCTTATGGCGAGAAGTTTAATTATTTTTAAGTTTGTATTTTTTGATTTATCAAATTTCCAACCCTCATCTTTTTCTTCTAGGCTCCATCCCTTTTAATAATCTAGATGAGTTACTTATGCTTTCATATAGGAATATATATAGGATGATGTTTTGTTTACTCCCAATTGAAGTTATACCTTAACCCTAATTGTGTATTTTAGTTTTATTAGGGGATTTGATTTCTCTGTTTTCGAAACGATTTTGCATCCAATCTTTCTCCTCATGTCCTGATTTTGGTGTTATTGGAACGTTGGTTGTTAATATGAGAGTGTAGATGATCGGAAAATCCTCTTGTTGTTAGATTAGGTTTGTTTTTTGCGTTTGGAGCTCTTATTTCGTGCTGATTTTGCTTTTTTGGATTGGTTCTTGCTTCAATTTAGTTGAATAATCAAGATTGAAGCTTTTAATAATTTAGATGAGTTACTTATGCTTTCGTTGTTAATCTGAGAGTGTAGATGATCGTAATATTATCCTGCTGTTATATTAGGTTTGGTTTTGCCTTTGGAGCATTTATTTCGTGTTGATTTTGCTTTTTTGGATTGATTCTTGCTTCGATTTAGTTGAATCATTAAGATTGAAGCTTTTAATAATCTAGATGAGTTACTTATTCTTTCATATAGGAATATATATATATATATATATATATATATATATATATATATATATATATATATATAGGATAATGTTTTGTTTACTCCCAATTGAAGTTAGACTTTAAACCTAATTGTCTATTTTAGTTTTGGTTGATTCTGAACGTTATTTAACTTTTTTTACAGTTGGGTAGTAAATGTTTTATCCATTTAAAAAAAACTTTAGCTTGCTCACAAATCTGCACCACTTTTTAACATTAATTTTACTGATGCTGTTAAATTAGGTTAGCTTTTTGCCTGTGAAACTGTGGATTGGTGGTTCATTCAATTTCACCCCTGTGAGTGTTGAGCACGGATCAACCAACTTCCTTCGACATCCTCGATGTCGTCTCTGTTCGGTGTCAGTCTGCGGAGGAAATCTTGAATCCTCAATTCTCGCCTCCTGATCAATCTTATTTCATCCGTCCTAGGTAATGGAACTTGATTTCTATTCAAATCTCTACAATTCATACCCTTTGTGTTATACTGTTTATTCTTTCTCCGCCATTAAATTACATATTAGGGTTTCAATTGATTTTTTGCAGATTGGTGTGTTTCGCCCTTATGCTCGGCTACCCCATCTCAGTCCCGCCCTCCAATTTCGCCTGCTTTGTCAACCAGGTAACCTCCTTTGATTTATCGCCACTCCCTTTCATCTCTATTTTGTCAGTTGTATTTTCAAAGATTTAGGTCAAATATTCACCGTTGTGTTATTGCTCAATTTCGATAATTTAAGTCATCTTTGATTCAATTCTAATTGTTTGCCGCCGGTTGATATTGGCACTCTGTCTGGCAGGTGATCTTAGATTTGGTTTCTCTTGATTTATCATATTCTCAAGTTAATGGATTTCATTTTAAAATTAGATATTGATATTGATTTCCCAGTTTGATGTAAATTTAGGGTCTTATATTTGCATTGGCATTTTTCTGTCTCTCCCTTCATTAATTCTATCTATAAATGTTGGATATTGCTTTTGTAAATTGAATTGAGATTTTTAAGTGTTAGTTCGATAAATTAGAGGAATTAGACGGTTGAAATTCCAGAGGAATAAATTCCAGGATGGAGCTGCAAAAATTGCTTACCAACAGCCAAGGATTTAAGAATCTTATCATTTAAAGCAAAATAGGAAGGGTTAGGTATTATGAATCAATGCAAGAGGTCGAATTCAGATGTTATATTGCATGTTAGTGCTCTTTCTCTCTGTCTCTCAGCTATAGTTTGTGAGCATTTACAGATGTCATGGATCTTGATATGAGAATGTGTCTCTTTAACTTTTATTATTGAAAAAAGAAATTGACTAATGCATTTTGAGATTTTTTTTATTTACATGTTTTGATTCAAAGGATGCAGGAAAATGTTAGCCACAGGTCAGCAAAGTTTGTTGCCTTTGAATATTGACTGATATTATGCTTTTTTGTATTCTTACTTATTCATGTTTCTGATGCACTACAGAGAAATTGATCGGCTCCCCTTTATTGGATTATGGCTTCAGTGCCCTCTCGCCTTCATTCAAGAGAACAGGTACTGTCCTTTGAATTTTGCCTTTTTTTTTCTCTCAAATTCTGGAACGGGTTCAATTGAATTGGTGCTCACATATCCTGCCAATTAATTGCAATATGTCTAGATGTGCAGCCTGTGCAGGTGGTCGTTGATTGCAAGGAGGATTCCGGGGAGGTCCCTCCGCTCGTTCACGACAACCGAAGCCTCTAGATCAACCAACATCGGCAGGTTATGCCTTTCACGGCCTAATTGTGTTCATTCATTATAATTTCAGATGATGTACTCATCTCTGTAGGAGTCTCATTTCCTACTGCAGGATGAGGTTGATGGATTTTTTTTTCTAATCATACATTTATGGTCAAAATATAAATTCGAGGATTCTTTAGAAACAAATTTAGGAATCAAGTGTTTTATCCTTTTTTAAAAAAAACTTTAGTTTGGTCACAAACCTGCACTACTTTTTCACATTCATTTTTCATCCATTCCCTTCTATTCATCCATTAATTTGTTTTTTTTTTTAAAAAAATCTTTTAGGGATGGTAAGTTCATTTTTCTTAATGTTTGGTCTTTTCTTTTTCCTAGATACAAGGCTGAGAATAATTGTGAAGTCAGTGTGTTCTCCAAGCTGAGCTGACGAAAGCTTATTGTCTTGTTGCAGTTGGTGGATCTGAAACCTTCTACATGTTTGGGTTTGTTGTGGTTATATTTTGTCCTTAAAACCTTGTTCACATGGAAACTTTATGTTTAACTTTCTTGTTTTATGTGTTGGTTAGTTCTTGGTTTTTTTTATGTGAATACAGGGATTACTTACTTTTTTGTTCCTCGAAATAAGTGTCCTTACTCATACTCGATTTCTTTCTGTTGCCAGGAAACAGGAAAGGGATTTTGTTGGCTCACACCACAACTGACCAGGGTGAGTTCATGCACAGGCAGAAATAGTTCTATTATTGATTGTTGTAATTATGAGCACTTAATTTACTCATTATTGGTTTTGTATTGATATATGACAATTGTTTTTTTTATCTTTGTCTAATATTTCTTTGAAAAGCCTTCTTTGTTTGAATGCTTTAATTGTGTTAACTAATTTTGGCCTAATATATTTTATGGCATGAACCACCTTTAGAGATGTAGTTTCTACAATATGAATGTGTCCCATATCATTGTCATCTACTTATTCTCTATAAGAAGTGCTTATTCTTAACTAATCTATGATGGGTAAAAACATCCAGTTAGTGTGAAAGGGTAGGTAGATGTTTCCAATTTGAAATGTTCGGTCTGTTGGTTTATTTAACTTGTCAGGTAGGGTTTTGCTCATCCTTCTATTAATTAATATTATCTCCAAACATTGTGTTTAACATTCCATGATTTTGTATTTAGGGTATTTCCGGCTGTTCTTTGTAAGCGTGAGCCCTAGATTTGGAAATTGGGACCTTTGTGGTTGAAATTGGGCAAATTGGGTAAGATCAATGATGAATCTCAATTCTGTCTTTGTGATCGAATTGTGAGATAGGGAGCAATTTGGGGCTATTGTTGACGGTGAATGTAAAAGACAAGGATGGAACAAATTCGCCTCTTCCTCTCATTCATTATGGGGCTCTGATTTTTCTATTCAACTTTATATTCGGTTTGCTTCTGAATTTTCTTTCGTTATTTCCCAGGTACTTTATTACTTCAAAGGTAATTCATCCTCATACTTTTTTTGTTTAAATATTGTATATTGGAATATCGTTTGTGCTTCCAGTTTCCTCTTTCTCCATTTTGTTAACCCAATTGATTTGGTTATTGTCTCTTTTTGGTCTTTCTTTAGCAAGGTTTGTTTGGTTTCTTCTCTCATTCAGGCACTTTGTTATGGTGCATGCTTATAGTTGAATTATTTTTTGTTCTTTAAAAGGGTCTTCTAATTCGTCTATAAATTGAGGTTTTTTGCCATCCATGACCCTCATACTAGGGTTCTATGGATCACTGGACGTGCAGCTCGGATGGAATTACTTATGTTTAATCACAGTTAATCAGTTTTTAGTGCAGTCTATCAAAAGATTGATTGATTGCTCAAGCACTTCAATTTTAGTCTCCTGTTTGAGATTTTGGTGAATAAATGAAGATTTGAGATGTTCGCTTTTTTAAATTACAAATGTAGATTGAACAATTAGATGGGAAAATAGGAGGGACAATGCTTTATGGGTTTCATAAGATGCCATCGCTTGATGTTGAAGCCATCTCGTTTGAGACGCATAATGCTTCTATTCAGCCCAATTTTGACAAGGCCAAACCTATAATTATAAATTTACCCTTCAAGTTTGCACTCAGTTCTCAATACTCCAATGTAACAATGCTCATGAATTTGCTAAGCCACAGGCACAGTTAGTGGTGAATGACTAAATTTCCGTGTGATTGCAGGAGTTGATCTTTTACTTAAATGTAGGATCCAAATTGGACATTTCATATGATGCGAAGAACCCGAGTTCATATGATCCAAATTGGGTATTCCTTAGTTTCCTTGCAGTTGCATTCATCTTAGCTGTCTCAGGTATCTTAGATGAACACATCGATTTAAATGCTTTTTTCTATTTATGCAGTTTTAGTTTTAACCAACTAGATGAAAATATCTAAGAGCCTCTTAATTAGGGATCTACCTCAATTTGTATGGAATAGCTTGTCTTGTCTTTCTGGCTAAAACAGTTAGTGATGCTACTCTTTATAACCACTCTTGCTATATAAGCAGTTCTCCTAGGCTTGGGGAGCTGACACAAACTCCATCGTATTCCGCAGAACAAGATAGCCTCATTGAATGGAAAGAGGACCAATCTTATCCTAACACAGCACTGTCGTGGAACATCATCCATGGTAATGCCATCCACATCACCATTTACTCAAAATTTAATCAAAGTATAAACTTGTTCTGTGATGTGATCACACCTATGATCAATCAAGAAGCAAAACTTGATGAAGCTCCAAATGACTCATCAAACGAGTTGCCTCTCGGTTCCATCACTCGAGCTCGGGCAAGGCGACTTCAAGCTGACCTTCTTCAAGGAATCTTAACCATTCCCATGAACAATCAAGTTCAAGTTCAAGCTTTCACAAGTCTACAACAAATTGAAGATCACAACACGCAGCCCAAGAAGCCCGGAAATGCCTCGGTCCTAGCTGATTATTATGGAGGCAAATCAGATCCAAATTCAAACTTCTCATGCATTTAATTGCACAATGGGAAGAGAAGACATCATGGAATACATCCCCCATGCAGCTGGTGCATTTGTGAATAGAACAACTTCCAAGATTGCATTTAATGCAAGCCACCTTTTTGCACAAGTTGTCCAGAAACTTCCTCTATATTATGCAGCCCTTGTAGCCATTAGAGGGCACACCATTTATCATCAAAAACCAGGTTTATATCCTTAGTTTGAAGCTTGAAAACTTCATCTCCTTCGTGAGTCATATCGAAGGTCCGATCTTGTATTTTCAGTGCGTAATATCCGTTTGTACTTGATCTATGTTCAAGAACTTGTGGTGAGTCATATCCACTTATTTTTGTTCACCTATCCTTTATAAAATTCAGTTTGTTTTCCCCCAAATCTGATTTTTATCATTATCACAAAAATACCAAAAATATTCCACCGAAATCTATCTCCATCATCCATCTTCCACCGGTTCGTTCGAGGCTTGTTCTGACTTACTTTGTACTGAGATTTAAGGATCCTCAAGGGGAAACTAATCAAGTGGTATTAGAGCTATCTTCAAGGTAAGTTTCTCAAGCCAAAGGGGTATGAATTATCTCTCCATTTTCTGTTTGTTTTGCTTGATTTTCAGCCATTTCTATCCACCCTTGTTTCTAATTGTTTTCCAGCCTATACCATCATTTTTTTCGTCCTTTTTACCTTAATATGTGTGGTTAAGATCTGAAAAAAAAGAAAAAAAATCAGATCTATCAATTGTTCATGCATTTTCGATGCTTCTATCTAGTGTTTTTTGAGTTTACATGAACCTTCATCCTTCATATCCAAAATCTGAACTTTACCCTTAAATGTGTTGCACCGGTTGCACCATTATTCTCCTAATGCTTAACATGTTATTTGGTGATGAGTTATTGATGGAATATGCTTGATATGTACTTGAAGTTGAAGTAAATTCAGTTTTGTAGTATTGTTTGTGTGCTTAAAGTTTCTGGAAAAAAAACAGAAAAAAAAAAGAAAGAAAGAAAAAGAGAAGAAGTTAGAAAAGCTACTAAAGTTGTTCTATGTGCACTTTGTGAGCATTTGAAGTGAAAGTTGTATCGTTGTTTGTGCTAAAAAAAACAAGACATTCTCATCATATCATTAGCTGCTCCAAGCCTCGTTCTTTGCCTTACCTAAATCTTGTTTACCCTTTTCCATTCAAGCATTACTTACTTGATTTTGGAATTTGGTAAATACTCGCCTTTGGGCTTGCCTTGGCTTTTTTTTTTTATACTTTTGTGTGAGTTTCCAGGACAACATCACTAAGTTACATTGCCTCGGCGGAGATAGACCTTGTTCTAACAAGGAAGAAGCACCCTCACATCACTTGCTTGAAGAAGTGTCGTTTGCATAATTGTGTGCTTACAATCTGAATTTTTAGTGAAGTGAGATCACATTCAAAGTGAGGGAGAGTTTCACCCCCAAAAGAAAAATTCATGAGTGAAAAGAATATGAGGGAGGTGAGAGAGAGATCTTTTGATTTCTAACCCTTACATGTTTGCATGTTTTTGTGATTTTCTTGGTTCTTCTTTGTTTTTTCTTTTGTTTGTGCATTTTGTGTGTAGGAAAACATGTCTAATGCAGGGAATGAAGGAAGAGCTATCACCCTAGCTGATTTACAAGCCGTTCTTCGACAATCTAGGGAAGAAGATGTGGCTGCAAGACAACAAGAGTATGAGAGAACTAGGGCTGACCTATTGAGAGTCCTAGATGAAAAGCTTGATAAGCACTGGGGTAAGTGTCATTTTTCTAGAGAATGTCATACTCGAAAGCAAGTGCTACTCAATGATCAAGAAGAGTATGAATCCGAGGAGGAGAGCCAAGAAGAGCCAACCTTAGAAGATGAGGAAAAGGAAATTCATGCTAATGCGGCTGTTGGAGAATGTTTTGTGGCGAATAGAGCATTGATCTCCAATGATGCTCCTTCTTTGCCCACTCAAAGAGAGACCCTCTTCCATACTCGATCTCTCATCAAAGACAAGGTATGTAGTGTGATAACTGATGAAGGATCTTGCTGCAATCTTATTGATCGACAGGTTATAGATAGATTTAACCTCAAATGCAGCCCACATCCGCAGCCATTCACCTTGAATTGGCTGAATTCCAAGGCACCTCTAAGAATTGACAAGCATGCCATGATTGCAGTTGCAATTAGAGGATATAAAGATGAGACCCTTTGTGATGTTCTCCCCATGACAGCGTGTCACCTTCTTTTAGGGAGACCATGGCAATATGATCGAGGTGTGATCCACAATGGAGTCACTAATGAGCACACATTCCAAATGGAAGGTAAGAAAATTACACTTCATCCTATGGCCTCTCATGAGATTGTGGCTGACCATGTAGCTAACTTGGAGAGAAGAAAGGAAAAGAAAAGGCTAGCCATTGGTTCAAACATGGCTAGTTCTCAACAGAATCTCCTAGCTAAGGCAAAAGAAGTGGAGTATGCCATTAACCGGAGTAAAACATGTTTTCTTGTGCTTTTTAAAGATAATATGTTTGTTTCCCAATATTTGAATTATCTGCCTCCTCTAAGTGTTTCTAGTTATTTGGTGGAATTCATAAAAGCTTTCCCATATGTGATCAAGTAAAAGAAGGGAAAAGGCAATGTAGTGGCTGATGCACTCTCAAGAAGGTATTCTTTTATCTCTACCCTAGATGCTAAAATGTTGGGCTTTGCTTTCATGCGTGAATTATATGCTAATGATGCTGATTTTGGTGAAATCTATCACATTTGCATGGATAAGGGTAGTAGTGATCAGTTTTACATGCATGATGGTTATCTCTTTAAGTGTGAAAAGCTTTGCATCCCTAGTAGTTCTATTCTTAGGTTGCTTGTTCATAAGGCTCATGGAGGCGGTTTAATGGGGCATTTTGGTGTTACCAAAACCTTGAATACTTTGAAGGAGCACTTCTTTTGGCCTCGCATGCATAGGGATGTAGAGAAGTTTTGTGCTGCATGTACTACTTGTTTAAGTGCTAAGTCGAAAATGAATCCCCATGGATTGTATACCCCCCTCCCTATTCCTCATACTCCTTGGGAAGACATTTCCATGGATTTTGTGTTGGGACTTCCTCGTTCCAAAATGGGGAGAGATTCTATTTTCGTTGTGGATGATCGGTTTTCCAAAATGGCTCATTTCATTGCATGTAATAAAACCGACAATGCTTCTCATGTGGATGATTTGTTCTTTAAAGAAGTTGTTAGATTGCATGGAATTCCTAAGACCATTGTCTATGATCGTGATGCTAAGTTTCTTAGTTATTTTTGGAAAACACTTTGGTCTAAACTAGGAACTAAGTTGCTTTTCTCTACATTTTTTCATCCTCAAACAGATGGACAAACTGAAGTTGTGAATAGAACTCTTGGTGCTTTGCATCGATCTTTGTTGAAAACTAACCTTCGTAGGTGGGAAGAACGTGTTGCTTTTGTTGAATTTGCCTACAATAGGTCAGTCCACTCGGCCACCAAGAAGACACCATTTGAAGTTGTGTATGGCAAGAATCCCATCACTCCTCTTGACTTGGTTTCCTATTCCATAAAAGAGCAAGAAAGTGTTGAAGGTGCAAACGAAGCTGAGCACATCAAAAGTTTGCACGAGTCCACTCGTTTGCAACTTGAAAAGAGAACTGCCCAATACGTGCAACAAGCTAACAAAGGAAGAAAGGAAGTCATATTTGAACCGGGTGATCTTGTATGGATTCATCTTAGAAAGGATCAATTTCCTACATTGAGAAATTCCAAGCTGAAGCCAAGAGGAGATGGCCTATTTCAAGTGCTTAAAAGAATCAACAACAATGCCTACAAAGTTGAGCTTCCCGGTGAGTATGGTGTTCATGATGTGTTTAATGTTGCTGACTTGTCTCCTTTTGTTGTAGGAGATAATGAACAAGACGATGGGTCTAATTCGAGGTCGAATCCTTTTCAAGGAAGGGAGGATGATGTGATCACACCTATGATCAATCAAGAAGCAAAACTTGACGAAGCTCCAAATGACTCATCAAACGAGTTGCCTCTCGGTTCCATCACTCGAGCTCGGGCAAGGCGACTTCAAGCTGACATTCTTCAAGGGCTCTTAACCATTCACATGTACAATCAAGTTCAAGTTCAAGCTTTCACAAGTCTACAACAAATTGAAGATCACAACATGCAGCCCAAGAAGCCCGGAAATGCCTCGGTCCTAGCTGATTATTATGGAGGTAAATCAGATCCAAATTCAAACTTCTCATGCATTTAATTGCACATTGGGGAGAGAAGACATCATGGAATACATCCCCCATGCAGCTGGTGCATTTGTGAAGAGAACAACTTCCAAGATTGCATTTAATGCAATCCACCTTTTTGCACAAGTTGTCCACAAACTTCCTCTATATTATGCAGCCCTTGTAGCCATTAGAGGGCACGCCATTTATCATCAAAAACCAGGTTTATATCCTTAGTTTGAAGCTTGAAAACTTCATCTCCTTCGTGAGTCATATCGAAGGTCCGATCTTGTATTTTCGATGCGTAATATCCGTTTGCACTTGATCTATGTTCAAGAACTTGTGGTGAGTCATATCCACTTGTTTTTGTTCACCTATCCTTTATACAATTCAGTTTGTTTTCTCCCAAATCTTATTTTTATCATTATCACAAAAATACCAAAAATATTCCACCGAAATCTATCTCCATCATCCATCTTCCACCGGTTTGTTCGAGGCTTGTTCCGACTTACTTTGTACTGAGATTTAAGGATCCTCATGGGGAAACTCATCATTCTGAATCATCAACGATTCTAAATGCTGAACAAAAAATGGTAGGATTGAGCAGGAAATCAACTAGTCTACTACTTACTAGATTGCATTGGGCAATTTGAAACGCGGTGGAGGTACAAGATAAATGTTTTTGTCATCCTTTTCATGATTTAGGAGATGGAAACATTCTAAAGTAATCTTCATCATGTTGTACTCTATATTGTCTTGACGGATTCGTGACAATGATTTTCTGTTTCCTTCTCAGCTTAAACTGAATTTCACACTGAAGGCTCTTCTCTTTGACACCACCGGTGCCTATTTCAGATGTTCTATGTATAATCAACTTTGCTGCTTCTCGTGAGTGTTTTTCAACTCAAAGGCTATTGTCCTTACTTCCCCAGGCCCAGAACAGGTTAACACAAATAACTTCACTGATGCCTAATCTTTTCACCTTCAATTCCTGATAAAGTTTGGATGTAAACTAATTCCTCATGAAACTGATTTAATTACCTTGGCTTCTCACAAGTAAACATCATTGTGGCACAACCAAGTAAAGAAGTAAAGAGGATCTTCATCACCAGTTGCTTCCTAGCTTCTCATGAAACCCAACTGCAACACAAACACTGCCGTGCAACGCACGGCCTTTCCACCTAGTATTTATAAACATGTAAATATAAGTGTACGAAATAAAAAAAAATATATTTTTTATTTTTTTAAGTAATCTTATACCTCAAATAATTTTGTGGTGCACCGAGTGGTGCACCATAGTGTTGCAGCAGATCCCAACTGGTGCGCGTGTACCATTCACCCGATTCTCAAAAACTATCATTCACCGGCCAATTCCCACTTAATTAGATTCAAAACCCTTGTTTAAAAAAATTTCTCTCCCTAAATCGTCACCTTATGTATATTATCGATTCTAATCCCTAGTAGTAAGTTTTTTTTTTATTTCGCAATTTAACATGGTAGACAAAAATAGTCGGCCCTACTCTATCTATTGACCAATTATAGAGATTATTCATAGACCTGTCAAAACCCGATCCGACCCGACTCGAATGCCCATAAAATTTTAGATTAAGACCCAGAAATTTTTACTCCAAAATTTTTTTCGACCCGAACCCGAAAACCTCGTAATTTTTCGGATTATTTGGGTTTAGACCCGGTGAGCCGATATATGATAATTTTGACCCGGTTGACTCGATTGATTTATAATTATATATGATTAATTTTTTTTATGGGGATTCCAATTTATTACATTTTATAATTACAATCACTTGATCATTCCTTTTCAAATCAACCTTTTATATTTATTTGTATTGTGTAATACTCCCTCAAATTAGGGGTGGAAATGAGACGGGTTATGAGTGGGTGAAGCTACTCCATCACCCGCCCCACGGGTAAATAATTCCACCCGCTTCACCAGTCACCCGCAAACATTTTCACCCTCATCTTACCAGTGCGAGTGATCCGGGTGAAGCGGGTGCCCAATGGGCGAAAACATGTAATTATGATCTATTTTAAGAAAATTCAAAAATGTAATTGTAACTTACAAATACTAGAAATATGAGTTCGTAGAAGTCGAATACATGTCATACATCACAATAATGTGTTACAAAGTTACGAAATAAAAAGGGTAAAATAGTAAAATCTCACACACACTCCCACACACATATAAATTTTAGGGTTTTATGTAGGGGTGGGCACAAATCCCGCAAATCCCGGGCCCGTCCCGGTCCCGTCCCGGGCCCGTCCCGATCCCGGTGGGATTTGAAAAAAAAATAGTGAATCCCGTCCCAATCCCGTCCCGCAAATCCCGTCCTGTCCCGCATATATAATAATAATAATAATAATAATAATAATAATAATAATAATAATAATAATAATAATAATAATAATAATAATAATAATAATAATAATAATAATTACACACTATATATACTTTATATACACTTTACATACACCAATTACCATATATATATATATATAAATATATATATAGGGGTGCGCTCCGGTGAAAACCAAAATTGCGGTAAAAACCTGTGAGGACCGGCTTTTTAGCCCGGTTCACTAGCTTTATAGCCCGGTTATAAATAGAACCGATCTATAAGGTCACATATTTTAGCCCGGTTCTGAATAAAACCGAGCTATAAAGTCACTAATGTAATTTTAAAACACGAGTTTTCGGCACGGTTTTTAGGTTTAACCGATATATAAAGTCATGTGTTATTTTAAAACTGGAGTTTTTAGCACGGTTTTTAGGTTGAACTGAGTTGTAAAGTCACTATGTAATTGAGGTTTTTAGCACGGGTTTCAAATAAACCAAGCTATAAAGTAGTCCTCACGGTTTTTACCGCAATTTGAGGTTTTCACCGGAGTCAATCCCTATATATATATATATATAGAGGCTAGTTCCGGTGTACACAACCCTTATCGTGTATCATGTACTCAGAAATTATTCGTCTATTTGTTCATGATTATTCATCTGTTTTCACATAATTATTCATCTGTAAAAAAGTGCAAAAAAATGTAAATTTTATTCTAACGAATAATCTCCCAATACCATTGAATAATTTCATTCCACCGAATAATCTCCCAATACCATCGAATAATTAGAAGTTACTTTTAATCTCATCCGTTGATCTTCTTAATTCAATGGCCTAGATTTGTTAACATGATACACAATAAGAGCTGTGTACATTTGATCTATTGTATATATATATATATATATATATATATATATATATATATATATATATATATATATACATGTATATATAAATATAGATATATATAGAGGTTGGGTCATGTGTTAACAACTCTTACGGTGTTAAATGTTAACAAATCAATATTCGGCAAAATTTATCAAATATTCATCACAATCACTCAATTATTCATCAAAGCTTTTGTTAAAATTAATCAAATATTCGTCACAGTCACTCAAATATTCATCACAATCACTCAATTATTCACAATTTCCCAAATATTCATCAATATTCGGCAACATTTAAGAAATATTCATCACAGTAACACAATTACGGGATTGGGGGTGGATACACGCGCAAAGGTTTGAGTTTTTTGGGTGATAATTTTTTTTTTAATTGGCAATAATTATTAATTGAAATGAATCTCTTAAATGTTGTCGGAAAGCTTTGATGAATAATTGAGTGACTGTGATGAATATTTGATAAATTTTGCCGAATATTGATTTGTTAACATTTAACACCGTAAGAGTTGTTAACATTTTATCCGTATTATATATATATATATATATATATATATATATATATCACTTTTACAGTGTGTGTATATATATGATATCATACATTGTGCGTACACTGTATATATATACAGTGTATGATATCAAATAAAAAACCCATTGTACGTACACTGTATATGATATCATAAACATGTTGTAACGGTCCGGATATAAATACCCGGGTTACGTTTCGAAGGTTGGATACCTTCGTTCGGATGTTGCAATTCAGGTACGGGTCGAGGTTTCAAACCTCTAAAGATCGGTATTGAAAGAGGGGATTTCGAACCCCAAGCAATCAAGTCGTGGAAATTCAATTCAAATGAAAGTAAAGCAGAAGCAAAGTTTAGATACAGGTGCCACGGCAGAGCCGGGTCAAAACCAAAACATATTGGGTGATTGCCATTTTATCCAGTTAGAATATATTAGCCGGGTTCTTCAATTCGCCAAGAGATTCCCCGTCACAGAAGCAAGGAGCAAACAAGAGCGGTACCTAACACTATCCACGAAATCAGGCCCGGTAATCGCATGCGGGTCCTCTGACCGCGCTGAGGCCACATAACATGCTTATACCTAAATAAAAAATGACTAATGCAGTACAAGATTTAAATCACACTATCATGCCCCTAGTATATATAATATGCAGAAAAGAACTGTAAAGGGCCCAAGACAATGCCAAGTGGCATATCCCTCTCCTACCTTTGCACCCCTTCTCGTTAGTGCAGAGACTGGCCAGTTCGGTGCTATAGCATTGCAATTCCTCGTGGTGGTGCACAAACCACGGCATAATCATATCATATCATATCATCTCATCTTTTGCCCGATGGTGCTGGGCTATCATATCATGCTCATATCGACTCGATAGACTCAGGGCACCCGATGGGGCTGGGCTACCCTATGACCCTAGCAAAGACTCTAGGACTATCACAGATAACGGTCGTTCTGTATTCAAACACACATAGTAAACACATGCTCAGTTCAATGCAATCCTAGCATGATACTACATGACATGCTTTAATATGCAACAAAACTACACATTACATGACACATCAGGCAGGAGGTCCAGGTTACTGAGTATGTCCCGTAGGATACTTACCTGAAGATGTAGAACAGCAAGATAACACAAGCAAGGGCCCAAATGCAAGTCCAAAGCAATCCAAAAGCAATACACACCTATCATCAAGCCATTTCCATAAGCTACCGGACCAACATTCTTACACACGAAACCCAAGTTCTCAACATCCTCAAAACCAACCGATAGTAAAACCGTTTTCCAAAACCTTTCCGATACGATTAAATCGAACAAAAATCATTCTTCCAATTTCCTTCTCAAAACCGACATCATCAAGCCAAGACAAAATCCCGACATTTGAATTGACACTTTTAATATAACTTCAAGCTCAAGATCAAATAGTTCAAGTTCCGTGAATCGCTTCTATAATATTGAATATTAAAATAATATTTCAAAACTCATTGCCCAAAGTTTTCCCAAACTCTTAAATTTTAAGTTAAGTCAACTCATTTTTAAAACAATTTCTCAAATCATATTATAGAAATAATTCCGGCATTTATCTCTTTAAAATCCTCATCTTAAAATCACTTTATAAATCATTATATAATAATACTCCTCAAATATTACTTTAAAACTCCATTTTTAAACAACATCTAATAACACACTCCAACTAATATTTAAATATAATAAATTACCAAAATCAATCCATTTTAATAACCCACCTTTATAAAACACAATACTAACTTAATTTATCATTTCTAAAACATTTAATAAAACACCACATAATATCATAATAATATAAATATATATCAAATAATACCAATTTTAATCACTTTTATAATATCTACTATCAAAATAAATACCAACATCAGATAAGGTAGAACATATATATATGACCCAATATCTATTAATATTACTTTTAAAACGTTTTTAAAATATATTAAAAATTTCAGAATATATATATATTTCCCAAATCAGAAATAACAATTATTATAACATATATATATATATATGTATATATATATATATATATATATATATATATATATATATATATATATAACATAACACATTAACACTTAACATATATATGTATAACATAGAAAGAAAGAAGAAAAACCCACCAGGATCCACAACCCACAACCCAGACAAGGAAAGAAACGAAGAACCCAACCCATTCCGTTAAGCCCAAACCCGGATTCCAAGCCCAAACCCGAGCCCATATCCACATGTCCAAACCAGCTTATTAGTGAACCGGGTAATTTATAAGGAAGGAGAACCGGACCAAAGAGAAAAAGAAAGAAAAGAACACTGGATCGGCCCCCCGAACCCGTCTCCTACCTCTTGCTTGCCTTCGTTCGAAAACGGGAGAAGAAAGGAGGAGGGGGAGTCTCCTCCGGCGGCCGTTCAACCCAAAATTGCTCTCGTTATGACCGACAAGACATTCCGACCTCACCCAAAATAAAGAGAGTAAAGCGTGACTGATGGAGAGAGAGAAATAGAGAGGTTACCGAGATCTCGCGATTCCGACTCCGAGGGGCTCCGAGGGCGGCTCTCCGGCTGCAAATCGACGGGGAAGGGCTTCAGGGAGCCTGTGTCGAACGAAAAGGTTATGAAGGCTCACCTTTATGGGCGAAATGGTCGGAAACGAAAGAAAAGGTCATGACCGACCTTATGAATCGGAAACAGGGGAAGTCGGTTGCGTTTTCGCGCCGGTGGACGGCGAGGGGTCCTTCTCCAGCGTCTTCGGGCTTCTGGGGACGGGGCTGGATGCTGGAGGTGTTGCTGATGGCTTGGGCGCGACAGGTGGAGCTCTTTCTCACCTTCCTTCTTCTCGGCAAATAGGGGATGTCGGGCTGCTGCGCTTCTCTGGTGGCGATGGCGGCGTCGATTCCTGGTGGCTGCAACCGGCCGAAAGGAGTGGCGCTGATGGTGGTGGAGATGGATTGAAATGGAGCAAGGAGAGTGGTGGCCTAGTGGTTTGGGAATTCTGAAAAAAAGGTGGGGCTTCTTGTGGGTTTTCGGATTGAATGCGGGAGTGAGGGGCAGTGCCTGGGTCTCTGCAGAGCCAAAAGAGAGGAAGAGAGGAGGGTTTGAAGGGATGAGGAGAGTGGGGCAGGAGGGGTGTGTATTGTTGTGTGATGAAGAGGACAAGGAGGGAGGGAGGGGACCAACCTTACCAATTCAACAGAATCCGAGAGGGAGGGAGAGAGAGAGAGAGAGAAAGAGAGAAAAAGAAAATAAAAAGAAAATTAGGAATAAAAGAGGTCCCCACAAAAGAATTCAAATTAGCGGAATAGACTCGAAACCCGCTCGTCCGATCGAATCCCGACTAAATCAAATTTAAATCAAATTTTAAATCATTAAGGAATTTAATATAATCTTATCGATCATCAAACTCGAAAACGGGATTAAAATCCGCTATAACCCAAATTTTAAAAAATGCCGGAATCTACTTCGAAAAGATTAAGAATGAAACGCGTTGCTCGAGGACGAAATTTTCAAATTTTTCCGAATTCCCAATTCTAATCAAATATAATTAATTACCTTTCCAAAATAATAACTTTAAAAAAATTCCCGGTCCTTACATCATCCACCTCTAAAAACAAGTCTCGTCCCCGAGACTAAAATCATTTTAAAGCAATGGGAAGAGGTTTGAAATCGGTGAGTCCGAGGACTGTTTGTTACAAGGAGGATGATATGTCGAGTAATTACAATTAATAAAGATGTAATAAACGTAAACCAACTCCTAGCCTATGCAAATAATTACAAGACTTCCTCCCGTTGTAGTGGAAGGGTAGTCAGGATCGATCCACGAGGAGGCGTGTCAGCGGGATCCTAGTAGCTTTGGAAATCTCAAGTCTTCGTCGACCAGAAGCCTCGATTTCAACCTTGGGCCTCGATGTTGACCTCAGCTGTCGATGTTCTCTGCAAAAGAAGACCTGCAGAGACAAAAACAAGTGGTCGATATCAAATGGAAAGGGTCGATATTGATGTCAGTCACGAAATCGACTGGCTCAGAAGACTGCCAGTCGACACAGTAGGGTCGATTTCGACGTCTGGGGTCGATTTCAATGTTTGCAGTAGTGACCCAGGAGTCTCGATATCAACTCAGAAGACTGTCGATCTGTCAGTGTGGTCGATATCGATGTCTGGCCTCGATATCGACGTCTTCCAACAGTGGGTTAGTTCTTCGTCGGCAAAGAAAGGCCGAAGATTTAAGAATGGGAAGGAAGCAATGATTAGAAATAAAACAGAGGGTTTTGTGAATTAACTTATGTAAAAGGCAACTCTTAGGATTAGGGTTTACCACAACATTAACCAATGCATGCGATAAGATAAATAAGATGGACAATTGCGCTATTTCACCCGAGGGACAAGTGATGTACATATTTGTACCTTTGCAATTTCATATTTCATTCGATTTCCAAAGAAAAGTTTTAAAAGTATATAAACTTTTGTAAGAATGGGCTAAAGTATAAGAAATAGAGTCTGCACGAGTTTTGAGCTAACCATGCAGGAATTTGATGAAATCGGAGTCTAAACGAAGAAGCCAAGTGAAGCTGAGAAGAGGTCGATATTGATGTACACATTTGCACCTTCTTTTATTGCATCTTTTGACTTCGTATTTCATTCGATCTCCAAAGAAAAGGTTCAAAAGAATATAAACTTGTGTAAGAATGGGCTAAAATGCAAGAAATAGGGTCTGCACAAGTTTTGAGCTAACCATGCAGGAATTCGAGCGAAAACGGAGTCAAAACGAAGAAGCCAAGTGAAGGTGAGCAGAGGTAGATATCGACCTTAGACCCAGATATCGACCTCTGGGGTAGATATCGACCTCTAGTGTAGATATGGACCTCAACATAGACATCAAGTGAAGCTGAGAAGAGGTAGATATCGACCTTAGACCCAGATATCGACCCCCAGTGTCGATATCGACCCCCATATCGACCTCAACATAGAAATCGACCAGAGCTGAACAAGTCGAGCAGGAACAGAGACCTCGATATCGACCTCTGGTGTCGATATCGACCCCTTATCTCGACAGAAGATAGACTCGATTTCGAATGCGGATTGGAACTATATCTTCAAGGAGGCACGGGATTATCTCATACTTTCAAGATAGAGGACAGCTGAAGTTTTATTCATCTTTTACCTTTAAGTTCCTTTAAGTTTTATCAAAATAAAAGACCTATCCTAATTGTTCGGATAGAGTTATTAGTTTAGATAAGAGTTACAATCCTTGGATAGCGAGGATTAGTAGCCTATAAATAAAGCCTTAGGGGCTGATTTGTTAGAGGATCCCAGAAACATCGAATCATCTAAGACAAAGACAATAGAGTTAGAGTTAGAGAGAAGTTTTAGGGTTTGACGTTTGCGAAAGTTGACGTTAAGTTGTAAAGCTTCGAAGTTTAGTTTAATGCAAGTTTCTTCCTTTCAATTGACGATGAATTCCATGATGAGAAGCGAGTAGTTTCCCAAAGCTCTTAGGGTCGGGGTGAGCCCGATGTTAGCCATGCGCGCTTGAGGTAAGTATTTGATGTTGATATCGTTGTGTCTATCTCTCCTCCTACAATTCTATGTTTAGTCCTAATCGAAAGAAAAGGGATTCATGCTAACAACTTGAGTGATAAACATAAAATTGGTAGAGACAATTAGGTTTATTTGAAAGAGTAATCCTAAGAGTTGGTGTACGGCGAAAGCTTGTCCCTCGGGAGAAATTGCGCAATTGTCCGTCTTATTTATCTCATCGCATGCATTGGTTAACGTTGTGGTAAACCCTAATCCTAGGAGTTGGTTTTTACATAGTTTATACACACCAAAACCCACTGTTATTTCTATTCATTGCTTCTCTCTCCATTCTTAAATCTTCGGCCTTTCTTTGCCGACAAAGAACTAACACACTGCAGGGAGACATCGATATCGACACCAGACATCGATATCGACCCTTCTGTATCGACTGGCAGTCTGCTGAGCCAGTCGATTTCGTGGATTGACATCGATATCGACCCCTTCCAGTCGATATCGACCACTTGTTTTTGTCTTTGCAGGTCTTCTGTTGCAGAGAACATCGACACCCGAGGTCGACATCGAGGCCCAAGGTCGAAATCGAGGCTTTTGGTCGACACAGACGTGAGATTTCCAACGCTACTAGGATCCCGCTGACACGCCTCCTCGTGGATCGATCCTGACTACCCTTCCACTACAACGGGAGGAAGTCTTGTAATTATTTGCTTAGACCAGGAGTTGGATTACATTTATTTACATCTTTGTATTTGTAATTACTCGACATATCAGCCTCCTGCAACAACAAATTGGCGCCGTTGCCGGGGAGGCAATCAATCGCGCCCTAGTAGTCTATCTCACGCCTTTTTCTAGTTTGGTCTTGCAGGTGTATGCGACGCGCTGATCGCCCACCTGAATTTGAAGGAGTAGACGACCCTGAGCGTTATTTCCATCTAAGAGCCCAAGCTCAATGAATCATGGCGGAAAACGCGAACCAAGCAGAACTTATTGAACAACTAAGGAAGCAGGTGGAAGACTTAACAACTAGGGAGGCGGCACTTAAGGAGCGTGCGGATAGGGAGGAGGAAGGCCGGAGGCAAATAGAAGCCCAAATCAATGCCCTCCCTAGGAATGCCAAGCAATATATGCACCCCGCTCTCACAGTGCCTGAATCGGCAATTCTTATCCCTGCCTCTATTTTGAAATAAAACCTAACTTCTTAACTGAGATTAGAAGGCACCAATATGAAGGAAAACCTAATGAGTGCCCTATGTCACATATTTCTACCTTCTTAGACCTTTGTGATACTATTGTTGATGGACGAAGTCTTGAGTATGTCCAACTAAAAGCCTTTCGATGGTCTCTTACAGGTAAAGCATTGCAGTGGTTGGAGAGCTTAGCCCCAAGATCACTCCGCACCTGGAATGAAGTCAAGGACGCGTTCCTCAACAAGTTCTGCCCTCCTTCTAAGACGGCGTTGATCCGACAGAAAATCACGGCTTTCAAACAAAAGCCTGGTGAGGCTCTGGCGACTGTTTGGGAAAGGTTCAAGGACCTTCTACGATCATGCCCGACGCATGGCCAACCACCGTACGTAATTCAGAAGATCATATACAATGCTCTTGACGCTGCAACTAAGGAGAGGATCAACACCTACACCTCCTATGGCTACCTTGAACTCGCCCCACAAGAGGCTTGGGAGACCATAGAGAGGTTGGTGGAGTTCGACAACACATATGGGACTCCTGAGGCTTCCGACACATCATCATCGTCGAGGCCTGCCCCATCTATGCCCTTATATGAACCCTCCAATGTAATCGATCCGGATGTGAAGGAGCAATTCCATAGAGATCAACTTAGAAAGCTCCAAAAGCAAGTGAGGTTCCTTTCAGCGAACCAAGATTGCATCGAATGCGGATCGCAGCGGCACACCACCATCGAGTGCCCCCATGCCGAACAAGTACACCTAGCGGAGACTCACCAAGAGGCGCGCTACATGAGGGGTCCCAACAACCAATATTGGGGAGACCAAAGGTTCCATCAACCACAAAGGAACCCGGTTAACCCTAGGGACCCTCCGCCTTATAGAGCTCCTGGGCACCCGGAGAGAGACTTCGTATTTCATTCGATATTGATGTACACATTTGCACCTTCTTTTATTGCATCTTTTGACTTCGTATTTCATTCGATCTCCAAAGAAAAGGTTCAAAAGAATATAAACTTGTGTAAGAATGGGCTAAAATGCAAGAAATAGGGTCTGCACAAGTTTTGAGCTAACCATGCAGGAATTCGAGCGAAAACGGAGTCAAAACGAAGAAGCCAAGTGAAGCTGAGCAGAGGTAGATATCGACCTTAGACCCAGATATCGACCTCTAGGGTAGATATCGACCTCTGGTGTAGATATCGACCCCAACATAGACATCAAGTGAAGCTGAGAAGAGGTAGATATCGACCTTAGACCCAGATATCGACCCCCAGTGACGATATCGACCCCCATATCGACCTCAACATAGAAATCGACCAGAGCTGAACAAGTCGAGCAGGAACAGAGACCTCGATATCGACCTCTGGTGTCGATATCGACCCCTTATCTCGACAGAAGATAGACTCGATTTCGAATGCGGATTGGAACTATATCTTCAAGGAGGCACGGGATTATCTCATACTTTCAAGATAGAGGACAACTGAAGTTTTATTCATCTTTTACCTTTAAGTTCCTTTAAGTTTTATCAAAATAAAAGACCTATCCTAATTGTTCGGATAAATTTATTAGTTTAGATAAGAGTTACAATCCTTGGATAGCGAGGATTAGTAGCCTATAAATAAAGCCTTAGGGGCTGATTTGTTAGAGGATCCCAGAACAATCGAATCATCTAAGACAAAGACAATAGAGTTAGAGTTAGAGAGAAGTTTTAGGGTTTGACGTTTGCGAAAGTTGACGTTAAGTTGTAAAGCTTCGAAGTTTAGTTTAATGCTAGTTTCTTCCTTTCAATTGACGATGAATTCCATGATGAGAAGCGAGTAGTTTCCCAAAGCTCTTAGGGTAGGGTGAGCCCGACGTTAGCCATGCGCGCTTGAGGTAAGTATTTGATGTTGATATCGTTGTGTCTATCTCTCCTCCTACAATTCTATGTTTAGTCCTAATCAAAAGAAAAGGGATTCATGCTAACAACTTGAGTTATAAACATAAAATTGGTAGAGACAATTAGGTTTATTTGAAAGAGTAATCCTAAGAGTTGGTGTACGGCGAAAGCTTGTCCCTCGGGAGAAATAGCGCAATTGTCCGTCTTATTTATCTCATCGCATGCATTTGTTAACGTTGTGGTAAACCCTAATCCTAGGAGTTGCTTTTTACATAGTTTATACACACCAAAACCCACTATTATTTCTATTCATTGCTTCTCTCTCCATTCTTAAATCTTCGGCCTTTCTTTGCCGACAAAGAACTAACACACTGCAGGGAGACATCGATATCGACACCAGACATCGATATCGACCCTTCTGTATCGACTGGCAGTCTGCTGAGCCAGTCGATTTCATGGACTGACATCGATATTGACCCCTTCCAGTCGATATCGACCACTTGTTTTTGTCTTTGCAGGTCTTCTGTTGCAGAGAACATCGACAGCCGAGGTCGACATCGAGGCCCAAGGTCGAAATCGAGGCTTCTGGTCGACACAGACGTGAGATTTCCAACGCTACTAGGATCCCGCTGACACGCCTCCTCGTGGATCGATCCTGACTACCCTTCCACTACAACGGGAGGAAGTCTTGTAATTATTTGCTTAGACCAGGAGTTGGATTACATTTATTTACATCTTTGTATTTGTAATTACTCGACATATCAGCCTCCTGCAACAACAGATATCGACCTGAGGGATCGATATCGACCCTAGTTTTCGACACGACTTCTGAGTGTCGAGATAGGCCACACAGACCAGACAAGAAAGCCTCGATCTCGACATACAAGCATCGATATCGACCATCGTCATAGACATCGACTGAAGCTGGACAAGTCGAGCAGAAACACAAGCATCAATATCGACCTCTGGTGTCGATATCGACCCTACTTCGACAAAAGATAAATCCGATTTCGAGACTCGGATTGTGAAGTCTATCATCAAAGCCTTGAGTTATCTCGTTCCTTCAGATATTAACAGCTGTTTATTATCTTTTACCTTTAAGTTTTATCAAAATAAAAGACCTATCCTAATTGTTTGGATAGAGATCATAGTTTAGATATGAGTTACAATCCTTGGATAGCGAGGATTAGTAGCCTATAAATAAAGCCCTAGGGGGCTGGCATTCAAGGATCTTATCATCCAAGAAACAATCATCAATCAAGACAATAAATAGAGTTAGAGTTAGAGAGAAGTTTTAGGGTTTGACGTTTGCGAAAGTTGACGTTGAGTTGTAAAGCTTCGGAGTTTATTTTTAATGCAATCAACAATGAGTGCCATGATAAGAAGCGAGTAGTTCCACAAAGCTCTTAGGGTCGAGGTGAGCCCGACGTTAGCCATGCGTGCTTGAGGTAAGTATTTGATGTCGATATCTTTGTGTCTATCTCTCCTCCTACGATTCTATGTTTAGTCCTAATCGAAAGAAAAGGGATTTATGCTAACAACTTGAGTTATAAACATAAAATTTGTAAAGACAATTAGGTTTATTTGCAAGAGTAATCCTAAGAGTTGGTGTACGGCGAAAGCTTGTCCCTCGGGTGAAATAGCACAATTGTTCGTCTTATTTATCTTATCGCATGCATTGGTTAACGTTGTGCTAAACCCTAATCCTAGGAGTTGCCTTTTACATATTTTATACACCTAAAACCCATTGTTTTATTTCTGTTCATTGCTTCTCTCTCCATTCTTAAATCTTTGGCCTTTCTTTGCCGACGAAGAACTAACTCACTGCAGGGAGACATCGATATCGACCCCAGACGTCGATATCGACCACTGAGTTTGTCGACAGTTTTCTGAGTCGACGACGATCATCGCTGCGGAGTTTGATTAACATCGATATCGACCCCTTAGCATCGATATCGACCCTACTGTGTCGACTGGAAGTCTTCTGAGCCAGTCGATTTCGTGGACTATCATCGATATCGACCCTTTCCAGTCGATATCGACCACTTGTTTTGTTTCTGCAGGTCTTCTGTTGCAGAGAACATCGACAGCCGAGGTCGACATCGAGACCCAAGGTCGAAATCGAGGCTTCTGGTCGATGCAGACTTGAGATTTCCAAAGCTAATAGGATCCCGCTGACACACCTCCTCGTGGATCGATCCTGACTACCCTTCCACTACAACGGGAGGAAGTCTTGTAATTATTTGCTTAGGCTAGGAGTCGGTTTACATATTTACATCTTTATATTTGTAATTTGAGAACTCGACTTACCTCTCTTAATAAATTGGCGCCGTTGTCGGGGAGGCAATCAATCACGCCCTAGTAGTCTATCTCACGTCTCTACCTAGTTTGGTTTTGCAGGTGTGTGCGAAGCGCTGATCGCCCGCCTGAATTTGAAGGAGTAGACGACCCTGAGTGTTATTTCCATCTAAGAGCCCAAGCTTAAAGAATCATGGCGGAAAACGTGAACCAAGCTGAACTTATTGAGCAACTAAGGAAGCAGGTTGAGGACCTAACGACTAGAGAGGCGGCACTTAAGGAGCGTGTGGATAGGGAGGAGAAAGGCCGGTGGCAAATAGAAGCCCAAATCAATGCCCTCCCTAGGAATGCCAAGCAATATATGCACCCCGCTCTCACAGTGCCTGAATCGGCAATTCTTATCCCTGCCTCTAATTTTGAAATACAACCTAACTTCCTAACTGAGATTAGAAGGCATCAATATGAAGGAAAACCTAACGAATGCCCTATGGCAAATATTTCAACCTTCTTAGACCTTTGTGATACTATTTCTGATGGACGAAGTCTTGAATATGTCCAACTAAAACCCTTTCGATGGTCTCTTACAGGAAAAGCATTACAATGGTTGGAGAGCTTAGCCCCAAGATCGCTCCGCACCTGGAATGAAGTCAAGGACGCGTTTCTCAACAAGTTCTTTCCTCCTTTTAAGACGGCGTTGATCCGACAGAAAATCACGGCTTTCAAACAGAAGCCTGGTGAGGCTCTGGCGACTGTTTGGGAAAGGTTTAAGGACCTACTACGATCATGCCCGACGTATGGCCAACCACCGTATGTAATTCAGGAGATCATATACAATGCTCTTGACGCTGCAACTAAGGAGAGGATCAACACCTACACCTCCTATGGCTACCTTGAACTCGCTCCACAAGAGGCTTGGGAGACCATAGAGAGGTTGGTGGAGTTCGACAATACATATGGGACTCCTGAGGCTTCTGACACACCATCATCATCGAGGCCTGCCCCATCTATGCCCTTATATGAACCCTCCAATGTAATCGATTCGGATGTGAAGGAGCAATTCCATAGAAATCAACTTAGAAAGCTCCAAAAGCAAGTAAGGTTCCTTTCAGCGAAACAAGATTGCATTGAATGTGGATCGCAGCGGCACACCACCATCGAGTGCCCACATGCCAAACAAGTACAAATAGCGGAGACTCAACAAGAGGCGCGCTACATAAGGGGCCCCAATCACCAATATTGGGGAGACCAAAGGTTCCATCAACCACAAAGGAACCAGGTTAACCCTAGGGACCCCCCGCCTTATAGAGCTCCTGGGCACCCGGAGAGAGACCAAAAGAAGGATGATCTTCAACCAGTACTGGATGAAATCAAGCGGAATCAGGCTAAGAATGATCAATCCAACAATGCCATCCATTCTCAAATCAATCACCTTACCACAAGGATTGGGGAGATGGATATATGGAAAAGGAACGTAGAGACCCAACTGGGTCAATTGGCGGCACAAATCCCTAGACTGTCCGGAACACTCCCTAGGCAACCCACTACAAATCCTATGCGACGATTCGGGACGGGCCATGTTGCAGCCATACAATTGAGGAGTGGCACCATAGTACATAAGCCACGAACGGAATCGGAGAAAGCTGCAGATCCAGTCGACATCGACGGACCAGTCGATGTCGAGGATGAGGTCGATATCGACCCCCAGGTCGACCCACAGGTCGATATCGAGGCCACTGTAGAGCCATCAGAGCCACAACAGAGGTCGAAATCGACCATCCCATTCGATATCGACCATATCCCAGTCGATGTCGATGTCCAGCAGGCCCCTCCGACCACCGTTTTGGCTTCTCCGCCAAAGAAGACGTTGCCATTCCCATCCAAGGCATTGGAGGACCCCACCAAAGGTAAGTTTAGGCGCTTCGTAAAGATTCTTCAAGGACTTAACGTTACTATCCCTCTTATAGAAGCCCTAAGCGAGATGCCCGCCTATGTACGATTCCTCAAAGACATCCTGAGCAAGAAGAGATCCATGGCAGAGATCGCAGAGGAGTGCTCAAAGATGGATTTCCCTGAGAAGAAGAGTGATCCAGGGAAGTTTGCAATCACGTGGGACTTGGCCAACATCGCTATAAAGCCCTATGTGACCTAGGGGCAAGCGTAAGTATCATGCCTCTCTCTATTTGGCAAAAGGTGTACATTGGGGCACTTGAACCTGTGGACATGAAACTCTATATGGCTGACAACTCATTCGTCAGACCCACATGTATAGTTGATGACGTTCCGGTAAAGGTAGGTAAGTTCTTTGTACCTACTGATTTCATTGTATTGGAGATGCCTGAAGATCTTGTAGTGCGTATTATACTTGGTAGGCCTTTCTTAGTTACTGCAGATGCCAATATCAATGTACGTCGAGGGTTACTAAACTTTACTATAGGGAACGAAGTAATAGAATTCTCTTTCAACCCAACCATGAGCAAAACAAAGCACCTGGAGCAAGTAGTCCTCTCGCTAGCTAAGGAGAAGCTTAGGAAATTTTTTTTGGCGAGGACGGAAACAACAAGCAGGGTCGACATCGACTGGAACCAGTCGATGTCGACTAAAAACATCGAAATCGACCTCCTTTGGTCGAAATCGAGTATATCAGATTGTTGCCATGAGCTTAAGTATGGGGTCGCAAAGGTCGTTATCGACCCACACATATCGATATCGACCACAACACTCGACATCGACCCTCCTTGGTCGAAATCGACCACCCCTCAGCCCGAAGACTTCTGTTTCGGGCCCAAACAGGTAAGCCCAGGTATGACTCCTATCCCTCCTCTGTCCCTTATTGATGAATCAATTAAACCCATTATTGATAATTCTACTAATAAGAGGGTCAAAGCTCCATGGTTTGCCTATATTGCAAAAGTTAGGTCAAGAAAGAGAAGGAGAGCGCCCAAAAAAGAACCTAATGATGAAGAGGCCTTGGTCGCCGAACTTAGCTACTACCAAAAGGACCTAGATGATCCAGGAGAAGGCTCGCGCTCAAAGAGCCCCTACATAAAAGGGTCATGAAGCATTGACGGAGAAGTCGGCCTAGTGACTCAAAACTCTAGAGCTTGTACATAAAACCTTAAAATTTTTTTTTTCATAGATGGTTTTTAGGGTCTAACTTTTGGATTTTGAACTTTTAAGACTGAGATAATTCGTTCTTTATCTACACTTGTAACGAAGATTTCAGGTTGTCAAGCCAAAGGAACGACGAAGAAGAAAAGAAGCTTCTGCAGAGGCAGTCGAAATCGACCAGGCCAGTCGAAATCAACCCCCCAGGGTCAACCCACCTCCTGGAGTCGACATCGAGGACTCAGGAGCGAAAAAGAGAGGTCGATATCGACCCTAATACTCGATATCAACCCCAACTTGGCAGCCCTTGTCTTCATTTTCTTCCTCGACTTCGACAGATGCAGTCGACATCGACCACTGACCTAGATATCGACTTTTGGCATCGACCCAACCTGGAAATCGACCTGAATCCGTAGGTTGCACTGTGACTTTCTCTCTACCCTTGTTCTTCTTTTTAATCCAGTGAGGACACTATATATTTTAAGTATGGGGTTGGGGGAAAAACATGTATTATGGTCATAACTTGGTTTTCTTCTTCGCATTGCATTCATGTTGAAATTTTTGTTCTTAGTTTTACTTTTATAAAAATGTCAAAAAAAAGAAAAAATGTCAAAAATACAAAAAAATGCATGTTTATTTTTAAGTTTATTTTTAAACCCTACTTAGATGTCCTATGATGAAAACTCAATAGCTGACTTGATCATGTAAACCCTATGGCATATTTGGATGGTTTAGACTAAGTCCTTAAAACTTTTATGTAGATTGTGAACTTGTGATGAAATTGAGCACATATGATCCTAGGCTAAAAAGCAAATCCAACAAAAATTGTCCTTGTGAGAATTTTGGCCCATAGGGAGAACATCAAAAATCACTCCGCTTTCTTGAGTGAATTTACTCTTCATATGCATCTTTAAATGTTGTGATAGTTATTCAAAACCAATGCATATATATGTTTATGTTTACGAGAATTAAATGATGGAAGCATCTTTTAAGCCATTTTTATCCTCTCTTTACCTACCCTGCATTATCCCTGCTTGAAGCCAAAACATTAGCCTGAGCCTGAAATTGCAAACTCCAAAAAATTATCCCTAGCCAAATTGAGCCTGACCCCCATTTGGGAATTGAGACTTAGATTGGCTGGACTAATGCCTTGTGGAAAGAAAAGAGCATAATGTCCAGTTTTGAGCAACGAAATTATGGGTTGGTGCATATTTACATTTTGTTATATTTTGTAAAAGGATTTATGGCTCAACATATAAATGCACATATTTACTTGTTATTTTCGAAAATAAAATCCGAAAAAAAATAATAATAAAGAGATGTATATATATATAGTGCATGAGCCAAAATCCTTAAGTCTTTTATTCATACAAGTGTTATATTTTTGAGAGGTATATTAGAGTTTGGAAGAAGGGTTGATAGTATGGTTTTCATCTTTTTAGTGCATCTTTAGAGCATATTATGGAAAGATGAGTTGGGAAAGAGCATTATAGAGATTGAGCTTACATTGAAGAGTTATGGTTTGGATATTGCAAGTGTTGAAATTTAGGAGTCTTGATTCCCGAATTATAAAAGCACCACATAGCCAAATAATTCCATACCCTTTATTTTATACCAAGCCCCATTACAACCCCGCCGAATGGAGTCTTCTTTGGTTATTGCTTGAGGACAAGCAAGTCTAAGTATGGGGTGTTTTGATGTACATATTTCTACCTTTGTTTATTGCATCTTTTGACTTCATATTTCATTCGATTTCCAAAGAAAAGTTTCAAAAGTATATAAACTTGTGTAAGAATGGGCTAAAGTATAAGAAATAGAGTCTGCACGAGTTTTGAGCTAACCATGCAGGAATTCGATGAAATCGGAGTCAAAACGAAGAAGCCAAGTGAAGCTGAGAAGAGGTCGATATCGACCTGAGACATCGATATCGATCCTAGTTTTTGACACGACTTCTGAGTGTCGAGATAGGCCACACAGACCAAACAAGAAAGCCTCGATATCGACATACAAGCATCGATATCGACCATCGTCATAGACATCGACTGGAGCTGGACAAGTCGAGCAGAAACACAAGCATCGATAAAGACCTCTTGTGTCGATATCGACCCTACCTCGACAGAAGATAAATCCGATTTCGAGACTCGAATTGTGAAGTCTATCATCAAAGCCTTGAGTTATCTCGTTCTTTCAGATATTAGCAGCTGTTTATTATCTTTTACCTTTAAGTTTTATCAAAATAAAAGACCTATCCTATTTGTTTGGATAGAGTTCATAGTTTAGATAGGAGTTACAATCCTTGGATAGCGAGGATTAGTAGCCTATAAATAAAGCCCTAGGGGGCTGGCATTCAAGGATCTTATCATCCAAGAAACAATCATCAATCAAGACAATCAATAGAGTTAGAGTTAGAGAGAAGTTTTAGGGTTTGACGTTTGCGAAAGTTGACATTGAGTTGTAAAGCTTCGGAGTTTATTTTTAATGCAAGTTTCTTCCTTTCAATCAACAATGAGTTCCATGATGAGAAGCGAGTAGTTCCCCAAAGCTCTTAGGGTCGGGGTGAGCCTGACGTTAGCCATGCGCGCTTGAGGTAAGTATTTGATGTCGATATCGTTGTGTCTATCTCTCCTCCTACGATTCTATGTTTAGTCCTAATCGAAAGAAAAGGGATTCATGCTAACAACTTGAGTTATAAACATAAAATTTGTAGAGACAATTAGGTTTATTTGCAAGAGTAATCCTAAGAGTTGGTGTACGGCGAAAGCTTGTCCCTCGGGTGAAATAGCACAATTGTCCGTCTTATTTATCTTATCACATGCATTGGTTAACGTTGTGGTAAACCCTAATCCTAGGAGTTGCCTTTTACATATTTTATACACTCAAAACCCACTGTTTTATTTCTGTTCATTACTTCTCTCTCCACTCTTAAATCTTCGGCCTTTCTTTGCCGACGAAGAACTAACTCACTGCAGGGAGACATCGATATCGACCCCAGACGTCGATATCGACCACTGAGTTCGTCGACAGTTTTCTGAGTCGACGACGATCATCGCTGCGGAGTTTGCTTGACATCGATATCGACCCTACTGTGTCGACTTGCAGTCTTCTGAGCCAGTCGATTTCATGGACTAACATCGATATCGACCCTTTCCAGTCGATATCGAACACTTGTTTTGTTTCTGCAGGTCTTCTGTTGCAGAGAACATCGACAGCCGAGGTCGACATCGAGACCCAAGGTTGAAATTGAGGCTTCTAGTCGACACAAACTTAAGATTTCCAAAGCTACTAGGATCCCGCTGACACACCTCCTCGTGGATCGATCTTGACTACCCTTCCACTACAACGGGAGGAAGTCTTGTAATTATTTGCTTAGGCTAGGAGTCGGTTTACATATTTACATCTTTACATTTGTAATTTGAGTACTCGACTTACCTTCTTAACAACAAGCTTTCGCCATACACCAACTCTTAGGATTACTCTTGCAAATAAACCTAATTGTCTCTACCAATTTTATGTTTATAACTCAAGTTGTTAGCATGAATCCCTTTTCTTTAGATTAGCACTAAACATAGAATCGTAGGAGGAGAGATAGATGATGTGCGCGCAAATTGCCATATTTTCTATGCACATAGAAGTCCATTTTATCGTCTTTTGCATGCATATTAATGGGAAAACATGGGATTAGTGTAATTTATGTTTAAATGTCAAATTGGGTTTGCACGAGTTTCCATGTGATATTGCAGAAAACAGGATAAAAATGGACGAATTCGGGAGAGCGGAAAAAGAACTCGAAGTCTTCTGGAGAGGTCAAAATCGACTAGGGACCTCGACATCGAGTACATCAGAGACATAGGAATCGAGCAGGAAATGAAACAGAGCATGTTGACACAGAAGAGGTCGATATCGACGTTTGGGGGTCGATATCGATGCTGCCAGATCGACCAAATTGATAGAAGTCGAGTGCCAGTTCGAGTAGGAGAAGGAGAAGCTCGAGATGAAGTTTTGAAGGGGTCGATATCGATGTCTAAGGGTCGATATCGACCATGCAAGCAGAGGAATCCAACTCCGATTTTTGATAGAATTCTATCCAAAACTTGCAATGTCTATCCAAAGGGTCGAGATTTCTTATCTTCCACATCAGTTCTATCATGAGGAGGCCGAGTTACCATGAAGTTTTAGCTTTTACTTTTATTTTAGTTTTATCTTAGAGAATAAAGATAAGGTTTCGAGTTCTTATCGACATCTATAAATAGAGGCCAACAGGGCTGAGTTTAGGAATTAGATTTCACACAGAATTTAGTTCCAATTACAGTAGTAACTAGTTAGAGAGAGGGAGAGAGGAAGCCGAGTGGAGTTGTAAAGCGAGAGCGGAGTGGCTTGTTCGGTTATACTTTCTTTCGGAGTTTTAATTCAAAGTAGCGTTCTTTCAACAAAAAATGATGATGATGTGCATGATGAGGAGCGAGTAGTCAACCCAGTTCTAGGGTCGGGTTGAGCCCGACGATAGCAATGTGAGGTAAGTGCATAAAGGTATGACTTTTATGCGATTCCGTCTTCTACCCCATGCATGATCCTTTACGAAAGTTAAGGAGATTCATTATTTACATTATTGAAGCGAAAGCCACTCATATTGTGAACATGAATTGCTCATGAATTGGATAGTAACTCTTAGGAACTATGCGAGAGCCTCTAATCACCTAAGTGTTGAGAACGAAAGTTATTTGACGGAAAGACATTAAATTTCATAGCTTCAGCATGAAACTTACATTGTTATCGTTGTGGCATGAAACCCCGACTTTGGAAGCCTTTTAATTAATTGAATTCTTCTTAAAAGTCTTGGTTTTGTTTTTGTTCATCTTCCTTCTCCATTCTATTTTCTTCGGACTCTTTTCCGACGAATTGGTTAAGAAAACAGTTTCTGTGACAAGCATCGAAATCGACTGTAAGGGTCGATATCGAGGTGTAACATCGATATCGAGGTCTCTGATCGACGTCGACTTGCTGTTTTGTCTTCTGCAGGAACTGCGCTAGGAAATCGACCAGAACTAAGGTCGATATCAACAAGTATACTCGACATCGAGTGTCTGCTGAGGTCGAAAGCTTTGATCGTGAGTACAACAAGGGAAGCGCTGACATACCTCCTCGTGGATTCGATCCTGAATTACCCTACTACTACAAGGGAGGGGATTCTTGTATTATTTGTTTGGGACAGGAAGTTAGCCTAGTTGTGCTTTCTTTTATTTTGAATTATTTGAATCTACTACACACTTCCCCCCACCAGCCGAACAAATTGGCACCGTTGCCGGGGAGGCAATCAATCGGCACCTAAGTTAATCACGATCTTTTTCTGAGCTTATTCTGCAGGTTTATGCGACGTTCTGATCGCGGACCTATCTTGGAACCAATCAACAAGCCTAAACGTTTCTACCATCTTTACAACAAAGCAATTCGCATCATGGCTGACAACGAAATGGAGGCTAAGATCATAGAGCGGTTGAGGAAGGAGATCGAGGACCACAATGCTACAATCGCTGCTGAAAGGGCCGCCGCTGCTACTGAGCGAGCCCGTGCTGATAGGGAGGAGGATGTGCACAGACAAGCCCAAGAGCGGCTAAATTAGTATCCACAGACGGCGATGCAATACATGCATCCGCCGCATCATGTTCCTGAATCTGCCATTATTATTCCTCACTCCAACTATGAATTGAAAATTAACTTCCTATCTGAGATTAAAAGAAATACTTTTGAAGGAAGACATAATGAATGCCCCCTGCAACACATCTCTACTTTCATGGACTTATGTGAAACAGTTGCTGATGGAGTAAACTTAGAATATGTGCGACTAAAATCTTTTCGATGGTCTTTGGCAGGGAAGGCGTTACAATGGCTTGAAAGTTTAGCTTCACGATGCTAAGGACATGGGCGGAGGTGAAAGATGCATTCTTGAACAAATTCTTCCCACCTTCTAAAACGGCGATGCTGCGACAAAGGATCACGACTTTCAAACAAAAGCCAGGCGAAACCCTAGCATAGGTGTGGGAGCACTTTAAGGACTTGCTGAGATCATGTCCGACGCATGGGCAACTTCCATATGTCATCCAGGAGATCTTTTATAACGCCCTTGATGCGCCGAATAAGGAGAGGATCAATTCATATACCTCCTATCGGTACATTGAGCTTACACCAACGGAGGCATGGGAGACCATTGAGAGGCTTGTGAATTTTGACAACACCTATGGGGCTGCTGCGGCCTATGATGTGATGTGCGCGCATATTGCCATATTTTCTATGCACATATGAATTCATTTTGTTGTCTGTTGCATGCACATTGATGGGAAAACATGGGAATAGTGTAGTTTATGCTTAAATGTCAAATATATGGGTTTGCACGAGTTTCCATGTGATTTCGCAGAAAACAGGATGAAAATGGATGAATTCAGAAGAGCGGAAAAAGAACTCGAAGTCTTCTGAAGAGGTCGAAATCGACTGAAGACCTCGACATCGAGTACATCGAGACATAGGAATCGAGCAGGAAGGAAACAGAGCATCTCGACACAGAAGAGGTCGATATCGACGTCTGATGGTCGATATCGATGCTGCCAGATCGACCAAGTTGATAGAAGTCGAGTAGGAGAAGGAGAAGCTCGAGATAAGATTTTGGAGGGGTCGATATCGAGGTCTCTGCTCGACGTCGACTTGCTGTTTTGTCTTCTGCAGGAACTGCGCTAGGAAATCGACCAGAACTGAGGTCGATATCGACCAGTATACTCGATATCGAGTGTCTGCTGAGGTCGAAAGCATTGATCGTGAGTACAACAAAGGAAGCGCTGACCTACCTCCTCGTGGATTCGATCCTGAATTACCCTACTACTACAAGGGAGGGGATTCTTGTATTATTTGTTTGGGACAGGGAGATAGTCTAGTTGTGCTTATTTTATTCTCCTATTTTACATACACCTCCCCCGCCTCCCCCCTTACCATTGTGAACAAATTGGCGCCGTTGCCAGGGAGGCAATCAATCGCCACCTAAGTTAATCACGATCTTTTTCTAAGCTTATTTTGCAGGTTTATGCGACGTTCTGATCGCGGACCTATCCTGGAACCAATTGATGAGCCTGAACGTTTCTACCATCTTCGCAACAAAGCAATTCGCATCATGGCTGACAACGAGACGCAGGCTGAGATCATAGAGCAGTTGAGAAAGGAGATCGAGGACCACAATGCTACAATCGCTGCTGAAAGGGCCGCTGCTGCTGCTGAGCGAGCCCGTGCTGATAGGGAGGAGGATGCGCGCAGACAAGCCCAAGAGCGGCTAAATCAGTATCCACAGACGGTGATGCAATACATGCATCCGCCCCTTCATGTTCCTGAATCTGCCATTATAATTCCTCACTCCAATTATGAACTGAAAATTAACTTCCTATCTGAGATTAAAAGAAATACTTTTGAAGGAAGACATAATGAATGCCCCCTGCAACACATCTCTACTTTTATGGATTTATGTGAAACAGTTGCTGATGGAGTAAAACTTAGAGTATGTGCGACTAAAATCTTTTCGATGGTCTTTGGCAGGAAAGGCATTACAATGGCTTGAAAGTTTGGCTCCACGATCGCTAAGGACATGGGCGAAGGTGAAAGATGCATTCTTGAATAAGTTCTTCCCACCTTCTAAAACGGCGATGCTACGACAAAGGATCACGGCTTTCAAACAAAAGCCAGGTGAAACCCTAGCACAGGCGTGGGAGCGCTTCAAAGACTTGCTGAGATCATGCCCGACGCATGGGCAACTTCCATATGTCATCCAAGAGATTTTTTATAACGCCCTTGATGCGCCGAATAAGGAGAGGATCAATTCATATACCTCCTATCGGTACATTGAGCTTACACCAACGGAGGCATGGGAGACCATTAAGAGGCTTGTGAACTTTGACAACACCTATGGGGCTGTTGCGGCCTATGATGCAAGGCCTGCCCCATCTATGCCACTATATGAGCCTCCAAGGGAGATAGATCCTGAAGTACGGCAACAATTCCATAACGATCAAACACGCCGCCTTCAAAAGCAAGTAAGGTTCCTGAGCAACAATCAACCTTGTCAGGAGTGTGGTTCAATAAGGCATAACACCAGTGCCTGTCCACATACTGAACAAGTATCCATGGCGGAACAACATGAGGAGGTCAAATGGACGAGAGGCCCCTATGGAGGGGGCAATCAACAAAATTGGGGTGATCAAAGGTTCTATCAAAGGGATCCCCCAACCTATAGGGCACCAGGGCACCCAGATCGGGAGACTAAGAAAGATGACCTACAAATCATCCTTGATGAGATGCGGAGGAACCACGCTGAGTTTAAACAAGCCAATAACTCTGTCCATACTCAGCTGCAGGGCATAAATTCTAGACTTGGGGAGATCGACGTTTGGAAGCGCAACATGGAGACTCAAATGAGTCAATTGGCGGAAGCAATGCCCAAAGCGTCCGGATCACTCCCTGGATCCACTGTGCCCAACCAAAAGGGCAAAACCACAGGTCATATCGCGGCAGTAAACCTAAGGAGTGGGCGTCAATTACAAACGCCCGAGCGAAAAGTGGAGGAGAAGGAGCCAGAACAGACGTCGATATCGACTCTTCCTGTCGATATCGACCAAAGTGACATCGATGTCGACCCTCCTGTCGATGTCGACCCTAATTCTGCGTCACCACAGAAATCGACTCTTCCAGTCGATATCGACCCTACTACTGCCGATATCGACCTCACTACAGCCGCAGGAAGGAAGAAGGTGTTGCCATTCCCAACTAGAAAGGTGACTAAGGACCCAGCGGAAAAGAAGTTCCAACGGTTCGTGAAGATGCTCCAAGGGCTTAATGTCTCTATACCATTCACAGAGGCACTTCACGAGAAGCCATCTTATGTAAGGTTCCTTAAGGATATCTTGGGGAATAAGCGATCGCTCTCTAAGATCGCAGAGGAATGCAACAGGTTGGAGCTACCACAAAAGCGGGCGGACCCAGGTAAGTTTTCTATCGCTATAGGTCTAGGTCAGTTCAAATTTAATGCTTTAGTTGACTTGGGCGCTAGCGTTAGCATGATGCCACTAACCATTTGGCACAAGGTAAAGATAGGTCGTCTGGAACCCGTTGATGCAAGATTATACATGGCTAACAATACGGTAGTTATTCCAACTGGGATAGTGACGGATGTGCCAGTACAAGTAGGCAAATTCTTTGTCCCCGCAGATTTCCTAGTTGTTGACATAGCGGAGGACCCTGTTTGTCCAATTATTTTAGGTAGGCCATTCCTAGCAACCGTCGATGCCAACATTAGCGTGAAGAAAGGATTGCTCTCACTCACAATTAGTGATGAAGTAATAGAGTATTCCTTCAACAAGACGGTGCAAAGTCAAGGGCTAATGGAGATAAAAGCCATCAAAGAAGCCCAAGTAGAGGAAGTTGAAGCAATCTTAAACGAAGGAGCTCAACAGGACAACGAAATCGACCCAGGTAAGTCGATATCGACCACTAATGTTCAAGATTCTGTGACAGGTCATAAGTATGGGGTCGACGGAGGAAAAGAGGAAGCATCGAAATCGGGGTCAAGGGTCGATATCGACCACACCCTATCGAAATCGACCACCATCAGCGCTGAGAAGAGAGGCGAGAAGACCTCGATATCGACCTCTGAGGGTCGAAATCGACCTGATCATATCGAGTCAAAACTCCCCAAATCGACTGATCCTACAGGTGTACAACAGGGGTCGATATCGACCTCTGCACATCGACATCGACCTGAGCCACAGACGGAGAAGAAGGTAAGTCAAGGTACGGATTCCTCTTGTTCAATTACAATTAAGGACTTATCATTATTTGGAAGAGGTGTGCCTTGGCATGTGCGTTTATGTAAGGTATCCGATGATAGTTCAAGCCAATATGAGATAGGAGACAAGGTCTATGTTGCCAAATCTAAAGACCATTGGTTCCCTACAAGATTCAAGGATAAGAGCTTAGGTCCATTCACGGTGAATCAAATCAATCCCGGGGGAATGCAGCTGCGGGACAAGAAAGGAGTGATATTTGAGGCCCAAGCCACATGGGCTCTACAGATGCCACCTTGAGAAGCGCAAAGGAAGAAGTCGGCCTAGCGACTTAAAAATCTAGAGCTTGTAACAAAGACTTAGTTTCGATTTTAAGACAGCTTTTGTTTTGGTTTTAGACACTTTATTGTTTTGCATATTTTGTGTTTAGTTTTCAAATTGCAGGAGAGAGAAAAGCACACAGAAAGGCATCGAAATCGATGTTGGACATCGAAATCGACCTCAAGGTCGACATGGATAGGGTTTGTGATCGAGGCCGAATCACCCTGAAGCCCGAGCAGAAATCAAGAGAGACATCGATATCGATGTAAAGGGTCGATATCGACCTTCCCTGTTGTCTTCTTCGACTCCTGAAATTTGTGACGGTTTAGTAAGTCTTCTTCTTAACCCTAGTTCTATACAGTGAGGACACTGTAAATTTTAAGTATGGGGTGGGGGAAAGGCTTATTTGCATATTCATACTTAGTTTAGAGTTGCATATTTATTTTTTCAATGCATAAAAAAATTGACCCCCATCAAAAATTTTGGAAAAGAGACAGTCATGGAAGTATAAAAAAGAGCTCTATGATGCAAAATTAGATTCATTAGAGATATAACATGAGATTGCCTAGTTAAGGGAAGTCCCAATGAAGTGCAATTTTTTGAGAAAATCATGAAGGAGATGAAAATTTGAAGTTGCTTTTGACATATGCATGATAAGATGATGGAGGATTTTTTATAAAAATTCCATACAAGCAATGTTCATATCCTAGCCTTACCTACGCATATTCACAAAGCCATATATGAGACTTATTATGATCATTATTGCTCCACATATACATATTGTCCATTTTTTACCTTATACCCTATCCGGGGACAAAGTTTTTTGAATGGATGACATCTTTGGAGTTATATGGAGTTGTGCATTTATAAAGTTGTTGGCAGGAATGATACAATATGGAAAATTAAATGAGCGAGAAAAAATCCGATCACCTCAGGAGATAAAGGTAGGTCGACCCTGCTCGCTGAGATAATAGTTCGGCGAGATGGGACACAAAGGTGAGGAGTCCAAAGTACTAAGTATCCGGGGCCATTCATGACACCCATGTTTGCGACTCGCGAGAAGACAGTGCTAAGGTTAGAGAGGTAAAAGCATTAAAGTGAAAAAAGCATTGAACGATGAGTGAAAGGTGAGACATTATGAAGGAGGAATGTGGAAAGAAAGTGTACTTCCCCGGATTTAACACCACATAGCCAAATATTAGCCAACCTTTAGCCTTTTACCAATCCACTTCTCACAAGCTTGAAAGAAAGTCCTCTTGATTATTAATGCAATGTCGCTAAAATTGTTTTTTGCATATTACCTCCTTTATAAGTATGAAATTGCTTTTATGCACAGGCATGGACTTGGTTGACATAAGTACCTTCTCGAGGATGGCAATTGATTGTAGGGACATATGAAAAATGAATCTATGATGTTGAGGGTTTACTTTCTTCCCCTGAATGACCATTAAGAGTATTGCTTGGGGACAAGCAAGCTTAAGTATGGGGTGTTTGATGTGCGCGCATATTGCCATATTTTCTATGCACATATGAATTCATTTTGTTGTCTTTTGCATGCACATTGATGGGAAAACATGGGAATAGTGTAGTTTATGCTTAAATGTCAAATATATGGGTTTGCACGAGTTTCCATGTGATTTCGCAGAAAACAGGATGAAAATGGATGAATTCAGAAGAGTGGAAAAAGAACTCGAAGTCTTCTGAAGAGGTCGAAATCGACTGAAGACCTCGACATCGAGTACATCGAGACATAGGAATCGAGCAGGAAGGAAACAAAGCATCTCGACACAGAAGAGGTCGATATCGACGTCTGATGGTCGATATCGATGCTGCCAGATCGACCAAGTTGCTAGAAGTCGAGTAGGAGAAGGAGAAGCTCGAGATAAGATTTTGGAGGGGTCGATATCGAGGTCCAAGGGTCGATATCGACCATGCCAGCAGAGGAATTCGACTCCGATTTTGATAGAATTATATCCAATGCTTGCAATATCTATCCAAAGGTCGAGATTTCCTATCATCAACATCAGATTTATCATGAGGAGGCTGATTTCACCATGAAGTTTTAGCTTTTACTTTTTATTTATTTATTTATTTATCATAGAGAATAAAGATAAGGTTTCGAGTCCTTGTCGACATCTACAAATAGAAGCCAATAGGGCTGAGTTTAGGTATGAAGAAGATTCAGAATTCAGGTTGAGACATAATTCAGTTGCAATAGAAAGAGAGCGAGAGAGTGGCCGAGTGGAGTTGTAAAGCGAGAGCGGAGTGGCTTGTTCGGTTGTACTTTCTTTCGGAATTTTAATTCAAAGTATCTTTCTTTCAATAACAATGATGATGATGTGCATGATGAGGAGCGAGTAGTCAATCCACTTCTAGGGTCGGGGTGAGCCCGATGATAGCAATGTGAGGTAAGTGCATTAAAGGTATGACTTTTATGCGATTCCGTCTTCTACCACATGCATGATCCTTTGCGAAAGTTAGGGAGATTCATTATTTGCATTATTGAAGCGAAAGCCACTCATATTGCGAACTTGAATTACTCATGAATTGGATAGTAACTCTTAGGAATTATGCGAAAGCCTAAAATCACCTAAGTGTTGATAACGAAAGTTATTTGACGGAAAGACATTAAAGTTCATATCTTTAGCATGAAACTTGCATTGTTATCGTTGTGGCATAAAACCCCGACTTTGGAAGCCTTTTAATTAATTAAATTCTTCATAAAAGTTTTAGTTTGTTTCTGTTCATCTTCCCTCTCCATTCTATTTTCTTCGGATCCTTTTCCGACAAATTGGTTACAAAAACAGTTTCTGTGACAAGCGTCGAAATCGACTTTAAGGGTCGATATCGAGGACTAACATCGATATCGAGGTCTCTGCTCGACGTCGACTTGCTGTTTTGTCTTCTGCAGGAACTGCGCTAGGAAATCGACCAGAACTGAGGTCGATATCGACTAGTATACTCGATATCGAGTGTCTGCTGAGGTCGAAAGCATTGATCGTGAGTACAACAAAGGAAGCGCTGACCTACCTCCTCGTGGATTCGATCCTGAATTACCCTACTACTACAAGGGAGGGGATTCTTGTATTATTTGTTTGGGACAGGGAGATAGTCTAGTTGTGCTTATTTTATTCTCCTATTTTACATACACCCCACCTTCCCCATTTCCATTGCGAACATGATGCAAGGCCTGCCCCATCTATGCCACTATATGAGCCTCCAAGGGAGATAGATCCTGAGGTGCGGCAACAATTCCATAACGATCAAACACGCCGCCTTCAAAAGCAATTAAGGTTCCAGAGCAACAATCAACCTTGTCAGGAGTGTGGCTCAACAAGGCATAACACTAGTGCCTGTCCACATACTGAGCAAGTATCCATGGCGGAACAACGTGAGTAGGTCAAATGGACGAGAGGCCCCCCTATGGAGGAGGCAATCAACAAAATTGGGGTGATCAAAGGTTCTATCAAAGGGATCCCCCAGCATATAGGGCACCAAGGAACCCTGAGCGGGAGACTAAGAAAGATGACCTAAAAATCATCCTTGATGAGATGCGGAGGAACCACGCTGAGTTCAAACAAGCCAACAACTCCGTCCATACTCAGCTGCAGGGCATAAATTTCTAGACTTGGGGAGATCGACGTTTGGAAGCGCAACATGGAGACTCAAATGAGTCAATTAGCGGAAGCAATGCCCAAAGCGTCAGGATCACTCCCTGGATCCACTGTGCCTAACCAAAAGGGCAAAACCACTGGACATATTGCGGCAGTAAACCTAAGGAGTGGGCGTCAATTACAAACGCCCGAGCAAAAAGCGGAGGGGAAGGAGCCAGAACAGACGTCGATATCGACCCCCCCTATCGATATCGACCAGGGTGACGTCGATGTCGACCCTCCTGTCGATGTCGACCCTAATTCTGCATCACCACAGAAATCAACTCTTCCAGTCGATATCGACCCTACTGATGTCGATGTCGACCTCACTGCAGCCACGGGAAAGAAAAAGGTGTTGCCATTCCCATCTAGAAAGGTGACTAAGGACCCAGTGGAAAAGAAGTTCCAACGGTTCGTGAAGATGCTCCAAGGACTTAATGTCTCTATACCATTCACAGAGGCACTTCACGAGATGCCATCTTATGTAAGGTTCCTTAAGGACATCTTGGGTAAGAAGCGATCGCTCTCTGAGATCGCAGAGGAGTGCAATAGGTTGGAGCTACCACAAAAGCGGGCGGACCCAGGTAAGTTTTCTATCGCTATAGGTCTAGGTCAATTCAAATTTAATGCTTTAGTTGACTTGGGCGCTAGCGTTAGCATGATGCCACTAACCATTTGGCACAAGGTAAAGATAGGTCGTCTGGAACCCCTTGATGCAAGATTATACATGGCTAACAATACGGTAGTTATTCCAACTGGGATAGTGACGGATGTGCCAGTACAAGTAGGTAAATTCTTTGTCCCTGCTGATTTCTTAGTTGTTGATATAGCGGAGGACCCTGCTTATCCAATTATTTTAGGTAGGCAATTCCTAGCAACCGTCGATGCCAACATCAGCGTAAAGAAAGGATTGCTCTCATTCATAATTAGTGATGAAGTGATAGAGTATGCCTTCAACAAGACGGTGAAAAATCAAGGGCGAATGGAGATAAAAGCCATCAATGAAGCCCAAGTAGAGGAAGTTGAGGCAATCTTGAACGAAGGAGCTCAACAGAACATCGAAATCGACCCAGGTAAGTCGATATCGACCACTAATGTTCAAGATTCTGTGACAGGTCATAAGTATGGGGTCGACGGAGGAGAAGAGGAAACATCGAAATCGGGGTCAAGGGTCGATATCGACCATGCCCTATCGAAATCGACCACCATCAGCGCTGAGAAGGGAGGAAAGGAGACCTCGATATCGACTTCTGAGGGTCGAAATCGACCTGATCATATCGAGTCAAAACTCTCCAAATCGACTGATCCTCCAGGAGTACAACATGGGTCGATATGGACCTCTGAACATCGACATCGACCTAAGCCACAGACTGAGAAGAAGGTAAGTCAAGGTACGAATTCCTCTTGTTCCATTACAATTAAGGACTTATCATTATTTGGAAGAGGTGTGCCTTGGCATGTGCGCTTATGTAGGGTATCCGATGATGATTCAAGCCAATATGAGATAGGAGACAAGGTCTATGTTGCCAAATCTAAGGACCATTGGTTCCCTAAAAGATTCAAGAATAAGAACTTAGGACCATTCACGGTGAATCAAATCAATCCTGGCGGAATGCAGCTGCGAGACAAGAAAGGAGTGATATTTGAGGCCCAGGCCACATGGGCTCTGCAGATGCCGCCTTGAGAAGCGCGAAAGAAGAAAGTCGGCCTAGCGACTTAAAAGTCTAGAGCTTGTAACAAAGACTTAGTTTTGGGTTTAGACAACTTTTTGTTTGGTTTTAGACACTTTATTATTTTGCATATTTGGTTTTGTGTTTAGTTTTTAAATTGCAGGAAAGAGAAAAGCACACAGAAAGACGTCGAAATCAATGTCCAAGGTCGACATCGACCTTAATGTCGACATAGATAGGGTTTGTGATCGAGGCCAAATCACCCTGAAGCCTGAGCAGAAATTGAGAGAAACATCGATATCGATGTCTAGGGTCGATATCGACCCAGCCTGCTGTCTTCTTCGACTCCTGAAATTTGTGACGGTTTAGTAAGTTTTCTTCTTAAACCTAGTTCTAATACAATGAGGACACTGTAAATTTTAAGTATGGGGTGGGGGAAAGGCTTACTTGCATATTCATACTTAGTTTAGATTTGCATATTTATTTTAATGCATATTTAGCTTTTATTTCGAAAAAAAAATCAAAAATTTTGAAGATTTAGAAAGAGTCATGGAAGTATAAAAAAGAGCTCTATGATGCAAAATTAGATTCATTAGAGATATAACATGAGATTGCCTTGTTAAGGGAAGTCCCAATGAAGTGCAAAAAAGAGAAAAAAAAATAAAGGAGATGAAAATTGAAGTTGCTTTTGACATGTGCATGATAAGATGATGGAGGACTTTTTATGAAAATTCCATACAAGTGCTTACTTATACAAGTTCATACCCTAGCCTTACCTATGCATGTTTGCAAAAGTCACAAAGCCATATATGAGCCTTATCATGATCATTATTGCTCCACATATACATATTGCCCATTTTTATACTTATACCTTATCCGGGGACAAAGTTTGAGAATGGATGTCATATTTGGAGTTATATGGAGTTGTGCATTATATGAAGTTGTTGGCAGAAATAATTATGAAATATGGAAAATTAAATGAGCGAGAAAAAAATCTGATCACCTCAGGAGATAAAGGTAGGTCGACCCTGCTTGCGTTGAGATAATAGTTCCGCAGGATGGGACACAAGGTGAGGAGTCCGAAGTACTAAGTATCCAGGGTCATTCATGACACCCATGTTTGCGACTCGCGAGAAGGCAGTACTAAGGTTACAGAGGTAAAAAGCATATATTGAAAAAAAAAAGCATTGAGCGATGAGTGAAATGTGAGTCATTATGAAGAAGGAATGTGGAATGTTTTGGAAAGAAAGTATGATTCCCCGGATTTAACACCACATGGCGAAATATTAGCCCACCTTTAGCCTTTTACCAATCTACTTCTCACAAGCTTGGAAAAGTCCTCTTGATTATTAATGCTATGTCGCTAAAATTGTTTTTGCATATTACCTTCTTTATGAGTATGAAATTGCTTTTATGCACAGGCATGGACTTGGTTGACATAAGTACCTTATCGAGGATGGCAATTGATTGTAGGGACATATGAAAAATGAATCTATGATGTTGAGAGTTTACTTTCTTCCCCTGAATGACCATTAAAGGTATTGCTTGGGGACAAGCAAGCTTAAGTATGGGGTGTTTGATGTGCGCGCAAATTGCCATATTTTCTATGCACATAGAAGTCCATTTTATCGTCATTTGCATGCATATTAATGGGAAAACATGGGATTAGTGTAATTTATGCTTAAATATCAAATATATGGGTTTGCACGAGTTTCCATGTGATTTTGCAGAAAATAGGATAAAAATGGACGAATTCGGGAGAGCGGAAAAAGAACTCGAAGTCTTCTGGAGAGGTCGAAATTGACTAGGGACCTCGACATCGAGTACATCAGAGACATAGGAATCGAGCAGGAAATGAAACAGAGCATGTTGACACAGAAGAGGTCGATATCGACGTCTGGGGGTCGATATCGATGCTGCGAGATCGACCAAATTGATAGAAGTCGAGTGCCAGTTCGAGTAGGAGAAGGAGAAGCTCGCGATGAAGTTTTGAAGGGGTCGATATTGATGTCTAAGGGTCGATATCGACCATGCCAGTAGAGGAATCTGACTCCGATTTTTGATAGAATTCTATCCAAAGCTTGCAACGTCTATCCAAAGGGTCGAGATTTCTTATCTTCCACATCAGTTCTATCATGAGGAGGCTGAGTTACCATGAAGTTTTAGCTTTTACTTTTATTGTAGTTTTATCTTAGAGAATAAAGATAAGGTTTCGAGTCCTTATCGACATCTATAAATAGAGGCCAATAGGGCTGAGTTTAGGCATTAGATTTGACATAGAATTCAGTTCCAATTACAGTAGTAACTAGTTAGAGAGAGAGAGAGGAGGCCGAGTGGAGTGGTAAAGCGAGAGCGGAGTGGCTTGTTCGATTGTACTTTCTTTCGGAGTTTTAATTCAAAGTAGCTTTCTTTCAACAAAAAATGATGATGATGTGCATGATGAGGAGCGAGTAGTCAACCTACTTCTAGGGTCGGGGTGAGCCCGACGATAGCAATGTGATGTAAGTGCATCAAAGGTATGACTTTTATGCGATTCCTTCATCTACCCCATGCATGATCCTTTACGAAAGTTAGGGAGATTCATTATTTACATTATTGAAGCGAAAGCCACTCATATTGTGAACTTGAATTGCTCATGAATTGGGTAGTAACTCTTAGGAATTATGCGAGAGCCTCTAATCACCTAAGTGTTGATAACGAAAGTTATTTGATGGAAAGACATTAAATTTCATAGCTTTAGCATGAAACTTACATTGTTATCGTTGTGGCATGAAACCCCGACTTTGGAAGCCTTTTAATTAATTGAATTCTTCTTAAAAGTCTTAGTTTTGTTTCTGTTCATCTTCCTTCTCCATTCTATTTTCTTCGGACTCTTTTCCGACGAAATGGTTACGAAAACAGTTTCTGTGAAAAGCATCGAAATCGACTGTAAGGGTTGATATCGAGGTCTAACATCGATATCGAGGTCTTTGCTCGACGTCAACTTGCTGTTTTTTCTTCTGCAGGAACTGCGCTAGGAAATCGACCAGAACTGAGGTCGATATCGACTAGTATACTCGATATCGAGTGTCTGTTGAGGTTGAAAGCTTTGATCGTGAGTACAACAAGGGAAGCGCTGACATACTTCCTCGTGGATTCGATCCTGAATTACCCTACTACTACAAGGGAGGGGATTCTTGTATTATTTGTTTGGGACAGGGAGTTAGCCTAGTTGTGCTTTCTTTTATTTTGAATTATTTGAATCTACTACACACTTCCCCCCACCAGCCGAACAATAGACACAACGATATCTACATCAAATACTTACCTCAAGCGCGCATGGCTAACGTCGGGCTCACCCCGACCCTAAGAGCTTTGGGGAACTACTCGCTTCTCATCATGGAACTCATTGTTGATTGAAAAGATGAAACTTGCATTAAAATAAACTCCGAAGCTTTACAACTCAACGTCGGCTTTCGCAAACGTCAAACCCTAAAACTTCTCTCTAACTCTAACTCTATTGATTGTCTTGCTTGATGATTCAAAGATTGGATGGGATGATTAAAAAAATGATTGAATGCCAGCCCCCTAGGGCTTTATTTATAGGCTACTAATCCTCGCTATCTAAGGATTGTAACTTCTATCTAAACTATGAACTCTATCCAAACAATTAGGATAGGTCTTTTATTTTGAAAAAACTTAAATAACATAAAGGTAAAAGATAACTAAGTCTTCAGCTGCCATCTATCTTGGAAGTATGAGATAAATCCGTGCCTCCTTGAAGATAAAGTTCCCAATCCGCATCTCGAAATCGAGTCTATCTTCTGTCGAGATAAGGGGTCGATATCGACACTGAAGGTCGATATCGAGGTTTCTGTTCCTGCTCGATTTGTTCAGCTTTAGTCGATGTCTATGTTGAGGTCGATATGAGGGTCGATATCGACACCAGGGGTCGATATCTATGTTGAAGGTCGATATCTACCTCTGCTCAGCTTCACTTGGCTTCTCCGTTTTGACTCCGATTTCACTCGAATTCCTGCATGGTTAGCTCAAAACTTGTGCAGACTCTATTTCTTGCACTTTAGCCCATTCTTACACAAGTTTATATTCTTTTGAACCTTTTCTTTGGAAATCGAATGAAATACGAAGTCAAAAGATGCAATAAATAGAGGTACAAATATGTACATCAAAGCACCCCATACTTAGACTTGCTTGTCCTCAAGCAATAACCAAGCAATAACCAAAACCTACAACACACCCTTCAAGTCTTCGCCCTTGTCAAAAGCAACATCACAAGCGGTAGCAAAGCAAAGCAAGTGAATTTAACATCATAGCACATATTTAGGCGATCCATAGGCATATGAAATTTTGATCCAACCTTACAGGGATAATGTGTTTGCACTCAACTCTCATCTGTTTAGGCTATGAAGATCAACTCTCAACTCAATTCCATATACAATCTCATAAACATTGCAATTTATAAAAATCTACTTTGCAACCAATTATGAAAATGCAATAAGAACCATCAGTAGGACTTTCGCTCAATGGAAGACTTCAAAGAAGACTCCATTCGGCGGGGTTGTAATGGGGCTTGGTATGAAATAAAAGGTATGGAATTATTTGGCTATGTGGTGCTTTTATAATTTGGGAATCAAGACTCCTAAATTTCAACACTTGCAATATCCAAACCATAACTATTCAGTGCTGCACTTTCCAAGCTCAATCTCCTATAATGCTTTTTTCCAACTCATCTTTATATAATATGCTCTAAAGATGCACTAAAAGATGTAAACCATTCTATCAACCCTTCTTTTGAACTCTAATATGCCTCTCAAAAATATAACATTTGTATGAATAAAGGACTTAAGGATTTTGGCTCATGCACTATATACATACTTCTCTCTCCCTTTTTTTTTGACGAAAATAATAAGTAAATACTAAAAGAATACGTGCATTCATATGGTGAGCCAAAAAAATCCTTTTACAAAATATGACAAAATGTAAATATGCACCAACCCATAATTTCCTTGCTCAAAACTGAATATATGCACTTTTCTTTCCACAATGCATTAGTCCAGCCAATCTAAGTCTCAATTCCCAAATGAGGGTCAGGCTCAATTCGGCTAGGGATAATTTTGTGGAGTTTGTAATATCAGGCTCAGGCTAATTTTCCGGCTTCAAGCAGAGATAATGCAGGGTAGGTAAAGAGAGGATAAAAATGGCTTAAAAGATGCCTCCATCATTTAATTCTCGTAAACATAAACATATATATGTATTGGCTTTGAATAACTATCACAACATTTAGAGATGCATAGGAAGAGTAAATACACTCAAGAAATCGGAGGGATTTTTGATGTTTTCCCTATAGGCCAAAATTTTCACTAGGACAATTTTTGTTGGATTTGCTTTTTAGCCTAGGATCATATGTGCTCAATTTCATCACAAGTTCACAATCTACAAAAAAAGTTTTAGGACTTAGGCTAAACCATCCAAATATGCCATAGGATTTACATGATCAAGTCAGCTATTGAGTTTTCATCATAGGACATCTAAGTAGGGTTTTAAAAACAAACTTAAAAATAAACATGCATTTTTTTGTATTTTTGACATTTTTCTATTTTTTGGATTTTTTGACATTTTATAAAAGTAAAACTAAGAACAAAAATTTAAACATGAATGCAATGCGAAGAAGAAAACCAAGTCATGACCATAAGACATGTTTTTCCCCCACCCCATACTTAAAATATACAGTGTCCTCACTGTATTAAAAAGTAGAACAAGGGTAGAGAGAAACTCACAGCGCAACCTGCGGATTCAGGTTGATTTCAGGTTGGGTCGATGCCAAAGGTCGATATCTAGGTCAGTGGTCGATGTCGACTGCATCTGTCAAAGTCGAGGAAGAAGATGAAGACAAGGGATGCCTGATGAAGGTCGATATCGAGTATAATGGTCGATATCGACCTCTTTTTTTCGCTCCTGAGTCCTCGATGTCGACTCCAGGAGGTGGCTTGACCCTAGGGGGGTCGATTTCGACTGGCCTGGTCGATTTCGACTGCCTCTGCAAAAGCTTCTTTTCTTCTTCGTAGTTCCTTTTTGCTTAGAAACCTGAAATTTTTGGTAGAGGTATAGATAAAGCCACGAATTATCTCAGTTTTAAAAAGTTTCAAAAAGCCAAAAGTTAAATCCTAAAAACCATCTATGCGAAAAAATTTAAAGGTTTTATGTACATGCTCTAGAGTTTTTAGTCGCTAGGCCGACTTGTCCGTTAATTCTTCACGACCCTTTTATGTAGGGACCCTTTGAGCTTGAGCCTTCTCCTGGATCATCTAGGTCTTTTTGGTAGTATTTAAGTTCGGCAACCAAGGCTTCTTTGATGTTAGGTTCTTCTTTGGGCGCTTTCCTTCTCTTTCTTGACCTAACTTTAGCAATATAGGCAAACCATGGAGCTTTGACCCTCTCATTAGTAGAATTATCAATAATTGGCTTAATTGATTTATTAATAACGGATAGAGGAGGGTTAGGAGTCATACCTGGGCTTACCTGTTTGGGCCCGAAACAGAAATCTTCGGGCTGAGGGGTGGTCGATTTCGACCAAGGTGGGTCGATTTCGAGTGCTTTGGTCGATATCGATATGCGGGGGTCGATATCGACCTCTGTGACCCCACACTTAAGCTCATGGCAATGATCTGGTATACTCGATTTCGACCTAGGGAGGTCGATTTCGATGTCTTTAGTCGATATCGACTGGTTCCAGTCGATGTCGACCCTGCTTGCTGTTTCCGTCCTCTCCAACAATAATCTTCTAAGCTTTTCCTTAGCCGGCGAGAGGACTACTTGCTCCAGGTGCTTTGTTTCGCTCATGGTCGGGTTGAAAGAAAATTCTATTACTTCGTTCCCTATAGTAAAGGTTATTAATCCTCGACGTACATTGATATTGGCATCAGCAGTAGCTAAGAAAGGCCTACCAAGGATAATAGGCACTACAGGATCTTCAGCCATCTCCAATACAATGAAATCAGTTGGTACAAAGAACATACCTACCTTTACTGGAACGTCATCAACTATACATGTGGGTCTGACGAATGAGTTGTCAGCCATATAGAGTTTCATGTCCACAGGTTCAAGGGCGCCAATGTTCACCTTTTGCCAAATAGAAAGAGGCATGAGACTTACACTTGCCCCTAGGTCACATAGGGCTTTATAGCGATGTTGGCAAAGTCCCACGGTGATTGCAAATTTCCCTGGATCACTCTTCTTCTCAGGGAAGTCCATCTTTGCGCATTCCTCCGCGATCTCTGCCACAGATCTCTTCTTGCTCAGGATGTCTTTCAGGAATCGCACATAGGCGGGCATCTCGCTTAGGGCTTCTGTAAGAGGGATAGTAACGTTAAGTCCTTGAAGTATTTTTACAAAGCACCTAAACTTACCTTTGGTGGGATCCTCCAATGCTTTGTATGGAAAGGGCAACGTCTTCTTTGGTGGAGGGGCCAAAACGGTGGTCGGAGGGGCCTGCTGGACATCGATGTCGACTGGGCTCTAGTCGATATTGACTGTAGCTTTGATGGCTCTACAGTTGCCTCGACATCGACCTGGGTGTCGACCTAGGGGTCGATATCGACGTCTCTCTCGACATCGACAGGGCTGTCGATGTTGACTGGATCTGCTGCTTTCTCCTCCGATTCCGTTCATGGCTTATGTACTTTGGTGCCACTCCTTAATTGTATGGCTATGACATGGCCCGTCCCGGATTGTCCCTTAGGATTTGTAGTGGGTTGCCCAGGGAATGTTTCGGACGGTCTAAGGATTTGTGCTGCCAATTGACCCAGTTGGGTCTCTACGTTCCTTTTTCATATATCCATCTCCCCAATCCTTGTGGTAAGGTGATTGAGTTGAGAATGGATTTCATTGTTGGATTAATCATTCTTAGCTTGATTCCTCCTTATCTCATCTAGCACAAGTTGAAGATCATCCTTCTTTTGGTCTCTCTCTGGGTGCCCAGGAGCTCTATAAGGCGGGGGGTCCCTAGGGTTAATGATAGAACGCATTTAGGTAGGCATATTAGGTTGCATTTAGCATGATCTAGATGTTTATAATGCATAGTTTAGACTAGATTTGCATTTATACTCGTTTTGTTGGTAGAGTCGGAATCTACACGCTTTTATGAATTATTTCAGGTACATATGAATCCGACGAGGAATGAGAAAGCTCATGGATGAAGGAAGATCCAAGAGGAGGAGGAAAAGTGAAGAGCACGGGAGCGAAGTCGAAGTTAGAGAGCCTAAGTGAAGAACAAGTCCGTAGAAGTTGTCGTCATACATGCTGAACTTGTTTTGCAATTTCTGGAGGCCTCGGTGGTCCGATTGACTATTATAAGCATGCGTTGGAAAGCTCTTTCCGAGATCTACAACTTTTATGTAGACATCAAGACCAGATTCGAAACGGAAAAATCGTTGTTAACAGTAAAAGCCGCCCCGCGGCCAAGCAAACCGCCCCGCGGCCCGAAGCTCTGACAAAGGATTTCGCTGATCGCCTGGCCGCCCCGCGGCCTAGGTTGGCTGCCCCGCGGCCTCTGCAGAAACGCCGAATCTACTGAATGGATTTCTTACCTCTTTAATTAGGTTTTAACAATTATTATTTAGCCGACTCTTTTGAGGCTTTTTAAGGACGTTTTAGGGTTTTATTTTAATCATCTAACTCATCATTTAATACACTTTGAGATTATCAATTGAGAGAACCCTAGAGGGAAGCCTCCATGGCCATGGAGTGCTAAACTCTTCCGTTTCGTCTATGGATTGAAGCTTTGGTTTGATAAAGTTGTGAGATTTCTATTCTTGTTCTATTCCTATTGATTCGTATTGATTCTTTTGCGAATATTGTTGATTTCTTCTAGTCCGTACAACTAGTTGAGATTATTGCTAGGATTTTGTAGATTCCTCGTAGCGAACCTTAATCCATAGTAGCAATCATGCCTTTTTAGGACTCGTAGGACTAAATTGGTGTGTAGAGAATCAATTATATGTTAAATGCTGACTCGTAGCTTGGTGTTGCATGTATCCTGGTTAATCCTTAATCTTAATGCTACTATTAGGTTAAATCTTAACCGTGTTAAGGTTATCTAATTAGTAAGGGTTACTAGGACTCGTAGGACTAGTAATTTACACAAGATCAGGACAGGAACAATAATAGGATGAAAAGAGAACTTGAAGAAGAATCGATGATCAATCAACCAAACTAAAGTGGATAGTTGTAGATGAAACTATTTTCTCATTGTTATCTCTACTAACTTGTCTATAGTTTCTTTTCTTATATTCAATCACCAAAACCCATCTTTTCTACTAATTGGTAAATATACATTGCTTAGAAATACTTGATTCTCTGTGGGATCGACCTCTTACTTGCTTGCTATACTAGTTTGTAGGTTTGAGTTATACTTTGATAGGAACAACGACAGTTTCCTCCTGTCAGTTAACCTGGTTCCTTTGTGGTTGATGGAACCTTTGGTCTCCCCAATATTGGTGATTGGGGCCCCTCATGTAGCGCGCCTCTTGGTGAGTCTCCGCTATTTGTACTTGTTCGGCATGTGGGCACTCGATGGGTGTGTGCCGCTGCGATCCGCATTCAATGCAATCTTGGTTCACTGAAAGGAACCTTACTTGCTTTTGGAGCTTTCTAAGTTGATCTCTATGGAATTGCTCTTTCACATCCGGATCGATTAAATTGAAGGGTTCATATAAGGGCATAGATGGGGCAGGCCTCGACGATGATGGTGTGTCAGAAGCCTCAGGAGTCCCATATGTATTGTCGAACTCCACCAACCTCTCTATGGTCTCCCAAGCCTCTTGTGGAGCGAGTTCAAGGTAGCCATAGGAGGTGTAGGTGTTGATCCTCTCCTTGGTGGCAGCATCAAGAGCATTGTATATGATCTCCTGAATTACGTACGGTGGTTGGCCATGCGTCGGGCATGATCGTAGTAGGTCCTTAAACCTTTCCCAAACAGTCGCCAGAGCCTCACCAGGCTTTTGTTTGAAAGCCGTGATTTTCTGTCGGATCAACGCCGTCTTAGAAGGAGGAAAGAACTTGTTGAGGAACGCGTCCTTGACTTCATTCCAGGTGCAGAGCGATCTTGGGGCTAAGCTTTCCAACGACTGCAATGCTTTCCCTGTATGAGACCATCGAAAGGCTTTTAGTTGGACATATTCAAGACTTCGTCCATCAGCAATAATATCACAAAGGTCTAAGAAGGTTGAAATATGTGCCATAGGGCATTCGTTAGGTTTTCCTTCATATTGGTGCCTTCTAATCTCAGTTAGGAAGTTAGGTTTTATTTCAAAATTAGAGGCAGGGATAAGAATTGCCGATTCAGGCACTGTGAGAGCGGGGTGCATATATTGCTTGGCATTCCTAGGGAGGGCATTGATTTGGGCTTCTATTTGCCTCCGGCCTTCCTCCTCCCTATCTGCACGCTCCTTAAGTGCCGCCTCTCTAGTCGTTAGGTCCTCAACCTGCTTCCTTAGTTGCTCAATAAGTTCAGCCTGGTTCGTGTTGTCCGCCATGATTCTTTGAGCTTGGGCCCTTAGATGGAAATAACGCTCAGGGTCGTCTACTCCTTCAAATTCAGGTGGGCGATCAGCGCGTCGCATACACCTGCAAAACCAAACTAGGTAGAGATGTGAGATAGACTACTAGGGCGCGATTGATTGCCTCCCCGGCAACGGCGACAATTTGTTTGTTACAAGGAGGATGATATGTTGAGTAATTACAAATAATAAAGATGTAATAAACGTAAACCAACTCCTAGCCTATGCAAATAATTACAAGACTTCCTCCCGTTGTAGTGGAAGGGTAGTCAGGATCTATCCATGAGGAGGCGTGTCAGCGGGATCCTAGTAGCTTTGGAAATCTCAAGTCTTCGTCGACCAGAAGCCTCGATTTCGACCTTGGGCCTCGATGTTGAACTCGGATGTCGATGTTCTCTGCAATAGAAGACCTGTAGAGACAAAAACAAGTGGTTGATATCGACTGGAAAGGGTCGATATCGATGTCAGTCACGAAATCGACTGGCTCAGAAGACTGCCAGTCGACACAGTAGGGTCGATTTCGATGTTTGCAGTAGTGACCCAGGAGTCTCGAGATCGACTCAGAAGACTATCGATCTGTCAGTGTGGTCGATATCGATGTCTGGCCTCGATATCGACGTCTTCCAGCAGTGGGTTAGTTCTTCGTCGGCAAAGAAAGGCCGAAGATTTAAGAATGGGAAGGAAGCAATGATCAGAAATAAAACAGAGGTTTTTGTGAATTAACTTATGTAAAAGGCAACTCCTAGGATTAGGGTTTACTACAACGTTAACCAATACATGCGATAAGATAAATAAGACGGACAATTGCGCTATTTCACCCGAGGGACAAGCTTTCGCCGTACACCAACACTTAGGATTACTCTTGCAAATAAACCTAATTGTCTCTACCAATTTTATGTTTATAACTCAAGTTGTTAGCATGAATCCATTTTCTTTCGATTAGGACTAAATATAGAATCGTAGGAGGAGAGATAGACACAACGATATCGACATCAAATACTTACCTCAAGCGCGCATGGCTAACGTCGGGCTCACCCCGACCCTAAGACCTTTGGGGAACTACTCGCTTCTTATCATGGAACTCATTGTTGATTGAAAAGAAGAAACTTGCATTAAAATAAACTCTGAAGCTTTACAACTCAACGTCGGCTTTCGCAAACGTCAAACCCTAAAACTTCTCTCTAACTCTAACTCTATTGATTGTCTTGCTTGATAATTCAAAGATTGGATTGGATGATTAAAAAAATGATTGAATGCCAGCCCCCTAGGGCTTTATTTATAGGCTACTAATCCTCGCTATCCAAGGATTGTAACTTCTATCGAAACTATGAACTCTATCCAAACAATTAGGATATGTCTTTTATTTTGATAAAACATAAATAACTTAAAGGTAAAAGATAACTAAGTCTTCAACTGCCATCTATGTTGAAAGTATGAGATAAATTCGTGCCTCCTTGAAGATAGAGTTCCCAATCCGCATCTCGAAATCGAGTCTATCTTCTGTCGAGATAAGGGGTCGATATCGACACTGTAGGTCGATATCGAGGTTTCTGTTCCTGCTCGATTTGTTCAGCTTCAGTCGATGTCTATGTTGAGGTCGATATGAGGGTCGATATCGACACCAGGGGTCGATATCTATGTTGAAGGTCGATATCTACCTCTGCTCAGCTTCACTTGGCTTCTCCGTTTTGACTCCGATTTCACTCGAATTCCTGCATGGTTAGCTCAAAACTTGTGCAGACTCTATTTCTTGCACATTAGCCCATTCTTACACAAGTTTATATTCTTTTGAACCTTTTCTTTGGAAATCGAATGAAATATGAAGTCAAAAGATGCAATAAAAAGAGGTACAAATATGTACATCAAGGACCATGTCCGAGGATATTATAATCATCTCGGTTGCGTCTTCCGGGATTCTCACAACATCCTAGTCACGATCGTGACATCTCCAATTGGTCTTGTCAAGTGTGTAATAAGCGCCCTTATCACATCCTCGCTTCGACTTTTAGGAAGTACCACAACTCTAAAAGTATTATAGCGTCCCGACTAGGTCTTAGCAAGCAATCTATAAGCGCCCCTATAAAATGCTTGTATCCAATTCGTGACACGTCATAATGTAAGTCCAGTTTGTAAAACCTCAAAGCGTTTTGTAAATGGAAAGATTGTCGTCTAAATCATTGGAACTCTCGACCTCTTAAAACCCCAAGTTGGTCCTTTTCAAAACCGCTCAAAATCTTCAAATTCGACATTTAATCAAGCAGCTTTACACCAAAACAAGTCAAATCCTTTCAAACCAAGATTTCGTCAAAATCTTCCAACAACCACATCAGTTTCTCGCATATCAATCAATCAAACTCAAAGGCCAGGAGGTGGAATCATCCACCTCTAAGGGCTAATCCCATATTCTCTTCCTAGGTTCCAAAATCATTTCATCATCATCCTCAACTCAATATGCACATAAGTAAATCAACTCATCGACTCATAACATCATCTGCCACCTCTCATATGGCAATCTCAACACCAATCATGATAATCTCAACCAATCGACATCTCAACCGCATAACATGATTACCTATAACATAAATCATACCATCCCTTCAGAACACGCCAAAAGCAATAACAAAATCTTAACATCATACCATGAGTCATAAAGTATATCTACCTCATACAAAAGGCATCACTAGTGCATCAACAAATTCTCATAACTTATCACGCAAGCACTCATGTCAAGAGATAAAAAAGGTTAGGTGTCATGGAGTCAGTACGCCACTACAAGTCAAATCTCACGTCAATAATTGGTACTTGCAGGGTTAGCCATAGCGAAATTTCATCATAAGTCAACGAAACGAAACTACTTATCATCACATCAATACAAACAAAGTCATGCTATTAAGATTTAATCAAAAGGGGAGATCAAGCAGTATATCAACATCAAAACGTCAACATGCTCTCCAGACCTCATCTTAACTCATCACAATGCCATATAACGATCATTAGCAGTAATGCACCATCATCTCATATATACACACAAGTCATATTCATGCTCCAAGTCATATTCATCATCTAACATACCTATAATCTTGCTTGCCAACCATAGAATACGACATCATGTTTACTACCACATAACATAACATCATGCTCTCACACAATAACATATCATTATCTCACATATCATATCACAACACATCCTAACATGCTTCTAAAACAACCTCGCAAAGCATCAATATAACATGATAACATTTGTCACTGTCAACTAGATTTCAATATTGCACGTCAACATGTAATATAATGCCATATCAGGTTCATCATGGTTGCTATCTAACATCATGCTAGTACATATTAATAAATCACGTAATCAAGAAAAACCCCACATCATACCAGTCAAAATAAAACGCAATCCCCTCTCGCTCGTCTTCTACTCTCAAGCCAAGACCAATCTTCATCTAAGTTTACCAACATCAACTCAGACAAAACCCCTTAAAGCATTCTCAATCCATTCCGATACTCCAATCTCATACCTCTTCCCACAAAGCTCTCTCACTAACAATCCACCTCTAAGACTCCAACTCATTTCATTGTTTTTCACACCCGAGCACCCCTGCATACTATGTTCACGATACTCACAAGATCCATTCCCTACACTGCCCATACTATCTAAGACATCACAACATAGAACCCTTCTAACCACATCTCTTCTATAAGAATACCCTATCAACACCTAGCCGGCCTATCCTAACCATACCCCCACCTAAGATTCATCGGGAAGCTCATCGGAAACCACTAAGCATCGCCTCTTATGGCTCTGAAACTCACTCATTCTTACTTAAGCCAAACCCTTCTCCTGTGACTTACCTCATACTACCATCAATCATTCTAACTGCTCAAATTCCTTCACCGCTCTCCGACCATTCCACAAAAGAATCTCACCCACACGTTCCAAGAAGAATCAATCATGGACATTATTACACACAAAGATTACATCATATCAACCAGCATTTTTAACAATAGCATCATTAGCTCATCATTAAGCATTGCAACTGTAGCAAAAGTCTCAACTTACTGTCATGCTCAACAAGTATTGCCAAACATCATATATGAATATAGTCAATTCGAACTAGCAAGTTTCATCATAACCTTATCAGATAAACAATCTAGGTTTCACATCATTTGCAGTTCACATTTATAGGCAAGGAATTTAGATCATGCTTAGCAACTCAGAGTAGCATCACATCAAGTCATCATGGCACATTAGGACTGTAAGGCATCGAATCATATATATCATCATAGACAATGGGTAATCAAGAAATAATCATCATCACGTTAACACATCAAACATGTTAGTTCCAACGTCAGGTAAGCACAATATCATCATCAACATATTCAGAAGGAATTAACAATTCGAATGGAGGACACTTTCGCTTGCAAGTCATAACGTACTCAATAACCGCCATCCTCGAAGCATGCTTGTTCTGTCGACATCGTCGATCCTGAGGCCCGTGGGTCATGGGCCCACGCTTCCGCTGCGCTGCTCTATCGCTATCTAACTTCTCGTCCCCTCTTCTATGCGGCCGGTCGTCCAATGTAACGCGTATGAGTCTAAATTAGCGGAGATAGGGGAGTGAGAAGAGAGGACAACCCAACGTTTCTCTCGGAGACAAAAATGGACCAAAGGTAAAGATGACATGACTAGAGACAAGACTCCGACCCGGGAATAGTAACGATGCCCTTAAGGAAGTCTATTAGGTTACAATTGTGACAACAAGCGCGAATTCATCATGGAGCATATCAATCAAATTAATCCACACTAACATGTACCTATCTCAAGGTACAACGACGTACATATTCATTCCAAAGATACAATCGGGTCCTATACTGATGCGCGTGAGACAAGCTAGTAGTCTATTATTCTATGGAAGCAGATATGCCTAGCAACTTCAAGCAAGCTATGCGGAACCAACAATGATCATGTATGATTCGAAGTCATGCGGAATTTAATGAAGATAACAAGCATCATGTATATGAAGGAATATACAAGCATGAACAAGTGAGATCAACCATAGTATTGCGAGGTATATCATAACAACCAGACTAAGTGTCATATGAGAATACATAAGAGCGGCGTAGTAACTATCACATCTAAAAGCAATGATCACATAATAGGATAAGGATGGCACATGTACTCATATGATGCGATACGTTTAGGAAGCATAGATCCTATATGATGCTAGCGATACATGATAAGGCATGGGCATAGTCAACAGTGATTAAATGAGTCCAATATGATGTACATGAAATCAATTGGATCACCACTGGGTAAACAAGATAACCTCACGACAATAGATTATACTCATGCTAGGAATGAATCATCATGGGGCACATAAAATGGTACAATAACTGTCACATTATAGGACAAGCACGACATGTAATCATCTAGCAGGTCATATTGGAAGTCATAGGCTCTACATGATACTACTAGCACACATCGAACCTGAGTACAATTAAAGTAATTCAAATAGATTCATTCTAACATTTATGCGTCATGCGTGTGCGAAATCATGATATAACATGGTGTGTGATCATGCGAGGTGTCAAGTCATACGTTCATGTAAGCACGAGAAGGTATCATAGAGTAATAGAGGGATACCACCGAGCGAGAACATGTAAACATGCTAGAATTAACCATCACAGAAAGCAAGTCGATCTTCGAATCCAATATCACTCTTATCAGGATGAGTAGAACATTTTAAGAGGATAAAGAGAGGGAAGAACCACACTATCAGGGACCTAGTTCAAGAGAGAATGAACAGTAATGCAAGCAGGGCATAAATGTGCGTAACTCATAAACAAGGATTCTACATGTTACTAATGGCTCAACCTAACATAGGACACATACATGCACTTGATTGATTACTCGACATTAAGCAAGACTTCAATTCAATCACATTCCAATAATATAGAAGCATGAGAGGAAATGCAGCGGGGTATAGAGCTAGTCTAAGTAACGGGGCAACATGACTACGAGACGAGGACATGAGTTCAAATCAATGTATATTACGATGAAACATGTATTTATCAAGACTAACCTATCCTCAATTTAGCACAATTAACACTCAACAACATTAATTGCAGAATAATCACCAATACTTAATCTCATGAATGCAAAATAGGTGGGCATGCTATAGATTCTTGTCAGAAAAGAAATGATAAGCATCGATGCGTCATCGACTAGCATGCTAAGGTGAACATCTTACGAGGCATTCATACAAGGAAGTGCTGATCACACTATCATGGACCTAATTCAGGAGAAGTACCAATCATACAGTCTCATATCATGCCATTCATGCTTCTAATAACTCTGTAGTACGATCATTACAATAGGTCAATTAGAAATGCGATGACGACACGTATTTATGGAAGGAAGCGAGATGCAATGCGAGACCTACGCAATGTGACCAGCATGGATATAAAATGTCATACAACCATGAATTTACATTAAGGATCATCATCATAGCATGTACCAAGAATTACGTAGCATATCAGGCATGTTGACATCAAATTATAACACGTATCCATCAAGTAAGGGACTCACTCTATCGTGATAGTGGAACTGAACGATCACACTATCATGAACCTATTCACAGGGAGGACATCAATTTCACACTAAGGATCAATCTGCAGATCAAGGAGTAGTACCACATAGTATCACATAATCATGGACAGCGCAATCAAGATAACCCGATAGAGATCCATAAGGGCAAACATTGACTATTCCTAACTGACTCATCACTCATCTTTCCCGTGGGACTCGGATACGACTTTTTTTATGGAAAGAAGACACCGGTTGTTCATCATATGAATCAAGAAAGACAGCCCCAGAAACACCTTACTCTCTACCTCGGAACTTTACCAAGAACCATCTTCTAATACTCACTAAGTCAACCTTCAAAGGCAACATGACTCCCGAAGACAACGTGTTTACCAACCCGATTTTTCGTGGAGGACTCCGATATCCGAGAGAAGGACTCGATAGGATCATCAAGGAGTTGACATAGTGGAAGGGGTTGTTTCACACAAGCTGGGCTTAACCATATGAGAAAGAGGATACTCCCGCTGTTCCGTTAGCACAAATCTGTTAGTCCACATTTCATAGTCAGGGCATACCAATCATATCCACAACAAGCGCTTAGCATAGAATCAGTCAATGACAATTACAGTGATCTCCTTGGAATCTTCTAGACCCAGCTGTAAAGAACAAGCTAATATTTCGCCTACCCATTCCCAACTACATCCAAAAGGGATGGTCTAACGCCTTTCTACCCACACGATCCCTCTTTAGTTGGTTCTCCTCTTTCATCATAAGCCAAGTTCATTACTTAGTCCAATTGGGTTAGGCATATTAAGTTCATTTTGCCCCTTTAAAACATTTTCAAATCCTTTGAAATTCAACGGCGGTTTTCCAAAACATACACTCGACCCTTGCGTACCCGAATTGCACAACCTCGCTCTGATACCAACTTTGTAACGGCCCGGATATAAATACCCGGGTTATATTTTGAAGGTTGGATACCTTCGTTCGGATGTTGCCATTCAGGTACGGGTCGAGGTTTCAAACCTCTAAAGATCGGTATTGAAAGCGGGGATTTTGAACCCCAAGCAATCAAGTTGCGGAAATTCAATTCAAATGAAAGTAAAGCCGAAGCAAAATTTAGATACAGGTGCCACGGCAGAGCCGGGTCAAAACCAAAACATATTGGGTGATTTCCATTTTATCCAGTTAGAATATATTAGCCGGGTTCTTCAATTCGCCAAGAGATTCCCCGTCACAGAAGCAAGGAGCAAACAAGAGCGGTACCTAACACTATCCACAAAGTCAGGCCCGGTAATCACCTGCGGGTCCTCTGACCGTGCTGAGGCCACATAACATCCCTATACCTAAATAAAAGATAACTAATGCAATACAAGATTTAAATCACACTATCATGCCCGTAGTATATATAATATGCAGAAAAGAACTATAAAGGGCCCAAGACAATGCCAAGTGGCATATCACTCTCCTACCTCTGCACCCCTTCCCGTTAGTGCATAGACTGGCCAGTTCGGTGCTATAGCATAGCAATTCCTCGTGGTGGTGCACAAACCACGACATCATCATATCATATCATCTCATCTCTTGCCCGATGGTGCTGGGCTATCATATCATGCTCATATCGAGTCGATAGACTCAGGGCACCCGATGGGGCTGGGCTACCCTATGACCCTAGCAAAGACTCTAGGACTATCACAGATAACGGCCGTTCTGTATTCAAACACACATAGTAAACACATGCTCAATTCAATGCAATCCTAGCATGATACTACATGGCATGCTTTAATATGCAACAAAACTACACATTACATGACACATCAGGCAGGAGGTCCAGGTTACTGAGTAAGTCCCATATGATACTTACCTGAAGATACAGAACAACAAGATAACACAAGCAAGGGCCCAAATGCAAGTCCAAAGCAATCCAAAAGCAATACACACCTATCATCAAGCCATTTCCATAAGCTACCGGACCAACATTCTTACACACGAAACCCAAGTTCTCAACATCCTCAAAACCAACCGATAGTAAAACCGTTTTCCAAAACCTTTCCGATACGATTAAATCGACCAAAAATCATTCTTCCAATTTCCTTCTCAAAATCGACATCATCAAGCCAAGACAAAATCCTGACATTTGAAATGACACTTTTAATATAACTTCAAGCTCAAGATCAAATAGTTCAAGTTCCGTCAATCCCTTCTTTAATATTGAATATTAAAATAATATTTCAAAACTCATTGCCCAAAGTTTTCCCAAACTCTTATATCTTAAGTTAGGTCAACTCATTTTTAAAACAATTTCTCAAATCATATTATAGAAATAATTCCGGCATTTATCTCTTCAAAATCCTCATCATAAAATCACTTTATAAATCATTATATAATAATACTCCTCAAATATTACTTTAAAACTCCATTTCTAAAAAACATCTAATAACACACTCCAACTAATATTTTAATATAATAAATTACCAAAATCAATCCATTTTAATAACCCACCTTTATAAAACACAATACTAACTTACTTTATCATTTCTAAAACATTTAATAAAACACAACATAATATCATAATAATATAAATATATATCAAATAATACCAATTTTAATCACTTTTATAATATCTACTATCAAAATAAAATGCCAAAATCACATAAGGTAGAACATATATATATATATATAACCCAATATCAATTAATACTACTTTTAAAACTTTTTTAAAATATATTAAAAATTTCAGAATATATATATATATATATATAGAGAGAGAGAGAGAGAGAGAGAGAGAGAGAGAGTGAGAGAGGATAGATCATGTGTAAGCAAGCCTTACTGTGTAATTTGTGAGCAAATCTGGAGAGTCGGATTAAGAAGATCAAACTGATGAGATTAAAAGTAACTTGTGAACAGTGACATTATTCGTAAGTACCAAGTGATTATTCGTATGTACATACATATGAATAATCCTTTGTTGCATACGAATAATTACATTTGTTCATACATACGAATAATTACATTATTATACACGAATAATCGCTTGGTACCTACGAATAATTTCTCTGCTCACAAATTACACCGTAAGGGTTGCTTACACGGGATCCAACCTATATATATATATATAACATAACACATTAACACTTAACATATATATGTATAACATAGAAAGAAAGAAGAAAAACCCACCCGGATCCACAACCCACAACCCAGACAAGGAAAGAAAGGAAGAACCCAACCCATTCCGTTAAGCCCGAACCCGGATTCCAAGCCCAAACCCGAGCCCATACCCACATGCCCAAACCAGCTTATTAGTGAACCGGGTAATTTAAAAGGAAGGAAAACCGGACCAAAGAGAAAAAGAAAGAAAAGAACACTAGACCGGCCCCTCGAACCTGTCTCCTACTTATTGTTTGCCTGCGTTCGAAAACGGGAGAAGAAAGGAGGAGGGGGAGTCTCCTTCGGCGGCCGTTCAACCCAAAATTGCTCTCGTTATGACCAACAAGACATTCCGACCTCACCCAAAACAAAGAGAGTAAAGCGCGACTGATAGAGAGAGATAAATAGAGAGGTTACCGAGATCTCGCGATTCCGACTCCGAGGGGCTCCGAGGGCGGCTCTCCGGCTGCAAATCGACGGGGAAGGGCTTCAGGGAGCCTGGGTCGAACGAAAAGGTTATAAAGGCTCACCTTTGTGGGTGAAATGGTCGGAAATGAAAGAAAGGGTCATGACCGACCTTATGAATCGGAAACAGGGGAAGTCGGCTGCGTTTTCGCTCCCGTGGATGGCGAGGGGTCCTTCTCCGGCGTCTTCAGGCTTCTGGGGATGGGTCTGGATGCTGGAGGTATTGCTGATGGCTTGGGCACGGCAGGTGGAGCTCTTTCTCACCTTCCTTCTTCTCGGCAAACAGGGGATGTCGGGGTGCTGCGCTTCTCTAGTGGCGATGGCGGCGGCGATTCCTGGTGGCTGCAACCGACCGAAAGGAGTGGCGCTGATGGTGGTGGAGATGGATTGAAACAGAGCAAGGAGAGTGGTGGCCTGGTGGTTTGGGAAATCTGAAAAAAAAAAAAGGGTGGGCCTTCTTGTGGGTTTTCTGCTGGAATGCAGGAGTAAGGGGCAGTGCTTGGGTCTTTGCAGAGCCAAAAGAGAGGAAGAGAGGAGGGTGTGAAGGGATGAGGAGAGTGAGGCAGGAGGGGTATGTATTTTTGTGTGATGAAGAGGACAAGGAGGGAGGGAGGGGACCAACCTCACCAATTCAACAAAATCTGAGAGGGAGAGAGAGAGAGAGAAAAAAAGAAAAGAAAAAGAAAATTAGGAATAAAAGAGGTCCCCACAAAAGAATTCAAATTAGCGGAATAGACTCGAAACCCGCTCGTCCGATCGAATCCTGACTAAATCAATTTTAAATCAAATTTTAAATTATTACGGAATTTAATATAATCTTATCGATCATCAAACTCGAAAACGGGATTAAAATCCGCTACAACCCAAATTTTAAAAAATGTCGGAATCCACTTCGAAAAGATTAAGAATGAAACGCGTTGCTCGGGGACGAAATTTTCAAATTTTTCCGAATTCCCAATTCTAATCAAATATAATTAATTACCTTTCCAAAATAATAATTTTAAAAAAATTCCCAATCTTTACATCATCCACCTCTAAAAACAAGTCTCGTCCCCGAGACTAAAATCATTTTAAAGCAATGGAAAGAGGTTTGAAATCGGTGGGTCCGAGGACCATGTCCGAGGATCTTGTAATCATCTCGGTTGCGTCTTCCGGGATTCTCACAACATCCTAGTCACGGTCGTGACATCTCCAATTGGTCTTGTCAAGTGTGTAATAAGTGCCCTTATCACATCCTCGCTTCGACTTTTCGGAAGTACCACAACTCTAAAAGTATTATAGCGTCCCGACTAGGTCTTAGCAAGCAATCTATAAGCACCCCTATAAAATGCTTGTATCCACTTCGTGAGACGTCATAATGTAAGTCCAGTTCGTCAAACCTCAAAGAGTTTTGAAAATGGAAAGATTGTCGTCTAAATCATTGGGACTCTCGACCTCTTAAAACCCCAAGTTGGTCCTTTTCAAAACCGCTCAAAACCTTCAAATTCGACGTTTAATCAAGCAGCTTTACACCAAAACAAGTCAAATCCTTTCAAACCAAGATTTCGTCAAAATCTTCCAACAACCTCATCAGTTTCTCGCATATCAATCAATCAAACTCAAAGGCCAGGAGGTGGAATCATCCACCTCTAAGGGCTAATCCCATATTCTCTTCCTAGGTTCCAAAATCATTTCATCATCATCCTCAACTCAATATGCACATAAGTGAATCAACTCATCGACTCATAACATCATCAGCCACCTCTCATATGGCAATCTCAACACCAATCATGATAATCTCAACCAATCGACATCTCAACCGCATAACATGATTACCCATAACATAAATCATACCATCCCTTCAGAACACTCCAAAAGCAATAACAAAATCTTAACATCATACCATGAGTCATAAAGTATATCTACCTCATACAAAATGCATCACTAGTGCATCATCAAATTCTCATAACTTATCACGCAAGCACTCATGTCAAGAGATCAAAGAGGTTAGGTGTCGTGGAGTCAGTACGCCACTACAAGTCAAATCTCACGTCAATAATTGGTACTTGCAGGGTTAGCCATAGCGAAATTTCATCATAAGTCAACAAAACGAAACTACTTATCATCACATCAATACAAACAAAGTCATGTTATTAAGATTTAATCAAAATGGGAGATCAAGCAGTATATCAACATCAAAACGTCAACATGCTCTCCAGACCTCATCTTAACTCATCACAATGCCATATAACGATCATTAGCAGTAATGCACCATCATCTCATATATACACACAAGTCATATTCATGCTCCAAGTCATATTCATCATCTAACATACCTATAATCTTGCTTGCCAACCATAGAATACGACATCATGTTTACTACCAAATAACATAACATCATGCTCTCACACAATAACATATCATTATCTCACATATCATATCACAACACATCCTAACATGCTTCTAAAACAACCTCGCAAAGCATCAATATAACATGATAACATTTGTCACTGTCAACTAGATTTCAATATTGCACGTCAACATGTAATATAATGCCATATCAGGTTCATCATGGTTGCTATCTAACATCATGCTAGTACATATTAATAAATCACGTAATCAAGAAAAACCCCACATCATACCAGTCAAAATAAAACGCAATCCCCTCTCGCTCGTCTTCTACTCTCAAGCCAAGACCAATCTTCATCTAAGTTTACCAACATCAACTCAGACAAAACCCCTTAAAGCATTCTCAATCCATTCTGATACTCCAATCTCATACCTCTTCCCACCAAGCTCTCTCACTAACAATCCACCTATAAGACTCCAACCCATGTCTCTGTTTTTCACACCCGAGCACCCCTGCATACTATGTTCCCGATACTCACAAGAGCCATTCCCTACACTGCCCATACTATCTAAGACATCACAACATAGAACCCTTCTAACCACATCTCTTCTATAAGAATACCCGATCACCACCTAGCCGGTCTATCCTAACTATAACCCCACCTAAGATTCATCGGGAAGCTCATCGGAAACAACTAAGCATCGACTCTTATTGCTCTCAAACTCACTCATTCTTACTTAAGCCAAACCCCTCTCCTGTGACTTACCTCATACTACCATCAATCATTCTAACCGCTCAAATTCCTTCACCGCTCTCCCACCATTCCACAAAAGAATCTCACCCATATGTTCTAAGAAGAAGCAATCATGGACATTATTACACACAAAGATTACATCATATCAAACAACATTTATAACAATAGCATCATTATCTCATCATTAAGCATTGCAACTGTAGCAAAAGTCTCAACTTACCGTCATGCTCAACAAGTATTGTAAAACATCATATATGAATATAGTCAATTCGAAGTAGAAAGTTTCATCATAACCTTATCAGATAAACAATCCAGGTTTCACAACATTTGCAGTTCAGATTTATAAGCAAGGAATTTAGATCATGCTTAGCAACACAGAGTAGCATCATATCAAGTCATCATGGCACATTAGGACTGTAAGGCATTGAATCATATATATCATCATAGACAATGGGTAATCAAGCAATAATCATCATCACGTCAACACATCAAACATGTTAGTTCCAACGTCTGGTAAGCGCAATATCATCATCAACATATTCAGAAGGAATTAACAATTCGAACGGAGGACACTTTCGCTTGCAAGTCATAACGTACTCAATAACCGCCATCCTCGAAGCATGCTTGTTCCATCGACATCGTCGATCCTGAGGCCCGTGGGTTATGGGCCCACGCTTCTGCTGTGCTGCTCTATCGTTATCTAACATCTCGTCCCCTCTTCTATGCGGTCGCTCGTCCAATGTAACGCGTAGGAGTCTAAATTAGCGGAGATAGGGGAGTGACAAGAGCGGAAAACCCAACGTTTCTCTCGGAGACAAAAATGGACCAAAGGTAAAGATGACACGACTAGAGACAGGACTCCGACCCGGGAATAGTAACGATGCCCTTAAGGAAGTCTATTAGGTTACAATTCTGACAACAAGTGCGAATTCATCATGGAGCATATCAATCACATTAATCCACACTAACATGTACCTATCTCAAGGTACAACGATGTACATATTCAATCCAAAGATACAATCGGGTCCTATAATGATGCGCGTGAGACAAGCTAGTAATCTATTATTCTATGGGAGCAGATATGCCTAGCAACTTCAAGAAATCTATGCGGAACCAACAATGATCATGTATAATTCAAAGTCATGCGGAATTTAATGAAGATAACGAGCATCATGTATATGAAGGAATGTACAAGCATGAACAAGTGAGATCAACCATAGTATGGTGAGGTATATCATAACAACCAGACTAAGTGTCATACGAGAATACATAAGAGCGGCGTAGTAACTATCACATTTAACAACAATGATCACATAATAGGTTAAGGATGACATGTACTCATACGATGCGATACATATAGGAAGCATAGATCCTATATGATGCTAGTGATACATGATAAGGCATGGGCATAGTCAAGAGTGATTAAATGAGTCCAATATGATGTACATGTTGGATCACCACTGGGTAAACAAGATAACCTCACAGCGATAGATTATACTCATGCTAGGAATGAATCATCATGGGGCACATAAAATGGTACAATAACTGTCACACATCGAACCTGAGTACAATTAAAGTAATTCAACTAGATTCATTCTAACATTTATGCGTCATGCGTGTGCGAAATCATGATATAACATGGTGTGTGATCATGCGAGGTGTCAAGTCATACGTTCATGTAAGCACGAGAAGGTATCATAGAGTAATAGAGGGATACCACCGAGCGAGAACATGTAAACATGCTAGAATTAACCATCACAAAAAGCAAGTCGATCTTCGAATCCAATATCACTCTTATCAGGATGAGTAGAACATTTTAAGAGGATAAAAAGAGGGAAGAACCACACTATCACTAGTACAAAAAAGGTCTTACACAACGGTTATTTATTATCATAGACAACGGTTATTGCACTGTTGTCTATGTCAGTGCGTTTTTAGATAAAACAACGGTTGGACCTATGACAACGGTTCTTATAAACAACGGTTATAACTGTTGGCAAAGATACTCAATAACCGTTGTCTATGAGACTCCACAATTTTGAACAATCAATATTACACAGTTATAACCGTTGTTTTTGTTCATATAACCGTTGTTTATGTCTCATTTAACCGTTGATTATGTGTCATATAACTGTTGTTTATGTACAATCTAATTGTTGTCTAGGTGGATTATAACCGTTGTCTATGTGCTATATAACCGTTGTTTATATTCCATATCCCCGTTGTCTAAATTCTATTTGACAACGGTTATAACCGTTTTCAAAGATACTCAATAACCGTTGTCTATGAGACTCCAAAATTTTGAACATTCAATATTATACAGTTATAACCGTTGTTTCTGTTCATATAACCGTTGTTTATGTGGCATTTAACCGTTGATTATGTGTCATATAACTGTTGTTTATGTACAATCTAATTGTTGTCTAGGTGGACTATAACCGTTGTCTATGTGCTATATAACCGTTGTTTATATCACATATCTCCGTTGTCTAAATACTCAATAACCGTTGTGTAAATACAATTGAACCGTTGTCTATATACAACCTCACTATTGTATATGTACCAAATAACCGTTGTCTAAACTCCATTTAGTTGTTGTCTAAATACAAATGAACTGATGTCTATATACAATATAACCGTTGTATATGTATATTTCAACCGTTGTGTAACATATTTTTAAATTTGAACGAACTAATGACAACGGTTAAACTAGCCGTTGTCTATCACTGTTTTTTTGCATATTGAATTTTAGCATATTTACACACAATAGTGCAAGCACCTGTAATAGATCCGCTCCAATTATCTTTGAAAAATACCACAAGACAATGACATTAATTACTACTAGTATGTAATATCAATCACAAAACAACTAACATTAATCATAGTCGTGGGAAAAAATGAGTATATATATCTCCACGGAAATCTAGCTATAACAAAGATCATAAATAAGCAAATATATATATATATATATATATATATATATATATATATATATATATATATATATATATATATATATATAATGATTTAAACTCCTGTGCATACTCCATCGAACTTATATGTTGATAATGTTTGATGATTTCCCTCGATCAATTACCTGCATCGATATCACGATGTAAAAGTATATTTACTAGCTAGTCAATTTTAAGTCATTGGACATATATAGATAAGTAGCTAGTGTGAAAAACAAAAAAACGTAGATGTAAATATACAATTTTCTTTACCAGACAAGATGTTTTTCAACAAACTCAACCCACTCTTCTCTTACTTCATCAATTTGAAATGTCGTGTAAGGAGAATCCAAACGGGTGAAATGCTACATAAGTTAAAAAGTATATTTATGTATAGTGTATATGTAAGATATCTAGCTACTTCATGTTTAATTATATTTTACCATAAATTGAACACATACCTCAATTGGGACTAAAATTGCTCTTTGGTCGATAATCTCCCGCATATTCCTCAATACATAATAACCGCAATCTATATCATTTGGCTGACGAGGACCCTTGCAACACCAATACAAATGTATTATTAAGTAACGATGCATTCCGCATTTTTTCTACATAAATAATATAACAATTTAACAACTAACCTTTACTACCACCCAACGTGTGTTCTTCCTGGATTTATTTTCCTTTATCTCAGTAAAATACATAATCATGGCCCTAAATATCATTAAAAATTAGCAAATATGATGAAAAGGGCAAAATTGTCAACAATGTATTTTTATAAATGAAAACAAAAGGTATTATAGATAGTAAGAAATCAATTTACTTACATTTCAATAACTTCTTTCAACTCCATTCTCACACTTCCAAGCAATGAATCAAACCAATATACGGTATCATCTCGAGGGTTAATGGCAGCTAACATCCAATGCCCACTATAAATATAACATATGACATGTAAATATTAATAGGAAAAATGAAAACGAATAAAAAAAATAATGATATATAAATTACCCATTATAATAAGGTGCCAAAAACAATTTGAAATGACGGTTCTCTTCTCCAATCATGGAAGTACAAATATAGCGAGCTCTCTCTTCTTTTTTTAAGCCGGACTCCACAGCTATCCTTTGTGGGCATAAAAATCCAAACAAGGGTAGATTCTGTGGGCATCTGTTTTCCAAAAGATACCTATGGAATAAAAAATGAATCATTTTGCATCAACAAATACATTTAGCCGAGGCATTATAACTTTACTAAAACTTACTTTATATATTGAAACATGGTGTGCGTCGATCATCTCCTTATCTAGCCATCTTTCTATATCTCTTCTCCAAACTAAGATAGAGTGAACATGGCCTACAACGGTTCGAGGCATTGCAATGGAAGCTACAACATTATTAGAATCCATCCCTGGAACGAGTATTTTCATTTTTTTGATGGATTTAAATAATGATTGTTTTAGCTGTCCCTCAGTAGCATCTACTCCCCTTATGATTTGCTTTGCCAAATTCACTTCAGAGGACTTTCGCTTATTCGGAGGTCTTGATGCCTTAAATGCAAATAAATAATCATGATTTATATGTTTATCAAATGTGAAAATTAACTAATTAAAAAAATCAGGTGTGTATTACCTTGAAAGGGAGAATGAGGCGTTTTGGCCATGCAATGGGAATGCCTATAGCTAGTCTCACATTTGGTACTTCATCCATAGGGAACGGCAATGGTGAATCTGGATCTACAGGGGAATCTATATTGACTTTCATGCAATCAGATGGAAGAGGTCGGCAATGGAGACTTATCTCGATGGTTGAGGAAGAAGGGATAAACATGGTTCCTGTAGCGACAAGCCTCTTGAGGTCTGGCCAAAACAATTGGCACTTGTCCCACTTTCCCTGTCATAAAAATTGTAAATATACATGTGAAATTAAAAAGCCATTAAAAGTCTTAATGTTAAAAATTAATTACCTTTAACTCAGCAGGACTAGGTGATTGCTCTTTGGCACTTTTACTTTGACTCTCAATGGAATTATCTTCTCCAATAACATCTTCAGTACGCTCCACGACATTTTCAGAATGAACCTCTCCATTGATAATATCAACATATTCCTCTTGAGTAGGTACCGTTTCTTTGGGTTCGTCTACAGGAGGAATCTCCACGGAAGGAACCTTTAGTTGTATATCATGAATCCCATCAATTGAATCTAAGTTTATATTTTGCTGTTTCGCCGGAAAAAGAACCACTTTTCTCAAAGTTTGAACTTCAGCCTCAAGTTCATTGGGAGAAGAAGTAGCAAAACACTTTGTCGAACTAGTTCGACGCTTGGATGGACCAAAATAATCCTTAATCGCCACCCCTTTGCCAACTCCGGTAACACGACCTGGATGCTCATCCTTACCCAAGGCAATTGACAAACTATCTTGTCTATCAGAAAGTTTGAGTTTCCCGGATGCAACTTGTCCATCAATCTCATCCTAAAAAATACAAATTGGGACATAGATATTTTTTTCATGAAGCAATTTTGCAATGACAGAGATATTTTTTCATGTAAGCATGATGGGTTTGTTAACTAAATGGATTTTAGAAATACTTACAATTTTCTTAGCAACCTCCAGAACATTTCCTGACAGACCACCATCAATGTCTACTCGTTCCTTTTTCCATAAGATACCACGCGAAACTTCGTCAGAAGGTTCCATGTTTGTCTCCTCTATCTAAAAAGAAATAAAAATTTTACAAATTATTATGGCATACTACACGAACATCACTTTATATGCTCAATGAAGTAAAAGCAAACTTACAATCTCTTGCTCAATGCCAGCATATCCCTTACGACCAGCCCTATAAGGATATTCATTTTGCTTTGCAATTTTACGATTTCTTTCACTAAGCGCCTGTTCATAGTTAATTTTTTCTTATTTGAATTTGTACATAATAACAATATAAAACTAGTGCATAAACTGGATTTAGAAAAAACCTGAAACTCATCGGATTTTCGTCGCTTTATAAACTCAGTCCATGTACTTTTGTCAATGAACTCATAGGCAGCTGGTGGCTCAGTGCAAATCTCTCCATTTTTCCTCAGATATAACCTATTCAATCGACTCTTAAAATCTCTGAATGCAGTATTTGCTGTAGTAATGATCCAACCAATCTTTCCCTTATCATTAGGTATATCAAATGATTGCTACAAAATATACATAATAGTAGTTAATTGGTTAGTTATTAGATTTAGAAGTTATAACGTCAATATTAATGATGAATGAAAATAGGTAATGCTGTCTTACCATAACTTGTTTAACAATCAATTTTTTGAGCTCGATCGGAACATCCTTCCAAGAATGATAGGAAATTGCTACTCTATTACGAGTACAATGACCAATATAGTTTGAAAGCCTTGCGTGATTATCTTTAATAGGCTGATCCTTTGAGTTCCATTGTACAGAAAACTTCTTACCACTATTCTTCATCTTAGTGACAACCTTCATCTTCGTAATACCTCTTTTCTTAGATGGGGTAGACTTCTTGTCAGCAGAGTCATTGTTCTCATCTGAATTCCCAGGAGATCCAGATGAAGCCATATATCTACATAAAAAAACAGCAAGAGAATATTGTCAAATATCACAAATAAAGTATATTAGTAATTTGTAAGAATAAACAAAGACTTTTTAATTTATAAAAATATAAATCATAAATTTACCTAATTAGTTAGGCATGTTTTTTCCTTTTTCTTTTTTTCGAAGTCTTAACATTTTCAGTAATCAATATCCCTTCATCATGATCATCAAGCAAATAAGATCTATCTACATTGATATCATCGGATGGTGGCAAAACTGCTGAAAATTGATCATTTTCAGCAATTTCGACATCTTCTTTTCCATTCAAATCATCGATATATTTCTCTTTTGCTGGAATAAGAATTGACCACCCAGTAGCAGCCGGATCTGGTACATAGAACACTTGCCTAACTTGCGATGCTAAAACAAATGGCTCATCTTTGTGCCCTATCTTATTAAGGTTAACCGAGATGAAGCCTAACTCATCAACTCGTACACCACCCTTAGAGTCAGCCCATTGACAGCAAAACACTACTTCCTTAAAAACCACATAATCCAACTCCCATATTTCTTCAACTACACCATAATATGAACGCCGCACATATGTAGGACTTTTGTCCTTCCCTGAACCTATTTGTATAGCTTCGGCCACCAAGGTGACACCACTATTCTGCATGGTGCTTTTATCATCTTGCATCTTTGTGTAAAACATATAATCATTAATCTCATACTTCATGGAGGTGGTTACTACTGAATCAGGTAGTTGTGACCACCACTTCAAACGATTGGAAACTTTTCTAGGATTTTGTGCCAAATCCTCAAGAACTCGCTTTTGTAGCCAACCGACGAACGAGCGATTATGTTCATCAGCTATCCACTTATCACTCCTATGAGATGGATTTTGACTTCTTACATAAGACTTGTGCTCTATTATATATGGTTGAACTTCCTCATCATTATAAAGCACATACAAGTGAGCCTTAAGACGCACATCTTGGGATATACTTTTCTTTTGTTGTCCCAATGTTCCATTTCCATCCGAGCTTTCTATGAATGAAGACTTCGGAATGCCTATCGCTTCAACACCAGATAAGAATTCAGTGCAAAACTCGACAGCTTCTTCCACAATGTATCTTTCGACAATACACCCTTCAGGACGATTTTGATTGTTCACATACCCTTTTAATACTTTCATATACCGCTCAAACGGATACATCCATCTAAGATAAACTGGCCCACATAATCTGATCTCTCTAACCAGGTGGATAGTCAAATGAACCATTACATCACAAAAAGATAGAGGGAAAAACATCTCAATCTCACACAATATAATTTCAATTTCCTTCTACAATGAGCTCAATTCATCAGGATCAATGACTTTGCTGCAAATTTTTTTGAAGAATAAGCATAATCTTGTCACGGTAGATCGAACATGCTTCGGAAGAATAGAGCGCAAGACAATCGGCAAAAAATTTTGCATTATAATATGACAGTCATGGGTTTTCAAACCAACAAGCTTCAACTCATTTGCAGACACAAGGTTGCTCATATTTGATGAATATCCGTAAGGAACCTTTAAATTACATATTTAGATATATTCGTGCAAAGCACGGGATGTAAACTAGTTTCAACACAACAAGAGAGAATATGCAAAGAACTTACCCAACAGATAGAAGTGTGTTGGACTATTGAGAAATTCGAAAAGTAATTCCTGGAAAAAAGAAATAATCGTATCAATTGTCAAGAGATAAAAGATAATTCTGGTTGAAGATGAATGATAAGATAAAATTAAGAATGATATATATATATATATATATATATATATATATAAACTAGGCGTGGGACACGCGCTTTGCGCGCGGTCATCGGGTGTGTTTGTTCTAGTAGTTGATATTTTCTCAAGTGAGGCCAATCCTAGTTGGTATTTTCTGACGATGTTGGCCTATGAAAGTGATGAATGCCAGTCATTTACCTTGAAGTGTGTAAAAAAATTTTTAAAAAAATCATACAATGCAACCTCACATGGCGTACCAAACTACAACACTTCCATGAAAGATCTCATAAAATGATCAATCTTAAAAAGGGACCTTTCAGAATTTTATATTTAATAAATAGAAAGTTTTAAGCAAGAAAGCCAACCCACCCCACTGCTCGTAAGAGACACAACCTGAATTACGGGTGCTTCAATGCTTCTTGGAACCAAAAGAGACAGTAAAAACCTCACACCAAACCCACTCACAATCATATCAAAATCAAAATACAAATTCAGTTATTCATCCAAAAGATATAAATAGAAACGAAGTTCACATTGTTGATGTCTAGTATGTCTAGACCCCAAATTTTATTCACAATTGACCCGGGTTTGCCTACAACCTTCATTGACAACACAAAATTAGCAAGTATGCAATTTTTCTTCACAAGCCCTTGCAGTAAGAACCAAGTGATTCATCTTAGTATACAATTTTTGTAAAGTACCAATATATGTTACCTTTTTCAGACAGTGCAGAAAGTAGAAACCACTATATTGAAGTGTTGCACCTAGCAAAGGATTGATTAAGCTTCCGCAGAGTCCAGCTATAGCATAAAGTGGTCTGACCAACAATTGCTTCAGTGCAACATTAGTTGCGCAATCTGCTGTCAAGAATCCTAATATTAAGACAGAGACAAAAGATAAAAATTGAAATTGCTAAAAAAACATGAAAAAAACTAATAAAATGGAAATTTAAGTCCTTAAACGAGCTCAAATCCCCGAAAATTCCCTATTCGGAAAGGTATCATGGAGCTCAATCGGACACCGGACACCCAAGATCACTTTCACCGAGGGCGTGCATTACTATTTTACCGATACCGTTTATGTTAAATTTACCGATACCGTTTAGGTATCATGGAGCTTGTTTTAATTATTAAGAGGAATTGGTCCAAGTGGCTCTTTTAACTTCCTCTTCTAAACCGGTTTATATTAAATTTTAAAATTTTAATTAACTCCCGACTTACTCTTCAAACCTATTCTTCTCATCAGTTACACAGGACAAAAGAGAGAGCTGCCAGAAAGTTGCCAACGGTGGTCAAGGGAGTTCTATCCATCGGTCGAATGCACTAGGCTCATTCCACGGAGTTGTGTTGTTGTTGTTCACTGCGTCGACGATTCCCTTCTCTCCCGGAATCGTCCCACACAGAAAGAAAGAGCGCAGAGCCCGGTTGTGGCGGTGGACCTCTTTGCCTTGTGCACTGAATCAAACCCCTCTGTGTTTCTGCCTCCAAACGAAGATACAGAATGAAAGGGATGGTGGTGGACGCGATGAATCCTCTCCAACGATGCCTTTGTCAGGTATGTTAACCCTAATTTATCAGTCCCTAATTTCTCCAATTGATCTTCTTTCTCTGATGAAATTGAGTTTTTTGAAACCTCTAAACTGGTTGTTTGTGGGGGCTATTGGCTTTGATGGGCTAGCTTGGCAATTTTAGTTGCATTGATGGTTTCTCTACCGATTCGAACCCGAATGATAGTGAATTACGGAATGGAGAATAGTATGAAAAATTAGAGAATAGTATGATAGATAGATAGTGAATTACGGAATGGAGAATAGTATGACAAATTGACGGAATAAGTGCCTAACGAGTTTGTAGGGCTGCAGTACAACAGCAACAGCCCCGACCAGGCGAGTTTAAGGCTCCTCGGTAAGATTTCTTTCTCTGTTTCAGTTTGTATTTGAATATGTGAAATTGAGGGTAATTTGTGAAATTGAGGGTAATCTGTAAAATTTAGGGCTGTTATTTCTATGAAATTGAGGCTGATCGGTGAAATTGATCACTGACACGTGGAATTATTTAGGATCCATTTATGAACATTGCTCCCAAGAAGCCAAATTGGGATCTTAGGAGGGATGTACAGAAGAAGTTATACAAGCTTGAAGGGAAGACGCAAAAGGCATTGTTTAAACAGATGGGTATGGCATTGAGACTTCTTTTAATTTCTTTATTTGTTCATCAAACATGTAGCTGTTGGCAGTTGCAATTCCACTTCCATTTTACATAGTTTCACTTTATTATTTTTTTTTCCTGAACTTGCTAGATTGTACACCATACTTCCATTTTGCATAGTTTCACTTTATTTTGACTCCCCTAAAGATTTTCTTCACCAATAGTTTAATATAATCTGCAATGGTATCACATATTAGATTGGCTTCGTTGACATTTGAAATCACCTTCACTTGGGCTCTCATTCTTTTAAGTTCAAATGAATACTCCTTTTATTATTTTATTTCTTTATTTATTTTTTTGTTATTTTATTCTTCCTTTTTTTTTAATTCTATAGAACTTATTCTTGAATACCTATGAATTTCAAAGGAACAAGAAAAACAAAAGAAGTCAAAATATGGCAATGGCTACAGAAGAAGACTAGATGGATATTCACATGTACAAACCCTAATTTATCAATCCCTAATTTCTCCAATTGATCTGCTTTCTCTGATGAAATTGAGTTGTATGAAACCTATAAATTGGTTGTTTGTGGGGGCTATTGGCTTTGATGGGCTAGCTTGGCAATTTTGGTTGCATTGATGGTTTCTGTACCGATTCGAACCCGAATGGGTTGGCTTTGTAAATTAGAGAATAGTATGACAGACAGATAGTGAAATAGGGAATGGAGAATAGTATGACAGATTGACAGACAGTGAATGGAACCTCTAAACTAAGCAATTTGTCAATGGAGCGTAGTTGTTTGGAACCTCTAAACTATGCAATTTTTTTTTGTCAATGGAGAATAGTATGACAGACAGTGAATTAGGGAAAATTTTGTCAGTTAATTAGGGAAAACTAAACTAAACAATGCAATTTTGTGAATGAATATACGAGGTGTGACACACAGACAATTTTGTCAATGAATTAGGAAAAGCTAAACTATTCAATATGCATATGTTTTTGGAGAATAGTATGAAGGAATCCAGAAAAGAATCTGATTATGTGATGGACAATCAGTGTATTGCGACTTGTGATGTAAATATAAGAGCTATTGTACCCTTGATCTGTTGCGACTTCAATTTGTCAATGAATTAAATATAAGAGCTATTGTACCCTTGAACTATTGTGACTTGTGATGTAATTTTTAGCCTATTAGCTCAAATGGTAGAGCTATGTGTTTTTACACATCGGTGTGAGTTCGAATCTCACATAGGCTTCAAAAATTTATCATTAAAGCTTGAATAAATAATCTGAAGCACCAGTTGAAATAGAACATTAACAAAAACTTTCTTCCAAATGTTGTAAAGAACTTAGTTTAGCAAAAATCACTTTAAGAATACTAATCTAATACATGTAAATTACTTAACACTATGTTTTACTGGAAATCTTGGACACCAACATCTTCAAAATCAGCTGAAACAGTTTTCATGTAAATGATATTGTATTTGAGAATTAGTTATCAATGTGGGCAGCTGAAACAGTAAGTTCTTAAAGTGAATGCAGAAGCCATGGAGTTGGATTATAGTTATTAAATCATTTTTATGCCTTGTCCAGGCACTTTTATTAATAGTCCTATTATTTTGTTGGATGTTCCCAAAGAGATAGACACTACAAGTCACACCTATTCTGTTACCAGGTTGTTGCCAATTTCTTAGCAGCCCTTCAAGAGACATGGAGCGCAGAAGCAAGCCATTCTGAAGAAGCAGCCCGCGAGAGAGATGCTTTGCTTAGGAAGGCCCGACGATGTCACCGACTTTGGCGCCCTATGTATGTCGAGGGAAGAAGATGAATTGATAGTCAGAGATTGAGACTTGAGAAAGGGTTTAGGGTGGGATTTAGGGTGTTCATGAACCACTGGGTTGATTTAATATTTACATGAACCGGGTTCATAAGAGTAAAATGAAAGAGCCAACTTGGACCAATCAAAATCAAAGGACATTGAGAGGGGATATATATGGGGACAACAGATTCAAAGGCCACTAATTCTGAAATTTATCTTCACTTAATATCAACATATAACTATTTTTTTTATTTGTTATTATTGTTGGGTGCTTCTGTAATTGGCAGGCTACCAAAACAGATGAATTAAACAATCTTGAAGAAATCAAAGGCCGCGATGAGAAGGCGAAAACCGTAAGTATTTTTTTTCTCTTGTTTACATGTTACCTTCGCATCCCATCATATTTCATTCCATCTGAATTAATATTTGGCAAAACATGGATTTCTATTTACAAATTAGCAATCAGCTGTCATTCAAAATTAATGGTTTGATTTCATGAAATTTCAGTAGGCATGCTAAACTACCTAGAAAAGTAAAAGTGTAAAACTAGACAAATCAAATCCACTGTTTTTCATGACCTACCCATTTAACAGTTTCAAATTTACTCACATTAGCGGATGGATTACATCTTTATAAGTTTACTGTCTTTCCTCAGGCATCCATATGTGTCCTATAGATTAGACTTTCCATATTATTCTAATAATAACTGCAAAACCAATTGACAAATGGTAATACAACCATCTATTTCTACTTGAAAGCCCTTTGAATTTGCTAGCTGAAGAACTTGCCTTTTATATGGAGCAAACCTTTGTTGCTTCAATCATATCTTAATTTCATAGGCAGTTGGGATCCGCTGATCAGTGGCTAGTTCAGCAATGACAAGACACAAGAAAATTAACTCTCGAGGGTGAGCGACTTCAGTTAGGGAGATTAACAGTTGAAGACTCAACTGTTGGGATCTGCTCATCAGTAGCTACTGAAAATTGTTGTTGGGATCTGCTGATCAGTGGCTAGTTCAGCAAGTTGCTGTTGGGATCTGCTGATGAGTGGCTAGTTCAATGGCTATTGAAACGGACGACAAGGGCCAAAGATTGGAATCATTGAGAGAATTATGTTTGTTGGTTGGTAAATATTCTCCTCTCTTGTCTTTTTTTTAATGTAATTTAGATCCTGATTTTATATGGCATTAAATTTCATGTGGGAGTATTTTGAACTGGATGACGTACTAAGGCTAAGGATTTGTAGGGAAAAGGATATTTGCTTATATGTTTCAGAGCTGGCAAAGGTGAAAGGGCACCAAAACCGGTTCAAGGTTTCAGAGGAGTTCCCAACATTCCCAGGCAGTGGAACACAATTCATACATGGTGCCCTCCACTACATTACACTAGATCAGTCAGCAACTAGACCCTAAACAAGATATTACACTTGACAATAATAGAAAATAGGAACATAAAACACTCTAAAAGCATGCCTTTTCTATGGTTCCTTCAAATCAATTGAGACTAATTATTAAGGTTTCATAATCATCCAGAAAACACACCTTATAGTTGCAGTTAGGGCACTTTTTTGGCAAGATATTCTATGGTTCCTGCACCCATTGCAAAGAAAAAACACAATTAGGCAGAGATCGAAACACCTTACAATGATGTTGTAGTTCCCCACAAAAACAAAAAAGTAACAGCACAAAGTTACCTTCTTTCTCTGTTTGGTTAACACAGAACGAGGGGTGAGTGTTTATCGTCTTCAATTTCACAAATTCTGAAGAAATCTGGCATGAAAAAAGGAGTTGAAAGAGTGCAGGGGGCTTATCATCTTCAATTGAAGAGGGTTCGGGAGACGGGAGTAGAGGACGATAGAACCGGCCTGCTGCCCATAGATGATGAAGATAGAACACTTACCGGACTTGGTGTGGCTTGAGGAAGAATCTGGACCATGGATGGAGATGAAGGAGAGTTCGGGAGTAGAGGATGCTCGATTGTGCGAAGAAGCTTCAATCTAAGAAGCTCTACTTTGCCGATTGACAGGGGAAAGAGAGCTAGGGCACGTACTGTGCGTTTTCGCGGGAGAAGCAGGATAGAGTAGCAAAGTTTTTTTTTCCCTTAATAAAATCTGATTTTACTCTTCTTTTTTACTTTTTATTTTAATTGGAGAAGATAAAACACGTACTTACCTTAAATTGCGCATAGACCACGGTTTAAATTGGACAAATACAACGGTTCTATCACACATATTATTTGAGATATCTTATATATATATATGACAATGGTTATTTATATATTTGTTGTCTTTGTAATTACAAAAACAACGGTTTTAATTGGGCATATACAACGGTTATGGCAATCGTATTATTTGAGATGTCTCGATATCTATGACAACGGTTCTTCTTATATATGTTGTCTTTATAATAACAAAGACAACGGTTTTAATTGGGCATAAACAACGGTTTTGTCAATCGTATTATTTGAGATGTCCTCTATATCTATGACAACGGTTCATTGTATATTCGTTGTCTTTGTAATTAAAAAGACAACGGTTTAAATTGTACATAGACAGCGGTTCTGTCAACCGTATTCTTTGAAATGTCTTTTATATGTATGACAACGGTTATTTATATATACGTTGTCATTGCAATTACAAAGACAACGGTTATAACTAATAACCGTTGTGCGTCCCTAAAAACTCTAATTTCTGCCAATATAGACAACATTATTTCAAAAACCGTTGTCTATAAGGTGTTGTCTAAAACCATTTTTGTACTAGTGCATCAGGGACCTAGTTCAAGAGAAAACGAACTGTAATGCAAGCAGGGCATAAATGTGCGTAAGTCATAACCAAGGATTCTACATGTTACTAATGGCTCAACCTAATATAGGACACATACATGCACTTGATTGATTACTCGACATTAAGCAAGATTTCAATTCAATCACATTCCAATAATATAGAAGCATGAGAGGAAATGCAGCGGGGTATAGAGCAAGTCTAAGTAACGGAGCAACATGACTAGGAGACGAGGACATGAGTTCAAATCAATGTATATTAGGATGAAACATGTATTTATCAAGACTAACCTATCCTCAATTTAGCACAATTAACACTCAACAACATTAATTGCAGAATAATCACCAATAGTTAATATCATGAATGCAAAATAGGTGGGCATCCTATAGATTCTTGTCACAAAAGAAATGATAAGCATCGATGCGTCATCGAGTAGCATGCTAAGGTGAACATCTTACGAGGCATTCATACAAGGAAGAGCTAATCACACTATCATGGACCTAATTCAGGAGAAGTACCAATCATACTGTCTCATATCATGCCATTCATGCTTCTAATCACTCAGTAGTACGATCATTATAATAGGTCAATTAGAAATGCGATGACGACACGTATTTATGGAAGGAAGCGAGATGCAATGCGAGACCTAAGCAATGTGACCAGCATGGATATAAGATGTCATACAACCACGAATTTACATTAAGGATCATCATCATAACATGTACAGAGAATTACGTAGCATATCAGGCATGTTGACATCAAATTATAACACGTATCCATCAAGTAAGGGACTCACTCTATCGTGATACTAGAACTGAACGATCACACTATCATGAACCTATTCACAGGGAGGACATCAATTATACGACTTCCTAGCATATGACATATATATTCGTGCCCTAGTATGACAATGCAATATACTAAGTAGATCATGTCAGGATAATATGGATATAACAAATGTAGCTCGAACCAATACAATGGTCATCATGAACAACAGAGCACATAAGCACAATTTCACACTAAGGATCAATCTGCAGATCAAGGAGTAGTACCACATAGTATCACATAATCATGGACAGAGCAATCAAGATAACCCGATAGAGATCCATAAGGGCAAACATTGACTCTTCCTAACTGACTCATCACTCATCTTTCCTGTGGGACTCGGATACGACATTTTTTATGGCAAGAAGACACCGGTTGTTCATCATATGAATGAAGAAAGACAGCCCCAGAAATACCTTACTCTCTACCTCGAAACTTTACCAAGAACCATCTTCTAACTCACTAAGTCAACCTTCAAAGGCAACATGACTCCCGAAGACAACGTGTTTACCAACCCGATTTTCCGTGGAGGACTCCGATATCCGGGAGAAGGACTCGATAGGATCATCAAGGAGTTGACATAGTGGAAGGGGCTGTTTCACACAAGCTGGGCTTAACCATATGAGAATAAGGATACTCCCGCTATTCCGTTAGCACAAATCAGTTAGTCCACATTTCATAGTCAGGGCATACCAATCATATCAACAACAAGCGCTTAGCATATAATCAGTCAATGACAATTACAATGATCTCCTTGGAATCTTCCAGACCCAGCTGTAAAGACCAACTAATATTTCGCCTACCCATTCCCATCTACATCCAAAAGGGATGGTCTAACGCCTTTCTACCCACTCGATCCCCCTTTAGTTGGTTCTCCTCTTTTATCATAAGCTAAGTTCATTGCTTAGTCCAATTGGGTTAGGCATATTAAGTTCATTTTGCCCCTTTAAAACATTTTCAAATCCTTTGAAATTCAAGGGCGGTTTACCAAAACATACACTCGACCCTTGCGTACCCGAATTGCACAATCTCGCTCTGATACCAACTTTGTAACGGCCTGGATATAAATACCCGAGTTACGTTTCGAAGGTTGGATACCTTCGTTCGGATGTTGCAATTCAGGTAAGGGTCGAGGTTTCAAACCTCTAAAGATCGGTATTCAAAGCGGGGATTTCGAACCCCAAACAATCAAGACGCGGAAATTCAATTCAAATGAAAGTAAAGCGAAAGCAAAGTTTTGATACAGGTGCCACGGCATAGCCGGGTCAAAACCAAAACATATTGGGTGATTTCCATTTTATCCAGTTAGAATATATTAGCCGGATTCTTCAATTCGCCAAGAGATTCCCCGTCACAGAAGCAAGGAGCAAATAAGAGCGGTACCTAACACTTTCCACGAAGTCAAGCCTGGTAATCGCCTGCGGGTCCTCTGACCGCGCTGAGGCCACATAACATGCCTATACCTAAATAAAAGATGACTAATGCAGTACAAGATTTAAATCACACTATCATGCCCCTAGTATATATAATATGCAGAAAAGAACTGTAAATAGCCCAAGACAATGCCAAGTGGCATATCCCTCTCCTACCTCTGCACCCCTTCCCGTTAGTGCAGAGACTGGCCAGTTCGGTGCTATAGCATAGCAATTTCTCGTGGCGGTGCACAAACCACGGCATCATCATATCATATCATATCATGCTCATATCGACTCGATGGACTCAGGGCACTCGATGGGGCTGGGCTACCCTATGACCCTAGCAAAGACTCTAGGACTATCACAGATAACGATCGTTCTGTATTCAAACACACATAGTAAACACATGCTCAGTTCAATGCAATCCTAGCATGATACTACATGGCATGCTTTAATATGAAACAAAACTACACATTACATGACACATCAGGCAGGAGGTCCAGGTTACTGAGTAAGTCCCGTAGGATACTTACCTGAAGATGCAGATAAGCAAGATAACACATACAAGGGCCCAAATGCAAGTCCAAAGCAATCCAAAAGCAATACACACCTATCATCAAGCCATTTTCATAAGCTACCGGACCAACATTCTTACACACGAAACCCAAGTTCTCAACATCCTCAAAACCAACCGATAGTAAAACCGTTTTCCAAAACCTTTCCGATACGATTAAATCGACCAAAAATCATTCTTCTAATTTCCTTCTCAAAACCGACATCATCAAGCCAAGAAAAAATCCCGACATTTGAAATGACACTTTTAATATAACTTCAAGCTCAAGATCAAATAGTTCAAGTTTCGTCAATCCCTTCTTTAATATTGAATATTAAAATAATATTTCAAAACTTGTTGCCCAAAGTTTTCCTAAACTCTTAAATCTTAAGTTAAGTCAACTCATTTTTAAAACAATTTCTCAAATCATATTATAGAAATAATTCCGGCATTTATCTCTTTAAAATCCTCATCTTAAAATCACTTTATAAATCATTATATAATAATACTCCTCAAATATTACTTTAAAACTAGCTCCATTTTTAAACAACATCTAATAACACACTCTAACTAATATTTAAATATAATAAATTATCAAAATCAATCCATTTTAATAACCCACCTTTATAAAACACAATACTAACTTACTTTATCTTTTCTAAAACATTTAATAAAACACCACATAATATCATAATAATATAAATATATATCAAATAATACCAATTTTAATCACTTTTATAATGTCTACTATCAAAATAAAATATCAACATCACAAAAGGTAGAACATATATATATATATATATATATATATATATATATATATATATATATATATATATATATATATATATATATATATATATATATAACCCAATATCAATTAATATTACTTTTAAAACCTTTTTAAAATATATTAAAAATTTCAGAATATATATATATTTCCCAAATCAGAAATAACAATTATTATAACATATATATATAAATAACATAACACATTAATACTTAACATATATATGTATAACATAGAAAGAAAGAAGAAAAACCCACCCGGATCCACAACCCACAACCCACACAAGGAAAGAAAGGAAGAACCTAGCCCATTCCGTTAAGCCCAAACCCGAGCCCATACCCGCATACCCAAACCAGCTTATTAGTGAACCAGGTAATTTAAAAGGTAGGAAAACCGGACCAAAGAGAAAAACAAAGAAAAGAACACTAGACCGGCCCCCCGAACCCGTCTCCTACCTCTTGCTTGCCTGCGTTCGAAAACGGGAGAAGAAAGGAGGAGGGGGAGTCTCCTCCGGCAGCCGTTCAACCCAAAATTGCTCTTGTTATGACCGACAAGACATTCCGACCTCACCCAAAACAAAGAGAGTAAAGCGCGACTGATGGAGAGAGAAAGAAATAGAGAGGTTACCGAGATCTCGCGATTCCGACTCCGAGGGGCTCCGAGGGCGGCTCTCCAGCTGCAAATCGACGGGGAAGGGCTTCAGGGAGCCTGGGTCGAACGAAAAGGTTATAAAGGCTCACCTTTATGGGTGAAATGGTCGGATACTAAAGAAAGGGTCATGACCGACCTTATGAATCGGAAAAAGGGGAAGTCAGCTGCGTTTTGGCTCCGGTGGACGGCGAGGGGTCCTTCTCCGGCGTCTTCAGGCTTCTGGGGACGGGGCTGGATGCTGGAGGTGTTGCTGATGGCTTGGGCGCGGCAGGTGGAGCTCTTTCTCACCTTCCTTCTTCTCGGAAAACAGGGGATGTCGGGTTGCTGCGCTTCTCTGGTGGCGATGGCGGTGGCGATTCCTGGTGGCTGCATCCCGCCAAAAGGAGTGGCGCTGATGGTGGTGGAGATGGATTGAAACGGAGCAAGGAGAGTGGTGGCCTGGTAGTTTGGGAAATCTGAAAAAAAGGGTGGGGCTTCTTGTGGGTTTTCTGATGGAATGCAGGAGTGAGGGGCAGTGCCTGGGTCTCTGCAGAGCGAAAAGAGAGGAAGAGAGGAGGGTGTGAAGGGATGAGGAGAGTGAGGTAGGAGGGGTGTGTATTGCTGTGTGATGAAGAGGACAAGGAGGGAGGGAGGGGACCAACCTTACCAATTCAACAGAATCCGAGAGGGAGAGAGAGAGAGAGAGAGAAAGAGAAAGAAAATTAGGAATAAAAGAGGTCCCCACAAAAGAATTCAAATTAGCGGAATAGACTCGAACCCGCTCGCCCGATCGAATCCCGACTAAATCAAATTTAAATCAAATTTTAAATCATTACGGAATTTAATATAATCTTATCGATCATCAAACTCGAAAACGGGATTAAAATCCGCTACAACCCAAATTTTAAAAAATGCCGGAATCTACTTCGAAAAGATTAAGAATGAAACGCGTTGCTCGAGGACGAAATTTTCAAATTTTTCCGAATTCCCAATTCTAATCAAATATAACTAATTACCTTTCCAAAATAATAATTTTAAAAAAATTTCCGGTCTTTACACATATATACATATATATATATATTATTTGAAAACCGTAAAATATATAGAAATTTTAGATTTTTTTATAATGATTTTTATTTGAGGGATAAGTCCCGTCCCGTCCCGGTCCCGTCCCGTCCCGTGAGGGACAAGGCTCGCGCGGGATTGAAAAAAAAGTAGTGAATCCCGTCCCGGTCCCTTCCCGCAAAAATTACGTGGGACGGGACACGGGACGACCCCTATCCCGTCCCGTCCCACGCCCACCCCTAGTTTTATGCGGGTGTGCGGGGCGGGTTAATGGGGCAGATTATGGGTGAAAAATCTTCACCCATAATCCATCCATCACCTGCACCTGCTCCCCCCGTCACCCACTTTTTTGTGGGTTTTCGCCCTGTTTTTTCTAGATATATTACCAAGATAATCGTGTTGAAATTACATTATTTGGTTTTTATAAGGATTATTCATATTTAAGGGGATAATTATTCGGTAAAATTATAAGGATTATTCAAATATAAGAGAATAATTGTTTAAATATTTATTAGTTTTGGGGAGGTTAAATTAGTAATCAATAAAATTATATATTATTCGATGAAATCACAAAGATTATTCATGTAAAGGCCGAGATTTCTAAATATTATTTTTATAATTATAGATTCTTTTCCGATTTAAAATTTATTTAATTTCTAAGACTCCGAAAAATTTCAAAAATTTCCGTCCTCGAGCAAACAATTTATTCTATTCTTTCGAGACGAATTCCGGCATGAACCCGTTATTAGATTTGAAAACGAATCTATTATGCCTTGTTATTCCGAGGCTTGAAAATATTTACGGGTTTTATTATTTAATTTGGAATCGAATGATTATTTTAATTTTATTTTATTCGTGTCGAAAAGCGGGTTTGAGGATTTATTTTCGGGTATTTAATTTGACTTTTTCCATAATTAATACCCTTCAAATCTAAGGCACCCTAACCCCCCCCCCCCAACCACTCTTAGTTGAGCTATACCCCCTATCCTCATAAGTCAACCTCTACACCCTCCTCCCATTCATCTGTCACCACCACCCTACCCGACACCACCCCCAGTCTCCTTTTTCATTTTCACTCTACTGCTCCCTCTCCTGTAAGCGCTCAACAGCTAAACCCGATCTTCCATTTTATATCTATTTCAAATTTCTTGACACCCCCATATTGCCTTCTCCTCCCTTTTCTTCATTTTGATTTCTTGTCCCCTGATTTCTTCCCCTAAACCAACATCAAAAGCCCCCCTTTCTACCTTGTAATCGACAAATCCAAAACCCAACACCACCTTGTTTCAAATCAAAATACAATTTCCCTCCTTTTTATTCTCAAGCAAACCACCTCCTCCATGTCACCCGAGCCCACCTCCAAGCCACCACTCTTCCTCTCGTCACCTCCGTCCGGACGCACCTCCGAGAGCCCACCTCTAGACCGAGCACCCTCCTCCCCTTTGTGTCCAGCAGCCCGAGCTACCCAGAGCCCCCGGAACGTCGTCGCCTCCTCCCCCGCTCAAAGCCAATCGAGCTGGTGCATCCTTGAGCCGCCGATGAACCCGAAGAACTCCGGCGAAGCCCGACGACCACGCACAAGCACTCTTCGGTAAGCCTCCCTAATCACCTTTGAACCTTGTGTAATTTCCGCTTTAGCTGGTCAGTTAGGGAGATTACGAGAGCGGGAGAGGTGAGGGCGAGCGTGACAGCAGAGTGCGAGAGGGGTGAGGACGATCCATGGCGGGGACGAAGGTGAGTGCAGCAGAGGATGCCGGATGATGATGAAGATGAACAGGGTCACGGGTGGGGCGCCTTCTTTCCCTCCCTTGTGGGCCCCGTTTCTTCTTTTATCATTTTTTTTGTTGTTGAATTTGGTAAGGGTGTAAAGAAAAGAGAGAGAGAGAAATTGGGCTGAGGGGAATGGGCTGGTTTATTTTATTTAGGGATTGGGCCTGCGTTTTGGGTGTTTTAAATTCAAAAAAATAAAAGAGGATTGGACTCGGTTTTTCAGGAATTTTGGGTCCGATTCTATGGGAGGGGATTCGGTCTGGTTTTGTGGGTTTGTTTTATTTCCATTGTTTTGTTTTGGTTCGGTTGGGGTTAAATGAAATGGGTCGGTTTTGGATTAACTTATTCATTCATTCATTTATTTAATTATTTATCTATTTCCTAGGGCTGGGCAAAATTTGGATCGGACCGTAATCGGACTGGGATCGGACCAGAAATTACGGTGTTTGGATCGGATCGGGATATTACGGTCCGGTCCCCGGTCCAAGAATTTTCTATTTCCGATTTACGGTCCAAGACCGGGACCAGACCGGAATTTCCGGCCCGGACCGGAATTGGACCGTAAACTCTATTTTTTTTTTAAAAGTCGAGAGCATTCCCTTTCTCTTTAAAAAAAAAAGAAGAGTGTGCCCTTTTTTGATGTTTTTTCCCGTGTATACGCGTTTCAGTACCCTCAGTCCCTCACCCTCCTCTACTCCAAGCCGCCTCTTGCTCGCATCTCTCTTACTCCTTCACTTCCGGCGATAGTACCCTCACGGCCTCACCTACTGTGCTCTCTGCCTCTCCTTCATTGCATGCTCACCCGCGAGAGTAGCCATCATCTCACCGTTCAAACCGACGCCAATGAGTAGTTACATCCCTCTCTCTCTTTTCACTTTTTTACGTCTAGGTTTTTTTGTGTATTTTGACAAATTAATATCGCTTTGATCATGCATGAAGCACGAATGAATGAAATCAAATCATTAATGAATGAATTTTCAATTTATAGGTGTTTGATTTAACGCAAAATGCGAATATCGGCTGTTGTAAAAGGGCGAACATGGGTTGCTGCAAAAGAGTTGTTGTAAAGTTTCGGTCCAACCGGCCTTTACGGTCCGCGGACCGTAAAGACCGGGACCATAAGTTCCGGTCCCGGTCCGATCCGCGGTCCAAATTCTTGGAGATTACGGTCCACCGGTCTTGGACCGGACCGAAATCTTCGGTCTGGTCCGGTCCAGTCCAGACCAGAAGCCCAGACCTACTATTTCCTTATTTACCTTAAAATTTATAATTGATATATTTTTGGTCGATATGTAAATTATTAGTAAAATTAGTTGATCCTTAAAATATTTATCGAAGTGTTGAAAATTATTAAAGCACTTAGTATGTTGATTTCTAGACTTTGTTAAATTATGCCGGAATTATTTTAATAGCTTGATATACTAAGTAATGTGAAGTTAGTATAATGGGTTGAATACATTAGTATTGGAAATTTATTAAATATTATTATTTAGATTGATCCACTTATTAGCGAACTACCTTAATTAGAAATCAAGTAACCTTAGGAATTAATACACCTCTTGACTTGGAAATTTTACTGATTAGATTACTCTGCAAATGATATTATTTAGATATGTTAGCAAGCATAATTTAAAAGGTATGGTTTGACTTTTGGAAACCCTTGAACCGGTTACCTGGGAATCGACTGATGAGATTTCTTGAGATTTGACTATGTGAATTATGATATGAATATGAGTTGAAACATGATGAGATGTTATATGAGATATTGCGTGATGATACATGCAAAATGATTTATAAGATGAGATATGATGGATGAGATATTATATGGAATGATATATGAGACATGATACGTTAAAACGAGATGAGAAATTGAGTTGAGGTGATAAACAATGATGATGATAATGATGATGATGATGATGTACGTTATGACTAGTGATTGATGTATAGATTATGTGTAGTGGTAAATGGATCTCGTTCTTTGTAGTATGCTTATACATGTATATTAATAATTGCTAGGTGATTTGTGACCTGCTTGCTTATCCTCTTGCTGCTTTCCTCTTGCTGATCTGCGACTCTAGGTAAGTCCTCTGAGGCTTACTCAAGTTAGAACCTCAGGCCTGATATGTCATATAGTGTGTAGGTGTTGCATCCTGCATATTCGTGTAGTAGCATACTTAGGTTGCACAACTGAACGAGCATCTGTATTCTCTTTGTGTATGGTAGAACGGGCGTTAAATTGTGAGTCCTAGAGTCATTTGCTAGGGTCATAGGACGACCCAGTCTCATCGGGTTTGTTCCTAATCGAGTCTGATATCATACCATCACTACTACAATTCCGAGCAGAGGAGGCGGTTTAGAGCAGCAGTTTAGTAAGGAAGCGGTTCGCCGCAGCGGTTTAGGAGAATTTTACGAATTTGGAAACAGATTGGTCTATGGAGGCGGTTTAGAAAGCGGTTTTTAAAACATACCCTATGGAGGCGGTTCAAGTAGCTTTTGGCAGCGGTTCATTTAAGTAAAAATAGCTATGGTGGCGGTTCATTAAAACCCGCTAAATTTTTTCTTATCTAAGGGGGCGGTTAATTGAATTGGCGGGTTTAATTTACAAGGCCCGCCTTAATTTTTCCAAAAAATGGGTGTTGCTATATACACCACAAATCCAAGGTTAAAAATACACGTCCCTAAGGATGTGCAAGCCTTGTGACTAATTAACATTTAAAAAAAATTAATTAACCCCTTTTAACCAGTATGATTGGGGTGTATATATCAAGGGCGCAAAAAATTTAAAGGCCCGCTTAAAAAAAACTCGATCTATCACTTCAACCCTCATTTCAGATCTGGGATTTCAACCCTCCCCATGGCTTCCCTCATCTCACGCTATCTCATTCTCATGCTTTCTCTTCCTCGTCTCAGATCTGGGATCTTCAACCCTCCCCATGGATTCCCTCTCTAATCGATAACTCACCAGATCTCATTGCGACGCCTCCAACATCGGTCTCCCCCAAATCGAAGATAGAGGCTAGAGTTTCACCGGAGCTCAGCCCATTTGCAGCCACTAGCATCGCTCTTCGCCTCCCCCACCATGTCTCCACACTGACGCCGGCGACTAAACCCCACAACGACTCTGAATCGATCCACTCCATGAGCACCACCAAGAGATGACGCTAAACGACTCCTCTAACTGACTAAAATTTTCAAAGCCTCAAGAGACGTCTGACTGATTTGAGGAGAATCCATCTCAGGTTAGCTAATTTCTAAAGCTTTACTGATTTGCAACAACTTCAAAACGAGTAGGAATTTCAATTTAGGGTTTCAATTCCTCCTCTCCATTGATGCTTTAGATCTAGGTTTAGGGTTCTCTGGTTCAGAATTCAGATGTAGGGTTTTCGATTTTGGTATATAAAAATTCAATCTAGTGTTTTGATTCCTCTTTTTTTGATAGTAAGAGCAAGAGAGAACATTGTAATTGGTGTAGGGTTTTCGATTTTGGTATAAAAAAAGTTCTCTGGTTCTCTGGTTCAGAATTCGAATGTAGGGTTTTCCATTTTGATATTCAATTGTAATGGGTGTTTGATTTTGCTAGTTCATTGTAATTGGTGTTCAAGTTTGCTAATCGAAATCCAACGTACACACCTTCTAGGTTAGTCCCCCCTCCTTATTTGAGTGAGTTTATTTGATGCATCAATTTTCAATCAAATTGGAAATAATTTAATGTTATTATACAGCGAATGAGTAATAGTGTACTGCCAAATATAAGCAATGTCTAAAGAAATAATTTATTTTATCATATAAAACATTAAAATGTACATGATGTAATAGGTATGCATCTCAGTAACTCCATCCACTGTGTTTTCTTTCACATTTTCTCTTTTCATTAATAAATATACTGGACTGCTTATTTTTGGATGCCGATAACGTATCATTAATCTTCTTGGCTTGAACTCTAGCTAACAATATTTGGCCACTTTATTCAAGTAGAAAGTAGAAGCTTTTGAACAAAATATCTTTACATGCTTTCCGGTATGATATATATCATCTTAAACTCGATATGATCATGTACCCTATTATGTACAGTTGCTTCTCTAACCATCTAAATTGATAGTGCCATATTAAAAAAAAAAAAGGGCTTGACTCTTGTATGATTGTTGTATATGCATTTTTCTATATTGCTCGCCATGTTTAAATGAAAGAAGAGCAATATGGTGAGTTAAACCCAAACAATATATATCTTAATAAATCTGATCTAGTCTCTCTCAGTTTTCAAATACCTAATTCAAACACCCAGTTTGTTGGTGATGAGAACAATCCTACTCAAGTGTCTCTTTTGAGTTTGCTTTCTTTGACGGATGCTTCTTTGAATGAAATGCTAATAGGTACTTTGTATATTTTTGCTAGGTAATCTATGACTAATGAGAACTGCCTCGTTTGAGTTTCAATTTAGGGTTTCAATTCCTTCTTTGAATGAAATGCTAATAGGTACTCTGCATTTATGTTCCTATGTGATTTAAACCCTGGTTTCTGTTTTTTTTTTTGATGAATTGAAGACCTTAGAGCTTTTCTACTCCACCTTTAAAGATTTCATGTGAATTGCTCCACTTTTGTGATTCTTTAAGCCCCTGCTGCTGCACTGTTGTCATATTTATTGCACCAACAGATTTGCTGTATTTTTTTTAGCTAGTAGTGGACTGAATTGAACACCTTAGAGCTTAATCTCATAGCAATGGACTCAATTCAACACACACACACAAAGAGTTGATACTAGTTTTACAGAAAACTAGTTGCATTAAGACATGACAAAAAATAATTCGGTTGTATTAAAATGAAAAGGTATATCCTTGATTGGAAGGGATTCTGAAAAGGTATATCTTGTTTGCTAACTTATTTGCCAAGTATAGTGAGCTATCTTACCTGATATAAAGAATGTGATTTTTTACTTGACATAAAAAAGGTATGTTTGGTGTTTTTAATGTATAGAAATGGGCATATGGAGCATTTCAATTTTCAAAATTATTGACTTTTCTACACGTTCGGAATTGTAGCAGTACATGATCTTTTTAATTCAACAAGTTTAGGAACTTCATAAATGCTTGAGATATCTGATATAAGCATTTCAGTTTTTTCTACACGTTCTGTAATTACTTTTGCCTTGCAAGTTAATAGCAGTGTTGAGTATGCCAAGCAAAAATGAGCTTCAATGATTTTGTTTGATACAGATGACTGATATCTTGCTCCCACTTATGTGGTAAGAGCTTCAATGTATCTGAAAACTAGGGGCACGAGTTGTTGTCCATGGTTGATATTCTAGGTATTTTATAACCCTATTCACTCCATCTCAAGGGCTTGTACCTCTTTCCTTTAGTGGTGAAGAATACTTTTCTACTTAATTAAAGTTTTCTACTTTTCTGTTATGACTTATGGACCTTTTATGTTTGATATGTCTAGGTTAAACTGTCAAAATCAGGCCAGCCTTTCAATTTTACCCTCATTGCTAGGCGTTCACATCATTATGCTGGCACCAGGTATGAATTTTAGCTTCTTGAGTGATTGAAAAAATATGTTGATTTCTTTCTTTTTCCATTTAATCATTTTTTAAAACTTGTTATCTCCAGTCCATGTTGTAGTTGTCAAAATTAGGTTAATAGTATTTTCTTTTGGTCATTTTGTTTTTCATTCTCGTGATTCGGTTAAGCCATGTACAAGAGAAAAGTTTATCTATACTTTTTTGGTGGCAGATATTTGAAACGTTGTGTCAATAAGAAGGGCCGTGCTGCCAATGATATTGAGACAGAGCAGATTGTATGTGAAGAGATCTCTAGTGAATGCACTTTTGGCATTACTGCTGTTGTGCAGAACCGGGGATCAATACCCCTTTTCTGGTCCCAAGAGACCTCCTGATTGAATACTAAGCCTGACATCATATGTATGTTATCCCTTCTTTCTGTGCACATTTTGTTTCAGATCTCCAGTAAATGCAGGTTTTTTTTTTCATTTTAATCTTTGAATTTAAGTGGCTGATACATTCTTGTCCATTAGTAAGTTTAAGTTCCTATTAAGATGCCTGTTATTTTTTCTTGGATTTGATTATTTATTGTTTTTGACATAAATTAAATGACATGCATATATTTGGCTCTAAAATTATATGTACATTAAAATAGGAATGCCTAGTACTATAAGTTACCCTATTAATATGTACATTAAAATATCAATAACTCTATAATTTTTTCTATATTTTTTTAGTAATTAGGAGATATTAACAATGAATATAAACTAGATTTCATACGTTTTTTTGCTTGCTTCGTCATGTTTTTGGTTTTTTTATGCAGACATTTTCTAGCAGGAGTCTCTGTGCTACGACACTATCGGACTACGTTTCTGGATGATTTGATAAGACTGATGGAAGATGGAATGAGGTTAGAGGTGTTTCTTTTAATTACTTATTTATTTGGTTATGTCCGTCTTTTGCTGTTTTGTTAAAAGATTGAGGTACAAGCATGCAATGGATAAAATGTTTTATCGAGGAAGTTCCTTTGAGGTGGAGTCTTGGACTGAAAATTTTAGGTTAGCTGATGTCATCTGATCAGCATAGTTTCAATCATTGAGCCATCTACCTTTTGAAAGGTGTATTTTCGTGATTTATGTTCAGTTAGACTATGGTTTGTTTGCAGCTCATTTCTAAATTTGCTTCAAATGGTTGTGGTAAGTAGGTTAAGAGAAGATTGGAACTATTGGTTTTAGATTTTATTGAATTATCTCTCCTTGTAAATCAGGATGGTTATATGTACATTTTCTATTAATTCTTTCTGAATATTGGCATGACTATTTTTTTTATCTTTTGGATGTCTATTTATAAAAAAAAAATGTAGTGGTAATCACAATCACCATGGCTCTACTTTTCTAGGTTATTAGTGGGCTCTTCCTTCTGTGCTGGTTTTAGCAATCAAGTAAACAGTGATAGCTTATTTAGGAATGCCTAGTACTGAATTGTTTTTGCTGTTGATGACCATATTGCAGGTCTCTCGATGACATTTTGCTGATCAACGTAGAGGGTCTATATTGCCCATGTTGCTATATTTTTTGCGCGCATTCCACTTTTTGTGTAGGTTACAAACTATGCCTTCCCACTTTTTGCGCGCATTCCACTTTTTATTCTATTTTCGATGTAGTTCACTTGGGTTTAGCCTTTTGTTAATATATACTACATAACTCTTAGCAAACCCAAATTTTGAACATTCGACTGATAGCTAGATATGTATGTATATTTGTAATGAAACTGTTGTACTTAATGCTATAATGCAATGAAAGTGTAATATTTTGAATTTATATTCTTCTTTTTATAGTTAATTTTAAATTTATGATTTCAATATATATATATTTAAAATTATATTAAACAGGTGTGCTATGAATAAACCGTAGCCAAATCATTCATTTATAAGCTATACAAAACTGTTGCCATATAACACTAAACGCTGCTACAGAGCAACAAAACCGCTGCCAAAAGCTTAAGATCCGCTGCCAAAAGCTTAAGATTCGCTGCAAAAGATAAATATAACCGTTCCCATATGATAGTCAAAATACTATCCTTTTTATTAAACCGCTGCCAAATATTAATCAAACCGCTACCAAAGTTTTATAACCACTGCCATAGACCAAGAAAACCGCTTCCATATCCAACCAACTGCTGCCATAGGTGTCAATTATCGCCTCTATAAGCTTCATGAAACCGCTGCCTAAGGGTTTTTTTACCCGCTTCCATTGTTCCCACTCAAAAATGTCCCCATAGACTTTGTGGCAGTGGTTCAATGCACCTTTGGCAGCGGTCTATCCGTCTAGCAAGAGCCGCAGCCATAGGCTTCTGAAACCGCTGCCATAGGTCTATGGAAACGGGAGCAGATGGTGCGGTCGGTAAACCGCCGCCAAAGGCCTTAGGCAGCGGTTATAGGGCTTTAGGCAGCGGTTTTTGACCGACACCAAAGGTCGGAAATGTAGTAGTGCATGAGAAAGAAAGAAAGAAAATAATGACATATGAAATGAGACATGACACATGATATATAACATGATGAGATGTTGCTATATAGCATTGAACGCGGCCGATTCCTGCACTAACGAGCATGGGTGCGGGAGTAGGAGAGGGACATGCCACTTGACATTTTGTGCAGGATCCCATTTAATTGCTTTCTGCATATATATAAACTGATAGCATGCTTGTGTGTTTAATATTTCCGCACTGCATTAGAGCGTCCTTTATTTAGGTATAGGCACATTATATGTCCTCAGCGAGGTCTTCAGGGCCCGCATGAGTGGCTCGACCTTGACTCGTGGTATAGTTTCAGGTATTTGATCCTTGCTTGTTCCGTGCTTCCATGACGAGGGTTTTCTTTTGGGACGTTCAGACCAAGAGATTTAATTACCACCCAACTTGGCGCTTTGGATGTTTATATTCGTCTATATTTGTTTTGACCCGGCTCCGCCGAGGCAAGTTGTATTGTTAATTTCTTTTCTTTATGTTTTGAACTATAAATGATTTTGAGTGACTTAGTCAAGTATGACAGGTTATGGTCCCCAATGGACTTCTCGCGAATTTAGGGTATGAAATCCCTTCTTTTATCACTTACACATTGTTTTGAAACTCAACCCGTACTCGAATTGCAAGATCCGAACGAAGGTATCCAATCCTTCGAAACGTAACCCGAATATTTATATTTGGGCCGTTACAATTCATAGGTAAGAACAAGTTTAAAACAATTATTTATAAAAATTATGCATTATTCAGTGAATCGATCGATAATCATTATTTATAAATAAAACATAATTTTGTTGAGTTTGACCACATATATACGGTAAACAATTATATGTGTACATAGACCTGTCAATCGGGTCATTTGAGTCGGGTTCGGATTTGAGTCATTCGGGTCGTGGGTAATTCCGGTTTCGGATCAATCGGGTCACCGGTCATTTAGGGTCGAGCCAAACCAGGTTTGTCCCGGGTTCGGATCGACCCACCAGGTCAAAAGAATTTTTTGAAGACTTTTTTAAAATATTAAAATAATATCAAAATTAAATTTTAATATAAATATGTCAAATTAAACTAAAAAATAATATTATAATTAAATTTATAAATGTTATTATAATAATATTATTATATTAATATTTTAAGCATAAAAAATCATATTTATACAAATAAATGTTCTAAACATACTATAATTATAAAATACATAAGTTATTTAACTAATGAGTGACCTTAATGAATACAGTTGCATGACGAATCTATGTGAGATCAATCTGGTGCATGTGTGACGTCTACATGATGCTGACTCACCGGGTCGATTTTGACCTAATGGGCTACTGGGTCTTGACCCTAAAAGTCCCGGGTAATTCAAATTGGGGTCAATTTTGAGTCTTGGGTCTAAAATACTGGGTTCAAACCCGTAAAATTATCGGACATATGGGTCGGGTCATGTTTTGATAGGTCTATGTGTACACCACAATTAATCACTTCCACAATTTTTTTACAATTAATTAACCACAGTTAACAAGCCACACTATCTCACTAGAACTTAAAGTTCTATCCTTTGGAGCCTCCTCAGCCTATCCACGTGTCAAGCCTTAGGGGTTTTTTTTCCCTTTTGCCCTTTCTTTCTCTAATTTCTTTGCGAACGGTTTTGCCCTTCTGCTCTTCAACACGGTGGCAACTGCTTGCAATGGCAGTTCAGATTCAATTTGGGGTTTTCATGTTCTCGTGTTGTCTCCTCTCTTTCTTCTCAATCGATTCACCACCGATCCGGTGAGAGCCTCACCACCACCACCATCACGCCGCAAGGTGAACACGTCTATCCTCTTTTCCTTTCATTGTTCCTCCGGCGAAGCCACCCCTAATTTCATCTCTCTGGATCGAAGAAGCTTCAGATCCGGAACAAGGACATCGATCATGGTGGAAACGATCAAAGATCATCACTGATTTCCATCTCCATTGCCTTTTTGGATCTTCTTTCAACCTCAACTGGTGAGTTCTCCTTTCAATCGTTTAATTTGGCCTCAATTTTTTCGTTGTCTTGGTTCTGATTTTAATATCGCCTTAATTGTTTTGTTGTCCTGGTTCCGATTTCAATTGGTGGGCATGACTTCGAGCGTTGATTGACGACCAAATCTGTGTCGTGTCTACCATCATCACCATCACCACGCTTCTTGCCAAGCTACTACGCCTTCCAAAGCTCTCAGGCCTGTCTATAGGGATTATAAGGTGATATTAATTTCTGATCACTACTGCATTTTAGATTACCTCTTATTGTTTAGTTAGGTGGATTTTCAATCCCGATTTCATCAATTTGAAAAACTAAATGACAATTGATCCGGTGTGCCCAAACTCACCAAAAATCTCTTGGAATTTCTTGTTTTGATATACCATTTAGTCATGCACTCTACCTGTTTGATGAAATGTCATAGAGAGAATCATGAGAAAAAAGATCCTGTGTTGAATTGATCAATCTCTATAGGACCGCCAATGGTTTTGTTTCAGTTATATTATCAATTTGAAGGTCTATTCAATGTCTGCATTGATAGTTTCTGGGTGTGTGTTGAATCTTGCTGCTATAAACATGGATTTACCTGCTATTGACGTTGATTTTGATAGAGTTTCTTCACTGAGTTTTCATCAATGCAATCAGGATGTTGCTTTTGATAGAGTTTCTGCAAATCTCAAACTTGTCTCTTATACTTCTCAAAATTGAATTGTATGTGATATCAAAATGAGGAAAATAGAATAAATTATTTACAATTGGAATTGCAATTGCAATTGTAAAGGCACAAATTGCCATCGGCATTGACCCTCCTTAGCCAAGCATCTTCCACCGTCGCCGTCGCCGACCAGTAGATCTGTGCACCAAACCTTCGTTGAGCTTTATTTGGGCACGAATCACCATCGCCATCGAGCCTCCTTAGCCAAGTGTGGCCGGCCTTTGCCGCCGCCGACCACTGGACCTATGCAGCAGACCTTCATCGACCTTCGCCCTTCTCCGCCACCTTCGATTGCCCATAATCGCCTCTCCCCTTGAGAACTAGCCGTGCTCTTCACCTGGCCATAATTTAAGGGTTTTATTCCACCTTTCTCACGCGCTCCATGGGTGAAAATGGGATTGGGTTTTACTTTTATTTAAAATACTGTCCGTGACACATGACACTATTCCGTCTCCCCGTTTCATATAGATCAAAGGTCCAGATCTGTGCACAAGGTACACCCTAAGTCTTGTATTATATAAGGCTTGGGGTGTCTGAAGCCCCCCTTAGCTCGGAAGAAACACGTAAAAAAAATTATTTTGGATTTTTTGGTAATCTTTTACTAATTTTATGGATAAAAGAGTGTAAAAAGAGTAAAAAATCACAAAAATAGTTTATCTTAGTTGGTAAGGAGGTGTATTTATTACCTTGAGATCATGGGTTCAAATCCTTTTAGCCTCATTTTTTAAAATAATTTTTGTTTCTTATAGTTTTCTTCTATTAAAAATGTCTAATTAAATAACAAATTTTAATTTTTCTCCAATACAAACAAAAACATTATGTCCTACAGCCGGAGGGCTCTAAACTCCTTGAGGAGTCTCTATTCTCCGATGATGGAAAAAAGAAAAAGAAATCGATATCCGAGAAGAAGTTTTGGAGACTTATAACTAGCAGGCACTGGCTGATTGTGCTTCTAGGACGTGTGGTGGAGAACAGAGTGGCGGTTTTCTGTCTCTTCCTGTTATCGACTTTCATTGGCAATCCCGTTGTGGCAAAGAAGATCCGAATTCGGATCAGGTATGTACGGTGTGGAAACTTACATCTGTTGTGTTTCAGTCTAAACCTTATTCAATTAATTATTCTATTTTGCGATGTTATATTACGAAGATCTCCCGAATGGGCAAACAAAACCTTGTTGAAAATAAAGAGACTGAGGAGTTTTCTTTCTCCAATGATGTTGTGGAGTGGAGAAACGGTATGAAGGAATCCCTTGACATTAATGTTGCTAGAGGAAACACCAGTACAATGATGAAATAGAAAAGATTTATCAAAATGAAGGCAATGATATGTTTGTTTTGGTATATACTCTTATTTAAAACTGGCCTATCATTTCTCTTTGTGTGGGTACTGGTCTTGATATCAGTGTGCATAACGATGTGGATGGAAAGTTTTTGTGTGATGTGGCTTCTTGTTATAAACATTGATGATGTAACTAAGGGTGATGAAGCAGTGGTCTATCCTGTGGTTGTTCTGCATTTCACCATGGGTTATGATGTAAATTTGGAGCACAAAGACAAGTTAAATCGGGATCGCTTTCTGTCGATTACGCCCTTTGCCGCTCCTGGTTCATCTCTCTTGATGTGTGATCAGTTGAGGCTGGTGAGGACGGTTAGGCTTGCCAAATGTGAACTCAGGTGGTGTATCAACAACTCAGGTAAAATCAGTTCTGCGTCACCCTTGCTGAAGGGTATTTCCAACAAATACTATAGAAACGAGTTTTTTACTTATAAACCTATCTTTAGTTTTGTTGGGATATCATCTTGTGGCTCTTTTGCTATCTCCTTTATTTTGACTACCCACCTATGGCAATTATATTGGTTTTGTACTAAAGCTTATGCCTATTCCTTCATGTATATGTTCTTTATCAAAGCTCTCTTGCTGGTGTGTAATTCACTTTCTGATCATTCAAGGGGTCATCTCCTTTCGTCTTGATTATGTTTATCTTCTTTACTGGTTGATTAAACATTTCTTGCCACTTACATTTCATGAATGTGCAGTCCAGTTTCTATTCTATCCATTATTCCCTCGATTCATGGCGTGGTATGTCTACTTTTATGTGTTGATTTGGTGTAGAACAGTAATGGATTATTGCTCGATGTACATATTAAGTTGGCTGTATGTCTGGACTATTTCTTTTGTGAGTAGATGTAGACCTAGGTATTGTAATAACAAATATGTTGATCACTTTGGGAAGGACTAGTTGTATGCTAGGAATGTTAAATTTCGAAGGTTCAAACTTATATCTACGAAATGGTTTTCCGAGTTTTTTGTGATTGACATTAAGATTATTTTGATTGAGAAAGTGTTGATTAACACGATTCCAAGACAACACCACATTAGCATTATTGGGAGTAATTGTAGGGTGATGAAAAATGAAAAACGAGGATTAGTTGACAAAATGTTTAATAAGAATTTTGCATCTAAGACGTTTAATGCCATTACCATTAACCAAAATCCTAATAAGGAACAATTAAGCAATTTCTACTTCTTCCCTTGGTCTTGGAGTTGTCTTGTCTCCTTTATTAAGTGGGGTGTCCTGTCAATTATGTTGTTTAAGGAATTCAAGTTCTTTAGACACAGTCACACTAGGATATTATTTATAAAACAAAATCTCATGAAAAATACGCTTAATGACAATATTCGGCCTTTGTCAGAAGTAATACAACCTTGGCTTATGACAGATTTAGTAATCAAATAATGAATAAAATCTATAATTAAACCAATGTAAAGCCATCCATAAATTTTAAATTTTTCGGGTTTTCATAATCATGAGGGAGGATAATATTCGGATTATCCTACGGATATTTTATAAATATTAATTAAGTTCCGGTCTTTACAATCTAAACCCTTGATTTATTTGAATTCTACGGTTAAGATTTGTTCCTATTTTACATCCTAAGGGGTGTTCACGCAGGAGTCAACCCCTATATATATATATATATATATATATATATATATATATATATATATATATATATATATATATATATATATATATATATATATATATATATAGGGTTGCGCTCCGGTGAAAACCAAAATTGCGATAAAAACCTATGAGGACCGGCTTTTTAGCCCCGTTCACTGGCTTTATAGCCCGGTTATAAATAGAACCGATCTATAAGGTCACATATTTTAGCCCGGTTTTGAACAAAACCGAGCTATAAAGTCACTAATGTAATTTTAAAACTTGAGTTTTCAACACGGTTTTTAGGTTTAACCGATATATAAAGTCATGTGTTATTTTAAAACTGGAGTTTTTAGCACGGTTTTTAGGTTGAACTGAGTTGTAAAGTTACTATGTAATTGAGGTTTTTAGCACGGGTTTCAAATAAACCAAGCTATAAAGTAGTCCTCACGGTTTTTACCGCAATATGAGGTTTTCACCGGAGTCAATCCCTATATATATATATATATATATATATATATATATATATATATATATATATATATATATATATATATAGGGAGGGTTCAAGTGAGAAGTAATTGGTCCGGTAAGAAGAAAAGAAGCAATGTCATTGGTCAAATTTCATTAACAAAAATTAAATTAAAAAACAGCCCCATGCGCATGTTCTCTTCTCTTCTGATTCTCAGATCTAAACCTTTGCAATGGCCGCCACCGTCATCTTCTCCTTCATCACCGGCGAGCACGAATCGTCGAGCATCGATCCGAACAAGGACAGGTGATACAGGGTAAGCCGTAGGATTGCCCGATCTTCGACAATTAAGACTCAAAGGTAAGAAAAGAAAAAGAACAATACAAGGACTCAAAAGACTCGAAATTGAACAAATAAAAGACTCAAGATGCGGCTGTAATTGAAAGTAAAAGGCACGAAATTGAAAGACACGATAGAGGGGTGAGGCGATCTATATAGAACAAGCTAAAGACCCTTGATTCGATGACCAAGAACCAATAACAATGACTATATAACCCGACTCTACAACCTTACACAACCAAGGGGACAACTTGGAGGCACAAGGAGGGGGTCGTAGATATCTAGGATCACCAAGCTTCGCGAGATTGACAAACACAAGGCAAACGAAGCGGAAACAATACCAACTCAATCGACAAGACCTAGTCTTGAGCGATTGCTCTCGAATTTTGTTTAACACACAAATCTGAAATTTTCTTCCATTAGAGTGAATAATGTGTCCATAACAAAAACCTAAAGCCTTTACTTATAATCCTAGAAGCTTAAAAGATAAGCATAAAACAAATAATAAAATAACATAAACTTGCTTTCCAAGAATTTCCAAACTTGTTGAGCAAGGACATCCAAACTTGATGCCCAAGGATCCATAGGCAGCTCGGCTAGGGCTACTAGCAATCGGCCTCATGTGTACTAGGGCTAAACCGTATACTAGTCCACACAAAGGTCTTCAATATAGGCTCTTCTTGTAGTTGGGCTGCGCTTGATGATAGAACATGACTCATGAACATAAATGTATCCCTTTGAAGCTTCTTAGCACGAGCTCGAGTCATAGGTCCATCACCAAGTATGATAGGTGTGTCCAGAGGTGTCTTAGATGGTCCTCCATAGACTTCCCTTCTTGGAAAGGATTCGACCACGAATCCAAGTCCTCATCAACGTCAAGATACGGAATGAGATCCGCGACGTTGAATGTAGCGCTCACATCATACTCTCTTGGAAGCTCCAATTTGTACGTGTTCTCTCCAATCCGTTGAAGCACCTTGAAAGGTCCATCTCCTCTTGGTGAGAGCTTGCTCTTCCTTTGCTTCAGGAACCTCTCCTTCCTTAGGTGCACCCACACAAGATCTCCTGGCTGGAACACTACATGTCGACACCCCTTGTTGGCTTTGTTGGCATTGTACTCGGCTTTCTTCTCTAGCTTTAGCCGTGTACGCTCATGCAACTCCTTGATGAAATCAACATGTTTTCCTGCATCAAAAGACTCCTTTTCCCTCATATGATATTGGGTAAGATCTAGTGGGGTTAGTGGGTTATTGCCATAAACACACTCAAAAGAAGTTAACTTAGTTGATGAATGCATGGTCCTATTGTAGGCAAACTCCACATGAGGTAAGGCTTCTTTCCAAAGCTTTATATTTTTCCTAATAATGGCTCTAAGGATGGTGGTTAAGGTTCTATTGGTCACCTCAGTTTGACCATCGGTTTGAGGGTGACTGGAGGTAGAAAACAATAACCTAGTTCCTAGTTTATTCCATAAAGTCCTCCAAAAATGACTAAGGAACTTAACGTTCCTATCACTCACAATTGTCCTAGGCACACCATGCAACCTAACTACTTCCCTAAAGAATAAATTAGCAACATTGGAAGCATCATCGGTCTTATGACATGCAATAAAATGAGCCATCTTAGAGAATCGATCTACAACCACAAATATCAAATCTCTCCCCTTCTTAGTTCTAGGTAACCCCACAATAAAATCCATAGAAATATCCTCCCAAGGGGTTGTAGGGGTCAGTAAAGGGGTATATAATCCATGGGGCATTAACCTCGATTTGGCCTTTAAGCACTCGATAGATCTCTTAAGGCAATGGTCTACATCCCTAAGCATATGAGGCCAATAAAAATGTGTCCTAAGTGTATGATAAGTCTTATCTCTCCCAAAATGACCCATTAATCCTCCACTATGGGCTTTGATACCAATTTGATACGGGGTCAGCCGTATGATGGTCGATCTTTTAGTCACCTTGATCCCTTCCTTGAGCATGGGTTGCGCTGTCCTTTGCCTTAGGACCACCGTCATCTCGGCCTTGGGGTTGTTGTGATCAGCCTTGCCTCCATGGTTGGGGTTGTCCACCCATGGCTTGTCCTCCTTGGTTCATATACTTTGGCTTTCCTTTCTACTTTCATAGCTAAAGGTAAAAGATCAGTCATAGTAGTATGAGGTTATAAATCAATTTCATGAGCTAAAGAAGGATGCAAAACCCTAAGAAACCTTGCCATGGTATCTTCCTCATCCTCGATCACATTCGCCCTTAGCATTACCTCTTGTATGGCATTGAACATCTCTTCAACACTCTTAGCTCCTTGTTTAAGATTTTCGAGCCGTTGTTTAAGCTCTAAAGTTTCATCAGATATGAAATTTCGAATGTCCCGGATACCAAATAAAAGATCATAATTCCTGTAACTAAAACCATTACTCCAACTATGACTGTTTTTTTCTGTAGAATTTATACTTGTATTTTCACGGCTACTTGTATTGCCAATAGGATCAAGACTGCCCATTGATTTACTTAGCTTTTCGAGAAATTTCCAAACGAACAATTTCAACGAAATCTTTCAATTTCTTATTTTACTATGATGGAATTGCCATGAAACGACTTATTAGCAGATTAATAGATCATTTTGGAATGGCATATACATCACACATCCTGGATCAAGTAAAGACTCTGGGTTTCCAGCAAGCCACTGTTACATCTATTTCATTAGGAATTGATGGTCTTTTAACAATACCTTCTAAGGGATGGCTAGTCCAAGACGCCGAGCAACAATGTTTGATTTTGGAAAAACACCACCATTGTGGGAATATCCAAGCGGTAGAAAAATTACGTCAATCCATTGAGATATGGTATATCGTTGTCGGCAACGTGGAGGACGTAGAAAGCATGTCGCCTTGACCTCGTCGGAGGATTGCCGAAGCGATAGCGATTCATCATCGTCCGTGATTTGTGGATCATGTCGACGGGGAACTGACATCCTTCAAGTGTGCACCCTCTCCCCTTCAATCTGAATCTTCTCCCATCTTCTTTTGTTTTGATGATGGTGAAGACATGGAACTCACCACCCTACGGTTGTAATCAACACAATTTAATTAACTACCGAACCCAAAATTCGCCTTCTATTGAGAAACATTAAGCATGTAACGACCCAAATATAAATATTCGGGTTATGTTTCGAATGATTGGATACCTTCGTTCAGATCTTGCAATTCGAGTTATGTTTCGAAGAATATAAATATTTGGGTTATGTTTCGAAGGATTGGATACCTTCGTTCAGATCTTGCAATTCGAGTTATGTTTCGAAGAATATAAATATTCGGGTTATGTTTCGAAGGATTGGATACCTTCGTTCGAATATTTATATTTGGGTCGTTACATTAAGCATGTAACGACCCAAATATAAATATTCGGGTTATGTTTCGAAGAATTTAGGGATTTCGCACCCTAAATTCGCGATAGGGGCGTCGGGTACCCCGAACCTGTCCTACTTGCCCAAGTCACTCAAAACGTTTTAAATTCGAGAGCTTGAAGAAGGAAATCTCATAATACAAATTGTCACGACATGGCCGGGTCAAAACCAAATACGAGAAAATAAGTAGCAAAAGTGTGGAGTTCAAGTCGATCTTTCTCTCCCTCTCACTACGCCATAAGATATCCCCCGCCATAACAACACATGATCAAGCAAGGGTATGGGTACCGGAAACTAACCACGAAGTCAAGGTCGAGCCACTCATGCGAGCCCTGAAGACCTCGATGAGGACATATAATATGCCTATACCTAAATAAAGGATGCTCTAATGTAGTGCAGAATATTAAACACACAAGCATGCTAGCAGTTTATATATATATATATATATATATATATATATATATATATATATATATATATAGAAAGCGATTAAATGGGATCCCACATAGAATGTCAAGTGGCATGTCCCTCTCCTACTCCAGCACCCATGCTCGTTAGTGCAGGAACCGGCCGCGTTCAATGCTATATAGCAAAGTCTCATGATGTCATATATCATGTCTCATGTTTTGTTTTATATGTCATTGTTTTCTTTCTTTAATTCTCCTGGTATAATATCAGACTCAATTAGGAACGAACCCGATGGAACTGGGTTGCCCTATGACCCTAGCAAATGAGTCTAAGACTCACAATTTAACGGTTGTTCTACCATACGCAAAGAGAATACGAATGCTCAGTTAATTGTGCAACCTAAGCATCCTACTACATGAATATACAGGATGCAACACCTACACACTATATGACACATCAGGCACGAGGTTCTAACTTCAGTAAGCCCCGGAGGACTTACCTGGAAGTGCAGAGCAGCAAATTAAGGCAGCGGGATTAAGCAATCCAACAGATCAGAAATCACCTAGAAATTTCATAAGTAATATAATAAGTCTAAGTCTAATTTACACAAGCACACAAGCTACATATGAAACATATAAGATACACATAATAATATAACCCATACATTAATCATTATCAACATTATCATCTCATCTCCATTTCTCATTTAGTCTCATCATCTCTCATAATCCGACATCTTTCTCAATGCGATCATAATATCATCATCATCATCATTAGTCAACTCATCACATTCTTATTTCCATGAATTATTCCAACATCTCAAATTACCCATTTCAAATATCAAAACTTAGGAATTAATTTATTCACATAAATCATTCTCAACAAATTAGTTTAAATAACTAAATAAATAAATCAAAGGAAAGATAATCAATTACTTAACCATATAAAGGATCACAATCCATAAAATATTTACGTAACCTTCACACATTAAAATAATATAATCAACAACTAATTAATATATTAAAATCAGATTTTAAATATATTATAAAATTGATAATTAAATACTCCAATTAATTCCATATAACATTAAAATAAAAATTTAGGAAAAAATATAAATAATTTGAAAAATAATAAAGAGTTCACAAGTTGTTGAATTATAACCTTAAAATAATATAATCAACTAATTATTCAAATAATTCAGATTTTAATAACTTATAATGAATAAGTAAATAATGAATTAATTAAATAAATAAATCAGAAAAACAAATTTAATAATAATTAGAATAACATTTATATAACCAATATATTAATTTTATAATCCAAAATATCCAACCAGATTAACCCAAACCGAAGCCCAACCCGTTTCCTTTCCTAGCCCAAACCCGAATCCTTTACCCGACCCAAACCCGGGTCCAACACAGCAACCCTGCAAAATAAAGAAAAAAAAAAGAGAACCGGAAGAAAAAGGAGGTGAACCTGACCGAGCCAAGAAGAAAAGAAAAAAAAAGAAAGAGAGAACCGGGGGGGTCTGAACCCGTCCTCTTCCTCCTCCGTTCATCGGTTCAGCGCGCAACAGGGGAGAGAGGTGAGGCCCCCGCCGGCGGTTGGATCCCCCCGCCCTACTCTCGAGCTCACAGTCCCTGACCCAAACGAACCCAGAACGGACCAAAGAAAAGAAGAGAAGGTTGGGCTCATCGAGAGATTTCGAGGTGGTCGGGCGCGCCGAAGCTTCGTCGGAGGCTCGATTCGGCTCCGTCGAAGAGGGAGGAGTCTCGGGGCAAGCCTAGGAGGAGTTAAGGAAGGTTAGAGATGGATCTTTACAATGGTTTTGATCGGAAAAAGGGGAGACGAAACTCACCGAAAAATCAAACGAAAACAGAGGAAGGAGAGGCGAAGAGGCTCGGCGGCAGTGCTCCTGGGCTTTGACGACGAAGGAGGAGGCTTCTGGGTGCTCCTCCGTGCTTGTGGTGCAGCTGCTGCTCGTCGAGGACAGAAGGAGGTGGAGGGCTCGACTATTTTTGATGCAAAATAGGGGCGTCGGCGGCGTACGGGGATGACAACGACGACGACGTGGAATTGATGGTGGTTGCTGAGTGTGGCTGGTTGGCAACAACAGGGTGAGGGACGTCTGCTGGTGGCTCCTGAATCAGAACGAAAAGAAGAGATAGAGGAGGAGTTGGAGGGTGGTGATGGTGGTGTGTAGTTTTGAACAAATTAGGGGTGTTGGGTTGGAGATGAAGTGAGATGTGGAGGATGCTGGAGGTAAGGCGAAATGTAAAGGGGGGTGGAGGGGGTAGCTGTGTGACTTGCAGGAGATGGGGTGAAGATGTAAAAGAGAGATGGAGGTGAGGTGAAGTGTAAGGGAGATGGAGGTGAGTGGTGACGGGTGGGATGGCTTAGGCCACTTAACAGCCGAAATAGGAGGGGTAAGGAATGGCTATAGGAGAAAGGTGAGGGAGGGATGGTGAGATTGAGTGTGGGATTGGTTAAAAAAAGTCAAAATTACTACCCGAAAATAAATCCCGAAACCCACTTTTCGACATTAACTCGACATAATTTAAAATATTTAATCGAATCCGAATTAAATAATAAAACCCGAAAATATTTTCAAGTCTCGGAAAATCAAGCGGAATTATTTCGTTTCCAATTTTGAGTAACAAGTTGATGCCGGAACTGTTCGAAAGAATTTATATAAGTCATTGGTTCAATAACGGAAAATTTTGAAATTTTTTCGGAGTCTCAGAAATTGAATAAATTTTTATCGAAATAAAATTTATAATTATAAAATTTTTATTTAAAAATCTCGGTTTTTACAAAGCACATCACCTGCACTGCATTATGCGATAATGGATTCTGTGAGGAAGGCAATTGAAAGCTCAGTGTTTGTTTGATGCACAGAGCTGAATCCCATAAAAGATGGAAATTGCATTCCATTAAACACAAATATTTTTTACCCCACTTTTTTTTAATTGTCGCCTATAAGCATTTGGGTTTCTAATATGTAAATTTATCATTTATCTACTACAGACTTGAAGTAAGTTTAGACTTTTAATAACAAGTGGTTAAACATTTTTATATTAAGTGGTTTAGGGTTTTAATACCAAGTGGTTTAAGATTTTTATACCAAGTGGTTCAGATGTTTTAATCAAGTGGTTCAGGGTTTTAATACCGAGTGGTTCGGGATTTTTAAACCAAGTAGTTCTGTACATATAAATCCAAATAAATTCTAGGGGTTCATGAAATATAGAGTAGTGGTTCATGAAATAAAGAGAAGTGGTTCATCAAATAAAGAATAGTGTTTCATCAAATAAAAAGTATTGGTTCATGAACCATTATATTTTAAAAACAAACAAATAATTAATTAAAAAATAAACATTAAAAGAAAATAAATGAAGAATGAAAATTTTACAATTATTAAATAGTATTGGTTCATGAAATAAATAGTATTGGTTCATCAACCATTTTATTTTTTAAAAAATAATTAAAAAAAACAATAAAATAAAATAAAAGAAGAATGAAATAAATAAATAGTAGTGATTCATGAAATATAGAGTAGTGGTTCATCGAATAGAGAATAGTGGTTCATAAAATAAAAAGTATTGGTTCATGAACGATTATATTTTAAAAACAAATAATTAATTAATTAAAAATAACATTAAAAGAAAATAAATGAAAATTGAAAATTTTATAATTACTAAATAGTATTGGTTCATGAATTAAATAGTATTAGTTCATCAACCATTTTATTTTAAAAAAAATAATTAAAAAATAAACACTAAAAGAAAATAAAAGAAGAATGAAATAAATAAATAAATAGTAATGGTTCATGAAATAAATAGTAGAGACTTGAAGTAAAAGTGTAATACCAAGTGGTTGGGGGTTTTAATACCAAGTGGTTCAGGATTTCAAACCAAGTGGTTCACCACATATAAATCGAAGTAGTTCACAAAGTAAATAGAAGTGGTAATGAAATAAATTCAAGTGGTTCATGAAATATAGAGTAGTGGTTCATGAAATAAAAAATAGTTGTGTAAAGACTCGAAATTTTAAAATATTATTTTATACATTAAGAATTAATTTTTATTTAATATTGATTTAATTGGGATTTGAATTCTAAGATTTCGGAAAATTTTTTTTAAAAAAAAAATCCGTCCTCGAGCAGAATAATTTTATTTTAGTTCTTCTGATGTAAATTCCGACATAAATTTGAATTTGATTAAAAACGGATTTATTTCGCTTCTTATACCAAGTCGAGTGGAAGTATTTTACGAATCTATATATAAAATACTAAAGCAGAGGCCTGAAACGGCCTCTGGTGCGATCTCACATCCATGAAATTTTCTTGATTAATGCGGGATTATTTTTGCTTTGATCTTTTCGGGGCTAATCAATTAATAAGCTAATATAGTTATGTGAAAAACTTATCTTTTTAGATCAAATAATCTATTCATTTTATTTGTTTTCAATAGATAATAATCAAATTGAAGTTATTTGTTTTGAATAAAAAATTGGTTGGGATATGTAAATCTTGGATATGGACATGATGTTAATTTTTTATGTACCGTACTTTTTATTTGCAATATATCTTTTGAATTGTATATGAAGTACCGTACATTATATTTTATATGATTTTTTTTTCTAATTATTGCTTTTGAATTTGTACTTTGTATTTGCAATATATCTTTTGAATTTTATATGAAATACCGTAATCAATCTTGGATACATTATATTTTATATGATTTTTTTTCTAATTATTGCTTTTGAATTTTTATTCAAAAGTCGGAATTTCATAAAATATTTATTAAAAAAATTGGTCGAAAATAATATTTTTATACAATCTAAAAAGTATTGGTGAACATTTTGCACATGTAATATTTTAGATTAAATTCAGGTGCAATTCGCATACGTATCATATTCTGGATTAATATTGTATTATCTTTTTAAAATGTTAATTAATATAGTAAGTCAATATGATTTTGTCATGTTTGTTAACAGTCTCACTTATTTTTATAAATATTCAACATTATATCTTAATTAGTTAGAAAAATTATCTTTTTTATATCAAATAATCTATCCAATTTATTTATTTTCAATAAATATTAATCAAATTGAATTTATTTTTTTCAATAAAAATTGATTGGAATAGATAAAAAAAAACAATGCTAATCGAATAGGTGATATATAAGCTTTTTGACATGAATCAGATGATATATATTGAAGTACTCAATCTCTTTGTTGGAACATATCAGAAGATGTGTACGTATATAAGCAGATGTACTGCACGCCATTCAAATCTAGGTTAATTAGTTAGAAAACTTATATTTTTAGGTCAAATAATCTATTCAATATTTAGTCACTTATTATACGTTTTAGATCAAATTAAATATAATATATATAAACATGTACCATGCCGTCAAATTTCGGTCAATTATTCTACCTTTTATATCAAATCGAATATAATATATTTAAATATAAATATTTACCATATTAATTTGATGATATTCTTTTGAGAAGAGAATAACTTAACTGTAGATCATATTAATAGCTAGGTCATTTATTAAGATACATTTGATGTTAATATATATACATTTAAATAGTTTGATGAATACATATGCTTCCCCTTTTACATCATCAATATATATATATAATAATTATATCAAAATAATATATCCGATCCTAATAGCTAGGTCATTTATTAACAAGAAATTTGGCCCAAAGGGGCCTTTGGGCCAAATACAAAATGTCCCACGGATTGGGCTTTGTTAGTAAATGACCAAAATATTTTCATAATACCAATACTACCCTCGTTTTAATTTATCCCTACCCCGGCCTCAACCCTCATTCAGTCATTCTATCTGTTCTGTCTCCCATGGCCGCCTTTCGAATTTGATCCATGGTCACCTCTAGCTTTCTCTCCCTCCCTCCTTCTCACCCGCTTTCACTTTTGTCTCCCTCTTTCACTTGTTTTCACTCCCATCCCTAGGTCGTCTCTCAATCTACTCTTCTATCCCATAGTCTCATGCCTGCAGCCCTGCACAATCGATTTGGGAGAGAGCTCCGCTTGTTTGAGGGTTTGCCCAATTAGAGTTGACGATTCGGGGAATCCCACCTGCGTTACGACCCTATTAGATCAATCTTTGATCTCCTTGGAGTCTTCCTCCTCCTTGTCGTCACCGCCGGGAGCTAGAGAGGGTGGATTGTAGAGACGGAGCTGTCGTGCCAAAGCTGTCAGCCTATGGGAAGTGATAGAAGAGTCCATGGGAATCACCGAATTGGGGGAAAAGGTTGAAGATGCTTTGAAGATGGAGATACCGAATTTAATACACTGTAGCTTTCTCGTAGTTGTGAAGTTTGTGGTGTTTTCGTGTATGAGATCGAAATCGATCTTCAAAGTGTCAACTGGACTTTTCAACAATTCATAAAGTTTTGCATAAGAAATAGAGTTGTTTTAAAGAGGAGACCGGAGTGGGAGACTGTAGCAAGTGGTTGCCAGTTGCCGCTTAGATTAATACTTATTATATGACATAAACTTAACAAATTCGATCGGCTTCTCCTCTGATTTTGTTTAATTTAGTGTTTGAAGACTTGCAAATTGAGAAATAAGAGGTCGAAACGCGGAACTATGGATCTCGCTTTTGGCGTTGGAGGGAAGATCGAGAAGGACGAGGTTCTCTCCGCTGTTTGCAAGTAATCAATTTGTTCTCTGTGAGACATTGAATGGAAGGAGGAAGAAGTGTTTTTTAGAGGGGTTGAGTTTTAAAAATGAAAATTTAGGGGTTTAGATTAGTGATTACAGAATTATTGGATGAGATGAAGTTGTGGAAAAGGGGGAGTAGTCACATATAAGTGTCATGCCTAATAAGTCAGCTTATAAATTGTGATTGTTCGTCAAAAAAGCTACACGTTATCACTGCTCATAGATCTTGAAAAATAAAAGTCAATATTGATGTATAGAAAGAGATTTTGCTTTGATGAATAATAAAAAAATGGAAAAAAAGTTGTCATCATATGTTCATCCACAATAAGGGTGTTGACACTGTAATCGTGAAAAAAAGTTGTCATCAAGGGTGATGACACCACTAATAAGGGTTTCTGTTTTTATTTTGGTTACAGCGTCTGTGACCCTCATACCCATTCATAAATTAGAGGAGAACTGTCACCACATGTATTTTAGCTTCTCATTAGCCCTTATAGGGTTTGTGCTTCTCTTGTCCTAGGGATTTCCTTTGGTTACAGTGTCTATGACCTTATTATTATAGTGGTGACAGTGTTTATGACCTTATTTTTATAGTGATGACAGTGTCTATGACCCTATTTTTATAGTGGTGACAGTGTCTATGACTCTGTTTTTATTTTGGTTACAACATCTATAGGGGTTTCCTTTGATTACAGTGCCTACGCCCCTTTTTTCATAGTGGTGACAGTATCTATGACCCTGTTTTAATAGTGGTGACAGTGTTTATGACTCTCCTACCCATTCATATATTGAAGGAAAACTGTCTACCTAATGTCTTTTGGCTTCTCATTAGCCCATTTAGGGTTTGTACTTACCTTATCCTAGGGTTTTCCATTAGGGTTAAGTCTTTAGGGTTTAGGGCCAAGGCCCTAAACTCTAAATCCTAAACCCTAAACCCTAAACCATACTGTATATCACATGTTCTTTTGGCTTCGCATTAGCCCCTTTAGGGTTTGTGCTTCCCTAATCATAGGGTTTTCCTTTTGGTTACAAGTGGTGACCATTGTTAAAGAGTGGTGACAGTGACCCCGTAAAAAAAAAAACTCTAAAAACGAAACTGTAATAAAAAAAATCTCATGTCACCACACACGTATCACCACTGTTAAAGAGTTGTGACAGTGACTCCGTAAAAAAAAAACTCTAAAAACGAAACTGTAATAAAAAAAATTTCATGTCATGCACCACACACGTGTCACCACTGTTAAAGAGTGGTGACAGTGACCTCGTAAAAAAAACTCTAAAAACGAAACTGTAATAAAAAAAATTTCATGTCACCACACACGTGTCACCACTGTTAAAGAGTGGTGACAGTGACCCTGTAAAAAAAACTCTAAAAACGAAACAGTAATAAAAAAAAATTTCATGTCACCACACACATGTCACCACTGTCACCACTGTCAAAGAGTGGTGACAGTGACCCCGTAAAAAAAACTCTAAAAACGAAACTGTAATAAAAAAAATTTCATGTCACCATACACGTGTCACCACTGTTAAAGAGTGGTGACAGTGACCCCGTTAAGAAAAACTCTAAAAACGAAACCGTAATCAAAAAAATTTCATGTCACCACACACGTGTCACCACTGTCACCACTGTTAAAGAGTGGTGACAGTGACCCCGTAAAAAAAACTAAACTGTAATCACAAAATTTACATGTCACCACACATGTGTCACCAAAAATTAATGCCTTTGACCGGTTAATGGTCAATAGTCAAATTAAAAAATTGGAAGGAGGAAAATGGGAAGGAAGGGCAAAAGTGTCAATTGTGGACACTCCCCTAATTTCACCTCTCTTTTGTCCTAGGGCTTAATTTTTGCCCAAATTATGGACAATCACCAAAAAAACCCATTTATTAATAGCTAGGTCATTTATAGCTTGGTCATTTATTAAGATACATTTGATGTTAACATATATACATTTAAATAGTTTGATGAAAACATATGCTTCCCCTTTTACATCATCAATATATATATAATAATTATAACAAAATAATATATCCGATCCTAATTTCACCATAAAACATCAATAGTTACTCTTTTAAATTTTTTTAAAAGAGTAACTGTTGATTCAATATTAAATAATATCAATTTTTTTAAAGGCAATGAAGTCAAATTTCAATAATTCATATTTTTAAAATAATTTGTAATATAAGATGAAAGAAAGAAACTAAAATTTTGTATTATAAGATCTAAAAAACTATATAAAATAAAATATTGTAATATCTGATGCGATTCGTATACATGTCATATTTTGAATTCAAAGATGTTTAATATAATAAAATTTATTAAAAAATCGCAGAACGGGTGAGTAATAAAACTACTCTCGTCTATTTTCGCAAGCATTGGAAATTATTATTTCGGGTTTGAGGATTTGGATATTTATTTTTGAATCGAGTCGGGATAAGATCGAGAGAGCGGGTTTCGGGATCTGTTTTTCAGTTAAAAAAATTTGTTTCTTTTAGGAGACCATGTGTCTTTGTCTTCTACCCCCTTCCTGTCATCCAAAACGTTAAAGGCATGCTTCCCTTGCGTTTCGATCAGATTGCTGCCCTCCCTCTATCTTCCTAGGCTCTCCTTTTTCCTTTCCTCATGCCAAGCCTGTGCAACACCCCTACTATCTTCAATTGTTTTGATTTCAAAAGAACCAACTCCCCTTCTTTCACTCAAATCTCAAGCAACCCACACCTACTCTCCTCTCTTCATCCTCTCTGTTTTCCCATTTCCATCTCTCTCCTTCACCCCTCCATGACCTAACCATAAAACCCTTGGTCGAGACCTCTTTGAGCAGACGGAAACCACCACCATTTCAGTCACTGGAGCTCCACACAAACACAATAGCCTCAATCTCTTCCTCCTCCATGTTCAGCTCCAGCAGAGCTCCTCTCGAGAGCCTTTGCTTCGTTTTCTCGAGCACCTGGCCGAGCCCTCCAGCAGCTGGTCCTCCGAGACCGAGCGGTAACAACTATTACACCCTGCCTCCAACGTCCGAAGATGAAGTCGAGCCCGAGCTGTAGGCCCGGAGTCACCAATGCCGAGCTGCCCCGCCTCTTTTCCCCTGTTTTTCCAAAGAGTCCTCCTCCTCCTTTCGATCGAAAACATCATAAAGCTTCACCTTTTTTACCTCTCCCTTCGTTCTTGGCCGAAGCCTCAAGCTCCGACGACCCCAAAATCGAGCCTCCGAACGAGCCCGACGAGCCTCCAACGAGTATTGAAACCACATTACCTCGGTGAGTGTAAAGACCGAAAAATTTTAAATTATTATTTTATAAGATATTGAACTGTGATTATTTTAATTTCTATAATTCGGGAAAATTTTGAAAAATTCCGTCCTCGAGCAATATATTTTATTCTAAATCTTTCGAAGCGAATTCCGGCATAAATTCAAATTAGATTTAAAAACGGATTTTACTTCTGCATTCTTACCCCGAGATTTGAAATTATTATTTAGATTCCATTATTATTATTTCGGATTGGAAATTTCTATGTAATTTTCGATTGAGCCGGTACTGGTTTGAGCGAGCGGGTTTCGAGGTTTATTTTCCGGGAAATTTTAATCTTTGATTGGGACCACAAGGTTGTCTTTTCTTCCATTTCACACCAATATTTCAGCTCTCCTTTTCCTCTTCAGGCTAAACACAGCCCATTCTGATTCACCCCACACTCAGCCCTTTGTTTTTAATTTCACACAAACCTTATCCTCTCCCATCTTTCATTTCAAACACACACCATCCTCTTCTCTCCCTTTCTCTTGTTTTCTTTCACCCTTCCAAACTCAAAACCTCAGCCACCACAACCATCCTCTCCACTCCTTCCATTGTCGTCCACCACCCTCCATCCTCCGCTATTCGAGAGCTCTAAGAGTCGAGCACCTTGCTCTCTATTTCAAGAAGAGCAGCTAAGATCCTCCTCTTCTCTTCCGTCGAGAAGCATGAGCCCCATCCCCCCCTCAATGTCCGAGCACAGGATCCGCTCAGGAGCAGCCGAGTCGTCGAGCACACCTCCTCGTCCTCCACACCTCTGTTTCGCGTTTAGACTCGGTAAGGCTTCGATTCTTCTTCCTTCCACCTCCATATAGTATAAAGGCGCAACCTTTACTGCATCCCACTCTTCCTAGGCTCTCTCCTTCAAGCTCCTGTGCCGACCCAGCCCAATCGACTCCGAAGAACTCCGGCGAAGCTCGACAACCGCGTAAGATCTCCCCTTGGTGAGCAACTACCTCCCTTTTTTAATTCTCTGTGGTTTCTTCCTTTTTTCGAGCTAATAGAGAGAGAGAGAGAGAAAAAAAACAAGATCTGCGAGAGAATAGAGAGCGCGAGAGCGAGAGCTGGGCGAGGGAAGGGAGACGATGAACAGTGCCGCGGGTTGGGTTTTATTTCTTCTGATTTTTTGGGTCCGGTTAGGCGTTAATACAAAAGGAAATCGGTTCAGTGCTTAAAAATCAGATGGGGAATGGGTTGTGGGCTGGGCCGGGTATGGGCTGGCGCAAGCGGATCCGGGTAAGGGTTTGGATCCGGATTTTATAAAATGTAGTGGGCTCGAGTTTGGGGCCATTGGTTTCCTTTTAGTTGGGCTGACCTTTGGGTTTTTTAAGGGTTGTATTATATGTTATGATATATTATGTGGTTTGTATATATTTGTTATTTGATTAAAAGATTATGATTATTATATATTATTCTGAGTTTGAGATAATTAATATTTTCTAGAAAACTATATATATTATGTATATCATTTAAGAAATAGATTATTGGGATATATTATGTGTTATATTATGATTTCGAAAATGTGTTCTAAAATGTGTTAAAATGATTATAAGGTTTAAGACTTACCTGTGTGTATATATAAATGATTTTAAAATGTAATTAGTAAATAAATGGGATATAAAATATTATATGATTTTATTGTTCGGAATAGAAATATCTTAATTGCACTTGGGCTAGAAAATGAATTTGGGAAAATATTTTAAGGGTCGGAAATTGAATTAATCTTTTGAAAAGGATATTTTCGGAAATCATTCTAACCTTGCCGGGTTTATTTTGATTAAATAATAGAATAAGTTGATTTAAAAGGCAGTGCTTTGTAAAGGGGTTTTGGGTCGAGTATGATTTGAGAAAATGTTTTAAAGAATTATTTAGTCTAACTTGAGATTAAAGAGTTTTGGAAAAACTTGGGAATTGACTTACTTGTCTACCTTGTGTGTATAGAAATTATGATATGTTGATATTGTTATGATATGTTATATGATGTGATGACTTGAGTATGAATATACCTTAGAGTATGAATATGACTTATATTTATAATAGTGGTGCATTATTTCTAAATGATGAGTTGAAATGATCAAATGTTGAGATTATGGGATTTTAGATATTGAGATGAGATGAGATGTGACATGGTATGTGATGCATGACGAGATAAGTTGAGATGATAATGATGAATTAATATTAAGATGCGATATTCTATGATTTCGTGAACTTATATGTGATAGTTAGGGGCGCCTTGTGTGACTGAGATATGCTTAGTGGAAATTAGAAGTAGACTCATATACATTACTTACATATGATAGGTTATCATCTGTGATGTATGACTTGCTATATACATGGATTCTGCCTTTTGTTGTTCTGCCTACCCAGGTAAGTTCCTTTATGGGCTTACTCAGATTCGAAAGAGAAATCTCCTGCTTGTAATGATATGACATACTAGGTGCTTCATATGCATTTAAAGCATGCCATGTAGTATTATGCTAGGATTGCACTTGTGAATGAGCATTCGGTTACTTTGTGTGTTTGAAAAGAGAACGACCGATATCTGTGAGTCATAGAGTCTTTGCTAGGGTCATAGGGTAGCCCAGCTTCATCGAGTGCCCTGAGTCAGTATTGTCGATATATGAGCATGATGATGAGATAGCCCAGCACCATTGGGCATGAGCATGATATATGATATGATGATGAGATATGATATGATGATGAGATACGATATGCTATGATGAGATATGATATGCTATAGCATCGAACTGGCCAGTCTTTGCACTAATGGGAAGGGGTGCAGAGGTAGGAGAGGGATATGCCACTTGGCATTCTTTGGGCGCCATTACAGTTGTTCTGCATGTTCTTCCAACTAGGAGCATGCTAGTGTGATTTAAATTTCCGTACTACATTAGAGCATCTTTATTATAGGTATAGCGTATGTGTATGCTTGCTTACGAGACAGAGTGCGTTGGGGGGACTCGGTCTGACCCCGCTCGCACAAATTGTTTTTAGGTATGCTTGTTTTATGTTCCTATGGCGTGGGAAACCCCCCAGGCGAATGCGAAGAACCGGACTAACCCACTAACTTGGCTAAAGGCTTTCTTGAATCTATGTTTTATAGATTTGGTTTTGACCCAGCCTTGCCGTGGCAAGTTGTACTTTAGTTCCGCTTTCGCAGTTTCTTTCAAATTCATTCCCGCGACTTCGATTGCTTGGGGTTTGAAATCCCCGTTTTAAATACTGATCTTTAGAGGTTTGAAACCTCAACCCGTACCTGAATTGCAACATCCGAACGAAGGTATCCGACCTTCGAAACGTAACCCGGGTATTTATATCCGGGCCGTTACAAAGTTGGTATCAGAGCGAGGTTGTGCAATTCGGGTACGCAAGGGTCGGGTGAATGTTTTGGAAAATTGCCCATGAATTTCAAAGGATTTGAAGATGTTTTAAAGGGGCAAAATGAATTTAATATGCCTAACTCAATTGGACTAAATATGAACTCGGCTTATTAAATATGATGGATCAAACCAAAGGGATTGAGTGGGTAGAAAAGGCGCTAGACCATCCCTATTGGATGTAGTTGGGAACGGCTAGGCGAAATATTAGCTTATTTTTTACAGATGGGTTGGAAGACTCCAAGGAATTGCACCAAGGTGGTTGGAGTGGCGAGTTAGGTAGAGATCGTGAGGTTTTTGCCCCTCCGGCCAATCGCTCCTCGAAGAGCGGCATTAGATAGCTTGATGTGCCTTATGTATTAATTGGGCCTGAGAACGATCTCCCTCGAAGGAGATCATTATAATTGTCACTGACTGATTCTGTGTTGAGTGCTATTATGCTAGAACTAGTAATATGATGATATACTTAGACTGAGTGTTGCATCTCTATGTGAGTGGGATAAGCGAGGAAGCCGACTCCTTCTGTATAGTTGGAATTTCTGTCTTATAGAGCAGTCTTCTCCATGATTCACTTGTTGGTGTCTTTCCCTTTCGTTTTGCCTCTGGTTCGACAGGTTTGGTTAAAGGTTGGTGATAGTTGAGAGATGTCCATTCCTTTATTCAAATTTCCTCCCCTTCTATCTTCCTCCATATCTCATTTGGCATTCTGATCGAGTCGTTCTCTATGGTATCATCGTCTTTCACGGAAAATGGAGTTGGAAACCTAATCATATTCGGAAATTAGGTTCGGGAACATTGACTACTTGAGCTTATGATTAGTATGGTACTTGACACCATAGGTCATGCCACGAGGTGGTTAGTGTACTAGAATATCAAACTTCGAACGGTTCTGAGTCGATGGGATGGGTTGTCTTATGGGGTCATCCTCCTCGATTCTCGCAGTGGTCAACTGGTATCTCCTTGTCATGAACTTCTATACGAACTCCACCATCTTCTTTTGGGAGTAAAATGAGTACCCTTTTATGTTCTCGAAATGAGTCACAGACGCATTCCACGGGAAATGAGCTTTCGAGTCTGTGGGGATATGTCGATATTGCCCTTGAAAATCTCTTTTTGGTTATAACGGTAGCCCTATATGTGATTACGTGACTTGATGCATTACTGTGCTGAATGACTTGATATATCATTGTGTTAAATACATGTCATACAAATATTTATTGATGTATACACCTTTACATGTATCCCTTGTATCCATGTGAAGTCACACTATCCTAGGCTCGTATTGTTTCCCGCTATGTTCTTCCTTGGTTTCATATGATTGCCTTATGATTATCTTGAACTCTCGCATATGTCGGTGCTAAGTTATTTAATGTACATGTGTCATATGTTGCACATCTACGCCTTTCATCGAGACATTAGTATCTTGTGGGACCCATGACTTGTGGCTTGTGTAAATTCATGCCTTACTTGTTTTATGATTTGCTCCTTAAATTAGGTCCCCGATAGTATTGACATTCGTTTCCTATGCCCCTGAAATATGATTGATATTATACCTCGATACTCATTATGCCTTATGTGATTCTAACTAGTGTCATGCCTATCCATTTGTCTCATGATGTTGTTCCCTCATGCCCCATGACATTCTTCTATGCACTTAAGAATGAATAGTTTGACACCTTGCATGCTCACACACCACATTGTGATTAGATTCCACGTTTGCTCTTAGTATCATACATGACATGTGTCTTCTAAACTGTAACTCATCATGAGAACATGTGCTCTGATTATCTCGTTTTATGTACGCGAATGTTGCATTCAAAATGTTATGTTGTTTCCATGTATCTTAGTATCTAGTAGCACCATAGATGATCATCTTGCCATCATTAACCTCATACTCTGATGAACTTGATATGACTAGGATATGTCACATCCCTTGTTACACCCTTGCTTGAGATCAACACCTTTACAACCTTTGCATGATGGTTGCTAGGCACTCGCGTGATTACCCTTATATGTGTAAATGTTGTGTATTGATCTCTCGAAGCATGACACTCTAGGAGCATTACCCTGGGTTGCATTACGACATGTGCATGATTCACATGTTACACTTGCTTATATTCTCCTTATATACATTGATGTTCGTTGTGATGGTAGCCTTGCCTAAGCCTCTATGACTCCCTATGTTATTATGTAAAGTTATTCGATGCACCTTATTCTCACCTATTTAGGACTTGTCATGTACTATTAGTATCATGTGGAATCTAAGCCCTTAGAAATATGACTTGCATAATTCCATGCCCACTTTGTATCATCGTTTAGTTACACTTGCCCTAGGTTGTGATAACCATGATGTTCCCCTTTATATGATCTTATGACTATCTGAGCATGTTTTATGTTGGTAACCTAGTTATCATGTTATGCCTCAACAACCTAGTAGCATGCTTAATATGACTAATAACGTGTTTATGTGAGCGTCTCATATAAATTATTGTTCTTACCATATGATGCTCTTGTGATGCGTATTGTATTCTAGTAGCTTGTACCTCATCCGACTATGCACCCCTTATTATAGTTTAAATCATGCCCATGTCACACACTATAATTTTGCTTAGAATATATATTGTCGATCCGCGTTTGCCTTGTTGAACTCATATATTTGCGAGTCATATGTTAATTAGTAATTGGGTGCCACATTACGTGTTTATATAATACGTCATGATTTATGCAAGTATACACGGAATATGGTTTTAGTGCTAAACTTGTTCCTCAGTGATCTTATTTGGATGTACTTATGCCACGTCATGACCAACTAGTATCATGTAGGACATGCTTTCCGATTATAGCACATCGTATGATTACATGTCATACTTATCTTATCATGTAGACCTTGTCGTTGTATGACGTGATAGTTATTGTGCCCCCTTATGTGTTCTTTTTATAGTGCTATGACGTGTTTGAGCATCTTAGTATCGGATTCTATATTGATATGACTTATCTATGTGTGTATCCGAGATGGGTAATTAATCATTAATATCTGATAACTCCCTCCCTTGATGAAAATCGGAATAAAGTTTCAAAGGCCTTGACAGTTTGTCTGTGTCAAAGGTCTTGGAGCTTTAACAGTATTCATGAAATACAAAACCTGTTCTATATATTATTATGTCCGAATATTATTTAATATTATATACTTCCATTATATTATATGGCTAACTAACCTTTCAGGAAGTATTACTCGAATTACTTCTTTCCTTATTGTGCATATTGAGGAGATCCAAATTGGAGAGATCATGTCTTCGAAGTGTCCAAAAATAGAAGATCCTTGGGCGCGCCATGATCCGAACCAGCCGTTGTTGAAGATCCTTAGGCGCCATGCTGCTTCTGTATAAAGGAAAGGAAGAGGAAGACAAAAAACATCTGTGGAACACAAGCTTTCATACACTCAAGCCTTCAAGCGAAATCTGTCTTCTTCGTGTGCTCTCTGCTTGTCCTTAAGAGTCTGTTATTTCATTTCAAAGCATTTGAGAGTTACACTGTGAGCTTATAGGATATATTTCGAGAGAGTGTTATACTCAAGAGTTTGTAACTCAGGAAGTAGACACTAGGCGATTGATTCACTAAGTGTAAGAGGATTGTACTAGATAGCATAGAGAGGTGGGGCTCTTCTAGATTGGTCTAGGACTCCAAGGGAACGTGAGTTGACTAGATTGCAATTGTATAGGAGAGAGGCTTCTCGGGGAGCTACTAGGATCCTAAGTCTTGTGAATCAATAAAAGCCGGTTGAATCCTAGGGTTGTGGAAGAACCCTAGGCGGGGACGTAGGCCAAGTTCGTGTCGAACCTCGTAAACAACTCATCGAGTCCTTTACTTATTGCTTTACCTTATTTCCGCACTTGGTTCTACTGTTTAACTTTGTGATTCAGGTTTTCAGAGAAAAGACTAAGTCTAATCTCAAAGGATTTTGCACGAGCATCAAAAGTCTTGATAATGTGCGAAAAACTGGCATACTCTATTCAACCCCCCCTTCCAGAGTATTTCTATATTACTTTGTTTTACATTATCGAACCTTCAATTGGTATCAGAGCTTTACTCACTGTTTTTTGATCTAACAATCTTGTGAGTTTTCGATCATGTCTGGTGAAGCAAGCAGAGGATTTGCACAAGGAAGGTCCACGAGCAGACCACCACTCTTTGTAGGAAACAACTTTGTCCACTGGAGATCCTTGATGAAAATGTTCATTATAGATCAAGATCTGGAACTTTGGAACATTATAGAGAATGGTCCGAAGATTCCAGAGAAAGACGGACCAAATGGAACCAACGTCGCAAAGAAGGAGTCTGAATACATCCAAGCGGATCTTGAACTCTTCTCCAAAAACTACAGGGCTATTAACTTACTTTATTGTGGTCTTAGAACTGATGAGTTTAACCGTATTTCATCTTGTAGGTCAGCTAAAGAGATTTGGGACAAACTGGTCGTCACCTATGAAGGAACGAGCCAAGTGAAAGACACCAAGATCAGCATCTTCCTTCGAAAATATGAGCTCTTCAAAATGAAGTCTGATGAGTCAATCAAGGCCATGTTCACACGATTCACAGAAATCACCAACAACCTTGACTCTCTCGGCAAGAGCTTTACCAACGTTGAGAAAGTGAGGAAGATACTGAGGTGCCTCCCAAAAGAAAAATGGGGTCCAAAAGTAACAGCTATAGAGGAAGCACAGGACCTCACCACTCTACCCCTTGATGACCTTCTTGGGAAGCTGATCACGCATGAGATGATCCTTAATGAAGACGATGGAGAACTTCCAGCTAGCACTAAGAACTTGGCACTCAAGTCTAAAAAGGATGAGCCTAAAGATGGATCTAATTCCGAAGATGAGGATGACGATGAGGATGATCCTTTTGCTCTTATCACAAGAGGCCTTGCTCGAATTCTCAAAATGAAGAAGCAATTCAACAACAAGGATGGATCAGAGTCTTCAAAATTTCGAGGTAAGCCTCAATACAACAAGTATAAAAAGAAGACTAAACCGTTATCTTGTTTTGAATGTGGTGAAACAGATCATCTCGTGAAGGACTGCCCTCAAAAGACAAAGAGCCAGTCCAAGAAGGGTGACAAATGGAAGAAGAAAGCCATGGTGGCAACTTGGAGCGATTCTGACTCTGACTCCGATGATGAGAAGGCCAATATTTGTCTTATGGCCTCAGAAGATGAATCCCACGATGAAAAGCTTGAAGCTACTGTAAGAGAACTTATGGCAAGTCCAAAAGAGGTATTATCAGAATTCCTTTCCAATATGATTGCCAATGAAGAGAAACTTATTGCCCAAACTAACATTCTTATTAAGAGAACTTTGGATCAGGAAAGAACTATTGAGGATCTGTCTATGAGGGTTAAAAGTCTTGAAGCTTCTTATTCAGGTCTTGACATTAAAGTCAAGACGCTTGACTCAGAGAAATCTGAACTCAAGCAAGATCTCTCCTCTCTAAGAAATGAGCTTCATGACTTAGAGAACGAGAAGATCTCCCTGAATAATAAGATTCAAGACCAACAGACAGCCCTCATAAGTTTTACCAAATCCAAAGGCACTCTTGATAGGATGTTGGGTGAGCAACAAAGTTCTCTAAACAAAAGTGGTATTGGTTACAATCCAAGGTTTTTAAAGAAGCAACACATTACCACCTTTGTAAAGGCAAAAGGAAGCAGAACCTCTCCTATATGTCACCATTGTGCTAGAAAGGGACATGTAAAAGAGACCTGCCCCTATAGAAGAAAGGATCCATATATTATTCGCAATACATTCCCTGTTCATTTGAGAAAAGAACGGATAACACAAGTTTGGGTCCCAAAAGGCACTATTTTACCAAATATGGTTTATCCCAATAATGGATCCAAATTTGCTTATTGGTCTAGCCACAAAGGTTGATGTTTGTTTTGCAGGAGATCACCAAGGTGAAGGAACATAAATGGATCATTGATAGTGGGTGCTCGAGGCATATGAGTTGAAAGAGTTCTCTCTTTCATGATCTAAAGGAGCAATCTACGGGAACAATCACTCTTGGTGACAAAGGAAAATGTGACATCGTCGGTATTGGTAGTGTTGGAAGTGATTCCAGCCATAGTATTAAAAATGTCTATCTTGTTAATGGTTTAAAGTTTAATTTGCTTAGTGTCTCTCAACTATGTGATAGTGGCAACTATGTCAGATTTAACAAGAAAAGATGTCTAGTGTGCAGAGAAGATACATGTGAAGTTATATTGACTGCATATCGTTACAACAATATATACGCTGTAAATGCTGATCAAGTGGCACAAGGAAGCTTAACCTGTCTAAAGGCTTTGACGGACGATCCAAAGCTCTGGCACAGGAGACTCAGTCATGTGAGTCCACATACACTACAGAAGCTTGTGTCCAAAGGGCTTGTAAGAGGGCTACCTGAGATGGACTTCAAAGGTATTGATATATGCAATGCATGCACACGAGGTAAACAAACACGTAGCTCTTTCAAACCCAAAAAGGTTGTAAGTTCTTCTAGACCCCTTGAACTTTTACATATAGATTTATGTGGTCCTATGCGAGTCAAATCTCCCAATGGTAAAAAGTACATGCTTGTTGTTGTTGATGATTTTTCTAGATATACTTGGGTTGCATTTTTAAAAGAAAAATCAGAGGCCTTATTTGAGTTTTCAAAACTTTGTAAGGAGTTGCAAACTTTAAGAAACGAGCCCATAGTGTCAATTCGGAGTGATCATGGTAGGGAGTTTGATCAACTTCAGTTTGATTTGTTTTGTGCTAAATATGGCATCTCCCATAACTTTTCTGCTCCTAGGACACCTCAACAAAACGGGGTTGTGGAACGCAAGAACCGCACCTTAGAGGATATGGCCAGGACTATGCTTTTAGAAAATGCATTACCTAAAACCTATTGGGCTGAAGCTGTTAACACAGCTAACTACATTTTGAATCGTTGTCTTATTCGTTCCATCTTAAAGAAAACTCCTTATGAACTTTTCAAAGGCCGCAAACCACTTATATCTTATTTTAAACCCTTTGGCTGTACATGTTTTGTTCATAACAATGGAAAAGATAACCTTGGAAAATTTGATGCGCGTAGTGATGAAGGTATATTTCTTGGCTACTCCACAAGTAGCAAAGCTTATAGAATCTTCAATAAAAGGACCCAGTTAGTTGAAGAAAGTATACATGTTATATTTGATGAATGCAATGACGGTTCTCTGAGTGAAAGTGTTGCAGATATAGATCTTAACATCCATGCAGAGAACGAGGAAGGTGATGATGCTGCTACCAAGAACACAAAGAAGAGGAACATGCAGGAACAAATTCTTAACACTGAAGAATTGGCCCAAGGTGTTGAAGATTCGTCCAAAGCCCTTGGTGTCCAATCCAACAGTGTTGAGACGTCAGAAACTGCTGTAACTGAACCTAACAGGACCACGGAGTCAGATGTACCACAAGTCAATCCTACTGGTGTGACGAATCAAGGAGCTGAGACTAGCAAAAGGAAATTCAAATACTCCTCATCACACTCATTAAAGGATATCATTTCTGACCCTACTTCTAGTGTTCAAACTCGTTCTAAACTTAAAGATCTTTGTGCTTTTCACGCGTTTGTTTCTCTTATTGAACCAAAGAAGGTAGATGAGGCACTTCAAGAGCCAGACTGGATCATTGCTATGCAAAGCGAGCTTAACGAATTTGAAAGAAACAAAGTCTGGACCTTGAAGCCAAGGCCAAAGCATCAATCAGTCATTGGCACACGATGGGTATTTCGAAACAAGCTAGATGAGAATGGTAAGATCGTGAGGAACAAGGCAAGGCTTGTTGCTCAAGGCTACAATCAAGAGGAAGGTATTGACTACGAGGAGACCTTTGCTCCCGTAGCCAGGCTTGAAGCCGTTCGCATTTTATTAGCATTTGCATCTTTTATGAGCATAAAGTTATATCAAATGGATGTCAAGTGTGCTTTTCTTAATGGTTTCTTAGAGGAAGAAGTATATGTGGCTCAACCCCCAGGATTTGAAAGTTTGGAATTTCCCAATCATGTTTATAAACTTGACAAAGCGCTTTATGGTTTGAAACAAGCCCCAAGAGCTTGGTATGAGCGCTTGTCAAAATATCTTTTAGAAAATGATTTTAAAAGGGGGTTGATCGACAAGACTCTTTTTATCAAGACCAAAGGAAAGGACATTTTGGTTATTCAAATATATGTTGATGATATATTATATGGTGCTACTAACACATCTTTGTGCAAGGAATTTTCTGACATCATGTGCAGCGAATTTGAGATGAGCTTGATGGGTGAACTCAACTTCTTTTTGGGATTACAAGTTCATCAATCCAAGAAAGGGATCTTTGTCAACCAAAGCAAGTACACTAAGGATCTCTTGAAGAAGTTCAAGATGGATCAATCCAAAGCAGCCAAGACTCCCATGAGCTCAACATTATCTCTAGATCAAGACAAGACTGGGAAAAGTGTAAATCAAAAGGAGTATCGAGGAATGATTGGATCTTTATTATATCTCACGGCTAGTAGACCTGACATCATGTTTAGTGTTTGCATGTGTGCTAGGTTTCAAGCTGATCCTAAAGAATCTCACCTCGTGGCTGTAAAGAGGATCTTTCGATATCTCAATGGCACTAAGGAGCTTGGACTATGGTACCCAAAGCAAAAGGATTTCACATTAATTGGATATTCTGATGCAGATTTTGCAGGGTATAAGGTGGATAGGAAGAGCACATCAGGATGTTGCCAATTCTTAGGAGCATCCTTGATCAGTTGGCACTCAAAGAAACAAAACTCAGTCGCTCTATCCACTGCAGAAGCCGAATACATTGCAGCTGGAGCCTGTTGCTCCCAAATCCTTTGGATAGCTCAACAAATGCGAGATCTTGGCATCAACCTCAAAGGCATTCCTATTAAATGTGACAATACAAGTGCCATCTCCATCACTAAGAATCCTGTTCAGCATTCAAGGACCAAACATATTGATGTAAGGCATCATTTCATTAGAGACCATGTTGAAAAAGGTGATGTGTCCATTTCATTTATTTCAACTGATTATCAATGGGCTGACATTTTTACTAAGCCTTCGGCAGAGGACAGGTTCACCTTCATAAGACGAGAGATTGGGATGCTTAACAAGGATGCACTTTAGTAGGGGGAGCTTTCCCTTTACGAAAGATAATATCTACTTAGTGTCAAGACCTTTGAGAATTATGTCAAGGTTTGTGAACTAAATGGTAGATTACATACATCGGATCACATATTTTTGGTTAATATCTTTCTAGATATTTAATCAATTATATTTTTATCGGATTTCAAAATTGCCTATTTATGTTATATTTTCTTTCCGTTGAGATATCTTAATTTTGGAACTAAATATTTCGGTTATTCAGTCCTATTTTAATGGAATAGTTTGAATTTTGAATTGGAAAATTTTCAAATTTAGCAATGATATCATTACCTTCCCTTGGAACTCTAAACCCATCCCATCACTCCATCAGCTTCTCTCTCTACTTAAACCCAATTATGTACCCGATTCCCTCACAACTCTGAACCTCTCCAAACCCTTTCACCTTCTTCTTCTTCAACCTCTCAACCAGCTCTAAGAAAACCCTAACCGATTTCCTCCATGGCTCCCAAATCAAAGAAAGCTTCCACACCCAAAAGACTTGGCGCCACCCCCAAGGGACGCCAGGACACTGCTACTTCTCCTTCACCTGAACCCACTCCTCAAGCCATTGTCCCTGCTGTTATCCAGAGCACCATCACTGAGAGCACGACTACAGTAACCAAGGGCTCTCAAAAACGCTCTGCTAAGAAGCCTCTCAGCGCGAAGCAGAAAGGGAAAAAGAAGGTCATCGCTGAGGAGGTGGATGAGGAAGAAGAAGAGGAGGATCTTGATGCTATTCTGGAAAAGGTTGCAGCCAAGGATGCCGAAGAAGAAGCTTTAAGGAAGAAAAAGGCCGAGGAGGAGGCCGAGCTTGCAAAGAAGTTGATCGAGGAGGAAGCTGAGAGAATCCGGAAGGAAGCCGAGGCCGAGACTCTCAAGGAGGTTCCCTCTGAAGAGGAGCCTGAGGAAGAGGACGAGGAGCAAGACGAATCCGGAGAGGACGAGGAGGATACCGATGGAGACAACGCTGAGGACTCCGGGTCAGAGGAAGAAGAGGAAGAGGAGCCCGAGCATGCTCCCTCTCCTTCTCCTCCTCCTCCTCCCCCGTCTCCAAAGAAGCGGAAAGCCTCTACAGCCAAGCCTCCTTCTCCCAAGCGCACCAGGAAGGGCACCCTCAAGGGCCTTGAGGCGCCTGCCAAGAAAGCTGCTCCAACGATTACTCGCAGGAAGAACGCCGATCCACCTGCCTACATCCAGGTAAACCAATCCTTGCCCTCCTCTTGGTTTGAAAATGCTGAGACTGCTGGTAAGTGGGTAGATGAGTTTCGAACTCGTAGGATTTGTTGTTCTGATTTTTTGGATATTGAGTTCTTCGAAGCTTTGAAACTACCCTGCATTGATCTTCTAAAAAAATCCCCAGCCTGGACCCTTCTCAATCTTGAAACCGTTTACTATCCCCAGCTTACCCGCCTGTTCTACATAAACCTAAAAGCCAAACACGACGCCAATGGTTGGTCTTTGGATTCTGTTGTCAAAGGGGTTAGAATCTCTTTCAACTCCAATGATTTTGCAGATTTCCTTGGCCTACCTAGCCCATGTCCACCCTCTGAAATACACCCCTCAAAAGAAAACTGCATCATCCTTGCCCGAGCCAAGTACCTCCTACCCGAAGCATCTAACAGCACCTCAAAGCAACTCACCCACTCATCCCTTACCCTTGAGGTAAAAATCATATTTAACATCATTGTTCGATGCCTCTTACCCCGTCTTAACTCTGGCTCGCTCCTTACTGACAATGCCATGGTCCTCCTTTACCGTATCCTCAATGGCCTTGATCTTGATCTGGCCAACACTATTTTAGGATCCATGGCTCACACAAGAAAAGCCAGGAAAGGAACCCCCCTCCCCTTTGCTACCCTTTTGACCCCACTCTTCAAAGCTTCTGGAATTGATTTCAAAAATGAAGAACAACAGCGTCATATGGGTAAGTTCGACTCCAAGAGCCTTGAAAAGATTGGCATCACTCGGTCTCCCCAAGGGACCTTGAGTCTTGCCACTCCTTCAAAAGCTCTTCCCACTGCTTCAGCCGCTGATGAACGCATGGACAACCTGGAGTTGGGCTTGGAGGAAGTTCGCCTGGATATCAAGGAGCTGCACAAGGAGGTTATGACGGAGATGAGCGGGATAACCAAGATGCTGCAAGGTCTATGGACGAGGCTCACTGATGATGCTCCAGACGACGAAGATTAAACCCTACCCTATCCCATCCCTGACATCTGATACATTGCTGGTTTTTGGAAACTTTTTCAAAACTTTTGGTGACTGCTTTACCTCCTCCCTTTGTTGAAAGACAAAAAGGGGGAGATGATCTGTGGTGGTGTTAGACTTTTTAAAACTGTTGCGATTTAAAGGTCTTGGGAGACCTTGGTTTTATTTTTAGTTGGATGGTCTTATTGCTTTAAGTTTTTGATCCAACATTTGTCTAACCCATGCAGGTACATAGTTCGATTTTACTTATATTATATATGCTTGACTAAGTTGCAGGGATGCACATGTTTTGTCTTTCATCAAGGGGGAGACTGATAACTCCCTCCCTTGATGAAAATCGGAATAAAGTTTCAAAGGCCTTGACAGTTTGTCTGTGTCAAAGGTCTTGGAGCTTTAACAGTATTGATGAAATACAAAACCTGTTCTATATATTATTATGTCCTAATATTATTTAATATTATATACTTCCATTATATTATATGGCTAACTAACCTTTCAGGAAGTATTACTCGAATTACTTCTTTCCTTATGGTGCATATTGAGGAGATCCAAATTGGAGAGATCATGTCTTCGAAGTGTCCAAAAATAGAAGATCCTTGGGCACGCCATGATCCGAACCAGCCGTTGTTGAAGATCCTTAGGCGCCATGATGCTTCTATATAAAGGAAAGGAAGAAGAAGACAGAAAACATATGTGGAACACAAGCTTTCATACACTCAAGCCTTCAAGCGAAATCTGTCTTCTTCGTGTGCTCTCTGCTTGTCCTTAAGAGTCTGTTATTTCATTTCAAAGAATTTGAGAGTTACACTGTGAGCTTATAGGATATATTTCGAGAGAGTGTTATACTCAAGAGTTTGTAACTCAGGAAGTTGACACTAGGCGATTGATTCACTAAGTGTAAGAGGATTGTACTAGATAGCATAGAGAGGTGGGGCTCTTCTAGATTGGTCTGGGACTCCAAGGGAACGTGAGTTGACTAGATTGCAATTGTATAGGAGAGAGGCTTCTTGGGGAGCTACTAGGATCCTAAGTCTTGTGAATCAATAAAAGCCGGTTGAATCCTAGGGTTGTGGAAGAACCCTAGGCGGGGACGTAGGCCAAGTTCGTGCCGAACCTGGTAAACAACTCATCGAGTCCTTTACTTATTGCTTTACCTTATTTCCGCACTTGGTTCTACTGTTTAACTTTGTGATTCAGGTTTTCAGAGAAAAGGCTAAGTCTAATCTCAAAGGATTTTGCACGAGCATCAAAAGTCTTGATAATATGCGAAAAACCGGCATACTCTATTCAACCCCCCCTTCTAGAGTATTTCTATATTACTTTGTTTTACATTATCGAACCTTCAATATCCTATATTAAATCTTGAGGTATTTGAAAATGTGGTTTAAGTGGTTATCAAGTTGTTAGTTATATTATTATTCGGGATTATTATCTTAAAAGTTGTTGAGGTCAAGGAAGGGTATCGAAAATGATGAGATTAGTTGGGAAAGAAATGATCGAGTTTAGATCAAAAGCGAGCTCACAGTTGCTTGTTTCGCCGCGGCGAAGCAATGGTCGCTGCGACGAACAAGGACTAGGAACGAAGGAAGAGAATGCTGCTTTTCACGATGGCGAGAGGCATCACTCGCGAGGGACGAAGAACTGGATTTCGCCGTGGAGAGAGGCCAATTCACCGCGACGAAAACCAGATCTGGGCTCTTGGCCGTGATAGGTTGCTAGATTGTCTCACATGTACGTTCGTGCAGAACTCGATCATGTTCCTTATTACAAATATATGTTGTCGTTATTCATCGAGATAGGTACATGTTAGTGTGTATTGATGTGACTAGTATGCTTCATGATTGATTGATATGTGTCTTACTTGCCGCATTATAACCTCGTAGAAATCCATAAGAGCACTATTGTCGTACTTGGGTTGGGATCTTGTCTTTCATTCTCGTCGTCGTCAGTTCTGGTCTATGTTTAGTTTCATAGAGAATCCGAGTTGTCTGCTTTTGTCCCTCCCCTACCTCCGTTAACTTAGTATCCTTGTGTTACTTTCGACAAGCGACGACTTTGAGAAGAGAACGGTCAGCTGGGTAGTGCTCGAGCGGCGCAGTGGAAGCATGGTGGGCCCATAACCCATCGGTCCTAGGATTTGAGGCAGAGGATTATGCGAGAGGCGCACTTCATCGCTATTCAAGAGACTTGGCATGTTTCGAGGCTCTATGGAGTTCCTGAGGGGATAGTTCCGGACGGAGATGGACGGTTCACTTCGAGCATCTGACAGCATGTTCACGAGATCTGAGGCATTGACAACGATCGAGATTCTTTTGATGCGGGAGCACACATATGGCTGAGAGTATAACCCCCCGAGGGGTCCGATGTTTTGACATCATAGGCGAGTCGAGCCTTTGGTTTGTTGATCCTTTTGAGGTTCTGGAGATGTAGCTTATCGTTTAGCTTTATCCCCGTCCCTAGCGAACTCTGTCTGCAACTCACTAGAGTCTAGGGAAACAGAGAAAAGAAGTACCTGAACGAGACATCCAGCAAGAAGATTTCTCGTGTCTCAACTTTGTCGATATGTTTCCGATCCTAGCCACATTCTTGACTATTCTGACCTCCATGTTGAGGCCGATCATTCCTTGGTAGAGCGTCTTCATGAGAGTATTCGGCTAGTGGTGGAGGTACTTTAGATGAGCTACTTGCGTCTTACATGGAGCCTAGCGTAGCCATTACCTTGACCTCTTGATCTAGTGGTGCGTGTACATTCGTGCTTTATTTTGAGATGTGTGCTTTGGTGTTCATCTTTATGCCGTTGTGCTGATATAATTGATAGTTAGGTGCGGAATATATGGTGACATGAGGTGATCGACGATGAGCCCCTTGATGAGTGATGACTTGCTTGCATGATACTCGTGTGATACCACCCTTGATATGCTTGTTAGCATGCTGACACTTGATAGTTTGGCTTGATCTTGTTGATATACGAGATTCCATGACATTTTGAGATAATTGATGTTGAGCTTGATGATATTTTAAGATTGATAGTTGAAATTGATTCTGAAAGATGGAAACTAGGAAGAGAATATGGGATTAGCCCTTAGAGGTGGATGACTCCACCTCTTGAGTTCTGAAAACTTGGTTGACTGATATAGGATAGGATCGAATTGGGCTTTTGCATGTTTTGTTTGAAAAGGGTTTTAGTCTCGGGGACGAGACTTGTTTTTGGAGGTGGATGATGTAAAGACCGAAAAATTTGAAATTATTATTTTATAAGATATTGAACTGTGATTATTTTAATTTCTATAATTCGGGAAAATTTTGAAAAATTCCGTCCTCGAGCAATATATTTTATTCTAAATCTTTCAAAGTGAATTCCGGCATAAATTCAAATTAGATTTAAAAACGGATTTTACTTCCGCATTCTTACCCCGAGATTTGAAATTATTATTTAGATTTCATTATTATTATTTCGGATTGGAAATTTCTATGTAATTTTAGATTGATTTGGGACTGGTTTGAGCGAGCGGGTTTCGAGGTTTATTTTCCGGGAAATTTTAATCTTTGATTGGGACCACAAGGTTGTCTTTTCTTCCATTTCACACCCAATATTTCGGCACTCCTTTTCCTTTTCAGGCTAAACACAGCCCACGCCAAATGTACCACCCTCCACCTCTCCTTATATCTCCAAGCCCATCTCCCTCATTCTGATTCTCCCCACACTCAGCCCTTTGTTTCCAATTTCACACAAACCTTATCCTCTCCCATCTTTCATTTCAAATACACACCATCCTCTTCTTTCCCTTTCTCTTGTTTTCTTTTACCCTTCCAAACTCAAAACCTCAGCCACCACAACCATCCTCTCCACTCCTTCCATTATCGTCCACCACCCTCCATCCTCCGCTGTTCGAGAGCTCTAAGAGTCAAGCACCTTGCCCTCTATTTCAAGAGGAGCAGCTAAGATCCTCCTCATCTCTTCCGTCAAGAAGCATGAGCCCCATCCCCCCCTCTACGTCCGAGCACAGGAGCCGCTCAAGAGCAGCCGAGTCGTCGAACACACCTCCTCGTCCTCCACACCTCTGTTTCGCGTTTAGACTCGGTAAGGCTTCGATTCTTCTTCATTCCACCTCCATATAGCATAAAGGCGCAACCTTTACCCCATCCCACTTTTCCTAGGCTCTCTCCTTCAAGCTCCTGCGCCAACCCAGCCCAATCGACTCCGAAGAACTCCGGCGAAGCTCGACGACCATGTAAGAACTCCCCTCGGTGAGCAACTACCTCCCTTTTTTGATTCTCTGTGGTTTCTTCCTTTTGTCGAGCTAAGAGAGAGAGAGAGATAAAACAAGATCTGCGAGAGAACAGAGAGCGCGAGAGCGACAGCTGGGCGGGGGAAGGGAGACGATGAACAGTGCCGCGGGTTGGGTTTTATTTCTTCTGATTTTTTGGGTCCGGTTCGGCGTTAATACAAAGGGAAACCGGTTCAGTGCTTAAAAATCAGATGGGGAATGGGTTATGGGATGGGCCGGGTATGGGCTGGCGCAAGCGGATCTGGGTAAGGGTTTGGATCCGGATTTTATAAAATGGAGTAGCCTCGGGTTTGGGGCCTTTGGTTTTCTTTTAGTTGGGCTGACTTTTGGGTTGTTTAAGGGTTGTATTATATGTTATGATATATTATGTGGTTAGTATATATTTTTTATTTGATTAAAAGATTATTATTATTATTATATATTATTCTGAGTTTAAGATAATTAATATTTTCTAGAAAACTATATATATTATGTATATCGTTTAAGAAATAGATTATTGTGATATATTATGTGTTATATTGTGATTTTGGAAATGTGTTAAAATGATTATAAGGTTTAAGACTTACCTTGATATATGTGTGTGTATATATATATGATTTTAAAATGTAATTAGTAAATAAATGGGATATAAAATATTATATGATTTTATTGTTCGGATTAGAAATATCTTAATTGGACTTGGGCTAGAAAATGAATTTGGGAAAATATTTTATGGGCCGAAAATTGAATTAATCATTTGAAAAGGAGAATTTCAGAAATATTCTAACCTTGCTGGGTTTATTTTGATAAAATAATAGAATAAGTTGATTTAAAACGCAGTGCTTTGTAAAGGGGTTTTGGGTCGAGTATGATTTGAGAAAAGGTTTTAAAGAATTATTTAGTCTAACTTGAGATTAAAGAGTTTTAGAAAAACTTGGGAATTGACTTACTTGTCTACCTTGTGTGTATATAAATTATGATATGTTGATATTGTTATGATATGTTATATGATGTGATGACTTGAGTATGAATATACCTTAGAGTATGAATATGACTTATATTTATAATAATGGTGCATGATTTCTAAATGATGAGTTGAAATGATCAAATGTTGAGATTATGGGATTTTAGATATTGAGATGAGATGAGATGTGAGATGGTATTCGATGCATGACGAGATGAGTTGAGATGATAATGATGAATTAATGTTAAGATGCGATATTCTATGATTTCGTGAACTTATATATGATAGTTAGGGGCGCCTTGTGTGACTGAGATATGCTTAGTGAAATTTAGAAGTAGACTCATATACATTACTTACATATGATAGGTTATCATCTGTGATGTATGACTTGCTGTATATATGGATTCTGCCTTTTGCTGTAGTATCATGCTAGGATTGCACTTGTGAATGAGCATTCGGTTACTTTGAGTGTTTGAAAACAGAACGGCCGTTATCTGTGAGTCATAGAGTCTTTTCTAGGGTCATAGGGTAGCCCAGCTTCATCGGGTGCCCTGAGTCAGTATTGTCGATATATGAGCATGATGATGAGATAGCCCAGCATGATCGGACATGAGGATGATATATGATATGATGATGAGATATGATATGATGATGAGATACGATATGCTATTACAGTTGTTCAGCATGTTCTTCCAACTAGGAGCATGCTAGTGTGATTTAAATTTCCGTACTGCATTAGAGCATCTTTATTATAGGTATGGCGTATGTGTATGCTTGCTTGCGGGACAGAGTGCGTTAGGGGGACTCGGTTTGACCCCGCTCGCACAAATTGTTTTTAGTTATGCTTGTTTTATGTTCCTATGGCATGGGAAACCCCCCGGGCGAAAGCAAAGAACCGGACTCACCCGCTAATTTGGCTAAAGGCTTTCTTGAATCTATGTTTTATAGATTTGGTTTTGACCCAGCCTTACCGTGGCAAGTTGTACTTTAGTTTCGCTTTCGCAGTTTCTTTCAAATGCATTCCCGCGACTTCGATTGCTTGGGGTTCGAAATCCCTGTTTTAAATACTGGTCTTTAGAGGTTTGAAACCTCGACCCATACCTGAATTGCAACATCCGAATGAAGGTATCCGATCTTCGAAATGTAACCCGGGTATTTATATCCGGGCCGTTACAGTGAGCTTCCCTAACCTCCCTTCAAATCTTATTGTTCAAAATTCTTTGAATCCCCATTTTATTTCTGTTCCCTTCATGTTGGTGTTCGCTATGGGGGTGGTAGTAGGAGATTCGAATAATTCAAAATAAAACAAAGCACAACTAGACTATCTCCTTGTCCCAAACAAATAATACAAGAATCCCCTCCCTGGTAGTAGTAGGGTAATTGATGATCGAATCCACGAGGAGGTATGTCAGCGCTTCCCTTGTTGTACTCACGATCAAAGCTTTCGACCTCAGCAGACACTCGATATCGAGTATACTGGTCAATATCGACCTCAGTTCTGGTCGATTTCCTAGCGCAGTTCCTACAGAAGACAAAACAACAAGTCGACTTCGAGCAGAGACCTCGATATCGATGTTAGACCTCGATATCGACCCTTATGGTCGATTTCGATGCTTGTCACAGAAACTGTTTTCGTAACCAATTTGTCGGAAAAGAGTCCGAAGAAAATAGGATGGAGAAGGAAGATGAACAGAAACAAAACTAAGACTTTTATGAAGAATTCAATTAATTAAAAGGCTTCCAAAGTTGGGGTTTCATGCCACAACGATAACAATGCAAGTTTCATGCTAAAGTTATGAACTTTAATGTCTTTCCGTCAAATAACATTCGTTATCAACACTTAGGTGGTTAGAGGCGCTCGCATATTTCCTAAGAGTTACTATCCAATTCACGAGCAATTCAAGACGGAATCGCATAAAAGTCATACCTTTGACGCACTTAGCTCACATTGCTATCGTCGGGCTCACCCCGACCCTAGAAGTGGGTTGACTACTCGCTCCTCATCATGCACATCATCATCATTATTGTTTTGAAAGAAAGCTACTTTGAATTAAAACTCCGAAAGAAAGTACAACCGAACAAGCCACTCCGCTCTCGCTTTACAACTCCACTCGGCCTCCTCTCTCTCTACTCTCTATTGCAACTGAATTGTGTGTAAAATTGAATCTCCAATTGAATCCCTAAACTCAGCCCTATTGGCCTTTATTTATAGATGTCGATAAGGACTTAAAACCTTATCTTTATTCTCTAAGATAAACTAAAACAAAGTAAAAGCTAAAACTTCATGGTGAAATCAGCCTCCTCATGATAGATCTGGTGTTGATGATAGGAAATCTCGACCTTTGGATAAACATTGCAAGCATTGGATCGAATTCTATCAAAAATCGGAGTAGGATTCCTCTGCTAGCATGGTCGATATCGACCCTTGGACATCGATATCGACCCCTTCAAAACTTCATCTCGAACTTCTCATTCTCCTACTCGAACTGGCACTCGACTTCTATCAATTTGGTCGATCTGGCAGCATCGATATCGATCCCAGACGTCGATATCGACCCCTTCTGTGTCGACATGCTCTGTTTCCTTTTCTGCTCGATTCCTATGTCTCTGATGTACTCGATGTCGAGGTCTCCAGTCGATTTCGACCTCTTCAGAAGAGTTCGAGTTCTTTTCCCGCTCTTTCGAATTCGTCCATTTTTATCCTGTTTTCTGCGAAATCACATGGAAACTCGTGCAAACTCATATATTTGACATTTAAGCATAAACTACACTAATCCCATATTTTCCCATTAATATGCATGCAAAAGACAATAAAATGGATTCATATGTGCATAGAAAATATGGCAATTTGCGTGCACATCAAACACCCCATACTTAAGCTTGCTTGTCCCCAAGCAATACCTTTAATGGTCATTCAGAGGAAGAAAGTAAACCCTCAACATCATAGATTCATTTTTCATATGTCCCTACAATCAATTGCCATCCTTGATAAGGTACTTATGTCAACCAAGTCCATGCCTGTGCATAAAAGCAATTTCATACTCATAAAGGAGGTAATATGCAAAAACTATTTTTGCGACATAGCATTAATAATCAAGAGGACTTTTGCAAGCATGTGAGAAGTGGATTGGTAAAAGGCTAAAGGTGGGCTAATATTTGGCCATGTGGTGTTAAATCCGGGGAAACATAAAAACATTCCACATTCCTTCTTCATAATGTCTCACCTTTCACTCATCGCTCAATGCTTTTTTCAATATAATGCTTTTACCTCTCTAACCTTAGTACTACCTTCTCGCGAGTCACAAACATGGGTGTCATGAATGGCCCCGTATACTTAGTACTTCGGACTCCTCACCTTGTGTCCCATCCTGCGGAACTATTATCTCAGCGCAAGCAGAGTCGACCCACCTTTATCTCCAGAGGTGATCAGAATTTTTTTCTTGCTCATTTAATTTTCCATATTTCACAATTGTATCATTCTTGCCAACAACTTCATATATCCACAACTCCATATAACTCCATAGATGACATCCATTCTCAAACTTTGTCCCCGGATAAGGTATAAGATATAAAATGGGCAATATGTGTATATGTGGAGCAATAATGATCATGATAAGGCTCATATATGGCTTTGTGACTTTTGCAATGATGCATAGGTAAGGCTAGGATATGATCTTGTATAAGTAAGCACTTGTATGGAATTTTCATAAAAAGTCCTCTATCATCTCATTATGCACATGTCAAAAGCAACTTCAAATTTTCATCTCCTTTATTTTCTCTTCTTGCACTTCATTGGGACTTCCCTTAACTAGGAAATTTCATGTTATATCTCTAATGAATCTAATTTTGCATCATAGAGCTCTTTTTTATACTTCCATGACTCTTTCTTTTTCAAAATTTTTGATGGGGGTCATATTTCTCTCTCTTTTTTTTTTTCGCAATTAAAGTATGCATTAAAATAAATATGTAACTCTAAACTAAGTATGAATATGCAAGTAAGCCTTTCCCCCACCCCATACTTAAAATTTTACAGTGTCCTCACTATATTATAACTAGGGTTAAGAAGAAAACTTACTAAACCGTCACAAATTTCAGGAGTCGAAGAAGACAACAGGCATGGTCGATATCGACCCTTTACATCGATATCGATGTCTCTCTTGATTTCTGCTCAGGCTTCAGGGTGATTTGGCCTCGATCACCAACCTTATCCATGTCGACCTTGAGGTCGATTTCGATGTCTGACATCGATTTCGATGCCTTTCTGTGTGCGTTTCTCTCTCCTGCAATTTGAAAACTAAACACACAATATGCAAAACAATAAAGTGTCTAAAACCAAAAAGTTGTCTAAAACTAAAACTGAGTCTTTGTTACAAGCTCTAGACTTTTAAGTCGCTAGGCCGACTTCCTCTTTCGCGCTTCTCAAGGCGGCATCTGCAGAGCCCATGTTGCTTGGGCCTCAAATATCACTCCTTTCTTGTCCCGCAGCTGCATTCCGCCAGGATTGATTTGATTCGCCATGAATGGTCCTAAGTTCTTATCCTTGAATCTTGTAGGGAACCAATGGTCTTTAGACTTGGCAACATAGACCTTGTCTCCTATCTCATATTGGCTCGAATCATCATTGGATACCCTACATAAGCGCACATGCCAAGGCATACCTCTTCCAAATAATGATAAGTCCTTAATTGTAATGGAACAAGAGGAATCCGTACCTTGACTTACCTTCTTCTCAGTCTGTGGCTCAGGTCGATGTCGATGTTCAGAGGTCGATATCGACCCCTGTTGTACACCTGGAGAATCAGTCGATTTGGAGAGTTTTGACTCGATATGATCAGGTCAATTTTGACCCTTAGAGGTCGATATCGAGGTCTCCTTGCCTTCTTTCTTAGTGCTGATGGTGGTCGATTTTGATAGGGTGTGGTCGATATCGACCCTTGACCCCGATTTCGATGTTTCCTCTTTTCCTCCGTCGACCCCATACTTATGACCTGTCACAGAATCTTGAACATTAGTGGTTGATATCGACTTACCTGGGTCGATTTCGATGTTCTGTTCAGCTCCTTTGTTCAAGATTACTTCAACTTCCTCTACTTGGGCTTCATCGATGGCTTTTATCTCCATTGGCGCTTGACTTTTCACCGTCTCGTTGAAGGCATACTCTATTACTTCATTACTAATTGTGAATGAGAGCAATCCTTTCTTTACGCTGATGTTGGCATCGACGGTTGCTAGGAATGGCCTACCTAAAATAATTGGACAAGCAGGGTCCTCCGATATATCAACAACTAGAAAATCGGCAGGGACAAAGAATTTACCTACTTGATGTGCGCGCAAATTGCCATATTTTCTATGCACATATGAATCCATTTTATTGTCTTTAGCATGCATATTAATGGGAAAACATGGGAATAATATAGTTTATGCTTAAATGTCAAATATATGGGTTTGCACGAGTTTCCATGTGATTTCGCAGAAAACAGGATGAAAATGGATGAATTCGGAAGAGCGGAAAAAGAACTCGAAGTCTTCTGAAGGGGTCGAAATCGACTGAAGACCTCGACATCGAGTACATCAGAGACATAGGAATCGAGCAGAAAAGGAAACAGAGCATATCGACACAGAAGAGGTCGATATCGACGTCTGGGGGTCGATATCGATGCTGCCAGATCGACCAAGTTGATAGAAATCGAGTACCAGTTCGGGTAGGAGAAGGAGAAGCTCGAGATAAGATTTTGGAGGGGTCGATATCGTTGTCTAAGGGTCGATATCGACCATGCCAACAGAGGAATCCGACTTCGATTTTGATAGAATTATATCCAAAGCTTGCAATATCTATCCAAAGGTCGAGATTTCCTATCATCAAAACCAGATCTATCATGAGGAGGATGATTTCACCATGAAGTTTTAGCTTTTACTTTGTTTTAGTTTATCTTAGAGAATAAAGATAAGGTTTCGAGTCCTTATCGACATCTATAAATAGAGGCCAATAGGGCTAAGTTTAGGTATTCAATTTCAGATCTAAGAACATCTAATTTACACACAATTCAATTGCAATAGAGAGTAGAGAGAGAGAGGAGGCCGAGTTGAGTTGTAAAGCGAGAGTGGAGTGGCGTGTTCGGTTGTACTTTCTTTCGGAGTTTTAATTCAAATAGCTTTCTTTCAATAACAATGATGATGATGTGCATGATGAGGAGCGAGTAGTCAACCCACTTCTAGGGTCGGGGTGAGCCCGACAATAGCAATGTGAGGTAAGTGCATCAAAGGTATGACTTTTATGCAATTCCGTCTTCTACCCCATGCATGATCCTTTGCGAAAGTTAGGGAGATTCATTATTTGCATTATTGAAGCGAAAGCCACTCATATTGTGAACTTGAATTGCTAATGAATTGGATAGTAAATCTTAGGAATGATGTGAGAGCCTCTAATCACCTAAGTGTTGATAACAAAAGTTATTTGACGGAAAGACATTAAAGTTCATATCTTTAGCATGAAACTTGCATTGTTATCGTTGTGGCATGAAACCCGACTTTGAAAGCCTTTTAATTAATTAAATTCTTCATAAAAGTCTTAGTTTTGTTTCTGTTCATCTTCCTTCTCCATTCTATTTTCTTCGGACTCCTTTCCGACAAATTGGTTACAAAAACAGTTTCTGTGACAAGCATTGAAATCGACCATAAGGGTCGATATCGAGGTCTAACATCGATATCGAGGTCTCTGCTCGACGTCGACTTGCTGTTTTGTATTCTGCAGGAACTGCGCTAGGAAATCGACCAGAACTGAGGTCGATATCGACCTGTATACTCGATATCGAGTATCTGTTGAGGTCGAAAGCCTTGATCGTGAGTACAACAAAGGAAGCGCTAACATACCTCCTCGTGGATTCGATCCTGAATTACCCTACTACTACAAGGGAGGGGATTCTTATATTATTTGTTTGGGATAGGGAGATAGTCTAGTTGTGCTTTATTTTGAATTATTTGAATTTCCTACTTTACCATCCCCCCCTCAGCGAACACTTGTACTGGCACATCCGTCACTATCACAGTTGGAATCACTACCGTATTGTTAGCCATGTACAATCTTGAATCCACGGGCTCCAGAGGACCTATCTTTACCTTGTGCCAAATGGTTAGTGGCATCATGCTAACGCTAGCGCCCAAGTCAACTAAAGCATTAAATTTGAATTGACCTAGACCTATAGCGATAGAAAACTTACCTGGGTCAACCCGCTTTTCTGGTAGCTCCAACCTGTTGCACTCCTCTTCGATCTCAGAGAGCGATCGCTTCTTACCCAAGATGTCCTTAAGGAACCTTACATAAGATGGCATCTCGTGAAGTGCCTCTGTGAATGGTATAGAGACATTAAGTCCTTGGAACATCTTCACGAACCGTTGAATCTTCTTTTCCTCTGGGTCCTTAATCACCTTTCTTGTTGGGAATGGCAACACCTTTTTCTTTCCCGCGGCTGGAATAAGATCGACATTGACATCATTAGGGTCGATATCGACTGGAGGATTCGATTTCTGTGGTGATGCAGAATTAGGGTCGACATCGACAGGAGGGTCGACATCGACGTCACCTTGGTCGATATCGACAGGGGGGGTCGATATCGACGTCTGTTCTGGCTCCTTCTCCTCTGCTTTTTGCTTGGGCGTTTGTAATTGACGCCCACTCCTTAGGTTTACTGCCGCAATGTGACCAGTGGTTTTGCCATTTTGGTTGGGCACAGTGGATCCAGGGAGTGATCCTGACGCTTTGGTCATTGCTTCCGCCAATTGACTCATTTGAGTCTCCATGTTGCCTTCCAAACTCGATCTCCCCAACTCTAGAATTGATGCCCTGCAGCTGAGTATGGACGGAGTTATTGGCTTGTTTGAACTCAGCGTAGTTCCTCCGCATCTCATCAAGGATGATTTGCAGGTCATCTCTCTTAATCTACCGCTCAGGGTGCCCTGGTGCCTTATATGTTGGGGGATCCCTTTGATAGAACCTTTGATCACCCCAATTTTGTTGATTTCCCCCTCCATAGGGGCCTCTCGTCCATTTGACCTCCTCATGTTGTTCCGCCATGGATACTTGCTCAGTATGTGGACAGGCACTAGTGTTATGTCTTGTTGAGCCACACTCCTTACAAGGTTGATTGTTGCTCAGGAACCTTACTTGCTTTTGAAGGCGGCGTGTTTGATCGTTATGGAATTGTTGCCGCAAATCAGGATCTATCTCCCTTGGAGGCTCAAATAGTGGCATAGATGGAGCAGGCCTTGCATCATAGGCCGCAGCAGCCCCACAGGTGTTGTCAAAGTTCACAAGCCTCTCAAGGGTCTCCCATGCCTCCGTTGGTGTAAGCTCAATGTACCGATAGTAGGTATATGAATTTATTCTCTCCTTGTTCGGCGCATCAAGGGCGTTATAAAAGATCTCCTGGATGACATATGGAAGTTGCCCATGCATCGGGCATGATCTCAGCAAGTCCTTAAAGCGCTCCCACGCCTGTGCTAGGGTTTCACGTGGATTTTGTTTGAAAGCCGTGATCCTTTGTCGCAGCATCACCGTTTTAGAAGGTGAAAAGAATTTGTTCAAGATGCATCTTTCACCTCCGCCCATGTTCTTATCGATTGTGGAGCCAAACTTTCCAGCCATTGTAATGCCTTCCCTGCCAAAGACCATCGAAAAGATTTTAGTCGCACATACTCTATGTTTACTCTTTCTGCAACTGTTTCACGTAAGTCCATAAAAGTAGAGATGTGTTGCAGGGGGCATTCATTATGTCTTCCTTCAAACGTATTTCTTTTAATCTCAGATAGGAAGTTAATTTTCAATTCATAGTTGGAGTGAGGAATTATAATGGCAGATTCAGGAACATGAAGCGGCGGATGCATGTATTGCATCGCCGTCTATGGATACTGATTTAACCGCTCTTGGGCTTGTCTGCGCATCCTCCTCCCTGTCAGCACGGGCTCGCTCAGCAGCAGCGGCGACCCTTTCAGCAGCGATTGTAGCATTGTGGTCCTCGATCTCCTTCCTCAACGGCTCTATGATTTGTTGCGAAGATGGTAGAAACGTTCAGGCTCGTTGATTGGTTCCAGGATAGAACCGCGATCAGAACGTCGCATAAACCTGCAAAATAAGCTCAGATAAAGATCGTGATTAACTTAGGTGGCGATTGATTGCCTCCCCGGCAACGGCGCCAATTTGTTCGCTACGGGGGTGGTAGTAGGAGATTCAAATAATTCAAAATAAAACAAAGCACAACTAGACTATCTCCTTGTCCCAAACAAATAATACAAGAATCCCCTCCCTGGTAGTAGTAGGGTAATTGATGATCGAATCCACGAGGAGGTATGTCAGCGCTTCCCTTGTTGTACTCACGATCAAAGCTTTCGACCTCAGCAGACACTCGATATCGAGTATACTGGTCGATATCGACCTCAGTTCTGGTCGATTTCCTAGCGCAGTTCCTACAGAAGACAAAACAGCAAGTCGACTTCGAGCAGAGACCTCGATATCGATGTTAGACCTCGATATCGATGTTAGACCTCGATATAGACCCATATGGTCGATTTCGATGCTTGTCACAGAAACTGTTTTCGTAACCAATTTGTCGGAAAAGAGTCCGAAGAAAATAGGATGGAGAAGGAAGATGAACAGAAACAAAACTAAGACTTTTATGAAGAATTCAATTAATTAAAAGGCTTACAAAGTCGGGGTTTCATGCCACAATGATAACAATGCAAGTTTCATGCTAAAGTTATGAACTTTAATGTCTTTCCGTCAAATGACTTTCGTTATCAACACTTAGGTGGTTAGAGGTTCTCGCATATTTCCTAAGAGTTACTATCCAATTCATGAGCAATTCAAGTTCACAATATGAGTGGCTTTCGCTTCAATAATGCAAATAATGAATCTCCCTAACTTTCCATTTTTTTCGCTATCTTTTTTCGAGAACCGCCGAAAATTCTAACGAAGAAATGATTTTTCAAAGGATCATGCATGGGGTAGAAGACGGAATCGTATAAAAGTCATACCTTTGACGCACTTACCTCACATTGCTATCGTCGGGCTCACCCCGACCCTAGAAGTGGGTTGACTACTCGCTCCTCATCATGCACATCATCATCATTATTGTTTTGAAAGAAAGCTACTTTGAATTAAAACTCCGAAAGAAAGTACAACCGAACAAGCCACTCCGCTCTTGCTTTACAACTCCACTCGGCCTCCTCTCTCTATACTCTCTATTGCAACTGAATTGTGTGTAAAATTGAATCTCCAATTGAATCCCTAAACTCAGCCCTATTGGCCTCTATTTATAGATGTCGATAAGGACTCGAAACCTTATCTTTATTCTCTAAGATAAACTAAAACAAAGTAAAAGCTAAAACTTCATGGTGAAATCAGCCTCCTCATGATAGATCTGGTGTTGATGATAGGAAATCTCGACCTTTGGATAAACATTGCAAGCATTGGATCGAATTCTATCAAAAATCGGAGTAGGATTCCTCTGCTAGCATGGTCGATATCGACCCTTGGACATCGATATCGACCCCTTCAAAACTTCATCTCGAGCTTCTCCTTCTCCTACTCGAACTGGCACTCGACTTCTATCAATTTGGTCGATCTGGCAGCATCGATATAGACCCCAGACGTCGATATCGACCCCTTCTGTGTCGACATGCTCTTTTTCCTTTTCTGCTCGATTCCTATGTCTCTGATGTACTCGATGTCGAGGTCTCCAGTCGATTTCGATCTCTTCAGAAGACTTCGAGTTCTTTTCCCGCTCTTTCGAATTCGTCCATTTTTATCCTGTTTTCTGCGAAATCACATGAAAACTCGTGCAAACCCATATATTTGACATTTAAGCAAAAACTACACTAATCCCATGTTTTCCCATTAATATGCACGCAAAAGACAATAAAATGGATTCATATGTGCATAGAAAATATGGCAATTTGCGCGCACATTAGTTGGGTCTGAGCACATCGGAGAGTGAGAGTCGTGTGAGTGAGAGCGGCGATGAGGGCGAGTTGAGCTAGGACGAGCGAGCGGGGAGCGAATCCGAGCGAGAGGAGGATAGAGAGGGGGCTGTGAGCGAGAGAAGGGGTGGGGGTGAAAGGTAGGAGGCGCGGTGGAGCCGATCGACGGGTTGAGGCGGCCTGAGGAGGTTGAACTAGGCGGGGAGGTAGGAGAGCGTAGAGCACCAGGCTAGGGGTTGAAGAAGATGAACTGGTGGGTCCCGCCACCTCTTTTCCTTCTCATTTCTTATTATTTTAATTTTTTTAGGTGTTTCATAATTCAGATAGATAGAATAGAGAGATTGGGTTGGGCTTGAACTGGGTTGAGCCAAATAATTGTTTGGGTTAAAAGAAAATCAGATTGGGTTTAAATAAATTGGGTGGCTCGGTTTCGGTTTGAATAAAAGGGGTCCGGTTTTGGGCCATTTGTTATTTATTATTTCTTTATTATTATTTAAGGATTTATTTACTTATTTAATTATTATTTAATTAATTCTGATTTAATTAGCTATTTAATCGATTATTGTTCAAATATTTATCCAATGGCTATTTTTATATGTGTTAAAAATATTTAAGTGTTGATGTGATTATTTGGTGATATTTAAATTAATATATTATTTGAAATATATGAAGTATGTGACTTGGATACTAATTATGTGAATTAAGGCATGATTTGATAAAATAGAATCTTGAATTGCATATATGAAATTATATAAATTGACGAGATGAAATGTGATGAATATGACGATTTGAGACGATATTGAATGATTAAGAGGATATATGATCTTCTGAGTTGATGTGTTATACGATGATAAATGATGAGACAATATGTGATGGTTTGAGATAATGATGATGATGATGATGTTATGACTAAGGATTGATGTATAGATAATACGTAGTGGTAAATGGATCACATTGTGTACAATACACTTATGCATGTTCATTACTACTTGTTAGGTGATATGTGACCTGCTTGCTTATCCTCTTGCTGCTTTTCTCTTGCTGATCTACTACTCGAGGTAAGTCCTCCGGGGCTTACTCAATTTAGAACCTCATGCCTGATGTGTCATATAGTGTGTAGGTGTTGCATATGCATAAGAGCATGCCATGTAGTACCATGCTTAGGCTTTGCACTTATGAATGAGCATCCGTCTTCTTTATGCATTTGAAAAGAGAACGGCTGTTATCTATGAGTCTTAGAGTCTTTGCTAGGGTCATAGGACAACCCAGTACCATCGAGTTTGTCTTGATAGAGTCATCTGAGAGTATGATGTCATGATTTATATATATGACTGCGGTGGTGACCGAGTGTCCAACCCCGGCTGAGGTGTGGACTGAGGCAAGAGATATACTACGGCACCGACCGAGTCGTCCGACCCCGATTGAGGCGGACATCCGACCCTAGCTGAGGTGCGAACATAAGAGAGATACCCGTCCCGACTAAGGCATTGGTTTTGAGAGATATGGGGATATGCCACTTGGCATTCTGTGTGGATCCATTTAATCGCTTTCTGCATATATATAAACTGTCAGCTTGCTTGTATGTTTAATATTTCCGCACTGCATTAGATCATCCTTTATTTAGGTATAGGCATATTATATGTCCTCGGTGAGGTCTTTAGGGCCCGCATGAGTGGCTCGACCTTGACTCGTGGTATAGTTTTAGGTATTTGATCCTTGCTTGTTCTGTGCTTCAATGACGAGGGTTTCTTTTGGGACGTTCAGCTGACCAAGAGACTAATTTACCACCAGACTCAACGCTTTGGATGTTCGTACTCGTTTATTGTGGTTTTGACCCGGCTCTGCCGAGGCAAGTTATATCGTCGATTTCCTTTTATTATGTTTTGAACTATAAATGGTTTTGAGCGACTTAGTCAAGTAGAACAAGTTATGGTTCCCAATGTACCTATGATGAATTTAGGGTACGAAATCCCTTCTTTTATGTACTAATACTTTGTTTTGAAACTCAACCCATACTCAAATTGCAAGATCTGAACGAAGGTATCCAATCCTTCGAAACATAACCCGAATATTTATATTTTGCAAAGGTGGTATCAGAGCCAGATTGCGCGATTCGAGTACAAATGGGTTGAAGTATAATTTTGAAAACCACCCAATGTTTTTAAAGGATTTTGAGGAGTTTTAAAGGGAAAAATGAATTTAATAGGGCTAACTTAATGAACATAACTTAATAAACTTGACTTAAAGTGAAGAAATCGAATAGGGGAAATCGAGTGGGTAGAAAGGCGATAGACCATCTCTATTGGATGCAGACTTGGGAAAGGGTAGGCAAAACTTAGCTTTCTACTTTACAGAGGGTCTGGAAGACTCCAAGGAGTTGAACCGCGGTGGTTGGAGTAGCGGGGTAGAATACAGAGACCGGGAGGTTAGTTGCCTCTCCAGTCAGTTGCCCCTCGAAGGGCAGTTTCTAGGTAGCTTACATGATTTTATATAAATTGGGCTCGAGGGGGATCCCCCTCGAAGGGGATCAGATCAATTATTGTTGATTGATTTTGTGTCGAGTGTTGTCTTCCTTGAGCAAGAATTCTGTTTGTTACTCTACTTGATACATGTCGGCTATGATTTGAACTTCTGTGTGAATGATATAGTAGGGGAGTCCTTCCTTACTCTATAATCGGGATTTCAGTTCTTGAGAAGCAATCTTTTCTGTTATTCAATTGTTTTTGTCATTTTACTTCCATTTCGCTTTCTGTTCAACAGATTTCTAGTTAAGGCTGAGGATTGTTGATGAGTGTCTATTCTTTTCATTTCGCTTTTCTCTTCTTTTATCTCCTCCGATGTCCCTCAATGATGTCTTATCGATCCTTTCTTTTTCCTTCCTTTTCCTCTCCTTACTTTTCTCTTCTTTACTATTATTTTCATCTTCTTCTTGTCTTTCTTTTATCCTCTTCCATAGATGTTCTTATCAAGTCTTCTTTTGGTATCGGCATCCTTCTTATCAAGTCTTCTTTTGGTATCGGCATCCTCTACGGAAAATTGGGTTGGGCATCTAATCATATTCGGGTGCATTGATTACTTGAGTGTGTGATGGAGTATGGTACTTGATGCCATAGGTCATGCCACAAGTTAATTAATATACTAGAATATCAACCTCGAATAGCCTAAGTTTCTCGACGTGATTCCGAGTCTAAGGGAATGGGTTATTTTGTCGAGTCATCCCTCTCCATTCTTGCGATGATCAACAAGTGTCTTCTTGTCATGAGACCTTGTTCAGAGCACGACCATTCTTCTTGGGGAAAGCAATTTGAGTACTCTTTTCTCTTACTTAGATGAGTCATACATGCATTACATGGGAAATGGGCTCTTTGGTTAGTGGGTTGATGTTGCCCTTGGAGATTTCTGTTTAGTTATGATTGTGGTTCCATCTGTAATTACATGATCTGATATAACCTTATACTAAATACATGTCCTACTCAGTTAATCGTTTAGTTGAACATGTGTCCCCATATTATTGTCATTCTTGGGTTGAGATCTTGTCTTTAATCTTGTTATCCTCAATCTCGGCCCGTATTTGACTCTGTAAGGAATCCGGGTTATCTGCTTTTGTCTCTCCCCTATCTTTGTTAACTTGGGACCCCCTATGTAATCTTATGATGGCAATGTCGACATGAGGAAAAGAGAAACTGACTGAATAGCATGAGAGCGGCGCAACGGAAGCATGGTGGGCCCAAAACCCACAGGTCCCAGGACCGACGTCATCATCAGCATTGATGGACGAGTATCTCTCAAAGGTCACATCGAGTAGATCTGTAACGGCCCAAATATAAATATTCGGGTTACGTTTCGAAGGATTGGATACCTTCGTTCGGATCTTGCAATTCAAGTACGGGTTGAGTTTCAAAACAAAGTGTTAATACTAAAAGAAGGGATTTCGTACCCTAAATCCGCGAGAGGTCCGTTGGGGACCATAACCTATCCTACTTGACTAAGTCGCTCAAAAACTATTTTTAGTTCAAAACATAATAAAAGGAAATCGACGATACAACTTGCCTTAGTAGAGCCAGGTCAAAACAAAAATACACGAGTATAAACATCCAAAGCGTCAAGTCTGGTGGTAAATCAGTCTCTTGGTCAGTTGAACATCCCAAAAGAAACCCTCGTCATGGAAGCACGGAACAAGCAATGATCAAATACCTGAAACTATGCCACGAGTCAAGGTCGAGCCACTCATGCGGGCCCTAAAGACCTCGCTGAGGACATATAATATGCCTATACCTAAATAAAGGATGATCTAATGCAGTGCGGAAATATTAAACACACAAGCATGCTGATAGATATATAACATGCAGAAAGCGATTAAATGGGATCCCGCACAAAATGCCAAGTGGCATGTCCCTCTCCTACTCCCGCACCCATGCTCGTTAGTGCAGGAACCGGCCGTGTTTTCTACTCCCGCACCCATGCTCGTTAGTGCAGGAACCGGTCGCGTTCAATACCATAACATAAAGTCTGACTCGATGAGGACAAAGCCGGATGCTTGATCAGTTGTGCAACCTAAGCATGCTACTACATGAATATGTAGGATGCAACACCTACACACTATATGACACATCAGGCATGAGGTTCTAACTTGAGTAAGCCCCGGAGGACTTACCTGGAGGTGCAGAGCAGCAAACTAAGGCAGTAGGAATAAGCAAGCAGGTCATAGATCACCTAGCAATTATTAAACGACATGCATAAGTATATTGCACAGAACGGGATCCATTTACCACTACACATCATCTAACCATCACATATTAATCATACCATCATCTTCATTATTTATCTCAACGTATCTCAACATTTATATCATCATTTCCATAACTTACCCAATCATACTTTCAATTCATGTTTACTTGCAGTTAAATCATAACCTCACGAATTAAGTTGTTAGGCAAAACAATTAAACCCAACATCATTCTTAGCCCATTTCCAAATCATGAAATAGTAACCTTGAAAACTATTTCCAAAACCTCTGATTAAAACAATCCCGACCTATTACTATTTCAAATCTTTATTCTAAGGGCTTAAATAATTTCCAACACTTAAGAAATACTTAAATTTATGTACTTTAAGACCGACCCTCTTTTAAAACATCGACACATATAAATCAACCTTCAAATAATCATTCATCGAAAACCGGTTAAATATTTAAATAAGTAGTTAAATAAATAATATTTAACCATTAAATACCAAATAAATCATAATTAATAAATATTTAAATAATAACTAAATAAACTCCGATAAATAAATAACGAATAAACCCGAACCAAACCAAACCGAACCGAACCGAACCCGCTAATTAATATAACTCCCAACCGGTCAAGCAAATAAACAAGTAATATAATATATAAAAAAATTATAGAGGTGGGGCCCACGCCTTCTACTTCTTCCTCCAATTCAAAAGGAACTCCCGACTGAGCTTGGCCGATGGAGCTTGACCCGCTCCCGTCGGCGATTGGAGGTCCTCCTCTCGGCCTCCCTCATCGTTCCTCGTCGTCTCAAGACTTGCCTTGACCTCCTACTCAACCGGACCTGCCCAGCTCGCAGCTCGCTCTCGACGCTCACTCGCGCTCTAGCCTCTCGCATTCGTCTCGCACTCCTGGCCTCGTTCTTGAGCTGTGGCAGCTCTCGAGCTCGCCTGACTTCCCGCACTCAGCTCTCGCTCTCCCCTCGACTAATCTAAGCATCGAAAGGAAGCATGAAATCGAACGAGAAATGAAGGAAATGGCGAAAGCTCACCGAGGTATTCGCGGATGTCGGAGCTCTCGATCGGAGTTCTGGGGGTCGTCGAAGGCTTGTGATGGCTTATCGGACTTGCGTCGGATGGGAATGAGTACGATGGTAGAGCTCGGGGGCGATTCCGATTGAAAACGAAGGAGAATGGCTTATCGGAAGTTTGTTTCGCCATTGAACGGGCGGTGGACTTCCGGTGGCTTGGCGGTGGCACCGAGTGCATTGATGTACATAATTGTACTATTGTTTATTGCATCTTTTGCCTTCATATTTCATTTGATTTCCGAACAAAAGTTTCAAAAGCATATGATCTCGTGTAAGAATGAGCTAAAGTGAAAGAAATAAAGTCTACACGAGTTTTGAGCTAACCATGCAGGAATTCGATGAAATCGGAGTCAAAACGAGCAAGCCAAGTGACGCTGAGAAGAGGTCGATATCGACTGGAGACATCGATATCGACCCTGGATTTCGACACGACTTCTGAGTGTCGAGATAACCACACAGACCAGACTAGAAGCCTCGATATCGACACACATGTGTCGATATCGACCATCGTCATAGACATCGACTGGAGTGGGACAAGTCGAGCAGAAACACAAGCCTCGATATCGACCTCTGGAGTCGATATCGACCCTACATCGACAGAAGATAAAATCCGATTTTTGAGGCTCGGATTGTGAAGTCTATCATCAAAGCCATGAGTTATCTCGTTCTTTTAGATATTAGCAGTTGTTTGTTATCTTTTCCTTTAAGTTTAAAAGACATATCCTAGTTGTTCGGATAGAGTTATTAGTTTAGATAGAAGTTACAATCCTCGGATAGCGAGGATTAGTAGCCTATAAATAAAGCCTTAGAGGCTGATTTGTTAATCATCCAATCATAGAATCATCGAAGAAAAGAACAATAGGCAATAGGTAGTTAGTTTATTTTGAGCTTTAAAGTTTCAAGCGCTTACGATAGTTGGCGTTGAGATTGTAAAGATTCGAAATTTTCCATTTATGCAAGTTATTTCAATTCAAGACATGTCTACGATCAACATGAGTGAGTAGTTCCCTTTTCTTCTAGGGTCGGGGTGAGCCCGACGATAGCCATGATGGTAAGGTAAGTGTGTCATTAAAGAATGTATCTTTTATCTCCTTCTACCTTGTTCTTCATCTTTAAATGCGAATTTAAGGAACTCATGTTGTAAAACTTGGGTAGTAATTTGGGTTTCTTTTCGAAAGATTATAAACTCGATTATGATTAAGGTAGACACCAATTAGGTTAAGTAATTGAAAAATCTCTTTTCCTATTGGTCGGTTTAGGTGAAAGCCTTTTCCTTTATGATAAAAGCATGCATCTTTAGTTGATCCTTATTTCTACTATCATGGTTGTCGTCGCGGTAATCCTTGACTTTGGAAGATCTTTTCCTTTGAGTTTACGTTAAAATTTGCCCGCCGTTCGTTGAGTCATACAAAAACCCAACACCTTTGCTTATTTCTGATCATTGCTTCCTTTCCATCCTTGATTCTTCGGCCTTTTCTTTGCCGACAAAACCGCTAACCCACTGCAGGAAAGACATCGATATCGACAGCAGAAGTCGATATCGACCAAAACTGATAGATCAACGGTTTTCTGAGTCGATCTCGAGACTTCTGGGAACTTTTGCAAGCATCGATATCGACCACTTTGTGTCGAAATCGACCCCCTGTATCGACTGGCAGACTTCTGAGCCAGTCGATTTCGTGAACTAACCTCGATATCGACCCCCACCAGTCGATATCGACTACCGTTTTTTTGTTTCTGCAGGTTTTCTGTTGCAGACGACATCGACAGCCAAGGTCGACATCGAGGTCTGACATCGAGATCGAGGCTTCTGGTCGAATAGAAAGGACGTGTCTCCAACGCTACTAGGATCCCGCTGACTCGCTTCCTCGTGGATCGAACCTGATTCCCTACTACTATAGCGGGGAGTCTTGAATTTATTTGAAGAGGCTAAGAGTTGTATTGGTTTATATTTTATTATATATTTCGATTCAATTCTCCCCACGTCAAATTTTGGCGCCGTTGCCGGGGAAGCTATCAATCGCGCCCTAGTAGTTTATTTTCACGGTTCTTTTTAGTGTTGTTTTATAGGTGTATGCGACGTACTGGTGACCAACTTGAATTTGAAGGACTAGACGAACCAGAACGCTTTCTCCACCTAAGATCTCGAGTCCAAAGAATCATGGCGGACAACGAGACCCAGGCACAACAAATTGAACGCTTAAGGAAGCAAGTAGAGGATTACGCTACCAGAGAAGCGGCACTAAGAGAGCGAGCTGACAGGGAGGAGGAAGCCAGGAGACGATATGAGATTCAAATCAACGCCCTCCCCCGGAATGCTAAGCAATACTTACACCCATCGCTCACAGTGCCTGAATCGGCTATTCTAATCCCTACTTCTAATTTTGAAATTAAGCCAAACTTTTTAACTGAAATAAGAAGGCATCAATATGAAGGGAAACCTAACGAATGCCCTATGCCACATATATCAACCTTCTTAGACCTCTGTGATACAATTGCTGATGGACAAAGCCTTGAGTATGTTCAACTGAAAGCATTTCGTTGGTCTCTTACAGGAAAAGCATTGCAGTGGTTGGAAAGCTTAGCCCCAAGATCGCTCCGCACCTGGAATGAAGTCAAGGACGCGTTTCTCAACAAGTTCTTTCCTCCTTCTAAGACGGCGCTGATCCGACAAAAAATCACGGCTTTCAAACAAAAGCCTGGTGAGGCTCTGGCAACTGTTTGGGAGAGGTATAAGGACCTCCTACGATCATGCCCGACGCATGGCCAACCACCGTACGTCATCCAGGAGATCATATACAATGCTCTTGACGCTGCAACCAAGGAGAGGATCAACACATACACCGCCTATGGCTACCTTGAACTCGCTCCCCAAGAGGCTTGGGAAACCATTGAAAGGCCGGTGGAATTTGACAATACATATGGGACTCCTGAGGTATCCGACGCACCATCATCGTCGAGGCCTGCCCCATCTATGCCATTGTACGAACCCTCTAAGGTGATCGATCCGGATGTAAAAGAACAATTTCATAGGGATCAACTTAGAAAGCTCCAAAAACAAGTGAGATTCCTATCGGCAAACCAGGATTGCATCGAATGTGGATCACAACGACATACTACCATTGAGTGTCCCCATGCTGAGCAAGTACAACTAGCGGAGACTCATGAGGAAGCCAACTTCATGAGGGGTCCCAATCGCCAATATTGGGGAGACCAAAGGTTCCAACAACCACAACGGAACCAGGTTAACCCTAGGGACCCCCCACTCTATAGAGCTCCTGGGCACCCTGAGAGAGACCAAAAGAAGGATGATCTTCAACTTGTACTGGACGAGATAAGGCGGAACCAAGCTAAGAATGATCAATCCAACCATGCTATCCACTCTCAACTCAATCACCTTACCACAAGGATTGGAGAGATGGACATTTGGAAGAAGAACGTAGAGACCCAACTGGGTCAATTGGCGGCACAAATCCCTAGACCGTCCGGAACATTCCCTGGGCAACCAACTACCAATCCTAAGAGGCAATCCGGGTCAGGACACATTGCATCCATGCAACTAAGGAGTGGCACCAAAGTTCATAAACCACAAAAGGTGACGGAGGAAGAAGTAACAGAGCATGTCGACATCGACAATCCAGTCGATGTCGACCCTGAGGTCGATATCGACACCACTGTCGACCCCTTCGCCGACGTCGATGACACTGCAGCACCTGAGAGAGAACAACATAGGTCGAAATCGACCCTACCGGTCGATATCGACCACCCTCCTGTCGACATCGAGGTTCAGCAGGCTCCTCCGACCACCGTTTTGGCTTCTCCGCCAAAGAAGACGCTACCCTTCCCTTCCAAAGCATTGAAGGACCCCACTCAAAGCAAGTTTAGGCGCTTTGTAAAGATTCTCCAAGGACTGAACATTACTATCCCTCTTACAGAAGCCCTAAGCGAGATGCCCGCCTATGTTCGATTCTTAAAAGACATCCTTAGCAAGAAGCGATCCATGGCAGAGATCGCAGAGGAATGCTCCAAGATGGATTTCCCCGAGAAGAGGAGCGATCCAGGGAAATTTGCAATCACCGTGGGACTTGGCCAACATCGCTACAAAGCCCTATGTGACCTAGGGGCAAGTGTAAGTCTCATGCCTCTCTCTATTTGGCAAAAGGTGAGCATTGGGGCACTTGAACCTGTGGATATGAAACTTTATATGGCTGATAATTCATTCGTCAGACCCATAGGTATAGTTGATGACGTCCCTGTAAAGGTAGGTAAATTCTTTGTGCCTACTGATTTCATTGTATTAGACATGCCTGAAGATCCTATTGTACCTATCATCCTTGGTAGGCCTACTGATTTCATTGTGCTAATATTAATGTACGTAGAGGATTACTAACCTTTACTATAGGGAACGAAGTCATTGAATTCTCCTTCAACCCCACAATGAAGGAAGTTAATGGTATGGAAATCAAGTCGGTCTACACTAGCATCATGGATTGCAAGGAACCGATGGAAAGGGCCCTAACTCCTGAAGAGGCCCTAGCCCTAGCTGCAGAGGAGCTTACCGACGAGGATATTGAAGAGTTCCTGGCTACATGCACGAGTGATGAGGAAATATTCGACGATGCTCTATCCATGGAGCTCGAAGACGAAGTCGATATCGACGAAGACAGGTCGACATCGACCAGTCCACTCGATATCGAGTGCCCTCAGTCGACATCGACACACTCAGTAAGTCAAGTTCTCCCTTCTTCTCTTACAGGCGAAATCGACCAGCCCATGTCGACAGAAGTGGCCGAAATCGAACAGCCGAAATCGACAGAAGAGGTCGAAATCGACCAGCCGATATCGACATTAGAGGTCGAAATCGACCTTTACCACTTGACGCCAAACAGCTCCGAAGCCGAGGTATGTGCTGAACTCTCAGTCAATATTGATTATTCCTACTCGCCCTCGACCTTCTTTCTGCAGGAATATTTTGAAGAGTCCAAATCAAAGTTAGCATCACTCTATGTTTGGTCCACACCGACTCCTATAACTGATTTAGGAACTTCTATCAAGCGAATTGAGACGGATTACCTTGGTGAGATTATGAAGACGGAAGAGGTAGAGCCAATCCTTATCCCACAAGGCCCCTCTCCGGTGCTTAAGCCTCTACCCAACACACGTAGGTATGAGTTTCTTGGTGCAAATTCTACTTTCCCTGTAATTATCAATGCTTCACTAACCACACAGGAAGTAGATAAACTTATGGAAGTACTTCGTGCTCATCGTAAGGCTATTGGATACTCTCTTGAGGACATAAAAGGTATTTCACCTGCTACTTGTATGCATAGAATCCTCCTTGAGGATGATCATAAGGCATCTATAGAACACCAACGGAAGCTCAACCCCAACATGAGAGAGGTGGTGAAGAAGGAGATCATGCGCATGCTGGATGCAGGAATCATCTATGCCATCTCCGACAGCGAATGGGTGAGCCCAGTCCATGTGGTGCCTAAAAAGGGCGGAATGACCGTTGAGGAGAATGAGAAAGGCGAGCTTGTACCAAAGCGAATCACAACTAGTTGGCGAATGTGCATTGACTACAGGAAACTCAACAATGCCACTAGAAAGGATCACTTTCCCCTTCCTTTTATTGATCAAGTATTAGAGAGACTTGCCGAACATGATTATTTTTGTTACCTGGACGGATATTCTGGTTTTTGGCAGGTCCCCATTCATCCTGACGATCAAGAAAAGACCACCTTCACTTGTCCCTATGGGACTTTTGCATATAGGAGAATGCCATTTGGGCTCTGCAATGCCCCTGCTACCTTTCAAATATGTATGATGGCTATCTTCTCCGACATGATTGAGGACATCGTGGAGGTATTTATGGATGACTTCTCTGTTTATGGCACTACTTTCGATATTTGTCTTGCTAACCTTCGCAGGGTACTTGCACGATGCGAAGAGTCAAACTTGGTTCTCAATTGGGAAAAGTGCCACTTTATGGTAAGGGAAGGGATTGTGCTAGGCCACAAAGTCTCTAAACGGGGAATTGAGGTAGACAGGGCAAAAATAGAACTCATTGAAAAATTACCACCATCTTCATCAATTAAAGACATAAGAAGCTTCCTTGGTCACGCAGGTTTCTATAGGAGGTTTATTCAAGATTTTTCTAAAATTGCCAAACCATTAACTAACCTACTAATGAAGGATGTTAAGTTTGCATTTTCTAGTGATTGTCTTGAAGCTTTCAACAGGTTAAAGGAGGCCCTCATATCCGCCCCAATCATTCAATCACCCGATTGGTCGCAACCTTTTGAGATCATGTGCGACGCAAGCGATTATGCCGTAGGTGCTGTCCTAGGACAAAGGAGAGACAAAAAGCTTCATGCCATCTACTATGCAAGCAAGACTCTGGATGCCGTTCAAACAAAGTACACCACGACGGAAAAGGAGTTCTTGGCGGTGGTCTTCGCTTTTGAGAAGTTCCGCTCATACCTAGTGGGCTCTAAGGTTATTGTTCATACTGACCATGCAGCTCTTAGGTACTTAATGGCAAAGAAGGATGCTAAACCTAGGCTCCTACGATGGGTGCTCTTACTACAAGAGTTCGACGTTGAGCTTAAAGATAAGAAAGGAACGGAGAACTCCGTAGCCGATCATCTTTCACGGCTACCCATGGGGCTTCTGGAAGAGTCAAATGACAACATACCAATCAATGACTCCCGCCCTGACGAGCACTTAATGAGGCAAGAGGTAAGTCGGGCAGAAGAACCACTCGATATCGACCCCAGCAGGTCGATATCGACTGCCCCAAAGGTAAATCCTGCATCGATGTCGACCAATTTTGATCACAGGTTGTCCATTGCAGAAGTCGAAATCGACCTCCAGACGTCGACATCGAGGACCCATATCGAGAAGCCCATGTCGACTAAGCCTGTCGATACCGACCAGTCGATATCGACCCCTGAAAGTCGATATCGACCACCTTCAAAGCCCTCCGAAGGTGACGAAAAGGTAAGCTTCGGTGAGGATTTCTTCTTTACACCTCCTTCTAGTCCTATCCATGATCTATTTGCTGTAAGAAAGGCGAAGGTACCTTGGTATGCGGATTTTGCTAACTATATTGTAGGAGGCGAGATTCCTTCAAGCTTAACTTCGCAACAAAGGAAGAAGTTTTTGCACGACGTCAAACAATATTATTGGGATGAACCCTATTTATTCAAATAGGGGAAAGACCATATCTTTCGACGTTGTATCCCGGAGGACGAGGTAGAGAGTGTGATTCACCATTGTCATTCTCTCCCTACAGGAGGTCATGCTAAGGGATTCAAGACCGCGGCGAAAATTCTTCAATGTGGTTTTTATTGGCCTAACCTTTTCAAGGATGTGCAAAACTATGTAACTTCTTGTGATGAGTGTCAACGTGCAGGTAATATCACATGGAGGAATGAGACACCACTCACAGGCATTTTAGAGGTCGAACTCTTTGATGTATGGGGTATTGACTTCATGGGACCCTTCCCTGCTTCAGGCCCCTACAAATACATTCTAGTAGCGGTGGACTATGTCTCTAAATGGGTGGAGGCTGTAGCAACTAGGACCAACGACGCGAAGGTAGTCTCTAAGTTTATGAAAACTAACATCTTTCCTCGTTTTGGTGTTCCTAGAGTCCTTATTTCAGATGGTGGCTCGCATTTTATTGAGAGAGGCTTTGAAGCTCTTTTAGCTAAGTATGGGGTAAACCATAGGGTGGCAACACCCTATCACCCTCAAACTAGCGGTCAAGTAGAAGTCTCCAATCGCCAAATCAAAGCCATCTTGGAGAAGACGGTTTCCCGCTCAAGGAAAGATTGGTCGTCCAAACTGGATGATGCACTCTGGGCTTACCGAACGGCCTATAAAACACCGCTTCACACAACTCCCTATAACTTGGTATATGGTAAGTCCTGTCACTTGCCCGTTGAACTTGAGCATAAAGCAATGTGGGCTCTTAAGGAGCTTAACATGGATTTCGACGAAGCGGGAAAGAGGAGGTTCATTGACTTACAAGCCTTGGAAGAGTTGCGCCTAAAGGCATATGAGAATGCCGAAATCTACAAAGAGCGCACTAAGAAATGGCATGATAGGAAGTTGGTGCCAAAAACATATGAGGTAGGTGACAAAGTCCTTGTTTTCAATTCTAGGCTTCGCTTATTTCCAGGGAAACTAAGGACAAGATGGAGCGGACCTTTCAAGGTTCATAAAATATTCCCTCATGGAGCGGTGGAGTTATTTTGCGACAATGGATCAACCTTTAAGGTAAATGGCCACCGAGTAAAGAAATATTATGACAAGGAGGACCCGGAAGAAGAGATTCGCGCCACCTTGGCGTTGAACTAGCGCAAAAAGGGAAATATGTCGAGCTAGCGACTTAAACTCGAGCGCTTCCGGGAGGCAACCCGTTCTTTTCCTTTTTCTTTTTCTTTGAGTTTTTTTTTGTTTATTTTATACTTTTGAGATCATTCGTGGCTATTTTATCTAAAGTCAACAAAGAAATCCATGCCAGAAGAGAGGTCGATAACGACCTATATGGTCGATATCGATCAGCCGACAGAAGGAGTAACATGACGTGTTAAACGGATGCAGAAGGGGGGTCGATATCGACCTCTAAGGTCGATATCGACTACAGATGGAGGTAAGCCAGGTCAGAATTTAATTTCTTTCAGTTTTTAATTTTTGGGGTTTTCATCCCCTTTATACCCGACTTCGACACCCTCCTCCCATTGTCGACACCCTAGCCGCCCTTCTTCTTCTTCTTCATCCCTCTCCCTCCGATCACCCTCCCCACACCCTCCCCACAGCCCCCATCGCCGCAACCACCCACTGTCACCATACCCTCCCTCGTCCTGTGCAGCAACACCCCGAGCCACAAAATCCCTTCCTCTCTTCCTCGACCTAGCCCTCTCTCTCTCTCCCTCGTTTTCGAGCCTCATCGCCCAGATCTACACATCTCCGGCCAAGAACCGTCAGATCCAGCCGCCCCACGCCACCGGAGGACCCACCACAGCCACCAGCAGCCCCGACAACACACAGCATCCGGTCGATTTCGACCCTGGGCATCGATATCGACACCCCCTGTCGACAGTCGGTTTTTTTTGCTCTCGATTTTGCGGTTGCTTGCCTCTTTCTCTCCTAATTCCAACACTCTTCCGTCTCTGAGATGCGCGAGGAGTAGCGACGCTATGGGAGGTACCTCGAGGGTTTGGGCTCATATATGGGCTTTTCCTTCGATCCGCAGGCTGGATCTTCCACTTTCCCACAGGCCGCCCCGACAGACTACTCAGGGGCAGCTCCTACACAGGGCTGGCCCTTGCTGTTGCCACCTCCCCCGCCCCCTGAGCAGTGATATACATCTAGCGTAAGTGAGTGTGAGTGATCCTTCCCTTTACTTTATTTTTCTAACAGTGAGGACACTGTAATCTTTAAGTATGGGGTGGGGATTGAACTTGGACATTATAAACTGCTTTATCTGGTTGTGGTAGGGTTTAAAATTTGGCAAACTTGGCGTGTATTTTATTTACATTCTACTTGTATGCATTGCATCATATTTAACATTTATGCATTTTAAAGTTTAAGTTCTCAACCGTTTAGTTTGATTTTGTTGAGTCTATAAAATGTCAAAAATCCAAAAAAATAGAAAAATGTCAAAAATACAAAAAAATGCATGTTTATTTAAAGTTTATTTTTCTTTAATCCCTACTTAGATGTCCTATGATGAAAACTCAATAGCTGACTAGATCATGTAAATCCTATGGCATATTTGGATGGTTTAGCCTAAGTCTTTAAATTTTTATGTAGATTGTGAACTTGTGATGAAATTGAGCACATATGATCCTAGGCTAAAAAGCAAATCCAACAAAAATTGTCCTTGTGAGAATTTTGACCTATAGGGAGAACATAAAAAATCCCTCCGCTTTCTTGAGTGAATTTACTCTTCCTATGCATCTCTAAATGTTGTGATAGTTATTCAAAACCAATGCATATATATGTTTGTGTTTACGAGAATTAAATGATGGAGGCATCTTTTAAGCCAATTTTATCCTCTCTTTACCTACCCTGCATTATCCCTGCTTGAAGCCAGAACATTAGCCTGAGCCTGAAATTGCAAACTCCACAAAATTATCCCTAGCCGAATTGAGCCTGACCCCCATTTGGGAATTGAGACTTAGATTGGTTGGACTAATGCCTTGTGGAAAGAAAAGAGCATAATGTCTAGTTGTAAGCAAGGGAATTATAGGATGGTACATATTTACATTTTGTCATATTTTGTAAAAGGATGTTTTGGCTCACCATATAAATGCACATAGTTTAGTATTATGTTCGAAAAAAAAAATCCGAAAAAAATATATGTATATATATAAAGTGCATGAGCCAAAATCCTTAAGTTTTTATTCATACGAATGTTATACTTTTGAGAGGTGTATTAGAACTTGGAAGAAGGGTTGATGGAATACATCTTTAAGAGCATTATATTGAAGAGTTATGGTTTGGGTAATGCAAGTGTTGAGATTTAGGAGTCTTGATTCCCGAATTTGAAAAGCACCACATAGCCAAATAATTCCATACCCTTTATTTCATACCAAGCCCCATTACAACCCCGCCGAATGGAGTCTTCTATGAAGTCTTCCATTGAGCAAAAGTCCTCCTGATGATTCTTATTGCATTTTCATAATTGGTTGCGAAGTGGATTTTTATAAATTGCAATGTTTATGAGATTGTATATGGAATTGAGTTGAGAGTGATCTTCATAGCCTAAACACATGAGAGTTGAGTGCAAACACATTATCCCTTTGAGGTTGGATTAAAATTGCATATGCCTATGGATCGCCAAAATATGTGCTATGACGTTAAATTCACTTGCTTTACTTTGCTACCGCTTATGATGTTGCTTTTGAAAAAGGCAAAGACTTGAAGGGTGTGTTGTAGGTGTTGGTTATTGCTTGGTTATTGCTTGAGGACAAGCAAGTCTAAGTATGGGGTGTTTTGATGTACATAATTGTACTATTGTTTATTGCATCTTTTGACTTCATATTTCATTTGATTTCCGAACAAAAGTTTCAAAAGCATATGATCTCGTGTAAGAATGAGCTAAAGTGAAAGAAATAAAGCCTACACGAGTTTTGAGCTAACCATGCAGGAATTCGATGAAATCGGAGTCAAAACGAGCAAGCCAAGTGACGCTGAGAAGAGGTCGATATCGACTGGAGACATCGATATCGACCCTGGATTTCGACACGACTTCTGAGTGTCGAGATAACCACACAGACCAGACTAGAAGCCTCGATATCGACACACATGCGTCGATATCGACCATCGTCATAGACATCGACTGGAGTGGGACAAGTCGAGCAGAAACACAAGCCTCGATATCGACCTCTGGAGTCGATATCGACCCTACATCGACAGAAGATAAAATTCGATTTTTGAGGCTCGGATTGTGAAGTCTATCATCAAAGCCATGAGTTATCTCGTTCTTTTAGATATTAGCAGTTGTTTGTTATCTTTTCCTTTAAGTTTAAAAGACCTATCCTAGTTGTTCGGATAGAGTTATTAGTTTAGATAGAAGTTACAATCCTCGGATAGCAAGGATTAGTAGCCTATAAATAAAGCCTTAGAGGCTGATTTGTTAATCATCCAATCATAGAATCATCGAAGAAAAGAACAATAGGCAATAGGTAGTTAGTTTATTTTGAGCTTTAAAGTTTCAAGCGCTTACGATAGTTGGCGTTGAGATTGTAAAGATTCGAAATTTTCCATTTATGCAAGTTATTTCAATTCAAGACATGTCTACGATCAACATGAGTGAGTAGTTCCCCTTTCTTCTAGGGTCGGGGTGAGCCCGACGATAGCCATGATGGTAAGGTAAGTGTGTCATTAAAGAATGTATCTTTTATCTCCTTCTACCTTGTTCTTCATCTTTAAATGCGAATTTAAGGAACTCATGTTGTAAAACTTGGGTAGTAATTAGGGTTTCTTTTCGAAAGATTATAAACTCGATTATGACTAAGGTAGACACCAATTAGGTTAAGTAATTGAAAAATCTCTTTTCCTATTGGTCGGTTTAGGTGAAAGCCTTTTCCTTTATGATAAAAGCATGCATCTTTAGTTGATCCTTATTTCTACTATCATGGTTGTCGTCGCGGTAATCCTTGACTTTGGAAGATCTTTTCCTTTGAGTTTACGTTAAAATTTGCCCGCCGTTCGTTGAGTCATCGAAAAACCCAACACCTTTGCTTATTTCTGATCATTGCTTCCTTTCCATCCTTGATTCTTCGGCCTTTTCTTTGCCGACAAAACCGCTAACCCACTGCAGGAAAGACATCGATATCGACAGCAGAAGTCGATATCGACCAAAACTGATAGATCGACGGTTTTCTGAGTCGATCTCGAGACTTCTGGGAACTTTTGCAAGCATCGATATCGACCACTTTGTGTCGAAATTGACCCCCTGTATCGACTGGCAGACTTCTGAGCCAGTCGATTTCGTGAACTAACCTCGATATCGACCCCCACCAGTCGATATCGACTACCGTTTTTTTGTTTCTGCAGGTTTTCTGTTGCAGACGACATCGACAGCCAAGGTCGACATCGAGGTCTGACATCGAGATCGAGGCTTCTGGTCGAATAGAAAGGACGTGTCTCCAACGCTACTAGGATCCCGCTGACTCGCTTCCTCGTGGATCGAACCTGATTCTCTACTACTATAGCGGGGAGTCTTGAATTTATTTGAAGAGGCTAAGAGTTGTATTGGTTTATATTTTATTATATATTTCGATTCAATTCTCCCCACGTCATGCATCAAGGCGTTGGCCCTTGATGAAAGAGGGAAAGAGGATTGTGGTGATGACTGATGTGCGCGCAAATTGCCATATTTTCTATGCACATAAAAGTCCATTTTATCGTCTTTTGCATGCATATTAGTGGGAAAACATGGGATCCGTGTAGTTTACGCTTAAATATCAAATATATGGGTCTGCACGAGTTTCTATGCGATTTCACAGAAAACAGGATAAAAATGGACAGATTTATAAGAGCGAAAAAAGAACTCGAAGTCTTTTGAAGAGGTCAAAATCGACTGGGGACCTCGACATCGAATGCAGCAGAGACATAGGAATCGAGCAGGAAATGAAACAGAGCATGTCGACACAGAGAGGTCGATATCGACGTCTGAAGGTCGATATCGATGTTGCCAGATCGAGCTAAAAGATAGAAGTCGAGTGCCAGTCTGAGTAGGAGAAGGAGAGATCGAGATAGAGTTTCATAGAGGTCGATATCGATGTACAAGGTCGATATCGATGTTGCCCAGCAGAGGAATCCGACTCAGATTTTGATAGAATTCTATCCGAAGCTTGCACGTCTATCCTAAAGTCGAGATTTCTTATCTTCAACACCAGAGCTATCATATGACTTGATTTACCATAGAGTTTTTAGTTTTTACTTTATTTAAATTTTATCTTAGAAAATAAAGATAAAGTTTCGAGTCTTTGGATAGCAAAGTTTGATATCTATATCTAGAGGCAATTAGGGCTGAGTTTAATCATTCAATTACATCTAATTACGCAGAGAGTTTCAGCTTCAATAGAGAGTAACGAGTTAGAGAGAGAGAGAGAGAGGGCCGAGTGAGTTGGAGAGAAGCGAGAGCGGAGTTTTGGCTTGTTCGGTTGTACTTTCTTTCAAAGTTTAATTCAAAGTAGTTTTCTTTCAATGATGATGATGATGTGCATGATGAGGAGCGAGTAGTCAACCCACTTCTAGGGTCGGGGTGAGCCTGACGATAACGATGTAGGGTAAGTGCATCAAAGGTATGACTTTTATGCGATTCCGTCTTCTATCCTATGCATGATCCTTTGCGAAAGTTAGGGAGATTCTTTATTTGCATTATTGAAGCGAAAGCCACTCATATTGTGAACTTGGATTGCTCATGAATTGGATAGTAACTCTTAGGAACTATGCGAGAGCCTCTAATCACAGAAGTGTTGATAACGAAAGTTATTTGACGGAAAGGCATTAAATTTCATAACTTTAGCATAAAACTTGCATTGTTATCGTTGTGGCATGAAACCCCGACTTTGGAAGCATATAATTAATTGAATTTACATATAAAAGTTTTAGTTTTGTTTCTGATCATCCTTCTTATCCATTCTACTTTATTTGGACTCTTTTCCGACAATTGGTTACGAATTACAGTTTCTGTGACAAACATCGGAATCGACTGTAAAGGTCGATATCGAGGTCTAACGTCGATATCGAGGTCTCTGCTCGATGTCGACTTTGCTGCTTTTGTCTTCTGTAGGAACTGTACTGAAAATCGACCAGAACTGAGGTCAATATCGACCAGACACATCGATATCGAGTGTCTTCTAAGGTCGAAAGCTTCGATCGTGAGTACAACAAGGGAAGTGCTGACATACCTCCTCGTGGATTCGATCCTGAATTACCGTACTACTACATTGGCAGGGGATTCTTGTATTATTTGTTTGGGACAGGGAGTTAGCCTAGTTGTGAATTGTTAATTTGAATTATTTGAATCTCCACACATCTCGGTAGCGAACAAATTGGCGCCGTTGCTAGGGAGGCAATCAATTGCCACCTAAGTTTTCTCACGATCTTTTTGAAGCTTATTTTGCAGGTTTATGCCACGTTCTGATTGCGGACCTATATTGGAACCAATAAACGAGCCTAAACGTTTCTACCATCTTCGCAACAAGGCAATACGCATCATGGCTGACAATGAGACGCAGGCCGAAACCATAGAGCGGTTAAGGAAAGAGATCGAGGACCACAACGCTACAATCGCCGCTGAGAGGGCCATCACTGCTGCAGAGCGAGCCCGTGCTGATAGGGAGGAGGATGCGCGTAGACAAGCCCAAAAGCGGCTAAATCAGTATCCACAAACGGCGAAGCAATACATGCATCCGTCGCTTCATGTTCTTGAATCTGCTATTTTAAATCCTCGCTCCAACTATGAAATAAAAATTAACTTCCTATTTGAGATAAAAAGAAATACTTTTGAAGGAAGGCCTAATGAATGCCCCCTGCAACACATCTCTACTTTTATGGACTTGTCTGAAACAGTTGCAGATGGAGTAAATTTAGAGTATGTGGGATTAAAATCTTTTCGATGGTCTTTGGCAGGGAAGGCATTACAATGGCTTGAAAGTTTGGCTCCACGCTCGCTGAGGACATGGGCGGAGGTGAAGGATGCATTCCTGAATAAGTTCTTTCCACCTTCTAAAACGGCGATGCTGCGACAAAGGATCACGGCTTTCAAACAAAAGCTAGGTGAAACACTAGCACATGCGTGGGAGCGATTTAAGGACTTGCTGAGATCATGCCCAACGCATGGGCTTCCATATGTCATCCAGTAGATCTTCTACAACGCCCATGATGCACTGAATAAGGAGAGGATAAATTCATATACCTCTTATCGGTGCGTTGACCTTAAACCAACGGAGGAATGGTAGACCATTGAGAGGCTCGTGAACAAAGGGATCCCCCACCATATAGAGCACCAGGGCACCCTGAGCGGGAGACAAGGAAAGATGACCTGTAAATAGTCCTTGATGAGATGCGGAGGAACCATGCTGAGTTCAAACAAGCCAACAACTCCATCCATACTCAGTAGCAGGGCATCAATTCTAGGCTTGGGGAGATCGACGTTTGGAAGCACAATATGGAGACTCAAATGAGTCAATTGGCGGAAGGAATACCCAAAGCGTCAGGATCATTCCCTGGATCCACTGTGCCCAACCAAAAGGACAAAACCACTGGTCATATTGCGGCGGTGAACCTAAGCAGTGGGCGTCAATTACAAACGATCGAGCAAAAAGAGGAGGAGAAGGAGCCAGAACAGACGTCGATATCGACCCCCCTGTCGATATCGACCAAGGTGACGTCGATGTCGACCTTCCTGTCGATGTCAACCCTGATGCTGAGTCACCACAGAAATCGACTCCTCCAGTCGATGTCGACCCTACTGATGTCGATGTCATCCTCACTACAGCCGCGGGAAGGAAGAAGGTGTTACCATTCCCAACTAGAAAGACGATTAAGGACTCAACGGAAAAGAAGTTCCAGGGGTTCGTGAAGATGCTTCAGGGACTCAATGTCTCTATACCATTTACAGAGGCACTTCATGAGATGTCATCCTATGTAAGGTTCCTTAAGGACATCTTAGGTAAGAAGCGATCGCTCTCTGAGATCGCAGAGGAGTGCAACAGGTTGGAGCTACCACAAAAGCGGGCGGACCTAGGTAAGTTTTCTATCGCTATAGGTCTAGGTCAATTCAAATTTAATGCTTTAGTTGACTTGGGCGCTAGCGTTAGCATGATGCCACTAACCATTTGGCACAAGGTAAAGATAGGTCCTCTGGAGCCCGTGGATGCAAGACTATACATGGCAAACAATACGGTAGTGATTCCAACTGGGATAGTGACGGATGTGCCAGTACAAGTAGGTAAATTCTTTGTCCCTGCTGATTTCTTAGTTGTTGATATAGTGGAGGACCCTGCTTGTCCAATTATTTTAGGTATGCCATTCCTAGCAACCGTCGATGCCAACATTAGCGTGAAGAAAGGATTGCTCTCATTCACAATTAGTGACGAGGTGATAGAGTATGCCTTCAACAAGACGGTGAACAATCAAGGGCCAATGGAGATAAAAGCCATCAATGGTGTCTACATTGCATGTGGAGAAGCCAAAGTAAGAAGTATGACACCGTAGGAGCTTGAGAAGAGGGTCATAGAAGCCCAAGTGGAGGAAGTTGTGGCAATCTTGAACGAAGGGGACCAACAGAACATCGAAATCGACCAAGGTAAGTCGATATCGACTAATAATGTTCAAGATTGTGTGTCAGGTCATAAGTATGGGGTCGACGGAAGAGGAAAAGAAACACCGAAATTAGGGTATAAGGTCGATATCGGCCATACCCAGCCGAAATCGACCACCATCAGTGCTGAGAAGGGAGGAACGGAGACCTCGATATCGATCTCTGAGGGTCGACATCGACCTGATCATATCGAGCAGAAACTCTCCAAATCGACTGATCCTCCAAGAGTACAACAGTGGTCGATATCGACCTTTGAACATCGACATCGACCTGAGCCACAGACTGAGAAGAAGGTAAGTCAAAGTACGGATTCCTCTTGCTCCATTCCAATTAAAGATTTATCATTATTTGGAAGAGGTGTGCCTTGGCATGTGCGCTTATGTAGGGTATCCGATGATGATTCGAGCCAATATGAGATAGGACATGTTTATGTTGCCAAATCCAAAGACCATTGGTTCCCTACAAGATTCAAAGATAAAAATTTGGGACCATTCATGGTGAATCAAATCCATCCCGGCGGAATGCAGTTGCGTGACAAGAAAGGAGTCATATTTGAGGCCCATGCCACATGGGCTCTGCAGATGCCGCCATGAGAAGCACAAAGGAAGAAGTCGGCCTAGCGACTTAAAAGTCTAGAGCGTGTAACAAAGACTTAGTTTTGGTTTTAGACAGCTTTTACTTTGGTTTGAGATATTTTATTGTTTTGCATATTTTGTTTTGTTTTGGTTTTATTTTTTTTACAAGTTGCAGGAAAGAGAAAAGCACACAGAAAAGACATCGAAATCGATGTCCAAGATCGACATCGACCTTAAGGTCGATTCAGATGGGCTTGTGGTCGAAGCCGGATCACCCTGAAGCCCGAGCCAGAAATCGATGAGAAACATCGATATCGATGTTAAAGGTCGATATCGACCATGGCTGCTGTCTTCTTCGACTCCTGAAATTTGTGACGGTTTAGTAAGTTTTCTTCTTAACCCTAGTTCTAATACAGTGAGGACACTCTAAATTTTAAGTATGGGGTGGGGGAAAAGCTTACTTGCATATTCATACTTAGTTTAAATTTGCATATTTATCTTAATGCATAATAAGTTTTATTTTCGAAAAAAATGAAATGACCCCCATCAAAAATTTGAAAAAAAAAAGAAAGAGTCATGGAAGTATAAAAAAGAGCTCTGTGATGCAAAATTAGATTCATTAGAGATATAACATGAAATTGCCTAGTTAAGGGAAGTCCCAATGAAGTGCAAAAAGAAAAAATAAAGGAGATGAAAATTTTGAAGTTGCTTTTGACATGCGCATGATAAGATGATGGAGGACTTTTTATGAAAATTTCATACAAGTGCTTACATATACAAGTTTATATCCTAGCCTTACCTATGCATATTTGCAAAAGTCACAAGCCATATATGAGCCTTATCATACATCATTATTGCTCCACATATATACATATTGCCCATTTTATACCTTATACCCTATCCAGGGACAAGTTTGAGAATGGAAGTCATTTTTGGAGTTGTTATATGGAGTTGTGCATTATTTATGAAGTTGTTGGCAGGAATGAAAGAAATTACGAATTATGGAAAATTTAATGAGCGAGAAAAAAATCCGATCACCTCAGGAGATAAAGGTAGGTCGACCCTGCTCGTTGAGATGTTAGTTCAGCGAGATGGGACACAAGGTGAGGAGTCCGAAGTACTAAGTATCCGAGGCCATTCATGACACCCATGTTTGTGACTCGCGAGAAGGCAGTGCTAAGGTTAGATAGGTTAAAGCATATATTGAATAAAAGCATTGAGCGATGAGTGAAAGGTGAGATATTATGAAGAAGGAATGTGGAATGTTTTGGAAAGAAAGTATGTTTCCCCGGATTCAACACCACATGGCCAAATATTAAGCCCACCTTTAGCCTTTTACAAATCTACTTCTCACAAGCTTGCAAAAGTCCTCTTGATTATTAATGCTATGTCGCTAAAATTGTTTTTGCATATTACCTCCTTTTAAGAGTATGAAATTGCTTTTATGCACAGGCATGGACTTGGTTGACATAAGTACCTTATCGAGGATGGCAATTGATTGTAGGGACATATGTAAAATGAATCTATGATGTTGAGGGTTTACTTTTTTCCCCTGAATGCCCATTAAAGGTATTGCTTGGGGACAAGCAAGCTTAAGTATGGGGTGTTTGATGTGCGCGTAAATTGCCATATTTTCTATGCACATAAAAGTCCATTTTATCGTCTTTTGCATGGATATTAGTGGGAAGAGATGGGATTTGTTTAGTTTACGCTTAAATATCAAATATATGAGTCTGCACGAGTTTCTATGTGATTTCGCAGAAAATAGGATAAAAATGGACAGATTTGGAAGAGCGGAAAAAGAACTCGAAGTCTTCTGAAGAGGTCGAAATCGAATGGGGACCTCGACATCGAGTGCAGCAGAGACATAGGAATCGAGCAGGAAATGAAACAGAGCATGTCGACACAGAGAGGTCGATATCGACGTCTGAAGGTCGATATCGATGTTGCCAGATCGAGCTAAAAGATAGAAGTCGAGTGCCAGTCCGAGTAGGGGAAGGAAAGCTCCAGATAGAGTTTGACAGAGGTCGATATCGATGTTCAAGGTCAATATCGACGTTGCCCAGCAGAGGAATTCGACTCAGATTTTGATATAATTCTATCCGAAGCTTGCACGTCTATCCTAAAGTCGAGATTTCTTATCTTCAACACCAGAGCTATCATATGAGCTGATTTACCATAGAGTTTATAGTTTTTACTTTATTTACATTTTATCTTAGAGAATAAAGATAAAGTTTCGAGTCTTTGGATAGCAAAGTTCGATATCTATATCTAGAGGCCATTAGGGCTGAGTTTAATCATTCAATTACATCCAATTATGCAGAGAGTTTCAGTTTCAATAGAGGGTAACGAGTTACAGAGAGAGAGAGGGCCGAGTGAGTTGGAGAGAAGCGAGAGCGGAGTTTTGGCTTGTTCGGTTGTACTTTCTTTCAAAGTTTAATTCAAAGTAGTTTTCTTTCAATAATGATGATGATGTGCATGATGAGGAGCGAGTAGTCAACCCACTTCTAGGGTCGGGGTGAGCCCGAAGATAACGATGTAGGGTAAGTGCATCAAAGGTATGACTTTTATGCGATTCCGTCTTCTATCCTATGCATGATCCTTTGCGAAAGTTGGGGAGATTCATTATTTGCATTATTGAAGCGAAAGCCACTCATATTGTGAACTTGGATTGCTCATGAATTGGATAGTAACTCTTAGGAACTATGCGAGAGCCTCTAATCACCTAACTGTTTATAACGAAAGTTATTTGACGGAAAGACATTAAATTTCATAACTTTAGCATAAAACTTGCATTGTTATCGTTGTGGAATGAAACCCCGACTTTCGAAGCTTTTAATTAATTGAATTCATTATAAAAGTTTTAGTTTTGTTTCTAATCATCCTTCTTTACCATTCTACGTTGTTCGGACTCTTTTCCGACAATTGTTTACGAATTACAGTTTCTGTGACAAACATCGAAATCGACTGTAAAGGTCGATATCAAGGTCTAATGTCGATATCGAGGTCTCTGCTCGACGTCGACTTTGCTGCTTTTGTCTTCTGCAGGAACTGTACTGAAAATCGACCAGAACTGAGGTCGATGTCGACCAGACACATCGATATCGAGTGTCTTCTGAGGTCGAAAGCTTTGATCGTGAGTACAACAAGGGAAGCGCTGACATACCTCCTCGTGGATTCTATCCTGAATTACCCTACTACTACAAGGGAGGGGATTCTTGTATTATTTGTTGAGACAGGGAGTAGTCTAGTTGTGAATTGTTTATTTGAATTATTTGAATCCCTACAGTCATCCCTCTAGCGAACAATGACGGAGATGGCGCATAGAGGCGTGGTGTGTGGTGGTCGTGGCGAGAAGAGGAAGTGAGGTGTATGGTGGTGGAAGTGGCGGACCCAGAACTCTTTGAGGGTGGGGGCACACCGACATCAAATGACAAAGAATAGCAAGGTCTCAGACAATACAAAAAGTGTTCAATGCTACAAAATAGCGATAAAAACCAAAAGATTTCACTAGTACAAAGAGTTCTTCATTTCTAATTAGAATTATATACTAAAGCAGTTCTTCATTCCTACCTCGGCTATAAAAGAGGTAAAACCATTTTATGGGTTTTCATACTCGGAAAATGTTCCAGAAGACATACGTCTTTTAATACTTTGTCGTTGATCTTGAAAATCGAAGTACATTGTTCGAGCCTGATTGTGATAGCTTCCAGCACCTCCCACATGTTCTCTGAATCTTTCAGGACCCTTCTTCCAATTTTGAAACCCCGTTTCTATAAACACATCAGCCCCTCGTCCTCTATTTCCCAAATGAGGCTTGAACAAATAACAATAGAAATAAAATGCAGCATCTTTAGCAACACTGTACTCCAACCATTCCCACTTCTTAAACCACTCTTTCACAAAAGACCTCATCTTCTCCCCGAATTCAGTTCGTGGAAAATCATGTGTTACGGGTTGACAAGGACCTTTGACAACATACATTCTCCTAACCTCATCCCTGACAGCAAGATTATAGCCATCAATAGGTTTGCGCAACCCTGTATCACTATTAAAATCAAGCTCATCTTCACGTGGATTTTCTGATCGAGCTCTTTTTTCTCTCCTAACATCTTCCACAGCTACATTATCTCTATTCACAACATCTATACCCACATTAGCAACACTGTCAACTTCTTGAGATTGATTGGGAGTACTAGATGAGCCAATAGTCGGGATGGATGGATTGCTAAGTCGGATAACATATTTATCCATGTTCCTATTTAAAGATCAAACAATTGCACAAATACATTATTCAATATCAATGTCAAATTCAAAGAACAACCAAAATCTATCACACATTCATTTAATGTCAATTGGACATAAAACGAAATTGCAAATCTTCAACAAAGTTAAATCTAAAATGAAATCTATCACACATTCACACTAACCAACTGTTTGAATTTGGAAACCCACAAGGCCACACACACACTGTTGACGAACATCTAACCCCCACAAAATTTCACAAATCTTCAAAAAATCACAATCACATAACCAAATAACCTCACATTCAATTTCGAAATTTCAATTTCACAATCTCACAAAGTCACATCCAATTTTAATTTCACACTTACTTGATATTTGAGGGTTGAGAAGAGAAGGGGCGAGAAGCGGCTAGACTGCGGGATTCAGTGGTCGGAGAGAGGTCGATGGCTGCCACCAGTCGGAGTTGGAGATGGAGGCTCGAAAGCGGAGGAACTGCACTCTCCGGTCGGAGATGGGTTTTCCCTTTCATTCAGGACTTCGGCCTCCTACTTGTCCTCAACTGACGGCTTAGTTATGTTCAGATTAGGTTTTTCCTTTCTTATATCTAAACGACGTCGTTTTGATTTTTTTTACATATACCTAATTCTGGGGGCCGAGGGTGGGGGCACGTGCCCACACATGCCCCCATGTGTGGGCACGTGCCCCCACATGGGGGCATGTGTGTGGGAGATGCTGAAAGAATGGTGATGGGGAGTGAATGACAAGGAGAGGATGGTGAGGAGTATGGTAATTGACGGGGTAAGGGTGATTTGAAAGAGGTATGGTGAGGTGAGGGAGTTGGTGCGTGTTTGTGTGTGGAATTGGTTAAACCAATACCCAGAATTAAATTCCGAATACGCGAATTTTGAATCCCGAAATTAGTTCCCGAATATTAGTTTCCCCGAAGCCCGCTTTCTCGATCGATTCAATTTTTTTGAAACCGAAAAGGATATCGTCATCCGATAATTATTTTAATTTCTCAAGGTGAAAGGACAGAATCGTTCGTCAAATTTTAAATTTAGGTCGGAATCCGCTAAACGAGTTTTAAATCCGATTTAAATTTATTTTTAATTTCCTTTTTCCGAAAAATTAGGATTAAAAAAATTCGAGCCTTTACAAGATCTGATTCATAGATATGTCTTAGGGAAGGGGCGTTCTCCATTCGAGCTACTAGTCTATTCTGTGATAATTGAGAATGATGTTGTGCTATAGTCCTAGATTTGATATGATGGTGAATTTCAATACAATGGAATTGATATGTCGATATTTTGAGTTAGTGAGTATTGCTTGATTTGTTTTTGCCTATGAGGTGTGAGTTATCGATGCTGGATTATGGTTTCTTTTTCGGTACAGTTAGAGGATATCACATTCTCGCTACGACCAATTGGGAATATTATGATCACGGTGAAGGTATTGTGAGGATCTCATAGGGGCACTTATGAGGTACTTACGGGATCGATGGCATGATCCTTGGACTCACCTATTTCAAACTTCATCCCCTTGCTTTAAAACGATTTTGTCTTGAGGACGAGACTTGTTTTTAGAGGTGGATGATGTAAAGGCTCGGGGTTTCAAATCATGATAACCGGATAAAGGGATTTAAAATGGATTTAAATCAGGTAATTCAAGGAAACTCGTCCTCGGTTTAATAAATTGAACTCGAAACTTTTGAAGCGGATTGGGGCCAAATTTTGAAAATTTTGCAAAATAGATTTTATTAAGCTTTCATATGTCGAGAATTGGAAAATGATGTTCGGGTTTCATTCTTAAATTTGGATTGGAAAATTTAAATTTTAGTTTGAACAAGTCGGGATAAGATCGAGAGAGCGGGTTGCGGGATTTAGTGTCTGGTATTTTGAATTCTTCATTTGGGACCACACTACACATTTTGTTTCTTTCTCCTCCTTATTGATCAAAATTTCAGCCTATTCCTTCCATTTTGACCAATTTTTACCAATGTTTTGGGAAAGAGCCAAAACAACCCAATTTGATCAATGTTGCTGCAGGCTATACCTATCAACCCTCTCTTATCTGAATTGCTTTTCATTTCAACCAAACACCTGCACACCCACACAAACACAAGAAACCAAACAACCCCTTATCCCCTTTGTCCATTTGAGTTGCCGAGAGGAAATCCGTTCCTCCTCCATATTCACTGCCGCCACGTCCTCTTCACCACCACCCTTCCACCACCTCACCATCTCACCTTCCCTCCACCACCAGGGCACCGTCTCCACCACCACCTCCTCAATGTCTCCGCCGAGCACCGTCCGAGCTCCTCCTCTTCACTTCACAGCAGCCCCACATATGTCCTCCTTCCCCGAGCCAGTAGCTGCAGTATCCTCGACGCATCCCGGAGCCGCCCAGGAGCGCAGCCGACACCGATTCTGGCCCCATCTCCCCTGTTTCACAAGAAAAAGGTCGGTCATGGCTTTCTTCTTTGTTTTCCGATCTTTTACCTCTAAAAGGTGAAACTTCATGTCCCTATCTTCCCTCCTAGGCCGATTCTGGTGTCAATCCACCTCCGGCGAGACCACACCGCAGCCACGAAGCTCCGAGCTTTCTGGCATCGAATCCCCTCAGTGAGCCCCTTCTCTCTCCCTCTCTTCCTGGGTCCGGGTGTGTGGGTGTTCAGTAGTCGGGTTAGGATGGTCGGGGTCGAAGTCGGAGTCCGGGAGCGCCGCCGCCGACCTCCCCTTTCCTCTTCCTCCTCCGTCTTTCCAACTGCAGCAACATGTCTTTTTTTTGTCTTCCTTCTGTCGACAATGGGGAGGAAGGGGAAAACATCATGGGCCCGCTCCCACTTGCCACCTCGGCTGCCACCTTAGCCCGTGGGACCTCATTTTTTTTAATTCCTTCGGCTGGTTCAGTTTTAATGAGGTGAAATGGGCCTAATTTGGGATGAGCCGATATTTATTTTGTTTGGGCCTAATCTGATAAAAAAGAAACTTGGGCTTTATTCAATAAAAAAACCAAATCTGTTGGGCTAACAATTCCGGTTTTGGGTTAGTGAATAATGGGTTTCGGTTTGGGCTAAAATAAATTGAAATGGGATCGGTTTTGGCACCATAAAAAAGGGAGGGGTCGGTTCTTAAATTTTATAAAATGTGGGGGTTGTTTTGTTAATTAAATAAAATGGTTGGTAACTTTAAGGGTCTCAAAATATTATTTGAAAGTGTTGTAAAGAAAATGGTATTTGAAATATTATAAATATTATTTTGAGATTTAAAAGATATAAATATTATTTTGAGATTTAAAAGATATAAATATTATTTTGAGATTTAAAAGATGTAAATATTTTTTTGAGATTTAAAAGATATAAATATTTTTTTGATATTAAAAGATATTATATTATGATCTTATAAAATATAGGAACTTAAAAATATGTTATCGGATTTAAATAAAAAAGGAATTTGGCGAATGTTTTTAAGAATCGGAATCTCTAACTAATTGACTCGAATCTTGGAATGGCTTGGGAACTAACTTGGAAATCCGACTTGTTCGATGACTAACTAGCATGATGATATCATTGTATGACTAGTAGCATGACATTGTGATGATGTCTTATGAAAGGTTATATGCTAGTTACTTATGATGATGAAGTGACATATACGCTAAGTATGAGTATAAATTATGATATGCCAATATTGCTATGATACGATGTCGACCAACTTGCTGAATGTGAATTATGAGATGAAATATTGATATATGTCCTTAAAATGGTATTATGATGTGTTGGTGTATATGAAACCATGATGAGATGTTGAGATGATGAGTTGAGATGGTACTTGATAAGTTATATAGAGACTTTGCGATGAAAAATGAGATAAGTTGAATGATGATGATATGGAATGTGATGATGAGACTTGTTCGCTACGGAGGGTGAGGGTGTAGGGATTCAAATAATTCAAATTAAACAATTCACGACTAGACTACTCCCTGGCTCAAACAAATGATACAAGAATCCCCTCCCTTGTAGTACTAGGGTAATTCTGGATCGAATCCACGATGAGGTATGTCAGCGCTTCCCTTTTTGTACTCACGATCAAAGCTTTTGACCTCAGAAGACACTCGATATCGATATGTCTGGTAGATATCGACCTCTGGTCGATTTCCAGTACAGTTCCTGCAGAAGAAAAAAGCAGCAAAGTCGACGTCGAGCAAAGATCTCGATATCGACGTTAGACCTCGATATCGACCTTTACAGTCGATTTCGATGTTTGTCACAGAAACTGTAATTCGTAACCATTTGTCGAAAAAGAGTCCGAAGAAAGTAGAATGGTAAATGAGGATGATCAGAAACAAAACTAAAACTTTTATATTGATTTCAATAAACTAAAAGCTTCCAAAGTCGGGGTTTCATGCCCCAACGATAACAATGCAAGTTTTATGCTAAAGTTATGAAATTTAATGCCTTTCCGTCAAATAACTTTCGCTATCAACACTTAGGTGATTAGAGGCTCTCGCATAGTTCGTAAGAGTTACTATCCAATTCATGAGCAATTCAAGTTCACAATATGAGTGGCTTTAGCTTCAATAATGCAAATAATGAATCTCCCTAACTTTCGCAAAGGATCATGCATGGGATAGAAGACGGAATCGCATAAAAGTCATACCTTTGATGCACTTACCCTACATCGTTATCGTCGGGCTCACCCCGACCCTAGAAGTGGGTTGACTACTCGCTCCTCATCATGCACATCATCTCTCCAACTGAATTGGCCTTTTCTTTCTCTCTCTAACTCATTACTACTGTAATTGGATCTGAAAATTGAATGTTCTTCTATGCCTAAACTCAGCCCTAATTGCCTCTAGATATAGATATCGAACTTTGCTATCCAAAGACTCTAAACCTTATCTTTATTCTCTAAGATAAAATTTACATAAAGTAAAAACTAAAACTTCTATGGTAATTCAACTTCATATGATATATATGAGGTTGATGATAAGAAATCTCGACTTTAGGATAGACGTGCAAGCTTCGGATAGAATTCTATCAAAATCTGAGTCGGATTCCTCTGCTGGGCAACATCGATATCGACTTTGAACATCGATATCGACCTCTGTGAAACTTTATCTCGAGCTCTCCTTCTCCTACTCGAACTGACACTCGACTTCTATCATTTAGCTCGATCTGGAAACATCGATATCGACCTGTAGACGTCGATATCGACCTCTCTGTGTCGACATGCTCTGTTTTATTTCCTGCTCGATTCCTATATCTCTGCTGCACTTGATGTCGAGGTCCCCAGTCGATTTCGACCTCTTTAGAAGACTTCGAGTTCTTTTTCCGCTCTTCCAAATCTGTCCATTTTTATCCTGTTTTCTGCGAAATCACATAGAAACTCGTGCAGACCCATATATTTGACATTTAAGCGTAAACTACACTAATCCCATGTTTTCCCATTAATATGCATGCAAAAGACGATAAAAAGGACTTTTATGTGCATACAAAATATGGCAATTTGCGCGCACATCAAACACCTCATACTTATGCTTGCTTGTCCCCAAGCAATACCTTTAATGGTCATTTAGGGGAAGAAAGTAAACCCTCAACATCATAGATTCATTTTTCATATGTCCCTACAATCAATTGCCATCCTCGATAAGGTACTTATGTCAACCAAGTCCATGCCTGTGCATAAAAGCAATTTCATACTCTTAAAAGGAGGTAATATGCAAAAACAATTTTAGCGACATAGAATTAATAATCAAGAGGACTTTTGCAAGCTTGTGAGAAATAGATTGGCAAAAGGCTAAAGGTGGGCTAATATTTGGCCATGTGGTGTTAAATCCGGGGAAACTTAGTTTCTTTCCAAAACATTCCACATTCCTTCTTCATAATGTCTCACCTTTCACTCATCGCTCAATGCTTTTATTCAATATAATGATTTTACCTCTCTAACCTTAGTACTGCCTTCTCGCGGCTCGCAAACATGGGTGTCATGAATGGCCCCGAATACTTAGTACTTCGGACTCCTCACCTTGTGTCCCATCTCGCTGAACTAACATCTCAACGAGCAGGGTCGACCTACCTTTATCTCCTGAGGTGATCGGATTTTTTCTCGCTCATTAAATTTTCCATAATTCATAATTTCGTTCATTCCTGCCAACAACTTCGTTAATAATGCACAACTCCATATAACTTCAAAAATGACATCCATTCTCAAGCTTGTCCTCGAATAGGGTATAAGGTATAAAATGGGCAATATGTATATATGTGGAGCAATAATGATGTATGGCTCATATATGGATTGTGACTTTTGCAATTATGCATAGGTAAGGCTAGGATATGAACTTGTATATGTAAGGACTTGTATGGAAATTTCATAAAAAGTCCTCCATCATCTTATCATGCACATGTCAAAAGCAACTTCAAATTTTCATCTCCTTTATTTTTTTCTTTTTGCACTTCATTGGGACTTCTCTTAACTAGGCAATTTCATGTTATATCTCTAATGAATCTAATTTTGCATCATAGAGCTCTTTTTTATACTTCCATGACTCTTCATTTTTTCAAATTTTTGATGGGGGTCATTTTTTTCTTTTTTTTTTCGAAAATAAAAACTAAATATGCATTAAGATAAATATGCAAATCTAAATTATATTAGAACTAGGGTTAAGAAGAAAACTTACTAAACCGTCACAAATTTTAGGATTCGAAGAAGACAGCAGCCATGGTCGATATCGACCTTAACATCGATATCGATGTTTCTCCTCGATTTTGGCTCAGGCTTCAGGGTGATCTGGCTTCGACCACAAGCCCATCTAAGTCGACATTAAGGTCAATGTGGATCTTGGACATCGATTTCGATGTCTCTTCTGTGTGCTTTTCTCTTTCCTGCAACTTGTTAAAAATAATAAAACCAAAACAAAATATGCAAAATAATAAAGTGTCTCAAACCAAAGTAAAAGCTGTCTAAAATCAAAACTAAGTCTTTGTTACAAGCTCTAGACTTTTAAGTCGCTAGGCCGACTTCTTCCTTTGCGCTTCTCAAGGCGGCATTTGTAGAGCCCATGTGGCTTGGGCCTCAAATATGACTCCTTTCTTGTCACGCAGCTGCATTCCGCCGGGATGGATCTGATTCACCGTGAATGGTCCTAAATTCTTATCTTTGAATCTTGTAGGGAGCCAATGGTCCTTGGATTTGGCAACATAGACTTTGTCTCCTATCTTATATTGGCTCGAATCATCATCGGATACCCTACATAAGCGCACATGCCAAGGCACACCTCTTCCAAATAATGATAAATCTTTAATTGAAATGGAATAAGAGGAATCCGTACCTTGACTTACCTTCTTCTCAGTCTGTGGCTCAGGTCGATGTCGATGTTCAGAGGTCGATATCGACCTCTGTTGTACTCTTGGAGGATTAGTCGATTTGGAGAGTTTCTGCTCGATATGATCAGGTCGATTTCGACCCTCAGAGATCGATATCGAGGTCTCCGTTCCTCCTTTCTCAGCGCTGATGGTGGTCGATTTCGGCAGGGTATGGTCGATATCGACCTTAGACCCTGATTTGATGTTTCTTTTCCTCCTCCGTCGACCCCATACTTATGACCTGGCACATAATCTTGAACATTTTTAGTCGATATCGACTTACCTGGGTCGATTTCGATGTTCTGTTGGGCTCCTTCGTTCAAGATTGCCACAACTTCCATCACTTGGGCTTCTATGGCCCTCTTATCAAGCTCCTCCGGTGTCATACTCCTTACTTTGGCTTCTCCACATGCAATGTAGAAACCATTGATGGATTTTATCTCCATTGGCCCTTGATTTTTCACCGTCTTGTTGAAGGCATACTCTATTACCTCATCACTAATTGTAAATGAGAGCAATCCTTTCTTCACGCTAATGTTGGCATCGACGGTTGCTAGGAATGGCCTACCTAAAATAATTGGACAAGCAGGGTCCTCCGCTATGTCAACAACTAGGAAATCAGCAGGGACAAAGAATTTGCCTACTTGTACTGGCACATCCGTCACTATCCCAGTTGGAATCACTACGGTATTGTTAGCCATGTACAATCTTGCATCCACGGGCTCCAGAGGACCTATCTTTACCTTGTGCCAAATGGTTAGTGGCATCATGCTAACGCTAGCGCCCAAGTCAACTAAAGCATTAAATTTGAATTGACCTAGACCTATAGCGATAGAAAACTTACCTGGGTCCGCGCGCTTTTGTGGTAGCTCCAATCTGTTGCACTCCTCTGCGATCTCAGAGAGCGATTGCTTCTTACCTAAGATGTCTTTAAGGAACCTTACATAAGATGGCATCCCGTGAAGTGCCTCTATGAATGGTATAGAGACATTAAGTCCTTGGAGCATCTTCACGAACCACTGGAACTTCTTTTCCGCTAGGTCCTTAATCATCTTTCTAGTTGGGAATGGCAACACCTTCTTCCTTCCCGCGGCTTCAGTTAGGTCGACGTCGACATCAGTAGGGTCAATATTGACTAGAGAAGTCGATTTCTGTGGTGACGCTGCATTAGGGTCGACATCGACGTCACCTTGGTCGATATCGACAGGGGCGTCGATATCGACGTCTGTTCTGGCTCCTTCTCCTCGGCTTTTTGCTCGGGCGTTTGTAATTGATGCCCACTCCTTAGGTTTACTGCCGCAATATGACCAGTGGTTTTACCCTTTTGGTTGGGCACAGTGGATCCAGGGAATGATCCTGACGCTTTGGGTATTGCTTCCGCCAAATGACTCATTTGAGTCTCCATGTTGCGCTTCCAAACGTCGATCTCCCCAAGCCTAGAATTGATGCCCTGTAGCTGAGTATGGACGGAGTTGTTGGCTTGTTTGAACTCAACGTGATTCCTCTGCATCTCATCAAGAATGATTTGCAGGTCATCTTTCCTTGTCTCCCGCTCAGGGTGCCCTGGTGCTCTATATGGTGGGGGATCCCTTTGTTGATAGAACCTTTGATCGCCCCAATATTGTTGATTGCCCCCTCCATAGGAGCCTCTCGTCCACTTGACCTCCTCATGTTGTTCCGCCATTGATACTTGCTCAGTATGTGGACAGGCACTAGTGTTATGCCTTGTTGAGCCACACTCCTGACAAGTTTGATTGTTGCTCAGGAACCTGACTTGCTTTTGATGTCGGCGTGTTTGATCGTTATAGAATTGTTGCTGCACATCAGGATCTATCTCCCTTGGAGGCTCATATAGTGGCATTGATGAGGCAGGCCTTGCATCGTACGCCGCAGCAGCCCCATAAGTGTTGTCAAAGTTCACGAGCCTCTCAATGGTCTCCCATGCCTTCGTTGGTGTAAGCTCAATGTACTGATAGGAGGTATATGAATTTATCCTCTCCTTATTCAATGCATCAAGGGCATTATAGAAGATCTCCTGGATGACATATGGAAGTTACCCATGCATTGGGCATGATCTCAACAAGTCCTTAAATAGCTCCCATGCCTGTGCTAGGGTTTCACATAGCTTTTGTTTGAAAGCCGTGATCCTTTGTCGCAGCATCGCCATTTTAAAAGGTGTAAAGAACTTATTCAAAAATGCATCCTTCAACTCCGCCCATTTCCTCAGCGAGCATGGAGCCAAACTCTCAAGCCATTGTAATGCCTTCCCTGCCAAAGACCACCGAAAAGATTTTAATCGCACATACTCTAAATTTACTCCATCAGCAACTATTTCACATAAGTTCATAAAAGTAGAGATGTGTTACAGGGGGCATTCATTAGGTCTTCCTTCAAAAGTATTTCTTTTTATCTCAGATAGGAAGTTAATTTTTATTTCATAATTGGAGTGAGGAATCAAAATAGCGGATTCAGGAAGATGAAGCGGCGGATGCATGTATTGCATCGCCGTCTGTGGATACTGATTTAGCCGCTCTTGGGCTTGTCTGCACGCATCCTCCTCCCTATCAGCACGGGCTCGCTTTGCAGCAGCGGCGGCCCTTTCAGCAGCGATTGTAGCATTGTGGTCCTCGATCTCCTTCCTCAACCGCTCTATTGTTTCAGCCTGCGTCTCGTTGTCGGCCATGATGTGAATTGCTTTGTTGCGAAGATGGTAGAAACGTTCAGGCTCGTTGATTGGTTCTAGGATAGGTCCACGATCAGAACGTCGCATAAACCTGCAAAATAAGCTCAAAAAAAATCATGATTAAACTTAGGTGGCGATTGATTGCCTCCCCGGCAACGGCGCCAATTTGTTCTCTACGGGGGGTGTGGGTGTAGGGATTCAAATAATTCAAATTAAACAATTCACGACTAGACTACTCCCTGGCTCAAACAAATAATACAAGAATCCCCTCCCTTGTAGTAGTAGGGTAATTCAGGATCGAATCCACGAGGAGATATGTCAGCGCTTCCCTTGTTGTACTCACGATCAAAGCTTTCCACCTCAGAAGACACTCGATATCGATATGACTGGTGGATATCGACCTCTGGTCGATTTCCAGTATAGTTCCTGCAGAAGACAAAAGCAGCAAAGTCGACGTCGAGCAGAGACCTCGATATCGACATTAGACCTCGATATTGACCTTTGCAGTCGATTTCGATGTTTGTCACAGAAACTGTAATTCGTAACCAATTGTCAGAAAAGAGTCCGAAGAAAGTAGAATGGTAAAGGAGGATGATCAGAAACAAAACTAAAACTTTTATATTGATTTCAATAAACTAAAAGCTTCCAAAGTCGGGGTTTCATGCCACAACGATAACAATGCAAGTATTATGCTAACGTTATGAAATTTAATGCCTTTCCGTCAAATAACTTTCGTTATCAACACTTAGGTGATTACAGGCTCTCGCATAGTTCCTAAGAGTTACTATCCAATTCATGAGCAATTCAAGTTCACAATATGAGTGGCTTTCGCTTCAATAATGCAAATAATGAATCTCCCTAACTTTCGCAAAGGATCATGCATGGGATAGAAGACGGAATCGCATAAAAGTCATACCTTTGATGCACTTACCCTACATCGTTATCGTCGGGCTCACCCCGACCCTAGAAGTGGGTTGACTACTCGCACCTCATCATGCACATCATCATCATTGTTATTGAAAGAAAACTACTTTGAATTAAACTTTGAAAAAGAGAAAGTACAACTGAACAACCAAAACTCCGCTCTCGCTTCTCTCCAACTCACTTGGCCTTTTCTCTCTCTCTAAGTCGTTACTACTGTAATTGGATCTGAAAATTGAATGTTCTTCTATGCCTAAACTCAGCCCTAATGGCCTCTAGATATAGATATCGAACTTTGCTATCCAAAGACTCGAAACCTTATCTTTATTCTCTAAGATAAAACTTAAATAAAGTAAAAACTAAAACTTCTATGGTAATTCAACTTCATATGATAGATCTGAGGTTGATGATAAGAAATCTCGACTTTAGGATAGACGTGCAAGCTTCGGATAGAATTCTATCAAAATCTGAGTCTGATTCCTCTGCTGGGCAACATCGATATCGACCTTGAACATCGATATCGACCTCTGTGAAACTTTATCTCGAGCTCTCCTTCTCCTACTCGAACTGGCACTCGACTTCTATCATTTAGCTCGATCTGGCAACATCGATATCGACCTTTAGATGTCGATATCGACCTCTCTGTGTCGACATGCTCTGTTTCATTTCCTGCTCGATTCCTATGTCTCTGCTGCACTCGATGTTGAGGTCCCCAGTCGATTTCGACCTCTTCAGAAGAATTTGAGTTCTTTTTCCGCTCTTCCAAATCTGTCCATTTTTATCCTGTTTTCTGCAAAATCACATAGAAACTCGTGCAAACCCATATATTTGATGTTTAAGCGTAAACTACACTAATCCCATGTTTTCCCATTAATATGCATGCAAAAGACGATAAAATGGACTTTTATGTGCACAGAAAATATGGCAACTTGCGCGCACATCAAGACTTTCGATATTGTGAACTTATGTAGAATGATTGTGCTTGTGCGATTGAATATGGGCTTATATACTCATTGTGATTACTAGGTGATCTTAAACTATCTTAGTGCTACATTAATATTGTTCTGCATCTCTAGGTAAGTCTCTATGGAGCTTACTCAGATCGAATAGATATTCCCTTCCTTACGTGCATGATATACTAGGTGCTTGCATTCATGATCAGCATGCCATGTAGTATCCTGCTAGGTTGCATTGATCGTTGAGCATTATATTTCTTTATACGTATGTATATAGAACGACCGTTATCTATGAAATAACTAGAGTCTTTGCTAGGGTCATAGGAGAACCCAGTCCCATTGGGTCCTGTCCTGAGTCAATCGAGTCATATGGAACTTCCTTTACTTATATTATGAGTATGATTATGAGATTTGCCTGTGGGCTTTATATATGATTACGGGTCGGGCCTGCGGGCCGATTCAATTATGATGAAATGGAATGCATTAATGAGCTGAGCAGTCTACGCCCTATCGGAAGGGGGTGAAGGTAGGAGAGGGATATACCATTTGGTATTCTGTGATAAGGCCTTATTATTATTATTAAACACTTGATCTTAGGGGCATGCTAGTGTGTTAATATTCTGCCTTGCATCTAGAAGCATGATTATTAGGTATAGCGTATGTATGTACATATGGTGGGGGCAGCACCCTTAGTGAAGTGACAGACCCATGTGGGCATCATCTGATCCCGCCCACTATTAACGTTTTTAGGTATCCATTATGCTTATCATTATTTCTGCTGATTTGGCTCCATAACTGCGGGGACTAACATGGCCGAAAGAGAGAGTCGAGACTTTGACTTCACCAATTATTTAACGGTTTGCTTTTGGGTATTTGATCATGTTTTGACCCGGCTCTGCCGTGGCAACCTTATGTATGAATTTGAAATCTTTTTTGGTTGTATACTCAATGAATTTCGCGACTTAGGCCATAGGGCAGGTACGGGGACTTACCCGGGGAATTCCAACGGTCCCTCTCGGGTTCTGGGTATGAAATCCCACTTCCAAAGCGCAATTGTTGGTTTCAAACCTTTAACCTGTACTCGGGGCGCAAGATCCCATTGAGGGGTTTCATCCCTCAAAACGTAACCCGGGAATCATAATCCCGGGCCGTTACAACACTTTTGTGGGATGAACGATGGAATGGTAGGAGTCGTCAAGGAGGATTGGACAATGGAAAGGACAGTTTGGACAAGACGGGGGTTTTGATTATATACAAATAAGGTTTCTCCCGCTATCCCATTCGCACAGACATTCATTACATGTTCCAAGTTAAGGCATACTAATTAGTTCTCTATCCTAAGCACAATAGCACTCAACACGGAAGCAACCAATGAGTTCAATATGATATCTTTTGAAGTTTATAAATGCATAGAGACGATCTATGCCGTCCTTCGAGGGACGGCTGACCGGAGGGGCAAATACCTCACGGCCGCCTAACCCATGCTACTCCAACCCTTGGGCTCCTTGGAGTCTTCAAAACCCGTCTGTAAAAGAAAGCTAGTATTTTTCCTACCATTTCCCCGAATTCTACATCCATAAGGGATGTCTACCCCTTGGGTCTCTACCCACGAGTTCGATCCTAAAGGTCGGTTAGTCTAGGGTTAGGTCCAATGAAATTCATTTTGCCCCTTTTTAAAACTTTTGGAAGCCATTTGAAAACTTTGGGTCATTTTCAAAACCACTTCAACCTATCGTACTCGGTTTGCAAAATCTGGCTCTGATACCAACTTTGTAACGGCCCGAGATTATGATTCTCGAGTTACATTTCGAGGGATAAAATCCCTCATTGAATCTTGCGCTCTGAGTACAGGTTGAAGGTTTTAAAATCAACAATTTTGCTTTAAAGGTGGGATTTCATACCCAAAAACCGAGAGGTACCGTTGGAATTCCTGGGGTAACTCCCCTGTACCTGCCTTATGGCCTAAGTCGCGAAATTCATTGATCATACAACCAAGAAAGATTCCAAGTTCATACATAAGGCTGCCACGGCGGAGCCGGGTCAAAACATGATCAAAACACCCAAAATCAGCCTTCTTTTGGTAAAAAAAAATAGGCCCAAGCATATTTTTTTCTGAAAACCCAAAAACTGGCCCAACAAATAGGCCCAATATTTCCTTTAAACCTAACCCGCCCCTTTTAATTAGAACAGATTCGGCTCCCCCCCCCCCCAAAGGCATTGTTCATCTTCTTTCTCAAACACCCTGCTCGACAAATCGGAAAAAGGAAGGGGAAGGGGAGCTTCTCGCCGGCGAGGGCTGAGCTCCAACAACCTAACTAGCACCTAGGGTTCAAGTATCGACAAGGAAAGGAGGGAAGAGAGAGTTCTCACCGAAGGTTCTTCGACGTCACCGGAATCTTCGGCGGAGGCTTGGTCTAGTTTGCCAAAGGCGTGGGGAGGCTCAGCGGCTTCGTTGGAGGTGGAGCTTGCTTCTCAGACCTAGATTGAATGTGTTTGATGAGAAAGGTGGAGATTTTTTTGTTGTTTCCGCTTAGCAAGAGGAAAGGGAGCTTACCGACACTTTCGGATAAGATGGAGATCGTCGGGGTCTTGGAGGCGTGTGGGGCGGCGGCTATGGCAATCCTTGGTGGCGTCAGGTCTATTGGGTGGAGCTAGAAGGAGTAACGTCGGGTGCGGGATTGAATCGAAGAGGAGGGTGCGATGCGGTGCGGCTTGTCACATGGAACGAATGAGGAGACGGGATGCTCTGCTGTCTATTTCACAACCAGGAGGGAGGAGATGGAGTTTGGAGGCAAGCTCAGGTTGTAGAATAAAGGGATGGGTCTGCTGCTGCACAAAGGAAACCAGGGAAGGTGGTGTTTTGTGGCGTTCAGGGGCTGCAGGAAAATAAAACAGAGAAAGCAAGGAGGTTTCTTTGGGTTTTGGACTCTAGAAGAGGATAAGGCAAGGGTGAATCAGGAGGGCTATGTTTAGGCTTGTGCTGATCTGCTTCCAACTGAAGAGAAAGGGGAGGGGTGCTAGCTGCACTAGGTAGAGTAGAAGAGTTGAAGGTTTTGGCATTTTGCCATTTTTGGAGGAGTAAAAGAAGGAAACAGATGGAGGGGAGGGGAGATGATGCTCAAAGTCTGAAGTTGAAGTGTGAGGGAGAAAGAAGAGGATAGAATTTTCCAAACTAGGAAAAGATGAGTTGGATGTTGAAATTGGTCAAAGTGGGGACCAATTGTAGAGATTCAGATAAGGATGGGTGACAGAGGACGAAAATTGTAGTACCAAAGTCGGAATTCGAAATTCCGACGTGTGGTTTTCGGAATCTCGCTCTCTTGGTCAATTCGATTTTTAAAACCGAATGAATATCGTTATCCGAAGGAATTTTTTCGAATCCCGAGATAAAAAGACGGAATCGATCTTCAAAAGCCCGAAATTGGGTCGGAATTTGCTTTAAGGGTTTCGAGTTCGATTTATTAAATTAAGAATGGGTTTTCCTTAAAATGTCTGATTTAAATCCGTTTTAAATTCTTTTTACCCGAAATCATAATTTTGAAAACCCGAGCCTTTACAAAAAATTAGTGCTTTTGTATTATATTTATATTTATAAGATTGTTTAGTTTATCAAAATTCATAGATTTATTTAAATAAGTCAAAAAAATTATCCAAATTTAACTATTTTATATCAAAATTTAGTGCTCTTCTATTATATATTTATAAAATTGTTTAGTTTATCAAAATTCATTAGATGTATTGAAATAAGTCAAAAAAAATTGTCAAAATGTAACTACTAAGGATATGATAATATTTTGTTATTTAAATCAATTATGATTATTAATAATGATAAGTTAAAGGATATGAGTGGAATAATTTATTGGATATTCATTCATTGACGTGTCAAAAAAACTCAGCCAGATTGCACCAAAGTACGACAAGTAAGAGAATTCGACCGGAGCCCGCCACTTAGGATTTTCACATCTCTGTTTTAGTATTATACTAGTTTTATTATGTAAAGACTCGGGATTTTAAAATATTATTTTCTAAATTAAGATTTAATTTTCGATTTAATGTTGATTAGTTTTGATTTAATTACCAAGGATTCGGAAAATGTTGAATAATTCCGTTCTCGAGCAAACGAGTTGTTTGAATTCTTTCGACCAATACCGGCATAAATTTGTTATTTAAATTTGAAAATGAATTCATTCCACTCTATTATTCTAAGGCTTGGAAATATTTTCGGTCCTCGTTATTTATTTTGGGTTTGAATATTTAATTTAAATTTATTTTAATCGCATTGGGCTAAGGTTGGAAGAGGGTTTCGGAATTTATTTTCGGGCATTAATTTTGACATTTTACCTGATTATACACTCAATCACCATCCCTCCCTTACCCCTACAACCCCTCCTACTCCTTAACCCATTCCCCTCTTCTCTTCATCATTTCATCAGTCACCCCGTCACACCCCATCCCTCCATCTCCTCTAAGAGCATCCTCCATCATACTCCATCTTCACCCTCCCCGCACTCCTGCTCCCCTCGTCACCTCCACTATCACCACACCTCCCCCGCTCTTTCATTGTCGTCGCCATCATCTGTTGCAACCACACTAGCACCACCAACCTGGATCCCCTGTTCGTGTCGCTTGCCACCACGCTACCACCTTAACTCCACCTTTCTTCGACCGAAGCAGCCCGAGCCAAAGCGGAGCAGCAAAGGAGGCCCCGTAGCCGCCAACGCCAGCCCGAGCATGCCTTCCTATTGTGTAGGAGGAATGTCGAGTTCTTAAATACAAATATATGAAATACAAATGCAAACCGACTCCTAGCCTATGCAAATAATTACAAGACTTCCTCTCGTTGTAGTGGAAGGGTAGTCAGGATCGATCCACGAGGAGGCGTGTCAGCGGAATCCTAGTAGCGTTGGAAAGCTCACATCTTGGGTCGACCAGAAGCCTCGATCTTGACCTTGGTGCTCGATGTCGACCTTGGTTGTCGCTCCTCTCTGCAACAGAAGACCTGCAGAGACAAAAACAAGCAGTCGATATCGACTAATTTAGGTCAATATCGATGTTAGCAGACGAAATCGACAGGCTCAGAAGACCGCCAGTCGATAGAAGTGGTCGATGTCGATGTTGAGGGATCGACATCGATCTCAGGAACTCGACTGAGATGATCGTCGTCGACTCAGAAAACTGTCGACCGAACTCAGTGGTTGATATCGACGTCTGTTGTTCGATATCGATGTCGTCTCATGAAAGTGTTAGCTTTTGTCGGCAAAGCAAGGCCGAAGACTTAAGGATGAATGAGGATGCAATGAACAGAATAAAGACAGTGGTTTTGATGAATAAACTTATATAAAAAGCAACTCCTAGGATTAGGGTTTACCACAACGTTAACCAATGCATGCGATAAGGTAAATAAGACAAACAATTGCGCTATTTCACCCGAGGGACAAGCTTTCGCTGTACACCAACTCTTAGGATTACTCTTGCAAATAAACCTAATTGTCACTGCCAATTTTATGTTTATAACTCAAGTTGTTTGCATGAATCCCTTTTCTTTCGATTAGGACTAAACATAGAATCGTAGGAGATGATACAGACACAACGATATCAACATCTAACACTTACCTCAGGCACGCATGGCTAACGTCGGGCCCACCCCGACCTTGAGAGCTTTGGAAGACTACTCGCTTCTCATCATGGAACTCATCGTTGATTGAAAGAATTAAACTTGCATTACACTATAAACTCCGAAGCTTTACAACTCAACGTCGGCTTTCGCAAAAGCCAAACCTTAAAACTTCTCTCTAACTCTATTGCTATTGATTGTGTGTCTGTGTATTGTGTTCATGGATGATTGAATGCCAGCCCCCTAGGGCTTTATTTATAGGTTACTAATCTTTGCTATCCAAGGATAGTATCTTCTATCTAAACTATAGATTCTATCCAAACAAGTAGGATAGATCTTTTATTTTGATAGAACTCTAAACAACTTGATAAAACTTAAAGGTGAAGATAAATGTCAGCTGCTATCTATCTAATTGCTACAAGATAATTCGTGCTCCTTGAAGATAGAATTGCAAATCTGCGTCTCAAAAAGCGTGTCCAACTCGTGTCAAAATAAAGTCGATATTGACCAGAAAGGTCGATTTCGATGTCTCTGTTTCTGCTCGACGAGCTCAGCTTCACTTGATTCCTGGGTTGAGGTTAACATCGATGATGTAAGGTCGATATCGAGTGCTTTTCTCTGTTGTGCATAGTCTGTCTCGACACTCAGTTCTGTGTCGATGTACTGTAGTCGATTTCGATGTTGTAAGGTCGATATCGATCTCTCTTCTGCTCTCCTTGGTTTCTCCGTTTTGAGTCCGATTTCTCTCGAATTCCTGCATGGTTAGCTCAAAACTTGTCCAGACTCTATTTCTTTCACTCTTGCTCATTCTTACACAATTTTATATTCTTTTGAACATTTTCTTTGGAAATCGAATGAAATAAGAAGTCAAAAGATGCAATAAAAAGAGGTACCAATATATACATCAAAACACCGCATACTTAGACTTGCTTGTCCTCAAGCAATAACCAAGCAATAACCAATACCTACAACACACCCTTTAAGTCTTCGCCCTTGTCAAAAGCAACATCATAAGTGGTAGCAAAGCAAAGCAAGTGAATTTAACGTCATAGCACATATTTAGGCGATCCATAGGCATATGCAATTTTTTATCCAACCTCACAGGGATAATGTGTTTGCACTCAACTCTCATGTGTTTAGGCTATGAAGATTAACTCTCAACTCAATTCTATACACAAATTCATAAACATTGTAATTTATAAGAATCCACTTCGCAACCAATTATGAAAATGCAATAAGAACCATCATGAGGACTTTCGCTCAATGGAAGACTTCAAAGAAGACTCCATTCGGCGGGGTTGTAATAGGGTTTGGTATGAAATAAAGGGTATGGAATTATTTGGCTATGTGGTGCTTGTATAATTCGGGAATCATGACTCCTAAATCTCAACACTTACAATATCCAAACCATAACTCTTCAATGTTGCACTTCCCAAGCTCAATCTCCCATAATGCTCTTTCCAAACTCATCTTTCCATAATATGCTCTAAAGATGCACTATAATATGTAAACCATACTATCAGCCCTTCTTTTAAACTCTAATATGCCTCTACAAAATATAACACTTGTATGAAATAGATAAAGGACTTAAGGACTTTGGCTCATGCACTATGTGTATATATATATATATATATATTTTTTTTTTTTCTTTTTTCAGATTTTTTTTGTCGAAAATAATAAATAAATACTAAAAAATATGTGCATTTATATGGTGAGCCAAAAATCCTTTTACAAAATATGACAAGATGCAAATATGTACCAACCCATAATTTCCTTGCTCAAAACCGGACAATATGCACTTTTCTTTCCACAAGGCATTAGTCCCGCCAATCTAAGTTTCAATTCCCAAATGGGGGTCATGCTCAATTTTGCTAGGGATAATTTTGTGGAGTTTGCAATTTCTGGCTCAGGCTAATTTTCTGGCTTCAAGCAGAGATAATGCAGGGTAGGTAAAGAGAGGATAAAAATGGCTTAAAAGACGCCTTCATCATTTAATCCTCGTAAACATAGACATATTTATGTATTGCCTTTGAATAACTATCACAACATTTAGAGATGCATAGGAAGAGTAAATTCACTCAAGAAAGCGGAGGGATTTTTGATGTTCTCCCTATAGGCCAAAATTCTCACAAGGACAACTTTTGTTGGATTTGCTTTTTAGCCTAGGATCACATGTGCTCAATTTCATCACAAGTTCACAATCTACATAAAAATTTTAAGGACTTAGGCTAAACCATCCAAATATGCCATATGATTTACATGATTAAGTCAACTATTGAGTTTTCATCATAAGACATCTAAGTAGGGGTTAAAAATAAACTTAAAGAATAAACATGCATTTTTTTTGGCATTTTTTTTGAAAAGTAAACTAAGAACGAAAATTTAAACATGAATGCAATGCGAAGAAGAAAACCAAGTTATGACCATAAGACATGTTTTTCCCCCACCCTATACTTAAAATATACAGTGTCCTCACTGTATTAAAAGAGGAACAAGGGTAGAGAGAAACTCACAGCGCAACCTGCGAATTGATGTTGATTTCAGATTGGTCGATGCCAGAAGTCAATATCTATGTCATAGGTCGATGTCGATTGCATCTGTCGAAGTCGAGGAAGAAAGTGAAGACAAGGGCCACCAGATTAGGGTCGATATCGATGATTATGGTCGATATCGACCTTTTCTTTCTCCTCCTGAGTCCTCTATGTCGACTCCAGGAGATGGCTTGACCCTGGGGGGGGTCGATTTCGACTGGCATGGTCGATTTCGACTGCCTCTGCATAAGCTTTTTTTCTTCTTCGTCGTTTCTTTTTGCTTAGAAACCTGAAATCTTTGTTAGAAGTATAGATAAAGCCACAAATTATCTCAGTTTTAAAAGTTTAAAAATCCAAAAATCCTAAAAACTATCTATGGAAAATTTAAAGGTTTTATGTACAAGCTCTAGAGTTTTGAGTCGCTAAGCCGACTTCTCCGTTAATTCTTTACGAGCCTTTTATGTAGGGACCCTTCAAGCTCGAGCTTTCTCCTGGATCATCTAGGTCCTTTTGGTAGTAGCTAAGTTCAGCAACCAAGGCTTCTTCTTCATTTGGTTCTTCTTTATTGGGCGCTTTCCTTCTCTTTCTTGACCTAACTTTTGCAATATAAGCAAACCATGGAGCTTTGACCCTCCCATTAGTTGAATTATCAATAATGGACAAAGGAGGGTTAGGAATTATACCTGGGCTTACCTGTTTGGGCCCAAAACAGAAATCTTCGGGCGGAGGGGAGATCGATTTCGACCAATGGAGGTCGATTTCGAGTGCTTTGGTCGATATCGACATGTGGGGTTCGATATCGACCTCTGTGACCCCATACTTAAGCTCTTGGCCATCATTAGGCTTACTCGACATCGATGATTGATGGTCGATTTCGAGCTTTTCAATCGATTTCTACTGGCTCCAGTCGATGTCGACCCTGCTGACTGTTTCCGTCCTCTCCAACAAAAACCTTCGAAGCTTCTCTTGAGCCGTCGAGAGGACTACTTGCTCCAGGTGCTTCGTTTCACTCATGGTTGGGTTTAAAGAGAATTCTATCACTTCGTTCCCTATATTAAAGGTTAGTAATCCTCGACGTACATTGATATTGGCATCAGCAGTAGCTAAGAAAGGCCTACCAAGGATAATAGGTACTATAGGATCTTCAGGCATCTCCAATACAATGAAATCAGTAGGCACAAAGAACTTACCTACCTTTACTGGAACGTCATCAACTATACTTGTGGGCCTGACGAATGAGTTGTCAGCCATATAGAGTTTCATGTCCACAGGTTCAAGTGCGCCAATATTCACCTTTTGCCAAATAAAAAGAGGCATAAAACTTACGCTTGCCCCTAGGTCAAATAGGGCCTTTTAGCGATGTTGGCCAAACCCCACGGTGATTGCAAACTTCCCTGGATCACTCCTCTTTTCAGGGAAGTCCATCTTTGAGCACTCCTCTGCGATCTCTGCCATGGATCTCGTCTTGCTAAAGGCGTCTTTGAGGAATCGCACATAGGCGGGCATCTCGCTTAGGGCTTCTGTAAGAGGAATAGTAACGTTAAGTCCTTGAAGAATCTTTACAAAGCGCCTAAACTTACCTTTGGTGGGATCCTCCAATGCTTTGGATGGGAATGGCAACGTCTTCTTTGGCGGAGGGGCCAAAACGGTGGTCGGAGGGGCCTGTTGGACATCGATGTCGACTAGGATCTAGTCGATATCGACCGGGATGGTCGATGTCGACTTCTGTTGTGGCTCCTGAGGCTTTGTAGTGGCATCGACGTCAACCAGTGGGTCGACCTGGTGGTCGATATCGACCTCTGGCTCGATATCAACTGGATTTACTACTTTCTCTTTCGCTTCCGTTCGTGGCTTTTGTACCTTGTTGCCACTCCTTAGTTGCATGGCTACGACGTGCCCCGTCCCGGATTGCCCCTTAGGATTTGTAGTTGATTGCCCAGGGAACGATCCGAATGGTCTAGGGATTTGTGCCGCCAATTGACCCAGTTGGGTCTCTACATTCTTTCTCCAAACATCCATCTCCCCAATCCTTGTGGTAAGGTGATTAAGGTGAGAATGGATTGCATTGTTGGATTGATCATTCTTAGCCTGATTTCGCCTGATTTCATCCAGCACAGGTTGTAGATCATCCTTCTGTTGATCCCTCTCCGGGTGCACATGAGCTTTATAAGGCGGGGGTCCCTAGGGTTAACTAGGTTCCTTTGTGGTTGATGTAACCTTTGGTCTCCCCAATATTGGTGATTGGGACCCCTCATGTAGCGCGCCTCTTGGTGAGTCTCCGCTAGTTGTACTTGTTCAGCATGGGGGCACTCGATGGTGGTGTGTCGCTGCGATCCACATTTGATGCAATCTTGGTTCGCTGAAAGGAACCTCACTTGCTTTTGGAGCTTTCGAAGTTGATCTCTATGGAATTGCTCCTTCACGTCTAGATCGATCACCTTAAAGGGTTCATATAATGACATAGATGGGGCAGGCCTCGACGATGATGATGTGTCGGAAGCCTCAGGAGTCCCATATGTGTTGTCGAATTCCACCAACCTCTCTATGGTCTCCCAAGCCTCTTGTGGAGCGAGTTCAAGGTACCCATAGGAGGTGTAAGTGTTGATCCTCTCCTTGGTTGCAGCATCAAGAGCATTGTAAATAATCTCCTGAATCACATACGATAGTTGGCCATGCGTCGGGCATGATCATAGTAGGTCCTTAAACCTTTCCCAAACAGTCACCAGAGCCTCACCAGGCTTTTGTTTGAAAACCGTGATTTTCTGTTGGATCAACGCTGTCTTAGAAGGAGGGAAGAACTTGTTGAGGAACGCGTCCTTGACTTTATTCAAGGTGCGGAGCAATCTTGGGGCTAGGCTCTCCAACCACTGCAATGCTTTACCTGTAAGCGACCAACGAAAAACTTTTAGTTGGACATATTCAAGACTCTTTCCATCAGCAATAGTATCACAGAGGTCTAAGAAGGTTTATATATGTGCCATAGGGCATTCATTAGGTTTTCCTTCATATTGATGCCTTCTTATTTCAGTAAGGAAGTTAGGTTTAATTTCAAAATTAGAGGCAGGGATAAGAATCGCCGATTCAGGCATTGTGAGCACGGGGTGCATTTATTGCTTGGCATTCTGAGGGAGGGCATTGATTTGGGCTTCTATTTGCCTCCGCCCTTCCTCCTCCCGATCTGCACGCTCTTTAATTGCCGCCTCTCTAGTTGTTAAGTCCTCAACATGCTTCCTTAGTTGCTCAATTAATTCAGCCTGGTTCGCGTTGTCTACCATGATTCTCTAAGCTTGGGCTCTTAGGTGGAAATAGCGTTCAGGGTCGTCTACTCCTTTAAATTCAGGTGGGCGATCAGCACGTCGCATTCACCTGCAAGGCCAAGCCTGATTGCCTCCCCGGCAACGGCGCCAATTTATTGTGTAGGAGGAATGTCGAGTTCTTAAATACAAATATATGAAAGATAAATGCAAACCGACTTCTAGCCTTTGCAAATAATTACAAGACTTCCTCCCGTTGTAGTGGAAGGGTAGCCAGGATTGATCTACGAGGAGGCGTGTCAGCGGGATCCTAGTAGCGTTGGAAAGCTCACGTCTTGGGTCGACCAGAAGCCTCGATCTCGACCTTGGTGCTCGATGTCAGCCTTGGCTGTCGCTCCTCTCGCAACAGAAGACCTATAGAGACAAAAACAAGCAGTCGATATCAACTAGTGTACGTCGATATCGATGTTAGCAGACGAAATCGACTGGCTCAAAAGACTGCCACTCGATACAAGTGGTCGATATCGACATTGAGGGGTCGATATCGATCTCAGAAACTCGGCAGAGATGATCGTTGTCGACTCATAAAACTGTCGACGGAACTCAATGGTCGATATCGACGTTTGTTGGTCGATATCGATGTTTTCTCCTGCAAAGTGTTAGCTTTTGTCGGCAAAGAATGGCCGAAGACTTAAGGATGAATGAGGATGCGATGAACAGAATAAAGGCAGTGGTTTTGATGAATAAACTTATATAAAAAGCAACTCCTAGATTTAGGTTTTACCACAACCTTAACCAATGCATGCGATAAGGTAAATAAGACGGACAATTGCGCTATTTCACCCGAGGGACAAGCTTTCGATGTACACCAACTCTTAGGATTACTCTTGCAAATAAACCTAATTGTCTCTACCAATTTTATGTTTATAACTCAAGTTGTTAGCATGAATCGCTTTTCTTTCGATTAGGACTAAACATAGAATCGTAGGAGATGATATAGACACAACGGTATCAACATCTAACACTTACCTCAGGCACGCATGGCTAACGTCGGGCCCACCCCGACCCTAAGAGCTTTGGGAGACTACTCGCTTCTCATCATGGAACTCATCCTTGATTGAAAGAAATAAACTTGCATTAAACTATAAACTCCGAAGCTTTACAACTCAATGTCGGCTTTCGCAAACGCCAAACCTTAAAACTTCTCTCTAAATCTATTGCTATTGATTGTGTGTCTGTGTATTGTGTTCATGGATGATTGAATGCCAGTCCCCTAGGGCTTTATTTATAGGTTACTAATCTTTGCTATCCAAGGATAGTATCTTCTATCTAAACTATAGATTCTATCCAAACAAGTAGGATAGATCTTTTATTTTGATAAAAACTCTAAACAACTTGATAAAACATAAAGGTAAGGATAAATCTCAGTTGCTGTCTATCTAATTGCTACAAGATAATTCGTGCTCCTTGAAGATAGAATTGCCAATCCGCATCTCGAAAAGCGTGTACAATGTTAATAGGAGGACGTCGAGTATCTCAAATACAAATATAAAGATGTATAAATGTAAACCGACTCCTAGCCTATGCAAATAATTACAAGACTTCCTCCCGTTGTAGTGGAAGGGTAGTCAGGATCGATCCACGAGGAGGCGTGTGAGCGGGATCCTAGTAGCGTCGGAAATCTCACGTCTTGCATCGACCAGAAGCCTCGATTTCGACCTTGGAGCTCAATGTCGACCTCGGCTGTCGATCCTCTCTGCAACAGAAGACCTGCAGAGACAAAAACAAGTAGTCGATATCGACTGGAAAGGTCGATATCGATGTTAGTCAACGAAATCGACTAGCTCAGAAGACTGCCAGTCAACACAGGTGGTCGATATCGACATTTGTGGTCGATATCGATGTGTTCTCCTGCAAAGTCGTTAACTTTTGTCGGCAAATAAAGGTCGAAGACTTTAGGATGGATGAAGATGCGATGAACAGAAATAAACAGAGGTTTTGATGAATATAAACTATGTAAAAGGCAACTCCTAGGATTAGGGTTTACCACAACGTTAAACAATGCATGCGATAAGATAAATAAGACGGACAATTGCGCTATTTCACCCGAGGGATGAGCTTTCGCCGTACACCAACTCTTAGGATTACTCTTGTAAATAAACCTAATTTTCTCTACAAATGTTATGTTTATAACTCAAGTTGTTGGCATGAATCCCTTTTCTTTCGATTAGGACTAAACATAGAATCGTAGGAGATGATATAGACACAACGATATCAACATCTAACACTTACCTCAAGCACGCATGGCTAATGTGGGGCTCACCCCGACCCTAAGAGCTTTGGGAGACTACTCGCTCATGTTGAATGTAGACATGCTTTGAATTGAAATAACTTGCATAAAATGGAAAACTTTGAATCTTTACAATCTCAACGCCAACTATCGTAAGCGCTTGAAACTTTAAAGCTCAAAACTAAAACTCTAACTTTCTATTGCCTATTGCTATTGTCTTTCTTGCTTGGATGATTCTAACAAACCAGCCTCTAGGGCTTTATTTATAGGCTTCTAATCCTTGTTATCCAAGGATTGTAACTTCTATCTAAACAATGAACTCTATCCAAACAATTAGGATAGGTCTTTTATTTTGATGAAAATTAAAAAAACTTGATAAAACTTAAAGGTAAAGATAAATCTCACTTGAAACTATCTAAAAGTACAAGATAATCCGTGGCCTTGATGATAGAATTCATAATCCGAGTCTCGAAATTGGATCTATCTTCTTTCGAGATAAGGTCGATATCGACCACAGAGGTCGATATCGAGGTATGTATTTCGGCTCGACTTGTTCTTCTCCATCGATGTCTATGTTGAGGTCGATATCGATGTTGAAGGTCGATATCTATGTCGAAGGTCGATATCTACCTCTGCTCAGCTTCACTTGGCTTCTTCGTTTTGACTCCGATTTCAGTCCAATTCCTGTATATTCAAACCAAAACTTTTGCAGACTCTACCTTATGCACGTTAGCTCATTCTACACAAATTCCTCTTGTTTTCAACCTTTTTTGAGGAATCAAATGAAATATGAAGTCAAAAGATGAAATAAAAGGAGATATAAATATGTACATCAAAACACCCAATACTTAGACTTGCTTGTCCTCAAGCAATAACCAAGCAATAACCAACACCTACAACACACCCTTCAAGTCTTCGCCCTTGTCAAAAGCAACATCATAAGCGGTAGCAAAGCAAAGCAAGTGAATTTAACGTCATAGCACATATTTAGGCGATCCATAGGCATATGCAATTTTTTATCCAACCTCACAGGGATAATGTGTTTGCACTCAACTATCATGTGTTTAGGCTATGAAGATCAACTCTCAACTCAATTCCATACACAATCTCATAAACATTGCAATTTATAGAATCCACTTCGCAACCAATTATGAAAATGCAATAAGAAACATCAGGAGGACTTTTGCTCAATGGAAGACTTCAAAGAAGACTCCATTCGGCGGGGTTGTAATGGGGCTTGGTAAGGAATTAAGGGTATGGAATTATTTGGCTATGTGGTGCTTTTATAATTCGGGAATCAAGACTCCTAAATTTCAACACTTGCAATATCCAAACCATAACTCTTCTATTTTGCTCTTTCCAAGCTGAATTCTCCATAATGCTCTTTCTCAACTCATCTTTCCATAATATGCTCTAAAGATGCACTAAAAGATGTAAACCATACTACCAACCCCTTCTTTCAAACTCTAATATGCCTCTAAAAAATATAACACTTGTATAAAATAAATAAAGGACTTAAAGATTTTGGCTCATGCACTATATACATATATATCTCTCTCTCTCTCTTTTTTTTACGAAAATAATGAATACTTAAAAAAACATGTGCATTTATATGTTGAGCCAAAAATCCTTTTACAAAATATGACAAAATGTAAATATGCACCAACCTATAATTTCCTTGCTCAAAACTGGACAATATGCACTTTTCTTTCCACAAGGCATTAGTCCAGCCAATCTAAGTCTCGATTCCCAAATGGGGGTCACGCTCAATTCGGCTAGGGATAATCTTGTGGAGTTTGTAATTTCAGGCTCAGGCTAATTTTCCGGCTTCAAGCAGGGATAATGCAGGGTAGGTAAAGAGAGGATAAAAATGGCTTAAAAGATGCCTCCATCATTTATTTCTCGTAAACATAGACATATTTATGTATTGGCTTTGAATAACTATCACAACATTTAGAGATGCATAGGAAGAGTAAATTCACTCAAGAAAGCGGAGGGATTTTTGATGTTCTCCCTATAGGCCAAAATTCTCACAAGGACAATTTTTGTTGGATTTGCTTTTTAGCCTAGGATCATATGTGCTCAATTTCATCACAAGTTCACAATCTACATAAAAATTTTAAGGACTTAGGCTAAACCATCCAAATATGCCATAGGATTTACATGATCAAGTCAGCTATTGAGTTTTCATCATAGGACATCTAAGTGGGTTTAAACTTAAAAAGTAAACATGTATTTTTTTTTTTACATTTTTCTATTTTTTTTGGATTTTTTTTTACATTTTATAAAAGTAACACTAAGAACAAAAATTTAAACATGCATGCAATGCGAAGAAGAAAACCAAGTTATGACCATAAGGCATTTTTTCCCCCACCCCATACTTCAAATATACAGTGTCCTCACTGTATTAAAAAGAAGAACAAGGGTAGAGAGAAACTCACAGTGCAACCTGCGGATTTAGGTCGATTTCGGGTTAGGTCGATGCCAAAAGTCGATATCTATGTCAGTGGTCGATGTCGACTGCATCTGTCGAAGTCGAGGAAGAAAGTGAAGACAAGGGCTGCCTGATTGGGGTCGATATCGATGATTATGGTCGATATCGACCTCTGCTCTTTGCTCCTGAGTCCTCGATGTCGACACCAGGAGATGGCTTGACCCTAGGGGGGGTCGATTTTGACTGGCCTGGTCGATTTCGACTGCCTCTGCAGAAGCTTCTTTTCTTCTTTGTCATTCCTTTTGCTTGATAACCTGAAATCTTTGTTAGAAATATAGATAAAGCCACGAATTATCACAATTTCAAAAGTTCAAAATCCAAAATTTAAAACCCTAAAAACCATCTATGCGAAAAATTTAAAGGTTTTATGTACAGGCTCTAGAGTTTTGAGTCGGTAGGTCGACTTCTCCGTCAATTCTTCATGACCCTTTTATGTAGGGACCCTTCGAGCTTGAGCCTTCTCTTGGGTCATCTAGGTCCTTTTGGTAGTAGCTAAGGTCGGCGACCAAGGCTTTTTTGATCTTATGTTCTTCTTTGGGCGCTTTCCTTCTCTTTCTTGACCTAACTTTAGCAATATAGGCAAACCATGGAGCTTTGACCCTCTCTTGAGTTGAATTATCAATAATTGGTTTAATTGATTTATCAATAAGGGACAGAGGAGGGTTGGGAGTCATACCTGGGCTTACCTGTTTGGGCCCGAAACAGAAATCTTCGGGCTGAGGGGTAGTCGATTTCGACCAAGGAGGGTCGATTTCGAGTATGTTGGTCGATACCGACATGTGGGGGTCGATATCGACCTCTGTAACCCCATACGTAAGCTCCTAGGAATAATTTGGCATACTCAATTTCGACCAAGGGGGGTCGATTTCGATGTTTTTAGTCGATATTGACTGGTTCCAGTTGATGTCGACCCTACTTGGTGTTTCCGTCCTCGCCAACAAAAATTTTCTAAGCTTCTCCTTAGCCAGCGAGAGGACTACTTGCTCCAGGTGCTTTGTTTCACTCATGGTGGGGTTGAAAGAGAATTCTATCACTTCGTTCCCTATATTAAAGGTTAGTAATCCTCGACGTACATTGATATTGGCATCAGCAGTAGCTAAGAAAGGCATACCAAGGATAATAGGCACTACAGGATCTTCAAGCATCTCCAATACAATGAAATCAGTAGGCACAAAGAACTTACCTACCTTTACTAGAACGTCATCAACTATACCTGTGGGCTTGACGAATGAATTGTCAGCCATATAGAGTTTCGTGTCCACAGGTTCAAGTGCCCCAATGTTTACCTTTTGCCAAATAGAGAGAGGCATGAGACTTACGCTTGTCCCTAGGTCACATAGGGATTTGTAGCGATGTTGGCCAAGTCCCACGGTGATAGAAAATTTCCCTGGATCACTCCTCTTCTCATGAAGTCCATCTTTGAGCATTCCTCTGCGATCTCTGCCATGGATCTCTTCTTGCTCAGGATGTCTTTGAGGAATCGTACATAGGCGGGCATCTCGCTTAGGGCTTCTGTAAGAGGAATGGTAACGTTAAGGCCTTGAAGAATTTTTACAAAGTGCCTAAACTTACCTTTGGTGGGATCCTCCAATGCTTTGGATGGGAATGGCAACGTCTTCTTTGGCGGAGGGACCAAAACGGTGGTCAGAGGGGCCTGCTGGACATCGACTGGGATTTGGTCGATATCGACCGGAATGGTCGATGTCGACCTCTGTTGTGGCTCTGATGGCTCTGCATTGGCCTCGACGTCGACCTGGGTGTCGACCAGGGGGTCGATATCAACGTCTTCCTCGACATCGACTGGGATGTCGTTGTCGACTGGATCTGGTGCTTTCTCCGATTCCGTTCGTGGCTTTTGTACTTTGTTGCCACTCCTTAATTGCATGGCTGTGACATGGACCGTCCCGGATTGCCCCTTAGGATTTACAGTGGGTTACCCAGGGAACGTTCCGGACGGCCTAGGGATTTGTGCCGCCAATTGACCCAGTTGGGTCTCCACGTTCTTTCTCTAAATATCCATCTCCCCAATCCTTGTGGTGAGGTGATTGAGTTGAGAATGGATTGCATTGTTGGATTGATCATTCTTAGCTTGGTTCCGCCCTATCTCATCCAGCACAAGTTGAAGATCATCCTTCCGTTGGTCCCTCTCCGGGTGCCCAGGAGCTCTATAAGGCGGGGGACCCTAGGGTTAACCGGGTTCCTTTGTGGTTGATGGAACCTTTGGTCTCCCCAATATTGGTGATTAGGACCCCTTATGTACCGCGCCTCTTGGTGAGTCTCCGCTAGTTGTACTTGTTCAGCATGGGGGCACTCAATGGTGGTGTACCACTGCGATCCGCATTCAATGCAATCTTGGTTCGCTGAAAGGAACCTCACTTGCTTTTGGAGCTTTCAAAGTTGATCTCTATGGAATTGCTCCTTCACGTCCGGATCGATTACCTTGAAGGGTTCATATAAGGGCATGGATGGGGCAGGCCTCGACGATGATGGTGTGTCGGAAGCCTCAGGAGTCCCATATGTGTTGTCGAACTCCACCAACCTCTCTATGGTCTCCCAAGCCTCTTGTAGAGCGAGTTCAAGCTAGCCATAGGAGGTGTAAGTGTACATCCTCTCCTTGGTTGCAGCATCAAGAGCATTGTAGATAATCTCCTGAATTACGTACGGTGGTTGGCCATGCGTCGGGCATGATCGTAGTAGGTCCTTAAACCTTTCCCAAACAGTCGCCAGAGCCTCACCAGGCTTTTGTTTGAAAGCCGTGATTTTCTGTCGGATAACCGCCGTCTTAGAAGGAGGGAAGAACTTGTTGAGGAATGCATCCTTGACTTCATTCCAGGTGCGGAGCGATCTTGGGGCTAAGCTTTCCAACCACTGCAATGCTTTTCCTGTAACGCACCAACGAAAGGCTTTTAGTTGGACATATTTAATACTTTGTCCATCAGCAATAGTATCACAGAGGTCTAAGAAGGTCGATATATGTGCCATAGGGCATTCATTAGGTTTTCCTTCATATTGATGCCTTCTTATTTCAGTAAGGAAGTTAGGTTTAATTTCAAAAGTAGAGGCAGGGATAAGAATTGCCGATTCAGGCACTGTGAGCGCGGGGTGCATGTATTGCTTGGCATTCCGAGGGAGGGCATTGATTTGGGCTTCTATTTGCCTCCGGCCTTCCTCCTCCCTATCCGCACGCTCCTTAACTGCCGCCTCTCTAGTCGTTAAGTCCTTCACCTGCTTCCTTAGTTTCTCAATCAACTCAGCCTGGTTCGCGTTGTCTGCCATGATTCTTTGAGCTTGGGCTCTTAGATGGAAATAGCGCTCAGGGTCGTCTACTCCTTCAAATTCAGGTGGGCGATCAGCGCGTCGCATACACCTGCAAAACCAAACTAGGTAGAGTCGTGAGATAGACTACTAGGGCGCGGTTGATTGCTTCCCCGGCAACGGCGCCAATTTGTTAATAGGAGGACGTCGAGTATCTCAAATACAAATATAAAGATGTATAAATGTAAACCGACTTCTAGCCTATGCAAATAATTATAAGACATCCTCCCGTTGTAGTGGAAGGGTAGTCAGGATCGATCCACGAGGAGGCGTGTCAGCGGGATCTTAGTAGCGTCGGAAATCTCACATCTTGCGTCGACCTGAAGCCTCGATTTTGACCTTGAAGCTCGATGTCGACCTCGGCTGTCGATCCTCTCTGCAACAGAAGACCTGTAGAGACAAAAACAAGTAGTCGATATCGACTGAAAAGGTCGATATCGATGTTAGTCAACGAAATCGACTGGCTAAGAAGACTGCCAGTTGACACAGGTGGTCGATATCGACGTCTGTGGTCGATATCGATGTGTTCTCCTGCAAAGTCGTTAACTTTTGTCGGCAAAGAAAGGTCGAAGACTTTAGGATGGATGAAGATGCGATGAACAGAAATAAACAGAGGTTTTTATGAATATAAACTATGTAAAAGGCAACTGCTAGGATTAGGGTTTACCACAACATTAACCAATGCATGCGATATGATAAATAAGACGAACAATTGCGCTATTTCACCTGAGGGACGAGCTTTCGCTGTACACGAACTCTTAGGATTACTCTTGCAAATAAACCTAATTGTCTCTACAAATGTTATGTTTATAACTCAAGTTGTTAGGAGATGATATAGACACAACGATATCAACATCTAACACTTATCTCAAGCACGCATGGCTAACGTCGGACTCACCCCGTCCCTAAGAGCTTTGGGAGACTACTCGCTCATGTTGAATGTAGACATGCTTTGAATTGAAGTAACTTGCATAAAATGAAAAACTTTGAATCTTTACAATCTCAACGCCAACTATCGTAAGCGCTTGAAACTTTAAAGCTCAAAACTAAAACTTTAACTTTCTATTGCCTATTGATATTGTCTTTCTTGCTTGGATGATTCGAACAAACCAGCCCCTAGGGCTTTATTTATAGGCTACTAATCCTTGCTATCCAAGGATTGTAACTTCTATCTAAACTATGAACTCTATCCAAAAAATTAGTATAGGTCTTTTATTTTGATGAAACTTAAAAAAACATGATAAAACTTAAAGGTAAAGATAAATTTCCGCTACAAACTATCTAAAAGTACAAGATAATCCGTGGCCTTGATGATAGAATTCATAATCCGAGTCTCGAAATTGGATCTATCTTATGTCGAGATAAGGTCGATATCGACCATAGAGGTCGATATCGAGGTATGTATTTCGGCTCGACTTGTTCTTCTCCATCGATGTCTATGTTGAGGTCGATATCGATGTTGAAGGTCGATATCTATGTCGAAGGTCGATATCTACCTCTGCTCAGCTTCACTTGGCTTCTTCGTTTTGACTTCGATTTCAATCCAATTCCTGCATATTCAAACCAAAACTTGTGCATACTCTACCTTATGTATGTTAGCTCATTCTACACAAATTACTCTTGTTTTCAACCTTTTTTTGAGGAATCGAATGAAATATGAAGTCAAAAGATGCAATAAAAGGAGATATAAATATGTACATCATCCAACCCGTGTCGAAATAAGGTCGATATCGACCAGGAAGGTCGATTTCGATGTCTCAGTTTCTGCTCGACGAGCTCAGCTTCACTCGATTCCTGGGTTGAGGTCGACATCGATGATGTAAGGTCGATATCGAGTGCTTTTCTCTGCTGTGCATAGTCTGTCTCGACACTCGGTTCTGTGTCGATGTACTGTAGTCGATGTCGAAGTTGTAAGGTTGATATCGACCTCTCTTCTGCTCTCTTTGGTTTCTCCGTTTTGACTCCGATTTCGCTCGAATTCTTACATGGTTAGCTCAAAACTTGTGCAGACTCTATTTCTTGCACTCTTGCTCATTCTTACACAAGTTTATATTCTTTTGAAACTTTTCTTTGGAAATCGAATGAAATAAGAAGTCAACAGATGCAATATAAAGAGGTACAAATATGTACATCACTTCCCTGTTCCGAGGAGCTCCGACGAACCTCCAATGAGCCTGTCACGCCCAATCCATTCGGTGAGCTCCCCTAACCCTCTCCAACCTTTATTGATCAAATCCCCCTTTATCTTCGTCCCTTCGTGTTGGGTCTGAGAGCTCGAATGAGAACGAGAGCGGGGTCGGCAAGAATAGGCGGGATCGAGAGCGGGAATGCGAGCAAGTGAGAGAGCGAAGTCGAGTGTGAGCGTGAGCTGGGGGAGCGAGCGAGCGGGCTTTGGATCGAGGAGCCGAAACCGAGGACAAGAAGGCAAGGGACGGAGCCGAGAGGAATATGGAGCCGGGCTCGAGCTTCATCGATCGAGCGCAGCGGGAGCACCACGACGCGAGGAAGGAGATGAAGGTGAGGGCCCCACACGCTGCCATCCGGGCCCCTTTCTCTTTTTCTTTTCTTATTCCGGTTCCCTTCCTTTTTTTTTAGTTTGGTCCGGGTTGGGCTGGGCCTTGGCCCACTCTTTCTTTTATTTTAGTTTGGTCCGGGTTGGGCTGGGCCTTGGCCCACTCTTTCTTTTATTTTTCTTCTTTCTTACAAGTTAAAGATAAACACTTATTGATTTGAATTATTTCCATTGTTTAATGTGATTTTTTAAATATAAACAAAATGATTTGGTATGTGAGCAATATTTGCATAAATTTAGTTTATAAATTAATTATTTGTTAAAGATAAACACTTGTTGATTTGAATTATCTCTATTGGTTAATGTGATTGTTTAATAATTTAATAGAATATATAAACTAATTATCTCTCTCTATATATATATATAATATATGAATATATATATATATATAATTTAATCAATTTTTATAAGTGATATTTTATAAAATAAATTTATTATTTAACAATAAATGGAGATTTTTTACGTAAATCAATCTATCAAGTTTTAGCTTGATTTTTTCCATATCAATCTAATTTTATCATATTGAGTTTAGTTTAGAAAATCCTATCAATCCGATCTAAATTCAATATTTTCAATAGTTAATATTACTCCATTTTAAAATAGATGGACTTAAAATAGAACGGTGGGTGGGAGTATTTAAATTACATTTACCTATTTATCAAATACCTTTATTGTTATAACTTTATAGAGTTATTGGATTTATTAAAAAATTATCAAAATGTAACTAATTGAGATATGATAAAATTTTATTATTTAAATCAATTGTGATGGTTACTAATTATAAGTTAAATGATGTGGCTAAAAGATATTAAACCATTAATTGACGTGGCTTCAATTTATTGGATACTTATTAATTGACATGTCAAAAAAACTCGGCCAAATTGTACCACAAAACGACACATAATATTAATATTTAATATAACATTTTAACCAATATAAACTAACACCAACGACTAAAGTTAAAAAACAAAAATTTAGTTTACCCCAATTTGAACTAATTATCTTTAATTAAATAACCTTTAATATAACCTATTTGAAATCTATTTTAATATAAAAGTAGACCACGTTGGTGTAGGTTGAAATCTATGGATTTCAGTATATGTGGAAGCATCCTATATACAATACTAAAACATAAGCTGCACTGCCACGTGTCAGCTTATGGTTAAAAATTTTCTCGCCTTTTTCAAACCAATCACATTGTGCCGCATGTAATTATTTTTCTCCTTTTTTAATTTATTTATTTTGTTATTCACGGTAGTCATATCACTATTTTAATTGTATACTACGGAGTATTATATATAGGATCTATTATGTTATATACTGTATATAGTAATCATATAATTTGCGTACTATCAATATATAATACTAAAACAGAGACATGGAAATCCTATGTGGCGGGCTCTGGTGCGTTTCGCTTACGTGTCGTATTTTGGTGCAATCTGACCCGATTTTTTTGACACGTCAATTAATGAATAACCAATATATTTAAGTCACGTTGAACAATTACTTTATCTATTTATCCACATGTTATCCTACGTGTCTATCTTAATTGTTGACTACAATTAATTATTAATATAAATATTCAATTTCATATCTTATATTATTTACAAAAATATATCATTTTAATATCAATATTTAACCTCCTATCATAACACAAAATCTATTATTTTTTTATAACAAACTTAAAAAACGAGATTGACGAAGGTAGTTAATTTGAACATGAAGCAAGTGGTCAAAGGAGAGATGTACACCAATCTAATCAAAGTTATATTCTATCCATTAAAGAAAATATGTATTTTATTATTTATGAATATTTTTTAAGATAATCAAAATAATATAAAATAATTAGTCATGTACGTACGTACAAATCAAACCTATTATTTGATGATTTACAAATTCAAAAATTTTAATATAAATATTTAGACATCAATATATTAATTAGTTATGTACATACAATTTGTACCTATTATTTGATGATAACCTATTATTATTATTTTATAAAATCATAACAACTAAGTATTTATTCAATATAACTAGGATTTAAGATATACCTATTACTGATTTAATAGATATAATTTATAATCATCATCAATATATATCAATATATAGGTGTATGATATATGTATAAAAATAGATTTTAACCATTTTTTTAATAAGAGTACAAATATAATTAATCTAGATTCAAACATGTTTACATTCTCAAAAAATATAACACAATTGAAAACTATATATATATATATATATATATATATATATATATATATATATATATATATATATATATATATTTACTTTCTATAAGGTAGTAATTTATATTAATTCAAACATGTTTTACATAAAAAAAATTATTAAAAAGTCGCACAACGGGCGAGTAATAAAACTAGTTATATATATAGGGAAGAGTTAAAATGTAAAATTGTCATAGGGTGTAAAATTTCTTAAGGTGTAAAATTTTGTCTTTTAGTGCAAACCGAGACGTGGGTCTGTTTTTTTTTTAAAAAAAAAAACCGAACCGGGTTGACTGGCCAAAAAACCCTTATTCCCTTCTTTCGTTCCCAGATCGACAGTTCTTCCCTTCCATGGTCGGCACTCGGGACCGGCTTCTTCCTTCTCTGCGCACCTCTCGCCGAACAAGACAGCAGTTGTGCATCTCTCTTGCAATGAAGAACTTGAGAAGCAATGCCCCAACAACCCGTCGATTATCAACTTCCTTAATTCCGGTTGGCTTCCTCTTTCCTTTCTCAATCTCTTTGCTCCAATCGTTACACTTTTTTTTAGGTTTCGTTCCCAATTGAACCTAGTGATTGGACTTTCCTACTCATTTGATTCGACTATGCTTAGAATATGATGTTTCCTTTGCTTGATTTCATTTCAATTTCTGCTTTCGGTTAATTGGATTTCATTTTTCCAAAGAATTGGTGGTTGTTGTGGACGCTTTTGAATCTGTGGATTTGATTTCAAGAGGGAACAATTGGGGTTGTGTCCAGACGGGTTGTACCCGCCTGTGGTAGCCTCTGTTTTTGCTGCCCCTGCTTCCGACCACGATCAAGGCAGCCAGTGAAGCGGTATAAGACGCTTCTTGCTGAGATTTTCCCTCGTTCTCAGTCTCAGGTAGATTACTTGCTTTATACTTCTGATTTTCGAGCGAATTTTTTTCGATACTTGATTCTTGTTGTATAACCTGTATTGGACTTTCAAATGTAACAATCCTAGGATTGAAAGGAAGTGTAAGTGATATAGTGAGCATTGCAGTGATGAAATACATGGAAGATAACATACCATATATAGTACCTTGATTAATTAATTAACATTAATGGTTAGTTTTATATGAAAAGGAAACATTTGTGCCGATTCCAGTAGGATAATTAGTACAGATTTTGATTGAAGCTATGTTGGGTCTAACTGTTGCATTTTGATATATTTGTTTGAAGGATGTTGTGCCGAATGACCGGAAGATAGGGAAACTATGCGACTATGCTTCAAAGAACCCACTGCGGATTCCAAAGGTGACACTCCTTGTTGGTGGTCCCGTGAGGTGGTCGGGTCACTGCATGTATACACTAAGGGCCCGTTTGGAAAGGGTATATAGATATAGGATATAGGCTATGGAGATGAGATATAGATATCAAGCTATCGGTATTGGGTATGAGTATGGAATTGATATCTATATCTTATATATGCTGTTTGGAAAGGGTATATAGATATCACAATTAAAAACAAAAATCAAACCACCACTCAAGAACAAATTAGGAACCCCTAATGTTCGAACCCTAATTCGAATAGAATCCAGACAAATGTCTTTAGGGTTCGAAAATTCGAATAGAATCCCTAAGCTCGTTCCTAATTTTGCAAGAAGGAGAACGGGTGCATTTCGAAACAAACAAGCCCTCAATTTCGAAAAGAAATTTCTGCAGAAATTTCAACCATATGCAAACAGATGCAAAGCAAAAAAAATTCGAGCAGAAGTGACAGATGCAAGAAGAAAATTGAAGAAGAAGAAGGAGAAGAAGAAAAAAAATTCGAGCAGAAGTGGCAGATGCAAGAAGGAAATTGAAGAAGAAGGAGGAGGAGAAGAAGAAGTCTCCAGCCGCTCGTACGTCTCTCAAAAATCCTATATTCCTATAGCCCCCAATTTCTGGAGATATCCAAAATTAAAAAATCCCCTTGAATTAGTATATAGGGATATAGGATTGATATCCATATACTAATTGGGATAAATATACCAAACAAGGGATATAGATATTGGGCTTTCTATACCCATAGCCTATATCTATATACCCATCCCAAACAAGCCCTAATTTATTTTGAGCTTGCTCCAGTGTTTGAAGTGTTGTTTCTTGATTAGTTCCAGGGTTTCTTCATTTGGAAAATATTATAAATATTGTCATTGGTTGGATCGGGATTTATTGCCATGGATATACAAATCTGTTTGGCATATGCATATTGTACACTATAAACTTCTTATGACCTGAGCCATCAGCACAATGTGCCAAATGAACCTGTAGTTTCATGTTGATCATGCAAATTATGGCTCTAAGGACGATTGTCAAAGTTCTATTAGTCACCTCAGTTTGGCCATCAGTTTGGGGGTGGCTAGAAGTAGAGAATAGCAATCTAGTTCCCAATTTACTCCATAAGGTTCGCAAAAAATGACTTAAGAATTTAACATCCCTATCACTTACAATTGTTTTAGGCACACCATGCAACCTAACTACCTCTTTAAAGAACAGATTAGCAAAATTAGTAGCATCATCGGTTTTATGACATGCAATAAAGTGAGCCATCTTAGAAAATCGATCTACCACTACAAATACAGAATCCCTCCCCTTCTTAATTCTAGGCAACCCAACAATAAAGTCCATAGAAATATCTTCCCAATGGCCTGAGGGTGTGGGTAGTGGTGTATACAATCCATGGGGCATAAGCTTAGATTTGGCCTTTAAAAAATCAATGCATCTTTTAAGGCAATGTTCTACATCCCTAAGCATATGTGGCCAATAAAAGTGTGTTTTTAATGTATGATATGTTTTATCTCTTCCAAAATGTCCCATTAAACCCCCACTATGGGCTTCATTAACAAGTAATAAGTGAAGACAACATCTAGGAATACACACTTGATCCTTTCGAAATAAAAATCCATCATAGATGTAAAAGTTTTCGATTGGACCCTTCTCTTTACATTTTCGAAAGTGTTCCCCAAAATCAGCATATTGTTCATACAATTCCTTTATGTATATAAAGCATCAGCAACCACATTGTCTTTGCCTTTTTTATATTTAATCACGTAAGGAAATGTTTCAATGAACTCCATCCATCTACCATGTCTCCTATCAAGTTTATCTTGGCTTTTAAAATGTTTCAATGATTCATGATCAGTCCTAAGAATAAACTCTCTAGGCCATAGGTAATGAGACCAAGTCTTAAGAACTCTATACAATGCATACAACTCTTTATCATATGTAGAGTAATTAAGACAAGCACCTTTCAATTTTTCAGAAAAGAAAGCAATAGGCTTACCCTTCTGCATAAGAACTCCACCAATACCAACTCCGCTGGCGTCACACTCGACCTCGAAGGGACGTGAGAAGTCGGGTAGAGCGAGTAGAGGAGCCTGAGTAAGCTTCTCCTTGAGCGTGCGGAAGGCCTCCTCTTGAGCTGCGCCCCACTTGAACTCGCACCGTTTCTTTGTGAGCTCTGTGAGAGGGGCTGAGATGGTGCTGAAGTCGCGCACGAACCTCCTGTAGAAGCTCGCCAATCCTTGGAAGCTACGCACATGGCCTATGGAGGTGGGGGTCGGCCATTCTTGTATGGCTTTGATCTTCGCCTCATCGACACGCAGTCCATTCGAGCTCACTACAAATCCAAGAAAAGACACTTGATCATGACATAGTTCACATTTCTTCAAATTTGCATACAAGTGTGCTAATCTCAAAGTAGAAAGTACTTCCCTAAGATGTGCTTCATGTTCTTTAGGAGATTTGCTATAAACAAGTATATCATCAAAATAGACAACAACAAATTTCCCTATAAAGTTTCTAAGCATATGATTCATTAGGCGCATAAAAGTACTAGGTGCATTAGTTAAACCAAAAGGCATAACCAACCACTCATATAAACCAAATTTAGTCTTAAATGCTGTTTTCCATTCATCGCCTTCCTTCATTCTAATCTGATGATAACCGCTTTTTAAGTCTATTTTCGAAAATATGGAAGAACCATGCAATTCATCTAGCATATCATCTAAGCGTGGAATAGGATGACGATATTTAACAGTAATATTGTTAATAGCCCTACAATCTACACACATTCTCCATGATCCATCTTTCTTAGGGACTAATAACACAGGCACAGAACAAGGACTTAAACTTTCTCTAATATATCCCTTATCCAACAGTTCCTGGACTTGGGATTGGACCTCTTGGGTCTCAGTGTGATTCATACGATACGCAGGTCTATTAGGCAAATAAGCCCCTGGAATGAGATCAATCTGATGCTCAATGCCACGAATAGGGGGTAGACCTTGTGGTATGTCATCGGGAAATACATCCTTATACTCTTCAAGAAGAGATAGGATGTGAGGAGGGAGGGTAGCTCTAAGCTCCTCACTCAACATGTTCAACCCTTTGCATAGGAGCATGAGGGTTGTTTCCCCATCGACAAACTCGTCTACAAACGCGCTCTTGGAAGCAAAAAGCACGTCCCTAGGCCGAGAATGTGATGTCACTTGGCTCGACTGAGCCTCCTTAGCTAACTCACCTTTACTTACCTTGCGCTTCTCAATCTCGTCAGCCACTTGTGTAGGCGTCATAGGCTTGAGAACGACGTTCTTTCCCTGAAAAGTAAAGGAGTAGCGATTAGTAAACCCATCATGTAAGATCTTACGATCAAATTGCCAAGGACGACCTAATAAAATATGACAAGCTTGCATAGGCACTATATCGCATACAACATCATCTTCATAATGTCTTAGTTTAAAATGCACTTTAACTTGTCTATTCACTTTCAAATTTCCACAATCATTCATCCATTGCAATCGATAAGGTCTAGGGGGCTGAATTGTAGGAAGTTGCAATTTTTCAACCATTTCTTGACTAGCTAAATTACAACAACTCCCGCTATCAATGATCGTATTACAAACCTTTCCCTTAACTAAGCATCGAGTATGAAATAAGTTTTCACGTTGATTGTCATCCCAAGTTGCATGTTGGACACTTAAGACTCTCCTAACAATCAAAGATTCACCATGTCCATAATCAATGCCATCTTCATCATCATAAGCAAGTAGGTTAAGGTTTTGATCGTTTTCATCATTATCATGCTCATCATGTTCATCACAAGAATTTTCAGATTCATATTCGCCTAGGTGATTAAACATGAGAGTTTTCTTATTAGGGAAATCCTTCATATAATGACCTCTACCTTGGCATTTAAAGCATACATTATCCCTAGATCTAGTAGTAGAGGGGTTAGGATTACTCCCTTTGGGGCAAGTAGATACCCCAGATGAATCTCGTCCGTACATAGGCGCTTTGCCCTTGTCGAGGGGCTGTTGAGTGGCTCGGCTATCACCCCTTCCTTGGACTTGGCTCGGCTTCTCCCTTGAGCCACCATCACCACGCCATTGGGGCTGTTGTGGCCGAGTTTGGCGCCACCCTTGCTGCGGCCCACTCGAAGTTCTCCCTCCTTGGCTCCTATATCTTGCTCCCCTTTCTACTTTCATAGCTAAATGCAAAAGCTCAGTAGGCGTAGAATAAGGAAAGTAATCAATTTCATGAGCTAAGGCGGGATGCAATATTCTAAGAAACCTAGCATTGGTATCTTCATCATTTTCTACTACATTTGCTCTAGCAATGGTTTCTTGCATTGCATTAAAGGTTTCCTCAACAGTTTTGCTACCTTGTTTTAGATTTTCTAGTCGTTGTCTAAGTTCTCTAGCATAGTGTTGGGGAACAAATCTTCTCCTCATTAGTGCTTTCATTTGATCCCATGAAGCGATAGGCGCATCAAGGGCTCTTCTTCTTTCTTTAATTAGGTTATCCCACCAAATTAAAGCAAAGCCTTGAAATTCTAATAAAGCTAGTTGCACTTTCTTAGCGTCGGAGAAATTGTGACAATTCCAAATCTGATCCATTTTAGTTTCCCAATCAATATAAGCATCCGGATCAGTCTTACCATCAAATTGAGGAATCTTTACCTTTACCTTATCTATGCCGTCCTGATCGGGATCTCTAGGTGCTCGGTATTGGTGTCGACCTCCTCTATCGTTCCGCCTAGGACGTTGCTCCCAATGCTCCTCCTCTTGGAAGTCGTCGTCATACTCCGAAAAGTAGTAATCCTCCTGGAAGCCTCGGCCTCTCCCTCTTCCTCTTCCTTGTCCCTGCGCATTAACAAACCCATTATTTCCACCATTCCTCTCCCCTCGTGGAGAGTTGTTTTCATCAAATAAAGGGTTATTGACATTAGGATTAGGATTAGGTTTAGGATTGTTTACTTCCCTTTCATCGTGAGGCGCCTCGTCACGCCTTGGATTCCCTCGTCCACCCACCGTATTAGAGCCGCTTGGCCTTGCCTCAACAGCCGCAATCCTCTCCATTGCCTGCGTCAGTGTGGCAGCGAGGGTGGCTATGTTGTTGTTCATATCAGTGAACATAGTGGCCAATTCAGGTGCAAGTGTGGAGGTGTTGTTGGAGTTGTTTCCGTTGTTGCCATTGTTGGCATTGTTATCCTGGCTATTAGACATCGCAACTAAACAAACACGGAACAATGTAAAGATTAGTAAAAATATAAACAAACTCGCAAGTGTTTCGCTCACACTCCCTCTCTAATTGGCATGTCACGGTTGTTGTTTCAATCCGCCTTGGGCAAATCAGCACTCAAGCTAAAACCTAACAATACAAGGTAAGAGATCAAGAGAATGATTAAGAAACACCAAAATTGATTTTGGCAGATTCAAGAGCAATCGCCAACAGCAAGGAAGTACTCGAAAATCACAAATAAGCACTCGACAGCAGCAACTTGCACTCGATATAGACAAGAGTACTCGACAGTAGGCTTGAGCACTCGACAGCAACCAAATAAACAAAATAAAAGACTGATTTTTGTGGGAAATAAAAGAAAGCTTGGAAATTTACCTTTTTTGATTTGAAACCTTTAGTTAGGATGTTGTAGTTGCAAGGTAGGGTTTCAAAATTTGTGTTTGAGAGGTATCGATGAAAGGGCTGTCGACTAGGGCTTCAAATTCACCAAATTTGTCCCTTTGGAGCTTTCTTGCACTAGATCAACAACTCTCTCTATTTTTTTTAAACTTACTTTTGCCCCAAGTGAATTTTATCCTCCTAGGTCCAAGTTTCTAAATGTCTCTTTTTTTTTGAAGATTTTCGGACTTTTTTTTTTTCAACCTAATGCAAGAAAAGCAACAATAATGAAAAAGGGACTCGAAAAACTATAGGAAATAGGTGAATGAAATAAAATTTGTAGCCCTAATGAAATATATATAGATGAGGGTTGGCTAAATTTGGTAATTAGGGTTCTATCAAGCCTTTATGATATATGATAGATATAATTGAATTAAATCTACCACACAAAAAAAATCAGAAATTAATAAGGCAAGTAAATAGATAGAACAAAAGATCCAAAGATAGAAAATAACAAACTAAGGTTTCCTTGTGAAGGGTGGAATCGGCCAAGCTTGACTATGGGGACACTTATAGTGCCGTCGGCTAGGGTTTGCACAAGGGGGTGTGCACACGGTTGGTTGACTCCAATGGGTCTCGGCTAGGCTTGTGTTTGGGCTAAAGCAACCACAACAATCACAAACAAACAAGGTTAGATGCAATCAAATTCAAGATTCAAGAAGTAAAAGACCAAAACAAAGAAAAGACTCTATTTTTGTGGTTTTTGTGGTTATGAAAAGAAAAGACACAACTTTGATGTCGGAAACCTAAGCTCTGATGCCAATTTGATACGGGGTTAGCCGTAGGATGGCCCGATCTTCGACAATCAAACAAGAAACTCAAGAACGGAAGCAAGAAGACTCAAGATTCAAGACTGACGCAGCAAGAACAAAAAGGAACTAACAAGAATCGACCAAGAACATGCAAGACTCGACAAGATCTTCAAGAACAAGAATGAACTCGAGATCGACTATAAGAAACAAAGACTCGATTAAAGAAAAGCAATAAAGAGCGATAGATTGGGTGATTCAAACTACAATAGAACGAGATAAAGACCCCAGGCCTCCGTAGAGGGTAGGAACCAAATACCAACGAATACAAAGCCCGCCTCTACAACCTTACACAACCAAGCGAACAACTTGGAGGCACAAGGAGGGGACTTGTGAATACTAGGATCTTCAAGCTCTCACGAGGTTGATGAATACAAGGCAAACCAAGCTGAGATCAAACCAATTTGCAATCGATGAGCTCCGCTACGAATCGATCGACTTTCACTCGATGTGTTTCACACAAATTTGAGATTTCTCAATTATGAAAGACGTAAGTGTTCTACATGGGATGTTCGGCTATATGTAACCCTAACAAGAGCTTATGGCCGAAAATAATAATAAAAAGAACAATTAAAAGAAATTAATAAAATACCCCTATAGTTTCCTAAAATAACTTAAGTAAAGAAAGTTGCTAAAATAGGAATTAACATAATGTTCCAAGACTTAGAGAAATCGGCTATACACAAGGCTAAGGGGGTTCAGCCTCATGCATCCCAATGCACATGTAAGTCTTCAATGTAGGCTCCGGGAGCTGAACCGTGCTCGAGAACAATGCGTGACTCACAAACATGAATGAGTCTCTATGAAGCTTCTTAGCTCGGGCTCGAGTGATAGGTCCTTCTCCAAGTATGATTGGCGTGTCTTGAGTTGTAGAAGATGGTCCCGCATCACATAAGATTCCGCAAATGCACCCACACGAGATCTCCGGGGTCGAATACCACATGTCCATGGAAACTCTGCACATGGCCGATCGTAGGAGGGGTCGGGCACTTCTGGATGGCTTTGATCTTGGCTTCGTCAAGTTGTAGACCATTAGAGCTTACTACAAAACCAAGAAAAGAAACTTGATTAGTGCACAATTCATATTTCATATCATCTTCATTATGTTCTAACTTAATATGCACTTTAGCTTGTTTGTTTATCTTTAAGTTTCCATCCAAGGCTAGCAAGTTTTCTTCCTTTTTCAAGGCTGGATTTTCAATCATTTCAAGGTTAGCAATATTACAACAACTTCCACTATCAATGATCATATTACAAACTTTGCCTTTTTCTAAGCATTTAGTATGAAACAAGTTTTCTCTTTGATTATCATCACAGGGCATAGGTTGAACACTTAAAACTTTACTAACAATCAAAGAATCTTCATGCTTATATTCAATGCAATCTTCGTGATCATAGGCAAGTAAATTAACATCTTGATCATTATTAACATGCTCTTTAATTTCATCAACAAGCTGATTATCTATGCTAGGAGAAACATTATGTTGGTTACCATTATTAGGAGGAATAGGAGGACTTTCTTCCCTTTCATTAGATGGCACTTCATCTCTAGGTGGGACTCCTTGTCCGAGCACCGTGATAGATAAAAAACGCTTAAGCTCTAGTGCCGCCAATCTTTCATCTAGACTTACTATGTCCTCATTTATTTTAGTCAAAGTATTGAGCATCTCATGATAAGTAATCATGTTGTTGCCCTGGTTAGACATCACAAGTAAACAAACCAAGAACTATGTGACAGGTTAGTAGAAAAATATAAAGAAACTCACAAGTGTATCACTCACACTCCCTCTCTAATTGGTATGTCACGCTTGTTGTTTCAATCCGCCTTGGGCAAATCAATACTCAAGCTAGGACTTAGCAACACAAGGTATATACTATGAGAGATCAAGGAGAATGAATGAATCAATGGACTGCACACTCGACAAGCAAGTAAGGCACTCGACAATGTCTAAGGACAACTCGAAACAAGCAAGGTAGAACAATGTAAAGACTAATTTTGTGGAAAAAGAAGAGAAAAGAAACAACATTTGATCAATTTACCTCTTTTGATTGTAACCCTAAGTAAAGATGTAGTTGCAAGGGTAGGGTTTCAAGGTTGTGTTTAGGAGGTAATATGGATTGGTCTAGGGCTGATTTCAACACCAATGTAGTCCCTTGACGATTCCTTGCAAAAGATGAACAAGAGCTCCAAAGAACACAAACAAACAACTTTTCTCTCTCTTTTTTTTGAATTTTCGGATCTGATTTTTTTTTGCAATCTGTATACAGAAGCTCCTAAATGCAAGAAATCAAACTAAAATATGAGGGAAATTCGAAAATAAGGTGTATAGGATAAAAATTCAGCCCTAGAGGTAAAATAGATGAGATATGGCTAAATTTGGTAAGTAGGGTTCTATCTATGCCTTTATAATCTAAGATAGATAAAAAGGGATTATATCAATCAAGAATTCAGAATTTAATAAGGCAAAATAGATAGATAAAAGATAGATCAAAGATAGAACAAACTAGGGTTAAGGTTTCCCTTGGGTGGTGCCGATTTAGGGTTTGTGCAACAAGAAGGTCTCGGCTGCAACAATGTAGAATTCGACTCCAATTTTTTATGTGGGTCACGGCTGGCCAATGTGTTTAGGCTTAGATGCAACCAACAACAATCACAAACAAAAAAGGTTAGTAATAATCAAAGGATGAAATAGAAGTAAAAGAACAAAATTTGCAACTAGACTCAACTTTTTTTTTAAGGTTTTTGTGTTTTTATGATGAACAAAAGAAAGTCAGAACTTTGATGTCGTTAACCTAAGCTCTGATGCCAATTTGATACGGGTTTAGCCGTAGGATGGCCCGATCTTCGACAATCAAGACTCTAATTCATGAATTGAACAAGAAACAAGCAAGAACTCAAGAACTCGATCAAGATTTAATCAAGAACTCAATAAAGACTCAAGAACGTAGCAAGACTCAATAAAGAACAACAAGACACGATTGAAATTGAAAGAAAGACTCGACAATAACAATGTAAAGACCGATAGATTGGGTGAGTCGATCTATATAGAACAAGATGAAGACCCCAGGCCTCCGTAGAGGGTAGGAACCAACACCAATGACTATATAACCCGCCTCTACAACTCTACACAACCAAGCGGACAACTTGGAGGCACAAGGAGGGGGCTCGTGGATACCAGGGATTACCAAACCTTGCGAGATTGATAGACTCAAGGCAAACCAGGCTGAGATCAATACCAATTGTGCAATCGATGAGCAACGCTTCGAATCGATTGTTTTTGCACTCAATGTGTTTCACACAAAAGAGAAAGCTTTGTATTCAAAAGAGATGTGTCTTTCAACAAGGGGATCAGCCCTCTAATATAACCCTAGGGCTGATTTATATGAAAATAAATAATTAAAAGAATAATTAAAATTAACCCCTAAGATTACCTAAAATAACTTAAGTAAAAGAGATACTAAAAATAACAATGAAAATCAGGGTTCCAACACTTAGAGAATTCGGCACATATGTGAAACTAGGCTCCAGGTCTCGACGTCGATACCAACAGTAAGTGAAGAACATCTTCAGGTTTCGGCGTCGAGGCTCCTGGTGTCGGCGCCGAGGGCAACAACAAGAGAATAACATAGGTAAGTCTTCAATCGCTCAAGAATCGATTATAGCTCACGAACATGAAAGAGCGTGTTCGACGGTGTCTTGGATGGTCCTGCATCAGCATATATGGTCTTCATTAATTTGATTACCTTAACACAATTATGTTAGTTATCATAAATTTGACCAAAAGATTCAAGGAAAACACTATGGACATATTTTAATTTATAGCAAAAAAAAAGAATGCCCAGAAATATTTTGGCTTTGTTGAGAAATTAAATGTTTACAAATTGCATAATAATGACTTTGTACTAGGAAAACACTATGGATATATTTTAGTTAAATGTTTACAACAAAAGAGAATGCTCATATATATTTTGGCATTTTGTTGAAAATTAAATAACAGGGCATTAATGCCTTGAAGCCAAAGACGTAACTGGAGATGAAGATGTAACCGATAGCCGTTTCACTAGCTTGAACTTAATCCAGCCTCCTCTTTCATTCATGATCAAGGAGAATTTACCTTAAAAATACAAGGCCTTTATAATATTTGATGTTAATCATGAGTAACATTTTCTTTTTATGGTGCAAGACTACAAGCTAAATTTAGCCAGAAATAGGAAAAATAGACTTTGGATTCCTATTGCAGCAATCTAAATTTAGATTCCTGTTGCTTAACAAAAAAAAATAGATGGTACAAGCTGCTGAATCACTAAATGACCAAGTTTTGATGCTAAATGACCGAGTAACATCGAATCACTAAATGTTAAATTTTCTTAACATTTCAGTATTTCACCCTCTAAATCCAAAGTCCAATCCCCAATTTTCTTCAAAAACCAACAGAAACAGGAAAAATAAATGCACATCCAATCTAAATTCATAATCTGACATTTCATACATCGATGATAAGCCATAAAAAAATGACAGTAATTTACATATACCAAAAAAGCACAATTTTATTGTCAGTTTAAGCACAGGCACAACAATATGCAATGGGTATGCAGAATCAATCAATAAACAAACTAAGCATAGATATCAAAACATCAAAGCGCATAATCAATCAAGAAAAATGTTTGAGTTCACAAATTCAGACATGCGATTCCTTCCTAGACAGCCCTAACCCACCAGCATCCTCGTGCGAGCTAATTAGTGCAATTCAGAGTCACATCGACATCAGAGATTAAGCATGGAGGAAGAGATACAAACCTGAGCTTGATCTTGATTAGGAAAACTTGCTACAGAAGAGAGAGGACAACCCTAACCCCCCGGAAAGAGGGCAAAGAATGAAGGGCGAACAACACTTTAGCAATGGAGCAAGAGGACAAAGAAAGGAGCGACCAACCAAAGGGCAAAGAGAGAGAAGGGGCAATTTCACCGGCATCCTCTGCATATTGGGGGAAGTTTTCGCCGGCTCTCATCTACAACCGATCGATCGAGAGGGTCAAAAGGCTGTTGGAGGCGGGTATACCCCTTAATCGAGAGAGTTCAGAGTTAGGTTTAATATTTTTAGGAATATCTTTTTCGGGTGTTTTAACTAAAAACTCCTGACAGAAAGGGATAGTTCTCAGGAGTTTTATAAACACCCCCGATAGATTATATTCACTTTTTTAATTTAGAAAATTAAACGTCTTTAACGGGAGTTTTTAAAAAAACACCCGAGCGAATATCTTTTTTCAGGAGTTTTAAAAGACTCCCGATAAATTGTAGCCATAAGATTTCTTTCCTCTACTAGTGATTGTACCAAAAGAAGAGGAACCTCCTTGGTCCTCAACTTCTTGACTCGACGGTCAAGCACCCTAACTGGACTCTCTACGAAGGTGTGGTCAGGCTCAATCCGAAGGTCAGAATGGTCAAGTACATGACTCGGGTCGGGGACGTACTATCAAAGCTGGGAGACACGGAATACATCGCGCACGCTGGCCAACGATGGGGGTAAGGCTAAATGGTAAGCTACCTCGCCAACCCTCTCAAGTATCTCGAAGGGACCCAAAAATCTAGGGCCCAGCTTGCCCTTGATGTCAAAACAATGAACCCCTATGGTCGGTGAAACTCTAAGCCACACATGCGATCCAACCTCGAACACTATCTCCATCTGTCTCCGATCAGCGTACTTCCTTTCTCGATCCTGGGCAATACTCATGTGCTCTTGAATGCGTCCGACCTGGTCGACTGTCTCTCTGACCATCTCAGGTAGTGAAGCGGCGGTGTCAGCGGGCTCATCCCAACAACTCCACCAATGGTAGGAATCTCACCCAACGGTCGCCCCACTCTAAGACATAGGATCTCAGAATGTCCTCCAAAGTCTGGATAGTCTGCTCACTCTTACCCTCGGTCTGGGGATGATAAGCTGTGCTGAACTGTAATCGGGTCTCTAGAGCCTCATGAATCTGCTGCTAGAACCTAGATGTGAAGCATCCATCTCTGTTAGAAACTATCCTCTTAGGCACTCCGTGAAGCCTCACAATATGTTTCACGAACTCATCTGCTAGTCTCAAAACCGGCCACGTCTCTTGAATGGAGATGAAGTGGATCGACTTTGTCAACCTATTGAACATGACCCAGATAGCATCAAATCCTCTAACGTCTCATCTCAGCCTGGTGACGATGTCCATGGAGATGTATGTCCACTTCCACTTGGGAACCGAAAGTGACCTCACAAGCCCTCCTAGTCTCCGGTGCTCAATCCGAACCTGTTAGCAGACCTGACATCTGGCGGCAAAATCTGTAATGTCGAGAATCCAAAACTCGCACTTGCTATACTTGTCAAATAACTGATGCCTCCTCAAAGTCTCCAAGACAATCCTTAGGTGCTACTCATGCTCCTCGTGGCTCCGCGAGTATACCAAGATGTCATCAATGAACACCACAACAAATCTGTCCAGATAGTCTATGAACACCCTGTTCATAAGCTCCATGAAGGCTGCTGGCACATTGGTCAGCCCGAAAGGCATGACCACAAACTCGTAGTGTCCATACTGCGTCTTGAAAGCAGTCTCCTAGATGTTCTCTGATCTCACTCTGAGCTGATGATATCCCGATCTCAAGTCAATCTTCGAGAAGATCACTGCACCTTGAAGCTAGTCCATCAAGTCATCAATCCTCAGAAGTTGGTAACGGTTCATCACCGTCGCCCAGTTCAGCTCGCGGTAATCGATGCACAACCTCAAAGAACTATCTTTCTTCTTGACGAATAGTATTGGAGCTCCCCATGGCGATGTACTCAGACGAATATAGCCCTTCCTGGCTAGCTCCTCAAGCTGAGCCTTAAGCTCAGCCATATCGGTGGGTGCCATCTTATAAGGTACTTGGGAAATGGGCCTGGTGCCCGGCTCCAACTCGATAGCGAAGTCGACCTCTCTCTACGGGGGTAATCCTAGTAGGTCCTCGGGGAAGACGTCGGGGAAGTCTCGAACTAAGGGCACCTCGGTTATACTAGGTCGTCCTCAATCCACCTCTAAGGCATAACACCAATATCCTATGCAACCCTGATCAAAAAGTCTCGCTACTCGAACTGCGCTAATTAGTGCCCCGTTCCGTTTGGGGTCACTACCCCAAACCTGGTGCTCGGTGCCATCATCTGCTAGAATCGACACGGTCCTCGTCCGTAAGTCAATAACCGATCCATAGTGGTCCGTGAAATCCATGGCAAAGATCAAGTCGTGGGTCTCCAAAGTCATAATGATGAGGTCGGGGGGCCACTCTCGCTCACCTATATGGATGGGGCAACCTAGGATCTCACGACTCGTCCTAATCCTAACCACATCCAGCATACCCATAATCAGGAACGGACCCCTCGTACAGCTCAGGCTTAGCCTAGAGATGCATGACTCTACTATGAAGAAGTGTGTGGCACCTGTGTAAAAAAAAATACTCAAGCACTCATCACGGAGAAATATAGTACTTGAGGCACTCGGTGCGAATCGATTCTCAACTCTCATTTTGAAGACGCGGGGCTGTGGGGGCAATGCATAACTGAATCCTCCAAAAGTCTGTCCTCACTCAAAAGTAGACCCAAATGGTACTGTTGATGAAGATCCTCTGCCCGTACCGGACCCAGATGGTCCATGTCCTCATTTAGCTGAACCTCTGCCTCGACCTTTAGATCTGCCTCTAGCGGATGCGTCTTCTCTCCCCTTTCCTTGAGGATACGTCAGAAGTAGAGGACGAGGAGGAGCGGGTAGTCTCGGTGCAGATGTAGTTGGTGGGGTCCTACCACCCTGAGGACAACAAGCGGCTCGATGTCCAGTGCCTCCACAAGAAAAGCATACAGTAGATGGGTGTGGGCAATCTCTCTGGTAATGTCCTCGCTCACAACAGCCATGGCATGTGATGCTCCGAACACTAATCTGTTAGTGATCAGCTGATGGTACTAGGAGTGGTGGTGCTCTCGATGGTCCTCCTCGAAATCCTTCTCTAAATCCTCCTCTGACAGCTCCTCTATGTCGTACATCATCTTGGGGGTCCGGTGGCCTCGACCTCTTTGCCTCAGGGCGAGAGGGAGCATAGACAGTCTCGAAGAGAATCCTCTACTGGTTGTAAAGGAGTATAACCTCCAGAAATCTATCCAATGACACTGCTTCTAAGCTCGAAGCATGAAGAAGAACTACAGGTGGTAACCTCATAGACAACATCCTCATACGACTCTCGTTTGTGGTACAGAGGTGAGCATAGTAGATCAGCTCCCTCTTGAACTGATATATGATCTCATATATGGAACGGGAAGGGTCGTAGGTCATCCTCATGATAGTGACCTCTCGGGCTGTCTGTGTCCCAGGTGGACAATACTCTCTAAGCAGCAAAGCTTGGAAATCCTCATAGCTCCACTCAGTTCGGTCCGCCTTATAGACGGACCATCTGTCGAAGGCGTCCTTCCGCAGAAGTCCTGCGGACAACCTCTGTCTGTCAGCAATAGGAGCTCCAATGAAGTCGAATATGTTGTCGATCTGCCTGAGCCATGCCTCAATGTCCTCTCTAGTCGCTCCAAGGAAGTGTGGCGGGTCGCAATGTCTAAGCACTCGTACCCAATCGACGCGCTTCTCCGGGCACGCATCCATGACCACGGGCTCTACTGGCTATGCGATGGGGATCTCGACCTTTGGCCTAGCTGGCTGCTTAACAGGGATCTGAGCCTCTAGTGGAGGGTCTCCAACAAGTCCTCTCGATCTCTCGATCCGCGTCGCTCAGTTAGACTGCCCCAATATATCCTCTGGCTGAGGAGCTAGAATTTTTGCTCTCTCGGGGACCTGAACCCCGTCGTCTCTCTCATCTGCCACATCTCAACGGGGTCATCCTCAGCCTCTATGTGTTGGCACCCACCCCCAACTGGTCCACATCGCATATCGACCATAACTACTGCATATCTATATATCAGTCTAACACCCAACATAGAAGCACTCAATGATAATTATAATGATCCCCTTCGAGGGGGATTGCCCTCGGGCCCAGTTTATATATCACACAAGCTATCTAGAAGCCGCTCTTTTAGGAGTGATTGATCGGAAGGGGGCAACTACCTCCCAATCTATGTGTCCTACCCCGCTACTCCAACCACCATGGTGCAACTCCTTGAAGTCTTCTAGGCCAACCTGTAAAGTTCGAGATAAGTTTTTCCTACATAATTCCCAAGGTCTACATCCAATAGGAATGGTCTATCGCCTTTCCTACCCACTCGTGTTTCCCTTCCAATTTTATTTTCCTAAGTCAATGTTTATTAGGTTGAGTCCTTTTATTTTTCTAGCCATATTAAATTCATTTTGCCTTTTTAAAAACTTTGCCAAAACCATTTGAAATTCATGTGCGGTTTTCAAAACATACTCTCGACCCTTTGGTACCCGAACTGCACAACCTGGCTTTGATACCAACTTTATAATGGGCCAAATATAAATATTCGGATTACATTTCGAAGGTTGGATACCTTTGTTCGGATCTTGCAATCTAGGTACGGGTCGAGGTTTCAAAACCTCAAGTGAGAGTGTTAAAGTGGGTATTTCGAACCCCAAATAGAGTGTAGGGCCGTTAGGTACCCTTAATCTGTTCTAATAGACTATATCGCGGAAATCGTTTTGTTCGTAAACCGGCAGAAAACATAAATAGAGTACAACTTGCCACGGCGAGGCCGGGTCCAAACCATAACCACGAAAGACATCAGACATGTGAAATACTCATAAGCCGAATATAAGTGAGGTTGATTTGATCGCTCAAGCAAGACCCTGTCAAGGAAGCATGGAGCATACATGATCTTCAAACAAACCAAAAACATATGTGTGCAGGGCATGGGATCAGATCGAGGCCTTATGTGCACTCTATTCCCACAAGCAGACATATACATACGTTACACCTAATAAAGATGCGTCTAATGTAGTGCGGAATATTTAAACACTGAAACCATGCTGACAATTTATATATAATATATATATATGCAGAAAACGGTAAAAGGCCTCAAAGAATGCCAAATGACATATCCCTCTTCTACCTCCACCCCTTCCTGTTAGGGTGGAGCCTAGCTAGTACGGGCTATAGCATAGCAAGCGTCATCCGCAGATGGTATATGTGTGCAATAATAGTCTCGTAATCATGCTCATATGGTGAGAAGAGCCCGTAAGCTCTACTCTTAACTAACTCAATGGAGGAACAAGCCCGATGGAACTAGGCCACCATATGACCCTAGCAACGACTCTAAGACTCACATAGATCACGACCATTCTCTTTTCATACACAATAAGTAAATAGATGATCATTCATTGTGTAGTCTGAGCATGATACTACATGGCATGCTTCAATTCTTATGCAACACCTAGTATGTCATACAACTACAAGCGTGAGGGTATGTCTGATCAGTCTAAGTAAGTCCATAAAGGAACTTACCTGATAAGCCGAACAATAAAAGTATCGCAAGCAAAGTCCACACAAGCAACCAATCCACTCAAGCCATCCAAGCACAATCACCTATGATAATAGTATGAAAACGATAAGGAATATGACTACTAGACATGCACACACTCAAGGACCAAGTCCTAAAACCATTTCAAAACCAATCCGTCGTTCAACCATTTAAACCATTCTCAAATCATTCTCAAAGCAGAAACCTCAAAAGCCAACTCATCCAATTAAGCCAATCCTATAATACTTAAGTTCATTTCAAAGTCCAATTGTTCATCATTCAAACAAGTTCAAGGATCCTGACATTTGAAACCAAGTTATAAAATCATTTTCCAAGCATTTAAATCAACATTTCAAATTTTGTCAAAATCCCCTTTTCATATTAAAATAATCATTTTTATTCCAGAATCCCATTATTAAATTAATATTCTAAAATCCCATTTTCTGAAATAATCTTAAACTCAGATTCGATTAAAAAGGGTAGGAATAAAAAAACCAACATCGTAAGCGGGTCAAAGGGTGGCTCAGTCAAGCCACTAGAGGGATTTCGCGGCGGTGAGAGGGCCTGTCGCGATCGTGAAATCTCCTCAGATTTCCTCCGAGAGAAGGCACTCGCTGATCGCGGCACATGGGTTTCGCCACGGTAAAAGTCACGGTCGCGGCCATGAGATGCATTCTTCCTCCTCTAGTCATGTTCTAACTCGCCGCGGTGACCATGGTTTCGCGGCGGCGAGATTTGAACCTGGATGCTCGTTTTTGCTTCAAATCTTACTCATTTTGCTCTGATTCAAAACCATTTTAACTCAATCTTGTTTCCAAATATTTCTAACATAAAACCGACTTCAAACAACCATGTAACACTCAAACTTGTACTAGAGGGGAGAGCGGGAGAGGGATTACCAAGCCTCATGGAGGCTTTCTTCAAAAATGTGAAAGAGGTGAGTCCTTGGGCTCTGATCCAATGAGATCTTGTTATGACAAGGCCTAGGAGTTATACATCTTGGTTAAAAGAGAACCTTTACATAGATCTAAACTCAAAACGAGAGAATGGAAATAGGAGAGTTTACCTTGGTCAAAAACAGGGGAAAGGGAGAAGAAATGGGCTTGAATCCACTTCACCAAGCATTAGATCTGGTGTTTCTTGACCTTGGAAGGTAGAAGAAGGATGAGGATCAAGCGAGAATAAACGGGGAAGAGAAAGAAGTTAAGATGAGATAGAACGAGTCGATTTACCGAGACCACGACACAAAACTGGGCACGATCGCGACAACGAAAGTGGGGCTCGCAACTGCGAGGAAGAACACAGGCTTCTAGGCTCGTGTGTCGTGGCAGTGGCCAGGATCTCGCGGGTGCGACCAGGGCACTTGCGGCGGCAAAAATGGTGCAGAAGGTGTTTTCGTGTGGAAAACGCTTCTCGATTCTAATTTTTGGGTTGTTTCTTTGAGAGGAAGTCTTCTAGGATGTGTTTCTGGGGATTTTTGTGGGAGAAAAACAAAAGATGGAGAATGAAGGAGGAGGAGAATGGATTGATGGGAGGAAAGTTGGCAACTTTGGCTAGGGTTTTGATTTTCTTTTGTAGGAAGATGATGAGATGAATGAGAGTGTTTGGAGGCTCAAAATTCCATGTTGATTTTCTGAGTGTTTTGGGGTGAGGGTAATCCACATATAGGGGAATAATTAGGGTTTTAATGAGAGTAAGGACAAAACAATAATGTGTAATTGGAAGGAGAGAGAATGAGTGGAAGAGTGGAGAGGAGTGCGGTGTGGGAGGCCGGCCCAAGGGAGAGAGAGAAATCCCGCTCATCTGACCCTAAGTCCGACTTTCTATTATCCCCAAATCCGACACAAGTTTCAAATCCGTTCCAACGACTCCCAAGATTCTATATTTTAAAATTGAATGATAAAACGGGATTTAGCTCGAAAATCTACGTTGTAATACATGTCGGGATTTGTTTTCAAAGACTTGCCATTTTTAGAAACCCACTCGGGGAAGGTTTTCTGAAACTTTCCAATTTTGGCAATTAAATACTTATTCAAAATTCCAGTCTTTACACTCGTTCCATGTGCGGAGTGATCGTGGGGTTAAGCTCTCCAACCATTGCAATGCTTTTTCTGTGAGAGACAAACAAAATGCATTTAGTTTAACATATTCTAAATTAGGTCCATCGGCAATTATATCACATAGATCAAGGAAGGTAGTAATATGTGCCAAAGAGCACTTATGTGGTTTCCCTTCAAAAGTATGTCTCCTAATCTCAGTAAGGAAACTAGTTTTAATTTCGAAACTAGAAGCAGGGATAAGAATAGCCGATTCAGGCACGGTCAATGTAGGATGCATGTATTGCTTGGCCGTTTGAGGATATTGATTGTGCCGAGCCTCAAATTATCTTCAAGCTTGTTCATCTCGATCGGCACGTGCCTGATGTGTGCGCAAATTGCCATATTTTCTATGCACATAAAAGTCCATTTTATCGTCTTTTGCATGCACATTAATGGGAAAACATGGGATTAGTGTAGTTTACGCTTAAATGTCAAATATATGGGTCTGCACGAGTTTCTATGTGATTTCACAGAAAACAGGATAAAAATGGACAGATTTGGAAGAGCGGAAAAAGAACTCGAAGTCTTCTGAAGAGGTCAAAATCGACTGGGGGCCTCAACATCGAGTGCAGCAGAGACATAGGAATCGAGAAGGAAATGAAACAAAGCATGTCGACACAGAGAGGTCGATATCGACGTTTGAAGGTCGATATCGATGTTGCCAGATCGAGCTAAATGATAGAAGTCGAGTGCTAGTCCGAGTAGGAGAAGGAGAGCTCGAGATAAAGTTTCACAGAGGTCGATATCGATGTTCAAGGTCGATATCGATGTTGCCCAGCAGAGGAATCCGACTCAGATTTTGATAGAATTCTATCCGAAGCTTGCACGTCTATCCTAAAGTCGAGATTTCTTATCATCAACATCAGAGCTATCATATGAAGGCTGATTTACCATAGAACTTTTAGTTTTTACTTTATTTAAGTTTTATCTTAGAGAATAAAGATAAAGTTTCGAGTCTTTGGATAGCAAAGTTCGATATCTATATATAGAGGCCATTAGGGCTGAGTTTAGGCATCCAAGCACATACAATTCCAGTTTTACATTGAGTTTTTAGCGAGTTAGAGAGAGAGAGAGAAGGCCGAGTGAGTTGGAGAGAAGCGAGAGCGGAGATTTGGTTTGTTCGATTGTACTTTTTTCAAAGTTTAATTCAAATTAGTTTTCTTTCAATAATGATTATGATGTGCATGAGGAGGAGCGAGTAGTCAACCCACTTCTAGGGTCGGGGTGAGCCCGATGATAACGATGTAGGGTAAGTGCATCAAAGGTATGACTTTTATGCGATTCCGTCTTCTATCCTATGCATGATCCTTTGCGAAAGTTAGGGAGATTCATTATTTGCATTATTGAAGCGAAAGCCACTCATATTGTGAACTTGAATTGCTCATGAATTGGATAGTAACTCTTAGGAACTATGCGAGAACCTCTAATCACCTAAGTGTTGCTAACGAAAGTTATTTGACGGAAAGGCATTAAATTTCATAACTTTAGCATAAAACTTGCATTGTTATCGTTATGGCATGAAACCCCGACATTGGAAGCTTTCAATTAATTGAATCTATATAAAAGTTTTAGTTTTGTTTCTGATCATCCTTCTTTACCATTCTACGTTCTTCGGACTCTTTTCCGACAATTGGTTACGAATTACAATTTCTGTGACAAACATCGGAATCGACTGTAAAGGTCGATATCGAGATCTAACGTCGATATCGAGGTCTCTGCTCGACGTCGACTTTGCTGCTTTTGTCTTCTGTAGGAACTGTGCTGGAAATCGACCATAACTGAGGTCGATATCGACCAGACACATCGATATCGAGTGTCTTTTGAGCTCGAGAGCTTGATCGTGATTGCAACAAGGGAAGCGCTGACATACCTCCTCGTGGATTCGATCCTGAATTACCCTACTACTACAAGGGAGGGGATTCTTGTATTATTTGTTTAATTCAGGGAGTAGTCTAGTTATGAATTGTCTATTTGAATTATTTGAATCCCTACACTCATCCCTTAGAGCGAACAAATTGGCGCCGTTGCCGGGGAGGCAATCAATCGCCACCTAAGTTTAATCACGATCTTTTTCAAGCTTATTTTGCAGGTTTATGCAACGTTCTGATCGCGGACCTATCCTGGAACCAATCAACGAGCCTGAACGTTTCTACCATCTTCGCAACAAGGCAATACGCATCATGGCTGACAATGAGACGCAGGCCGAAACCATAGAGCGGTTGAGGAAGGAGATCGAGGACCACGACGCTAAAATCACCGCTGAGAGGGCCGCCGCTGCTGCAGAGCGAGCCCGTGCTGATAGGGAGGAGGATGCGCGCAGACAAGCCCAAGAGCGGCTAAATCAGTATCCACAAACGGCATTGCAATACATGCATCCGCCGCTTCATGTTCCTGAATCAGCTATCTTAATTCCTCACTCCAACTATAAAATGAAAATTAACTTCCTATCTGAGATAAAAAGAAATACTTTTGAAGGAAGGCCTAATGAATGCCCCCTGTAACACATCTCTACTTTTATGGACTTATGTGAAACAGTTGCTGATGGAGTAAATTTAGAGTATGTGCGATTAAAATCTTTTCGATGGTCTTTGGCAGGGAAGGCATTACAATGGCTTGAGAGTTTGGCTCCACGCTCGCTGAGGACATGGGCGGAGGTGAAGGATGCATTCCTGAATAAGTTCTTTTCACCTTCTAAAACGGCGATGCTGCGACAAAGGATCACGGCTTTCAAACAAAAGCCAGGTGAAACACTAGCCCAGGCGTGGGAGCGATTTAATGACTTGCTGAGATCATGCCCAACGCAAGGGCAACTTCCATATGTCATCCAGGAGATCTTCTACCATGCCCTTGATGCGCCGAATAAGGAGAAGATAAATTCATATACCTCCTATCGGTACATTGAGCTTACACCAACGGAGGCATGGGAGACCATTGAAAGGCTCGTGAACTTTGACAACACTTATGGGGCTGCTGTGGCCTATGATGCAAGGCCTGCCCCATCAATGCCACTATATGAGCGTCCAAGGGAGATAGATCCTAATGTGCGACAACAATTCCACAACGATCAAACTCGCCGCCTTCAAAAGCAAGTCAGGTTCCTGAGCAAAAATCAAACTTGTTAGGAGTGTGGCTCAACAAAGCATAACTAGTGCCTGTCCACATATTGAGCAAATATCAAAGGGATCCCCCACCGTATAGAGCACCAGGGCACCCTGAGCGGGAAACAAGGAAGGATGACCTACAAATCATTCTTGATTAGATGCGGAGGAACCATGCTGAGTTCGAACAAGCCAACAACTCCATCCATACTCTGCTGCAGGGCATCACTTCTAGGCTTGGGGAGATCGACGTTTGGAAGCGCAACATGGAGACTCAAATGAGTCAATTGGGGGAAGCAATACCCAAGGCGTCAGGATCATTCCTTGGATCCCTTGTGCCTAACCAAAAGGGCAAAACCACTAGTCATATTGCGGTGGTGAACCTAAGGAGTGGGCGTCAATTACAAACGCCCGAGCAAAAAGTGGAGGAAAAGGAGCCAGAACAGACGTCGATATCGACCCCCCTGTCGATATCGACTAAGGTGACGTCGATGTCGACCTTCCTGTCGATGTCGACCCTGATGCTGAGTCACCACAGAAATCAACTCCTCCAGTCAATGTCGACCCTACTGGTATCGATGTCGACCTCACTACAGCCACAGGAAGGAAGAAGGTGTTGCCATTCCCAACTAGAAAGAGGATTAAGGACCCATCGGAAAAGAAGTTCCAATGGTTCGTGAAGATGCTTCAGGGACTCAATGTCTCTATACCATTCACAGAGGCACTTCATGAGATGCCATCCTATGTAAGGTTCCTTAAGGACATCTTGGGTAAGAAGCGATTGCTCTCTGAGATCGCAGAGGAGTGCAACAGGTTGGAGCTACCACAAAAGCGGGCGGACCCAGGTAAGTTTTCTATCGCTATAGGTCTAGGTCAATTCAAATTTAATGCTTTAGTTGACTTGGGCGCTAGCGTTAGCATGATGCCACTAACCATTTGGCACAAGGTAAAGATAGGTCCTCTGGAGCCCGTGGATACAAGGTTGTACATGGCTAACAATACGGTAGTGATTCCAACTGGGATAGTGACGGATGTGCCAGTACAAGTAGGTAAATTCTTTGTCCCTGCTGATTTCTTAGTTGTTGACATAGCGGAGGACCCTGCTTGTCCAATTATTTTAGGTAGGCCATTCCTAGCAACCGTCGATGCCAACATTAGCGTGAATAAAGGATTGCTCTCATTCACAATTAGTGACGAGGTGATAGAGTATGCCTTCAACAAGACGGTGAATAATGAAGGGCCAATGGAGATAAAAGCCATAAATGGTGTCTACATTGCATGTGGAGAAGCCAAAGTAAGAAGCATGACACCGGAGGAGCTTGAGAAGAGGGCCATAGAAGCCCAAGTGGAGGAAGTTATGGCAATGTTGAACGAAGGGGCCCAACAGCACATCGAAATCGACCCAGGTAAGTCGATATCGACTAATAATGTTCAAGATTATGTGTCAAGTCATAAGTATGGGGTCGATGGAGGAGGAAAAGAAACATCAAAATCGGGGTCTAAGGTCGATATCGACCATACCCAGCCGAAATCGACCACCATCAGCACTAAAAAGGGAGGAACGGAGACCTCGATATCGATCTCTGAGGGTCGACATCGACCTGATCATATCGAGAAGAAACTCTCCAAATCGACTGATCCTCCAGGAGTACAACAGAGGTCGATATCGACCTCTGAACATCGACATCGACCTGAGTCACAAACTGAGAAGAAGGTAAGTCAAGGTACGGATTCCTCTTGTTCCATTACAATTAAAGATTTATCATTATTTGGAAGAGGTGTGCCTTGGCATGTATGCTTATGTAGGTTATCCGATGATGATTCGAGCCAATATGAGATAGGAGACAAAGTCTATGTTGCCAAATCCAAGGACCATTGGTTCCCTACGAGATTCAAAGATAAAAATTTGGGACCATTCATGGTGAATCGAATCTATCCCGACGGAATGCAGCAGCGTGACAAGAAAGGAGTCATATTTGAGGCCCAAGCCACATGGGCTCTGCAGATGCCGCATTAAGAAGCGCAAAGGAAGAAGTCGGCCTAGCGAAGCAAAAATCTAGAGCGTGTAACAAAGACTTAGTTTTGGTTTTAGATAGCTTTTCCTTTGGTTTGAGACATTTTATTGTTTTGCATATTTTGTTTTGGTTATATTTTTTAACAAGTTGCAGGAAAGAGAAAAGCACACAGAAAAGATATCGATTTTGATGTCCAAGATCGACATCGACCTTAAGGTCGATTCAGATGGGCTTGTGGTCGAGGCTAGACCACCTTGAAGCCTGAGCCAGAAATCGATGAGAAACATCGATATCGATGTTAAAGGTCGATATCGACCATGGTTGTTGTCTTCTTCGACTCCTGAAATTTGTGACGGTTTAGTAAGTTTTCTTCTTAACCCTAGTTCTAATATAGTGAGGACACTGTAAATTTTAAGTATGGGGTAGGGGAAAGGCTTACTTGCATATTCATACTTAGTTTAGATTTGCATATTTATCTTAATGCATACTTAGTTTATACATTTAGTATTTAAAAAAAACAAAAAAAAAGGACCCCCATCAAAAATTTGAAAAAAAAAAGAAGAGTCATGGAAGTATAAAAAAGAGCTCTATGATGCAAAATTAGATTCATTAGAGATATAACATGAAATTGCCTAGTTAAGGGAAGTCCCAATGAAGTGCAAAAAAGAAAAAAATAAAGGAGATGAAAATTTGAAGTTGCTTTTGACATGTGCATGATAAGATGATGGAGGACTTTTTATGAAATTTCCATACAAGTGCTTACATATACAAGTTCATATCCTAGCCTTACTTATCCATATTTGCAAAAGTCACAAGCCATATATGAGCCTTACCATGATCATTATTGCCCATTTTATACCTTATACCCTATCCGGGGACAAAGTTTGAGAATGGATGTCATTTTTGGAGTTATATGGAGTTGTGCATTATTTATGAAGTTGTTGGCAAGAATGAAAGAAATTATGAAATATGGAAAATTTAATAAGCGAAAAAAAATCCGATCACCTTAGGAGATAAAGGTAGGTCGACCCTGCTCGTTGAGATGTTAGTTCAGCGAGATGGGACACAAGGTGAGGAGTCCGAAGTACTAAGTATCCGGGGCCATTCATGACACCCATGTTTGCGACTCGCGAGAAGGCAGTGCTAAGGTTAGAGAGGTAAAAGCATTATATTGAATAAAAGCATTGAGCGATGAGTGAAAGGTGAGACATTATGAAGAAGGAATGTGGAATGTTTTGGAAAGAAAGTATGTTTCCCCGGATTTAACACCACATGGCCAAATATTAGCCCACCTTTAGCCTTTTACCAATCTACTTCTCACAAGTTTGCAAAAGTCCTCTTGATTATTAATGTTATGTCGCTAAAATTGTTTTTTGTATATTACCTCCTTTTATGAGTATGAAATTGCTTTATGCACAGGCATGGACTTGGTTGACATAAGTATCTTATCGAGGATGGCAATTGATTGTAGGGACATATGAAAAATGAATCTATGATGTTGAGGGTTTACTTTCTTCCACTAAATGACCATTAAAGGTATTGCTTGGGGACAAGCAAGCTTAAGTATGGGGTGTTTAATGTGCGCGTAAATTGCCATATTTTCTATGCACATAAAAGTCTATTTTATCATCTTTTGCATGCACATTAATGGGAAAACATGGGATTAGTGTAGTTTATGCTTAAATGTCAAATATATGGGTCTGTACGAGTTTCTTTGTGATTTCGCAGAAAATAGGATAAAAATGGACAAATTTGGAAGAGCGGAAAAAGAACTCAAAGTCTTCTGAAGAGGTCGAAATCGACTGGGGACCTCGACATCGAATGCAGCAGAGACATATAAATCGAGCAGGAAATTAAACAGAGCATATCGAGACAGAGAGGTCGATATCAACGTCTGAAGGTCGATATCGATGTTGCCAGATCGAGCTAAATGATAGAATTCGAGTGCTAGTCCGAGTAGGAGAAGGAGAGCTCGAGATAAAGTTTCACAGAGGTCGATGTCGATGTTCAAGGTCGATATCGATGTTGCCCAACAGAGGAATCCGACTCAGATTTTGATAGAATTCTATCCGAAGCTTGCACGGCTATCATATGAAGGCTGATTTACCATAGAACTTTTAGTTTTGACTTTATTTAAGTTTTATCTTAGAGAATAAAGATAAAGTTTTGAGTCTTTGGATAGCAAAGTTCGATATCTATATATAGAGGCTATTAGGGCTGAGTTTAGGCATCCAAGCACATACAATTCCAGTTTTACATTGAGTTTTTAGCGAGCTAGAGAGAGAGAGAGAGAGAGAGAGAGAGAGAGAGAGAGAGAGAGAGAGAGAGAAGTCCGAGTGAGTTGGAGAGAAGCAAGAGCAGAGATTTGGCTTGTTCGATTGTACTTTCTTTCAAAGTTTAATTCAAAGTAGTTTTCTTTCAATAATGATGATGATGTGCATGGTGAGGAGCGAGTAGTCAACCCACTTCTAGGGTCGGGGTGAGCCCGACGATAACGATGTAGGGTAAGTGCATCAAAGATATGACTTTTATGTGATTCCGTCTTCTATCCTATGCATGATCCTTTGCGAAAGTTAGGGAGATTCATTATTTGCATTATTGAAGCGAAAGCCACTCATATTGTGAACTTGAATTGCTCATGAATTGGATAGTAACTCTTAGGAACTATGTGAGAGCCTCTAATCACCTAAGTGTTGATAACGAATGTTATTTGACGGAAAGGCATTAAATTTCATAACTTTAGCATAAAACTTGCATTGTTATCGTTGTGGTATGAAACCCCGACTTTGGAAGCTTTTAATTAATTGAATCTATATAAAAGTTTTAGTTTTGTTTCTGATCATCCTTCTTTACCATTCTACGTTCTTCGGACTCTTTTCCGACAATTGGTTACGAATTACAGTTTCTGTGACAAATATCGGAATCGACTGTAAAGGTCGATATCGAGGTCTAACGTCGATATCAAGGTCTCTGCTCGACATCGACTTTGCTGCTTTTGTCTTCTACAGGAACTGTGCTGGAAATCGACCAGAACTGAGGTCGATATCGACCAGACACATCGATATCGAGTGTCTTCTGAGGTCGAGAGCTTGATCGTGATTGCAACAAGGGAAGCGCTGACATACCTCCTCGTGGATTCGATCCTGAATTACCCTACTACTACAAGGGAGGGGATTCTTATATTATTTGTTTGAGCCAGGGAGTAGTCTAGTTGTGAATTGTCTATTTGAATTATTTGAATCCCTACACTCATCCCTTAGAGCGAACAGTGCCCATTGCCCCACTTCTCTTGTGGCATGGTCCTCTATTTGTTTCTTAAGACGCTCAATTTACTAAGCCTGGTTCTCTTGGTTAGACATAACTCTTTGTAGCCTAGAGCGTAGATGGAGAAAGCTTTCTGGGTCGTCTAATCCTTTGAACTCTTGTGTGCGATCAACGCGTCATATACACCTATAAGACACCACTCAAAGTAGAACGTGAGATAAACTACTTAGGGCGCGAATAATCGCTTCCCCGACAACGACGCCAAAATTTGATGTAAGGGAGAATTGAATATGTAAATATAACAAAATAAACACAATCACAACTCTAGCCTATCAAATAAAATTCAAGACTCCCCCGCTGAAGTGGAAGGGAAATAGGTTTGATCCACAAGTAAGTGTGTCAGCGGATCTGAAGTAGCTTCCAAACAGATTATGTAGAAGTCGACCAGGAGTCCTCGATGTCGACTGGAACAGTCGATGTTGATTGAGGGTTGTCGATCTCGAGTGGTATTGTTCAGCAACTCTCGTTTGTGGCTCTCGATGTCGATCAAAAGTCCTCGACATCGAGTGGATTTCCTGCACACAAAAAAAAAACAAGTAGTCAACGTCGACTAAGATCAGTTGATGTTGATATCAGTAGCAACGTCGATCGACACAAAATACCGTTGATCGACACATGGCACTCGACGTCGACCTAGGCAGTCGATATGGAGCACTTTCGCAGTAACACAGTAACCTTGGCAAAGAGAGACCGAAGAGTAAAAGGATGAAAGTAGAAGCAATGGTCAGAAAGACAAGGGTTTTGGGGTATTTCACACAGCAACTTAAGAGGTTTTAAATATGATAAAAGAATCTCTCAAGGCTAGGGTTTACCACAACGTTAACCATACATGCACAAAGATAGAATAAGATGGACAATTATTCTTTCACATCAAAGGAACAAGCTTTCAACTTTTCCAACAAATTTATATATAAACATTAGCAAATAAACCTAATTTGTCTCTACCGTTTTTAATGTTTATGATCCAATTTGTTAACATGAATTCCTTTTCTTTCGATAAGGTCTAAACACAAAAGAGGTAGGAGATGATCAACATATAAATCAACATCAAATTCACATCAAGCATGCATGGCTAATGTCGGGCTCATCCCGACCCTAAGAGATAAGCGACTACTCGCTCATGGTAGGAGAAGACATGCTTGAATTAAAAGAAATAAACTTAACTTGCATTAAACAAAACTTAAAGTCTTCACAATTCCAGCACCAACTCTCGCAAGCACCAAAACCCTAAAGCTCCCTAAAACCCTAAGAACTCTAAAACTGAATGTAATTGTTATTTTGTGATGATTGTGGATCTTGGATGTCTAAATCTCGGCCCCAAGGGCTTTAATTATAGGCTAATAATCCTTTCTAGTCAAGGAAAGTAAATCTAATCCTAAGATAGAAGATAAAAGAAAATAAAATCTAAATAGGAAAAGAAAATATATCTTTAGGGTAAATAGGAAAATACCCATAAGGAAAGAGTCTATCTAAAATAAAGATGTAAAATCATGGCTTAGTGAATCTCCTCCGACTCGGAATCCTTTGTAAGCGTCAATTCCGTGGAATGGCTCAGTCGATATCGACCAGTAGAGTCGACGTCGAGTGCTTCGTTTTTACTCGATCTCGGGCATCATTTGGCTTTCTCGATGTCAAGTGCATGAGTCGATTTGGGTGAATGTCGACCTCTTTTCCAGTAGCCCAGCTTTTCTTGGCTCATCTTTACCTAGTCGCTCGATCACTCATGTCAGTCGACGTCGAGAGCTCTAGTCGATGTCGACTGCTCTGTGACGGCTCTCAACTTCTTGTTTTGGCTTCGATTGCACTCCAATGTCTTCACAATTAAACCAAAATTTTTGTAGACCTTTATTTTTTTCAAATGTGCATATACTACACAAATTCAAAGCATCCCAACCCTTAATGCAAATATATGACAGAAATTGAAGTAAAAGTAGGCATAAAACATGGTCACTTTAGCGGACATCAACAGATCATTTCAGTGGGCGGGAGTTTTCTAAAAGGGAAGTTCAGAGGCACGCTTCTCTTTGCCACAACCCAAGATACGAACCAAAAAGTATACCCGATCGCATTTGCAATCGTCGATGGTGAGAATCACAAATCGTGGGGCTTCTTCATCAAGAACATGCTACATGTTGTGGAGGACACGTCGAACTTAATGTTTGTCTCTGATCGCCATTTGAGTATCGTCCAAGGTATAAGAGATAACTATGCGTTTGCAAAGCAGGGGATTTGCATATGACATCTATTTCAAAATGTCAGGTGTAGGTACAAGGTGGTCATGGTACCCCAATGTCCGGTACCGGTTTATACACCCTCTTCGCAAACTACACCCCAATGTCCGGTACCACTTCATACAACCAAATCTACAACACCCACGCATTCGACATTACAATCTACAAATACGTATAAATTATGACTCGAATGCTTTTGAACAACACATGTACACTCGACATCATAAATTGCACTTGAAAATTAAAATATAACTTCGGTCTAGAGGGTTACCTGGAATGCCAATGGATAGCCCATTAGCCCATAACCAGCCCGGTTGACATTCGACTTCAAATCAGCGACCCGTCGTTCTTTGACACCCCACAAGGATGCATGGGTGGCCTCATACACAACTCTGCCCCGGGGGAATGCCAAGAACTGATCCACGTTCTCTTCAAGCCTCATAATCCACCCTCGTATAGGTTTCTTGGTCCCCCCAGCAGAACTCCTTCGACAATGAGGAGGAGAGCGATCTTAAAACGCCTTCTTACACTTGGCTCCTTCAAGACTGAGGTCTAGAAAGCGTACTCTAGCCCACCCACCATCATCCTGTCCATTAAAAAAAAGTGCTTAACAGCCTTCTTGTCATCCTCCATCTCTCCTTCCCGGGGCCGACCACAACGTAGCCCCGTCACAAGCGCAAACTCCTTGATCAAGAAGCGTCGGAGCTTTTCTTGTAGCATATACCACGTCACCCACTTCTTCTCCATCATAAACTTCCATTGTAAGACATAATGCACTAGTTGCGGTGAGAATTGTACTCGGTTTGCCAATTCCACACCCACCCCAAGATGGCTTCTCTGCAGCTTCTCCCAATCTACCGGTTGGATACAATCGTCCAAGTTCACGAGCAGTAGCACTCTCGAATTTCCGTTCACACGTCCTTGGAAATGCTTCTCTTCTGGGACTGCGTATCTGATGTGCGCGCAAATCGCCATATTTTCTATGCACATATAAGTCCATTTTATCATTCATTTGCATGAATATTAATGGGGAAACATGGGATTAGTGTAGTTTACGCTTAAATATCAAAAATATGGGTCTGCACGAGTTTCTATGTGATTTCGAAGAAAACGGGATAAAAAATGGACAGATTTGGAAGAGCGGAAAAAGAACTCGAAGTCTTCTGAAGAGGTCGAAATCGACTGGAGACCTCGACATCGAGTACAGCAGAGACATAGGAATCAAGCAGGAAATGAAGCGGAGCATGTCGACACCAGAGAGGTCGTTATCGACGTCCGAAGGTCGATATCGAGTGCCTAGATCGAGATAAAACATAGAAGTCGAGTGCTAATCCGAGTAGGAGAAGGATAGCTCAAGATAGAGTTTCACAGAGGTCGATATCGATGTTTGAAGGTCGATATCGACCATACTGACATTGGAATCCGACTCAGATTTTGATAGAATTCTATCCGAAGCTTGCACGTCTATCCTAAAGTCGAGATTTCTTATCTTCAACATCAGAGCTATCATATGAAGCTGATTTACCATAGAACTTTTAGTTTTTACTTTATTTAAGAGAATAAAGATAAAGTTTCGAGTCTTTGGATAGCAAAGTTCGATATCTATATCTAGAGGCCAGTAGGGCTGAGTTCAATCACATCCAAGCATATAAAATTTCAGTTTTACATTAAGTTTTAGCGAGTTAGAGAGAGAGAGAGAGAGAGGAGGCCGAGTGAGTTGGAGAGAAGCGAGAGCGGAGATTTGGCTTGTTCGGTTGTAATTTCTTTCATAGTTTAATTCAAAGTAGTTTTCTTTCAACAATGATGATGAGTTGCATGATGAGAAGCGAGTAGTCAACCCACTTCTAGGGTCGGAGTGAGCCCGACGATAGCAATGTAGGGTAAGTGCATCAAAGGTATGACTTTTATGCGATTCTGACTTCTATCCTATGCATGATCCTTTGCGAAAGTTAGGGAGATTCATTATTTGCATTATTGAAGCGAAAGCCACTCATATTGTGAACTTGAATTGCTCATGAATTGGATAGTAACTCTTAGGAACTATGCGAGGCCTCTAATCGAGGTTCCACTCGATGTCGACTTTGCTGTTTTTGTCTTCTGCATGAACTCTACTGGAAATCGACCAGAACTGAGGTTGATATCGACCAGACACATCGATATCGAGTGTCTTCTGAGGTCGAAAGCTTGATCGTGATTGCAACAAGGGAAGGGCTGACATACCTCCTCGTGGATTCGATCCTGAATTACCCTACTACTACATTGGGAGGGATTCTTGTATTATTTGTTTGGGACAGGGAGTTCGCATAAGTTGTGAATTATATATTTAAATACTTGAATCTCTTTCTTCGAACAAATTGGCGCCGTTGCCGGGGAGGCAATCAATCGCCACCTAAGTTTTCTCACGATCTTTTTTAAGCTTATTTTGCAGGTTTATGTGACATTCTGATCGCGGACCTATCCTGGAACCAATCAACGAGACTGAACATTTCTACCATCTTCGCAACAAAGCAATTCGCATCATGGTTGACAACGAGACGCAGGCTGAGACCATAGAGCGGTTGAGGAAGGAGATTGAGGACCACAATGCTACAAATGCTGCTGAGAGGGCCGTCGCTGCTACAGAGCGAGCCCGTGTTGATTGGGAGGAGGATGCGCGCCGACAAGCCCAAGAGCGGCTAAATCAGTATCCACAGACGTCGATGTCGACCTTCCAGTCGATGTCGACCCTAATGCTGCATCACCATAGAAATCGACTCCTCCAGTCTATGTCGACCCTACTGACGTCAATGTCGACTTGACTATAGCCGTGGGAAGGAAGAAGGTGTTGCCATTCCCAACAAGAAAGATGATTAAGGACCCAGCGGAAAAGAAGTTCCAGCGGTTCGTGAAGATGCTTCAGGGACTCAATGTCTCTATACCATTCAAAGAAGCACTTCATGAGATGCCATCCTATGTAAGGTTCCTTAAGGACATCTTGGGTAAGAAGCGATCGCTCTCTGAGATCGCAGAGGAGTGCAACAGGTTGGAGCTACCACAAAAGCGGGCGGACCCATGTAAGTTTTCTATTGCTATAGGTTTAGGTCAATTTAAATTCAATGCTTTTGTTGACTTGGGCGCTAGCGTTAGCATGATGCCACTAACCATATGGCACAAGGTAAAGATAGGTCCTCTGGAGCCCGTGGATGCAAGAATATACATGGCAAATAATACGGTAGTGATTCCAACTGGGATAGTGACGGATGTGCCGGTACAAGTAGGTAAATTCTTTGTCCCTGCTGATTTCTTAGTTGTTGATATAGCGGAGGACCCTGCTTGTCCCATTATTTTGGGTAGGCTATTCCTAGCAACCGTCGATGCCAACATTAGCGTGAAGAAAGGATTTCTCTCATTCATAGTTAGTGACGAGGTGATAGAGTATGCCTTCAACAAGACGGTGAACAATCATGGGCCAATGGAGATAAAAGCCATCAATGGTGTCTACATTGCATGTGGAGAAGCAAAAGTAACGAGTATGACACCGGAAGAGCTAGAAAAGAAGGCCATAGAAGCCCAAGTGGAGGAGGTTGTGGCAATCTTGAATGAAGGGGCCCAACAGAACATCGAAATCGACCCAGGTAAGTCGATATCGACTAATAATGTTCAAGATTCTGTGCCAGGTCATAAGTATGGGGTCGACGGAGGAGAAAGAGGAACATCGAAATCGAGCAGCAAGGTCGACATCGACCATGCCCTAGTAATGAAATCGACCACCATTGAAGCTGAGAAGGGAGGAACATCAACCTCGATATCGATCTCTGAGGGTCGAAATCGACCTGATCATATCGAGCAGAAACTCTCCACATCGACTGATCCTCCAGGAGTACAACAGTGGTCGATATCGACCTCTGAACATCGATGTCGACCTGAGCCACAGACTGAGAAGAAGGTAAGTCAAGGTACGGATTCTTCTTGTTCCATTTCAATCAAAGATTTATCATTATTTGGAAGAGGTGTGCCTTGGCATGTGCGCTTATGTAGGGTATCCGATGATGATTCAAGCCAATATGAGATAGGAGACAAAGTCTATGTCGCCAAATCTAAGGACCATTGGTTCCCTACGAGATTTAAGGACAAAAATTTGGGACCATTCACGGTGAATCAGATCCATCCTGGCGGAATGCAGTTGCGTGACAAGAAATGAGTAATATTTGAGGCCCAAGCCACATGGGCTCTGCAGATGCCGCCTTGAGAAGTGCAAAGGAAGAAGTCGGCCTAGCGGCTTAAAAGTCTAGAGCTTGTAACAAAGACTTAGTTTTGGTTTTAGACAGTTTTACTTTATTTTGAGACATTACACTTTATTGTTTTGCATATTTTTGTTTTGGTTTTGTTTTTACAAGTTGCAGGAAAGAGAAAAGCACACGGAAGTGACATCGAAATCGATGTTAGAGATCGACATCGACCTTATGGTCGATTTAGATGGGCTTGTGGTCGAGGCCGGATCACCCTGAAGCCTGAGTTAGAAATCGATGAGCAACATCGATATCGATGTTAAAGGTCGATATCGACCATGGCTGCTGTCTTCTTCGACTCCTGAAATTTGTGACGGTTTAGTAAGTTTTCTTCTTAACCCTAGTTCTAATACAGTGAGGACACTGTAAATTTTAAGTATGGGGTGGGGGAAAGGCTTACTTACATGTTTTATCATATTTATAATGTTCATGCATATACATACTTAGTTTAGATTTGCATATTTATCTTAATGCATATTTAAGTATTTATTTCGAAAAAAAAAAGAGAAAAATGACCCCCATCAAAATTTTAAAAAGAAAGAGTCATGGAAGTATAAAAAAGAGCTCTATGATGCAAAATTAGATTCATTAGAGATATAACATGAAATTGCCTAGTTAAGGGAAGTCCCAATGAAGTACAAAAAAGAAAAAAAATAAAGGAGATGAAAATTTGAAGTTGCTTTTGACATGTGCATGATAAGATGATGGAGGAATTTTTATGAAATTTCCATACAAGTGCTTACATATACAAGTTCATATCCTAGCCTTACCTATGCATATTTCCAAAAGTCACAAGCCATATATGAGTCTTATCATGATCATTATTGCTCCACATACATTACATATTGCCCATTTTTTATAGTTTATACCCTATCCGGGGACAATGTTGAGAATGGAAGTCATCATTTGAGTTGTTATATGGAGTTTGTGCATTATTATGAAGTTGTTGGCAGGAATGAAAGAAATTTTGAATTATGGAAAATTTAATGAGCGAGAAAAAATTTGATCACCTCAGGAGATAAAGGTAGGTCGACCCTGCTCATTGAGATGTTAGTTCAGCGAGATGGGACACAAAGTGAGGAGTCCAAAGTACTAAGTATCCGGGGCCATTCATGACACCCATGTTTGCGACTCGCGAGAAGTCAGTGCTTAGGTTAGAGAGGTAAAAGCATTATATTGAATAAAAGCATTAAGCGATGAGTGAAAGGTGAGACATTATGAAGAAGGAATGTGGAATATGTTGGAAAGAAAGTATTTCCCCGGATTTAACACCACATGGCCAAATATTAGCCCACCTTTAGCCTTTTACCAATCTACTTCTCACAAGCTTGCAATAGTCCTCTTGATTATTAATGCTATGTCGCTAAAATTGTTTTTTGCATATTACCTCCTTTTATGAGTATGAAATTGCTTTTATGCACAGGCATGGACTTGGTTGACATAAGTATCTTATCGAGGATGGCAATTGATTGTAGGGACATATGAAAAATGGATCTATGATGTTGAGGGTTTACTTTCTTCCCCTGAATGACCATTAAAGGTATTGCTTGGGGACAAGCAAGCTTAAGTATGGGGTGTTTGATGTGCGCGCAAATCGCCATATTTTTTATGCACATATAAGTCCATTTTATCATTCATTTGCATGCATATTAATGGGAAAACATCGGATTAGTGTAGTTTATGCTTAAATGTCAAAAATATGGGTCTGCACGAGTTTCTATGTGATTTCGCAGAAAGCAGGATAAAAATGGACAGATTTGGAAGAGCGGAAAAAGAACTCGAAGTCTTCTAAAGAGGTCAAAATCGACTGGAGACCTCGACATCGAGTACAGCAGAGACATAGGAATCGAGCAGGAAATGAAGCGGAGCATGTCGACACCAGAGAGGTCGATATCGACGTCTGATGGTCGATATCGAGTGCCTAGATCGAGATAAAAGATAGAAGTCGAGTGCTAATCCAAGTAGAAGAAGGAAAGCTCGAGATAGAGTTTCACAGAGGTCGATATCGATGTCTGAAGGTCGATATCGACCATGCCAACAGAGGAATCCAACTCAAATTTTGATAGAATTCTATCTGAAGCTTGCACGTCTATCCTAAAGTCGAGATTTCTTATCTTCAACATCAGAGCCATCATATGAAGCTGATTTACCATAGAACTTTTAGTTTTTACTTTATTTAAGAGAATAAAGATAAAGTTTCGAGTCTTTGGATAGCAAAGTTCGATATCTATATCTAGAGGCCAGTAGGGCTGAGTTTAATCATATACAAGCACATACAATTTCAGTTTTACATTTGAGTTTTAGCGAGTTAGAGAGAGAGAGAGAGGAGGCCGAGTGAGTTGGAGAGAAGCGAGAGCGGAGATTTGGCTTGTTCGGTTGTAATTTCTTTCATAGTTTAATTCAAAGTAGTTTTCTTTCAACAATGATGATGAGTTGCATGATGAGAAGCGAGTAGTCAACCCACTTCTAGGGTCGGGTTGAGCCCGACGATAGCAATGTAGGGTAAGTGCATCAAAGGTATGACTTTTATGCGATTCCGTCTTCTATCATATGCCCGATCCTTTGCGAAAGTTAGGGAGATTCATTATTTGCATTATTGAAGCGAAAGCCACTCATATTGTGAACTTGAATTGCTTATGAATTGGATAGTAACTCTTAGGAACTATCCGAGAGCCTCTAATCACCTATGTGTTGATAACGAAAGTTATTTGACAGAAAGGCATTAAATTTCATAAATTTAGCATCAACTTGCATTGTTATCGTTGTGGCATGAAACCCCGACTTTGGAAGCTTTTGAGTTTATTGAATTCATATAAAAGTTTTAGTTTTGTTTCTGATCATCCTTCTTTACCATTCTACATTCTTCGTACTCTTTTCCGACAATTGGTTATGAATTACTGTTTCTGTGACAAACATCGGAATCGACTGTAAAGGTCGATATTGAGGTCTAACGTCGATATCGAGGTTCCACTCGACGTCGACTTTGCTGTTTTTGTCTTCTACAGGAACTCTACTGGAAATCGACCAGAACTGAGGTCGATATTGACCAGACACATCGATATCGAGTGTCTTCTGAGGTCGAAAGCTTGATCGTGATTGCAACAAGGGAAGGGCTGGCATACCTCCTCGTGGATTCGATCCTGAATTACCCTACTACTACATTGGGAGGGATTCTTGTATTATTTGTTTGGGACAGGGAGTTAGCATAAGTTGTTAATTATATTTTTAAATATTTGAATGCCTTTCTTCGAATAGTATCGTGGCTCTTCCTTTTTCTATAGCTGGACCTTCCAGTCGATGTCGACCCTAATGCTGCATCACCATAGAAATCGACTCCTCCAGTCTATGTCGACCCTACTGACGTCAATGTCGACTTGACTATAGCCGTGGGAAGGAAGAAGGTGTTGCCATTCCCAACAAGAAAGATGATTAAGGACCCAGCGGAAAAGAAGTTCCAGCGGTTCGTGAAGATGCTTCAGGGACTCAATGTCTCTATACCATTCAAAGAAGCACTTCATGAGATGCCATCCTATGTAAGGTTCCTTAAGGACATCTTGGGTAAGAAGCGATCGCTCTCTGAGATCGCAGAGGAGTGCAACAGGTTGGAGCTACCACAAAAGCGGGCGGACCCATGTAAGTTTTCTATTGCTATAGGTTTAGGTCAATTTAAATTCAATGCTTTTGTTGACTTGGGCGCTAGCGTTAGCATGATGCCACTAACCATATGGCACAAGGTAAAGATAGGTCCTCTGGAGCCCGTGGATGCAAGAATATACATGGCAAATAATACGGTAGTGATTCCAACTGGGATAGTGACGGATGTGCCGGTACAAGTAGGTAAATTCTTTGTCCCTGCTGATTTCTTAGTTGTTGATATAGCGGAGGACCCTGCTTGTCCCATTATTTTGGGTAGGCTATTCCTAGCAACCGTCGATGCCAACATTAGCGTGAAGAAAGGATTTCTCTCATTCATAGTTAGTGACGAGGTGATAGAGTATGCCTTCAACAAGACGGTGAACAATCATGGGCCAATGGAGATAAAAGCCATCAATGGTGTCTACATTGCATGTGGAGAAGCAAAAGTAACGAGTATGACACCGGAAGAGCTAGAAAAGAAGGCCATAGAAGCCCAAGTGGAGGAGGTTGTGGCAATCTTGAATGAAGGGGCCCAACAGAACATCGAAATCGACCCAGGTAAGTCGATATCGACTAATAATGTTCAAGATTCTGTGCCAGGTCATAAGTATGGGGTCGACGGAGGAGAAAGAGGAACATCGAAATCGAGCAGCAAGGTCGACATCGACCATGCCCTAGTAATGAAATCGACCACCATTGAAGCTGAGAAGGGAGGAACATCAACCTCGATATCGATCTCTGAGGGTCGAAATCGACCTGATCATATCGAGCAGAAACTCTCCACATCGACTGATCCTCCAGGAGTACAACAGTGGTCGATATCGACCTCTGAACATCGATGTCGACCTGAGCCACAGACTGAGAAGAAGGTAAGTCAAGGTACGGATTCTTCTTGTTCCATTTCAATCAAAGATTTATCATTATTTGGAAGAGGTGTGCCTTGGCATGTGCGCTTATGTAGGGTATCCGATGATGATTCAAGCCAATATGAGATAGGAGACAAAGTCTATGTCGCCAAATCTAAGGACCATTGGTTCCCTACGAGATTTAAGGACAAAAATTTGGGACCATTCACGGTGAATCAGATCCATCCTGGCGGAATGCAGTTGCGTGACAAGAAATGAGTAATATTTGAGGCCCAAGCCACATGGGCTCTGCAGATGCCGCCTTGAGAAGTGCAAAGGAAGAAGTCGGCCTAGCGGCTTAAAAGTCTAGAGCTTGTAACAAAGACTTAGTTTTGGTTTTAGACAGTTTTACTTTATTTTGAGACATTACACTTTATTGTTTTGCATATTTTTGTTTTGGTTTTGTTTTTACAAGTTGCAGGAAAGAGAAAAGCACACGGAAGTGACATCGAAATCGATGTTAGAGATCGACATCGACCTTATGGTCGATTTAGATGGGCTTGTGGTCGAGGCCGGATCACCCTGAAGCCTGAGTTAGAAATCGATGAGCAACATCGATATCGATGTTAAAGGTCGATATCGACCATGGCTGCTGTCTTCTTCGACTCCTGAAATTTGTGACGGTTTAGTAAGTTTTCTTCTTAACCCTAGTTCTAATACAGTGAGGACACTGTAAATTTTAAGTATGGGGTGGGGGAAAGGCTTACTTACATGTTTTATCATATTTATAATGTTCATGCATATACATACTTAGTTTAGATTTGCATATTTATCTTAATGCATATTTAAGTATTTATTTCGAAAAAAAAAAGAGAAAAATGACCCCCATCAAAATTTTAAAAAGAAAGAGTCATGGAAGTATAAAAAAGAGCTCTATGATGCAAAATTAGATTCATTAGAGATATAACATGAAATTGCCTAGTTAAGGGAAGTCCCAATGAAGTACAAAAAAGAAAAAAAATAAAGGAGATGAAAATTTGAAGTTGCTTTTGACATGTGCATGATAAGATGATGGAGGAATTTTTATGAAATTTCCATACAAGTGCTTACATATACAAGTTCATATCCTAGCCTTACCTATGCATATTTCCAAAAGTCACAAGCCATATATGAGTCTTATCATGATCATTATTGCTCCACATACATTACATATTGCCCATTTTTTATAGTTTATACCCTATCCGGGGACAATGTTGAGAATGGAAGTCATCATTTGAGTTGTTATATGGAGTTTGTGCATTATTATGAAGTTGTTGGCAGGAATGAAAGAAATTTTGAATTATGGAAAATTTAATGAGCGAGAAAAAATTTGATCACCTCAGGAGATAAAGGTAGGTCGACCCTGCTCATTGAGATGTTAGTTCAGCGAGATGGGACACAAAGTGAGGAGTCCAAAGTACTAAGTATCCGGGGCCATTCATGACACCCATGTTTGCGACTCGCGAGAAGTCAGTGCTTAGGTTAGAGAGGTAAAAGCATTATATTGAATAAAAGCATTAAGCGATGAGTGAAAGGTGAGACATTATGAAGAAGGAATGTGGAATATGTTGGAAAGAAAGTATTTCCCCGGATTTAACACCACATGGCCAAATATTAGCCCACCTTTAGCCTTTTACCAATCTACTTCTCACAAGCTTGCAATAGTCCTCTTGATTATTAATGCTATGTCGCTAAAATTGTTTTTTGCATATTACCTCCTTTTATGAGTATGAAATTGCTTTTATGCACAGGCATGGACTTGGTTGACATAAGTATCTTATCGAGGATGGCAATTGATTGTAGGGACATATGAAAAATGGATCTATGATGTTGAGGGTTTACTTTCTTCCCCTGAATGACCATTAAAGGTATTGCTTGGGGACAAGCAAGCTTAAGTATGGGGTGTTTGATGTGCGCGCAAATCGCCATATTTTTTATGCACATATAAGTCCATTTTATCATTCATTTGCATGCATATTAATGGGAAAACATCGGATTAGTGTAGTTTATGCTTAAATGTCAAAAATATGGGTCTGCACGAGTTTCTATGTGATTTCGCAGAAAGCAGGATAAAAATGGACAGATTTGGAAGAGCGGAAAAAGAACTCGAAGTCTTCTAAAGAGGTCAAAATCGACTGGAGACCTCGACATCGAGTACAGCAGAGACATAGGAATCGAGCAGGAAATGAAGCGGAGCATGTCGACACCAGAGAGGTCGATATCGACGTCTGATGGTCGATATCGAGTGCCTAGATCGAGATAAAAGATAGAAGTCGAGTGCTAATCCAAGTAGAAGAAGGAAAGCTCGAGATAGAGTTTCACAGAGGTCGATATCGATGTCTGAAGGTCGATATCGACCATGCCAACAGAGGAATCCAACTCAAATTTTGATAGAATTCTATCTGAAGCTTGCACGTCTATCCTAAAGTCGAGATTTCTTATCTTCAACATCAGAGCCATCATATGAAGCTGATTTACCATAGAACTTTTAGTTTTTACTTTATTTAAGAGAATAAAGATAAAGTTTCGAGTCTTTGGATAGCAAAGTTCGATATCTATATCTAGAGGCCAGTAGGGCTGAGTTTAATCATATACAAGCACATACAATTTCAGTTTTACATTTGAGTTTTAGCGAGTTAGAGAGAGAGAGAGAGGAGGCCGAGTGAGTTGGAGAGAAGCGAGAGCGGAGATTTGGCTTGTTCGGTTGTAATTTCTTTCATAGTTTAATTCAAAGTAGTTTTCTTTCAACAATGATGATGAGTTGCATGATGAGAAGCGAGTAGTCAACCCACTTCTAGGGTCGGGTTGAGCCCGACGATAGCAATGTAGGGTAAGTGCATCAAAGGTATGACTTTTATGCGATTCCGTCTTCTATCATATGCCCGATCCTTTGCGAAAGTTAGGGAGATTCATTATTTGCATTATTGAAGCGAAAGCCACTCATATTGTGAACTTGAATTGCTTATGAATTGGATAGTAACTCTTAGGAACTATCCGAGAGCCTCTAATCACCTATGTGTTGATAACGAAAGTTATTTGACAGAAAGGCATTAAATTTCATAAATTTAGCATCAACTTGCATTGTTATCGTTGTGGCATGAAACCCCGACTTTGGAAGCTTTTGAGTTTATTGAATTCATATAAAAGTTTTAGTTTTGTTTCTGATCATCCTTCTTTACCATTCTACATTCTTCGTACTCTTTTCCGACAATTGGTTATGAATTACTGTTTCTGTGACAAACATCGGAATCGACTGTAAAGGTCGATATTGAGGTCTAACGTCGATATCGAGGTTCCACTCGACGTCGACTTTGCTGTTTTTGTCTTCTACAGGAACTCTACTGGAAATCGACCAGAACTGAGGTCGATATTGACCAGACACATCGATATCGAGTGTCTTCTGAGGTCGAAAGCTTGATCGTGATTGCAACAAGGGAAGGGCTGGCATACCTCCTCGTGGATTCGATCCTGAATTACCCTACTACTACATTGGGAGGGATTCTTGTATTATTTGTTTGGGACAGGGAGTTAGCATAAGTTGTTAATTATATTTTTAAATATTTGAATGCCTTTCTTCGAATAGTATCGTGGCTCTTCCTTTTTCTATAGCTGGACTCCTTTCCTCGTTAAATTTTTCAACCGAACAATCTCTTTCTTGTAATTAGGTCGACAGGAACAGAATCAGATACCCACACAAAATCATCTCCCCTTATCACCCAACTAGTAAATCCCTCTCAGATTTTTTTCAAAAATACATAAAAAAATGAACCATGACACCAATCTCCAAACCTATGTCCTACGTACAACTCCCAAACCATGTCACCTAAATCAGATGGCTTCCCCTTTTCTAGAATCTCTGTTTCTAACATTTCTCCTATCACCCACGACAAACTGCTTGTCACAACCCTCCAACCTCCCTCGTTCTTCTTCAATCGCAACCCAGACCCAACCTCCCTTGTTCTTCTTCAATCTCAAACCCATACATCCCCATATCCCAATTTTCCCTCCCACCTTCATCCGCATCAAAACTCTAACTGCATTTCAATTTTGCATGTTGCATACCCCGAAATCACCCTCCATATTCGTGAATCGCACCCACCCTCTCCACAGACATTGCGAAATAATCATCAATACCCATACCAAATAACATTCACAGTAGAAAATCAAAAGTAAAGTGGATCTAAGATTCAGAGTTGTAAAGAAGGGAGAGAGATTTTAAGAAATAGGTATGCGGATTACCTCCTCTCCGGTGTGCTCTTCTCTAGTGTGACCCTCCCTTTTCTTTTGTCGCAATCGGTCGGCCACCCACTTGTCAACCTCCCTTCTATCTTCCTTTGATCTTTCCCTTTCGCTCCAACTGTTTAAAGCTACTCACTTTTCCCTTTTTGTTTTATTTTTTGCCCCAACTGCAATAAATGCAAGTTGGTGAAAATAACCTTATTTTCTTTTCCCTTTTTTCCAGATTTTTTTTTCGGTTTTCCTTTTTCCTTTTTTTTGCGAGTTGGTCAAAGTAACTGGGCAAGTAGCTTCCACTTAACTGCATGCACGTGTCAGGTCATTGCATGTACGTGTCACTTATTAGATTTTCTCATGTCACTACTGAGAGTCTGATTTTCTATTTCTTGTGGAAATAACCCCTGTCACCTGTTTGATTCGTCATGTCACCTGAAATGTCTAACTTGTCACTTTCTCGATTTGCATCGAATGGTTGAACCACTATGAATAAAATGGTTGAATCATTATGAATAAATAGTTGAACCACTACAAATAAAATGGTTGAACCACTATGAATAAAATGGTTGAACCACTACAAATAAAATGGGTGAACTACTTCTTGTTAATTTTTTTTCACAAAACATATACAAAATGAGTGTCTATGTGTAGATAAAATGAAATTACACTAAAAATATATATTATTTTTTATATTTTTTTAACAAGTGAAAATGCAAAAAATATTTTTTAAAACTCCATGTTGAAAGGAGTAATTGTTTTTTTTTTATGAAAATAATGAAAAAAAGAGCTATAATTAATACTCCGTATTGAAACCTTCTTGACATAATGGGTTTCAATTTTTAATATTAAAATTTGATATGTGCGTGCTACACACGCATGCGCTTGGTTCCAAATGCGAGTGAAAGAGATGATTGAGCATGCGCTGGCCACGGGTGACGTGTATTTGAATTTTCCGAAATTGTGAATTAAATTGGACAGGTGGCGAATATTAACCAATCAAACTACTTCTTTTCTTTTACCGGTATAGTGCTTCTCACCCGAATCCAACCCTATAAAAGGAAAGGGTTTGGGAGTAGGGGTGTTATTTGCTCGGGTTTGACTTTATAAAATTCGGATCGAGCTCATTCATTTTCTAAACGAGCCTAGTATGGGCATATTTTTAAACTCTAACCTAAATTTAGGCTCAACTCATTTCTAAACGGGTCAAATATGAACAAGTAATACTCACTCGTTTGGTTCAAATAACAACCCTTTTTGAGAGATCTCATGCCCTATCATTAACTCACTTTCCAATGACGTCCTCTCAGATGAGTGATATGAATTTTGAATTTGATATGGTAGTCCTGTGGACATGGAGTATATAAGATGAGTCACTTTGTCTGCTACTCCATTGATTTTTTGAAAGATGCCTACTCAAATTGCTAGAGGAGAAATTAGATGTTCATGAAAATCATCTTGATGTATTGTCAAACATTAGATTGTTTTAATGATATTAAGACCAGAGTAGGCCCTTGGGCTAGGCCCCTAGCCCAAGAGGCATGTGCCTAGGGCCCCCATATTATATGGGCCCTAATTTTTTTTTTTGTATTTTATTTAGGGTTTTTGTCGATCTATTAAGAAGAATTTAACATATAAAAAATATATAGATTTTTATTTATTTATTTTAGTTATATCTTGCTTAAACGTTTAATCTTACTATATTTCATTCATAGAAGCAAAAAAAATATAATTATATTTTTCGATAAAGAGGCCCCATTTTTACCTCGCCTGTAGCCCTGAAACACTCAATGTTTGCCCTGCTTAATACTATCACTCTCAACATTAGTACATCGCAAGCTCAATTCTCTAATCTCCACATTGATCGAGTGGGGCACTAAGACTTTACCCATCAACGGAGAGATGGAACTGCGTTACAAAGAGCCGGAAGACATAACAAAACCTATGTGATCACAAATAATAAAGCAAGTTGAAGTCAAATGTGAGGGACTCTATAATAGTAAAACTTGATCTTGAAGTGGTTTTCACCAGTTTTCCACAATAATATTTTGGTGTCATGTAGTTGTTTCAATGGTTTTCGTAGATATGTTTCTTGATTCCTAATGTATTCGTAGTTTTTGTCATTGAAGAAAATTTGGTTCTTAATGGTTCATAACATCCACTACATAGTGACTAAAGAAGTTTTATCTTATTCGTTGAGCTTGAAGAATATATCATTTGTGATTTGTCTCATTGTCATATCTCATTTGTGATTTGTCTCATTGTCTCATTGTCATATCATTTGTGATTTGTGACCATTTGAAGTGAGTCTCTACAACAAATGAACAACAAGTGTTCAAAGTCTTCAGTTGGGTGATTATAAAAGATATACAACATGGGGGCAACAACTCCTTTTTCACCTAGTATTTTTTCTAATGGGATACTATTCATAACAAGTTTCCTCGTAACGTTTTTTACTTTTTAGAGGCATTCCAATCCCCATATCCAAGTTATGTCACTCTTTTGAGTTTTATGATGGCTTGTAATCTTAACCAAAATTGAAGTTGAAAAGCATCCATTATGACTTGTCTTCCAATAAATTTAATCCACGATCTCAAGCATTGAGATTTGATGTTTACGATGTTTTACACATTGTTGGCAGGAAGTACTTGTTGCAATTGTTCTATTTTCTATCGCTTATTTGCACCTATGTAGGTTCTACTTTATCTTCTTCATCGATTGTTTAGTTTGGAAATATATGGCTTATGAGTTTTTCTCCTTCCATCCACTCATCTATCCAAAACTTTATTGTCATTCTATTTTATACTTGCCAAATTTGACTATTTAAGAATTCAATTTTTATTTCCAATGGTTTTATTCTTTAAGATGATGTCCTTGTCTTTTTTATATACAACTAGAGATTTCGATCCTACATATATTTTTCTTTGATAATTTTTACACATAGGTTGTTCGATTTTGCTAAGATTTTCTACAATATCTTTATTTGTAATGCTTTGTTGATTATCTTGAATTTATGGAGCCATGTTTACATTTTTTTCCAACCAATCAATAGTTTGTAATTGTTATCTTTATGCTAAAAGAATGATTGATTCATTCAGTTTAGTTTCTTATGGATTTTTTTATGGTAAGATAAAATTTTGCATCACATAGATTGGTTTCTTAGTTAGATTTGATTTTATTAGTCTTGATCGTTCTTGTTGTGATAATGCATTTGTAACACCCCCCTTTATATCTCAATGAAATGTCATAGAGCTAGTTATTAATTAGACGTTGATGTCTTCATAAGCACATTAGACTTATAAGGACATACTATCATACTCTCATAAATAAAATAATAATCAAATAAATAACATATGAAATAATTTTTTTTAGCAAAACCAGAAATTGAATTACCTTAAATCATCCATACATAGTAGTTTAAAAGCAGAAGGAAATAAAGCTTGATCGGTGACTAATACAAAACTATCCGGTCTTAACTTTGCGAGAAAATCAGCCGGTCTATTAGCTTCCCGACCTATGTGACTCCATCAACACTCAATGAACCTGCTCGCCAACTGATGGATCCTCCTTAGCAGCCATCCCACCTCCCCCCTCGGAGTCGCATCGCTGAAGCATGGTGAGAACTCGCAAGTAGTCGCTCTCGATCTAAATTCTCGACAACCCTCGATGTAAACACAACTACATAGCCCACACAATCCCCTCGGCCTCCACCAGCTCCGCCATGTCCACATCCTGGACTCTTTTTGCCGCTGCAAACATCACCTTTTCCGTATACTCTCGCGCAACCCAACCGATCCCGCTCCCCTTGGTCTCCTCCACTGCTGCATCAATATTTACCTTGACAAACTCCGACGGTGGCTTCTCCCAACTAACCTTGCCCTCCATAAGTATCACCTGTCGCCTGCACCCCACCTCCTTACCCCTGTTGTAGTCGGAGACCCTCTGTTCTACCATTCTTTCCATCTCCTGAGGTTCCATCTCAACTCCTTCGAAGATTCGCTTGTTCCTTGCAGTCCATATAACTTCTATTACATACGCCCATTTTTGAATTACCTCGCTATTTCCACATTTGAGCAGGAATCCTAACATGTCCAACACACCCCCAGTGCCCCTTTCAAGTTTTTGAAGAGACGCACATCGCATCCATACTCATCTTGCCTTGATGCACCTGAATAGTTCATGCTCTTCATCCTCCGACGCCCCACAATGACTACAAAGATCACAGTGAACTATCCCTCTCCTTTTCAAATTGTTCAGACATGGTAATACTCCCCTACATGCTCGCCAAATTAAATTTCGAACTCGCGGCTCCGCCTTTATTTGCCACAATTTCTTCCACACTCACCGCCCGAGTCAGATCCAAAGATGAAGCTCTGCCTTCCCTCGGACAACCATGATCCAACAGCCCCGAAAGGCTCTCAAATGGCCGGAAATGGGTAGCAAAAGGTGAATGAGGACAGTCGGCCTAAGGATGATGATTGCCCCAATGTGACAAAGGAGAAGAGCCCTAATGGGGTAAATGTTGAGCATCCTTGTGCTCCCCCACCCAATGTAAGTTTCTCTGGCACTCCTATTCCTACTTTTTCTTCTTTGGATTTCAATGGTCAGGCCTCCACAAGCTCGGCTCAAAAGAAAAAGAAAAGAAGGAAGAGCAAGCCATCGACAATGAAAACAAAGGAGAATGAGCAACAGACCCTTGTGCAAGAAGAGACAAACGGCCAAAAGGAGGTACGTAACTCAGCCCCTACCCAAGATATTTCTAATGATAATGATGAGGGAAATAGGGAAAGGAAAAGGAAAGGAGTCGGCCTCAATGATGAACCTAGTGACCTTGACGTCTCATCCTTGGAGAAGGACTCTAAAAATGCCGAGAGTGAGGATGGTCATGAAGAGGATTCGGATGACTCCACGACATTTACTAAGGTGCTATCCAAGTCACAAAGGAGGAAAGGTAAGGCTCCTCTTTCTCATGTTAATGAAATTGATAATGCTCTTAGTACCGAGAACAAATGGCTCCCAAAACCACCCCAAACTTACTCTCGGGTGACTAGAAGCAAAGGTGGTAGAGGAGGTAAGAATAAGACCAACCATAGGTCTTTATGAAGATCATCACTTGGAATATAACGGGGTTGAACCATCCCCAGAAACAAAATGGGGTTCGGAAACTTGTGAGAGACAACAATGCTAAGGTATGTGGCATTCTTGAGACTAAACTCCATGAGGGTAGTTTTAATCTAAACTCTTTCTTATCTAATCACTTCAATGGTTGGGATCATGTCTCTAATTTCCAACTCGACACAAGAGGTTGAATCCTATTGGTTTGGGATCCCTCTTTTGTGTTGTTGGAGGTTATTGAGGTTGGTGTCCAACTTATTGCTTGCTTTGTGACTATTAAAAGTTCCGGTGAGAAGTTTGGTGTTTGTTTTGTCTATGGACTACACTTGGTGGTTCATAGAAGAGACATGTGGAAAGTTTCTAACATCTTATGCAGCCACATCCTCCCTTGGATGTTGATTGGAGACTTCAATTGTGTCATGAGACATGATGAAAGAATGATTGTGGTACCGGTTAGAATGTATGAATGCCGAGACCTCCTTGAAGCTTGTGCTAGTCTCGGCCTTGAGGATGCACCCTATACAAGCAACAACAAGTTCACATGGTACAAAGGAGGGAAATGGAGCAAAATTGATCGGGTACTTCTTAACCATGATTGGATTAATCATCATATCTATTGTCATGCGAATTACCCCGACTTATGGAGCCTCTTGGACCACAAGCCGGCCATTGTTACTTTATGTAGGAAAGAGAGAAAAAGGAAGGCCACTTTCAAGTACTTGAACATGTGGAGTGAGCATGGTAAGTTTGGAGACCTTGTGAAGGAGAATTGGCTCGGATCTTGGAGTGGATCCTACCAATTTCGACTTTGCAAACTCTTAAAAAAGCTCAAAGGGCCGCTGAAAACTTTGAATGCAAAGGAGTATGGACACATCTCAACAAAAGCAAATGAAGCAAATGAGGCGCTTAACTTAGCCATGGAGGAAGCTCATCAAAACCCGGAAAATTCAGCAACTTGGGAGACCTTGAAAAATGCTAAAATGAAGGCGGAAAAGCTCAACAAAGCGGAGTACATCTTCCTTAGGAAAATTGCCAAAGCTAAGTACACTCTTCAAAGTGATCAATGCAATAAATACTTTCATGCCCTTATGAAATTCAATGGTCACAAGAGTCATATTTTCTCAATTCTTAAAAGGGATGAAACTATTTCTAAATCTTCTAAGGAGGTTGCTAGTGAGTTTGTTGAATACTACAAAGGGCTCCATGGTTGTGCAGATTTGACCGAAGAGGTGAACCCTTCATGGTTTGCTAGAGGAGCTACGGTAAAGGAGGAGGACAAGGAGATGCTAGTTGCTCCGGTGTCCAATGAAAAGATCAAAACAGCCCTTTGGGCGATTGGGGAGGACAAGGCTCCCGGTCCGGATGGATACACATCGAATTTCTTCAAAAAGACTTGGGAGATCACCGGAGGAGAGCTTTGCGCAGCCATTAAAGAGTTCTTCCGGAATGGAGTTCTCCTAAAACAACTCAATCACACGGTTGTAAGTTTGATTCCAAAAGTTGATGGGGCTAATCAATTAAGTAGCTTCTGACCTATCTCTTGTTGTAATGTGATCTACAAGGTCATTTCTAAGATCATTACTACTAGACTTGGGTCTTGTTTGAGTTACTTGATTGATCATGCTGAAGTGGCTTTTGTGCCGGGGAGGTTAATGTCGGATAACATATTCCTAGTTCAAGAACTTCTCCGAAGGTATAATGTGAAAAGATATACTCGTAGGTGCTTTCTTAATGTTGATCTAGCTAAAGCCTATGATACAATTTCTTGAAAGTTTCTTGAATTTGCTTTGTATGAGATTGATTTGCCTCCTTTATTTGTGAATTGGGTGATGTCTTGTGTCTCTTCCACGTCCTTTTCCATTAAAATTAATAATGAGATGCATGGTCTTTTTGAGGGGAAAAGGGGTCTCCGGCAGGGTGACCCCCTTTTACCCCTCCTCTTTGTTATTGCTATGGATTTCTTCTCTAGGCTTGTGAAGGCGGAAACTAGTAAACCGGGTTTCATTTTCCACCAAAATTGTGGTAATGTTAGGCTTGCACATCTTGTGTTTGCCGATGACATTGACATGTTTTCACGTGGGGATGAAGCCTTGATCAAGACCTTGATGGGGTGTCTCCAAAAGTTCGAAAGGATATCTGGACTCAAGGTAAATAGGAGCAAGTTGGCCATGTTCTTAGCCTCGGTTCCTCAACATGAAGCGGCTGCATTAAAGGAGATCACGGGCTTCAAAGATGGAGAATTCCCTTTTCGTTATTTAGGCATGCCCATCAGCCCCCATGGGCTACGAGTTGCTCACTACACGCCTCTTTTGGAAAGAATTGGTAAGAACATTAACTTTTGGGCGTGTAAACATCTTTCTTATACAAGACGAAGGGAACTCATTGCATCGGTTATCCAAGGGATTGATGGGTTTTGGCTTTCGGTTTTTCCGGTCCCCGAGGCTATTATTCGAGCTCTCACAAGCCTTTGCCGCTCTTTCCTTCGGAAAACCCCTAGAGTTAGATGGAGCAAGGTGTGTCTCCCCAAGCAAGAAGGAGGTCTCGGCCTCATAGATATCCAAACATGGAACTTGGCTTTCATGGCCAAGCACATTTGGCGTATCTATGAGAAGAAGGATAGCATTTGGGTGAGGTGGGTACACCATAAGTACCTCACAGTGAGAGATGTTGAGGATTGGGAAGTGCATAGGAGGGATTCCCCTCTCATCAAGGCGCTTGTTAAGGTAAAGACCACTATTTGCTCTACTGTTAACCTTGATGATAAATTTGATGAGTGGCGTAGCGAAGACAAGTTCAAAGTCATAAGAGCTTATGAGGATTTTCGGCAAAAAGAGGACAAGGTGAGGTGGCACAATGAGGTTTGGGCCAAAGAGAACACTGCCAAACATTGCTTCATCCTTTGGTTAGCTACGTTGGGTAAACTCCCTACTCTTGATAGATTGTACTTCATTGACACTAACCATTGTTGTAAGCTTTGTGATGGGGATGAGGTGCTCGAAACCCATGAGCACTTGTTCTTCGAATGCCCTTTTTCCAAAGAGATTTGGAGAAGGATCCAGGCTGTTTTTGGCATCCCAAATGAGGTCAACACCTTGGCTAGAGGGATTAGATGGTTGAGGAGACAAAAAAGAACAAAAAGTTGCGACATGAGGGCCAATACCTATGCCTTTTCAGCCACCATATACTTCACTTGGCAAGTCCAGAATGCCAAGATCCATGAGGACAACCTCATCCCGATTGATGTCGTTGCCAAGACCATAGCTACCCATGTGTTTCAATTGATCCATGCATCCTTGCCGACTCATGAAGTTGATAAAGTTGGCTAAATCTGGCCCCAAGTGTCCATTGGTGCTTTCATGATTTTCTTAGGTTGATTTGGAGTGTGTCCTTGGGCCTGCGTGCCTTTGAAGCCTTCGTGATTCCGGGAACACTCCCTAGGTTTTGTTTGGGTGTTTTGTGTCTTTGAAGGGCTGCGTCCTTTTGGAACAAACCCCTTTGGTGTTTTCTTGGTGTTGCCTATAAGATCTGTGTGTCTTATACACACCCTTGGTTGTTTTCTTTGTTCCCTTGTATGTACCCCGATGACTTGTTTGTTGGGTGGTACATACACTCTTGACTTTTTTGTTTGGTTTTCTTCCTTTGTGAATCTAGGCTGCGTCTTTGATTCCAATGGGGATAACTAAGGTTATAGGGTCTTTGACCCCCCCCCCCCTTTCTTTCATTCGAATTTACATGCAAATTCCCCAACCCGGACTTAGTGTCGGGGGGGGGGGGGGGGAGGGGGGGTTTCTAAAAAAGAAGATGATAGCATGATCGAACAGTGAAGTGCCCATCCCTTGTATGATGCCATACCCACTTGTCCTGTGCATCCGCCTCCATCAGCCTCATCTTCAACACTATTTCAGCATCCATCGGTAGTAAGACCTCTCTCACCATGCCCTCTTTCCAACCCCCATCTCCCAATCTATCATTTCTACAACTCTCAAATCAGGCCCAACATATGAAATAAAATTGAACAACAAAATATTTGAAATATAAAATAATCATTTACAATTATGAAATGATAAAGTGGAAAAGCTTTAGACAAAATGCACACTCTCAAACACATATACAATACAAGACCAATAATTTAAAACTTGAATAACGTTAAAGTAAACTCATTATCTTCACAATTTCTTTTCAACTTCTGCTTTGAGACTTCACTGAAGTCTATGAGTTAATGGTTGAGATATTTTATATGTTGGAGATGAAATGTGCTCATTTCATCTCATAAAAACATTAACCATAATAATAATTATGAAGAGAAGAGGAAGTTTTATTATTAATTCTTGTTTTCTCTCTTATCTCATTTCAACACAATTACAACATATTTACAGTTACTCATACAAAAGACATTTTGCGATAGAAATTTGCTCACACAAATAGCTAGAAACTATAAATAAATAATAATTATATATGGTGAGAATTACTTTCTAAAAATACAAAATGTCTAATTATTCGAGGTTGATATTTCTTTATGCCCCTCAAACTTGACTATATTTTTAGCAAAGCTGCTAGCCTCACAAGTGTTGCGTAAAACAAGGCATAGTTATGAACTTCTCAAAATTTTCAATGTCAAGTGGTTTTGTCATGATGTCAATCACTTGTTCTTCAGATCTACAGAATTATAGTTGAATTTCTTCATGCTTAACAAGATCTTGAATATAATGATATCGTATATCAATATGCTTTGATCTTCCATGAAAAACTGGATTTTTAGCCAATGCAATTGTAGATTTATTATCACACATGATTGGTGGTGGATGCTTCTACGCATGTTGCAATTTCAACAAGTTTCTTGAATTCTTAAAACTTCATGAATACTTCAGATTTCTCTTTTATGAAATAGACCAAACTTTTTCAGGTAAAATCGTCCACAAAAAGTTTAAAAGAAAAACCTTTTGTGTCCGAGTGATTCTACCTCCATAGGCCCACAAATATTTGTATGCACTAGTTCCAATGGTTGCTTTGCTCTGGTAGATTTTCTAATAAAAAAAATGGGCCACGGTGATGCTTCCTAAGAATACAACTTTCACAAGGTCTATCAGAAGCGTTGATTAGAGGAAGACCAGTCACCAATATTCCTTTTTGTGCCAATAATTTCATTCCTCTAAAATTCAAATGACCGAATCGCATATGCCACATCCGATTCTTTGTAATTTTCACCTTTGCAATGTGTTTAACCCTTCCGCTTGTAATGTTGCATACTCCATCTTCGATGTGAATTTTGTGTCCTTTTTCTAAAAGCTAGCCTAAGCTCAATAAATTCCAAAATAGGCTAGGTACATAGAACATATCTACAATAGTAACAGTAGTCATATTCTTCGAGTGAATACTAATGTTACCTTTAACATTCCCCGAAATTTTAGATTTGTTCCCAAAATTGACTTCTCCTTGCATGGATTCATCTAAAATTGAGAAAATTTGTTGTTTTCCATCCATGTGATTTCTATACCATGTATCAAGATACCAAACATTAAAACTTTCTATATCTAGTCCTTGTTTGCAAGCAAGAAGAAAATTTTCTTCTTCTCCAGCTACATTGGCATGATCTCCTTTTTCTACTTGCAACCTTGTTCGACATTCAGATCCGTAATGCCCAAACTGGCCACATTTGTAACATTGGATTGTTGATTTATCACGTGCAGAATTTACTCTACTACCACCTCTTGTAGAAACACCTTCTCTATTTTCATCTATGTTAGAGTAATGAAACATTTCCTCCTCTTTCTTGTCCACGACCACATCCACAACCTCGACCACCTTGACAACTCCCATGATTCATCATGTTTGCTTTACTTTGCAAAGCATGCTTTAAAATAGAGGTATCGGTTCATTTGTTCATTCATTGTTCATATGAGGACAATGAACCCAACCAAATGTTAACTTTGAAAGATCTTGCCCTTATTCAATAGAAGCTACCACATAATCGAAATTTGCAGTTAAGGATCGCATAATTTTTTCTATGACCGTTTACCATTGATCGTCTCACCATTAACACATAATTTGTTAATGATTGCTTGAACTCGATCAAGATATGTTGACATTGATTTAGAATCATTCATGCATAAAGACTCAAAATCCACTTGAAAGGTTTGCAATCGTACTTGCTTCACACAATTGTTGCCTTTATGGGATTTATGCATGATCTCCCATGCTTCTTTGATGTTTCTACCATCGATATTTTAAAAATAATGATTCATCCACTGCTTGAAAATTTGAATATATGGCCTTTTTTATCCTTCTTCATCTTTTCATTTAACGATTTTTTCTCCTCTTGACTAAGTGACTCATATGCATCCGAATCGATAAAATCTTCAAAACCATTTTCAACAAAATTCCATAATTCATGTGAACAAAAGTAAACCTTTAATTGGATAGACCAGCTATCATAATTTTTCTCATTTAACTTTAGGATTTGTGGTTGCATTTTGTTATTTAATGCCATAATTACGCTCAATGTTTTTTATATTGCCTATGATACCATATGTTGGAGATGAAATTTGTTAATTCCTTCTCACGGAAACGTTAACCTCAATAATAATTAGGAAGAGAGAATGAAGTTATAATATTAATTTTTGTTTTCTCTTTTATCTCATTTTAACACAATTACAACGTATTCATAGTTACTCATAAAAAACATTTTGCGAAAGAAATTATCTTACACAAATTGCCACAAACTATAAATAAATAATAACTATCTATGGTGAGAATTGCTTTCTAAAAATAAAAAATGCCTGATTATTTCTTCAGTATACAATTAAGGGACCTCAAGCGTCCAAAGATAATACGAAAATTAGTTCATGAGAATTAGTAGGTGACAGTTCAAAAAAAAGACCACTTTGGACTTAAAACCCAATATTAAACGATATGAATCTAAAACCAAATGAGATTATTATTGAGCATTTTATCATGAGTTGATACTTTATAATATTAATCATGTGACACGGATAACCCTAAAGAATTGAGTAATAATAGAGGTGAGCGACAAACACTCTGAGGAACCATACACTGATAACCCTAGAATTAACATGGAGGAAAGCCAAATTTGTCAAAGTGGTGCTAAAGAAGCTTATCAATAGCATTGTAGGTGAGACGCCAATGGCAAAATGGATGGCCGGGTAGGTAGGGTAAGCGGATTCGGGTAAGGGTTGAGCCATTTCCAACCTATAGACTCCCTGGGTCAACCTGCTGGGTCACCCTATTTAAAAAAAATTGGAACGTTAGGAGAGAGGGAGTCGTTGAAGGGTGGGGCTCACATGTTGACCGAGTACAATTTGAAAAATATAGTTGTTGAGGGCTATATTTTCGCCTATAAAAAACACTCACCCTCTCTCTATTTTATTTGTTTTCATCCAAATTCCAAATTTCACTTCTTAATTTGTTAATTTCATCATTATGGCGGATCAATCTCGAGGTGAAGTTGATGTTTCCTGGGAACATTTGTTCACGTGACATTTTGAGAAGGAGGAGATAACACCTTGTGGTTACTTCAAAGCGGTATGTCGCCATTGTGGTCATAGATACTAGGCGAAGAATAACTTGGGATACGGGTATTTGAAGAAGCATCCCAACAAGATCGAACCAACGGGTAATTAGCTTGTATTGTAGAATTTGTAGGAACTAGGAAGTAAGTTATTTTTGTGTTTTCGCTTAGTTGAAAATTGGAAGATAGTTGGGTTTAATGTTTTTATGTATTGCGAGTTTAGAAGTCGGAAAAGAAAATCGATCGATTGTGTTTGTAATTGTTGTTTTAGTTTGGAATAAACTTGTGTTTTATGTAATTGTGTATTATTATTTACTTTTGCACAAATTTAAGCTACAAAGAATTAGAAAAATAATGATTAAGAAGGTAAGAAATGATTAGATTTGCAAAAATAAAAAAAAACATTTGAAAACCTTAAAGGTTTAATTAAACTGAAATATAAAAAAACACAAAAAAAGCCCGACACCTAGAATATTATGTAAAATATTTAGAAACAATTTTTTAAAAAAATATAGCCTAACGGCTAAAAATACAATGGTCGAACGTGCGCCCGATGAATTTCCTCCTAGATGTTTTCACCCGATGGAACTTGACATACAAAATGATTTATGATTCTTTTCTGTACATAGAACATCTCTCTGCTTTTGCCACCCATCACACATCGAAGGTTCAAATATTTTTGGGGATGTGTGTTAGTGGTCGCTCGAGATGTAGTTGAGGTCTTCAAAGTTTTCCATGACATAACCCAAACTTTTAGGCCTGCTTACATTCCTACATCAAGATTTTTTTTTATTTCGTTGCCATGAACATTGCCGTAGCCTTTTAGGACGAGCTCAATGTGCCATCCATCTCCGCCATCGTTTATCAGATGTGGGAGAAATTATTGGCATATTACAAAGTTATACCTGATATTTTTCTCATAACTTGTTGTTTCGACCCTAGATACAAATTAGTTAGGCTTTAAATTTTGTTAGAAAACTATTTTCCTATGTTGGGGGTCGATGATGATCCCGACTGCAATGTTTTAACTATAGTTTCTAGAGTAAAGGATTTACTTGAACAATTATATGCTCATTTTTCTACAAGCGCTAGGGCGTCTAACTCTCCTCCTCCTGTGCCTTCCAGTTCGAGTGACTCCTCTCGTACTAGTATTACCGCTCAAACTAAGGCCCTTGCTAGAGATATCTTTAGCACAAAGAGGTCAAGGTCCTCATCGAACCCCCACTCAGAACTCGACGAATATTTGTCTACTAACTTTGAATTTTGCAATGATAAAGATAAAGATTTTGATATTTTATAATGGTGGGGCTAGGTCAAAAGATGATGATTTCCAACTTTGCAGGTGATCGTTCGGTAGATAGTTGGGGTCCTTGTTCCGCCATCCCAGTAGAGCAATTATTCAACCGAGGTGGTCAAATTCTAACCGAGAAGAGATCAAGACTGCTCCCCGAGAACCTTGAAGCACAAGTTTGCATCAACAATTGGCAAAAGGTGGAGATGAGAATTCAAAAGAACATCTTGTCTGTCGAATTTGAGGCTGACAATGGATTTAAGTTGGATTCGGTCGGGAGCTTTACGGACTGTGGGGTCACTGATTGCCAATTTGACGAATAGGTAAGCGGGGTTCAGAATACATGTAAAAGAACTACGTGAGCTTTGATTCCTCTTCCGCGAGAGGATATGCAATTGGGAAACCAATTCAAGCCCTTCATCCCTTTTTTTCCCAACTCAATTTAACCCAAGTTTTTGTTAATTTTTCCAATTTTCAACAAATATGTAAACAAAATGGGATTTTTTTTTTGGAAATTTGAATTTAAAAAAAAAACATACCCAACCCGTACAACCCGGACCCAGCCCGGTGGGTCCGTCCCTTTCAACCAACTGTGTCGACCCGATCGGTCGACCTAGTGACCCTTTGACCCGCCGGGTGACCTGAACCCGTCGACCTATGGGATTCCCGGTTTAGGGTTTGGTTCGACTCCCCCTGACTCTTGACCCGGCGGGTCGAACCCGTGATCACACCTAAAGTAGGGGGCAGGATGAGAGAGGGAATCCACTCACATGAGAACCGAAAACAGATTCAATGAGAAGGAGGTTGAGGGATGGAGACAATGACGAGGTGGAGAGGTGGAGTGCGTCATCGACGAGGAGGCGGTGGAGTGAGTCGTCGGTAGCTTTAGTTGTTTGAGGGCTTTGAGGATTTGATTTGGCAGAGAAAGATCAAGATGACTAGCTCAGTTAGACTGAGTATTATATAGCCTAATATTATTACCTATTTATTTTTCAAAACCAATCGATAATTTATTTTAAAAAAAAACAGTCTTGTTTTTTAAAAATAATTTTAATATCGGTTATTTTGGATAACTTTTTTGTATTGAGATTCATTGATCCAAGTCATTCCTCCATTGAATCTAGAAGGTAGGTTGACATTGACACCATGTAAAGATAGAATTTTGGTAATTATTGGACGTCTCTTTTCATATATCGATATTTGTATATACACATGTAAATATGCTAAAAAATCTGCAGGAAATAAAGGAATGAAGCTGAACAATGACGTTACATATCAAAAGTAATTTAAAAAATTCAATAATGATCTTGTCACTATATGATTCAACTCACCCACTATTCTAAATCACGTATTCCTACAACAAAACTTGGTTTTCCAAGTCCAACTTCAAATTATTTATTTGATTCTATTGTTATTTATTTATTTTTATAATAGACATCATTGCTATATCTTCAAAATTCTACGTTCTGATTGATATATGTAGTTTGATTCTTATGTGTGTGCATGGGGTAGATAGGAAAGACAATAGTTGGAAATCTTGTAAGTACACATTGTACACCGAAAAACACTCTTCTTTACCCCAATAATTGATCTCTATTATATTCTACGTATGTATGATTTTCAATACACATATCTAATTAAGGAATGATATGAGAGCACGCCTATCATGTTACTCGCTCTTTGTTGCAGAGCTATATTCTCTGCTGGAGATGCTCTTAAGAACAGAGTTGGACACATCTCGGGTCTGGTTGACATTCTTGAGACGATTGGCTCTTACCCATGCTGGTTCCTACAAACCCCAATATAAGCATTCAATTGAAATCACTTTAGTTGTTGACTTAGTAGAATTTTAGTTAGAAAGTTATATAATAATTTTTAGGAAATTGTTGAATTAGTGGAATATAAGTTAAGGAAAGTTATGTAAAAGTATTTCTAGGATTTTTTTAATTAGCGGACGAAAATTATGCAAGGAAATCAGAAGTATAATTCTAGTGGAAGTTGTTTGAGAGCAAGAAGAAAATAAAACCATAACGATACCTCCGGAATGAAATGAGATAATCCAAACTTGACGAATAGGAGAATGTGTTCGATGACCAAAATGGCAGCAAGGCCAGGCTCTATTTTCCACCTCCCTTCAGCATCATACAAGCACACCAAGAGAGCACAATTTGTGCATATCGCCATCACTATCAAAAACTGCGACATCCAAAGTTGAGTTTCATTTTGAGGGTTTGATGGAAAGTTTATTCAAGTTGCTGGGAATTGAATTAGTAGGGTACATTTAGAATGGGAAAGAAAATGGATGATGCATGCCTGAAATATGTTCAGCCATGCTCCGATTGTTGCAGCAGCACGAGGAACTGGTCGTTTCAATGTAACAAGCAGCTTTAGTGCATCAGTTCTGATTTCTGTGATATTGTTCTACAACAAAAAACAAAGCATTATTGATAACTTTAATGCATCAAGAGGGGTAAACGGAGGAAAATTTAGGCTATGCAGGATTGCCTTACCATAGCAGCGAAAGCGAAAGCAGGAGGAAACGCACATGCAAACATCATGATCATTCCAAACTGCAACGCCAACTCCAGAAAATCTACAAAGAATGTTCATATTTACTGATGGTTTCAAATTAAATGCATTCATATATATATATATATATATATATATATATATATATATATATATATATATATATATATATATATATATATATATATATATATATATATATATATATATATATATATATATATATATATAAGAATTCAATGCAATAAAGTGACTAATACCATCAAAAAGTCCATCTTCAAGGTCATCACCGATCCTGGCAGTGTAAGCCGGTTTTAGAAACTCTTTCTCTACTCTAGAGGTTATTTTTACCTTGTCCTTGGATGATTGTCTCTTGAGTTTTTTCTCCTTGCTTTATAGAAAGTAAAAATCATGCATTTTATCCTAAAAAAAGAGAGAGAATTTGTAACGCAATTATTATTACCTTAGAGCTGTGTACTTTTGAAATTTGTACTTGAGGTAAGGCAGACAATTCTCGGTCAAATTCTCAAAAATCTAAAAATATAAAAGAGTTAATCTAGTTTATAAGTTTTTATGGATAGTATAATGGAAATACAAGAAGCATTTCCTTGTTCGAATGCAATGCATCTTAACCTCTGATACGACCAACCGCCAAATCACTATTTGGCGGAGTGTTTGGATGTTACGATGAGCCAGAGCATGATAGAAAAGTCCAACATAAGTTTGAAGAAAATAAACTCCAAAGACTTTGTACACCAAACTGTCAGCCCTATATTCTTTATTTTCATTCTTCTCTTCTTTAATGAGTCGGACAGATACTTTTCCTCCCATGTCTGTAAAATACTGAATGATGACAAGGTAAACTACAGTGACCGAAAACCTGAATGAAAGTAAGATATGATGAGATAAGATAAGATGAGAGAGTATGTTCTCATATATATATATATATATATATATATATATATATATGTGTGTGTGTGTGTGTGTGTGTGTGTGTGTGTGTATGTGTGTGTGGGAGAGAACAAGTACTCTCTTCTTAACCATACGAGAAAGTTTTCCATTAATTAATTCTCAGAGTTATTTAAACAAAAACTCTATCGATCTGCCATCCCTCGGAAAGAGAACTCAACCATATGAGGGAAATTTTTTTATTTATAAATGCTTTAGTTGGCTAACCATAACTATTAACAACTTTTGTTATATGAGATGATTAGTACAAATTAAGTAATTAACATCGAAAATTTAAAAGTGCTTATTCAAAACCGCTATTAATGTATGGGAAGCATATCGCTTTTTCTAAACAAGCGTTGAGAATATATTTACTTTATTATATATATATATATATATATATATTTCAAGTATAACGCTTGTTTAAACACAAGCGCTATTAATGTATGGGAAGCACAACGCTTTTATAGAAAAGCGTTATGCTTGTTCAAATAAGCACAACGCTTTTTGAAAAAAGCGCTATTAAATTTGATAATAAAAAAATCAATAAAATCTCACTCCGCTTTTTCTAATAAAGCACTTTCATTATAATCATTTTCAAAAAAATGGGAAAAAAAAGGAAAATTAATGAATTAATAATAATATAATGCTTTGGAAAATAAACCCTAGTCTTCCAATTAAGTTCTAGCTGCCGTTTCAATTCATTCCAAGTTCCCATTCTCTTCAAAGTTGAAATTAACCTCCCACCTCCTTCAAATTAATCACCAAACACCGTCCTTTATTTGCAAAATCTTCCTTTCTCTTCAGCAGAGCTTGAAGATAGAGATCAAGTTATCACGGAGATCTGTCAAATCACCACCGACAGCCAACAATCGGCGGCGGCGTAGGAGAACGAGAAGATCGAGCAAGAGAGCGAGGTGGCGGGGTTCTTCGCGGTGGCGGAGGAGAGCGCGACGACGCTGGACGGGATACAGACGCCGGAGAAGTAGGACACGGCGGCGGAGACGCCGACTAGGGCATTCAAGGAGGAGGAAGGGGACGACGACTCGGAGTCCCAATTGGTGCAGGGAGAAGGAATCCAGATTCACAATTGATTGAAGTTTCTCTGAATAAAAGTCCATCTCGATTTTTCTCTCGGCTTCTTTCTGGCTTTATTTTTTGCTTCCTCAAATCTTCACAGATTTATCATTTATCTGTAGATTATCTGTAGATGTACAAAGATGTAATAGTTGCTCATGTACTATCTTTTTGTGAAATCTTTGTGTATTCGATCGATTTGTTTGTCCATTGGTTTGTTTGGAAGCTTATAAAATTTGAAATTCAGAATAGGCAAATTATTACATCTTGCAAATCCGGGAGCTGCAGGCAGGGGGGGGGGGGGGGGGGGGGACAGAAGGTCGGAGGTGGTGAAGGAGGAGGCAAGAGCAACAGAGATTAAGAAGGCAAAACCACTAGCACAACTGTGCCTGTAGTGGTATTCATAGGGTTTTTCTTTTTTTTTTTTAAAAAAAAAGATATTGCACAACGATTGTTTTAGAAAACCGTTGTGCATATGCAAAATATTTTATAAAAATAAAAGAAAAATGCATATGCAAAATATTTTATAAAAATAAAAGAAAAATGAAACATAGCGCGTTTTACAAATAAGCGATGTCCTTGTGCTTTTCACAACGCTTTTTTTTTAAAAAAATGCTCTTCAATATCTCTTAGCACTTTAATTAACAGCACCTTAATAAGCGTTGTCCTTCCCTATAAAAAACCGCTCTTAATTAGCCGGTTTATATTAGTGACATGATTATATATTCTTTGTAATTGAATTAATAATTAACTCCTTATGAATTATCATTTAGGACTCAATAACATATTTAATGCTATCTCATTTTCATTTAAAGAGCGTTTGTATAGAACATGTTGAGATTATTTCTGAAGTTGAGCATTTGACTGTGTATTCAATGTAATGATATGTGTATAACTATGTGGTTGTATAAGATAGGTTAACTTCTTTTAGTTTGAGGTTTGAGTTAGCTTCTTTTAGTTTGGGGTTTGGTCTTCACATGTTGATAGTTAGCCTTTTGGGCTACCTACAATTGTTGGTCGCTTGTGATCTTACAAGCCTAAGTCACCCAGTCTGGCTACTTGTAAAATCCACATCTGTTTGCTTGAAGCTTCCCTAAGCCCTAAGTTGAAACACTAGGTTTCAATTAGGTATGCCTCCAACTTTTTCTATAAAAGACCCCACCTCTCACTGGGCCACATACTTTTTTGTCTCTCCATCATACTTCCATCGGAGGGAGAGAGAGACAGAGAGAGAGAGCTCCAAGAACCCTAGTAGCACTACATCTCCAAGTGAGAGCATCGCTAGGTTTCCTCGTCCTGATGGTTTTCTCTGACAATCTATTGTGCTTTTGGCCATTGTTCTTCACGACCTCATCATGAATGAGATGTTCTTCTTTCTTTCCTTTTAAGGAAGTTCTTCCTTTTTTATATGTTATCTATTTCTAATTTGTATGATTTTTTGTTTGCTTTGAGTTGTAGAACTAATATATACCCTATTTTCTTTGAATTGGTGTATTTAGGGCTCAATATTTGAGGACTCATGGATGTAGGTGTTGGACCGAACTTCGCAAATAAATGATTGGTTCCTCTTGTGTTTTTTGTTCTTTTCCTCTGCTTTAGCTTGTTATCGATGTTGATCTAGACACTTACAATATCAAAACACATAAAACACACGTACCAAATAAATGTTCTTTATCAAAAGTAGGCACAAACCAGAAATTAAAGTTCGGGTGGAATAGATAGGCTAAATTTTTCTTATATGCATCATTTTTGTTAACAAAACCCTTAATTAAATAAATAAATGAATATGTTTTTATTAATTTCCCTTAATTTTTTTACCTATTATTTTATTTTAAAAAATGAGGGAGTCCGTCCCTCGGTCCATGCCTGGTCAAAAGAGAAAACTTTTTTGCGAATTCTAGGAAAATATCTTTGCCAAACGCTATGAAATTTAGCATGTCAAACAAACAATAAATTACTCATTTAATCTACATAAAGGCTAAAAATTGTGCATAAAATTTTATCTAGATTATACTTTTAAGCTATATTTTATTTTAATTTAGATTATCTTTTAGCATGTGAAATATAAATATAGTCCCCAAAATAATTTTTTTAGAGAGGATTAAGTTAAGAGAGAGACTCACTTGAGAAAATTGGACTTGAGAGTCTCATAGAGATGGGCATATGCTAATTCAATCGGTAATTGGAGACATAAAAGGCTCAACAAAATGATTGCATTGTTTCTGAATCTCATTAGATGCCCAAGCCATTCAAACTTCTGATACACTTCTTTCTCCGCAATCTTATCAGCGTGTATCCTCTTCGCAAGTTCCTCGGGACATTGTGGGGGATCCCAATCGCCCACTATGTTCAACCCATCTGTACCAATTATATAGCTGATTCGCAATCTGTCACAACCACATTAACCTCGGATCACGTACTTGAGTTGATCAAGCAAAGAAAGTGAGCGAAAAAACAATGTTTATTACTCCCTCCGATCCACTATGTATGACGTTTTACACAATTGCACAGGAATTAAGAAAGGAATTAAGGAGGGCTTAGATATCAATTAATTTCTCTCGTATCAGCCAAATATTAATTGGCATTAAATAGAAAAGGGTAGTTGGAGTAGTGCAGGGAAATGATATTGGATTAATTAGTTGAGAGAGTGCAGGGAAATGATATTGGATTAATTCAATGGAGGAGATAAATTCAATGGAGGAGATAAAGAGCCTTTCAATTAATGAAAATTAGTTGAGATAATGGATAAATACTCCAAAACGTCATACAATTAATACTAGTACAAAGAATTAGGAATTAATGGTTCATGAAAAGTACAAAACGTCATACATATTGGATCAACAAAATAAGTCTTAAACGTCATACATAATGGATCGGAGGGAGTAAGAGAGAGGTACCTGCTTACTAAAGCAAAGTTTTTACGCTTCCAGAACTGAAAGAAGAGCACAGCCCATATGATAACGCAAATAAAGAAGAATGGAAGAACCATATATTGCAAGGATCTGCAGTGGAAAGGATCTCAAGTGTTATATATAAATGCATCGTGAGCGCAGCTGAAAGATACTCTCAAATAGACAAGAGATGGAGAGCTGCTAACCCAAAATGAACTATTTGAATGGTGATTCCTAATGCGGCTGGGAAAAGAAGCCATCGAGTATACATTCCTAGAAATGCAAAGTATGTAGCAATCTGTATGATGAAACATAATATTAATTTTTTGTATAGGCATAGAGTTAAAAAAGTGAAAAAGATATTGCAACAACCTTGGTCCCAAAATAGAAATTAACGTCGTCAATGGGCTGGTTTGTTAACTGTCGCCAATTAAGTGCCCAGAGCTGCACAAGCTGCTTCCTTTTCATTTCATCTGCTTCAAATTATGCGTCAATTTAACGAGGATTGCACAAATTAAGACGTAATAAAAATTAAGTAATCATGCAGGCACGCACGCACGCACCATGTAAAGGAAAAATTTGCTTAACTATGCCCATAAGCTCCAGCCTTTGGAGTAGACGCTCCCCAGGTTCCCAGCAGAATTCTTTCTTATCAAAACTCAGTGCTATAGGTGACTTGCTTTCATTTACCTGCAATTTCCATAAGTAAACTTCAATTGCACGTGCACGTGCACGTACTTGATGGTACTTTTGCTTTATTGTGAAGAATGAGACTGGAGAGTAAATAAAGGATAAAAATAGGATCAATATATTATCTTACTACTCCATATAACAAAAACTGATAGCAACTTGAACGCTCACACCAGCTGAACAAGGAACCATCACCTTGTGTCGCAAAGGCATCCACCTGATCCCACTCAAACGGCAAATCCATTCCTGAAAGAAGCCAAATTCATAAATTAAGCCAGGGTTCCTACATACGCTAGTGAATGAGTATTGCTTGTGCACTAGAAATAGATCCATATATGTTTTCATTAGCAAGGTAATTATTATTTGATGAGAAGATTGCATCTGCACAGAATATTTATTACCAATCCAGGTCCTTTTTGTTATCCGTAAACTCTCTGCAGCCTTCCCTAGTACCTCCACCGGTGCCGCCAACTGAGAATCAACAACAAACTAGTCCTTTAAAACCAAACTTTGTAACTCAAAGACAATATACATCAAATGTACGTACGTAAATAATCTGTTCATTCTACCGACCATTTAGAGCTTCCATATATATATATATATATATATATATATATATATATATATATATATATATATATATATATATATATATATATAGGGATATATATATATATATATATATATATATATAGGGTGTGTTTCGGGTGTGCACACCCCTTAGGGTGTGCACTGTGCACAAATATTATTCGGTGAAATGTGAAACATTATTCGGTAAAATTTGAAGCATTATTCGGTGAAATGTGAAACAGTCTACCGAATACTGTTATGTTTTTTTTTCCGTTCAGTTCAGATGAAAACGTCTCAATTCCACTGAATAATTTGTAACATTCTACCGAATAATGTTTAGTTTTTTTATTCATCCATTTCAAATAAAAGAAACCTCAATTCGCTAAACAATACTTACAATTTATACGAAATGTTTCAAATTTCACCAAATAATGTTTCACATTCCCCTAAACAATACTCACATTTCACCGAAGAATGCTTCAGATTTCACCGAATAATGTTTAACATTTCACCGACTAATATTTGTGCACAGTGCATACCCTAAGGATTGTGCACAAATGATCCATACACTATATATATATATATCGATCTTTCTATCCTATGCCCTTGGGGCATAAGATAAGAACCTTAATCGGGAAAGATTCCCTACCAAAAAAAAGAAGCGACCCTAGGAAAGCAATATTACAAAAAGCTAAAATGATTTAAAATTAGAGAATCTTTCCCGATTGAGATTGTTATCCTAATCCGTATATATATATATATATATATTTCTGTTAGCAATTGACTTGTTACATGCCAAAATTTAAGATTAAAGATGATGGTTAATTTTCAAAAGGATGTGCGTAGAAGGTAAAACCTGGATGAATTCCTCAGCCAGACCTACAACTCGATCAACGATGAGGCCAACCTTGTTAAACTCATCAATGAGAACCTTGATAGCATCATCTTTAGAAACAGGTACCCCATCTTCAACTGCTCCCCTCTTTGGAATCACCACACTTATTTCGTAAATAATCTGTTCATTCTCCCGTTCCATATCTCCAGTCTAGGTTAGGCAAATTTATTTAATACACGCCTTAAATGGAATAATTAAGGGAATCTCCCACCCAACGCCCAGATGCCGAATCTTAATGAACATATATAGATGGATTTAAAATCCAGAAATGGAATTTGTGTCGATTGAGAACTTGAGTCAATCAGATCGCAAGAGGAATGCATGGGAGACGATCGAGATAAAACTTTAAAGCAGGATATCCACAACCAACCCAAGAGCAATGTACATACAAAGATTAGGGGGGAAATGCGAATGAGGCGGAGAGGACAAGGGAACGGTTATGAGGCATTGCATCCCACGTGGAGTCTAGTGACGACCTCCCTTTCAAAACGCTTTAAACTTAAATATACCTTTTCAAAATATCTTTTTTTTTAAAATCAAAACTCCACTTCTATTCGGTAATCGATCGAACTATACTAAAATAAAAAAAAATAATAATAAAAGACGTTATTTGTCGATCCAATTTGCGCAAGGTGGTTCGTAATTTGATTACCCTCTCGTCTAACCCAATCCATCTACACACAATGAGTTCCCTCACCAACACCTATACTTTGTGAGCTAGTGTACCTGCCACCCTTGAAAAGATCCTGGTCTTTGAAGCTGTGAGATGGCCTGCGCACAATCCGACTCCAACATCGTGAGTTGCAGCCCCCATAACACAGCTTCCGACTCTGCCACATACGGATCGGTGCCTTGTTGAATACCTTTGGCCACTACCCACACCATCTCCTCATAACAGTTAGATGCAATTGCCTTAATCCCACATCCCTTGTCCGCCGATACTACATCATCACAATTTATTTTTATAAAACCATCCTTCGGCATCCACCACCTTGCATAGTTCCTCCCCTCCTCGCCCCCTTTTGCTTTGCATTGTTTTCTTCCCTGGGCTCAAGTGCAACCTCACCTTCTCCCATACCTCCTCGACCAACTGCCTTGGACCATTAACAACCCTCTCAAAGACCCTTCTGTTGCGCTCATGTCATATGCTACTTACCATGTATGCCCACATGATCATGCATTCATCATCCTTCGACAGTTCACTACTCTCCAACTATGTTATACAAACACAGATACGGGGACACGACATGACACAAACACGGGGATACACTAATCTCAAAAAATATAGGATACGGAAACACAGGGATACGTACGTTTATAAATAATACCTTGTTTTAAAGCTCTATGTATAAGTAGTAGATATATCACTACCATATACATATCTATGGGCTAGCCTCATATGAAATTTTTTTGGCCCAATTATATTTCAACCTCTTGCAAGCCTACAACCTTTAGTAAGCATACTGATCTCTCCTCTTCTAATTCTTTCTCACTGTCGCCACCCGTTTTACTTTGTTCTTCCTCGATCTCCTATTCTAATTCTTCATAGTCATTCTTCTCTTTTTCTTCACTTGTTCTCCCTCTCTTTTGTCTTTGTTCTTCACTGAGCTCCACGATGTTTGGGTACGCCCTCATCATCGAATCGGAGTTAGAAGCCTGGGATGAGAGAGATAAATAGAGAGTTGAAGAAAGATGAAACAAATTAGGTTAAAAAGAGGTAGCATCCATCTCGGATACGCATATCCACCCCTAATTTCAAACGAGCAAGATACGTTGACTGTATCATGTCCCCGGATATGCGTATCCCCGCGTATCCTCGTATCATATCATATTCGATATGTGATACGTGGGTCCAACCATGTGTTTGGGTAACATAGCTTTCTAGCCATTGTGCTACATACCCTGCCCTCTTTCCAACTCCCTTGATCAGCAGTGCTAATTCCCACACCCCGCTTACCCATGAACACTCAAACAAAAGCATGCATAGTCATCTCCTCTCTACCATAGAAATTGCACCACGGCTCAGAGATGGCATGCTTCTTCCACAATGTCGCTTTGCATCTAGGAAAATACCCCTAAAACCTCTCCACACAAAATTGCAAACCCTAGGTAGCATCGACATCTTCCACACCATCTTGCACCTCTTCCCCCTGATCGTAGTATTTGAGCACTCCCATCTCGCTTCCTCTAATCCCTTACTTTCCATTATCACATGGTAGGTCGACTTGACTGAAAGATTTAAATTAAATAATTAATTATAAATTGTGATTTTAAAAAATTATAAATATAACTAATAAGATTATAAATTTTAAAATATTATAAATTATCTTTATAACTTATAAGATTAAAAAAATTACAAAGAGATTTTATATATATAAAAAAAGAAATGGGTCGAAGGGGGTGCTCCTTTTCAAGCGATCAAAATAGACTATTACGTCGCCTGAATTAATTCAAGTGACCAACATTCGTCTACGTTGGTCACTTAAATACAATCCCAACACGAGGCAACCTAAAAGCTTGAAATAAATATATGATACTTAGCTAGCATGATACTTATAAATATAACTTTTATAAGATTATAAATTACATTACCTAATTAATCAATATGATACTTAGTGAGCATAATTGTATAAAAACATAACCTAACTAATGTAAATTTGTGGTTTTAACATTATAAAAATATTAGATAATAAATTTAAAAATTATAACATTATAAATTATGGTTTTAAAACATTAAAAATATAACTTAAATGATTTAAATTAAATAATAAATTTAAAATATTATAAATTATCTTTATATTTTATGATAGTAAAAGAAAATTTTAAAAGAGATTATATATATATATATATATATATATATATATATATATATATATATATATATATATATATATATATATATAGATAATATAATGGGATGAATGGGTACACCCTTTCAGGCGACCAACATAGACTATTTCATCGCCTAAATTAACTCAAGTGACCAACATTGGTTTAAATTGGTCGCTTAAATACAATCCCAAAATGAGACAACCTAAAAGCTTGTGATAAATATATAATACTTAGCTACCATGGTACTTATATATAAATATAACTTATAAGATTATAAATTATATTACGTAATTAATCAATATGATACTTAGTTAGCATGGTTGTATAAAAGTGTGCCCTAACCAACGTAAATTTATGGTTTTAACATTATAAAAATATTAAATAATTGATTTAAAAATTATAACATTATAAATTATGGTTTTAAAACATTATAAATATAACTTATAAGATTCAAATTAAATAATTAATTTATTATATTATAAATTATTTTTATAACTTATAATATTAAAAAATTAAGAGATTGTTTATTTAAAAAAATGAGTCAAAAGGGGGTGCTCCTTTTCAAGCAATCAACATTGACTATTACGTCGCCTGAATGAACTCAAGTGACCAACATTGATCTAAGTTGGTCGCTTAAATACAATCCCAACATGAGGCAACCTAAAAACTTGAGATAAATATATGAACTTAGATAGCATGATACTTATAAATATTAGTTATAAGATTATAAATTATATTACCTAATTAATCAATATGATACTGATGTGCGCTCAATTTGCCATGTTTTTCGCTTACGTCTATTTCGATTTTTGTCCATATTTTATGTTTTTGGGTCGGAAAAGCATAAGATTTGTATGGTTTATGTTTATTTCAGAATTATGGAGGTCTACACAAGTTCTTGTTTAATTTCGCAGAAATTGAGACATTTTCAGAGCAATCGGAGAAGAAGAGAAAAGCTGAAAAACCACCAGATATCGACTGGAGTACCAGATATCGACCAAGAGCACCAGAAATCGAGTGAAGTCTCACCAGAAATCGATCAAGAGAACCAGAAATCGAGTGAAGTCTCACCAGAAATCGACTGGACTGACAGAAATCGACCAAGGAAGTCGATATTGAGTGCCACCACTCGATATCGAGTGAACACCCACTCGATATCGAGTGAACACCCACTCGAAATTCACCCCAGGAGCCGACGTCGAGGGAAGATCATTGCAATATTCTTTGATTTCTCCTGATTTGTAACAATTATAATTCAATAAGAGTGAGAGAGAATAAAGGTAATCGAAACTGACGCAACAAAGAAGCGCCGAGGCCGCGATGGAGGCAGTGGGATGGCAGCGGACAATGCAGCGGCCGCTGCAAGGGCAGCGGTGGCCGCCGCCTAGTGTGGCTGGTGCGGATCAGCGATGGAGTTCCTCCTATCCAGCGACGGAAGCGCCTAGGGTTTTGCGACAGTTTCCTGCAGGAATTTTGTTTTGTGTGTTTGGATTGTGTTTGGATCAAGGGTTCGAATAACAATTGTAAGGCTGATTCAAAGGATGAATAATAATATGAAATTATGAATCAAAGTGTTTGGATTGAAGATTGAAGAACCCATTAGCCAAATGGTTTCCTCAATTCTATAATTCAATCTGACTTTACCTAATGGAATAAAAGTAAGTTAATAGATTCCTAAGCCATTCTCACCTTGCAAAGGATCAATATGGCTGACTTAAAATAATAATAAAATATATGAAACCCTAGATTTAGTTTGAAAAGTCAATCCTTAGTGGTTAAGGAAAAATCCAAGTAGATAGACTTTCCTTTTTACCTTATTTATCTAATATGACATAAATAAAATAAAAATAGGTAAAATTCTGAAAATTTCCACCAGCCCTAAGAGTAGGCTCGAAATGGGCCTCTTGGTGGGTCGGGCCTCGCCTTCATGAGCTTGGACTGAGGTCTTAAGCTCAACTCTTGGACTGGTGGTCTGGTTTTGAGCAAAGTGATCCAAGGTGGCCTGAATCCTTGCTCCAAAGTCCCTTGGTAACGAATGAGAAGTGCTTGGGTAACATCTTGAATCTTCTTATCCCTCGCACGAGTGATAGGACCATAAAATGGCATCTTCATATTGTCCTCAATTTCACCAGGAGTCATCGCCGATTGCACTGCATCACTTAGACCCAAGACTTGTACAGATTATATGATAACATTGATAGATGCACCAAGGTCAAGCATGGCATGTTTGAACTTTCTATTGCCTATCGTACAAGGAATGGTAAACATACTTGGGTCTTCGCATTTCTCAGGCAGTCTATTTTGAAGTACAATAAAGACTTGTTCTTGATGCATTCTCTTAATAGTGCATAATTCCTTCAAGAATTTAGCATAACGTGGGACAGATTTAATAAGATTGAGAAGAGTACCTTAAAATTTGAGAATGTATCAAAGTGTTCCTTCTCACTTTCCCACTTTCTATGTTCTTCAAGGCCTCAGGGAATGGTGGTTCGGGTTTGTAGTCATCGAAGGACCGCTCCTTTGGAAGAAGATTTGGATTCGAGTTTTCTGGGAGGAATGACGGGCCCCGATTAGTAGTGACGGGCGTCGGTCTGGGTGAGAGCGACGAGCGCCATTCCTCAGCGATGGATGCCGTTGTTTTCCAGAAGCGTCATCTTGTTCTCTTCGTGTTTGCTCTTCATTTATGTCCCTTTTTGGAGTCTTCACCTTCTTTCCTCCTATAAGGATTATTGCACTCACACTTTTCTTGATCGTTGTTCATAGGGCGGGAGGGTAGATTCAAATATTCAAAGATAATTCACAACTATGCTAACTCCCTGTCCCAAACAAAGGATACAAGAATCCCTCCCGATGTAGTGGTAGGGTAATTCAGGATCGAATCCACGAGGAGGTATGTCAGCGCTTCCCTTGTTGTAATCACGATCAAGCTTTCGACCTCAGAAGACACTCGATATCGATGTGCCCGGTCGATATCGACCTCAGTTCTGGTCAATTTCCAGTAGAGTTCCTGCAGAAGACAAAAGCAGCAAAGTCGACTTCGAGACAGACCTCGATATCGACGTTAGACCTCGATATCGACCTTTACAATCAATTCTGATGTTTGCCACAGAAACTGTAATTCGTAACCAATTGTTGGAAAAGAGTCCGAAGAATGTAGAATTGTAAAGAAGGATGATCAGAATCAAAACTTTAACTTTTATGTGAATTCAATTAATTAAAAAACTTCCAAAGTCGGGGTTTCATGCCACAACGATAACAATGCAAGTATGATGCTAAAGTTACGAAATTTAACGCCTTTCCGTCAAATAACTTTCGTTACCAACACTTAGGTGATTAGAGGCTCTCGCATATTTCCTAAGAGTTACTATCCAATTCATGAGCAATCCAAGTTTACAATATGAGTGGCTTTCGCTTCAATAATGCAAATAATGAATCTCCCTAACTTTCGCAAGGGATCATGCATAGGATAGAAGACGGAATCGCATAAAAGTCATACCTTTGATGCACTTACCCTACATTGCTATCGTCGGGCTCACGCCGACCCTAGAAGTGGGTTGACTACTCGCTTCTCATCATGAAACTCATCATCATTATTGAAAGAAAACTACTTTGAATTAAACTATGAAAAAAAATTACAACCGAACAAGCCAAATCTCCGCTCTCGCTTCTACCAACTCAATTCGGCCTTCTCTCTCTCTCTCTCTCCCTCTCCTAATTCTCTGCGTTCTATGTGTTTGAATAACTGAAATTGGATGTTAATTGGATCCTAAACTCATCCCTAATGGCCTCTAGATATAGATATCGAACTTTGCTATCCAAAGACTCGAAACTTTATCTTTATTCTCTAAGATAAAACTTAAATAAAGTAAAAACTAAAAGTTCCATGGTAAATCAGCTCATATGATAGCTCTGATGTTGAAGATAAGAAATCTCGACTTTTGGATAGACGTGCAAGCTTTGGATAGAATTCTATCAAAATCTGTGTCGGATTCATCTTCTGGGAACATCGATATCGACCTTCAGACGTCGATATCGACCTCTGTGAAACTCTATCTCGAGCTCTCCTTCTCCTACTCGGATTAGCACTCGACTTCTATCTTTTATCTCGATCTGGGCACTCGATATCGACCTTGGATCATCGATATCAACCTCTCTGGTGTCGACATGCTCTGTTCTCTTTCTGCTCGATTCCTATGTCTCTGCTGCACTCGATGTCGAGGTCTCCAGTCGATTTCGACCTCTTCAGAAGACTTCGAGTTCTTTTTTCGCTCTTCCAAATCTGTCCATTTCCATCCTGTTTTCTGTGAAATCACATAGAAACTCGTGCAGACCCATATATTTGATAATTAAGCGTAAACTACACTAATCCCATGTTTTCCCATTAATATGCATGCAAGAGAATGATAAAATGGACTTATATGTGCATAGAAAATATGGCAATTTGCGCGCACATCAAACACCCCATACTTAAGCTTGCTTGTCCCCAAGCAATACCTTTAATGGTTATTCAGGGGAAGAAAGTAAACCCTCAACATCATAGATTCATTTTTCATGTCCCTACAATCAATTGCCATCCTCGATAAGGTACTTATGTCAACCAAGTCTATGCCTATGCATAAAGCAATTTCAAACTCATAAAAGGAGGTTTATATGCAAAAACAATTTTAGCGACATAGCATTAATAATCAAGAGGTCTTTTGCAAGCTTGTGAGAAGTAGATTGGTAAAAGGCTAAAGGTGGTCTAATATTTGGCCATGTGGTGTTAAATGCTGGGAAAATAAAACTTTCTTTCCAAAACATTCCACATTCCTTCTTCATAATGTCTCACCTTTCACTCATCGCTCAATGCTTTTATTCAATATAATGCTTTTACCTCTCTAACCTTAGCACTGCCTTCTCGCGAGTCGCAAACATGGGTGTCATGAATGGCCCCGGATACTTAGGACTTCGGACTCCTCACCTTGTGTCCCATCTCGCTGAACTAACATCTCAACGAGCAGGGTCGACCTACCTTTATCTCCTGAGGTGATCGGATTTTTTCTAGCTCATTAAATTTTCCATAATTCATAAATTCTTTCATTCCTGCCAACAACTTCATAAATAATGCACAACTCCACATAACTCCAAAGATGACATCCATTCTCAAACTTGTCCCCGGATAGGGTATAAGGTATAAAATGGGCAATATGTATATATATGTGGAGCAATAATGATCATGATAAGGATTATGTATGGCTTGTGACTTTTGCAAATATGCATAGGTAAAGCTAGGATATGAACTTGTATATGTAAGCACTTGTATGGAATTTTTATAAAAAGTCCTCCATCATCTTATCATGCATATGTCAAAAGCAACTTCAAATTTTCATCTCTTTTATTTTTTTCTTTTTGCACTTCATTGGGACTTCCCTTAACTAGGCAATTTCATGTTATATCTCTAATGAATCTAATTTTGCATCATAGAGCTCTTTTTTATACTTCCATGACTCTTTCTTTATTTTCAATTTGTATGGGGGTCGTTTTTGGGTCATTTTTTTTCGAAAATAAAGTATATAAACTAAATATGCATAAATATGAAAATCTAGACTAAGTATGAATATGCATGAATTATATAAATATGCAATAACTTATGAAATATACTAAAACATGTAAGTAAGCCTTTTCCCCACCCCATACTTAAAACCTACAATGTCCTCACTGTATTAGAACTATGGTTAAGAAGAAAACTTACTAAACCGTCACAAATTTCAGGAGTCGAAGAAGACAGCAGGCATGGTCGATATCGACCTTGAACATTGATATCGATGTCTCTCATCGATTTCTGGCTCAAGCTTCAGGGTGATCCGGCCTTGACCACAAGCCCATCTAACTCGACCATAAGGTCGATGTCGATCTTCATCATCAAATCGATGTCTCTTCTGTGTGCTTTTCTCTTTCCTGCAACTTGTTAAAAATAAAACCAAAACAAAACATGCAAAACAATAAAGTGTAGTGTCTCAAACCAAAGTAAAACTGTCGAAAACCAAAACTAAGTCTTTGTTACAAGCTCTAGACTTTTAAGTCGCTAGGCCGACTTCTTCCTTGTGTGCTCCTCAAGGCTGCATCTGCAGAGCCCATGTGGCTTGGGCCTCAAATATTACTCCTTTCTTGTCACGCAGCTGCATTCCGCCGGGATGGATCTGATTCACCGTGAATGGTCCTAAATTCTTATCTTTGAATCTCGTAGGGAACCAATGGCCTTGGATTTGGCTACATAGACTTTGTCTCCTATCTCATATTGGCTCGAAACATCATCGGATACCCTACATAAGCGCACATGCCAAGGCACACCTCTTCCAAATAATGATAAATCTTTAATTGTAATGGAACAGGAGGAATCCGTACCTTGACTTACCTTCTTATCTGTCTGTGGCTCAGGTCGATATCGATGTTCAGTCCTTGATATCGAGGTTGTTTGTACTCTTGGAGGATCAGTCGATTTGGAGTGTTTCTGCTCGATATGACCAGGTCGATTTCGAACCTTAGAGGTCGATATCGAGGTCTCTGTTCCTCCCTTCTGAGCTTCAATGGTGGTCAATTTTGTCATTAGGGCATGGTCGATATCGACCTTAGACATCGATTTTGATGTTCCTTCTTCTCCTCCGTCGACCCCATACTTATGACCTGACACAAAATCTTTAACATTATTAGTCGATATCGACTTACCTGGGTTGATTTCGATGTTCTGTTTGGCTCCTTCGTTCAAGATTGCCACAACCTCCTCCACTTGGGCTTCTATGGCCCTCCTCTCTAGCTCTTCTGGTGTCATACTCCTCACTTTGGCTTCTCCACATGCAATATAGACACCATTGATGGCTTTTATATCCATTGGCCCTTGATTTTTCACCGTCTTGTTGAAGGCATACTCTATCACCTCATCCATAATTGTGAATGAGAGCAATCCTTTCTTCATGCTAATGTTGGCATCGACGGTTGCTAGGAATGGCCTACCTAAAATAATGGGACAAGCAGGGTCCTCCGCTATATCAACAACTAGGAAATCAGCAGGGACAAAGAATTTACCTACTTGTACTGGCACATTCGTCACTATCCCAGTTGGAATCACTACCGTATTGTTTGCCATGTATAGCCTTGCATCCACGGGCTCTAGAGGACCTATCTTTACCTTGTGCCAAATGGTTAGTGGCATCATGCTAATGCTAGCACCTAAGTCAACTAAAGCATTAAATTTGAATTGACCTAAACCTATAGTGATAGAAAACTTACCTGGGTCCGCCCGCTTTTGTGGTAGCTCCAACCTGTTGCACTCCTCTGCGATCTCAAAAAGCGATCGCTTCTTACCCAATATATCCTTAAGGAACCTTACATAGGATGACATCTCATGAAGTGCTTCTGTGAATGGTATAGAGACGTTAAGTCCTTGAAGCATCTTCACGAACCGTTGGAACTTCTTTTCCACTAGGTCATTAATTACCTTTCTAGTTGGGAATGGCAACACCTTCTTCTTCCCTACGCCTGTAGTTAGGTCGACATCGACATTAGTAGGGTCGATATCGACTAGAGGAGTCGATTTCTGTGGTGACGCAGCATCAGGGTCGACATCGACTAGAAGGTCGATTTCGACGTCACCTTGGTCGATATCGAAGGGGGGTCGATATCGATGTCTGTTCTGGCTCCTTTTCCTCCGCTTTTTGCTCGGGCGTTTGCAATTGACGCCCACTCCTTAGGTTCATGGCCGCAATATGTCCAGTGGTTTTTCCCTTTTGGTTGGGCACAGTTGATCCAGGGAATGATCCTGACGCTTTGGGTATTGCTTCCGCCAATTGACCCATTTGGGTCTCCATGTTGCGCTTTTAAACGTCGATCTCCCCAAGTCTAGAATTTATGCCCTACAGCTGAGTATGGACGGAGTTGTTGACTTATTTGAACTCAGCATGGTTCCTCCGCATCTCATCAAGAATGATTTGCAGGTCATCCTTCCTTATCTCTCGCTCAGGGTGCCCTGGTGCTCTATATGGTGGGGGATCCCTTTGATAGAACCTTTGATCGCCCCAATATTGTTTATTGCCCCCTCCACAGGAGCCCCTAGTCCACTTGGCTTCCTCATGTTGTTCTGCCATGGATACTTGCTCAGTATGTGGACATGCACTAGTGTTATGCCTTGTTGAGCCACATTCCTGAAAAATTTGATTGTTGCTCAGCAACCTAACTTGCTTTTGAATGCGGCGCGTCTAATCGTTATGGAATTATTGCCGCACATCAGGATCTATCTCCCTTGGAGGCTCATATAGTGGCATTGATAGGGCAGGCCTTGCATCATATGCCGCAGCAGCCCCATAGGTGTTGTCAAAGTTTACGAGCCTCTCAATGGTCTCCCAGGCCTCCGTTGGTGTAAGCTCAATGTACCGATAGAAGGTATATGAATTGATCCTCTCCTTATTCGGCGCATTTAGGGCATTGTAGAATATCTTCTGGATGACATATGGAAGTTGCCCATGCGTCGGGCATGATCTCAGCAAGTCCTTAAATCGCTCCCACGCCTGTGCTAGTGTTTCACCTGGCTTTTGTTTGAAAGCCGTGATCGTTTGCCGCAACATCGCCATTTTAGAAGGTGGAAAGAACTTATTCAGGAATGCATCATTCACCTCCGCCCATGTCCTCAGCGAGCGTGGAGCCAAACTCTCAAGCCATTGTAATGCCTTCCCTGCCAAAGACCATCGGAAAGATTTCAGTCTCACTTACTCTAAATTTACTCCATCAGCAACTGTTTCACATAAATCCATAAAAGTAGAGATGTGTTGCAGGGGGCATTCATTAGGTCTTCCTTCAAAAGTATTTCTATTAATTTCAGAAAGGAAGTTAATTTTAATTTCATAATTGGAGTGAGGAATTAAAATAGCGGATTCCGGAACGTGGAGTGGTGGATGCATGTATTGCATCGCCGTCTGTGGATACTGATTAAGCCGCTCTTGGGCTTGTCTGCGCGCATCCTCCTCCCTATCAGCACGGGCTCGCTCTGCAGCAGCGGTGGCCCTCTCAGCAGCGATTGTAGCATTGTGGTCCTCGATCTCCTTCCTCAACCGCTCTATGGTCTCAGCCTGTGTTTCGTTGTCCGCCATGATGCGAATTACTTTGTTGCGAAGATGGAAGAAACATTCAGGCTCGTTGGTTAGTTCCAGGATAGGTCCTTGATCAGAACGTCGCATAAACCTGCAAAATAAGCTTCAAAAAGATCGTGAGAAAACTTAGGTGGCGATTGATTGCCTCCCCGACAACGGCGCAAATTTGTTCGTAGGGCGGGAGGGTAGATTCAAATATTCAAAGATAATTCACAACTATGCTATCTCCCTGTCCCAAACAAATAATACAAGAATCCCTCCCGATGTAGTGGTAGGGTAATTCAGGATCGAATCCACGAGGAGGTATGTCAGCGCTTCCCTTGTTGTAATCACGATCAAGCTTTCGACCTCAGAAGACACTCGATATCGATGTGTCTGGTCGATATCGACCTCAGTTCTGGTCGATTTCCAGTAGAGTTCCTGCAGAAGACAAAAGCAGCAAAGTCGACTTCGAGACACACCTCGATATCGACGTTAGACCTCGATATCGACCTTTACAGTCGATTCCGATGTTTGCCACAGAAACTATAATTCGTAACCAATTGTCGGAAAAGAGTCCAAAGAACGTAGAATGGTAAAGAAGGATGATCAGAATCAAAACTTTAACTTTTATGTGAATTCAATTAATTAAAAAGCTTCCAAAGTCGGGGTTTCATGCCACAACGATAACAATGCAAATATGATGCTAAAGTTATGAAATTTAACGCCTTTCCGTCAAATAACTTTCGTTACCAACACTTAGGTGATTAGAGGCTCTTGCATATTTCCTAAGAGTTACTATCCAATTCATGAGCAATCCAAGTTCACAATATGAGTGACTTTCGCTTCAATAATGCAAATAATGAATCTCCCTAACTTTCACAAAGGATCATGCATAGGATAGAAGACGGAATCGCATAAAAGTCATACCTTTGATGCACTTACCCTACATTGCTATCGTCGGGCTTACCCCGACCCTAGAAGTGGGTTGACTACTCGCTTCTCATCATGCAACTCATCATCATTATTGAAAGAAAACTACTTTGAATTAAACTATGAAAAAATTACAACCGAATAAGCCAAATCTCCGCTCTCGCTTCTACCAACTCAATTCGGCCTTCTCTCTCTCTCTCTCTCTCTCTCTCTCTCTCTCTCTCTCTCTCTCTGTCTCTCCTAATTCTCTGCGTTCTATGTGTTTGAATAACTGAAATTGGATGTTAATTGGTTCCTAAACTCATCCCTAATGGCCTCTAGATATAGATATCGAACTTTGCTATCCAAAGACTCGAAACTTTATCTTTATTCTCTAAGATAAAACTTAAATAAAGTAAAAACTAAAAGTTCCATGGTAAATCAGCTCATATGATAGCTCTAATGTTGAAGATAAGAAATTTCGACTTTTGGATAGATGTGAAAGCTTTGGATAGAATTCTATCAAAATCTGAGTCGGATTCATCTTCTGGGAACATCGATATCGACCTTCAGACGTCGATATCGACCTCTGTGAAACTCTATCTCGAGCTCTCCTTCTCCTACTCGGATTAGCACTCGACTTCTATCTTTTATCTCGATCTGGGCACTCGATATCGACCTTGGATCATCGATATCAACCTCTCTGGTGTCGACATGCTCTGTTCTCTTTCTGCTCGATTCCTATGTCTCTGCTGCACTCGATGTCGAGGTCTCCAGTCGATTTCGACCTCTTCAGAAGACTTCGAGTTCTTTTTTCGCTCTTCCAAATCTGTCCATTTCCATCCTGTTTTCTGTGAAATCACATAGAAACTCGTGCAGACCCATATATTTGATATTTAATCGTAAACTACACTAATCCCATGTTTTCCCATCAATATGCATGCAAAAGAATGATAAAATTGACTTATATGTGCATAGAAAATATGGAAATTTGCGCGCACATCAATCGTACCCGGTGATGAAGACTTACCTGAGTTCTTTGCCTTAAGCTCTTATAATTCCTGAGCCATCTGGTTCATTAGCTTTTCTTGAGTACTAATCTTATCTAGAAGGAGTCTCAGAGTCTCATTTTTGGTTGAATCATCTTCGAAAAGGCCTTTCTGATGATTATCAAATTCGGTTTTTCCTTGGAGAGCTACTAGCTGCTGGTTCATCCTGCCATTAAAATTTAGTTGAAGATTGGAATTAAAGTCGTGGAATTTGTTACCATAGGTTCATTGAGAGGTAGAATCTCCCATAGTATTGACATCTTCAACTCCATCCTTTTCTTCTCTGAGCTATGGTTGTGAATGAGCCATCTGCATAGCCATGCTCTTTATAATTTCTGCCAGCCTATCCAGGTCTTCTCTACAGCCTCTCTCAGAGTTATCTAGGCTATGAACTCCTCTGATGCTTTGCGATCTTCCATATTGCTGGGAAGCATTGGCGAATCCTTCAAATATCTCCATGCCCTATTCAAGTGTCTTGTCCAACACATCTTCTCCACTGGTGGCATTGATGATGGTGAGCTCATGATCATGTAACCCCTCATAAAGATAGAGGATCAGGTCCTGCTTTGGTATATCATGTTGAGGACAAATTACCTTGAGTTTTCTGAACCTTTCAACATAGTCATAGAGACTCTCCTTAAGGAATTGCTCTATGCTTGTTAATTGCTTCTTGAGCTTACTTAAACATATAGCAGGGAAGTACTTTTGTAGAAAAGCTTTCTTCAGACCCACCCATGTAGTAATGCTTTCTTCCGGCAGGTAGTAGAGCAGTCGCTTGCTGCATCCTTTAGAGTAAAAGGAAACACTCTCAAGATAAATTAATCATCATTAAGCCCTTAAGGTCTCAGCCTATCGAAGACGCTGGTGACTTCTGTGAGATGCTTATTAGGTTCCTCGCCAGCCGTCCCATGGAAAACTAGCAGTAGTGTATCCCACTTGAGTTTATATTCAAAACTGGAACCTTTGAAGAGTGTTAGGAGTCTGATCGTAAGAAGTTGCAATGTAAGATCAGGCTCCGTTAAATCTCTCAATGTCCTCCTAGGAGGATTATTATCAGCATTCATCTCTTCTTATCCTAGAAAGTATCTAAACAAAGAGATAAATTAGTAGCACAAGTGTGGCTCATGCGAAGTGATCCACACTCTAGATAGAAAAAAAAAATACACAAGAAAATAAAGTAATTCTCCCCGGTAACGGCGCAAAATTTGACGGGCGTGAAACGATCGTTGTTCTCTGTCAAAGTTAATAATCCAAACCTATAGCTAGTATAAGCGGTAAGTTTAGATATCAATCCACAAGGAGAATTGCCTATCCTTGTATACTTAAATTGCTCACAAAGGTAACAAAATGGAGAATGATTTTAAAATTGAAATAAGCAAGATGAATAAACGCTGCAATGGTGATTGATTTAAAACAATGAGAAGGAGATAATTTCACCTACAATTCTTCAGCAATAGTTGGCTTGTTGGTCCTCAGCTCTCTTTCTAGTTATTCTCATCAAATAGATTAAACCGACCTTGGTTTAAATAGAATGACACTCCTCACAGACATGCCAATCACTTATACTACATGCAATCCTCACCCTGTTCCGATGTAAACATAGAGCATCACAAATTCCTCATTAAAATCCTGGCAGTTTTGTAGTACTAACCCTCCTAAGCAACCAGTATGATGTCAAGAGTTGTAACTGACTTAACCTTAATCCACTTAGAAACCATTTAACCAAGTGTCATTATCCTACATGACCAAATGATGCTTTTATGGGATCACTTACTTTTGCTCGCTACTACGGTCTAATTATTCTCATGAAGCAATTACAACCTAGCATGATGCAATTCTATCAAGGTAGCTAATCAAAATAGAATTAACCACAAACAAGATACGCACAAAGATAATGAATTAATTGGAGAATAACATAAAATTCAAGCCTCGCAAATTAACCAACCATGTATCTAAATTGTAGGCAAACCTAATAGATTTAGTTCTTTTTACAGTTGTAAAAAACCATTTTTCTTCTTCCCTAATTGTCTGATGATTGAAACTAGTAAAAAAATAGTCTTAAAAAAACGGCCCCTAACAAACCTAGTCAAACTAAATAGAATATTCCGTAAATAAAATGTTTACATAAACTCGGACTTTTCTGATCATCAAGACCAGTGGGCGCCGGTCTAAAACCGGTGGCTGCTGTTCCTTCAGTACTTCCAGTCTTCATGTTCTTTTCTTGGTTTTTTCTGCTCAGCTACTCCCTCCTTTCTTCGTTTGCCCTCTTTTCCAACTCCACGCTTAGTGTCCTTGATCCCAGTTAAGCCAGCACTCCTCCCTTTTCAAGCGTCGGAACATAAATCTGTAAACTCGACAAAAAAACATGCAGATTCTGAACTCGAGAAATAAATGAATAAGAATGCAGATTAGCTTCTAAAAATGTAATATATATACACCCAAATGCATCTAAAACTATATATAATGACTATCTAAAATATGAATTATCAATCTGTGACATATCTAAGTCTAAATACATACATCACCAGTGCATTTATTTTTCATCGTCACAAATGGATAGAAATCACTTGTTCTTTACCTTCATGTATCGTTCATTTTACAGAAAAATCTCAATCAAGTGTGTTGTTCCCCACTTCTCTCAACATTGCAAGTGGTAGTTGGAAAGGTCTATTGACAACCTCCACCTCTGTGCGTGTGGACATCGTACTCCTAGATGTCCTACGACCTCAACGCCCATTGATGTGCATGTTTTTAGTCATATTTTTCCATATACTTTAGTGTTAATATAAGTCTTTTTCATTCGTTATGCATTGGGTTTAGTGTCTTTTGCATAGATTTTCATGTTTCATAAGAAATAGATGTCTTCACTAGATTTTGTGTGATTTACAGGATTTTTAAAGCTGTTTTTGAAGAAACTTTCAAGAAAGAAAGGATGCGGAAATGAATAAGGAGCGCATAGAAAAAAGAACGGAAGCAATTGGAGTTCAAACAAAGGAGATATGGGCATTTTACTGAGCTGTACCGACCTTACCTGAGTCGGTACCGAGGCATAATCTGATAGAACGAGCCAATTTGAGCAGCAGTACTCATACCGACTCTAAGGGGGCTCGGTACCGAGATGGCCCGGGTCGGTACAGGCTCCCTGGTGGACGGTTTTTATCCAGATTTAATTATTTTTTACCCCTTTTCTTAGATAGACTTTAAATAAAAGTGTTATATTTCCTATTTCCTAATTTAGTTTATGGGTAATTAAATATAAATAGGATTTTTAGGGTTTGAAAAGAGGAGTTTTTTTTCCAGCCCTAGTTTCATGAATTCTCAGCACACTTTTGAGAGCGTTTGTGAGAGGATTTGAGAGCTTTTTGAAGCGATTTCTTCGGCGAAGGTTGAGGAACGTTTTGTAAGGCTTTTGGGACGCATTGTTGACATTATTTCAGGTTTTATTCAATTCATAATTTCTGTTTTTATGTCTCTTTTCATGAATTTTGAGTTATTCACCATGAATATGCGTGAGTAGTCGCCTTTTCTAGGGTTGGGGTGATCCCAACGATAGTTATGCTTGCGAGTTCGCTATGAATTGATGAATTGATGGGTTTTATCTATTGTTATGTGCTATGTACTCAATGAAAGTTGGGGAAATTCCTTTTCACAATTGAATTGAAAGATTGAAATTGTGAATTGATAGTAATTAGGGTGTTGAAAAGCAAGTTTTGAATAACCTAATTAAGAAATTTAGTAAAGTTTATCGATTTATGAAAATAAGTTAATAGCTTCACTAGGGTTGATGCAAGTTGACCTTTTTAATAGATAAAAACACGAATTTCATATGATTCATTGCGATGCATGCTTAATTATCGTTGTGGTGATCTCTATGCCCTAGATCTTTTATATTATTGATATTTTTCTAAAAATTCAGCAACATACAAAAACCCAAAACTCTATACTTTTCATCCCTTCTTGCTATTTCTTGCTCTTTGGTAACTAGAATTGAGTCACTGACTTTCTCCCTGCGAACGAACTTGACCCTACTATACTATAGCGGGGTTTCGATCTTATAAATTTATTTGATTGAAAATAAACCCTTCATCAAATTGGCACCGTTGCCGGGGAGATTTCAATTGTGTCAAAGTTTTAGTTACTATTAGGGTTTGGGAATAGCCCATCCCCCTTTGCTTTTAATTGCGGTGTCTTTGTTTTTGTTTTTGGTTTCAGTTTATGCCATCGGGGCGACATCGGCTTGATTTCGATTTTGCGATCGATCCGGAACCAGAACGCTCTTTCCATCGCAGACTACGAGAAGCCAGGACAATGGGAGACAACACATGCAACAATGGCAATTATGGCAACAATGTCAACAATGTTAATGTTGCTAAGGAGATGGCTGAACTCCGTCGACAGATGGGGTAGTTTCGGCTCGCTACAGAAAGAGAAAGGGAAGCGACTGCTCGTCTGCAACAGTAGTTAGATGCTATCCCAAGGAATGCAAAACAATATATGCACCCAGAACTGAGGGTGCTTGAGTCTGCAATTGTCCTCCCTGAGATTGAGCGCAACTTTGAGATCAAATCTCACTTCATCTCTTTAATTAAAAGATCTCAATTTGAGGGCAAAGCTAATGAATGCCCTATGCTTCATATCAAGAATTTCATTGATTTATGCGATACTATTGCTGCTGATAATATATCGTTAGAGTATGTTCAATTAAAAGCTTTTAAATGGTCTCTTGCAGGAAAAGCCCTGAATTGGTTGGTGAGTCTACCGCCTAGGTCTATCACTACATGGAAGGCTTTGTATGACTTGTTCATGAAAAAAATTCTTTCCACCGGCGAAGACAATAGAGCTTAGGAAGAAGATTACCTCCTTTTACTAATTGCCAGGAGACACATTTCTAGAGACTTGGGAAAGGTTCAAGGAGTTGCAGAGACAATGCCCTACCCATGGGCAACCCGAGTATGTACTCCAAGAAATCTTCTTCCAGGGCATCAATGCAGAAACCAAGACTCGATTGAACCTACACACCGATTGTGGGTTCCTTGAGATGACTCCGACGGATGCATGGGCTCTTTTATACAAGCTAACGGAGTATGATGCTATGTATGGCACCCATGAGGCTTGACCGTCAGGTAAGAAACTTTATGAGCCTTCTTATGAAATTGACCCAGATGTGCGTAAGCAATTCCATGATGATGAGACCCGACGCCTCAAGAAACAAGTAAGTTTTCTTTCTAGAAACCAACCTTGTTTAGAATGTGGTTCTCAAGCTCATAATACTATAGATTGCGATAATATTAGCCAGGTACAAAGGGCGGAGCACTACGAAGAGGTAAGTTATATGAGGGGCCCTTATAGGCCTCCCAATTACAATAACAACTATGCAGGGAACCAAAATAACAACTATGCAGGGAGGAACAACCATTACCCTAATTGGGGTAACTATGGACAAGGCCAAGGGAGCCAACCTCCCCAAGATCAAAGGATTCCCCCATATCGGCCCCCTGGCTATCAAGAACCACCATCATGGGTACAAGAGCTTAAGAAAGGATTCAATGGGCTTCGTTCCGATGTGAATTCTCAAATTAAAGGTGTTCAAGCACAACTAGGAGATTTGGAAACATGGAAGAAGGGAGTGGAGTCTCAACTAGGGTACCTAGGGGCTCAAATCCCTCAACCTCAAGGGAAATTCCCGGGCCGCCCCGATGAGAACCCTAAAGGGCAAATAGCTGCAATTCACCTAAGAAGTGGGAAGAAAGTGCCTGGACACGAAAGCACGTCAAACGAGGAGGAAAACGGCGAAAATAGTGGCCGTACCGAGGCAGTACCAACCCCACCTGCAGGTGACGCTCCTCCCTCCAGCACAGTTTTTACCGAGGGCCGTACCGACCCCCCTAAGGGTCGGTACCGACCCCCCTTCAGCAATGACGGATTCTTCTACCGGGCCTATTTCAGCCCCGAATCCGACGAAAGTGCTTCCATATCCTCCGAAAAAGGTAAAGGACACATCGAAAGGTAAGTTTCAAAGGTTTGTAAAGATGCTTCAAAGTTTAAATATAACTATTCCTTTCACTGACGCTTTGAGTGAGATGCCTGCTTACACTAAGTTTTTGCAAGACATCTTAGCCAAGAAGAGATCCATGTCTGCGCTTTCTGACGAGGTCCGTTTAGTGAACTTCCCTGAGAAACTTGGAGATCCGGGTAAGTTTGCTATTACTATTGGTTTAGGATCTTACCGTTTCAAGGCTTTGTGTGATTTAGGTGCAAGTGTAAGCCTTCTTCCCCTTTCTATATGGTCAAAGACGAGCTTAGAAGCCCTAGAGCCCGTCAACATAAGAGTGTCTATGGCTAACGACGCAGTAGTATCACCAACTGGGGTGATTGATGATGTTCCCGTCCGTGTAGGTAAGTTTTTTGTCCCTACTGATTTTATTGTTATGGATATGCCAGAGGATCCAGTGGTTCTCATCATTCTTGGACGACCGTTCTTAGCAACCTCTGGAGCAATAATTGATGTTAGGAAGGGACTCCTAACATTTGAGATTGGGGATGACATCGTTGAGTTTCGCTTCAATCCAACGATGAAGGAAACCACGGACATGGGAGAGGTAAGCTATTTTGATTGTCTTCAGTTTGCAGGCCCAGTCTCAGGTCTTCTGGCAGACCAAGAGGAAGTTTATTCTTTAGAGGTTCTAGAAGCAATATTAAAGACGGAGGAAGAAGAGCCCACACTTTTCCCAATCGAGCCTTCTCCAGAGCTTAAGCCACTTCCAAAAGGTTTGAGGTATGCTTTCTTGGGTCCCAATTCTACTTTTCCTATGATCATTAATGCGAAATTGAATTAGGAAGAAGTAGAAAAGTTAATTCATGTGCTTAGAACCTATAGGAAGGCTATTGGTTATTCTTTTGATGATATCATTGGAATTTCACCTTCTTTGTGCATGCATAGAATATTCTTGGAGGATGATCATAAGCCAACCATAGAACGTCAGCGTAGGCTTAATCCAAATATGCAAGAAGTAGTCAAATCTGAAATTTTGAAAATGTTAGATGCTGGAATTATTTATGCTATTTCTGATAGTAAATGGGTGAGCCCTGTTCATGTTGTCCCTAAGAAAGGTGGAATGACTGTGATTGAGAATGAGAAAGGTGAGTTAGTACCTACTAGGACCACTATTAAATGGCGCATGTGCATTGATTATAGGAAGTTGAATAGTGCTACTAGGAAAGATCATTTTCCTCTTCCTTTTATTGATCAAGTTCTTGAGCGTCTAGCACAACACGATTATTTTTGCTATTTGGATGGCTATAGTTGATTTTGGCAGATTCTCATTCATCCGGATGATCAGGAGAAGACAACTTTTACTTGTCCTTATGAAACTTTTGCTTACAGGAGGATGCCATTTGGGCTCTGTAATGCCCCTGCAACTTTTCAAAGGTGTATGATGGCTATTTTTTCTGAGATGATTGAGGATATAGTAGAAGTGTTTATGGATGATTTTTCTCTTTATGGTTCTTCTTTTGATTCATGTCTTGCCAACTTGAGTAGGGTGATAGAAAGATGTGAAGAAACTAATTTGGTGCTTAATTGGGAAAAATGTCACTTTATGGTTCAAGAGGGAATTGTTTTAGGGCATTTGGTTTCAAATAGGGGAATTGAGGTAGATCGTGCTAAAATTGAATTGATTGAGAAACTACCTCCTCCCTCCAATGTGAAAGATATTAGGAGCTTTTTAGGACATGCAGGTTTTTATAGGATATTCATTCAAAACTTCTCAAAGATTGCTAAACCTCTAACTAATTTGCTTATGAAAGATGTAGCCTTTGAGTTTTCTGCAGAATGTCTTGATACATTCAACAAGTTAAGAGAAGCCCTTATTTCCGCTCCTATTATGCAATCGCCCGGTTGGAACCTTCCCTTTGAGATCATGTGTGATGCTAGTGACTATGCTGTGGGTGTCGTGCTTGGGCAAAGGAAAGACAAGAAGCTTCATGCAATCTACTATGCAAGTAAGACACTCGATGAAGCGCAAAGTAAGTACACCACGACGGAGAAGGAATTCCTTGCCGTGGTATTTGCCTTTGAAAAGTTTCGTACTTATTTAGTAGGCTCTAAGGTCATTGTTTATACGGATCACGCAGCGGTAAGGTATTTGATGACTAAGAAGGATGCCAAGCCTAGGCTCGTTCGGTGAATGCTTTTGTTGCAGGAATTTGATTGTGAGATTAGGGACAAGAAAGGAGCGGAAAATTCGGTGGCTGACCATCTGTCTAGGTTGCCCTTAAACCACCTGAAGGAGTCCGAAAATGAAGTGCCAATCAATGACTCCAGGCCGGACGAAAGCCTCCTTAAGCTCATTCGCTCTGATTCGGTGAGTTTCGGGGAGGATTCCTTTTATACCCCTTCTTCTTCTCCTATATCTTACCATATTTATGCCGTTAAAGGGTCTAGGACCCTTTGGTTTATGGATTTCGCTAATTATATTGTAGGGGGAGAAATCCCTAAGGATTTGACCTGGCAAGCCAAGAAGAAGTTCCTCCACGACGTCAAACACTATTATTGGGATGAACCTTACTTGTTCAAGAAAGGAAGTGACCACATCTTTAGACGTTGTGTTCCGGATGAAGAGATTGAGAGCATCATTAAGCATTGCCACACTCTTCCGACGGGTGGCCACGCAAAGAGCTTCAAGGCCACGGCGAAGATTCTTCAAAGTGGCTTCTACTGGCCTACCTTGTTCAAGGATGTACATGCTTACATTGAAGGTTGCGATGAGTGCCAAAGAGCGGGGAATATCAATTGGAGACATGAGAACCCTCTCACCGGAATCCTAGAGGTTGAACTTTTCGACGTATGGGGTATTGATTTTATGGGTCCCTTCCCTTCATCAGGGCCTTATAAATATATCGTGGTAGCGGTTGATTATGTTTCTAAATGGGTTGAGGCAATAGCTACACATACTAATGATTCTAAAGTTGTAGCTAAATTTATGAAGACTAACATATTTCCCAGGTTTGGAGTTCCAAGGGTTCTTATTAGCGATGGAGGATCTCACTTCATAGAGAGGGGCTTCGAGGCTCTTTTGGCTAAGTATGGGGTGACTCATAGGGTGGCAACACCTTATCACCCTCAAACTAGCGGCCAAGTGGAGGTTTCAAATCGGCAAATAAAGAGCATCTTAGAGAAGACGGTGTTGCGCTCACGAAAGGATTGGTCATCTAAGCTAGATGATGCACTTTGGGCCTATAGAACGGCGTACAAGACACCATTGCGCACAACTCCCTACAACTTGGTTTATGGTAAGTCTTGCCATTTGCCCGTCGAGCTTGAGCATAGAGCTTTATGGGCTCTCAAGGAGCTTAACATGGACCTTGACGCGGCCGGAGCAAAGAGATTCATGGACTTGCAAGAATTGGAGGAGTTGAGGCTCAAAGCTTATGAAAATGCCGAAATCTACAAAGAGCGCACCAAGAAGTGGTACGACAAGAAGTTGGTCCCAAAGACCTATGAGGTAGGTGATAAAGTTCTTCTTTTCAATTCTAGATTGCGATTGTTTCCAGGGAAGCTTAGATCGAGATGGAGTGGGCCATTCGTGGTTCATCATATCTATCCCCATGGAGCGGTGGATCTAGTTGATGAAGGAGGAGCCATATTTAAGGTCAATGGCCAACGACTCAAGAAATACTATGATAGAGTGGATCCGGAGGAAGAAATAAGAGTTACTTGGGCTCTTACAGCATTGGAATGAAGATGAGGTAACCACGCCAAGCTAACGACGTTAAAGGTAGCGCTTACGGGAGGCAACCCGCTTTATTTCCCTTTCTTTCTAAATTTTATTTTTAGTTTTTAAATTTTAGGATAGGTAGGATAGCTGGGGTAGAGCATATTGCACTAACTATGCAGGTATTAGGAGGAAACCACTGGAAAAACGGGCGAAAAATGGAAAAAGAAGCTAAAAAACACCTGTACCGAGGTCGTACCGAGGTACCTAGGGTCGGTACTGACCCCCCTGACGGACATGTAAGTGAATCTCGAAGAACCAAGAAATTCCAGTAGCTTTACCGAGGCCGTACCGAGGTACCTAGTGTCGGTACCGACTCCCCTGATGGACATGAATATGTTTCGTTCTAAGAGCAAGAGGGTTAGAGAGTCATCTTCTACGGTTACATTGGATGACGTGATCATATACGACGCCCGCACTAGTACAAAAACGGGATTTTAGCCCGGATATTTTGGGTCATATAACCCGGATCTGACAATTTATAGCTCCGGGCTTCAGGTTGGTTGGGGTGAAAAATAGGTATAGTTTTATAGCCCGGATATTGGGAAATAAAATCCGGGGTATATAACCCCACCAACATTCCCCAAAAGGTGAGCTGAAACACACGCCCGGGGTATATACTAAAATATCCGGGGTATATACTTAAAATATCCGAGGTATAAACCCCATTGAATCCGGGTTATAATTATATTTAATCCGGGGTACAAAATGTAAGTAGTCCGGGCTATATTCTTGTTGTTTGTATGAGTAATTTATTTATACCATTAAATGTAGCCCGGGGGTTTAAAAAAGTATCCGGGGTATATAACCAATCCATTTCATCATACAATTTCACACTATATAAACCGGAGCATTAGATCCGGGCTATATAAGTTTTTTTGCAAAGCTTTCATTCATTATATTACCATATTTCCTGGAATATAATATGTAGTTCAGATCCGAGTGGCATGAAATCAATAGGTACCCACAAGTAAACAAATTGAAAGATACATTACAATACAGGAATTGAAATTTCTACAGAGTTTGAAGTTTTTACAAGGATTCAAAACATGTAAATGTTCATCAGCAAACACTTGAAACAATTTCTTACAAGGTCTCAAGTCAAGTACATGACCCATACCCGTGTGAAAAAAGATAAGTCTATCAGTCATGCGATCTTGCTGCAAAATCAAGATGAACAGTCCGAAACTTCTTCCAAACCCAAGAGACTTTGATCAACCTTGCCTAAACACAAAGTCAAAAATAGGAGAAAATTATGAACCAAAATCATAAGTTTTAGACGTACAACAGGGTACTTCCTTTGATTTCCTTATCAAAATTTGTAGCTAAGAAAATGAAGTTCAATAACTTAGACAACTTGAATAAATTCTTATTTAATCTCTCTAAATCGGAGCACTTTCTAGTAACAAAAATAACATAACAACTTGTATCTCAAATCCATCAAGTCCAATAATCCAGCATTTCACCAATCATTTACCTAATCACCACAAGTAGACCACAAGACATCATTTTCCCCAAAATCTAATGACCAATTAAAGGACAACCAAATCTACAATCAAGCTAAAAAAATCAAAACTGATCTAACATTGGCTTTGGACGGTTGCAGTGGGAGTTGGAAGCTTCGAAGGCAAATTGGCACGATCAGGGACGACAACAACAACCAAATCCAAATCAGAAAACAACTACAACAAAAGCAAAACATGTTTCCAGCATAAATTACCATTCTTATTGAATGAGATTATTCCCTATAATGTAACCATTACAACTAACAACTCCAATGAAAATGGTTTATCCAATAAAATTTTTATAGGTAGGCTATAAAGAGGGCACCATTCGAACAAAAAAAGGCATTATTGCTAGTAAAGGAGCACCAAACGAAATTGTCCCTTTTTTTTATCACCAACAAGTCAATAATTCTAGATACTATGGAAAAATACTATAACTTTAAATCTTATATAACAAAATATAACTTTATTTTAGTAAATTAATAAGCTATACTATAAAGTGGAATTATTGTTAATCAAGGAAAAATACTATAACTTTGAATCTTATATAAAAAATATAACTTTATTTTAGTAAATTAATAAGCTAGACTATAAAGTGGCATTATTGGTAATCAAGGAGTCATGGTCAATGTATGTGCAAGCAAGGATGATCTAATATGTATCAGTCTACATTTATCCAATCTTAAAGAAAATAAATAAATTATGTCATCATATAAAAGTTAATAGAGCTTGTAAGAATCACTGCAAGTCACATTTTGTAAGTTAAATATTTCAAGTTCTGGCTATAGTTGATATTTATCCAATCTAAAAAAAGAAGAATTATGTTATAAATGAAAATATGGGGCACTTTGAAAAAAAATCCAAGAATGGGGTACTTTAGATGAAGTCACTGTCAAAAATTCCATGAATCAACTAATTTGAATCAAGCTAGTACTACATAACATAAATTCTAATTCATACTCTCGGCTTCACATTAGTAGGTTTCACATTTAGAATTTCATATAACACATGATCAGGCAGTAAAAGCATAGTTACTCTATAGAACACACTATGTTAGGATTGATTAAAATTGATTCCCAATTAATTAGATCGTAAATAACTCAACTACCCAACTGAAGGTTGATTGGCACTTTGTAGCCTACCTATCTCCAGTTCAAGAGAAGGCATAATAAAATTTGAGTCAAACAAATCAAGAAAGAGGAAAACACTAGTGAGGCTGAGTGTGTAAAACAAATAGCAATTTGAGGTGGATTCATTCATCAAAAGAGGATAAGTATTCATAGTTTGGTGTTCTCTCAAAGCAAAAAGTTAGTTTGGAGCTCTTTTTTCCCCTTTTCCCTACATAAAGCACCAGACAACATCCACACAAACAGAAATGAAGGCTGGATGACAGCAAGAGTAAAGTCAAGCAACATTAAACTCACAACCACACAGGAACCTTGGAAATCTTGATGAACTCCAAATAATAACAAATAGGCAACAATCACAATTCACAAGCCCTAAAGGATGAAAAACGAAATTAAAGGAAAACATTTACCTCTATAGTTTCCATTTCTATCATCCAAACGTTGACGTTCAGATCGTCAATAAGGCATGGACTCTGATAGTCAATAGTGGTGGCACTCACAATATAACGATGGACTTCTGGCTGAGCGCGAGAGAGATCGACGGTAAATAGATGTAAGCGAGAGGTAGAAATCTAATCAGACTAGAGATCGAGGGAGGTCGAGCAACAGAATTCTCAGATCTCTAAATGGGGACGGCGAAGGAGATCGAAGGGGGACATTCTAGATCTAGAACGAGGAAGACGAGAGGGGATGTGATAGAGGAGGGCTCGAGTTTAGGGGTCTTCAATGGCAGACGCTCGAGGCTGAGTACATGACAAGAGGGCGAAATAGGCCGAGGGAAGCAGGGCAAAGGGGCTTATGATCTCCGATCTGTTAGGGAGAGGGAAAGGCGGCGTTGGTCGGGTTCTTCTTCTCCGTTATCTAGAGCGAGATGCGGGAGAGAGAGAGGGGGACGGTCGGGAGTGTGAGAGAGATCTCCATGAGAGGAAGCTTGGGCATGAAAATGGAGATTTTTTTTTTTGAACCGGAAATAATTTGGCACTAAGGGGGCCTTAGGTGCCAAGAGCATCCAAGAGGATGATATTACGTAGCTCTGAGTGGTCAGGAGGCAGAGGGCCAGAGAAGACAAATTGAAGATGCGATAACCAGTCCGCAGCTTGGTTTGCTTCCCTAAGAACATGACGAATCTCAAAAGATTGAAAGAAACCCAGGGAGGCTAGACTGTCAGAGACAATCATTTCCGAGTCGCCCGGAGGTTTCCCTAAGCCCTTAAGGCTATTAATTATGGTGAGGTTGTCACCTTCGACCGTTAGTTTTGAGATGTTAAGTTCTCGTGCTGCATTTATACCATTCCAAAGACCAAGAGCTTCCGCTCCCGAAACCGAAGGAATGGAAGAGTACCCGGTCTCACAGAAAATAGGAGAACCAGTGTGGTTTCTGATAATATATCCGTATGAGCCAACCGAGGTTGCGCTCAGGGCACCGTCAAAGTTGAGTTTGTGAGCTCCAGAGGTTGGGGCCGTCCAGTAAGTCCTTTTTCTTGCAGTTTTGGATAGGTGTCGGACTACTTGGTTTGTGTGTTTGCATTCATGGTTATCATCATCTTGTCTGAGAGATTTCCAAAGATAAATTTGGTCTTTAATGAAGGCTATTGTTTTTTTGACATCGGGTTTGATATTGTCAAATAGGGCCTTGTTTCTGAAATACCAAATACACCACCAGCCGAAAGCAAGCTTCTCAAAATTTTGAGTTCCAATTCTGTCCTTTATGTTGGAGATTATGTTATTTAGCTCCGTGTCTACCATAAAGCACGAGTTTAGGGTTCTGGCCATCTTTGTGTCTAAGTTTGTCAACGTAGTTCGAGTGATGGGGCAGTGCCATAATAGGTGAGATAAGTCTTCGTAATTTTGGTCACATTGTGGGCATGTAGTAGGGGTTCCAAATCCGCTGGAGGCAAGTCTGGCAGAAGTGGGAATACCATTTTTTGTTATTTTCCATAAAAAAGCTTTGATTTTTGGTGGTATGTCGAGATTCCAAATCCATCTTATATCTGATTTCTGATGTTGTTTGGCGCTGTTGATCATCAGCATAGCAGAGCTAGTACTAAACCAACCGTTCTTGCTCCATTTCCAGTATAACCTGTTCGTGTGTATGTTTTTTGGGATTGGAGATGCCGATATTTTTTCATTTACGTCTGTTGGTAGAGTACCCTGTAGTGTTGTATGTAATTTTTCTACATTCCACTCCTTGTTAGTAGTAATAAAATGTTGCGTGGATATGGTAGTATTAATTTGTCCAACATCGGAGACAAATGAGATGAGGGGTGATTGTCCCGTCCAATGGTCTAACCAAAAATTAATGTTTTCCCCATTACCAATAGCCCATCGGAGCCCATTTTTAAAAAGGGGCAACAATTTGGTGAGCTGCGACCATTGCCAAGAAGAGGCACCCTTCCTTCGATAATTAAGAATGTGTTGATTTTTTAGGTATTTTTCTGAAACCAATGCTACCCAGGGGTTGTGGGGCTCTACTAGTATTTTCCATAGTAATTTCAGTTGCAATGCCTTGTTCATGTCTTCCGAGGTTCTAAGTCCTAGACCTCCATTTGATTTATCCTTGCATATCTCATACCAACTAATAAGTGGCTTGTGTTTAGGCCCCTTGTTCCAAAGGAAGTTTCTGTTGAGCTTATCTAGTTCCAAATGTATGGACTTCGGTAGTAGGAAGCACTGCATTAGGTGTAAAGGCTTTGCCGATAGTGTAGTTGTTATTAAGGTACAGCGTCCAGCTTGGGATAGACAGTTGGCTTTCCATTTATGAAGTTGGGCCTTGCTTGTGTTTAATAGGTCTTTGAAATCATCCTTAGTGGGGCGGCCAGAAAAAACCGGGCAACCAAGATAAGATCCTAAGTTATTTGTATGCGCGATTTCCAGTTCATTACGAATCATGTTGATTTGGCCTGGTGTGATATTTGGCGTTGTTTGAAACTGTGATTTATGTCTATTTACTGTTTGTTCTGATAGTGAAGAGAATTCCCTAAGTATTTTGTTGATTTGATCACAGGCCGATTTTGAAGCAGACGCAAAGATGATAATATCATCAGCAAAGGCCAGAAAAGGAAGCCTAATTCCATTTCACGTTATCGTGATCCCAAGATGACTCCGAGGGGTTGTTGCTTCCTGGTAAAGTCCCCGAGCTAGCACTTCAGTTATTATGAGGAAAAGGTAAGGCGATGAAAATGGAGATTTGTCCTCCATGAAAGCGGCGCACAAAGGACTGGAGAAGGAAAATTAGGTTTTAGGGTTTTTATTAAAATAATAATAATAATAATAATAATAATAATAATAATAATAATAGTAATAATAATAATAATAATAATAATAATAATATATACCCCGGATATTTGAGCCCCGGGCTATGTATATATGGAGTTGGGGCAAATTATAAGTTTATACCCCGGATATTCACTTGCTAAAACGCCCGGGCTATATAAATGTACTGACCTATTACCACGTTTAAATATAGCCCTGGGTTTTTCATATTATCCAGGCTAAATAGTTTTTTAATTTACTGAAAATAAAAAACAATGTTTTTTAGCCTTTATACCCCGAGATTTTGAGATCCGGGCTAATAGCCTATGAGCTAAAATCTAGTTTTTGTACTAGTGCCGTCAGAAGAAGGAGTACAAGGACATCCTCAAGAACCACAAGCTTCAGGCTCAGTGGTATGACCTTAGATATGGAGTGATCCTGGGAATACAGGATGACATAGTGGAGGCCTTTTCCTATTTAGACGCCACGTGTCTACTGGATCCTGTCCCGCGCTTCTACCCAGCCCTCGTTGCTGAGTTCGTGGCTACTTTGCAGACGGACGTCAATGGGCCGGATTTTGAGGGCCCTATTACATTCTAGCTAGGGAATGAGATGCACACATTCACCTTGCAGCAGTTCAACGCTCTGTTGGGATTCCCCAACCCTGTAGAGCCATACAACGTCGTCAACTGCAGGGCTTTGGATACATGGAAACTGATCACCGACACGCCCAGATGGCCTGAAAGAGCTTTTTCAAGTAAGGATATCGCGAACCCTCTTTTTCGCATTATCCTTAGGATTTTTGGTAGTACTATTTGGGCAAAGAAGGAGCTTTCTAGGCCTACAAGGATGGAAATTGCTTGTTTAAGGGGGATGTTATTCGAGATAGAGACGCCCCTAAATTTGGGTTATGAGTTCCTTGCGCATGTTAGAGATTACACGAAGAACGCCGATGAGATTTGGTTTGGTGGTATGGTTGTGCTTTTGGCCAAGCGCCTACAAGTTGATCTAACCAGATACAAGTCTACGGCTACTCAGCTTATAGACATTACTTATTTGACAAGTGCTAAGGTGATCACGAGGAAAAGGGATAGGTACTTTTCTACTTTTCATGGTTATAATGTTGAGATTCTCAAGCAGAACTTGGACCTGTTGTATGTACCAAATTGGCACAACACTTGGGCTGTGGAATATTGTCCAACCTCAGAGGTCATTTTAGGAGATCCTCTGAGACGTTAGCGACCGCCCAGGTATCCCCATCCAGAGGACACATTAGGTTTAGTGGTTCACCAGCCGGAGCATACTGAATTCATGGATCATGACGCTAGGCCTAGTAGCCACTACTTTTCTGATGAGGCTGGCCCGAGTAGGACTTCTACACATCAATCTTCTTTTGATGATATCATGCGCAAGCTGCAATATCTGAGATTAGGCCATGAGAGCTTGCAGGAAGGGCAGACTGTTCTGAGGGATGAGTTTACACGCTTGAATGAGAGGATGGACCTACAGGAAGCATGCACGTCCTCTTTTACATCTTTGGTATCCTCTCTCTTCCCACAGAACCCATACCCACCACCACGGCCGCCCTCTGAGTAGAGTTTCTTGATTTCTTCAACAGCTTCTACATCTTGTTTTTGTGAGTTTCTGAGTCTTTTTCCTTTTACTTTGATTTTCTTTTGACAGTGGGGACACTGTCTATTTTTATGTATAGGGTGGGGGATTCAGAAAACTTATGTGTCATTATTTTTTAGAATTGTTCTTCTATGTGTTGTTCTGCACTTCATTTTATTTGGATTATGTTATGCATTCATGTTTAAGTCTTATGCATTTTAAGTTTTAAGTCCTTAGTCATATTTTAATTATCTTAGTCATGCTTTAAGTTAAAAAAAAAAGAAAAAAAAAAGAAAAAGAAAAGAAAAGAGAAATGCATGTTTATTTTATGTGTTAGTTTTAGCTTTACACCTTAACTTAGATGTCCTATGATGATAAATAATGGTTGACGTGATGATATAAGTCCCATAGCATAATACGGTTAGGTAGACATAATTGAGCGTATATGATCTAAGTTCCTAGGCATGACTGAAGTCCAACAAAAATTTTACCTAGTGAGAATTTTGGCCTTATAGGGAGAACATAAAAATCCCTTTGCTTTCTTGAGTGAGTTTACTCTTCATATGTATATTATTTCTGAGTATTGCGTTGATTATCTATTTTTCGATGCCAATATATATATATATATATATATATATATATATATATATATATATATATATATATATTTGATGTGAATGATAATTAAATGATGGAGGCACATTTTGAGCCAATTTTATCCTCTCTTTACCTACCCTACATTATCTCTGCTTGAAGCAAATAATTAGCCTGAGACCTTTATATATTATATAAGCTATACAAAATTATTTCCTAGCCGAATTGAGCCTGACCCCCATTTGGGAATTAAGACTTAGAGTTGGTTGGATTAATGATTTAGTGGAAAAAATGAGCTTATGTTTGCGTTCGAGTGAGAAGAATTTTGAGTTTATGGAAGCATGGGTTGGTTTTATTTTTTTTATCTTGCTACATATTATGTAAAAGAATTTTTGACTCACATTATAAATGCACTATTCTTATTTTATTTTATTTTATTATTTTCGTTCTCAAAAAAAAAGAAAAAAGAAAAAAGAAAAAAAAACAGAGAAAAACAGAACTAAAAAGAAAAAAAAGGTGAAGTTATTAGTAGATGAATAAAGTGCATGAGCTAGCCAAATAGTTCTTATTTATTTTCTTTTATGCATGAGAGGTATCTAGAGTTGAAAAAAGGGTTGAGTTCTTCACGAGATATGTTGATGAGTTTGGTTGATTCATATGATTGAGAGTTATGGTTTGGTTGAGTCGTGTTGAAGATTTAGGAGTCTTGATTCCCGAATTTTATTGAGCACCACATAGCCAAATAATTACATGTCCTTTATTTCATACCAAACCCCATTACAACCCCGCTGAATCGAGTCTTCTTTGAAGTCTTCCATTGAGCGAAAGACCTCCTGATGATTTTTGTTTGCATTAGCATTAATTGGTTGCGAATTTGGTGATATAATTTTCAATATATAAGAGTTTTTGCATTTGAATTTGAATTGAGAGTTGTTCTTAAAGCCTAAACACATGAGAGCGAGTGAAACACTTTCCCCTGTGAGGTTGGATGGATAAGCATGCATGCTACTTGATCACTCATGTACATGCTACGACGTTTGTCTACTTTATTCATGTTGTACTAAATTGAAAAGGCAAGTGCGTAAAGAGTATGTTTGTGGGATAAAAGACTCACTTTAGGTTATTACTTGAGGACAAGCAAGTTTAAGTATGGGGTATTTTGATGTTGATGTTTTTAGTCATATTCTTCCATATACTTTAGTGTTAATATAACTCTTTTTCATTCATTATGCATTGGGTTTAGTGTCTTTTGCATAGATTTTCATGTTTCATAAGAAATAGATGCCTTCACTAGCTTTTGAGTGATTTATAGGATTTTTGAAGCTGTTTTTGAAGAAACTTTCAAGAAATAAAAGATGCGGAAAAGAATAAGGAGCACATAGAAAAAAGAACGGAAGCAATCGGAGTTCAAACAAAGGAGATATGGGCATTTTACTGAGCTGTATCGACTCAGTACCGACCCCACCCGAGTCGGTACCGAGGCATAATCTGACAGAACGAGCCAATTTGAGCAACAGTACTCATACCGACCCTAAGGGGGCTCGGTACCGAGGTGACCCGGGTCGGTATAGGCTCCCTGGCGGACAGTTTTTATCCAGATTTAATTATTTTTACCCCTTTTCTTAGATAGACTTTAAATAAAAGTGTTATATTTCCTATTTCCTAATTTAGTTTATGGGTGATTAAATATAAATAGGATTTTTAGGGTTTGAAAAGAGGAGTTTTTTTTCAAGTCCTAGTTTCATGAATTCTCAGCACACTTTTGAGAGCGTTTGTGAGCGGATTTGAGAGCTTTTTGAAGCGATTTCTTCGGCGAAGGTTGAGGAACGTTTTGTAAGGCTTTTGGGACGCATTGTTGACATTATTTCAGGTTTTATTCAATTCATAATTTCTGTTTTTATGTCTCTTTTCATGAATTTTGAGTTATTCACCATTAATATGCGTGAGTAGTCGCCTTTTCTAGGGTTAGGGTGATCCCAACGATAGTTATGCTTGCGAGTTCGCTATGAATTGATGAATTGATGGGTTTTATCTATTGTTATGTGCTAAGTACTCAATGAAAGTTGGGGAAATTCCTTTTCGTAATTGAATTGAAAGATTGAAATTGTGAATTGGATAGTAATTAGGGTGTTGAAACGCATGTTTTGAATAACCTAATTAAGATTTTTAGTAAAGTTTATCGATTTATGAAAATAAGTTAATAGCTTTACTAGGGTTGATGCAAGTTGACCTTTTTAATAGATAAAAACATGAATTTCATATGATTCATTGCGATGCATGCTTAATTATCTTTGTGGTGATCTCTATGCCCTAGATCTTTTATATTATTGATATTTTTCTCAAAATTCAGCAACATACAAAAACCCAAAACTCTATACTTTTCATCTCTTCTTGCTATTTCTTGCTCTTTGGTAACTAGAATTGAGTCACTGACTTTCTCCCTGCGAACGAACTTGACCCTACTATACTATAGCGGGGTTTCGATCTTAGAAATTTATTTGATTGAAAATAAACCCTTCATCACCCATACCCCCTAGCACATGTTGAAGAACGTGTTAATGTTTCTAGCGAAGCATCTACCATATTCGACGATCCCCTTTTTTATTCCCTGGCTCTCGACAAACAACACACTGACCTTCGTTGTCCATATGAACCACAAGATGACCTGGGTGTACCCACATCTCTCCCTATCAGACGTTATGGCTCCTTGTCTGATAATGATGATGATGAAGCCTCCATGAGTCGACACTCCAGTGAGACATCACGAAGAAGGACAATCGACGCTGGATATTGTTCTATGTTTTCTTAGGGGGTCATCCCTTCTTCGCCGAATTCATAGTAGGAGGATAGATGGATGAAGACCCGAGGCTATGATTACGTCAGTACTCCAACCATATATATAGGCGACATGAGTCCTCTTGCTTATGAGTCAATCAACCGGGACATATTCACCTCATGAATGTTGGTAGGTGACTCACCATCAATATCATCGTCCATGATCCTATTCTCATACCACTCCACTTGCTGCCAAAATACATGAAAATCTTTCATCTTGATAAGTGACGAGAGGGTTTCTCGACCAAATAAATTTATAGTCAAGACCCCCGCTATAGTATAGGGGAGTCAGGTTCGTCCTCAGGAGAGAAGTCAGCGGTTCTAGGTTTAGTTGGTTTCGGCGTTCGGGAGTAGCGGGAAAAGGGGGTGGTCGATTGCTGTCGATATCTCTGCAGAATTTAAATAATAAAATAAAATATTAAAAGTGCAAACTTCCAAGGTAAGGGATCACCACAACAATAAACGTATGTATAAATCTTGAATAACATAAAAGAGCATGCTTTACATCAAAGAATCAACTTTCGCTAATTCCAACAATTTAGGTAAATCAACTCTCGAAAATAAACCTAATTGTTTCTACCTTTTCTTAATTAGGATTCATAAACGTGCGAATAAAAACCCTAATTACTATCTAAGTTTGCAACATGAATTCCTTGAACTTTCATCCAAGGGTTAAGCATAGAGGTAGATGATGATAGAAACACACACAATTATGAATTCATCGATTAAGAACACATGCCTATCGTTGGGCTCACCCCAACCCTAGAAGAGGGGAATTAGAAACAAAACATGAAAATAAACAACTAACTTTAAATTAAAACTAAAACTTACAAAACCTTCAATCTTCACTCTAGGCTCTCCTCCTAACTACTTCCGTCTGAAGACGACTTGACTTGAATGATTGAAAAACCAGCCCCTAGGGCTTTATTTATAGGGCTCAGTCCTAGCTATTCTAAGAGAGCAATCTATCTAAATCTATCTAAAGATATACTTCTAGATAAAAGGAAATAAATCTAAATTGGTAAAATAGATAAATCCTTAGGGTAATTAATTGTTCAACCCTTTAGGATAGAAAGTAGATAAAATATCTTCTCCTTCATGTGCAAGTTTCCTCCACTCGGATTAGGACTCGATATGGCTCAAAATCGGCTTCTGGGGTTCACTCGATAACGACCATGTTCAGTCGATATCAACATGTCTTCTCAGCTTCACTCGATCTCTGCCTCTAAAGGTGATTTCGACCATGTCTTGACTCGATATCGACCAAAGTTGGTCGATATCGACCTCTTCTGTGCAGCTTCCAAGTGCTGAGTCGATTTCTGGCATTTCTGGTCGACGTGCTCCACTCGATATCGATCAAGTAAGGTCGATATCGACCTTCTTGACAGTTCTCAACATTCTGCATCCGTCTTGAAACGCACTTTCCCGAGTCCTCGTTCGTCCGATTGATGATGTACATATTTATATCTCCTTTTATTGCATCTTTTGACTTCATATTTCATTCGATTTCCAAAGAAAATGTTCAAAAGAATATAAACTTGTGTAAGAATGGGTTAAAGTGAAAGAAATAGGGTCTGCACAAGTTTTGAGCTAACCATGCAGGAATTCGAGCGAAATCGGAGTCAAAACGGAGAAGCCAAGTGAAGCTGAGAAGAGGTAGATATCGACCTTCAACATAGATATCGACCTCTGGTGTCGATATCAACCCTCATATCGACCTCAACATAGACATCGACTGAAGCTGAACAAGTCGAGGAGGAACAGAGACCTCGATATCGACCTTTGGTGTCGATATCGACCCCTTACCTCGACAGAAGATAGACTCGTGTTCGAGATGCGGATTGGAAACTTTATCTTCAAGGAGGAACGGAATTATCTTACACATTCAAGATAGATGGCAGTTGAAGACTTATTTATCTTTTTACCTTAAAGTTTTATCAAAATAAAACACCTATCCTAATTATTTGGATAGAGTTCATAGTTTAGATAGGAGTTACAATCCTTGGATAGCGAGGATTAGTAGCCAATAAATAAAGCCCTAGGGGGCTGGCATCCAATTCAAGATCAAATCCAAGAAACAACCATCCAATCAATCAAGACAATCAATAGCAATAGAGTTAGAGAGAAGTTTTAGGGTTTGACGTTTGCGAAAGTTGACGTTGAGTTGTAAAGCTTCGGAGTTTATTTTAATGCAAGTTTCTTATTTTCAATCAACAATGAGTTCCATTATGAGAAGTGAGTAGTTCCCCAAAGCTCTTAGGGTCGAGGTGAGCCCGACGTTAGCCATGCACGCTTGAGGTAAGTATTTGATGTCGATATCGTTGTGTCTATCTCTCCTCCTACAATTCTATGTTTAGTCCTAATCGAAAGAAAAGGGATTCATGCTAACAACTTGAGTTATAAACATAAAATTGGTAGAGACAATTAGGTTTATTTGCAAGAGTAATCCTAAGAGTTGGTGTACAGCGAAAGCTTGTCCCTCGGGTGAAATAGCGCAATTCTCCGTCTTATTTATCTTATCGCATGCATTGGTTAACGTTGTGGTAAACCCTAATCCTAGGAGTTGCCTTTTACATAAGTTAATTCACTAAAACCTCTGTTTTATTTCTGATTATTGCTTCCTTCCCATTCTTAAATCTTCGGCCTTTCTTTGCCGACGAAGAACTAACCCACTGCAGGAAGACGTCGATATCGAGGCCAGACATCGATATCGACCACACTAACAGATCGACAGTCTTCTGAGTCAATCTCGAGACTCCAGGGTCACTGCTGCAAACATCGAAATCGACCCTAGACGTCGAAATCGACCCTACTGTGTCGACTGGCAGTCTTCTGAGCAAGTCGATTTCGTGACTGACATCGATATCGACCCTTTCCAATCGATATCGACCACTTGTTTTTGTCTCTGCAGGTCTTCTATTGCAGAGAACATCGACAGCCGATGTCAACATCGAGTCCCAAGGTCGAAATCGAGGCTTCTGGTCGACGAAGACTTGAGATTTCCAAAGCTACTAGGATCCCGCTGACACGCCTCCTCGTGGATCGATCCTGACTACCCTTCCACTACAACGGGAGGAAGTCTTGTAATTATTTGCATAGGATAGGAGTTGGTTTACGTTTATTACATCTTTATTATTTGTAATTACTCGACATATCATCCTCCTCCTAACAAACAAATTGGCGTCGTTGCCGGGGAGGCAATCAATCGCGCCCTAGTAGTCTATCTCACGTCTCTACCTAGTTTGGTTTTGCAGGTGTATGCGACGCGCTGATCGCCCACCTGAATTTGAAGGAGTAGACGACCCTGAGCGTTATTTCCATCTAAGGGCCGAAGCTCAAAGAATTATGGCATACAACACGAACCAGGCTGAACTTATTGAGCAACTAAGGAAGCAGGTTGAGGACCTAACGACTAGAGAGGCGGCACTTAAGGAGCGTGCGGATAGGGAGGAGGAAGGCCGGAGGCAAATAGAATCCCAAATCAATGCCCTCCCTAGGAATGCCAAGCAATATATGCACCCCGCTCTCACAATGCCTGAATCGGCAATTCTTATCCCTGCCTCTAATTTTGAAATAAAACCTAACTTTCTAACTGAGATTAGAAGGCACCAATATGAAGGAAAACCTAACGAATGCCCTATGGCACATATTTCAACCTTCTTAGACCTCTGTGATACTATTTCTGATGGACGAAGTCTTGAATATGTCCAACTAAAAGCCTTTCGATGGTCTCTTACAGGAAAAGCATTGCAATGGTTGGAGAGCCTAGCCCCAAGATCGCTCCGCACCTGGAATGAAGTCAAGGACGCGTTCCTCAACAAGTTCTTCCCTCCTTCTAAGACAGCGTTGATCCGACAGAAAATCACGGCTTTCAAAGAAAAGCATGGTGAGGCTCTGGCGACTGTTTGGGAAAGGTTTAAGGACCTACTACTATCATGCCCGACGCATGGCCAACCACCGTATGTAATTCAAGAGATCATATACAATGCTCTTGACGCTGAAACTAAGGAGAGGATCAACACCTACAACTCCTATGGCTACCTTGAACTCCCTCCACAAGAGGCTAGGGAGACCATAGAGTGGTTGGTGGAGTTCGACAATACATATGGGACTCCTGAGGCTTCCGACACACTATTATCGTCGAGACCTGCCCCATCTATGCCATTATATGAACCCTCCAATGTAATCGATCCGGATGTAAAGGAGCAATTTCATAGGGATCAACTTCGAAAGCTCCAAAAGCAACTGAGGTTCCTTTCAGCGAACCAAGATTGCATTGAATGTGGATCGCAGTGGCACACCACCGTCGAGTGCCCCCATGCCGAACAAGTACACCTAGCGGAGACTCACCAGGAGGCGCGCTACATGAGGGGCCCCAATCACCAATATTGGGGAGACCAAAGGTTCCATCAACCACAAAGGAACCAGGTTAACCCTAGGGACCCTCCGCCTTATAGAGCTCCTGGGCACCCGGAGAGAGACCAAAAGAAGGATGATCTTCAACTTCTGCTAGATGAGATAAGGAGGAATCAAGCTATGAATGATCAATCCAAAAATGCCATCCATTCTCAACTCAATCACCTTACCACAAGGATTGGGGAGATGGATATATGGAAAAGGAACGTAGAGACCAAACTGGGTCAATTGGTGGCACAAATCCCTAGACCGTCCGAAACACTTCCTGGGCAACCCACTAAAAATCGTAAGGGGCAATCCGGGATGGGCCATGTCACAGCCATATAATTAAGGAGTGGAAACAAAGTACAAAAGCCACGAACGGAATCGGAGGAGAAAGCAGCAAATCCAGTCGACATCGACAGCCTTGTCGATGTCGAGGGAGACGTCGATATCGACCCCCAGGTCGACACCCAGGTCGATGTCGAGGCCACTACAGAGCCATCAAAGCTACAACAGAGGTCGACATCGACCACCCCAGTCGATATCGACCAGAGCCCAGTCGACATCGATGTCCAGCAGGCCCCTCCGACCACCGTTTTAGCCCCTACGCCAAAGAAGACGTTGCCATTCCCATCCAAAGCATTGGAGGATCCCACCAAAGGTAAGTTTAGGCGCTTTGTAAAAATTCTTGAAGGTCTCAACGTTACTATCCCTCTTACAGAAGCCCTAAGCGAGATGCCCACCTATGTGCGATTCCTGAAAGACATCCTTAGCAAGAAGAGATCCATGGCAGAGATCGCAGAGGAGTGCTCAAAAATGGACTTCCCTGAGAAGAGGAGTGATCCAGGGAAGTTTGCAATCACCGTGGGACTTGGCCAACATCGTTATAAAGCCCTATGTGACCTAGGGGCAAGTGTAAGTCTCATGCCTCTTTCTATTTGGCAAAAGGTGAACATTGGCGCACTTGAACCTGTGGATATGAAACTTTATATGGCTGAAAACTCATTCGTAAGGCCCACATGTATAGTTGATGACGCTCATGTAAAGGTAGGTAAATTCTTTGTACCTACTGATTTCATTGTATTGGAAATGCCTGAAGATCCTGTAGTGCCTATAATCCTTGGTAGGCCTTTCTTAGCTACTGCTGATGCCAATATCAATGTACGTCGAGGATTACTAACCTTTACTATAGGGAACGAAGTGATAGAATTCTCTTTCAACCCAACCATGAGCGAAACAAAGCACCTGGAGCAAGTAGTCCTCTCACCGGCTAAGAAAAGCTTAGAAAATTTTTGTTGGCGAGAACGGAAACAGCAAGCAGGGTCGACATCGACTGGATCCAGTCGATATCGACTAAACACATCGAAATCGACCCCCTTGGTCGAAATCGAGTATGCCAGATCACTGCTAGAAACTGAAGTATGGGGTCACAGAGGTCGATATCGACCCCCACAGGTCGACATCAACCCAATCACTCGAAATCGACCCACCTTGGTCGAAATCGACTACCCCTCAGAACGAAGATTTCTGTTTGGGGCCCAAACAGGTAAGCCCAGGTATGACTTCTAACCCTCCTCTATCCATTATTGATAAATCAATTAAGCCAATTATTGATAATTCTACTAAGAGAGGGTCAAAGTTCCATGGTTTGCCTATATCACTAAAGTTAGGTCAAGAAAGAGAAGGAAAGCGCCCAAAGAAGAACCTAATGATGAAGAAGCCTTGGTCGCCGAACTTAGCTACTACCAAAAGGACCTAGATGATCCAGGAGAAGGCTCAAGCGCAAAGGGTCCCTACATAAAAGGCTCATAAAGAATTGACGGAGAAGTCGGCCTAGCGACTCAAAACTCTAGAGCATGTACATAAAACCTTTAAATTTTTCGTAAATGGTTTTTAGGATTTTAGGATTTTTAAAATTTTTTTAAACTGAGATAATTCGTGGCTTTATCTATTAAACTAACAAGATTTCAGGTTATCAAGCAAAAGGAATGACGTAGAAGAAGAAGCTTCTATAGAGGCAGTCGAAATCGACCAGGCCAGTCGAAATCGACCCCCCAGGGTCAAGCCATCTCCTGGAGTCGACATCGAGGACTCAGGAGCGAAAAGCAGAGGTCGATATCGACCATAATCATTGATATCGACCCCAACCTAGCAGCCCTTGTCTTCATTTTCTTCCTCGACTTCGACAGATGCAGTCGACATCGTCCACTGTACCTGATATCGACCTCTGGCATCGACCCAACCTGAAATCGACCTAAATCCACAGGTTGCGCTGTGAGTTTCTCTCTACCCTTGTTCTTCTTTTTAATACAGTGAGGACACTGTATATTTTAAGTATGGGGTGGGGGAAAAACATGTCTTATGGTCATGACATGGTTTTCTTCTTCGCATTGCATTCATGTTTAAATTTTTGTTCTTAGTTTTACTTTTTATAAAATGTCAAAAAATCCAAAAAAATAGAAAAATGTCAAAAATAGAAAAAAATGCATGTTTATTTTTAAGTTTGTTTTTTAAGCCCTACTTAGATGTCCTATGATGAAAAGTCAATAGCTGACTTGATCATGTAAATCCTATGACATATTTGGATGGTTTAGCCTAAGTCCTTAAAATTTTTATGTAGAATGTGAACTTGTGATGAAATTGAGCACATATGATCCTAGGCTAAAAAGCAAATCCAACAAAAATTATCCTAGTGAGAATTTTGGCCTATAGGGAAAACATCAAAAATCCCTCTGATTTCTTGAGTGTATTTACTCTTCCTATGCATCTCTAAATGTTGTGATAGTTATTCAAAGCAAATACATATATATGTTTATGTTTACGAGAATTAAATGATGGAGGCATCTTTTAAGCCATTTTTATCCTCTCTTTACCTACCCTGCATTATCTCTGCTTGAAGCCGAAAAGTGCATATATTCAGTTTTGAGCAAGGAAATTATGGGTTGGTGCATATTTACATTTTGTCATATTTTGTAAAAGGTTTTTTTGGCTCACCATATGAATGCACATATTCTTTTAGTATTTGCTTATTATTTTCGTCAAAAAAAAGGGAGAGAGAAGTGTGTATATAGTGCATGAGCCAAAATCCTTAAGTCTTTTATTCATACAAAGTGTTATATTTTTTAGAGGTATATTAGAGTTTGAAAGAAGGCTTGATAGTATGGTTTACATCTTTTAGTGCATCTTTAGAGCATATTATGGAAAAATGAGTTGGGAAAGAGCATTATAGGAGATTGAGCTTGGAAAGTGCAACATTGAAGAGTTATGGTTTGGATATTGCAAGTGTTGAGATTTAAGAGTCTTGATTCCCGAATTATAAAAGCACCACATAGCCAAATAATTCCATACCCTTAATTTCTTACCAAGCCCCATTACAACCCCGCCGAATGGAGTCTTCTTTGAAGTATTCCATTGAGCGAAAGTCCTCCTGATGGTTCTTATTGCATTTTCATAATTGGTTGCGAAGTGGATTATTATAAATTGCAATGTTTATGAGATTGTATATGGAATTGAGTGGAGAGTTGATCTTCATAGCCTAAACACATGAGAGTTGAGTGCAAACACATTATCCTTGTGAGGTTGGATCAAAAGTGCATATGCCTATGGATCGCCTAAATATGTGTTATGACGTTAAATTCACTTGCTTTGCTTTCCTACCACTTATTATGTTGCTTTTGACAAGGGCGAAGACTTGAAGGGTGTGTTGTAGATATTGGTTATTGCTTGGTTATTGCTTGAGGACAAGCAAGTCTAAGTAGTGGGTGTTTTGATGTACATATTTATATCTCCTTTTATTGCATCTTTTGACTTCATATTTCATTCGATTTTTAAAGAAAATGTTCAAAATAATATAAACTTGTGTAAGAATGGGCTAAAGTGAAAGAAATAGGGTCTGCACAAGTTTTGAGCTAACCACGCAGGAATTCGAGCAAAATCGGAGTCAAAACGGAGAAGCCAAGTGAAGCTGAGCAGAGGTAGATATCGACCTTCAACATAGATATCGACCTCTGGTGTCGATATCGACCCTCATATCGACCTCAACATAGACATCGACTGAAGCTGAACAAGTCGAGCAGGAACAGAGACCTCGATATCGACCTCTGGTGTCGATATCGACATCTTACCTCGATAAAAGATAGACTCGAGTTCGAGATGCGGATTGGAAACTTTATCTTCAACGAGGCACGGAATTATCTTACACTTTCAAGATAGATGGCAGTTGAAGACTTATTTATCTTTTTACCTTAAAGTTTTATCAAAATAAAAGACATATCCTAATTGTTTGGATAGAGTTCATAGTTTAGATGGGAGTTACAATCCTTGGATAGTGAGGATGAGTAGCCTATAAATAAAGCCCTAGGGGGCTGGCATCCAATCCAAGATCAAATCCAAGAAACAACCATCCAATCAATCAAGACAATCAATAGCAATAGAGTTAGAGAGAAGTTTTAGGGTTTGACGTTTGCGAAAGTTGACGTTGAGTTGTAAAGCTTCGGAGTTTATTTTAATGCAAGTTTCTTCTTTTCAATCAACAATGAGTTCCATGATGAGAAGTGAGTAGTTCCCCAAAGCTCTTAGGGTCGGGGTGAGCCCGACGTTAGCCATGCGCGCTTGAGGTAAGTATTTGATGTCGATATCGTTGTGTCTATCTCTCCTCCTACGATTCTATGTTTAGTCCTAATCGAAAGAAAAGGGATTCATGCTAACAACTTGAGTTATAAACATAAAATTGGTAGAGACAATTAGGTTTATTTGCAAGAGTAATCCTAAGAGTTGGTGTACGGCGAAAGCTTGTCCCTCGGGTGAAATAGCGCAATTGTCCGTCTTATTTATCTTCTCGCATGCATTGGTTAACGTTGTGGTAAACCCTAATCCTAGGAGTTGCCTTTTACATAAGTTAATTCACAAGAACCTCTGTTTTGTTTCTGATCATTGCTTCCTTCCCATTCTTAAATCTTTGGCCTTTCTTTGCCGACGAAGAACCAACCCACTGTAGGAAGACGTCGATATCGAGGCCAGACATCGATATCGACCACACTAATAGATCGATAGTCTTCTGAGTCGATCTCGAGACTCCTGGTTCACTGCTGCAAACATCGAAATCGAACCCAGACGTCGAAATCGACCCTACTTTGTCGACTGGCAGTCTTCTGAGCCAGTCGATTTCGTGACTGACATCGATATCGACCCTTTCCAGTCGATATCGACCACTTGTTTTTGTCTCTACAGGTCTTCTGTTGCAGATAACATCGACAGCCGAGGTCAACATCGAGGCCCAAGGTCGAAATCGAGGCTTCTGGTCGACGAAGACTTGAGATTTCCAAAGCTACTAGGATCCCGCTGACATGCCTCCTCGTGGATCGATCCTGACTACCCTTCCACTACAACGGGAGGAAGTCTTGTAATTATTTGCATAGGCTAGGAGTTGGTTTACGTTTATTAGATCTTTATTATTTGTAATTACTCGACATATCTTCCTCCTCCTAACAAACAATTGATGTATATGAGTATGCGTTGGAAAGCTCTTTTCGAGGGCTACAAATCTCATGAAGACATCAGAACTTGATTCAAAATGGGGAATGGAAAAAAGTGGCGTTTTCTCCAGATGCACCATCATGTGCTCTTCCTTAGCTTCTCCAACGTCTTCATGACTTTCCTTTAAGCTCCAAAGTGCGTCCGATTTCTGAAAAATTAAACAAAAACTTGTGTAGACCTCCATATATTGCAAATAAACATAAACTACACAAATCTCATGCTTTCCCATCCCAAAAACATAAATATGGACAAAAATCGAAATGGATGTAAGCGAAAGACATGGAAAATTGAGCGCACATCAACACCCCATACTTAAGCTTGCTTGTCCTCAAGCAATACTTTTAATGGTCATTCAGGGGAAGAAACTAAACTCTCAACATCATAGATTCATTGTTATATGTCCCTACAATCAATTGCCATCCTCGGAAAGGTACTAATGTCAACAATATCCATGCCTGTGAATGAAAGCAACATCATATTCACAAAAGGAGGGTTATATGCATAAAACAATTTCGCGCAACATAGCATTAATAATCAAGAGGACTTTTGCGAGCTTATGGAAGAGTAGATTGGTAAAAGGCTAAGGGTGGGCTAACTTTTGGCTAGTTGGTGTTAAATCCGGGGAAATAAACTTTCTTTCCAAACTTCATTCCACATTCTTTCTTCATCATATTTCTCACCTTTCGCTCTTCGCTCAATGCTTTTTTGACTTTAATGCTTTTACCTCTCTAACCTTGGTATTGCTTTCTCGCGAGTCACAAACATGGGTGTCATGAATGGTCCCGGATACTTAGTACTTCGGACTCCTCACTTTGTGTCCCATCTCGCCGAACTAACATCCCAACGAGCAGGGTCGACCTACCTTTATCTCCTGAGGTGATCGGATTTTTTCTCACTCATTAAATTGTCCATAATTCAAAATTTCTTTCATTCCTGCCAACAGCTTCATAATAATGCACAAACTCCATATAACAACTCCAAAGATGACTTTCATTCTCAACATTGTCCCAAGATAGGGTATAAGGTATAAAAAATGGGCAACATGTAATGTATGTGGAGCAATAATGATATAAGGCTCATATATGGATTGTGTAATTGCAAATATGCATAGGTAAGGCTAAGATATGAAATTGAGCATATGTATGGAAATATATAAAGTCCTCCATCATCTTATCATGCATATGTCAAAAGCAACTTCAAATTTTACCTCTCTTTCATGGTTTTCTCTAAAAAATTGCACTTCATTGTGACTTCCCTTAACTAGTCAATTTCATGTTCTATCTCTAATGAATCTATTTTTGCATCGTTGAGTTCAATAAAAGCTTCCATGACACTTATTCTTTATTTTCAAAATTTTTTCGACGAGGGTGATTTTTTCTAGACTTTAGTCTTTTTAGACTTTGGATAATAAACTTGATAATGAACATGATGAATATAGATAGACTCGATGGATATAGATAGATATATCCAAAGTAACCATGTATGATGCAATTGGAGAAGTATGCATAACTATGCTCAAAATATTTAAAATATGTTAAAAAATGATTAAAAATATGCAAGTAAGCTTTTCCCCCACCCCATACTTAAAGATTACAGTGTCCTAACTGTATAAGAACTAGGTTTAATGAAGAAACTTACTAGACAGTAGTGCAGATGCTCGAAATAGGTGTTGTAACACACTGCTAAGAGTCGACGTCGAGTAGGCTTCTAGTCCTCCGAATTACCTAAATTCATCAAAGGGAAAGAAAACCTTGCGCGAAGTAAAGAAAATAAAAGAAAAACAAATTTATTAAAGAAGAAAAATAACAGAGGGTTGCCTCCCGTAAGCGCTAAATTTTAAGTCTCTAGCTCGACCTACTTCCCTTTTAGCCTTAGCCTGGCTCATCTTTGTACGGAGGTATAGGTGGATCTGGTGGTTCCTCCGGTGGTGGGAAGCGTGGGATGTCATCCGGGGGCATCGTATGAAGAAGCTTGAATCTCCCCGAGTGAACGCTCCATGGCTCCACACATTCATCTTCCCTGGCTCCAGCTAGCATGCATAAGGGAAGATATAAAGAAGAACTACATACCTCATTATCAAATCTCTTCCGCTTCATTGGTTGATTTGGTTGTGCGTCTCCACCCAAGCAAAACGGTGGAGTGGGAAGAGATATTTCCTCCTCATCCTGTGGAGCTTCGTGCCACTTTGCTAGGACCCCATACTTGAATATGAACATTGGTTGCTTAAAATCGTCGGGGATAGCATTCACCTTGTAAAGTAAAAGCGACCTTGAATCACCTTGGGCAACGACATCCGGCTTCTTCGTTTCTAGATCTGCCTTTTCTCGGGATCCTTCAAATGGTTCATCAAAGATAGGCAACAAAGATGTAATCGAAATCGGGGAAAGACATACCTGAAATTCCGTGGGACAATCGATTTCGACTGAAGTACAGTCGATATCGAGTGTTTGGTCAATATCAAGTAAGGTACACTCGACATCGACTGATGTCTCTGGATCAGTTCCTCCATAATGCATATAAGTCGAGTCCAGGTGGTCGATATCGACTTAAAGGTAGTCGATGTCGATTGGCTCATAGAAGGGGACGTTGTCAAGCCAGCCTTCTTCTGCTGGAGGTGGATCAGTTGCCTTATCGGGAGGAGAATGATAGGAAGCCTCAAGCCTTCAGATCAAGTCTTCCAGCCGAGCTATTTCCCTTAATCGTGCATCCTCCTGCGCGAGCCTATTTCGCCGTCTTAAATCTTCGAACCATCTTTCCCGTTCGAGATCGTATACTTCTTGCATCTTTGTACCTAACCTTTGAAATCACAATATAGAATACAAATTAGTAGCAAAAGCTCGGCACCTAGTGGGTACCAATGAAGTAGGTGGTGATAGGGTATGTGATAGGGTTAGAAACAAGGGATGGGATACTACTAAACTTTAAACAAAACTAAACTAGGCGCGATTGATATCTCCTTGTGAACGGCGCCAATTTGTTAATAGGAGGAACGTCGAGTATCTCAAATACAAATAATAAGATGTATAAATGTAAACCGACTCCTAGCCTATGCAAATAATTACAAGACTTCCTCCCGTTGTAGTGGAAGGGTAGTCAGGATCGATCCACGAGGAGGCGTGTCAGCGGGATCCTAGTAGCGTCGGAAATCTCACGTCTTGCGTCGACCAGAAGCCTCGATTTCGACCTTGGTTCTCGATGTCGACCTCGGCTGTCGATCCTCTTTGCAACAGAAGACCTGCAGAGATAAAAACGGTAGTCGATATCGACTGGAGAGGTCGATATTGATGTTAGTCAACGAAATCGACTGGGTTAGAAGTCTGCCAGTCGATACAGAAGGTCGATTTCGACGTTGGAGGTCGATTTCGATGTTCAGCAGCAGTGACCCAGGAGTCTCAAGATCGACTCAGAACACTGTCGATCTATCACCGTGGTCGATATCGACGTTAACCTCGATATCGATGTTCTCCTGCAGTGGGTTCTTCGTCGGTAAAGAAAGGCCGAAGACTTAAGAATGGAAAAGAAGTAATGAACAGAAATAAAATAGTGGTTTTGATGAATAAACTTATATAAAAAGCAACTCCTAGGATTAGGGTTTACCACAACGTTTACCAATGCATGCGATAAGATAAATAAGACGGACAATTGCACTATTTCACCCGAGGGACAAGCTTTCGCTGTACACCAACTCTTAGGATTACTCTTGCAAATAAACCTAATTGTCTCTACCAATTTTATGTTTATAACTCAAGTTGTTAGCATGAATCCCTTTTTCTTTTGATTAGGCCTAAACATAGAATCGTAGGAGATGATATAGACACAACGATATCTACATCTAACACTTACCTCAAGCACGCATGGCTAACGTCGGGCTCACCCCGACCCTAAGAGCTTTGGGGGACTACTCACACATGTTGAATGTAGACATGCTTTGAACTGAAATAACTTGCATAAATGGAAAACTTTGAATCTTTACAATCTCAACGCCAACTATCGTAAGCGCTTGAAACTTTAAAGCTCAAAACTAAAACTCTAACTTTCTATTGCCTATTGCTATTGTCTTTCTTGCTTGGATCCCTCTAACAAACCATCCCCTAAGGCTTTATTTATGGGGCTCAATCCTAGCTATTCTAAGAGAGCAATCTATCTAAATCTATCTAAAGATATACTTCTAGATAAAAGGAAATAAATCTAAATTGGTAAAATAGATAAATCCTTAGGGTAATTAATTGTTCAACCCTTTAGGATAGAAAGTAGATAAAATATCTTCTCCTTCATGTGCAAGTTTCCTCCACTCGGATTAGGACTCGGTATGGCTCGAAATCGGCTTCTGGGGTTCACTCGATATCGACCATGTTCAGTCGATATTGACCTGTCTTCTCAACTTCCACTACTAAAAAAACAGGAAATAGCTACAGATGGTTAGCCACGGATTATAGGCGACCTTGTATCGTGGCCATTAGCGATGACATTGGCCACGACTGTTCCTGACCGTGGCTATATTCGTGGCTAATACTCATCCTGGTATGACATGCCAAAACATTCGTGGCTATTAGCAATGACCCAGATGTCCGTAGCTGATATCGTGGCTTGATATGTGTCAGTGTTAGTAAATAGCCACGAACTTAGACACGAATAGGATTGTCGTGGCTGTTTTCGACGCTAATATGGCCACAACACAATATCTGTCGCTAAATCCGTGGCTATTAATCATCGGAAATCAAATGAACATATGTGGTGAGTGGGCCTTGGGTCACTAATTGTAGGTGGGCTGGATATATATCATGAATGGGCTATCCGATGACACTCAATCCGTGGCTAAATCCGGGTACAAACTCTCCCAAAATTTCTGGGCTCGGCCCATTAGAAGATAGTGAATGCCCAATTATCTTATCTCAGCCCATTGAATGAAGTGGTGACTTAGCGACGATTGAATCCGTGGCTAAATCTGTGGCTAAATAAGCCCAAATATGACTGTTTTCCCCAATTGGCCCATTGACGGGCCCAAATATGCCTATGAAATTTTTTTTATATAAATTGAGAAGTGTTGAAAAAAATATATATTAACTAATTAATAAATTCTTATGAGAATATTATAAGGATATGTTTTGAGGAAAACTCATATAAGTGACTAATAAATGTTTAATAAAACCTTATATTAAGTAATAAATTCTTATTAGAACACTATAAGAGTATGTTTTGAGAAAAATTGATATAAGTTACAAATAAATGTTTAATAAAACCTTATATTGACTAATAAATTCTTATTAGAATATTATGAGGGTGTTTTGAGGAAAACTCATGTAAGTGTCTAATAAATGTTTAATAAAACATTATAGTAAGTAATAAATTCTTATTAGAATACTATAAAGGTATGTTTTGAGGAAACCTCATATAAGTAACTAATAAAAGTTTAATAAGATATTATATTAACTAATAAATTCTTATTAGAATATTATAAGGGTGTGTTTTGAGAAAATTCATATAAGTACCTAATAAACGTTTAATAAAACATTATAGTAAGTAATAAATTCTTATTAGAATACTATAAGGGTATGTTTTGAGGAAACTCATATAAGTAACTAATAAAAGTTTAATAAGATCTTATATTAACCAATAAATTCTTATTAGAATATTATAAGGGTATGTTATGAGGACCACCCCATAGATCTATGAGTTTTGACGAAAACTCATATAAGTAACTAATAAAACCTTATATTGAGTAATAAATTCTCATTAGAAGACTCTAAGAGTATGTTTTGAGTAAAACTCATATAAGTAACTAATAAAACCTTATATTAACTAATAAATTCTTATTAGAATACTCTAAGAGTATGTTTTGAGTAAAACTCATATAAGTACCTAATAAAACATTATATGAACTAATAAATTCTTATTAGAATACTCTAAGAGTATATATGTTTTGAGTAAAACTCATATAAGTAACTAATAAAACCTTATATTGACTTCTAAATTCTTATTAGAATACTCTAAGAGTATGTTTTGAGTAAAACTCATATAAGTACCTAATAAAACTTTATATTGACTAATACATTCTTATTAGAATACTCTAAGAGTATGTTTTGAGTAAAACCCATATAAGTAGCTAATAAAACCTTATATTAAGTAATAAATTCTTATTATAATACTATAAGGTTATGTTTTGACGAAAACTCATATAAGTAACTAATAAAACCTTATATTGAGTAATAAATTCTTATTAGAATACTCTAAGAGTATGTTTTGAGTAAAAATCATATAAGTAACTAATAAAACCTTATATTAACTAATAAATTCTTATTAGAATACTCTAAGAGTATGTTTTGAGTAAAACCCATATAAGTAGCTAATAAAACCATATATTAACTATTAAATTCTTATTAGAATACTCTAAGAGTATGTTTCGAGTAAAACTCAGATAAGTAACTAATAAAACCTTATATTGACTAATAAATTCTTATTAGAATACTCTAAGAGTATGTTTTGAGTAAAACCCATATAAGTAGCTAATAAAACCTTATATTATGTAATAAATTCTTATTATAATACTATAAGGTTATGTTTTGACGAAAACTCATATAAGTAACTAATAAAACCTTATATTGAGTAATAAATTCTTATTAGAATACTCTAAGAGTATGTTTTGAGTAAAAATCATATAAGTAACTAATAAAACCTTATATTAACTAATAAATTCTTATTAGAATACTCTAAGAGTATGTTTTGAGTAAAACTCATATAAGTAACTAATAAAACCTCATATTAACTAATAAATTCTCGTTAGAATACTATAAGGGTATGTTTTGAGGAAAACACATATAAGTAACGATTAAATGTTTAATAAAACCTTATATTGACAAATAAATTCTTATTAGAATACTATGAGAGTTGTTTTGAGGAAAACTCATATAAGGGACTAATAAATGTTTAATAAAACCTTATATTAAGTAATAAATTCTTATTAGAATACTATAAAGGTATATTTTGAGAAAAACGCATATAAGTAACGAATAAATGAGTAATAAAACCTTATATTAAGTAATAAATTCTTATTAGAATACTATAAGAGTATGTTTTGAGGAAAATTCGTATAAGTAACTAATAAATTTTGAATAAAACCTTATATTAACTTATAAATTCTTATTAGAATGCTCTAAGAGTATGTTTTGAGAAAAAAAAACGCTATTCAATAAGATTTGAGAAAAACTTATTTTAAGAAATAGAATTTTGTATGAATACTATGCAATTACAAACTTCTTTATATGAATTTTTTTTTATACCAAACCTATAAATATTAAAATTGATATTTAAAAAATTCCCATAAGACACGGATACTGAATTAGTTTAATGATGTTGGGTAAAATCTTATAAAAACATATAGATAACTAATTAAATTTGATTAAAACTTATTGGAAATATATATTTATAATAATATATTTGTATTGATAGGTTTATTTTGTAAATATAAATTATGAAGAAAAAAAAGCAATTCACATTGTCAAAATTATTGTTAGCGCCCAATGTATTTTAGAGCGGGAAATTTCCCCCCAAAAATTTAGGCCAAAATTTAAAGCGGTAAAAAAAGGAGACTTTTAACCCTAAAAACGCCGCTTCCCAGAGGCAAAATCTAGTTTCCCTTTCCTCTCTCCCTCTTCACTGATTCTCTTCCGCTTCCCAGAGTCCATGGCCGCCTCTTCCGCACTCTGGCGTTCCCCTTCCATGGCTGCCACCATTCCTCGGCTCCTCCCTCTCGCTCACCCTCAGTCCTCCCTCTCGCCCTTCATTCAAGATCTCTCTCTCCCCAAAATTTCAGATCTCTCCCAAAAATTTCAGATCTTGGCCCAAATTCAGACCTTCGCCGCTCCTTCATTCATTCTGCACTCTGGCGTCGGTGGTCAGATTGGAGGAGGCGGCACCATGGAGAACGAGGCGGGAGGGATTGACGCTTTCTGCTCCCTCCTTCCTTCGAATCTGTAAGGTGGACTCGAGGGATTGACGCTTTCGGCACCATGGAGAACGAGGCGGCACCATGGAGAACGAGGCAGGAGGAGGCGCTGTATAATTTCTGAAATTCAAATCCCCCTCTCACTGTTTTTTCAAAAGCGCTGCCCTCCCATTTCCCCTTCTTCCCCATCTCTCCTCCCTGTAAAACAAAGCGCAAAATCAGCGGAAGACATCCGTTCTTGAAATCCTCGAAATCAAACCAGGCGACCGGGAAAAAGCCATTGGATGCGGAGGTGCTGAATACTCCAAGGTTGTCCCTTTCCTTTGCTTCTTTTCGATTTTTCAATTTCCTAGTCTTTAATATACCTAATTTCGATTTTGTTTTTCTGTTTCAAAGAAATTTAGTTTCACAAATTTCGTTTCCAGGTCGTATAAACTTAGATTGTCTAGATTTTTTAATACCTAATTTCGATTTCGTTTACTTTCTTGCTCCAATCCTATTAAACGACATCTCAAAATACTTTATTTCTTCTAAAGTATGACATTCAGTAGGCTGCTCGCTGGATTGAGCAGACCCTACCCTTTTCTTTGCTTCTGCTCGTCGTTTTCATCCGTCAGCATTTGCAAGGTATTCATAGTCTCCTTGTCTTTCCTGGTGAGACTAGCTAGCTAGTTAATTTTTTGAGCTGTGATAATGAAGTTGCTTGTTGCTGGTGCATCTACTGCTATTATTGTTCTGTGCTGTGTTTTAGATCGAATCTTGATAATACATGTTGTTAGCTATTTTAAATAAGATTTATATTTTATAGCAGAAAACTGGTAGATCATTTTTTTGAAAATATCCTTGATACTCATGATTTTGTAATTCATTACTACTTTATTTCTTCTAAATAAGTTGGGGATTACTAGTTGAATAATATTTTATTTCATCTTACAATATTGTATTTCATCTTACAGGCTGATTCAGGTATTGGAGGTGTCAATTGGTTCAAGGAATGCTATAAACATGAGTTTGTGTGAACAAGAAATTGGATGTTTTGATTTGTTCATTTGTAGTTTGGGTTTTTTTGTATCTAGAATATATTTTTTATGTTTGTACCCTATTTATGTATGTTTGGATTTGTTATTTCTTTGTATGTATCCATAAAAGTTTTGTACATTTTTAAGTATATAAAACATTACTAATGAAATGAGCAACAACAATTGCAATGACAAATAGTGATGTTACCAACAACCTTAGCAACAACATTACCAACGAAACGAGCAACAACGATAGAAACAATCATAGCAACGGCTTAGCCACGGAATCAGCAAGGCTCATGACCTATTTGTAGAAATGAATCCAGCTACGAACTTAGCCACGAATTCAGCGATGCCTTCATTTCAACGCTGTTTTCGAAGCTGGTTTCGTAGCCACAGCCACGGCATATGTCTTCCACTATTAGCCACGGACTTAGCCATGACTTTGTGATTCGTTGCTAAATCCATTGCTAAACAGCCGTCGCCAATAGTCACGAGGCATATGGCTACGGATGGCCCGCCCGTGGCTATTTTCGTGGCTAAACCGGTTAGCAATGGTCATTCATGGCTAATGTCGTTGCTATTTTCCGTAGCTATTTTCTGCGTTTTTAGTAGTGTTCACTCGATCTCGGCCTCTGAAGGTGATTTTGACAATGTCTTGACTCGATATCGACCAAAGTTGGTCGATATCGACCTCTTCTGTGCAGCTTCCAAGTGCTGAGTCGATTTCTGGCATTTCTGGTTGACGTGCTCCACTCGATATCGATCAAGTAAGGTCGATATCGACCTTCTTGACAGTTCTCAGCATTCTGCATCCGTCTTGAAACGCACTTTCCCGAGTCCTCGTTCGTCTGATTGACGCATATGACTATGCGTTGGAAAGCTATTTTCGAGGGCTACAAATCTCATGAAGACATCAGAACTTAATTCAAAATGGGGAATGGCAAAAAGTGGCGTTTTCTCCAGATGCACCATCCTGTTCTCTTCCTTAGCTTCTCCAACGTCTTCATGACTTTCCTTTAAGCTCCAAAGTGCGTCCGATTTTTGCAAAATTAAATAAAAACTTGTGTAGACATCCATATATTGCAAATAAACATAAACTACGCAAATCTCGTGCTTTCCCAACCCAAAAACATAAAATATGGACAAAAATCGAAATAGATGTAAGCGAAAGACATGGCAAATTGAGCGCACATCAATAAGTCGACCCTCCATCAAAATATATTGCACATCATGGACACAAGGCAATCCATAGCTTTTTTCACCCATTGGCATGTGGGCGGTTTAGGGACATCGCCGCGTCGAACTGCCCGTAACTTATCATACAAGTGATCCAACGTAAACTTCGCCACTTTTTGAATGATCTTGCTTATAATGCATATTTTATATAGGCATTATAGGTAGTTCTTATTGCATTTAAGTAGTGGTATTGCATATGTTTTGGTCCATTTCTATATCTTTCTTGTGAAGTATTCGAGTTTGAAATCCATGCCTTTTTAGTGTTTATTCCGCAGTTTTACATTCCAAGCTTGGATGGGAACATGAAGGACCTTAAATGACTGATTTTGGAGCATAAGGAAGGAGCATCAAGGGAGCAAGGAAGCACAACGTCGAAGCTAAGGAAGGATCGTGGAGCATGAGGAGCGGCGCTTGCCACTATTCACCCGGCGCCCGCCGGTCTTCCGTGTCAGTGATTGCCGAATTAAGTCCGAAGATTCTATTCCATTATTATATTATTATCTTATTCTCTAGGGTTTTGCACGACTCTATTTAGGTTATATTCATCTTATTTCAGCCGTGAGTTAGCATATGACATTAAGGACACGTTGTTTTGAGAGAGAGAGAGATGAGCGTTACTTTGGCTATGAGTTGCTAAACTCATAGTTTCGCATACGATTCGAAGACATGGTTGAATGAATTGTGAGGATTTGATTTCAATTAGTTATTTATGAGTCTATTTATCATCTTGTTCTTATTGATATGTATTTGTGTTCTTTTCTATGATTGATCACCACGTTAGGAATTGCATCTATGCTATGAATTTCTCGATAGCAAAAGAAGTCACCGATTTAGTGATATTTATATGCCTTTGTAGTGGATGATAACAATTGATCTATGTCAAGTAGATGTGTTAAGGCCGAGTGGGTTGTTCCCTTGTTTTTTAATTGCATTGAATTGCATGCCAATTGGTCTTAAGTACTCGAATCGTTAATGCTATTCTTGAGTGATGCTGCCTTGAATAAGAGATTGTATCTTTGTGGAACAATCGATATTAGGTTAGTCGACATAAACTCTATAAATGATATTGAAATCAATCCTATGATCTTGAACCTCAACCATTGTCGAGAATTACAGGTTAACGCTTTTCTATTTTATTATCAATACTTTGTAATCATTACTTTATTTCCTTTACTAGTATTCGTTACCCGCCCGTTGTGCGGTTTCTTAATAAACAAAATGATGTTTAATTTATATTTTTTATGCAATTTAAAGGTTATAATAATTTGATTGATATCTTTGGATCTTTTAATAACAATAAATTAAATTAAGAGTATGTTTAGTTTATATTCAACATATTATATATATAGAGAACAATCGAATTGTGTGATGAAATATAGTTGTAAATAGTTGTTGAGCAGTAAAAAAATCTCAAATTTGTGTCAAATATGAAAAGAAAAAGTTTGATCGAGCTAGTGATTTGTGTCAAAAAACACCAACGTTCAAGTTCGAGATTAGATTAATAGGTTTAGATTGACCATCTCAAATTTGGTTATGAATTAAGACTTGAATCCTAGCTAGGTACGTGATATTTATTTTTTGGTAGTAAAATATGTTATTAGATGAAAATTTATCCTATAAGATGTTAAAGATTAAATTAATACTTACTAATTATTAGATGAAATTTTACCCACAAGATATACCAGTTTATTTTTTTCCTTATAAAAATCCATTTTTACTTCAATAAAATCTTTCAAATCAAGATGTAGATAAAAAAAAATTATCTAACTATATTGACTTATTAATTGATGTGGCCCAAAAATATAATACCACTTTAATTCAGAAAATGACACATAAGCCAAAAAATCCCGTTTTAATCTGGAAAATTCCGTGGATATGAGATCGCACCAGAGCCCGTTTCAGGCCTCTGCTTTAGTATTTTATATAGATTTTGCTATTTCATCAAGTTGACATAATCTACTTGCTATTGTCATAAGAAATCATTGACAGAATTATATAAGTGAAACCTTTTCTCCTATGGGTTCGACTCCGGACTTTATTCCTATACTAATCTTTTGGTTTGAGCATTGAGTTAGGATATTATTACTATTTGGGAAAGAGCGAAAAACAAACGACTTTCCCCCAACACCATTTGCCAAACATAATCTCCTCCTGATGTTCATTGGTCTCCTTGAGATTAACCGGACTGAGCGTGCGACATTTCTCTATGGCATCGCGAAACTTATGAAGCTGATCCTCAATCATTTTGTCGAAATGCTCAAAGAGAGTGTCGAGGACTGTATGAGTCGATTCAACCCTAAGAATGAAATTTTTTCATCCACTGTTCAATTTAAGGAGAAAATAATAATGTAAATTTTTTATAAATCAATATATTACCTCACGGATCCATTGTCACCAAAATGAAGGTACTTGTCTGTCCAATAGTAAACCAACTTCTCCCGGTGCACAAACCATGTTTTCTTGATGTATTCCATCAACCTATTTTGTTGAGGCCCCCCATTGCGCTCTGATCTTGGCTAATCGTCGATTGTATGCTTCTTCTGTTTTTGCCCTGAGGGAGAGTACACAATATTTGACGATAATTTAATCCAATTATATGCAATTATATGTTGCTTATTTTCGTACCTTAATCCATACTTGATCAAACATCTGGTTTGCCAAGTGAATTTCTTTCTAACATAAACTGTTTGCACTGTTTTTCTACCAACCATTGCTTTAACGTTGGTTATCACATGCCACTAGCACAACATATGATGAGCATCGGGGAAGACAATTATAATTGTCTTAAGAAGACCTAGCTTCCTATCGGTGACTATCGTCCCTGGGCGATACTCGCAGACTTCTGCCACTTGCCGCACCACCAAAGTGTACGTTTCTTCATGCTCACTTGTCATAATTACGCAGCCTAAGTGAAATATTTCCATTGTGCTGGTCACACCCCGATATGTAGAAACGTCTTATCCCCCATATCTAGAAACGTCTTATCGACCCTATGATATAAATGTAAACGAATATGATTCTACTAAAGATAAAATAACATGTAATTAGTATAGGAAAAAAATACTAAGAAGTTACTTGTTTATGTTGTACGTCCTGTCCATCACAAGCAAGTACAAAAACATGTTCCAGAACCTCGATAAATCCTTGTGGGAAAATAACCAGATTTGCACTACCTCTTTCTGCATCTAATGTATATTGGAAAGTGTATTCCTTGTGCACCACTTCGAACAGAAGATATTGAGTCGGTGTTCGGTCATGCAACAAGTTCTTCTTCACTCGAGCTCGTGCATCATATATTTGACCCCTTAAAGTCACAGTTGTTGGCTCATCATAACGCAATTGGGCGAGCACATCTTTCGGTCTCGCTCCAGCCTTAGTGTTGTTTTGAATGTCATTCATTTTCATTGCATCCAATTGGCCGGTGAATGAATGACCTACCATGGTAAGAGCATGGTTGTGGTTATGAACAACATGTACAAGCTTCACTTTCCAACTACCATTAGGAAAATCTCAACAATCCAACTTAATGTTGCACTTGCTTTTTTTCATTCTCGTATCGAGACCGGTATCTTCGCCGTCTATGTCATCGTCATTTCCAATAGTTTATCGATGACACTTTTGATACTTCCCATAGTGCTCACATGTTAAAATTATTCTTCCGCGCCTCCTATCCGAACTATTCCAGGACTTGAACGTCGTAAACGCAAAGTTTCTTCTATGAGCTCTCCTACATACCCACCTCCTCACTGCATTCATAGTAGGTCACACTCTTGTGGTTGTAAAACCAATTGTATTATCTACTCCTTCATATATACCATGATACGGGGTTAGCCATAGGATGCCCGATCTTTCGACAATCAAGACTCAATTCAAGAAAAGAAACAAGAATGATGCAAGAACTCAAGAACTCAATCCAAGACTCAACAAGACTCGATCTTGATGACAAGAACCAAGGGTGGTGCGGTTGTAATGAATAGAAAGACTCAAAATAATGCAACTAAAGACACGATAAATTGGTGAAACGATCTATATAGAACAAGATGAAGACCCCAGGCTTCCGTAGAAGGTAGGAACCAACACCAATGACTATATAACCTGCCTCTACAACCCTACACAACCAAGCGGACAACTTGGAGGCACAAGGAGGGGGCTTGTGGATACCAGGACTTACCAAGCTCGCGAGATTGACAAACACAAGACAAACCAAGCTGAAACAATACCAATGATGCAATCGATAAGCCAAGCTACGAATCGATCGACTTTCTCTCAATTGTGTTTCACACAAACTGATTTTGATTGAATGATGAACAACGTGAGTTCTACAATGGGAGATCAACCGTTCTTTATAACCCTAGGGCTGATTTTAGATGAAAATTATAATTAAAAGAATAATTAAAATAAATCCCTAAATTACCCAAAATAACTTAAGTAAAGAAGGTTACTAAAAATGGCATAAAAAGAGTCCAACACTTAGTAAAATCCGGCCCTCCTAACACTAAGATGGATCGGTCACAACTAGTGTAATGCATAAGTATGTCTTCGATGGCGCCTATTGAAGTTGAACCGCACTTGAGAATAGAACATGGCTCACAAACATAAAAGATTCGCGTTGAAGCTTCTTAGCACGAGCCCGAGTCATAGGTCCATCTCCAAGTATGATAGGTGTGTCCGGAGGTGTCTTAGATGGTCCTGTATCATACCATTACAGATCTACAAAAAATAAATGAAATTATGGTCTAATTTCTTTCCCCTTATGCTAAAAAAACCTTTAACGTAAATGCTAAATCATGTAGACGTCCCCTCTAAGTGAATATAATTTCATGCAATAATAAACAAAAGCGGTGAAATACCAAAATCAAAATATCAAACTCTTTCATTCTTTTCTTCAATTATAATGGGATCCTATTCAATCGTCTACTCTAAGGGACTATCATTTCAATTCACCTATTTTCATTAAGTGCTATAATAATCGTCTAATATAAAGAATTTTTTTTTGAAATATTCATAGAAAATAAAAAAATTACAACAATAGTCATACTTTGAAACATATTACAAAAATATATTTTGAAACATATTACAAAAATATTCATTTTTTGCAGGGGTAGAATCGCGGTTCGGGACCGCGTTTTATGTGTAAGAGGCAAAATGGATTTGGCGCCCGGAGGAGGAGATTTGAATTGCTATAGAAACGCGGTTTGAAACCGCGTTTCTATAGCCACCTTTCCACTTGGCAAGGGAGCAGATGGGAGAAGCTGAGCTGACAAGAGAAACGCGGTCTGAGACCGCGTTTCTCTGTGGATTTTTCTGAAAAAAATGTCAAAGATAGAGCATGATAAAACGCGGTTTCGGGACGCGTTTTATTCGTTGCATTTAATAAAACGCGGACCCAAATCGCGTTTTAAATATCAACCCTAAATCCATACGAAACCGCCCCTACCCCATTAATTACCGTTCATCTTCAACCTCGGCGCCCTCCATTGCCGACCTCCTTCTTCCTCTTCCAATCTCCTTCTTCCTCTTCCTCTTCCAATCCCTTGTTCCTTTTCCATATGATCTCCAGTTGCCCGATCTCGTCTTCCTCTGTAAAACTGGTAATATAGAGGTTAGTTTTTTTTTGTTTTAATGTAGTTTCGAAATTTTTTTTTCCAGAAATTTAGTCCCGAAACTGATAATATAGAGGATGGTTTGTGATGGATGAGTAATATAGATGTGAAATTGTGGTTAGGTTTCGTGTTTTAATATAGTTTCGATTTTTTTTTCTTTTTTTTTTTCAGAAATATAGTTTATTAGATAGATGTAAAATATATTTTTGACTTATTTTTTCATTTTTTCAAAAATAAAGTATATTCAGATATATATTTTTTCAGAAAGAAATTTTTTTCGAAAAATATTTTTTTTCACAAATATAGATGTAAACTATATTTTTCAGATTTATAGTTTGTGGTTGTTTTTTTTTTGTGTAATTAGATAGATGTAAAATTGTGGTTGGGTTTTGTGTTGTAAAATTGTTATTGTTTTGTGTTGTAATATAGTAGAATTTGCGAGTATTAAAATGAATAGATTGCGACACTTGATTTCATTATAGTTGTTGTAGAAATTATTAGGTATTGTTGTTGTTGTTGAGATTCAAGAGTTTTTATAAATTTGTGTAAATATGTGATGAATAAATGTGAGTATGATATATGAAATGAATGTGACAGATTAGAGATAGAATTTAAACAGAAATTAAGGGATCTTATATGAGAATGAATTTTGAATACAATAAGGTCATTTATACTCAAAACCTTGTTTTATCGGTTTCTAAAAATTAATTTATTTGTCTTAGGGTGTTTAAAATGGCGATGCAATTGACTCTTGGTCCATTGGTGAACGAGGTCCTCCACAGACAAGATTTGCATAGGTCACTTGACCGTTGGGGAGGCGACAATCACCCTACATGATGCCTGTTCGCTAAGGGGAGTGTGGTAAAGTAGGAGATTCAAATATTTAAAATAAAACAAAGCACAACTAGACTACCTCCCTGTCCCAAACAAATAATACAAGAATCCCCTCCCTTGTAGTAGTAGGGTAATTCAGGATCGAATCCACGAGGAGGTATGTCAGTGCTTCCTTTGTTGTACTCACGATCAAGGCTTTCGACCTCAGCAGACACTTGATATCGAGTATACAAGTCGATATCGACCTCAGTTCTGGTCGATTTCCTAGCGCAGTCCCTGTAGAAGACAAAACAGCAAGTCGACGTCGAGCAGATACCTCGATATCGATGTTAGACCTTGATATCGACCCTTATGGTCGATTTCGATGCTTGTCACAGTAACTGTTTTTGTAACCAATTTGTCGGAAAAGAGTCTGAAGAAAATAGAATGGAGAAGGAAGATGAACAGAAACAAAACTAAGACTTTTAAGTTGATTTCAATTAATTAAAAGGCTTCCAAAGTCGGGGTTTCATGCCACAACGATAATAATGCAAGTTTTATGCTAAAGATATGAACTTTAATGTCTTTCCGTCAAATAACTTTCGTTATCAACACTTAGGTGATTAGAGGCTCTCGCATAATTCCTAAGAGTTACTATCCAATTCATGAGCAATTCAAGTTCACAATATGAGTGGATTTCGCTTCAATAATGTAAAGAATGAATCTCCCTAACATTCGTAAAGGATCATGCATGGGGTAGAAGACGGAATCGCATAAAAGTCAAACCTTTAATGCACTTACCTCACATTGCTATCATCGGGCTCACCCCGACCCTAGAAGTGGGTTGACTACTCCCTCCTCATCATGCACATCATCATCTTTGTTATTGAAAGAAAGCTACTTTGAATTAAAACTCCGAAAGAAAGTACAACCGAACAAGCCACTCCACTCTCGCTTTACAACTCCACTCGGCCTCCTCTCTCTCTCTCTCTACTCTCTATTGAAACTGAAATTCTTTGCGAAATTGGATGTTATTCGATCTGAAATTGAATACCTAAACTCAGCCCTATTGGCCTCTATTTATAGATGAAGATAAGGACTCGAAACCTTATCTTTATTCTCTAAGATAAATTAAAACAAAGTAAAAGCTAAAACTTCATGGTGAAATCAGCCTCCTCATGATAGATCTGGTGTTGATGATAGGAAATCTCGACCTTTGGATAGATATTGCAAGCTTTGGATATAATTCTATCAAAATCGGAGTCGAATTCCTCTGCTGGCATGGTCGATATCGACCCTTGGACATCGATATCGACCCTTCCAAAACCTTATCTCGAGCTTCTCCTTCTCCTACTCGAACTGGCACTCGACTTCTATCAATTTGGTCGATCTGGTAGCATCGATATCGACTCCCAGACGTCGATATCGACCTCTTCTGTGTCGATATGCTCTGTTTCCTTTTTTGCTCGATTCCTATGTCTCTGATGTACTCGATGTCGAGGTCTTTAGTCGATTTCGACCTCTTCAGAAGACTTCGAGTTCTTTTTCCGCTCTTCCGAATTCATCCATTTTTATCCTGTTTTCTGCGAAATCACATGGAAACTCGTGCAAACCCATATATTTTACATTTAAGCATAGACTACACTATTCCCATGTTTTCCCATTAATATGTATGCAAAAGACAATAAAATGGATTCATATGTGCATAGAAAATATGGCAATTTGCGCGCACATCAAATACCCCATACTTAAGCTTGCTTGTCCCCAAGCAATACTTTTAATGGTCATTCAGGAGAAGAAAGTAAGTCCATGCCTGTGCTTATGTCAACCAATATCATAGATTCATTTTTCATATGTCCCTACAATCAATTGCCATCCTCGAGAAGGTACTTATGTCAACCAAGTCCATGCATGTGCATAAAAAGCAATTTCATATTCATAAAGGAGGTAATATGCAAAAAACAATTTTAGCAACATAGCATTAATAATCAAGAGGACTTTTTTTCAAGCTTGTGAGAAGTGGATTGGTAAAAGGCTAAAAGTGGGCTAATATTTGGCCATGTGGTGTTAAATCCGGGGAAACATACTTTCTTTCCAAAACATTCCACATTCCTTCTTCATAATGTCTCACCTTTCACTCATCGCTCAATGCTTTTTTTCAGTATAATGCTTTTACCTCTCTAACCTTAGCACTGCCTTCTCGCAAGTCGCAAACATGGGTGTCATGAATGCCCCCGGATACTTAGTACTTCGGACTCCTCACCTTGTGTGTCCCATCCTGTGGAACTATTATCTCAACGCAAGCAGGGTCGACCCACCTTTATCTCCTGAGGTGATCGGATTTTTTCTCGCTCATTTAATTTTCCATATTTCATAATTGTATCATTTCTGCCAACAACTTCATAAATGCACAACTCCATACAACTCCAAAGATGACATCCATTAAAAAAAAACTTTGTCCCCGGATAGGGTATAAGGTAAAAAATGGGCAATATGTGTATATGTGTAGCAATAATGATAATGATAAGTCTCATATATGGCTTTGTGAATATGCATAGGTAAGGCTAGGATATGAACTTTGCTTGTATGGAATTTTTATAAAAAGTCCTCCATCATCTTATTATGCACATGTCAAAAGCAACTTCAAATTTTCATCTCCTTTAAGTTTTTTCTCTTCTTGCACTTCATTGGGACTTCCCTTAACTAGGCAATCTCATGTTATATCTCTAATGAATCTAATTTTGCATCATAGAGCTCTTTTTTATACTTCCATGACTCTTTCTTTTCCAAAATTTTTGACGGGGGTCATTTTTCTCTTTTTTTTTATGCATTAAAATAAATATGCAACCCTAATCTATGTATGAATATGCTAGTAAGCCTTTCCCCCACCCCATACTTAAAATTTACAGTGTCCTCACTGTATTAGAACTAGGGTTAAGAAGAAAACTTACTAAACCGTCACAAATTTCAGGAGTCGAAGAAGACAACAGGGAAGGTCGATATCGACCCTTTACATCGATATCGATGTCTCTCTTGATTTCCGTTCAGGCTTCAGGGTGATTTGGCCTCGATCACAAACCCTATTCATGTCGACCTTAAGGTCGATTTCGATGTCTGACATCGATTTCGATGTCTTTCTGTGTGCTTTTCTCTTTCCTACAATTTGAAAACTAAACACAAAATATGCAAAACAATAAAGTGTCTAAAACCAAAACAAAAGCTGTCTGAAACTAAAACTAAGTCTTTGTTACAAGCTCTAGATTTTTAAGTCGCTAGGCCGACTTCTTCCTTTGCGCTTCTCAAGATGGCATATGCAGAGCCCATGTGGCTTGGGCCTCAAATATCACTCCTTTCTTGTCCCGCAGCTGCATTCCGCCGGGATTGATTTGATTCACCATGAATGGACCTAAGTTCTTATCCTTGAATCTTGTAGGGAACCAATGGTCCTTAGACTTGGCAACATAGACCTTGTCTCCTATCTCATATTGGCTTGAATCATTATCGGATACCCTACATAAGTGCACATGCCAAGGCACACCTCTTCCAAATGATGATAAGTCCTTAATTGTAATTGAACAAGAGGAATTCGTACCTTGACTTACCTTCTTCTCTGTCTGTGGCTCAGGTCGATGTCGATGTTCGGAGGTCGATATCAACCCCTGTTGTACACCTGGAGGATCAGTCGATTTGGAGAGTTTTGACTCGATATGATCAGGTCGATTTCGACCCTCAGAGGTCGATATCGAGGTCTCCTTGCCTCCCTTCTCAGTGCTGATGGTGGTCGATTTCGATAGGGCATGGTCAATATCGACCCTTGACCCCGATTTCGATGCTTCCTCTTTTCCTCCGTCGACCTCATACTTATGACCTGTCACAGAATCTTGAACATTAGTGGTCGATATCGACTTACCTGGGTCGATTTCGATGTTCTGTTGAGCCCCTTCGTTCAAGATTGCTTCAACTTTCTCTACTTGGGTTTCATTGATGGCTTTTATCTCCATTGGCCCTTGACTTTGCACCGTCTTGTTGAAGGAATACTCTATTACTTCATCACTAATTGTGAGTGAGAGCAATCCTTTCTTCACGCTAATGTTGGCATCGACGGTTGCTAGGAATGGCCTACCTAAAATAATTGGACAAGCAGGGTCCTCCGCTATGTCAACAACTACCTACTTGTACTGGCACATCCGTCACTATCCCAGTTGGAATCACTACCGTATTGTTAGCCATGTACAATCTTGCATCCACGGGCTCCAGAGGACCTATCTTTACCTTGTGCCAAATGGTTAGTGGCATCATGCTAACGCTAGCGCCCAAGTCAACTAAAGCATTAAATTTGAATTGACCTAGACCTATAGCGATAGAAAACTTACCTGGGTCCGCCCGCTTTTGTGGTAGCTCCAACCTGTTGCATTCCTCTGCGATCTCAGAGAGTGATCGCTTCTTACCCAAGATGTCCTTAAGGAACCTTACATAAGATGGCATCTCGTGAAGTGCCTCTGTGAATGGTATAGAGACATTAAGCCCTTGGAGCATCTTCACGAACCGTTGGAACTTCTTTTCCGCTGGGTCCTTAGTCACCTTTCTAGTTGGGAATGGCAACACCTTCTTCCTTCCCGCGGCTGCAGTGAGGTCGATATCGACATCAGTAGGGTCGATATTGACTTGAGGAGTCGATTTCTGTGGTGACGCAGAATTAGGGTCGACATCGACAGGAGGGTCGACATCGATGTCACCTTGGTCGATATCGACAGGGGGGGTCGATATCGACGTCTGTTCTGGCTCCTTCTCCTCCGCTTTCTGCTCGGGCGTTTGTAATTGAAGCCCACTCCTTAGGTTTACTGCCGCAATATGACCTGTGGTTTTGCCCTTTTGGTTGGGCACAGTGGATCCAAGGAGCGATCCTGACGCCTTGGGCATTGCTTCCGACAATTGACTCATTTGAGTCTCCATGTTGCGCTTCCAAACGTCGATCTCCCCAAGTCTAGAATTGATGCCCTGCAGCTGAGTATGGATGGAGTTATTGGCTTGTTTGAACTCAGCGTGGTTCCTCCGCATCTCATCAAGGATGATTTGCAGGTCATCTTTCTTATTCTCCCGCTCAGGGTGCCCTGGTGCCCTATATGTTGGGGGATCCCTTTGATAGAACCTTTGATCACCCCAATTTTATTGATTGCCCCCTCCATAGGGGCCTCTCGTCCATTTGACCTCCTCATGTTGTTCCGCCATGGATACTTGCTCAGTATGTGGACAGGCACTGGTGTTATGCCTTATTGAACCACACTCCTGACAAGGTTGATTGTTGCTTAGGAACCTTACTTGCTTTTGAAGGCGGCATGTTTGATCGTTATGGAATTGTTGCCACACTTCAGGATCTATCTCTCTTGGAGGCTCATATAGTGGCATAGATGGGGCAGGCCTTGCATCATAGGCCGCAGCAGCCCCATAGGTGTTGTCAAAGTTCACTAGCCTCTCAATGGTCTCCCATGCCTCCGTTGGTGTAAGCTCAATGTACCGATAAGAGGTATATGAATTGATCATCTCCTTATTCGGCGCATCAAGGGCGTTATAAAAGATCTCTTGGATGACATATGGAAGTTGCCCATGTGTCGGGCATGATCTCAGCAAGTCCTTAAAGCGCTCCCACGCCTGTGCTAGGGTTTGACCTGGCTTTTGTTTGAAAGCCGTGATCCTTTGTCGTAGCATCGCCGTTTTAGAAGGTGGGAAGAATTTGTTCAAGAATGCATCTTTCACCTCCGCCCATGTCCTTAGCGATCGTGGAGCCAAACTTTCAAGCCATTGTAATGCCTTTCATGCCAAAGACCATCGAAAAGATTTTAGTCGCACATACTCTAAGTTTACTCCATCAGCAATTGTTTCACATAAGTCCATAAAAATAGAGATGTGTTGCAGGGGGCATTCATTATGTCTTCCTTCAAAAGTATTTCTTTTAATCTCAGATAGGAATTTAATTTTCAATTCATAGTTAGAGTGAGGAATTATAATGGCAGATTCAGGAACATGAAGCGGCGGATGCATGTATTGCATCGCTGTCTGTGGATACTAATTTAGCCGCTCTTAGGCTTGTCTATGCGCATCCTCCTCCCTATCAGCACGGGCTCGCTCAGCAGCAGCAGCGGCCCTTTCAACAGCGATTGTAGCATTGTGGTCCTCGATCTCCTTCCTCAACCGCTCTATGATCTCAGCCTGCATCTCGTTGTCAGCCATGATGCGTATTGCTTTGTTGCGAAGATGGTAGAAACGTTCAGGCTCGTTAATTGGTTCCAGGATAGGTCCGCGATCAAACCGTCGCATAAACCTGCAGAATAAGCTTAGAAAAAGATCGTGATTAACATAGGTGGCGATTGATTGCCTCCCCGGCAACGGCGCCAATTTGTTCGCTAAGGGGAGTGTGGTAAAGTAGGAGATTCAAATATTTAAAATAAAACAAAGCACAACTAGACTATCTCCCTGTCCCAAACAAATAATACAAGAATCCCCTCCCTTGTAGTAGTAGGGTAATTCAGGATCAAATCCACGAGGAGGTATGTCAGCGCTTCCTTTGTTGTACTCACGATCAAGGCTTTCGACCTCAGCAGACACTCGATATCGAGTATACAGGTCGATATCGACCTCAATTCTGGTCGATTTCCTAGCGCAGTCCCTGTAGAAGACAAAACAGCAAGTCGACGTCGAGCAGATACCTCGATATCGATGTTAGACCTCGATATCGACCCTTATGGCCGATTTCGATGCTTGCCACAGAACCTGTTTTTGTAACCAATTTATCGGAAAAGAGTCCGAAGAAAATAGAATGGAGAAGGAAGATGAACAGAAATAAAACTAAGACTTTTAAGTTGATTTCAATTAATTAAAAGGCTTTCAAAGTCGGGGTTTCATGCCACAACGATAACAATGCAAGTTTTATGCTAAAGATATGAACTTTAATGTCTTTCCGTCAAATAACTTTCGTTATCAACACTTAGGTGATTAGAGGCTCTCGCATAATTCCTAAGAGTTACTATCCAATTCATGAGCAATTCATGTTCACAATATGAGTGGCTTTCGCTTCAATAATGCAAAGAATGAATCTCCCTAACTTTCGTAAAGGATCATGCATGGGGTAGAAGACGGAATCGCATAAAAGTCAAACCTTTAATGCACTTACCTCACATTGCTATCGTCGGGCTCACCCCGACCTTAGAAGTGGGTTGACTACTCGCTCCTCATCATGCACATCATCATCATTGTTATTGAAAGAAAGCTACTTTGAATTAAAACTCCGAAAGAAAGTACAACCGAACAAGCCACTCCACTCTCGCTTTACAACTCCACTCGGCCTCCTCTCTCTCTCTCTCTCTACTCTCTATTGAAACTGAAATTCTTTGCGAAATTGGATGTTATTCGATCTAAAATTGAATACCTAAACTCAGCCCTATTGGCCTCTATTTATAGATGTCGATAAGGACTCGAAACCTTATCTTTATTCTCTAAGATAAACTAAAACAAAGTAAAAGCTAAAACTTCATGGTGAAATCAGCCTCCTCATGATATATCTGGTGTTGATGATAGGAAATCTCGACCTTTGGATAGATATTGCAAGCTTTGGATATAATTCTAGCAAAATCGGAGTCGAATTCCTCTGCTAGCATGGTCGATATCGACCCTTGGACATCGATATCGACCCTTCCAAAACCTTATCTCGAGCTTTTCCTTCTTCTACTCGAAATGGCACTCGACTTCTATCAATTTGGTCGATCTGGTAGGATCGATATCGACCCCCAGACGTCGATATCGACCTCTTTTGTGTCGATATGCTCTCTTTCCTTTTCTGCTTGATTCCTATGTCTCTGATGTACTCGATGTCGAGGTCTTTAGTCGATTTTGACCTCTTCAGAAGACTTCGAGTTCTTTTTCCGCTCTTCTGAATTCATCCATTTTTATCCCGTTTTCTGCAAAATCATATGGAAACTCGTACAAACCCATATATTTGACATTTAAGCATAAACTACACTATTCGCATGTTTTCCCATTAATATATATGCAAAAGAAAATAAAATGGATTCATATGTGCATAGAAAATATGGCAATTTGCGCGCACATCAATGCCTCAGTTATATTGGGTCTGCATGTTGACGGGCTTGCAGTTACTGGATCTGCATGGTACGATTGGCCAACTATTGCAGAGACATTGCTCGGGCAAAAAACCCCAGCGAACCAGATTAGGGGTTCATCGGTGAAAGTCGCCTGGCTATGACAACTGCTCTAACCTTTACCAGAAGATGTTGAGGATAATGCCATTCAGTGCCAAGCTACGGCATACATTCTAATGTTAGTGGCTGGGGTCCTGTTTGCTGATAGTAGTGGAGGGCAGGTCCAATTACTATACCTGCCACTGCTTTCTGATTTGGATGCTGCTAGACAGTACAGTTGGGGTCGTGCTACCCTAGCATTTCTCTATCGCCAGCTATGCAGAGTCATAGTGCGTGAGAAAGCTGAGATTATTGGACCTGTCATACTGTTACAGGTACATCAAATAATGTAGCATTTTCTCCCCTTACTCCAATTACCATGTTAACTAATTGTTTGTAATCAATTACTAGTTGTGGGCATGGGAGTGAATCTCCATTGGAAGGCCACAATGCATTATTTTGGACGTCGACGGTGATGGCAAAAATGCAGTTAGAAGGGCTCGCCGGCAAGAGGCCCGGAAAAGGAGAGGTTATGGGTCAGAAGCTCCACCATTTACCGGGCGCTTTCGAGATGAGGAGGATTCACTTGCCATGAGATGGTTGACTTGCAAATTCTCATACGGAACTACCCCGAAGACATTAATGTACTACCGAGACGCATTTGATCGTCAGACCCCAGATCAGGTTAGCCTTCATTGCAGCACTTTCTCTACCTTGTATATAACATAGTTTTGAATGATTTCAGTTACCGTCATTTTATTACAATTCAGTTCGTGTGGGAGCCCTAGTCTAGTGCTGTCTTAGCTCGCCTTGCTCCCATCGGCCAACAAGGTGGGAATATATGGCGATCTACTACACCTCTGATATGCTTCGACATAGTGGAGTGGCATCACCCAGAGCGAGGTTCAGGTCAGTTTGGAATTGTGCAAGTGGTTCCCCCAGCATGTGCATTTGATGAATTGACGCACAAGATGGACTGCAAGGGAAAACATCAGCACAACTGGGCTGAGGTTCATGCAGAATGGATCAAGCAGTGGAATGAGCAAGAGAACACGGTTCACGCACCCCCCACAGTGGACGATGAGGATGAAGCGATGTCACGGTACATAGCTTGGTATGCACGTATCACACGACGCCTCATTAGTCCTCCCACGAGTGCTCCACCAGGGGGTTAGCAACCAGTAGCTCCTGATTATCACCTTATGGTTAGTGTCTGAATTATACTGTCTTCCTTCTCAAATGATGTATGTTTAGATCGTACGTGTTCTTAGTTCAATTAATTCATGAATTGTAGGGTAACTTTGTCATGGATGCCAGTTCTCGGGCAACGCAGACGGCGGACGAGTCTCGCGCTTTATACGGTCAGCACCAGTACAACTCGATGATGGGGATGGTGGATAGCTATTGCAGTTATATGACATCCCAAGGGTCGCAACTATTGAGTCAGGTGTCATACAACCCCACACACACTCACATTCCACCTGGTCCTTCCCAGCCACGCCCAGCTTAGGCACAGACGCTGTAGACGGGATTTGGTGGGCCTTCCCATCCGAAGACGCAGACGCCATCATCTATGGTGTTTCCATCCTACCCAGCTTATGGTACTCCAGGTGTCATGCCTCAAATGGTTATGGACCCATATGGGCAGCCTCACTTCATGTTTCCTCAATCCACTTTTGTTGTGTTAGGCTCATCTAGCCAGATGTTTGGTCCTGCTCCTACGTACTTGACGACACCGCCATGTCATTAGGGGAGGATTGTGTACAATGACCCCTGCAACCTATACGGTGCTCCGCGTCCAGCTCGCCCCGCACCCAACCCAGATTTATTTATGCAGCCAGACGCGGAGGAAGAGGGAGCGAACGAGTAGGATTCGAGGGGACTAACTATCATGTGTTTACTCTATCAGTTTAATGTTGTTTCGTACGCCTTATGTCAATTCACCTACTAATGAGGTTGTGACTATATTATCATTGTGATGTTGGAATGGGTAGGAACAATATTACTACATATTATATAGATTTATATATAACACGTAATGTGTTTCGACAATCACAACACATAAAAAACATGATAGTACACCTAACCACAATACATAAACCATATAAGAAGTTCATCAAACCACAATACATAAAGCACATAAGAATTTCATCATACCAGAATACATAAACCACATAACAATTTCATCATACCACAATACATAAACCACATAACAATTTCATCATACCACAATACCCCTTCATGTTGCCTAGAAGTCTCATGAGCCTGATGGACCAGCACGACTCGGGCAAGATCGTCTGTTGTGCGCAAAACTCCGACAGTTTCCACATCGCACTTGCCCTGGGACCCTGAAGTCCATCTCATTCCTAGTTCTGCGTGAGGGAGTTCGCCTAATATCTCACAAACGAGTCTGATCGGCAACCAAGCGAGGGCCTTCCACTTCTGGCCAATTGAAAGGCTCACCAACTGGTAGAAAAGTCGATTGGTATGCTAACCAGTATAATTGTGTTGTAAAGAACGGTTCCACAAGGGGCACATAGGAGAGGCTCTGATTTCTACAAACAGCTAACACATGAGCGCAAGGAATTCGTAACAACTTCCAACTGGCACATGTACACGTTCTACAACTCAAGTTCACTGTGTATGAACGCCCACTGCGCCTCCCTTGCGACCCCCTTGGGTTCAATATGACCTCAAAAATTCCGTTCTGCAAATCAAAGGAGATCACGTGTGCATTTTTCGCTGCAGTAAGAAGTAACCCAATCTTGCCATCGGTGGCTTCTGTCAGTGGGAAACCAAGGGAGACGCGTTCTACCGCGTCAGCTCGCCTTTGGACGAAGTAACTGTTGACTTTGGACGAAGGGGTGTCAGCGGAAGGCCCCGCCCCCCCTTTAGCACGCCATTGAATGCCTCAAATAAGTCCTTTCTCAAGACGCCGTACCTCGCCCCCCCCCCCCAATCATTTGCCATTGACCACTTCTTCGGCTCTATCGCAGCAAGGTAATCCCATGCATCGCTATTCATGTCCTGTAAGGCATGACACCCCTTCTCAAACCCTCTTGTTGTCAGCTGGTATGTAGTCCAGCCGACCATGTCTTTAACATTATGATCATGGAACTTGGAATTCACGTTTTATTTCAAGTGTCGAATGCATATCCTGTGATGTGCGTTTGGCGCACTCCATCTAGGCAACTCGTCCATGGTCTTCAAGATGCCTGCATGTCTGTCCGAAATAACACATATTCCAACTTTGTTAGTGACATGTCGCCCTATAAAGTCCATGAACCAGGCCCAACTATCTCCATTTTCACTCTCGACAATAGCGAAAGCAAGAGGGAAAATGTGATCGTTTGCGTCGAATCCCACTACCATTAGCACAACATGCTTGTACTTTCGATAGAGATGGGTGCCATCGATAGGTATCAAAGGACGACAATGTGCAAACCCAGTAATAGACGGTGTAAAAGCCCAAAATACACGACTGAAAATCTTCTCCCGAGGATTCGGAGAATCCAGATGACACCATTCTACCATTGTTCCCGGGTTTGTCACTTGGAGTGCAGCCATGAACCTAGGCAACTCCGCGTACGACTCCTCCCAATCACCAAAAAGCTCTGCTATAGCTTTCTGTTTTGTTCTCCAGGCTTTCATGTAGGACACACAAATCCCATACCTTTTCTGTAGATGCTCGATAATGACGCTTGGCTTCGTGTCTTGGTCTTTGCGGAGAAACCCGAGAATCTCACCCCTAATGAAATTTGAGGTCACATTGCGATTATCTAACTGTAAAATGTCTGATGCACAGTTAGTCGCATGAGGCCCACTATAATTGACTATTGTCCACATTTCCACAGTTCGGCCCACATGGCGAGCAGACAATCACCACGGGCACCTACAACTGTCCTTCCTATCACAAACGAATGTGTACCAATCTGGACTCGCCTTTACTATACGATATGGCTTACTCAGTTTAACAGAGTACTCTGTCAAATCACATTTCAACTCGCCGAGTGTGTTAAATAGTTGCCCGCAAAAAAACTGTCTTCCATCTTCTTCTTGTATGTGTAAATTCAATTCTTGCCATGAAGTTATTCTCATCGGATTAGCGTCCACGATATTCCAATTGGGATTAAGCGCCTCATCCTCGATCGACCCCATCGCCACCTCCTTAGTAGCATCATCGTCCTCCTCGGACTCATCCAAGTCGTCTTCATGATCAACCCCAAGAGCGTCAACGTATATCTCGGGAAGAGGTGCAGATATGTTGTTCTGTCCATCCATCCTACGTTAACATTTACAATAAGTCAGTTTATTCAAAATGGTAACTCTTCTCAACATCATATCAAATTTACATTTTGTCTCGATAATAAATTTCTTCAACAATTATCAACTATACTTACATAAATTTCATCAACATTTATATCAACTATCCACAATTATCAACATCATTTCTAATTTATAAACTCTCTCATATTTCAATATATTCCAACAATAATTTCCAACTATATTTACATAAACTCACTCATGCTAAGAACTACGTAATCCTCATTCACACATATGTAATCAACAATAACAAAATTACTCATCCTCCAACTTCTCAATTACTAATAGAAAATACATATATCATCGAAATAAGAGCGAGAAATTAAAAATAAGGATAATAACTAACCTTAAGTAAAGATGAGATAATGTATATATTGGTGGAGTATGTGTTGCAAATTGTTTTTCTTTCGAGCTGGTTCGAGCTGGAGTGTTCTCTCTTGGCAAAGAATGATGGGAAGAAGACGGAGATGAACTTAAAACTCATATTGATAGACATAAAAACGCGGTCTTGGACCACGTTTTTACTTAGGGTTACAGAGATTCACCCTAGTGAGGGAGGGGGAATATCTGAGGTCATAAAACGTTGCTTGAGGCCGCGTTTTGTGCCTATCATCAGTCCATCACCCTTCCCTAGAGAATAAGAATCTTTTGACTTTTTTTTCTAGAAAAATCTATAGAGAAACGCGGTCTCAGACCACGTTTCTCTTGCCAGCTCATCCTCTCCCATCTCCTCCCTTGCCAGGTGGAAAGATGGAAGCAATTCAAATCTCCTCCTCCGGGCGCCAAATCCATTTTTCCTTTTACACATAAAACGCGGCCCCAAATCGCATTTTTCTGATCCCCTGCAAAAAATGAATATTTTTGTAATATGTTTCAAAGTGTGAATATTGTTGTAATTTTTTTATTTTCTATGAATATTTCAAAAAAAATTCTAATATAAAAGAATATAACGTTGTCAAACAAGAATAAACTTAAAATCATTAAAATTAAATATTAAAAGAAACAAACATATCTGTTTGTTCTCTCTTTCGATATCGAATTTGTCTTCCTCAACAGACATATTGATTGAGAAAGTAATAGTTGATTGTGTAAGGACCTCGGGATTTCAAATAATATTTTAATGATAAATTATTCAAAATGGATTTAAGTCGGAAAATTCGGATATTTTGAAAATTCTCGTCCTCGATATAATAATCCTATTTTAAAATCCTTAAACCGGATTCCGACCTAATTTTGAACTTTTGGGGATGAATTGTGTCCTTTCGCATCATGATTTTAAATTAACCCCGGATGTCGATATCCTCATGATTTTAAAATATTATTTTGGTCGGTCGGGATAAGGTCGAGAGAGCGGGTTCGGAATTTAGTTTTCGGGTGTTTTGAATCTCAAAATTTGGGACCACATTACTTTGCCTTCTCCCTCCAATGCCCATCCGAAATTCGGCCCCATGGTTCCCTTCTTGTGATGTTTGGGTTGATGAAATTTCTACCCACCTTCCTCTTACCCAATTTGAGTAAACACTACCACACCCTCCATTCTCCCTCTTCCCTTTGTTTCCCCGGTTCTGCAGCAGAAGTAACAAACCCTTCAACTGCAATCCCCCTCCCTCTATATTGCACTTGCCAAACAAGCCCCAACTCCCCTCTGGTTTCCCCTCTTTTCCCGGACAGCGGCAACATTCACCAAACAACCCCCCCTGTTTTGTTCACACACCACAGCTCCATCCCCCTTGTCGCTTGCCTCTAAAGCCACCAGCAGGTCCACCAGGGTGCATCCAAGCACTGTCCGAGCCTCCTATCTCCCTCCCTCTTTGGTTCCTTTGTCCTCGACAAAAACACAAGCCAAACAACAGCCCCAAACACCTATCCACCACCTCTCATCCTCCTCTGTTACACCAAGCTCAGCTTCGAGCACACTCGAACCCTTCCTGATCACTCCCTTCTTCCGTGAGCTAATCCGAGCACCCACGACTTCCCTCCTCTTCTTCCTCCTCGGCGAGCAGCAGCAACCTTTTCCACTTCCCTCTCGATGTCTCCGACCACGAGCAGCTCCACCTCCATCGTCGTTCCCCTGTTCTTCCCCGAACCAAGCGGTAAGACCCCTCTCCTCTTCGTTTCACTCTCGAACCCGATCAAGGTTCGCCTTTAAGCCCTTTTCTTTCGTCCTAGGCCAAGAGCGACTCATTTCGACTCCGGCGAGCTGGAAGAGCTCCGATCGAGCCTCCAACATGTCCAAATCGAGCCCTCAGTGAGGCTCTTCTTCTTTCGGTTTTCCTTGTGATTGTTTTTCGTATTCCCTGGTCGTAGGAAAGGGATGAGTGAGTGAGAGGTTCGGGTTGTGGGAAAGGGAGAGCCATCGGCGAGAGTATCCTTTCCTTTCTTTCTTCCATTCGATCTGAGAGCAAGGCTGGGGTGAGGATGGGTAAATAGTGTGGGGCACGGTTTTCCTGATTTTTGGGACTGGTTCACTGGGTTTTAAATGAAAAGAAGGGTTTGAGTCCGGTTCATTTAAAGAGATTTGGGTTTGGGTTTGTTTGGATCTGGATTTAAGATGAGTTTTGGGCCTTTTCCTCTCTTTGGGCCTAATTTTGCTTGTTGAAATGTGTTTAAATGAGTATAAGAGGATTTTCAAAGGCTTAGACCAATATTTTATGAAATATATATATATATATATATTTTTTAAATAAATGGGATATGACATATTATGTTATATTATTGTGAGATTTAAAAATATAAGATTATTATTGAGATTTAAAAATATATTAATTGGACTTGGATTTGAAAAAGGATTTGGAAAAGGTTTTTAAAGGTGGGAAATTGGTTTAGTAAAATAAAAAGAAGGATTTTTTGAAATGACCAAACCTTGTCGGATTTGTTAGATAAGATAATAATATAAGTTGATTAAAAGGAAATGTTTTGTAAATGGATTTTTGGGTCAAGTATGATTTGGGAAAGTGTTTTGAATGATGATTGATTTAACTTGAGATTTTAAAAGAGTTTTAGGAAATCTTGGGAAAGTGACTTGTGAGAGTCTAAATAATGATATGTTGATATTGCTGTGATATGATATGTTATACGATCTATGATGAGATCTTAATCCGATAAGCATGTTATGATGTGTTATGATATCGATAAAGTTGTTAAGTGTGATTTATGATATGAGATATTGATATATGTCCTTAAGTATGAGATTATGATGTGTTATTATATGCAAGCATGTTATATTATATGATTGAGAAGCATGATTATGGATATGTGCTTACGTATGAAAGTATGAAATGTTATATGATGATTTGAGTATGAATATGATCTATATGTTGTTATATGATATGAAAATGAGTTAAAATATGATGAGATATTGAGATGATGATGAGTTAAGATGATACTTGATGAGTTATATTGAGAATATGTGATGAGCTATGGAATGATACAATAATGAGATGCGAGTTGAATGATGATGATGAGATGGAAATGTGATGATGAGACTTTCGATTATGTGAACTTATATATAATTATTTGTGCTTGGTTGCTTGAAGGTAGACTTATATGTTTATTATGCTTACTAGGTGATCTATAATATATCCTACTACTTGCCTTGCTATTCTGCACCTCCAGGTAAGTTCCTTTGGAGCTTACTCAGATTGATTCTCGCATGCATGTAGTCACATGATATACTAGGTGTTTTCATATGTATAAAAGCATGATCATGTAGTATCTTGTTTAGGTTGCACTAATTGAATGAGCATCTGTCTACTTTATGCATTTGGAAACAGAAAGGTTGTTATCTGTGAGTCATTACAGTCCTTGCTAGGGTCATAGGACAGCTCGATCCCATCGGGTTAGTCTTGTCTGAGTCCTTGAAAGTGTGAGCATATTTTATATCCCACCTCGAAGTAGGTGCAGATCCCAACCCCGGCGTAGGTTGGGATAATTTTATTCATACATATGCACTCCAACCTCGACGTAGGTGTGGACGATGTTGTTGCGTATATTTCTGCCCCGATGTAGGCACAGACACATCCCGCCTTGATGAAGGCATGTATTCATGAGAGAAGGGGATATACCACTTGACATTCTATGTGGGCCCATTTACTGCATTTTCGTTGTCTTATAAATTGTCAGCATGTCGTGTGTGTTTAATTCTTGCACTACATTAGAAGCATCTTCATTTATGTATAACATATATGTGTGTCTATAGTGGGAGCTAGTCACGTGTGTGGGCCTCTTGATCCCACACCCCATATTATTATTTTTAGGTATGATTGGAGTTTCATATATTGCTCTGTGCTCCTTGATGGGTTTATCCTTTTGGCGCACTATTGACCAAGAGACTGAGTTTCACCAGACTTTATATACTTGGATATTTTACACTCATTTACTTGGTTTTGACCCGGCCATGTCGTGGTATGTTGTACTCTGATTTCCGATATTATGTTTTGAACTTCAATTGGTTTTGAGCAACTTAGTCAAATAAGAACAGGATTGATACGGGGTGAGCCATAGGATGCCCGATCTTTCGACAATCAAAACTCAATTCAAGAAAAAGAACAGGATTGATGCAAGAACTCAACAAGACTCAAAGGTGATGAACAAGATCAATAAAATCAGCGGCTATAATGCAAAAGAAAGGACTCGAAAATCAAAAATAGACTCAAGATAGATGGTGGATCGATTTATATAGAACAGGATGAAGACCCTAGGCTCCCATAGGAGGTAAGAACCAGCACCAATGACTATATAACCTGCTCCTATAACCTTACACAACCTAGCAGACAACTTGGAGGCACAAGGAGGGGGCTCGTGGATGCTTGATAGCACCAATCCTATGATGAGAATCAACACACACCGTACATGATGGATAGCACCAATCTTACGACGAGGATCGACACACACCAAACATGTGATAGCACCGAAACCTATCCCACGCAGGGGAACAACACATCAAAGACAAACCAAGCTAAGAACAACACATTGAAACCTATTGAGCTAAGAACAACACATCGAAACCTATCCCACGCAGGGGAACTCGGTTCCTCCATAGGAGGACTCTCCAAATCTGACTTTTTGTCAAAAATTCTATTCTTTATTCAATGAATGAAATGTTTAAATAGGAAAAGAACTAGGGTTTGGTTGGCTTCCTTGGAGGCTAAGGATTGCTTGTCAAACTTTATCCTAACTGGATAAAACTTATCCTAATTAATAAAGATAAAAACGAATTAGATATAATATCAATTAATTGAAAAGTCTACTAATAGATATTATTCTAATTTACATTATTCCTAAATAAATAAAAGGATAAAATAATAAACTAAATGTGGAAAGATAATTATTTTCGTCCAAACATTAAACAGCTGCAAAGACGATGATTTTCGGCCATGTTTTCGGTAGATTATGGAAAAACCTTCAACAGAAAAGTTATAGATCTCTTCGTCCTCGTTCCAACAAGGTATGACACCACCCAATCCAATCAATATGTACTCCAAACGACTCATTTTACTGAGACATCGCAAAGCTATCAAATCTGCTGAACGATTCAAACTTTTTTATAAGCACCACTCGTTTTCCCTTCATCATTCTCCACTTCTTGAAAAGGATTCGTCCTCAAATCCGAGATGTTATTTGAGCAAGAAAGGAGATGCAATTTTTGGTGGTGCAGGCCTGGCGAATGGTGGTGCCTGAGATGAACTTGAAGACACTATGGGACTCTTTCTCTGCAAAAAAAATTTTTTTTGTGATTTTCTGATTTTTTGATGATGAATGAAGACACGATCAACTTCATGTCGAAAACCTAAGCTCTGATACCAATTTGATACGGGGTTAGCCATAGGATGCTCGATCTTTCGACAATCAAGACTCAATTCAAGAAAAGGAACAAGATTGATGCAAGAACTCAACAAGACTCAAAAGGTGGTGACCAAGATCAATAAAATCAGCGGCTATAATGCAAAAGAAAGGACTCGAAAATCAACAGTAGACTCAAGATAGATGGTGGATCCATCTATATAGAACAAGATGAAGACCCTAGGGTCCCGTAGAAGGTAAGAACCAACACCAATGACTATATAACGCGCTCCTACAATCTTACACAACCAAGCGGACAACTTGGAGGCACAAGGAGGGGGCTTGTGGATGCTTGATAGCACCAATCCTATGATGAGAATCAACACACACCACACATGATGGATAGCACCAATCCTATGATGAGGATCGACACACACCAAACATGTGGTAGCACCAACCCTTCAACAAGGTATGGCACCACCCAATCCGATCAATATGCACTCCGAACGACCCATTTTACTGAGACGTCGCAAAGCTGTCAAATCTGTTGAACGATTCAAACTTGTTGATAAGCACCACTCGTTTTTCCTTCATCACACATGAGCGAAAACAACTCAGTTTTCATGGATAAAGAAAGGTCATGCCGGTGATGCTGATATGGTCACTTTTATGGATAAAGACGGGTGATGCTGATATAGTAACTTTTGATCCGAAAATTTCACAAAAACATTTTCGCGCAGAAAGCTCCTGATGTGCGCGCAAATTGCCATATTTTCTATGCACATTTAAGTCCACTTTATCATTCTTTTGCATGCATATTAGTGGGAAAACATGAGATTAGTGTAGTTTATGCATTATTGTCAAATATATGGGTCTGCACGAGTTTCTATGTGATTTAAAAAAAACAGGATAAAAGTGGACAAATTTGGAAGAGCGGAAAAAGAACTCGAAGTCTTCTGAGAGGTCGAAATCGACTAAAGAACCTCGACATCGAGTGCAGCAGTGAGGCAGAAATCAAGCAAGAAAGAGAACACAGCATGTCGATACCAGCAAAGGTCGATATCGAGGATGCATGGTCGATATCGAGTGCCCATATTGAGATAAATGATAGAAGTCGAGTGCTAATCCGAGTAGAAGAAGGAGAAATCGAGATAAGATAAAAGAGAGGTCGATATCGACGTCTGAAAGTCGATATCGATGTCGCCAGCAGAGAAGTCCGACTCAGATTTTGATAGTTTTACATTATTTAAGTTTTATCTTAGAGAATAAAGATAAAGTTTCGAGTCTTTGGATAGCAAAGTTCGATATCTATATCTAGAGGCCGTTAGGGCTGATTTTAATGATTGAATGACATCCAATTTCAGTTATTCAAACACATAGAATGCAGAGAATTTGTAGAGAGAGAGAGAGAGAGTAGGCCGAGTAAGGTTGGAAGCGAGAGCGGAATTGGCTTGGTTCGGTTGTAATTTCCTTCTTTTGCAAATACAAAGTAGTTTTCTTTCAATGATGATGATGAGTTGTATGATGAGAAGCGAGTAGTCAACCCACTTCTAGTGTCGGGGTGAGCCCGACGATAGCGATGTAGGGTAAGTGCATCAAAGGTATGACTTTTATGCGATTCCGTCTTCTATCCTACGCATGATTCCTTTGCGAAAGTTAGGGAGATTCATTATTTGCATTATTGAAGCGAAAGCTGCTTATATTGTAAACTTGGATTGCTCGTTAATTGGATAGTAACTCTTAGGAACTATGCGAGAGCCTCTAATCACCTAAGTGTTGGTAACGAATGTTATTTGACGGAAAGACATTAAATTTCATAACTTTAGCATCATACTTGCATTGTTATCGTTGTGGCATTAATCCCCGACTTTGGAAGCTTTAAGTTTATTGAATTTCATATAAAAGTTTAAGTTTTGTTTCTGATCATCCTTCTTTACCATTCTACGTTCTTCGGACACTTTTTCGACAATAGGTTACGCAAAACAGTTTCTGTGACAAACATCGAAATCGACTGTAAAGGTCGATATCGAGGTCTAACGTCGATATTGAGGTTCTACTCGACGTCGACTTTGCTCCTTTTGTCTTTTGTAGGAACTTGGCTGGAAATCTACCAGAACTGAGGTCGATATCGACCAGACATATCGATATCGAGTGTCTTCTGAGGTCGAAAGCTTGATCATGATTACAACAAGGGAAGCGCTGATATACCTCCTCGTGGATTTGATCCTGAATTACCCTACCACTACATCGGGAGGGATTCTTGTATTATTTGCTTGGAACAGGGAGTTAGCATAGTTAGAGTTTATATTGAATATTTGAATCTACCTCCCGTTTGAAACCGAACAAATTGGCGCTGTTGCCGGGGAGGCAATCAATCGCCACCTAAGTTTTCTCACGATCTTTTAGAGCTTATTTTGTAGGTTTATGCGACGTTCTGATCGTGGGCCTATCTTGGAAACCATAAACGAGCCTGAACGTTTCTTCCATCTTGGCAATAAAGCAATTCGAATAATGGCTGACAACGAGACGCGGGCTGAGACCATAGAGCGGTTGAGGAAAGAGATCGAGGACCACAACGCCACAATCGCTGCTGAGAAGGCCGCCACTGCTACAGAGCGATCCCGTGCTGACAGGGAGGAGGATGCGCGCAGACAAGCCCAAGAGCAGCTCAATCGGTATCCACAAACGGCGATGCAATATATGCATCCGCCGCTTCACGTTCATGAATCCGCTATGCTTATCCCTCCTTCCAATTATGAGATTAAAATTATCTTCCTTTCTGAAATTAAAAGAAATACTTTTGAAGGAAGACCTAATGAATGCCCACTGCAACACATCTCTACTTTTATGGATTTTTGTGAAACAATTGCTGATGGGGTAAATTTAGAGTATGTGAGACTAAAATCTTTTAGATGGTCTTTGGCAGGGAAGGCATTACAATGGCTTGAGAGTTTGGCTCCACGCTCGCTGAGAACATGGGCGGAGGTGAAGGATGCATTCCTGAATAAGTTCTTACCACCTTCTAAAACGACGATGCTGTGACAAAGGATCACGACTTTCAAATAAAAGCCTAGTGAAACACTAGCACAGGCGTGGGAGCGATTTAAGGACTTGCTGAGATCATTCCCGATGCATGGGCAACTTCCATATGTCATCCAGGAGGTATTCTACAATTCCCTTGATGCGCCGAATAAGGAGAGGATCAATTCATATACCTCTTATCGATACATTAAGCTTACACCAACGGAGGCCTAGGAGACCATTGAGAGGCTCGTGAACTTTGATAACACCTATGGGACTGCTGCGGCCTATGACGCAAGGCCTGCCCCCATCAATGCCACTATATGAGCCTCCAAGGGAGATAGATCCTGATGTGCGGCAACAATTCCATAACGATCAGACACGCCGCCTTCAAAAGCAAGTTAGGTTCTTGAGCAACAATCAACCTTGTCAGGAATGTGGCTCAACAAGGCATAACACTAGTGCATGTCCACATACTGAGCAAGTATCCATGGCGGAACAACATGAGGAAGCCAAGTGGACAAGAGGCTCCTATGGAGGGGGCAATTAACCATACTGGGGCGATCAAAGGTTCTATGAACAAAGGGATCCCCCACCATATAGAGCACCAGGGCACCCTGAGCGGGAAACAAGGAAGGATGACCTGCAGATCATTCTTGATGAGATGTGGAGGAACCATGCTGAGTTCAAACAAGCCAACAACTCCGTCCATACTCAGCTGCAGGGCATCAATTCTAGACTTGAGGAGATCGACGTTTGGAAGCGCAACATGGAGACCCAAATGGGTCAATTGGCGGAGGCAATACCCAAAGCGTCAGGATCATTCCCTGGATCAACTATGCCCAACCAAAAGGGCAAAACTATTGGACATATTGAGGCAATGAATTTAAGGAGTGGGCATCAATTACAAAAGCCCGAGAAAAAAGCGGAGGAGAAAGGGCTAGAAAAGACATCGATATCGACCCCCCTGTCGATATCGACCAAGGTGACGTCGATGTCGACCCTGATGCTGCGTCACCAAAGAAATCGACTCCTCCAGTCGATGTCGACCCTACTGATGTCGATGTCGACCTAACTACAGTCGTGAGAAGGAAGGTGTTGCCATTCCCAACTAAAAAGATGATTAAGGATCCAGCAGAAAAGAAGTTCCAGCGGTTCGTGAAGATGCTTCAAGGACTCAACGTCTCAATACCATTCACAGAAGCACTTCATGAGATGTCGTCCTATGTAAGGTTTCTTAAGGACATATTGGGTAAGAAGCGATCGCTTTCTGAGATCGCAGAGGAGTGTAACAGATTGGAGCTAACACAAAAGCGGGCGGACCCAGGTAAGTTCTCTATCGCTATAGGCTTAGGTCGATTCAAATTTAATGCTTTAGTTGACTTGGGCGCTAGCATTAGCATGATGCCACTAACCATATGACACAAGGTAAAGATAGGTCCTCTGGAGCCCGTGGATGCAAGGCTATACATGGCAAACAATACGGTAGTGATTCCAACAGGGATAGTGACTCAAGTGCCAGTACAAGTAGGTAAATTCTTTGTCCCTGCTGATTTCTTAGTTGTTGATATAGCGGAGGACCCTGCTTGTCCCATTATTTTAGGTAGGCCATTCCTAGCGACCGTCGATGCCAACATTAGCGTGAAGAAAGGATTGCTCTCATTCATAATTAGTGACGAGGTGATAGAGTATGCCTTCAACAAGACGGTGAAAAATCAAGGGCCAATGGAGATAAAAGCCATCAATGGTGTCCACATTGCATGTGGAGAAGCCAAAGTAAGGAGCATGACTCGGAAAGAGCTAGAAAAGAGGGCCATAGAAGCCCAAGTAGAGGAGGTTGTGGCAATCTTGAACGAAGGAGCCAAACAGAACATCGAAATCGACCCAGGTAAGTCGATATCGACTAATAATGTTCAAGATTCTGTGCCAGGTCATAAGTATGGGGTCGACAGAGGAGAAGAAGGAACATCGAAATCGGGTAGGAAGGTCGATATCGATCATGCCCTAGAGCCAAAATCGACCACCACAAGCACTAAGAAGGGAGGAACAGAGACCTCGATATCGATCTCTGAGGGTCGAAATCGACCTGATCATATCGAGTGAAAAATCTCCAAATCGACTGGACCTCCAGGAGTACAACAGAGCTCGATATGGACAACTAATGATCGATGTCGACCTGAGCCACAGACAGATAAGAAGGTAAGTCAAGGTACGGATTCCTCCTGTTCCATTACAATTAAAGATTTATCATTATTTGGAAGAGGCGTGCCCTGGCATGTGCGCTTGTGTAGGGTATCCGATGATGATTCGAGCCAATATGAGATAGGAGACAAAGTTTATGTTGCCAAATCCAAGGACCGTTGGTTCTCTACGAGATTCAAGGATAAGAATTTGGGACCATTCACGGTGAATCAGATCCATCCCGGCGGAATGCAGCTGCGTGACAAGAAAGAAGTAATATTTGAGGCCCAAGCCACATGGGCTTTGCAGATGCAGCCTTGAGTGCGTAAAGGGAGAAGTCGGCCTAGCGACTTAAAAATCTAGAGCGTGTAATATACACTTAGTTTTGGTTTTAGAAAGTTTTTACTTTGGTTTGAGACGCTACACTTTATTGTCTTGCGTGGTTTGTTTTGGTTTTATTTTTAACAAGTTGCAGGAAAGAGGAAAGAAAGCACACAGAAGAGACATCGAAATCGATGTTACACATTGACATCGACCTTATGGTCGATTTAGATACGCTTGAGGTCGAGGCCGGATCACCCTGAAGCCTGAGCCAGAATATCGATGACAGAGATCGATTTCGATTTTGCAAGGTCGATATCGACCATGCCTACAGTCTTCTTCGACTCCTGAAATTTGTGACGGTTTAGTAAGTTTTTCTTAACCCTAGTTCGAATACAGTGAGGACACTGTAAACTTTAAGTATGGGGTGAGGGAAAGGCTTACTTACATATTTTAGCATATTTTAGTTATAATGTTCATGCATATTACATAGTTAGTTAGTCATATTTATCTTTAAGTTTTATATAATTAAAAAAAATAAAAAAAATGAACCCATCAAAAATTGAAAATAAAGAAAAGAGTCATGGAAGTATAAAAAAGAGCTCTATGATGCAAAATTAGACTCATTAGAGATATAACATGAAATTACCTAGTTAAGGGAAGTCCCAATGAAGTGCAAAAAGAAAAAAATAAAGGAGATAAAAATTTCAAGTTACTTTTGACATGTGTATGATAAGATGATGGAGGACTTTTTATGAAATTTCCATACAAGTACATATACAAGTTCATATCCTAGCCTTACCTATGCATATTTGCAAAAAGTCACAAGCCATACATGAGCCTTATCATGATCATTATTGCTCCACATATATTACATTTTGCCCATTTTATACCTTATGCCCTATCCGAGGACAAGTTTGAGAATGGATGTCATCTTTGGAGTTGTTATATGGAGTTGTGCACATTATTGAAGTTGTTGGCAGGAATGAAACAAAATATGAATATGGAAAATTTAATGAGCGAGAAAAAATCCGATCACCTCAGGAGATAAAGGTAGGTCGACCCTGCTCGTTGAGATGTTAGTTCAGCGAGATGGGACACAAGGGGAGGAGCCTGAAGTACTAAGTACCTGGGGCCATTCATGACACCCATGTTTGCGACTCGCGAGAAGGCGGTGCTAAGGTTAGAGAGGTAAAAGCATTAAAGTGAAAAAAGCATTGAGCGATGAGTGAAAGGTGAGACATTATGAAGAAGGAATGTGGAATGTTTTGGAAAGAAAGTATATTTCCCCGGATTTAACACCACATGGCCAAATATTAGCCCACCATTAGCCTTTTACCAATCTACTTCTCACAAGCTTGCAAAATTCCTCTTGATTATTAATGATATGTCGCTAAAATTGTTTTTTGCATATGAACCTCCTTTTATAAGTATGAAATTGCTTTTATGCACAGGCATGGACTTGGTTGACATAAGTATCTTATCGAGGATGGCAATTGATTGTAGGGACATATGAAAAATGAATCTATAATGTTGAGGGTTTACTTTCTTTCCCTGAATTACCATTAAAGGTATTGCTTGGGGACAAGCAAGCTTAAGTATGGGGTGTTTAATGTGCGCGCAAATTGCCATATTTTCTATGCACATTTAAGTCCATTTTTTCATTCTTTTGCATGCATATTAGTGGAAAAACATGAGATTAGTATAGTTTATGCATTATTATCAAATATATGGGTCTGCACGAGTTTCTATGTGATTTCGCAGAAAACAGGATAAAAGTGGACAAATTTGGAAGAGCGGAAAAAGAACTCGAAGTCTTCTGAGAGGTGGAAATCGACTAAAGAACCTCAACATCGAGTGCAGGAGTGAGGCAGAAATCGAGCAAGAAAGAGAACAGAGCATGTTGACACCAGCAAAGGTCGATATCGAGGATGCATGGTCGATATCGAGTGCCCAGATCGAGATAAATGATAGAAGTTGAGTGCTAATCCGAGTAGAATAATGAGAGCTCGATATAAGATAAAAGAGAGGTCGATATCGACGTCTGAAAGTCGATATCGATGTCGCCAGCAGAGAAGTCCGACTCAGATTTTGATAGAATTCTATCCGAAGCTTGCACGTCTATCCTAATGTCGAGATTTCTTATCATCAACACCAGACTACATCTTTTACTACTTTTACAATGAAGTTTTTAGTTTTACATTATTTAAGTTTTATCTTAGAGAATAAAGATAAAGTTCCGAGTCTTTGGATAGCAAAGTTCGATATCTATATCTAGAGGTCATTAGGGCTGAGTTTAATGATTGAATGACATCCAATTTCAGTTATTCAAACACATAGAACACAGAGAATTTGTAGAGAGAGAGAGAGAGAGAGGAGGCCGAGTAAGGTTGGAAGCGAGAGCGGAATTGGCTTGGTTCGGTTGTAATTTCCTTCTTTTGCAAATACAAAGTAGTTTTCTTTCAATGATGATGATGAGTTGCATGATGAGAAGCGAGTAGTCAACCCACTTCTAGGGTCGGGGTGAGCCCGACGATAGCGATGTAGGGTAAGTGCATCAAAGGTATGACTTTTATGTGATTCCGTCTTCTATCCTATGCATGATTCCTTTGCGAAAGTTAGGGAGATTCATTATTTGCATTATTGAAGCGAAAGCCACTCATATTGTAAACTTGGATTGCTCGTGAATTTGATAGTAACTCTTAGGAACTATGCGAGAGCCTCTAATCACCTAAGTGTTGGTAACGAAAGTTATTTAATGGAAAGACATTAAATTTCATAACTTTAGCATCATACTTGCATTGTTATCGTTGTGGCATTAATCCCCGACTTTGGAAGCTTTAAGTTTATTGAATTTCATATAAAAGTTTAAGTTTTGTTTCTGATCATCATTCTTTACCATTCTACGTTCTTCGGACACTTTTTCGACAATAGGTTACGCAAAACAGTTTCTATGACAAACATCGGAATCGACTGTAAAGGTCGATATCGAGGTCTAACGTCGATATTGAGGTTCTACTCGACGTCGACTTTGCTCCTTTTGTCTTCTGCAGGAACTTGGCTGGAAATCGACCAGAGCTGAGGTCGATATCGACCAGACATATCGATATCGAGTGTCTTCTGAGGTCGAAAGCTTGATCGTGATTACAACAAGGGAAGCGCTGACATACCTCCTTGTGGATTCGATCCTCAATTACCCTACCACTACATCGGGAGGGATTCTTGTATTATTTGCTTGGAACAGGGAGTTAGCATAGTTAGAGTTTATATTGAATATTAGAATCTACCTTCCGTTCGAAATCGAATAGCTCCTATTATGACCTATACTCCATATAAACACGTTTGGCACACATTTGAGCGAAAACAACTCAGTTTTGATGGATAAAGAAAGGTGACGCTGATGATGCCGATATGGTCATTTTTCGTAAGAAAATTTCATGGAAAGCTTTTCGCGCAAAAAGCTCCCATTATAACCTATACAACATATAAACATGTTTGGGAAACATTTGACCAAAAACAAATCAATTTTGATGTATAAAGAAAGGTGACGCCACTGATGCCGATATGATCACTTTTGGTCCGAAAATTTCACGGAAAGCTTTTCGCGCAAAAAGCTCCCATTATGAGCTATATACCATATAAACATGTTTTGGACACATTTGAGCGAAACAACTCAATTTTGATGGATAAATAAAGGTGACGTCGGTGATGCTGATATGGTCACTTTTGGTCCGAAAATTTCACGGAAAGCTTTTCGCGCAAAAAGCTCCCTTTATGTCTTGAACAGGTAAATATATAGATGGGTGGCTTAAAATCCAAGAAGTAACATGAAGTAAGACCATACCAAGAGTCTTATGAAAAAAGATGATACTACCCACAAATTTCCTACCCACAAAAGATATTGCTCACCATGAAATACCGACAAGTATACCTCATCTCGGAGTCTAACCACAAAGGACTACCACACTACAGTAATCATGTTACCACATAATTAAAACCACTAATGTTCCAACGCCATTACATTTGGACCACAACTCCAAACCAAAAACAAATCCGCGCCACACCCACTCCCCAATCCACACCAAGACAAGCATAGCATTACGCCCATCATCTAAGGTAGCTTGCCGATGTGGGGGAGTGAACATACCACAAATGCAATACCAAACGGACCCCCAAGTCCTAAAGGGATGGAGAACAACCTCACACCACCAACCGAGCGAGGCACGGGAAACCCCTTGACCGAAGAACACAACACACCCACTTCCCGGTCCACACCAGGACAAGCATAACATTAAGCCCATAATCCCTACCTACATGTCAATGTGGGGAAGAAGAAGCATCAAGTCACGACAAAAGAGCCACCCATGTAACAACCAAGAAGGGGAGGTAGAGCAATCAATGCACTACATGTCAAATCTCCACACATTGAATCAACAACAAAGCAAATTTAAAAGATGGCACACCAAGGGCTACTTTTAAAAAAGCAAGAAAGCGGGCCCACAAGCTCACCTTCAACCTCTATCACACGCCAACACCATTTGAACACACCATCAGCTACCTGAGCGGTGAGCACACGTTACCACCGGCTGGAGCACCAAGGCAACGAGGGAAGCACCCAGCCCACCTCCAACAAAGCCCCGGGACAACAACGCACCTATGGAAGAACAAAGCAGTCCACAGCCCCGGAACAACGACGCCCGCCGCCGGGAAAACATTGACAACAGCCAAAGAGGCCAACCGAAACCCACCACTCTTCCAGGCTCGAAAACATTGACACTGACCCTGACTCAAGACCACCCACAACACTTCTCCTCCCAGCCGGCCCCGTCAACAAGGGAAGACACCGCACCGCCATTGGACAACAGCCCACAAGCCACCAGATCCGGAGAGGGAGGGAGAGGATTCGAGAGAAGAACGTAGATCTGGCAAAAAACCGGCCACGCCAAGCCAGATCTATGCAAGAGCTGAGCCAACAACGAGCCAAGCCCCTGAAATCGACCCCTCACAAACCCCAACCCACCCAATCCGGAAGCAAATAGGAAGAAAAGTGAAGAAGAATCCATGGACAGTGTCCCAAGCCGACAAAACAATTAAATTACCAAAAAATTAACGCCCAAAATGATAGATTTGCAAAGCAAATCAAAGATAAGTGTTGTGGGCGGAGGAAAATGGGCAAGAAAAAAGAAAAATCAGGAGAGAGGAATCAAACGCCAAAAGAGAGCTCCCTTTATGACCTATACACCATATAAACGTGTTTTGGACACATTTGAGCAAAAACAACTCAGTTTTGATAGATAAAGAAAGGTGACGACAGGGATGCCGATATGGTCACTTTTGGTACGAAAATTTCACAAAACGTGATGTACATATTTGTACCTTTGTTTATTGCATGTTTTGACTTCATATTTCGTTCGATTTCAAAAGAAAAGTTTCAAAAATATATAAACTTGTGTAAGAATGAACTAAAGTATAAGAAATAGAGTCTGCACGAGTTTTGAGCTAACCATGCAGGAATTCGATGAAATCGGAGTCAAAACGAAGAAGCCAAGTGAAGCTGAGAAGAGGTCGATATCGACCTGAGACATCGATATCGACCCAAGATTTCGACACGATTTCTGAGTGTCGAGATAGGCCACACGGACAAGACAAGAAGGCATCGATATCGACACACTACCTCGATATCGACCATCGTCATAGACATCGACTGGAGCTGGACAAGTCGAGTAGAAACATAAGCATCGATATCGACCTCTAGTGTCGATATCGACCTTACCTCGACAGAAGATAAATCCAATTTCGGGACTCGGATTGGGAAGTCTATCATCAAAAGCCATGAGTTATCTCGTTCTTTTAGATATTAGCAGCTGTTTATCATCTTTTCCTTTAAGTTTTTATCAAAATAAAAGGCCTATCCTAATTGTTTGGATAGAGTTCATAGTTTAGATAGGAGTTTCAATCCTCGGATAGCGAGGACTAGTAGCCTATAAATAAAGCCCTAGGGGCTGATTTGTTAGATCATCCAAGATTCAATCCAAGCTCCAATCCAAGAACGCATCCAAGAAGCAAGATAATAGCAATAGACAATAGAGTTAGAGTTAGAGAGAAGTTTTAGGGTTTGACGTTTGCGAAAGTTGACGTTGAGTTGTAAAGCTTCGGAGTTTATTTTAATGCAAATTTCTTTCTTTCAAACAATGATGAGTTCCATGATGAGAAGCAAGTAGTTCCCCAAAGCTCTTAGGGTTGGGGTGAGCCCGACGTTAGCCATGCACGCTTGAGGTAAGTATTTGATGTCGATATCGTTGTGTCTATCTCTCCTCCTACAATTCTATGTTTAGTCCTAATCGAAAGAAAAGGGATTCATGCTAGCAACTTGAGTTATAAACATAAAATTGGTAGAGACAATTAGGTTTATTTGCAAGAGTAATCCTAAGAGTCGGTGTACGGTGAAAGCTTGTCCCTCGGGTGAAATAGCGCAATTGTCCGTCTTATTTATCTTATCGCATGCATTGGCTAACGTTGTGGTAAACCCTAATCCTAGGAGTTGCCTTTTACATATTTTATACACACAAAAACCCACTGTTTATTTCTGTTCATTGCTTCTCTCTCCATTCTCAATTCTTCGGCTTTTCTTTGCCGACGGAACAACTAACTCACTGCAGGAAGACATCGATATCGACAACAGAGGTCGATATCGACCACACTGATAGATCGACAGTTTTCTGAGTCGATCTCGAGACTCCTGGGAAACTTCTACAAGCATCGATATCGACCCCCTAGCATCGATAACGACTCTTCTGTATCGACTGGCAGTCTTCTGAGCCAGTCGATTTTGTGGACTAACATCGATATCGACCCCCACCAGTCGATATCGACCACTTGTTTTTGTCTCTGTAGGTCTTCTGTTGCAAAAAGCATCGACAGCCGAGGTCAACATCGAGCTCAAAGGTCGAAATCGAGGCTTCTGGTCGACGCAGACTTGAGATTTCCAACGCTACTAGGATCCCGCTGACACAAGTCCTCGTGGATCGATCCTGACTACCCTTCCACTACAACGAGAGGAATTCTTGTAATTATTTGCTTAGGCTAGGAGTCGGTTTACATTTATACATATTTATATTTGTAATTTGAGAACTCGACTTACCTCCTTAACAAATTGGTGCCGTTGCCGGGGAGGCAATCAATCGCGCCCTAGTAGTCTATCTCACGTCTCTTTCTAGTTTGGCCTTGCAGGTGTATGCGACGCGCTGATCGCCCACCTGAATTTGAAGGCGTAGACGACACTGAGCGTTATTTCCATCTAAGGGCCCAAGCTCAAAGAATCATGGCAGACAACGCGAACCAGGCTGAACTTATTGAGCAACTAAGGAAGCAGGTTGAGGACCTAACGACTAGAGAGGCGGCACTTAAGGAGCGTGCGGATAGGGAGGAGGAAGGCCGGAGGCAAATAGAAGCCCAAATCAATGCCCTCCCTATGAATGCCAAACAATATATGCACCCCGCTCTCACAGTGCCTGAATCGGCAATTCTTATCCCTGCCTCTAATTTTGAAATAAAACCTAACTTCCTAACTGAGATTAGAAGGCACCAATATGAAGGAAAACCTAACGAATGCCCTATGGCACATATTTCAACCTTCTTAGACCTTTGTTATACTATTGCTGATGGACGAAGTCTTGAATATGTCCAACTAAAAGCCTTTCGATGGTCTCTTACAGGAAACGCATTACAATGGTTGGAGAGCTTAGCCCCAAGATCGCTCCGCACCTAGAATGAAGTCAAGGACGCGTTCCTCAACAAGTTCTTTCCTCCTTCTAAGACGGCGTTGATCCGACAGAAAATCACGGCTTTCAAACAAAAGCATGGTGAGGCTCTGGCGACTGTTTGGGAAAGGTTTAAGGACCTACTACGATCATGCCCGACGCATGGCCAACCACCGTATGTAATTCAGGAGATCATATACAATGCTCTTGACGCTGCAACTAAGGAGAGGATCAACACCTACACCTCCTATGGCTACCTTGAACTCGCTCCACAAGAGGCTTGGGAGACCATAGAGAGGTTGGTGGAGTTCGACAATACATATGAGACTCCCGAGGCTTCTGACACACCATCATCATCGAGGCCTGCCCCATCTATGCCCTTATATAAACCCTCCAATGTAATCGATCCGGATGTGAAGGAGCAATTCCATAGAGGTCAACTTAGAAAGCTCCAAAAGCAAGTAAGGTTCCTTTCAGCGAACCAAGATTGCATTGAATGTGGATCGCAGCGGCACACCACCATCGAGTGCCCACATGCCGAACAAGTACAAATAGCGGAGACTCACCAAGAGGCGCGCTACATAAGGGGCCCCAATCACCAATATTGGGGAGACCAAAGGTTCCATCAACCACAGAGGAACCAGGTTAACCCTAGGGACCCCCCGCCTTATAGAGCTCCTAGGCACCCTGAGAGAGACCAAAAGAAGGATGATCTTCAACTAGTACTGGATGAAATCAGGCGGAATCAGGCTAAGAATGATCAATCCAACAATGCCATCCATTCTCAACTCAATCACCTTACCACAAGGATTAGGGAGATGGATATATGGAAAAGGAACGTAGAGACCCAACTGGGTCAATTGGCGGCACAAATCCCTAGACCGTCCGGAACACTCCCTGGGCAACCCACTACAAATCCTAAGGGACAATCCGGGACGGGCCATGTCACAGCCATACAATTGAGGAGTGGCACCAAAGTACATAAGCCACGAACGGAATCGGAGAAAGTAGCAGATCCAGTCGACATCGACGGACCAGTCGACATCGACGGACCAGTCGATGTCGAGGATGAGGTCGATATCGACCCCCAGGTCGACCCACAGGTCGATATCGAGGCCACTACAGAGCCATCAGAGCCACAACAGAGGTCGAAATCGACCATCCCAGTCGATATCGACCATATCCCAGTCGATGTCGATGTCCAGCAGGCCCCTCCGACCACCGTTTTGGCCCCTCCACCAAACAAGACGTTGCCATTCCCATCAAAGGCATTGGAGGACCCCACCAAAGGTAAGTTTAGGTGCTTCATAAAGATTCTTCAAGGACTTAACGTTACTATTCCTCTTATAGAAGCCCTAAGCGAGATGCCCGCCTATGTACGATTCCTCAAAGACATCCTTAGCAAGAAGAGATCCATGGCAGAGATCGCAGAGGAGTGCTCAAATATGGACTTCCCTGAGAAGAAGAGTGATCCAGGGAAGTTTGCAATCACCGTGGGACTTGGCCAACATCGCTATAAAGCCCTATGTGACCTAGGGGCAAGTGTAAGTCTCATGCCTCTCTCTATTTGGCAAAAGGTGAACATTGGCGCACTTGAACCTGTGGACATGAAACTTTATATGGCTGACAACTCATTCGTCAGGCCCACAGGTATAGTTGATGATGTTCCGGTAAAGGTAGGTAAGTTCTTTGTGCCTACTGATTTCATTGTATTGGAGATGCCTGAAGATCCTGTAGTGCCTATTATACTTGGTAGGCCTTTTTTAGCTACTACTGATGCCAATATCAATGTACGTCGAGGATTACTAACCTTTACCATAGGGAACGAAGTAATAGAATTCTCTTTCATCCCGACCATGAGCGAAACAAAGCACCTGGATCAAGTAGTCCTCGCGCCGGCTAAAGAAAAGCTTAGAAAATTTTTGTTGGCGAAGACGGAAACAGCAAGCAGGGTCGACATCGACTGTAACCAGTCGATATCGACTAAGAACATCGAAATCGACCCCCTTGGTCGAAATCGAGTATGCCAGATCGCGGCCAGGAGCTTAAGTATGAGGTCACAGAGGTCGATATCGACCCCCACCTATCGATATCGACCAAAGCTCTCGAAATCGACCCTCCTTGGTCGAAATCGACCACCCCTCAGCCCGAAGATTTCTGTTTCGGGCCCAAACAGGTAAGCCCAGGTATGACTCGTAACCCTCCTCCGTCCATTATTGATAAATCAATTAAGCCAATTATTGATAATTCTACTAAAGAGAGGGTCAAAGCTCCATGGTTTGCCTATATTGCTAAAGGTAGGTCAAGAAAGAGAAAGAAAGCGCCCAAAGAAGAACTTAACATCAAAGAAGCCTTGGTCGCCGAACTTAGATACTACCAAAAGGACCTAGATGATCCAGGAGAAGGCTCAAGCTCAAAGAGTCCCTACATAAAAGGCTCGTGAAGAATTGACGGAGAAGTCGGCCTAGCGACTTAAAAATCTAGAGCGTGTACATAAAACCTTTAAATTTTTTTGCATAGATGGTTTTTAGGATTTAACTTTTGGATTTTGAACTTTTAAAACTGAGATAATTCGTGCTTTATCTATATTTCTAACAAAGATTTCAGGTTATCAAGCAAAAGGAACGACGAAGAAGAAAGGAAGCTTCTGCAGAGGCAGTCGAAATCGACCGGGCCAGTCGAAATCGACCCCCCAGGGTCAAGCCACCTCCTGGAGTCGAGATCGAGGACTCAGGAGCGAAAAGCAGAGGTCGATATCGACCCTAATACTCGATATCGACCACAACCTAGCAGCCCTTGTCTTCATTTTCTTCCTCGACTTCGACAGATGAAGTCGACATCGACCACTGACCTAGATATCGACTTCTGGCATCGACCTAACCTGGAAATCGACCTGAATCCGCAGGTTGCACTGTGAGTTTCTCTGTACCCTTGTTTTTCTTTTTAATACAGTGAGGACACTGTATATTTTAAGTATGGGGTGGGGGGAAAAACATGTCTTATGGTCATAACTTGGTTTCCTTCTTCGCATTGCATTCATGTTTAAATTTTTGTTCTTAGTTTTACTTTTATAAAATGTCAAAAAATCCAAAAAAAAAAATAGAAAAATGTTAAAAATACAAAAAAAAATGCATGTTTATTTTTTAAGTTTATTTTCTAACCCTACTTAGATGTCCTATGATGAAAACTCAATAGCTGACTTGATCATGTAAATCCTATGGCATATTTGGATGGTTTAGCCTAAGTCCTTAAAAATTTTATGTAGATTGTGAACTTGTGATGAAATTGAGCACATATGATCCTAGGCTAAAAAGCAAATCCAACAAAAATTGTCCTTGTGAGAATTTTGACCTATAGGGAGAACATCAAAAATCCCTCCGTTTTCTTGAGTGAATTTACTCTTCCTACGCATCTCTAAATGTTGTGATAGTTATTCAAAACCAATGCATATATATGTTTATGTTTACGAGAATTAAATGATGGAGGCATCTTTTAAGCCATTTTTATCCTCTCTTTACCTACCCTGCATTATCCCTGCTTGAAGCCAGAACATTAGCCTGAGCCTGAAATTGCAAACTCCACAAAATTATCCCTAGCCAAATTGAGCCTGACCCCCATTTGGGAATTGAGACTTAGATTGGCTGGACAAATGCCTTGTGGAAAGAAAAGAGCATAATGTCCAAGTTTGAGCAAGAAAATTATGGGTTGGTGCATATTTACATTTTTTCATATTTTGTAAAAGGATTTTTTGGCTCACCATATAAATGCACATATCATTAGTATTTATTTATTATTTTCGTCAAAAAAAATCCGAAAAAAATACAGAGATGTATATATATGTATAGTGCATGAGCCAAAATCCTTAAGTCTTTTATTCATACAAGTGTTATATTTTCGAGAGGTATATTAAAGCTCAAAAGAAGGGTTGATAGTATGGTTTACATCTTTAAGTGCATCTTTAGAGCATATTATGGAAAGATGAGTTGGGAAAGAGCATTATAGGAGATTGAGCTTGGAAAGTGCAACATTGAAGAGTTATGGTTTGGATATTGCAAGTATTGAGATTTAGGAGTCTTGATTCCCGAATTATAAAAGCACCACATAGCCAAATAATTCCATACCCTTTATTTTATACCAAGCCCCATTACAACCCCGCCGAATGGAGTCTTCCTTGAAGTCTTCCATTGAGCGAAAGTCCTCTTGATGATTCTTATTGCATTTTCATAATTGGTTGCGAAGTGGATTATTATAAATTGCAATGTTTATGAGATTATATATGGAATTGAGTTGAGAGTTGATCTTCATAGCCTAAACACATGAGAGTTGAGTGCAAACACATTATCCCTGTGAGGTTGGATCAAAATTGCATATGCCTATGGATCGCCAAAATATGTGCTATGACGTTAAATTCACTTGCTTTGCTTTGCTACCGCATAAGATGTTGCTTTTGACAAGGGCGAAGACTTGAAGGGTGTGTTGTAGGTATTGGTTATTGCTTGGTTATTGCTTGAGGACAAGCAAGTCTAAGTATGGGGTGTTTTGATGTACATATTTGTACCTTTGTTTATTGCATCTTTTGACTTCATATTTCGTTCGATTTCCAAAGAAAAGTTTCAATAGTATATAAACTTGTGTAAGAATGAACTTAAGTATAAGAAATAGAGTCTGCACGAGTTTTGAGCTAACCATGTAAGAGTTCGATGAAATCGGAGTCAAAATGAAGAAGCCAAGTGAAGCTGAGAAGAGGTCGATATCGACCTGAGACATCGATATCGACCCAAGATTTCGACACGGTTTCTGAGTGTCGAGATAGGCCACACGGACCAGACAAGAAGGCATCGATATCGACACACTACCTCGATATCGACCATCGTCATAGACATCGACTGGAGCTGGACAAGTCGAGCAGAAACACAAGCATCGATATCGACCTCTAGTGTCGATATCGACCTTACCTCGACAGAAGATAAATCCAATTTCGGGACTCGGATTGGGAAGTCTATCATCAAAAGCCATGAGTTATCTCGTTCTTTTAGATATTAGCAGCTGTTTATCATCTTTTCCTTTAAGTTTTTATCAAAATAAAAGACCTATCCAAATTGTTTGGATAGAGTTCATAGTTTAGATAGGAGTTACAATCCTCGGATAGCGAGGATTAGTAGCCTATAAATAAAGCCCTAGGGGCTGATTTGTTAGATCATCCAAGATCCAATCCAAGATCCAATCCAAGAACGCATCCAAGAAGCAAGACAATAGCAATAGACAATAGAGTTAGAGTTAGAGAGAAGTTTTAGGGTTTGACGTTTGCGAAAGTTGACGTTGAGTTGTAAAGCTTCGGAGTTTATTTTAATGCAAATTTCTTTCTTTCAAACAATGATGAGTTCCATAATGAGAAGCGAGTAGTTCCCCAAAGCTCTTAGGGTCGGGGTGAGCCCGACGTTAGCCCTGCACGCTTGAGGTAAGTATTTGATGTCGATATCGTTGTGTCTATATCTCCTCCTACAATTCTATGTTTAGTCCTAATCGAAAGAAAAGGGATTCATGCTAACAACTTGAGTTATAAACATAAAATTGGTAGAGACAATTAGGTTTATTTGCAAGAGTAATCCTAAGAGTTGGTGTACGGCGAAAGCTTGTCCCTCGGGTGAAATAGCGCAATTGTCCGTCTTATTTATCTTATCGCATGCATTGGTTAACGTTGTGGTAAACCCTAATCCTAGGAGTTGCCTTTTACATATTTTATACACACAAAAACCCACTGTTTTATTTCTGTTCATTGCTTCTCTCTCCATTCTCAATTCTTCGGCTTTTCTTTGCCGACGGAACAACTAACTCACTGCAGGAAGACATCGATATCGACAACAGAGGTCGATATCGACCACACTGATAGATCGACAGTTTTTTGAGTCGATCTCGAGACTCCTGGGAAACTTCTGTAAGCATCGATATCGACCCCCTAGCATCGATATCGACCCTTCTGTATCGACTGGCAGTCTTCTGAGCCAGTCGATTTCGTGGACTAACATCGATATCGACCCCCACCAGTCGATATCGACCACTTGTTTTTGTCTCTGTAGGTCTTCTGTTGCAGAAAGCATCGACAGCCGAGGTCGACATCGAGCTCAAAGGTCGAAATCGAGGCTTCTGGTCGACACAGACTTGAGATTTCCAACGCTACTAGAATCCCACTGACACACCTCCTCGTGTATCGATCCTGACTACCCTTCCACTACTACGGGAGGAAGTCTTGTAATTATTTGCTTAGGCTAGGAGTCGATTTACATTTATACATATTTATATTTGTAATTTGAGAACTCGACTTACCTCCTTAACAGAAGCTTTTCGCGCAAAAAGCTCCCATTATGACCTATACACCATATAAATATATTTGGGACACATTCGAGCGAAAACAACTCAGTTGTGATGGATAAAGAAAGGTGATGTCGGTGATGCCGATATGGTCACTTTTGGTACGAAAATTTCATGGATAGCTTTTCGCGCAAAAAGCTCACATTATGATCTATACACCATCTAAATATGTTTGAGACACATTTGAGCGAAAACAACTCATTTATTATGGATAAAGAAAGGTGATGCCGATATGGTCACTTTTGGTCCGAAAACTTCACGGAATGCTTTTCGCGCAAAAAGCTCTCATTATGACCTATACACCATATAAACATGTTTGGGATACATTTGAGCGAAAACAACTCAGTTTTGATGGATAAAGAAAGGTGATGCCAGTGATGCCGATATGGTCACTTTAGGTCCAAAAATTTCACGGATAGCTTTTCGGGCAAAATGCTCCCATTATGATCTATACACAATATAAACAAGTTTGGGATACATTTGAGTGAAAACAACTCAATTTTGATGGATAAAGAAAGGTAACGTCTGTGATGCCGATATGGTCACTTTTGGTCCGAAAATTTCATAGAAAGTTTTTCGCTCAAAAATCTCCCCTTATGACCTGTACACCATATAAACATGTTTGAGAAACATTTGAGCGAAAACAAATCAGTTTTGATGGATAAAGAAACGTGACGCACGTGATGCCAATCTGGTCATTTTTTGTCCGAAAATTTCACGGAAAGATTTTCGCGCAAAAAGCTACCATTATGACTTCAACCGATAAATATATAGATAGTGACATAAAGACAAGGAGTAACAGAAAGTAAGACCAAACCGAGAGTCTTACGTAAAAATGGGTGATACATCCAACAAAAGTCCTACTACATAAAACTACCGCAATGTTATCTCTCACACAACCCAACCTAAAGATGCAAGGGAAATTGCTCCAACGAAACGATAACGCGCCCACATCCCAGTCCACACCAGGACAGGCGTAGCGTTCAGCTAATCGATGTGTGAATGTAAACGCAAAATGGAGACCGTAAACAATGACACCCCAACATCCCCATGGACCGGTCCCACACCACGTGAAACCACTCACCACAACTTACGAATCCCACGGCAAATTAAATTCCTCACATTTAAACACACCAAATACACGTCACCTCCAAAACCAACAAGCAAGTATGGTCAAACCCCCACCCAAACAAATTAAAAAGAGATGTTATGATATTATATATGGATATACAATATGTATGTATATTTACTTGCATTGAATTTTATCTTTTAGAGGAGATCTTATTCTTGAAGGCCAATGAGATTACTTCTATATACTTTCTCCGTTCGGCAAAACTTGTCATTTTAGGATGTTATTTTTGTTAAAAAAACTTCTCATTGTAGGTATTTTGCCCTTCACTCTACAAAAATGCCTTTGATATGATTGATGGTTTGTTAGTTGTAGTTTTCGATAAAGTAAAAAAGGAGTGTAATAATTGAGGGTAAATTAGTAAATTTGTTAATTACCTTAAAACTTGTGAAAGAAGCTAAAATGACAAGTTTTGCCGAACGGATGGAGTATATTGTATTGGTGGATACCCCATGAGATATCAATTGAATACAATTACATATTCTCTCCTTTACCTTATGTTTGGTTTCAACATCATCGTCTGTTCTCAAGTTTTTGTCAATTTAAAAGATAAGTTTCCATCTATTTATTTTATTTTCTTCTTCTTTATCATAAGTTTCCATCTATTTATTTTATTTTCTTCTTCTTTATCATACTTGCTTATCGATCATTTAGTTTCATGTATCGATTGCTTAGTTTGCTTATACATGGTTTCACAATCCACCACGTTTAATTTTTCATTTTGAAATCCAGTGTAAATTCGACGGATCCGGGTTACTCTGAATTTAAATCCTCCGCAACCACGGCCGCAGAAGCCACATGAATCCCAGTTGGTCAGAACCCTAATCGATCAGAACGGCGGTGGTGGAAACGTGCTTCTTCAATGGGGCCAGCGGAAGAGATCAAAGAGAACGGTGGCTGATAAGTTCTCCAGCAGCGTCTGGCGTCCTTGTCGCCTCATCGCAACCATCAACCCCGGTTGATGGAAAGCGGCGAATCCCGGTTTCTTTGCAAATAAAATTTTGGGAAGATGACGATTGAACAGGGAAGGATTGATTTGTTTTTGATAATGAATTTGGAGATTGAAGTGGAAAAAGAGGGAAAAGCGAGAGATATTTTAATCGTGAAATTTTGGATTTGGAGGTTTTGCCGCTCGCTCCCTCGGCGAACTTATCTCCGCGCTCGGTGGTTTTGCCGCTCGCTCTCTCTGCAAATTAATGAAACGAGGAAGACGGCTATTTTGTTGAAAATATGTATTAATTACAAAATCAGCCCTGAAATTATCAAAATTGCGAATTGACATGTACTTTTCTGATAGATAACAGAAAAGACCCAAACTTCCAGGGTTACAAGTTTTGTCCCTAGTGAAGGATCCGATGAGTGGAAAATCTCTTCCTAGAAGCGATGAGATTTATCGAGTAAAGTAGATAAATACATCCCCCGAAGAGGATATATACATAAATTATATCAATCACCGAAGTGATGCGCCTAGCCAATTAGGCTAGAATTACAAACTAATTTATTAGCATTAGAGTTCAGCGCCGTCGTGGAGGAGGTAAGTGAAGGTAGGTGCCATTTGTTTTTTCCTAATTTATTATTTTGTTTATAAATAATTTAATTGGTTTTCCAAAGTAGAAAATATTAAATCCCTAGAAGTGGATGAAAGTAAAGAAATTGATATTATAAATCGCTTGATGTGATCGATAAAATTCATCCCCGTAGTGATGAAACAACAAATATCATCCATGTAGCGATGAGCAAAGATTATTATTTTGTTTTGCTTTTCTTTTATTTTTATCATTCATCTCTCGGAGTAGATGAAAAGACATATCTCCCGTAGTAGATAAAAACACATCTTTTATGCCTTGCTTTGGATTTTGTCTATCTATCCCTATCTTAGCTCATACATATGATTGCTGCTTTATGTAATCGATTTACCAACAAGTATATGATTTGGTGATGGGTGGTGTCACACGAGTAATTTGTACACGAAGTCGTACCAGGATATCATGGTAAAAGGAGGCGAACCTTAGAAGATTAAACTCTACTTGGTAGTGAGCCTATCTATGTTAGGCTCGACTTTAAGGCTCGTGATGAAGTTGGACCGATTTCTTAATACTGGTATATGCGATCGAGCTTGCAGCCAGGTAAGCCTAAACATCATATATTTGAGTTACGATTTTTGTGCCTCCTGATCATAAGTGATTATATATGTGTGTTATGACATCTCGTACATTAAATATGGATTACCATTTAGTTGCTAATTGCAATATGACGTTATTGATTGCATATATAGATTTTATATCATAAATCATGCTATAGTGCTAATATACTATGATAAATAAGAATTTAGAGCATTGATAAATCATGTACGATTAGGGTTTGACGATGCATATAGATATGGCTATTGGGTAAACTGATAAACAAATAACGTTATCATGCATCGATTAAAATATTAGCCTCTTCTTTATAGTGATGAGCTAAGATGATATTTTTGATTCCATCTTGTACTTGTAACTTATTTCATATATGATTTGTTTCATAGAAGGTGAAATATAAACTCCTGAAGTGGTTAAACTTGTTTGATTCCTTGTCACCGGAAGTTGACATTATTTATGTGTCATGAAGTCGATATCCACCTGAAGTGGCCAAATAAATTTTAATTATGTTTAGTGTTTTTTTAGATTACTTTTGTTATTCACTTTTGAGGTGTATATATCTCAATGTATTTTGTGTAATTCAAAACTCAAATTGTTTCCAGAAGAAACAACTTGTTAAGAGTTTTTATGCCATAAACATATGTGGAAATATTGACAAGGATTATTTGTGTCATTAGTGTTAATAAAAGCTATCTATTGAATGAAGAGATTAAATGATCCAACACCTTTGATTATGTAAACTCTGTCATTTTTGGTTTGCTATTAGTTCAATTTGGCTATTTTAAGTTACAGGGAATCTTTATTTTTTTTATCTATATGATTTGATTTGTATTTTATGTATATGAATATGCATTGGAAATGTTTCTTGAAAAAACAATTATGGGTAGATAATGCCAATTTTATTCAACAAATGATGATTTGGGAGAAGAGTTTGTAGCACATCCTTGTTAAACTGTGTGAAATTGATAAAATTAGTTCCCGAGAGCCCGAAGACTCTTTATTTTGGAATCTTGTTCTTAATCTACTTGTGTATGGTAGAACTCAAATAAATAGCTATCTAAATGACCTATGGTTCATAACAACCTCTTTTATTGCTAGATGCAATATATATTGTTACCTCTAGCAGAGGACATAGAGAGGATACGGTACGTGTGACCGTTGTTAGGATACTGGTCATAATTTTGAAAATGATTATAGATAATCATGTATGAGTCGATACCTATTGGATTTGTAATCTCCCAAACTATGAATGGATCATCGTATAAAAATGTTAGAATGGTTTAGAGCTTGGTATTTGATGATATGAAAAACCTGAAGTTTTCGAGATGAAATAACTAATGAGTATTTGTATAAAGTCTATACTTGATATAATTAAACCTTATACATAGCTCTAGAAGAGCATCAAAACTAGTCCTCGAAGGACTATTGATATAATCAAGCCGTAAACTTATATGAGAAGATGGCTCTAGAAGAATGTTTAGAAAAGAACTGATGACAGATAAGTTGGGATCGTGAAAGCCGATAATTGCCAGAAGCAGTGGTTTTCCTCCAATCGAGGATGTCAAAAGAAGATCCGACATATAATAAATAGATTACCCATGTTGGCAATATGGATGTATTGTGGAAATGCTATCAAGGAAATTGATATGTTGGATAAATGAGCAATGAGAAGTTGACGATTAAATCGACCAAGTGAAGTCGTTACTTATGAGATTATCATTTAGAATAATGCTAACGCATGTAATGACCCATGAGAGTCGTCAATAATAGCTAACAAGTAGGCATGAATATCAAGAAATTGATTCGATTTCGGTCAACAATAGAATAAATTCTCGTTTGTAATTTATCTCCAGGAGAAAGCTTTATATTTACAAGTTTTTAAATGTTCAGTTTAGGCACCGAAATCTCCCCAGATTACACTAAGTTGTTGTAAATCAAGAAAGTTGATGTATATGGAGGATTGGGTCCCCATAGATGATCAAATACCTAGAGTTTATCATGGATGATAAAATACTCGGTATTTAGGGGGAGAGGAAAAGGAGATCAAGAAGTAATATGTTGCATGGACTAAAAGTGAACCAAAAGTTCAATGAACTGTATAGCAAACAGGCTAGTAAAGGCATTAGTAAATGCAAAAGATAGTGACAAAAGTCACATTTATAACAAATAATGCACTAGCATGATTTAGGTCGAGGTTCTAGTAGTAACTTCAAACAATGGTGATATGTTCACTAGTATAAAACTCTTGAAGAGATTTCATGAATGTTGACAGTGTTAGAATTGATTATGAGTTGTCTTGAAATGTTAGATACTTGATTATCATTGGTGACACATATCTACGTTTGCACTTGAAGTGCTTGATAAGAATAATTAGAGCTTCTTAACAGAAGTATATCTACATTAAAATGATTATTTTAATAAATTAAACATTAATATTTTGGACTCGTTGCTCCAATAATAAAGATGTGAAATCTTTTGATTAGGAACGAATGTCCTTACAAAACGCTAAGAGCGTAATGCGATTGATTTATTGAACAATTCATAAGATATCCAATATGAAGAGGATTAGTTGGAAATTAGTTGAAAGCTCTAAAAATATCTCGACCTGTAGTTCGAGTGTACAAAGAGAGATATATTACAATGTGAAGACAAATGATCTTTTCATCTTTGATTAGATTATGAAAGGATATTAAGTCCAGAAGTACCATATCTTTATAAAATTGGTGATTTATATGCTAAATTGAGGAGGAGAAAAGTTGTACTCTTTTCCTTAACTTTGGTTTTTGTCCCATTTGGGATTTTCCAAAGCAAGGTTTTAAACGAGGCAACTCCCCTCATAAGGATACATGGTATATCCCAAATTCTATAAAGAAATATTTCATGCAAAGATGAATTATTTAAGCATGAATTTTTTGGACCTGTAGCTCTAACATTAGAAAGTGTAATATCAATTGGTTTTAAGTGAGTATTCATACAAAGGAAAATATAAAGCCAAATTGATTGCACAAAAGCCTATTAAAGGTTACATGAGAATGTATTCACCAGGAGTGAATATAATTTTGGCTCCAAATATAAATGACGAACGTTGTAGGTGCATACCCATATAAATGGAAAGGATCGATTGAAAATGCCTGAAGCATTATTATCAAAGTCTTGTCACGTGCAGTTGGTTAAATATCCTTATTGGAGTACCTGAATTACCTATAATTGTTAAAGTGGTGACAATTTATTAGGCCCCGAAGTACCATACAAAGTTGTACTCTTTTCCTTAATCTTGGTTTTATCCACTGGGTTTTTCCAAGGTAAGGTTTTTAACGAGGCAACTTAAGCACCATTTAATACATCAAATCCATCAGATCAACAATGAAAAGCACACTAGGTCCTGAAGTACCATATGCTTGTGCATCCAAAGCAGCACAACACCAATACATGGAAGTCAAGCGCGTCAAAGTCAATCACGAAGACATTCAGGGTTATACAAATCAAAGACAATGTTGAGATTCGACCATAAGCTCATGAAGACGGCGACATTGAGAGGAATGAGAAGACTTCGAGGAGGATGTTGAATTCAGGGGGAGTATACACGCACTGCACTCTGTTTACCTTCAATCAAGTTTTATCCCAATGGGTTTTCTTGACAAGGTTTTTAATTAGGCAGAACAACAAGAGCATACATAGAAGGCTGCACTCTTTTTCCCTAAGCTATTGTTTTGTCCCACTGGGTTTTCCTAGCTAGGTTTTTAACGAGGCAGTCAGCGGAATAAAGATTGTACATCCAAGGGGGAGTGTTATAATATTATATATGGATGTACAAGATATATGTATATTTACTTAGATAGAATTTTTACCTTTTAGAGGAGATCTTATTCTTGGAGGCCAAGAAGATTACTTCTATATATATTGTATTGGTGGATACCCTATGAGATATCAATTGAATACAATTACATATTCTCTCCTTTACCTTATGTTTACAACAAGAGACAAATTATATGCAGCTTTTCAAAAAAGTAAGGAAGGGAATCACATTATGACCTATACACCATATAAACATGTTTGGGACACATTTGAGCAAAAACAACTCAATTTTGATGGATAAAGAAAGGTGACGTCGATGATGCCGATATGGTCACTTTTGGTCCAAAAATTTCCCAGAAAGCTTTTCCTACAAAAAGCTCCCAATATGACCTATACACCATATAAATATGTTTGGGACAAATTTGAGCGAAAACAAATCAGTTTTAATGGATAAAGAAAGGTGACGCCAGTGATGCCGATATGGTCACTTTTGGTCCGAAAATTTCACGGAAAGCTTTTCGCGCAAAAAGCTCCCATTATGACCTATAAACCATATAAACATGTTGTTTTCCATTCATCCCCTTCCTGCATTCTAGTTTGATGATAACCACTTTTTGAATCAATTTTAGAAAATATAGAGGCATCTTGCAATTCATCTAACATGTCATCTAAGCGAGGAATAGGGTGACGATATGATGAGTTTCCCCTTGAGGATCCTTAAATCTCAGTACAAAGTAAGTTGGAACAAGCCTCGAACGAACTAGTGGAAGATGGATGATGGAGATAGATTTCGGTAGAATATTTTTGGTATTTTTGTGATAATGATAAAAATCAGATTTGGGGGAAAACAAACTGAATTTTATAAAGGATAGGTGAACAAAAACAAGTGGATATGACTCACCACAAGTTCTTGAACATAGACCAAGTACAAACGGATATTACGCACCGAAAATACAAGATCGGACCTTCGATATGACTCACAAAGGAGATGAAGTTTTCAAGCTTCAAACTAAGGATATAAACCTGGTTTTTGATGATAAATGGCGTGCCCTCTAATGGCTATAAGGGCTGCATAATATAGAGAAAGTTTGTGGACAGTTTGTGAAAAAAGGTGGCTTGCATTAAATGCAATCTTGGAAGTTGTTCTCTTCACAAATGCACCAGCTGTATGGGGGATGTATTCCATGATGTCTTCTCTTCCCAATGTGCAATTAAATGCATGATAAGTTTGAATTTGGATCTGATTTGCCTCCATAATTAATCAACTAGAACCGAGGCATTTCCGGGCTTCTTGGGCTGCGTGTTGTGATCTTCAATTTGTTGTAGACTTGTGAAAGCTTGAACTTGAACTTGATTGTTCATGGGAATGGTTAAGAGTCCTTGAAGAAGGTCAGCATGAAGTCACCTTGCCCGAGCTCGAGTGATGGAACCGAGAGGCCACTCGTTTGATGAGTCATTTGGAGCTTCGTCAAGTTTTGCTTCTTGATTGATCATAGGTGTGATCACATCATCCTCCCTTCCTTGAAAAGGATTCGACCTCGAATCAGACCCGTCATCTTGTTCACCATCTACTTCAACAAAAGGAGAGAAGTCAGCAACATTAAACACATCATGAACACCATACTCACCGGGAAGCTCAATTTTGTAGGCATTGTTGTTGATTCTTTCAAGGACTTGAAATGGGCCATCTCCTCTTGGCTTCAACTTGTAATTTCTCAATGTAGGAAATCGATCCTTTCTAAGATGAATCCATACAAGATCACCCGGTTCAAAGATGACTTCCTTTCTTCCTTTGTTAGCTTATTGCACATATTGGGCAGTTCTCTTTTCAAGTTGCAAACGAGTGGACTCGTGCAAACTTTTGATGTGCTCAGCTTGGTTTGAACCTTCAACACTTTCTTGCTTTTTTATGGAATGGGGAACCAAGTCAAGAGGAGTGATGGGATTCTTGCCATACACAACTTCAAATGGTGTCTTCTTGGTGGCCGAGTGGACTGACCTATTGTAGGCATATTCAACAAAAACAAGACATTCTTCCCACCTACGAAGGTTAGTTTTCAACAAAGATCGAAGCAAAGCACCAAGAGTTCTATTCACAACTTTAGTTTGTCCATCCGTTTGAGGGTGACAAGATGTAGAGAAAAGTCACTTAGTTCCTAGTTTAGACAAAAGTGTTTTCAAAAAATAACTAAGAAACTTAGCATCACGATTAGAGACAATGGTCTTAGGAATTCCATGCAATCTAACAACTTCTTTAAAGAACAAATCAGCCACATGAGAAACATTGTCGGTTTTATTACATGAAATGAAATGAGCCATTTTGGAAAACCGATCAACCACAACAAAAATAGAATCTCTCCCCCTTTTGGAACGAGGAAGTCCTAACACAAAATCCATGGAAATGTCTTCCCAAGGAGTATGAGGAATAGGGAGGGGGGTATACAATCCATGGGGATTTATTTTCGACTTAGCACTTAAACAAGTAGTACATGCAGCACAAAACTTCTCTACATCCCTATGCATGCGAGGCCAAAAGAAGTGCTCCTTCAAAGTATTCAAGGTTTTGGTAACACCAAAATGTCCCATTAAACCGCCTCCATGAGCCTCATGAACAAGCAACCTACGAATAGAACTACTAGGGATGCAAAGCTTTCCAAACTTAAAGAGATAACCATCATGCATGTAAAACTGATCACTACTACCCTTATCCATGCAAATGTGATAGATTTCACCAAAATCAGCATCATTAGCATATAATTCACGCATGAAAGCGAAGCCCAACATTTTAGCATCTAGGGTAGAGATAAGAGAATACCTTCTTGAGAGTGCATCAACCACTACATTGTCTTTTCCCTTCTTGTTGATAGGGTATATTTTAGTCATGTTTTATGTATAGATTTGCATATTAATTTAGAGAATTTTTACATGTTTTATAACTTAATTTGTATTATTTGATTTCCGGAGTCTACACTAGTGTTTTTATATATTCCAGGTATTTCTAAGCTCGATCGTATGAATTTAAAAGATTGCTCAGGATCATTATACAAATTAAAAGCATGATGGGCCGAGCTAAGTTCGTATGGGCATTGGGCACCCGTTGATCGAACCGGAGGAGAGATATGCCGATTTGCACTCAGCAAGTGCTTCCTTATATTTTATTAGACATATATAGATTAGTTAGATAAAATAGAATTAGTTATATTAATATATTATATAAATTAGGATTAGATAGATAGATGGGGATATTAGATCTAGCTATAATATATATACATGCCGTATGCATACGGAAGAGGACCGTGACGGTCACTATTAACCAAAACCCTAATTATGTTTTGTTTTATTTTTATGGAGATCTAAACTCTTCCGTTTCGTCTATGGATTGAAGCTTTGGTTTGATAAAGTTGTGAGATTTCTATTCTTGTTCTATTCCTATTGATTCGTATTGATTCTTTTGCGAATATTGTTGATTTCTTCTAGTCCGTACAACTAGTTGAGATTATTGCTAGGATTTTGTAGATTCCTCGTAGCGAACCTTAATCCATAGTAGCAATCATGCCTTTTTAGGACTCGTAGGACTAAACTGGTGTGTAGAGAATCAATTATATGTTAAATGCCGACTCGTAGCTTGGTGTTGCATGTATCCTGGTTAATCCTTAATCTTAATGCTACTATTAGGTTAAATCTTAACCGTGTTAAGGTTATCTAATTAGTAAGGGTTACTAGGACTCGTAGGACTAGTAATTTACACAAGATCAGGACAGGAACAATAATAGGATGAAAAGAGAACTCGAAGAAGAATCGAGGATCAACTGACCAAACTAAAGTGGATATTTGTAGATGAAACTATTATCTTAATTGTTTTCTCCATTAACTTGTTTATAGTTTCTTTTATTTTGTTTCTAGTTCTCAAACACAAAACCCTTTATTTTCTCTTAATTGGTAAATAGACTTTACTTAGGAATAACTTGATTCTCTGTGGGATCGACTCCTTACTTACTTGCTATACTTAGTTAGTTAGTCTGGATTTATTTTGATAGGGATTGAGGCGACTAAAATCCCTTTGTCACTTGTACTTGATGACATATGGGAAAGCTTCAATTGGTCACCTCAGTTTGGCCATCAGTTTGGGGTGACTAGAAGTAGAAAACAACAACCTAGTTCCCAATTTGCCCCATAATATTCGCCAAAAATGACTAATAAACTTAACATCCCTATCACTAACAATAGTCTTAGGCACACCATGCAACCTAACTACTTCCCTAAAGAATAAATTAGCAACATTGGAAGCATCATCGGTCTTATGACATGCAATAAAATGAGCCATCTTAGAGAATCTATCTACTACCAGAAAAATGGAATCTCTCCCCTTCTTAGTTCTAGGCAACCCAACAATAAAATCCATAGAAATGTCCTCCCAAGAGGCTGAAGGGGTTGGTAGTGGCGTGTATAAACCATGAGGCATAAGTTTGATTTGGCCTTTAAACATTCAATCCATCTTTTAAGGCAATGCTCTCCATCCCTAAGCATATGAGGCCAATAAAAATGCGACCTACGTGTATGATAAGTCTTATCTCTCCCAAAATGACACATTAATCCTCCACTATGGGCTTCATTCACAAGTAATAAACGTAGAGAACACCTAGGAATACACACTTGATCCATCCTAAACAAAAATCCCTCAAAGATATAAAATTTGTCAACAGTGCCTTTTTCCACACAATTCCGATAGATATCTCCTGAATCATCATTAGATTCATACGATTCCTTAATGTAGACAAAGCCTAGAACTCTAGAATCCAAAGGGGTTAATAAAACATGTCTCCTAGATAAAGCATCAGCAACCACATTGTCTTTGCCTTTCTTATACTTGATAACATAAGGAAATGTCTCTATGAATTCCATCCACCTACCATGTCTCCTATCTAGTTTATCCCGACTCTTAAAATGCTTTAATGATTCATGATCAGTCCTAAGAATAAATGCTTTAATGATTCATGCTTTAATGATTCACGTACCTTTCATCTTCTCAGAGAAGAATGCAATAGGCTTACCTTCTTGCATAAGAACTCCTCCAACTCCAACTCCGCTAGCATCCCATTCCACCTCGAATGGTCGAGTGAAATCCGGCAATGCAAGCAACAGAGCCTACGTCAGCTTCTTCTTAAGGGTGCGGAAAGCTTCCTCATGAGCTGCTCCCCACCTGAACTCACTCCTCTTCTTGGTTATTTCCGTAAGTCGCGCACAAATTGCCTATAAAAGCTCGCCAGTCCATGAAAGCTCCTGGCATGGCCGATTGAAGTAGGGGTCAGCCACTCCTGGGTCGCTTTGATCTTGGCTTCGTCAACTTGTAGTCCATTAGAGCTTACTACAAAACCAAGAAAAGAAACTTGATTAGTGTACAATTCACATTACTTCAAATTTGCATACAAGTGCTCTAATCTAAGTGTAGAGAGTACATCCTTGAGATGTGCTTCATGGTCCTTAGGAGACTTACTGTAAATAAGAATATCATCAAAATATACAACAACAAATTTCCCAATAAAGTTTCTAAGCACATGATTCATTAAACGCATGAAAGTACTAGGAGCGTTAGTCAAACCAAAAGGCATAACCAACCATTCATAGAGTCAAAATTTACTTTTAAAGGTTGTTTTCCATTCATCCCCTTCCTTCATTCTAATTTCATGATACCCACTTTTTAAATCAATTTTAGAAAATATAGAGTCACCATGCAATTCATCTAACATGTCATATAAATGAGGAATAGGGTGACGATATTTAACAGTAATGATGTTAATAGCCCTACAATCTACACACATTCTCCATGAACCATCTTTCTTAGGGACTAATAACACAGGAACATCAGAAGGACTCAAACTTTCCCTAATGTATCCCTTATCCAACAATTTTTGGACTTGGGATTGAACTTCTTGAGTTTCAGTGGGATTCATGCGATAAGCAGGCCTATTAGGCAATGTAGCCTGATGTATAGCAATTGGCTAGGTGGACCAATTGCTAAAATAAAAGCTCAATCGTGTGCTAATTCCCCCAGGAAGATCTTGATGAAGCCGGATCTTGAACTTCTTGAGAGATCTTGGTCGAATCTTGATTGATCTTTATAATAAAAACTGGAATTGGTTGTTGAATGGTGATGAACGTGAGAAAGGAAGAACGTAGAAGATGAAGAGCGATTAGGGTTGACGAAGAGAAAGCACTTAGCCAAGTGCTTCTCTTTTAATTTCAACCTGATTAAAAACTTAAGAAAAATACAACTTAAATAGGAGTTGGTGGACAATGAGAGTGGCTCTTTGCAAAGGAAACCCTAATTCTTTAATTTTTATCTAAAAATAAATAAATAAAACATAGATAAATATCCTAATTCTATCTATCTAAAAATAGCTAAAATAGATAAATGTGCAAGGAGATAAAATATCTCATCACTTTTATTTCCTAAATAAATAATAATAAAAATAGATTGTCATGACTCGCAGGAGTATCCCGCGAGTCGTGAGACTCATCAGAAGGTCGCCCAGGATCAAGGCTCATGGCCACGACTCGTGGGAGTCATCCCGCGACTCGTGGGACTTCTCTCGACCCTCTTCAATGGCACCTATGAACTCTTCTCTTCAAGCCATGATGGAGCCTTCTTCTTTCTCGGGATGATCGGGTCCTCGAACCGCCTTGCCCCACAGAGGGCCAATCTTGATGGCATCATTCTCCCCCACTTAGCTTCGATTCGTCCTCGAATCGACTCGTTGTAGGGCACTAGGGGAGCAGCAGCAGCCTTGTCTTGAACAAAAAGAGGACTATAACGGACAACTACCAGCAGATTTCGAGGGAAAGAAACCTCAAAAACAATAGCGTCCATGATGGCCTTGGAGCAATCAACATCAATGATCTGAATTGACTCCTCGGTCACACATTTCTCAACATCAACAATCTCCTCCTTAGGCTCAACATCAGCGAAGCAAACCTCACGAACATCTCCGGACACGTTCAACAATTTTTGCGTAGAATTGCTGTCAACTTTTAGATCAATTTCGGAGGCATTTCCTGGGGAGTCTGGTAGCATATGACCCACCGTTGGAAAGATCTCGAAGTTATCTACGCAGGGAATCTGAGATGAGGCAATTATGAGATCGAAATCAATGGGAATCTGCAAAACAAAATCATCGCGCTGATCTGCAGGGCAGCTGCTGATGCTGCTGTTGAAACCGCGGGCGCGGCCATGTGGGCCGCGGGCGCGGCCCTGCAGCCGTGCAATTTTTGCGAATAGACTCTCCTCCTCCTGTTGTCGTTCATCCTCAGCCTCTCGTTGTTGGAGAAGCCAAATTTGTCGGCGACGTTGAAGTTGTGGTTGAAGTCTCCTTTCCTCATCGATCTCCGCTTGTCGTTGAAGCCAAAGGCGACGCCTTTGAGCCTCCCTTAGTCGCTGCCAATACCTCAAGAGTTCGGGGTCATCATCCCCATCTCCCCATATCTCCCAAGTCATCAAATCAGTAGGACAACCATATCAAGATCAAAGAGAATACGCACAAACCTTGGCTCTGAATACCAGTTGATGTATAGCAATTGGCTAGGCGGACCAATTGCTAAAATAAAAGCTCGATCGTGTGCTAATCCTCCCAGGAAGATCTTGATGAAGCCGGATCTTAAACTTTTTGAGAGATCTTGGTCGAATCTTGATTGATCTTTGTAATAAAAACTGGAATTGGTTGTTGAATGGTGATGAACGTGAGAAAAGAAGAACGTAGAAGATGAAGAGTGATTAGGGTTGACGAAGAGAAAGCACTTAGCCAAGTGCTTCTCTTTTAATTTCAACCAGATGAAAAACTTAAGAGAAATACAACTTAAATAGGAGTTGGTGGAGAATGAGAGTGGCTCCTTGCAAAGAAAACCCTTATTCTCTCATTTTTATCTAAAAATAAATAAATAAGACATAGATAAATATCCTAATTCTATCTATCTAAAAATAGCTAAAATAGATAAATGTGGTCGACTCTCTTCAATGGCTTCTTTAAACTCTTCTTTTCAAGCCATGGTGGAGCCTTCTTCTTTCTCGGGATGATCGGGTCCTCGAACCGCCTTGGCCTACAGAGGGCCAATCTTGATGGCATCAATCGACACCATCATAGAGCACCTAGGGAGCCTGAGCAAGATGGCGTAGGCAAGGTGAAGGTGAAGATTCCTCCATTCGACGGCAAGTGCGATCCGGATGCTTACATCAATTGGGAAACCAAGCTGGAGCAAATCTGGAGTTGCCACAACTTCTTAGATCACAAAAAGGTACAACTCACTTCTCTTGAATTTCAAGGTTTTGCACTAATTTGTTGGGATAACCTTGTCAAAGAAAGAAGAAGAGCTTTGGATGCGCATATTGCTACTTGGGATCAAATTAAGGCGCTGATGAGGAGAAGCTTTGTCCCACAACACTACTCCCGTGAGCTCCAGCAAAGGTGAGAGAACCTTAAAGAGGGAGGTAAGAGTGTAGAAGAAACCTTTAATGCCATGCAAGAAGCAATGGCAACAGCCAATGTTATTGAGGATGAAGAAGATATTATGGCTACATTTCTTAGAATTTTACATCCTTCTCTAGCTCATGAAATTGATTGCTTTCCTTATTCTACGCCTACTGATCTTTTGCATTTAGCTATGAAAGTAGAAATGAATGCCAAGTATAGGAACCAAGGAGGAAGGAGTTTGAGTGGACCAGCTCAAGGGTGGCGCCAAGGCCGAGTGCAGCAGCCCCAAGGGCGCAATGACGGCGGCTTTAGGGAGAGAGGAAGCCAAGGCCGGAGACCACGAGAACCACTCGACAAAGGGAAGGCCCTATGGTTACTAAGGGCACTTCTGGGGCATCTACTGGCCCTAAAGGGAGTAATCCTAACCCCTCTACTAGATCTAGGGATATTGTGTGTTTTAAATGTCAAGGTAGAGGTCATGTCATGAAGGATTGCCATAACAAAAAGACTCTCATGATTAATCACCTAGGAGAATATGAATCTGAAAATTCTTGTGATGAAAATGAAGAGCATGCTAATAATGATCACGACCTTAATTTACTTGCCTATGAAGAGGATGATTGCATTGAATATGAGCATGGTGATTCTTTGATTGTTAGCAGAGTTTTAAGTATTCAACCTGCATCTTGTGATGATGATCAAAGAGAAAACCTGTTTCATACTAGATGTTTAGTTAAAGGCAAAGTTTGAAATGTGATCATTGATGGAAGAAATTATTGTAACTTAGCTAGTCAGGAGAGGATTGATAAACTACAACTTCAAACTGTACAACACCCTAGGCCTTATAAATTGCATTGGATGAATGACTGTGGGAATTTAAAGGTTAACAAGCAAGCTAGAGTTCACATTAAACAAGGACATTATGAAGATGAAGTTTTATGTGATGTTATACCTATGCAAGCTTGTCATATACTTTTAGGTCGTCTTTGGACTTTTGATCGTAAGGTCTTACATGATGGCTTCACTATCCGTTACTCTTTTGTGTTTAAGGGTAAAAACGTCGTCCTTGAGTCTATGACACCAACACAGGTGGCCAATGAGATTGAGAAGAAAAAGGTAAGTGAAGGTAAGATAGCTAGGGAGGCTCAGTCGAGCCCAAATGTCACCCCTACTTGGCCTAATAATGTACTTTTGGCTTCCAAAAGAGCATTTGTGGACGAGTTTGTGGATGGGGAAACGACCCTCATGCTCCTATGCAAAGGGTTGAGTTTGTTGAGTGAGGAGCTTAGAGCTACCCTTCCTCCTCACATCCTATCTCTTATTGAATAGTATAAGGATGTCTTCCCCGATGAGATACCACCAGGTCTACCCCCTATTCGTGACATTGAGCAACAAATTGATCTCATACCGGGGGCTGCATTGCCTAATAGGCCTGCTTATCGCATGAATCCCACTGAAACTCATGAAGTTCAATCCCTAGTCCAAGAATTGTTGGATAAGGGATACATTAGGGGAAGTTTGAGTCCTTGTGCTGTTCCTGTGTTATTAGTCCCTAAGAAAGATGGTTCATGGAGAATGTGTGTAGATTATAGGGCTATTAACAATATTACTGTGAAATATCGTGATGTGATCACACCTATGATCAATCAAGAAGCAAAACATGACGAAGCTCCAAATGACTCATCAAACGAGTTGCCTCTCGGTTCCATCACTGGAGCTCGGGCAAGGCGACTTCAAGCTGACCTTCTTCAAGGACTCTTAACCATTCCCATGAACAATCAAGTTCAAGTTCAAGCTTTCCCAAGTCTACAACAAATTGAAGATCACAACACGTAGCCCAAGAAGCCCGAAAATGCCTCGGTTCTAGCTGATTAATTATGGAGGCAAATCAGATCCAAATTCAAACTTCTCATGCATTTAATTGCACATTGAGAAGAGAAGACATCATGGAATACATCCCCCATGCAGCTGGTGCATTTGTGAAGAGAACAACTTCCAAGATTGCATTTAATGCAAGCCACCTTTTTGCACAAGCTGTCCACAAACTTTCTCTATATTATGCAGACCTTGTAGCCATTAGAGGGCACGCCATTTATCATCAAAAACCAGGTTTATATCCTTAGTTTGAAGCTTGAAAACTTCATCTCCTTCGTGAGTCATATCGAAGGTCCGATCTTGTATTTTCGGTGCGTAATATCCGTTTGTACTTGATCTATGTTCAAGAACTTGTGGTGAGTCATATCCACTTGTTTTTGTTCACCTATCCTTTATAAAATTCAGTTTGTTTTCCCCCAAATCTGATTTCTATCGTTATCACAAAAATACCAAAAATATTCCACCGAAATCTATCTCCATCATCCATCTTGCACCGGTTCATTCGAGGCTTCATCCGACTTACTTTGTACTGAGATTTAAGGATCCTCAAGGGGAAACTCATCAAGTGGTATTAGAGCTATCTTCAAGGTAAGTTTCTCAAGCCAAAGGGGTACGAATTACCTCTCCATTTTCGGTTTGTTTTGCTCGATTTTCAGCCATTTCTATCCACCCTTGTTCCTGATTGTTCTCCAGCCTTTCCCATCATTTTTTTCGTCCTTTCTACCTTCATATGTGTGGTTAAGATCTGCAAAAAAAAAAGAAAAAAAATCAGATCTATCAATTGTTCATGCATTTTTTATGCTTCTATCTAGTGTTCTTTGAGTTTACATGAACCTTCATCCTTTATATCCAAAATCTGAACTTCACCCTTAAATGTGTTGCACCGGTTGCACCATTATTCTTCTAATGCTTAAATGTTATATGGTGATGAGCTATTGATGGCATATGCTTGATTTGTACTTCAAGTTGAAGTAAATTCAGTTTTGCAGTATTGTTTTTGTGCTTAAAGTTTCTGGAAAAAAAAAACAGAAAAAAAGAAAGAAAGAAAAAGAGAAGAAGTTAGAAAAGCTCCAAAAGTTGTTCTATGTGCACTTTGTGAGCATTTGAAGTGAAAGTTGTGTTGTTGTTGTTTGTGCTAAAAAAAAAACAAGACATTCTCATCATATAATTAGCTGCTCCAAGCCTTATTCTTTGCCTTACCTAAATCTTGTTTACCCTTTTCCATTCGAGCATTACTTACTTGATTTTGGAATTTGGTAAATACTCGCCTTTGGGCTTGCCTTGGCTTGTGCTTTTGATACTTTTGTGTGAGTTTCCAGGACAACATCACTAAGTTACATTGCCTCGGCGGAGACAGACCTTGTTCTAGAAAGGAAGAAGCACCCTCACATCACTTGCTTGAAGAAGTGTCGTTTGCATAATTGTGTGCTTACAATCTAAATTTTGAGTGAAGTGAGATCACATTCAAAGTGAGGGAGAGTTTCACCCCCAAAAGAAAAATTCATGAGTGAAAAGAATATGAGGGAGGTGAGAGAGAGATCTTTTGATTTCTAACCCTTACGTGTTTGCATGTTTTTGTGATTTTCTCGGTTCTTCTTTGCTTTTCCTTTTGTTTGTGCATTTTGTGTGTAGAAAAACATGTCTAATGCAGGGAATGAAGGAAGAGCTATCACGCTAGCTGATTTGCAAGCCGTTCTTCGACAATCTAGGGAAGAAGATGTGGATGCGAGATGAGAAGAGTATGAGAGGACTAGGACTGACCTATTGAGAGCCCTAGATGAATGGATTGAGCAAAGACTTAGTGGTACTAGAACCAATGGTAGAAATGATGAGCCACATGACTCCGGTCAGGAGAGCGAGCTCAATGGGACTCCACAAGGGCGTGGTCCAACAAGAGGCCCTCACAATGAGACATGGCCCTAAATGTCCCGACGACCACTTAATTACCAAACTGATTTTGATGATAATGTAAGTGTTAATGAACGCAGGGAGCATCCACGAGCTCATTATGCTCAAGATCGACCGCATCCGCAGCAACCACAGCCACTTAGGATGCCCCGGCGCAATCCACAACACGCACAACGTGCTAGATTTGATGGCATGTTTCATTGGAGATACCAAAATGAAGAGCATGAGCATCACCAAGATATGGGGCAAGATCAACACCATGGCGTCAAGCTTACCATTCCTCAACTTGCCGGGACTTCCAATGTTGAGGCATACATGGATTGGGAGTCCAAAGTTGAGTCCATTTTTTATTACTATGGTTACCATGATGCTCAAAGGGTGGCTGTTACTACGATTCATTTTTTAGATTTTGCATACTCATGGTGGCAAGAAGAAAAGCAAGAGAGAACATATATGGGATACCCTCCTATCACCACTTGGGAGGATCTCAAAACAGCCGTAAGAGAAAGATTTGTGCCCGAAGATTATGTGGATCGTGTCCAAGTCAAATTGGAACGCATCAAGCAAGGCTCCCGCACTCCCGATGAGTTCTACAAGGAACTAAAGCAGCTTGTTTTTAGATCGGAAATCCGATTTCCCGAGAGGTATGTAATCTCAAAATTTATTGGTGGGCTGAATTTAGATATTGCTTCACATGTTGAAATGCAGTGTTTTGGCACGGGAACTCAAGTTGAGGAGGTGCAACATTACACTAACCAAGTGTACCAAAACCTTCAACGGAGAAAGGGAACACATGGCTCTAAACCTTGGAGCTCAAACCCTAGCCCAGGAAGTACATCAAATCCACGTCCAAATGAGACAAGAAGTGAGCCCCCTACGCCCTCCACTCGGCAAGAAACTCAACCACCAAGCCAAACCTCAAGAAGCAACAAGCCTAATGTTCCGAATCCAAGGAGTGGATCTGAATCCCGTACTCAGGACCTCAAGTGCTTCAAGTGCTTGGGTAGGGGTCATTTTTCTAGAGAGTGCCCTACTCGAAGGCAAGTGCTACTCAATGATCAAGGAGAGTACGAATCCGAGGAGGAGAGCCAAGAAGAGCCAACCTTAGAAGATAAGGAAGAGGAAATTCATGCTAATGCGGCTGTTGGAGAATGTTTTGTTGTGAAGAGAGCATTGATCTCCAATGTTGCTCCTTCCTTGCCGACTCAAAGAGAGACTCTCTTCCATACTCGATGCCTCATCAAAGACAAGGTATGTAGTGTGATAGTTGATGGAGGATCTTGTTGCAATCTTATTGATCAAGAGGTTGTAGATAGGTTCAACCTTAAATGCAGCCCACATCCGCAGCCATACACCTTGAATTGGCTGAATTCCAAGGCACCTCTAAGAGTTGACAAGCAAGCCATGATTGCATTTGCAATTGGAGGATATAAAGATGAGATACTTTGTGATGTTCTCCCCATGACAACATGTCACCTTCTTTTAGGGAGACCATGGCAATATGATTGAGGTGTGATCCACAACGGAGTCACTAATGAGCACACTTTCCAAATGGATGGTAAGAAAATTACACTTCATCCTATGGCACTCCATGAGATTATGGCTGACCATGTAGCTAACTTGGAGAGAAGAAAGCGAAAGAAGAAGCTAGCCATTGGTTCAAACATGGCTAGTTCTAATCAGATTCTCCTAGCTAAGGTAAAAGAAGTGGAGTATGCAATTTAGGGGAGTAAAACATGTTTTCTTATGCTTTTTAAAGATAATTTGTTTGTTTCTCAAGATTCGAATGATCTACCTCCACTTGTTTCTACTTTATTGTAGGAATTTGAAGATTTGTTTCAAGAAGAAATTCCCAATGGTCTTCTACCATTAAGGGGATTAGAGCATCAAATTGACTTCATTCCAGGAGCAACGTTACCCAACCGGGCTGCATATCGCACTAATCCAGTGGAGACAAAGGAGCTTCAAAAACAAGTGCAAGAACTTATGGATAAAGGCTATGTGCGTGAGAGCCTAAGTCCATGTGCAGTCCCCGTCATCCTTGTGCCTAAGAAAGATGGCTCATGACGTATGTGTGTTGATTGTAGAGCCATCAACAACATCATCATCAAGTATAGGCACCCCATTCCACGCCTAGATGATATGCTTGATGAACTTCATGGATCCAACATGTTTTCTAAGATTGATTTGAAGAGTGGCTACCACCAAATCCGAATGAAGGAAGGAGACGAATGGAAAACAGCTGCCAAGACAAAATATGGTTTGTATGAGTGGTTAGTAATGCCTTTTGGTTTAACTAATGCTCCTAGCACCTTTATGCGTTTGATGAACCATGTTCTTAGAGCTTTCCTAGGAAAATTTGTGGTGGTTTATTTTGATGACATTCTGATTTATGGCCGCACATTACATGAGCATGTTGAGCATCTTAGGCTGATCTTAGAAGTTTTGAGGGAACAAAAATTATATGTTAACTTCAAGAAATGTCATTTTTGCTCGGATCATGTTGTTTTCCTTGGATTTATTGTGTGCAAGGAAGAATTGAAGGTTGATGAAGAAAAGGTTAAGGCCATCCAAGAATGGCCTACTCCCACGACCATGACTCAAGTGAGGAGTTTTCTAGGGTTAGCGGGATTCTACGACAGATTTGTAAGGGATTTCAGCACATTGGCTTCTCCCTTGACCGAGCTCACCAAGAAGAATGTTCCATTCACATGGAATAAACCACAAGAACAAGCTTTTGAAATTCTCAAGGAGAAACTAACCCATGCCCCTCTATTCGTCTTACCAGATTTGTCGAAGACTTTTGAGATAGAGTGTGATGCATCCAAAATTGGCCTTAGGAGTTTTGATGCAAGAAGGGTGCCCCATTGCCTTTTTTAGTGAAAAATTGAGTGGCGCTGAGTTAAACTACCCTACCTATGACAAAGAGTTATATGCTCTTGTTCGTGTGCTCAAAATATGGCAACACTACCTCTTGCCTAAGGAGTTTGTTATCCATTCTGATCATGAGGCACTCAAGTTCTTACGAGACCAAAGCAAACTAAACAAGAGGCATGCTAGGTGGGTGGAATTCATTCCTTAGAGCCATTATTAGGAAGAATTTGAAGCTTTGGGAAGAAGCCTTACCTCATGTGGAGTTTTCTTATAATAGGACTTTGCATTCCTTAACTAAATTAACTCCATTTGAATGTGTTTATGGTACTAACTCACTAACCCCTCTTGATCTTACCCCATGTCCTATGATGGAGAAATAATCTTTTGATGCAGGGAAGCATGTCGAGTTCGTTAAGGAGTTGCATGAACGAATGCGCCTGAAGCTTATGGAGAAGGCTGAATACAATGCCAACAAAGCCAACAAGGGGTGGGGGCATGTGGTCTTTAACCCTGGGGATCTAGTATGGGTGCATTTGAGGAAGGAGAGGTTCCTGGAACAACGGAAGAGCTAGCTCTCACCGCGTGGAGATGGACTATTCAATGTGTTGCAGCGGATTGGCGAGAATGCTTACAAGCTGGAGCTTTCTGGAGACTATGGTGTGAGCGCTACATTAAATGTCGCGGATCTTATACCCTATCTTGTCGTGGACGAGACCTTCGATTCGTGGTCGAATCCTTTCCAAGAAGGGGAGGTTGATGCGGGACCATCTAAGACACCTCCGGACACGCCTATCACACTTGGGGATGGACCTATGACTTGAGCTCGTGCTAAGAAGCTTCAATGCGAATGTTTTATGTTTGTGAGCCACGTTCTATTCTCAAGTGCGGTTCAACTTTAAGATGTGCCATCGAAGACCTATTTATGTTCTATTCTCAATATGGACGATTACTCTTGATCCCCACCTAGGCCGATTTTCACTAAGTGTTGGAGACTTCCTTTTATGTTATTTTTAGTAACCTTCTTTACATAAGCTATTTTAGGTAATTTAGGGATTTATTTTAAATTCTCTTTTATTTGATATTTTTATTAAAAATCAGCTTCTAGGGTTATATTAGGGCGGCTGATCTCCTTGTAGAACTCACGTACAATTCATTCAATCAAAAATCAGTTTGTGTGAAACACAATTGAGAGAAAGTCAATCGATTCGTAGCTAGGCTCATCGATTGTAAATTGGTATCGTTTCCGCTTGGTTTGCCTTGAGTTCATCAATCTCGCAAGGTTTGGTAATCCCTGGTATCCACAAGCCCCCTCCTTGTGCCTCCAAGTTGTCCGCTTGGTTGTGTAAGGTTGTAGGAGCGGGTTATATAGTCATTGGTGTTGGTTCTTACCTCATACGGGAGCCTAGGGTCTTCATCTTGTTCTATATAGATAGTTTCACCCCCTTATCTTGAGTCTTTATTGCATTTCGAGTCTTGTTCTTCACCATTACAGCCGCACCATACTTGTTCGTGATCATCAAGGTCGAGTCCCATTGAGTCTTGCATTAAGTTCTTGAGTTCTTGCATCGTTCTTGTATAGTTCTTGCAATTTGAGTCTTGATTGTCGAAGATCGGGCAATCCAAAGGCTAACCCCTTATCATTTCTTTATCCATCAAAACTGAGCTGTTTTCACTCAAATCTATGCCAAACATGTTTATATGGAGTATAGGTCATAATAGGAGCTTTCTGCGCGAAAAGCTTTCCGTGAAATTTTCGGACCAAAAGTGACCATATCGGCATCACCTTTCTTTATCCATAAAAAATGAGTTGTTTTCGCTCAAATGTGTTCCAAACATGTTTAGATGGTGTATAGGTCATAATTGGAGATTTTTGCGCGAAAAGCTTTCCGTGAAATTTTCGAACCAAAAGTGACCATATCGGCATCACCGGCGTCACCTTTCTTTATCCATAAAAAATGAGTTGTTTTCGCTAAAATGTGTCCCAAACATGTTTATATGGTGTATAGATCATAATGGGTGCTTTTTGCGCGAAAATCTTTCCTTGAAATGTTCGGACCAAAAGTGACCATTTAGGCATCATCGACGTCACCACTACTAAAAAAACAGGAAATAGCTACGGATTCTTAGCCACGAATGTCAGCTGACGCTGTTTTGGTTGCTAATAGCAATGACAATTGCCACGATTGTACTTGACCGTGGCTAATTTCGTGACTGGTGGTTACCCAAGAATGCCACGTCATCAAGTTCGTTGCTAATAGCAATGAACGCAATGCCCGTGGCTGATTTCGTGGCTGAGGAAGTGGGTGATAGTAGTGATAGTCACGAAATTAGCTACGAAATATTATTCCGTGGCGGAATTCGATGCTGATTTGGCAACAACATCAATCTCGTGGGTAAATCCGTGGCTATTCAGCTTCATAAATCCGACGATGGAATGGACACGAGGTGAGTGGGCTTGGATCGGTTATTGTAGGCGGGTCGGACATGGGGTGAGTGGGCTTGAATCGTAGCTGAATCCGTGGCCAACGAAAATAACAAATTGTTATCTCGGCATGGATCAATAGCCCATTAGAAATGATGGGCCCAATTACCTTATTAGCCCGTAGGAAGAAATGTGGATATAGCAACGACTGTATCCGTGGCAAAATCCGTTGCTATTACGGATGAGGTCGACTTTAATGGGCATTGTCCTTCACCTGTCTTCTAGTAGTTGGGTGCATTAATTGGGACCGGCCCACGTGTTTGTCTTCTAGCTTGGGTGAATTCAACATTGCCATTTGCAATTCAAAGAGAAGGCCGGACACACATTCTCTTCAACTTGAACCGGCCTGCAATACTGATCAGTACGAGGTAAGTATATAATTTTTGTCTTAATTAACTTACATATTACACTATATTATTCTTTTTGAACTTAATTGATTTCAGGAGAGTATATATATATTGGTACGTTATATATATGTATGGGTAATATATAATATATATAATGAATTTTACACGTACGTTATATATTATACAAGAATTAAAAATGTTTATATATATATATATATGTAATGTAATATAAAATTTTGATGGAAATTGCATTAATTTTTATGATATCAATTTACAATTTTATTGAATATTATATAGGTAGTTATTTGAAAGTGGGTTTTTGTAAATGTTTATATGTACGGTTGCATTGAAAATTTAGGAATGTTAAATTTGTAATGTGTACTTATAATGAATTGGAAATTTAGGAATGTTCAATTAATTTGTAATGTGTGTATATGTACCGTACAGATTGATTGAGAATTTGATAAAATGGATGATCGTACATGGATGTATGACATGTACTTGTCGGATAGTGGAGGATTGAAGCCTAAATACTACGCAGGGGTTGATCAGTTTATAAATTTTTCTTGTAGTCAAGTGCATTACGTCGATGAAGGTAAGATAAAGTGTCCATGTCGGAAATGTGTGATTTGCAAATTCGAGAAAGTAGATGTTGTGAAGGCGCATTTATATAATCGTGGGTTTATGTTCGGTTATCATCGTTGGACAACACATGGTGAAACTATTGCACCTCCATACCATGAGCAAATGGTAGGGGGTAACCAATGGGCTATGTATGATCAGTTAACTGTAGAACAGAGGATGGTATTTGATGTTGCAGGGCCAAGCTTTGTTCCTCCGTCATGGTTTAGCCCATATATTAATGTCGACAATGTTCCGAATAATGGAGATAGTTTTGAATTCCAACCAGCTGAAGAAGAAGTTAATGAGGTCGATGAAATGAGGGAAGATCCGGTAGAAACCGAGGAGGCTAATCTGTTGTCCGCACGGTTTGTAGATGTTTTGAGAGGAGCTGATGAACCAGTGTTTTCTGGGTGTACGTCACATACACAATTGTCTTTTGTGAGCCGACTTATGAGCTTGAAGTGCGAACATAATGTTCCTCAAAGTTTGTTCAATGGTTTTGTGCAATTGTACGATGAAGTGCTACCTCATGACCACAAGATTCCCACCAGTTACTATGAAACTGAGAAGATAGTTCGAAATTTGGGGCTATCGGTGGAAAGAATAGGAATGTGTCCCAATGGTTGTATGTTGTATTGGAAGTGTGATGTGAATGAAGAATCATGTAAGTGTTGTGGTCATGCAAGATATGTTGTTAGTGCTACAGGGAAGCGTCGGGAACAGAAGGTTTTATTCTACTTGCCTTTAACTCTGAGGCTACAGAGACTATATGCTTCCGAGGTGACAGCCACCCAGATGACTTGGCATGCCGAACATGTTGGGAACAGAAGGTTTTATTCTACTTGCCTTTAACTTCTGTCGTTGATAGTGCCAGGTCCTCGAAACCCAAAGAAGTTGATTGACATTTACCTCCAACCTCTTATTGATGAGTTGATGTAGTTGTGGGATGTTGGTGTCGTCACCTATGATGCCTCGAGGAGAGAGAACTTTGTTATGCGTGCAGCTTTACTTTGGACCATCAGTGATTTCCCTGCATATGCTATGTTGTCCGGATGGAGCACTGTCGGTCAGTTGGCCTGTCCGATTTGTATGGAAGCAGGATCTGATGCTTTTCGGCTTCAACATGGACGGAAGGATTGTTGGTTCGATTGTCATCGGAAATTCTTAGATCTTTCTCATCCCTTCCGTAGAAATAAGAAGGACTTCTACAAAGGACATGTGGAAACAGCATTGCCACCACCATTGCTATCGGGGGAGCAGAGTTGGGAGCGGGTCTGTGATTTGCCAACAGTCATGGAGGATCCTTCCTTCCAGTGTGATGAATATGGGGTTTCCTATAAGTGGGCAAAACAAAGCATCTTCTGGAGACTTCCGCATTGGAAGGACCTTCTAATCCGACACAATCTTGATGTTATGCACATCTATTCCAGTTGAAACGAAAGATCCTTCAAAACAGTAATGTGGAAGGGTCGATCGTGATGGCATACTTATGGGAAGAGATAGCTTACTTCTCCGTGCACTACTTCCCTTCGCATGTTCCATCAAGGTTGAGGAGACCAGCGAGAAACGACATCGTTGACGGCGACGATTGTGCTTTCTCTATTTTCAATTATCTAGGCAAGGGTAGTGGGAAGCAGCAAATATATATAAGTATGTAACATACGTATTGCTCAACTGTCCGGAGGTGCAACCATACATTCAGTAAGGAAAAACACATATTTTATTTATGCTTATATATATATAAGTATGTAAATATATTTATTTATCTTGCTCAACATTATTACGGTAGGATCTTTGAGACTGCCATGGGGGATAATGTTGGAGATGACCTCATTGAAAATGAATTCGCGAACTGGTTTAAGAATTATGTAAGTTTTATTAAATTACCAAAATGCTTACATTAATTTGTTCGTATGTTTAAGTTTCATAGATGTGTATAAATGTGTTATGTAGGCCTTAGATAGAGGAAATGGAATTGGTCATGGAGAGCTGCTGTGGAGTTTGGCATAGGGTCCTAACGTGAAAGCGATTTCTTGGCCAGCATACTTCTCCAATGGGTATAAGTTCCACACTCTACAACATGGTGCTGGGAAATCTACAATGAATAGTGGGGTTTGTGTTCGAGGGTCTAACTACGCGAGTCCTGAATCGGATTTTTTTGGTCTCCTTGAAGAAATCATCGAGCTTGAGTACCCAAGTGCACTTGATCATCCGTTGAAAGTTATCCTGTTCAAGTGTCGATGGTTTGATCCAACGACACGTGGGACACAAGTTCATCCAATCTACCAGTTTGTCGAAATCAATCAGAAGAAACTGTATAGAAGGTATGAGCCTTTTGTACTCCCACAAGAAGCACTTCAGGTTTATTATCTTCAATATCCAGGAGCCACACGGGAGCGTATGGAATGGTGGCATGTGTGCAAGACAAGGCCTCGCAACCGGATTGAACAACGATGGAATGTCGAGGGCCAAGCTGCTGCAGATGCTTACCAGTCGGATGAAGTCATCACCCCGGAATTGTCCATCAACATAGAGGTGGACAACTCGCTGACAACCATGCGAGATCCTTCAGGTGCAACCGAAGTCTATGAGGACACCGACGCTGTGGGGCTTGACCACGTCGAGGATGAGTTTCATGTTCAACAAGAAGAGGACGTCTTTGAGGCCACAACAAGCTATGAAGATTGCTCTGATTGACAATCTTGCGAGATCATTCATGTGTGATATGTACGATTGCTAGCTGTTTGTTTTATTGACTTCGTCAAACTGCATCAGATTTCATTTTCTGTAACAAAAAATTTGCTAGCTGCTTGATATCCTTATTATTTAGCTAAAAATTCCATGAGTAAATCAGAAATGTGTAGAATGCAATCAGATATGGCATGAGTAAATCTTCCAGCTTTATTTGGCTGCTGTCTAATTTTTACATATATAGATAAAAGCTTCATTCTACTGACGACAACATGAAAGCTACTAATATTTTCAATGTTACACCAACACAATTCCCTTAAGACATAATGCTAATACATCGCTTCAAATTTTCACCAACACAATGAACAAGATAACCAACATGACACCTAATACGATTTTCAGCACTACATTCTCCCTTTGAATCTTCGCAAAATCAGTGCTCAACTTAAAAAATTCTGAGGGTCCATGATCTTCATTTGTGATAGGAACACCATAACTCTCTCTTTGGATCTTCATGCTCTTGTTAGTGTCATGAGCATCCAACCATCTAAAGTAGGTGCATTTTTCATCGTCCTACGTACAAAGAAGTAAAATAAAATATCAAACCAACAATCTACCAAATAAGAAGCAATTTTCTTGCAGATTATGAAATCATTTTCCACCCAGATTATGAAACCAACATGAAATCTGAGAAGCATTTTCCAGCCAGATCAAATTATGCAAGCTTATCTGAAAGATGTATACATTCTACAATTCCATATTATGCATACACCTCTTCTGACAGGAAACTCTTATGACAGTCTACTAAATATGAAGCAAACATGAAGCAATTATCTTCTGACAGTCTACCAAATATGAAGCAAATATAAACATGCATATATGAAGCAAATATGAAGCAATTCTCTTATGACAGAAAACTCATACAAGCTAGGTTATCTGACATATGTACACAACCATTTTATGCATACACCAATGCGATATCAAACTGACAGAAAACTCATTCTACAACCATATTATGCATACACCAGTACTTTCATTCTCCAATTCATGAAATCTGAGAAATCTGAGAAAACTGTAACAACTCAAGGCGATAATGGAAAACATAGCAAATCTAACACGAACTCACAACCACAGTACGTATGCATACACCAGCTCAAGACGAATCAAATTCCCCAATTCAAATAAATTTCAAAAACCTGTACAAACCCTCACAGATTCCCCAATTCAAATAAATTCAAAAACCCTCACAGATTCCCCAATTCAAATTCGAAAACCCTCACAGCTCAAGACGAACCACAACCAAATCTTTGTGTGTCCACAGTGGAAATCAAATTCGAAAACCCTCACAAATTCCCCAATTCAAATAAATTTCAAAAACCTATACAAACTCAAGACGAATTCGAAATGCCAGTTTGATATCCACAGTGGAATCCCTAAAAGTGAAATCAAATTCGAAAACCCTAACAGTTTCCCCAATTCGAAAAGCCAAAATTCAAATTCGATCGAACTTGGGAGATAGACAAAATATTGGAATCATACCTTCCATAATGGACAAACATAAAATTGTCTTCCCGAATTTCTAGTGTATTTTCAAGTTTGCAATCTTGCAGGGAAGCCATGCTTGCACCTTTCAATTAAAGCTTTGTCGTCGACTCTTCTCCTAGCATTTGATTTCATGGATGAGGTTTGTTGTCCCCAACTCTCCGTCATCCTTAGAAAGCATTTGCCCTTTGTTGTACGTCCCCAACCCTCCGTCGTCGACTCTTCTCTTCTGTAACTGCTAGATCTCTCCGGCCAAGCTTAGTTTGTCTCTACACATTTCTCTCCGGCCAATCTTTGTTCTTTCATTTTCCTCTATAAAAAAATTGTAAACAAAAAATTATGACATGGCAAAATGGTAATTTCTCCAACGTACAGTAGGTGCAATTGGAAAAAAAAATTAGGGGATAGGGTTAGTGTTAGGGTTAGGGTTTAGGGTTAGGGTTAGGGTTTAGGGTTAGGTTTTAGATCAAGGTAGATCACTCAATAGATTGAGTGGTGATCAATATAGTTGGTGTTGCTTGTCTATTTGTCATTATGAGGTGGGAAAAATGGATGCCACGTGTGTTTTCCGACGTCCATGTGGCGTGTTTTCCGATTTAGGGTATAGTGTTTAGGGTATAGGGTTTGGTATTAGATGAAGATAGATCAATCAATATATAGATCGATCGAGTGGTATAGTTCGTCCTCCAACCTCTAGTGGTAAATATGATTCTTACATTTTGTTCTGAGTTATCGTAATTCTTACATTTCATATACATTCCTCAAACGTGATCGTGATCAAGCTAGTTTGTTTCGTTTTTCATAAAATATGCGCTTCTTATAGGGTCGAAATAAATAAAAGCATTTTTCATGCACATTTCTTATATTTGGTGTTGTGATGGAGATAGTTTTTTCCGTTCTCACAAAATGTGAGTTGAATTATTTAGAGTTTACATTTGTTCTCCTTTCACCGAGATAGTTCATTTGGTCGAGGTAGTTTCGATCAACATAGGTGGAGTGTTGAGTATATATTCAATTAATGTAGAGATCAAGATACTTTGTTTCGATCGTAGAATCTCGATCAAATGTATAAGGTTTTATACTTAATTAATATAAAACCTAAAGTAACTTTTAAAACCTTTCTTTTGAAAAAACATTAGGAATTTCATTGATATATATAAAATTGATATATATATGTATATGTATATATATGTAGGGATAATCAATTGTATATTACAAATGCTTCTTATGTAACTATGAAAATAACCTAAAGTATTCATTTAATGGTGTTGTGTTCAATTGTGATTTGTATATATAATGACTTGTGTATATGTATCGAATGACTTGTACAAATTTCTGAAAGTGAAAAATTGGGAGGGAAAGTGAAATATTGGGAGGGAAGTCCAAAATCCAAATTTCGGATAGGCCCATTTCAGAAAAAGCCTAACTCTCTCCTCTCTCAATCACTGTCCAAATTTCAGAAGCCTAACTCTCTCCTCTCTCAAGCGCCCTCTCCATCCTCTGAATTTGAGAAACCCTAACTCTCTCCTCTCTCAATCGCTCTCTTCTCTCTCAATCATGCGAGGAGGTGCACCCCGGAGGTCTTCTCGCAATAATGCAGGCTGCAGACCACCACTGGCTCCGACCAGTGCACCGATGAAGCCAGTACGACCGACCTCTCCACCAGCTACTTCCTCTCCAGGGACGACCGCTCCAATGGTCGCCTCTCCTACCAGGGCTTCACCTCGGAGACATCAACCAACTGCACCCTCTCCATCGGTTAACCCTCCCACTGTGGCCAAGCCGCTGGTACGCCCTCCTATTAGATCGTCGCCCCGAAAACATCAACCCACTGCCCCCTCTCCACCGCTAACCCATGCGCCAACTCCACCGGTCAACCCACTGCCCCCTACCACAGCCCCACCGGTGACATCTCCTGCCGTTACGCCGTCTCAACCCCCACTGAACAATACCAACCCAAGGAAAAGACCCACTGCCCCCTCCCTACAGGTGACGTCCCCTGCCCTTACGCCGTCTCAACGCCCACTGAATAATACCAACCCAAGGAAAAGACCCACTGCCCCCTCCCCACCAGTGACGTCCCCTGCCCTTACGCCGTCTCAACCCCCACTGAACAATACCAACCCAAGGAAAAGACCCACTGCCCCCTCCCCACCGGTGACGTCCCCTTCCCCAGCGGTGAGCTCCGAACCTTCTGCGCTCGCCCAACCCAGTGCCTCTCAACCTGGGGCCTCCACATCCTCGGCGACAACTCTGCCGGCCTCCCAATCTCAACCCGCGCTGGTGTCAGACAACAATGAAGATGAGTCATCCTCAGGGACACAGAAACCAGCTTCAGAAAACAAGTATGACTGGGCTGCCACCGGAAGTGAGGAATCTTCCAGGTGGAACAGAAAAGTTTCAGTTCAGCTTGTTAATGGAACGTAAGTGGGATGGAAGTTTCTCTTCTTACATTTGTTCGGTTTCTGAATTTCCAATTAAAAGTTCAATGTCTGTTGCTTATGATCAATGTTTGTTGAATGATCAATGTTAGGGTGCTTATGTGTTAGGGTGCTTCTGATTAGGGGTTATGTCTACTGATTAGGGGTTATAGTTGGTGTTGCTTGTCTATTTGTATTTATAAGAGTGGAAGTTTAAGTGTTCATCTGCTGTTGTCTGTATTTGTTTGTTGTCATGTGCTTCTGATTAGGGCTTATGTGTTTCTATGTAAGTTTGGTTTTCATCTGTTGAACAATCAAGTAACCTCTGTTGCTTATGTGTTAGGGTGCTTATGTAGTTAACCTCTGTTGCTTTGGTTTGGTTCGGTTTTCATTTGTTGATATTTCAACCTCTGTTGTTATTTCATTTGCTTTGGTTTGGTTTGGTTTTCATTTGTTGCTTTGGTTTGGTTTGGGTTGGTTTTCAAGTGCTAGGGTGCTTATGTTGTTATTTAGTTTTGGTTTTCATGTGTTACTGTGTTATGTGTTCATTCAACTGATGCTAGTATAAATACTTGTATGATTGGATTCATATTATTAGCCATTTATTATATGTGTGTTGAGCAAGTGACCAATGCTAATACATCTCTTATTTTCTCTGTATGACCTGATGATGATTCGATGCAACCAATCCTGCATTTGGAGTCCTGACGCAGATTATTCATTCACATTTTGATGGTCCATACATACGTTGGAGTGATGTTCCTGAACCAACAGTGGAGCTATGGTGGGAGATGTTCGAGGTATAAAACAATTACATAACTTGATACTTTTATTACTTTTATTTGACTCAATACATAATGTATATATACCAGCTCATTATTTCTCAATATGTTCAGCATCGGTGTACATAGGATGAAAACATATACCCAGATTCAGTCATTCGCAAGGCTTTCAACACTAAAGGAGGGGACCACCTAAGGAACGTTTTCGGGAAGGCACGCACTGGAAGAACAAAAAAAAAAGCCTACATGGGTAAAGCAATGTATATGGGTGAAAATGTGGGAGGCATGGAGAAAGGAGGACAAGTTTCTACACCAATCTGAAGTGAACAAGAAGAACAGAGCTATAGCAGCAGAGAGGGGCAGTCCAATTTTCAGTGGCGGTTCGGTTTCCACAACCGTAATCAAGGATCGGCTTGTATATACTATATGTCCTCTGTCCTCCTCTTGTTTTCCCTTTTACTGTCTATGCATTTTATTTACCTAGTTATGTAAACGAATTTTCTGTTTTCACAGAAGAAGGAGCTTGGAAAGGACCCGACACCAAAGCAGACCTTTGAAAGGTGTCACAAAAAAAGAGATGGTTCTTGGGCGGGCGCTCAATGCCAAGAAACTGTGGTAACTTCATTTTTAACTGACCCTTTATTTTCTTAATGTTTTTTGTTATTTGATGTCCACAATCTAAACTGGCCTTGTTGTTATTGCATTTCAAATCGTAATGTTGTTGTCTGTTACAAACCCAAATGATGGATCATTGGTGTTGTCCTCTTTTCTTGTTGTACACGTGTTTCATGTTTGGCTAAAACTGGTATTGTCCTCTTTGATTTACTTAGCTACTGCATTATTCTTTTGTTTCTGAACTGGGGGGTGTTACTGCATGTGAACTGCTACTGTTGTCTCTTCCAAATCCAAATGTTTGGTGGAACTGTCATCTCTTTGTTGTTGTTGTTGTGCATGTGTTTTATACTTGGCTATAGGTTAATTCATGTGATGCTACTTCCACTGGTTTGTGGTAAGTTAGAAAGCACCAACAGATTGACAATATAATGTTGGGATCTCTTGTGCTGTCAATTGCATTACAATCTACTCAAATGATGAAAGCAAGTATTTATGTTATAAGATACTGCCTTGGTTTGGTTGTTTATTTCATTTCCATTCCTTTTATAGGACAAGTATGACCAGCTGCTTCTAGAAGAAACATTGGATGATGATGCAGTCTTTGATAATGGATCCCATTCGGTTGACATGAATCAGCTTTGGCTCAAGGCAACCGGTGGTGCGAAGAAAGGCCGGGTTCACGGCATGGGATCGGAGTCGAAACGCATCTTGCAGTCAGGCAATTATCCACGCACTGGTCGCCACCATTCTGCAGCTGTTTCTAGCAATTTGAAGGACTACATGATGTTTGAACTATCAACAATGAAGGAAGACTTGAGAAAAGAAATGGTGGAGTTGGGGGATCAAGTGCAGACACAGGTGGCCACAAATCTCAGGGAAGAGATGACATCCTTTGGAGATCGAATGCAGGAGACGCTTATTAGCACCACGAGGGATTTGTACAAGGGCAAACGCCCATCAAAATCAAAGTAAGTAGGCTTCAGTGCAATGTGGTGGTTAAGACTTTTGTTGTTTTGCTTGTGTCTTATAACTGTTTGGATTTGGATGTTTCTCTTCTGGAATGTCGAAAACTATGACCGACTTAATTTGTGTCGTTTGCTGTTGAACTACTTTGGTCTAGACTTCTGTTATTGTTGTTGTATTGGATGACTGTTTCGTTTGCGGTACTGTAGTCACATTATGACTTTTTTGAATATTTTTCGTATTATATATATATATATATATATATATATATATATATATATATATATATATATATCAGGCAAAGAAATATGCTACACGAAATTGGGCTCCAAAATAGCAACGGCAAGATAACTGGCGCTACCCACAACCTTAGCAACAACATTAGCAACGACACTGACAACCACTTTAGCAACGACCCCACCAACGACACTAGTAATGACCTTGACATCAACTTTAGCAACGGCCTTAGCAACGGATCGGCAACGAACCATGCTAGGTTCATCACCAGTTTGTAGCCACAAACCCAGCAACGAACTTAGCAACGACTTCAATTTTCAAGGCTGTTTACAAACCGGGTTCGTAGCCACAGCCACGCCATATGCCATCTACTATTAGCCACGGACGTAGCCACAGCCATAAAATATTCGTTGCTAAAATCCGTGGCTGACGCCCGTCGCTATTAGCTGCGAGGCATATAGCAAGGGAAGGCCCGCCAGTGGCTGATTCCTTGGCTAAACCGGTTTGCAACGGACATTCGTGGCTAAATCCATTGCTATTTTCCGTAGCTATTTCCTGCGTTTTTAGTAGTGCGCCTTTATTTATCCATCAAAACTTATTTGTTTTCTCTCAAACGTTTCCCAAACATATTTATATTGTGTATAGGTCATAATAGGAGCTTTCTGTGCGAAAAGCTTTCCGTGAAATTTTCGGACCAAAAGTGACCATATCAGCATCACGTTTCTTTATCCATAAAAAATGAGTTGTTTTCGCTCAAATGTGTCCCAAACATGTTTAGATGGTGTATAGTTCATAATGGGAGCTTTTTGCGTGAAAAGCTTTCCGTGAAAATTTCGGACCAAAAGTGACCATTTCGGCATCACCGATGTCACAATTCTTTATACATCAAAACTGAGTTGTTGTCGCTCAAATATTTCCCAAACATGTTTATATGGTGTATAGGTCATAATGGGAGCTATTTGCACGAAATGCTTTCCCTGAAAATTTTGGACCAAAAGTGACCATTTCGGCATCACCGACGTCACCTTTCTTTACCTATCAAAACTGAGTTGTTTTCGCTTGAAAAGGTAAATAGATAGATGTGGTGTAAACACCAATATACAAAAGATGAGAGCAGACTCAGAGTCTCATGTAAGATGGGGAACCGTATACCCAAAATGGCCCCTATACCCACCAACCTCTCTAAAAAACCTATCTCATCAATAACGCCATCCCTATATGCCATCCAAAACCCACACCCTATACAATCATGTAACTGCGCAACAGGTGTCTCTTCCACATCGTTTCCATGAGTGTTTTGCACTTACACTTCACAAGAACACGTGACTGATAACTCGCAATAATAATGTTATCATAAACAAGAGGATCAAAGGCTACGTTACAAAACACAATTTTATTCCTACCCATCCATGTATAATAAATTGTAGCTTCGAACGCTAATAGCTTCACCTAGAAAAGCAGCGTCTTTTGATTCGACTCCGGCTCCTCGGCAAACCACTGTAGCCAGGCATCAATCGACCCAAACTGACAACCACATCCCGCCCGTCTCATCACGCGATGAAGGACTTGTAAAATTGCTGGGCAGTTAAATCATAAGTGTGCAACTGTTTCCTCCTCTCACTAGCAGAAAACACACACTGCAGAGTCCGCACCTTTTCAATACATCAATCGATCACCAGTCTAAAGCTGATTCCTAGTAGCAAGCCAGACGATGAAGGCCCATTTGCGGCACTGCAACTTCCCCTATATGAGCTTACCCTAAACTATGTGCTCACCTTTCTCTCTAAGAAGTTCATAGACTTCGGAGCAAGATATACCCCCATTCTGATTCAGAACCGGCTTTAGAGAGGAAGGGGAAGGCGAGCTAATCTGTAAAACCTCACGCATCTCATTTCTAGTATGCAGCATGCTCTTCTAGACCCAAGTATCATCAACTTTCGACTCAATATCCCATACTGAAACCCCTCTGAGATGATTATGATTGCACCAGGTGAGCCAGATACTAGGTCTCTGCATTGCTAACTCTCCAACCAGTTTAGCTTGGACACTCCTATTCCAGGACAATATCTCCCTAATGCCTAGGCCCCCTTCCGAGTAAGGCTTCGTAACACAATTCCATGCTACAAGATACTTATGACCATCTAGACAACCATTCCACATAAATCGTCTACAGAGACTGTCAATTTTGTGTACACCTCCTTTAGGAAGAATCAACACCTGAATCTAAAAAGTAAAAACCCCTACACAAACAGATTTGACCAGTTGGAGCCGGCCAGCATACGAAAACTTCTTAGCAACCCACGATGAAATTTGCTTGTCAATCCTACTGAAGAGATCATTGTACTCATGAGCGACAACAGATCTGGAGTGAAGGGGATGCCAAGATACTTGATCGGCAGATTCCCTTGGACAAACCCAAACTGCTGTATGATAGAATCCGCAAGACCATTGGCTACACCCGAAATAAACACGCTGCTCTTCTCATTGTTCGCTCTGAGGCCTGACATAGCAAAGAAATCCTCGAGGCATGATTTCAACACCCTGATCGAATCCATATCAGCATGGCAGAACAATAGCAGATCATCCGCAAAAGCTAAGTGCGCAAGCTTCATCTGTTTACATCTTGGATGGAATTTAAAGCTCGATCTAGAAGTTGCTTCACGAATCATTCTGCTGAGTACCTCCATACACAACACAAACAAATAGGGTGACAGAGGATCACCTTGTCTCAATCCCCATTTGCCCGGAAAGAACCCTTCTGGCGAACCATTGATCAAAATGGAGAAGAACGGGGTAGATGCACACTCCATAATGAGGTTAACGAGGCTGATCGGGAAGTTAAAGTACAAAAGAGTGCCTCTAATAAAATCCCAATTCAATAAGTCATAGGCTTTTTAAAGGTCCACCTTGATCGTGCATCGTGGCGAGACCCTTTTAGTCCCATAACCATTCACCACCTCCATCGCAATGGCGCAACTGTGAGACATAGAGCGGCCCGGAATAAAAGCTCCCTAACACTCAGATACCAAACCGCCGAGCTTGCATTTGAGCCTACAAACAATCAATTTCAAAACGGCCTTAATCATAGTATTACAACAAGATATAGGCCTCCAATCCTTTACAAACATAGGATTCGAAACTTTTGGCAAGAGAGAAATAAACGTAGCATTCAACTGTTTCAGCACTCTACCATTACGAATGATTTCCCTCACAACTTCACACGTGTCCTTGCCCATGATAGACCAAGCGTCCTTAAAAAACTGACTTCCGAACCCATAACATGCGTTAGAGGAGCATAACAAGGAATTCTGGCGAGTTCCTAATCTCATCATAACAAGCGTCCTTAATAAACGTTGCTCCCAATCCTCCAAATGCTCTTCCTAATCTCATCATAACAAGGAATTCTGGTGAGTTCTGCAGCGTCAAAGGAGCATAACATGCGTCCCGAGAGCGAGGAAGGAAAAGGACCAGTAGCCACCCTCACAGAAATAATGCTTTTGAAGTAGCTCATAACAAGAGATCTGATTTGTTTTTGCTCAAATGTGTGCCAAACGTGTGTATATTGAGTATAGGTCATAATAAGAGTTTTCTGCACGAAAAGCTTTCCATGAAATTTTTGGACCAAAAGTGACCATATCGGCATCACCTTTCTTTATCCATCAAAAATGATTTGTTTTCGCTTAAATTTGTTCCAAACATGTTTAGATGGTGTATATGTCATAATGGGAGATTTTTGTGCGAAAAGCTTTTTGTGAAATTTTCGGACCAAAAGTGACCATATCGGCATCACCGGCGTCACCTTTCTTTATCCATAAAAAATGAGTTGTTTTCGCTAAAATGGGTCCCAAACATGTTTATATGGTGTATAGGTCGTAATGGGAACTTTTTGCGCGAAAAGCTTTCCGTTAAATTTTCGGACCAAAAGTGACCATTTCGGCATCACCGGCGTCACCTTTCTGATGCGGGACCATCTTCTACACCTCCGAACACGCATATCATCCATGGGGATGGACCGGTGACTCGAGATCGTGCTAAGAAGCTTCAGCGAGACTCTTTCATGTTCGTGAGTCCTGTTCTATTCTCAAGCGCGGTACAACTTCAAGAGGCACCATTGAAGACTTACCTATGTTCTTCGCTTGTTGTTGCCCTCGGCGCCGACACCAGGAGCCTCGACACCGAGACCTGAAGATGTTCTTCACTTACTGTTCGTGAGTCATGTTCTATTCTCAAGTGTTGAAACCCTAATTTTCAATGTTATTTTTAGTATCTCTTTTACTTAAGTTATTTTAGGTAATTTTAGGGGTTATTTTTATTTATTCTTTTAATTAGTTATTTTCATCTAAATCAGCCCTAGGGTTATATTAGACGGCTGATCCCCTTGTTGAAACTCACGTTATTCATTATTCAGAGCTTTCTCTTTTGTGTGAAACACATTGAGTGTGAACGTCAATCGATTCGAAGCATTGCTCATCGATTGCAACTATTGGTATTGATCTCAGATTGGTTTGCCTTGTGTTTGTCAACCTCGCAAGAGCTTGGTAATCCTGGTATCCACGAGCCCCCTCCTTGTGCCTCCAAGTTGTCCGCTTGGTTGTGTAGGGTTGTAGAGGCGGGTTGTATAGTCGTTGGTGATTGGTTCCTACCCTCTAAGGAGGCCTGGGGTCTTCATCTCATTCTATATAGATTGACTCGGTCCACTATCGGTCTTGTTCTTGATTTTGTCGAGTCTTTCTTTTCAATTCAATCGAGTCCTTTTCTTGAGTTCTTGATGCGTTTCTTGTTGTTCTTGATCGAGTTCTTGGAGTCTTGTCGCGTTCTTGTTTGTTTCTTGAATATTGAGTCTTGATTGTCGAAGATCGGGCCACCCTATGGCTTACCCCATATCAAATTGGCATCAGAGCTTTGGTTTCAACATCAAAGTTGTGTATTTTTCTTTTAGTTCATCATAAAAACACAAAAAAAACCACAAAAATAGAGTCTTTATTAGTTTTGGTCTTTTACTTCATGTTTCTTAAATTGATTGCTACTAACCTTTTGGTTGTGATTGTTGTTGGTTGCGATCTAAGCCTAAACACACATCCAAGCCGTGACCTACAACAGCCATTGGAGCCGATTTGTGCCTTAGTTTAGCCGACATCTTGCTTTGAAGAGGAAACCCTAGTCGACAGCCTAAGCACACAAACCCTAATCCTAGTTGGTCTATCTTTTGATCTATCTTTTATCTATCTATTTTCTACCTTATTTTATCTATCTTGGATTAATTTTAGAAATTCCAATTAGGAAATTATATCCATCTTAGATCGTAAGAAGTTAGATAGAAGATAGTTGCCAAATTTAGCCAAACCTTACCTATATATATCATTCTAGGGCTGATTTTATTTTATTCACCTAAGTTTATTTATTTTCGTTTTTCACTTTATTTTTACTGTAAATTCTTGCAGTAGGTTCTGAAAAAAAAAAGAGTACGGAAATTCAAAAAAAAAAATTCAAAGGCTTGAACCTAGGGAGGATAAAATTCACCTAGGGGTTAAAGTAAGCTAAAAAAAATCAGATTCAAAAAATTTTCAAAAAAAAAAGAGAAGAAGAAAGTTGTTGATCATCTTTGAATTGTTTGTTGATCTTGTGATTGATTGTTCATCTAGTGCAAGAAACTTCAAGGAATCTTCTTTGTGGCGAAATTCAGCCCTAGATCACATACATTGCCTCCTAAACACATACCTTTGAAACCCTACAATTGCAACTACAACATCCTTACTTAGGGTTACAATCAAAAGAGGTAAATTGATCAAAGGTTGCTTCTTTTCTTTTATTTTTCCACAAAAAAATCAGTCTTTAATTTGTTCTACATTGAGTTGTGTTGAGTACTCCCCACCTTTGTTGAGTGCTTTTGTGCTAGTGTCGAGTTGCTTTAGACATTGTCGAGTGCAGCTCTTGTGTCTCTCATTCTCCTTTGATTTTTACCTTGTGTTGCTAGGCCTTAGCTTGAGTCTTGATTTGCCCAAGGCGGATTGAAACAACAAGCGTGACATACCAATTAGAGAGGGAGTGTGAGCGAAACACTAGTGAGTTTGTTTGTATTTTCTACTAACTTTTACGTAGTTCTTTGTTTGTTGCTTGTGATGTCTAATCAGGAGAACAACGGCAACAATGCCAACAATGGCAACAATGGTAATAATTCCAGCAATACCTCGACCATGTCGCCTGAGATGTTCAACATGTTCAACGCCATGAACGAGACCTTGACGAGGGTGTTAGAGAGGTTGGCGGCAGTAGAGGCTCGCCCATCCGGGTCTAATACCATGGCTGAGCAAGGTAACCCCCGACGTGATGAACCGCTTCACGATGAAAGGGAAGTAACTAACCTTAATCCCCCTCTTAATCCTAATGCTAACCAGCAACATGTCGTTAATCCTAACCCTTTATTTGATGAGAACGACTCTCCACGAAGGGAGAGACATGGTAGGAATGACGTGTTTGCTTATGCGCAGGGACGAGGACGAGTACTGAGGCAACAAGAAGAATACTACCCTTCGGAGGACGAGTATGACTTCCAAGAGGAGGAGCATTGGGAGCAACGTCCTAGGCGGAATGATAGAGGAGGTCGACACCACTATAGAGCACCTAGGGAGCCTGAGTAAGATGGCATAGGCAAGGTGAAGGTGAAGATTCCTCAATTTCATGGCAAGACTGATCCAGACGCCTACATCGACTGGGAGACAAAGATGGATCAAATCTGGAATTGCCATAACTTCTTCGACGCTAAAAAGGTACAACTTGCTTCTCTTGAATTTCAAGGTTTTGCTTTAATCTAGTGGAATAACCTTGTAAAGGAAAGAAGAAGAGCTTTAGATGCGCTTATTTCTTCATGGGATCAAATAAAAGCGCTTATGAGGAGAAGGTTTGTTCCCCAAAACTACTCTAGAGAGCTTAGACAACGACTAGAAAACCATAGGCAAGGTAATAAAAGTGTTGAGGAAACTTTTAATGCAATGAAAGAAACCATGGCTAGAGCTAATGTAGCTGAAAATGATGAAGATACTAATGCTAGGTTTCTTAGGATTTTGCATCCCGCTTTAGCTCATGAAATTGATTACTTTCCTTATTCTACGCCTACTGAACTTTTACATTTAGCTATGAAAGTAGAAAGGAATGCTAGATATAGGAGCCAAGGTGGAAGATCGTCGAGTGGGCAACCCCAAGGGTGGCGCCAGAACCGGCCACAACAGCCCCAAGGGCGGACTGATGGTGGTTCACGTGAGAGAGCAAGTCAGCCCCAAAGTAGGAGGGATGGCCGAGCACCTCAAGAGCCCATCGACAAAGGCAAGGTGCCTATGTTCAGCAGGAATTCGTCTGGGGCATCTACTGGCCTTAAAGGGAGTAATCCTAACCCCTCTACTACTAGATCTAGGGACATTGTATGCTTTAAATGCCAAGGTAGAGGTCATGATATGAAGGATTGCCCAAATAAGAAAACTCTCATAATTAATCACTTAGGAGAATATGAATCTGAAAATTCTTGTGATGAACATGAAGAGCATGCTAATAATGATAATGATCAAAACCTTAACCTTCTTGCTTATGATGATGATGATTGCATTGAATATGAGCATGGTGAATCTTTGATTGTTAGGAGAGTTTTAAGTGTCCAACCAGCACCTTGTGATGACAATCAACGTGAAAACTTGTTTCATACTAGATGCTTAGTTAAGGGTAAGGTTTGTAATGTGATCATTGATGGTCGAAGTTGTTGTAACTTAGCTAGTAAGGAAATAATTGATAAATTACAACTTCCAACAATTCAACATCCTAGACTTTATAGATTGCATTGGATGAATGACTGTGGGAATTTGAAAGGGCATAGAGCGCCTAGGGAGCAACGTCCTAGGAGGAATGACAGGGGTCGACACCACCATAGAGCGCCTAGGGAGCCTGTGCAAGATGGCGTGGGCAAGTTGAAGGTGAAGATTTTGTCGTTCGAAGGCAAGTGCGATCCGGATGCTTACATGGATTGGGAGACCAAGATGGAGCAAATATGGAATTACCACAACTTCTCTGCTAAAAAAAAGGGTACAACTCGCTTCCCTTGAACTTCAAGGTTTTGCACTAATTTGGTGGGATAATCTTGTTAAAGAGAGGAGAACAACTTTAGACGCGCCCATTGCTACTTGGGAACAAATGAAAGCGCTGACGAGGAGAAGATTCATACCACAACACTACTCCCGCGAGCTCAAGCAACGATTGGAGAATCTCAAGCAGGGAGGTGAAAGTGTTGAAGAAACCTTCAATGCCATGCAGGAAGCTATAGTAAGAGCTAATGTTATTAAAGATGAAGACGATACCATGGCTAGGTTTCTTACAATATTGCATCCTTCTTTAGCTCATGAGATTGATTGCTTTCCTTATTCTACTATTACTGACCTTTTGCATTTAGCTATGAAAGTAAAAAGGAATGCTAGTTATAGGAGCCAAGGAGGAAGGAGCACGAGTGGGCAGCCTCAAGGTTGGCACCAAGGCCGAGTGCACCAGCCTCAAGGGAGACTTGACGGCACTCCTAAGGACAAGGGAACCCAAGGTCGAGCACAGGGTGAGCAAGTCGACAAGGGTAAGGCGCCTATGGCTGCGAAGGGCACTTCCGGGCATCTACTGGCCCTAAGGGAGTAATCCTAACCCCTTTACTAGATGTAGGGATACTGTGTGTTTTAAATGTCGAGGTAGAGGCTATGTTATAAAGGATTGCCCTAACAAAAAGACTCTCATGATTAATCACCTAGGAGAATTTGAATCTGAAAACTCCCGTGATGAACATGATGAGCATGATAACAATGATGAGGACTTGAATTTACTTGCCTATGACGATGATGATTGCATTGAATATGAGCATGGTGATTCTTTGATTGTTAGGAGTGTTCGTAGTGTTCAACCTACACCTAATGATGAGAATCAAAGAGAAAACTTGTTTTATACTAGATGTTTAGTAAAGGGCAAAGTTTGTAATGTGATCATTGATGAGGGAAGTTGTTGTCATATTGCTAGTCAAGAGATGATTGAAAAACTACAACTTCCAACTATACACCACCCTAGACCTTACAGATTGCATTAGATGAATGATTATGGTAACTTAAAGGTACACAAACAAGCTAGACTGCATATTAAATTAGGACATTATGAAGATGATGTTTTATGTGATATTGTGCTTATGCAAGCTTGTCATTTACTTTTAGGTCATCCTTGGCAATTTGATCGTAAGGTCTTCCATGATGGCTTCACTAACCGTTACTCTTTTGTTTTAAAAGGTAAGAACATCGTCCTCAAGCCCATGACACCAACACAAGTGGCAGACGAAATAGAGAAGAGGAAGGTAAGTGAAGTTAAGTTAGCTAGGGAGGCTCAGCCGAGCCCAAACGCTACCCCTACTCGGCCTAATAATGTCCTCTTGGCCTCCAAGAGAGCATTTGTGGACGAGTTTGTAGACGGGGAAACAACCCTCATGTTCCTATGCAAAGGGTTGTGTCTGTTGAGTGAGGAGCTTAGAGCTACCCTACCTCCTCACATCCTATCTCTTATTGAAGAGTATAAGGATGTCTTCCCCGATGACATACCACCAGGCCTACCCCCTATTTATGGCATTGAGCATCAAATTGATCTCATACCGGGGGCTGCATTGCCTAATAGTCCTGCTTATCGCATGAATCCCACTGAAACTCAAGAAGTTCAATCCCGAGTCCAAGAATTGTTGGATAAGGGATACATTAGGGAAAGTTTGAGTCCTTGTGTTGTTCTTGTGTTATTAGTCCCTAAGAAAGATGGTTCATGGAGAATGTGTGTAGATTGTAGGGCTATTAACAACATTACTATTAAATATTGTCACCCGAATCCTCGCCTAGATGACATGTTGGATGAATTGCATGGTGCTTCAATCTTTTCTAAAATTGATTTAAAAAGCGGGTACCATCAAATTAAAATGAAGGAAGGGGATGAATGGAAAACAGCCTTTAAGACCAAATTTGGATTATATGAATGGTTAGATATGCCTTTCGGGTTAACCAACGCTCCTAATACTTTCATGCGCTTAATGAATCATGTGCTTAGAAACTTTATAGGAAAATTTGTTGTTGTTTACTTTGATGATATTCTTATTTACAGCAAGTCTCCTAAGGATCATGAAGCACATCTCAGGGAAGTACTCTCTACACTTAGATTAGAGCACTTGTGTGCAAATTTGAAGAAATGTGAATTGTGCACTAATCAAGTTTCTTTTCTTGGTTTTGTAGTCAGCTCTAATGGACTACAAGTTGACGAAGCCAAGATCAAAGCCATTCAGGAGTGGCTGACCCCAACTTCACTCGGCCATGTCAGGAGTTTTCATGGGCTGGCGAGCTTCTACAGGCGATTTGTGCACGACTTCAGCTCCATCGCTGCCCCACTCACTGAAATAACCAAGAAGAGGAGTAAGTCAGGTGGGGCGCAGCTCAGAAGGAAACTTTCCGCACCCTTAAGGAGAAGTTGACGCAGGCTCCGTTGCTTGCATTGCTGGATTTCACTCGACCATTTAAGGTGGAATGTGATGCTATCGGAGTTGGAATTGGAGGAGTTCTTATGCTCTTAAGGTAACCCTATTGCATTCTTCTCTAAGAAGCTGAAAGGTGCGTGTCTAAACTACTCTACTTATGATAAAGAGCTTTATGCATTGTTTAGAGTACTTAAGACATGGTCCCACTAGTTGTGGCCTAGAGAGTTTATTCTTAGGACTGATCACGAGTCATTAAAGCATTTTAAAAGCCAAGATAAACTAGATAGAAGACATGGTAGGTGAAGGGAATTCATAGAGACATTTCCTTATGTTATCAAGTATAAGAAAGGCAAAGACAATGTGGTTGCTGATGCTTTATCTAGGAGACATGTTTTATTAACCACTTTGGATTCTAGAGTTCTAGGCTTTGTCTATATTAAGGAATTGTATAGGAATGATGAGGATTTTAGGGATATCTTTCGAAATTGTGAGACTAAAGGAGCTAGTGATACGTTTTACATATTTGAAGGAATTCTCTTTAGGATTGTCAAGTGTGCATACCTAGATGTTCTCTCAGGCTATTACTTGTGAATGAAGCCCATAGTGGAGGATTAATGGGTCATTTTGGGAGAGATAAGACATATCATACACTTGGGACACATTTTTATTGGCATCGTATGCTTAGGGATGTAGAACATTGCCTTAAGAGATGTATTGAGTGTTTAAAACCCAAATCTAAACTTATGCCTCATGGATTGTACACGCCACTACCAACCCCTTCAGCCCCTTGGGAGGACATTTCTATGGATTTTATTGTTGGGTTGCCTAGAAATAAAAAGGGGAGAGATTCTATATTTGTGGTGGTAGATAGATTCTCTAAGATTGCTCATTTTATTGCATGTCATAAGACTGATGATGCTTCCAATGTTTCTAATTTATTCTTTAGGGAAGTAGTTAGGTTGCATGTTGTGCCTAAGACAATTGTGAGTGATAGGGATGTTAAGTTTCTAAGTCATATTTTGCGAAACTTATAGAGCAAATTGGGAACTAGATTGTTGTTTTCTACTTCTAGCCACCCTCAAACTGATTGCCAAACTGAGGTGACCAATAGAACCTTAACCACTGTATGCTAAACGTGTTTATATGGAGTATATGCCATAATAGGAGCTTTCTGCGCGAATAGCTTTCCGTGAAATTTTCAGATCAAAAGTGACCATATCGACATCACCTTTGTTTTATCCATCCAAAATGAGTTGTTTTCACTCAAATGTCTCCCAAACATGTTTAGATGGTGTATAGGTCATAATTGGAGCGTTTTACGCGAAAAGCTTTCCGTGAAATTTTTGCACGAAAAGTGACCATTTCGGCATCACCGACGTCACCTTTCTTTATACATAAAAACTGAGTTTTTTTCACTCAAATGTGTCTCAAACATGTTTATATGGTGTATAGGTCATAATGGGAGCTTTTTGCACGAAAAGCTTTCCCTGAAATTTTCGGACCAAAAGTGACCATTTTGGCATCATCGACGTCACCTTTCTTTATACATCAAAACTGAGTTGTTTTCGCTCAAATTTGTGCCGAATGTGTTTATATGGAGTATAGGTCATAATAGGAGCTTTCTGAGCGAAAAGCTTTCCTTGAAATTTTCGGACCAAAAGTGACCATATTGGCATCACCTTTCTTTATCCATCAAAAATGAGTTTTTTTTGCTCAAATGTGTCCCAAACATGTTTAGATGGTGTATAGGTAATAATTGGAGCTTTTTGCGCGAAAAGCTTTCAGTGAAATTTTCGGAACAAAAGTGACCATTTCGGCATCACCGACGTCACCTTTCTTTATACATCAAAACTAAGTTGTTTTCGCTCAAATGTTTCCCAAACATGTTTATATGGTGTATAGTTCATAATGGGAGCTTTTTGCGCAAAAAGCTTTCCGTGAAATTTTCGGACCAAAAGTGACCATATCGGCATCACCTTTCTTTATCCATAAAAAATGAGTTGTTTTCGCTCAAATGTTTCCCAAACATGTTTATATGGTGTATAGGTCATAATGGGACCTATTTGCGCGAAAAGCTTTCCCTGAAATTTTCGGACCAAAGTGTCCATTTCGGCATCACCGACGTCACCTTTCTTTATCCATAAAAACTAAGTTGTTTTCGCTCAAATGTGTGCCAAACGTGTTTATATGGAGTATAGGCCATAATAGGAGCTTTGTACGCAAATAGCTTTCCCTGAAATTTTCAGACCAAAAGTGACCATATCGGCATCACCTTTCTTTATCCATCAAAAATGAGTTGTTTTCTCTCAAATGTGTCCCAAACAGGTTTAGATGGTGTATAGGTCATAATTGGAGCTTTTTGAGAGAAAAGCGTTCCGTGTAATTTTCGGACCAAAAGTGGCCATTTTGGCATCACCGACGTCACCTTTTTTATACAACAAAACCGAGTTGTTTTCGCTCAAATGTGTCCCAAACATGTTTATATGGTGTATAGTTCATAATGGGAGCTTTTTGCACGAAAAGCTTTTTGTGAAATTTTCGGACAAAAAGTGACTATATCGGCATCACCGGCTTCACCTTTCTTTATCCATCAAAACTGAGTTGTTTTCGCTCGAATTTGTGCCAAATGTGTTTATATGGAGTATAGGTCATAATAGGAGCTTTCTGCGCGAAAAGCTTTCCGTGAAATTTTCAGACCAAAAGTGACCATATCGGCATCACCTATCTTTATCCATCAAAAATGAGTTTTTTTTGCTCAAATGTCTCCCAAACTTGTTTAGATGGTGTATAGGTCATAATTGGAGCTTTTTGCGCGAAAAGCTTTTCATGAAATTTTCGGAACAAAAGTGACCATTTCGGAATCACCGACATCACCTTTCTTTATGCATCAAAACTGAGTTGTTTTCACTCAAATGTTTCCCAAACATGTAATTATATGGTGTATTGTTCATAATGGGAGCTTTTTGCGCGAAAAGCTTTCCGTGAAATTTTCGGACCAAAAGTGACCATATCGGCATCACCGGCGTCACCTTTCTTTATCCATAAAAAATGAGTTGTTTTCGCTCAAATGTTTCCCAAACATGTTTATATGGTGTATAAGTCATAATGGGAGCTATTTGCGCGGAAAGCTTTCCCTGAAATTTTCGGACCAAAAGTGACCATATCGGCATCACCGGCGTCACCTTTCTTTATCTATAAAAAATGAGTTGTTTTCACTCAAATGTTTCCCAAACATGTTTATATGGTGTATAGGTAATAATGGGAGCTATCTGCGCGAAAAGCTTTCCCTGAAATTTTCGGACCAAAAGTGACCACTTCGGCATCACCGATGTCACCTTTCTTTATCCATCAAAATTGAGTTGTTTTCGCACAAATGTGTGCCAAACGTGTTTATATGGAGTATAAGCCATAATATGAGCTTTCTGCGCGAAAAACTTTCCTAAAATTTTCGGACCAAAAGTGACCATAACGGCATCACCTTTCTTTATCCATCAAAAATGAGTTGTTTTCGCTCAAATGTGTAGCAAACATGTTTAAATGGTGTATAGGTCATAATGTGAGCTTTTTGCGCGAAAAGCTTTCCGTGAAATTTTCGGACCAAAAGTGACCATTTCGGCATCACCGACTTCTCCTTTCTTTATACATCAAAACTGAGTTGTTTTCGCTCAAATGTTTCCCAAACATGTTTATACGGTGTATAGTTCATAATGGGAGCTTTTTGCGTGAAATCCTTTACGTGAAATTTTAGGACCAAAAGTGACCATTTCAGCGTAACCGGCGTCACCTTTCTTTATCCATCAAAACTGAGTTGTTTTCGCTCCAATGTGTGCCAAACGAGTTTATATGGAGTATAGGCCATAGTTGGAGCTTTATGCGCGAATAGCATTCCGTGAAATTTTTAGACCAAAAGTGACCATATCGGCATCACCTTTCTTTATCCATAAAAAATGAGTTGTTTTCGCTCAAATGTGTCCCAAACATGTGTAGATGTTGTATAGGTCATAATTGGAGCTTTTCGCGCGGAAAGCTTTCCGTGAAATTTTCTGACCAAAAGTGACCATATCGGCATCACCTCTCTTTATCCATCAAAAAATGAGTTTTTTTCGCTCAAATGTCTCATAAACATGTTTAGATGGTATATAGGTCATAATTGGAGCTTTTTGCTCGAAAAGCTTTCCGTGAAATTTTCGGAACAAAAGTGACCAGTTCGGCATCACCGACGTCACCTTTCTTTATGCATCAAAACTGAGTTGTTTTCACTCAAATGTTTCCCAAACATGTAATTATATGATGTATTGTTCATAATGGGAGCTTTTTGCGCGAAAAGCTTTCCGTGAATTTTTCGGACCAAAAGTGACCATATCGGCATCACCGGCGTCACCTTTCTTTATCCATAAAAATGAGTTTTTTGCGCTCAAATGTTTCTCAAACATGTTTGTATGGTGTATAGGTGATGGAGGACCATCTCAAGCACGACTGAATGCATCTCATTTCGGTGATGGACCTATCACAAGGTCTCGAGCTAAGAAGATAAGAGAGGAACTTAACGCCTTCATCCACCACCACATGAAGTTGGTACTACCAATGGAGCCCGAGGGTGACATCATCTCATTGCTTGAAACCGCACCATTTTCGGGCTCAACTAAGGGTGATTCAGCCACCACCCATACTTAGCTTTTGATTTGCTTGCTTTATTTTGGACTTTGTGTTTTGGGCCTTTGTTTGGGTTTAGTAGGACTTGTTGAAACTTTGTGTTTTTGGGCTGATTTTCTCTCCTATTTAAGGCTTGTAACCTCTCATTTGGAGGAAACTTTGAATCTTGTTTATGAAAACCTAGTTGGTTTCACTCTCCAAAGGTGAGAGCTTCATGCCTTGTGTGCATGTGTGTTGCATCTAGTTCGGTTTGTAGTTGGTTTTGTCAATTTCCCAAAGATTGGTGATTCCGAGATGAGCACGAACCTCCTCCTTGTGCTTCCATGGCCAGCCATGGTTGTGTAAGGTTGTATAGGGTTGGTTTTGGTGTCATTCAAGTTGGTTCTTGGTGCATTGTCCCAATGGGTCTTCTTGTTGTTCATCAAGGTTGATTCCTCCTATCTTTTCCTTTTCATTTCCCTTTCTTTTGTTCTGTTTTTCCCTTTCACTTGGTCAAGCCTTGTCTCTAAGGTTTTACCCTCCCTTTGCTGCGTTTTCTTGTCTAACCCGTGCCCCTCGTTTGAGTTCTTGTGAATCCGAGTCTACAACGTCAAGAAGGTCGGGAAAACAGCGGCTAACCCCGCATCAAGTTGGTATCAGAGCATAGGTTCACTTGGCGTTGTTTGAAACAAGAACGATCAAGCCAAGAATCACTTTCTCTTGGTAAGTTTTACAAGAAATTCCTTGTTCAATGTCTTGATCTTATTCTATTGTGTTGATTTTGTGTGTTTTGGCGCTTGTGTGTGCAATTTCTCATCTCCGGCCACCCTAGCACCACCACAGCCCCACCGGTGAACCACCACAGCCCCCATCTCAGCCACCAGCTGATCATTTGTGCTTCTTCAAGAAGCTTGTCCTTGGAACTTCCAAAAAATAAAGAAATCAGACCTTGTGCTTCCCCAAAAAGCTGTCCACATTATTGTTTCCCCAAAAAGTTGTCTCTTTTGTGCTTTTCCAAGAAGCATTGACATTTTGTTATCTTTTTAGATTTTATTTTATTAGTTATCTTTTCATAATTGTGTTAAGAGGGAGAGAGAGTTAAAACCGAAATTAAAAAAAACCAGATTCGGTTTTTCTGAAAAAAAAAGAGAAAGAAAAGAAAAGAGTGACATCTTATGCATGTTATCGAAGTGTTTTAGTTGATATTCATACTATAACATTTGCACTTCATCTTAGTGTTGCTTGGAAAAACAAAGCAAAGCTTATTTGGCTTGTTGTGCTTGCTTGTTGAAATCAAACCTTGTTTGCATTGTGTTAGCTTGCTCATTGTGTTGCAAACCTATTCATTGAACACATTGTATCCACCCTTCGCAGCCACTACCTACTGATTTTTGAGCCTAAATTGCACCCCCTTTGCATATTTGAGCGCCATTGCATGATATTGATACATGAGAATAAGATAAGGGGTTGAACCTTGTAAAACTTGGTAAAACACTTATTCTTAGTCAAAAAAGAGCTCATAATTGTTTCGGGTGTTTGTTTAGCCATACTTCTATTTATTGAGTCTCTAGCCGCACCTAGAATCTGCGTGTTTGGTGCTAACATCAGTCCTTGTAGTCATTGTGCTCTTTAAGGTTTGCTAATCTTGTGGTTGATTTTTGACTCTACCAAGGTGGATTTGAAGCTCGGTTGCAACACTCAAAGAGAGGAGTGAAACACTTGTGAGGCTGATTTTGCTTTCACTAACGTAACAAGTTTGCTAGTGTGTTTTGAGAATGTCTAACGTAGATCGTCCCCCCTTCGGACCATTCCAATGGAAGTGGATCGGAGCCAATATCCCCGGAGTTGTTCAACATGCTTAAAACCATGTCGAACAACATTGGCCAGCTCATAGCTCGAATGGTGGCCTTAGAGACACGTACACCACCCCAACATGTACCAAACGAGACCCATCAAGAGCGGGAGGAGCCCTTAACAACCCCACCAATTGGCCCTCGACATGGCCCGGTTCCCCCACAAGAAGGTAGACGTTTTGGTCCTAATAATAATGTTCCTCCTTTACATGATGATCGCAGGCCTCCAAGAAGGCAATATGACTACTTTGAAGAGCTATATGAGGATTCAAAACCACCCCAAGGCCATGGATAACAACAACGGAGAGCTCGTGAACAAGAGCAAGATGGAATAGGCAAAATAAAGGTCAAAATTCGAGCCTTGGAAGGAAAGTGTGAACCCGACCTTTATTTGGAGTGGAAGACAAAAATTGAGCAAATTTGGAGCTGCCACAATTTCCCAAAAGAGAAAAAGGTACAACTCACAGCCCTTGAATTTAATGGTTATGCACTAATTTGGTGGGATAATCTTGTGAAACAAAGGAGGCAAGTTCTAGATCCAGCCGTTGTTAATTGGGAGAAAATGAAGGCCTTGATGAGGTCTCGATTCGTTCCTCAATACCACACCCGGGAGCTAAGACAAAGGTTGGAAAACTTGAAGCAAGGTTCCATGAGTGCGGAGGAAACATACAATGCCATGCAAGTGGCAATGGTAAGAGCCAATGTGGTTGAGGATGATGAAACCACAATGGTGAGGTACCTAAGAGTTCTTCATCCTTTTCTAGCTAACGAAATAGACTTGTATCCTTATGAGTCCATGACAGATTTGCTACACTTAGAAATCAAGGTGGAGAGAAAGATCAAAGCTAGGAATCAAGGAGGAAGGACTTCAAGTGGCTACCTTAACTCATGGAAAGCACCAACTCAAAACCGAGGGTACCAGCCCTATGGGAGGGAAGTGGTGCAAGGAAAAGAAAAGGGAGCCAACTTTAGTCATCAAGGAGAGCAAGGTGGTCATCGCAAGGGCTACCCTACCAACTCACCTTCATCATCATCTCGACCATCTAATGGGGTTTCCGTATCCCCACAAGGGAGTAACTCTAACCCCTCTTCTAGAACTAGAGATATTGTGTGCTTTAAGTGTCAAGGAAGAGGTCATATGATGAAGGATTGTCCTAATAAGAAAACTCTCATGATTAATCATTTAGGGCAACATGAATCTGAATCTGATTGTGATGATAATGTTTTGTGTGATGATGATGTGAATTTGCATGCTTGTGATGATGATAATGATGATGGAATTGAGTTTGAGCATGGCGAGTCTTTGATTGTTAGAAGAGTTTTACATGCTACCCCTTCTCCTTGTGATGATAACCAAATAGAAAACTTATTCCATACTCGTTATCTAGTTAAGAAAAAGGTGTGCAACATGATAATAGATGGAGGAAGTTGTTGTAATCTTGCTAGCATTGAAATGGTTCAAAAATTACAACTCCCAACACTAAGCCATCCTAGACCCTACAAATTACAGTGGATGAGTGATTGTGGTGAAATGAAAGTGAACAAGCAAGTTAAGGTTGCCATAACAATAGGACACTATGAGGATAGTGTTTTATATGATGTAGTGCCTATGCAAGCTTGTCATATTCTTTTGGGTCGTCCATGGCAATATGATAGGAAGGTCATTCTTGATGGTTTCACTAACCGTCATTCTTTTATTTTTAAGGGAAAGAATGTTGTCCTCAAGCCCATGACCCCAACGCAGGTTGCCGAGGAGTATGAGAATAAGGGGTTGGAGGAAACCAAGTGTCCCCAACCCAAGACCACACCGCATTCATCATCATCCCTTAGTGTACAATCCACTAGCTCCAAAAGATCAAGCCTCTCCATTGAGCCTAGCCAACCTAAGGGAGTGTGGGTAAGTAAAGGAGTTCTTCTAGCATCTAAGCAAGACCTTAAGGAGTACCTTGACCCCGAGACCACTCTTATGTTGTTATGTAAGGAGCTTGCTTTATTGAGTGATGATCTTAAGGCTACCCTACCTAAGAGGATTTTTAGGCTACTTGAGGAGTTTAAGGATGTGTTTCCCGAAGAGATTCCAGTTGGTCTACCGCCTATTAGAGGCATTGAGCACCAAATAGACCTTGTGTCGGGAGCCACCCTACCTAACCACCCAGCCTATAGGATGAACCCTAAGGAAACCCAAGAGATCCAATCCCACGTGCAAGAGTTGTTGGATAAGGGTTATGTGAGGGAGAGCCTTAGCCCACGTGTTGTTCCCGTACTTCTAGTGCCAAAGAAGGATGGTTCTTGGAGGATGTGTGTGGATTGTCGAGCCATCAACAATATCACGGTGAAGTACCGTGATAGAGGGGAAACCTGTCGTTGATCCGTCAAAGTAAACTCAAACCTACAAACTAGTATAGCAAGTAAGTAAGAGGTCGATCCCACAGAGAATCAAGTATTTCTCAGCAATGTGTATTTACCAATTAGTAGAAAGGGGGGTTTTGATTGATGGAAATAGAAAGAAAGCAAAATAAATTATAAACAAGTTGATGTAAAACAATTTAGAGAAGATCGCCCTACCTACAACTATCCACTTTATTTGGTTGAATTGATATTGTAACTTCCTCTTTTCCTTTTAGTCTTCCTATGAATGCCCTTGTCCCGACCTAATATAGTTACTAGTCCAATCAGTCCTAGAAACCCTTATCAATCGAACAGTCCCTAAAGAAGGATTTTACCCAATTGATAGCTTTAAGTTCAGAGATTAACCAAGGTATTTGCAGTCCCTAAAGAGGGATTTAACAACACATCCAACTTCCTACCCATCCAATTAGTTCAATCAGCCCTAAAGGGACAAGTTTGCTACTTGGGTTAAGGTTCGCAATCAGGAATCTACAAAACCCTAGCAATTGAATTGATCTATAACAAGTTGGCCAGACAAGAAAGAACAAAACAATCAATCAATAAGCACAAAGAAGTTAAAACATTCAATATAGGAGATAAAGAACAAGATTCAGAATCTCACAACTTAATCCAAACAAAGCTTCAAATTGCAAGTAGAACGAGGAGAGTTTAGCCGCCCATGGCGAACATCGCTCTCAATCTCCAACTAAAATCGTCTTGAATCCTAACCTAATGAATGAATGAAAACCTAGGGCTAAGCCCTCTCCAATTTCGTGTCCAAAGAGTCAGCCAAAAGACAAAGATAAATAGGGTTTTGATAGGCAAACCGTCGCTGCTGGAACATGCGGCGGCCGCGGCCGCAGCATATTGCTGCGCCCGCAGCATATGGCAGTGCCCGCTGCATCAGTCTTTTACGCAAAATTCCGGCCGAATCAGCTCTCGACGTCAACAGAAAAGTTGTAGCTCTCTGAAAGAACTTTCCAACGCATGGTCATAATAGTCAATCGGATAAACGAGGCCTCCAGAAAGTGCAAAACAAGTTCAGCATGTCTGGCGACAACTTCTGCAGACTTGTTCTTCGTTTAGGATCGCTTCTTCTTCCCAGGACCTCTTTAAATCTTCATGTAAGCTTCTTCGATCGACTAAACATCATCATCCAATGCGTTATCAACCCATGTCTCATCATCGGATCCATGATTACCTGAAATAATCAACAAAAGTGTGTAGATTCCGACTCCACCAACATAGAGAGCAAATATGCAAATTGTACTTAAACCATGCATGATATGCATCATAACTAAGCTAAATGCAACCTATTATGACCATCTAAATGCATGCTATCATACCGCCACCCAATACCCCGCTTAGATGACATGCTAGACGAGTTACATGGAGCCACTGCCTTTTCTAAGATTGATTTAAAGAGTGGGTACCATCAAATTCGTATGAGGGAGGGGGATGAGTGGAAGACAGCCTTTAAGACCAAGTTCGGTCTATATGAGTGGTTAGTTATGCCCTTTGGGCTTACCAATGCCCCTAGCACTTTTATGCGTCTTATGAATCATGTTCTTAGGCATTTCATAGGGAAATCTGTTGTGGTTTGTTTTGATGATATACTTGTGTATAATAGATCCTTGAGCATGAGTTACATTTACGTGAAGTGTTATCTACTCTTCATCATGTGCACCTTTATGCTAATTTGGAGAAATGTGATTTTTGCACTAATTGTGTTACTTTTCTTGGTTTTGTGGTCAGCTCATATGGATTAAAGGTGGACGAAAGCAAGAACAAAGCAATCCAAGAATGGCCCACTCCTACCTCAATTGGCCATGTTCGGAGCTTCCTTGGATTAGCTAGCTTCTATCGTCGGTTCGTGAGGGACTTCAACACCATTGCAGCCCCTCTAACCGAGATCACTAAGAAGCATCACCCATTCACATGGGAAAGAGCCCAAGAGAAAGCGTTCAACACCCTAAAGAAGCATCTCACGCAGGCCCCGGTTTTAGCACTTCCGGATTTCAACCGGCCCTTTGAAGTGGAGTGTGATGCATCGGGCATAGGCATTGGTGGAGTTCTCATGCAAGAAGGTAAGCCCATTGCCTATTTTTCAGAAAAATTGAAGGGAGCTTGTCTTAATTACTCTACCTATGATAAGGAGTTGTATGCATTGTTTAGAGTTCTTAAGACATGGCAACATTATCTTTGGCCTAGGGAGTTTATTTTGCATACTGATCATGAGTCCTTGAAGCATTTCAAGAGCCAAGACAAGTTGGATAGGAGGCATGGTCATTGGATGGAGTTTATAGAAACATTCCCTTATGCCATTAAGTACAAGAAAGGAAAGGATAATGTTGTGGCAGATGCCCTTTCGAGGAGATACATGTTGTTGTCTACATTAGACTCAAGGATCTTAGGCTTTGCATATATTAAGGAGCTTTATGTAGATGACCCTGATTTTGGAGAGATTTACAATCATTGTGTGGCTAAAGGATCCTTAGATAAGTACTACTTGTTTGATGGGTTTCTTTTCAAGATTGATAAGGTTTGCATTCCCCGTTGTTCCCTTAGGCTCTTGTTAGTTGAGGAAGCCCATAGGGGCGACTTGATGGGCCATTTTGGGAGGGATAAGACCTATCACATGCTACACATACATTTCTTTTGGCCTCACATGCTTAGGGATGTAGAACATTTGGTTAAGAGATGTGTTGATTGTTTCAAGGCTAAGACTAGGTAACAACCCCACGGCTTGTATTGTCCATTACCCATTCCTGCAGCCCCTTGGGAGGACATATCCATGGACTTTATTGTTGGGTTACCTAGGACTAAGAAGGGGAGGGATTCGATCTTTGTGGTTGTTGATCGTTTCTCTAAGATGGCTCACTTCATCGCTTGTCATAAGACCGATGATGCTTCCAATGTAGCTAACCTTTTCTTTAGAGAAATTATTAGGCTTCATGGAGTACCTAAGACTATAGTGAGCGATCGGGATGTGAAATTTCTTAGCCACTTTTGGAGGACTCTTTGGGGTAAACTAGGGACGAAGTTGTTGTTTTCCACCTCTAGTCACCCACAAACCGATGGGCAAACCGAGGTAACCAATAGGACCCTTACTACCATCCTTAGGGCCATCATTAGGAACAATTTGAGATTGTGGGAGGATGCTTTGTCTTTTGTGGAGTTTGCTTATAACCGGACCATGCATTAATCTACTAAGCTTACACCATTTGAGTGTGTTTATGGTACTAACCCACTAACCCCTTTGGATCTTACCCCATGTCCCATGAGGGAGAAAGAAGAGTTTGATGCAGGAAAACAGGTGGAGTTCATTCGGGAGCTTCATGAGTGCACTCGTATTTGGCTAATTCAAAAGGCCGAAGAGAATGCCCAAAGAGCCAACAAGGGGCGTCGCAAGATGATTTTTCAACCCATTGATCTAGTTTGGGTGCATTTGCAAAAGGAGCGCTTTCCAAACAAGCGCAAGTCTAAGCTCGCTCCACGAGGAGATGGTCCATTCAAAGTTTTACAACGATTCGAGGACAATGCCTACCAGATTGACTTACCCAGTGACTATGGAGTTAGTGCCACATTCAATGTCGCCGATCTCACCCCCTACCTAGCTGAGGATGAAGACATGGATTCGAGGTCGAATCCTTTCCTAGAAGGGGAGAATGATGGAGGACCATCTCAAGCACCACCCAATGCACCTCATTTCGGAGATGGACCTATCACAAGGTCTCGAGCTAAGAAGATAAGAGAGGAACTTAATGCCTTCATCCACCACCACATAAAGTTGGTACTACCAATGGAGCCCGAGGGTGACATCATCACATTGCTTGAAACCGCTCCATTCCCGGGCTCGACAAAGAGTGATTTGTTTGCTTTATTTTGGACTTTGTGTTTTGGGCCTTTGTTTGGGTTTAGTAGGACTTGTTGAAAGTTTGTGTTTTTGGGCCCTTGCTTTTCGGCTGATTTTCTCTCCTATTTAAGGCTTGTAACCTTTCATTTGGATGACACATTGAATCTTGTTTATGAAAACCTAGTTGGTTTCACTCTCCAAAGGTAAGAGCTTCATGTCTTGTGTGCATGTGTGTTGCATCTAGTTCGGTTTGTACTTGGTTTTGTCAATTTCCCGAAGATTGGTGATTCCGAGATGAGCACGAACCTCCTCCTTGTGCTTCCATGGCCAGCCATGGTTATATAAGGTTGTATAGGGTTGGTTTTGGTTTCATTCAAGTTGGTTCTTGGTGCATTGTCCCAATGGGTCTTCTTATTGTTCATCAAGGTTGATTCCTCCTATCTTTTCCTTTTCATTTCCCTTTATTTTGTTATGTTTTTCGGTTTCACTTGGTCAAGCCTTGTCTCTAAGGTTTTACCCTCCCTTTGCTACGTTTTCTTGTCTTACTCGTGCCCCTCCTTTGTGTTCTTGTGAGTCGAAGTCTACAACGTCAAGAAGGTCGGGAAAAAAGCGGCTAACCCCGCATCAATAGGTCATAATGGGAGCTATTTGCGCGAAAAGCTTTCCCTGAAATTTTCGGACCAAAAGTGACCATTTCGGCATCACTGGCGTCACCTTTCTTTATCCATCAAAACTGAGTTGTTTTCGCTCAAATGTGTGCCAAACGTGTTTATATGGAGAATAGGTCATAATAGGAGCTTTCTGCGCGAAAAGCTTTCCGTGAAATTTTCGGACCAAAAGTGACCATATCTGCATCACCTTTCTTTATCCATAAAAAATGAGTTGTTTTCGCTCAAATGTGTACCAAACATGTGTAGATGGTGTATAGGTCATAATTGGAGCTTTTCACGCGAAAATCTTTCCGTGAAATTTTCGGACCAAAAGTGACCATTTCTGCATCACCGACGTCACCTTTCTGTATACATCAAAACTGAGTTGTTTTCGCTCAAATGTGTGCCAAACAAATTTATATGGAGTATAGGCCATAATTGGAGCTTTCTGCGCGAATAGCTTTCCGTGATATTTTCAGACCAAAAGTGACCATATCGGCATCACCTTTCTTTATCCATCAAAAATGAGTTGTTTTCGCTCAAATGTGTCCCAAACATGTGTAGATGGTGTTTAAGTCATAATGGGAGCTTTTTGCGCGAAAAGCTTTCCGTGAAATTTTCGGACCAAAAGTGACCATTTCGGCACCACCGACGTCACCTTTCTTTATACATCAAAACTGAGTTGTTTTCGCTCAAATGTTTCCCAAACATGTTTGTATGGTATATAGTTCATAATGGGAGCTTTTTGCGCGAAAAGCTTTCCGTGAAATTTTCGGACCAAAAGTGACCATATTGGCATCACCGGCGTCACCATTCTTCATCCATCAAAAATTAGTTATTTTCGTTCAAATGTTTCTCAAACATGTTTATATGGTGTATAGGTCATAATAGGAGCTATTTGCGCGAATAGCTTTCCCTGAAATTTTCGGACCAAAAGTGACCATTTTGGCATCACCGACGTCACCTTTCTTTATACATCAAAACTGAGTTGTTTTCGCTCCAATATGTGCCAAACTTGTTTATATGGAGTATAGGTCATAATAGGAGCTTTCTGCGCGAAAGCTTTCCGTGAAATTTTCGGACCAAAAGTGACCATATCGGCATCACTGCCGTCACCTTTCTTTATTCATAAAAAATGAGTTGTTTTCGCTCAAATGTTTCCCAAACATGTTTATATGGTATATAGGTCATAATGGGAGCTTTTTGCGTGAAAAGGTTTTCGTTAAATTTTTGGACCAAAAGTGACCATTTCAGCATCACAGACGTCACCTTTCTTTATACATCAAAATTGAGTTGTTTTCGCTCAAATGTTTCCCAAACGTGTTTACATGGTGTATAAATCATAATGGGAGCTATTTGCGCGAAAAGCATTCCCCGAAATTTTCGGACCAAAAGTGACCATTTCCGCATCACCGACGTCACCTTTCTTTATCCATCAAAACTGAGTTGTTTTCGCTCAAATGTGTGCCAAACGTGTTTATATGGAGTATAGGTCATAATAGGAGCTTTCTGCGCGAAAAGCTTTCCGTGAAATTTTCGGACCAAAAGTGACCATATCGGCATCACCTTTCTTTATCCATAAAAAATGAGTTGTTTTCGCTCAAATGTGTACCAAACATGTGTAGATGGTGTATAGGTCATAATTGGAGCTTTTCACGCGAAAATCTTTCCGTGAAATTTTCGGACCAAAAGTGACTATTTCTGCATCACCGACGTCACCTTTCTTTATACATCAAAACTGAGTTGTTTTCGCTCAAATGTGTGCCAAACAAATTTATATGGAGTATAGGCCATAATTGGAGCTTTCTGCGCGAATAGCTTTCCGTGATATTTTCAGACCAAAAGTGACCATATCGGCATCACCTTTCTTTATCCATCAAAAATGAGTTGTTTTCGCTCAAATGTGTCCCAAACATGTGTAGATGGTGTTTAAGTCATAATGGGAGCTTTTTGCGCGAAAAGCTTTCCGTGAAATTTTCGGACCAAAAGTGACCATTTCGGCACCACCGACGTCACCTTTCTTTATACATCAAAACTGAGTTGTTTTCGCTCAAATGTTTCCCAAACATGTTTGTATGGTATATAGTTCATAATGGGAGCTTTTTGCGCGAAAAGCTTTCCGTGAAATTTTCGGACCAAAAGTGACCATATCGGCATCACCGGCGTCACCATTCTTCATCCATCAAAAATTAGTTATTTTCGTTCAAATGTTTCTCAAACATGTTTATATGGTGTATAGGTCATAATAGGAGCTATATGCGCGAATAGCTTTCCCTGAAATTTTCGGACCAAAAGTGACCATTTTGGCATCACCGACGTCACCTTTCTTTATACATCAAAACTGAGTTGTTTTCGCTCCAATTTGTGCCAAACTTGTTTATATGGAGTATAGGTCATAATAGGAGCTTTCTGCGCGAAAGCTTTCCGTGAAATTTTCGGACCAAAAGTGACCATATCGGCATCACTGCCTTCACCTTTCTTTATTCATAAAAAATGAGTTGTTTTCGCTCAAATGTTTCCCAAACATGTTTATATGGCGTATAGGTCATAATGGGACCTATTTGCGCGAAAAGCCTTCCCTGAAATTTTCGGACCAAAAGTGACAATTTCGGCATCACCGACGTCAGCTTTCTTTATCCATCAAAATTGAGTTGTTTTCGCTCAAATGTGTGCCAAACGTGTTTATATGGAGTATAGGTGATGAGGGATTTTCGGTCTCCTTAAATCCTATCAAATAAATCCGACTACCCTAACTAATGTAGTTTGGCAAGTACGGGTCGATCCCACAGAGAGTCAATGATTTATATGCAAGTCAAGTGTGTCAATAAGAACAAGAAACAAAGAGGGAGGATTTTGATGATTCAAACTAACTAATTAAGAAACAAAAATATAGAAAAGTAGCAAACTAAACAACTTGAGTGAACAAATATGAGATAAATAGTTTAGGTCAATCAATCTCAGCAATCAGGTTTTATTTATTGAAATCAAATAGATAACTTCCTCTTGAATACTTTGTTGTGGAAAGACTAGGTCTTTTAAATCCAATTCCTTATCAAATCTAGTTAAAAGGACAACCAGACCCTGAAAACCCTAATTATCAAACAATCCTGAAACTATCAAGATTCAATTCAATAATTGATGAAGCTTAAAGGAAATCAACAAAGACAATCGACGCGCACAACCAGTTATTGCATCAATTGCAAATCAATTCTCTATACAAATCCCTAAATCAACCAGTTTCAGGGATTTATACTTTGCTACTCAAGAATATAGATAACTCAACTAGTAATTACCTATATCTAGCTATAGATTATCATGAACAAGCTTCAGTTGATCAGGCTAATGAAAATTCACGAAAACCCTAAACATTCGGCGCAGAGAATTGATAATATTCAAAGAGGAGTATTAAGAAATAGAGATCTCACAATGAAATAGAAAACCTGAAGCTTCGATTAATCTCCCTAAGCAAAGGGCTTTAGTTGTTCATGCTTGAAGAGAAAACCTCAAAACCTAATTCGACGTCTGATGAATTCGGTCCCCAAATCAAAACCCTAATCTCATGTATATAATCCCATCCTAAAAATAATATCAATATAAAAATAAGTGAAAGCTCACAAATAAAGGCCCAAAAGGGAACCCACCAAATAGGCCCACGTCCAAATCAGAACTTGGTCTCGGCTGATAGAACTCGGGTGAGTTCTTGCTGTCCTGGGGGGATTTCTTTTCCTGCAGCCACATTGACGTCCAGATTTTGCTGTTTTCAAGGCTGAATTTGGAAAAGTCGTAAACACGAAAGTTGTAGGTCTTGGAATCCTATTTCCAACAAGTATAAGTATACCACGATCCGATAACTACAGCTTTCGAATGACTCGTTTTAGTGCAGCGTCGCCAACCGGGACAGCTCCAATCCTTTACATGCGTAGCTCCTCTCCTCGGCTCTCCTACTTTTCTATTTTCGTCCAATCTTCGAGCATTGGCTCGAGCTTAGCTTCACCTCTTTACAATCACCTGAAATCATGCACAATATAATCAAAACAGGAAAACTACTAACTCATGCACTTTATCATACCTAACTCTATCTAAATGCAATATGTTAACACTACCTAAATGTGTCTGATCAATAGGTAATAATAGGAGCTTTTTGCGCGAAAAGCATTCCGTTAAATTTTCGGACCAAAAGTGGCCATATCGGCATCACCTTTCTTTATCCATAAAAAATGAGATGTTTTCCCTCAAATGTGTCTTAAACATGTTTAAATGGTGTATAGGTCATAATGGGAGCTTTTAGCGCGAAAAGCTTTCCGTGAAATTTTCGGACCAAAAGTGACCATTTCGGCATCACCGACTTCACCTTTCTTTATACATCAAAACTGAGTTGTTTTCGCTCAAATGTTTCCCAAAAATTTTTATGTGGTGTATAGTTCATAATGAGATCTTTTTGCGCAAAAACCTTTACGTGAAATTTTCGGACCAAAAGTGACCATTTCTGCATAACCGGCGTCACCTTTATTTATCCATCAAAACTGAGTCGTTTTCGCTCAAATGTGTGCCAAACATGTTTATATGGAGCATAGCTCATAATAGGAGCTTTCTGCGCGAATAGCTTTCCGTGAAATTATCAGACCAAAAGTAACCATATCGGCATCACCTTTCTTTATCCATCAAAAATGAGTTGTTTTCACTAAAATGTGTCCCAAACATGTTTCGATGGTGTATAGGTCATAATTGGAGCTTTTCGCGCGAAAAGCTTTTCATGATATTTTCGTACCAAAAGTGACCATTTCGGCATCACCGACGTCACCTTTCTTTATACATCAAAAATGAGTTGTTTTCGCTCAAATGTTTCCCAAACATGTTTATATGGTATATAGTTCATAATGGGAGCTTTTTGCGTGAAAAGGTTTTCGTTAAATTTTTGGACCAAAAGTGACCATTTCAGCATCACAGACGTCACCTTTCTTTATACATCAAAATTGAGTTGTTTTCGCTCAAATGTTTCCCAAACGTGTTTACATGGTGTATAAATCATAATGAGAGCTATTTGCGCGAAAAGCATTCCCCGAAATTTTCGGACCAAAAGTGACCATTTCAGCATCACCCATGTCACCTTTCTTTATCCATCAAAACTGAGTTGTTTTCGCTCAAATGTGTGCCAAACGTGTTTATATGGAGTATAGGTCATAATAGAAGCTTTCTGCGCGAAAAGATTTCCCTGAAATTTTCGGACCAAAAGTAACCATATCGGCATCACCTTTATTTATCCATCAAAAATGAGTTGTTTTCTCTTAAATGTGTCCCAAACATGTTTAGATGGTGTGTATGTCATAATTGGACCTTTATGCGCGAAAATAATTCCGTGAAATTTTTGGACCAAAAGTGACCATATCGGCATCACCTTTCTTTATCCATAAAAAATGAGTTGTTTTCGCACAAATGTGTGATGTGCGCGCAAATTGCCATATTTTCTATGCACATAAAAGTTCATTTTATCGTCTTTTGCATGCATATTAATGGGAAAACATGGGATTAGTTTAGTTTACGCTTAAATGTCAAATATATGGGTCTGCACGAGTTTCTATGTGATTTCGCAGAAAACAGGATAAAAATGGAAGGATCTGGAAAGAGCGGAAAAAGAACTTTAAGTCTTCTGAAGAGGTCGAAATCGACTGGGGACCTCGACATCGAGTGCATCAGAGACATAGGAATCGAGCAGGAATTAAAATAGAGCATGTCGACACAGAGAGGTCGATATCGACGTCTGGAGGTCGATATCGATGTTGCCAGATCGAGCTAAATAATAGAAGTCGAGTGTCAGTTCGAGTAGGAGATGGAGAGCTCGAGATAGAGTTTCACAGAGGTCGATATCGATGTCTAAGGTCGATATCGACCATGCAAGCAGAAGAATCCGACTCAGATTTTGATAGAATTCTATCCGAAACTTGCACGTCTATCCAAAAGTCGATATTTCTTATCTTCAACACCAGATCTATCATGTGAAGGCTGATTTACCATAGGAGTTTTAGTTTTTACTTTTATTTAAATTTTATCTTAGACAATAAAGATAAAGTTTCGAGTCTTTATCGACATCCATAAATAGAGGCCAATAGGGCTGAGTTTAGGCATTCAATTTGACAGACAATTCAGTTCCAATTACAGTAGTGACGAGTTAGAGAGAGAGAGGCCGAGTGAAGTTTGTAAAGCGAGAGCGGAGTGTCTTGTTCGGTTGTACTTTCTTTCTAAGTTTTAATTCAAAGTAGTTTTCGTTTAATGATGATGATGATATGCATGATGAGGAGCGAGTAGTCAACCCACTTCTAGGGTCGGGGTGAGCCCGACGACAACAATGTAGGGTAAGTGCAACAAAGGTATGACTTTTATGCAATTCCGTCTTCTATCCCATGCATGATCCTTTACGAAAGTTAGGGAGATTCATTATTTCCATTATTGAAGCGAAAGCCACTCATATTGTGAACTTGAATTGCTCATGAATTGGATAGTAATTCTTAGGAACTATGCGAGAGCCTCTAAACATCTAAGTGTTGATAACGAAAGTTATTTGACAGAAAGGCATTAAATTTCATAGCTTTAGCATAAAACTTGCATTGTTATCGTTGTGGCATGAAACCCTGACTTTGGAAGATTTTTAATTAATTGAAATCAACATAAAAGTTCCAGTTTTATTTCTGATCATCCTCCTTTCCCATTCTATTTTCTTCGGACTCTTTTCCGACAAATTGGTTACGAAAACAGTTTTTGTGACAAGCGTCAAAATCGACTCTAAGGGTCGATATCGAGGTCTAACATCGATATCGAGGTCGCTGCTCGACGTCGACTTTGCTGTTTTTGTCTTCTGCAGGAACTGCGCTAGGAAATCGACCAGAACTGGGGTCGATATCGACTGGATTACTCGATATCGAGTGTCTTCTGAGATCGAAAGCTTTGATCGTGAGTACAACAAGGGAAGCGCTAACATACCTCCTCGTGGATTCGATCCTGAATTACCCTACTACTACAAGGGAGGGGATTCTTGTATTATTTGTTTGGGACAGGGAGTTAGCCTAGTTGTGCATTATTTGAATTATTTGAATCTCCTACATACCCCCCGTAGTGAACAAATTGACGCCGTTGCCGGGGAGGCAATCAATCGCCACCTAAGTTTAATCACGATCTTTTCTGAGCTTATTTTGTAGGTTTATGCGATGTTCTGATCGCGGACCTATCCTGGAACCAATCAACGAGCCTGAATGTTTCTTCCATCTTCGCAACAAAGCAATTCGCATCATGGATGACAACGAAACACAGGCCGAAACCATAGAGCGGTTGAGGAAGGAAATCGAGGACCACAATGCTACAATCGCTGCTGAAAGGGCCGCCGCTGCTGCTGAGCGAGCCCGTGCTGATAGGGAGGAGGATGTGCGCAGACAAGCCCAAGAGCGGCTAAATCAGTATCCACAAACGGCGATGCAATACATGCATCCGCCGCTTCATGTTCCTAAATACACAATTTTAATTCCTCACTCCAACTATGAAATAAAAATTAACTTCCTATCTGAGATTAAAAGAAATACTTTTGAAGGAAGACCTAATAAATGCCCCCTGCAACACATCTCTACTTTTATGGACTTATGTGAGACAGTTGATGATGGATTAAATTTAGAGTATGTGCGATTAAAATCTTTTCGATGGTCTTTGGCAGGGAAGGCATTACAATGTCTTGAAAGTTTGGCTCCACGCTCGCTGAGGACATGGGCGGAGGTGAAAGATGCATTCTTGGATAAATTCTTCCCACCTTCTAAAACGGCGATGCTGCGACAAAGGATCACGACTTTCAAACAAAAGCCAGGTGAAACCCTAGCACAGGCGTGGGAGCAATTTAAGGACTTGCTGAGATCATGCCCAACGCATGGACAACTTCCATATGTCATCCAGGAGATCTTCTACAATGCCCTTGATGCGCCGAATAAGGAGAGGATCAATTCATATACCTCCTATCGGTACATTGAGCTTACACCAATGGAGGCTTGGGAGACCATTGAGAGGCTCGTGAACTTTGATAACACTTATGGGGCTGCTGCGGCCTATGATGCAAGGCCTACCCCATCTATGCCCCTATATGAGCCTCTAAAGGAGATAGATCCTAATGTGCGGCAATAATTCCCTAACGATCGAACACGCCGCCTTCAAAAGCAAGTCAGGTTCCTGAGCAACAATCAAACTTGCTAGGAGTGTGGCTCAACAAGGCATAACACTAGTGCCTGTCCACATACTGAGCAAGTATCCATGGCGGAACAACATGAGGAGGTTAAGTGGACGAGAGGCTCCTCTGGAGGGCGCAATCAACAATATTGGGGTGAACAACGATTCTATCAACAAAGGGATCCCCCACCATATAGGGCACCAGGGCACCCTGAGCGGGAAACAAGGAAAGATGACATGCAAATCATTCTTGATGAGATGCGGAGGAACCACACTGAGTTCAAACAAGCAAATAACTCCATCCATACTCAGCTGCAGGGCATAAATTATAGGCTTGGGGAGATCGACGTTTGGAAGCGCAACATGGAGACTCAAATGAGTCAATTGGCGGAAGCAATACCCAAAGCCTCAGGATCATTCCCTGGATCCACTGTGCCCAACCAAAAGGGCAAAACCACTGGTCATATTACGGCGGTGAACCTAAGGATTGAAAGTCAATTACAAACACCCGAGCAAAATCGGAGGAGAAGGAGCCAGAACAGACGTCGATATCGACCCCCCCTTGTCGATATCGACCAAGGTGATATCGATGTCGACCTTCCTGTCGATGTCGACCCTGATGCTGTGTTACCACAGAAATCGACTCCTCCAGTCGATGTCGACCCTACTGATGTCGATGTCGACCTCACTGCAGCCACGGGAAGGAAGAAGATGTTGCCATTTCCAACTAGAAAGATGATTAAGGACCCAGCAGAAAAGAAGTTCCAGCGGTTCGTGAAGATGCTCTAAGGACTTAATGTTTCTATACCATTGACAGAGGCACTTCATGAGATGCCATCTTATGTAAGGTTCCTTAAAGACATCTTAGGTAAGAAGCGATCGCTCTCTGAGATCGCAGAGGAGTGCAACAGGTTAGAGCTCCCACAAAAGCGGGCGGACCCATGTAAGTTGTCTATCGCTATAGGTCTAGGTCAATTCAAATTTAATGCTTTAGTTGACTTGGGCACTAGCGTTAGCATGATGCCACTAACCATTTGGCACAAGGTAAAGATAGGTCATCTGGAGCCCGTGGATGCAAAATTGTACATGGCTAACAATACAATAGTGATTCCAACTCGGATAGTAACGGATGTGCCAGTACAAGTAGGTAAATTCTTTGTCCCTACTGATTTCCTAGTTGTTGATATAGCGGAGGACCTTGCTTGTCCAATTATTTTAGGTAGGCCATTCCTAGCAACCGTCGATGCCAACATTAGCGTAAAGAAAGGATTGCTCTCATTCACAATTATTGACGAAATGATAGAGTATGCCTTCAACAAGACGGTGAAAAATAAAGGGCCAATGGAGATAAAAGCCATCAATGGTGTCTACATTGTATGTGGAGAAGCAAAGGTAAGAAGTATGACACCGGAGGAGCTTGAGAAAAGGGCCATAGAAGCCCAAGTGGAGGAAGTTGTGGCAATCTTGGACGAAGGAGCCCAACAGAACATCGAAATCGACCAAGGTAAGTCGATCTCGACTACTAATGTTCAAGATTATGTGCCAGGTCAAAAGTATGGGGTCGACGGAGGAGGAAAAAAAGCATCGAAATCGGGGTCTGAGGTCGATATCGACCATTTCGGCATCACTGACTTCTCCTTTCTTTATACATCAAAACTGAGTTATTTTCGCTCAAATGTTTCCCAAAAATGTTTATGTGGTGTATAGTTCATAATGGGATCTTTTTGCCCGAAAACCTTTACGTGAAATTTTCTGACCAAAAGTGACCATTTCGGCATAATCGGCGTCACCTTTCTTTATCCATCAAAACTAATTCGTTTTCACTCAAATGTGTCCCAAACATATTTATATGGAGTATAGGCCATAATAGGAGCTTTCTGCGCTAATAGCTTTCCGTGAAATTATCAGACCAAAAGTGACCATATCGGCATCACCTTTCTTTATCCATAAAAAATGAGTTGTTTTCGCGAAAATGTGTCCCAAACATGTTGAGATGATGTATAGGTCAGAATTGGAGCTTTTCGCGCGAAAAGCTTTCCATGAAATTTTCGTACCAAAAGTGACCAGTTCGGCATCACCGAAGTCACCTTTTCTTATACATCAAAACTGAGTTGTTTTCGCTCAAATGTTTCCCAAACATGTTTATATGGTATATAGTTCATAATGGGAGCTTTTTGCGTGAAAAGCTTTTCGTTAAATTTTCGGAACAAAAGTGACCATTTCGGCATAATTGGAGCTTTTCGCGCGAAAAACTTTCCATTAAATTTTCGTACCAAAAGTGACTAGTTCGGCATCACCGATGTCACCTTTTCTTATACATCAAAACTGAGTTGTTTTCGCTCAAATGTTTCCCAAACATGTTTATATGGTATATAGTTCATAATGGGAGCTTTTTGCGTGAAAAGCTTTTCGTTAAATTTTCGGAACAAAAGTGACCATTTCGGTATCACAGACGTCACCTTTCTTTATCCATAAAAACTGATTTGTTTTCGCTCAAATGTTTCCCAAACATGTTTACATGGTGTATAGTTCATAATGGGAGCTATTTGCGCTGAAAGCTTTCCCCGAAATTTTCGGACCAAAAGTGACCATTTCGGCATCACCGACGTCACCTTTCTTTATCCATCAAAACTAAGTTGTTTTCGCTCAAATGTGTGTCAGACGTGTTTATATGGAGTATAGGTCATAACAGAAGCTTTCTGCGCGAAAAGATTTCCGTGAAATTTTCGGACCAAAAGTAACCATTTCCGCATCACCTTTATTTATCCATCAAAAGTGAGTTGTTTTCGCTCAAATGTGTCCCAAACATGTTTATATGGTGTATATGTCATAATTGGACCTTGATGCGCGAAAAGAATTCCGTGAAATTTACGGACAAAAAGTGACCATGTCTGCATCACCTTTCTTTATCCATAAAAAATGAGTTGTTTTCGCACAAATGTGTCCCAAACATTTTTAGATGGTGTATAGGTCATAATTGGAGTTTTTTGCGCGAAAAGCTTTCCGTGAAATTTTCGGACCAAAAGTCAACATTTTTGCATCACCGATGTCACCTTTCTTTACACATCAAAACTGAGTTGTTTTTGCTCAAATGTGTTTATATGGTGTATAGTTCAGAATGGGAGCTTTTTGCGCGAAAAGCTTTCCGTGAAATTTTGGACCAAAAGTGACCATATCGGCATCACCGGCGTCACCTTTCTTTATCCATAAAAAATGAGATGTTTTCGCTCAAATATTTCCCAAACATATTTATATGGTGTATAGGTAATAATGGGAGCTATTTGCGCGAAAATCATTCCCTGAAATTTTCGGACCAAAATTGACCAGTTCGGCATCACCGACGTCACCTTTCTTTATCCATCAAAACTTAGTTGTTTTCACTCAAATGTGTGCCAAACGTGTTTATATGTTGTATAGGTCATAATAGGAGCTTTCTGCGCGAAAAGCTTTCCGTGAAATTTTCGGACAAAAAGTGACCATATCGGCATCACCTTTCTTTATTCATCAAAAATGAGTTGTTTTCGCTCAAATGTGTCCCAAACATGTTTAGATGGTGTATAGGTTATAATTGGAGCTTTTTGCGCGAAAAGCTTTCCGTGAAATTTTCTGACCAAAAGTAACCATTTCGGCATCAACGACGTCAAATTTCTTTACACATCAAAACTGAGTTGTTTTCTCTCAAATGTTTCCCAAAGCTGTTTAATTGGTGCATAGTTTATAATGGGAGCTTTTTGAGCGAAAAGCTTTCCGTGAAATTTTCGGAACAAAAGTGACCATATCGGCATCACGAGCGTCACCTTTCTTTATCCATCAAAACTGAGTTGTTTTTGCTCAAATGTGTGCCAAACGAGTTTATATGGAGTATTGGCCATAATAGGAGCTTTCTGCATGAAAAGCTTTACGTGAAATTTTCAGACCAAAAGTGACCATATCGCCATCACCTTTCTTATCCATCAAAAATGAGTTGTTTTCGCTCAAATGTGTCCTAAACATGTTTAGATGGTGTATAGGTCATAATTAGAGCTCTTTCCGCGAAAAGCTTTCCGTGAAATTTTCGCACCAAAAGTGACCATTTCGGCATCACCGACGTGAAATGTTTCCCAAATATGTTTATATGGTGTATAGATCATAATGGGATATTTTATCGCGAAAAGCTTTCAGTGAAATTTTTGGACCAAAAGTGACCATATCGGCATAACCGGCGTCACCTTTCTTTATCCATCAAAAATGAGTTGGTTTCGCTCAAATGTTTCCCAAACATGTTTATTTGGTATATAGGTCATAAGGGGAGCTATTTACGCGAAAAACTTTCCCTGAAATTTCCGGAAAAAAAGTAACCATTTCGGCATCACCAACGTCACCTTTCTTAATCCATCAAAACTGAGTTGTTTTCGCTCAAATGTGTGCAAAACATGTTTATTGGAGTATAGGTCATAATAGGAGCTTTCTGTGCGAAAAGCTTTCCGTGAAATTTTCGGACCAAAAGTGACCATATCGGCATCACATTTCTTTATCCATAAAAAATGAGTTGTTTTCGCTCAAATGTGTACCAAACATGTTTAGATGGTGTATAGGTCATAATGGGAGCTTTTTGCACGAAAAGCTTTCCGTGAAATTTTCGGACCAAAAGTGACCATTTTAGCATCACCGAAGTCACCTTTCTTTATGCTTCACAACTGAGTTGTTTTCGCTCAAATGTCTCCCAAAGATATTTTTTTGGTGTATAGGTCATAAAGGAGCTTTTTGCGTGAAAAGCTTTCTGTGAAATTTTCGGGCCCAAAGTGACCATTTCGGCATCACCGTCGTCACCTTTCTTTATCCATCAAAACTGAGTTATTTTCGCTCAAATATGTGCCACACGTGTTTATATGAAGTATAAACCATAATAGGAGCTTTATGTGCGAAAAGCATTCCGTGAAATTTTCAGACCAAAAGTGACCATATCGGATTCACGTTTCTTAATCCATCAAAAATGAGTTGTTTTTGCTCATATGTGTCCCAAACATGTTTAGATGGTGTATAGGTTATAATTGGAGCTTTTTGCGCGAAAAGCTTTCCGTGAAATTTTCGGACCAAAAGTGACGATTTCGGCATCACCGACGTCACCTTTCTTTATACGTCAAAACTGAGTTGTTTTCACTCAAATGTGTCCCAAACATGTTTATATGGTGTATAGTTCATAATCGGAGCTTTTTGTGCGAAAAGCTTTCCGTGAAATTTTTGGACCAAAAGTGACCATATCGGCATCACCGGCGTCACCTTTCTTTATCCATAAAAAATGAGTATTTTCGCTCAAATGTTTCCCAAACATGTTTATATGGTGTATAGGTAATAATGGGAGCTATTTGCGCGAAAAGCTTTCCCTCAAATTTTCGGAACAAAAGTGACCATTTCGGCATCACCGACGTCACCTTTCTTTATCCGACAAAACTGAGTTTTTTTCGCACAAATGTGTGCCAAACGTGTTTATATGGAGTATAGGTCATAATAGGAGCTTTCTGTGCGGAATGCTTTCCGTGAAATTTTCGGACCAAAAGTGACCATATCGGCATCACCTTTCATTACCCATCAAAAATGAGTTGTTTTCGCTCAAATGTGTCCCAAACATGTTTAGATGGTGTAGGTCAGAATTGGAACTTTTTGCGCGAAAAGCTTTTCGTGAAATTTTCGGACCAAAAGTGACCATTTCGGCATCACCGACATCACCTTTCTTTATACATCAAAACTGAGTTGTTTTCGCTGAAATGTGTCCCAAACATGTTTATATGGTGTATAGTTAATAATGGGAGCTTTTTCCGCGAAAAGCTTTCCGTGAAATTTTCTGACCGAAAGTGACCATATCGGCATCACCGGCATCACCTTTCTTTATCGATAAAAAATGAGGTGTTTTCGCTCAAATGTTTCCCAAACATGTTTACATGGTATATAGGTCATAATTGGAGCTATTTGCGCGAAAAGCTTTCCCTGAAATTTTCGGACCAAAAGTAACCATTTCGGCATCACCGACGTCACCTTTTTTTATCCATCAAAACTGAGTTGTTTTCGCTCAAATGTGTGCCAAACGTGTTTATATGGAGTATAGGTCATAATAGGAGCTTTCTGCGCGAAAAGCTTTCCGTGAAGTTTTCGGACCAAAAGTGACCATATCGGCCTCACCTTTCTGTATCCCGAAAAAAATGAGTGGTTTTCGCTCAAATTTGTCCCAAACTTGTTTAGATGGTGTATAGGTCATAATTGGAGCTTTTTGCGCGAAAAGCTTTTCGTGAAATTTTCGGAACAAAAGCGACCATATCGGCATCACCGGCGTCACCTTTCTTTATCCATATAAAATGAGTTGTTTTCGCTCAAATGTGTCCCAAACATGTTTAGATGGTCTATAGGTCATAATGGGAGATTTTTGTGTGAAAAGCTTTCCGTGAAATTTTCGGAACAAAATTGACCATTTTGGCATTACCGACGTCACCTTTCTTTATACATCAAAACTAAGTTGTTTTCGCTCAAATGTTTCCCAAACTTGTTTATATGGTAAATATAGTTCATAATATATGGGAGCTTTTTCCGCGAAAAGCTTTCCGTGACCTACAGCAGCCATTGGAGCCGATTTGTGCCTTAGTTCAGCCAACATCTTTGCTTTGAAGAGGAAACCCTAGTCGGTAGCCCAAGCACACAAACCCTAACCCTAGTTTGTTCTATCTTTGATCTATCTTTGATCTATCAATTTTGCCTTATTAAATTCTGAATTCTTGGTAGATATAATCACTTTGATCTATCTTAGATTATAAAGGCATAGATAGAACCCTAGTTACCAAACTTAGCCAAAACCTAACCTATTTCAATCATTCTAGGGCTGATTTTTATCTTATCACTACTAGAATTATGTTAATAGACATCGGATCTCTTATATCGGTCAGAAAAACGCATGATGTTAAAAGTATTTATAAAATCAGTTTAAAAATTATTGATGTTATTGAAATTAGAAACATCGGTTTAACTTTTTGGACAATGTTAAAATTTTATTTCGAAAAAAAAAAATCAAAAGCGCGTTGTATACACTATGTTGAAATTTTAAGCGGCAATAACTCGATTCCCAATCACTTAGCCAAAAACAGGAGCATTTAGATTTTTTTTTTGAAAAAAAAACCCAAAACCCACTTGGGTTGAAATTTTACTAAAGTAAAAGTGGTAAAAGTACCGCTAATTTGAAATTTGGATTTTGCCTTATAAAAAAATCCATATGAGCACTTATCCAAATATCCCCAAATGACTCATTCCCCATTCACATTCAATTCCACCAACATATCTCTCTCCCTCTTTCTCTTTCTCAGAATGGGATAACCCTGTTCATCTATATTAATCCCTCCCTCGTCGACCATGTCCATTGTGGCACCGCCTCACCTCCCGCCCCCCTCACATCTGATCTTTGAAGAATTTAGGGTATTTTGCAGGCGACTCCTTTCTTGTTCACCCTTCGTTGCTGCTCCGCTTCTCCAGACACCGCCTTTCTTCTCCGTAGGCAAGGTACTTCACTTCTTTTCTCTTTCTCTTGTTCCCCTTCTCTCAATTCAGATCTATGGTTTTCTTTTTGATTAAATTTTTCGATCTAGGGTTTACCTTTCTTGTTCGCCCTTCGCTGCTCATTCGCTTCTCCAGATGTCATCTCTCTTCTCCATAGGCAAGATTCTCCTTCTTCTCTCTTTCTCTCGTTCCCCTTCTCCTCAAATCAAATCTAGGGTTTTTATTTTGCTTAATTATTTTTCGATTTAGGTTTACAATTGTGATCCTGAGTATTCGTTTTGGGTTGTGTTATCAAGACACTTCTATTTTCATTTCGGGTTGTATTTTCAATCTAGTTTTATAACGCACAAAGTTAATAACTAGAAATAGTAGGTTAGGGTTTAATGTTTTTTATTTGGATAACTATTGCCAGCTTAGCAGATTAAAGGGGAATGGGAACGTTGGGAGATAAAGGAATCATGTTAAGAGTTGAAACACTGCTGGATAATTTCGGGAGGCCTTCTTTCTCTATTCAGGAATCGTGTCTTATGAAGAGGTATTTCGATGAGGTATTATTGTGATATGAATTATACCTCAATTTTTAATATTGAATCATATTAGGAATCAATATATAATGTGGCTCCTTTACATGAAGGAACTTCATGGTACATATGAGATCCTTGAATCAGATGCAATTCAATCATGCGAAAGGGTCTCTTTTTTTTACTCTTCAATTCTTTCCATATATAAAAAAGTATTATAAATTGTGGTTTTTTTCCAACTTTGAACCTATAGTCTATTAGGCATCTCTCTTCTTGTTTCTTCTTTGTCAATGGACTAATCAATCATACACATGCTTAATTTCTTCCCCTGATAAAATTTTCTTATGTGCATTAAGCCTATGCTTATTTTCTTCTCCTAATGTTCCATTAGCTGCTTGTTATTCGACAAATGAATGGCAAACTATCACAATTGAACTTTGTTTGGTATTTACCCTTGAAGCTTAAGAGGTGAAGGGAAAGTCTAGATAGACTTGGGGGCAATATTCCTTCGCGAAGGTCCGTATATGGATGCCTTAGAGTATGCTACCATGAATTACATCTTCAGCATGTAATTCTTTATTTTCTTTGTTCCTTCATTCGTTGCCATCTTGTTCGCCCACGGGGGTGGTAGTAGGAGATTCAAATAATTCAAAATAAAACAAAGCACAACTAGACTATCTCCCTATCCCAAACAAATAATACAAGAATCCCCTCCCTTTTAGTAGTAGGGTAATTCAGGATCGAATCCACGAGGAGGTATGTCAGCGCTTCCTTTGTTGTACTCACGATCAAAGCTTTCGACCTCAGTAGACACTCGATATCGAGTATACTGGTCGATATCGACCTCAGTTCTGGTCGATTTCCTAGCGCAGTTCCTGTAGAAGACAAAACAGCAAGTCGACGTCGAGACAGACCTCGATATCGATGTTAGACCTCGATATCGACCCTTATGGTCGATTTCGATGCTTGTCACAGAAACTGTTTTCGTAACCAATTTGTCGGAAAAGAGTCCGAAGAAAATAGGATGGAGAAGGAAGATGAACAGAAACAAAACTAAGACTTTTATGAAGAATTCAATTAATTAAAAGCCTTCTAAAGTCGGTGTTTCATGCCACAACGATAACAATGCAAGTTTCATGCTAAAGATATGAACTTTAATGTCTTTCCGTCAAATAACTTTCGTTATCAACACTTAGGTGATTAGAGGCTCTCGCATATTTCCTAAGAGTTACTATCCAATTTATGAGCAATTCAAGTTTACAATATGAGTGGCTTTCGCTTCAATAACGCAAATAATGAATCTCCCTAACTTTCGTAAAGGATCATGCATGGGGTAGAAGATGGAATCGCATAAAAGTCATACCTTTTACGCACTTACCTCACATTGCTATCGTCGGGCTCACCCCGACCCTAGAAGTGGGTTGACTACTCGCTCCTCATCATGCACATCATCATCATTATTGTTGAAACAAAGCTACTTTGAATTAAAACTCCGAAAGAAAGTACAACCGAACAAGCCACTCCGCTCTCGCTTTACAACTCCACTCGGCTTCCTCTCTCTCTCTCTCTATTCGTCACTACTCTCTATATAACTGAATTTCTCTGCGAAATTGGATACCTAAATTCAGCCCTATTGGCCTCTATTTATAGATGTCGATAAGGACTCAAAACCTTATCTTTATTCTCTAAGATAAACTAAAACAAAGTAAAAGCTAAAACTTCATGGTGAAATCTGCCTCCTCATGATAGATCTGGTGTTGATGATAGGAAATCTCGACCTTTGGATATACATTGCAAGCATTGGATCGAATTCTATAAAAAATCAGAGTCGGATTCCTCTACTGGCATGGTCGATATCTACCCTTAGACATCGATATCAACCCCTTCAAAACTTCATCTCGAGCTTCTCCTTCTCCTACTCGAACTGGCACTCGACTTCTATCAATTTGGTCGATCTGGTAGCATCGATATCGACCCCCAAACGTCGATATCGACCCCTTCTGTGTCGACATGCTCTGTTTCCTTTCCTGCTCGATTCCTATGTCTCTGATGTACTCGATGTCGAGGTCTCCAGTCGATTTTGACCTCTTCAGAAGACTTCGAGTTCTTTTTCCGCTCTTCCGAATTCATCCATTTTCATCCTGTTTTCTGCGAAATCACATGGAAACTCGTGCAAACCCATATATTTGACATTTAAGTATAAACTACACTAATCCCATGTTTTCCCATTAATATGCATGCAAAAGACAATAAAATGGATTCATATATGCATAGAAAATATGGCAATTTGCGCGCACATCACATCTACTGTTGTGAATCTGCTCATTTAACCGGCTTTGTAGGTTGATAAGGCTGCTTTCGATGTGTTGAATGACGGGATCGAAATTTACCTTCAAAACTTAGAACCTTGGGTTCAGATCCCTAATTAAAACTAAGGTTTCTTTCAATTCAGAGGGCTATTTGTTTTTCATATAAAATTAATATGTATCTGCATTTTTGTTTGCAAATTGCAATTGATCAAGTATACTCAGTTTTTGCTTTTCCTTCTCATCTTTAGATAATACTCCATCCATTAGTTTAGCAGCACAAATTGAACTTTGAATAGAGAAGGTTGGTTTGGGCATTTAACATCTGCTTCCCCTTATATTGCAATGTTAGTGAATCTGTAAATTGTGTTAGGATTTTAAGTACTTAAAAATGCATAGTCAATAGTTTTGATTTTTAGTGCTTTGTTATTATTATAGTTTAAAAAGTTGGTTATTTTTCAATTTATGTGAATTTTACTTGTATCATTGAGATCCTCTTATTGTTGCTTCTATTCAAGATTATTATAATATATTATGCTTTTTTTTTTCAATGCCTTCTATACAATAAATTATTAACTGTTCATATATGTTCTTTTATAACTACATTGTTAGGGCATTCCTAAGCAAGTTGATATCCTTTTAGTAGCTTGACCTCTGATTGCTGGGCAGGCTGGAAATCCTTCAGTCGAAGCCTCTTACCCAATGGCACCTTCTGATGGACCTATGCAAACCCCCTTGATATTTTGCCAATGGTATGTAATGAATCTTTTACTTGTTTTACATGCTTTTGGAGTTGGACCTAATGCAAACTCCCTGGACTTTCAACTGTGTAACTAAGATACATGATATAATTTACTGAATTTAAAAGGATCTGATAGGCATCTAGATCTATTTGGTTTTAAATTTACTACCCTCATCTATGTAAGCTCTAGATTGTTTACACTATATATATATATATATATCATGTCAAAAATCTTGTTCTTAATGGAGTAAGTACTTCTGAAAACTCTTTGTCACCCTTTGTCTATGATTTCTGATATGGATTTAAGATCTAGACCATTAGTGGTGCATTTCTAAAAATAGTCATGGCCTTAGCTATGTTTGAAAATAGATTATCCGAATAAGGGAATGATAAATCCAAAAGTAAAAGAAGTCAAGATATATGTGAGAGTTTATAGATATAATGTAGCTTTGATTAGGTCTTATACTTGTCACAGGGAAGGAGGACTATAGAAGGCTGAGGCCTCTGCGCTACAGGGGTGTTGATGTGATCTTGCTCGCCTTTTCCCTTATTAACAAGCCCAATTATGAAAACATATCCATGATGGTAATTATCCCATTTTAACCACCAACTTATTGTAATCACAATTAACCTGAATTTACTTGACCAATCAACTCGCACTCTCTTGAAGTGTTGTAATCATGTTTTCTGTTCTTCTTGCAGCGGCTTCCCGATTTAAGGCATTATGCACCAAATGTTCCATTAGTCCTTGTTGGGATTAAACTTGGTCATCTCCATTAGTCTTTGTTGTGCCTTTGACTTGTGTACTTTATTTTCAAGTGATATCTTTTATTGTCAAGCTTAGAATCTGACTAATGATGTATTTTGTTTTGTATTTAGCCCTGTTGTCATCTTGTATTCTAATTTATTGTCATTATTTAATGTATTGGTTATGGACTTTTGCATGGTTTAATTTTCTATTTGCCAAAGCAATGTCACTATATAGATTAGTAGGTGTATTTGATGAAACACATCGAAGTTGAGAGCGAAAAGCGATGTATACCTTTTTAAATACATCGACCATTAAGATACAGATCGATTTTTAAACCCAATATATATGAATTATAAAAAAATAGATGTGTATATGTAGCACATACATCGTTAAAAATATATGAAATGATGTTGTAAATAATCAAAACATCATTTTGAAAGTAAAAACTGATTTGAAAATATATAAATAACATTGACTTTAAAAATATTCAATATTCAATATTATATTTATATAAAATAATATCATAAATTACAAACGAAAAAAAAAGTATGCACAAATTGAATAATACAGAACCGATGTGTGTAGTAATGTAAGACATCAGGTTTATAAAAAATAGCGATATTAAGTTAAACTTTTGTATTACCCTACATACCTCCAAATGGCTAGAAATGAAAAATAAGAATGGTTTAAAATTAGTTGAATCAATAAAAAAGTAATTATATCCATGTATTTAAGTCATTATCAAAAAGAAAAACGATGTTATAAATTATTAAAGACATCGGTTATAAACCGATGTGGTAAAGTTGAGATCTTTAACACCACCCACTAACAAGTCGATTTTTTTTATTAACATCGGTTTATACCCGATGTCTATGAACATTATTCTAGTAGTGTATTCACCTAAGTTCATTATTTTCGTTTTTCCCTTCAAAATTTCTGTAATTTCTTGCATTAGGTACTGGAAAAAAAATCAGATTAAAAAAAAATCAGATTCAAAGAAAAAAAGAGGAAAGAAGGTTGCTCCGTTGATTGTGAGAAGTGTTGTTTGATCTGGTGCAAGAAAGCTTTAAGGGATGAACTTGGTGAACATCACAGCCCTAGTCGACAGCCCTCATTGCCCAAACACAACCTTGAAAGCCCTACCTTGCAACTACAACATCCTTACTTGGGTTACAATCAAAAGAGGTAAATCATCAAAGGTTGTTTCTTTTCTCTACTTTTTCCACAAAAATGAGTCTTTAAATTGTCCCATATTGATGTGTCGAGTGCTATTCAGTGAGCCTTGGTGTTGAATTGCCATTGCCGAGTTGATTTTTGCAAGTTTTAAAAGGTTCCTTGTCATACCGAGTCGATACTTACCCATACCGAGTAGGAACCTTGCAGTATCGAGTGGATACTTACCTGTGTCGAGTGCTCTTTGCCCTTGTCGAGTACTCCCAACCTTGTTTCTTATCTCATTCATATAATTCTTGATCTTTTGATATTATATACCTTGTGTTTGCTAAGTCCGAGCTTGAGTATTGATTTGCCCAAGGCGGATTGAAACAACAGGCATAACATACCAATTAGAGAGGGAGTGTTGAGTGATACACTTGCGAGGTTGTTTTATTTTATTACTAACCTTTCACATAGTTCTTTGTTTGTTTCTTTGTGATGTCTAACTCATGTAACAACAATTCAGGCTCCGATCCTGTCTCTCCTGAGGTGTTCAATCTTTTGAATGCCATGAATGAGAACATAGCGAGGATTATGGAGAGGATGGCGGCACTAGAGTCTCAACCTTCGGGCTCTAACACGGTGCCTGGACAAGGCGTACCCCCTAGAGGTGGAGCGCCTGCCAATGAAAGGGAAGAAACTCATCCTATTCCCACTAACTTTAACCTTAACCAACAAAATGTTCCTCCTCATTTAGATAATCCTTTATTTGATGAAAATCCCTCTCCTAATCGAGAGAGGCATGGTAGGAATAACGTGTTTGTTGGTGCGCAGGGACGACGAGGTCGCATGATGAAGGGAAAAGAAGGGGTGCTTATCAAGTTTGAATCGTTCACCAGATTTGACAGCTTTGCAGCATCTCTGTAAAATTGGTCGTTCGGAGTCCATATTGATCTGATTGGTTCGAGCTATATCTTGTTGGACCGAGGACGAAGAGATATACAACTTTTCTGTTGAAGGTTTTTCCAGAATTCACCGACAACATGGACGAAAATCAGCATCTTTGTAGTTGTTCACTGTTTGGACGAAATTATTAGTTAGTTATTTTATTTATTTACTTTTATTATTTTTATAAAGTTATTTTTGCGTTTTAGTAGGCCTATAAATAAGGTATTAGGAGTTAATTTGAGGCAGACGTTTTTTTCATTTGGAAAATCAGATTTTTAGAGAGAGTGTTCTCTTAGGAGAAAACCGAGTTCCCCTGCGTGGGATAGGTTTTGATGGATCGTTCATAGCTTGGTTTGTCTTGTGTGTGTTGATCCTCGCCATAGGATTGGTGCTATCAAGCTTCAACGAGCCCCCTTATCGTGCTCCTTGGATACGTCCTTGGTTGTGTGAGATTGTAGAGATTGGTTAGCTAGTCGTTGGTTTGGGACTTTGATCAATCGGGATCAAGGGTCTTCTCCTCGTTCTACCTAGACTTTCTCATTGTAAAGGTGGGTCTTTCGATCATTCGGTTTGGTTCCCGATTGGAATAGCATCGAGGGTCTTGTCGTTGTTTCGTTGGGTTATCCTTCTTATTATCTATCTATCTACATATTTGGTTCATTCTTTCCGTTGCATTGTGTCTTTATCATATTTTCCTCTTGTTGTTCTTGTTGGCGTCGTTGATGTCGAAGATCGGGCCACTCTACGGCTAATCCCCGTATCAAATTGGTATCAGAGTTACGTTGACGACTTCGACGTTGTTAGAGTCTAAAAAAACCACAAAAAAATCAGTCCTCCATTGAAGTGCAAGGTTTGTTCATTTCTACTTTGTTTGTTTTTCTTTACTACTTGTTTTTGGTTAATTGTTGGTTTGTGATAGATTACATAGTCATATTGTATAGCATATGGGCCTAAAAGCCCAATCTGACTCACTTGTAATATATATATGTTCATATGATGAGGAATGAAACCCTAAGGAGGATTTTACACCAAACATACGTTTCTACATGGTATCAGAGCTTTCGTCCTAGCGGAACCCTATTTCGATCCACCGCCTGTGCCGCCACCCCTCTCCCTCTCGGCAGTCCCTCCCGCCACCCTAACCACCGCCCTCCTTCCCTTCCGCAGCCCCTCTCCCTCTGGGCAATATGGCCGACAACCCCAACCCACCCCCTACACCTTAACAATGTCCTGATTGCTCCAAAGCTAGTCAAAAACCTTATCTCTCTCCGTCCGTTCACTACCGACAATAACGTTTCCCTTCCATTCGATCCTTTTGGTTTCTCTGTGAAGGATCTTACTACGGGGGTTACTCGCCTGAGATGTAACAGCACCGGGGAGCTCTACCCTGTCACACCGCCATCTACATCCTGTCCGTCGTGTCCGGTCGCCCTCTCGGCATCGTCGTCCAACCTATGGCATGCACGCCTTGGCCATCCCCGTGCTGCCATTTTAGATGTCCTTCGTTCTAAGAGTCTTGTCCCCTGTAATAAAGAGCTACGCTCTAGTTTATGTCCTTCTTGTCAGTTAGGAAACATGCAAGACTGCCTTTTCAGCGGTCTTTGACCTCTACCTTTGCACCTTTTGATATCATTCATAGTGATATTTGGACCTCTCCTGTGCCTAGCAAGGATGGTCACAAGTACTACCTTTTATTTCTTGATGATTACACTCATTTTGTATGGGTTTTTCCATTGCACTTCTAGTCCCAAGTGTTTCCTATGTTTGTCAAATTTCATGCCTACATTAAAACACAGTTTCAAACATCCATCAAATGTTTCCAATGTGACAATGGGCGTGAATTTGATAACAAGGACTTTCATGCCTTCTTCACCACCCATGGACTCTCTTATCGCCTTCCATGCCCATATACATCCCAGCAAAACGGCAAGGCAGAACGAATCATTCGGACGATAACCAACATGATGCGCTCTCTCCTCTTTCACGGATCCATTCCCCTCACCTATTGGCCTCACGCCTTATCAACCACATGTTATCTCCTCGACATCCTTCCTTCTACTAACCTCCAGCATCGCTCACCCACTCAGGCATTATATTGCACCATGCCCAAATACGATCACCTTCGTAGCTTTGGATGCCTGTGCTTCCCAAATCAGTCCTCCACCGCCCCACACAAACTACACCCGCGTTCTACCCCATGTGTGTACCTTGGTTATCCGTCTGATCATCGTGGTTACCTTTTCCTTGAGTTGCAAAGCCATCGTCTCATTCTGTCATGCCATGTCACTTTTGATGAGTCTCGCTTTCCCTTTTCCTCCCCTCCTCTCCCCTCTCCCACACCTACTGTCTCCCCGTCTGCGTTGGAGTCTCCTTTCCCACACTTCCTCCTTGACCAGCACTCTCCCGGTGCTACCGTCTCCCCCCTTTACCACCCAATCCCTCCCCGCCACCCCCACCCCCCCTCCAGACCACACAACCGTAGCATCTCCGGGGTGTTCAGGCCGAGACAAATCGTCTCTATGCACGCATCCCATCCCCCCACAAGCCTCCCACCTTGAGCCCCACCTGATGACCACGTGCGGCGGCCGCAGCCTAGTGTTGCGGCCGCGGCACCCCTCCCTAGAGATGTGCGGCGGCCGCACCCTAGTGCTGTGGCGGCGGCACCCCTCCCCGCATATGTGGGGCGGCCGCAGCCTAGTGCTGCTCCCGCCGCCGCAGTCCACCCCGCCCCCATACTGATAGCACGCATTTAGGTAGGCATATTAGGTTGCATTTAGCATGATCTAGATGTTTATAATGCATAGTTTAGACTAGATTTGCATTTATACTCGTTTTGTTGGTAGAGTCGGAATCTACACGCTTTTATGAATTATTTCAGGTACATATGAATCCGACGAGTAATGAGAAAGCTCATGGATGAAGGAAGATCCAAGAGGAGGAGGAAAAGTGAAGAGCACGGGAGCGGAGTCGAATTTCAAGAGCCTAAGTGAAGAACAAGTCAGTAGAAGTTGTCGCCAGACATGCTGAACTTGTAATGCACTTTCTGGAGGCCTCGGTGGTCCGATTGACTATTATAAGCATGCGTTGGAAAGCTCTTTCCGAGATCTACAACTTTCGTGTTGACATCGAGACCAAATTCGAAGAGGAAAAATCGCTGTGAACAGTAAAAGCCACCCCGTGGACAAGCAAACCGCCCTGCGGCTCGAAGCTCTGACGAAGGATTTCGCAATCGCCTGGCCGCCCTGCGGTCAGGGTTGGCTGCCCCGCGGCCTCTGCAGAAACGCCAAATCTGCTGATTGGACTTTTTATCCACTTAATTAGGTTTTTAGAATTATTATTTGGCCGGCTCTTTTGAGGCTTTTTAAGGACGTTTTAGGGTTTTATTTTAAACATCTAATTCCTTAGTTTATACACTTGGAGATTATCAATTGAGAGAACCCTAGAGGGGAGCCTCCATGGCCATGGAGTGCTAAACTCTTCAGTTTCGTCTATGGATTGAAGCTTTGGTTTGATTAAGTTGTGAGATTTCTATTCTTGTTCTATTCCTATTGATTCGTATTGATTCTTTTGCGAATATTGTTGATTTCTTCTAGTCCGTACAACTAGTTGAGATTATTGCTAGGATTTTGTAGATTCCTCGTAGCGAACCTTAATCCATAGTAGCAATCATGCCTTTTTAGGACTCGTATGACTAAACTGGTGTGTAGAGAATCAATTGTATGTTAAATACTGACTCATAGCTTGGTGTTGCATGTATCCTAGTTAATCCTTAATCTTAATGCTACTATTAGGTTAAATCTTGACCGTGTTAGGGTTATCTAATTAGTAAGGGTTACTAGGACTCATAGGACTAGTAATTTACACAAGATCAGGACAAGAACAATAATAGGATGAAAAGAGAACTCGAAGAAGAATCGATGATCAATCAACCAAACTAAAGTGGATATTTGTAGATGAAACTATTTTCTCATTGTTATCTCTACTAACTTGTCTATAGTTTCTTTTCTTATATTCAATCACCAAAACCCCTCTTTTCTATTAATTGGTAAATATACATTGCTTAGGAATACTTGATTCTCTGTGGGATCGACCTCTTACTTGCTTACTATACTAGTTTGTAGGTTTGAGTTATACTTTGATAGGAACAACGACAGTTTCCTCCTGTCACATACTCACCAATGCCCCTCTCCCCTCCACCCCGACCTCGCTTTCCCCCATCACCACCTCCCACAAAACATCCCTCCTCGACCCGAATAAGCAGGCGGCTATGCTCAATGAATACAAGGCCCTTACAAGGAATACTACCTGGGTTCTTGTTCCTCGCCCTCCCGAGGCGAACGTCATCCCCTGCATGGGGCTCTTTAGACACAAGTTCCGCTCTGATGGAACATTGGAACTCTACAAAGCTCGCCTTGTGGTTAATGGTCGAGCTCAGCAGGTAGGTATTGATTGTGATGAGACATTCAGCCCCGTGGTCAAGCCGGCCACTATCCGGGTGGTGTTGAGCTTAGCATTATCGCGACATTGGGCTATTCATCAGCTGGATCTCAAGAATGCCTTTCTGCATGGCCATCTGAATGAGACCGTTTATATGTTTCAGCCGCCACGGTTCGTTGATTCTGATCGTCCTAAGCACGTCTGTCTCCTGAATCGCTCTTTGTATGGTCTGAAACAGGCCCCTCGGGCGTGGTTCCAGCGCTTCGCATCCCATCTGCTCCGCTTGGGTTTCGTTGGCAGCCGCTCCGATTCCTCTCTCTTTATCTACCGCAGAGGCACACGCATGGCTTTCCTGTTACTTTATGTCGACGACATCATTCTCACTGCCTCCTCTGATGCACTTTGGACATCCATCATTGCCTAGTTGAGCTCTGAGTTCGCCATGTCTGATCTAGGGCCGTTGACTTATTTATTGGGGGTCTCCGTGGAGTGTCATGGGTCTGGGTTGTTTCTCTCCCAGAGTAAGTATGCGGCCGAAATTGTTGCTCGGGCCAAGATGTGCAACTGCAAGCCTGTCGCCACACCTATCGATTTCTCCAACAAGCTCAGCGCCCACTCTGGTCTTCTGTTCGATGATCCCACATTGTATCGGAGTCTTGCTGGGGCGTTACAGTATCTTACCTCTACACGGCCATACATCAGCTATGCCGTTCAACAGATCTGCCTGTTTATGCATGCACCTAGAGAGCCGCACTTTCAGGCCCTGAAGCGGATCATTTGGTATATTAGTGGTACACTGGATATGGGAACCACGATCTCCCCTTCCTCACGGCATGACCTCATCACCTACACGGATGCGGATTGGGGTAGATGTCCTGATACACGTCGCTCTATGTCTGGTTATTGTGTCTTCCTCAATGACACTCTTGTGTCGTGGTCGGCGAAGCGTCAGTCTGTGGTGTCGAGATCCAGTGCGGAAGATGAGTACAGGGGTGTCGCCAACGTTGTGTCCGAGTGCTCCTGGCTGCGCAATCTCCTGCTAGAGCTCCGCTGCCCTCTACAGAAGGCAACCCTGGTCTACAAAGACAATGTTTCTACTATCTATCTCGCCAGCAACCCGGTCCAACATCAGCACACGAACCACATTGAGCTTGATCTTCATTTTGTTCGGGACAAGGTTGCTCTTGGACATGTTCGTGTACAATATGTCCCATCCTCCTATCAGTACGCTGATATCTTCACCAAGGGTTTACCACGTCAGCTGTTCCTTGATTTCCGGTCCAATATCACTGTTCGGGACCCTCCACTTTCGACTACGGGGGTTTGATAGATTACATATTCATATTGTATATAGCATATGGGCCTAAAAGCCCAATCTGACTTACTTGTAATCTATATATGTTCATATGATGAGGAATGAAACCCTAAGGAGGATTTTACACCAAACATACATTTCTACAGTTTGCCCTAGCCGAAACCAATACCCACAAACACAACGCTCCACTCCGACCACCCTACCACCACCATACAACCACCACCATTTCCGTCAGCCACCTTCCACCTTTAAAAAAAAACATTTCCTGCATTTTACCCATTTTTCTTTTCTATTTTCAGATGTTCAAAAAAGAAAACACAAAAAAAATCAGAAAAAGAAAAGGTCAAGCCAAATCCCTACATTTTAGCACTTTGTTGCCCACCTCTCAACAACTCCAACATTCTATTTCTTTCACCAAAAGCTCACATTTTTTTTGGTTTTTCTTTCTTAATTAGTTAGTCATTGCATTTTTATTTTCTGAAAAAAAAAAAAAGAAAATTCAGAATTAAAAAAAATCAGATTTTCGAAAGTAAAAAAAAAAAAGAAAGAAAGAAAAAGAATTCAGAAAAAAAAAATCAGATTTGAGTTGAGTTTGTTCTTGAGTTCTTGAGTATGAAGTGCAAGTGTTCAACAAAGAGCCATAGTTGATTGTGTGGAGCTAAGCGTAACTCAACCATTTCAACCCTTCCTTTGCGTACCAACAATAACCATACTTGTAGTTTGGAGTTAAACAAGTTGAATTGATCAAGTTTTGTGCTTAGTTTGTCTTTCGATTCTACTCTTATTGCTCTTCCAGTTCTTGTTATTGTTTCTTCACTTTTGAAAATTAATTGTCGCAGCTCATACCTTTGATTGACTAGCTTATCTTCATTGGTCGGTCATTCATATGAGAGTGAGCTAAACACATGAGTGAAACACATGTGAGGTTGTTTTATTACACTAACCGTATAAAGTTTCCCTTTAGTGTGTTTCCTCGTGTATCAAACAGGTGAAGAATGCCATATCCCTCACTTAAAGCATAGATTCGAGGACGAATCTTCTTAAGAAGGGGAGAATGATGAAGGGAAAAGAAGGGGTGCTTATCAAGTTTGAATCGTTCACCAGATTTGACAGCTTTGCGGCGTCTCTGTAAAATGGGTCGTTCGGAGTCCGTATTGATCCGATTGGTTCGTGCCATACCTTGTTGGAACGAGCACGAAGAGATCTACAACTTTGCTGTTGAAGGTTTTTCCAGAACTCACCAACAACATGGCCGAAAATCAGCATCTTTGAAGCTATTCACTGTTTGGACGAAAATATTAGTTAGTTATTTTATTTATTTACTTTTAGTATTTTTATAAAGTTATTTTTGTGTTTTAGTAGGCCTATAAATAAGATTTTAGGAGTTAATTTGAGGGAGACATTTTTTTCATTTGAAAAATCAGATTTTTAGAGAGAGTGTTCTCTTAGGAGAAAACCGAGTTCCCCTGCGTGGGATAGGTTTTGATGGATCATTCATAGCTTGGTTTGTCTTGTGTGTGTTGATCCTCGCCATAGGATTGGTGCTATCAAGCTTCCACGAGCCCTCTTCTCGTGCTCCTTGGATACGTCCTTGGTTGTGTGAGATTGTAGAGATTGGTTAGCTAGTCGTTGGTTTGGGACTTTGATCAATCGGGATCAAGGGTCTTCTCCTCGTTCTACCTAGACTTTCTCATTGTAAAGCTTGGTCTTTTGATCATTCGGTTTGGTTCTCGATTGGAATAGCATCGAGGGTCTTGTCGTTGTTTCGTTGGGTTATCCTTCTTATTATCTATCTATCTACATATTTGGTTCATTCTTTCCATTGCATTGTGTCTTTATCATATTTTCCTCTTGTTGTTCTTGTTGGCGTCGCTGATGTCGAAGATCGGGCCACTCTACGGCTAATCCCCGTATCATCACAGGGAAGAGTTCTACCCTTCAGAGGACGATGATGAATTCCAAGAAGAGGACCATTGGGAGCACCGTCCCAGGAGGAATGACAGGGGTCGACACCACCATAGAGCACCTAGGGAGCCTGAGCAAGACGACGTGGGCAAGGTGAAGGTGGATTCCGTCATTCGAGGGCAAGTGCGATCCGGATGCTTACATGGATTGGGAGACCAAGATGGAGCAAATCTGGAATTGCCACAACTTCTCCGCTCAGAAAAAGGTACAACTCGCTTCTCTTGAATTTCAAGGTTTTGCACTAATTTGGTGGGATAATCTTTTTAAAGAAAGGAGAAGAGCTTCAGACGCGCCCATTGCTACTTGAGAACAAATGAAGGCGCTGATGAGGAGAAGTTCATACCACAACACTACTCCCGCGAGCTCAAGCAACGATTGGAGAATCTCAAGCAGGGAGGTAAGAGTGTTGAAGAAACCTTCAACGCTATGCAGGAAGCTATGGTAAGAGCTAATGTTATTGAAGATGAAGAAGATACCATGGCTAGGTTTCTTAGGTTTTTGCATCCTTCTTTAGCTCATGAGATTGATTGTTTTCCTTATTCTACTATTACTGACCTTTTGCATTTAGCTATGAAAGTAGAAAGGATTGCTAGATATAGGAGCCAAGGAGGACGGAGTGGAAGGGGTCAGCCCCAAGGATGGCGCCAAAGCCGTGTCCAACAGCCCCAAGGGCGCGCCGACGGTGGTGCCAGGGACAAGGAAACCCAAGGTCGAACACAGGGTGAGCAAGTCGACAAGGGTAAGGCGTCTATGGCTGCGAAGGGCACTTCTGGGGCATCTACTGGCCCTAAAGGGAGTAATCCTAATCCTTCTACTAGATCTAGAGATATTGTGTGTTTTAAATGTCAAGGTAGAGGTCATGTTATGAAGGATTTCCCTAATAAGAAGACTCTCATGATTAATCACCTAGGAGAATTTGAATATGAAAATTCTTGTGATGAAAATGATGAGCATGTTGATAATGATCACGATCTTAATTTACTTGCTTATGATGATGATGATTGCATTGAATATGAACATGGTGATTCTTTGATTGTTAGGAGAGTATTGAGTGTTCAACCTACACCTTGTGATGATAATCAAAGAGAGAACTTGTTTCATACTAGATGCTTAGTTATAGGCAAGGTTTGTAATGTGATCATTGATGGTGGAAGTTGTTGTAACTTAGCTAGTCAGGAGATGATTGATAAACTTCAACTTCACACTATACAACACCCTAGACCTTATAAATTGCATTGGATAAATGACTGTGGTAATTTAAAGGTTAACAAGCAAGCTAAAGTGCATATTAAATTAGGACATTATGAAGATGATGTTTTATGTGATATTGTGCCTATTCAAGCTTGTCATATACTTTTAGGCCGTCCTTGGAAATTTGATCGTAAGGTCTTGCATGATGGCTTCACTAATCGCTATTCCTTTGTTTTTTAGGGAAAGAACATCGTCCTCAAGCCTATGACACCAACACAGGTGGCCGAGGAGATTGAGAAGAGGAAGGTAAATGAAGGTAAGGTAGTTAGGGAGGCTCAAGCGAGCCAAGCCACTACCCCTACTCGGCCGAAGGATGTTCTCTTGGCATCCAAGAGAGCGTTTGTAGGCGAGTTTGTGGATGGGGAAACAACCCTCATGCTCCTATGCAAAGGGTTGAATATGTTGAGTGAGGAGCTTCGAGCTACCCTCCCTCCTCACATCCTATCTCTTATTGAAGAGTATAAGGATGTCTTCCCCGATGACATATCACCGGGCCTACCCCCTATTTGTGGCATTGAGCATCAAATTGATTTCATTCCGGGGGCTGCATTACCTAATAGGCCTACTTATCGCATGAATCCCACTGAAACTCAAGAAGTTCAATCCCAAGTCCAAGAATTGTTGGATAAGGGATACATTAGGGAATTTTTGAGTCCTTGTGCTGTTCTTGTGTTATTAGTCCCTAAGAAAGATAGTTCATGGAGAATGTGTGTAGATTGTAGGGCTATTAACAACATTACTGTAAAATATCGTCACCCTATCCCTCGCTTAGATTACATGTTAGATGAGTTGCATGGTGCCTCTATATTTTCTAAAATTGATTTAAAGAGTGGTTACCATCAATTTAGACTCTATGAATGGTTAGTCATGCCTTTTGGATTAACTAACGCTCCTAGTACTTTCATGCGATTAATGAATCATGTGCTTAGAAACTTCATAGGTAAGTTTGTTGTTGTTTATTTCGATGATATTCTTATTTACAGCAAAACATCTAACGAACATGAAGCACATTTAAGGGAAGTACTCTCTACACTTAGATTAGAGCACTTGTATGCAAATCATCAGAAATGTGAATTGTGCAATAATCAAGTGTCTTTTCTTTGTTTTATAGTGAGCTCTAATGGACTACAAGTTGATGAAGCCAAGATCAAAGCGATCCAGGAGTGACCGACCCCTACTTCAATCGACCATGTCAGGAGTTTTCATGGACTGGCGAGCTTCTACAGGCGATTTGTGCGCGACTTCAGCTCCATCGCAGCCCCACTCACCGAAATAACCAAGAAGACGAGTGAGTTCACGTGAGGCGCCGCTCAGAAGGAAGCTTTCCGCACCCTTAAGGAGAAGCTGACGCAGGCTCCGTTGCTTCCATTGCCGGATTTCACTCGACCATTCGAGGTGGAATGTGATGCTAGCGGAGTTGGAATTGGACGGCGGCAAGGGACGGTGGCATGTGGTGTTCCAGCCTAGAGATCTTGTGTGGGTGCACCTACGGAAGGAGAGGTTCCCGGAGCAACGAAAGAGCAAGCTCTCACCACGAGGTGTGAGTGCTACATTCAACGTCGCGGATCTCATTCCCTATCTTGCGGTGGACGAGACGTTGGATTCGTGGTCGAATCCTTTCCAAGAAGGGGAGGTTGATGCGAGACCATCCAAGACACCTCCGAACACACCTATCATAGTTGGGTATGGACCTATGACACGAGCTCGTGCTAAGAAGCTTCAAAGGGAGTCATTCATGTTCGTGACCCATGTCCTATTCTCAAGTGCGATTCAACTTCAAGAGGAGCCCTTGAAGACTTATCTATGTTCTTCTCTTGCTGTTGGCCTCGACGTCGATACCAGAACCCTCGACGCCGAGAACTGGCACCTAGTTTCTTAGGAATACCGAAATTGCCTAAGTGTGGAACCCCCTTTTATTGCTATTTTTGGTAAAACTTTTACTTAAGTTATTTTAGGTAACTATAGGGGTTATTTTTTATTATTCTTTTAATTATTTATTTTTATCTAAATCAGCCCTAGGGTTATATTAGACGGCTGATCCCCTTGTTTCAAACTCACATCCTTCATTATTGAAATTTCTCTCTTTTGTGTGAAACACATTGAGTGCAAGTCGATCGATTCGTAGCCAGGCTTATCGATTGCAAATTGGTATCGTTTCAACTTGGTTTGCCTTATGTTTGTCAATCTCGCGAAGGTTTGGTAAGTCCTAGTATCCACAAGCCCCCTCCTTGTGCCTCCAAGTTGTCTGCTTGGTTGTTTAGGGTTGTAGAGGCGGGTTATATAGTCATTGGTGTTGGTTTCTACCTTCTACGGAAGCCTGGGGTCTTCATATTGTTCTATACAGATCGATTCACCCATCTATCGAGTCTTTCTATTCTATTTCGAGTCTTGTTCTTTCCATTACAGCCGCATATTTCTTGTTCTTGCTGCGTTCTTGAGTTCTTGATTGAATCTTGATTGAGTTCTTGAGTTCTTGCATTGTTCTTATTCAATTCTTGAATTTGTGTCTTGATTGTCGAAAGATCGGGCACCCTACGGCTTACGCCGTATCACTTTCCCTGAAATTTTCGGACCAAAAGTAACCTTTTCGGCATCACCGACGTCACCTTTCTTTATTCATTAAAACTGAGTTGTTTTCGCTCAAATTGTGCCAAACGTGTTTATATGGAGTATAGGCCATAATAGGAGCTTTCAGCGCGAAAAGCTTTCCGTGAAATTTTCGGACCAAAAGTGACCACATCGGCATCACCTTTCTTTAACCATCAAAATGAGTTGTTTTCGCTCAAATGTGTCCCAAACATGTTTAGATGGTGTATAGGTCATAATGGGAGCTTTTTGCGTGAAAAGCTTTTCGTGAAATTTTCGGACCAAAAGTGACCATTTCGGCATCACCGACGTCACCTTTCTTTATACATCAAAACTGAGTTGTTTTCACTCAAATGTGTCCCAAACATGTTTATATCGAGTGTAGTTCAAAATGGGAGCTTTTTGCGCGAAAAGCTTTACGTGAAATTTTTGGACCAAAAGTGACCATATCGGCATCACCTTTCTTTAACCATCAAAAATGAGTTGTTTTCGCTCAAATGTGTCCCAAACATGTTTAGATGGTGTATAGGTCATAATGGGAGCTTTTTGCGCAAAAAGCATTCTGTGAAATTTTCGGACCAAAAGTGACCATTTCGGCATCACCGACGTCACCTTTCTTTATACATCAAAACTGAGTTGTTTTCGCCCAAATGTTTGCCAAACATATTTATATGGTGTATAGTTCATAATGGGAGCTTTTTGCGCGAAAATCTTTCCGTGAAATTTTCGACCAAAAGTGACCATATCGGCATCACCTTTTTTGAACCATAAAAAATGAGTCGTTTTCGCTCAAATGTGTCCCAAACATGTTTAGATGGTGTATAGCTTATAATGGAAACTTTTTGCGCGAAAAGCTTTCCGTGAAATTTTCGGACCAAAAATGACCATTTTAGCATCAGCGACGTCACCTTTCTTTATACATCAAAACTGAGTAATTTTTGCTCAAATGTGTCCCAAACATGTTTAGATGGTGTATAGGTCATAATGGGAGCTTTTTGCGTGAAAAGCTTTCCATGAAATTTTCGGACCAAAAGTGACCATTTCGGCATCACCGACGTCACCTTTCTTTATCCATCACAACTGAGTTGTTTTTGCTCAAATGTGTCCCAAAGATATTTTTTTGGTGTATAGGTCATAATAGAAGCTTTTTGCTCAAAAAGCTTTCCGTGAAATTTTCGGACCAAAAGTAACCATTTCGGCATCACCGTCGTCACCTTTCTTTATCCATCAAAACTGAGTTGTTTTCGCTCAAATGTATGCGAAACGTGTTTATATGGAGTATAGGCCATAATAGGAGCTTTCTGCGAGAAAAGCTTTCCGTGAAATTTTTGGACCAAAGTGACCATATCGGCATCACCTTTCTCTATCCATCATAAATGAGTTGTTTTCGCTCAAATGTGTCCCAAATATGTTTAGATGGTGTATAGGTCATAATAGGAGATTTTTTAGCGAAAAGCTTTCCGTGAAATTTTCGGACCAAAAGTAACCATTTCGGCATCACAGTCGTCACCTTTCTTTATCCATCAAAACAGAGTTGTTTTCGCTCAAATGTATGCGAAACGTGTTTATATGGAGTATAGGCACTAATAGGAGCTTTCTGCGCGAAAAGCTTTCCGTGAAATTTTCGGACCAAAGTGACCATATCGGCATCACCTTTCTTTATCCACCATAAATGATTTGTTTTCGCTCAAATGTGTCCCAAACATGTTTAGATGGTGTATAATTCATAATGGGAGCTTTTTGCGCGAAAAGCATTTTGCGAAATTTTCGGACCAAAAGTGACCATTTCGGCATCACCGACGTCACCTTTCTTTATACATCAAAACTGAGTTGTTTTCGCTCAAATGTTTCCCAAACATGTTTATATGGTGTATAGTTCATAATGGGAGCTTTTGGCCCGAAAAGCTTTACGTGAAATTTTCGGACCAAAAGTGACCATTTCGGCATAACCGGCGTGACCTTTCTTTATCCATCAAAACTGAGTTGTTTTCGCTCAAATGTGTGCCAAACGTGTTTATATGGAGTATAGGCCATAGTAGGAGCTTTCAGCGCGAAAAGCTCTCCCTGAAATTTTCGGACCAAAAGTGACCATATCGGCATCACCTTTCATTTACCATAAAAAATGAGTTGTTTTAGCTCAAATGTGTCCCAAACATGTTTAGATGGTGTATATGTCATAATGAGAGCTTTTTGCGCGAAAAGCTTTCCGTGAAATTTTCGGACCAAAAGTGACCATTTCGGCATCACCGACGTCACCTTTCTTTATGCATCAAAACAGAGTCGTTTTCACTCAAATGTGTCCCTAACATGTTTATATCGTGTGTAGTTCATATTGGGAGCTTTTTGGGCGAAAAGGTCTCTGTGAAATTTTTGGACCAAAAGTAAACATTTCAGCATCACCGTCGTCACCTTTCTTTATCCAGCAAAGTTGAGTTGTTTTCGCTCAAATGTGTGCCAAACGTGTTTATATGGAGTATAGGCCACAATAGGAGCTTTTTGCGCGAAAAGCTCTCTGTGAAATTTTCGGACCAAAAGTAACCATTTCGGCATCACAATCGTCACCTTTCTTTATCCATCAAAACAGAGTTGTTTTCGCTCAAATGTATGCGAAACGTGTTTATATGGAGTATAGGCCATAATAGGAGCTTTCTGCGCGAAAAGCTTTCCGTGAAATTTTCGTACCAAAGTGACCATATCGGCATCACCTTTCTTTATCCATCATAAATGAGTTGTTTCGCTCAAATGTGTCTCAAACATGTTTAGATGGTGTATAATTCATAATGGGAGCTTTTTGCGAGAAAAGCATTCTGTGAAATTTTCGGACCAAAAGTGACCATTTCGGCATCACTGACGTCACATTTCTTTATACATCAAAACTGAGTTGTTTTCGCTCAAATGTTTCCCAAACTTGTTTATATGGTGTATAGTTCATAATGGGAGCTTTTTGCCCGAAAAGCTTTACGTGAAATTTTCGGACCAAAAGTGACCATTTCGGCATAACCAGCGTGACCTTTCTTTATCGATCAAAACTGCGTTGTTTTCGCTCAAATGTGTGCCAAACGTGTTTATATGGAGTATAGGCCATAATAGGAGCTTTCAGCGGGAAAATCTCTCCCTGAAATTTTCGGACCAAAAGTGACCATATCGGCATCACCTTTCATTAACCATCAAAAATGAGTTGTTTTCGCTCAAAGGTGTCCCAAACATGATTAGATGGTGTATAGGTCATAATGGGAGCTTTTTGCGCGAAAAGCTTTCCGTGAAATTTTCGGACCAAAAGTGACCATTTTGGCATCACCGACGTCACCTTTCTTTATACATCAAAACTGATTTGTTTTCACTCAAATGAGTCCCAAACATGTTTATATCGTGTGTAGTTCATAGTGGGAGGTTTTTGCGCGAAAAGCTCTCTGTGAAATTTTCGGACCAAAAGTAACCATTTCGGCATCACCGTCGTCACCTTTCTTTATCCATGAAAGCTGAGTTGTTTTCGCTCAAATGTGTGTCAAACATGTTTATATAGAGTATAGGCCATAATAAGAGCTTTCTGCGCGAAAAGCTTTCCGTGAAATTTTCGGACCAAAGTGACCATACCGGCATCACCTTTCTTTATCCATGAAAAATGAGTTTTTTTTCAATCAAATGTGTCCCAAAAATGTTTAGATGGTGTATAGCTCATAATGGGAGATTTTGGCGCGAAAAGCTTTCCGTGAAATTTTCGGACCAAAACTGACCATTTCGGCATCACCTACATGTCCTATCTTTATACATCAAAACTGAGTTGTTTTCACTCAAATGTGTCCTAAACATGTTTATATGGTGTATAGTTCATAATGGGAGCTTTTTGCGCGAAAAGCTTTCCATAAAATTTTCGAACCAAAAGTGACCATATCGGCATCTCCAATGTCACCTTTCTTTATCCATCAAAACTGAGTTGTTTTCGCTCAAATGTGTGCCAAACGTATTTATATGGAGTATAGGTCATAATAGGAGCTTTCTGCGCGAAAAGCTTTCCGTGAAATTTTCGGACCAAAAGTGACCATATCGACATCACCTTTCTTTATCCATAAAAAATGAGTTGTTTTCGCTCAAATGTGTCCCAAACATGTTTAGATGGTGTATAGATCATAATGAGAGCTTTTTGCGCGAAAAGCTTTCCGTGAAATTTTCGGACCAAAAGTGACCATTTCGGCATCACCGACGTGACCTTTCTTTATGCATCAAAACAGAGTTGTTTTCACTCAAATGTGTCCTTAACATGTTTATATCGTGTGTAGTTCATATTGGGAGCTTTTTGCGCGAAAAGCTCTCTGTGAAATTTTTGGACCAAAAGTAACCATTTCGGCATCACCGTCGTCACCTTTCTTTATCCATCAATGTAGAGCTGTTTTCGCTCAAATGTGTGCCAAACGTGTTTACATGGAGTATAGGCCACAATAGGAGCTTTTTGCGCGAAAAGCTCTCTGTGAAATTTTTCGACCAAAAGTAACCATTTCGGCATCACAATCGTCACCTTTCTTTATCCATCAAAACAGAGTTGTTTTCGCTCAAATGTATGCGAAACGTGTTTATATGGAGTATAGGCCACAATAGGAGATTTCTGCGCGAAAAGCTTTCCGTGAAATTTTCGTACCAAAGTGACCATATCGGCATCACCTTTCTTTATCCATCATAAATGAGTTGTTTCGCTCAAATGTGTCTCAAACATGATTAGATGGTGTATAATTCATAATGGGAGCTTTTTGCGAGAAAAGCATTCTATGAAATTTTCGGACAAAAAGTGACCATTTCGGCATCACTGACGTCACCTTTCTTTATACATCAAAACTGAGTTGTTTTCGCTCAAATGTTTCCCAAACATGTTTATATGGTGCATAGTTCATAATGTGAGCTTTTTGCCCGAAAAGCTTTACGTGAAATTTTCGGACCAAAAGTGACCATTTCGGCATAACCAGCGTGACCTTTCTTTATCGATCAAAACTGCGTTGTTTTCGCTCAAATGTGTGCCAAACGTGTTTATATGGAGTATAGGCCATAATAGGAGCTTTCAGCGGGAAAAGCTCTCCCTGAAATTTTCGGACCAAAAGTGACCATATCGGCATCACCTTTCATTAACCATCAAAAATGAGTTGTTTTCGCTCAAAGGTGTCCCAAACATGATTAGATGGTGTATAGGTCATAATGGGAGCTTTTTGCGCGAAAAGCTTTCCGTGAAATTTTCGGACCAAAAGTGACCATTTTGGCATCACCGACGTCACCTTTCTTTATGCATCAAAACTGAGTGGTTTTCACTCAAATGAGTCCCAAACATGTTTATATCGTGTGTAGTTCATAGTGGGAGGTTTTTGCGCGAAAAGCTTTCCATGAAATTTTCGGACCAAAAGTAACCATTTCGGCATCACCATCGTCACCTCTATTTATCCATGAAAGCTGAGTTGTTTTCGCTCAAATGTGTGTCAAACATGTTTATATGGAGTATAAGCCATAATAGGAGCTTTCTGCGCGAAAAGCTTTCCGTGAAATTTTCGGACCAAAGTGACCATATTGGCATCACCTTTCTTTATCCATCACAAATGAGTTGTTTTCGCTCAAATGTGTCCCAAATATGTTTAGATGGTGTATTGGTCATAGTGGGAGCTTTTTGCGCGAAAAGCTCTCGGTGAAATTTTCGGACCAAAAGTAACCATTTCGGCATCACCGTCGTCACCTTTCTTTATCAATGAAAGCTGAGTTGTTTTCGCTCAAATGTGTGTCAAACGTGTTTATATGGAGTATAGGCCATAATACGAGCTTTCTGCGCGAAAAGCTTTCCGTGAAATTTACAGACCAAAGTGACCATACCTGCATCACCTTTCTTTATCCATGAAAAATGAGTTTTTTTTTAAATCAAATGTATCCCAAAAATGTTTAGATGGTGTATAGGTCATAATGGGAGATTTTTGCGCGAAAATTTTTCCGTGAAATTTTCGGACCAAAAGTGACCATATCGGGATCACCTTTCATTAACCTTCAAAAATGAGTTGTTTTCGCTCAAATGTGTCCCAAACATGATTAGATGGTGTATAGGTCATAATGGGAGCTTTTTGCGCGAAAAGCTTTCCGTGAAATTTTCGGACCAAAAGTGACCATTTTCGCATCACCGACGTCACCTTTCTTTATGCATCAAAACTGAGTTGTTTTCACTCAAATGAGTCCCAAACATGTTTATATCGTGTGTAGTTCATAGTGGGAGGTTTTTGCGCGAAAAGCTCTCTGTGAAATTTTCGGACCAAAAGTAACCATTTCGGCATCACCGTCGTCACCTTTCTTTATCCATGAAAGCTGAGTTGTTTTCGCTCAAATGTGTGTCAAACATGTTTATATAGAGTATAGGCCATAATAAGAGCTTTCTGCACGAAAAGCATTCCGTGAAATTTTCGGACCAAAGTGACCATACCGGCATAACCTTTCTTTATACATCAAAACTGAGTTGTTTTCACTCAAATGTGTCCCAAACATGTTTATATCGTGTGTAGTTCATAATGGGAGCTTTTTGCGCGAAAAGCTTTTCGTGAAATTTTCGGACCAAAAGTGACCATATCGGCATCACCTTTCTTTAACCATAAAAAATGAGTTGTTTTCCCTCAAATGTGTCCTAAACATGTTTAGATGGTGTATAGGTCATAATGGGAGCTTTTTGCGCGAAAAGCATTCTGTAAAATTTTCGGACAAAAAGTGACCATTTCGGCATCACCGACGTCACCTTTCTTTATAAATCAAAACTGAGTTGTTTTTGCTCAAATGTTTCCCCAACATATTTATATGGTGTATAATTCATAATAAGAGCTTTTTGCGCGAAAATCTTTCCGTGAAATTTTCGTACCAAAAGTGAACATATCGAGATCACCTTTCTTTAACCATCAAAAATTAGTTGTTTTCGCTCAAATGTGTCCCAAACATGTTTAGATGGTGTATAGGTCATAATGGGAGCTTTTTGCGGGAAAAGCTTTCCGTGAAATTTTCGGACCAAAAGTGACCATTTCGGCATCACCGGCGTCACCTTTCTTTATACATCAAAACTGAGTTGTTTTCACTCAAATGAGTCCCAAACATGTTTATATCGTGTGTAGTTCATAGTGGGAGGTTTTTGCGCGAAAAGCTCTCTGTGAAATTTTCGGACCAAAAGTAACCATTTCGGCATCACCGTCGTCACCTTTCTTTATCCATGAAAGCTGAGTTGTTTTCGCTCAAATGTGTGTCAAACATGTTTATATAGAGTATAGGCCATAATAAGAGCTTTCTGCGCGAAAAGCTTTCCGTGAAATTTTCGGACCAAAGTGACCATACCGGCATCACCTTTCTTTATCCATGAAAAATGAGTTTTTTTTCAATCAAATGTGTCCCAAAAATGATTAGATGGTGTATAGCTCATAATGGGAGATTTTTGCGCGAAAAGCTTTCCGTGAAATTTTCGGACCAAAAGTGACCATTTCGGCATCACCTACGGATCCTATCTTTATACATCAAAACTGCGTTGTTTTCACTCAAATGTGTCCTAAACATGTTTATATGTTGTATAGTTCATAATGGAAGCTTTTTGCGCGAAAAGCTATCCATGAAATTTTCGAACCAAAAGTGACCATATCGGCATCACCTTCCTTTATCCATCAAAAATGTGTTGTTTTCACTCAAATGTGTCCCAAACATGTTTAGATGGTGTATAGGTCATAATGGGAGCTTTTTGCGCGAAAAGCTTTCCGTGAAATTTCGGACTAAAAGTGACCATATCGGGATCACCTTTCATTAACCATCAAAAATGAGTTGTTTTCGCTCAAATGTGTCCCAAACATGATTAGATGGTGTATAGGTCATAATGGGAGCTTTTTGCGCGAAAAGCTTTCCGTGAAATTTTCGGACCAAAAGTGACCATTTTGGCATAATCGACGTCACCTTTCTTTATGCATCAAAACTGAGTTGTTTTCACTCAAATGAGTCCCAAACATGTTTATATCGTGTGTAGTTCATAGTGGGAGGTTTTTGCGCGAAAAGCTCTCTGTGAAATTTTCGGACCAAAAGTAACCATTTCGGCATCACCGTCGTCACCTTTCTTTATCCATGAAAGCTGAGTTGTTTTCGCTCAAATGTGTGTCAAACATGTTTATATAGAGTATAGGCCATAATAAGAGCTTTCTGCGCGAAAAGCTTTCCGTGAAATTTTCGGACCAAAGTGACCATACCGGCATCACCTTTCTTTATCCATGAAAAATGAGTTTTTTTTCAATCAAATGTGTCCCAAAAATGTTTAGATGGTGTATAGCTCATAATGGGAGATTTTTGCGCGAAAAGCTTTCCGTGAAATTTTCGGACCAAAAGTGACCATTTCGGCATCACCTACGAATCCTATCTTTATACATCAAAACTGCGTTGTTTTCACTCAAATGTGTCCTAAACATGTTTATATGGTGTATAGTTCATAATGGAAGCTTTTTGCGCGAAAAGCTATCCATGAAATTTTCGAACCAAAAGTGACCATATCGGCATCACCTTCCTTTATCCATCAAAAATGTATTGTTTTCACTCAAATGTGTCCCAAACATGTTTAGATGGTGTATAGGTCATAATGGGAGCTTTTTCCGCGAAAAGCTTTCCGTGAAATTTCGGACTAAAAGTGACCATATCGGGATCACCTTTCATTAACCATCAAAAATGAGTTGTTTTCGCTCAAATGTGTCCCAAACATGATTAGATGGTGTATAGGTCATAATGGGAGCTTTTTGCGCGAAAAGCTTTCCGTGAAATTTTCGGACCAAAAGTGACCATTTTGGCATCACCGACGTCACCTTTCTTTATGCATCAAAACTGAGTTGTTTTCACTCAAATGAGTCCCAAACATGTTTATATCGTGTGTAGTTCATAGTGGGAGGTTTTTGCGCGAAAAGCTCTCTGTGAAATTTTCGGACCAAAAGTAACCATTTCGGCATCACCGTCGTCACCTTTCTTTATCCATGAAAGCTGAGTTGTTTTCGCTCAAATGTGTGTCAAACATGTTTATATAGAGTATAGGCCATAATAAGAGCTTTCTGCGCGAAAAGCTTTCCGTGAAATTTTCGGACCAAAGTGACCATACCGGCATCACCTTTCTTTATCCATGAAAAATGAGTTTTTTTTCAATCAAATGTGTCCCAAAAATGTTTAGATGGTGTATAGCTCATAATGGGAGATTTTTGCGCGAAAAACTTTCCGTGAAATTTTCGGACCAAAAGTGACCATTTCGGCATCACCTACGAATCCTATCTTTATACATCAAAACTGCGTTGTTTTCACTCAAATGTGTCCTAAACATGTTTATATGGTGTATAGTTCATAATGGAAGCTTTTTGCGCGAAAAGCTATCCATGAAATTTTCGAACCAAAAGTGACCATATCGGCATCACCTTCCTTTATCCATCAAAAATGTATTGTTTTCACTCAAATGTGTCCCAAACATGTTTAGATGGTGTATAGGTCATAATGGGAGCTTTTTCCGCGAAAAGCTTTCCGTGAAATTTCGGACTAAAAGTTACCATTTCGGCATCACCGACGACACCTTTCCTTATACATCAAAACTGAGTTGTTTAAACTCAAATGTGTCCCAAACATGTTTAGATGGTGTATAGGTCATAATGTGAGATTTTTGCGCAAAAAGCTATCCGTGAAATTTTCGGACCAAAAGTGACCATTTCGGCATCACCGACGTCACCTTTCTTTATACATCAAAACTGAGTTGTTTTCGCTCAAATGTTTCCCAAACATATTTATATGGTGTATAGTTCATAATGGGAGCTTTTTGCGCGAAAAGCTTTCCGTGAAATTTTCGGACCAAAAGTGACCATATCTTGATCACCTTTCTGTAACCATCAAAAATGAGTTTTTATCGCTCAAATGTGTCCCAAACATTTTTAGATGGTGTATAGGTCATAATGGATGCTTTTTGCGCGAAAAGCTTTCCGTAAAATTTTCTGACAAAAAATGACCATTTCGGCATCACCGACGTCACCTTTCTTTATACATCAAAACTGAGTTATTTTTGGTCAAATGTGTCCCAAACATGTTTAGATGGTGTATAGGTCATAATGGGAGCTTTTTGCGCGAAAAGCTTTCCTTGAAATTTTCGGACTAAAAGTGATCATTCCGGCATCACCGACGTCACCTTTCTTTATACATCAAAACTGTGTTGTTTTCACTCAAATGTGTCCTAAACATGTTTAGATGGTGTATAGGTCATAATGGGAGCTTTTTGCGCGAAATGCATTCTGTAAAATTTTCGGACAAAAAGTGACCATTTCGGCATCACCGACGTCACCTTTCTTTATAAATCAAAACTGAGTTGTTTATGCTCAAATGTTTCCCAAACATATTAATATGGTGTATAATTCATAATAAGAGCTTTTTGCGCGAAAATCTTTCCGTGAAATTTTCGGACCAAAAGTGACCATATCGGGATCACCTTTCTTTAACCATCAAAAATTAGTTGTTTTCGCTCAAATGTGTCTTAAACATGTTTAGATGGTGTATAGGTCATAATGGGAGCTTTTTGCGGGAAAAGCTTTCCGTGAAATTTTCGGACCAAAAGTGACCATTTCGGCATCACCGACGTCACCTTTCTTTATACATCAAAACTGAGTTGTTTTCACTCAAATGTGTCCCTAATATGTTTATATCGTGTGTAGTTCATAATGGGAGCTTTTGGCTCGAAATGCTTTCCGTGAAATTTTCGGACCAAAAGTGACCATACCGGCGTCACCGGCGTCACCTTTCTTTATCCATGACAACTGAGTTGTTTTTGCTCAAATGTGTCCCACAGATATTTTTTTGGTGTATAGGTCATAATATATAGAAGCTTTTTGCTCGAAAAGCTTTCCGTGCAATTTTCGGACTAAAAGTAACCATTTCGGCATCACCGTCGTCACCTTTCTTTATCCATCAAAACTGAGTTGTTTTTGCTCAAATGTATGCAAAACTTGTTTATATGGAGTATAAGCCATAATAGGAGCTTTCTGCGCGAAAAGCTTTCCGTGAAATTTTCGGACCAAAGTGACCATATTGGCATCACGTTTCTTTATCCATCACAAATGAGTTGTTTTCGCTCAAATGTGTCCCAATTATGTTTAGATGGTGTATAGGTCATAGTGGGATCTTTTTGCGCGAAATGCTCTCTATGAAATTTTCGGACCAAAAGTAACCATTTCGGCATCACCGTCGTCACCTTTCTTTATCAATGAAAGGTGAGTTGTTTTCGCTCAAATGTGTGTCAAACGTGTTTATATGGAGTATAGGCCATAATAGGAGCTTTCTGCGCGAAAAGCTTTCCGTGAAATTTGCAGACCAAAGTGACCATACCTGCATCACCTTTCTTTATCCATGAAAAATGAGTTTTTTTTCAATCAAATGTATCCCAAAAATGTTTAGATGGTGTATAGGTCATAATGGGAGATTTTTGCGCGAAAATCTTTCCGTGAAATTTTCGGACCAAAAGTGACCATATCGGGATCACCTTTCATTAACCATCAAAAATGAGTTGTTTTCGCTCAAATGTGTCCCAAACATGATTAGATGGTGTATAGGTCATAATGGGAGCTTTTTGCGCGAAAAGCTTTCCGTGAAATTTTCGGACCAAAAGTGACCATTTTGGCATCACCGACGTCACCTTTCTTTATGCATCAAAACTGAGTTGTTTTCACTCAAATGATTTCCAAACATGTTTATATCGTGTGTAGTTCATAGTGGGAGGTTTTTGCGCGAAAAACTCACTGCCTCCTCTGATGCACTTTGGACATCCATCATTGCCTAGTTGAGCTCTGAGTTCGCCATGTCTGATCTAGGGCCGTTGACTTATTTATTGGGGGTCTCCGTGGAGTGTCATGGGTCTGGGTTGTTTCTCTCCCAGAGTAAGTATGCGGCCGAAATTGTTGCTCGGGCCAAGATGTGCAACTGCAAGCCTGTCGCCACACCTATCGATTTCTCCAACAAGCTCAGCGCCCACTCTGGTCTTCTGTTCGATGATCCCACATTGTATCGGAGTCTTGCTGGGGCGTTACAGTATCTTACCTCTACACGGCCATACATCAGCTATGCCGTTCAACAGATCTGCCTGTTTATGCATGCACCTAGAGAGCCGCACTTTCAGGCCCTGAAGCGGATCATTTGGTATATTAGTGGTACACTGGATATGATCTCCCCTTCCTCACGGCATGACCTCATCACCTACACGGATGCGGATTGGGGTAGATGTCCTGATACACGTCGCTCTATGTCTGGTTATTGTGTCTTCCTCAATGACACTCTTGTGTCGTGGTCGGCGAAGCGTCAGTCTGTGGTGTCGAGATCCAGTGCGGAAGATGAGTACAGGGGTGTCGCCAACGTTGTGTCCGAGTGCTCCTGGCTGCGCAATCTCCTGCTAGAGCTCCGCTGCCCTCTACAGAAGGCAACCCTGGTCTACAAAGACAATGTTTCTACTATCTATCTCGCCAGCAACCCGGTCCAACATCAGCACACGAACCACATTGAGCTTGATCTTCATTTTGTTCGGGACAAGGTTGCTCTTGGACATGTTCGTGTACAATATGTCCCATCCTCCTATCAGTACGCTGATATCTTCACCAAGGGTTTACCACGTCAGCTGTTCCTTGATTTCCGGTCCAGTATCACTGTTCGGGACCCTCCACTTTCGACTACGGGGGTTTGATAGATTACATATTCATATTGTATATAGCATATGGGCCTAAAAGCCCAATCTGACTTACTTGTAATCTATATATGTTCATATGATGAGGAATGAAACCCTAAGGAGGATTTTACACCAAACATACATTTCTACAGTTTGCCCTAGCCGAAACCAATACCCACAAACACAACGCTCCACTCCGACCACCCTACCACCACCATACAACCACCACCATTTCCGTCAGCCACCTTCCACCTTTAAAAAAAAACATTTCCTGCATTTTACCCATTTTTCTTTTCTATTTTCAGATTTTCAAAAAAGAAAACACAAAAAAAATCAGAAAAAGAAAAGGTCAAGCCAAATCCCTACATTTTAGCACTTTGTTGCCCACCTCTCAACAACTCCAACATTCTATTTCTTTCACCAAAAGCTCACGTTTTTTTTTTGTTTTTCTTTCTTAATTAGTTAGTCATTGCATTTTTATTTTCTAAAAAAAAAAAAGAAAATTCAGAATTAAAAAAAAATCAGATTTTCGAAAGTAAAAAAAAAAGAAAGAAAGAAAAAGAATTCAGAAAAAAAAAATCAGATTTGAGTTGAGTTTGTTCTTGAGTTCTTGAGTATGAAGTGCAAGTGTTCAACAAAGAGCCATAGTTGATTGTGTGGAGCTAAGCGTAACTCATCCATTTCAACCCTTCCTTTGCGTACCAACAATAACCATACTTGTAGTTTGGAGTTAAACAAGTTGAATTGATCAAGTTTTGTGCTTAGTTTGTCTTTCGATTCTACTCTTATTGCTCTTCCAGTTCTTGTTATTGTTTCTTCACTTCTGAAAATTAATTGTCGCAGCTCATACCTTTGATTGACTAGCTTATCTTCATTGGTCGGTCATTCATATGAGAGTGAGCTAAACACATGAGTGAAACACATGTGAGGTTGTTTTATTACACTAACCGTATAAAGTTTCCCTTTAGTGTGTTTCCTCGTGTATCAAACAGGTGAAGAATGCCATATCCCTCACTTAAAGCATAGATTCGAGGACGAATCTTCTTAAGAAGGGGAGAATGATGAAGGGAAAAGAAGGGGTGCTTATCAAGTTTGAATCGTTCACCAGATTTGACAGCTTTGCGGCGTCTCTGTAAAATGGGTCGTTCGGAGTCCGTATTGATCCGATTGGTTCGTGCCATACCTTGTTGGAACGAGCACGAAGAGATCTACAACTTTGCTGTTGAAGGTTTTTCCAGAACTCACCAACAACATGGCCGAAAATCAGCATCTTTGAAGCTATTCACTGTTTGGACGAAAATATTAGTTAGTTATTTTATTTATTTACTTTTAGTATTTTTATAAAGTTATTTTTGTGTTTTAGTAGGCCTATAAATAAGATTTTAGGAGTTAATTTGAGGGAGACATTTTTTTCATTTGAAAAATCAGATTTTTAGAGAGAGTGTTCTCTTAGGAGAAAACCGAGTTCCCCTGCGTGGGATAGGTTTTGATGGATCGTTCATAGCTTGGTTTGTCTTGTGTGTGTTGATCCTCGCCATAGGATTGGTGCTATCAAGCTTCCACGAGCCCTCTTCTCGTGCTCCTTGGATACGTCCTTGGTTGTGTGAGATTGTAGAGATTGGTTAGCTAGTCGTTGGTTTGGGACTTTGATCAATCGGGATCAAGGGTCTTCTCCTCGTTCTACCTAGACTTTCTCATTGTAAAGCTTGGTCTTTTGATCATTCGGTTTGGTTCTCGATTGGAATAGCATCGAGGGTCTTGTCGTTGTTTCGTTGGGTTATCCTTCTTATTATCTATCTATCTACATATTTGGTTCATTCTTTCCATTGCATTGTGTCTTTATCATATTTTCCTCTTGTTGTTCTTGTTGGTGTCGCTGATGTCGAAGATCGGGCCACTCTACGGCTAATCCCCGTATGATCACAGGGAAGAGTTCTACCCTTCAGAGGACGATGATGAATTCCAAGAAGAGGACCATTGGGAACACCGTCCCAGGAGGAATGACAGGGGTCGACACCACCATAGAGCACCTAGGGAGCCTGAGCAAGACGACGTGGGCAAGGTGAAGGTGGATTCCGTCATTCGAGGGCAAGTGCGATCCGGATGCTTACATGGATTGGGAGACCAAGATGGAGCAAATCTGGAATTGCCACAACTTCTCCGCTCAGAAAAAGGTACAACTCGCTTCTCTTGAATTTCAAGGTTTTGCACTAATTTGGTGGGATAATCTTTTTAAAGAAAGGAGAAGAGCTTCAGACACGCCCATTGCTACTTGAGAATAAATGAAGGCGCTGATGAGGAGAAGATTCATACCACAACACTACTCCCGCGAGCTCAAGCAACGATTGGAGAATCTCAAGCAGGGAGGTAAGAGTGTTGAAGAAACCTTCAACGCTATGCAGGAAGCTATGGTAAGAGCTAATGTTATTGAAGATGAAGAAGATACCATGGCAAGGTTTCTTAGGTTTTTGCATCCTTCTTTAGCTCATGAGATTGATTGTTTTCCTTATTCTACTATTACTGACCTTTTGCATTTAGCTATGAAAGTAGAAAGGATTGCTAGATATAGGAGCCAAGGAGGACGGAGTGGAAGTGGTCAGCCCCAAGGATGGCGCCAAAGCCGTGTCCAACAGCCCCAAGGGCGCGCCGACGGTGGTGCCAGGGACAAGGAAACCCAAGGTCGAACACAGGGTGAGCAAGTCGACAAGGGTAAGGCGTCTATGGCTGCGAAGGGCACTTCTGGGGCATCTACTGGCCCTAAAGATAGTAATCCTAATCCTTCTACTAGATCTAGAGATATTGTGTGTTTTAAATGTCAAGGTAGAGGTCATGTTATGAAGGATTGCGCTAATAAGAAGACTCTCATGATTAATCACCTAGGAGAATTTGAATATGAAAATTCTTGTGATGAAAATGATGAGCATGTTGATAATGATCACGATCTTAATTTACTTGCTTATGATGATGATGATTGCATTGAATATGAACATGGTGATTCTTTGATTGTTAGGAGAGTATTGAGTGTTCAACCTACACCTTGTGATGATAATCAAAGAGAGAACTTGTTTCATACTAGATGCTTAGTTAAAGGCAAGGTTTGTAATGTGATCATTGATGGTGGAAGTTGTTGTAACATAGCTAGTCAGGAGATGATTGATAAACTTCAACTTCACACTATACAACACCCTAGACCTTATAAATTGCATTGGATAAATGACTGTGGTAATTTAAAGGTTAACAAGCAAGCTAAAGTGCATATTAAATTAGGACATTATGAAGATGATGTTTTATGTGATATTGTGCCTATTCAAGCTTGTCATATACTTTTAGGCCGTCCTTGGAAATTTGATCGTAAGGTCTTGCATGATGGCTTCACTAATCGCTATTCCTTTGTTTTTTAGGGAAAGAACATCGTCCTCAAGCCTATGACACCAACACAGGTGGCCGAGGAGATTGAGAAGAGGAAGGTAAATGAAGGTAAGGTAGTTAGGGAGGCTCAAGCGAGCCAAGCCACTACCCCTACTCGGCCGAAGGATGTTCTCTTGGCATCCAAGAGAGCGTTTGTAGGCGAGTTTGTGGATGGGGAAACAACCCTCATGCTCCTATGCAAAGGGTTGAATATGTTGAGTGAGGAGCTTCGAGCTACCCTCCCTCCTCACATCCTATCTCTTATTGAAGAGTATAAGGATGTCTTCCCCGATGACATATCACCGGGCCTACCCCCTATTTGTGGCATTGAGCATCAAATTGATTTCATTCCGGGGGCTGCATTACCTAATAGGCCTACTTATCGCATGAATCCCACTGAAACTCAAGAAGTTCAATCCCAAGTCCAAGAATTGTTGGATAAGGGATACATTAGGGAATTTTTGAGTCCTTGTGCTGTTCCTGTGTTATTAGTCCCTAAGAAAGATAGTTCATGGAGAATGTGTGTAGATTGTAGGGCTATTAACAACATTACTGTAAAATATCGTCACCCTATCCCTCGCTTAGATTACATGTTAGATGAGTTGCATGGTGCCTCTATATTTTCTAAAATTGATTTAAAGAGTGGTTACCATCAATTTAGACTCTATGAATGGTTAGTCATGCCTTTTGGATTAACTAACGCTCCTAGTACTTTCATGCGATTAATGAATCATGTGCTTAGAAACTTCATAGGTAAGTTTGTTGTTGTTTATTTCGATGATATTCTTATTTACAGCAAAACATCTAACGAACATGAAGCACATTTAAGGGAAGTACTCTCTACACTTAGATTAGAGCACTTGTATGCAAATCATCAGAAATGTGAATTGTGCAATAATCAAGTGTCTTTTCTTTGTTTTATAGTGAGCTCTAATGGACTACAAGTTGATGAAGCCAAGATCAAAGCGATCCAGGAGTGACCGACCCCTACTTCAATCGACCATGTCAGGAGTTTTCATGGACTGGCGAGCTTCTACAGGCGATTTGTGCGCGACTTCAGCTCCATCGCAGCCCCACTCACCGAAATAACCAAGAAGACGAGTGAGTTCACGTGAGGCGCCGCTCAGAAGGAAGCTTTCCGCACCCTTAAGGAGAAGCTGACGCAGGCTCCGTTGCTTGCATTGCCGGATTTCACTCGACCATTCGAGGTGGAATGTGATGCTAGCGGAGTTGGAATTGGACGGCGGCAAGGGACGGTGGCATGTGGTGTTCTAGCCTAGAGATCTTGTGTGGGTGCACCTACGGAAGGAGAGGTTCCCGGAGCAACGAAAGAGCAAGCTCTCACCACGAGGTGTGACTGCTACATTCAACGTCGCGGATCTCATTCCCTATCTTGCGGTGGACGAGACGTTGGATTCGTGGTCGAATCCTTTCCAAGAAGGGGAGGTTGATGCGAGACCATCCAAGACACCTCCGAACACACCTATCATAGTTGGGTATGGACCTATGACTCGAGCTCGTGCTAAGAAGCTTCAAAGGGAGTCATTCATGTTCGTGACCCATGTCCTATTCTCAAGTGCGATTCAACTTCAAGAGGAGCCCTTGAAGACTTATCTATGTTCTTCTCTTGCTGTTGGCCTCGACGTCGATACCAGAACCCTCGACGCCGAGAACTGGCACCTAGTTTCTTAGGAATACCGAAATTGCCTAAGTGTGGAACCCCCTTTTATTGCTATTTTTGGTAACACTTTTACTTAAGTTATTTTAGGTAACTATAGGGGTTATTTTTTATTATTCTTTTAATTATTTATTTTTATCTAAATCAGCCCTAGGGTTATCTTAGACGGCTGATCCCCTTGTTTCAAACTCACATCCTTCATTATTGAAATTTCTCTCTTTTGTGTGAAACACATTGAGTGCAAGTCGATCGATTCGTAGCCAGGCTTATCGATTGCAAATTGGTATCGTTTCAACTTGGTTTGCCTTATGTTTGTCAATCTCGCGAAGGTTTGGTAAGTCCTAGTATCCACAAGCCCCCTCCTTGTGCCTCCAATTTGTCTGCTTGTTTGTTTAGGGTTGTAGAGGCGGGTTATATAGTCATTGGTGTTGGTTTCTACCTTCTACGGAAGCCTGGGGTCTTCATATTGTTCTATACAGATCGATTCACCCATCTATCGAGTCTTTCTATTCTATTTCGAGTCTTGTTCTTTCCATTACAGCCGCATATTTCTTGTTCTTGCTGCGTTCTTGAGTTCTTGATTGAATCTTGATTGAGTTCTTGAGTTCTTGCATTGTTCTTATTCAATTCTTGAATTTGTGTCTTGATTGTCGAAAGATCGGGCACCCTACGGCTTACGCCGTATCACTTTCCCTGAAATTTTCGAACCAAAAGTAACCTTTTCGGCATCACCGACGTCACCTTTCTTTATTCATTAAAACTGAGTTGTTTTCGCTCAAATTGTGCCAAACGTGTTTATATGGAGTATAGGCCATAATAGGAGCTTTCAGCGCGAAAAGCTTTCTGTGAAATTTTCGGACCAAAAGTGACCACATCGGCATCACCTTTCTTTAACCATCAAAATGAGTTGTTTTTGCTCAAATGTGTCCCAAACATGTTTAGATGGTGTATAGGTCATAATGGGAGCTTTTTGCGTGAAAAGCTTTTCGTGAAATTTTCGGACCAAAAGTGACCATTTCGGCATCACCGACGTCACCTTTCTTTATACATCAAAACTGAGTTGTTTTCACTCAAATGTGTCCCAAACATGTTTATATCGTGTGTAGTTCAAAATGGGAGCTTTTTGCGCGAAAAGCTTTACGTGAAATTTTTGGACCAAAAGAGACCATATCGGCATGACCTTTCTTTAACCATCAAAAATGAGTTGTTTTCGCTCAAATGTGTCCCAAACATGTTTAGATGGTGTATAGGTCATAATGGGAGCTTTTTGCGCAAAAAGCATTCTGTGAAATTTTCGGACCAAAAGTGACCATTTCGGCATCACCGACGTCACCTTTCTTTATACATCAAAACTGAGTTGTTTTCGCCCAAATGTTTGCCAAACATATTTATATGGTGTATAGTTCATAATGGGAGCTTTTTGCGCGAAAATCTTTCTGTGAAATTTTCGACCAAAAGTGACCATATCGGCATCACCTTTTTTGAACCATAAAAAATGAGTCGTTTTCGCTCAAATGTGTCCCAAACATGTTTAGATGGTGTATAGCTTATAATGGAAACTTTTTGCGCGAAAAGCTTTCCGTGAAATTTTCGGACCAAAAATGACCATTTTAGCATCACCGACGTCACCTTTCTTTATACATCAAAACTGAGTAATTTTTGCTCAAATGTGTCCCAAACATGTTTAGATGGTGTATAGGTCATAATGGGAGCTTTTTGCGTGAAAAGCTTTCCATGAAATTTTCGGACCAAAAGTGACCATTTCGGCATCACCGACGTCACCTTTCTTTATCCATCACAACTGAGTTGTTTTTGCTCAAATGTGTCCCAAAGATATTTTTTTGGTGTATAGGTCATAATAGAAGCTTTTTGCTCGAAAAGCTTTCCGTGAAATTTTCGGACCAAAAGTAACCATTTCGCCATCACCGTCGTCACCTTTCTTTATCCATCAAAACTGAGTTGTTTTCGCTCAAATGTATGCGAAACGTGTTTATATGGAGTATAGGCCATAATAGGAGCTTTCTGCGAGAAAAGCTTTCCGTGAAATTTTTGGACCAAAGTGACCATATCGGCATCACCTTTCTCTATCCATCATAAATGAGTTGTTTTCGCTCAAATGTGTCCCAAATATGTTTAAATGGTGTATAGGTCATAATAGGAGATTTTTGAGCGAAAAGCTTTCCGTGAAATTTTAGGACCAAAAGTAACCATTTCGGCATCACAGTCGTCACCTTTCTTTATCCATCAAAACAGAGTTGTTTTCGCTCAAATGTATGCGAAACGTGTTTATATGGAGTATAGGCACTAATAGGAGCTTTCTGCGCGAAAAGCTTTCCGTGAAATTTTCGGACCAAAGTGACCATATCGGCATCACCTTTCTTTATCCACCATAAATGATTTGTTTTCGCTCAAATGTGTCACAAACATGTTTAGATGGTGTATAATTCATAGTGGGAGCTTTTTGCGCGAAAAGCATTTTGCGAAATTTTCGGACCAAAAGTGACCATTTCGGCATCACCGACGTCACCTTTCTTTATACATCAAAACTGAGTTGTTTTCGCTCAAATGTTTCCCAAACATGTTTATATGGTGTATAGTTCATAATGGGAGCTTTTGGCCCGAAAAGCTTTACGTGAAATTTTCGGACCAAAAGTGACCATTTCGGCATAACCGGCGTGACCTTTCTTTATCCATCAAAACTGAGTTGTTTTCGCTCAAATGTGTGCCAAACGTGTTTATATGGAGTATAGGCCATAGTAGGAGCTTTCAGCGCGAAAAGCTCTCCCTGAAATTTTCCGACCAAAAGTGACCATATCGGCATCACCTTTCATTTACCATAAAAAATGAGTTGTTTTAGCTGAAATGTGTCCCAAACATGTTTAGATGGTGTATATGTCATAATGAGAGCTTTTTGCGCGAAAAGCTTTCCGTGAAATTTTCGGACCAAAAGTGACCATTTCGGCATCACCGACGTCACCTTTCTTTATGCATCAAAACAGAGTTGTTTTCACTCAAATGTGTCCCTAACATGTTTATATCGTGTGTAGTTCATATTGGGAGCTTTTTGGGCGAAAAGCTCTCTGTGAAATTTTTGGACCAAAAGTAAACATTTCAGCATCACCGTCGTCACCTTTCTTTATCCATCAAAGTTGAGTTGTTTTCGCTCAAATGTGTGCCAAACGTGTTTATATGGAGTATAGGCCACAATAGGAGCTTTTTGCGCGAAAAGCTCTCTGTGAAATTTTCGGACCAAAAGTAACCATTTCGGCATCACAATCGTCACCTTTCTTTATCCATCAAAACAGAGTTGTTTTCGCTCAAATGTATGCGAAACGTGTTTATATGGAGTATAGGCCATAATAGGAGCTTTCTGCGCGAAAAGCTTTCCGTGAAATTTTCGTACCAAAGTGACCATATCGGCATCACCTTTCTTTATCCATCATAAATGAGTTGTTTCGCTCAAATGTGTCTCAAACATGTTTAGATGGTGTATAATTCATAATGGGAGCTTTTTGCGAGAAAAGCATTCTGTGAAATTTTCGGACCAAAAGTGACCATTTCGGCATCACTGACGTCACATTTCTTTATACATCAAAACTGAGTTGTTTTCGCTCAAATGTTTCCCAAACATGTTTATATGGTGTATAGTTCATAATGGGAGCTTTTTGCCCGAAAAGCATTACGTGAAATTTTCGGACCAAAAGTGACCATTTCGGCATAACCAGCGTGACCTTTCTTTATCGATCAAAACTGCGTTGTTTTCGCTCAAATGTGTGCCAAACGTGTTTATATGGAGTATAGGCCATAATAGGAGCTTTCAGCGGGAAAAGCTCTCCCTGAAATTTTCGGACCAAAAGTGACCATATCGGCATCACCTTTCATTAACCATCAAAAATGAGTTGTTTTCGCTCAAAGGTGTCCCAAACATGATTAGATGGTGTATAGGTCATAATGGGAGCTTTTTGCGCGAAAAGCTTTCCGTGAAATTTTCGGACCAAAAGTGACCATTTTGGCATCACCGACGTCACCTTTCTTTATACATCAAAACTGATTTGTTTTCACTCAAATGAGTCCCAAACATGTTTATATCGTGTGTAGTTCATAGTGGGAGGTTTTTGCGTGAAAAGCTCTCTGTGAAATTTTCGGAGCAAAAGTAACCATTTCGGCATCACCGTCGTCACCTTTCTTTATCCATGAAAGCTGAGTTGTTTTCGCTCAAATGTGTGTCAAACATGTTTATATAGAGTATAGGCCATAATAAGAGCTTTCTGCGCGAAAAGCTTTCCGTGAAATTTTCGGACCAAAGTGACCATACCGGCATCACCTTTCTTTATCCATGAAAAATGAGTTTTTTTTCAATCAAATGTGTCCCAAAAATGTTTAGATGGTGTATAGCTCATAATGGGAGATTTTGGCGCGAAAAGCTTTCCGTGAAATTTTCGGACCAAAAGTGACCATTTCGGCATCACCTACATGTCCTATCTTTATACATCAAAACTGAGTTGTTTTCACTCAAATGTGTCCTAAACATGTTTATATGGTGTATAGTTCATAATGGGAGCTTTTTGCGCGAAAAGCTTTCCATAAAATTTTCGAACCAAAAGTGACCATATCGGCATCTCCAATGTCACCTTTCTTTATCCATCAAAACTGAGTTGTTTTCGCTCAAATGTGTGCCAAACGTATTTATATGGAATATAGGTCATAATAGGAGCTTTCTGCGCGAAAAGCTTTCCGTGAAATTTTCGGACCAAAAGTGACCATATCGACATCACCTTTCTTTATCCATAAAAAATGAGTTGTTTTCGCTCAAATGTGTCCCAAACATGTTTAGATGGTGTATAGATCATAATGAGAGCTTTTTGCGCGAAAAGCTTTCCGTGAATTTTCGGACCAAAAGTGACCATTTCGGCATCACCGACGTGACCTTTCTTTATGCATCAAAACAGAGTTGTTTTCACTCAAATGTGTCCTTAACATGTTTATATCGTGTGTAGTTCATATTGGGAGCTTTTTGCGCGAAAAGCTCTCTGTGAAATTTTTGGACCAAAAGTAACCATTTCGGCATCACCGTCGTCACCTTTCTTTATCCATCAAAGTTGAGCTGTTTTCGCTCAAATGTGTGACAAACGTGTTTACATGGAGTATAGGCCACAATAGGAGCTTTTTGCGCGAAAAGCTCTCTGTGAAATTTTCCGACCAAAAGTAACCATTTCGGCATCACAATCGTCACCTTTCTTTATCCATCAAAACAGAGTTGTTTTCGCTCAAATGTATGCGAAACGTGTTTATATGGAGTATAGGCCACAATAGGAGATTTCTGCGCGAAAAGCTTTCCGTGAAATTTTCGTACCAAAGTGACCATATCGGCATCACCTTTCTTTATCCATCATAAATGAGTTGTTTCGCTCAAATGTGTCTCAAACATGTTTAGATGGTGTATAATTCATAATGGGAGCTTTTTGCGAGAAAAGCATTCTGTGAAATTTTCGGACAAAAAGTGACCATTTCGGCATCACTGACGTCACCTTTCTTTATACATCAAAACTGAGTTGTTTTCGCTCAAATGTTTCCCAAACATGTTTATATGGTGTATAGTTCATAATGTGAGCTTTTTGCCCGAAAAGCTTTACGTGAAATTTTCGGACCAAAAGTGACCATTTCGGCATAACCAGCGTGACCTTTCTTTATCGATCAAAACTGCGTTGTTTTCGCTCAAATGTGTGCCAAACGTGTTTATATGGAGTATAGGCCATAATAGGAGCTTTCAGCGGGAAAAGCTCTCCCTGAAATTTTCGGACCAAAAGTGACCATATCGGCATCACCTTTCATTAACCATCAAAAATGAGTTGTTTTCGCTCAAAGGTGTCCCAAACATGATTAGATGGTGTATAGGTCATAATGGGAGCTTTTTGCGCGAAAAGCTTTCCGTGAAATTTTCGGACCAAAAGTGACCATTTTGGCATCACCGACGTCACCTTTCTTTATGCATCAAAACTGAGTTGTTTTCACTCAAATGAGTCCCAAACATGTTTATATCGTGTGTAGTTCATAGTGGGAGGTTTTTGCGCGAAAAGCTTTCCATGAAATTTTCGGACCAAAAGTAACCATTTCGGCATCACCATCGTCACCTCTATTTATCCATGAAAGCTGAGTTGTTTTCGCTCAAATGTGTGTCAAACATGTTTATATGGAGTATAAGCCATAATAGGAGCTTTCTGCGCGAAAAGCTTTCCGTGAAATTTTCGGACCAAAGTGACCATATTGGCATCACCTTTCTTTATCCATCACAAATGAGTTGTTTTCGCTTAAATGTGTCCCAAATATGTTTAGATGGTGTATTGGTCATAGTGGGAGCTTTTTGCGCGAAAAGCTCTCGGTGAAATTTTCGGACCAAAAGTAACCATTTCGGCATCACCGTCGTCACCTTTCTTTATCAATGAAAGCTGAGTTGTTTTCGCTCAAATGTGTGTCAAACGTGTTTATATGGAGTATAGGCCATAATACGAGCTTTCTGCGCGAAAAGCTTTCCGTGAAATTTACAGACCAAAGTGACCATACCTGCATCACCTTTCTTTATCCATGAAAAATGAGTTTTTTTTTAAATCAAATGTATCCCAAAAATGTTTAGATGGTGTATAGGTCATAATGGGAGATTTTTGCGCGAAAATTTTTCCGTGAAATTTTCGGACCAAAAGTGACCATATCGGGATCACCTTTCATTAACCTTCAAAAATGAGTTGTTTTCGCTCAAATGTGTCCCAAACATGATTAGATGGTGTATAGGTCATAATGGGTGCTTTTTGCGCGAAAAGCTTTCCGTGAAATTTTCGGACCAAAAGTGACCATTTTGGCATCACCGACGTCACCTTTCTTTATGCATCAAAACTGAGTTGTTTTCACTCAAATGAGTCCCAAACATGTTTATATCGTGTGTAGTTCATAGTGGGAGGTTTTTGCGCGAAAAGCTCTCTGTGAAATTTTCGGACCAAAAGTAACCATTTCGGCATCACCGTCGTCACCTTTCTTTAACCATGAAAGCTGAGTTGTTTTCGCTCAAATGTGTGTCAAACATGTTTATATAGAGTATAGGCCATAATAAGAGCTTTCTGCACGAAAAGCATTCCGTGAAATTTTCGGACCAAAGTGACCATACCGGCATAACCTTTCTTTATACATCAAAACTGAGTTGTTTTCACTCAAATGTGTCCCAAACATGTTTATATCGTGTGTAGTTCATAATGGGAGCTTTTTGCGCGAAAAGCTTTTCGTGAAATTTTCGGACCAAAAGTGACCATATCGGCATCACCTTTCTTTAACCATAAAAAATGAGTTGTTTTCCCTCAAATGTGTCCTAAACATGTTTAGATGGTGTATAGGTCATAATGGGAGCTTTTTGCGCGAAAAGCATTCTGTAAAATTTTCGGACAAAAAGTGACCATTTCGGCATCACCGACGTCACCTTTCTTTATAAATCAAAACTGAGTTGTTTTTGCTCAAATGTTTCCCCAACATATTTATATGGTGTATAATTCATAATAAGAGCTTTTTGCGCGAAAATCTTTCCGTGAAATTTTCGTACCAAAAGTGAACATATCGAGATCACCTTTCTTTAACCATCAAAAATTAGTTGTTTTCGCTCAAATGTGTCCCAAACATGTTTAGATGGTGTATAGGTCATAATGGGAGCTTTTTGCGGGAAAAGCTTTCCGTGAAATTTTCGGACCAAAAGTGACCATTTCGGCATCACCGACGTCACCTTTCTTTATACATCAAAACTGAGTTGTTTTCACTCAAATGTGTCCCTAATATGTTTATATCGTGTGTAGTTCATAATGGGAGCTTTTTGCTCGAAATGCTTTCCGTGAAATTTTCGGACCAAAAGTGACCATACCGGCATCACCGGCGTCACCTTTCTTTATCCATCACAACTGTGTTGTTTTTGCTCAAATGTGTCCCAAAGATATTTTTTTAGTGTATAGGTCATAATATATAGAAGCTTTTTGCTCGAAAAGCTTTCCGTGCAATTTTCGGACCAAAAGTAACCATTTCGGCATCACCGTCGTCACCTTTCTTTATCCGTCAAAACTGAGTTGTTTTTGCTCAAATGAATGCAAAACTTGTTTATATGGAGTATAAGCCATAATAGAAGCTTTCTGTGCAAAAACCTTTCCGTGAAATTTTCGGACCATAGTGACCATATTGGCATCACATTTCTTTATCCATCACAAATGAGTTGTTTTCGCTCAAATGTGTCCCAAATATGTTTAGATGGTTTATAGGTCATAGTGGGATCTTTTTGCGCAAAAACCTCTATGTGAAATTTTCGGACCAAAAGTAACCATTTCGGCATCACCGTCGTCACCTTTCTTTATCAATGAAAGCTGAGTTGTTTTCGCTCAAATGTGTGTCAAACGTGTTTATATGGAGTATAGGCCATAATGGAAGCTTTTTGCGCGAAAAGCTTTCCTTGAAATTTACAGACCAAAGTGACCATACCTGCATCACCTTTCTTTATCCATGAAAAATGAGTTTTTTTTCAATCAAATGTATCCCAAAAATGTTTAGATGGTGTATAGGTCATAATGGGAGATTTTTGCGCGAAAATCTTTCCGTGAAATTTTCGGACCAAAAGTTACCATATCGGGATCACCTTTCATTAACCATCAAAAATGAGTTGTTTTCGCTCAAATGTGTCCCAAACATGATTAGATGGTGTATAGGTCATAATGGGAGCTTTTTGCGCGAAAAGCTTTCCGTGAAATTTTCGGACCAAAAGTGACCATTTTGGCATCACCGACGTCACCTTTCTTTATGCATCAAAACTGAGTTGTTTTCACTCAAATGAGTCCCAAACATGTTTATATCGTGTGTAGTTCATAGTGGGAGGTTTTTGCGCGAAAAGCTCTCTGTGAAATTTTCGGACCAAAAGTAACCATTTCGGCATCACCGTCGTCACCTTTCTTTATCCATGAAAGCTGAGTTGTTTTCGCTCAAATGTGTGTCAAACATGTTTATATAGAGTATAGGCCATAATAAGAGCTTTCTGCGCGAAAAGCTTTCCGTGAAATTTTCGGACCAAAGTGACCATACCGGCATCACCTTTCTTTATCCATGAAAAATGAGTTTTTTTTCAATCAAATGTGTCCCAAAAATGTTTAGATGGTGTATAGCTCATAATGGGAGATTTTTGCGCGAAAAGCTTTCCGTAAAATTTTCGGACCAAAAGTGACCATTTCGGCATCACCTACGTATCCTATCTTTATACATCAAAACTGTGTTGTTTTCACTCAAATGTGTCCTAAACATGTTTATATGGTGTATAGTTCATAATGGAAGCTTTTTGCGCGAAAAGCTATCCATGAAATTTTCGAACCAAAAGTGACCATATCGGCATCACCTTCCTTTATCCATCAAAAATGTGTTGTTTTCACTCAAATGTGTCCCAAACATGTTTAGATGGTGTATAGGTCATAATGGGAATTTTTTGCGCGAAAAGCTTTCAGTGAAATTTCGGACTAAAAGTTACCATTTCGGCATCACCGACGACACCTTTCTTTATACATCAAAACTGAGTTGTTTAAACTCAAATGTGTCCCAAACATGTTTAGATGGTGTATAGGTCATAATGTGAGCTTTTTGCGCAAAAAGCTATCCGTGAAATTTTCGGACCAAAAGTGACCATTTCGGCATCACCGACGTCACCTTTCTTTATACATCAAAACTGAGTTGTTTTCGCTCAAATGTTTCCCAAACATATTTATATGGTGTATAGTTCATAATGGGAGCTTTTTGCGCGAAAAGCTTTCCGTGAAATTTTCGGACCAAAAGTGACCATATCTTGATCACCTTTCTGTAACCATCAAAAATGAGTTTTTTTCGCTCAAATGTGTCCCAAACATTTTTAGATGGTGTATAGGTCATAATGGATGCTTTTTGCGCGAAAAGCTTTCCGTAAAATTTTCTGACCAAAAATGACCATTTCGGCATCACCGACGTCACCTTTCTTTATACATCAAAACTGAGTTATTTTTGGTCAAATGTGTCCCAAACATGTTTAGATGGTGTATAGGTCATAATGGGAGCTTTTTGCGCGAAAAGCTTTCCTTGAAATTTTCGGACTAAAAGTGATCATTCCGGCATCACCGACGTCACCTTTCTTTATACATCAAAACTGAGTTGTTTTCACTCAAATGTGTCCCAAACATGTTTATATCGTGTGTAGTTCATAATGGGAGCTTTTTGCGCGAAAAGCTTTTCGTGAAATTTTCGGACCAAAAGTGACCATATCGGCATCACCTTTCTTTAACCATAAAAAATGAGTTGTTTTCCCTCAAATGTGTCCTAAACATGTTTAGATGGTGTATAGGTCATAATGGGAGCTTTTTGCGCGAAATGCATTCTGTAAAATTTTCGGACAAAAAGTGACCATTTCGGCATCACCGACGTCACCTTTCTTTATAAATCAAAACTGAGTTGTTTATGCTCAAATGTTTCCCAAACATATTAATATGGTGTATAATTCATAATAAGAGCTTTTTGCGCGAAAATCTTTCCGTGAAATTTTCGGACCAAAAGTGACCATATCGGGATCACCTTTCTTTAACCATCAAAAATTAGTTGTTTTCGCTCAAATGTGTCTTAAACATGTTTAGATGGTGTATAGGTCATAATGGGAGCTTTTTGCGGGAAAAGCTTTCCGTGAAATTTTCGGACCAAAAGTGACCATTTCGGCATCACCGACGTCACCTTTCTTTATACATCAAAACTGAGTTGTTTTCACTCAAATGTGTCCCTAATATGTTTATATCGTGTGTAGTTCATAATGGGAGCTTTTGGCTCGAAATGCTTTCCGTGAAATTTTCGGACCAAAAGTGACCATACCGGCATCACCGGCGTCACCTTTCTTTATCCATCACAACTGAGTTGTTTTTGCTCAAATGTGTCCCACAGATATTTTTTTGGTGTATAGGTCATAATATATAGAAGCTTTTTGCTCGAAAAGCTTTCCGTGCAATTTTCGGACCAAAAGTAACCATTTCGGCATCACCGTCGTCACCTTTCTTTATCCATCAAAACTGAGTTGTTTTTGCTCAAATGTATGCAAAACTTGTTTATATGGAGTATAACCATAATAGGAGCTTTCTGCGCGAAAAGCTTTCCGTGAAATTTTCGGACCAAAGTGACCATATTGGCATCACGTTTCTTTATCCATCACAAATGAGTTGTTTTCGCTCAAAAGCTTTCCGTGAAATTTGCAGACCAAAGTGACCATACCTGCATCACCTTTCTTTATCCATGAAAAATGAGTTTTTTTTCAATCAAATGTATCCCAAAAATGTTTAGATGGTGTATAGGTCATAATGGGAGATTTTTGCGCGAAAATCTTTCCGTGAAATTTTCGGACCAAAAGTGACCATATCGGGATCACCTTTCATTAACCATCAAAAATGAGTTGTTTTCGCTCAAATGTGTCCCAAACATGATTAGATGGTGTATAGGTCATAATGGGAGCTTTTTGCGCGAAAAGCTTTCCGTGAAATTTTCGGACCAAAAGTGACCATTTTGGCATCACCGACGTCACCTTTCTTTATGCATCAAAACTGAGTTGTTTTCACTCAAATGATTTCCAAACATGTTTATATCGTGTGTAGTTCATAGTGGGAGGTTTTTGCGCGAAAAACTCACTGCCTCCTCTGATGCACTTTGGACATCCATCATTGCCTAGTTGAGCTCTGAGTTCGCCATGTCTGATCTAGGGCCGTTGACTTATTTATTGGGGGTCTCCGTGGAGTGTCATGGGTCTGGGTTGTTTCTCTCCCAGAGTAAGTATGCGGCCGAAATTGTTGCTCGGGCCAAGATGTGCAACTGCAAGCCTGTCGCCACACCTATCGATTTCTCCAACAAGCTCAGCGCCCACTCTGGTCTTCTGTTCGATGATCCCACATTGTATCGGAGTCTTGCTGGGGCGTTACAGTATCTTACCTCTACACGGCCATACATCAGCTATGCCGTTCAACAGATCTGCCTGTTTATGCATGCACCTAGAGAGCCGCACTTTCAGGCCCTGAAGCGGATCATTTGGTATATTAGTGGTACACTGGATATGATCTCCCCTTCCTCACGGCATGACCTCATCACCTACACGGATGCGGATTGGGGTAGATGTCCTGATACACGTCGCTCTATGTCTGGTTATTGTGTCTTCCTCAATGACACTCTTGTGTCGTGGTCGGCGAAGCGTCAGTCTGTGGTGTCGAGATCCAGTGCGGAAGATGAGTACAGGGGTGTCGCCAACGTTGTGTCCGAGTGCTCCTGGCTGCGCAATCTCCTGCTAGAGCTCCGCTGCCCTCTACAGAAGGCAACCCTGGTCTACAAAGACAATGTTTCTACTATCTATCTCGCCAGCAACCCGGTCCAACATCAGCACACGAACCACATTGAGCTTGATCTTCATTTTGTTCGGGACAAGGTTGCTCTTGGACATGTTCGTGTACAATATGTCCCATCCTCCTATCAGTACGCTGATATCTTCACCAAGGGTTTACCACGTCAGCTGTTCCTTGATTTCCGGTCCAGTATCACTGTTCGGGACCCTCCACTTTCGACTACGGGGGTTTGATAGATTACATATTCATATTGTATATAGCATATGGGCCTAAAAGCCCAATCTGACTTACTTGTAATCTATATATGTTCATATGATGAGGAATGAAACCCTAAGGAGGATTTTACACCAAACATACATTTCTACAGTTTGCCCTAGCCGAAACCAATACCCACAAACACAACGCTCCACTCCGACCACCCTACCACCACCATACAACCACCACCATTTCCGTCAGCCACCTTCCACCTTTAAAAAAATACATTTCCTGCATTTTACCCATTTTTCTTTTCTATTTTCAGATTTTCAAAAAAGAAAACACAAAAAAAATCAGAAAAAGAAAAGGTCAAGCCAAATCCCTACATTTTAGCACTTTGTTGCCCACCTCTCAACAACTCCAACATTCTATTTCTTTCACCAAAAGCTCACGTTTTTTTTGGTTTTTCTTTCTTAATTAGTTAGTCATTGCATTTTTATTTTCTGAAAAAAAAAAGAAAATTCAGAATTAAAAAAAATCAGATTTTCGAAAGTAAAAAAAAAAAGAAAGAAAGAAAAAGAATTCAGAAAAAAAAAATCAGATTTGAGTTGAGTTTGTTCTTGAGTTCTTGAGTATGAAGTGCAAGTGTTCAACAAAGAGTCATAGTTGATTGTGTGGAGCTAAGCGTAACTCATCCATTTCAACCCTTCCTTTGCGTACCAACAATAACCATACTTGTAGTTTGGAGTTAAACAAGTTGAATTGATCAAGTTTTGTGCTTAGTTTGTCTTTCGATTCTACTCTTATTGCTCTTCCAGTTCTTGTTATTGTTTCTTCACTTCTGAAAATTAATTGTCGCAGCTCATACCTTTGATTGACTAGCTTATCTTCATTGGTCGGTCATTCATATGAGAGTGAGCTAAACACATGAGTGAAACACATGTGAGGTTGTTTTATTACACTAACCGTATAAAGTTTCCCTTTAGTGTGTTTCCTCGTGTATCAAACAGGTGAAGAATGCCATATCCCTCACTTAAAGCATAGATTCGAGGATGAATCTTCTTAAGAAGGGGAGAATGATGAAGGGAAAAGAAGGGGTGCTTATCAAGTTTGAATCGTTCACCAGATTTGACAGCTTTGCGGCGTCTCTGTAAAATGGGTCGTTCGGAGTCCGTATTGATCCGATTGGTTCGTGCCATACCTTGTTGGAACGAGCACGAAGAGATCTACAACTTTGCTGTTGAAGGTTTTTCCAGAACTCACCAACAACATGGCCGAAAATCATCATCTTTGAAGCTATTCACTGTTTGGACGAAAATATTAGTTAGTTATTTTATTTATTTACTTTTAGTATTTTTATAAAGTTATTTTTGTGTTTTAGTAGGCCTATAAATAAGATTTTAGGAGTTAATTTGAGGGAGACATTTTTTTCATTTGAAAAATCAGATTTTTAGAGAGAGTGTTCTCTTAGGAGAAAACCGAGTTCCCCTGCGTGGGATAGGTTTTGATGGATCGTTCATAGCTTGGTTTGTCTTGTGTGTGTTGATCCTCGCCATAGGATTGGTGCTATCAAGCTTCCACGAGCCCTCTTCTCGTGCTCCTTGGATACGTCCTTGGTTGTGTGAGATTGTAGAGATTGGTTAGCTAGTCGTTGGTTTGGGACTTTGATCAATCGGGATCAAGGGTCTTCTCCTCGTTCTACCTAGACTTTCTCATTGTAAAGCTTGGTCTTTTGATCATTCGGTTTGGTTCTCGATTGGAATAGCATCGAGGGTCTTGTCGTTGTTTCGTTGGGTTATCCTTCTTATTATCTATCTATCTACATATTTGGTTCATTCTTTCCATTGCATTGTGTCTTTATCATATTTTCCTCTTGTTGTTCTTGTTGGCGTCGCTGATGTCGAAGATCGGGCCACTCTACGGCTAATCCCCGTATCATCACAGGGAAGAGTTCTACCCTTCAGAGGACGATGATGAATTCCAAGAAGAGGACCATTGGGAGCACCGTCCCAGGAGGAATGACAGGGGTCGACACCACCATAGAGCACCTAGGGAGCCTGAGCAAGACGACGTGGGCAAGGTGAAGGTGGATTCCGTCATTCGAGGGCAAGTGCGATCCGGATGCTTACATGGATTGGGAGACCAAGATGGAGCAAATCTGGAATTGCCACAACTTCTCCGCTCAGAAAAAGGTACAACTCGCTTCTCTTGAATTTCAAGGTTTTGCACTAATTTGGTGGGATAATCTTTTTAAAGAAAGGAGAAGAGCTTCAGACGCGCCCATTGCTACTTGAGAACAAATGAAGGCGCTGATGAGGAGAAGATTCATACCACAACACTACTCCCGCGAGCTCAAGCAACGATTGGAGAATCTCAAGCAGGGAGGTAAGAGTGTTGAAGAAACCTTCAACGCTATGCAGGAAGCTATGGTAAGAGCTAATGTTATTGAAGATGAAGAAGATACCATGGCTAGGTTTCTTAGGTTTTTGCATCCTTCTTTAGCTCATGAGATTGATTGTTTTCCTTATTCTACTATTACTGACCTTTTGCATTTAGCTATGAAAGTAGAAAGGATTGCTAGATATAGGAGCCAAGGAGGACGGAGTGGAAGGGGTCAGCCCCAAGGATGGCGCCAAAGCCGTGTCCAACAGCCCCAAGGGCGCGCCGACGGTGGTGCCAGGGACAAGGAAACCCAAGGTCGAACACAGGGTGAGCAAGTCGACAAGGGTAAGGCGTCTATGGCTGCGAAGGGCACGTCTGGGGCATCTACTGGCCCTAAAGGGAGTAATCCTAATCCTTCTACTAGATCTAGAGATATTGTGTGTTTTAAATGTCAAGGTAGAGGTCATGTTATGAAGGATTTCCCTAATAAGAAGACTCTCATGATTAATCACCTAGGAGAATTTGAATATGAAAATTCTTGTGATGAAAATGATGAGCATGTTGATAATGATCACGATCTTAATTTACTTGCTTATGATGATGATGATTGCATTGAATATGAACATGGTGATTCTTTGATTGTTAGGAGAGTATTGAGTATTCAACCTACACCTTGTGATGATAATCAAAGAGAGAACTTGTTTCATACTAGATGCTTAGTTAAAGGAAAGGTTTGTAATGTGATCATTGATGGTGGAAGTTGTTGTAACATAGCTAGTCAGGAGATGATTGATAAACTTCAACTTCACACTATACAACACCCTAGACCTTATAAATTGCATTGGATAAATGACTGTGGTAATTTAAAGGTTAACAAGCAAGCTAAAGTGCATATTAAATTAGGACATTATGAAGATGATGTTTTATGTGATATTGTGCCTATTCAAGCTTGTCATATACTTTTAGGCCGTCCTTGGAAATTTGATCGTAAGGTCTTGCATGATGGCTTCACTAATCGCTATTCCTTTGTTTTTTAGGGAAAGAACATCGTCCTCAAGCCTATGACACCAACACAGGTGGCCGAGGAGATTGAGAAGAGGAAGGTAAATGAAGGTAAGGTAGTTAGGGAGGCTCAAGCGAGCCAAGCCACTACCCCTACTCGGCCGAAGGATGTTCTCTTGGCATCCAAGAGAGCGTTTGTAGGCGAGTTTGTGGATGGGGAAACAACCCTCATGCTCCTATGCAAAGGGTTGAATATGTTGAGTGAGGAGCTTCGAGCTACCCTCCCTCCTCACATCCTATCTCTTATTGAAGAGTATAAGGATGTCTTCCCCGATGACATATCACCGGGCCTACCCCCTATTTGTGGCATTGAGCATCAAATTGATTTCATTCCGGGGGCTGCATTACCTAATAGGCCTACTTATCGCATGAATCCCACTGAAACTCAAGAAGTTCAATCCCAAGTCCAAGAATTGTTGGATAAGGGATACATTAGGGAATTTTTGAGTCCTTGTGCTGTTCCTGTGTTATTAGTCCCTAAGAAAGATAGTTCATGGAGAATGTGTGTAGATTGTAGGGCTATTAACAACATTACTGTAAAATATCGTCACCCTATCCCTCGCTTAGATTACATGTTAGATGAGTTGCATGGTGCCTCTATATTTTCTAAAATTGATTTAAAGAGTGGTTACCATCAATTTAGACTCTATGAATGGTTAGTCATGCCTTTTGGATTAACTAACGCTCCTAGTACTTTCATGCGATTAATGAATCATGTGCTTAGAAACTTCATAGGTAAGTTTGTTGTTGTTTATTTCGATGATATTCTTATTTACAGCAAAACATCTAACGAACATGAAGCACATTTAAGGGAAGTACTCTCTACACTTAGATTAGAGCACTTGTATGCAAATCATCAGAAATGTGAATTGTGCAATAATCAAGTGTCTTTTCTTTGTTTTATAGTGAGCTCTAATGGACTACAAGTTGATGAAGCCAAGATCAAAGCGATCCAGGAGTGACCGACCCCTACTTCAATCGACCATGTCAGGAGTTTTCATGGACTGGCGAGCTTCTACAGGCGATTTGTGGTCGAATCCTTTCCAAGAAGGGGAGGTTGATGCGAGACCATCCAAGACACCTCCGAACACACCTATCATAGTTGGGTATGGACCTATGACACGAGCTCGTGCTAAGAAGCTTCAAAGGGAGTCATTCATGTTCGTGACCCATGTCCTATTCTCAAGTGCGATTCAACTTCAAGAGGAGCCCTTGAAGACTTATCTATGTTCTTCTCTTGCTGTTGGCCTCGACGTCGATACCAGAACCCTCGACGCCGAGAACTGGCACCTAGTTTCTTAGGAATACCGAAATCGCCTAAGTGTGGAACCCCCTTTTATTGCTATTTTTGGTAACACTTTTACTTAAGTTATTTTAGGTAACTATAGGGGTTATTTTTTATTATTCTTTTAATTATTTATTTTTATCTAAATCAGCCCTAGGGTTATATTAGACGGCTGATCCCCTTGTTTCAAACTCACATCCTTCATTATTGAAATTTCTCTCTTTTGTGTGAAACACATTGAGTGCAAGTCGATCGATTCGTAGCCAGGCTTATCGATTGCAAATTGGTATCGTTTCAACTTGGTTTGCCTTATGTTTGTCAATCTCGCGAAGGTTTGGTAAGTCCTAGTATCCACAAGCCCCCTCCTTGTGCCTCCAAGTTGTCTGCTTGGTTGTTTAGGCTGTAGAGGCGGGTTATATAGTCATTGGTGTTGGTTTCTACCTTCTACGGAAGCCTGGGGTCTTCATATTGTTCTATACAGATCGATTCACCCATCTATCGAGTCTTTCTATTCTATTTCGAGTCTTGTTCTTTCCATTACAGCCGCATATTTCTTGTTCTTGCTGCGTTCTTGAGTTCTTGATTGAATCTTGATTGAGTTCTTGAGTTCTTGCATTGTTCTTATTCAATTCTTGAATTTGTGTCTTGATTGTCGAAAGATCGGGCACCCTACGGCTTACGCCGTATCACTTTCCCTGAAATTTTCGGACCAAAAGTAACCTTTTCGGCATCACCGACGTCACCTTTCTTTATTCATTAAAACGGAGTTTTTTTCGCTCAAATTGTGCCAAACGTGTTTATATGGAGTATAGGCCATAATAGGAGCTTTCAGCGCAAAAAGCTTTCCGTGAAATTTTCGGACCAAAAGTGACCACATCGGCATCACCTTTCTTTAACCATCAAAATGAGTTGTTTTCGCTCAAATGTGTCCCAAACATGTTTAGATGGTGTATAGGTCATAATGGGAGCTTTTTGCGTGAAAAGCTTTTCGTGAAATTTTCGGACCAAAAGTGACCATTTCGGCATCACCGACGTCACCTTTCTTTATACATCAAAACTGAGTTGTTTTCACTCAAATGTGTCCCAAACATGTTTATATCGTGTGTAGTTCAAAATGGGAGCTTTTTGCACGAAAAGCTTTACGTGAAATTTTTGGACCAAAAGTGACCATATCGGCATCACCTTTCTTTAACCATCAAAAATGAGTTGTTTTCGCTCAAATGTGTCCCAAACATGTTTAGATGGTGTATAGGTCATAATGGGAGCTTTTTGCGCAAAAAGCATTCTGTGAAATTTTCGGACCAAAAGTGACCATTTCGGCATCACCGACGTCACCTTTCTTTATACATCAAAACTGAGTTGTTTTCGCCCAAATGTTTTCCAAACATATTTATATGGTGTATAGTTCATAATGGGAGCTTTTTGCGCGAAAATCTTTCCGTGAAATTTTCGACCAAAAGTGACCATATCGGCATCACCTTTTTTGAACCATAAAAAATGAGTCGTTTTCGCTCAAATGTGTCCCAAACATGTTTAGATGGTGTATAGCTTATAATGGAAACTTTTTGCGCGAAAAGCTTTCCGTGAAATTTTCGGACCAAAAATGACCATTTTAGCATCACCGACGTCACCTTTCTTTATACATCAAAACTGAGTAATTTTTGCTCAAATGTGTCCCAAACATGTTTAGATGGTGTATAGGTCATAATGGGAGCTTTTTGCGTGAAAAGCTTTCCATGAAATTTTCGGACCAAAAGTGACCATTTCGGCATCACCGACGTCACCTTTCTTTATCCATCACAACTGAGTTGTTTTTGCTCAAATGTGTCCCAAAGATATTTTTTTGGTGTATAGGTCATAATAGAAGCTTTTTGCTCGAAAAGCTTTCCGTGAAATTTTCGGACCAAAAGTAACCATTTCGGCATCACCGTCGTCACCTTTCTTTATCCATCAAAACTGAGTTGTTTTCGCTCAAATGTATGCGAAACGTGTTTATATGGAGTATAGGCCATAATAGGAGCTTTCTGCGAGAAAAGCTTTCCGTCAAATTTTTGGACCAAAGTGACCATATCGGCATCACCTTTCTCTATCCATCATAAATGAGTTGTTTTCGCTCAAATGTGTCCCAAATATGTTTAGATGGTGTATAGGTCATAATAGGAGATTTTTGAGCGAAAAGCTTTCCGTGAAATTTTCGGACCAAAAGTAACCGTTTCGGCATCACAGTCGTCACCTTTCTTTATCCATCAAAACAGAGTTGTTTTCGCTCAAATGTATGCGAAACGTGTTTATAAGGAGTATAGGCACTAATAGGAGCTTTCTGCGCGAAAAGCTTTCCGTGAAATTTTCGGACCAAAGTGACCATATCGGCATCACCTTTCTTTATCCACCATAAATGATTTGTTTTCGCTCAAATGTGTCCCAAACATGTTTAGATGGTGTATAATTCATAATGGGAGCTTTTTGCGCGAAAAGCATTTTGCGAAATTTTCGGACCAAAAGTGACCATTTCGGCATCACCGACGTCACCTTTCTTTATACATCAAAACTGAGTTGTTTTCGCTCAAATGTTTCCCAAACATGTTTATATGGTGTATAGTTCATAATGGGAGCTTTTGGCCCGAAAAGCTTTACGTGAAATTTTCGGACCAAAAGTGACCATTTCGGCATAACCGGCGTGACCTTTCTTTATCCATCAAAACTGAGTTGTTTTCGCTCAAATGTGTGCCAAACGTGTTTATATGGAGTATAGGCCATAGTAGGAGCTTTCAGCGCGAAAAGCTCTCCCTGAAATTTTCGGACCAAAAGTGACCATATCGGCATCACCTTTCATTTACCATAAAAAATGAGTTGTTTTAGCTCAAATGTGTCCCAAACATGTTTAGATGGTGTATATGTCATAATGAGAGCTTTTTGCGCGAAAAGCTTTCCGTGAAATTTTCGGACCAAAAGTGACCATTTCGGCATCACCGACGTCACCTTTCTTTATGCATCAAAACAGAGTTGTTTTCACTCAAATGTGTCCCTAACATGTTTATATCGTGTGTAGTTCATATTGGGAGCTTTTTGGGCGAAAAGCTCTCTGTGAAATTTTTGGACCAAAAGTAAACATTTCAGCATCACCGTCGTCACCTTTCTTTATCCATCAAAGTTGAGTTGTTTTCGCTCAAATGTGTGCCAAACGTGTTTATATGGAGTATAGGCCACAATAGGAGCTTTTTGCGCGAAAAGCTCTCTGTGAAATTTTCGGACCAAAAGTAACCATTTCGGCATCACAATCGTCACCTTTCTTTATCCATCAAAACAGAGTTGTTTTCGCTCAAATGTATGCGAAACGTGTTTATATGGAGTATAGGCCATAATAGGAGCTTTCTGCGCGAAAAGCTTTCCGTGAAATTTTCGTACCAAAGTGACCATATCGGCATCACCTTTCTTTATCCATCATAAATGAGTTGTTTCGCTCAAATGTGTCTCAAACATGTTTAGATGGTGTATAATTCATAATGGGAGCTTTTTGCGAGAAAAGCATTCTGTGAAATTTTCGGACCAAAAGTGACCATTTCGGCATCACTGACGTCACATTTCTTTATACATCAAAACTGAGTTGTTTTCGCTCAAATGTTTCCCAAACATGTTTATATGGTGTATAGTTCATAATGGGAGCTTTTTGCCCGAAAAGTTTTACGTGAAATTTTCGGACCAAAAGTGACCATTTCGGCATAACCAGCGTGACCTTTCTTTATCGATCAAAACTGCGTTGTTTTCGCTCAAATGTGTGCCAAACGTGTTTATATGGAGTATAGGCCATAATAGGAGCTTTCAGCGGGAAAAGCTCTCCCTGAAATTTTCGGACCAAAAGTGACCATATCGGCATCACCTTTCATTAACCATCAAAAATGAGTTGTTTTCGCTCAAAGGTGTCCCAAACATGATTAGATGGTGTATAGGTCATAATGGGAGCTTTTTGCGCGAAAAGCTTTCCGTGAAATTTTCGGACCAAAAGTGACCATTTTGGCATCACCGACGTCACCTTTCTTTATACATCAAAACTGATTTGTTTTCACTCAAATGAGTCCCAAACATGTTTATATCGTGTGTAGTTCATAGTGGGAGGTTTTTGCGCGAAAAGCTCTCTGTGAAATTTTCGGACCAAAAGTAACCATTTCGGCATCACCGTCGTCACCTTTCTTTATCCATGAAAGCTGAGTTGTTTTCGCTCAAATGTGTGTCAAACATGTTTATATAGAGTATAGGCCATAATAAGAGCTTTCTGCGCGAAAAGCTTTCCGTGAAATTTTCGGACCAAAGTGACCATACCGGCATCACCTTTCTTTATCCATGAAAAATGAGTTTTTTTTCAATCAAATGTGTCCCAAAAATGTTTAGATGGTGTATAGCTCATAATGGGAGATTTTGGCGCGAAAAGCTTTCCGTGAAATTTTCGGACCAAAAGTGACCATTTCGGCATCACCTACATGTCCTATCTTTATACATCAAAACTGAGTTGTTTTCACTCAAATGTGTCCTAAACATGTTTATATGGTGTATAGTTCATAATGGGAGCTTTTTGCGCGAAAAGCTTTCCATAAAATTTTCGAACCAAAAGTGACCATATCGGCATCTCCAATGTCACCTTTCTTTATCCATCAAAACTGAGTTGTTTTCGCTCAAATGTGTGCCAAACGTATTTATATGGAGTATAGGTCATAATAGGAGCTTTCTGCGCGAAAAGCTTTCCGTGAAATTTTCGGACCAAAAGTGACCATATCGACATCACCTTTCTTTATCCATAAAAAATGAGTTGTTTTCGCTCAAATGTGTCCCAAACATGTTTAGATGGTGTATAGATCATAATGAGAGCTTTTTGCGCGAAAAGCTTTCCGTGAAATTTTCGGACCAAAAGTGACCATTTCGGCATCACCGACGTGACCTTTCTTTGTGCATCAAAACAGAGTTGTTTTCACTCAAATGTGTCCTTAACATGTTTATATCGTGTGTAGTTCATATTGGGAGCTTTTTGCGCGAAAAGCTCTCTGTGAAATTTTTGGACCAAAAGTAACCATTTCGGCATCACCGTCGTCACCTTTCTTTATCCATCAAAGTTGAGCTGTTTTCGCTCAAATGTGTGCCAAACGTGTTTACATGGAGTATAGGCCACAATAGGAGCTTTTTGCGCGAAAAGCTCTCTGTGAAATTTTCCGACCAAAAGTAACCATTTCGGCATCACAATCGTCACCTTTCTTTATCCATCAAAACAGAGTTGTTTTCGCTCAAATGTATGCGAAACGTGTTTATATGGAGTATAGGCCACAATAGGAGATTTCTGCGCGAAAAGCTATCCGTGAAATTTTCGTACCAAAGTGACCATATCGGCATCACCATTCTTTATCCATCATAAATCAGTTGTTTCGCTCAAATGTGTCTCAAACATGTTTAGATGGTGTATAATTCATAATGGGAGCTTTTTGCGAGAAAAGCATTCTGTGAAATTTTCGGACAAAAAGTGACCATTTCGGCATCACTGAAGTCACCTTTCTTTATACATCAAAACTGAGTTGTTTTCGCTCAAATGTTTCCCAAACTTGTTTATATGGTGTATAGTTCATAATGTGAGCTTTTTGCCCGAAAAGCTTTACGTGAAATTTTCGGACCAAAAGTGACCATTTCGGCATAACCAGCGTGACCTTTCTTTATCGATCAAAACTGCGTTGTTTTCGCTCAAATGTGTGCCAAACATGTTTATATGGAGTATAGGCCATAATAGGAGCTTTAAGCGGGAAAAGCTCTCCTTGAAATTTTCGGACCAAAAGTGACCATATCGGCATCACCTTTCATTAACCATCAAAAATGAGTTGTTTTCGCTCAAAGGTGTCCCAAACATGATTAGATGGTGTATAGGTCATAATGGGAGCTTTTTGCGCGAAAAGCTTTCCGTGAAATTTTCGGACCAAAAGTGACCATTTTGGCATCACCGACGTCACCTTTCTTTATGCATCAAAACTGAGTTGTTTTCACTCAAATGAGTCCCAAACATGTTTATATCGTGTGTAGTTCATAGTGGGAGGTTTTTGCGCGAAAAGCTTTCCATGAAATTTTCGGACCAAAAGTAACCATTTCGGCATCACCATCGTCACCTCTATTTATCCATGAAAGCTGAGTTGTTTTCGCTCAAATGTGTGTCAAACATGTTTATATGGAGTATAAGCCATAATAGGAGCTTTCTGCGCGAAAAGCTTTCCGTGAAATTTTCGGACCAAAGTGACCATATTGGCATCACCTTTCTTTATCCATCACAAATGAGTTGTTTTCGCTCAAATGTGTCCCAAATATGTTTAGATGGTGTATTGGTCATAGTGGGAGCTTTTTGCGCGAAAAGCTCTCGGTGAAATTTTCGGACCAAAAGTAACCATTTCGGCATCACCGTCGTCACCTTTCTTTATCAATGAAAGCTGAGTTGTTTTCGCTCAAATGTGTGTCAAACGTGTTTATATGGAGTATAGGCCATAATGGAAGCTTTTTGCGCGAAAAGCTTTCCTTGAAATTTACAGACCAAAGTGACCATACCTGCATCACCTTTCTTTATCCATGAAAAATGAGTTTTTTTTCAATCAAATGTATCCCAAAAATGTTTAGATGGTGTATAGGTCATAATGGGAGATTTTTGCGCGAAAATCTTTCCGTGAAATTTTCGGACCAAAAGTTACCATATCGGGATCACCTTTCATTAACCATCAAAAATGAGTTGTTTTCGCTCAAATGTGTCCCAAACATGATTAGATGGTGTATAGGTCATAATGGGAGCTTTTTGCGCGAAAAGCTTTCCGTGAAATTTTCGGACCAAAAGTGACCATTTTGGCATCACCGACGTCACCTTTCTTTATGCATCAAAACTGAGTTGTTTTCACTCAAATGAGTCCCAAACATGTTTATATCGTGTGTAGTTCATAGTGGGAGGTTTTTGCGCGAAAAGCTCTCTGTGAAATTTTCGGACCAAAAGTAACCATTTCGGCATCACCGTCGTCACCTTTCTTTATCCATGAAAGCTAAGTTGTTTTCGCTCAAATGTGTGTCAAACATGTTTATATAGAGTATAGGCCATAATAAGAGCTTTCTGCACGAAAAACATTCCGTGAAATTTTCGGACCAAAGTGACCATACCGGCATAACCTTTCTTTATACATCAAAACTGAGTTGTTTTCACTCAAATGTGTCCCAAACATGTTTATATCGTGTGTAGTTCATAATGGGAGCTTTTTGCGCGAAAAGCTTTTCGTGAAATTTTCGGACCAAAAGTGACCATATCGGCATCACCTTTCTTTAACCATAAAAAATGAGTTGTTTTCCCTCAAATGTGTCCTAAACATGTTTAGATGGTGTATAGGTCATAATGGGAGCTTTTTGCGCGAAAAGCATTCTGTAAAAGTTTCGGACAAAAAGTGACCATTTCGGCATCACCGACGTCACCTTTCTTTATAAATCAAAACTGAGTTGTTTTTGCTCAAATGTTTCCCCAACATATTTATATGGTGTATAATTCATAATAAGAGCTTTTTGCGCGAAAATCTTTCCGTGAAATTTTCGTACCAAAAGTGAACATATCGAGATCACCTTTCTTTAACCATCAAAAATTAGTTGTTTTCGCTCAAATGTGTCCCAAACATGTTTAGATGGTGTATAGGTTATAATGGGAGCTTTTTGCGGGAAAAGCTTTCCGTGAAATTTTCGGACCAAAAGTGACCATTTCGGCATCACCGACGTCACCTTTCTTTATACATCAAAACTGAGTTGTTTTCACTCAAATGTGTCCCTAATATGTTTATATCGTGTGTAGTTCATAATGGGAGCTTTTTGCTCGAAATGCTTTCCGTGAAATTTTCGGACCAAAAGTGACCATACCGGCATCACCGACGTCACCATTCTTTATCCATCACAACTGTGTTGTTTTTGCTCAAATGTGTCCCAAAGATATTTTTTTGGTGTATAGGTCATAATATATAGAAGCTTTTTGCTCGAAAAGCATTCCGTGCAATTTTCGGACCAAAAGTAACCATTTCGGCATCACCGTCGTCACCTTTCTTTATCCATGAAAGCTAAGTTGTTTTCGCTCAAATGTGTGTCAAACATGTTTATATAGAGTATAGGCCATAATAAGAGCTTTCTGCACGAAAAACATTCCGTGAAATTTTCGGACCAAAGTGACCATACCGGCATAACCTTTCTTTATACATCAAAACTGAGTTGTTTTCACTCAAATGTGTCCCAAACATGTTTATATCGTGTGTAGTTCATAATGGGAGCTTTTTGCGCGAAAAGCTTTTCGTGAAATTTTCGGACCAAAAGTGACCATATCGGCATCACCTTTCTTTAACCATAAAAAATGAGTTGTTTTCCCTCAAATGTGTCCTAAACATGTTTAGATGGTGTATAGGTCATAATGGGAGCTTTTTGCGCGAAAAGCATTCTGTAAAAGTTTCGGACAAAAAGTGACCATTTCGGCATCACCGACGTCACCTTTCTTTATAAATCAAAACTGAGTTGTTTTTGCTCAAATGTTTCCCCAACATATTTATATGGTGTATAATTCATAATAAGAGCTTTTTGCGCGAAAATCTTTCCGTGAAATTTTCGTACCAAAAGTGAACATATCGAGATCACCTTTCTTTAACCATCAAAAATTAGTTGTTTTCGCTCAAATGTGTCCCAAACATGTTTAGATGGTGTATAGGTTATAATGGGAGCTTTTTGCGGGAAAAGCTTTCCGTGAAATTTTCGGACCAAAAGTGACCATTTCGGCATCACCGACGTCACCTTTCTTTATACATCAAAACTGAGTTGTTTTCACTCAAATGTGTCCCTAATATGTTTATATCGTGTGTAGTTCATAATGGGAGCTTTTTGCTCGAAATGCTTTCCGTGAAATTTTCGGACCAAAAGTGACCATACCGGCATCACCGACGTCACCATTCTTTATCCATCACAACTGTGTTGTTTTTGCTCAAATGTGTCCCAAAGATATTTTTTTGGTGTATAGGTCATAATATATAGAAGCTTTTTGCTCGAAAAGCTTTCCGTGCAATTTTCGGACCAAAAGTAACCATTTCGGCATCACCGTCGTCACCTTTCTTTATCCGTCAAAACTGAGTTGTTTTTGCTCAAATGAATGCAAAACTTGTTTATATGGAGTATAAGCCATAATAGAAGCTTTCTGTGCAAAAACCTTTCCGTGAAATTTTCGGACCAAAGTGACCATATTGGCATCACATTTCTTTATCCATCACAAATGAGTTGCTTTCGCTCAAATGTGTCCCAAATATGTTTAGATGGTGTATAGGTCATAGTGGGATCTTTTTGCGCGAAAAGCTCTATGTGAAATTTTCGGACCAAAAGTAACCATTTCGGCATCACCGTCGTCACCTTTCTTTATCAATGAAAGCTGAGTTGTTTTCGCTCAAATGTGTGTCAAACGTGTTTATATGGAGTATAGGCCATAATAGGAGCTTTCTGCGCGAAAAGCTTTCCTTGAAATTTACAGACCAAAGTGACCATACCTGCATCACCTTTCTTTATCCATGAAAAATGAGTTTTTTTTCAATCAAATGTATCCCAAAAATGTTTAGATGGTGTATAGGTCATAATGGGAGATTTTTGCGCGAAAATCTTTCCGTGAAATTTTCGGACCAAAAGTGACCATATCGGGATCACCTTTCATTAACCATCAAAAATGAGTTGTTTTCGCTCAAATGTGTCCCAAACATGATTAGATGGTGTATAGGTCATAATGGGAGCTTTTTGCGCGAAAAGCTTTCCGTGAAATTTTCGGACGAAAAGTGACCATTTTGGCATCACCGACGTCACCTTTCTTTATGCATCAAAACTGAGTTGTTTTCACTCAAATGAGTCCCAAACATGTTTATATCGTGTGTAGTTCATAGTGGGAGGTTTTTGCGCGAAAAGCTCTCTGTGAAATTTTCGGACCAAAAGTAACCATTTCGGCATCACCGTCGTCACCTTTCTTTATCCATGAAAGCTGAGTTGTTTTCGCTCAAATGTGTGTCAAACATGTTTATATAGAGTATAGGCCATAATAAGAGCTTTCTGCGCGAAAAGCTTTCCGTGAAATTTTCGGACCAAAGTGACCATACCGGCATCACCTTTCTTTATCCATGAAAAATGAGTTTTTTTTCAATCAAATGTATCCCAAAAATGTTTAGATGGTGTATAGCTCATAATGGGAGATTTTTGCGCGAAAAGCTTTCCGTGAAATTTTCGGACCAAAAGTGACCATTTCGGCATCACCTACGTATCCTATCTTTAGACATCAAAACTGTGTTGTTTTCACTCAAATGTGTCCTAAACATGTTTATATGGTGTATAGTTCATAATGGAAGCTTTTTGCGCGAAAAGCTATCCATGAAATTTTCGAACCAAAAGTGACCATATCGGCATCACCTTCCTTTATCCATCAAAAATGTGTTGTTTTCACTCAAATGTGTCCCAAACATGTTTAGATGGTGTATAGGTCATAATGGGAATTTTTTGCGCGAAAAGCTTTCCGTGAAATTTCGGACTAAAAGTTACCATTTCGGCATCACCGACGACACCTTTCTTTATACATTAAAACTGAGTTGTTTAAACTCAAATGTGTCCCAAACATGTTTAGATGGTGTATAGGTCATAATGTGAGCTTTTTGCGCAAAAAGCTTTCCGTGAAATTTTCGGACCAAAAGTGACGATTTCGGCATCACCGACGTCACCTTTCTTTATACATCAAAACTGAGTTGTTTTCGCTCAAATGTTTCCCAAACATATTTATATGGTGTATAGTTCATAATGGGAGCTTTTTGCGCGAAAAGCTTTCCGTGAAATTTTCGGACCAAAAGTGACCATATCTTGATCACCTTTCTGTAACCATCAAAAATGAGTTTTTTTCGCTCAAATGTGTCCCAAACATTTTTAGATGGTGTATAGGTCATAATGGATGCTTTTTGCGCGAAAAGCTTTCCGTAAAATTTTCTGACCAAAAATGACCATTTCGGCATCACCGACGTCACCTTTCTTTATACATCAAAACTGAGTTATTTTTGGTCAAATGTGTCCCAAACATGTTTAGATGGTGTATAGGTCATAATGGGAGCTTTTTGCGCGAAAAGCTTTCCTTGAAATTTTCGGACTAAAAGTGATCATTCCGGCATCACCGACGTCACCTTTCTTTATACATCAAAACTGAGTTGTTTTCACTCAAATATGTCCCAAACATGTTTATATCGTGTGTAGTTCATAATGGGAGCTTTTTGCGCGAAAAGCTTTTCGTGAAATTTTCGGACCAAAAGTGACCATATCGGCATCACCTTTCTTTAACCATAAAAAATGAGTTGTTTTCCCTCAAATGTGTCCTAAACATGTTTAGATGGTGTATAGGTCATAATGGGAGCTTTTTGCGCGAAATGCATTCTGTAAAATTTTCGGACAAAAAGTGACCATTTCGGCATCACCGACGTCACCTTTCTTTATAAATCAAAACTGAGTTGTTTATGCTCAAATGTTTCCCAAACATATTAATATGGTGTATAATTCATAATAAGAGCTTTTTGCGCGAAAATCTTTCCGTGAAATTTTCGGACCAAAAGTGACCATTTCGGGATCACCTTTCTTTAACCATCAAAAATTAGTTGTTTTCGCTCAAATGTGTCTCAAACATGTTTAGATGGTGTATAGGTCATAATGGGAGCTTTTTGCGGGAAAAGCTTTCCGTGAAATTTTCGGACCAAAAGTGACCATTTCGGCATCACCGACGTCACCTTTCTTTATACATCAAAATTGAGTTGTTTTCACTCAAATGTGTCCCTAATATGTTTATATCGTGTGTAGTTCATAATGGGAGCTTTTTGCTCGAAATGCTTTCCGTGAAATTTTCGGACCAAAAGTGACCATACCGGCATCACCGGCGTCACCTTTCTTTATCCATCACAACTGAGTTGTTTTTGTTCAAATGTGTCCCAAAGATATTTTTTTGGTGTATAGGTCATAATATATAGAAGCTTTTTGCTCGAAAAGCTTTCCGTGCAATTTTCGGACCAAAAGTAACCATTTCGGCATCACCGTCGTCACCTTTCTTTATCCGTCAAAACTGAGTTGTTTTTGCTCAAATGAATGCAAAACTTGTTTATATGGAGTATAAGCCATAATAGGAGCTTTCTGCGCAAAAACCTTTCCGTGAAATTTTCGGACCAAAGTGACCATATTGGCATCACATTTCTTTATCCATCACAAATAAGTTGTTTTCGCTCAAATATGTCCCAAATATGTTTAGATGGTGTATAGGTCATAGTGGGAGCTTTTTGCGCGAAAAGCTTTCCGTGAAATTTTCGGACCAAAAGTGACCATTTTGGCATCACCGACGTCACCTTTCTTTATGCATCAAAACTGAGTTGTTTTCACTCAAATGAGTCCCAAACATGTTTATATCGTGTGTAGTTCATAGTGGGAGGTTTTTGCGCGAAAAGCTCTCTGTGAAATTTTCGGACCAAAAGTAACCATTTCGGCATCACCGTCGTCACCTTTCTTTATCCATGAAAGCTGAGTTGTTTTCGCTCAAATGTGTGTCAAACATGTTTATATAGAGTATAGGCCATAATAAGAGCTTTCTGCGCGAAAAGCTTTCCGTGAAATTTTCGGACCAAAGTGACCATACCGGCATCACCTTTCTTTATCCATGAAAAATGAGTTTTTTTTTCAATCAAATGTGTCCCAAAAATGTTTAGATGGTGTATAGCTCATAATGGGAGATTTTTGCGCGAAAAGCTTTCCGTGAAATTTTCGAACCAAAAGTGACCATTTCGGAATCACCTACGTATCCTATCTTTATACATCAAAACTGCGTTGTTTTCACTCAAATGTGTCCTAAACATGTTTATATGGTGTATAGTTCATAATGGAAGCTTTTTGCGCGAAAAGCTATCCATGAAATTTTCGAACCAAAAGTGACCATATCGGCATCACCTTCCTTTATCCATCAAAAATGTGTTGTTTTCACTCAAATGTGTCCCAAACATGTTTAGATGGTGTATAGGTCATAATGGGAGCTTTTTGCGCGAAAAGCTTTCCGTGAAATTTCGGACTAAAAGTGACCATATCGGGATCACCTTTCATTAACCATCAAAAATGAGTTGTTTTCGCTCAAATGTGTCCCAAACATGATTAGATGGTGTATAGGTCATAATGGGAGCTTTTTGCGCGAAAAGCTTTCCGTGAAATTTTCGGACCAAAAGTGACCATTTTGGCATCACCGACGTCACCTTTCTTTATGCATCAAAACTGAGTTGTTTTCACTCAAATGAGTCCCAAACATGTTTATATCGTGTGTAGTTCATAGTGGGAGGTTTTTGCGCGAAAAGCTCTCTGTGAAATTTTCGGACCAAAAGTAACCATTTCGGCATCACCGTCGTCACCTCTCTTTATCCATGAAAGCTGAGTTGTTTTCGCTCAAATGTGTGTCAAACATGTTTATATAGAGTATAGGCCATAATAAGAGCTTTCTGCGCGAAAAGCTTTCCGTGAAATTTTCGGACCAAAGTGACCATACCGGCATCACCTTTCTTTATCCATGAAAAATGAGTTTTTTTTCAATCAAATGTGTCCCAAAAATGTTTAGATGGTGTATAGCTCATAATGGGAGATTTTTGCGCGAAAAGCTTTCCGTGAAATTTTCGGACCAAAAGTGACCATTTCGGCATCACCTACGGATCCTATCTTTATACATCAAAACTGCGTTGTTTTCACTCAAATGTGTCCTAAACATGTTTATATGGTGTATAGTTCATAATGGAAGCTTTTTGCGCGAAAAGCTATCCATGAAATTTTCGAACCAAAAGTGACCATATCGGCATCACCTTCCTTTATCCATCAAAAATGTGTTGTTTTCACTCAAATGTGTCCCAAACATGTTTAGATGGTGTATAGGTCATAATGGGAGCTTTTTCCGCGAAAAGCTTTCCGTGAAATTTCGGACTAAAAGTTACCATTTCGGCATCACCGACGACACCTTTCTTTATACATCAAAACTGAGTTGTTTAAACTCAAATGTGTCCCAAACATGTTTAGATGGTGTATAGGTCATAATGTGAGCTTTTTGCGCAAAAAGCTATCCGTGAAATTTTCGGACCAAAAGTGACCATTTCGGCATCACCGACGTCACCTTTCTTTATACATCAAAACTGAGTTGTTTTCGCTCAAATTTTTCCCAAACATATTTATATGATGTATAGTTCATAATGGGAGCTTTTTGCGCGAAAAGCTTTTCGTAAAATTTTCTGACCAAAAATGACCATTTCGGCATCACCGACGTCACCTTTCTTTATACATCAAAACTGAGTTATTTTTGGTCAAATGTGTCTCAAACATGTTTAGATGGTGTATAGGTCATAATGGGAGCTTTTTGCGCGAAAAGCTTTCCTTGAAATTTTCGGACTAAAAGTGATCATTCCGGCATCACCGACGTCACCTTTCTTTATACATCAAAACTGAGTTGTTTTCACTCAAATGTGTCCCAAACATGTTTATATCGTGTGTAGTTCATAATGGGAGCTTTTTGCGCGAAAAGCTTTTCGTGAAATTTTCGGACCAAAAGTGACCATATCGGCATCACCTTTCTTTAACCATAAAAAATGAGTTGTTTTCCCTCAAATGTGTCCTAAACATGTTTAGATGGTGTATAGGTCATAATGGGAGCTTTTTGTGCGAAATGCATTCTGTAAAATTTTCGGACAAAAAGTGACCATTTCGGCATCACCGACGTCACCTTTCTTTATAAATCAAAACTGAGTTGTTTATGCTCAAATGTTTCCCAAACATATTAATATGGTGTATAATTCATAATAAGAGCTTTTTGCGCGAAAATCTTTCCGTGAAATTTTCGGACCAAAAGTGACCATATCGGGATCACCTTTCTTTAACCATCAAAAATTAGTTGTTTTCGCTCAAATGTGTCTTAAACATGTTTAGATGGGGTATAGGTCATAATGGGAGCTTTTTGCGGGAAAAGCTTTCCGTGAAATTTTCGGACCAAAAGTGACCATTTCGGCATCACTGACGTCACCTTTCTTTATACATCAAAACTGAGTTGTTTTCACTCAAATGTGTCCCTAATATGTTTATATCGTGTGTAGTTCATAATGGGAGCTTTTGGCTCGAAATGCTTTCCGTGAAATTTTCGGACCAAAAGTGACCATACCGGCATCACCGGCGTCACCTTTCTTTATCCATCACAACTGAGTTGTTTTTGCTCAAATGTGTCCCACAGATATTTTTTTGGTGTATAGGTCATAATATATAGAAGCTTTTTGCTCGAAAAGCTTTCCGTGCAATTTTCGGACCAAAAGTAACCATTTCGGCATCACCGTCGTCACCTTTCTTTATCCATCAAAACTGAGTTGTTTTTGCTCAAATGTATGCAAAACTTGTTTATATGGAGTATAAGCCATAATAGGAGCTTTCTGCGCGAAAAGCTTTCCGTGAAATTTTCGGACCAAAGTGACCATATTGGCATCACGTTTCTTTATCCATTACAAATGAGTTGTTTTCGCTCAAATGTGTCCCAATTATGTTTAGATGGTGTATAGGTCATAGTGGGATCTTTTTGCGCGAAAAGCTCTCTATGAAATTTTCGGACCAAACGTAACCATTTCGGCATCACCGTCGTCACCTTTCTTTATCAATGAAAGGTGAGTTGTTTTCGCTCAAATGTGTGTCAAACGTGTTTATATGGAGTATAGGCCATAATAGGAGCTTTCTGCGCGAAAAGCTTTCCGTGAAATTTGCAGACCAAAGTGACCATACCTGCATCACCTTTCTTTATCCATGAAAAATGAGTTTTTTTTTCAATCAAATGTATCCCAAAAATGTTTAGATGGTGTATAGGTCATAATGGGAGATTTTTGCGCGAAAATCTTTCCGTGAAATTTTCGGACCAAAAGTGACCATATCGGGATCACCTTTCATTAACCATCAAAAATGAGTTGTTTTCGCTCAAATGTGTCCCAAACATGATTAGATGGTGTATAGGTCATAATGGGAGCTTTTTGCGCGAAAAGCTTTCCGTGAAATTTTCGGACCAAAAGTGACCATTTTGGCATCACCGACGTCACCTTTCTTTATGCATCAAAACTGAGTTGTTTTCACTCAAATGAGTCCCAAACATGTTTATATCGTGTGTAGTTCATAGTGGGAGGTTTTTGCGCGAAAAACTCTCTGTGAAATTTTCGGACCAAAAGTAACCATTTCGGCATCACCGTCGTCACCTTTCTTTATCCATGAAAGCTGAGTTGTTTTCGCTCAAATGTGTGTCAAACATGTTTATATAGAGTATAGGCCATAATAAGAGCTTTCTGCGCGAAAAGCTTTCCGTGAAATTTTCGGACCAAAGTGACCATACCGGCATCACCTTTCTTTATCCATGAAAAATGAGTTTTTTTTTCAATCAAATGTGTCCCAAAAATGTTTAGATGGTGTATAGCTCATAATGGGAGATTTTTGCGCGAAAAGCTTTCCGTGAAATTTTCGAACCAAAAGTGACCATTTCGGAATCACCTACGTATCCTATCTTTATACATCAAAACTGCGTTGTTTTCACTCAAATGTGTCCTAAACATGTTTATATGGTGTATAGTTCATAATGGGAGCTTTTTGCGCGAAAAGCTTTCCATGAAATTTTCGAACCAAAAGTGACCATATCGGCATCTCCAACGTCACCTTTCTTTATCCATCAAAACTGAGTTCTTTTCGCTCAGATGTGTGCCAAACGTGTTTATATGGAGTATAGGTCATAATAGGAGCTTTTTTCGCGAAAAGATTTCTGTGAAATTTTAGGACAAAAAGTGACCATTTCGGCATCACCGACGTCACCTTTCTTTATCCATCAAAACTGAGTTATTTTCGCTCAAATGTGTGCCAGACGTGTTTATATAGAGTATAGGTCATAATTGGAGCTTTCTACGTGAAAAGCTTTGCGTGAAATTTTTGGACCAAAAGTGACCATATCGGCATCACCTTCCTTTATTCATCAAAAATGTGTTGTTTTCACTCAAATGTGTCCCAAACATGTTTAGATGGTGTATAGGTCATAATGGGAGCTTTTTGCGCGAAAAGCTTTCCGTGGAATTTTCGGACTAAAAGTGATCATTACGGCATCACCGACGTCACCTTTCTTTATACATCAAAACTGAGTTGTTTTCACTCAAATGTGTCCCAAACATGTTTATATCATGTGTAGTTCATAATGGGAGCTTTTTGCGCGAAAAGCTTTTCGTGAAATTTTCGGACCCAAAGTGACCATATCGGCATCACCTTTCTTTAACCATAAAAAGTGAGTTGTTTTCGCTCAAATGTGTCCTAAACATGTTTAGATGGTGTATAGGTCATAATGGGAGCTTTTTGCGCGAAAAGCATTTTGTAAAATTTTTGGACAAAAAGTGATCATTTCGGCATCACCGACGTCACCTTTCTTTATAAATCAAAACTGAGTTGTTTTTGCTCAAATGTTTCCCAAACATATTTATATGGTGTATAGTTCATAATAAGAGCTTTTTGCGCGAAAATCTTTCCGTGAAATTTTCGGACCAAAAGTGACCATATCGGGATCACCTTTCTTTAACCATCAAAAATGAGTTGTTTTCGCTCAAATGTGTCCCAAACATGTTTAGATGGTGTATAGGTCATAATGGGAGCTTTTTGTGGGAAAAGCTTTCCGTGAAATTTTCGGACCAAAAGTGACCATTTCTGCATCACCGACGTCACCTTTCTTTATACATCAAAACTGAGTTGTTTTCACTCAAATGTGTCCCTAATATGTTTATATCGTGTGTAGTTCAAAATGGGAGCTTTTTGCTCGAAATGCTTTCCGTGAAATTTTCGGACCAAAAGTGACCATACCGGCATCACCGGCGTCACCTTTCTTTATCCATCACAACTGAGTTGTTTTTGCTCAAATGTGTCCCAAAGATATTTTTTTGGTGTATAGGTCATAATATATAGAAGCTTTTTGCTCGAAAAGCTTTCCGTGCAATTTTCGGACCAAAAGTAACCATTTCGAAATCACCGTCGTCACCTTTCTTTATCCATCAAAACTGAGTTGTTTTTGCTCAAATGTATGCAAAACGTGTTTATATGGAGTATAAGCCATAATAGGAGCTTTCTGCGTGAAAAGCTTTCCGTGAAATTTTCGGACCAAAGTGACCATATTTGCATCACCTTTCTTTATCCATCACAAATGAGTTGTTTTCGCTCAAATGTGTCCCAAATATGTTTAGATGGTGTATAGGTCATAGTGGGAGCTTTTTGCGCGAAAAGCTCTCTGTGAAATATTCGGACCAAAAGTAACCATTTCGGCATCACCGTCGTCACCTTTCTTTATCCATGAAAGATGAGTTGTTTTCGCTCAAATGTGTGTCAAACGTTTTTATATGGAGTATAGGTTATAATAGGAGTTTTCTGCGCGAAAAGCTTTCCGTGAAATTTTCAAACCAAAGTACCATACCTGCATCACCTTTCTTTATCCATGAAAAATGAGTTTTTTTTTCAATCAAATGTATCCCAAAAATGTTTAGATGGTGTATAGGTCATAATGGGAGATTTTTGCGCGAAAAGCTTTCCGTGAAATTTTCGGACCAAAAGTGACCATTTCGGCATCACCTACGTATCCTATCTTTATACATCAAAACTGAGTTGTTTTCACTCAAATGTGTCCTAAACATGTTTATATGGTGTATAGTTTATAATGGGAGCTTTTTGCGCGAAAAGCTTTTCGTGAAACTTTCGAACCAAAAGTGACCATATCGGCATCTCCAACGTCACCTTTCTTTATACATCAAAACTGAGTTGTTTTCGCTCAAATGTGTGCCAAACGTGTTTATATGGAGTATAGGTCATAATAGGAGCTTTCTGCGCGAAAAGCTTTCCGTGAAATTTTCGGACCAAAAGTGACCATATCGGCGTCACCTTTCTTTATCCATCAAAAATGAGTTGTTTTTCGCTTAAATGTGTCCCAAACATGTTTAGATGGTGTATAGGTCATAATGGGAGCTTTTTTCACGAAAAGCTTTCCGTGAAATTTTAGGACCAAAAGTGACCATTTCGGCATCACCGACGACACCTTTCTTTATCCATCAAAACTGAGTTGTTTTCACTCAAATGTGTGCCAGACGTGTTTAAATGGAGTATAGGTCATAATTGGAGCTTTCTACGCGAAAAGCTTTCCTTGAAATTTTCGGACCAAAAGTGAGCATATCGGCATCTCCTTCCTTTATCCATCAAAAATGTGTTATTTTCACTCAAATGTGTCCCAAACATGTTTAGATGGTGTATACGTCATAATGGGAGCTTTTTGCGCGAAAAGATTTCCGTGAAATTTCGGACCAAAAGTTACCATTTCGGCATCACCGACGTCACCTTTCTCTATACATCAAAACTGAGTTGTTTAAACTCTAATGCGTCCCAAACATGTTTAGATGGTGTATAGGTCATAATGTGAGCTTTTTTCGCGAAAAGCTTTCCGTGAAATTTTAGGACCAAAAGTGACCATTTCGGCATCACCGACGTCACCTTTCTTTATCCATCAAAACTGAGTTGTTTTCGCTCAAATGTGTGCCAGACGTGTTTAAATGGAGTATAGGTCATAATTGGAGCTTTCTACGCGAAAAGCTTTCCTTGAAATTTTCGGACCAAAAGTGAGCATATCGGCATCACCTTCCTTTATCCATAAAAAATGTGTTGTTTTCACTCAAATGTGTCTCAAACATGTTTAGATGGTGTATACGTCATAATGGGAGCTTTTTGCGCGAAAAGCTATCCATGAAATTTTCGAACCAAAAGTGACCATATCGGCATCACCTTCCTTTATCCATCAAAAATGTGTTGTTTTCACTCAAATGTGTCCCAAACATGTTTAGATGGTGTATAGGTCATAATGGGAATTTTTTGTGCGAAAAGCTTTCCGTGAAATTTCGGACTAAAAGTTACCATTTCGGCATCACCGACGACACCTTTCTTTTTACATCAAATCTGAGTTGTTTAAACTCAAATGTGTCCCAAACATGTTTAGATGGTGTATTGGTCATAATGTGAGCTTTTTGCGCAAAAAGCTTTCCGTGAAATTTTCGGACCAAAAGTGACCATTTCGGCATCACCGACGTCACCTTTCTTTATACATCAAAACTGAGTTGTTTTCGCTCAAATGTTTCCCAAACATATTTATATGGTGTATAGTTCATAATGGGAGCTTTTTGCGCGAAAAGCTTTCCGTGAAATTTTCGGACTAAAAGTGACCAAATCTTGATCACCTTTCTGTAACCATCAAAAATGAGTTTTTTTCGCTCAAATGTGTCCCAAACATTTTTAGATGGTGTATAGGTCATAATGGATGCTCTTTGCGCGAAAAGCTATCCGTAAAATTTTTTGACCAAAAATGACCATTTCGGCATCACCGACGTCACCTTTCTTTATACATCAAAACTGAGTTATTTTTGGTCAAATGTGTCCCAAGCATGTTTAGATGGTGTATAGGTCATAATGGGAGCTTTTTGCGCGAAAAGCTTTCCTTGAAATTTTTGGACTAAAAGTGATCATTCCGGCATCACCGACGTCACCTTTCTTTATACATCAAAACTGAGTTGTTTTCACTCAAATATGTCCCAAACATGTTTATATCGTGTGTAGTTCATAATGGGAGCTTTTTGCGCGAAAAGCTTTTCGTGAAATTTTCGGACCCAAAGTGACCATATCGGCATCACCTTTCTTTAACCACAAAAAATGAGTTGTTTTCGCTCAAATGTGTCCTAAACATGTTTAGATGGTGTATAGGTCATAATGGGAGCTTTTTGCGCGAAAAGCATTCTGTAAAATTTTCGGACCAAAAGTGACCATTTCGGCATCACCGACGTCACCTTTCTTTATAAATCAAAATTTGTGTTTTCGCTCAAATGTTTGCCAAACATATTTATATGGTGTATAGTTCATAATGAGAGCTTTTTGCGTGAAAATCTTTCCGTGAAATTTTCGGACCAAAAGTGACCATATCGGGATCACCTTTCTTTAACCATCAAAAATGAGTTGTTTTCGCTCAAATGTGTCCCAAACATGTTTAGATGGTGTATAGGTCATAATGGGTACTTTTTGCGGGAAAAGCTTTCCGTGAAATTTAAGGACCAAAAGTGACCATTTCGGCATCACCGACGTCACCTTTCTTTATACATCAAAACTGAGTTGTTTTCACTCAAATGTGTCCCTAATATGTTTATATCGTGTGTCGTTCATAATGGGAGCTTTTTGCTCGAAATGCTTTCCGTGAAATTTTAGGACCAAAGGTGACCATACATGCATCACCGGCGTCACCTTTCTTTATCCATCACAACTCAGTTGTTTTTGCTCAAATGTGTCCCGAAGATATTTTTTTGGTGTATAGGTCATAATATATAGAAGCTTTTTGCTCGAAAAGCTTTCCGTGAAATTTTCGGACCAAAATTAACCATTTCGGCATCACCATCGTCACCTTTCTTTATCCATCAAAACTGAGTTGTTTTTGCTCAAATGTATGCAAAACGTGTTTATATGGAGTATAAGCCATAATAGGAGCTTTCTGCGCGAAAAGCTTTCCGTGAAATTTTCGGACCAAAGTGACCATATCGGCATCACCTTTCTTTATCCATCACAAATGAGTTGTTTTCGCTCAAATGTTTCCCAAATATGTTTAGATGGTGTATAGGTCATAATAGGAGCTTTTTGCGCGAAAAGCTTTCCGTGAAATTTTCGGACCAAAAGTAACCATTTCGGCATCACCGTCGTCACCGTTCTTTATCCATCAAAACTGAGTTGTTTTCGCTCAAATGTATGCGAAACGTGTTTATATGGAGTATAGGCCATTATAGGAGCTTTCTGCGCGAAAAGCTTTCCGTGAAATTTTCGGACCAAAGTGACCATATCGGCATCACCTTTCTTTATCCGTCATAAATGAGTTGTTTTCGCTCAAATGTGTCCTAAACATGTTTAGATGGTGTATAGGTCATAATGGGAGCTTTTTGCGCGAAAAGCGTTATGTGAATCTTTCGGACCAAAAGTGACCATTTTGGCATAACCGGCGTGACCTTTCTTTATCCATCAAAACTGCGTTGTTTTCGCTCAAATGTGTGCCAAACGTGTTTATATGGAGTATAGGCCATAATAGGAGCTTTCAGCAGGAAAAGCTCTCTCTAAAATTTTCGGACAAAAAGTGACCATATCGGCATCACCTTTCATTAACCATCAAAAATGAGTTGTTTTCGCTTAAATGTGTCCCAAACATGTTTAGATGGTGTATAGGTCATAATGGGAGCTTTTTGCGCGAAAAGCTTTCCGTGAAATTTTCGGACCAAAAGTGACCATTTCGGCATCACCGACGTCACCTTTCTTTATACATCAAACCTGAGTTGTTTTCACTCAAATGAGTCCCAAACATGTTTATATCATGTGTAGTTCATAGTGGGAGTTTTTTGCGCGAAAAGCCCTCTGTGAAATTTTCGGACCAAAAGTAACCAGGCATCACCGTCGTCACCTTTCTTTATCCATGAAAGCTGAGTTGTTTTCGCTCAAATGTGTGCCAAACGTGTTTATATGGAGTATAGGCCATAGTAGGAGCTTTATGCACGAAAAGCTTTCCGTGAAATTTTCGGACCAAAGTGACCATACCGGCATCACCTTTCTTTATCCATGCAAAATGAGTTTTTTTTTCAATCAAATGTGTCCTAAAAATGTTTAGATGGTGTATAGGTCATAATGGGAGATTTTTGCGCGAAAAGCTTTCCGTGAAATTTTCGGACCAAAATTGACCATTTCGGCATCACCGACGTATCCTATCTTTATACATCAAAACTGAGATGTTTTCACTCAAATGTGTCCTAAACATGTTTAGATGGTTTATAGGTCATAATGGGAGCTTTTTGCGCGAAAAGCTTTCCGTGAAATTTTCGGACCAAAAGTGACCATTTCGGCATCACCGACGTCACCTTTCTTTATGCATCAAAACTGAGTTGTTTTCACTCAAATGAGTCCCAAACATGTTTATATCATGTGTAGCTCATAGTGGGAGTTTTTTGCGCGAAAAGCCCTCTGTGAAATTTTCGGACCAAAAGTAACCATTTCGGCATCACCGTCGTCACCTTTCTTTATCCATCAAAACTGAGTTGTTTTTGCTCAAATGTATGCAAAACGTGTTTATATGAAGTATAAGCCATAATAGGAGCTTTCTGCGCGAAAAGCTTTCCGTGAAATTTTCGGACCAAAGTGACCATATCGGCATCACCTTTCTTTATCCATCACAAATGAGTTGTTTTCGCTCAAATGTTTCCCAAATATGTTTAGATGGTGTATAGGTCAAAATAGGAGCTTTTTGCGCGAAAAGCTTTCCGTGAAATTTTCGGACCAAAAGTAACAATTTCGGCATCACCGTCGTCACCTTTCTTTATCCATCAAAACTGAGTTGTTTTCGCTCAAATGTATGCGAAACGTGTTTATATGGAGTATAGGATAATAGGAGCTTTCTGCGCGAAAAGCTTTCCGTGAAATTTTCGGACCAAAGTGACCATATCGGCATCACCTTTCTTTATCCGTCATAAATGAGTTGTTTTCGCTCAAATGTGTCCCAAACATGTTTAGATGGTGTTTAGGTCATAATGGGAGCTTTTTGCGCGAAAAGCGTTATGTGAAATTTTCGGACAAAAAGTGACCATTTCGGCATCACCGACGTCACCTTTCTTTATACATCAAAAGTGAGTTGTTTTCGCTCAAATGTTTCCCAAACATGTTTATATGGTGTATAGTTCATAATGGGAGCTTTTTGCCCGGAAAGCTTTACGTGAATCTTTCGGAACAAAAGTGACCATTTTGGCATAACCGGCGTGACCTTTCTTTATCCATCAAAACTGCGTTTTTTTCGCTCAAATGTGTGCCAAACGTGTTTATATGGAGTATAGGCCATAATAGGAGCTTTCAGCAGGAAAAGCTCTCTCTAAAATTTTTGGACAAAAAGTGACCATATCGGCATCACCTTTCATTAACCATCAAAAATGAGTTGTTTTCGCTTAAATGTGTCCCAAACATGTTTAGATGGTGTATAGGTCATAATGGGAGCTTTTTGCGCGAAAAGCTTTCCGTGAAATTTTCGGACCAAAAGTGACCATTTCGGCATCACCGACGTCACCTTTCTTTATACATCAAACCTGAGTTGTTTTCACTCAAATGAGTCCCAAACATGTTTATATCATGTGTAGTTCATAGTGGGAGTTTTTTGCGCGAAAAGCCCTCAGTGAAATTTTCGGACCAAAAGTAACCATTTCGGCATCACCGTCGTCACCTTTCTTTATCCATGAAAGCTGAGTTGTTTTCGCTCAAATGTGTGCCAAACGTGTTTATATGGAGTATAGGCCATAATAGGAGCTTTATGCACGAAAAGCTTTCCGTGAAATTTTCGGACCAAAGTGACCATACCGGCATCACCTTTCTTTATCCATGCAAAATGAGTTTTTTTTTCAATCAAATGTGTCCTAAAAATGTTTAGATGGTGTATAGGTCATAATGGGAGATTTTTGCGCGAAAAGCTTTCCGTGAAATTTTCGGAACAAAAGTGACCATTTCGGCATCACCGAAGTATCCTATCTTTATACATCAAAACTGAGATGTTTTCACTCAAATGTGTCCTAAACATGTTTAGATGGTTTATAGGTCATAATGGGAGCTTTTTGCGCGAAAAGCTTTCCGTGAAATTTTCGGACCAAAAGTGACCATTTCGGCATCACCGACGTCACCTTTCTTTATGCATCAAAACTGAGTTGTTTTCACTCAAATGAGTCCCAAACATGTTTATATCATGTGTAGTTCATAGTGGGAGTTTTTTGCGCGAAAAGCCCTCTGTGAAATTTTCGGACCAAAAGTAACCATTTCGGCATCACCGTCGTCACCTTTCTTTATCCATGAAAGCTGAGTTGTTTTCGCTCAAATGTGTCCCAAACGTGTTTATATGGAGTATAGGGCATAATACGAGCTTTATGCACGAAAAGCTTTCCGTGAAATTTTCGGAACAAAGTGACCATACCGGCATCACCTTTCTTTATCCATGAAAAATGAGTTTTTTTTCAATCAAATGAGTCCTAAAAATGTTTAGATGGTGTATAGGTCATAATGGGAGATTTTTGCGCGAAAAGCTTTCCGTGAAATTTTCGGACCAAAAGTAACCATTTCGGCATCACCGACGTATCCTATCTTTATACATCAAAACTGAGTTGTTTTCACTCAAATGCGTCCCAAACATGTTTAGATGGTGTATAGGTCATAATGGGAGCTTTCTGCGCGAAAAGCTTTCCGTGAAATTTCAGACTAAAAGTGACCATTTCGACATCACCGACGTCACCTTTCTTTATACGTCAAAACTCAGTTGTTTTCGCTCAAATGTTTCCAAAACATATTTATATGGTGTATAGTTCAGAATAGGAGCTTTTTGCGCGAAAAGCTTTCCCTGCAATTTTCAGACAAAAAGTGACCATATCGTGATCACCTTTCTGTAACCATCAAAAATGAGTTTTTTTCGCTCAAATGTGTCCCAAACATGTTTAGATGGTGTATAGGTCATAATGGAAGCTTTTTGCGCAAAAAGCTTTCCGTGAAATTTTCGGACCAAAAGTGACCATTTCGGCATCACCGACGTCACCTTTCTTTATACATCAAACCTGAGTTGTTTTCACTCAAATGTGTCCCAAACATGTTTATATCGTGTATAGTTCATAATGGGAGCTTTTTGCGTGAAAAGCTTTCCGTGAAATTTTCAGATCAAAAGTGACCATATCGGCATCACCGGCGTCACCTTTCTTTATCCATCACAACTGAGTTGTTTTTGCTCAAATGTGGCCCAAAGATAATTTTTTGGTGTATAGGTCATAATAGAAGCTTTTTGCTCGAAAAGCTTTCCGTGAAATTTTCTGACCAAAAGTAACCATTTCGGCATCACCGACGTCACCTTTCTTTATACATCAAACCTGAGTTGTTTTCACTCAAATGTGTCCCAAACATTTTTATATCATGTGTAGTTCATAATGGGAGCTTTTTGCGTGAAAAGCATTCCGTGAAATTTTCAGACCAATAGTGACCATATCGGCATCACCGGCGTCACCTTTCTTTATCCATCACAACTGAGTTGTTTTTGCTCAAATGTGGTCCAAAGATATTTTTTGGTGTATAGGTCATAATAGAAGCTTTTTGCTCGAAAAGCTTTCCGTGAAATTTTCGGACCAAAAGTAACCATTTCGGCATCACCGACGTCACCTTTCTTTATACATCAAACCTGAGTTGTTTTCACTCAAATGTGTCCCAAACATGTTTATATCGTGTGTAGTTCATAATGGGAGCTTTTTGCGTGAAAAGCTTTCCGTGAAATTTTCAGACCAAAAGTGACCATATCGGCATCACCGGCGTCACCTTTCTTTATCCATCACAACTGAGTTGTTTTTGCTCAAATGTGTCCCAAAGATATTTTTTTGGTGTATAGGTCATAATAGAAGCTTTTTGCTCGAAAAGCTTTCCGTGAAATTTTCGGACCAAAAGTGACCATTTCGGCATCACCGACGTCACCTTTCTTTATACATCAAAAGTGAGTTGTTTTCGCTCAAATGTTTCCCAAACATGTTTATATGGTGTATAGTTCATAATGGGAGCTTTTTGCCCGGAAAGCTTTACGTGAATCTTTCGGAACAAAAGTGACCATTTTGGCATAACCGGCGTGACCTTTCTTTATCCATCAAAACTGCGTTTTTTTCGCTCAAATGTGTGCCAAACGTGTTTATATGGAGTATAGGCCATAATAGGAGCTTTCAGCAGGAAAAGCTCTCTCTAAAATTTTTGGACAAAAAGTGACCATATCGGCATCACCTTTCATTAACCATCAAAAATGAGTTGTTTTCGCTTAAATGTGTCCCAAACATGTTTAGATGGTGTATAGGTCATAATGGGAGCTTTTTGCGCGAAAAGCTTTCCGTGAAATTTTCGGACCAAAAGTGACCATTTCGGCATCACCGACGTCACCTTTCTTTATACATCAAACCTGAGTTGTTTTCACTCAAATGAGTCCCAAACATGTTTATATCATGTGTAGTTCATAGTGGGAGTTTTTTGCGCGAAAAGCCCTCAGTGAAATTTTCGGACCAAAAGTAACCATTTCGGCATCACCGTCGTCACCTTTCTTTATCCATGAAAGCTGAGTTGTTTTCGCTCAAATGTGTGCCAAACGTGTTTATATGGAGTATAGGCCATAATAGGAGCTTTATGCACGAAAAGCTTTCCGTGAAATTTTCGGACCAAAGTGACCATACCGGCATCACCTTTCTTTATCCATGCAAAATGAGTTTTTTTTTCAATCAAATGTGTCCTAAAAATGTTTAGATGGTGTATAGGTCATAATGGGAGATTTTTGCGCGAAAAGCTTTCCGTGAAATTTTCGGAACAAAAGTGACCATTTCGGCATCACCGAAGTATCCTATCTTTATACATCAAAACTGAGATGTTTTCACTCAAATGTGTCCTAAACATGTTTAGATGGTTTATAGGTCATAATGGGAGCTTTTTGCGCGAAAAGCTTTCCGTGAAATTTTCGGACCAAAAGTGACCATTTCGGCATCACCGACGTCACCTTTCTTTATGCATCAAAACTGAGTTGTTTTCACTCAAATGAGTCCCAAACATGTTTATATCATGTGTAGTTCATAGTGGGAGTTTTTTGCGCGAAAAGCCCTCTGTGAAATTTTCGGACCAAAAGTAACCATTTCGGCATCACCGTCGTCACCTTTCTTTATCCATGAAAGCTGAGTTGTTTTCGCTCAAATGTGTCCCAAACGTGTTTATATGGAGTATAGGGCATAATACGAGCTTTATGCACGAAAAGCTTTCCGTGAAATTTTCGGAACAAAGTGACCATACCGGCATCACCTTTCTTTATCCATGAAAAATGAGTTTTTTTTCAATCAAATGAGTCCTAAAAATGTTTAGATGGTGTATAGGTCATAATGGGAGATTTTTGCGCGAAAAGCTTTCCGTGAAATTTTCGGACCAAAAGTAACCATTTCGGCATCACCGACGTATCCTATCTTTATACATCAAAACTGAGTTGTTTTCACTCAAATGCGTCCCAAACATGTTTAGATGGTGTATAGGTCATAATGGGAGCTTTCTGCGCGAAAAGCTTTCCGTGAAATTTCAGACTAAAAGTGACCATTTCGACATCACCGACGTCACCTTTCTTTATACGTCAAAACTCAGTTGTTTTCGCTCAAATGTTTCCAAAACATATTTATATGGTGTATAGTTCAGAATAGGAGCTTTTTGCGCGAAAAGCTTTCCCTGCAATTTTCAGACAAAAAGTGACCATATCGTGATCACCTTTCTGTAACCATCAAAAATGAGTTTTTTTCGCTCAAATGTGTCCCAAACATGTTTAGATGGTGTATAGGTCATAATGGAAGCTTTTTGCGCAAAAAGCTTTCCGTGAAATTTTCGGACCAAAAGTGACCATTTCGGCATCACCGACGTCACCTTTCTTTATACATCAAACCTGAGTTGTTTTCACTCAAATGTGTCCCAAACATGTTTATATCGTGTATAGTTCATAATGGGAGCTTTTTGCGTGAAAAGCTTTCCGTGAAATTTTCAGATCAAAAGTGACCATATCGGCATCACCGGCGTCACCTTTCTTTATCCATCACAACTGAGTTGTTTTTGCTCAAATGTGGCCCAAAGATAATTTTTTGGTGTATAGGTCATAATAGAAGCTTTTTGCTCGAAAAGCTTTCCGTGAAATTTTCTGACCAAAAGTAACCATTTCGGCATCACCGACGTCACCTTTCTTTATACATCAAACCTGAGTTGTTTTCACTCAAATGTGTCCCAAACATTTTTATATCATGTGTAGTTCATAATGGGAGCTTTTTGCGTGAAAAGCATTCCGTGAAATTTTCAGACCAATAGTGACCATATCGGCATCACCGGCGTCACCTTTCTTTATCCATCACAACTGAGTTGTTTTTGCTCAAATGTGGTCCAAAGATATTTTTTGGTGTATAGGTCATAATAGAAGCTTTTTGCTCGAAAAGCTTTCCGTGAAATTTTCGGACCAAAAGTAACCATTTCGGCATCACCGACGTCACCTTTCTTTATACATCAAACCTGAGTTGTTTTCACTCAAATGTGTCCCAAACATGTTTATATCGTGTGTAGTTCATAATGGGAGCTTTTTGCGTGAAAAGCTTTCCGTGAAATTTTCAGACCAAAAGTGACCATATCGGCATCACCGGCGTCACCTTTCTTTATCCATCACAACTGAGTTGTTTTTGCTCAAATGTGTCCCAAAGATATTTTTTTGGTGTATAGGTCATAATAGAAGCTTTTTGCTCGAAAAGCTTTCCGTGAAATTTTCGGACCAAAAGTGACCATTTCGGCATCACCGACGTCACCTTTCTTTATACATCAAACCTGAGTTGTTTTCACTCAAATGTGTCCCAAACATGTTTATATCGTGTGTAGTTCATAATGGGAGCTTTTTGCGTAAAAAGTTTTTCGTGAAATTTTCAGACCAAAAGTGACCATATCGGCATCACCGGCGTCAACTTTCTTTATCCATCACAACTGAGTTGTTTTTGCTCAAATGTGTCCCAAAGATATTTTTTGGTGTATAGGTCATAATAGAAGCTTTTTGCTCGAAAAGCTTTCCGTGAAATTTTCGGACCAAAAGTAACCATTTCGGCATCACCGTCGTCACCTTTCTTTATCCATCAAAACGGAGTTGTTTTTGCTCAAATGTATGCGAAACGTGTTTATATGGAGTATAGGCCATAATAGGAGCTTTTTGTGCGAAAAGCTTTCCGTGAAGTTTTTTGACCAAAGTGACCATATCGGCATCACCTTTCTTTATCCATCATAAATGAGTTGTTTTCGCTCAAATGTGTCCCAAATATGATTAGATGGTGTATAGGTAATAATAGGACCTTTTTGCGCGAAAAGCTTTCCGTGAAATTTTCGGACCAAAAGTGACCATTTCGGCATCACCGACGTCACCTTTCTTTAAACATCAAACCTTAGTTGTTTTCACTCAAATGTGTGCCAAACATGTTTATATCGTGTGTAGTTCATAATGGGAGCTTTTTGCGCGAAAAGCTTTCCGTGAAATTTTCAGACCAAAAGTGACCATATCAGCATCACCGGCGTCACTTTTCTTTATCCATCACAACTGAGTTGTTTTTTGCTCAAATGTGTCCCAAAGATATTTTTTTGGTGTATAGGTCATAATAGAAACTTTTTGCTCGAAAAGCTTTCCGTGAAATTTTCGGACCAAAAGTGACCATTTGGGCATCACCGACGTCACCTTTCTTTATACATCAAACCTGAGTTGTTTTCACTCAAATGTGTCCCAAACATGTTTATATCGTGTCTAGTTCATAATGGGAGCTTTTTGCGTGAAAAGCTTTCCGTGAAATTTTCAGACCAATAGTGACCATATCGGCATCACCGGCGTCACCTTTCTTTATCCATCACAACTGAGTTGTTTTTGCTCAAATGTGGCCCAAAGATATTTTTTTGGTGTATAGGTCATAATAGAAGCTTTTTGCTCGAAAAGCTTTCCGTGAAATTTTCGGACCAAAAGTAACCATTTCGGCATCACCGACGTCACCTTTCTTTATACATCAAACCTGAGTTGTTTTCACTCAAATGTGTCCCAAACATGTTTATATCGTGTGTAGTTCATAATGGGAGCTTTTTGCGTGAAAAGCTTTCCGTGAAATTTTCAGACCAAAAGTGACCATATCGGCATCACCGGCGTCACCTTTCTTTATCCATCACAACTGAGTTGTTTTTGCTCAAATTTGTCCCAAAGATATTTTTTTGGTGTATAGGTCATAATAGAAGCTTTTTACTCGAAAAGCTTTCCGTGAAATTTTCTGACCAAAAGTAACCATTTCGGCATCACCGTCGTCACCTTTCTTTATCCATCAAAACGGAGTTGTTTTTGCTCAAATGTATGCGAAACGTGTTTATATGGAGTATAGGCCATAATAGGAGCTTTTTATGCGAAAAGCTTTCCGTGAAATTTTTGGACCAAAGTGACCATATCGGCATCACCTTTCTTTATCCATCATAAATGAGTTGTTTTCGCTCAAATGTGTCCCAAATATGATTAGATGGTGTATAGGTAATAAGAGGACCTTTTTGCGCGAAAAGCTTTCCGTGAAATTTTCGGACCAAAAGTGACCATTTCGGCATCACCGACGTCACCTTTCTTTAAACATCAAACCTGAGTTGTTTTCACTCAAATATGTGCCAAACATGTTTATATCGTGTGTAGTTCATAATGGGAGCTTTTTGCGCGAAAAGCTTTCCGTGAAATTTTCAGACCAAAAGTGACCATATCAGCATCACCGGCGTCACCTTTCTTTATCCATCACAACTGAGTTGTTTTTTTCTCAAATGTGTCCCAAAGATATTTTTTTGGTGTATAGGTCATAATAGAAGCTTTTTGCTCGAAATGCTTTCCGTGAAATTTTCGGACCAAAAGTGACCTTTCGGCATCACCGACGTCACCTTTCTTTATACATCAAACCTGAGTTGTTTTCACTCAAATGTGTCCCAAACATGTTTATATCGTGTGTAGTTCATAATGGGAGCTTTTTGCGTGAAAAGCATTCCGTGAAATTTTCAGACCAAAAGTGACCATACCGGCATCACCGGCGTCAAATTTCTTTATCCATCACAACTGAGTTGTTTTTGCTCAAATGTGTCCCAAAGATATTTTTTGGTGTATAGGTCATAATAGAAGCTTTTTGCTCGAAAAGCTTTCTGTGAAATTTTCGGACCAAAAGTAACCATTTCGGCATCACCGTCGTCACCATTCTTTATCCATCAAAACGGAGTTGTTTTTGCTCAAATGTATGCGAAACGTGTTTATATGGAGGATAGGCCATTATAGGAGCTTTTTGTGTGAAAAGCTTTCCGTGAAATTTTCGGACCAAAGTGACCATATCGGCATCACCTTTCTTTATCCATCATAAATGAGTTGTTTTCGCTCAAATGTGTCCCAAATATGATTAGATGGTGTATAGGTAATAATAGGAGCTTTTTGAGCGAAAAGCTTTCCGTCAAATTTTTGGACCAAAAGTGACCATTTCGGCATCACCGACGTCACCTTTGTTTATACATCAAACCTGAGATGTTTTCATTCAAATGTGTGCCAAACATGTTTATATCGTGTGTAGTTCATAATGGGAGCTTTTTGCGTGAAAAGCTTTCCGTGAAATTTTCAGACCAAAAGTGACCATATCGGCATCACCGGCGTCAACTTTTTTTATTCATCACAACTGAGTTGTTTTTGCTCAAATGTGTCCCAAAGATATTTTTTGGTGTCTAGTGCATAATAGAAGCTTTTTGCTCGAAAAGCATTCCGTGAAATTTTCGGACCAAAAGTAACCATTTCGGCATCACCGTCGTCACCTTTCTTTATCCATCAAAACGGAGTTGTTTTTTCTCAAATGTATGCGAAACGTGTTTATATGGTGTATAGGCCATAATAGGAGCTTTTTATGCGAAAAGCTTTCCGTGAAATTTTTGGACCAAAGTGACCATATCGGCATCACCTTTCTTTATCCATCATAAATGAGTTGTTTTCGCTCAAATGTGTCCCAAATATGATTAGATGGTGTATAGGTAATAATAGGACCTTTTTGCGCGAAAAGCTTTCCGTGAAATTTTCGGACCAAAAGTGACCATTTCGGCATCACCGACGTCACCTTTCTTTAAACATCAAACCTGAGTTGTTTTCACTCAAATGTGTGCCAAACATGTTTATATCGTGTGTAGTTCATAATGGGAGCTTTTTGCGCGAAAAGCTTTCCGTGAAATTTTCAGACCAAAAGTGACCATATCAGCATCACCGGCGTCACCTTTCTTTATCCATCACAACTGAGTTGTTTTTTTCTCAAATGTGTCCCAAAGATATTTTTTTGGTGTATAGGTCATAATAGAAGCTTTTTGCTCGAAAAGCTTTCCGTGAAATTTTCGGACCAAAAGTGACCATTTCGGCATCACCGACGTCACCTTTCTTTATACATCAAACCTGAGTTGTTTTCACTCAAATGTGTCCCAAACATGTTTATATCGTGTGTAGTTCATAATGTGAGCTTTATGCGTGAAAAGCTTTCCGTGAAATTTTCAGACCAAAAGTGACCTTATCGGCATCACCGGCGTCAACTTTCTTTATTCATCACAACTGAGTTGTTTTTGCTCAAATGTGTCCCAAAGATATTTTTTGGTGTATAGCTCATAATAGAAGCTTTTTGCTCGAAAAGCTTTCCGTGAAACTTTCGGACCAAATGTGACCTTTTCGGCATAACCGGCGTGACCTTTCTTTATCCATCAAAACTGAGTTGTTTTCACTCAAATGTGTGCCAAACTTGTTTATACGGAGTATAGGCCATAATAGGAGCTTTCAGCGCGAAAAGCTCTCCCTGAAATTTTCGGACCAAAAGTGACCATATCGGCATCACCTTTCTTTATCCATCTAAAATGAGTTGCTTTCGCTCAAACGTTTCCCAAACATGTTTATATGGTGTATAGGTCATAATGGGAGCCATTTGCGCGAAAAGCTTTCCCTGAAATTTTCGGACAAAAAGTGACCATTTCGGCATCACTGACGTCACCTTTCTTTATTCATTAAAACTGAGTTGTTTTCGCTCATATCTTGCCAAACGTGTTTATATGGAGATAGGCCATAATGGGAGCTTTTTGCGCAAACATCTTTCCGTGAAATTTTTGGACCAGAAGTGACCATATCGGGATCACCTTTCTTTAACCATAAAAAATGAGTTGTTTTCGCTCAAATCTGTCCCAAACATGTTTAGATGGTGTATAGGTCAAAACGGAAGCTTTTTGCGCGAAAAGCTTTCCGTGAAATTTTCAAACCTAAAATGACTATTTCGGCATCACCGACGTCACCTATCTTTATACATCAAAACTGAGTTATTTTTGCTCAAATGTGTCCCAAACATGTTTAGATGGTGTATAGGTTATAATGGGAGCTTTTTGCGCGAAAAGCTTTCCGTGAAATTTTCGGACCAAAAGTGACCATTTCGGCATCACCGACGTCACCTTTCTTTATACATCAAACCTGAGTTGTTTTCACTCAAATCTGTCCCAAACATGTTTATATCGTGTGTAGTTCATAATGGGAGCTTTTTGCGTGAAAAGATTTCCGTGAAATTTTCAGACCAAAAGTGACCATATCGGCATCACCGGCGTCAACTTTCTTTATCGATCACAACTGAGTTGTTTTTGCTCAAATTTGTCCCAAAGATATTTTTTGGTGTATAGGTCATAATAGAAGCTTTTTGCTCGAAAAGCTTTCCGTGAAATTTTCGGACCAAAAGTAACCATTTCGGCATCACCGTCTTCACCTTTCATTATCCATCAAAACGGAGTTGTTTTTTCTCAAATGTATGCGAAACGTGTTTATATGGAGTATAGGCCATAATAGGAGCTTTCTGTGCGAAAAGCTTTCCGTGAAATTTTCGGACCAAAGTGACCATATCGGCATCACCTTTCTTTATCCATCATAAATGAGTTGTTTTCGCTCAAATGTGTCCCAAATATGTTTAGATGGTGTATAGGTCATAATAGGAGCTTTTTGCGCGAAAAGCTTTCCGTGAAATTTTCGGACCAAAAATGACCATTTCGACATCACCGTCGTCACCTTTCTTTATCCATCAAAACTGAGTTGTTTTCGTCAAATGTATGCGGAACGTGTTTATATGGAGTATAGGCCGTAATAGTAGCTTTCTGCACGAAAAGCTTTCCGTGAAATTTTCGGACCAAAGTGACCATATCGGCATCACCTTTCTTTATCAATCATAAATTAGTTGTTTTCGCTCAAATGTGTCCCAAACATGTTTAGATGGTGTATAGGTCATAATGGGAGCTTTTTCCGCGAAAACCTTTCCGTGAAATTTTCGGACCAAAAGTGACCATTTCTTCATCACCGACGTCACCTTTCTTTATACATCAAACATGAGTTGTTTTCACTCAAATGTGTCCCAAACATGTTTATATCGTGTGTAGTTCATAATGGGAGCTTTTTGCTCGAAAAACATTCCGTGAAATTTTCGAACCAAAAGTAACCATTTCGGCATCACCGTCGTCACCTTTCTTTATCCATCAAAACTGAGTTGTTTTCGCTCAAATGTGTGCCAAACGTTTTTATATGGAGTATAGGCCATAATAGGAGCTTTCAGCGCGAAAAGCTTTCCGTGAAATTTTCGGACCAAAGTGACCATACCGGCATCACCTTTCTTTATCCATGAAAAATGAGGTTTTTTCATTCAAATGTGTCCCAAACATGTTTAGATGGTGTATAGGTCATAATGGGAGATTTTTGCGTGACAAGCTTTCCGTGAAATTTTCGGACCAAATGTAACCATTTCGCCATCACCGACGTCACCTATCTTTATACGTCAAAACGTAGTTGTTTGCACTCAAATGTGTCTTAAACATGTTTATATGGTGTATAGTTCATAATGGGAGCTTTTTGCGCGAAGCTTTCCCTGAAATTTTCGGACAAAAAGTGACCATTTTGGCATCACCGACATCACCTTTCTTTATTCATTAAAACTGAGTTGTTTTCGCTCAAATTGTGCCAAACGTGTTTATATGCAGATAGGCCATTATAGGAGCTTTCAGCGCGAAAAGCTTTCCGAGAAATTTTCGGACCAAAAGTGACTATATCCGCATCACCTTTCATTAACCATCAAAAATGAGTTGTTTTCTCTCAAATGTGTCCCAAACATGTTTAGATGGTGTATAGGTGATAATGGGAGCTTTTTGCGCGAAAAGCATTCTGTGAAATTTTCGGACCAAAAGTGACCATTTCGGCATCTCCGACGTCACCATTCTTTATACATCAAAACTGAGTTGTTTTCACTCAAATGTTTCCCAAACATGTTTATATAGTGTATAGTTCATAATGGGAGCTTTTTCGCCTAAAAGCTTTACGTGAAATTTTCGGACCAAAAGTGACCATTTCGGCATAACCGGCGTGACCTTTCTTTATCCATCAAAACTGAGTTGTTTTCGCTCAAATGTGTGCCAATCGTGTTTATATGGAGTATAGGCCATAATAGGAGCTTTCTGCGCGAAAAGCTTTCCGTGAAATTTTCGGACCGAAGTGACCATACCGGCATCACCTTTCTTTATCCATGAAAAATGAGGTTTTTTCATTCAAATGTGTCCCAAACATGTTTAGATGGTGTATAGGTCATAATGGGAGATTTTTGCGCGAAAAGCTTTCCGTGAAATTTTCGGACCAAATGTGACCATTTCGGCATCACCGACGTCACCTATCTTTATACGTCAAAACTGAGTTGTTTTCACTCAAATGTGTCCGAAACATGTTTATATGGTGTATAGTTCATAATGGGAGCTTTTTGCACGAAAAGCTTTCCCTGAAATTTTCGGACGAAAAGTGACCATTTCGGCATCACCGACGTCACCTTTCTTTATTCATTAAAACTGAGTTTTTTTTGCTCAAATTGTGCCAAACGTGTTTATATGCAGATAGGCCATAATAGGAGCTTTCAACGCGAAAAGCTTTTCGAGAAATTTTCGGACCAAAAGTGACCATATCCGCATCACCTTTCATTAACCATCAAAAATGAGTTGTTTTCGCTCAAATGTGTCCCAAACATGTTTAGATGGTGTATAGGTCATAATGGGAGCTTTTTACGCGAAAAGCTTTCCGTGAAATTTTCAGACCAAAAGTGACCATTTCGGCATCTCCGACGTCACCATTCTTTATACATCAAAACTGAGTTGTTTTCACTCAAATGTTTCCCAAACATGTTTATATAGTGTATAGTTCATAATGGGAGCTTTTTGCCCTAAAAGCTTTACGTGAAATTTTCGGACCAAAAGTGACCATTTCGGCATAACCGGCGTGACCTTTCTTTATCCATCAAAACTGAGTTGTTTTCGCTCAAATGTGTGCCAATCGTGTTTATATGGAGTATAGGCCATAATAGGAGCTTTCTGCGCGAAAAGCTTTCCGTGAAATTTTCGGACCAAAGTGACCATACCGGCATCACCTTTCTTTATCCATGAAAAATGAGGTTTTTTCATTCAAATGTGTCCCAAACATGTTTAGATGGTGTATAGGTCATAATGGGAGATTTTTGCGCGAAAAGCTTTCCGTGAAATTTTCGGACCAAATGTGACCATTTCGGCATCACCGACGTCACCTATCTTTATACGTCAAAACTGAGTTGTTTTCACTCAAATGTGTCCGAAACATGTTTATATGGTGTATAGTTCATAATGGGAGCTTTTTGCACGAAAAGCTTTCCCTGAAATTTTCGGACGAAAAGTGACCATTTCGGCATCACCGACGTCACCTTTCTTTATTCATTAAAACTGAGTTTTTTTCGCTCAAATTGTGCCAAACGTGTTTATATGCAGATAGGCCATAATAGGAGCTTTCAGCGCGAAAAGCTTTCCGAGAAATTTTCGGACCAAAAGTGACCATATCCGCATCACCTTTCATTAACCATCAAAAATGAGTTGTTTTCGCTCAAATGTGTCCCAAACATGTTTAGATGGTGTATAGGTCATAATGGGAGCTTTTTACGCAAAAAGCTTTCCGTGAAATTTTCAGACCAAAAGTAACCATATCGGCATCACCGGCGTCACCTTTCTTTATCCATCATAACAGTGTTGTTTTTGCTCAAATGTGTCCCAAAGATGTTTTTTTGGTGTATAGGTCATAATAGAAGCTTTTTGCTCGAAAACCTTTACGTGAAATTTTCGAACCAAAAGTAACCATTTCGGCATCACCGTCGTCACCTTTCTTTATCCATCAAAACTGAGTTGTTTTCGTCAAATGTATGCGGAACGTGTTTATATGGAGTATAGGCCATAATAGGAGCTTTCTGCACGAAAAGCTTTCTGTGAAATTTTCGGACCAAAGTGACCATATCGGCATCACCTTTCTTTATCAAACATAAATGAGTTGTTTTCGCTCAAATGTGTCCCAAACATGTTTAGATGGTGTATAGGTCATAATGTGAGCTTTTTGCGCGAAAAGCTTTCCGTGAAATTTTCAGACCAAAAGTAACCATATCGGCATCACCGGCGTCACCTTTCTTTATCCATCATAACAGTGTTGTTTTTGCTCAAATGTGTCCCAAAGATGTTTTTTTGGTGTATAGGTCATAATAGAAGCTTTTTGCTCGAAAACCTTTACGTGAAATTTTCGAACCAAAAGTAACCATTTCGGCATCACCGTCGTCACCTTTCTTTATCCATCAAAACTGAGTTATTTTCGTCAAATGTAAGCGGAACGTGTTTATTTGGAGTATAGGCCATAATAGGAGCTTTCTGCACGAAAAGCTTTCCGTGAAATTTTCGGACCAAAGTGACCATATCGGAATCACCTTTCTTTATCCATCATAAATGAGTTGTTTTCGCTCAAATGTGTCCCAAACATGTATAGATGGTGTATAGGTCATAATGGGAGCTTTTTGCGCGAAAAGTATTCTGTGAAATTTTCGGACCAAAAGTGACCATTTCGGCATCACCGACGTCACCTTTCTTTATACATCAAAACTGAGTTGTTTTCGCTCAAATGTTTCCCAAACATGTTTATATAGTGTATAGTTCATAATGGGAGCTTTTTCGCCTAAAAGCTTTACGTGAAATTTTCGGACCAAAAGTGACCATTTCGGCATAACCGGCGTGACCTTTCTTTATCCATCAAAACTGAGTTGTTTTCGCTCAAATGTGTGCCAATCGTGTTTATATGGAGTATAGGCCATAATAGGAGCTTTCTGCGCGAAAAGCTTTCCGTGAAATTTTCGGACCAAAGTGACCATACCGGCATCACCTTTCTTTATCCATGAAAAATGAGGTTTTTTCATTCATATGTGTCCCAAACATGTTTAGATGGTGTATAGGTCATAATGGGAGATTTTTGCGTGACAAGCTTTCCGTGAAATTTTCGGACCAAATGTAACCATTTCGCCATCACCGACGTCACCTATCTTTATACGTCAAAACTGAGTTGTTTGCACTCAAATGTGTCTTAAACATGTTTACATGGTGTATAGTTCATAATGGGAGCTTTTTGCGCGGAAAGCTTTCCCTGAAATTTTCGGACAAAAAGTGACCATTTCGGCATCACCGACGTCACCTTTCTTTATTCATTAAAACTGAGTTGTTTTCGCTCAAATTGTGCCAAACGTGTTTATATGCAGATAGGCCATTATAGGAGCTTTCAGCGCGAAAAGCTTTCTGAGAAATTTTCGGACCAAAAGTGACTATATCCGCATCACCTTTCATTAACCATCAAAAACGAGTTGTTTTCTCTCAAATGTGTCCCAAACATGTTTAGATGGTGTATAGGTGATAATGGGAGCTTTTTGTGCGAAAAGCTTTCCGTGAAATTTTTGGACCAAAAGTGACCATTTCGGCATCACCGACGTCACCTATCTTTATACATCAAAACTGAGTTGTTATCACTCAAATGTGTCCTAAACATGTTTATATGGTGTATAGTTCATAATGGGTGCTTTCAGCGCGAAAAGCTTTCCGTGAAATTTTCGGACCAAAAGTGACCATATCGGCATCACCTTTCATTAACCATCAAAAATAAGTTCTTTTCGCTCAAATGTGTCCCAAACATGTTTAGATGGTGTATAGGTCATAATGGGAGCTTTTTGCGCAAAAATCTTTCCGTGAAATTTTCGGACCAAAAGTGACAATATCGGGATCACATTTCTTTAACCATAAAAAATGAGTTGTTTTCGCTCAAATGTGTCCCAAACATGTTTAGATGGTGTATAGGTCATAATGTGAGCTTTTTGCGCGAAAAGCTTTCCGTGAAATTTTCGGACCAAAAGTAACCATATCGGCATCACCGGCGTCACCTTTCCTTATCCATCATAACAGTGTTGTTTTTGCTCAAATATGTCCCAAAGATGTTTTTTTGGTGTATAGGTCATAATAGAAGCTTTTTGCTTGAAAACCTTTACGTGAAATTTTTGAACCAAAAGTAACCATTTCGGCATCACCGTCGTCACCTTTCTTTATCCATCAAAACTGAGTTGTTTTCGTCAAATGTATGCGGAACGTGTTTATATGGAGTATAGGCCATAATAGGAGCTTTCTGCACGAAAAGCTTTCCGTGAAATTTTCGGACCAAAGTGACCATATCGGAATCACCTTTCTTTATCCATCATAAATGAGTTGTTTTCGCTCAAATGTGTCCCAAACATGTTTAGATGGTGTATAGGTCATAATGGGAGCTTTTTGCACGAAAAGTATTCTGTGAAATTTTCGGACCAAAAGTGACCATTTCGGCATCACCGACGTCACCTTTCTTTATACATCAAAACTGAGTTGTTTTCGCTCAAATGATTCCCAAACATGTTTATATAGTGTATAGTTCATAATGGGAGGTTTTTGCCCTAAAAGCTTTACGTGAAATTTTCGGACCAAAAGTGACCATTTCGGCATAACCGGCGTGACCTTTCTTTATCCATCAAAACTGAGTTGTTTTCGCTCAAATGTGTGCCAAACGTGTTTATATGGAGTATAGGCCATAATAGGAGCTTTCTGCGCGAAAAGCTTTCCGTGATATTTTCGGACCAAAGTGACCATACCGGCATCACTTTCTTTATCCATGAAAAATGAGGTTCTTTCATTCAAATGTGTCCCAAACATGTTTAGATGGTGTATAGGTCATAATGGGAGCTTTTTGCGCGAAAAGCTTTCCGTGAAATTTTCGGACCAAAAGTTACCATTTCGGCATCACCGACGTCACCTATCTTTATAAATCAAAACTGAGTTGTTTTCACTCAAATGTGTCCTAAACATGTTTATATGGTGTATAGTTTATAATGGGAGCTTTCAGCGCGAAAAGCTTTCCGTGAAATTTTCGGACCAAAAGTGACCATATCGGCATCACCTTTCATTAACCATCAAAAATGAGTTGTTTTCGCTCAAATGTGTCCCAAACATGTTTAGATGGTGTATATGTCATAATGGGAGCTTTTCGCGCGAAAATCTTTCCGTGAAATTTTCGGACCAAAAGTGACAATATCGGGATGACCTTTCTTTAACCATCAAAAATGAGTTGTTTTTGCTCAAATGTGTCCCAAACATGTTTAGATGGTGTATAGATCATAATGGGAGCTTTTTGCGGGAAAAGCTTTCCGTGAAATTTTCGGACCAAAAGTGACCATATCGGCATCACCTTTCTTTAACCATGAAAAATGAGTTGTTTTCGCTCAAATGTGTCCTAAACATGTTTAGATGGTGTATAGGTCATAATGGGAGCTTTTTGCGCGAAAAGCATTCTGTGAAATTTTCGGACCAAAAGTGACCATTTCGGCATCACTGACGTCACCTTCCTTTATAAATCAAAACTGAGTTGTTTTCGCTCAAATGTTTCCCAAACATATTTATATGGTGTATAGTTTTTAATGGGAGCATTTTGCTCGAAAATCTTTCCGTGAAGTTTTCGGACCAAAAGTGACCATATCGGGATCACCTTTCTTTAACCATCAAAAATGAGTTGTTTTTGCTCAAATGTGTCCCAAACATGTTTAGATGGTGTATAGGTCATAATGGGAGCTTTTTGCGGGAAAAGCTTTCCGTGAAATGTTCAGACCAAAAGTGACCATATCGGCATCACCGGCGTCACCTTTCTTTATCCATCACAACTGAGTTGTTTTCACTCAAATTTGTCCCTAATATGTTTATATCGTGTGTAGTTCATAATGGGAGCTTTTTGCGTGAAAAGCTTTCCGTGAAATTTTCAGACCAAAAGTGACCATATCGGCATCACCGGCGTCAACTTTCTTTATCCATCACAAATGAGTTGTTTTTGCTCAAATGTGTCCCAAAGATATTTTTTTGGTGTATAGGTCATAATAGAAGCTTTTTGCTCAAAAAGCTTTCCCTGAAATTTTCGGACCAAAAGTAACCATTTCGCCATCACCGTCGTCAGCTTTCTTTATCCATCAAAACGGAGTTGTTTTTGATCAAATGTATGCGAAACGTGTTTATATGGAGTATAGGCCATAATAGGAGCTTTCTGTGCGAAAAGCTTTCCGTGAAATTTTCGGACGAAAGTGACCATACCGGCATCACCTTTCTTTATCCATCAAAACTGAGTTGTTTTCGTCAAATGTATGCGGAACGTGTTTATATGGAGTATAGGCCATAATAGGAGCTTTCTGCACGAAAAGCTTTCTGTGAAATTTTCGGACCAAAGTGACCATATCGGCATCACCTTTCTTTATCAAACATAAATGAGTTGTTTTCGCTCAAATGTGTCCCAAACATGTTTAGATGGTGTATAGGTCATAATGTGAGCTTTTTGCGCGAAAAGCTTTCCGTGAAATTTTCAGACCAAAAGTAACCATATCGGCATCACCGGCGTCACCTTTCTTTATCCATCATAACAGTGTTGTTTTTGCTCAAATGTGTCCCAAAGATGTTTTTTTGGTGTATAGGTCATAATAGAAGCTTTTTGCTCGAAAACCTTTACGTGAAATTTTCGAACCAAAAGTAACCATTTCGGCATCACCGTCGTCACCTTTCTTTATCCATCAAAACTGAGTTATTTTCGTCAAATGTAAGCGGAACGTGTTTATTTGGAGTATAGGCCATAATAGGAGCTTTCTGCACGAAAAGCTTTCCGTGAAATTTTCGGACCAAAGTGACCATATCGGAATCACCTTTCTTTATCCATCATAAATGAGTTGTTTTCGCTCAAATGTGTCCCAAACATGTATAGATGGTGTATAGGTCATAATGGGAGCTTTTTGCGCGAAAAGTATTCTGTGAAATTTTCGGACCAAAAGTGACCATTTCGGCATCACCGACGTCACCTTTCTTTATACATCAAAACTGAGTTGTTTTCGCTCAAATGTTTCCCAAACATGTTTATATAGTGTATAGTTCATAATGGGAGGTTTTTACCCTAAAAGCTTTACGTGAAATTTTCGGACCAAAAGTGACCATTTCGGCATAACCGGCGTGACCTTTCTTTATCCATCAAAACTGAGTTGTTTTCGCTCAAATGTGTGCCAAACGTGTTTATATGGAGTATAGGCCATAATAGGAGCTTTCTGCGCGAAAAGCTTTCCGTGAAATTTTCGGACCAAAGTGACCATACCGGCATCACCTTTCTTTATCCATGAAAAATGAGGTTTTTTCATTCATATGTGTCCCAAACATGTTTAGATGGTGTATAGGTCATAATGGGAGATTTTTGCGTGACAAGCTTTCCGTGAAATTTTCGAACCAAATGTAACCATTTCGCCATCACCGACGTCACCTATCTTTATACGTCAAAACTGAGTTGTTTGCACTCAAATGTGTCTTAAACATGTTTACATGGTGTATAGTTCATAATGGGAGCTTTTTGCGCGGAAAGCTTTCCCTGAAATTTTCGGACAAAAAGTGACCATTTCGGCATCACCGACGTCACCTTTCTTTATTCATTAAAACTGAGTTGTTTTCGCTCAAATTGTGCCAAACGTGTTTATATGCAGATAGGCCATTATAGGAGCTTTCAGCGCGAAAAGCTTTCCGAGAAATTTTCGGACCAAAAGTGACTATATCCGCATCACCTTTCATTAACCATCAAAAATGAGTTGTTTTCTCTCAAATGTGTCCCAAACATGTTTAGATGGTGTATAGGTCATAATGGGAGCTTTTTGTGCGAAAAGCTTTCCGTGAAATTTTTTGGACCAAAAGTGACCATTTCGGCATCACCGACGTCACCTATCTTTATACATCAAAACTGAGTTGTTATCACTCAAATGTGTCCTAAACATGTTTATATGGTGTATAGTTCATAATGGGTGCTTTCAGCGCGAAAAGCTTTCCGTGAAATTTTCGGACCAAAAGTGACCATATCGGCATCACCTTTCATTAACCATCAAAAATAAGTTCTTTTCGCTCAAATGTGTCCCAAACATGTTTAGATGGTGTATAGGTCATAATGGGAGCTTTTTGCGCGAAAATCTTTCCGTGAAATTTTCGGACCAAAAGTGACAATATCGGGATCACATTTCTTTAACCATCAAGAATGAGTTGTTTTCGCTCAAATGTGTCCCAAACATGTTTAGATGGTGTATAGGTCATAATGTGAGCTTTTTGCGCGAAAAGCTTTCCGTGAAATTTTCGGACCAAAAGTAACCATATCGGCATCACCGGCGTCACCTTTCCTTATCCATCATAACAGTGTTGTTTTTGCTCAAATATGTCCCAAAGATGTTTTTTTGGTGTATAGGTCATAATAGAAGCTTTTTGCTTGAAAACCTTTACGGGAAATTTTTGAACCAAAAGTAACCATTTCGGCATCACCGTCGTCACCTTTCTTTATCCATCAAAACAGAGTTGTTTTCGTCAAATGTATGCGGAACGTGTTTATATGGAGAATAGGCCATAATAGGAGCTTTCTGCACGAAAAGCTTTCCGTGAAATTTTCGGACCAAAGTGACCATATCGGAATCACCTTTCTTTATCCATCATAAATGAGTTGTTTTCGCTCAAATGTGTGCCAAACGTGTTTATATGGAGTATAGGCCATAATAGGAGCTTTCTGCGCGAAAAGCTTTCCGTGAAATTTTCGGACCAAAGTGACCATACCGGCATCACCTTTCTTTATCCATGAAAAATGAGGTTTTTTCATTCATATGTGTCCCAAACATGTTTAGATGGTGTATAGGTCATAATGGGAGATTTTTGCGTGACAAGCTTTCCGTGAAATTTTCGGACCAAATGTAACCATTTCGCCATCACCGACGTCACCTATCTTTATACGTCAAAACTGAGTTGTTTGCACTCAAATGTGTCTTAAACATGTTTACATGGTGTATAGTTCATAATGGGAGCTTTTTGCGCGGAAAGCTTTCCCTGAAATTTTCGGACAAAAAGTGACCATTTCGGCATCACCGACGTCACCTTTCTTTATTCATTAAAACTGAGTTGTTTTCGCTCAAATTGTGCCAAACGTGTTTATATGCAGATAGGCCATTATAGGAGCTTTCAGCGCGAAAAGCTTTCCGAGAAATTTTCGGACCAAAAGTGACTATATCCGCATCACCTTTCATTAACCATCAAAAATGAGTTGTTTTCTCTCAAATGTGTCCCAAACATGTTTAGATGGTGTATAGGTCATAATGGGAGCTTTTTGTGCGAAAAGCTTTCCGTGAAATTTTTTGGACCAAAAGTGACCATTTCGGCATCACCGACGTCACCTATCTTTATACATCAAAACTGAGTTGTTATCACTCAAATGTGTCCTAAACATGTTTATATGGTGTATAGTTCATAATGGGTGCTTTCAGCGCGAAAAGCATTCCGTGAAATTTTCGGACCAAAAGTGACCATATCGGCATCACCTTTCATTAACCATCAAAAATAAGTTCTTTTCGCTCAAATGTGTCCCAAACATGTTTAGATGGTGTATAGGTCATAATTGGAGCTTTTTGCGCGAAAATCTTTCCGTGAAATTTTCGGACCAAAAGTGACAATATCGGGATCACATTTCTTTAACCATCAAAAATGAGTTGTTTTCGCTCAAATGTGTCCCAAACATGTTTAGATGGTGTATAGGTCATAATGTGAGCTTTTTGCGCGAAAAGCTTTCCGTGAAATTTTCGGACCAAAAGTAACCATATCGGCATCACCGGCGTCACCTTTCCTTATCCATCATAACAGTGTTGTTTTTGCTCAAATATGTCCCAAAGATGTTTTTTTGGTGTATAGGTCATAATAGAAGCTTTTTGCTTGAAAACCTTTACGGGAAATTTTTGAACCAAAAGTAACCATTTCGGCATCACCGTCGTCACCTTTCTTTATCCATCAAAACAGAGTTGTTTTCGTCAAATGTATGCGGAACGTGTTTATATGGAGAATAGGCCATAATAGGAGCTTTCTGCACGAAAAGCTTTCCGTGAAATTTTCGGACCAAAGTGACCATATCGGAATCACCTTTCTTTATCCATCATAAATGAGTTGTTTTCGCTCAAATGTGTCCCAAACATGTTTAGATGGTGTATAGGTCATAATGGGAGCTTTTTGCACGAAAAGTATTCTGTGAAATTTTCGGACCAAAAGTGACCGTTTCGGCATCACCGACGTCACCTTTCTTTATACATCAAAACTGAGTTGTTTTCGCTCAACTGATTCCCAAACATGTTTATATAGTGTATAGTTCATAATGGGAGGTTTTTGCCCTAAAAGCTTTACGTGAAATTTTCGGACCAAAAGTGACCATTTCGGCATAACCGGCGTGACCTTTCTTTATCCATCAAAACTGAGTTGTTTTCGCTCAAATGTGTGCCAAACGTGTTTATATGGAGTATAGGCCATAATAGGAGCTTTCTGCGCGAAAAGCTTTCCGTGATATTTTCGGACCAAAGTGACCATACCGGCATCACCTTTCTTTATCCATGAAAAATGAGGTTCTTTCATTCAAATGTGTCCCAAACATGTTTAGATGGTGTATAGGTCATAATGGGAGCTTTTTGCGCGAAAAGCTTTCCGTGAAATTTTCGGACCAAAAGTTACCATTTCGGCATCACCGACGTCACCTATCTTTATAAATCAAAACTGAGTTGTTTTCACTCAAATGTGTCCTAAACATGTTTATATGGTGTATAGTTTATAATGGGAGCTTTCAGCGCGAAAAGCTTTCCGTGAAATTTTCGGACCAAAAGTGACCATATCGGCATCACCTTTCATTAACCATCAAAAATGAGTTGTTTTCGCTCAAATGTGTCCCAAACATGTTTAGATGGTGTATATGTCATAATGGGAGCTTTTCGCGCGAAAATCTTTCCGTGAAATTTTCGGACCAAAAGTGACAATATCGGGATCACCTTTCTTTAACCATCAAAAATGAGTTGTTTTTGCTCAAATGTGTCCCAAACATGTTTAGATGGTGTATAGATCATAATGGGAGCTTTTTGCGGGAAAAGCTTTCCGTGAAATTTTCGGACCAAAAGTGACCATATCGGCATCACCTTTCTTTAACCATGAAAAATGAGTTGTTTTCGCTCAAATGTGTCCTAAACATGTTTAGATGGTGTATAGGTCATAATGAGAGCTTTTTGCGCGAAAAGCATTCTGTGAAATTTTCGGACCAAAAGTGACCATTTCGGCATCACTGACGTCACCTTCCTTTATAAATCAAAACTGAGTTGTTTTCGCTCAAATGTTTCCCAAACATATTTATATGGTGTATAGTTTTTAATGGGAGCATTTTGCTCGAAAATCTTTCCGTGAAGTTTTCGGACCAAAAGTGACCATATCGGGATCACCTTTCTTTAACCATCAAAAATGAGTTGTTTTTGCTCAAATGTGTCCCAAACATGTTTAGATGGTGTATAGGTCATAATGGGAGCTTTTTGCGGGAAAAGCTTTCCGTGAAATGTTCAGACCAAAAGTGACCATATCGGCATCACTGGCGTCACCTTTCTTTATCCATCACAACTGAGTTGTTTTCACTCAAATTTGTCCCTAATATGTTTATATCGTGTGTAGTTCATAATGGGAGCTTTTTGCGTGAAAAGCTTTCCGTGAAATTTTCAGACCAAAAGTGACCATATCGGCATCACCGGCGTCAACTTTCTTTATCCATCACAAATGAGTTGTTTTTGCTCAAATGTGTCCCAAAGATATTTTTTTGGTGTATAGGTCATAATAGAAGCTTTTTGCTCAAAAAGCTTTCCCTGAAATTTTCGGACCAAAAGTAACCATTTCGCCATCACCGTCGTCAGCTTTCTTTATCCATCAAAACGGAGTTGTTTTTGATCAAATGTATGCGAAACGTGTTTATATGGAGTATAGGCCATAATAGGAGCTTTCTGTGCGAAAAGCTTTCCGTGAAATTTTCGGACGAAAGTGACCATACCGGCATCACCTTTCTTTATCCATCATAAATGAATTGTTTTCACTCAAATATGTCCCAAATATGTTAAGATGGTGTATAGCTAATAATAGGAGCTTTTTGCGCGAAAAGCTTTCCGTGATATTTTCGGACCAAAAGTGACCATTTCGACATCAACGGCGTCACCTTTCTTTATCCATCACAACTGAGTTGTTTTTGCTCAAATGTGTCCCAAAGATATTTTTTAGGTGTATAGGTCATAATAGAAGCTTTTTGCTCGAAAAGCTTTCCGTGAAATTTTCGGACGAAAATTGACCATTTCGGCATCACCGTCGTCACCTTTCTTTATCCATCAAAACTGAGTTCTTTTCGTCAAATGTATGCGGAACGTGTTTATTTGGAGTATAGGCCGTAATAGTAGCTTTCTGCACGAAAAGCTTTCCGTGAAATTTTCGGACCAAAGTGACCATATCGGCATCACCTTTCTTTATCCATCATAAATGAGTTGTTTTCGCTCAAATGTGTCCCAATCATGTTTAGATGGTGTATAGGTCATAATGGGAGCTTTTTGCGCGAAAAGCTTTCCGTGAAATGTTCAGACCAAAAGTGACCATATCGGCATCACCAGCGTCACCTTTCTTTATCCATCACAACTGAGTTGTTTTTGCTCAAATGTGTCCCAAATATATTTTTTTGGTGTATAGGTCATAATAGAATCTTTTTGCTCGAAAAGCTTTCCGTGAAATTTTCGCACCAAAAGTAACCATTTCGGTATCACCGTCGTGACCTTTCTTTATCCATCAAAACTGAGTTGTTTTTGCTCAAATGTATGCGAAACGTGTTTATATGGACTATAGGCCATAATAGGAGCTTTCTGTGCGAAAAGCTTTCCGTGAAAGATTCGGACCAAAGTGACCATATCGGCATCACCTTTCTTTATCCATCATAAATGAGATGTTTTCTCTCAAATGTGTCCCATATATATTTAGATGGTGTATAGGTCATAATATGAGCTTTTTGCGCGAAAAGCTTTCCGTGAAATTTTTAGACCAAAAGTAACCATTTCGGCATCACCGTCGTCACCTTTCTTTATCCATCAAAACTGAGTTGTTTTCGTCAAATGTATGCGGAACATGTTTCTATGGAGTATAGGCCATAATAGGAGCTTTCTGCACGAAAAGCTTTCCGTGATATTTTCGGACCAATGTACCCATATCGGCATCACCTTTCTTTATCAATCATAAATGAGTTCTTTTCGCTCAAATGTGTCCCAAACATGTTTAGTTAGTGTATAGGTCATATTGGGAGCTTTTTCCGCGAAAAGCTTTCCGTGAAATTTTCGGACCAAAAGTGACCATTTCGGCATCACCGACGTCACCTTTCTTTATACATCAAACATGAGTTGTTTTCACTCAAATGTGTCCCAAACATGTTTATATCGTGTGTAGTTCATAATGGGAGCTATTTGCGCGAAAAGCTTTCCGTGAAATTTTAAGACCAAAAGTGACCATATCGGCATCACCGTCGTCACCTTTCTTTATCCATCATAACTGTGTTGTTTTTGCTCAAATGTGTCCCAAAGATATTTTTTTGGTGTATAGGTCATAATAGAAGCTTTTTGCTCGAAAAGCTTTCCGTGAAATTTTCGAACCAAAAGTAACCATTTCGGCATCACTGTCGTCACCTTTCTTTATCCATCAAAACTGAGTTGTTTTCGTCAAATATATGCGGAACGTGTTTATATGGAGTATAGGCCATAATAGGAGCTTTTTGCACGAAAAGCTTTCCGTGAAATTTTCGGACCAATGTGACCATATCGGAATCACCTTTCTTTATCCATCATAAATGAGTTGTTTTCGATCAAATGTGTCCCAAACATGTTTAGATGGTGTATAGGTCATAATGGGAGCTTTTTGCGCGAAAAGCATTCTGTGAAATTTTCGGACCAAAAGTGACCATTTCGGCATCACCGACGCACCTTTCTTTATACATCAAAACTGAGTTGTTTTCGCTCAAATGTTTCCCAAACATGTTTATATAGTGTATAGTTCATAATGGGAGCTTTCTGCCCTAAAAGTTTGACGTGAAATTTTCGGACCAAAAGTGACCATTTCGGCATAACCGGCGTGACATTTCTTTATCCATCAAAACTGAGTTGTTTTCGCTCAAATGTGTGCTAAACGTGTTTATACGGAGTATATGCCATAATAGGAGCTTTCAGCGCGAAAAGCTCTCCCTGAAATTTTCGGACCAAAAGTGACCATATCGGCATCACCTTTCTTTATCCAACTGAAATGAGTTGCTTTCGCTCAAATGCTTCCCAAACATGTTTATATGGTGTATAGGTCATAATGGGAGCTATTTGCGCGAAAAGCTTTCCCTGAAATTTTCGGACAAAAAGTGACCATTTCGGCATCACTGACGTCACCTTTCTTTATTCATTAAAACTGAGTAGTTTTCGCTCAAATTGTGCCAAACATGTTTATATGCAGATAGGCCATAATGGGAGCTTTCAGCGCAAAAAGCTTTCTGTGAAATTTTCGAACCAAAAGTGACCATATCGGCATCACCTTTCATTAACCATCAAAAATGAGTTGTTTTCGCTCAAATGTGTCCCAAACATGTTTAGATGGTGTATATGTCATAATGGGAGCTTTTCGCGCGAAAATCTTTCCGTGAAATTTTCGGACCAAAAGTGACAATATCGGGATCACCTTTCTTTATTCATCAAAAATGAGTTGTTTTTGCTCAAATGTGTCCCAAACATGTTTAGATGGTGTATAGGTCATAATGGGAGCTTTTTGCGGGAAAAGCTTTCCGTGAAATTTTCGGACCAAAAGTGACCATATCGGCATCACCTTTCTTTAACCATGAAAAATGAGTTGTTTTCGCTCAAATGTGTCCTAAACATGTTTAGATGGTGTATACGTCATAATGGGAGCTTTTTGCGCGAAAAGCATTCTGTGAAATTTTCGGACCAAAAGTGACCATTTCGGCATCACCGACGTCACCTTCCTTTATAAATCAAAACTGAGTTGTTTTCGCTCAAATGTTTCCCAAACATATTTATATGGTGTATAGTTCATAATGGGAGCTTTTTGCGCGAAAATCTTTCCGTGAAGTTTTCGGACCAAAAGTGACCATATCGGGATCACCTTTCTTTAACCATCAAAAATGAGTTGTTTTTGCTCAAATGTGTCCCAAACATGTTTAGATGGTGTATAGGTCATAATGGGAGCTTTTTGCGGGAAAAGCTTTCCGTGAAATGTTCAGACCAAAAGTGACCATATCGGCATCACCGGCGTCACCTTTCTTTATCCATCACAACTGAGTTGTTTTCACTCAAATTTGTCCCTAACATGTTTATATCGTGTGTAGTTCATAATGGGAGCTTTTTGCGTGAAAAGCTTTCCGTGAAATTTTCAGACCAAAAGTGACCATATCTGCATCACCGGCGTCAACTTTCTTTATCCATCACAATTGAGTTGTTTTTGCTCAAATGTGTCCCAAAGATATTTTTTTGGTGTATAGGTCATAATAGAAGCTTTTTGCTAAAAAAGCTTTCCCTGAAATTTTCGGACCAAAAGTAACCATTTCGCCATCACCGTCGTCAGCTTTCTTTATCCATCAAAACGGAGTTGTTTTTGATCAAATGTATGCGAAACGTGTTTATATGGAGTATAGGCCATAATAGGAGCTTTCTGTGCGAAAAGCTTTCCGTGAAATTTTCGGACCAAAGTGACCATATCGGCATCACCTTTCTTTATCCATCATAAATGAGTTGTTTTCACTCAAATATGTCCCAAATATGTTAAGATGGTGTATAGCTAATAATAGGAGCTTTTTGCGCGAAAAGCTTTCCGTGATATTTTCGGACCAAAAGTGCCCATTTCGGCATCAACGGCGTCACCTTTCTTTATCCATCACAACTGAGTTGTTTTTGCTCAAATGTGTCCCAAAGATATTTTTTTGGTGTATAGGTCATAATAGAAGCTTTTTGCTCGAAAAGCTTTCCGTGAAATTTTCGGACGAAAATTGACCATTTCGGCATCACCGTCGTCACCTTTCTTTATCCAACAAAACTGAGTTGTTTTCGTCAAATGTATGCGGAACGTGTTTATTTGGAGTATAGGCCGTAATAGTAGCTTTCTGCACGAAAAGCTTTCCGTGAAATTTTCGGACCAAAGTGACCATATCGGCATCACCTTTCTTTATCCATCATAAATGAGTTGTTTTCGCTCAAATGTGTCCCAATCATGTTTAGATGGTGTATAGGTCATAATGGGAGCTTTTTGCGCGAAAAGCTTTCCGTGAAATGTTCAGACCAAAAGTGACCATATCGGCATCACTGGCGTCACCTTTCTTTATCCATCACAACTGAGTTGTTTTTGCTCAAATGTGTCCCAAATATATTTTTTTGGTGTATAGGTCAGAATAGAATCTTTTTGCTCGAATAGCTTTCCGTGAAATTTTCGCACCAAAAGTAACCATTTCGTCACCGTCGTGACCTTTCTTTATCCATCAAAACTGAGTTGTTTTTGCTCAAATGTATGCGAAACGTGTTTATATGGACTATAGGCCATAATAGGAGCTTTCTGTGCGAAAAGCTTTCCGTGAAAGATTCGGACCAAAGTGACCATATCGGCATCACCCTTCTTTATCCATCTTAAATGAGATGTTTTCTCTCAAATGTGTCCCAAATATATTTAGATGGTGTATAGGTCATAATATGAGCTTTTTGCGCGAAAAGCTTTCCGTGAAATTTTTAGACCAAAAGTAACCATTTCGGCATCACCGTCGTCACCTTTCTTTATCCATCAAAACTGAGTTGTTTTCGTCAAATGTATGCGGAACATGTTTCTATGGAGTATAGGCCATAATAGGAGCTTTCTGCACGAAAAGCTTTCCGTGATATTTTCGGACCAAAGTACCCATATCGGCATCACCTTTCTTTATCAATCATAAATGAGTTCTTTTCGCTCAAATGTGTCCCAAACATGTTTAGTTGGTGTATAGGTCATAATGGGAGCTTTTTCCGCGAAAAGCTTTCCGTGAAATTTTCGGACCAAAAGTGACCATTTCGGCATCACCGACGTCACCTTTCTTTATACATCAAACATGAGTTGTTTTCACTCAAATGTGTCCCAAACATGTTTATATCGTGTGTAGTTCATAATGGGAGCTTTTTGCGCGAAAAGCTTTCCGTGAAATTTTCAGACCAAAAGTGACCATATCGGCATCACCGTCGTCACCTTTCTTTATCCATCATAACTGTGTTGTTTTTGCTCAAATGTGTCCCAAAGATATTTTTTTGGTGTATAGGTCATAATAGAAGCTTTTTGCTTGAAAAGCTTTCCGTGAAATTTTCGAACCAAAAGTAACGATTTCGGCATCACTGTCGTCACCTTTCTTTATCCATCAAAACTGAGTTGTTTTCGTCAAATATATGCGGAACGTGTTTATATGGAGTATAGGCCATAATAGGAGCTTTTTGCACGAAAAGCTTTCCGTGAAATTTTCGGACCAATGTGACCATATCGGAATCACCATTCTTTATCCATCATAAATGAGTTGTTTTCGCTCAAATGTGTCCCAAACATGTTTAGATGGTGTATAGGTCATAATGGGAGCTTTTTGCGCGAAAAGCACTCTGTGAAATTGTCGGACCAAAAGTGACCATTTCGGCATCACCGACGCACCTTTCTTTATACATCAAAACTGAGTTGTTTTCGCTCAAATGTTTCCCAAACATGTTTATATAGTGTATAGTTCATAATGGGAGCTTTTTGCCCTAAAAGTTTTACGTGAAATTTTCGGACCAAAAGTGACCATTTCGGCATAACCGGCGTGACCTTTCTTTATCCATCAAAACTGAGTTGTTTTCGCTCAAATGTGTGCTAAACGTGTTTATACGGAGTATATGCCATAATAGGAGCTTTCAGCGCGAAAAGCTCTCCCTGAAATTTTCGGACCAAAAGTGACCATATCGGCATCACCTTTCTTTATCCAACTGAAATGAGTTGCTTTCGGTCAAATGCTTCCCAAACATGTTTATATGGTGTATAGGTCATAATGGGAGCTATTTGCGCGAAAAGCTTTCCCTGAAATTTTCGGACAAAAAGTGACCATTTCGGCATCACTGACGTCACCTTTCTTTATTCATTAAAACTGAGTAGTTTTCGCTCAAATTGTGCCAAACATGTTTATATGCAGATAGGCCATAATGGGAGCTTTCAGCGCAAAAAGCTTTCTGTGAAATTTTCGAACCAAAAGTGACCATATCGGCATCACCTTTCATTAACCATCAAAAATGAGTTGTTTTCGCTCAAATGTGTCCCAAACATGTTTAGATGGTGTATATGTCATAATGGGAGCTTTTCGCGCCAAAATCTTTCCGTGAAATTTTCGGACCAAAAGTGACAATATCGGGATCACCTTTCTTTAACCATCAAAAATGAGTTGTTTTTGCTCAAATGTGTCCCAAACATGTTTAGATGGTGTATAGGTCATAATGGGAGCTTTTTGCGGGAAAAGCTTTCCGTGAAATTTTCGGACCAAAAGTGACCATATCGGCATCACCTTTCTTTAACCATGAAAAATGAGTTGTTTTCGCTCAAATGTGTCCTAAACATGTTTAGATGGTGTATAGGTCATAATGGGAGCTTTTTGCGCGAAAAGCATTCTGTGAAATTTTCGGACCAAAAGTGACCATTTCGGCATCACTGACGTCACCTTCCTTTATAAATCAAAACTGAGTTGTTTTCGCTCAAATGTTTCCCAAACATATTTATACGGTGTATAGTTTTTAATGGGAGCATTTTGCTCGAAAATCTTTCCGTGAAGTTTTCGGACCAAAAGTGACCATATCGGGATCACCTTTCTTTAACCATAAAAAATGAGTTGTTTTTGCTCAAATGTGTCCCAAACATGTTTAGATGGTGTATAGGTCAAAATGGGAGCTTTTTGCTGGAAAAGCATTCCGTGAAATGTTCAGACCAAAAGTGACCATATCGGCATCACCGGCGTCACCTTTCTTTATCCATCACAACTGAGTTGTTTTCACTCAAATGTGTCCATAACATGTTTATATCGTGTGTAGTTCATAATGGGAGCTTTTTGCGTGAAAAGCTTTCCGTGAAATTTTCAGACCAAAAGTGACCATATCGGCATCACCGTCGTCACCTTTCTTTATCCATCAAAACAGAGTTGTTTTTGCTCAAATGTATGCGAAACGTGTTTATATGGAGTATAGGCCATATTAGGAGCTTTCTGGGCGAAAAGCTTTCCGTGAAATTTTCGGACCAAAGTGACCGTACCGGCATCACCTTTCTTTATCCATCATAAATGAGTTGTTTTCACTCAAATATGTCCCAAATATGTTTAGATGGTGTATAGGTAATAATAGGAGCTTTTTGCGCGAAAAGCTTTCCGTGAAATTTTCGGACCAAAAGTGACCATTTCGGCATCACCGACGTCACCTTTCTTTATACATCAAACCTGAGTTGTTTTCACTCAAATGTGTTTCGAACATGTTTATATCGTGTGTAGTTCATAATGGGAGCTTTTTGCGCGAAAAGCTTTCCGTGAAATTTTCAGACCAAAAGTGACCATATCGGCATCACCGGCGTCACCTTTCTTTATCCATCACAACTGAGTTGTTTTTGCTCAAATCTGTCCCAAAGATATTTTTTTGGTGTATAGGTTATAATAGAAGCTTTTTGCTCGAAAAGCTTTCCGTGAAATTTTCGGACCAAAATTGACCATTTCGGCATCACCGTCGTCACCTTTCTTTATCCATCAAAACTGAGTTGTTTTCGTCAAATGTATGCGGAACGTGTTTATATGGAGTATAGGCCGTAATAGTAGCTTTCTGCACGAAAAGCTTTCCGTGAAATTTTCGGTCCAAAGTGACCATATCGGCATCACCTTTCTTTATCCATCATAAATGAGTTGTTTTCGCTCAAATGTGTCCCAAACATGTTTAGATGGTGTATAGGTCATAATGGGAGCTTTTTGCGCGAAAAGCTTTCCGTGAAATGTTCAGACCAAAAGTGACCATATCGGCATCACCGGCGTCATCTTTCTTTATCCATCACAACTGAGTTGTTTTTGCTCAAATGTGTCCCAAATATATTTTTTTGGTGTATAGGTCATAATAGAAGCTTTTTGCTCGAAAAGCTTTCCGTGAAATTTTCGCACCAAAAGTAACCATTTCGGTATCACCGTCGTGACCTTTCTTTATCCATCAAAACTGAGTTGTTTTTGCTCATATGTATGCGAAACGTGTTTATATGGACTATAGGCCATAATAGGAGCTTTCTGTGCGAAAAGCTTTCCGTGAAAGATTCGGACCAAAGTGACCATATCGGCATCACCTTTCTTTATCCATCGTAAATGAGTTGTTTTCTCTCAAATGTGTCCCAAATATATTTAGATGGTGTATAGGTCATAATATGAGCTTTTTGCGCGAAAAGCTTTCCGTGAAATTTTTAGACCAAAAGTAACCATTTTGGCATCACCGTCGTCACCTTTCTTTATCCATCAAAATTGAGTTGTTTTCGTCAAATGTATGCGGAATATGTTTCTATGGAGTATAGGCCATAATAGGAGCTTTCTGCACGAAAAGCTTTCCGTGAAATTTTCGGACCAAAGTACCCATATCGGCATCACCTTTCTTTATCAATCATAAATGAGTTCTTTTCGCTCAAATGTGTCCCAAACATGTTTAGATGGTGTATAGGTCATAATGGGAGCTTTTTCCGCGAAAAGCTTTCCGTGAAATTTTCGGACCAAAAGTGACCATTTCGGCATCGCCGACGTCACCTTTCTTTATACATCAAACATGAGTTGTTTTCACTCAAATGTGTCCCAAACATGTTTATATCGTGTGTAGTTCATAATGGGAGCTTTTTGCGCGAAAAGCTTTCCGTGAAATTTTCAGACCAAAAGTGACCATATCGGCATCACCGTCGTCACCTTTCTTTATCCATCAAAACTGAGTTGTTTTCGCTCAAATGTTTCCCAAACATGTTTATATAGTGTATAGTTCATAATGGGAGCTTTTTTCCCTAAAAGTTTTACGTGAAATTTTCGGACCAAAAGTGACCATTTCGGCATAACCGGCGTGACCTTTCTTTATCCATCAAAACTAAGTTGTTTTCGCTCAAATGTGTGCTAAACGTGTTTTTACGGAGTATAGGCCATAATAGGAGCTTTCAGCGCGAAAAGCTCTCCCTGAAATTTTCGGACCAAAAGTGACCATATCGGCATCACCTTTCTTTATCCAACTGAAATGAGTTGCTTTCGCTCAAATGTTTCCCAAACATGTTTATATGGTGTATAGGTCATAATGGGAGCTATTTGCGCGAAAAGCTTTCCCTGAAATTTTCGGACAAAAAGTGACCATTTCGGCATCACTGACGTCACCTTTCTTTATTCATTAAAACTGAGTAGTTTTCGCTCAAATTGTGCCAAACATGTTTATATGCAGATAGGCCATAATGGGAGCTTTCAGCGCAAAAAGCTTTCCGTGAAATTTTCGAACCAAAAGAGACCATATCGGCATCACCTTTCATTAACCATCAAAAATGAGTTGTTTTCGCTCAAATGTGTCCCAAACATGTTTAGAGGGTGTATAGGTCATAATGGGAGCTTTTTGCGCGAAAAGCTTTCCGTGAAATTTTCGGACCAAAAGTGACCATTTCGGCATCACTGACGTCACCTTTCTTTATGCATCAAAACTGAGTTGTTTTCACTCAAATGTGTCCCAAACATGTTTATATCTTGTGTAGTTCATAGTGGGAGCTTTTTGCGTGAAAAGGTGTCTGTGAAATTTTCGGACCAAAAGTACCCATTTCGGCATCACCGTCGTCACCTTTCTTTATCCATCAAAACTGAGTTGTTTTCGCTCAAATGTGTGGCAAACGTGTTTATATGGAGTATAGGCCATAATAAGAGCTTTCTGCACGAAAAGCTTTCTGTGAAATTTTCGGACCAAAGTGACCATATCGGCATCACCTTTCTTTATCAAACATAAATGAGTTGTTTTCGCTCAAATATGTCCCAAACATGGTTAGATGGTGTATAGGTCATAATGGGAGCTCTTTGCGCGAAAAGCTTTCCGTGAAATTTTTGGACCAAAAGTGACCATTTCGGCATCACCGTCATCACCTTTCTTTATCCATCAAAACTGAGTTGTTTTCGCGCAAATGTATCCCAAACATGTTTAGAGTGTGTATAGGTCATAATCGGAGCTTTTTGCGCGAAAAGCTTTCCGTGAAATTTTCAGACCAAAAGTGACCATATCGACATCACCGGCATAACCTTTCTTTATCCATCACAACTGAGTTGTTTTTGCTCAAATGTGTCCCAAAGATATTTTTTTGGTGTATAGGTCACAATAGAAGCTTTTTGCTCGAAAAGCTTTCAGGGAAATTTTCGGACCAAAAGTAACCATTCCAGCATCATTGTCGTCACCTTTCTTTATCCATCAAAACTGAGTTGTTTTTGCTCAAATGTATGCGAAACGTGTTTATATGGAGTATAGGCCATAATAGGAGCTTTCTGTGCGAAAAGCTTTCCGTGAATTTTTCGGACCAAAGTGACCATATCAGCGTTCACCTTTCTTTATCCATCATAAATGAGTTGTTTTCGCCAAATGTGTCCCAAATATGTTTAGATGGTGTATAGGTCATAATAGAAGCATTTTGCGCGAAAAGCTTTCCGTGAAATTTTCGGACAAAAAATGACCATTTCGGCCGTCGTCACATTTCTTTATCCATCAAAACTGAGTTGTTTTCGTCAAATGTATGCGGAACGTGTTTATATGGAGTATAGGCCATAATAGGAGCTTTCTGCACGAAAAGCTTTCTGTGAAATTTTCGGACCAAAGTTTCCATATCGGCATCACCTTTCTCTATCAAACATAATTGAGTTGTTTTCCCTCAAATGTGTCCCAAACATGTTTAGATGGTGTATAGGTCATAATGGGAGATTTTTGCGCGAAAAGCTTTCCTTGAAATTTTCGGACCAAAAGTAACCATATCGGCATCACCGGCTTCACCTTTCTTTATCCATCATAACTGTGTTGTTTTTTCTCAAATGTGTTCCAAAGATATTTTTTTGGTGAATAGGTCATAATAGAAGCTTTTTGCTCGAAAAGCTTTCCGTGAAATTTTAGAACCAAAACTAACCATTTCGGCATCACCGTCGTCACCTTTCTTTATCCATCAAAACTGAGTTATTTTCGTCAAATGTATGCGGAACGTGTTTATGAGTATAGATGGTGTATAGGTCATAATGGGAGCTTTTTGCGGGAAAAGCTTTCCGTGAAATTTTCGGACCAAAAGTGACCATATCGGCATCACATTTATTTAACCATGAAAAATGAGTTGTTTTCGCTCAAATGTGTCCCAAACATGTTTAGATGGTGTATAGGTCATAATGGGAGCTTTTTGCGCGAAAAGTATTCTGTGAAATTTTCGGACCAAAAGTGACCATTTCGGCGTCACCGACGTCACCTTTCTTTATACATCAAAACTGAGTTGTTTTCGCTCAAATGTTTCCCAAACATGTTTATATAGTGTATAGTTCATAATGGGAGCTTTTTGCCCTAAAAGCTTTACGTGAAATTTTCGGACCAAAAGTGACCATTTCGGCATAACCGGCGTAACCTTTCTTTATCCATCAAAACTGAGTTGTTTTCGCTCAAATGTGTGCCAAACGTGTTTATATGCAGTATAGGCCATAATAGGAGCTTTCTGCGCGAAAAGCTTTCCGTGAAATTTTCGGACCAAAGTGACCATACCGGCATCACCTTTCTTTATCCATGAAAAACGAGGTTTCTTCATTCAAATGTGTCCCAAACATGTTTAGATGGTGTATAGGTCATAATGGGAGATTTTTGCGCGAAAAGCTTTCCGTGAAATTTTCGGACCAAAAGTTACCATATCCGCATCACCTTTCATTAACCATCAAAAATGAGTTGTTTTCTCTCAATTGTGTCCCAAACATGTTTAGATGGTGTATAGGTCATAATGGAAGCTTTTTGCGCGAAAAGCTTTCCGTGAAATTTTCGGACCAAAAGTGACCATTGCGGCATCAGCGACGTCACCTATCTTTATACATCAAAACTGAGTTGTTTTCACTCAAATGTGTCCTAAACATGTTTATATGGTGTATAGTTCATAATGAGAGCTTTCAGCGCGAAAAGCTTTCCGTGAAATTTTCGGACCAAAAGTGACCATATCGGCATCACCTTTCTTTATCCATCACAAATTAGTTGTTTTCGCTCAAATGTGTCCCAAATATGTTTAGATGGTGTATAGGTGATAATGGGAGCTTTTTGCGCGAAAAGCTTTCCGTGAAATTTCAGACCAAAAGTTACCATTTCGGCATCACCGACGTCACCTTTCTTTATACATCAAAACTGAGTTGTTTTCACTCAAATGTGTCCCAAACATGTTTAGATGGTGTATAGGTCATAATGTGAGCTTTTTGCGCAAAAAACTTTCCGTGAAATTTTCGGACCAAAAGTGACCATTTCGGCATCACCGACGTCACCTTTCTTTATACATCAAAACTGAGTTGTTTTCGCTCAAATGTTTCCCAAACATATTTATATGGAGTATAGGCCATAGTAAGAGCTTTCTGCACGAAAAGCTTTCTGTGAAATTTTCGGACCAAAGTGACCATATCGGCATCACCTTTCTTTATCAAACATAAATGAGTTGTTTTCGCTCAAATATGTCGCAAACATGTTTAGATGGTGTATAGGTCATAATGGGAGCTCTTTGCGCGAAAAGCTTTCCGTGAAATTTTCGGACCAAAAGTAACCATTTCGGCATCACCGTCATCACCTTTCTTTATCCATCAAAACTGAGTTGTTTTCGCGCAAATGTATCCCAAACATGTTTAGAGTGTGTATAGGTCATAATGGGAGCTTTTTGCGCGAAAAGCTTTCCGTGAAATTTTCAGACCAAAAGTGACCATATCGGCATCACCGGCGTAACCTTTCTTTATCCATCACAACTGAGTTGTTTTTGCTCAAATGTGTCCCAAAGATATTTTTTTGGTATATAGGTCACAATAGAAGCTTTTTGCTCGAAAAGCTTTCAGGGAAATTTTCGGACCAAAAGTAACCATTCCAGCATCATTGTCGTCACCTTTCTTTATCCATCAAAACTGAGTTGTTTTTGCTCAAATGTATGCGAAACGTGTTTATATGGAGTATAGGCCATAATAGGAGCTTTCTGTGCGAAAAGCTTTCCGTGAATTTTTCGGACCAAAGTGACCATATCAGCGTTCACCTTTCTTTATCCATCATAAATGAGTTGTTTTCGCTCAAATGTGTCCCAAATATGTTTAGATGGTGTATAGGTCATAATAGAAGCATTTTGCGCGAAAAGCTTTCCGTGAAATTTTCGGACCAAAAATGACCATTTCGGCATCACCGTCCTCACATTTCTTTATCCATCAAAACTAAGTTGTTTTCGTCAAATGTATGCGGAACGTGTTTATATGGAGTATAGGCCATAATAGGAGCTTTCTGCACGAAAAGCTTTCTGTGAAATTTTCGGACCAAAGTGACCATATCGGCATCACCTTTCTTTATCAAACATAATTGAGTTGTTTTCCCTCAAATGTGTCCCAAACATGTTTAGATGGTGTATAGGTCATAATGGGAGATTTTTGCGCGAAAAGCTTTCCGTGAAATTTTCGGACCAAAAGTAACCATATCGGCATCACCGGCTTCACCTTTCTTTATCCATCATAACTGTGTTGTTTTTGCTCAAATGTGTCCCAAAGATATTTTTTTGGTGAATAGGTCATAATAGAAGCTTTTTGCTCGAAAAGCTTTCCGTGAAATTTTAGAACCAAAACTAACCATTTCGGCATCACCGTCGTCACCTTTCTTTATCCATCAAAACTGAGTTATTTTCGTCAAATGTATGCGGAACGTGTTTATGAGTATAGATGGTGTATAGGTCATAATGGGAGCTTTTTGCGGGAAAAGCTTTCCGTGAAATTTTCGGACCAAAAGTGACCATATCGGCATCACCTTTCTTTAACCATGAAAAATGAGTTGTTTTCGCTCAAATGTGTCCCAAACATGTTTAGATGGTGTATAGGTCATAATGTGAGCTTTTTGCGCAAAAAGCTTTCCGTGAAATTTTCGGACCAAAAGTGACCATTTCGGCATCACCGACGTCACCTTTCTTTATACATCAAAACTGAGTTGTTTTCCCTCAAATGTTTCCCAAACATTTTTATATGGTGTATAGTTCATAATGGGAGCTTTTTGCGCGAAAAGCTTTCCGTGAAATTTTCGGACCAAAAGTGACCATATCGGGATCACCTTTCTTCAACCATCAAAAATGAGTTGTTTTCGCTCAAATGTGTCCCAAACATGTTTAGATGGTGTATAGGTCATAATGGAAGCTTTTTGCGCGAAAAGCTTTCCGTGAAATTTTCGGACCAAAAATGACCATTTCGGTATCACCGACGTCACCTTTCTTTATACATCGAACCTGAGTTGTTTTCACTCAAATGTGTCCCAAACATGTTTATATCGTGTGTAGTTCATAATGGAAGCTTTTTGCGCGAAAAGCTTTCCGTGAAATTTTCAGAGCAAAAGTGACCATATCGGCATCACCGGCGTCACCTCTCTTTATCCATCACAACTGAGTTGTTTTTTCTCAAATGTGTCCCAAAGATATTTTTTGGTGTATAGGTCATAATAGAAGCTTTTTGTCGAAAAGCTTTCCGTGAAATTTTCGGGCCACAAGTAACCATTTCGGCATCACCGTCGTCACCTTTCTTTATCCATCAAATCTGAGTTGTTTTTGCTCAAATGTATGCGAAACGTGTTTATATGGAGTATAGGCCATAACAGGAGCTTTTTGCGCGAAAAGCTTTCTGTGAAATTTTCGGACCAAAAGCAACTGTTTCGGCATCACCGTCGTCACCTCTCTTTATCCATCAAAACTGAGTTGTTTTCGTCAAATGTATGCGGAACGTGTTTATATGGAGTATATGCCATAATAGGAGCTTTCTGCACGAAAAGCTTTCCGTGAAATGTATGCGGAACATGTTTCCCAAACATGTTTATATGGTGTATAGTTCATAATGGGAGCTTTTTGCCCGAAAGGCTTTACGTGAAATTTTCGGACCAAAAGTGACCATCTCGGCATAACCGGCGTGACCTTTCTTTATCCATCAAAACTGAGTTGTTTTCGCTGAAATGTGTGCCAAACATGTTTATACGGAGTATAGGCCATAATAGGAGCTTTCAGCGCGAAAAGCTCTCCCTGAAATTTTCGGACCAAAAGTGACCATATCGGCATCACCTTTCTTCATCCATCTAAAATGAGTTCGTTTCGCTCAAATGTTTCCCAAACACGTTTATATGGTGTATAGGTCATAATGGAAGCTATTTGCGCGAAAAGCTTTCAATGAAATTTTCGGACCAAAAGTGACCAATTCGGCATCACCTTTCTTTAACCTCAAAAATGAGTTGTTTTCGCTCAAATGTGTCCCAAACATGTTTAGATGGTGTATAGGTCATAATGGGAGCTTTTTGCGCGAAAAGCTTTCCATAAAATTTTCAGACTAAAAGTGACCATTTCGGCATCACCGACGTCACCTTTCTTTATGCATCAAAACTGAGTTGTTTTCACTCAAATGTGTTCCAAACATGTTTATGTCGTGTGTATTTCATAGTGGGAGCTTTTTGCGCGAAAAGCTCTATGTGAAATTTTCGAACCAAAAGTAACCATTTCTGCATCACCGTCATCACCTTTTTTAATCCATCAAAACTGAGTTGTTTTCGCTCAAATGTGTGCCAAACGTGTTTATATGGAGTATAGGCCATAATAGGAGCTTTCTGCGCGAAAAGCTTTCCGTGAAATTTTTGGACCAAAGTGACCACATCGGCATCACCTTTCTTTATCCATGAAAAATGAGTTTTTTTCATTCAAATGTGTCCCAAATATGTTTAGATGGTGTATAGGTCAAAATGGGGGATTTTTGCGCGAAAAGCTTTCCGTATAATTTTCGGACCAAAAGTGACCATTTCGGCATCACCGACGTCACCTATCTTTATACATCAAAACTGAGTTGTTTTCACTCAAATGTGTCCAAAACATGTTTATATGGTGTACAGTTCATAATGGGAGCTTTTGCGCGAAATGCTTTCCGTGAAATTTTTAGACCAAAAGTGACCATATCGGCATCACCGGCGTCACCTTTCTTTATCCATCAAAACTGAGTTGTTTTCGCTCAAATGTGTCCCAAAGATATTTTTTGGTGTATAGGTCATAATAGAAGCTTTTTGCTCGAAAAGCTTTCCGTGAAATTTTCGGACCAAAAGTAACCATTTCAGCATCATTGTCGTCACCTTTGTTTATCCATCAAAACTGAGTTGTTTTTGCTCAAATGTATGCGAAACGTGTTTATATGGAGTATAGGCCATAATAGGAGCTTTCTGTGCGACAAGCTTTCCGTGAATTTTTCGGGCCAAAGTGACCATATCAGCGTTCACCATTCTTTATCCATCATAAATGAGTTGTTTTCGCTCAAATGTGTCCCAAATATGTTTAGATGGTGTATAGGTCATAATAGAAGCTTTTTGCGCGAAAAGCATTCCGTGAAATTTTCGGACCAAAAATGACCATTTCGGCATCACCGTCGTCACATTTCTTTATCCATCAAAACTGAGTTGTTTTCGTCAAATGTATGCGGAACGTGTTTATATGGAGTATAGGCCATAATAGGAGCTTTCTGCACGAAAAGCTTTCTGTGAAATTTTCGGACCAAAGTGACCATATCGGCATCACCTTTCTTTATCAAACATAATTGAGTTGTTTTTGCTCAAATGTGTCCCAAACATGTTTAAATGGTGTATAGGTCATAATGGGAGATTTTTGCGCGAAAAGCTTTCCGTGAAATTTTTGGACCAAAAGTAACCATATCGGCATCACCGGCTTCACCTTTTTTTATCCATCATAACTGTGTTGTTTTTGCTCAAATGTGTCCCAAAGATATTTTTTTGGTGTATAGGTCATAATAGAAGCTTTTTGCTCGAAAAGCTTTCCGTGAAATTTTAGAACCAAAACTAACCATTTCGGCATCACCGTCGTCACCTTTGTTTATCCATCAAAACTGAGTTATTTTCGTCAAATGTATGTGGAACGTGTTTATAAGGAGTATAGATGGTGTATAGGTCATAATGGGAGCTTTTTGCGGGAAAAGCTTTCCGTGAAATTTTCGGACCAAAAGTGACCATATCGGCATCACCTTTCTTTAACCATGAAAAATGAGTTGTTTTCGCTCAAATGTGTCCTAAACATGTTTAGATGGTGTATAGGTCATAATGGGAGCCTTTTGCGCGAAAAGCATTCTGTGAAATTTTCGGACCAAAAGTGACCATTTCGGCATCACCGACGTCACCTTTCTTTATACATCAAAACTGAGTTGTTTTCGCTCAAATTTTTCCCAAACATGTTTATATAGTGTATAGTTCATAATGGGAGCTTTTTGCCCTAAATGCTTTACGTGAAATTTTCGGACCAAAAGTGACCATTTCGGCATAACCGGCATAACCTTTCTTTATCCATCAAAACTGAGTTGTTTTCGCTCAAATGTGTGTCAAACGTGTTTATATGCAGTATAGGCCATAATAGGAGCTTTCTGCGCGAAAAACTTTCCGTGAAATTTTCGGACCAAAGTGACCATACCTGCATCACCTTTCTTTATCCATGAAAAATGAGGTTTTTTCATTCAAATGTGTCCCAAACATGTTTAGATGGTGTATAGGTCATAATGGGAGATTTTTGCGCGAAAAGCTTTCCGTGAAATTTTCGGACCAAATGTGACCGTTTCGGCATCACCAACGTCACCTATCTTTATACATCAAAACTGAGTTGTTTTCACTCAAATGTGTCCTAAACATGTTTATATGGTGTATAGTTCATAGTGGGAGCTTTTTGCGCGAAAAGCTTTCCTCGAAATTTTCGGACAAAAAGTGACCATTTCGGCATCACCGACGTCACCTTTCTTTATTCATTAAAACTGAGTTGTTTTTGCTCAAATTTTGCCAAACGTGTTTATATGCAGATAGGCCATAATAGGAGCTTTCAGCGCGAAAAGCTTTTCGAGAAATTTTCGGACCAAAAGTTACCATATCCGCATCACCTTTCATTAACCATCAAAAATGAGTTGTTTTCTCTCAAATGTGTCCCAAACATGTTTAGATGGTGTATAGGTCATAATGGGAGCTTTTTGCGGGAAAAGCTTTCCGTGAAATTTTCAGACCAAAAGTGACCATTTCGGCATCACCGACGTCACCTATCTTTATACATCAAAACTGAGTTGTTTTCACTCAAATGTGTCCTAAACATGTTTATATGGTGTATAGTTCATAATGGGAGCTTTCAGCGCGAAAAGCTTTCCGTGAAATTTTCGGACCAAAAGTGACCATATCGGCATCACCTTACTTTATCCATCACAAATCAATTGTTTTCGCTCAAATGTGTCCCAAATATGTTTAGATGGTGTATAGGTCATAATGGGAGCTTTTTGCGCGAAAAGCTTTCCGTGAAATTTCAGACCAAAAGTTACCATTTCGGCATCACCGACGTCACCTTTCTTTATACATCAAAACTGAGTTGTTTTCACTCAAATGTGTCCCAAACATGTTTAGATGGTGTATAGGTCATAATGTGAGCTTTTTGCGCAAAAAGCTTTCCGTGAAATTTTCGGACCAAAAGTGACCATTTCGGCATTACCGACGTCACCTTTCTTTATACATCAAAACTGAGTTGTTTTCCCTCAAATGTTTCACAAACATTTTTATATGGTGTATAGTTCATAATGGGAGCTTTTTGCGCGAAAAGCTTTCCGTGAAATTTTCGGACCAAAAGTAACCATATTGGGATCACCTTTCTTCAACCATCAAAAATGAGTTGTTTTCGCTCAAATGTGTCCCAAACATGTTTAGATGGTGTATAGGTCATAATGGAAGCTTTTTGCGCGAAAAGCTTTCCGTGAAATTTTCGGACCAAAAATGACCATTTCGGTAACACCGACGTCACCTTTCTTTATACATCAAACCTGAGTTGTTTTCACTCAAATGTGTCCCAAACATGTTTATATCGTGTGTAGTTCATAATGGGTGCTTTTTGCGCGAAAAGCTTTCCGTGAAATTTTCAGAGCAAAAGTGACCATATCGGCATCACCGGCGTCACCTCTCTTTATCCATCACAACTGAGTTGTTTTTGCTCAAATGTGTCCCAAAGATATTTTTTGGTGTATAGGTCATAATAGAAGATTTTTGCTCGAAAAGCTTTCCGTGAAATTTTCGGACCACAAGTAACCATTTCGGCATCACCGTCGTCACCTTTCTTTATCCATCAAATCTGAGTTGTTTTTGCTCAAATGTATGCGAAACGTGTTTATATGGAGTATAGGCCATAATAGAAGTTTTTTGAGCGAAAAGCTTTCCGTGAAATTTTCGGACCAAAAGTAACGGTTTCGGCATCACCGTCGTCACCTCTCTTTATCCATCAAAACTGAGTTGTTTTCGTCAAATGTATGCGGAACGTGTTTATATGGAGTATATGCCATAATAGGAGCTTTCTGCACGAAAAGCATTCCGTGAAATGTATGCGGAACATGTTTCCCAAACATGTTTATATGGTGTATAGTTCATAATGGGAGCTTTTTGTCTGAAAAGCTTTACGTGAAATTTTCGGACCAAAAGTGACTATCTCGGCATAACCGGCGTGACCTTTCTTTATCCATCAAAACTGAGTTGTTTTCGCTCAAATGTGTGCCAAACATGTTTATACGGAGTATAGGCCATAATAGGAGCTTTCAACGCGAAAAGCTCTCCCTGAAATTTTCGGACCAAAAGTGACCATATCGGCATCACCTTTCTTTATCCATCTAAAATGAGTTCCTTTCGCTCAAATGTTTCCCAAACATGTTTATATGGTGTATAGGTCATAATGAAAGCTATTTGCGCGAAAAGCTTTCAATGAAATTTTCGGACCAAAAGTGACCAATTCGGCATCACCTTTCTTTAACCTCAAAAAATGAGTTGTTTTCGCTCAAATGTGTCCCAAACATGTTTAGATGGTGTATAGGTCATAATGGGAGCTTTTTGCGCGAAAAGCTTTCCATGAAATTTTCAGACTAAAAGTGACCATTTCGGCATCACCGACGTCACCTTTCTTTATACATCAAAACTGAGTTGTTTTCACTCAAATGTGTTCCAAACATGTTTATATCGTGTGTATTTCATAGTGGGAGCTTTTTGCGCGAAAAGCTCTATGTGAAATTTTCGAACCAAAAGTAACCATTTCTGCATCACCGTCGTCACCTTTTTTAATCCATCAAAACTGAGTTGTTTTCGCTCAAATGTGTGCCAAACGTGTTTATATGGAGTATCGGCCATAATAGGAGCTTTCTGCGCGAAAAGCTTTCCGTGAAATTTTTGGACCAAAGTGACCACATCGGCATCACCTTTCTTTATCCATGAAAAATAAGTTTTTTTCATTCAAATTTGTCCCAAATATGTTTAGATGGTGTATAGGTCAAAATGGGGGATTTTTGCGCGAAAAGCTTTCCGTATAATTTTCGGACCAAAAATGACCATTTCGGCATCACCGACGTCACCTATCTTTATACATCAAAACTGAGTTGTTTTCACTCAAATGTGTCCTAAACATGTTTATATGGTGTATAGTTCATCATGGGAGCTTTTTGCGCGAAATGCTTTCCGTGAAATTTTCGAACCAAAAGTGACCATATCGGCATCTCCAACGTCACCTTTCTTTATCCATCAAAACTGAGTTGTTTTCGCTCAAATGTGTGCCAGACGTGTTTATATGGAGTATAGGTCATAATAGGAGCTTTCTGCACGAAAAGCTTTCCATGAAATTTTCGGACCAAAAGTGACCATATCGGCATCACCTTCCTTTCTCCATAAAAAATTAGTTGTTTTCGCTCAAATGTGTCCCAAACATGTTTAGATGGTGTATAGATCATAATGGGTGCTTTTTGCGCGAAAAGCTTTCCGTGAAATTTCGGACCAAAAGTTACCGTTTCGGCATCACTGACGTTCTTTATCCATAAAAAATGAGTTGTTTTCGCTCAAATGTGTCCCAAACATGTTTAGATGGTGTATAGATCATAATGGGAGCTTTTTGCGCGAAAAGCTTTCCGTGAAATTTCGGACCAAAAGTTACCATTTCGGCATCACCGACGTCACCTTTCTTTATACATCAAAACTGAGTTGTTTTCACTCAAATGTGTCCTAAACATGTTTAGATGGTGTACAGATCATAATGGGAGCTTTTTGCGCGAAAAGCTTTCCGTGAAATTTACGGACCAAAAGTGACCATTTCGGCATAACCAACGTCACCTTTCTTTATGCATCAAAACTGAGTTGTTTTCACTCAAATGTGTCCCAAACATGTTTATATCGTGTGTAGTTCATAATGGGAGCTTTCTGCGCGAAAAGCTCTATGTGAAATTTTCGAACCAAAAATAACCATTTCGGCATCACCGTCGTCACCTTTTTTAATCCATCAAAACTGGGAGCTTTCTGCGCGAAAAGCTTTCCGTGAAATTTTCGGACCAAAGTTACTATATCGGCATCACCTTTTTTTATCCATCAAAAATGAGTTTTTTTCATTCAAATGTGTCCCAAATATGTTTAGATGGTGTATAGGCCATAATGGGAGATTTTTGCGCGAAAAGCTTTCCATGAAATTTTCGGACCAAAAGTGACCATTGCGGCATCACCGACATCACCTATCTTTATACATCAAAACTGAGTGGCAGCAAATGGGCGTAGGAGCGTTGGAGCCCGTCGACATGAAGCTTTACATGGCAGGCAACTCCTTTGTGAGACCAACTAGGGTTGTGGATGATGTCCTTGTCAAGGTGGGAAAGTTCTTCATACCCACGGATTTCATCGTGTTGGACATGCCGGAGGATCCTATTCTGCCTATCATTCTTGGTAGGCCATTCTTAGCAACAACAGATGCCAACACCAATGTGAGGAATGGCACCCTTACATTCACAATAGGCAACGAGGTCGTGGAGTTTCGTTTTAACCCTACAATGAGCGAAACAAAGTAGTTGGAACAAGTTGTCCTCTCACCGACTAAGGAGAAGCTTCACAAATTTTTTTTGCGAGGACGGAAACAGCAAGAAGAGTCGACATCAACTGGAACCAGTCGATATCGACCATACCAACTCGATATTGAGTGAGCCAGATGATTGCCAGGAGCTTAAGTATGGGGTCCCTGACGTCGACATCGACCCCCACCTGTCGAAATCGACTACTGAATTCGATATCGACCCTTCTTTGTCGAAATCGACTGACCCTCACCCCGAAGATTTCTGTTTTGGGCCCAAACAGGTAAGCCCAGGTATGATCCCTAACCCTCCTCTGTCCATAACTGATAATTCAACTAATGGGGGGGTCAAAGCTCAATGGTTTGCCCATCTTGCAAAAGTTAGGTCAAGAAAGAGAAAGAAAGCGCCCAATAAAGAAGAACCTAACAAAGAGGAAGCCTTTGTTGTCAAACTTAGCTACTATCAAAAGGACCTAGATGATCCAGGAAAAGGCTCAAGCTTGAAGGGTCCCTACCTTAAAGGCTCATGAAGTATTGACGGAGAAGTCGGCCTAGCGACTCAAAAATCTAGAGCTTGTAAATAAAACTTTGATTTTTTTCATAGATGGTTTTTAGGGATTTAACTTTTTGGATTTTTAAACTTTTAAAACTCTGATAATTCGTGGTTTTATCTATTATTCTAACAAAGATTTTAGGTTGCCAAGCAAAAAGAATGACGAAGAAGATAAGAAGCTTCTGCAGAGGCAGTCAAAATCGACCAGGCCAGTCGAAATCAACCACCCTAGGGTCGACCTATCTCCTGGAGTCGACATCGAGGACTCAGGAGCGAAAAGGAGAGGTCGATATCGACCATTATACTCGATATCGACCACCATCTAGCGGCCCTCGACTTCACCTTCTTCCTCGACTTCGACAGATGCAGTCGACATCGACTTCTGGCATCGACCTGACCTGAAATCGACCTGAATCTGCAGGTTGCGCTGTGAGTTTCTCTCTACCCTTGTTTTTCGTTTAATACAGTGAGGACACTGTATATTTTAAGTATGGGGTGGGGTAGAAACATGTCTTATGGTCATAACTTGGTCTTCTTCTTCGCATTGCATTCATGTTTAAGTTTTTGTTCTTAGTTTTACTTTTCTAAAAAAAAAAGAAAAAAATCCAAAAACAAATTAGAAAAAAATGTCAAAAAATTAAAAAAAAATGCATGTTTACCTTTTTAGTTTGTTTTTAAGCCCTACTTAGACGTTTAATGATAAGAACTCAATAGCTGACTTGATCATGTAAATCCTATGGCATACAGCACGTAGCCAAATAATTCCATATACCTTTATTTCTTACCAAGCCCCATTACAACCCCGCCGAATGGAGTCTTCTTTGAAGTCTTCCATTGAGCGAAAGTCCTCCTGATGGTTTTTATTGCATCTACATAATCGGTTGCGAAGTGGATTATTATAAATTTCAATGTTTATGAGATTGTTTATGGAATTGAGTTGAGCGTTGATCTTCATAGCCTAAACACATGACAGTTGAGTGCAAACACATTATCCCTGTGAGGTTGGATCAAAATTACATATGCCTATGGATCGCTCAAATATGTGCTATAACGTTAAATTCACTTGCTTTGCTTTCCTACCACTTATGATGTTGCTTTTGACAATGGCGAAGACTTGAATGGTGTGTTTTGATGTACATATTTGTACCATTTTTTATTGCTTGGTTATTGCTTCAGGATAAGCCAGTCTAAGTATGGGGTGTTTTGATGTACATATTTGTACCATTTTTTATTGCATCTTTTGATTTCATATTCCATTTGCAAATTTGTGTAGAATGAGCTAACGTGCAAGAATAGAGTCTGCACAAGTTTTGGTCTAAATATGTAGGAATTGGAGCGGAATCGGAGTAGGAACGAAGAAGCCAAGTGAAGTTGAGCAGAGTTCGATATCGACCTATCAGGTCGATATCGACTACAGACATCAACACGGACCCTGAGTGTCGAGACAGACAAGAACACCAGCAGAAGAAAAGCACTCGATATCGATCACCTGACATCGATATCGACCAAGTCCCAGAAATCGAGTAGAGTTGAGCCTGTCGAGCAGAAACAAAGAGGTCGAAATCGACCTGTCTGGTCGATATTGACTAGACTTCGACACGGGTTGGACACGCTTTTCGAGACGCAGATTGCAATTTTGTTTTCAATAGCCATGATTTATCCTTTGTAATTTAGATAGATTACAACTTAGGGTTATTTTTTTTTACCCTAAGGCTTTATTAAGTTATTTAGATATTTACCAAAATAAAAGATCTATCCTACTTGTTGGGATAGAACTTAGATAGAAGATAGAAGATACTATCCTTGAATAGCGAGGATTAGTAGCCTATAAATAAAGCCCTAGGGGGCTAATTTTTAATCATTCAATTACACAGACAATCATACAACAATAGAGTTAGAGAGAAGCTTTAGGGTTTGGCGTTTGCGAAAGCCGATGTTGGATTGTAAGGTTTCGAAGGTTTTATTAATGCAAGTTCTTTCCTTTCAATCAATGGAGTTTGTTGCGATGAAGTGCGAGTAGTTTCCCAAAGCTTTTAGGGTCGGGGTGAGCCCGACGTTAGCCATGCGTGTCTGAGGTGAGTTTTTGATGTTGATATCGTTGTGTCTATGTCATCTCCTATGATTTTATGTTTAGTCCTAATCGAAAGAAAAGAGATTCATTCTAACAACTTGAGTTATAAACATAAAATTTGTAGAGACAATTAGGTTTATTTGCAAGAGTAATCCTAAGATTTGGTGTACAGCGAAAGCTTGTCCCTCGGGTGAAATAGCGCAATTGTCCGTCTTATTTGCCTTATCGCATGCATTTGTTAACGTTGTGGTAAACCCTAACCCTAGGAGTTGCTTTTTATATACTTATTCTCATCAAAATACCGTCTTTATTCTGTCCATTGCTTCCTTATTCATCCTTATTTCTTCGGCCTTTCTTTGTCGACAAAAGCTAACAACTTTGCAGGAACCAAGTAGATATCGACCACTGTGCTTCGTCGACGGTCTTTTGTGTTGACGTTGTTCACCTTCATTACTATTGCTGAGGTCGATTTTGAGTCACCAACTCGATATCGACCACCCTTGTGTCGACTGGCAGTCTTCTTGTTCCAGTCGATTTCTGCACTAACATCGATATCAACCTCCTTACTCGATATCGACTGCTTGTTTTTGTCTCTGCAGGTCTTCTGTTGCAGAAAGAATCGACAGCCGAGGTCGAAATCGAGCACTTAGGTCGAGATCGAGGCTTCTGGTCGACTAAAGACGTGAGCTTTCAAGACTATCTAGGATCCCGCTGACCTGCTTCCTCGTGGATCGATCCTGACTACCCTTCTATTACAATGGGAGGAAGTCTTGTAATTATTTGCATAGGCTAGGATTCAATTTGCATTTACATTTTATATATTTGTTTAAGAACTCGACATTCCTCCTACCAACACACATATAGTGATAATTTGTTTTTGTGACAACTTTGTTTTTAGAGTTTTTTTTGTAACGAGGTCACTATCACCACTTTTATCAGTGGTGACATCTTTTTTTGTGTGACAACTTTGTTTTTAGTTTTATTTTATTAGGTTACTGTCAGCATCCTTATTAATGGTGACACATGCGGTGACAACTTTTTAGAGTTTTTTTACGAGGTCACTATCACCACTCTTATTAATGGTGACTCTATTGGTGACACAAGTAGTGACAACTTTTTTTGGATGACGGTGACACCTTTGTTTTTAGAGTTTTTTTATGAGATTACTGTCACCAAAAAAAGTTATCACCAAATGTGTCACCAACAGTGTCACCACTCTTATTAGTAGTGACACTGTTGGTAACACATGTGGTGATAACTTTTTTTTGGTAGACGATGACAACTTTGTTTTTATAGTTTTTTTACGAGGTAACTGTCACCACCCTTATGAGTGGTGACACTGTTGGTGACACATTTGGTGATAACTTTTTTTGTAACAGATTTGTTTTTACATTTTTTTACGAGGTCAATGTCACCACCCTTATCAGTGTCACCAAGAGTGTACCAAGTGTTGTCACCACCAATGTACCAAGTGAAAGAATGGCGAAATGTTATTAGTGGTGACGATACCCCAATAAATGACCATCTCAAAACTATCATTTATATGTCATAAATAGGTCACCCAACGTAAAATATGACAAGTACACAAAGATGACTTCGCGAACAAGTTGAAGGCTTGCCCTTCATGATAGTTCGTGATCGAATCAACAATATTGTTTCCTCACTTCTATGACAAAGATCCTTACTTACTCGATACATCCCGATCTGTAACATTTAGTTCACTATCTAAACCAATGTTCATAAATAGATGAAAGAGGGTCGGTCATAGAGGCACCTGCTTGCCTAGGTGTCAGATACCCATTGGCTCGCCCCGTGCAGTGCCCGTCATGCCAAATGACATTGCTCACACTATGTCGACTCTATGTCGTGCTAGCAAGATTGGGCATCATGCACCATCTCCTTGGCAACACCCTATTGTTCCACGTATCGCATTCTTACCACGAGGGCTCATCAACAATTCAAGCCTAACTCTATAAATACTCTCCTCCACTTCAGAAATAGGGACCAATCTCTTGAGATACAAAACGAGCTCTACAATTATCTCTTAGACTTAAAACTCTCAAAGTTGAGTTCTCAGATCTTTTGAACGGAGAAGAAACACTTTTAAATACACCATTCATCCCGCAAGTTACCTCAGAGACGACGATTGAATAGTAAAAAAGAATAAGAAAGAAATTGTGATCCCAGTCAATCGCAAAGCAAATAGGCCACACATCGAGTTCTTAAATCTAAGGAGTATATTAAAAGTTTTCATTCGAGTTATATTTACACAGGTATTATCCACTCTTTTGCTTATAAAATAAGAAATATGTCATCAGAATGAGGTAATAAATGTTGATGATTTTCTAAAAATGCTTCATTGGCGCCGTTTGTGGGAACTTTTCACGACGTAAGGTTTCTCGAAGAAATTAAATCTTGTCTTCATTTCGCGATCATAGTTTCTTATTTTCTTTCTACTCTTAGTACATAATTAAATTCATAATATGTACTTTGTTGGCTAACTTTATATTTCCACAGATGACAAACTTAACTTTGTTTAGAAAAGAGTTTGGACATCAGCATCATCAAGCAGAAGAAGAGGGAACTCTCAAGCCTTACTAGCTTAGTTATTAAGGATGACATATAGTGATCAGTAGGTCATGAGTTCAAATCTCCCTCCCCCATATTGTAAAGAGTCTAGTGCTTACCTATAAACCAAAAAAAACGAGGGCAATGGCCTTGATCTCAACGATTACCTCGCGGAAGAAACTCTTCTACCCTAGGAAGAGAATATCCTTTCACACCCATTTATGAACTATGCACCAATGACATCTCCCAATCCATATGGCATATGGGGCGGTTGCCCTCCTTATCAGTATTACGTGAATCCTTACCCATAGTATCAACCCTATAGCCAAGCAGCAATGATGGTAACCCCTCATGCAAACCCTTACCTATAATATCAACCCTATGGCCAAACGCAAACAGTTCTCCATCAGCCACCTGATCAAGCCGATAATCAACAAAATGGCCTTGATCTTGATCACATAGATAATGGTACTAGCAAGAGACATCGTGATAACATTGCTATGGATGTCTCCTACCAATCCAATCTTAAGTCGAATAGGTTCGAGCACGTGAGCGGAGAGGACATTTTGGCCTTTCCTTGGGCTTTTTGTAAAAGTATATGCGATGCCCTTGTCTCGAAGAGATGAAGGGACGTTTCTATTGCAGATTACACTAGGAATTCTGATCCAAAGCACCACATGGATTAGTTTACAACGTCCATGAGAATGAATGAAAATGACATGATATTTTGTCATTCGTTCCCATTTTCATTGAGTGGTGTGGCTTTGCCTTGGTTTACAAATCTACCCCGATCGACGATAACCAGCTTTGCTTAGCTTTTCAAAAATTTTGGTGCTCATTTCAGAAGCACATGTATGCAAAAATGCACCCTGATAGATCTGAATTATATCGGATAGGAGCATCATGAGTCATTGGGAAGTTTTTTCAGTCGGTTTACAACGATGGTTGTTCAGATTCCTCAGTTCAACGAACAATCAACCATCATTATTCTTTACTTGGTGGAGAGCGACTTTAAAAACTATCTGTTTATGAAGAATCCGTCCACTTATGACAAACTAAGAGCACTTATAACTCATCAAGTCCACGCGATGGAGGCAAATGGTTCTAGTTCGCGGACCGATGAGGGAAATCCTTCTTTGCTGAATAAAATTATTAATAAGTTCCGGGGTAAGGGAGAACAAGATGCTCCTCCTCACAACAACTACCCGTGGCGACCTCCCGTCCTCCTTCCCCAACCTGTGATCTACGATGAGGTGTAGTATAATCAATATACAAGGCCACCTCCTGGAACGACTCATCCCCAAATGATGTGGCCCCCTACTTATGGGATGCCACTAGCTCCACTCATTCGGTATGGATGTGATAGTGCCCTCTGCTCATACTCTAGCAGACTTGTCTCTTTTTCAGTATACGAAGTTGAGGTAGTCGGGACCATCGATCTTTCCATAACCCTTGGGACCACTCTTAATCAACGAACAAGCATGGTGGACTCTATTGTTGTCCACCTACCTTCTGTGTATAACACCATCATGGGTCGGGTGAGTCTTATCCAATTTCAAATAGCTTGCTCTGCCTATCACTTCGGTATAAAATTCGCATGCTGATAATGCATATCTTAGATAGGCATTATAGACATTTTTAGGATAGTTAGGTTGCATTTAGTGCATGATTTGGAGTCTAATTGCATCTAATGATTATTTTGGAAGAGTTCGGATTCTGCGCACAATTGTGGTTATTTTGTAGAGTTGGATTCGAATGCCACGGAAGGATGCAATAGTCTTGGATTGGACATAACGAGCAAGTGGAAGAGGATACAAAAGGAAGCTATCTACATATGCAGCGGGTTCTGAAGTGGTCGCGACATCCATAGGCGGCGACCGCTGCATACAAGCAACGACCGCCACAAGCTCCCACGCAGCATCCCTGGAGAATACACAGGCAGCGGCCGCCGCATCTGTGCAGCGGCCGCTACATGGCTCGTCAGCAACAATACGATGCGTTTTAATTAGTGAACGCATGTTCTATTGTTTTTGGCCGACTTTTAGTTTGAAGCACGACTTTAGCCTAGTTACTATTGAATTCATTTTTACGTTCATCAGACAATTAGAGAGATTGAGCGATGTCTTCTATGAGGAACTAAACTCATTTGTTCTATCTACGATTTGAAGCATTATTTGGATTGATTGTGAGTTTCTGAATCTCGGTCTTAATTCCTATATTGAATGTTTCAACTTCTTTGCGCTTATTGATTGATTGTTTTGTTCTATCTTGTTTGGCCAACTCCTTAGATCAACTCAATTGCTAGGGTTTTGTAGATTCCTGATTGCGAACCTTAACCTGAGTAGCAAACTTATCCCTTTAGGGCTGATTGAACTAATTGGATAGGTAGGAAGTTGGATGTGTTGTTAAATCCCTCTTTGGGAACTACAAATACCTTGGTTAATCTCTGAACTTAAAGCTATGGATTGGGTTAAATCCTTTTCTGAGGGACTGCTCATGAGATAAGGGTTTCTAGGACTGATTGGACTAGTAACTATATTAGGTTGGGACAAGGACATTCATAGGAAACCTAAAAGGACTAGAGGAAGTTACAATGATCGCTTTAACCAAATTAAGTGGATAATTGTAGGTAGAACTATTTCTCACTATTGTCTAAAACAAGTTCATTTAATTTTGCTTGCACCATTCCGCTTTGATTAAAGCCGGATAATTTTGCATTCTCAAACCCCCCCCCCTTTGGTTACTCAATTAGCATCTGAATCACACTTGAATAGAAAATTTCCCTGTGGGATCGACCTCTTGCTTATTGCTATACTAGTTATAAGTTTGAGTTATATTTTGACAAGATCAACGACAGGTTTTCCTCCTGTCAAATTTGGCGTCATTGCCGGGGAAATATAATTATTCTTGTGTGTTTTTTTTTTTGCTAATCTTGGTATGGATCATCTTATATGGTCCATACCCGTGCTACTAATCCATCTTTGCTATTGTTTGATTCAGGGATCGAGAAAACCCTTTCTCCCTTAAGGCGAGAAACTCGTGACTGCTTTCACGAGTCATCTTTTAATCAAGGAGAAAGCACTGTAGAGATGGCTGACAACGAAACTCTTACTTTGAGGGAGCTGACCGCTACTGACTTGGCACAACAACCCTTGGCAATCCAATTCCCTGCACTCAGGGAAGGAGTGAATTTTGAGCTGAAATCTGGAGTAGTTCATCTGTTACCCAAGTTCCATGGGTTGAGTGGGGAAGATCCCCACAAGCGTCTATCTGAATTTCATATTGTGGTGGTTAGGATGAAACTTGAGAATGTTACTAAGGAACAAATCAAGTTGAGGGCCTTTCCTTTCTCTATAAAGGATGAGGCAAATGAGTGGTTCTTCTATCTACCCCTGGGGGCATATCTACTTGGGCTGAAATGAAGAGAGTCTTTCTGGAGAAGTACTTTTCTGCAACTAAGCTTAACGCCTTGAAAAGGGCAATCAACAGCATTGAGCAGCAGGCTACAAAGTCTATTCATGAGTATTTTGAGCGCTTTAAGAAACTATGCGCTAGCTGCCCATGTCATGGCTTCTCTCAGAAAGATTTGGTTCTATTCTTGTTCAATGGGCTTACTGATGAGGAGCGCAAAATAGTGAATTCTTGTTGTGGGGTAAACATGCTGAATAAGACACCAGCGGCAGCCTGGGAGGTGTTCAAGGAGCTCTCTGAGGGCTCAAGGCAGTTCAACAAGAGCACTCGTGCTAGGGGTGTACTTGCGATTGAGGCCCCAGTGGCTGCATTATAGATTGATATGGTTGAGACGAAATAGATGATGAAGAAGCTGGTAATTGACAGAGCACCTCAGCAGTTGAAGGCATGTGGGCTCTGCAATGAATTTACTCATCCAATGGATATGTGCCCAATTCTGCAATTACCTAGCGCAGATGTGAATGCCGTTGGGGATTTCGCTCCACAAAGGCCTAGACAAGGCAACTTTGGTAATCATGGCTACTTCAACAACAATAGCTACAATAGAGGTTATCAACATGGTTATGGTTATGGAAACTACCAAGCCCCTTTCAATCAGCAAGAAGGGCCTCAGGCAAGGCCAAAACAACAGTTTGACTCGCAGCAAAGGGGTCAACCACATCCTCAAGGATCTATTGAGAGTTAATTGCAAGCCCTCCCGCAAATTGTAATGAACCAGGCTGAACACACAAAAAACTTGGAGATGCAAAATCAGAACTTGGTGGCTCAGAATAAGAATATGGAAAATCAAATGAGCCAAATCATTCAATTGCTAAGTGCAAAGAGGCAAAAGACTCAGGGAAGCTTCCATCGCAAACGATTGCGAATCCCAAGGAGAATGTTAGTGCGGTAACATTGAGGAGTGGCAAGGAACTGATTGTCACATCACAAGTGGATGATGAGGAGAAAGTGGATGAGGAGATCGAAATTTTGGACGAAGAGGGAAAAGAGGCTCACTGCACAGTGCAGCGGCCGCCACAAACAGGCAACGACCACCGCACCTCAACTCGCTGCATCACACAAGAGCAACAGCCGCCGCCAACATGCAGCGGTCGCGGCATTGCTCCAGGGGCCGAATATGCTTCTTCCCAACCTTCTTCCTCTATATCTTTGGATATTCCAAAGCCGAGTCCACCTTTTTCGAAAGCCTTGATGGACAAACACAGGTATGAGAATGACAAGGAAATCTTCGAAACGTTTAGTAAGTGCGAGGTAAACATTCCTTTACTCAATTTGATTAAGAGCATTCCTAGATATGCTAAATTTTTAAAGGAACTTTGTACTATCAAACGGAACCAGAAGCTCAAAGGTAAGCAAAAGGTCAAGGTGAGTGAACATGTCACTACTGTATTTCAAAAGTGTTTGCTTGAGAAGTGTAGTGATCCTGGTATGTTTGCAATTCCATGTGTGATAGGTGAGACTAAATTTGACAAAGCTATGTTAGATTTAGGTGCATCTATTAATGTTCTACCTTCTCATGTTTATCATGCTTTGGGGTTGGGACCTTTGAATGATACCAGGGTAGTGATTCAACTTGCTGATCGCTCTACTATTTACCCGAAAGGGATTGTTGAGGATGTCTTACTCATGGTACACAATTTGATATTCCCTACGGACTTCTTTGTGATTGATATGGGTCCTGGCAATAATGAAGCCCCTATTCTTTTGGGCCGACCTTTTTTGAAAACTGCTAGGACCAAGATAGATGTTTATTCAGGGTCATTTACAATGGAATTTGATGGTAGGAGAGTTGAGTATAATATCTATGATTCCACGAAATTTCGATCTGATGATCCATCTTTGTGCTTCATGGATGTTATTGATATTATGGCTCAAGATTGCTTCGATTTGGAGTTTGTTGATGAGTTGCAAGTCTCTCTACAAGCATCTTTATATGAGATTGCTAGAGATTATTCTTTGTCATCTACTCTACAGGAGGCTGCCCTAGCTTTAGACAGTCGACCTCGCACTTATATGCCACCGAGGGAAGAACGCATTGAGCTAACCATGCCAAGCGAAAAGCTTCTCCCCTCTATCATCCAGGTACCTGAGATTGAGTTGAAACAACTCCCTAGTCACCTTAAGTATACTTTTCTTGGTGAGAATGATACTCTACCCGTCATTATTTCTAACAAACTCACTTTTGAGCAGGAAGAGCGACTGGTGACCGTTCTGAGGAAGAACAAGGAGGCGTTAGGGTGGACGATTGCAGACATCAAGTGCATCAGTCCCACCTTGTGCATGCACAGGATACTTCTGGAGGATGATGCCAAGCCTTCTAGGCAACCTCAGCGGAGACTCAACCCACCAATGATGGAGGTGATAAAGAAGGAGGTGTTGAAGCTCCTTCAAGCAGGTATGATCTTTCTTGTCTCTGACAGCAAATGGCTGAGTCCTACTCAGGTTATCCCTAAGAAAGGGGGTATCACCATTGTTGAGAATCAGGATGGTGATTTGGTCCCTAGTAGGGTCCAAAATGGATGGAGGGTCTGTATTGATTATCGCAAGCTGAATGTTGTAACTCGCAAGGACCACTTTCCTTTACCCTTTATTGATCAAATGCTCTAGCTTGCTAGTTGCTCTTTCTATTTCTTCTTAGATGGCTACTTATGTTATTTTCAGGTACCCATAGCACCGGAGGATCAAGAGAAGATGACATTTACTCGCCCTTTTGGCACTTTTACATATTGCAGAATGCCTTTTGGGTTATTTAACACACCTAGGACATTCCAACGGTGTATGATGAGCATATTTTCTGAGTATGTAGAGCACTTCATTGAAGTATTCATGGATGATTTCACTGTGTATGGAGATGATTTCGATACTTGCTTGCATCATTTGTCACTTTTGCTTAGACGGTGTGTAGACACCAACTTAGTTCTCAATTCTGAAAAGTGTCATTTCATGGTTGAGCAAGGTATTGTTTTGGGTCATATTGTGCAGGGGTCTTGAGGTGGATAAGACAAAGATTGATGTCATTCAGTCTCTGCCCTACCCCACCAATGTGCGTGAGATTCGCTCCTTTTTAGGCCATGTGGGGTTCTATTGCTGGTTTATTAAGGATTTTTTTAAGATTTTTGCACCTCTTTGTGACTTACTCAAGAAAGAAGTAGTTTTTGATTTTGATGACAGGTGTAGAGTAGCCTTTGATGAGCTCAAAGGACGCCTGACAACCGCCCCTATAATCCAAGCGCCCATATAGTCACAACACTTTGAGATTATGTGTGATGCTAGTGATTATGCATTGGGTGTTGTCTTGGGATAAAAGGAAGGAAGGAGCGCTCATGTCATCTATTATGCTTCCATGACTCTGAATGGAGCACAAAGGAACTACTCTACCACAGAGAAAGAGCTCCTAGCTGTGGTCTTTGGACTGGAGAAGTTTCGCTCCTATCTCCTAGGAGCTAAGGTAATTGTCTTCACTGATCACACTTATTTATTGACTAAAAAGGAAGCAAAGCCTAGATTGATTTGATGGATCTTGCTCTTGAGCGAGTTTGATATCGAAATCAAAGATAAGAAAGGTGCGGAGAACTTAGTTGCAGACCACCTAAGCAGAATTGTCCAAGGAGAAGACAAGTCGGACGATCAAAGACCCATCCATGGTGAGTTTCCTGACGACACTCTATTTGCACTAACCAATAATTCATGACTGCAGCAATAGGGTGTAGCGGCCACCGCACACAGGCAGCGGCCGCCGCCTGTTGACAATGCGCCCTCCTATGACTGGAAGGCTAAGGTGAGCCCCGATGCTTTTGAAATATTGATGGGTGTCCACACTCCTCGACTCTAGTTTGCCAATATGGTAAATTTCTTAGTCACTGGAGAGTTTCCACCCAACTTCACAAAGGCTCAAAAGGAGAAGGTACGTCATGATTCTCGCTTCTATGTTTGGGATGACCCCTACCTCTGGAAACATTGTGCTGATTAGGTAATTAGAAGGTGTCTACCAGACAATGAGGTATAATCTGTCCTTACTTTTTGTCATGCTCATGAATGTGGAGGCCACTTTGGTCCTCAAAAGACTGCTAGGAAAGTTTTAGAAGCAGGTTTCTTTTGGCCTCAACTGTTTAGAGATGCTAATGCTTTCTGCAAATCTTGCGATAGATGCCAAAGGATTGGGAACATCTCTGCTAGAAATGAAATGCCACAAACTAAGGTCATATTTTGTGGAATTTTTTATGTTTGGGGTATTGATTTTATGGGTCCCCTTCCTAGTTCTTTTGGGAATATATCTATATTTTGCTTGCGGTGGACTATGTCTCCAAGTGGGTGGAGGCAAAAGCCACCAGAACTAATGATTCTAGAGTGGTTGCAGATTTCCTAAAGGACATGATCTTCGCGAGATTTGGGGTGTCGAAGGCTCTGATTAGTGATGGGGAGACACACTTCTGCAATAGGACTATTAGTGCTCTGTTAAGAAAATTTCATGTCACGCAGAGAGTGTCTACCGCTTACCATCCTCAGACCAATGGTCAAAAGGAGATATCTAATCGAGAAATTAAGACTATTTTGGAGAAAACAGTGGCACCTAACAAAAAGAATTGGATTTTGAGACTTAATGATGCTTTGTGCGCGTATCGGACAGCCTATAAGACACTCATTGGAATGTCCCCTTACCGATTGGTCTTTGAAAAGGCATGTCATCTCCCTTTGGAACTTCAGCATAAGGCGTACTAGCTGTAAGGAATTGCAATATAAGGATGAATGAAGTGGGTGAGTTCAGGAAGATTCAATTACAAGAGCTAGAGGAATTGTGCTTGGATGCCTATGACAATGCTTTGATATATAAGGAGAAGACAAGAGCTTGCCATGACAAGCATATCCTGCGGAAGGAGCTTAAGATAGGAGATAAGGTTCTCCTATATCAATCGCGCCTAAAACTCTTCCCTGGAAAGCTTAGATCAAGGTGGGAAGGACCCTACACGATCTCAAAGATATTTCCTCATGGAGAAATTGAACTCTATGACCCTAAATCTCATGAGCTCTTTAAGGTCAACGATCATAGAGTAAAGCCATACTTTGAGAATGTTCCTCCGACCGAAGAAGAAGAGTTGGTGCTTGCTGAGACAACCGTTTAGGTCATCTAAGGACCATTACATCGAGCCAACGATGTGAAACACAGGCGCTTCTGGGGAGGCAACCCGAGGTAAGTCTTTCTTTCTTTTTCGTTGAATTTTTTTAGTTAGTTTTCATTCTGTTTTCCTTTTGTTTATTTTCGATTTGGTTACTAACAAAACAGGAAAAGGGCGGAATTAGACATGACGAATAGTACTGCACAGATGCAGCGGCCACCGCACCTCAACTGCAGCAATCAACCGATGCAGCGGCCGCCACCAACAGGCAGCGGCCGCCGCACCCTCTTTTTCTGACCGTTTCCCTTTTGTTTTTTTCTGCCTTTATTCGAAAAAAATGGTCGTCTCTTTCTAACCCTACCCCTAACTTTCTAACCCTATCCAAATCATACAAGCCGTCACTTTCATTCTTCAACCTTCAACCTTCCATCACCACTCTCCCATCCTTTTCAACCCTCATCCTCTCTACAACACCCTAAATTTCTTCAAATCAACCCCCAATCGGCCTTAATCTCTCCCTTTACACCACCCAAGCTTCATCCCGACCTGACATTGCATAACCAGCGGCCACCTTTGTCCACATCAAGCTTTCGAGCCCGGATCCATCCACCATTGCCGACAAAGGAGGTAGGAGAAGCCGAACTCCTTGTGCCGCGGTCGCCCCACACCTGTAGTGGCCGCCGCCCCTCTGCCCGCTGCCAACCACCAGTGCCGCGGTCACCCCTTGCTTGCAGCGGTCGCCGCATCCATCCCGCCGCATGTCGCCAGGTTTGCTACGTAGTTGTTCTTTTGGGTTGCTAAGTTGTGTTTGGGTGTGTGTTTTGTGCGTGAATTGCTACTGTTGTTACTGTTGTTTGGGCGTGAATTGCTACTGTTGTTACTATTGGTTAGGCGTGAATTGCTACTATTGTGGTTGGGTGTTGATTGAGAATGGTAAGACAGTTGATTAACTTATCTCAGCGTCATAGGGAAGTTTGGGACGGATTTGAGGCGAAGAAGTTCGTGCAAATGAAATTCTTCAATATTCCGATGTTCCATAGGTTGGGTATATTAGTTTGTACTCAACAAATCTTAACGCATGGGGGTTGGGAAATTTCATCAATATGAGCGCCCCCACTTATCCTGAGTTGGCCCGAGAGTTTCTGTCGACATTGGCGGTGTCGGAGAATGAGACTATTAATTTCCATTTGCTTGATCAGGCATACTTCCTCACGTCTGCTGAGTTGAGGGCGATCTTTGGTATTACTGATGAGCCCACCGAGGATTGGGCCGAGCATGGGAACGACCAGGTGACCCACGATTTTTGGTATGCAGCGACCGACGAGGCCTTTGATGGACACAAAGGCGAGTCTAACTACAAGTTTGTCCATCCATGTCTGCGCCTAGTTCACAAGGTCCTAGCCATGGCTATTATTGGGCAGGGCGAGGTGAACAAGCTCCTCGCTGCAGATTTGGCTTGGTTATGGTGTTTCTCACCCCAGTCAGTTGTCATTCCTGATTGGGTTGATTTATTTTTGGAGAGCTATAAGAGAGTTACAGCGAAGAGGACGGGGAGATTTGGCCTGGGAGCCATGATCACTCTTATCGCCCAGCGTTTCATTGATCCAGCACAGGGAGGTGCTCGCATGTCTGGCGAGTTCACCTATACGGAGGATCAGTTAAGGCGAGCCTATCTGTTGGAGGGCTCCCAGGAGACGGGTTTTGTCTAGAAGGCTGGACCTCAAGGGGTCCACAGATTGAGATTACCTAGGGCTCTTCCTTATGGTCCCACTGATGCTGCCTTCTACATTGAAGGCAATGTGGAGGATGATGATGCTCCTGATGAAGTTGATGATGAGAAGCAGGAGGATGCATCTGAGCAAATTCCCCCCGCAGATCATCATATGCCTGACTACCATGGGGGAGGGGCGCTTAGTTTACTACAGGTCCTTATGCTGGGCCTAGTTCCGCTTATGATGAGTCCACTTGGCGTGATGACATGTTCGCACAAATGTGCCGGCTTTCTATCTGCCAGGACTCCTTTCAGTTTGAGCTCAACGACTTTGGTCGCAATGTTCGGGATATGGCCTCTTCTAGAGAGAACATGCGGAGGCAACGGGAGTATTGATATAGCTTGGGGAGCCCCAGTTTCCGCCCTACCAGCCTCCGCCTCAGTGAGCGGTTAGTTTCGTTTACCCTCACCTCGCGTTTATTTGATTTATTTTTGTTGTCTTTGATATTTAATTGAGGACAATGAAAGGTTTAAGTGTAGGGGAAGGGAATTTAGTGTATAGAGTTGAATTTAGTGTATATAGTGCATTTAGTTAGATCATGTTTAAATTTCTGCACGCATTTTATATTGAAGCATTTCATATTTAAATTTTTTGTCTACTTATGCATTGGAAAAAAAATCATAAAATCAAAAAAAAAAGAAAAAGAAAACAAATCCAAAAAGATAATACATTGCATACATGTGTTATTCAAACATTCATATAGCTTAGTTGTCCTCTAATTTATTTTCAGCATAATCATATAAACCCCATGGAGTTCTGGATGTTATAGCCTTGTCTGTATCTCTTGATTATTTTTAGGTGAAACATGGCCTAGCAAATATAATTGAGCATGTATGATTGAGCTAAAGTATGATTGAAATCCTACAAAACATGACCCTTGTGAGAATGTTTAGCCTTATTGGATTCATCTATAATCATCTTGCTTAAATGTGTGATTTACTCTCCTTATGTTGCTACCTCTTGATTTTGACTTCATTATCTATTGTCAAGACCGACTCACATGTTTTTTGCTTGCGGAGTTTATGCTTTTATGTTTTTCCTTTAGCTTTATGTGAGTTTTGAGTGAAATAATGTGGTAATGGTTGATACACTTATTAAACGGGTCTACGCATGACACCCATGGGTATGGTTCGCGTAAAACAGTGTTGAAAACTATCCACTAAGAAAGGAAGCTTGATCATTGAGTAACCGGGTTCATTCATGACACCCATGTTTGCAATTTGCGTCAAAAGATGTTCAAGTGGACTTCATTCAAGTAAGTTGAGGTGTTGGAAGATACCAAGACCAGAAAAAAAAAGAGAAAAAAAAAAAGAGAATTCTGGAGTTAATTTGCTTATTTTCTTTATTATTTTCCGCAAGTAATGGCATTTCGGTGGAGATTTGGTGATATTGTTGTCAATGTCTATGAGCTTAGTGCATTTTAGATTGAGTTGAGAGTTGAACTTTAAAGCCAAACACATGAGAGCATGAGTGAAAGACATATTCCTAGTAAGGTTGGATGATTTCTACTTCTAAGCTTTAATCACTTAAATACATGCTAGGATGTTTGTTTGCTTGGTTTGTGTTTGCACTTGCTATGATGTTGCTTTTTGATGAGGTTGAAACTTGAAGGGATTTCCTGTGGGGTGCATTGATTCATGTTTATTCTATCATTGTTTGAGGACAAGCAAAGGTTAAGTTTGGGGGAGTTTGATAATGCATATCTTAGATAGGCATTATAGGCATTTTTAGGATAGTTAGGTTGCATTTAGTGCATGATTTGGAGTCTAATTACATCTATGATTATTTTAGAAGAGTTCGAATTCTGCGCACAATTGTGGTTATTTGGTAGAGTTGGATTCGAATGTCACGGAAGGATGCAATAGTCTTGGATTGGACATTACAAGGAAGAGTTCGAATTCTGCGCACAATTGCGTTTTAATTAGTGAACGGATGTTCTATTATTTTTGGCCGACTTTTAGTTTGAAGCACGACATTAGCCTAGTTACTATTGAATTCATTTTTACGTTCATAAGACAATTAGAGAGATTGAGCGATGTCTTCCATGAGGAACTAAACTCATTTGTTCTATCTACGATTTGAAGCTTTATTTGGATTGATTGTGAGTATCTGAATCTCGGTCTTAATTCCTATATTGAATGTTTCAACTTCTTTGCGCTTATTGATTGATTGTTTTGTTCTATCTTATCTGGCCAACTCGTTAAATCAATTCAATTGCTAGGGTTTTGTAGATTCCTGATTGCGAACCTTAACCTAAGTAGCAAACTTATCCCTTTAGGGCTGATTGAACTAATTGGATAGGTAGGAAGTTGGATGTATTGTTAAATCCCTCTTTAGGGACTGCAAATACCTTGGTTAATCTCTGAACTTAAAGTCATCGATTGGGTTAAATCCTTTTCTGAGGGACTGCTCATGAGATAAGGGTTTCTAGGACTGATTGGACTAGTAACTATATTAGGTTGGGACAAGGACATTCATAGGAAAACTAAAAGGACGAGAGGAAGTTACAATGATCGCTTCAACCAAATAAAGTGGATAATTGTAGGTAGAACTATTTCTCACTATTGTCTAAAACAAGTTCATTTAATTTTGCTTGCACCATTCCGCTTTGATTAAAGGAGGATCATTTTGCATTCTCAAACCCCCCCCCCCTTTGGTTACTCAATTGGCATATGAATCACACTTGAATAGAAAATTTCCCCATGGGATCGACCTCTTGCTTATTGCTATACTAGTTATAAGTTTGAGTTATATTTTGACATGATCAACGACAGGTTTTCCTCCCGTCACATGCGTAGATAGCATGGTTGAAGAAGTCCGCGGTGACAGCTAGAGAGCAAAGTCTGCTATCTGGCATCAGTTAAGAAAGGCCACATCTGAGTTCACACCATTCATAGCAAAGACCGCGGATCTTTGAGATCAGAGGTGGCTAAAAATCAGGGTGGCGAGCTCTCCGTTGTCGGTATCCAAGGCCTCGGAGTAGTTCCCAATCCTCCTCTTACTCTTCAAAGTTGTTATAGTGCCTTCTTGGAGGTCTGTGATCATCATGTAAAGGAGGAAGATTGTTAGGACCTGGTGATCGACGAACGTCGTTAGCTTTCGCTTCTCCCAAATAGTAATAATATCCTAACTCACTGCTTAAACCAATAGATTAGTAAAGCGATAAAGTCCGGAGTGGAACCCAATGAGAGAATAGTTGCAATGATTATTTCCTAACAATGATTTCTAATATCAATATCAATGACTTATAGCAAATTGATGACAAAATAAAGTGATTATGATTATGATGATGATAATAAGATAGAAAAGCATTTCACTTGTAATTCTCGACAATGGTTGAGCTTCAAGGTCCTAGGATTGATTCAATAGTACTTATAATATATATGTCGACTTGACTAAGGTTGAACAACCCGCAAAGATACAATCTTCTTATTCAATATCACTAAAGAATAGCATTAACGATTCAAGTTCTTAGACCAATTGGCATATCGATTCAATGCAAATAGAAGACAAGGGAACAACCCACTCGGCCCTATAAACATCTACTCGACATAGATCAATCGAAACCATCCACTACAAAGGTATAGAAATATCAGTAAATCAACGACTTTGTTTTCCAACAAGAAACCAACAACGGATTCATAGCCTAGATGTAATTCCTAACATGGTGATCAATCATAGAAAGGAACACAAATTCATACCAATAAGAACAAGATGATAAATATAATTATAAATAACTAATTGAAATCAAATCCTCATAATTCATTCAACCATGTCTTTGAATCACATGCAAAACAATGAGTTTGAGTTTAGCAACTCATTTCCAAAGTAACGCTCATCTCTCTCTAATGTAACTCTCAAAATCCACCGTCTCCCTCTAATTGCACACACAAAGGCTGAATGAAATAAACCTAAATAGAGTCATGCAAAACCCTAGGGAATAAAATAATAAAATAATAATATAATAGAATATTTGGACTAAAATCGACAATCGCTGAACACGTGACAACAGCGGGCGCCGGTGGAAAAGCGGCGGGCGCTGGTCCCAACAGTAGCTTGGTTTCTCTCAGCTTCGACGTTGTTCTTCCTTGCTCCTTTGGTTCTCCTTCTTTAGCCTTCATATGCTCCTAATTAATCCTTTTAAGCTCCTCCAAGATCCCATCCATGGTCGGAATGTAAAACTACAGAATAAACACTAAAAATGTGTAGATTTTGAACTCGAATACTTCACAAGAAAGATATGGAATCAAACTAAAATATATACAAAACTCGTATCTAAATGCAATACGAACTACCTATAATGCCTATATGAAATATGCATTATCAGAACCAAAACATCTACCTTCTCATGGGGCACCAGGCCATGTTGAGGGGTAATTGGCAGGGTTGTTAAGCGCTCCTCCCACTCTTAATGGGGCTCGTTTGGCACATGTTGGGGGTGGTGTACATCTCTTCAAGGCTACCATTTAAGCCGTGAGCTGGTCAATGTTGTCCGACATGGTTTTAAGCATGTTGAGCAACTTCGAGGATATTGGCTCTGACCCGTTTCCATTGGAATGGTCTGAAGGGGGAGGATCTATGTTAGACATTCTCAAAACACACAAGAGAAAGTGATTCTTGGTTTGATCATTCTTGTTTCAAACAACGTCAAGTGAACCTATGGTCTGATGCCAATTTGATGCGGGGTTAGCCGTTGTTTTCCCGACATTCTTGACGTTGCAGACTTGGACTCACAAGAACACAAAGAAGTGGGATAAGTTAGATAAGAAAATGCAGCAAAGAGAGGTTAAACCTTGGGGACAAAGCTCGACCAAAGTGGAAGGGAAAACCAGAACAAAATAAAAGGAAATGAAAGGGAAAAGATAGGAGGAATCAACATTGATGAACAACAAGAAGACCCATGGGACAATGCACCAAGAATTAACTTGAATGACACCAAAACCAACCCTATACAACCTTACACAACCATGGCTAGCCATGGAAGCACAAGAAGGAGGTTCATGCTCATCTCAGGAATCACCAATCTTTGAGAAATTGAAAAAACCAAGTACAAACCGAACTAAATGCAACACACATGTGATGTGCGCGTAAATAGCCATATTTTCTATGCACATATAAGTCCATTTTATCATTCTTTTGCATGCATATTAATGGGAAAACATGGGATTGTGTAGTTTACTCTTAAATGTCAAATATATGGGTCTGCACGAGTTTCTATGTGATTTCGCAGAAAATAGGACAAAAATGGATAGATTTGGAAGAGCGAAAAAAGAACTCAAAGTCTTCTGAAGAGGTCGAAATCGACTAAAGACCTCGACATCGAGTACAACAGCAAAGGCAAAAATCGAGCAGGAAGAGAACAGAGCATGTCGACATCAACAAAGGTCGATATCGAGGATTGATGGTCGATATCGAGTGCTCAGATCGAGATCAATGATAGAAGTCGAGTGCTATTCCGAGTAGAAGAAGGAGAGCTCGAGATAGAGTTTTAGAGAGGTCGATATCGACGTCTGAAGGTCGATATCGATGTTACCCAATAGAGGAATCCAACTTAGATTTTGATAGAATTCTATCCGAAGCTTATACGTCTATCCTAAAGTCGAGATTTCTTATCTTCAACGTCAGAGATATCACATGAGCTGTTTTACCATAGAACTTTTAGTTTTACTTTATTTAAGTTTTATCTTAGAGAATAAAGATAAGTTTTGAGTCTTTTGATAGCAAAGTTCGATATCTATATCTAGAGGGCGTTAGGGCTGAGTTTAATCATTCAATTACATCCAATTTTCTGTTATTCAAACACATAGAACGCAGAGAATTAGTGGAGATAGAGAGGAGGCCGAGTGAGGTTGGAGAGAAGCGAGAGCGGAGATTTGGCTTTGTTCGGTTGTAATTTCTTTCCTTTGCAAATACAAAGTAGTTTTCTTTCAATAATGATGATGAGTTGCATGATGAGAAGCGAGTAGTCAACCCACTTCTAGGGTCGAGGTGAGCCCGACGATAGCAATATAGGGTAAGTGCATCAACGGTATGACTTTTATGCGATTCCGTCTTCTATCATATGCATGATTCCTTTGCGAAAGTTAGGAAGATTCATTATTTGCATTATTGAAGCAAAAGCCACTCATATTGTGAACTTGAATTACTCATGAACTGGATAGTAACTCTTAGGAACTATGCGAGAGCCTCTAATCACCTAAGTGTTGGTAATGAAAGTTATTTAACGGAAAAGCATTAAATTCCATAACTTTAGCATCAAACTTGCATTGTTATCATTGTGGCATGAAACCCCGAATTTGGAAGCTTTAAGTTTATTAAATTAATCTAAAAGTTTAAGTTTTGATTTCTGACCATCCTTCTTTACCATTCTACGTTCTTCGGACACTTTTTCGATAATAGGTTACGCAAAACAGTTTATGTGACAAACATCGAAATCGACTAGGTAAGGTCGATATCGAGGTCTAACATCGATATCGAGGTTCCACTTGACGTCGACTTTGTTGCTTTTGTCTTCTGCATGAACTCTACTAGAAATCGACCAGAACTGAGGTCGATATCGATCAGACACATCGATATCGAGTGTCTTCTGAGATCGAAAGCTTGATCGTGATTACAACAAGGGAAGCGCTAACATACCTCCTCGTGGATTCGATCCTGAATTACCCTACCACTACATCGGGAGGGATTCTTGTATTATTTGTTTGGGACAGGGAGTTAGCATAGTTAGAGTTTAAATTTGAATATTTGAATTTACCTCCCGCTTTTAAGAGAACGAACAAATTGGCGCCGTTGCCGGGGAGGCAATCAATCGCCACCTAAGTTTTCTCACGATCTTTTAGAGCTTATTTTGCAGGTTTATGCGATGTTCTGATCGTGGACCTATCCTGGAAACCATCGTCGAGCCTTAACGTTTCTTTCATCTTCGCAACAAAGCAGTTCGAATCATGGTTGACAACGAGACGCAGGCTGAGACCATAGAACGGTTGAGGAAGGAGTTTGAGGACCACAATGCTACAATCGCTACTGAGAGGGCCGCCGCTGCTGCAGAGTGAGCCTGTGCTGATAGGGAGGAGGATGCACGCAGACAAGCCCAAGAGCTTCTCAATCAGTATCCACAAAAGGCGATGCAATACATGCATCCGCCGCTTCACGTTCCTGAATCCGCTATCTTAATTCCTCATTCCAATTATGAAATTAAAATAAACTTCCTTTCTGAAATAAAAAGAAACACTTTTGAAGGAAGACCTAATGAATGCCCTCTGCAACACATCTCTACTTTTATGGATTTATGTGAAACAGTTGCTGATGGAGTAAATTTAGAGTATGTGAGATTAAAATCTTTTCGATGGTCTTTGGCAGGGAAGGCATTACAATGGCTTGAGAGTTTGGCTCCACGCTCGCTGAGAACATGGGCGGAGGTGAAGGATGCATTCCTGAATAAGTTCTTTCGACCTTCTAAAACGGCGATGCTGCGGCAAAGGATCACGACTTTCAAACAAAAGCCAGGTGAAACACTAGCACAGGCGTAGGAGCGATTTAAGGACTTGCTGAGATCATGCCCGACGCATGGGCAACTTCCATATGTCATCCAGGAGATATTTTACAACGCCCTTGATGCGCCGAATAAGGAGAGGATCAATTCATATACCTACTATCGGTATATTGAGCTTACACCAACGGAGGTCTGGGAGACCATTGAGAGGCTCGTGAACTTTGATAACACCTATGGGACTGCTGCGGCCTATGACGCAAGGCCTGCCCCATCAATGCCACTATATGAGCCTCCAAGGGAGATAGATCCTGATGTGTGGCAACAATTCCATAACGATCAGACGCGCCGCCTTCAAAAGCAAGTCAGGTTCCTGAGCAATAATCAAACTTGTCAGGAATGTGGTTCAACAAGGCATAACACTAGTGCCTGTCCACATACTGAGCAAGTATCCATGGCGGAATAACATGAGGAAGCTAAGTGGACGAGAGGCTCCTATGGAGAGGGAAATCAACCATACCAAAGGTTCTATCAACAAAGGGATCCCCCACCATATAGAGCACCAGGGCACCTTGAGCGGGAAACAAGAAAGGATGACCTGCAAATCATTATTGATGAGATGCGGAGGAACCATACTGAGTTCAAACAAGCCAACAACTCCATCCATACTCAGCTGCAGGGCATAAATTCTAGGCTTGGGGAGATCGACGTTTGGAAGCGCAACATGGAGACCCAAATGGGTAGGCAATACCCAAAGCGTCAGGATCATTCCCTGGATCAACTGTGCCCAACCAAAAGGGAAAAACTACTGGACACATTGCGGCGATGAATCTAAGGAGTGGGCGTCAATTACAAACGCCCGAGCAAAAAGCGGAGGAAAAGGAGCCAGAACAGACATCGATATCAACCCCCCCTGTCGATATCGACCAAGGTGACATCGATGTCGACCCTGATGCTGAGTCACCACAGAAATCGACTCCTCCTATTGATGTCGACCCTACAGATGTCGATGTCGACCTAACTACAATCGCGGGAAGGAAGAAAGTGTTGACATTCCCAACTAAAAAGATGATTAAGGACCCGGCGGAAAAGAAGTTCCAGCGGTTCGTGAAGATTCTTCAAGGACTCAATGTCTCTATACCATTCACAGAAGCACTTCATGAGATGCCATCCTATGTAAGGTTCCTTAAAGACATATTAAGTAAGAAGCGATCGCTTTCTGAGATCGCAGAGGAGTGCAACAGGTTGGAGCTACCACAAAAGCGGGCGGACCCAGGTAAGTTTTCTATCGCTATAGGCTTAGGTCAATTCAAATTTAATGCTTTAGTTGACTTGGGCGCTAGCGTTAGCATGATGCCACTAACAATATGGCACAAGGTAAATATAGGTCCTCTGGAGCCCGTGGATGCAAGACTATACATGGCAAACAATACGGTAGTAATTCCAACAGGGATGGTAACGGATGTCCCATTTCAAGTAGGTAAATTCTTTGTCCCTGCTGATTTCTTAGTTGTTGATATAGCGGAGGACACTGCTTGTCCCATTATTTTAGGTAGGCCATTCCTAGCAACTGTCGATGCCAACATTAGCGTGAAGAAAGGATTGCTCTCATTCACAATTAGTGACGAGGTGATAGAGTATGCCTTCAACAAGACGGTGAAAAATCAAGGGCCAATTGAGATAAAAGCCATCAATGGTGTCTACATTACATGTGGAGAGGCCAAAGTAAGGAGTATGACACCAGAAGAGCTAGAAAAGAGGGCCATAGATGCCCAAGTAGAGGAGGTTGTGGCAATCTTGAACGAAGGAGCCAAACAGAACATCGAAATCGACCCAGGTAAGTCGATATCGACTAATAATGTTCACGATTCTATGTCAGGTTATAAGTATGGGGTCGACAGAGGAGAAGAAGGAACATCGAAATTGATGTTTAAGGTCGATATCGACCATGCCCTAGAGCCGAAATCGACCTCCATAAGCACTGAGGAAGGAGGAAAGGAGAGCTCGATATCGACCACTGTGGGTCGAAATCGACCTGGTCATATCGAGCAGAAACACTCCAAATCGACTGATCCTCCAGGAGTTTCATAGAGCTTGATATCGAGGACTGAATATCGATGTCGACCTGAGCCACAGACAGATAAGAAGGTAAGTCAAGGTACGGATTCCTCTTGTTCCATTACAATTAAAGATTTATCATTATTTGGAAGAGGTGTGCCTTGGCATGTGCGCTTATGTAAGGTATCCGATGATGATTCGAGCCAATATGAGATAGGAGACAAAGTTTATGTTGCCAAATCCAAGGACCATTGGTTCCCTACGAGATTCAAAGATAAGAATTTGGGACCATTCACGGTGAATCAAATCTATCCCGGTGGAATGCAGCTGCGTGACAAGAAAGGAGTAATATTTGAGGCCCAAGCCACATGGGCTCTGCAAATGCCGCCTTGAGAAGCGCACAAGGAAGAAGTCGGCCTAGCGACTTAAAAGTCTAGAGCTTGTAACAAAGACTTAGTTTTGGTTCTATACAGTTTTTGCATTTGGTTTGAGACACTACACTTTATTAGGTTATATTGCATTTGTTTTGGTTTTCATTTTTTAACAAGTTGCAGGAAAGAGGAAAGAAAGAACACAGAAAAAACATCGAAATCGATGTTGAAGATCGACATCGACCTTATGGTCGATTTAGATAGGCTTGTGATCGAGGCCGGATCACCCTGAAGCTTGAGCCAGAAAACGATGAGAGACATCGATATCGATGTTGAAAGGTCGATATCGACCATGCCTGTTGTCGTCTTCGACTCCTGAAATTTGTGACGGTTTAGTAAGTTTTTCTTAACCCTAGTTCTAATACAGTGAGGACACTGTAAACTTTAAGTATGGGGTGGGGGGAAGGCTTACTTACATATTTTAGCATATTTCATAAGTTATTGCACATTTATTTATATAGTTCATGCATATTACATAGTTAGTTAGTCATATTTATCTTTAAGTTTTATATAAAAAAAGGAAAAAAAAAGGAAAAATGACCCCCATCAAAAATTGAAAATAAAAGAAAGCGTCATGGAAGTATAAAAAAGAGCTCTATGATGCAAAATTAGATTCATTAGAGATATAACATGAAATTCCCTAGTTAAGGGAAGTCCCAATGAAGTGCAAAAAGAAAAAAATAAAGGAGATGAAAATTTGAAGTTGCTTTTGACATGTGCATGATAAGATGATGGAGGACTTTTTATGAAATTCCATACAAGTGCTTACATATACAAGTTCATATCCTAGCCTTACCTATGCATATTTGCAAAAGTCACAAGCCATATATGAGCCTTATCATGATCATTATTGCTCCACATATATTACATATTGCCCTTTTTTTATACCTTATACCCTATCTGGGGACAAGTTTGAAAATGGATGTCATCTTTGGAGTTTTTATATGGAGTTTGTGCAATATTATTGAAGTTGTTGGCAGGAATGAAAGAATTTATGAAATATGGAAAATTTAATGAGCGAGAAAAAATCCGATCACCTCAGGAGATAAAGGTAGGTCGACCCTGCTCGTTTAGATGTCAGTTCAGCGAGATGGGACACAAGGTGAGGAGTCCGAAGTACTAAGTATCCGGGGCCATTTATGACACCCATGTTTGCGACTCGCGAGAATGCAGTGCTAAGGTTAGAGAGGTAAAAGCATTAAAGTGAAAAAAAAAGCATTGAGCGATGAGTGAAAGGTGAGACATTATGAAGAAGGAATGTGGAATGTTTTGGAAACAAAGTTTTGTTTCCCCGGATTTAACACCACATGGCCAAATATTAGCCCACCTTTAGCCTTTTACCAATCTACTTCTCACAAGCTTGCAAAAGTCCTCTTGATTATTAATGCTATGTCGTTGAATTTGTTTTTTGCATATAAACCTCCTTTTATGAGTATGAAATTGCTTTATGCACAGGCATGGACTTGGTTGACATTAGTACCTTATAGAGGATGGCAATTGATTGTAGGGACATATGAAAAATGAATCTATGATGTTGAGGGTTTACTTTCTTCCCCTGAATGACGAATAAAGGTATTGCTTGGGGACAAGCAAGCTTAAGTATGAGGTGTTTGATGTGCGCGCAAATAGCCATATTTTCTATGCACATATCAGTCCATTTTATCATTCTTTTGCATGCATATTAATGGGAAAACATGGAATTAGTGTAGTTTGCGCTTAAATGTCAAATATATGGGTCTGCATGAGTTTTTATGTGATTTCGCAGAAAATAGGACAAAAATGGACAGATTTGGAAGAGCAGAAAAAGAAAAAGTCTTCTGAAGAGGTCGAAATCGACTAAAGACCTCGACATCGAGTACAGCAGCAAAGGCAGAAATCGAGCAGGAAGAGAACAGAGCATGTCGACACCAACAAAGGTCGATATCGAGGATTGATGGTCGATATCGAGTGCCCAGATCGAGATAAATGATAGAAGTCGAGTGTTATTCCGAGTAGAAGAAGGAGAGCTCAAGATAGAGTTTTAGAGAGGTCGATATCGACGTCTAAAGGTCGATATCGATTTTACCCAATAGAGGAATCCGACTTAGATTTTGATAGAATTCTATCCGAAGCTTCCACGTCTATCCTAAAGTTGAGATTTCTTATCTTCAACGTTAGAGATATCACATGAGCTGTGTTACCATAGAACTTTTAGTTTTACTTTATTTAAGTTTTATCTTAGAGAATAAAGATAAGTTTCGAGTCTTTGGATAGCAAAGTTCGATATCTATATCTAGAGGCCGTTAGGGCTGAATTTAATCATTCAATTACATCCAATTTTCAGTTACTCAAACACATAGAACGCAGAGAATTAGTGGAGAGAGAGGAAGCCGAGTGAGGTTGGAGAGAAGCGAGAGCGGAGATTTGGCTTTGTTCGGTTGTAATTTCTTTCCTTTGCAAATACAAAGTAGTTTTCTTTCAATAATGATGATGAGTTGCATGATGAGAAAAGAGTAGTCAACCCACTTCTAGGGTCGGGGTGAGCCCGACGATAGCAATGTAGGGTAAGTGCATAAAAGGTATGACTTTTATGCGATTCCATCTTCTATCCTATGCATGATTCCTTTGCGAAAGTTAGGAATATTCATTATTTGCATTATTGAAGCGAAAGCCACTCACATGGTGAACTTGAATTACTCATGAATTGGATAGTAACTCTTAGGAACTATGCGAGAGCCTCTAATCACCTAAGTGTTGGTAATGAAAGTTATTTAACGGAAAGGCATTAAATTTCATAACTTTAGCATCAAACTTGCATTGTTATCGTTGTGGCATCAAACCCCGACTTTGGAAGCTTTAAGTTTATTAAATTCATCTAAAAGTTTATGTTTTGATTTCTGACCATCCTTCTTTACCATTCTACGTTCTTCGGACACTTTTCCGATAATAGGTTACGCAAAACAGTTTCTGTGACAAACATCGGAATCGACTGGGTAAGGTCGATATCGAGCTCTAACATCGATATCGAGGTTCCACTCGACGTCGACTTTGCTGCTTTTGTCTTCTGGAGGAACTCTACAAGCTTGGGAATCCCTTTGGTAAGAAATGGCTGCAAATAAACTCCGGCAATCCCTTTGGTAAGAAAATCAGCAAGCTGGAGATGCGAAGGCATAAAAGACAAGGGGATCAACCCCTCGAGCAGCTTTTCTCAAGCGAAATAACAATTCACCTCGATATGCTTAGTGCACTCGTGAAACATGGGGTTCCTAGCAATGTACAAGGCATCAAGATTGTCACACTTCACCTCAATCAAAGTGATGTCGGGACCACCCAACTCATGAAGCAACTAACTGAGCCAGTCAAACTTGGCATAAATGTAGAGAAGAGAGTAGTATTCAACTTCTATAGATGAGAGAGAAACCACATCTTTCTTTTTGGATTTCCATGAGAGCAAACGGAATCCCAAAAAATACCACATATCCACAAATCGAATGCCTAGAAATTGGATAGCTAGCTCAATCGGCGTCACAATAGGCATAAAGTCCAAAATCAAATGTGTGAGGGATTGAAGAAATTGACTCAAAAGTTGGACAACAAAGGCGATATCAGGCCTGATGTGGATGAGAAAATTCAGCTTGTCAGCAAGACGACGATATATAGTGGGGTCCGACAAAGGAATCCCATCAATAGGAAGAAACCGAAGTTGAGGATCAATCAGACTGATAATCGGAGACTCAAGGCAAAGAAAGTCATTGAACGACTCATTAATAAAGTTTCTTTGACACAAAATCAATCCATCAGAAATAGGAAGAAACTCAATACCCAGGAAAAACCAGAGATCACCTAAGTTCTTGATTTGAAACTCAATGCCAAGGAAATGCTTGAGACTCAACATCTCATCCTCATCATCACCATTGTGAATGATGTCATCGATTTAGACAACAACAAAAACCAAATGACCATTACATCTTTTTGAAAACAAAGAATAATCGCTCTAAGATTGAACATAACCTCATTTTTGTAAACCCGAGGAAAGCCAAGAATACCATTACTAGGTAGCTTGTTTAAGTCCATAAGGGACTTCTTTAGGTGACAAACTTTATTGTTGCTACTCACAGCTAAACCCAGGGGTAATTTCATGTACAATTCTTCATCCAAATATCCATGGAGGAATGCATTATTCATGTCAAGTTGCCAACAACGGGAGAAAACATCTCATGGTAATCGATGCCCTCATGCTGGGTAAATCCCTTAAAACCAGCTTTGTTTTGTATCTTTCAATTCTCACATTAGCCTTTCTTTTCACCTTAACACCCATTTGCAACCAATGGGTTTCTTTTTTTTTGGAAGATCCATAATGTCCCACGTATGATTCAAATCCAAAGCCTTGAACTCCTCCGTCATGGCTTATTGCCAAACAAGATATTCACAAGCCTCTGTGTATGTTTGAGGCTCAACATCGGGGGAAGCATTGAGATCCACCATTACATAAGGAAATGAAATGGTCGACATGAGTGTGTTGGAGCAAAAACAAGAATCCACACACGCAGCTGAGCATACATAATCACTCAAATGCGCAAGAGGTTGACGATCTTTGGATGATCTTTCGAGATCAGGCTAGGAAGGCAGGGGATGAATAGTATGAGACTTAGAAGATGAAATCATGGATGTGGGAGACTCAACATCATAATATGGTATGATTAGATCAACAAAGGAATACCAAGGAGAAGATGGAATCACAGATTTGTAAGAAAACACAGTTTCATGGAAAACCACGTCCCGAGAGTATAGCCTCTTCTTCGTATCCAATTGCAATAATTGTACCCCTTCTTCCCACCTAGATAGCTCAATAAGATGAAAACAAAAGATCTCTCAACAAATTTATGTCTACCATGTTGCAAAGTGGATGCAAAAACTAGGCAACCAAAACACTTCAAGTGGTTCTACCCATGAGCTTTCCCATGGAATCAGTCAAACGGGGTGTTCATGTCCAAGACCCTACTCGACATTTGATCATTTAACAATATGAGCTGCCACAAGAATGCTATCACCCTCGAAATTCTCTAGGTTTACCTGATTTAAGCATCAAGCTTCAAGCATCCTTGAGAAGATGTCAATGCTTCCTCTTGATAACTCCGTTTTGTTGAGGGGTGGCCACACAAGAGGTTTGATGAAGGATAACTTGATCCAACAAGAACTGTGTGTGCTCAAACCTTCCCCCTAGCTAGAGTACATTATCTATCCATATGGATTCAATTCATTTGCTAAATTATCATTCAACCATGGCAAACAACTATTTGAGTGCTAAGAATGTAGCACTCTTTCCTATCAACAAATGAGTCCAAGTGATTCAAGAGTAATCATCCCCCAATGTGAGAAAAACTCAAAATCCATCATGTGAGGGAACACGATACAAGCCCCAGACATCCACATGGATCAAATCAAACCAAATCAAACACATGAACAGTTTTGACAAAACATAAGCGGCCTTGAACACAGCCATATCACTACATATATGACCACTTACACCACTGTCCAATGGTATCCAATGTGTAAAGCTTAGGCCCTTGATTTGTGCCATGCATTGGGGCCTTTCCCTTATTAACGGTTGGTTGTGACCCAGCTGAGGTCTGATTTCTCTATTTAAATCGTTGTGGTACTAAAGAACTTCCCAGTCCCTATGTCTAATTAGGAGGACCGATAGTTGATGTGGGTAAGAGCGAGATTGATTCTCATTGTTAGTCCTACAAAACCTAATCATGTGGCCAACTTTATTGCACCCATGACATGTTCGAGTTGGTTTAGTACAAGCAGGCTTAATGTGACCTGAAGGCGGATGATTAAATGTCGTGGTTTAATTATCCCCAAATAGTGCCCAAAACCACTTTCTAACTAACATATAGTATAGGTAAAGCAATGAGTCGATCCCACGGAGAACACGTATGACTCTTAAATACGTATGCAATGCAAAGTAATAAAGCAAAGGAACAATATGAATAAAGATCTAAACTAGCAATGACTGAAATAGAAAATATGAATATGATGGGTAATATAGCTTCACTTATGTTCACAACAATGGTATTTCTATGATCAGTGATTTATGCAATTATCCTAGGGTTAGTTCAAGCACAAAGTTGAGGTAGGCCGAAGCTGCCGATAACACCATCTACCTCCCTAAACTCTTGCAAATTGAGGCGAGTAGCAATGAGTCCCTAACACCTAGCAAATAAACATTATTTCTTCTGTCTATTCGACTTATCACCTGGTTCTCATCTCCAACTATCACTTTCGCTATAAGAAACAACCTAGGAAAGGTTTCGAGTGAGAGGGACTCTAACCGAGAGCTTCCTTGCGGATGAGGTCAAGAAGACTAGAGTTGTTGGAGATATCGACACCTCGGACAGAGTGGCAAAGCTATGCGATCTTATCAGCCACTCTATTGCCTAATTGAGGCACGTGGAAGAAAGCTACTTCTTTCACGATCGATAGTAGTATTTTGATATCAGTCATGATCATTTCTGTTTCCCAAGGGTAGGAATGTTAACCCAACAAGTAGTTTATTATGACGAGGGAGTCTCCTCAATATGTATTTTATTGAGGTGTAGCAATAAGATTTCCGTAACACCTTGTTAGGGTTAAAGCTTCAGCTTTGAGGGGGGATTGGCTACCTAGAATTTGGTAGCTAATATGTATATGTTTTTCATTCCAATCTCGGATAATAGTCTCAAAGGAGCTTTTATTGTTTAGTAGGGTAGTACATCAAAGTGCGTTGAGTTTAAATGTACCTTGCGGGGGTTTGTGCCAATAGCTCAGTTTTTTATTTTGTATCTTCCTTGTTGATCAGAGTTGTGCACAAGGGGATGGTTCCGTGTTAATATCATCTTCAAACCTAGCAGTTTTCTTCCAATTTGAAATGTGAGTATTAATAACATGCCTTATTATATTGGTATTAGGGATTGACATTTTTTTGAATAGATATTGGTTCTTAGAGAACCACGATGTCCACTAAGAGAAAGCCAAAGTTTCCTTTTTAGGTTTCGAGAAGGTAGAACCAATGAATTCAAGAATTGACTTTATTTCTCGTAATTGAGCAATGAAATTGGATAACTTGAAATGATTGTTATGAGAAAAGGAATGAAGTAGGTTCAAATATGGACATTCAATTAAAAGGTGGGTGTCATCTTCAACAACATTGTTACAAAGGCAACAAGTAGTCGGAACAACCACACCACGTTGGTTGAGGCGAGACGCAGTGGGGAGACTGTTTTGAAAAATTTTCCACAAGAAGTTCTTGATTTGGGGAGGGGTATCGAGTTTCTAGATCCAAGCGTTATTGTCAATATTCAAGGAGTTTTATGAAGACGTCAATTTATATGCACTAAACGTTGTAAACCATCATTCTTTATCGGGCCATCAATATAAACGATATTCAGTGTGATTAACGAGCACTAGAATGTCTAGAATATCCTTTATAATGGTTTGTGGTAATTTTGCAATTAGTTTTTTTGTCCACCGGCAACCGCCTAGAATGTAATCGCTAATAGACTCGTTCGCATCATAAAAGTTCGGACAGTCGAGCCTAGCAAGGATGGGAGAAGTTGACAACCAATTGTCTGACCATAAATTTATTGATTTACCGTTTCCAATGGACCAGACAAGTCTAGTTTTAAATTTGTTAAGGAGGAGGTAAGCTTTCTCCATTGCCACGATGAACCACCCCTCTTATGGTAGTACAAAATATCGGTTGATCTGGGATATTTGTGCATTATAAAAAAAATTATTATTTATTATTGAGAGAATTAAAAAGGATATGAAACATATAATAAAAAGTTTTTGTTGTATTGTATTGATTGATATTAGAGCTGGCAAAATCTGACCCGACCCAAGAAACCCGACCGACTCACTCGAACCCGAACCCGATCGAAACCCAAAAATCTAGTATCACCCCTAACCCGAACCCGAGACCGAACCCAATATGTACCTGACCCGACTCAAAATAGACCCGAACACAAATAAACCCGACCCGACTCTCAACCCGACCCAACTCTCAACCCGACTTGACTCTCAACTCGACCCGACCTGACCCAACTTGAAATGGTTGTTTACTTGTTTAACATCAACATTTTAATTTTTGAATGTTAAATATTTTTTATTTTAACACAAGCTTATGATTTTATTTTTAACACATAAAACACCAATTATTTATGTTAATTGTTATCATATTAATAAGAACTAAGTAAAATCAATAGATAAGCCAACGAGTTAACCACAATACATCAAAACCTTTAGTGTTGTACTACGAGTCTATGACAAATGCTAAAAGTTTAGTAATCGCAGCAGATGATACAGATTACAGCAGCCCAATAGATGATACAAATGCTAAAAGTTTACTCAACATCTTCAACAAGATTAAGCAACTCAAAGTCTCAACAACTCAAGTCTTGAACAATCAACATAATTAAGCAAACACGGTTTGAAAGGAATTGAAAGAAAAATAAAATAGTTACCGAAAGCAAGGCTAACGCTGAGGTCAACAACGGTTCTCAAGAAGGTTGTGAGCAAATAATGCTCAGGCTGCAAGCAATAAGAACTTCGATCGGCTCAACCCAACAACCATGACACCAGCGAGGGCAACGAGGGCTTCGATTCGACTGCTTTGAGATCTGAAAGGGCGAGGGCAACAATGAGGACAAGGGCAACCCAGCTTTGATTCGGCTAGTTCGCAACAATGAGGGTGAGGGCAACCCAAATTTTGAGCAACCCAATTACCCAGATCTAAAAGGGCGGAGAAGAATGAACAAATCTCGGTGGAGGAGGAGGAACCAGTCGGGAGTCGGGCGGCTGTGTGGAACCAGTCGGGAGAAGGAACAGATCTCGACAAAGGAGGAGGAAGAGGAACTAGTCGACGACGAGTGTGCGGTGCCCTAGAGTGACAGTCGGGACTCGGGACTCGGGACTCGGGGTCTGGCTATGTGAGATTTGAGATTGGTGGGACTGTGGGAGATTTCGGGATTTTCACATTTTAGCTAGCAATTTCTCTCTATAATTTTGTTAAAAAATTCATTTCCCTCTCTCCCACTTCCAAATTTCCAATATAAAATTTCATTTCCCTCCTTTGAATGTTTTTTTATTCAATCCCTCCTTTATACTGCCTAATTTTCACAATGCCCCCCAAAAAATAACAAGTGGGAATTATTTTTTTATACATTTTGAAAAACAAATTTTATGTAATATATTTCAAAATAAAATTTTATATATTTTGGAAAATAATGTATTTATTTATACATTTATTTGTATGATCTTTTTTTTAAAAATTTTTATACAACTTATATATTCAAATATAAAGAGAAAATGGGATTGGATATACCAAAATATTGTAGACTTTGCAAAAGTAGCCCCCCCTAGAAAAATTTGCATAAATAGCATTTTGGCCCACAAATAGGAAAACTAACCGGTTTTAAAACCTTCCATTCAAGTAAAAAAAATGAGAGAGAAGAGATAGCATTAAATGTGATGGAAGAGGAGAGAAGGGGGGGAGAGAGAAAACATTAAATGAAAAAGTAAGAGAAAGAAGCATTAAATGCATAAGAGAGAGGGAGAAGATCAGCTTTTCGCAGGGGAGAGAGGTAGAGGAGAGAGGGAAAGTGGAAGTGATGTCATTGAAGAAGGACCGGAAACACGGATAACCCAGTGATCAGTTGCGTGTCAACCAATATGAAATACGTGCCAGAAACTTAATATTGTGTGCCGACCGAACGCTAAACCGTGCCAGCAACTTAAGATTCCTCATTGTATGATTCGTGGACTTCATGGATTTATTCGTAGGCATTGAAATATCATTGGCATGGAAATTTATTTTTATGGCACTAGTTGAGATGTTGGTGGCACGTAAACCATAATAACTGGCACATGAATTTTATCTGGCACGTAAATAACTGTCCAGAAAATAATCTAACGTCGAAATTTTTTTTTCATAAACATATAAAGTGGGTGTCTATAGATAGATAAAATTAAATAAGTTGAAAAATAAATTTATTTTTTAATTTTAACTAATGAAAATGACCGAAAATTAGTTTAAAACAATTAAAATTCAAGACTTTTCACTTGATCTGCAACCTGTTACAACTTTTGCCCAAAAAATTGCAAAAATAGCAATTCCCTCCCCCTTGCAATTTTGACAGTAACAGTGCTACTTTTGCCAAAGGGTGAGTTTTTTGGTATATTCTTGCAATTTTGCCATAAAATTTTGCTATTTTGTTAAATCGATTATCTATAAAATCTCAATCTTGATCTTAATATTGATCTCAATCTCAAACCTCGATCTTAACTTGATTTTGATATCAATATCAATCTCAATCTCAAATATCAAATATCAAATCTTTATCTTAACCTCAATCTCAAATATCAAATGTTCATATTGGTCTCAATCTCAAATTTCGATCTCAACCTTTAACTCAGTCTCAAACTTTGATCTCGATCTTAATCTTAATTTCAACCTCAAATCTCGATCTCAATCTCAAACCTCGATCTTAACTTGATTTTTATCTCATTCTCAATCACAAATCTCAAATTTGGATCTCAATCTCAATCTCAAATCTTTATCTTAAACACAATCTCAAATATCAAATGTCCAATATTGGTCTCAATCTCCAATCTCGGTGTTGATCTCAATCTCAAACATCAATCTTGATCTTAATCTTGATTTCAATCTCAAATCTCGATCTCAATCTCAAAAACAAATCTCAATGTTTATCTCGATATCAAATCTCAATCTTTAATCTCAAACCTAGATCTTGATCTCAATCTCAAATATCAAATCTTGATCTCAATCTTAATCTTAAATCCTAATCTCAACCTCAATCTCAATCTCAATGTTAAATCACAAATCACAAATCCGATCCTGATCTCAATCACAAATATAACAAGTGTTAATAATTCTATTTGTTTTCATAACTTTGACACTTTGAGGGTTTTTTCCACCTAAAAATTCTGTTAAACTATTATTGTTAATAACTCTTTTAGTTTTCGGTTTTTATAAATGGATTTCTTTTATAGATATAAATATAATAATTCTATTAGTTTTCATAATTAAGGTTATTCTAATTGTCCATATTCCATAATTTGTATGATTATGATATATGATTATTTTTGGTGGAAAGAATTATTTATATCCAAAACAATAAGGTTAGAATGAATTATTTATATCTAGATTTGTTAAAATCTAATAATAATAATAATGAAAAAAAAACTAATGGCCCAAAGTTGAAAATGAAAACCAACATTTGGAGCCGATGTTGGTTCAGCAGAAAACCAACATTTGGAGCCGATGGGTGGAAGTGAATGATCTTCGTGGGGCGGAGATGTGGTCGATCGAGCCACGAACTAATGATTCATGGATTTGGAAGGCATTACTGAAGGTTAGAAATGACATCCATGAGTGCATTATGGACGGTCGATTGGAGCCTTACGAGGAGGGTGATCAGTGGTATGCATGCTCGACTCTCTATCATGCTCTAAGGGTTCGATCACCGCTAATTAACTAGGGGGAGAGCTTGTGGAAGGGACCACAATCGGTGAAGTGGTCCTTTGTAACTTGGCTTGCGGTCCGGGAGAGGCTCCAAACGGGAAGAATTATTAAACACTGGAAGGAGGCAGATGCAACTCTTTGCCCTTTGTGCCATAAGGAGGAGGAATCTGAAGGGCATTCATGGTTTAACTGCGAAGTATTGGGGAAGCTAGAACAAGAGTGTGGAGTTGGATTGGATTGCCAAATCGGTCCGGAGACATAACTCAGTGGTTGTGCTGGTTTCAAAATGAACAAAATGGAGTGAAGAAAGGAGTTCAATTCCAAGCCAAGTTACTAGTGTTCCTTGCATTTATTTACTTTACATGGTTGGGTAGGAATGATGTTGTATTTGGAGGAGGTGTATGTAGGCCTTCTCAATGGGCTGAGAGAATAGTAGAAACGTGTAAAGTGAGGATCTCCGCGAGGTGTAAAGGCAAAACACCGATGGAGAGGGCTTGGGTAAGGATTATTACCAAATAGGTTGAGATGAGTTAGAGAGATGGTAGATAGAGTGGTGGTAGGGCGTTAGAGGGTAGAGCAATTTTTTGGAGAGATACCCGATCCCCTTTTGTGTTAGGATCGGAAAGCGTAGGTTGAGAGCATCCGTCGTGATGCTCTCCTTTTGTACATTTCAGATTTGTTTTTTATATAGATTTACATCTTCAAAAAAAAAGAAATGGGCCAAAGCTAAAAATGAGATAACCCAACTTATTAAAACACAAATATAACAAATGATTAGTTTGTAAAAAAACTAATAGTAATTAAACAAAGGACGGGGTTGTAAGGTTGTTGAATGCCTAATTTCCGATTATAACTTTTTTGAAAACCGGCTGACAACCGATGAGGCAATGAGTCACTGAGTATATTTAAACGAGTCAAAATTACATATTCAAGTTTTCAACCGAGTCAAAATCAGTTATTTTAAGTAAATTACATATTCAAGTATTGAACCGAGTCAAAATCAACCTAATTATCCAAATGGATCGAATATTATTCAACCGAAAACTCAAACAAACTATACCCATTTTGATTCGAAATTCAAACAAGACCGACCCGTCTTTGGACCCAAAATCCGAACGAGCCCGACCTGCTTCAACCCGAACCCAAATGGGCATGACCCGATTTAACCCGAAACCCGACCAATCTAAAATTTATCATGACTGAACCCGACTCGAATCCGATCCGACCATAAATTTTACCTGGGCATGACCCGATTTAACCCGAAACCCGATCAATCTAAAATTTATCATGACTGAACCCGACTCGAATCCGATTCGACCATAAATTTTACCCGAACTGACCGGATCAAGCCTAACCCGAACTCGACCCGAACGATCGAATTGCCAGCTCTAATTGATATGATGATATATTCTATTTTCCCGTAATGTTGACGCTTTTAGAATGTGTCCTTGTGGTTTAGTTTAGGTAGAATGCATATATGCATATGCGTGAGTTTGAAGTGAGTGCAGCGACTATAAGGTTGCTAGGAAATTTCACGACTTGTTTGTTTCCCAATAAAAAAAACTTTATAACAAAATTAACAATAGAGGAAGAAATTGTTCCCTCCTCCGCTCTTACTCCCTCTCTCCCTCCGCGGATACCCCCGTCCCCGCTGCTGCAATCTTCCGATCGAATCTCTCCGATTTCTTCCTAACCAGCTCTCGATTTGAAGCGACATGGGGATTTTGCAGAGCAAGGAACCCCCTCCTCCTATGGTTTTAGTGCCGCCTCTTTTCGATTACCCCCCGCTCGCCTTTCGAACTAGGTTTCTCTCTCTCTCTCTCTCTCTCTCTCTCTCTCTCTCTCTCTCTCTCTCTATTTGCTTCCATTTTGCGTTCCTACTTTCGGTTTTACATGTCGAGATACCCTATTGTTTTCATTAATCGAAATTCGATTCTTGTCATTGAATTAACATGATTTTTTATTCAACCAGGCAGCCATCAATGTCACTTAACTCACGCATATTCATATGCATTCTAGCTATACTAACGTATTTTGATTTTGTTGATGATGCTAAGACAGTAGTTTACACATTCATTATAGATTATGTTGGACTCCCTGTGGATTTGCTTTCTTGATATAGCTGTCAAGTTTGAGTGTCTATAGAGCTGTGGAATTAACGTATGTTGTTGTCTGAAACTTGTACCTGAATTCTTTATTCACCTCTGTCTTTGCAGGATGCTGGAATCTTCATATGATTTGCTGTTTGGAAAGCTTGCTCTGAAATGCCTTTTCGAGGACTACTTTGATCAAGCGAGCCATTTTTCTACGAGGGTCATGCTAAAACCAATAGATGACCCTAATGTAGATTTGGTTGCCACTGTATCCAACTATCAACTTAATGTTCTACAAACATTTAGTACTGCTTTTATTATATCATTTCTTACGTCTCCAAATGAAGGGGGTGTGGTTTTCCTGTCTTCCTTTTACTGCAAAAGCAGTAGTTTGCTTCCAGGAATAGCATGCATTCTATGTTCTTCCCTTAACCTTCCATAGGTTTCAGGACCGCTTGCTCAAAAGCCAGAAGAAGAAATCTTAGGGAATGCACAATTTCGCTGGCAAAGGTGTGTTATCACTTCCCGCTCCTCATATTGATTCCAATATTTCACAATCATGACATTAGCTGATTGATTTAACAAATTTAATTTTAATGGTGTTTTTCCCAAGCAGTGATGTTTATGATCCACACACATTCATGGACTTATTTGTTTCAAATAATGACCCGTAAGGAGTATTTTACTATGTACATTTGAAGCTCTTTAATGATCTCTTGGTTCTTTGTTTTCTTTGCATCACAAAAAAATCTGACATGTAGATTTTTTGGGTGCTGTGATACTGCATATATTTAGGATCTTGCGGATGAGGTCATGTGCTTATCACCCCAAGTATGGAATTGGGGCATTTGGCATTTTCCCATTGAAATTAAAGAAAAGGTATTGAAAACATCTGACAACATCCCCCCCCCCCCCCCCCCGATGCGGGATGCATTGGGGTTGCTGTTGATTCCACAGATTTTACTCAGTGGATCTATTTTTATTGTAGGTTATCTCCTGAAGATTTTGTTGTGGGGTTGAGATATGGTTCTGAGGCCCTTTCAGTTGGTCTCAGTGTTACCCCTTTCCCTAGTATGTGATTTAATATTGTTGATAAATCATTTATGTTTTTTCCAATGTAACAAGAAGGCATGCTCATTTATGTCTATGAATGCACTTGTGATCAAGGTCTCACTATGATAATCATTTTGTTTCTCAGCATCTTACGATTTCCTTAAGAGTGTTTGGATAGCCAGCAAGCAAGGCAGACTTACTGCTGGTGTGCAATATGAGCCACACTGTAAGAATTACAGGCAGAGTACTAATTTAACAGTTTCTGAAGTGATTGATCTTTCTTATTGGGATACTTGATTTGCTTTTCTAGATTTGTTTCAGGAGTCCTGTACTTCAACTCCTGTTTGTTTGACTTCTACTTTTAACACAGGATATGTGCTTTTCTAGCTTATTGACTATTTATGCTTAGTATGTCACAACAATATCTATGTTATATGTTTCCACTGTTATTCAGATGATCAGGTCTATGATCGATTGTTTATGTTCTCATAAGATTTCGAGTTGCCTCTCATATTTACAACATGTTCTGTCTCCAAACATGTACTCATTTTTCGCTCAGAGAAAATGTCAATTATCTACCTGTTCTCCGCATCTCTTATGTGAAAAAGAAGTTGCCTTGCTGCATAATTTCTTCATTTCCATCATAATTCATTTTTTACTTAATATTCTTTAGTGTCATCCCACTCCCCACCCAAAAAATCCTATTCTTTTCCTGCGGTTGTTTTTTTTTTTCTAGGGGTGTGTGTTTATTTATTTATTTATTTGGGGGTTGTGGGAGTGAATATGGAGTTTAATGTTTTCTGCTCTTTTTCTCGTACACTTGGACAGCTTCATGCCGATTCTAATTCTCACATGAACTGTTGGCAAAGCTGATCAGTTGCTCATATCTCTATGAATATATAGAAACAATTGTGATTAAATATACCCTGGAATACTTGTTTTCAGTTCTTTTGTTGTCCTATATCTCCATTAAAATTTGCTTATCACATCTGTTCTCATAGTCCTTTGTTTTTTATTCACTTTTGGAAAGAGATGAACAAACAAGAGTGTTCTTGTAAAGTTTAGTTGTTGGATTTTTGTATTGTCATCTTATGAGTTGATATTAGATTCCACTTAGGGAAAATCATTCTTTGTATCTATCGTATGCTTTCTGTGGTTAAACCAACTCTATATCTGTGCTAGCAAAATTGTATGTACTTGATGCTCACAATATGAATTATGTCAGATGATAACGATGATGACCTAAGGATGAAAGATTTGAGGAATTGGAGTTGTGCAATCAGCTATGGTCTAGGATCAAGCAGCCCTTTGAGCCCGTCTTTTAACTTTGGTCTTGAACTTGCCAGGGGTTCTCAGGTTTGTCATTATTGTTGCTACAAAACATCATTTTTCCCTCTTTTTTATTACTTAGTTATTCTGCGGAAAACAATCTGCCAACCCAATCTGTGTTCTCTGACCATCTAGTATGATCTAGATTTGATTTATCAAGCATAAACCATATTAACATATGAGAGTTAGCTGCCAACTTTTGTTGTATTTAATCTATATTTCTATAATCTAGATCTTTGTTGTCATTACTGATGTTGTGTGTTGGAGACAGAAAAATAGCATGACACAAGCCTACGACTCCTTGATATTTGTTTATCTGTTAACCAACCAGCAATTCCTGTATTCAAGATATTATCACTCGTCAATGGCCAACAATGGACTATTTAATTCTTGCTCTTTTTTTTTATTAAATTTATTGCAGCTCATTGCCTCATTCTATCAGCATTTAGTCGTCCAAAGAAGGGTACCCTCCTTACTCCACTTTTGAGTTATAACTGCTTATATTTCCCCTAGTTACTTTCACTAAACTAACGATTTCTGTTTTTAATTTATTGATAACCAGGTAAAGAACCCGCTTGAAGAAAATGAAATTGTTGGAATAACCAATTATATTGACTTCGGATTTGAACTTCAAACAAGGTAACTTATATGATTTGAATTTGTAAGAGATTATTCCTTTTCCTTCCCCTGAAAGAAATGAAGTGACGATTCTCACGAGCTATATTTAAGGATGTTGACTCCATTTTGTCTTCTCTAGGGTGGACGACGATGTGAAAACATCAAATTCTTCTATTTCTGATTCTACTTTTCAGATAGGTGCATCTTGGCAGGCTAACAAAAACTTCTTATTCAAGGTAGTTTTGTCTTTTCATTTCTACATATTTTTTTATTCATGATTATTTAGATCAACTATCATAATATGTTTGCTTTTACAGGGAAAGGTTGGACCTATTAGTTCAACTTTATCTTTGGCATTCAAGTCATGGTGGAAACCATCATTCACGTGTAGCCTTTCAGGTACTTGTTACCAATGAATTTTGCAATGCATCCTGTCTTAAACAAAGAAAATCCTATGGGATAATTATTTGAAGGGAGAATTTGTGGGAAGTTCAAGATGCCCAATTAAGATGGTTTAGACATTGCAAGTGTTGTCTAGATTCAATGGTAAAAGGGATTTGTAAGGAGTTTGAGATTGTAAACATGAAAGGGGCATGGCTTAGAATGATCGAGTTTTGTTATGAATAGTAAAAGAATTAAACAAAGAAAATAAAAAAGATTGGAGTTGGAAAAAAGTGTTGTGGTAGGAATGTATCTATTATATTATATTATCCTATATATAATAATAATAATAATAATAATAATAATAATAATAATAATAATACCAAAACAATTGCTTAACTCGATCTCAATTTTATATTCTTTCATTGATCATTCAATTCTTTATATGCAATAAAATATAAAAATTTAGGTTTAGCTTCTCAGTTACTACCTTCAAAGTTTCTTCTCACATATGAATGAATTAAATGGCTATTTCTGCCTTTTATTACATAGTTTCTAATTTGAATCTGTATTGTATTTATTGTTTTCATCATGTAGATGCTTTGAATTACGTTTGTTTATTTATTTATTTTTTGCTAACTTTGGATGTAAAGATTGTAAGTCAAGTTATCATTAGAGGGGGAGAGTATTGGTGTCACACTTGGTTACAAATGTACGTGATTAGAGGGGAACGTATTAGTGATCATCAATTACATGTTTAACCAAAGGGGATGAAGAAATACTTATTTATATTTAGTGATATTGCTTTTTTAAACTTAATATAATGTGAATATTAAAAAAAAAGTGTTCACTTTATTAGAAATTTTATGTCAAACAGTAAATATATCTAAAAAATCTACATCTTATGTATTTGATATTAAGATAATTATTATTATATTTTTTAAACACAAAGCCCATGCCTCGGGCACGGGTATTATTCTAGTACAATACTAAAACAGAAGCTGAACTCGTCTCGTTAAATTTTTTCCCTCCCAAAGTTGTAACCAATTATAGAATGTCACATATACATTATAATGCCAAATATTTATCCATATATTTGTGATTTTGTTTTCCATAATTGTCAATTAACTTTTGTTTGGTAAGAATATGTAACCTAATTGGAAATATTGCCATTTTTGTTGTTATTTTTAATTAATTTTTTTTTTATCAATTTATCCATTATTCACTTAATTTTTTTTTAATTCAACAAGATAATTCTAGCTGTCGAATTTGTAAACTATAATCAAATGAGATTTTATTTTATTTATTGGGTATGATAGTATTTTCTTCTTTGTTATAACATTATATTTTATTAACTAAATTATATTTATTAATTGAAATTATATGTATCCAAATATATTGTTATTTTAAATAAAAACATATTACTAAATGAATTTGGATATTTTTTGACATATTTTGTAAGTTTGATTTTCTTTTTCAATTAAAAGCATTTGAATTTTTTTCATTGAGTATGTTAGTAAGTTTGATTTTTTATTCTCTTAAAAGCATTTGTATTATGAGATCTTATTTTAAATAAAAATAAATTACTAAATACTTCAGTTAATAATTTTGGAACATATATGAGATCGATCTGATGGATCTTTAATTTTTTCAGTTTTACAAACCAAGATGGAATGTATTTGAATTGGTTGCATATAATTTTTAAAAGATAAAATTTAAGTTACCATTACATGAATATTCTTTGACATATTTTTATGCTTCATTTTTTCATTAATTTATTTTAAAAGTAGGAAAAATGAATCAAATAATACCGACTATTAGATATGAACCAAAAAAAATATGAATAAAAAATGTCAAAATAATACAAACTATTAGCATATAAACCAAAATAATACAAAACTTAAAATTGACCAAAAATAATACAAGCTATACACTTTTGACTTAAAATAATACAAACTTTTGACTTGAATTAGGGGAAGAATCAAAATAAAAATCTGTTTATCAAAATTACACAAAACATCCATAAATAGTCACACTTTGCACATTTTTAAATACACTAAAACTACTATTTATTTGTCAGACGTTACAAAAAAATACTTTTTAATTTGAAATTACATAAAATTACACCCACTTTATCCTTAATTTATCAAAATGAAAAATAATCATAGCTTAGAATTCATGTAATTTTGTCTCATTTAAAAAACTGGGGTTGTATTGAACAAAGTTGGACAAGCAAATAGTGGTTTGATCTATTTAAAATATATAAAGGGTGGATTTGTGCAAAGTACGACTAATTGTGGATTATTTCTATAATTTTGATAAATAAAGTTTTGTTTTGAATATTACCATAATACAAGTTCAAAGATTCACATTATTTTAAGTCAAATTTCATGATTTGTATTATTTTTTTTATTTTAAATTTCATATATTAATTTTGGTTTATAGGTGCATGGATAGTTTATATTATTTTTTTAAAAAATCTATTCTTATTATTTTTGGTTAAAATTAGATAGTTGGTATTATGTGAAGTTATTTTTCCTTATAATTATTAACCAAAAAAAATTTCATAAAACTACTTGCTGTTTTATGATATCATATACACATACTGATTTCTACTATAGTGTTTTTTTATATTGAAAAATACCACACATTCAATATTATACTATAATACTTACATTAGTTTTATATATTTATTGACTTCTAACTTTTAATGTTATATTTTTAATGTTTTTTTTTTCTAAATGATTATTTAAACTAAATTAATATATCCGTGCAATGCATGAGTTTTCGACTAGTATATAATAAAGAAGTCGCTTGTGACACATGTCACATCCTCCTTAATCATAGTAATATTAATCAATTAAAAATATTTCTCTCACCTTAATCAATCTTAAGAGATAGTTTTTCCATTTTTTCTAGATATGGATATATATTGAAAAGATTTTACCAAATTTTGTAAGATCTCGATAATAATTATATATAAAAAATTTCTCTTCACACTTAATCAATATGTATCCAATTCTATCCATAATCCATAATCCATAATTTCTTTTAAAAGTATCTATTGCATGATATATGGAAACTTCATAAAGTTAAAATAATAAGTTATCTAAGATTTATATTATATATAATGAAAGATCAAATTGTTTATGCCGATAAAAATTAAATAATCAATTATATTATCTAAGGATTAATCTTTGCTTTATCTGGGAATCATAGAATTAGTAAAAGAGGTATTAATACTAAATTTATTTAAATTAAAAAAAATTAAAGAATATATATGTGTATATTATAATAATTTCTTTTAATTCTATTTTAATTACGTAACAATTCAGAAGGATTGAAAGAAATTAATTAGCGGATTGAACGGGTGTTAATATCAAATTTATTTAAGTAAAAAAACCGAACAGTGTGGGTATTGAACTAGTGGGGTTAGGAAGAAAAAGTATTGGACATCAGAGGTTGGAGTGCATTTTAAATGGCACAGAAGTTGATCTAACTGAGAAGAAAGGCAAGCAAAAAGAAAACTCAATGCTGGATAAAAAGAAAAGAAGGTTGGGCACTAGCTATTCCGAGAATTTGGTTTAGAAACTCTTTTGGTTTTTATTGTAACCAACATACAGTAGAAGTTTCGTTCCTTGGAAATTTTCAAATTTATGTGACCAACATCCCTGCCGGATGGTGTGCAGCTAATTATCTCCATACTAAGATGTACGAAAGAATCTTTTCTTGTTGTCTTCACTTAAACCGGATTACAAAAAATCTCCTTTGCCAAAGGTAGTGTGCTCACTTTATAAATATCACTTTGACCTTCCATATAATTATCAGCCTTATCTAAGATTCTTTGGGATGTTAGTGTGGTACACCTACGAAGTTATGAAATTATCAGCCTTATCACAGATTAATGCTAATCTTGCTAAAATTAGTTGTTCACTAGTCACACACTCAAGAGTTCACTTTTAGGCATATTAGGCATTCAACAACTACTTTTTTGTATTTTATTGAATTGTACACATATTGATAGTGAAATGATAACCTCTTTGATGCAGTTACTCATGATCGAAAAGATGGAGATACATCCTTCGGGTTTGGCATTTGTATCGATAATCTTAGGGAAGCCAGGTATTAATCATATCGACTGAATTGGGTAGATACATTTATTCTGGTTCACCTTTTCATTATACCGAGCTCTAGTTACTGGGTTCATCATATGACTTGTATTGTATTGAGCAAGATTGACAGCGATGAACAAATCTTATTAATGCAGTTACCAGAGGGCTGATCCAAACTACATCATGCTGACTCCAAGCAAGGAACACCTAGCAGAGGGTGCACACTGGAAGAATGGAGCGAGAGCAATGCTGCAATCTGACGTGAATTCAGGAAACTTTGAGGAGATACCCAAGGAGCTCAGGCCTTTTGGGAAAATTTTGTAGTCTTCACCCGCTAGGGGGCGTCTTTTACCCCCTCCTCGGGCTTCTTTTATTGTATTAATCCGCACATGGACTAATAGGCTATATACTGAAAATTGTCAATCAAACAAAACATGAGACACTTGTGGGAGTATTTTGAGTGTTGCTAGTTTTTTTGCCATGAAACGACAGTTTCTTGGACAGTTGCGAGTATATAATTACAAATACACATTGTCTGGGGTTATTTGGAACATCCACGTGAGACTCGGCTTCTGTCATGTATTTTGAACTCTGAAAATCACAATAGAAAGTAGCAGATGTGTGTAGTGAAATCAGATTACTACGCTCATTTGGCTGCTTAATCCTTTAAACTCTGCTCACAGGTTCAGTTGAGCCATTGCAGTATTGTTTAGATTCTTTTCTTGGTTTCGCCAGTCTCTAATTGACTGTCTAGTGTAGTGGGATACTGCAGAGGCCTATAATACATAGATATTACCTCCAGCAATAAATGGTGGTTTGTTATAATATTATCTTTGGGACGGATAAATATTAGAAATCCTAATTCTCTTTATATACTCTTATATAATGGGTCGTTTAGAACCCTAATAAAAACATCAGTTTCTCATGTCTTCTCTCTATGCATTTGTCTCTCTAATCTCTATTTCCTTCGGTTATCAGCACGAATTTGGTCGGTTTTAAGATCGTAGCCACCAAGGTTTGTGTCAATTTTAAAGATAAGTTTTGCTCGAATCTCGTTACTCAATCGATCTACACCAGATCTCCATTCCTTCTTCTCCTCGGCACGATGGTCTTCTATTTGATAAATTCAAATTGGTCCTTAATTTGTTGATCAAATCCATAAATGTGGATCTGCTGCACGCCTAATTATATAACTGCATATGTCAATTGTTGTTTTTTTTTCCCGATTGCTCTTCCTGTCGATTTCAGTTGTGTTCTACAAGATTAAATTTATTGATTTAGCATAATTAGTCTTGTGTGTAGATTATGATCTGCGTTGATTGACAACCGCCGCTACCGTCGCGTCGCTCGCCAATGCCATGTAGGAATTCAGTGAGAGCGTTCACCGTGAAGGAGCCGTAGACCACGGATTGGCTCTTCTCCGGCGACCTCGGCCATGGATCGACTATTCTACAATTTCTTTTTATTGCCAATTACTTATATCCCTAGTTAATTAATTAGTTGATTTTTTTTTTGTTTACATCCTGTTTAGATGATGGGATTTGAAAGAATTTTTAGGACTTGTTTGGTATTGATTCCCGATAATAAAAAATCGGTAATCGAAATGAGTGATTACGGATTTAGTGTTTGGTAGGACAAAACCCGGAATTAAATTGATTACTTGGTAATCCTTTCATCCCCCATTTCTATCATTTTTCATCCCTCACCAAAAGTAGAGGAATCATTCATTCCCACTTCCCCCAAACTCAATCAGTACTCCCGTCTTCATAGTTGCCCCCACCTTCAACCACCGCCGCTACCTTCAGCCACCGCCGCTGCTCCTCCACCGGTTAATCTCCGATGAAGGTTCATTCCTCTCTCTCTCCTCCACTGGTCGACGACCGCCGCTGCTCCTCCACCGCTCGACGGTCGTCTCTTTCTCGGTCTGCTTCCCCCTTGTCGACGTCCTATCCTCTCGCACCGAGCTGTCCAAATCTGCTCCCCCGCCGCTATCGTCGTCTCCAGATCTAGCTCCTTCCCAAGCGGTGTCGTCCTCTCCCAACGCTCCGGACTCTCCAGATCTGCCTTCGTCCTCTTCCTCTACACCGGGCTCTCCAGATCCGCAGTCCCCGTCGTCGTCGTCCTCCTTCCACTGGGCTCTTCAAATCTGCTTCTTCCCACCCATCGGACCACTATAGTAGGGTTCCAGATCTCCTAATTTGCTTCAGATGTGCTTCTGATGTGATGAATTTTTGAATTGGATTGTTGAATTCGTGTAATTTTAGCTAACTTTGAGTTAATTTGAGAAATAGGATTTGTGTTCTTCTTAAATTTTGGTAGGGTGATTTTGTATATTTTTAAAATAAATTTGTAAATTTCTCATTCCCATATTATATTGAGTGAATGGAAAGTAAATGCTGTGTTTGGATGAATAATTTAAGAGAAGGGAAGAGATTTTAAATTTAAGTAAATGCTCAATTTGGTGAGATTTCACAACCACTCCCTTTCCTCTCTTCACCCTTTCCTCTCTTCACCCTTTCCTCTCTTCAATTTCCCAGTTGCCAAACACGGTGAATCAATCTGCCGTTGAATGTTTTTACAAAATTGGCAACGCCGATCCATGTTCGATCAAATAGCGCACCAAGTTCGATCCGTTTGATTTGTCGGATCCGTTTGATTTGTCGGATCCATTTATATCGAGCGATGATGGATTATCCGATCAGAATCGGGATGCTGGAGGTGGCTGCGATGTGGGATCATATGTCTTGCTCGAACCCACGAGACGCGCCCACAAAGAGGAACAATGGTCGCCGAGCTTGATGCGTGCGATGGTCAGCATAAACACACGAACAGTTCGCCGTCGCCGATCTATAAATCCCAACGAAGAAGAAAGGTTTGCACAACAAATTTTTAATTAATTACAAAATCCGCCTAGAGTCCTTTTGAAATCACAGATTGGCCCGTACATTTTATATAATTACAGAAAGCGGCCTAAACTTTCAGGGCTGCATATTTTGCTCCTGTGAAGTATAAACACATCCCCGAAGATGATGTGTAAACATAAATTATATCAACCCCCGAAGTGGTTGAATTAATCAAATAAATTTAAATCCCCGAAGTGGTTGAATTAATCGAACAAATTTCAATCCCCGAAGTGGTTGAATCAATTGAAAGAATTTCAATCCCCGAAGTGGTTGAATCAATCGAATAAGTAATTTCAATCCCCAAAGTGGTTGAATCAATCGAATAAGAATTTCAATCCCCGAGGATGTGCATACATAAATTACTTTATATCCATTAAATTTCATCCCCGTAGTGATGATATGATAAAAACGATGACCAGATTAATCTCATCCCCGAAGCGACAAAGTAGATTAATCGACTAATCATCTCATCTCCCGAAGTAGATGAATATGGACTCATCTCATCTCCAGAAGTAGATGAATGTACCAATCTCATCCCTATAGTGATGAATGATAAATCTCATCCCCGTAGTGATGAACAATGATTACCCTTTTTTTTTTATTTGTTTTATTTTATGTGTTTCTATTCATATATTCATATATTACATTATATACACTTTTTACCATTCTTTGTCTCCCGAGGTAGACAAACACCATCTCTTGAAGTAGATGTGAACGATTGAAAATCATCCCCGTAGTGATGAACTTTATTTTATTTTATTTATTTATTTCAGTTTTATTATTCATTTCAATTTGTATTGTTTTTTTGTCTCTAGAGGTAGACAAACATTATCTCCCAAATTAGATATAAATTGTTAAATTTGCATATCATCTCAAAAGTGATAGTTTATCTCCTAAAGTAGATAAAGCAAACACAACTTATATATATTACATCTGGTGAAGAAGATAAAATTCTTATTTATCTCCTGAAGAAGATATAATATTTAAATTCTTATTTATCTCCTAAAAAAATAAAGGTGTAAAGACCGAGACTTTTAAATAATATTTTTTATAATTATAAATTTCATTCGATAAAAATTTGTTTAATTTCTGAGACTCCGAAAATTTTCAAAAATCTCCGTTCTCGAGCCAACGACTGATTTAAATTCTTTCGAACAATTCCGGCATAAACTTGTTACTCAAAATTTAAAACGAAATAATTCTGCATAATTTTCCCAAGGCTTAAAAATACTTTCAGGTTTCGTTATTTAATTCGGTTTCGTGATTTATATCCGAGTATAATAGTTGACTTTCACCCTTAGCCACCCTAAGACCCCTACCCAACAACCCTCAGACCCCCCTTTTCGCACACAAACCAGCTGCAACCTACACCAACGCCTCCTCTTTACACCCCAGCCTTCACCTTTCTGAGCCTACACCAGCGCCTCCTCTTTACACCCCAGCCTTCACCTCTATCCCCTTTTGTTTCTGAACAACCCACCTCCTTCCATCCTCCAGCTCCCCCTCCATTGTCTCAAATCCACACACTTCATCACCATCCTCCTTCCGGTACTTCGTTCAACACATCCGGTACCACCATCACCCTCCTCCCTTCTATTTCCGAAGCACCTCAGCTCCTTCGTTCTTCCTCTGCGAGGCACCTCCCAAGAGCTCCCTCACACCTCCTTAAAGCCCACTTGCAGCAGCAGCAACGGACGGCCCGTAGCTCAACGCCACCACCACCCTCGTCGCCCTGTTTTCCCCAAGTCTGACCGGTAAGAGCTTTCCTTTCGATTCTAACCAAAAACTTCGTATAGGTTCTCCATTAACCTTTTAATCCATTCCTAGGGCAGGAGCTCCTCATCTCCGCCTCCGACGAAGCCGAATCGAGCCCGACGAAGGTTTTTTCGGCGAAATCTCGAGCCCTCGGTGAGCCCTCGAACCTTCTCCTTTTTCCTTGGTCTTGCTTTTGGGTTAGTGGTGGTCGGGAAAAGCCGTTGAGGGTGTCCGAAGGGGAAGCCAACCGGCGGCGGGGCCTCATCTCTCTCCTGGGTTTTTTCGCGCCGGACAGAGTTATGAACGGGGAGGGAGACGGGTTCAGGCCTCCGGTTCGGCCTTTTTTTTCTTCCTGGTTCGGTCCGGTTTTCCTCCTTTTTTCTTTCTTTTCTTCTGGTTCTTTCTTTTTCTGTTGGGTTGGTGTTGGACTCGGGTTTGGGCCGGGTAAAGGATCCGGGTTGGGCTGAGTATTAGGGCCTCGGTTGGGCTTAATCTAGTTGGTTATTTTGGGTTATAAAATTAATATGTTGGTTATATAAATGTTATTCTAATTATTATTAAATTTATTTTTCTGATTTATTTATTTAATTAATTAATTATTTACTTGTTTATTATAAATTATTAAAATATGAATTATTTGAATAATTAGTTAATTATATTATTTTAAGGTTATAGTTCAACAACTTGTGAATCCCTTGTTATTTACTAAATTATTTACTTATATTTTTCTGAATTTTATTTGAATATGATATGGAATTAATTAAAGTATTTAATTATCCATTTTAATATATATTTAAAATCTAAGTTTTAAAATATTATTTAGTTGCTTGATTATATTATTTTAATTTGTAAAGGTTATTTAAATATTTTATGGATTGTGATCCTTTATATGGTTAGGTAATTGATTATCTTTCCTTTGATTTATTTATTTAGTTATTTAAACTGATTTGTTGAGAATGGTTTATATGAATAAACTAATTCCTAAGTTTTGATATTTAAAATGGGTAATTTGAGTTATTGGAATAATTCATGAGAATAAGAATGAGTTGAGTTGACTAATGATGATATTATGACCGAGTTGAGAAAAGATGTCAGATTATGAGATATGATGAGACTAAATGAGAAGTGGAGATGAGATGATAATGTTGATAATGATGACATGGATGGGTTATATTATTAAGTGTGTCTTATATGTTTTACATGTAACTTGTGTGATTTGTGTAAATTAGACTTAGACTGATTATGTTATTTATGAAATTTCTAGGTGATCTCTGATGTGTTGGATTGCTTACCCTTGCCGCCTTATTTTGCTGCTTTGCACCTTCAGGTAAGTCCTCCGGGGCTTACTCAAGTTAGAACCTCATGCCTGATGTGTCATATAGTGTGTAGGTGTTGCATCCTGCATATTTATGTAGTAGCATGTTTAGGTTGCACAATTAACCGAGCATCCGTATTCTCTTTGCGTATGGTAGAACGACCGTTAAATTGTGAGTCTTAGAGTCATTTGCTAAGGTCATAGAACTACCCAATTCCATCGGGTTTGTTCCTAATAGAGTCTGATATTATACCATGAGAAAAAAAGAAAGGAAATAATGACATATGAAACATGAGACATGATATATGACATAATGAGACATTGCTATATAGCATTGAACGCGGCCGGTTCCTGCTCTAACGAGCATGGGTGCGGGAGTAGGAGAGGGACATGCCACTTGGCATTCTATGCGGGATCCCATTTAATCGCTTTCTGCATATATATAAACTGCTAGCATGCTTGTGTGTTTAATATTTCTGCATTGCATTAGAGCATCCTTTACTTAGGTATAGGCATATTATATGTACTCAGCGAGGTCTTCAGGGCCCGCATGAGTGGCTCGACCTTGACTTCGTGGTTAGTTTCAGGTACCCGTACCCTTGCTTGATCACGTGCTGTTACGTGCGAGGAATATCTTATGGCGCAATGAGAGGGAGAGAAAGACCGACTTGAACTCCACACTTTTGCTACTTATTTTCTCGTATTTGGTTTTGACCCGGCCATGCCGTGGCAAGTTGTATTATGAGATTTCCTTCTTTATGCTTTCGAACTTAAAACATTTTGAGCGACTTAGGCAAGTAGGATAGGTTCGGGGCACCCAACAACCCTATCGCGAATTTAGGGTGCGAAATCCCTTCTTTGATCGCTAAAAACTTTGTTTTAAAACTCAACCCGTACACGAATTACAAGATCCAAATGAAGGTATCCAATCCTTCGAAATGTAACTCGAATGTTTATATTTGGGTCGTTACAAAGGTGGTATCAGAGCTTGGGTTGCGCGATTCGGGTACAAATAGGTTGAAGTATGATTTTGAAAACCGCCCAATGTTTAAAGGATTTTGAAGAGTTTTAAAAGAAAAAATGAATTTAATATGGCTAAATTAATGAACAAAGCTTAATAAACTTGACTTAAAATAAAGAAAAGGGAAATCGAGTGGGTAGAAAGGCAATAGACCATCCCTATTGGATGTAGACTTGGGAAAGGGTAGGCAAAACTTAGCTTTGTACTTTACAGAGGGCTTGGAAGACAACAAGGAGTTTGCATCGTGGTGGTTGAAGTAGCGGGGTTAGAATGTAGAGGCCGAGAGGATAGTTGCCCCTCTGTTCAGTTGCCCCTCGAAGGGAAGCTTCTAGATAGATTCTGTGATTTCATATAAATTGGGCCTGAGGGCGATCCCCCTCGAAGGGGATCTGATTAATTTCCGATTGATTGCTTCTGTGCTGTGTGTTAAGCCCCGCCCTTTTGTTGTAGCCCCATACGTAGAGGTAGAGGACGACCCCATTGTACGACAGTTATTTTTATGGCCGACGCTGACACTCCGACACCCGAGGGCGGTGAGACTTAGGTCTCCCTTCAGCAGACCACACCAGGGCAGATGGATCGAGCTGCGATCCTGGAGGTATTGCGAGAGTTTCTTGGGGAGTCACAATCTGCAACACCCGGGGCCCAAATTCCGATCGAGCAACCTATAGTGCTTGAGTCCGCTCGAGCTGTTCCTATGGCCGTTGCGTGACTCGAGAAGCGCATCGACTGGGTGAAGGCCATGGGGCAGTGTCACCCATCACAGTTCTCAGGAGATGCTGGAGAGGATGTAGAGATGTGGTCCCGTCAGCTAGTCGAGATCTTCAACTTTATCGATGCGCCAGCTACAGAGCGACAGAGGCTATCAGTAGGACTTATGCAGAAGGACGCCTTTGATCGCTGGTCCATGTACAAGACGGAGCAGACTGAGTGGTGTTATGATGCCTTCCGGACTTTGATGCTAAGGGAGTACAGTCCCTCAGGGACTCAGACTGCTCGCGAGGTTGCATTTTATCGTGGGACCTACAACCAATCTCTCTCTGTTGTTGATGTTGTTCGTTAGTTCAAGAAGGAGCTGGTTTGATGTGCACACCTATGTCCCACTGACGAGAGTCGCATTCGATTGTTGTCGATGAGGTTGTCACCAACTGTACTACTGCATGCTTCTAGTCTGGCAAAGTCTCGTTCAATCATTTCCAGGAGGTAGTCCTTCTATATGATCAGCAGCGTATCCTCTCCGCGACTGCATATGCTTCCTCTCGCTCTAAGGGAAATAGACCTAGACCTGCTGAGACCAGATGGGAGACGAGACCTAGAGGAGGGTTTCGAGGAGGATTCGGAGGAGGAGTATCGAGGATTCCATCAGCACCATTTGCTCCGAGTAGAGATGTTCGAGTTAGGAGCATTACTTGTCACGGCTGCTACGAGGAGGGTCATTATTTTGCTGCATGTCCGATGAGAGATACTAGGTGCTATTCATGTGGAAATTTAGGGCATAGATCTTGCTACTGCCCCCAGAGCAGAGGGACTCCATCTACACCAGCTCTTCGACTTCCAGAGGCTCCCATACCCCCACAACTGACTTACCCCCAGGGTCAGGGGAGAGGTTCTGCTCCTAGTAGAGGCCGCGGAGGATTGAGAGGCGGCAGTGGTTCTGGCCGCGGAAGTAGAGGATCGACTTCAGCTGGGCCATCTGGGTCGAGTTATGGCAGAGGACAGACTTCAGGGGGTCGTGGTTCCGCGTTGCCCCCACCGCCCCGCGTGTTTCATATGCGAGTTGATGATCATTCCGCTCCGACTGCAGCAGGTGCCATCTCTCTCTATGATGAGTGTCTGCATATGTTGTTTGATACTGGTGCTACACACTGCTTTATAGCAAAGATGTGCGTTGCTAGGCTGAGCCTTAGCTGCACGAGTGGTCCATCCCTCTTAGTAGGCATGCCGGATGGATCTAGGGTTAGGACTAGCTGAGAGATCCTAGGATGCCCTGTCTGTACAGGAGATCGTGAGTGGCCAGCAGACCTGATTGTGATGCATGTGAAGACGGACAACCTCATTCTCGGCATGGACTTTATGGGACGATATGGAGCAATCGTCACCCTTTGGACGAGGACTGTGACACTTTTAGCTGATGACGGGACTAAGCACCAAGTTTGGGGAAGTGACCCCAAATGGAACGGGGCGCTTATCAGCGCAGTCCGAGCAGCCAGACTTTTGGATAAGGGATGCATGGGGTACTGGTGCTATGCCTTAGAGGTGGATTGTGAGCAGCCCAGCATGACCGATGTACCTATAGTGCGGGATTTTGCTGACGTGTTTCCTAACGAGCTGCCAAGACTTCCTCTGCAGAGAGACATCGAATTCGCCATAGAGTTAGAGCCAGGCACGAGGCCGATTTCACGAGTACCATACCGGATGGCGCTGACCGAGATGGCAGAGCTGAAGGCTCAGTTGGAGGAGTTGGTCGAGAAGGGCTACATCAGACCTAGTGCATCGTCGTGGGGAGCACCGGTCCTCTTCGTTAAGAAGAAGGACGGATCATTGAGATTATGCATTGACTACCGGGAGTTGAAATGGGTGACGGTGAAGAACCGTTATCCTCTTCCTTGGATTGATGACTTGTTGGATCAGCTTTAGGGAGCAGTTGTGTTCTCGAAGATCGATTTGAGATCCGGTTATCATCAGCTTCGAGTGAAGCCTGAGGATGTACCGAAGACCGCCTTCCGGACTCGTTATGAGCATTATGAGTTCGTGGTCATGCCATTTAGGCTGACCAATGCACCTGCAGCCTTCATGGATCTCATGAACCGAGTGTTCATCGATTACTTGGATCGATTCGTCGTGTCTTCATCGACGACATTCTGGTGTATTCGAGGAGTAGGGAGGAGCACGAGGAGCACCTGAGGATTTTGCTAGAAATGCTGAGGAAGCATCAGTTTTATGGCAAGTATAGCAAGTGTGATTTTTGGATCTCTGAGGTGACTTTCTTAGGTCACGTGATTTCAGTAGAGGGTGTCGCCGTGGATCCGGTGAAGATAGAGGCTATAGTATCTTGGGAGGTGCCCAAGAATGTCAGGGATATCCGCTCCTTCCTTGGCTTGGCGATTTACTACAGGAGATTTGTTCAGGGATTCTCGAGTATCGCACGGCCGATGACACATCTTTTGCGGAAAGACGTTCCTTTTGAGTGGAACGTGGAGTGTCAGGCCAGTTTCGAGCTTCTAAAGGAGAAGCTGACCACTGCACCAGGTCTACACTGATGCATCTAGAGTCGGATTGGGGTGCGCGCTTCATCAGAGGGATCGAGTTATTGCCTATGCTTCACGTCAGCTGAAACCCGGGGAGTTGTCTTACCCCACTCATGATCTAGAGCTAGCAGTTGTAGTTCATGCTCTAAAGATCTAGAGGCACTATCTGTATGGCACGTCATGCAAGGTGATGATAAGAGCCTGAAGTACATCTTCACGCAGAAGGAGCTGAACATGAGACAGAGACGATGGCTAGAGTTGCTCAAGGGCTATGATCTAGAGATTTTGCACCACCCCGGGAAGGCCAACGTAGTCGCAGATGCGCTCAACAGGAAGACTCATCAGGAGGTGACTGTAGCTAGACTCACCGCTCAGGAGCGAATACAGTCAGATATGAGATCGAGTGGTATCGAGGTTTGGATTCAGCGAGAGAGCGGACAACTGACCTTCTTACAGGTGTAGTCAGACCTGTTAGAGGAGATTCGTAGAGCTCAGGCAGATTGCCCAAAGATTGTAGCTCTTAGAGAGCGGATGGCTTAGGGACGTGCCAGAGAGTTGTCAGAGAGAGAGGACGAGATGCTGACATTTCAGGATTGTGTTGTGGTACCATCTACTCAGGATCTTAGACAGAGGATCGTGCGAGAGGCACACACCACTCCTTATTCTGTCCATCCCGGGACGAATAAGATCTACTAGGATTTGAGGAGGTCTTACTGGTGACAGAGGATGAGAGCAGACATCACTGACTTAGCTAGATGCCAGGTCTGTCAGCAGGTTCGTATTGAGCACCACAGGCCAGGAGGACTCCTCAAGTCACTTCCAGTTCCCGAGTGGAAGTGGACTAACATTTCTATGGACTTTGTCACCGGACTTAAGCGATATGTTAGAGCTTTCGATGCCATCTGGGTTGTGGTCGATAGATTGACCAAGTCTGCACATTTTATTGCCATACAAGAGACATGGTCAGTATCGAGATTAGCTGAGGAGTTCATCCGACAGATTGGTCATCTGTATGGAGTGCCAAAGAGGATTGTTTCTGACAGAGACAGCCGCTTTACTTCCCGATTTTGGCAGCATGTGCACGAGGCTCTAGGGACCAGATTATAGTTCAGTACTTCCTTCCATCCGCAAACAGATAGCGAGAGGACTATACAGATACTAGAGGACATTCTACAATCTTGTGTGCTAGAGTGGGTGATAGATGGGTGAAATATCTACCATTGGTCGAGTTCACGTACAACAACAGCTACCACTCTTCAATCGAGATGGCTCCTTATGAGGCGCTGTACGGGAGGCGCTGCAAGTCGCCAGTTTGTTGTGATGAGCCTGCAGATACAGTCACATCCTTGCTAGAGCTAGTTCGAGAGACCGTGGATCAGGTTGGCCGCATCAGAGAGCACATGAGAGTCGCACAGGATCGTCAGAAGAAGTATGCTGATCGACGGAGGACAGAGATCGTCGATACTCCTCCTCCGAATCCTCCTCGGAAACCTCCTCTAGGTCTCGTCTCCCATCTAGTCTCAGCGGGTCTAGGTCTCTGCCCCTCAGAGCGAGAGGAAGCATATGCAATCACGGAGAGGATACGCTGCTGATCGTATAGAAGGACCACCTCCTGGAAACGATCGAACGAGACTGCGCCCAAACTAGAAGCATGCAATAGCACAACTGGTGACAACCTCATCGACAACAATCGAATGCGACTCTCGTCAGTGGGATATAGACGTGCGTGGTAAACTAGTTCCATCTTGAACTGGCGGACAACATCAACAACAGAGAGACGGGTTGTAGGTCACACGATAAAATGCCACCTCGCGAGCAGTCTGTGTCCCCGGGGGACTGTACTCCCTCAACATTAAAGTCCGGAAGGCATCATAACTCCACTCAGTCTGCTCCGTCTTGTACATAGACCAGCGATCAAAGGCGTCCTTCCGCAGAAGTCTTGCTGACAGCCTCTGTCGCTCTGTAGCTGGCGCATCGATAAAGTCGAAGATCCCGTCTAGCTAACGGAACCTCATCTTTACATCCTCTCCGGTGTCTCTTGAGAACTGCGGTGGGTGACACTGCCCCATGGCCTTCACCAGTCGATGCGCTTCTCGGGTCGCGCAACGGCCGTAGGAATAGCTCGAGCGGGCTCAGGTGCTATAGGCTGCTCGATCGAAATATGGGCCCCGGGTGCTGCAGACTGTGACTCCCCAAGAAACTCTCGTAATACCTCCAAGATCGCACCTCGGTCCATCTACCCAATTGTGGTCTGCTGAAGGGGGACCTGAGTCTCGCTGCCCTCAGGTGTCGGAGTGTCAGCATCATTCGTAACAGTAGCTGCCCTATGATGGGGTCGTCCTCTATCTCTACGTACGGGGCCCCCACGCCCAATCTGTCCACCACGTGTATCGGCCATAGTGGCTGTAATAGAAGGGCGGGGCTTAACACACAGCACAGAAGCAATCAATAAAAGTTAATCAGATCCCCTTCGAGGGGGATCGCCCTCAGGCCCAATTGATATAAAATCATAGAATTTATCTAGAAGCTGCTCTTCGAGGGGCAACTGACCGGAGGGGCAACTATCCTCTCGGCCTCTATATTCTAACCCCGCTACTCCAACCACCAGGGTGCAAACTCCTTGGAGTCTTCCAGGCCCTCTGTAAAATACAAAGCTAAGTTTTGCCTACCCTTTCCCAAGTCTACATCCAATAGGTATGGTCTATCACCTTGCTACCCACTCGATTTCCTTTTTTTTTTATTTTCCTTATTTTAAGTCAAGTTTATTAAGCTTTGTTCATTAGTTTAGCCATATTAAATTCATTTTGCCCTTTAAAACTCTTCAAAATCCTTGAAAATATTGGGCGATTTTCAAAATCATAGTTCAACCCATTTGTACTCAAATTGCGCAACCCAAGATCTAATACCACCTTTGTAACGGCCCAAATATAAATATTTGGGTTACGTTTCGAAGGATTGGATACATTAGTTCGGCTCTTGCAATTCAAGTACGGGTTGAGTTTTAAAACAAAGTTTTAGTGATTAAAGAAGGGATTTCACACCCTAAATTCGCGATAGGGCAGTTGGGTACCCCGAACCTGTCCTACTTGCCTAAGTCGCTCAAAACGTTTTAAGTTCGAAAGGCATAAAGAAGGAAATCTCATAATACAACTTGCCACGACATGGCCGGGTCAAAACCAAATACAAAGAAATAAGTAGCAAAAGTGTGGAGTTCAAGTCGGTCTTTCTCTCCCTCTCACTGCGCCATAAGATATCCCCCGCCTTAACAGCACATGGTCAAGCAAGGGTACGGGTACCTGAAACTAACCACGAAGTCAAGGTCGAGCCACTCATGCGGGTCGTGAAGACTTCGCTAGGGACATATAATATGCCTATACCTAAATAAAGGATGCTCTAATGCAGTGTGGAAATATTAAGCACACACGCATGCTAGCAGTTTATATATATATATATATATATATATATATATATATATATATATATATATATATATATATATAGAAAGCGATTAAATTGGATCTCGCACAGAATGCCAAGTGGCATGTCCCTCTCTTACTCCCGCACCCATGCTCGTTAGTGCAGGAACCGGCCGCGTTCAATCCTATATAGCAACATCTCATCATGTCATATATCATGTCTCATGTCTCATATGTCATTATTTTCTTTCTTTCTTTCTTTCTCGTGGTATAATATCAGACTCGATTAGGAACAACAAACCCGATGGAACTAGGTCGTCCTGTGACCCAAGCAAATAACTCTAAGACTCACAATTTAACGACTGTTCTACCATACGCAAAGAGAATACGGATGCTCGATTAATTGTGCAACCTAAGCATGCTACTACATGAATATGTAGGATGAACCACCTACACACTATATGACACATCAGGCATGAGGTTCTAACTTAAGTAAGCCTCGGAGGACTTACCTGTAGGTACAGAGCAACAAAAAAAGGCGGAAAGGGTAAGCAATCCAACAGATCAGAGATCACCTAGAAATTTCATAAATAATATAATAAGTCTAAGTCTAATTTACACAAGGCACACAAGTTACATATGAAACATATAAGATACACGTAATAATATAACCCATCCATTTCAACATTATCATCTCATCTCCACTTCTCATTTAGTCTCATCATATCTCATAATCTGACATCTTTCTCAACTCGGTCATAATATCATCATTAGTCAACTCAACTCATTCTCATTCCCATGAATTATTCCAATAACTCAATTTACCCATTTTAAATATCAAAACTTAGGAATTTGTTTATTCATATAAATCATTCTCAATAAATAATTCTCAACAAATCAGTTTAAATAACTAAATAATTAAATCAAAGAAAGATAATCAATTACTTAACCATATAAAGGATCACAATCCATAAAATATTTAAATAACCTTCACACATTAAAATAATATAATCAAGCATCTAAATGATATTTTAAAAATCAGATTTTAAATATATATTAAAATGGATAATTAAATACTCCAATTAATTCCATATAACATTAAAAAAAATTCAGAAAAATATAAGTAAATAACAAAGGGTTCACCAGTTGTTGAACTATAACCTTAAAATAATATAATTAACTAATTATTCAAATAATTCAGATTTTAATAACTTATAATAAACAAGTAAATAATGAATTAATTAAATAAATGAATCAAAAAAATAAATTTAATAATAATTAGAATAACATTTATATAACCAACATAATAATTTTATAACCCAAAATAACCAACCAGACTAAGCCAAACCGAGGCCCTAATATTCAACCCAACCTGGATCATTTCCCCGGCCCAAACCCGGGTTCAACACAGCAACGCAACAGAAAAAAAGGAACCGAAAGAAAAGAAAGGAAAAGGAGGAGAACCGGACCGAACTGAAGAATAAAAGAAAAGGCCAAACCGGAGACCTGAACCCGTCTCCCTCCTTCGGCTCTGTTAGACTGGGAAGAAAAAGGCAAGGGAAGGAGAGCTGCTCACCGATGGTGGCAAGGAGCTCTGACCACCTTCCCGACGCCAAGGCACAGATTCGAACAAGGAAAGGAGAGAAAGGGGGTTCTCACCGAGGTGTTTTTCGAGCCCGGAAAATCGATCGATTTCGCCCCGATTTGCATCGCTGGAGTCGGAGATTCGTCGGAGGTGGCCTAGGGATAGTGACAGGGGGTTAAAGGTCCACCTTTATTTCGTTTTGAGGCAAAAGGAAGAGAAAGGAGGGAGGTGGTGTACTTACCAACCCAAACGTGAAAAACAGGGGATGAGGGAGTGAGGAGGGATGCTCTGTGCGAGGGGTGGCTCCGGCGTCATCGTGGCTCAGGCTGTGCCTGGGTTGCTTCTTGTCGAGGATAGGAGGAGATGGGGTGTGATGGTGCTTGATGGCTGCTTGGCAAAGCGACGGGTATGGCGCCCGGATTGTTGTAGAACAGAGGTGTGACGGGGGGATGGGAGTTGGAGTGGGGGTGGCGGGCTCCTGCTGCTAATTGAAGGGGAGGTGGTGGTGTGTGTGGATGTTGAATGAGATGAAAAAGGTGAAGGAATAGAGGGGTGCATACTAAAAATAAAAAGGGGGATGGAGTTTAAGAGTGAAGGGTGTAAAGAGGAGGTGCAGAGGGAGGGGCTGTCGTTTGAGCTAGAGTAGGAGCAGCTGGTTTGTGTGGGAAAAGGGGGGTCTAAGGATTGTTGGGTAGGGGTCTTAGGGTGGATAAGGGGGAAAGTCAACTATTATACCTGGTAATAAATCCCGAAACCCATTTTCCGACCTTAACCCGACAAAATTTAAAATAATTAATCGAATCTAAATTAAATAACTAAACGCGAAAATATTTTTAAGCCTTGGGAAAATTAAGCGGAATTATTTCATTTTCAAATTTGAGTAACAAGTTTATGCCAGAATTGTTCGAAAGAATTTAATTCGGTCGTTGGCTTGAGAACTGAGATTTTTGAAAATTTTCGGAGTCTCAGAAATTGAATAAATTTTTATCGAAATAAAATTTATAATTATCAAAATATTATTCAAAAACCTCGATCTTTACACTCGAAATAACTAAACTCATCTCCTGAAGAGGATGAACAGATAATCCGTCTAAATCGTTATTGTAGTAACGACAATCATCTCCTGAAGAGTTGTATATGAAAAGGAAATTCATAAAATGTCTCACTATCTCATCAATACAAATTTTTCCCTGAAGTGACAATATCAATTCTTTGAACTAAATTGATGATAAGTTTGTATAATATTCTAAAGAGGAATTAAAATCATACCCTGAAGTGTATGAGTTTTATTTTAAACTTGCACAAATAATCCATGAAGCAATGTGTAAGTAAATTAGATAGATATAACCCTGGAAGTGGTTGTATACAAGTTTTCTTCTCCCTGAAGTGAGTAATAATCAAACGTACCATTTCTTGAAGAATATGGTCAAAGTATATTGTCGGTAGGAGGAAATCGAATTCTTAAGTACAAATATAAAGATATGTAAATGCGAATCCGAATTCTAGCCTATGCAAATAATTACAAGACTTCCTCCCATTGTAGTGGAAGGGTAGTCAGGATCGATTCACGAGGAGGCGTGTCAGCGGGATCCTAGTAGCATCGGAACTCTCATGTCTTTTGTCGACCAAAAGCCTCGATCTCAACCTTGGTGCTCGATGTCGACCTCGGTTGTCGCTCTTCTCTGCAATAGAAGACCTGTAGAGACAAAAACAAGCAGTCGATATCGACTAGGGTAGGTCGATATCGATATTAGCAGACGGAATCGACTGGCTCAGAAGACTGTCAGTCGATACAGGTGGTCGATATCGATGTTGGGGTATCGATATCGATCTTATTAACTTGGCAGGGGTGATCGTCGTCGACTCAGAAAACTGTCGGCGAAACTTAGTGGTCGATATCGACGTCTGGGATCGATATCGATGTCTTCTCCTGCAAAGTGTTAGCTTTTATCGGCAATGAAAGGCCGAACACTTAAGGATGAATGAGGATGCGATGAACAGAATAAAGACAGTGTTTTTAATGAATATAAACTATATAAAAAACAACTCCTAGGATTATGGTTTACCACAACGTCAACCAATGCATGCGATAAGGTAAATAAGACGGACAATTGCACTATTTCACCCGAGGGACAAGCTTTCGCTGTACACCAACTCTTAGGATTACTCTTGCAAATAAACCTAATTGTCTCTACTAATTTTGTGTTTATAACTCAAGTTGTTAGCATGAATCCCTTTTCTTTCGATTAGGACTAAACATAGAATCGTAGGAGATGATATAGACACAACGATATCAACATCTAACACTTACCTCAGGCACGCATGGCTAACGTCGGGCTCACCCCGACCCTAAGAGCTTTGGAAGACTACTCGCACCTCATCGTAGAACTCATCATTGATTGAAAGGGAAATTGCATTAAAAACTTCGAAACTTTACAACTCAATGTCGGCTCTCGCAAACGCCAAACCCTAAAGCTTCTTCTAACTCTATTGAATGTAATTGAACTCTAAAATTGGATGATTGAATGCCAGCCCCCTAGGGCTTTATTTATAGCTACTAACCCTCGCTAGCCAAGGATTGTAACTTCTATCTAAACTATGAACTCTATCCAAACAATTAGGATAGGTCTTTTATTTTGATAAAACTCTAACAACTTTGATAAATCTCTAAGGTAAAAAGTAGGTAAAACTTCAGCTGCCATCTATCTATAGTTACAAGATAATTCGTGCTCCTTGAAGATAGAATTGCCAATTCGCGTCTCGAAAAGTGTGTCAAACCCATGTCGAAGTATGGTCGATATCGACCAGGAAGGTCGATTTCGATGTCTCTGTTTCTGCTCGACGAGCTCAGCTTCTCTCGATTCCTGGGTTCAGGTCGATATCGATGTCATGTGATCGATATCGAGTGCCTTTCTCTGTTGTGCATGGTCTGTCTCGACACTCAATTCTGTGTTGATGCTCTGTAGTCGATATCGACGTTATGGGTCGATTTTGACATCTGTTCAGCTTTCTTTGGTTTCTCCGTTTTGACTCCGATTTCGCTCAAATTCCTGCATGATTAGCTCAAAACTTGTGCAGACTCTATTTCTTGCACTCTTGCTCATTCTTACATAAGTTTACATTATTTTCAACCTTAAATTTGGAAATCGAATGAAGTATGAAGTCAAAAGATGCAAATAAAAGAGGTACCAATATGTACATCAAAACACCCCATACTTAGAATTTCTTGTCCTCAAGCAATAACCAAGCAATAAACAACACCTACAACACACCCTTCAAGTCTTCGCCCTTTTCAAAAGCAACATCATAAGCGGTAGCAAAGCAAAGCAAGTGAATTTAACGTCATAGCACATATTTAGGCGATCCATAGGCATATGCAATTTTTGATCCAACCTCACAAGGATAATATGTTTGCACTCAACTCTCATGTGTTTAGGCTATGAAGATCAACGCTCAACTCAATTCCATATACAAACTCATAAGAACCATCAGGAGGACTTTCGCTCAATGGAAGACTTCAAAGAAGACTCCATTCGGCGGGGTTGTAATGGGGCTTGGTATGAAATAAAAGGGTATGGAATTATTTGGCTATGTGGTGCTTATATAATTCGGGAATCAAGACTCCTAAACTCAACACTTGTAATATCCAAACCATAACTCTTCAATGTTGCACTTTCCAAGATCCATCTCCCATAATGCTCTTTCCAAACTCATCTTTCCATAATATGCCCTAAAGATGCACTAAAGATGTAGACCATAATATCAACCCTTCTTTCAAACCCTTAATATGCCTCTCAAAAGTATAACTCTTGTATGAAATAAATAAAGGACATAAGGAATTTGGCTCATGCACATGATACATATATACATATCTTTTTTTTTTTCGGATTTTTTGACGAAAATAATAAATGAATACTAAAAAATGTGTGCATTTATATGGTGAGCCAAAAATCCTTTTACAAAATATGACAAGATGTAAATGTATATCAACCCATAATTTCCTTGCTCAAAACTGGACAATATGCACTTTTCTTTCCACAAGGCATTAGTCCAGCCATTCTAAGTCTCAATTCCCAAATGGGGGTCAGGCTCAATTTGGCTAGGGATAATTTTGTGGAGTTTGCAATTTCAGGCTCAGGCTAATTTTCTGGCTTCAAGCAGAGATAATGCAGGGTAGGTAAAGAGAGGATAAAAATGGCTTAAAAGATGCCTCCATCATTTAATTCTCGTAAACATAGACATATTTATGCATTGGCTTTGAATAACTATCACAATATTTAGAGATGCATAGGAAGAGTAAATTCACTCAAGAAAGCAGAGGGATTTTTAATGCTCTCCTTATAGGCCAAAATTCTCACAAGGACAATTTTTGTTGGATTTGGTTTTTAGCCTAGGATCATATGTGCTCAATTTCATCACAAGTTCACAATCTACATAAAATTTTTAAGGACTTAGGCTAAACCATCTAAATATGCCATAGGATTTACATGATCAAGTCAGCTATTGAGTTTTCATCATAGGACATCTAAGTAGGGGTTAAAAAATAAACTAAAAAAGTAAACATGCATTTTTTTTATATTGTTTTGACATTTTTTAGAAAAGTAAAACTAAGAACGAAAATTTAAACATGAATGCAATGCAAAGAAGAAAACCAAGTTATGACCATAATACATGTTTTTCCCCCACCCCATACTTAAAATATACAGTGTCCTCACTGTATTAAAAGAAAAACAAGGGTAGAGAGAAACTCACAGCGCAACCTGCGGATTCAGGTCGATTTCAGATTAGGTCGATGCGAGAAGTCGATATCTATGTCAGAGGTCGATGTCGACTGCATCTGTCGAAGTCGAAGAAGAAAGTAAAGTCGAGGGCTGCCAGATGATGGTCGATATCGATGATTATGGTCGATATCGACCTTTTCTTTCTGCTCCTAAGTCCTCGATGTCGAATCCAGGAGATGGCTTGACCCTGGGGAGTCGATTTCGACTGGCCTGGTCGATTTCGACTGCCTCTGCAGAAGCTTCTTTTCTTCTTCGTCGTTTCTTTTTACTTAGAAACCTGAAATCTTTGTTAGAAGTATAGATAAAGCCACGAATTATCTCAGTTTTAAAAGTTCAAAATCCAAAAATCCTAAAAACCATCTATAAAATTTAAAGGTTTTATGTACATGCTCTAGAGTTTTGAGTCGCTAGGTCGACTTCTCCGTCAATTCGTCATGAGCCTTTAATGTAGGGACCCTTCAAGCTCGAGCCTTCTCCTGGATCATCTAGGTCCTTTTGGTAGTATCTAAGTTCGGCGACCAAGGCTTCTTCATTGTTAGGTTCTTCTTTATATGGCACTTTCCTTCTCTTTCTTGACCTAACTTTTGCAATATAGGCGAACCATGGAGCTTTGACCCTCCCATTAGTTGAATTATCAATAATTGGCTTAATTGATTTATCAATAAGGGACAGAGGAGGGTTGGGAGTCATACCTGGGCTTACTTGTTCGGGCCCGAAACAGAAATCTTCGGGCTGAGGGGTGGTCGATTTCGACCAAGGTGGGTCGATTTCAAGAGCTTTAGTTGATTTCGACATGTTGAGGTCGATACCGACGTCAGGGACCCCATACTTAAACTCCTGGAAACAGTCTGGCTTACTCGATTTCGACCAAGGTGGGTCGATTTCGATGTTTTTAGTCGATATCGACTGGTTCCAGTCGATGTCGACCCTGCTTGCTATTTCCGTCCTCGCCAATAATAATTTTCGAAGCTTCTCCTTAGCGGGTGAGAGGACAACTTGCTCCAGATGTTTTGTTTCGCTCATGGTAGGATTGAAAGAGAACTCTATCACTTCGTTCCCTATAGTAAAGGTTAGTAATCCTCGACATACATTGATATTGGCATCAACAGTAGCTAAGAAAGGCTACCAAGGATGATAGGTACAATAGGATCTTCAGGCATCTCCAATACAATGAAATCAGTAGGAACAAAGAACTTACCTACCTTTACCAGGACGTCATCAACTATTCATGTGGGCCTGACGAATGAGTTGTCAGCCATATAGAGTTTCATGTCCACAGGTTCAAGTGCTCCAATGTTTACCTTTGGCCAAATAGAAAGAGGCATAAGACTTACGCTTGCCCCTAGGTCACATGGGGCCTTGTAGCGATGTTGTCCAAGCCCCACGGTGATTGCAAACTTCCCTGGATCACTCCTCTTCTCAGGGAAGTCCATCTTTGAGCACTCCTCTGCGATTTCTGCCATGGATCTCTTCTTGCTAAGGATGTCTTTGAGGAATCGCACATAGGCGAGCATCTCGCTTAGGGCTTCTGTAAGAGTAATGGTACCGTTGAGACCTTGAAGAATCTTTAAAAAGCGCCTAAACTTACCTTTGTTAGGATCCTCCAATGCTTTGGATGGGAAGGGCAACGTGTTCTTTGGTGGAGGGGCCAAAACGGTGGTCGGAGGGGCCTGCTGGGCATCGACATCGACTGGGACTTGGTCGATATCGACCAGGAGGGTGGATGTCGACCTTTGTTGTGGCTCTGATGGCTCTGCAGTTGCCTCGACGTCGACCAGTGGGTTGACTTGGGTGTCGATTTTGATGTCTGCCTCGACATCGACTGGTATGTCGATGTGGACTGGATCTGCTGCTTTCTCCTCCAATTCCGTTCGTGGCTTTTGCACTTTGCCACTCCTTAATTGCATGGCTGCGACATGGCCCGTCCCGGATTGCCCCTTAGGATTTGTAGTTGGTTGCCCATGGAATGTTCCGGACGGTCTAGGGATTTGTGCCGCCAATTGACCCAGTTGGGTCTCTACATTCGTTTTCCAAATATCCATCTCTCTAATCCTTGTGGTAAGGTGATTGAGTTGAGAATGGATTGCATTGTTGGATTGATCATTCTTTGCCTGATTCCGCCTGATTTCATCCAGCACAAGTTGTATATCATCCTTCCGTTGGTCCCTCTCCAGGTGCCCAGGAGCTCTATAAGGCGGGGGGTCCCTAGGGTTAACCGAGTTCCTTTGTGGTTGGTGGAACCTTTGGTCTCCCCAATATTGGTGATTGGGACTCCTCATGTAGCACGCCTCCTGGTGAGTCTCCACTAGTTGTACTTGTTCAGCATGGGGGCACTCGATGGTGGTATGCCGCTGCGATCCGCATTCGATGCAATCTTGGTTCGCTGAAAGGAACCTCACTTGCTTTTGAAGCTTTCGAAGTTGATATCTATGGAATTGCTCCTTCACGTCTGGATCAATCACCTTAGAGGGTTCATATAATGACATAGATGGGGCAGGCCTCGACGATGATGATGTGTCGAAAGCCTCATGAGTCCCATATGTGTTGTTGAACTCCACCAACCTCTCTATGTTGTCCCGAGCCTCTTGTGGAGCGAGTTCAAGGTAGCCATAGGAGGTGTAGGTGTTAATCCTCTCCTTGGTTGCAGCATCAAGAGCATTGTATATAATCTCCTGAATAACGTACGGTGGTTGGCCATGCGTTGGGCATGATCGTAGTAGGTCCTTAAACCTTTCCCAAACAGTCGCCAGAGCCTCACCACGCTTTTGTTTGAAAGCCGTGATTTTCTGTCGGATCAACGCCGTCTTGGATGGAGGGAAGAATTTGTTGAGGAACGCATTCTTGACTTCATTCCAGGTGCGGAGTGATCTTGGGACTAAGCTTTCCAACCGCTGCAATGCTTTACCTGTAAGCGACCAACGAAAAGCTTTTAGTTGGACATATTCAAGACTCTGTCCATCAGCAATAGTATCACAGAGGTCTAAGAAGGTTGCTATATGTGCCATAGGGCATTCATTAAGTTTTCCTTCATACTGATTCCTTCTTATTTCAGTAAGAAAGTTAGGCTTAATTTCAAAATTAGAGGCAGGGATAAGAATCGCCGATTCAGGCACTATGAGCACGGGGTGCTTGTATTGCTTGGCATTCCGTGGGAGGGCATTGATTTGGGCTTCTATTTGCCTCCAACCTTCCTCCTTTCTGTCTGCACGCTCTTTAAGTGCCGCCTCTCTAGTCGTTAAGTCCTCAACCTGCTTCCTTAGTTGCTCAATTAGCTCAGCTTGGTTCACGTTGTCTGCCATGATTCTCTAAGCTTGGGCTCTTAGATGGAAATAGCATTCAGGGTCGTCTACTCCTTCAAATTCAGGTGGGCGATCAGCTCATCGCATACACCTACAAAGCCATATGGGATAGAAATGTGAGATAGACTACTAGGGCGCAATTGATTGCCTCCCCGGCAACGGCGCCAATTTGTCGGTAGGAGGAAATCGAGTTCTTAAGTACAAATATAAAGATATGTAAATGCGAATCCGAATCCTAGCCTATGCAAATAATTACAAGACTTCCTCCCATTGTAGTGGAAGGGTAGTCAGGATCGATCCACGAGGAGGCGTGTCAGCGGGATCCTAGTAGCATCGGAAATCTCACGTCTTTCATCGACCAAAAGCCTCAATCTCGACCTTGGTGCTCGATGTCGACCTCGGCTGTCGCTCTTCTCTGCAACAGAAGACCTGCAGAGACAAAAACAAGCAGTCGATATCGACTAGGGTAGGTCGATATCGATGTTAGTAAACGGAATCGACTGGCTCAGAAGACTGCCAGTCGATACAAGTGGTCTATATCGATCTCAGTAACTTGGCAGGGGTGATCATCGTCAACTCAGAAAACTGTCGGCGAAACTCAGTGGTCGATATCGATGTCTGGGATCGATATCGATGTCTTCTCCTGCAAAGTGTTAGCTTTTGTCGGCAAAGAAAGGCCGAAGACTTAAGGATGAATGAGGATGCGATGAACAGAATAATGACAGTGTTTTTAATGAATATAAACTATATAAAAAACAACTCCTAGGATTAGGGTTTACCACAATGTCAACCAATGCATGTGATAAGGTAAATAAGACGAATAATTGCACTATTTCACCCGAGGGATAAGCTTTCGCTGTACACCAACTCTTTGGATTACTCTTGCAAATAAACCTAATTGTCTCTGCCAATTTTATGTTTATAACTCAAGTTGTTAGCATGAATCTCTTTTCTTTCGATTAGGACTAAACATAGAATCGTAGGAGATGATATAGACACACCGATATCAACATCTAAAACTTACCTCAGGCACACATGGCTAACGTCGGGCTCACCCCGACCCTAAGAGCTTTGGAAGACTACTCGCACCTCATCGTAGAACTCATCATTGATTGAAAGGGAAATTTCATAAAAAATTTCAAAACTTTATAACTCAACGTCGGCTCTCGCAAACGCCAAACCCTAAAGCTTCTTCTAACTCTATTGAATGTAATTGAACCCTAAAATTGTATGATTGAATGCCAGTCCCCTAGGGCTTTATTTATAGCTACTAACCCTCGCTAGCCAAGGATTGTAACTTCTATCTAAACTATGAACTCTATCCAAACAATTAGGATAGGTCTTTTATTTTGATAAAACTCTAACAACTTTGATAAATCTCTAAGGTAAAAAGTAGGTAAAACTTCAGCTGCCATCTATCTATATTTACAAGATAATTCGTGCTCCTTGAAGATAGAATTGCCAATCTGCGTCTCGAAAAGCGTGTCAAACTCGTGTCGAAGTATGGTCGATATCGACCAGGATGGTCGATTTAGATGTCTCTGATTCCGTTCGACGAGCTCAGCTTCTCTCTATTCATGGGTTCAGGTCGATATCGATGTCATATGATCGATATCGAGTGCCTTTCTTTGTTGTGCATGGTCTATCTTGACACTCAATTCTGTGTCGATGCTCTGTAGTCGATATCGACGTTATGGGTCGATTTCGACCTCTGTTTAGCTTTCCTTGGTTTCTCCGTTTTGACTCCGATTTCGCTCAAATTCCTACATGATTAGCTCAAAACTTGTGCAGACTCTATTTCTTGCACTCTTGCTCATTCTTACACAAGTTTACATTATTTTCAACCTTAATTTTGGAAACCGAATGAAATATGAAGTCAAAAGATGCAAAAAAAAGAGGTACAAATATGTACATCATATATATGACAACTTATTATATTTTTAATGCAACTTATCATTTTTTGGAGTATATGATCAAATTATACATAATAGAGACTAATTGTCAATCGAAGTTGACAAATGAATCATCTTATGAATAAAATCATTTCTTGAAGAAAATGATAAATTGAAAAGTTTCTCCGTGACTCCACTTGAAGTGGACAAATACAAATTTCTTTTATTTATTTATTTGTATTTTATTCATTGCTTTATATTGAATAAAATTATTATTTTTTTACTTATTGTAATTCAAAGCTCAAAGTGTTTCCCGAAGAAACAACTTATCATGATGGTCTAATACGAAGTTTTGTTTGGCAAATGAACATTTGGGAGAAAGGTTTACCACAATCCCGTAGATTGTAAAGTTTTTCAACACCAACCTAAGAGCCTGGAGACTCTATTGATATATTTTTATTAACTCCCGAAGAGTAAAGAATCTGATGAACTCTAGAAGAGTTAAGGATTTTTCAAACTCCAGAAGAGTTATATGATCCTAATTGTATCATTTGTACTCTTGAAGAAGTACATGGAATGTGAGTTATGAAATATTCAGAACTATTTTTATTTGGTCGGTAAAACTAATATAAATAACCACAAAATATGATCTAGTTTACTAGGCCACTTCTTGACAATCCTCTAAGCATGGCCTGAAGCATGCCCCTCATGTAGAGGGTGTAAAAGAGGTAATGGTTAAGCGCGCAACCAATGTTATTGTTGTGGCTTATAACTAGGTCATCTTTGTACGGTTAATTTCTAATGTCTTGAAGAACATTATGAATAAAGTTATATATATATATATAGTTGGTCATTAGTTTCATACCTGAAGTATGAAACCAACAAAAGTTCTGAAAATACTCACTTAATGGCATCTAATAAAATGAATGGATCACCATATAATTTCAATGGGTTAATTATGAGTCTATGTAGTATCACACAATTTAGAAACCTGAAGTTTTCGCAACCAATTAGGAATGGAAAAACCAAGATGAATACCATATAGCTCCAGAAGAGCATTGATCTTATTACCTGAAGTAACAAGATCACATATGTATGAATTGACATGGTATTGAACACCAATATCTCATATGACTAACCAAAAGCAAGTCTTACAGAAACGAGAATGTATATATATGGTTTATTTGATACTCATTTATCCCATTGAAACTTATCACTAACCAGAGGTTAGTTAATGATAAAATATTTTTTCTTTGTGGAATCCGGTCAGTCATGTGAATCGATGATGTGTGGGATCCTAGGACATGAAGACCCTCAATAAGGGTGACCAAACATATATGGTCTATCATCTTGGCAAAATCAACAATAAGACCATCTATATCGAGAGTAAATGCAAAGTCTCTTATGTCTCTTGATTAGATACAATGAGACACCTACAGAACACTACCATATAGACTCGTATAATTCCAATATTATAGATGCCTCGACACTTGGTCATGTGAAACAAATAGGTAGAGAATGTAATCACGATGACCTACAAGAGTCATTAGTCAAATGGGCCCACGCAAGCTAGTTTGCATTTCGAATTTTACACAATAACATCTCCCTAATTATCTCCAGAAGAGAGCATCCCATTCAAAGGTCTTGAATGAAAAACACATGTTCTGAGACGTTCCTCCTCCAAATGAACTACAATGAGACCACAAAGAAGTTGGATGATACCTGGGGTTTGAGCCCCTATTGATATCAAATACATAGAGATTTATAATGGTGATAAAATGCTCGGTATTTAGGGGGAGAGGAAATGAGACTAAATATTAATAAAGAGATTGCACGGAAGCAACTTCTCTATCATTTCATATCCGCGGATAAATACAAGTGAACTAGAAGTTCAATAAATGAAATCATTATAAGGTTTAGCAAATATGTCATTGAAAACATTTACTAAAGGCCAAGAAAGTGATAAAGTCATAGATACTAGCTCATTTGGAAGTTCCAGTAGTAACTCCAATTCAATAAATATCAAGTGGTTCTATAGTACACCAGAAGTGTTGGAGATCACTAGGCTCTTGGGTATACGATTCCCCAGAAGTGGAAAGAACCTATGAGAATATGATGATCATCAAACAAATGGATGTCGACATCGAAATGATAGTAAAGAGCTAGAAAAAGGAAATTCATGCAAGAATGGGTTCTTTAAGCATGATGACATCGAACTTGTAGTTCCAACACCGGACAGTGTAACATCATTTGGTTTTAAGTGGGCATACAAAATAAGATATAAAGCCAAGTTGATTGCACAAAAACCTATCAAAGGTTATATGAAGAATGTATTCACCAAAAGTGAATATAATTTTGGATCTAAATGTAAATGACGGACGTGTTACTTGCATACGAATATAAATGAAAAAGATCGATTGAAAAGCCCTGAATCATTAATGTCAAAGCCCCGTCACATACAATTGATTAAGGATCCTTATAAGAGTACTAGAAGTACCTATAATTGTGAAAATGGTGACATTGCATTAGGTCCCGAAGTACCCTGCAGTGTTGTACTCTTTTCCTTGATTTTGGTTTTTATCCCATTGGGTTTTTCCAAGTTGAGGTTTTTAACGAGGCAACTTAGACACCATGTAATACACCAGATCCTCCATGATCAAATGGCATACTAGGTCCTGAAGTACCTTATGCTTGTGCATTGAAAGTAACTCAACGCCAGTAGATGAAAGTCAAGCATTCAAAGTCAATTGTAATGTATGAAGACATCTCAACTTATACACGTCAAAGGCAATGTTGAGACTCGACTATGCAGCTCATACAATCAGCACCATCAAGAAGTTCAAAGAGCTTACCCGAATGAGAAGACTGCAAGAAGGGCGTTGAATTCAGGGGGAGTATATACGCACTGCACTCTTTTTCCCTTTAATCAGGTTTTGTCCCACTGGGTTTTTCTGACAAGGTTTTTAACGAGACAGTATCACCAAAGCGTATCACATGTCATTTGTATTTTTCCTTGTTCCTAGTTTTGGTCCCATTGGGTTTTCTAGGCAAGGTTTTTAATATGATAGTTTTATAATATTTAGGGATGTTTATCCAAGGGGGAGTGTTATAATATTATCTTGTATTATTATATTGGGATGGATAAACACTAGAAATCCTAGTTTCCTTTGTATATTCCTATATAATGTGTCCTTTGGAACCCTAATAAAAACATCAGTTTCTCCTCTCTTCTCTCTATGCCTCTGTCTCTCTAATCTCTATTTCCTTCGGTTTATCACATGGTTGATTTTTTAGCATATATATTTAATTAAAGAACTAAAAATTATATAAAATATTATCTTTATAGTTAAATTTTTTTCATTATTTTATACTTATTAACAAAATTATGTAAATAAATTAATATTTTATATAATTTCTTTAAAGAGGTAAATCAATAGAATGGTAAACGTAGTTACAAAAAAAACAGGACAAAGCAGTCTTGTTGTAAAAGTGGCTCTCGCCCAAGACAAACAAGATATATTTTATATAATTTTTATTTTCTTAAAAAACATGCTAAGAAGTTAATGATAATCTATTAGCAATGGAGGGAGTAGACACTATCATCCCAACTCAGTTTTCTCCCTTCACGATACTATAAATTATAGATAACTAGGGTTTTATATAGAGAATAGTAGAATATAGAAGAGAAAAGAAAATGGATTGATATTCTCATTAGCATTTCAATAAGCATTTTATATAGGGTTTCTAGTATTTATCCATAGTAATTAAAATGATATTATAACACTCACCATTGAAGAAACCTTTCTAAATATTATCCCATTAAAAACCTCACCTAGAAAACCAAGTGGGACAAAAATTAGGACCAATGGAAAAAAACTATATTGTGTTTGATACGCTTTTGTGATATTGGCTTGTTGAAAATCTTATTAGGAAAACCTAGTGGAAAAAACATTTTTGAAGGAAACAAAGAGTGCAGTACGTATATTCTCCACCGAATTCAACATCCTTCTTCTAATCTTCTCATTCTGATAAAATCTTTGAAATTTTAACGATGCTAATCTTAATTATGAGTTGCATGGTCGACTCTCACTACATTATTTTTGATGTGCACATGTTGAAATGTCTTCATATATCATAATCGACTTTGACACACTTTACTTCCATGTCTTTTGTGATGAGTTGATTTCAGTGTAAAAACATAAGGTACTTCAAGACCTAATGCACACTTCATTGTTGATATAGTGGATATAATGTATTGATGGTGTATAAGTTGCCCCCATTAAAAACCTCACATCGGCGAAACCCAATGAGATAAAAACCAAGATTAAGAAAAAATAGTACATCATTGTATGGTACTTTAAGACCGAATACATTGTCACCATTTTACAAATTATATGTACTTCAAGTGCTCTTATAAGGATCTTTAATCAATTGCATATGATGATATGATGAGACTTTGATATTAATGATTTAGGCGTTTTGGATCATTCCATCATTTTCATTAATATTAAATGATCAATATGAATACATAACTACCATGCACGTCAATTATATTTCAAGTTGTTTTATCGATAGCCAAAATTACATCCACTAATGGTGAATGTTCTTATATAATATATATTAGGATTTTATGCAATCAACTTGACTTTATATTTGTTGTCAATGTTATTTCGACTTTGGTTTGAATAGAATGACATTCATCACAGAGATGCCAATCCCTCACACCTCTATGCAATCCACATTACATTTGGATTTAACACAAAAGTAGCACAAATTCCCAAAGTACTTGGCAGTATGGCTGTACAAACCCTCCTAAGTAACTAGTATATGTCAAAGGTTGCCATCCCATTAACCCTAGCGACTCAAGAACCGATATTTAACCAAGTTTCATTACCCTAAACAACAAAAATATGCTTTCAAGGGATCAATTACTTGTGTTTTCCACTACGGACTAACTATTCTCACAAATCAATTAAAACCTAACAAGATTGCAATTATGTCAAGGTGCGCAAACACGAGAGAATTAAAAATCAACAATATGAGAACAAAGGTAATGAAATAACTAAGGTAATTTAGAGATCAAGTCTCACAATACAACCAACCAAGTATTGAATCGCATGCAAAACCAAAAGAGTCCTAAGTACTCATAACATACCTTGGATCTCTCAACTTCAATCCTCTAAAGCGTTCTATGTTGGTAAGTTAGTAAATGAATAAAACCTACTGAAATTTATCTAATATATAGCTTAAGATTTGGCCAAAAACACTAGAATAAGACGTCCTAAAAGATAAATACTCCCTAGCTCCGTCCTAAAATACATGGTCTTTTAGACCCTTGCACGTTAATTAAGGAAACCTATTTATACTTCAATCTCATTATTATTATAAAGATAAGAACTTTTTAATTTTACTTACTATTGTACTTTTTAGGGGTAATAATTACCATATAAACCTAGAAACCCATGTATTTTTGACAAAAGTTCAGAGCCTAAAAGACCAAGTATTTTAGGACAGATGTAGTATTAAATAGGAAAGATAAGATTTCAGCGGATTCTGCGTGAGCTCTGTCTACAGTACAACCGTGGGCGCGACTCCTTGTGTTGTCTCGTTCTCAGCTTGTCTTCAACACCACTTCCTTGGCTTCTTTAGCTTCCTTCTTGATTCCTATCCTCCATCAACATTCCACTTTCTAAGCTTTGATCTATAAACCTGCAATTAAACACTAAAAACAGTAGATTCTAAACTTCGAACAACAAATGATCAAGAATGCAAATTAACTATTAAACCTATCTATTGCATCCTAAAACTACACTAAAACTCCCTAGAATGCCTATACAAAATATGTGTTATCAAACTCCCCCACACTTAAGCTCTTGCTTGTCCTCAAGCAAGAGTAGAATAAAGCAATGTACCCCACATGAAATCTCTTCATGTATCAACCCCATCAAAAGCAACATCAGAGCAAGTGCAAAAATAGATAAAGCAAATAAACATCCTAGCATGTATTTGAATGATCAAGTAGCCCGCATGCCTATCCATCCAACCTCACAAGAAAAAAAATCTGCTTCTCTCGCTCTCATGTTATTAGGCTTTAAGCATAACTCTCAACTCAATTCTGTATGCATACATCAATCTTAAGCATTGACACTTATATAGAAATTGACGGTGGGATTTATGATGTCGTTGATCCCTTTCAAAAGAGATATTTATAATCCAAACAAACAAACTAATATAGTGAGTAAGTAAGGTGTCGAACCCACAGATAGATCTAGTTCTGTGTATCTTATGTTGATTTAGAGCAAATAAGAATAAGATTGAGATGAATAGAGTAAAGGAAATAAAGTAAAAGGAAATAATGATTGCGAAGTTGTTACCAATACAATGAAAGCACTTCACCTGCAATTCTCAACAATGATTGGGGTCCATGATCATTGGCCTGATTTCATTATTATTCTAATTCAAGCAATGCAATTGATGATTGAATTATTCCAACTTTGGTTGGAATAGAAAGACATTTGGTTTAAGACATGCCAATCCCTTACACTATATGCAACCCGTTCTGGATTCTTAAACATATAACAACACAAATTCCCAAAGTACTTGGTAGTTTGGCAGTACCAAACCTCCTAATTAACTAGTATGTCAAAGGTTTGCAAATCCTTCAACCATAATCTTAAAGGAACCGATATTTAACCAAGTGTCATTACCCTACATAGCCAATTGATGCTTTCACGTGACCATTTACCTATTGCTTGCTACCATGGATTAAATATTCCTACTAACTCATTAATCATTAGCATGAATCACTAGTACAAAATGGCCCATGAATACCAAAATTTTAAGACCGGTTATAAATAACCGGTGTTAAGCAATTTTGGAAAACCGGTTATTTAAAATAACCAGTATTAAATGGTAAATCAATAAATTAACACCGGTTATAATATTTATTATCGGTTTTAATATGCGTGGGTAAAGTAACACCAGTTATTCTAAAAATACCCGGTTTCATTTTTTAGAGTAAAAACCTTAAAGGTCCATCTTCTCTCTCCTAATACACAGTGATGTCCATCTTCTCTCTCCTGATAGCAAAATGAGCATCTCCTCCGCGTCGGTGTCTCCCTCTCGTCGTCCCTCCACCTGCTTCTCACCGATGTCTCCCTTCCTTCGCGCCTCCGCATCTTCCTCATCCATCTGGTGGTCGGTTCTGCTGCTGCTCAGGAGCCTCATGCCAGTTTCCCTCTCTCTCATCCCGCCTTCTACTGCGTTGGCTTTTCCATTGCTCTGTCGGCCCCTTGTAGTGCCATTATGCCGAAGTCTTTGCCTTTGGCGTTCCTCCCATGCACCGCCTGCCTCTCTAGTAAGTCTTCAACTTATTTCAATTATTTTAGTTTTCTAGTGTTTTTATGTGACGGGAAACAGTCGATTGATATTCCGAAGGATATATATTAGCTAGAAGTTCGAATTTGAAACCAAAATTGAGTGAAAAAGGCCTAGAAATTGGTTACAGAGAAGGAGGAACCGATTCAAAGGATACTAGAACTGAGGTTGATTGAGAGAGTTTGGGATTTGGGGAAATTTGATTCTAAAATTGATTGGTTTCCGATGGTGCTCAGACTAGCTACATATATTGTGTTTGGATGGGTTAGCTGTATTCTAAATATGCCAGTGTATTATATTATCCCTATTGTATTTTGACTCATGATTTGAGATTGAGTAGTTGGAGTCCTACTACAATTGCTCTGAACATGATGAAAGCTAATAATCCTTATCACACTCCTAAGAAAACTTAGGTATACTTTATCTCCATTTGCCACTTTGTTAAGTTGTTTGGTAATCTTGTTAGTTGCAACTGATGGCCTAATACTTTTGGTTGGTTATGGTATGAACTTCATGTCATTTTCTTTGCCCTTGCTTTGATCTTTCACCTGCTTTTGGCTTTTCTTTAGTGATTACACAAGTTAAGTGATGTCCGCTAAAATGACCATGTTTTATGCTTACTTTTATGCCAATTTCTATCTTATATTTGCATTATGGTTTGGGAATGCTTTGAATTTGTGTATTATGTGATTATTTGCAAGAAATAGAGGTCTACACAAGTTTTGGTTTAATTGTGCAGAAATTGGAGTGGAATCGAAGCCAAAACGAGAAGCCAAGAATCGAAACAGAGCAGCCGATCTCGACTTACCCTCTCGATATCGACTAGAGAAAAGGCCCAGAAACTAAGTACAAGAAGAGAAGAATGACAACCTACTGGAAGAGTACTCGATATGACATTAGATCGACCAAGTTGTTTGAAGTCGACCGAGTTGAAGTAAAGAGACCGAGATCAAGCAAAACCAAGGTGCTCGACATCCAGTGAAGTGGTCGACGTCGACTGGACCTGTTGACAGTAGCAGACACATTGAGCAATCCTAGTCCGAGAAAAAGTCCAATTTTCCACGTTTTTACATCTTTTCTAGATAGATTTAAGCCTTATGGGTATTTCTTATCTACCCTAGGGATATAGTTTATTTTCTTATTAAGTTTATATCCTTTTTTCATTATTTGATAGAATTTTAGATATACCTCTTTTACTAGGATTAGGATTACCTCTTCTAGGCTAGCTAGAAGTGGCCAATTGGACTTCTTCTCGGACTAGGATTCTTAAACTATATCCCTAGGGTAGATAAGAAGGGAGATACCACTCGAGATTGACAACCTTGATTGACATCAGCTGTTCCAGTCGACATCAAGGGCTTTTGATTGACTTTTGTAGAATGTAATTGAGAACTACTTTGGATCCGCTGACATGCTTCCTCATAGATCGAACTTGTTTCCTCTACTACTATAGAAGGGGAGTCTTGAATTTATTTAAGAGGCTAGGGTTGAGCATATTTTATATACTTAATATATCAATTCTCCCCTACATCAAATTTTGGCGTCGTTGCCGGGTACGCAATCATTCGCGCCCTAGGTGTATGCAATGAGCTGATCGCACGCCTGAATTCGAAGGCTTAGACAACCTCGAGCACTTTCTACACATACAATCAAGGTTACAAAGGATCACGGCGAACCAAGAAACCCAAACTCAAGAGATCGAGCATCTCGAGAAGCAACTCGAGGATCATACCACTAGAGAAGCAGCACAAAGGGCACGTGCCGATCGAGTAGAGCAAGCAAGGAGGCAATATGAAGCCCAACTCAATCAACTCCCTCAAATGGAAAAACAATACATGCAACCAACACTAACCATGCCCGAATCGGCCAATCTTATCCCTTCTTCCAATTTTGAAATTAAAACAAGTTTCCTAACCAAAATTAGGAGGCATACTTTTGAAGGGAAACCTAACGAGTGCCCTTTGGCATATATTACTACCTTTCTAGACCTTTGTGATATATTTTCCAATGGACCTAATCTTGAATATGTTAAACTAAAGGCATTGCGTTGGTCTCTCGCAGGGAAAACACTACAATGATTAGAGAGCCTAGCCCCAAGATCGCTCTGCACATGGAATAAAGTCAAGGATGCGTTCCTTATCAAGTTCTTCCCTCCATCCAAGACGGCGGTGATACGCCAAAAGACTATGGCTTTCAAACAAAATCCTAATGAGACGTTGGCGCTGTGTGGGAGCTGTTCAAAGAGCTACTAAGGTCTTGTTCTACGCATGGGCAACCACCATATTTCATTCAAGAGATTATATACAACGCTCTTGACGTGGCGACCAAGGAGAGAATCAATACCTAAACCTCCCATGGGTATCTAAATCTTCCACTGCAACATGCTTGTGATATGATAAAGATAGATAACGACGTCAAAGATCAATTTATGAAAGATCAACTTCAGAGGCTACAAAAGCAAGTCAAATTCCTCTTCGCCAACCAACCATGTGTCGAGTGCGGCTCCGAGAAGCACATCACAACCGCTTTCCCCTACACGGAGCAAGTGGACATAGCGAAGACTCATCAAGAGGTAAGGTTGATGAGAGGTCCCAACCGTGGAGGATATCAAAATTGGGGTAATCCACCACCCCAATACAACGACAGGGATCCTCCACCTTACCGAGCTCCAGGCCATCCGGAGAGAGAACCAAGGAAAGATGACCTCCATATCATCCTTAACGAGATGAGGAGGAATCAAGCACAGACCGACCAAGCCAACAACGCCATCCAAACGCAATTGCACGAGCTTAGTGCCCGATTTGAAGAGATGGACATATAGAGGAAGAATATTAAAACCCAATTGGATCAACTAGCAGCACAAATTCCAAGGCCATCTGGAACGCTCCCCGTTCAACCACAAGCAAATCCCAAGGGGCAATCCGGACACATCACTGCAATAAACTTATAGAGCGGGCGAACATTGAATGAGCCAAGAAACGAAGCGGACGAAGGAGTTACCGATGAAGCAGTCGACATCGACCAACCCCCGATCGATGTCGAGGGCCCTGTCAACGTCGACCACCCAGTCGATGTCGAGCCCACTACAAAGCCAACAAAGCACCAAACTCACTCGAGGTCGAGTGCTCCAGTCGATATCGACACCCCAGTCAATGTCGACCACTCAAAAGCACCCCGATCGACCTCTTTGGCTTTGAAGTAGTCAAAGAAGCTCCCTTTTCCCTCCAAGGAGTTGAAGGACCCGACGGATATCAAATTTAGGAGTTCGTGAAGGTGCTACAAGGCGTGAACATCACCATACCACTCATGGAAGCCCTCAATGAGATGTCGGCGTACATGAAGTTCCTCAAAGGCATCCTTGCCAAAAAGAGGTCCACCGCCGAGATCACCGAAGAGTGCCACAAGATGGAATTCCTTGAGAAGAGAGGCGATCCGAGAAAGTTTGACGTCACGGTAGGACTAAGGAAACACCAATTAAAATCCCTTTGTGACCTTAGGGCTAGTGTAAGTTTAATCCCCCTATCCATATGGAAACAAGTTGGTGTAGGACCATTGGAGCCCGTCGACATGAAGCTCTACATGGCGGACAACTTCTTTGTGAAACCCACATGGATTGTGGATGATGTCCCTGTCAAGGTGCATAAGTTCTTTATGCCCATGGACTTCATCATGTTAGATATGCCGAATAACCCAATTATGCCTATCATCCTTGGTAGGCCATTCTTAGCAATCACCGATGCCAACATCAACATTAGGAGTGGCATCCTATCACTCACAATCGGCAACGAAGTCGTCAAGTTCCGCTTCAACCCAACGATGAAGGAGACCAAAAGACTAGAGGTAGAGAGCATCGACATAAGCAAGGACTATGTCCCTTGTGAAGAAGCAATACAAAGAGCTCTTACCTCTAAAATACATGGAGAAAGTGGGCTCACACCCGCAGAGGAGCACCTGCGCGATTACTTGTTGACAGAGCTAAGTGCTGCAGAAGAGGTCGAGCTCAACTGTAACTAGTCGACCAAAGTGCTTTACATCTTTTCTAGATAGATTTAATCCTTATGGGTATTTCTTATCTACCCTAGGAATATAGTTTATTTTCTTATTAAGTTTATATCCTTTTCATTATTTGATAGAATTTTAGATATACCTCTTTTACTAGGATTAGGATTACCTCTCCTAGGCTAGCTAGGAGTGGTGTGCTATAAATAAAGCCATTGGGATATGAGTTTAGAATCATTCATTCCAGTTCACACAACAACAATTTAGTTCTAGTTTAGTTTTAGGAAGCTTTAGGGTTTTGGCGTTTGCGAGAGCCGACATCGGGATTGTGAAGACTTCAAGTTTCTATCTTTTATGAAATTTAAGTTCTTTTTATTTTATTCAATCATGCTCTCTTCTACTATGAGCGAGTAGTCGCTTTTCCCTTAGGGTCGGGGTGAGCCTGACGTTAGCCATGCATGATTGATATTGTTTGATGTTGATATTTGTTATGTCTTGATCATCTCCGACCTTTTTGTGTTTAGCCCTTATCGGAAGAAAAGGAATTCATTCTAACAACTTGGATTATAAACATAAAATCGGTAGAGACAATTAGGTTTATTCGCGAGAATATATCTACTTGTTGGTAACGGCGAAAGCTTGTTCCTTTGATGTGATAGCATAATTGTCCGTCTAACCTTATCTTGCATGTGTGGTTAACGTTGTGGTGATCCCTAGCCTTAAGAGTTCTTTTTATCATATTTAAAACCTCTTAATTTGTTACTTTAAACCCCTGGATTTTCTATTCACATCATCCTTTTCATCCTTACATTCTTCGGCCTTCTTTGCCGACAAATTTGGTTTCTATTTTAGAGGTCGAGATCGACTGAACAAGTCGAGATCGACTGCCTCATATCGATTGACGGTCTTCTGTGTCGATCTGTTGTTGCTACTGACATTGACATTGACTGCCCCCAGTCGACGTCGACTGCTTGTTTGTGTGTGTAGGAATCCACTTGACGTCGAGGTCTTCTGGTCGACATTGAGAGCACAGAGAAGGGAGATACCACTCGAGATCGACAGCCTTGGTCGACATCGACTGTTCCAGTCGACATCGACGGCTTCTGGTCGACTTTTGTAGAATGTACTTGAGAACTACTTTGGATCCGCTGACACGCTTCCTCATGGATCGAACCTGATTCCTCTACTACTACAGCGGGGGAGTCTTGAATTTATTTAAGAGGCTAGGGTTGAGCATATTTTATATACTTTATATATCAATTCTCCCCTACATCATTAAGTAGCCTTCAAACTCTAATGATGGAGACTTTTAATATTCTTTAATTTGGTTTACTATCCCACTCGAGAAGACATCTTCAACCATAGTATGCTTCTTCCCTACGTATATAATGCTGATTTTGCTATGAGACCTCGAGTTTTTAGATTTGTGGATTTTATTGAAATTATGTTGTGTATTCACAATTGTTTCTCTCTTATGTCTACCGAAGCTTCGGATTTCATTTTCATGCGAAAAAATCTGTGTTCTTGAATTATCACATCTCTCCTTTTCCTTCTCCAGAAGCTTAAAAAAAAACTCTCTTTCAAGGTACTTTTAGTTGCTTCTGGAATTATCTAAAGCTATTCTTGCAGGCCACATACAACGTTTCAAACTGTCATGGTCTTATGCCATTTCTCATAATAGATAGATATGTAAGTTATTTGCTTCATCTAGATCATTTTTGCAGTGGTTGATATTAGGATAATTGTTCTATTTTTCATGTGATAGGTGTGTTGATAATATGTGGTTTTAATATAGTCAGCTAATTAAACACTCATGTTTCTTTTTCTTTCCTACAACTTCATTCTTTCTTACTGCAAAGTTAAAGGGTCAGAGGAACCAATCTCATGTAACGACCCGAATATAAATACCCGGATTACGTTTCAAAGGTCGGATACCTTCGTTCGGATGTTGTAATTCAGGTACGGGTCGAGGTTTCAAACCTCGAAGATCAGTATTCAAGTGGGGATTTCGAACCCCAAACAAAAGAAGTCACAAAACCCAATTCAAACGAAAGTAAAGCGGAAGCAAGGTTTAGACACAAGGGCCACGACAGAGCCGGGTCAAAACCAAAACATAGTGGGTGAATGCCAATTTATCAAGTTAGAATATGTTAGCCAGGTTCTTCGGTTCGCCAAGAGATTCCCGTCATAGAAGCGAGGAGCAAACAAGAGCGGTACCTAACACTATCCACGAAGTCAGGCCCGGTAATCGCCTGCGGGTCCTCTGACCGCGCTGAGGCCACATAACATGCCTATACCTAAATAAAAGATGACTAATGCAGTACAAGATTTAAATCACACTATCATGCCCCTAGTAAATATATAATATGCAGAAAAGAATTGTAAAAGGCCCAAGACAATGCCAAGTGGCATATCCCTCTCCTACCTCTGCACCCCTTCCCGTTAGTGCAGAGACTGGCCAGTTCGGTGCTATAGCATAGCAATTTCCTCGTGGTGGTGCACTAACCACGGCATCATCATATCATCTCATCTCTTGCCCGATGGTGCTGGGCTATCAAATCATGCTCATATCGACTCGATAGACTCAGAACACCCGATGGGGCTGGGCTACCCTATGACCCTAGCAAAGACTCTAGGACTATCATAGATAACGGTCGTTCTGTATTCAAACACACAAAGTAAACACATGCTCAGTTCAATGCGATCCTAGCATGATACTACATGGCATGCTTTAATATGCAACAAAACTACACATTACATGACACATCAGGCAGGAGGTCCAGGTTACTGAGTAAGTCCCGTAGGATACTTACCTGAAGATGCGGAACAACAAAATAACGCAAGCAAGGGCCCAAATGCAAGTCCAAAGCAATCCAAAAGCAATACACACCTATCATCAAGCCATTTCCATAAGCTACCGGTCCATCATTCATACACACAAACTCCAAGTTCCCAACATCCTCAAAACCAATCGATAGTAAAACCATTTTTCAAAACCTTTCTGATATGATCAACATCACCCAAAATCATTCTTCCAATCATACCCATTGATAAAATCGTACCAACCATATTTTCCAAACTCTTAAATCCCAAATTAAATCAACTCATATTCAAAATAATTTCTCAAATCATACTTGGCTAAATTCCGACATTAATATATATATATATATAGAATTAATTCCGACATTTCGGTTTTCCAAACACAATCCTTAAAGAGATACTTCTGAAACTTGGAAAATCTCTCCATTTTAAATACTTTACCAACAATGTTTATCTAAAATAAACACCAAAATAATCCATCTTTATAAATCACATATTTAAATCATATAACAACATTTTCCAAATAATAATATTTCTAACACAACTTAATATACATCATAATTTCAGAAATATAATATTTCAAAAAGATAAACCGAGTTTTATATTTATATATTAATATAACAAAATACACCCATAACATAGACATAATAAATCACAACAACAATAAAAAAACACTCCACTAACCCAAAGCTCACAATCCGGATGGAAGGAGGAAACCAGCCCAAAGGAAAAGAAAGAAAGAAAGAAGGCCCGACCCAGGCCTGAGCCCACACCCAATTCTGAAGAAAAGGACCCGGATCCAAGATACCCGAATAGAAATAGGCACACGACCCGAGCTCAATCAGAAAGCAAAGGAGGAGGATCTGGATCCGGAATAAAATTAATTAGGCCCAACCCGAAAACAAATCCGGATCCAACTCGAAAAGAAAGAAAAGGGGCCCAAGCCCGCTCAGCCCAAACTTAAAGAAGAAGGAGAGCTCCGTCTTCACCTTGCTCGACTGTGAGGAAGAACGGAAGAAGGGAGAAGAGAAATAGAACTCGCCGGCGGCTTGCTTTCCGACCACAACCACCACCAAACCGACCGACAAGATAACCCGACCAAAACCGACCCCAAAAGAATGAAACACGAGTAAAGAAGAGGGATGGAAATGAGGCTCACCGAGGGGGCGGATATTTCACCGGATAATGTTCGTCGGAGGTTCTTCGAGCTTCGAAGGAGGAGGATCGGCGCCGAAATATCCTTTTTGGGGACGAACAGAGGAGGCGGAAGGGACGTGGTGATGATGCAGCTTCCTGGCTCGGCTCTTGGGATTCGACGGCGCTCATGGCCACCACTGCTACTGCTCGAAGCCGGGGAAGCTCGGATGAAGGCGCTCGCTCTCGTCGCTGGAGAACAGGGGAGATTCTCGGCGACAAGGAGGAGGAGCTGGTGAGGGCCTACTGGCGGATGCTGAACGGAGATGGTGGCTCAGAGGCGGAAGGCGAGGTAATGATGGTGGTGATTTGGATCTCTGAACTTGTGCAGGGGATGAAACGGACGGAAGGAGTGGGGCTTTTGGGGATGATTTTCTGGGTTCTGCAGAGGGCTAAATGGGAAAACAGGGAAATGTTCCTTTGTGGGTTTTTGGTGAGGATGAAAGATGTAGGGGAGGGTGTGTACAGATACAATGAGGAGGCTGTGTACAGGAGGGAAGAAGACAAGGAAGAGGGAGGGACCAGCCTCCAAGTTTAACAGAATCCGAGAGAGGGAGGGAGGGGGAGAGAGAGAGAAAGAAAAAAAATTGAATATAGAAATGGTCCCCACAAAAGAATTCAAAATAGCGGAATTAGACTCAAACCCGCTCGCCCGATCGAATCCCGACTAAATCGAATTTAATCATATTTCAATTAAATATTTCAAGATAACGGAATTAAATTAATTTTATCAAAACTCAGAGCTCGAAGGCGGAATTAAATCCGCTAAAATCTAAATTCTCAAAACGATGCCGGAATGTCTTTAAAATCAAACTTACGCTCGAGGACGGGTTTTCTCACATTTTTACCGATTGAATAAAATAATAATTTATTTATTCAAAATAATAATAATATAATAATATAAAATAAATTCAGTCTTTACATCTCATTTCCTATCTATCTGTCAGGTATTGTCCGTAGATAAGTCATGTTGTTGTGTTGCATATGTTTTGCATAATGTTGGTACAAAATTTATTATCTTCATTTATGAATCCTTGTTTACTAATTTATGATTGACATATTAATACATATTCATTTTCTGTAAAGATGGCTACATAATCCTAGGTCTGTCTTATTGAATTTATATTCATGAGCTTTTTATTTAAATAATCATCTTCTGCAACAATGTTTTATAATCATAACGGGCTTGATTTATCTGTAGGGTGTATGCACTGGTTTTGCTCCTACGTTTGCCTTGGAAGAAGGAGCACCAAATTCCGAACTCGCATTTGCATAAGTTCCTCTTCTGGTTTCATATTTGTTCAGTTTTTTATCTGATTTTTATAGGATTTAGTTTCAGCGATGTTGAATTGCTTGTTCTATTTGGTATATGTGGTAACTGAGGCAAACCAACTTTCTTTTCTCGATTTAAGTGTAGTGAAATGAAAAGTAATCAATAATGAGAGGATTAATATACTCCCTCCGTTTCTAAATAACTGACTTTTTAATATTTATGCACGTATTTTAAAGTGATATAAATAATATAAAATATTATTTTTTTAATAAAATTTTTTTTGATAAAATCATACTTGTTAATAATAAGTATAATATTATTAAAAAAAATTAATTAAAATTTTAATATTTTTTATAGTTTTGACACTCCTAAAAATACGTGTTTGACTTGAAAAAGTTCCTTATTTGAAAATGGAGAGAGTAAAAAGGATTATAGAACAACGCTATAAAATGTTGGCTCTCGGCAATAGATGAGTCAAGTCGTTTGATGGTGATGACAGCTTTATTACTCGGTGTCCTGGTGTAAAGTAGAATCTTAAAAAAAAGGAGAATCAATTATTGATATGATTTGTTTTGGTATTAATTGAAATATAATCTATCACGGATAAACCTCTGACAACGTATAATTGTACGGGGAGACCAATCTACACGGTGAAAATATCGCCGTTTACATGGTACCTGTCACGGTTTCAGAAACCGTGAGAATGTTTTTGCGACGGTTTTAACCGTCGCTATAAATCTATAGTTGCTACTTTTACATTGAGCGGTCACGGTTTCTAAAACCGTGGAGAGCGTTCTGAGAAAATACGCTGCCATAAGGGATGCAAATGGGGATTATTGCGACGGTTTTGAAAACCGTCGCTATAAATATTCTCACAGTTTCTAAATCCGTGACCGCCCAATGGAGAGAGGCATATTTTCACGGTTTCTGAAACCGTGACCGCCAATTACTCACGGTTTGAGAAACCGTGATCGCCACCGTACCATTGGCGATAAATTAGCCATGTCAAAAGCAATTCGGTAATTGTAAACATGTTTTTTTTTTATTAATGTTCTTCCTAACAAAAACTCTTCCGTTTTTATTCATGATAATGATTGTCTCATGCCATTTGTGTCTCAATCATTTGACAGAATTATCCTGATGACCAAACTATGTTAGCTGGTATATCGGTTACTCAACAACATTCAACAAATCGCGATCCACTTGAAGAGGATGTGAATGTCATTCAGAAGGTTTATTTTAATGATTTTTATTGATAACCAAGATATGTGTACTCGTATTGGAACTGGTGTGAACAATCCTTTTTTTCCTTGCTTGTTTAGGATCAAAAGGATCACATCATGTATAGTATTTAGCTTAATACTCTTTTTAATGCACTACAGTTGTTGCAAAGCTGCTGAGACGGGTGACAAAAGCAAAAGGCTTCTTCTTAAGCTGAAGCAACTGACTGAAAGCATAAATATGGACTCGAGAAGGCCAAAGACCTACTGCTGGACCTTTTAGGTATGACGGTTCACGAAAATATCTTCGCAAATTACCCCTATTTTCTAGTATTCTTATATGGATTATTATTGTGCCGAGGTTTATTAGGATCTATCAAAGTGTACTTGATCCAATGATATGTGTTGTCTATTGCAGAGATTCGTGCCAATCGAACGCCCTTCTCTATGGAAAATGTTTGAACGTGTGTCTCTGGTTGAGTCTTCTTCCACTTGTAATACTATGACTGTTTTGGTGGTTTACATGTTATAATCACCTATTTTATTTTCTTTGTTTTCTCATTCTTTTATTATAAGGTACGGTAAGAACTACGGAGTAAGTTGCATTTAGGATACGAATGAGTGAATTTGGTTGATGTGCATTAGTGTCAAACATGAGTGAATTTGGTTGATGTGTATCAGTGTGTTGTTTCACGTATTGAATAAAGAAAGTGTTGTAATTATTCTCTGACAGAGGAATGGGATACCAATTATAACCGGTGTCTCTGAAGATTTTTTTCAATAAATGTGGAAATATTAATATCGGTTATTTACAAAATCGGTATTAAAATATATGTTCAAAAGTTTAATCGGTTATATTAAAAAATCGGTATTATATGTTCAAAAGTTAATACCGGTTTTTATGAAATAACCGGTAACCGATAAAATTAATATCGGTTACATAAACAGCGGTACTTATCAAGTTAATACCGGTGCCGTTAATACCGGTCCAATAACCGGTATCCGGTTTAGTAAATAACCGGTGTTAACCGACAATTTTGTACTGGTGAATGCAAATCCTGTCTAGATGATCAATCGAGAGAATATATGCAATCAAGAATTATGAGCACAAAGGTAATGAATAACAATAGAAATCAAAATCTCACAATTCAACCAATCATGTCTTCAAATCACAAGCGAAACAATGAGTTTCGCAACTCATACTCTAATGAACAATGAATTGTGTTTTGTGTTTATGTCTTTCTGTCTCTTCTCTAAGCTGATAAACCAGAACCGAACCAATGTTTTAACCTAAACCGAACCCGCTAAATCCCACCCAAACAAATTAAACAAAATTAAAAACAAAGGAGGTGGGATCCACAGGTCATCCCCTTCCTCCAGCTCCCGTGACCGCACTGAGTGTTGATCGACGTCGCTCGCCTAGCTCATCCAGCTCACTCGGACTCGCCTAGCTAGCCCGGGCTCGCCTTCCATCCCCGCTCACCCTCCCTAGCTCCTCACACCCGCTCTTGTGCTCACAGCCCTCGCCCGCGGCCCTCGCTCGCACCCACGAAGTTGTGCATGACTTTGCCGCTCTCGAGCCCGCCGAAGCTCTCGAGGTCACCCATGGCTTCCCGCACTTGGCTCTCATTACTTGCCACTCGCTCGCAAGCCTGACCCATGGAACAAAATCAAACATAGATGGAATAAGGAGGCGGAGGGAAACTCAGCGAGGTGCTCGCGGAGTCGGAGCTCTCGATCGAAGCTCTGGGCGTCGTCGGAGGCTCCCGATGGCTCCTCATAATATGCAAATATCACATAGATCCAAGTTCTGAGATGCGCGTTTGTAACGTTTAAAGCAAGATCGAACAAAGTAGCAAGTAGAAATGACACCCCGGTTTTTACGTGGTTCGGATCAAAGATCCTACGTCCTCGGGGTCTCAAGAGGCAGCCTTAATCCACTATAACGAGAAGATTACAAAAATAGGGGCGAGTTTATGCGTACAATAAAGATCTAAGCAAACAAGAACATAAAGCACAAAATAGAGACAAAGGGATGAAGAACACTCCCTAAGAGAACGAAGATCTCGAAGATACAATTTCGAGATCCAAGGCCGGGAAATCCAGGACACAGAAGCTAGTGACGCCGAAGGAGCCTTTGTCTTGCCTTCCAAAAGGAGAGCTAGAGAAGAAGACCTTCACTGGAGGAATCGACGATCACAACGCGGAAGGAGCAAACCTTAGATCGACATAGCTCTCTCTCTTTCTTTCTTTGGATTACCTGGATGCGCGGCTTGAGATTGCAACTCCTTTAATGAACAGGATCCCTTTTATAGACAGACAAGGGAACCCTAGATGAGGGGCTGCTTTAGGGCAAGAGATGGCTTTGACTCTAGCATCAGCTAGGCTTCTAAAAAATCCATGGGCCAGTAGTCACAAATTAGGTTGGGCCGAGTATTTGGCATCTGGTTTGATTAGGAGATCAAACCAATAGGGCTCAATACAATCCAGTCCAAACTTTCAAACAAGTTCTATACTATATTATAAATGTTACACTTATACAAATACGCATAAAAGACTAAGAGAAATATACAAAATCTCAACAATTGCCCCTGTAGTTCTCTAAGTCTGCTCTTGGCAAACACAACCTAAATGTGGATCAGAGGACCTCGTCCATCATTGGCTCAAACACTTGTAAAAAGAACATATATCAAGTTATTTCCTCCACGTGGAGGAAATTCCTGTAAAACAAAAACTTGTCAACAGTAACAATTTTTGTTCTAAAATCTGCAGGGTTTGGAGAGCCATCTATCTTCTTTATATGGATCACATTATCATCAATTTTCTCACAAATAAAATGATACCTAACATCTATATGCTTGGTTCTTTTGTGGTACATGGGATACCTGGACAGATACAATGCACTTTAACTATCTCTATACAGTAAAGAAGTATAGTGCTTTCTTTCTATCTCCTTCAAGAGACCTTGGATCCATATGGCTTCCTTACAAGCCTCGGTGGCTGCTATGTATTTAGCTTTTGTGGAGGATAAAGCAACAATAGGTTGTTGTTGGGATTTCTATGATATACAGTTACTTGCCCAAGTATAGAAAAAAGCAGTAGTAGACTTTCTATTGTATTTGTTTGAGGCATAATTTGCATCAACATACCCAAATTGTAACACCCCAAATATAAATATTCGGGTTACGTTTTGAAGGTTGGATACCTTCGTTCAGATCTTGCAATCCAAGTACGGGTCGAGGTTTTAAACCCAAAAAGTTAGTTTTTTTAAAGAGGGAATTTCGAACCCCAAAAGACGTGAAGGGCCGTTGTGTACCCCAAACCTGTCCTAGTTGACTAAGTCGCTCAAAACAGTTGAAGTTTCAAAACACGATAAAATGATATATGCGTATAACTTGCCACGGCAGAGCCGGGTCAAAACCAAAATATGAGATATAAAACAATTGTAATCAATGAGTTTATGAGTCGAGAAGTCAGTCTCTCGGTCAGTCGAACGCCAAACGGGAAACCCCGTCGTAGAAACATCGAGCAATTAAAATCTGCAGAAAAGACCTAAAACAATATTGCATTGCATGGGATTAGACTGAGGCCCTACGCATGCTATATCCCACACCAGCACACATTATGGTAATCCTAAAACAGATGCTCTTATACAAGACGAAAATTTAAATCACGTAACTCATGATTATCAGATATATTTATATAGATATATGCAGAAAAACTGTAAAGGTGCCCAAAGAATGTCAAGTGGCATATCCCCAAATCTCTAAAATTCCCGTACCTAATTATGAGGTAGAGCGCTCGATCTCAACCGAACCATATATATATATATATATATATATATATATATATATATATATATATATATATATATATATATATATATTATATATATATATATATATATATATATATATATATATATATCGAACCATACCGAACCATATGGATCGAATGAGAACACCCCTTAGGGTGAAAACTAGGAACAATTTTGGGTCATCGATTAGGTTGGAATTCAAGGTTGAGATTAAGCCCTATTTTCTTAATTTATTTAAAATAAAAATTGGGTCCCACCCCATAATCTGGAGCACTCTCGGTTGATAGGTGCGTGAGTCTGAGTTTTCATAATCTGTATTTCACTTTTATCCAAGATAATGGTTAAACTTTAACAATAATAATTATGTATCTACGAATAAATACTTTGCCTTTATTTTGCAATTTTTAACTACATAGCAAGTTTAAAAAATTGGGCTTCTATATATTAATAATGGTTATCGATTTACCGAATAATTATATGATATAATCATTCATTTATAATTTAATTTTTAAACAGGCTTCTATATACGAATAATGGTTACCAATTTACTGAATAGTTATATGATATAATAATTAATTTATAATTTAATTTTTAAATGCACACCATGTAATGTGCGGTAACTATATTAGTATCGTTTATATAGATAAGAATAATTGTTTTTATATACACGAATAACAACGTTACATTATATGAATAATGTACAATTTAATTGATAATTATTTTAAACTCCCCCAAACTAATAAATTCATACACAATCATCCTCGTACTCCCCCAAACTAGTAAATTCATAAATATTTATTCATTAGGATATGAATAAATATTCATTTGAAAATGAACTATTATTCCTACATATATCAACTATATTTGTAAATTACAGTTGAATGCGAATAATTAATCATCTCGATGCAAATAAATATTCCTATACTAATGAATTGTTATTCGTACGCACATACGGTTTTCATTACCGTGCATTTATTATTTGTTTGGATATGAAGAACTATTCATTGGAATATGAATAAATATTCATTTCAAAATGAACTAATAGTCATACATATATTAATGATATTTGTAAATTACGTCGCGATGCGAATGATTATTCATCTCAATAAAGAATTATTCCTATGGTAATGAATTATTCCTATGCTAATAAGTGTCTCTTTATGTATGAATAATTATCATTGATTCAATGAATAATGATTCACATTTTTATTGATATTTTCCATTTATTTAATATTTTGCTATTTTTTTCATTTTTTTCCAAATTAGTTATATAGCAAACTTAACAATAGTGGGTTTATATATATATACGAATAATAATTCATAATTTACCAAATAATGAATAGTTTTTATAGATAATTATTTTAAACTTCTTCTTACATACGAATACTCATTGTGGTCTCACCGAATAATGTACAATTTTTTATATTATCCTTTTAACCTCTTTAAAACTAATAAATGCATAAAAAAACCGAATCATCTTTTAAATTTAACCGAATAATATAATTTTAACTTACTAGCACAATCGTAATCTTATATACGAATAATATTTATAATTTAACTGAATGATCTCTCAAAATTAACCGAATAATATATAACATTTAACCGAGTAATCTTTCTAATTTAACCGAATAATTTAAAATTACATTATTCGTTTGTAAATATGTTTATGTGCATGCATATGTTAAATATTAATTTATAAAATCAGTAAATAAAAAACAGTTAGAAGATAGAAACAGAGAGTGGTTGTAATTAAATATTTACAATAAAGAAAAAAAACTTTGCCTTTTGCAGACCGATATCCTTTTTATTAATGTTTGGATGAATTTTGGAAAACAAAAGTTTACTGAAAAAATAAAATAGTCCTCCTACATACGAATAATTGGTGTAGTTTAACCGAATAATGTGTTTAACCACAATATGTAAAAAATGCTAAAAAAGAATAAATGTAAAAACAAAAAAAAATAATCCGTATATGCATACAGATACAGGGGTATACGGTATTTGAATCAAATGGGGTCAAAGCTAATGGGTCTCACGCGCCTAACATGGTCTTCAATTAAATGGGGCCCACCTATTTATTTTTTTAACTAAAAATTGTAATTAATCTATGTAACGACCCAAAAGTTTGGATATCCGAATATGCCTCCATTAATCCACTTAGAGGATTAATAAGGTTCGGATGATCCGGTTATTCGGGGTACGTTAAGGAAGAGTTTTGAATTCTTCCGTGAGCTTTAGATCTTACGACCGAGTACGAGTTATTACTTAGATTATTTATTTAGCGGAAGCGTAGATAAATTGTTAAAACGGGGATTTCGAACCCCAAAGCAAACGCATGCCCATTGGAGGCTAGAACCTGACCTAGGTAACTATCGCAAAACGACTTTTTAAGCGGAAGATAAAGGCGGAATTAAAGTACAACACATGTCGCGGCCTAGCCGGGTCAAAACGCAAAAGTAATAAGTAGCGAGAAAATACTAAAACGTGGTCCATGTCTCTCTCACTCTATCGTCCCATAGGTTGTGCCCGACAAACATCCACATATGATCACGCATATCGGGTATCAGGGGTACCTGAATCTAAAAACAAGAAAGATAACGGGGTCAATCATTGATTACTCATACATGTATGCACCAGCATACTCTGCGAGTACGTAAAAAGGCATATAAACGTGATGCGATAAAACTGTAAATACACTATCATGCTCCTAAGGCATAATATGAATATATAAATAAATGCGGTAATGGGTACCCAAATGATAACAATCAACCATATAATCCCTTTCCAAATGCTTGGAGGTTACACCATTCTTTATCGCCCAAATTCTTGGAGGATGGCCACCTATTATAACAAAGACAAAGAGAAGACAAGGGTTCATTTCGTTCCCTATGTTCCGTTCTATGTTATAATTCCAGTTTATACCCTACAACAATTCTATGTTGTAAAATATGCATGAATCTATCTCGTTACGACACTCATGTGTCACGAGTAACCTCATGAGTAAGTTCAGGGGATTTACCTGAAATCCGAAGGTAAGCACGGAAACCAACAAGCACCAAGTGTAAACATGAATCAAGCGCCTTCGAAGAATCCCACACAAACGACTCAAGATCGAACACCCTCGGGAGTCCTTCGGAACACCTTCCAAACACCAAATATCAAGTTGAAAAACCCAAGGTCCTTCTAGAACACTCCACTGCAGCCCCAAAGATCGGTCAGTTTGGAGGGGCAAATCACCTTGGATTTGAATGTTTGATATATTATTGAAATCGCATTCAAAGACGGAGCTAAGGGCTTAAGAATCACTCCATTTGGATCAATATTGAGGGAGTTATGGCTTTTTGAATGGAAGGCAGCCAAAAAGGACTAGCAATGGAGATAGACTTCTTTTCTCTCCCTTTTCTCTCAAGTGATGGCTTGTTCTTTATGAATGAGTGAGGTTGAGCCTTAGGGATCAGATTTAAAGAATGGGAGAGGGCTCCTTTGGTCAAAGCATGGGAGGGGTGATGGAAAAGAGAGTGGGTGAGATGAATAGGATCCTAGCTTGTCATATGATCAAATCAAAGGGAGTGGGTGAGATGTGTGCAAGGAATGGATGGGGCGGCTGCCCTTATATTAGCAAGACGTAAATCCCGAGTTCGTGACGCGTTAAAATCCGTTACATTTACAAGATACGAGAAAAGGGGCTCGGGTATATATTTCTTTCATAAAATCCATAATTAAACCAATGTAAAGCCATCCATAAATTTTAAATTTTCCGGGTTTTCATGATCATGAGGGAGGATAATATTCGGATTATCCTACGGATATTTTATAAATATTAATTAAATTCCGGTCTTTACAATCATCCACCTCTAAAACAAGTCTCGTCCTCGAAACCAAAAAGATTTAAACCAGTGGAGAAGGTTTTAAAATTTGAGTCCTTGAATCGGGCCGAAGGGCACACAATCATCTCGGATGCGTCGTCCAAGAATCTCATGTCACCTTTGCCACAGTCGTAATAGCCCCGAACGGTTTTGCCAAGCATGTGATGGGCGCCCCCATCACATCTCGCCTCGACCGCCGAAAATATCACAACTCGAGAGGGTTCATCATACTACCGCTAGGTCTTAGCGAAATTTCCACGAGTGCCCCCGTGAAAAGCTCGTATCCACTTCGTGAAGCATAACTAGTTTACCCGGATAATGGAACCTTAAAGTCGCTTATTTTCCAATCAATCTCAGAATTCAAGGTGTTTGGTGTCCCGACACGATCTTAGACCTAGGCACTCCTAGTCTCAACTCAACTCGACCCTCGAGAGGTGGGCATCCTCCTCTAAGGTCAAAACCCATGATCTTACCAAAGATATCTCATCTACACGTTTCTCCTTCCCAATTTCTCATACGGTAGAGGTGGCTCATCCACCTCTAAGGTTCATCCATAAGGTCTCACTATAACCTATTCCTCGAACGAGAGGGTGGACTTCATCCACCTCTAAGGGTTACTCCCATATTCCATCCTTCTAGGTTCAGATTCCTCTATCAAGATACTCTACTACAAGGCAACTCCTTCGTGTAGTCAGGGTCATCGTCTACTAACTGTGGAGCATATTAGGACGTTCCCTAATACCGCTCTCACCTAATAAGGAGTAGCACACAGCCATGTTACCGTAACTTGCACACGACTGCCCCTCGGGCTAGTGATACAAGGTTACGTAAAAAGTGTGTGCTAGCACCCTCAACACATAACTCATCTATACGCCATCTAATCATCCCGTCGTAAAATATCACGAAACAGCGATAGCACATCATATCAAGGCATAACATAGCATATCATAGCGGCCACTCATGGGCCCACCACGCATATAAATCACATAAGTGCACACTCAGCACTAAAGTAAACACAGAATCATCAAGAATGCAACTAAAGGATAACATCATAAGAGACACTCATCGGCCGTCTCACGAGGTAAGGACTATATCCTCACGTGGCTCTACATACGAGGCTAACAGCTCGTCTAACACTCCCCCATAACTGGCCCGTATACTATCCTCTGTCTCCCATGTAGCCTGCTCGGGACTCCTCCTAGCCCACTGAATCAAGACCAAAGGCACCTCTCTACGTCTCAGTTTCATGACCCGGCGGTCAAGAACGGCTATCAGGCACTCCACGAAGGTGTGGTCGGGCTCTAACTCGAGACCAGAGTGATCAAGAACATGACTCGGATCGGGCTCGTACTTCCGAAGTTGCGAGACGTGGAACATGTCGTGGATGCCAGCTAATGTAGTCGGTAGAGTCAATCTGTAGGCTACCTCTCCTACTCGTTCCAGGATCTCGAATGGTCCTACATATCTAGGGCTCAGCTTGCCCTTTATACCAAAACGCCGGATCCCTCTCGTCGGCGATACTCGCAACCAAACATGTGCGACCCTCAGATGCTTGCGAATGCGCCTAACCTGATCGGTAGCCTCCTGCACATACTGGGTCAATGTACCAACTACATCCCCAGGCTCATCCCAGCATATCGGCGACTTGCATCGCCTCCCGTACAACGCTTCAAAAGGAGCCATCTGAATCGAAGAATGATAGCTGTTGTTTTACGAGAGCTCCACCAGCAGAAGATGCCTCACCCATAGGTTTCCCCACTCAAGTACACATGCTCTCAGCATATCCTCCAAGGTCTGTATCGTCCGCTCACTCTGACCGTCCGTCTGCGGATGATAAGCTGTACTAAAGTGCAACTTGCTCCCCAGAGCCTAGTGCACCTACCTCCAAAATCTCGAGGTGAACCTGCCATCTCTGTCCGACACAATCCTCTCAGGGACTCCATGTAGCCTCACAATATGCTGCACAAATAACTGTACCAATGTGGACACCGGCCACGTCTCCTAAATCAGAATAAAATGAGCGGTTTTGGTCAACCTATCGACCACCACCCATATCGCATCAAATCCTCGGACATCTCTCCTAAGTCCGGTAACAAAGTCCATGGTGATATCTGTCCACTTCCACACGGGGTCGGGAAGTGACCTGATTATCCCTCCAGGCTTCTGGTGCTCAATCCTCACCTGCTGGCAGACCTGACATCTCGCAAAAAACAATGCGATGTCAGTCTTCATCCGGCGCCACCAAAAGGTCCTCCTCAGGTCCTGATACATCTTATTCGATCCCGGGTGGACCGAATAAGGAGTAGAGTGCGCCTCTATCATGATCTTCTACCTCAGATCGTGTACCTCGGGTACCGTAACTCGTCAGATCTCTCTACAACTCTGGTCGTGTTGTCAACCTCGACAAGGTGACCTCCTGACGAGTCTTCCTACTCAGCGCATCGGCCACTACATTGGCCTTCCCGTGATGATAAACTATGTCGAGCTCATAGTCCTTTATCAACTCAAGCCACCTCCTCTAGCGCATGTTCAACTCCTTCTGCGTGAAGATATATTTCAAGTTCTTGTGATCGGTCATAATCCTCACTGACGTACCATACAGGTAATGCCTCCAGATCTTGAGCGCATGAACCACCGCGGCTAGCTCAAGATCGTGAGTGGGGTACAACTCCTCCCCCGTCTTCAGCTGGCGTGAAGCATAAGCGATGACCCGATCTCTCTGTTGTAACACACATCCTAACCCTGAACTCAAAGCATCAGGGTAGACCACGAAGTCCTCCGTCCCCTCGGGGAACGCTAACACTGGCGCGAACGCCAACTTCTTCTTCAGAAGCTCAAAACTGGCCTGACAGGCCGGACTCCACTCGAAGGGCACTCCCTTCCTCATCAGTTGTGTCATCTCCCTAGCTATGTTGGAGAAACCCTCGACGAACCATCGGTAATAGCTATCCAAACCCAAGAAAGACCGAATGTCTCTGACGGTCTTGGGGACCTCCCAAGCAACGATAGCCTCAACCTTTAAGGCGTCCACTGCTATCCCTGTTGCAGATATGATGTGCCCCCGAAACATCACCTCTAAGAGCCAGAACTCACACTTGCTGAACTTCCCAAACAACTTGTGCTTCTGCAGAATCCTCAGCACAATCCTCAGGTGCTCGGCATGCTCCTCTCTGCTCCTCAAGTAGATCAAGATATCATCAATGAATACAACCACGAATCTGTCAAGATAGTCGACGAACACCATGTTCATCAACTCCATAAAAGTTGCTGGCACGTTGGTTAGCCCGAACGGCATAACCACAAACTCGTAATGACCGTATCTGGTTCTGAAGGCGGTCTTCGGGATGTCCTCACCCTTCACTCTCAACTGGTGGTAACCCAATCTCAGATCTATCTTCGAAAACACAACGGCTCCCTACAGCTGGTCCATCAGGTCGTCTATCCTTGGCAGCGGATAACGGTTCTTCACTGTGGCCCAGTTTAACTCCCGGTAATCAATGCACAACCTCAACGATCCATTCTTTTTCTTGACGAACAGCACTGGTGCTCCCCATGGCAAAGCGCTTGGTCGAATGTAGCCCTTCGAGGCTAACTCCTCTAGCTGAGCCTTCAGCTCAGCCATCTCCGTCGGTGCCATCCTATACGGTACCCCCGATATCGGCCTCGTGCCCGGCTCTAACTGAATGGCGAAATCAACATCTCGCTACGGCGGAAGTCCTGGTAGCTTGTCGGGAAAGACATCGGCGAACTCGCTAACAACGGGCACATCTGCTAGGCTGGGTTGCTCGCGATCCACCTCCAAAGTGTAGCACCAATAGCTCGTGCATCCCTGATCTAAGAGTCTCGTCTCTCGCACTGCGCTGATCTGGGCTCCATCCCTCTTGGGGTCACTCCCCCAAACCTGGTGCTCCGTCCCATCCTCTGCAAGGATCGAAACTGTGCGGGTCCTCAGGTTGATAATCGCTCCATAGAAGTCCATGAAATCCATACCAAGGATCATCTCATCCTTCTGCATCGGCATGACTATAAGATCGGCCGGCAACTCTCGTTCCCCTATCCGGATGGGGCATCCTACGATCTTACGTCCCGTCCTAACCCTAGCCCCATCTGCCAGACGCACTACTAATGTAGGACAAACTGTACATACTAGCTTCAACCTAGCTACGCATGCATCTGCTATAAAGCAGTGGGTTGCCCCAGTGTCAAACAAAATGCGGATAGTAGTTCCACAGAAAGTAATAGTACATGTGGAAGTCGGAGCTGACATATCGCCGTTCCGCAGCAGGAATGCACGGGGCGGTTGGGGTGGCATGAAACTGGTGTCTGCTGCAATAACTGCCAGTTGAGCAGAACCTCTGCCTCGTCCTGGCCCTGCCGAAGACTGTGACGACTGCTGCTGATAAGCCCCTCGGCCGCCTTGGCCTCCTCGGCCTCCACCTCGACCTCCACGGTATCCACCATCTCTCTGTCCCTGGCCCGCGGAAGTCCCTCTCCCTTGGCCCTGCTGGTGCGGTGTCTGAGACGGCTGCGGAGCCTCCAAAAGGCATAAGGTAGGTGCAGTTGATGATGCAGATGGGGCTTTGCCCTGTGGACAGACAATAGAACGGTGCCCAAGTACTCCGCATGTATAACAGGCCATCGCCTTCCTCGGGGTCGCTGAATGATAGTGACCCTCCTCGTAACATCCGTGACAAGTGACAGCCCTCACCTTCGCCTCTTTGTAAGACGACATCGGTATAGCTGGAATGGGTCCGATGCCTCTACCTCCATGTCCTCCTCCTTTCGCCAGTGGCCTGATCCAAGTGCCTCCCTTAGACCTCCTCTCTGCAGGTCGCGGCCTCTTCTCGCCTGAAGGAGCGCGGGTGGAGCGAGAACTCGAACTGCCCAGCTGCAGCTGCTGATCATATCTCAACACAACATCTAGAAACCTATCAAAGGTAGTAGACCCTAGGTGGGAGGCGTGCAGCAGAACCTCCTGAGGAAGCCTCCTCGATAACATCCTAATCTTCGCAGTATCCGTCCTGCAAAGCTCCCCACAATATACTAACTCGGCCTTAAACTGTTGAACGACCTGGGTGATAGAAAGCGAGGGATCGTAACCATTATCGTAGAAGGCAGTCTCTCGGGCATCCTGCATCCCTGGTGTGCAATACTCGCGTAGCATCATCTCCCTAAACTCAGCATATGTCCAGGTCTCTCCCGACTCTGTAGACTCTCCATGTGTCAAATGCAGCATAACGCAGCTGTCCCACTGCGAGTCTCTGATGCTCAGTCTCGGGTACGGGTAGCAGCTCGAACAACCCCTCGATCATATAAAACCATTGCTCTATTTCCTCTCCCGGACTACCTAGAAACTGTGGCGGGCTACTCTAGGCGAACCTCTTCACCAAATCCACATGACGTCCCTCAGATCTAGGCTCCTTCTCCTGACCCTGTCGCTGGTCTCCCCCAAGCGGGGTCTTGGTCTGCTGCTGCTCTCTACGGTCACCCCCTCCGGGTGCACTCTCCTGATCCTGCTGCTGCTGCATCAACGCCATCAGCGTGCACACCAACTGCTCTAACCCAACTCTATCGGTAGGCAGCTCAGTCTGAGTCTCAGTCTGTCTATCTCCAGTGGTACGACCTCCACGAGGTCTACCTCGGCCTCTACCTCGGCTGCTCGCATCTCCGGGACCAGTCCATCCTCTCGTCTCAAACATGGTGCAACTGAAGATATGAGTGTACTCAATATACACCTCAATGAAACGTCTTCTTCAAGTAAGACAGCCCTCAGGCACATTCATTTCACATAATTACATCCCTTCAAGGGGATGGCTCGTAGGCACAGTTTTATATCGCACGGAAGCTAACTAGATAGCTATCCTTCGAGGGATAGCTTGGCGAGTCCGCCTCTAAATCCTATCCCACTCCAACCACCATGGTTGCTCCCTTGGAGTCTTCTTCGACCAGCTGTAATGGAAAACTAGTATTTTGCCTACCAGAATCCCGTTCTACATCTCTATAAGATGTCTATCGCCTTTACACTACCCATCGATCCTATCTCTCATCTAGAAGGATCCTAGTTCATTTTCATTTCCAAAGGGATTTCAACTTTGCCCTTTAAAACCTTTTAAAATCCTTTAAAACTTCGAAAACGGTGGGCGGATTTTGAAAATGTTTTATAACTCGTGCGTACTCAGGTCGAGCAACCTTCGCTCTGATACCAACTTTGTAACGACCCAAAAGTTTGGATATCCGAATATGCCTCCATTAATCCACTTAGAGGATTAATAAGGTTCGGATGATCCGGTTATTCGGGGTACGTTAAGGAAGAGTTTTGAATTCTTCCGTGAGCTTTAGATCTTACTATCGAGTATGAGTTATTACTTAGATTATTTATTTAGCGGAAGCATAGATAAATTGTTAAAACGGGGATTTCGAACCCCAAAGCAAACGCATGCCCATGGGAGGCTAGAACCTGTCCTAGGTAACTATCGCAAAACGGTTTTTTAAGCGGAAGATAAAGGCAGAATTAAAGTACAACACATGTCGCGGCCTAGCCCGATAAAAACGCAAAAGTAATAAGTAGCGAGAAAATACTAAAACGTGGTCCATATCTCTCTCACTCTATCGTCCCATAGGCTGTGCCCGGCAAACATCCATATATGATCACGCATATCGGGTATCGGGGATACCTGAATCTAAAAACAAGAAAGATAACGGGGTCAATCATTGATTACTCATACACGTATGCCCCAGCATACTCTGCAAGTACGTAAAAAGGCATATAAACGTGATGCGATAAAACTATAAATACAATATCATTCTCCTAAGGCATAATCTGAATATATAAATAAATGCGGTAATGGGTACCCAAATGATAACAATCAACCATATAATCCCTTTCCAAATGCTTGGAGGTTACACCATCCTTTATCGCCCAAATTCTTGGAGAATGTGCCAACCTTTATCGAATGCTCGAAGGTTCGGCTACGCCGCAGTCTTTAGGGAATCCCGATAATCACCACACAATAACATAGAATAGGATGGCCACCTATTATAACAAAGACAAAGAGAAGACAAGGGTTCATTTCGTTCCCTATGTTCCGTTCTATGTTATAATTCCGGTTCATACCCTACAACAATTCTATGTCATAAAATCTGCATGAATCTATCTCGTTACGACACTCATGTGTCACGAGTAACCTCATGAGTAAGTCCAGGGGACTTACCTGTAATCCGAAGGTAAGCACGGAAACCAACAAGCACCAAGTGTAAACACGAATCAAGCGCCTTCGAAGAATCCCACACAAACAACTCAAGAACACCCTCGGGAGTCCTTTGGAACACCTTCCAAACACCAAAGATCAAGTTGAAAAACCCAAGGTCCTCCTAGAACACTCCACTGCAGCCCCAAAGATCTATCAGTTTGGAGGGGAAAATCACCTTGGATTTGGATATTTGGTATATGTATTGAAATCTGATTCAAAGACCCGAGCTAAGGGCTCAAGAATCACTTCATTTGGATCAATATTGAGGGAGTTATGGCTTTTTGGATGGAAGGAAGCCAAAAAGGACTAGCAATGGAGATAGGCTTCTTTTCTCTCCCTTTCCTCTCAAGTGACGGCTTGTTCTTTATGAATGAGTGAGGCTGAGCCTTGGGGATCAGATTTAAGGAATGGGAGAGGGCTCCTTTGGTCAAAGCATGGGAGGGGTGATGGGAAAGAGAGTGGGTGAGATGAATAGGATCCTAGCTTGTCATATGATCAAATCAAAGGGAGTGGGTGAGATGTGTGCAAGGAATGGATGGGGCGGCTGCCCTTATATTAGCAAGACGTACATCCTGAGTTCGTGACGCATTAAAATCCGTTACATTTACAAGATACGAGAAAAGTGGCTCGGGTATATATTTCTTTCAATGTTTTTGGAATGTTAGAGGTCTTGGAAAGACTAACATATGGACGGATCTCAGGGCGATGCGTATTAATGAGCACATCTCTCTAATGGCAGTTGCGGAAATCAGAACAGACAAAATTCCGTCGGAGAAAGTCTGGCAGTCTAGTGGTTTTAACAAATCCGTTTTGTTGGTAGGAAATGGTAGAGCGGGAGGTATTGGCTTACTTTGGAATGTGAACTCTTTTTTAAATGAATCAATTGAGGTCGAAGTTGTATTGCCAAGAGTGATTCGAGTTAAGTATTCTTGCCTAGATAGAAACTTCATGGGAATTATATTTTTTATTTATGCCCCCCCTCTCATGCATTTGATAAAGACGCGTTCTAGCATGACTTTACGAACATCATTACTAGTGAGCCTTTACCATGCTTGGTAATAGGAGACATGAATGAGATAGGCAACAGTAGTGAAAAGCTTGGGGGAATATCAAACAGTCAGTCGAGGTATCATAGACTAAATCAGTTTAAAAATCAGTGCTCTATGCTGGAGATCCCGTCCTCGGAAAATCAATTTACCTGGAGGAAAAAAAGGGAAGAAGAGGGCAATATTTTGGAGAAATTAGATCGTGTTCTAGTTCAGCATGAGTTCCTCGAATGCTTCCCCGATTTAGCAACATTCAATGGTGCTTTTACTGTCTCAGATCATTGTCCTATTTCTTTGAGTCTCAATACTAGAAGAGAATTCACACCACCACCATTTAAATTTGAAAATATGTGGCTACAAAGGAGGGATTTTCGGAATATTGTCAAACAAGTGTGGAGAATCAGATGCAATGGGTCAGCAATGTATAGATTAATGTATAAAACCAAAATTCTTAAAAGAAAGGCAAAGGAATGGAATAGGAACTCCTTTGGGAATATTTTTCGTCAAATACAGCTTGTGGAGAAAGAGCTGGTAAACATCCAATCAAATAGTGTATCCAGGTCAGGTAATGGTAATTCTATAGAAAGTCAAATGATCACTAAAAAAGAAAAGCTTTTGCAATTCCTGAAAGAGTATTGGGGTCAGCGAGCAAAAGCTAAACACCTCAAGCTAGCTGATTCGAATACGGCTTATTTTCATAGAGTGGCTTCTGGGAGACGAAATAGGAAAATAATAAGAAGTATTACCACAACTTCCGGCACACAGATTATAGGAGAACAAAATATTCGGGGTGAAATAAAAAATGATTTTGAGAGACGGTTCTCGAAAGAGCAGATAAACAGGACACTTCTTGATGGGTATCTTGATCTAATTACACACTCTATAACGGAAGAAGAAAATAGGAGACTTATTCAGCAACCAACTAACAGAGAAATAAAAGGTGCTATTTGGTCTTTAGGGCTCAACAAATCCCTTGGACCTGACGGAATGACGGCTAAGTTTTATAAAACGTACTGGGACATTGTTAGTAATGATGTCATTAAAGCTGTCAAGGCTTTTTTCCACTCGGGAAGATTGCTCCGACAAATTAATCATACTTTCATCACTCTTTTGCCAAAGTGTGACAATCCTGCCAAAACGTCAGATTATAGACCCATCAGTCTATGTTCTACAATAGTACAATCTACAAAATAATATCGAGAATATTAACAGATAGACTTAAGAAAGTGATTGGGAAGTTAATCCACCCGTTTCAAGGAGCTTTTGTCTCTGACAGAGCTATTCAAGATAATATCCTGATTGCACATGAGATTTTCCACTCTTTTAAATCTAGAAAGGGAGTGGAAGGATGGCTAGCTATTAAACTAGATATGGAGAAATCTTATGATCGGGTAGATTGGACCTTCACCGAGGCAATAATGAGGAAATTCGGTTTCAACCGGCAATTTATCAACTTGATTATGGAATGTGAAATAACTGTTTTATTTTCTGTATTAGTCAACAATGGCCCGACAGAGGTATTTAAGTCGTCTAGAGGCCTAAGACAAGGTGACCCCTTGTCCCCATTCCTTTTTATCCTCGGTGCAGAAGTACTTGTCAAAAAACTGACTTTGGAATCCAATCTCAAACAATCTGGTATTGGCTTTCATTTTGGTCATTCTGGTCCAAGGATTCCGTTTTTGGCTTTTGCTGACGATATCATTATTTTCGCAAAAGGTAACATGGCAGCATGCGAAAAGGTTAGAACTATCGTTGATGAATATTGTCGCCTTTCAGGGCAAAAAGTTAATTACAATAAATCTTCTTTTCAAGGATCCCCTGGGATTCATGCTTCGCGAATATCAACAATAGAAGGGTGCCTAAATATTTCGCAGCACACTAAACTTGATAAGTACTTGGGATGTCCAATAGCAAATGGGAGAGTAAACAAAAAGACTTTGGAAGAAATTATTGGTAAAACAACCAGTCAACTTGCTAAGTGGAGGGTCGATTCACTGTCCCAACACGGCAGGTCTGTATTAATCAATTCGAATTTAGCTTCCAAACCTCTTTTTTCTATGCAAAGTTTTATGCTCCAGTGTCAATACACTCGACACTAGATGAAATAAATATGACTTTCTTCTGGAATAAGGACCTCCAATATAAGCCTCTAATAGGATGGGACAAAGTGTGTAGGTCAAAAGCAAACGGGGGAATGAGATTACGAAAGACAAAGGAAATGAATGAGGCACTACAAATGAAATTAATATGGAAAATCATTGCAGAACCAGATAACAGTTGGGTCAGAATCATTAATCATAAATATCTGAAATCGATGCATGTGCTAAATTTTGATAAGAAAAGAAATGCATCATGGCAATGGACGCAACTTCGGAAATTGATTCAGCCATTTAAGGAAGGTCTTGCATGGTCAGTAGGGGATGGTAAATCTATTAAGTTTTGGAAAGACGATTGGGCTCCAGTCCAGGATATACAAGGTATTTGCCTGGAGCCAAGTAAGATTAACATGGAGGAAACAGTCGATCAGTATATCCGAAACGGGGTATGGAATGTGGAGAAACTTAGATCAGTATTGCCAAGAGGAATTGCACAACGACTAGCTGAGATTCCTCTTCCAAAAAATCAAATACAAGACAGAATGTACTGGTGGCCTGATAAAAAGAGGTGGTTTACGACAACAAGTGCGTATAATCTCACTACAAAAACCACATTGTTGACAGGTGACAACAATGCATGGATTTGGAAAATTTAACGTTCCTCCCCAGATTAAGAATTTCCTATGGAAATTGTGCCATAATGGACTCCCGACAGCTGCTCGACTATCTAAACGAGGCATCGCAATCCCTCCTTATTGTTCTATGTGTAATCCCCATGAGGAAGATGCCACTCACTTATTCTTCGAATGCAAATACTCACTATGTTGTTCAAGCCTATCATCAAAGGTGAAATCGGAAGTCTCACACTACATTAGGACATCGAGAAATATAGAATAAAAAATGACAAAGTTGGCTGGGTTACTAACCCCTCAACAAAAACAAAAACTGGCCTTCCAATGGTGGACCATATGGATAGTACGTAACAAATTTATTTTCCAACAACAAAAATTGCCAAACACAAAAAGTTTTGTGAGGAAAGTCGAATCTTATGTAAGTGAGTGGAACAAAGCTGAAAAGCATGACATGAGAGGCAACGATGAGCCAGATCACCGACTAAATACTTCAAGGAAAGTTACCACAAATAGGAAAAGGGAGAAATGGAAGAAGCCTCCGACTGGGAAAATGAAATTAAATTTCGATGGGTCGGCACCAGCACAGCGACCAAGTTCGATAGGGTACATTATTCGTAATGACACGGGTCAATCAGTGGCAATGGGATGTGCTCTAATTAGATACCAATCTCCTTTAATGTCAAAAGCTTTGGCGTTAAGAGCAGGGATTTTAAAAGCCCTAGAAATGAAAATCCCAAAGCTTATTATCGAGGGAGACTCATTAATCATCATTAACTACCTCAAGTCTAAAACCAAATGTCCATGGGAAATTGAGTTAATAATGTCTGACATTAGCACTCTTCTTACATGGTTTTACGAAGTATCGTTTTCTCACATTCTTCGTAAAGGCAACTGTGTGGCAGATAAGGTTGCACACCTTGCTCATGTTGCCTCCAACCCTACTCCACACACTGACCCATGTCTTGTTGACCTCATCCGTAAGGATACTATCGGATAGCGCTTGTTCGCATCCGAATCTTTACTCAATAAAAAAAAAACATTATGTCCTATATATAAATATAAAAAAAATCTAATTTGTTTTTACAATTTTTGTTTTTCCTATAAAAATTGACTTTTTAAATCACAAATTTAACATTTTTTCTAATATATTTATATAAAAAAATATTTTTCATATATACATATATGTGGAAAAACAAATTTAGCCCCCGTTAAGAAAATTTCTAGATCCGCCATTGTGTGTGTGTGTGTTTGTATATATATATAGAACAACTTTCCTATGAGAACACCCCATACCATGTAATGGAGGGGCAATTGTGGACCCTTGGATCTAAAGAAATGAAGGGAGGAGATTGATTTAAAAAAACACAATTAACCGTATAACTAACTAGTATTCATATTTAACATTAAATATGAATACTAGTTGGTGTAACCGTATATTTAAATATTAATAGTAGTATGCAATACGAAATTTTTATTAGTTTGTAAAATATGAATATTTAATAATTTATATTTGAATAATTATGTTACTAAATATGAATATTAACATATTTGGTGAATAATAGTTGGTGGTTACAAGTTTTAAACGTTTAACCAACTAGTATTCATATTTAAAACTAAATGTGAATACTAGGTAGTTACATGCTTCTTTCAAAACAAAGGCTGGCCCTTAATTCTTTTAAATCTAATGGCCCAAATTTGTCCCTCCATTACATGGTAAGAGTTGTTTCACCGGAAAGAGCCTATATATATATATATATATAGAAGGACTTTCACATGAGGAGGGTGCTTACCATGTAACATGGGGAGGATTGTGGACCATTAGATCAAAATCATTCAATGGACAAGATAAATCTTTTTTTTTAATGAGAGAAGGATAATTGTAATTAATTTTGAAGAATTAACGGTTACACGGAAATCCAACTGCCTTCTCTCAATTCATGAAATCTACAGTAATCCGTAATTTTTTTCCGACTTTTCTCTCCCTCGTTGATATTTGCCATTAACGTACAGTAAAGATGCCATATGGCTTCAAAGCCTTCAATTAATGATGAGTTCTTTGTGGAAAGATTATTTCCCAACTTTTATTGAAAGATTTCAATTATTTTCCATTAACGTACAATAAGAGGCCTGTAATGCCAAATCTTAATCCAGATGCATGTAAATTAGGATCATATAGGATATGTTATATGTATAGATGAATGTATAAAACGATAGGATCTTAGGTGGCTCAAGTGACTGAAGACGAAGGAGCATCACATGGCTCAAGGATCTGGCGCCAAGTTTTGAATGGGTTTATGAAGAAAGTCAGACAACACTTGCTTCTCGGCCCATTACTGTACACGGCCCAACCCATTTCTCTCTCGATAGCCCAAAAGCTTCCTCAGACGCTCCAACGGCTCAAAACTGTCCTTGCTAATCCAAACACTGCGTTTGGATCATCTGGGACTCGGTTATAAAAGCCCTCTTTGCAACCCTAGAGAGGTGGTTGAGCGTCACTGTTAAGCTTCCGCCCCACAAGAGAAAGAGAGAGAGAGAAACCCTAGACGACGATTTGGAGTCTTCTCTATTGGGAGCTTGAATCCTCAAGTCCCAAATGAGATCTAAGGAGATCTTGCTAGAAGAAGGAAGAAGATGGAGCCTCGCTCAGGTTGCTGAACCTTTGAGCTCGTTCTTCATCAACCTCCAACCTGCTTCGTTCTCAGATGAAGTGAAAGGGAGTATATGTTCCTCTCTTCGTGTTTCTCCTTATCTGTTTCACAGTTGAGCTGCCAGATCTAGGATCGTTAAACTCATTTATCTGTACTCTTGTATCCATGATCCGTACTCGTTTATACTTAGTGGATTATTGGGTTTGAGTCTCTCCCTCTTGAGGCTCTGCAGAGTAGGGAAACTGAACTGCGTCACCAACTCTCGTGTTCTTCGCTGTCTCTTGCTTGCGCTATATTTTTTATTCATCTCTGTGCTAGGGTTTAGGATCAAAATCTGTTTTACAAGGCCATTAACGTACTGTACAGAGGTCATATGAATCACAGTTAATTTGCTTATGAATTTTGCTTGTTCATTTTTAAGGATCTGTTTATTCAAATATAGATATTAATTATTCATTTATAACCATTTAAATGTGAATACTAATTGCCAATTTAAATATGAATAATTGAATATTTAATAATTTAAATCTGAATAATTATAACAATAAATATGAATATTAACAAATTTGGTGATTAATAGTTATTGATTACTCGCTTAAGCATGTACTAAGGTAAATATTCATTTTTACCTTAAATACGAATAATAGAGGTGGTTACACACTTGAGCGTGTTTTTTTAGTTAATCCAATCCGTTCATTTTTTTTAATCCAAAAGCCCATATTTGTCCTCCCGTTTCATGATAAGGGGTGTCCTCACTAGAAAGTCCCCCTATATATATATAGGGAAGAGTTAAAATGTAAAATTGTTATAGGGTGTAAAATCCTTAAAGTGTAAAATTTTGTGAAACTAACACACGCGCCCCGCATTTTCAAAGACAACAGCACGCTCAGGAACCTTCACTCTCGGCCTCCCACACCCACACCTACGTCCAGCCACCTCCGGCCACCAGCGCCTAGCCGCACTCGAGCCCATCCCTGTGCGCACTCTCCAAGCCCTGACTTGGCTTGGTTTGAGCCTAGTTGCACCATCACCGAACCCATTCCCCCTTGTTCGATCCACCACTTTCTCGGCCTCCCACGCCACCCACAAGCCACCTCCGGCCACCAGCCCCCACCCACTCGAACCACCCCGCTCAGGCGCACCCCCCGAAACCGGAACCCCCTTGGTTCGTGCCCATCCGAGCTGACACCGAGCCCATCTTCCCCAACAGTGTTGTTCGGCCTTTTTGGCTCGAAACCATTCAAAATCCCGATTTTTATCCTTGTTTCAACTCGAATTTGGTATGATTTCTAACCCTAAACTTGTGTATTACAATTATTTAGATTGTTTGAATGATTTAGATTGAGAATGAAAACCTAGGGTTTTTAGGAGCGAAATTTGGGGTTTTTTGCCAAAAGCCAAATTGATTGAAATTGATTATGTGGTTGTGTTGTTGTGTTGATTTTGAGCTAATTTCATGTTCATAGCATTGTCAAATTGTTTATGGATCATGAGCTAATTGGATTTTAGAATTTTATTGCGATATGCTTTAGAATTTGGGGTTTTTTTGCCAAAAGCCAAATTGACTGAAATTGATGATATGGTTGTGTTGTTGGGTTGTTTTGGAGCTAATTTCATGCTCATAGCATTGTCAAATTGTTTATGGATCATGAGCTAATTGGATTTTAGAATTTTATTGCGATATGCTTTAGAATTTGAGTTTTTTTTTTTTTTTTGCCAAAATCCAAATTGATTGAAATTGATGATATTGTTGTGTTGTTGGGTTTATTTGGAGCTAATTTCATGTTCATAGCATTGTCAAATTGTTTGTGAATCATGACTATTGGATTTTAGAATTTTATTGCGATATGCTTTAGGTCGATTAGATTCTTCTATTTTAGCATGAAAATCATAATTTAGCATATTAGCTCAATTGGTAGAGCAATGTGTGTTTGCATAAAAGTGTGGGTTCAAATCCCACATAGGTTACATAATAGACAAGAGCGCAACAATCGCAAAATGCTAATCATGCACATCATAATCTTAGTTATGCACTTTTTAACCTTAGTTATGCACATTTTAATCTTATTTATGCACTTTAATTTAAAAGCCTATTATATATGCACACCATAATGTTATATTTGCACAACATAACATTATATTTGCACATTTTAATCTTATTTATGCACTTTAATTTAAAAGCCTATTATATATGCACACCATAATGTTATATTTGCACAACATAATATTATATTTGCACATTTTAATCTTATTTATGCACTTTAATTTGAAATTGTTATACGTAAAAAACAGATAGACGATAAGTCCGTTTAAAAAGTGCATTTACCCATAACAATAATCTTAATTGTGTACTTCAAGTTATTATTCATACACATCGTCATTTTATTCTTGCACTTTATCATTTTATTTATGCACTTTATATTTGCACAACAAAAAGTGTTGAAAACGGGGAAAAAGTGCATTTACCCATAAAATTAGACATATTTACCTATTTACCCATAAAATTAGGCTCATTTACCCATAAATTAAGCATATTTCAATTATAAATTTTTATAATTGAAATAGACCCATTTACCTATTTACCTATAAGAAATTATTATGTCTGCACAACATAAAGTTATATTTGCACAACATAATATTATATGTGCACAACATCAAGTTATATTTGCACAACAGAAAGTGTTGACACGAAAAAAAATCCTACGGTGTAAACAAAAAATTACTCGAGAAGGGGGGCACAGTGGGGGGCACAGGGGCAAGGGGGCACACGCATGGGGCAAGGGAGGCACATGAGGTTGACATTTTTACTAATTAAATTAGGCCCATTTACTTATAAATTAGGTCCATTAGCAATTTACTTACAAAAATAAGGCCCATTAAGAGAATTTTACACCTTAAGCATTTTACACTATATGACAATTTTACATTTGATCCAATCCATATATATATATATATATATATATATATATATATATATATATATATATATATATATATTTATATATAGAGTATGGATCTTTTGTACACACCCTTTATGGTGTACATTGTGGACAAATTTGGACCCTTGATTGGTTTGTGATGTATGGCCCTGATTAAAAGGCATTTTTCCATTTTTTTAAAAATAAAAAGTGGGACCCGTCGGGTGAGATGCATGACTCTCCTCTGGCCTAGGCGCGTGAGTGTGTGGATTGATTTTGATGATGTGGATCATCATGTAGGACCCGCAAGGCACAATGCATGAAGGGAAGAAATGGTGATATAAATCCACACGGGTGATCATCATGTGGGACCCCCATACATTAACTATGTACGTGGGTTTTTTTTTAATGGGGAGACCAATCCACACGGTGAAAATATCGCCATTTACACGGTACCGGCCACGGTTTTAGAAACCGTGAGAATGTTTATACGACGGTTTTTAAAACCGTCGCCATAAATATATATTTGCCACTTTTACATTGAGCGGTCACGGTTTCTAAAACCGTGGGGGTGTTCCGAGAAAATACCCTGCCATGAGGGATGCAAATGGGGATTTATGGCGACGGTTTTTAAAACCGTCGCTATAAATATTCTTACGGTTTCTAAAACCGTGGCCGCTCAGTGGAAGAGAGACATTTTCACGGTTTCTGAAACCATGGTCGCTAATTACTCACGGTTTGAGAAACCGTGATCGCCACCGTGCCATTGGCGATAAATTGGCCGTGTGAAAAGCAATTCGGTTTTTAATTTGGTTTTCTTTACACCAAAAATCAACACGGGTGTTGTTGTTTATTTATTTATTTAACCCTAGTGGGATGGTAATGATCAAACTCTAAATTCCTATAGATAATATTATGACAAATTTACGATTATACACTACAAACATTTTAACGAATAATGTTGGAGATGGTGTTTCTAAACATCGATTTCTAATTACAAAATACACATATTCATTGAATAATTATTTAAAATTTAATGAATAATATTGAAAACCTCATATCCCAATCACACATTGATTTCGAATTACAAAATACAAACATTCCATTGAATAATTATTCAGAATTCAACGAATACTATCGATAATATCATATCTCAATCACAAAATAAATACATTCCATTGAATAATTATTCAAAATTTGAATATATTGACAATCTTAGATATATCCAATTAATTTTGAGATATTATTCGGTGAAATTTGATTCGATATTCATCAGTATATGGAGTCTTCGGTTTGACAAACAACATAAATGTGATATATCCTTCAATTAAATTTGAGAGATTATTCGGTTAAATTATAAATATTATTCGTATGTAAGAAGACGGTTGTAATAGTAATATTATTCGGTTAAAATTATATTATTTGATTAAATTAGAAAGATTATTCGGTTAAATGTGATATATTTTTTGGTTAAATTATAAATATTATTTGTTTATACGCCGACGATTGTACTTGTAATATTTTTCGATTAAAATTATATTATTCAATTAAATTAGAAAGATTATTCGGTTAAATATAATATATTATTCGGTTAAATTTGACAGATTATTCAGTTAAATTATAAATATTATTTGTATGAAAAATTGCGATTGTTTACACATTTATCGGTTTTGGGAGGTTAAATCCCACTTGAGAATACACAGTACACATGAATAAACTAAAATGAGAGTCGCGCCTTCCGCAAGGATTATTTACATCAAATCCATACTCAATCAAATCACAGTGATACAAAACACAATTAAAATTTCCAGCCCCACTAAACCCCGAATCTAAATTTCAACAAATAATCCTAAAATGTAATTCAAATCATTCCAATTTTCATCAAATTCTAAATAGTTACAGTCGCACCTATCGCAGGGTAGTAGGTCTCGAATCTAATCGCAGATGGGTTGAATCGCCGGTAGTAGGTCTAATCGCAGATGGGTTGAATCTTACCGATTAATAGATTGAAGCTTACCGATTAACGGAGGCATGAAGCTCGATGACAACACCAAACGAAGACCACAACGGCCTCCTCGCAGCCCCTTGGACTCGATTCGTACAGACACCGGCTTGATTCGCCAAGTCGACTCGATTCGACCCTTGACCGGAGGGCTCGACCTTCAAAGTGGCCTCCTGGAACGCCGTCTCAACACCGCCTCTGATTTACCCCGTACGCCGCTGCCTAGACTCCGGTCTTCTCCTCCTCGAATCGTCGTCGGATACGCCAAAAGCAAGGCCCCTCCCCGCCGGTGAAGAAGACAATTGGGGAGGGTCGTGGAAGCGTCGCTCTCTTTTGGTCGACGGGTTCACGCCTGAAGAAGAAGAAGGCAATTGTTTCACGCGCTTCACGTATACACCACATGGTTGAAGATTGATTTTTTGTTTTTTTTTAAATCATCCGTACACATGGCAGAATGTAAGCCCCCATTCCACTAAGATCAATGGTTAATATTTGTGTACAAGGTACACTTTCAGGGGTGTGTACACCCGAACAACACCCTATATATATATATATATATATATATATATATATATATATATATATATATATATATATATATATATATATATATATATATATATATATATATATAGCGTTATTGTGTAATTTGTGAGCAAATCTAGAGCGTCGGATTAAGAAGATCAAACGGATGAGATTAAAAGTAACTTGTGAACAGTAACATTATTCGTAGGTACGAAGTGATTATTCGTATGTACATACATATGAATAATCTTTTGTTACTTACAAATAATTACATTTGTTCATACATACGAATAATTACATTATTATACACGAATAATCGCTTGGTACCTGTGAATAATTTCTCTGCTCACAAATTACACCGTAAGGGTTGCTTACACGGGATCCAACCTCTCTCTATATATATATATTATTCCAAATATTTGAATTGGACCCATCATTAATTTATAACCTTATTCCAACTAATAACATTATCGGGGTAGCTCAAACTCTTCTTTCATTACTTATGGACGTTATAAATAATGAGAGCGAACCATTCCAAACTCAAAATTCTACTCTACCTATTAATTCCATTAAAATGGTTAAGCTCGCTATTTGTTCGATTTGGAATTTTATATATTAGTTTTATACACGTAGGTAGAGTTTGAGAAGTAATTAACCTGGCTTAAAAATCGGTTAAAACAAGTGATTTGATTGTTTGAATTGAATTAAATAAAAAAAAAATTAACTAACTAAGACTAAACTAACCACACATACGCTTGCGTCTTCTGTTGTATATTTCTCAGACTAGTGCGTGGATGATAATTCCGCCGCGCAGCTAAGTGCAGACTTATCATCCGTTCTTCTGCTCTGCTTGATCTCGGAGTTAGTAACAACTGCCCGCGGTCAGCACGACACTATATCAGCTTTGTTTCCTTGGCTTTTCGATCTTGATGACTTGCGCAACTCGACTTCCAGCTCTCAAATGCTCTTCTTAAGCTTGTTCCACAGTCAGTGATTTCCGTGGACGCGACTCTGGCTATGCGTCTTTTCCTTGGTCGCGAGAGATTGTCTAATTATGCACCAAAACACCTGAAATATCACACACACCGCGTGTAGACCTCTATACTTGAAATATCACATAATTCACATATAAACTAACACTTGAGAGACATAAAAATTACTCAGTAGACACCTAAAATCATGTAAAATAAGATGATATAACTTTTCATTGGCGGGTTGAGGAGGATGGGATGGGTCAATTTCCGAGGTTCCCGCACCAAGGAACATAACAACCAAGACAAAAACAGGAAGCTGGGAAGACAAAAAAACAAAGTCGAACCAAGAGGATCGAAAGACAAGGGTTATTTCTACATGAAGTGGTTAGTGGTCACAATAAGGAATTGTTGGATAGTTGGAACTGGATGATGCTTTTTGTGTATACCTGCTCCAACGTATATATATGTTGATCCTTTTTCATTTTACAATCGTTCTACAAATTGGAGCCGGAGTAGCTTTGTCTTGTTTAATTGTTATGGTTCTTGTACCGACTATTATTCAGTTATGTGGTTTTAGAATTGCTTCGATGATATATGCTGGCCCGATGGTTGGACTATTGCAAAGGAGGTTGTGGTAGCTCAAGTTGAAGGACTGACAAGCTCAAAGTGAATTCACTAAGGGCCCGTTCGGTATAAGTGAGTAATGCAAGGTAAATGAAATGGAAATAAAATTTGTATAGGAAAATATATCTAGATAAGAGAGTAATGCTATTTTTTTAATGAAAAATAAGATAGGAGGGGTAATGGTCGATGGGAAGAGTATATGAGATATGATTACCTTGTACAAATGAGTGATTGAAATAAGAAGGAACAAAACAATTTTGTATGAAAAGTTAGAAGAAGAGAGTAATGATTAAATTTTTTAATAATGTATTTGAAACTATAAAGGATTTTTTTGGTAATAGGCCATTTTTATAAGGACATTTTGCAAAATGTCCATTTTTATAAGGATTTTGCAAAATGTCCATAATGACAATTTTACCCCTCTTCATGAAGCTTAATTACATACCCTTTTCTCTCCTTTCATGGCAACAACGAACTCACGGGCAGGAAGAAGGAATTTTCGTTTTTGATCTGGATCTGGAGCACGACACCAGGCATCTCGATTGCAGATTTCACAGCAACACCGAATTCGAAGACACCAGGCATGGTCGAGTTCAAAAGAGGTAATGTAATCTCGATTTTGATCTCAATTGACGATTTTGATTTCTATTGAAGATTTTGATTTTGCAAAAGAGGTATTGTAATCTCGAGTTACTGTAATCTCGATTTTGATTTTGATTTTGATTTTTGTAAAAGAGGTACTGTAATCTCGATTTTGATCTCAATTGACGATTTTGATTTCAATTGAAGATTTTGATTTTGCAAAAGAGGTACTGTAATCTCGAGTTACTGTAATCTCAATTTTGATTTTGATTTTGATTTTTGCAAAAGAGGTACTGTAATCTCGATTTTGATCTCAATTGACGATTTTGATCTTACTGTAGTCTCCAGTTGTTTGAGAAGTGATAGCTAAGTTTGATCCGAATTGTATGCCTGTCATCAATTATATGCCTGTTATAAATTGACGATTTTGATCTCCATTGTATGCCTTTTATACCTGTCGTCCAGAATTCTGTGTTCAACAGGTGTTGTTTGAATTCTGATTTCGACACTGTGTCATCAATACACTTCAACTAAATGATTATATTTGATTTTGATTACAACTGAAAGCCTGTAATCAGTGCATTTCTTTGAATTTAATAACAAGTAAGAGATGTCACCATGGAACAGGTCTAATGGATGCCAATCTGTTAACAGTAAAATTTGGTGGAGAATGGAAAATGGAAGAAGATGATTTAGTGTTTGTTGGGAATGTGTCATCAAAAGTGATTGTCATCAGACAACCTATGATTATGTATGAGATGAAGAGTGAGATAATTAACAGATTCATCAACAGTGACAGTTTGGCTTCTACTCTTCAATTCAGTCACTTGCATCCTTTCAAGAAAACTATGGAGCCTTTTTTGATTGAGAATGACAATGATTTGAGGAGTTTCTTTCAAATTAGTGAATTGAAGGAAGTGAATTAGACATTTCCTTTATATGCTACTGTTGGGAAGGAAAGCATTGAAGATCAGGTTACACAATCTATGAATGATGAAAATCATTTGGAATTACATGCTGACAGCTATTTCAAGGATACATATGTAATGGAAGACAACTTTTATGTGCAGAATGATGATGTAGACTGCATAAATGATGACAATGTTACAGGTGATAATGGAGATGATACCAATATTGAGAGTGGGATCAATAGCACTACAATGTCCACAAAATCTGCAGAACCTATAAGTTCAAGAAAGGGGGACATTGTTATAGCTTCGGGACAACTTTTCAGAACAAAGGAAGATCTCAAAAATGCTATTGCATTGTTGGCCGCACAAGAAACATTTGCTTACAAGGTGAAAAAGACAACACCAACTTATTATAGAACAGTTTGTGTTGATGGGAGCTGCGAGTGGAAAATTCACGGTGCCATAGTAAGTGGTTCAACTATATTTCAAATCAAGAAATACAATCAAGAACATAGTTGCAGTTTAGAAACAAGGATTGGAAAACCTCGCCCCCCTAACTACAAACTTGTAGCTGAAAAGATCAAACCAAGGTGAAATATATTGTAATCCCTTCCTGTAATCACTCCTCCTTTGATATTTTATTGACTCTGTTACATAATATGAACAAATATGAATACATCAAAAAGGGGCCAACTCCAAGTGAGATTAGAAACATCATAAGAAATGACTTCAAAATGAATGTGACCTACTGGAAAGCATGGAAAGCTCGTGATGCAGCAATAACGATGGTAAGCATGGAAAGCTCGTGATCCTGGAACTCTCACCTTCATTGAAGTTGACTCCCAATCAAGGTTCAAGTATTTGTTCATTGCATTTGGACAATGTATCCGTGCATTCCCAATTCTGTGAAATGTATAAATTCATTTCATAAAGAACAATTATTGTAACCAAATATTTTTTAGATAAATTTGATATCTACAAACCTGTAATCAGACTCAATATGACAGGTACTAGTGGTAGATGGTACATTTCTAAAAGGAAAATACAAAGACACTATCCTCACAGCTTCTGCACAAGATGCAAATCATTAGATTTACCCTATTAGCTTTGCAGTGGTTGACTCAGAAAACAACAACTCTTGGGAGTGGTTCTTCAAAAAGCTTGAAACAGTCATCCCATCAAGTGAAGAGCTGGTTTTTGTTTCCGACCGTCATCAAAGCATTGCAAGAGCGTTAGAGTTGGTTTACCCAAATGCTAAGCATTATTACTGCAGATGACACTTGAAGCAGAATATAATGTCAAAATTCAAGAAGAAGAGTCTTTGTGAGTGGTTTGAAAATGATGCAAACAGTTACACAGTATCAGAATTCAACACCTACTTTGAATGCATTACTAATGCCAACAACAAGATGAAGAAATTTCTTGAAGATTTGAAGTTTGAGAAATGGGCAAGAGCTCATTCAAAAGCTGACATGTACAATATGATGACTTCAAATAATGCAGAGACAATCAATAACGTCTTCGGTGAAGATAGATCATTCCCAGTTATAGAACTACTGAATGCAATCAGAGAGAAGCTAACAAAATGGTTCAATGACCGCATAAAAGAATCTGAAAAGAACAGCTTTAAGCTTCCAAAAAACATAAGTGATACAGTGTACATAAGATGCAGTGAAGCAGGAATGTACACTGTCAAACAACTGAATGACTTCCAGTTTGAAGTTGTTGGTGGCATGAATCGGGTTCTAGTTGATCTGAAGCAGAAATCTTATACATGTAAGGTATTTGATTATGAGAAGATACCTTGTGTACACGCGCTTGCTGTCATCAGAGATAAAAAACTGAGTGTTTTGAGGTATATTAGCAATTATTACACAAATGAAACTTGGACCTTGGCTTATCAAGAGACAATATATCCAGTTTTACATGCAACAGAGTGGATAGTGCCAGATGACATCAAACAGCAGAAATGTCACCCACCATTGGTGCTTAAAAGAAGCGGCCGACCTCAAAAAAAAAGGAAGCCTTCAATTGGAAAATATAGAGGAAAAGGATCAAAGAGTCATCAGAACAACTAAACAATTTATCCTACACTGAGTTTTCGTACACTTTATGTTTTTTTCTTCTTATATTGAATAGAATATTAACTGTAACCAGTTTCTTACACTGCACATTACATAAACTGTCACCAGCTTTTCCTTTCTGCCCAAAATGAAACAAATTGATTCATGTGTTGTTTAGTATATATAATCTAAAAATTAAAATACAAATGCAATCAAATCTGTTAGCAAAGAACTTGTTGAGTAACCACAAGTTCTGTCACCACAATTAAAAACAGTGTAAACAATTCTGCCACCAGAAGGACATGTGGTGTACAACATGGTTTAGGGTTTAGGGTTGAGTCTTTAGGGTTTAGGGCCAAGGCCCTAAACCCTAAATCCTAAATCCTAAACCCTGAAATGTTATGTACAGTACTTCGTTAAGAGATGAGAGGTGTCACCACAAGTAATGGTGTCACCATAAGGACACCCCTAGGACAAGGGAAGAAAATAACCTAAATGGGCTAATGCTAAGCAAAAATTCTGTCACCGGAATGAATGGTGTCACCAGAAGGAATGGTGTCACCAAATGGATAACCCTATGACAAGGGAAGCAACAACCCTAAAGGGGCTAAAGCTAAACAAAGATACATGTGATACAAAACATAAAAACAGTGGGAAAAAATGGTGTCACCAAACGGATCATTCTAAGCAATAAATGGTATCACCACCATGAATGGCGTCACCAGAAGGACACCCCTAGGACAAGGGAAGCAAATACCTTAAAGGGGCTAATTCTAAGCAAAAATTCTGTCACCAAAATAAATGGTGTCACCAAATCGATATCCCTAGGACAAGGGAAGCAATAACCCTAAAGGGGCTAATGCTAAGCAAAGATACATGTGGTGTAAAACATAAAAACAGTGGGGAAAAAATGGTGTCACCAAAAGGATCATTCTAAGCAATGATTGGTATAACCACATGAGTGGTGTCACCAGAAGGACAACCCTAGGACAAGGGAAGCAAATACCCTAAAGGGGCTAATGCTAAGCAAAAATTCGGTCACCAGAATGAATGGTGTCACCAAAAGGTATAATACAGACAATGATTGAATTGAAATTATGGATAATTAACAAATACACCAAACTTTGAAATTGTCACAGTGAAGCTGTCATCAAAAGTCAACAAACTTTGAAATTGAATTGAAATTATGGATACTTAACAAATATAAAAGGCATAATACAGAAAATGATTAAAAGGAACATAGAGATTAATATGAAAACATTCATTCCAAAATACAACAAACTTGGTTCAAGTATTTCCAAGTGTCACCATCCAGGTTACATCAACTAAATATCCAATAATTAGATAAGTAAATGTATTTAGGAATTTCAAATACACATTGTCCAACTACAGAAACTTCTGTGATAAACTAAACAAATGTCCATTGCTTGTTGAAAAGGCTAGATCCAATCCTCTCACGATAGGCTTTAACATATTCGTCATTGACAAGATCCATGTCAACACCAAATACAAGATGCTCAATGTGCTTTATGGTGTAAACTCCACAGCTACCCCTACATAATAAACAAACACAAAAAAATTGAACAGATGTAATCTGATGAAACAGAACATAAAAAAAAAGAAAAAAAAAGATGGCAAACAAGAGGTACCCGTCATCATTTTGTTTCAACCCATTTACTCTATCAACCTCAAAGGGGGAGTCATCAACATCAGGGAACATACCACTCTTATTCAGCAGAATAGGAAGCATTTGACAAATCTGAGCAAGCTTCTGAACGATAACTTCATCTTTGAAGTAATAACACTGGGAGTCATAGACAATAATCATCCTGGAATCCAACTGAATCTCAAGTGCAACCCAATGCAGGTTGTCAATGTTAAATGGAGTGTAGACCTACTTCGCACCTTCCCACGACTTCCCACAAGGAGGATAAACACCAATGAAGTACTTGTAGAAAACCTCATCAATTGTAGGATGATTTCTAATTAAGTCAGGATCGTACGCCCCAATCTTGGTAGTAAAAATCATGTCTAATATAACACTGCTTGAATGTTGATTAGGGAAGTCGTGAAGGCGCTTTCTCAAGTGATAAAGTGCTTCATCAATATGCTGTGAAAAGAAAAAAGAATAATTTCTAACTGTCATCAAACTATTGTCACCAAATGTAATCAACAAGGAAAAGACATGTACATAGGACCAAATAACACAAATATGAACTTACAACATCACGAAGCCAGGAGCCCTTCCCCACTAACTCAGTGAAAAACGACTTGTTTAGGTCAGCAGAAAACCCGTTAATCTTCCCATCGCGCCTACAAAAAAACAAACAAAAAAAAAACAAAAAAAAGATAAATAAACTTATTATAAGAAGTAAAAAGATGAAAAAGAGAAGATAGATAAAAAAACAGATAATTACCCAAGAGATCTAAAGCCAGTATAAAAATCAGTACAAGCCTCTTTGGTTAGAAAAGAGTTTTTCGATTCTCTAGGAAGGCGAGGCTTCTTTGGTTTACACGGATTTGTGTAGGGAGTATGGACTGCAGGGGGAGATTTCCCAACCCTATGGGAACGTCTTAATGGAAGCACTTCTTCATCGTCTGAAGATATAAGATGCCCAACATCAGTGAAGTTATGAAATAGACTCTCTTTAGCATAAACATCAAGATCAGCAACACCACTGTCACCGGCCCCAACACTATCACTAGTAGCAGGAAAAGTACTTGCATCATTCACATCAGATGAATAACCAATATTGACACCAGCACCAGAACTGTCATCAATTACATCATTTGAACCACCAAAAACAGTAGCATCTCCAACACTGTCACCAGCCACCTCTTTTGCCACATTACTGTCTTTTATGCACTCTTGTGAAGAAAGAACAACAATAGGAGCAACAATACCACCAGAAACAGAACTGGCATCAATCACATCAGTCGAACCAACAACAACAGTAGCAGCCCCAAAACTACCACCAGGAAGATCTTTTGACACACCAATATCATTAATGCACTCGTTTGAAGAAAGAACAACTGTAGAAGCAATAGAAAGACCAATATCGGTGGAACCTGATAGAATAACTTCAGTGAAAGCAACGCTAGGAGCATCAGTTCCATCGGGTGAAATAATGACTTCAGTAGGAACAGCAAACCCACTGGCATTAATGTTATCAGTAGAAGCTTGCATTCCCTCTTGTGACACAATAGTTGTAGGGACAACATTGTCACTAGCTTCAGACTTTGAAGCAAGGACTTCATCAAAAGCAACAGAACTGTCAGTAGAAATTTTATCAGCTAAAATAGCAACACCAGGGGGACTACAATCTTGACTTAATCCAGGTGACACATCAACATCAGTAAAAGGGACACCACTGTCATCAACTTTCTCAGGTAAAACCGCAACATCTGTCCCATGAGAACTGCAATCAACATTATCGTCTGTTGAAACTGACATATTAGTTGATGGACGAACAACATAATCTACAGGTGAAGACTCAGTGGAAATACTCGTGGCATCAGTTTGTTGTAGACATTAAAAAAGATGACCATGCTCAGACGGTTGAGAGCAGTTGTCCCTAATATCACCAAGTATTCCCTTGAGAGAGTCATCCAATTCAGCACGTTGCTTTTGTAGAGCAGCTTCACTGTCATCACTATGTGTAGGAACATGAGATTCTAGTACAGAAATTCTCTGCTCAAGTAGGAGGATCTTAGAAACACTCTCTTTCAACTGCGCTTCAATTTTATCAAAGGATGCCCTAAAAGAGTTGATAATCCCTTCAAGAAATTCAGCTTTTCCAAACAAATCTTTAGCCCAACCAGGAGGACCATCACTTGCAGGAATAGAAGAGGAAGGCAAAACAGGTTCAGACTCAGACGGAGGGGCACTACACTTACCACCTATATCATCTGTAGGAGGAACAGGTCTAGGTAGCTTAAACTTGGATCTCTTTGGCTTGTCACCATGATCTGGAACTTTGTCACCCCTCTTTGCTTCTTCATTACTCTTAGAGGAAGCTTGGCTCTTTGAAGATTGCCGAGATGGCACCACTCGTTGCTTCTTCTTCTTAGGCTCATCAACATCAGAAGAGCTTCTCAACTCTCTCTTATTCACCACATGACCAGGACTGGCATCACTGCGCTTGGACCGTGTCACCAATGCCTTCTTGAGAGGAACAGGGTTGGCATCAGTGCGCTTGGACCATGTCACCACTGCCTTTTTGAGAGGGACATGACTCTCAAAGTCAGAAGTGGCATCAGTAGAAATGAACTTCTTTTTCCCCAAAGCTGACTTTCTCACTACGTCCTTTTTTCGAGTAGGAAGTTTAAGAGAAGGGAGAGTAGCTTCAACTCCACCATGAAACATAGGACCACCTGATTGCCTAACAGCATGAGCATGGATACGTAACTTCCTAGCAGATACTACATCATTATCATCAGTAACTAATCCACCGAAAGAAGACACATAAGAATCAATGGTGTCATCAGCGACTTCATCAGAAAATGAGAGTTGAGGGCCATTCATAAACTCGGCTCAAATAGGATGGACAGTAGTACCCTATCAAAAGAACAAGAAATAACATTACACGATGACAGATAGGACGTGGAACAATGAACTGATATCAAAACAATAAACACACAAGAAGAAAAAGGATGCTTACCAACTCTTTTGAAAAAATTTCAGCGCACTTGTCATAGTTAATGCAAAAATCAATATCTTCACTATACCAAACAATAGATGCAGGTAATCCTTCATGAAATGAAAAGTTACAACTTGTCATCGAAGCAATTTGAGGAATCGCCTCTAAAATCCAAACTTGAGATCAAAACAACAGTAAGGACAGAAATAAGATAAAAGAAAAATAATATAACAAAAATAATATAACAAAAATAATAAAAATAAAACTTGGAACATAAAAGTAAGGAGAAGGGAAATACTTGAAATGCCAAGGGATAACCGAACAAATTGTAGCCAAACCTCTGATCTTTGTTGGATTGTTCTGATCTCATGGCTTTCTTCAAAAAAGTAAGTGTTTCCAAATAGACAACACGTCCAAAAGGATACAGCGAGAAATTGCCCAAATAAACAACAAGATCAACATATTTTTGACGGATAAGATAGGTAGACCTTCAGGGGAGTAAAACACCCTCGATCAATAATAAATATGCTAGTGGTAGTTTCTTCTGGGACAGCTGTGGTTCCTTGATAAAAAATGGAGATAAGTTCATCCAAAGTGCACTCAGAAACTCCCAAAAACTCCTCCATATCAAATGAGGGGAGGAAGACTTATCAACACCATTCTCTTCACAAATCAACCCAGTTACACAACATAACTCAGCGAGCGAGAACCTTAAAAAATGACGTCCAACTTTAAACCACATTTCATTAACTTTCTTAGTATCCACTTCATGAAGCAGCATGTGGTGGACAAGCTGTGAGTAGAAATACAGACGATCAACAGCACAGACAATAGACCCAAAACAGCCATCAATAAGGGTAGCCCAATCAGATGAAGACAACCCCTTCCGAATGACATCAATAATGGCAGGCTTTGAGTACACATTAAGATGTGCACGGAAACGCTTTCTCTCAGGGACAATGAACTTAAATAGAGCAGGTTCAGGAGGAAATGATGTCTCTAAAGGAGAAGGTTCCTTATATAGCACAATATCATTACCTAAAGAACATAACAATATTAACAAAAATAAATCAAAATGAAATGTCGCCATATGGAATATAATGTCATGAAATATAATGAACAAGTGCATATAGCAACCTGAACCAACCAAGTACATATATCAAACAAACAAGATTGACCAAAAAGAGAAAGAACAAGGGCATATAACAGATTATAACCAAACAAATAAAATACTGTCACCAAGCATGAGAAATAGATCAAATACATAAATACATAAAAGAGAAAAAACAAGGGCATATAACAAAATGTAACCAAACAGATAAACTACTATCACCAAGCATGAGAAATAGATCAAATACATAAACACACAAAAGAGAAAGAACAAGGGCATATAAAAGACTGTAATCAAATAGATAAACTACTATCACCAAGCATGAGAAATATATCAAATACATAAATACACAAAAGAGAATAAACAAGGGCATAATTAAAACCAGTGTAAAGAATTCTGTCACCAGAAGAACATGTGGTGTACAGTATGGTTTAGGGTTTAGGGTTGAGTCTTTAGGGTTTAGGGCTAAATCCTCAACCCTAAACCTCAAAATGTTATGTATAGTACTTCATAAAGAGATGAGGGGTGTCACCAAAAGTAATGGTGTCACCAAAAGGACAACCCTAGGACAAGGGAATCAAATACCCTAAAGGGGCTAATGCTAAGCAAAAATTCTGTCACCAGAAAGAATGATGTCACCAAATGGATATCCCTAGGACAAGGGAAGCAACAACCCTAAAGGGGCTAATGCTAAGCAAAGATACATGTGGTGTAAAACATAAAAACGGTGAGCAAAAACGTGTAACCACAATTAAAAACAGTGTAAAGATTTCTGTCACCAGAAGAACATAAAAATAGTGGGCTAATGCTAAGCAAAGATACATGATAAGGAAAGATACATATGGTGTAAAACATAAAATCAGTGAGAAAAATGGTGTCACTAAAAGGATCATTCTAACTACTGTCAAAAAGCATAAGAAATAAATCAAATACATAAGTGCTAAATTCGAAACGAAATCAGTTGAAGGAAGAAATAATGAATCATATCACAAACTCATAACCCTTATAGAAAACACGAGAATCACACAAGAGAAAGAACAAAGGCATACACCATACTGTAACCAAAAAGGTAAAATACTGTCACCAAGCATGATTAATTGATCAAACAAATGTACATAAATGCTAAATTCAAAACGAGATCAGCGCAAGGAACAAACAATGCATCATATCACAAACTCATAAACCGTATAGAAAAAATAACCGCAAAACACAAACCCTAACCGCTGCTTAACAGGCTAAAATCACAAAAACCAAACCAAATTAAACAACAAAATGAAGACAAACAGAGAAGAACGTGTAGGAAATGGAAGGAGATGTCCAAATGCAAACAGAAATTGCAAACACCTAAACAAAAACCGATTTCATTGAAATGACAGTGCGCAATACCTGATGATGATGCCATTATAAGAATGAACAGCGGCACAAAATCGAAATGGGAGATGAAAGCAATAGAACAACAGTAGAAGAGCAGCGAAAACGATGAACGAAAATGGAAGAGTTTGCAAAACGTCGTGGAATCGGGAAGGGGAAGACGATGAAGTGCAAGAGAGGAGGGTGTGTGATGATGAAACCGCCTGCAACTGACAGAGAGAGGGGGGAGAAAAAATTGAAATACATAAAGCAGGGGTAAAACAGGGTTTTCATAAAATTTATGGACATTTAACAAAATGGTAGGTTTAGGTGGACATTTAGCAAAACTAATACACTAAAGTGGATATTTTCCATAATTATTTCAACTATAAATAGACTATATTCATTTTCTTTCTCATTACCTTTCCAAAATTTAGACCAAACGAGCCCTAAAAATAGTTGGAAGGATGAAGGCCAAAAAAAAAACATTAGATTTTGCAGTGGGAATGTTATTGTTATTATTTATAGCCAAACCATCAAAGTTATATTACTACAAAACTGCAAACCGAGCATTGCAAGCTCAAGAACTCTAGTTCTATATCAAATACCTGATCACATATATATTCAATTTTCTTATTACGAATTGGAAACCTTTGAAATGGTACTTCTTAATGTACAAATTTATGTTATTATATTATTACATTTTTATGAAAAGTATAGATTTGTTGTATGTTTGTTAATTCCCAATTAGATCCAACGTCGACTAGGAGAGGAGATGGGCAAGGGTGAACAAATATTAAAGTCAAGCCCATAAAATTAGGAAATTTTGATAGCAAATAAGTGTCAATAACGTAACAGCTGTTAATTTGAAAGTTTTGTCATCATAGGGCATCGAGATTGTTAGTTTTGACAATTTTTTTTGTAAAAAAAATCACTTGTACGTTATTCGTGATTGTTTTTTAAACATGCAATAGTTTGGATGAGGTCAGGCCCTGCTGGACCACCACCCAAGAGCGTCCTTTCGGACGAGAACACGAAGTGATGGATGAGCCGTTAATCTAACTGCGTCCACCAAATGCCGCAGATGAACCACCTTATCAGCAACCAGGTTGACTTCTCGAAAGATGTGCTCACATGAGGTTGAAGCAAAATCCCGAAGCAAAAGCAGAATGTTAGAAATGACAATCTCCACCTCCCAGGGACACTTCCACACACCTTTGACAAAGTTGATAATGGCAAGACTATCACCTTCAATATCGACGTGGTGCAGGCAAAGGGACTTTGCAGCCAAAAGACCATCACGAAGGATGAGAGCTTCAGCCATGAGTGGAGATACAGATCCATAAAGCACCGCATTGCAAGACACAACCTCCCCAACCTGATCTCGAATGACAAAACCAGCCGAAGCTTCACCAGAAAGAAGTCTGGAGCCATCAAAGTTGATTTTGAAACTCCCACAACGAGGTGGTTTCCATCTTAAATTTTTTCTTTTTCTCTGGTTTTTGGATTTGTTAGGCTCTTTTTGCTCCTAATCTTATGGGTACAATGTTTTAGTGTTCTTCCAATTTTTTAGTTGGTTTCTAACATACCCTTCTCAACTCTGAGCTTGCCATTGGTCCAGGTTATCAAAAACGAGTTTATTTTTGATATTACTTGTTTCATGCTCTTACTGTTTGTGTCTATTCTTCCTATTTCTTGTCCAAGCTTCCCATCAATTTTCCTAATTAGTTTTAATGTGCTATCGCACTTGGTGAGTAAATGTATCGAATCTTCATCCATCTGGTTGCACAGAGAACATGTCAAAGGTACATCAACACCCTTTTGCGAGAGTCTAGTTTTTGTTGGTAGTCCATTCATTGCAGATTTTCAAATGAAGTTTTTCACTTTTGGGTGTGTTCGCTGAGGGGGGGATGGTAAAGTAGGAGATTCAAATAATTCAAAATAAAGCACAACTAGACTATCTCCCTATCCTAAACAAATAATACAAGAATCCCCTCCCTTGTAGTAGTAGGGTAATTCAGGATCGAATCCACGAGGAGGTATGTCAGCGCTTCCTTTGTTGTACTCAAGATCAAGGCTTTCGACCTCAGCAGACACTCGATATCGAGTATACAGGTCGATATCGACCTCAGTTCTGGTTGATTTCCTAGCGCAGTTCTTGCAGAAGACAAATAAGCAAGTCGACGTCGAGCAGAGACCTCGATATCGATGTTAGATCTCGATATCGACCCTTATGGTCGATTTCGATGTTTGTCACAGAAACTGTTTTTGTAACCAATTTGTCGGAAAAGAGTCCGAAGAAAATAGAATGGAGAAGGAAGATGAACAGAAACAAAACTAAGACTTTTATGAAGAATTCAATTAATTAAAAGGCTTCCAAAGTCGGGGTTTCATGCCACACCGATAACAATGCAAGTTTCATGCTAAAGGTATGAACTTTAATGTCTTTCTGTCAAATAACTTTCGTCATCAACACTTAGGTGATTAGAGGCTCTCGCATAATTCCTAAGAGTTACTATCCAATTCAGGAGCAATTCAAGTTCACAATATGAGTGGCTTTCGCTTCAATAATGCAAATAATGAATCTCCCTAACTTTCGCAAAGGATCATGCATGGGGTAGAAGACGGAATCGCATAAAAGTCATACCTTTGATGCACATACCTCACATTGTTATCGTCGGGCTCACCCCGACCCTAGAAGTGGGTTGACTACTCGCTCCTCATCATGCACATCATCATCATTGTTATTGAAAGAAAGCTACTTTGAATTAAAACTCCGAAAGAAAGTACAACCGAACAAGCCACTCCGCTCTCGCTTTACAACTCCACTCGGCCTCCTCTCTCTCTCTCTACTCTCTATTGCAACTGAATTGTGTGTAAATTAGATGTTCTTGGATCTGAAATTGAATACCTAAACTCAGCCCTGTTGGCTTCTATTTATAGATGTCGATAAGGACTCGAAACCTTATCTTTATTCTCTAAGATAAACTAAAACAAAGTAAAAGATAAATCTGGTGTTGATGATAGGAAATCTCGACCTTTGGATAGATATTGCAAGCATTGGATATAATTCTATCAAAATCGGAGTCGAATTCCTCTGCTGGCATGGTCGATATCGACCCTTAGACATCGATATTGACCCCTCCAAAATCTTATCTCGAGCATCTCCTTCTCCTACTCGAACTGGCACTCGACTTCTATCAACTTGGTCGATTTGGCAGCATCGATATCGACCCCCAGACGTCGATATCGACCTCTTTTGTGTCGATATGCTCCGTTTCCTTTTTTGCTCGATTCCTATGTCTCTGATGTACTTGATGTCGAGGTCTTCAGTCGATTTCGACCTCTTCAGAAGACTTCGAGTTCTTTTTTCGCTCTTACGAATTCATCCATTTTCATCCTGTTTTCTGCGAAATCACATGGAAACTCGTGCAAACCCATATATTTGACATTTAAGCATAGACTACACTATTCCCATGTTTTCCCATTAATATGCATGCAAAAGACAATAAAATGGATTCATATGTGCATAGAAAATATGGCAATTTGCGCGCACATCAAATACCCCATACTTAAGCTTGCTTGTCCCCAAGCAATACTTTTAATGGTCATTCAGGGGAAGAAAGTAAACCCTCAACATCATAGATTCATTTTTCATATGTCCCTACAATCAATTGCCATCCTCGAGAAGGTACTTATGTCAACCAAATCCATGCATGTGCATAAAAAGCAATTTCATACTCATAAAGGAGGTAATATGCAAAAAACAATTTTAGCGACATAGCATTAATAATCAAGAGGACTTTTTTTTCAAGCTTGTGAGAAGTGGATTGGTAAAAGGCTAAAGGCGGGCTAATATTTGGCCATGTGGTGTTAAATCCGGGGAAACATACTTTCTTTCCAAAACATTCCACATTCCTCCTTCATAATGTCTCACCTTTCACTCATCGCTCAATGCTTTTTTTCAATATAATGCTTTTACCTCTCTAACCTTAGTACTGCCTTCTCGCGAGTCGCAAACATGGGTGTCATGAATGGCCCCGGATACTTAGTACTTCGGAGTCCTTACCTTGTGTGTCCCATCCTACGGAACTATTATCTCAACGCAAGCAGGGTCGACTCAGCTTTATCTCCTGAGGTGATCGGATTTTTTCTCGCTCATTTAATTTTCCATATTTCATAATTGTATGATTCCTGCCAACAACTTCATAAATGCACAACTCCATATAACTCCAAAGATGACATCCATTCAAAAAGACTTTGTCCCCGGATAGGGTATAAGGTAAAAAATGGGCAGTATGTGTATATGTGGAGCAATAATGATCATAATAAGTCTCATATATGGCTTTATGAATATGCATAGGTAAGGCTAAGATATGAACTTTGCTTGTATGGAATTTTTATAAAAAGTCCTCCATCATCTTATCATGCACATGTCAAAAGCAACTTCAAATTTTCATCTCTTTCATGGTTTTCTCTAAAAAATTGCACTTCATTGTGACTTCCCTTAACTAGGCAATCTCATGTTATATCTCTAATGAATCAAATTTTGCATCATAGAGCTCTTTTTTATACTTCCATGACTCTTTCTTTTCCAAAATTTTTGATGGGGGTTATTTTTTTTTGTGCATTAAAATAAATATGCAACCCTAATCTAAGTATGAATACGCAAGTAAGCCTTTCCCTCACCCCATACTTAAAATTTACAGTGTCCTCACTGTATTAGAACTAGGCTTAAGAAGAAAACTTACTAAACCGTCATAAATTTCAGGAGTCGAAGAAGACAACAGGGAAGGTCGATATCGACCCTTTACATCGATATCGATGTCTCTCTTGATTTCTGCTCAGGCTTTAGGGTGATTTGGCCTCGATCAAAAACCCTATCCATGTCATCCTTAAGGTCGATTTCGATGTCTGACATCGATTTCGATGCCTTTCTGTGTGCTTTTCTCTCTCATGCAATTTGAAAACTAAACACAAAATATGCAAAACAATAAAGTGTCTAATACCAAAACAAAAAGCCGTCTAAAATCAAAACTAAGTCTTTGTTACAAGCTCTAGATTTTTAAGTCACTAGGCCGACTTCTTCCTTTGCGCTTCTCAAGGTGGCATCTGCAGAGCCCATGTAGCTTGGGCCTCAAATATCACTCCTTTCTTTTCTCGCAGTTGCATTCCACCGGGATTGATTTGATTCACCGTGAATGGTCCTAAGTTCTTATCCTTGAATCTTGTAGGGAACCAATGGTCCTTAGACTTGGCAACATAAACCTTGTCTCCTATCTCGTATTGGCTTGAATCATCATCGGATACCCTACATAAGCGCAAATGCCAAGGCACACCTCTTCCAAATAATGATAAGTCTTTAATTGTAATGGAACAAGAGGAATCCGTACCTTGACTTACCTTCTTCTCAGTCTGTGGCTCAGGTGGATGTCGATGTTCAGAGGTCGATATCGACCCCTGTTGTACACCTGTAGGATCAGTCGATTTGGAGAGTTTTGACTCGATATGATCAGGTCGATTTGGACCCTCAGAGGTCGATATCGAGATCTCCTTGCCTCCCTTCTCAGTGCTGATGGTGGTCGATTTCGATAGGGCATGGTCGATATCGACCCTTGACCCTGATTTTGATGCTTCCTCTTTTCCTCCGTCGACCCCATACTTATGACCTGTCACAGAATCTTGAACATTAGTGGTCGATATCGACTTACCTAGGTCGATTTCGATGTTCTGTTGAGCCCCTTCGTTCAAGATTGCTTCAACTTCCTCTAATTGGGCTTCATTGATGGCTTTTATCTCCATTGGCCCTTGACTTTGCACCGTCTTGTTGAAGGAATACTCTATTACTTCATCACTAATTGTGAGTGAGAGCAATCCTTTCTTCACGCTAATATTGGCATCGACGGTTGCTAGGAATGGCCTACCTAAAATAATTGTACAAGCAGGGTCCTCCGCTATGTCAACAACTAGGAAATCAGCAGGGACAAAGAATTTACCTACTTGTACTGGCACATCCGTCACTATCCCAGTTGGAATCACTACCGTATTGTTAGCCATGTACAATCTTGCATCCACGGGCTCCAGAGGACCTATCTTTACCTTGTGCCAAATGGTTAGTGGCATCATGCTAACGCTAGCGCCCAAGTCAACTAAAGCATTAAATTTGAATTAACCTAGACCTATAGCGATAGAAAACTTACTTGGGTCCGCCCGCTTTTGTGGTAGCTCCAACCTGTTGCATTCCTCTGCGATCTCAGAGAGTGATCGCTTCTTACCCAAGATGTCCTTAAGGAACCTTACATAAGATGGCATCTTGTGAAGTGCCTTTGTGAATGGTATAGAGACATTAAGCCCTTGGAGCATCTTCACGAACCGTTGGAACTTCTTTTCTGCTGGGTTCTTAGTCACCTTTCTAGTTGGGAATGGCCACACCTTCTTCCTTCCCGCGGCTGCAGTGAGGTCGATATCGACATCAGTAGGGTCGATATCGACTGGAGGAGTCGATTTCTGTGGTGACGCAGAGTTAGGGTCGACATCGACAGGAGGGTCGACATCGATGTCACCTTGGTCGATATCGACAGGGGGGGTCGATATCGACGTCTGTTTTGGCTCCTTCTCCTCCGCTTTTTGCTCGGGCGTTTGTAATTGACGCCCACTCCTTAGGTTTACTGTCGCAATATGACCTGTGGTTTTGCCCTTTTGGTTGGGCACAGTGGATGCAGGGAGTGATCCTGACGCCTTGGGCATTGCTTCCGCCAATTGACTCATTTGAGTCTCCATGTTGCGCTTCCAAACGTCGATCTCCCCAAGTCTAGAATTGATGCCCTGCAACTGAGTATGGACGCAGTTATTGGCTTGTTTGAACTCAGTGTGGTTCCTCCGCATCTCATCAAGGATGATTTGCAGGTCATCTTTCTTATTCTCCCGCTCAGGGTGCCCTGGTGCCCTATATGTTGGGGGATCCCTTTGATAGAACCTTTGATCACCCCAATTTTGTCGATTTCCCCCTCCATAGGGGCCTCTCGTCCATTTGACCTCCTCATGTTGTTCCACCATGGATACTTGCTCAGTATGTGCACATGCACTGGTGTTATGCCTTATTGAACCACACTCCTGACAAGGTTGATTGTTGCTCAGGAACCTTACTTGCTTTTGAAGGCGGCGTGTTTGATCGTTATGGAATTGTTGCCGCACTTCAGGATCTATCTCCCTTGGAGGCTCATATAGTTGCATAGATGGGGCAGGCCTTGCATCATAGGCCGCAGCAGCCCCATAGGTGTTGTCAAAGTTTGCAAGCCTCTCAATGGTCTCCCATGCCTCCGTTGGTGTAAGCTCAATGTACCGATAGGAGGTATATGAATTGATCCTCTCCTTATTCGGCACATCAAGGGCATTATAAAAGATCTCTTGGATGACATATGGAAGTTGCCCATGCATCAGGCACAATCTCAGCAAGTCCTTAAAGCGCTCCCACGCATGTGCTAGGGTTTCACCTGGCTTTTGTTTGAAAGCCGTGATCCTTTGTCGTAGCATCGCCGTTTTAGAAGGTGAGAAGAATTTGATCAAGAATGCATCTTTCACCTCCGCCCATGTCCTTAGCGATCGTGGAGCCAAACTTTCCAGCCATTGTAATGCCTTCCCTGCCAAAGACCATCGAAAAGATTTTAGTCGCACATACTCTAAGTTTACTCCATCGGCAACTGTTTCACATAAGTCCATAAAAGTAGAGATGTGTTGCAGGGGGCATTCATTATGTCTTCCTTCAAAAGTATTTCTTTTAATCTCAGATAGGAAGTTAATTTTCAATTCATAGTTGGAGTGAGGAATTATAATGGCAGATTCAGGAACATGAAGCGGCGGATGCATGTATTGCATCGCCGTCTGTGGATACTGATTTAGCCGCTCTTGGGCTTGTCTGCGCGCATCCTCCTCCCTATTAGCACGGGCTCGCTCGGCAGTAGCAGCGGCCCTTTCAGCAGCGATTGTAGCATTGTGGTCCTCGATCTCCTTCCTCAACTGCTCTATGATCTCAGCATGCGTCTCGTTGTCAGCCATGATGCGAATTGCTTTGTTGCGAAGATGGTAGAAACGTCCAGGCTCGTTAATTGGTTCCAGGATAGGTCCGCGATCAGAACGTCGCATAAACCTGCAGAATGAGCTTAGAAAAAGATCGTGATTAACTTAGGTGGCGATTGATTGCTTACCCGGCAACGGAGCCAATTTGTTCACTGAGGGGGGGGGGATGGTAAAGTAGGAGATTCAAATAATTCAAAATAAAGCACAACTAGACTATCTCCCTGTCCTAAACAAATAATACAAGAATCCCCTCCCTTGTAGTAGTAGGGAAATTCAGGATCGAATCCACGAGGAGGTATGTCAGCGCTTCCTTTGTTGTACTCACGATCAAGTCTTTCGACCTCAGCAGACACTCGATATCGAGTATACAGGTCGATATCGACCTCAGTTCTGGTCGATTTCCTAGCGCAGTTCCTGCAGAAGACAAAATAGCAAGTCGACGTCGAGCAGAGACCTCGATATCGATGTTAGATCTCGATATCGACCCTTATGGTCGATTTCGATGTTTGTCACAGAAACTGTTTTTGTAACCAATTTGTCAGAAAAGAGTCCGAAGAAAATAGAATGGAGTAGGAAGATGAACAGAAATAAAACTAAGACTTTTATGAAGAATTCAATTAATTAAAAGGCTTCCAAAGTCGGGGTTTCATGCCACAACGATAACAATGCAAGTTTCATGCTAAAGGTATGAACTTTAATGTCTTTCCATCAAATAACTTTCGTCATCAACACTTAGGTGATTAGAAGCTCTCGCATAATTCCTAAGAGTTACTATCCAATTCATGAGCAATTCAAGTTCACAATATGAGTGGCTTTCGGTTCAATAATGCAAATAATGAATCTCCCTAACTTTCGCAAAGGATCATGCATGGGGTAGAAGACGGAATCGCATAAAAGTCATACCTTTGATGCACATACCTCACATTGCTATCGTCGGGCTCACCCCGACCCTAGAAGTGGGTTGACTACTTGCTCCTCATCATGCACATCATCATCATTGTTATTGAAAGAAAGCTACTTTGAATTAAAACTCCGAAAGAAAGTACAACCGAACAAGCCACTCCGCTCTCGCTTTACAACTCCACTCGGCCTCCTCTCTCTCTCTCCTCTCTATTGCAACTGAATTGTGTGTAAATTAGATGTTCTTGGATCTGAAATTGAATACCTAAACTCAGCCCTATTGGCTTCTATTTATAGATGTCGATAAGGACTCGAAACCTTATCTTTATTCTCTAAGATAAACTAAAACAAAGTAAAAGCTAAAACTCAATGGTGAAATCAGCCTCTTCATGATAGATCTGGTGTTGATGATAGGAAATCTCGACCTTTGGATAGATATTGCAAGCATTGGATATAATTCTATCAAAATCGGAGTCGAATTCCTCTGCTGGCATGGTCGATATCGACCCTTAGACATCGATATCGACCCCTCCAAAATCTTATCTCAAGCTTCTCCTTCTCCTACTCGAACTGGCACTTGACTTCTATCAACTTGGTCGATCTGGCAGCATCGATATCGACCCCCAGACGTCGATATCGACCTCTTCTGTGTCGATATGCTCCATTTCCTTTTCTGCTCGATTCCTATGTCTCTGATGTACTCGATGTCGAGGACTTCAGTCGATTTCGACCTCTTCAGAAGACTTTGAGTTCTTTTTCCGCTCTTCCGATTTCATCCATTTTCATCCTGTTTTCTGCGAAATCACATGGAAACTCGTGCAAACCCATATATTTGACATTTAAGCATAGACTACACTATTCCCATGTTTTCCCATTAATATGCATGCAAAAGACAATAAAATGGATTCATATGTGCATAGAAAATATGGCAATTTGCGCGCACTTCAGGGTGGCAATCTATTTTCCAAACCCAAGCAATGTCATTTTGTTGTGGAGCATTTCGGTTGTTAATCAAATCAAGAGCACTTGATGTCGAGAACCAACCGTCTTTGCTAGTTTTACAATATAGTCTGTCTTCAATATTGTTGGTTGGAATGTACACATTTGATATTTTTGTCACGATACTCTTAGGAAGAACTTCCCTTAATTTTTCAAAATTCCAGTTTCCATTTCGAGAAATACATGTGTCTACTTTCTCATTTTCAATAATGACACGGTTTGGTAGATTCCTACCAACAAGTGGACAATCATCCAACCAATTATCTTTCCAGAATTGGATTGTTCTCCCCTTCCCCACTTGCCAAACAAACCCTTTACGGAATTCCTCTTTTATGTTCATCAATTTGGGCCATTGCCAAGATGTATTTTTCCTTTTTCATATTCCCACGGGTTGACTTCTTTTATATATTTTTCCTTGATTACTTTGACCCAAGTGTTTTGTGGTTCTGCAAGAATCTTCCAAAGTAGTTTCATTTGCAATGCCTTATTCATGTCTTTTGTTTTGTTTAGACCAAACCCTCCTTGGTTCTTTGGTTTACAAATTTTGTCCCAGCCGATCAGTGGTTTGTAGTTGAGATCTTTAATCCAAAAGAAGCTACTATTGATTTGATCTAGTTCATTGTGAATGTGAGTTGGAAGTATGAAGCTCTGCATCAAGTAATTTGGCTTTGTGGCTAGATTCGCTTTGATCAGGACCGCTCGTCCCTGTTAAGATAGAGAATTGGCCTTCCATTTGCTTAGTTGATCTTTAGTTCTCCCAATTGTTTCATTAAAGGTATTTCTGTTAACACATCCATTGATTATTGGGCATCCAAGGTATTTTTCAAGGGCAACTAGATTTGTGATGTTCAAAATAGTTTGAATGTTTTGCTTTTGGTGGTCAGACATACCTCGGGTTACCTGAAATGCAGATTTATGGAAATTGACTTTTTGCCCTGAAATAGAGCAATATTCATCAATTATTTTCTTTACTTGGGTGCAGGATTCATTATTCGCTTTTGAAAAAATGCTGATGTCGTCGACAAAGGAAAGAAAGGGAATTTTGGATCCCACTCTACCAAAACCAAAGCCAACTGAATTATTCGATTCATCACAAACCAACTGAAGCTTCCTAGCAAAAACTTCAGCAGCAATAATGAACAAAAAGGGGGAAATGGGATCTCCTTGTCTTAAGCCTCGCTCAGGTCTAAACACATCATTTGGTTCATCATTAACAAGAACCGAAAAGGAAATAGTTTTGACACACTCTTCAATCTAAGTCACAAACTTTGTGCAGAACCCGAATTTTCTAAGGACTGAAAACATAAACTCCCATTTAACTCTATCATATGCCTTTTTCATATCTAACTTAAGTTCCATCCATCCATCTTTTCCTTTTCTTGTTTTGAATGAGTGAAAAATTTCATTGGCTATCAAAACATTATCTTGTATATCTCTATCAGATACAAAGGCTCCTTGGAGTGGGTGGGTTATCTTTCGTAAGGTCTCTTTCATCCTTTCCGAAATTATTTTCGCAATGGTTTTGTAAATTGTTGAGGATAGACTTATAGTTCTATAATGGTTTGTTGAGTTTGGATTCCCACACTTAGGTATAAGCGTGATAAATGTCTGTTTAATTTGTTTTAACGTCCTTCCAGACCGGAAGAATCCTTTGACGGCTTGTATAACTGAAGGACTCACTATATCTCAATACTTTTTGTAGAATTCTGCTGTCATTCCGTAAGGGCCTGGAGATTTGTCTGTTCCCATTGAGAACATTGTTCTCTTTATATCTTCGTTTGTAACTTCTCTAGTTAGCTTCTCATTATCTTCTTCTGAAATTTCAGTGTTAATAAGGTTGAGGTACTCGTTGAATTTCGGCATATTGATTTGTACTTTTTTGAATCTTTGCTTGAACTCTCTTTTTATTTCTACTCTAATATTTTTCTCATCTGTGACCGTCGTTCCCTCATTTGTAATGATTTCTCTTATCACTTTTCTGTTTCTCTTTGCTGTTGCAATTTTATGAAAGTATCCTGAATTAGTGTCTACCAGCTTAAGGTGTTTTGTTTTGGCTCTTTGGCTCCAATATATCTTGTGGTATTCTAACATCTTCTCCTTCTTGTTTATCAGCCTCTTTTGTTTTTTATTGTTTTCTTGTTGTTGTGTCTTACTATTTTGATTTTGAAGTTCGATCAGAGCCTCTTCTACCTCTTTTAATTGTCGAAAAATATTTCCAAAAGTTATTGTATTCCATTCTTTCGTAAGTCTTTTTAGTAGTTGTGTCTTCTTGACTAAGTTGAACATATGTGATCCATTATAGTTTGTCTTCCAAGCTTGTTTGACTATATTTCTGTAGTCACTTCTTGTCATCCAGATTTTCTCAAATTTGAATGGTTTTGCTTGGTGGTGTTCATTGTTTGTTAATTCTACCGAAATGGGACAGTGATCGGATGTTGTAAAAGCATGGTTTTTTGTTGCTATGTTTGGGTACCATTGAATCACCGAGTCTTGCACAAGAGTCCTATCTAATTTTTCGTAAATGTTGTTTATATCCGTTTTGTTTTTTCGCCAAGTAAATTCATTCCCTAATACAGGGATATCCACCATGTCACATTGGTTTTTGAAATTTAGTAGTCGAGAGAATCTATTGGGATGTGGAATAACTCCAACCCATTTTTCATTACTATTCTATATTTCATTGAGGTCTCCTATTATAATACATGGATATTGTAAACTATTCACATGGCTTGTCAAAAGCGTCCAAAATTCATTTTTATCTCTTTCATTTGATGGGGCATAAGCAAAGCATAATGCTAGGGTAATTTGTCGGTTAAGATTTTCATATCTTAGTGTGATGAATCGTTGTGTAACGGCCCAAATATAAATATTCGGGTTACGTTTCAAAGGATTGGATACCTTCGTTCGGATCTTGCAATTCGAGTAGGGGTTGAGTTTTAAAACAAAGTTTTGGTGATCAAAGAAGGGATTTCGCACCCTAAATTCGCGATAGGGCCGTTAGGTCCCCCGAACCTGTCCTACTTGCCTAAGTCGCTCAAAACGTTTTAAGTTCGAAAGTATAAAGAAGGAAATATCATAATACAAATTGCCACGGCATGGCCGGGTCAAAACCAAATACGATGAAATAAGTAGCAAAAGTGTGGAGTTCAAGTCGGTCTTTCTCTCTCTCTCTCACTACGCCATGAGATATCCCCCGCTACAACAACACATGATCAAGTAAGGGTATGGGTACCTGAAACTAACCACGAAGTAAAGGTCGAACCACTCATGCGGGCCCTGAAGACCTCGCTGAGGACATATAATATGCCTATACCTAAATAAAGGATGCTCTAATGCAGTGCGGAAATATTAAACACACATACATGCTAACAGTTTATATATATGCAGAAAGCGATTAAATGGGATCCCGCACAGAATGCCAAGTGGCAAGTCCCTCTCCTACTCCCGCACCCATGCTCATTAGTGCAGGAACCGACCACGTTTTATACTCCCGCACCCATGCTCGTTAGTGCGGGAACCGGTCGCGTTCAATATCATAACATCATCAATCGTATCAATAGTCATGCTCATCAATTTAACAGTCTGACTCGATGAGGACAAAGCCCGATGGGACTGGACCGTCCTATGACCCTAGCAAATGACTCTAGGACTCACAATTTAACGGCCGTTCTAACATACGCAAAGAGAATACGGATGCTCGATTAATTTGTGCAACCTAAGCATGATACTACATGAATATGCAGGATGCAACACCTACACACTATATGACACATCGTAATTGCCATTCAATCACTCAAAGCACACATCGTAATTGCCATTCAATCACTCAAAGTATACATCTAACCATTCAATCACTCAAAGCACACATCATTCAATAGAATCGTAAACACATCGTAATTGCCATTCCATCACATCATACGTCCCATAAGACCACATCATTCTCCATATATCACTCGACCAATTCTGCATGCTCATATTCATCATATCCGTATATGCACCCCAACAGTTTATCAAAATCATAAAGTATAACTCGTGCGATAACATAGTCCTACTACCTCGTCATAATTATTTAACATTTTAATCCTCTTATAATAAATCACCACAAGTCATGCTATTAGTCACACATATAAGAACATCATGCTAGTCAGTCACCGATCAAGTCAGATTCTCAAGTTAATTCGAAACTGTTTCAAAAACTGCGTCAACCAGTTAAGAATTCCGACCTTTTAAAATGCTCGCAAACATCCCTTTTCAATTTATTTATAAAATCATTTTCCAACCTTGACATTATTTTCCAAATTTCTTTTTTAAAACTTCAAGTCTCAAATAATATATTTTAAATCCCAATTAATATTATATAATATTTAAAATACCATTTATTAAATACTTTCGAAAATATTTCCAAATCCATTAAAAATCTCAACCATTTTAATTGAATAAAACCAACCCTTTATAAAATCTCCAAAATAATATTTTATATTCCGCCCATTAATTATTTAAATAATATATTTATACAAATATGTCTTAACATTTAATATGAAATTTTATCTCAATTTATCAAAGAAATCAGCCCACAAATAGATGGCCCAATTCCCCTTTAAAAGAAATCAGATCAGCCCAACCTTAAAAGAGGGACTCAGCCCAAAACATCAATCTCCAAATCTGATTTTTTTAAAGCACCGAACCAAGCTTTTAAGGGCTGAACCGGATTTAAAAGAAAATGGAAGAAGCCGAACCGTCCGGCCTTGATCTTCTCCCATCAGCTCTGCACGAGAATGGAAGGAACGGGAGTAGCAAAGCTCGCCGGAATCTCTCGGCCTCGCCCACAACCCGACCCCAAGGTGACGAGGAGCATGGGAAGACTCAACGACATCAAGGAAAAGAGGAAAAGGGATGAGCTCACCAAGGGCGGATTTCGGGCACGGTACGGCGGCGTCGGGGAGCCTGCTCGTCGGGATTTGCCTGGGCAGAGAGAGGGTCAATCAATGGAGAGGTTTAAGCTCGGCAATGGAGGAGAACGAAGGGAGGGCGGCTTACCGAGCTGGAAACGTGAAACCAAAGGAGGACAAGGGAGCTGCTCGCGGTTGCCGCTTCCGGCTTCGATGGTGGCGGTAGGCTCCGGTGGCTGGCGACGGAGCAAGAGGGCGGAAAGGTGGAGAGTGGCAGTGAGGAGGTGCTGGTGGTGGTGCTGAATAGTGAGGAGAGGGAGAGTGAAGTGCTGCAGGGGGGTTCATGAAAATGGAGAGAAGAGGCGGGAGAAGAGAAGGGAGAAGGATGGTGGGGCGTGGGGGATGGCAGCAGGCCAGCAGCTACACTGATAAAAAAAAGGAATGGGAGGTTGTGTGGGATCATGAAGGGGAGGGAATAGGGAGTAGGTGGTGTTTGGTTTGACCCTTCAAAGGTTCAAGGAATGGGAGAGGTGATGGTGATGATTTGATAGAGGTATGGTGAGGTGAGGGAGTTGGTGAGCATTATGTGGGAATGGGTAAAATGAATACCCGGAAATAAATCCCGAATACGTGAATTTTGAATCCTAAAATTTATTCCCGAATGTTAGTTTCTCTGAATTCCGCTCTCTCGATTGATTAGATTTTTAAAACCGAAAAGGATATCGCCATCCGAGATTATTTTAGATTCTCGAGGTGAAAGGACGGAATCGTTCGTCAAATTTTAAATTTAGGTCGGAATCTGCTAAGCAAGTTTTAAATCCGATTTAAATTAATTTTTAATTTTTTTTCTGAAAAATTAGGATTCAAAAATCTGAGCCTTTACATCATCCACCTCTAAAAACAAGTCTCGTCCCCGAGACTAAAATCATTTTAAAACAGGGGATGAAGTTTGAAATTGGTGAGTCCAAAGATCAGGCCATTGATCCCGTAAGTACCTCATAAGTGTCCCATGAGATCTCACGGTATCATTGTCGTGATCATAATATCCCCAATAGGTCAAGAAAGAATGCGATATGGGCCCCTACCACATTCTTACTCCGACTTCTCAGTCATATCATAACTCGAAAAGCATCATAGCGTCCCACTAGGTCTTAGCAAGCAGTCTACAGGTGCCCCCATAAAATACTTGTATCCACTTCGTGGAGCGTTATAATGAAGAGCTCGGGTTGTTTTAGTTTTCCTCAAAAATCCAAATTAACTCTTTATAAAGTACCGTTCCAAAACTTCAAGTTCGATGTTAGTCAAAGCATTCTCAACCTTCCAATCGTCCTACCATCCACCTCTAAGGGCTAATCCCATATTTTCTTCCTAGGTTCCATGTCAAAATCAGGTTCTAATAATTTCGGATTCGAAACATCATAAAATATCACAATTATATAACATATTCAACAACATGCCATAGTTACATCGATAATATCCATGCACCATATCACATCTAGCACATTATCACACATAGTAGGATCACATCACACCACAAAAGTTGTACGTCATAACACTCAGATAGATCACATCATACATGCACTAATTGTCAGAGTCATACAAGTACCGTTGCACCTCAATATTCCATCAAGTTCATGCAGGAACTATGTTAGTACTAATATCTCACTATTGTCTATGGCATATCATCTGCACAACATTCGGCCGCAAGTAACATATAACACTAGGTCACATCCTCGGGAACACTTACCCATAATTACCAACCATAACAAGACACGAATATTATCTATCATATTTCGCTTCAAGATTAACCTCACCTTGGTCTACAAATTCAAATCCGATACTAGTTCCAAATACCATTCATCCCGCTCATATACGAATTTCCTAGCCGCACAACTATCCGCGGTTCAAGACCTACATCTCAAGCCAATAACTAGGTATCGCAACTCTTATACCATCAAGCAATTTAAGGATCAATCTACTTCAATATCCCAAACTGATTTCCTAACCTTTCACTCAACCATCTAAAACCCATAACTCAGAGTTCCCAAATCGCCCAAATTCCCTATTCTGCCAAGCTCAACACCTCGACCATCTACCAAGACCCCCTATCAAGCACACCCTCATTCTAGGGGTTTCCGTAACAATCTCGCTTACTCTTCCTAGGCTCTCAAGTATCCACCTGACTATCATCCCTCAAAAGACATCTCGAATCACCTTGCTACCCTAATCACACTTCCCACCCCACTAAGCACTCTCACCAATCATCCACCTCTAAGAAACCAACTCCCACTGACCAGCTTTGCACCTGACATTCTCACCCCTATGTCCTCGACGTTCCCAAAAAGGGTCCACCTCCTAAGCCACTCTCATACCCCAAAAAACACAAGCATCCTACCTCACTAGCTTCTACTTAACAGCCTACTCTCGACAAGCTCTAACGCAGAAGACCATCTAGGTCTAATTCCCAACCACGAATCACCAAGTTCCTCATCACCCACGTCTATCCCAGGTAACCCATAACACATCCTACCTGTCTAGCTCTCAAGGCCCAATCGATCCAACCCATAGCAATTCAATTCCCAAAAGATGAAGACAGGCCCCGGTGCACCATACCGATTTCCCATTCCAAATCTTACTAAACCTTAACCATCCAAATGCCTCAAATCGTCCTACTCTGAAATCCTCATCTCAGCATATTCCTAAATTACCTCAAGCTACCAATTCTTAACCACGACACTTCAAGCTCAAATCCTCTATCTATCGATCATTATTCCCAAGGAAAATCGATGCCACCATGATTCAAATTAGCCACAACATTGAAATTTGACCAAAACTCCCACAATTCTCCAACCTATAAAATTCTCAATATCCACTCCCTGGACTAGTTTCCATATTTTCGTATGTTCCCAGATGCCCCAGATCACGCTTCCTCGAACCTTGACATCTTACCGCCTAAAGTCCCCTTTCACCAGTCATCAATTCCACAGAACTCTATGTCACCCTTACTCGAATTTCCCAAGTACCATAACTTCGCCAACCTTCTCAGATTCTTCTCCCTATCGCCTACCCAATATCTTCCACCTTGCCTAGTTCCCATACCCATTACTCAGAAATCCCCTATTCTATCCTCAACCGATCAGTCCTACTAAAACCTCAACGATATTCTCGCTTAGCTACCAACCTTTCCTCGAAGATTCAACTCTCATTCTCAAATACCTCCATATCCTAACCAGTCTTCACACGTCAATCTCGATTTCTTTCCTATACTAGAATCCTCCAACAATGCTTCTAGAATCCTTTACTCACACTTCGTCTTACATTACCAGTCTTACCTAAGCAACTCCCAAATACACATCTCAATCACAGTCTTGATATTGCACGAGCAACCTAATCCCCCAGATCTATGATTTCCAAAGTAACCCTATACCGCTCATCCTTAGCAATTTCTCAGTCTCATCCTTTACCGAAATCGCTTCCACTCATAGTACAAACAACCTAGTTCCAAACTCTACGAATTCTCAAACATTCCTTAGTTGATCAACCTTAATGCTACCCATGATCGCTACCCTTAGCACACTAACATGTCTATCAACGCTTCCTCTATAAGGACTCCTCGACCAACTCCTAGCCTATCTATCCACCTCTAGAACTATCCTAACTACCCATAACCACACTCTACCTACCTACAATACCTCTTATATCTACGACCCCTCTTTCGAAATCTTGCCATCATAAACCTACTCCTCACCTAAGACTTACTTGGAAGCTCATCTGAAAGCCCACTAACCACTATCTCCTACAAGTGTTAAAATTCACTCGGCTCTACCTAAGCTAACGCATTCTTCCTGCACTCCAACTCATACAACCAATGACCATATCTGAAGGTCCCAAATCTACCTGCCACTTCCGACCTAGGTTATCGAAGATTCTCATGACTCATACTCAAGGGGGAAGCACCATCAACCATATAAGCCCTATATCTCACTCACTAGCAAGTCGGTATGCCACAGCATCGAGACACATCATCATAGGCACAAGTCAATCAGGCAATCATTCACTACCAATTCAGCATATTAGTCATCACATATCTAGCTATGTCAGTTCTAGGCATATCGCTCATTATCACTCCCAATTAGCATCGAAGAAACCGCAATTCAAATGAAGACGTCCTTCCTTGAGTCATCTAAGAAAATCACGTCCACAACTACCATCTTTGAAATGTTTTCGTCCTTTGTATACCTTCGGTGACGTCGGTCCTGGGGTCTATGGATCATGGACCCATCACACTTTCGTTGCGCTGCTCCGGTGCCACTTAGTCGTCAGCTCCTTCATTCATGTCGGCGCTCATCAAGGGATCACAAGGGTTAGAAATTACGAAGATAGGGGAGGGGCAAGGGAGGACAACACAACTTCCTTAAGAATTCAAACACAGGCCAGGACTAGAGATGACAAGACTCGACACAAGACGCGAACCCGAGAGTTACAACAATGCCCTTGGGGTATTCTTTGAAGTTACAAGTGCAGCAAGCAAACACATAGTAATCGTGAAATATCTCAAACACATTATTTCACACTAGCATGTACCTACCTCAAGGGATAACGTCCTATGCATTCATAACATATTCAGATAATCAATTTCACATGTACGCGGAACAAGCTAGTAACCTATCATTTCATTCACCAATCATGCTTGACATATTAAAGGTCATGTATGCACAAACCGATAATAGACATATGCAGCATAAGTTATGTATGACATAGCGAGCATTATAGGATATCACATGTATGATTCATTACTTATTTTAAGTGTACACATAAGCAGGTCAAAACAATGTGAGTTCAAGGTAAGCATGTTAAGATGCACTCTAATAATCATGCTAGGGGATATGGTTAAGTCATTTAGGCATAGCAACTATCACATCCAATACAACCATATTCATATAGGAAGACAAGTATGGCACCTAATTGCATGATGGTCCATAATTAGGAGGTATATATCCTACATGATACTAGCAACACTCCTTAAGCTAGTACATAGTCAACGAGGTTTAATTTGATCAACTTAACATGCTAGAATTTATTTCTCATGCTCCTCATACAAGAGGATTGACCACACTATCATGGACCTAATTCAAGGGAGAGTAACAAACATGGGGATTCATACATTCGGCATATATATTTATTCATAAGCGTAATCATGCAAGATATGGCAAGTCATGTTGGAATACACTAACACATCATGTCATGCAATCACAAGGAGGGCTACTGTCATAACCTGATAGAATTCTCCAAGGGCAATCACCGACTCATCACTCCGTTTCCCCGTGGGACGCTAGTATGACTCGCTCGGTATGACACAAGGACATTCACACTGTTTCCGAGAGAAGAGGCACGGTTGACTGGTACAAGAATCGAGAGGGATAACTCTATAAGGCAACTCACTTCTAACTCGGAATCATTTCAATAGTCTCCCTCCCCAACATGCTCAGGTAACCCTCACACACGACACAACCTCCGAAAGTAGTTAGTCGACCGACCCGATTTCCCGTAGAGGACGTCGTCATCAGGTAAGAGACTCGATCGGAACATCTATGGGTGGGACACGAATAGGACTCAAAACAAGGGGATGGACACTTTTCGATCTTTACTAATATGCCTAGACATTTTGTGGAACGGACGACAGAATCGGGATCACCTAGGAGGGTCGAACCGTGGAAGGACGACTTGACAAGTCGTGGAATTCGATTAGACAGGCACATGGTTTCCTCCCACTATCCTGTTTACACAAACACTCATTACACGTTTTGAGTTGAGGTATTCCAATTAGATCTATAGCCTATGCATAATAGCACTCAGCATGGGAGCAATCAACGAGATAATATGATCCCCTTCGAGGAGGATCGCCCTCAGGCCCAATTGAATATATAAACACAGAGATGATCTATGCCGTCCTTCGAGGGACGACAGACCGGAGGGGCAAATACCTCACGGCCTCTATATTCTAATCCCGCTACTCCAACCACCACGGTGTAAACTCCTTGGAGTCTTCCAGGCCCTCTGTAAAGTACAAAGCTAAGTTTTGCCTACCCTTTCCCCAACCTACATCCAATAGGGATGGTATATCGCCTTCCTACCCACTCGGTTTCCCTTTTTCCGATTTTCCTTATTCTAAGTCGAGTTTATTAGCTTTGTTCATTAATTTAGTCATATTAAATTCATTTTTCCCTTTAAAACTCTTTAAAATCCTTTAAAAAATATTGGGCGGTTTTCAAAATCATACATCAACCCATTTGTACTCGAATCGCGCAACCCAAGCTCTGATACCACCTTTGTAACGGCCCAAATATAAATATTCGGGTTACGTTTCGAAGGATTGGATACCTTCGTTCGGATCTTGCAATTCGAGTAGGGGTTGAGTTTTAAAACAAAGTTTTAGTGATCAAAGAAGGGATTTTGCACCCTAAATTCGCGAAAGGGTCGTTAGGTCCCCCGAACCTGTCCTACTTGCCTAAGTCGCTCAAAACGTTTTAAGTTCGAAAGCATAAAGAAGGAAATATCATAATACAAATTGCCACGGCATGTGATGTCCGCATTTTTAGTCATATTTTGCATCATGTTTTCATCTCATTTAAGTCATTTTATTTGCTTTTATGTTGGGAAAGTGTGTCGTTTGTGTTAGTTTTCGTATTATTCAAGATATGGAGTCTACACAAGCTTTGGTGGTGTTTTTGTAGGTTTTGAAGCTGATTTGAAGGAGTTTGGACGCACTTTAGAGCTTAATGAAAAATCATGAAGGCAATGGAGATGCCAAGCAAAAACAAAAAGTGGTGCAGCTGGAGAAAAGCCTTATTTTCGCCATTCATCACTTCGATTCAAGTTCTGGAGCCTTCATGAGAGTTGTAGTGATTGAAAAGAGCTTTCCAACACATATTCATATGCATCAATCGGATAAACGAGGACTCGGAAAAGTGCATTTGAAGTCAGAGTCAAAAAGCTGAAGAAAAACAGAAGTTACTGCATTCAAACAGACCCTCGGCGCCGACACCTCAGACCTCGGCGCCGAGGTATCTGCGAACAGGAGAAGTTTCTGCGGGCTGATTTTATTACTTAATGGGCTTTTTAATTAGGATTTTCATCTGAATTTCTTTTAGGATCTTTTAGTTAGATAGACTTGGGATATGTTATCCTTCATTAGACAGATTTTATTATTTTCCTAAGATAAAATCTCTTTTCCTTGGAGATTAAGTCTTAAGTTTTATCTTTTAAATAAAGCCAATTAGAGGCTAATTAGACACGTTACACAGCTGAGTTTTACAGCAGGAAAAGGCACGTTTTAGAGCTTTAGGGTTGAAGAATATTGAAGGTGACTTTAAGGTTTGGTTTTATGCAATTTGAGATTATGAATTCTTCCATTGTTTTTGTGTTTTTCTTTGCAATGAGTGAGTAGTTCTCCTCTCTTCTAGGGTTAGGGTGAACCCAACAATAAGCATGTGTGTGAATGAATGAATCTATACTTATGTGATATTTTTATCTACTTCTACCTATGTACTTCACCCTTGATGATAATCTAGGGAATTCATTGTTACAGTTGAATTGACCAAAGGAGATTGTTAACATTGATAGTAATTAGGGATTTTTGATGAAAGTTAAAAAGACCTAATTAAGAAAAAGTATAGTCAAATAAGTCTCTTATGCGAAAGTGAATTGATTTGTTTGATTGAGATAAAAGCATATTTCTCATATGATTCATTGAATTATACATATGTTTATTGTTGTGGTAAGGTCCTAATCTTGGAAGTTCTTTCTCATATATTGCATTCGTGTTAGTTACTTGTTACTTGAGACGAAATTAGTGTGTTTTGCCCTGTTTTACAGTCGCTACTTGTGTCTTTATTTCCCCTATTTTCGACCATTAAAACAACTAGGATAGAACCGCTGACTTACTCCCTTGGATCGACCTTGATTTCCACTATACTATAGAGGGATTCGAGCATAAATTTATTTGATTAGAGTGAGCATAGGCATCGATCTCCCATCACGCACGTAAGCATGGCCGGGTCAAAACCAAATACGATGAAATAAGTAGCAAAAGTGTGGAGTTCAAGTCGGTCTTTCTCTCTCTCTCTCTCTCTCACTACGCCATGATATATCCCCCGCCACAACAGCACATGATCAAGTAAGGGTACGAGGACCTGAAACTAACCACGAAGTAAAGGTTGAGCCACTAATGCGGGCCCTGAAGACCTCGCTGAGGACATATAATATGCTTATACCTAAATAAAGGATGCTCTAATGCAGTGCGGAAATATTAAACACACATACATGCTAACAGTTTATATATATGCAGAAAGCCATTAAATGGGATCCCGCACAGAATGCCAAGTGGCATGTCCCTCTCCTACTCCCGCACCCATGCTCGTTAGTGCGGGAACCGGTCGCGTTCAATATCATAACATCATCAATTGTATCAATAGTCATGCTCGTCAATTTAACCATCTGACTCGATGAGGACAAAGCCCGATGGGACTGGACCGTCCTATGACCCTATCAAATGACTCTAGGACTCACAATTTAACGGTCGTTCTACCATACGCAAAGAGAATACGGATGCTCGATTAATTTGTGCAACCTAAGCATGATACTACATGAATATGCAGGATGCAACACCTACACACTATATGACACATCAAGCATGAGGTTCTAACTTGAGTAAGCCCCGGAGGACTTACCTGGAAGTGCAGAGCAGCAAAAGTGAAATCCCAGCAAGCAGCACAATAATCAAACAGTATCACCTAGATATACATCAGAACACACACACACACACACACACACACACACACACACACACACACACACACACACACACACGCACGCACACACACACACACACACACACACACACACACACACACACACACACACACACACATATATATATATATATATATATATGTTCTGATGGTGGCGGTAGGCTCCGATGGCTGGCGACGGAGCAAAAGGGCGGAAAGGTGGAGAGTGGCGGTGAGGAGGTGGTGGTGGTGCTGCTGAACAGTGAGGAGAGGGAGAGTGAAGTGCTGCAGGGGGGGTTCATGACAATGGAGAGAAGAGGCGGGAGAAGAGAAGGGAGAAGGATGGTGGGGCGTCGGGGATGGCAGCAGGCCAGCAGCTGCACTGATAAAAAAAAATGGAATGGGAGGTTCTGTGGGATCATGAAGGAGGAGGGAATAGGGAGTAGGTGGTGTTTGGTTTGACCCTTCAAAGGTTCAAGGAATGGGAGAGGTGATGGTGATGATTTGAAAGAGGTATGGTGAGGTGAGGGAGTTGGTGAACATTATGTGGGAATGGGTAAAATGAATACCCGAAAATAAATCCCGAATACGTGAATTTTGAATCCTAAAATTTATTCCCGAATGTTAGTTTCCCTGAATCCCGCTCTCTCGATCGATTAGATTTTTAAAACCGAAAAGGATATCGCCATCCGAGATTATTTTAGATTCTCGAGGTGAAAGGACGGAATCGTTCGTCAAATTTTAAATTTAGGTCAGAATCTGCTAAACAAGTTTTAATTCCGATTTAAATTCATTTTAAAATTTTTTCTTTTCCAAAAAATTAGGATTCAAAAATCCGAGCATTTACACGTTGCTCCCTTGTTATAAGGTCAAGTTTGTCATTGAAGAGTTGGAAACTCTTCCATAAAACGCAAATGCCACCGGCATGACCAACTGCGGGAGACCAAACCATAGCATCAAAACCTGATTTTTTCCATATTATCTAACCTGATTTTTTCCATATTGTCTCCTTTGGTTGTTGTTCAATCTTTGTTTCCATAAGCGCAAGGATTTGGATTTTTTCTATCTTGCAAAAGGTTTCTATTTCTGTCCATAGATTTCGTCTAGCAATACCACATACATTCCATGAGCTAATCTTCATTTGTAACCGAATGTTTATAGTTTTGTCCAACTATTTGAGCGTTACTCATTTCATTTGTGTCGTTTATGTATTGTTTGCAGATATGGTTTTTATTTCCATCGTGTATTTCTTTTGTAGTTGTTTTTTCTTTGTTCTCTTTTATCATTTTTTTCTGTATAATTCTCATCATATTGCCAAAACATTTTAAGCAAACCAAGGAGGCAAGGCGAAAGGCCTTCAGCCTTAACCCAAGCTTAATCATTTGATCATTTGATTCTTCTTTTATGTTTGTTGCATCCAACCCAATTGTGTTTTCTTCGTGCTCTTCCATCATTTCCTTTTCTCTAAATTTTATCAGATTGAAATAATTTCTCCAGCACCCAAGGGAGGGCAAGACATTACTTTTGGCCAACTGTCTAGTAGTTTCATTTGTTCATTTGATTCTGTTTGGGATTTGTTCCCCAAGCATAGAGCTTGTTTAATTGGTTCCTTGTCTTGCTTCAAAGGGAGAGGTAGACATTTGGATTCATTGGTACATTTATCATGGACCACAAAATTCGCAGCAAAACCGGGTACAGAACTAAACAAAAAGGAGAGAGGATAGAGGCACCTCATGTCGATCAAGCCTTTATGGTTTCTGAGTAGTGTCTTTTCCACTTGGTCTAATGGTTCCTTTTGGGATTTTTCCTCCCGATTTTCCGCTTGTTTATGGCATTTATTAGCTCTCCCCTCATGGGATGTGAGGCAGACGAGTCGGCACTTGCAATGATAGATCATGGGTTCTTGGTTTAGCTTGGATTTTCGTCTAAATATTGTCATTCTATTCATCTACGTTATTCGTGATGAAAGAATTTTCTACGTTTGTTTAAAGCGACGAAATTAAAATTGCATCGAGAATGATGAAAATGAGCGTCGAGATTAGTTCCTTTTTCATTGTAGTGTTCCTAAATCGCCCAAGCCTAAAATGACCTCTATTAGTTTTTTTTATAGTAGGCAACTATTAGAAGGGATTTACAGAAACTGTAAACCGTCCTCATGATCATCCTGAAGGATGATGGTACAAAGATCCCTATTATAAGGGAGAGTAGATCTATTACAGATAATACCATGCTTAGCTATATAGTTAGCTACCTTATTTGCTTCTCTAAAACAATGTTTGCATTCCACCTGGTCCAAGCTATTCTTCAAAAGATTGATCCTTATCAGCTCTTGATTATCACTTTCAATGATGATCATCTGTAACCCTTTCCTCGTTGCCTGCTGCAGCCCTATACAAATAGCAGCAGCCTCTGTTTGGAGAACAGTACCTTTATATGTCTCCTGATAAAACGTCTCTATTACATGGCCCTCGGAGTCTCTAATGACCCCTCCCACATGACAAGAGCCTGTGGGCTTAAATGAGCCATCTACGTTAATTTTGTAGACGGCCCCTTGAGGCTTGATCCATTTCGCTCTGCTCCTTCTGTTTTTATTTAGCTTACTATTTTGGTCTTCTTTTGAATGCGTCCACGTGTCCATATTAGCAATAATTTTTTGCACTATACATGGCGTCCGATCTGGGTTTTTATTTCTTAAAGATGATGTTGTTTCTTATCTCCCATACGGTTTGCCATATGAAGCACAAGTCTTCAAAGTAGGGATTATCCTTTCCAATTGCTTTTAGGACATCTAAAATTGTATGATCTCCTCTTAGGTTTATGAACTGTTTTCCAGTCACTTGTTCGTAGCTTCCGATTATTGTTCTAGTAAAGGAACACTTTATGAACAAGTGCATAGTATCCTCGTAATTGAAGTTGCAGAGGCAACATTGAGATTGTACTCTATTTACATGTTTATTTAGTCTTAGTTTAGTAGGGAGGCCCTCTATTGATGCTTTCCAAATTAGATTTTTAATTCTCGGTGGGAGATTCGATTTTCATATCCACCTGTAATCATTTGTACTTTGTTGAGTATTGATAATTAGTTTTTTTTTTAGATTTTGTCAAGAAATTACCTTTAGGTTCTGGTTTTCAAATAAGTTTATCTCGAGTATCCCAATCCGGAATCTGAGTGTTTAGTATTCGTTGAGCTATGTTTTGTGAAAAAAGGCTATTTAGAAGTGATATGAGTGATCGGTGAATAATTAATTGACTTTCAAAATGACCTCTATTAGTTGAAAACAAACGAACTCAAGTAACAATTAATGTAATCCGAATTACCTCTCATAAATTTTAAATACATATGCTATATTTACATTGTTCAAACTTGATAATACCACATGATAATTTTTATATGATCAAGTTTGTACGTACAAAACCATACAGTATTATTTTTTGGAGGATTGTGAGTACGTATGCATGTAATTATTATTTTTTGGAGGATTGTGGAGTACGTATGCAAGTAATTAAAACATGTGGATTTAGTGGAGTAACATGAAGCGGTTAGTTGAGGGGATAGAAAATTAAACCCTAATTTTTATTAAAAAAATCATCAATATTATGAATGTATTTGTGCATACTTTACTTCATGGTTTTCAAATATTTTAATATTACATACTAATTTAAAGTTTTAGGGTTTAATTATAGAATTATGTTACGAATTTTAACAAATAATAATTATGATAGAAGTATATCAATTTGGTAAATAGTGTGGAAAACAATTATATCGGTCCAATCTTGAAACATTTATAATTTTTTACTCAGGTGTCGGATTTGAACTTAGAATATATCAAATCGAAACCATTGTCGAGAGGAATATATATAGTAAATTTTATTTTTGATTGGGGGCGACTGCCACCCCTGATTCCAAAGAGTATCCGCTCTAATTAGATTGAGTGGGTAATGGTAAACAAGCAAACAACAATCGATGGGCGAACAATTCAAAAACTATGCACTTAACAGTTAATGGGCAAGGACAAAATATTTAAAAAAACGCGGAAACTAAATACACCGTAAATCGTGGATATATTATGGCATCACGTCTATATAAACATGCACTAGTAATCCGGATTTTAGGTGTAACTAACAAAACCTTCTCAAAATTTGGCCCTCTTTAGTATATATCCAGTTTAGCCGCCTTAACAGCATTTCAGTTTCCAGACCACAAAATGCTAGGACCACTGGCTTTCCTTTGCTTTGCCTATAAATGCATGCATTTCCCTTCATCTAAAATCAACCCACAACAATTTAGCAACAAAATAAAGTAAGGGCCTGTTTGGTTTAAATAAAATGGGGCGCTCGAAAGCTTCTCTTATTGGTCTCCTCTTCAGTGCGGCACTTCTTGTTTCTGCTCGTGAGCTCACCGAAACTTCTCAGAAAAAAGGTGTGGTTTCTTTTATATATATATATATATATATATATATATATAAAGATCGTGAGGAGTGTTGTGATTGGTCCGTATATAATAAACACTCCACTCTCCTTAACACGCGCGTTGCGCTTCTACTGCGCTTCAGCCAAGGCATATTATTTTATTGCGCGCGTCCAACCTGTTAAAAAAAGAAAGTTTGTGGAGCTTTGGGAACCGAACTAAGGCTTTCTCCTGCTTTTTGACGTGAATGAATACAATCCCACCAACTGAAGAATGAAGCGTTTATGCCCCAAATTGCATCGGTTTTTATTTATTCAAATTAAACTAAGCATTAACGTTTTTATGCCTCTATTTTAATCCATTTTTACTTTTCAAAATTGTTATCGTTAGCTTTAATATTTTTGATATCTATCTACTTTTATATTTAAAAAAATCAAATAGCATATGAGACATGGATTGGATTTTTACAAACATGGATGTGAGATTTTTTATAATGGTGGTTCAAGATATTTTAAAATATATATATTTGTGAGTTTAAGATTTTATAAATTCGTGGGTTTAACATTATTATAACCTACATTATAAGTAAGATTTTATAATTATAGGTTCAAGATTTTAAAATCTTGAACCTACTTAATAAAACTTTGAATTTTTCATTATATAATTGCGGATTCAAAGTTTTAAAATTTGGAACCTAATGTTTTATAATTGAGATATGAGTATGTTTGACAATATGATATCTTCTTCTTTAATTTTGATAAAGCCAACCTAGATAAAGATTTGGAAACTACAATTTTAAACTTTTGACCTAATGTTATAAAAATTTTATAGCTAGCGACATAAAACTCCTGAACCTATAATTATAAGAGTAGGTTCAAGATTTTATAACAACGGGTTTAAGATTTTATAACGGTGGATTCAAGAATTTTTTTTGTGACTAGCTGTGGACTATCATGATATTTTTATAACCATGGATTCAAAATTATAGATTCAAAATTATGGGTTCAAAAATTTGATTGGTTTATTAAGTAGTTTCAAGTTTTTATTATGATGTATTGCCTTTATTTAAAGTAGGTTTAAGATTTTATAACGGTGGATTCAATAATTTTTTTTGGGACTGTGGAGTGTCATGATTTTTTTTATAACCATGGATTCAAAATTATAGATTCAAGATTATAAGTTCAAAATTTTGATTGGTTTATTAAGTAGGTTTAAGTTTTTATTATGATGTATTGCCTCCATTTAAAGTAGGTTTAAGATTTTATAACGGTGGATTCAAGAATTTTTTTTGTGACTGTGGAGTGTCATGATTTTTTTTATAACCATGGATTAAAGATTATAGATTCAAAATTATGAGTTTAAAATTTTGATTGGTGTATTAATTAAGTAGGTTCAGACTATTATTATGATGTATTGCCTCCATTTAAAATAGGTTCAAGATTTTGAAATTTTAAATTCACATTTATATATACCCCTAAAATCTTGAACTCATAGTTATATCTAGCCCTAAAGTGACATCTTGTTGCATTACATTTCATGTTTGTTTATTAGGTAGGTTCATGTTTTTTTCATGGTGTATTGCCTCCATTTAAACTAGGTTTGAGATTTTTAATTTTTGAACCCATATTTACATATAGTCCTAAAGTAACATCTTGTTGCCTTAAATTTCATGTTGGTTTATTAAGTAGGTTCAAGTTTTTTTTTCATGGTGTATTGCCTCTATTTAAAGTAGGTTCAAGATTTTCAAATCTTGAACGTATAGTTGTATATAGCCCTAAAGTGAAATCTCGCTGCATTACATTTCATGTTGGTTTATTAAGTATGTTCATATTTTTTTCATGGTGTATTTCCTCCATTTAAAAGGTTCGAGATTTTTAATTCTTGAACCCATAGTTATATATAGTCCTAAAGTAACATCTTTTTGTATTAAATTTCATGTTGGTTTATTAAGTAGGTTCAAGTTTTTATTATGATGTATTGCCTCTATTCAAAGTAGGTTCAATGTGTTTAAATTTTGAACCCATAATTATATATAGCCCTAAAGAGACATCTTGTTGTCTTACATTTCATGTCGGTTTATTAAGTAGGTTCAAGGTTTTATTATGATGTACTTGCTCTATTTAAAGTAGGTTCAAGATTTTTAAATCTTGAACCCATTGTTATATATAACTCTAAAGTGACGTCTTGTTGTTTTATATTTCATGTCGGTTTATTAAGTAGGTTCAAGTTTTTATTATGATATATTGCCTCCATTTAAAGTAGGTTCAAGATTTTTAAATCTTGAACCCATAGTTATATCTAGACATATAGTGACATCTTGCTACCTTATATTTCATGTTAGTTTATTAAGTATGTTCAAGTTTTTTTCATGGTGTATTGTCTTCATTTAAAGTAGGTTCAAGATTTTGAAATCTTGAACCCATAGGTATATATAGGTCTAAAGTGACATCTTGTTGTCTTACATTTCATGTCGGTTTATCAAGTAGGTTAAAGTTTTTATTATGATGTATTGCCTTCATTTAATGTAGGTTCAAGATTTTTAAATCTTGAACCAATAGTTATATACTTATATCTAGACATATAGTGACATCTTGCTACCTTATATTTCATGTTAGTTTATTAAGTAGGTTCAAGTTCTTTTCATGGTGTATTGTCTACATTTAAAGTAGGTTCAAGGTTTTAAAATCTTGAACCCATAGGTATATATAGCTCTAAAGTGACATCTTGTTGTCTTACATTTCATGTCGGTTTATCAAGTAGGTTAAAGTTTTTATTATGATGTATTTCCTTCATTTAATGTAGGTTCAAGATTTTTAAATCTTGAACTCATAGTTATATCTAGCCATAAAGTGACTTTTTGTTGTCTTACATTTCATGTTGTTTTATGAAGTAGGTTCAAGTTTTTTTAACAGTGCATTGCCTTCATTTTAAATTAGGTTCAAGATTTTAAAATCTTGAACCCATAGTTATATATAACCCTAAAGTGACATCTTGTTATCTTACATTTCATGTCGGGTTATTAAGTAGATTAAAGTTTTTATTATGATGTATTGCCTTCATTTGGAGTAGGTTCAAGACTTTTAAATTTTGAACCCATAGTTATATATAGCCCTAAAGTGACATCTTTTTGTCTTACATCTCATGTCGGTTTATTAAGTAGGTTCAAATTTTTATTATTATGTATTGCTTCCATTTGAAGTAGATTCAAGATTTTAAAATCCTGAACCCATAGTTATATCTAGCCATAAAGTGTTTGATAATCCTTGTTGTCTTACATTTCATTTTACTTTATTAAAGTAGGTTAAAGATTTTAAATTTTTGAACCCATCTTTATATCTTGCCCTAAATATCGGCAATCCATCATGAAAAAAATGGAGATAGTATTTAGATATAGAAAAAGTGAATTAAAGAGAAAAAATCATTCAAATGACATCACTCAAAAATCATTCAAGGGAAGTCATATGGTAAAATTAAGAATTAAATTTTAATTCTAAATTGCTTAGCTTTATAATTATAAAATCTTGAACCTACTTATAATCTTGAACCTAATTTTTATAAAATCTTAACCAAAAATAGAAATTTATAAATGGAGATGGTATAATTTAGATATGGAAAAAGTGAATTAAAGGGAAAAAATCATTCGGAAGACCCTACACAAAAGTCATGAATTAAAGAAAAAAAAATCATTCAGACGACCCTATACAAAAATCATTCAAGAAAATCATATGGTAAAATTAAGAATTAAATTTTAATTTCAAATTCTTTTTTTTATATACAGTTCATGAAATTTGTTCCCCTTTAGTAATTAAAATTTACACATATGTTCAGCTGCTTCTATATAAGTGTTCAATACTATTTGTAATAGTTGCAACTTGATTGCAACAACCCAAATCAGAGTGCTCTCAAGGCTGAAATTTTCTTCTTGCCCAGCTGCAACCATGCTTCAAATCAGTAAAAAAAATCAACATACTCTCTTTCCCAGCTGCAACCTTTAGATATAATACCTGCATTGCTGTCACTTTCAAAAGACAAAAAGAAACAATGTTAGCCTAAAACAATAGCTAAAGCCAGTAGTTGAAATATACAAAGATCAACAATGCAAGATAGGTGTATTACCTTATAGTGCAATTCTTAGGGCAATTATAAAATAGCTGGTAGGGATTTTTGGAAGTTCTTCAAATCCTTAGTTTAGCATAAAGCCCACAAAATTAGGTGAGCTCAGAATCTTCACCATTGTCTACCTCATTAGAGTATTCAACCCTGTGCATTCGATTACCTTATGCAATAAGGCCTTTAAATTTAATAAATGGACTACAAGCACATCCAGAGGAGTAATATGATAAAAAGAAACAAGAATTTACATTTATTGAAGAAAAATAGGAGAAAATGACAGTATCAATTTTCACCAAAGTCAATTGATCGGTCATTCGATCCTCCATTACCAAATGATCATAGTGAACAACCCTAAATCTTGCTGAGATATTATTCAAATGTGGCAACTGTAAAGATCGAGATTTTTAAATATTATCTTAACAATTATAGATTCCATTTCGATTTAAAATTTATTTAGATTTCTAAGACTCTAAAAATATTTGAATATTGTAACGGCCCGGATATAAATATCCGAGATACGTTTCGAAGGTTGGATACCTTCGTTCGGATGTTGCAATTCAAGTACGAGTCGAGATTTCAAACCTCTAAAGATCAGTATTCAAAGCGGGGATTTCGAACCCCAAGCAATCAAAGTCGCAGAAATTCAATTCAAACGACAGTAAAGCGGAAGCAAAGTTTGGATACAAGTGCCACGACAGAGCCGGGTCAGAACCAAAACATAGTCGGTGATTTCCATTTTATCAAGTTAGAATATATTAGCCGGATTCTTCGGTTCGCCAAGAGATTCCCCGTCATAGAAGCAAGGAGCAAACAAGAGCGGGACCTAACACTATCCAAGAAGTCAGGCCCGGTAATCGCCTGCGGGTCCTCTGACCGCGCTGAGGCCACATAACATGCCTATATATAAATAGAAGATGACTAATGCAGTACAAGATTTAAATCACATAAGCATGCTTGACAGTTATAATATGCGAAAAAACTGTAAAGGGCCCAAGACAATGCCAAGTGGCATATCCCTCTCCTACCTCTACACCCCTTCCCGTTAGTGCAGAGACTGGCCAATTCGGTGCTATAGCATAGCAATTTCCTCGTGGTGGTGCACTAACCACGGCATCATCATATCATATCATATCATATAATCTCATCGCTTGCCCGATGGTGATGGGCTATCATATCATATCATATCATCTTATCGCTTGCCCGATGATGCTGGGCTATCATATCATGCTCATATCGACTCAATAGACTCAGGGCACCCAATGGGGCTGGGCTACCCTATGACCCTAGCAAAGACTCTAGGACTATCACAGATAACGACCGTTCTGTTTCAAACACACATAGTAACCACATGCTCAGTTCAATGCAATCCCAGCATGATACTACATGACATGCTTTAATATGCAACAAAACTACACATCACATGACACATCAGGCAGGAGGTCCAGGTTACTGAGTAACTCCCGTTGGATACTTACTTGAAGATGCAGAACAGCAAGATAACACAAGCAAGGGCCCAAATGCAAGTCCAAAGCAATCCAAAAGCAATACACACCTATCATCAAGCCATTTCCATTAGCTACCGGACCAACATTCATACACACGAAACCCAAGTTCTCAACATCCTCAAAACCGACCGATAGTAAAACCGTTTTCCAAAACTTTTCCGATATGATCAACATCAACCAAAATCATTCTTCCAATTTCCTTCTCAAAACCAACATCATCAAGCCAAGACAAAATCCTGATATTAGAAATGACACTTTTAATATAACTTCAAGCTCAAGATCAAATAATTCAAGTTCCGTCAAATCCCTTCTTTAATATTGAATATTAAAACAATATTTGAAACTCATTTTCCAAAGTTTTTCAAACTCTTAATTCTCAAATTAAGTCAACTCATATTCAAAATAATGTCTCAAATCATACTTGGCCAACTTCCGACATTAAACATTTAAACCTTAAAACCACTCTCTCAAAATCACATTATAGAAATAATTCGGGCATTTTATCTCCTTAAAATCCTCATCTTAAAATCACCTTATAAATCATCATATAAAAACACTTCTCAAATAATCTTACTTTTAAAACCATGTAAAATAATATATTAATATTTTCAGAATATATATATATATATATATTCCTAAAATCAGAAATAATATATAAAATAACATATATATATATATATATATAACTAACATAACATATCACATATACAAAATAATAATAACAACCCAACAGCCCAAACCCGAAGAAAAGGCCCAAACCCATACCCGAAAAAAGGAGGCCCAAACCGGATGCCCTCAACTCACAATCCATAACCCGGAAGTGGAGTTTGGGTCGGCCCAACCCATAGCCAAAACTCAAAATAAAAATATGGCATGGGAGAATCCGGACCTGGGGAGAGTAAAAGAGGAGGAGATGCGATTACAAATGATACAACCCGATTGGTGTTGGATCCGGCCCACAAAATAGGCTCAACTACCCAAGCCTTCCCCTTCCTCAACCAAATAACAGAACCTCCCTTAAGCCCAACATAAAACGAAAGAGGAGGAAGGAGGAGGTCCTGCCAGCGGCGTTTGAGAGGAAACCGAAGGGGAAAGTGGGAAAGGGAAGAGGAGAAGGAGGCTTCTCCGGCGACGATACCGAGCTCTCAACACTCAATCGGATACCCAGAACTAGAGATTGAACAATACAGTGAATAAGAAGAAGGAGCTCACCGAATCCTTAGCCCGGAAAATGCTCGAAGTCGCTCGGGGAGCTTCGCCGGAGACGCGGTCTGGTTGGAGACAACCCAGGGAGGGTGTTAGGATGTTAAAGCTTCAACTTTGAGAGGGCAGGAAGTGAAAGGAGGAAGGATGCGGTCTTACCGAGCTTCGAGTTCGAAAAGATGGGAGATGAAGATGGGGCTTGACTCGGCTCTCTAGGGGCTCTCTTGGTGGCTCCGTGGGCTCGCCGATGTCGAGGGAGGTGGTGCTGGTGTCACCTGCTGCTGCTACGTGATGGAAGAGATGGAGGCGAAGATGGAGGTGAAGAAGAGGAGCTGGGATGGTGGTTCTTGGCAAGGCAAATGTGGTGTTGGGGGTGGTTGCTCTGAAGAACAAGCTACTGCAGCTGGGCAAGCACGAAGAGGCCCCATTTTCTACAGTGGTTCCAATGGGGCGCAAGGGTGGCTGAGATTTTGTGTTTGGAAGGTGGGAAGAAAACAAGAGAAATGGAGAGAAGAGGGGCACTTGCAGAGAAATTGGAAAGAGAGAAAATGAGGAATGGGTTGTGGGTTGCTTAATTGAAACCAATAAGAGAGAGAGGGCTACAGAGGGGGACCAATCTCTGAAATTGTGTGTGTGTGGGAGGTGTGGTTGAATGTGAGGGGTAGAGGAGAGAGCAGCGAGAGAGAGAGAGAGAGAGGGTAAAGAAAAAAAGAAAAGAAAATAGGAAATAAAAGAGGTCCCCACAAAAGGATTCAAATTAGCGGAATAGACTCGAAACCCGCTCGCCCGATCGAATCCCGATTAAATCAAATTTCCAGATAATCAGAACGAAAATAATTTATCAAGACTCGTAACTCGAAAGCGGAATCAAATGCCGTCAAAAGAGTCAAAATTCTAAAATGATGCCGGAAGGATTTTAAAATCAAAACTTGGTGCTTGAGGACGGGTTTTTATTCCACTTGCAAATTTGAATTTAATAATAATAATATACAGCATAGTAATATAAATATATTCATTCTTTACATTTATCCACCTCTAAAAACAAGTCTCGTCCCCGAGACTAAAATCATTTTAAAGCATTGGGAAGGAGTTTGAAATCGGTGAGTCCGAGGACCATGTCCAAGGATCTTGTAATCATATCGGTTGCGTCTTCCGGGATTCTCACAACATCCTGGTCACGGTCATGCCATCTCCAATCGGTCTTGACAAGTGTGTAATAAGCGCAATTATCACATCCTCGCTTCGACTTTTCGGAAGTACCACAACTCTAAAAGTATTATAGCGTCCCGACTAGGTCTTAGCAAGCAATCTATAAGCGCCCTTATAAAATGCTGATATCCACTTCGTGAGACGTCATAATGTAAACCCAGTTCGTAAAACCTCAAAGCGTTTTGTAAATGGAACGGTTGTCATCTAAATCATTGAAACTCTCGACTTCTAAAAAAAACCCCAAGTTGGTCCTTTTCAAAACCGCTCAAAATCTTCAAATTCGACGTTTAATCAAGCAGCTTTACACCCAACAAGTCAAATCCCTTCAAATCAAGATTTCGTCAAAACCTTCCAAAACCAAATCAGCTTCTCGCAAACCAATCAATCAAATTAAGAAGGTAGGAGGTGGAATCATCCACCTCTAAGGGCTAATCCCATATTCTCTTCCTAGGTTCCAAAATCATTTTATCATCATCCTCAACTCACTATGCACATAAGTAAATCAACTCATCGACTCATAACATCATCAGCCACCTCTCATATGGCAATCTGAACATCAATCATGATATTCTCAACCAATCGACATCTCAACCGCATAACATGATTACCCATAACATAGATCATACCATCCCTTCAGAACACGCCAAAAGCAATAACAAAATCTTAACATCATACCATGAGTCATAAAGTATATCTACCTCATAGCGAAGGCATCACAAGTGCATCATCGAATTCTCATAACTTATCACGCAAGCACACATGTCAAGAGATCAAAGAGGTTAGGTGTCATGGAGTCAGTACGCCACTACATGTCGAATCTCACGATCGCATCTCAACATCGCAACACAAGTGGAACCAGTCATAACATGGGTTTTTCACTTAATGAACACATAACTCACCTAATCATCTTATCAACCTATCCGAATTCTATTCCGCATTGCCATAACAGATCTAGCATATCAATTCAAACATTAGGATGGTAAAGGTAGTCATAGCAGAATCTCATCATAAGGTCAATAGACTAATATTAATTGTCAACACATTAACACACAAGGTCATGCCATTTAAGCTTCAGCAAAAGGAAAGATCTAACCATATACCAAGCATCGAAATGCTAACATACTCACAATACATCATTTCAACTCCTTACAATACCATATAACGATCATTTAGTCATCAGGCATCATCATCTCATATATACACATAACTCATATTCCTCACTTACCTATTCATAATCATGCTTATCAACCATATAATATAACATCATGCTTCCACATAACCACGTATCATCATCTCATGATTCATACAACACATCATAATATGCTTCTAGAACAACATAGTAGGATAGCAATGTATCACTATATCATGATCATAGTTGTCACTACCAATTATATTTCAATATTGCATATCAACATGTAATATCATGCCATATCAGGTTTATCACGGTCGCTATCTTACATCATGCCAGTTCATAATCACATAATCAAGAAAGTTTTGCACATTATACCAGTTATAATAAAATGCAAACCCCGCTCGCTCGTCTCCACTCTCAAGCCAAGACCAATCTTCATCTAGACTCACCAACTCAGATAAAATCCCCAAAGAAACCCCAACTCATTTTGACACTCCAGTCTCACCCCTCATTTCACCAAGCGCTCTCACTAGCAATCCACCTCTAATAATCCAACCCCTATCTCTGTTTTCACACCCGAGCACCCCTGCATCCTATGTTCTCGATACTCATAAGAGCCATTCCCTACACTGCCCATACTACCTAAGACATCACAAGCATAGAATCCTTCTAACCACATATCTTCTATAAGAACACCCCGATCACCACCTAGTCGACCTATTCTAACCATACCCCCACCTAAGGTTCATCTAGAAGCTCATCGGAACCCACTAACCATCGCCTCTTATAGCTCTCAAAACTCACCCGCTCCTACTTAAGCCGAACCCCTCTCATGTGACTTACCTCATACTACCGTCGATCATCCTAACTGCTCAAATTCCCTCACCGCTCTCCGACCATTCTTCAAGAAAATCTCACCCACAAGTTCAAAGAAGAAGCAATCATGGACGTTATTACACAGAAGGACTACATTATATCAACTAGCATTTATATCAATAGCATCATTAGCTCATCATTACGCATTGCAACTGTATCAAAAGTCTCAATTTACCGTCATGCTCAACAAGTATCGCAACCATCATATATGAACCTAATCAAATCAAGCTAGTACGTTTCATCATAACTATATCTAATAAACAATTCAGGTTCTCAGCATTTGCAGTTCATACTTTTATAGGCAAGGAATTTAGATCATGTTTGGCAACTCAGAGTAGCATCACGTCAAGTCATCATAGCACATTAGGACTGTAAGGCATCGAATCATATATAGCATCATAGACAACGGATAATCAGGCAGTAATCATTACCAAGTCATCACATCAACACGCAGTTTTCAACATCAAGTTAGTGCATATCACCATCAACAAGTTCAGAAAGGATTGGCAGTCTGAATGGAGGACACTCCCACTTACAAGTCATATCGCGCTCCATAACCGAAATCCTCGAAGCAAGCTTGTTCTATCGACATCGTCGATCCTGAGGCCCGTGGGTTATGGGCCCACACTTCCGCTGCGCTGCTCTATCGCTATCTAACTTCCCGTCCCCTCTTTTATGCGGTCGCTCATCCAATGTATTGCGTAGGAGTCTAAGTTAGCAGAGATAGGGGAGTGATAAGAGCGGACAACCCAATGTTTCTTTCGGAGACAAAATGGACCAAAGCTAAAGATGACATGACTAGAGACAAGACTCCGACCCGGGAATAGTAACGATGCCCTTATAAAAGTCTATTAGGTTACAACAGTGACGAGCAAAATGAATTCATCATGGAGCATATCAATCACATTAATCCACACTAACATGTACCTATCCCAAGGAGATCGACATACATATTCATTCCAAAAGACATAATCGAATTCTATAGGGATGCATGTGAGACAAGCTAATAGCCTTTTATTCCAAGGAAGCAGATGTGCCTAGCAATTTCAAGTAAGATATGCGGAACCAGTAATGATCATGCGGGGTTCAAGGTCATGCGGGATTTAACGAGGATGGCAGGTATCATGTATATGAGCAATATAAGAGCATGGTATACACATCGAAAAATGAGATCAAATACATAAAGACGAGGTATATCATAACAATCAACTAAGCGTCACACCAGAATATATAAGAGCGGCATAGTAACTATCACATCTGACAACAATGATCATATAAGAAGTTAAGAATGGCATGTAACATACAACAGGATATATTTAGAGAGTTCAAATCCTTCATGATGCTAGTGATACATGATTAGGCATGGCATAGTCAAAAGTGATTAAATGAGCTCAATATGATGTATATGAAAGCAAAAGGGCCACCACAGGGTAAACAAGATAACATCACGGGCGATAGATTATAATCATGCTAGGAATGAACTGTCCCAGGGCACTTAAAACGGTACAACAACTATCACATTATAGGACAAGCATGACATGTAATCATTTAGCAGGTCATATTGGAAGTCATAAGCTCTACATGATACTAATAGCACACATCGGACATGAGTACAATTAAGGTAATTCAACTAGATTCATTCCGATATTCATGCGTCATGCATATGCAAAATCATGATATAGGGTGGTGTGTGATCATGTGAGGTGTCAAATCATACGTTCATGTAACCACGAGAAGATATCATAGAGTAATAGAGGGGTACCACCAAGCGAGAACATGTAATCATGCTATAATTTACTATCGCGGAAAGCAAGTCGATCATCGAATTCAACATCAATTTAATCAGGGTGAGTGGAACCTTTTTAAGATGAGAGAAAAGGAAACAATCACACTATCAGGGACCTAGCTCGAGAGAGAATCAACAATAACGTAGGCAATGTAGAATTCGCTCAAGTCACAACCAAGGGTCCTACATGTTACTAATGGCTCAACATAACATATGATACATACATGCACTTGATTGATTAATAACACAATATACAAGAGTTCAATCGATCACATTCCAACGATATAGAAGCATGGGAGGAAATTCAGCGAGGTATAGAGCAAGTCTAAGTAACGGGGCAACATGACTACGAACGGGGACATGATTTCAAATCAATGTATATTGGGATAACATGTATTTATCAAGACTAATTTACACCAACATATCCTCAATTTAGCGCAAGTAACACACAATAGTATAAATCACAAAACACTCAACAATAGTTAATCTCATGAATGCAAAATAGGTGGGCATGCTATAGATTCTTGTCACAAAAGGAACAATAAGCATCGAGGCGTCATCAGTTAGCATGCTAAGGAGCACAACTTACGAGGCATTTATACAAGAAAGAGTTGATCACACTATCATAGACCTAATCCAGGAGAAAGCAACGATCATATAGATTCATATCATGCCATTCATGCTTCTAATCACTCAGTAGTACGATTATTACATTAGGTCAATTAGACATGCGATGACGACACGTAATTATGGCAGGTAGCGAGATGCAACACAAGACCTACGCAATGTGACCAGCACGGATACAGGATGTCATACAACCACGAATTTGCATTAAGGATCATCATCATAACATGTACGGAGAATTACGTAGCATATAAGGCACGTTGTCATCAAATTATAACACGTATCCATCAAGTAAGGGACTCACTCTATCATGATACTATAACTGAACGATCACACTATCATGAACCTATTCACAGGGAGGACATCAATTATACAACTTCCCAGCATATGACATATATATTCGTGCCCTAGTATGACAATGCAATATACTAAGTAGATCATGTCGGGATGATATGGACATAACAAATGTAGCTCAAACCCATATAATGGTCATCATGAACATCAAAGCACATAAGCACAATTTCACACTAAGGATCAATCTGTAGGTCAAGGAGTAGTACCACATAGTATCACAAAACCATGGACAGAGTAATCAAGATAACCCGATAGAGATCCATAAGGGCAAACATTGGCTCTTCCCAACTGACTCATCACCCATCTTTCCCGTGGGATCTTGGTACGAATCTTCGTGACAAGAAGACACTGATGGATCGTCATAAGAATTGATAAGGACAGCCTCATAAACATCTCATTCTCTAACTCGGAATTACATCAAGGACCATCTTCCAATACTCTCTCGGACAACCCTCATATTCAATCATGATTCCCGACACAATGTGTTTACCAACCCAATTCCCCGTGGAAGACACTGACATCCGGGAGAAAGACTCGATAGAACCGTCAAGGGGCTAACATAGTGGAAGGGGTTGTTTCACACAAGCTGGGCTTAACCATAGGGAAATAAGGGTACTCCCGCTATCTCATTTGCACAGATCAGTTAGTACACATTTCATAGTCAGGGCATACCAATCATATCCACAACAAGCGCTTAGCATCGAATCAGTCAATGACAATTACAATGATCTCCTTGGAATCTTCCAGACTCAGCTGTAAAGAACAAGCTAATATTTCGCCTACCCATTCCCAACTACATCCAAAAGGGATGGTCTAATGCCTTTCTACCCACTCGATCCCTCTTTAGTTGGTTCTCCTCTTTTTATCATAAGCCAAGTTCACATTTAGTCCAATTGAGTTAGGCATATTAAGTTCATTTTGCCCCTTGAAAACACTTTCAAATATTTTGAAATCCATGGGCGGTTTTCCAAAACATACACTCGACCTTTGCGTACCCGAATTGCACAACCTGGCTCTGATACCAACTTTTATAACGGCCCGGATATAAATATCCGAGATACATTTCGAAGGTTGGATAACTTCGTTCGGATGTTGCGATTCAAGTACGAGTCGAGATTTCAAACCTCTAAAGATCAGTATTCAATGCGGGGATTTCGAACCCCAAGCAATCGAAGTCGCAGAAATTCAATTCAAACGAAAGTAAAGTGGAAGCAAAGTTTGGATACAAGTGCCACGGCAGAGCCGGGTCATAACCAAAACATAGTGGGTGATTGCCATTTTATGAAGTTAGAATATATTAGCCGGATTCTTCGGTTCGCCAAGAGATTCCCCGTCATAGAAGCAAGGAGCAAACAAGAGCGGTACCTAACACTATCCATGAAGTCAGGCCCGGTAATCGCCTGCGGGTCCTCTGACCGCACTGAGGCAACATAACATGTGTTCGTTACGGGAAGTTGGGGGGTGTATGTATAAAATAGAGGAGAATAAAATAAAGCACAACTAGACTATCTCCCTGTCCCAAACAAATAATACAAGAATCCCCTCCCTTATAGTAGTAGGGTAATTCAGGATCGAATCCACGAGGAGGTATGTCAGCGCTTCCCTTGTTGTACTCACGATCAATGCTTTCGACCTCAGCAGACACTCGATATCGAGTATACTGGTCGATATCGACCTCAGTTCTGGTCGATTTCCTAGCGCAGTTCCTGCAGAAGACAAAACAGCAAGTCGACGTCGAGCAGAGACCTCGATATCGATGTTAGTACTCGATATCGACCCTTAAGGTCGATTTCGATGTTTGTCACAGAAACCGTTTTTGTAACCAATTTGTCGGAAAAGGATCCGAAGAAAATAGAATGGAGAGGAAAGATGAACAGAAACAAAACTAAGACTTTTATGAAGAATTTAATGAATTAAAAAGCTTCCAAAGTCGGGGTTTTATGCCACAACGATAACAATGCAAGTTTCATGCTAAAAATATGAACTTTAATGTCTTTTCCGTCAAATAACTTTCGTTATCAACACTTAGGCGATTAGAGGCTCTCGCATAATTCCTAAGAGTTACTATCCAATTCATGAGTAATTCAAGTTCGCAATATGAGTGGCTTTCGCTTCAATAATGCAAATAATGAATCTCCCTAACTTTCGCAAAGGATCATGCATGGGGTAGAAGACGGAATCGCATAAAAGTCATACCTTTGATGCACTTACCTCACATTGCTATCGTCGGGCTCATCCCGACCCTAGAAGTGGGTTGACTACTCGCTCTTCATCATGCACATCATCATCATTGTTATTGAAAGAAAGCTACTTTGAATTAAAACTCCGAAAGAAAGTACAACCGAACAAGCCACTCCGCTTTCGCCTTACAACTCCACTCGGCCACTCTCTCTCTCTCTCCCTCTATTGCAACTCTCTATTCAAAACTGAATTCTCTGCGTGTGTGGATGCCTAAACTCAGCCCTAATGGCTTCTATTTGTAGATGACGATAAGGACTCGAAACCTTATCTTTATTCTCTATGATAACTAAAATAAATAAATAAAAAGTAAAAGTTAAAACTCCATGGTGAAACCAGCCTCCTCATGATAAACCTGATGTGGATGATAGGAAATTTCGACCTTTGGATAGATATTGCAAGCATTGGATATAATTCTCTCAAAATCGGAGTCGAATTCCTCTGCTAGCATGGTTGATATCGACCCTTCCACTCGATATCGACCCCTCCAAAATCTTATCTCGAGCTTCTCCTTCTCCTACTCGACTTCTATCAACTTGGTCGATCTGGTAGCATCGATATCGACCTCCAGACGTCGATATCGACCTCTTCTGTGTCGAGATGCTCTGTTTCCTTTCTGCTCGATTCCTATGTCTCGATGTACTCGATGTCGAGGTCTTCAGTCGATTTCGACCTCTTCAGAAGACTTCGAGTTCTTCTTCCGCTCTTCTGAATTCATCCATTTTCATCCTGTTTTCTGCGAAATCACATGGAAACTCGTGCAAACCCATATATTTGACAATTAAGCATAAACTATACTATTCCCATGTTTTCCCATTAATGTGCATGCAAAAGACAACAAAATGAATTCATATGTGCATAGAAAATATGGCAATATGCGCGCACATCAAACACCCCATACTTAAGCTTGCTTGTCCCCAAGCAATACTCTTAATAGTCATTCAGGGGAAGAAAGTAAACCCTCAACATCATAGATTCATTTTTCATATGTCCCTACAATCAATTGCCATCCTCGAGAAAGTACTTATGTCAACCAAGTCCATGCCTGTGCATAAAAGCAATTTCATACTTATAAAGGAGGTAATATGCAAAAAACAATTTTAGCGACATGGCATTAATAATCAAGAGGACTTTCTTCAAGCTTGTGAGAAGTGGATTGGTAAAAGGCTAAAGGTGGGCTAATATTTGGCCATGTGGTGTTAAATCCGGGGGAGTACACTTTCTTTCCAAAATATTCCACATTCCTCCTTCATAATGTCTCACCTTTCACTCATCGTTCAATGCTTTTTTTTCTTTAATGCTTTTACCTCTCTAACCTTAGCACTGCCTTCTCGCGAGTCGCAAACATGGGTGTCATGAATGGCCCCGGATACTTAGTACTTTGGACTCCTCACCTTTGTGTCCCATCTCGCCGAACTATTATCTCAGCGAGCAGGGTCGACCTACCTTTATCTCCTGAGGTGATCGGATTTTTTCTCGCTCATTTACTTTTCCATATTGTATCATTCCTGCCAACAACTTTATAAATGCACAACTCCATATAACTCCAAAGATGTCATCCATTCAAAAAACTTCGTCCCCGGATAGGGTATAAAGTAAAAAATGGACAATATGTATATGTGGAGCAACAATGATCATGATAAGTCTCATATATGGCTTTGTGAATATGCGTAGGTAAGGCTAGGATATGAATTTTGCTTGTATGGAATTTTTATAAAAAATCCTCCATCATCTTATCATGCATATGTCAAAAGCAACTTCAAATTTTCATCTCCTTTATGATTTTCTCAAAAAATTGCACTTCATTGGGACTTCCCTTAACTAGGCAATCTCATGTTATATCTCTAATGAATCTAATTTTGCATCATAGAGCTCTTTTTTATACTTCCATGACTCTCTCTTTTCCAAAATTTTTGATGGGGGTCATTTAAAATAAATATGCATTAAAATAAATATGCAACCCTAAACTAAGCATGAATATGCAAATAAGCCTTTCCCCCACCCCATACTTAAAATTTACAGTGTCCCACTGTATTAGAACTAGGGTTAAGAAGAAAACTTACTAAACCGTCACAAATTTCAGGAGTTGACGAAGACATCAGGGAAGGTCGATATCGACCCTTTACATCGATATCGATGTCTCTCTTGATTTCTGCTCGGGCTTCAGGGTGACTCGGCTCGATCACAAACCCTATCCATGTCGACCTTGAGGTCGATTTCGATGTCCGACATCGATTTCGATGCCTTTTTGTGTGCTTTTCTCTCTCCTGCAATTTGAAAATTAAACACAAAATATGCAAAACAATAAAATGTCTAAAACCAAAACAAAAGCTGTCTTAAAATCAAAACTAAGTCTTTGTTACAAGCTCTAGATTTTTAAGTCGCTAGGCCGACTTCTTCCTTTGCGCTTTTCAAGGTGGCATCTGCAGAGCCCATGTGGCTTGGGCCTCAAATATCACTCCTTTCTTGTCCCGTAGCTGCATTCCCCCGGGATTGATTTGATTCACCGTGAATGGTCCTAAGCTCTTATCCTTGAATCTTGTAGGGAACCAATGGTCCTTAGACTTGGCAACATAGACCTTGTCTCCTATCTCATATTGGCTTGAACCATCTTCGGATATCCTACATAAACGCACATGCCAAGGCACACCTCTTCCAAATAATGATAAGTCCTTAATTGTAATTGAACAAGAGGAATCCGTACCTTGACTTACCTTCTTCTCCGTCTGTGGCTCAGGTCGATGTCGATGTGCAGAGGTCGATATCGACCCCTGTTGTACACCTGTAGGATCAGTCGATTTGGGGAGTTTTGACTCGATATGATCAGGTCGATTTCGACCCTCAGAGGTCGATATCGAGGTCTCCTTGCCTCTCTTCTCAGCGCTGATGGTGGTCGATTTCGATAGGGTGTGGTCGATATCGACCCTTGACCCCGATTTCGATGCTTCCTCTTTTCCTCCGTCGACCCCATACTTATGACCTGTCACAGAATCTTGAACATTAGTGGTCGATATCGACTTACCTGGGTCGATTTCGATGTCCTGTTGAGCTCCTTCGTTCAAGATTGCTTTAACTTCCTCTACTTGGGCTTCTTTGATGGCTTTTATCTCCATTGGCCCTTGACTTTGCACCGTCTTGTTGAAGGAATACTCTATTACTTCATCACTAATTGTGAGTGAGAGCAATCCTTTCTTCACGCTAATGTTGGCATCGACGGTTGCTAGGAATGGCCTACCTAAAATAATTGGACAAGCAGGGTCCTCCGCTATGTCAACAACTAGGAAATCAGTGGGGACAAAGAATTTACCTACTTGTACTGGCACATCTGTCACTATCCCAGTTGGAATAACTACGGTATTGTTAGCCATGTATAATCTTGCATCCACGGGCTCCAGAGGACCTATCTTTACCTTGTGCCAAATGGTTAGTGGCATCATGCTAACGCTACCGCCTAAGTCAACTAAAGCATTAAATTTGAATTGACCTAGACCTATAGCGATAGAAAACTTACCTGGGTCCGCCCGCTTTTGTGGTAGCTCCAACCTGTTGCATTCCTCTGCGATCTCAGAGAGCGATCGCTTCTTACCCAAGATGTCCTTAAGGAACCTTACATAAGATGGCATCTCGTGAAGTGCCTCTGTGAATGGTATAGAGACATTAAGCCCTTGGAGCATCTTCACGAACCGTTGGAACTTCTTTTCCGCTGGGTCCTTAGTCACCTTTCTAGTTGGAAAGGGCAACACCTTCTTCCTTCCTGCGGCTGTAGTGAGGTCGATATCGGCAGCAGTGGGGTCGATATCGACTGGAAGAGTCGATTTCTGTGGTGACGCAGAATTAGGGTCGACATCGACAGGAAGGTCGACATCGATGTCACCTTGGTCGATATCGACAGGGGGGGTCGATATCGACGTCTGTTCCGGCTCCTTCTCTTCCACTTTTCGCTCGGGCGTTTGTAATTGACGCCCACTCCTTAGGTTTACTGCCGCGATATGACCTGTGGTTTTGCCCTTTTGGTTGGGCACAGTGGATCCAGGGAGTGATCCGGACGCTTTGGGCATTGCTTCCGCCAATTGACTCATTTGAGTCTCCATGTTGCGCTTCCAAACGTCGATCTCCCCAAGTCTAGAATTTATGCCCTGCAGCTGAGTATGGACGGAGTTATTGGCTTGTTTGAACTCAGCGTGGTTCCTCCGCATCTCATCAAGGATGATTTGCAGGTCATCTTTCTTAGTCTCCCGCTCAGGGTGCCCTGGTGCCCTATAGGTTGGGGGATCCCTTTGATAGAACCTTTGATCACCCCAATTTTGTTGATTGCCCCCTCCATAGGGGCCTCTCGTCCATTTGACCTCCTCATGTTGTTCCGCCATGGATACTTGCTCAGTATGTGGACAGGCACTGGTGTTATGCCTTATTGAACCACACTCCTGACAAGGTTGATTGTTGCTCAGGAACCTTACTTGCTTTTGAAGGCAGCGTGTTTGATCGTTATGGAATTGTTGCCGTACTTCAGGATCTATTTCCCTTGGAGGCTCATATAGTGGCATAGATGGGGCAGGCCTTGCATCATAGGCCGCAGCAGCCCCATAGGTGTTGTCAAAGTTCACAAGCCTCTCAATGGTCTCCCATGCCTCCGTTGGTGTAAGCTCAATGTACCGATAGGAGGTATATGAATTGATCCTCTCCTTATTCGGCGCATCAAGGGCGTTATAAAAGATCTCTTGGATGACATATGGAAGTTGCCCATGCGTCGGGCATGATCTCAGCAAGTCTTTGAAGCGCTCCCACGCCTGTGCTAGGGTTTCACCTGGCTTTTGTTTGAAAGCCGTGATCCTTTGTCGTAGCATCGCCGTTTTAGAAGGTGGGAAGAATTTGTTCAAGAATGCATCTTTCACTTCCGCCCATGTCCTTAGCGATCGTGGAGCCAAACTTTCAAGCCATTGTAATGCCTTTCCTGCCAAAGACCATCGAAAAGATTTTAGTCGCACATACTCTAGGTTTACTCCATCAGCAACTGTTTCACATAAGTCCATAAAAGTAGAGATGTGTTGCAGGGGGCATTCATTATGTCTTCCTTCAAAAGTATTTCTTTTAATCTCAGATAGGAAGTTAATTTTCAGTTCATAATTAGAGTGAGGAATTATAATGGCAGATTCAGGAACATGAAGGGGCGGATGCATGTATTGCATCGCCGTCTGTGGATACTGATTTAGCCGCTCTTGGGCTTGTCTGCGCGCATCCTCCTCCCTGTCAGCACGGGCTCGCTCAGCAGCAGCAGCGGCCCTTTCAGCAGCGATTGTAGCATTGTGGTCCTCGATTTCCTTTCTCAACCGCTCTATGATCTCAGCCTGCGTCTCGTTGTCAGCCATGATGCGAATTGCTTTGTTGCGAAGATGGTAGAAACGTTCAGGCTCGTCAATTGGTTCCAGGATAGGTCCGCGATCAGAACGTCGCATAAACCTGTAGAATAAGCTTAGAAAAAGATCGTGGTTAACTTAGGTGGGGATTGATTGCCTCCCCGGCAACGGCGCCAATTTGTTCGTTACGGGAAGTTGGGGGGTGTATGTATAAAATAGAGGAGAATAAAATAAAGCACAACTAGACTATCTCCCGGTCCCAAACAAATAATACAAGAATCCCCTCCCTTATAGTAGTAGGGTAATTCAGGATCGAATCCACGAGGAGGTATGTCAGCGCTTCCCTTGTTGTACTCACGATCAATGCTTTCGACCTCAGCAGACACTCGATATCGAGTATACTGGTCGATATCGACCTCAGTTCTGGTCGATTTCCTAGCGCAGTTCCTGCAGAAGACAAAACAGCAAGTCGACGTCGAGCAGAGACCTCGATATCGATGTTAGTACTCGATATCGACCCTTAAGGTCGATTTCGATGTTTGTCACAGAAACCGTTTTTGTAACCAATTTGTCGGAAAAGGATCCGAAGAAAATAGAATGGAGAGGAAAGATGAACAGAAACAAAACTAAGACTTTTATGAAGAATTTAATGAATTAAAAAGCTTCCAAAGTCGGGGTTTTATGCCACAACGATAACAATGCAAGTTTCATGCTAAAAATATGAACTTTAATGTCTTTTCCGTCAAATAACTTTCGTTATCAACACTTAGGCAATTAGAGGCTCTCGCATAATTCCTAAGAGTTACTATCCAATTCATGAGTAATTCAAGTTCGCAATATGAGTGGCTTTCGCTTCAATAATGCAAATAATGAATCTCCCTAACTTTCGCAAAGGATCATGCATGGGGTAGAAGACGGAATCGCATAAAAGTCATACCTTTGATGCACTTACCTCACATTGCTATCGTCGGGCTCATCCCGACCCTAGAAGTGGGTTGACTACTCGCTCTTCATCATGCACATCATCATCATTGTTATTGAAAGAAAGCTACTTTGAATTAAAACTCCGAAAGAAAGTACAACCGAACAAGCCACTCCGCTTTCGCCTTACAACTCCACTCGGCCACTCTCTCTCTCTCTCCCTCTATTGCAACTCTCTATTCAAAACTGAATTCTCTGCGTGTGTGGATGCCTAAACTCAGCCCTAATGGCTTCTATTTGTAGATGACGATAAGGACTCGAAACCTTATCTTTATTCTCTATGATAACTAAAATAAATAAATAAAAAGTAAAAGTTAAAACTCCATGGTGAAACCAGCCTCCTCATGATAAACCTGATGTGGATGATAGGAAATTTCGACCTTTGGATAGATATTGCAAGCATTGGATATAATTCTATCAAAATCGGAGTCGAATTCCTCTGCTAGCATGGTCGATATCGACCCTTCCACTCGATATCGACCCCTCCAAAATCTTATCTCGAGTTTCTCCTTCTCCTACTCGACTTCTATCAACTTGGTCGATCTGGTAGCATCGATATCGACCTCCAGACGTCGATATCGACCTCTTCTGTGTCGAGATGCTCTGTTTCCTTTCTGCTCGATTCCTATGTCTCGATGTACTCGATGTCGAGGTCTTCAGTCGATTTCGACCTCTTCAGAAGACTTCGAGTTCTTCTTCCGCTCTTCTGAATTCATCCATTTTCATCCTGTTTTCTGCGAAATCACATGGAAACTCGTGCAAACCCATATATTTGACAATTAAGCATAAACTATACTATTCCCATGTTTTCCCATTAATGTGCATGCAAAAGACAACAAAATGAATTCATATGTGCATAGAAAATATGGCAATATGCGCGCACATCAACATGCTTATACCTAAATAGAAGATAACTAATGCAGTACAAGATTTAAATCACATAAGCATGCTTGATAGTTATAATATGCGGAAAAACTGTAAAGGGCCCAAGACAATGCCAAGTGGCATATCCCTCTCCTACCTCTGCACCCCTTCCCGTTAGTGCAGAGACTGGCCAATTCGGTGCTATAGCATAGCAATTTCCTCGTGGTGGTGCACTAACCACGACATCATCATATCATATCATATCATATCATATCATATCATATCATCTCATCGCTTGCCCGATGGTGCTGGGCTATCATATCATATCATATCATATCATCTCATCGCTTGCCTGATGGTGCTGGGCTATCATATCATGCTCATATCGACTCGATAGACTCAGGGCGCCCGATGGGGCTGGGCTACCCTATGACCCTAGCAAAGACTCTAGGACTATCATACATAACGACCGTTCTGTTTCAAACACACATAGTAACCACATGCTCAGTTCAATGCAATCCTAGCATGATACTACATGGCATGCTTTAATATGCAACAAAACTACACATCACATGATACATCAGGCAGGAGGTCCAGGTTACTGAGTAAGTCCCATAGGATACTTACCTGAAGATGCAGAACAGCAAGATAACACAAGCAAGGGCCCAAATGCAAGTCCAAAGCAATCCAAAAGCAATACACACCTATCATCAAGCCATTTCCATAAGCTACCGGACCAACATTCTTACACACGAAACCCAAGTTCTCAATGTTCGACTAAAGGGGATGTGTGTAAGGATTCAAATATTTCAAAAATAACAATTTACAACTAGACTACTCCTTGTCTCAAACAAATAATACAAGAATCCCCTCCCTTGTTGTAGTAGGGTAATTCAGGATCGAATCCACGAGGAGGTATGTCAGCGCTTCCCTTGTTGTACTCATGATCAAAGCTTTCGACCTCAGAAGACACTCGATATCGATGTGTCTGGTTGATATCGACCTCAGTTCTGGTCGATTTTCAGTACAGTTCCTGCAGAAGACAAAAGCAGCAAAGTCGACGTCGAGCAGAGACCTCGATATCGACGTTAGACCTCGATATCGACCTTTACAATCGATTTCGATGTTTGTCACACAAACTATAATTCGTAACCAATTGTCGGAAAAGAGTCTGAAGAACGTAGAATGGTAAGGAAGGATGATCAGAAACAAAACTAAAACTTTTATATGAATTCAATTAATTTAAAAGATTCCAAAGTCGGGGTTTTATGCCACAACGATAACAATGCAAGTTTTATGCTAAAGTTATGAAATTTAATGCCTTTCCGTCAAATAACTTTCGTTATCAACACTTAGGTGATTAGAGGCTCTCGCATATTTCCTAAGAGTTACTATTTAATTCATGAGTAATCCAAGTTCACAATATGAGTGGCTTTCGCTTCAATAATGCAAATGATTAATCTCCCTAACTTTCGCAAAGGATCATGCATTGGATAGAAGACGGAATCGCATAAAAGTCATACCTTTGATGCACTTACCCTACATCGTTATCGTCGGGCTCACCCCGACCCTAGAAGTGGGTTGACTACTCGCTTCTCATCATGCACATCATCATCATCATTGTTGAAAGAAAACTACTTTGAATTAAACTTTGAAAGAAAGTACAACCGAACAAGCCAAAACTCCGCTCTCGCTTCTCTCCAACTCACTCGACCTCCTCTCTCTCTCTCTCTCTACTAATTCTCTGCGTGTATGTGTGTTTGAACAACTCAAATCGGATGCCTAAACTCAGCCTTACTGGCCTCTAGATATAGATATCGAACTTTTCTATCCAAAGACTCGAAACTTTATCTTTATTCTCTAAGATAAAACTTAAATAAAGTAAAAACTAAAACTTCTATGGAAAATCAGCTCCATATGATAGATCTGAGGTTGATGATAGGAAATCTCTGACATTTGGATAGACGTGCAAGCTTCGGATAAAATTCTATCAAAATCTGAGTCGGATTGCTCTGCTGGGCAACATCGATATCGACCTTGAACATCGATATCGACCTCTGTGAAACTCTATCTCGAGCTCTCCTTCTCCTACTCGGACTGGCACTCGACTTCTATCATTTACCTCGATCTGGCAACATCGATATCGACCTTTAGACGTCGATATCGACCTCTCTATATCGACATGCTCTGTTTTATTTCCTGCTCGATTCCTATGTCTCTGTTGTACTCGATGTCGAGGTCCCCAGTCGATTTCGACCTCTTCAGAAGACTTCGAGTTCTTTTTCCGCTCTTCCAAATCTGTCCATTTTTATCCTGTTTTCTGCGAAATCACATAGAAACTCGTGCAGACCCATATATTTGATATTTAAGCGTAAACTACACTAATCCAATGTTTTCCCATTAATATGCATGCAAAAGATGATAAAATGGACTTTTATGTGCATAGAAAATATGGCAATTTGCGCGCACATCAAACACCCCATACTTAAGCTTGCTTGTCCCCAAGGAATACCTTTAATGGTCATTCAGGGGAAGAAAGTAAACCCTCAACATCATTGATAGCATGCATTTAGATAGTCGTAATAGGTTTCATTTAGCTTATTTAAGATGCATATCATGCATGGTTTAAGCACAATTTGCATATTTGATCTCTATGTTGGTGGAGTCGGAATCTACACGTTTTTATTGATTATTTCAGGTAACTGTGGATCCGATGAGGAGACATGGGTTGATGAAACATTAGATGAGGATGTCTAGTTGATCGAGGAATATTACATGAAGATCTAAAGAGGTCCTGAGAAGAAGAAGCGACGGTTTTTTTTCTATCCAAAACCTATTTATCTATCTTTTGGAGGCCAACTTTGAGACGATTTGAGAGAGGGCTTAGCCCTAGGTTTACTTTTTTTATTCTATTCTACGTTCATCAGACAAATTAGAGATTTGAGCGATGTCTTCCATGAGGAACTAAACTCATCTGTTCTGCCTGCAATTTGAAGCTTTATTTGGATTGATTGTGAGTTTCTAATTCTCGTTCCTTGTTTCCTATATTTGAATGCTTCAACTTCTTTGTGCTTGATTGATTATTGTTTTGTTCTATCTAGCCCGCGCAACTAGTTATGTCAATTCAATTGCTAGGGTTTTATAGATTCCTGATTGCGAACCTTAACCCAAGTAGCAAACTTATCCCTTTAGGGCTGATTGAACTAATTGGATAGGTAGGAAGTTGAATGTGTTGTTAAATCCCTCTTTAGGGACTGCAAATACCTTGGCTAATCTCTAAACTTAAAGCTATCAATTGGGTTAAATCCTTCTTTAGGGACTGTTCGATTGATAAGGGTTGCTAGGACTGATTGGACTAGTAACTATATTAGGTCGGGACAAGGGCATTTATAGGAAACTTAATAGGACGAGAAGAAGTTACAAGGATCGTTTCAACCAAATAAAGTGGAAAATTGTAGGTAGAACTACTTCTCTCATTTGTTTAAATCAAAACCCTTTACCCTGCCTTTCATAAATTGCTTTGCTCTCACAAACCCCCCATCTGGTTACTTAATCGGCACTTGAATCACATTTGAATAACAAATCTCCCTGAGGGATCGACCTCTTGCTTATTGCTATACTAGTTATAAGTTTGAGTTTACTTTGACGGATCAACGACAGGTTTCCCCTCCGTCAATCATAAATTCATTTTTCATATGACCCTACAATCAATTGCCATCCTCGATAAGGTACTTATGTCAACCAAGTCCATGCATGTGCATAAAAGCAATTTCGTACTCATAAAAGGAGGTAATATGCAAAAACAATTTTAGCGACATAGCATTAATAATCAAGAGGACTTTTGCAAGCTTGTGAGAAGTAGATCGGTAAAAGGCTAAAGGTGGGCTAATATTTGGCTATGTGGTGTTAAATCCGGGGAAACATACTTTCTTTCCAAAACATTTCACATTCCTTCTTCATAATGTCTCACCTTTCACTCATCGCTCAATGCTTTTATTCAATATAATGATTTTACCTCTCTAACCTTAGCACTGCCTTCTCGCGAGTCGCAAACATGGGTGTCATGAATGGCCCCGGATTCTTAGTACTTCGGACTCCTCAATTTGTGTCCCATCTCGCTGAACTAACATCTCAATGAGAAGGGTCGACCTACCTTTATCTCCTGAGGTGATCGGATTTTTTCTTGCTCATTAAATTTTTCATATTTCATAATTTCTTTCATTCCTGCCAACAACTTCATAAATAATGCACAACTCCATATAACTCCAAAGATGTCATTCATTCTCAAACTTTGTCCCCGGATAGGGTATAAGGTATAAAATGGGCAATATGTATATATGTGGAGCAATAATGATCATGATAAGGCTTATATATGGCTTGTGACTTTTGCAAATATGCATAGGTAAGTCTAGGATATGAACTTGTATATGTGAGCACTTGTATGGAATTTTCATAAGAAGTCCTCCATCATCTTATCATGCACATGTCAAAAGCAACTTCAAAATTTTCATCTCCTTTATTTTTTTCTTTTTGCACTTCATTGGGACTTCCCTTAACTAGGCAATTTCATGTTATATCTCTAATGAATCTAATTTTGCATCATAGGGCTCTTTTTTATACTTCCATGACTCTTTCTTTTTTTTTTCAAATTTTTGATGGGGATCATTTTTTTTTCTTCTTTTTTTTCGAAAATAAAACTAATTATGCATTAGGATAAATATGCAAATCTAAACTAAGTATGAATGTGCAAGTAAGCTTTTCCCCCACCCCATACTTAAAATTTACAGTGTCCTCACTGTATTAGAACTAGGGTTAAGAAGAAAACTTACTAAACCGTCACAAATTTCAGGAGTCGAAGAAGACATCAGCCATGGTCGATATCGACCTTTAACATCGATATCGATGTTTCTCAACGATTTCTGGCTCAGGCTTCAGGGTGATCCGGCCTCGACCACAAGCCCATCTAAGTCAACCTTAAAGTCGATGTCGATCTTGGACATCGATTTCGATGACTTTTCTGTGTGCCTTTCTCTTTCCTGCAACTTGTTAAAAAAAATAAAACCAAAACAAAATATGCAAAACAATAAAATGTCTCAAACCAAAGTAAAAGATGTCCAAAATCAAAACTAAGTCTTTGTTACAAGCTCTAGACTTTTAAGTCGCTAGGCCGACTTCTTCCTTTGCGCTTCTCAAGGCGGCATCTGTAGAGCCCATGTGGCTTGGGCCTCAAATATGACTCCTTTCTTGTCACGCAACTGCATTCCGCCAGGATGGATCTGATTCACCATGAATGGTCCTAAATTCTTATCCTTGAATCTCGTAGGGAACTAATGGTCCTTGGATTTGGCAACATAGACCTTGTCTCCTATCTCATATTGGCTGGAATCATCATCGGATACCCTACATAAGCGCACATGCCAAGGCACACCTCTTCCAAATAATGATAAATCCTTAACTGTAATGGAGCAGGAGGAATCCGTACCTTGACTTACCTTCTTCTCAGTCTGTGGCTCAGGTCGATGTCGATGTTCAGAGGTCGATATCGACCTCTGTTGTACTCCTAGAGGATCAGTCGATTTGGAGAGTTTATGCTCGATATGATCAGGTCGATTTCGACCCTCAGAGATCGATATCGAGGTCTCCGTTCCTCCCTTCTCAGCGCTGATGGTGGTCGATTTCGGCTGGGTATGGTCGATATCGACCTTAGACCCCAATTTCGATGTTTCTTTTCCTCCTCCGTCGACCCCATACTTATGACCTGGCACATAATCTTGAATATTATTAGTCGATATCGACTTACCTGGGTCGATTTCGATGTTCTGTTGGGCCCCTTCGTTCAAGATTGCCACAACTTCCGCCACTTGGGCTTCTATGGCCCTCTTCTCAAGCTCCTCCGGTGTCATACTCCTTACTTTGGCTTCTCCACATGCAATGTAGACACCATTGATGGCTTTTATCTCCATTGGCCCTTGATTGTTCACCGTCTTGTTGAAGGCATACTCTATCACCTCGTCACTAATTGTGAATGAGAGCAATCCTTTCTTCACGCTAATGTTGGCATCGATGGTTGCTAGGAACGGCCTACCTAAAATAATTGGACAAGCAGGGTCCTCCGCTATATCAACAACTAAGAAATCAGCAGGGACAAAGAATTTACCTACTTGTACTGCACATCTGTCACTATCCCAGTTGGAATAACTACCGTATTGTTGGCCATGTATAACATTGCATCCACGGGCTCCAGATGACCTATCTTTACCTTGTGCCAAATGGTTAGTGGCATCATGCTAAAGCTAGCGCCCAAGTCAACTAAAGCATTAAATTTGAATTGACCTCGACCTATAGCGATAGAAAACTTACCTGGGTCCTCCCTCTTTTGTGGTAGCTCCAACCTGTTGCACTCCTCTGCGATCTCAGAAAGCGATCGCCTCTTACCTAATATGTCCTTAAGGAACCTTACATAGGATGGCATCTCATGAAGTGCCTCTGTAAATGGTATAGAGACATTAAGTCCTTGAAGCATCTTCACGAACCGCTAGAATTTCTTTTCTGCTGGGTCCTTAATCATCTTTCTAGTTGGGAATGGCAACACCTTCTTCCTTCCCGCGACTACAGTGAGGTCGACATCGACATCAGTAGGGTCGACATCGATTGGAGGAGTCGATTTCTGTGGTGACTCAGCTTCAGGGTCAACACCGATAGGAAGGTCGACATCGACGTCACCTTGGTCGATATCGATAGGGGGGGTCGATATCGACGTCTGTTCTGGCTCCTTCTCCTCCACTTTTTGCTCGGGCATTTATAATTGACGCCCACTCCTTAGGTTCACCGCCGCAATATGACCAGTGGTTTTGCCCTTTTGGTTGGGCACAATGGATCCAGGGAATGATCTTGACGCTTTGGGTATTGCTTCCGCCAATTGACTCATTTGAGTCTCCATGTTGCGCTTCCAAACGTCGATCTCCCTAAGCCTAGAATTGATGCCCTGCAGCTGAGTATGGACGGAGTTATTGGCTTGTTTGAACTCAGCGTGATTCCTCCGCATCTCATCAAGAATGATTTGCAGGTCATCTTTCCTTGTCTCCCGCTCAGGGTGCCCTGGTGCACTATATGGTGGGGGATCCCTTTGTTGATAGAACCTTTGATCACCCCAATGTTGTTGATTGCCCCCTCCATAGGAGCCTATCGTCCACTTGACCTCCTCATGTTGTTCTGCCATGGATACTTGCTCAGTATGTGGACAGGCACTAGTGTTATGCCTTGTTGAGCCACACTCCTGACAAGTTTGATTGTTGCTCAGGAACCTGACTTGCTTTTGAAGGCGACGTGTTTGATCGTTGTGGAATTGTTGCCGCACATTAGGATCTATCTCCCTTGGAGGCTCATATAGTGGCATTGATGGGGCAGGCGTTGCATCATAGGCCGCAGCAGCCCCATAAGTGTTGTCAAAGTTCACGAGCCTCTCAATGGTCTCCCATGCCTCCGTTGGTGTAAGCTCAATGTACCAATAGAAGGTATATGAATTTATCCTCTCCTTATTCGGTGCATCAAGGGCATTATAGAAGATCTCCTGGATGACATATGGAAGTTTCCCATGCGTTGGGCATGATCTCAGCAAGTCCTTAAATCGCTCCCACGCCTGTGCTAGTGTTTCACCTGGCTTTTGTTTGAAAGTCGTGATCCTTTGTCGCAGCATCGCCGTTTTAGAAGGTGGAAAGAACTTATTCAAGAATGCACCCTTCACCTCCGCCCATGTCCTCAGCGAGCGTGGAGCCAAACTTTCAAGCCATTGTAATGCCTTCCCTGCCAAAGACCATCGAAAAGATTTTAATCGCACATACTCTAAATTTACTCCATCAGCAATTGTCTCACATAAGTCCATAAAAGTAGAGATGTGTTGCAGGGGGCATTCATTAGGTCTTCCTTCAAAAGTATTTCTTTTTATCTCAGATAGGAAGTTAATTTTTATTTCATATTTGGAGTGAGGAATTAAAATAGCGGATTCAAGAACATGAAGCGGTGGATGCATGTATTGCATCGCCGTCTGTGGATACTGATTTTACCGCTCTTGGACTTGTCTGCACGCATCCTCCTCCCTAGCAGCACGGGCTTGCTCTGCAGCAGCGGCGGCCCTCTCAGCGACGATTGTAGCATTGTGGTCCTCGATTTCCTTCCTCAACCGCTCTGTTATCTCAGCCTGTGTCTCGTTGTCAGCCATGATGCGAATTGCTTTGTTGCGAAGATGGTAGAAATGTTCAGGCTCGTTGATTGGTTCCAGGATAGGTCCGCGATCAGAACGTCGCATAAACCTGCAAAATAAGCTTGAAAAAGATCGTGATTAAACTTAGGTGGCGATTGATTGCCTCCCCGGCAACGGCGCCAATTTGTTCGACTAAAGGGGATGTGTGTAAGGATTCAAATATTTCAAAATTAACAATTCACAACTAGACTACTCCCTGTCTCAAACAAATAATACAAGAATCCCCTCCCTTGTAGTAGTAGGGTAATTAGAGATCGAATCCAGGAGGAGGTATGTCAGCGCTTCCCTTGTTGTGCTCACGATCAAAGCTTTCGACCTCAGTAGACACTCGATATTGATGTGTCTGGTCGATATCGACCTCAGTTCTGGTCGATTTCCAGTACAGTTCCAGCAGAAGACAAAGGTAGCAAAGTCGACGTCGAGCAGAGACCTCGATATCGACGTTAGACCTCGATATCGACCTTTACAGTCGATTCCGATGTTTGTCACAGAAACTGTAATTCGTACCCAATTGTCGGAAAAGAGTCCGAAGAACGTAGAATGGTAAGGAAGGATGATCAGAAACAAAACTAAAACTTTTATATGAATTCAATTAATTTAAAAGCTTCCAAAGTCGGGGTTTCATGCCACAACGATAACAATGCAAGTTTTATGCTAAAGTTATGAAATTTAATGTCTTTCCGTCAAATAACTTTCGTTATCAACACTTAGGTGATTAGAGGCTCTCGCATAGTTCCTAAGAGTTACTATCCAATTCATGAGTAATCCAAGTTCATAATATGAGTGGCTTTCGCTTCAATAATGCAAATGATGAATCTCCCTAACTTTCGCAAAGGATCATCCATAGGATAGAAGACGGAATCGCATAAAAGTCATACCTTTGATGCACTTACCCTACATCGTTATCGTCGGGCTCACCCCGACCCTAGAAGTGGGTTGACTACTCGCTCCTCATCATGCACATCATCATCATCATTGTTGAAAGAAAACTACTTTGAATTAAACTTTGAAAAAAAGTATAACCGAACAAGCCAAAACTCCGCTCTCGCTTCTCTACAACTCACTCGGCCTCCTCTCTCTCTCTCTCTCTCTCTCTCTCTACTAATTCTCTGCGTGTATGTGTGTTTGAACAACTCAAATCGGATGCCTAAACTCAGCCCTACTGGCCTCTAGATATAGATATCGAACTTTGCTATCCAAAGACTCGAAACTTTATCTTTATTCTCTAAGATAAAACTTAAATAAAGTAAAAACTAAAACTTCTATGGTAAATCAGCTCCATATGATAGATATGAGGTTGATGATAGGAAATCTCGACTTTTGGATAGATGTGCAGGCTTCGGATAGAATTCTATCAAAATCTGAGTCGGATTGCTCTGCTGGGCAACATCGATATCGACCTTAAACATCGTTATCGACCTCTGTGAAACTCTATCTCGAGCTCTCCTTCTCCTACTCGGACTGGCACTCGACTTCTATCATTTATAGCTCGATCTGGCAACATCGATATCGACCTTTAAACGTCGATATCGACCTCTCTATGTTGACATGCTCTGTTTCATTTCCTGCTCGATTCCTATGTCTTTGATGTACTCAATGTCGAGGTCCCCAGTCGATTTCAACCTCTTCAGAAGACTTCGAGTTCTTTTTCCGCTCTTCCAAATCTATCCATTTTTATCCTGTTTTCTGCGAAATCACATAGAAACTCGTGTAGATCCATATATTTGATATTTAAGCGTAAACTTCACTAATCTCATGTTTTCCCATTAATATGCATGCAAAAGACGATAAAATGGACTTTTATGTGCATAGAAAATATGGCAATTTGCGCGCACATCACTCAACATCCTCAAAACCGACCGATAGTAAAACCGTTTTCCAAAACTTTTCCGATATGATTAACATCAACCAAAATCATTCTTCGAATTTCCTTATCAAAACCAACATCATCAAGCCAAGACCAAATCCCGATATTAGAAATGACACTTTTAATATAACTTCAAGCTCAAGATCAAATAATTCAAGTTCCGTCAAATCCCTTCTTTAATATTGAATATTAAAACAATATTTGAAACTCATTTTCCAAAGTTTTCCAAACTCTTCATTCTCATATTAAGTCAACTCATATTCAAAATAATGTCTCAAATCATACTTGGCCAACTTCCGACATTAAACATTTAAACCTTAAAACCACTCTCTCAAAATCACATTATAGAAATAATTCCGGCATTTTATCTCTTTAAAATCCTCATCTTAAAATCACCTTATAAATCATCATATAAAAACACTTCTCAAATAATCTTACTTTTAAAACCATGTAAAATAATATATTAATATTTTCAGAATATATATATATTCCTAAAATCAGAAATAATATATAAAATAACATATATATATAACTAAAATAACACATCACATATACAAAATAATAATAACAACCCAAATCCAACCCAACAGTCCAAACCCGAAGAAAAGGCCCAAACCCATACCCGAAAAAAGGAGGCCCAAACCGGATGCCCTCAGCTCACAATCCATAACCCGGAAGTGGAGTTTGGGTCAGCCCAACCCATATCCAAACCTCAAAATAAAAATAAGGCATGGGAGAATCCGGACCTGGGGAGAGTAAAAGAGGAGGAGATCCGATTACAAATGATATAACCCGATTGGTGTCGGATTCGGCCCACAAAATAGGCCCAACTACCCAAGCCTTCCCCTTCCTCAACCAAATAACAGAACCTCCCTTAAGCCCGACAGCAAACGAAAGAGGAGGAAGGAGGAGTCCTGCCAGCGGCGTTTGAGAGGAAACCGAAGGGGAAATTGGGAAAGGGAAGAGGAGAAGGAGGCTTCTCGGGTGACGATACCGAGCTCTCAGCACTCAATCGGACACCCAGAACTAGAGATTGAACAATAAAGTGAATAAGAAGAAGAAGGAGCTCACCGAATCCTTAGCCCGGAAAATGCTCGAAGTCGCTCGGGGAGCTTCGCCGGAGACGGGGTCTGGTTGGAGACAACCCAGGGAGGGTGTTAGGATGTTAAAGCTTCAACTTTGAGAGGGCAGGAAGTAAAAGGAGGGAGGATGTGGTCTTACCGAGATTCGTGTTCGAAAACAGGGGAGAAGAAGATGGGGCTTGACTCGACTCTCTAGGGGCTCTCTTGGTGGCTCCGTGGGCTCGCCGATGTCAAGGGAGGTGGTGCTGGTGTCACCTACTGTTGCTACGTGATAGAAGAGATGGAGGCGAAGATGGAGGTGAAGAAGAGGAGCGGGGGTGGTGGTTCTTGGCAAGGCAAAGGTGGTGTTAGGGGTGGTTGCTCTGAAGAACAAGCTACTGTAGCTGGGCAAGCACGAAGAGAGGCCCTATCTCCTGCAGTGCTTCCAATGGGGCGCAAGGGTGGCTGAGATTTTGTGTTTAGAAGGTGGGAAGAAAACAAGAGAAATGGATAGAAGAGGGGCACTTGCAGAGAAATGGGAAAGAGAGAAAATGAGGAATGGGTTGTGGGTTGCTTAATTGAAACCAATAAGAGAGAGAGGGTTGCAGAGGGGGGACCAATCTCTGAAATTGTGTGTGTGTGGGAGGTGTGGTTGAACGTGAGGGGTAGAGGAGAGCAGCGAGAGAGAGAGAGAGGGTAAAGAAAAAAAGAAAAGAAAATAGGAAATAAAAGAGGTCCCCACAAATGGATTCAAATTAGCGGAATAGACTCGAAACCCGCTTTCCCGATCGAATCCCGATTAAATCAAATTTAAATCAAATTTCTAGATAATCCGAACGAAAATAATTTATCAAGACTCGTAACTCGAAAGCGGAATCAAATTCCGTCAAAAGAATCAAAATTCTAAAATGATGCCGGAAGGATTTTAAAATCGAAACTTGGTGCTCGAGGACGGGTTTTTATTCCACTTGTAAATTTGAATTTAATAATAATAATATACAACATAATAATATAAATATATTCAGTCTTTACAAATATTTCCGTCCTCGAGCAAACGATTATTTGAATTCTTTTAAATAAATCCCGGCATAAGCTTGTTATTTAATTTGGAAATGAAATAATTCCGCTTTATTTTTTCTAGACTTGAAAATATCTTCGAGTTTCGTTATTTAATTCGAATTTGATTAATTATTTTAAATTTGTGTCGGGTTGAGGTCGGAAAGCGGGTTTTGAGATTTATTTTCGGGTAGTAGATTTGACTTTCTCTTACACTTAATACCTTTTACATTATCCACCCTCCGGCCTAGCCCCTACAACACCCTTACCCCTATTCATAGCTGCAGCCACCCTACAACCCCTCTCACCCCTATTCTTACTGTCAAGCCATCCCCCTCCCTCTCCTCACCTTTCATTTCACCATCACCACCATCCCCTTCACCTTCACCCTTCACCGTCACTTCTTCATTCAAAAAACACAGCTCCTTGGCTGTCTTACCACCATACCACCACCTCCATTGTTCTTCAGTCTCTGACAAGCAACAACCTCGACAGCACCAACACATCACCTTCCTCCCCGGTTTCACTGAGCACCACCGGAGCTCCCATCGATAAACTTCCATCGCTTCCTCCCTTCCTTCGAGCGACAGCAGCTTCAAACCCCCGTGCTCGAACGTCCACGAGAGCTCATAGCAGCCCAGGAGATCCCCGAAGCCGACGACACCAGCCCCGAGCACCTCACCATCCCCTTTTTTCTCCGACAACCCGAAGGCCCTCGGTGAGCGCCTAAAACTCCCCTCCCTTTTCCTTAGTTTCATTCAGTTTGTTCCTTTTAGGATGGGGTGAGAGAGATAGAGGGTGAGAGTCGATTTCTAGCGAGGTCGGGCAAGGGACGAGTAGAGCGCTGCGAGGGAGAGAACCGAGCGAAGCTGTGGGAGTGCGTACGAGGGAGCTGTGAGAGCAGGAAAGGGCAAGAGCGAGCTGGCCGGGTATGAGCAGAGGGAGGTGAGTTCGAGCACAGCAGGGAAGGAAGGCCCAGGGAGGAGCTGAGAGCGAGAATTGAGCGGGGCAGAATAGAGCGGGCGCGTGGGAGGTTGAAGAAGAGACGGTTCGGTCGGACTGGCCTCCTCTTCTTTTATTTTTCCTGGTCCGGTTTTCTTTCCTTTCATTTAGGGTCCGATTTCTTTAATTTTTTTTTGGTTCGGTTCAGCAGAGATGGGTTGAGATTGGGTGTGGGCTGGGCCGAGTTGATGGATCCGGGTTGGGCTTTGAAATTGGGTTGTGTTATTTGTTTTGATAATTTATTTGTTAAGAATATAATTGTTATATAACTTATTGTTATTTATTTATTTATTATTAATTTTATTTCTGAATTATTATTTTAAATATGAGATTGAACTATTTGGAGTATTTAATTATTTATTTTAAGATGTCTAAAATCAAATTTTTAAGTATTATTTAGTTATTTGATTAATTATATTGTTTTAATGTATGAAGGTTATTTAAATACTTCATGGATTGTGATTCTTTCTATCGTTAAGTTATTTAATTACCTTTTCTCTGATTTATTTATTTAGTAATTTAAGCTGATTTGTTGAGAATGATTTATGTGAATAATCTAATTGCTAAGTTTTGATATTTAAAATTGGTAATTTGAGTTGTTGGGTTGTTTATGAAGATTTCTAGATGTCGGAATCATTTTAATAACTTGACTTGTTGAAATGGATTTAAAAGGAGGTTTAAATATTTAATATCGGAATTGGCTAAGTATTAATTTAGAATAAATTGTTTGACTATTGAATTGACTTCCTTGAGATTTAATGACTTGAGAAACTTTGGAACCAATTTACTGGAGTTATGACATGAATATGAATATATGTGACTTATAGCATGATGTGTATATGAGTTGCAACATGATTAATACATGGAATCTTAAGTGGTTATGAGGTATGATATGATGTCGTTATAAGTTGTTAGGAGAGGACATATGATGTTATGAGATTATATGAGATATTGCATGATGATACATGTGAAATGATATATAGGATAAGCTATGATGAAATATGATTATAATATTATGACCGACTTGAGGAAGATGTTGGAATATGAGATGAGACGAGACTATCCGATGATATGGCTTGATGATGATAAATGAGTTTCTTTTAGCTTTACTTAGTTCTGTGCAGCAGTAAATCGGTCCTTCTGTGCTTAGACTTATAATTGTTGCTTATTATATTGTTAGGTGATCTGTGACGTGATTAGATTATTCTTGCTGCTTTACTTTGCTGTTCGGCGCCTCCAGGTAAGTCCTCCGGGGCTTACTCAAGTTAGAACCTCATGCCTGATGTGTCATATAATATGTAGGCATTATAATTCATGTCATGTAGTAGCATGCCTAGGTTCTGCATTAACATATGAGCATACGTATTCTGAATGCGATTGGTAGAAACGGCCGTAAGTTGTGAGTCTAGAGTCGTTGCTAGGGTCATAGGACCATCCAGCTCCATCGGGTTTGTCCTGATAGAGTCATCTGAGAGCATGATTTACTGAGTTATATATATGACTGCGGCGGTGACTGAGTGTCCCACCCCGGCTGAGGTGTGGACTGAGACATGAGATATACTGCGGCACCGACCGAGTCATCTGGCCCCGGTTGAGGCACACATCCGACCCCGGCTGAGGTACGGATATGAGAGAGAGATACCCGCCCCGAATGAGGCATGGGTTTTGAGAGATTGGGACATGCTACTTGGCATTCTGTGTGGGCCCATTTACTGTATTTCTGTCATTATATATAAACTGTCAGCATGCTTGTGTGCTTAATATTCCAGTATTGCATTAGATCATTCTCATCTAGGCTTAGAACGTATTATATGTCCTCAACGAGGTCTTCAGGGCCCGCATGAGTGGCTCGACCTTGACTCGTGGTATAGTTTCAGGTACTCGTTCCCTTGCTTGATTGTGCTGTTATGATGGGGGTATCTTATGGCGCAATTGGAGAGAGAAACTGACTATGGACTCTGCACTTTCGCCACTTTATATTTTCTCATATTTGGGTTTGACCCGGCCATGCCATGATAATTTGTATCTTTATGCTTTTCGAACATAAAACGTTTTGAGCAACTTAGTCAAGTAGGACAGGTTATGGCCCTGAATGGACCTCTCGTGAATTTAGGGTATGAAATCCCTTCTTTGAGCACTAAAAGTTTTGTTTTAAAACTCAACCCGTACTCGAATTGCAAGATCCAAACGAAGGTATCCAATCCTTCAAAACGTAACCCGAATATTTATATTTGGGCCGTTACAGCAACATATAACTTTTATTCCTTAACATATAACTTTTCTTCCTTAACAACGAATGAGATTTTTTTCCTTGCCAATCATCATGGGTATCTAAGCAAGAGTAAATTCTAGATAAATAGGCCATTTCACAGCACTAATCTAAGCCACATTACCTCCTACCCTGCTTTAAGCTTCAAAAGCCTCTCATCAAACTTATGTTCCTTCAACGAAACAAGAAATTTCCGGATAGAAGTCCACAATCCTTTACAAAAACCACTCAATTTCATCAAATTGCAAGAGATTGATAGAAAAATCAATAGACTGACGAAATTGATAGCTATTTAGGTTTTGGAAAGAGGGGAGAATATGAGTTGACCTGAACGGCTAATACAGGATGAGAAGTGAAACCAGAGAATACCAGCCCTTAATACCTAATTCGTAGCCATAATCTACTGCTAAAGATCTTGAAATTGAAACAAGTGAGGAGTGAAACCAGAGAATACCGGAGTACTGGACAGATTGGAGTTGTCCGGGAGGAGTATGTCTGGCGACGGTGCGAGATACGACGATGAACTCCTTAATGCAGGATCTCTCAAAGTAGCTGAAATGGCTGACATCGGAGGCGTTCACGAGGATCACGGGATCTTCTTGCTCGGCGGAAGCGTTGGCTTTCAGAACAAGAAGCGACGTCACCTTCATATTCGATCTACCGCTCCTCCTCCAAACACTGGTTACCAAATCAACGCAAACAAGACCAAATTGACAACGATTTGATAGCCATCCAAATTAGGGGAACTTCTCATGAAATCTTCTTCTTCTTCAAGCACGAATTGAATTCCAAATTAGGGGAACTTCTCATGTGCCTTGGTTCCTCGCCGGAGTTCAACATATTGTGAGGATCTATGAAGAAGAGAGAGTCGAATGAGGTCGAAATAGCAGAGGTCGGGATGAAGAAGAGGCAAAGAGGTTGAACGGAGGGATGAGTTTCGAAGAGAGGATCTAAGCCCTAGTGAGGGAGGATTAAAGAGAGAGAGACTGGAGTCTGGCGATGGCTGTGAATTGGAGGAGGTTTGCTCCTCTCTCTCCGCTCTTATTTTTTGAGCCCGATCTATCACGCGGGTGTGCACCTGCATGACTGCATCACACGATATTCCTTCCCACAGCCAATCAAATCATTCCTCACAGTTTTTACCATAAAAATTGGTTTTCACCGGAGTCAATCCGTGTGTGTGTGTATATATATATATATATATAGATATATATATATATATATATAGGGTTGGGTTCGGGTGAGAAGCACACTACCGGTGAGAAGGAAAGAAGTGATTTGATTGGTCCACGTGTCCAAAAATAAATTAAAAATAGGGGACACGCGGATTCCCCCGATTAATTAGTAACACCCACCCAAATTAATTAGTAACACCCCCACTCTCACAGGTAACGCTAATTAATTACACGACCCAACACACAAAACTTACTAATTAATTGAAAAAGCTACGTAGACATATAAAAACCTTTACATCCACTTTTAAAATTTATTTTTTGACATTTTCACTTGTTAAAAAAATATAAAAAATATATTTTTGAGTGTAATTTAATTTTATCTACACATAGACACCCACTTTGTATATGTTTTGTTGAAAAAAAAAATTAACAAGAAGTGGTTCGGCAATTTTATTTGTATTGGCTCAGCAATTTTATTCATAGTGGTTCAGCCATTTTATTTGTTGTGGTTCAGCAATTTTAGTCATAGTGGTTCAGTCATTTTACTCTTAGTGGTTCAGGCTTTTTCTTTGTATTGGTTCAGCTATTTTACTCGTATTGGTTCAACCATTTTATTTCTAATGGTTCATAAAATTATCAAGAAGTGGTTCATGAAGCTATAAAGAGTCTATTTATTTGATGAACCACTTGGTATAAAAACCCATGAACCACTTAGTATAAAAACTCTGAACCACTTAGTATAAAACCCTGAACCACTTAGTATAAAACCCTGAACCACTTGGTATTAAAACCCTGAACCACTTGGTATTTTAGAGACTAGTGGTGTAAATGTCTGTAATTACAGTAATGACTCCGTATAAGTTTTGGTTGAGTCGTCTGGCCCATTCTCACCCATAATATATGCCAGTTAGTCTTTTGTGTTTTCTCCATCTACGTTGCTTCTTCTTTTCTTTGTTTGTTGACCTAATTAAGCCCTCCTGTAGACTCAGATTCTATTTCTACGTACTTAATTAATTAATGGCAGCATTTGCCATTTCTCGATCAACAAATAAGTTTGGTTTAATCGTACTAATATAATATATATACAAGATACAGTATATATGTTGACTTGGTATTAAAAAAATTTAAATTTTTTAGTCACTGAACCACTCTCTATTTAGTCACTGAACCAATCTCTATTTAGTCACTGAACCACTCTCTATTTAGTCACTGAACCACTCTTTATTTAGTCACTGAACCAATATCTATTTAGTCACCGAACCAATATCTATTTAGTCACTGAACCACTCTCTATTTAGTCACTGAACCACTCTTTATTTAGTACTGAACCAATCTCTATTTAGTCACTGAACCAATCTCTATTTAGTCACTGAACCAATCTCTATTTAGTACTGAATCAATCTCTATTAAGTCACTGAACCACTTGGTATAAACCTCTGAACCACTTGGTATTAAAACTCTGAACCACTTGGTATAAACCTCTAAACCACTTGGTATAAACGTCTGAACCAATTAATATAAAACCCCTTAACCACACGACAAACTTATTAAATTCATTATACTATACTATAGTGTATATATATATGAAGGAAGGGTGGCCAGTGCCTCCCCATATCGACCGCCGCTCCACCTTCCGATTCTCCCATCCTCGACGCTACCATCCTCCGACAACTCTCCTCCATGGTACGCTCCATCTTCCATCTCCTCTGTAAAAACTGCATAAATTAAAGTAAGCACAAAATAGAAAGAGGAGGAAAGGATTGCTAACAACCACAGCTCAAATCTTATTATAATAACTAATACATGTGGCAGCTCGCAAAGCCAACAATAATTTGTTTGCCCCTCCAATATCACCTGCAAAGGCACACAATAAATAAGTATACAGACGGAAACTCAATGAACTAAGAGACACTGGCCAAGGCGAGCGGGAGAAGGGAGAAGGTGTGAGAAGGGAAAAGAAGAAAGGATCTCCATGGAAGCCGAGCGGGATCTAGAAGATCTGAAAGAGACCCAAAATAAAGGGTGATAAAAGTAAGCGCGTGAGCTAAAATCCGTCCCAATTTTTTTAATTCTTATTTTAATAAATTCAACCAATCAGGTCACTTGTTTCCTTCTCACCGGAAGGAGAGCTTCTCACCGGAACTCAATCATATATATATATATATATATATATATATATATATATATATATATAGGGACTACTTTTTAGAACAAGGTAAAATTACCTTTCAGAGCATGACCAAAATACCCCTTAAAATAAACAAAATTACTTAAACTACCCTACCCATCCCCACTCCCATCTCACATTCACTCTCCCGCAGCCCCTCTCTCCCATCCTCTCCAAACACTCCAAAACCTTGATTTCTAAGGGGTTTGCTCAATTTAACGGCTTGAACTCATAGATCTAGCAAAGGTAAGGTACGTTTTCAACCTTTTACTTGTGATTTCGGGTGATTAAAATAGTTTTTAGGGATTTTGGGTGATTGATATTTGGATTTGAAATAGGGTGCGAAATTTGGTGAAAATTTGTGTATTTGTAGTCAAATAAGTAGTATATAGGCGTATACTACACAGATCTATGAAGGTAAAGGTCGAAAATTCGATTTTGGTGCGATATTGGGTAAACGCTGTCGGAGGTTGAAGATGACCAGTGGTCGCAGCGACCAAAAAGCTTATGGTCGCTACGACCAGGCAGCTAATGGTCACTGCGACCACACACCATATGGTCGCTGCGACCAAAGGCATAATGTTCGCTGCGACCAGTGCCTTTGTGGTCGCTGCGACCATGGATCTTCAGGAAGAAATTTTTCTTTTTGGTTGTTGATTATGTATGTTGATTTTTTGTGTTGTTGATGATGTTGATTTTTTTTTTTGGTTGTTGATGATATATGTTGATTTTTTTTTGTTGACAATATGTTGATTTTTTGTGTTGTTGATGATATATGTTGATTTTTTTGTTGTTGTTGATTATATATGTTGATTTTTTTTGTTTTTTGTCATTTGTTTCGACATAGATTTTGGGGTAAATAACTTCTGAAAGGAAATTTGCGATGTGTGAATGTGGATATGCTAAAGAGATTCAGCTGCACAAGTATATTCATATTGAATTTGTATTATGGAAGAACTTGTTATTTTTGTGATGTGTTTTGAAATAGAATAAGAGTGGAATAATGTGTGCAAACAACTTTGTCATGTTGATTAGTTTATTTCCTTGTGTTCTGAAACTCAAGCTCATTCTTATTGATTTGCTAAGTCCAACAATATTAACATGTATGGTAATTGTTTATTTTGGTTACAGATGGATAGACGATCAGCATTACACACATCGGCACGGCGTCAGCGCACCGCCGCTCGGGCTACACGCGAGGCGGATCCGGCCGATGACGATATGATACCGGAGCAGACGGCATCGGCGGCTCCGGATGCGCCAGAGAGTTCTAGGCGACGGCCTAGAGCCTCGAGAAGTAGGCGGCAACAGGGCGCAGGTCCGACGATAGCACCACTGCTGACGTGTCCAGCTCCGGGAGGTCCTCGTATTCCGGATCTTCTTTTGGGGTTTGAGGGACATATCGCTCATGCCATTTGGGCTGGGATGGTGAGTAAAATCTTATTAACGTTATTTATTGTATATATGCATGTTAAATTTCATAAAATATATATTCTTATCATCTATGATTGATGTATGTTTCGATAGGACCGGGAACCACTGAAGCTTCATATTCGTACGACACAGCTGTCAAGGTGGGTTTTGGACGAGAACCTGCCGTGGGTAGATATTGTGACAAGCAGTGGTTTGACCCATCTACAGACTTCGATGTACAACAAACATAACGGAAGTCTTGTGGATGCGTTTATTGAGCGCTGACATCCAGAAACGAACTCGTTTCATATGCCGTTCGGAGAGATGAGTATCACGTTGCACGACGTGTACTATTTGCTGGGGATCAACATTACTGGAGACGTAGTCTCACATCGTATGGATCCGAAGGTAGTGTTGCGAGAGCTGGTGGAGGAGTTGCAGATAGATGCGCAGGAGCTTGAGGATCACCAGATAGGGAGGCGGGGGTTCCCATATGAGTTTCTGGTTAGCCAATGTGAGGACGAGAACGTTGTATATCTGCCACCCGAATCAATTGCAACTTGCTTCCTCCTCTACCTCCTATGTTCTACCCTGTTCACTAACAAGACACAGAACAAGCTTTCTCTATCTTACCTCCCACTTTTGCGCGATCACAGCCGGGTGAGCACCTTATCATGGGGTTCTGCTACTCTAGCATATTTGTACCACCGGCTGGGAGAGGCATCTCGTAGAGATTGCAGCCAAATGTGTGGTTGCATTACACTCCTCGAGGTGCGTATCAACATTAATTTCCAATATTTCATAATTTTTTGTTATAAATTTTGAATGTTGATCATATAATTTTTTTTATGGAAATAGGCTTGGATTTATGCATATTTTCCAACATTTCGTCCTACAAGATCGAGTGATTGGGATAGGGACACGGAGCCATTCGCATGCCAATGGAAAAATGCGACTCTGCCTACTCCTCCGTACCCTAACTACAGAAAGTTGTTGGATGGGCTGCAGGCGAATGAGGTATGCGTATATTTCATATTCATTGATAATGTACACCCAGTTTTGAATAAAGTAGATTGAGCAGATAGGAGATGATTTGATCTGTTTGAATGCACACAGGTGGATTGGATGCCGTATGGGGATGTCGACTTTTACAGCCCTGATATAGCGCCATCTAGATACCATGGCATAATCTCATGTCTTGATATTAATGAGCCGTATATGCCAGATCGATTCGCGAGGCAATTTGGTCGCCAACAGGGAGTGCCATCTGCGGTCATCCAGCCCACGACTGCTCTGAGGGGTGTGAAGAACACAGAGTACAAGGTGGTCTACGAGACTGGGGCGTGGGCTTGGACTCTTCCCCACATCCACTCCATGTCCATGGACATGATTGGCCCTATGAGTAGGTATGCTGGTGATGTGTCTGACGATTATGCTTCATGGTACGAGCCGCGAACACATCGGTTCGTACATCCCACTTCTGCGCCGGCTTCTAAAGAATCATTGGTAACACTCCATAATTACATATCGCTCTATTTTGCGTTATTATCATTTAATATATTCTCAATACTTAGTCTTGTGCTGCATGAATTTCAGCATATGCAGCGGACGCTTGACCATCTCACCCCGTGGTTTGCCGAGGATACTAGGCCGCGGGTGCCTGACGACGTCCACCAGAGCATGATGTGCAGCGATCGAGCTAGGGTATATAGGCTTGAATGATTACCCTAGTCGCTCTAACTATGAAGTGGGACAAGGTAGCAACACATCTACTGAGAGATGGGGATCATGGAATGACAACCCACCACCAAGTGGTGATGGGGGATCATGGAATGACAACCCACCACCGAGTGGTGGTTGGGGGTGGGGATATTGAGTGACATGGACATCGCGATATATGGTAGACTTAGATGATTATTTGTCGTAGATTTTATGTTTATTTGTCGTAGTCTTAGATAATGTTATTTGTCGTAGACTTTATGTTTATTTAGTATAATGGGAGTTAGGTAGGGGGTATTTCGTAATCGAAAGTCAATATGAATAATCATATAATATCAAATGTTGGAAGCCAATATAAATAAACATAAACTATCCTGGTAAAACATCAAATGTATAATATGAAGGTATAATAAACTATCAAAGTAAAAGCCTTCTAATTGCAATTAACGACAGTATCATCAATTATCCTTTGGACTTCGCCTCGTTCATACAGATATGCGTCAAGCCGATCTCGGAGGAAGGATTCAAGGCCGGTAGCGCTTTGATCTCGACAATGATGCCAGTTGGGTGTAATAGGAGGCAGGGGTGCATTAGGTATTAGCAATATCTGCGTAGACAAAGAATGCATATCATAATCCGATCAGATAACACTTTCAACTAAAAAAAAGGATTCATATGAATGTTGTACTTACACCACTGAAATGTGCGTACTGCAAACATATCGTATTAATCCCCAACTCTTCATACGCCCAATCGGGTCGGACCATTAGAGGAGGGACTGTGAACGCAGAATTAGGAGAGAACACAATAAATATGCTGTTAAATGTCGTTGCAACCAACGACCCCATATCGAAGGCTGATAGCCAATACTCAACTGGAGCATCAACACCATCGACAAACCAGTCTAGTGCTTTCGTAACCCTAGCGATGCCGTCGTCGCCGCCTAACCACTAAGCGTACAACTGGGGACGATTTTGTAATTCTGTAATCATGCTTCGTCTGATCGTCTTCCAGTAATCTTCTTCATCATGGCCTCCTGAACGCGCAATCGCTCTGAATCCACAATTCCCATCAGGTGCCACGCTATGACTCGTTAACATATTTGTTCATGAATTCTGGAATGGCAATAATGTGCGGACCTGAAACTAGACCAACTGGGGTAGGATTCGCAATCTTCGCTGCAACTACAGCGGGGGACGACTTCTTAGGCAACGGAGGTCTACCTCGATGCCTTTTCACAGGTGTACATTCATCCGAACCAGCTATAGAGGTCTGAATAGGTGTCGCTGCTAGGGCTACTTCATTGTGGATGCTAGGGGGCCTGCCTCGTTTTCTCTTGATCGGAGTCACTGGCATGAGTGCAGACTTTTGACCAGGTGGTGGTGCACTTTGTTCCTTCCGGAGTTGGATATCAGTGTATTCCCACCCACAAAGGTCGCGTTTGTTAAGGCTCCCTCGCGGGCGACCCTTGGTTTGTACCACTTGCGGTTCCTTCAGATTTGTAAGGTGAGGGTTGCGCATGCCATAAATTGTTGTCGCCCATCGATAATGTTCATCTGCAGAAGCTTTTGGGAAGTCGTTGAAGTACAACTCATCCATCAGCGATCTAGCGACCCTGCGCTTTCGATTAGCATCATCATCAAGTTGGTCAAGGGTATCATGAAGCGGGATCTCAAGCTGTGTCCAGAAACGATGCAGCGCCGAACAGGAGATCGGAATATCACGATTCTAATGACAAGCAACTATATGGTAGCATGGAAGTCCATATGTCCCTTCAATTGTACAGTTACATACGTCGTCACACAGACCATGCAGCTCAGCCTGCTGCTGCTCTTCCATCAACAACTTTATAGCCTTGTGAGAAACAGAATGTTGTAGTAACCGAAACACATCTTCAGTTGCTGCAGACGTCATCCCTTTGAGTCGAGATTCTCCAAACGATGCTTTAATTTCACTGATTTGAACCTGAAGAGCTGCATGCATGCTGTCGAAGACAGTATCAAGACTCATTGCTCCCTTTGGAGTCATGAACTCCTTAAATGTGGAATGTGCACTCTCGACTCTACAATGAATTAGGTACGCATGGAGTAAAGGCATAATATGAAACAAGATATGAAATATATTTGAATGACAAAAATCAATCATACCTGTTAGTGTTTCTGGTTCCCAAATGGAACACCTTATCCGTCCAAGCAGATACAAGATTTTCTTTATAGTTTCTTAACCACTGCCGCTCAAAGTAGTTCACCAACCCTGATCTATTTTTCCAGCTATCACGTAGTCGAGTCAATCCACTGACGTACTGCTCTTCGGTCTGTGACTAGAGTAAAGACATGCACTCTCTCGCAAACTTATCTGCAACCGTCACGTCTTTTGTTAGTTTCTTTGCTCTGTCCTCCAAGTTTTTTTGCACATGACGCCGACATAGGATTCGCTTTATCTAGGGAAAGACAACTGTAATGGAATTAATCAAAGCGAGCTCTCTGTCGGTGGCTATGGCATCAGGAGACCTTCCGACTAAGTTGAGAAGTTCAGCTATGACACCCATAACCCACGAGTAATTTTCAACAGTTTCCCCGCTCATAAAAGCACATGCTATGTTGTAGTTCTTCCACGTAGATGTGATGCCAATGACTTCAAAGAAAGGCATATTGTACCTATTTACATAGTAGAGTGTTAAATAGATATATGAAGCTCTCTAATATGGACATGTGCAATGGACTCAAAAACTTAAACAAGATTGACGAAATGTACCTGTTCACTTTGTATGTCGCATCCATCACAAGTACATAAGGGAATGCCTTCAGGAGCACGATAGAATCGGGATGTGCCCAGACAATGTCACTCAAAACCGGGGAGTCTGGCGCTGTTCTGTGCCGCACAAAATACTTCAACTCCATAGCCTTGGTAAAAAATTGTTGCAGAACGGTTCTCCCCTGCATACCCTTCTTTCGAAGGCTGCCTCTTATGTTGTAGACTTGCTTTAGTTTTGTGACATTCCCGGGCTCCTTTTGAAGGGCTAGCAAAATGTTCCTTGGCTTCGCATGGCTTTCGGTCATGGTCTTAATCAACTCATGCTGTACTATTGTAGGCCTTTCGGCGAACGCATGCCCATGCAAACTCTTGTGTAACTCGTGGTTGTGAACTCCTACAATCATCTGAACCTTCCAACATCCCCTTTCAGTCTCTACAACTTTCAACATGAATGGACATCCACGTTTGTTTGTATTCACGCGTTTGTGGATGTCATCTTTCACGGGTTTGTACCACCCTTCTCTCTCGCAATACATCCATGTCCGCCCAAGTGTAGTCGCATCACTCTTGATGACACGTCTGATCACAATGCACATCTGATTCGCTTTGCCCTTCTTCTTCACCCATTCTGTAGCTTCCTCCCTACTCTTGAATGTTTCATTAGTAGTAAACTGTTTAGTGTAATCTGCTGACATTACCTGCACAGGCTCCGTGGGCACTTCAATCTGCTCTGATTCATTCCGATCCATCTGCATTTGCGCTGATGTTGGGACAGGCAAAGTACTTCCGTATGGGGAACCCAAATCAGATGATAGTTGACCAAGTTGCGTCCCATTAGTTTCCTCTCTCACAGTTGACTGGTATGGCAACAGGGTGTTATTTGGCACTACAGTGTCAAAACTGTAATTGATATACAATTCAGTGTCATCGTTGTCCCTCTTACAAAACCACGAAACAAGTGTCAGTCTCGATATGATAGAGCCAAATTAAATTGTAAAATATTAAATTCATTATCTATCTATCTATCTATCTATCTATCTATCTATCTTGATATCTATCTATGTATAGATATCAATAGATATCTACCTAATTTATTTCAATTCATAACATTAATTTTGTATATACTTTATTTATTAACCCCATTATTATAATAAATCCAAACTATATTATAATGCAATTTCGTTAACCCTAATAATATAATGCAATTCCTTTTAACCCTAAAAAATTTCATTAACCCTAAAAAATTTCATGAACCCTACTAAAACAAACCCTACAAAAAGATTGCAATTTTGAAAGTTTGAAAGTTTGTAACAAACCCTACAAAAATATTTCAAGAATTAATGTTATGTTATAAAAGTCATAGTCTTGTCTAGAACATCATCAACACTCTTATTAATCATGGAAAAATAAAGTTTTATAAAGGTAGAGTAGAACATTCGACACATAATAAGGATGATACATACCCGACGGAGTTCGAATTCCAGCGATATGTCTTCGAGGCCTTTACTCAACTCATCGTTCTCTTTCGACATGTTGACAACTTAATTCTATGCTTGATAACACCACACGGCTTAGTTTTCGAATACCCACGTATCTTATATAGGCGACGTAGGGTTTTTTTTTAAAACGTAGTAGATGGTCGCAATGACCAAGTGAGCTATGGTCGCATCGACCATTCGGCAACTGGTCCCAGCGACCATGTGCACAATGGTCGCTGCGACCAAATGAGTTCCTGGTATTGCACATGGTCGCAGCGACCATATGCTTTGTGGTCGCTGCGACCATGTGTTGGTTAGAAAAAAAGTAATGGTCGCAACGACCATTTCAATAATGGTCGTTGCGACCAAATGACAAGCGCTAAACGGCAATTTTACCTTGCGCTAAACAGAAATCGTGTATATATATGGTGTGGTTAAAATGAAAATGGTTCTTAAAGTGAAAATAGCTCTTAAAATGAAAATGGAATAAATTTGCGCGGAAGGCACAATTTTTCGTCCAAATTAGGAAACCGTCCACGATTTTGGCCCAATTAAGTTTTGCCCCCCCTTCATTACTTGTTCCCCTGTTCATCGTCAGACCCAGGGAGAAGCTCCCTCCCATGGCTTCCTTGATCTCTCGATGTCTCTTGACACCGCTGCCTCCATCGTCTCCTTCGCTCGCGAAAACGACCACTACGACAATCTCGTCATCGATCTGATTTCCGTGGCTCTCGATCTCGCACCAGATCTCATCATCGATCTGATTTCCATCGGCGGGATGAACCTCTAGATCTCACACCAGATCTTTGTGATTTCTCTCCGTTTGAAGGTCGAATCCAAAATCCGGTTGTCATCGATTCAACTGAGCACTCGGCTTCTAATGTTCAGATCTAGAGCTTCAGATTTGGATGCGATTTGTGTGCAATTGCGGGGGCGGATTGAGGTGAGTTTTTTAGGGTTTTGGTAATTCATGATCTAGAGCTTCGGCGAATCTCTCTCTCTTTCCTCCATTTTCCCCCTCATCTCTAAGCAAATCTCTCTCTCTTTCCACCATTATCCCCCTCTGTTCTCGCTCTCAACGAATCGAGTTGGTTCCGGTTGATTTCCGCTTAAAGTTTGAGCGGAAGCTGGAATTTCTCTCTGATATATATAAAAAAAATTTCTCCGATTAATCTGTGTTTCCGATTTTTCTGGACTTCGTGGGAGGACTAGTGTAGTGTAGTGTGATTGGAGCTATGGACGCCTGATTTGTGTGTGTCCGTGCAAGCTTTTTGTTTAATTTGCCGAGCTTGTGAAGAACATAGACCGTTTCTGGTGTGTTGAGCCGTGGAGATTTGTTGAGGTTTTTGTTTTGCATAAATGATGTGTTGGAGAAAGATTTAGACGGATTGGAAGTTTCAGCAACGAGAGGCGAGGGCTTAGTCACGATCTTATTAGCTATGACGATTCAAGTAAGTCTCTTCGTTGTTTCTCCTCGACTGTTATTTTCCTCGCAATCGAAGATTTCCGTTTAGGCAGGAATTAGTTGCTTTTCGTTGTTGAGATTTGAATTTGGATATACGGATGTATCTGTGGTCGAAATTTTCCGTTTAGGCAGAAATTAGTTGTTTTCCTTTGCTGAGATTGGATATATGGATATACCTGTGCAAATTTGGTATTTGGGAGCTAAGCAATAGAACAATAAGATATTTTTGGATTCACCAGTCCCCACACCACATCCCCTCTGAAGTTGAGACAGTTCCTGCTAGATGATAGTGAGATTTTTGTTTTACACCTACAAACCAAACAATCTTTAATTGACGAATGATACAAGACTCACTAGTTGCATAATTTTAGTTTTCTACAGAATTAAGTTTACTGATGGATAGTTTTCGTTGGAATTCGACTTGCAGGATTGCAGCGAAGTCCGCCATTCAAGCGCTGTTCCAGGTAAGAATCTTGAGGTGTTGTTGCTAGATGCAATTGTCACATCTGTATTCAATTATGACGTTGATGCCATTGCTCTATCCAGGTAAGAATCTTAAGGTGTCTTGATGACTCATCTAATTTATTCTTTGAAAATGGCACTGCAGTAGTCCAAGAGGTAATGTTTTATGTGAAGGTATCCATGGTATTGGCCCTTTCTCATTCAGGTTTTTTTTGTCACTCTTCTTGACACATGACACATCTATATATATTAAATTGTTCATTCCTCATAGTTGTTTGTTTGGTTTCAGTGATTGACAAATTATCTTGAAGTGGTGTCTTAATTTGCTCTCATAAGGACTGCTGTTATGTTAAATTTTGATAGAAGACAAAGAAGTTTCATATGTGTCATGTTGATAAAAAAAAATAGTTGCATGGAAGAAGAGGTAATGTCAATATTCATTTGGTCTTTATGGCTGTGTCCATCTCTTTGCAATCAAAACTGTCTAGTTGTCTACTGTTGAGCATTATTAAAATATTCTGGGTGGTGCTGTTGTGAGGTCTTCAGATTCAAATACCTGAAATCTGACAGTTTTTGGCATTTAGCACTAGATTAATGCAACAATTATGAACTTATAGTGTGGCATTAAACGATTTAAAACCCCGTGTTAAGCTAAATAACTCTAATTGATTTACTAATTAGCTATTTCAATTTGCTGAAGTATCTTTGCAGTGGTAAAACCAAATTGGCAGTGCCCACTCCAGTAGTATCTTTGCAACTTGATTGATTCTGTACCAACAACTTGTGTTAGATACTGGGCTTGGCACACTTCCCACATGCACAAGAAGGCTTTATATGCTCTTATTGATAGGTGATCTATCCAATCTAATATGCTGGGAACCAATTTAAAAGGCAGATCTTGAAACTACCACTCATTTGTATACAAAAGAGTTGCTTGTTGGGAACCAACTTTTGTATCTAATATGAGTTGGATGATTAGATACAGAAGAGTTGCTTGCATATGTGATTCAATATGCTGATGTTATGGTTAATGAATCCTTATTTGCTGAATAAGCTTTAAAAGCCTATTAGCTCAATGGTAGAGCAATGTGCTTATGCGCAGAGAAGTGGGTTCGACTCCTACATAGGCTAAATTGCCTAATTTTAATAGTTTGTATTATTTTCTGATAAAGTGCAATTCATAGTCTTAATTGTGCAATTCATGATCTTATTCTTGCACTTTACCATTTTATTTATGCACTTTATAATCTTAATTGTGCACTTCATAATCTAATTCATACACTTCATCATTTTGTTCTTGCACTTTATCATTTTATTTATGCACTTTATAATCTTAATTGTGCACTTCATAATCTAATTCATACACTTCATCATTTTGTTCTTGCACTTTATCATTTTATTTATGCACTTTACAATGTTAATTGTGCACTTCACAATCTTATTCATGCACTTCATATTTTTATTCATATACCATCATTTTATTCTTGCACTTATCATTTTATGTGTACAACATAATATTATATTTGCAGAACATAATATTATATTTACACAACACAATATTATATTTGCACACCATAATGTTATATATGCACTTTATCATCTTATTTGTGCACGTTATCATTTTATTTGCACAACATAATATTATATTTGCACAAAACAATATTATATTTGCACACCATAATGTTACATATGCATTTTATCATCTTATTTGTGCACGTTATCATTTTATTATTGCACTTTATAATCTTATTCATGAACGGGAACAAAAAGAAGACAACCATAATAGCTTATGCGGGATTTTGAACTCGAACCTTTGTGCATGGGCACATTGCTATACCATTTTTAATTGAGCTAATAGACTTTTAATGGCACATGTCACATTAAAGTACAAAACCCGCCATAAAAATAGTAGCCCATAAAGAAAATATTTGGTAGGAAACTTACTTTACATTAGGAAAATGCACATTTATTAATAATAATCTTTATTGTATTATTTGTTCACTTTATATTTTGTAATCTCATATTTTTCACTTTTTAAAATAAAGACAAGAAATGTGATGTAGCATATTTTGTTGCATTTTGTAATCTTATAGATGCACCTTATAATATTATTTCAAATAAAAATAACGGGCTAAAATCTATAATTTTTATAATTGAAATAAGGGCGATATTGACAGAAATAGAAAGTATGGGAGAGGTGGTGACATTTATCTCATAATTAGGGTCATTTACCCATTTACCCATTTACACCATAAAATTAGGCACATTTACACATTAATTAGGCCCATTTACCTTTAAATTAGACCCATTTACCTTCAAATTGGATCATTTTCATTTTAAGATGAATTTTCATTTTAAGAACCATTTTCATTTGAACCATTTCCTATATATATATATATATATATATATATATATATATATATATATATATATATATATATTGATGGGAAAAAATTGCAACCTGTAACGGCCCGGATATAAATACTCGGGTTACGTTTCGAAGGTCGGATACCTTCGTTCGGATGTTGCAATTCAGGTACGGGTCGAGGTTTCAAACCTCGAAGATCAGTATTCAAAGCGGGGGTTTCGAACCCCAAGCAATCAAAGCCACAAAACCCAATTCAAACGAAAGTAAAGCAGAAGCAAGGTTTAGATACAAGAGCCACGGCAGAGCCGGGTCAAAACCAAAACATATATTCTAAAGTCGTATAGCCAAATTAGTGGAGTTAGATAGATTCTCTGCAATCGCCCGGGGGATTTTCCCACGCCATAGAGACAGGGAGCAATTATACCTAAAAACAAGTGGTGCGAGCGGAATCAGACCGAGACCCCAACACACCCTGTACCGCAAGCAAACATACATATACGCTAATGTAAAGATGCTTTGATGCAATGCGGAAATTTAATCACACTAACATGCTCCTAATTTACAATATGCGGAAAAGAACTATAAAGGCACCCAAAGAATGCCAAGTGGCATATCCCTCTCCTACCTCTGCACCCCTTTCCGTTAGTGCAGAGACTGGCCAGTTCGATGCTATAGCATATCATATCTCATCATAGCATATCATATCTCATCATCATATCATATATCATGCTCATGCCCGATGGTGCTGGGCTATCATCATGCTCATATCGACTCGATAGACTCAGGGCAACCGATGGAGCTGGGCTACCCTATGACTCTAGCAAAGACTCTAGGACTATCACAGATAACAGTCGTTCTGTATTCAAACACACAAAGTAACCGAATGCTCATCCATAAGTGCAATCCTAGCATGATACTACATGGCATGCTTTAATGCTTATGTAACACCTAGTATGTCATATATTCACAAGCAGGTATTCTCTTTCGAATCTGAGTAAGCCCATAAAGGAACTTACCTGAGTAAGCCGAACAGCAGAGAAACAAGGCAGAAGCAGAATCCAAGTAATGAGTCACCAATAGTAGGCAATGTCCAACATATCACAATCACCTAATAACATACAAATGCATAAGTGTATCTAATTCACACAAGGTGCCCCTAACTATCACACATATCTTCAAATAACTCATTTCAGATTATTCCATCTTATCTCATCACAATTCATATATCATTTCATGTTCATCTCATCTCATCATCTCATTTCCAAAACAATCTCTCAAAGAACTCAACTTAGAAAATCAAACAATTCTTTTAAAATCGCTTATCCAATTCCCGACATTAACACTTAAGCCTTAAAACCAATTTCCAAAAATCATATTATAGAAATCATTTCGGCATGTTTCTTATTTCAAAAACATTATATAAATAAATTCCGATATCAAATCATCAAAACAAACCTATGTTCACAAATCATATTTATAAATCAAAACCAACAATTCACTTTAAAATTCCTAACTCACATATTTAAATCCTCATAAAATGCATCATATATAAATAATCCAATTAATACTATTTTAAAACCCATAAACAATATATAACGATTAATTTCCCGAATTTTATAATTATAACCAAATCCCAAAATAATTAATAATATTCAAATAATTTAACACTTACTATCCATATAATCTCAAAACAATAACCATAAATATATTTATAACCAAATATCAATTAATATTACTTTTAAAACCTTTTTAAATATCTTAAAATTTCATTATATATATATATATATATTTTCCCAAAATCCGAAATAACAATTAATATAACACATAAATAAATATATATAAACATAACACATAATACATACCAATGACAATTAAAATACAACAACACACATATATATAACCCATAAATAAAAACCCACTCAGGCCCAAGAACCCAGCCCGTGACCCGGATTCCCAGCCCAACCCGATAGCTCAGACCCGAACTAATTTAAGCTTATAAGTGAACCGACACTCCTTTGTTTTATTTACCCCGTGAACCGGTCCAATAAACGAAAGAAAAAGAAGGGACTGAACCCGTCTTCTCCAACACTGAACAGAGGCTCGGCGACGCTGAAAACGGAAGAAGAAAAAAGGAAGAGCTCCTCTCCGGCCCAAAGCTCCCCAACCCGACCGTCATGAAATTCCGACCACACCCAACCCCAAGAAGGCAAAACGTGTGTAAATACTAAATATATTCATATTATTATGCTTTATATTATATTATTATTTTGCAAAGGTAATTAATTATATTTGATTAGAATTGGAAATTCGAAAAAATTTAAAAATTCCGTCCTCGTGCAACGCGTTTTATTCTTAATCTTTTCAAAGTAGATTCCGGCATTGTTTAAAATTTGGGTTGTGGCGGATTTAATCCCGTCTTCGAGGTTGATTATCGATAAGATTCTATTAATTTCCGTAATGATTGAAAATTTGATTTAAATTTGGTTTAGTCAGGATTCGATTGGGCGAGCGGGTTTCGAGTCTATATACCACTATTTTGAATTCTTTCGTGGGGACCAATTCTATTTTTTTATTTCTTTTTCTTTTATCTCTCTCTCTCTCTCTTCCTCTCGGATTTCTTCAAAAATAGGAGTTGGTCCCTCCCTCTTTGTCCTCGTCCCATATACAACTCACACACACCCACACACACATCTTGCCCCATCTTTTCTGTCGTCTGCCCAGCCTCCCACACTCTTCTCTCGTCCTCCTCTCCTTATCCCCTTGAGATTCAAACCCAAGAACCCCTTCTTTCGGTTCTGCAAACCACCAACAGCCACCTTCACCACATCCCTTCTTCTTCCTAACTGAGAAAGCCGAAGAGCAGCCTCCAGCCCCTCCTCGTCGGTCGCCACCAGATCAACCACCCAAGCTCCACCACATCCCCTCTTTCCGCTGCCGGCAAGCAACCACCCTCGTCGCCCCCATTTCCATCCCTACTCTAGCGGCAGCCAACACCTCCTCCTCATGAAGGCTGACACCCGACGAAGGCGAGCAGTTCCTGGCCACCGCCACCGTCGCCACTCCTCATTCTCTCTCCCTGTTTGAACCCGAAAACCCCGGTAAGGTTTCTCTTCCTTCCCTCGCTGTGAGAACCTCAAAAAGCTCCACTTTTATGACCAAACCCCCTTCAATCTAGGTCCGACGGGCTTCCCCAAGTCGCCGGCGAAACTTAAAGAGCTCCGACGAACTCCGGCGAGTCGACGCCCCTCGGTGAGCTTCGACCCTCCCTCCTTCTCTCTCGTGTGTTACTTTCGATTCCTTTTGTGTTCCTAGTGGTCGGGGAAGAATGTCGATGAGTTTTAGAGTGGTTGAGAGTGGGAGCGTTTCAGGAGTTCGAGATCGGGTGAGTGAGAGGCGGCGGTGGTGCCCATTCAACTGGACGAAGGCAGAGGAGGAAGAAGAAGGCCTCCGTGGGGTCCACGCCGCCAGCTCAGCTCAGGCCCACTTTTTTTTTTCTTCTTTCTTCTTTCTGGGTCCGAATTGAGAGGGTGAAATGGGATGCATTTGGGCCTATTTTCTGGGCCACCTTCTTTCTTCAGCTCCGGGTCGGGCCTTCCTTCCTCTGTTGGATTCGGGTCCTCCATTTCAGATTTAAGAGTTGGGGCGGGTAGGGGCTGAGAGTGGGCTCAGGAAGTTGGTTTCGGTTTCGGCTTGAGTATTTGGCTGTGTCCGGATCTGATGGGAATTGGGTATGTTGCTTGTTTTTTTTAGTTATTGTATTGTATAATATATGATTGTTAGTTGTTTGTTAAATAATAACTATTATTATTATATATTATTTCTGATTATGAAAATAAATTATAATCTTTGTAATATATATATATATATATATATATTATAAGTTGTTTTAAAAGTAGCTTATGGGGATACATTAATATATGATCTTAAATATGTTTTAGGAAAAGTTAAAATATTTTATTAATGTGAATCTATAGAGGTGGTTTCTTAAAGATGGGATGTTTTCAAGTTTTATTGTTAAATATTATTGATTTTGATTTATAAATAAGGTTTGAGAAGATGGATTTATCTTGAAATTAAAATGCCGGAATTATTCTATAATGTGATTTTGAGGGATTGGTTTTAAGGTTTAAATTTTTAATGTCGGAATTTGGCCAAGTATGATTTGAGAATTATTTTGAATATGAGTTGATTTAATTTTGGATTTAAGGTTTTGGAAAATGGCTTTACTATCGGTTGGTTTTGAGGATGTTGAGAACTTGGGTTTCGTGTGTATGCATGTTGGTCCGATAGCTTATGGAAATGGCTTGATGATAGGTGTGTATTGCTTTTGGATTGCTTTGGACATACATTTGAGCCCTTGCTTGTGTTATCTTGCTGTTCTGCATCTTCAAGTAAGTATCCTACGGGACCTACTCAGTAACCTGGACCTCCTGCTTGATGTGTCATGTAATGTGTAGTTTTGTTGCATATTAAAGCATGCCATATAGTATCATGCTAGGATTGCATTGAACTGAGCATGTGTTTACTTTGTATGTTTGAATATAGAACGGCCGTTATCTGTGATAGTCCTAGAGTCTTTGCTTGGGTCATAGGGTAGCCCAGCCCCATCGGGTGCCCTGAGTTTATCGAGTTGATATGAGCATGATATGATAGCCCAACACCATCGGGAAAGAGATGAGATGATATGATATGATATGATAGCCTAGCACCATCGGGCAAGAGATGAGATGATATGATATGATATGATGATGTCGTGGTTAGTGCACTATCACGAGGAAATTGCTATGCTATAGCACCGAACTGGCCAGTCTCTGCACTAACGGGAAGGGGTGCAGAGGTAGGAGAGGGATATGCCACTTGGCATTGTCTTGGGCCCTTTTAGAGTTCTTTTCTTCATATTATATATATACTAGGGGCATGATAGTGTGATTTAAATCTTGTACCGCATTAGTCATCTTTTATTTAGGTATAGGCATGTTATGTGCCCTCAGCGTGGTCAGAGGACCCGCAGGCGATCACCGGGCCTGACTTCGTGGATAGTGTTAGGTACCACTCTTGATTGCTCCTTGCTTCTGTGACGGGGAATCTCTTGGAGAATTGAAGAATCCGGATAATATATACTAACTTGACAAATGGCAATCACCCACTTTTTCTTGGTTTTGACCCGGCTCTGCCGTGGCACTTGTATCTAAACCTTGTTTCTGTTTTACGTTCATTTGAATTGAATTTCCGCGACTTTGTTTGCTTGGGGTTCGAAATCCCCGCTTTGAATACCGGTCTTCGAGGTTTGATACCTCGACCCGTACCTGAATTACAACATCCGATCGAAGGTATCCGACCTTCGAAACGTAACCCGTGTATTTATATCCGGGTCGTTACAAAGTTGGTATCAGAGCGAGGTTGTGTAATTCGGGTACGCAAGGGTCGAGTTTATGTTTTGGAAAACCGACCATGAATTTCAAAAGATTTGAAAGCGTGTTAAAGGGGAAAAATGAACTTAATATGCCTAACTCAATTGGACTAAATGTGAACTTGGCTTATGATAAAAGAGGAGAACCAACTAATAATGCATCGAGTGGGTAGAAAAGGCGCTAGACCATCCCTATTGGATGTAGTTGGGAATGGGTAGGCGAAATATTAGCTTGTTCTTTACAGATGGGTCGGGAAGACTCCAAGGAGATCGTTATGATTATCATTGACTGATTCTATGTTGAGTGCTCGATATGCTAAAGATTTGATTGGCATGTCCTAACTATTGAATGAATATTGAATGATCTGTGCAAACGGGATAGCGGGAGTACTCTTCTTCTTATATGGCCAAACCCATCTTGTGTGAAACAACCCCTCCCACTATGTTAACCCCTTTGACAGTTCAATCGAGTCTTCCCTTCGAATGTCGGTCTCCTCCACGGGAAATTGGGTTGGTAAACATATTATTTCGGGAATCATGGTTGAATATGAGGGTTGCTTGGGAGAGAATAGAAAGTTGGCTTTCGATGTAATTCCAAGTTAGAAAGTAAGGTGTTTCTGAGGGTGTCTTTCTTGATTCTTATGACGATCAACCAGTGTCTTCTTGCCATAAAAAGTCGTATCCGAGTCCTACAGGAAAGATGGGTGATGAGTCAGTTAGGGAGAGTCAATGTTTGCCCTTATGGACCTCTATCGGATTACCTTGATTGCTCTGTCCATGATTGTGTGATTCTATTTGCACTACTCCTTGACCTACAGTTTGATCCTTAGTTTGAAACTGTGCTTACATGCTTGATGTCCATGATGACCATTGTGTGAGCCCGAGTACATATGTTACGCCCTATCATCCCGACATGATATACTTAGTATATTGCATTGTCATACTAGAGCACGAATATATATGTCATATGCTAGGAAGTTGTATAATTTATGTCCTCTTTGTGAATAGGTTCATGATAGTGTGATCGTTCAGTTCTAGTATCATGATAGAGTGAGCCCCTTACTTGATGGATACGTGTTATGATTTGATGTCAACATGCCGTATATGCTACGTAATCCTTAGTACGTGTTATGATGATGGTCATTAATGTAAATTCGTGGTTGTATGAAATCATGTATCCATGCTGGTCACATTACTTAGGTCTCGTGTTCTATCATGGTTAGATGTCGTTATAGCATGTCTACTGGACCTATCGTATTGATCTTGCTGATGATTGATTGAGAGCATAAACCACATGATATGAGTCTATATAATTGTTGCTTCTCTCGGATTAGGTCCATGATAGTGTGATCATCTCTTCCTTGTATGAATATCTCGTAAGATGTCCTCCTGAGCATATTAGCTGATGATGCCTCGATGCTTATCATTCATCTTGTGATAAGAATCTATAACATGCCCATCTATTTTGTATTCCTCAGATTAACCATTGTTGATTATTCTATAATTTGTATTGTTATGTGTTAATTGTGCCAAATTGAGGATATGTTAGTGTGAATGAGTCTTGATAAACACATGTTTCCTCCCCGTATACATTGGATTGGACTCATGTCCTAGTATGCTAGTCATGTTGCCCCATTACTTAGACTTGCTTTATACATCGTTATATTCCTCTCATGTTACTATATCGTTGGAATAGTACTGATTGAATTCTCGCATATTGTCATGTTAATCAACTAAATACATGTATGTATCATATGTCATGCTGAGCCATTAGTATCATGCAGGACCCTTGGTTGTGACTTGTGGGAATTTATACCTTGCCTACATTATTGCCGATTCTCTCTTGAACTAGGTCCTTGAATGTGTGGTTCTCCCTCCTTCTATCCTCGTAAATGTTTTACTTATCCGATTAGATTGATGTTAAATTCGATGATCGACTTGCTTTCCGTGAGGGTTGATCCTAGCATGCTTACATGTTATCACTCGGTGCTATTTCCCTATTAGTCTATGATATTCTCTCGTGCTTGCATGAACGTATGACTTGACACCTCGCATGATCACGCACCACGCTATATCATTATTTTGCATACGCATGAGGCATAAATATTAGAATGAATCTAGTCGAATTACCTTGATTGTATTCATGTTCGATATGTGCTATTAGTATCCTGTAAGGCGTATGATTCCAATATGACTCCCTATATGGTGACTTGCTATACTTATTCTATTAAGTGAACATGCTTGTCCTATAGTGTGATAGTTGTTATTCCATTTTATGTGCACTATGTCCAGCTTATTCCTAGCATACTTATAATCTATTGTTGGCAATGTCCTCCTTGTTACTCTCTGTAATGATGTCTCATGCTTTATGAACACTATGTCGAATCCTTTTAGAGGACACTTGACTATGCCCATGTCTTATCATGTATCACTAGCATCGTGTAGGACCTATGTTCTGAATGTATCTCATCGTATGATTACATGTCAATCTTAACCTACTATGCGATTATTGCTGTTAGCTGTGATAATTACTATGCCGCTCTTATATACTCTCGTATGACACTTAGTCTGGTTGTTATGATAAACCTCGCCATGCTATATTTGACCTCACTTGCTCATGCTTATACATTCTTTCACATACATGATGCCCGTTATCTTCATTAAATCTCGCATGACTTCGAATCATACATGATTATTGTTGGTTCCGCATAGCTTGCTTGAAGTTTCTAGGCATATCTGCTTCCGTGGAATGATAGACTACTAGCTTGTTTCACATGCATCAGTATAGGACTCGATTGTGCCGTTAGAATGAATGTGTATGTCGTTGTTCCTTGAGATAGGTACATGTTAGTGTGGATTAATGTGATTGATATGCTCCATGACGAATTCGTGCTTGTTTGTCACAAATTGTAACCTAATGGACTTCCATAAAGACATCGTTACTATTCACGAGTCGGAGTCTTGTCTTTAGTCATGTCGTCTTTAGCTTTGGTCTATTCCGTCTCCGAAAGAAACATTGGGTCGTCCGCCCTTGTCACTCCCCTATCTCCGCTAACTTGGACTCCTACGCGTTACATTGGATGAGCGACCGCATGGAAAAAGGGAACGGGAAGTCGAATAGCGATAGAGCAGCGCAGCGGAATCGTGGGCCCATAATCCACGGGCCTCAGGATCGACAATGTCGACGGAACAAGCTCGCTTCGAGGGTTGCGATTATTGAGTATGATATGACTTACAGGTGGGAGTGTCCTCCATTCGAATTGCTAACCCTTTCTGAACTTGTTGATGGTGTATTGCACTGACTTGATGTGGGAAATTGCGTGTTGATGTGATGACTTGGTAATGATTATTACCTGATTATCCATTGTCTATGATAATATATATGATTTGATGCCTCACAGCCCTAATGTGCCATGATGACTTGATGTGATGCTACTCTGAGTTGCTAAGCATGATCTAAATTCCTTTCCTATATAGTATGAACTGCAAATGTCAAGAATCTGAACTGTTTATTAGCTAAGATTATGATGAAACTTGCTAGCTTGAATTGACCATATTCATATATGATGTTTTACAATACTTGTTGAGCATGAAAGTAAATTAAGACTTTTGATACATGTTGCAATGTTTATTGATGGACTAATGATGTTATTGATATAAATGTTAGTTGATATGATGTAATCCTTATGTGTAATAATGTTCATGATTGCTTCTTCTTTGAACATGTGAGTGAGGTCCTTTGGTAGAGTGGTCAGAGAGGGGAGAAAGGCTTTGAGCGGTTAGAATGATTTATGGTAGTATGAGGTAAGTCACATGAGAGGGGTTGGCTTAAGTAGGAGCAGGTGAATTTTGAGAACTATAGGAGGCGATGCATAGTGGTTTCCGATGAGCTTCTAGATGAATCTTAGGTGAGGGTATGGTTGGAATAGGTCGGTTAGGTAGTGATCGGGGTGTTCTTATAGAAGAGATGTGGTTAGAAAGGTTCTATGTTATGATGTCTTAGGTAGCATGGGCAGTGTAGGGAATGACTCTTGTGAGTATCGAGAACATAGTATGCAGGGGTGTTCGGGTGTGAGGTCAGAGATAGGGGTTGGAGTCTTAGAGGTGGATTGGTAGTGAGAGAGCTTGCTGGGAAGAGGTATAAGATTGGAGTGTCGGAATGAATTCGGACTTCTTCTATGGGATATTATCCGAGTTGGTGAGTCTAGATGAGGATTTGGTCTTGGCTTGAGAGTTGGAGACGAGCGAGCGGGGTTTGCCTTTTAGTGTAACTGGTATAATGTGCAAAACTTTCTTGATTATGTGATTATGAACTGGCATAATGATAGACAACGACCGTGATAAACCTGAAATGGCATGATATTACATGTTGATATGCAATACTGAAATAAAATTGGTAGTGACAACTATGATCATGATATAATGATACATTGCTATCCTACTATGTTGTTCTAGAAGCATATTATGATGTGATGATGATATGTTGATTGAAAGCATGATGTTATATTATATGGTTGATGAGCATAAATATGAATAGGTAAGTGAGGCAAATGACTTGGAGCATGAATATGAATTATGTGCATATATGAGATGATGGTACTGACTAAATGATCGTTATATGGTATTGTAAGGAGTTGAAATGATGTTTTGTGAGTATGTTAGCATTTCGATGCTTGGTATCTGGTTAGATCTTTCCTTTTGCTGAAGCTTAAATGGCATGACATTGTGTGTTAATGTGTTGACAATTAATATTAGTCTGCTGACTAATATTAATTGTCAACACATTAACACACAATGTCGTGCCATTTTAGCCCAGCACCATCGGGCAAGAGATGAGATGATATGATATGATATGATAGCCCAGCACCATCGGGCAAGAGATGAGATGATATGATATGATATGATGATGCCGTGGTTAGTGCACCACTACGAGGAAAATCGCTATGCTATAGCACCGAACTGGCCAGTCTCTACACTAACGGGAAGGGGTGCAGAGGTAGGAGAGATATATGCCCGCATTGTCTTGGGCCCTCTTACAGTTCTTTTCTGCATATTATATATATACTAGGGGCATGATAGTGTGATTTAAATCTTGTACCGCATTAGTCATCTTTTATTTAGGTATAGGCATGTTATGTGGCCTCAGCGCGGTCAGAGGACCCGCAGGCGATCACCGGGCCTGACTTCGTGGATAGTGTTAGGTACCGCTCTTGATTGCTCCTTGCTTCTGTGACGGGGAATCTCTTGGCGAATTGAAGAATCCGGCTAATATATTCTAACTTGACAAATGGAAATCAAACACTTTGTCTTGGTTTTGACCCGGCTCTGTCGTGGCACTTGTATCTAAACCTTGTTTCTGTTTTACGTTCATTTGAATTGAATTTCCGCGATTTTGTTTGCTTGGGGTTCGAAATCCCCGCTTTGAATACCGGTCTTCGAGGTTTGAAACCTCGACCCGTACCTGAATTATAACATCTGAATGAAGGTATCCGACCTTCGAAACGTAACCCAGGTATTTATATCCGGGTCATTACAAAGTGCGTGAAGGAGAGGGAGAAAAGAGAGATTACCGAGGTCGATGCGTTCGCCGAAACTAGGGTCCGATTGGCTTGCTTCATCTTCGTCGGAGTCGGAATCAAGCGAATCTGGGCCTGGGGTGAATGTAGGAGTTATAAAGGTGATGTTTTATGGCGTGGGTTGGTCGAAAAGAGGGCAAAGGCTTACTGCGGTGCTCAAAGAAAATAGAGGAGCGGAGCTGCGCGACTCGGCTTCATCTCGGCGTCAGAGGAGCTGTTGCTGGGCTCGACTCCTAGGCTTGCTACTGCTTCGCGACGGAAGGGAGGGGGGAAGAAGATGAAGTCGTGGAGATGGGTGCCCGAAAGCTGCTGGTTTCGAAGAAGTAACCGAGGGCGAGGTGTTGGGGGTTGTGTTTGGATTGGTGACGGTGAAGCGTGGTGGAGAGGTGGTGCCCTTGTGATGAAAGAGTGGTGATGGTGACTTATGGGGTGGTGAGATGGGGCTGGCGGCGTGGAACAAGGAGGAGGAAGGTGAGTTTGGTCTTCGGCAGTCCAAAAGGAGAATGGGTGTGGGTTTGGTGCACTGAATTGCAGGTGATAAGGGGTCTGTTGGTGCGAGAGAGAGGGAGAGAGAGAGGGAGAGAGAGAGGAGGTATGTGTGGGGGTGGTTTGTGGGTGCAAAGCTGCAGAGGGAGGATGAGGGAGCAGGGGTGGGAGAGGAAGAAGACAAAGAGGGGACCATTTCATCCCAACCAGAACCGAGAGAGAGAGAGATAGAAAAAAAAAGAAAAGAGAAAGAAAGAAAAAGAAAATTAAATTAGGAGAAGAGTGGTCCCATGACCTCAAATTTGAATTCCCGACGTCCGACCCCAATTCCGCTCACGAAAACAAAATCCGACACTCGACAATTTAAATCAAATTTTAAATTATTACGGAAATTAATATAATCTTATCGATAATCAAACTCGAAAACGGACTTAAAATCCGCTACAACCCAAAATTTTAAAACGATGCCGGAATCTACTTCGAAAAGATTAAGAATAAAACACGTTGCTCGAGGACGGAATATTCAAAATTTTCCGAATTTTCAAATCTACTCAAATATAATCAATTACCTTTCCAAAATAAAAATATATAATAATATGAATCTATTCAGTCTTTACATTTATCCGCCTCTAAAAACAAGTCTCGTCCCCGAGACTAAAATCATTTTAAAGCGATGGGAAGGAATTTGAAATCGGTGAGTCCGAGGACCATGTCCAAGGATCTTGTAATCATCTCAGTTGCGTCTTCCAGGATTCTCACAACATCCTAGTCACGGTCGTGACATCTCCAAATGGTCTTGTCAAGTGTGTAATAAGCGCCCTTATCACATCCTCGCTTCGACTTTTCGGAAGTACCACAACTCTAAAAGTATTATAGCGTCCCGACTAGGTCTTAGCAAGCAATCTATAAGCGCCCCTATAAAATGCTTGTATCCACTTCGTGAGACGTCATAATGTAAATCCAGTTCATAAATCCTCAAAGCGTTTTGTAAGTGGAAAGATTGTCATCCAAATCATTGAAACTCTCAACTTTTTTAAAACCCCAAGTTGGTCCTTTTCAAAACCGCTCAAATCTTCAAATTCAACTTTTAATCAAGCAGCTTTACACCAAAAGAAGTCAAATCCTTTCAAATCAAGATTTCGTTAAAATCTCCCAAAAACCAAATCAGCTTCTCGCAACCCAATCAATCAAATTCAGAAGGTAGGAGGTGGAATCATCCACCTCTAATGGCTAATCCCATATTCTCTTCCTAGTTTCCAGAATCGAATCAATCTATCAGTCTCAATTCAAGCAAGATGCATAAGCCATAAGAAATGCATAACTTTATAACCAACCAATCTCCAATCAACACATCATACGGCAAGTCTCAACATATACCAACGTAGTGTTACAAGGTCACATCAACATCTCTATATCATACTAAAGGTCATAATATGCATCTCAACGACATAACAAAATCATAACAACGTCTCAACATCACATCAGAAGTCGTAAAAGTATCTCTCATCATAGAATCAACGAACCAAAACCCCTTGTCAACACATCAAAACAGCAAGGTCGGGCTATTAAGATTCAGTAGAGGGGAAGGTCAATCAATATATCAATCACCAAAACGTCAGCATACTCACAAAACATCATCTCATCTCATATAATGCCATATAACGATCATTTAGCAATCACGCACCATTATCTCATATATATATATAACTCATATTCATGATCCAAATCAAAATTCATCATTTAACATCTCCTGATCATAATATAACATCATGCTCTCACATGGCAACCTATCCTTATTTCATGATTCATACAACACATCACAACATGCTTCTAGAACAACATAGTAGGATAGCAATGTATCATTATATCATGATAACAGTTGTCACTGTCAACTAGATTTCAAATATTGCATATCAACATGTAATATTAGGCCATATTAGGTTTATCATGGTCGCTATCTAATATCATGCCAGTACATATTACAAATCACATAATCAAGAAAATCCTCACATCACTACCAGTCAAAATGAAATGCCATCCCCGCTCGCTCGTCCCCCACTCTCAAGCCAAGACCAACCTTCATCTAGACCTACCACATCCACTCGGATACTACCCCACAGAAGAAACCCCCAATTCATTTCGATCTTTAATCTCACACCTCTTCCCGCCAACCACTCTCACTAATAATCCACCTCTAAGGTTCCAACCCCTAACTCTATTTTCACACCCGAATACTCCTGTATACTATGTTTCCGATATCCACAAAGGTCATTTCTTACACTTTTCACACTTCCCAAGATATCATAACATCATGCCCTGTTAACCACACATCTTCTATAAAATTTTCTCGGTCACTACTTAACCAGCCTACCTCTAACCATACCCCTATCCAAGATTCACCTAGGATCTCATCGAAACCACCAAGCATTACCTCTTATAATTTCCAAACGGTCCAACCTAAGTCAAAACCCCTCTTCGGCAACTTTCCCTTACCACTGTCAATCATTCTAATCGCTCAAAACCTTTTTCCACTCTTCCAAAGGACCTCACTCACACGTTTCAAGAAGAAGTAATCATGGACATTATTACAGATAAAGATTACATCATATCAACTAGCATTTATATCAATAGCATCATTAGTTCATCATTAATCATTGTAACAAGTATCAAAAAGCCTTAATTTACCGTCATGCTCAACAAGTATTGTAAAACATCATATATGAATATGGTCAATTCTAGCTAGCAAGTTTCATCACAATCTTAGCTAATAAACAGTTCAGGTTCTCGGCATTTGCAGTTCGTACTATATAGGAAAGGAATTTAGATCATGCTTAGCAACTCAGAGTTACATCACGTCAAGTCATCACAGCACATTAGGACTGTAAGGCATCGAATCATATATCTCATCATAGACAACAGATAATCAGGCAACAATAATTACCAAGTCATCACATCAACATGCAATTTTCAACATCAAGTCAGTGCAATATCATCATCAACATATTCCGAAGGGATCAACAATTCGAACGGAGGACACTCTCGCTTGCAAGTCATATCGTACTCCATAACCGCCATCCTCGAAAAAAGCTTGTTCCGTCGACATCGTCGATCCTAAGGCCCGTGGGTTATGGACTCACGCTTTCGCTGCGCTGCTCTATCGCTATCTAACTTCCCGTCCCCTCTTCTATGCGGCCGCTCATCCAATGTATCGCGTAGGAGTCTACGTTAGCGGAGATAGGGGAGTGAAAAGAGCGGACGACCCAATATTTCTCTCGGAGACAAAATGGACCAAAGCAAAGATGACACGACTAGGGACAAGACTCCGACCCGGGAATAGTAACGATGCCTTTATGAAAGTCCATTAGGTTAAAATTGTGACAACAAGCACGAATTCATTATGGAGCATATCAATCATATTAATCCACACTAACATGTACCTATCTTAAGAAAAACGTCATACATATTCATTCCAAGGTACAATCGAGTCCTACACTGATGCACGTGAGACAAGCTAGTAGTTTATGATTCCATGGATGCAGATGAGTCTAGCAACCTAGGCAAGTTATGCGGAGCCAACAATAATCATGTATGATTCGAAGTCATGCGAGAATATATAAGAGCGGTATAGTAACTATCACATCTAACAGCAATGATCATATTGTAGGTTAAGAATGACATGTAATCATACGGCGAGGTACATTTAGAAACATAGGTCCTACATGATGCTAGTGATACATAATGAGACAAGGGCATAGTCAAGAGTCGTCTAAAAGAATTCAACATAATGTTCATAGAGCATGAGACATCATTACAGAGAGTAACAAGGAGGACATCACCAGTGATAGAGTCTAAGCATGCCAGGAACAAACTATCACAGTGCACATAAAATGGTATAACAACTATCACACTATAGGACAAGCATGTTCTCGTAATAGAATAAGTATGGCAAGTCACCATTTAGTGAGTTATATTGGAATTATAAGCCTTACAGGATACTAATAGCACATATCGAACATGAATGTCGTCAAAGTAATTTCGATTAGATTCATTCTAATAGTTATGCATCATGCGTATGCAAAATCATGATATAGCGTGGTGTGTGATCATGCGAGGTGTCAAGTCATACGTTCATGCAAGCACGAGAGAATATCATAGAGTAATAGGGAAATAGCACCGAGCGATAACATGTAAGCATGCTAGGATCAACCCTCACGGAAAGCAAGTCGATCATCGAATTTAACATCAGTCTAATCGGATAAGTAAAACAGTTACGAGGATAGAAAGAGGGAGAGCCACACTATCAAGGACCTAGTTCAAGAGAGGATCGGCAATAATGTAGGCAAGCTATAAATTCACACAAGTCACAACCAAGGGTCCTGCATGATACTAATGGCTCAGCATCACATATGATACACACATGTATTTAGTTGATTAACATGACAATATGCAAGAATTCAATCAATACTATTCCAACGATATAGTAACATGAGAGAAATATAACGATGTATAAAGCAAGTCTAAGTAAAGGGGGAAACATGACTAGCATACGGGGACACGAGTCCAATTCAATGTATACGGGGAGGAAACACGTATTTATCAAAACTCCTTCACACTAACATATTCTCAATTTAGCACAACTAACACACAATGACATTAATTGCAAAATAATCCATAATAATTAATCTGACAACTACAAAATAGATGGGCGTGCTATAGGTTCTTGTCACAGAAGGAATGATAGGCATCAAGGCGTCATCTGCGAGCATGCTAAGGAGAATATCTTACGAGCATTCATACAAAGAAGAATTGATCACACTATCATGGGCCTAATCCAAGAGAAGCAACAATCATATAGACTCATATTATGTGGTTCATGTTTGTAATCAATCATACGATCAATACAAAGGGGTCAAGTAGGCATGCTATGACAACATATAATCATGATAGGAAGCAAGGCACAACACGGGACCTAAGCAATGGGGCAAGCATGGGTACAAAACGTCATACAACCACGAATTCACATTAAGATCATCATCATAATATGTACTGAGAATTACATAGCATATAAGGCATGTTGACACCAAATTATAACTCGTATCCATCAAGTAAGGAACTCACCCTATCATGATACTAGAACTGAACGTTCACACTATCATGAACCTATTCACAGAGAGGACATCAATTATACAACTTCCTAGCATATGACATATATATTCGTGCCCTAGTATGACAATGCAATATACTAAGTACATCATATCGGGATGATATGGATATAATAAATGTAGCTCGAACCCATACAATAGTCATTATGGACATCAAAGCACATAAGCACAATTTAACACTAAGGATCAATCTGTAGGTCAAAGAGTAGTACCACATAGTATCACACAATCATGGACAGAGCAATCAAGATAACCCGATAGAGATCCATAAGGGCAAACATTGACTCTCCCTAATTGACTCATCACCCGTCTTTCCCGTGAGACTCGGATACGACTTTTCATGGTAAGAAGACACCGGTCGATCGTCATAAGAATCAAGAAAGACACCCTCAGAAACACCTTACTTTCTAACTTGGAATTACATCGAAAGCCAACTTCCAATACTCTCCCAAGCAACCCTCATATTCAACCATGAGTCCCGAAATAATATGTTTACCAATGCGATTTCCCATGGAGGAGACCGATATTCGAAGGGAGGACTCGATTGGACTGTCAAAAGGGTTCATAAGGGAAGGGGCGGTTCCACAAAAGCTGAGATTAACCATATAAGAAGAAGAAGGGTACTCCCGCTATCCCATTCGCACAGATCGTTCAATAATCATTAAATAGTTAGGACATACCAATCAATCTTTAGCATATCAAGCACTCAACATAGAATCAGTCAATGCCAAATATAACGGCCTCCTTGGAGTCTTCCAGACCCACCTGTAAAGAACAAGCTAATATTTGGCCTACCTATTCCCGACTACATCCAATAGGGATGGTCTATCGCCGAAACTACCCTCTCGATCCCCTTTTAGTTGGTTCTCCTCTTTTATCATAAGCCAAGTTCATATTTAGTCCAATTGAGTTAGACATATTAAGTTCATTTTGCCCTTTTAAAACGCTTTAAAATCTTTTGAAATCCATGGGCGGTTTTCCAAAGCATACACTCGACCCTTGCGTACATGAATTGCACAACCTGGCTCTGATACCAACTTTGTAACGGCCCGGATATAAATACCCGGGTTACGTTTCGAAGGTCGGATACCTTCGTTCGAATGTTGCAATTCAGGTACGGGTCGAGGTTTCAAACCTCGAAGATCAGTATTCAAAGCGGGGATTTCGAACCCCAAGCAATCAAAGTCATAAAACCCAATTCAAACGAAAGTAAAGCAGAAGCAAGGTTTAGATACAAGAGCCACGGCAGAGCCGGGTCAAAACCAAAATATATATTCTAAAGTCGTATAGCCAAATTAGCGGGGTTAGACAGATTCTTTGCAATCGCCCGGGGGATTTTCCCACGCCATAGAGACAAGGAGCAATCATACCTAAAAACAAGTGGTGTGAGCGGGATCAGACCGAGACCCCAACACACCCTGTCCCGCAAGCAAACATACACATACGCTAATATAAAGATGCTTTGATGCAATGCGGAAATTTAATCACACTAACATGCTCCTAATTTACAATATGCGGAAAAGAACTGTAAAGGCGCCCAAAGAATGCCAAGTGGCATATCCCTCTCCTACCTCTGCACCCCTTTCCGTTAGTGCAGAGACTGGCCAGTTCGATGCTATAGCATATCATATCTCATCATAGCATATCATATCTCATCATCAAATCATATATCATGCTCATGCCCGATGGTGCTGGGCTATCATCATGCTCATATCGACTCGATAGACTCAGGGCACCCGACGGAGATGGGCTACCTTATGACCCTAGCAAAGACTCTAGGACTATCACAGATAACGACCGTTCTGTATTCAAACACACAAAGTAACCGAATGCTCCTCCATAAGTGCAATCCTAGCATGATACTACATGGCATGCTTTAATGCTTATGCAACACCTAGTATGTCATATATTCACAAGCAGGTATTCTCTTTCGAATCTGAGTAAGCCCATAAAGGAACTTACCTGAGTAAGCCGAACAGCAGAGAAACAAGGCAGAAGCAGAATCCAAGTAATGAGTCACCAATAGTAGGCAATGTCCAACATATAACAATCACCTAATAACATACAAATGCATAAGTCTATCTAATTCACACAGGGTGCCCCTAACTATCACACATATCTTCACATAACTCATTTCAGATTATTCCATCTTATCTCATCACAATTCATATATCATTTCATGTTCATCTGATCTCATCATCTCGTTTCCAAAACAATCTCTCAAAGAACTCAACTTAGAAAATCAAACAATTCTTTTAAAATCGCTTATCCAATTCCCGACATTAACACTTAAGCCTAAAAACCAATTTCCAAAAATCATATTATAGAAATCATTCCGGCATGTTTCTTATTTCAAAAACATTATATAAATAAATTCCAATATCAAATCATCAAAATAAACCTATGTTCACAAATCATATTTATAAATCAAAACCAACAATTCACTTTAAAATTCCTAACTCACATATTTAAATCCTCATAAAATACATGATATATAAATAATCCAATTAATACTATTTTAAAACCAATAAACAATATATAACGATTAATTTCCAGAATTTTATAATTATAACCAAATCCCAAAATAATTAATAATATTCAAATAATTTAACACTTACTATCAATATAATCTCAAAACAATAACCATAAATATATTTATAACCCAATATCAATTAATATTACTTTTAAAACCTTTTTAAATATCTTAAAATTTCAGAATATATATATATATATTCCCAAAATCCGAAATAACAATTAATATAACACATAAATAAATATATATAAACATAACACATAATACATATCAATGAAAATTAAAACACAACAACACACATATATATAACCCATAAATAAAAACCCACTCAGGCCCAAGAACCCAGTCCGTGACCCGGATTCCCAGCCCAACCCGATAGCCCAGACCCGAACTCATTTAAGCTTATAAGTGAACCGGTACTCCTTTGTTTTATTTACCCCGTGAACCGGTCCAATAAAAGAAAGAAAAAGAAGGGACTGAACCCGTCTTCTCCAACACTAAACAGAGGCTCGGCGACGCTGAAAACGGAAGAAGAAAAAAGGAAGAGCTCAGGCCACCGGCGGCTCCTCTCCGGCCCAAAGCTCCCCAACCCGACCATCATGAAATTCCAACCACACCCAACCCTAAGAAGGCAAAACGTGCGTGAAGGAGAGGGAGAAAAGAGAGATTACCGAGGTCGATAAGTTCGTCGGAACGAGGGTCCGATTGGCTTGCTTCGTCTTCGTCGGAGTCGGAATCAAGCGAATCTGGGCCTGGGGTGAATGTAGGACTTATAAAGGTGATGTTTTATGGCGTGGGTTGGTCGAAAAGAGGGCAAAGGCTTACCGTGGTGCTCGAAGAAAACAGAGGAGCGGAGCTGCGTGACTCGGCTTCATCTCGGCGTCAGAGGAGCTGCTGCTGGGCTCGACTCCTAGGCTTGCTACTGATGCTCAACGGAAGGGAGGGAGGAAGAAGATGAAGTCGTGGAGATGGGTGCCCGGAAGCTGCTGGTTTCGAATAAGTAACCGAGGGCGAGGTGTTGGGGGTTGTGTTTGGATTGGTGACGGCGAAGCGTGATGGAGAGGTGGTGCCCTGGTGATGGAAGAGTGGTGATGGTGACTTATGGGGTGGTGAGATAGGGCTGGTGGCGTGGAACAAGGAGGAGGAAGGTGAGTTTGGTCTTCGGCAATCCAAAAGGAGAATGGGTGTGGGTTTGGTGCACTGAATTGCAGGTGATAAGGGGTCTGTTGGTGCGAGAGAGAGAGGGAGAGACAAAGGGAGAGAGAGAGGAGGTATGTGTGGGGGTGGTTTGTGGGGGCAAAGCTGTAGAGGGAGGATGAGGGAGCAGGGGTGGGAGAGGAAGAAGACAAAGAAGGGACCATTTCATCCCAACCAGAACCGAGAGAGATAGAGAGAGAGAGAGATAAAAAGAAAAGAAAAGAGAAAGAAAGAAAAAGAAAATTAAATTAGAAGAAGAGTGGTCCCATGACCTCAAATTTGAATTCCCGACGTCTGTCCCCAATTACGCTCATGAAAACAAAACCTGACACCCGACAATTTAAATCACATTTTAAATTATTATGGAAATTAATATAATCTTATCGATAAACAAACTCGAAAACGGACTTAAAATCCGCTACAACCCAAATTTTTAAAACGATGCCGGAATCTACTTCGAACAGATTAAGAATAAAACACGTTGCTCGTAGACGAAATATTCAAAATTTTCTGAATTTTCAAATCTACTCAAATATAATCAATTACCTTTCCAAAATAATAATATATAATAATATGAATCTATTCAGTCTTTACACAACCTTTCTCACTTGTGCTAAATTTACTTCAATATTAGATTTGACATACTTATTACTCCCTCCTCCAAATTCATGTATGCTTTTTTATAATGTTAAAAATTATATACAATATCAATTTTTTATTCAATCTTTTTTAATAATATTATACTATTACTAATAAGTTTGAGATTAATTTATTTTTTTTTAAAATAAATATTTTATATAGTTTTTTATCACCTTAAGAAACATGCATGAATAAAAATCAATTTAAAGTGAATGGAGGGAGTAAGTATACAGTATATATAACCTCTTTATTTGTACATATTAAATAATTATTTTTAGCATATGGAGTTGCTTATAATTGAGAGAGTCTACATATTTCATCCATTCTTAAAAATATGTTATTTAATACTCCCTCTGATCGAAAATAAGTGACGTTTTAGACTTTTGAATTTGATCCAAAATAAGTGTCGTTTTATGTTTTCTAGGCAATATAATAGATTGATTAATGGAAATTGTTTATGAAAATTATATTTGTTGACTATTTTTTATTTCAAACTCTTCACTTAAGCATTTAATAAATGATAAGATTTAGAAAAAATGTGTAAAACCAATGATAATAAATATTTTACTTAAAAATTGTGTCAAGAGCTAAAACGACACTTATTTGGGATCGGAGGGAGTATTTACGTAAGATTAACTAAAAAAAACTCAATTTGTTATTAATTATTTTAATAATTTTATACTTATTATTAATATGTATAAAATCATAAAAATGATATTTTATATAGTTTTTAGCTTGTTAAAAACTGCATATAAATAATAAACTGATATTTTTTGTGGAACGGAAATAGAAATAGAAACCACAATATTTGATCCAAATATTGAATCTGATTGAAAAAAATGTACATGAATAGTAAATTGTCATATAAAAAAGAGGGTATAAAAAAATATTTGTATGTAAAACGACGTATAAAATGTTTATAAACAAATCTTGAATTCCAATTATTAGTATATTATATATATTAGTTCACTTTTTTGAATTTAAATAAATTTTGTATTAATACCTATTCAAATAATTAATTCCTTTTAATATTAATTTCTTAATTTTTATATCAACTTTAAGATGAAAATGAAAGTAAAAAATAAATTTATATATTCTTTCAATTTTTAATTGAAATAAATTTAAGATTAACATTCGTTTTACTATTTAAATCCTTTCTTATAACTACCTTTTTTATTAGTTTCAATTAATATGAAAGAGTACTCCTATATATGCCAAATTTATCAGCAAAATACAGACATATATTTTTTTAAAATATGTGTTATACATATAGGCCCATAAGATTTATTTATTTTGATATGAATATATTAGAAAAAAAATAAATTATGATAAACATATTATATTTATAATTAATAAATTATGTTCATGGAAGTTTATCAATTTATCTATTATGTTTAACTTAGTTGACATAAAAATAGTTATATATTATATTGATAAAATTGTCAAGAATTATGTGATTGATAAACTTCTAAATAATTCATTTTTATGTTATATATATTGAATTTATATTATTAACTGAATAAAATATAAAAGAGATAAAATGTATGGATGAATAGAAATTGAATTAAGTAAATAATATTATAAAATAAAAGTGATAGAATATATGGATATATATATATATATAGAAATTAACAATTGGATAGAATTTGACTTGTTTATTAGTAAAATATTATGAAATTGGATATAAATTTGAAAATTTTCCATTGTTAAATTATATAGAAATTAATTATTTTTACTGGTTAAAAAGGAATTATTATGGAGATTTTGCCATGTGGCACAAGACTTCTCTTTTATAATATACTAGTTAAATTGCTCGCACCTTGTGCGGGGTTTTACAGCTTAATGGGTTTATAAATATGTAATAATTATTTATTATAGAATTTTTTAAAATTTTCTATATTAAATGAATTTAGTAAAGGTGCGAGATCTCTTTTTACAAAATAATTTCATATTTGTTAGCGACCATTAGAAAACTCAATTATTTAAAGAATTAATAAATAAATTTTACTATAACTATGAATAATATAATGATGAATTTAATAATCTATGTTCAAATTCAAAAAATACTTTTGAAAAAAAAAATATTATGTCAAGTTGTTTTATTTGAAAATTCAAATTCTAAAAAGTTATTATAAATGATGTATTTGAGAGTAATCAAATTTTCTAGTTAGGTGAAAGAAATTAATAAGAGGTGGTAATGTTTTTGATGAAATTAAAAAATAAGAAGGAAAATGAAATTAATTGATTAAGTGAAAGAAGTGTTCAATTCATATTATCTTAAAATCCTATATTGAAAAAAAAACGTGATACTTACTAATAATCAAACTGTGACTTGTTGATCAAAAAATAAATAGTGTGGCCTAATATAGAAGATTGTTTGGATTCTTTCATAATCAATTGTCACATACTAGAAGATTGCATTCTTTCATAATCAATTGCCACATGCCACATAAACATTAATTTCTTAAATAAGCAAAATTACAACAAATTAAAAAAAATGACATATCACCATGAAGGAATGAGACATTGTCACATATGACTAAAGTTATGAAGAAGCGGACATGTGACAAATGTAATCCTTTAGTTTTCATTTTACAAAATATTTTTATACTTGTATAAGGACTATTTGATCACATAATTATTTAAAGTATTTATGTTTAAATCCTGATACAATTACGAATAATATAATGCAAAATTCAATAATCTAAATCCAAAATTTTAAAAAAGTGGTCTTGTTAAATAAAAAAAATTATATCAATTTTTTTACACTTCAAATTCTAAAAAGGGTATAACGACAAATTTAAATTCCAAAATTGTATCTGATATCACACTTACCTTTTAAATCTAAAAAATAAAGGGGCATATACTAAAATGGCCATATTTAAGGCCTATATTAGTAAATTGTCCACCAATATTTCCAAATTAGCAAAATGTCCACCTCTCTTCCCTTGTCCCCTTTGCCCCTGTGCCCCCGTGTGTGCCCCTTGTGCTTCCCTCTTGTTTCAGCAGTTTTTTTTTTCACGCGTTGCTGAAACCGAAGTTGCTGAAACCGGAGTTGCTGAAATTATTGTTGTAATTGCTGAAATTAGTTTTTTTTTTGCTTCAGGACTTTGACACCGGAGTTGCTGAAACCGAGTTGCTGAAACCGTGTTACTGAAACCAGAGTTGCTTTTTGTTTTCGCATCAGCACTTCGACACCGGAGTTGCTGAAACCGGAGTTGCTTTTTTTTCAACAATTATATTTTACATCAACAAAAAATGCTGAAATGTTTTCATACATGCTTGTGTGTAAGATATAGTAGTTCATACAATTATATAAGAATTAATTTCAGCATTTCAGCATAACGAATTTTGCTAATAAGAATTAATTTCAGCATTTCAGTATTTTCAGATCACACAAAAACACAAGAAGCTAATAAGCTCTCCAAGAGTCCCCATTTCAGCAAAACGAATTTTGCTGAAATGCGGACACCCACTAACGCTCAAAATATCATTGACGTTCAAAAAATTTGCAAATACCACCATTTTTTAAAAAATAGATATTCCTAAAAGTGGTGACACGATTAAAAGTGCTGACAGCGGAATGTAATATTACTAAAAAATTACGGACCTAAAAAAATTAAGATATTAAAATTAAGATAAAATATAACGATTGCTGACGGAAAAATTGCCATAACAAATGTTGGTAATTGCAAACTTTTTTCATTCAAGTAGTATATATGCATTCTTAAATAGAAATATATATATATATATATATATATATATATATATATATATATATATATATATATATATATATATATGCACAACTTTCCTTTTTTTTTTGGTCAGATTTCGACAAAATATAATGAATTTTGCAAATAAGAATTAATTTCAGCATTTCAGAACACACAAAAAATCACGAAGCTAGCTAATAAGCTCTCTAAAAGTTTCAGCAAGACAAAAAAAATTGTTGAAACTGCCAATATCCAAACTCTCAACAAAGAAACAGTAGCAAATTAACCACAAATTCTATTCACGTTCTAGATAACAATGAAAAAAGTAAAAAAAAAAAGAGTTTACATAGACATAGGTGAACATAACCGGAACATGCAATTTAGTAAATCGGACGGACAATAACATGCGATATATCGATCGAGTAGCCCATGCTCTACACATTGCTGCAGCGACATCAACACCAACATAAATCACACAACAGAGACATTCAATGGAGTATACACTTAATTACTTATAGCAACGGAGTATTACTACTTACTAGATCAAGCAGTCCTCACTATGAAGGCCGAAGGTGAGGGCTTCCATCTTCAGCGGTCTCCCTGATCTTCTCACTAGCCTCTGGCCATCTCTCGATTTCAGATCTTACGGAATTGTTGAAGACAGAAGGATGACGGGGAAGAGGAGGATAAAGTGAAAACAAGCACTTAGGCTGTGTTTGGTATTAGTTGGAGGTGGGGGTTTTGGGGTTTTAGGAGGTTAAAAAAAAGAAGAAACTCATGTGTTGCTTGTTTGGTGAGAGGTTTCTCATGGGGTTTGGAAGATGAAGGTGGGGCTTATTTTTCATGGAAATGGCACCTCCCTACCCCAAGCTTCAGGAGGTTATTTTCCAAGGTGCCTAAAAATTGTTCCAAATTGCCCCTCACCACATCACCCTCTTCTCTTCTTTTTTTTACCTCGCCCTTTGATTTTCTTTCTTCCCTTGTCATGCGCCATCCAGTCCGGCATAGGCGTGGCCACGGGTCACGGGTCAACCCGTGACCTGGCGGGTCGTACGGGTCATTGACCCGGCGGGTCATTGACCCGGCGTGTCCGGGTTGACGGGTAGGCGGGTGGGGACGGGTAGCGGGTTAGGGTTAGGGTCGGGGTTTAGTAACCCGGTGACTCGGCGGGTCGACATATTTTAAAAAAGTAGCCGTTGACGGGTGGGGCCCACCGGAGGCTGATTTTTTTTAAAATGTAGCCATTGTACCGGCTAGTTGGTGGGAGATTAGGCTCGGGCCTATAAATAGACGACTCCTTCATGTCCCAAATCACACATATTCCCATCCAATCCATCAATAACCTATCAATTTTATTTCATAAGCTTGTAATCATGTCCGACGCAACTAGATCCGGTGATAACCTTCGGGCGGAGTTGTTCCGGGATCATTACGAGAAGGTGGAGCAAGCCGGTGGAAAGTTCGAAGCCGTTTGTCGTCATTGCGGTCACAAGTACAAGGTGACAAATAACCTTGGATATGGAAATTTGAAGCTTCATATCACCAAGAAGCAACCTGATAAGATCAAGAACGATGGCGCATCGGGCTCGAGTGGTGGTAACTAGTCTAGTATTCCTAAGTCCTAAGTCCTAACTCCTAAGTCCTAATCCTAATTAGTGATTTAGTGAGTAGTGTAGTTATGTAGTTATGTAATAAGTTTATGTTTTAAGTTTTTAACTTTTTATGTGATGTGAATCAGTGAATGTGAGTTGTGATTTGTGAACTTGTAATCGTATGTCGGTTTACAATAAACTTGTGTTTGAATGATTCTATAATTGGTGTTGTATAACATAATTTGTTTAGTAATTACCTAACAACTTAGTAAAAATTACCTAAACATTAGATATCAAATTTAAAATGTCAAAAAAATTAAAAACTCAATAAAATAAATTAAAAACTTCACATATAACTTTAATTACAAGTTAAGAGGGATTGGAAGAAGCCAAACAACACCAAAAAAAAAAAAGGGCAACAGCTACTTTCCAACGGTTGACCCGTCGGGTCGACCGTTGCCCATCGCGCGGATTGTCCCTATAAATACCCCTTTTCCCTCCCATTTTCAACCCACACCTCACTCATCTCCTCTAATCTCATCTTCATCTCTCTAATCGCTCTCTAATCGCTCGATCTTGTCTCTCGTAGTCCGGCAGTCCATGACATGGGACTCGAGCTCGGTGGCGGCCGACGACAAGATCTAGTTGAATCCTGTAAAGGCCGAAAATTCTAAATTATTATTTTATTAAACTATTGATTCATAATCGAGTTAAATTCTAAACTTCAAAAAATTTGAAATTCCGTCCTCGACCAATTAATTTTATTTAAAATTTCCAAAGTAAATTTCGGCATAATTTCAAATTTGATGTAAAAGCGGATTTTATTCCGCTAATTTTCGACCGAGACTTGAGAATATTTATCGAGTTCATTATTAAGTCGGATTGAAATTTTCAATTTAAATCTTAATTGAGTCGGGATAAGATCGAGTGAGCGGGTTTCGGGATTTATATTTCGGGTATTCTTTTTGATTAAGATTTGTTTGGGACCACCCTTATCTCCTCCTTTTCTTCCGATGTAACAGTAGTATCTCAGCCCCTTTTGTCCATTTCCTCTTCTTCTGCATTGCAGCAACACCCTCCTCTCCTCTACCCCTCACTCTCCTGTTTCTCTAATTTTGGCAAAGAGCCAAGCCTGCAGCTCAACACCCCTACGCCAAGCCCTCTTCTTCTGTTTTGGACAGGTTCACAGCAGCTGTCCTCTTCACCCTTCTTTTAAAACTCCAAACCCACACTCCCCTTCCCCTTTCATCATTCAATCTCATTTTACACCTCCATCACTTCTTCCCCTCTTCCTTCGAACAACAGTAGTCCAAAAACCCAGCTTTCCTGTGTTCTTGACAACCCACAAAACACACCCACCTTACCTCTGTTTCGTTTCGAAAATCTGTCCTAGCACCCCACCATACCTCGTCCTCCTCCATTAAAGATTCAAGCAGCAGCCTCTCCTTTCTTTGAGTAACAGTAGCAGCGGCTACGAGCGCCTTCGGAGCCCAAGGCGTTGATCCCAGCAGCCCTCGAAGCCACGTTCCTCCATTTCCCCTGTTTCGGTTTCAATTGATCGGTAAGGGGCTTCTCATCCATTCCCGACCTGAATCTCCGTAAAGGTTTCCTCTTTTTTTGACCTCTCCCTTCATCCTAGGCTGAGAATCGCAGCCCCGCACCTCCGACAAGCCCGACCGCCGCCAAGGAGCTCCAGGACCCTCCGACACCGCCCGAAGCCAAGCGAACAAGACTCGATGTCGGTGAGCACTTCTACACCTCTCCTTCCACCTCTCTGTTCATCTGTGAGAATCCATTGCAACCTTGCTACCATCCTTCCCCTTGAATCTCTGCTAACGTGCATATAGAGTGGGTAGGGAGACGTTCGAGAGAGAGGGGCAGCAGCGAGAGCGTGAGGGAGGGAGGATGAGGCTGTTGAGGATGACTGAGGAGAGTGAGGCGGGAGTGTTGGACCGAGTGTGGGTGCGAGCAGATGAAGCGGCTTAGGGCGAGAGCTGAACGGGTTGGGCAGAGGAGGAGCGCAGCAGCAGTGGAGAATGAACGGAGGTTGAAGATGAGGACTGGGCCCCCCCTCGCCTCGTCATCACATGGGGTCCGATTCCCTTCTTTTCTTATTACCTGGGCTGGGCTTGTCGTTGGGCTGATCCGAAAATTTTGAGGGATTGGGCCGAGTGAGAGAGATGGGGCAATGAGATAGGGCCTGATTTGTTTCAATTACAAATCCGATTTATGTGTTTATTTTTATCATCTATCTATTTGATTATAAATTGGGAATATAGTATATGTAAACTTATGAATCTTAAAATATGTCGGGATTATTATAATACAATTTTAGAATATAATATAGTATTTAATGTTAATGTTGAGATTCAAAATGAGTTTTAAAAGATTTGTATGTCTAATATAAATGTTAAATAATGGGATATTATATATTATGTTTTACTATTGAAAGATTTAAAAATATAAAATTATTGGACTTGAAATTGAAAAGATGAATTTTGGAAATATCCTTACCTTGTCGGATTTATTTTAATAAAATAATAATATAAGTTAATTAAAGCGCAATGTTTATGAATGGATTTTTGAGACTTGAGAAAACGTTTTAAATAGATTTTGAGCCTTAAACTTGTATTTTGGAGATGTTCCTCAAAAGGATTTGTGTTTCTAATACCGTTATGTCGGAATTATTTAATAATATAATTTTGGGAAATTGGTTTGAGAATTCAAATGCTTCATGTCGGGGTTTGGCTAAGTAAGATATAAAGGAAATCTTTGTTTATTGCGTTGACTTATTTTGAGACTTAAGGGTTTTGGAAAACTTGGGAATTGACTTACTTGTCTACCTTGTGTGTATATAAATTATGATATGTCGATATTGTTATGATATGTTATATGATGTGATGATTTGAGTATGAATATGACTTATATATATTAATAATGGTGCATGATTCTAAATGATGGGTATATGGTATAATGATGAGTTGAAATGATCAAATGTTGAGATTATGGGATATTAGATATTGAGATGAGATGAACATGAAATGAACATAATGAGATAAGATGGAATAAATTGGAATGAGATATGTGAATCTATGTTATGATATGGATTTACGTGAATTGAAGCATGATTTGACCTGTTAGAATCTTAAATTGAATTATGAAGCATGATGAGATGTTACATGATATTATGTGATGACATGTGTTGAGATGATATAGAAGATGCTATATGATGATATATAAGATGAGGTATGATGAAATAGGACAGTTAAGATAAAATGGAAGGATTAAGATGATATGAGTTGATTGATGGAAATGAACAAGGAAGATGATGAGATGAGTTGAGATGATAAGGATGAGATGTTAAGATAGGATATTCTAAGGTTATGTGAAGTTATGTACGATAGTTAGGGGCGCCTTGTGTGACTTAGACATAGACTTATGCACATCTTATATTATATGCTAGGTGATTTGTGACATGATTGGATTGCTTGCTATTGCTGATTATTGCTTGGATTCTGCGCGCCTCCAGGTAAGTTTCCTACGGGAGCTTACTCAGTAACTCGGACCTCCTGCCTGATGTGTCATATAGTATGTAGGTGTTGCATATGCATAAAAGCATGCCATGTAGTATCATGCTTAGGACTTGCACTTTCGAATGAGCATTTGAACACTTTATGTGATTGCGAAACAGAACGGCCGTTATCTGTGAGTCTTAGAGTCTTTGCTAGGGTCATGGGGGCATTCGGGTTTGATACCGTTTTGATCCCCAATCGAGTCGATGAGTATGATCTATATATATCTCTGATATGGTTCGGCATAGACCGAGCGCCCTACCTCGGAGTGGGTACGGGAATATATCTGTTACGGTTCGGCATAGACGGAGCGCCCTACCTCGGAGTGGGTACGGGAATATATCTATTACGGTTCCGTTGAATTCGAGCGCCCTACCTCGGAGTGGGTACGGGAAATACAGAGATATGGGGATATGCCACTTGGCATTCTTTGGGCGCCTTTACAGTTTTTCTGCACATTATTTCAACTAGGAGCATGCTAGTGTGATTTAAATTATGTACCGCATTAGACCATCCTTTATTCTAGGAATAGGCATATTATATGGCCTCAGCGCGGTCTTTAGGGCCCGCAGGCGTCTCTGGGCCTGACTTCTTGGATAGTGTTAGGTACCCGCCCTTTTGCTGCTCTATGCCTCTATGGCGAGGGTTCCTCCTAGGCGAAAGCGAAGAACCGGACTGACCCATACCTAAATTGCAAGATCCGAACGAAGGTATCCGACCTTCGAAACGTAACCCGGGTATTTATATCCCGGCCGTTATAAAGTTGGTATCAGAGCGAGGTTCTGCAATTCGGGTACCAAAGGGTCGGGTGTATGTTTTGAAAAACCGCCCACGAATTTCAAGTGATTTTGACAAAGTTTTAAAAGGGAAAAATGAATTTAATATGGATAGAATAAAAGGATTCAACCTAATAAACTTGACTTAGGAAATTAAAATTGGAAAGGGGATCGAGTGGGTAGAAAAGGCGCTAGACCATCCCTATTGGATGTAGTTGTGAACGGGTAGGCGAAATATAGCTTATTATTTACAGATGGGCTTGGAAGACTCCAAGGGATTGCACCGCGGTGATTGGAGTGGCGAGTTAGGTAGAGGTCGTGAGGTACTTGCCCCTCCGGTCAGTCGCTCCTCGAAGAGCGGCATTAGATAGCTTGATGTGTTTTATGTATTAATTGGGCCTCAGAACGATCTCCCTCGAAGGAGATCATTATGATTGTCACTGATTGATTCTGTGTTGAGTGTTATTATGCCAGAACTAGAAATCTTTTGGTGTATTTGGACTGAGTGTTGCATCTCTATGTGAGCGAGATAAGCGAAAGATCATTTCCTTTCAGTATAGTAAGAATTTCTATCTTATAGAGCAGTCTTCTCCATGATTCAGTTATTGGTGTCTTTCCCTTTGGTTTTTTCTTTGGTTCGATGATGTTCGTTTAAAGGTTGGTGATGGTTGAAGGATGCCTATTCTATTCATTTTGATTTCCTCCCATTCTATCTTCTTCCATGTCTCAATTGGTATTCTGATCGAGTCGTTCTTTATGGTATTGATGTCTTTTATGGGAAATGGAATTGGGACTCTAATCTTATCCGGGAATTAGGGTCGGGAGCGTTGGCTACTTGAGAGTGTGATGAGTATGGTACTTGACACCATAGGTCATACCACGAGATGGTTAGTGTGCTAGAGTATCAAACTTTGAATGATTCTGAGTCTACGGGATGGGTTGTTTTGTGGGGTCATCCTCCTCGATTCTCACAATGGTTAGTGGATGTCTCCTTGTCATGAACTTCTATACGAACTCCGCCATCTTCTTTGGGAGTAATTTGAGTACCCTTTTATGTTCTCGAAATGAGTCACACACGCAGTCCACGGGAAATGAGCTTTTGAGTCTGTGGGGATAAGTTGACATTGCCCTTAGAAGTCTCTGTTTGGTTATAACGGTAGCCCTATCTATGTTTACATGACTTGATACATTACTATGTTTTGTGACTTGATACGTTATTGAGTTAAATACATGACATGTACTGATTTTTATTGACTCATATACATGTACATATGTCCTTTATATCCATATAGTGTTATACTATCTGAGACTCATGTCGTTCCCCTCCATCTTTCTTCCTTGTTCTCGTATGGTTGCGTTATGATTGGCTTGGCCTCTTGTGTATATTGGTGCTAGGTTTCTAAGTGTACATGTGTCGTATGCTGCATATCTACGCCTTTCATCCAGATATTAGTATCGTGTAGGACCCATCACTTGTGGCTTGTGTACATTTATGCCCTACTTGCTTTATGATCTCCTCCTATTTAAAATAGGTCCCTAATAGTGTTGGCATTCGTCCCTTATGTCATTGAAATATGATTAATGTTACAACCCGATGCTCATTATGCCTTATATGATCCCGACTGGTATCATGCCTATCTACTTGTCTCGTGATATTATTCCTTCATGCCCCATGATATTCTTTTATGCTTTTAAGGATGAATAATTTGACACCCTACATGTGCACACACCACATTGTATTTAGATTCCGTGTATGCTGATAGTATCAGATAGGATGTATGTCTTCTAAAATGTAACTTATCATGAGAATATGTGCTCTAATTGTCTCCTTTTATGTACGCAAACATTGCATTCATGACGTTATGTTGGCCCCTGTATCTTAGAATCTAGTAGCACCTTAGATGATCGTCTTGCCATCATTGATCTTATACTCTAATGATCTCAATATGACCATGACATGTTATGTCCCTTATTACACCCTTGCTTGAGACGATATCTTTGCACGTGTGGAGATCTTGACCTTTGCATGAACACACCCGCCACGATAGTTGTAAGATACTCGCATGATTACTTTTATGTATATGAATATAGTTATATATATGAATATAGCGCATTGCTCTCTTGTGATATGACACCTTAAGAGCATTATCCTGGTTAGCATTATGACATGTGCACGATTCACATGTTACACTTGCTTATATTCTCCTTATATACATTGATGTTCGTTGCGATGGTAGACTTACTTGAGCTTCTATGACTCGCATGCTATTATGTGAAGTTATTTGATGCATCTCCTTTTCATATATCTATGACATGTCATGCACTACTTGTATCATGTGAAATCTAAGCCCTTAGAAATATGATTTGTATAATTCCATGCCCACCTTGTATCATCGTTCAGTTACACTTGCCCTAGGTTGTGATAACCATGATGTTCCCCTTTATATGATCTTAGGACTATCTGAGCATGTTTTATGTTGGTAACCTAGTTATCATGTTATGCCCCAACAACCTAGTAGCATGCTTAATATGACTAATGACGTGTTTATGTGAGTGTCTCATATAAATTATTATTCTTACCTTTTGATGCTCTTGTGATGCTTATCGTATTCTCGTAGCTTGTACCTCATCTGACTATGCACCCCCTATTATAGTTAAAATCATGCCCAGATCACCCATTATCATTTTGCTTAGGACATATCGTCGATCCATGCTTGTCTTCTTGAACTCATATATTTGCGAGTAATATGTTAATTAGTAATTGGGTGCTACATTGCATGTTTGTATACTACGACAGGATGAAATGCACATATACATGAAATATGAATTGATGTTGAACTTGTACCTCAACAATCACCCTTGGTTATACTTATGCGACATCATGACCGGTTAGAATCATGTAGGACATTGCTTCCTGATTATAGCTCATCGCATGATTACATACCATACTTATCATATCATGTAGATCTCGTTACTGTATAATGTGGTAGTTACTGTACACCCTTATATGATCCTTTTATAGTGCTATGACGTGTTTGAGCATCTTAGTGTCGGATGCTATATTGATATGACTTTTTTGTGTGTGTACCCGATATGAATAATTAACTATTATTTGGATGTCCGTTATTAAATCGTGAGGTATTTAAAGATGTGATTTTAAACGTTTATTTAACAGTTAGTTATACTATTATTCGGGATTATTATTTAAATGTTGGTTGAGGTTAGGGAAGGATATTGGAAAGGATGAGAGTGGTGGGAAAGAAAGGATCGAGTTTAGATCAAAAGCGAGCTCATAGTTACTTGTTTTGCCGCGGTGAAACCATGGTTGTCGCGACGAATAAGAACTAGGAACAAAGGAAGAGAATGATGCTTTTCGCGATAGCGAGAGGCATCACTCGCGAGGGAAGAAGAACTGGATTTCGTCATGACGAGCGGCCAATTCGTCGCGACGAAAACCAGGTCTGGGCTCTTGGCCGGAGCCGGTTCTCCCCTTTCTTTGAGCGTTGACTCGAGTTTGGTTTAAATTTGGTTGGATTATTTTATATATGTGATTTAAATTCTTATGTGATGCTATATACTTTGATAGAAAAGGATTTAAAGACGATTTATGATTCCATGATTCATACGAATTTGGACTTGGATTAATTATGTTGATAGGTATATATGATGTCTGGAATTATGTTGAACATGAGTAGTCAACCATATATGTGATGTTGTGATATTACTATGTTTTGCATAGCTTTGTGCCGCATAAGTCTATTGTTGGAATCATGCATCTCTGTTTCTTAAAAATGTTGTGTTTGCCTATTACTTGAGGAATGTTAGATGACTAGATTCTCTCATATGTACGTCCATGTAGAACTCGCTCATGTTCTTCATTATCAATATATGTTGTCATTGTTCAGTGAGATAGGTACATGTTAGTGTGTGTTGCTGTGATTAGTATGCTTCATGATTGATTGATATGTGATTTTCTTGCCGTAATTATGACCTCATAGAATTCCATAAGGGCACCATTGTCGTTCTCGGGTTGGGATCTTGTCTTTCATTCTCGTCGTCGTCAGTTCTGGTCTATGTTGGTTCCTTATATAATACAGGTTGTCCGCGTTTGCCTCTTCCCCATCCTCGTTAACTTAGTATCCTTACGTTACCTTCAACGAGAGCCGACTTTGAGAAGAGAACGGTCATCTGGGTAGTACTTGAGCGGCGCAGCGGAAGCGTGGTGGGCCCATAACCCACCGGTCCCAGGATCTGAGGCCGAGAATTATGCGAGAGACGCACCTCCTCACAATTCAGGAAACTTAGCATGTTCCAGACTAGATGAGGAGTTCATCCAACGGATTTTGAGGCTCTACGAAGTTCCTGAGCGGATAGTTCCCGATAGAGATGGACAGTTTGCTCCGAGATTCTGGCAGCATGTTTACGAGTTCTGAGGCATTAACAAGGATCGAGATTCTCTTTAATGTGGGAGCACATGTATGGCTGAGAGTATCACCACCCGAGGGTCCGACGTTTTGACATTCATAGGCGAGTTGAGCCTTAGGTTTGTTGATCCTTTTGAGATTCTTGAGAGATAGCTTATCGCTTAGCTTTATCCCTGTTCTTACCTGGAGTGCGATGTCCTTGTCTCAACTTTGTCGATATGATTCTGACCTCCATGTTGAGGCCGATCATTCCGTGGTAGAGCGTCTTGAGAAGAGTACTCGAGCTAGTTGTGGAGACATTTCAGATGAGCTACTTGCGTCTTAAGTGGAGCCTAGTGTAGACCATTATCTTAATCTCTTGACCTAGTGGTGAGTATACCCTAGTGCTTTATTTTGAGATGTGTGTTTTGGCGTTTATCTCTACGCCGTTGTGCTCGGGAATTGATAGTTGTGTGCAGAATATATGATGATAGGATGTGATTAGCTATGAGCCTTTTGATGAGTAATGACTTGTTTGCATGATACTCGTATGATACCACCCCTGATATGGTTGCTAGCGTGATGACACTTGATAGTTTGGCTTGATCTTGTTGAAATATGAGATTCCGTGACATTTTGAGATAATTTATGTTGGGCTTGAGGATACCTTGAGATTGATAGTTGAAAATGATTCTAAAAGATGAACCTAGGAAGAGAATATGGGAGTAGCCCTTAGAGGTGGATGATTTCCACCTCTTGAGTTCTGAAAACTTGGTTGACTGATGTAGGATAGAATCGACTTGAGCTTTTGCATGATTTTGTTTGGTTCTGTGTTTTGAGAAAAGCTTGATCGGTTTTGAAAAGGGTTTTAGTCTCGGGGACGAGACTTGTTTTTAGAGGTGGATAATGTAAAGGCCGAAAATTCTAAATTATTATTTTATTAAACTATTGATTCATAATCGAGTTAAATTTTAAACTTCGAAAAATTTGAAATTCCGTCCTCGAGCAATTAATTTTTATTTAATATTTCCAAAGTAAATTTCGGCATAATTTCGAATTCGATGTAAAAGCGGATTTTATGCCGCTAATTTTCGACCGAGACTTGAGAATATTTATCGAGTTCATTATTAAGTCGGATTGAAATTTTCAATTTAAATCTTAATTGAGTCGGGATAAGATCGAGTGAGCGGGTTTCGGGATTTATATTTCGGGTATTCTTTTTGATTGAGATTTGTTTGGGACCACCCTTATCTCCTCCTTTTCTTCCGATGTAACAGTAGTAGCTCAGCCCCTTTTGTCCATTTCCTCTTCTTCTGCATTGCAGCAACACCCTCCTTTCCTCTACCCCTCACTCTCCTCTCTAATTTTGGCAAAGAGCCAAGCCTGCAACTCAACACCACCACGCCAAGCCCTCTTCTTCTATTTTGGACAGGTTCACAACAGCTGTCCTCTTCACCCTTCTTTTAAAACTCCAAACCCACACTCCCCTTCCCCTTTCATCATTCAATCTCATTTTACACCTCCATCACTTCTTCCCCTCTTCCTTCGAACAACAGCAGTCCAAAAACCCAGCTTTTCTGTGTTCTTGACAACCCACAAAACACACCCACCTTAACTCTGTTTTGTTTCGAAAATCTGTCCTAGCACCCCACCACATCTCGTCCTCCTCCATTGAAGATTCAAGTAGAAGCCTCTCCTTTCTTTGAGTAACAGTAGCAGCGGCTACGAGCGCCTTCGGAGCCCAAGGCGTTGATCCCAGCAGCCCTCGAAGCCACGTTCCTCCATTTCCCCTGTTTCGGTTTCAATTGATCGGTAAAGGGCTTCCCATCCATTCCCGACCTGAATCTCCGTAAAGGTTTCCTCTTTTTTTTGACCTCTCCCTTCATCCTAGGCTGAGAATCGCATCCCCGTACCTCCGACGAGCCCGACCGCCGCCAAGGAGCTCCAGGACCCTCCGACACCGCCCGAAGCCAAGCGAACAAGACTCGATCTCGGTGAGCACTTCTACACCTCTCCTTCCACCTCTCTGTTCATCTGTGAGAATCCATTGCAACCTTGCTACCATCCTTCCCCTTGAATCTTTGCTAACGTGCATCTAGAGTGGGTAGGGAGACGTTCGAGAGAGAGGGGCAGCAGCGAGAGCGTGAGAGAGGGAGGATGAGGCTGTTGAGGGCGACTGAGGAGAGTGAGGCGGGAGTGTTGGACCGAGTGTGGGTGCGAGCAGATGAAGCGGCTGAGGGCGAGAGCTGAACGGTTGGGCAGAGGAGGAGCGCAGCAGCAGTGGAGAATGAACGGAGGTTGAAGATGAGGACTGCCCCCCCCCCCTCGCCTCGTCATCACATGGGGTCCGATTCCCTTCTTTTCTTATTACCTGGGCTGGGCTTGTCATTGGGCTGATCCGAAAATTTTGAGGGATTGGGCCGAATGAGAGAGATGGGGCAGTGAGATAGGGCCTGATTTGTTTCAATTACAAATCCGATTTATGTGTTTATTTTTATCATCTATCTATTTGATTATAAATTGGGAATATAGTACATATAAACTTATGAATCTTAAAATATGTCGGGATTATTATAATACAATTTTGGAATATAATATAGTATTTAATGTTAATGTTGAGATTTAAAATGAGTTTTAAAAGATTTGTATGTCTTATATAAATGTTAAATAATGGGATATTATATATTATGTTTTACTATTGAGAGATTTAAAAATATAAAATTATTGGACTTGAGATTGAAAAGATGAATTTTGGAAATATCCTTATCTTGTCGGATTTATTTTAATAAAATAATAATGTAAGTTAATTAAAGCACAATGTTTATGAATGGATTTTTGAGACTTGAGAAAACGTTTTAAATAGATTTTGAGCCTTAAACTTGTATTTTGGAAATGTTCCTCAAAAGGATTTGTGTTTCTAATACTGCTATGTCGGAATTATTTAGTAATATAATTTTGGGAAATTGGTTTGAGAATTCAAATACTTCATGTCGGGGTTTGGCTAAGTAAGATATAAAGGAAATCTTTGTTTATTGCGCTGACTTATTTTGAGACTTAAGGGTTTGGGAAACTTGGGAATTGACTTACTTGTCTACCTTGTGTGTATATAAATTATGATTTGTTGATATTGTTATGATATGTTATATGATGTGATGATTTGATTATGAATATGACTTATATATATTAATAATGGTGCATGATTCTAAATGATGGGTATATGGTATAATGATGAGTTGAAATGATCAAATGTTGAGATTATGGGATATTAGATATTGAGATGAGATGAACATGAAATGAGCATAATGAGATAAGATGGAATAAATTGGAATGAGATATGTGAATCTATGTTATGATATGGATTTACGTGAATTGAAGCATGATTTGACCTGTTAGAATCTTAAATTGAATTATGAAGCATGATGAGATGTTACATGATATTATGTGATGACATGTGTTGAGATGATATAGAAGATGCTATATGATGATATATAAGATGAGGTATGATGAAATAGGACAGTTAAGATAAAATGGAAGGATTAAGATGATATGAGTTGATTGATGAAAATGAATAAGGAAGATGATGAGATGAGTTGAGATGATAAGGATAAGATGTTAAGATACGATATTCTATGGTTATGTGAAGTTATGTACGATAGTTAGGGGCGCCTTGTGTGACTTAGACGTAGACTTATGCACATCTTATATTATATGCTAGGTGATTTGTGACATGATTGGATTGCTTGCTATTGCTGATTATTGCTTGGATTCTGCGCGCCTCCAGGTAAGTTTCCTACGGGAGCTTACTCAGTAACTCGGACCTCCTGCCTGATGTGTCATATAGTATGTAGGTGTTGCATATGCATAAAAGCATGCCATGTAGTATCATGCTTAGGACTTGCACTTTCGAATAAGCATTTGAACACTTTATGTGATTGCGAAACAGAACGGCCGTTATCTGTGAGTCTTAGAGTCTTTGCTTGGGTCATGGGGGTATTCGGGTTTGATACCGTTTTAGTCCCCAATCGAGTCGATGATTATGATCTATATATATCTCTGATATGGTTCGGTATAGACCGAGCGCCCTACCTCGGAGTGGGTACGGGAATAGATCTGTTACGGTTCGGCATAGACCGAGCGCCCTACCACGGAGTGGGTATGGGAATATATCTATTACGGTTCGGCTGAGGTCGAGCGCCCTACCTCGGAGTGGGTACGGGAAATACAGAGATATGGGGATATGCCACTTGGCATTCTTTGGGCGCCTTTACAGTTTTTCTGCACATTATTTCAACTAGGAGCATGCTAGTGTGATTTAAATTATGTACCGCATTAGACCATCCTTTATTCTAGGAATAGGCATATTATATGGCCTCAGCGCGGTCTTTAGGGCCCCCAGGCGTCTCTGGGCCTGACTTCGTGGATAGTGTTAGGTACCCGCCCTTTTGCTGCTCTGTGCTTCTATGGCGAGGGTTCCTCCTGGGCGAAAGCGAAGAACCGGACTGACCCGTACCTGAATTGCAAGATCCGAACGAAGGTATCCGACCTTCGAAACGTAACCCGGGTATTTATATCCAGGCCGTTACAAATCCGGCGAGATCCAGTTGAACCCGGCAAGATCTAGTTGAACCCGGAGCTGTTGGAGAAGTTGGCGAAGTGAATAGGGCTCTACTGGTGGGTGATCCCGGAACCGTGGCGGGGCTTTCATCTTGCTAGTCGAAGTTGGTCAAAGCCTCCATTGCAACAATAATTAGTTTTTTATTTTGTTTAATTATTGCTAACCCTACAAATTATAGGGTGATGGGCAAGAGGACAACAAAATGCAGGGGAAATTTGAGCTCTTTCTTTTTTAGAGTTGGTGAAATTGGAATTCTTTGTTTTTTGGAGTTGGAATTGGAAATCAAGATAATGGACAGCCACAGGTTAGAGAAGGAGAGAGATGACGATGAGGGGAGAGATGATGATGAGGGCATTTTAGATATTTTATCATAAATACAACTTTCAAACCTTATAACCACCAAACACCATTCATCTTTTTTACAAGGTTATTTTTAAAAAAATCTCCACCTTCTACACCTCCATAATACACAAAATAAACTCCACCTCCTAAAAAATACCCAACCCCTAAAAAACCCTATTTTTACCAAACACGCGCTTAGCTTACTGGGATTTCAGATCTCGATTACAGGTCTCCCTAAAGCACAAATTGAACCTAAAGTGGAAAGAAAGAGACAGAAATAAGTACTTAGCTTGATGAAGATGATGCGTAACGGAAACAAGCAGTGTCTTGTCTGTCAATTTCGTACAGAACCACGAAAATTTACCAGAAATCGTCGTCTATGAAGATCGAAATGCAGAGATCGATTGATGATGGGGAAGATGAGGAGGCATGAGTATGAATACTGATGATCGAGATGCTTACCGGGATCGCGGACGGTGGCTTTGATGATGTATCCGCGCTCCAGAAGCATCTTCACCAGCCACGAAGCGATGAATCCCGACGCCCCTGTAACGCACACCACCTTCCCCGATCCGCTCATTCTCGATCGATAGTCTTGCAAATCCGATTTGAGATTGCAAATCCTATCAATTTGAGAAGCACAGGGTCGTTTCCGCCTCTCCTTCGCATCTCCTTCAATGGAAAGCATCGGGCAGTTTCCGACGGAAAGCACACGGCGATAAACCGCCATGGTCCGCTGCCATCCAGATATGAGAAATTGAATGGGGGAATATTTCAGATCGAGAAATTGAATGGGGAGCACAGTGGAGGCGACAGAAGGGTTAAAAAAAGGATGGATTCTTCCCCAATTTCGATACCTTTGTAGACAGTTGCCCAATTTAGACCAAAAAATGACCTATTTGTAAAATTAATTCAAAAATAAACTCACGAATATTTAATGTCCCATAAAATTTCAAAGTAAACATTACATTGATTTTCAATGATTTTGCATAATCTAGCATTCAATATATGGTATTAGGATTCATCGAATTGATTTTGCAGAATCTAGCATTTAATGAAATTTGATAATTGGTTTATTTTGGTATACATCAATTTTTTAATCTATCTATTTTTATAACCCCTTTAAGTAAAAGGGTTATAATGACCATTTTACCCTTCATTTCCATTTTTATTTTGATCATTGACTATTGATCGGTCAAGACCCAATGACGTTTGTGACACATGTGGTTACAACTTTTTTTTGCCACAAGTTTTTTTTTACAATTTTTTTAAAAAGATCAGTGTTACCACCCTTAGCATTGGCGACACTGATGGGCAGTAACACTTATTTTTTTTTTTGATTAGGTAAGAATTCGGGTAGGAGTGTGTCCTTATCCGAAGGCATCCTGTCGGATGAGGCCAAGAAGGCCGGAATGAAGATATAAATCTGACCCCCTGGTCGTGTAGCTAAGGTGTGCAACCTTATCTGCTACACGGTTACCAATACGGGGAATATGTGATATCTTGATTGGATTAAGTTGTTTCAGTAATACCTGGATATCCGACATAATCATTTCTGCTTCCCAAGGACAACTGGTTTTGAAGTTAAGGAAGTCCGTAATGATTTTTGAGTCTCCTTCAATGAGTAAGTTATTGATGCGTAGTTCTCTAGCCTTTTCCAGCCCCAATCTCAGGGCAAGGGCTTCCGCCATGAGAGGGGATTGACCACCGTTGGCATTACCCCCAATACTAATAGGTTCGCCGCAGGAATCCCTGATGATGAAACCAGTAGAGCTGTTGGATTTTGATATGAAGGAGCCATCGAAGTTAAGCTTGTAGGTACCCTGTGGTGGCTTCTTCCAGTGAGGATTTTTGTTTTTGGAATTTTTATGACCTGGTCTCTTTGTCTGTGATTCAGAGTCCTCTATGTCATCAATGTTCCATCTTTTGGCTCTATTCCATTCATCAATGTTATCCCTGATCATTTTTCGGAATTCCTGCCGGGATGGAATTTTCTTATTTCTGAATATAGCTTGGTTTCTTACGTACCAAATCGTCCACCATCTAATAGCTATATATTTTCTCATTTCTGATGACAGAGTGTTGCCTATTGTGGATAGGATGTGATCCATGTTTCTATCTTCTTGTAATATGTTGGTAATATCTTGGAATATATCTGTAGGGAATTGTTGCTCGAAATTATTAACAGAACATTCTAAGAACAAATGTATATCATCTTCCTCATAATGGTTACAAAAAATACATGTGGAGGGAACAGAAACCCCTTTTTGAGACAGACGCTTCGCCGATGCCAGTCCTTTTTGTTTTATTTTCCATAAGAAATTTTTAACTTTGGGGGCTACATCGTTTTTCCAGATCCACATAAAATCTTCTTGTGTAGAGTTTGAGGTGGAAATAATAAATATAAAGGCACTGGAAGTGGTGAACCAACCGTTTTTGTTGGGCCACCAATACAGTCTGTCTGTGAAAGGGGTTATAGGAATGGGTATTCTTAGAATTTCGTCCGTAATTTCTGATGGGAGTACTGAGAGAAGTTTCTCCTTCCACCATTGACGGCCAATAATGTAATCACTCACTAAATCTTCTTGGTTAAAATTTTGATGATGATGGAGCTTGCTGCTAAGTGGGGAAGAATCAGTCCAAAGGTCATCCCAGAATTTGATTGATTTTCCGTCACCCACCCGCCAAATGAGACCTTGTTTGAATTTTGGGATCAGTTCTCTAAGTTTGGACCATTGCCATGATGCCGCGCCCTTCTTTGAATAGTTTAATAAGTGTGTGTCTTTAAGATATTTATATTGTATGATTTGGACCCAGATGTTCGCTGGATCAGCCAGGAATTTCCACAATAGTTTTAGTTGGAGTGCCGCATTCATATCCTTTGCCTTACGTATTCCCAAACCTCCACTTGACTTAGATTTGCATATTTTATCCCATCCAATAAGGGGGCGATGTTGGGCGTCCTTGTTCCAGAAGAATGTTCGGTTGATTTGATCTAATTCTTTATGGACCGTTGCCGGAAGCATAAAGCTTTGCATGGTATAGAGGGGTTTTGAAGCTAGATTAGAGGTAATTAAAGTTGCTCTTCCCTGCTGGGATAAGGCATTAGCCCTCCATTTGCTTAATTGGGCTTTAGATTTGCAAATTATGTCGCCGAAGGTATCCATTGAGACCCTACCACTTATAATAGGGCACCCCAGATATTTCTCCAGATTTCGTTCTAGAGGTATGTTGAGGATTCCTTCAAGTTCATGTGCTCTGTTTCTTGGGATCCTCGGGGTGGTTTGGAAAGAAGATTTTTGGTAGTTAACCTTTTGCCCTGAGTATTTACAGTATTCCTCAATAATTTCTTTAACTTTGATACATGCAGAGCTGCTTCCTTTGGAGAAAATAATTATGTCGTCTGCAAAGGCCAGAAAAGGAACGCAGGGGCCTGAGTATCCAAATTTGAATCCGACGCCAGATTTATGCAGGTCTGCTTCTCGGGAGAGTTTTCGGGCAAGAACTTCCGCACCAAGAAGGAAAAGAAAGGGGGAAAGGGGGTCCCCCTGTCTCAAACCACGGGTAGGGGAGAATAGATTCGTAGGGCCGTTGTTGACTAGAACCGAGAAAGAAACCGTGGTCACGCATTCCATGATGATATTCACAAATTTTTGTTCGAAACCAAACCGCTGGAGCACTGCCTTCGTGAATTGCCAGTCTACTCTATCATAGGCTTTTTCCATATCCAGTTTTATGGCGGTCCATCCTCTAGTCCCTTTTCTGGTTTTAAATGAGTGGAAGATTTCATGCGCTATAAGTATGTTATCTTGGATAGCTCTGTCGGATACGAATGCACCTTGAAGAGGGTGTATGATCTTACCAATTATTGATTTTAGTCTTTCTGTTATTATTTTTGAGATAATTTTGTATAGAGTGGAGCATAAGCTGATAGGTCGGTAATGTGTCGTCGTGGAGGGATTGTCATTTTTAGGTATTAGCGAAATAAAGGTGTGGTTTATTTGTTTTAGGAGCTTTTCGGAATGGAAGAAGGCCTTTACCCCTTTGGTGATATCAGAACCGATGATATCCCAGTATTTTTTATAAAATTCCGCCGTCATCCCATCAGGGCCGGGAGATTTATTTTTGCCCATAGAGAAAACGACATTTTTAATTTCACTGTTGGTTGGTGATTGTGTAAGAAAACTATTTTCCTCATCTGAGATTATTGGGTTGATATCTGAAAGGTAGCTTTCTAGTTGACTGTTCGTATATACTTGTTCTTGGGTAAAACGTTTTTCAAAATCCCTCTGGATTTCTTTTTTGACATTTTCATCCCCCACTATAAGAGTTCCTTCCGCCGTTGTAATAGATCTAATTATTTTCCGATTTCTCCTGCCGGTGGCAATTCTATGAAAGTAGGCAGAGTTAGTGTCTGCCAATTTTATGTGTTTTGTTTTGGCTCTTTGATTCCAGTACTTTTTATGGAAAAGGAGAAGGTTTTCCTTTTTAGATATTAGGTTCCTTTCCTTCATAATTTGATCTGAGTTTGGATTGGCTTGTAATAAAGTAAGGGTATCGTCAATTTCTTGGATTTGACGGAAAATATTTCCAAAAGTTTTCTTATTCCATATTTTTGCCTTTTGTTTTAGGATCTTTGTTTTGTGTGTGATTTGAAAAAGTACTGAGCCTGCACATGAAGCTCTCCATGCTTGCTTAACTATGTTCCTAAAGTCTTTTCTCTGCAGCCACATGTTCTCAAATTTGAAAGGTGGTGGTTTGAAATTTGAATTGTTGGATAGATTAATTGTGATGGGACAATGATCAGAAGAGTCGAAGGCCCCGTTTTTTGTTGCCAGTTCCGGGAAAACGTCAATTATTTCATGTTGAACTAGAACCCTATCCAATTTTTCTAGAATGTTATCTGGTCCTGACTGTTTCTTTCTCCACGTAAAGGTGTTTCCAAAAGAAGGGATCTCTATCATTGAGCAAGCATTTTTAAATTCTAAAAGTCTTTGAAATCTTGCGGGTCCTATTTCTGCGCCACCGGACTTATCTGTCGGGGCACCGATTTCGTTTAGATCGCCCATAATAAGACATGGGAGAGAGCTTTGTTCAACTAAGTTAAGTAGCGCTGCCCAGAATTCCTCTTTCTCCGAAGGGTTAGGGGGGCATATACAAAAAACATCAAGCAAACAAAGTTTTCCTTGATATTTTCATATTTGATGCCGATAATTCGCGGCAGATGGGTCACTACTGAAATGATTTCATCGATAAAGGATAATTCGTTCCAAAAGAGGGCAATTCCTCCAGAGCGGCCATAAGCCGGGGACCAACACGAGTTAGTAAAACCTATATTTTTCCAGAGTACCTCCCTAGGTTCTATTTCCGTTTTAGTCTCTGCTAGGACGAGAATTTGTATATGATCTATGATGCGCCATTCATTGATTTTTGTCCAAAAAGTGGTCTTTCCTAGTCCCCTACAGTTCCAATATCGTATTATCATAATATACTAGTTTTATCATGGGCGAGAGAATGTAGTTCTCGCTCATGCCAAGGTGATCCCCCTTCCGTTGTTTGTCATGATAGTGTACATTGATTGAAACAATTACTATGCCAATGAGTGTGATTTATTTTGTATATGAACTTATATTCCTTCAAGGGGGTATTAGGATATAAGTGAATTTTCATGTTGTTGAGTTTCCAAAAGGAGTTTTGTAGATGAGGAAGATGTTTGCCGTTAAGGGATTTTGATTTATAAAACTTGACTCTCTTAAGGTAGATCCTTAACATTTGATTTCTCCCATGAGTGTTTTTGCTATTAAGTATTCGTATGGAGTCCTCATTTGTTCTATCAAACCGATCGTCATAATTACTAATGGCGAAGGAGTAATCTTGAAAAATTCCTCTGTAGCTAATCTTAGTTGGGATAGACATTAAAAGGTTGATATACCAGTAGGCAGAATATGATTCTGCCGAGAGGGCTGTAATATTACATACTAGTCTACTAGGTGTTTTGATATCGAAGTAAGTGGACAAGGGGATAAACACAGGAACAGCCATACCATTGCTGTCACTTACTCGCATACAGAACCAAATTACATAGGTAATACATAGCATCAAGGTCCAGGGAAAAGCAGGGAGGACAAATCCCTTAACAGAAATACAAATAAACCAGATAGAGCCATAGCCGATAAGAAGGAGTTCTAGGGTAGAGTACATAGATACTGCATTTAAGAAGAACAAGTTCATGATAGAACTACCTCGGATGAGGTTACTAGCAAAAGGGGCCAGACCAAAGTGAGTGGCGAGCCCAGGAACCATAGATAAAGGTAGTTTGATCATCAACGAGTCAAAAACGAGCCTCCAACTACCAAGAGGTCGGTCCGACAACCAGCAGCAGGGTTCACATAACATTCTTACCACGCTTGCCACCACCACTCAGAAGCTCTGAGCAGGCGGACTCGCCATCTTCTTCCCCGAGTTTCCTTTTTCCTGATTCAGTCTTGGAGGAGCCCTCAGCCGCCGCCAGCTCAGACCCCCAACCACCCCTAGGGGGGTCAGAGGGAGCAGCAGCGGCCCGAGCAGAGACCTTAGGCATCCGAGTTGGGTTGCTGAGAGGAGGGAGCACAAATTCCTCCGAGGCTGGGATACTAGCCAATAATTTGTCGAAATCAGCTTGGGACATATCAGCCGGGATCCCACCTAAGCCATCCACGAACTCGGAGTCTTCCTCATAATCCATCATTGCATCATCATCAGAGTCGAAGGTCTCGGGGTCGAAGAAGTCAGTTTCCGCAGGAAGGGGTTCAGCATCATTTGGGAGCTGTACACAGACAGCAGGAGCAGGAGTCAGGGACACCTTGGGAGCTTGAGTGTTGGAGGTTACCTCAGTGGGGTTCGAGTTGTTGATATCAGTGGGTTCCTTCATGAGTAGAGGGGTGGAGGATTCGTCCGCAGACATACTGGAGGAGTTTGATGAGGAGGAGTCAGAAGAATCCTCCACATTTTTCCCAAGGTGGCTCCACACCGAGCTTTTTGAGTGTCCGAAGGAGGGAGGTGGCAGCGCCCTCCGAGCACCCACCTGAGCCCAACCAGCCTCAGCAGAAGGGTCAGGCACCGCCTCCGGAGCACTAGGTTCACCCGGCTCCTTGCCCATCAGCCCATCAGCGAAGGCATTGCAGAGTTTTCTGAGTGGGCAATCCTCAAAGGAATGACCAAGCTGGCCACAGCTGCCGCAGCCATTGGGAAAGTCCTCAAACCACACAGGAAATTGCACCAGTTCTCCGAGCTCATTGAGCAGAGAGACATTTCTAGTTCTAATGAGAGTAAGATCAGTAGATATGCAAATCCTTGGGTAGCGGAGTCTCGCACCCTTAGAATTAAAGGTCGAGACTCGTAGGACCTCGCCAATGTGGTTCTCCTCAATGAGAGATCGAAGGATAGAATCTGTCACATACTGGGTTGGGAGAGCACACAGATCGAGCCGAGTAATCGACTCGGTCCATGGATCGAAGGTGATGCTCCAAGGTCGCAGCAAGAGCAGCTGGCTAGCCACGTGAAAGGGGCGCCTGTCCCAAACCGCTGAGCGGTCGGAGGCTTGGTCGAAGCGTAGTCCAAACCACTTGTTTGCTACGGGGATCAGCTGGAAACCACCGGAGAGGAATTTCCACTCCAAACGGATTCGCCGCCTGACTTCCTTCGCCTCCACTGGATCACCGATGATAGTGGCGAAAAGGGAAGAGGTGTTGAGCGTGGAGATGTTCTCCTTGATGTTGAGTTGGATCGCCTTCAGCTTCTCCATATTGACTTTTGGGATTTTGGTCTTCTTCTCCTTTTTCTGCTTCTTTCCCTTAGAAGAGCTAGGGTTTTCCTGCGCCGCCGGAGTTTCATCAGAAGTAGCTAGATTTTTGCCCTTTCGGGATGGGTTTGGGGGAGGGATGACAGAGTCATCCTCCATAGGGTTTTTCCCTTTGCACTTGGACGAGGACGCCATTTTCGGAAAGCAAACAAGAAAAGAGAGGATTAGTAGCAGTAAAAGGTGAGATTTCAGAAAAAAGGAGGAAGGAGATGGGTGTACATGGTTGTGCTCTAGAATCCTGTATATATAGATAGTCCAAGGAGGTTTGGAATAGAGAGAAAGAGGAATCGTACCCATACATAGCCGACCGGAGGGCGGGCGGCGACGACCAACATAGAGAGCCGACCAACACCGATTTGATTTTGGAATGAGATGACAGCCCTGAGCACAGGAGGCCATCCACCAGAGAAGAAAGGAGGGCCAAGGAAGAGGCCGAGCAGAGCCAGCGGCGCTTTGACTTCCATCCTTGTCTAGCCGGGGGGAACACAAGTACAAATCTTTATTCCAGGAAGGGGAAGACAGGGAGTATTTGAGTAGCAGACCACTGAGCACAGGCGAAAAGAGGCAGCGCCGAGAGGCGGTTTCAGGTCGCCAGCAAGGGAAGACAGAAGCAAAAGGGCAAACTTCAAAGGGGCAGTAACACTTATGGTGATACATATATAGTGACAACTTTTTTTGATAATTTTTTTACATTTTTTTATGGGTACCACCATAATCAGTGGTCAGTGACAATGATGATGATAACTTTTTTTGACAATTTTTTAATAATTTTTTTAAATGTAATTAGTGTCACCACGCTTATCAATGATGACTCTAATGATAACAAATATGTGGAGCTAACTTTTTTTTTATATTTTTTTTGATGAGGTCAGTGTCACAACCTTTATTAGTGCATGTGATACTGATGGTGACACATACGCAATGGCTGATTTTTTTTGCCAAATTATTTTAGGTAACAGTTTTTTTAAATGATGATAGTGTCACCGCCATTATTGGTGTCACCATTGATGGTGACACATATGTGGTATCACCTTAACAAAACATGTGTCACCAAGTTAAAACCCAAAGTACAAGGAGTGTATAAACCCTATATGGGCTAAAGTAAATAAATTAGATATGAAAAAAATAACAACCAATCATAAGCTCTCAAATTTTTCTCAATTTAAATGGCAAAGTAAAATTGATAAATAAATTAATTACAGGTAGAACCATGATTAATTATAGGTAGAACCATAATTAAATTAACGGTTTTTCTATCCTATACCCTAAGGGCATAGGATAAGACACTAAATTGGGAAAGATTCCCTACCAAAAAGGCAAGCGACCCTAGAAATCTAATTTAAAAAAAAGCTAAATTAATTAAAATTTAAAAAACATTTCCCAATTTAGGGTCTTATCCTATGCCCTTGGGGCATAGGATAGAAAAATCGATTAATTAATTATTTGTTTGTAAATTAGGTATAACATTATTTTATGAATAATTAAGATTCAATATGCCGGGTAAAATAGGAAAATAAAGATATGCAATGTTAATTTAATCAACCATTGTTTTTGATTAAATGATAGGGAAAAAAAAGAAATGGTTGATTAGGATAGTTATTATGGATTTACATTAAAGATATTTAGGTAAATTAAGAAAATGGAAGATACACTTGATTTATTTAATAATAAAAATAGCAATAAATCAGTGATATAGAGATAATTGGTAGATATAGACCGGGGAAAAAGTCATAGATAATGTAAATAAGCTAATTAAAAGAAAGTTAAAAAAAAACATAAAATAAGATGTAAACATGGTGAAATACGAGAATATCATATAAGAGTACTTATAAGAGTATCTAAGATAAATAAAAGATGTCTTGAGAATTTGTGATGTCTTGTGACCTTGTTAATCGGATAAATTAGCTAAGGTTGTAGTTGTTGGAACTATATTGGTTATTGTAATTAGGTAATGCGGATAAATAAGTTAGCTAGATTGGTATGTTTATTATAGATAGAGTAGACAAATTTAAGGGAATTAGAATTTGATCATTAGAACGACTAAATACGACTAAGTGGTTTTTGGACAAGTGGGTAAAACAATTTCTACTTTGATATCTTAGCTAATTGAACTTAAGTAAAGAGATTTTGTCTTGTGCCTTGAGGAGTGTCTTCATTCGCCACTTAGATATGGTAAATACTTTAATGGCTGAAACATGATGATTTTGGCTAGAATCGTACGAATATATTTTTGGGGCTTATTATCTTATAAGTTATTATGATATTTATGAGGCACGACCTTGTTTGAGTAATTAAGTTAAAGTTGAATTTAGAAAGGATTATCGGAAATGTCGACTTGTCCTTATTTACTCTTTAAATATGAATGAATAACTGATCCTTGATAAAATAATTGGATAAGAGAGACTTTGTTGACTCTCTTTGAGATTCTTAGAGTTTATGGTTTAACTTGAGTAAATAAATTAAGTTTGGATCCTATGGATATAGTGTGCAAACTTATAAGGTGTTTTTTACTTTGAGTTATGAATATGGTTAGTAAGATTATATAAAAGACATTGTACAAATTATTATGCTCGTGTGCCCTAGGCTTTAATGTAGTGCTTTGATGTTGAGTAGTTCTTAAATTTGAGATTATAAGTGACTTCTCGAAATATCAACGTACCTTGGTTACTTATCGAGCATGATTTGTTATGTGAGTTTGATAAATAAGACTTGTTGATCTTTGGTGTTGAGAACTTATGATTTTGGTTAAATATTGGAGAATTTGATAAATTATGAATTACTTGAGCAATTGTTAAGCAAAACCTGAGTTTGATCTGATGAAAGATGTTTGAGTGATGGTATTGGTCATGCTTTGAGTTAAGTTCTATATTAACAAGGTTAATTGAGAATGATGGTATGATGAGAATGCGAGGTTTACTTGACTGAAATATTATTTAGTCTTGTGATGACTTGAAAGCCTGCTTGTATGTTAATTAAATGTGTATTGATGAGCTATTCCTTGCTTATTATTTGCTAGTGTGATTGGATTATTATCTGAGTGGCTTGTTTGCTGGCTAATTGGACGTGAAGACTCCAGGTAAGTCCTCCGAGGCTTGCTCAAGTGATTGGACCTCATGCCTGATGTGTCAAATAGTATGTAGCTGTTGCATATGCATAAAAGCATGCCATGTAGTATCATGCTTAGGACTTGCACTTATGAATCAACATCCCTATTCTTTATGCGTTTGAAACAGAACGACCGTTATTTGTGATAGTCCTAGAGTCTTTGCTAGGGTTATAGGGTAGCCCAACCCCATCGGGTTTGCCCTGAGTTAATCGTGTCGATATGAGCATTATATGATAGCCCATCACCATCGTGCAAGTGATGAGATGATATGATATGATGATGCCGTGGTTTGTGCACCACCACGAGGAAATTGCTATGCTATAGCACCGAACTGGCCAGTCTCTGCACTATCGGGAAGGGTGCAGAGGTAGGAGAGGGATATGCCACTTCGCATTCTGTGTGGATCCAATTTATCGCTTTCTACATTATATAAACTGTCAGCATGCTTGTGTGATTTAAATTCCAGTACTGTATTAGAACATCCTTTATTTTAGGTATAGGCGTATTATACGACCTCAACGAGGACTTCCGGTCCCGCATGAGTGGCTCGACCTTGACTTCGTGGTTAGTTTCATGTACCCGCTTATTTTGCTTGCTGATCGCTTCTATGGCGGGGTTTCCTCATGGGACTGGAGTGTTAAGAAGACTTCACCTATTATAACTTGACTCTACAAAAGTTTTGGTTAAGTTTGTCATTTAGAAACATGTATTTATATTGATTTAAACTTGTTTTATCTCTTTTGAGTTTTGACTACTTGAATTAGGACAGGTTCACGTGCGAAAGCACAGATAATGATTGGATTCTTTGATTGTTTTGAGGGTTTGATATCCCCCTTTTCTTGAATTACACCATTAAATCCTTAAGACTTAAACAGGGTTATAACTTGAAGTTGATAAATAAGCAGCTCGTACTTGGATTGCAAGATCTGGCAGAGGGATAATTCTTCCCTTTAAACGTAACCCGGTTTTAAAAATCTGGGCCATTACAAAAGTTGGTATCAGAGACAGGTTGTGCAATCTGAGTACAAATGAGTTGTAAAACTATTGGTGATTTTGAAGTTGGAAATAAAATGGCCCAAAGGTTTTCACGAGTTTTGAATGTTTTCAAAGGGCAAAATGAATTTAATATGAATAAGTAAGATAACCACCTTGAGACGTGAGAATCGGAAATTGATCGGGTAGTCGTGGCGATAGCTATCCCTTACGGATATAGATTGGGATTGGTAGAGAGCATTAGCTTTATACTTTATGGATGGGCATGGAAGACATATTTAGAAACTTGTTTGGGTAGTTCGTAAATTTGATTTTAGAGATAAGTAAATTTGGGGGAGAAGTTTGGTGACTCATGTGTGTTATTCTTGATGACTTGGTATGATATTTGTTTATATGAGTTTCCCTTGTTATGACATCTGGCGTAATTCTTATAACATGCTTTGATCCTGTTATGTGCATATAATGTATGGTACTTGACGACTTAGATTGGACAATTGCCGTCATTCTTGATGCATTTGACTGATACATATTTGTTTGCTACGTATATCACTTATGATGGAAATTGTTGGTGCCTATTGGCCTTGGTTTGATGAGGACATGAGATGAGATTATGAGGATTTACACTGTTATGACTGATGTTTCGTATTGGTTATTGGAAGCTTATGAGCTTAGGCTTGGGAATCTTACTCTAGTTGATGGGAAAACTTATGGTTTGAGAATTGGGAAGTTATGTTTGTTGATTTGAGAGCCATGACATTGTGACTAAAAGAGTTCATAGTGACTTGATGTGAAATACTTATGAAATTCAGATTCTTGATATAAATTGTTGATCCTTGCTTGGCGATAATGTTTTCACGAAGTTGACACAAGTATTTTACAGGGACGCTTGTAAAGTACTTGGTCGAATCTAGTGAGAACCTTGTGGCGATTTTGTGATACTTGTACAAGTATTTCATGGGGACGCCTATGGAATACTTGTAGGTCTCACAAAATGCATCGCTTATGTGCTTACTTGAGATGTTTTGACGTGATATTGTTTTATGATCTATTTAGTGATACATTAGATGATGAATTCTAATGATATTGCTCTCTTATGCGAAATTTGTTCAAAAGAGGATCATGTGTGTACAACTCGACTAAAATGCATGTGAATCAATGAATAGATATGAATTGCTTATTCATAAAATAGGATTTATGTGATTGGTATGACATTTTCCCTCCTACCCTCGACGTGTTATCGTTCATATGTTGTGACTTTATGAGATTTTGTGAAGTTATGCCATGCACCTCTATCTCGTTTTATGAACGATGATGGTTAACTATGATGTATTGCCTATGTGGCTACTTGTCATCCTATAATTGTCTGACTTGTATAATTGATAACATACATGTCTCTTATTTCAATAAGATAAATTCTTGCTTGTTTATTTGGTTAGGGAAGGAGATTTGTACAACTTGGCCTTTATAGGTTGACATGATGAATAGATGTAACTTACTTAGTAATGAAGACAAGAATAATCTTTAAAACGTAGACTTTGAATCTTGATTGAAGGGTTTTCTCTTCTCGAGGGGAAGAAACTTTATACTCAAACTAACTTGTTAATGGTGAGACTCGATAAGATAGCAAGTTGACCTCTTTGGATTCTTGGTGATGTTTTCTTTGCGATCTTTGAGAACCTCGATAAATTGCCATGACAACTCCTTATCTCTCTTCAATACTCTCCTTTTACCTTCCCGCTCTGGTTTCTTTCATGTGTTACCTATGTTCCCAAACTTATGGGTCTACATTGTTGTGAACTGGTATGTATAAGTTAGTGAGTCGATTGTCTTGAGGAAGTACAACACCAAAAAGGGGTCTTGATGAGTGACTCTTAGAAATCTATTGGATGTCATTCCTTAACATAAGTCTTTTGACGTCTTTGTCCACTCGGGAAATTCGCTTGATGGTCTTCTTTATGGTTGGTGTCCACCTGGAGGTATATTGTCATCCTAAGAAACACTTAGGCTTCTTTTCGGACTGGGTTATGGAGTCAGTGGGGATGAGTCGATGTTGGTTATGATGGTAGTCTTGGTTATGATGGTAGTCTTGGTTTTATTTTCATTTTTTTGATGTATTATTGTGTTATATACTTGTTCCACTTGGATCTACGTTCATATGTATATCTATCCTATTGCACTTGATACATCCATGCTTTATACGCATTATTATAGGATCGTAATACCTTCCATAGTACTTCATTTATGTTTCCCTCACCTAGTCGATTATATGATTAGTTGACCTATGATGCATTGACATGTTAGCCCTATACATGTATATCATATGTTTATGTACTCGTGGCTTATTTGTTGTTTCTAGTGTCATATAAGATCCGTGACTTGTGAACTATGTGACCTCATTCTCCATCCATATTATTGGTTATTACTCTTAATCATAGACTCATGATAGTCTTTTCATTCTTCCATGTTATCGCTTGTCTTTTTAGATGATTAGGAATGTTAGGTATAACTAAATTTGTTATGTTGTGATTGTATACCCCATCTACATCATGCCTTTATTATTTCTATCGTGTGATTCGTAGTAAACTTGTTCTCCTTCTTGCATTGTAAAGACTGAACATATATATTTTATATTTATTATATTATTATTTTAATTAAAGATGTTAGTATTTATTTCAATTTGTAAAAGCGGAGAAAAGTTGTCCTCGAGCACGAGTTCAATTTTAAATCCTTCCGGCATCATTTAAATTTCGGATTTTGACGGGATTTGATTTTCGCTTTCGAGATCGAGTATTAATAAAATTTAATTAAGCTCCGAATTTGATTGAAATTTATTTAATTCCGTTGATTTTGAAATTGAATTGAAATTTGATTTAGTCGGATTCGATCGGGCGAGCGGGTTTCGAGTCTTTTCCGCTAATTTGAATTCTTTAGTGGACCCAACTCTTTTATTTTCTTTCCCTTTTCTTTTATCTCTCTCTCTCTCCCTCTCCCTCCCCCGGTTTTCTGTTGCACAAGTAGGATGGTCCCCTCTCCTATTGTCCCTTTCCCTTATGCTGCATACACACCTTGTCCCCCCCTCTCTTATGCCGACTGCCCTCCTACCTCACCCTCTTTCCTACTTCTGAACCCCACAACACCAGCCCACATCTTTCCCCTCTTTCCTTACCTTCTCCATCTCTGTGTACTTCTCCCCAAAACACACCAACACTCAGCGCCTCCACCTCCATTCTCGTTTGAGCTCCAGCCATTCCCTCTGTTTTCTCAAAGAACCAGGCCGCCAGAGCACCACCACCATCACCCTTCTGCATCTCCGTTACCGCCAGCGCCACCCATCTCCTCCATCTTTGTCGTCGAGCCACCCGGAAGCGCGCCCTGTTTCAATGGAAACCAACGGAGCTCCTCCTTTCGGGTCCGAGCAACCAGCAGCAGCGAGGCTGTCTTACACTTCCCCTTCTCCTTCCTCCGAGCAGCAGCAGTATGGAGCAGTCCTAGGAGCCCAGCACCATCCCCGGAGCTGCAGCGCCGCCAACCCCAATCCCCCTGTTTCTCCGAGCCCATGGTAAGCTTCAAACCTTACATTTTTTAATCGAACCCACTCAAAGGTGGACCTTTAACCTTCCTTCACTCATCCTAGGCTGAGAACGGAGAGATTTCCCCATCGACGGAGCTGAATCGGACCTCGTCCCGGCGAACACTCCGATCTCGGAAAACCTTCTATCCTCCCTCTCCTTCACTCACGTTTGAGTTTTTGGGGTGGGTGACAGTCGGAATGGGTAGATGATCTTGCTGGGCGAGGTTTGGGTCGGAAAGGAGGCCGCCGGCGGGGCCAATACCCCTCCCTTCTTCCTCCTACCTTCGTCCGTCGTCAGAGCTGGGAGACGGGTCCGGTTCCTTCTATTCTTTTTCTTTTGGTCCGGTTCGACCTTTTCTTTTTTAATCTTGGCCGGTTCACCTTATTCTCTCTCGGTTCACTTAAGGGGGAGCAGGGTATCCGGGTATGGGCTCGGGTTGGGCTTGGAGATTCGGGTTTCCAGAGTGGGCCTCTGGGTTTTGGGGTTTGGCTGGATCCGGGTCTTTGGTTGGGCTGATGGGAGTGTTGGATGTTATGGGTTTTAGTTTGTTTTGTTATTGTTATGTTTAAAGGTTGTGTCACATATTATATGTTATGTTAGTGTATATATGTATGTTATTTTATTTAATAATTCTAATTTTAGGAAAATGACTATATATAATTATATGTTCTGAAATTATTAATTTATATATTTAAAAAGGTTTTAAAAGTGATATTTATTGATATGGAGTTATAAATATATTTATGGATTGTTTTGAGATTATATGGATAGTAAGTGTGAAATTATTTGAATATTATTATAGTTTTGGAATTTGGTTATAATTATAATATTTTCGAAATTAATCTTTATATATTGTTTATATTGTTTTAAAATAGTATTAATTGGATTATTTATATATGATGCATTTTATGAGGATTTGAATATGCGAGTTAGGAATTTTAAAAAGTGAATTGTTGATTTTGATTTATAAATATGATTTGTGAGCATAGAATTATTTTAATGATTTCAAATTGGAATTTATTTTTATAAGGTTTGAAATAAGAAACATGCCGGAATTATTTTATAACATGATTTTGGGAAAATAGGCCTTATGGTTTAAATGTGTAATGTCGGGTTTTGACTAAGTACGATTTTAAAAGAATTGTTTGATTTTCTAAGTTAAGTTCTCGAGAGATTGTTTTGGAAATGAGATGATGAGATGAGATGAACATGGATTGATATTTGAATTATGATGAGATAAGATGGAATAATCTGAAACGAGATATGAGAAGAGATGTATGATAGTTAGGGGCGCCTTGTGTGAATTAGATAGACTTATGCATTTATATGTTATTAGGTGATTGTGATATGTTGGACATTGCTTGCTATTGGTGACTCATTACTTGGATTCCGCTTCTGCCTTGTTCTCTGCTGTTCGGCTTATTCAGGTAAGTTCCTTTATGGGCTTACTCAGATTCGAAAGAGATTACCTGCTTGTGAATATATGACATACTAGGTGTTGCATAAGCATTAAAGCATGCCATGTAGTATCATGCTAGGATTGCACTTGTGATTGAGTATTCTATTTCTTTATGCGTATGAAACAGAACGGCCGTTATCTGTGATAGTCCTAGAGTCTCTGTTAGGGTCATAGGGTAGCCCAGCCCCATCGGGTGCCCTGATTCTATCGAGTCAATATGAGCATGATATGATAGACCAGCACCATCGGGCAAGATATGAGATGATATGATATGATATGATATGATATGATATGATATGATATGATATGATATGATATGATATGATATGATATGATATGATATGATATGATATGATATGATATGATATGATATGATATGATATGATATGATATGATATGATATGATGATACCGTGGGTGAGTGCACCAGCACGAGGATATTGCTATGCTATAGCACCGAACTGGCCAATCTCTGCACTAACGGGAAGGGGTGCAGAGGTAGGAGAGGGACATGCCACTTGGCATTCTTTGGGCGCCTTTACAGTTCTTTTTCGCATATTGTAAATTAGGATCATGTTAGTGTGATTTAATTTCCGCATCTGCATCATATTTATTATTAGCGTATGTGTATATTTGCTTGCGGGACAGGGTGTGTTGGGGCCTTGGTCTGATCCCGCTCGCACCAATTGTTTTTAGGTTTAACTGCTCCCTATCTCTATGGCGTGGGAACGTCCCCCGGGCGATTGCAAAGAAATTTGTCTAACCCCGCTAATTTGGCCATATGACGTTAGAATTATGTTTTGGTTTTGACCCGGCTCTGCCGTGGCTTTTGTATCTAAACCGTATTTCCGCTTTACTTTCGTTTAAATTGAAATTTCTGAGACTTCGACTAATTAGAGGTTTGAAACCTCGACCCGTACCTGAATTACAAAATCCGAACGAAGGTATCCGACCTTCAAAACGTATCTCGGATATTTATATCCGGGCCGTTACAAAGTTGGTATCAGAGCGAGGTTGTGCAATTCGGGTACACAAGGGTCGGGTCACGGTGTATGTTTTGGAAAACCGCCCATGAATTTCAAAAGATTTGAAAGCGTTTTAAAGGGGCAAAATGAATTTAATATGTGTAACTCAATTGGACTAAATATGAACTTGGCTTATAATAAAAGAGGAGAACCAACTAAAAGGGGATCGAGAGGGTAGAAAAGGCGCTAGACCATCCCTATTGGATGTAGTCGGGAATGGGTAGGCGAAATACTAGCTTGTTCTTTACAGATGGGTCGGGAAGACTCCAAGGAGATCATTGTAATTGTCATTAACTGATTCTATGATTGAGTGCTTGATATGCTAAAGATTTGATTGTTATGTTCTAACTATTGAATGAATATTGGACGATCTGTGCGAACGGGATAGCGGGAGTACCCTTCTTCTTCTTATATGGTTAAGCTCAGTTTTGTGGAACCGCCCCCCTTTCCTTATGAACCCTTTGATAGTTCAATCGAGTCTTTCTGTTGAATATTGGTCTCCTCCATGGGAATCATGGTTGGATATGAGGGTTGCTTGGGAGAGTATTGAAAGTTGTCTTTGATGTAGTTCCAAGTTAGGAAGTAAGTGTTTCCGAGGTTGTCTTTCTTGATTCTTACGACGATCGACCGGTGTCATCTTGCCATAAATAGTCGTATCCGAGTCTCACGGGAAAGACGGGTGATGAGTCAGTTAGGGAGAGTCAATGTTGCCCTTATGGATCTCTATCGGGTTATCTTGATTGCTCTGTCTATGATTGCGTGATACTATGTGGTATTACCCATTGACCTACAGATTGATTCTTAGTGTTAAATTGTGCTTATGTGCTTTGATGTCCATAATGACTATTGAATGGGTTCGAGCTACATTTATTATATCTATATCATCCCGACATGATCTACTTAGTATATTGCTAAGTCTCGTGTTGTGTGTTGCCCTCTATCATGATTGTATGTTGTCATCGCATGTCTACTTGGCCTATTGATCGTTTGATTTATTAGAAACATGAACCACATGATATGAGTCTATATGATTTTTGTTTCTCCTGGGTTAGGTCGATGATAGTGTGATCGACTCTTCTTTATATGAATGCCTCATAAGATGTGCTCCTTAGCGTACTCGCCGATGATGCCTCGATGCTTATCATTCATCTTTTGACAAGAATCTATAGCATGCCATCTATTTTGTCTTCCTTAGATTAACTATTGTTGATTATGCTATAAGTAGTATTAATTCTTAACCTTTACATTAGGAATCGAATGGAATATGAAGTCAAAACATGCAATCAAAACACCCCATACTTATACTTGCTTATCCTCACGCAATAATCAACACCTACAACACACCCTTCAAGTCTTCACCCTTTTCAAAAGCAAAATCATGAGTGGTAGCAAAGCAAAGCAAGTGAATTTAACTCGAGATGCGGATTGAAAACTTTATCTTCAAGGAGGCACGGATTTATCTTGTACTTTTAAGATAGATAGCAACTGGAGGTTTATTTACATTTTACTTATATGTTTTATCAAAGTTAGTTTAAGTTTTATCAAAATAAAAGACCTATCCTAATTGTTTGGATAGAGTTCATAGTTTAGATAGGAGTTACAATCCTTGGATATCGAGGATTAGTAGCCTATAAATGAAGCCCTAGGGGGCTAGCATTCAATCATCCAAGAATCAACACATCCAATTACATTCAATAGAGTTAGAGAAAAGTTTGAAGGTTTGGCGTTCGCGATAGCCGACGTTGAGTTGTAAAGCTTCCAAGTTTATATTTTAATGCAAGTTTATTTATTTCAATCAATTATGAGTTCCATGATGAGAAGCGAGTAGTCCCCCAAATCTCTTAGGGTCGGGGTGAGCCCGACGTTAGCCATGCGCGCTTGAGGTAAGTATTAGATATTGATATCGTTGGGTCTATATCATCTCCTACGATTCAATGTTTAGTCCTAATCGAAAGAAAAGGGATTCATGCTAACAACTTGATTTATAAACATAAAATTGGTAGAGACAATTAGGTTTATTTGCAAGAGTAATCCCAAGAGTTGGTGTACGGTGAAAGCTTGTCCCTCGGGTGAAATAGCGCAATTGTCCGTCTTATTTGTCTTATCGCATGCATTGGTTAACGTTGTGGTAAACCCTAATCCTAGGAGTTGTTTCTTTTACATAGTTTAATTCACATAAACCACTGTTATTTCTGTTCATCCCTTCTCATCCATTCTTAAATCTTCGACCCTTCTTTGCCGACGAAGAACTAACTCACTGCAGGAAGACATCGATATCGACCCCAGACGTCGATATCGACCACTGAGTTCGTCGACAGTTTTCTGAGTCGACGACGATCATCACTGCGGAGGTTGCTGAACATTGATATCGACACCAGACATCGATATCGACCCTACTGTGTCGATTGTCAGTCTTCTGAGCCAGTCGATTTCGTGACTGACATCGATATCGACCCTTTCTAGTCGATATCGACCACTCGTTTTTGTCTCTGCAGGTCTTCTGTTGCAGAGAACATCGACAGCCGAGGTCGACATCGAGGCCCAAGGTCGAAATTGAGGCTTCTGGTCAACGCAGACTTGAGATTTCCAAAGCTACTAAGATCCCGCTGACACGCCTCCTCGTGGATCGATCCTGACTACCCTTCCATTACAACGGGAGGAAGTCTTGTAATTATTTGCATAGGCTAGGAGTTTGTTTACGTTTATTAAATCTTTATTATTTGTAATTACTCGATATATCATCCTCCTGCAACAACAACATGTTGACACGAAATTACAACATGTATCCATCAAGTAAGGGACTCACTCTATCATGATACTAGAATCGAACGATCACACTATCATGAACCTATTCACAGGGAGGACATCATTTATACAACATCCTAGCATATGACATATTTGTTCGTGCCCCAGTATGACAATGCAATATACTGAGTAGATCATGTCGAGATGATATGGATATAATAAATGTAGCTCGAACCCATACAATAGTCATTACGAACATGAAAGCACATAAGCACAATTTCACACTAAGGATCAATCTGTAGGTCGAGGAGTAATACCACATAGTATCACACAGTCATGAACAGAGCAATCAAGATAACCCGATAGAGATCCATAAGGGCAAACATTGACTCTCCCTAACTGACTCATCACCCATCTTTCCCGTGAGACTCGGATACGACTTTTTATGGCGAAAAGAAACCGGTTAATCGTTACAAGAATCAAGAAAGACAGCCACAGAAACACCTTACTTTTGACTTAAAGGGACATCAAGAACCACCTTCCAATACTCACTCAGACAACCTTCACATCCATTCATGATTCCCGACACAATGTGTTTACCAACCCAATTCCCCATGGAAGACACTGATATCCGGGAGAAAGAGTCGATAGGACCGTCAAGGGGTTACATAGTGGAAGGGGCTGTTTCACACAAGCTGGGCTTTACCATAGAGAAATAAGGGTACTCCCGCTATCTCATTTGCACAGATCAGTTAGTACACATTTCATATTCAGGCATACCAATCATATCACAACAAACGCTTAGCATAGAATCAGTCAATGACAATTACAATGATCTCCTTGGAATCTTCCAAACCCAACTGTAAAGAAAAAGCTAGTATTTTGCCTACCCATTCCCAACTACATCCAAAAGGGATGGTCTAACGCCTTTTCTACCCACTCGATCCCTTATTAGTTGGTTCTTCTCTTTTCTCATAAGCCAAGTTCATATTTAGTCTAATTGAGTTAGACATATTAAGTTCATTTTGCCCCTTTAAGTCACTTTCAAATCTTTTGAAATTCATGGGCGGTTTTCCAAAACATACACCCAACCCTTGCGTACCCGAATTGCACAACCTGGCTCTGATACCAACTTTGTAACGGCCCGAATATGAATATCCGAGATACGTTTCGAAGATTGAATACCTTCGTTCGGATGTTGCAATTCAGGTACAGGTCGAGGTTTCAAACCTCTAAAGATCAGTATTCAAAGCGGGGATTTCGAACCCCAAATAATCAAAGTCGCGGAAACTCAATTCAAATGAAAGTAAAGCGGAAGAAAAGATTAGATACAAGTGCCACGGCAGAGCCGGGTCAAAACCAGATCCGTAAAACATAGATTCAAGAAAGCCTTTAGCCACGTTAGCGGGGTTAGACAGGTTCTTCGCATTCGCCCGGGGGGATTCCCACGCCATAGGAACATAGAATAAGCATACCTAAAAACAATTTGTGCGAGCGGGGTCACACTAGCATGCTCCTAAATTACAATCTGCGGAAAAGAACTGTAAAGGCGCCCAAAGAATGCCAAGTGGCATATCCCTCTCCTACCTCTGCACCCCTTTCCGTTAGTGCAGAGACTGACCAGTTCGATGCTATATCATAACATATCTCATCATCATATCATATATCATACTCATGCCCGATGGTGCTGGGCTATCATCATGCTCATCTCGACTCGATAGACTCAGGGCACCCGATGGGGTTGGGCTACCCTATGACCCTAGCAAAGAATCTAGTGACTTCACAGATAACGGCCGTTCTGTTTACATACGCATAAAGAAATAGAATGCTCACGGTCAATGCACCCTAGCATGATACTACATGGCATGCTTTAAATGCATATGAAGCACCTAGTATATCATATGATCACAAGCAGGAGATTTCTCTTTCGAATCTGAGTAAGCCCATAAAGGAACTTACCTGAATAAGCCGAACAACAGAGAAACAAGGCAGAAGCAGAATCCAAGCAATGAATCACCAATAGTAAGCAATGTCCAACATATCACAATCACCTAATCTCAACATATAATATTTCATCCACACAAGGCGCCCCTAACTATCATACATACTTCTCATATCTCATTTCAGATTATTCTATCATGTTCATATAATCTCAACATATAATATTTCATCCATCATCTCATCTTGCATCGTCACGTAACATTTCATATCTCATTTAAAATTCACCTAATTCTCAAGCAGGATTCAACAATAAATTCATCGAGGTAAATAAAGTAAATCATTTTCCCAAGGTTTTCCAAACTCTTAATCTCAAGTTAAGACAACTCATTTTCAAACAATTTCTCAAATCATATTTTTCCAAATCAAGGGAAAGTATCAAATTTTCTAAGTCAACCCGAAATCCTGTTTTATCAAATATTCCGGCATTTTGGTTTTCAAACAATAAATCATTTGAGAGATAATTTCGAAACTTGAAAACCCTCATAATTAATTTATTACAATATAAGACTAAAATAACCACAAACTATTTTTATAAATAAATCATTTCAAATTTCTCAATTTAACATACTTAAATCGTCCCAAAAGTACATATTCCAAATAATACCACTTTAAAGAAATAATTTTTATAATATGCAGAATTTCATAAATATATCTTCACAAACAGAATAATATAAATATAATAATAATAAACTGTCAACAATAAAATGTACAACTTATAATATATAACACATAATATATATATATATTTATAAAACAAGTAGCCACTCATTAACACCCAGCAGCCCAACTTATCAGCCCAAGAGGAACCCAAAAGGGAGACCCGGATCCAGCCCATACCCGAAAGCCCAACCCGGACCCAAAACCAAGACTCAAACCCAGCCTATTTTTAAAGTGAACCGAAAAAAGAGATGTTGAACCAGGAAAAAGAGAAAGAAAACAGATGCTCGCTGGAGTCGACGGCTTGCTCCGACCACCTACCCGACATCCATGGATACAGAAATGACAAGAAATGAAGAAGAAGGAGGCGCTCACCGAAGATTCGAAGGTTCACCGAAAATCGTCATTAGGAACCGATTTGGGCTTGTCAGGGGCGGAATCCACATCGGAATGGCCTAGGAAGGACTAAAGGGGGGTCAAGTCTTGATCTTTACTCAGTTTTAAGGGCAAAAAGGAAGTGAAAACGAGGCCCTTACCACGCTCGGAGTGAAAACAAAGGAGACGGATGCGGTGGGGCTACGCTCGATGACTCCGATTTCCCTGGGCTGCTAACTTCGCTCGTCGGCGTTGAGGGAGGCGTTTAAGAAATGGTTGCTGTTGTGGCTCGAGCTCGGAGGAGGAAGGAGGTGGCGTGTGTGGGGCTCGGCCCCTCGGTTTTAAAGACATAGGTGAGAAGGAAAGCTCTCGGCTTTCATGGCTTGCTCAAAATGGCTGCTGCTCGTGGACGTCAGAGGAAAGGAAGACAGAATGGTGGCGGTGGTGGCAGTGGTTGTTGATGTTGCTGGCGACAAGGAACAAGAGAAAACCAAGAGGTTTGGTTTGTGGTGGTGTCGAAACGAATAGAGGAGAGGAGGGGCTTGGTGCTTGGGGGTGTGTTTGGGTGAGTGGATTCCTCTAAGGGATTGCTGGGTTTTGGCAGACCACAATCGGGAGAGAGAGGGGGTGCGTGAGCCTGTGAGGATAAGGGTGATAAAGCATTATTAGTATTGCATAATAGATTCCATTTAGCATAGTTTGGGTGTAAATATTGCATACTTTAGTTGCATTTACATGATTACTTGTTGAGTTGGAAGATGCGGAATCTACACAATGTTATGGTTTATTTCAGGAATCGTAGATTCAAGGTAGAAGGAACTTGAGGAAAGTTAAAAGAAGTAAAGAGGTTGCATTATCAGCTAGAGAAAATCACGAACTGAGAAGCGGAAGAAATCGCTGGCCGCCCCGCGGCCGAGCTAGCCACCCCGCGGCCCGAAGACTTCTCGAAGGATTTCGCTGATCGCCAGGCCGCCCCGTCGCCTTAGCCAGCCGCCCCGCGGCCTGTGCAGAAACGCCGATTCAGTTTTAAAGTTTAATTAGGGTTTTTATTATTACTCTTGGCCAATCCTTTGTATGCCTTTAAAAAGACATTTCTAGGTTATTATACTATTCACCTTATGGACTTTAGAGAATTATTGAGAGAACGCTTAAGCATGAGCAACTAAACTCTCGAAGGTTTCACCTACAATTTGGATCTTGAATGTTGAATTGTGAGTTTCTTAATCTAGTTCTTATTCCTATTTGAATGCTTTGACTTCTTTGCGCTAAATTCCTTGAATGTGTTTTATTCTCTCTGGCCTGATCAACTAGTTAGAGTAGATTCATTCAATTGCTAGGGTTTTGTAGATTCCTCGTAGCGAACCTTAACCCAAGTGGCAATCATATCCCTTTAGGACTCGTAGGACTAATTGGATGTGTAGGAAGTTGAATATATGTTAAATATCGACTCGTAGCTTGATATTGCATATACCTTGGTTAATTCATAGTCTTAATGCTATCTCTAGGTTAAATCTTAACCGTGTTAGGGTTATTTAGAGATAAGGATTGCTAGGACTCGTAGGACTAGTAATTTACCTAAGATCCGGACAAGGACATTGATAGGAAAAGAAAAGAACTAGAGGCTGAAACAAGGATCAAATTCATCAATTAAAGTGACAAATTGTAGGTGAACCTAATTCTCTCCATTGCATCTTACAATCCACTTCAGTTTGTTTGTTTATTTCCGCTTTGACAAAAGGCGGATATTTCCATCACCAAATTCTCTTTTTCTATTAATTGCGATTAAATTGATACTTGAAAATAATAGATTTCCCTGTGGATCGACCTCTTTCTTACCAACTATACTAGTTGTAGGTTTGAGTATTTCTTTAGCAGGAACAACGACAGGTTTTCCTCCTGTCAAATTTGGCGCCGTTGCCGGGGACTTCTTTTTAATTTCTTATGTTGTTTAATCGCTACCCTTGGTGTGGACCACGTTTCTGGTCCGCACCTGTGCTACTAATCCATCTTTACTTCCTTTTGATTCAGAGATCGAGAGGACTCTTTCCAACCTAAGGCAGGAGGTTCGCAACAACTCTAGCGAATTACCTTTTGATCAAGAAGCCGAAGGGACTGCAGAGATAAGTGACAACGCGTTGGATAATGCGAACCAAACCTTAAGGCAACTCACCGCACCGAATCTGTAAACACAACCATTGGCGGTGAAGTTTCCAGCGCTTGCTGATGGGACCAAGTTCGAGTTTAAGGCTCAATGGATCCACTTTCTGCCTAAGTTCCACGGGTTGAGTGGCGAGGATCCCAACAAACATTTGGCGGAGTTCCATGCTATCATTGAGAGCATGAGACCCGCAGATGTCATAGAGGACCAAATCAAGCTGCAAGCTTTTCCTTTCACATTAAGAGATTCAGCTAATGATTGGTTTTATTATTTGCCTGCAGGGAGCATTACTACCTGGACAGAGATGAAAAGGTTGTTATTAGAGAATTACTTCCCTTTTGCCCCTACCATGGTTACTCCCAACAGGATTTGGTACTTTATTTGCATGGAGGTTTGCTTGATGATGAGCGTCGAATGGTAAATGCCGCTAGTGGGGGTAACATTCTCAACAAGACCCCAAATGATGCTATGGAGTTGTTCTCAGAGCTTGCTGAGGGGTCTAGAGAATATAGCAAGAGGGCAAACCCCCGTGGAGTACTGGCTGTGGATTCTTCAAGCTCCAATTTGCAAGCTGATATGATGGAGATGAAGGAGATGATGAGAAGGATGACGCTCAAAGGGACCCCTCAGGAACTCAAAGCATGTGGGCTATGTGCTGATCCTTTACATCCAAACGATATGTGTTCGCTACTTCAGGATCCTAATGTTGAGCTCAACGCCATGGGAAACTTTGTCCCGCAGAAGCTCAGGTATGGTAACTATGGTAACCCCAATCAATTCAATAACAATTATAATGCAGGTTACTAGGGGTATGGCTATGGTAGTAACCAGGCCCCTTATATTCCACAAGGGGGACACCAACAAAGGCCTCAACAACAATTCGATTCTAGGCAGAGACCACCCCCCGCAGGGGATCAATCAACTGAGGACCCTATCAAGACCCTCACTAGGATACTCATGAGCCAGGTTGAGCACTCAAAGAATCTTGAGAAACAGGTAGGCCAATTGGCTCAATCGCTAAGTGAATTGTAGGCTAAGGACTCAGGAAAGCTACCATCTCAAATGGTGGTGAATCCTAAGGAGAACGTCAACGCAATAACGCTAAGAAGTGGTAAGGAACTGATTACTACTCACCAGGATGACAAAAACTATGGAGAACCTGAGCTGCATAAAGACAAAGGAGAAGAAGAGATGCGGAATCGCGAGCCGCCCCGTCGCCCCCATGAGCCGCCCCGCAGCCAAGGAGATTCTGCAGATGCAGATTTTGGCGAGCCGCCCCGTCGCCACCCTGAGCCACCACGCGGCCAAGGCGATTCTGCAGATGCAGATTTCGGCGAGCCGCCCCATCGCCACACTGATCCACCCCGCGGCCTTGCCCCTGACGAACCATCCGACTCTTATGTAAGGCCTGAATTCCCTCCTTTAAATTCTTACAAACCTGTTCCTCCTTTTCCTGAAGCTCTTAGAGATACAAGGAGGCCTGAGAATGACAAAGAGATCTTTGAGACATTTAGTAAGTGTGAGGTAAACATTCCCTTACTCAAATTGATTAAAAGTATTCCTCGTTATGCTAAATTTCATAAGGAGCTTTGCACCATAAAGAGGAATCAGAAGTTGAAAGGGAAGCAGAAGACTAAGGTAAGCGAACATGTGTCTGCTGTGTTTCAAAAGCGTATGCCTAAGAAATGTAGCGACCCTAGCATGTTTACAATCCCATGTGTGATAGGTGAGACTAAGTTTGATAAAGCTTTGTTAGACTTAGGTGCATCTATTAATGTCTTGCCTTATTCTCTATATGAATAATTAGGCTTAGGACCTTTGCATGAGACTAGAGTGGTGATCCAACTAGCGGACCGCTAAAATGCTTATCCTAGAGGCATAGTAGAGGATGTTTTGGTCATGGTTGACAACTTGATCTTTCTTGCTGACTTTTTTGTCTTAGACATGGATCATGGTAAGCAAGAGGCCCCTATTCTCTTAGGAATGCCCTTTTTGAAGACCGGTAAGACAAAAATTGATGTGTATTCTGCCTCATTGACTATGGAATTCGATGGTGAGAAGGTTGAATATAATATTTATGATGCAATGAAATTCCCTTCTGACGATCCTTCCTTATGCTTTGTAGATGTCATTGATACTTGTATGCAGGATACTTTAGATATGAGTTGTGTAGATGACCTGCAGGTTGCTTTAGAAGCTCCTATTGAGGAGTTGTCATTGAATTAAGCTTTGTCTACTAACCTGCTGGAGACCATAAGAGACTTCTCCACCCTCCCAACTCATTTGCAAGTAGGTACCCCTATGGAACTAACCGGTTCGAGCGAGAAGCTCTTACCTTCTGTTGTGCAGGCACCCATTGTTGAGCTCAAGCCACTTCCTGAGCATTTGAAGTATGCATTCGTGGGGGAAGGTGATACCTTGCCTGTCATCATCTCCAACAAGCTTACTAAGGAACAAGAGGATAGGTTGGTGGCGGTGCTTAAAAAACATAAGACCGCTATGGGATGGACCATAGCGGACATCAAGGGAATCAGCCCAGCTACTTGCATGCACAGAATCTTGTTAGAAGAGGGAGCCAAACCTTCCAGGCAACCTCAACGAAGACTCAACCCACCTATGATGGAGGTAGTAAAGAAGGAGGTGCTGAAACTCCTTCAGGCAGGTATGATCTATCCCATCTCTGATAGTCAATGGGTTAGTCCAACGCAGGTAGTACCAAAGAAGGGGGGCATAACAGTGGTTGAGAACAAAGAAGGTGAGTTGGTCCCTACCAGAGTCCAATCAGGCTGGAGAGTTTGTATCGATTATCGCAAGTTGAATGCGGTAACTCGAAAAGATCACTTTCCCTTACCTTTTATTGATCAGATGCTTGAACGGCTCATTGGTCGTCCATATTATTGCTTTTCAGATGGACATTCAGGTTACTTTCAGATAGCCATCGCACCGGAGGATCAAGAAAAGACGACATTCACTTGTCCGTTTGGCACTTTTGCATATCGCATGATGCCTTTTGGCTTGTGCAACGCTCCTGGACATTCCAACGGTGTATGGTAAGCATTTTTTCTGATTATATAGAGCTATTCATTGAGGTTTTTATGGATGAATTTACTGTACATGGTGATAGTTTTAATGCTTGCTTAAACCATTTGGCACTTGTGCTTAGAAGGTGTGTTGACACTAACTTAGTGCTCAATTCAGAGAAGTGTCACTTTATGGTTGAGGAGGGCATTGTTTTAGGTCACATTGTCTCACATAAAGGGATTGAGGTTGATAAGGCGAAGATAGACATCATTCAATCATTGCCTTTTCCTACTAATGTGCGTGAAGTGCGTTCCTTTTTAGGCCATGCAGGATTCTACCGCAGGTTCATTAAGGATTTCTCAAAGATCACCTCACCCTTGTGCGAGCTACTGAAGAAGGAGGTCACTTTTTTCTTTTGATGAGAAGTGCAGGATGGCGTTTGATGAGTTGAAGACTTGTCTTACTAGTGCACCAATTATACAAGCGCTAAATTGGTCCCAACCCTTCGAATTGATGTGTGACGCTAGTGACTACGCCGTGGGAGCCGTGCTTGGACAAAAAGAGGGGAAGAGCTCTCATGTGATCTACTATGCATCTCTGACGTTGAATGGCGCCCAAAGGAACTACTCAACTACAGAGAAGGAACTTCTTGCTATTGTTTTTGCCCTTGAGAAATTTAGATCTTATTTCTTGGTACAAATTAAAGTTATTATGTATACTGACCATGCAGCGCTTCGTTACCTTTTGACGAAGAAAGAGGCCAAGCCAAGATTGATTAGATGGATCTTGCTTTTAAGCGAGTTTGGCGTCGAAATCAGGGACAAAAAGGGTGCGGAGAACCTTGTTGCAGATCATTTAAGTCGTATATTGCAGGGAAAGAATGGGCAGGACGAGCAATCACCTATCTTGGGGAGTTTTCCTGACAAAGAGTTTCTTGAGGTATTCAGCGTCTCCAGCTGCCCCATCGCCGGACTAGCCGCCCCGCGGCCACCTGTCGTCGGCCGCCCCGCGGCTGACCCTGGCCGCCCCGCGGCCTCTGCAGAATTTGATACTGAACTTCTTTTGAAGGTAAGTTCTATTCCCCGCCCTTGGTTCGCTAATTTGGTGAACTTTTTAGTTTCGCAGAAGTTTCCACCCAACTTTTCCAAGGCTCAAAAGGACAAGATACGCCATGATGCTCGCTTCTACGTTTGGGATGATCCATACCTATGGAAGCATTGCGCTGATCAAGTAATACGTCGGTGTCTTCCCGACGATGAGGTACAATCTGTCCTTTAATTTTTGTCACTCACATGAATGTGGTAGGCACTTAGGACCACAAAAGACAGCAAGAAAGGTACTTGAGGCAGGGTTCTTTTGGCCGCATATATTTCATGATTCATATGCTTTTTGCAAATCCTGTGACCGGTGTCAGAGAGTTGGGAATCTTTCTAAGAGGAATGAGATGCCGCAAACTCGCATGATATTTTGTGAGATTTTTGATGTTTGGGGCATTGACTTCATGGGACCATTCCCTAACTCGTTTGGAAACTTGTATATTTTGCTTGCGGTGGACTACGTCTCCAAGTGGGTGGAGGCGAAGGCCACCAGGACTGATGATTCAAAGTTGTTGCAGGTTTCCTCAAAGAGCTATTCTCTAGATTTGGAGTGCCGAAAGCATTAATCAGTGATAAAGGGACTCACTTCTACAATAAGATGGTAAGTGCTTTTTTAAAGAAATATCACGTTACATAGAGAGTGTCTACTGCATACCACCCCCAGACCAATGGGCAAGCTGAGGTGTCTAATCGCGAGATTAAGACGATCTTGGAGAAGACTGTTGCCCCAAACAGGAAGGATTGGAGTGTAAGACTTGATGATGCTCTGTGGGCTTATCGAACGACTTACAAGACTCCCATTGGGATGTCTCCGTTTCGATTTGTTTATGGAAAGCGTGTCATCTTCCTGTCGAGCTCGAACATAATGCATACTGGGCGGTGAAACAATGCAATATGCAAATGGATGAAGTTGGGGAGTTCAGGAAACTTCAGCTGCAGGAGCTGGAAGAGTTGAGACTGGATGCCTATGACAACTCCGTCACTTATAAGGAGAAGACTAAGGCATGGCACGACAAGCATATTTTGCGAAAGGACCTCAAAGTTGGGGACAAGGTCCTCCTATTCCAATCGCGCCTTCAACTCTTCCCAGGTAAGCTTCGCTCTAGATGGGCAGGGCCATATGTGATTACTAATGTCTTTTCTCATGGTGCAGCAGAGCTACTCAATGAGAGGAATGGAGACATTTTCAAATTAAATGGTCATCGCGTGAAGACATATTATGAGAACTTTGTCAAAGAGGATGGTGATGAGTTGGTTCTCCGTGAACCAAGCACTGAGGATCACTAGGGAGTAATGACGTCGAGCCAACGACGTTAACTAAAGGCGCTGCTTGGGAGGCAACCCAAGGTAAGTAGTTTAGATGTTATTTTCTTATTGCATTTAGTTACTTTCTTTTAGTTTAGTCTTGGTGTTTCGGCATACTAACCCCACAGGGTAAAAAGAAGTAGAGATGAGCAGAAAAGGGGCAGGCCACCCCGTCGCCAGCCAGGTTGCCCCGTGGCCGCTACAGCGAGCGACACTTTCTTCGCAATATCCGGCAGCCCCGTCGCCATGCTAAGCCGCCCCGCGGCCCCTGACGGAGGACAAAAAATATTGGGACCCGTGTGGGCCCCATTTTCCACCCCCTTTAACCCTATCCACTCCTTTATCGACATCTATCCCTATCAAGCCGCCCCCACGCCACCATTCTTCATCTATCTCCTCTATCTTCATCTTCCACATTCAACCCACACCCAAAACCCCAACCTCCATTGAAGCTCTTCTTCAAAGCTTCAAATCTTCACAAAACTCACCCTTTTCTCCAATATCCTCCATTATCCACCTATATCTTTCACCAAACCACCCACAATCTCCTCATTCTTCCTAGATCTAAACTAAAAACCACCCGATTCGAAGGATCTTCAAGGTTTTGGGAGAAACCCACCACGGAGGGAAGATTTGGAGACGTCGGAGACCAGATCATATCCGACGTCGGAGGTTCAGATCCGGGGGTTTTCTGAGGCCGCCCCGTCGCCAGCCAAGCTGCCCCGAGGCTAGCCATCGCCGGCCGCCCCGTCCTGCCGCCCAGCGGCCACCTGTCGCCGGCCGCCCCGTCGCCTACCCTTGCCGCCCCGCGGCCACTGCAGAAGCCTCCATTTTCTTGAGTTCTTACTTCAAACTCTTTCTTGGGTTAATTTATTAGCTTTAAGCGAACATGTCTCGACCCCATGGGATGAGTAGAAGTCGGAAGGAGAGATGGAATACGCTGAATACTAGGAATTTCTTTCAAACCAATTTTTTTCACCAACCTACCCTTCGGATCTTAGAGATGGATGTATGTACTAGGCAGTTGATAGAACATGAAGGCCTAGGGGATTTCTTAGATAAGAATGCTCCGACCTATTCAGGTTTAGTTAAGGAGTTCCTTGCTACGTTGAGTGTGCGGTCTACATCTATCGAGTTTAGGTTATTGGGGTGGGAGTTCACGAGGACAAAGGAGAGAGTGGGGCAGATTTTTGGAGTGACAGCTGCACCTACCGCGGGTTGGTTTGATGTGTCGAAGGGAGAGGGGCCTATTGCATTTTGGCTTCAGGCGACTAGGGTGCCTTTTGAGGCCAAGAAGGGCCAATACAACTCGAGTATTAGGCACCCTGCACTACGGCCGATCCATAAGGTTTTAGCCAACACTTTCTTTGCCCAGGCTGAGGTCAACAAGATCTCACTTAGGGATATGTCCTATTTGTGGTGTCTGATGCCAGAGAGCCCAGTAGTTCCAGGTTGGGTGGATTTGTTCCTTTTCAACTGCAGGGACATCATAGACAAGCGCAAGACGGCGACGATTAGCTTTGGGGGTCTCATCACTCTCATAGCACGGGATTGTATTGATTTGAGCGTTGTCCCTGATGTCCTGCATGGTTCATTTCTGTATGATGAGGCCCAGCTGAGGAAAGCTGGCCATTTGGAGGGGAGAGCGCCGATGTGGGTCTGGAGGACAGGCTATCTTGGGGTGATTTAGCTTAGATTACCCCGGCCAGTTCCTTTTGGTCCTACGGCAGAGGATTTCTTCATGGGCGATGAGGATGAGGATCAGGATGATGAGGATGAGGATGATGGAGATGACGTGGCTCAGGACGATGAAGGTGGTGTTCCTGAGATGCAGACGGATGTAGGAGGTGGGGATGCGGGACCTTCTGGCACAAATGGAGTAGGTGCTGGTCCAGGGTATTATGAGCTTGAGCAGAGGATGACGACGATGTCTCTGCGATAGGATACTATGTGGGAGCAGCAGCAGCAGATGGCTGTCCTCCAGGACACCATGTGGCAGCATCAGCAGATGATTTCCCGTCGTCAGGATGATATGTGGGATCATCAGCAACAGCTCTATGTTGACATAGGAGACATCCGTCGCGATGTTCGTGGACTGACGACTAGCATGGCGGATATGGTTGAGAGCCAGGCAGAGATGCGGCACTTACAAGAGTAGGTGCTCCAATGACAGCAGGCTGCATGGGAGGCTCAGGAGCTGCAGAGACAGAGATAGGAGGAGTTCTTCCGATTTGCCTATCCTCAGTTCCCACCTTATCCACCACCACCTCCACAGTGATCATGTTAGTTTTTCTTTTTCTTTTCTTTTCCCTTTCAGTTTATTTTGATGTTTTCGCCATTGAGGACAATGTCAGAATTAAGTGTGGGGGGGAAGACTTGCATGACATGTATTTTATCTTTATGTTGCATTTTGACTTTAGATAGCATGTTGGAATATTTTAGTTTATGTTAGTCTATGTTATTCGCAAAAAAAATCCGAAAATTATATTATTTATGTTATTATATTTATGCATTAGCTAGGATTAGGTCTTATTTTCCCATATGATTGCCACTTTTCCTCTAATTTATTTATTGAGACTTATGCCCCATGATGTGCTTGGATTATTGAAAACCTTTGATATCTAATTTCCACACTATTTGGTGAGCATAATTGGTTAATGATTGAGCACATAAGATATTTTGATTTTGGGTGATCTTAAAGTTCTAGACATGACCTGGTGAGCTATTTTGGCCTATATTTGGACAAAATATATTATGTCCTCTTGCTTGTTCAGTGTACTCTCTTTAATTGCTTCCTCTTTGGCTTGCATTTAGATATCTTATTCAAGGCTGCATATTATGATTTTTGCACATGACTTAAAGATGATTGAGGCACCTTTATTAGCCCTATTTTACTCTATTCCCACCTTGCATATTATCCTCTACTTGAGCTCCACAAGATTTTTCCATAGCCAATTATAGCCTGACCCATCCGGGAATTAGGAATAGTTGGTGAATATTCATATTGTGGATGATGGTTTGAGTGATGGATTGTATGTTGGGAGTACTTTTATGAGATGTTTTAATTCTTGCTAGTAGTTTACACATTACTTGGGACCTAAGGAGGATAAAATTCACTTAGGGGTAAAAGTTAAGGAAAATCATTTGATATAGCATGAAGAAGAGCATATGAAAAAAAAAAGAGTAAGAGAATGAGTTGAGTATGGTTTGTGAAGTTTGATGCTTGAGATTGGAGTTGTATACATTGTAGAGTTATGGTATGATCTTGTGAGTGGTATTGTAATTTGGTTGCATCCTTAGTTCCCGGATTATGAGCACCACATGGCCTAAATTTTTCCATACCTTATGTTTTCTACCTTGGCCCCATTACAACCCAATTGAAAGACCTCATGATTTTTGTTGTGTGTAGAGTCACCAGCGGTGGAGAGCTAGAACACCGGTGCAAGACTATTGTAGCTAAGCTTTTAAAGATTGAGTTTGAGCGTAAATATTTAACCCTAAACACTTGAGTGAGAGTGAAACACATATTCCTTGTGAGGTCTAGAATGGATATGGTTGCTTGATTTCATTGATCATTAATATTATGTGCTATGATGTTGTTAATTTATTGTGTTTGCTAGTTTTTCCTACACTTAAAGAATATTGGGGTTGATACATGAATTGCTATTCTGTGGGGTTGCAAGTTACTTTTTCTATTGCTTGAGGACAAGCAAAGGTTCAAGTGTGGGGGAATTTGATAGAGCATTATTAGTATTGCATAATAGATTCCATTTAGCATAGTTTGGGTGTAAATATTGCATACTTTAGTTGCATTTAGATGATTACTTGTTGAGTTGGAAGATGCGGAATCTACACAATGTTATGGTTTATTTCAGGAATCGTAGATTCAAGGTAGAAGGAACTTGAGGAAAGTTAAAAGAAGTAAAGAGGTTGCATTATCAGCTAGAGAAAATCACGAACTGAGAAGCGGAAGAAATCGCTGGCCGCCCCGTGGCCCGAAGACTTCTAGAAGGATTTTGCTGATCGCCAGGCCGCCCCGTCGCCTGAGCCAGCCGCCCCGCGGCCTGTGCAAAACGCCGATTCAGTTTTAAAGTTTAAATAGGGTTTTTATTATTACTTTTGGCCGATCCTTTGTAGGCCTTTAAAAAGACATTTCTAGGTTATTATACTATTCACCTTATGCACTTTAGAGAATTATTGAGAGAACACTTAAGCATGAGCAACTAAACTCTCGAAGGTTTCGCCTACAGTTTGGATCTTGATTGTTGAATTGTGAATTTCTTAATCTAGTTCTTATTCCTATTTGAATATTTTGACTTCTTTGCGCTATATTCCTTGAATGTGTTTTATTCTCTCTGGCCTGATCAACTAGTTAGAGTAGATTCATTCAATTTCTAGGGTTTTGTAGATTCCTCGTAGCGAACCTTAACCCAAGTGGCAATCATATCCCTTTAGGACTCGTAGGACTAATTGGATGTGTAGGAAGTTGAATATATGTTAAATATCGACTCGTAGCTTGATATTGCATATACCTTGGTTAATTCATAGTCTTAATGCTATCTCTAGGTTAAATCTTAACCGTGTTAGGGTTATTTAGAGATAAGGATTGCTAGGACTCGTAGGACTAGTAATTTACCTAAGATCTGGACAAGGACATTGATAGGAAAAGAAAAGAACTAGAGGCTGAAACAAGGATCAAATTCATCAATTAAAGTGACAAATTGTAGGTGAACCTAATTCTCTCCATTGCATCTTACAACCCACTTCAGTTTGTTTGTTTCTTTCCGCTTTGACAAAAGGCGGATATTTCCATCACCAAATTCTCTTTTTCTGTTAATTGCGATTAAATTGATACTTGAAGTTAATAGATTTCCCTGTGGATCGACCTCTTTCTTACCAACTATACTAGTTGTAGGTTTGAGTATTTCTTTGGCAGGAACAACGACAGGTTTTCCTTCTGTCAGAGGGCAATGGAATTGCAGGAAGGTGTGGGTGTTGGCTGTAATTGGGAAGAAGACAAGGGAGAAGAGGGGACTAGCTCCATGTTGAGCATCTGAGAGAGGGAGAGAGAGAGAGAGAGAAAGAAAGAAAGAAAAAAAGGAAAAGAAATATATATGTGGTCCCAAAATAAAATGTAAGGAGAATATACCCGATATTCAAATTCGAAACCCGCTAATCCCGACTCTATCAAATTCCGACTAAAACGAATTTAATCGAATTTCAATTCAATTTCAAGATGAACAGAATTAAATTAATCTTTATCAAAACTCGGAGTTCGAAGGTGGAATTAAAATCCGCTAGAATCTAAATTCTCAAAATGATGCCGGAATGACTTAAAATCAAAACTTACGCTCGAGGACGGGTTTTATTCCACTTTTACAATTTGAATTTAATAATAATAATTTAATATATAGAATACTAATACAAAATATATTCAGTCTTTACACACCGCCCTCCTTCCCGATAGGGCGGAGACTGCCCAGCTCGTGAATGCATTCTATTTAATTATAATTGGATCAAGCCGGTATTGAAGCCCAACCCAAAGCATGCTTAACATAATCATCATATTTGTGGTCTTGCGAAAAGAAAATAATAATTATGTTGGCAATAATAGAGGTGCAATTGTAGATATGTTTCCAATGACTCGAATGACTCAGGACAAACCCAATGGGACTGGGCCATCATATGACCCTAGCAAAGACTCTAGTTACTTTACAGATAACGACCATTCTATTTACATACGCATTCAGAATAAGGATGCTCAGTCATTCGTGCAATCCTAGCATGATACTACATTGCATGCTATTATGATATGCAGCACCTAGTATATCATGCACATATAAGCAGGGAGGATTTCTGCTCTATCTGAGTAAGTTCCGAAGAAACATACCTGGCTATGTAGAGTAGCATAATAATAGATCTAGCACACATCAATCACAATCACAAATATCACCTAGAGGTATATCAGAAGTACAAGAGTCTACATCTAAGCTACTCTAAGCATAAATAGCACACACACACATCATATAATCAGATAAGTAAATACATCGCATTATCCATACTTGCCATTCCATCATGATCAACCACTCACCGAATCATAACACCTCATAAGACCACAATAATCTCCATAAATTACTTAGCCAAATTCGCATGCTCATAAGATCATATTTATATATAACATCCCATCATGTATAATATTCCGCAAGACATTACTCATGTTATAACTCATCACTATGATATCATGCCATCAGTCATACATATATGTTATTAGTCATCCATACATGGTATTATTCACACATTCATTCTATTAGTCACCCCATCACATCATCATGCTAGTTAGTCACCAAAAACGTCAAATTCCCAGGTTAGTCTCAAAACCATTTCGAAATCCGAGTCAAATAGTTAGGACTTTCGACCTTTGAAAGCGTTCGCAGTTCATTTTCCAAAACTAAAGTTTAAGTCATCAAGTTAGTCGTTTTAAATCCTCAAAATGTCAAATTTGGCTTTCAAAAACGTTCGACAAAGATCCCCAAGTTAACAAGTTAAGCTCTTGGCCAAGGGGGATGTTTGGCCGTGGTGACAAAAGGATTTCGCGGCCATGAAACAGGCCAAGCGAACACCCCGCGAGACTGGGGTGTCGCGGCCGCGAGAGGAGCAAGTCGCCTCCACGAGAGGCCTCGCCCCCGCATGAGGCTTTCGCTGCCGTAAGCCAGGGAGTCCTCATAGGCTCCCCTGGGATGTCAATCGCCACGGCGACAGGGGTCACTCGCCACGGCGACAGGGGTCACTATGGCATGTTCTTACTTGCAGCCGCGAAATCTTACTCATGGCAGCGAGCTGAGCCTGGAGCTACTTATTTGAGCTCGGTTTGGCCTCATTTGTTGTTTTTAGCTTCTCTAGCTATCGACGGGTTCTGCATCACTCGATTTCTGGTGTCCAGTCGATGTCGACACCTGCACTAGATATCGAGTGTCCTTCAGAGTTGGTCGTTGTGGTCTATCTCAACACTCAGAGTCTGTGTCGATGTCTGTAGTCGATATCGAAAAGTGTTGTCGATATCGACCTCTTCTCAGCTTCCCTCGGCTTCTTTGTTTTGACTTCGATTCCGCTCCAATTCCTACATATTTAGATCAAAACTTATGCAGACTCTATTTCTTGCACCTTAGCTTATTCTACACAAATTTGCATTATTTTCAACCTTTATTTGAGGAATCAAATGAAATATGAAGTCAAAACTTGCGAATAAAGAGGGTACAAATATGTACATCAAAATACCCCAAACTTAGACTTGCTTGTCCTCAAGCAATAACCAACACCTACAACACACCCTTCAAGTCTTCGCCCTTGTCAAAAGCAACATCATAAGTGGTAGCAAACCAAAGCAAGTGAATTTAACGTCATAGCACATATTTAAGCGATCCATAGGCATATGTAATTTTGATCCAACCTCACAGGGATAATGTGTTTGCACTCAACTCTCATGTGTTTAGGCTATTGACAAGAGGAAAACCTGTCGTTGTTCCTGCCAAAGAATACTCAAACTCACAACTAGTATAAGTGGTAAGAAAGAGGTCGATCCACAGGGAAATCTATTAAGTTCAAGTGCTAATCTAATCGCAAGTAACCAAAAAGAGAGTTTTTGTGAGAAAAAGATCCGCCTTTTGTCAAAGCGGAAAGAAGCAAACAAGGTAAAGGAGGTTGTAGAATGCAATAAAGAGAAATAGGTTCACCTACAATTTGTCACTTCAATTGATGAATTTGATCCTTGTTTCAGCCTCTAGTTCTTTTCTTTTCCTATCAATGTCCTTGTCCAAATCTTAGGTAAATTACTAGTCCTACGAGTCCTAGTAATCCTTATCTCTAAATAACCCTAACACGGTTAAGATTTAACCTAGAGATAGCATTAAGACTATTAATTAACCAAGGTATATGCAATATCAAGCTACGAGTCGATATTTAACATATATTCAACTTCCTACACATCCAATTAGTCCTACGAGTCCTAAAGGGATATGATTGCTACTTGGGTTAAGGTTCGCTACAAGGAATCTACAAAACCCTAGCAATTGAATGAATCTACTCTAACTAGTTGATCAGGCCAGAGAGAATAAAACACATTCAAGGAATTAAGCGCAAAGAAGTCAAAATATTCAAATAGGAATAAGAACTAGATTAAGAAACTCACAATTCAACAATCAAGATCCAAACTGTAGGCGAAACCTTCGAGAGTTTAGTTGCTCATGCTCAACGTGCTCTCAACAATTCTCAAAAGTGCATAAGGTTATTAGTTAGATGCCTAAGAAAATAACCCTAATAGTCCTTAAATAAACCTAAGAAAGTCGGCCAAAACAATTCTAAAGAAACCCTAATTAATGAATCGGCGGTTCTGCTGAGGCCGCGGGGCGGCTACCTCGGGCGACGGGGCGGCCAGGCGATCAGCGAAATCCTTCGGCAAGTCTTCGGGCCGCGGGGCGGCCATTCTGTTCACAGCGATTTTTCCTCTTCGAATTTGGTCTTGATGTCAACATGAAAGTTGTAGATCTCGGAAAGAGCTTTCCAACGCATGCTTATAATAGGCATTCCGACCACCGAGGCCTCCAGAAAGTGCAAAACAAGTTCAGCTTGTCTGACGACAACTTCTACTGAGTTGTTTATCACTTGGGCTCTCGATATTCGACTCCACTCCCGTGCTCTTCACTTTTCTTCCTCAACTTGAATCCTCCTTCATCCAAGAGCTCCTCATTCCTCGTCGGATCCACATCTACCTGAAATTAAACATAAAATTGCATAGATTCCGACTCTTCCAATACAACTGGTAAACATGTAATTGTAACTAAAATATGCACTATTTACAACCAAACTATGCTAAATGAATCCTAATATGCATATCTAATCATGCTCTATCAAATTCCCCCACACTTGAACCTTTGCTTGTCCTCAAGCAATGGAAAAATCAACTCTGCAGCCCCACAGAAGAGCTATTCATGTATCAACCCCAATATTCTTTAAGTGCATGAAAACTAGCAAACACAATAGATTTAACAACATCATAGCACATAATTGCAATAATCAATGAAATCAGGCAACCATATCCATTCTAGACCTCACAAGGAATATGTGTTTCACTCTCGCTCAAGTGTTTAGGGTTAAATGTTTACGCTCAAAACTCAATCTTTAAAAACTTAGCTACAATAGTCTTGCACCAGTGTTCTAGCTCTCCACCGCTGGTGACTCTACACACAACAAAAATCATGAGGTCTTTCAATTGGGTTGTAATGGGGCCAAGGTAGAAAACATAAGGTATGGAACAATTTAGGCCATGTGGTGCTCATAATCCGGGAACTAAGGATGCAACCAAATTACAATACCACTCACAAGATCATACCATAACTCTACAATGTATACAACTCCAATCTCAAGTATCAAACTTCACAAACCATACTCAACTCATTCTCTTATTCTCTTTTTTTTTTCTTTTGCATTTTTTTCTTTTTTTTTTCTTTTTTCATATGCTCTTCTTCATGCCATATCAAATGATTTTCCTTGACTTTTACCCCTAAGTGAATTTTATTCTCCTTAGGTCCCAAGTAATGTGTAAACTACTAGCAAGAATCAAAACATCTCATAAGAGTACTCCAAACATACAATCCATCACTAAAACCATCATCCACAATATCAATATTCACCAACTATTCCTAATTCCCGGATGGGTCAGGCTATAATTGGCTATGGAAAAATCTTGTGGAGCTCAAAAGAATAGGCAATTAGGCTTAATATTGGCTTCAAGCAGAGGATAATATGCAAGGTGGGAATAGAGTCAAATAGGGTTAATAAAGGTGCCTCAATCATCTTTAAGTCATGTGGAGAAATCATAATATGCAACCTTGAATAAGATATCTAAATGCAAGCCAAAGAGGAATCAATTAAAGAGAGTACACTCAACAAGCAAGAGGACATAATATACTTTGTCCAAACATAGGCCAAAATAAACTCACCAGGTCATGTCTAGAACTTCAAGATCACCCAAAATCAAATATCTTATGTGCTCAATCATTAACCAACTATGCTCACCAAATAGTGTGGAAATCAGATATCAAAGGTTTTCAACAATCCAAGCACGTCATGGGGCATAAGTCTCAATAAATAAATTAGAGGACAAGTGACATCCATATGGGAAAATAAGACCTAATCCTAGCTAATGCATAAATATAATTACATAAATATAAATATTTTTTTTAATTTTTTTGGTTTTTTTTTATAGCATGTTGATATGTGTGCAATGTCAACTAAAAACAAATATAAAAGTGCAACTGAAAATGAACATGCAATCCTAATCCTATTATGCCATGAAATTCTTCCCCCACACTTAAATCAGGCATTGTCCTCAATGACATAAAAGACAACAAAAGATAAAAATATGAAGAAAAGAAATAAAAAAAACTAACATGTTTACTGCTGTGGTGCTAGGTAAGGTGGGTAGTGAAAGGGATCCTGTCAGTCCCGTCAGAGGCCGCGGGGCAGCCATGCTAGGCCGCGGGGCGGCTGAGCACATGACCTAGCCGCGGGGCGGCCTGTGCTTTCTCTTAAACGCCTTTTCTCCCTGCAGTGTTAGCTCCCCAGAACCGAATAGAACCAAAAATTAATCTAATAAAACAAAAGACATAGAGGAAAATAGAAAACTTACCTTGGGTTGCCTCCCAAGTAGCGCCTTTGTTTACTGTCGTTGGCTCGACAGTTTATTGATCCACTCATTCAAGACTCAAGCGGACATTGTCAGCGCCCTCAAGAGCAAATCAAATTGTCGTGCCCAACCGATATTCAAATGCACACTAAAGATGAAACAATTGGTAATTAAAAATATAGCAATGAGAACCGTTACCAGCTTACTATTCATTCGAGCTTGATTCTCCCTCAAGGGTATGTAGGACCACCAACACAGTTCCGCTGGTGGTTTGTTGAAGTAGTGGCTCCATGGATCGACATATTCACCAAAATCTCCCAATTTGCAAAAAGTACTAGTTTCTTGTTCGGGAACCATAGAAATCGGTTCCGGACTTGGCTCCTTGATAGGCGAGTTGGGGATGATATCTATGAATGGAGGGAGCATCGAAACATATTCAATCTCTAGGGACGTCTCCTGAGATTTCGCGTCGATAACCACTAGATGCTCTTCTCCATTATCGGAGAATTCATCGTTGCTTGCATCTTGGCTTTCATCAATTTGAGGAGTAGAACATCGCTCAACTACCAACTCCTTTAATGTTTGAGTGAGTTGGATAATTGCTTCCTCATTTCGATTATTCATCTCACGTAATTGCCCCATTTGCTCCATCAAGACACTGATTGAATCCTCCATGGACGGGTCGGAGTACTCCATTGGTTGAAACATCGAAGTGTAGGATTCTTCATCCGCCCATTGGTCACCCATGTAGCAGAAAAGATCCCATAGTCCCGACACTCCTAAACCAGCAAACCTTCCGTTGTTTATGGACTTGGCAAGTTCTCGTGTCTCAGGAGTCATGCCCTCAATAACGCAAAGCACCATATCTCGCAAACTATCTTGGAAACCCCGTGAATAACGGATGTCCACTAAATTTTGCAATCTCGTGAGGTAATTGTGAAAATACTCTCCCTGAAACTGCCATAACTTCAACATCTTGAAATATTAGCAATTAGGTGTAGTGAACCATAAGGTAGGTCCACGACGGGATTAGATGTAAATATATACAAAGGTTAGCGATAAAAAAAACACAAGAAATTTCAAGAATTCCCCGGCAACGGCGCCAAATTTGACAAGAGGAAAACCTGTCGTTGTTCCTGCCAAAGAATACTCAAACTCACAACTAGTATAAGTGGTAAGAAAGAGGTCGATCCACAGGGAAATCTATTAAGTTCAAGTGCTAATCTAATCGCAAGTAACAAAAAAGAGAGTTTTTGTGAGAAAAAGATCTGCCTTTTGTCAAAGCGGAAAGAAGCAAACAAGGTAAAGGAGGTTGTAGAATGCAATAAAGAGAAATAGGTTCACCTACAATTTGTCACTTCAATTGATGAATTTGATCCTTGTTTCAGCCTCTAGTTCTTTTCTTTTCCTATCAATGTCCTTGTCCAAATCTTAGGTAAATTACTAGTCCTACGAGTCCTAGTAATCCTTATCTCTAAATAACCCTAACACGGTTAAGATTTAACCTAGAGATAGCATTAAGACTATGAATTAACCAAGGTATATGCAATATCAAGCTACGAGTCGATATTTAACATATATTCAACTTCCTACACATCCAATTAGTCCTACGAGTCCTAAAGGGATATGATTGCTACTTGGGTTAAGGTTCGCTACGAGGAATCTACAAAACCCTAGCAATTGAATGAATCTACTCTAACTAGTTGATCAGGCCAGAGAGAATAAAACACATTCAAGGAATTAAGCGCAAAGAAGTCAAAATATTCAAATAGGAATAAGAACTAGATTAAGAAACTCACAATTCAACAATCAAGATCCAAACTGTAGGCGAAACCTTCGAGAGTTTAGTTGCTCATGCTCAACGTGCTCTCAACAATTCTCAAAAGTGCATAAGGTTATTAGTTAGATGCCTAAGAAAACAACCATAATAGTCCTTAAATAAACCTAAGAAAGTCGGCCAAAACAATTCTAAAGAAACCCTAAATAATGAATCGGCGGTTCTGCTGAGGCCGCGGGGCGGCTACCTCAGGCGACGGGGCGGCCAGGCGATCAGCGAAATCTTCGGCAAGTCTTCGGGCCGCGGGGCGGCTAGCTCGGTCGCGGGGCATCCATTCTGTTCACAGCGATTTTTCCTCTTCGAATTTGGTCTCGATGTCAACATGAAAGTTGTAGATCTCGGAAAGAGCTTTCCAACGCATGCTTATAATAGGCATTCCGACCACCGAGGCCTCCAGAAAGTGCAAAACAAGTTCAGCTTGTCTGACGACAACTTCTACTGACTTGTTTATCACTTGGGCTCTCGAAATTCGACTCCGCTCCCGTGCTCTTCACTTTTCTTCCTCAACTTGAATCCTCCTTCATCCAAGAGCTCCTCATTCCTCGTCGGATCCACATCTACCTGAAATTAAACATAAAATTGCATAGATTCCGACTCTTCCAATACAACTGGTAAACATGTAATTGTAACTAAAATATGCACTATTTACAACCAAACTATGCTAAATGAATCCTAATATGCATATCTAATCATGCTCTATCAGCTATGAAGATCAACGCTCAACTCAATTCCATATACAAACTCATAAACTTTGAAATTTATAATAATCCACTTCGCAACCAATTATGAAAATGCAATAAGAACCATCAGGAGGACTTTCGCTCAATGGAAGACTTCAAAGAAGACTCCATTCAGCGGGGTTGTAATGGGGCTTGGTAAGAAATAAAGGGTATGAAATTATTTGGCTATGTCGTGCTTATAAAATTCGGGAATCAAGACTCCTAAACATCAACACAACTATATCCAAACCATATCTCTTACAATAATGCTCTTTCCAAACTTATTTTTCATAATGCTCATCAACCCTTCTTTCAAACCCTAATATGCTCTCATAAATATAGAACTTGTATAAAATAAAAACTAAGGAATAATTGGCTCATGCACTATGTAACAACATTTTTTCTTTTTTTGTTCGGATTTTTTTTTGCACGAAAATTAATAAATAAAAATGAAAATGTGCATTTATATGGTGAGCCAAAAATCCTTTTACAAAATATTACAAGATGCAAATATATACCATCCCATAATTTTTTCTTGCTCAAAACTAGACAATATGCATTTTCTTTCCACAATGCATTATTCTAACCAATCTATGTCTCAATTCCCAAATGGGGGTCAGGCTCAATTCGGCTAGGAATAATTTTGTGGAGTTTTCAATATAAGGCTCAGGCTAATATTCTGGCTTCAAGCAGAGATAATGCAGGGCAGGTAAAAAGAGGATAAAAATGGCTTAAAAAATCCCTCCATCATTTAATTCTCGTAAACATAAACATATATATGCATTGGCTTTGAATAACTATTATAACATTTAGAGATGTATAGGAAGAGTAAATACACTCAAGAAAGCAGAGGGATTTTTGATGTTCTCCCTATAGGCGAAAATTCTCACAAGGACAATTTTTGTTGGATTTGCTTTTTAGCCTAGGATCATATTTGCTCAATTTCATCACAAGTTCACAATCTACATAAAAACCATTTTAAGGACTTAGGCTAAACCATCCAAATATGCCATAGGATTTACATGATCAAGTCAGCTATTGAGTTCTCATCATAGGACATCTAAGCAGGGTTTAAAAAACAAACTTAAAAAGTAAACATGCATTTTTTTGTCTTTTTGACATTTTTTAATTTTTTTGACATTTTTATAAAACTTAATAAACTAAAAGACTAACAACTTAAACTTTAAAGTGCATAAACTGTAAACATGATGCAATGCAGAAAAATAAAACATAAAGCAAATAAAAAGTTATTACAAGCCAAGTTGCGAGTTTTTAACCATAACCACAACCAGATTGAAGAATTATAAAGTCCAATTTCAGTCCCACCCCATACTTAAAAATTACAGTTTCCTCACTGTTGAAAAATAAAGTAAAGGGGAAGGGAACACTCACTCTCACTTACTCTAAAGATCACTGGTTAGGAGGCGGAGGAGGCGGCAGAAGCATGGGCCAGTCCTATGTAGTGGACGACCCTGGGTAGTAGGATGGCGCGCCCTACTAGAATGTAGAGCAGCTGAGACCCTGCTGATCAAAGTTGTAGCCCAAGTAGGAGCCCAATCCCTCCAACATCCTGCCGAAGCGGCGCTGATCATCACGCATCTCAGCAACAGTCAGCTCTAGCCTGGAGAAGTGTGTAGTCAGGTCGTCCTGCCACTCAGTAGAGTAGGTAGGCTGGAAGGGCGGAGGATGTGGAGGAACATACCTGTGGTGGGACCCTTGCAGGCCATCTCCACCACCAGCTGCATCATCAGCGGCCTCATCATCGTCATCGCCCCCCTAGTAGGCTAGGGGCTGCTGGGCTCCATCTGAATGGGGATCTGCCTCCCAGGACATGGCCTCCAGGTCTGGCTCATAGTTATTGAGCGGGGACCTCCTCCTAAGCGTCGGGTAAATAGTGGGATCTATGTCCGTATGATATGGCTGCCCAATCCAGGACTTGGACCAATCGGGGACATACAAAAGATCCATGTAGTCATATTACAGGGGCATCCCCATTTGGGGGTGCCTCCATCCAACTGGACCTGCTGCTATCACTCCGCCTTGTCGCAATACAGTAGAATCAAGATAAGTGAGCTCATAGGCAGTATACCTCTCAACGTGCACGCATAAGGCCCGGGCTAAGACAACCACCATGCAGCCGTCTAGGATCTCGGTGTCCGTCATGCGTCGGCACTCCAGTATATGCTCGAGCCATGCGTACATGACAGGCAAGGGCTCGTCCTCGAACAGCATACACCGCAAGGTCTCTATCTCGCGGTGTGTGGGGCAGTGGAGCTCATGTCTCGCCCAAATAGTACTCGCCAGGATGCGTAGGATGACTCGGAACAGCGGGCTAGCGATCCTGGTAGTGAATGAGTCGGTGGGGGAAGGGTATGGGATCCCCGTGAGGTATCTCCAGATGATGTTGGGCTTCTGGACCATGATGTGTGCCAGAGTATACGCGAACCCAAATCGATTGCTCATCTCCTCGAGTGTGAATCGGAACTGCCTGTTGCCGAGCTGGAAGGTGACTCGACGGGTGGAGGAGACGCGATCAGGGATCTTCAGTGTGGCCATAAACTCCCCAGTCAGGACGAGGTAATGGGCCTCCAAGTCGTCGATCAACCTCTCCAAGGAGATATACTCAAATGCCTCCTGGACGCTTGTGTGGAAGCCCAACTGGACCATATCTGTGTAGTGGTATCAGCGGGCTCTGCAAGCTCGGCTATTCAGGTCAGTGGTTATATCCATCTACTGCTCATCCGCAATGTGAAGGGAATCACGTGGAACAGTCTTGGCTTGCACCATTTTCAGAAGAGTGTATACAATCGGGTGAGATGATGAAAGAAATCACAAGAAAAATGAAACAACGCTGTCGAACTGTTGTTGCAGTAGAAATCGACCTTTAGGTCGATATTGGGTAGATCTGGCCAACTGTTGGGTTCGTTGGTGCTGCTGGAGGCTCACCGGAGGTCGGACACGGCCGGATCTGGTGGTGGAAGGCCGGATCTGAGTGGATCTGGGCGAGGGTGGCCAGATCTGATGCGATGAAGGGGACGAGGAGGGTGACTGTGGGGCTGAGATGGGGCCGGCGGCGGGATAGAAGCACAGAGAGAGATGAAGGAGAGAGAGAGAAGAAGAAGAGATGGCGGCTGAGAGATGAGAGAGGGTTAGGGTAAAGGAGGGTCATTTTCGGGGTAAAGGGTCAGGGTATCAAAATCAGCTTATTTATACAGAAATAAAACCGAAAATAAAAAAATAAAAAATAAAGGAAAAAGAAAAGAAAAACTGACCTGTAACTTACCTCCGACTGTAGTTGATATCGACCTGTGTGGTCGATATCGACCTCCCTCTTCGAGTCGATGTGGTCCGCTCGACCGGTTCTCTTGTCGGCCAGTTGATATCGACGTCTTAAGTTGATTTGGACCCTTTCTTCTGGGTCAACTTAGTGTAGTCGACCTGTAGCTCTGGTGACAGCCACCGATATCGACTCAGAATGTCGATATTGACCTCTCTTCTGGGGCACTCGATCTCCTGGTTCACTTTAAATAGAATAGCCACGAAAAATCTAGAAAGAAAATAAAATAATCTAAAAAAATCTTAGAAAAAGAAAAGAACTGGTTGCCTCCCGGAAGAGGTTGAGTTTAAGTCGCTAGCTTGACATATTTCCCTTTTTGCGTTAGTTCAACGCCAGGGTGGCGCGAATCTCTTCTTCTGGGTCTTCTTTGTCATAATACTTTTTTACCCAGTGACCATTTACCTTAAAGGTGGAACCATCATCGCAAAGTAACTCCACCGCTCTATGAGGGAAAATTTGATGAACCTTGAACGATCCACTCCATCTTGTCCTTAGTTTCCCTGGAAATAAGCGGAGTCTAGAATTAAAAACAAGGACTTTGTCATCTACCTCATATGTTTTTGGCACCAATTTCTTATCCTGCCACTTCTTTGTGCGCTCCTTGTAGATTTTGGCATTCTCATATGCCATTAGGCGCAACTCATCCAAGGCATGCAAGTCAACGAACCGTCTTTTCCCGGCTTCATCAAAATCCATGTTGAGCCCCTTGAGAGCCCACATCACCTTATGCTCAAGTTTGACGGGCAAATGACATGACTTACCATATACCAAGTTATAAGGAGTTGTGCAAAGTGGTGTCTTATAGGCCGTTCGATAGGCCCAGAGCGCATCATCTAGCTTGGGTGACCAATCCTTCCTCGAGCGGGAGACCGTCTTCTCTAGGATGGCTTTGATTTGGCGATTGGAGACTTCTACTTTACCACTGGTTTGGGGATGATAGGGCGTTGCCACCCTAAGTGTCACCCCATACTTGGCTAAAAGTGCTTCAAAGCCTCTCTCAATGAAATGCGAGCCACCATCTGAAATAAGAACTCTAGGAACACCAAAGCGAGGAAAGATGTTAGTTTTCTTAAACTTAGAGACTACCTTCGCATCGTTAGTCTTAGTTGCAACGGCCTCAACCCATTTTGAGACATAGTTCACCGCTACTAAAATGTATTTGTAGGGGCCTGAGGCAGGGAATGGTCCCATGAAGTCAATACCCCATACATCAAAGAGCTCTACTTCCAAAATTCCTATGAGCGGTGTCTCATTCCTCCATGTGATATTTCCTGCACGTTGACACTCATCACAAGAGGTTACATAGTTTTGCACATCTTTGAAAAGCTTAGGCCAATAAAAACCACATTGAAGAATTTTCGACGCGGTCTTGAATCCTTTAGCATGGCCTCATGTAGGGAGAGAATGTCAATGACGAATCACGCTCTCTACCTCTTCCTCTGGGATACAACGTCGAAAGATATGGTCTTTTCCCTGCTTGAACAAGTAGGGTTCATCCTAATAGTATTGCTTGACGTCGTGCAAAAACTTCTTCTTTGCCTACGAAGTTAAACCTGAAGGGATCTCGCCTCCTGCAATAGTATTGCTTGACGTCGTGCAAAAACTTCTTCTTCGACTTCGGGTGGTCGATTTTGACCGCTGCAATTGTGAACCTGTCGTTAGAAATAGTCGAAATCGGCAGAAAACTTACCTTCGGGGTCATCGATATCGACTTGGTCTGGTCGATATCGAGTGGACTTTCTGCCTGTTTTGCTTCTTGCTTCATCAGGTGCTCGTCAAGGTAGGAGTCATCGATTGACATGTTGTCTTGTGACTCATCTAGAAGCCCTTTGGGTAGCCGTGAGAGATGATCGGCTACGGAGTTCTCCGTTCGTTTCTTATCCTTAAGCTCAACGTCGAACTCTTGTAGTAGGAGCACCCATCGTAGGAGCCTAGGTTTAGCATCCTTCTTCATCATCAAGTACTTAAGAGTTGCATGGTAAGTATGAACAATTGCCTTAGAGCCCACTAGGTAGGAGCAGAACCTCTCAAAAGCGAAGACCACCGCCAAGAACTCTTTCTCCGTCATGGTGTACTTTGTTTGAATTGCATCAAGAGTCTTGCTTGCATAGTAGATGGCGTGAAGCTTTTTATCTCTCCTTTGTCCTAGGAAAGCACCTACGGCATAATTGCTCGCATCGCACATGATCTCAAAGGGTTGCGACCAATCTTGCGATTGAATGATAGGGGCGGATATAAGAGTTTTCTTCAACCTGTTGAAAGCTTCAAGACAATCACTAGAAAACAAAAACTTAACATCCTTCATTACTAGGTTAGTTAATGGTTGGGAAATCTTAGAAAAATCTTGAATAAACCTCCTATAGAAACCTGCGTGACCAAGAAAGCTTCATATGTCCTTAATAGATGAAGGTGGTGGCAACTTCTCAATAAGCTCTATCTTTGCCTTGTCCATCTCAATTCCCCTTTTTGAGACTTTGTGGCCTAGCACAATCCCTTCTCTTACCATAAAGTGATACTTTTCCCAATTGAGAACCAAGTTTGTCTCCTCACATCGTGCAAGTACCCTGCGAAGGTTAGCAAGACAAACATCGAAAGTAGTGCCATAGACAGAGAAATTATCCATAAATACCTCCACAATGTCCTCTATCATGTCGGAGAAGATGTCCATCATACATCTTTGAAAGGTAGCGGGTGCGTTGCAGAGCCCAAATGGCATTCTCCTATCTGCAAAAGTCCCATAGGGACATGCGAAGGTGGTCTTCTCTTGATCATCAGGATGAATAGGGACCTGCCAAAAGCCAGAATATCCATCCAAGTAACAAAAGTAATCATGCTCAACAAGTCTTTCCAATACCTAGTCAATGAATGGAAGGGGAAAGTGATCCTTTCTAGGGGCGTTTTTGAGCTTCCTATAGTCAATGCACATTCGCCAACTAGTTGTGATTCTCTTTAGCATAAGCTCTCCCTTCTCATTCTCCTCAACAGTCATTCCACCCTTCCTAGGCACCACATGGACTGGGCTCACCCATTAGCTGTCAGAGATGGCATAGATGATTCCTGCATCCAGCATGCGCATGATCTCCTTCTTCACCACCTCTCTCATGTTGGGGTTGAGCTTCCGCTGGTGTTCTATGGATGCCTTATGATCATTATCTAGGAGGATTCTATGCATACATGTAGTGGGTGAAATACCTTTTATGTCCTCACGAGAGTACCCAATTGCCTTTCGATGAGCGCGAAGCACTTCCATAAGCTTATCTACTTCCTGCATGGTTAGTGTAGCATTGATAATCACAGGGAAAGTAGAATTGGGACCAAGAAACTCGTACCTAAGTGTGTCGGGTAAAGGCTTCAGCACCGGAGAAGGTCCTTGTGGTATAAGGATTGGCTCTACCTCCTCCGTCTTCATGATCTCACTAGGTAATTCGTCTCAATCCTCTTGATTGAAGCTCCCAAATCAGCTACAAGAGTTAGCGTAAACCAAGCATAGAGCATTGCCAACTTTGATTGGGACTCGTCATAGTAATCCTGCAGAAAAGAGGTCGAGGTCGAGTAGGAATAGTCGATATCGACTGAAAGTTCAACACATACCTCCGCCTTTGAGCTGTCTGATGTCGAGGGGAGTAGGTCGATTTCGACTTCTGATGTCGATGTGGATTGGTCGATTTTTACCTCTACAGTCGATATAGACTTGTCGATTTCGACCACTTCTGTCGACGTAGGGTCCTCGATATCGCCTGTAAAAGAGGGAAAACAAACATGACTTACTGAGTGGGTCGATGTCGAGAGAGGGCACTCGATATCGAGTGGAATGGTCAATTTCGAACTCTTCTTCGAACTCCATGGATAAAGCATCGTCGAAGATCTCTTCATCACTCGTGCATGTAGCCAGGAACTCCTCAATGTCCTCGTCGGTGAGCTTTTCTACAGCTATGGCCAGGGCTTCCTCATGAGTTAGGGCCCTTTCCATCGGTTCTTTGCAATCCATGACGCTGGTCTAGACCGATTTGGTCTCCATTCCATTAACCTCCTTCATTGTGGGGTTGAAGGAGAACTCTATCACTTCGTTCCCTATAGTAAAGGTTAGTAATCCTCGACGTACATTGATATTGGCACCAGCAGTAGCTAAGAAAGGCCTACCAAGGATGATAGGTACAATAGGATCTTCAGGCATTTCCAATACAATGAAATCAGTAGGCACAAAGAACTTACCTACCTTTACCGTAACTTCATCAACTATACCTGTAGGCCTGACGAATGAGTTGTTAGCCATATAGAGCTTCATATCCACAGGTTCAAGTGCTCCGATATTCACCCTTTGCCAAATAGAAAGAGGCATAAGACTTACGCTTGCCCCTAGGTCACATAGGGCCTTGTAGCGATGTTGGCCAAGCCCCACGGTGATTGCAAACTTCCCTGGATCACTCTTCTTCTCTAGGAAGTCCATCTTTGAGCACTCCTCTGTGATCTCTTCCATGGACCGCTTCTTGCTAAGGATGTCTTCGAGGAATCGGACATAGGCGGGCATCTCGCTTAGGGCCTCTATTAGTGGGATAGTGATGTTAATACCTTGGAGGATTTTTACGAAATGCCTAAAATTACCTTGGGTGGGGTCCTTCAATGCTTTGGAAGGGAAGGGCAACGTCTTCTTTGGTGGAGGAGCCAAAACGGTGGTCGGAGGGGCCTTCGAGGCGTCGATGTCGACTGGAACTTGGTCGATATCGACCGGGATGGTCGATTTCGACTGTGGTTGTGGCTCCAAGGGCTCTGCATTGACCTCGACATCGACCTAGGGGTCGATATCAACTGTTGACTCGATATCGACTGGTCTGTCGATGTCAACTGGATCTGCAGCTTTCTCCTCTGCTTCTGTTCGTGGCTTTTGTAGTTTGTTGCCACTCCTCAGTTGCATGGCTGCGATGTGGACCGACCTGGATTGCCCCTTAGGATTTGTAGTTGGTTACCTAGGGAACATTCCGGACTGTCTAGGGATTTGTGCCGCCAATTGACCCAATTGGGTCCCTACATTCTTTTTCCAAATATCCATCTCCCTAATCCTTGTGGTAAGGTGATTGAGTTGAGAATGGATTTCATTATTGGATTGATCATTCTTTGCTTGATTCCACCTTATCTCGTCCAGCACAAGTTGTAGATCATCCTTCCGTTGGTCTCTCTCCGGGTGCCCAGGAGCTCTATAGAGTGGGGGGTCCCTAGGGTTAACCGGGTTCCTTTGTGGTTGTTGTAACCTTTGGTCTCCCCAATATTGGTGATTGGGACCCCTCATGTAGTTGGCTTCCTCATGAGTCTCCGCTAGTTGCACTTGTTCAGCATGGGGGCACTCGATGGTGGTGTGCCGCTACGATCCGCATTCGACACAATCTTCGTTCGCTGAGAGGAACCTCACTTGCTTTTGGAGCTTTCGAAGTTGATCTTTGTGCAATTGCTCCTTCACGTCTGGATCGATTACCTTAAAGGGTTCATATAATGGCATAGATGGGGCAGGCCTCGACGATGATAATGTGTCAGAAGCCTCAAGAGTCCCATATGTGTTGTCGAACTCCACCAACCTCCATATTGTGTTCCAAGCCTCTTGTGGAGCGAGTTCAAGGTAGCCATAGGAGGTGTAGGTGTTGATACTCTCCTTGGTTGCAGCATCAAGAGCATTGTAAATAATCTCCTGAATCACGTACGGTGGTTGGCCATGTGTCGGGCATGATCGTAGTAGGTCCTTGAACCTTTCCCAAACAGTCGACAAAGCTTCACCAGGCTTTTGTTTGAAAGCCATAATTTTCCGTCGGATCAACGCCGTCTTGGATGGAGGGAAGAACTTGTTGAGAAACGCGTCCTTGACTTCATTCCAAGTGTGGAGCGATCTTGGGGCTAAGCTTTCTAACCACTGCAATGCTTTACCTGTAAGGGACCAACGAAAAGCCTTTAGTTGGACATATTCAAGACTTTGTCCATCAGCAATAGTATCACAGAGATCTAAGAAGGTTGATATATGTGCCATAGGGCATTCATTAGGTTTTCCTTCATATTGGTGTCTCCTAATCTCAGTAAGGAAACTAGGCTTAATTTCAAAATTGGAAGTAGGGATAAGAATCGCCAATTCAGGCACTGTGAGCGAAGGATGCATGTATTGCTTTGCGTTCCATGGGAGGACGTTGATTTGAGCTTCATATTGTCTCCTAGCTTACTCCTCCCTTTCAGTACGCTCTCTTTGTGCCGCTTCTCTGGCGGTAAAATCTTCTACTTCCTTCTTTAGGCGTTCAATTTGTTGAGCCTGGGTCTCTTGGTTCACCATGGATCTTTGAATTCTAGCACGAAGGTGGAGATAGCTTTTAGGATCGTCTAAACCTTTGAACTCAGGTGGGCGATCAGCGCGTCGCATACACCTATAAAACAAAAACTAAAAAGGAACGTGAAAATAGACTACTAGGGCGTAATTGATAGCTTCTCCGGCAACGGAGCCAAAATTTGACGTGGGGAGAATTGAATCAAAATATATAATAAAATATAAAACAATGCAACCCTTAGCCTATTCAAATAAATTCAAGACTCTCGCTATAGTAGTAGGGAATCAGGTTTGATCCACGAGGAAGCGAGTCAGCGGGATCCTAGTAGCGTTGAAATCACGTCCTAAATATCGACTAGAAGCCTCGATCTCGAGCCCAGCACTCGATGTCAACCTAGGCCGTCGATTCCTTCTGCAACAGAAAACTTGCAGAGATAAAAACGGCAGTCGATATCGACTAGGGTGGTCGATATTACGGGTATTAATTTGACTTTCTTTCATCCACTCATACACTCTACCTCACACACTCACTCCCTCACCTCACCGGCTCACCCCTCTCCTACTTCACTGTAATTGCCATCCCCTCCCTCCGTCTCCTCACTTTCCACTTCACTATCACAACCATCCCTCCACTTCATTTCATTTCCCCCCTCCATCACAACCATCACAATTCCTTCAATCCTTCTCCATAATCTCCTATTCACCTTGCCAGTAACCACCACCGAGACGCCACCGACAGCCCCGAGCACCTCCAGAGCACCCACAGCAGTCCCTACTCTCCTCCTGCTCTCGCTCCTCTTTTCCGAGTTCAAATCGAGCCTCCCACCTCACTTCTTCCTCCTCCTTTGGGAGGAAAAGCAGCACCACACTCGCTCCTCACGAAGCCCAACGTCCCCGAGTGCCTTGCAGCAACCCAGAGGCTCCCCAGCGTCGCCGAGGCCATTGCTTCCCCTCCTCCCCTCTTCGAGCGCGAATAAGGTTTCGGTAAGTCTTTCTCCTTCATTTCCGATCCAAACCACTCTCAAGCCTTACCATCACACCCAGCCGTACCCGACACAAGTCCGAGAAGCCATCCCGAGCCTCCGACGACGCCCAAAACTCCGCTTGAGAGCTCCGATGTCGCGAATACCTCGGTGAGCTCCCGATCTTTCCTTTCCTTCCTCGTTCGATTTCGTATGTTCTTGTTTGCTTAGATTAGTCGGGCGGTGAGGGAGAGCGGAATGCGGGGAGTCAGGTGAGCTCGAGAGCGAGCGTGAGCGCGAGTCGAGCGTGAGTGGGAGGAGCGAGCGTTGCGTGAGTGCGAGGCGGCGGAGCTGAGGGCGCAGGCAAGGATGGAGACGCCGGAGGAAGGTCGAGGGCGGCCGGATGGAGGAGCTTCCATCCCTGGCGGGAGCGAGCTCTCGTGCAAGCAAAAGGCCATGTCGGGGAGGCTTCATTTGGTGATGAGTGGGACCCCCTCCTTGTTCTAAAAACCGAAGACAATATATGTATATATATTAGGTGTTGAACCGGATTGGGTTTGGTTCGTTTGGGTTAAAACATTGGTTTGGTTCGGGATCCGGTTGGGAAAATTATTTTAAGGGTTTAATTAACTTATTATATATATATATATTATATAATCGTTATATATAAATTGTTATTATTATTATTATTATTTCACCTATTTTATTTATTACTTAATTACTTAATTATTTTTTTATAAGTTATTTAAAATATGATTTATTTGAGTGTTTATTAAATTGTTATATATATTGTTTTGAGATTGATAGTGTTATTTAAATAGTTCCTTAACTTATTAACTCGTTATTAATTATTAAATTATTTAAGTATTTATTCTGATTTATCTAGATGTTTTATTTAATCTGATTTTTGTTAACTATTCGCCTTCAAAAAGTTAGTTTTGAATTATTTAGATTGTTCGGAAAATATTTCTAAGTGTCAAAAATCTATTAGGATAATGTTTTGGACTAAAATATATCGGGATTATTTTAATAATAATATAACTTTGGGAAATTGGTTTGAGGATTCAAATGTTTAATGTCAGGATTTGGCTAAGTATGCTTTTAAAAGAATTGTTTGATTATTGAGTTAATTATGAGCCTGATTATAAAGCATGATTTGAGACGTTGGAAATTCGAGATGATTTATGGAAATGAGAATGGAATTGTGACGATATAAGATGTTGAGTAAAGTTAAGATGATGATGGTGATGATGATGATGTTGATATGAATAAGATGTGATGATGAGAGTATGCCCAAGTTGTGGAAATGGGATGGTTAACTTATATATGTTTTATGTGAATCATATGTGTGTTATTTGATTTGCTTTGTGTAAGTTAGACTTAGACTTATTAAGTTACTTATCTTCTACGTGATCTCTAAATTGTCTGGACCTACTATTATTTTTCTTGGTTGCTTGGATTCTGCGATTCTCCAGGTAAGTTCTTTGAACTTACTCATGATGGGCACTTTATGCACTGGGTGTTATATAGTAGGCTAGTGTTCATGCACCATACGACTTAGAATCAAGCATAGGATCTAAAACAGACACCATATGACTTGCTATCTGTCTTTGGTAGAAAAACGGTCGTTATAGGTGTTTATCGAATGAGACCTTTTTCTTTATTCTTGTCATCCTAGTTGGCGCTTATTATAGAAAGTTTCTTGCACTCGATGATGCGGTAGGTTTTGGGTATAGAAATTTGCTTGCACTCGATGATGTGATAGGCTTTTTGGTAGTAAGTGTCATAGGACTCTTAGAGCCTTATGCCTTATATAAGTGTTGTTGCTTGCCTTCCTTTCATAGTTAGTAGGCTTATTGCGTGGGGTTGGCCTGCACCATAGGGTGAGGTAGCTCCTTTGATGGTGAGTTGCTATAGGATTTCTTAGGAGCCTAGAGGGACATGTTATTTGGCATTTCTTGTAACTGGCGCGCTTCTTTTTTCTATTTCTTCATTTACTTATCTGCATGCTTATCTGTTTAATTCCCGTTTTGCATTACGCATTTCATCTTAGGAATAAGATGCTTATTATATGCCTCTCAGAGTGTGTTTACACACGCGCAGGAGTAACCTGATGATTGACCCAGATCCCCCTCTTTTTTTTAGATTCAGGTAACCGTAGCCGCTATCTTTGGTTATATGGATGCTTGGCGGGTTCGGACTTTTGGCGTTAGATCGAGAGCTTGAGAGACCACTAAACTTTCTCTCTTTCAAACTCTTTTGCGTCGTTTTGACCCGGCTCTGTCGTGGCACCCTTTTGGATTGTATTTTGATTTAAACTTTATTTCCGTTTTCGCTTGATTTCACGATTAGACTAAGGCAGGTACTTGATCCCCAATGGACCTACGATCTTTATGGGTTCGAAATCTCTATTTCAAAGACTTACTTCTTTTTATTGTGAAAACTTGCGACTCGTACTCAGGTTGTAAGATCTAGTTGGAAGGTAACCTTGCCTTCTTAAACGTAACTCAAATAATTAGGTTTTCTTTCCTAGGCCTAAGGGAGGGGCAAATAGGGGAAAGAAGATCCTTATTTTCCGAGCTGTTACAGAAGTAGTATCAGAGCCTAGGTTGCTCAATCCGAGTACACATGAGTTGCAAAATAATTTCAAAACCGCCCACCGATTTCTTATTTTAAAGAAGTTTCAAAATCATTTCAGAAAGGGCAAAGCAAATTTCAGAATAAAACCGGTAGGATCTTTTAGTTGAGAGATAGGATCGCGGGGTTAGAACGAGGCGATAGCTCATCCTTTATGGATGTAGACTTGGGGAATGGGTAGGCAAATCATAGCTTATACTTTACAGATGGGCCTAGAAGACTCCAAGGAGTTTGCACCGTGGTGGTTGGAGTAGCGGGGTTCGAATGTAGAGATCGAGAGGTAGTTGCCCCCTCCGGTCAGTCGCCCCTCTAAGGGCGGCTTCTAGGTAGCTTGTGGTGTTATGTCTATTAATTATGTGCTGAGTGCTAGTTCCTCGAGCGAAAATTCAGTGTGGTTATGATTGTAGCCCTCTCTATAATTGCATGACCTGATGTGTTATTGTGTGCCTAGCATGTCCTACCCAGATGACCATTGAGATAAACTCATGCTTATATGTCATTATATCAATGTTTAGCCACATTGCTCTAGGCTCGTGTTGTATTCGCTATATCTCTTTCATATTTCTATGCCGCCACAATATGGATTATTTGACTTCTTACATTGTCGTACTAGTGATTGCATGAATGCATATGTCACTTGTTAGGTCCCCACATGTTTGATGTCCTCTTCTTAACTAGGCGCATGATAGTGTGGTCGCTCTTTTCTTATGTCACGATAATATGAGTTCTTTAATTGATGGATATGTGTTACAACTTGATGTATGCCTCAAATGACGCTTAATTCCTAGCATGCTTATCAAAATTTCACGCCATGGTTATCTCCATGCCCCTCTCATACTTTCATGAATATACGACCTGACACACCGGATGATCACACACTACGATGTATCTTGGGTTTGTATATGCATTACATATAAATATTATGTTCAGCTTTTGTCCTTGATTGTACCATGCTTTCACTTGTATCCCTAGTGTTCCTTAGAATGCAACTATGCAAGCTTCCCAAATATAGCCCATCCTATAATTATGTGTCAGACTTACCCTATCATATTGTTGTCATAAAGGTGATAGATGTTATTCCAATTTGATGTTCCCTTTCATAACATTGAGCCTGACTGTTAATATGCTTTTATGATGCTGGCATGATATTATCCCTGTTCTGATTATTAGCATGCTGAAGCTCGGTAACTTAGCTGATTATGTCGATACATGGTATTCTACAATATTGATGAGTATAATGCTATCTTGAGATTTATAACATGAGATTTCCATGAGATGACTGACGATTGACGATGTGTTGAGGATGTTACGATTATGATGTGTTAGCAAATTATGACTTGGTGCGTACGATTAATGACTATACCATGAATGACATGTTTAGATGTTGACTATTGGATTGAATGATGCTCTTATCATGATGAATTCTTGAGGATAATCTAAACTTGAAATGCGAAGATGTGACTTCAATTGACATTCCCTACGCATTAACACCCTGGGGAAGTAATCGAATATATGAGTCGTATTTGAGACGTGTGTTTTGATTGTCTATCTATGTGACGTTGTGCTTATATGACTGACGGTTGTGTGCCAAATACCTGATGATATTATTGGCAATGAGACTATTGATGTGTGATGACTTGCTAATAGGACGCTAGTACGATGTTATCCTTGATGTGCTTTTATGAGTTATATGGATTATGATTCATGATATGACTAGAGATTGATAGAATTGAAACTGATTTCTGAAAGATGAACCTAGGAAGAGAATATTGGATTAGCCCTTAGAGGTGGATGACTCCACCTCTTGAGTTCTGAAATTGCTTGACTAACGTCGGATTTGAAGAATTTTGAACGATGTTGAAAAGGACTAACTTGGATTTTGAAAGACCAAACGCAATTGAGAATTTCAATGATTTTGAGGCAATTTTTTTCCCAAATGCGGAACCTTTTGAAACTTCCAAGTTCCGGATAAATCTATGATACTTCACGAAGTGGATACAAGCATTTTATGGGGGCGCTTATAGGGTACTTGCTAAGACCTAGTAATGATATTGTAGGACGTTTAGAGTTGTGGCCTTTCCGAAAGGTCAAAGCGAGGATGTGATAGGGGCGCTTATTACATTCTTATTGAGACCAATTGGAGATGTCACGATCGTGACTAGGATGTTGTGAGAATCCCGGAAGACGCAACCGAGATGATTGCAAGATCCTTAAACATGGCCCTTGGACTCGCATTTTAAAACTTCTTCCTCTTACTTTGAAGTAATTTTAGTCTCGAGGACGAAACTTGTTTTAAGAGGTGGATGATGTAAAGACTCGGAATTTTAAAATAATATTTTATAAATTAAGAATTAATTTTGATTTAATATTGATTTAATTGGGATTTGAATTCTAAGTATTCGGAAAATATTGAATAATTCTGTCCTCGAGCAAACGATTTGTTTGAATTCTTTGGACTAAATTCTGACATAAATTTGTTATTTAAATTCAAACACAAATTCATTCCGTTCTATTATTCTAATGCTTGAAAATATTTTTGGGTGTCGTTACTTATTTCGGATTCGAAAGTGTATTTTAAATTGATTTTAGTTGCGTTGGGGTAAGTTCAGAAAGCGGATTTCGAAATTTATTTACGGGTATTAATTTGACTTTCTTTTATCCACTCATACACTCAACCTCACACACCCACTCCCTCACCTCACCGGCTCACCCCTCTCCTACTTCACTGTCACAGCCATCCCCTCCCTCTCCTCATTTTCCACTTCACTGTCACAACCATCCCTCCACTTCATTTCATTTCCCCCTCCATCACCACCATCACAACTCCTTCAATCCTTCTCCATCATCTCCTGTTCACCTTGCCAGTAACCACCACCGAGACGCCACCGACAGCCCCGAGCACCTTCCGAGCACCCACAGCAGCCCCTACTCTCCTCCTGCTCTCGCTCCTCTGTTCCGAGTTCAAATCGAGCCTCCCACCTCACTTCTTCCTCCTCCTTTGAGACGAGCAACATCACCACACTCGCTCCTCGCGAAGCCCAAAGTCCCCGCGGCGCTCGGAGGCCCCAGAAGTTCCCCAGTGTCGTCGAGGTCATTGCTTCCCCTCCTCCCCTGTTCGAGCGCGAATAAGGTTCCGGTAAGTCATTCTCCTTCATTTCCGATCCAAATCACTCTTGAGCCTTACCATCACACTCATCCGTACCCGACGCAGGTCCGAGAAGCCATCCCGAGCCTCCGACGACGCCTAGAACTCTGCTTGAGAGCTCCGATGTCGCGAATACCTCGGTGAGCTCCTGAGCTTTCCTTTCCTTTGTCGTTCGATTTTGTGTGTCCTTGTTTGCTTAGATTAGTCGGGGGGTGAGCGAGAGTTGAGTACGGGGAGTCCGGCGAGCTCGAGAGCTCCGTTGAGCTCGAGAGCGAGCGAGCGTGAGTGCGAGGAGTGTGCGAACGAGGAGCGAGCGTTGTGTGAGTGCGAGTCGCCGGAGCTGAGGGCGCAGGCAAGGCTGGAGACACCGGAGGAAGGTCGAGGGAGACCGGATGGAGGAGCTTCCATCGCCGGCGGGAGCGAGCTCTCGTGCAAGCAAAGGCCATGGCGGGGAGGCTTCACTTTGAAATGAGGAAGATGTTGATGAGTGGGACCCCCTCCTTGCTCTAAAAATCGAAGACAATATATGTATATATATTGGGTATTGAACCGGGTTGGGTTTGGTGCGTTTGGGTTAAAACATTGGTTTGGGTCGCGATCCGGTTGGGAAAATTATTTTAAGGGTTTAATTAACTTATTATATATATATATATATTATATAATTGTTATATATAAATTGTTATTATTATTATTATTATTATTTAATTCTATTTTATTTATTACTTAATTACTTAATTATTTTTTATAAGTTATTTAAAATATGATTTATTTGAGTTTTTATGAAATTGTTATATATATATTGTTTTGAGGTTGATAATGTTATTAAAATAGTTCCTTAACTTATTTACTCGTTATTAATTATTAAATTATTTAAGTATGTATTCTGATTTATCTAGATGTTTATTTAATCTTATTTGTAAGAAATTTACTTATGTGAATAGTCTATTTGATAACTATTTGCCTTTAAAAAGTTAGTTTTGAATTATTTAGATTGTTCAGAAAATATTTCCAAGTGTCAAAAATCTATAGGGATAATGTTTTGGACTAAAATATACCGGGATTATTTTAATAATAATATAACTTTGGGAAATTGGTTTGAGGATTCAAATGTTTAATGTCAGGATTTGGCTAAGTATGATTTTAAAAGAATTGTTTGAGTATTGAGTTAATTATGAGCATGATTATAAAGCATGATTTCAGACGTTGGAAATTCGAGATGATTTATGGAAATGAGAATGGAATTGTGATGATATAAGATGTTGAGTAAAGTTAAGATGATAATGGTGATGATGATGATGTTGATATGAATAAGATGTGATGATGAGAGTATGCCCAAGTTGTGGAAATGGGATGGTTAACTTATATATGTTTTATGTGAATCATATGTGTGTTATTTGATATGTTTTGTGTAAGTTAGACTTAGACTTATTAAGTTACTTATCTTCTAGGTGATCTCTAAATTGGGTAGACTTGCTATTACTTTTCTTGGTTGCTTGGATTCTACGCTTCTCCAGGTAAGTTCTTTGAACTTACTCATGATGGGCACTTTATACACTGGGTGTTATATAGTAGGCTAGTGTTCATGCACTATACGACTTAGAATCAAGCTTATGATCTAAAACGGAAACCATATGACTTGCTATTTGTCTTTGCTAGAAAAACAGCCGTTATAGGTGTTTATCGAATGAGACCTTTTACTTTATTCTTGTCGTCCTAGTTGGCGCTTATTATAGAAAGTTGCTTGCACTCGATGATGCGGTAGGCTTTTGGTATAGAAAGTTGCTTGCACTCGATGATGAGGTAGGCTTTTTGGTAGTAAGTGCCATAGGACTCTTAGAGCCTTAGGCCTTATATACGTGTCGTTGCTTTCCATCCTTTCATAGTTAGTAGGCTCATTGCGTGGGGTTGGCCTGCACCGTAGGGTGAGGTAGCTCCTTTGATGGTGAGTTGCTATACGATTTCTTAGGAGCCTAGAGGGACATGCTATTTGGCATTTCTTGTAACTGGCGCGCTTCTTTATCTATTTCTTCATTTACTTGTCCGCATGCTTATCTGTTTAATTTCCGTTTTGCATTACGCATTTCATCTTTGGAATAGGATGCTTATTATATGCCTGTCAGAGTGTGTTTACACACGCGATGATTGACCTAGATCCCCCTCTTTTTTTTTAGATTCAGGTAACCGTTAGCCGCTATCTTTGCTTATATGGATGCTTGGCGGGTTCGGACTTTTGGCGTTAGATCGAGAGCTTGAGAGACCACTAAACTTTCTCTCTTTCAAACTCTTTTGCGTCGTTTTGACCCAGCTCTGCCGTGGCACCCTTTTGGATTGTATTTTGATTTAAACTTTATTTCCGTTTTCGCTTGATTTCACGATTAGACTAAGGCAGGTACTTGGTCCCCAATGGACCTACGATCTTTAAGGGTTCGAAATCTCTATTTCAAAACCTTACTTCTTTTTATTGTGAAAACTTGCGACTCGTACTCGGGTTGTAAGATCTAGTTCGAAGGTAACCTTGTCTTCTCAAACGTAAGTCGGATAATTAGGTTTTCTTTCCTAGGCTCAAGGGAAGGGGAAATAGGGGAAAGAAGATCCTTATTTTCCGAGCCGTTACATAAAGCTTGAACCTTCTGGGTATGTCATTTTCTTGTGTTTGCTTACCGAGACCTAGATTACAATGACTCTTGTTTGTGTTTAACTTATCTTATTCTTTAATTGGTTATAATAATACTTCTTGATTGCGACTTGAACTAGTGTTGGACCGGTGGTAGTCATGATGCAGATTTTAGGTAGGCACCTTTAGTATGCCCTAGATGTTAGACTAAACATGGTCACGTACGGGTCAACCCGTGACCCGTGATCCAGTGGGTTGTAAGGGTTAGTATCCGGCAGGTTGATGACCCGATGGGTTCGGGTCGAAAGGTCGAAGGGTTGGAGCGGGTTGCGGGTTAGGGTTAGGGTCGAGCATCCCCCAACTCGCCGACCCATTGGGTTAGCCCGCCATTCGAAAAAAAATTTTGAAAAAAAAAACTATTTTTTTAAAAGATAAGTTTATAATTATTATGTATATTATTCTTAGAATAATTCATAATAAAAAAAATAAACTAACATGCAATATGCAATGGGGGACAAAAGACACCATCATTCTTCTCTCTTTATAGCATTGAAAGTCTTCCTTTCATTATCTCATTTTCAATTTGGGACAAGAGCATTGTCCCATATTAAAAATTGAGGGTTTGAATGAGAAGACATGAAGATATATCTATAATACTATAAAAGGGTGAAGTTGGCCAATGCATAGTATTTCCCACTATGTTCAATTATATCTTAATTTTTAATTATAATACTATAAAATGGTGAAGTTGGCCAATAAATAGTATTTTCCACTATGTTCAATTATATCTTAATTTTTAATTGTTTTTATGGTTGAAATGTCTATTTTTCCCTCACAAATATAATTCTCATCATATATATACTATGCCCTTTTAGGTAATTTCCTTATTTGTTTATAAAATGTCATTTTTAACCTAGAAAGTTTGAATTTAAAAATATTAATTTTTTTATTTCAATGTCCTTTTATGTCTTTTTAAAATTATGAATTTTCATATTTCTTCAATTTCACCCAACTTTTTATTTTTTCTTAAAATACCCAAGTTACAATTTTAAAGTTTTCTCAAATAAATCATACTTTATGTCTTAAATTAAATTACCCAAATTGTAAATTTTATATTATTATAGATAAATGGTCATATTTCATCAATATCACCCAACTTTATGTTTTTTTCTTAAAATACCCAAATGGCAACTTTAAAGTTTTTTCAAATCAACCATATTTTATGGTTTTAATTAAACTACCCAAATTGCAACTTTTAGATTTTCTTAATCAACTCAATCGACTTTAATAAGATGATGATCACAATAATAATAATAATAATAATAATAATAATAATAATAATAATAATAATAATAATAATAATAATAATAATAGCAAAAGCAATAATATCTTTTTTTAATTGTAATGATTATAATTTTTGAACTTACAGTATGTTTTGGGTTTCTTTTTCGCTTTGATTAATAAAAATTTTTAAAAACTACCCTTCTTTACATTTTTTTAATTGAAAGACATCATTCTTATTATCTTAATGAAAATTTCAAAATAATGTACTTACAGTTTCTTATAATGATGCAATTATTATTTTTTATTACAGAAATTTATAAGGAAAATAATCCAGTTAGAACTGTTTGTACATATGAATATTTACACGCATATAAAAAGTAATGTGTACAGTATTTATAAGGAAAACAACCAAGTTACAACTATTTGCACATATAAATATTTACACACGTATAAAAAGTAATTTGTACAATCCAAATACGACTAGACCGCGCGCATATGCGCTCGGCGCCTGACCTAGTATATATATATAATCTTCCCATTTCTCCCACTTCACTTATTTCCTACATTTCCTACATTGGAAATGAAGTTTGAGAAAAATATATTCTCATATTTTTCTCTCTTACATCCCACATTGAAAATATAGTGGATGAAAAAATTGATATGGAAATATAAAGTCGTCCCACATTTTTAACGCTTCATATCAAAATGAAGTGGGAGATAAAATGTGGTATGAAGATCAAATCTTCACATATCATTTATTTATTTATTTTAATAAATTTTTTTTAAAATCAAATATTTTATTAAAATAATGTAACCTGCTGGGTCAGCGGGTCGACCCCGAACCCGTCGACCCATGACATATCCGGGTTAGGGTTCAGGTCGACCAACCCTGACCCTTGACCCGACAGGTCCGACCCATGGCCACGTCTATGCTAGACTGATAGTACCTTTTTGAACTAGAGTATATACGCTTGGCAATGTAGTGACCTCTTGTGGCTTTTCGGGTTTAATTGTTGGTATTTCCTACGTCGTGCGCCTGAATGGAGATGATGATCTTGCTCTGGAGTCAAGTTGTGGTTAAGAGGCCGAGTTGGGTTCACTTGTAACACCCCCTTTATAATCCAAAATAGATGTTACAGCGCCAGTAATTATTCAGACTTGAATGTCTTCATAATTACCTTAGGCTTATAGGGACATGCAACCATGCTCCCATAAACAAGACGATAAATAATATATTATAGTAGAAGACTTGAAGTACGGTTTTTATAATTAAACATGGTGCAAAGCTTTTAATTATATTTTCCGTAAGATAAAGTGAAAATACAAAGTATAGAAATTTAAAAGACTTAGTTATATAACAAAACGTTTAAAATCTTTACTTGTATAATGTCAACTCTTCAAGGCCTCCTTATCTAACCTGCAAAATTTTGACTGATGTACATCGTATGCAGACGAGGCACACTAGCCAACCATTTCACAACATGGTCGATTAGTTCGGTGAAGAACTAGCAAATGGCAAGGAAAGGAATTTATGTGGATCTCTGGACACTTAAAAGAAATAAGAATCGGATAATTCTTAAGGAATGAGTAAGAAAAGAAAGATTTTAATTAACACATACCATACTTCGAGTAATATCAAACAATGATTAATTAATCCCCACTACAAGGCAACAATGCTTATTTTATGAAATATTTATTTATCACTCACTCATATCTTTTTTATTGAAATATGTTGCACTTGACATAACAGTAGCAACGTCATACCGGCACATGCCTATTTACCACTCCTCTGGGTAAAATGTATCATTTTGATAATATTCAAAATGAACTTTTCATGAAAAGCTTATAGAGCAAGATGTAACGACTCTTGACCTATTATGATCACGCACATTCACACACACGCGCGCTCGCTTAACACTCCTTTTGTTACTAGATTAGTAACACACATGTGTCACATTATAAGGATTCATTAGATGAACCCATGTACTTTCCCACTATATAAATTAGCCATCAAGGCACTTAATTTTTATGTAAGTTCAGCTTACATAATAAATAAGGATTAGGTTTAAAAATCAATCAAAGTCCACACCTAGAAAGTATATTACTGGCTTGAATAGAGAAGGAAGGAACAGAGATTTCAAGAATAAATAGACTTTGCAATTTATTTTCAACGAACAACTGTTACTGATTAAAAGAAAGATATTAAGTCTTTTAAGAGAAGCAAATGAGACAAAGTCACTTGCCGAGAAATCTGCAGTTCTAATGGACATTTCATGAAATGTTTATAGAGCAAGGCTTAATAACCTTGACCTGACATTACCATTTTATAATAATATTATTTATAATCACATCACAAACTATTCACAATTAATATCACAAGTTCACGTCTCGGTGATCAACTCAATTTAATCCACTTTAGAACATTAAAGTGGATGAAGTAAACAAAATGACTAGTATGGATATTTCAAGAAAATCTTAATATCACATACTTATAACTTAGCATGAAAGAATGAAGAACAATTCATGCTACAACGGAATTTTGGACATTTTTGCCAAAGTTTCTAAACATGTCTTGGAGTGCAATTATAAATAAATTACAAGAGTAAATGGATTTTGTAATTTATTTTCAAGGATAGGCATGTTTGATAAAAATAAACGGTATAAATTAAAATGAAAGACACGAAGCTGTAAATGAAGAAATGAGACAAAGCCACTTGCCTTGGTTATAAACCCGAAGCTTACGGATAATAAAGATTATGATCAACCAAGAGATTTAATTCCTTCTGAAGATGTAGAACCTCGATTGACATCACCAACTATATATCCAGACGCATCCAGCCACGTCGTACATAGCAGACAAATAATAATTTAATTAGCTTACGTCCAATAATTTTATCCTTAATCTTCGGCAGAGTCCCCTTTAAAAAAATCCTTAATTAATCCAATCAAACTTATATTCTTTACTTTCTGATAATCACTTGTCCAACATTATTTCAAAATGCCCAGACAGTATTAGGACTTGCAAACTTAATTTAGGATTTTCTTTCCTAAATTTAATTGGGCATTATAACGGCTTCATAATGCCATATAATCCAAAATAATTGGGCATTATCTCGACTTAAAAGAAATACCCGTTTTATCCACCGTTATATCGTCTTAAGAAATATCCAAATTTCTTAATATTAACGGACATCATAACGGCTTATAAAAGCTAATAAAGAAATATCCAAATTTCTTAATATTAACGGACATCATAACGGCTTATAAAAGCTAATAAAGAAATACCCTGAATTAAATACGATTATTATAACGATGTAAAATATCCATAACTTTAAAATAAATAAGAGATATTTTACAATGTCAGTACCATATTAGATAGGTTGATTACTCGAAATCGAGCCGGCTTCGGTAATTGCCCTCTTGTGCCGTTTACAAGTACGAATTATGTATATGTATACAAATGAATGGGAGAATGGAAAGCTCCCTATTTATACAAAATTCCATCCAATGAAATTGGAATGAGTGGGAGGGCAGCTGTCATCTCCTACTTCAAGCTAATCCACTCCCCATCATTACTTTCAATTTTTCTTTGTAACCCGCTTTATATCATAATTGTGAAAATTATCCTGTCTTAAATAAGTTTACATATTTTATCTTCCTTAAATATATATACCAACCATCTTTCACTCTACCACTTCGGAATATTTTACCAACTTATTCTTAAGCATGTCTTAAATATCCAATAAATTTTATAGCTTCTTCACTTAACCCTTGACATGCTAGCGGATCATCCATAGATCTCACTAAATTCCAAACTTGATAAAACTTGGTAAAATTTTACCTTAAAACTTCATCCCCGATATTATATTAATCTACACAATCCCTTATAAAGTGATGTCCTAAAAGGAAAATATAATTGGGGTATTTCATTACTATTGTGGCTGTTAAATCATTTTGAGATCTTTGGTCTTTGTTTATTTCTCTTGAGTTTTCGCCTTGTTCTGGCCGATGGCTTTACCTATGTGTTAATTTGCATTGTGATTTTACAATTTTATCCGTGTCTAGGGTTGGACCCCTTTAGAAACCTTATTTGTGGACTTTTAGTTTTCAATTTATGATATGAGTTAGGATACTGTTTCCGCTCTTGGTAGGTTTTATTTTTATTTTTTGTTGTAAGATCCATATGTAACTCTTGGCACCTATGAGTGCAATATCCTATTGGGATTCGAGTGCCAAGTAGCGACTAGGACGATTAGGTCCGATCGTTACATGAGGTGTGGTTGTCTAAAAATTCTTATTTTTAGGCCTTGCCCCCACCCTATTTATTATATAAAAACTACCCAAAAAGTATCATCTTTTTTGGAGCTCTTAATATATGACACTCTCCAAATTGTCCGAAATCGCCCTTATATAGGGCTCAACCAAAAAAAATCAATTGTTCCAAAACTCGGATTTTTTAGCCAAAATAAGCTAATATACCATATAACTCTTATACAATGACGCATTTAAATACTCACACTTTTGTGCGATTTTTATAATATTAATTTATTTGATATTAAAAAATGTACTCCCTCCGTCCCACAATAATATTGTCTTTAACTATTCATGGACGTTTTCTTAAGAAGCTAAAAACTATATAAAATGTCAATATTTTATTAAATATTTTTAAATAATATCATACATATTACTAATAAGTATAAAATTATTTTAAAAAATTAATTAAAAAATGGAGATTTTATATATTTTATCTCCTTAAAAAGCGTGCATAAATAGTATAAAGACAATTATTGTGAGACGGAGGGAGTATAAAGTAACTTGTAAGTAAACATTAACTCTAACTACCAATATACTGTAACGGGCCAAATATAAATATTTGGGTTACGTTTAAAAGAATTTGATACCTTCGTTCGGATCTAGCAATTCGAGTACCGGCTGAGTTTTAAAACCAAACTTTTAGTGCTCAAAGAAGGGATTTCGTACCCTAAATTCGCGAGAGGTCCATTGGGGACCATAACCTGTCCTACTCGACTAAGTTGCTCAAAACGTTTTAAGTTCGAAAAGCATAAAGAAGGAAATCTCATAATACAAATTGTCATGGCATGGCCGAGTCAAAACCAAATATGAGAAAATATAAAGTGGCGAAAGTGCGGAGTCCATAGTCAGTTTCTCTCTCCAATTGCGCCATAAGATACCCCCGTCATAACAGCACGGAATCAAGCAAGGGAACGGGTCGAGGTTTTAAAATTCATGGGATTATTATTTTAAAGTGGGGATTTCGAACCCTAAAATAGTCGGAGGGCCACGTGGAATCTTCATGCTGTCCTAGGACTATATCGCGGAAATTCATTTGCAAAACTAGTGAAAGCGGAAGTAAAGTACAACTTGCCACGGCGAGGCCAGGTCAAAACCAATCATATATTTTGAAATCATTTAACCAAATTAGTGGGGTTACGCAGGTTCTTTGCAATCGCTCGGGAATCTCCCACGTCATAGAGACAGAGAGCAATCATACCTAAAAACAAGTTGTACGAGCGGGATCAGACCGAGACATCAACGCACTCTGTACCGCAAGCGAATATACACATACGCTATAATAAAGTTGCTTCGATGCAATACGAAAATTAAATCACACTAACATGTTCCTAGGTTATAATATGTAGAAAAGAACTGTAAAGGCGCCCAAAGAATGCCAAGTGGCATATCCCCATGTCTCTATATTTCCCATACCCACTCCGAGGTAGGGCGCTCGGCCTCAGCCGAACCGTAAGAAATATATTCCCTTACCCACTCCGAGGTAGGGCGCTCGGTGTATACCGAACCATGAAGAGACATATATACAGATCATACTCATCGACTCGATCGGGGACCAAAACGGTATCAAACCCGAATGCCCCCATGACCCTAGCAAAGACCCTAAGACTCACAGATAACGGCCGTTCTATTTCGCAATCACATAAAGTGTTCAAATGCTCATTCATGTGTGCAATCCTAGCATGATATTACGTGGCATGCTTTAATACTTATGCAACACCTAGTATGTCATATAATCACAAGCAGGTATTCTCTTTCGAATCTGAGTAAGCCCATAAAGGAACTTACTTGAATAAGCTGAACAACAAAGAGACACGGTAGAAGCAGAATCCAAGCAATATCAACAATCACCTAATAATATAAGCGATAAAAGCGCCATAAGATACTCTTCTACTATTTAACACATAGCAACCTTGTAACAACCTAGATTATAAAATCCGGGTTACGTTTAGAGGGAAAAATTATCCCTCTGCCAGATCTTAGCAATCCAAGTACGAGTTGTTTATTTATCAACTTCAATTATAATCCTGTCCTATTTCAACTAGTCAAAAACTCAAAAGAGACAAAACGAGTTTAAATCAATATAAGTATACATTGCATCTAAATGTCCAACTAAACCAAAACATTTATAAAGTAAAGGTTGTATGAAATCTTCTTAATACTCTCGTCCCGTGAGAAAACCCCGCCATAAGAGCAATTAAGCAAGCAAAAGGAAGCGGGTACCTGAAACTATCCACGAAGTCATGCCAAGAGACGCATACGGGCCCTACAGACCTCGCTGAGGACATATAATACGCATATACCTAAAATAAAGGATGTTCTAATGCAGAACGGAATTTAAATCACACAAGCATGCTGACAGTTTATATATATATATATATATATATATATATATATATATATATATATATATATATATCTGTGTGTGTGTGTGTGCAGAAAGCGATTAAATGGATCCACACAGAATGCCAAGTGGCATATCCCAAATCTCTCAATCTGTGCCCACTTCGGGGTCATACATGTCCGTACCCAACTCCGAGGTAGGAGGCTCGGTCAGTGCCGCAGCCATCATATGTCCGTACCCAACTCCGAGGTAGGACGCTCGGTCACCGCCGCAGCCATATCATAATGTAAGACTCGACTGGGACCGAAACGATATGAAACACGAATGACCCAATGACCCTAGCAACGACTCTAAGGACTCACAGATAACGGTTGTTCTCTTTTCAAATGCATAAAGAATAGGGATGCTCATTCATAAGTGCAAGTCCTAAGCACGATACTACATGGCATGCTTTTATTCATATGCAGCACCTACATACTATATGACACATCAGGCATGAGGTCCTGGTTACTCAGTAAGCTCCCGTAGAAAACTTACCTGGAGTCTTCACATCCAATTAGCTAGCAAATAAGTCACTCAGAGAGTCATCCATCAGCAAATAAGCCACTCAAAGAACCATCCAATCACACTAGCAAGTAATAAGCAAGAAATAACTCATCAATACATATTTAATCAACACACAAACAGGTTTCCAAGTTATTACCAGACCAAATAATATTTTATTCAAGTAACCTCACATTCTCATCATAACCATTATTCTCAATTAACCTTGTTCTCATCAAGTATGAAACTTAGCTCAATATCTTACCAATATCATCACTCAAAACATCTTACTTCAGTTCAAGCTTGGGTTTTCCTTACACATTTGCTTAAGTGATTCGTCATCATCATTATATAACATCATATAACATCTCATCATTTTTTTTCATAGCCCTTTCCGTAAATCAACTCAAGATACCATGTATCAATCATGTTTTAACTCATATATTCATATCTCAATTACATACTTCATATATTTCATACCATAACTCACATAAGTGCTCAAGTAATTCATAATTTATCAAATCCTCAAATACTTGACCAAAATCATAAGTTCTCAACACCAAGGGTCAACAAGTCTCATTTATCAAAACTCGCATAACAAATTATGCTCAATAAGTAACCTAGGTAAGTTTATATTTCAAGAATTCATTTATAATCTCAACTATAAGGACTACTCAACAACAAAGCACTACCATCAAGCTTAAAGCACGCGAGTATAAGAATTTATAAAACATTTCCTTAATATAGTCTTACTAACCACCTTCATAGCTCAAAGTACAACAACAACTTATACGTATAACAAATTCTTAACTACAAATATAGGACACGTCAAGAGATCACACAATATCACTCATGTGTTTATCCAAATAATTAAGCATTGCACTTCATAAGATTCACCAAACATGCTTATGTTGTCAAGTAACCATGCAAGTAGGATATTTCTCATAAAAGATGTTCTTAACATGAACCCGAATTAGCCTCCTCTCCAAGATTTCATTGTTTAGTTATTACCAAATCGATCGCTCATCACTTATTACATTCAATTATAGGATTTATATCCAAGTCATCTATTTACAACCAATATTAATTCCCATTCTATAGCTTAGATAATCTAGTCAAACTACTTAATCAATTTAAATACACCCAAATAATGTCACAACTCATAAGTCATCACAAGTAAGCTTACGAGCATAACAAGTATCACAACATCTTTTCTATCATCTTAACCATATCTATCCTTAAGTCGGTTCTTCTAAGAAAATTCATGTCTCATTCTCACTTTATTAACTTAGGCTATGTCATCTATAGAATACCTCAAGTTGGTTAACCTATTAATAGATCTTCTAGGCGAAAAGTCAACAATTTATCAAGGTCATACTATATCTTCTTTATATAACTAAATAACCTACTCAATAGGGTCACAAGGCATAATAACTAATAAGCATCTCTTAATCTAGGATCTCAACTTTACTAATCTAAATAAGTTAATAAATCATATCACAAGGTATTTCTCATAAGTTAGTCCGTTATGCAAATTCATTAATCCACAAGCAATTAACCACAACACACTTATTTAGTCAATATATATATACTAGAAACAAGTGGATTACCAATTTAGTCCATTAGAAAATCAAAGTGAATTGAAGTAACCAAACCGAATTAATAACCAAAAGAAGATTTAATATGTATCCCAAATTCAGATTCAATTCCAAATCAAATAGAGTTATTAAGTTGGTGAGGCCTAGAAATTATACCCTAAGCTTGAGAGGGTTCAGATCGGGAGAGATGGAGTTCCGGGCGGCCTTCGTCGGACAACAGGGGACGAGTTGCTCGGGTACAGGTCCACACCCCCTTGCTGGCTACTAGTTTTGACAAGAGGGTGAGGAAGACGAGGGGAAGGGCGGCAGTAGGGCTTTGATTTCGCCCTCGGCAGCGGCGAGCAGGGGACAAGGAAGGAGACGCGAGCTTCTTCTTCTCCGGCTCAGTTTTGAAGCGGAATGTCGGGGAAGGGAGCTCTAACTACGGATCCGGCACCAGGTTGGCTAGGTCGAGAGCTGCACAGGCTCCGGCGTCCACATCCAGCGCGAGGACGGGAGCGAGGAGAGGGAGCTCGGGCTAACCTTCAATGGCAGCTGCGAGAATGAGACAATAGAGAGAGGAAGAATGGATGGGTGAGAGTGACAAAGAGCAAGGAGGAGGAAGAAGGCAGCCATGGAAACGGAGCTTGAAAGCTCGGGTTCGAGTGAGCAGAGGAGGGAGCTCAGATCCACGAATGAAGAGGGTGACGGCGGCTCTTCACAAGCTGAAAGTGGACAGGGGATGGGGGCGGGTATGGAGCTCATATATCCGGACAATTAGGGTTTATCTTTATGTTAAGGAAATTACAAAATTATCCCGCTATTTCTAGGTTTTGGAAATATTAGCACAATAATTAATAAAATTCAACTCAATCAATCTTATTCAATTTAAATACGCCATAAAATTTATCAGATTCACCTTGACAGGTTCAAAACAATATTTATTTATTTGAGGTCGGATATATGCCGGAATTTGATTTGAATAAAATAGAAATCATTTTGATCGAGGACGGAGATTTTCAAAATTTCTGAAATCTCAGAAATTAAATTTTTAATTTTAATCATAAGTCATAAACTAATATTTTAAAATTTCGGGTCTTTACATCATCCACCTCTAAAAACAAATCTCGTCCTCGAGACTAAAATCCTTTTAAAAACAACAAAACATTTCGAAAACTCACGTCAACTCCTCCTATGTCAGTCAACCAGATTTTCAAGGATTTAACAAGCAGTTTATCCACCTCTACGGGCTAGTCCCAGATTCCACTTCCTAAGTTCATTTCTCATGATCAGTCTCAACATCAAATTCAAATATTAATATATCTAAAACATCATCCTAGCAAGATTCATCATCACATCAGATTTCAAGATTTCTAAGTTCAAGATATCAACATATCAGAATTTATCATACTAACAAGTCCCATTACTAGCGGATCGTAAAATCACTAAAATTTGCACATTGCTATCCACCAGAAAAGAACACAATCATCATACTCACATATCACCACCAACTCAAAAAGGGCACAGTCAATCTCATGAAGTTAGAGTCATGTCCAAGCTAGGCTCAAATCATGTTTCAATCCTTGAATAAAGTCACGCCTCTCATCAATCTAAACGACCCGCTCTTGATCACACTATATAGGATTATGCAAGGATGACGCAAGGCCTAAGTTATAACCGAAGGAAAGAGACGTTAAGGACAATTTGACTAACCCTTTACACTAAGAGAGACTCGGATAGTATCTGGTGAGACCGAACACGAGATTTTCGCCGATGCCCATGAGAAACACTTAAGGTTGTGATCGTATCACTCAAATCATCACGGAACACATCATGTCATAAAACACACAACGTGGTAATCTTGCACACTAACATGAACCTATCTCAGGAGGCAACGATGATACGATTCTAGCACTAGTGTCATATCAGGTGGTAAGATACAAGATAAATAACCTATCATCATGAGAGCAATATCGATATACATACTATCCTCAAGTCAAATCGTCACTAACGAGGAATAGCACACATATAAAGACCAGGAATGTTATTAAAGTACAACATCCATACATACATAAGATAGATTTAATAATTTATCACCCGAATATACTAAATAGATTCCGTACATGCGTGAGAGGATCCTATATGCCACTATGGTGTAAGGAAACTAAACATAACAGGTAAAGAATAACATCAACATGTCTTAAAAGTCACGAAAGAATATGATATAGTTCACCGGATAAAGACAAGTGTAAGTGTGTGCTTCATGCATTTGTGTCACCAAGGAATACATCAACACATATTTCATACCACTATAAGCTCAACATGGTAGATAGTATAGTATCAACATTTTTTTTTATCAAAATAGGGTGCATAAACATACAAATACAATTTAAACCATAGGGATGGGCGTGTGAGCATACGAGGCTTAAAACTACTAAGGCAAAACGAGGATAGACGGGCATCATGTAGCAAGTAAAAGTGAGCATGTGCAATATCATGACCTATGCATAGTACTACTCATGTAAAATAGAGTATGATGGTGTCAAAAGATAAAAGATTGCTCCAATGATAATATTCAAAATATGTAAGCAATCATTATCACATAAAATCATGTAACAAGGGAAGATATGCAAGATAGGTGTACTATCAAAACCCTATTACATAAGTGTCCATACAAATAACGTAAATAGTGCAAGGAATCGCATACCACATTAGTGATTCGAAATTTCCACATGTTATCACTAACTCATGACGATAAGTAAATGCACGAAATCATATTTTAACAACTAACAAGATGTTGCATAATGAGTCGGACTAATCATATCATAGGAATGATCATATAAGTAATATAGAGATGTAATAATCATATAAGCATATTCTCAAATACTAAATTATCAAATAGTATTTAGTAACATGGCAAGGTGTAAGCATGCGGAGGTATGGTCTAACCACTAACATGGCGATTCACAACTAGACAAGACAACTATATAACCACACAACATGAATATAGGTGAAGTATAATCGAAAACGTTGTAAGTCTAAATCGATGGGGACTAAGCATAGATATATAGAGTATAATGTCATAGATATGCATACCAACTAAGATACAGATGGAAAAGGCACGACTGAGCTATCATGGGTCATGTAGTTATAGTAATCAATCACTTAGGGCATAAAACTCAATAATCATTTCTTTGAAAGTAGAGATCATATGAGGGGTACTAGTAGCACACAACACAGTAGGAGGGCACATAGGTAGCATGTAACGACATACATTACAACAACGCATAATAGGCCAAAATGATCATGCGAAAACCTACTAGGAGCATGAGAGATGTGTGAGGAGGAAATAATGCGACCATGATACAGTAGCGACTATCTCAATTTACACAACGTCAGGATGTGCACATACATGTCAACAAGGCATAAATGTTACAAGTAACTAGATGTAATCTCATATCAAGTCATGGATGCTTAAGTGTGGCTACCATCACAATCAAATAATAGGCTCCAAGGGTGGCATATTACAGGAGAATAACACGTTGTGTTTATCCAAAGATCATCACATGAATTTATATCGCTACAGTAGTGGATGGTCAAGCGACGTGTGAAGTCTTTAAAGTATAACAATTGTAGAGTTATAGCACAAGTTAAGATGGGACAGCGGTGAGGTATATAGCTAAACAAGACTTAGCACATAAAGCATAAAATCATAACATAACTGCATCGATATCATTTAATAAGTATAAACAAACAAGAGCAAATGATCATGTGATGAGAACATACAAATGATCATGTGATGAGAACATACAAGGATAACAAGTTTACTATGAAGCTATGATAGTAATAATAAAGACATGATGCAGATGGGGCCTACAGTCACAGCATAACTAATTTAATTATACCTAAAATTCTTAAGCATCCAAAAGGGCAAGCGGTAACATGAAAGAATGGAAAGACTATCCTTAGTCTATGATGAAGAGTAATAAACAATAATGTGGAGAATAAGGTCATGTAATTCACAAGTCATGTATCATATATGACACTAGCAACACCAGATGATCCACGTGTTCATAAACATAGGATATACATGTATAGGGGATAACATAGCAATGCATCGAAAATCAAACCAATCATATAACAAGACAAGGGAAACACAAAATGGGTACTATGGAAGGTAATACGATCCTAAAATAAGGTATATAAGACATGGATGGATCAAGTGCAGTGAGATAGGTATACATATCAACGTAGGTGCAAGTAGAACAAACATATATCACATTAATAGACCATAACATGTAAACACAAACAAGACTACAATCATAACCAAATAGAAGTTTCTCAAGGCAACATCGACTCATCCTCACTGACTCCATAACCCATTTCGCAAAGAAGTCTAGTTGTTTCCTAGGAGAACATTATACTTTTGGGTGGACACCAACCATACGGAAGACCTTCAAATGAATTTTCCACGAATGAACAAAGACGTCAAAAGAACTCTCGATACAAAAGACGACATCCAACAGATTTCTAACAATCACTCATCAAGACCCCCTTTTTGGTATTGTACTCCCTCAAGACAATCAACACTCTGACTTATATACCAGTTCGCAACAAGTTAGACTCATAAGGTTTGAAATATATGTGAGCAACATGGAAGGAATTTAAAAGAAACCAGAGCGGCAAGGCAAGAAAAGAGTGTTGAAGAGAGACAAGGAGTTATCATGGCAATTTATCGAGGTTCTCAAAGATCGCAAATAAAACTTCACCAAGAATTCAAAGAAGTCAATCAATAGGTCAACTTGCTATCTTAACGAATCTCTCCATTAACAAGTTAGCTTGAATATAGAGTCTCTTCCCTTAGAGAGGAGGAAACCCTTTAATCAAGATTCAAAGTCTACGTTTTAGAGATCATTCTTGTCTTCATTACTAAGCAAGTTACATCTATTCATCATTTCAACCTATAAAGGCCAAGTTGTACAAATCTCCTTCCCTAACCAAATAAACAAGCAAGAATTTATCTTATTGGAATAAGAGACATGTAAGTTATCAATTATACAAGTCAGACAATTATAGGATGACAAGTAGCCACACAGGCAATACATCATAGTTAACCATCATCGTTCATAAAACAAGGTAGAGGTGCATGGCATAACTTCACAAAATCTCATAAAGTTAAAACATATGAACGATGACACGTCGAGGGTAGGAGGGAAACTGTCATACCAATCACATAAATCCTATTTTATGAATAAGCAATTCATGTCTACTTATTGATTCACATGCATTTTAGTCAAGTTGTACACACATGATCCTCTTTTGAACAAATTTCGCATAAGAGAGCAATATCATTAGAATTCATCATCTAAGGTATCACTAAATAGATCATAGAACAATGTCATGCCAAAACATCTCAAGTAAGCACATAAGCGAGACATTTTGTGATACCTACAAGTATTCTATAGGCGTCCCCATGAAATACTTGTACAAGTATCACAAAATCGTCACAAGGTTCTCACTAGATTCGACCAAGTACTTTACAAACGTCCCTGTAAAATACTTGTGTCGACTTTGTGAAAACGTTATCACTAAGCAAGGATCGACAATTTATATCAAGAATCTGAATTTCATAAGTATTTCATATCAAGTCACTATGAACTCTTATAGTCAAAATATCATGGCTCTCAAATCAACAAACATAACTTCTCAATTCTCAAACCATAAGTTTTCCCATCAACTAGAGTAAGATTCCCAAGCCTGAGCTCATAGGCTTCCACTAACCAATACGAAACATCAGTCATAATAATGTAAATCCTCATAATCTCATCTCATGTCCTCATCAAACTAAGACCAATAGGCACCAACAATTTCCATCATAAGTGATATACGTAGCAGACAAATATGTATAAGTCAAATGCATCAAGAATGACAACAATTGTCCAATCCAAGTCGTCAAGTACCATACATTATATGCACATAACAGGATCAAAGCATGTTATAAGAATTACGTCAGATGTCATAACAAGGGAAACTCATATAAACAAATATCATACCAAGTCATCAAGAATAACACACATGAGTCACCAAACTTCTCCCCCAAATTTAGTTATCTCTAAAATCAAATTTACGAACTACCCAAACAAGATTCTAAATATGTCTTCTATGCCCATCCATAAAGTATAAAGCTAATGCTCTCTACCAATCCAAATCTATATCCGTAAGGGATAGCTATCGCCACGACTACCCAATCAATTCCAAATTCTCACTTCTCAAGGTGGTTATCTTACTTATTATCCATATTAAATTCATTTTGCCCTTTGAAAACATTCAAAACTCGTGAAAACCTTTGGGCTATTTTATTTCCAAAACTTAAAATCACCAATTGTTTTACAACTCATTTGTACTCGGATTGCACGACCGAGCTTTGATACCAACTTTGTAACGGTCCAGATTATAAAATCCGAGTTACGTTTAGAGGGAAAAATTATCCCTCTGCCAGATCTTAGCAATCCAAGTACGAGCTATTTATTTATCAACTTCAGTTATAATCCTGTCCTATTTCAACTAGTCAAAAACTCAAAAGAGACAAAACGAGTTTAAATCAATATAAGTATACATTGCTTCTAAATGTCCAACTAAACCAAAACATTTATAAAGTCAAGGTTGTACGAAATCTTCTTAATACTCTCGTCCTGTGAGAAAACCCCGCCATAAGAGCAATTCAGCAAGCAAAAGGAAGCGAGTACCTTAAACTATCCACGAAGTCAGGCCAAGAGACGCATACGGGCCCTACTGACCTCGCTGAGGACATATAATACGCCTATACCAAAAATAAAGGATGTTCTAATGCAGAACGGAGTTGAAATCACACAAGCATGCTGACAGTTTATATATATATATATATATATATATATATATATATATATATATATATGTGTGTGTGTGTGTGTGTGTGTGTGTGTGTGCAGAAAGCGATTAAATGGATCCACACAGAATGCCAAGTGTCATATCCCAAATCTCTAAATCTATGCCCACTCCGGGGTCACACATGTCCGTACCCAACTCCGAGGTAGGAGGCTCGGTCGGTGCCGCAGCCATCATATGTCCGTACCCAACTCCGAGGTAGGACGCTCGGTCACCACCGCAGCCATATCATAATGTAAGACTCGACTGGGACCGAAACGATATGAAACACGAATGACCCAATGACCCTAGCAACGACTCTAAGAACTCACAAATAACGGCCGTTCTCTTTTCAAATGCATAAAGAATAGGGATGCTCATTCATAAGTGCAAGTCCTAAGCATGATACTACATGGCATGCTTTTATGCATATGCAGCACCTACATACTATATGACACATCAGGCATGAGGTCCTGGTTACTCGATAAGCTCTCGTAGGAAACTTACCTGGAGTCTTCACATCCAATTAGCTAGTAAATAAGCCACTCAGAGAGTCATCCATCAGCAAATAAGCCACTCAGAGAACCATCCAATCACACTAGCAAGTAATAAGCAAGAAATAACTCATCAATACATATTTAAGCAACACACAAACAGGTTTCCTAGTTATTACCTGACTAAATAATGTTTTATTCAGGTAACCTCACATTCTCATCATAACCATTATACTCAATTAACCTTGTTCTCATCAAGTATGAAACTTAGCTCAAAGTCTTACCAATATCATCACTCAAAACATCTTACTTCAGTTCAAGCTTGGGTTTTCCTTACACATTTGCTTAAGTGATTCATCATCATCATTATATAACATCATATAACATCTCATCATTTTTTTTCATAGCCCTTTCCGTAAATCAACTCAAGATACCATGTATCAATCATGTTTTAACTCATATATTCATATCTCAATTACATACTTCATATATTTCATACCATAACTCACATAAGTGCTCAAGTAATTCATAATTTATCAAATCCTCAAATACTTAACCAAAATCATAAGTTCCCAACACCAAGGGTCAACAAGTCTCATTTATCAAAACTCGCATAACAAATTATGCTCAATAAGTAACCAATGTAAGTTTATATTTCAAGAATTCATTTATAATCTCAACTATAAGGACTACTCAACAACAAAGCACTACCATCAAGCTTAAAGCACACGAGTATAAGAATTTATAAAACATTTCCTTAATATAGTCTTACTAACCACCTTCATAGCTCAAAGTACAACAACAACTTATACGTATAACAAATTCTTAACTACAAATATAGGACACGTCAAGAGATCACACAATATCACTCATGTGTTTATCCAAATAATTAAGCATTGCACTTCATAAGATTCACCAAACATGCTTATGTTGTCAAGTAACCATGCAAGTAGGATATTTCTCATAAAAGATGTTCTTAACATGAACCCGAATTAGCCTCCTCTCCAAGATTTCATTGTCTAGTTATTACCAAATCGATCGCTCATCACTTATTAAATTCAATTATAGGATTTATATCCATGTCATTGTCGTTAGGAGGAGGATGATATGTCGAGTAATTACAAATAATAAAGATGTAATAAACGTAAACCAACTCCTAGCCTATGCAAATAATTACAAGACTTCCTCCCGTTGTAGTGGAAGGGTAGTCAGGATCGATCCACGAGGAGGCGTGTCAGCAGGATCCTAGTAGCTTTGGAAATCTCAAGTCTGCGTCGACCAGAAGCCTCGATTTCGACCTTGGGCCTCGATGTCAACCTTGGTTGTTGATGTTCTCTGCAACAGAAGACCTGAAGAGACAAAAACAAGTGGTCGATATTTACTGGAAAGGGTCAATATCGATGTCAATCACGAAATCGACTGGCTTAGAAGACTGCCAGTCGACACAGTAGGGTCGATATCGATGTCTGGTGCCGATATCGATGTTCAGTAACCTCCGCAGTGATGATCGTCATCGACTCAGAAAACTGTTGACGAACTCAGTGGTCATATCGACGTCTGGGGTCGATATCGATGTCTTCCTGCAGTGGGTTAGTTATTCCGTCGACAAAGAAAGGCTGAAGTCTTTAGGATGGATGAGGATGGGATTATCAGAAATAAGCAAAGGTTTATGTGAATTAAACTATGTAAAAGAAACAACTCCTAGGATTAGGGTTTACCACAACGTTAACCAATGCATGCGATAAGATAAATAAGACGGACAATTGCGCTATTTCACCCGAGGGACAAGCTTTCGCCGTACACTTACTCTTAGGATTACTCTTGCAAATAAACCTAATTGTCTCTACAAATTTTATGTTTATAACTCAAGCTGTTAGCATGAATCCCTTTTCTTTCGATTAGGACTAAACATAGAATCGTAGGAGGAGAGATAGACACAACGATATCGACATCAAATACTTACCTCAAGCGCGCATGGCTAACGTCGGGCTCACCCCGACCCTAAGAGCTTTGGGGAACTACTCGCTTCTCACCATGGAACTCATTGTTGATTGAAAAGAAGAAACTTGCATTAAAATAAACTCCAAAGCTTTACAACTCAACGTCAACTTTCGCAAACGTCAAACCCTAAAACTTCTATCTAACTCTAACTCTATTGATTGTCTTGATTGATGATTGTTTCTTGGATTGGATGATTGAATGCCAGCCCCCTAGGGCTTTATTTATAGGCTACTAATCCTCGCTATCCAAGGATTGTAACTTCTATCTAAACTATGAACTCTATCCAAACAATTAGGATAGGTCTTTTATTTTGATAAACTTAAAAGTAAAAAGTAAATAAACCTCCAGCTGCTATCTATCTTAAGAGTATGAGATAAATCCGTGCCTCCTTGAAGATAAAGTTTCCAATACGCATCTCGAAATCGAGTCTATCTTCTGTCGAGATAAGGGGTCGATATCGACCTTGAAGGTCGATATCGAGGTCTCTGTTCCTGCTCGACTTGTTCAGCTCCAGTCGATGTCTAGGTTGAGGTCGATATGAGGGTCGATATGAGGGTCGATATCGACACCAGAGGTCAATATCTATGTTGAGGGTCGATATCTACCTCTGCTCAACTCCACTTGGCTTCTACGTTTTGACTCCGATTTCGCTCGAATTCCTGCATGGTTAGCTCGAAACTTGTGCAGACCCTATTTCTTGCTTTTTAGCCCATTCTCACACAAGTTTATATTCTTTTCAACCTTTTCTTTGGAAGACGAATGAAATAAGAAGTCAAAAGATGCAGTAAAAAGAGATATAAATATGTACATCAAAACACCCCATACTTAGACTTACTTGTCCTCAAGCAATAACCAAGCAATAACCAACACCTACAACACACCCTTCAAGTCTTTGCCCTTGTCAAAAGCAACATCATAAGCGGTAGCAAAGTAAAGCAAGTGAATTTAACGTCATAGCACATATTTAGGCGATCCATAGGCATATGCAATTTTGATCCAACCTCACAGGGATAATGTGTTTTAACTCAACTCTCATGTGTTTAGGCTATGAAGATCAACTCTCAACTCAATTCCATATACAATCTCATAAACATTGTAATTTATAACAATCCACTTCGCAACCAATTATGAAAATGCAATAAGAACTATCAGGAGGACTTTCGCTCAATGAAAGACTTCAAAGAAGACTCCATTCGGTGGGGTTGTAATGGGGCTTGGTATGAAATAAAAGGGTATGGAATTATTTGGCTATGTGGTGCTTTTATTATTTGGGAATCAAGACTCCTAAATTTCAACACTTGCAATATCCAAACCATAACTCTTCAATGTTGCACTTTCCAAGCTCAATCTCCTATAATGCTCTTTCCCAACTCATCTTCCTATAATATGCTCTAAAGATGCACTAAAAGATGTAAACCATACTATCAACCCTTCTTTCAAACTCTAATATGCCTCCCAAAAATATAACACTTGTATGAATAAAAGACTTAAGGATTTTGGCTCATGCACTATATACATATATATCTCTCTCTTTTTTTTGACGAAAATAATAAATAAATATGTGCATTTATATGGTGATCCGAAAATCCTTTTACAAAATATGACAAAATGTAAATATGCACCAACCCATAATTTCCTTGCTCAAAACTGGACATTATGCTCTTTTCTTTCCACAAGGCATTAATCTAACCATTCTAAGTCTCAATTCCAAAAATGGGGGTCAGGCTCAATTCGGCTAGGGATAATTTTGTGGAGTTTGTAATTTCAGGCCCAGGCTAATGTTCTGGCTTCAAGCAGGGATAATGCAGGGTAGGTAAAGAGAGGATAAAAATGGCTTAAAAGATGCCTCCATCATTTAATTCTCGTAAACATAAACATATATATATGCATTGGCTTTGAATAACTATCACAACATTTAGAGATGCATAGGAAGAGTAAATTCACTCAAGAAAGCGGAGGGATTTTTGATGTTCTCCCTATAGGCCAAAATTCTCACAAGGACAATTTTTGTTGGATTTGCTTTTTAGCCTAGGATCATATGTGCTCAATTTCATCAAAAGTTCACAATCTACATAAAAATTTTAAGGACTTAGGCTAAACCATCCAAATATGCCATAGGATGTACATGATCAAGTCAGCTATTGAGTTTTCATCATAGAACATCTAAGTAGGGTTTAAAAAACAAACTTAAAAATAAACATGCATTTTTTGTATTTTTGACATTTTTCCTGTTTTTTTTTTGGACTTTTTTTTTCATTTTTTTAAAAGTAAAACTAAGAAAAAAAATTTAAACATGAATGCAATGCGAAGAAGAAAACCAAGTTATGACCATAAGACATGTTTTCCCCCCACCCCATACTTAAAATATACAGTGTCCTCACTGTATTAAAAAGAAGAATAAGGGTAGAGAGAAACTCACTCAAGTCGAGGAAGAAAATGAAGACAAGGGCTGCCTGATGGGGGTCGATATCGATGATTATGGTCGATATCGACCTCTATTTTTTTTGCTCCTAAGTCCTCGATGTCGACTTCAGGAGATGGCTTGACCCTGGGGGGTTGATTTCGACTGGCCTGGTTGATTTCGACTGCCTCCGCAGAAGCTTCTTTCCTTCTTCGTCGTTCCTTTTACTTAATAACCTGAAATCTTTGTTAGAAGTATAGATAAAGCCATGAATTATCTTAGTTTCAAAAGTTTAAAAATCCAAAATCCTAAAAACCATCTATGAAAAAATTTAAGGGTTTTATGTACATGCTCTAGAGTTTTGAGTCGCTAGGCCGACTTCTCCGTCAATTCTTCACGAGTCTTATATGTAGGGACCCTTTGAGCTTGAGCCTTCTCCTAGATCATCTAGGTCCTTTTGGTAGTATCGAAGCTCGGCGACCAAGGCTTCTTTGATGTTAGGTTCTTCTTTGGTCGCTTTCCTTCTCTTTCTTGACCTAACTTTAGCAATATAAGCAAAACATTGAGCTTTGAGCCTCCTATTAGTAGAATTATCAAAAATTGACTTAATTGATTCATCAATAAGGGACAGAGGAGGGTTAGGACTCATACTTGGGCTTACCTGTTTGGACCCGAAACGGAAATCTTCGGGCTGAGGGGTGGTCGATTTCGACCAAGGTGGGTCGATTTCGAGTTCTTTGGTCGATATCGATATGTAGGGGTCGATATCGACCTCTGTGACCCCATACTTAAGCTCCTGACAACGATCTGGCATACTCGATTTCGACCAAGGGGGGTCGATTTCGATGTGTTTAGTCGATATCGACTGGTTCCAGTCAACGTCGACCAGTGTTCTAAAAGGCGCTAGGCGGCCGCTAGGCGGTGGGTGGCCGTCTAGCGCCTAGGCGGTTAGGCGGGCGTCTAGGCGATGCCTAGGCGGAGTTAGACTAAACTTGATTATTTTCCTATATTTCAATGGATAGAACATGTCAATAATTTATATAATGTAGTAATATCTATAATATCACTCATAAACCCAAATTTTGTGTGCTTAATTACCACTAAAGTCAATAAATGTAAAAGCGCTCGTCCGACTGATAACTTTAAACCTACTAAAATCCCAAAGCATAGGCTTGAATCAAAAGTGAATGCATCCCAACTTGGGGGATAAAAATTACTATAAGCTGACTAATCACTCTCCTAGAAACTAAATCTAAATAATCACCCACCTAGGCGGGGCTAGGAGGGATTAGGCGGGGACTATACGGCACCTAGGCGGGATTAAGCGGCGCTTAGGCGGAAATCCGCCTAGAGACCGCCTAGGCGTAAAAATTCCTAGGTGCCTTGCCGCCTAGCGCCTAGGCGGTGCCCAGGCGGCGCCTAGGCGCGATTTTTAGAACAGTGACGTCGACCCTGCTTGCTGTTTCCGTTCTCGCCAACAAAAATTTTCTAAGCCTTTCATTGGCCGGCGAGAGGACTACTTGCTCCAGGTGCTTCGTTTTGCTCATGGTTGGGTTAAAAGAGAATTCTATCACTTCGTTCCCTATAGTAAAAGTTAGTAATCCTCGACGTACATTTATATTGGCATCAGCAGTAGCTAAGAAAGGCCTACCAAGGATAATAGGCACTACAGGATCTTCAGGCACTGCTCGACTTATTCAGCTCCAGTCGATGTCTAGGTTGAGGTCGATATGAGGGTCGATATCGACACCAGAGGTCGATATCTATGTTGAGGGTCGATATCTACCTCTGCTCAGCTCCACTTGGCTTCTACGTTTTGACTCCGATTTCGCTCGAATTCCTGCATGGTTAGCTCCAAACTTGTGCAGACCCTATTTCTTGCTTTTTAGCCCATTCTCACACAAGTTTATATTCTTTTGAACCTTTTCTTTGGAAGACGAATGAAATAAGAAGTCAAAAGATGCAGTAAAAAGAGATATAAATATGTACATCAGTCATCTATTTACAACCAATATTAATTCACATTCTATAGCTTAGATAATCTAGTCAAACTACTTAATCAATTTAAACACACGCAAATAATGTCACAACTCATAAGTCATCACAAGTAAGCTTACGAGCATAACAAGTATCACAACATCTTTTCTATCATCTTAACCATATCTATCCTTAAGTCGGTTCTTCTAAGAAAATTCATGTCTCATTCTCACTTTATTAACTTAGGCTAAGTCATCTATAGAATACCTCAAGTTGGTTAACCTATTAATAGATCTTCTAGGTGAAAAGTCAACAATTTATCAAGGTCATACTATATCTTCTTTATATAACTAAATAACCTACTCAATAGGGTCACAAGGCATAATAACTAATAAGCATCTCTTAATCTAGGATCTCAACTTTACTAATCCAAATAAGTTAATAAATCATATCACAAGGTATTTCTCAAAAGTTAGTCGGTTATGAAAATTCATTAATCCACAAGCAATTAACCACAACACACTTATTTAGTCAATATATATATACTAGAAACAAGTGAATTACCAATTTAGTCCATTAGAAAATCAAAGTCAATTGAAGTAACCAAACCGAATTAATAACAAAAAGAAGATTTAATATGTATCCCAAATTCAGATTCAATTCCAAATCAAATAGAGTTATTAAGTTGGTGAGGCCTATAAATTATTCCCTAAGCTCGAGAGGGTTCAGATCGGGAGAGATGGAGTTCCGGGCGGCCTTCGACGGACAACAGGGGACGAGTTGCTCGGGTACAGGTCCACACCCCCTTGCTGGCTACTGGTTTTAACAAGAGGGTGAGGAAGACAAGGGGAAGGGCGGCAGCAGGGCTTCGATTTCGCCCTCGGCGGCGACGAGCAGGGGATAAGGAAGGAGACGCGAGCTTCTTCTTCTCCGGCTCAGTTTTGAAGCGGAAAGTCGGGGAAGGGAGCTCAGCTACGGATCCGGCACCAGGTTGGCTAGGTCGAGAGCTGCACAGGCTCCGGCGTTCACATCCAGCGTGAGGACGGGAGCGAGGAGAGGGAGCTCGGGCTGACCTTCAATGACAGCTGCGAGAATGAGACAACAGAGAGAGGAAGAATGGATGGGCGAGAGTGACAAAGAGCAAGGAGGAGGAAGAAGGCAGCCATGGAAATGGAGCTTGAAAGCTCGGGTTCGAGTGAGCAGAGGAGGGAGCTCAGATCCACGAATGAAGAGGGTGACGACGGCTCGTCACAAGCTGAAAGTGGACAGGGGATGGGGGCGGGTATGGAGCTCATATATCCGGACAATTAGGGTTTAGCTTTATGTTAAGGAAATTATAAAATTATCCCGCTATTTCTAGGTTTTGGGAATATTAGCACAATAATTAATAAAATTCAACTCAATCAATCTTATTCAATTTAAATATGCCATAAAATTTATCAGATTCACCTTGACAGGTTCAAAACAATATTTATTTATTTGAGGTCGGATATATGCCGGAATTTGATTTGAATAAAATAGAAATCATTTTGATCGAGGACGGAGATTTTCAAAATTTTCGAAATCTCAGAAATTAAATTTTTAATTTTAATCATAAGTCATAAACTAATATTTTAAAATTTCGGGTCTTTACAAACCTTTTCACAAGACATTCCCAAAGGAAGTAACTAATTTTCGACAAAGTATCCGAAATATCCAAATCTAGGTCAAACTCGGTCAATTTGTTATTATAGAAATTCCAACACCTTGTCTTCCAACACAATTCTCAAAAGATATTTCCAACTTAGAAATGCCCTTTAAAATAATTTCTTAGAATATATATAAGACTAAAGTAACACACCTCCAAATTGATGAATAAATCATTTTAAGTTTCTCAACTAAAACATATTAAAATCATCACAAAGGCACTTATCCAAATCATTTTTGCTTCAAACCATTTTATAATATATAACACTTTCCGGAATTTATTTTCATAAAATCAGATTTGTCATAATAATAATAATAATAATAATAATAATAATAATAATAATAATAATAATAATAATAATAATAATAATAATAATAATAACGTTACCATATAATATAACAACATATATATCACATATATCCTTAAAAGAGCCCACCAAACAATAAAATCTAACCCAGCCGGCCCAACCCTCTTACCCTTTACTAGATCCGACCTGAACCCTTAAATATAAACCCAGCCCGATTTCTTGCCCCAAAGAAAAGGCCCACACTCCCCAGCCAGCCCGAACACAGTAAAAAAAAAGGAAGGGGGACCCGCAAGCCAGCACATAACAACACACACAAAAAAAGGATGGGGCCCAGCTGACTGGGCGCCCATGTGGCAAAGTGGGGGACCCACGCCCCATCCTCTTCCTCTGTCAACAGAACAGAACAGAGAGAAGGGAACGCAACTCTGCACACGGGAGAAAATGGAGGAGGAAGAGGGGAGGAGAACCTCCGACGGCGGTGGAGCTGGGCTCCAGCCACCCGACACACACCCACAGTCGGACACAGGAAGAGAGGGAGGGAGAGGAGCTCACCTAGGGCTTCGTCTTGCCGGAACCGGAGCTCGGGAGGTGGTGTTTGGGCTCGCTGGAGATGGGTCGACACTCGAATCGGCCTGGGAGGGGATCCATGGGGTTAAAGGTGAATCTTTTAAACCATTTTAGGAAGAAAAGCGGAGGAAGAACTCATCGGGACGTGTGGACAGAAAACAGGGGAAGGGGAGAGGAAATGGGTCCGACGGGGGTCGACTCTGGCTTCGATGGCTGCTGCTGAGTGTTGAGGAGGAAAGAGTTGGGTGCTCTTGGCTGGGAAGCAAGGTGGCTGGGGAGAGAGCTCTTCGGAAAAACAGAGCTCGGAGCTCTGGTTCCGCTCGAAAATGGAGCAAGGAGGCGACGAATGGGATGGTGGTGGCTGCGGTGTGGGCCGACGGTGAAGAACAAGGAGGAGGAAGTTCCTCAGCTTTTCAAAGGGGGAGAAGAGGGTGTGTTGATTCAAAATGAAAGGGTTGTGTGTTGGATGGATTGCAGAGGAAAGTATGTGAAAAGGTGAGGGAGATGGGTGGTGGGAGGAGGAGAGTAGAGCTGGGTTTTGGTATAAAGAAATCAGAGATTTTGAAAATGAAATCAACAAGGGGATTTGCTTCTGAAAAGTGGCATGGGGCTTGTTTGGATTGCCAAAACAAGAGGGTGCAGGAGGGTGATGGAAGAGGGTGGAGAGGGGTTGTGGCCTAGCCAAAAATGGGAGGGAGCAGCTCTTGGGTGTGCAGCTGCTGCGTGAGAGGGAGAGGGAGAGAGAGAGAGAGAGAATAAATATATAAATAAAGTAAAGTAAAGTAAAATGGAATGGTCCCCACTCGCCTCACAATTTTTGAATTTCCGACGCTAAATTCCCAATCCGCTCATAAAACGAAATCCCGACGCTAAGAATTTAAATTGAAATCTAATTCATTTCGGATAATAAAATTAATTCTCGAATACTCAAAAGCGGAATTCAATTCCGTCAAAATCCAAATTTTAAAATGAGGACGGACGGATTTATAAAAATCGACCTTGCCCGAGGATAAGTTTTCTTCCATTTATACGAATAAAATAATCGTATTTTCAAGTAATTTAAGTAAAATAATAATCATATAATATAAAAATATATTTGGTCTTTACACTGAAGACCTCGCTGAGGACATATAATACGCTCTAAGCCTAGATGAGAATGATCTAATGCCATACTGGAATATTAAGCACACAAGCATGCTGACATTTTATATATAATGACAGAAATGCAGTAAATGGGCCCACACAGAATGCCAAGTAGCATGTCCCAATCTCTCAAAACCCATGCCTCAGCCGGGGCGGGTATCTCTCTCATGTCCGTACCTCAGCCGGGGTCAGATGTCCGCCTCAATCAGGGCCAGACGACTCGGTCGGTGCCGTAGTATATCTCATGCCTCAGTCCACACCTCAGCCGGGGTGGGACACTCGGTCACCGCCGCAGTCATATATATAACTCAGTAAATCATGCTCTGAGATGACTGGATAGCAGGACAAACCCGATGGAGCTGGGTTGTCCTATGACCCTAGCAACGACTCTAGACTCACAACTTACGACGGTCGTTTCTACCATTCGTAATCAAGATAAGTAAATCAAGATTATCGAGTGCAACAGTAATCTAATCAAGATAAGTAAATCATATCATGAAGATATAAATAAGGAATGACCACACTATCAGAAACCTATTTAGGGAGAGAGCAAACAATAATGCTGGCATATATAGCACGAAATTGTACAAGTAACAATCAAGGGTCCTACATGATACTAATAGCTCGACATAATGTACGATACATATCTACATTGAATCAGTTAACACAACGATATGCAAGAATTTGATTAACTCATATTACAATGATATAGAAGCATGGAAGAAATGTACTAATGCATAATACGAACCCCAAATAACGTGGCAATATGAATAAATACAGGGACATGTGTTCAAATCATTAGATATCTAAATAAGACATGCATTACCATGATACTACATCAAATAATGTGAGCACATATGGGACTACTATTATTACCTAGCAAAATCTCCAAGGGCATCATTGGCTTACTGATTCAATAGTCCATTTCCCGAGGAACGTGCGTATGACTCATTTTGGGTAAAGTAGAAGAATACCAAAGTTGTTTCTCGAGGAAGGATGGTCAAGCTCTAGATAAAGCCTTATGATGAGAAGGCACCTGTGGACCCCTTACAGGAATCGAATAGGTCGGCTCTCCAAACAACCCGCTCAAAATCATGTCGAGAACCCTGGATCATTTGAAGTTGACATCTTAGTACATTAATTACCTCGTGGCATGACCTATGGCATCATGTACCATAATCCATCACGCACTTAAGTAATCAATACACCTAATTAGAACTATTGAATATGAGTAGATTCCCAACCCAATTCCCGTGGAAGACATCGATATCAGGGAGAAAGACTCGATAAGGACATCAAGTAGGGGCACGGGAGGAGACCGAAGAAAGGTAAGCAGATAACTGAATGATGACAGAGATGATTCCACAAGAGTTGAAATCCGACTCTATAGTAAGAAATAGCTCCCCCGCTATTCCGTTCGAACAAAGATTCATCCCAAAATTCCAATTATAACAATCAGATTAACAAGAGGAATTTTTACAACAGTTAGCACAGAATTAATAGGCAATAATTAATCTGGTACCCTTAGAGGGGAGTCGCCCTTGGGCCCAATTTATAAATAGAACAAGCAAGCTACCTAGAAGTCACCCTTCGAGGGGCAACTGACCGGAGGGGCAACTACCTCGCGATCTCTATAACTAACCCCGCTACTCCAACCGTCACGGTGCAAACTCCTTGCAGTCTTCCAGGCCCTCTGTAAAGTATAAATCTAAGTTTTGCCTACCTTTCCCAAGTCTATATCCAATAGGGATGGTCTATCGCCTTTCTACCCACTCGATTTCCCTTTTTCCGGCTTTCCTTATTTTAAGTCAAGTTTATTAAGCTATGTTCATTAATTTATCCGTATTAAATTCATTTTGCCCTTTAAAATTCTTCAAAATCCTTAAAAAAAAATTGGGCAATTTTCAAAGTCATACTTCAACCCATTTGTACTCGACTCGTGCAACCCAAGCTCTTATACCACCTTTGTAACGGCCCAATATAAATATTCGGGTTACGTTTTGAAGGATTGGATACCTTCGTTCGGATCTTGCAATTTGAGTACGGGTTGAGTTTTAAAACAAAACTTTTAGTGCTCAAAGAAGGGATTTCGTACCTTAAATTCGCGAGAGGTCCATTGCGGACCATAATCTGTCCTACTTGACTAAGTCGCTCAAAACGTTTTAAGTTCGAAAAGCATAAAGAAGGAAATCTCATAATACAAATTGTCATGGCATGGCCGGGTAAAAACCAAATATGAGAAAATATAAAGTGGCGAAAGTGCGGAGTCCATAGTCAGTTTCCCTCTCCAATTGTGCCATAAGATACCCCCGTCATAACAGCACGGAATCAAGCAAGGGAACGGGTACCTAAAACTATACCACGAACCAAGGTCGAGTCACTCATGCGGGCCCTGAAGACCTCACTGAGGACATATAATACGCTCTAAGCCTAGATGAGAATGATCTAATGCCATACTGAAATATTAAGCACACAAGCATGCTGACAGTTTATATATAATGACAGAAATGCAGTAAATGGGCCCACACAGAATGCCAAGTGGCATGTCCCAATCTCTCAAAACACATGCCTCAGTCGGGGCGGGTGTCGGATGTCCGCCTCAATCGGGGCCAGACGACTCGGTCCGTGCCGTAGTATATCTCATGCCTCAATTCACACCTCAGCCGGGGTGGGACACTCGGTCACCGCCGCAGTCATATATATAACTCAGTAAATCATGCTCTCTGATGACTCTATCAGGACAAACCCGATGGAGCTGGGTTATCCTATGACCATAGCAACGACTCTAGACTCACAACTTACGACGGCTGTTTCTACCAATCGCATTCAGAATACGTATGCTCATATGTTAATATAGAACCTAGGCATGCTACTACATGACATGTTATTATAATGCCTACATACTATATGACACATCAGGCATGAGGTTCTAACTCGAGTAAGCCCCGAAGGACTTACCTGGAGGCGCCGAACAGCAAAGTAAAGCAGGTAATGCAGCAAGAGTAATCTAATCACATCACAGATCACCTAACAATATAATAAGCAACAATTATAAGTGTAAGCACGGAAGGACCCATTTACCCCTACCCAGAACTAAGTAAAGCTAAAAGAAACTCATTTATCATCATTAAGCCATATCATCGCATAGTCTCGTCTCATCTCATATTCCCACATCTTCCTTAATTCAGTCATAATATTATCATCATATTTCATTATAGCTTATCCTATATATCATTTCGCATGTATCATCATGCAATATCTCATATAATCTCATAACATCATATGTCCTCTCCTAACAACTTATAACAACATCATATCATATCTCATAACCACTTAAGATTCCATGTATCAATCATGTTGAAACTCATATACACATCATGCTATAACTCACATATATTCATATTCATGTCATAACTCAAGTAAATTGGTTCCAAAGTTTCTCAAGTCATTAAATCTCAAGGAAGTCAATTCAATAGTCAAACAATTTATTCTAAATTAATACTTAGCCAATTCCGATATTAAACATTTAAACCTCCTTTTAAATCTATTTCAACAAGTCAAGTCATTAAAATAGTTCTGGCATTTCGAAATATTTTTAGGCGAAACTAATTAAAATAACCCAACCTTTAAGGGGGTGTTAAAAATATATCCATACCTTTTAAATGTAAGATAAATATCTCAACCTTTTTAAGGGATGGTAATATAATATACCAAAATTTTCTCCCCCACAAAAGTGCTTACATGGCACATATGTGGCAAAAAATAATGATCATATCTTAATGCTCGAATTATACAAAGTATAGTCTAGATTGTCATGAAAACTTTAAAAAAAGTAAAAGTCTCTTTTGTAAAAAAAAATCACTCAATTTAATACGTTTTTATAGATTATAATTAAATTTAATCAAAGCAAATATAATAAAACAAGTAAATATTTAAAATATAATTTTCAATATCTTGATTGTGTAAACTATCATTCAAGTTTATTAGATTAAATTAGATTGGTTTTTAAGTTTATCTTAATTTTTTTATTTTGGATTTAAGAAAAAATAAAAAATAAAAAAATTACATTCTTTTATATATTTTTTAATAATAATAATTTACTTCTTATATATAAATGAACACCATTGAATAATCTTAATAATTAAATTTTCATTTCAACTTCGTAGTAACATAAAGTTTATAATTGACAAAATATTCTTCTGTTTTGATAAGTTAAATCACTAGCTAATCATTTACTAATTGAAAATATGTTATTTCGCTTTACATTTTTTTTATGTGGCTTGTTATAGATATTGATTTAAAAAAAGATATAAAAAGTTAGGTACAAATTAAATCTAAAACCACGAAAGTTTATTAAATAAAATTGTAAACTCGTCTAATTTAATTTTATATGTTTTATTTGAATTGAAAATACATGAGTAATAAAATACAAAAAATAAGAATTTTATTGGAGAGAAATCATTAGAATATTATATTACCATCACTTATAAAGGTCGGGATATTTATCTTACATTTGAAAGATTGAGATATATTTTTAACACCCCCTTAAAGGTTGGATTATTTTATTTAGTTTCGCCATATTTTAAACAACTTAAATAATTCAACTAACCATATAATGCCAAAAATAACTTATTCACATAAATAATTCTCAAACAAATCAAATCAAATAAATAAATAATAATTCAGAAGGTATAATTAAATAATTCAAAAAAATATATACTTAAATAACACAATAAATAATAAAGAGTCAACAAGTTGATGGACCATATAATAATCGAGAATATCCTTAAAACAATATGCAACCAATTAAGTAAATACTCAAATAAGTCAGATTTTTAAATAACTTATAATAAATATTTCAATTAATTAAGAAATAATTAAAACAGAATAAATTAATAAATAATAAATAAAAATTTATATAACAATTATATAGTATATAAAAAAATTAAATAAAACAAATAAGACATAACAATCGACCCAGAAAAACCCAAAATGAAGGCCCAAACCCGGTTCCGAAAACCGAGCCCAGGACCCGGCCCAAATCTGATTTAAACCCAAGTGAACCGGCCAGAATAAAAGGAGAGAACCGGGACAAAAAAAAAAGAAAAGGAAGGAGTGAACCGGCCAGCCTGAACCCGCCTCCAACCTCTGGCCCTGTTCGAACACCGGAAAAGGATAAGGGAAAAGGGGCTCGCCGGAGACCCTTTCCAACCCAACACTCGCCCATCCTAATCGACTCCCTTCCCCGACCTCAACCCACACAGAAAGAGTGAAACAAGAGCAAGGAGGAAGGAGGAAGGGTCCGATTGGCTCATTTCAGCTCTGGCGGTGATGGATTCGAGTCGCTCTTGGCCTGGGAAAAAAGGGTAGGGCGTAAATGGGGAGCTTTATACCATTTTAGAGAGAAAGGGGAAGAAGAGAAGCTCACCTGGATGTGTGGACGGAAACCAAGGGAAAGAGGAGAAGAAGGGGATGCGGTAATGCTCGACCGGCACTCGGAGGCACTCCGGTGGAGGGTGGAGGTGACTGTGGTGATCAGCTAGTGGCTCGAAAACGGAGGAAGGTGAAGGTGGTGGTGATTGGAAGCAAACAAAGAGGGGATGGTGGCTCGGTTTCTCCTTCGAAAACAGAGGAGGGAGTTAGTTTGAATCAAAAGGAGAGGAGGGGGGTGAAGGAGGGTGTAAATGTGGGGGACCAGTGGGTTTTGAAGGCAAATGAAGGAGGGGATGGAGTGTTCAGGGGCTGCCAGACCTTGAAAGAAAGATGGAGGAGAGTGGTGTCGGGTATAAGGGGAGGGCAACTGTGTGTATGGAAAAAGAGGGGTCTAAGTAGCTAGTTTGTAGGGTCTTAGGTGGCTTAGGCATTTATTGTGGGGAAAGTCAACTTATATACCCGGAAATAAATCCTAAAATCCGCTTTCCGACCATAACCCGACGGGATTTAAAATAAATATTCGAATCCGAATTAAATAACAAAACCCGAAAATATTTCCAAACCTCATAATAATAAGGCGGAAATAAATTCATTTCAAATCGAATATTAAGTTCATGCCGGAATTCGTCTCGAAAGAATAATATAAAATCGCTTGCTCAAGGACGGAGATTTTCAAAAATTTTCGGAAACCTTAGAATCTAAACGACATCTAAATCGAAATAAAATTCATAATTATAAAATAAAAATAATATTAAAAAATCTCGGTCTTTACATATACTATATATATTATTTTATTTTTTTAAATTTTAAATAAATTTTATGTTTAATTGACTATCAATAAAAGAGATATAATATAATATATCCATATTTATCAAACTCGAGTAAAATCTTATAAAAATATATCCATATCTAATGAAATTTGGTAAAATATTATTTGAGTCATATATTGCTTTTTATTAATCTTTTAAACATATATCGATATCTAACTAAATTGGATAAAATTTTATCTTAAGCTTATATTTCTATATTAATTAAATGGAATTGAATAAAAAAAATAGTAAAATCGTATCTTTAGTGTATATATTGTTATATTATATGAATTAATGGGGGGAGGGATGCAATTGGTTAAAAATACTAAAATTAAGAAGAAAATGACACATATCTCAAGTGACTTCTCATTTATTATATATAATAATTCATCCTATCCTACTTGGAACCCCTAGGGAAAGACCATTTCGAGCAAATGCAAGACTCCGAACGAAAGTGGTGCGTAATGGCTCCAAAATTCTTATTTTTTAATTTCTTTATAAGACTCAAGGTCTCAAGAGGTGTCATCCCATTCCATCTAACCCACTCGCTCTCTCAAGTCCATTGTCCTCACTTTTGAATTGAAAAGAAAGAGCTCTTGTGACATGGGTAGGAGTTGAATCACTTATAAATCACTCCCAAAATTCTTATTATATACAATGTGAGATGGGTTGTTACATTTGTCACCTTATATATTATACCAAAGCTGCCCAAAAAGCTTTTGCCATTTTTTAGCTCTATAAGATGACACTTTTAACATCGTCCGAAATTGCCTTTAAATAAAGCCTAGTGATAAGGCGTATTTTAGTAGGCATTATAGGCTAGTTTTAGGTGCATTTCATTGTTATATATTCATGTGTTATAGTTAATTTCACATTTTGCTCTTTTAGTGGTGAAGTTCATAAACTATGCTATTTTATTGGATTTATGCAGATTTGTAGTCCCAACATGATGAAGAGCTTGGGAAGAGACCAAAAAGGAAATCAAGGAGCTCGGAAGAGCTAAGGAAGAGGTCTCAAAGAGTAAGGAACAAGAAAAAGAAGGGTTAGAAGCCAAATTAGAAAGCTAAGGAACAAGCCAAAATAAAGGAAATGGAGGAACCTCGTCTTTTCGCTTTCGAACACTTTGAATCAGATTCTGATGTCTTCATGAGAGTTGTAGTTCTCAAAAAGAGATTTCCAACGCATATTCATACGCATCAATCGAACAAGAAAGGACTCCGGAAATCGCATTATAAGCTCAGTCTATCGAAGCTGTCGCCAGAGTCCTGTCGTTATCACGAGATTTCTGTCGCCACGGTGAAAGCATCTTAGAATCTATCTTTGGACGGAAATCTTATCTTTTTGGTTTGGAAACTCTATCAATTGAGATTGGATCTCTACGTTAGTTGATTTGAGATTATCATATTTAGGATATTTTAGTATTTAAATTAAGATTTAATATTTTTATCATTTTTATTTATCATTTAGGGTTTTTGGGCCATGTTTTCCTTATAAATACCCCTAAGGCCGAAATCCTAGCATTCATTCAGATTTTACAACAACTCATTTTACAGTAGCTTTAGTCGAGTCTTTTAGGGATATTATTATCCATTTTAGAGAAGGAAGTTAGGTAAGCCATACTTGGCTAATTTTCCATTGTTTTCATCTACACTTTCGAGACATGGTTGGTTCTTTGTGATTTTCTAATAAATTAGTATTTTTCCTCTCTTTAATGTCCTTCAACTTCCTTGTGCTTATTCTATGTTATTGATTTTTTCTTGAATGATCCATTTGGTTTCGTTGATATCTTTCTAGGGTTTTATTCTATCGAATTTTCGTAAAATCCGTAGTAGCATGCTTAGGATATTGTGAAGACCTTTGTTGAATCATGACTAAATAGGAAGTTTGACATGTGTCTTAAATATCGGTTTACCTTGCTTAACTTGGCGTTATTCATGTGCTTAGATTCTTAGGACTTTGTGCTATCTTTATGTTAAATCTTAGCCGAGCTTTGGTTGTATAAAGGTGTAAGGGATTAATTGTGCTCGTTATGCTTTAATATATTCAAACTAAAATGGGATGTATTAGTAGGGAACAATTTTAATTGGATTCGATGACCAATAACGCCAACCAAAGTCAAGAATTTATGTGTGGAAACATCTCTTTTATCTATCCCTTGCTTTTGTTATATTAGTTTCTTTTATTTTTATTTTACTTTTATTTATCCCATATTTTGCTTTTCAATCAATAATTGCACAATTCTTGAAAGTACTTGTTTCTCTGTGGGATTGACCTCTTACTTGCATGCTATACTAAGTTTGTAGGTTTGAGAATTATTTTGATGAGGTAAATCAACGACTTTTCCTTCGTCCAATTGGCGCCGTTGTCAGAGATTCAAGTTTATTTCTTTGTTTTGTGTGTTTATTAATTTATATATATATATATATATATATATATATATATATATATATATATATATCTAATCCCGTCATGGATCTATCTTACGGTTCGTGACACCTCGTTACTAATCGTTTGCAATGGAGTTAGAGTAATGGCAATATCATCATTACCTAGAAAGATTGAAAGTGCTATTGGACGACCGTACTTCACGGGGTATCCAAGATGAGTTGCGAGAAATAATATTTTGCGTTCTAAACGGCATGACTCCCGAGACACAAGCATATGCGAAATCTTGGAGATATGACGGCCTTGTTGGTATGGATTGGCCGGAATTATGAAGTTTTTTCCTTTGTATGGGTCACTTGTTGGAGATGGTAGGATCTTGCAAGCAAACAACTCAACCAATGGAAAGCGAGCCCGATGTCCCTTGACATGGAGTCTCCGATGTCCCTTGATATGGAGTCTTATGAGAGCACACGTGAGAAACTATGTGTGTTTTGACCCTACTCCACTGAGTAATTCCAATTTCATACCAATGATCCTCAATTCCAGATGAAAAAAACCATAATTTTCATCAAAGAGAAAAAAAGCCCCAAATTGGAATTGCCATACATCCGACTTTGACCAATCGTCAAACTCCATTAACCACCCATACTCGCCAGTGACATTAGAAAATTGACGAATTTCCGGAATAGGATTTTAAGAAAAGTGATTAATGGAAACAGAGAGACGAATCGCATAAAAAAATTGGGTTGGTGTTCATTTCACAAGTGGGATGACCCATTTATGGATTGAAATTTATATTAGGAACACACTTAGATTTATATTTATCAGTTTCACATTTTACATCTGAATGAACCATATATATGTGTGTGTATACAGGGGCGGAGCTGAAGGGGGCCTAGGGGGCACGTGCCCCCTCTCTCATTTGACGAACTACCTATGTGTATTCTTCTCGTCGATAGCTTCGTTTTGATATATAATACGCCTTAATCCGACATCTGAGTAAAAAGTTATGACTGTTTTAAAATTAAAGGTATATTAATCTCTTTAATTTTGTTTCAATAGACTATAATGTTTTTATATTTTACTTAAATTAAAATTCACATACTATAGTTCATCTCGAAAGCTTCTAAATGAGAGGTTATACTAATCATTTTGACAATTAGATAAGAAGTTATACAAGTTTAAAAATTTTATATCTGATTATACATTATTATATGTTATGAGTGCAACAAGTTATATATTAACTAGGTTGTTATTCGAGCCAAACAAGTCTAGTATTATTTGATTATATTTAGCTCATTTAGAAACAAGTCAAGTTCGAGTCGAACCTATATTTGAACTTGAGCTCATACTCGACTTGTTTAGTAAGTGAACGAGCTTGAGCTGAGTTTTTTTCCCAAGTATTATGCAACTTTACTTGCTCATGACATAGTAACTTAAAAGAAATCTTTAAATTTCACAAAACTCGTGCTATTTGAGTTTCAATGGATCCGAGCTGAATCATGAATTGAGCATAAAAATGTGCTCGTAATCAACTCATTTTGTAAAGGATGCTCAAGCTGAGCTTTTATTGAGCTAATATAACAACCATAACCTTAACTTAATGTTTATTAGATTGCGTTTCCTATACTTATTTAGTTAATTTTGTTTTCGAATATTTCATTTATATATTTATATTTCTTGTTTTTAGGCGCGAAAAAAATGATAGCATTTTATCATAAACAGATAACATTTTATCTTAAAATAACATAATATATTATCGTATTACATATAATTCTTTATGTCAATTTAATCCACAACTATATCGTACATATATAACTGTGCCCCCTCTTCAAAAAATTTCTGGCTCCGCCACTGTGTGTATGGTTGTTTTCATTAGTACGCAGTAGCTAGTTGGTCGGTTGGTCATCCTCATCAACTTTATTTCATAATATATATATATATATATATCTTTATTACTATAAAGGTGGCGGTAAGTTTCAATCGTAGACGTCCACTATTGGCGTTATCTACGGTTTAAATTGCGTCTCCCACTACTCCTTCTAAAAATTTACTGTTCTTACATCATGACCGTTCTTTTTGGGTGGCCGATTCTCATCAATGGATCTAAACTAACATGTATGTATAATGTCTTATTTAGCCCTCAGAGTTTCCATTTAAAATTATTTATTTTTTTGTTTTACTGTCTTTTTGGTCTTTTCATCTATTTCCACCTATCCTCTCTACTTGCTCTTCCCACCAGTACCGGTTGTCGTCTTTCGCTTCCCACCTCCGTTTTCCTTCTCTGTGCTCCTCGTGGCAGCCTCTCGCTACCGACCGCATCTCGTGTTCGTCTTAATGATCGGCCACCATTGGTTTCCATTGTGCACTGCCTCTTCCTTTGACAAATTGATTTCTTGTTCGTTTGATTGAGGTATGAAATCTATCTGTTTTCCTTGTTTTTAAAACCCTAATTTCCCTTTTTTTTTGGTTTAATTTTTTTCCTGCCTAGATGTATATCATGTGAATAGATGATTCTACATCTCATTTTTTTTACGAGCTCATATCCCCAATTCAGCCATGGACTCAGTGTTTGAGTGTTCTCGAATTTGCCTTGCTTTTCCTTCCATCTACAACATAATCATTGGCAAACTCTACTGTGATCACTATGGCACAATGCAAATACAGGGAGCCAATGGATATTCTTGTAAGATCAAGTTCAAGAAACAGTCATTTATTGATAAAAATCCTCATCAGGTACTTATCTTTGAACTGGAATGTAATAATTAAAGCATGCTCAATGAGCAGATTTGTATGCAGGATGTAAAATTGAATAAATATTTGCAATTTTTTGCTCTATCTTTCTCGTTCTAGCAATTTCTTCCTTTTGGTCTTGACGTCGCAATATGTTGTAGGTACATGGAAGTGTTGTAGATAAAAGTGGTCACACAGTTGCTAAATTGTTTGGCAAATGGGACAAGAACCTATATTATGTCGAAGGATACAACTTAAAGAAAGGTAAAGATTCAGATTCCCGATCTCAGCCTCGTTTACTATGGAGGCCAAATAAACCACCCAAATACCGAAGCAGATACAACTTAACAAGATTCGCAATCACTCTAAATGAGCTTCCATCTTAAACTCAAGGCAAGAGATACACCTCATTTTTGTATCTTGTGTCAAACAAGGACTTCCATCTTACAATTCATTTTGCTACATTTGCATTATCCTCTTTACTGGTTATAGTTGGTGGCCTATGAAGGACTTGGGCAGATTCTTTGTCGTTAGAGAGCTATCTTAATTAGAATGGGACTTACCGCTTTGGGGAAAATATTGATCGCAGGTTACTTGCTGCAATTTCTGGGAAGTTCGTGAGCTTAACTATTGTTGATAGCTTAAATTTCTAGAAACTAGCTTCAATTTAGAGCATTTTGAGCTTTGAATGGTTGCATTTGGCCAAGTGTTGAAGGAGATATGATGATTTAAGCTTGCAACAACAAATCTGAAAAACTGCATATGTCACATTACTGTTTCGATCACTATTTGCATATAAATGATGAGAATGGATTGATTCTTTTTACATTATCCTCTTAACTGGTTGTAGTTGGTGGCCTGTGAAGGACTTGGGCAAATTCTTTGTCATTAGGGAGCTATCTTAATTAGAAGTGACCTTACCGCTTTGGGGATACTATATGACAAATACAAGTAATTTATTTATGTTGAAAAAACCCGAGCTTTAAGTTCTAATCCCTAAAATTCGGGTTTTCTGAATTGTCTATTGAAGGTGGAGATGAAATGGTAACTAGGAAGAAAACACCACATCATTTTAAGAACCACTCAACAAAATTGTTAAATTTTAAAAAAAAAATTAGTTTCATTCACATTGCATCTCACTTGAATTGGCAACAAGCAAGGAGCCTAATGTCACTGATCTTATTTCGGCAGTATATGTCCCACTTTTAGTGGTTGCAATCCTTGATTACAGGGGGAAGTCTTTCACTTTGTATACTATTATGCCTATTATAACAGGTTTATGTCATTTTTCTTTTCATGCCAGATTGAGAGGAGCAAAACACCTTGTGATTTCTTCTTGAGATCGGCCTACAAATCAAGTTTAAGATTGGTTGTTTAGGATGTAGAAGTATTTTGTCTTTGAATGGAATTGGGGGTTTTGAATTAGTTGATTATATTAAGGGCTTCGTGAAATTAGCTTCATTTACGGGTAAGTAAGTGAGAGTCTAAAATTCTTGTTCAAGTGCTGAAATCCAGCCATGTCATTGTTTCGAAGCCAGTGATTAAGGTTTATATTGCAGGTACAAAGTTTATCATGAATATGCAAAATCTAAAGGTGCAGAAGTTGCCGCACCTATCGGATTGGGTGTGTTGATTGACGAAGCCGTTCCAATAGGTTCACTTTATTGCAATGTAAATTCTAATAGAAAGATTTTATTAGAGCAAGGAAAAAGGGGGCAAAAAAATTTGTGTACGTACAAATAGAGTCGATCTTGTTTTTCTTACTCATTTATTTGACTGTCTAGGCCCTGGATTGTCAAGCTCAGAAGCATTTGTTTGCTCTTCTACCATCGTAATTATGGCTGCTTTTCGTATGAACTTTCCAAAGGTATTTAACTGTATGTTCTTACATCTTTTAGTCTACACCATGGCTAGCATTGCCCTGAATGTGCAGAGAGATAACTATACAAAAAGAAAAGTGAAAAGGGGTACAAAGTATTTAGAAAGAATTGGTTTACATCACATATATGCTGTCTTTTTTTTAAGGGAAAGAATTTTGTCATAAATTCTCGAAGGTAGAAAGTGAACAAGAAGAATATCACCAAGAAAATTCTTAACACCTATTCTTTCTCGTTTCTCTCATGATAGCTATATTTCCTCTATCCAATGATTGTCAACCTCTCCATTTCTCCCAAATCCATTTGTTTCAAATTTTTATGCATTTACATTATAAACTCTTCAAATTTAGGTCTAGATATGTGAGTTAGTGATGCACTCTAGGTATTGAATGAAATGCCTAAGAGATATTGTTGCTCAATTGCTTTCCTTATCCTCTAAATTAAGCCTAATTATACGTGTCTAGGATTTGATTCTTGATGATTTTTGCTTTATGGGTTCTAGGTATAATGATAGTGATTTGTTCAAATTTGATTGCATATATGAAGACACGCTGCATTTTGGTTTTGATCATATAGAAAATTTGTCTGCTAATCATCAATTTATTTTGTCACCGGGCTTTTAACCTTGTTATTACTTTCTCTTTCCTATTTTATGGAGCTGGCCATTTTTTTTTCTCCATCAAGTTCTGGATATTGAATATCTGAAGATCTTTGGCCTTTTACTGATTCATCATCTCTATTAATACCCAGCAATAAATCATGGTATGTTGTGAAATCATGTTACATATATTATTGTAGGGTTTAAATCTTGATATCGCAAATGTGAAATCATTTAGCCTCCTGAATGGGAACTGATTCACTGAACGTGAAATCATATTACATATATTATTACTCTAGGGAAAACTAATTAACTTAGTTCTTTTTCTTTCTTTTAAATATGGGAACTGTTGCTGATGCGAAAACTAATTAACATTGATGTTGTTCTGTGAATATATAGTGACAAAGATTATGATCCTAGAAAGGAACTTCATATCACCATCAAATATGATTGAGGATTAACTCTAATCTTTCCATTCTAAATGTACTATTCTTCATTTTTGCTACTGTTTGTCTTCTTTTGCAGCTGGGGCACACTTTCTTTAGGGGGCTGCTATTTTCAGTCATGTTTCTTGGTCATTTGGTGACAATGCTAGCTGAATTTTGAGCTACTACAGTTGTTTCTTTTCGATGTATGTCACTCTATCTTTTACCTTGGGAATCTTCTTTTGTAGCTCTCTTTTATTTCCTTTATTTTATGTTGTATCTGTCTTCTGTAGTTTTTCTTTGTGAAATCTTCTTTGTCACTTTACACTTTGTTCTATCTGATATTAGGAGTTTGGTTTGTTGGGCTTTCAGCTTTATCATGCCTTGAGAATTTGATGTTTAATCTATCTGATTTAGCTAGATTTTTTTGTTATTGGGATTGCAGCCTCCATCAACCCCCTTTGGCATGATGCCTTTTAGTGATTTCTATTCTTTTCTTCAAGAAATCGATATCAGAATTTAAGGGTTTCTTGTTGTTTAGTCTTTAATGTCTACTTCGCTGCAATGATTCCTGAATACTAAGCACTCTTTTTGTACATCTGTTATTTAATTGGATTTAATTTGACTCCAATTATGTCTTATTTGATTGGATTTAATTTGACTCCAATTATGTATTTGAGGCTTTTTGCTAATTTATATCCATTCCATGTTAGTGTTGATGTGTGTGTGCACTATTTTTAGATGACCATTTCTTTTCTGTTGTATGTTTGAGATGTTTGGCATGATTGTTGTTGAAGTGTGATTGCACATGGCTTTATCTAATTTGTTTCCCTTCAATTATCTCTTTCTACTATGTTTATATTGCTTTTTTCTACTTTACAGTGATTTCTCTTGTAAAATATCTTTCAGCTTAAGAATTTACTGGAAATGATTGTAAAAAAATGTGGTCTTGATCTAGCAATAACTAGAATGCCTTAAGAGAACTATCAAACTCCTCTCTAATATTCGTATGGTAGCAATAACTCATAAAAAAAATTGTGGTTTATTTTTATTATAATTCGAAGACAGATCTTTGTTTTGTGGTGCATTTATACTGCTATTACATTTAACTTTGGCATTACAATCTTGGGAAAGCAAATTATCCGGTGGAAAGTGGATCTAGGCCAATGACCAATTGTTATACCAATTTCAATGTTTTAATTGCAACGACACTACTACTACTTTACAGATTGATGGAATAAATATTTAGATTCATTATGACTCCACTTGTAAACACTCTCGTAGCTGCAATCTCGGCTTCTATATGATATATTTTTATGCATATTATATGGATACTTTTAAAAAAGATATTTAATTATGTCCTACTAATTTGCTTTTGAATCGATTGCTTTTTAATCTTACCTTTGTGATTATCATATTAATAGTTGCTACTTATAGTTTAAGAAAAAGGGTAGGCGTGAGAGATTCAAGAAGAATCTATAATGTTGATGCCATTAAATTTTAGAAATGAATGTTCACAAGTACTCTATTGTGTTGGATTGCAGTGATGCTTTGACGGCTAATAACACCATTTATAAAGAGCAGAAGACCTCAACTTGCAAAGCAAGCCATTGAATTAGCAAAGAGTTTGATGGTGGGGGATAGTTGGCCCGAATACTGTGATGACAAGCATGAGCGGTTGATAGGAAACCAAGAACAGAACCACCAGAAATGATGGTAGCTAAGATGCTACTGGAAGATCCTTATTGTGTGGGGATAAGCGTCCTTTATAGAGGATAGGCAGATGGTACCCCACGCTAAGAGATCCAGCTCTTGGACATGCTAGTTGTTGATGTTGTAACTAGAGTTAAAAAAAAAACTGCACTGCCTAAAACTGAAGAGCCTTAGATTTTGTTACCTGCTTCATGCAGCAAATGAATTGCTACCGCATATGTCGCGCGCAAAGCGCGCACAACCTACCTAGTATATATAAAAGCATGCATAGTAAAACACACTAAATACAAACATCTATACTGGAAGCATATTCCATCGAAGCTTAATTATTTGCTTAAATAATTTAGTTGCCCTTTTCAACGTCGTTGCCCTGCGGCGGGTAGTGTCCGCCGTACCCGCCATGGTGGTGGTATGGATACCTATGGTGATGGTAGTAGCAGTCTGGCTTCACATCGGAGCTCTCTAGAGTTTTTCTCTCAGATGTCATCGGAGGATAGTGAGGGTGGTGGTAAGGGTAGTGGTGGTAGTAAGGGTGATGGTAGTAATAGTCTGGCTTCAATTCATCCATTTGTAGCGTCTTCCTCTCAGTTGTAGGTGGGTAGTGGTGGTGTGGGGGCTTGTAGTAGTAGGTGTAACGGCCCAGATTTTTAAATTCGGGTTTCGTTTAGAGGGAAGAATTATCTCTCTGCCAGATCTTGCAATCCAAGTACGAGCTGCTTATTTATCAACTCCAAGTTATAACCCTGTTTAAGTCTTAAGGATTTAATGGTGTAATTCAAGAAAAGGGGGATATCAAACCCTCCAAACAATCAAAGAATCCAATCATTATCTGTGCTTTCGCACGTGAACCTGTCCTAATTCAACTAGTCAAAACTCAAAAGAGATAAAACAAGTTTAAATCAATATAAATACATGTTTCTAAATGACAAACTTAACCAAAACATTTGTAGAGTCAAGTTATAGAAGCGATCATGAGGAAACCCCGCCATAGAAGCGATCAGCAAGCAAAATAAGCGGGTACCTGAAACTAACCATGAAGTCAAGGTCGAGCCACTCATGCGGGGCCGAAAGTCCTCGCTGAGGTCGTATAATACGCCTATACCTAAAATAAAGGATGTTATAATGCAGTACTGGAATTTAAATCACACAAGCATGCTGACAGTTTATATAATGCAGAAAGCGATAAATTGAATCCACACAGAATGCCAAGTGGCATATCCCTCTCCTACCTCTGCACCCCTTCCCATTAGTGCAGAGACTGGCCAGTTCGGTGCTATAGCATAGCAATTTCCTCGTGGTGGTGCACAAACCACGACATCATCATATCATATCATCTCATCGCTTGCCCGATGGTGCTGGGCTATCATATCATGCTCATATCGACTCGATTTACTCAGGGAAAACCCGATGGGGTTGGGCTACCCTATAACCCTAGCAAAGACTCTAGGACTATCACAGATAACGGTCGTTCTGTTTCAAACGCATAAAGAATAGGGATGCTGATTCATAAGTGCAAGTCCTAAGCATGATACTACATGGCATGCTTTTATGCATATGCAACACCTACATACTATATGACACATCATGCATGAGGTCCAATCACTTGAGCAAGCCCCGGAGGACTTACCTGGAGTCTTCACATCCAATTAGCCAGCAAACAAGCCACTCAGAGAATCATCCATCAGCAAACAAGCCACTCAGATAATCATCCAATCACACTAGCAAATAATAAGCAAGGAATAGCTCATCAATACACATTTAATTAACACACAAGCAGGCTTTCAAGTCATCACAAGACTAACTAATATTTCAGTCAAGTCAACCTCGCATTCTCATCATACCATCATTCTCAATTAACCTTGTTAATATAGAACTTGACTCAAAGCCTGACCAATACCATCACTCAAACATCTTTCATCAGATCAAACTCAGGTTTTGCTTAACAATTGCTCAATTAATCAAATCCTCCAATATTTAACCAAAATCATAAGTTCTCAACACCAAAGATCAACAAGTCTTATTTATCAAACTCACATAACAAATCATGCTCGATAAGTAACCAAGGTACGTTGATATTTCGAGAAGTCACTTATAATCTCAAATTTAAGAACTACTCAGCATCAAAGCACTACATTAAACCCTAGGGCACACGAGCATAATAATTTGTACAACGTCTTTTATATAATGTTATTAACCACATTCATAACTCAAAGTAAAAGAAAAACTTATAAGTTTGCACACTATATCCATAGGATCCAAACTTAATTTATTTACTCAAGTTAAACCATAAACTCTAAGAATCTCAAATAGAGTCAACAAAGTCTATTTTATCCAATTATTTTATCAAGGATCAGTTATTCATTCATATTTAAAGAGTAAATAAGGATAAGTCGACATTTCCGATAATCCTTTCTAAATTCAACTTTAACTTAATTACTCAAACAAGGTCGTGCCTCATAAATATCATAAAAACTTATAAGATAATAAGCCCCAAAAATATATTCGTACGATTCTAGCCAAAATCATCATGTTTAAGCCATTAAAGTATTTACCATATCTAAGTGGCGAATCAAGACACTCCTCAAGGCACAACACACAATCTCTTTACTTAAGTTCAATTAGCTAAGATATCAAAGTAGAAATTGTTTTACCCACTTGTCCGAAAACCACTTAGTCGTATTTAGTCGTTCTAATGATCAAATTCTAATTCCCTTAAATTTGTCTACTCTATCTATAATAAACATACCAATCTAGCTAACTTATTTATCCGCATTACCTAATTACAATAACCAATATAGTTCCAACAACTACAACCTTAGCTAATTTATCCGATTAACGAGGTCACAAGACATCACAAATTCTCAAGACATCTTTTATTTATCTTAGACACTTTAACTATATCTTATTTAACTACTCTTATAAGTTTACTTATCAATCGATCTAGTCACGGGAATTATCTAGCTATAACACCCCATTATATTCTAAATTGAAACCTTAAAAGACATCTAATAATTAAGTCAAATTAGTTATATATTCAATTGCTTTCGCTCAAACGAGTAATGACAATCAATAGTTGTTGATAGAAATCGCCAAAACCAAAATCTAATACCAAAGTAAATTTCAATTTCAAGAAATCACCCATCTCAAATTCAGATTTCACATAGCCAAAAATTCCTCAATATATACAGCTGCAAGCAAGATCAGACTCGACAAGTAAGGACCCATGAGTTTATACTGAAGCGTTCGTGGAATTTCACCTATACTTATTACCTCATTATGACGACAGAATGACTTAGAAATGCCTGCAATCTTTGACCGAAAAGGGTTATGATTAGATTATACGTTTATTGATCCAAGCGATGGGGTGTTTTGTTCGGCTCGTGAGGATTTGAGTCGTTCTATCGCGGACTTGAATGGCAGTCAGATGATCTTCTTATTCCAGGAACGTTCTTCTCCGATCACAGATCTCGAGAACTCAACTCCGGGGGTTTTAGATCCGGGGGATTATTAGAGCTCTTCTTTCTTATCTTTCGAATCGGATCCCGTATTTGTGGTTGGAAGGGGGTATTTATAGGAAGGTTAAGCGAGCAGCTGGCTGGCGACCTCGTGGTTCTGTGTAGGACACGTGTAAGGCATGCTCTCGTACTTAGGGGTGTAGGCAATACACGTGGCGTTGTTTATAGGTGAGGTGCTGGAGCCAGCGAGCTGCTTGCTAGGGTTCTAGAGAACCATGAGGTACTCGGAGGATCCTCCCTGATCGCTATGCGGGCATATACTAATATTTAGGTCGCGAGGAGGGTTTGGTTGAGATCCGAACGAGTACTTTACTCGCGATGGATCTTATAGTGGGGCCAGATGTCTTTTTGCATTGGGTGACCTATTTATGACGTTATACTATTGTTATTTGATAGGTCTATTTTCTATGGCATCGTCATATCTCCTCGTAACCGGATCGCGAGTGATTCGTCGCTCACGATTAGGTTTCAATAAATACGATGCTTCCTGTCAAAAGACAAGTTTATTGGATGGGCTTTAATTGGGCCTAAAGTGCATTTTAGCCCATTGGACGGAGTGGTCCCACAGAGACCTATAAGTGGGGCTTTTTGACTCAACATTTTCTTATTCCACATTTCTGAAAACACAAAGAGGAGAGAGAGAGTCCAAGGGTTTTCTGTGTTTTCAGAGACGAGATCGGAGTTTGGTGGCGGTTCGTTCTTCAGTTTTCCAAGTTTTACCGGCGTGTTTCATCCATATTTCTCAAGTGAGTCTTTCTCGGCCTTTCTTCTGATCTCTTCAATTTCTAGGTTTGTGTTTTCCTTTTGGGGTTTTTAGGGCAGTCGTAGACACCGAACCTAGTGGTGGAATTACCCTCTCTGGGTGAAGTGTTTGGTGGTTATGGGGTGGGAACCGGGGTGTGTTCCGGTGCCTCATTCCCCGCCTCCTTCGTCTCCCCTTCTTGCCTTTTCTAGAGGTGATTTCTCGAAAATCGAGAAACCTTTATGGAGGAGACGAAAAGGCGTCTCTTAACCGTCATCCGGCGGGGGGGAAAATGTCTTTTCAACGTCCCTTCGGGGGGCGCGTGAGGTGCCAACTTGGGCCCACAAGAGGGCTTTTTGGCGCCAATTTTTGCTTCGTCGCGATGTTGAAAAGGTAGTTCCCCCTTGCTGATTTTTTCTTCTTGCTGCATCTTTTCCAAGGGGTTTTCTTCTTGTTTTTAGAATTAAGATGTCGCAAGAGAGTGATAGCCAGAACCGTAGCGCAAGCTATAGGTATGAAGAGGTTAGTTCTTCGCGAACCAGATCCCGGGCAGATGTTGACTCGGATTCTTCAGTGAGTCCAGCTCCTCTCCCACCGAGTAAAAAACCTCGCGATGAGAAAAGAGAGAAAGTGAACCCTAGGGCCGGTTCAATTGCGAAGAAACAAAACATGGCAGGAACCATCAAACATCCTTTGAAGAGGGATAACCCTGAGTACTGCCATACCTCGGAGTCCATAAATGATTTGGGAAAAGGCGAGTCGTCTCGCGTACCCAAAGAGGTTAAAAGATCGGTCCGAGTGGTTCTGGGTGACTTTGCCCTGCCTCCTTACAACTGGTCGGAGGTAGATAACTGCAGTTTCTGTGAAAGTCATGCTTTTGTGGCGCCTCCTCCCCTCCCAGCAATCTTTTCGGAACGCGTAGCTCCTATCGTAGCCAAGACGCTGGGTGAGGAGTCGATGCTAAAAGCCAAGCATCTGGAGGAGGTGGCGAGGCTTTACCCATGGCCGGATGGGGTAGAGATAGGGCTGGCTACCGAGAATGGGGGATGTTTGAACGAATACAAAGACCATGTTGTCGTCCACTTGGGCAGTTTGCTCCAGGGGTTCCGCCTTCCTCTTCCCCTACTTTATTCAATTTTTTTGGCATGCATAAATCAATGCTCGACCTAACTTGCTTTTAACGTATGGATGTACTTGGCGGTATACGTCATGCGTTGTGCTTCCATTAATCAAACGCCATCATTGGACCATCTTTTCTCTGTTCTTTCTTTGAGACATAGTGAGGGACTAGTGTCTGCTTCTTTGGCTGGAAAGATTGTCGAGAGGTTGTCCAGCAGTCCAGTATAGAGAAGGAAATGGTTTCTCGTTCGTGATCCCACAAAGACTATTCTGAATTTCGTGACTAAACCTGGAAAGTATATCGCGCCTAAAGTCAAGCATGTTGCGGCGGAGGGATGGAGAGCCGCGTTTGGGGAAGGGGTGGCGTCGGTACGGGGTTATAGGAAAGTTGTGACTCCAGTTCGTCTGGAGATGGCCGGACTTAGTCTCCCACATCGACCGGGTCGGTGTCCAGGAGTTTTTCTCAAGTCTTTTGGTATTTTATTCACAATTTTCTTCTATTTTGACTTGTTTTTACCTTTTTCGTAGATATGTTAGTTGATAAGTCGAAGATCGCAGCGCTCGCGAAGAAGAAAAGTGCTGCCCGTGGCGGATCCAAAACTGCCCTTGCTATTGCTCCGCAATCGGGTGATGGCCGTCAGAACATTCCCCACAGATCTCCTCTCGCGAACAAGAATTCGAAAGGGAAGGAGCCAATTGACGATCGAGAAAGCATATCATCAGATGAGCATCCACTGGCTCACCGTGGGCGGAAATGACCAAGGGAGGGGACAGGGGCCACTATGCTCTTAAGCTCTGAGCCGATTACCCAGGCGGGGATTTCTATGACGGCTTACCGGTTACCTGGGTTTGACCCCATTGATTTCAAGAAACTGGAGATCCCTAAGAAGAGCTGTCCAGCTGAACAAGATTATCTTCATCATCTGACGGATGAAGAGTTAGTGGAGCATGGTCAAAAAAGTAGAGGCTGGGTAATTTCCTTCGCGATCTATGCTTACCTTCTTTCTTTCTTTCCCTATTTGACATATGTTTTGTTACTCTTCGTGCGTTGTTGTATGATAATATGCAATGGTCCGAAATGACTGGACGTCTGAGACATTATAATGACAAAGTGAGGGAGTTAAGAGCGATAGTTACTACTCTGAAGGCGAAAGTGGAAAAGCTGAAGGACGCGGAGCTTCAGGAAGTAACTATCGAGAGTCTTAAAGAAGCTTTGATGAAATCCCAGAAGGATACGGAAGCGGCAAGGAGCGAGCTAGACCTGTCGCGAGTCGAACTTGCGAAGGCCCAAGAGGCAGGGGCTAAACATGAATCGGAGGCCTCGTGCTTGAGGGGTCAGCTTGTGGATGTCGAGCGTGAGTTAGGAACAGTTCATGAAGAGCTTTCTGGCGTGAAGAGTCAGTTGGAGCGCTTTACTTCCGGGGAAGATGCTGTTCTCTCCAGGAAGTCACTTCGCGAGTTTATGCTCAGTGATGACGGCCAGGGGTGGCTATCTGATTTTTTGGGGATGCTGGTCGAGACTGGTTAAATCATTACCTTGAGACAGATGGACAGGATGTCCTTTACGACAGGGTTTCTGAGGCGTATATGGAGGGGGTTGAAGGTGGGATTGTCCAAAGTGTCAATCGCTTCGCTCATCTTGGTGACGACGTAAGGGTCTTTCCTCCTAGTTATGAAAACGAGGACATGAAACTTAAAGACCCTAAATGTAGGCCGCCTCCCTCCCTTGATGCTTCAATTGATGATGCCGCTGCCCTTGATCCTCCATTTGTTGGCGAGAAGACCCCTGAGCCAGCTCGCGATGACAACCCTTGCACTGATGTTTAATTGACCGCCTCTTCCCGCCTTATGAACACTTGTGAAGTTTAATTTGTGTTTTGGGAATTTGCAAATATTTTTACCCGTGGTGAGAGCCTCGTGCTCTGCCGCGGTCTGTGCATGCGCTTATTTTGGATGTTTAGACATTGTGGCCCATGACAAGCGATGTCTTGTTATGGTGTTTTGTGAATATTTTATGTTTAATATGCGACATATTTCTGCTTGTCTTTCGCTTGTTTTTCTTAACGGTTTCTTCTGCTGGACAGGTGAATTCGCGATACCCTTACCCATCTCCTGTCATTGATCGTTTTATGAAATGAATCGTGAGATGACAAAAAGTAGGGTTCGCGGATTTATTAGATATTATGCGGATGATAGGCAAAGCTCTAAATTCTTAGTGATGAAATATAGTAGAGATGGATTTGTATCTTCTGTAATTATATTTCTTCGTAGCACAGGTAGACGGGCAAAACATCTCCGTTTTCTTCTGGGCCTGGTTGCTCTACTGCTACATCGAAGTGAGATTCTCCTTGGTATTCGAATGTAACCCGACTCCCTATTCTGAGGTTGTTAATATTCGCGAATGATCTCCATCCTTCTGAGAGAGAGAACCAATCCTCTTCATCTTTTCCGACTAGCACTAGGAATTCTTGGTTTGAGGAAGAGCATAGAAAGATTTGGTCTAGAACTTCTTCCCCGAACTCTACAAAGATATATGGTAGGGGGAGTCTGCGTAATTGGTTTTCCCTAAGGATTGTCTTGGTGAATTTTGGATTCGGAAAAAACATCGTGTTCGTAACGAAGGTTGGTGGTGGGATTTGTGGTGGAGAGAGCTCTCCTGAAGCCATGTCAAAGCTTGGCATTGTGCTCCGAGTGATTTCATTTGTACCCTGCCTACTGTTTTCATTTTATACTAGTTATGTATATGGCGGATATGGACGTTGTTCTGTGGAGTCATCTGAATTAATATGAAGCAGGGTGGTGCGTGTTATAAGTACGTTCTTCGTGCAGGTCGGTGTATGAGGTTTGCTTGTAATTTTCCTCGCCGCTTGGCGAGGGGTTTGGCTTTCAGACATTCTTTGTTGTGTTGTTTGATATTTGTTCACCTCGTGGTAGACCTGGGTGGCCTGTGGTCTATTTTGTTGCTTCCTTTGTATAGATCGATATAAAAAAAAGGTAAGAAGAGTAAAGATTTATTGTAGTTTTTCTTGCGAAAATGATGCCTGCGACACCAGTTGATATTCCAAGTGTAGTATTTCCTCGCGTTAGGGGTTTTACTCAGGATATTGTTGTCGAGGGGCATATATATAGGCTGGTAAGCTATGTCGTGCAATTTTATTCCTTGATAAGTAAAGCATTTGTGATGTATTTGTTTTTGTTGCAGCCCTTACCATCCATATATCGTGATTATGGGTATGATGCACTTGGCTTTGTCCATTTATGGACGCGGGCTGAAGAGGAATTTGTGGTGAGGGTGGAACCCTTAGGGCCCAACAACTATTGGTTTACCACTAGGTGGCCCGCGTTCGCCGTTTCGAATGAACTTCGAATTGGGACACGCTTGTTCTTTGAGTATGAAGGACACTCTTGTTTTGATGTTGTTGCTGTGAATCATGATCCTGATCAAAATGGTGACTTAGATTTCACAGTTTGGTGTTGAACATTCCGTTGTTGTAACTTTTCCTGCGGTTATATCGTTTACCTGTTGTTGGATAGTTTTGCTTGGTGTATACTTAATAAACCAATATCTCGCTAGTGTGTTGATTGTTGAAGCTTGTCGCAAAGAGTGGGTGAACAAAGTTATAGTTCTTTAGGATTTGGTTTTTATATGAACCAATCTTTATTTTTTTGATCGCGTAGGGGATATTTTCTTACTAAATTCTAACATCCTTTGATGTAGGCGAAACTGAGTAACATGTTAGTCCGTGATAGACAGACTTATGTAACAATCTCCAGTGCCTTTGGGCGCCGGGGAGGTTGTTCAAAAAGCTGAGTAGTCTTAGGAGTGATATTTGCGATCGAGGGACGTCCTTTTGCAGCGTTTCTGGATGATGAGGATTCAATTAAATGTCAAGCAATCTCCAGCTAATTAATCGCGATATTAAGATGTCCATCTCCCGCTAATAGATCGCGATAGAGAGATGTCCATCTCCAGCGTTATTGGACGCTGAGGAGATTAAATTAAAGATCAAACAATCTCCAGCTAATAGGTCGCGATAGAGAGATATCCATCTCCAGCGTTTTTGGACGCCGAGGAGATTAAATTAAAGATCAAACAATCTCCAGCTAATAGATCGCGATAGAGAGAGATCCATCTCCAGCGTTTTTGGACGTAGGGATTTTTTGTTCGAATTTTTTCAGATAGAGAGTAACGATAATATAAATCCAAGGAAACGGGTTTTTACTGATAGTCCGAGTTTCATTGAAAAAGGGAAAAACATTTAGAACATTGCTTACCACACTGTTCCTGGGATCTAATGGAAACCATTTGATGTTGGACCGTTGTAGTCGTTATTGTAGAGTTCGTCCTTGATATAGTATCCTTCCTTGTCGAAAAAATGGACCTGAAACCTTGTTTCCCCTAGGTGGGTAAACTTTATTGATGTTTCCAACTCGAGACCGTGCGTTTCGACAAAGTCCTTCCATCCGCGTGCTACCCAGTGAGATCCGTAACTGCCCCCTACGATGTGGATAGGGAAATATTTGACGACGCGAGTGGACAATAAGATTTGATCGAGAACATGAGGTTGGAAATGTTGGGCGAACTCATATGGCAACATCATGCGTATGTATTGTTCGCTTCCTACTAAATAGATATCAAAAAGAAAAGGATTGTTTGGATTTTGATCGCTAGTATTCGTTGCCATGACTCTTTTTGGAAAGATTTTTGATGAAAAAGGTTGTGCCCTTTGTGTCGTAGAGAAGAAATCCTTTCATTGTGGTATCGATTTGTAGGCAAAATTTTGTAATAAATGACTGTTCCTGGATTTGAAATGTCTGTGTATTTGGTCGGGCTTTGAGATGACTGATGCCATGTGTAATACATGCAGAGTATCTCGTGAAATTTTAATTTCATATTCTCTGACTGGTTTCGATGCATGTAATAAATGCCTTTGCTGATTTTTTAAGTGTGTACAGTCCTCTTTTGGATATAAGAAGGTGTGGTGTTTGTGACAATTGCAGTCATCTATTTGTTTTGTTAACTAGTACTATTCTGGTAAAAAAAATGGCGTCTCCTAACCTTGAGATGCGAGATTTTTTTCGTTGTGTCGATGTAGAGGGGAGGATGTGTTGCCTTGTAAGTTGTATACGTTGGTTGCGCTCTGTATCTTTGTGCTTGAATTATTTATGAAGTAACGCTCTTTTTGTTTTGCAGCCTCTCCCTGATGCATTTGAGAGGATGTATGGTCATGTTGTATCTGACCATGTATGTTTGGTTTCTACGGCTGGTGAAAACTTTCGTGTCGAGGTTTCCAAGGATGGCTCGAATCGTTGGTGGTTGTCTAGAGGTTGGAACAGATTTGCGACCAACAATGATGTTAAGGTTGGAGCATCGATGGTATTTTTTTAATATATGAGATGGAATCGCTTCAAAGTTCTCGTCCTTGAGGATGAGGATGAGTAGGGTTTGGTTGAATTGTAATGGCGGTGTTTATCAGATGTCCACTCTTTTGTCGTGCTTTTGTTAACTTTAGTTATGCGGTTTGTTATGTGTAATCGTGAAGATTTATGTAATCATATCTCTATTTAATGTTTTAAATTTTTGGTTTGGATCTCCCTGTTGTATCTCTTTCTGTCCCAGATGTGACCACTGTTGGCCTGACACTGGGGTTCCATGTTGGAGAGATGCACTCTGTGATTCTGCCACTTGCTTGGCATGCAGTTCCTTCTGAGAAAACTGTCTTGGATGGGTGTGAATTACTTTCTTGTGATGTGATAATATTACACTTGCTTTATTTGTTAATAAATAGCAGATGTTCGGATAAAATCTGGGCCGTTGTACTTGTATTTTGTTTTAGTTATCCGTGAACCGAAGTGAGGAATCATGACTTCTCCCCATCCTCGTCGGCGTGATTTTTTCCGTTCCATTGATTCTGAGGAAAATATGGAATATATGGTAGCTGTTTCTACTCTCTTGTTTGTGATTCTCGTGTTTTTTGATATCTGATTTTGGTTTCTTGCAGCTTTTGCCTGAATCTTTTGGCGCTCAGTATGTTCGCGAGGGATTGACTCACGTGTGCTTGGTCTCTCCCACTGGACGAGAGTTTCAAGTAAGGGTGTTTCGAGATAGCCAAGATCATTATATCCTTACTGAAGGTTGGCGTGCTTTTGCTATAGACAGTGGTTTACATGTTGGGGAGTCTCTTATTATTTTCTAATATGAGGGGAGTAGCCGTTTTACAATAATTGTTCTAGAGGCGAATGAGTGAGTTCGCGTGGATGAGCTTAGAACTCGTTTTTATCTGCTCGTTATTCTTCCTTTTGTGCGAATCCTGTTATGTTAATCGTTTTTGTTTCTCGAAGTCTTTGTAGGGGATGTATTGTGTTCATATCGTTTGGGGTTCTCTTTGCATGCTCGCTTGGATATGCGCTTTGTCGAACTCTCTTTAAAATTTATTAAGGTTGGAAAAAATAGTTCACACAACTTACCTTAGTGGTCTATTTTAACAACCTTTTGATTGAGACTTGAAGAAGAAAACCGAACAAACCCATGTTGTAAATAAAGTAGTATAAAACATATCGCTTTTATTAAATTTCCAGAGATCAAGGAAACTTGCTTGTAAACCTGTGTTCGAAAGGTATATGATATTTAGATTTATTCTCCTTGGAGGCTTATTTGTATGCACATCCGTGTTTAAAACATACGCGATAGATAAATTTCTTCTCCTTGGAGGCTTAGTTGTATGCATATCCGTGTTTAAAACACACGTAATAGCTAAATTTATTGTCCTTGGAGGCTTACTTGCATGCATATCCGTGTTTAAAACACATGCGATAGCTAAATTTATTCTCCTTGGAGGCTTACTGCATGCATATCCATGTTTAAAACACACGCAATTGCTAAATTTATTCTCCTTGGAGGCTTACTTGCATGCATATCCATGTTTAAAACACACGCGATTGCTAAATTTATTCTCCTTGGAGGCTTACTTGCATGCATATCCGTGTTTAAAACACACGCAATTGCTAAATTTATTCTCCTTGGAGGCTTACTTGCATGCATATCCGTGTTTAAAACACAAGCGATAGCTAAATTTATTCTCCTTGGAGGCTTACTTGCATGCATATCCGTGTTTAAAATACACGCGATAGCTAAATTTATTCTCCTTGGAGGCTTACTTGCATGCATATCCGTGTTTAAAACACACGCGATAGCTAAATTTATTCTCCTTAGAGGCTTACTTGCATATACATGCGATAATTAAAAGCATTGCGTGTTGACAATCTAGGTTGGGTTTGGAACTTTCATTTATGATATATGAAGTGGTGTACCCAATTGGGAACCCTGATGATCCCTATACATAGAAAATCTAAATCATCAGGCTTCTTTCTATGCCTAACCTATCTATGCAAAATAAGCCTTGAGATTCTTGGCGTTCCATGCCTTTGCGAGTGTGGCGCCTTCTGAGTTTTGAAGTTTGAAAGAACCCTGGCCTACTTCTTTATGGATGACGTAGGGTCCTTCCCATTTAGGTTCAAGTTTTCCCCCGGTTGTTGCTTGTCGGAGGACCATGTCCCCTTTTTGTAGCGAGCGTACGAAGACGCGTTTGTTGTATCCTTCAGCCAGGCGGCGCTGATATTCATTTGCTTTGAGACAAGCCGTGTATCTTCTTTCTTCGCGCAGGTGGAGCTCTAACTCGAGAGCTTCATCGTTGGTATCTTTACTGAAATCAACAATTCCAGCCGATGGGATGAGCAACTCCACAGGGATGATCGCATCGACACCAAAGGCCATTGCGAAGGGTGCTTCCTCAGTTGGACTCTTTGCTGAAGTCCTATATGACCATAGTACCAAAGGTAAGATCTCGACCCATTCCCCTTTTGCTGTCCCTAGTCTCTTTTTAAGGGCATTCAGAATTTGGCGATTCATGGCCTCGACCTGTCCATTGGATTGTGGGTATGCCACCGATGAGAAACGGAAGTCGATGTGGAGGCCGGCACAGAAATCACGAATTGCTTCACAGTCGAACTGGGGACCCTGATCATTGATGATTGCATGGGTGACTCCGAATCGGCAGATCATGTTTTTCCAGAGGAATTTGCGTACCTTTTTTGCCGTGATGGTCGCCATAGCTTCAGCCTCAACCCACTTTGTGAAGTAATCGACAATTACGATGATGAAGCGCAGCTGGCCTGGTGATGTTGGGAACGGTCCCAAAATGTCCATTCCCCACATCGCGAATGGACATGGTGCAGATATGCACTTCAAACGATGAGGAGGGCGATGATTGAGCGATGCGTGCCGCTGGCAAGGATCACATATGTGAATAATCATTTCAGCATCCGCTCTGAGAGAGGGCCAGTAGTAGCCTAGACGTGTGATTTTGGACGCCACGACTCTCCACCCCTGACGGTTGCCACAGAGGCCCGCGTGTAGCTCTCGGACGAGGTCAAGGACCTCTTGGTCCGACACACAGAGGAGATCCAGAAGGTTAAAACCTCTTTTGTATAGTCGTCCGTCTCTTACTCGAAAACGGGCCGCTCTTCTTCTGATGCTCCGGCCTTCTTGTGATTCACCTGTCAAAACCCCTTCGGTTATGTATTCTAGGAGAGGTATTCGCCAGTCTCCGAGGTTAGATATTCTAAATACCCCCTGGTGGATTCCTCGAGCATGCTTTTGTTCGATCACAACGCGATCACTTAATCCTAAAGGTATGATAGCCCCCATTCTGGCCAAGGTATCGGTGCGTTCATTCTGATTGCGAGGAAAAGATGAAATGGAACATTTTTCGAATGCGACAGTGAGTGTTTATACGCGTGCCAGATATTCAGGTAACATTCCCGTCTTTGCCTCATATTCACCTTTAACCTGCTGCACAACTACCTCTGAATCTGTGAAAATCTGGACTTGCCGAGCCCCGTTGATTAGTGCTTTCTCTATACTTGTGATCAAAGCTTCATACTCGGCTTCATTGTTGGTAGCCTCAAATAGTAGCTGGAAAGAAAGATCGGTTATCTCCCCACTAGGGCTTGTGATGGTAACCCCGGCTCCACAGCCTCCTGTCGATACTGATCCGTCAACATTTATGACCCAGTCTTCCCCATCGTGATCTTGAGAATCGGTGAAGACAGCTTCTACTACGAAATCGGTCGGGGCTTGAGCCAGACGGGCCTTCCTGGGCTTGAAATGGATGTCAAATTTAGAAAGCTCTACCGCCCATTTGACCATTCTTCCAGAGAGTGATGGTGAGTGTAGGATCTGATGGAGGGGTAGATCCGAGAGCACTTCAATGGTGTGACCCTGAAAGTAAGGCCTCAACCTTCGCGCAGCAAAAACCACAGATAGAGCCATTTTTTCTATTGGGGTATATCTGGATTCAGCGGGTTGTAAGACTTGGCTGGCGAAGTAAATAGGAAGCTTGGATTCCCTAGTAAGCACCGTGCTAATAGTTGTAGACCCGACGGCGAGGTATAACTTCAGTGTTTCGTCTTCGCGTGGAAAATGTAGAGTGGGCAAAGTGGCTAAATATTCTTTCATACTTTTGAAGGCTTCATCCAAAATGACGGTCCACTCGACCGGGCCCTTCTTTTTAAGCTGCTCGAAGAAAGGCAGGGAACGATCAGCCAATCGCGAAAAGAACCTGCTTAAGTAGTTGACTGATCCGTTTAATTTTTGAATGTCGTTCAACGTCTTTGGTGGGGCCATGTCGACGATGGTCTGTACTTTTGAAGGATTCACATCTATTCCTTGGTGGCTAATCATGAAACCTAGGAATTTTCCTGAATCCACTCCAAATACACATTTTTCTGGATTTAGGCAGACGCGATTTTTTCTTAGTGTGTCGATGGTTTCTTGTAAGTCTTCGCAATGGTCCTCTTTGGTGAGGCTCTTGATTACGATATCATCGACGTAGACCGCCACGTTTCTTCCTAATTGGGAAGCAAACACTTTTTCTATCATTCGCTGGAAGGTGGCACCTGCGTTCTTTAGCCCAAACGGCATTACCTTATAGCAAAAACTTCCCTAGTTGGTGATGAAAGCGGTGCTTTTTTCATCGCGAGGGCTCATTCTGATCTGATTGTAGCCGGAGTAAGCATCCAGAAAGCTTAGAGTGGCGTGCCCTACCGTTGTGTCGACTAGCTCGTCGATGGATGGCAAAGGGTAGCTATCTTTTGGGCAGGCTTTGTTCAGATCTTTGAAATCTACGCACATTCTCCATTTGCCGCTGCTCTTTCTAACTAAAACCACATTTGATAACCAAGTCGAATCGTTAATCTCGCGAATAAATCCGGCTTGTAGAAGCTTATGTACCTCTTGTTTTGTTGCCTCTGACTTTTCGGCGGCCATTTTCCTCTTTCTTTGGCATACAGGCTTTGCCTCGCGATTTAATCTTAGTGAATGTTCTGCAGTTTCTTGAGGGAGCCCCTTCAAAACTTACGGCGACCAGGAAAAAACATCACGTGATCTTTTTAACATATCTTTGAGACACTCTAGGGCGGGGCCAGTCAAACTGTGACCGTGGTACAGGGCCTCGGCCTTGTTTGGGAAAGGAAAGAAGGCGATTTTTTCCTCCACAATTTTGTCAGCTATTTTTTCGGATCGAACTTCTAATTCCGCATGTTGTTGTTCGGATGTTGCCTCTTTCTCGCATTCATCGATTGCTTCTTCCTTTAGTGACCCTTGAGCGTCTGTCTCAATCGCGAATATTCGGTCGTGGCCTTTCCTTAGCGAGGATAAGTAGCAAACTCTACTTTTTGCCTGTTCTCCCCATGCTTCACCCAACTTTCCGTTGGTACATGGAAATTTAACGCTGAAATGATATATGGAGCAGGCTATTTGGAATTTGAATAGGCTTAGGCGCCCCATGATAGCGTTGTAGATGGATGGTAGTGGAACCACTATGAATTCGATCATGTGTGTTCTCCTATTCGGCACGGTCCCTAACGTCAGGGCCAATTCGATGGTTCCAGCTACCTCAACTTCGTCTCCAGAGAAGGAGACCAGTTTTCCTGCGTACCGGCGCAAGGCGCTTTCAGCGATTCCGAGTTGTTCAAAAGTATCCCAGTAGAGGACGTCCACAGATGAACCTGTATCGATCATGACTCGTTTAAAAGTCTTGGTCCCTATTTGCACATGAATGACCATAGGATCCGAGTGTGGCATTCTTAGGTCACGAGCATCACGGGTATCTGAAACAGAAAAACTTAGTATCGCGTGTGCGATGGATGCTTGCTTGATACTGGCCTCAGATGGAGGGTATCTAGGTTCTCTTTCATAATTTTTCCTCTCCTGCTTACTGGCACCAGATGTCGCAGGCCCCCTTGCGATGGTATCAATGCACCCATCCGGTGAGGGAGGGTTTCGATTATCCTGATTAGGGTGATCATGTCGGTTGGACGAGGACCTGGCTTCCTGGACATTCCTCATGTCCCTTGGGGAGGTCGGTAGCCTCCGCCTCTGTTTTCATTCCTTTCTCCCCTGTTCCGGGGGTAGGTTCCCCTGCCCCTTCCTCTAGCGGCATATTGAGGATTGTAAGGCCTTAGCGGAGCATTCAGTGGTTTATGTTGCTGGGGAGGAACCACAGGGGGCAGGCGTTGTTGCGGCACTGCGATGGGATGACTGGTATTCGTTAATGGTGCACAAATTTGAAGGGGTACCTCTTTTTGAGGGAGGGTTGGAGGGACCCCGTATACAAGAGTGATACGTAGTCAGGATGAGCCATCATCGCATTTGCCGGGGCACCGAGAGGTCTTGGACCTGACTTTTGGTTGTATTGGACTTCTTGAACCTAAGGTCGAGGGGGAATGACCGGGTATTGATGTGCGCGCAAATTGCCATATTTTCTATGCACATATGAATCCATTTTATCGTCTTTTGCATGCATATTAATGGGAAAACATGGGATTAGTGTAGTTTATGCTTAAATATCAAATATATGGGTTTGCACGAGTTTCCATGTGATTTTGCAGAAAACGGGATAAAAATGGACGAATTCGGAAGAGCGGAAAAAGAACTCGAAGTCTTCTGAAGAGATCAAAATCGACTGTAAGGGTCGATATCGAGGTCTAACATCGATATCGAGGTCTATGCTCGACGTCGACTTGTTGTTTTGACTTCTGTAGGAACTGTGCTAGGAAATCAACCAGAACTGAGGTTGATATCGACCAGTATACTCGATATCGAGTGTCTGCTGAGGTCGAAAGCTTTGATCGTGAGTACAACAAGGGAAGCGCTGACATACCTCCTCGTGGATTCGATCCTGAATTACCCTACTACTACAAGGGAGGGGATTCTTGTATTATTTGTTTGGGACAGGGAGTTAGCCTAGTTGTGCTTTGTTTTATTTTGAATTGTTTGAAACCATACAACACCTCCCCCTTAGTGCGAACAATTATGAAATATGGAATCCGATCACCTCAGGAGATAAAGGTGGGTCGACCCTGCTTGCGTTGAGATAATAGTTCCGCAGGATGGGACACAAGGTGAGGAGTCCGAAGTACTAAGTATCCAGGGCCATTCATGACACTCATGTTTGCGACTCGCGAGAAGGCAGTGCTAAGGTTAGAGAGGTAAAAGCATATATTGAAAAAAAGCATTGAGCGATGAGTGAAAGGTGAGACATTATGAAGAAGGAATGTGGAATGTTTTGGAAAGAAAGTATGTTTCCCCGGATTTAACACCACATGGCCAAATATTAGCCCACCTTTAGCCTTTTACCAAACTACTTCTCACAAGCTTACAAAAAGTCCTCTTGATTATTAATGCTATGTCGCTAAAATTGTTTTTACATATTACCTCCTTTATGAATATGAAATTGCTTTTATGCACAGGCATGGACTTGGTTGACATAAGTACCTTATCAAGGATGGCAATTGATTGTAAGGACATATGAAAAATGAATCTATGATGTTGAGAGTTTACTTTCTTCCCCTGAATGACCATTAAAGGTATTGCTTGGGGACAAGCAAGCTTAAGTATGGGGTGTTTGATGTGCGCGCAAATTGCCATATTTTCTATGCACATATGAATCCATTTTATCGTCTTTTGCATGCATATTAATGGGAAAACATGGGATTAGTGTATTTTATGCTTAAATATCAAATATATGGGTTTGCACGAGTTTCCATGTGATTTTGCAGAAAACAGGATAAAAATGGACGAATTCGGAAGAGCGGAAAAAGAACTCGAAGTCTTCTGAAGAGATCGAAATCGACTGTAAGGGTCGATATCGAGGTCTAACATCGATATCGAGGTCTATGCTCGACGCCGACTTGCTGTTTTGTCTTCTGCAGGAACTGCGCTAGGAAATCGACCAGAACTGAGGTCGATATCGACTAGTATACTCGATATCGAGTGTCTGCTGAGGTCGAAATCTTTGATCGTGAGTACAACAAGGGAAGCGCTGACATACCTCCTCGTGGATTCGATCCTGAATTACCCTACTACTACAAGGGAGGGGATTCTTGTATTATTTGTTTGGGACAGGGAGTTAGCCTAGTTGTGCTTTGTTTTATTTTGAATTGTTTGAATCCATACAACACCTCCCCTTAGTGCGAACAAATTGGCGCCGTTTCCGGGGAGGCAATCAATCGCCACCTAAGTTAATCACGATCTTTTTCTGAGCTTATTATGCAGGTTTATGCGACGTTCTGATCGCGGACCTATCCTGGAACCAATCAACGAGCCTGAACGTTTCTACCATCTTCGCAAGAAAGCAATTCGCATCATGGCTGACAACGAGACGCAGGCTGAGATCATAGAGCGGTTGAGGATGGAGATCGACGACCACAATGCTACAATCACTGCTGAAAGGGTTGCCGCTGCTGCTGAGCGAGCCCGTGCTGATAGGGAGGAGGATGCGCGCAGACAAGCCCAAGAGCGGCTAAATCAGTATCCACAGACGGCGATGCAATACATGCATCCGCCGCTTCATGTTCCTGAATCTGTCATTATAATTCCTCACTCCAACTATGAATTGAAAATTAACTTCCTATCTGAGATTAAAAGAAATACTTTTGAAGGAAGACATAATGAATGCCCCCTGCAACACATCTCTACTTTTACGGACTTATGTGAAACAGTTGCCGATGGAGTAAACTTAGAGTATGTGCGACTAAAATCTTTTCGATGGTCTTTGGCAGGGAAGGCATTACAATGGCTGGAAAGTTTGGCTCCACGATCGCTAAGGACATGGGCGGAGGTGAAAGATGCATTCTTGAACAAATTCTTCCCACCTTCTAAAACGGCGATGCTGCGACAAAGGATCACGACTTTCAAACAAAAGCCAGGTGAAACCCTAGCACAGGCGTGGGAGCGCTTTAAGGACTTGCTGAGATCATGCCCGACGCATGGGCAACTTCCATATGTCATCCAGGAGATCTTTTATAATGCCCTTGATGCGCCGAATAAGGAGAGGATCAATTCATATACCTCCTATCGGTACATTGAGCTTACACCAACGGAGGCATGGGAGACCATTGAGAGTCTTGTGAACTTTGACAACACCTATGGGGCTGCTGCGGCCTATGATGCAAGGCCTGCCCCATCTATGCCACTATATGAGCCTCCAAGGGAGATAGATCCTGAGGTGCGGCAACAATACCATAACGATCAAACACGCCGCCTTCAAAAGCAAGTAAGGTTCCTGAGCAACAATCAACCTTATCAGGAGTGTGGCTCAGTAAGGCATAACACCAGTGCCTGTCCACATACTGAGCCAGTATCCATGGCGGAACAACATGAGGAGGTCAAATGGACGTGAGGCCCCTATGGAGGGGGCAATCAACAAAATTGGGGTGATCAAAGGTTCTATCAAAGGGATCCCCCAACATATAGGGCACCAGGGCACCCTGAGCGGGAGACTAAGAAAGATGACCTGCAAATCATTCTTGATGAGATGCGGAGGAACCACGCTGAGTTCAAACAAGCCAATAACTCCGTCCATACTCAGCTGCAGGGCATCAATTCTAGACTTGGGGAGATCGACATTTGGAAGCGCAACATGGAGACTCAAATGAGTCAATTGGCGAAAGCAATGCCCAAGGCATCAGGATCACTCCCTGGATCCACTGTGCCCAACCAAAAGGGAAAAACTACTGGACATATTGCAGCAGTAAATCTAAGGAGTGGGCGTTAATTACAAACGCCCGAGCAAAAAGCGGAGGAGAAGGAGCCAGAACAGACGTCGATATCGACCCCCCTGTCGATATCGACCAAGGTGACGTCGATGTCGACCCTCCTGTCGATGTCGACCCTAAATCTGCGTCACCACAGAAATCGACTCCTCCTATCGATATCGACCCTACTGATGTCGATGTCGACCTCACTGCAGCCGCAGGAAGGAAAAAGGTGTTGTCATACCCATCTAGAAAGATAATTAAGGACCCAGCGGAAAAGAAGTTCCAACGGTTCGTGAAGATGCTCCAAGGACTTAATGTCTCTATACCATTCACAGAGGCACTTCACGAGATGCCATCTTATGTAAGGTTCCTTAAAGACATCTTAGGTAAGAAGCGATCACTCTCTGAGATCGCAGAGGAATGCAACAGGTTGGAGCTACCACAAAAGCGAGTGGACCCAGGTAAGTTTTCTATCGCTATAGGTCAATTCAAATTTAATGTTTTAGTTGACTTGGGCTCTAGCGTTAGCATGATGCCACTAATCATATGGCACAAGGTAAAGATAGGTCCTCTGGAGCCCGTGGATGCAAGATTGTACATGGCTAATAATACGGTAGTAATTCCAACTGGGATAGTGACGAATGTGCCAGTACAAGTAAGTAAATTCTTTGTCCCTGCTGATTTTCTAGTTGTTGATATAGCGGAGGACCCTGCTTGTCCAATTATTTTAGGTAGGACATTCCTAGCAACCGTCGATGCCAACATCAGCGTAAAGAAAGGATTGCTCTCATTCACAATTAGTGATGAAGTGATAGAGTATGCCTTCAACAAAACGGTGAAAAATCAAGGGCCAATGGAGTTAAAAGCCATCAATGAAGCCCAAGTAGAAGAAGTTGAGGAAATCTTGAACGAAGGAGCTCAACAGAACATCGAAATCGACCCAGGTAAGTCAATATCGACCACTAATGTTCAAGATTCTGTGCCAGGTCATAAGGATGGGGTCGACAAAGGAGAAGAGGAAACATCGAAATCGAGGTCAAGGGTCGATATCGACCATGCCCTATCAAAATCGACCACCATCAGCGCTGAGAAGGGAAGCAAGGAGACCTCGATATCGACCTCTGAGGGTCAAAATCGACCTGATCATATCGAGTCAAAACTCTCCAAATCGACTGATCCTCCAGGAATACAACAGGGGTCGATATCGACCTCCGAACATCGACATCGACCTGAGCCACAGACTGAGAAGAAGGTAAGTCAAGGTACGAATTCCTCTTGTTCCATTACAATTAAGGACTTATCATTATTTGGAAGAGGTGTGCCTTGGCATGTGCGCTTATGTAGGGTATCCGACGATGATTCGAGCCAATATGAGATAGGAGACAAGGTCTATGTTGCCAAATCTAAGGACCATTGGTTCCCTACAAGATTCAAGGATAAGAACTTAGGACCATTCACGGTGAATCAAATCAATCCCGGCGGAATGCAGCTGCGAGACAAGAAAGGAATGATATTTGAGGCCCAAGCCACATGGGCTCTGCAGATGCCGCCTTGAGAAGGGCGAAAGAGGAAGTCGGCCTAGCGACTTAAAAATCTAGAGCTTGTAACAAAGACTTAGTTTTGGTTTTAGACAGCTTTTGTTTTTGTTTTAGACACTTTATTGTTTTGCATATTTATTTTTGTGTTTAGTTTTCAAATTGCAGGAAAGAGAAAAGCACACTGAGAAGGCATCGAAATCAATGTCCAAGGTCGACATCGACCTTAAGGTCAACATAGATAGGGTTTGTGATCGAGGCCAAATAACCCTGAAGCCTGAGCAGAAAGAGACATCGATATCGATGTAAAGGGTCGATATCGACCTTGCCTGTTGTCTTCTTCGACTCCTGAAATTTGTGACGGTTTGGTAAGTTTTCTTCTTAACCCTAGTTCTAATACAGTGAGGACACTGTAAATTTTAAGTATGGGGTGGGGGAAAGGCTTACTTGCATATTCATACTTAGATTAGAGTTGCATATTTATTTTAATGCATAAATAAATAAATAAATACAAAAAGAGAGAAATATGACCCTCATCAAAAATTTTGAAATTTAGAAAGAGTCATGGAAGTATAAAAAAGAGCTATATGATGCAAAATTAGATTCATTAGAGATATAACATGAGATTGCCTAGTTAAGGGAAGTCCCAATGAAGTGCAAAAAGAGAAAAAATAAAGGAGATGAAAATTTGAAGTTGCTTTTTGACATGTGCATGATAAGATGATGGAGGACTTTTTATGAAATTTCCATACTTATACAAGTTCATATCCTAGCCTTACCTATGCATATTTGCAAAAGCCACAAAGCCATATATGAGCCTTATCATGATCATTATTGCTCCACATATACACATATTGCCCATTTTTATACCTTATACCCTATCCGAGGACAAGTTTGAGAATGGATGTCATCTTTGGAGTTATATGGAGTTGTGCATTTATGAAGTTGTTGGTAGGAATGAAAGAATTATGAAATATGGAAAATTAAATGAGCGAGAAAAAAATCCGATCACCTCAGGAGATAAAGGTGGGTCGACCCTGCTTGCGTTGAGATAATAGTTCCGCAGGATGGGAAACAAGGTGAGGAGTCCGAAGTACTAAGTATCCGGGGCCATTCATGACACCCATGTTTGTGACTCGCGAGAAGGCAGTGCTAAGGTTAGAGAGGTAAAAGCATATATTGAAAAAAAGCATTGAGCGATGAGTGAAAGGTGAGACATTATGAAGAAGGAATGTGGAATGTTTTGAAAAGAAAGTATGTTTCCCCGGATTTAACACCATATGGCCAAATATTAGCCCACCTTTAGCCTTTTACCAAACTACTTCTCACAACCTTACAAAAAGTCCTCTTGATTATTAATGCTATGTCGCTAAAATTGTTTTTACATATTACCTCCTTTATGAATATGAAATTGCTTTTATGCACAGGCATGGACTTGGTTGACATAAGTACCTTATCAAGGATGGCAATTGATTGTAAGGACATATGAAAAATGAATCTATGATGTTGAGAGTTTACTTTCTTCCCCTGAATGACCATTAAAGGTATTGCTTGGGGACAAGCAAGCTTAAGTATGGGGTGTTTGATGTGCGCGCAAATTGCCATATTTTCTATGCACATATGAATCCATTTTATCGTCTTTTGCATGCATATTAATGGGAAAACATGGGATTAGTGTAGTTTATGCTTAAATATCAAATATATGGGTTTGCACGAGTTTCCATGTGATTTTGTAGAAAACAGGATAAAAATGGACGAATTCGGAAGAGCGGAAAAAGAACTCGAAGTCTTCTGAAGAGATCGAAATCGACTGTAAGGGTCGATATCGAGGTCTAACATCGATATCGAGGTCTATGCTCGACGTCGACTTGCTGTTTTATCTTCTGTAGGAACTGCGCTAGAAAATCGACCAGAACTGAGGTCGATATCGACCAGTATACTTGATATCGAGTGTCTGCTGAGGTCGAAATCTTTGATCGTGAGTACAACAAGGGAAGCGCTGACATACCTCCTTTTGGATTCGATCCTGAATTACCCTACTACTACAAGGGAGGGGATTCTTGTATTATTTGTTTGGGACAGGGAGTTAGCTTAGTTGTGCTTTGTTTTATTTTGAATTGTTTGAATCCATACAACACCTCCCCCTTAGTGCGAACAGGTATTGCCAAGGAAGATTGCAGTGATGCTGGTCCCCGAAACTCTCTCTTCCTTGGCGTTTGTTAGGCGCTCGGTGGTAAGTTGGTGGTCTAGATTCGATGGGTCTTGAGCTAGAGCTTGCCGCTTCCATGGCGTGGATCTGCTTGGTTATTAGCTCTCTCATAAAATCGTAGTTTTTTGGCTCCTTTTGGAATAGGCAGATCTTGAAATCGCCCTCGACCAAGTTGCCCATTAGTATTGTGCTCGCAGACTCTTTATTGAATCTCGGGATCTGAACCACCATGTTGGTGAATCTGCTGAAGAAGTTTCCCAGTGATTCAGTCGCACCTTGTTTGATGGAATTGAGGTCCAACATGGTTCTTTTCCTTGTGCGAGCACTGCCGAAGCGGGCGACAAACGTGCATGTTAGCTACGCGAAGTTGTTGATGGAGGATTGAGCTAAATTGGTGAACCATGTCAATGCTACCCCGCTCAGTGTGGATGGAAACGAGCGACAATACATGACGTCATTGTCCTCTTTCATACCCATTGCCGTGGTGAATTGGTTGAGGTGATCATTGGGATCGGTATCTCCTTTGTACTTGGTGATGGAGATATCCCTCCACCTCTTGGGGACCGGTGCTTCGCGTATTTCCCTGCAGAAAGTGGATGGGAAAGTTGGCTCATCTTTGCGTGTTTGCCCAGGTGCTCCAGTGGAGTTCGAGCGCGACGATACATCCCTGGTGCTGAAGACACGAGCAATCTTGTTAGCGTTTTCATTGAGTTTTGGGCCGACGTTGAGAGGGTCACCAGCAGGGTTAGGGAAGTGGTTGACCGTCACAGGTATAGGACCCTGTTATTGGTAGTAGCCACGAGGGTCGTGCTAGATCGGTACCCCGCTTGCCTGGTGGTTCAAATACGCGCTCTGCGGATAATTCCCCGCGAAGAATTGGTACGGGGGGTAACCACCCAACATTCCATAGGGTGCCAACGGAGGTGGTTGAGTGGTGTCCCAGGGAGGTTGTTGGGGAAAGCCTTCGTTAGTGTTATGTTGAACTACCTCCTTAGGAGGTATGTTGAGGTTGAGGAGGTTGGTCTCTTCGGCATCATGATGTTGATTCCCAAACTCTTCCCCGAACAGCGTAAAATTCATGATTTCCTGCAAATTTTGTTGGGAATTAAAAAGGGAAGTGAACAATGTTATTTATTACTTTAGATAGGATTAATGTAGAACGAAAAAAGGGAATAAATAGTTGAATGAAAAAAAGATATGTTGAAATGAATTAAAGGAATGAGATGTGAAGGAGCGTATTGCTACGCGGAACCTCTCGCCGTGAAAGGTTCCCACAGACGGCGCCAATGAAGCGTTCGTGGAATTTCACCTATACTTATTACCTCATTATGACGACAGAATGACTTAGAAATACCTGCAAGCTTTGACCGAAAAGGGTTATGATTAGATTATACGTTTATTGATCCAAGCAATGGGGTGTTATGTTCGGCTCGCGAGGATTTGAGTCGTTCTATCGCGGACTTGAATGTCATTCAGATGATGTTCTTATTCCAGGAACGTTCTTCTCGGATCACATATCTCGAGAACTCAACACCGAGGGTTTTAGATCCGGGGGATTATTAGAGCTCTTCTTTCTTATCTTTCGAATCGGATCCCGCATTTGTGGTTGGAAGGGGGTATTTATAGGATGGTTAAGCGAGCAACTGGCTGGCAACCTCGTGGTTCTGTCTAGGACACGTGTAAGGCATGCCCTCGTGCTTAGGGGTGTAGGCAATACACGTGGCGCTGTTTAGAGGTGAGGTGATGGAGCCAGCGAGCTGCTTGCTAGGGTTCTAGAGAACCACGAGGTACTCGGAGGATCCTCCCTGATCGCTACGCGGGCATATACTAATATTTAGGTCACGAGGAGGGTTTGGTTGAGACCCGAACGAGTACTTTACTCGCAATGGATCTTATAGTGGGGCCAGATGTCTTTTTGCGTTGGGTGACCTATTTATGATGTTATACTTGTGTTATTTGATAGGTCTATTTTCTATGGCATCGTCACATACCACTCCCGATGCGGTTGCTGGTCAAGGCTTGAGATCGAGGAGGGAGGGTCGGACCTCTGCTGCGAAATCAAGAGCGAGAGGGAACTTGGAGCAGCTTCAAGGTGTCCGGATCTGGAACAGCGAGGCAAGAAAGGGGAAAGAGGCGGCGGCAGGGGCTTCGATTTCACCCTCGACGGCGGCGAGCAGAGGACATACCCCGGTGACGCAAGCTGCTTCTTCTCCGTCTCGGTTTCGATCCTGCAGATTCGTCGGTCGGAGGATGGACGAGGAGGACGAGAGGCGAGAGGGAGATTGAATGAAGATGGAGGGAGCTTAGTCCCTCATCAATGGCGGCCCTGCTCGGCGTCGATTTCTCTTCGATTCGAAGCTCCTCTTCAATGGCAGCAACATGAACACGAGGAAGAGAGAAGCGGTCGGACGCGAGAGAACGAGATCGAGAGGGAGGAGTCTGGTCGAATGGGAGGGGAAACCATGGAAGGGAGGTTTGAGATTGAGGGAGTGAGGCGGAGGAAGGTCGAATGGAGGGTGGCTCGTGAGGAGCTCCTCTTGCCCAGATCTGAAAGGGGAGAGGGTAAGTGAATAGTAAAGGGGGCGACAGCTGGTTGGAAAAAAAAAAGGATATATATATACCCAAGAAATTAGGGTTGAGTTAGTTTGAGGAGAATTGCAATTTTATTCCGCTATTTTTGTTTTATAAAAATTATATCCAAAGAAATAACAAAATTCAACTCAACACTTTTATTTAATTTACAATTTGTCATAAAAGTTGTCACACTCACCTCAATAAGTTCAAAACAATATTCATCTCCTAGCTCGGAATCAGAAAAAAAATCTTCAACTCTCAGTATAGAAAAGCGGATTAGATCTGTTTTTAAATTGAATTCAATCATATGTCGAAATTTGCTTTTCAATAAAATAAAATCATTGTGATCGAGGACGAAGATTTCAATATATATATTTATTTGTTATTATTATTTTATTTTTTTTTAAATCCCAGAATTTAATATTGAAATTAAATCACAATTCATAAAATAATATTTTGAAATTTCGGGTCTTTACATCATCCACCTCTAAAAACAAGTCTTGTCCTTGAGACTAAAATCCTTTTTTTTTTTGCAACAAAACATTTCGAAACTCAAGTCAACTCCTAAGTCAGTCAACCAGATCTTCAAGGATTCAGCAAACAGTTTATCCACCTCTAAGGGCTAATCCGAGATTCCACTTCCTAAGTTCGTTTCTCATGATCATTTTCAACATCAACTCAAGTACAACATATTCAAAATATTATCATAGCAAGATTTACCATCATAAGCTATCAACATATCGAATTCATTCTACTACGAAATCCCATTATCAGCAGATCACATTATTTGTAGAACATATAATCATAGAAATCTGCACCTTGCTATTAATCAGAAATGAACACAGTCATCATACTCACACATCCATACCAACCAGAAAGGGCGCAATCAAGCATCATGACGAGCACGACATCGGAAAATGGAATGCGCAACTCTAACTAATCGAGACGATCCACTCCTTATCACACCATAGACAGATATACAAGGATGATGCAAGGCTTAAGCTAAATTCAAGGAAAGAGACACTAAGGGACAATTCGACTAACTCTTGACACGAAGATAGACTCGTATAGTACGGAGTAAGACTGAACACAAGAATTTCACCGATGCCCATGAGAAACCCTTAAGGTTACGACCATATCACTCAAATCCTCATATAACACATCTTGTCAAAAAACACAGAACGTGGTAATCTTGCACACTAACATGAACCTATCTCAGGAGAGCATTATCGATATACATACTATCATCAAGTCAAATCATCACCAACAAGTAATGTCACATATAGTGACAAAGAAATGTTATTAAGGTGCCACACTCATTTAAGGCAGATCTACAATCTGTCACTCGAATATACTAATTAGATTTCGTACATGCCTGAGAGGATCTTGCAAGCCACTATGGGAAAGGGAACTAAACAAAATAGGTAGGAAATAGTATCAACATGTCTTAAAAGCCACGAAAGAAATATCACATGTTTCACAAGTAAGGACAAGTGTAATTGTATGCTTCATGCATTTATGTCACCAAGGCATACATCAACACCTATTTCATACCACTATAAGCTCAACATGGTAGATAGTATAATATCAACAATTCTTAAGCAAAATATGATGCATAAACATGCAAGTGCAATTTAAACTATAGGGGTGGGGCGAACATACGGGGCTTAAAACTATTTATGCATAATGAGTATAGAAAACACCATGTAACATGTAAAAGTGAGCGTGTGCAATATTATGGCCTGCGCATGGTACTATACATGTAAAATAGAATAGGATGGTGTCGAAAGATAACAAGATTTCTCTAATATTAATATTCAAAATGCATAAGCAATCATAACTTCATAAAATCACACAACAAGGGCAAATATACAATATAGGTATACTACTAAAACCTTATTACATGAGTGATCATATAGATAATGTAAATAGTGCAAAGAATCACATATCATATTGTTGATGCGAAATTTTTTTTTTTTTACATATTATCGATAACACATGACGATGGGCAATTACATGAAAATATACTTTAACAACAAACAAGATGATACACAATAAGCCAAGCCACTCATATCATAAGAGTGATCATATAAATAATATAGAGAGTGCAATAGATCGCATAATCATTTTCTCAAATACTTAATTACCAAATAGTAGTTAATGACATGTGGCAAGATGTAAGTATCCTGAGCTATGGTCTAACCACTAACATGATGATTCGTAACCAGTCAAAACAATTATATAACCACACAACATGGATATAAGTGAAGTATAATCGAGAACGATGTATCTAAAATGGTGATGACTAAGCATGAATATATAGAGTATAATGACATAGATATGCATACCAATTAAGATACAGATAGAAAAGGCATGGATCGAGCTATCATGAGTCATGCAGTAATAGTAATCCGTCGATGTTATAATTAGGGTATAAAACTAAATAATCATTTCTTCAAAAGCAGAGCTCATATAAGGGATACTAATAGTACACAACACCGTAGAAGGACACATAAGTCTCATGTAACAACATACATGACAACAACACATAATAAGGCAAAGTGATCATGCGAAATATAACAAGGGCATAAGATATGTGTAAAGAGGAAATAATACGACCATGAAAGAATAGTGACTACCTAGAGTTACACAAAATGTCGCGATATGCTTATTCATGACAACAAGGCATGAATATCACAATAACTAAATATAATGTCATATCAAGTCATGGATTGCTCAAGTGTGGCCACCATCAAAATCAGATAATAGTTTCCAAGGGTGGCATACTATAAGAGAATAACATGTACATACCTAAGGATCATCCCATAATTTTATATAGCTATCATGGTGTGCGAACATGCGATGTGCAAAGTCCTTAAAGCATGGCAATCGTAGAGTCATAGCACGGGTTAAGAACAGACAACGATGAGAGGTACATGGTTGAGCAAGACGTTAACCATATAAGTCATAAAAGCTTAATATAGTTAAATCAATGACATTTAACGAGTATAAGCAGACAAAGACCAAAGAAGCACGCAACAAGATCATCCATGTAACGGCCTGGATATAAATATCCGGGATACGTTTCGAAGGTCGGATACCTTTGTTCGGATGTTGCAATTCAGGTACGGGTCGAGGTTTCAAACCTCTAATCAGTCGAAGTCTCAGAAATTTCAATTTAAACGAAAGTAAAGCGGAAATACGGTTTAGATACAAAAGCCACAACAGAGCCGGGTCAAAACCAAAACATAATTCTAACGTCATATGGCCAAATTAGCGGGGTTAGACAGATTTCTTTGCAATCGCCCGGGGGACGTTCCCACGCCATAGAGACAGGGAGCAATCAAACCTAAAAACAATTGGTGCGAGCGGGATCAGACCGAGGCCCCAACACACCATGTCCCGCAAGCAAATATACATATACGCTAATAATAAAGATGATGCAGATGTGGAAATTAAATCACACTAACATGATCCTAATTTACAATATGCGAAAAAGAACTGTAAAGGCGCCCAAAGAATGCCAAGTGGCATGTCCCTCTCCTACCTCTGCACCCCTTCCCGTTAGTGCAGAGACTGGCCAGTTCGGTGCTATAGCATAGCAATATCCTCGTGGTGGTGCACTCACCCATGGTATCATCATATCATATCATATCATATCATCTCATATCTTGCCCGATGGTGCTGGGCTATCATAACATGCTCATATCGACTCGATAGACTCAGGTCACCCGATGGGGCTGGGCTACGCTATGACCCTAACAGAGACTCTAGGACTATCACAGATAACGGCCGTTCTGTTTCATACGCATAAAGAAATAGAATGCTCAATCACAAGTGCAATCCTAGCATGATATTACATGGCATGCTTTAATGCTTATGCAACACCTAGTATGTCATATATTCACAAGCAGGTAATCTCTTTCGAATCTGAGTTAGCCCATAAAGGAACTTACCTGAATAAGCCGAACAGCAGAGAACAAGGCAGAAGCGGAATCCAAGTAATGAGTCACCAATAGCAAGCAATGTCCAACATATCACAATCACCTAATAACATATAAATGCATAAGTCTATCTAATTCACACAAGGCGCCCCTAACTATCATACATCTCTTCTCATATCTCGTTTCAGATTATTCCATCTTATCTCATCATAATTCAAATATCAATCCATGTTCATCTCATCTCATCATTTCATTTCCAAAACAATCTCTCGAGAACTCAACTTAGAAAATCAAACAATTCTTTTAAAATCGTACTTAGTCAAAACCCGACATTACACATTTAAACCTTAAGGCCCATTTTCCCAAAATCATGTTATAAAATAATTCCGGCATGTTTCTTATTTCAAACCTTATATAAATAAATTTCAATTTGAAATCATTAAAATAATTCTATGCTCACAAATCATATTTATAAATCAAAATCAACAATTCACTTTTTAAAATTCCTAACTCGCATATTCAAATCCTCATAAAATGCATCATATATAAATAATCCAATTAATACTATTTTAAAACAATATAAACAATATATAAAGATTAATTTCCAGAATATTATAATTATAACCAAATTCCAAAACTATAATAATATTCAAATAATTTCACACTTACTATCCATATAATCTCAAAACAATCCATAAATATATTTATAACTCCATATCAATAAATATCACTTTTAAAACCTTTTTAAATATATAAATTAATAATTTCAGAACATATAATTATATATAGTCATTTTCCTAAAATCAGAATTATTAAATAAAATAACATACATATATACACTAACATAACATATAATATGTGACACAACCTTTAAACATAACAATAACAAAACATACTAAAACCCATAACATCCAACACTCCCATCAGCCCAACCAAAGACCCGGATCCAGCCAAACCCCAAAACCCAGAGGCCCACTCCCGGAACCCGAATCTCCAAGCCCAACCCGAGCCCATACCCGGATACCCAGCTCCCCCTTAAGTGAACCGAGAGAGAATAAGGTGAACCGGCCAAGATTAAAAAAGAAAAGGTCGAACCGGACCAAAAGAAAAAGAATAGAAGGAACCGGACCCGTCTCCCAGCTCTGACGACGGATGATAGCATGCATTTAGGTAGGCATATTAGGTTGGATTTAGCATGATTTAGATTTATATAATGCATAGATTAAGCTAGATTTGCATTTATACTTGTGTTGTTGGTAGAGTCGGAATCTACACGCGTTTATGGATTATTTCAGGTATATGTGGATCCGACGAGGAATGAGGAAGCTCATGGATGAAGGAAGAGTGAAGAGGAGGTGGAAAAGTGAAGAGCACGGGAGCGAAGTCGAAGTTAGAGAGCCTAAGTGAAGAACAAGTCCGTAGAAGTTGTCGTCAGACATGCTGAACTTGTTTTGCACTTTGTGGAGGCCTCGGTGGTCCGATTGACTATTATAAGCACGCGTTGGAAAGCTCTTTCCGAGATCTACAACTTTTATGTAGACATCGAGACCAGATTCGAAACGGAAAAATCGCTGTGAACAGTAAAAGCCGCCCCGCGGCCAAGCTAGCCGCCCTGCGGCCCGAAGCTCTGACGAAGGATTTCGCAATCGCCTGGCCGCCCCACGGCCTGGGTTGGCTGCCCCGCGGCCTCTGCAGAAACGCTGAATCTGCTTAATGGACTTTTTATCCACTTAATTAGGTTTTTAGAATTATTATTTGGCCGACTCTTTTGAGGCTTTTTAAGGACGTTTTAGGGTTTTATTTTAATCATCTAATTCCATAACTCTTATACACTTTGAGATTATCAATTGAGAGAACCCTAGAAGGGAGCCTCCATGGCCATGGAGTGCTAAACTTTTCCGTTTCATCTATGGATTGAAGCTTTGGTTTGATAAAGTTGTGAGATTTCTATTCTTGTTCTATTCCTATTGATTCGTATTGATTCTTTTGCGAATATTGTTAATTTCTTGTAGCCCGTACAACTAGTTGAGATTATTGCTAGGATTTTGTAGATTCCTCGTAGCGAACCTTAATCCATAGTAGCAATCATGCCTTTTTAGGACTCGTAGGACTAAATTGGTGTGTAGTGAATCAATTATATGTTAAATGCTGACTCGTAGCTTGGTGTTGCATGTATCCTGGTTAATCCTTAATCTTAATGCTACTATTAGGTTAAATCTTGACCGTGTTAGGGTTATCTAATTAGTAAGGGTTACTAGGACTCGTAGGACTAGTAATTTGCACAAGATCAGGACAGGAACAATAATAGGATGAAAAGAGAACTCGAAGAAGAATCGATGATCAATCAACCAAACTAAAGTGGATATTTGTAGATGAAACTATTTTTTCATTGTTATCTCTACTAACTTGTGTATAGTTTCTTTTCTTATATTCAATCACCAAAACCCCACTTTTCTATTAATTGGTAAATATACATTGCTTAGGAATACTTGATTCTCTGTGGGATAAACCTCTTACTTGCTTACTATACTAGTTTGTAGGTTTGAGTTATACTTTGATAGGAACAACGACAGTTTCCTCCTATCAACGGACGAAGGCAGGAGGAAGAAGGGAGGGGTATTGGCCTCGCCGGCGGCCTCCTTTCCGACCCAAACCTCGCCCAGCAAGATCATCTACCCATTCCGACTGTCACCCACCCCAAGAACTCAAACGTGAGTGAAGGAGAGGGAGGATAGAAGGTTTACCGAGATCGGAGTGTTCGCCGGGACGAGGTTCGATTCAGCTCCGTCGATGGGGAAATCTCTCCGTTCTCAGCCTAGGATGAGTGAAGGAAGGTTAAAGGTCCACCTTTGAGTGGGTTCGATTCGAAAACGGAAGGTTTGAAGATTACCATGGGCTCGGAGAAACAGGGGGATTGGGGGTGGCGGCGCTGCAGCTCCGGGGATGTTGCTGGGCTCCTGGGGCTGCTCCATACTACTGCTGCTCGGAGGAAGGAGAAGGGGAAGTGTAAGACAGCCTCGCTGCTGATGGTTGCCCGGACCCGAAAGGAGGAGCTCCGTTGGTTTCCATTGAAACAGGGCGCGCTTCCGGGTGGCTCGGCGACAAAGATGGAGGAGATGGGTGGCGCTGGCGATAACGGAGATGCAGAAGGGTGATGGTGGTGGTGCTCTGGCGGCCTGGTTTGCTGAGAAAACAAAGGGAAGGGCTGGAGCTCAAACGAGAATGGAGGTGGAGGCGCTGAGTGTTGGTGTGTTTTGGGGAGAAGTACACAGAGATGGAGAAGGTAAGGAAAGAGGGGAAAGATGTGGGCTGGTGTTGTGGGGTTTAGAAGTAGGAAAGAGGGTGAGGTAGGAGGGCAGTCGGCATAAGAGAGGGGGGACAAGGTGTGTATGCAGCATAAGGGAAAGGGACAATAGGAGAGGGGACCATCCTACTTGTGCAACAGAAAACCGGGGGAGGGAGAGGGAGAGAGAGAGAGATAAAAGAAAAGGGAAAGAAAATAAAAGAGTTGGGTCCACTAAAGAATTCAAATTAGCGGAAAAGACTCGAAACCCGCTCGCCCGATCGAATCCGACTAAATCAAATTTCAATTCAATTTCAAAATGAACGGAATTAAATAAATTTCAATCAAATTCGGAGCTTAATTAAATTTTATTAATACTCGATCTCGAAAGCGAAAATCAAATCCCGTCAAAATCCGAAATTTAAATGATGCCGGAAGGATTTAAAATTGAACTCGTGCTCGAGGACGACTTTTTTCCGCTTTTACAAATTGAAATAAATACTAACATCTTTAATTAAAATAATAATATAATATACATAAAATATATATATTCAGTCTTTACATTTATCCACCTCTAAAAACAAGTCTCGTCAACGAGACTAAAATCATTTCAACGCAATGGGAGAAGTTTGAAATCGGTGAGTCCGAGGACCATGTCCAAGGATCTTGCAATCATCTCGGTTGCATCTTCCGGGATTCTCACAACATCCTGGTCACGGTCGTGACATCTCCAAATGGATCTTGTCGAGGGTGTAATAAGCGCCCCTATCACATCCTCACCTCGACCTTTCGGAAGCATCACAACTCTAAAAGCATTATATCGTCCGACTAGGTCTTAGCAAGCAATCTATAAGCGCCTCTATACAATGCTTGTATCCACTTCGTGAGACGTCATAATGTAAATCCACTTCGTAAACCTCAAAGCGTTTTGAAAAAGGAAAGATTGTCATCTAAATCATTGAAACTCTCGACTTCTTTAAAACCCCAAGTTGGCCATTTTCAAAACTGCTCAAAATTTTCAGGTCCAATGTTTAATCAACCAACTTTACACCAAACAAGTCAAATCTTTTCAAATCAAGATTTCGTCAAAATCTCCCAAAAACCAAATCAGCTTCTCGCAACCAATCAATCAAATTCAGAAGGTATGAGGTGGAATCGTCCACCTCTAAGGGCTAATCCCATATTCTCTTCCTAGGTTCCAAAATCGAGTCAATCTATCCATCTCAATTCAAGCAAAATGCATAAGCCATAAGAAATGCATAACTATATAGGCATCAAATCTCCAATCAACACATCACATGACAAGTCTCAACGCATACCAATCGTAGTGCCACAAGGTCACATCAACATCTCCATATCATACTAAAGGTCGTAATATGCACCTCAACGATATAACAAAATCATAACAACGTCTCAACATCACACCATAAGTCATAAAGGTATATCTCATCATAGAATCAACGAACCAAAACCCATTGTCAACACATCAATACAACAAGGTCAGGCTATTAAGAATTTGCAGAGGGAAAGGTCAATCAATATATCAATCACCAAAACGTCAGCATACTCACAAAACATCATTTCAACTCATACAACGCCATATAACGATCACTTAGCAATCACGCACCATTATCTCATATATATATATACAAACCATATTCCTGCTCCAAGTCAATATTCATCATTTAACATCTCCTGATCATAATATAACATCATGCTCTCACATAGCAACATATCATTATTTCATGATTCATACAACACATCTAAACATGCTTCTGGAACATCATATCAGAATAGCAATTCTATCATGATGACACTTGTCACTGGCAACTAGATTTCAAATATTGCATATCAACATGTAATATCATGCCATATCAGGTTCATCACGGTTGCTATCTAACATCATGCTAGTTCATACTAATAGATCACAAAATCAAGAAAATTTTGCACATTATACAAGTTAAAATAAAACGCAAACCCCGCTCGCTCGCCCCCAACTCTCAAGCCAAGACCAATCCTCATCTAGACTCACCAACTCGGATAATATCCCCAAAGAAACCCCAACTCGTTCCGACCTTTAATCTCACACCTCTTCCCGCCAAGCACTCTCACTAACCATCCACCTCTAAGACTCCAACCACTATCTCTGTTTCCACACCCGAGCACCCCTGTATACTATGATTCCGATATCCGCAAGGTCATTTCTTACACTCCTCACTCTTCCCAAGATATCACAACGTAGAACCCTTCTAACCACGTGTCTTCAATAAAATTTCCTCGGTCACTACCTAACCAGCCTATCCCTAATCATACCCTTATCCGAGATTCACCTAAGAGTTCATCGAAACCACCAAGCATTGTCTCTTATAATTCCCGAACTCACTCGGTCCAACCTAAGTCAACACCCCTCTTCTGCAACTTTCCCTTACCACCGTCAATCATTCTAATCACTCAAAACCTTTCTCCACTCTCTGACCACCCTACCAAGAGGACCTCACTCACATGTTCGAAGAAGCAATCATGGACATTATTGCACATAAGGACTACATCATATCAACTAGCATTTATATTAAATGGCATCATTAGTCCATCATTAGATATTGCAACATGTATCAAAAGTCTTAATTTACCTTCATGCACAACAAGTATGGTAAAACATCATATATGAATATGGTCAATTCAAGCTAGCAAGTTTCATCACAATCTTAGCAAATAAACAGTTCAGGTTCTCGGCATTTGCAGTTCATACTATATAAGAAAGAAATTTAGATCATGCTTAGCAACTCAGAGTAGCATCACATCAGTCATCATGGCACATTTAAGTTGTAAGGCAATCGAATCATACCATCATAGTCAACAGACAATCAAGCAACAGTCATCACCAAGTCATCACATCAACAAGCAACTTTCAACATCAAGTTAGGGCAATATCACCATCAACAAGTTCAGAAAGGATTAGCAATCCGAATGAAGTACGCTCCCACTTGCAAGTCATATCGTACTCAATAATCGCAACCCTCGAGGCGAGCTTGTTCCGTCGACCTTGTCAATCCTGAGGCCCGTGGGTTATGGGCCCACGCTTCCGCTGCGCTGCTCTATCGCTATTCGACTTCCCGATCCCTTTTTCCAAGTCATCACATCAACAAGCAACTTTCAACATCAAGTTAGGGCAATATCACCATCAACAAGTTCAGAAAGGATTAGCAATCCGAATGAAGTACGCTCCCACTTGCAAGTCATATCCTACTCAATAATCGCAACCCTCGAGGCGAGCTTGTTCCGTCGACCTTGTCAATCCTGAGGCCCGTGGGTTATGGGCCCACGCTTCCGCTGCGCTGCTCTATCGCTATTCGACTTCCCGATCCCTTTTTCCATGCGGTCGCTCGTCCAATGTAACGCGTAGGAGTTCAAGTTAGCGGAGATAGGGGAGTGACAAGGGCGGACGACCCAATGTTTCTTTCGGAGACGGAATAGACCAAAGCTAAAGACGACATGATTAGAGACAAGACTCCGACTCGGAAATAGTAACGATGGCTTTATGGAGTCCATTAGGTTACAACTTGTGACAAACAAGCATGAATGCATTATGGAGCATATCAATCACATCAATCCACACTAACATGTACCTACCTCGGGGGCAACATTCGTATTCACATCAAAGACACAATCAAGTCCTACGCTGATGTATGTGAAACAAGCTAACATTCTAGTATTCCATTGAAACAGATATGCCTAGTAACTTCAAGCAAGATAGGCGGAACCAACAATGATCATATATAATTCGAAGTCATGCGGAATTTAGTGAAGATAACGAGCATCATGCATGTGAACAATGTAAAAGCATGGTATACACATCAACAAATGAGTCCAAATATATCATGGCAAGGTATGTCGTAACAAACAGGTGAAGCGTCATACGAGAACACATAAGAGCAGCATAGTACGTATCACATATATGAACAGTGCACGAGTTTGGTGTATACATCATACAAGATCATATAAGGGCAACATAGTAACTATCTCATCTGACACAATGATCATATATTAGGTCAAGCATGGCACGGAATCATATGACGAGATACATTTAGAAAGCATGGGTCCTATATGATACTAGCAATACATGAGGTGATACAAGCATAGTCAAGAATCATTAAGAGGAGTTCAACATAATATTCATGAAACATGAGGCACCATCAAAAGTAACAAGAAGGACATCATGGGTGCTAGATTATAATCATGCTAAGAACGACCCATCATAGAGTACATATATGGTACAATAGTTGTCACATCATAGAACAAGTACAACAGGTGATCATTTAGCGGGTCCTATTGGAAATCATAAGCCTTACATGACATTGATAGCACATATCGAACATGAGTACAATTAAAGTAATTCAACTAGATTCATTCCGATATTCATGCGTCATGCATATGCAAAATCATGATATAGGGTGGTGCGTGGTCATGCGAGGTGTCAAGTCATACATTCATGCAAGCACAAGAGAATGTCATGGAGTAATAGACATTTTAACCATGTAAGCATGCTAGGTTTAACCATCACGGAAAGCTAGTCAATCATCAATTTCAACATTAAGCTAATCAGAACGAGTGAAACATGTTAAGAGAACGGAAAGGGGAAAGAGCCACACTATCAGGGACGTAGCTCAAGAGAGAATCAATAATAATGTAGGCAAGGCATAAGTTCGCACAAGTCACAACCAAGGGTTCTATATGTTACTAATGACTCAACCTAACACAGGACACATACATGCACTTGATTGATTACTCGACATTAAGCAAGACTTCAATTCAATCACCTTCCAATAAGATAGAAGCATGGGAGGAAATGTAACGACGTATAATGCAAGTCTAAGTAACGGGCAATATGACGAGAATATGGGGTCATGGGTTCAAATTACTGCATACAGTGATGCTCCTCTGTAAAAGCTAAATCCAATGCAAAATTTACATGGATAAATTTGTAGACGTGGGTTTCTAGGCTCCTTAGTTTAGAAGATGAAAGGCAAGGTGGAAGAAGAACACAGAAAAATGCTTATGAAAAATTAGACTTGAAATTTTTCAAATTTACATGGATTAACTGATTAGTAGACATGGGTTTTTAGTTTAGTATGAACTTTAGATTTTTAAAATTTACATGGATTAACTTATTCGTAGACATGGGTTTCTAGGCTCCTTAGTTTAGAAGATGGAAGGTAAGGTGGAAGAAGAACAAGGAAAAATGATTATGAAAAATTAGACTTGAAATTTACATGGATTAACTGATTAGTAGACATGGGTCAAGAGGGGAGGTAATTAAGGTGGAAGAAGAACACAAAATAATGATTACGGAAAATTGAGTACCTTCATAATATCCTAGAGTAGTATCTTTGGAGAAGCTCATGTAAGACCAAAATATTCTACTACTGGATTCCCATAATCTTCACTGTTGATCAGCACAAAGAAAAAGTGAGCTATAATAGATTCACAACCAAGTTCAGGGTCCAATATGATTTTTTATATATATCATATTGGACCTTGAACTTGGTTGAAATAAATCAGCACAAATCAGATCGAGGATACAACAGGGATCATTCCCATCTTACCATCTATCAGGTCAGCACAAATCAGGTATATATATCATGTTGATCAGCACAAGAACGAGTGTGTTCGAACCACAAACTTGAATTTCTCAGATCTTGATGAAATAAATCAAAATCCAAAAAAGGCAAAAGTTTCAAGGAGCAATTCGGAATGGAGGGGAAAGAGAACAACACAAGTTTAATCTTTCTCAAAATTGACAGTCCGAATCTGTAATCTAGATGTACTGGCCGGAGATTCAACCTAGTGGCGGCAACCGCGGCGATGACAGTGGAGTTGCCCGGTGACGAGATCCGAAGATTACAATTGAAACTCCGAATTGCTACACAACTTGAGAGGAACAATTATAAACTGCTTAGCTACGTATTGAATTTCAAGGACGAAAATCGAATCTACGACGTTGCTTGCTCGCCGCTGCCTTTATTCGATTCCGAAACCGAGTCCGGAACTGAAGCTGAGCTTGATCCCCATAAAGTCAAGGGTAAAAGAGGTATTATGAAAGATTTTTGGACAATTACTAAAAAATTATTTAGGGTGGACATTTATCTAATGGGTTTATAGAAATGGATAAAATTCTAAAAGGTTAGAAGCATATATAAATTAATAGGAATTTTTAATGGCAGGGGATATAACTCTTTTTTCCCTGGATCAATCTACTACAAATAGACATAAATATTACCAAAATAACATCACATGCAGACATGTTTACACATGCCTAACTACATACTTCAACCAAACACAACTTAAAGAACAAAATAAAGTTGGTATTGAATTATTGATTACCAGGACTTCCTCTTCTTGGATGATACATATCTTCAAATGACTTGAGCATTGACAAAAAACCCTTCAATTTTGCAATCACATTTGGAGCTTGCCGAATGCATTCAGTTTCTTTGAACATCTCATCATGCTACTAAAATCTTCATTAGTGCATACTTTTAAAGTTATTTGGCCTAATTCAAAAGCAATATGTAAAGAGACAGCGTTACATAAACCATCAGCAAAAGGGGAACACTAAATCTATATACAAAATAAAAATAATATATAATGAATCTAGAAGCAAGAGACCAACTTACCCTATGTTTATCTGTACCCTATCATGATCATAAGACCTGGAATCGAATGCTAATTTTGAAAATTTCTATTTTGCAGTTTAATAGCTACAAAGAGATCTAAAAAACATCAACAGTGGCATCTAATCTATGCATCTAGTGAAGAAGTGAAAATGTAAAAAAAATAATAAAAAATGAAGCCAATATTATGTTTAGAGGAATGAATAAGCAAATTACACGCATGAGCATGTTTCTCCATGAGGGGTGCTTTTCACCTGTTAGTTACAGTAAATGAGTCACATGCATAGATCTAGAAGCATCTTCTCAATGTGATCGGTGTTTCTAAAGCGGCACATATAACTAAAAAGCCTAGATGTACCTTGACTGCATGACCCCATCACTGCTTTCACCTAATAAAAAAAGTAAAAAAAAAAAGTCAAGACGGTTGGTGCTGCAAAGACGAGGCTACGACACATGTAACAATTACCATACTATCTCAAATGAGCTACTTGAGACAGAAGGAAAAGGCATACTAACAATTATGCCCTTGAAGGTAGTCTGACAAACTGCATCACTAATACCTCCAAATAATGAGATTGTTGCTGAATAGAGTGAGTATTGTGGAATTGGAACCAGAGTATGGAAAAATAGAACACCATTGAAGCAACAAATAAATCGATTAGATGTGATGCACTTGAATCCCATTGTAGATATGTACATGATCATGAAGAAATATAGATAACACAAAAATATTCATGGGGCAAAAACCAAATGTTAGCCACAATAGCACATCTAAAGATGCATCCATTTCATAAACCTTTTCAAATTCTTCTACCTGTCATTCAATATAAAAAATTCTTGATGGATGCAATCATTAAGTAGAAAATAGAGAAAATAATACAATAATTGATTGTAATTTATAAATGCCAACCACAATACTTATATGTACATTACAAAGATATCTTAAAACACATGATGCTCATTTTTAAAGCTACTGCAAGTGAATTTCCACCTTCCCATGGATTAAACCAAGCTATCACCATGTTCTAGTTCAAATGAGAACAATTTTAACAGGCTATAGAGATTCTAGAGAATGTTCACCATTATTCTCTTCAAGTGAAGCTCAATTGTGATTCTCAAGTATAGAGCCCTTTCCCGTGAATTATGTTTATGCCATGAACGACCTAGGATCTTTCCCATTAGCTGCTCCTGAGCCAAAACATACATTAGATATCAAGTCAGAATACAAAAAAAACAGTACAAATGATCAGCTTATTTGATCAATAAGCACACTTTTGTATCAGTAGACACAAAACTGTACAATAGGATTTTCAACTTAAAAACCCCATAAGATTGTACAGTCTTCCGTAATCTTCTGGAAAATGAAAGTTAAACATATTATTGAATTGGGAAAAACCAACCAGGGTATAATCCAACAAAACCATCCACATTTTCCATGAGCTCGTCAACTGGAAGGGCTTCATGTTCTTCCTTGTGGTGACCCAACAACCAGGAAGATAGGTACATGTTTGTTCCCATGCCAAGTCAAACTGGTTTCTTTTGCAATTGCCAACTAGCCACCTAACAACATAGTACAGAGGGAGATATAAAGATAGAAGTTCAATTAGTTCCTTATCTTATCGGTTTCATTGTTTGAACAGAAAAGGGGTATTCTATAGAAGTAAAATACATGTGATCATCGTAACATCGGCACCAATATTAAGTGCTCGTAGATGTTTCATCACTATAATGCCTCAGGGGATCGAACAATGGAAGCAAACCAGCAAAGGTTCTGAAATATTGAAGAAACCAATATCGATTTGATGAGCAATCTAGATACAAAATTATTCTAGCACTCACTACTTGCTGCAAAACCATAGACCAAAAATCAGATTTTCAATCAATCAATTACTATAGAAATCTCTAATTTTGACCAGCTTTTGTGTAAATGATAACTCACATCTCCAATTAAATCAATAGGTCTGCTATTTGTAAAAACACATCTACCACACAATAAATTTTAATATCTTCCCCTTGGACAGAGCTACATAAAGTTAACTCGTTGCTACTTGGTACACCACATAACCACATAGCCACATAGGTACGACCACACCACAAAAAAAAAACTAATTATCTTGCCTAGATCACAAATGTAGAGAATCAGCTCTAATTTTTATCACAATCAAAATCAAATAAGGTCAATACAATCACCAAGACATACTCAAACCCTACAAAACAAAGATTTAAATAAAATTGGGAATCAGAAAATTATCGATCCTTGTGAGTGAGCTATACTGAATAAAATTGCAAATCATCATTGATATGAGCTACCATCCCCTCCCCCTAATGTTATTAGATATGAATATTGGATAAGAATTAATCTCATGGAGTCAATCCTCAATCCCGAGGGGTAATCCTCAATCTCAAGAATATAACCCTCAATTCGAACTCTCAATTATGAGCTTGAAGGCCATAACACTCAACTTCACAACCCCGATCCTCAATTTAAAGGTCCTCACCATCAATTTAAAGGCCTTGATTCTCAATGTGAAGGCCATAACCCTGAATTGCAAGATCGCAAAACTAAAAGACATCAATATAAAGCTAAAGGAGGTGCAATATCAGTCAACCCTCAATCCCGAGGTCGTAATCCTCAATCTGAAGAATATAACCCATAACCCTCAATTTAACAACCCGATCCTCAATTTAAAGGTCCTGATCATCAATTTAAAGGCCTTGATTCTCCATTTGAAGGCCATAACCCTGAATTTCAAGATCTTAAAACTAAAAAAAATTAATATAAAGCTAATGGATATGCAATATCAACCACAAATCTTTAGATCAAACCCTAATTTCCAATTTGAAGATCCTAATTTGCATTTTCAAAACCTATAACCCTCAATTCAAACTCCAACAAAACTCTAATTCAGAGACCGTAATCCTCAATCTCACGACTATAACCCTCAATTAAAACTCCCCGATTATCAGATTGAAGGTCATAGGCCTCAATTTGACAACCCCGATCCTCAATTTGAAGAACAGATCCCTTAATTTCAGAAGCTCAAAACATCAAAGGACGGAATCCCTATCTCCCTGTATAAGACTACCATATCAGAGGACTGAATTGTAAATTAAACCAAATTGAAACTTAAATCATAGCCCGATGACCCAAAGCAAAACCCTAATTCTAGGAGAATAACCCTGAAATAAAATTTTAGAAGCACCTACCTCTTCAAATCTGAGCTACGAGATACAAACATAAATCACGGTAGTTCAGGGCCATAAATTTAAAATAATTCCGAAACCCTAATTTTTTAATCCTAAGAACCCTAGCTAATTGAAGAGAAGGAAGCATGGATTGGAGACGACAACAACCTACCTAGAAGAAAGCACAGATCAGAGGCTAACAAATTAGAGGTAATCAATCAAAAACAATTCTTTATTAAAAATATAAGAACCTAATTGAGAAGCACACAAGCCTAATTAGTTATTAAAAAGAGCATAGACAAAAAAATGCAGAACCTAATTAAATAGAAGAAAGCAAAAATCAGAGGAAACAAGAACATACCTGGACCCATGATCGATAAATAAACCGAAGATGAAGATGAACAAAGGAAAAAAAATAAGCTCGGAGAGACAAAGACGAAAGATGGACAAGAGAGCAGAGAAGCAAGCAGCAAACCGTAGGGCAGTGGCGATACAAAGATGAAGATGAACAGAAGAGGTCGAAAAGAAATTGCCCGAGTGAAGGACAAAATTGAGAGAGACAGAAGATACCAGCAGCCAAAGAAGAAGATAGGGAGAAGGAAAAGGCAGCCACGAGGGGTAGTAGAGGGCTAGCAGTGACGGGCGGCGGTGGGAAGCAGGAGACGAGGCGGTGGGAAGCAAGTGGAGACGAGATTGAATGTAGGTCGTAGATAAAAACATATATAGCAATCAAGGGCTAGGATTGCTTAATCTCTCCCTCGTATCTATAGTAGTATAGACTAGATATGAAACCGCGCTTCGCACGGTCATGGTTTGTATTTTTGTTGTTATATATATTCAAGAAAAGGGGCATTTCATTAAACCATCTCTTAGTCACATAACTCACTCAATTGTGCTAAAATACATAAGAACACAGTTATTGAGATTATAGGGTATCCTGGCCAACATGCTACCACCTGCAGTCTTAAGGAACTCCTTATATAGGTGCAGAACAAGTAGTCCTGAAATGCTCAGTTTGATTGCAGCGGCTGCAATGCACAACCCTCTTCATGTGGCCGCAATCTTCTGCTCGTGTTCTCTTCTTCCTTGGTCTTCCTGGTGGCCGGAGTGACTTGGGTGGGGTGATAACAATCTCGCCTCTTTCATTTGCATTCTACATCGATTAACTCATTCCACATTGATTTGTCAGGAATCGGATGTATAGTCTGCGAGTAAGTCTTGCGGTAAGTCACAACCATGAAACAACTCTCAGTAAACCGATGCACATTCTGTCTGCAGGAAAGGAGGGCTGCAACTACTACGCAAGGGAGACCGTACAGCTGGCAACCTCGACAGAGGCACCAACGGTTTCGAATATCTACAATGTGTTCCTTCATGGGAAATGACCTCGAATTCTGCTTCATTGGCATAAAGCACCTGATACGTACGAGCTCGTTTGATTGCATCAGCAACATGCCTGTCGGCGCTGGGAACAAGTATCGACGTCCACTGCATGTTTGTTTTTGTACGCTTATTAAACCAAGTCATAAGCTGTTGTCTAATGGACTCCATCATTATAATGATTGGAAGCCCGGAAGCATCAGGAAGCTAACTGTTTAAAGATTCAACCATGTTTACTGTCAGATGTCCGAAACGCATACCCTGAAAGTATGCAGTAGCCCACAATCGAGGTGGGATGCGTCTGATTGAATATGCAGGGTCTCTTGACAACTCTTCAATCTTCAAGACTTTTGCTTCAAAATCAATCCCAGTCAGAGCATGAGCGACTTCCCACAAAAGATTGACGAGCATTGCACTACTGTATTCCTTGCTGAAGATGTCACTCAAATGTCGCATGCAAAACCCATGAAAAGTCGTTGGAAAGTTCGCTTCTACTCCATGTACAATGCCCTTTTGCCTGTGAAGTAGGTTATGAAGCTCAAATATAAACCACATCCAGTTTTCATCAGTTTCCTCATCAACCACACAGAATGCCAGTGGACAGAGAGCACCATCTCCATCAAAACTTGTGGCTAGGAGCTAAGTACCAAGATACTTGCTCTTCAGATAGGTTCTGTCAATCACCTGAAGGGGCCGACATACATTTAGAAATTCGAATATCGATGATTGAAATGAAATAAAGAGCTGCTGGAAGCAGCTGTCGGAAGGATTACCATAAACAGAGGCAATGCTACCTGGATTCATATGTTTCACTTGTTCACAGTACTGCGGCAGTAGTCGGTACCCTTCTTTAAAAGAACCATGCATAGCATCCATGATCAGCTCCTTACCCCTCGACGCTTGCTTGTATGATAAGAACACCATCATATAAGCATGTCTACTATTGGAAGTTGTAATTGTCCAGCTTGAACTTGACATATAGAAAGTGTATATATTATACCTAATGATCCACTAAAAGAAATAGTGGTGAGGTAGAAGGAGGTACAGACAATTGTGCTTTGTGCAGCACAAGTCATCTGCAAATGACAAAATGATAACAGAAATTACACATCCAAAATGAAAACTATACATGCTAAAGCAAATAGTAAGGAACAGAAGAAGGCCACATTAAAGTATAGAGGTAAATTTGAACAGCAAATTATAGTATAGAGGTAAATTTAAACAACAAATTAAAAAGTAAGTTCAAAGACAAAGAAGAAACACACCAAAAACCTTAATATCCGAATATCTTGAAACACACATTAACCAAGATATCAATCTCATTAAATAAAAATGTAAACCTATATCGACCCAATCAACCCAAAATCTTTGTCAAGCATTTCTACAAACACCTTGAAGGCATAAAAGTAAACAAGCACCAAGTTGCAATATCTAAACCCCAATTTAACCAATCTTCTATCATAAATGAATAACTACTCTCAATAATTTAACTAAATGTTTTATGTTTGAAAATAAACTTTTAGAATAACTCAACATCACATAACCATCTTTTAAAAGCAACATGTCAATTGAGCATAAGGCAATCATTCAAGGGAAAAAACACAAATTAGGTATGGAAATTAACAAATTTGTCATAAAATTGAAAGAATGCCCATGATTACAGAGAGTATATTTAAAAGACTAAGTTTGCATTTGATATGATATGAGCACGTGAAGTTTTGATCACATCATCTAAAAATATATGTTTTTATCATAAATCAAAATTGTAACACGGGCTCCCTCAATAAAAACAAGATGTTGGCAATCATGATTATGATCAGAATTAGTATGGTTTTCCATTCAAACATCATGGATAGACACATGATACTTAAAAGGGAAAGAAGTCATCACCGTCTAAAAATTAATCATCACCGTCTAAAAATCATGATTAAGGAAAACAAAAGTGAAAAAGGATTAGTGAGGCATATCAAGTATGATAGGGGAGTTCTCAATCATGGAAGCTGGGATAAATAATGGATAGATTTGAGACTTCTCCTTGACTATGTTTTAGGTCTCTAAGTGAGTTGGGTAAATAAAACATTTATAATTAGTGCATCCAAACAAATCAAAGAGAATAAATGGATTTTGATGGAAATATAAAGTCCTTGAAATCTGACTTCGGTAGATACCAATAACGATTATGATTTCCAAGTAGTCTAAATAATCATAGATTTGTGAAATCAAAGCTCTTCACCACGATACAAGCATTAAAACCGTACCATGTGCACCTGCATCATATGAATCGTGCTAACTTGCCTACAATGATCGCACAAAGTATATTCCTCTCCCTATTCAAATTCTGAATTCATTTTAGTCCAATCAAATTAGATAAACAGTTCATTATCGTTTGGGGATTCAAATCAAACAGCAGAAATAAATAAGGAAGAGAGAGATTACTTGAGGTAGCCATGGAGATCTCGTTGCACTCATTAGGACGGCAAGGGCTGTACTTGACCCTTAGCAGCCTGCTTTGAGCATAAGCGTCAGAGGAACACTTTCCGTTTACACTTTGTCTTCGAAAAGTTTTGACATTTGAGATTCAGCACAAATGTTGGTATCTCCATGTTCTTTAACAAGCAGCTTATTTTTATGTGCTGGCAACACATGAATTGATGCCTTTTTAACATTGTGTCCTGCTCTGCCATCTCCTTTGGCATATATCTTCTTCACTTTCTTGATCTCTTTCTTTGTTTCAGCAACTCCTGACTCCTTACTTTCTGAAAACTGCTCAATCTTCAACTTACCTTGCTAGACTGAAATGTGTGGAAACTCTTTTGTAGACATGAACCCATTATCATTACCAACATCTAACATGGAATCAACGGACAGGGTTTCATCATAATTTGAAACAATAGGAATAAAATTTGTCCTCCTTGCAGCACGCATAATCTTTTGAGGCCTTTGATCAGCCCAATGGGCAACAAGTGGCGAAGAAGATCGAATAGAAGATGTGCGCTTTTTATTAGTAGGTCCAGAAGCAACAGAGGGCTTATTTGTACATTGTGAAATCTCCCAATCACTACAAGAAATGGGTTGTTGGGAGCTAGGTGGCATTTTTGGCAAGATTCCTTTATTGAATTGTGGAGGTCGAGGAGAAGGTGATGAAGGGAAAAGAAGGGGTGCTTAACAAGTTTGAATCGTTCACCAGATTTGTTTTTATCTTCTTTTCCTCTTGTTATTCTTGTTGGCGTCGTTGATGTCGAAGATCGGGCCACCCTACGGCTAATCCCCGTATCAGAAGGAATCAACTTTGCACTTGAATTCGGGCTAGGTGAACTATAATCTTCTCGCCCGCCACTTATGCACGTTGGAAGGTGAATAACTTCAGAGGGAAAAAATATAAATCATAGAATGGAATGCTATAAAAAAATATAGAGATATAAAGACATGGCGAAAATACTTCCCATTAATTGTCACCAAATCATGCCAGAAACTAAGAGCAACATGTTACAAAAAATATAGTGTGTATTTATATCAGAAAACACAGGAATTTAATGAAATAGGATGCTTGCTTATTTATATTTCTAAAATTCACTCTTTCCTTATTATTAGAAGGCCTCTCTTTACCAAAAAGAGCACCATTTTCATGGTCAACCCTCACATTAGGAGGTCGTACACCAGAGTCAGTTTGTTGTACTCCACTATCTAATTTTCCAATGCCAACAGTTCCATTGCCTACTCTAAACCTTCAAAAATAGAAAACCAAATAGTTCACTGCAATTTAAAATATAGCACCCACAAGTATCACATGAGCTCACAAGCTAAAAGGACTATGTGCTAGTGGCGAAGCTTGAGGGAAGAGAATTTTCAATCGGAAGATAATAATATAATATATCATTAATATGTAAGTATTTACTTGTTAGGAATTCTAATTGCGTGTTATTTAAAGCGGAAAATGCATTTGGCAAAGTAAATGGAGGCGCCAAAAGGGGGTTGGAAGAGAGAATAACGAATAACACATAAAGGTTCCTAACATATGCCTCCTTGTATATAATCCCACAGTCTTTAGCATGATCCAAATAATTGATAGGTTCAAGATAAAAGCCAAAAAGAACAGTGAAAGACTAATTCACATTAAAAGAAGATAACTAGAAGCAGTCCTTGGTGATCAATGAAAAGTAGCGAGTACACACACCTTGAGAAGGCGCCTCTTCAAATCGCCAAACAGTTGTTACCATCCTCTTCAAGGGTTGAGAAGGGAATTGAGAGATTATATGCAAGACTGCAAAGGATGAAAGGAATATCAAACAATCAAAGAGATAAATAAATAGAGAATCTAAAATTCATTTTTAAAGATTAACAAGCGTGGCTTGAAGGACAAACATTGCATCAATATCAAGCCGATCTAGACTCAATTCGGTCGAGTTCAACACATAAGACGCCCCCAACTGTTGAATGCTAATCACAAAATCAAAGACGGACAAATCCCCAATTTTTTAGCAATAGGAATAGAAATAGATTTAAGAACAAGCACACAGTGGTCCAGGCTGAAATTTAATAGATCCTAGGTTAGGGAACTGACCTCTTTGACATGATAATTGCTAGAAAAAGGTGCAAGCGCTGGCCATGCGGTGAGGGAGATGGAGGACGATGGTGGTGGTGGTACATGGGCTGAGAAGTGAGAACAATGAATGGACCTCACCATGAAAGCACGAATCCCAACCAGATATCAAGGTAATGAACAACCTCTAAGAAATAACATCGATAAAGAAAGGAGATTGAACAAGATAAACACCAAATAACCGTCGGAATTTCAATTCAACTAAAAAAAGCAGTACCAAAAGCTGAGAAGTGAACTGAGAGGTCATCTCCAAAGGATGTTAGGATTATGAAACAATCGAAGACATCAAATGAAGAGAGAACCTCAAATTTGTTTGTACCATTCCAATAAATCAACAAGCGAGGCTTCAAGGACATAAGACACATCAAAAGCAGGTGTAATTCAACACATTAAATGCGGATAAATCAAATGGACAACTTAATATCGATTCAGTGCTCACACAACTTCTATAAAAAGGGACTTTGCAAAACAACCTTATATCCCATTGAGAGATGGTTCCACAGAGGGAACTTGCAAAACCAAAAATGATGTGAAAACGAGAAATTGGTTGCTCATAAAACAAACATCAGCCTTAAATTCAAGCCGAAGCAGCAACAGAATTTTAGAAATTGTAACCAAGCAACCAGGAAAATAAAGCCACCAAAGACGAAAAAAGGAATAGAATTTTAAAGTAATTGCACATTATTAGATTTTAAATTTGAAAGTAATTGCATATTATAAGATATGACTTAGTTCTTTTCAGGCTTATGTTCTAAATAGAAGTTCATATTTTGTTATCCTCTTTTTATACGTGGAACTTATTTTTCTTGCCAAAATCATTCTCTGTGATAGGTTGCGAAAAAGCAACACCTGACTCTGCCAATCCATCCGTTGTTGATTATGAAGGCAGGCTTCACTATACAGAAAATTGATTTTATCCAGGTATATTAATCTTATGGCTTTAACTCGGTTTTTTTAAGTTTAGTTTGAACTTTGAAGCCCTTACTGATCATTGATGACTAACTTAACCTTGCTATTTCTTATGGGGATTCATTTTTTGAATTACATGAAGTTTTTTGAACCACAAATTTAAATCCTAATTCTGAAACCCTAATTCTTAATGTAAATCCTAAGAACCCTAGCTAATTAAAGAGAAGAAAGTAGATCAGAGGCAACAACAACCTACCTAAAAGAAAGCACAGATCAGAGGATGGCAGAAGGAACAAAAGGGTTACCTAGATCCAAGGGCGAGAAAACAAACAAAAGAACAGCCCAGCATGAATATTTGAATCCCCAGAATTAGACTACACCATCACAATAGAAGGGCTCAATTCACCAACGGCAACATAACCTGAATTCATGGAAAGTCTGCAGTACAAAGCAAGAAATTGGTAAGGTGCATATATTGCAATTAGCTAGTTACATCCAAGTCCATAAATCATGGTCATATATATGAGAATACAAATTAGGTTTTGGACAAAAGCATAAAAAGATGAGGAAAATTAATTGAATTGAAGGAAAAAAGGGATTACTTGGTTCGAAGGACGAGAAGAGAAACCAAAGAACCCACCTACTGGAAGAAGAATTTTTTTTGATGAAATATTGGAAGAAGAATTGATTTGAAACTAATGTTAGAATATATGCATGATTAAGAATTTCAGTCAAGCAGCGAAAAGCAATTCTGGATATAACAAAGAAGCGGCAGGTGGAGGAAGAAGAAGACCGGTAACAGATGAGCTCACAAACAATTCGAGCTACAAGTCCAACCCATAAAAAAATGAATTACAAACCCAAATTTCAGCAAGACCACAAAGCTTTAGAACCCTAATTTAAAATCTCATGTAGGCAATCCTCAATTCCAAATTCCTAATCCTCAATTTCAAGACTGTAACCCTCAATTTAAAGTCCCCAATCCTGAGTTTGATAGCGATAATCTGAAGTTCACAACCCCAATCGTCAATTTGAAGGTCCTAATCATCAATTTAAAGGCCTTGATCCTCAATTTCAAGGCCCTGAATCCTCAATTTGAAGGCCATAAACCTCCAAAGGCTTAAATCATGCAAGCAATTTGTCGCCCAACTAATAGGAAGCAATGAGTGAAGGGGTTACCTAGGATGGGTTTTGACAAAAGGCAGTGGTGTCTTGTGTTATGATTTTTTGTTTTCAGCATACGGAATAGATAATTCAATTGAACGACAAAAAGCAAGAGAAATGAAATCAGAGGTCTACAACAGAGAAACACACAAATTAGATGGCAAACACTAAGATGAAATAGACCCGCCAATATGCCCAATGATCGAATGTGTAGGATAGGTGGGAGGTGGTGACACACAACGACCAATCCTTTTTACATATCTCTCGTTAATTGATTTGGGACCACATGAATATTCTACTATAGTAGGTATTCACGCGACCATGTCTACGGAGATCGGCGAGCTGCGGGGAGCAATGCCGCGTGGAGGTAGAAGGCCCACGGGAACCTCAACGCTCTTTAGCACGAGATTTCCTTATTCTTGATAGCACAGGAAAGAGAGATTCCCCTACCCTATATATCGATATCGGGTGGATAAATAGCTGCGCATATGCCTATGATGCATTTTTTTTACTGATAGAGGGACTAAATGGTATAGTTGGTAGTTTGGAGGATTAACCCGAGGCTCTTAATTTTTGTGCTATGAAGAGCTTTCTGTATGAATAGATATTATTACATTCCATCCAATTCCTTCCCGAAACCTCCCAAGGATTCCTCACTTCTTTCTCTCATTCAATGGCTCTTTGGTTAGGTATTGGAGCAACATTACCCACTAGCCCCGCTCAATTCATAATGAGAATATGATTCGCATGTTTCAAAATGGTTGAAACCGAAACAAGATTAGCTGGCTAGGTATTTTAGCTATTTGTTTAGGGATTTGTAAGCCAAAGAAAATTTATAATCTTTTGAATATCTTCATAACTGATATGGATTTTGGATAATGTTATTGCTCTTTGTATAGTTAGATGGTTTAAATCATGAACCTTTAGTTAATAAATCTTGAACCTTCACTTATGAGACCTTGATCCTTATGTTGTCCGAGACTCGAGATAGACAAGCATCAAACATGTTTGTACTCTTTGTTGGATTGATAACCATTTACAATATCCTTATAGATGCTACTGCTAGATGCAGAAACGTTGATTTTCACTCTCACCCAACTTTTTTGTTTCTTGGAGAAATTAATCTATTTGTTAGACCTGGAAAGACGCTAATGATATGTACACTATTGCTTTACTAACATATTTGAAAATCTTAAAAGTTCCAGTTCCCCATTGGAAGTTATATCTTTCCCTTCCTCACTCAGTGATCTCATAACTTTTTCTTCCTCTTATTTGTCTGCCTATTCATTTACCTTTTTCCTGCAGATACGGAATTCATTAGGTTACCATGCCATCATTTCTTTTGTGCCATACCTATGCTGATATGCACATTAAGGAAGGCACATTAAATAAGCTTCACTGCCCCAACGTTTCTGCCTTGGTTCATATACTGCCATTCCCATGCTTGAAGCTGTAATGGACGTTGTGCATGCTTAGAAACTTGTTGTGCATTTCCATGACACGTACGGGCAATCTCGTCCTAATATTCTCGTTTCCCTCCAAGTAAGTTTGATTCTCTTGAATCCAGAATGAAGATCTGTAGTTCTTGATTTCTTCAAACCTTTTAACTAAAGCAATCAACAATTAATTATGTTGTTTTTTGTCGCGTTTTGTTGTTCCGAGACAGATGGGGATCAATGTTGTTGACTCCTCCATAGTAGGCCTAGGAGGCTACCCATATGCAAAGGGGGCATCATGAAACCTTCCCACTGAAGATGTGATATACATTCTGCACACTCTTGCCGTGAAGACAAATATGGATTTTGGAAAGCTCCTCTCCGCTGAGAAGTTCATCTGCAACCATCTGGGTCGCTAGTTTGGCTCCAACACTGCCATTGCCCTCATCCGTGTTACATCCGATGCCTCAAGGACATAAAGAACCTTCCCGCACATCCTTTTTGGGACCAGAAGTATTGCTCTGTTCATGAGACTGATGGAACCGCTAGGTGTTGTAGATGCAAACGAATGGAGGTACATCTAGATGCAAAACAGGATGTCTTCCCGGTCCCAGCTGATTGATCTATATCGTCTAATAATACCTCAATATCCCATCTATTCTTTCTTCTTGAAATAATTTTGAGAATTTGAGCAAATTAATGGATATAATTACACTAATGTCTATTCTGTTAAAAAGCAAAATACCACCGTGCAAAGCACGGTTCAATACTAGTCTATACTACTATAAATACGATGGAGGGTATTTGCAATTACAACCGTTGATCTCCTATATGTGTTTGCTATCTATGACTCTCCTTCATTCTCACTTTCTCTTCCCACCTCGTGGCCGCCGACTTCCACTTTTGATGGTTGTCGTCTGGGTTGTTCCAGCCACTCTATTCATTCTCAATTTCGCCTGAAGAGTTAAGACATTCGCCCTCACCTGAAGACTGAAGACATTCGACATATCTGGCTCCTTCGCCATCGTCCTCGCTTAATTGCCATCGCAGGTACGTTCCTCCAACTTTGTAGAGATCCCCTTCGACAACCTTCCCTACCTCTCTCCTTCGTTCTCTTTCCCTCACCATCGCCGGCAAAACCGACCCACATAAACATAAAAATTACAATTACAAAACCGGAGTTAACAAAATCATAAAGTTAAACTCGTAAAATTTCATTGTCGGTTTATTTTAGTGTGTCGATCTCAAAGCTGACTTCTAAACAAAATCGGAGTCAAAACCCTAAATCAAATATCTCCAAATTTAAATTGTTCTTAAATAGAACTACGTAAAGACTTGACGCCTCTTATCGGCTACGTAGGTGACCCGATATTAAATCCTAAAATATATATCGGGTACAGTCGTCAACCTCTAAATTCACTTATAAATGAATAGGAGGTCAAAGTCCAACAAAATTAAATACTTCGTTCTCGAAGGAACTACGCTCAATTTGATTCCGAGTTTTTCGGATACGTAGACCACTCGATATAAAGTTCAAGTTCATCGAGTTCAATCGTCAAACCAAATTAGTTCTAAAAAGAACTACGTAAAGACTTGATACTCATTTATGAGTTACGTAGGCAATCCGATATTAAAATTCAATATGTATTGGATTCAGTCGTCCATCCTAAATTAGATTGAAAGAACTACGTAATGACTTGATACTCTTTTATAAGTTACGTAGGAAGTCCGATATTAAAATTCAACATATATCGAATTCAGTCGCCCATCTCAAATTAAATTAAATTTGTTCTCAGTTCATGAAAAGTAAGTTGGAGAAAGCTACCCCTAGGCTTTATTAAACTAAATTTTGACACATCTTGGAAAGGTAATGGGTCAAAGGTTTGTTATTGGCTTCATTTTCATGGTTGAAATAGTCGAGTGATCCATACTCATAGAATGCAAGTTCACTCTGGCATCATCCTTTAGACGAAAGCTATGGCTCTTCATCATGAGATCCAAAAGGTTTCAATCTTAAGATTTGGAAAATTTATCATTGGAGGTGACATACATGCAGTTATTAATGCTCTTGATCATATTTGGAAGATTTCTCAGGAAATTCGTCGAATTATTAACGAATCTAAAGAATTAATAAAGTTTGAAATCATTACAACACATCACTACTACAAATAAACTAACCAAGTAGCCAGCTTGATATTAGAAATGGCATTAGTACTAGCATAAATTGTAATTTTATGTGTAGGGATTTTATGTTATTATCCACAAGGATGATCTAAGAAGTTCTTTTCTTAGAAAAGAATTGTAATTTTTTATTTTAAAATAAAATTGGTTGTTTTTTTATTTTAGAAAATGAAATTTTAGGTTTTCAGATTTGTGTGATTTGGTGAATAAATTGTATGATTCTGATTTTAATTAAAGTGTTCGTATAGGTTGGAATGGGTTTTTATTAAACTCTAAAATGATACCTTTTGCTTTGCAGAGTAAAATATTAACGTACAACACACACGGAACTACACTCGAAAGAAGTCACGCTCAACCTGCTATATATATGTGATATTTTTACCATCTCTAACTTTATATCATAACAGGTGAACACTGGTTGAATGAACATATCCCTAAAACTTTTACAGGGGCGAGTAGGGATGCAGAAAAGAATTAAAGAATGCCATCAGATGAATGATAAACAGGCCGAAACTAGACCATTCCAACGGCTCGGTAAGTATGAAGGGAAAGAGCAAAATTTTATCGAAATTTCTTTTCCCAGCTACTTCTTTAAAGGGTAGTTTCAGTAAGAATTGCCCCAAACTACCAAATCAGAAGAGGTTGCAACGCAATTGAGATGTGGACTTAGAGGTTGTCTTTCAGCCACTTCAAAGCGCCATTTGCTACAGACCTGCAAGTGCAAGCAGCACTTTCTTAGATAGTAGTATTTATAATTTATAATATAAAACAATGAAGCTGCTATATGGCTAAAGCTAGTGCAGTAAAGACAACACCCAGTCTGCATACTTGTTTTCTACCAGCCTCTCTGCTTTTCCTTAGAAAGTGCCATAAATTTGACAAGGAGGATACTACTACATATGATCAAAAGTTGGTAGCAAAAAAGATGAACACTTTACCCAGCAAAATCTTTCAATTTCTTCCATACATCATTTTGATCACCCGACTCCTCATTTTTATCTATGTCTGTGGCTGTGGCTGCTGTGCTCGTTTGACTCTCAGAGCTTTCGGCTAAAAAAAAACCATAATCCGAAAGGCTATGATGAGTAAAATGGTAGTAAATGATATCATGTTATGCGAGTATTATAGAACATCCTTGACCAATATATAAAATAACTACAAAGTCTATAAGTAAGAGTGAGTGAACCCTACATGAATAACTATGAGTCAGAGAGAGTAGAAATTAGGATAACTGAAAAGTAATTGAGACTCCTCTCTTGATAAAGGGAAAAGTAACTATTCACATCAACTTTTTCAAGTTAATTGTTCAACTCAAAATGAGTCAAAGATGAACACTTTACCCAGCAAAATCTTTCAGTTTCTTCCATACATCATTTTGGATTGTGCACCATTTGTAAAACGACAAATATTGAGAGGCAGAAGGTGTACTTACTTGGTGGCCGAGTTTGAGGCTGAGGGCGAGTGCGCTTACGGTTGCTTGTGCTGGTACTAAGATACGCAAGTTCGCCAAGCAATTCAGACTCCTTGGCACTGAAAGTGGAAAATGGAAAAGCTTAGAATAAAAGGTTGTGAAGTACCATTCGGCCATGGATAACAACATCAAAAAGTAATGTTTGACATGTTCAACCCAAAATATCAAACAATATAGCTTACATTACAAGGTAAGACTGAATGCATTCATTCTGGGTCTAGACAATTTCTTTTTATTGTTATTGTTATTGGGTTGATGTTGTTGTTTCAAGGCAACGGCATCAACACAATACTTTTTCAGGTGAAAATTATAAAAACCTCATTGATATTCCATCAATGTCCTTCAACTCCCTTCCTCAAATCCAATACAGATACTACTCTATAAGCATGCCAGAACCTGTCAGTATTCTAGTATGATATTTGAAAGGAAAATTCTTATCTTTAGCACATAACTCAAGGCTGTCACTTTGAGCTTGCAACATTACTAGACATAACAATATGATGATGTGACCAAAGCACCCAGCATTTACTCCACACACCCAAATCAATGAATTGCACCACCCTGAGCTTTATAGGAGTTTAAAGGTTGGAATTTTTTTTCCTACCTGATACGTTTTGGTATTGAGACCTTCACAGTAAATAGATGATCCCCACGTATAGAGGGCCTGTTCAACCTAGGTGCGCCTTTCTTAGCTAAAACAAGTACATCCCCAGGCTGAGTTCCTGGTGGAATTTCCAAATCAGCATTTCCTTCAATGGTCTTAACCTGCCAAATTTTGAAGATTAAGTCCATGAAGAGTTCACTGACACCGGAAAACAATATCAAGCTTGGTCAAAGTGATTAATAAAAAAATTGCGACATAGGTTATAGTGATAGGAGAAGATGAGAAATGGTTTTTATACTTGAATGCCCTTGTGTCAATCTCTTTCCCTTAACACCACAGGACAGCATAACTCTATATATAGCACTTCTATCTTCTAAACTCTATTCCAAATTGAGACCATGCAAAGGAACCAAAACTGATTTAAAAAGAAAAAGAAATGGGAGCCAATTCACTGAAAATTTGTCAGGGTAAAACCTATATGAAAAATAATGCTTTTAGAGTCATAATATAAACAAAACAAGTGCATAATATCAGACCTATGATCTGTTAGCATGCTTACATTTAATTAATTGGTTGCTACAGGCTTTTAATGTCATTACATTAATTAGGTTTTCCAGCTGTTTAAAGCTGTTTACTTTTTCCTGCTCCATTTATTCTTTGTATCTTCCTAGTTTGTCTTCTCTTTATATTCTGTCAGGAATACAGAGATCTGATTTTTCTCTTCTTCATCTCTCTCTTTTCTCTCTCATTTCATAACATGATATCAGAGCTTAAGGTGTTCTCCTATGCTTATTTTTTCTTATTTACTTCAGCCTTTATTGCTGAAACATTCTCCTCAAATCTACAGAACCAATTCTGTTCCACCCACCCATCTTTTTAAGCCTTCATTGCTGAAACTTTCTGGTTTCTCAAGCCTTCATTGCTGAGAACCTTTTCCCGTTTTCTCGGCCTTTGTTGCCAAAGAAATTTAACCTTTAAAGGATGGTAATCCCCATAATTGAAGATTCTTCAAATGCCAATTGATTCAAATACTGGGGGCAAGCGTTACTGATTTTGGAGGACAATCTGTGAGTGCTCCATTCACTCTTGCTTTATCAGGTAATATCTCACATTTTTTACACTCTAGAGGTTCTGAGGAGTCTCGACCCACACAATGGATCATAGACTAAGGTGCCACTAACCATATGGCCAATTCCTCGCAACGATTTCAAACTTACTTGTCAAACCTTAAAAACATGAAAGTCTGTATTGTTGGCCAAGGAACCATACATCTCTCAACTACCCTTGTCCTTAAAAATGTGCTTTACGTCCCTGAATTGTCTATAAATCTCATCTCCACTCAAAAGCTTACAGAAGACCTTAATTGTCATGTTATTTTCACACCCTCTTGTTGTATTTTAGAGGACCAAGATTCAGGAAAGAGGATTGTGATTGCTAAGGTAAAGAATGATCTTTATCACCTTGAACTACCTCAGGACAGTCCCCACATCCAAGCTTTGTCCACCACCACAAATGCCAATTCCATTTGGCTTTACCATTATCGCCTTGGTCATCCTTCTTTTTATATGTTAAAACATTTGTATCCAAATTTGTTCCAAGGAATTGATGTTTCGCAGCTTCATTGCAAAGTTTGTGAATTTGTCAAGCATATATGTGGCTCATTTCCAGTAAGCGATAAGAGGAGTGTTTCTCCTTTTCAACTTATTCACAGTGACATTTGGGGACCTTCTCCTAGTCATCCATTTGGCTTTACCATTATCGCCTTGGTCATCCTTCTTTTTATATGCTAAAACATTTGTATCCAAATTTGTTCCAAGGAATTGATGTTTCGCACCTTCATTGCAAAGTTTGTGAATTTGTCAAGCATATATGTGGCTCGTTTCTAGTAAGTGATAAGATGAGTGTTTCTCCTTTTCAACTTATTCATAGTGACATTTGGGGACCTTCTCCTGGTTTGTTACGCTTATTGATTATTGTACTCGTACAATGTGGGTATTCCTCCACAAAAACAAGTCTGATGTGAGCCATATTATTCCCACCTTCCACACCATGGTTGAAAACCAATTTGGCACCAAAATCCAAAGGATTCGAACTGACAATGCCAAGGACTATTTTAATCAGTCCTTGACATCTTTCTTTCAAACCCAAGGTATTATCCATGAATGTTTATACAACTAAAAAAAATGGACTTGCCGAGAGGAAAAATACAAATTCTAGAGGTAACCCGTGCCCTTCTTTTTACCAACAATGTTCCCAAATTTTATTGGGGTGAAGCTGTCCTCACCGCAGCTCGTCTCATTAATAGGCTTCCTTCTAAGGTTCTTCAATGTAAAAGCCCCCTTGAGTGTCTTTGAGAATTCTATCCCAAGTGGAGAGCATTCTCTGAACTTGAACCGAAAATTTTTGGGTGTACTACATTTGTCCATGTTCACAATTCTCAAAGAGGGAAGTTAGACTCAAAGGCTATCAAATGCATCTTCCTTGACTATTCTGCGACTCAAAAGGGATACAAGTGTTATAACACTCTTACCAAAAAGATGTACATCTCCATTGATGTAACATTTTCAGAAATATCACCATTTTATTCCCAAACCAAAGCTCCGGATCAAGAGCAACTACCCTTTGTTCCAGAAAAGACTTTCCCAAACTTAGACTTGGATCTCGAAATTTCTCCAAATAAACTTGCCCCTACTCCTCGACTGGAAACTAGTGCACCTTATCCAAGCTATCCTTGCGTTTATTCAAGGAGGGTAGGGACCAATTTGATCCAACAAGTTCAAACATCTTCTCCTGAATCTGAACCTGGTAATACTACTTCCCAAGTTATGGAACCTGAGCCTAATGTCATTCCCTCTCATCCTCTACATCTTCTGAACCTATTACTTGTGAATCCAATGACTCTCCTAGTTTAGACAATAATGTACCCATTGCCATCAGGAAAGGCTGAATGTGAGTGCACAAAAAAGGCCTTCGTATCCATTATCCAATCATATGTCTTTGAACCGTTTCTCAACATCCCACCAAAAGTTCATATTTGCCTTCACAACATTTCTACACCTAAGAACCTTTCGGAAGCTCTAAAGAAAAAAGAGTGGAGAGAAGCCATGAAAGCAGGGAGGATCGCTCTAGAGAAAAATAATACATGGGAGATTTTTGACAAGCCAGCGAGAAAGAAAGTCTTGATTGCAGGTGGATCTTTGCTCTTAAATACAACACAGATGGGTCATTAAAGAGGTACGAAGCCCGCCTTGTAGCTAAAGGCTACACTCAACATATGGAATTGATTACCAGGACGCCTTGGGCGGTTTACAGCAATGATGAAGGGGGCTGGTTATAAGCAAAGCCAAGGGGATCACACTTTGTTTGTCAAACAATCAACTTCAGGGGGAGTGACCATTTTATTAGTCTACGTTGATGATATCATTGTCACCGGTGACAATGAGCTGCAAAAGGAGAATTTGAGGAAAAAAATTGAAGCTGAATTTGAGATTAAAGCTCTTGGCAAGCTCAAGTACTTCCTTGGTAATGAGGTAGCTCACTCTTCTAATGGGATTTTTATCTCTTATCAGAAGTATATCACAGATTTGTTGAAAGAGATAGGTAAAAGTGGTTATAAACCAGCTTCTACTCCCACTCATCCAAACCACAAACTTGGGACCTTCAAAGATGACCCACAAGTGGATAAAACAATGTATCAGCGATTGTGTGGGAAATTGATCTATTTATCTCATACTAGGCCGGACATTGCTTATCCCCAGTTTATGCATGACCCGAGACAATCTCATCTTAGTGCGGCCTATCGCATACTTCAATACGTGAAAGGGTGTCCAGGTAAAGGTATACTCTTCAAAAGAGGAAACAACCTGACCATAAAAGCTTTCACGGATGCAGACTATGCTGGTTCCATTGTTGATAGAAGATCTACCTCTGGAAATTGCATGTTTCTTGGAGGAAATCTTGTTACATGGAGAAGTAAAAAACAAAATGTTGTGGCCAGATCTTCTACTGAAGCTGAATTTAGAGCTCTAGCACGTGGCTTATGTGAGATGTTGTGGTTAAGAATCATTTTGGCTGATCTAAAGATTAAATGGGGGGAACCTATGGTTCTAAATTGTGACAACAAATCTGCTATCAGCATTGCTTATAACCCTGTCCAACATGATAGGACCAAACATGTCGAGATTAATAGACACTTCATCAAAGAAAAACTGGAGGAAGGAGTGGCCCGATTTGCATTTGTCAAGTCAGAAGATCAGCTTGCAGATTTGCTCACCACAGGATCCCATTGTCCAGATTTGAACATTTAACTTCCAAGCTTGGATTGATCGACCTCTACCATCCATCTTGAGGGGGAGTGTTAGCATGCTTACATTTAATTAATTGGTTGTTATAGGCTTTTCAAATTTTTTCTTACGGGGGAATTGGTGAAATGTCCAAAAAAGTTGTCATAATTAGTGAAACGTCCACATTTTGGGACAAATTGGTAAATATCATTACATTAAGGGGGAATTGGTGAAATGTCCAAAAAAGTTGTCATAATTAGTGAAACGTCCACATTTTGGGACAAATTGGTGGAGTGTCCATCTTGTCCGTAGCAATTTTATCATCTTGACCATAGCAATTTTATCATCTTGCCTATAGCCTAACTTTTTTTTTTTAACATTTTGTCGTGAAAAAATAAGAGTATGTTGAGTTGTGCAAAAATATCCGCATGTTGAGCAAATTAGACCCAAGTCTAGTTTTTTTTTTTTTTTTTTTTTTTTTTTACATTTTGTCGTGCAAAAATAAGAGTATGTTGTGCATGTGCAAAAATAACCGTATGTTGAGCAAATATGACCCAAGTCTAGTTTTTTTGTTTTTTTTTTTAATATTTTGTCGTGCAAAAATAAGAGTATGTTGTGCATGTGCAAATATAGTCGTATGTTGAGCAAATAAGACCCAAGGCTAGGTTTTATTTTTTTTTACATTTTGTTGTGCAAAAATAAGAGTATGTTGTGCATGTGCAAAAATAACCGTATGTTCAGCAAATATGACCCAAGTCTAGTTTTTTTTTAAACATTTTGTCGTGCAAATATAAGAGTACGTTGTGCAAATATAACCGTATGTTGAGCAAATATGACCCAAGTCTAGTTTTTTTTCATTTTGTCGTGCAAATATAAGAGTACGATGTGCAAATATAACCGTATGTTGAGCAAATATGACCCAAGTCTAGTTTTTTTTTTAAAAAAAATTTTTAAACATTTTGTCGTGCAAATATAAGAGTACGATGTGCAAATATAACCGTATGTTGAGCAAATATGACCCAAATCTAGTTTTTTTTAAACATTTTGTCGTGCAAATATAAGAGTACGTTGTGCAAATTTAACCGTAAGTTGGGCAAATATGACCCAAGTCTAGTTTTAATTTTTTTTTTAAACATTTTTTCGTGCAAATATAAGAGTATGTTGTGCAAATTTAACCGTAAGTTATGCAAATATGACCAAAGTCTAGTTTTTATTTTATTTTATTTTTTACATTTTGTCGTGCAAATATAAGAGTACAATGTGCAAATATAATCGTATGTTGTGCAAATATAACATTTTGTTGTGCAAAATGTAATATATTTTTTTTCCGCTTTTTTTTTCGTCTGGGCACTTTTTGTTGTGCGAAAATAACTTTACGTTGTGCACATATAACAATTTGTTGTGCAAATATAAATTTTGTGCAAATGTAAAAATAAAAATAGAGTAGATGTGAATCACATAATAAAATATAGATATTTTTTGTAATTCCCATATTTATGGGGTCGTTTTTGTAATTTCCCAAAAGTTCTTCTTCAACCTCCCTCCCTGTCGTCCCGGCCCCGATCTGGAATCAGACGCGGCTCCTTCGCTCCGGCCTCGCTCCGGCCTCGCTCCCTCACTCCCTCGCTCCGCCGCTTGCTCCCTCCCTCGCTCCGCCGCTCGCTCGCCACCGCTCGCTCGAATTCCGTTTTCGATTGAATTAGATCTGAAGCCGATTGAATTCCAGTTCCAGATCTGAAGTCAAATTCCTTCAATCGCCTTGCTACAGATCGAGACATCGAAGCTTCTGATCCGGTCGCCCTTGCTGAAGTTCTGCACGCAGCCATGGCTGCTGTCGAGGGAAGCCACAGACGAGGACTGGATGCCGTCGACCTCGCTCGCTCCCTTGCTCTCGGATCGCTCGCTCGCTCTCGATCTGGAACTGGAACTCAATCGGATGTCGTCGACCTAATTCAATCGGATCGCTCTCGATTTGCTGGGAGGAGGAAGCCGGGAGGACAGACCATGAGGAGGAAGTCGGGACAGAAGAGCGCAAGAGAGATCGAGAGAGCAGGACAAAATTTAGGGACTAAATAATGGACATTTTGCTAATTTGTCCAAAAAGGTGGACAATTCCCCAATTTGTCCAAATAAAGTGCCTGTTTTGCAAATTTTTTCTTACATTAATTAGGTTTTACAACTGTTTAAAGATGTTTACTTTTTTCTGCTGCATTTATTCTTTGTATCTTCCTAGTTTGTCTTCTCTTTATCTTATGTAACAAAAATGATTACAATCCTCAAGAACTAGACATTATGTACCAATAACCGACAAATCACAATGGCATATTAGGCAAGTGTAAGGAATTCTATACATTTTGTGTAAAACGTAGGGCCAAAATGTGACATTGTTCTCTTGCTGGAAATGAATTCGCAATAGCAAAAGGCTAATCACCAATTCACATAAATTATTAATAATCCATCTTCAAATAGGACATTAACCTTCATATGAAACATGGCTCCCTATATTTATGCAGTAATCTTAACCAAATTTGCTATGAAAGTCAAATATAACTACGAGGATCATAATATATCATAAGTTATTGAGTAAATAGAAGATTGCTGAACTTATTTAAATCCTAACATTCTAACAGGTCTTAAATAGAGAATTCCTATGTTTTAGACACATTAATTGGATGAGTACCTATACAAGCATCAATCAAAGTAACATGGTTAAAGTAAGAAGACATTAGTCAATCACAAGTCTAGATGATATCCAGATCCAATAACAGACATAAGTTTCCAGATTACCTTCACGACACCTCCCAAAATGGCATCCAGGTAGTTGATAGAAACTGATGAAAGGAGATTTATGCCATCCCGTTGGATCTCCGGAATCTCTTCAACATCAAGATACACAAAAAGGTCTCCAGAAGGGCCGCTGATGAAAGGATATCATGAGAATCACAACCCAGAAAATGCACTCAAACAGGAAAATGCCAGCACTTATCCTGCATCTAACAAATTTTGAATCTATATCTATATAACTTATAAAAGAGATTTGGTTGCCCAATAAATGCATTAACTAAATGCCTCCTTCCCTATTAGAAGAAGCTTTTAGATGAACTTTTTTAAAAAGTAATACTCCCTCTGTTCATTAAAACTTATGGTTTACTATTCATGCACACTTTTTTAGAATGATAAAAACTATATGAAATATTAACATTTTTTAAATTTGTTTTTATAAATTCATAATTAATAGTAACAAGTATGAAATTATTTAAAAAATATGTTAAAAAAGTTAATATTTTATATAGTTTTTAACACCTCAAAAAGCGTGCGTGAATAGTAAAACGTCAAGTTTTAATTAACGGAGGGAGTATTATAAATTATAAGAAAGAATATATATAGAGAGAGAATACATCATATAAATTTGCATAAACATCATAATATTTTTATTAACAAAATTTATTGAATGATAAGAACGAAAAAAAAAATGTTAATTGTATAATATTTTACAATATTAATTATAAGAAAGGATATGAAGCGGGGAAAACTATATAGTTGCCTGAGCACACAGTTGCCTGAGCACAGCACCTTCCTATTAAGAAAGAGAGTAGTTTCTTAATGGGAGGGACTGTTATTCTAGGATAAAACCAGTAGTTGATATTATTCAGATGTCTCTGACAACTTATGATCTATGAATTAGAACTACTTTTAGAGAGCCAATCGCATTAATAACTATCCTTTACAGAAATATCCTTTGTGGCAGTAATATTGTGAATCCATCTTCTCCTTTGTTATTGATGGTTTATAACTTTTATCATTCCTTATTAAATAAACACATTATTCCATGCCGAACTCAGATTGACCTTTTCAAACACAAAAGAATGAGGTAAATAAACAAAATATAATAGAAAAGTACTAAGGTGCACAATTCACGTTCTCACGAAAGGGAAAAACTGCAAATTGAAGGAAGTCATTTAATACCCTTTCGGTCCAGCATCACCCTCACCAACAACCCGAAGGATGCTACCTTTGCTGACCCCTGGAGGTACTTTTACTTTGATATCTTTCTTAATACGAAGTCGTCCCTCTCCAGAACATTTCCGACAATATTCGGATATAACTTCACCGTTACCACCACATGTTGGACATACAGACACCTTGTTCATATCAATGAAAACATTTTGTGTTAATAGAAAAGGCATGTTTAGAAAAACATTACTAGTATTCTAATAACTCAGTTAGACAAAATATGTCCCTCAACTATTCACGCACACTTTTTAAGGAGCTACAAACTAGATAAAATATCAAATATTTTTATTAATTTTTTTTAATTTCCTACTTATTACTAGTAATTATAAAATTATTTTATAAAATTATAAAATAATTGATATTTTATATAGTTTTTATCATTCTTAAAAAGCAGGTGTGAATAGCAAATGACATGATTTTCATAATGGAGGGAGTATTTATTAAACAAAGGCTAAAATAATTAATAGAGAAAACAAAACAGAAGTTGGATCTCATGCGGGGTGACTTTACTATGCAATTTGTAGACGGACAGATTTTTTACACGTGACCCATTACTTTAGTGAGTTATTCGGTAGCATTGAGTAGTTATTCAGTGGTAGTAGATATTTATTTGGGTCCAATGTGTAAATATTTGGTTGTATTAAGTTATGCAAAATCACATCAATGCACAACAATCCAACCAAATAATTACCCATTGCAATCGAACAACTAGGCACTGAAATTGAATAATTATCCTCTCCAACTCCAACTGAATAACTCGCTCAAAAGAGGGGATACATGCTGCAATTCCACTTGTCCGCAGTTTGCAGAATAAAAATTGCACGCATCTGAACTTTTGGTAACATAAAATATGAGATTCTTGTGGTTCATACTTCATAGTGCTCTCAAAATTAAGGTCGCCTCTTTTTTTTAAAAAAAAAGGATAAAGTACTTATACAAGAGCATGGAAACGATAAAATGATTTGTGTTTCGTGTTATATATTTATAAGTATCCCTGATTCTATAAATAAACATGATTGCTTCTTCAACTTTTGGGGTAAATGATTAATGCAGTTGAAAATCTAGCTATTTAGGGGGATCTGCTAATTTCAGACAACCCGAATACAGCTATATCACTAAATCTTATTAGGGAGATAAATTTATAATATTTTGATATAACGGAGGTGTTTAGCTTCTCCTTGAAAAGGCTCTCCCATGCAATAAATGGCTGGCGTGTGATCCATATGATACGTTTTAGCCCTGCCTTAGTTATAATTTATAAATGCCCCTCTTATCTCGTTTCTTTGGATGAGTTACATAATCCTACTGAAGTAACTGAATTGAGCTGATAGAGATCTGAGAAGGATCCATTGATAATACACAACTATCACAAGAAAACAAGACAAGTTTAGGGGGGCCCAAAAATCCGAAGGATTCACAGGCCAAATTTTTCACTAAACTACTACAGTAGTACTAGTAATCATTATCTGTCCAAAACTTAAGCTAAAGCCTTTACATGAACAAAATACACAGCATACACAACTAAGAGGCAAATCCTCTAATTTGTACGAGAGAATAGAGATAATGCTGGGGTCACCTAAAGAGACGACAGGGAGTGGGGTGAGATACGCAAAAAGGAAGAAGGTTAGCAATTTTCATCTCACTCACACTTCTTCTGGTCCTACAAGATCCTTCTCCTAACCTCATTCTAGTCTTTCACAAAAAGAAAAAAAGCAGGATTCATCTTCTAACACAAAATTTAAGCCCATGTGTGTTTGATTTACCACCCTACCGATTTGAGAATTTATATTTTCCAACAATAATGGCATGACATATCAAGTCCTAAAATGAAGCTACAGTCCAAGCTGAACTGAAGGTTTTATCTTACCTGCGAGAATAAACCAAAAGGTTTTATCTTACCTGCGAGAATAAACCAAAAGGTGTTTGCTCAGTTCGCATCACTTGACCTCTGCCACCACAAGTTGAGCATAATTTCATCTTTGAATCAACCTTTGCTCCAGTGCCAGCACAAACTTCACATGTTTCCAGGTGTGAAAGCTCGAACTCTTTTTCAGCCCCAAAAATAGCCTCAGAAAATTGTAGACTCATGTCATAACTGAAATGCAAGATACATTCATAAGCATAGAAAAGATTTGCAAAAATATCGTAAACATAGTAGAGATCGGATTCATAAATATAGAAACTGGACCAGCACATAAAAAATAGAAACGCTACAACAGACAAATTTTGAGAAGAAAATATGATATATCTAAAGACATAATTTAATAACAGTTAACGCACCGTATATCTTCACCCTTTGTTACAGTTGAACGTCGGCGAGTACGGAACCCGCTCTGGTCCATACCAGAGAAGCCACCCATACTTGCTCCAAAGAATGTCTCGAATAGATCAAATGGATTGGTCTGTGAAATGAAACAGCAACAGTGATAAGAAAGGAGATGATGGAACACGTACAAACATTATGACATGAACATAAGCAAGTTCAGATACTGTATAAGCGCCTCCTGATCCTCCAACTGTGCTCTTAACTCCTGCTTCGCCATATTGGTCATACAAAGCCCTTTTTTTCTCATCTGATAATACCTGAAGTGCCACAAGTTAGAGTTCTAAGGCAATGTTATCTTTATGTAAGCTAAACTTTAGTGCATTAATGAGGTCCATCACAACAACAACAACAACATTCCCAATTATCCCACCTAGGCAGTGTTTGGGCCTTTGGGGGGTCAAGTTATACGCACTCTTTGCCCGACTACGTTGAGAGAGTGTTTACGAGTGGCCCAAGCACAAACATGAACACATAACAAACCAAAGGGGCAAAGTATAACAAACGATAAAGGGAAAAGTATAACAAACGATACACATGATATAAGAACGGGGGTGGGGAATGGATACGATCTCTGCCAATCCTCTGCGGCCCAACCTAATCCTCCCTGACATGAATCATGCTCCTCCAGTTTAGAAGGAGGGAGAAAGGGTTCCAAATCAAGGCCACATAATGGGTTAAGCAGGTTTCGCCAGTTTAGATCAAAGGCATATAGAGTTTCAACTTATTTGAATTTTGAGTAGCTCTGTAAATCGAGTTGGTTACATAGCTTAAAGTTGGTTCTATATGCAAAAGTAATTTCAGGTTACACTCGAAAATGCTCAACACTAAAAACCTAAATGCTGGTGAAATATTTTGCTAGTACATTCACTGAGGCTTGTGGGGTAGGGATGTCTCACCCCAACCAGATTGATACCCACTTTACATGACCTAAAAAAAATGAGTGGAACCAATGACAAGAGGGCAAGGTGGTAGTCAGGTCGGGTTATAGCGAAGGTTTATCCAACCCATCACGTGAGATATGGATATAATGGATTGCACAGGACAATCAAAGTTTAACTACACTAGTATATCAAATTATATCTAAATAAATAACTCTTAACATATCCTAATACAGGTGCAGGTCTATCTGACCCATCATTGAAACCTTCACACCTGAAATCTAGATCCTTCATCGTCCTTTATGGTCAGCCAGGTCATGAAGGGGCCGAACCCAATCAAGACAACGTCCTCCACAGTACCATTAGCCTCACCAGAGGTTATGTATGGTTATGACCTAATAACCTATGCAACACCAATTAGTTATCAAGCACCCTACCAACCATGAAAATAGACAAGGACAACTGAAAAGAACAGGAAGCAAACCGTCCTATTTTGCTACCATGACCATCAAAGGGCATCTCCTACTAAATCAAAAGTGGGGCCATACTGATCAAAATTTGTCCAACTCCTAACATGTACTCTACAAATAAATTCACATTGTCCCATGCTAAGAAAATGCACGTCATATACATCTATTATTGGACTATCTCATTCCCTTCTTCCTCCCTCTATTATTACTGTAGCCTGTGGCATTGAAGGGTTCTTAGAAGGACATCCATCCTAAGGACCTTGCAAGTTGCAATTCTCTCCAGTAAAGAGCAAAGAGTATCCCAGGCATCTACAGTATCCACTGACTATCACAATGCCATTCTAAAACCCAAATCTAACACTAAAATTCTTGGGTGAATTAAGTTGGGTTGATCGGGGTGTATGTTTCATACTTATAAAGTTTGGCCATTTCAAGAATTTTATTATTTGAGGTAACTTAAGGTCATGTTTTGACAGTAAACCGTTTCAGTCATTTATGGGTTGAATAGTGCATGGACCCTAACCCTCAAAATCTCTATTTGGGTTGTTGGTCTGCGGAGATGAAAAAGTGAAGCGGATTTGAAAGAAAGCAAAAGAAGGAATAAATTCGTAAATATGATGAAATGAACTTGATTTTCCTTTTCTATTTCCCTTCAGACCCTACCTCTTCTTTAAAGCTCGTACAAATCCTTCAATCCCAACAATGTGTAAGACCATTTGTCAAAAAGCATGGAAACGCATGACTTGCAAGCAAATTAGCTGTTTGGTAAAGCTTTAGATGATGTGTATGTATCTACTTCAAACATACCTCATAAGCAGCACTGATTTCCTTGAACTTGTCTGTTGCTCCAGGTTCTTTGTTAACATCCGGATGGAACTTGAACAGAAGATGAAAAAAATTCAGAAAGCAATATCAAGCTCATCCACAAGAAGGTATCTGAAAGACTTTGAACAAGATACAATTTATTGATTAAAGAGTAAATTCATACTGATCACTTCTGCAGAGACTGGCAGTAAAAAATGCCAAAAGTACTGATAAAGTCAAAAAGTCACCCCTAAGATCTAGTGTTTTTGGTATGAAGAAGAGTTCTCTTGTTAAATCATCCAGCAGGATAAATCAGACAAGTCAATTGAAGCAAATAGTGGGATATATTCTATTATAATTAAGATATCCCTCCATCCAACCAAGCTAAAGAAGGATGCACAGTTTTGAAAAATTAATGATGCAACAACCAGGGACGATTCACTCTCACCGCATTCTATTTGTAATATGAAGAACCTGCAAGACGCACATTCATTGAAGTAGAAGGAAATTTCATCCTAGACCTAATAATATTCAACAACTTGATTGCTAATAACATTTAAGAATTTGATGGAAATTGAATTCCGCCTTAAACCTAGTAAATCACGGGCAATTCGAAAACTGTGAAGCATTTCCGAACATAATGAACGAAGAAACATTCCAAACAACGAAGTCGCAAGGAGACAGAAGCAAGAAAGATACCTGGCGAGCAAGTTTTCGATAAGCAGCTTTAATATCCTTACTGGTAGCAGACCTGGAGACGCCAAGGGTTGCATAGTAGTCCGAAGAAGCTCTGACGACAGTTCGCAGTCGCTTTCTACTGAATAATGAAGACGAAGCCGAGGGCGAGGGCGAAGAGGAATGGTTACGAAGACTGATAAATCCACCAGCGTTGGCGCCTGCGCCGCTGCCGCCGAGGAAGGAGAAACTGGTGGAAGCGATTGGCAAGTGGGAGAGCTCGGAGGTAAGGGTGAGAGAGGAGTTAGGGAGAAGAGGGAAGAAGGCGGAGGTGGTGGTGGTTGCCATGATCAAAACTCAATCTGATCTCCAAGAGATTTTCTCAGTTGTTTCAGCTATTAGCGAAGAGACAGAGAGAGAGGGTGGAGGAGGGAGAGGGGAGAACGCCCTGGTTCGCCATTGATTGTGACTTCCGTGCTTACACGGAACCAAAAGATGTGGTTCTGTGATGGCCGTATTATTTTAGATATTTATACGAACAACCCCACTAAATTGTACTATTTCATTTTACCACGCACTAAGTTTCTCCCACTACAAAGTTATATACATCAGGGAACTTGGAATTTTTTTTCAAAATGATCAAAAAAGGGAAAAAAAATTGTTAAATAGCCAAAGATCCAAACTTATTTGAAATTTAGCCAAAGCGAGGATAAGTCGCTATTTGAAACAGTGAGTCTATCCCAACTTTAAAAAAATAATAAAATATTAAAGTCGCTATTCTAAATAGCGACTTTGTAATTTTTTTAATTCTTAATAAGTGAAAACAAAACAAAAAAATAATTTATATGTCATATAGTGACTCTCCCTTTTTTATTTTTTATTTTTAAACTTTGAAACCATTGCCTCACCATCGCTACCTCTCGGCCAGATCTGGAGTAGCAGGTTCAATTCGATGCAACCTTGAAACCTCTGCTTCAATTCGTTCTCGGAATCGTTGAATTCGAACGCAAGGTTCACCGATTTGCGGTCAAGGAAGCCGAAGTGGGATTGGATGAAGGCGTGGTCGAACGGGAGATTCCACTGCCTTTGCACCGGATCATCGGCTGCGGAGGTGGCGGGGGCATCAGGTTCGGAGTCGGCGACAGTAGGTTGTTGAGAGGAGGGGAAGGGGTGGGGCGGCGTTAGGCTCGAAGTCAGCGACGGGGAGGATTGTTTGGAGGAGGGGAGGGGGCGGGGCGGTGGAAGCGGTGGTAGGGGGAGTTGAATGAGAAGGAGCCCCATTTGAGGAAGGAGAAGGGGAAATCGTGGAGCGGACTTGATTGGGGCATCAACCATGGGAGTACCACTGGAGAAGCACAGAGAGGGAGGGTGAATCCAGTAACATTCCTTGCGTGTGTGATAAGTAGGTAAGGAAGGGTCAAATTGTCAATCCCAAAATTGATGGATTCACCATTTCCGACAAGGCATCGTAAGCTTTTTTTTTTAACTTCGTTAGAAGCATCGAAAGTTTCCCCCTCATTGCCATGGCGTCCACTCTTCTTTTCGTATTCAAATAAAGTTTTATTTTTTAGGTATTTTTCTTAGATGATGCAGACTCAAGGGTTGTGTGGTTCTGCTAGAATTTTTCATAAGAGTTTCAGTTGAAGTACAATATTTATATCCTACGCATTTTTAATGCCAAGGCCCCCATTTTTTATGTTTTTGCACACCTTATACCAATTTATTAGTGGTTTGTAATTGTCTACCTTGTTCCACAAAAATCTTTTGTTAATTGTATTTTGTTCTTTATGGATATGTGCCGGCAGCAAAAAGCTTTGGATTGTATATGTAAAGACTCGGGATTTTAAAATATTATTTTCTAATTAAGATTTAGTTTTCGATTTAATATTGATATAGTTTCGATTTAATTTCCAAGGATTCGAAAAATTTTTAAAACCACCGTTCGTGCAAATAATTTGAATTTAATTTCTTCGAAGCGAGTTTCGATATAAACTTGAAATTAATTTAAAAACGAATTCATTTCGCTCTATTATTCTAAGGCTTGGAAATGTTTTCGGGTTTCATTATTTAATTCGGACTCGAATGTTTATTTTAGATTTATTTTAATTGCGTCGGATTAAGGTTGAAAAGCGGGTTTTGGGTATTTATTTTGACTTTTATACACACTCTCACACTCAACCTCCACCTCACCCCTACCACCCCTCCTATCCCTATGTCTACTGTTAACCTATCCCCCTCCTCTTTTCATCTGTCAACCCACCATCACCACCATCCCCTTTTTTAATTCATCCATCACTCCTCCTTCATCTTCATACGACACTCCTCAACCCTCACCACACTTGTGTTCACCTCCCTCACCACAACCACCATACCAGTTGCTCTTCCTTCATCACCTTGTCGACACCACCACCACAACACTTCATTAGCTCCTTGCCTCCACCACCATACCTCCATCTCCTTTCTTTTCTTCTTGACCCGCCAGCGCTGCCACCTTTAAGCCCCACCAACTTCCACCTCCGCCTCCTCTGTTTTCCTTCGACGGAAGCCACCACACCCTCCGACGCCATTGGAAGCTTCTCCCCACCACAAGTGGCCATCGACGAGCCCTCGACGCCACCTTCCGAAGCACCTATGAGCCACGAACGACAAGGATGAGCCCCGACCAAACCTCGGCGAGTCGATTCCCCTCGGTTAGATCCTCAAGCTTTCCTTCATTTCACCTTTTCCGATTATCTGGGAGGTCGAGTGCGAGAGCGGCAAGGACTAGAGCTGGGGGTAAGCGTGTGCGAGATCGAGCGAGTGGGTGCGAGATCGAGCGAGTGTGAGGAGCGAGCGAGAGGGAGATGAGCAGGTGAGAGAGAGGTGAGCGAGCGGGGAGCCCAGACAAACAGGGGTGTTGATGGCGTGAGGAAGGGGGAGATGAACAGTGCCCATGCTATTTGGCATTTCTTGTAACTGGCGTGCTTCTTTATCTATTTCTGCATTTATTTATCCGCGTGATTATCTGTTTAATTTCCATTTTGCATTACACATTTCATCTTAGGAATAGGATGCTTATTATATGCCTCTCAGAGTGTGTTTACACACGCGCAGGAGTGGCCTGATAATTGACCCAGATCCCCCTTTTTTTTTAGATTCAGCTAACTGTTAGCCGCTATCTTTGCTCGTATGGATGCTTGCGGGTTAAAAATTTTGGCGTTAGATCGAGAGCTTGAGAGACCATTACACTCCCTCTCTTTTATACTTTTTACGTCTTTTGACCCGGCTCTGTCGTGATACCCTTTTGGATTGTATTTTGATCTATACTTTACTTTCGTTTCCGCTCGATTTCACAATTAGACTAAGGCAGGTACTTGGTCCCCAATGGACCTGCAATCTTTAAGGGTTCGAAATCCCTATTTCAAAACCTTGCCTTCTTAAACGTAACTCGGACAATTAGGTTTTCTTTCCTAGGCCTACAGGAGGGAAAATAGGGGAAAGAAGGCCGTTACAGAAGTGGTATCAAAGCCTAGGTTGCTCAATCCGAGTACACATGAGTTGCAAAATAAATTCAAAACCGCCCACCGATTCCCTATTTTAAAGAAGTTTCAAAATCACTTCAAAAAGGGCAAAGCAATTTCAGAATAAAACCGGTAGGATCTTTGAAGACGTTGTCGTTGTTGCCATGAAAGATCGATATGAAGACGATTTTCGTTGCGAAGATATGTTCATGCAACATTTAGAGAAGGAGGATATCTCACTTGGATACTTTGAAGTTGATTGTAAGCATTGTACTCATAGGTACAAAGTGAAGTACAATTTGGGAAATGATAATTTAAAGAAGGACATTAAGACCAAACACCCGGAGAAGATATGAAGAATTGATAATTAGGAAGTAATATAATTTATAGGATTTTTATGTTTGTATGGAAATAAAAATTTCAAACTTCCCATACCCGAACTTCGAAGGTTATGTAATCACCCGGAGAAGATATGAAGAATTGATAATTAGGAAGTAATATAATTTATAGGATTTTTATGTTTGTATGGAAATAAAAATTTCAAACTTCCCATACCCGAACTTCGAAGGTTATGTAATCACTAGTCATTGTAATGAAACTTTGTTTCTCTCTAATCGTAATATCTTTATAAATTTGTATAAATTTAGAAAGTTTATAATGTATATAATATATTTATAAAATTCAAGTCACAAAAAAATGAAAGAGTCGTTGGATCAGGTTGGTCTGACCCGCCAGGTCACAACTTTCGGAAAAGAAAGAAATGTTGGACCCGCCAAGTCCAACTCGACCAATGGCTACTTTTTGGTAAGTGTGATGGCTAGCCAGCCTCCAAAGGCTATAAATAGCCTAAAATCCCTCCATAAATCCCTCACGCCTCAATCTCACCTCTCCTAATCTCCTACTTCTCTAATTAAACTATAATAGCTCGTTATTCGCTCTCTAATTGCTCAAAATTGAGAAACTTGCAAGTCTAAAGTTAAATGTTGAAAGTGTTGGACGAGTCAAAATTCCAATAATGCAACGCTTTTGATCACCACGTCTCACTTCTTTCTCCCTAATCTTAATTATTTCTATGTTTCTCTTAATTACATTATTACTTGTGTTTGTTTTAATATCTAACTAAATTTTATTGAATATGTACCCGAGGTTAAAGAAGCGTAAGTAGAGCCCCCTTCTCCTTCGGGCAGTGTTCTAAAAATTGCGCCTGTGGCTAGACAGGAGGGGACCTATGAATTTTTAAGCCTAGGCGGCCCTCTAGGCGAAAATCTGCCAAGGCACCGCTAGGCGCCGCCTAGTCCCGCCTAGCCCGGCGATTATTTAATTTTAGCTTTTGGACATGTGATTAGACAACTTTGAGTTTTTTTATCCCCAAGTCGAGATATATTTGCTTTTGAGTCAAACCTATGGTTTTGAATTTTAGGAGTTTTAAAGTCGTTAGTCGGAAGCATGCTTTTGCGTTTATTTACTTAAATGTTAGTTAAGCACCATAAATTTAGGTTTATGAGTGATATTATACATTATTATTACATTATATGAATTATTGACATGTGTTATTCATTAAAAGATGAGGAAATAATCAAGTTTGTTCTAAGTCCGCTTAGGCACCCGCCTAGCCGCCTAGGGGCTAGGCGGTCACCCGCCGCCTAGCGCCTTTTAGAACATTGCCTGCAGAGCTAGTTATCACGAGCCCCATCTTAGACAGAGTGCATCGATCATGACCGGAAGTGGAAGCGGATCCCCATGACGTCGAGATCAGGATATGTTGGAGGAGGTCGAGGCAGTACTCCATTCAGGGAACTCCTTCCACAATCCCAACCTATTAGTCTGGTTTGGATGCTCAAGATCCACATGCGTAAGAAGAGGCCCTTTCTAACTAGGGAGAATGTAGGGCTGCTATTTCAAAAAATACTGATTTACGAAGGGTCCAAAGCTAGAGGATGACAATTGCGTTGCTAAATGCAACTTCTGCAAAATTAGTTACAGACACCTCAAAAGAGGCGGATACAGGAACTACACAAGGCATGTTTGAATGAAGTACCTTAAGAAGCTCAGCATGGCCTAGGTCCATACTCAACTATCTGGATACGCAACTACTTTCTCTCATCCCCTGGTTTATAGAGTTGTGATTATGGTAGTTGTAGTGATAACTTCGCTGAGATGATAACAACTGAAGCTTTAGCTTATCGTTTTTCACAACCTTTAGTTTTTAACAAATTTATGACAAAAAAGTGTTTAGCCTAGTTGGTAAAACATTAGCTGAAACACTTTTAAGAGGAACGTGACAAAAAGGTATAACACCCGTAAACATGAATTAACGGAGTATTTTAAAAAAACCTAACAATTTACATGTTTTGATATGTAGTGATATTTGAACTGGTCATTGGCAACATCACTCATACATGGGTATGATACCCATGTCATTGGGTCGATGAGAAATTTGTTTTACACAAACAAGTTTTGGCATTTCAAATTTTTAACAAAGCTCAAACAACTCGCAACATAGCACGTGTGATTTTTTAACCGTTTTACAAGAGCAAAAATTTATCCAAAAAATTTTTTCAATCGGTTTTGACAACGTCGTCGCAAACACCTCCTCTATTCCAGAATTAATCCAATATTGTTAGCCTCAAACCAGATGGAAATTTTTTCACATCCGTTGCGCCCCTCATGTTTTAAACTTATGCATTCAAGATGATTTAGAATATTTAGAGTAATTGGTTGAACCAATTCAATACGTTTGGCGGGTACTTTGGCGAAGCAAACAACTTCACCAACAACAGCACCTGTTTTGCCAAATAAATGGAGTGGGTCCAAAGAACACCCCCCGGGATGTTTGCACCTGGTGGAACTCGACTTATAAAATAATTTATGATTTTTCTGTACAGGGAACATCTTGCTGCTTTCACCACCCAACACATCGAAAGTTCTAATATTTTTAGGGATGTTTAGGTGGCAGCTCATGATATAATTGAAATTTTCAAAGTTTTTCATGACGCAACCCAAACTTTTAGTCACACTTACATTCCTACTTTAAACTCTTTTTTTGTTTGGCCATGAACATCGTGTTGGCGGTTAATGACTAGTTGAAAGTTACATCCATCTTCAACGCCAATTTTTCATTTACAGAGTCCAAGGAAAACGATGGATTCGAGTTAGAGGCTACATCGATCAAAAACTCATTAGATGGCATGGGGATGGGACCAGGCTCTTAACTGATGGCCAATTTGATGGGTAGGTACGCGAGGTTCATAACAAGGGTAAAAGAACTATGTGAGCTTTGATTCCTCTTCCTTGGGAGGATACATAGGAAACTGTAAAACTAGTTCAAGACCTTCATCCCTGTTTACCAACCTCATTTTAAAAGTTTCAACACAATTATTTTACAACTTTACAACAATTACATAAATGAAATATGTTTTTTTCAAATCCGACAATTTTTTTTTATGAAAACTACAAATCCAGTGGGTCGACATCGTAACCCGACCAAAATCGGTTGGTTGCACGACCCGATGGACCAACCCGTCGACCCCTCATCCTGCCGGGTCACATAAACCCGCCAACCCGTAGCCCCCCATGTTAGGGTTCGGGCTGGGATTTTCTGACCCACGTCCCTGCGGGTCGAACTTGTCAACCTGCTAAGTCAGACCTATGGCCACACCTATCTAGACCTAGGGATTTCTCACATCCAATACTCTACAATGCATCTTTAATTTCCTTATTTAAGACTGGTTTGATTGGTTCTATATTATCATTTTGGGTTATTTCTTGATTGATTAGTGTAAGTAGTTGGAATGTTTGTCTTTGGTTGTTTTGGACCAATTTAAATATTTTTTCAAAGTCTTTTTAATTTTTGTTCAAATTTCCTCTTCCTTGGTAATATTAATGCACTCGAACGTAGTAAGAGCATACACATTTGTGAGCCCCAAACCGGGTCTTTACCTTATTTTTTCTCTGCCACTTCAACTTAAAAGCCCTATTATAGTTTTTTTTATTATTATTTATATCATCATTCGTGAACTCGAGTCTTGGGCCCTTAAGTTACTTGTTACTATTTATCTTTTTCAATTACTCAATAATAAAATATTATAAAAGTGGTGACAACTTTTTTATAGGGAAAAAGTGTACAAAAAATAATTTTTAAAGTTTAACAAAATATGGGTATTAATTAAATAACTTTTTTTTACAAAAGTATATTCAAAATGGGTGTCTATATGTAGATAAAATTAAATTACATTAAAAAAGATTTCTTTTAATTTTTTTATTAAGTAAAAATAGCAAAAATTTAATTTTAAACTATTAACATATTAACGGTGCTATATGGCGACCATCCATTGGGTCATGTGGCAGCTTTGAAGTCTTCCTTTTCCTGCCTAGGAGCACGAAACAAACGCAGTGTTTTGCTCTTCAAAATGAAAGAACGACGCCGTTTTGGCTTTTTCTGGGCAAAGCGCGCATGCGCGTGCCACATGCCCTTGTTTTTAGCTTTAGACCATTTTTAATGGTAGTATTGCAAGTACCATAACAATTTTTTAAAAAATGTAAGAAAAAGTCAGATTTTTTAAAGAAGCCAAAAAAATGTGAGCCCAAGTATCATGCAGATTGTACTGATTGATACAATACCATAGAATATTACCCAATCAAATATTAATTGTGCGTCCCGTTTGATTTTCAATCTATATATACCTATAAAAATTGTGTCCTAGGGCCCCTTAATGACTCTCATTAAAGACATTCTCATTTCTTAATCCTTTTCTTTTCCTTTATTTTGATTGATATTATAATTTTTTTTTGTTTTGGTAAGATGATGTTATAATTTTATAATTGTTATCACATAGTCATTTATTAATGTATTCATAAATGGTTTATTATTCTAACTAACTTATGAAAATTTAATTATATTTTCCTAAATTTACATGCTCAATAATGACCTCATTCACATCATTTTAAACCGCAATCTATTTATGACATTTATATCATCCGAATAACATATTTTTATATAAAAATAATTAATCCTTAATCTTTTATATCTATATGTATCAAAGCATCTTTATGATCCCAATTTATGGATTTTTGTTGTTGAATAATAAAATTCTATTGTAAAGGCTCGGATTTTAAAACTCCTAAATTTCAGAAAAAGAAATTTAAAAATAAAATTAAAACGAATTTAATCGGATATTTTAAGAAAAACTCGTCTCTAATTTAATAAATCAAAATTCGAAGATATTAAAACGAATTCCGGACCAATCTTGAACCTTTTAAGATCGACTCTGTCTTTTCATCTCGGGATCCAAAAATTTCTTCGAATAACGATATGCTTTCGGTTTTAAAAATCTAATTGATTGAGAGAGCGGAATTCGAGAAACCAACCCTCGGGAATTCAAATTCTCGACTTCGGGATCGAAATTTCCGCTCCACCTTATCCTCTTCTAAATCAAAAAATCAGCCCAAGCTTGGAGCCTTGTGTGTTTGACTTCAAAGATGCCATTTGTAACGGCCCAGATATAAATACCCGGGTTACGTTTCGAAGGTCGAATACCTTCGTTCGGATCTTGCAATTCAGGTACGGGTCAGTCCGGTTCTTCGCTTTCGCCCAGAAGGATCCCTCGCCATAGAAGTACAGAGCAGCAAAAGGGCGGGTACCTAACACTATCCACGAAGTCAGGCCCAGAGATGCCTGCGGGCCCTAAAGACCGCGCTGAGGCCATATAATATGCCTATTCCTAGAATAAAGGATGGTCTAATGCGGTACATAATTTAAATCACACTAGCATGCTCCTAGTTGAAATAATGTGCAGAGAAACTGTAAAGGCGCCCAAAGAATGCCAAGTGGCATATCCCCATATCTCTGTATTTCCCGTACCCACTCCGAGGTAGGGCGCTCGGCCTCAGCCGAACCGTAATAGATATATTCCCGTACCCACTCCGAGGTAGGGCGCTCGGTCTGCCGAACCGTATAAGATATATATATATATATATATATATATATATATATATATATATATATATAGATCATACTCATCGACTCGATTAGGGACCAAAACGGTATAAAACACGAATGCCCCCATGACCCAAGCAAAGACTCTAAGACTCACAGATAACGGCCGTTCTGTTTCGCAATCACATAAAGTATACGGATACTCATTCGAAAGTGCAAGTCCTAAGCATGATACTACATGGCATGCTTTTATGCATATGCAACACCTACATACTATATGACATATCAGGTAGGAGGTCCGAGTTACTGAGTAAGCTCCCGTAGGAAACTTACCTGGAGGCGCACAGAATCCAAGCAATAATCAGCAATAGCAAGCAATCCAATCATGTCACAAATCACCTAGCATATAATATAAGATGTGCATAAGTCTACGTCTAAGTCACACAAGGCGCCCCTAACTATCGTACATAACTTCACATAACCATAGAATATCGTATCTTAACATTTCATCCTTATCATCTCAACTCATCTCATCATCTTCCTTATTCATTTCCATCAATCAACTCATATCATCTTAATCCTTCCATTTTATCTTAACTGTCCTATTTCATCATATCTTATCTTATATATCATCATATAGCATCTTCTATATCATCTCAACACATGTCATCACATAATATCATGTAACATCTCATCATGCTTCATAATTCAATTCAAGATTTTAACAGGTCAAATCATGCTTCAATTCACATAAATCCATATCATAACATAGCTTCACATATCTCATTTTAGATTATTCCATCTTATCTCATTATGCTCATTTCATGTTCATCTCATCTCAACATATAATATCTCATAATCTCAAAACACTTGATCATTTCAACTCATCATTATACCATATACCCATCATTTAGAATCATGCACCATTATTATTATATATAAGCCATATTCATACTCTAAGGTATATTCATACTCAAATCATCACATCATATAACATATCATAACAATATCAACATATCATAATTTATATACACACAAGGTAGACAAGTAAGTCAATTCCCAAGTTTTCCCAAACCCTCAAGTCTCAAAATAAGTCAACGCAATAAACAAAGAATTCCTTTAAATCTTACTTAGCCAAATCCCGACATGAAGCATTTGAATCCTTAAACCAATTTCCCAAAATTATATTATTAAAATAATCCCGACATATCGGTTTTAAAACACAAATCCTTTTGAGGAACATTTTTAAAATACAAGTTTAAGGCTCAATATCTATTTAAAACGTTTTCTCAAGTCATAAAAAATCCATTCATAAAACATTGCTCTTTAATCAACTTATATTATTATTTTATCAAAATAAATCTGACAAGGTTAGGATATTTCCAAAAATCACGCTTTTCAAGTAATTAAATCAATTCCAACAAACCTATCTTCCAAATTCTCTTTAAGAATCCAAGGCTCAAGATATAATATCTTCAAATCTCAAATATCATATTATATTTTTTAAAATTTCATAAATAATATTATATAGTATATTATATTTCATTTTTAATAACTCATATCTATAAATTAACATTACTATATCACATTAAATATATTTAAAACATGCCTATAAAAATCATCATATAATAACATACTATATCCTAAATACTATTACTTTTGAAACACTTTAAAATATATAATAATTTCAGAAGATATATATTTATCACAAAATCTCATAATAATAATAATAATGATAATAATAATAATAATAATATAATCAAATAACAAATATATCAAACTATATACTAACATACCCATATAATATACACATAACATAACACATATAAATAATCCAACCCAACCAAATGGCCCAATGCATAAGCCCACTCTCCCAAACCCGTTACCAGATTCGAACCGAGCCCATACCCGGAAGCCTAAAGAAAACCAATTTCGGATTGTAAGTGAACCGGTTTTAATTAAAACAAGAGGGATTGAACCGGACCCATTTTTTTTTTTTTTAAAAAAAAGAAAACCAGCCCGCCCCTGTTCATTGTCGCCTTCCTCTGCTCGAACGGGAAAGAGGGAGGAGAAGGAGGTCAGTGCTCGCTGGCGGCTTCCTCCTCCTCCGTCCTCGCCGACGCTCACTCCCCGACCACCCTCTAGTACCAAAGGACAACCAATTCTTGAATCTAAGGAAAGGAGAGAAGGAAGGGTCGAAGCGCTCACCGAGGTCGACGTTTTCGTCGGGAAAAGCTTCGATTCGGCTCGCCGGAGACCCGAAATGCTTTTGCTTGGCCTGGTACATGGTAGAAGTGAATAAAAGTTCACCTTTATGAGGTTTCTAAGTCGGAAAATGAAACGGGAGCGGAAAACGACCTTAGGAACGGAACAGAGAAAGAGGGCTTGTGTTTTGGGGCTCCGGTGGGCGGCTGGCTCTTCCTCAGCATCTTCCGTTTTCTGGGGACGGAGGTGGATGTTGGAGGTGAACACAGGTGGGATCGGCCGTGGATGGGGGTCCTCTTCTTCTCCTTTCTTCTTCACGTGCAAATAGGGGAGGTTGTTGTGTATTTCGAGGAAGCTCGGCGACAGCGAGGAGGAGCTGGACGGGGTGGTGTTGTTCTTGGCTCTGGCGGCGGAAAGGAGTTGGCGGTGATGATGCTATTTGTGTGAGGCTCTGGTGGATTCGAGCCTTTAACAGGGAAAAGAATGGTTGATGGGGGAGAGCAGGTGGAGAGTAAGAGAGGAGCAAGATGTCTGTCTGCGGGTTTGGATTCTAATTTGAAGAGGGGGGAGTAGGTAGTAGGTGAGTTGTGTGTTTGAGCTGTCTGTCATGGGTATCTGCAATGGTGGTGTAGAGTGCGCAACTGAGCTGCCCTTCTGAACCCAGATGAAGATGTGGGGGAAATAAAACAGGAAGAGGGTGTTTGGACAATTTGGGAAAGGAGACAAAGAAAGGAGCTGGGATGGGAGGTGTAAAGGGGTGCTACTGCAGCTCTTCAAGGCAGACCGAGAGAGAGAGAGAGAGATAAAGGTGTGGTCCTAAAAATTTTGAATACGCGGAATATATCCCGAAAACTAATCCCAAAACCCGCTCACTCGACCTTATCCCGACTCAATTAAAATTACCCGAAGGTTCGAATCCGAATAACAACAATAATAATGAAACCCGAACGATATCTTCGATATCGGTATAAGAAATCAGAAATAAAACCCATTTTTGATCAAATTCAAATTCATGTCGGAATCCGCTCCAAAAGAATTAAAATAAAATTGTTCTGCTCGAGGTCGGAATTTTCAAAATTTTCCGACATCTTAGAATTTAAATCCCCATTAAATCAATATTAAATCGAAATGATTTCTTAATTTATAAAATAATCTTTTAAAATTCCGAGTCTTTACACCATTTTCCCTAAGTGGTGAAACATCCACATACCTCTTTTCTTCCCACCCTTAACTTCACCTCCTTGAAATGGCAATGACTCAAACTTGCTCACCTCATGCTCTTATCCAAATCTGAGCAATTACACACCCAATTCTCCATAAATTAAAGCATCTTTGACTCATTTTATACCCATACAAACCCAAAACCCCAAACACACCCTTACCCCCCTCTCCCCTTGGACTTGCCGAGAAGCTCAAGCTCCCTTTCTCCTCCATTCTCAGCCACCATCACCATTACACCCCTTTTTCTTCATTCTTCCTCCATGAGCCGACAGCAAGGGCTCTTTCCCACACCTACTCGGCGTCCAAGCAGCAGCAGCAGCCCCGGAGGTCCCCGACGAGCCGAGCGTAGCCACCCTCCTCTATTGTCGCCTTTGAGATGGTAAGGGCTCGTCCTCCACTCCTTTCACCTTCTAAATGGGTAAATCTTCGACTTTAACATCCTAAAGCTCACCCTAGGCTCCCTCTTTCAAGCACCAGCTCTGACAGCCTAGTCGAGCCCCGACTAAGCTTCCGACGAGTCGAACCTTCGGTGAGCACTTCTTCAGATTCATTTTCCTATCTAGTAGGTTTGTATGTTAAATTGATTTCGGGAGGGGAGAGGGTGTACAAGAGCGGGGCCGAGATCAGTGAGAGAGATTGAGAGCAAGAGCCGGGCGGTGAGCTCGTGCTCTGTTCTTCGAACTGCCAGGGAGGCCAAAGGAGGAAGAAGAGGCTTTGGCGGGTCCCACCTCGCCACATCATCCGACCACCTCAGCATGGCCCCTCTTTTTTTAAAAACTCCGGATGAATGAACGTAAGAGTGAATGGGAAAGGTTATGTAAGAGTGAAAAGGTTGACCATTTGGGCCTAATTTTTTTGGGCCTAAATTTGGGCCAGATTTTGTTTTTAAAAAGAGAAATGAATTTTGGGCTGAATGTAAGAGTGAAAGGGAAAGGTTTTGTAAGAGTGAAAAGGTTGGCCATTTGGGTCTAATTTTTTTTTGGGCCTAAATTTGGGCCAGATTTTATTTTTAAAAAGAGAAATGAATTTTGTGCTGGTTTTGTAAGGGTGAATTCGGTTTTGGGGTTTAAGAAGAAAGAAGGAGCTCGGTTGGGTAAATAATGAAATAAAGGGTCAATTTGTAATGGTTTTATAAAATAAGGGGTTGTTTTTTATTAAATAAATGGTTGGTATTTTAAGAGGTTTGGAAATATTATTTGAAGGCGTTTAATAAAATGGCATTCAAAATGTTATATAATATTAATTGAGATTTAAAATATAAAAATATTATTTTGAGATTGAGGACATAATATTATGATCTTACAAAATATAGGGACTTAAAATATATATATATACTATCAAATTAAAAAAAGGAATTTGGGAAAATATTTTCAAATGTCAGAATTGTTTTAATGGATTAAAAAGAGGAATTTTGGAGATACCCTAACCTTGTCGGAATTATAGAAATAAGTTGATAAAGGAATAATGTTTTGTAAATGGATTTTGGGTCAAGCATGATTTGGGAAGGTGTTTGAATGATGATTTATTTTAACTTGAGAGTGTAAAGGTTTTAGGGAATTTTCGGGAGTTGACTTACCTTGACTAAATGGTTGTTTGACTTGGTGATTTATATATGTGTGATTATGGTATGATATATGTGATATGATGAATATGATGACCTATGAATTCAAGCATGATGCTATGAAATTGATATGATTGTTAAGTATAAAATATGATATGTGATAATGATTCGATGTGCTATATGATTAATTATGAAGCATGCGATGACATATGATATAGGATGAGATTATGATGTGTCGACATATGAAAGCATGATGTTATATTATATGATGAGAAGTATGAATGCCTAAAATGATGATATATTATGCTACATGTTACGAATTAATATTGATTAGATAAGGGATGATATGTGAGATGTGAGAGGAGATGCGAGATGGTATATGATGAATTTTGAGATAAGTTGAGTGATGATGATGATACGGAATTATAACGATGAGATCCTTGATTAGGTGAATTTATGAGGATTGTGTGTGGTTACATGTGTGAATATAGACTTATACGATTGTTATGCTTACTAGGTGATCTTTAATCTATCGTAATGCTTGCCTTGCTGTTCTGCACCGCCAGGTAAGTCTCTATGGAGCTTACTCAGATCGAATAGATATTCCCTGCCTTATGTGCATGATATACTAGGTGCTTGCATTCATGATCAGCATGCCATGTAGTATCCTGCTAGGTTGCATTGATTGTTGAGCATTCTATTTCTTTATGCGTACGTAACAAAACGGTCGTTATCTGTGAAGTAACTAGAGTCTTTGCTAGGGTCATATGACGACCCAGTCCCATCAGGTCACGTCCTGAGTCAATCGAGTCATATGGAACTTCCTTTACTTATATTATGAGTATGATTACGATATTTGTCTGCGGGCTTTATATATGATTACGGGTCGGGCCTGTGGGCTGATTCGGTTATGATGGAATGGAATACATTCATGAGCTGGCCAGTCTCCGCCCTATCGGAAGGGGGTGGAGGTAGGAGAGGGATATACCATTTGGTATTCTGTGATAAGGCCTTATTATTATTATTATTATTATTATTATTATTATTATTATTATTATTATTATTATTATTATTATTATTATTATTATTATTATTATTATTATAAGCACTTGATCTTAGGGGCATGCTAGTGTGTTCATATTCCGCCTTGCATCTAGAAGCATGATTATTAGGTATAGCGTATGTGTGTACATATGGTAGGGGCAGCACCCTTAATGAAGGGACAGACCCAAGTGGGCATCGATCTAATCCCGAGCACTATTAACATTTTTAGGTATCCATTACGCTCATCATTATTGCTGCTGATTTGGCTCCATGACTGCGGGGTCTGACATGGCGGAAAGAGAGAGTTGAGACTCTAACTTCACCAATTATTTAAAGGTTTAGTTTTGGATATTTTGATCATGTTTTAACCCGGCTCTGCCGTAGCAACCTTATGTATGAATTTGAAATCTTTCTTGGTTTTATGATCACTGAATTTCGCGACTTAGGCCATAGGAAAGGTACAGGGGACTCACCCCGGGGATTCCAACGGTCCTTCTCAGTTTTGGGTGCGAAATCCCACTTTTACAACGAAATTATTGATTTCAAACCTTCAACCTATACTTGGAGCGCAAGATCCAACAAGGGGTTTTATCCCTCGAAATGTAAATCGGTAATCATAATCCCGATCTGTTACAAAAGTTGGTATCAGAGCGAGGTTTTGCAAATCGAGTACCATAGGTTGAAGTGGTTTTGAAAATGGCCCAAAGTTTTCAAATGGCTTTCAAAAGTTTTTCGAAAGGGCAAAATGAATTTAATTGGACCTAACCCTAGACTAACTGGCCTTTAGGATCGAACTCGTGGGTAGAGACACAAGCGGTAGACATGCCATATGGATGTAGAATTCGGGGAAACGGTAGGCAAAATACTAGCTTTCTTTTATAGACGGCTTTTGAAGACTCCAAGAAGCCCGAGGGTTAGAGTAGCATGGGTTAGGAGGCCGTGAGGTAATTGCCCCTCCAGTTAGCTGCCCCTCGAAGGGTAGCATAGATCGTCTATGTGCTTTATAAACTTCAAAGAGATCATATTAAACTCGTTGGTTGCTTTTGTGCTGAGTGCTGCATGCTTAGGCTAGAAGTTTGATTGGTATGTCCTGACTGGGAAACATGTGTTGAATGTTTGTGCAAATGAGATAGCGGGAGAAACCTTATTCCTATATAGCCGGGTTTCCAGTTTTGGGTAGAACAATCGTTTTGTTGTTCAAACCTCCTTAATGATCCTAATTCCGTCATCCGTCCCACGAAAATGTTTAGATGTGTTGATAAGGATTGAAGAGTGTCCATTCACTTTTGTCCTGTTTCGTATTCCGTGTCCCAAATCTTGATGTTCATGTCGAGCTCTTATGTCTGAGGATAAGCTGATTGCGTCGGAAGTTTAATCGGGTACAAAGTTACTTGAGTGTGTGATAAGAAATGAGTCATGATTCTGATTCTAGAGAGTGAGTTGCCTTAGGGAGTCATCCTTCTCGATTTTTGAAATGGTCGAACCATGTCTCCTTGTCACAAGATTCTAAACACAAACTCTACCATCCTCCTTCGGAAAGTAATACGAGTGTCCTTCGACGTTACTAAAATGAGTTATAATCATGTCCCGCGGGAAACGGGGTGATAAGTCGGTTGGGATGAGTCGGTGATTGCCCTTAGGGATTTCTGTCTGATTATAATGGTGGCTCTCCCTATGATTGCATGATTGATGTGTTGATTGTATTCACAACATGATTTACTTGGCTTATTACATTGTCGTGCTAATGATTGCTTGGGCGCATGTGTCACATGTTATAAATCTGCATGATTGTTGCTCATCTTTGGATTAGGTTCTTGATAGTGTGGTCAGCTCTTCGTGGTACACATATTCCCGTAAAATGATCTCCTTAGCATGTTACTTGATGATGTCTCGATGATTATCATGCCTTCTGTGACAATAAACCCATAGCATACTCGCTCCTTTTGACATTTATGATACCCCCTCCTCCTACCCTATGATATACTCTCGTGCTTACATGAACATATGACTTGACCCCTCACATGACCACGCACAACGTTATATCATGACTTCATATGCGTATGACACAAGAATGTTAGGTCGAACCCATTTGGATAACCTTGATTGTATTCATGCATTGATATGTGTTACTAGTATCATTTAGGACACATGCTCCCAAATATGGCTCATTAATTGGTTATATGCCCTCTTCATTGGCCTGATCATGATGGTAAACCTCTCGACGCGCTTGTAATTGATCTTACCTGTGATGTATATGTCATGCTTGTGCAATTGTTCATACATGCATTGCTTGCATTGCTTAGTAGACCCCACGTGCTTTGCTTAGAATCATCTGGCGTGCCTGATTACATGGAATGATAAGTTGCTAGTTGTCTCGCAAGCACGTCAGTGTAGAATTTGATTACATATACATGTTATGAATGCATACGTCGTTCTTCCTTGGGATAGGAACATGCTAGTGTGAGTTACTATGACTGATATGCTCCATAATAAATATATGCTTGCTTGCCGCAATTATAACCTCATAGACGTCCATAAGGGCATCGTTGTCATTCTCGGGTTGGAACCTTGTCTCTAGTCTCGTCTTTAGCCTCGGTTCGAGTTCGAGTTTGTAGGAATCCATATTGGCCGCCCTTGTCCTTCCCCTATCTCCGTTGACTTGGAACCCTATGCGATTGTTCTAGAATTGACATGACGAAGAATTCTGACGTGCCGACCTTGATAGGCTGGGATGGTAGTTAATATTGCTTCGATGCCTTGGTATTCTGATATACAATGATGATATGACGTGTTGACATTCTGAGTTAATGATTATTGTCTGAGTGCTTTGCCTATAAAATGTGAATCTCAATTGTTAGAACCATGATCTAGTGATGTGATATGATAGATGATAGGCTATGTTAGTGTGTGATGATGAACTATTATGATGTGATATGATAATATCCTTGTCGAGGTCGTAGCATGATGCAACTTGATGATTTGATTCGATTATGTCTATATGAATAATGATTCACAATGTTATTGAGTATAGGGGTACCTTGAGTTGTGTGATTTGATTAACGATGTACTGACGATATTGTAGATATAGGGCGTTAGCAAGCATGACGTAGGGTATGTGTGATGACTTCCATGATTGTTCACTTGAGTATGTGGGTTGAGGACCTTGGTTAGAATGATCGGGGAGTGGTGAAGGGACTTGAGTTATGAGATTTGATCGATGATAGTATGAACTAGAGATACAGGGAAGCGATGATAGCTTATATGGGACCGAGCGAGTTCTAAGACTGATAGGAGATAGTGGTTAGTGGTTTCAGATGAGCTTCTAGGTAGGCCTTAGGCAAGGAGTATGATTAGGATGACAAGAGTTTGAGTGAGAGGTGTTAGTATAGGTGGGTAGCATAGGAGGGTACCTTGATTGAGGGTAGGATAGTTCGTTAGGGTGTCCTTGAGGGAAGGTATGAATGGTTAGGATAGTCTTAGAGATGGATAGGTAGACTAGGAGTGGTGATCAAGGAATTCATATAGGAAGGATGTAGTGGTTGTTGTACTAGGAATGGTAAATGATGTCGTTGAGGAAACTACCTTCGGATGACAATGAGATTTGGGTTAACTAAGGAATGTGTGAAGAATTAAGGAATTTGGGATTAGATTGTAGGTGTTGTGATTGGGGACGACTTTGGAAAGAAATGAGTTTGGGAATTGTTAGGGTAAGAAGTATAGAGCGCTTAAGAAAATCGTGGATCTTGGGAATTTGGTTGCAGAATGTACACTTGGAGTTTCGCTCCGTTAACATTTGGGACGTTTGATAGAGTTAAGAGGGAAGGATCAATAGGTGTGGTATTGGAGGATTCTAGCAATAGGAGTGGAAGCCGAAATTAATTATGTAGAAATTGCTTTGGCTATTGAGGTAGTAAGGGGTGGAAGATGAACCTTCGAGGAAAAAGGGGTAATAACTACGTGAGAATGTCGTTGAGGTTGTCATAGGGCTGATTTCTCGAGATTCAAGGTAGGTAGGTTTTGAGTAATGAATGAGTGTAACGGCCCGGATATAAATATCCGGGATACGTTTCGAAGGTCGGATACCTTCGTTCGGATGTTGCAATTCAGGTACGGGTCGAGGTTTCAAACCTCTAATCAGTCGAAGTTTCATAAATTCAGTTTAAACGAAAGTGAAAAGGAAATATGATTTAGATACAAAAGCCACGGCAAGGCCGGGTCAAAACCGAAACATAATTCTAACGTCGGATGGCCAGATTAGCGGGGTTAGACAGATTTCTTTGCAATCGCCGAGGGACTTTCCCACGCCATATAAACAAAGAGCAATCCTACCTAAAAACAATGGGTGCGAGTGGGGTCAGACCGAGGCCCCAACACGCTCTGTCCAGCAAGCGAACATACACATACGCTAATAATAAAGATGATGCAGACGCGGAAATTAAATCACACTAGCATGATCCTAATTTACAATATGCGAGGAATAACTGTAAAGGCGCCCAAAGAATGCCAAGTGGCATGTCCCTCTCCTACCTCTGCACCCCTTTCCGTTAGTGCAGAGACCGGCCGGTTCGATGCTATAGCATATCATATCTCATCATCATAACATAAATTAAAATAAATAAATCATGCCCGATGGTGCTGGGCTATCATCATGCTCATATCGACTCGATAGACTCAGGGCACCCGATGGGGCTGGGCTACCCTATGACCCTAGCAAAGACTCTAGGACTATCACAGATACGGCCGTTCTGTTTCATACGCGTAAAGAAATAGAATGCTCAATCACAAGTGCAACCTAGCATGATACTACATGGCATGCTTTAATGCTTATGCAACACCTAGTATGTCATACATTCACAAGCCGGTAATCTCTTTCGAATCTGAGTAAGCCCATAAAGGAACTTACCTGAATGAGCCGAACAGCAGAGAACAAGGCAGAGCAGAATCCAAGAAATGAATCACCGATAGCAAGCAACGTCCAACATTCACAAACACCTAATAACATATAAATGCATAAGTCTACCTATTTCACACAAGGCGCCCCTAACTATCATACATCTCTTCTCATATCTCATTTCAGATTATTCCATCTCATTTTATCATTTCAGGTTCATCTCATATCATCATCTCATTTCCAAAACAATCTCTCAAAGAACTCAACTTAGAAAATCAAATAATTCTTTTAAAATCGTACTTAGTCAAAACCCGACATCACACATTTAAACCTTAAGACCAATTTCCAAAAAATCATATTATAAACAATTCCGGCATGTTTCTCATTTCAAAACATTATATAAATAAACTCCAATATTAAATCATCAAGATAATTTCTATGCTCACAAATAATATTTATAAATCAAGACCAACAATTTACTTTAAAATTCCCAACTTACATATTGAAATTCTCATAAAAATGCATCAATCAAATAATCTAATTAATACCCTTTTTGAAAACAATACACAATACATAACGATTAATTTCCAGAATTTATAACCAAATTCCAAAATAATAATAATATTCAAATAAGGATATAACATATCGTAAAATCAACATATACAATTTAAATCCTTAACCAACTTATAAAATCATACCATTTAAAGTAATTCCGACATAACTTTCTTTAAAAATCCAAATCTTAAAATCACCCTTATAAACATAATATAATAACTTATCTCAATTAAAATTACTTTTAAAATCCTCTAAAATATATTAAATTATTTCAGAATATATATATATATGTATATAACCATAACATTTAACATATATATAACAATACCAAAATTACAAATAACCACCCATATATCTATATATATATATATAATCCAATACATATACAACCCAGCCTAACTGAAAGAGCCCAGACCCGAAATAGGATCCGGCCCAGATCATTAGCCCAGACATCAGAAAATAAAAGGGGAGGGGCCCATGCGCTGACAAGGCGCGGATGTGGCAAGGAGGGGGGTCCACACCTCCTCTTCTTCCTCTGGTTATTTGAAGGCAGCGGAGTGAGGGGAGTGCCACCGGAAAAATCGAAAGAGGAAGAGAGGGAGGAAGGGGAGGACGTCGCCGGAGGCCTTGCCCCGACCCGATGCCATGAACCCAGAAATCGAATAAGGAGAGAGAGAGAGAGAGGTGCTCACCCGGGGTTCGCCGGAAAGAGGAACGGTGGTCCGATTCGGCTCGATTCGACTCCGACGAAGGTGGATTCGTGTTGATCTTGGCCTGGATCGACAATAGATGGTGAAAGGTGGATTCTTATGGTCGTTTTGAGCGAAAGGATGGCGACAGGAGTCTTACCGCTCTCCGGGTTCGAAAACAGGGCTCGGCCTCGGGGTCGGCGGCTCCTGGACGGCGCTGCAGCTCCGGGGCTCGGCGTCGGCTGCTCCAGGGGGTGTCATCGGTGGTTCCAGGGCTCCTGGGCTGCTCAGCTTGGTGAATGAAACAAGGGCTTGAAGGTGGGGCTGTTGGGTACTTTGTCGGCTCGCAACGGCGATGGTGGAGGCGCGGGGCTGAGGTGGTGTGTGGGGGGTTTGAAACCAGAAAAGAGGGAGAGAGGGAGGAGAGGTTGGTGAGCAATTGTGGTGTTTGGGATTCAGAATTAAGGAGGAGGGGTGGGAGGCAGGGGTGTACAGGAGGAGGGAAGAATACAAAGAAGAGGGGGGGACCATGACAGTGCAACAGGAACCGGAGAGAGAGAGAGAGAGAGAGAGAGAGAGAAAAGAAAAAAAAAGAAAAGAAATGTGTATATATGTGGTCCCATCAAGATATTTTGAATACCCGACAATATCTCGAAACCCGCTCGCCCGATCGAATCCCGACTAAAACAATTTTAATTAAATTTAATTTACTAATCTCAATATAACGGAATTAAATTAATTTCAATCAAAACTCGGAGTTTAAATTAATCTTTATTAATACTCGATCTTGAAAGCGAAAATCGAATCCCGTCAAAATCCGAAATTTAAATGATGCCGGAATAACTAAAATCCAAAACTTACGCTCGAGAACGGGTTTTATTCCACTTTTACAAATTGAATTTAATAATAATTTATTTAATAAAATAAACATAATATATAAATATACTCGGTCTTTACATTTATCCACCTCTAAAAACAAGTCTCGTCCCCGAGACTAAAATCATTTAAAACAATGGAAAGGAGTTTGAAATCGGCGAGTCCGAGGACCATGTCCAAGGATCTTGCAATGATCTCGGTTGCGTCTTCCGGGATTCTCACAACATCCTGGTCACGGTCGTGACATCTTCAATTGGTCTAGTCAAGTGTGTAATAAGCGCCCCTATCACATCCTTGCTTCGACCTTTCGGAAGTATCACAACTCTAAAAGCATTATAGCGTCCGACTAGGTCTTAGCAAGCAATCTATAAGCGCCCCTATAAAATGCTTGTATCCACTTCGTGAGACGTCATAATGTAAGTCCAGTTCGTAAATTCTCAAAGCGTTTTGTAAATGGAAAGGTTGTCATCCAAATCATTGAAACTCTCAACTTCTTTAAAACCCCAAGTTGGCCATTTTCAAAACCGCTCAAAATCTTCAAATTCAATTTTTTAATCAAGCAACTTTACACCAAAACAAGTCAAATCCTTTCAAATCAAGATTTTGTCAAAACTCTTCCGAAAACCAAATCAGCTTCACACATATCAATCAATCAAATTTCGAGGGTAGGAGGTGGAGTCATCCACCTGTAAGGGCTAATCCCATATTCTCTTCCTAGTTTCCAGAACCGAATCAATCTATCAGTCTCAATTCAAGCAAGGTGCATAAGCCATAAGAATGCATAACTGTATAACCAACCAATCTCCAATCAACACATCATAAGGCAAGTATCAACATATACCATCGTAGTGCCACAAGGTCACATCACATCTCCATATCATACCAAAGGTCATAAAAGCATTTCACATCACAGAATTAATGAACCAAAACCCATTATCAACACATCAACACATCAAGGTCAGGTTATTAAGATTCAGCAAAAGGAAAGGTCAGTCAATGTGTGAATCACCAAAATGTCAGCATACTCGCAAAACATCATCTCAACTCATACAATGTCATATACGATCACTTAGCACTCACACACCATTATCCCATATATATAAGTCAGATTCATGATCCAAATAAATATTCATCATTTAACATCTCCTGATCATAATATAACATCATGCTCTCACATAGCAACATATCATAATTTCATGATTCATTCAACACATTATAACATGCTTTTAGAACAACATAGTAGGATAGCAATGGGTCATTATATCATGAGTATAGTTGTCACTACCAATTATGATTCAATATTGTATATCAACATGTAATATCAGCCATATCAGGTTCATCATAGTCGCTATCTAATATCACGCCAAGTCATTTTAATAAATCACATAATCAAGAAAGCTTTCACATCATCACCAGGCAAAATAAACGCAAACCCCACTTGCTCGATTTCAATTCCTACATCAAAACCGGCCTCATCTAGATTCACCAACATCAGCTCAGGTAACATCCTCAAAAGAAGTCCTAATTCATTTCAAGACCCTAATCTCGCCCCTCATTCCACCAAGAACTCTCACTAGCAATCCACCTCTAAGAATCCACTACTATCTCTAAACTCACACTCAAGGGCCCTCTCATACTATATCCTTCATACTCTTAAAAGTCGTTTCTTATACTTCCACACTTCCCAAGATTTCACAAGCATCATGCCCTGCTAACCGCACATTCTCTAGTAAAAATTCATCGATCACCGCCTATCCGGCCTATTCCTAACCATACTCTCACCCAAGATTCACCTAGGAGTTCGTCGAAAATCCTCAAGCATTACCTCTTAATTCCCGAACCCACTCGGTCCAACCTAAGTCAACACCCCTCTTCTGCAACTTTCTCTTACCACCGTCGATCATTCTAATCACTCAAAACCTTTCTCCACTCTCTGACCACTCAACCAAAAGGGACCTCACTCACAGGTTCAAAGAAGAAGCAATCATGGACATTATTGCACATAGGGACTACAGCATATCAACTAGTATCATTAAGTATTGCAACAAGTATCAAAAGTCTCAATTTACCGTCATGCTCGAAATTATCACATAACACCATATATGAATAAAGTCAATTCAAACTGGAAAGTTTCATCATGATCTTAGCTAATAACTAGTTCAGATTCTCGGCATTTGCAGTTTATACTATATAGGAAAGGAATTTAGATCATGCTTAGCAACTCAGAATAGCATCACATCAAGTCATCAAGGTACATGAGGATTGTAAGGCATCGAATCATATCATCATAGTCAACAGACAATGAAGCAACAGTCATCACATGAACAAGCAACTTTCAACATCAAGTCAGTGCAATATCATCATCAACAAGCTCAGAAAGGGTTAGCAATTCGAATAGAGGACGCTCCCACCTGCAAGTTATATCGTACTCAACAATCGTAGTCCTCAAGGCGAGCTCGTTCCGTCGACATTATCGATCCTGAGGCCCGTGGGTTATGGGCCCACGCTTCCGCTGCGCTGCTCTATCGCTATTCAACTTTCCGTTCCCTTTTTCCATGTGGTCGCTCATCCAAAATAACGCGTAGAAGTTTAAGTTAGCGGAGATAGGGGAGTGACAAGAGCGGACAACCCAATGTTTCTTTTAGAGACGGAATAGACCAAAGCTAAAGACGACATGACTAGAGACAAGACTCCGACTCGGGAATAGTAATGATGCCTTTATGGGGTCCATTAGGTTACAACTCGTGATAAACAAGCATGAATTCATTATGGAGCATATCAATCACGTCAATCCACACTTTTGTACCTATCTCGGGGCAACAGTCGTATTCATATCAAAGACACAATCAAATCCGATGTCGATGTATGTGAAGTAAGCTAACATTCTAGTATTCCATGAAAATAGATATGCCAAGTAACTTCAAGCAAGATGGGCGGAACCAACAATGATCATATATAATTCGAAGTCATGCGGAATTTAGTGAAGATAACGAGCATCATGCATATGATCAACGTAAGAGCATGGTATACACATCAACAAATGAGTCCAAATATATCATGGCAAAGTATATTATAATAATCAGATGAAGCGTCATACGAGGGCTCATAAGAACAGCATAGTAACTATCACATCTAACAGCAATGATCAGATAGTAAGTTAAGGATGACATGTAATCATACGACGAGATACATTTAGGGAGCATAGATCCTACATGATACTAGCGATACGTAATGTGATACAAGCATAGACAAGAGTCATTAAGAGGAGTTCAACATATTATTCACGAACATGAGGCATCATCAAAAGTAACAAGAAGAACATCATGAGTGTTAGATTACAATAATGTTAAGAACGAACCATCATAGAGCACATGTGTGGTACAATAGTTGTCACGTTATAGAACAAGCATGATATGAAATCATTCAGCGGGTCATATTGGAATCACACACCTTACAGGATACTAGTAGCACATATCGAACAGGTGTACAACCAAAATGATTCAATCAGATTCATTCCGATATTCATGCGTCATGTATATGCAAAATCAAGATATAGAGTGGTGTGTGATCAAGCGGGGTGTCAAGTCATAGGTTCATGCAAGCACGAGAGAATAACATAGAGTAGTAAGCACTTTAACCATTCAAGCATGCTAGGTTCAACCATCACGGAAAGCTAGTCAATCATCGAATTCAACATTAAGCTAATCAAGACGAGTGAAACATGTTAAGAGGACGGAAAGAGGAAAGAGCCACACTATCAGGTACCTAGTTCAAGAGTGAATCAACAATAACGCAGGCAAAGTAGAATTCGTACAAGTCGCAACCAAGGGCCCAACATGTTACTAGTGATTCAATATAACATATGGTACATACATGCGCTTGACTGGCTAGTACGACGGTATGCAAGAGTTCATTCAATCACATCTCAACGACATAGTGGCACGAGAGGAAAACGCAATGAGGTATAGAGCAAGTCTAAGCAACATGGCTAGAATATGAGGACATGAGTTCAAATTGATGTATACTAGGATAGAACATGTATTTATCAAGACTCGTTCACACTATCATGTACCTAATCCAAGGGAAGCAACAATCATATAGACTCATATCATGTGGTTCATGTTTTTAATCAATCATACAATCAATATGCTAAGTAAACATGCTATAACAACATACAATCATGATATAGGACAAGACACAACACGAGACTTAAGCAATGGGACAAGCATGGGTACAAAATGTCATACAACTACAAATTCACATTAAAGCTCATCATCATAACATGTACCGGGAGTTATGTAGCATATAAGGCACGTCGACGTCAATTTATAACACGTATCCACCAAGTAAGGGGCTCACTTTATCATGATACTAGAACCGAACTACCACACTATCATGAACCTATTCACAGGAAGGACATCAATTAGACGACATCCTAGCATATGACATATTTATTCGTGCTCTAGTACGACAATGCAATATACTAAACAGATCATGTCGGGATGATATGGACATAATAAATGTAGTTCGAACCTATACAATGGTCATCATGAGCATCAAGGCACATAAGCACAAATTCACACTAAGGATTAATTGTAGGTCAAGGAGTAGTGCAGATAGAATCACACAATCATGAACAGGGCAATCAAGATAACCCGATAGAGATCCATAAGGGCAACATTGACTCTCCCTAACTGACTCATCACCCAGATTTCCCGTGAGACTCGGATATGACTTTTCGTGGCAAGAGGGCACTGATGGATTGTCATAAGAATGGATAAGGACAGCCTCGTAAATATCTCATTCTCTAACTCGGAATTTCATCAAGGTCGTCTTTCAATACTCTCACGGACAACCTTTATATTCAATCATGATTCCCGACACCATGTGTTTACCAACCCAATTCCCGTGGAAGACCGATATTCGAAGGGAGGACTCGATTGAATTGTCAAAAGGGTTCATAAGGAAAGGGGCAGTTCCACAAAAGCTGAGCTTAATCATCGGAAAATAAGGGTACTCCCGCTATCCCGTTCGCACAGATCATTCAATATTCATCAAATAGTTAGGACATAACAATCAAATAGCATATCAAACACTCAACACAGAATCAGTCAATGGCAATTACAATGATCTCCTTGGAGCCTTCCCGACCCATCTGTAAAGGACAAGCTAGTATTTCGTCTACCCGTTTCCGACTACATCCAATAGGGATGGCCTATCGCCTTTTCTACCCACTCGATCCCTTATTAGTCGGTTCTCCTCTTTTATCATAAGCAAAGTTCATATTTAGTCCAATTGAGTTAGACGTTTTAAGTTCATTTTGCCCCTTTTAAAATGCTTTCAAATCTTCGAAATCCGTGGGCGGTTTTCCAAAACATACACCCGACCCTTGCGTACCCGAATTGCACAACCTCGCTCTGATACCAACTTTGTAACGGCCCGGATATAAATATCCGGGATACGTTTCGAAGGTCGGATACCTTCGTTCGGATGTTGCAATTCAGGTACGGGTCGAGGTTTCAAACCTCTAATCAGTCGAAGTTTCATAAATTCAGTTTAAACGAAAGTGAAAAGGAAATATGATTTAGATACAAAAGCCACGGCAAGGCCGGGTCAAAACCGAAACATAATTCTAACGTCGGATGGCCAGATTAGCGGGGTTAGACAGATTTCTTTGCAATCGCCGAGGGACTTTCCCACGCCATATAAACAGAGAGCAATCCTACCTAAAAACAATGGGTGCGAGTGGGGTCAGACCGAGGCCCCAACACGCTCTGTCCACAAGCGAACATACACATACGCTAATAATAAAGATGATGCAGACGCGGAAATTAAATCACACTAGCATGATCCTAATTTACAATATGCGAGGAATAACTGTAAAGGCGCCCAAAGAATGCCAAGTGGCATGTCCCTCTCCTACCTCTGCACCCCTTTCCGTTAGTGCAGAGACCGGCCGGTTCGATGCTATAGCATATCATATCTCATCATCATATCTCATCATCATAACATAAATTAAAATAAATAAATCATGCCCGATGGTGCTGGGCTATCATCATGCTCATATCGACTCGATAGACTCAGGGCACCCGATGGGGCTGGGCTACCCTACGACCCTAGCAAAGACTCTAGGACTATCACAGATACGGCCGTTCTGTTTCATACGCGTAAAGAAATAGAATGCTCAATCACAAGTGCAACCTAGCATGATACTACATGGCATGCTTTAATGCTTATGCAACACCTAGTATGTCATACATTCACAAGCCGGTAATCTCTTTCGAATCTGAGTAAGCCCATAAAGGAACTTACCTGAATGAGCCGAACAGCAGAGAATAAGGCAGAGCAGAATCCAAGAAATGAATCACCGATAGCAAGCAACGTCCAACATTCACAAACACCTAATAACATATAAATGCATAAGTCTACCTATTTCACACAAGGCGCCCCTAACTATCATACATCTCTTCTCATATCTCATTTCAGATTATTCCATCTCATTTTATCATTTCAGGTTCATCTCATATCATCATCTCATTTCCAAAACAATCTCTCAAAGAACTCAACTTAGAAAATCAAATAATTCTTTTAAAATCGTACTTAGTCAAAACCCGACATCACACATTTAAACCTTAAGACCAATTTCTAAAAAATCATATTATAAACAATTCCGGCATGTTTCTCATTTCAAAACATTATATAAATAAACTCCAATATTAAATCATCAAGATAATTTATATGCTCACAAATAATATTTATAAATCAAGACCAACAATTTACTTTAAAATTCCCAACTTACATATTGAAATTCTCATAAAAATGCATCAATCAAATAATCCAATTAATACCCTTTTTGAAAACAATACACAATACATAACGATTAATTTCCAGAATTTATAACCAAATTCCAAAATAATAATAATATTCAAATAAGGATATAACATATCGTAAAATCAACATATACAATTTAAATCCTTAACCAACTTATAAAATCATACCATTTAAAGTCATTCCGACATAACTTTCTTTAAAAATCCAAATCTTAAAATCACCCTTATAAACATAATATAATAACTTATCTCAATTAAAATTACTTTTAAAATCCTCTAAAATATATTAAATTATTTCAGAATATATATATATATTTATATAACCATAACATTTAACATATATATAACAATACCGAAATTACAAATAACCACCCATATATCTATATATATATAATCCAATACATATACAACCCAGCCCAACCGAAAGAGCCCAGACCCGAAATAGGATTCGGCCCAGATCATTAGCCCAGACATCAGAAAATAAAAGGGGAGGGGCCCATGCGCTGACAAGGCGCGGATGTGGCAAGGAGGGGGGTCCACACCTCCTCTTCTTCCTCTGGTTGTTTGAAGGCAGCAGAGTGAGGGGAGTGCCGCCGGAAAAATCGAAAGAGGAAGAGAGGGAGGAAGGGGAGGACGTCGCCGGAGGCCTTGCCCCGACCCGATGCCATGAACCCAGAAATCGAATAAGGAGAGAGAGAGAGAGAGGTGCTCACCCGGGGTTCGCCGGAAAGAGGAACGGTGGTCCGATTCGGCTCGATTCGACTCCGACGAAGGTGGATTCGTGTTGATCTTGGCCTGGATCGACAATAGATGGTGAAAGGTGGATTCTTATGGTCGTTTTGAGCGAAAGGATGGCGACAGGAGTCTTACCGCTCTCCGGGTTCGAAAACAGGGCTCGGCCTCGGGGTCGGCGGCTCCTGGACGGCGCTGCAGCTCCGGGGCTCGGCGTCGGCTGCTCCAGGGGGTGTCATCGGTGGTTCCAGGGCTCCTGGGCTGCTCAGCTTGGTGAATGAAACAAGGGCTCGAAGGTGGGGCTGTTGGGTACTTTGTCGGCTCGCAACGGCGATGGTGGAGGCGCGGGGCTGAGGTGGTGTGTGGGGGGTCTGAAACCAGAAAAGAGGGAGAGAGGGAGGAGAGGTTGGTGAGCAATTGTGGTGTTTGGGATTCAGAATTAAGGAGGAGGGGTGGGAGGCAGGGGTGTACAGGAGGAGGGAAGAATACAAAGAAGAGGGGGGGACCATGACAGTGCAACAAGAACCAGAGAGAGAGAGAGAGAGAGAGAGAAAAGAAAAAAAAGAAAAGAAATGTGTATATATGTGGTCCCATCAAGATATTTTGAATACCCGACAATATCTCGAAACCCGCTCGCCCGATCGAATCCCGACTAAAACAATTTTAATTAAATTTAATTTACTAATCTCAATATAACGGAATTAAATTAATTTCAATCAAAACTCGGAGTTTAAATTAATCTTTATTAATACTCGATCTTGAAAGCGAAAATCGAATCCCGTCAAAATCCGAAATTTAAATGATGCCGGAATAACTAAAATCCAAAACTTACGCTCGAGAACGGGTTTTATTCCACTTTTACAAATTGAATTTAATAATAATTTATTTAATAAAATAAACATAATATATAAATATACTCGGTCTTTACAATGAGGGAGCTAGACAAGGTAGAGGAGATTTGAGAATACTAATAGTTGGATATTATGGAAGATTCAATCTAGTTGTGATACTTTGGGTAGCTCGTGTAAGAATGATATGGAAATTCTATGAGAATGATGATTTGGTAAATAGGAGCTTTAAGCGGTAATATGTCTAGGTTTGAGGAATTGTAAATTGGGCAATTAGAAGTATGCGAAATTGAGGAACTAGAGTAGGACGACTCGAGAAATCGCGATTGGTTAAGCTTTAGTGAGGATCGGAATGGGAAATTAGTATGATGAACATGTGATTTGCTATGATCTTTTGGGATGTAAAACGCCAAGGTTTGGGTTTGTTGGGTCTTGATGAGTTAGTTAAGTAGAAAATGTCTGTTGGTCCTTTGGGACAGATATGGCTGGGAAGGAACTTGATGATCGGTGGTTGGTTATGAGTTAGTGCTAGATGTTCTCTGGGATAGCAATTGTCGAGAGTAGGTCGTTGAGTATTCTCTCGAGGTGAGGTACTTGCGTTGTCTTGGGATGTGTAAGTCCTTTAGGAAAATGAACATTGTGTTGAATGTTGAGGACATAGTATGATGTTGATGATGAGGCTATGATTATGAGTTGGATCTTTAGAGCTAGATTAGTAGTGAGAATGCTTAGAGGTACCGGACATAAGATTCGAATATTTAGGTGACTTAGTTTTCCTCTTTAAGGGTTAATAGTCGGACGAGATTTGAAAGTTGTAGAGGAATGGATGAAATTGGTAGGAAACACCTAAGGTGAGGATGTACTTGATAAGGAGTCATGGTAGATAATTGAGATGTTGAGCTTGTCGAAATAGGAAATTGGACGGTTATGAATTGTGGGATGTGGGTTCTAGATGATTAGTTGGAATGTTAGGACTTGAGCTCGAACTATTGAGGAAAATTGATCCTTAGACGACTTAATGACCTCCGATATGTTGCTAGGTGTTGGGCTGATGTGTAGTATTGACATAGTGACTCCTTGATCCTCGATATAATGTTGATATGCGACGATCCTTGTATGACTTGACATGATAAACTTTGGCAGTTAGCGTGAGTATGATGTTATGTGATTGTCTGGTAGCATGACGTGCGACTTCTGTGATGTGATGTGATGAGCCCTACTGATGTATGATAAGTGTGTAATGGTATATTATCATTCTCGATGTGACTCTGGTATGCTATAGAGTGGTGCTACATGAATGCTATATTATATGACGTCTTGAGTTCTTAAGTGTAAAGCTGATAGAAACTGAATTGATAGACCCTGATTCTAACTTGGAACCTAGGAAGAAAATATGGGATTAGCCCTTAGAGGTGGATGATTTCATCTTATGAGTTCTGAAATTGCTTGACTAATGTCGGATTTGAAAGATTTTGAACGATGCTTAAAAAAGGCTAATCGGATTTTGAGAGAACGAACGCGATCGAGAATTTCAACGATTTTGAGGCCAATCTTTGCAAATTAGGGAACCCTTTTGAAACTTTCCCGACCCGAGCTACATTATAATGCCCCACGAAGTGGATACAAGCATTTTATAGGGGCACTTATAGATCGCTTGCTAAGACCTAGTGGAGACGCTATGATGCTTTTGAGTTATAATATAACTGAAAAGTCGGAGTGGGGATGTGGTAGGGGCCCATACCACATTCTTGCTACGACCGATTGGGAGTATTATGATCATGACGATGGTACTGTGAGACCTCATGGGGGCACTTATGAGGCACTTACGGAGTCAATGGCATGATCCTTGGACTCATCTATTTCAAACTTCATCCCCTTATTTTAAAATGATTTTAGTCTCGAGGACGAGACTTGTTTTTAGAGGTGGATGATGTAAAGGCTCCGATTTAAAACTCCTAAATTTTGGAAAAAGAAATTTAAAAATAAAATTAAAACGAATTTAATCAGATATTTTAAGAAAAAATCGTCTTGTATTCACGCGTTTGTGGACGTCATCTTTCATAGGTGTGTACCACCCTTCTCTCTCACAATACATCCATGTCCGTCCAAGTGTAGTCGCATCACTCTTGACAACACGTCTGATCACAAAGCACATCTGATTCTCTTTGCCCTTCTTCTTCACCCATTCTATAGCTTCCTCCCTACTCATGAATGTTTCATTAGTAGTAAACTGTTCAGTGTAATCTGCTGACAATACCTACACAGGCTCCGTGGGCACTTCAATCTGCTCTGATTCATTCCGATCCATCTGCATTTGCGCTGATGATGGGACAGGCAAAGTGCTTCCGTATGGGGTACCCAAATCAGATGACAATTGAACGAGTTGCGCCCCGTTAGTTTCCTCTCTGACAGTTGACTGACTTGGCAATAGGGTGTTGTTTGGCACTACAATGTCAAAACTGTAATTGATATACAATTCAGTGTCCTCGTTGTCCCCCTTACAATAAACAATGAAACAAGTATCAGACTCGATATACAAATTGATAGAGTGAAAGTAAATTGTGAAATATTAAATTCATGACCTACCTACCTACCTACCTAACATTAATTTAGTATATACTTTATTCATTAACCCCATTATTATAATAAATCCAAAATATATTATAATGCAATTTCATTAACCTTAATTCCTTTTAACTCTAACTAATTTCATCAACCCCAAAAATAATGCAATCTCAATCCAAAATTTCAATAACCCAAAAAAATTTCATTAACCCTAAAAATTAATGCAAACCTCAATCCAAAATTTCATTAACGCTAAAAAATCCATTCGTTAACCCTATAATAAATAATCCAAAAAATAATGCAATCTCAATCCTAAATTTCATTAACCCTAAAAATTGCAAACATCAATCCAAAATTCCATTAACCCTAAAAAATCCATTCGTTAACCCTAATAAATAATCCAAAACATAATGCAATCTCAATACAACATTTCATTAAACCTAAAAAATAATGAAATTTCATGAAAATTTGCAAGTTTATGTTCTCAAAAACATAAAATTTCATGAACCCTAATTTCTTTTTAACCTTTTTCGCAAAAAAAAAACAAAATTCTTTTTAACCTTAGAAAGTTTGTAATGTTTTATTGTCAATCCAAAATTTCATTTATCCAAAAAAAGATTGCAATTTCATGAAAGTTTGTAATTTTATATTCAATGTCATGATATTTCATTAACGTTACTAATAATTCACTAACCCTACAAAAGATGGCAATTTCATTAACCCTAATTCTTTTTAACCTTAAAAAAGATTGCAATGCCATATTTTTCAATGCAAAACTTCATTAACCCTAACATATTATGCATAATATGTAAACATTCGACACATAAACATTTGACACATAAATAAGGATGAGATACATACTCGTTGGAGTCCGAATTTCAGCGATATGTCTTCGAGGCATTTACTCAACTCATCGTTCTCTTTCGACATGTTTACAACTTAATTATGATAACACCGCATGGCTTAGGTTTTCGAACACTCACGTTTGTTATATAGGCCGTTTTAGGGTTTTTTTAAAACGTACTAACTGGTCGCAACGACCAAGGTACGTGATGGTCGCAACGACCAATTTAGGTTTGGTCGTTCGACCTATTTGTGTCTTTAAAAAAAAGTATGGTCGCAACGACCATACCTAAAGTGGTCGTTGCGACCAATTTTGGTATGGTCGCAACGACCATATCCTCACTTGGTCGTTGCGACCATGTTGGAATTTTTTTTAAAAAAAGGTCGCAACGACCATTTCATAAATGGTCGTTGCGACCATGTACCATGCGCTAAACGACAAAAATGTCTTGCGCTAAACAGAAATCATGTTTTTTTTTGTCATGACTCACCAAACCAAAAAAAAAAATTAAAACTTTTTGAACCCGTTTACTTTCATAGTAAATGTACTCGTACTTTGTAATCATACATTTAATTAACTTCTAACTTCTATTCGATGTTATGATAAATAAAAAACTTATATTTGATGTTATGATAAAAAAACTTATATTCGATGTTTTATGATTATGTTAATTATTGTTATTGTTTATATTCTAAGAACTTTAGTAAATCCAAAAAAATGAAAGTTTGCTAATAGTGTTTGATTGGAAAAATAAATAAGTAAAATTTTAACCACGTGTAAATTTTAGATAAGGATGTCTATGTAGTTGAATATCCAAATCAGAAGTTAGTTTCACTAATAAGCATGTCATACAATTAAAAATACTAAATTAACCTTGTCGTCTATGACGACTATATTGTAGATGTTCCTCCTACTGTTCTTCTGCCTCCCCCCCCCCCCCCTTCTTGGTCATCTTTCGTCTCCTTGTCTATTTGGTCCTCCTAGGTGTCCTCTTGCTGGTCGCCCTCGCCCTGTTGATGCTCACCCTCACCATCCTCCTCCTCATCCTATCTCCCTCCTCTTGTTGATGGGGTTCTCGTTGCCCTCTGCAAGTGAGAACATGTTTCGGTCTCTAAATCCAAGTGAGAACTTGTTTCCTCCAATAGTTCTTGAATCGATCTTGATTTGTCGCTTGGATCAAGGTCATTGTTTGACTCATAAAAGCTCATTCTTGACTACAACAGTGATTGTGTCTGCATATGACATAAACATAGTCATCACATGTGAATAATTATAGACAAATCCAGTGAACACAATTTATCATAGCAATCTAAGAAAACTATGATACTTTAGAGCCCAATGATCCTCTAGTATATGGACTGCAATCATAAACCACCGGTTATCATCTAGAGGAAAAAAAGAATTCACATAAAAGAATTGAAACCAAATTTTAGGAGCAACCGAATAAGGAAGTCTCATTCAATCATATTTTAAGCCTTTTCTATATCAAGCCTAGCTGTCATCCAACTACTTTCCCCACTCTTTTTCTAAAAGAGTGGAATATATCACCAAGAATATAGTCTTGGATTGCTTTATTTGAGGTAAATGCGCTTTGGAGGAGTGGATGGATCAATTTAGGAATTATCTTCTTCATCCTTTTTGTAAGGACTTTTGCAATAATTTTATAAATTGTAGAACAAAAGCTAATAGGTTTGAAGTGGTTGGTTGTACTAGGGTTGTCATATTTTGCTACTAGACTAATAAAATTATGATTAAGTTGATTGAGTATTTTTCCACTTAAAAAAAAAATTCAACCAGCTTTGTAACACTAGCCCAACAATATTATACTGATGCATTCAAGATTGGTCTTATTTAGGTCAAACAATGATCTTCACTCAACTGACGTGTCAAACGAGGTTCGAGAAATACTTACTTAGCCACTAAGTAGTCATCTTACTTAGATAGATTTAGATAGAGTCTTTATTTCCTTATCAAACTAAGGCAAGTATATTCTATTGCAAGAGGACGACCAACCCATACTATAGGATCTAGGGTTTCTTTTCTGTCTATTTAAACACTTATGTTTTGGACGACCCACTAAGTTGTCATTTTACTTAGATAGACTAAGTGTTCCAATCCTAAACTCCAGCTTTCATATTCTCATAATCATACCACTCAAATTCATCCAACAACCAACCACAAAACAATCACAACCTAGAAGGGCTCTCGACAAACATACCCTAGCACCCCAGCGAAGCCCTAGGACTGAGCACTAGTGCAAGGCGTGCCCGAGTAGTGTCCGAGCAGTGGTTGTAAAGTGTCCAAACACGTATGAGTGACACCGAGCCATCTGCAAGCACTAGTTCAAACTCCTTGGGCAACGTCAAGGCAATTTTAAGCAACTTTTTGAGACTAACCGGGCATCGTACAAGCACTGTTCGAGCACCAAGGTACTCTCTTTGACCATCGCCAATCATCCTTGTGAATTTTTTGCGCATCTTTGAGCCAAAGTCAAGCGTTTTGATGAGGATAGTCGACCTAGGCCTTTGTCGAGTTGAGTCTCCGTACATATGACATTCATTGATAGCTTCTGGAAACCCTAACCATGACTAGTTCTTTTGGAGAGTTTTGGTGATTTGAACCCTTCACAATCAAGAACAGAAGAGCACATTCAAGATTGGGCCACATAATCGACGTAGTTATTATGACGAATGAATGGATATTCTAACAAACAAGATTGACACATAGAATTTATCTTGGTTCAATAATTTGGCTAGCTACATCCACACTCAGAGATTTCATTGAGGAGTTTCCTGAATGAAACAAGACGAGGAACAAAAGATGTGTCACTCACACTAACTAATAAATGATAAACCTATAAACCTAGAAACATAGAATACCGTTACTGAACCACCAATATCCCATTAGACCCTAGCCCTCTTGGTTAGGGTTTCACCCCCAAACCCCTTGGACCTCTACCAGTCGGGGGCCTTACCCCCGAATCCATATTGGTTACCAGCTACTCAGCCAGTTTTCAACTTAACTGTGTTGAATTGAGTTGAATACTTTTAGGGTATGCTTAGGTGAGATTATATAGCCTTAGATAATTCTAATTCTACTAGGATAAATCTATCAATAATGCTCAAAAGGATAAATCTAAATCTAAATAACAATTATCTTATCTAGATCCTATTATAGATTAATCTATCTATAAAAAAATCATTTAAGATAACTCATATTAGATTCAAGTCATCCCAATAAATCTCCACCTTGACTTGAATCTTCACAGATGTAACAGACACATTTGACAATGATCTAATATACCAGAATCTCCACCTTGACTCGAATCCTCTCAGATGTACCAGATGCTTTGTAACATCATACATATCAGGTGCAATGATATAATAGTATATTAGATGTGTTGCAAAGCTAGATATACCAGATGCACTTCAATGTCAGATTTATCGGATTCTTCTTCTTCTTAACCTAGATTTGCCCCTAAGGGCAAAACTTATCAAATATAGATTTTTCAACAAATTCAAACAACGTTAGAACTTGCTACAAGAAAAAGACATGGCAAACGACCCGGCAAAAGTCTCTTCGTCGGAGCCCTCAATGATGACATCATCTACAAGAGACAACCTAGTTTTCAAATTTGCCTTTTGCTCTAATGTGGGGCCATCTCAACAACTTCGCCCTTGCGCAACAATGATCCCCATAAGCCCTGTTGCTTTGTAAAGCTTGCATCTTGATATGCTAAAGATTGTAAATGCCTTGCCCTCTCTTCTAAAGTGATTGTCTCAGCAACTTCTTCTTGCTTCCTCGATAGCGGCCTCCACAGGCCTTGTTGCTAAAGCGAAGTTCAAATCTTGATCTCTGAGACACAAGAACAGCTCCTCCTTGTGAGCTTGTCAATCTTGATTTTTAAAGTAGACGTCTTTCTCACTTAAATACAAGCCCTAAAACTATATATCTTATACTAGTTTGTTATGAAAAAAGAATGGATATTCAAAAAAATAAGATCGACACACACAATTGTGGTTCACCAAATTAGCTACATCCACACTTAGATATTTCATTAAGGACTTTCTCGAAACTAGACGAAGAATACAAGAGTGTCATCCACACTAACTGATAAACTATAAATCTATGAACTTGGAGCCATAGAATACCATTACTTTACCATTGATAGCCCCTTGGACCCTGCTCTGCTGGTTAGGATTTCACCCCTAAACCCCTTGGACCTCTACTGGTTAAGGGCTCTACCCAAGAACCCTTGATGGTTACCGATCACTCAGTTTGGATTCAACTTAGTTGCGTTGAGCTAAATATTTCTAGGGTATGCCTAGGTGAGATTATATAGCCTTAGATAATTCTATTTCTAATTCTAATAGGATTAATCTGTCAATAAAGCTCAAAAGGATAAATCTAAATCTAAATGAAATCTATTTTATCTAGATCCTATTATAGATAAATCTATCTATAATAAATCTTTTAAGATAAATCATATTAGATTCAAGTAATCCCAATAATAGTGATCTTGATCTAAGCACACAAGTAAAGTATCTGGACTAGCCACGCATCAATTGGTATCAAAGTCAGGCTACGGTTCCAGCCACTAATTGGTATCAAGTGGCATTTACAGCCAAATTAGCATCTCGTTTTCTTCTTAAATTCAATGCCTTGGGATTACAATTGTGAGTGTTATGAGGAACCTAAACCTCCTAATCCATTGGATGAGTTATTTGCCTTACAATGAGCTGCACAACAACATCGTCAACGCGAGTTGCAACAGAGAGTTTGGCAACAACAACAACTTGAACGTCTACGAGAAGCCGAAAGACATCAATTTTTGCTTACGTCAATGGTATGAGTACAGAGTTCATCGCATGGATAAGATTAACGCTTTTCGTTTAGCACGTGAGAAACTTCGTCAAAAGGTTAGAAGGAGACCGTCAATGGAAATTGATATAGGAAATCCTGGGTGGGGTATACCGTTTTGCTGAGATAGAATGTCATTTAAAGGCAGAAGATTATCGACGTTAGGGAGGAAGAACATCTTTCCAATACCCCGCTATTATCGTTCCCTTTTGCAAGGACGTGATTGATGAGCCACTAAAAGATTTTGATGTTGTAGACGTCATAAAATATTGTACCAAATTTCTAAGTATTCGCCAAAGTAAAATGGTTTTGAAGGATTTAAATGTGTTAGTCATCTCAAATTAGTTATTTCTGAATTTTTCGCATTTATTTTAATTGATGTAAGGCTCTATAAAAGCCCTAGAAACCGATTGTACACATTACCTATCTCATTATTTGCATCTTATGATCATTGCTTTTGCAAATCAAAGTGTCTTGAGTGATTCAAGAGTGCCGAGTGATTCTTGGTGTTGATTCTGCTTGGTTGGTCTTGTGTGTGTCGATCTTCGCTAGTTGATTGGTGCTATCAAGCTCCCACGAGCCCCCTTCTCGTGCTCCTTGGATACGTCCTTGGTTGTGTGAGATTGTACAGATTGGTTAGCTAGTCGTTGGTTTGGGAGATTGATCAATCGGGATCAAGTGTCTTCTCCTCGTTCTACCTAGACTTTCTCCTGCCCTTTCTATCTTTTCCATTGCCATTTTTTAGTCTTTTGAGTCCTTTGTCGAGTCATTATCGTCTAACTTGTGTTCTTTGTTGTTTTGTGCTTGTTGTCGAAAGATCGGGACATCTACGGCCAATCCCCGTATCAAATTGGTATCAGAGCTTCGGCTATTGACATCAAGTGTCTCATCATCCATTGTCATCATCAAGAGTATCAAAAATCACAAAAAGAGTCCAAAAACTCCATTGGAGTGCAAGATTTGATCTATTCTATTTTGTTTGATTTTTCTTGCTATTTGTGTGGTATTTGTTGGTTGTGCTTAGCCCTTTAAGCCTAGACTACCATTCCCATAATTCCGACCCCAATCACCACCACTCGACCACCATTCAACCACCACTCGACCACCACTTGTCCCTACCAAGAAAAATCATATTTTTATTATTTTTTTTGTTATTTCTTTCTTTTTTGTTATTTTTTTCTTTGATTTTCAGAATTCAAAAAAAAAAGAAGAAAGAAATTCAAAAAACAAAAAGTCAAAAAAATTTCCTATTTTCCAGCCATCTCCTACATTCTAGCCACACCCATTCCCCATCTCCTAATTTCACTCCCAATAGCTCTATTAGTTACAAGGCTCCACGTTTTTTTTTAATTTTCAGATTGCCATTTGTTTGTTTAATTTGTGAAAGTAAAAAAAAAACAGACTTCAAAAAAAAAAAAGTCGGATAAAAAAAAAGAGAAAGAAAGTTCTTTTGGTTCTTATGTTGCAAGAAAGTGTTCTAAGTGCAAAGAAGTAAGCAATCAAGTGTTACAAGAGCCTTTGTGTGGAGTAAGCCTAAACACTATCCCTTTTCATTCAACCTATCCTTATAGCCTACCAACAACTATCATACTTGTAGTTAGAAGGTTAAACAAGGTTGATTTGATCAGATTTTGTGCTTAGTCTTTCTTTTCCCTTCTATTCTTGTTCCTTGTTCTTATTATCTCTTGTTCTCACTTTTCTTGATCCATTTCTGAATTTTGGAGCTTGGAACCATATCATTGATTTTCTAGCTAATCTCATTTGGTTAGAGGATTTTGATTGCCTTTTGACTAGCTTGAGTGATTGACTTGCCTAAGACAGATTGAAACAACAAGCATTTCAGCACCAAAGGGAGAGGGAGTGCCGAGAGCAAAACACTTGTGATAAGTTTTTGTTTAGCCTAACCTTAACCTATTTGCGTGTTTGTTTGAGTTGTGATGACTACAGGTAACAAATCACCAAGGTCGGAAACTTCCGAGCCCATTTCCCCGGAGTTGTTCAACATGTTGAACAAAATGAACAACAACATCACGACGTTGATGGAAAGGATGGCATCCCTAGAGGCACGTCCTTCAACGTCCACGGAGATGCCTAGAGTATCTCAAGGCTAGCCTTCGGCTACCGGACATCAAGGGCGTGCCCCACCCTCGGAGCACACCTAAGACAATCGGGAAGATCCTCCTAGAACCCCTATTTATGCACGAAATACCCCACCTGAAGAGAACCCACCTCCTCGTGAGAGGTGTGGTCGTTTTAATCTTTTTCGTGATGTGCAGGATGACTTCGAGCCCTATGAGCACTCTGAGGGTTTTCAAGAAGAGGAGGATCAATGGGAGCGCCAATCAAGAAGGCATGAGCAAGGACCCCATCCACGGAGGCCACGAGAGCCCGAGCAAGATGGAGTTGGCAAGATTAAGGTCAAGATCCCATCATTTGAGGGAAAGTGTGATCCGGACATTTACCTCGATTGGGAGACCAAGATCGAGCACATTTGGATTTGCCATAACTTTGCCGATTACAAGAAGGTACAACTAGCCACCCTTGAATTTACCGGTTTTGCAATAATATGGTGGGATACCCTTGTAAAGGAAAAGAGAAGAGCCCTAGACGCGCCCGTAGCCACGTGGGAACAAATGAAGGCACTCATGAGGGCACGATTCATCCCTCAACACTACGCTAGGGAGCTCAAGAAATGGCTTGAGAACCTCAGGCAAGGTTCCATGAGTGTGAAGGAGGCGTTCAATGCCATACAATTGGCTATGGCAAGGGCAAACATGGTAGAAGATGAGGAAGACACCAATGCTCGGTTTCTTAGGATTTTACATCCTTACTTGGCTAGAGAAGTAGATTGCTATCCTTATACTAGTGTTATTGACCTCTTGCATCTAGCTGTGAAAGTTGATAGGAAATTAAAAGCAAGAAGCCAAGGAAGCACTCAAGGAGCAAATTGGAGCCCGAGAGGCCAAGGAAGTCAAGGTTGCAGCTCCGCTTGAGGCACGCAGCCCTACGGAAGAGAGAACTTGGCACCGAGGCAAGGACATGGCACCGGGCATGGAGGCGACGCGGGACACCGAGGCACGCCGAGCACGCAGCCCACACCAAGTGCTAGGAAACCAAGTGAAGCTTTCGGTAATGCTAAGGGAGGTAACCCTAACCCTTCCTCTTCTAGAAATAGGGAAATTGTGTGTTTTAAAGTCCAAGATAGAGGCCATATGATGAAGGATTGCCCACATAGGAAAGCTCTTATTGTAGATCACGTACGCAACACTTGTGATGATGAGATTGAGCATGATGAATATGATGAGTGTGCGCATGATGATTGTGATCCTAATGTGAATTCCTATGATGATTTTGATGATAATTGCATTGAGTATGAGCATGGTGAATGTTTGATTGCTAGGAGAGCTTTGCATGCCGAACCTACCCCATGTGATGATAATCAAAGAGAAAATCTATTTCATACAAGATGCTTAGTTAAGGGCAAAGTTTGTGACGTGATTATTGATGGTGGGAGTTGTTGTAATATTGCTAGTGTTGAGATGGTTGAAAATTTGTAACTTCCTACTATACATCACCCTAGGCCTTATAAGTTGCATTAGATGAATGATTGTGGTGCTTTGAAAGTAAACAAGCAAGTTAAGGTCTCTATTAAACTAGGACATTATGAAGATGATGTGTTATGTGATATAGTACCCATGCAAGCTTGTCATATACTTCTTGGTCGTCCATGGCAATTTGATCGTAAGGTCTTACATGATGGTTTCACTAACCGCTATTCTTTTGTGCATAAGGGAAAGAACATCACTCTCAAGCCCATGACACCCACACAAGTGGCCGACGAGTTTGAGAAGAAGAAGGTAAGTGAAGGTAAGCCACAAGGGCCGGCTCCACCGAGCCAAAACACAAGCCCTCGAGCCCCAAATGTTCTCTTTGCATCAAAGAGAGGATTTGAGGACGAGTACTTGGATGGGGAAACAACATTCATGCTCTTGTGCAAGGAGTTGAGTTTGTTAAGTGAGGAGCTTCGAGCCACCTTACCCCCACGGATCTTGGCCCTACTTGAGGAATATAAGGATGTATTCCCCGAGGAGATCCCAACCGGCCTGCCCCCTATCTGAGGGATTGAGCATCAAATCGATCTCATATCCGGGGCTTCTTTGCCTAATAGGCCGGCTTATAGGATGAATCCTACCAAGACCCAAGAGGTCCAATCCCAAGTTCAAGAATTTTTGGACAATGGATACGTACGAGAGAGCAAGAGTCCTTGTGCTGTTCTGGTGTTGCTAGTGCCGAAGAAAGACAACACATGGAGAATGTGTGTTGATTGTCGAGCCATTAACAACATCACTGTCAAGTATAGACACCCCATCCCTTGTCTAGACAACATGCTAGATGAACTACATGGTGCTACCTATTTTCTAAGATAGATTTTAAGAGTGGATACCATCAAATAAGGATGAGAGAAAGGGATGAATGGAAAACAGCCTTCAAGACTAAATTTGGTCTATATGAATGGCTTGTTATGCCATTTGGTCTAACTAATGCTCAAAGTACATTTATGCGTCTTATGAATCATGTGTTTAGGAATTTCATAGGGAAATTTGTTGTTGTGTACTTTGATGATATACTTATCTATAGCAAATCCCCCGAAGAACATGAAGCACATTTGAGGGAAGTACTCTCTACACTTAGATTAGAGCACTTGTATGTTAACCTTAAGAAATTTGAATTGTACACTAATCAAGTTTCTTTTCTTGGTTTTGTAGTGAATAGCAATGGACTGTAAGTGGATGAGGCTAAGATCAAGGCAATTCAAGAATGGCCCACACCTACCACAATCGGCCAAGTTAGGAGCTTTCATGGCCTTGCAAGCTTCTATAGGCGTTTTGTGAGGGATTTCAGCTCCATCGCCGTGCCTCTAACCGAAGTGACCAAGAAGAGGAGTGAGTTTCAATGGGGACCAGCTCAAGAGAAGGCATTTGAGGTCCTCAAGCAAAGGTTAACCGCAGCACCACTTCTAGCCCTCCCGGACTTCACCAAGCCATTTGAGGTGGAGTGTGATGCTAGTGGAGTTGGAATAGGCGGCGTCTCCATGCAAGAAGGTAAGCCTATTGCATATTTTTCAGAAAAGCTTAAAGGTGCTAGTCTTAACTATTCTACATATGAAAAGGAATTGTATGCCCTTTTTAGAGTACTTAAGACTTGGCAACACTACCTATGGCCTAGAGAGTTTGTTTTGAAAACGGATCATGAATCTTTGAAACATTTTAAGAGCCAAGACAAGCTTGATAGGAGACATGGTAGATGGATGGAGTTTATTGAAAAATTTCCTTATGTGATTAAGTATAAGAAGGGTAAAGACAATGTAGTTGCCGATGCCCTATCTAGGAGATACACCATGTTAACCACCTTAGACTCTAAAGTATTAGGCTTTACTTATATTAAGGAGTTATATGTGGATGACTAGGATTTTGGAGATGTTTTCAATAGGTGTGCAGAAAAGGGATCATTTGAGGAATTTTATGTCTTTGAGGGATTTTTGTTTATAAAAGATAAAGTTTGCATCCCTAGATGTTCCCTTAGGTTGTTATTAGTTGATGAAGCACACCGTGGAGGTTTAATGGGACATTTTGGCCGAGATAAGACATACCACACCCTTAGGATTCACTTTTATTGGCCACACATGTTAAGGGATGTAGAGCATTGTCTTAAGAGATGCATTGAGTGCCTTAAAGCCAAATCTAGGTTAATGCCCCATGGATTATATACCCCTTTACCTACACCTTCGGCCCCTTGGGAGGACATATCTATGGATTTTATAGTAGGGTTGCCTAGGACTAAGAAGGGGAGAGACTCAATCTTTGTGATTGTTGATCGTTTCTCCAAGATGGTGCACTTTATAGCTTGTCATAAAACCGATGATGCCTCTAATGTAGCGGACTTATTCTTTAGAGAAATTTTTAGGTTACATGGCATTCCAAGGGCCATAGTTAGTGATCGTGATACTAAGTTCCTAAGTTGTTTTTGGAGGACCTTATGGCACAAAATGGGAACTAAGTTGTTGTTTTCTACCTCTAGTCACCCTCAAACCGATGGGCAAACCGAGGTCACCAATAGGACACTAACTACTATCCTTAGAGCTATAATAAAAAAGAACCTTAGGTTGTGGGAGGAAGCTTTACCACATTTGGAATTTGCTTATAATCGAACCATGCATTCATCTACTAAGCTTACTTCATTTGAATGTGTTTATGGCACTAACCCACTAACCCCACTAGATCTAGCCCCATATCCTATGAGGGAAAATGAGTCCTTTGATGCAGGTAAGCAGGTGGAGTTCATCAAGGAGCTACATGAGCGTACGAGGCTAAGGCTTGAGCAAAAGGCCGAGTACAATGCCACAAGAGCTAACAAAGGGAGGCGTCAAGTGATCTTTCAACCCGGAGATCTTGTGTGGGTTCACCTAAGGAAGGAAAGGTTCCCGGAGCATAGGAAGAGCAAGCTGTCACCACGTGGAGATGAGCCTTTCAAGGTGCTTCAACGAGTTGGAGGCAATGCATACAAGTTAGAGCTTCCAGGAGAGTATGGAGTGAGTGCCACCTTCAATGTGGCTGACTTGGTGTCGTACTTAGCCATTGATGAGGACCTAGGTTCGTGGTCGAACCCTTTTCAAGAAGGGGAGGTTGATGAGGGACCATCCAAGCCTAGCCCTCCTCCAAGTGCACCAACAACGATGGATGGGCCAATGACTCGAGCTCGTGCCAAGAAGCTTCAACAAGCTCTACTCAATCTAGTGAGTCATGCCCTAGCTAAGGAAACCTCGGAGCTGCCGGGGCTCAAGCCTCGGACACTTTCCCTAATTGGTTCCGAAGCTTCACCAAGAACCATGCCTAGCTGTTGCCGAGATACCAGGCCCTCCTCCTAGCCGTTGTGCCCATGATGCCGAGTGGGAGAAGGAGTCAAGGCATGACCTAGTCTTTAGGAGAGTTTCTAGGCTATTTTTAGCATTTTCTTTAATTAGTTATTTCTGAATTTTTAGCATTTATTTTAATTGATGTAAGGCTCTATAAAAGCCCTAGGAACCAGTTGTACACATTACCTATCTCATTATTTGCATCTTATGATCATGGCTTTTGCAAATCAAAGTGTCTTGTGTGATTCAAGAGTGCCGAGTGATTCTTGGTGTTGATTCCGCTTGGTTGGTCTTGTGTGTGTCGATCTTCGCTAGTTCATTGGTGCTATAAGCTCCCACGAGCCCCCTTCTCGTGCTCCTTGGATACGTCCTTGGTTGTGTGAGATTGTAGAGATTGGTTAGCTAGTCGTTGGTTTGGGACTTTGATCAATCGGGATCAAGGGTCTTCTCATCGTTCTACCTAGACTTTCTCCTGCCCTTTCTATCTTTTCCATTTCCATTTTCGATTCTTTTGAGTCCTTTGTCGAGTCATTATTGTCTAACTTGTGTTCTTTGTTGTTTTGTGCTTGTTGTCGAAAGATCGGGACATCTACGGCTAATCCCCGTATCAGGAATGGTTTTCAATGTGTTCCTCTTGAATTTGGTAAATAAAGAGCGGCAATCCGAGGTTCGAACCGAGGACCTTTTGGGTACTACCCACAAGTCCTTTCCGGTTGAACCATTCCGGAATGGTTTAAATGTGTTCCTCCTTTCATACCTTAATGACGATTCCATGGCTTCTTTATCCGAACTAGGTGTAATGTCATAATGACATTACTCCGTTAATGTTTCGAACTCTCTTGGTCAACGTCTGAGATAGTACAAAAATAAAATACAATAAAACTATATACTAAAAGAATAAATTCGATACCATGCTCGCTTTTGGGAGGAAGAGAAGACACCAGACAACGTGTTTCTCAGAGAACGCGAAAGAGATCCAAAGAAGAACTAGTTTAATATGGAGCACTCGTTACTCTTGAATAGGATACCAGTTCTGCCTATAGTGACTGCCTTTGAAACCATCAAGGACCATTTGGTAACCTGGAAAAGGAAGCCAAGTGGGGTTGAGAAGAAATTCAATAGTGGTATGGAATACCATGTTCATTGTGTGATAAAAGTTAACTAACTCGCACTAATGGCTAACATATCGTTGAACGTGCGCAAGAAAAAAATGTGTGTAAAACAACTCGGCCGTACGTACTTAGGCCTAAGTTAGGAGACAATTGTAAGAGAAATAACTCTTAGACTTTAGCAATGGTGAGTTCGGTGGACAACTAATTATGTTACATGGTTACTGTAAAGGCTCGGTTTTTCAAATCCTAATTTTTTGAAAAAAGGAAATTAAAAATGAATTTAAATTGAATTTAAAACTCGTAGAGCGGATTCCGACCTAAATTTAAAATTTGATGAACGATTTCGTCCTTTCACCTCGAAGAATTTAAAATAATTTCGGATGGCGATATCCTTTTTTATTTTAAAAATGTAATTGATTGGGAAGGCGGGATTCGGAGAAACTAACATTCGGGAACTAATTTCGGGGTTCGAAATTCACGTATTCGGGATTCATTTTCAGGTATTTAAATGGACCGATGCCCGCATTTAATTCCCATCACATCCCCATCAGTAACTTTCACATCTCCGCCCCCCTATTCTTTTGCAACCCGCCAGCCTACCCCCTGCTCCCTCCCGCTCAGCTCCTCCTCTCCCTCGATTAATCCCCTTCACTCCATCACTTCATCTCCCCATCTTTTAGCTCTCCTTCCCGCTCTCCTGCTCACCATCTCCATCACGCTTCATCACCATCACCATTGTTCTTCGTCATCACCATCACCGTAGTACACACCGTCTCCTCCTCCCGTCGTCTCCATCACCACCACGACACACCTCCTTCTCCTCCTTCCACTTCTCCACCACCCTCAGCTCCTCCCTCCGCTCATCACCATCGCCACCACAAGCTACTGCCTCCGCCATTGCATCCCAGCAGCACCGCCGCCCGGAGTCGCCGCCTGATTCGATCACGAAACAAACTTCCGGTAAGCCGTTCTCCTCCGTTTTTGATCGGAATCACCCCCGAGCTCTACCATCGTACTCATTCCCATCCGACGCAGGTCTGACGAGCCATCACGAGCCTGCGACGATACCCAAATCTCCGATCGAAGCTCCGACGTCCGCGAACACCTCGGTGAGCGTTGGAACCTCCTTTCTTTTCCTTGGTTCGTTTCGATTCCCTTCCTTGTCCTCCGGTGGTCGAAGAGTGTGTGAGGACCGAGTGTGGAGAGGGTGGGTGAGCTTGAAAGGGAGGTCGAGAGTGTGAGACAAGCGTAAGAGAGCTGAGAGGGAGAGAGCGTGTGCGAGAGAGTGAGATGTGAAGGACCGGTGTGAGCTAGAGTGAGCGAGGCGGGGCTAGACGAGCTAGGAGGCAAGGACGGAGCTTCGGGCGAGCAGGTGCGATGAACCGAGGAAGGAGACGTCGGCGGGAATTTTGAATCGGGAGTAGGCGGGGTGAACCGGTGAAGGAGATGAAGGCATGGCTCCCGTGGGCCCCACCTTGTTATTTTATATTATTTGTTTTCTTTGACCGGTTGTGAGTATATAAATAGGTGGGTTCGGTTCGGTTCGGTTGGGTTTATTTGGGTTTGGTTCGGTTCGGATTTATCCGTTTATTTATTTAATTATTTATCGATATTTAAATTATTATAATATTATTTGAGGATTAAAATATAAAATATTTTTTCGAAGATTTTATAAAGGGCCGATTTTATTAAATAAAAAACGATTGGGACTTTAAAGGATTTTGATATATTTTCGAAAGTATTTAATAAATGGTATTATAATATTATTTGGGATTTAAAATATATTATTGAGACTTTACGACTTAAAAAGAAATTTGGAAAATAATTTCAAGGTTGGAAGGGATTTACTAAATAAATTGAAAAAGGAATTTTTGCGAGCATTTTCAAGGGTCGGAATTCTTAACTGCTTGCCGCGGTTTTTGAAACGGTTTGGAAACTAATTTGGGAATCCAACTTGTTCGGTGACTAACTAGCATGATGATATGATTGTTTGATTAACGATACGATATGTGTGACTAATAGCATGACTTGTGGTGATTACTAGAAAAGATAAAATGTTAGACTTATGATGATGATGATATATATATATATATATATATATATCCGTATGCTAAGTATGAGTATAAATGATAGTATGCGAATTTCGCTAACTGTGATATGGAGGTTGTCCTAAGCTATTAAATCGACAAGTTCTATTGAATATGGTATGAGATAAGAGATGGGTACACATGATGAGCTCAAAGTATAACGGATGCGAATTTGTTTATTTATCTGCTTGTATGAGTATGTGATATATGTGTTAAGAGTGGCTATGGAAGTATACTCAGTGTATTCTCATTATGTATTTAGGTGATACTCTGTGACTATACTTGCTGTGTGTCGGGTTGCTAATTGTTGTTCTACTAGCCAGGTAAGTTCCTAGAGCTTACTCAGATTGATTCCCTTATGCATGTAGTCATAGGATATACCAGGTGGTGTATATGCATAAGAGCATGCCATGTAGTATCATGCTAGGCTGCACTAACGTTTGAGCATACTTATTCTTTATGCGTTTGTAAACAGAACGACCGTTATCTATGAAGTCACTAGAGTCTTTGCTAGGGTTATAGGACAACCCAGTCTCATCGGGTTTGTCCTAATAGAGTCATCTGAAAGCATGATTTCCTGATTTATATATATGACTGTGGCGGTGACCGAGTGTCCAACCCCGGCTGAGGTGTGGATTGAGACATGAGATATACTGCGGCACCGACCGAGTCGTCTGGCCCCGATTGAGACAGACATCCGACCCCGGCTGAGGTACAAACATGAGAGAGATACCCGCCCCGACTGAGGCATGGGTTTTAAGAGATTGGGACATGCCACTTGGCATTCTGTGTGGGCCCATTTACTGCATTTCTATTATTATACATATGAACTGTCAGCATGCCTTGTGTGTTTAAATTTATGTCCTGCATTAGAAGCATGATATTAGGTATAGCGTATATGGTATGATTAGAGTAGAACCTAGTCCTAGGTGTGGGCCTGAGTCTGATCCCACGCCCTGTATTATTTTTTTTAGGTAGGATTGCAGATACTTGATCGCTCGGTGTCTTTGTGACGGGGTTATCTTTTGGCGCTAGACCGATCGAGAGAGTGACTTCACTAGACTTATAAACTCGGATAATATCAACTCGTGATTTACACCGTATTTTGGATTTGACCCGGCTCTGCCGGGGCACCCATCGTTTTAGACTTATGAATGGATTTGTATACTAAAAGGATTTTTCCGACTCAGTCTTAGGACAGGTATAGGGGTTTTACCCCAGAGTCTCTACCAGACCTTACGGATTTGGGTACGAAATTCCACTTGGAACTACTAATGTTCGTTTTTGAAACCTTCAACCTGTATTCGGAGCGCAAGATCCAACGAGGGGTTTCATCCCTCAAAACGTAACTCGGGAATCATGATCACGAACCGTTACTATTACTCCTAATTGCATAGATATCAAGTTCGATCCCCTAAACCACCCAAAGTATATCATTCCAAGTTTCATATCCATGGTAGTTCAAGCAATTAAAGACAGGTGTGCAAAGAAAGCTAATGATATCATTCCTTCCCATCTAGAGAGATTCATTCACATTCAATTATAAGCTTCTGTTCGTTACATCTTACTATCCTACGTGATCAGCGATTCATTCACATTCAGTTATAAGCTTATGCTCGTTACCTCTTAGTATCTTACATGATCAGCGGTAACATATTCCAATATCATACACTCTTTCCTTTATATCTCTTCTCCCTAGTTTTTGTTTTCTAAGTTTCGGGACGAAACTTCTTTTAATGAGGAGATATGAAATACTCCAAATTATTTTTAGGTATTTCGTTTTAAGTAAATATAATTTTCTTAATAAAAGTTATTTTATTTTGAACTTAGAAAAAAAAAATTATTTCAAATTGAATATATATAAAGTTTTATAACTATTTTAAAGATATTTCATTTTTACTCTTATGTATACTTATAATAAATTAGTTTTTAAGTTATATTGTTTCAAGGCAAAGTTGTATATTTTTTCTCTTCAAAATAAAGAGAGATTTACAATTATAATTTATTTTAATGTACGTAAAGTATTTAACATAAGGGTTTAGAAAAATGTTGTTATTTAAAATAAAATATATTTAATTAAATGTTTGTTATTTTTATTATTTAAATTGTATGGAATTTTAATAAAAAAATATTCGGATATTTATACATATAAATATAGTAGAGATAAGTGAACCGATTTTCTTTTGGTTCGGGTGAAACGAACCAACAAAACAATAAAAGAAAAAGGCTGAACCAAACCCTCTGAACCGTCTTCTTCTTCCTCCCATGACCGAACCTACTGTGTAACAATGTAGAAATTCACCTCCTCAAGTCTCGCCTAAATCTTAACGTTTTTACCTCTAAAATGTTGCCCACAGGCAAACCTATCTATATCTGTAACCAATTTTTGATTTCGAATCCAAACGAACTCAAACGGGTTTATTCCTAAATTCGAAGTTTTATCTAATTAACCGACCATTTCGTGATAGAGTTTATCCAATTAACCAACTAGATAGCTTCTCGAAGATTTGTAGTTATCCCTATGGATTCGATTCGATCCAATTCAGCTCCGTTTGACATCGAATATAAATACAGGGTTCCGTGTTTGTTGAAATTCATTCCGTAAAGAAGAAATCTGAGCTTTTAACCTATTTCGTTGTGTTCTAAATATCTCTAGCAACAATTCCCTTCATAAATTTTCCAAAAATAAAAAACATTTTGAAACCGAAAAGTCCCAATTTTCAAATCCACCTCGTCGGAGCTACCTTTGCTGCCCTCGTCTGTATTAGTTCACCACTGTCGGAGCCACGAGCCACCACCGGAAGATGCGCCTCATTGCGACAAATTTGTAGCCACTGGTCGCGTGTCATTCCGAGCACTATCGAAGCCGCTACACCGAAAAACCTTGTAGAGTTGTTGTCGAGCTAGAGCTTGAAGAATGTTATTTATGCCTAAGCTCCCATACTTTCAGATTTTGTAAAATATGCCCTGGTTCAACTTTAATATTTTCAGGAAAAATCTCATACTTTTCGAGGTTGTTTTAAACGCTTTCATTCTCTCTAATCCGCAGTGTTTCGTCAGTCTTTACACATCCACGAAGGAATTCGAGTCCACCCAACCACTTAAGTCAAATTTTACAACTTTAAATCAAGGCAAGTGACTTTCCGAGCTTTTCTGCTCATTGCGTGCCTTTCTTGTCAAGTTGTTTTCTTTCCTTTGGTTGCTTACCAAGTTACTTCAAATAAATTGCAATCCATCTACTTTGGTGTAATTTATTTATGTGTTAGTTTGAATTTGGCAAGCATAATTGGGTATTGATATTATTTGACCGTATTACAAAATAATGAAATAGATACCCACCTTAATGTTAATATATGATTTATTCTCGTTCTTTCATGCTAATTGGTTAGGAATGGATCATGTTTTTCTTTGATGTATCCATTATGTTTATTTATTTGGTATCCATGTTACCTTTGAATGACATGGATTATTTAATGTTACATGATCACTTAGGTTGAACGTAATTTACTAGTTGAAATGTGAGGATTGTGTGTTACGATTGAAACTCAATTGAATCAAGAGCAATCAATTAAAACATACCGATCAACGTAATGCAAAGTGAATGTAACGTGTAAAGTAATAAAAGTAATGGAAATAGGTCGGGGTTGTGAGAACCCGGTCTATAAAGGGTTTCATCAAACTAACACATTTCCGTATAGAAATGTTAAACTACCGAAATTGGTAGTAGGTTGCTATCTACTAGTGAGAGCGAGGCCGATATCATTTTAATTATAATAAACAGTGTGTGACGTAAAACATTAAACTTATATTAAAAGTGGTAAACATGTTAAGTGTGTAAACTTGTGTTTAAACTATGTGAGGAAGTGAGTGAAGTGTGATATTTAATTGGTTAAAGAACAATGTTTTATAGTGATCACAATTAATTCAAACTATATCATATTTCATCTGTAATTGGAGTATGGTTCCTAAGAGTGCTTGTTGCTCACATCTTTTCTTATTCAATCTATCGGGATTATCCGTGTCACATGAGTCATGTCTTAAAATGTTAAGTCTACAGAAAATATTCTCAATAATCACATTTGGGTTTAGATTCATACCTTATTATGGTCACTGAGTTTGAGTCCAAAGTAGTCCCAATTTTCGTGTCGTTACTTACTAACTCTCGGGAACTAACCGTCCTTTACTTGGATGGTTGGTTTCCTTTATCATATACGGACGCCAAGTCAGTTTTCGCAGGTTTCGATTGAGTCTCAAAAGAGAAGAGAAGTTGAGAAGACATTTAAACTATCTTTAACTTCAAGACTTTCGCTATTTAATTGTATTTTATTTATATGTCATAATTTTGTTTGTGGGAGCATGGTTGCATATCCATATAAGCCTAAGGTATTTATGAAAATATTAAATTTTGAGTAATCACTACCATTGTGAAATTCAATTGGGTTATATGAAGAAAGTAAAGTCCGAGTAATAACTAGCGCTGTGACATTCACTTGAGTTATAAAAGAGGGTGTTACAAAAGGTCGTATCAGAGCCGACTCTAGGCTCAGAGGTGCATTGACAATATCCTCGGATACGCTCCACCCGAAGGGCAATCCATAAGGTCATGGACTCCGTCAATGCTTTAAGTGGGGGATTGTAACACCCCATCCAACATCGGATATTATAAAGATGTTGAGAGTGACTTATAAGTAATTCAAGCCATACCCATATATGACAAAAACTCTTTATTTAAGGGTTCTAAGTGAGGACAACGGACTTGATAGGGCTAGGTTGCATGGGCTGGCACCTCTTAAGACCCCGGGTCTTATACCTAAACCGTATCAAAATAAATTCGAACCTACCTAACTAATATAGTGTGATAAGCACGAGTTGATTCCACGGAAAATCAAGTTTTTGTTGGATTTCAATCCTGCCTAGGAACTTAGATCATACATGTTCAATTATGTTTACCCAATATGTTTCACATAGAAAAACCAAATTTTTATGTGACAATGTGTAAGCCCTGGGGTCTTAAGAGGCGTCAGCCCATGTCACCTAGCCCTCTCAGATCCGTTGTCCTCACTTGGAGTTTGAAAAGAAAGAAATCTTGTGACATAGGTCGGGCTTGAATTAGAAATGGCCACGGGTCCGACCCGCCTGGTCAACGGGTCGGACCCGCCAGGTCGAGAACCCGGGGGGCATGACCCGAACCCTAACCCGGGATTCCGGCGGGTCGACGAATTCGGGTCACCCGGCGGGTCGATGGGTCGACGGGTCGGACCGTCGGGTCAGCAATGCGGCAACAAACCGGGTACCCAGCGGGTTTTGCGAGTCGACCCGTCGGGTCAACCATTTTTTTTAAAAAAAAAAATGGTTTTAAACCCAAAATAAAACTCAACCCATCAAGTCTTTCACCACACTTTCGATTTAAGGTTGACAAAACATGGTATGTGGGAAGATATATATAAATACCTTCATTCCACTCCATCATTTCATCACACTTTAGATGTGGGAAAGAAAAAGTTGGATTGTGGGAATGACAAGTAGGGATATGAGAAGATATATATATATAGAGAAAATAGAGGTAGATAGCACACTTTCGATGTGGGACAGAAATATGGGATATGAAAGAAATTGTGAGAAATTGATGTTTCGTCGAATCGAATTATATGATGTAAAATGTAATGTAATTAATATATTTGGATTATATGGTGGAATATAATGTAATTTAAGTCTTTGGATTATATGATGTAACATATAATATAATTAAAGTGTTTACCTCTTAGGATTTAATGAAATGAATAACACATGGTGATAAAACATCATGATACAATATATCAAGTTATGTTGGATTACTCTTGCTATTTAATTCAATTGATAATTGTGTTGATCCATTAATCAATCATAAGTGTTTTACCCAATATTATATTTCATTCTTGTTCTTGAAAATCCGAAGTTCCATATCATTTTCATAATAACCGAAAACTCGATATTAAGGATACCATACAAGTGTAATAGCTTTCTCAACAACAATATTTGTATTCTTTGAAATTATATGATAAATACTCTTAACTTAGTATCATATAGAATGATTCCATAGCAGATCCACCAAATAACACAAATGCTTAAGGTATTTTATTGAACTTCACACTTTCTTGTTACCCGTTCGTTATTTTAACCTTTCATAATTGATAGGTAAAATATTTTTCAGAAAAATAATATTTATGTAAAGTGTAGTACTAGTGGTTGTATATGATAAAAAATTATAATTATGGATTGACATGAAAAAACCGAATGGTAGAGATTGAAGACATGACTTAGTTTCTACTTGTTTTTGTCCCACATCCCATCCCACATTGAAAGTTAGAGGAAAGGGGGAAGGGTGGTAACCCTATAAAACAAGCAAAGGTTGGGTAGAATCTTCACAACATGCAATGCATGACAATTTACACATTATGAATAAATAAAATTCATAATAATTGTAAATATAAATTCTAGTTTTTTTTATGAATAAATAAAATTCATAATAATTGTAAATATAAATTCTAGTTTTTTTGAGTAAATTTTTTAAAAAAAAAAATTTGATGACCCATTGGGTTGACCCGTCGGGTCACGGGTTATCTTTTCCTCGAGCCTAACCCTGACCCTCAACCTGAGCCAACCCTTCGACCCTTTGATCCTCACCCGGCGGGTCACGGGTCGACCCGCCTGACCCTTGACCCGTGGCCATGTCTAGCTTGAATCACTTATAAATCACTTCTAACATCTTTATGATATTTGATGTGGGACGAGGGTGTTACAATTTCTCCCACTTAAAACACTAACGATCCCATTAGGCCAAAGAGACTGCCCTCCGGGAGGAGCATACCCGATCATATTGTCAGCGCACCTCCGAGCCCGGAGTCAGCTCTGATATCATCTGTAAGACCCGAGGTCTTAAGAGGCGCTGTTCTCACTTGGAACCTGAAAAAAAAAGAGCTCTTGTGATACAGGTAGGACTTGAATAACTTGTAAATCACTCCCAATATCCTTATAATATCTGATGTACACTAGTACTGATTAGGCCTAATATCACGGATATTTCGAGCCTAATATCACGGATATGATAAAAGACACGCCCGAGCTTCACGTCAATGGGCTATTAGACAAGTCACTCTAATATCACGGATATCTCATTTAACACACCCGTGATATTAGACTATGGTATTTTTCATATTACACGCTAATATCACGGATCTCCCATTTGACACGCCCGGGATATTAGGGTCTTTTATTTTTCTATCACGAGTCTAATATCACGGATTCCCTTTGGATACGTCCGTGAAATTAGGTGTGATCTCTTGCAATATATTGTAGATATATCACATATCATCACCCGTGATAATAGACTAGTGCTATGAAATTGTTGTATATATATTCCGGCTTTGAAGATCCGAGCTATATATATGTCTGTTTTTTTATTTTTTAAATTTTTTTTTGTAATACTACCTATACATTTCACAAGCAATTCCAAAGCAAAAGTACAAAGTTTGTCCACAAAACTAACCATAACTTCCATATTACATCGGAAAATAGTTCATTACAATCTAAATTGAGTCCTTCAGTAAAAGAAAGTCTATTCTACTAACGGAAACCATACTTACTAATGTTCTACAAATTTGGAATGCTCTGAAACAGATCAAACATACATGCACGAAGCTTTGCTTATCCAGCAGCAGGGAATCTCAGGAGCCAAAGTGCACTGTTAGGTACACGTTTGAGAATCTTGCACCTGGAGGAAACAAAAATCATATTATGCATGTCAATATTACAAGCTTACGGAAAAGTAGATAAGAAAACCATGCAGAACCAATAGTTATACAGTGTGAGGGATGGTTGGTAATATTACCATGTAATAAAAATCTCTAGATCCATCTTGTAGAGTTGATTGAAGCATGCAAATAAGAATTTATCCTCAAGCTGATCGCTTTGACTGGCAGTTTAGATCCAGCACATCTTGATGTTTCTGAGTGCAATAAAGAATAGAAAATCCAGAGAATGATACACTCGACACTTTGCAATTGCACAAAAACACGTATAGTGACAGCTAGGTATATAGTAGCGGTAGAGACCTGACTAACCTGTTTATAGTCGTTGACAAAATAGCAGTGAGGGAGGTGCACGAGCTTCTCAAAGTAAGTGTGAAAAATTTAAAGGTGAAACAAACTGAAAGGAAAGAAGCATACATTAGACGGGATGATGAAGGGTAACCACTAACCAATCATTATTAATAAGAATAAAGATGTGTTCTCAACCTCAGCAATGATCAAATAATCAATATAAGTCGCTCATGTTATCCCCGGAAAGCCCACATATGAAACTTGAATTGGTGCAGGTTGCATGGCATAATCTCATTTCTGGCTCCCTGGATGAGATGGATAAAAAGAAGAAAACATAGAGTTAGAGCCTAATTTCCACTAAACAAGAACACAAATGCTGAGAAAAATAATGTCAACACGTGATTCAACAAATAGATGGTGATTTGATTGGATAATTCAACCAGCCTTTCCTCTCTGAGCATATTCTGCACCGATCATCAGTCATGTGGTGCAATTTGAAGCATTGCACATGGACATTAGAGCAACATAGAAAAAGAAGAATTTGAGGCCTGCAACACAAATAAAATTAGAAAACATTACGTGGTGTCAATTACCTGCACGCGCATAGTTTCCTCAGGTTTGTTTCTTGCTATCTTCCCTATTGTTAAACCCTCCTACACATAGGCAAGGTCAGGACGCAGAATGTTAAGCCGTTAAGAAGGAAAAGACAAAATATACACATAGCAATCACTACAGTTAAAACCAAGTGCAATGACCATTTATAGCTCAACACAAGTGCATAGCATAAAACAAAATCCCCTCTTTCTTCACTCTCTTTTCTTCCCTTTTTCCATTTATGGCAGATAATAAGGAGAGAGGAAAATTGGGCAAATGTGAACAACATCACTTTAGAGAAGTTGAGTGTATGCATGCACTTAAAGCACCAAAAGTTGTCCCTTTTCATGTCTTTTGTATCAAATAACAAGACCCTAGAGTGTAATGCTTTGTGGGAGATGAAAACAGTGAGAAAACTAGGTACCTAAGATAAGCACATCTTTAGATTCATTTTAGACAGCAATCATCATGTCAGAAACAAGATGGAAAAAAGCACGTCACTAAGTACAATTAGAGTTACTAAATCAGTTAAGCAACATCAATTATGCTTAAGGTTAATGCATATCCAAATGAAGGAGGCATACTAAAAAACTAGCACAGGTAAATGGGTTGATTCTATTGTTTTGGAGGGAATTTTTTTTTTATTAAGACAACAATACAACCTCAGAGGATTTAACAGGGTTGGCAACCTAAACTTAAATGAACATAAATCCAATTATTTGGGACTAGAACCATACATTCAACTCAGTAGGTGTCATTGTTACAATCACTGACAGCTTTAGCTCCCGTTTCAGTAAGCGTTGAGCCAATAGTGCAGAGCTTTGATACACATTTGTATGTCACAATCACCATCGGAAACTGAATGCTGAATCAAAAAATTATAACATGCAATTTAAAGAGCTACTCTTAAAAGCAAACGGAAAGAATTATTTTTGGCCAGATTTACACAAATGGAAACATAACAAAGCACAAAAGACTGAAAGAGCTAGGGCAATATAGAGATGTAGAGTAAATAAGTACATTTTGTTATGATTTTCATTATTTATTTATTATTTATTTTCTAAACAGACAAACAAAATGAACTTTGATACATAACACAAAGTGACGAAGGGAAGTAATACTAATCAATTTAAAACATGTTCACATTTTCTTATAAAAAAGCTTTAAACACTTACTATAGCAGTATATTCCATAGATGAGCTAGTTATTATAGAAACCAGGTTATATAGCCATGTAAATATACAAGCACAAACATAGAAAAATGCTGCTGAAACCAGACATTTAACACAAGAACAGAACACTTCAAAACATGAACACAAATGTCCAAAAGCATCATTATATATACCACCCAACATATCTGCAAATAACAAGACATTAGAAACATGAATAATCCAATATATCCAATATATCAATTCTAATTATGTATTCTGTAATTAGCTCTTATGTTAGGGCTTTTGTGAATCTCGCGCTCAATTAAGGAACGGCTCAGCTTGAATTCAACCTAAACGCCCTATCGAGTATGGATTCGATCTGAGATGGATTGTTGATTATGAGTTCGATGTCGAAGAAAAAACGTACCGGTATCAATAAATTCCTCGGGGCAGTGAACTTGGAGAATGCAGATCTCAGTTCCTTCGAGGCCCTTGATGTTATCCAGAGCCTAGTGAAGAACCGACTCGCTCTCTTTGGATCTCGGCTCACTGCGACAAACCAGGTAGCCCAAGTTGAGGAGGAGGAGGATGAAGAGCGATCAAAAGTCGTCATACTCATGATCAAATCACTCGATTTAGGCCTGTAGTCAGCAATCTCAAAACATATAGAATTCCATCTGTGCGAGGGAAAATTAGCATTAAAAAAACATCTTGGACAAGGCATTATTGATATCAGAAACTTCAAAGACAGATAAATCTTCTTTATGTGACAATGAATCAAACACAACGACAGAGCCATTGTATATGGTCACATACTCGCATACTTTTAGAGAATAGAAGTGAATCATTCTAAATGATATAGTCATGATCTATGGTGACATACTTTAGAGAATAGAAGTGAGGAATAGCCTGGAATAACGTCTTCGGCGGTATTGATGAGGACGAGTGACCTCGTCAAAGAAGGCCAAAGACCAACAACAATAGCAGTAAGATATCTTGACAAAATCAGTTCAATATGTCAATTCTTCAGTGGCATGAGAGAATTCACAAAAGATAAAAAAGATTCATACGAGACAATTTACTTCCAATCGAGTTTCCGACAAAATCAGTTCAATATGTCAGTTCTTACCATCAGGAATGAATGTAATTTTCAACACACCCTCTACTCGGATTCTAGATAAGAAAATAATTCAAGACACCCTCTATTCGATTGCAGATAAGATAATAAGTAGTTGCTTAACCCTAACTACATATTGAATTCAAGAACCGACAAAACCCTAACTATAGATTGAATTCGAGATGTACTTACCCAATTAAAACCTTAACTGGAGATTTGCAAGACCAGAGGCGGAGGTGGCGAATTGAGGGACGAGAACAGAGCCCACTGTTGCTAGAGATTGCAGGAGGTGCCAGAGAAGGAAGAGACACCGCAAGTCGGAGGTCGTGAGCGAGATTGCAAGAGATTGCAGAAGCGCGAAATCGCTAGACGAACAGGGAGATAGTCGCCGGCGGCCGAAAATTCACTTCGTCAAGAGCGAAATCGCCTCCGGCGAGACAAGAGAGACGAGGACAGCGAGAGAGGGAAGAGAGAGACGGTGTGGTGTGCACTGGTGAGAGAGATGAGGACGACGAGAGAGAGACGAAGTGTGCACGAGATGAGGTCGAGGCGGAGAGAGAGACGGCAACGAGGATGAGGACGGAGAGAGAGACGACAACGGCGAGAGAGGCGAGAGTGGAATCCAGACACGAGCGACGAGAGAGGCGAGAGAGAGAAACTGGATCTGTTGACTGGTGTGTGGGACGAGAGAGACGAAGTGAGCTTGGGTAGAAAATTAGAAAAATTGTAAAATATCACCCAAATATTCCGGTTTTTCAATCCGGGATATTACCTCTAATATCCCGGGCGTATTTTACATTTTTTACCCCATAATATTTGATATTATTACATTTTGGAATCTACCCCTAATATTCCGGTTTTATTTGTTAATATCCGTGATATTAGATCTTTACGTATTAAATTTTTATTTCTCCGACTTAAAAAGGCCTAAAATCACGGATATATTAGGTCCGTGATATTAGGGTTATGTGATATAATTGAAGATTTGTACTAGTGGTAACATCCTTATGATATCTTTATGTGAACCGTAGTGTGTTAAGTCAAGTGATGTGCGCGCAAATTGCCATATTTTCTATGCACATAAAAGTCCATTTTATCGTCTTTTGCATGCATATTAGTGGGAAAACATGTGATTAGTGTAGTTTATGCTTAAATATCAAATATATGGGTCTGCACGAGTTTCTATGTGATTTCGCAGAAAACAGGATAAAAATGGACAGATTTGGAAGAGCGGAAAAAGAACTCGAAGTCTTCTGAAGAGGTCGAAATCGACTGGGGACCTCGACATCGAGTGCAGCAGAGATATAGGAATCGAGCAGGAAATGAAGCAGAGCATGTCGACACAGAGAGGTCGATATTGACGTCTTAAGGTCGATATCGATGTTGCCAGATCGAGCTAAAAGAAAGAAGTCGAGTGCTAATCCGAGTAGAAGAAGGAGAGCTCGAGATAAAGTTTCACAGAGGTCGATATCGATGTTCATGGTCGATATCGATGTTTCCCAGCAGAGGAATCCGACTCAGATTTTGATAGAATTCTATCCGAAGCTTGCACGTATATCCTAAAGTCGAGATTTCTTATCTTCAACACCAGAGCTATCATATGAGCTGATTTACCATAGGAGTTTTAGTTTTTACTTTATTTAAGTTTTATCTTAGAGAATAAAGATAAAGTTTCGAGTCTTTGGATAGCAAAGTTCGATATCTATGTCTAGAGGCCATTAGGGCTGAGTTTAGGCATTCAAGATCATCGAAGCACATTCAATTTCAGATCCAATTACAGTAGTAACGAGTTAGAGAGAGAGAGAGAGAGAGGGCCGAGTGAGTTGGAGAGAAGCGAGAGCGGAGTTTTGGCTTGTTCAGTTGTACTTTCTTTCAAAGTTTAATTTAAAGTAGTTTTCTTTCAACAACAATGATGATGATGTTGTGCATGATGAGGAGCGAGTAGTCAACCCACTTCTAGGGTCGGGGTGAGCCCGACGATAACGATGTAGGGTAAGTGCATCAAAGGTATGACTTTTATGCGATTCCGTCTTCTATCCCATGCATGATCCTTTGCGAAAGTTAGGGAGATTCATTATTTGCATTATTGAACCGAAAGCCACTCATATTGTGAACTTGGATTACTCATGAATTGGATAGTAACTCTTAGGAACTATGCGAGAGCCTCTAATCACCTAAGTGTTGATAACGAAAGTTATTTGACGGAAAGGCATTAAATTTCATAACTTTAACATAAAACTTCATTGTTATCGTTGTGGCATGAAACCCCGACTTTGGAAGCTTTTAATTAATTGAAATCAATATAATAGTTTTAGTTTTGTTTCTGATCATCCTTCTTTACCATTCTACTTTCTTTGGACTCTTTTCGGACAATTGGTTACGAAAAACAGTTTATGTGACAAACATCGGAATCGACTGTAAAGGTCGATATCGAGGTCTAACATCGATATCGAGGTCTCTGCTCGACGTCGACTTTGCTACTTTTGTCTTCTGCAGGAACTGTACTGGAAATCGACCAGAACTGAGGTCGATATCGACCAGACACATCGATATCGAGTGTCTTCTGAGGTCGAAAGCTTTGATCGTGAGTACAACAAGGGAAGCGCTGACATACCTCCTCGTGGATTCGATCCTGAATTACCCTACTACTACAAGGGAGGGGATTCTTGTATTATTTGTTGGGGACAAGGAGTAGTCTAGTTGTGAATTGTCTATTTGAATTATTTGAATCCCTACACGCATCCCTCCAGAGAACATCAAGTGAAAGTGGTGTTGTAGAGTCAGGTCGGGGCCGTTATTCCTCGGTCTAAATGCTTCATGAAACTAACACATTTCCTGATGAGGTGTTACACAACCAAAGCGGTTGTAGGTCATATCCACTATGTCAGGGTGAGATCGATGTTAGTCAGAAAAAAACTGATTCGTATTAATGTATCTAAAAGTTGTAAAATGCATTTTATGTGAGAATATGAGCGAAGTTTAAATTAAAAAATGCATAGTTGCACTAGGTATTGGGGGACATAAGATCAACCCTTAATTGACTGTCTCAGACCGTGGTTTAAAACTCTCCCAAAGGCATGCCCTCTGGGTCGATTTTAGGCCACATCGAGTACCATTTAATCCAATACTTAGTTTAGACAATGTGTTAATAACGAGATGGGTAGTATTCATAATTTGTTTAAAATTATATCATATTCTAGCTATACTCGGGATATGGTTCCTAACACATCTTTTCTTACTCAACCCTTCCGGGTTATCCGTATCATAGGAGGGTCGGGTCACGAATAAGCCAACTCAATTCAATCCAAAGTTGTCTTTGTTTTCGTGTCGTCATTTGCTAGTTCTCGCGAACTAACCGTCCTTTGTTTGGATGACTGGTGTCATTCATTGTATTTGCATGCCAGGCCGATTTTAACAGATTTAGGATTTAATTCTTGCCGTTTCATGATCACTTGAATCCAAAGTTATCTTTGCTTTCATGTCGTCATTTACTAGTTCTCGCGAACTAACCGTCCTTTGTTTGGATGGCTGGTGTCATTCATTATATTTGGATGCCAGACCGATTTTCACAGATTTAGGATAAAGCACTACAAGGTCGAAGGTTGAGATCAAGGTCAAAATTATTTTTAAAGTGTTTTGCGTATTGTTTCAAGGTCTGTTGATGAAGGTTTCAGGAATGATTATTCTTAATAAGCATTTAAAATTGTTATTTTTACTTTTCCTATTTAATTATCTATTTATTTATTTATCTGCTTGTTATTTATTCAAGTCTTCCGCCTTAAATATCTTATTATTATCTTGTTTATGGGAGTATGGTTGTATGTCCTATAAGCCTAAGGTGGTTATAAAGACATTAAAGTCCGAGTAATCACTGGCGTTGTGACATTTCCCTTAAATTATAAAAGGGGATGTTACGCATCTGTAAGACCCGAGGTTTTAAAAGGCGTCAGCCCATTCCACCTAACCCTCTCAGATTCGTTGTCCTCACTTGGAGCCTGAAAAGAAAGTGCTCTTGTGAGCTGGGTAGGGCAAGATGTCCGATGTGAGACGGGGTGTTACAATCTCCCCCGCTTAAAGCACCGACAACATTGTCAGGCCCAAGTGACTGTCCTCCAGGAGGAGCGTGCCCGAGCATACTATTGGCGCACTTCCGAGCCTAGAACTTGGCTTTCATACAATTTGTAAACCCCGAAGTCTTAAGAGGCGCCAGCCCATGTCACCTAGCATTCTCAGGTAGGACGGGGTGTTACACAAGGCTAAACCAATCTAAACCTTTTATGAGATTTATATGATTAATCTTTTAAAAGTATTTATTTGAGAATTAACTAAGATATATGGGTATTTGAATAATGACACAATTTATGCTAATATGCATGATATTTTACATTTTCTAGCCACGGGAAAAGAGGAGTAGCCAAGTGGTGGGTGGCAAATAGATAATAGCTATGGCAAAGAGTCGTGGCTAACATCTAGCCACGACAAAGCAACAACTTGACGTAGCTAAATTATTGATGGAAAATTTTAAAAAAACCTACTTTTTAGCTCGAATTCTTTAGACCCGGACTCAAATGTCCCATGCTTTTTTAAAAAAAATATGGAAAATATAGTATACCACATTCTTTACTATTCTTTACACCCAATAATCCAAAACTCAAATTTATATAAAAATATATTTTTTATATTATATTCTTCCTTCTTAGACTTAATTGTAGTACTTTTTTAAACAATTGTATTTTCCCAATAATTAATACATATAGCTATATATATATATACATACATACATATATATATATATATATATATATATATATATATATATATATATATATCTACACATAGAAGATATGATTTCCCCTAATTTAGTTAGATATCGATATATTTTTTACAAGATTAATATAATAATGTATACTTAAGATAACATTTTACCAAATTTTGTTAAATATCAATATATTTTTAAACGATTTTACCCATATTTGTTAAATATAGATATATTAAATATAGATATTATAACAACTAGGTGTTAATATAAAATTTATTTAAAATTTAAAATTATATATATTATAGTGGTTGTTAGGGTTAATGTTTATTTACAAGTTATTTTATACTTTTTTTTAATATCAAATGAATTAATCTTATAAAAATTGCACTTTTTAACAAAATATCCAAACTACATAATTTACAAAAAGCTACTGTAAATAATATGTACACATGTAATTTTTTTTGGTTAAAAACTTACAAAAAGGTATAAAATTCACATGGTTCAGATGCTTGTGAAATAAATATCAGGGCTAATGGGATGAACAAGTAAGTTTCTCCACACTCTCCATTACTGTTTTCTCTTCCGGTTCTACATATACTGCCAAGTGGGGCTGAAAGCCTGAAGAAATAATATCACGGAAATCAAACTGCACAATGATTGGAAACAGAAGGTCCATGCAACAAATTTGACAAAGATGAAAGTCCATGCAGCAAATTTGAAGCAAGAGTGATAAGACTCAATCACATAAAAGCAAACTAGAAAGCCAGACGTGAGAACATCTTAATAAAGACTCAATCACGTAAATTGGAAATCATGATTGAACCAAACAAATAAAGAAGATATGGCCAATGCAAAATGAACATCTTAATGAAGCTGCAAAAACGATGGGAGGAACCAACTTCAAAAGAATGAACCTCCAGTCTACATAGATGCCCATGGAAGAGACATGATTATCAATACTATAAAGAAACTACCCGATGCAATAGTCATCACCTCAAATTGACAAGCAACTGCAACAAAATATAAGGTTGATAATAATAACATATAAAAATTCCCTTAATCTAATCCGTCATCATCTCTATAACCCCGATTCACCAACAATCAAATAACCCCATTTCAGGTGACCCGAACAATGACTCATTAGAATAACTTACTGATGGTCGAATGAATGAGCAAAAAATATTCATAATAGCACACAACATAGGAGGTGTCCGACTGTGCTTGCCGCAATTCAGAATACAGTGGTTGTCATCCTTGCGCCCTGTTTCGGGTCGAGTGTGAAAATGAGACTCACATATCCGCACCCTTGCAGTTCGGATGTAGGTACTGCAACCTTTTTCATCGGGGCATTCCTGGAGCGTATGAGTGGAGGGTTGGAGACCTTATCCTTCAACGTATTCGGTCATTCTTCCCCGATGTAAGCAGAGATGACCACGTTTACGTAGCTCAACAGGCAGGGATCCTTGTAAGGGAAGCAAATATGGAGGTCCGAAACTTTGCATTCAACGAGTTAAAGGTTGAACTCATTCCGAAGACGACTTAAGTAGAGTCTGGTCGATTGTGTTGTTATCCGTAGTGTATTTGTTTGTTTTAGTAACCTTGATGTGTTATCTAATTGTTATCTATGAAGTAAAGTGTTTGCATGTGATTGTTTGTTATTGTCAATAGGTAGAAACCATCAAAAACACTAATGCAAGCAACAAGAACTACACAAATAAAGTATATCCACCAAATACGAATACTATGTCATAAACAAACAACATATAATGTATCTGCTGAAAAGATCTAATGTAGCTCATAATATGCTCGTACATCTGGTCCAGCTGGGGATGTCCGACCAATGCCTGAATACCCTGGGTCATCTCGTCGACCCGGGCCTGGCGCGCAGCAGACTCAGCAGGTCCAATGACGTCGTCTGGGTGTGTAGGCGCAGTCGGTGGATCATCATCTCGTACTACTGTCGTGGGCAACACATGACCTCGACTCTGGGACTGGAACCAAGCGAGGTAGTCAGCTGAGACGCCTCCCTGACAGCTCTCGTCCGTCCTCCGGTGACCAGTGACATGGTAGAATCTGTCAGGGTCCTGTGATGACCAACGGTCGTGCTGATGGGCAAACGTCATGACGTAACGCTTCTTCAGCCGAAATGGTCGTTGGGCTAGGGTGGGAGGGATGATGCCCATTGGGATCTCCTGCACACGGCCAAACTGTCAGAGCACCCTATCTGGCATGTACGGCTCAACGACGTCACCGAAGGTGATGGTGCCTCGATAGGTGGAGGAGCGAAACCAACCTGTAAAATCCAAGTCTCTGCCAAAAGGCATCCACTCGACCTAAGTTGTAAAAATGATATTAGGGAAACAATCATATTCGACATATGTAGTTAATATCAAAGAAAGTGAGAAACACGTTACCTGATCGATGGTCATGCGCTCAAGCTGTGCCCGAAGCTTCCGCTCACGCTTGTGCCTCTCCTTGTCGTTCCCCCTCTTCGCGGCTTTCGACGGGTCGAATCATGTCATGTATCGGGGATCATCCCCTGCATCCCTGTCTGAGCGAAGTGGACCTGCAAAACAAGGGAAGTACGACCAGATCCATGCCTATACAGTATAAACCATTAGAGCACTTTTTATATGTAACTCGCAAGTAGAACAACATATTTATCGTATTAAACCCACACTTACCTGCGAAAGCGCAGCACACCCATGTAGACCCTTAGCCTCGCCTCTCGTGGCCTCCCCTAATCCCCGGTAGAGGAAGGCAAGCACTCCTTCTCCCGAAGCTAGTCTCCCAGCGTGCTCTAAGTCCCAACAACGAGAACTGTACGCGGCTCTGGGACTTGTCGATGAAGAGCGTCGCACCCAGCAGCGTAGCCAAGAAACCAATAGAGAGATAGTGGTGGTGCTCTCTGACATCGGCGGTGAGGCCGACGAACTAATCCCCACGGCTGTCGTGCCTCTCCCGCCACGCAGTCGTCAACTCTAGGTGGGGCACTCCGCAAACGGTCCTGTGCCTCTTCAGCTCAGCCGCGGTCCAACCATACCTCTGCTGTTGTAGAGGCTCCAACTGTAGTGGCAGATGGTCAGGGGTAGGGGCGCAAGGCAGTCCCTCAATCGGCAACCCCATCAGACAAGCGATGTCGTGGAGTGTGATGGTCATCTCGCCCCAGGGAAAGTGGAAAGAGCTCGTCCATGGCTTCCAATGCTCAATGAACACAGTCAATAACTGGGCATCCACTCCGTCCCAGTTCAAATCAAGCAGCCCCAGTAGACTAGACTGAGTTGCATCCTGCACCCATATCATCGAGCCCTCGTATATGTAGCGGCGGAACGGATCGAGGTGTGTAGCCCAATGATGAACCTTTAGCAATGTATGCTGAAAGGTAGGGTCCGTCCATAGCCAGTGAGACCTATGATGCCTATATGAGACCAAAAGATCTCCTGGAAGCAACTCGCCATCAGGGAGCTCATCGTCCCCATCATCGGCTTGCTCCGCCCCCTCTAGACCCCTCATCCTCCTCCTTCTCCTGAGCTGGCCCCTGCGGCTCCTGACCCGCCATCTGCCCTGCCCCCTGCGGGCCCTGAGCTGGCCCCTGCGGGTCTTGACCCGCCATTTGCCCCGCCCCTTACAGGCCCTGAGTTGGCACCTGTATGTCCTGGCCCGCCACCTGCCCCGCCATCTCTTGTCCCGCATCGTGCCCACCCTCGTCATGATCCTCCCCATCATGATCACTATCATCATCGAGATGCTCTCGGCCAAAATGAACATCCCCCACATCCTCCTCCTGCGTGTCGTCCCCTACCGGAGCAGGTGTAAGGCAGCCATTTGCTGCTGCGATGACCTCAGCCCAATCAACGTCGCTCCACGCCTGTCCGGAGGTACTAACACCACCCGTGCGTTGCTGAACCCCAAGACCAAGGCTGAAGAATGAAGTATCGGTGTCCAGTGGGCACTGCACCCTCTCCGTCCACTTCGTCTGGGACGGAGTGGCCTCAACCGCTGTATCACGAACAGTCATAGTCTCTTGCTCCACAAGAGCCATGAGATCTGACACTGTCTGCGAAGACGAATCAGTGATGACGACCTCGGCCGTGTCGACTCTCCCTGCTACTGTAGGTAAAGCCGCATTGCGATCTAGACCGAGAACGACGCGAGCAGTACTATATCTTATGTCTTCGTACATTTCTTCCTTATCGAGTGTTATACTAATGTGAGTACGTTGCTACACTGCGTCCACAGGTAAAATGTTGCTCTGTGCGAGATAGTGGGCTTAACGCCAACGGGAAATAACTTTTGCATCGCCTGGGACGGAGTGGCCTCCAGACTGCCTTGGAGATAGATCGTTTAAAATGGCCAACTAACGCACACAACGTCCCCTTATTCGAAGAGGTTAAGAACGTGGTTTCGAAGAAGTGTTTCGAATATCTGTACGATCACTGGAGGACCGTTGTCGATGGAAAAGTACCTGAAGAGTGCCTCGACCGGTATTGGAGAATTCGCTATGGGCTTCCGTGTGTGCACGACGTTCAACGTTGTATTGCTGAAGGAGTTCCAATATCACCAGACGACATCCACCCATTTTGGAGAGATCTGACATGGGATGAATCAGAAAATGCTGCCTTACCCTATGCCATGTCGTCTTCATACACTGCCTCCAATGAAGCCTGTGACCCTGATCTCCCGAGCGTGGTAGCGTACGTTCAAAGGGCAGACCTAGAGGGAGGAGGAACCCGTGCAGAACGAATCCCTTACGATATGAGGAATATCGGGTCAATTTTTAAAGGGAGGAAGCCAGATCAGGTCGCCGCATTAGGGACCGACAGTCCGGACCCCCGTTTGACGCACAGTACTGGGGTTTTGACTGGAGTCACAACAATGTGGACCCTTTTATGTTCAGGCACATTGCGGCAGCCGTCAACCTTGTAGAAGATGGTCACTGCGGATATCGGGCATTGGCACAACTGATGTTACGACCAGGGGAGGCACGGTTTCGAGATATGAAAGGGTTATTGTGCACCCATTTCAAACAGAATAATCAACTTTACGCTGGTTGTTACATGGGAGGGTATTCGGTGCGAGAGTTTGTCGACCTACAGAGTTACTCCGGCATAGTGGGAGGTGACCGAAGATACTGGATCGAGCTGCCGATCATGGGTCTTGTGTTCACAACCGTCTACCAGGTGCCCCTTATCGTCTTATCTTGGCACATATCGTTCACATGCCTCCCTATGTACACCGAACAACCAAATGACGCCCCCAATGAGGCCATACTAGGCCTGGCCTGCATCGGGAACCAAGATAATTTCGCAGCGGTGAGTATGATATGTGTTACTCTCACTTTAACTACATTTCGTCCATAAATTACCAAACTTAACATTCTAATATACTTATTGCAGATATGGTTACATCTCAACGCTCCTTTACCTCCTCCAACGCATGAATGGACGGCATACCATCACCCGAGCATCAACGGATGGGATACTCACTTCCAAGACAAATTTGATAGATTTAGAGAATTGCGGGTTCAGGAAGGTCGTCCCCTATACCATGTTTAGGAGTCATGACACGATGTTCAGTTATCGTTGCCCTGTTACATTGCCAGTGATCCTTGCACGTTTGTTGTTATCAAGACATAGAACCATAAAAAAACAATCATTCAAGCAAAACGAACATCAGTTGGCGCCAAATCGAAAATTACAAACATTTTAACTTCAAGTTTCAACAAGGATTACAAACATTTTTTAACTTAAAATTTCAGCAAGGGTTCTTGTATTAAACGGAACAGCTACCGACGGAGTCCTCAGGAATGTTTGGGTATATCCGAATCTGCACCTGCTGGAACGCATATGTCATCATCGCATCTTGGGCAGGGCGCGCTACCATATCAACTGCATACTGTGCTATTCTGCGACAACGCGTGTGAGACACTTCGCCGTACAAAACGGTCAGCATATCCTTTATCTGCTCAGTGATCCGCATATAGTACGACGCAGGGTCGTCATCACACTCTTTACACCCGAATTGCAACTGTGGTGACCTCTCAAGGATGTGGCAACCCTGCACAGAAAATAGATTGCATCAAAATTAATGCTTATAGTTCTTGTGCTTGCAGTTGCAAGCATCATATTCAGGTGGACGACGGTGTCTCTCCACTTCAACAATGAAACGGGTCCCATCACGAAACATGCCATCTTTAACAAAGCTATTTGGGTTTGATGCCATGATGTGTGTTTAGTGTATGGTAGGTGATGTGCCTCGGGGAACAAGTGTTGCGATATTTATAGATGGCTTAATTAACAACGTTTGATTGGACGTTGTTATGGGAGACCACAACGTCGAATATGACGTTATTACAACGTCAAATATTACGTTGTTATGTGGCCCGACCAGCACTAAAGCTAGTTGGTAGTGGCCTGTCACTAAAGCTAGTTGGCAGTGGCATGTCACTAAAGTTCAAAGTGCTGGCCGAGATCTGAGAGAAATTCGAGCATGCGACGGCGAGAGGTCGTGCTCCTAGTGTCGACATCGGAAGCTACCAGATGATAGAACGATTCAGCTCAAGAGATCTCGAGATTTGAGATCCGGCTTTGGGAGACCTGAAATCTAGAAGAGAGAACGAAAGACAAAGAGACAATTCCCTAGCTTAGATCTGGCTTCGGGAGATCTGAGATCTGGCGTGAAGAGAGAGAACGATGATGAAGATGAGAGGCGTGAGGATGAAGAGGAGAGACATCGTGCTCCTGGTGTCGACTTCGGAATGTAGCAGATGATAGAGCAATCCGGCCTCAAGAGATCTCGAGATCTGAGATCCGATTTGGGTGATCTGAGATCCGGTTTGGGAGATCTGAGATACGACCTCCCATGAAGATGAGAGGCATGAGGAAGCAGAAGGATGACTGAGATCGAAGGGGAGAGAGAAAGAGATTTAAGACGAGGGAGATGGAAATCGGGTTAATGGGAGGCGGAGGAAACGGGGAAGGAATAGGTTAAGATTTCAGACCAGGGAGATTTTTTTTTTTCGGAATTTTCGCCAACTGTCCTGAGCTTAAGGTTAATTCGCGTGGTGTACAAAAGTTTGACATATTTCATCAGATGCCTCTGAAGTTTTCATTTTTTTTGCCAAATGCCCCTGATGTTTTCATTTTTTTCTCCAAATGCCCCTATGTCGAATTTGTTAACATTTTGATTGAAAACTAGCACAATCCTTACGCCATGGTGCATAGTTTTCTTTTTAGACAATCAAAATAAAATTTTATAAGTATAAAAAAATTACTATGATAAAGTTAAATAAACTATTAACAAACGTTAACATATAATAGAAAAAAATAGATTTGATAATTAAGTAAAAAATAATAAAAATATTTATGAAAAAAGTGTAAAAATTACATGAGTTTAAGATTTACGTAGAATAGGTTGATTGGGTTAAAATCCTAAAATAAATTTGGTTATAACACCTAATAATAAATATATGCTTATGATTTAATAGTTCGATATAGCTAGATTGATTAAAAAAACGTGTACAAATTTCATTAGTTTGCTTTTTTTTCCTTTTAGATTTAGTTGATTGGGAGGAAATTATAAAATTAAAATGATTATGGCATCTAAGCAAAAATATTTCTCATTTAATAGTTAGAATAGGTAAATCTCATTGGTTAAAATAATATTTAAAAATTTTATTATTTGAAAATTTATGCAGATTAGGTTGATTGGGTGAAAATCCAAAAATTAAAATTATTATTATATAAAAATAGTTTTCATTATATATACAGAGAGAGAGAGAGAGAGAGATTGGTTGCTTCAAAAAAAATGGTATATTTGGAACTATGTATTTTCTTTTAAAAAAAAGTTTGAATTAATCAAATTGGTTAGAAAATGTAGTATAAAATGATATTGTGTAAATTAAATTAGATAATTTAGTTACTATAATTAAATGATATTGTACAAATAATACTTTACAAAAATAATAATGAAATAATATTTTCTTTTCTTCTTATTTTCATCCAAAAAGTGAACAAATTCGACAGAGGGGTATCTGGCGAAAAAAATGAAAACCTCAAGGGCATTTGGCGAAAATAATAAAAACCTCAGGGGTACCTAGCGAAATATGTAAAACTCTTGTACACCACATGAATTATTCTTAACCTCAGGGGTATTTGGTGAAAATTCCATTTTCTTTTATCAATTTTCAGACTAGGGAGATGAAGATTAGGTGGAGATATGCTTCTCTTTTTCCTTTTTTTAGAAATGATTTTTCTTCTTTTTTCTATTTTTTTAACATAAAGTCTAACGGTAAGATGTCTTCCGTCTATTGTCAAGATGAAAATTAAATACTTACACCGAGGTCCTTTTTTATTTTTTAGAACATTATTACAGAATGGCTCGAGATAAAAAAAATTACCTTTAACCAAGGTTTTTTACAGCCACCTCATCTTCAACCTATCAACCCCCACTTTATCGACATCATTGTAGATCTAGGCATTTTGGGTGTTTTTTTTGCCAAAATCTATACCAATCTAGCACAACAAAGGTATGTGCTCTCATAAAATGCAAAAACTTCTTTGATTTCGGATGATTCAACAAAAAAATTGGAGGTTTTAAAATTTGACCGAAATCACTACAAAAAAAAAAAATTTAGCAACGGCTATTTGCCGTGGCTAAAAGTCCATCTGCCGTGGCCAAAGGGTATTAGCAACGGTTGTAGCCACGGGAAACCAGCCGTGGCGAAACCTTTGGTGGCAGAGAGTCTTGCCACGGCTACAGCCGTGGCGATTAGCTAGCCACGGCAAGTTGCCGTTGCTAAATTATTTCTGGAAAATTAAAAAAAAAAGCTCTACTTTTTAGCCCGGATTCTTCAAGCCCGGGCTAAAAGGTCCCATATTTTAAATATATATATATATATAATGCACAAATGGTTATTTGTGCATTATAAACTCTTCATGTCCGTACTAAAAAACACTATCATTTGATTCATTCTAAAATCAAATATGCAAAATTTAATTAATTATATAAATTTACATTTACATATACATAATTATACAAATTTACATATATAACAAAATATCCAAACTACATAATTTACATAAACTATAAAATACACAAACAATATAATCAAAGTGTTTCTTCTCTACCATATGATATAAGAAAGTTATCGTAAATAAAAATATACTCCTAAGCAGGAGTATTTTTATCAACACAAGTGAATGAATTGAGCATTACCTCGAAGACATGTAGCAATCTGAATAAAGCTTCCATATGTACCTCTGATGTAAGCAGGAGAGATTTGTTTCAACATAATAATTAGAATCCCAAACCCCGAAGAAATGTAAGGTTTACTAAGTAGTATTTATCAACACAAGTGAATGAATTGAGCATTACCTCTCTAACATAAAGAGATGCTACAGGAGAGATTTGTTTCATGCTGGCTTCACCATAACATGGCCAGTAGCTCTCACTGTTAGCTTCACCATAAAGTGGACACACAACTACAGAAGCTCGGAGAATGACATGAACATCAAAGATATGAAATTGCTCAGTCTAAACCAATCATGGTTTTTCTAGCATCTCTTAAAGTAATAGAATCAAGGGAACCAGAGCATTATCAGAAATAAAAAGAAGTGAATTTCTGCAACTGCTCGCCTTCTCAACTGTTAGAGAGAGTGATCAATTTAATTCTGCAAAAGATAAAAATATAGAGAGATCAACTTAATTATAGAACTAGATAACGAAAGCAAAAGTATTGAAATGAGAGTCATGGATAAATAAGTTAAATTAATAGCTTCGTTATCAACACCAAAGCCTAGGCTCTCCATTTTACGTTTCTATTATCATTTTCTATAAAGTCTACTAAAAATGAGGAATAATAATGATACTCATTAAGACTTGCCTCATATTCAAAATTTTAGCTATATCAAGGGATGTCAAGGGAAATGCTAGTTGGCATGATCTTGAAATGTAGATATTAACTCACCTGAAAATACATGTCTATGTTGAATACCCATCTAGGCTTCTATCCACTCATCAAAAGTCTCAATATCTTTAGAGAGGTCATCATTATACATTCTAAGACTAAATAATACTTAAACCTCAAGGATATAACCTAGAATGCACTAGTACAAACACGGATTTTAGTAACTGCTTCTGGTTAGCTTTTTCAGAGAAGTTCTCAATTAAAACATATTTCAGTGAAATGTCTAACAAGAGTCCAATCAACGTGAAAATAAATTCAAGGACAATAAACACAGAAACCATTTAAAAAAATAGATAACCATAGAAAACCAAATGCAGCTGGGCAGAAGCATTAGAACTTAGGAGTACATCCAAGGCAAGAAGGGAAAAATAATTTGGCCCACAACTAAAATATCACTATAACAGACAAAAAAGAGTCATGTAGTTGAAAAATCTTGTTGAACACAGAGTAGCTCACAACTGAAAGATATTTTTAGAAAATACCCGAGAGCCTCATCTATATCCCATGGGAAGTTAGTAGCTGCTAGAACCATCACTATTTTACAATCTTCACCAGCAGCACTGCTATTCACACCTGAACAAGCAGTTCAGACTTTACGCAACGAGATGACTCGTGCCCTCCTGAAGCTCTAGAGGTAGCGAACAACAAGATAAGACTAGTTAAGAAACTGGTTACACAATTGCACTTGCATGCTATTAGCAGATAGGGGGGAAATTATGCTCTTTGGGAAAATAATTAAAGACAATACTGAAAGAAAAGCTACGAGAGTGAAAACGCCATGTAAAAGAGGATGAAGAAAGATATTGCATGGATATTCACAGTATAATTAATTCATGGATATTCACGTTTCACCGGCAGCTCTAGCAACCTGAACCACCCATTTAAAAATCATTATAGCTAGAGGAGGTTGTGCAATTAAGGTATATATAGTGGATAGAAAAAAGAGATTGATCAGAAATGAATGCGGTAAGTTACGATACATACATTAATTAACAAGAGATTTGTTGTTAAGATTCAACTCATGAATTACTTCTTGAATTCATCCCAACCTGAATGTAATACTACATGATTTTTTGGACATCAAGTTAACTCTCAAAAGCACACCCATGAGTCCATGACTTGGGAGTCTTGGAACCTTATAAATAAATTCATATAATTTTCATATATGTAATACTACCTGATTTTTGCTCAACAGACTAACACTTTTATTTAATTATTAGAGCAAAACAGAAACATACATGTAATTGCTAGATTTAAATATATATGCTTACCTTTCTATTTCTCCCCTAGGGGAGAAACTCTCCCATCCATCTCCCCCTTCCTTTATTAATTTATGCAATCATAATTGATTTTAAAAGGATAATAAGCATGCAAGAATCCAAGATTGACTAAGTATTAAGATAGTACAAAAATACAGAAGCAAGCAAAAACAACTCAATTAAAGTGCAATTAAAGAACAAGATAAATTTAAATTATAATTTAGCTCCTTAGAGGAACCACAGGGAAGATACATCAAGCTTGATTTTCATACATCAAGCAAAACATAACAAATTGTGGCATAGAAGCAAAACATACATCAAGCTTGATTTTCATGTTGTATTGTGGCATAGAAGCAAAATAGACTCATGTTTCTCTTTATTTACCTCTTAATCTTCCTGCAAGCATCTCCTATTCTCTGCATCAGTTACACAGTTCAGATAACAAATTGTAGATAAGTTTTTCCCCTTTTTTTGGGTTCTGAACTTTTCCTTTTATATTTTTGTGTTAACTATTTTTTTTGGGGTATTTGTTGTACTCATGTATGTTAGTGTGCCTCCATTTACCTATCTAACCGGGGTCAAAGACACATACTGGAAACAATGCTCAGGACCTCCTTCATCATAAATAAGAGTCAATCCTAGAGTAGTCTTCTGGAGTCAAAGAGACATACTTAAAGCTCCCAAAATAAGAAGCAATTGAGAAGAAGAAGAAAAAAGCAAGAATCGGGCATACCTAAGCAAAGAAGCCGAAGTTGCGGCCGTGACGCGCCTGAGGGCTTAGAAAGGTCCTTGCCGTGCTTCCCTTTCTTCCAATTTCTCAAATTTGGTACTCTGCTGGCCCCTTCTCAGCTTTCATGAGCCCTGAATTCGTCTTCTCTCTCCGTTGATTGCCCCAAATTGAAATCTCCTAAAACTACATATCGCAAAAAAAAACAGCCGAACCTAGAAATTAGGCACTCAATTGGAAGTGGATATGGCGGAGAATCTGAGATTTGGGGAATGAATCAACTAAATACTAAAGCAAATAACAAATTTGGAGTTGAAAATTTTCGAACAAAAAAAACCCTAGAATAGCATAGATACCGTAAATTGAGTGCTCTGCTCTATTGAGAAAGATGATGTGCCCTACTCCTGTACGTATGCACTACCTGCGGTGTCACGGCGGCGTCAGGACGAGCTGCTTCGGTGCACAGGCGAAGGTTGATGGCGATATAGAGTCGTCTGATGTGCGAGAGAGAGGTCGAAGGTTGATGGCGATTTGGAGTCGTCTGATGTGCGAGAGAGGGGAGAGAGAGAGTTCGAAGGTTGATGGAGATTTAGAGTCTTCTGATGTGCGAGAGAGAGAGGTCGAAGGTTGATGGCGATTTGGAGACCTTGATGTGCGAGAGAGAGAGGTCGAAGGTTAATGGCGATTTTTGGTTTGGACGACCTGCTCGCGTGTGGTGTTTTTTTATTTGTTTTTTTTGTATATAAAAAATCATACACTTCAGCCACGACAACATTAGGGCCCCTAACGATTGTCACTTTGGGGGCATCATTAGGGACAGTTCGGGTCGGGTGATCGACATTTTCCATCAAAAAGGAAGAAATGGTTCTATTATTCAAACTGAAGCAGAGGCTTTCTACCTGGGAGTTCAACGTGCTATCAACAAAGGAGTTACGAAAGTGATCATTGAAGAGGACAATTCTAAAATTGTAGATGCATTAAACGACAAAGTCAAAGCTGATTGGGAAATTTACAGAACTATTGAGGAGATCAAATACTTGAGAAGACACTTTGAAGAAATCGAATTTCGACATTGCTACAGGGAAGCTAATGCAGCTGCTGATTATATAGCTAAAAATAGAGACAGTTGTAATTTGTATAATCTCCCCTTGCATGGGGACCTTATTAACATCATCCTTAGGGATGATCAAGAATAATCATTGCTTTTGCAGGACATTCTATTCCTTGCCTACTGTAAAAAAAAACATTCAGGCCGTTGCAAATAAAAACGACCTCATGTTTACCGTCGCTTCACCGTGGCAATAACCACTCCAATGGCCACGGCAAATTCATGCCGTTGCTACCCTCCGTGGCTAATTTGTTTTTTTTTTTTTTGTAGTGAATAGTGAAAACTTCATTGATTTCGATCGATTTTGTGTTGTTTTTGGAGGCTTTTTGTGTGTTTTCTAGCTGTCTTGGTCATAGGAGGTTGGATTGGGAACATTGAAGGCCATTGTAGGTGGTACGAGGTTGGATTTAGGGCGAATTTAGGCCGAAGGAACTCGGCAATCTGGGCTGAGACTCCTATGTTTGCTCGACATTCTGGGCTGAGGAAACGTACTTACGTCGGCTAGATTACACGAGGTTGTGCTTCCAACTCACAGATCTGGGCCAGCAAGAAGAAGAAACTCTATATTTTAATTTAAATCTCAACTACTTTTGATTAAGATTTTCGAAACCGTACCATGGATTTGAAAAATCACCTTTATGAGATCCGAACAACTATATTTTTGGAATGATCAATAAAGATTTGTGATTTTATATTTTGAGTCTTTCTAATTTATACTCCGTAGATTTTAAATTTAAAATAATAAATAAAATCCTAAATAATAAAATCCTAACTAGTTTGAATAAATTCGTTATTAATCTTAAGAGATTATCTCACATAATTAAGTTATTAACTGAGGAAACCAACTCTCAAACGATTTAAAACATTTTCTGGTGCCAATCATTCCGTAAATCATGGGATCAGTTTTCGAAAGATATTTCCTCCCAATAAGCTCGTGAAAAATAGCTGAGGTGAAGCATTAGTCTGGTTGGGTTTGGCCGAGGTTTCATACTATTCTCGGTGAACCTTGCCGAGTTAATAGTAGAGTCTCAACGAAATATGCCAAGCTGATAGAAAAGTCTCAAAGAACTTTGTCGAGATATGCATCATGCCAAAACCCAAAAAAATTGTCGAAACCCACCAACCTTAATGTAAAAACCCAATTGCTACTCTTATCAATTGTTTTTCATTGCGTTCAATAAGATTGATGTAATTTTCGACACTTCGGTGTTTTAGTTTTTTTTTTTCATTTCTCGGACCATTCCATAAAAATGTTGTAAAAAATAAAAAGGACCTCGGCGTAAATATCTAATTTTCGTCTTAACAATAGACGAAAGACATCTTGCCGTTAGACTCACCCTTTTATTAAATAAGAAAAAAACACTTTGCCACGACAACCGTCGCAAATATTACCTAGTTGTAGCAAAATTTGCCACGGAAACCCCATATACTAGCCGTTAAAGCTGACAAAATCTGACCTGACCCGAGAAACCCGATCAATTCATCTGAATCTAACCAAAACCCGAAAATCTGGAATTACCCATAACCCGAACCCGAGACCGAACCTGACCCGACTCGAAATAGACCCGAACACAAATAAACCCGATCCGACCCAAACCCGACCCGACTCTCAACCCGACCCGACTTTCAATCCGATCCGACTCTCAACCGGACTCGACTCTCAACCCGATTTGACCTGACCCAACTTGAAATGGTCGTTTAACATCAACATTTAATGCTTGAATATTAATTTTTTTTATTTTAAAACAAGCTTATGGTTTTACTTTTAACAAATAAAACACTAATAATTTTTGTTAATTGTTATCATATTAATAAGAACACGAACAAGGATGACAGAGAACAAAAGCAAAGGACACAAATCAAAAGCAAAGTGACACAGATCTTAAACCACCCTTATAGAATCAAAAGTTGAGGACACATATTTGAGAGAAAAGTATGAGGATAGAACACAAACAAGGATGACAAGCGGAAAAGCGACACCCACCCCACCAGAAAAGTAACAAAAGTCCTCAACCCCCGATCAAAAAACTATAATACGACGATTTTGACTCCTCGTTCAGCCCTCACGGCAGCGTCTGGTTGACTGGGTCAACGGTATGTGAAAGCTCATGGGAAAAAGGTCATATCGGAAGTGGGAAGGAATCAATCAAACTATCGAAGACTTAGGCAGCCTGCGAACATAATGACTATGAAAAGGGGCAAAAACCTGAATGCAGTAGGATGCTCGAAGAACCCAAGCTCGAGTGACTCGACGGTGGCCAATGAAGAAGAGAAGTAGATTTAGGATTACATCGCATTCAAGGCCACAAGATTTGTGAACTCTAAGCCAAACTGAAGAAAATATGTGGAGGAGTTCAGTCATTACACTACTACATAAAAAGTTCTAATGTAACAATTTTTCATGCAACATTTTTAAAAAGTGATACCATAGGTATCCATTTTAACATGTTTTAACCTTTATTAAAAAAGTGTTACATTAGCATAAAACATGTTACACTGCATGTAACATTATTTAAAATAATGTAACACTTTTGTATATGCAACAAATTTTTTATTCTATTTTTTTGAGCAAAAACAACTAACATACCATTACTTCAAATCATCCTCTAACAAAGTTTTGAGTTCAGCAGGTAATTGAGAAACACTAGACATAAACACCGGCCTCGCCGATTTTAATCGAGCTATGAAATCAGCTGCCCGATTCGCCTGTCTGGAGATATGATTCCAACGACACTCCCTGAACATCCTTCACAACTTCTTAATCCTTCTCAATTGGTCCCCTAGTTCTCCTCTGGGAAAACCACCCTTTTGTAGCTTCGTTATGAGCCAAAGGCTGTCCGACTCTACCCAAAGACGGGAGTAGTTCTGCTCTTTGCACAACTCAAGTGCCCACGCAATACCTTTTGCTTCCACCAGATCCACACAATCGGAATCTTTAACCGATCTGGCCCCTGCAAAAATCAGCTCACCCTTCTCGTTTCTTGCCACACTTCCTACTCCACAACTTTTGTCTGGTGCTACGGTGGCATCGCTGTTCACTTTTATCCATCCAGCAGTCGGCGTTTCCCATCTTCTAGTCTCTTGAGCTCATGATTTTCCTTCAGCCGGAGCGATATTCATAGCTTTGTTGAATTCTTCCACCCGGCGAGCAACTTGAGCAGCAAGCATCCCCAGATCCATCTCAATCGCTTCGAAGACTCTCTGATTATGCATCATCCAAACAACCTCTGATGCCATCAAGATTGGCCCTCTGTGGGCCAAGGCGGTTCGAGGACCCGATCATCTCGAGAAAGAAGAAGGCTCTACTATGGCTTGAAGAGAATAGTTCAAAGAAGCCATTGAAGAGGGTCGAAAGAAGTCCCACGAGTCGCGGGATGACTCCCACGAGTCGTGGCCATGAGCCTTGATCCTGGGTGACCTTCTGATGAGTCTCACGACTCGCGGGATACTCATGCGAGTTGTGACAACCTACTTTTTTTCTTATGTCTATTTTTATCTATTTTTATTATTATTTATTTAGGAAATAAAAGTGAGGAGATATTTTATCTCCTTGCACATTTATCTATTTTAGCTATTTTTAGATAGATAGAATTAGGATATTTATCTATGTTTTATTTATTTGTTTTTAGATAAAAATGAATTAGGGTTTCCTTTGAAAGGAGCCACTCTCATTCTCCACCAACTCCTATTTAAGTTGTATTTCTCTTAAGTTTTTAATCAGGTTGAAATTAAAAGAGAAGCACTTGGCTAAGTGCTTTCTCTTCGTCAACCCTAGCAATCTTATGCTCTTCGTCAAAGTTTCAATTAAGTTCCATCATTGAATCCTTTAAGATCTTAAACACCACATCCTAATCCAAATCAATCACCCTCAACAAGATTCAAAATCATCCGAGACAAAACCGAGCAGAGAAATCAAGAAGAAGTCGCGCAGAAAAATCGTCCATCACCAGGCCGCACCTTGGCCGCGCCCGCGGCTTCTACAGGATAGCTTCTACGATAGCTTCTCTGAAGGCTATTTTCGGTGGTTGTTCTTTGTTTTCCTTCCCTACCATCAAGATCATCATTCCCTCATAAGATCCTTCAAAGATGAGTCAAGATCGGCCTTGAGACATCGCAAGATCTGAACTAAATGATCCGTTAGAGATTACAACACATCAATCTCTAAGATATACACCCACACCTGGACTTTTGCTTTGTCACCCGACGAGGTGATCTTCCCAAAAGCATCTAGAATACCCCTTTCGTGTTTGCTGTACCTTGCGAGGCTTGGAAATAGATGCCATACCTGCCTTGCTAATGAGCACTGAAAGAACACATAATCCTCATCCTCCACCTGCCCACACTGGCTACGAAGGTCGCTCTCCACCACTCGATGATGTTGCAGGTTTGTTATACATGCAAGGACCCTTTTGTAAGCCCTGCACAGAAGGTTTCTCACCCTCGGTGCAGCCTCAACCTGCCAAACTTTCTTCCATAAGCTTCTGGTACTACTTGGATCCGAAGTGGAGGCTTCCCATGCTGCATGATGTCTCCCCATCAGCATATGATAAGCTGAACGCATTGAGAAGTTACCATCTTTCGTGTAATGCCACAACATCTCGTCTTGTACTTCGGGATCCATCACTCTCATTTTCAGAACCATCTCCACATCCATTGGTAAGAATACTTCTCTAACAATGTTCTCAACCCATCTATTCGTGCTCCAGTCGGTCAAGTCCGTAACGGTCAACTCATCCCTGAAGCTGCAAGGGTTGACTATGGGCTTGAAGGTTTCCTCTCTCAGCAGCCATTGATCACGAAACACTCTAACGTTTGTCCCATTCTCGATATGCCACCGCACTCCCATAGATAACACCTCCCTCCCTTTAAGCAAACTCCTCTACGTGTAGGATGGTTGGAACCCTACCATAGCTTCCAAGAAAGATTATCTAGGAAAATATCTCTCCTTTAGCATCCTTGCCAATAGTGAGTCCAGCTCTTGCATTAGCCGCCAACCTTGCCTTGCCAATAGAGCCTTATTAAACAACTCCAAATCCCTGAACCCCATTCCACCCTTCTTCTTTTGGAAGCACATTCTCTTTCAATTCATCTAATGGAATTTTCGATGTTCCCACCCATCCTCCACCAGAATCTGCACATTTGTTGTTCAATCTTGTGACATAACCCTCCTGGCAAACTAAAACACGACATAATGTATGTCAGAATGGCTTGGGCGATTGACTTTATTAGCGTCTCCTTTCCCCCCTAAGAAAGGGTCTTCTCCTTCCATCCATTGATCTTCTTCCATATTCTCTCCTTCAGTTGTCCGAAGATGACCCTTTTCGATCTACCCACCATCGTTGGAAGACCGAGATATTTCTCATACTTGTCAACTTCTCTAATCTACACAATCTGTTTCAAAGCTTCCCTAGAGGCCACACTCATATTTTTGCTAAACGATATCTCTGACTTTGCAAGATTCACTTGTTGTCCTGACGTTACTTTGTAGTCACAAAGGATTTTACCAATTTCACTGCCCTGTTGACAAGTCGCTCTTGGAAAAACCACACCGTCATCCGCAAAAAATAAGTGTGAGATTCTCGGCGCCCCTCTAGCTATAGCTATTCCATCCAACCGACCCTCCTGCTCACTCTGTCGGATCATACCCAACAATCCTTTCGCACACAACAAGAATAAATATGGCAACAGAGAATCCCCTTGCCTCATCCCTCTGTTCGGAATGACTCTCTGTGACGGTCTGCCCTCTATAAGCACAGAAAAAGAAATAGACGAAACACACTTCATAACAATCTTGATCCAAGACTCAACAAGCCCCAATTGTTGCGAGCAACTCCTCAGAAAACCCCATTCCACTACTATCATTCGCTTTGGCCATATCCAGCTTCAATGCCATGTAACCTTTCCTTCCATCCCTTTTCTTTTATTCTATTGTAACATTATTTAAAATGATGTTGAATTTAATTTTTTGGATGTTTATGCAAATTTTATAACTTTATTAAATTTATTTTAAATAATTTCGATTCGAAGATTCTAGCATTTATTATCTTTGAGAGCTTTGTTAATTATATTACACATAAATAATATAAAGAGGTTTTTGGGAAAAAAAATAATGTGGGATATTTTAGATATAATTGAAAAAAAAAATCCCCATCGAAAACATGGTTTGTTTTTAATGTCATGCTTCTATGATTTGGCAGAGTTTTTTTCCACCCAAAATTTCAGCAACAATTTGTAAATCCCTCTAATCACCTATCTTTCATAAGTTAGGATAAGCACCACTCACCCATGAGGGAAACAATCTAACCCTAGATCTACCGTAGTACCACCGCCTCATTCCTTAGTTGAGTGATAATCTCTATTTTGCCCAGATCTGATAGCTTGAGAGGGTTGGCTCATATGGCATCCTTCTTCCTTTTCTCAATCTGGTGGTGCTCTCTCTTTCTCACGCTCTTGATCCTCCTTTTACTCCACCAATCGACCTGAATGCTAGATCCTAGATCTATTCTCTATCTTCCTTCGACCTCGAACGTTAATCTCTCTGTCTCACCTGGTTATCTCGCTTTGCCCCTCATCTTTTACATATCGACCTAAGATGAAGAGCTCAACCCTAGTTCGCCTCCCATGAGCAGCGCGCTCCACTCGATCTCTTGTGTCCTCACAACCATGTCAATTCATCGATTCCTAGCCAATCAAGGCCAAGACGGGTGCTTACCAACAACCTATGAGCACAACTATGATAGATCTCTAGTCCATTCACCTCCTCCTTACTCTCTGAATGAATTTTTTGTTCAGCAACATCGACTATCCTAATTCCTTCCTATTGTGAATTTATCGTCTAAGAAGGTAAACACCCTATTCTATGGTTTTACTCCTCTTTTGGTTGAAATTGATTTAGTTTCTTGATTTATGGTACAAACTAGGTTAGGGTTTTTAATTCCTAAATGATAATTTGAGTGGAAGTATGACGGTAGGTGCAAAATGACAGAGAGAATCATCACCTAGTTTAGGGTTCTTGATTTCCGAATGTTACGACTAACTAAAAGATAAGGCTGAAATTATTGCAAATCAATTTAGGTACTGGGTTGGTTAGGTTGAAATTGTTGTTGATTAATTATTGGTTTATTGGAATACTCGATTTATGCTCAAATTAGAGTATCAATTTATCGAATTTGTAAAGAGTCTAATATAAGAACAAGTTTATGTGATGTACTTAATTACGGGAAATGTATCATCTTTGATTCATTCAAAACTATTCTAGAATCACATTGGAGATTTGTCACCTATTTTGCTATTTAAAAACGATCTTAGTCCTTTTTGCATTTGATAGGGCATAAAGACCGATATTTTTAAATATTATTTTTATAATTATAGATTTTATTCCGAATTAAAATTGATTTAATTTCTAAAACCCCAAAAAATTTTAATATTTTCGTCCTGGAGCAAACGATTTATTTGAATTCTTTCCAGCAAATTCCGGCATAAACTTGTAATTCAAATTTGAAAAAGAATTTATTTTCGCTTTATTCTTCTGAGGCTTGGAAATATTTTCGGATTTCGTTATTTAATTCGGATTTGAATATTTATTTTAAATTTATTTTAATCGCATCGGATTAAGGTCGAAAAGTGGGTTTCGAGATTAATTTCCGGGTATTTAATTTGACTTTTCTCTCATATACCATACCTTTCACATCTCAACCACCCTCCAATCTAACACGGCAGCACTCCTAGCTGTAACCCCCCCTCCCCTTAAACCCATCTCCATCCCTCCTCATTTCATTCACCCCGTCACCACCATTCTCCTGCACTCCATCCCTCCATCTTTTATTTGTCTTCACCTCATCCCTCCTTCTACTCTCCTTGTTCTTTAGAAACACCATCACCACCACCACTCTTCGCTGCTCCTCCTTCATCACCACTTCCTGTCCATTGCACCACCAACTTTCGCTGCGTACTCCTTGTTTTCGAAGTTCAAGACCACCGAGCACCTCCGCCACCTTTGTCCTCCTTCCTACAAGCTGCAACATCTAAGCTCTATCACCCCAATGTCCACAAGTGACCTAGAGGAGTCCCGGAGCTCCCAGCGCGACCACCGCCACCGGAGCTCTATCGCCTCTCTTTGAGCTCGAACAACCTTCCGATAAGTTGTTCCCATTCATTTTCGATCGGAACCACCCTTGAGCTCCACCGTCACACTCATCCATACTTAATGTAGGTCCAAGAAGCCATTCCGAGCCTCTAACGATGCTGGTCAAAGCTCCGATGATCGTGAACACCTCGGTGAGCTTCGTTCCTTTCATTTCCTTAGCCTCGTTTCACTTATTTCATGTACCTTGTGGTCGGAGAGGAGAGTCGGATAGGATGAGAGTGGACGGGAGTGGGAACAAGCCAAGCTCTGTCGAGAAAAATGGCCCATGCCGCATTAGGATGGACGAAGAAGACGACAGTGCCGCGAGTGCGGCACTGTTCTGCGAGCCTTGGTGTAACTATCCAAATATAAATATTCAGGTTATGTTTCGAAGGTTGGATACCTTCGTTCGGATCTTGCAATCTAGGTATGCGTCAAGGTTTCAAAACCTCAAAAGTTAGTTTACTTAGAGTGGGGATTTCGAACCCCAAAACAAACAAAGGGCCGTTAGATACCCTTAACCTGTCCTATTGACTAAGTCGCGCAATTCATTTTCGAGTAAAGCATGCAAAACTAAAAGCGGGTACAACTTGCCATAGCGGAGCCGGGTCAAAACCAAAACAGGAAGATCATAAGGGTGAAAACTTTCAAAGCAATTTAATCGAGGTCAGTGTCTCGGTCATGATTCACCCAGAATAATTCCCCACCATAGAAGCATGGATCACACATAATCTGCAAACAAACCTACAAACAATATGCGGGCAAGGAGTCGACCGAGGCCCAAACGCATTTTGGGTCCCACAAGTAGGCATACACATACGCTATTCCTAATAAACATGCTTCTAATGCAGAACAGAACTTAACACGCAAGTCATGCTTATCAGGATATAATATGCGAAAATACAGTAAATAGCCCAAAGAATTCCAATTGGCATATCCCTCTCCCATCTCCACCCCCTTCCCGTTTGGGCATAGAATGGACAGTATGGTGCTATAGCATAGCAATTTCCATCCGCAAATGGTATATGTGCGCATTTTAAACCAACATGCTCATAAGGTGAATCAAGCTCGCAAGCTTGAATCGTATATTGACATGATGAGGACAAACCCAATGAGACTGGGTCGTCCTATGAACCTAGCAACGACTCTAGGACTCACAGATAATGATCGTTCTTTTTTTTCAAACACATAGAGTAAATGCATGCTCATACGAGTGTGCAAGTCCTAGCATGATACTACATGACATGCTATTATGTTATGCAGCACCTAGTACATCATATGACTACAAGGAGAAAGGTTTATTCTAATCAGTCTGAGTAAGCCCATAAAGGAACTTACCTGAAAAGCCGAACAACAAGGGAATAGAGGGGACGATGTCCAACCTACACTAAGCACCTAATGAATCACAAGGAAGTTATAAGTACCCAACTATTTACAAATAGAACACACATTCAAAAGCATTTCCCAAAATCGTTTAATCATTCAAAACAGTTGAAAACACGGAAAACGTCTGAAAGCCGAGATATCTTAAAGTCAGTTAATTCATAAAAATTTCCCATATTCCGACATTAATATTCCAACGTTATTCATCTATCCAAGGTCTCAGTCCAGTTAATGAGTCAAGAAGGTCCGGTTAAAAGGGTCCATAGTCCAATAAGTCGGATAAGTCCATTAAACAAGGTCTGGCGGGTTTGGTTCGTGAAGTACAGTTCGTTCAAGGTCATTTTGAAATCGTTAAGTTCAGTTAGGTGGTTAAGGTCGGATTGTTAAAAGAATCCCGGCATCTCAGTTTGAAAACATGAAAGTCTCTTAAAAGCATTTCCGAACATTCGAAACAACATGCTTAAACACATTTCAATTTTCGGTTAAAATCATATTTTGATTTATTAAATAAATCTTGGAATACTATTTTCAAAATCGAAATTTCAAATCGACAAGAAACTCGATGCAAATTGACCCAAACCAAAACTGAGTCAAGGGCAAGAGACAAGGGAGTCGGCCTCAGCCAAGACATTCTAGGCTAGTTTCGCCACGGCGAAGTGGCCACTCGCCGCGGCGAAACTGGCTTCTAGGGCTCCCACAAGAAAGGGCTCTTGATGGCCACGAGAGGCAACTTTCGCCATGGTAAAAGGCGCGGTTGCGACTGCGAGTGGCTTTTTTTCTTCCTCTGGCTTGGTCCTAACTCGCCGCAGCAACCATGGTTTCGCCGCGGTAAGACTCGAACGTGTTAGCTCATTTTTTCCTTAAATCGAATCCGTTTTAACTCAAACCAATTCTAAAACCAAGCTAAGCCTATTCCGACCATGATCAACACAAAAGGACTCAAATGCGGACTAGAGGGGGAGAGTGGAAGTGGGAGTACCTAAGCTTCTTTGAAGCTTTTCTTCAAACCTGTAATGGTGGTCCTTTGAGCACTGATTTGGCTAGGAAAGAGTGCGACTTCACCTAGAGAAGTTAGAGGATGATTGAAAATCCACCTTTACAAGGTTTGCAACTAAAAACGAATGGAAACGAAGGGATTTAAACTCACCTTCCTAGAACAGGGGAAAGAAGGGGAAATGGATTCGGCGAGGCTTCTACAAACGTGAGATCTCCTTCTTCTTAGCCTAAGGTAAGGGAGGTATTAAGAAGCAAGCATGAAAAAACGTGGAAGGAAAAGGAAGTAAGAAGAGGGAGAACGAGACGATTTACCACAACAGCGACAAAACTCGGTTCTTCCTCGCGGCGACAAAAGGGGTCTCACGGCAGTGATCAGCGCGTTTCCCATTTCTAGGTTCCTCTTCGCGGCGGTGACCAAGAACCCGCGGCCATGACTGGGCCAGTGGCTTCTGCTCTTGAGTGGAATCAACGACCGATCTTCGTTTTTGGGGCTTGATTTTCGAGGGGAGGTTTCTAGAGGTGGGTTTTGGGGAGTTTTGTGACTGAGAAACACAAAGGAAGGGTTTGAGAGAGATGGATTGAAGAGGAGAGGGTGAGTGAGGAGATTAGGGTTTTGATTTTGTTTTCAGTGGGGAGAGGAGTGAGGCTAGGGTTCGGAGAATGTGGCTCAGAATTTTAGGATGATTTGGATCTCATTTGGGGATTGATGCTTCCCTGAAATAGGGGAGCAAAGTAGCTCTCTAGGGGTTTTTAAGGGAAAAAAGACAACCATTAAGAGAGTATGAGAAGGAAGGGAGGAGAGAGAGAGAGAGACACCGAGAGACAGAGAGAGAGAGAGTATGGGAAGGAAGGTTTAATACCGAATTTTAGAATTATTTCAAAACGACTAACGAGGCTCCAAGTTTTCAAATTCGAACTTGATAGCGGAAACACGATTTTCGAAATTAAAATTTCCAAGTGATGTCGAAATTATTTTAAAGGGTTTTTTTTTTATCAAACTTTCAAAATCGAGTATTTAAATACTAATTAAATTTTCGTCCTTTACATCACCCACCTCTAAAAACAAGTCTCGTCCCCAAGACAAAAATCCTTCAAAACTAAGCAAGGCTTTCAAACCCATTTAAACCTTTTCAAAATCTGAGTTAGTCCATTCCAAAACCCTTTTTAAAATCCTTCAAAACCCGAGTTAGTCAAACAAATTCCGAGCTCGAAAGGTGGAGGCATCCATCTCAAAGGGCTAGTCCCATATTCTCTTCCTTGTTTTCGGAGTCACACCAATTTAGCATTCTCAACAACAAGAATCACAAGTCATAAAATGCATCACTCATATATAATAACCAACATGTCTCTAACCGTACATCGTACGACAAGTACCAAAACCCATACCATCATAGTGCCAAAAAGTCACACCACATCTCTACATCATATCCTAAGTCATAATACGCATCTAAAGAAAACATGCCAAAAGCCATAACAAAATCTCGACATCATGCTACGAGTCATAAGAGTATCTCTACATGATACTGAAGGCATAACAAGTGCATCATCGAATCATCATAGCTAATCACGCAAGCACACATGTCAAGAGATCAATGTATTATATATATTATGGAGTCGGTACATCAGTACAAGTTAAAACTCACTATCGCATATCGACACTACAATAAAAGTGGAACTAGTCATGATAAGGGTTTTTCATTTAATGAACACATAGTTCACATAGTCGTCTCATCAACCTATCTGAATTCTATCCAGCATTACCATAACAAGATTTATCATATCAAACATTGGTATTGTAAGGGTAGTCATAGTGAAATTTTCTTTATAGAGTTAACGAACCAAAACTCATTGTCAACACATCAATACATATAAGGCCATGCTATTAAGGTTCAGCAATATGTCAAAGCGCATCATACCATTACATCAATCAACAAAACATCAGCGTATCAACACATTAAGATAACAATGCATCAATATATCATGATAACACTTGTTACTACCAATTAGATTTCAGCATTGCATATCAACATGTAATGTCATTCCATATCGAATTTATCATTGTCGATATCTAACATCATGCCAGTACATATTAATAAATCACATAATGAAGAAAGTCTTCACATACTTACCAGTCATAAATAAACGCGATCCCCACGCACTCGCCATCAATTCTCAAGTCAAGACCAAACTCATCTAGACCCACCGATACCAAATCAGATAATATTTCTTAGTATAGACACATCTCACTTACTATATATCCCAATTTGTAGGTAATCTCCCCAAACTCTTCCATGAACATCCACAAGTCAAGTCTAAATCTTAATGCACCACTATGTACCTCGATAATTCAGGCTCAAGTCCCAACTTTCCATTCAACCACCCGCATTTCGTATTAGGTGCAAACCCATCACTTCTATGTCCTTTTGTTCTATTCGAGCATTATCCCCTACAGAGAAATCCCAAAACACCTCGATACTCCAACCTCCTTTCTTATTTCACCAAGCTCTCTCACAAGCAATCCACCTCTAAAAATCCAACTCCTATGTCTAACTTCATACCCGAGTACCTTTTCATACTATGTCCTCAAGTAGCCCTATACTAATCAGCCTTAACAATTCCTCAACTCATTTCTTACCAAAAGTGTTCGCAATCACAACACATGCATCCTAGTCCCAAATGCTACAACTTCCCAAACATTCCTGGTCCACCAAGGATTATGTCACCCACGATCCGATCCTCGACAACCTAGCATCTACTCCTAGTACTCTTACCCTCCTAACAGTACCTACTCCATAAGAATTCCTCGATCAACGCCTAGCCTTCCTATCCTAACCCCATTCCCACCTAAAGCCTACCTAGAAAGCCCATCGGAAAACCACTAGGTACTGCCTCTTAAAAGTCCTAGAACTCACTCGGTCTTACCTAAGCTAACATCCCTTTTATACAGCTCTACCTCATACCACTATCGATCAACCTAACACCTCAAAATCCTTTCACCACCCTCCGACCACTCTACAAGAGAATCTCACCCATTTGCTCAAAGAGAAAACAATTATGGAAATCATTGCACATAAGACCTACATCATATCAACTAGTATTTATAACAATAGCATCATTAGTTCGTCATCAAGCATTGCAAAAATGTCAAAAAGTATTAATTTACCGGTGTGCTCAATAATCATTGCAGAAACAAAATATATGGATATGATCAAGTCGAGTTATCAAGTTTCATCCTAACTTTATCTACTTAAGCAATTAAGGTTTTTCAGCATTTGTAGTTCACATTTTATAGGCAAAGGCATTAAGATCATGCTTAGCAACTCAGAGTAGCAACACATCAAGACATCATAATGCATGAGAACTGTAAGGCATCGAATCATATCATCATAGACAATGGACAATCAGGCAGTATTCATTACCAAGTTAGCACATCAAACATGTCATGTTAGTGTAATATCGTCATCAACTACTTCAGAAAGGATTAGCAATTTGAACGGAGGACACTCACGCGTGCAAGTCATATCGTATTCAGTAATCGCAATCCTTGAAATGTGCTTGTCCCCTACGGTTGTCGATATTGCTGATTTTGAGAGTCGTGGGTTATGGGCCTAAGCTCCCGCTACGCTGCTCTATCACTATCCAGCTTCCCGCCCCTTTTTTAATGCAGCCGCATGTCCAATGTATCGCGTAGAAGTCCAAGTTAGCGGAGATAGGGGAGTTACAAGGGCGAACAACCCAAGTTCCTTTCAGAAACAAACATGGGACAAATCTAAAGATGACAAGACTAGAGACAAGACTCTGACCCAAGAATAACAACGATGCCCTTATGGAAGCCTATGAGGTTACAATTGTGACAAGTACACATGAATTCATCATGAAGCATATCAATCACATTAATCCACACGAACATGTACCTATCTCAAGGAACAACGACATACGTATTCATTTCAAAAGAGACAATCAAGTCCTACACTGAGGTGCATGTGAGACAAACTAGTAGTCTATCATTCAATGAAACAAATATGCCTAGAAATTATAAGCAAGTTATGCGGAAACCAGTAATGGTCATGCGAGATTTAATAAGTATAGCAAGTATTACATATATGAACAAATGCATGAGTGTGATATACACATCAATAAATGAGGTCAAATACAACATGTCGAGGTATATCATAACAATCAAACTAAGTGCCATGCAAGAACACGCAAGGGCGGCATAGTAACTATCACATATGACAATAATGATCATATAATAGGTTATGAATGGCATGTAATCATACGACGAGATACATTTAGAAAGTATAGGTCCTGTATGATACTAGTGATACATGACAAGACATGGGCATAGTCAAGAGTGATTTAAATGAATTCAACATAATGTTCATGAAAGCATGAGGGATTATCATCGAGTAACAAAAAGGTCATCACGGGGCAATAGATTTATAAGCACGTTAGGAATGAACCGTCATAGGGGCACATAGAAGTGGTATAGTAGCTATCACATTATATGATAACCATGTTTATGTAATAGGGCAAGTACAACATATAACCATTTAGTGAGTCATATTGAGAAGAATGTGTCCTACATGGTATTAGTAACACACATCGAAGCATGAATACAATCGAGGCAATTCGAATAGATTCAGCCTAACATTCATGTGTCATGCATATGCAAAGTCATGATATAGCGTGGTGTGTGATCATGTGAGATGTCAGGTCATATGTTCATGCAAACACAAGAGGATGTCATAGAGTAATAGGGAGAAAACCATTGAGCGATAACTTGGTTAGCATGCTAGGATTAGCCATCACGGAAAGCAAATCGATCATCGAGTTTAGCATTAATCATATCAGGATAAGTAAAACATTTTAAGAGGATATAGATAGGGAAGGACCACACTATTAGGGACCTAGCTCAAGAGATAATAAGCAATAATGTAGGAAAGGTATAAATTCGCACAAGTCACAACCAAGGGTCCTACATGATATTAATGACTCAACATATATAACATTCGATACATTTATGCATTTAATCGATTAACACGGTGATACACTAGGAATCGAATCAATCATATTCCAATGATATAGAAGCATGAAAGGAAATGCAGCGATGTATAATACGAGTCTAAGTAATGGGGCACTATGACTAAAATACATGGACATCTGTTCAAATCAATATATGCTTGAGTAAGACACGTATTTATGAAGATATTACATCAAATCACATGATCACATATAGAACTACGATTATAGCCAATAAAATCAAGGGCAACATCAACTAACATGCTAAGGAGATAATCTTATGGGGTATTCATACAAAGAAGAGTTGATCACACTAACATGAACCTAATTCAGGAGAGAGCAACAATCATGCAGATTCATATCATGCGGTTCATGCTTCAAATCAATCATTAGCACGATAAGTACAATAGGCCAAGTAGACATGCTGTGACAACATAGGATCATGACAGAATGATGGCAAAGTACAGCACAAGACCTACACAATGTGACTAAGCAGAGATGTAATGATATGTGCAGCTTTTCACTAATGGTCATTTACAAGGTACATGCCAGAGAACATAACATTATGTTATGTCATGCAATTTCAGAGAGAGTCACCATTATAACTGGACAGAGATCCTAAGGGCGATCATCGACTCATTCCAACCGACTCATCACCCCTCTTTCACGTAGGACTCTAGTACGACTCTTTGCGACAAGACAACACTGGTTGATCATCATAAGAGTTGAGAAGGACAGCCTCAGAAACACCTTACTCTCTAAACTCAGAATTTTGTCAAGAACCATCTTCCAATACTCACTCAAGTAACCATCATATCCAAACATGATCCCCGGAAATAATGTTTTTACCAACCTAATCTCGCATGGAGGACACTAATATCCGAGAGAAGGACTCGATATGGTCATCAAAGAGGTTAACATAGTTGAAGGGGCTGTTCCACCGAAGCTCGACTTTGACGATATAAGAATAAGGGTACTCCCGCTATCTCGTTTGCATAGATCAATCAATATATGTTTCACAATTAGGACATACCAATTAGATCTCTATACTAAGTATAACAACACTTAGCATAGAAGCAATCATTAATAATAATTTGATCCCCTTCGAGGGGGATCGCCCCCGAGCCTAGTTTATAAAATCACAATCAAGCTACCTAAGGCCGCCCTTCGAGGGGCAACTGTTCAGAGGGGGCAACTATCTCTCAGCCTCTAAATCCTACCCTACTACTCCAACCTCCGGGGTGCAAACTCCTTGGAGTCTTCCAGAACCATCTATAAAGTTCAAGCTAAGTTTGCCTACTCGTTCCCAAGGACTACATCCAATAGGGATGGTCTAACGCCTTTCTACCCACTCGACTTCCCATTATCCGATTTCCTCTCCTTAAGTCAACTTCATTAAGTTAGGTTCATTAAGTTAGGTTTCTTAAATTCATTATGCCCCTTTTTGAAATTCTTTAAAAATCCTTTGAAATCCATGGGCGATTTTCAAAACATACGCTTAACCCTTTTGTACCCGGATTGCACAACCTCGCTCTGATACCAACTTTGTAATGGCCCAAATATAAATATTCGAGTTACGTTTGGAAGGTTGGATACCTTCGTTCGGATCTTGCAATCCAAGTACGGGTCACGGTTTCGAAACCTCGAAGTTATTTACTTAAAATGGGGATTTTGAAACCCAAAACAAACGAAGGGTTATTGGGTACCCTCAACCTGTCCTATTGACTAAGTCACACAATTCATTTTTGAGTAAAGCATGAAAAACTAAAAGCGGGTACATGATGTGCATTTATTTCCCCATGTTTCATGTTTACATCTATTCCGTTTTTATGCATATTTTATATTTTTGGGTTAGGAAAGTAGTGAATTTGTGTAGTTTGAGTTCATTTGCAAGATATAGAGGTCTACACAAATTTTGGTTTGATTTGGCAGAAAACAGAGCATTTTGGAGTAGAAACAAGACACTGGAGAAGAGTTAGATCTCGAGCAGATGCACTCGATCTCGACCACCTAACTCGATCTCGACTGAAGCACCCGAGGTCAGCTGAAGGAAAAGAGCCAGATCAAGACTAAGGCATGGTTGACCAGAAATCAACCATGTCGACTCGACATGAGGCACTCGACATCGAGTGGTCCACTCGACAACGTCTAGAGCACAGACGCGTACGAGATGCGGATTGGGCCGGATCTTTGAGAGATTTACTTAGCCACGAGATATTCTATCATCTACCAAGATCTTCTATCATTAGGGGTATATTCCAAGCATGTTAGGGAATATTACCTATTTTGTTATTTTAATTTAGGATATAATTTAGTTTAGATAGAATTTCCTTTTACCAATCTAAGTAGGATTAGGACTCCAATCTTGGGATAGCAAGGGTTGTGAGGCTATAAATAAAGCCCTAGGTGGCTGGCATTCAATCATCCAATCCACAAGCAATTGTGCAACCAACAAGGAAGAGAATGAGAGCCGATTAGAGAGAGAGAGATAAAGAGAAGGTGGTGGTTATACGATTAAAGTTTCCTTTAAAGTTTAATGCAAAGTTGTTTCTTTATTCAAAGATGTTTTCCCCAATGAGGCATGAGTAGTCGTCTTACTTCTAGGGTCGGGGTGAGCCAAGCAATAGCCATGTAAGTATGCTTGAATTTCTTATTTGATTATGTGATTTCATCTTCTACCCCACGCTTAATCTTTCATTAGAATTTAGGATCATTCCTTATTTACCTTATATGAAGTAAAAGTGGATTATATATGTGAATTTGGATACTAATTAGGTTTTGCCTGTGAAAGTTGACTAAACCCTAATTACGAAAAGGATAGAAACAATTAGGTTTTTATGCGAAAGCCTCTATATTCCTAATTGATTGATGATAAAACATGATCTTTTATGTGATTTAAGTATTAATGCATGCATGGTTATTGTCGTGGTGAATCCCTAACTTAGGAGCTTTTAGTTATATTAAGAAAAACCCAACAAAAATATGTCTTTTATTTATTTCCTTTATTATTCTGTTTTCGTTTTTTATTTATGTTTATTGTCTGCGAAATAACTTGAGATCGACACCCACACTCGATATCGGGTACACTCCATCGAAGGAAAGCAAGTCGACGGTCTTCTGAGTTGACAATGATGCACTGACCCACTCGACATCGACCACCCTAGTCGATATCGAGTGCCTTCTATTTCTTCAGCAGGTTTCACAAATCGACGCACACACTAGGAATCGACAGCCCCTGTTGATCGATTTTGAGGAATCTGGTCGACTCAAAGCATGATTTCACAAAGACTATTCAGGAACCGCTGACTCGCCTCCTCGAGGAAAGATCCTAATTCCCTACTGCTACATTGGGAGGGAGTCTTGAATTTATTTGCTAGGAAATGAATTGGTTCAAATTTATATCTTTTATTTACATATCTAGGTTTCCCTCCTAACAAATTTTGGCGCCGTTGCCGTGGGGTCTATCAATCGGCCCTGTCTAGTCTTACTAACTTCTTTACCTAGTGTTGTTTTGAAGGTTTATACGACGCACTGATTGCACACCAAAATTCGTTGCTTTAGACGATATGGAACACTTCCTTCATCTACAAAAAAGGGCAAAAAGGATCATGGCAAATGAGGAAACCATGCAACAAGAGCTCGAGAGGCTTAGAAAGCAAGTTGAGGAGTTTGACACCGAGCACACTCAACATACATAGGCGTAAAAATGAATGGCGACTAGATATGACCAAAAGGTCCAAGCCCGCAGAGAAGCCCAGGAGCAATTACCCCAGATCCCTCAGAATGCCAAGGAATAAATGCACCCAACGCTGGCGGTGCTGGAATCTCCTATTATTCTCCCTAATGTGTCTTTTGAAATTAAAACTACTGTTATAGCGGAGATTAGGAGACATACTTTTGAGGGAAAGGGCTCCGAATGCCCTATGGCGCATATTACTACTTACATTGATCTATTTGACACCATTGTTGATGGTGTCAATTTAGAATATGTGCGCCTAAAAGCTTTTAGATGATCGCTTGCAAGAAAGGCTTTACATTTTTTGAGTAAGCCCAGACGACGCAGATTCACCAAAGGATAATGGCCTGGGGTGAACTTAGGGACATCTTCCTGAAAAAGTTCTTTCCACCAACCCTGACGACGCAGATTCACCAAAGGATAATGGCCTTCAAGCAAAGACTAGGAGAGACACTAGCACAAGTTTGGGAGCGCTATAAAGATCTATTGAGATCCTTCCCTACGCATGGGAAGCCACCGTATGTTATCTAGGAGATCATCTACAATGCCCTGGACGTGCCTACCCTGGACGTGCCTACAAGAGAGCGGATCAACACCTATACCACCTATCGCTACCTAGACCTTACAGCTAATCAAGCTTGGGAGACGATTGAAAGGCTCATGGAGTTCGACAACACCTAAGGGACTCCGACGGCCCCCGATGCGAGGCCGCCCCCATCCATGCCACTATTTTAGCCATCAAAAGAGGTGGATCTTGAGGTGAAGGATCAATTCATGAAAGACCAGGTAAAGCATCTCCAAAATCAAGTTAGGTTTTTAACTAATAACCAAGCTTGTTTAGAATGTGGGTCACAAAAGTATAACACGACGGCTTGTCCCTACAAGGAGCAAGTACAAATGGCGGAGACCCACGAGGAGGTAATGTTTGCATGGGGGCCTAACTATGGAGGAGGCTATCAATGGAATTGGGGATATCAGCAACCCCAACATCAACAATATCAACAACCCCTGCCCTATAGAGCACCTGGCCATCTAGAGAGGGAAAGAAGGGATGACTTACAACTCATCCTGGATGAAATGATTAGAAACCAAGCGGAGAACAAACAATCCAACAATGCCATTGACAGTCAATTTCATGGAATTAATGCAAGGCTGGGTGAGATAGACACTTGGAGGAAAAGCGTAAAGACCCAACTGGGTCAATTGGTGGCCAACGTTCCACGACAAGCCCGAGCGCTCCCAGGCCAGTCCTAAGGGGCAACCACCAGGCCACATCGCCATCATACGCTTAAGGAATTACAAAGAAATCCAAATCAACAATGAAGAAACGAAACCAGCGGAGAAAGTTACTGGAGAGCCAGTCGATATCGACCAACCTAAGTCGATGTCGACTGACCCACTCGATGCCAAACCTACTGTCGATGTTGACCCTGCCGAGGCATACCCAGAATTGACCGTAGCAGTCGATGTCGACACCCCTGTCGATGTCGACCAGTCATCTACACCACCTTGGGCAAATCCCGCTCCGAAAAAAAAAAGCCACTCCCATTCCCCTCCAAAGTACTAAGGGACCCTACAGACGTAAAGTTTCAAAGATTTGTGAAGGTAATCCAAGGCATGAACGTTACCATACCATTCACGGAGGCGCTTCATGAGATGCCATCATACGTCCAGTTCCTAAAGGACATCTTGAGCAAGAAGCGATCAATCGCTGAGATCGCAGAGGAGTGCAGCAAAGTAGACTACCCGGAGAAAAGAAGTGATCCGGGGAGATTTTCCATTACAATTGGGCTTGGCCAACATCGCTATAAGGCATTGTGCGACTTAGGGGCTAGCATAAGCCTCATGCCTTTGTCCATATGGTCAAAGGTCAGCATTGGAGCCTTGGAGCCTATAGATATGAAGCTTTATATGGCCAAAAACAATTCGTGAAGCCCACATGCATAATTGATGACGTCCTAGTCAAGTTGGGTAAGTTTTATGTACCCACATATTTCATTGTGCTAGATATGGCGGAGGATCCTACATGCCCCATCATCCTAGGGAGGTCGTTCCTCGCTATGGCCGATGCCAATATCAGCGTGAGAAAGGTACTATTGTCATTCACAATTGGCAATGAAGTCATAGAGTTCTCCTTCAACCCTACTATGAAGGAGGTGAACCAAATGGAAGTCAAAGCCGTACATGTAATAAGGAGAGTAATCGTTTGTGATGAACCAACAGAGAGGACCTTGATCAATGAAGAAATAGAGGAGAGGGCCATGAAGGCCCAAATGGAGGAGCTTTTGGCTATTTGGCACCAAACCGACAAAGAAGAAGAGCATGAAAAAGCACTTCATGTCGACACCCACCAGTCGATGTCGAGCACCTTGGAGCCCGATCGAATGCCAGAAGCTAAATATGGGGTCGACGCAGATGAATCACCCGAGATCGACCAGAATCAGTCGATATCGACTGGACCTAATCGAGATCGACTCCCCCTAATTGCCCACCGTCCATCGATTGCACCTCCAGAAGAAAAGCCACTCAATGTCGACCCCTGTACTCGATGTCGAGCACTCCCTCAAAGCCTAAACGACTCAACGGTAAGTCAAGGTAAAGATCCTCATCCTTCAGAACTTAAAGATAAATATCCCTATGAAAAAAGTATCCTTGTTTGTATGCCTTACTAATGTGACAGGAAAGCTAATAAGTGCATATAAGGCGGGCGACAAGGTGCTTATGGAGCAATGCAATATTATGGGATGCAAGAGAAAGGATGGAAGAAAAAGAGGATCAGTGACCATCGACAAGGTCTATCCAGGAAGGTTGGAGCTTAGAGACAAAAAGGGAAAGATGTTCAAAGTAGAGCTTGAAAGCCCTGAAGAGGACGTGCGAGCAATATGGTCCCTATATGTCCCATCTTGGATAGAAGCGCGAAAGAAGTAGGCTTAGCGACTATCAAATCTAGAGCATGTACATAGACTTATGTTTTTAGATAGTTTGGTTTTTAGAGTTTTGGATTTGTTTTGAAACTTTAAACTTATGTTTTTGGATTTTCGGGTGAAGACTAACAATTTCAGGTAGACGGAACTGCAAAGTTTGGTCGACATTGACCAAGGCAAATCGAGTAGAGCAATTGTGATCGAGCCAAGATCACCCTGAGTTGAAGCAAGAGGTCAAAGTCGATCGACCCAGTCGATATCGACATCCCTACTCGATCTTGACCTCTCCTACAGACGTACCTATTTTGAGCCGTTACGACGTTTTCTAGTTAGTTCTCTTTGATTCCACTTCTAATTTTATTTTTACAATGGGGACACTGTAAGATTTAAGTATGGGGTGGGGGTAAAAGCATCCTAACATATCTCGCTCAATTGCAATTTGTTAGTTTATCTAAAGTCTTATTTTTTCATACATGGTTAGTTCTTATATATTAGGCATCATATATACATATTTTCTCGAGAGCATAAAGTTTACAATTCATAGAGATTTTTTAAAAAAAGTACCCCCATTGAAAAAATTAAAAAACGTCATGGAAGTAGTTACAAGACTCGACGATGCAAAAATAGATCCATTAGAGATATAGCAATTAAATTGCCTAGTAAAGGGAATTCTCAATAAAGTGCAATTTTTTAGAGAAACCCATGAAAGGAGTAAAATTTGAAGTTGTTTTTGACATGTGCATGATAAGAGGACGAAGGACTTTATTTTCCATTCATGCATTATTTACCTTAGCCATTACCCATGCTTATTGCCTTTACTTCATATACAAAGCCATATGTGCTTAATGTCATATTTGCTCCACAAGTTCGTAAATTGCCCATTTTTATACCTTTTTACCCATCCGGGAGATTTTGTTATAGAATGGATGATATATTATGGAGTTGTTATATGGTTGATATGTTGTGAAGTTATTATAAAGTTGATCGAAGGAATTTTATTTGGAAAATTTAATGAGTTAAAAGAAAATCCGGTCACCTAGGAGTTAGGTGAATCAACCCTGCTTGCAGAGGATAAAATTCACGCAAGATGGGATATCAGGTAAGGAGTCTGAAACACTAAGTATCCGGGGCCATTCATGACCCCATGTTTGTGACTCGCGAGAAGGCAGCGTTAAGGTTAGAGAGGTAAAAGCATACAAATGAAAAAAGCAAAGATCATTATAAGGAAGAAGAATGTGGAAATCATAAAGGAGAAAATGCATTAAAGAAAGAAAGTTTGGAAGTTTCTCCCGTATTAAGCACCACATTGCCAAATATAGCCCAAAAGAAAGTTTGGAAGTTTCTCCTCGTATTAAGCACCACATTGCCAAATATAGCCCACCACTATACCTTTTACCCACTCTTCACCATTGCACATAAAAGTCCTCTTGATTATTAATGCTATGTTACAAATTGTTTTTGCATAACCCTCCTTTTGTGCGAGATGTTGCTTTTCATTCACATGCATGGATTTGAAGGCATTAGTACCTTTGCGAGGATGGTAATTGATTATAGCGTTATATGAGAATGGATCTACGATATTGAGAGTTGAGTCCTTCCCCTGAATGACCAATAAAAGTATTGCTTGGGGACAAGCAAGCTTAACTATAGGGTGTTTGATGTGCACTTATTTTACCTTGTTTCATGCTTACACTATTCCGTTTTTATGCATATTTTATACTTTTGGGTTAGGAAAGTAGTGAATTTTTGTAGTTTGAGTTCATTTGCAAGATATAGAGGTCTACACAAATTTTGGTTTGATTTCGTAGGAAATAGAGCATTTTGGAGTAGAAACAAGACACTGGAGAAGAGCTTGATCTGGAGCAAAGGCACTTGATCTCGACCACCTAACTCGATATCGAATGAAGCACCCGAGGTCGACTGAAGGAAAAGATCCAAATCGAGACTAAGGCAGGGTCGACCAGAAATCAACCATGTCGACTCGACATGAGGCACTCGACATTGAGTGGTCCACTCGACATTGTCTTGAGGACAGACGCGTAAGAGATGCGGATTGGACCAGATCTTTAGGAGATTTACTTAGCCACGATATATTCTATCATCTACCAAGATCATCTATCATTAGGGGTATATTCCAAGCATGTTAGGGAATATTACCTATTTTATTATTTTAATTTAGGATATAATTTAGTTTAGATAGAATTTCCTTTTACCAATCTAAGTAGGATTAGGACTCCAATCCTTGGCTTGCAAGGGTTGTGAGGCTATAAATAAACCCCAAGGGGGCTGGCATTCAATCATCCATTCCACAAGCAATTGTGCAACAAACAAGGAAGAGAAGGAGAGACGAGTAGAGAGAGATAGAGAAAAGGCGGTGGTTGTACGATTAAAGTTTCCTTTAAAGTTTAATGCAAAGTTGTTTCTTTTATTCAATGATGTTTTCCCCGATGAGGCATGAGTAGTCATCTTACTTTTAGGGTCGGGGTGAGCCCGACAATAGCCATGTAAGTATGCTTGAATTTCTTATTTGATTATGCGATTTCATCTTTTACATCGCGCTCAATCCTTCATGAGAATTTAGGATCATTCCTTATTTACCTTATATGAAGCGAAAGTGGATTATATATGTGAATTTTGATAGTAATTAGATTTTGCTTGCAAAAGTTGACTAAACCCTAATTATGAAAAGGATAGAAACAATTAGGTTTTTATGCGAAAGCCGCTATATTCCTAATTGATTGATGATAAAAACATGATCTTTTATGTGATTTATGTATTAGTGCATTCATGGTTATTGTCGTGGTGAATCCCTACCTTAGGAGCTTTTAGTTATATGAAGAAAAACCCAACAAAAATCTTTCTTTTATTTATTTCCTTTATTATTCAGTTTTCGTTCATTATTTCTGGTTACTGTTTGCGAAACAACTCGAGATCGACACCCACACTTGATATCAGGTAAACTGCATCGAAGGAAAGCAAGTCGATGATCTTCTGAGTCGATAGTGAAGCACTGATCCGCTTGACATTGATCACCCTTGTCGATATCGAGTGCCTTCTATTTCTTCTGCATGTTTCACAGATCGACGCACACAATAGGAATTGATAGCCCCTGTCGATATCGATCTATCAAATCGATATTGAGGCTTCTAGTCGACACATCCCAGGATTTCACAAAGACTATTCAGGAACCGCTAACTCGCCTCCTCGAGGATCGATCCAGATTCCCTACTGCTACATCAGGAGGGAGTCTTGAATTTATTTACTAGGAAAGGAATTTGGTTCAAATTTATATATTTTATTTATGTATCTGGGTTTCCCTCCTAACAGTACAACTTGCCATGGCGGAGCCGGGTCCAAACCAAAACACAAAAAGCATAAGGGTGAAAACTTTCAAAGAAATTCAATAGAGGTCAGTCTCTCAGTCATTATTTGCCCAGAATGATTCCCCGCCATAGAAGCATGGATCACACATAATCTGCAAACAAGCCTAAAAACAATATGCAGGGCAAGGAGTCAGACTGAGGCCCAAACGCATTCTGGGTCCCACAAGTAGGTATACAAATACGCTATTCCTAATAAAGATGCTTTTAATGCAGAACGGAACTTAACACGCAAGTCATGCTTATCAGGATATAATACGCGAAAATACAGTAAATGGCCCAAAGAATACCAAGAAGGATATCCCTCTCCTACCTCTACCCCCTTCACGTTAGGGCGGAGACTGGACAGTACGGTGCTATAACATAGAAATTTCCATTCGCAGATGGTATATGTGCGCATTTTAAACCAACATGCTCATAAAGTGAATCAAGCTCGCAAGCTCGACCTGTACACTGACTCAATAAGGACAAACCCGATGAGACTGGGTCGTCTCATGACCCTAGCAATGACTCTAAGACTCACAAATAACGACCGTTCTTTTTTTAAACCCACAAGGAGAAAGGTTTATTCTGATCAGTTTGAGTAAGCCCATAAAGGAACTTATCTGAAAAGCCGAACAACAAGGGAATAGAGGGGCCGATGTCCAACCTACACTAAGCACCTAATGAATCACAAGGAAGTTATAAGTACTCAATCCTTCTAACTATTCATGACAGAACACACATTCAAAAGCATTTCCCAAAATCGTTTGATCATTCAAAACAGTTGAAAACACGGATAACATCCGAAAGCCGAGATATCCAAAAGTCAGTTAATTCATAATAGTTTCCCATATTTCGATGTTAATATTCCAACGTTAGTCATTTGTCCAAGGTCTCAGTCTAGTTAACGAGTCAAGAAGGTCCGGTTAAAAGGGTCCATAGTCCAATAAGTCGGATAAGTCCATTAAACAAGGTTTGGCGGGTTTGATTCATAAAGTACAGTCCGTTCAAGGTAATTTGCAAATCGTTAAGTTCAGTTAGGTGGTTAAGGTGAGATTGTTAAAGGAATCCCGACATATCTGTTTGAAAACATAAAAGTCTCTTAAAAGCATTTCAGACTATTCAAAACAACATGCTTAGAACATTTCAATTTTCCGTTAAAATCATATTTTAATTTATTAAAATAATCTTGGAATACTATTTTCAAAATCCAAATTTTGAATCGACAAGAAACATGACGCAAATTAAACCAACCCAAAACCGAGTCAAGGGCCCAAGAGACAATGGCGCCGACCTCAACCAAGGCATTCTAGCCTAGTTTCGCCACGGCGAAACTGGCTTCCAGGGCTCCCACGAGAAAGGGCTCTCGCTAGCCACAAGAGGCAGTTTTCGCCGCAGGGAAAGTCGTGCTCGTGGCCGCGGTGTCTCCTTCTTCTTCCTCTCGCTTGGTTCCAACTCTCCGCGATGACCATGGTTTCGCCGCGGCGAGACTCGAACATGTTGGCTCATTTTTGCCATGAATCGAATCCGTTTTAACCCAAACTAATTCTAAAATAAAGCTAAGCCTATTTCTACCATGATCAACACAAAAGGACTCAAACGCAGACTAAAGGGGGAGAGCGGAAGAGGGATTACCTAAGCTTCTTCGAAGATCTTTTTCAATCCTCCAACAGTGGTCCTTCAAGCTCCGATTTGACTAGGAAAGAGTGCAAATGCGCCTAGGGAAGTTAGAGGATGAGTAAAAATCCACCTTTATAAGGTTTTCAACTAAAAACGAATAAAAACGAAGGGATTTAGCTCACCTTCGTAGAACAGGGGAATTGAGGGGAAATGGATTAAGAGGGGCTCCTGCAGATATGAGATCTGCTTCTTTTTAGCCTTGAAAGGTAAGGGAGGTAGTAAGAATCAAGTGTGAAGAAACGGGGAAGGAAAATGAAGCAAGACGAGGGAGAACGAGACAATTTACCGCAACGACGACGGAACTCAGTTCTTCCTCACAGCGGCAGAAGGGGTCTCACATCGGCGACCAGTGCATTTCTCATTTCCAGGTTCCTCTTCATGGCGGCGACCAAGAACTCGCGGCCGCGACTGGGTCAGTGGCTCTTGCTCTTGAGTGGAATCAACGTTCGACCTTCGTTTTTGGTGCTTGATCTTTGAGGGGAGGTTTTTGGAGGTGGGTTTTGGGGAGTTTTGTGGCTGAGAAATACAAAGGAAGAGTTTGAGGGAGGGTAAAATGGATTGAAGAGGAGAGGGTGAGTGAGTAGATTAGGGTTCTGATTTTATTTTCAATGGGGGGAGGAGTGAGGCTAGGGTTTGGAGAGAGTGGCTCAGAATTTTAGGATGATTTGGGTCTCATTTGGGGATTGATGCTTCCCTTAAATAGGAGAACAAAGTGGCTCTCTAGGGTTTTTTAAGGGGAAAAGGACACCATTAAGAGAGTGTGGGAAGGAAGGGAGGAGAGAGAGAGAGAGATAGAGATTCCGCTCGTCCGACCCCGAATCCCGACACTCGAAAGGTTTAAAACCGAATTTTTGAATATTTCAAAACAACTAACGAGGCTCCAAGTTTGCAAATTTGAACTCGATAGCAGAAACAAGATTTTCGAAGTTAAAATTTCCATGTGATGCTGGAATTATTTTAAATGGTATTTCCAACTTTCCAAATCGAGTATTTAAATACTGATTACATTTCCGACCTTTACACTTGGGTTCGATTTTAGTTTATTTATTTAATTATATATTTATTTAACTATTATTTAGATATTGTTTATTTAATTATCTACTTTAAGCTATTTAAAGATATGATTTTAGTGTTTATATAATTGTATATTTGTATTGTTTTGATATTGGGTGTGTTATTTAAATAATCCTTCGGATTATTGATTCTTTATTGTTTATTTAGTTATTTAAATTATATTATTTTTATGAATTATTTATTTCCTTATTTTATTGAAAATGATTGTGTGAATATTTTAATTGGCATCTAATTGGTTAGTTTGAACTATTGGTTGTTAAAATATTTCTAAATGCCGGAATTGTTTTGTTAAACGGAGTTGTTAAAAATGGATTGAAAAGGGATTTGAATGTTTTGATGGAGACTTTTGGGACGATCCTTTTTTAACGAGACTATTTGAACTTTAATTGTTGGACTTGAACTGGGACCTTGACTTATGACTTGAACTGTGACATGGCATGGACTCAGATTGAACTGATATTGTTGTACTGATGGGATTTGTGAGATTCAGAGTTGAGATGAGATGATGGATTGAGTAATGAGAATAAAATTTTTAATGTGTCGGATTTTGAAAATGAAATGTTTAACCTATCTTCTTTTTGTGAAGTTTTCTCTCTGTGTTTTTTTATGCTTAGTTTAATTTAGACTTAGACTTATTTGTGTTATTTACTCATATCTGCTAGGTGATTTGTGACCTGTCTGGACTACTATTTGCTTGCTGGCTTACTTTTATTGTTAAGCATCTTCATGTAAGTCCTCTGGGGCTTACTCAAGTGATTAGACCTCGTGCTTGATGTGTCATATAGTATGTAGGCATTATAACAACATGTCATATAGTAGCATACCTAGGTTCTGCATTAACGGATGAGCATATGTATTCTGAATACGAATGTTAGAAATGGTCGTAAGTCATGAGTCTAGGGTCTTTGCTATGGTCATAGGACAACCCAGCCCCATTGAGTTGTCCCGAGTCGAGTCATATGAGTCTGATTTTGCGAGCATGACTTTTGAGATTGAGGTATTTATACATTGAGCATGATATATGACCGCAACTATGGCTGAGTCTCCACCCTATGTATGGGAGTGGAATGGGTATCCACCCTAGGTATGGGAGTGGTTGATTTGCCACCCTATGTATGGGTGCGGGTTTTTAGTGTGATCGATATGGCACTTGGCATTCTGTGCGAGATCCCATTTACTTGCTTTCTACATTATATATAATTGTCAGCATGCTTGCATGTTTAATATTTCAGTATTACATTAGATCATTTCTCATCTAGTTTTAGAGTGTATTATATGTCCTCAGCGAGGTCTTTCGGGCCCGCATGAGTGGCTCGACCTTGACTCATGGTATAGTTTTAGGTTTCCGTTCTCTTGCTTGATCCGTGCTGTTATGGTGGGGGATACCTATGACGTAGTTGGAGAGAGAGACTGGCTATGGACTTCATCCTTTTGATATTTTGCACTTTATATTTCCTTCGTAGTTTGGTTTTGAACCGGCTCTGTCATGGCAGCTATGTATCATTTTGGGGTTGTTGTTGTTTTTTACGAAACCATATGCGACTTAGAAACTAGGACAGGTTCGGTGTGCATACACTCGGTCCTCATCCCCAATGGACCTATCGCAAATTTAGGGTACGAAATCCCTTCTTTTAGTGATAACACTTTGTTTTGAAACTCAACTCGTACTCAACTTGCAAGATCCGAACGAAGGTATCTAATCATTCGAAACGTAACACAAGTTTCTTAACTTGTGTCGTTACAAAGGTAGTATCAGAGCTTGGGTTGTGCGATTCGAGTACAATTGGGTTGTGAATTGCTTTTATAAAACCGCCTAATGATTTTAAAGGATTTTCAACGGATTACAAAAAGGGAAAACGAATTTAATGAACCTAACCCCTAAAGTAAGATATAGGAAGAGATAGTAGTGTGGGTATGATGTGCGCCTATTTCACCATGTTTCATGCTTACATTGATCCCGTTTCTTATGCATATTTTATACTTTTGGGTTGGGAAAGTAGTGAATTTGTGTAGTTTGATTTTATTTGCAAGATATAGAGGTCTACACAAGTTTTGGTTTAATTTCGCAGGAAATGGAACGTTTAAGAGCGATTACAAGACACTGGAGAAGCTCTCGACATAGAGCAAGTCACTCAATCTCGACTACATGCCTGGACATCGACCAAAGCATCTGAGGTCGACTGAAGAAAAAGAGCAAGATAAAAAATGAAGGCACTCGACATCGATCAGTCCACTCGACATCGACTAGAGGAACAGACGCGTATGAGATATGTGATGGGCCGGATCCTTGGGAGATTACTTAGCCACGCGATTTATCTATCATCTTTCAAAGATCTTTTATCCTTATGGGTATATTCCAATTTATCCTAGGGAATATTACCTTTAGATATATTTATTTTAAGATAGAATTTAGTTTTACATAAAGTTTTATCTACCAAATTATTAGGATAGGACTCCTATCCCAGGCTAGCAAGGAAAGTGAGGCTATAAATAAAGCCCTAAGGGGCTTGTTTTAGGAATCATTCCATTCTTGAGCAATCAAGCAACCAAAAAGAAGAAGAGATAGAGTGAGTAGGAGATAGAGAGAGAAGGCGATGTTTGGTTGTACGGTTCAAGTTTCCAAGTTTTAATGCATGTTTGTTTCTTATTCAATCATGTCTTCCCCAATGATGCGTGAGTAGTCGCCCTACTTCTAGGGTCGGGGTGAGCCTGATAATAGCCATGTAAGTATGCCTACATCCCTAAATTGAGTATGTGTTTTCATTTTCTATCCCGCGCTTAATCCTTTATAAGAATTTAGGATAATTCCTTATTTACCTTATATGAAACAAAAGTGGATTATATGTGAATTTGGATAGTAATTAGGTTTTATTGGCAAAAGTTGACTAAACCCTAATTATGAAAATGATAGAAACAATTAGGTATTTATGCAAAAGCTTCTATATTCCTATTTGTTGATTAATGAAAGTTGTCATATGATGATAAAAACATAAACTTTTATGTGATTTAAGTGTTAATGCATGCATGGCAATTATCTTGGTGAATCCCTACCTTAGGAGCTTTTAGATTATATTTGCAAAAACCAATAAAAATTCATTCTTTTATTATTCTTTCCGTATTACTGTTTTCTGTCTTTTACTGTTATGAATCTGCAATGACACTCGAGATCGACCCTATCACTCGATATCGAGACCCCTGCAACTGAAGGAATCAAGTCGACGGTGTTTTGTGTCGTCAAGTGAGAACTAACCAGTCGAGACCGACCTATCTAGTCGACATCGACCTCTCTAGTCGACATCGACTTCTCTATTTGTTTTGTAGCATTTGCAGATCGATAGGAAAGCACTAGAAATCAACAGCCCCTATCAACATCAACCAAACTAGTCGATATCGAGGATTCTCATTGACACATACAAGAACTTCGCAAGACTATTCATGAACCGCTGACTTGCCTCGTCAAGGATTGATCCTGATTCCCTACTGCTGCATCGGGAGGGAGTCTTGAAATTTATTTTCTAGGGAAGGAATTGGTTTGATTTACGTATTTTATTTTTATATTTAGATTTCCCTCCTAACAGGGTAGAAAGGCGATTGACCGTCTCTTATGGACGTAGATCTGGGAATCGGTAAACTAACCTTAACTTTATACTTTATAGAGGGCCTGGAAGACTCCAAGGAGCTTGCACCTCGGTGGTTGGAGTAGCAGGGTAAGATATAGAGACCAAGAGGTTAGTTGCCCCACTAGTCAGTTGCCCCTCGAAGGGCAGCTTCTAGATAGCTTCTGTGATTTATAAACCGTGCCTAAGGGCATTCCTCCTCGAAAGGAATTTGATTATACATCGTTGAGTGCTTATGTGCTAGATGCCTCATTTAGATGCTCTTCTTTATGTGTTGTTTTCCTTGGTCAATAATTTTTATTCGATGTATTTTTAGGAGTACATTGAAATTCTGTGGATAGGGTGGCAAAATGTTCCTTCTTATCGTATGGTCGAGAAATGTAGTTCTTATGGGGTGGTTGTTCCACACCCTTCATTCATTGGCATCATGATCCTTTCATTTTTCATTTTACTTTTTTTTTTACCTTCCTTCCATATTGGCAAATCATTCATGTAAAATCGGGTTGGTAATCTCACTACGTTCATGATTCATGTTCGAGTGCGTCGAATTCTTGAGTGCATGATGTGAGAGTTTTATTAAAGTAGGAATGGGTGAGACTTAAGGATAATTGCTAGAGTAAGAATGGGGCAGTATTTGAAATGTGCAGAATTGGTATTGAATGTCTAAGGTACAAGGTAAGGAAGAGTTGGGAGGTTCACTTAGTCAAATTAGAGGCGCTACCAAACCTTGCTTTGGGATACTTGCAGGGATTAGGGATCTAAATTTTTGTTTTACTTGATTGAGGATACGGAATGAGAGGATGACTCTTATAAGGTTTGTAGTGGAAGATGATCCTTTAGAGGTGGATTAGCGATGGTTATACCTACGAATAAGGGTAGTAGAATGAGGATATAGGTAGAGGGATTGACTTCGGTAAGAAGGTCTAATTTGGTCGTGCATGGGTTGGAGGTGACTTTGAGGAATATATATAGATGAGGAAAGAAAATTGTTAGGATAGAGATGATTTGAGGGCCACTTCAATCGTGAGTATGATTGATGGATATATGACGTTGGGAAATTTTACGTGTAGAATACAGGGAACTATTCGAGTAGAAGATATTTAGGTGCTAATGGTTGTAGGCAATGGAAATCTATGCTTGTGACATCTTAGGAGAATTGAATGACTAGGCATGGAAATTTTTGGGGAAGTTAGAATAGGACTACATGTGAAGGTTTGAATCGTTTAGGATAATAGCAATATTTGAGCGGTAATTGGCGTTTCGAGTAAGTATGTTGTGATTTTGGGAAGTAAGGGAGATAGGATTTGGTTCATGAGTGCTCGTATGACTTGCTTAGGCAAAACTCATGTGTGGTTCAATTGGGAAGAGATGTAGTTAAGGTTATGCTAAAAGATTCGAGATTCGGGAGCTTTCAAACCTTTGTATGAGTTGATGATGAGATAGGAAGGAGATGAGGTTTTGGAGTATTTGATCTTGATTGATGATAATTGGGTGAATTATTAATTAAGGTTTTAGGCGGGTGAATAGGAAAATTAGAATCGTAAGCTTGAGACTGTACGTGAGTAATTGGGGAACTTGGTTGACTTGGGTAGTTAGATTCTTCATGGTGAATTTTGGGTGAGTTGTAGGCCTTTAGACTTTTGGGAAAATCGATAAGAACACCTAGAGGTTTGTTCTACGGAGAGTTAGACGCACTAGGATTTGGGATTCGGAACATGGCTTAAGTCTTCTTAATAGTCATTTACGTTTTATTGAGTACTTCTATGCTACGTGTTGTGTCGTTGCTTTCACTCCAGCGATCATGGTTGACACCCAACATGGACAGACCAGGCGTGGAGGCCAAGTGCGTAGAGGTAGGGGACGACTCCCTCATAGGGTAGCTACTATCATGGTTGACGCTGACGTTCAGACACATGAGGACGACGGGATTCAAATTCACTTGCAGCAGACTACCCCTGGACAGATGGACTAAGCCACACTTCTGGAGATATTGAGAGAGGTTCTTGGAGAGTCACAGTTGGCTGCATCCGAGACACAGACTCCGATCGAGCAGCCTGCAACACCCGAGCTCGTCCCATCTACTCTTGCTTTCATTGCGCGACCAGAGAAGCGCATCGACAGGGTGAAGGCCATGAAGCAGTGCCACCCACCGCATTTCTCAAAAGACATCGAAGAGGACGTAGAGATGTAGTTCCATCAGCTGGATGGGATCTTCGACTTCATTGATGCACCAGTTGGGGAGCGTCAGAGGATGTCAGTAAGACTTTTGCTGAAGGATGCCTTCGATCACTCGTTCCTGCACAAGATGGATCGGACTGAGTGGAGTTATGATGACTTCCGGGCTTTGATGCTGAGGGAGTACAGTCCAGCTGGGACCAGCCAGAGAGGTTGGATTCTACCATGGAGCATACAAGTCATCGATTCATGTTCCCGAGGTTGTTCTCCTGTTTAAGAAGGAGTTGGTATATTATGCCCATCTCTGCCCTACTGACGAGAGTTGCATTCGATTACGGTCGATGAGATTATCACTACTTATTCTGTTGCACGCTTCTAGCTTGAGCGCATTATCATTCGATCATTTTTTGGAGGTGATTCTTCTGTACGATCAGTAGCGTATCCTATCTACTACAACCTATACATTCTCTCGTTCCGAGGGGAAGAGGTCGAGACCTATCGAGCCAAGATAGGATGAGGGGCCCAGAGGATTTGGAGGAGGATTCGAAGGAGGTGTACCAAGGATGCCATCAGCACCATCTACTCCGAGTAGGGATGTCCGAGTTAGAAATATTACTTGCCATGGTTGTTATTAGGATGGACACACTCTACGATACTGTCCGAGGAAAGTTGCATTATGCTTAACGTGCAGGGCCCACGGATATAGGTTGTACCGTTGCCCCTACACTAGAGGGACTCCATCTACACCAGCCCTCCGACTTCCCGAGGCTCCTAGACCACTACTACTAGCAAACCCTTATGACCAAGGGAGAGGATCTGCAGTGGGTAGAGGATGAGGGGGTAGAGGATCCGAGGTTGGCAGAGGCCAAGGTCATGGGGGACACTCATCGGGAGGGCGAGACACTAGCCCGCCCCCACCGCCCCCCATTTATCAAATGAGCACAGAGGAGTATTCCGCCTCTCCTATTGTAGGTAGTGTGGTTCCACATGATTGACTCTGTGTTTAAATTGTATGCTCGATTGTGCCTCTCTAATTTGATAGTTATGTGCAATTTCTATGAATACATAACAGGCTGATACCTTGATGTGTTAATATCTTGAACTGAGAATGTTGAGATCGACTTTCAGAATGAACTTAAGAAGTGGAATATGAGACTAGCCTTTAGAGGAGGATATTGCCACCTCTTGAGTTCTTGAAACCCGATTGACTGACATGGGAAGAAACGACTGGAGTTTTGAAAGATCTCGTTGATTTTAAAAAGATTTTAGTCTCAGAGACGAGACTTATTTTTAGAGATGGATGGTGTAAAGACCGAGATTTTTTAATATTATTTTTATAATTACATATTTTATTTCAAATTAAAATTTATTTAATTTCTAAAACCCTAAATTTTTTTGAATAATTTCGTCTTCGAGCAAACGATTTATTTGAATTCTTTCGAACAAATTCCGACACAAACTTGTTATTCAAATTTGAAAACGAATTTATTTCTGCTTTATTCTTCCGAGGCTTGGAAATATTTTTGAGTTTTTTATTTAATTTAGATTTGAATATTCATTTCAAATTTATTTCAATCGTGTCGGTTTAAGGTTGGAAAGCGGATTTCGGGATTTATTTCCAAGTATTTAATTCGACTTTTCTCTCACAACCCATACCTTTCACATCTCAGCCACCCTCCGACCTAACACTGCAGCACCCCTACCCCCCCCCCCCACACTCCTAGATGTAAACCCCCCTTTCCCTATAAAATCATCTCCATCCCTCCTCCTTTCATTCACCCCGTCACCATCATTCTCTTGCACTCCATCCCTCCATCTTTCATCTGTCTTCACCTCGTCCCTCCTTCTGTTCTCCTTGTTTTCCAGTAACACCATCACTACCACCACTCTGCTGCTCCTCCTTCATCACCACCTATTGTCCATGACACCATCAACTTCCACTGCGTACTCTCTGTTTTCGAAGCTCGATACCACCGAGCACCTCCGCCACCTTCATCCTCCTTCCTCCAAACCGTAGCATCTGATCTCCATCACCCCTAATGTCCACAAGCGCCCTACAGCAGCCCCGGAGCTTCCAGTGCAACTGATGCGGTACCATCTAAGACACCTCCAGACACACCTATCATACTTAGGGATGGACCTATGACTCGAGCTCGTGCTAAAAAGCTTCAACGAGATTCATTCATGTTCGTCAGCCATGTCCTATTCTCAAGTGCGGTTCAACTTCAAGAAGAGCCATCGAAGACATATTTGTATTCTACACTTGAAGTGGTCGGTTCTCCTTAGTCACATATAGGGTCGAAGTGTTAGAACCCTTTTTATGCTATTTTTAGTAACCTTCTTTACTTAAGTTATTTTAAGGAATTTAGGGTTTTATTTTAATTTCTTTTTATTTATTATTTTTATCAAAATCAGCCTCCTAGGTCTATTAATAACAACTGATCTCCTTGTCAAGAACACACGTTCATTCTCATACATTCAATCAAAAGCTTAGTTGTGTGAAACACATTGAGTGCAAGTCGATCGATTGGAGCCTTGCTCATCGATTGCAAATTGGTATTGTTTCCACTTGGTTTGCCTTGAGTTTTTCAATCTCGCGAAGCTTGGTAAGTCTTGGTATCCACGAGCCCCCTCCTTGTGCCTCCAAGTTGTCCACTTGGTTGAGTAAGGTTGTAGGAGCGGGTTATATAGTCATCGGTGTTGGTTCTTACCTTCTACGGGAGCCTAGGGTCTTCATCTTGTTCTATATAGATCGATCCATCATCTATCTTGAGTCTCTTGTTGAATTTCGAGTCCTTTATTTGACATTACAACCGCTGCATACATCATCATGTTCATCACCTTCGAGTCTTGTTGAGTTCTTGCATCAATGTTGTTCCTTTTCTTGAATTGAGTCTTGATTTTCGAAAGATCGGGCATCCTACTGCTAACCCCGTATCAAATACCACCGAGCCACCGAAGCTCTATTGCCTTCGTTCCAGCACGAACAACTTGTTAGTAAGCCGTTCCCATCCGTTTTCGATCGGAACCACCCTTGAGCTCCACCATCTCACTCACCCACACCTAATGCAGGTCGAAGAAGCCATACCAAGCCTCCGACGATGCCCAGAACTCTGGTCGAAGCTCCGACGCCCGTGAACACCTCGGTGAGCTTCGTTCCTTTCTTTTCCTTACCTCATTTTACTTGTTTCACGTTTCTTGTGGTCGGGGAGGATAGTCGAAGAGCATGTGAGTGGTTAGGACGGGGAACGAGCCGAGCTCCGTCGAGAAAAACGGCCCAGGCCACATCAGGACAGACAAAGAAGACAACTATGTCGCGGCCGCGACACTATTCTGCAAGCCTTGGGTCCGGTTTTGGTTTATTTATTTAATTATATATTTATTTAACTATATACTTAATTATTTTTTAGATATGCTTTATTTAATTATCTACTTTAAGCTATTTAAAGATATGATTTTAGTGTTTATATAATTGTTTATTTGTGTTGTTTTGATATCGGGGGTGTTATTTAAATAATCCTTTGGATTATTGATTCTTTATTATTTATTTATTTCTTTAAATTATATTATTTTCCTGAATTATTTATTTCCTGATTTTATTAATTGTGTGAATATTTTAATTGCCATCTAATTGGTTAGTTTAAACTATTCGTTTGTTAAAATATTTCAAAATGTCGGAATTATTTCGTTAAACGGACTTGTTAAAAATGGATTGAAAAGGGATTTGAATGTTTCGATGACGACATTTGGGACGATGGCATGTTAACGAAATTATTTAACGGACTGACCTATTGGACCCTTGGACCTTTGAACTATTTAACTGAACTATTTGGTCTTTAATTGTTGGACTTGAACTGGGACTTTGACTTATGAATTGAACTGTGACATGACATGGACTGAGATTGGACTGGTATTGTTGGATTGACGAGATTAATATGAGATTCAAAATTGAGATGAGATGATGGACTGAGTAATGAGAATAAAATTTTGAATGTGTCGGATTTTGGAAATGAAATGTTTAACCTATCTGCTTTTTTGTGATGTTTTCTCTGTGTGTTTATTATGGTTAGTTTAATTTAGACTTAGATTTATTTGTGTTATTTACACATATCTGCTAGGTGATCTGTGACCTGTCTGGACTGCTATCTGCTTGCTGCCTTACTTTTGTTGTTCTGCTTCTTTATGTAAGTCCTTCGGAGCTTACTCAAGTGACTGGACCTTATGTCTAATGTGTTAAATAGTATATAGGCATTATAATAGCATGTCATGTAGTAGCATGCCTAGGTTATGCATTAACAGATGAGCATCTGTATTCTGAATGCGAATGTTAGAAATGGATGTAAGTCGTGAGTCTAGGGTCTTTGCTAGGGTCATAGGACAACCAGCCCCATTGGGTTGTCCTGAGTTGAGTCATATGAGTCTGATTTTGCGAGTATGACTTATGAGATTGAAGTATTTATACATTGAGCATGATACATGACTGCAACTACGGTTGAGTCTCCATCGTAGGTATGAGGGTGGAATGGGTATCCACCCTATGTATGAGAGTGGATGAGTCACCACCCTAGGTATGTGAGTGGTTGAGTCGCCACCCTAGGTATGGGCATGATTTTTGAGTTGGATATGCCACTTGACATTCTGTGCGGGATCTCATATAATCGTTTTCTACATTATATATAATTGTGAGCATGCTTGCGTGTTTAATATTCCAGTATTGCATTAGATCATTTCTCATCTAGGTTTAGAGCGTATTATATGTCCTCAGCGAGGTCTTCGGGATCCGCATGAGTGGCTTGACCTTGACTTGTGGTATGGTTTTAGGTACCCGTTCCTTGCTTGATCCATGTTGTTAGGCAGAAGATACCCTATGGCGCAGTTGGAGAGAGAGACTGACTATGGACTTCATCCTTTTGATATTTCATACTTTATATTTCCTTCGTATTTTGGTTTTGACTCGGCTTTGTCGTGGCAACTATGTATCATTTTGGGGTTGTTGTTATTTTTGAAGAAATCTGTGTTATGCGACTTAGAAAGTAGGACAAGTTCGGTGTGCAAACACCCGGTCTCCAATGGACCTATCGCGAATTTAGGGTACAAAATCCCTTCTTTTAGTACTAACACTTTGTTTTGAAATTCAACCGTACTCGAATTTCAAGATCTACACGAAGATATCTAATCCTTTGAAACGTAACCCGGATTCTTTAACTCGGGCTGTTACATTGGGTCTCTTATTGCTTCCTTCTTTATTTACATTATATTTTGACCTATTTTTCCCCTTATGATTGATTTTTCTACCTTGTCTCATTCTCTTTTAATGAAGGTGTTGAACAAGTTTATCTAAACTTGTGTATACATGTGGATAACAATGACATTGAAAGCACATGATGAAAAATAAGGGAAAGAGAAAGACAAGGCTCTAGCTCGGATTAAAGGATAAGATTGTAACCTTAACTCACCCAACTTCCTTGACCTGACAACGCTAACTTGGAATCTTGGGTAAGTTCTTTAGTTGTAGGGAATTGCTTTGAGGCCCCTTATACCATGTGCTTGTATTAATAATATTTTTTTGGGTGAAAGCTTGTATTAATAATCTATGCTCTTATTTTTTTGGCGTGAATATCTTGTTGGCATTATTATCTTTGCTATGATGTGTGGTGGCGATGATATATGCTTGTGTTTAGATTCGACTACAAGAGTTGGGCTAGGAGCATCTCAATGTTGGCTTTTGGTTTCTTGGTATCATTTGGGTAAGTTTCAGCCTATTGTTTATAATTGATGCTCCCATATTAGCATTCTGATTTGATGTCTTGTGAGAAGAAACCTCTCTCGGTGAAGAATCTACACACTCCCAATTTCATAGAAATCTCATATTCTACTTCTCGTGGCATTCTATTCTCTTGTTATGGTATGATATATTTGTTTTCAAAGCTTAATTAATGATATTTATCTTTTTTTTTTTTGTACAAGTCAACATTTTCTTGGTGTGTGAGTTGCCTACAATAATGGCAAGGAAGATTAGCACTATAGTCTCTAAGGCGATGAACAATACTCTAGAAGGGGGATGAATAGAGTATGCTAGATTTTCGCAATTAAAAATAACTTTAGATAAAACGTAGAGCAACTTGTCAAGACCTTGATATGACAATCAAAGTTTGACAAGCTAAAAACAAGTAATGATGATAAATGCGGAATAAATAAATGAACACCCGAATTGTGAACGAGGTTCGGCACCAACTTGGCCTACGTCCCCGCCTAAGGTTAGCAACCCGTAGGATTCAACACTTCTTATTTCACTTTCCTTGAGCCTAGAACCTCCTAGAAGAACTTCCCTTCTCCTATACAAAGCTTCACCGCTTCTATTCTAGCGCTCAACCTTACAAGAGAAATGGAAGTCCTCACAACACACGTAAGTGTGTCTAGCTAGAGTGTAGCAACATCTTAGTGTAAAACAAATGACTTGTACAATAATCTCTAGTGTCTCTCAAACTAATGTGTTTTAAACTTCTAGAATCTGAGAGCAAAATCGGATGCTTTACAAAGACTTGGGCGTAATAAAAATGTAGCTTGCTTGATTAATTTTCTTGTCCACTTGCAACGACTATAAGTAGCTGGTCTTGGAGGGAGAGCCGTTTGAAGTTTGAAATCCACTGAAATCTTTTCTTTCCAAAGTTTCCAGCCCATGATGCGCCCAATTGAGATATGAAGGAGTTTGAAATCCACTGAATCTTTTCTTTCCAAAGTTTCAAGCCCATGATGCGCCCAATTGAGATATGAAGGATTCGGCAATCTGAATTTTAATCCTTGGGCCAATTTTATGATATCTTCTTTCCTGAAAAGGGTTAGACAAAGAAGGCAAGAATATATATATATATGACAAGTGTATAAAACAGACCAGACCCAAAAAGTAAGGCCCACAAAGCCTTTTAATTTATTAGCCCACAACCTGTCAAGAGTCCATAATATATAAGATATGTTTAGGCACAAGAAAATGTATAAACGGATTTTAACGGGAAAGTTTTGGCCTTGGTTTCATAGTCGTGAAATCAAGCCTTTGTTTTGTCTTTCATCATTCTCGAAAGGACCTGCACGTGACCTGCATATTATTACCTCAAGGTCTTACAATCAAGGTGGAGTCTTCAATCTCCCCCTTGATGGAAGACAAACCATGATTCAAACTAGCCAAGCAACATATGCGTCAAAGTTATATATATATATATATATAGGGATCGACTCCGGTGAAAACCTCAAATTGTGGTAAAAACCCGTGAGGACTACTTTATATCTTGGTTTTTTTGAAACCCGTGCTAAAAACCTCAATCACACGGTGACTTTACAACTCGGTTCAACCTAAAAACTGTGCTAAAAACTCCAGTTTTAAAATAACACATGACTTTATAGTTCGGTCAAACCGAAAAATCGTGCTGAAAAGCTAATGTTTTAAAATTACGTAGTGACTTTATAGCTCGGTTTTATTCAAAACCGGGCTAAAATTTATGACTTTATAGATCGGTTCTATTCATAACCGGGCTATAAAGCAAGTGAACCGAGCTAAAAAGCCGGTCCTCACGGGTTTCTACCGCAATTTTGGTTTTTACCGGAGCGCATCCCTATATATATATATATATATATATATATATATATATATATCATAAGTGCATAAGAGCATAGAAATGTTTAGACCAACAAGGATAACCATCCAGCAAAACATCTAAAACCAACAAGATCGTCTAAAACCAACTAGAATCATTCTCCCCCTTTTTGTCTTCCAACAAAAGGGATAGAGAGAAATACGGGTTTTAAACAAAAGATCCAAGAGTTTAAAGCAGAAGCCAATTCTTTGAAAAAGTGGAAGAGAGGGGTGGAGTATCAAGGCTTTGAGGAAGATGCACCATCAGCGGACTGCTTCTTCTTCTTCCTGGAGAAGGTCTTCTTCAGTATTTTTTCAGTGACAGTGTCCTCATCATGTCATTCACCAAAGATTGGATACTGCTGCCCAGGTCCAATGTACTTCCGACGAACGCTGTCTCGAGCCTTCTCCTACCATCTCTCCATGGCCTTCCGAGTGATCTGATCTTTCAGCATCTGTGCGATCTGCCGCTTTCATTCCACGTCCCTGTACTTCTTCACAACCCCATACTCCTCCAGAGTCATAATTATGGGCTCAGTGTGAGTTGGTCGCAAAACCGGCTTGTTCTTCACCAACCTTTCACAGTTGAGGATGATGTTCCCAGTCTTCTCCCTCGTGTGATCAGTAGCCTCTTTGTCTAGTGGCATAATAGAACCAGTAGCAGTGAAGGTAAGAGCATTAAGGAGCAGCATCTGATCCAACTTACAGTTCACAATTGATAGCAGCTCATGGGTGTTGTCTTGTCTTGATACAATATCAGTACACATCCAACCCATGTCTATCATAAGGTCTTGAACATCAGTCTCAAGAGCAGCCATTCGTTCTTCAGAAACTCCTGGACCAGAGGCAGCGATTCCTTTGAGTTCTTTCTTCAGCACCCATTGGCCTATCAGATTCCTAGCAATCCCCAAACGCTCGAGGCATGCTTCATCAATCATGCTGTTGTAGGATTGTTTTTCTTCTGCAGAGATGTTAACATCAAAGAACTCGAATATTTTGGGAAGGATATTGGCATAGGGAAGAGGCATGGGACGAGAAGAAGTGGAGGCATACAACATGTAATTGAGAATGAGTTCAGGCAAATTTGGCTCATAACCGTTCATGACCAGGAATAAAATCTCAAGAAGGCTCTCAGTAATCAATTCTCGAGTGTTAATCCTTGGAAAAATGCAGCGAGCAAGTATGGCAAAGATCAATTTTGGCTGCAATTTGAGAATCGTGTGAGTGGGTTTGTGAGAGGAAGAGGAATTTGTGGGAGAGGGAAAGAAAAATTCCTCCCGTGCACGGTTAACACAATCAACACGGTCAGAAAATTCTTTTGTGGAGATCTCTCGAGGAAGATTGAGGATAAGAGCGAGGTTGTCAGCAGTGAGGCGAATTCGGGTATTTTTGAATTTAGAGACAAGGGTTAGGGTACCCTTGACTCGATGTGCAGTGAGATTAGCATAGAAAAGGCGGGTAAGATGGGGGTAGGCAAAATTGCCGGGGTTGAGAACGGACCAAAGACAGGTGGATTTGAGGAGGGAGATGCAAACCAGGGGCATGGATTCGAGCAATTTGATGTCAACAGCATCACAGAAGCATAAACGGCGATGGCCAAAGCCCTGTTCCCAGGACTCGGCCACCTTGGATGAAGCAAACCAAGAGTCAGGGATACTGGTAGATACCTGTTGAGCGCGCATGGGGGTTGATTGCGGCAGGGAATTCTTCCTCTTTTGTCGAACCAGTGGAGTGGGAGAGGAAGAGCTTGAGTCGTCAGAACTGGTGTTGGAAGGAGGGCAAATGTTCTTCCCTTTGGTGGCGGACATTTTGAAGCGCTTGGAGGAAGGTGCAGCCTGGGAAGCGAAAGAACTCTTGGAAGCCATTGATACGGTTTTTTGAGAGAAAAGAGATGGGGGTTTTTGAAAACTGGTGAAGATCAGAGAAAGGAGTGGAGAGAGAGAGTGAGTGACGGGTGAAATGATAGAGAGAAGAAGGGGTTTTTAAATAGCCGTACGGGGGGAGTCCAAAGGTCACACTCTCCTTTTGAATTTTAAAAGGAAGTTTTAAACCAACTAATTAATAAATGAAGTGGCAAAAAGAGGAAATCAGATGTAGAGGGAAGGTTTTTAAGACATGATAACTTAAAATGGGAAATAGGATAGAATATCTTGGGAAGAGAGAAAAAAAATATTTTGAAATAAAAATGTAAAAGGGAAGGAAATCAGTGAAAAATAAAAATTCCGGCAATATCTAAAAAGATATTAACGGAGTTTCTGGTCTAAATATAATATACTTTGGTTTTGATTTGCTCAAGATCATAGGGGTCAAGACCTTGAGATAATTAGTCAAAGCTTACATTTTGTAAGGGAGTGTTTGCTCCCCCTACGAAAATGCATCCCTGTTCAGCATACCAAGTTCCAATCTAATGAAGTTGAACCGTTCTTCAGACAAGGATTTAGTGAAGATATCAGCTAATTGAAATTCAGTAGATATAAAAGAGATTGATACATCACCTTTTTCCACATGATCCCTGATGAAGTGGTGTATCACATCAATGTGCTTGGTTCTTGAGTGCTATACATGATTCTTTGTAATAGAGATTCCCTGCACATGATATCCGAGAACTCCTTGCAAAGGGAGTTGTTAGTAGCACCAAATAGTATATCATCAACATAAATTTGAGCGATTAAAAGGTCATTTCCACGGGTCTTGGTAAAACGAGTTTTGTCAATCAAACCTCTTTGAAAACCATTTTCAAGAAGATACTTGGACAATCTCTCATACCAAGCTCTAGGGGCTTGGTTGAGACCGTAAAGAGCTTTGTCCAGTTTGTAAACATGATTTGGAAATTCTTCACTTTCAAATCCAGGAGGTTGAGCAACATAAACTTCTTCTTCCAAGAATCCGTTTAGAAATGCACATTTGACATCCATTTGAAATAATTTAATTCTCATATAAGATGCAAAAGCTAGTAATATGCGTATAGCTTCTAACCTTGCTACGGGAGCAAAAGTCTCCTTGTAGTCTATACCTTCTTCTTGGTTATAGCCTTGAGCCACCAGCCTTGCCTTGTTTCGAATGATTTTGCCTGCTTCATCTAGTTTGTTTCTGAAGACCCATCGAGTTCCAATGGCAGATTGATGGTTTGGTTTGGGTTGAAGAGTCCAAACCTTGTTCCTCTCAAATTCATTTAACTCATTTTGCATTACAGTAATCCAGTCCGAGTCCTTGAGTGCCTCAGCAGGTGTTTTTGGTTCTACAAGAGAGACAAAGGCATAGAAGGCACAAAGGTTTTTCAATTTAGAACGAGTCTAGATACTTGATAGTGGATCTGAGATGATATCCTGAGCTGAATGGGATGAGGCATGTTTGAACTTTCGTTGTTTTGGGTAGTAATCATCGATGGCAACATTTGGTCTCTCCTCAAGGTCTTGAGATACACTATTAGAGCTGGGTTCCTCACTATTTGTATTCCCTTCATTCTGATTTTGTAGTTGCTCCTCAAGGTCTTGAGATAGTTCATGTGTGTCAAGAATCTTCTCTTGCATGTTGAGTTCTTGATCCTTCCTGGTTCCAGATTTATCTTCTTCTTCTCCATCCGAATCACGATGATTTAAATTAAGATCTGCAAAACTTTCACTTAACACACCATTATTGCTTTCGTCGAATATCACATGGATACTCTCCTCAACAATTTTGGTGCGCTTGTTATAGATTCTATAAGCTTTGCTATTTGAAGAGTAACCAAGAAAAATGCCTTCGTCACTACGAGCATCAAATTTCCCAAGGTTATCTTTGTCATTGTTATGAACAATGCAAGTACATCCAAAAGGTTTAAAATAGGAAATGTTTGGCTTTCTTCCTTTGAAAAGTTCATAAGGAGTTTTCTTTAAGATGGGATGAATCAAGCAACGATTTAGGATATAGTTAGCTGTATTAACAGCCTCTGCCCAATAAATCTTTGGCAAACCATTTTCTAAAAGCATTGTCCTAGACATGTCCTCTAGGGTGCGGTTCTTTCGTTCCACAACCCCATTTTGTTGAGGAGTTCTAGGAGCGGAGAAGTTGTGTGAAATCCCATATTTTGCACAAAACAAATCAAAATTAAGTTGATCAAATTCTCTACCATGATCGCTCCTAATGGAAACAATTGGTATGTTTTTCAAGGTTTGTAACTCCTTACAAAGTTTTGAAAACTCGAACAAAGCCTCTGATTTTTCTCTAAGAAAGGAAATCCAAGTAAAACGGGAAAAATCATCAATAATAACTAGGATGTACTATTACCCTTTGGAGATTTGATGCGCATAGGACCACATAAATCCATATGTAAAAGTTCAAGGGGTCGAGAAGAACTTACAACCTTCTTGGGTTTAAAGGACCCACGAGTTTGTTTACCTCTTGTACAGGCATTGCACAGTGCCTCACTTTTGTAGTTTAAGTCAGGCAGTCCTCTTACAAGATCTCTAGACTTCAGTTTGTTGAGAGTGTGCATGCTTACATGTCCTAGCCTTCTGTGCCAAAGACTTGGGTCGTCTGTCAAGGCCTTGAGTCACTTTAGATGAGTTCCTGCAATCTGGTTAGCATTTACAGCATAGGTATTATTGTGCCTGTGAGCAGTGAGGATAAGATCTCCTGTCTTTTCATTTCTGACTTCACACTTGTGCTTGTCAAAATCAACTTTATTTCCCCTGTCACACAGTTGAGATACACTTAAAAGATTATATTTTAGTCCATCAACAAGATATACATCTTTAATGCAAGTAGAGGAATTGCTACCAATATTACCAATACCAATAATATTGCACTTCCCTTTATCACCAAGTGTAATTGACCAAGTGGTCTGTTCTTTTAGATTATGAAACAAAGATTTCTTCCCACTCATGTGTCGAGAGCATCCACTGTCCATAATCCATTTTGGCTCCTTGGTCTTGGTGATATCCTGCAAAACAAACATCAACCCTTCCGGCTAGACCAATATATAGATTTAGATTCATAATGGGGATAGACCATGTCGGGTAGTCTGGTCCCTTTAGGAACCCAAACTTGCCTTATCTGTTCGTTTAAGTGCACTGGAAATGTATTTCTAATGATGTGAGGATCCCTTCGTCTATAGGGACAGGTTTCCTTCACATGCCCTTTCTTACAACAGTAAAAACAAGTAGGTGAGCGCCAATTACCTTTAGCTTTAACAAAAGTGGTACTGGGTTTCTTTGGAAAAATTTTATTGTATCCAATGCCACTTTTATTTATAGATAGTTGCTGCTCACCTAACATCTTATCGAGATTGGCTTTAGATCTTTTGAATTGTATAAGTGATGTCTGCTGGTCTTTGCACTTTTCAGTTAGCTTAACCTTCTCTTTCTCTAAGTCATCATTACAATGCTTTAGAGAGGAGAGGTTTTGCCTGAGATCAGAATTCTCTGAAGTCAAGGTCTTGATTTTAATGTCAAGAGCTGTCTGAGAAGCTTTAAGATTTTTCATTTCCAGCGACATCTCTGTTGATCCCTCGGCTTTTCTTTCAAGATGTTTACTTCACTGGTGTAGTTTTCTTCATTAGAAATCATATTTCTCAAAAAATCAGATAAAATGTCAGGAGGGCTAGATATCAAACTTCTTACCATTTTATCAAGATCTTGGTTTTTTGTCCCTTCATGCTCGGCTGTTAGACACAGGTTTGCCTGATCTCCTTCTGTGTCTGAGTCACTTGAAGAATCTGAGTCACTCCACGTGGCTAGCATGGCTTTCTTTCGTTGCTCATTCTTCTTGTATTTGTTCTTCTTTTTCAAATGACATTCTTTCACAAGATGATCTGACTCACCACATTCACAGCATGCTAGTACTTTAGGCTTTTTGGACAGGTTGGAGGACTTACCTTTGAATTTGGATGATCCAGTGTAGTCTCTATTGGAGAACTGTTTCTTCATTTTGAGAATCCGTGCAAGTCCTTTGGTGATGAGAGCAAAGGGGTCTTCTTCATCATCACTTTCATCATCATCAGTTTATATATCTTCTTTCTTTGCCTTGAGTGCAAGATTCTTAGTAGTAGGAGGAACTTCTCCATCTTCTTCATTTAGAATTATCTCATGCGTAATGAGCTTTCCAAGTAGGTCATCCAATGGTAGTGTGGTAAGATCTTGAGGTTCCTCAATTGCAGTAACCTTAGGACCCCACTTGGTTTTAGGAAGACTCCTAAGAACCTTCCTTACCTTCTCTGTGTTGAAGAAGGTTTTCCCAAGTGAGTTGAGGTTATTCACAATTTGAGTGAATCTCGTGAACATCTCTTTAACTGACTCATCGGGATTCATCTTAAAAAGCTCATACTGTCGATGGAAGATGTTGATCTTGCTTTCTTTGACTTGACTGGTGCCTTCATATGTGACCACCAGCTTGTCCCAGATCTCCTTGGCACTCTTGCAAGAGGAAACATGATTAAATTCATTAGCATCAAGTCCACAGTATAGCAAGTTCATAGCTTTGTAATTTTTTGCAATATTCTCCAGATCTGTTTGAGTGTATTCGTCTTTAGCTTTGTTGACTTCTTTTCCAGTTTCATCTGTCTTTCTTGGAAAGTGTGGACCCTTCTTCACCAGATCCCATAGTTCAAGATCTTGATCAATGATGAACATCTGCATCAAAGATCTCCAATGAACAAAGTTGTTGCCGCAGAAAAGGGGGGGTCTGTTGGTAGATCTCCCTTGGGCAAAACCTCCATCACCTATGGCAGACATTATAGAAACTCACAAGATTGTTAGATCAAACAGTGAGCCTAGCTCTGATACCAATTGAAGAGTCTCTAAGGCGATGAACAATACTCTAGAAGGGGGGGGGATGAATAGAGTATGCTAGATTTTCGCAATTAAAAATAACTTTAGATAAAACGTAGAGCAACTTGTCAAGACCTTGATATGACAATCAAAGTTTGACAAGCTAAAAACAAGTAATGATGAAAAATGCGGAATAAATAAATGAACACCCGAATTGTTAACGAGGTTCGGCACCAACTTGGCCTATGTCCCCGCCTAGGGTTAGCAACCCGTAGGATTCAACACTTCTTATTTCACTTTCCTTGAGCCTAGAACCTCCTAGAAGAACTTCCCTTCTCCTATACAAAGCTTCACTGCTTCTATTCTAGCGCTCAACCTTACAAGTGAAATGGAAGCCCTCACAACACACGTAAGTGTGTCTAGCTAGAGTGTAGCAACACCTAAGTGTAAAACAAATGACTTGTACAATAATCTCTAGTGTCTCTCAAAGTAATGTGTTTTAAACTTCTAGAATCTGAGAGCAAAATCGGATACTTTACAAAGACTTGGGCGTAATAAAAATGTAGCTTGCTTGATTAATTTTCTTGTCCACTTGCAACGACTATAAGTAGCTGGTCTGGGAGGGAGAGCCGTTTGAAGTTTGAAATCCACTGAATCGTTTCTTTCCAAAGTTTCCAGCCCATGATGCGCCCAATTGAGATATGAAGGAGTTTGAAATCCACTAAATCTTTTATTTCCAAAGTTTCCAGCCCATGATGCGCCCAATTGAGATATGAAGGATTCGGCAATCTGAATTTTAATCCTTGGGCCAATTTTATGATATCCTCTTTCCTGAAAAGGGTTAGACAAAGAAGGCAAGAATATATGTATATATGACAAGTGTATAAAACAGACCAGGCCCAAAAAGTAAGGCCCAAAAAGCCTTTTAATTTATTAGCCCACAACCTGTCAAGAGTCCATAATATATAAGATATGTTTAGGCACAAGAAAATGTATAAACGGATTTTAACGGGAAAGTTTTGGCCTTGGTTTCAAGGTCTTAAAACCAAGCCTTTGTTTTGTCTTTCATCATTCTCGAAAGGACCTGCATGTGACCTGCATATTAGTACCTCAAGTTTTTACAATCAAGGTGGAGTCTTCACTTTGAAATTAAGCACACAGGAATGCAAGAAATATCAACAAGCATTTGAGGTGACCTTTCCATTCAGTTCTTGTATCTCATATAGGTAAAGTTGGCCTTGCAATATGAAGTTTCACAATTAGTTTAATCTTCAAATTGTGATAGACCGATAGGGAGATGTAGCAATTAATTTGTTAACCCATGGAAGGATTTTTCTCCTTGAAGCTATAGTTGGATAGAACTAGTTATCTTTTTTCTCCTTGAAGCTATCATTGTGAGTTCGTCATTTGTGAATAATCTAAAGTTGGAGGCGGGAGCTAATGAGTTTGTGTAGAGGTGAAAGGCTTATTTACGAAATGTAAAAGTAGGTGTGTGATGAGCGCTTATTTTGTCATGCTTCATCCTTACATTCATTCCGTTTTTATGCATATTTTATACTTTTGGGTTCGGAAAGTAGTGAATTTATGTAATTTGAGTTCATTTGTAAGATATAGAGGTCTAAACAAGTTTTGGTTTGATTTTGCAGAAAACGGAGCATTTTGGAGTGAAAACAAGACATTGAAGAAGAGCTCGATCTCGAGCAGAAGCACTCGATCTCGACTAAGTGACTCGATATCGACTAAAGAACCCGAGGTCGACTGAAGGAAAAGAGCCAGATCGAGACTAAAGCAATGACGACCAGAAATCAACCATGTTAGGGAATATTACCAATTTTATTATATTTATTTTATGATAAAATTTAATTTAGATAGAATTTCCTTTTACCAATCTTAGTAGGATTAGGGCTACAATCCTTGGCTAGCAAGGGTTCTGAGGCTATATATAAGGCCTTAGGGGGCTGGTTTTAATCATTTAATTCTTGAGCAATCAAGCAACCATAAGGAGAGAGAATGAGAGCCGAGTGAGATAGAAATAGCGGAGAGAAGGCGGTGGTTGTACGATTGAAGTTTTAAGTTTTAATGCAAAGTTTATTCCTTTATGCAAAGATGTTTTCCCCGATGAGGCGTGAGTAGTCGTCCTACTTCTAGGGTCGGGGTGAGCTCAACAATAGTCATGTAAGTATGCTTGAATTCTTTATTTGATTATGCAATTTCATCTTCTACCCCGCGCTCAATCCTTCATGAGAATTTAGGATCATTCTTTATTTACCTTATTTGAAGCAAAATTGGATTATATATGTGAATTTGGATAGTAATTAGGTTTTGCCTATGAAAGTTGATTAAACCCTAATTATGAAAAGGATAGAAACAAATAGATTTTTATGCAAAACCCTCTATACTCCTAATTGGTTGGTGATTAGAACATAATCTTTTATGTGATTTAAGTAATAATGCATGCATGGTTATTGTCGTGGTGAATCCCTATCTTAAAAGCTTTTAGTTATATTGAGAAAACCCCCCAAAAAAATTTGGTTTTATTATTTTCTTTTATAATTTTGTTTTCGTTTTATTTTTCTGTCACGAATCTGAGAAACGTCTCGACATCGACACTTATGCTCGATATCGAGTACTCTGCAAAGGAAGAAAGCAAGTCGACGGTCTTCTGAGTCGACCGGAACGCACTGACCCACTCGAGATCGACCACCTTAGTCGACAACGAGTGCCTTCTGTTTCTATTGCAGGTTTCACATATCGACAAAAAGCACTAGGAATCGACAGCCCATGTCGATATTGACCTATCAAGTCGATATGAGGCTTCTGGTCGACGTAGCGTAGAAATTCAAAAAGAGTATTCAGAAACCGCTGAATCGCCTCCTCGAGGATCGATCCTGATTCCCTACTGCTGCATCGGGAGGGAGTCTTGAATTTATATGCAAAGAAAGGGAGTTGCTTTGGTTTGAATTTATTTACATATTTTATTTAATCAATTCCTCTCCTAACAAAATTTTGGCGCCGTTGCTAGGGAGGCATCAATCGTGCCCTCTCTAATCTTACTAATCTTTCTACCTAGTATTCTTTTAAAGGTTTATGCGATGCGATGATCGCACACCCGAATTTGCGGCTTTAGATGATTCGGAGAGCTTCTTTCGTCTACAAGAAAGGGCAAAAAGGATAACGGCAAAGGAGGAAACCATACAACAAGAGCTCGAGAGGCTTAGGAAGCCAGTTAAGGAGTTCGACACCAAGCGCACTCAACATACGCAAGTGCAGCAACGAATGGAAGCTAGATATGACTAAGAGGTCCAAGCCCGTAGAAAAGCCCAAGAGCAATTACGCCAGATCCCGCAGAATGCCTAGGAATATATGCACCCAACATTGGTGGTGCCTGAGTCTCCTATTGTTCTCCCTAATGTGTATTTTGAGATTAAAACTACTTTTATAGCAGAGATTATGAGACATACCTTTGAAAGAAAGGGCTCCGAATGTCATATGGCGCATATTACTACGTATATTGACTTATGTGACACCATTGCTGATGGTGTCAATTTAGAATATGTGCGCCTAAAAGCTTTTAGATGGTCGCTTGCAGGAAAGGCTCTACAATGGTTAGAAAGCTTGCCTCCACAATCTATCCGCACCCGGGGTTAACTAATAGACATCTTTCTCAACAAATTCTTTCCACCATCCAAGACGGCGCAGATTCGCTAGAGGATAATGGCCTTCAAGCAAAGACCAAGAGAGACGTTAGCGCAAATCTGAGAGAGCTACAAAGACCTGTTGAGATCCTGCCATACGCATGGGCAACCGCCATACGTTATCCAGGAGTTCATCTACAATGCCCCGGATTTGCATACAAGAGAGTGGATCAACACCTATACCACTGTTGGAGAATAAAATTTCATGAATTCTATTATTCATGGCATAAATAAATTTATCACGTTCATTCCAAAAAAAATGTGATAAATTTTTCTCAAATTAAACACAAGCTTACAAATTCAAAGTTGGGGTTGAAAAATTTCATTACAAGCCCAACCCTGCTAGGCCCATTATATGTCAAAAAGCCCAATCAGTCCATCGAAAGGCAGTTGTAGATTGCAGTTAAGAAAAAAAAAAGAAACTGCAAAGATACATTAAAAAAAAATGTGATGAAAAACTGGAAGGGCAGTACGTGGAGAGGGAAGTTATTAAAGTAACTACCACTTGTTCACCCTATAAAAAGTTACTGTTGCAGTTGTTTTTGGGTCTTCTTCTTCCTGCAGAAACACCAGCAACACCCAGCAAAAGAAGAATACAAAGAAAGGAAAGAAAAAAAAACCAGAGAGAGCTTGCTCCCTTCAACCTCCCAAAAGAGAAGGTAGAAATCCAAATCATCCTATGATACATCTACCATTGTTTTTCTTGCAGACAAATGTAATGAAGACCAATGAGGCGTTGTAGGTTCGAAATTTAAAGTTTCACCTAGCGTCAAAACTCGTAGTCGGTTTGAAATTTAAAGTTTCACCACTACACCCGATCTCAGAGATCGATTCATATAGTCGAATTGCTGCCAAAATTTCACCAGGACTGTTGGCACTGCACATACATAAACTGGATTCATCAAGAGGGTCTCTAGTTTCACCAAACTGGGTCACAAATGACCCTACACACTCTCTTCAACAGGAAATTAAACGAGAGAGAATAGAAACAGTGACCGAATCCGAGCTCTAAAACGAGCATTCATGAATCAAATCAAATCAAGAGATTGGAACTCAAAATTCCCTTCTCAAAATTAACATGTTTTGAGCCATCAGAAAAGCATACAAATTGAAACCCAGATCAAACAAAATGGGTGTCAAATTTTACTCTAAGAGGAATCAAATTAAAGAAGAAGAAATAAGTTCCTGAATCTGAGATTAATAAAATTTTGAGTTGGGTTAAAACCTCCATGGATCTACATCCTTCAAGACTCCTCTTCGTGATGTTACCGGGTCCCCGTTTCGCCAACTCTAGACTCTAATCCCTTGGTTTATTGATTCCCTCAGCCATGATCTTCAGAGACCTTCTTTTTCTCCAAATCGAGCACTTAGCCGCATCTAGGGAGGTGGAGCTTCGACTTGATCTTCGATCCACGACTCTACCTTCTTGCCCCGGAGGATGCGCTCTTTTTCTCACCGAGTCCTTACCGTCTCCGATTTTGCTCAGACCTGAGATCTCCGCAGCTTCGTCCTTAATTGATTAGGGATTTTATGGCTGCCAACGAGGTAACAGTAGGAAAAAAATGAAAGGGAGGTCTCAGGAGGAGTGGGGCTCGATGAAAATAAGAAAAAATTGAAATAAATTGAGCTAAATTCTTAAAGGCAAAATTAAATGGGCTTCGGTGGATAATTGTGATTGAGCCCACTGGCAATTTGCCTCTTGGATTCGTTCCAAAACAATGAGGCATACATGAGACATCAAACATAATGTATACTATCGGCATATTTAAGATAAATATGTTTAATTGCAAAGTCGACCCACAAAATATGAGAATTATAATTGGCGTAAACTAAGAATTAGAGCTTAATCCAAATATAAAATTAAACTCGTTAAATATTCTTTGTCAATTAATTCTAGTGGGTCAACCGCAAAACTGGCTTCTAAACAAGAAATGGAGTCAAAACCTTGAACCAAGTTTCACCAAATATAATCTTGGTTTTTATAGAACTACGTAAAGACTTGACGCCTCGTAACGGCTACGTAGGTAACTCGATATTAAATTCTAAAAATATATCGAGTACAGTCGTCGACCTCTAAATTCACTCTCAAATGAATATGAGGTTAAATCCCACTAAATTAAATATTTTGAACTACGGGTGATTTGATTCTCTTCTAAGAGATACGTAGGACACTCGATACAAAGCCAAGGCTCGTCGAGTTCAATCGCCAAAAACAAAATCAAATTGTCTATTCCGACTCGATACAAAGCTTCTGCTCATCGAGTTCATTCGTCCCTCTCAAATGATCTCATGGTCAACCCAAATATAAAATTCATTTTTGTTTGGAACTACGATGACTTCATTCCACCAAACAAGTGGATACGTAGGAAACTCGGTGTAAATCAAATTCTCACCGAGTCCAGTCACACCCGAGCTTTCAATTAAATCTCATCAAGTTCATTTGTTGATTCTACGTCATTCCAAATGTCAAATTTTTCATCAAAACCAAAGTGTCCACTCTAACTCGATACGGAGCTTCCGCTCGTCGAGTTCGGTCACAAAAATCAAAATCAAATTCCACCATCCCCAAATTGACCTTTAAGTCAAACTTCTAAGTCAAATCAAACACCACATCAAGTCGTTCTCTATGCAAATGATAGGCGGGTTACTTGAGTTACCCTTCCGAGAAGGTGGGCTCAGGTTACTCGGGTGGAGTGTTGTTCGAGTTACCCTTCGTAGAAGGTGGGCTTGAACTTCCTCCTATGATGCATATGAGAGAATGCAACCAAATTCAAACCAAACCAAATCCAAAATACTATGAACTACGTAAGGCTTGATTCTCTTCCAAGAGATACGTAGGCAACCCGCTAAATTTCAGGTGCAGCCCAAATCACTAAAACCATTCAAATCTTGGTATCGATACGACTTCGAATCAAGAGGATAACCAAAAGGGGTCGAACTCAAATATTAAAAAACAAATAAAATATGTTGTACGATTATTGCGCATTTTTGTCCAACAACCACCTACCGCTACCTAGACCTTACACCTAATCAAGCATGGGAGACGATTGAAAGGCTTGTGGAATTCGACAACACCTATGGGACTTCTGCGGCCCCCGATGCGAGGCCGCCCCCATCCATGCCACTATACGAGCCATCAAAGGAGGTGCATCCTGAGGTGAAGGATCAATTCATGAAGAACCAAGTAAAGCATCTCCAAAAACAAGTTAGGTTTTTAACTAATAACCAAGCTTTTTTAGAATGTGGGTCACAGAAGCATAACACGACGGCTTGTCCTTACACGGAGCAAGTACAAATGGCGGAGACCCACAAGGAAGTAAAGTTTGCATGGGGGCCTAACTATGGAGGAGCCTATCAAGGAAATCGGGGATATCAATAACCCCAACAACAACCATATCACCAATCCTCGCCCTATAGAGCATCTGGCTATCCAAAGAGGGAAAGAAGGGATGACTTACAACTCATCCTGGATGAATTAAGGAGGAACCAAATGGAGAATAAACAATCCAACAATGCTATCCACACTCAACTACATGGCATTAATCAAGGCTTGGGGAAATTGACACATGGAGGAAAAGCGTGGAGATCTAACCGGGTCAATTGGCAGCCAACATTCCACGACAAGCCAGAGCGCTCCAAGGCCAACCTTAGACAAATCCTAAGGGGAAACTAGCAGGCCACATTGCCGTCGAAGCTAGCGGAGAAAGTTACCGGAGAGCCAGGCGATATCGACCAACCTCAGTCGATGTTGACTGACCCACTCGATGTCGAGCCCACTGTTGATGTCGACCCTGTCCAGGCGCACCCGAGATCGACCATAGCAGTCGATGTCGACACTCCTGTCGATGTCGCCCAGTCATTTACAACACCTCGGGCTAATCCCGCTCCGACGAAGAAGAAGACACTTCCCTTTCCCTTCAAAGCACTAAGGGATCCTATGGATGTAAAGTTTCAAAGATTTGTGAAGGTACTCCAAGGCCTAAATGTCACCATAGCTTTCACGAAGGCCCTTCATGAGATGCCATCATACTTTCGGTTCCTAAAGGACATCTTCAGCGAAAAGCGATCAATCGCTGAGATCACGAAGGAGTGCAGCAAAGTAGACTACCTAGAGAAGAGAAGTGATCCGGGGAGATTTGCCATAACAATTGGGCTACAAGGCCTTGTGCGACTTAGGGGCTAGCGTAAGCGTCATGCCTTTGTCCATATGGTCCAAGGTCAACATTAGAGCCTTGGAGCCTATAGATATGAAGCTTTATATGGCCGACAACAACTTCGTGAAGCCCACAAGCATAATTGATGAGGTCTTAGTAAAGGTGGGTAAGTTCTATGTACCCACAGATTTTATTGTGCTAGATATGGCGAAGGATCCCACATGCCCCATCATCTTAGGGAGGCCATTCCTAGCTACGGTCAACGCCAATATCAGCGTGAGAAAGGGACTATTGTCATTCACAATTGCCAATGACGTCATAGAATTCTCATTCAACCCTACTATGAAGGAGGTGAACCAAATGGAAGTCAAGACCTTACATGCAATAGGGAGAGTAATCCCTTGTGACAAACCAACAGAGAGGACCTTGACTAACGAAGAACTAGAGGAGAGGGCCATGGAGGCCTAAATGGAGGAGCTTTTGGCTATTTGGTACCAAGACAATGAAGAAGAAGAGTCTAAGAAAGCATTCGATGTCGACGCACACCAGTCGATGTTGAACACAACAGAGCCAAACTTGATGCTAGAAGGCAAGTATAAGGGTCGACTCAGACGAAGCACTCGAGATCGACCAAGGTCAGTCGATATTGACTGGACCTACTCGAGATCAACTCCCCCTAATCGACCTACCTCCATGGACTGCACCTCCAGAAGAAAAGCCACTCGATGTCGACCCCTGTACTCGATGTCAAGCACTCCCTCGGACCATGAACGAGTCGAATGTAAGTCCAGGTAACAATCCTTATCCTTTAGAGCTTAAAGATAATATCCCTATGAAAAGAGTATCCTTTTTTATATGCCTTACTAACGTGATAGAAAAGCCAGTAAGCGAATACAAGGTGGGCGACAAGGTGCTTATGGAGCAATGCAACATTATATGATGCAAAAGAAATGATGGAAGAAAAAGAGGATTAATGACCATCCACAAAGTCTATCCAGGAAGGTTGGAGCTTAGAGATAAGAAAGGGACAATGTTCAAAGTAGAGCTTGAAAGCCCTAAAGAGGACGTGCAAGCCATATGGTCCCTGTATGTCCCAACTTGGATAGAAGAGCCGAAGAAGTCGATCTAGTGACTATAAAATCTAGAGCTTGTAAATAGACTTAAAATTTTGGATAGTTTAAGGTTTAGATTTTGGATTTATTTTGAAAACTTTGAACCTTTTAAGTTTTTGGATTTTCGGGTGAAAACTAACAATTACAGATACAACGGAGCTGCAAAAGAACTCGATGATGACCAAACTAGTCGATATCGACCAAGGCAAATCGAGCAGACCAACTGTGATCAACCCATGATCACCCTAAGTTGAAGCAAGAGATCGATGTCGATCGACCCAGTCGATATCGACTACCATACTCGATCTCGACCTCCTTTGCAGACGTACCTGTTTTGAGCCGTTGCGATGTTTTTAGTAAGTTCTCTCTAATTCCACTTCTAGTAAGTTCTCTTTAATTCTACTTCTAATTCTCCCTGGATTAAACACCACATTGCCAAATATAGCCCACCACTATACCTTTTACCCACTCTTCACCATTGCGCATAAAAGTCCCCTTGATTATTAATGCTACGTTACAAATTGTTTTTTTTTTTGCATAACCCTCCTTTTGTGTGAGATGTTGCTTTTCATTCACATGCACGAATTTGAAGGCAACAGTACCATTGCGGGGATGGTAATTGATTGTAGGGTTATATGTGAATTAATCTATGATGTTGAGAGTTTAGTCATGTTTCATGCTTACATTCATTTCGTTTTTATGCATATTTTATACTTTTAGGGTGGGAAAGTAGTGAATTTGTGTAGTTTGAGTTCATTTGCAAGATATAGAGGTCTACACAAGTTTTGGTTTGATTTCGCAGAAAACGAAACATTTTGGAATGAAAACAAGACACTGAAGAAGAGCTCGATCTCGAGCAGAAGCACTCGAACTTGAGTAAGTGACTTGATATCGACTGAAGCACCCGAGGTCGACTGAAGGAAAAGATCCAGATCGAGACTAAGGCAATGTCCACTAGAAATCAACCATGTCGACTCGACATGAAGCACTCGACATCGAGTGGTCCACTCGACATCGAGTGGTCCACTCGACATCGAGTGGAGCAGCAAATGCGTAAGAGACGCAAATTGGGCCGGATTTTTGGGAGATTACCTAGCCACGTGATATTCTATCATCTACCAAGATTTTCTATCCTTAGGGGTATATTCCAAGCATATTAGGGAATATTACCTATTTTATTATATTTATTTTAGGATATAATTTAGTTTAGATATAATTTCCTTTTACCAATCTTAATAGTATTAGGACTACAATCCTTGGCTAGCAAGGGTTGTGAGGCTATAAATAAGGCCCTAGGTGTAACACCCCCTTTTATAAACCAAGGGAATGCCACAACGCCAGTGATTACTCGGAATTTAATGTCTTTGTAACCACCTTAGGCTTATATGGACATGCTATCATGCTCCCACAAACAAGATGATAAAGAGACAGCGGAAGACTTTAAATGAAACAAATAATTAAATGTACAATAACGTCGTTACAACTTTCCAATAGCAAATAAAAGATAACATTTATACACGGATGATAAAAGAGATTCTTGAATCAAAACAGTAGTAAAATACTAAAATAGTTGAAGACAATTCCGACTCACATTTCCAACCTTCGACCTTGTAGTGCTTTATCCTAAACCTGTGAAAACCAACCATGCAAACAAAGGATGGTTAGTTCGCGAGAACTAGCAAGTGACAGCACGAAAGCATAGACAACTTTGGATTCAAGTGACCATGAAACGGTAAGAATTAAATCCAAATGAGATTTGAACATTTGAAGTGAATTGGCTTATTTGTTGTAACGGCCCGGATATAAATATCCGAGATACGTTTCGAAGGTCGGATACCTTCGTTCGGATGTTGTAATTCAGGTACGGGTCGAGGTTTCAAACCTCTAATCAGTCGAAGTCTCAGAAATTCAATTTAAACGAAAGTAAAGCGAAAATACGGTTTAGATACAAAAGCCACGACAGAGCCGGGTCAAAACCAAAACATAAATTCTAAAGTCATATAGCCAAATTAGCGGGGTTAGACAAATTTCTTTGCAATCGCCCGGGGGACTTTCCCACGCCATAGAGACAGGGAGCAATCATACCTAAAAACAAGTGGTGCGAGCGGGATCAGACCGAGGCCCCAACACACCCTGTCCCGCAAGCAAATATACACATATGGTAATATAAAGATGATGCAAATGCGGAAATTAAATCACACTAACATGATCCTAATTACAACATGCGGAAAAGAACTGTAAAGGCGCCCAAAGAATGCCAAGTGGCATGTCCCTCTCCTACCTCTGCACCCCTTCCCGTTAGTGCAGAGACTGGCCAGTTCGGTGCTATAGGATAGCAATATCCTCGTGGTGGTGCACTCACCACGGTATCATCATATCATATCATATCATCTCATCTCTTGCTCGATGGTGCTGGGCTATCATATCATATCATATCATATAATCTCATCTCTTGCCCGATGGTGCTGGGCTATCATATCATGCTCATATCGACTCGATAGACTCAGGGCACCCGATGGGGCTGGACTACCCTATGACCCTAACAGAGACTCTAGGACTATCACAGATAACGACCGTTCTGTTACATACGCATAAAGAAATAGAATGCTCAATCACAAGTGCAATCCTATCATGATACTACATGGCATGCTTTAATGCTTATGCAACACCTAGTATGTCATATATTCACAAGCAGGTAATCTCTTTCGAATCTGAGTAAGCCCATAAAGGAACTTACCTGAATAAGCCGAACAGCAGAGAAACAAGGCAGAAGCAGAGTCCAAGTAATGAATCATCCAATAGTAAGCAACGTCCAACATATCACAATCACCTAATAACATACAAATGCATAAGTCTATCTAATTCACACAAGGCGCCCCTAACTATCACACATCTCTTCTCATATCTCAATTCAAATCATTCCGCCTTATTTCATCATAATTCAAATATCATTCCATGTTCATCTCATCTCGTCTCATTTTCAAAATGATCTCTCAAAGAACTCAACTTAGAAAATCAACCAATTCTTTTAAAATCGCTTATCCAAATTCCGACATTAAACATTTAAGCCTTAAAACCAATTTCCCAAAAATCATATTATAGAAATAATTCCGGCATGTTTCTTATTTCAAACATTATATAAATAAATTCCAATATCAAACCATCAAAATAATCCCATGTTCACAAATCATGTTTATAAGTCAAAACCAACAATTCACTTTAAAATTCCTAACTCACATATTTAAATCCTCATAAAATGCATCATAAATAAATAATCCAATTAATACTATTTTAAAACAAATAAACAATAGATAACAATTAATTTTTAGAATATTATAATTATATCCAAATCCCAAAATTATATTGATAACCGAACATCAATTAATATTACTTTTAAAACCATTTAAAGTAAAATATTATTATTTTCAGAATATGTATATTATTATATTCCTAAAAATCAGAATTATTATATAGAATAACATACATATATATAACTAACATAACATATAATATATTTAACCATATATATAACACAATATATAAAACACATAACCATATCTTAAACAACCCAAAAGAAAACAACCCAAACCAAAACCCATTTGAAAATCCGGATCAGCCCAAACCCAAGCCCAGACCCGCAGCCCATACCCGAGTGAGACCCGGATCCAAGAGGAAAACCCGCTTGCCTTTAGTGGTTTTAATGAACCGGACCAATAAAAAGAAAATAAGACTGAACCGGCCCCAAAAAGAAAGAAAACAGAACCGAACTCGTCCTTTACCCCCCGTCCCCTTTGAGCTCTGAACAGCGCTCGGAAAAGAAGAGAAGGAAGAGAGGAACCTCGCCGGAACGCTCATCCTCACCCACAACCTGACCCCATGGACACAAAAAGAACTCAAAACGCAACCAAGGAAGAGGAAGAAGGAGAGGAGCTCACCCAGATTCGACTCGCCGGAAAAGCTCGATTCGCGTCGTCGGAGATGGGTCCTTGCCGGAGATTGCCTAAAGAGAGTTAAGGGGGTTAAAGTCCCACCTTTAAGCCATTGGAAGTGAAAAGAAGATGGATAGAGTAAGGAGGGCTCTTACCGCCCGGAATTGGAGAAACAGGGGAAGGAGACCGCGCTCGGCTCGTCGGGGCTCTCCTGGCCGCTGCCTTGGCTCATCGGCGTCAAGGGAGGAGTGCTGCTCGTCAAAAGAGAAGGGAGGAGCAGGGGATTTGGAGCTGCGTTGCTAGGCTTCGAAAGCCAGAGGAAAAGGGGTGCGGTGGTACCGTGGAGGCTGGAAGGTGAGGACATGGTGGCTGCTTGGGTTCGATGGGAGAGAAGGAGGGAGGTAGAGGCGCAGCTGGTCCAACAAAGAGGCAGAGGAGCGACGGGGCTGAATTCAATTGCAAGGAAGAGGAATTTTGCTCCTGAATCAATGAAAAAGGGGAATGGGGACCAAAGTTAAATTGGTATAGTGGTGGGGATTTGAAGAAGAAAGTGAGGAAGGTGCAGGGCGTGGGAGCTGCTGCTACTCGACAAGGCAAAGGGGAGAAAGGCTGTGTCCAGGAGGGAAGAAGACAAAGAAGAGGGAGGGACCAGTTTCTTGCCAGAGAAACGAGAGAGAGAGAGAGAGAAAAGAAAAGGGAAAGAAATAAAAGACATTGGCCTACTAAAGAATTCAAATTATCGGAATAGACTCGAAACCCGCTCGCCCGATCGAATCCTGACTAAATCAAATTTCAATTCAATTTCAAGATAACGGAATTAAATAAATTTTAATCAAACTCGGAGCTTAAATAAATTTTTATTAATACACGGAACTCGAAAGCGAAAATTAAATCCCGTCAAAATCCAAACTTTAATTGATGCCGGAAGGAGTTTAAAATTGAACTCGTGCTCGGGGACGACTTTTTCTCCGCTTTTACGAATTGTAATGAATAATAACATATTTAATTAAAATAATAAAATATAATATATATATATATATAAATTATATTCCGTCTTTACATTTGTGACCCGACCCTCCTATGACACGGATAACCCGGAAGGGTTGAGTAAGAAAAGATGTGGTAGGAACCATATTCCGATTATGGATGGGATATGATATAGCTTGAAACAAGTTATGATTACTACCCATTACATTATTAATATGTTTTTTTTATTAAAATGTTTAAACTAAGTATTAGATCAAAAGGTACTCGATGTGGCCCAAAATCGACCCAGAGGACAGGACTTTTCCGGAGAGTTTTAAACCGCGGTCCGAGATAGTCAATTAAGGGTTGATCTCGTGTTCCCCAATACCTAGTTTAAACCATGTTTGTTGCTTATACCTTAATCTTCACTCACGTACTCACATGATATGCATTTTACGTCTTTTAGCTTTTTATCGACTACTACCGGTCCCACTCTGTCCATTGTGGATAGCGACCTACAACCTCTTTGGTTGTGTAACACCTCGCATAGAACTGTGTTAGTTTCATGAAACCTTAAAACCGAGGAGTAACGACCCCGACCCGACTCTACCAACACTTTACTTTACAACTTTAACTTCATGGTTCACATTGGTTTACGTTGATTGATACGTTTTACTTTGATTGATCTGGATTCAATTGAGTTTCACTCGCAACAAACAATCCTCACATTGTTACTACTTATTTAAAACATCCTAGGTGACCACAACGAAATAAACAAAATGGATACATAAAATAAACATATCCCTTTCTTAATCAATTAGCATGAAAGAAAAAAAATAAATCATGCTTTAATAAAGAGGTGGGTATCTATGTCATTATTTTATAGTGACGTCGAATAATAACACTACCCAATTATACTTACCAAATTCAAACTAACTGATGAATAAATCACACAAAGCGGATGATTTGCAATTTATTTTAATTAATTTGGCAAGCATTCCAACGGAAAGAAACAACTATAGACACGAAAGGCACAAGTGAGCAGAAAGGCTCGGAAGGTCACTTGCCTGAATTGAAATTGCAAGTGCGTGTTAGAATGCTTTTATCTCGAATTGAAGTCCCCGCACGAGCATATGGTTAGCCTAGTCTCTGCAAATTAACGGAATTGAAAGCGATTTATGCCCACATAAAAACACGGGTTAGAATCTGGAATTTTCAAAAGCTGAACAAGGGCATATTTTAACAAAAATCAGAAGTATGGGAGGTTTTATGCGATTACCCTTCTTCAATACTCAGCCCGACACATCACTTCAACAGGTATTTGCCGGCGACACTCCAGCGAAACTTCGGCGAGCTTTTGGCGCTTCGACGGGGCACGGAGTCGTACGTGGGTGGTGGCTTTCGGCTCCTGATGGCTATGCGCTCCTCCTGGTGGCGGCTGGTGGCTCCGGAAACAGTGGACGAGGGCTGCCGAGTTGCTCCGGCGAGGTAGTTCGAAATTGGGGATTTTTAATTCGGAATGATTTTCTGAGAACTTTGTGAGTAGAACATTGGTAGAGGCGTTTAGAACACAATGGAATAGTTTGAGAGCTCGGAGATGGAGATTAATGGTGGTGGTGTGCTTCGAATGGGATCCCGAAAGGGGTATATATAGGGGGAGGATTAGGGGACGGATTGAATTAAAACAAGTCAGTAAATCAACTAAATAATCCCCTTCAAGCTTATCTCAATCCTCAATCTGGTGAGATTCGGCCTGACTTGGGCAGATTTGGGTGAGTTTCGAATTTGGGGATAAGTTCGTTCGGTTGCAGTTCGATCCCGAATCTCCAAATTTGTTGCGTAAATCTCATTAACAACGGATAAAGAACGTTCTAGAAGCAAAACGGTTGAAATTTGGGCGAGATTGGAGGAGCTAGATTTCACCTTGCTTTTACAGTGACATCGAACGACTGGAGGTAGGGGAAGGGTTCAGGGGCCGGTTTGACATTTTTTTACTTTTTATTTTCTAATGGTCCGGTTCACTTGAACCGAACGAAATAAAAGAAAACTGGTTCAAGCCTATTTCCATTCGGTCCGGATAAATACACCACAAATCTTGCACGTCCTTTTCGACGTGTAAGGTTGAAATGAGTTAATTAATTAGAAAAGAGTGCTAATTAATTAAAAAAGCTTGCACGTTAAATTGGACGTGCAATTAAAGAAGAGGATTTGCGGTGTATCTAACAACACCCTTTCCATTTATAAATATATGTATATATATAGGGAAGAGTTAGGGTGTAAAATTGTCATAGGGTGTCAAATTGTTTAAGGTGTAAAATTTTGTCTTTTAGTGACTAACTAGTGCAGTCCCCGTGCGTTACACACGGGATTTATAAATGATTATTTAGACTTATTAGTGTATGACTCGTGCCTTAGGCACATGTATGAATTTTTTTTTGTATACTATCACTCTAATGTTATAAGAATGTCGGAAACACATCCTAACCCATCTCTATGGTATATTTATCTCCCTTTAAAATGAACGGGTCATATATTTATCGAAGGTCGAACCCAATAGTGAGAACATTTTATACAACATTATAAATAGAAAACAAATACAGTGTAATTTGTCAAATTACACTGCTAATTTGTCAAATTAAAAAGTTTAACAATAGGGGCTTTATCATATGTCAAATTATACATTTGTCAAATTAAAAAGTTTAACAATAGGGGGTTGATAAATACACCGCTAATTTTTACTGGATACACCGCTAAACTTCGCCACCCTCTGCGGACCGAGCTCCGCTACCCCTTGCGGACATCACCGAGCATCGAGCCAATCACGCTCTAAAAGGTCATCGATAAAACGTCCGCAAGACGTTGCGGAGAGAGGTCCGCGTTAGGATGCGGAGTCCCTAACCTATATGTAAAAAAAGAAAATAAAGAAAATAAAAACACTAAAGTTCCGCACCTTAGTGCGAACCTTTTTTTTTTTTTTTTTTTTTTTTTGAATTTAGACTCCGCATCATAACACGGACCTCTCTCCGCAACGTCATGCAGACGTTTTCTCGATGGCATTTTAGAGCGTGTTTGGCCCGATGTCTAGTGATGTCCGCAAGGGGTAGCGGAGCTTGGTCCGCAGGGGGTGGCGAAGTTTAGCGGTGTATCCAGTAAAAATTAGCAGTGTATTTAGCAAACGCGTTAACAATATCAGTCTACCACCTCGTATCGTAAGTACACATTCCAAGAGTCCAAAACTCCAAATATTTCAGGGATCAATACTTTACCACTTTACCAGATACCACAGTAGAAAAATCGAACTACTAATAAACCAAAAATAGTAGTCATAAATAAAATTTGGGAACACCGTATGCAATATCCAATCTTTAAGTAGAATCTAGGACATTAAAAAGTTCAAAAGACAAATGATAAAACTAACGACAAACTTAGAGTAAATTGGACATCCAATGTATGTTAAAAAAAAAACCTTGTTATCCATATAACTATAACACCAGCTGAGCTATATATATAATTATACATATGAGAGTGGGGTGAATAATACAGCATTTGCTGGGAGTAAATTGCAGGACTATCATATGGCCCCATCAATCACCATCCTAGACTTCTAGTTGCAATTTGTTGCAATTAAAATGGTTGGCAACAATTTTATATGAATATAGTACAATAGAGGTATCTATAAATTATCTTTCGGTATTCTATTATGCCTCCTAATAATTTACTCCGTAGTATTATTCAGACACCACAGATGCAAATGCAAGTCATACAACCCACATTCTTCAGTTCTGACCCAGAAAGAAAAGGTTCTTCATCGAAAGAAATTAAGTAGCATCTAGGAAGCAACATGTGATTGAAATCAAAATACAAGAACCGACTGAGCAGCTCATCACTGAGCTCTCGAGTGTAGCCATCCATGTTGGGGTTGGTTGTTGACGCACCCGAGTGGTGCACTCCATAATGGGCCTCATTTGAACAGGAAACAACGCTGTAAGGGAATGCATCCTCGTGTAACAAATTCTGGTTCCTCGCATTCTCACTCTTACTGACAGATATGTATAGCATGTTCTTTTTCTGCTATTCCACTATCTTGATCAGGAGCAAGAGGGTCATCTAGCCAATCTCCGCAACCGGGAGAAACTCTGTAAGGAAGTAACACCGTAAACGTGGAGCCACAACGCACTTCGCTAGTGATGGTGAGATAACTTCCCATGAGTTCATCCTGTTCAATGTATAGAAATGTTAAATGCAGTATAATACTTTTTGGATATTTATACATCTCATGATTCATGATAGAAATATGTTAGAATCTGGATTAAAAAATAGAACACCAAAATCAGCATATAGAAAGGAAAGATCAAGTCACCAGTTGTATGCAGAATGCCAAGCCAAGTCGAGACACTTGTCCTCATTGTGATTACTGTTTTCAGCAAGCACTCACTGCAAATTTCATTTCATTTCAACATCTTTAAGATGTGAACATATTGGTTGTGCATAATCAATACAGAGCAACTATGCTCAAAACATAGCTGAGGTTACCTGATATTTCTTTTCATTCTTTTCTAAATCCTTGGAAAGATTTTGAACCCTTTTCTTAAGATTAGCTGCTTCATCCATACGAATATAGCGAACCAAGTTAAAGCTAAAAAAAGGACCAGGACTTGCCATAATTTATTCCATATCAGACATTTTTAAATGAAGAATTATCTAGAATAAATCTAAAATTCAAGCAAATGTGGGGAGGTTGAAGCTTACTCAGAAGGAAGCATCAATTGAAACCACAAATCCCTTGCCATTAAACCATAAACGGAAACCAGCAAGCCCTTGAAGCTTCCCTTATGTTAAAGATTTATTCCTATAATTTCCAATTCAACCAATAAGCTAATCACTCACCTAACCAAAACAACGCACAAGACAAATGAAAAACGGATTAACTGATGGATTTGGACTTAATAATATGCGTTTGCTCGAACCTAATGCACAAGCCAAATAAAAAATGATTATAAATGATGGGTTCGGACTTACCAATATGCACTAACTCGAGTCATTAGCATTCACTACAAGAAATGCAGTTGCAAAACCAACCATTTCTCAAGCACCCAATAAGAAATGCAACCAATTTTAGCATAGCAACTGAACAACAATTGAAACAAAATGTTCAAGGGAACTCAATGGAAATGTCCAGTGAGATTCTTGAGGAACTTACAAACTGAAAATGGCAAAAACTCATAAACTGAAAATTGCAGAAACTCCTAAACTGAAAACTCCTAAGCTAATGTTGATACACCAAAAACTTCTAAACTGAAAATCTCGGGTTCATTGCACTGAAGTAGTTATGAGTGCACGTTCATAGACATTAGATTTGAAATCCATAAAACAGTAAACAAAAAAAAGGGAGGCTTGAAGAAACTGGAAAAAAAAGTACAAACCAATAAATTTTTAACAAAATTGATAATATTAGATTGAAGTGACAAAGAAATACAAACCATCTCCCAGCCTCCTCCAGAAACCCTCTTTAATATGCGCACCTTCCCTTTCTGAAATTCTTGTTCCAGTTATGATGCTGAATCAAATAATCCGACTCCCTGCGACAACACAAAGCAGATTCTTCAATGAGAAAAAATCATTTCTTGTACAACAACAAACAATTGGCAGAGGCAAGAATATATGAAGCCAATTTTCAAGTCACATGAATGATTTAATGCAGAATCAGCAAACAAATATCCGAGGCACTGAATTTGTTGGAAATTCTTCAACCTTCTTTGTTAACACAATTGAAAACAGGTCAATCAAATAATATTCAAATTAAAGCATTACAAAATTGAAAAACAGTAAATTTGCAAACAGGTCAATCAAATAATGATCATAAATAGAGATGTAAAGGTAAAGAAATCAACAAACATTACAAAACAGGGTAAGATTTGGTGTTTGGGAGACACCTCTCCCAATCTGCTAACCAATTCATTCCCATTCTATATGCAGTAATAATTATTAATAAATGGTGATACAAACCAATTCATACAGATTAGATGATTCAAAATCCATGAGGCAAATTGGGGGTTTAGATAGTATGAATCTCTTGTTCAGACCAAATCCAAACCCTAACAGCAGCTGATTTTCTAATAAGTAAAGATTAGATTTTTAGGGAGAATCCGAAGACTAACATTTCACAAATGATAATTCTACGATTGAATGAACAAATCACAACATTTATGCTTCAAAAACACCGCTGATTTCCGAATCGGAATGAAATTGGAGATAGACCAAAGAACATCGAGAGAGAATCAGATTCTAAATCAATAGAAACACAAAATCAGAAGCGCTAGAAAGCAAATATCAATTTAGAACAAAATTTACACCATTAACACTCAATGAGAATCGTTATAGCAAAAATCCAAGGGAGAATTCGTAGGCAGAGGAAGAGACATTGAATCTAAAATTAACCCTAATTACTTCCAACAAAGAGAAGCACTCACCCCCATTCAATTTTGCGGACCAAGGGCCTGAATGAGATGGCAACATCGAAGCTCGACAGAGAAGATGGCAGAAAAGGGACATGATTAATGCAAAGGAGATCCATCTGTTGAGAACTACTGAAGTCGATCCCTACCATGATATCATCGGTGGACCTCTGCGCTTCAACCGCCCGACGGCAACACTCCTCCAACCGCCCGACGACGGCGTGAGCGAAATTTGAGGGAGGTGAGGTGAAGGGCTCCGTCGTCGACACAAGAAGATGAGGCGAGGAGGCCGACAACGATGAACAACATAACGTGGAGAAGAAAGGCAAACCGTTTACAAAGAAAGAGATTAGAGAAGGTGAGGCACTGAGGCGTATGAAATGATCGTGGGAGAGAGAGCGGCGTAAAAAAAAAGAAAGAAGTAAAGAGGGGCAAAAAAGGAAAGAAAAAAAATTCAGAGGAACTTCCACGTGGATAGACTGAAAGAGCTTGAAAGGGTAGAACTTTAAGTTCTAGGGAGATAGGCGCGGGTCTGATAAAAAAACAAACCGGCCTGAACCGGCCCAAAAAAAGCTAATTAACTTAACCAACAAAACATCGTCTTCTCCCTCTCTGTTCTTCGTTCTGTTTCCGTCCTCTTCCATCCGCTCCTATGTCACCAAAAGGTAAGTACATCCGCCGCCCCCTTCGCCAGTATAACAGCCTCCGTCTCGCGAAACCTGCCACGGAGGAAGAAGCGGCCGCCTTGGAGGCCGAGGAGAGGGCGGTTGTCGCCCAGGGCCTCTTCGGTCGAGGAGAGAAATCTTGAAGGATCGGCATCAATCGGAAGGAGAATCGCAAAGATGAGCGAGGTCTTCTATGGATACGAGCGCCAATACTACGAGCTCTCCGCTAATCTCTCCTGTAAATGTTCCTCTGCCGCTCTTGTTTTCGCCAAAGGTAACGTCCTCTCTCAAACCCTAGGAAGTTCCGTTCCTATATGCTGAATCTCAATTGTTCGTCGCTGATTTCATTTTCAATAATTAACTGGACGATTAGGTTTTCTCTTGGTTGTCTGGTTGCTGATCGATCATAAGAAATGTCGTTGGTTATTCGGCTTGATGAAAGTTCTGGCTGCTCGACCATCTTAAATGGATTCAATTTAGGGTTCTAGTAACTAGATCTTTCTCGATCAGACCTTGATTCGCCATGTCTGGATTTGATTTGAAGATTATCTTGATCTGAGCTTTGTTTATGTCTAAACTGTTTGGGTCTCTTTTTGTTTATGTCTAAACTGTTAGGGTCTCTTTTTGTTTTTGTGATTGTGCTTAAATCATATGCTAAAATTTACATTCTAATCTGCACATGGATTTTTTGTTGCACTCTAAAATTTTGAGTGTTATGATATTCATTTGACTCGATTCCAATTGATTAGTGTTTGCTTCTGTTTTTAAGAGGTTTGACTATCCATGTTTATTCTTTTCGATTAGTGTTTGCTTCTGTTTGCTATATTTGTATCTTTGTCTCCATCTTTGAGGTTTTCATTGAATTAGTGTTTCATTCGATTAGTGTTTGCTGCAGTTGGTATATGTTTCTGTTGGTTGTTTACTACCTATATGGTATTGTATTTCTATGGTATCTGTTGCTCCAGTTGGTTGTTTGTTTCTAGTTAAGGTTGAAGCATTTACCTTAATGTGCCTTTATTTTGCACGTTTGGTTAAGAGTTAGGACACTTGGGTATATTAAGCTTCTTTCAACTTTGAATACTTGCTCATTCATAAAACAATTTGAATTCTAATTTGGTTTTGGTCTGTCAAAGCTTCTGCTTTCATTGTTTCCTGAATGAATGTATTGGTTCTGATTTAAATGTGTTTGAAAAGTGCAATTTATTAATTCTATTTATGCACTTTAGATTTTATATTGAGGATGAAGTACACATTTATTAATTCTATTTATGCACTATATAGTCTTATTCATTCACTTTATAACCTTATTTATGCACTTAAAATTTCAGGGCTACTTTATTATCTTAGTATGTGGGAACTTCTACAATATTGATTTTTTACTGATTATAATGTTCTTTAAGGCTACTTTATCGGTTCTTGCTTACTGATTCTCATCTTCTTTAAGGCTACTTTGGAGGTTACTTCATGAAATGTTGTTTTATAGTCTTCATCCTAGCTTTAGCTCCAATCATGGTTAGTCCAATTTGAGCTTTCAAGATTCATTTAAACTCCAGTACATTGTGATTGAGTTTCAAGAATGATACACTGAAATGTCACTACAAGGACATTAACATTATCAAAAATGCAATTTCAAGATGTTCATAGCATTGTCAAATTGTTTGTGAATCATGAGCTAATTGGATTTTAGAATTTTATTGCGATATGCTTTAGGTCGATTAGGTTCTTCTATTTTAGCATGAATGTCATAATTTAGCCTATTAGCTCAATTGGTAGAGCAATGTGCATTTGCAGAAAGATGTGGGTTCAAATCCCACATAGGTTACATAATAGACAAGAGCGCAACAATCACAAAATGCTAATCATGCACATCATAATCTTAGTTATGCACTTTTTAACCTTAATTATGCACATTTTAATCTTATTTATGCACTTTAATTTAAAAGCCTATTATATATGCACACCATAATGTTATATTTGCACAACATAACATTATATTTGCACATTTTAATCTTTTTTATGCACTTTCATTTAAAAGCCTATTATATATGCACACCATAATATTATATTTGCACAACATAATGTTATATGTGCAAAATATCAAGTACTGACACTAAAAGTGCTGACACGAAAAGTGTTGATACGAGAGTGCTGACATGGACATTGTTATAGGCGCACAACATATATTTATATTTGCACAACATAATGTTATATGTGCACAACATCAAGTTATATTTGCACAACAGAAAGTATTGACACTAAAAGTGCTGACACGAAAAGTGTTGATACGAGAGTGCTGACATGGACATTGTTATATGCGCACAACATATATTTATATTTGTACAACATAATGTTATATGTGCACAACATCAAGTTATATTTGCACAACAAAAAATGCTGCCACGAAAATATATATATATATTTTTTAAAAAAAAAACTAGCCCCGAAGGGGGGCACAGGGGAGGGGGGGCACACGCATGGGCAAGGGTGCCAAATGGGGTTGACATTTTTTCTAATTAAATTAGGCCTATTTACTTATAAATTAGGCCCATTAGCAATTTACTTACAAAAATTAGGCCCATTAAGAGAATTTTACACCTTAAGCATTTTACACCCTAAGGCAATTTTACATTTGAACCTTTGTCTATATATATATATATGTGTGTGTGTGTGTATGTATGTATGTATTTGATATCTCATTTATTGAAATTCTACACGATTTAAATAATAACATAACATTTGATTTGAATACATTTTATTTTGCATAATAACATTTAAATGAAGTACAATTATAAATCACTCTTTATTTGAAGAAAAATATGCACATTTGCCTTAAAACAATATGACTTAAAATAAATAACTTATTTATTAAAGTTTACTTAAATGAATAAGAATAAGAATGAAATTTATCAAAACATTTACAAGCTCTATATACACTTAATTTGAAAAATCATTATTAAGTTTAAAATAAAATAAAAAAAACTATTTTATATATATATATAGAGGTTGGGTCATGTGTTAACAACTCTTACGGTGTTAAATGTTAACAAATCAATATTCGGCAAAATTTATCAAATATTCATCACAGTCACTCAATTATTCATCAAAGCTTTTGTTAAAATTAATCAAATATTCATCACAGTCACTCAAATATTCATCACAGTCACTCAATTATTCACAATTTCCCAAATATTCATCACAATCACTCAAATATTCATCACAGTCACTCAATTATTCACAATTATTTACAGTATCCACCCCAATCCTGTAATTGTGTTACTGTGATGAATATTTCTTAACTGTTGCCGAATATTTGGGAAATTGTGAATAATTGAGTGACTGTGATGAATATTTGATTAATTTTAACAAAAGCTTTGATGAATAATTGAGTGAATGTGATGAATATTTGATAAATTTTGCCGAATATTGATTTGTTAACATTTAACACCGTAAGAGCGGTTAACATTTGAACCGCATTATATATATATATATATATATATATATATATATATATATATATATATATATATATATATATATATATATATATATATATATATATATATATATATATATATATATATATATATATATATATATATATATATATATATATATGTTCTTAAATCGAAATCCCCAAAAATACTTTGGGGTATTTCACTAGGGGGCTGGTTTTAATCATTCAATTCTTGAGCAATCAAGCAACCATAAGGAGAGAGAAGGAGAGCCGAGTAGAGATAGAGATAGCGGAGAGAAGGCGGTGGTTGTACGATTGAAGTTTTCAGTTTTAATGCAAAGTTTATTCCTTTATGCAAAGATGTTTTCCCCGATGAGGCATGAGTAGTCGTTCTACTTCTAGGGTCGGGGTGAGCCTGGCAATAGCCATATAAGTATGCTTGAATTCCTTATTTGATTATGCAATTTCATCTTTTACTCCGTGCTCAATCCTTCATCAAAATTTAGGATCACTCCTTATTTACCTTATATGAAGCGAAAGTGGATTATATATGTGAATTTGGATAGTCATTAGGTTTTGCCTGTGAATGTTGATTAAACCCTAATTATGAAAAGGATAGAAACAATTAGATTTTTATGTAAAAGCCTCTATACTCCTAATTGGTTGATGATTAGAACATAATCTTTTATGTGATTTAAGTAATAATGCATGCATGGTTATTGTCGTGGTGAATCCCTACCTTAGGAGCTTTTAGTTATATTGAGAAAAACCCCTAAAAAAATATGTTTTTATTATTTTCTTTTATATTTCTGTTTTCATTTTATTTCTTGTCATGAATCTGAGAAACGTCTCGACATCGACACTTACACTCGATAACGAGTACTCTGCAAAGGAAGAAAGCAAGTCGACGGTCTTCCGAGTCGACCGGAACGCAATGACCTACTCGAGATCGACCACCTTAGTCGACATCGAGTGCCTTCTGTTTCTGTTGCAGGTTTCACAGATCGATGATAAGCACTAGGAATCGATAGCCCTTGTCGATATCGACTTATCAAGTCGATATTGAGGCTTTTGGTCGACGTAGCGCAATAATTCAAACAGACTATTCAGGAACCGCTGACTCGCCTCCTCGAGGATCGATCCTGATTCCCTACTGCTGCATCAGGAGGGAGTCTTGAATTTATTTGTGAAGAAAGGGAGTTACTTTAGTTCGAATTTATTTACATATTTTATTTAATCAATTCCCCTCTTCACAGTGAGTGAAAAGTTGCCTGTTTTTTCTTTGTTTTACTCGATAGTCTTTTTGTTTTCTTACCTTTCCATTGAACATGGTTTTCCTTTTACATACCTAATGCAACGTTTTACGTAGCAAATGCTATAATTATTTAAATTTCTATGTTTGGAAGATTCAGCCATGGATTTTCAATTTTTGACGTCGAGACACTAAAAACAACAAATCCTTTCATTGTTGGTAGGGGTGTTTTGATCTGAAATGGGTACATGAATTTTAAATTGATGGGTTATGAATATGATACCTCTTGTCTGAGTGCCCTGATGTTGTTTGGGTTCAATGTTAGGTTGGTTTCTGGGTGCATATTTTCTTGGGGGTTATGATGAGGATGGTCGAGAAATGAATGGTACGTCGAAGGTTATTGTTGCTGCTAAATCATGGGTTGGCAGTATACTTGTAAATCGAGCTCTTTGGATGTGGTTTTAGATGTTTGTTGATGCCAGAGGAATTTAGGTTTCATATGCTCTTCGGATGTGGTATTTTTCCACTCTTAGTTGCTGGGATCCTATGATCTTTGAATGTTTGATTTTTCTAAGATAGCTTTAATATGTGTTGGCCCATCTTTAAGAAATTAGAGATGAATACTTAAGAAGATTTGGTTTACTAGTTTTCATATTCTTCTCTGCACGTGTAAAGTTTATGTTTTTTTTTGTTGTTGAATGACTTGGACAGCTCACATGTGGTGTCTGTTTTGAGACCTTTCCAAAGGATGCCGTTTGTGTAGCTGCATGCGGGCACCCATAGGGAAAGTTGGCTTTGCAATATGAAGTTTCACAATTAGTTTAATCTTCAAATTGTGATAGAGCGATAGGGAGATGTAGCAATTAATTTGTTTACGCATGATAGGATTTTTCTCCTTGAAGCTATAGTTGGATAGAATTAGTTATTTAAGCCAATAATGCCCAGTACAAACTATAGTTCTAAATTATTTCTATCTTTTATTACCTAAAATTGCACTTGAGAAGAGTTGTGCTTTTACTTGTTCTAGAATAGATTAATTAGTATGTTATTCACTCGATTGATGGTAATTTAGTGTCTTGGTTATTAAGTGGATTTGTTCTCTACATAGCATTTCTTTGTGTGCTATTGTATTCTTGTTCTTGCATTTTGGTGGCATTACAATTACAAGGGAGAGTAGTTTAATTTCAGGTTTAAGATGGCTTATGTTCATCCCCACCATCTGTATTGTATGCTGGGTTAGCTTTGGTTGTTATGATTAATCGATTCCTCTTCATTCGACCTTGATGGATACGAAGATTACAAACTTCTAAAACCTCCTTAGATTTGTTGAACTCATTTGGTGTAATAGTTAAAACTTTTTTGATGAACCAATTTTGTAAGACTTTCATTTTGTATAATGATCAAAATGGAGTATTGTATAGAATGGTGGGCTGCTTTTACAAGGTGTAATTGTGTCGTTAGTCCTGGTCCCTCAAATGCAAATTATATCCTAACTCAATGCTAAACAAAAAGTTAGTATAGCATAAAAGTAAGGAGTCGATCCCACATAGAAGACTGATTCGTGGTTCTTAAGATGATTCTCCAAACAAGTAACAATAAAGTTGTAGCAAACAATTGAAACAAACAAATAAGAAAAGGAAGTAATGATTGCGAAGTAATGATAATATGAGGAAAATGCTTCACCTGCAATTTTTAATAATGGTTGGGGTTCATGGTCCTTGGAATTATTTCATTGTAATTCTTAAAGCTATGCCGACTTGTATTAAATAGATTGATCTAAAATAGACAATCACTTACATTCAATGCATCTGTAAAGACCGAGATGTTAAATATTATTTTTACAATTACATATTTTATTTCCGATTTAAAATTTATTTAGGTTGCAAGATTTTGGAAAGTTTTGAAAATATCCGTCCTCGAGCAAACGATTTATTGAATTCTTTCGAACCAATTCCGAAATAAACTTGTAATTTAAAATATAAAATGAATTTATTCCGCCTTACTATTCCGAGGCTTGCAAATACTTTCGGGTTTTGTTATTTACTTCGGATTAGAATATTTAATTATTTTTATTACGTCGAGTTAAGGTAAAAAAAAACGGGTTTCGAGATTTATTACCGGTTATTTAAACTCGCTTACTTCCCGTTCAACATCTTTCACATTCCCAGCCACCCTCCTACCTAACCTACTGCAGTAGCCACCCTAGTTCCCCTTACCCCTATTCTGTAAACCCATCTCCATTTCTTTATATTTCATTTCATCATCACATCCTCTGCAATCTTCCTACGGTCCTCCATCACCATCACCTTTGTTCCCCTTGTCTCCTGCATCAATCACCATCACACTCCTGCTCCCCACCTCTCCATCTTTCATTTGCCCTCCTCCATCACCATCGTTCTCCTCTCCCACCAACACCACCGGTACGCCACCTTCATACTCCATACCGCCGAGGCCAGCAGCCATCCGAGCATCACCACACCTTCCCCGACGTCTGGAGATGCGGCCAGGTCGCACGTGAGCATGTAGCGGCCCAAATATAAATATTCGGGTTACGTTTCGAAGGATTGGATACCTTCGTTCGGATCTTGTAATTCGAGTACAGGTTGAGTTTCCAAACATAAAGAAAGGAAATTGACAATACAACTTGCTTCGGCGAAGCCGGGTCAAAACCAATATAAACGACTATAAAACCTTTAAAGTGTCGAGTATGGTGGTAAGTCGGTCTCTCGGTTAGTTGAACGCCCCAGATGAAACCCTCGTCATGGAAGCACAGAACAAACAAAGATCAAATACCTGAAACTATACCACGAGTCAAGGTCGAGCCACTCATGCGGGCCCTGAAGACCTCGCTGAGGACATATAATATGCCTATACCTAGATAAAGGATGCTCTAATGCAGTGCGGAAATATTAAACACACAAGCATGCTAACAGTTTATATATATGCAGAAAGCGATTAAATGGGATCCCGCACAGAATGCCAAGTGGCATGTCCCTCTCCTACTCCCGCACCCATGCTCGTTAGTGCGGGAACCGGTCGCGTTCAATATCATAACATCATCAATCGTATCAATAGTCATGCTCGTCAATTTAATAGTCTGACTCGATGAGGACAAAGCCCGATGGGACTGGACCGTCCTATGACCCTAGCAAATGACTCTAGGACTCACAATTTAACGGTCGTTCTACCATACGCAAAGAGAATACGGATGCTTGATTAATTTGTGCAACCTAAGCATGATACTACATGAATATGCAGGATGCAACACCTACACACTATATGACACATCAGGCATGAGGTTCTACCTTGAGTAAGCCCCGGAGGACTTACCTGGAATAACAGATCAGCAAGAGGTAAGAAGCAAGAGGATAAGCGAGCATGTCACAGATCACCTAGCAATTATAAATGAACATGTATAAGCATACTGCACAGAACGGGATCCATTTGTCACTACACATAATTTATCATCAATTCTTAGTCATAACATCATCATCATTATCTCGACCATCTCATATCGTCATATGTCATCTCATTCTCATATCATATTATCTCAAGTCATCATATCTTCTCATATAGCATCTCGCATCATCACATCATCTCATAATCTCAACCTATCTCATAACATCAATTTCCTTAACTCATTTCCATCAATCATCTCACATTTAATATCTTACTCGGCATCTTATCATGCATCATCATATAGCATCTCATATTTCATCACTTGATAACTCATTTATGAACACATCATGCTTTATAATCATCAACTCAAGATTTCAATAACACTCATACTTGGAACTCATATCCATATCATATTCATATAAATTCACAAGTAAGACTCTTCAAACAATTTTCCAATTCATGTCCAAATAAGTCGGTTGCAAAGTTAGTCAGAGTCATTTAAATCTCAAGGAAATCAACTCGATAGTCAAACAATTCTTTTAAAATCATACTTAGCCAAATCTCGACATTGAACATTTGAATCCTTAAACGAATTTCCCAAAGTTATATTATTATTAAATTCTGACATTTTAGAAATATATTAACTACTTAAATAATCCAACTAACCATTTAAAAGCCAGACTTAACAACAAATCATTCACATAATAATTCTCAACAAATCAAATTAAATAACCAAATAAATATATCAGAGAAAAGATAATTAAATAACTTAACCATATAATGAATCATAAACCATAAAGTAGTTAAATAACCTTCACACATTAAAACAATATAATCAATTAACTAAATAATATTTAAAAATCAGATTTTTAATAACATAAAATAATAATTTAAATACTCAGAATATTTCTTAATAATACTTATAATAATATTTCAGAATTAAATTAAATAATGATTAAATACATAAGTCATATAATAATTATAATTATAACCTAGCAAAACAACTAAATAAAACATATAAAACACATGAAACAAATAAAACAACAAGCCAGGCCGGCCCACCCGAAACAAAGCCCAAACCGAATCCAAATCCTAACCCAGAACCCAAGCCCAACCCGGATTTAAAGCCAAACCCACCCAGACCGGACCAAATAAGAAAACAGAAAGAACCGGACCAAAAAAATTAGAAAAGGAAAGGAAGGAAACCGGGTTCAGGGCCTCCATCTTCAACCTCTGCCCTACTCGACGGAAGAAGGAAGAAGAAGAGGAGGACTCCGCCGGCCGGCCTCGCCCCTCAGCTCTCCCGTCTCCCTCGCTCACCGCACTCGCACTCAGTTCTCACGCTATTTTAAAGGAAAACGACCAGAAACGAATCAAAGAAGGGGTGCTCACCGAGGTCTTCGGGCTCGCCGGAGGTTCGTCGGATCTCCGCGTTGCTTCTTGGTTCGGCGTCCCTGGACGGGGCAGTGTTGTCGTCGTCAGTGGATGCGAGGATTGACGAAACAGGAGAGGGCTTGAGCTGGTGGACACGGAGGAAGGAGGAGGTTGCCCGTATGGTCGGCGACTTACTCGGAGAAACAAGGGAAACAATAAAGGAGCTTGTAGTGGTGCTTGGCGACAGAACTAGAGGTGGTATTGATGAAAACAGGAGGATGGTGGTGGTTCACTGGTCGGCAAAACAAAACTGGAAGGGAGGGATGAAGAAGAGAAGAATGGGTGGTGGTTTGGCTAATCGAACAGGGGTTCAGAAAAAGGGGGTTTTCTTGCGATTTTGAAATGGAAGATAGTGAGAAGATGGGGTTTCTAGGGGGCTCAGAAAGGGGGGTGAGTTATAGGGGAATGGGGCTTCGGGTGTGGTGATGGATTTAGCCTTTAGGGGCTGCAAATAGGGAGATTAGAGGGGAATGAGTGCTACTGTTGAAATAGAGAGTAGGATGGGGCTGGTTCAGTTGCTGGGGATGGATGAAGGGAGTAGGTGGAAGGGTGGAGTGTATAATTGTATAAAGATTAGAAATAAATACCCGAAAATAAACTCTGAAACCCGCTTTCCGATCTTGACCCGACACAATAAAATAAATATTTGAATTAAATAACGAAACCCGTAAATATTTCCAAGCCTCGGAAGAATAAGACGGAATAAATTTCATTTTCAAATTTGGATAACAAGTTTACACCGGAATTGGTCTCAAGAAAGTAAAATAAATCAGTTACTTGAGGACGCAACTTTCAAATTTTTTTTAGTTTTAGAACTTAATGGAATTTAAATTAGAATAAAATCTTTAATTTATATAAATAACATCTTTTAAAAATCTCGGTCCTTACAGCCCAGGAACAGCCGAAGCCGCCGAGCTACCATCTTCTTCTCCTTTCCCTGTTTTCACCCAAACCTCTCGGTAAGACTTCCCTCCTTTGTGTTCATTCAAAAACTCCATAATGGTCTTCCCATATGACTGATCCTCCATAACCCAGGTCCCCCGGGGCTTCCCACGTCCTTGAAGAGCTTGAACGACCCCCGACAAAGCTCGACGAAGCCTCGACCCTCCTCGGTGAGCTTCGACCCTCCCTTCTCCCTTCTTGTGTGTTGTTTTTTTATTCTTTCCGTGTTCGTGGTGGTCGGGGAAGGGTATCGGTGAGGTCGAGAGTGAGTTTGAACTCGGGTTCCGATGAGAGAGATGCGAGGGAGCAGGGCCGGATCTGAGATTTCGGGTGTCTGAGGCAAGTTACGAAAATTATGCCCTCAGTCTATCACCAATAAAAAAACCAACAAACACACAGTATTGAAAAATCACGTCAAACAGTATTGAAAAGCAAAATATAAACAACAAATCTCGAGCAAAGAATTACAATCTTATAAAAAAAAAAACAAATTCAAATCTTAAATCCTACAAATTCAATTCCAAATTCCAAAAACTTAATTACAAAAACCTAGGAAGAAAGATCGATTTCGCAATTAGACCTTGAAAGTGAACAGTGAGCCGCCGAACCGCCACCCGCCGAAACCGGGAGATATCAGACTTGAACTCGAAGAATTATCCGGTGTTGGAGGGAGTAAAGTGACAGAGCAATAGGATGAAGGTTGCGCAGCTGCGGACTGCAATTAGAGGGAGAGGGGAGGGGAGCCTTGGAGGAGGGGGTGGTTCGTTGTTGACGTCGGTGGTCACTGGTCCTGGTCGGAATCGCCAAATCGGAAGGAGAGGGAGCCTGACCGCTATTCTGAGTACACCAGGAGGAAGCGAAGAAGGGCAACTCTTCTTCCTTTTTTTTGCAACGCATTGTTTCAGTAGTTGTGGGCCACCATTATTCCATTTTCAATTTTTTTTTGCAACTCCCGTACCCTCTTTTTCATTTATATTTATATATATTACACACAATGGACCCCCATGGCTTATTGGGCCCGAGGCGAGGGCCAGTTAGGCCTCGCCTCAGGTCCGGCCCTGCGAGGGAGGGCTGTGAGTGGACGGCGAGGGCAGCGCGAGTGCGAGACCGGAGAAGCGAGGGCGAGAGGGAGTAGGAGAGTTGCGTGGGGGTTGAGGGGAGCTAGGCTGAGTGCGAGGCGGAGGTCAGACGGGGAAGTGCACCGGCGAGCAGAGGAGGCGGAAGGTTCAAAGGTTGAAGACGAACAGGGACTTCGGTTTCAACCGTACAAGCCGGATAAGTGGGCCCATTTCTTTATTTATATGGGTCATGGGCTTCTTGTCTTCAAACCAAATTGAAATGGGCCTGTTTCTTCTTCTTTGTTATTTTTATTTTGTTTGGTTTCAGAAAGTCCGGATATTAAATGGGCAAGGGGATCTGGGCATGGGGAAAGAAGAGAGTGAAAGAGACATTTGGGCTGGGAATTCTTTTGGACCGGTTTGGTTTAAGACGATTTGGGTCCGATTTTTCTATTTAATTAATTATTATTTAATTGTTATATATTTACTTAATTGAATTATTTATTTATTATTTAGTTATGCAGTGATTATTATTTAATTATTTATTTCTGACTTAATTATTTAAATTGTTGATTGATTAATCTATGGTATTTAAATGGTTAGTTTAGTGGAGTATATGTTATTTGAAATCTCTTTTGAAGTATTGGAAAACGTTAAATAATAATATTTTTGAAGAAAAAGGAGTTATGCCGGGATTATTTTATATATTCATATTATATTGAGATCAGTTCGAGGCTTTGGAAATAAGACTAACTTGTACCGGAATATTTTGTCAATATGACCTTGTAAAATTGGTTTAGCGACTTAAGTGGTTAATGTCGGAAATTAACTAAGTGTTATTTTATTTAATTAATGGCTTTTAGAAACTTGTGAAGTGATTTCTTCGGAACTAGGCTTAGTGAATTTATTTATGATCTTTCTTGAGATTTTATAGGAGTTGAGACATGAGTAAAACTATGAATTTGAAACATGTTATGATATATTGGAACTTCGAGATGAATGATGGAAGTGGTTAAGGAAATTGATGTTATGAGGTAACTTGAGATTACGAGATGATGAGTTGATGATAGCGAGAATGAGATGATATATGTTAGAATATGAGATGAGACGAGACTATGCGATGATATGACTTGATGATGATAAATGAGTTTCTTTTAGCTTTACTTAGTCCGGTGTAGCGGTAAATGGGTCTTTCTGTGCTTAGACTTATAATTGTTGCTTATTAAATTGTTAGGTGATCTGTGACGTGATTAGCTTACTTTTGCTGTTCGGCGCCTCCAGGTAAGTCTTCCGGGGCTTACTCAAGTTAGAACCTCATGTCTGATGTGTCATATAGTATGTAGGCATTATAATATCATGTCATGAAGTAGCATGCCTAGGTTCTGCATTAACATATGAGCATACGTGTTCTGAATGGGATTGGTGGAAACTGCCGTAAGTTGTGAGTCTAGAGTCGTTGCTAGGGTCATAGGACAACCCAGCTCCATCGGGTTTGTCCTGATAGAGTCATCTAAGAGCATGATTTACTGAGTTATATATATGACTGCGGCGGTGACCGAGTGTCCCACCCCGGCTGAGGTGTGGACGGAGGCATGAGATATACTGCGGCACTGACCGAGTCGTCTGGCCCCGACTGAGGCAGACATCCGACCCCGGCTGAGGTACGGATATGAGAGAGATACCCGCCCCGACTGAGGCATGGATTTTGAGAGATTGGGACATGGCATTTGGCATTCTGTGTGGGCCCATTTACTGCATTTCTGTCATTATATATGAATTGTTAACATGCTTGCGTGTTTAATATTTCAGTAATGCATTAGATCATTTTCATCTAGGCTTAGAGCGTATTATATGTCCTCAGCGAGGTCTTCAGGGCCCGCATGAGTGGCTCGACCTTGACTTCGTGCTTAGTGTCAGGTACCCGTACCCTTGCTTGATCATGTGCTGTGGTGGCGGGGGATATCTTATGGCACAGTGAGAGGGAGAGAAAGACCGACTTGAACTCCACACTTTTGCTACTTATTTCCTCGTATTTGGTTTTGACCCGGCTATGCCGTGGCAAGTTGTATTATGATATTTCCTTCTTTATGCTTTCGAACTTAAAACGTTTTGAGCGACTTGGGCAAGTAGGACAGGTTCGGGGTACCCAGCGGCCCTATCGCGAATTTAGGGTGCGAAATCCCTTCTTTGAGCATTAAAAACTTTGTTTTAAAACTCAACCCGTACTCGAATTGCAAGATCCGAACAAAGGTATCTAATCCTTCGAAACGTAACCCGAATACTTATATTTGGGTCGTTACTACAAAGAACAACATAAAGATTCAAGTGCTCAGCCAATTAGTAATATTAATTCATTGCAATTAGGAATCACAAGATTGCCAATGGTAGAGCTTCTAACCTAATATGATAGAATCAATGCAAACTAATAGTCATCATCCTGCAGAGACAATTGATGCTTTAACGGGATCAATTTCCCTTGCTTGCTACAAAGAAACCAATATAGTGAAAGGAATCGCTAGCAAAGATGCAGTTTCTGTCTAGATGATCAGTCATAGAGAGAACATGTGCAAATACTAAATCAATAAAGAACAAAGATAATGAATAAACTTATAAATAACAATTATGAAATCAAATCCCCATAATTCATTCAACCATGTCTTTGAATCACAGGCGAAACTGTGAGTTTAGCAACTCATAGCCAAAGTATCTCTCAAAGCAACAATGAACTAAAAATCTCCTCCTCTCTACCGTTGTAAATGAAAATAACCTAAATATAGTCGTGCAAAACCCTAGGAAATAAAATAATAATAAACTAATAATAATAAGATCTTCGAACAAAATCGTAATCGCCGAACGCGTGGGACTGGTGGGCGCCGGTGGAATACCGACAGGCGCCACTATTACAGTATCGCGATTCTTCTTTGTCTTCAATGTTATGCTCTTTATCTCCCTTGATGCTCCTTCCTTAGCCTCTCTTATGCTCCAAAATCACCTCTTTTGGATCTCTCAAGCCTCCCTTCACGCTCAGATCATAAAACTATAGAATAAACACAAAATAGTGCAGATTCCGAACTCAAATACTCCAAATGCAAGACAATGTAAATAAGGCAAAACACATGTAATATGAATACTTAAATGCAATAAAACCTATCTATAATGCATGTCTAAAATATGCATTATCAAATTCCCCCACACTTAAGCTCTTGCTTGGCCTCAACCAAATGAAGAATAAACATAAACCAATGCACCCCACAGGAGATTCCATAACAATTTTACCTCATCAAAAGCAAAATCAAACCAAAGTGAAAATATGAGCAAGGCACACAAACGCCATAACATGTATATGGATGATCAAGTAGCCTGCATGCTTATCAATCCAACCTCACAAGGGCAAATATGTGTTTCTCTCACTCTCATGTGTTTAGGCTTTAAGCATACACTCAACTCAATTCCATATGCAAACATCAACTCAAATATTGACACTTACATCACAAAATCTCCACCGGAGACCTCAAAGCATAATAAGAAACATCAAGAGGACTTGCGATCAATGGAAATCTTCAAAGAAGACTCCATTCGGCGGGATTGTAATAGGGCTTGGTGGAACATATGGGCAAGGAATTATATTTGGTCATGTGGTGCTTTCAATTCCGGGAACTAAGATTCCTAAAACTTCCAACATAACTCAAAACAACTCAAAAATACATCAAGCTCACATAAGAACATAAACTCTCAAAATATAAACAATAAGCTCTCAAAATATAAACTATAAGTTCTCAAAATATAAACTCTCAACCAAACATTTATCCAACTCTCATATGCAAGATAAATAAATAAGGCTCTTGTTTCTTCCCTTTTCTTCTTTTTTCTTTTTTCGATTTTTTTCCTTTTTTTTCTCTTTTCTATTCTTTTCGACATTTTTTTTTCTTTTCTTTTGAGCCATATGCATGAAATACAAATATAAGGAATAACTCACATAACATTACGTCTCACTTAAAACCATAAAAAATAAGCACTCACTTTAGCTTTTCTCTCAAAACTCAAAATAACATCAATAACCAACTCTAAATCCTAATTCCCGGAATGGTAAGGCTTATCATAGGCTAGGAAAAATGAATTTTGTGGGGCTTCAAAGAGAAAGGCTAAAGTCTCAAATTGGCTTCAAAAAAAAGATATGATGTAAGGTAGGTATGGATAAATTTTGGCTAAGAACATGCCTCTATCATATGAAACCCATAAGCAATGATCATGTATATAATCGGCCTCAAAAATAGATAACCATGTCAATACTCATAGATAGATGCATAGGAAGAGTAAATCACACAACAAAAGCGAAAGGGAAATATAGATGCAATCCCTTATAAGGCCAAATATTCTCACTAGGACAAATTCTTGTTGGATTTCAATCATGCCTTTGAATTTAGATCATACATGCTCAGTTATATATGCCAAATCACATCTCACAAAAAAAAAATCTCCAAGACAAGGTCAAATCATCCAAAATTCCATGGGATTTATATGATTATGCCAAAATGAAATAGAGGACAAAATAAGCTAGATTGGTATTTGAATAACACACATATATGTATATGCAATGCATGATATTTTTGGATTCTTTTTGACATTTTTCAATTTTTTTGACTTTGATAAGAACAATAAACCATAAACATGATGTATGAAACAACAAACTAAAAACTTAAACATAAAAAACTAAACAAAACATAAAGAACTTAAACAACTAAACAAAACATAAACTAAACATGAAACTGGAATCATAAACATGAACTAAAACTAACATAAACCACTCCCCCCACACTTAAATGTTGCATTGCCCTCAATGCATAAACACAAAGAACAATGAAATAAACTCAGGGTGAAGGAAGGGTTACTAACCTATCATTAGGGAGGCGGAGGATGGGATCCGAACTGATGGTGAAGATGACTCAAAAGTTGAAGCCAAGGACTCATAAGACTGGTATGGATTTCCTCTAATTTCTTCTCCAAAGCTGTTTGCCGACTATTCAGATCCTGGAAGCATTGTGTCTATTGTCCTTCCAATTTCGTCAGGTGGCGGTCAATATTCTCAATAAGCCCAAGCAAAGGGTCACTCTTCATAGGTATGTCAAAATCATCATCATGAGCCTTATCTCCCAGCAACGCCCTGTTTTCTGAAGATATCTCCAGTATCAATCGTTTGTTTGGATGAACATGGCTAACACAAAAGGCGGCTAGAGTAGGTCCCACGGTTGTAACGGCCCAGATATAAATACCCGGGTTACGTTTTGAAGGTCGGATACCTTCGTTCGGATGTTGCAATTCAAGTACGGGTCGAGGTTTCAAACCTCGAAGATCAGCATTCCAAAACGGGGATTTCGAACCCCAAGCAATCAAAGTCGTGGAAATTCGATTCAAATGAAAGTAAAGCAGAAGCAAGGTTTAGATACAAGTGCCACGGCAGAGCCGGGTCAAAACCAAAACAAAGTGGGTGATTGCCATTTGTCAAGTTAGAACATATTAGCCGGATTCTTCGATTCGGCAAAAGATTTCCCCGTCACAGAAGCATGGAGCAACAAGAGCGGTACCTAACACTATCCACGAAGTCAGGCCTGGTGATCGCCTGCGGGTCCTCTGACCGCGCTGAGGCCAAATAACATGCCTATGCCTAAATAAAAGATGACTAATGCGGTACAAGATTTAAATCACACTATCATGCCCCCAGTATATATATAATATGCGGAAAAGAACTGTAAAGGGCCCAAGACAATGCCAAGTGGCATATCCCTCTCCTACCTCTGCACCCCTTCCCGTTAGTGCAGAGACTGGCCAGTTCAGTGCTATAGCATAGCAATATCCTCGTGGTGGTGCACTCACCCACGGTATCATCATATCATATCATATCATATCATATCATATCATCTCATATCTTTCCCGATGGTGCTGGGCTATCATATCATGCTCATATCGGCTCGATAGACTCAGGGTACCCGATGGGGCTAGGCTACCCTATGACCCTAGCAAAGACTCTAGGACTATCACAGATAACGACCGTTTTGTTTCAAACACACAAAGTAAACACATGCTCAGTTCAATGCAATCCTAGCATGATACTACATGACATGCTTTAATATGCAACAAAACTACACATTACATGACACATCAGGCAGGAGGTCCAGGTTACTGAGTAAGTCCCGTAGGATACTTACCTGTTGATGCAGCACAACAAGATAACACAAGCAAGGGCCCAAATGCAAGTCCAAAGCAATCCAAAAGCAATACACATCTATCATCAAGTCATTTCCATAAGCTACCAGACCAACATTCATACACACGAACCCAAGTTCTCAACATTCTCAAAACCGACCGATAGTAAAACCGTTTTCCAAAATCTTCCCGATACGATCAAATCGACCAAAATCATTCTTCAATTAAACCCATTGATAAAATCATACCAACCATATTTTCAAACTCATAAATCCCAAATTAAGTCAACTCATATTCAAAATGATGTCTCAACTCATACTTGGCCAAATTCCGACATTAAACATTTAACTTTAAAACCAACTCTCTCCAAAGCACATTATAGAAATCATTCCGGCATGTTTCTTATTTCAAAACATTATATAAATAATTCTCAATACTAAATCATCAAAATAATTCTAAGCTCACAAATAATACTTATAAATCAAAACCAACAACTCAATTTAAAATTCCCCACTCTCATATTTAAATCCTCATGAAATGCATCAATTAAATAATCTAATCAATATTATTTTAAAACAATAAACAATATAAGACGATTAATTTCCAGAATTTATAATTATAACCCATCCAAAAATAATAATAATATTCAAATAATTTACACTTACTATCCATATAATCTAAAAACAATCTAAAAAAAATATATATAACTCCATATCAATTAGTATCACTTTTAAAACCTTTTTAAATATAAATATTAATAATTTCAGAATATATAAATATATAATCATTTTCCCAAAGTCAGAAAAATAAAAACATATAACATATACACACATATATATAAACACTACCGAAATAATAAATAAAAACAACAACCCCCATATATATAACCCAATATATATATAGCCAATTCAGAAATAAAATCCAGCCCAACCCTAAAGCCCCATACCCGAGTCTAAGAGAAGGGCCCAAGACCCGGATCCAAGCCCATGACCCGGATCCCCTTTGATTTAATGAACCCGTCAAAGAGAAGAGGAGAAAAGAAGGGCAGACCGACCAAAAAAAAAATAAGAAAAGGAAAAGGAGGGAACCGGGTTCACCTGCCCCTTCTTCATCCTCTGTTTGCGTTCGGAAACGCAAGGGAGAAGGAGAGAGGTTGAAGGCCTGCCGGCGGCGTTTCGGCCTGAGACTCACCCCGCCTGAACTACAAGCTTCCCCGACCACATCCCACACAAAATGAACAAAACGCGCACAAGGAGGAGGGAGGAAGAGAGAGATTACCGAGGTTTTAAAAGCTTCACCGGAAATGTTGTCGGGCTCGATTTGGGTTCGCCGGAGGTGGATCCAAGCTGGAAATGGCCTAGATCGAAGGGAAACGTTATAAAGGTGGACCTTTACTCAGGTTCGAAACGAAATGAGGAAGAAGGGAGGCTCGACCTTGCTTGAACGGAAACAGGGGAGCGGAGAACTGGTGGCGGCGCTGGTGGCTCCGACGGTGGCTTCTGGCGGCGCTCCTAGGCTCGGCCTCTGGGATGCCATTGCTGCTGCTCAACTCTAGGAGGAAGAGGAAGGAGAGAAGGTGGTGGTGGCTGTTCGATTCGGCAATAGCGATGAGGAGGAGGGTAGTGCTGCTCGGAAATGAAGTTCTGGCCGCCTCCTGGGTTGGCTGTGGTGGTGGTGGTCCGATGGCGGCGGCGACGAGGAGCTGGGTGGGGTGGTGGTGTTCAATGGAAGAAAAAGGGGGAGCTTGGGTTTATGGCAGCCAAAGGGGAGAGAGGATAAGGAGGAGGGTGTGGGTGTAAGAGTGTAAGCAGAGGAAGGTGGAGTGGGGGTGAGGGAGGGGGACCAGCCCCAATGCAACAGAAAACCGGGGGGAGGGGGGGAGAGAGAGAGAGAGAAGAAAGAAAAAGGAAAAGAAATTAATATATATATATATATGTGGTCCCAACAATACCAATTCAAATTATCGGAAAAGACTCAAAACCCGCTCGCCCGATCGAATCCCGACTAAATCAAATTTAAATCAAATTCCAATTAAATTTCAAGATAAACGGAATTAAATGAATTTTAATCAAAACTCGGAGTTTAAACTAATCTTTATTAATACTCGATCTTGAAAGCGAAAATCGAATCCCGTCAAAGTCCGAAATTTAAATGATGCCGGAAGGATTTTAAAATTGAACTCGTGCTCGAAGGCGGAATTAAAATCCGCTAGAATCTAGATTCTCAAAATGATTCCGGAATAACTTAAAATCCAAAACTTACACTCGAGGACGGGTTTTATTCCACTTTTACAAATTGAATTTAATAATAATTTATTTAATTAAAATAATCATAATATATAAATATACTCGGTCTTTACATTTATCCACCTCTAAAAACAAGTCTCGTCCCCGAGACTAAAATCATTTTAAAGCAATGGGAAAGAGTTTGAAATTGGTGAGCCCGAGGACCATGTCCAAGGATCTTGAGATCGTCTCGGTTGCGTCTTCCGGGATTCTCACAACATCCTAGTCACGGTCGTGACATCTCCAACTGGTCTTGTCAAGTGTGTAATAAGCGCCCTTATCACATCCTTGCTTTGACTTTTCGGAAGTACCACAACTCTAAAAGTATTATAGCGTCCGACTAGGTCTTAGCAAGCAATCTATAAGCGCCCCTATAAAATGCTTGTATCCACTTCGTGAGACGTCATAATGTAAATCCAGTTCGTAAAATCTCAAAACATTTTGTAAATGGAAAGATTGTCATCCAAATCATTGAAACTCTCAACTTCTTTAAAACCCCAAGTTGGCCATTTTCAAAACCGTTCAAAATTTTCAAATTCAACGTTTAATCAAGCAGCTTACACCAAAACAAGTCAAATCCTTTCAAATCAAGATTTAGTCAACATCTTCCAAAAACCAAATCAGCTTCTCTCATACCAATCAATCAAATTCAGAAGGTAGGAGGTGGAGTCATCCACCTCTAAGGGCTAATCCCATATTCTCTTCCTAGTTTCCAGAATCGAATCAATCTATCAGTCTCAATTCAAGCAAGATGCATAACCCATAAGAAATGCATAACTGTATAACCATCCCATCTCCAATCCACATATCACACAACAAGTCTCAACATATACCAGTGCAGTGCCACAAGGTCACATCAACATCTCCAGATCATACCAAAGGTCATAATATGCATCTCAATGACATAACAAAATCATCACAACGTCTCAACATAACACCAGAAGTCATAAAAGTATCCCTCATCACAGAATCAATGAACCTAAATCCATTGTCAACACATCAACACAACAAGGTCAAGCTATTAAGGTTCAGCAGAGGGGAGGGTCAATCAATATATATCAATCACCAAAATATCCGCATACTCACAAACATCATCTCAACTCATACAATGTCATATAACGATCACTTAGCAATCACGCACTATTATCTCATATATATATATATATATATATATATATATATATATATATATATATATATATAAAGTCATATTCATGATCCAATTCAATATTCATCATTTAACATCTCCTGATCATAATGTAACATCATGCTCTCACATAGCAACATGTCATTATCTCATGATTCATACAACACATCACAACATGCTTCTAGAACAACATGTAATATCAGGCCATATCAGATTTATCATGGTCACTATCTAATCATCATGCCAATACATATTAACAAATCACGAAATCAAGAAAATCCTCACATTATAACCAGTCAAAATGAAACGCAATCCCCGCTCGCTCGTCTCCCACTCTCAAGCCAAGACCGACCTTCATCTAGACTCACCAACTCGGATAACATCCCACAGAAGAACCCCAATTCATTCCGACCTTTAATCTCACACCTCTTCCCGCCAAGCACTCTCACGAAGAATCCACCTCTAAGACTCCAACCACTATCTCTGTTTTCACACCCGAGCACCCCTGCATACTATATCCTTGATACCCCCAAAGGTCATTTCTTACATTTCTCACTCTTCCCAAGATATCACCACGTAGAACCCTTCTAACCACGCATCCTCAATAAAATCTTCTCGGTCACTACCTAACCAACCTATCCTAACCATACCCCTTATCCAATATTCGCCTAAGAGCTCATCGAAAATCATCAAGCATTACCTCTTAAAATTTCCGAACCCACTCGGTCTAGCCTAAGTCAACCCTCTCTTCGGCAACTCCCCCTTACCACTGTCGATCATTCTAATCGCTCAAAACCTTTCTCCACTCTTCGACCACTCTACCAAAGGACCTCACTCACATGTTCAAAGAAAAAGCATTCATGGACATTATTACACATAATGATCACATCATATCAACTAGCATTTACAACAACAACATCATTAGTTCATCATTAAACATTGCAACATGTATCAAAAGTCTCAGTTTACCGTCATGCTCAACAAGTATTGCAAACATCATATATGAACCTAATCAAATCAAGCTATCAAGTCTCATCATAATCTTAGCTAATAAACAGTTCAGATTCTCGGCCTTTGCAGTTCATACTATATAGGAAAGGAATTTAGATCATGCTTAGCAACTCAGAATAGCATCACATCAAGTCATCATGGCACATTAGGACAGTAAGGCACCGAGTCATATATATCATCATAGACAACGAATAATCAGGCATTAATCATCACCAAGTCATCACATCAACACGCAATTTTCAACATCAAGTTAGTGCAATATCACCATCAGTAAGTTCATAAAAGATCAGCAATCCGAATGGAGGGCATTCCCACTTGCAAATCACATCGCGCTCAGTAACCGCAATCCCGGAAGCAAGCTTGTCCCGTCGACATCGTCGATCCTGAGGCCCGTGGGTTATGGGCCCACGATGCTTCCGCTGCGCTGCTCTATCGTTATCTAACTTCCCGTCCCATCCTCTATGCGGCCGCTCGTCCAATGTATCGCGTAGGAGTTCAAGTTAGTGGAGATAGGGGAGTGACAAGAGCGGACGACCCAATATTTCTTTCGGAGAAAAAAGGACCAAAGCTAAAGATGACACGACTAGAGACAAGACTCTGACCCGGGAATAGTAACGATGCCCTTAAGAAAGTCTATTAGGTTTCAATTGTGACAAACACGCACGAATTCATTATGGAGCATATCAATCACATCAATCCACACTAACATGTACCTATCTCGGGGGCAACATTCGTATTCATATAAAAGACACAATTAGGTCCTACGCTGATGTTTGTGAAACAAGTTAATCATTCTAGTATTCCATGGAAACAGATATGCCTAGCAACTTCAAGCAAGATAGGCGGAACCAACAATGATCATATATGATTCGAAGTTATGCGGAATTTAGTGAAGATAACGAGCATCATGCATATGAACAATGTAAAAGCATGGTATACACATCAACAAATGAGTCCAAATATATCATGGCAAAGTATATTATAATAATCAGATGAAGCGTCATACGAGGACACATAGGAGCAGCATAGTAACTACCACATATGGCAACAATGATCATATATAAAGGGCAACCTAGTAACTATCTCACCTGACACAATGATCATATATTAGGTCAAGCATGGCACGGAATCATATGACGAGATACATTTAGAGAGCATGGGTCTTACATGATACTAGCTATACATAATGTGATACAAGCATAGTCAAGAGTCATTTAGAGGAGTTCAACATAATATTCACGAAACATGAGGCAGCATCAAAAGTAACAAGAAGGACATCATGGCTGCTAGATTATAATAAGGCTAAGAACGAACCATCATAGAGTACATGTATGGTACAATAGTTGTCACATCATGGAACAAGTACAACACGTGATCATTTAGCGGGTCATATTGGAAATCATAAGTCCTACAGGACACTACTGGCACATATCGAATCTGAACACAATCAAGATAACTCGATTAAATTCATTCTAACCTTCATGCATCATGCGTATGCAAAATCATGATATAACGTGGTGTGTGATCATGCGAGGTGCCAAATCATACATTCATGGAAGCACGAGAGGATATCATAGAATAATAGAAGAACACTACCGAATGATAACATGTACGTATGCTAGGAATAATTGTCATGGAAGGCAAGTCGATCACCGAATTCGACATCAATCTAATCGGGTAAGTAAAACATTTACGAGGATAGAAAGTGGGAAGAGCCACACTATCAAGGACCTAGCTCAAGAGAGAATCGACAATAACGTAAGCAAGGTAGAATTTGCACAAGTCACAACCAAGGGCCCGACATGTTACTAAGGGCTCAATATAACATATGATACATACATGCACTTGATTGATTACTCGATACTAAGTAAGACTTCAATTCAATTACATTCCAATAATATAGAAGCATGAGCAAGTTTAACGATGTATAACACAAGTTTAAATAATGGGCAACGTAATTAGAATACGGGGCATGAGTACAAATCAACACATACTAGGGTAAACATGCATTCACCAAGACTCCATTATGCCACATAATCTCCGTTCAACACAACTAACACACAATGTTAACTTGCAAAATAATCAACAATAGTTAACCTGACGAATACGAAATAGATGGGCATGATATAGATTCTTATCACAAAAGGAATAATGAACATCGACACGTCATCGTCCAACATGTTAAGGAGATCATTCAAAAGCATTCATACCAAGAAGAGTTGATCACACTATCATGGACCTAATCCAGGAGAAACAACAATCATATAGGTTCATATCATGTGGTTCATGCTTCCAATCAATCATACGAGCAATACAATAGGCCAAGTAGACATGCTATGACAACATATAACCATGATAGAAAGTAAGGCATAACACGAGGCTAAGCAATGCAACTAATCACAACCCGAGCTTAAACAATATAATCATGACGGAAGGCAAGGCATAACATGAGGCTAAGGAATGCAACCACCCACAGGTGTAATAACATGAGCAACATTTTACTAAGAAGCATTCACAAGGTACATGCAGGATGTTACAAAATCATGTCATGAAATTCAGAGAGAGTCACCATTACAGCCGGACAGAGATCCCTAAGGGCAACCATTGACTCTTCCTAACTGACTCATCACTCATCTTTCCCGTGAGACTCGGATATGACTTTTATGGAAAGATGACACCGGTCGATCGTCATAAGAATCAAGAAAGACAACCTCGGAAACACTTACTTTCTAACTTGGAATTACATTAAAAGCCAACTTTCAATACTCTCCCCAAGCAACACTCATATCCAACCATGATTTCTGAAACAATATGTTTACCAACCCAATTTCCCGTGGAGGAGACCGATATTCGAAGGGAGGACTCGATTGAACTATCAAAGGGTTCATAAGGAAAGAGGCGGTTCCACAAAACAGAGCTTAACCATATAAGAAGAAGAAGGGTACTCCCGCTATCCCGTTCGCACAGATCGTTCAATATTCATTCAATAGTTAGAACATAACAATCAAATCTTTAGCATATCAAGCACTCAATCATAGAATCAGTTAATGATAATTACAATGATCTCCTTGGAGTCTTCCCGACCCATCTGTAAAGAACAAGCTAGTATTTTGCCTACCCATTTCCGACTACATCCAATAGGGATGGTCTAGCGCCTTTTCTACCCACTCGATCCCTTATTAGTTGGTTCTCCTCTTTTATCATAAGCCAAGTTCATATTTAGTCCAATTGAGTTAGGCATATTAAGTTCATTTTTCCCCTTTAAAACGCTTTCAAATCTTTTGAAATTCATGGGCGGTTTTCCAAAACATACACTCGACCCTTGCGTACCCGAATTGCACAACCTCGCTCTGATACCAACTTTGTAATGGCCCGGATATAAATACACGGGTTACGTTTCGAAGGTCGGATACCTTCGTTCGGATGTTGCAATTCAGGTACGGGTCGAGGTTTCAAACCTCGAAGATCAGCATTCCAAAACGGGGATTTCGAACCCCAAGCAATCAAAGTCGCGGAAATTTGATTCAAATGAAAGTAAAGCAGAAGCAAGGTTTAGATACAAGTGCCACGGCAGAGCCGTGTCAAAACCAAAACAAAGTGGGTGATTGCCATTTGTCAATTTAGAACATATTAGCCGGATTCTTCGATTCGGCAAAAGATTTCCCCGTCACAGAAGCATGGAGCAACAAGAGCGGTACCTAACACTATCCACGAAGTCAGGCCTGGTGATCGCCTGCGGGTCCTCTGACCGCGCTGAGGCCACATAACATGCCTATGCCTAAATAAAAGATGACTAATGCGGTACAAGATTTAAATCACACTATCATGCCCCTAGTATATATATAATATGCGGAAAAGAACTGTAAAGGGCCCAAGACAATGCCAAGTGGCATATCCCTCTCCTACCTCTGCACCCCTTCCCGTTAGTGCAGAGACTGGCCAGTTCAGTGCTATAGCATAGCAATATCCTCGTGGTGGTGCACTCACCCACGGTATCATTATATCATATCATATCATCTCATATCTTGCCCGATGGTGCTGGGCTATCATATCATGCTCATATCGACTCGATAGACTCAGGGCACCCGATGGGGCTAGGCTACCCTATGACCCTAGCAAAGACTCTAGGACTATCACAGATAACGACCGTTCTGTTTCTAACACACAAAGGAAACACATGCTCGGTTCAATGCAATCCTAGCATGATACTACATGGCATGCTTTAATATGCAACAAAACTACACATTACATGACACATCAGGTAGGAGGTCCAGGTTACTGAGTAAGTCCCGTAGGATACTTACCTGTTGATGCAGCACAACAAGATAACACAAGCAAGGGCCCAAATGCAAGTCCAAAGCAATCCAAAAGCAATACACACCTATCATCAAGTCATTTCCATAAGCTACCAGACCAACATTCATACACACGAACCCAACTTCTCAACATTCTCAAAACCGACCGATAGTAAAACCGTTTTCCAAAATCTTCCCGATACGATCAAATCGACCAAAATCATTCTTCAATTAAACCCATTGATAAAATCATACCAACCATATTTTCAAACTCATAAATCCCAAATTAAGTCAACTCATATTCAAAATGATGTCTCAACTCATACTTGGCCAAATTCCGACATTAAACATTTAACTTTAAAACCAACTCTCTCCAAAGCACATTATAGAAATCATTCCGGCATGTTTCTTATTTCAAAACATTATATAAATAATTCTCAATACTAAATCATCAAAATAATTCTAAGCTCACAAATAATACTTATAAATCAAAACCAACAACTCAATTTAAAATTCCCCACTCTCATATTTAAATCCTCATGAAATGCATCAATTAAATAATCCAATCAATATTATTTTAAAACAATAAACAACATAAGACGATTAATTTCCAGAATTTATAATTATAACCCATCCCAAAATAATAATAATATTCAAATAATTTACACTTACTATCCATATAATCTCAAAACAATCTAAAAAAAATATATATAACTCCATATCAATTAATATCACTTTTAAAACCTTTTTAGATATAAATATTAATAATTTCAGAACATATAAATATATAATCATTTTCCCAAAATCAGAAAAATAAAAACATATAACATATACACACATATATAAACACTACCGAAATAATAAATAAAAACAACAACCCCTATATATATATAACCCAATATATATATAGCCAATTCAGAAATAAAATCCAGCCCAACCCTAAAGCCCCATACCCGAGTCCAAGAGAAGGGCCCAAGACCCGGATCAAAGCCCATGACCCGGATCCCCTTTGCTTTAATGAACCCGTCAAAGAGAAGAGGAGAAAAGAAGGGCAGACCGGCCAAAAAAAATATAAGAAAAGGAAAAGGAGGGAACCGGGTTCACCTGCCCCTTCTTCATCCTCTGTTCGCGTTCGGAAACGCAAGGGAGAAGGAGAGAGGTTGAAGGCCTGCCGGCGGCCTTCCGGCCTGAGACTCACCCCGCCTGAACTACAAGCATCCCCGACCACATCCCACACAAAATGAACAAAACGCGCACAAGGAGGAGGGAGGAAGAGAGAGATTACCGAGGTTTTAAAAGCTTCGCCGGAAATGTTGTCGGGGTCGATTTGGGTTCGCCGGAGGTGGATCCAAGCTGGAAATGGCCTAGATCGAAGGGAAACGTTATAAAGGTGGACCTTTACTCAGGTTCGAAATGAAAGGAGGAAGAAGGGAGGCTCGACCTTGCTTGAACGGAAACAGGGGAGCGGAGAACTGGTGGCGGCGCTGGTGGCTCCGACGGTGGCTTTTGGTGGCGCTCCTAGGCTCGGCCTCTGGGATGCCATTGCTGCTGCTCAACTCCGGGAGGAAGAGGAAGGAGAGATGGTGGCCCAGGCTGTTCGATTCGGCAACAGCGATGAGGACGAGGGTAGTGCTGCTCGGAAATGAAGTTCTGGCCGCCTCCCGGGTTGGCTGTGGTGGTGGTGGTCCGATGGCGTCGGCGACGAGGAGCTGGGTGGGGTGGTGGTGTTCAATGGAAGAAAAAGGGGGAGCTTGGGTTTATGGCAGCCAAAGGGGAGAGAGGATAAGGAGGAGGGTGTGGGTGTAAGAGTGTAAGCAGAGGAAGGTGGAGTGGGGGTGAGGGAGGGGGACCAGCCCCAATGCAACAGAAAACCGGGGGGAGGGGGAGAGAGAGAGAGAGAGAGAAGAAAGAAAAAGGAAAAGAAATTAATATATATATGTGGTCCCAACAATACCAATTCAAATTATCGGAAAAGACTCAAAACCCGCTCGCCCGATCGAATCCCGACTAAATCAAATTTAAATCAAATTCCAATTAAATTTCAAGATAAACGGAATTAAATGAATTTTAATCAAAACTCGGAGTTTAAACTAATCTTTATTAATACTCGATCTTGAAAGCGAAAATCGAATCCCGTCAAAGTCCGAAATTTAAATGATGCCGGAAGGATTTTAAAATTGAACTCGTGCTCGAAGGCGGAATTAAAATCCGCTAGAATCTAGATTCTCAAAATGATGCCGGAATAACTTAAAATCCAAAACTTACGCTCGAGGACGGGTTTTATTCCACTTTTACAAATTGAATTTAATAATAATTTATTTAATTAAAATAATCATAATATATAAATATACTCGGTCTTTACAACGGTAGAGAGGTAGGAAGATATTGATGACGCTCCCCTCTAGCGCCTCATAACCAACGGAAAATCTCACTGGCGTCTGGGATAAATACCCTCTCAAAGATGTCAGTGCTTAACAGTAGACAAAGGAATACATCTATAAAAACAAATTATTGAAACTTGAAACATTTAACACTAACTAATTATTGACTCGAAACATAACTAAAAATTACTCTAACTAGAACTAAAAGCTATGCAATTTTACATATCAACAAAATAAACCATAATTAGCTTTACTTTTCCTCGATTAAATAAAATAAAAAAAGCATGGCTAACTGATGTGATCCTTGTCGTCAAAAAGCCCGACCCCTTTCATTACAAAGCTTTGTCATTAGAGCCAAACATTGACTTTCATTTGAGAAAACTTCTTAGTGAGTACTTGTTGAAAAGCTGTCTTAAGGCTATAACTTTCATGATGAACACTTCCACCTAATTAGTAGAGATGATGGTCAAAATCGACATTGTTCTCAGTTGTAAAGACCTACTCCCTCCGTTCGGAAATAAACGATGTTTGACTTTTGAGCACGTAGTTTTAGAAGCTAAAAACTATATAAAATCTTATTTATTTTAATTAATGTTTTTCATAGTTTAATATCTATTAGTAATAAGTATTAAACTGTGAAAAAAATTAATTAAAATAAATAAGATTTTATATAGTTTTTAGCTCCTAAAACTACGTGCCTAAAAGTCAAACATCATTTATTTCCGAATGGAGGGAGTAATATATTTTACATTATATGATTATTATTTACTTAAATTACTTAAAAAAATAAGAATATTTTATTCGTATAAATGGAAGAAAACTTGTCCTCGAGCAAGGTCGATTTTTATAAATCCGTCCGACCTCATTTTTAAATCAGGATTTTGACGGAATTGAATTCCGCTTTTGAGTATTCGAGAATTAATAAAATTAAATTTATTATTCAATATGATTTTGATTTCGATTTAAATTCGAGTGTCGGGTTTCGGGTTAGCGAGCGGGTTTCGCGTTTGAATTGTCGGGATTTCAATTTATCCTTGTGGGACCACACCTTCCAATCTTTTATTTTCCTTTTCTTTCTCCCTCTCTCTCTCCCTCTCCCACGCAGTTGTTGCCCCAACTGCTCCCTCCTATCTTTGGCTTGGCACACACACCCCTTATCTCCTTTCCCATTTGCCTTGTTCCCCCCAATTGAGGCAAGATGCCAAAACCTTGTTGCAGGCTGCAAACCCTCTCTTCTGATTTCCTATCCCACACCAAAGAAAAATCAGAACACCCCCCCCATCACATTTCATTTTCTAAGACTCCAAGAACCCAACCACAACCTTATCCTCCCTCCCTTATCCTCTTTCACCTTCCCTTATTCTACTCTCTTTTGCTTAGGAATCCAATGCCGCACCTCCTTCCTTGCCGCCTGAACCTCTAGCAGCCACCCTCTCCTTCTTCATCCTCCATGGCAGCTGCGTTTTGGGGCAAGCCGAGAGCGCAGCCCTGTCTTCGTTGCACAAGTCGAGCCAACACCAAACACTCTTCAGCTCCTTCCCCTTCCTCCTCTAGCTAGAAGCAACAGCCACCTCTCCCACCACTTCCCCCCCTCGACGCCTACGCAGCAGCAGCTCTGGAGGCCCCCGACGAGCCCATCCGCCACCTCTCCTCTGTTTTCCGACCTCGAAGGTAAGAGCTCGCTTCCCCTTCCTTCCTACTCAGAGCCACGAAAGCTCCCTCCTTTAACCTTTCCCCATCTCTCTCAGACACCTCCGTCCGACGAACCGTCCTTGATGAGCCCGAACGCGCCTTCCCGAGCTCCTTTTCGGCGACGTCGACGCACCCCTCGGTGAGCACTCTTTCCTTCCTTTCTTGTTCGATTCTGGTCCTTGGTGTCGGAAAGGGTATCGGGAAGTCAGAGAGGGGTCGGGGCAGGTGAAGGAGAGAGCTCCGGCGAGCCTCCCTTTCCTTCCCTCTTCTTCTGGTGTCGAGCGCCGCCCCTTGCTCTCTTCCTCTGTTCAGTCGACAGAAGGGATGAAGAAGAAGAACGTGGGCCACCCTTGCCACATGGGCGCCCCGTCAGCAATGGATCCCCCCTTTTTTTTAAGTGTGTCCGGACTGGGTTACAAATAAAGGGGATGGGCTGGGGTTTTTTGGGCCGGATGGGTTGGATTCTAAAAGGAGAGCTTTGGGCCTTTCTTTTGGGCCAAGAGAGTCCGGGCCTTTTCTTTTCTTTCACATCTGGTTGGGTTATTCAAGGGTCCAGGTTTTGGGTTTCGGGTTTTGGGTTTGGTCTGGGTTCAGCTTTGGGTTGGAATTTCGGGTTAGGCCTCCGAAGCGGGTAGGGAGTTTTGGGCCAGCTGGGTTGGGTTTTATTGGTTGTTTGGCACTTTAGGTGTATAGGATATATATATATATATATGTTATACAATGAACTTTTATTTAAGCTATTATTATTGTTATTATTATTACTAATATTATTATTACTAATATTATTATTATCATTATTATAATAAATCTGATTTTATGAAAATAAATTTCGGAAAGTGTTATATATTATAAAATGGTTTAAAACAAAAATGATTTGGATAAGTGGCTTTGTGATGATTTTAATATGTTTAGTTGAGAAACTTGAGATGATTTATTCATAAATTTGGAGGTGTATTATTTTAGTCTTATGTATATATTCTAAGAAATTATTTGAAAGGGCATTTCTAAGTTGGAAATATCTTTTCAGAATTCTGTTGGAAAACAAGGTGTTGGAAATTCTATTATAACAACTTTGACCGAGTTGACCTAGATTTGAATATTTCGGATATCTTCTCGGAATTTAGTTACTTTCTTTGAGAATTTCTTGTGGAAAGGCTTCTATGTGTTGAATAGTAGAAGAGTAGAAGAGTATCTTATGGCGCTTTTATCGCTTATATTATTAGGTGATTGTTGATATTGCTTGGATTCTGCTTCTGCCTTGTTTCTCTGCTGTTCGGCTTATTCAGGTAAGTTCCTTTATGGGCTTACTCAGATTCGAAAGAGAATACCTGCTTGTGACTATATGACATACTGGGTGTTGTATAACCATTAAAGCATGCCATGTAGTATCATGCTAGGATTGCCCACATGAATAAGCATTTGAACACTTTATGTGATTGCGAAACAGAACGACCGTTATCTGTGAGTCTTAGGGTCTTTGCTAGGGTCATGGGGGCATTCGGGTTTGATACCGTTTTGGTCCCTGATTGAGTCGATGAGTATGATCTGTATATATGTCTCTTCATGGTTCGGTATACATCGAGCGTCCTACCTCGGAGTGGGTACGGGAATATATTAGTTACGGTTCGGCTGAGGCCGAGTGCCCTACCTCGGAGTGGGTACGGGTAATATAGAGACATGGGGATATGCCACTTGGCATTCTTTGGGCGCATTCACAGTTCTTTTCTGTATATTATAATCTAGGAACATGTTAGTGTGATTTAATTTCCGTACGGCATCGCAACATCTTTATTATAGCGTATGTGTATATTCGCTTGTGGGACAGAGTGCGTTGGGGTCTCGGTCTGATCCCGCTCGCACAACTTGTTTTTAGGTATGATTGCTCTCTATCTCTATGGCGTGGGAGACCCCCGGGCGATTGCAAAGAACCTGCCTAACCCCACTAATTTGGTTAAATGATTTTAGATTATATCATTGGTTTTGACCCGGCCACGTCGTGGCAAGTTGTACTTTACTTCCGCTTTCCCTAGTTTTGCAAATGAATTTCCGCGATATAGTCCTAGGACAGCTTGAAGATTCCACGTGGCCCTTCGACCATTTTGGGGTTCGAAATCCCCACTTTAAAATACTAATCCCTTGAGTTTTGAAACCTCGACCCGTACCCGAATTGCAAGATCTGAACGAAGGCAACCAACCTTCGAAACGTAACCCGGGTATCTATATCCAGGCCGTTACAAAGTTGGTATCAGAGCCAGGTTCTGCAATTTGGGTACCAAAGGGTCGAGTGTATGTCTTGAAAACCGCCCATGAATTTCAAAAGGAATGAAAGCGTTTTCAAGGGGCAAAATGAACTTAATATGTCTAACTCAAATGAACCTAATATGAATTTGGCTTTAAAATTGAGTAAAATCAAACAATGGGGATCGAGTGGGTAGAATGGCGTTAGACCATCCCTATTGGATGTAGATTGGGAACGGGTAGGCGAAATATAGCTTACTCTTTACAGATGGGCTTGAAAGACTCCAAGGAATTGCACCTCGGTGGTTGGAGTGGCGAGTTAGGTAGAGGCCGTGAGGTATTTGCCCCTCCGGTCAGTCGCTCCCCGAAGAGCGACTTTAGATAGCTTGGCATGTTGTATGTATATCAATTGGGCCTGGGGGCGATCTCCCTCGAAGGAGATCATTATAATCGTAATTGAGTGCTTCTGTGCTAAGTGGTAACTCTGAATATGCAGCTGTATGATCGATACACGACGTGGGGCAGTCAGGCGTGGGGGCCCAGCACGTAGGGGCAGAGGCCGACAGGGCAGATGACGACGCTCAGGATCCGGGGGGTGTGGAGATTCCAGCCCCCCCAGCCAGAGGAGATATTGAGACAGAGGGATAGGACGACATTGATCGAGATGCTGCGAGGACTTGTCGGAGATCCTCCACCGGACGCACCTGGTATACAGATTCCTGTCTAGCAGCCAGTTGAGCCAGCTATAGAGACCCCAGTTGGACAGCCAGCCGCACCAGCGCCCGTCGATGCGTGCCCTGAGAAGCGCATCAACTGGGTTCGATCTATAGCGCATTGTAGCCCACCGCACTTCTTGGGAGAGGACGGATCATGAAATACCCCAAATTAATTTTGGGCTATTTCTTTTATTCAATTAAAGTAATCTATATTATACTATATTATAGTATATTTTGTGAATTTGTTCAATTAATAAATTCACATAATATACAAGATATGGATTAGAATAATTAAATTATTCTAACGAGTAATAACATATAAGTTGATTTAATTAGATGAAATATCTAATTACTTTTATTATTTAATTTATGAAGATAAATTAAATAATATTTATCTCACTAAGGTGGATAAACCCACCTCCTATCTCCATCTTTATTCCCTTCTTTTTTTTTTTATTTTCTTTCTTTTATTTGACATAAAATCTGCCCGTTACTTCTAAATTTTATCCTAAATTGATTCTAAATCTAATAGAATCAAAGATTTATCTTTTATCTAAATCAACCCTATAGATACACGTCAAAACCTAGGTTCCCACATCCCAAAACACTCAGCCTCATCACCGTTCTTTCAATCCAACATCAACCGAACCTTCCTTTTCATTCCCCTCCCGTGAGCCGGCCTCCACTGTTCAACCACCAGCCGCCGGCGACCCTGAGCCACAAGCAGCGCAACCTTGCCCGGAGACGCGCCACGAGCCAAGCGCCTGACCTCGCCCCTGTTCGACGCCGCACCACAGTCTGAGCGCCGCTGTCCGAGCCCGTCTCCGATTACCACGGCCACGAATAACCGCCCTCGTTACAATCGCCTCTTTGAGCCGCCGCTTCCGATCGCTTCCTTGCCGCTGCCCATCGTCACCCGAGCCACCGCCGTCGATCGTAGCCCTCGCCGCTAGCCATCGCCGGAGGAAGAGCCGCTGCCCATCGTCGCCGAGCCATCGCTCGACATCAAGCAATCTCGAAGCACCTACGCCGGATTCCGCTCTCCGAGGAATTCATATTGGTGCTAAGATCTCGTCTCGTTGCCATCAACCGATCAATGAAGGTTAAGGCAAGTGATTTCGTTCAATGCCCTTTGCATGTTTCGTGATTTTCTTTTGGCGTGCCTTTTTATTCTTCTGTGTCGAATGCGGCCCTGTGGCCAATTTCCTTGCCAGTTTCGATAAATTGCATATCCGTCTGCTTGATGTAATTTATCTCATTATTCATAAATTGGCATGAGTATAAATAAATGGGCAATTATTAATTTAATTATAGTGATATGTGTATTAAATATGTTATTTGTTTATAACTCGAGATAAGTGAAAAATTGCCCATTTTCATCTTCCTAATTGCATGAATTTCTGCTCGTTTCTTTCATGCAAATTAATAGCATGAGATATTAAGATCCTTTGAAATATCCATGCTTGTCTTCTGTTGTTAATACTGTGTACATGATCACCTAGTACAATGAAAGCGACTAAATTACAATATAATTAAATATGCGTACTTTATAGTGCGAGTTGACTTTTAGTCAGTGCGAGTTTTCTTTAGTTAAGACTAACTTGCCGGTTGAGGTTCGTTAAGCCTTACCCTATAAAGGTTTCATGAAACGACCCATTCCGGAATGCATTCATCGCGGGATGGTAAACTTCCATAGTGTTGTAGGTCGTAGTCCTCTTAAAGGGCCCGACCGGTATCACGTGTTATATTATTATTATCGTTATTATTAATGTTATCGTATAGTGTATTATGTAAGGTGATCCATTCTGCGCATATTATACTTCATTGTATTCGAGTATAATTCCTATATCGTATTCTTATTCGATCTCCGTGATCATCCGGGTCATGTGTCATTTTTGTTTTATTCTATTATCAGATTTCCCAATTATATACTCTAAATTTTCCCTTAACTATTATTATACCGTTTCAGGGTCACTGGTTTTAGTTAAAGTTGAACATTTTTCTTATCGCTTGCTAGTCTTAAATGTACTAACCATCCTATTTATTGGATGGCTGGTGTCCTTCGTAATCACGAAACACCAGACCATATTCCACAGGTTTAGTGCGAGCAGTGGAGCAGGAGAGAGTTGAAGAGCGGGCTATCATTTATGAATCTTTATACTACAAGTTTTGAACCTTTGAGGTTTCCACAACGCTACTTTAGTTTTAGCTATTTTGGAGTTATTTATACTTTATGGTTTTGGTATTTTTATGTTACTAGGATCGGATATTTTAAACTATGATATTTATTTGACTTCCGCCTATTTTATTTTAATTGCTTAAATTATCATCTTGTTTATGGGAGCATGGTTGCATGTCCCTATAAGCCTCAGGTGAATTCAAAGACATTAAAGTCTGCGGATTCACTGGCGCTGTAACGTTCCCTTGGGATTTAAAAAGGGGGTGTTACAGAAGGTGGTATCAGAGCTATAGGTTTTAAAACGTTTTCATTTAAATTTTTAAATGATTTCTAAAATGAATCGCAAAAAGCTTTTATCAAACCCAACTTTTTACTTTCAAAGGTAAGCGGTTTTGGGAAATAATATCAAAATACTTGTCCGATAGTCCTGCTCAAGCTCCTGCACCTGCCAAAGACTAATATTATATTTCCTATCCTTATTTTTCCTTTTAAATTCCTCTTTTTGGGATTGTCTCGCTCGAGTATTGATGTCTTTTCATCCTCCTCGATAGATGTCTGACGCTCGCAAGATCTCGAAGTTCCACACAATGGGTTACCCCCAACGCATTGACCTCACCGATAGCTCAGACGCCGGATCTGACTCCAGCACAGAAGTCGAGGTTGTGGAGAAAGCGACAATAGAGCTATCCAAGGGGAAGAATGTCCTGATCGACCCTCCCGAAGGAGCTGCAGCCACGGAATATGGCAAGAAGCTCATCCGCAAGTGGTACAAGGAAAATAACTTGGGAACTCCTCGATTCTACAGCGAGGAAAAGGCAGCACGGGAAAAGAGAGCCATGCTAGCTCCTCTAGACGACGATAGGAGAGAGTACCTCCTGGACCTCGTCCGAGTGTACGACACGGAAACATCCCAAGCCCCCAGTGAGGAGGACACAAAGAAGAGATCCTTTGCGGAAATCCGCGCTGATAAGAAAGCCTATCAGGCATTGCTGGTAAAAAGATCGAGGCAGAGACTCCGCGTAAGGGAGGCAGAGGAAATATACAAGGATAAGGAGCGGATTATGGAGGGGCTGGAAAAACGCTGTGATGAGGCTAGGGAGGAGATGAAAAAGTTGTGTGAGCATGCTGAGTTGGAGAGAAATGCAGCCTCACAGAAGCACAACTCTGAAATGGAAAAACTCCTCGAGCTGTATACCTTTTTAGAAGACGATGAGGATTGAGATCTCACCAGCCTCTACCATTAATAAACTTTCAATTTCTTAAACAGATTTAGTATTTCTTTTTCCATAAAGGGTAGACTTACCCTATGTTTTAGGTGGTTGCAACTTTTGTTATTCTCTTAGTATTTGAACTCGTTTTGTATGCATTATGAAGTTTTGGATATTAACTGCATTATCTCCAACCCTGATCTGGTCGAGTTTGAAATTATTAATATTATTTCTCCTACCTTCAGATCATGAATACTAGGGGACGTACCAAGGCTGCTACTGAGCCCATCATACCACCACCTAACTCCGATCGGGTGGAGAATGGCATTTCGAACCCACGCATGGAGCGGGTGGAGGAATCAGGAGATCACTCCCTGAATGGCGCTCAAAGCCAGCTTAGGGCTTCTCATGCCAGCCAAAGGCAACGCACCCCAGTTGATAACATGCTGGACGAGGAACTGATGCAAGCTCTGAGGAAAATGGTGAGGGATGCTGTGGCTCAGGTAGTGGGAGATGAAAGGCGTCCACCTCCTGACAGGCGTGCAGCAACTAGGGATCTGGGGGCACCTAACCCTCCTCCTCACCACCCAGCTGGACCGATGGACACCTATAGTAACGTCCTGAAAGCGGTCAATGCCTGCAAGGTGGATAACTATGATGGAACTGGTGAGCCATTCAAAGTGGTCCAGTGGTTCATGCACATCGAGAAAGTCTTCCGAGGTATCCACTGCACTGATGACACTAAGGTACATGTTACTGCTTTGTACCTGAAGGGCGCAGCGGGACAGTGGTGGGAGTCCGCCTACCGCACTTGGGTGAATGCTCCTTCCTGGGAGACCTTCAAGAAGCTGGTTACCGATCACTACTTCTCTCCATCGCTGAGGTTAGAGAAGAAGAGAGAGTTTCTTTACCCCAACACTCAAGGGATGAAACTAGCTCAACTGGTGGACAAGTATTATGAACTATTGCCCTATGCTGATGAATTGGTGCAAACTGAGAAGCACAAGGTGGAGTATTTCCACGAATGGATGTACCCGAAACTGAAGCTGCAGATGTTGGCTTACAAAAATGAGACCTTGGATGCTTATATCGACGCAGCCTACCGGGTTGAGGCCACTCTTGATGAGAGCAGAAAGGCTCAGGAAATATATGACCGGAGGAGAGGTCGTCAGCAGTATTCTGGCTCGAAGAGGCCAGCTCCTTCTACACCTGCTGGGGGGACGACAACTGGCCGTACCCAGCCAGGTCAGGACACTACTTCTGCTAGAGGTGGTCAATCAGCAGTCTGCTACAACTGCGGGAAATCAGGACATCTGAAACCAGATTGCAGAGAGAAGAAGCGTATCTGTAGAGGATGTAACAAGTCTGGTCACATGGTCCGCTTCTGCCGTTTTGCTCCTAACGGGAACCAAAACCGCTCACAGCAGGCATCCGCTATGGTTCCTCGGAATTCGGGGCAGAGACAGTATGAAAACCAGCAGCAGCACAGGCCGCAGTAGTACTAACAGAATACCCAGATTCCTGCAGGTTCACAGCCGACTGTGAACAAAGGCAAGAACGTCGTCGGGTCATCTCAGCAGGGTCCGCGACTATATGAGATGCGTAGGCTGGATGACACTGCTTCTCCTATGGCTCAAGGTATTATCTATCTCCGGGCTGAACCTATTAACATTCTTTTTGATTCGGGCGCTTCTCATTCTTTTATAGCCGAGCAAACTGTTGCAAGACTCGGATTAGAATCTGTGACTCTAGATGATTCTTTCGTTGTGAAATTCCCTAATGGGGAAAGAGTTCAAGGTAGGAAAATGTTATTCCGCTTCCCCATCACGATAGGTGGCGATGAGTACCTTGCCGATCTTGTTCTGCTTCCGATCCTTCCTCAGGACATCATCCTCGGCATGGATTGGCTTACTCGCCATGGTGCAATCATTGATTGCGGACGGAGAATCGTGACCATTTTGCCGGATGGTAAGGTTGTGTGCAGATTTCGTGGGCGCATCCCCGAGGAGGATGGCCGTGTTATTAATGTAATACAGGCAGCCATATTGTTACGTCAAGGTTGTGCCGGATTTTTATGCTATCTGCAGGATCAGCCGTCCGAACCGGTCCCTATCTCCGATATTCCTGTAGTTCGGGATTTCCCTGATGTCTTTCCCGACGAGATTCCTGGTTTACCTCCAAAGCGGTTCATTGAGTTCACCATAGACTTAGAACCAGGAACCGCTCCTATTTCCAAAGCTCCATACTGCATGGCTCCAGTGGAGATGCAAGAGTTGAAGAGCCAGCTTGAAGAGCTATTAGAGAAGGGTTATATCTGACCCAGCGCTTCACCTTGGGGTGCTCCCGTGCTGTTTGTGAAGAAGAAAGACGGCTCTTTCCGTCTGTGTATTGATTATCGGGAGTTGAACAAGGTGACGATCAAGAACAAGTATCCACTTCCACGCATCGACGACTTGTTAGATCAGCTTCAGGGAGCAAGGGTATTCTCCAAGATTGACCTTCGATCTGGTTACCATCAGCTCCGAGTCCGTGATGAGGATATTCCAAAGACTGCATTTAGGACACGTTATGGGCACTATGAGTTCGTAGTGATGCCTTTTGGCTTAACAAATGCCCCGACAGTCTTCATGGACATGATGAATCGTTGTTTCCACCAGTATCTGGACAAGTTCGTCGTAGTCTTCATCGACGATATCCTGATCTACTCACCGAGTGAAGAGGCTCACTCGGAACACTTGAGAACTATTTTGATAACACTACGAGAGCATCAGTTGTACGCAAAGCTATCCAAGTGTGACTTTTGGATGAAGCAGGTGACCTTCCTAGGCCACATCATCTCAGAGAAAGGGGTGATGGTCGACCCCCAGAAGATAGTAGCTGTAGAGAAGTGGATTACACCAAAGAACGTCAAGGAGATCCGGAGTTTTCTAGGACTAGCAGGCTACTACAGGAGGTTTGTGGAAGGGTTCTCCAAATTGGCCCAACAACTGATCTCACTTCTGCGCAAATCCCAAAAATTCGTCTGGAATGACAGGTGCGAAGCAAGCTTTCAGGAGCTCAAGAAGCGGTTGATCACAACACCTATCCTAGCACTTCCGAAGGAGTCAAAGGATTATGTGATTTACAGTGATGCTTCCAAGCAAGGTTTGGGTTGTGTACTGATGCAGGATGGGAAGGTAATAGCCTATGCATCACGACAGTTGAAGCCGTATGAGGAGAACTACCTAGTGCATGATCTGGAATTAGCTGCTGTGGTATTCGCTCTAAAAATCTGGCGCCATTATCTGTATGGAGTTCGTTGCTAGATATACACCGACCACAAAAGCCTCAAGTATGTATTCACCCAGAAGGAGTTGAACATGAGACAGAGACGCTGGTTAGAGCTGATCAAGGACTATGACATTGAGCTTCTCTATCATCCTGGAAAGGTTAATGTCGTAGCCGATGGTTTGAGCCGGAAATCTCAGCATGAGGCTATGACTAGCTGTTTGACAGCAAGTCCTGTTCTGCAAAGGGATCTGCTCAGGTTGGAGGTTGAGGTTTGGTTTGAAAGGAACCGAGGATAGTTGTGTAGGCTGGAGGTTCAGTCAGATCTGTTAGCAGAGATAAAAGCGAAGCAGACAGAGGATGTTGTGTTACTGCAGATCACTGTTGACTTCTTCGATGGTAAAGCCCCGGGCTTTGTTGTGAGGGATGATGGATCCTTATGGTTTGGGAATCGCATCTGCGTCCCTAATGTTCCTGAGATCCGACAGACCATCCTTCAGGAAGCTCATGCATCCGGCTATTCGGTACATCCTGGATCTAGTAAGATGTACAAGGATCTGAGAAGGAACTACTGGTGGTCTGGCATAAAGAATGAAGTAGCAGAGCACGTGGCCAGATGCTTGGTGTGTCAACAGGTCAAGATCGAGCATCAGAGACCTGGTGGGAAGCTCCAACCACTTCCAGTGCCCATATGGAAGTGGGAACAGATCTCCATGGATTTTGTTATGGGGCTCCCTAAGGGTCAAGGGCAGAAGGATGCCATTTGGGTGATTGTTGATCGACTCACCAAATGTGCACACTTCATTGCTATCCGATCTAACTGGAAGCCGGCAAAGCTAGCAGAATTGTACCTTCAGCACATCGTCCGCCTGCACGGGATTCCTTCGTCCATTGTCTCTGATCGCGATGGACGATTCGTCTCAGAGTTCTGGAAGAAGCTGCATGAGGGACTTGGTACACAACTAAATTTCAGTACCGCTTTTCACCCTCAGACAGATGGTCAGTCAAAGAGGACCATTCAGACACTGGAGGATATGCTACGAGCTTGTGTCCTAGATAGGCCAACAGATTGGGAGACCAGTTTGAGTCTGATTGAGTTCACCTACAACAACAGCTGGCATTCATCCATAAAGATGGCTCCTTTTGAAGCCCTCTATGGACGAAAGTGTCGATCGCCAGTGTGTTGGGATGATGCGACTGATGCCATCCATCTAGGTCCGGAGCTTCTAGAGAAGACAGCTGAAGAAGTCGTTATGATCAGACAATGAATGTTGACCGCTCAGAGTCGCCAGAAGTCTTATGCTGACCCTAGGCGTAGAGAGGTCAACTTTGAGGTGGGCGACAAGGTGTTCGTGAAAGTGTCACCCACGAAGGGAGTCTTTCGGTTCAGAAAGCGAGGAAAGCTGAACCCTCGATATGTCGGGCCAATTGAGATTCTGCAGCGTGTAGGCAATGTTGCCTACCGCCTTGCTCTACCCCCGTCAGCTCATCCAGTACATGACGTCTTCCATGTATCGCTGCTACGGAAGTACGTGCCTGACCCGACCCACATCCTAAGCTACAAGGACATCGAGGTCCGCCCCACCGGAACCTACGAGGAGGAACCGGTGCGGATTCTGGAGCGACGAGAGAAGCAACTTCGCACCAAGGTGGTTCCGCTCGTCAAGGTGCTTTGGTCAAAGCACGGAACTGAGGAGATGACTTGGGAAACTGAGGAAGAAATGCGGAAACGTTTTCCTCAGTTGTTTTCTACCTAGGACGGGTCGCATAGTATTTTCATTACCTCGTTTATTCTATTGTTGTTGAATAAGCAAACTTGTTGAGAACCTTTGTTATGGTTCATTTGGTTAATGTTTTGGACTCTTGTTGATCTCTTATTCATTTCTCTCGTCAGTTCTAAAGTCAACTCAATTTATTCTCATTTCCATTCTTTCTTTTTTCTTCTTTTCAAGTTTCGGGACGAAACTTATTTTAAGGAGTGAGGTATGAAATACCCCAAATTATTTTTGGGCTATTTCTTTTATTCAATTAAAGTAATCTATATTATACTATATTATAGTATATTTTGTGAATTTGTTCAATTAATAAATTCACATAATATACATGATATGGATTAGAATAATTAAATTATTCTAACGAGTAATAACATATAAGTTGATTTAATTAGATGAAATATCTAATTACTTTTATTATTTAATTTATGAAGATAAATTAAATAATATTCATCTCACTAAGGTGGATAAACCCACCTCCTATCTCCATCTTTATTCCCTTCTTTTTTTTATTTTCTTTCTTTTATTTGCCATAAAATCTGCCCGTTACTTCTAAATTTTATCCTAAATTGATTCTAAATCTAATAGAATCAAAGATTTATCTTTTATCTAAATCAACCCTATAGATACACGTCAAAACCTAGGTTCCCACATCCCAAAACACTCAGCCTCATCACCGTTCTTTCAATCCAACATCAACCGAACCCTCCTTTTCATTCCCCTCCCGTGAGCTGGCCTCCACTGTTCAACCACCAGCCGCCGGCGACCCTGAGCCACAAGCAGCGCAACCTTGCCCAGAGACGCGCCACGAGCCAAGCGCCTGACCTCGCCCCTGTTCGACGCCGCACCACAGTCTGAGCGCCGCTGTCCGAGCCCGTCTCCGATTACCACGGCCACGAACAGCCGCCCTCGTTACAATCGCCTCCGTGAGCCGGCGCTTCCGATCGCTTCCTCGCCGCTGCCCATCGTCACCCGAGCCGCCGCCGTCGATCGTAGCCCTCGCCGCTAGCCATCGCCGGAGGAAGAGCCGCTGCCCATCGTCGCCGAGCCATCGCTCGACATCAAGCAATCTTGAAGCACCTACGCCGGATTCCGCTCCCCGAGGAATTCATATTGGTGCTAAGATCTCGTCTCGTTGCCATCAACCGATCAACGAAGGTTAAGGCAAGTGATTTCGTTCAATGCCCTTTGCATGTTTCGTGATTTTCTTTTGTCGTGCCTTTTTATTCTTCTGTGTCGAATGCGGCCCTGTGGCCAATTTCCTTGCCAGTTTCGATAAATTGCATATCCGTCTGCTTGATGTAATTTATCTCATTATTCATAAATTGGCATGAGTATAAATAAATGGGCAATTATTAATTTAATTATAGTGATATGTGTATTAAATATGTTATTTATTTATAACTCGAGATAAGTGAAAAATTGCCCATTTTCATCTTCCTAATTGCATGAATTTCTGCTCGTTTCTTTCATGTAAATTAATAGCATGAGATATTAAGATCCTTTGAAATATCCATGCTTGTCTTCTGTTGTTAATACCGTGTACATGATCACCTAGTATAATGAAAGCGACTAAATTACAATATAATTAAATATGCGTACTTTATAGTGCGAGTTGACTTTTAGTCAGTGCGAGTTTTCTTTAGTTAAGACTAACTTGCCGGTTGAGGTTCGTTAAGCCTTACCCTATAAAGGTTTCATGAAACGACCCATTCCGGAATGCATTCATCGCGGGATGGTAAACTTCCATAGTGTTGTAGGTCGTAGTCCTCTTAAAGGGCCCGACCGGTATCACGTGTTATATTATTATTATCGTTATTATTAATGTTATCGTATAGTGTATTATGTAAGGTGATCCATTCTGCGCATATTATACTTCATTGTATTCGAGTATAATTCCTATATCGTATTCTTATTCGATCTCCGCGATCATCCGAGTCATGTGTCATTTTTGTTTTATTCTATTATCAGATTTCCACATCATATACTCTACATTTTCCCTTAACTATTATTATACCGTTTCAGGGTCACTGGTTTTAGTTAAAGTTGAACATTTTTCTTATCGCTTGCTAGTCTTAAATGTACTAACCATCCTATTTATTGGATGGCTGGTGTCCTTCGTAATCACGAAACACCAGACCATATTCCACAGGTTTAGTGCGAGCAGTGGAGCAGGAGAGAGTTGAAGAGCGGGCTATCATTTATGAATCTTTATACTACAAGTTTTGAACCTTTGAGGTTTCCACAACGCTACTTTAGTTTTAGCTATTTTGGAGTTATTTATACTTTATGGTTTTGGTATTTTTAAGTTACTAGGATCGGATATTTTAAACTATGATATTTATTTGACTTCCTCCTATTTTATTTTAATTGCTTAAATTATCATCTTGTTTATGGGAGCATGGTTGCATGTCCCTATAAGCCTCAGGTGAATTCAAAGACATTAAAGTCTGCGGATTCACTGGCGCTGTAACGTCCCCTCGGGATTTAAAAAGGGGGTGTTACAGGGCAGACATCGAGGTATGGATGAGGCAGATCGATAGCATATTTGATTTCATCGGCGCTCCTGCTTCTGAGCGTCAGAGGTTGGCCGCAGGACTTCTGTAAGAGGACGCCTTCCTTCGTTGGACCGTCTGTAAGGCGGGCCAGACGGAGTGTTGCTATGAGGAGTTTCGAGCACTCATGCTTCGGGAGTATTGTCCGCCAGGGACGCAGACAGCTAGGGAGGTCACCTTCATGCGCGCTACTTACGACCCGTCCCGCTCTGTATCGAAGGTCATCCGTCAGTTCAAGAGGGAGTTGATCTACTGCGCTCATGGGGGATTTAGAGGAGGTCGAGGCCTGTTGAGACTAGGGGGGATGTACGACCCCGAGGAGCCTTTCATGGGGGATTTAGAGGAGGAGTGCCGAGAGCGCCACCACCACCTTCACGGCCTAGGGAGATTTTAGTCCGATCACTGACTTGCTATGGATGTCATGAGGAGGGACATGTCTTACAGCACTTCCCTAGGAGGACCACGCTATGCTACATCTGCTACACTAGGGGACACAGATCTGATCACTGCCCTCAGTCACGGGGAGTTCCTCCTACACCAGCATTTAGACTCCCCGCGGCTTCCCACCCCCCACTATTGACCTACCCCCAGACCTAGGGGAGAGGAGGTACTTTTTGCTGGAGGCAGGTCTAGAGCTAGAGGTGGTAGAAGACCCACACGAGGAGGTCGAGGACCATCTGGGTCCGGGATGAGCAGAGGATCGTCTTTCGCAGGACCATCTGGGTTCGGGATGGGCAGAGGCTTGTCTTCCGCAGGACCATGTGGGTGAGGCTATGGGAGAGGACAGATGTCTGGAGCTTCTGGTTCTGCATTGCCCCCACCGCCCCGCGTTTTCCAAATGAGAGTTGAGGATCGATCCGCTCCGAGTGCCTCATGTACTATATTTCTCCGAGATGAGTGCTTGAGTATTCTTTTTGACACGGGTGCCACACACTGCTTCATAGCAGAGTCGTGCGTCTCTATGCTGAGCCTGAGTTGCACGAGGGGTCCGCCCCTTACTGTGGGTATGCTGGATGGGGCTAGGGTTAGGACGAGTCGGGAGATCCTAGGTTGCCCCATCCGTATAGAAGAGCGAGAGTGGCCCGCCGACCTGATTGTGATGACCTTGAGGACCCATGACTTGATTCTTGTAATGGATTTCATGGACCACTACAGAGCGATCATTGATTTATGGATGAGGACCGTGTCGTTTCTAGCAGAGGATGGCACCGAGCACCAGGTTTGGGGTAGTGACCCCAAGAGGAACGGGGCACTGATTAGCGCAGTTCGAGCAGCGAGACTCCTTGACCAGGGTTGTACGTGATATTAGTGTTATGCTTTATAGGTGGATAGAGGTCGACCCAGCATGTCCGAGGTGCCCGTGGTTCGAGACTTCACTGACGTTTTCCCCGATGAGTTACCCGGACTACCCCCGCAAAGAGAGGTTGATTTCGCTATCGAGATGGAGCCGTGCACCAGGCCCATTTCCCGAGTACCCTACAGGATGGCACCCACCGAGATGGCCGAGCTTAAGGCTCAGCTTGAGGAGTTAGCCGAGAAGGGCTATATTCGTCCGAGTACATCGCCATGGGGAGCTCCGGTGTTGTTCGTCAAGAAGAAGGACAGTTCGTTGAGACTGTGCATCGATACCGCGAGCTGAACCGGGCGACGGTGAAGAACCGTTACCCGCTTTCGAGGATTGACAACCTGATGGACCAACTTCAAGGTGCAGTGATCTTTTCGAAGATCGATTTGAGATCGGGATATCATCACCTCAGAGTGCGATCAGAGGACATCCAGAAGACCGCCTTTAGGACGGGGTATGGACACTATGAGTTTGTGGCCATGCCTTTCGGGCTGACCAACGCGCCAGCAGCCTTCATGGAGCTTATGAACAGGGTGTTCATAGACTATCTAGATAGATTTGTTGTGGTATTCATCGATGACATCCTAGTATACTCGCGGAGCCACGAGGAGCATGAGCAGCATCTGAGGATAGTTTTGGAGACGTTGAGGAGGCATTAGCTATTCAGCAAGTACAACAAGTGCGAGTTTTGGATTTCCGAGGTGACCTTCTTAGGTCATGTGATCTCAGCAGCTGGAGTCGCCGTAGATCCGGCGAAGATTGATGCTATCGTTGCTTGGGAGGTGCCCAAGAACGTTCGAGACATCCGTTCCTTTCTGGGATTGGCTAGCTACTATCCGCTTTGTTCAGGACTTCTCGAGGATCGCTCGACCGATGACACAGCTAACACGGAAGGACGTCCCTTTCGTTTGGAGTGAGGAGTGCCAGGCCAGTTTTGAGCTTCTCAAGGAGTAGCTGACGACCGCCCTAATTTTGGCTCTACCTGATGGGACCGAGGACTTCGTGATCTACACAGACGCTTCGCGAGATGATTTGGGATGTGTTCTGCATCAGAGGAATCGAGTTATTGCTTATGCTTCACGCTAGTTGAATCCCGGAGAGGAGACTTACCCCACCCATGATCTTGAGCTGGCAGCTGTAGTGCATGCTCTGAAGATCTGGAGACATTATCTGTATGGTACTTGATGCAAGGTGATGACGGATCACAAGAGCTTGAAGTACATCTTCACCCAAAAGGAGCTCAACATGAGACAGAGACGCTGGTTGGAGCTCCTGAAGGATTATGATTTGGAGATCATCTATCATCCCGGAAAGGCCAATGTGGTGGCCGATGCGCTCAGTCGGAAGACTCATCAGGAGGTGGCTATGGCCAGATTGACAGCGCAGTGTAGATTGCAGGCAGAGTTGATGTTATGTGGCATAGAGGTATGGATTCAGCAAGAGAGGGGTCAGTTATCCTTCCTCGAGGTTCACTCAGAGCTGACAGATGAGATTCATAGAGGTAAGGCGGATTGCCCTGAGGTAGCAGCACTGAGAGAGTGGATGGCACAGGGACGAGCTGGAGAGCTTGCGGAGAGAGCTGATGGATTGCTGACCTTCCAGAGCAGAGTGGTAGTACCCTCTATGTTAGACCTGAGGCAGAGGATTATGCAGGAGGCCCATACCACCCCTTATTCGGTCCATCCAGGGACGAATAAGATGTACCAGGACTTGAGGAGATCCTATTGGTGGCAGAGGATGCGAGCTGATATTACAGATTTCATTGCCAGATGTCAGATTTGTCAACAGGTCAGAATTGAGCATCAGAGGCCATGTGGCTTAGTCAGATCGCTTCCAGTTCCCGAGTGGAAGTGGATAGATATCTCCATGGATTTTGTCACTAGACTTAGGAGAGATGTCAGAGGGTTCGATGCTATTTGGCTCATGGTCGACAGACTGACCAAGTCGGCCAATTTCATTGCCATCCAGGAGACATGGCCGGTTTCGAGACTAGCAGACGAGTTCATCCGTTAGATTGTGAGACTCCACGGGGTTCCCGAGAGGATAGTTTTTGATAGAGATGGTCGTTTCACATCGAGGTTTTGGCAGCAGGTTCATGATGCTTTGGGGACTCGTTTGCATTTCAGCACTGCTTATCACCCGCAGACGGACGGACAGAGTGAGCGGACGATCCAAACCTTGGAGGATATTTTGAGATCCTGCGTGTTGGAGTGGGGAGACCTTTGGGTCAGATTCTTACCGCTAGTTGAGTTCTCTTACAATAACAATTACCATTCGTCGATCGAGATGGCACCATATGAGGCATTGTATGAGAGGCGCTGCAAGTCGCCAGTATGTTGGGACGAGCCCACCGACACCACAGCTTCGTTACCGGAGATGGTTCGAGAGACAGTCGACCAGGTCGGGCGCATACGGGAGCATATGAGGGTTGCTCAGGACCGACAGAGGAAGTATGCAGACCGCAGGCGGACAGAGATAGAGTTTGAGGTTGGATCGCATGTATGGCTTAGAGTGTCGCCGACCAAGGGAGTTCGCCGCTTTGGCATCAAGGGCAAGCTAAGCCCTAGATTTGTGGGACCATTCGAGATTCTTGAGAGGGTCGGCGAGGTCGGGTACCAATTAGCCCTAACCCCATCGTTAGCCGGCGTGCACGATGTGTTTCATGTGTCCTAGCTTTGACGATATGTTCCTGACCCGAGCCATACCCTTGACTATTCCGATCTCCGGATAGAGCCCGACCACACCTATGTAGAGAGCCCAGTTAGGGTGCTTGACCGTCGAGTCAAGAAGTTGAGGACCAAGGATGTTCCTCTTCTTCTGGTCCAGTGGTCTAGGAGGAGTCCCGAGGAGGCGACTTGGGAGACAGAGGATAGCCTCCGGTCGAGTTATGGGAGTGTCGTAGACGAGCTCTTAGCGTCTTATGTTGAGCCGAGTGTTGATCTATCCTTGACCTCGCGAGCTAGTGGTGAGCCTTAGTAGTCTTTTATTTTGGGAATGGGCATCTCTGTGATTGTGTGCTTATGATTGCTTTCTCTGTGCAAATTCTATGCTGAGATGATGTGGCTAGAGATCGGTTCTCCTGGCTTGCGTGCTGATGTGCTTGATGTGACGTCCGTTGGGACTTGTGATGCTTTTGTAGGATGTCGAGATACTTTATGACTCGTAGTATGTTGAGACCTTGTCACCATTTTTGGCACGTTTTGAGATGCTAGCATCCCTCATGATTGTGTTTTAGACAGTTTATGCGTTTGAGCTGCTTGACTGTTGAGACTATCTCTTTGATGTTTGAGACTTACCACGTGAGAGGTGGTTGATATTATGGTAGCTATCTATATATGAGTTGATGAGATTATGACTTTATGATCCTTGATGAGTTGGAAATGGTGATTGAATGACTGGAACATAGGAAGAGAATATGGGATTAGCCCTTAGAGGTGGATGATTCCACCTCTCGCAATCTGAATTTCTTGATTAAGCATTGGATTTGAACATTTTGAGCAAGTCTTGAAAAGGACAAATTCTGGTTTTATTAAAGTGATAAGCGCTATGTAGAATTCCATGATTTCGAGGTCAAACTTCCCATTTAAAAACGCTTTTGAACCCTTCCAAGTCATATTTATATGCTTTTGAGTTATGATACGACCGAGAAGTCGGGGCAAGGATGGGATAAGGGCCCATATCCCATACTTGCTCCAACCAATTGGGAGTAGCATGATCACGTCAAGGATACTGCGAGAATCTCATATGGGCTCTTATGAGATACTTACGGGATCGGCGACATGATCCTCAGACTCACCACTTTCAAATCCTTCCATTTAGAATGATTTTAGTCTCGGGGACGAGACGTGTTTTTAGAGGTGGATAAATGTAAAGACCTAATATATTTTATATTATATGATTATTATTTACTTAAATTACTTTAAAAAATAAGAATATTTTATTCGTATAAATGGAAGAAAACTTGTCCTCGAGCAAGGTCGATTTTTATAAATCCGTCCGACCTCATATTTTAATCAGGATATTGACGGAATTGAATTCCGCTTTTGAGTATTCGAGAATTAATAAAATTAAATTTATTATCCGATATGATTTTGATTTCGATTTAAATTCGAGTTTCGGGTTTCGGGTTAGCGAGCGGGATTCGCGTTTGAATTGTCGAGATTTCAATTTATCCTTGTGGGACCACACCTTCCCCTCTTTTATTTTCCTTTTCTTTCTCCCTCTCTCTCTCCCTCTCCCACGCAGTTGTTGCCCCAACTGCTCCCTCCTATCTTTGGCTTGGCGCACACACCCCTTATCGCCTTTCCCCTTTGCCTTGTACCCCCAATTGAGGCAGGATGCCAAAACCTTGTTGCAGGCTGCAAACCCTCTCTTCTGATTACGTATCCCACACCAAAGAAAAATCAGAACACCCCCCCATCACATTTCATTTTCTAAGACTCCAAGAACCCAACCACAACCTTATCCTCCCTCCCTTATCCTCTTTCACCTTCCCTTGTTCTACTCTCTATTGCTTCGGAATCCAATGTCGCACCTCCTTCCTTGCCGCCTGAACCTCTAGCAGCCACCCTCTCCTTCTTCATCCTCCATGGCAGCTGCGTTTTGGGGCAAGCCGAGATCGCAACCCTGTCTTCGTTGCACAAGTCGAGCCAAAACCAAGCACTCTTCAGCTCCTTCCCCTTCCTCCTCCAGCTAGAAGCAGCAGCCACCTCTCCCACCACTTCTCCCCCTCAACGCCTACGCAGCAACAGCAGCTCCGGAGGCCCCCGACGAGCCCATCCGCCGCCTCTCCTCTATTTTCCGACCTTGAAGGCAAGAGCTCGCTTCCCCTTCCTTCCTACTCCAAGCCACGAAAGCTCCCTCCTTTAACCTTTCCCCATCTCTCTCAGACACCTCCGTCCGACAAAACGTCCTCGACGAGCCCAAACGCGCCTTCCCGAGCTCCTTTTCGGCGACGTCGACGCACCCCTCGGTGAGCACTCTTTCCTTCCTTTCTTGTTCGATTCTGGTCCTTGGTGTCAGAAAGGGTATCGGGAAGTCGGAGAGGGGTCGGGGCAGATGAAGGAGAGAGCTCCATCGATCCTCCCTTTCCTTCCCTCTTCTTCCGGTGTCGAGCGCCGCCCCTTGCTCTCTTCCTCTGTTCAGTCGACAGAAGGGACGAAGAAGAAGAACGTGGGCCACCCTTACCACATGGGCGCCCCGTCAGCAATGGGTCCCCCTTTTTTTTAAGTGTGTCCGGGCTGGGTTACAAATAAAGGGGATGGGCTGGGGTTTTTTTGGCCGGATGGGTTGGATTCTAAAAGGAGAGCTTTGGGCCTTTCTTTTGGGCCAAATGGGTTTGATTTTAAAAAGAGAGTCCGGGCCTTTTCTTTTCTTTCACATCTGGTTGGGTTATTCAAGGGTCCGGGTTTTGGGTTTCAGGTTTTGGGTTTGGTCTGGGTTCAGCTTTGGGTTGGAATTTCGGGTTGGGCCTCCGAAGCGGGTAGGGAGTTTTGGGCCAGCTGGGTTGGGTTTTATTGGTTGTTTGGCACTTTAGGTGTATAGGATATATATATATATATATATATATATATATATATGTTATACGGTGAACTTTTATTTAAGCTATTATTATTGTTATTATTATTACTAATATTATTATTACTAATATTATTATTATCATTATTATAATAAATCTGATTTTATGAAAATAAATTTCGGAAAGTGTTATATATTATAAAATGGTTTAAAGCAAAAATGATTTGGATAAGTGGCTTTGTGATGATTTTAATATGTTTAGTTGAGAAACTTGAGATGATTTATTCATAAATTTGGAGGTGTGTTATTTTAGTCTTATGTATATATTCTAAGAAATTATTTGAAAGGGCATTTCTAAGTTGGAAATATCTTTTGAGAATTCTGTTGGAAAACAAGGTGTTGGAAATTATATTATAACAACTTTGACCGAGTTGACCTAGATTTGAATATTTTGGATATCTTCTCGGAATTTAGTTACTTTCTTTGAGAATGTCTTGTTGAAAGGCTTCTATGTGTTGAATAGTAGAAGAGTAGAGGAGTATCTTATGGTGCTTTTATCGCTTATATTATTAGGTGATTGTTGATATTGCTTGGATTCTGCTTCTGCCTTGTTTCTCTGCTGTTCGGCTTATTCAGGTAAGTTCCTTTATGGGCTTACTCAGATTCGAAAGAGAATACCTGCTTGTGACTATATGACATACCAGGTGTTGCATAAGCATTAAAGCATGCCATGTAGTATCATGCTAGGATTGCACACATGAATGAGCATTTGAACACTTTATGTGATTGCGAAACAGAACGGCCGTTATCTGTGAGTCTTAGGGTCTTTGCTATGGTCATGGGGGCATTCGGGTTTTATACCGTTTTGATCACCGATTGAGTCGATGAGTATGATCTGTATATATGTCTCTTCATGGTTCGGTAAACACCGAGCGCCCTACCTTGGAGTGGGTACGGGGATATATTAGTTACGGTTCGGCTGAGGCCGAGCGCCCTACCTCGGAGTGGGTACGGGTAATATAGAGACATGGGGATATGCCACTTGGCATTCTTTGGGTGCCTTCACAGTTCTTTTCTGCATATTATAATCTAGGAACATGTTAGTGTGATTTAATTTCCGTTTGGCATCGCAGTATCTTTATTATAGCGTATGTGTATATTCGCTTGCGGGACAGAGTGCGTTGGGGTCTCGGTCTGATCCCGCTCGCACAACTTGTTTTTAGGTATGATTGCTCTCTGTCTCTATGGTGTGGGAGACCCCCGGGCGATTGCAAAGAACCTGCCTAACCCCACTAATTTGGTTAAATGATTTTAGATTATATGATTGGTTATGACCCGGCCTCGCCGTGGCAAGTTGTACTTTACTTCGGCTTTCCCTAGTTTTGCAAATGAATTTCCGCGATATAGTCCTAGGACAGCTTGAAGATTCCACGTGGCCCTTCGACCATTTTGGGGTTCGAAATCCCCACTTTAAAATACTAATCCCTTGAGTTTTGAAACCTCGACCCGTACCCGAATTGCAAGATCCGAACGAAGGTAACCAACCTTTGAAATGTAACCCGGATATCTATATTTGGGCCGTTACATCAGTAGTCCAAAGCTGGACAAATTTTAAATCCTTTATTTTTGTCCCATATTGATTATAAACACATGGAGACAATATTAAACTCCTATATATGTGTAAAGTAATTTCATTTTAATCATGTTGAGTTGAGTGAATGTTTAATCAACTAATAGCTTTCTTGATTTTGGGTTGAGGATCGAGTTCTTGGTGACATGCTAAGAAAGAACTTTGGTGAGAGGTCGAGGACAACACCCTAGTGAGAGGCGAAGATGTCAAAGGGTCGAGATCCTCGGAGTGCGATTTCGAGAGGATGGAGATTGAGAGATCTACGAACCTTGCTTCACATATCCTTGTTTTTTAGTTTTTATAAACCAGAAAAATTAGCCTCATAAAAAGAGTGTTTGAAAGCTCAAGCTTTGGTCGATCCTGGTCCTCGAAGCTCGTCACCAACAATGGATATGAACAAACTTAACTCATAAAAATAATAAAGAATTTTGATCCTTAGAAAATCAAGAGACTACAGTGTCAACATATGATTCTTACCATTAATATCAAAAAATCTCACCACGTAATTTTAAGTGTTACACTCTCAGTCATGTGTTTAAGCTGATAAGGATATACACTTATTACTCAACATTCAACTTATAGTCTATATACTTGCAAAAGCATTGTACATCTCCATGTTGAAATCATGCATAGATACAAAATCATGATAATTTTTTCCATGGTTGTAATGGGGCTAAAGGAATGAAAAATATTGTATGGACGGAGATACTTGATTGTGTTATGCTAATTTAAATTCATAAATTACTAGCATAACTTTGGCAATCCATAACATCATATACTACATTCTCTATCTAAACAATATCCATCAAACCACCAACAATATTTATCAATAATATTTCTCCCCCAACATAAGACTTGTGCACAAAAAAAGCAAAAATGAAATCAACGACTAACAAGGGATATATCACAATTTTTCTTTATTTTTCAAGTAATTTTTTTCTAATTAAAAAAAAACATTTTATGGGTAATAAATAACAACAACAAATGGCATAGAGCATTTGCTCATAAAATCCTAAAAATGTTATCATCTAAATGCAACATATCATCAACACAAAGTCTTCATTTAAGCACATCACCACATCTAACCCTCAACAATACATTTACTAACTTGGGCAACCTCATACTTATCTTTTGCTCACACTACAAACACCAACCCATATTTCTTATTTCAGATAGGGTAAAAGGCTCAAATATAGGTTAGGGGAAATTTTGTGAAGCTTTAAACAATAGGTAATATAAGGGTAACATATAGACTTCCAACACAAGAAACATTGGATAGGTTTAAAGAGGGATGAAAAGGCTATAAGAAATTTCATCAATCATTTTAATTGACCTATACAATATGTTTTATGTAGCCTCAAATAAGATTCTTAAGCAAGTTTAGTTTCAAAGCATAAGTGAGTGACACACATCAACTAAAATAAGTACATTTCATAATGATTTTGTGCATATAATTAAGACTAAAAAAAATCTTAGTAGGTAATTATGTTTCAAAATTTTCTTAAGCAAGTTCAATTGATTAAATACAACTAGTATAGTCCCCGCGCCATGGCGCGATTTTTTTTAAAATATAATCTTAAAAATATAAAGATTAATATTATAAAATATTAATAAAATTTAGGATAAAAATCATAAAAATAATTACCATAAAAGTATCACAAAAATAATTTCATTTTTTTAAAAAAATCTCATTTAAATTAGCATATATAAATATATAGAAATTTAAAATCGCTCTTATTGGTTAGTAAAAAATAATAAAAACATTATAATTTTATTTACAAAATAATATCATTGTAAATTTGGTATTAAGAATATATATGGATAGTTAGTAAATGTGTTAAAAATAAAAGAAAAAATTATTGTTTTAAAGGGATAAATGAATGAAGAAAAAATAATTAAAGGAAAAAATATTTGATTGGTTTAAATAGCTAACTAAAAAAACGGTAGGGTAATGTAGGCTGAAACTCTTATGTTTTAAGAATAAATATATAGATATAGGTATAGATATAAAGATTTGGGGTATTTGCTAAACTAACCCACTTTTGGGAAAAGTTTGCAAGGTTAACCCAATCCGAAAAAAAATTGCACAAAACCGGTTATCCGGGTTCCACTTCAACTGGTTGCAGGTAATGAGGGGGGAGACTGGACATTCTGTGATTGACAGCTGGATAGGTGAGAGAGAGAGAGAGAGAGAGAGAGAGAGGGGGGGAAAAGCAACAGTAAAGTTGCAGAGGAGAGGGGGGGGGGGAAAGCAACAGTAAAGTTGCAAAGGAGAGAGAGGAGGGAAAAAGCAACAACAAGTGGGCGGGGGTCTATTTGCAGGTTGACATGTAAGCAGTTAGTTTTAACTGGACACCCAAAGCAACACGAGATGCCACCTATTGGAATTGACTGGACAAGAATTATCGGAGAAACAGATTCACCATCGACTTCAGATAAAAAAAATATTGATAAAGTACTTGAGAGAGAGTTTGTGTGTGTGTGCTGAGAGGATTAGCGAGAAGAAAAAGGTGAAAAAGTCAAAGGGGTAATTAATAAGAGGAGAGAGGGAAAGAAAGAGAGAGAAGGAGAGGGAGAATTAACTGGGAGAGAGAAAAAGGAGGAGAGAGGAAAAGAATGAGAGAAAGAAAAGTACAAAATGATTTATAGATTAAAAGAAAATAAATATGTAACCAGAAAAAATAAGAGAGTGGGAAAGGAGGAGAGAGGGAAAGTAGAAGGGAAGGGAAATGGTGGTGGTGGATCACAAAATGAATAGAGTTGATATTACAATATTGAATGAACCTTATCTGCATATGAAACTATGATATCAACGTTGGTAATAAAAATGAATTTTGATCATTTATACTAAAGCAGCTAGACTAGAGCTGATATTACAATATTGAATGAACCTTATCTGCATATGAAACTATGATATCAAAATCACCTTGTTATTTGCCCTTGCAAATGCAATCAACTGCTCTTTGTAGTCATTGAATAAAAAGGAGTTAGTTTTTAATTAATTATTAATTAAACATCATTCAACAAGTGTTAAGGTAGTAACAAATAAAGAGAATGAGGTCACATAACAAGGGCAAAAATTGAACAACACGTAAGACAATAAACAACCAAAATGTGTTTAGTAAACAACAGTAGGGTGACCAGTAGGGAATTACTTGTGACCTTTTCAGGTGTCATGTAAAACAATTCAGATGTCTTGTAAAACAATTGACGTGTCATGTAAAACAATTCTTGTTTCATGTAAATAATAAGCCTTTGGTGCTGCTATCATAGAAAAGAGAGGAAAAAGTGCTCGGTTTCGATAGAAAATTGTGTAAATTCGTCCACAAAGCACCAAATTGGGTTTGTAAATTCCTATAGCTTTCTAAAGAGGTAATCGGTCTTGTCCAAGGCCAAATTTTCAAGAAGGACATGTCACCCATACCGGATTTACATGATACATAATGTATTTTACATAACACATAATGTAGTTTACTTGACACATGAATTTCAGACATATTCTATTCCTTTTTGATGATTTAGAATTCCTTCGGCTAGACTCCTTTTTTTTTAGTGTGTGGGTAGAGAATTGACATGCCTAATGTATTGAAAATCATGTTTGGATGAACTTTAGTATTGTGATTACAATTAGAATTTGGCTTAAGTTTTAGTAAAAGTGAATGATATACTGCTTAGAATTAGCCATTTTGTATTAGGTGATGAATTCAGATTAAAGGATGATGCATGGGTTCTTAGCTTTAACCTTACCAACATATTTAATGCATCTTTTCTATTGAACTTGCGTAATGGAATTAACAAGGTTAACCGACTGTAAATATGTTATTTAAACTTTAAAGTTTGAGGACTATGGATTTGAAATACTTGTCTACAATGCTCTGTAAAACAGCGAATCGATCCTCTTCTCCTGGATGAAAGAAAATAACATGACAGGTAATGCTATTAACATAACAGGTTATACCCTTTAACATGACAGGTTATTTGTTGATCTGCAATCTATAAGCTTATTCGGTAAAAGAGAGACATTGTTCGATTTAAAGTAGACAATGACTAAGATGGAAAGCAAGTCTCATTTGAAGAGGGTTTTTTAACCTGGAATTCATCTTTCCTGTGTGTTGAATTCATCATAAGAAGTGTTTTTAACATGACAGGTAATAGGTTTGACACGTCACCTACGTCACTTGACATGACAATAATGCAATCAATTACTGGAGCATAATTCTATCTTTTAGATGGGAGTACTAGATAAAATCATAAAATCAACTGTTGAAGTCGCAGAGTATCAGTTTTATACAAATGGTACCAAAATATTTGGCTCAAGCAAGCAAGAAAAAAATTGAAATTCCATTGAAGCTGCTACACCAACAACTCTTTCTTCTTCGGCTCCAGAATGAGAGGATCGACATCGATGCCCATGTTAGCAGCAGTTCCTGCAATGATCCTCGTCGCGGATTCAAGAGAATTGAGTGTCCTCGAAATGAGGTTATGCAAGCATTGCTTTTTATTCTCTGGTATCTAGGACTGGTGCAAAGTATTCACAATTGCTCAAAACATTCAAGAGAAGTGTAGAATTTTATTTATTTGGTAAATACCTTATGATGGCCTCATGCCCCTGCATTTCTGTAGTTAGATAATGAGGGAAGGCATAATTGAGATGCTATAAATCTCTTTTGTAATAGAATGTACAACCTTCCACTGAAACGATTCAGTTGAATAGGTTTATTGACTGTGTAATCGGCTGATTTTACTATATTTAAGTTGTTCTTTCTTCCAAGTTTAATTTGTATAAAATCGTAAATTATTGTAAGAAAGTTTCTTGCTTCCAAGTGCAATCATCACTACAAGATAATTAAAGCGCTTGTCATTGAAAGGCGATGTAAATGACATGAACTACTATTAACATGTCATTTAAATACGATGTACATGATACGAGAAAAGCGCAAACTTAAACTGCTTGGGGTGGAAACTTATTTATCGAATCTTTAGTTCCCAAGCGCTTTAAGTATGCGCTTTTCTCGTGTCATGTACAATCAGTATTCAGTAGGCATCTGCAGTCTATATACAAGAGGGAGTTACCTTCTCAAATACAATAACCAAATTATCCTTGGGAGTAGGAAATGAAACTTCAGTAGCAAGGCTTCTAAAATGACAGTATACAGCCACCAATTCATCGCCCGAATAAGAAGCCAGTATTGCAAGCTGAAAAGAAATATACGTAAAAAATATTACTGACAGATGAAAAACAAACTATGGAGCTCCTAAATAGAGGATTTGAGGATGAGCAATTGAATATATAAAGTTCTAACAAAAACATGAAATAGCACACTATACACTCCGACTGTCATGTCAAGTGACGTAAGTGACATGTCAAACCTATTACATGACACGTGAATTGTGGTACTTGATACGTGAATTGTTTAACTTGTAACGGTAATTGTTTTACATGACACGTGAGTTGTTTTACATGACACGTGAATTGTGTTACTTGACACGTGATGCAGCACAAAGAAATACAGAACTACACTGCCATCACCACTAGTAAAAGATATACAGTGGAAAAATGGTTAGCTGATGATTGCATAAGGTCAAACTTGTAATAGCAGAAAGCATAATATATACATATTACCTAGCTATATAACTTTTCAATGCCAAGGAATGGTCATAGGACTCAATGCCAATGCTCAAATACTGCCAACAAAACAAACAAGCATAAAATTTAATCTCAACCCTGATTGAAGTAATTAAAACTCTCAATCAAAAGGCCACCCAATCTTACATAGTTACCTCTGTAATGTCAAAACTATCAGCTATCATGTCAAAGGGTATAACTTGTCAAGTTAATAGCATTACATGTCAAAACAAGCATACCCTTTTTTTAAAATCAAATTTACGAGTACATGACTGCTTTCATCTTTTCTTTTTCTTTTTTTTTAACAAAAATATTTTCATCTTCCTTCATCTTTGAAATCTCTGCACTTGTATGAAATCACCAAATTGCTTTCTAGTTAGCTTGCTTGGGTTGATTCTATTTTAAAAAAAAAAGGTTTATGGTAGTTACAATAATTTAACGGAATCTAGATGGAAATTGGATTAGGGTGTGGCTTTGCTAACGAAAGGGGTTTAGAGGGTGGTTTACCACAAATATGGAATTAACGGGTGGTTTTGTACAAAGGGGTATATTTTAAGGGTGGTTTTATGTAATTTACCCTAAATATATTGGAATCCAAACAGACCCGATTCATCTCCTCCCTCCTCGTCTGTCTCCCTCTACCAACAAATGTGGGCGGCGATATGGCTCCGGTGGCGCTCCCTACCAACAGATGGGATCACATCCTCCCCCTTCCTAGTGCCTTTTTCTGGTTCTTTTTTCATTAACTTGCCTCTCTCCCTAAACCTCCGCTTCTTCCTCCGGCGCCCCCCACCATCATCCCTTTCTTTTCTTCTAACTCGAAGCTCGGCGCTCCCGGCATGTCGCCGCCTTCCGATTCCACTTTCGGTGCCATCGATTCCGATTGGTTCAATCGAGATCAATAATTCGATCCATGATAAACATGCGCCTTCTTCTGAGGTAAATGTATTGGGAGATCGTTGTTACCGGAATCAGAGATCCGGAGGAGAGGGCGGTGGTTATGGAGGCAGTGGAAATGGCTCCAAAGAAGCAACTCTTCCTCCAAATCTACCAGTTCCGCCGAAAATAGGCCTTCTCCGAGCCTATCAAGGGCTTCTTCTCTTGGTTTCGACGCCTCGCATCTTTCCGCCTTCGATTCAGTCGTCGCCTCCGCCGAGACTTCTAGTCTCGCCCTCTGCTTTGCTCTCTTCCTACACCACCGGTTCTTCTATATCGCCAACGGAAGATCCGCCTTGGATCTCACTGGCCGAATTCCTTTTTTTGTAAATCCGAATTCCGGAATTGCGATTTTCCAATTTCTGCTTCAGAGCGGCCTCGAAGACTCTCTTCTCCTTCATCTCCGATCTACTATCCTTCGCCATCTTCAATAGCGGTCAAGCCATCGACGATTTTTCCATCTTTAGAAATTCGAGAATCACCACTTCGATTCTCGCCCTGACCTGAGATGGAGAGAGGATATCGGCGTAGCAGAGACGGTGATAGGAGAATCGCCATCCCTTGCCTCTGAGAGCTCTTAGGAGGTTGTTAATGGTGGTCGATTGATGAGCTTGTTAAGCGAGGAGGAGAACTTGAATTCAGATCCTGCAAATGAGAACAACAATGAAGTCAAAGACAAGGATGATAATGAATAGAAGGCGTGATTCAGCTTCTGAATCGGCCTTAAGAACTTGGTTGATGGCAAGCTCGTGGTTGAGTGAGCCTAGGTTCGTCTCTCACCGGCTCAGTTGACGTTCACCCCTAATCTCTCACTGGCTCCCATGTGAATTAATTGAAGTCGAAACTTCAAATTCGGGGAGTACGAGAGGTGGAGAGGAAGACAAATTTAGAAAGAGAGATTGGGGTCTTGGATTGGATGGGTGACAGTGACAGCAATAAATGATTTTGCTTTCCTCTCTCCACCACCTACTGCAGCCTCTGAGGTAGCGGATGAAGGGCTATGCATTTGCAATTTTTTTTTTTTTTGCATGGGTTAGCCTAGCAAAGTAAATTGGATAGTGGGTTATTTTGTGCGAATCCCTCTAAAGATTTACATATAGATTAATAGTAGACATTAGATTGCATTAAAAAATATTAGATAGTTTAATTACCATAATATCGTGTAATTAGTATATAATGAAATAATATTATATAGTTAATATAGTTAATATTAATTTTTTTTTTAAAAAAAGTTATGAATTAATCCCATTGGTTAAAAAATATATTGTGAAATGATATTATGTTAATAATGTGTAAATAATATTAGATAGTTTAATTACCATAATTAAATGATATTTTGTAAATAATACTTTACAAAAATAACTTTACATGAGGGGACGACACGTGACGTAGGTGCTTTGGTTTTAATTAATATATAGATTTTTTTTAAAAAAAGTTTTGAATTAATCCCATCGGTTAAAAATATATTGTGAAATGATATTATGTTAATAATGTATAAATAATATTAGATAGTTTCATTACCATAATTAAATGATATTTTGTAAATAATACTTTACAAAAATAACATTACATGAGGGGACGACACGTGGCGTAGGTGTTTTGGTTTTAATTAATATATAGATTCGTTAAAAAATATATTGTGAAATGATATTATGTGAATAATGTGTAAATAATATTAGATAGTTTAATTACCATAATTAAATGATATTTTGTAAATAATACTTTACAAAAATAACTTTACATGAGGGGACGACACGTGGCGTAGGTGCTTTGGTTTTAATTAATATATAGATTATCTTTGGAACTCTTTTTGTATACACTTTGTGTAAAGACTCGGGATTTTGAAATATTATTTTATAAATTAAGAATTAATTTCGATTTAATATTTACTTCATTGGAATTTGAATTATAAGATTTCGGAAAATTTTGAAAGATCCGTCCTCGAACAGAATAACTTTATTTTAAGTCTTTTGGAGCGAATTCCGGCATAATTTCGAATTAGATTTAAAAAGCGGATTTTATTCCGCTAATTTTAGTTCGAGACTAGAAAATATTTTCCGAAGTTCTATTCAATTATTTTATTGATCAACGAGGTTTATTATTTCGGATTAGAAATTTGGTTTAAAATTTCGATTGAGTCGGGATTGGTTGGAGCGAGCAAGTTTTAATTCCGATGTTTCAATTTGATTCTTCAGAGAGAGCATCTTCATCCCATTTGATGAACCCCATCAGACCACACAACTCACCTCCTTCCTACATATTGTCTTATTTCCCAAAATAAACAAACACCCACACCCTTCACACATCTTTCTCCCATGCTATCTCCCCCTCTTTGGCATTGGATCCAAACACCACCCATGCCACTTCCAGCAGGTCCCCTCCCTCCCTCCTGTTTGATTTTAGAAAACAGGCCACCCTTACAACCCATTTTGAATCGAAAGAAACCCAGGAAGCCTCTCTCCCTTCCTTTTGCTCTCTGGGTTGCCAAACACCTTGCCACCACCACCCTTCACCTTCTGTTTTACCGTCCAACACCACCACAACCCCTCCTCTCGCCCCTGTTTCCGTCGAAGGGTCCGAGCCCCTAATTTGTCCAAAGCTGAGGCCGACAGTCACCACCCAACAACACATCTCCCTCCGTTTTCTGGTGCAGCAGTGCCATCAACCCTCCCAAGCTCCCTTTTCCTCCTCTAGTTGAGCCGAGAAGCTCTAGGCGCAGCTCCCCTATTTCGGGCAAGCCAAGCCGAGCACTGAGCAGCTCCTCCCACCTTCCTCCTCGACTAGAGCAGCAGCCACAACATCTTTGCCATCTTCTCCGACGACCACGAGTGCCCAGGAGTAGCCCGAAAGCACACCGGAGATGTCGAGCGCCTTTGTTCCTCCCCCTGTTTTCCGACCGGGTAGTGTAAGTCTCTTTCCCTCCTCTTCCGACTCTAACCTCCCTAAAATAGCACCCTTAGGCCGTTGCTTTCATTCTAGGCCGACAAAGGAGCAGCTCGAGCCTCCGAGGAGCTCCGACGAACCTCCGACAAGCTCAATTCATTCGATTTTCCTCGGTGAGCTCCCTAAACCCCTTCACCTCGTTTCTTTTCTTTTAAATCCTTGTGTTTGCCCTCGTCTCTGATGAGTGTCCTGGGAGTGGTTAGTTTGAGGGATAAGCGAGAGCACCGGAGAGTTGAGGGCGAGCGAGCGCGGAGGTGTGTGGTGGTGAGTGTGTGTGAGGACGAGAGGGTTGGTCGAGATAGGGGCAACGAGCCGCGATCCTAGCCTGGTGCCGAGGAGGGTGGTGCCAGGAGCTGGGGTCTGGGCATGAAACCGGGGAGCAAAACAGAGGTGTTGGATTAGCAGGAAGGAGATGATGACTAGGCTGAGTGGGGCCCGCTCGCTACATCAGCTCCTGGCCACTCTTTTATTTCTTTTTCTGAAATCTGGGTTTAGTAACTGAAGGGGAAATGGGTTGAGGGTGTGGGTTGATGGGTCCGATTTTGAGAGTTTGGGTTGGGGTTTGTTTGGATCCGAAAATTAAAGGGGATTGGGCCTTTCTTGCTTCTGAAATAGTTGGGGCCTAATTTTTTTTGGTTAAATGTATATTAAGGTTAAGGGAAATTTCGGTTTGGTTATTGTAAGTTATTAAATAATAAATGGGATAGTATATAGTATATAATATTATTGATAAGGTTTTAAAAATATATGTTTATATATGATATAATATTATTGAGATTTAAATATATATTTGGACTTGAATTGGAAAAGAATTTGAAAAAGGGTTTTAAGGGTAGAAATTGATTTGATAAATGGACATGGATTTAATAAAATTTAAAAGAGAACTTTTAGAAATGACCTAAACTTGTCGGATTTATTTTGATAAAATAATAATATAAGTTGATTAATAAGCAATGGTTTATAAATGGATTTTTGGGTTAAGTATATAAATTTGGAAAGTGTTTTGGTTAATGATTTGATCTAAGTTGAGATTTTAGAAGAGTTTCGGGAATCTTGGGAATTGACTTACTTGTCTACCTTGTGCGTATATAAATTATGATATGTTGATATTGTTATGATATGTTATCTGATGTGATGATAAGATATGAATATACGTAAATTAAAGCATGATTGATATTCGAATGTTAAGTTATTTATGATCATGATTAGGTTGAAACGTTAAGTTGATTATGAGAATAAGTGTGAAGCATGATGTATGATATATGAGTATTATATAATGATGAAAGAAATATTATGATGAAATGTTATATGATAAATATGGAGGTGGTTATGAGATATGATATGTTGAGACGAGTTGATGTATGATGATATATGAGATGAGTTGAGAAGAATGATGAATTGAGATGATGATGTTGATGTGGAATATGTGATGAGATGAGACTATGTGATGGGATAGCTTAATAATGACAATGAGTTATTTGCCTTACTTAGTTGATGTGTAGAGGTTAATGGGTCCCTTTGTGCTTTAGACTTATAATTGTTGCTTTTTAAACTATTAGGTGATCTATGACGTGGTTTGGCTTGCTTATACTGGTTATTGCTTTTGCTGTTCTACAATTCCAGGTAAGTTCCTTTATGGGCTTACTCAGATTCGAAAGAGAATACCTGCTTGTGAATATATGACATACTAGGTGTTGCATAAGCATCAAAGCATGCCATGTAGTATCATGCTAGGATTGCACTTATGAATGAGCATTCGGTTACTTCGTGTGTTTGAATACAGAAAGGCCGTTATCTGTGATAGTCCTAGAGTCTTTGCTAGGGTCATAGGGTAGCCCAGCCCCATCGGGTGCCCTGAGTCTATCGAGTCGATATGAGCATGATATGATAGCCCAGCACCATCGGGCATGAGCATGATATATGATATGATGATGATATATGAAATGATGATGAGATATGATATGATATGATGATACCGTGGTGAGTGCACCACCACGAGGAAATGGCTATGTTATAGCACCGAACTGGCCAGTCTCTGCACTAACGGGAAGGGGTGCAGAGGTAGGAGAGGGATATGCCACTTGGCATTGTCTTGCGCCCTTTACAGTTCTTTTCTGAACATTGTGAATTAGGATCATGTTAGTGTGATTTACATTCCGCATTCGCATCATCTTTATATTAGCGTATGTGTATATTTGCTTGCGGGACAGGGTGTGTTGGGGCCTCGGTCTGATCCCGCTCGCACCAATTGTTTTTAGGTATGATTGCTCCCTGTCTCTATGGCATGGGAAAATCCCCCGGGCGATTGCAAAGAATCTGTCTAACCCCGCTAATTGGGCTATATGACTTAGAATTTATGTTTTGGTTTTGACCCGGCTTTGCCGTGGCTTTTGTATCTAAACCGTATTTCCGCTTTACTTTCGTTTAAATTGAATTTCTGTGACTTCGATTGATTGGGGTTCGAAATCCCCGCTTTGAATACTGATTGATCTTTAGAGGTTTAAAACCTCAACCCGTACCTGAATCGCAACATCCGAACGAAGGTATCTAACCTTCGAAACTTATCTCGGATATTTATATCTGGGCCGTTACAAAGTTGGTATCAGAGCCAGGTTGTGCAATTCGGGTACGCAAGGGTCGGGTGTATGTTTTGGAAAATTGCCCATGAATTTTAAAGGATTTGAAGATGTTTTAAAGGGGCAAAATGAACTTAATGTGACTAACTCAAATTGAATAAATGTGAACTTAGCCTGTTAAATAAAAGAATTCAAACAAAAGGGATCGAGTGGGTAGAAAAGGCGCTAGACCATCCCTATTGGATGTAGTTGGGAACGGCTAGGCGAAATATTAGCTTATTCTGTACAGGTGGGTTGGAAGACTCCAAGGAATTGCACCGAGGTGGTTGGAGTGGCGAGTTAGGTAGAGATCGTGAGGTTTTGCCCCTCCGGTCAGTCGCTCCTCGAAAAGCGGCATTAGATAGCTTGATGTGCTTTATGTATTAATTGGACCTGAGAATGATCTCCTTCGTATAATTGTCAATGACTGATCCTGTGTTGAGTGCTATTATGCTAGAACTAGAAATTTGTTGATATGTTTAGAATAAGTGTTGCATCTCTATGTGAGTGGGATAAGCGAGGGAGCCTTTCCCTTCGGTATAGTCGGAATTTCTATCTTATAGAGAAGTCTCCTCCATGATTCACTTGTTGGTGTCCTCCCATTTCGTTTTATCTCTGGTTCGACGAAGTTTGGTTAAAGGTTAGTGATAGTTGAGAGATGCCTATTCTGTTCATTCTGATTTCCTCCCCTTCTATCTTCTTCCATATCTCAATTGGTATTCTGATCGAGTCGTTCTTTATGGTATCGACGTCTTTTCATGGAAATGGAATTGGGAATCTAATCTTGGTCGGGAATTTGGTTCGGGATCGTTGACTACTTGAGCGTGTGACAGAGTATGGTAATTGACACCATAGGTCATGCCACAAGATGGTCAGAGTGCTAGAGTATCAAACTTTGAATGATTTTGAGCCTATGAGATGGGTTGTTTTGTGGAGTCATCTTCCTCGATTCTCGTAGTGGTCAACCGATGTCTCCTTGTCATTAACTTCTATCCGAACTCCGCCATCTTCTTTCAGGAGTAATTTGAGTACCCTTCTATGTTCTCGACATGAGTCACACACGCATTCCACGGGAAATGAGCTTTTGAGTCTGTGGGGATAAGTCGATATTGCCCTTGGAAATCTCTGTCTGGTTATAACGGCAGCCCTATCTGTGTTTACGTGACTTGATGCACTACCATGTTGAATGACTTGATATATCATTGTGTTAAATACATGTCGTACATATATTTATTGATTTATACCTATGTACATGTATCCCTTATGTTCATGTGAAGTCACACTATCCTAGGCTCGTGTTGTCCCCTTCTATGTTTCCTCCTTGTTCCATATGATTGTGTCATTGTCGTCTTGACCTCTTGCTTATGTTGGTGCAAAGTTTTTTAATGTACATATGTCATATGATGCACATCTACGCCTTTCTTCGAGACGTTAGTATTCTGTAGGACCCATGACTTGTGGCTTGTGTAAATTCATGCCTTACTTGTTTTATGATCTGCTCCTTCTTAAAATAGGTCCCCGGTAGTATTGACATTCATTCCTTATGTCCCTCAAATATGATTGGTGTTACACCTGAATACTCATTATGCCTTATGTGATTCTAACTAGTATCATGCCTATCTACTCGTCTTATGATGATATTCCTCCATGCCCCATGACAATCTTTAATGCTTTAAGAACTAATAGGTTGACACCTTGCATGTGCACACACCACATTGTATTTAGATTCCATGTATACTATTAGTATCATATAGGATGCATGTCTTCTAAAATGCAACTTATCATGAGAATATGTGCTCTAATTGTCTCCTTTTATGTATACAAACATAGCATTCATGACATTATGTTGTTCCCTGTATCTTAGTATTTAGTATAGCACCATATATGATCATCTTGCCTTCATTGATCTTATGCTATGATGACCTCGATATGACCATGATATGTACATCCCTTGTTATACACCCTTACTAGAGACAATACCTTACACGTGTGGATACCTCACCCTTTGCATGAGCACACACACCACGATAGTTGCTAGAGACTCGCATGATTACCTCTTACATGTATATGAATATAGCGTATTGTTCTCTAGAAGCATGACACCCTAGGAGCATTATCCTGTCTTGCAATATGACACGCGTATGATTCACCCAGTCACACTTACTTGTATCCCTCCTATATACATTAATGTTGGTTGCGATGGTAGACTTACTTGAGCTTCTATGACTCCCATGCTATTATGTGAAGTTATTCGATGCATCTCCTTGTTCATACATCCATGACTTGTCATGCACTACTAGTATCATGTGAAATCTAAGCTCTTAGAAATGTGACTTGCATAATTCCACACTCAAATTGTACCCTCATTCAATTACTCTTGTCATAAGTTGTGATAGCCTTGCTATGTCCCCTTATATGATCCTATGACTATCTAAGCATGTTAAATGTCATTAATCTAGTTATCATGTTATGCCTCAACAACCTAGTAGCATGCTTAATATGACTAATGACGCGTTTATGTGAGTGTCTCATGTAAATTATGGTTCTTACCATATGATGCTCTTGTGATGCGTATTGTATTCTAGTAGCTTGTACCTCATCCGACTACGCACCCCTTATTATAGTTAAAATCATGCCCATGTCACACATTATAATTTTGCTTAGAATATATTGTCGATCAATGCTTGTCTTGTAAAACTCATATAATTGCGAGTATTATGTTAATTAGTAATTGGGTGCCACCTTGCATGTTACATACTACGACATGATAAAATGCACATATATATGAAATATGATCCTATGCTAAACTTGTTCCTCAGTGATCATCTTTGGTTGTATTTATGCCATGTCATGACCGGTCAGAAACATGTAGGACATGCTCCCCAATTATAGCTCATCGCATGATTACATGCCATACTTATCATATCATGTAGACCTCGTTGCCCTATGATGTGACAGTTCTTGTACCCCCTTATGTGTTCCTTTTATAGTACTATGACATGTCTGAGCATTTTAGTATCGGATTCTATATTGATATGACCTGTCTATGTGTGTATCCGATATGAGTAATTAGTTATTATTTGAATGTCCGTTATTAAATGTTGAGGTATTTGAAAATGTGGTTTTAAGTGATTATCAAGTGTTAGTTATGGTATTATTCGAAATCATTATTTTAAATGTTGCTTGAGGCTGGGGAAGGATATTGGAAAGGATGAGAGTGGATGTGAAGGAAAGATCGAGTTTAGATCAAAAGCGAGTTCACGGTCGCTTGTTTTGCCGCGGCGAAACCATGGTCGTCGCGACGAACAAGGACTAGGAACAAAGGAAGAGAATGATGCTTGTCGTGCGTAGCGAGAGGCATCACTCGCGAGAGACGAAGAACTGGATTTCGCCGTGGCGAGCGGCCAATTCGCCGCGACGAAAACCAGGTCTGGGCTCTTGGCAGGAGCCGGTTCTCTTCTTTCTTTGGGCATTGACTCGAGTTTGGTTTAAACCCGGTTTGGGTTATTCTATATATGTCATTTAAATTCTTATGTGATGTTATATGACTTGATGAAAAAGGGATTTAAAATGATTTATGATTCCATGATTTATACGGATTTGGACTTGAATTAGTGATGACAGGTATATATGATGTTCTGGGATTTTGTTGAACATGAGTACTTAACCATATATGCGATGTTGTGATACTACTATGTTTTACATAGCTTTGTGCCACATAAGTTTATTGTTTAAATCATGCATCCTTGTTTCTTCAACATGTTGAGCTCGTCTACTACTTGAGATGATAGGTGACTAGATTGTCTTATATGTACGTCCATGTAGAACTCGCTCATGTTCTTTATTATCAATATATGTTGTCGTTGTTCAGCGAGATAGGTACATGTTAGTGTGTATTGATGTGACTAGTATGCTTCATGATTGATTGATATGTGATTTTCTTGCCGCAATTATGACCTCATAGAATTCCATAAGGGCACTATTGTCGTTCTTGGGTTGGGATGTTGCCTTTCAGTCTCGTCGTCGTCAGTTCTGGTTTATGTTTGGTTCCGTAAGGAATTCGGGTTGTCCACTTTTATTTCTCCTCATCTCCGTTAGCTTAGTATTTTTTGCACTACTTTCGACGAGCGACGACATGGAGAAGAGAACAGTCAGCTAGGTAGTACTCGAGCGGCGCAGCGGAAGCGTGGTGGGCCCATAACCCGCCGGTCCCAGGACTTGAGGCAGAGAAAACGCGAGTGGCGCCCTTCATCGCTATTTAAGAGACTTGGCATGTTTCGAGGCTAGTTGAGGAGCCCGTATGATGGAGTTCGAGGCTCTATGGAGTTCCTGAGAGGATAGTTCCCGATAGAGATGGATGGTTCACTCCGAGATTCTGGCAACAGGTTCATGAGTTCCGAGGCATTGACAAGGCCGAGATTATCTTCGATGTGGGAGCACACGTATGGCTGAGAGTATCACCACCCGAGGGTCCGACGTTTTGACATCATAGGCGAGTCGAGCCCTAGGTTGTTGATCCTTGTGAGGTTCTAGAGGGGCAGCTTATCGCTTAGCCTTATCCCCGTCCTTAGCTGGAGTGCACGATATCTTTCTTGTCTCGGCTTTGTTGATATGTTTCCGATCCTAGCCACATTCTTGACTATTTTGATCTCCATGTCGAGGTCAACCATTCCATGGTAGAGCATCCTGATGAGAGTATTCGAGCTAGTTGTGGAGATATTTCAGATCGATGAGCTACTCGCGTCTTACATGGAGCCTAGTGTAGAAATTATCTTGATCTCTTGACATAGTGGTGAGTATACCCTAGTGCTTTATTTTGAGATGTGTGTTTTGGTGTTTATCTCTACATCGTTATACTGAGAGATTGATAGTTGTGTGCAGAATATATGATGATAGGATGTGATTGGCGATGAGCCTCTTGATGAGTGGTGACTTGATTGTATGATATTCGTGTGATACCACCCTTGATATGCTAGTTAGCGTGATGACACTTGATAGTTTGACTTGATCTTGTTGATATATGAGATTCCGTGACATTTTGAGATAATTGATGTTGAGCTTGACGATATTTCAAAATTGATAGTTGAAATTGATTCTGAAAGATGGAAACTAGGAAGAGAATATGGGATTAGCCCTTAGAGGTGGATGATTCCACCTCTTGAGTTCTGAAAACTTGGTTGACTGATGTAGGATAGAATCGACTTGAGCTTTTGCATGATTTTGTTTGGTTCTGTGTTTTGAGAAAAGCTTGATCGGTTTTGAAAAGGGTTTTAGTCTCGGGGACGAGACTTGTTTTTAGAGGTGGATGATGTAAAGACTCGGGATTTTGAAATATTATTTTATAAATTAAGAATTAATTTCGATTTAATATTTACTTCATTGGAATTTGAATTATAAGATTTCGGAAAATTTTGAAAGTTCCGTCCTCGAACAGAATAACTTTATTTTAAGTCTTTTGGAGCGAATTCCGGCATAATTTCGAATTAGATTTAAAAAGCAGATTTTATTCCGCTAATTTTAGTTCGAGACTTGAAAATATTTTCCGAAGTTCTATTCAATTATTTTATTGATCAACAAGGTTTATTATTTCGGATTAGAAATTTCGTTTAAAATTTCGATTGAGTCGGGATTGGTTGGAGCGAGCGAGTTTTAATTCCGATGTTTCAATTTGATTCTTCAGAGAGAGCATCTTCATCCCATTTGATGAACCCCATCAGACCACACAACTCACCTCCTTCCTACATATTGTCTTCTTTCCCGAAATGAACAAACACCCACACCCTTCACACATCTTTCTCCCATGCTATCTCCCCCTCTTTAGCATTGGATCCAAACACCACCCACGCCACTTCCAGCAGGTCCCCTCCCTCCCTCCTGTTTGATTACAGAAAACAGACCACCCTTACAACCCATTTTGAATCAAAAGAAACCCAGGAAGCCTCTCTCCCTTCCTTTTGCTCTCTGGGTTTCCAAACACCTTGCCACCACCACCACCCTTCATCTTCTGTTTTGTCGTCCAGCACCACCACAACCCCTCCTCTCGCCCCTGTTTCCGTCGAAGGGTCCGAGCCCCTAATCTGTCCAAAGCCGAGGCCGACAGTCACCACCCAACAACACATCTCCCTCCGTTTTCTGGTGCAGCAGCGCCATCAACCCTCCCAAGCTCCCTTTTCCTCCTCTCGTTGAGCCGAGAAGCTCTAGGCGCAGCTCCCCTATTTCGGGCAAGCCAAGCCGAGCACTGAGCAGCTCCTCCCACCTACCTCCTCGACTAGAGCAGCAGCCACAACATCTTCGCCATCTTCTCCGACGACCACGAGTGCCCAGGAGTAGCCCGGAAGCACACCGGAGATGTCGAGCGCCTTTGTTCCTCCCCCTGTTTTCCGACCGGGTAGTGTAAGTCTCTTTCCCTCCTCTTCCGACTCTAACCTCCCTAAAGTAGCACCCTTAGGCCGTTGCTTTCATTCTAGGCCGACAAAGGAGCAGCTCGAGCCTCCGAGGAGCTCCGACGAACCTCCGACAAGCTCAATTCGTTCGATTTTCCTCGGTGAGCTCCCTAAACCCCTTCACCTCGTTTCTTTTCTTTTAAATCCTTGTGTTTGCCCTCGTCTCTGATGAGTGTCCTGGGAGTGGTTAGTTTGAGGGATAAGCGAGAGCACCGGAGAGTTGAGGGCGAGCGAGCGCGGAGGTGTGTGGGGGTGAGTGTGTGTGTGTGTGAGGACGAGAGGTTTGGTCGAGATAGGGGCAACGAGCCGCGATCCTAGCCTGGTGCCGAGGAGGGTGGTGCCAGGAGCTGGGGTCTGGGCATGAAACCGGGGAGCAAAACAGAGGTGTTGGATTAGTAGGAAGGAGATGATGACTAGGCTGAGTGGGGCCCGCTCGCCACATCAGCTCCTGGCCACTCTTTTATTTCTTTTTCTGAAATCTGGGTTTAGTAACTGAAGGGGAAATGGGCTGAGGGTGTGGGTTGATGGGTCCGATTTTGAGAGTTTGGGTTGGGGTTTGTTTGGATCCGAAAATTAAAGGGGATTGGGCCTTTCTTGCTTCTGAAATAGTTGGGGCCTAATTTTTTTTTGGTTAAATGTATATTAAGGTTAAGGGAAATTTCGGTTTGGTTATTGTAAGTTATTAAATAATAAATGGGATAGTATATAGTATATAATATTATTGATAAGGTTTTAAAAATATATGTTTATATATGATATAATATTATTGAGATTTAAATATATATTTGGACTTGAATTGGAAAAGAATTTGAAAAAGGGTTTTAAGGGTAGAAATTGATTTGATAAATGGACATGGATTTAATAAAATTTAAAAGAGAACTTTTAGAAATGACCTAAACTTGTCGGATTTATTTTGATAAAATAATAATATAAGTTGATTAATAAGCAATGGTTTATAAATGGATTTTTGGGTTAAGTATATAATTGGAAAGTGTTTTGGTTAATGATTTGATCTAAGTTGAGATTTTAGAAGAGTTTCGGGAATCTTGGGAATTGACTTACTTGTCTACCTTGTGCGTATATAAATTATGATATGTTGATATTGTTATGATATGTTATCTGATGTGATGATAAGATATGAATATACGTAAATTAAAGCATGATTGATATTCGAATGTTAAGTTATTTATGATCATGATTAGGTTGAAACGTTAAGTTGATTATGAGAATAAGTGTGAACCATGATGTATGATATATGAGTATTATATAATGATGAAAGAAATATTATGATGAAATGTTATATGATAAATATGGAGGTGTTTATGAGATATGATATGTTGAGACGAGTTGATGTATGATGATATATGAGATGAGTTGAGAAGAATGATGAATTGAGATGATGATGTTGATGTGGAATATGTGATGAGATGAGACTGTGTGATGGGATAGCTTAATAATCACAATGAGTTATTTGCCTTACTTAGTTGATGTGTAGAGGTTAATGGGTCCCTTTGTGCTTTAGACTTATAATTGTTGCTTTTTAAACTATTAGGTGATCTATGACGTGGTTTGGCTTTCTTATACTGGTTATTGCTTTTGCTGTTCTGCAATTCCAGGTAAGTTCCTTTATGGGCTTACTCAGATTCGAAAGAGAATACCTGCTTGTGAATATATGACATACTAGGTGTTGCATAAGCATCAAAGCATGCCATGTAGTATCATGCTAGGATTGCACTTATGAATGAGCATTCGGTTACTTCGTGTGTTTGAATACAGAACGGTCGTTATCTGTGATAGTCCTAGAGTCTTTGCTAGGGTCATAGGGTAGCCCAGCCCCATCGGGTGCCCTGAGTCTATCGAGTCGATATGAGCATGATATGATAGCCCAGCACCATCGGGCAAGAGATGAGATGATATGATATGATATGATTAGCCCAGCACCATCGGGCATGAGCATGATATATGATATGATGATGATATATGAAATGATGATGAGATATGATATGATGATGAGATATGATATGATATGATGATACCGTGGTGAGTGCACCACCACGAGGAAATGGATATGCTATAGCACCGAACTGGCCAGTCTCTGCACTAACGGGAAGGGGTGCAGAGGTAGGAGAGGGATATGCCACTTGGCATTGTCTTGGGCCCTTTACAGTTCTTTTCTGCACATTGTGAATTAGGATCATGTTAGTGTGATTTACATTCCGCATTCGCATCATCTTTATATTAGCGTATGTGTATATTTGCTTGCGGGACAGGGTGTGTTGGGGCCTCGGTCTGATCCCGCTCGCACCAATTGTTTTTAGGTATGATTGCTCCCTGTCTCTATGGCGTGGGAAAATCCCCCGGGCGAATGCAAAGAATCTGTCTAACCCCGCTAATTGGGCTATATGACTTAGAATTTATGTTTTGGTTTTGACCCGGCTCTGCCGTGGCTTTTGTATCTAAACCGTATTTCCGCTTTACTTTCGTTTAAATTGAATTTCTGTGACTTCGATTGATTGGGGTTCGAAATCCCCGCTTTGAATACTGATTGATCTTTAGAGGTTTAAAACCTCGACCCGTACCTGAATCGCAACATCCGAACGAAGGTATCTAACCTTCGAAACGTATCTCGAATATTTATATCTGGGCCGTTACACTTTGTAAATTTATTATTTAAACATATTTATTTTTTCATCGGATAAAAATCAAATAATCTAAGGAGTATATCTATATCTATATCTATATAGACTGTTAAAATAGAATAGGTTTGTCTTACATGCTCTTCTTAGCTTATTTTTAGGAATTTTAACCAATAATTAATTTTCATTTTTTTATTAATTTGTTTTATCATTTAATTAATCATTAACCAAAATTTTTTTAAAAGATGGTGATTAGAAATAAATTTTGACATAAGAGGTTTTTAATATAAAACGTGCCCTAATTCCACCACAAAAAAAAAAATTCGGTTGGACACACAAAAACGTTTTATACTCTTGTGCTTTAAAAACGGAAGTACAATTAGAAGATTAATTTATAACTTCCATTTTTGAAAAATGGAAGTTGTAAAGGAACTTCCGTTTTTGAAAAATGAGAGTACAATTTTTAATTTTGCCTCCCATTTTTCAAACACGAGAGTTACAAAACTGAGTTGTACTTTCGTATTTAAAAAAGGAAGTACAATTTTAATTATACTTCCCGTTTTAAAAAAAAGGGATTTATAACTCTCGTTTTCAAAAAACGAGAGTTATAACTACTAGGTCGTATCGGGTTGTAGTGCTATTCCAAGATTTTATAATTGTGAGGACGAAGTTGTTCATAAAAGTAATCTGACGAGCTCATTCTAACATTGATTTTCTATCCGTCCAGTAATAGTTGTTCGCAAAACAAGATGAATAATCGAATCCAACAATGTTCATTCTATTAAACTGAAAACATTTGAAATAATGTTGAAAATAATCAAATTTCATAAATTGAATCAATATATTTTATCATTAAATTCTATTATAAAATTAAGTTTATAAATACCTGAATATTATTGTTGACTTCTTCATTACCATCATGTACGTGGTTTGACATTCTTCTATGATGATCGGTGGCAAATAGGGCAAAATACCGTATGACCGTGTATATATTCGTCATATTAAAAAGCATACCCTTTCGTGTTTTAAATACGGAAGTCAACCAACTATTTTGTACTTTCGTATTTGAAAAACAGAAGGCAAAAAACGGCTTTATACTCCCGTATTTAGAAAACGGAAGGCAAAAAGTAGCTCTATACTCCCGTTTTTACAAAATAATTTGTCCTTCCCGTTTTAAAAAATGAAAGACAAAAAGTAGTTTTTCACTCTTGTGTTTTGAAAACGGAAGTTATAAAGTTGATTTGACCTTTCATTTTTTAAACACGGGAGTTATGTATAATATATTTCAAAAAATGAAAAAGGAAATAATTCAGATAGCACAACTTCCGTTTTCAAAACACGGAAGTATAATTTTTTTTAGTGTCCTAGCAATTTTTTCGTGGTGCTATTAACACTGCCCTTCCTTTTGAATTTATTTAGCACCTCCATAGATTTAATCGGAGTCTAAAAACCCAAATGCTCTCTTTTTTAGCGTTTGTGTGTTTGTGCTGCCGCACCACCCTTGCCTCATTTGATCATCCCTCCACCTTTCACCACATGGTCCTGCTCACCGAAGCCCTGCTGATGCTGCCACCCATCGTCACTCCCAACACTCAATCTCCACCGGCAAGCTTTCGGCCTCTTACAGGCTGACGTCACCCACTACCGCCTACCCACTTGCGTCGTTGTCCCGTCGCCACCACCGTAGGTTACAAGTCCAGGACATATGGTTCGCCGCCTACCTAGTCTCACCTTCGTCGCCCACATGGCCTACGTCCGCAGGGGCTTACACTTCTATCTCAGTCACCCGTCGTCCTTCGGCTCGGTCTCATGATTTATTTTCCAACAGCTTTCCTGCCTCTTTGCATGTCTATTGTTGTTCATGTTTTCTTCTCAATCTCATCTTATCCGTCTCTATTTTGACTTACCCTTATCATAGCCTATTACGATTTTGTTATTGTCCGTGAGAGTTTGATATAGGCTTTGGGGATTTGAATGAGCAATGGTTTGGCTAAGGTTTGGGCTTGCGGGTTGGTGTGCTTTGTTGTTCTTGTTGTGTTGCAGGCTACATGTGCAGAATTGTTGATTTATCATGCTCGTAGACGTCGTGGAAATGTCATCGATATCTGATGGCTTTATTGGTGTCTATAATCTGAGGCAGTGGCGGACCTAGGAGGGGGCTCGGGGTAGCTGAAGCCCCCTAGCCCGGAAGAAAACCCTAGAAATATTTTTTATTTTCGAATTTTTTTGGTAATTTTTAAAAATTTTAAGGATAAAAGAGTGTGACAAGAGAAAAGAATCACAAGGGTAACTTAGCTTAGTTGGTAAGGAGATGTAGTTATTACCTTGATGTGTTCAAATCCCATTAGCTTCACTTTTTCCATAATTTTTGTTTTTTTTTATTTTTTTCCTACTAAAAATAGCTAATTGAATAACAAATTAAAATTTCTCTTCAATATATTTAAACAAAAACTTTTTTTTCTACATATACATATAAAAAATTTCTCTTTTTTTTGATAATTTCTACTTTTTTCTACTAAAAATGACTATTTAAATAACAAATTTAATGATTTTTCTAATATGTTTTTTTTTAAATCTTTTTCATATATATATATATACATGTAAAAAAAATTTCAAAAATTTTTTCAGCCCCCCCTCGAAAAATTCCTGGGTCCGCCACTGATCTGAGGTGTTCGCTAGTAATTCTCAGAGTTCTCTGTGCGCGTCTTCCATTTGGCTAGTCATTTCGATTGTTCTGCTAGCTTGTAGTTTTTAGTATGAGATGACTTGTACGTTTCCTTTTGCAATTTATTTATGTCATCTGCTTCGTGGATTTTATTTATGTCATTTGTTTGAGTCATTCATTTTTGTAATTTGCTTCCGGTTGTACCTGATAATTAGTCTATCAACTGAGTTATCCGGTCTTTTGATTTCTCTAGACTTATTTGGATAACCGAATTTTTTTTTCTGATATAAAAAAATTATGAAGGTTTTCAAGTAATATTTTTAATATCGATCAACATTATTTGTTTGAATGAATCAAATAAAGTGCTCAGTAGCAGCTTTTAACATGTTTTGATGCATAAGACAAAGTGCATTACGTTGCCAATTGCAATGCACAATATTGCAACTTTTAACATGATTGAATTGCAGCTTTATGCTTTTCTTCTTTTTTCCAAATCAATAATCCACCAAATGAATGGTTAACTATGCAATATAAGTTGATCATGGATTGGGGTGTTGTTATTTGCACCGCTAATTTTTACTATGTCTACCGCTAATTACCATACTATGTTGCGGTAAGTTAATTACGGATATCCAAATCCATAGTTGTATGGTGTGGACGTGCGGTGGATAGGACGTATAAAATTCGTATAAAAAATAGAAAAAATTTGCTGGACTGGCCCATTTATTGGACCTTATTTGGTGCGTGTCCACCAAATTAGACAAATTGGGTGTTTGTCCACTTACAATTTTCTGGACAAAATTGCCCTCACATTTATATATCCGTTTTGTACGGACAGTTTTCTTCTTCTTCTCTACTCTTTACCATCTCTCTCACGTTCAAGCGGTTTCTCCATTTTCTCCAAAATCTGAGGTCGTTTTTAGGTTGAATGTCAGAGAAGAAGTCGTCAGAACAGAGTGAAGCTTTTGATATTCATCTAATGGAGGCCAAAGTATCAAGCGATCCTTCAAACGAAGGTGTGTTTTGTGTGTTCTCCCAATTTTTGTGGGTTCGGGGGGGTTTCCTCTTTGATTTTTGTGATTGACACCGGGAATGCGTCTGATTTTGGCAGGGAAGAAAGCATCTTCTATTAACGAAGAAATGGAGGCCCGTTCGGGTGATTGTACTAGGTCAAGTGGGTCTTCAAGTGAAGGTGTGTGTTTTTCTGTGTGTTAGGGTTTGTATTTACCGGTTTTTCTTTTTTTCTTTCTTGTATTTTCTAACGAATGTAAGCATGCATCCGAGAATGGTTCTTGTTCTGTCTCATTTGTTGCATAATCTTCGAAATACCTATTTCAGCATTATTACGTTTCATCCATGCTGAAACTGGTGTTGTGTATTTTTTGTTGTGTTTTTTTAGATACTCTTTCATCTGGAAGGGGTCTTGAACAATATAAGTGCCAATTTGATGTGAGTAAATGTTTTTTTATACTTAATTGGTCTGTCTGTTGGTTTAGCTTTATGCATGCTGAAATTGGGGTGCTTTTGAATGTGTTTTTGTAACAGAAGCTGAAATATTGCATTCCTGTGAAGGATAGATTTTGTGCAAAGTCGAATGTGTATTGTTTCCCAGATGTATGTGAAGTTATTGAGAAATATTTGTCTGAAGCTGATCTTGAGGCTTTGAGGAGGAGTTGCTTTGGATGGGTTTTTGTTCAAGGGAGTAAGATGAAGCTTAATTTTCAGCTCATCCATCAAATGATGCTTCACATGATTGAAAGTGACAAGGAGCATGAATTGTGGTTTAAGGTGGATGGCCTTGTTGCTCGTTTCTCACTGGTTGAGTTCCATGCAATTACAGGGCTTCCTGTCATAGACAATAAAGTGAAATCATCTGGGGATTTCAGTTGGTCTTATTTTCTAATGACCAAACAGTCAAAGTGTACATATGATGAGTTGATGGGGGCTTTTATTAATTGTAGACCATCATCTTCAAAGAAGCTAGAGATGGCAAAGTTGTTGATTATTGTGAACATGTTAATGTTTAGGCGATCAAAAAGTGTGAAAGTAGAACATGCTGGCATTGTTTGCAATCCTGCGAAATGTGAATTGTATCCATGGGGGAGAGAGTCGTATTCTTTGCTGGTGAAGTCTTTAAAGAAGGTTCTCCTTTGTGATCGATCAGATCCGAGACCATCCTATGAATTGTTTGGATATATTTTTGCTTTTCAGGTAATTGTTTTCAGTCAATTTGTTTCAGCATTTTCTGTTTAAGCAAACTTTCAGCATGTTTGTGTTCAGCAATTCTTGTGGGGGGTTGAATGATGATAAATCCTTGTGTGTTTATATTTGTAGGCTTGGATATTGGAAGCATTTCCTGTGCTCTTTGATAAATTTGATTGCAATTTCAAAATGCGAGCAAAGGATGCTTATTCTCTTCATTGGGAGTGTTCAATACGACATAATTATGAGGATGCAAAAGAGCTTTTTAACGGTGATTTGGTAATATTTTTGTTTTAAATCTATTTTACTTTAATCTTGTTTTATTATTAGGTGCAGTTTATAATTTCAGCTTTTTTATGCTTTGTGGTTTTTTATTAGGCACCCATGTTCCCAAATTTTAGGGAGTTTGCAAGGCGACCAGGGATGGATTTTGAAGATGAAGTTCCTCACCCTATTCTTGATCATATAGCTGAACCCTCATTTTCACAACTCGAGAGCCATACCCTTTATGATTGTCGGAGATTGAGGAAATATGCATACGGGGTGAAGTTTAGTTGCCTTAGGGAAGGTGATGTGTTATCACTTACCCAGGATGTAGCTTCTGCTGAAACTCAAACGGGGAAAGAACATGGAGGGGATGAAGATGCTGATGCTGCAGCTAGCAAGAAGAAGCGAAAATATGAGGGTAAGGATAAGTGTTTAGTGAAGAAACAGAAAATTCTTGAAAGCAAACCAACTACAGTCAGGAGGGGTCGGTCCGCTGGTTTAGTTCCAGCGCAAAAATCTGATGTTATTTCTAAACCATCCTGGGAAATTGGTTCTGCTAAAAACAAGAAGAGCAAGGGTAAGAAAATTTCAGCTGTAAAGAAATCTGTGGCTTTGTCAACTGAGGATGCAATTGCGAAACCTAGATTTGTATTTCGCAGGAGAGGTAAGTCTGTTTCTCAAGATTCTAGTGATTTGTTTATGCCGATTGAAATTGCACGTCCTCCATCTTCTCATGGAGTTACTGAAGTTGGTGGGAAGCTGCCCATTGAAGGCGTACCTGCAAAGGATTCTGGGAATGATGATGCTAATGTTGAGGTTGATAGTGTAGCAGAAGCTGTTGCTGAAGGAGCTGATGACTTTGAGGATGTAGGAACGGGGAAGGATGTGTTGAATGTTGAAACAAACGAGGAGTTAAGCATAGGAGGCACTGAGGAAGTTGTGGGGGGTGTTGTCAAAGATGATCACAGCAAAGAACGAGCTGAAAAGGATGTGTTGGGTGGGGGAACAGATGATTGCAGCATAAAAGGGGAGCCTCCTAGCTGGGTGAAGGAAATACTGAAGAGGCTAGATAAGCTTGAAGAGTTGCCTAAAAGAGTTGAAGATTTTGCTGTGAGGTTGGACAAGCTTGAGGAATTTATGTCAGCAAACATAAAATTGGGCTCTGTTGTTGCTAGTCTTGTAGAGAAGATACAATCGTTAGAAAATAGGTTTACAATGCACGAGTCAATGCTTGCTAGGACTCGGTCATCAAATGTTATACCTAGTGACCCAGTGTCTACAAAGGTTGTGAATGATGTGTTGGTTGATATTGGGAAAGAGATTGCAGTTAATGTTAGTGAAAAGGTGGGGCAACAGATTTATACGAATGTTTCAGCATCTGCAGATGAGGGTATTCCTATTACATTAGTTGAAGGGCAGAAGTCATTGGATACATGTTCAGCTCAACTATTTTCTGTCGACCTAGGGCGCGACTCTGATGTGGATTTGAAGAGTGGGGAGCAGGGTTTAGAAGAAACAATTGGCGCTGAGGTTGAAATTTCTGGGATGGGGCTTCAAGGTGGCCCTCAAAAAGATGTCGGGGATACAGATGCTGAAATGGAAGTTGCTGCAAAGGCAGATGCTGAAACGACAGATGCTGAAATGGAAGTTGCTGCAAAGGCAGATGCTGGAATGACAGATGCTGAAATAGAAGGGGGGGAGCAAAAGGTGCTGAAATGACAGATGCTGACATGACAGATGCTGAAATGGGAGCAAAAGGTGCTGAAATTACAAATGCTAATATGACAGATGTTGGGGGGGAAGGTGCTGAAATGACAGATGATGGGCTGAAAGGTGCTGAAACAAAAGGGGATGATAATGTTATAAAGACCCCACTTCCTGTAAAAACAGTAGATGTCAGCGACGATGATGGGGAGGATGATAAGGTGTTGAAAGCAGCATGCACAGAGTGAGATGCAATTGCTAAAGATCCTACATGTATACAAGAAATTGAAGAGTTTAGGCGTTCAAAGCGTCTTCCAAAAGCAAGTACTTTTCTTATGAGTCCATATGTTGCTGGGAAGGTTAGGATACCGAAGTATATTCCAAAAAAGTCATTGCTTAGTAAGGAGGATCATGACTTCATGTATGCTTGTATTAAAGGCTCAAGGTACATGCATCTTACTTGTCATACTTTTTTTAGTGCATTCAATAATATGTATTTTTTGCTGACTCATGAATTTTTATTCTTTTAATAATTTTTTGTAGGGATTTTTCAGTAGTTGCAATGGATGCAAGAAGAGATAAGTCATTTTTCAAAAACATTGCCAAGAAGGATGGATGGCTTGATATCGATGTAAGCATGCTGAAACTATATACTGTGTGCAGCATATTTGAAGTAACTATGTATTTGTGTTCTGTTATTATGATCTGTTTTAAGTAAATAGCTTACACTCTTTTTACTGTGTGTAGCACCTTGAAGCAGGGTTGATTCACATGAGGAAGAGAATCAGTGAGAATCCTATCACATTTGAAGGCATTATTGTGATGGATCCTATTTTTCATCAAAAGTATCTTCCAGATTGTTCATCATCATATGAAGAATCAAGCCCTGTTGAACAATTCACTGCAAGCTATTTTCTTGGCTTATACCCTAGTGATTATCCAAAGAGTTGGGAGTTAGCAAAAAAAGTTTACACACCATTTAACATAGATAACGAGCATTGGGTTGCAGTGGAGATATTGCTTGGTGAGATGGTTATAAACGTTTATGATTTCAATCATTATATTGTTTCTGCTGAAAAGCTTGTTGATTATCTGCGGCCAATGGCTGAATGGTTGCCAAAACATTTGGATAAAGCTGGGGTATTACCAAACTTTAAATCCTCTAAATTCCACATTAACAAGGTGCCTGATCTAGTGCATGATACAACTGGGTATGAAATTTTACTTTATAATATTTTCAAAAGTCATTTATAAGCATGTGTGGGGGGTGTGTGTTTTGATGTAACTGTGTGTTTGTTGCATTTTTTGCAGTGCATCTTGTGGAGTCTTTGTACTGAAAGCCATCGAAGCGCTGGTGTTTGGGGGAGATGTTAAAAAGTTTACTAATGAAAAAATCTTCCGCTACCGAGAGCTCATGGTTTCAGACTTGATTCAAGAGAGATGGAGCTTCAAATTTTAGATAATTGCATATTTCAAGGAATCTGAAGACATTTACTGCTATATATGTTATATATTTTGGCCCTTTTTTTAGTGATGTATTTTCAGCAAATATTTCAGACATTAGGCCCTTTTATATATGCTTTACTATCAGCATATTTTAGGCATTTTAATGGTATTTTCAAGTCATTCAAACTGACATTCAAGACATTGAATCTATTTACTGGTGCAGCACCTTTTTGAAGTAATGTAAATATGTCTTTTTTTTGTATTTATTATCTGTGGGGGCAAGCAATTTGTGTTCAGCAAGTTATGTTTCAGCTTTTGTTTAAACGATGAGAACAATATACATTCATGCTGAAACAAACAGGATTTACTAAATATACGTTTGAGACAAACACAATGGATAACTTGTATGCATAAAAAGTAAAGATAATATGATATAGTAGTAACACAAAGTATAACTGATAACAAAAAAATATATAAAGCATAACAATAAAAGTATTTGGCTGCTGAAAACAGGGGGGATAACTGCTGAAACTTCCATTTCAGCATCTGTCATTTCAGCATCTGTCATTTCAACATCTGTTATTTCAGCATCTGTCTTTTCAGCATTCTTGGGTGTTGATGTGGGGTGCTGAGTTGGGGTATCACTCCTATGTTCCCTTTGAAGTCATTCCTTACTGTTCTTTGACCTTCTCACAAACTTCCCTATGCTGATCTTCCTTTTCCAAAGGGGGCGACCACATGTTTTCCTTACAAGAGGGGGGTAACATTTGATCTCTTTTATATAATCTGGAATGTTTATTTCATCATCAGGGAGGACTGGATATATAGTTTCAGCATATGCCAAAATTCAAGCTTCATTTGTGTAGAAACTTGCAACAAATTGGGACACATCAAGCCTTTTATGCACTATTGCTGACAGAGCATGTATGCATGGGATTTTTTGGATGTCAAAGACTCTACAAGTGCATTTCTTTTCTGAAATATCGACAACAGTACGTGTACCTTCTCCAGTAACTTCAAACGTAGATCCATTCAAGTGCTTTACATTGTATGCACCAATATCCTTTTGCAATTCTTGAATCATTTTCATTATTGTAGGGGTCACCTTCTCTGTATTTTCTGTTGAGCTTTGTCTTCGTTGTTCAGACCACTCTGTCAGCTTATCTCTAATAAATTCTAACAGTGCAACAATGGGGAGATTTTTTTTACCCTTGAAAACAAAGTTTAAGCTTTCAGCGTTGTTTGATGTCATCATGTTATACCGATCACCTTTTGCGTGTGCTCTTGCCCACCTCTCCAGCCCTGCAGATATTAAATAAGTTGACAGACTTGGGCATTCTTCTTTTATACGGGCAAATTGGTGGGCAAAATCACTAATAGTGTAGGTTTCAGCAGCTGTTTGGAACATTTCAGCAAGGTGTTTTTTCTTGAAAGTTGCCTTTATGTTTTGCTTCAAATGCCACATACATATGCAATGTGTAGCAGTAGGGTATATCTGGGTGATAGCTTTAGCAATGCTGGCATGTTTATCAGAAACAAATACCAAATCATTTGTTGGCGGTATAACTTTGGCGAGCTGCTGAAAAAACCATCCCCAAGAAGCATTATTCTCTGTATCAACAACCCCAAAAGCCAGTGGGTATAAGTTCATATTTGCATCTTGTGTAACTGCTGAAAGCAATGTACCCCTGAACTTTCCAGTTAAGAATGTGCCATCTACAACAACAACCTTCAATGAAAAAGATAAAATCTGTGAACTTTTTTTGCTGAATAATAAATGCTGAAATTTAAAAAAATATAAAACTTTGCTGAATTATAAATGATTATGCACATATACATACCTTTTTCAAGATGGGGAAAGCTCGAATGCATTGTCCAAATGACAGGAACATGTATTTGAACCTTTCAACACTGTTTGTTGATATGAGAGCTAATGTTCCAGGATTTTTCTCCATAAGCATGTGACAATATGATGGTAATGCAGCAAAATTTGATTCCGGTGTCCTTTTTTCTCTCACTTGTGCTATTTGGGCTGCCCTCCATGCTTTCCAATAAGTAATTGAGACCTTGCGTTCCTTTTTCATCTTATCAATTATTTGTTTGGGGTTGTATTCACTGTCAAAATTTCAGCAATAAGTAACTGATTGATTATATAAAAATGATAGGGTCATAATAATAAGCTGAAATCAGGTGCTCAATAATATGCTGAAATTGGTTGCTGGAAATTAAAAGAAAAATATTTGCTGAAACAGTAGGCACCTTGATGGTATTAAGCCTGCAATGAGATGGGAGGGGGCTTCTCTGCAATGTCTTATTCTTGTGTCCCATGTGCATGTGTGTATATCATTATACAATATCACCTCATGAGAAGTAGCTGACACCCTCTTTGTATGCAATTTCCAACCACAATTGGCATCTATGCATGTTGCTCTATAATATTTTGGTGTTGATTTCTTAATCTCATATCCAAATATATTTGTCATTGACATCATGCACAGAGCATCCTTTATTTGCTGTCTAGATTTGAAAGTTTTGCCAACATACATTAGCCTTGATTCTCCGGGGACATGGGTGACAACACTATCCATGATAGAGCTGCTAGAACCACTTTCATCAATTGTGTTTCCCTTTCTTTTCATTATGGCATAGCGTTCAGTCCAATATTCAGCATTAGAGTAATTTGAAAATATTTCAGCATCCATATCATTTTGTGGCATACCCTCCATGACGTTGGGGGCAATCATTGAATCAGAACAAGATAAACCTCCTGTTGTATGCATGTCCTGCTCATCCAAATACTGATCAGGGGCAAGTGTGTTCCTGCTCTCTCTGTCCTGAGTTTCAGCAAGTGTATGAGTATTGGTGTTGATGGCAGCAGCATCTGTTTGAATTGGAAAATCATAGGCAACAATATCTAATGGCAAAGGGCTGACACATAACTCAACAGCAAAATTTACTCCATCCAATTTACTCAACAATAAGAATTCTTCCAAATCAGCGTCACAATCTACTATAAGTGGTGCTTTCAATGTTTTGAAGGGGTGCAAATGGCTGAATTTCAATTGAACTACAGAATCATCAACACTGAATCTGCTGCAAACTTTGCTCCTCAAGGTTGATAAAGTGATTGAATCATCTAGTACAAAAGCTTTTGAAGTAGTGTTTCCAGCGAACAATAATCCTGTTTCAACAATTCTCCATTGTCCACCATACACCACTATTACAATATTTGATGGCATTTTTACCCCTGCAAAATGATTTTATTTCCGCAACAAAGTCTTGGAGTATTTCAGCAATAAAGTTCTTGGAGTATTTCAGCAATAAAGTACTTGATGAATAAAGTACTTGATATCTAATTTGTAATAAAGTATTTTGGAATGTATTTCAGCAATCAAAAGAACTTGTTAATGGAACTTGTAATAAAGTACTTTTTATTGCTGCAATTGAATCAATTTCAGCAACAAGTAATTTGTTTCATAAATCAAAGAACTTTCCCCTGCAATTGAAGCTATTTCAGCAAAAAAGAAATGGAATCTGCACATGGGAGACCAGGCCACTTCAAAAAAGAAATGCTACAGTAAAGAACTGAAATCTATTTCAGTAATCTATTTCAGCAAAAAAGATCTGGAATCTATTTCAGCAAAAAAGAACTGAAATCTATTTCAATAATCAAAAAAGTACTGGACTCTATAACATGCTAATGATAATGATACAACAAAGAACTGAAATCAAAGAACTGAAATAAAAAAAGTACTGGACTCTATAACGTTGCTGAAATTATCATAATTGCTGAAAATCAACAATTAGCATGACATTGATAGGATGAAATCAATAATTATAAACGATAATCAACAATTATAGCAGCAAACATAATTTCAGGAACAATCATAAACGATAATCAACATAATTTCAGAAGCTATTTCAGCAGATCAACAATAAACGATAATCAACATCAAAATCGATTTTATTGCACAATTATAGCAGATCTATAGTTAAACAACATCAAAATCATAACGTTGCTGAAGAATCGTAACAAAAACGATGGATAGTTGTATAATCGTAACAAAACGTGGCTGAATGATTGATTTCAGCAAAAAACGATCTGCTATAATTGTAATTACATCAAAAACGATAGATATGAGGAGTTCATTACAGCAAAAACGATCAATTTGAGCAAAAAACGATCGATTACAGCAAGATCAATCCGAGATCTATAGTAGAGAGGGAGAGAAGGTAGCTTGATTGTCAAGAATTGTGTTTCAGCAAAATTTTTTTAATGGTGGACAGTTTCCTAATATGTGGGAAAGGGTGGACAATTTCCTAATTTAGTCCAATAATGTGGCCTGTAGAAAAATTTTCCCTAAAAAATATGCATTAAAAATTAATTAAAAGGGCCAACCTAAGTAGTTACGGTGAGCAATGTGTACTTGATGATTCTTTTGCCATGAATGTTTTCTTGCATGACATGCAAGGCAAACGAGCAGATTTTTTTTTTTAAAAAAAGACTTGTCGGGCCTATGTCCCGACATGCAAATTTTTTTAAAAAAAAATTTGGAAAAAACAAATTCACCGGTCGGGCCTATGTCCCGACAGGCAAAAATATTTTTTAAAAAAAATTAATTTAATTTTTAAAAAATTTGAAAAAAAAGTGGCCCGACAGGCAAAATGTTTTTTAAAAAATTTTGAATTAATTTTTAAAAAAACATTTGGAAAAAAAGGCCCGACAAGCAAAATTTATTTTTGGGAAAAAAATTTAATTTAATTTATTTTAAAAAGAAATTAAATTTGATCTATTAAATTAAATTTTATTTATTAAAAATAAATAAAATTAGTTGTAATTAAATTAAAAAATAAATTCATTAAATTCATTATAGTTTTAAATTAAATTAAAATAAATAAATTTTAATTTAACTTATTTTAAAAAAAATCATTGTAATTAAATTTATTTAAAAATTAAATTTTAATTTAATGTTTTCAATTCAATGTAATTTTTTTAATGAAAAATAAAGTTGTATTTTTTTAAATTAAGTTGTAATTTTTTTTAAAAAAAAAACATGTTGTAATAGAAGAAACTCGTTTAATGAGTGATAACAAGAAAAAACACTTAGGAGAACGAGTTATAACTGAAAAATAGACATGCAATCTGACAATGTACAAAACTACAAAGATACGAATGAGTCAAAGAAAAAACAGATATATTGGCGAGAAAACCAACTTAGGAAAAAACACTTATGAGAAAATCATATCTTAGCAAATCCATATGGTAGATTAACTTTCTATTTATGAGATTTATTTTATGTTTAAAATTAATTAATCTATCTAATTGATACATTATAAAAGGGGATATTTGAGACATTCTCTTTTGTATGTGATATGTCATTCATTAATACGTACAAACGCAACGCCAATTAAACACAAGAGAAGGTCTAGCCTCACCATGGTGGTGCGGATGGTGGTGGCGGATTTGCTTGTTTGCGGTGGGCTGGCAAACGTAATGCCCTTTCTTGCCGGACTCTTGCAAAAATAGCCACCACCATCCCCACTCTCATGGCAGGGCTTAGTCTTCGAAAGTAGGATTTAGTTCATCGATCACTGGCTACTTCGCCTTTGGGCCTTTCAATCTCTCTGTGAGTTGGTGATCACGTAAGTGGTAAAAAGAGGTTACCAATCTTCTTTTAGTACTTCTCTATATATTTGAATTGAAGAATTTATTATTTATTTAAAGATTTTTTTTACTCATAATTGAGTCTATGTTTCTAATGATTAAGATTCAAACTGATCAAAATTTAGTATGTGATATAGTATATATCACAATATTGCGTACTCCACCTTGTAATTGGTTAATCTTTTAAATTTCATTAGTGGAATTATTTTGTTAATATTTATGTGACTTGTGATGACTTCTTATAAATTAACGATTTTAACATATTATTTTAATAATTTTTTGTGGGAGAATCTTTGATTTCAAGTTGAATCGATTATTATAAGTTTTTCAAATTTCATTAACGATTTTAACATATTATTTTAATAATTTTTGTGGGAGAATCTTTGATTTCAAGTTGAATGGACTATACAATAATAGATCTTTCAATAGTCCACTTAGGCTTCAATTACATTGATTTAACAAAGGATGGATAGCAAAAAAACTCAAACATACAATAGATCTTTGTTCAAATTCCCTTGAATTTGTTGAATTAAGTGTGGTGCTTAGTTGTTCCAATGTGAATGAGAACATTAGATTACTAAATTCGCGATAAAAATAGAAGAAGGATAACCACACAATTTTTCTAAGACCTAATTACGTTAATAAATCTAATTAGTTTATGGATTCTAATTTTTATCATCATCAGAAATTGTAGTATGTAATTCACCGATTGACGAAATGGTGATTGATGATTTTTGGTCTCGAGCAAATTGATAATTATTTTCTAGATTCAAAAAGGGTTTTTTTTATACAATTTACTTACTCAAATTAATTATAGATATTTGACATCTTACCAATAAACTCACTCAAAATGAATACTAGGGCCCAAGTCAACATCGCTGGTTTTCTCGCCAATAGATCTGTTTTTTCTATGACTCATTCGTATCTTTGTAGTTTTGTACATTGTCAGATTGCATGTCTATTTTTCAGTTATAACTCGTTCTCATAAGTGTTTTTTCTTGTTATCACTCATTAGTGAACGAGTTTTTTCTATTACAACATGTTTTTTTAAAAACAATTACAACTTAATTTAAAAAATTACAACTTTAATTTTCATAAAATAAATTACAACTTTAATTTTCATTAACTAAATTACAATGAATTGAAAACACTAAATTAAAATTTAATTTTTAAATAAATTTAATTACAACGAATTTTTTTTAAAATAAGTTAAATTAAAATTTATTTATTTATTTTAATTTAAAACTACAATGAATTTATTTTATTTATTTTAATTTAATTACAACTAATTTTGTTTATTTTTAATAAATCAAATTTAATTTAATAGATAAAATTTAATTTATTTTTAAAATAAATTAAATTAAATTTTTTTTCCAAAAATAAATTTTGCCTGTTGGGCCTATGGCCAGACAGGTATATTTGTTTTTCCAAAAAAATGTTTTTCCAAAAAGTTTTTAAAATATTAAATTAATTTCTTAAAAAAAACTTTGGGCCCGACAGGGTATTTTTTTTCAATTTTTTTTAAAAATTAAATTAATTTTTTTATAAAATATATTTTTGCCTGTCAGGACATAGGCCCGACAGGTGTATTTATTTTTCCAAATTTTTTAAAAAAATGAAATTTTTTTTAAAAATTAAATTAATTAGGCCACCGTCTCTTGTGACGGTGGCTTTTTTTTCCAATTTTTTTTAAAAAAATTAAATTAATAAACGGTTCACAAATCGGATCACATCCACCATTGTACACTGCGGTGGCCACTGTCGTACGCTGCGGTAGCCTGGGAAACGCAATTAAGGCCACCGCTAACATCTACGGTGATTAGCGGTGGACATAGTAAAAATTAGCGGTGTAGATATCCGGGCCGTTTCATAATGCTTCTAAAATTGTAGTGTCCTTTCACTTTCGCTTATCTTTATTATGAAAAATATCGATCAAAATCTAGTGAATTATTACATTCAATTATTGGTCGATACAAATCCCACGTTTATTATTTTTATTTTCTGATATTTTAGATTAGTTCACAAATTGTCTATATTCACAATTAAAAACTTCCCCCCAAAAAGTGAGTTTGACCATATAATTCACAAATTGTCTACATGAATTATTTGGTGAGTTCATTCTACAAGAAACCGTCCTTCACTAATATGGTCACTTGTCTTCGTTTCACTTCAGCTTTAATAACTGGGTTTCACATTTAAAACTTTCTACTCTCATCCACAACAATGCATCTAGACGATGGTTCAGTAAACCTCGACACTTCTATAAAACACATTGTATAACAATAAGGAAATCTGTGCTTAATAGCAAATTATTCTGGTTAACACCCCTTGCATACACCAATAAAGCCAGAAAAATTAAGGGAAAAAGGATTAGACTCAGACCTATAAACAATTACAGTCTATACAGTCCTATAAATTTTATAAAAATCCTAATTAATCAACCATATATCTTGACTGGAACTTACTTATACCAAAAAAATACAGAGTATACACACTTCCTCCCTTATTATGTAACATATAAGATTGAACACCTACCAATCTTCACTTCAAATACTCTATACCACAGAAAAACAAATAAAAATCCTAAAAGATAATCCCTTTATAATAAATTGGAATCTCAAACCTTATAACACCAAAACTTTAGGAAAAATAGATACAAGCAAAATCTTAGTTTACATATTTTATACCCTAATAAAACTATTCTATAAACTAAAGCAAATCACAAATAATAAATATAGGTGTAACTATAATCTAGCAATAAAAAGGAAATCCTTTAAAATAGCAAATCCATCAAATTATTTCAACATTAATCACAATACGCATACTATAAATTCACACCCTTTAATACCATCAAAACTTACACCTCATAATAAATTTAGTACTACTAACAACTTAAACATTGTCAAAATAAATTATACAATATTAGCCAGTACGAACATAGCTCATACAACTAAACATTACCTAAATTACAATCTAGGAGAAATAGATAAAAAAAAATTTCCCAGACATTCTTTTAGAATAAATTCAAATTTCATACCTTACAATACCAAACTTTTAGAAAAGAAGGATACTTGGAACACTTTAATATCAAATTACAGTTTCTATAACCAAACAAAACCGGGCCACAATTTAAACCATATTACAAATATTAAACATAGGAATAACTGCAATAATTTAACATTAAAAAGGAAATCTTTTAAAGTGACAACCCCGTCATATTATTCTAACACCAATTACAATCATAATACCTATATTACAAATTCATACCGTTTAAAACTATCCAAAAACATATTCCATAAAAAATCTAATACTACTAACCACTTAAATATTATCAAAATAAACTATAAGACAATAACTAACACAAATACAACTTACACAACTAACTATTATCCAACATATTACATTACAAACAAAATAAGACAAAAATTTATTAACAACTATCATCTCGGACTAACTACCACTCTTAGCCCTTATACCACCAAAACTACAATAACAAAAGAAATTCGGAAAACTTTAATAGACAAACTTAATAACCGTATAAACCCCTTCCACAAAATAAACCATAATACAAACATTAAATGCAAGCACAAATTTAGTACCTTCACTTCAAAAATCAAACTTAATACAATAATAAAAACGGGAGTTAATTTTAAAATTAAACATATTTATAATATCCACATCATAAAATCACAATCTCCAAAACTGTCAAATTATTTAATTCTTACAATAATTAGTATCACTAACTACCTAAACTCCATCAAAATAAATTATAAGGCAAAATCTGTTATTATAAAAAAGCTTAAAAAGCGGTTTCACAAAAAAAGTTTTTTAAATGAAAAACATAGGATATTGGAACATCAGAGGTGTAAGAAAACCCAACTTATGGCAAGACCTAGCCTACATCCAAAAAAGAAATAACTTAGATATCCTAGTACTAGCTGAAACAAAAACTCCTGAACCACCAAATGAAAAACTATATAAGAAATCAGGATTTAATCAAGCCCATCACATTGCATCAGAGGGGGCTAAAGGCGGACTATGAATCCTCTTTAAAACAACTAATACCACAGATCCAACCCAAGAATTAACCAGATCCAAAAATTTCATACTTTATTTAGTCAACTTTAATAATTTCAGATTTATTATTAACTTTATTTATGCACCTTCAAATGCAATAGATAAAAATAATTTCTGGAAAGAGATAATCATAGTAACTAGACGATATAATTTCTCATCCTTAATAATGGGAGATTTTAATGAAATTGAATCTATAAATGATAAAATTGGAGGAATAAACCCGCAAAACAGCAGATTCGCTCGTATTCAACAAATTATAGAAGAATTAGATATCCACACTATCCCTTATACTGGAAGCCCTGTCACATGGAGAAAAAGTCAATCTCCTATTGACAATATCTATGAACGTCTTGATAGAGTGATGATCCACACGGATATTTCCAATCAATTCCCTAACTTAACAGTTCACAATCATCCATTTACAAGTTCTGACCACTCTCTCATATCCATCCAAATTGGAACAAAAACAATTAGAGCAGGATCACCCTTTAAATTTGAAATGTCCTGGACAAATAATGAGAATTATAATAAACTAATTAAAAGAACTTGGGAAAACAAACTTCACGGATCATTCATGTTCACACTTCTACAAAAGCTAAAACTAATCAAGAAAAACACAAAAGTTTGGTGTAAATCACATCCAAACAACAACTTCAGACAATTAAAAGACATTGAAGATCAACTTTTATTATTACAAACACAACAAGTTACTGGAAACTCTAATAACAATATAGACAATAGAAGACATAGACTTCTTAACAAGAGAGAAATACTCATGAATTTCAATAATAATTTCTGGAAACAAAGAGCTAAATCAAATTTCCTTAAATTTGGAGACCGAAACACCAAATACTATCAATCAATAACTAAAATCAGAAATTCTAAAAACATTACTCGTAACTTTACAAATAAAAATGGTATTGTAATTGAAGATGAAAAACAAATAAGAGAAGAAATTACAAATGAACTGGCTGAAAGATTTATCTCCAACAATGAACCAACCGATAACAACTCATATTTTCTAAACCTAATAAACCACACCATTACTAATAATGAAAACTTAGCCCTAACCCAACCCTTTACTGATAAAGAAATAAAAGAAACTCTATTCTCAATGACAGAAGACAAATCTCCAGGTCCTGATGGGTTCCCACCTAAATTTTATAAAAAATATTGGAACATTGTAGGAAGCCTACTATGTAAAGCTATCAAATCATTCTTTCACTCAGACATCCTCCTAAATGAAGTAAACACAACATTCATTGCACTCATTCCTAAAATTGAAAATCCAACTAATATTAACCATTTTCGGCCAATTAGTCTTTGCAACACCATTTATAAAATTATATCCAAACTTCTAGCCAATCTTTTAAAACCTATCTTACCCCGTATCATTAATCCTTTTCAAGGAGCGTTTGTACAAGGCAGAAACATTCAAGATAATATTCTTATAGCTCGAATCTTCCATTCATTCCATAACAAAAAAGGAAAACCCGGATGGATGGCTATTAAACTTGACATGGAAAAGGCCTACGACAAAATTAGTTGGAATTTCATCCGTATAATACTAAACAAATTTGGATTTCACCATAAATGGATTAACTGGGTCATGACATGTCTTACTAACACTAACTTTTCAGTTTTAGTTAATAACCTACCTAGTAAGACATTCGAAACATTTCGAGGCATAAGACAAGGAGATCCTCTCGCACCATATATTTTTGTAATAGTTATGGAACTATTAGGAAGAATGCTGCAACAAGAATCGTTAGAACATGAACCGTTAATTGGAATCAAACTCACAAATAATAGTGAACCTATACCCTTTCTTTCCTTTGCTGACGATACACTCATTTTTGGAAACGCTAACGATCTAAGTCTTCATACAATTAAAAACCTTCTAAATAATTTTTGCAATATATCAGGCCTTTCTATAAATTATAACAAAAGTTCCTTACAGGTTTCCAAAAACATCCCACTTCAAAAAGCTCAAAATCTTGCTCAACAATTAAACATCCCTGTTACCAAAACTATGGAAAAATATTTGGGAATACCACTTATTAGTGGTAGAGTCAACAACAGCTTATTTGATGAGGCAATCATAAGCCTCAAAAAACAACTTTCAAAATGGAAATCAAATACCCTTTCACAAGCTGGTAGATCTGTTCTCATTCAAGCAAACCTCAACTCAAAAACAAACTATCTAATGCAATCCTTTCTTCTTCCTAAAGGAATTCTAGAAAAAATTGATCAAGTCAACAAAAACTTTTTCTGGAATAAACTACAATCTGATAATTATCATCCTCTAATTAGTTGGGAGCGCTTATGCACACCTAAAAAGGATGGTGGACTAGGCTTCAAATCAGCCGAACAAATCAATATAGGTATGCAAATGAAACTACTTTGGAGATTAATAGCTAATCTAAATAATATTTGGTCCAAGGTAATCAATGAAAAATATCTCTCTAAGGAAACACTAATGGAAAGAGGAAAAAATAAAACGTTCTGGCAATTTGGTCGACTTCTCAACATCAAAGACCTATTCTCTAAAGGACTGCTATGGCTTTTTGGCAATGGTAAAACCATCAATCTCTGGTCCGACATTTGGGTAAATGCTCAATACCTCGAAAACTTTAGAATTAATCGTAACCCCAACCTAAAAGTCTGTGATCTCTTCACAAACTCTAAAACTTGGGATACTGATAAACTAAATAATATTTCCCCCCCTCACATTACCCAAATGATAACAAATATCTACATTCCAAACATTGATATCCCAGATAGACTAATATGGATCCACAATAAAAATGGTATCTTTAATGTTAAATCTACATCCTCTCAATACTAGAAACACAAATTGCATCTCTGCAGAATGGATTTGGAAACTCAATGTCGCTCCTAATATCAAAAATTTCATCTGGAAAATTATATTAGACATCTTACCTACTGCTACACGATTGAATAGATACATAAATAGAGTTCCTAGTACTTGTTCTCTGTGCAATAATGAGGCAAAAGATACTAATCACTTACTCTTTAGTTGTCAAATAACCAAATCTCTTATCCATAATCTAAGCATTAAATTAAACAAATCATTCGTCATACCAAACCTTACAAATAATATCTCAGAAAATATTCTTAACACTAAAGCCCTGAATATAGACTTTACCGACCTATGTCATCTATGGCACTCTATTTGGGAACTTCGAAATAAAATAATTTTCCAAAAAGGTTCAAACAAAAATATAACCAATACCCTAACCCACACCATCGACAATATTCTATGCTGGAAAAAGGAAGAAAAAACTACCAGTCTGCCCAAACACATTAGGGCTCGTGATAAAATGACATGGAAATATCCTCCAAAAGATATCGTTAAAATAAATGTAGATGCTTCTGTAAAAAATGGAATCCGCTCTCAAATTGGCTGTATCATTAGAAATAATCAAGGTCGTGTAATTCGCATCCACAAAAACAATAGCAAACCAGACTCTGTAGTTAAAATAGAATGCTTTGCAGTTCTTGCAGGTATAACACTGGCAGCAGAACTCAGAATACAGAAGGCCATTATTGAAAGCGACTCTACAACCGTTATCAATGCCATCAACCGGATAAACAACACACCATGGGAAATTTGTCAAATAATAAGAGAGATACAAGCACTGAGCAAGGACTTTGAACTCATCAAATTCCAGCATCGCTACAGAGAAGCGAACTGTGCAGCTGATTTTATTGCGAAATCAGAACTGAATTGTAACTTTATTTTAGATTATAGCTGTGAATTCCAGAACATCATCTTTCAAGATGATCATGGATACCTCTAGTATCCAAAACATTGCCTACTGTAAAAAAAAATAAAAAAAAAAGTAAAAAAAAGTAAACCTCGACACTGTACAAATCATAGCCTTTATATATTTAAAAATAAATAAATAAATAAACTATGAAATCAATAGTATGGAGTAGAGGTGGCGATCGGACTGTTTGGGTTGGATTTGTGTATAACCATTCGGGTCTGGTCATATATTGGGTCAGGTTTTATGTCGGGTATATTGTCTATTAAGTCAGATTCTGATCGGGTAGGATAACTTTCGGGTTGGATAAGTTTTGGTCAAATAGATTTTAGATTGGGTCGGGTTCGGGTAAGGTTTGACCCATTTCATTTAGTTTTTATTATAAATGATGATTATTTTTTATTTATCTTAATTATTGATTATTAAACATCATTTATTTAGCTATATTAGATCTTATTATATATAATGCACGTTATTAGAGTGTTTAAAAATAAGAAAATTAAAGTAAATATAAGGATGAGTCGGGTCTTGCTCAGGTAGGGTCAAAGACGGTCAGATTTGGGTGGGGTCGAGTTTGTCAATGTTCCTGTCCATTCGGACATCGTGTCAAAATGGGTCGAATATGGGTTTGAGTTTGAGTTGTGCATGATACTAGATTTTTGACTTTTAATCGGTTGGGTTCGGGTGGGTGGGGTTGCGTTCTTGAATTTGGTTAGTGATGGAGGGATTTTAGTCACCTCAATTCCTATAAAAATAAATTCAAACTAACTAACTAAGTATACTAAGCAAGTAAGAAGTTGAACCCATAGAAAATCAAGTATTCCTAAATAATGACTATCTACCAATCAAGAAAAAAGGGGGTGGTTGAGTATTGAGTTTAGATAGAATCAAATAAACTATAAATAAAATAGTAAAAGTTAACAATTGAGAAAATAATTTCGCTTGATTAACTAATATCCACTTTTAACTTTTATTCCGATCATTGATATTCTCTAACTCTATTATGATTTAGCAACCTATCGTGAAAATTGATATTAATAATATAATTCTCAATTCATTCCCTTCAAATAGTAATTAGGTCAACCAGACTCTAAGAACCCTTATTGATGAATAACCTAGAAACTATCTAGATTCATTCAACCCAACAATAGTAATGAACATCAAGGAAATTACATATGAACAATTGAATTTAAGAAACCAGAAATAAACCAATTGTATTTCAATTCTCATGCAATCAACTAAGTCAACTAGCCCTAGAAGATCATAATTCACTAATAAGATCCAAGTTCTTCAACTAGTTTCCCTATAGATTTACCAATAGACTGAACTCAAGTAAATATTGGTTAGATACTCCAATACAAAACAATATCAATCATAAACAATAAGCATAGAGAATTGAAAGTACTTAGAACAACAATGGAAAAGAAAATCTCACAAAGTTTAGAAGTTGAAAGCTTCAATCAATCAATCAAACGAGAGAAATTTTAACCCTCCAAAACCATGGAGGCTCTCCCATAGGGTTTCTCAAAAGTATGTAAATTAGTCCTAGATTATGAATTTGACCCCTTAAAATAAACCCTAAGAAGTCCTTAAATAGGCCATCAAAACCGGCCCAAAATAAGATAGAAAATCCTAAGAAAAGATAAAATAATCGGCGTTTTAGGGTTTCTGAGTCGACAAAGGCCGCGAGTGAGGCTCAACCTGGGCAAACTATTGGTCGAGGGCACGACCACTGTTCACCACATTTTTCTCATTTTGGAATTTGGTCTTGACATCAACACAAAAGTTGTAGTTCTCAGAAAGAGTTTTTTAATGCACATTTATAATAGTTAATCGAAGTAACGCGGCCTTCAGAAAATGTGTTACAAGTTCAACCTGTTGGGCGACAACTTTGTTGACTTGTTCTTCACTTAGGCTCTCGAACTTCGACTCTAGCTTCGCACTCTTCACTTGAAACTCTTCTTGATTCCTATTTTTCACAACTCACATCCTCCATCCTCATCAGATCTTCATGTACTTGAAATCACGTCAAAGGTTGATTCCGAATCTAGCAACATAGCGAGTATATATGAAAATATGCATCAAAACATGTAATATGGATATCTAAATTATGCTAAATGCAACCTATTAAGCCTACCTAAATATACATTATCAGTAAGATTTTGCCAGCTTTAGTATAGAGAGTGAGTTGGGTTTGGATTTGGGGTGTAATTTGAGTTTGTTCAATGGGGGCTACAATTAGCATGGGTAAACTACCAAGAGAATGTAATAAATGAATAACACTTGGCACTTCCACTTTTGGAGTGCATCTTCTAAACATATCATCACTTCCATTTTATAACAAATATAATCCCAAAAATATTGTTTTGCGTATTAGAAGCACTTTTTCTTCTTATGATAACAGAGTTTGCCTGCAAGCAATTCATTACACACTATGATGTAAACAATGTTATCATACCATGTGTTAATCGCATGGGTTGACTTGTCAATAACAGTTGGGGTGGCAGGAGGGATCCTAGGAACAAGGTTCGAAAATGGAATGATTTGTTAATGAAAATCTTAGGGAAATTAACGTCTGTTGAATGCGGAGGTACCGTAGAAAGATGATGGACCATTGTATTCTTAATGCGTTTCTTGTCTTGAATTTCAACATCAAACTCTTGCAATAAGAGATCGAATCCAATTGAGCAACTGAGGCTTAACAAATTTTTTCTATATAAGTCATTGTAATACAATGTGATCGGTGTAAACTATGATGTTTGCTCCCAAAAAGTAAGTTCTAAATTCCTCGAATGCATATATTGAAGCAAACCCAGAAAACCATTTATCATTATTACCTCATTTTGTTGATGTACTCCGTATTTTGAAATAGGGTGAAGAATACCTGATGAGTGGTGAACCGGTCGTTGATCTTGCCAAAGATAAATACCCAATACTCAACACTAGTATAGAGAATAAGTACAAGTATCGATCCCACAAAGAGCATGTATTTAGTACGTTTCCTGTTAACTATTCAGACTAAAGAGAGAAAAATAACACAACAAAGTAGTTGACTGAGGTTTGGGAATAAAATCAAAGTAATAGTGAATATGTTGACCAAACTAATGTCTTGGCAAGTATATGAGTGGAAGATTAGCCAAGCATGGCTATCTTCATGCAAAACACAAGGGAAAAGAGTACTTCGGGGTTCCGCTCCATTCGGTGGAGTTGTAATGGGGCTTGGTACGAAAGAGTCATATTTGGCTATGTGGTGCTTTCAATTTCAGGAACTAAGATTCCACCAACATTTTCCAACATTTACCAAAAACAACTCAAAAGTAAACAAGCATCCATAACAAAACTCACACATAAAATTTATCCAACTCTCACATATAAAATAAACTAAGGCTCTTTATTGAAATAATATTTTTTTCTTTTTTTTTTCTTTTTCTTTTGCTATTTTTCTTTTCTTTAGAGCCATCTATGAAGTACAATGTGAGAAATTAAAGCACATAACATTACATTTATTTCTTAAAGCACTCGACATTAATGCATAAGCTACTAGCTTTTCTTCTCTCCAAATGGTCAATCTCATCACCAATTCTAAATCCTAATTTCCGGAGAGGTCAGGCTTATTATCAGTTAGGGATACAATATATTTTGTGGAGCTTTCAAGAAAAGGATAATGCTCAAAATTGGCTTCAAGCAGAGGTATAATGTAGGGTGGATATGGATAAATATGGCTAAAAGATCCCTCTATTATATGAAACTTACAAACAATGAACATGTATATAATTGGCCTCAAAAATAGATATCAATGTCAATACTAAGAGGTAATTGCATAAGATGAGTAAAGCATACAACAAAAGCAGAGGGAATATTAAGAATATCCCTATAAGGCTAAAAATTCTCAGTAAGACAATTATTTGTTGGATTTCAGTTATGCCTAGTAACTTAAATCACACATGCTCAATTATATTCTCTAATTATGCTGTAATAAAATACCATTTTAGTATGTGACAAAATTAAGCATTTCAATCAAATCATGGGATATATGCATTAAAGCTAGTAAAAATGATTTAGAGGACAAACTAAGGTAAGATGAGTATCTTTGATAACACCTAAATGCAATGCGTGATATTTTTGGATCTTTTTGACATTTTTTTCATTTTTTTCCTTTGATTTTCTAATGCATAATAAAGTGCTGAAATTTAAACATGCAATGCATGTAGAAATTTGAAATATGATCTAACTAAATGCTCTAATCCCTCCCCAACACTTAAAACCTTTCATTGCCCTCAATGAAACATTAAAGACAACAAATTTAAACAAGAAAACATAGGTGTGAGAGAAAGAAACTGACTTGCTCATTGTGGTGGTGGATAGCCAAAGAAATTCATGTTTTCAAACAGGCCACAAAAGTTGTTGAGGCGCTGGTTCTGGGCATCCTGGTGGGCGGTGAGAGATGTGTACCGCTGGTCTAACCCTTGAATATGTTGTCCCATTATCACCCGAGTCGCTTTAGTTTTTATCAAATCTCTCTATAATCTGGCAATGGGAACTCTCAAAGTATTGTTGTGAAGGGAAAGCGGGACCGTTGTAATAAGATGAGCTGGTTCCTCCCAAATCTGAAAAAGTGCCAAAAGATCTACCCTGGGAGGAATCTGCTCTAAAATATGTGAATGCTCTATGCAAACAGTCATGTGATGTACCAGCTCCCCCATACTCCGGAAACGTGGGCACTCCTTGCTGCAGAAAAGCATCATGATCCATCCCAAAATCGAACCGATGATCCTCAAGGACCTCACCTGCTGGCACCTCGATGTGAGGCGCAACATTGTCAATGGGCGGATGGTCAAGATACTCGTGTGCAATGTTGAGATCTACAACTGTAGGTCTGGCAGGGAACCCATCAAGATGGAGTAGAATCAATGTGTGGGACCTATTTAGCCCTGTCGTCCATATGAAATGCTCTCCATTAAGCCTCAGAATGCTAGCCTTCCACAGAGATGCTAGGTTGAAGCTATATGGATCGGTGAGCTTCTTGTAGTCCTCAAGATCAATTTCCAGCGCTGTGGCGATCAAAGTAATAAGCCCCTCGAACCCAATCTTTACGTTCTCATTCCTGGAGTTCGTAGATCTTGTTATTGTATTGCAAGCTCCTAGAAATAGTTGCACCCAGTTTGGGATTTCATTAAGGCATGACAGTAAACTAGTGAACCACATCCAATTTCTTTTGGAAACCTTGTTGAACTCAGCATGGATAAAAAATGTGTTGTTCAGAACCTTGGAGCACAATCTGAGCATGGGGTGTGTAATGCTAGAGTTGTAGTCGTCCCTAGAAGTCATCAGTCTCCTCGTAATATCGAACCACTGTTGCTCTATGAGTGGGGACTAATGCAAAAGCTCCAATTAGTAGTGGGAAGCATAGTCACACCAAAAATCTCTCCAAGACCCATCAAAGACATCTCGTGAGCCTCTCCTTCTAATCTGAACTGCAAATTATTGCCTTGTACCCTATAAAATCTCAAAAGATCTATCTAAATCTAAAATGTTTGAAGATAAAAACCAGCCAATTCTTGAATCTGCAGGCCCATACCGAGCCAAACAAGGTCGGTAGTGAGCCACTCTGCTTGGTAACTCTCTCGCTGGATTATAGTAGCTTCTCATCTCAATTCTCTTCTCCGTCATAGGTTGGCACCGAGCCCCTAGGGTCAGTAGCTCGATTAGTACCGAAACACTTAGCTTGGTAAGAAGGTCAATATGATGGTGATTCCTCTTCATCTCATACTCTCTCTATGCGTGGGTTGATATCGACCCATGCTCCCTGATAAGAGGGTCGCTATCACCCCTCTTGGGTTGACAGGAGGCTTGGTATCATCCTGTTTTGCCTTGTTCTTCCTTTGTTTTGCTTCGATTCGCCTCCTTTCTTTTCGTGCATCTTTCTAACTTTTCTCCACTCCTTAATATGCTCGAAAATAGCTCCATAACAGCTTTACAAACCTACAAAATACAACCAAAGCTTGTGTAGATCTCCATATCTCATAAAATTAAAAAATCTACTTAAACCACATGAAACCCAACACAAAAGCTAATACAAAGACTCAAATTGACTCAATAACAATCTATAAAACATGACTACAAAACGCCCCAATACCTACAACACATTCTTCCCATCTTTTCCCTTGTCAAAAAGCAACATCTCACGCACCTATTAGAAAAGTAAATCAAGTGATTTTAATGTCATAACACATGTATGAGCGATCCATAAGCATATAAAATTTATATTTAACCTCACATGGATAATATGTTTGCACTCAACTCTCAATGTGTTTAGGCTTTAAAGAGCATCTCTCAACTCAATCCAAAATATGAAAAAAAACCATGAATTTGTTATTTGCAAACACATCATGGGGACTTTCATAGAGTTGTAATGAGGCTTTGGTAGGAACATAAGGCATGAGAAATACTTTGGCTTGTAGTGCTTCGGATCCGGAAATAAGGGTTAGTTATATACAACACCAAAACTTCCATACTTCAAAAGACCATTCCAATGACAAAACTTCAACACATATCAACGAGCTCTTTCAATTTCAATGGCCAATATGTTCTCATGTGTTTCGAGAGATGAATGATAATGATTATGGCATGATTTTGCCACTAAGTGAATTTTATCCTCCTTAGGTCCTAGGCTACTAGACTTTTACTCTCAAGTGAATATCCTCCCTAGGCCTATTGTAGTTTATCATCTTTATTTAGCTCCAATTCCACCCATAAATGCATACTTTACTCAAAGCAACTTCAACATGAGATTTTTCACCAATTCTCCTCCTAATTCCCGGATAAGGTCAGACTAATCATTGATTCTCCTCCTAATTCCAGGATATATTTTGTGGAGCTATCAAAAAAGGGCTTTAAGGCTCTGATTGACATCATGCAAAGGATAATATATAAAGGGTAGATAAGGTTATAACATGGCTAAAAGAAAATATGCCTCAATCATTTGTAATTCACAAGCAACGAATATGTGCAATACAATTATGAAAATAAGCATACAGAGAGTAGAATCACACATAAAAACAAAGGGAATATAATTGTTAAATCTCTATAAGGCCAAATCAAACTTGCAAAGGTTATATTTGTTGGATTGTCATTATCTTAGGATTATATGTGCCCAATTTCATCACTAAGCCAAAAATAATTTCGAAGACCTTCCAAGCATGCCATAGGATTACATGATCAAGTCAGTCATTATGTTTCATCATACGACATCTAAGTTAGGTGTTATCCATTCTAAAAACAAGAAATAAAGACTCAAATAAAAGAAAAAATACAAAATAAGAAAATAAACATTTTTGGGTGATTTTTGACATTTTTTTATTTTTTTGGATTTTCTAGATTTTACGACTCAAAAATAATAGACACAAATAAGCAAAAACAAATCATGTGAATTTCTAATCCCCCCCACCTTATACTTAAAACTTCAGTGTCCCCACTTAATAAAATAAAACAAAGGAAATGAATAAGAAATTCACATGGATAACAACGCGGAAAAATGGAGATATTTGGAGAAATCTTGAATTTCTGCCCAAGGGTCGGTATCGACCCTACCAAGTCGATAGGCGAGTCGGTACAGTTCTAGGAGATGCATTTCCAATCCTTCTTCTTGTAAACCTTTTTCCTTGATCAGGGGATCTCCATAGGGCCTATTTTACTCATAAAAAGTTTATATCTCTACCACTCTAACTATCTTAATCCTAAGAATTTAAAACAAAATTTTAACAAATAAAGCGTGTTGCCTCCCGTAAGTGCTACTTTTAAAGTCACTAGCTTGACGCGACTCCCCTTATCATTACTCAGAAGAAATCAAAGCCCGGGTGGTTTAAATCTCTTCTGCAAGGTTGAATTGGAATTCAACAATCTCATCTCCAATTTCAAATGTGAGGATGCCCTTCTTAACATTGATGATAGCACATGCGGTGGCTAAGAAAGGCCGACCAAGAATGATAGGCACAACCGGATCCTCCGACATCTCCATTACAATAAAGTCAATAGGGACAAAGAACTCCCTTGCCGACACAAGATCCATCCACCGTATAGAGTCTCATATTTATGGGGACTAGAGCTCCCTTGTTGGTTTTAGACCAAATAAAGAGGGGGAGGAGGCTTGCGCTGACACCTAAATCGCATAAAGCTTTATAGTGATGATTACCAATGCCAATTATAATAGCAAACTTACTTGGATCTCCAAGCTTCTCAGGGAGCTCCAACGAACAAAATTCGTCGGTTAGCTCAGACATGGATCTCTTCCTAAAAAGGGAACTTGGTATAAGCGGGCATCTTTCTTAGGGCATCTGCAAAGGGAATAGTAAAGTTTAAACTTTGAAGCATCTTTACAAACCTTTGAAACTTACCTTCCCTGGGATCCTTAGCTTTCTTAGAAGGAAAGGGGAGCGTCTTCATCGGATTTGGGGCCAAAACGGGCCCGGATCGTGGTCCAACAAGCTCAGCAGAAGAATCCTTCATTTCTAGAGTAGGGTCGGTACCACCCTTGGGGGGTCAGTATATCCCTCGATAATGCCCCTTATGCCAACCTTCCTAGCTTGATTAAGTAGGAGGGTCGGTTCTAAACCTAGTGGGTCGGTATGGCTCTTGGTAGGACTATAGGACGTCACCGTCTTCTAAGGAGGCTCGATACTGACCCAGGGTGGGTCAGTCCGACTTGTCTACAGAGAGAAGTAGGGTTAGAAGTGATACTTGGGCACGAAATTACCTCAGAACCAACCCTGGCTGGGTCAGTATGACCCCGACCATCCTCTTCTTCTTCTCCTTTCTTGGAAATAGCTCGGTTAGAGACTTCCCTTTCACTTCTTAGATGGATTGCAGCTATTTGTCCTCTAGGGTTTTCATCGGGTCGGTCCGAAAGTTTCCCATAAGGCCTTGGAATTTGCACCGTAAGGTGTCCTAATTGGGAGTTAACATCCTTTCTCCCATGCTTGTAGCTTTCCCAATTGTGCTTGGACACCCTTCATTTGGGTGTTAAGATCAGATCGAACTTCGTTGATCCCATCGCGGAGCCCTTGTACCCATGCTGTTAGCTCTTGGTAGCCAGGGGGTCTATAAGGAGAAGCCCATTACTCTTCCTGCAAAGGTTGGCCTCCAAGGCCATTTGCATAGGCACCCCAGGAGGGATAATTGTTGTTCCATTTTACATTAGCATTATTTGGTTTCCTATAGGGTCCCCACATATAATTTACCTTATCATAGGTTTCAGCCCTTTGTGTGCATGTTAGTGCAACCAGAAGTAGTATGGGCTTAAGACCTACATTCTTGACAAGGTTGGCTTGCTCTCGTAAAACTTAGATGTTTCCTTAGCCTATTAATCTCATCGTGCAAGAATTAAGCTTACAAATCAAGATCTATTTCCAATAGAGGTTCATAAAGCTTTCTTCCCTGTGGCGTAGGTTGTGGGGTACCATACATGGCATCATAATTGGTTAGCTTGTCCAACAACTCCCATACTTCGTTAGGGTTCATTTAGGTAAACCCACAATCGATATGTAGGTTTATTCGATCCTTTATAACAACATCGTTACCTTGGAAGATGATCACTTGGAGCACATAGGGTGTCTACCCATGAGTAGGGCATTGTCAAAGCAACTTCTTGAATTTCTCCCATGTCTCCACAAAGTTCTCTCCTAGCAATTGGGGAAAGGAGGTGATTCACTTCCTAAGCTCCATTTTCTTTGTAGGTGGGAAGAACTTTGTCATAAAAAGAACATGTAGAGCCCTCCATGTAGTGATAGATCTAGGAGGCAAGCTCTCTAGCTAATTCGACACCTTTCCTACATGAGACTACTTAAGAGCCTTTAATTGTACATATTCTAGTGACACATCATTAGTAGGAATGGTATCACATAAATTAGTAAAAAAAAAAGTTTTAACATGCATTGTAGGATATTCAGTGGGTTTCCCCTCAAATTGAGATCTCTTAATTAAGGATATAAAGTGAGATTTCATCTCAAAGTTGCAATTAATCTTACGGAGGACTATTGTTGATTTAGGCACCCTCATTTTCGGGTGCATATATTGCTTCACATTCATAAAGATAGCATTCAGTTGTTCCTGAAGACTGATGTACATATTTATAGTCGTTTTAATTGCATATTTTGAATTCATATTTCATTCAACTCCAAAATTATAGGTTGAGAACAATAAGAATTTGTGTAGAATGAGCTAACGTGCAAGAAATAGAGTTTGCACAAGTTTTGATTTAAATGTATAGGAATTGAAGCGAAATTGGAGTCAAAATGAGAAGCCAAGAGAAGCTGAAAAGTGGTCGATATCGAGTCAACCACTCAAGATCGACTATATCATTCGCCGTAGACACCAGGTGTCGACAGCCAAAAGAAAACCTGTCGGAGAAGCACTCGACACAACCCCATGTCGAGTGGACAACTCGACATCGACATACCACTAGAGATCGAGTGGAAACAAGACAAGTCGAGCAGAAACAAGGTACTCGATATCGAGTGGACAGGTCGATATCGAGAAGAAGATTCCCACGTTTGCATGTTGTTTGGAGAATTCGAGTGAAGATCTATCAAGATGGCCACATTTTTAATCTTCTTTTTAGTTAGATTATGCCCTAAGGGTACTTTCCTTTTTACCCTAGGGGTTTTATTATTTACTTTAATAAAGTTTTATCGTATTTGTTATGGGATAGAATTTAGATAGACTAGTTTTAGTAGGATTAGAACTCCTTTTCTTGGCGAGCAAGGATTGAGAGCCTACAAATAAAGCCCTAAGGGGATGCATTCAAGCAATCAAGTTCAGAGATCACAATCTCACAATAGTTTTAGGGTTTAGAGTAGAAGAAGCTTTAGGGTTTTGGCATTTGCGAAAGCCAACGTTGGAGTTGTAAAGTTTCGAAGTCTCAGAGTTTAATGCAAGTTAGTTCCTCTCAAGCAAAGATGTTTACTTCCATGAAGAGTGAGTAGTCCCTCAAGCTCTTAGGGTCGGTTTGAGCCTGACATTAGTCATGCGTGCTTGAGGTAAGTATTTGATATTGATATCATTGCGTCTTGATCATCTCCTATGATTTTGTGTTTAGTCCTTATCGCAAGAAAAGGGATTCATGTTAACAACTTGGGTTATAAATATAATATTGTTAGAGAGAATTAGGTTTATTTGTAAGAGTATTTCTAATGGTTCGTGTACGGCGAAAGCTTGTCCCTCGGGTGAGATAGCGCAATTATCCGTCTTACTTATCTTATGCATGTTTGGTTAACGTTATGGTAAACCCTAGCCTTAGGAGTTGCTTTTAATATATATGTACATTCGTCAATACCTCTGTTATTTCTAATCATACTTTTACTCCCATCCTACTCTCTTCAGCCATATTTGTCGACTCGTTACTAACGCACTACAGTAGGACTCGATATCGACACCTGTAGTCGATATTGACACCCTTTGCATCGGTTGACATTTTCTGAGTCGAGCACCTTTTTGCTCCTATTCTGAGCTCGAGATCGAGTGACCAACTCGATATCGAGTGCACCCATATCGACCAACAGTCTTCTGAGTCGGTCGATTTTCTTACTAATCATTCGAGATCGACTTCTGTGGTCAAGATCGACTGTTGCTTTTGTTCTTACAGGTCTTCTAGCACTCCGAGATCGACAACCACCTTCGATGTCGAGTACCCAACTCAAGATTGAGTGCCTTCTGGTCGACACAGGATGTACATTCGGACTATTTAGGATCCCGCTGACTCGCTTCCTCGAGGATCGAACCTAATTCCCTACTATTGCAGCGGGGAGTTTTGAATTTATTTGAGTAGCCAGGGTTGAGTATATTATATTATATATTTCAATTCAATTCTCCCTACATCAAAATTTTGGCGCCGTTGTCGGGGAAGCTATCAATCGCGCTCTAGTAGTCTATCTGACGTCATCTTTGAGTATTGTTTTATAGGTGTATGCGACGCGCTGATCGCACGTCTGAATACGAAGGAGTAGAAGACCCTGAGCGTTACCTCCATCTACGATATAGAGTCCAAAGAATCATGGCCGACCAAGAAACCCAGGCTCAGCAGATTAAGTGATTAAAGAAACAAGTGGAAGACTTCACCGCTAGAGAGGCGGCACAAAGAGAGCGAGGTGATAGAGAGGAGGAAGCAAGGAGGTGATATGAAGCCCAAATCAATTCCCTCCCTCAGAACGCAAAGCAATACATGCACCCAGTGCTCTCCGTGCCTGAATCGGCTATTCTAATCCCTCATTCAAAATTTGAAATTAAACCTAGGTTCTTAACTGAAATTAGGAGACATCAATTTGAGGGAATTTCCCTCTAGAACACATAACTACTTTCCTTGACCTTTGCGATACTATAGCCAATGGACAAAGCCTAGAACATGTAAAACTAAAGGCTTTTCGTTGGTCTCTTGCAGGAAAAGCACTTCAATGGTTGGAGAGCTTGGCACCAAGATTGCTTTGCACGTGGGATGAAGTCAAGGATGCATTCCTAAACAAATTATTTCCCCCATCCAAGATGGCGGTGATTCGTCAGAAGATCACGGTTTTCAAACAAAAGCCTAGTGAGACCTTTGCACAAGTGTGAGAGCGATTTAAGGAGCTTTTGAGGTCATGCCCTACGCATGGGAAACCACGCTACGTCATCTAGGAGATCATCTACAATGCCCTGGACATAGATACTAAGGAGAGGATAAACACCTACACCTCTTATGGGTATCTTGAACTCCCACCGCAATATGTTTGGGATACCATAGAGAGGTTGATGGAATTTGACAATACTTATGGGACTTTTGCGGCCTCTGACTCAAGGTCCGCCCCATCGATGACACTCTATGAGCCCTCCAAGGAGATTGATCCCAATTTCAAAGACCAATTTATGAAGGATCAACTCAAGAGGCTTCAGAAGCAAGTCAAATTCCTCTCCGCCAACCAACCCTGCACCGAATGCGGCTCCGAGAGGCACATCACCACTGCTTGCCCCCACACAGAGCAAGTAGATCTAGCAGAGACTCACCAGGAGGTGAGGTTCATGAACAATCCCAATCGACAGGGATATCAAAATTGGGGAAATACACCACCCCAATACAATCAAAGGGATCCTCCACCTTACCAAGATCCAAGCCACCCAGAGAGAGAGCCAAGGAAAGACGATGTCCAACTCATCCTCGAAGAGATGATGCAGAACCATGTGGAGAGCAAGAACGCCAACAATGCCATCCATTCTCAACTTAATCACAAGGATTGGAGAGATGGATATTTGGAGGAAGAATATGGAGACCCAATTAGGTCAACTAGTGACACAAGTTCTAAGGCCAGCCGGAACGCTCCTAGGGCACCCACAAGAAAATCGAAAGGGGCAAGACAGACACATTGCTGCTGTAAATCTAAGGAGTGGACGCCAATTGCACGAGCCACGAAGCAAAAAAGAAGTTACTAGAGACGTAGTTGATGTCGTGGGCCTTGTCGACGTCGAACACCAACTCGATATCGATCTAAATGCAGCGCCCAAGGAGCCTGAAAAGCACTTGAGATCGAGTGGCCCACTCGATATCGACACCCCAGTCGATGTCGAGCCCTCTACAGATCGACATCAACACCAGACTCCTCTGAGGTCGACCAAGCCAGTCGACATCGACACCCCAGTCGATGTCGACCAGTCCAGAAAGCCAAAGTCAACCAATTTAGCTCCAAAGTCAATGAAGGCGCTCCCTTTTCCCTCTAAGGCGTTGAAGGATCCGGCGGACATAAAGTTTAGGCGATTCGTGAAGGTGCTTCAAGGATTGAACATCACTATACCCCTCATGAAAGCCCTTTAGCGAGATGTCGGCATATATGAGGTTCCTGAAGGACATCCTAGCTAAGAAGAGGTCCATCACCGAGATCGCCAAAGAATGCCATTCTATTGAGTTTCCTGAGAAAAGAGGCGATCTAGGAAAGTTTGCCGTTGCGGTGGGGGTAAGTAAGCATCAATGTAAAGCCCTTTGTGACCTTGGGGCTAGCGTAAGTTTGATGCCCCTATCGATATGGGAACAAGTGGGAATAGGAGCATTGGAGCCCGTCGACATGAAGCTCTACATGGCGGACAACTTCTTTGTGAGACCCACGGGGATTGTGGATGATGTCCCTGTCAAGGTGGGCAAATTCTTTGTGCCCACGGACTTCATCGTGTTGGATATGCCAGAGGAACCTATTGTGACTATCATCTTGGGTAGGCCATTCTTAGCAACCGCTGATGCCAACATAAACGGGAGGAATGACACCATTACGTTCACAATCGGCAATGAGATCGTCAAGTTCCGCTTCAATCCGACGATGAATGAGACTAAAAGGCTGGAGGTGAAGAACATTAGCCTAAGCAAGGACTATATCCCTTGTGAGGAGGCAATACAAAGAGTTCTCACCCCTGGAATCCTTAAAGAAGATGGTCTCACACCTACAGAGGAGAAGCTTTGTAGCTATTTGTCGGCAAAGTTTGCGACTGTGAAGAAGGTCGAGATCGACTGTCCCCAGTCAAGATCGACCAAAGAGCTCGATATCGACATGCCTAGCTACCACAGAAGATCACCCGAGATGCTAGGAGCCTAAGTATGGGGTCCCCACTGTCGATGTTGACTAGACCATGTCGACTGACTCACTCAAGATTGACTCCACCATGTCGATGTCGACTGACCCTCAGTCTGAAGATCATTGTTTCGGGCCCGAAAAGGTAAGCTCAGGTATGATCTCTAACGCTCCTCTATCCATTAATGATGATTCAACTAATGGGAGGGTCAAAGCTCCATGGTTTGCTCATGTTAGCAAGATTAGGTCAAGAAAAAGAAGGAAAAATGCAAAATAAGAGCTTAAGGGAGAAGAAGCCTTAGTCGCTGAGCTTGGTTATTACCATAAGGACCTAGACGATTCAGGAGAAGGAACGAGCTTGAAGGGGCCCTACCTTAAAGGGTCTTGATGCGCTAACGGAGAAGTCGGCCTAGCGACTCAAAAATCTAGAGCTTGTAAATATAACTTTAAATTCCGCTTCGAAGGTTTTAGGATTTTGGATTTGGTTTTGAAGACTTTGATCAATCGTGGCTTTATCTTTTATAAGCTAACAAGAATTTTAGGTACTAGCATAAGGAACGACGAAGAAGAAAAGAAGTCTCTACATAGGCGGCCGAGTTCGACTAGGCCAGTCGGCATCGACTACCAAGGGTCGAGCCACCTCCTATGATCGAGATCGATAACACAGGAGTAAAACACAACAATCGATATCGAGGAGGCCACTCAATATCGACCACCCCTAGCGACCCCCGACTTTGACTTCTTCAAAAGAACACAAAGATGCAGTCGACATCGACTCCTATACTCGACATCGACTACTGGCATCAACTAAACATGAAATCGACCACCTCCGTAGGTTACCCTGTGAGTTTCTCTCTTCAACATTGTTTTTCTTTTAATATTGTGAGGACATTGTATATTTTAAGTATGGGGTGGGGTTGAAACATATCTTTCTTGGCTTTCGATCAAAACTTGGCTTATTTTAAATTTCTGCATTTTTTAATTTTTGCATTCATGTTTAAATTTAAGTTTTTATTTTTCTGTTTCATAAAAATACAAAAATTAAAAAAATAGAAAATGTCAAAAAGAGAAAAAAAAATGCATATTTACTTTATTTAGTTAGTTTTAAAACCCTACTTAGATATCCAATGATGGAACCCAATGGCTGACTTGATCATGTAAATCCTTTGGCATATTTTGATGGTTTAGCCTAAGTCCTTGAAATTGCTTTTATGTAGATTGTGAACTTGTGATGAAATTGAGCACATATGATCCTAGGCTAAAAAGCAAAATCCAACAAAATTGTCCTAGTGAGAATTTTGGCCTATAGGGAGAACATTAAAAATCTTTCTGCTTTCTTAAGTGAATTTACTCTTCCTATGCATCTCTAAATGTTGTGATAGTTATTCAAAGCCAATGCATATATATGTTTATGTGAATGGGAATTAAATGACGGAGGCATCTTTTAAGCCAATTTTATCCCCTCTTTACTTACCCTGCATTATCTCTGCTTGAAGCCAAAACATTAGCCTGAGCCTTTATATTGTAGACTCCATCCACAAAATTATCCCTAGCCAAATTGAGCCTGACCCCCATATGGGAATTGAGACTTAGAGTTGGTTAGAATAATGTCTTGTGGAAAGAAAGTTCATATGTTTAGTTTTGAGTAAAGGAGAATTATGGGTTGGTAATATATTTGCATCTTGCCACATATTTTGTAACAGGATTTTTGGCTTACCATATAAATGCACCATAGTATTTTATTTATTTTCGTTTAAAAAAAATCCAAAAAAAAGAGCTATTTATATTAAGTGCATCAGCCAACTATTCCTTAGTTCTTTTATTTTTTTGCAAAATTTATATTTTTGAGAGGGATATTGGGATTGAAAGAAAGGTTGAGTTCATAAAGAAGTAAGTTGAGTTGTGCATTATTTTGGGAGATATGGTTTAGTTGAGTTATGTTGAAGTTTAGGAGTCTTGATTCCCGAATTTTATTAAGCACCACATAGTCAAATAATTCCATACCCTTTATTCCTTACCAAGCCCCATTACAACCCCGTCGAATGGAGTCTTATTTGAAGTATTGCATTGAGTGAAAGTCCTCTTGATAGTTCTTGTTTGCATTTACATAATTGGTTGCGAAGTGGATTATTATAAATTGCAATATTTATGAGTTTGTATATGGAATTGAGTTGAGAGTTGATCTTCATAGCCTAAACACATTGAGAGTTGAGTGTAAACACATTATCCCTTTGAGGTTGGATTTAAAATTGCTTATGCCTATGGATCGCTCATATATGTGTGATAATGTTAAATTCACTTGCTTTTCTTTGCTACCATTTAGTATGTTGCTTTTGACAAGGCCGAAGACTTGAAGGATGTGTTGTAGGTGTTGGTTATTGCTTGAGGACAAGCAAGTCTAAGTATGGGGTGTTTTGATGTACATATTTATAGTCATTTTAATTGCATATTTTGACTTCATATTTCATTCAACTCCCAAATTATAGGTTGAGAACAATAAGAAATTTGTGTAGAATGAGCTAACGTGCAAGAAATAGAGTCTGCACAAGTTTTGGTTTAAATGTATAGGAATTGGAGTGGAATCGGAGTCAAAACGAGAAGCCAAGAGAAGGTGAAAAGTGGTCGATATCGAGTCAACCACTCAAGATCGACTAGATCATTCGACATAGACACCAGGTGTCGACAGCCAAGAGAAAACCTGCCGGAGAAGCACTCGGCACAACCCCATGTCGAGTGGACAACTAGACATCGACACACCACCAGAGCTCGAGTGGAATCAAGACATGTCGAGCAGAAACAAGGCACTCGATATCGAGTGGACTGGTCGATATCGAGTAGAAGATTCCAACGTTTGCACGCGGTTTGGAGAATCCGAGTTAAGATCTATCAAGATAGCCACATTTTTTATCTTCTTTTTAGTTAGATTATGTCCTAAGGGTACTTTCTTTTTTACCCCAGGGGTTTTATTATTTACTTTAATAAAGTTTTATCCCACTTGTTATGGGATAGAATTTAGATAGACTAGTTTTAATAGGAATAGAACTTCTTTTCTTGGCTAGCAAGGATTGAGAGCCTATAAATAAATCCCTAGAGGGCTGCATTCAAGCAATAAAGTTCAGAGATCACAATCTCACAATAGTTTTAAGGTGTAGAGTAGAAGAAGCTTTAGGGTTTTGGCGTTTGCGAAAGCCGACGTTGGAGTTGTAAAGTTTTAAAGTTTTAGAGTTGAATGCAAGTTAGTTCTTTTCAAGCAAAGATGTTTACTTCCATGAAGAGCGGGTACTCCCCCAAGCTCTTAGGGTCGGGGTGAGCCCGACGTTAGCCATGCGTGTTTGAGGTAAGTATTTGATGTTGATATCGTTGCGTCTTGATCATCTCCTACGATTTTTTATTTAGTCCTTATCACAAGAAATGGGATTCATGTTAACAACTTGCGTTATAAACATAAAATTGGTAGAGACTATTAGGTTTATTTGCAAGAGTATTCCTAATGGTTGGTGTACGGTGAAAGCTTGTCCCTCGGGTGAGATAGCGCAATTGTCCGTCTTACTTATCTTATGCATGTTTGGTTAACGTTGTGGTAAAACCTAGCCTTAGGAGTTGCTTTTAATATATATTTACATTCATCAATACCTCTATTATTTCTGATCATACTTCTACTCCCATCCTACTCTCTTCGGCCATCTTTGCCGACTCATTACTAATGCACTGTAAGAGGACTCGATATCGACACCTGTAGTCGATATTGACACCCTTTGCATCGGTCGACGTTGGCTGAGTCGACCACCTTTTTGCTCATGTTCTGAGCTCGAGATCGAGTGACCAACTCGATATCAAGTGCACCCATATCGACCGACAGTCTTCTTAGTCGGTCGATTTTGTTACTAACCGTTCGAGATTGATTTCTGTGGTCGAGATTGACTGTTTCTTTTGTTCTTACAGGTCTTCTGCCACTCCGAGATCAACACCCAGCTTCCACGTCGAGTACCCAACTCGAGATCGAGTGCCTTCTAGCTGACATCATGTACATTCGAACTATTTAGGATCCCGCTGACTCGCTTCCTCGAGGATCGAACATAATTCCCTACTTCTGCAGCGGGGAGTTTTGAATTTATTTTAGTAGCCAGGGTTGAGTCTATTATATTATATATTTCAATTCAATTCTCATTACATCAATGACGAATAGCGACCTCCATCTCATGTTGTGCAACAGCGGCTTCAACATCTCTAGCTCTAGTTACTTAATCCATATTCAGGCTAAGATCCGCCAATGCTTAGCCAAATCATCATTTCCTTTGGCCATTGTTCTTTTCTCTCATTGTTCGTGACGGAAAGCTTGCTCAGGTTTGAGATTGATTGGTTGATCGAAAACTTGCTTGGGTCTTCCTAATGGCATAAACTGAAAATGAAAACAAAAGAAACAAAATTAAAAAGAAAATGGGGGAGGGGACTATTCCCAAACCCTAATAGTAACTAAACTTAGCATGATTAAAATCTCCCTAGCAGTGGCACCAATTTGTTGGGAGGGTTTCTTGATCAACCTAGCAAGCAAATAAATTTATAAGATAAATTAGTTTCTTACTTGTTTTAGACATGGTTTGTTTGTGAAAATTATACTTTATATTTACTCCTATTATGATCATTTTCATCTCCTTTGTGTTTAATTGCTTATATTGTGATTATATTTAGCTTCGTGGCCTAGATGTAGTTATATCTTGCTAGGGTTTTGATACATCCACGAAACAGGGTCAAACATATAGTAGCAAACACATCTTGATGAATAGGCTGGAATTGTAGATAGCGTAAGGAGATCGACACTTGAATAATATTACTTACAAGTATGGACAGAAGCTAGGTTGACAGCTAGGTGAAAACTTGCTATAAAACGTAGGCTATATTATTGAAGTGCTAGAGATTTGGTAATTAATGTTGCTCATCCCCCGAGCTAGAGTAAGACGCATCCAATGCATACAGAAACCAATCTGTTGGGATAATTGATAAGATAAACGTTAACTGTGGATGATTTGATGACCACCATGTCAACCATTGTTAAGAATGTGTAAGGAATTGACTCATTCCCAATCATTTACAACCCACTTTTAATTTGTTCCCTTATTTCGGTTACTACAATACCATTTCTTTCACAACCATTTGCCTTCGTTACTTGTTAGAAAAGATAAACACATAAGAAGAGGTTAAGCTTCCCCTAGATCAACACCAGAATTTACTGGCTATACTAACTTGTTGAGTGTGGGTTGTCTATGGACTGATTAACGACCATCGTAGAAGCCGTACCAAATTTTGGCGTCGTTGTAATGGAAGTATTACTTAAAAATTTTTGTGTATTCCTATTGTTAACCCCTGTGTGAATCTTCTTCCAAAGATCCACACCTTTTGCTACTGATGTGTTTCTTTTGTTTGTGATTTTCATAAATACGAGAAATGACTGAACCGGTAGCCAAAACCATAAGGCAACAAAAGGAGCCTGATTATTTAGCACAAAATCTCTCAATGAATGTCCCAGAATTGCCAGAAGGATCAAACTACAAGTTCAAAACGGAATGGGCAACTCTACTTCCAGGATTCCACGATCGAAAAGTAGAAAATCCAAATCTCCATCCGGTAGAATTTCTAAGTGTCTACAATAGCCTTCGAACTACAAGATTAGATGACGATCAATTCATGCTATGGATCTTCCCATTCTTTTTAAATGACGAAGGAAAAGCCTGGCTATAATATCAACCAGTAGGAAGCATCGCAACTTGAGTAGATCTAAAGTGGGCATTCATGAATAAATACTTCCCAGTTATTCGAAGAAATAAGCTAAAGAAGAAGATTTCCAGCATCGAGCAAGGAGCGAAGGAAACGCTCTACAAGTATTTTGAGAGGTTCAAGAAGCTCATATTGCAGTTGTCCTCAACATGGAATTTCAAAAGCTGATCTTGTTATCTATTTGGTCGAGGGACTGAATGATGAAATATGGACAATGGTAAACTCAACTAGTGGAGGAGATATCTTTGACCAAACATCAAAAGAGAAAATGCAGTTATTCGAGAAACTGTCGAATGCCTCCTACCAGTATGGAAAAGATCGGGACTCAGAAGGTTCATAAAGTGGGCCAAAGCAACATAGAAGCTAAAAGGCATACCAGTCTTAGGAACATTCTGGAGACGTTCTTACCATCTCAATATGAGGATCGGTTAGGAGAACTTCACCCTAAGGGTTTGGATGACTCAGCACAACCTAGAGATCTATTTCTGCAAGTAAATGAGAAAATACACAGGACTAGTTTCAGCACAGAAGTCCATCATCAACCAGAACCACTCTGAGGGAGTTCTCATGAATTTTCCCCGAGAGAGGAACCAATCAGGAAAATACGCACTATGAAAGATAATTCAGATTGCTCAAATGACGAGACTGGAGCAATAAGAATACTTGCAGATCATACAACTAAAGACTATGCAGAAGATATGAATGTTTTATATCTAAGAAGTGGAAAAATGGAAGCTGAAGCTCTTTATATAAAGAGAAAAAGTAAGCTAGAGGAGAGTCCCACCCTAAGAGAAGAGGAAATTACAGAAACAGAAGTCGCAGAAGAAATCGGCGCCCGTCGATCACCCAAACCTCACGCTGACCCTTCTATAGATGAATCTTCTTCTGTAATTTCTGCTACTGATGCAAGACCAAGAGCACCATTCCAAGATGCGTTAGAAAGTCAGAACAAAAAAGCAGAAAATGATGAGGAGTTCTTGAAGATATTTTTCAAGTGTTAGGTAAATATCCCATTCTTACATTTCCTGAAAGAACCTCATTATGCCAAGTTTTTTAAGGAGCTGTGCACATTTAAGAGGAGTCAAAGACCAAAGAGGAGGGAAAAGGTAAACCTAAGCAAGCAAGTTTCTGTAATATTTCAAAGGCGAATGCCTGAGAAGTGCAGCGATCCTAGAATGTTTACAATACCTCGCACAATTGGAAACACTAGACTAAAAAATGCCATGCTAGACTTAGAAGCATCCATAAATCTTATTTCATATTCTTTATATCTATCTTTACTAAAAGACAAGGTCTCTGCAGTGTAATTTGAAAATGTAATTTTAGGATTTCATTTCATTTCTCCCTTAAGAGTCATTCTGTACAAGTTATATATATATATATATATATATATATATATATATATATATATATATATATATATATATATATATATATATATATATATATACGGTTTGGTTCAAGAGTGCACACCTCTTATAGTGTACCTTGTGCACAAATCTGGATCGTTGATAGAGATGAAATGAATGGATATGATTAAAAGTGGTTTTTTAATTAATTTTGGTTTAAAAATGGTGGGACCCATCATACAAAACCACTCACTCTCCCATCCAAAAGCGTGAGTTGCAACCAATGGAGTGGAACCCATTTGAAAAAAATCTCATTATTTTCCATCCTAAAGCCACTCCATTTGCAATCATTTTTTTTACTAAATATTGAGATGGGGTTTGTTTTATCTGATTTCGTACGTTTTAGAAATTTGGTAATTCCACCGAATAATTTTTTATATGTTACCGAATAATGTTGTGTTTTTTTATCCAGTTTAGATCAAAATTTAATAATTCTACTGAATAATTTATCACATGTTAACAAATAATGTTTTTTTCCATCAATTTCAAATAAAAGAAATCCCAAATCCCTAAACAATGCTTACGATTTATATGAATAATTATTCATATTCCATCGAATAATGTTTCATATTTCACCGAATAATTTTTAGTTGTGTAGTTATTATACTCGTGTGATCTGACGAATAATGAATCATATTTCACCGAATAATTGACCAACTCATTAATACTAGTAACAAAAATTCAACACATACATATGAATAATTGAAGAATATTAAATAAAGTTATGCATCTCGAAAACCTTACACTAGCTTCGACTAAAACCGATGCATAAGTCTGAATAATTCGTCGTTTTTCCCTGAATAATGTGGGAAAAACGTCCATTTCCAATTACAATTACAACACAAATTTAAACATAATGAAGTTCACGTTTGCAATTTTATTACCCAAAAAGAAGAATAAATCAGCCATGAAAGGAGATTAGCATTTTCCAATAAACCCACCAATCAAAACCCAAATCCCCTTTTTACACCTACAACTAGAAATTTGTCAAAATAAGAAACAAATTTAGTCATGAGTAGAAGAAGGAAGCCAGCCCGTTAAAATAAAATAAACAAATTTAGTCATCCTTGAGTAGAAGGAGGAAACCATAAAAGACCTCCGATCAGACCTCCGCCTCGCCTCGCCTCAATGCTAAATCGACCAGACCTTCGATCAGACAACCGAGCACCTTCGATCAGACCTCCGCCTTGCCTCAACGCTGAATCGCCTCCTCGCCGGCCTCCACCACCTTGATGTAGGATCGGAAGGATTACGGACCAGCCACAGGACGCGCCAACCACGAGAGAGGTGCTCGCCGTCGACTACTAAGCGAGATCGAAAGGAAGGGATCGGACCACCTTTCCGTCGGCCTTTGAGATCCCCCAATCAAATCGTCGCCACCGCCGCCGCTCTCGTCATTGCCGGAATGCCAATATCAGCCACCGAACATCACCAACCATGGAGTTGGCCATCGTCCTCGCCTTTATCGCCCTATCGCCTCCGCTTAGCCTTCCTCGTTCCACACGGTGACGCAATGAAGAAGATGATGGATTTAGGTTTTTATTTTCCAGATTTCACGCGCCTCACACTCCTAATTTTAAGTTTTAGATAACCTTTTTATTTTTTTTAGAAAAAAAAACGGGACATGTGTCATAATCTTATCCCTCCATTCAATTTCGATCAAGGGTCCACATTTGTGCACAATGTACACCCTAAGGGGTGTGCACAAAAGATCCATCCTATATATATATATATATATATATATATATATATATATATATATATATGCATCAGACACAGACAGAGGAGAACAAGCTGTCATCCATATTTGCTTGGGAAGCAAGACAATCTTTGATGGGCTCATTGTGTGGGCTTCAGCTGGACATGGGTTACTTGATCCACTATCCCCGCTCGCTTGAAGCTCCTGGAGGCAGAGATTCGAGCGGTTGCGGATGAATGCTGATGTAGCAAGTGGTTTGGTGAGCAGATCTGCACGTTGATCCTTGGAGGAGATGAAGGAAACCACAAGGGACTTGGCACGTACCCGCTCCCGCACGAAGTGGTAGTCAAGATCTAAATGCTTGATACGATGGTGAAGTACGGGATTGCTTGCGAGATATGTGGCGCCAATGTTATCGCACCATAGTGTCGGGGGACTAGGCAGAAAAATGCGCAATTAAGCCAGCAAAGCTTGAAGCCAAAGTGTCTCACAAGTGGCCTCGGCTAAGGCCCGATACTCTGCTTCGGTAGAGGATCTCGATACCGTCGGTTGCTTCTTTGAAGTCCAAGACACCAAGTTCTGTCCATGAAATACACAATAGGCGCTAATGGATCGTCGATCACCTTTGTCATCTCCCCAATCGGCATCCGAGAACGCCGAGAGGTTGTGCTGTGGAGAGGTGGAAATGTGAAACTGAAGAGATGCAGTAGCTTGTAAATAGCGAAGGATCCTTTTCACCAATTGCCAATGAATCTCCTTTGGCGCGTGCATATGCTGGCAGGCTTTGTTGACGGAGAACGAGACGTCGGGTCGTGTGAAAGCCAAATATTGGAGTGATCCGACAATGCTTCGGTAGAAATGTGGATTCGACAGTAGCAGGGAATCAACAATGTCATCGAAGTTGGTAGGCATTGGTGTCGACACAGGTTTAGATTGAGATATCCCGGCCTTGTTAACAACTTCATGAATATGCTTCGATTGGCTGAGATAAAAGCATGTGGAGTCCCGATGTATTTCGATGCCCAGAAAATAGTTGGCAGGGCCCAAATCCTTGACAGGAAATAGGGAGGAGAGGCAAGTGATGAATTTGGAAGCGAGAGCCTCACTGGAAGACAAAACCAATAGGTCATCAACATATATTAATACAAACACGCAATGTTTCCCAAATCGATGGTAAAATAGGGAGGTATCTGCCTCAGAAGGATTGAAACTAAGGTGGATTAGGGATTCACTTAGTTTCGAAAACCAAGTTCTAGGAGCCTGTTTGAGACCATAGAGAGATTTGTGTAATTTGCAAACAAAATTGGGAAATTGAGGGTGGGAGAAACCTGGAGGTTGCGAGACGAAGACATCTTCTTCCAAAGACCCATGAAGGAATGCATTTTGAATGTCCAATTGTCGTGCGATCTAGTTGTTCATGGCAGCAAGGGATAGGAGGAGGCGAATGGTGGAGGGTTTTGCAACGGGGCTAAAGGTGTCATGGTAGTCAAGGCCATGTAGTTGATGGTAACCCTTTGCGACAAGGCGAGCCTTGCGCCGCTCAATGGAACCATCGGCATGCCGTTTAGTTTTAAACACCCATTTGACACCTAGAACATTCGAGGAGGGGGAAGGTGGAACCAATGTCCAAGTGTTGGTTTGAATTAGGGCCTGGAATTCAGAATTCATGGCGGCTCTCCATTTCCGGAATTTGACGGCTTCACTGTAGGAGGAGGGTTCTTCTGGCACAGTAGTTGTGGTGAGACAATGAGGGGTAGAGGGAGGAGGCCAGGGGACTGTGACGTCAGAGCGAACGAGGGGTTTGGTAATGTGGCTTTTGGATCTTGTCTGCATAGGGTGAGATGGGAGAGGGGTCTCTGTTTGTGTGGAGGGAGGCGGGGAGGAGTCTCCAGCTGATGAGGAAGGGGAAGATATGGGTGACGGTTCTGTAGAACCGGTTGAAATAGAGGATGAGTGAGTTGGGCTTTGTGGTGGAGTGGATGGGCTAGAGGAGGTGTTTGTGGAGGGTGGGCCAGGAGATTGATGGGTTGGTAATTGTTCAGAAAAAGGAGATGAAATATTTATGGGCAAATGGCAAGTTAAATTTGGATTAGGAGAGGTTAGATACGAGGGGTTGGTATAGGGAAATTCATCTTCATGGAAGATGACATCCCGGGAGTAAATGAATTTGTTATCCTGCCAATTGTAGCAAGTGTAACCCCGGTGATTCGGTGTGTATCCCAAGAAGATGTGTGGAGAGGAGCGGAGAGCAAGTTTATGGGTGTTGTACGGGCGTAAATTCGGGAAGCATAGGCACCCGAAGACCTTTAGAAGGGAATAGTTGGGATTTTTGTGGAAAACAAGCTCATATGGTGATTTTTTAGAGAGAATGGAGGTTGGAAGTCGGTTTTGTAGGTAGACTGCGGTTTGAACCGCAAATTTCCAAAAGGATAAGGGGAGAGACGAGCCCTTGAGAAGGCTTAGAGCCATGTCAATGATTCGACGATGTCGACTTTCAATGGTTCCATTTTGTTGATGAGCATAGGGACAAGTGAGGCGGTGACTAATGCCCAAGTCTCGAAAGAGGGATCTTAACGGCAAAAATTCGGTGCCATTATCGGTTTGTATGGAAATGATGGATGTGAAAAAATAATTTGTGATGAGTTTGATAAAATCCATAATAATAGAATTGACTTCGGATTTGAAATGAAACGAAAATACCCACATGAATTTTGAGTAATCATCTACAATCGTGACAAAGTATTTGTAACCATTAAGAGATGGCTCGTGGGCTGGACCCCAAATATCGACAAAAAGAAGCTCCAAAAACTTGCTGGATCTACTTGGGCTTACTGGATGAGGTAGTCGGTGGGCTTTGGCCCAGCTACATGTTTGGCATTGTGAGGCCTTAGGGTTGGAAAGCTGAAGCAAGCGAAAAACGGCGCCGGTGACAGGCAAGGAGGGGTGTCCCAAGCTCTTATGCCAGAGGTCGGAGGATGAGAGAGTGGTGGTGGTTGCGAGGTTTGCCATTGGGGTTGACTGGATCGTCGCCGGAAGGACATACAAGCCGTCCTTAACGGGGCCTGAAAGAAGAAGCTCCATTGTCTGCAAATCCCTCACGGTGAAGAGAGTGGGGAAAAATTCAAAGAAAATTGAATTGTCAATGCAAAATTTATTTACAGATAAAAGGTTTTTGTTGAGAGAAGGAGTATGTAGTAGGTGTTGAGGATGGAAAATACGATTTGAAGAAGAAAGAGGTGAAGAGAAAGAGGCAGAACCATAGTGCCGAATCGGAATGGTCGAACCATCGCCGATGGAGACATTATCGGTGCCACTGTATGGGAGTGAGTCGAGACGCAAATTGGAGATGTCTGGAGTGTAGTGCTGGTTTGCAGTTGTATCAGGATACCAGGTGGAGGTGGTGTGATGAGCCTGGAACGATCGTGGGGGCGGAGCCTGAAAAGCCTGATCGAAACGGTGCCAACATTTCATTGTTGTGTGGCCCCTCCTATCGCAGAGTTGACATATAGGGTGGGTATCCTATTCACCAGTGAAGGTGAAGCCGCCTCGACCTCGACCGAAGGACGGGGCTGAACCACGACCGCCATTGGAGGAACCTCAGCCACCGTTGTCAAAGCCACGACCTCCATTGGAGCTGCCTCTATTGGGAGAGCTTCCTCTGTAAGAGCCACGTCCACCCCTCGAAGTAGTGAAATTTGCCTCGGAATTTGTGGTGGTGGTGTTAACAGAGAGGGGTGGGGCACCCAGGATGGAGATGCTGGAATGACGGGCTAACTTTGTTTCATGATTCATCAAATAAAACAGTACCTGCTCTAGAGGAGGGAGAACAGGCTTCGTGGAAAGGGAAGAAACAATGGAGTCATAATCGCTTCCGAGGCCGGCAAAGACATATACCATGAACTCGTCATCAGAAATGGTCTGGCCAGCAGCTTGAACGGTGGAGACGAGAGCCTTGGCTTTGTTGAAGAACTCGAAAATGGACTCAGATCCCTTTTTCAACGAGGCAAGTTGAAGACGCGTTTGCACGATCTGGGCATTCGAGCGAGCTTGGAACAAAGAATGTAGCCGGAGCCAGAAGTCCTGAGCAGTGGTGCATTCAAACACTTCAACCATGACGGGTTCCGAAAGAGATGAGTTGAGAATAGCCGAGATGAGATTGTCTTTTGAGAACCATTCAAGATAGGCAGGGGAGGTCTCGTCAGGAGGTGGGGTTTTGGAACCATCCACAAACCCAAAAAGCTGATTTGCTTTTAGATAGGAAGAAATTTGTTTCTTCCATATGGGAAAGTTTGTGTTGTTGAGCTTGATGGTGTTGAGGGCTGCAAAATTTGGAAGGGAAAGAGATGAAGAAGATGAAGAAGGGATCTGTAAATCCATGGCAGATGGTAGGATGAAGGATTGAAGGCAAGAAGGGAGAGAAAAAAAAAGAGTAAAGGAGGGTAAAGGTAGGAAGGTGGTGTTGTCAGGGATTGGTGGATCGATGGCGTGAGCCGTGTTGCTCCGATACCATAATAAAAGACAAGGTCTCTGCAGTGTAATTTGAAAATGTAATTTTAGGATTTCATTTCATTTCTCCCTTAAGAGTCATTCTGTACAAGTTACGCACGCACACACACACACACACACACACACACACACACACACACACACACACACACACATATATATATATATATATATGCATCAGACACAGACAGAGGAGAACAAGCTGTCATCCATATTTGCTTGGGGAGCAAGACAATCTTTGATGGGCTCATTGTTGTGGGCTTCAGCTGGACGTGGGTTACTTGATCCACTAATCTTTAAATCTATGTACCCTGAAGGAACCGAGAGAGGTAATCCAGCTTGCGGATCCCTCCTAGATTTATGCAAAAGGAGTTGTGGAAGATGTATTTGTAGAGGTGAATGGACTAATCTTTTTTGCAAATTTCTATGTCCTGGAGATGGAGAGCGGTATCAAAGATGACTCAATTCTGCTAGGCGGACCCTTTTTAAAGACCATAAGACAAAGATTGATTGTTTCATTGGATCATTGTCAATGGAGTTCGATGGGATCATTGTCAATGGAGTTCAAAGTAAGAAGGTAAAATTATGTCTCTCTAAAGCTATGAAATATCCACCAGAGGACCGTACCCTGAATCTAGTACATATAGTAGAAGCTTGCATTGAAGATTTATTTGAACTTAATAGTAGAGATGATAATTTGTAGGTAGCATTAGAAACTCCTTTGAGTGAGTTTTCCAATAATTATGTTTTACCTACCAACCTACAGGTAATGTCCAGAGCATTGGATGGTCCTAAAAAGACATTTAGACCACCCGATAAACCAACCACTAACTCTCCCAAGCAAGAAACATCTACCTTCTGTTATACATGCACCTAAAGTTGAGCTAAAGCCACTACCATACCATCTCAAATATGTGTTCTTAGCAGATTGAGATACTTTACCAGCTATAATCAGCAACAAGCTCGGCCAGGAACAGGAAAGCAAGTTAGTGGCGGTTCTAAAGAAATACAACACTGCATTAGGCTGGACAATTGTAGATATCAAAGGAATTAAGCCTACTATATATATGCATAGGATCCTGATGGAGGACAATGCCAAACCATCGAGACAACCCTGGAGGGGATTGAACCCACCAATGATGAAAGTGGTTAAGAAGGAGGCGTTAAAACTGCTTCAAGCTGGAGTGATCTACACAATATCAGATAGCAAGCGGGTTAGTCCGGCATAGGTGGTTTCGAAGAAAGGAGGGATCACTTTTGTGAAAAATTAAGAAGGGCATATGGTGCCTACTCAAGTACAAACTCGCTGGAGAGTAGAGGTGGCAATCGTGTGAGTCACTTCGGGTTCGGGTCGGGTTATTCGGTTTCGGGTCATATCGAACTCGGGCTGATATCGGGTGTGATGACAATTTGGATCTGAACATATTTGAGTCGGGTTTATTTGGGCATTATTTTATCGGATACAATCAGGTTTTCGGGTCATATTCAGTTTGGGTGAATCGGGTTTTGGTCTAAATCGGTTCTGGTGAATCGGGTTTCGGTCTAAACTGGTTTGGGTGAATCGGGTTTCGATCACAATGGTTTTGGTCGAATTGGATTCAGTCAAATCAAGCTCGCAAGAATCATACTAGATAAAACAAATCAAATTTTTTTTACATATGACATATTTATCCTTCTATATAGATTAAGCTAATGTTTATTAATTCTTAATCAATACTACATTCGTTAAAAAAATGTAAGTCTTCTCACTTTTTAGAAATTTTTTTAAGAAGTCAAAATTATATAAAATATATATTTTTAATATTAATTTCATACTTATTACTCATAACTACGAAGTTATAAAAATAATCAAAAATTGATATTTATATAGTTTTGGCGTCTTAAAAAATGCTAAAGAGTAACTTTTAAATGGAGGGAGTACAAAATTATATTTATTTATACTATATGCATGATAATATTACCATCCACTATTAAGCAATCAAATACTTAGGTTATTTTGAGTATTTTTGGGAAAATGTTAAGATTTTTGTTGGTTTTGGATATAATCGGGTTTGAGTTATTTCGGATGTCGGGTATAATCCGGTTCAAAAAATTTCGGGTTTTGGATATGTTCGGGTCGAGCAATTTTGGGTTTCTGGTTGGTTTTGGATCAGTCCATTCGGATATAATCGGGTTCGGGTTATTATTGGGTTCGAATTGCTTTCAGATTTCGGGTTGGGTCGGTCAGTCGCGAATCCAAACTTTTTTTTTTCAATTATTCGGGTGTCGAACGAGTTTGTGTTTGATCTATCTGATCGATTTTCTCGGGTCGGGTCGGGTATTGCCAGCTCTACTGGAGAGTATGCATCAACTATCGCAAGCTGAATGCAAAACTCATAAGGATCACTTTCCCGACTTTCCCCTACCTTTCATTGATCAAATGCTTGAGCGCCTTGTCGGTCGCTCGTTCTTTTATTTTCTGGATGGCTATTCAGGTTATTTCCAAGCTTCAATTGCACTGGAGGATCAGGACGACATGTTTGCTTACAACAGAATGCCCTTTGGATTGTGTAACACGCCATGGACATTCCAACAGTGTATGATGAGCATCTTCTTAGAGTATATAGAGAATTTTATAAAAGTGTTCATGGATGACTTCACTGTGGACGGTGATGATTTCGATTTCTGTCTACATCATTTGTCACTCATGTTGCAAAGATGTGTCGATACTAACCTTGTTCTGATTTAAAAAAGTATCATTTTATGGTTGAACATGGTATTGTTTTAGGACACATTATTTCTAATAAGGGGATTGAAGTCGATAAACCAAAGGTTGAACTTATTCAATCTCTGCCTTATCCTACTAACGTGTGAGAAATTTGTTCCTTTTTAGGCCATGCAGGTTTCTATCACATCTTTATCAAGCTCTTCTCTAAAGTCATATCCCTGATATGTGAGCTACTCAAGAAATATGTGATATTTCATTTTGATGACAAATGCAAGGAAGTGTTCCATGAGCTAAAGGATCGCTTGACTACCGTACCCATTATCGACGCACCAGACTAGTCAAAGAGTTGATGTGTGATGCCAGTGACTATGCTATTGGGGTGGTGCTGGAACAAAAGGTGGATAAGCTTCACATGTAATCTATTATGCCTTCATGATGCTGAATGAGGCACAAAAGAACAATACCACCATTGAAAAGGAACTATTGGCAGTTGTATTTGCCCTAGAAAATTTATGAGCATATCTATTAGGTACAAAGGTAATAACTTATACTGACCATGCAACTCCATGTTACCTTATGGCAAAGAAAGATGCCAAGCCTAGGTTGATTAGATGGATTTTTCTTCTAACGAAGTTCAACATAGAGGTTTGAGATAAGAAAGGAGCGGAGAATCATGTGGCTGACCACCTCAGTCGAATCCTGAGGATTGATAGTGGGGAGTGCAGCCAAGGAACCTAGGCATATTCCCAGATGAGAATGTAATGGCCACAAAGATTGTTATGGCAGCCAACACTCACAGGCCATGGTATGTAGATATAGTCAACTTCATTGTTAAAGGAATGTTTATGCCAAACTTTCCCAAGGCAAAAAGGGACAAGGTTCATCATGATGCAAAACACTATATATGGGATGACTCGTTTCTCTGGAAGCACTACACTGATCAGGTTATTCACAGATGTGTTTCCAACGACAAGGTAAATTTTGTACTTGAATTTTGTCATTCCCAAGCATGTGGGGGACATTTTGGATGACAGAGAACTGCCAAAAAGGTACTCGACATAGGTTTCGTTTTGTCACACAATTTTCATGATGAGCACGTTATTTGTAAAATATGTGATCAATGTCAGCGAATATGAAATAATTCAGGAAGGAATGCAATGCCCTTGACAACTATGAAATTTTGCGAAAATTTTTTATATGGGGTATCAACTTCATGGGCCCTTTCCCTACATCTTTTGGGAACACATACATTTTGGTTGCGGTGGACTATGTCTCCAAATGGGTGGAGGAAAAGGCAACCAGAACTGACGAATCTCGTGTTGTTGCAGATTTCCTAAAAGATTTATTCTCCAAGTTCGGAATGCCAAAAGCTATAATTAGTGATCAAAGGATGCATTTCTGCAACAAGACAGTCAACGCACTACTGAAGCACTACAGGTTTATGCAGAAAGTGTCTACAACCTACCACCCCGAAATAAATGGCCAAGTTGAACTATCAAATAGGGAAATCAAGAGAATTCTGGATAAAACAATCAGCCCGGATAGGGAGGACTGGAGTCTACACTTGAATGACGCTCTATGGGCATATCGCACAACGTATAAGACACCCTTTAGGATGTTACTGTACCAACTGATCTACGAAAAAGTATGTCATCTGTCAATTGAACTCTAGTATGAGGATAAATGAGGTCGAAGAATTCAGGAAGCTACAACTACAAGAATTAGAGGAAATCCGGCTAGACTCCTATGAGAATGCAAGTATCTATAAGGATAAGATGAAAGCCTTGCATGAAAAGCACATTCGAAAGAAGCACAAGTAGGGAACAGAGTTCTGCTATTCATGTCTCATTTCAAAATCTTCGATGGAAAAATGTTATTCTGGTTGAGGGGCCCATTTGTGGTCATGCACATCTATCCTCATGGAGCCATTGACATAAAGGATAAAGTGGGAACATTTTTAAAGTCAACGGGAAACTTCTAAAGATATGCTACCAAGGAAACAAGAAAGTCACCATTGAAGAGGTGCCACTGTAGACACCTCCTGAAGATACCAGCTAAGTAGTCTCTAGATCGAGCCAGCTGAGTAGTCTCTAAGTCTACGGGAACCTTCTGTATGTTTTGGAGAAATAAGCTAATAGTACAGACAAAAAGAAAGAAATCGGGAAAATAGAGGATTGGCGCTCGCCGTTTAGTTTCGGCCCCCGCCAATAGCAAACCAGGGATCGACGCTTGTCACCTAATTTCGACGCCCGCCGATACAGCCCAGCTCAACCCATTATGGAAATTTAGATAAATTACATGGGCCCTAATGTGCATGTTTTTAGTCATATGTTTCCATATATTTTAGTGTTAATATAAGTCTTTTTCATTGGTTATGCATTAGGTTTAGTGTCTTTTGCATAGATTTTCATGTTTCGTGAGAAATAGATGTCTTCATTAGCTTTTGTGTGATTTACAGGATTTTTGAAGCTGTTTTTGAAGAAACTTTCAAGAGAGAAAAGATGCGGAAAAGAATAAGGAGCGCATAGGAAAAAGAACGGAAGCAATCGGAGTTCAAACAAAGGAGATATGTGCGTTTTGCTGATCTATACCGACCCTGTACCGTCCCCACCTGGGTCGGGGTACCGAGACATGATATGACAGAACGAGCCGAATTGAGAAACAGTACCCATACCGACCCTAAGGGGCTCGGTACTGAGGGGGCCCCGTGTCGGTACAGACACCCAGCGGACGATTTTTAGCCAGATTTAATTATTTTTACCCCTTTCCTTAGATAGATTTTAAATAAAATTGTTATATTTCTCATTTTCTAATTTAGTTTATGGGTTATTAAATATAAGTAGGATTTTTAGGTTTTGAGAAAGGGAGTTCTTTTCCAGCCCTAGTTTCCTGAATTCTCAGCACACTTTTGAGAGCGTTTGTGAGCGGATTTAAGAGCTTTTTGAAGCGATTTCCTCGGTGAAAGTTGAGGAACGTTTTGTGAGGCTTTTGGGACGCATTGTTGACATTATTTTCAGGTTTTATTCAATTCATAATTCCTGTTTTGTGTCTCTTTTCGTGAATTTTGAGTTATTCACCATGAATATGCGTGAGAAGTCGCCTTTTCTAGGGTTTGGGGTGATTCCAACGATAGTTATGCTTGCAAATTTGCTATGAATTGATGAATTGATGGGTTTTATCTATTGTTATGTGCTAAGTACTCAATGAAAATTGGGGAAATTCCTTTTTGCAATTGAATTGAAAGATTGAATTTGTGAATTGGATAGTAATTAGGGTGTTGAAACGCAAGTTTTAAATAACCTAATTAGGATTGTTGGTAAAGTTTATCGATTTATGCAAATAAGTTAATAGCTTTACTAGGGTTGATGCAAATTGACCTTTTTAATAGATAAAAACATGAATTTCATATGATTCATTGCGAATGCATGCTTAATTATCGATGTGGTGATCTCTATGCCCTAGATCTTTCATATTATTGATATTTTTCTACAAATTCGTCAACATACAAAACCCGAAAACTCTATATTTTTCATCCCTTCTTGCTATTTCTTGCTCTTTGGTAACTAGAATTGAGTCACTGACTTTCTCCCTGCGAACGAACTTGACCCTACTATACTATAGCGGGGTTTCGATCTTATAAATTTATTTGATTGAAAATAAACCCTTCATCAGGCCCCACCCAAAATTTAAACCAGAACCTCCTTCTTCCTCCTCCCAATACACACCATTCATCTCTTCTTTCCTCTTTGGTGCCACCATAGCCACACCCTCCCAACATCACCCCTTTCTCAGTTCACGACCGGACTAGTGCCCCGTTCTCAAAACTGTTTGCACCACCGCGATCCTCTCATCCCAATCTATGAATTCATACCACCCAACTTAAAAAACCCAAACTTTCAATATCGTCCATATCACCCAATCTCACCAAAATCCCTGTTTTACCATAGGTTTGGGTCGAAAATCGTGTAAGGAGCAACTTTTATGAAGGGAGGTGAAGTTTTGGAGGAGTTTTGGATGACGAAAGCTCGACGTCTATCGGTGCCCATTGCTCCAACTGCATAAACTCGTCTCAACTATTTCATAAGCTTTCTTCCTTCTCTTTTCCTATTCCACCATTATGACTACCATTAGGGCAATGGATATGCCCTAGAACTTATCAGATGCAGCTAGACAGAGGTGGTTAGGACTAGAGAATAAAAAATATTAATCGACGAAATTCTTTGATACTACGATTCTAAAGCGTCTAGGACTGTTGGACGCTACAGTAGCCCTCTTAAAAAAAGTTTGGGCTAGCGTGATTTCTGACTAGAGGCGCCCCGACATGCCTTGAGCTAACCCGCGAGTTCATCGCCACTTTAAGGGTCTTTGCAGCAAAGATCGAATTTTATTTAAGAGGCAAGAAGTTTAAAACCGTGATCGGCAATTGTGAGGTACTTTAGGGTCTCTACACCACCCACTGACAACTGGCACCTGACTAGATTAGAACTGAACCCGAAGGTTACGTGGCGGTTGCTTATTGGGGAAGTAGCCAAGTCAGGAGGAATGACAACTACAACATCACTCTGTAACGACCCGAGTTATAGAACTTGGGTTATGTTTTGAAGGAATGGATACCTTCATTCGGATCTTGCAATTCAAGTACGGTTTGATTCAATGCCAAAGGGGTTAAATGTATTAAAAGGAGGGATTTCATACCATAAATTTGTGTAAGGTTCATTGCGGACCCGGTGTTTTCACACTGAGACCTGTTCTAGTTACTAATATGTGGAAAAACATTTAAGTCTAAAACAAGCTTGTAAAAACGAAAGTAAGAAATACATGGTACCACGAATGAGTCGGGTCAAAATAAAATAAAACATTTCAAAAATAAATTATCATGCTGAAGTTAGCCTCTCTTATTACATCATGGCTGAACTCGTCAAACAACACTCACCAAATCAAGGGGAAATGTGTACTTGAAACAATACATAAAGTCAAGGTGAGCAACTCATGCGTGCTCGAAAGGCATCGCTGAGGCCATATATATGTCCTAAGCCTAAATAAAGATGCTCTAATGTAGTGCAGAAATTAAATCACACAAACATGCTTGAACAATATATATATATATAAATGCGGAAAAAACAGTAAATGGCCCAAAGAATGTCAAGTGACACATCACTCTCCTACTCCCACACCCATGCTCGTTAGTGCAGGAACCGACCGCGTTCGATGCTTTATAGCAATGTCTCATCATATGTCATATATCATTTCAGGTCTCATGTCTCATCTCATATCTCATGTTCATGTTTCTTTTCTTTCTCATCGTATAATCATAATGACTCGATTAGGAATGAAACCGATGGGACTAGGTCATCCTACGGCCCTAGCAAATGACTATAGGACTAACAATTTAACGGTCGTTCTACCATACACAAAGAGAAAACAAATGCTCATTTATTTGTGCAAATCCTAAGCATGCTACTACATGATATGCAGGATGCAACACCTAACATACTACATGACATCAGGCATGAGGTTCATATCTTGAGTAAGTTCCAAAGAACTTACCTGGAGAAGAGCAGAATCTAAAGCAATACAACAATATAACAAGCAGATCCAATAGGTCATAAATCGCCTAACAAGTAGTACATAACATGCATAAGTCTATGTTCTAAAGCATACAATAGCCATAACACATATAGACAAAAAGGACTCAATCTCATAACAACATCATCATTATCTCAAACATCTAATATTGCCACATACCATCTCAAGCCATCATATCTCATCATATAGCATCATATATCGTCTCATCATTTTCCATAACCATTTTCATAAATCAACTTGAATCCCTCATATCAATCATGCTTTTAACTCATATATATTCATATCTCATTCACAAACTTCATATATTTCATGTCATTACTCACATAAGTGCTCAAGTAATTTCATTAATCAAATCATCAAGTCAAATCAAGTAAATTAAAAGTTTTTCAAAATCCCTTAAATTCCCAAAAAGTCAATTCAATAGTCAAACAATTCTCATATTTAGAAAATTCCACTTATAAAACCTTAAACCTTTGACCAACTTGTAAAATCATACTATCAAAATAGCATATTTCTTATTTCAAATCGTTATTTAAATAAATTCTGACACTTAGAAATATTTTAAACAACCTATATAGTTTAAAACTAACCATTTAAAATGCCAACTCTTGACAAATAAATTATTTACACAAATAGCACTTCCACAAATCACACCAAATAAATAAATAGTTAAATAATTACATATTTCAGATAAATAACTAAATAATTAAATAAATAAATGAATGAATAAGATTTAAATCACCATTAAATAAATCATAAGATATACATTAAATAATTAAACACACATTGGATAGTAACCCCAAACCACCCTAGACAAGATCGGGCCAAAGGCCCAAGGAAGAAGGGAGGAAGTAGCTCCGGCCTAAGCCCAAAACTGTATTTCGCCGCTACAAAACACAGTTATTCTTTCCTTGCAAATGGAGGCTCTCACCATGACGAAAAACCTTTCGCCACGGTGATGTGCGCGCAAATTGCCATATTTTCTATGCACATATGAATCCATTTTATCGTCTTTTGCATGCATCTTAATGGGAAAATATGGGATTAGTATAGTTTATGCTTAAATGTCAAATATATGGGTTTGCACGAGTTTCCATGTGATTTCGCAGAAAACAGGATAAAAATGGACGAATTCAGAAGAGCGGAAAAAGAACTCGAAGTCTTCTGAAGAGGTCAAAATCGACTAGAGACCTCGACATCGAGTACATCAGAGACGTAGGAATCCAGCAGGAAATGAAACAGAGCATGTCGACACAGAAGAGTTCGATATCGACGTTTGGAGGTCGATATCGATGTTGCCAGATCGACCAAATTGATAGAAGTCGAGTGCCAGATCGAGTAGGAAAAGGAGAAGCTCGAGATGAAGTTTTGAAGGGGTCGATATCGATGTCTAAGGGTCGATATCGACCATGCCAGCAGAGGAATCCGACTCCGATTTTGATAGAATTCTATCCGAAGCTTGCACGTCTATCCAAAAGGTCGAGATTTCCTATCATCCACACCAGTTCTATCATGAGGAGGCTGAGTTACCATGAAGTTTTAGCTTTTATTTTATTTTAGTTTATCTTAGAGAATAAAGATAAGGTTTCGAGTCCTTATCGACATCTATAAAAAGAGGCCAATAGGGCTGAGTTTAGGGATCTAATTTTGAAACACAATTCAGTTTCAATAGAGAGTAGAGACGAGTAGAGAGAGAGAGAGGAGGCCGAGTGCAGTTGTAAAGCGAGAGCGGAGTGGCTTGTTCGGTTGTACTTTCTTTCGAAGTTTTAATTCAAAGTAGCTTTCTTTCAACAATAATGATGATGATGTGCCTGATGAGGAGCGAGTAGTCAACCCACTTCTAGGGTCGGGGTGAGCCCGACGATAGCAATGTGAGGTAAGTGCATCAAAGATATGACTTTTATGCAATTCCGTCTTCTACCCCATGCATGATCCTTTACGAAAGTTATGGAGATTCATTATTTGCATTATTGAAGCGAAAGCCACTCATATTGTGAACTTGAATTGCTCATGAATTGGATAGTAACTCTTAGGAATTATGCGAGGGCCTCTAATCACCTAAGTGTTGATAACGAAAGTTATTTGACGGAAAGACATTAAATTTCATAGCTTTAGCATGAAACTTGCATTGTTATCGTTGTGGCATGAAACCCCGACTTTGGAAGCCTTTTAATTAATTGAATTCTTCATAAAAGTCTTAGTTTTGTTTCTGTTCATCTTCCTTCTCCATCCTATTTTCTTCGGACTCTTTTCCGACAAATTGGTTACGAAAACCATTTTTGTGACAAGCATCGAAATCGACCATAAGGGTCGATATCGAGGTCTCTTCTTGACGTCGACTTACTGTTTTGTCTTCTGCAGGAACTGCGCTAGGAAATCGACCAGAACTGAGGTCGATATCGACCAGTATACTCGATATCGAGTGTCTGCTGAGGTCGAAAGCTTTGATCGTGAGTACAACAAGGGAAGCGCTGACATACCTCCTCGTGGATTCGATCCTAAATTACCCTACTACTACAAGGGAGGGGATTCTTATATTATTTGTTTGGGATAGGGAGATAGTCTAGTTGTGCTTTGTGGTATTTTGAATTGTTTGAATCCCTACTACACCTCCCGTTAGCGAACAAATTGCAGGAAAGAGAAAAGCACACAGAAAGGCATCGAAATCGATGTCCAAGGTCGACATCGACCTTAAGATCGACATAGATAGGGTTTGTGATCGAGGCCAAATCACCCTGAAACCTGGAGCGGAAATCGAGAGAGACATCGATATCGATGTTAAGGGTCGATATCGACCCTGCCTGTTGTCTTCTTCAACTCCTGAAATTTGTGACGGTTTTGTAAGTTTTCTTCTTAACCCTAGTTCTAATACAGTGAGGACACTGTAAATTTTAAGTATGGGGTGGGGGAAAGGCTTACTTGCATATTCATACTTAGATTAGAGTTGCATATTCATACTTAGATTAGATTTGCATATTTATTTTAATGCATAAAAAAAGAGAGAGAAATATGACCCCCATCAAAAATTTTGTGAAAAGAAGAAAGAGTCATGGAAGTATAAAAAAGAGCTCTATGGTGCAAAAGTAGATTCATTAGAGATATAACATGAGATTGCCTAGTTAAGGGAAGTCCCAATGAAGTGCAAAAAGAAGAAAAAAAATAAAGGAGATGAAAATTTAAAGTTGCTTTTGACATGTGCATGATAAAATGATGGAGGACTTTTTATGAAAATACCATACTTATACAAGTTCATATCCTAGCCTTACCTATGCATGATTGCAAAAGCCACAAAGCCATATATGAGCCTTATCATTATCATTATTGCTCCACATATATACATATTGCCCATTTTTATACCTTATACCCTGTCCGGGGACAAGTTTGAGAATGGATGTCATCTTTGGAGTTATATGGAGTTGTGCATTATATGAAGTTGTTGGCAGGAATGAAAGAATGAAAAATTAAATGAGCGAAAAAAAATCCGATCACCTCAGGAGATAAAGGTTGGCCGACCCTGCTTGCGTTGAGATAATAGTTCTGCAGGATGGGACACAAGGTGAGGAGTCCGAAGTACTAAGTATCCGGGGTCATTCATGACACCCATGTTTGCGACTCGCGAGAAGGCAGTACTAAGGTTAGAGAGGTAAAAGCATATATTGAAAAAAAGCATTGAGCGATGAGTGAAAGGTGAGACTTTATGAAGAAGGAATGTGGAATATTTTGGAAAGAAAAGTATGTTTCCCCGGATTTAACACCACATGGCCAAATATTAGCCCACCTTTAGCCTTTTACCAACCCACTTCTCACATGCTTGCGAAAAGCCCTCTTGATTATTAATGCTATGTTGCTAAAATTGTTTTTGCATATTACCTCCTTTTATGAGTATGAAATTGTCTTTTATGCACAGGCATGGACTTGGTTGACATAAGTACCTTATCGAGGATGGCAATTGATTGTGGGGACATATGAAAAATGAATCTATGATGTTGAGAGTTTACTTTCTTCCCCTGAATGACAGCAAAGGTATTGCTTGGGGACAAGCGAGCTTAAGTATGAAGTGTTTGATGTGCGCGCAAATTGCCATATTTTCTATGCACATATGAATCCATTTTATCGTCTTTTGCATGCATCTTAATGGGAAAACGTGGGATTAGTGTAGTTTATGCTTAAATGTCAAATATATGGGTTTGCACCAGTTTCCATGTGATATCGCAGAAAACAGGATAAAAATGGACGAATTCGGAAGAGCGGAAAAAGAACTCGAAGTCTTCTAAAGAGGTCGAAATCGACTGGAGACCTCGACATCGAGTACATCAAAGACGTAGGAATCGAGCAGGAAATGAAACAGAGCATGTCGACACAGAAGAGGTCGATATCGACATTTGGAGGTCGATATCGATGTTGCCAGATCGACCAAATTGATAGAAGTCGAGTGCCAGATCGAGTAGGAAAAGGAGAAGCTCGAGATGAAGTTTTGAAGGGGTCGATATCGATGTCTAAGGGTCGATATCGACCATGCCAGCAGAGGAATCCGACTCCGATTTTGATAGAATTCTATCCGAAGCTTACACGTCTATCCAAAAGGTCGAGATTTCCTATCATCCACACCAGTTCTATCATGAGGAGGCTGAGTTACCATGAAGTTTTAGCTTTTATTTTATTTTAGTTTATCTTAGAGAATAAAGATAAGGTTTCGAGTCCTTATCGACATCTATAAAAAGAGGCCAATAGGGCTGAGTTTAGGGATCTAATTTTGAAACACAATTCAGTTTCAATAGAGAGTAGAGACGAGTAGAGAGAGAGAGAGGAGGCCGAGTGCAGTTGTAAAGCGAGAGCGGAGTGGCTTGTTCGGTTGTACTTTCTTTCGAAGTTTTAATTCAAAGTAGCTTTCTTTCAACAATAATGATGATGATGTGCCTGATGAGGAGCGAGTAGTCAACCCACTTCTAGGGTCGGGGTGAGCCCGACGATAGCAATGTGAGGTAAGTGCATCAAAGATATGACTTTTATGCAATTCCGTCTTCTACCCCATGCATGATCCTTTACGAAAGTTATGGAGATTCATTATTTGCATTATTGAAGCGAAAGCCACTCATATTGTGAACTTGAATTGCTCATGAATTGGATAGTAACTCTTAGGAATTATGCGAGGGCCTCTAATCACCTAAGTGTTGATAACGAAAGTTATTTGACGGAAAGACATTAAATTTCATAGCTTTAGCATGAAACTTGCATTGTTATCGTTGTGGCATGAAACCCCGACTTTGGAAGCCTTTTAATTAATTGAATTCTTCATAAAAGTCTTAGTTTTGTTTCTGTTCATCTTCCTTCTCCATCCTATTTTCTTCGGACTCTTTTCCAACAAATTGGTTACGAAAACAATTTTTGTGACAAGCATCGAAATCGACCATAAGGGTCGATATCGAGGTCTCTTCTCGACGTCGACTTGCTGTTTTGTCTTCTGCAGGAACTGCGCTAGGAAATCAACTAGAACTGAGGTCGATATCGACCAGTATACTCGATATCGAGTGTCTGCTGAGGTCGAAAGCTTTGATCGTGAGTACAACAAGGGAAGCGCTGACATACCTCCTCGTGGATTCGATCCTGAATTACTCTACTACTACAAGGGAGGGGATTCTTGTATTATTTGTTTGGGATAGGGAGATAGTCTAGTTGTGCTTTGTGGTGTTTTGAATTGTTTGAATCCCTATTACACCTCCCGTTAGCGAACAAATTGGTGCCGTTGCCGGGGAGGCAATCAATCGCCACCTAAGTTAATCACGATATTTTTCTGAGCTTATTCTGCAGGTTTATGCAACGTTCTGATCGCGAACCTATCCTGGAACCAATCAACGAGCCTGAACATTTCTACCATATTCGCAACAAAGCAATTCGCATTATGGCTGACAACGAGACACAGGCTGAGATCATAGAGCGGTTGAGGAAGGAGATCGAGGACCACAATGCTACAATCGCTGCTGAAAGGGTCGCCGCTGCTGCTGAGCGAGCCCGTGCTGATAGGGAGGAGGATGCGCGCAGACAAGCCCAAGAGCGGCTAAATCAGTATCCACAGACGGCGATGCAATACATGCATCCGCCGCTTCATGTTCCTGAATCTGCCATTATAATTCCTCACTCCAACTATGAATTGAAAATTAACTTCCTATCTGAGATTAAAAGAAATACTTTTGAAGGAAGACATAATGAATGCCCCTGCAACATATCTCTACTTTTATGGACTTATGTCAAACAGTTGCTGACGGAGTAAACTTAGAGTATGTGCGACTAAAATCTTTTCGATGGTCTTTGGCAGGGAAGGCATTACAATGATTTGAAAGTTTGGCTCCACGATCGCTAAGGACATGGGCGGAGGTGAAAGATGCATTCTTGAACAAATTCTTCCCACCTTCTAAAACGGCGATGCTGCGACAAAGGATCACGGCTTTCAAACAAAAGCCAGGTGAAACCCTAGCACAGGCGTGGGAGCGCTTTAAGGAGTTGCTGAGATCATGCCCGACGCATGGGCAACTTCCATATGTCATCCAAGAGATCTTTTATAACGCCCTTGATGCGCCGAATAAGGAGAGGATCAATTTATATACCTCCTATCGGTACATTGAGCTTACACCAACGGAGGCATGGGAGACCATTGAGAGGCTTGTGAACTTTGACAACACCTATGGGGCTGATAGAGTATGCCTTCAACAAGACGGTGAAAAATCAAGGGCCAATGGAGATAAAAGCCATCAATGAAGCTCAAGTAGAGGAAGATGAGGCAATCTTGAACGAAGGAGCTCAACAGAACATCGAAATCGACCCAGGTAAGTCGATATCGACCACTAATGTTCAAGATTATGTGACAGCTCTTAAGTATGGGGTCGACGGAGGAGAAGAGGAAACATCGAAATCGGGGTTAAAAGTCGATATCGACCACACCCTATCGAAATCGACCACCATCAGCGCTGAGAAGGGAGGAAAGGAGACCTCGATATCGACCTCTGAGGGTCGAAATCGACCTGATCATATCGAGTCAAAACTCTCCAAATCGACTGATCCTCCAGGAGTACAACAGAGGTCGATATCGACCTCTAAACATCGACATCGACCTGAGCCACAGACTGAGAAAAAGGTAAGTCAAGGTACGAATTCCTCTTGTTCCATTACGATTAAGGACTTATCATTATTTGGAAGAGGTGTGCCTTGGCATGTGCGCTTATGTAGGGTATCCGATGATGATTGAAGCCAATATGAGATAGGAGACAAGGTCTTTGTTGCCAAGTCTAAGGACCATTGGTTCCCTACAAGATTCAAGGATAAGAACTTAGGACCATTCACGGTGAATCAAATTAATCCCGGCGGAATGCAGCTGCGGGACAAGAAAGGAGTAATATTTGAGGCCCAAGCCACATGAGCTCTGCAGATGCCGCCTTGAGAAGCGCGAAAGAGGAAGTCGGCCTAGCGACTTAAAAGTCTAGAGCTTGTAACAAGGACTTAGTTTTGATTTTAGACAGCTTTTGTTTTGGTTTTAGACACTTTATTGTTTTGCATATTTGGTTTTGTGTTTAGTTTTCAAATTGCAGGAAAGAGAAAAGCACACAGAAAGGCATCGAAATCGATGTCCAAGGTCGACATCGACCTTAAGATGGACATAGATAGGGTTTGTGATCGAGGCCAAATCACCCTGAAACCTGGAGCAGAAATCGAGAGAGACATCGATATCGATGTTAAGGGTCGATATCGACCCTGCCTGTTATCTTCTTCAACTCCTGAAATTTGTGACAGTTTTGTAAGTTTTCTTCTTAACCCTAGTTCTAATACAGTGAGGACACTGTAAATTTTAAGTATGGGGTGGGGGAAAGGCTTACTTGCATATTCATACTTAGATTAGAGTTGCATATTCATACTTAGATTAGATTTGCATATTTATTTTAATGCATAAAAAAAAAGAGAGAAATATGTCCCCCGTCAAATATTTTGTGAAAAGAAGAAAGAGTCATGGAAGTATAAAAAAGAGCTCTATGATGCAAAAGTAGATTCATTAGAGATATAACATGAGATTGCCTAGTTAAGGGAAGTCCCAATGAAGTGCAAAAAGAAGAAAAAAAATAAAGGAGATGAAAATTTAAAGTTGCTTTTGACATGTGCATGATAAAATGATGGAGGACTTTTTATGAAAATACCATACTTATACAAGTTCATATCCTAGCCTTACCTATGCATGATTGCAAAAGCCACAAAGCCATATATGAGCCTCATCATTATCATTATTGCTCCACATGTATACATATTGCCATTTTTATACCTTATACCCTGTCCGGGGACAAGTTTGAGAATGGATGTCATCTTTGGAGTTATATGGAGTTGTGCATTATATGAAGTTGTTGGCAGGAATGAAAGAATGGAAAATTAAATGAGCGAAAAAAAAATCCGATCACCTCAGGAGATAAAGGTAGGCCGACCCTGCTTGCGTTGAGATAATAGTTCTGCAGGATGGGACACAAGGTGAGGAGTCCGAAGTACTAAGTGTCCGGGGCCATTCATGACACCCATGTTTGCGACTCGCGAGAAGGCAGTACTAAGGTTAGAGAGGTAAAAGCATATATTGAAAAAAAGCATTGAGCGATGAGTGAAAGGTGAGACTTTATGAAGAAGGAATGTGGAATATTTTGGAAAGAAAAGTATGTTTCCCCGGATTTAACACCACATGGCCAAATATTAGCCCACCTTTAACCTTTTACCAACCCACTTCTCACATGCTTGCGAAAAGTCCTCTTGATTATTAATGCTATGTCACTAAAATGAAACAGAGCATGTCGACACAGAAGATGTCGATATCGACGTTTGGAGGTCGATATCGATGTTGCCAGATCGACCAAATTGATAGAAGTCGAGTGCCAGATCGAGTAGGAAAAGGAGAAGCTCGAGATGAAGTTTTGAAGGAGTCGATATCGATGTCTAAGGGTCGATATCGACCATGCCAAAAGAGGAATCCGACTCCGATTTTGATAGAATTCTATCCGAAGCTTGCACGTCTATCCAAAAGGTCGAGATTTCCTATCATCCACACCAGTTCTATCATGAGGAGGCTGAGTTACCATGAAGTTTTAGCTTTTATTTTATTTTAGTTTATCTTAGAGAATAAAGATAAGGTTTCGAGTCCTTATCGACATCTATAAAAAGAGGCCAATAGGGCTGAGTTTAGGGATCTAATTTTGAAACACAATTCAGTTTCAATAGAGAGTAGAGACGAGTAGAGAGAGAGAGAGGAGGCCGAGTGCAGTTGTAAAGCGAGAGCGGAGTGGCTTGTTCGGTTGTACTTTCTTTCGAAGTTTTAATTCAAAGTAGCTTTCTTTCAACAATAATGATGATGATGTGCCTGATGAGGAGCGAGTAGTCAACCCACTTCTAGGGTCGGGGTGAGCCCGACGATAGCAATGTGAGGTAAGTGCATCAAAGATATGACTTTTATGCAATTCCGTCTTCTACCCCATGCATGATCCTTTACGAAAGTTAGGGAGATTCATTATTTGCATTATTGAAGCGAAAGCCACTCATATTGTGAACTTGAATTGCTCATGAATTGGATAGTAACTCTTAGGAATTATGCGAGAGCCTCTAATCACCTAAGTGTTGATAACGAAAGTTATTTGACGGAAAGACATTAAATTTCATAGCTTTAGCATGAAACTTGCATTTTTATCGTTGTGGCATGAAACCCCGACTTTGGAAGCCTTTTAATTAATTGAATTCTTCATAAAAGTCTTAGTTTTGTTTCTGTTCATCTTCCTTCTCCATCTTATTTTCTTCGGACTCTTTTCCGACAAATTGGTTACGAAAACAGTTTCTGTGACAAGCATCGAAATCGACCATAAGGGTCGATATCGAGGTCTAACATCGATATCGAGGTCTCTTCTCGACGTCGACTTGCTGTTTTGTCTTCTGCAGGAACTGCGCTAGGAAATCGTCCAGAACTGAGGTCGATATCGACCAGTATACTCGATATCGAGTGTCTGCTGAGGACGAAAGCTTTGATCATAAGTACAACAAGGGAAGCGCTGACATACCTCCTCGTGGATTCGATCCTGAATTACCCTACTACTACAAGGGAGGGGATTCTTGTATTATTTGTTTGGGACAGGGAGATAGTCTAGTTGTGCTTTGTGGTGTTTTGAATTGTTTGAATCCCTACTACACCTTCCGTTAGTGAACACACGGTGAAATAAGTCTTTCGTCGTGGAAAAAGTCGTCTACTTCAACCCTTTCCCCAGTTCGTGTTTGCCGCGGCGACCACGGTTTTGTCGTGGCAAAACTCGAGTTTCTGGCTCATTCTCCATCACATCATACTCGTTTCTCCTCGAACCCACACTTATCCTCACCGAATCCCTTCCTCAATCTCAACCAACACAAAAAGAGTGAAACACGAGCAGAAAGAGAAGGAGGAAGAGGGTGCTCACCGAAGGTCTTCGAAAATGGCTCTGAGGTGCTCGAGGGCGGTTCTGTGCTTCATCGGGGGTGGATCCAAGATGTTCTTGGCCTAGGACAAGTGAAGAAGGGTTAAAGATGCACCTTTACATGGTTTTGGGTTGAAACACGAAGGATTGAAGGCTTATCGTTCATTTGCACGTGAAATAAAGAAAATGATGTGGAACAGACGCTATGGCTTTGAGGGCTCAGCGTCTAGGCTTCCACGGTGCTCCTGGCAGCTTGAACAAAGGTTGGGCTGATGTTGGCTCATTCTCGGAGGGAGGAGAGTTGGAGGTGTGCTTGGAGGATCTTCAACCTTACTTTGGTGGAACATGGGAACCTTCGGGGAAGCTTCTGGCAACGAGCAGCAAGGAAGAAGAGCTACTGGCGTGGTGATGTCTGAACGATGAGGAGAGGTGAGTTGTGGTGGTCGTGAGTTATTGGAGGTGAAACAAGAAGAGGGTGATGGTGATGGTTTGTGGCTCGGGGAAACTAGGAGGACAAAGGAGCTATTTTGGGTGATTTTAAATTGGAAGAAAGGTGGATAGGATGTGGGTTTTGAGGGTTTATAGATGAGGGCTTTAGGGTTAGTTTGGGAGCATTTATAGATAAATTGATAGGGGTGCGGATTGGGTGCAAAAGGGGATCAAGTGGGTGTGTGTGTGTGTGTGTGTGAGAGCTGTGTAAGAGGGAAGAAGAAGAAGGCACAAAAGAGGGAGGAAAGAAAAAGAAAAAGAAAAGAAAATAAGGGTGGTCCAAAATCCCAAGATTCAAACTCCCGGCAATAAATCTCGAACCCTGCTCACTCGACCCAATCCCGACTCAATTCAAAATAAAATTTCAAAACTGAAATAGCAATGGAAATCCTTAAATATATTCAAGTCTCAGACTAGGAAAGTGGATTAAAAGTCCGTTTCTAAATCCAATTCAAAATTATGTCGGAATTCGCTTCGAAAGAATGAAAATAAAAATTAATCACTCAAGGACGGAGATTTTAAAAAGTTTCAAAAATCATAGAATTTAAGAATCAAAATTAAATCAATATTGATTCGGAATTAAATCTTAATTTATAAAATAAGCTTTTTAAAATTTTCGGTCTTTACACACTCACCCTTCCCTCTGACTCTGCCATAAGGTGTTGCAGAACACATTTTTCGGGCAAGGCGAGATTGACGTAGGAGGAAATCGAGTTCTTATGTTACAAATAATAAAGATGTGTAAATGCGAATCCGACTCCTAGCCTATGCAAATAATTACAAGACTTCCTCCCGTTGTAGTGGAAGGGTAGTCAGGATCGATCCACGAGGAGGCGTTTCAGCGGGATCCTAGTAGCATTGGAGATCTCACGTCTTGTGTTGACCAGAAGCCTCGATTTCGACCTTGGACCTCGATGTCGACCTCGGCTGTCGATCCTCTCTGCAACAGAAGACCTGCAGAGACAAAAATTGTAGTCGATATCGACTGGAAAGGTCAATATCGATGTTAGTCCACGAAGTCGACTGGCTCAGAAGACTGTCAATCGATACAGAAGGGTCGATTTCAATGTCTGGGGTCGATTTTGATGTTTGCAGCAGTGATCCAAGAGTCTCGAGATCGACTCTGAAAACTGTCGATCTATCAGCGTGGTCGATATCGACGTTTAGGGTCGATATCGATGTCTTCCTGCAGTGGGTTAGTTTTTCGTCGGCAAAGAAAGGCCGAAGACTTTAAGAATGGATGAGGGAGCGATGATCAGAAATAAGATAGAGGCTTTTTTAACTATATAAAAAGCAACTCCTAGGATTAGGGTTTACCACAACGTTAACCAATGCATGCGATAAGATAAATAAGACGGACAATTGCGCTATTTCACCCGAGGGACAAGCTTTCGCCGTACACCAACTCTTAGGATTACTCTTGCAAATAAACCCAATTGTCTCTACTAATTTTATGTTTATAACTCAAGTTGTTAGCATGAATCCCTTTTCTTTCGATTAGGACTAAACATAGAATCGTAGGAGATGAGATAGATACAACGATATCAACATCTAATACTTACCTCGAACACGCATGGCTAACGTCGGGCTCACCCCGACCCTAAGAGCTTTGGGTGAGTACTCGCTTCTCATCATGTAACTCAACATTGATTGAAAGGAATAAACTTGCATTAAAATAATCTTCGAAGCTTTACAAATCAACGTCGGCTTTCGCAAACGCCAAACCCTAAAACTTCTCTCTAACTCTATTGAATGTAATTGAACTCTAAAAAATTGGATGATTGAATGCCAGCCCCCTAGGGCTTTATTTATAGGCTACTAATCCTCGCTATTCAAGGATTGTAACTTCTATCTAAACTATGAACTCTATCCAAACAATTAGGATAGGTCTTTTATTTTGATAAACTTAAACTAACTTTGATAAAACTTATAAGTAAAAAGTAAATAAACCTCCAGCTGCTATCTATTTTAAAAGTACAAGATAAATCCGTGCCTCCTTGAAGATAAAGTTTCCAATCCGCATCTCGAAATCGAATCTATCTTCTGTCGAGATAAGGTCGATATCGACACCAGAGGTCGATATCGATGTCTGTGTTTCTGCTCGACTCGTTCAGCTCTAGTCGATGTCTATGTTGAGGTCGATTTGAAGGTCGATATCGACGTCGGAGGTCGATATCTATGTTGAAGGTCGATTTCTACCTCTGCTGAGCTTCACTTGGCTTCTTCGTTTTGACTCCGATTTCATCGAATTCCTGCATGGTTAGCTCAAAACTCGTGCAGACTCTATTTCTTATACTTTAGCCCATTCTTACAAAATTTTACATTCTTTTGAACCTTTTCTTTGGAAATCGAATGAAATATGAAGTCAAAAGATGCAATAAAAGAGGATATAAATATGTACATCAAAACACCACATACTTAGACTTGCTTGTCCTCAAGCAATAACCAAGCAATAACCAATACCTACAACACACCCTTCAAGTCTTCGCCCTTGTCAAAAGCAACATCATAAGCGGTAGCAAAGCAAAGCAAGTGAATTTAACGTCATAGCACATATTTAGGCGATCCATAGACATATGCAATTTTTGATCCAACCTCACAGGGATAATGTGTTTGCACTCAACTCTCATGTGTTTAGGCTATGAAGATCAACGCTCAACTCAATTCCATACACAAACTCCTAAACATAGCAATTTATAAGAATCCACTTCGCAGCCAATTATGAAAATGCGATAAGAACTATCAGGAGGACTTTCGCTCAATGGAAGACTTCAAAGAAGACTCCATTCGGCGGGGTTGTAATGGGGCTTGGTATGAAATAAAAGGGTATGGAATTATTTGTCTATGTGGTGCTTATATAATTCGGGAATCAAGACTCCTAAATCTCAACACTTACAATATCCAAACCATAACTCTTCAATGTTGTACTTTCCAAGCTCAATTCTCCATAATGCTCTTTCCCAACTCGTCTTTATATAGTATGCTCTAAAGATGCACTAAAAAGATGTAGACCATTCTACCAACCCTTCTTTCAAACTCTAATATGCCTCTCAAAAAATATAACATTTGTATAAATAAAGGATTTAAGGATTTTGGCTCATGCACTATATACATATATCTTTTTTTTTTTAATAATAAGTGCATTTATATGGTGAGCCAAAAATCCCTTTACAAAATATGACAAAATGTAAATATGTACCAACCCATAATTTCCTTGTTTAAAACTGAATATATGCACTTTTCTTTCCACAAGGCATTAGTCCAGCTAATCTAAGTCTCAATTCCCAAATGGGGGTCAAGCTCAATTCGGCTAGGGATAATTTTGTGGAGTTTGCAATTTCAGGCTCAGGCTAATTTTCCGGCTTCAAGCAGGGATAATGCAGGGTAGGTAAAGAGAGGATAAAAATGGCTTAAAAGATGCCTCCATCATTTAATTCTCGTAAATATAAACATATATATGCATTGGCTTTGAATAACTTTCACAACATTTAGAGATGCATAGGAAGAGTAAATTCACTCAAGAAAGCGGAGGGATTTTTGATGTTCTCCCTATAGGCCAAAATTCTCACTAGGACAATTTTTGTTGGATTTGCTTTTTAGCCTAGGATCATATGTGCTCAATTTCATCACAAGTTCACAATCTACATAAAATTTTAAGGACTTAGGCTAAACCAACCAAATATGCCACAGGATTTACATGATCAAGTCAGCTATTGAGTTTTCATCATAGGACATCTAAGTAGGGTTTAAAAACAAACTTTAAAAGTAAACATGCATTTTTTTTGTATTTTTGACATTTTTCTTTTTTTTTTTTGATTTTTTTGACATTTTATAAAAGTAGAACTAAAAAATTTAAACATGAATGCAATGCGAAGAAGAAAACCAAGTTATGACCATAAGACATGTTTTTCCCCCACCCCATACTTAAAATATATAGTGTCCTCACTGTATTAAAAAGAAGAACAAGGGTAGAGAGAAACTCACAACGCAACCTGCGGATTTAGGTCGATTTCAGGTTGGGTCGATGCTAGAGGTCGATATCGGGTACAGTGGTCTATGTCGACTGCATCTGTCGAAGTCGAGGAAGAAGGTGAAGTCGAGGCCGCCAGGTGGTGGTCGATATCGAGTATAATGGTCGATATCGACCTCTGCTTTTTGCTCCTGAGTCCTCGATGTCGACTCCAGGAGGTGGCTTGACCCTGTGGGGGGTCGATTTCGACTGGCCTGGTCGATTTCGACTGCCTTTGCAGAAGCTTCTTTTCTCCTTCGTCGTTTCCTTTTGCTTAACAACCTGAATTCTTGGTAAGAAATATATATAAAGCCACGAATTATCTCAGTTTTTAAAAGTTCAAAATCAAAAGTCCTAAAAACCATCTATGAAGAATTTAAAGGTTTTATGTACATCCTCTAGAGTTTTGAGTCGCTTGGCCAACTTCTCCGTCAATTCTTCACGACCCTTTTTTGTAGGGACCCTTCGAGCTTGAGCCTTCTCCTGGATCATCTAAGTCATTTTGGTAGTATCTAAGCTCGGCGACCAAGGCTTCTTTGATGTTAGGTTCTTCTTTGGGTGCTTTCCTTCTCTTTCTTGACCTAACTTTAGCAATATAGGCAAACCATGGAGCTTTCACCCTCTCTTTAGTAGAATTATCAATAATGGATTTAATTGATTTATCAATAAGGAACAGAGGAGGGTTAGGAGTCATACCTGGACTTACCTGTTTGGGCCCGAAACAGAAATCTTTGGGCTGAGGGATTGTCGATGTCGACCAAGGTGGGTCGATTTCGAGAGCTTTTGTCGATATCGACATGTGGAGGTCGATGTCGACCTCTATGACCCCATACTTAAGCTCCTGGCAATAATCTGGCATACTCGATTTCGACCAAGGGGGGTCGATTTTGATGTTTTTAGTCGATATCGACTGGTTCCAGTCGATGTCGACCCTGCTTGCTGTTTCCGTCCTTCCCAACAAAAATTTTCTAAGCTTTTCCTTAGCCGGCGAGAGGACTACTTGCTCCAGGTGCTTTGTTTCGCTCATGGTCAGGTTGAAAGAGAATTCTATTACTTCGTTCCCTATAGTAAAGGTTCGTAATCCTCGACGTACATTGATATTGGCATCAGCAGTAGCTAAGAAAGGCCTACCAAGGATAATAGGCACTACAGGATCTTCAGGCATTTCCAATACAATGAAATCAGTAGGCACAAAGAACTTACCTGCCTTTACAGGAACGTCATCAACTATACCTGTGGGCTTGATGAATGAGTTGTCAGCCATATAAAGTTTCATGTCCACAGGTTCAAGTGCCCCAATATTTACCTTTTTCCAAATAGAGAGAGGCATGAGACTTACATTTGCCCTTAGGTCACATAGGGCTTTGTAGCGATGTTGGCCAAGTCCCACGGTGATTGCAAACTTCCCTGGATCACTCCTCTTCTCAGGGAAGTCCATTTTTTAGCACTCCTCTGTGATATCTGCCATGGACCTCTTCTTGCTAAGGATGTCTTTCAGGAATCGAACATAGGCGGGCATCTCGCTTAGGGCTTCTGTAAGAGGAATAGTAACGTTAAGACCTTGAAGAATTTTTACAAAGCGCCTAAACTTACCTTTGGTTGGATCCTCCAATGCTTTGGATGGGAATGGCGACGTCTTCTTTGGTGGAGGGGCCAAAACGGTGGTCGGAGGGGCCTGCTGGACATCGATGTCGACTGAGCTCTGGTTGATATCGACTGGGATGGTCGATGTCGACCTCTGTTGTGGCTCTGATGGCTCTGCAGTGACCTCGACATCAACCTGGGTGTCGACCTGGGGGTCGATATCGACCTCTGGCTCGACATCGACTGGACTGTCGATGTCGACTGGATCTGCTGCTTTCTCCGATTCCGTTAGTGGCTTTTATACTTTGTTGCCACTCCTTAATTGCATGGCTGTGACATGGCCCATCTCGGATTTCCCCTTAGGATTTGTAGTTGGTTGCCCAGGGAATGTTCCGGACGGTCTAGGAATTTGTGCCGCCAATTGACCCAGTTGGGTCTCTACGTTCTTTTTCCAAATATCCATCTCCCCAATCCTTGTGGTAAGGTGATTGAGTTGAGAATGGATTGCATTGTTGGATTGATCATTCTTAGCTTGGTTACGCCTTATCTCATCCAGCACTAGTTGAAGATCATTCTTCTTTTGGTCTCTCTCCGGGTGCCCAGGAGCTCTGTATGGCAGAGGGTCCCTAGGGTTAACCTGGTTCCTTTGTGGTTGATGGAACCTTTGGTCTCCCCAATATTGGTGATTGGGGCCCCTCATGTAACGTGCCTCTTGGTGGGTCTCCGCTAGTTGTACTTGTTCAGCATAGGGGCACTCGATGGTGGTGTGCCGCTGCGATCCGCATTCAATGCAATCTTGGTTCATTGAAAGGAACGTCACTTGCTTTTGGAGCTTTTGAAGTTGATCTGTATGGAATTGCTCCTTTACGTCTGGATCGATTACATTGGAGGGTTCATATAAGGGCATAGATGGGGCAGGCCTCGACGATGATGGTGTGTCGGAAGCCTCAGGAGTCCCATAAGTATTGTCGAATTCCACTAACCTCTCTATGATTTCCCAAGCCTCTTGTGGAGAGAGTTCAAGGTAGCCATAGGAGGTGTAAGTGTTGATCCTCTCCTTAGTTGCAGCGTCAAGAGCATTGTATATGATCTCCTGAATTACATACGGTGGTTGGCCATGTGTCGGGCATAATCGTAGTAGGTCCTTAAACCTTTCCCAAACAGTCGCCAGAGCTTCACCAGGCTTTTGTTTGAAAGCCGTGATTTTCTGTCGGATCAACGCCGTCTTAGAAGGAGGGAAGAACTTGTTGAGGAACGCGTCCTTGACTACATTCCAGGTGCGGAGCGATCTTGAAGCTAAGCTCTCCAACCACTGCAATGCTTTTCCTGTAAGAGACCAACCAAAGGCTTTTAGTTGGACATATTCAAGACTTCGTCCATCAGCAATAGTATCACATAGGTCTAAGAAGGTTGAAATATGTGTCATAAGGCATTCATTAGGTTTTCCTTCATATTGATGCCTTCTAATCTCAGTAAGGAAGTTAGGTTTAATTTCAAAATTAGAGGCAGAGATAAGAATCGCCGATTCAGGCACTGTGAGCGCGGGGTGCATGTATTGCTTTGCATTCCCAGGGAGGGCATTGATTTGGGCTTCTATTTTCCTCCGGCCTTCCTCCTCCCTATCCGCACGCTCCTTAAGTGCCGCCTTTCTAGTCGTTAAGTCCTCAATCTGCTTCCTTAGTTGCTCAATTAGTTCAGCCTGGTTCGCGTTGTCTGCCATGATTCTTTGAGCTTGGGCTCTTAAATGGAAGTAGCGTTCAGGGTCGTATACTCCTTCGAATTCAAGTGGGCGATCAGCGCGTCGCATACACTTGCAAAACCAAACTAGGTAGAGACGTGAGATAGACTACTAGGGCGCGATTGATTGCCTCCCAGGCAACAGCGCCAATTTTTGACGTAGGAGGAAATCGAGTTCTTATGTTACAAATAATAAAAATGTGTAAATGCGAATCCGTCTCCTAGCCTATTCAAATAATTACAAGACTTCCTCCCGTTGTAGTGGAAGGGTAGTCAGGATCGATCCACGAGGAGGCGTGTCAGCGGGATCCTAGTAGCGTTGGAGATCTCACGTCTTGTGTTGACCAGAAGCCTCGATTTCGACCTTGGACCTCGATGTCGACCTCGGCTGTCGATCCTCTCTGCAACAGAAGACTTGCAGAGATAAAAACTGTAGCCGATATCGACTGGAAAGGTCGATATCGATGTTAGTCCACGAAGTCGGCTGGCTCAGAAGACTGCCAATCGACACAGAAGGGTCGATTTCGATGTTTGGGGTCGATTTCGATGTTTGCAGCAGTGATCCAGGAGTCTCGAGATCGACTCAGAAAACTGTCGATCTATCAGCGTGGTCGATATCGACATTTAGGGTCGATATCGATGTCTTCCTGCAGTGGGTTAGTTTTTCGTCGGCAAAGAAAGGCCGAAGACTTTAAGAATGGATGAGGGAGCGATGATCAGAAATAAGACAGAGGCTTTTTTAACTATATAAAAAGCGACTCCTAGGATTAGGGTTTACCACAACGTTAACCAATGCATGCGATAAGATAAATAAGACGGACAATTGCGCTATTTCACCCGAGGGACAGGCTTTCGCCGTACACCAACTCTTAGGATTACTCTTGCAAATAAACCCAATTGTCTCTACTAATTTTATGTTTATAACTCAATTTGTTAGCATGAATCCCTTTTCTTTCGATTAGGACTAAACATAGAATCGTAGGAGATGAGATAGACACAACGATATCAACATCTAATACTTACCTCGAACACGCATGGCTAACGTCGGGCTCACCCCGACCCTAAGAGCTTTGGGGGAGTACTCGCTTCTCATCATGTAACTCAACATTGATTGAAAGGAATAAACTTGCATTAAAATAAACTTCGAAGCTTTACAAATCAACGTCGGCTTTCGCAAACGCCAAACCCTAAAACTTCTCTCTAACTCTATTGAATGTAATTGAACTCTAAAAAATTGGATGATTGAATGCCAACCCCCTAGGGCTTTATTTATAGGCTACTAATCCTCGCTATTCAAGGATTGTAACTTCTATCTAAACTATGAACTCTATCCAAACAATTAGTATAGGTCTTTTATTTTGATAAACTTAAACTAACTTTGATAAAACTTATAAGTAAAAAGTAAATAAACCTCCAGCTGCTATCTATTTTAAAAGTACAAGATAAATCTGTGCCTCCTTGAAGATAAAGTTTTCAATCCGCATCTCAAAATCGAATCTATCTTCTGTCGAGATAAGGTCGATATCGAAACCAGAGGTCGATATCGATGTCTGTGTTTCTGCTCGACTCGTTCAGCTCCAATCGATGTCTATGTTGAGGTCGATTTGAAGGTCGATATCGACGTCGGAGGTCGATATCTATGTTGAAGGTCGATTTCTACCTCTGCTGAGCTTCACTTGGCTTCTTCGTTTTGACTCCGATTTCATCGAATTCCTGCATGGTTAGCTCAAAACTCGTGCAGACTCTATTTCTTATACTTTAGCCCATTCTTACACAAGTTTACATTCTTTTGAACCTTTTCTTTGGAAATCGAATGAAATATGAAGTCAAAAGATGCAATAAAAGAGGATATAAATATGTACATCATAGATCAACAAGATGTCTATGATGGGTTGGACATATCTCTATTGTCTCACTCCTAAGGCAGTTTATACTTCTGATTGGGTCCAGCTTTTCATTGACACTTGTTTCGAGATCGATTAGGAAGATTTGTTCCTAGCGAGACTCGCGCACCATTGCATTTGGATGCTTTATCACGATCATCGCTAATCATGTTGGATTCAATTATGATGACTATGATTTGTTATCCGATACATTTTGCTGGGACCACGACACACTTGCCCGAATCGGTCACTTGGTTGGTGATATTGCTCTGTTCCGTTGGTTTGCACTAGCACGGAACACGCACTGGATTCCCCTGCCCAACTTTATCCCTTTAAGCCCCACCAATGTAGATTTTTACATACCTCAAGGGGTATGGCAGGTGGACTCCTGAAGATTGAGGATGAGTACGCTAATTTTGAGGAGGATATGGACTATGACCTAGAGCAATCAGAGCAGGTTGGGGGAGATGTTGATGCTAGCTTCTCCTCGACATATCTAAATCAGAGGTTGGCAGCCCTCCATTTGTCTACGAATGGAATTTAGCGCTCACAGCTCACTCCAGGAGAATACACAGTCTCGACCAGTGTTTGAGTAGTAGCAGGTCAGCTAGATGCAATAGCAAGATCAGCGTTGGTAGTCCATGGAACATAGGATGGATCTGCAGGATCAGAGAAGGCAATCTTTAGATCACAAGGTGACTAGCTTCTTCGAACAATTTCAACAGCAATTCCTTTATCCACCACCACCACCCCAGTGAGCTCTAACTTGAGTCATCTTAATAAGTTAAGTTTTTCATTTTTCTTTTATTTTTCTTTTCTTTTCTAGTTTGAATTCTATGTCCCATTTCCAGCACTTTATTTAATTTTTCTCTATCAGATTGCATTTTCATTGGAGATAATGAAAAATGTACTTGAGGGAGGAACTGGATTGTAACAGACTAAATGCATGCATGTTTAAGATTCTGTATTAGCATCACATTTAGCTAGAATTTAGTATATAAGAAAATAAAATAGAAAATGTCAAAAATAACAAAAAATATCGTGCATTTTAGCATAAAATTGTGCCATTAATCAAATACCTATATATCTTAGTTAGTTCTCTAATATATACTTTTAAAAGATTGATCATATAAGTCTCATAACATGTTTACATTGGTTTAGCTTTGTCATACAAAATTTGGTTTTACTATGTGAAACATATTAGGTAGACAGAATTGAGCATGTATGATCTAAGTTCCTATGCATGATTGAAATCCAACAAAAACTTATCCTAGTGAGAGTTTTGGCCTTATAGAGATTACATTTATTCCCTCTTCTTTTACTGTGTGATTTACTCTTCTTATGCATTAATATTTGAGTATTGGCATAGTTATTTATTATTGAGACCAATTATAATACATATTCATTGCTTATAAGTTTCATATGATTGAGGCATCTTCTACCTATCCGGGAATTAGGATTAGAATTAGTGATGAGATTTATCATTCGAGAAGAGAAGAAAAGCTAGTAGCTTGTACAAGAATGTCAAGAGTTTCAAGAAAGAGATGTAATGTTGTATGCTTTATTTCCTTACATTTTGTACTTCATTAGGTAGCTCTAACAAAAAGAAAAATAAAAAAGGAAAAAATTGATTAAGAAAAAAAAACAAAGAAAAATAAAATCAAAAAAAAAGAAAAAATATTATTAAAATAATGAGCCTTAGTTCATTTCTATATGTGAGAGTTGGATAAATTGCATGGTTAAATAGTTATACTTCATCATCATGGAAGCTTGTGTACTTGTGATTTGTTTTGGTGAATGTCGAAAATTTAAAAATCGTAGTTCCCGGAGTTTAAAGCACCACATGGCCAAATGTGACTACGTACCCTTATTTTTATACCAAGCCCCATTACAACCCCGTTGAATGGAGTCCTGTTTGAAATCTTCCATTGAGTGAAAGTCCTCTTAATGTTTCTTTTTTGTTTTGAAGTATTTAGGTGGAGATAATGCTATTTAAATGTCAATTCTTAAGATGAGTTTTGTGTAATGAATTGAGTTAAGAGTTGATCTTAAAGCCTAAACACATGAGAGTGAGCGAAACACATTTCCCTTGTGAGGTTTGATGGATAAGGCATGCGGGCTATTTGATCACCTATATACATGCTAGGATGTTAGTCTACTTTACCGGTGTTTGCAATTACTCAAGATGTTGCTTTTGATAAAGGTTATCTCATGAAAATTATGTTTGTGGGATGAATTGATTATGTCTTGGAATCTATTTTGCTCGAGTACTAGCAAAATGTAAGTGTGAGGGATTTGATAATGCATGATTTGTATAGGCATTTTAGGTAGTTCTTAAGTAGTTTAGGTTGCATTTAGACGTGTTTTTAACATAAAGTGCATTCATTATCTCTTAAGTTGCAAAGTTTAAAATCTACGTGTTTTATGCCTATTTATGCAGATTCTCAGAACCAAGCATAAGGAGAGGAGCGAAGCTACACTCTGAAACTATGCAAGCCTAAAAAGAGTCAAGGATCAAGATAAAGAGAAGAAGCAGAAGAACTCAAGACACAAAGAAATGAAGAAGAAGAGTTCTGCAGATGCGGTGCCCGCAGTCAACTAGCCGCGCTTGCCTACCCTATAGCCTTCGCGAAAGATCTTGAGCACCTGCTACGTCGGCGCCTGCCACTGACCATCGACGCCCACCAATCTCGTATCTTCGCAGATTCTCTCAGCGGCCAAATTCAGCCCATTGGGCTTTGTTTCTACACCAAGATTGCCGATTCTAGGGTTTTCCAAGCACTATAAATACCCCTCTCATCTCAACCATTCCACGTATCTCAACACACCTCATTCATGACACAACATCTCTCTCTTCTCTCTTATATGTTTTGAAGACGAATTCGATGCAAAAGTCGCCTTTCCATTCGTTCTTCTTTACAGTTTTCATGGATCTTTCGAGCTTTGATGTTTCTAGGTATGCTATTATTACTTAAGACTCTTTTCAATTTCTTACAGATTTTAGATATGGTTGCTTTGTGAGAATTATACTTTACAATTACTCCTATTATGATCATTTTCATCTCCTTTATGTTTAATTGCTTATATTGTGATTATATTTAGATTCGCGACCTACATATAGTTACATATTGCTAGGGTTTTGATTACATCCGCTAAGAAGGGTCGAAACTATAGTAGCAAACACTTCTTGCTGAACAGGTTGGAATTCTAGATAGGGTAAGGAGATGGACACTTAAATAATATTACTTGCAGGTGTAGGTAGAAGCTAAGTTGACAACTAGGTGACAACTTGCTATAAATCGTAGGCTATATTATTGAAGTGCTAGAGATTTGGTAATTAATATTGCTCATTCCCCATGCTAGAGTATGACGCATCTAATGCATCTAGAAACCAATCTGCTACGATAACTAATAAGATAAACGATAATTGTATATTATTCGATGATCATCATGCCAACCATTATTATGAATTTGTAAGGAATTTACTCATTTTCAATCATTTACAACCCACTTTTACTTTGTTCCCTTATTTCGGTTACTACAATACCATTGTTTTCACAACCATCGGCCTTAATTACTTGTTGACAAGAGAAACACATAAGAAGTGGTTAAGCATCCCCTGGATCAACACCTAGACTTACTGGCTATTTTACCTTGTTGAGTGTAGGTTATCTTTGGATAGATTAACGAACCTCGTAGAGGTCGTACCGGCCACGCTTGCAAACACAATGAATCACAAAAATGTCATGCATTTATCTATAAATAGGGTCAACTTTCATCAACCAAACAAAGCAATCAATCAACTTTCATTAAATTAATTAACTTTTCTACCTTTTCAATCTCAATTAGGATATTTAAACGTTCGTCTCAAAACCCTAATCGAACAACTATTCCAACTCATAATTATCTCTTTCAATCTAATTGCAAAGAAGGAAATTCCCTATATTTCATCAAGGATTTAAACATATTAGGTATATAGATGGATAAAAACACTCTATTTCATAGATTCATAGCATCACACACATAACTATTGTTGGGCTCACCCCAACTTTAGAAAAAGGAAAACTACTCACGCATATTCATGGCGAGCAAAGATAAAGACATAGAAATTGGGTAGAAGAAGAAACTGAAATAAAACTTAAATAAAACATGGAAATTAACCTTAACAAAGCGTCTCAACAACCTTGCAAAATGTGCCCTAGCTTTCGCTCCAAACACGCCACAAAAAGCTCTCAAACTCGCTCAAATAAGCTCTCAAATAACATGTAAAGTTGATGTAAAAATTGATTATTAAATTCCGCCTTAAAGGTCCTATTTATACTAAAACCTAATATTCTATCTTAGAAAAAAATAAAATAACAAAAATCTATCTAAATCTAAAAAGTTTCAGGATAAAAATCAATCAATTCCTGGATCTACAGGCCCATACCAAGCCAAACAGGGTCGGTACCGAGGCTCTCCGGGTCGGTAGGGTTTTCTTCGGCGCACATCTTCAACTTAGCAAAGGTTGGTAGCGATTCACTTTGCTTGGTAGCTCGCTCGGTAGGATTACAGTAGCTTCTCGTCTCAATTCTCTTCTCCGTCATAGGTCGGTACCGAGCCCCTAGGGTCGGTAGCTCGATTGGTACCGAGGCACTTAGCTCGGTAGAAAGGTCGATATGATGGTGATTATTCTTCATCTCATACTCTCTGTAAGTGTGGGTCGGTACCGACCCATGCTCCTCAGTAAGAGGGTCGGTATCACCCCTTTCTTTCTTTGTTGCTTCTTGGCTCACTCCTGAAGGTCGGTATAGACGCTTTTGGGTCGACGGGAGGCTCGGTATCATTCTGTTTCGCCTTGTTCTTCCTTTGTTTTGCTCCGTTTTGCCTTCTTTCTTTTTGTGCATCTTAATTTCTGACTTTTCTCCACTCCTTAATATACTTCAAAATAGCTTCATAACAGCTTCAAAAACCTAAAAATAATACAATAAAAACTTGTGTAAACCTATATCTTACAAAATACGAAAACTTACTCAAACCACATGAAACCCAACACAAAAGCTAATAAAAAGACTCAAATTAACTCAATAAGAAGACTCTATGAAACATGACTAAAAACATGAACATCATAAACTTTTGAGCTTGTTTTCTTCATTTTCTTCACATATTATCAATAGGGCCTTATAGATCCCAAAACGCATCCTTTTGTTGGCAAATATTTCGAATAGACAAGTGAAGGTTATCTTATGTTAATCACAAGTTAAGGGTAGACGATGATTTGCCAAAATCCAGCGTAGCCATCAAAAAAGAATTAATAGGATTGCTTAGGTAGACATTCAATAGCATGCATGATCAATGCAAGCAAAGGAGTGTGGTCCTTTCTTGCGGCAGCATTAAGCTTTCTAGAATCAATACATAAATGGCAATGAGTGATCATTCGCATGGGCTGATATCAACTAATCGTTTGCATTCATTACAACAGTTAGCCCTCGTTTTAACCACCACGTGAAGAAGTCTTACCCATTTACTATCTGAGATTGGAAATGTTATTTCAATGCCCTTAAGCATGAGTATCCCCTTCAAAACTACCTCCCTCGTATTTTTGTTTAGTCCTTTTTTTTAATGGGCTGTGCCTATCTTCTATGTGGATGTGATGAGTGCACTTGCCACATACATGGAATACCATCCAAATCATCAAGTGGGTATGTCTAATGGCCTTTTTATGGATCCTAATGATAGAAATAAGTTTTACCATTTCTAACTCATATCATTGATCATTATATGAAAATTACAATTTTGGCCAAGAAATTCATAGTAGAGATTCAAAGGTACGTAGCTCTTTTAGCTCACATGTCGGGATTTCAAAGGCAGAAGAATGATTATGCTTCGTTAAATGTTTAAGAAGAGTTGAAAAGGCATAAGTGAAAGCCAAAGCAAGCAAGGGGTCAACCTAATATTGAGAAGACGGTGAGTGGGTGCCCGGGTAGAGGATCAACTCGTCGGAACTGACAGATAAGTCTTATTGTGCAAATGTTTACCTTTGTCTTCAATCTTCGATCACGTTGACGTTGACGTCGTCGTCTAGAGTGTATTAGATTGACTCCAAATCTTCTTCTTCATCTTCTAAGTAGGTAAAGGGTTGCGTACGGTCTATAGGTTCGATTCGAAACGCCTCATCACCAAGCTCAATATGGTCCCAGTTTCATTTAAACTAGGTGTCTTTCTTAAGGTCACGTACCTTAATCCTAGGTTTTCCTCACAAAACTTGATGGCAAGGACCATGTGATGATGCATAGTTTTTCATACACAATAGGATAATTTTAGGTGTATTTGCATTGTAATATAGTTCTCATTCTAGTTAGTTTAGTGCATTACACTCTTTGTGGAAGAAGTCAAAATATACGCATTTTAGTGCTTACTTGCAGATAATAGGTCGGAGCTTGAAAAATGGAACAAATGGAACTAAGGAAAGAAAGGAAGAAGTCATTAGAGAGACAAAACATGAAGAGAAGCAAGGGAGCAAGGAATCAAGGTCTAAGAGCTGAAACGACAGCGAGTCACAAAAACTGTTGAACTGAACTTAAAAAGCAATTTTCCAGAGCCTTGGTTGTCCAATCGACTATTAAGACCATGCGCTGGAAAGCTCTTGACGAGCTCTACGTCATCATGAAGTCAGAAAATATCAGTGTCTATCGATGCCTAGCGGTGCCCCGCCGAAGTGCGGTACCCGTCGATGACGGAGCCGCGCCTGCGGTTAAAGGATAAACGCAGATTTCCAAGAGCATATCCTATAGAGATTTGTTTCTATCCTTTGAATATCTTTTCCTACCCATTAAGTGACAGCATCTAGGGTTTTCTCAACCCATATGACCACCATAAATACCTATGTAGCCTTGGTTTCAATCACCGCTTAGAAACGGTTCCGCCTCCCTCTTGGGATGGATCATTAGCCACTTTTTCATTGTCTTTTCATATTTATTTCAAAGTCAGCCATCCTAGGTTGATCTCTCTTATTTTTTCCACGATTCAAGACTGGTTTGGTGTATCATAAGGATTGATTCTAGGTTTTATCTATCTACATTATTTCAATATTCTTTGCTTTTCATTGTTAATGTTGTGATTGTGTTTGATTCACAAACTGGATATAATTGCATCAATCTAGGGTTCAGACTACCTTCGCTATTGCTGGTCAAATCCGTTGTAGTGGTAAATCACATCCATCGTAACGGGTATGGAAACTGGATTGTGTAGAGAGATTGAAATCTTGATTGCATGAATTCTTAGTGGAAGCGGTGGTTGGGTTGATAAGCAGGTGGAAGATCCAATGAGACAGGGATATCCAATCAAGGTGTCATTGCATTTCGGGACCTAGTGCTACTCGCCCCCTATGCAAGAGTTTAGGGAGTTACGTGGTGATCGGAGATGTCAGCCTACCTAATTCTTTGTATAAACTGGAATGGGAATAATAAGAAGAAGCCCAAGGATCGAGAAACCAATCATGTTGAGATGAGCAGGGTGAAGCTATCAACTTATCCATCTATCATTGTTACATGCTTTTGCTTTCAACTACACACTGAACCATTGCTTGGCTTTACTCTATTTATGTCTAAATTGTTAGCAAGAGAACTATTAATCACACGCTCTTTGTGTGACGATACCCTGACTTATCTATTATCCAAGTTATTGAGTTTAGGGATTTCTTTGGCGAGATTCAACGACTGGTTTCCTCGCTCATCACCATGTCTTTAACTTTGATAATAGCATCAATATTGGTTAAGAAAGGTCAACCAGTATTGGTAGGAACTGTTGGGTGTGATTGGATTTCATAGATAATAAAAATGGATCAGAATGATAACTTCACCCAGTCGGATTAGCGCATTTTCAAAGATTCCTATAGGGTGGACAATGGATCTATCTATCCATGTAAATTTCCATGTTTATCTTAACAAAGTTAACAAGTCCTTGTTTCTACAAATGGCAAAAGGCATGAGTAGATTAATGATATGTAGAATTCCATAGTTTTTAGGTCTAGTTAATGTCAGTTTTAGTTAAGTTTTGAGTCAACAATTAGTTAGTGTCAATTGTTTCATATTTAGGTAACTTGGGAGAATAGATGTGTTCACTTTTTGTTTTCATTTTCAATCTAGGTGAAATTGTAAGAAAACAAGGTTTATGGTTCGTGTGGAAACAAAGAAGATCGAAGATCGAAGGTTTATCTGTTTTGAGTGGGAATTGGGAGAATAGATGTGCACTTTTTATTCCTAGCTCTTTACAAATGGGATAAAGTATGAGTAGCATGCTAGAGACACTCAGACACTTAGAGTATGTCTTAATTTGTCATTTCCTTACCAAATAGATGTTGATGTTGGCTAGCCATGTGTGCTCTTGAACAATTTATTTTCCTCGTTTGTTTCTTCCAAGTTGAAGTTTTAGCTACCCTTGACGACATTTGCTTTCTTTGGAGTCCTACACGACGTCTTTCCCAAAAACTCAAACTTTCCCTAATTCAATCCACACTGTCAATGGTCGTGTGCAGAATGTCGTGTGTTCTACACCCCCAAATATGAATTCTATACCTTTACCTAAAAATGAGTATCAACAACAAGTACAGGTCAATCCCACAGAGAGTGCATGCGACTTTGGTTAAACGTGGTAAGCAAGCGAGCAATTTGTAAAGAAGGCAATAGTAATAGTGAACAGAAAGCAATAAACAAATTAATTATTGCAAAGGAAATAACATGAGAGGAAATATATAGTTTCAGTTATATTAGCAACATTGGTAGATTCATGATCATCGGTTGTTTGGTTATGCTTGGCTATCTTAGAGTCGGTTTGTGCATAGAGTTGAATAGCTTCCTGATTCGATCACTATCAACCCCCTAAACTCTTACATGGGGTTCGAGAAGCAATAATTCCCTAATCACATAAGCATATAATTCATGTAATTCTCACATATTCGACGTGTCACCTGGTTGTCAACCCAGTTATCGCATCCGCTAAGAACAACACCAAACTATCTGTCATTACTCTTTCATATTCATGAATCCCAACTTGTTCATCAAGATATGTTTGCTACTATGTCGGATTAATTCCCACAATAGCGGATTTAGCTATAATCACTTAGCATGTTGTTTATCTATCTTAGTGGCCAATTAAGACGAATAAGCAACTTCACATATAAAGAACAAGAGCAATGAATAACCAAATATGAATAAACCAAATAATAACTATAAAATAGTATTCAAACAACTCACACATATCTCTAACCAATGCATAAAATATAAGCAAAACTATAAAAGGTTTAGTTGAGCATGGCTGACCGAAATAGCGGAAAAGGGAAAAGGCATAAGTGGAGAGATGTGATGTGGTGTGTGAATGTGTCAATTAGGGGTTGACGAGAGATGAAGTTATAGGCATACTAGGAGTAAAAATCAGAGAACTTAAGGTAGAAGAAAAGCCCAATGGACCAGATTCGCCCTCGGGGAAATCTTCCAAAATCTGCATTAGTGGGCATCGACAAGATATCGGCGGGTGCCGACAATGAACATGTCACGGAGGCTTTAGCGGGTGCTGAGAGTCGGCGGGCGACGGTCCATGGCCGCGGGCGCCGCTCCTCTGTAGTGACTTCTTTTCTTCTCTTCTTGTCTTGTCTTGCTCGTTTCTCCGTCCGTCTTCTTCCTTGACCCTTCCTTATGCTTCTTAAGCTTCGCATAGCTTTCCTCTGTCTTCTTTAGCTTAGCTTGATTCTCAGGAATCTGCATAGATAGGCATAAAACGCGTAGATTCCGAACTTTGTAACTTCCAAGGCAATGATCGTACTTTATGCTAAAAACCTAACTAAATGCAACCTAAATGACTTAAGAATGACTTAGAATGTAACACCCTCGTCCCACATCGGATATCATAAGGATGTTGGGAGTGATTTATAAGTGATTCAAGCCCTACCCATGTTACAAGAGCTCTTCCTTTTTAGGCTTTAAGTGAGGACAACGGACCTGAGAGGGCTAGGTGGCATGGGCTGGCGCCTCTTAAGACCCCGAGTCTTACATTGACACACATTCATTAATGGCTACCATAGCTACGTCCGATGTGGGTGTGGTTTTTGCAAGTCTATCGATGTTGAAAGCATATATTCTCCCTTATTTATATCATCATCTAAAAATATTTTATGGAAAATATTGTATCAATATATTTTAATATACACCAACTCTAAGAGGGATTTTTACTTATCATAACAAATCGGATGAAGATGATGACCATTGCCAATAAGACCTAAAGAGCACAAGACATGATTAAAGGATGGAGATAAAGTCTTTGGAGTTGACTTCGATGTCCAAGATAGTATCAATGCTTTGATAAATGGATAAATTGATTGATTCAGTCTAAGGCTTCTTGCATTATTGATGCAGTAGGAAGCTTCGAGAAACACGCAAGCATGAGTTTTTATAGGTAAATGGTTCGCAAGCGTTGAAACCCTAGGAATATGTCTGGAATACACCAGGAAATGGCTTGGAATCCACCAAGGAGATAAAGAGAAAATTCTCTAAACCAATATTTGATTAATACAGTAATATGAAAGCTTGATTATGGCTTATGCCTACAAGTGCTTAAATATAAAAATACTAACCTATGATAAAAGATATATCTTTCTAAATATATTCTAAGATAAAAGATATAACTTCTAAAGATAAAAGATAGAACTTCCTTAATTATCTAAACTTATGCTTCAAGTTAAAAAGGAAAAGATAAAATCTTAAAATAATCTATAACTAAAAGATAAAATATAGCTGCTAAAAGATAGAATTATGGTCCTGCATCAATTATTTATGCTTTTATATGGTTGATTTATATATCATAAGAAATTAAGATGTATCATGGATAATAAATGATTTATCGAATCCCTCGTTACTAGGGGTTTGTTTGGTTGAACGTAGGAAGTTACTTCCCATGAATTCAATTCCCATGAATTATAATTCTCATAAATTTTAAAAAGTCGTTTGGTTAAGTTATAAGATGTAGGAAATTTAAATGGAGAAAGTTGAATTTTTCATAAAAAAAAAGCTGGATTGGCAACTTATCTAGTCCCCTAGGTAAGTGAAATTCCCCCATTTTATAGGAACTGGAATTCGTGGGAAGTCAAATTCTTGGATTTTTTTCGTGTTTAAAAAAGCAAATAAATACAGATATTTATCCTAGTTCCTGGGTTTTTAAGCTTTTTGGAATTTTTAAATGTTAATCAAACGAGCTCTAGGATAAGAGATTTTATATTAATTAGGAAGAAAGAACGAGATCTTATTATTTTATATTTGCTTAGGGAGAAAAGGGGGAGGAGTGAAGTAAATTTTTTCCAAAAATTTTCATAGTTCATATTGGTGGTACCGGTATTTTGTTGTAATATTAAACGGTTAACGGAGATATTATTTGTTCACTTCAACACGTACGTAATATATTAAACTTTATTTATTAATAAATAAATAATAATAATAGAATTTATGTGGCAAGAAGTAGTCCATGACACTCCTATAAATACCCAACATCTCGATGAGATTGTACACAAATTAATCAAAGGAGAAGTTTAGTGGGAGGTACGTGATAGAAAATGGAAGGAATAGTTGTGTTGTTCGACTTTGATAAGACAGTAATCGACGTAGATAGTGATAACTGGGTGTTTGATGAATTGGGCTTCACCCACCTTTTTTACCAGCTTCTATCCACCATGCCCTGGAACTCCGCCATGGTAATTAACTCTTTTATTTTAATTATTATTAATTAATGTATAAAACCTAGCTAGCTAGCTATACTTCATTGTATTGATATAACATTTACAGGACATGTTGATGAAAGAGATGCACGAAAAAGGAGTTACAACCGACGACATTGTCAAGGTTCTACAAAGGATTCCGATTCATCCGAAGATCGTCCCAACTATTAAAGCCATCCATTCTGCAGGGTAAGTACCGCCTGATCGATCGATCGAGCTCAATTATTCAAATATTAATTGGCGGGAATATATATATATATATAGGCTTGAGATTGATTTTAGTGATGGAGGATGGAATTGAGTGCGCGCAGGTGCTGTTTGAGGATAGTGAGTGACGCCAACATGTTTTTCATAGACACCATACTGGAGAATTTAGGGCTAAGGAGTTGCTTCTCCAGCATCGAATCGAACCCGGGGTATGTTGATCAACAAGGGAGGTTGAGGATTCAGCCCCACCAACATGACTTCGCCCACTTTCCTCATGCCTGCACTAATCCTAATTGCCCTCCTAACATGTGCAAGGTAGTTTCTTCTTCTCACTCTTCTTCTCAATATATGATCTACTCGTTTATTCATATACTTATGTGATTATCTAATAATTCATCTATACGTTCCCTTCAATCTAATTCTTCATTTTTTAAAAAAATAGTACTCCTTTCATCCAAAAAAAAACATTGCAACTAGAGTACCATGACTCTTTCACCATTGGAAGAAAAGGAAAGAAAATCCGTCAATAAAATTAAACTAATTAGCTTTATTTTAGCCCTATATAATACTCCGTAACAAAGAGACGCCGACGAACATTTTCAAAAGATTTTCCATTCAATTTTTAGAGTTTTTGGTCCAATAAATTCTCCATTTTATTCTTTAAAATTTAAAAGGAACAAAATGGTTTTTTAATTGAACAATTAAATATGTGATCGGTTCACAAGAGAGAATCCACTAGTGCAAAAATCACATGAAATTTACGATGGTTTGTAATATATGCAAATATCCTATGTTTGTCACATTACCACGATTTTCTACATTTTTTTAAGTAATTTAAAGGTTATTTTACAATGGGTTCAAAACCTCTTGTTAAGATCTCATAAAACTGGTAAAATAACTACATATAAAGTTGATTAAATCTTAAATACTCAATTTTAAATAGGTTTTTTAAGATAATCCTATCAACTTACCCGACCCACCGAAATATATAACTAGTATGACGGTTTTTTTTTTAAATCAACTAAATAAAATTATTTTTTACCTCATAAAGTATATTTGTTATAGCTAAAAGACGAAAAAAAATATATATGACGATGGAGTAAAGGAGTGAATATGATCTCTACTATTAATTTTAAAATTAATAGTTAAAAATTTTTTAACTTTACTAATAGATTTTTTTAAAAAAAAATAAATGTAGAATTGATTTATATATTCTCAGAAAAAAACACACCACAACAATTTTGAGAATTAAAAAATAAAAAATCTACTTTTTCCATTTCTTCTTAAAGCAAAAATTGGAGTAGGACTATATGGGATCGAGCTTTTTATTCAAGTGGTTTGACTATGACGTCAGAATTTTACTTTACTCCGTATTGTCTTTAAGTTTAAACAACGTCACACAAAAATTCTTAATTGGATATTCTTTATACCTACTCAGCATTTTTTGTTGCACGTAACGTCTTTGGTAGGGAAAAAAAAAAACAAAAAAAAAATTTTTTTTACATATATTTAGTATTTTTAAGGTAATATAATATCATTAAAAGATATTTGAATCAAGAGTGTTGTCTACCTCAAGTGGTAAAGGAATGAAAGAGAACCAAAATGTCTTAGGTTCAAATCCCAAATGTTTCACTTTTTATTTCTTTTACTATTTATTAATTCTTCTTCATTTCTATCTATATTTTTTTTGTTTCTATCAACTATTTCATTAAAAAAATGTCATATTTATGTTTTAATATATCATTAATTCTTTTTTATTTCCCTCTATATTTTTTTTTGTTTATATCGACTATTTCATTAAAAAAAATATCATATTTATATTTAAATTAAAAAATCACAATTTTAGTGTTTTTTTCATTAAAAAAATTCATATTTATGTTTTACTATATCATTAAATATTCTTTTTGATTTCTCTCTGTATTTTTTTGTTTCTATCAACTATTTCATTGAAAAAAATGTCATATTTATATTTAAATTAAAAAAATCATAATTTTAGTATTTTTTCAATATTTTCTTAGAAAAAATCTTCTTAATAAGTATACACCAAAAAAAAATTTCACGAAATTTTTTTTAGCACCCCCCGGAAATAAATCCTAACTCCGCCACTGCTTTGGTATATGTAACCAGTTTATTCACAAAAGTTGTGGTAGTGGTGCACTTTAGGGAGGTTTGGGGGTGGTGTTAGACTATCTACAATCATGCAAAATCTCTTATTCACGGACGGAGCCACAAACTTATCGAAGGGGGCGTAATTTTGTAAAAATTATTTAGTTCATCAATCTTCGATAGATTTTGTCTAAGTTAAGCACATCAAAACCATGATATTTTAGTTGAAACGATGATTTTTTAGTTCAAAACAATATTTTTTTAGTTCAAAACAATGACATTTTTGCTCAAAAGTATATTGTTTTAGTTCAAAACGATATTATTTTAGTTTAACTTTGTGTCATTAATTGTTGTATATATTTTCTCTTTAAACGAATAAAACGTCGTCGTTTTAGTCTATAACGACATTATTTTTCTCTAAAAAGACATTTTTTGAAACTTTACGATTCAATATATAATTTGTTGTTCTCTTAGCATATAATAGCGCGTAATAAGATATACAAATTTTAAACTAGCATAATTTATTATCTGATGGTTGAATTTAATAATATAACCTCTTGTTTCAAAGCTCTTGGACTGAATTATATTATTAAAAGATCAAGTTAAGTAAAATATAAAAGCATTGTGGTTTATTAAAAGACATTTCAAATAATTAATCTGTGTTGAATTTTCAAGCATTCAGAACTTTTTACTCGGTTATCGGATTAAGGCTTATAATATATAAAAAAAGCTACCGACGAGTAGAACAAGTATAGGTAACTCATCGAACGAAAGGAGGGGCGTATGGTCCCCCTTGCCCCTCCCTAGCTCCGCCTATGCTCTTATTTATTTATTTTTTCAATATTTCTATCCTAATTTTACATCTTATTTATTTTTTTATTTAAATTTATTTTCCCTTTTTACCTTATCCTAAAAGGTTTGTTCTACAACCATGAGAAACATCTTAGTCCTTTTCAAATTTATTTTTACTTTTTTCCCCTTTATTATGTGTACTATCATATCTTTTCCTTTATTTTTTGATTAAAAAAACAAAATTATAAAAGGAAAGAGGTTACTCTCTCTACCAAGATAACATATTTCATTCTCTTACCTTAAGCATAAACTACAACTTTGATAATTTTTTTTAAGATTAAATATATGCCAAAATATTTTTGTGTTGTAGGGAGTGGAGTAGGGAGTGAAATAGGAGATTTCCATTGACAACAAAGGGGTTATCTTTTATTGACTTTAAGGTAACCAAAACTCTTGGTTATTGATGCTCGATCTTAGCCCCCTACTCCGAAAGGAAAATCAGGATTTTTTTTAAATGTTTTTTTATGCAATTTTTACTAATTTTAAGGTTAAAAGAGTTTAAAAAGAATAAACAATTACAAAAATAGTTTAACTAGTAAGTATGGATACTTATTGTTTTGAGGTAATGGATTCAAATCCCTTTAACCTCACTTTCTTATAATTGTTTTCCCTCTTAATTTCCTTCTACTAAAAATACTTAATTAAATAACAAATTTAAGATTTTTTCAATATATTTAAAGAAAAATATTCTTTTAAATATATACATATAAAAATAATCTCATTTTTTATAATTTTTGGTTTTTTTAATATTTTCAACTAAAAATGGCTATTTTAATAACAAATTTAAGGTTTTTCATAATATATTTAAACAAAAAAAATTCATATATAAATGCAAAAAAAAAAATTATTCCAAAGAATATTTAGACCCCTAATTTTATTTTTATTTTTTTTGGCTCACCACTGCACAAAAGTTAACATCACAACAAAAACTCGAGATTTTATATAGGTGCTAGCTAGTGCTACGCCACCTAGGCACCTACCAATGGTGGATCAATAAAATTTTGGAAAAATGACCAAGAATAATACCAACTATCACCCGTGAATTAAAAATAATACGAACTTTAAAAATTACTAATTAATATACAAACTATATCCAATTAAACCAATTTTGATACCATGGCTAAAATTCAAAAGTGGAAAAACAATTTAAACTCAAAATATAATTAACAAAAAGTTTGGGAAATTTTTGGAAATTTGGGAGAAATTTGTGAGGGATCTGGCCCAATATCAATTTGAAGCTTGGTCTTCTTTCTCCAGTATGAATTTGAAGAGACGGTGAACTGTAGAAGGCCAGATTAAGCCTCGAAAAGCTCAGATCTAACCCAATAACTCACGGATCTGGTACGTAGTAGGACGGTAAGGGTCGACGACCAGTTGAAGCTCCGGCGCGTGACGCCTAGCGCCCTTAGATCTGGGCAAACAAACCCACATTGTAAGCTTCCCGTGTTACGCTTAGTCAAGGAGGAGAGGGAAATAGGCAGTAGGTGGGGCGAATGGTGAAAACAGAGAAAAAAGATAGGTTGAGGGTGACCTATCGGCGGCTATTTGCCTCATCGGGATACATTTTAGTCCAAATTAATTCGGATAATTGAAACAAAATAGAGACGAGGAGATATGCATACACCGAAAAAGATGGATCGAATGAAGAACAAAAAGAGGAGGATTTCAAATGAATGTTTGGAGATGTGCATACTGCCGAGTCAATTAAATGGGGTGAGAATTGAGATGGGCTCAGAAGAAGCTATGGGGGTGGCCCTTTCTCCAGGAAGAAGACGATGAACAGTAAACTAGTTTACTCCAATTTTACAAAAATTTTTCAAACTTCTAGTTAATTATATTTTGAGTTTAAATTGTTTTTCCGCTTTTGAATTTTAGCCATGTATCAAAATTGGTTTAATTGGATATAGTTTGTATATCAATTAGTAATTTTTAAAGTTCGTATTATTTTTGGTTCACGGGTGATAGTTGGTATTATTTTTGGTCATTTTTCCTAAAATTTTTGAAAGTACACAGTTTTGTATATATGTGTATATATAAACAACACTGTTTTGAATTAAAATGATACTCCCTCCGTTCGGCAAAACATGTAGTTGAGTATTCACACACGATTCTTTAGAATGATAAAAACTATATAAAATATTCATTTTTTTAATAAATTTTTTAACAAGTTTATACTTATTAATAATAACTATGAAATTATTTAAAAAACTAGCTATTTTATATAGTTTTTATCTCCTAAAAAGTGTGCGTGAATAGTAAAGTGACATATTTTGCAGAACGGAGGGAGTATTATTTTGTTGGTTTAAATTAACAATAATTATCTCGATCTATAATATAAAAACAAATGATAATGTTTTATGGTAAACTATCATCGATTTAGAAGAAGAAGAACTCATCGGTTTAGGATAAAATGTCATTGTTTTTTCTATCAAATCTCAGCTAGCTCATCTCAATTTAACATCGAATAACTCCAATGCTATCAAATTTATAAAATTTCTTTCAAATTATTATGTCATGAACAAGTAGGGTTGTTTAATACTCGAAAAAAATAGACTCGAACTCATTTATATATTTACGGGGAAAAAAAGTCGAGTATAAGCATAATTTTAAACTTAAGTCCAAATTTAGGCTTATCAGAAGACTAACTCATTACTAAATAAGCTGAACACGAATAAACAATACTCCCTCCGTTCGGAAATAAATGATGTTTGACTTTTGTACACGTAGTTTTAGGAGCTAAAAACTATATAAAATCTTATTTATTTTAATTAATTTTTGGGCAAATTTTGAAAAATAGCATGAATTTTAGGGGTAGTTGTGTTTAATAGCATGAACTTTCAAAATTTTAAAAATAATCACCAACTTTGATTCTGGTTGCAATAAGTGGCACATCTATTTTTTTTTGAAATATAACCTCTTATTAACATTCTTTGTAGAAAAAAAACCATCCAATTTTCAATTTTAAAAAAATGCCCATATATCATTTTTAAAAATAATCCATTTTCATCTTTAATTTAAAAAAATATAATTTATTTTATAAAACATTACTTTTCCCCCTTTTTTCTTAAAAGAATATACTCATTATTTACACCCGGTTAAAAAAAGAACTAATTTTATTTTCTCCATAAAGTCAGTTTTTTTTCAAAAATTAAATAATAAGTAATGTCTTTAAAATGAAAAATGAGTGCTTAAAAAGATACCAATTAATATCACAATTATATTTTTAAAAAAATGATGTTTTTTGAAAAATTGAAATTGAGTTTATAAACAAGAAAATTGTTTTTTTTTAAGGAGAAAATTGTGAGTGGGTTTAAAAAAACAATGGAAAATGTGATTTTTTTTGTAAACAAAATATTAATAAGGAGTGCACTTTTAAAAGAAAATGGTTGTGCTACTAACCACAACCACCCTTCAAAGTTGGTGATTATTATAGTATTTTTGAAAGTTGGTGCCACCGAACGCAACCACCCCTAAAGTTCGTATTATTTTTTGCAATTTGCCCTTAATGTTTTTCATAGTTTAGTATCTATTAGTAATAAGTATTAAATTGTGAAAAAAATTAATTAAAATAAATAAGATTTTATATAGTTTTTAGCTCCTAAAACTACGTGCAGAAAAGTCAAACATCATTTATTTCCGAACGGAGGGAGTAATTGACTTGTTCGCAAAGCCCTACTCTCTCATCTATTTATTGTGATCCACACTTTCCCATCTTTTCTTCTTCTTTTTTTCAATGTACAAGCTTTCTAGTTTGCACACAAATAATTTAATTTCTTCACCTTTTATTTCAGTTATTCGCAAAAAATAATTAATGTATACATATTCATTGCTGATAGTTCATATCAAATAAACTTAAAATTATTTGTATTCCATAAAATTATAATAGGATTTCATTTAAAGTATAATATTTTTAATGAAAATATTTTATATTAAATTTTATTAAGGTTTCATAATATATATATATAGGCAAAGGTTCAAATGTAAAATTGCCTTAGGGTGTAAAATGTTTAAGGTGTAAAATTCTCTTAATGGGCCTAATTTTTGTAAGTAAATTGCTAATGAGCCTAATTTATAAGTAAATGGGTCTAATTTAATTAGTAAAAATGTCAACCCCATTTGGCCCCCCTTGCCCATGCGTGTGCCCCCCTCCCCTGTTCCCCTCCACTGTGTCCCCCCTTCGGGGCTTTTTTTTAAAATATGTATATATATATATATATATATATATTTTTTTTCGTGGCATCATTTTTTGTTGTGCAAATATAACTTGATGTTGTGCACATATAACATTATGTTGTGCAAATATAAATATATGTTGTGCGCATATAACAATGTCTATGTCAGCACTCTCGTATCAACACTTTTCGTGTCAGCACTTTTAGTGTCAGTACTTTCTGTTGTGCAAATATAACTTGATGTTGTGCACATATAACATTATGTTGTGCAAGTATAACTTTATGTTGTGCAAACATAATTATTCTTTATGGGTAAATAGGTAAATGAGCCTATTTCAATTATAAAAAAATTTTACTTTTTATAATTAAAATAGGCCTAATTTAAGGGTAAATAATAAAGTGATGTATCTGTTCATGAATAAGATTATGAAGTGCAATAATAAAATAATAAAGTGCATAAATAAGATGATAAAGTGCACATGTAATATTATGGTGTGCACATATAACACTATTTTGTGCAAATATAATTTTAAGTTGTGCAAATATAATATTATGTTGTGCAAATATAACATTATGGTGTGTATATATAATAGGCTTTTAAATTAAAGTGCATAAATAAGATTAAAATGTGCAAATATAATGTTATGTTGTGCAAATATAACATTATGGTGTGCATATATAATAAGCTTTTAAATTAAAGTGCATAAATAAGATTCAAATGTGCAAAATTAAGGTTAAAAAGTGCATAACTAAGATTATGATGTGCATGATTAGCAATTTGGGATTGTTGTGTTCTTGTCTATTATGTAACCTATGTGGGATTTCAACCCACATCTTTATGCAAAAGCACATTGCTCTACCAATTGAGCTAATAGGCTAAATTATGATGCTAAAATATAAGAACCTAATCGACCTAAAGCATATCGCAATAAAATTCTAAAATCCAATTAGCTCATGATCCATAAACAGCAGGTTCATCTTCTTCTAGCATATAGTCTTTATCGGAATCATCAGATTTCACATTTCTTTTCCATACATATCCCTTACTATTGTTCTTTGAGCTAATCCTCTCTCCCCTCCCATCTGAATATTCACACAGTATGAAACATCAACAAAACAAACAAATGAATAACTCAAATACATAGCACCTATATTCGTCCTAAGAAGCGTCATTTTTATACAGAGAAACATTTACACCATAATCAAGGAATATTAGGCATCCTATCAAATATCAATGCATGAATTAAATTAAAAACAGATTTGAACTCAACCTTGATATATACTGAGTACCAGTATTAGACTGATAAGGAAATTCAGATATATAGCATTAAAACAAGGAGATATCTGAATAAAAAAAACCATATGAAACACGTCGTAACTCCAGCGATGAGTTAAGGAAAAAGGGAGCTGATGAAATAATACAAGTATACACACAGGCAGCAATTGAAATCTAAGGAAAATTTCTAGATCACTTAGCTTCAATTGCTTTTTACTTGATTTCTATGTCCAGCTCAATCATGAAGGCCAACTTTAAACCAAAAAAAAAAAATCATAATTCTAATGCTCCAAGCAGAACTTGGATCAATTCGATTTCAAATCTAAGCTTTTAAGAGAAAGGATGACATACCATAGAAAGAGAGTGGATCAATAACAGTCAGGCTCCCTTAATTATAGAGGAGTAAGCCCACGCCACAGCCATGAGGACACAAACACACAATATTATGAACCATAGAAGAAACATCAAAATCATGCACCTAATCCAGAAATCTCAGTTCGATTTCTCAAGCTCGACAAGCAACAACCAAACAAGAAGCAACTAGGAGAACCAATTTATCCCCAACCGAACTAAAATCTGGAAAGGCGTACAAATAAAACACTCACAACAACCATGGGCGATTTCACCAGATCTACAATTTGACAACCTAAAAGCTATCCGTAGTAGATCAAACAATAGAGAAAGAAAAGAAAAATAGAACTGAAAATACCTTTCTCGAGGTTCTTGACATGCTTGGAGGAGAGAGTGATCCTGATCTTGTGAATCTGCTCTCGAGGTCTGGCATAATTTGGTAAAGGCGGAGAAACCCTATATGTGGAAGCATATGGAGGACCAGCCACCGAGGACGAAGAAACGGAGAGGCGATGGAGACTTTGGCGAGGCAGGCTCCAGATCTGACGCGAGAGCGAGAGCGAGAGCGAGAGAGAGGAGGTTGGTTTTCTCAGATCTGGAAAAGTGGGCGAGAGGGAAGAACGGAAGAAACACCTGCAACTAGCTAAACCCGGTTCATTTTTTTTTAAAAAAAAAAAACAGACCCGCGTGTTCGGTTTTCAGTAAATGCCAAAATTTTACACCCTATAACAATTTTACACCCTAACCCTTCCCTATATATATATATATATATATATATATATATATATATATATATATATATATATATATATATATATATATATATATATATATATATATATATATATATATATATATATAAAATTTAGTATAAAAATATGTATGCATGAGATAGTGAGGCAAAGAGTATTATGACAAATATGTATAATCTATATGAGATAGTGGAGTACGTAGAAAGTGGGTAATTATATCAAATAAATAAAATAATATAAAATAAATAAAATGAAAACTGCTACATGCATAAAACTATGTTTCCACGAGTAACATTCTTTTCTATAAGGCTTCGTTTGGTATGGACGTGGGGGGGATCATAATGGGGAAAAAATTATGATAAGATTTTTAGGGAGAATTTTATATATAAAAAAATTAATATATTTTAATTGCTACTTTTAAAAGTGTTTTGTATTATTGCAAAAATATCATTTATTAAAAAAGGAAAAATATCTTGAAAAAATACAGTTCTATAAAATCCAACTAATACTTAAAACAATTATGTATTAAATTTTGAATATAGACCACGAATGTCATGAGAGATAGAGTAGTTATTCACACAATATATACCATTAATAGAGCGAGCAATTTACATGTATTTTTAATAATGTCAGGGCTTTGTGGTGGAAAAGATAATATCAGAGCAAAGAGACAAGAAATTCATATACCTTGGTGATGGTAAGGGAGACTATTGCCCCATCCTAAAGCTTAGAGAAGTCGACATTGTGATGCCCAGGAAAAACTTCCCTGTTTGGGAGTTGATATGTGCCAACCCAAAACTCATCAAAGCTCAAGTCTGTGAATGGGCCGATGGTGGGGAGCTCCAAATTGTCTTACTTAATGTCATTCGCACCCTCTCCTCCTCGGAGGCTATCGACAAAGTTATCGTCACTACCGTCACCGGACCACCAACGGTTACACATTCGTACACAACTTCAGCTGACTGCAAGCTTGACACAGGTCCAACTTCTACTTCCCATGAATCCTTCCAAAAAGCACTTCGTGTGCCTTCTTGAGATGTGGTGGTTGTTCTGACCCCCATCCATTATTAATTAGAATGCGTGATGAATAAAAAAAAAAGTGAAGAAGAATAACCTAAACTAGCTTCACTTCTACAAATCTTTGTTATTTTCCTTCAAATTGTCAAAGTACACAAATTGTACGTGTGTATTTCTGAAAATTGAACTCTATTTATCTATAAGTTTAATGGCAAGTGTTGGTATGTATTGATGGGATTAGTGTCTCTTGTATGTCGTACAATTTATCATATAAGTTTGAGGATAATGGATATCCAGATCCAGCATCGATCGAGAGAGCTATTTGTAAAATTGTTGGATAATAAGGGTATTTCATTGTTATCTTCTTATTGATATTTGTATGCATCTAAATTGGAACGGAAGTGATTCAAGCAATGAAAAAGGTAACTATGAGAATGAATCAAGAAAAAACACCACACACAATCTTTTATGAGGTTTGAATTATTTAATCCCACGTACTTAGCAGGCCTGGCCCAGAGATTAGGGGAGGTTAGGCGCTCGCTCAATGTCTAAAAAAATTAAATTGGGACTGAATAATAATAAAAATATATATATTTCTCGTGATCCTCGGGATTATGATTTCCGAGTTACGTTTTGAGGATGAAACCCCTCGTTGGATCTTGCGCACCAAGTACAGGTTGAAAGTTTGAAATTCGAAAGTTCAGTTGTGAAAGTGGGATTTCATACCCAAAGTTCTCGTGTGAGGCCCGTTGGAGACTCGGAGTTAACACACATTTACCTGTCCTAAATACTAAGTCGGGAAAGCATTTCCGCGTAAACCAACAACCCCGTAAATACAAGGTGCCACAGCGGAGCCGGGTCAAAACATGTTTATTATGTGGTTAATCTACTACACATTTATATGGTCGAGTGACAAGTCATTTCCAATTATTGGCCATGAACGTACGTCCCACGCTAGACACCACACAACATTAGGTAAGATCATGCATATATATACCTAAAAAAATAAAGCGGGCATAGGATCATATCAAAGCCCGCATAGCTGCACCCCACATATAAGCACACACATATGCTAAGCCTAATATCATGCTTCTAATGCATGACATCAATATTAACACACAGGACATGCTCGCAGTTTATATATATACAGAATAATAAATAGGGCCCTAGCACAATGGCATATCCCTCTCCTACCTCCACCCCCCTTCCCGATAGGGCGGAGACTGGTCAGCTCATGAATGCATTTCATTTCCAATTCATTTATATTATCATCATGCTCATAATCATCGTGCTCGTAATCATCATCATGCTCATAACAGTAATAAGGTGTTGCTCATGACTCATATGACTCAGGACAAGACCCGATGGGACTGGGCTGTCCTATGACCCTAGCAACGACTCTAGTTAACTTCACAGATAACGGCTGTTCTGCTTACAAACGCATAAAGAATAAGTATGCTTATATGTTAATGCAACCTAGCATGATACTACATGGCATGCTATTATGAAATATAGCACCCAGCAGTGGCGGAGCCAGAAAAATTTCGAAGGGGGGGCACAATTATAAGTGTACGATAGAGTTGTGGATTAAATTGACATAAAGAATTATATATAATATGATAATAAATTATGTTATTTTAAGATAAAATGTTATCGGTTTATGATAAAACGCTATCATTTTTTCGGGCCTAAAAAAAGAAATATAAATATATAAATGAAATATCCGAAAAAAAAAATTAACTAAATAAGTATAGGAAACACAATATAATAAACATTAAGTTAAAGTTATGGTTGTTATATGAGCTAAAGCTTGGCTCGAGTTTAGCTCAATAAAAGTTCGGCTTGAGCGTCATTTACAAAATGAGTTGATTACGAGCACATTTTGATGCTCAATTCATATTTCAGCTCGGATCCATTAAAACTCAAATAGCACGAATTTTGTGAAATTTACAAATTTTCTTTTAACTTACTATGTCATGAGCAAGTAAAGTTGCATAATACTTGGGAAAAAAAACTCAGCTCGATTAATCTCGTTCACTTACTAAACAAGTCGAGTATGAGTTTAAGTTCAAATATAGGTTCGACTCGAGCTTGACTTGTTTCTAAATGAGCTAAATATAATCAAACAATACTAGACTCGTTTGACTCGAATAACAACCTAGTTAATATATAACTTGTTGCACTCATAACATATAATAATGTATAACCCGATATAAAATTTGTAAACTTGTATAACTTCTTATCCAATTGTCGAAATGGTTAGTATAACCTCTCATTTCGAAGCTCTCAAGATTAATTATAGTATGTGAATTTTAATTTAAGTAAAATATAAAAGCATTATAGTATATTGAAACAAAATTAAAGTGATTAATATACCTTTAATTTTAAAACAGCCATACCTTTTTACTCAGATGTCGGATTAAGGCGTATTATATATCAAAACGAAGCTATTGACGAGGAGAATACACATAGGTAGTTCGTCAAATGAGAGAGGGTGCACGTGCCCCCCTAATCCCCCCTTCAGCTCCGCCCCTGGCACCCAGTACATCATTCACATATAAACAGGGATAGGTCTGATCAATCTGAGTAAGCCCCGAGGGAACTTACCTGGAGAAGGGCTGAATCCAAAGCAATCATAGCAATGTAAGCAAGCAGATCCAATCAAGTCACAGATCATCTAGTGAGTAATACATAATATGCATAAGTCTAAGTCTACTCACATAATGACCATTCACATAAATCACATAAGTCAAAGATCTTATTCCACAACTTTGGCATATTATCACCATCATCAACATCATCTCAGTTCAACATCTTATCTCATCATATATCATTATATAATATCACGTATATCATCTTATCATTCCATATTATCTCAAACCGTCATATCCCATTACATTTCATCTCATCAATTTTCATCTCAACATATATCATCTCACAAATCATTTAACACGTACTATCGCATCATATCTCATATAACATCTCATCATGCCTCTTAATCATTTTCATATCATATAACATCATGCTTTCATTTATATCAACACATCCTAATATCATTTTCAAGGACACATATCAACATTTCACCTCATATTTCATATTTAACAATTATAACACATCACAACATGCTTATCAGATTAATATCTCATCAAAGATAATATATCATATCATATCATGGAAATATCGGCATACCATAATTTATATTCACACAAGTCATCAAATTCATTCATCAAGTCATTCATAAGTTAGATAAAACAAGTCTATTTCCCAAGATTTTCCGAAACTCTTAAATCTCAAGTTAGGTCAAATCATTAATCAAACAATTTTCTCAAATCATACTTAGTCAAAATTAATCCATTTATAAAACATAACTCTTTACCTTGACTTATTATCTTATATTTTATAAAAATAAATCCGAAAAAGTTAGAACATTTCCAAAAATCCTCTTTAAAGTTATTAAATCAATTTCTGACTTTTTTTAAAATATTACCCAAATTCCTTTTTTGACCTAAGTCCAATACTATATTTTAAATCCTCATATTTCTCAAGGCCATAATATATATATATATATATATATATATATATATATATATATATATATATATATATATATATATATATATATATATATATATATATATATATATATATAGGGTTAGGTTCGGGTGAGAAGGGACGAACCGGTGAGAAGGAAAGAAGTGATATGAGTGGTCCACGTATACAAAAGTTAGTTACAAATCAACGTACACGTGACTTCTTCAATTAATTATCAACACCCAACCAAATTAATTAGTAATACCTCCACTCTCACGTACCATGCTAATTAATTACACGCGCCAACACACAAAACTTACTAATTAATTGAAAAAGCTACGTAGACATATAAAAACCTTTACATCCACTTTTAAAATTTATTTTTTGACATTTTCACTTGTTAAAAAAATATAAAAAATATATTTTGAGTGTAATTTAATTTTATCTACACATAGACACCCACTTTGTATATGTTTTGTTGAAAAAAAAAATTAACAAGAAGTGGTTCAGCCATTTTATTTGTATTGGTTCAGCAATTTTATTCATAGTGATTCAGCCATTTTATTTGTTGTGGTTCAGCAATTTTAGTCATAGTGGTTCAGTCATTTTACTCTTAGTGGTTCAGACTTTTTCTTTGTATTGGTTCAGCTATTTTACTCGTATTGGTTCAACCATTTTATATCTAATGGTTCATGAAGTTATCAAGAAGTGGTTCATGAAGCTATAAAGAGTCTATTTATTTGATGAACCACTTGGTATAAAACCTCTGAACCACTTAGTATAAAACTCTGAACCACTTGGTATTAAAACCCTGAACCACTTGGTATTAAACCCTGAACCACTTGGTATTAAAAAAAAAATTTTTTAGTCACTGAACCACTCTCTATTTAGTCACTGAACCAATCTCTATTTAGTCACTGAACCACTCTCTATTTAGTCACTGAACCACTCTCTATTTAGTACTAAACCAATCTCTATTTAGTCACTGAACCAATCTCTATTTAGTCACTGAACCAATCTCTATTTAGTCACTGAACCAATCTCTATTTAGTCACTGAACCACTCTCTATTTAGTACTGAACCAATCTCTATTTAGTCACTAAACCACTTAGTATAAACCTCTGAACCACTTGGTATTAAAACACTGAACCACTTGGTATAAACCTCTGAACCACTTGGTCGTCCACATCCAATAGTCCACTGGCATAAGCCGACAGAAGAAGCATTGTAGACAAGAGTAATTCTAGTGGCCCAGCAGTTTGAATTGGTGAGTATCAAACACTAAAAGCATGTCATTCTGCATATTTTCTAGAACAAACAAAATCGAGTGATAATAATTGAAACAAATACATGGCTTTAAAAATTCAAAATCTGTCAAAACTAGAATGAAACCCAAACACTGTATTATCCACACCTGCAAGTGCAACCCAGCATATACGTAAAAACAAAATCAGCCAATCAAAGCCAAATACAGCTCCATCTGCAGTGAAAAGTCGATTGAACAAATGAGTCACTAAAGGCACGTATACAACCCCCAAAGATCAAATCTTAGAAAGAGGAAGTACAAAAGCGAAAAGATTTGATAACCTGGACCAAATTAACGATGAGTCCGAATAAGAAGAAGAGAACACAAAACCTCTATGGTGGCAGCGGAAGATGGAATGGTTGCTTAGAGTCCCTGGCACCGAATCCCTTGGTGGGGGAATGGCCGCTTAGAGTCCCTGGCGCTGAATCCCTTGGGGGGGGGGGGTGGGAATGGCCGCTTAGAGTCCCTGGCGGTGTCGTCAAGGTGAGAGAGGAGGACCCGGAGAGCAGACCGGAAGATTCCACTGAGAGAGAGAGAGAGCAGGGGACGCAAGTCCGACAATGGCGACGAGGAAGCAGCGACAACACTAAATGATGAAAGGTCAAGTTCCGGAAGCAATGATAGTGGCGAGCGTAGTCTCAGTTCCGGAAGCAATGATAGTGGCGAGCGTAGTCTCAGATCTGAAATAGAAGAAGAAGATATTAGATGTGGAATAAGCGTGTGTCTCATACGCGCGCGTAGACCTAGATATATTTCAACCAATCAGATTGCTTCTTTCCTTCTTACCGAACCGGATACTTCTCACTTGAACTCTCCCCTATATATATATATATATATATACCCTTAATAAATATTTTATCAAAGATAGGATCCCAATTATTTTTATTTCATAAAAACCAGCCTTTTATTTTAATTACCAAAAACCTCCCTTATTTTATAAGGCTCCAAAAATCAGCCCCTTGTTCTAAACCCAAAATCGAATTTCATTTGAAGTCAGGCCCAAAATCATTTCCCTTTTAAAACAACAGACCCGGCCCAAAAAATAGGCCCAAAAGCCATTCTCCCATTTTCATTCAAACATCTGAAGTTAGGGAAGGAGGGGGGCCAGACGCTGACTTGGACGCCAAGGTGGAGGTGGGGCCTGCCATCTTTTTTCAACCTTGTCTTACTCTATTTGAAAGAACCCGGCCGGCGCTATTCGAAAGAAAAAGGAAGCCACCGGTGGCTCGTGCTCTCTCTCCCTATCGTTCTCGCGCACACTCTCCCCTCCCCGAAATCAAATTAACACACAAATTCTACGAGATTAGGAAAATGGAGTCGAAAGAAGTGCTCACCGAGGGGTCGTCGTTCGGGGCTCGCCAGCGGCTCGAGAAGCTTGTCTCGGACCTGGGTCAAAGGTGAGAGTTACGAAGGTAAAGATTTTCGTAGCTTGGTGGTCGAAAGGAAGGGAAGACAAGACTTACCGAGCTCGAACTCGAAAACAGGGCGGGAGAGGACAGTGGCTGCGCTCTCGGATCTGCAGGGCTTTCTGGGCGGCTTCGCTGCTCGTCGTGGCTTCGAGGTGGCATGAAGGTGTTGTGGTGGGAGGCTCGCAGAAGGAGAAGGAGTCTTTTAGGTGGTGATGGTGGCTAGAGAGCCAAGAAAAAGGGTGATGTTCTTGGAGCTGATTGCTCACGGCACAAGGGTAAAGGGAAGAGCTTTAGGGGTGTGTTTGGGTTAGAGTTTGTGTGGGTAGAATGGGTCAAGGGGATCTGATTTTTGAAGAAGATAAGATGTTGTTTGTTTTCCACGAAAAGGGGAATCAAGGAAGGGAGGGAGGGAAGGAGAGGATATAACTTTACCCAAACTAGGACAAGATGAGTTGAAGATGGGAATTGGATAAGAATGGGTGAAAGAGGACAGAAATCGTGGTCCCGAGTTGGAAATTTGAATTTCCGACGATTGGTTTTCGGAATCTCGCTCTCTCGGTCAATTCGATTTTTAAAACCGAAATAATATCGTTATCCGAAGGAATTTTTTGAATCCTGAGAAGAAAAGACGGAATGGGTCTTCGAAAGTTAGAAATTGGGCCAGAATTCGCTTTAAGGGTTTCGAGTTCGATTTATTAAACTACAGACGAGTTTTCCTTAAAATATCCGATTTAAATCCGTTTTAAATTCTTTTTCCGAGCCTTTACATATCAGAAACTACAAGAAGAGATGAAAATGCTAACAAGAGGAAAAAAAACCTAGGTAGAGCCTCGACCGTTGCCGACCCTAACTCCGGGTGGGATCACTTGCCATCCCCACCCCAACATAAAAAAATGATTAATTTTTTTTTAAAAAAAAAAGAATAATAGTATAAGGTGAAATTTTTGTGAGAATGGATAAGGAGACATGGTAGAAATTATGACAGGGGATCTGCACTGCCCCAACCCCTCTCAACCATCTCCTATCAGAAACACAAATCGGCTTAAGGTCTGTTTGGAAACAGCGTTTCAAATGGTTGGATATAGCGTTTTGTATCAGTTTTTTTCCAACGCACTGCATATCATGTTTGGCAATTCATCAACGTTTTCAAAATGATCTCCCTTCATCTCCCATAAACGCTTTACAAGCGGTTCATCTGCAGCTCCCTATTGGAAGCGTCTGATGAAAGGGGAAGAGCGTTTGAGATTGGAAAGGATGAAACTGTCCCTCTCCTCCCTTTAGTTTCTCGCCTTCGTCACCTGTGTCAATCTTCAACTTCTCTTTCTCCTTCCATGAGAGGCTCAGGACAACGAACGTCCATCTCACGGTGAGGTTTATAATCGATTTGATTTCTCAATAAGGTTTTGAAAATCACTGATCCATTTTCTTTACATTTGTTGACAGGGGAACTTTGTAGGTTCTATTTGAACTTCGCAGGTTCCATTTTGCCTTCTCTACCAAACTCTTTCACTTTGATGCTCTTCGGGTAATAGATCGATTTCTATGCAATTTTACTTTCTCGTCCTTTGTTTCCCACTTGTCTTGATACAATTTTGATTTGCAACAACCCTAGTTTTTGATTTACATAGAATCGTACTTGTTTGTCTGAAATTCTGGATTTATATAGAACCCTAGTTCTCACTCTTTGATGTCTTACTGCTCCAATTCAGATTTTCCCATGGAGATACTAAGATATATAGAATTAGGGTTATAGGTTTAAATAAGAGAAAGTGTCCCAGATTCTGCAATTCAGATTTTGCAAATGACTTGTAGGCTCAAAAAATAAGATAAAGTGTTCACTCTACTGCAATTGTGACTTGTTATTTATATATTTAGGATGGGGTAGCTGAAGCAATTGAGATGCTAAGAAAATCTGCAATAAATTTTTATTTTACTCTTCCATATGAATCATATCAGATAAGAAGAAATAAGCCATGACTCCTGCCAGAAGTAAAATTGAAAATTTTCTTTCTGGAAGTTCTGCGTCAATATCAACTGAAATTTTTCTTGTTCACTTATTCTTCTTAGTCGCATCAATTTCATGCTTGTTATCCGATGTATGAAATAACTCCTCAATTCAAATACATTACTATTGATATGCTCAAGTCAAATACATTACTATTGTTTGGGATGTGTTTTTTTTATTGCTTATAAATTGTAAGGAATAGAAGTGCATTTTTGCTTTTCAAAGTTCTTTATCAATGTTATTTATGTTGATGATGAGTTTGTTTTTTTCCCCAGATTTTCACCTTCAATAAATTAATTTAGCTGTTTTTGCTATTGCTTTTGTGGTTATGATATGCAAATCTAGAAACTGTACGTATGGAGACAGTCAATTATAGGAAACATTGGATACAAAGCCCAAACAAGTCAACATATACACATCTTGCAGGACCATTACAAACTAGGCATATGGGCACACAGAAATCAACCACTATTTGGTGCCACTTCCACCATTTCTTTCAATACCCTAAAATTACACACACAAAATATAATTGACTTTACATATTTTCTGCATTTTTCTCAGCTGCATAACTTAAACATTGTATCCACTAGGACATCTGAGCATCCAAATGAAATAAAATTTTCAAAAGATTACAGAAGTTGTAAATCTGAATTCAGTCTGAATTCTGAATCAACTATGAAGATTACTAATATTTGTACAAATATGAAATAAGCTGTAAAATATGAAATCTGAAATAAGATGTTAAATGGAAATCTGTTTTTATAGAAATATGAAATAAGCTTTTTTACATCTATCTTATAGATTTATGTAAAAATATGTTTTTTGTAAAATAGAAATTTGTTTTTACAGATTTTATGTAAAAATCTGTAGAAAATATATGCAAAATAGGTCAAAATTTGTACATTAAGATGAAATGAAAATTTGTACATGAAATATGTGCGAAATAGGTCAAAAGTACCTATGGTAAAAAATCGACTAATTTGTACATTAAGTTGAAATGAAAATTTGTACATGAAACTTTGTTACACACACTGCATCCCGGGAGAATATCCGATAAACCCTGAAATTTCAAAAGAGGACAACAACCACCTTATAAAACTGATCACTAACCAAAAAGTAAAAAAAAACGTGATCTTCACCATTGGGAAAGATAAGTCCCTAGGACCAGATGGAATGACGATTGAATTCTACCAAAGATACTGGGACATAGCTGGCCCTTCGGTCACCAAAGCTGTCAAAGATTTTTTTCCATTCTGGAAGAATGCTAAAACAGATAAACCAGATCTTTACTTTGTTAATCCCTAAATGTGATAATTCGAAAACTACAAACAATTACAAACCTATAAGCCTTTGTTCGACTCTATACAAGGTAATTACAAAGATTCTAGCATACAGAATGAAAAAAATCCTATCGAAAATAATCCACCCACTTCAATGAGCCTTAGTTTATGATAGAGACATCCAAGACAATGTACTTATAGCACACAAAATATTTCACTCTTTCAAAAGTAGAAAGGGACGATGGATGGATTGCAATAAAACTAGATATGGAAAAAAGAAAGATATGAACAAGGCATTGTAAATAAAATTACTATGGAAAATTCTTACGGAACCACAGAATGAATGAGTTAAAATTGTTAGAGAAAAATATCTTAAGGACAATGAAATCTGGAATTATGCAAGGAAAAAGAATACTTAATGGCAATGAGAAAAATTAATGGAGCTAAAAGAAGAATTCTACGAAGGATTAATTTGGCAAGTTGGTAGTGGGAAAACTATTAAATTTTGGAAGGATAAATGGTTTAACTCATATGTTAACCTTCGAGAAAAAAGCTTGCACAACCAGATTGAAGAACATGAGATGATTGATCAATACATAAACCCAGATAATGTAACGGCCCGAGATTATGATTCCCGAGTTACGTTTCGAGGGATAATACCCCTCATTGGATCTTGCGCTCCGAGTACAGGTTGAAGGTTTTAAAATCAACAATTTCGTTTTAAAGGTGGGATTTCATACCCAAAACCGAGAGAGACCATTGGAATTCCCAAGGTAAGTTCCCTGTACCTGCCCTATGGTCTAAGTCGTGAAATTCATTGATCATACAACCAAGAAAGATTCCAAATTCATACATAAGGTTGCCACGGCGGAGCCGGGTCAAAACATGATCAAAACATCCGGAACCAAACTGTTAAATATTGGTGAAGTCAGAGTCTCGACTCTCTCTTTCCGCCATGTTAGACCCCGCAGTAATGGAGCCAAATCAACAGCAATAATGATAAGCATGATGGATACCTAAAAATGTTAACAGTGGGCGGGATCAGATCGATGCCCACTTGGGTCTGTCCCTTCATTAAGGGTGCTGCCCCCACAATATGTACACATATACGCTATACCTAATAATCATGCTTCTAGGTGCAAGGTTGTAACGGCCCGGATATAAACACTCGAGTTACGTTTCGAAGGTTGGATACCTTCGTTTGGATGTTGCAATTCAGGTACGGGTCGAGGTTTGAACCTCTAAAGATCGGTATTTAAAGCGGCGATTTCGAACCCCAAAACAATCGAAGGGCTCCTGGGTATCCTTAACCTGTCCTAAAGACTAAGTCGTGGAAATTCGTTTGAACGAAAATGCGAAAGCGGAATTAAAGTACAACTTGCCACGACAGGGCCGGGTCAAAACCAAATCCATAAAACATAGATTCAAGAAAACCTTTAGCCAAGTTAGCGGGGTTAGACAGGTTCTTCGCATTCGCTTGGGGGGGGGGGGGGATTCCCATGTCATAGGAACATAGAATAAGCATACCTAAAAACAATTTGTGCGAGCGGGGTCAGACCGAGTCCCCCCAACGTACTCTGTCCCGCAAGCAACCATACACATACACTATACCTATAATAAAGATGCTCTAATGCAGTACGGAACTTTAGATCACACTAGCATGCTCCTAGGTTATAATATGCAGAAAGAACGGTAAAGGCACCCAAAGAATGCCAAGTGGCATATCCCTCTCCTACCTCTACACCCCTTCCCGTTAGTTCAGACACTTGCCAGTTCAATGCTAGCATATCATATCTCATCATAGCATATCATATCTCATCATCATATCATATATCATGCTCATGCCCGATGGTGCTAGGCTATCTCATCATCATGCTCATATATCGACAATACTGACTCAGGGCACCCGATGAAGCTGGGCTACCCTATGACCCTAGCAAAGACTCTAGTTACTTCACAGATAACGACCGTTCTGTTTACATACGCATAAAGAAATAGAATGCTCACGGTCAATGCACCCTAGAATGATACTACATGGCATGCTTTAAATGCATATGAAGCACCTAGTATATCATATGATCACAAGCAGGAGATTTCTCTTTCGAATCTGAGTAAACCCATAAAGGAACTTACCTGAATAAGCTGAACAGCAGAGAAACAAGGCAAAAGCAGAGTCCAAGCAATGAATCACCAATAGTTGCAATGTCCAACATATCACAATCACCTAATAACATATAAATATGCATAAGTCTATCTAATTCACACAAGGCGCCTCTAACTATCATACATAACTTCACATATCTCATTTCAGATTATTCCATCTTATCTTATCATAGATCATTTCATACTCATGTCATCTCACTACCTCATCCATAATCTCATCTTGCATCATCATATAATATTTCATATTTTTTAAAGTTCACATAATCCTCAAGCATAACCCAACAATAAATTCACCAAGTTAAATCAAGTAAATCATTTTTCCAAATTTTCCAAACTCTTAAATCTCAAGTTAGATCAATCATAATTTAAAACACTTTTCAAACCATACTTGACCCAAAAATCCATTTATAAAACATGATGATAAAGCAAAGCCAATATATCACTTCAATTTCCAAAATCACATTTTAACATCATATAACAGCAATTTCCAAACAATAATATTTCTAACCCAACTGAAAATATATATCAATATCTCAGAAATATAATATTTTCAAAAAAACCAAATTATATTTTAATATAACAAAATAACACACATAAACATATATATAATCAACATATAACAATTTAAATCCTTAACCAATTTATAAAATCATACCATTTAAAATAATTCCGGCATAACTTTCTTTAAAATACATATCTTAAAATCACCTTTATAAACATAATATAATAACCTATCTCAATTAATATTACTTGTGAAGCCTTTTAATATATATATATATATATATAATATTTCCAGAAAATATATATTATCTCACCACCTCAGAAAATAACATATAATAATAGTAATAATAATCTAATAATAATTAAACATAGAGCACCTTATATAAACATAACATATAATATATACTAACGAAATTTAAAACACAAACATCACATATGTATAACCTATATATATAACCCACTCAGAACCCAAGAAGCCAGCCCAATGTCCAAACCTGACAGCCCAGCCCACAACCCGGAAGAAGAACCCGAATTCGAGCGCAAACCCGCCTGCCCTTTTTTGATTTAATGAACCGGACCAAAGAAAAAGAAGAAAAGAAGACCAATCCGGCCCCTTTGAACCCGTCTTCCCCATCCAGACGGAGCACAGAGGCGATGGAGACACGAGGGAGAAGAAGGGATATCTCCGCATATGACGGTCCATTCGGCCCCAAATTTTACCCAGGTGAGCGACTCACTAACCCGACCAAGACCCATACAACAAGAATGAAACAACAGCAAGGAGGAAGGGAGGAGGGAGAGATTACCGATCACGTGAATCTTCGACTCCGAGGGTGCTCTGATGGCCGGTTAAGCTCCAAGGATCCTGTAATCGATGTGGTTTGAGTCTAGAAGGGGTAAGGGGGTGATTGGAAGTGTGCCTTGAAAGGATTTGATTTGAAAACGAAACGAAATCGGAAAACCGACCTTAACGGAAACAGGGGTGAAGATGCTCGGTTTTGGCTCCGGCTTGCTCCTGGCTCGGCTTGCCTGGAAGGTCGGGGAGATGCTGCTGGCTGCTGCTTCGACGGAGGAGAGGATGGGTGCTGCAGCTGCTGCTACTGCGGTGCTCTGCCTCTCAGAGTCGGAACGAGCTTCAAGGAGAGGACGAATGTGGTGAAGAGGAGGAAGGAAGGAGATGGGGGTGTTCTGGTGTGTTGAAGAACAAACAGAAATGGAGGTGGGATGGTGGATTCTGGCTCCTGCAGAGACTAAAATCATTCTAAAACAATGGGGATGAAGTTTGAAATTGGTGAGTCCGAGGATCATGCCCTTTATCCCGTAAGTAGCTCATAAGTGCACCTACGAAGCCCTCACGGTATCGTCGTCGTGATCATGATATCTCCAATTGGTCGTAACAAGTATGTGATATGGGCCCCTATCACATCCTTACCCCGACTTCTCGGTTATATCATAACTCAAAAGCATCATAGCGTCCCGACTAGGTCTTAGCAAGCAGTCTATAAGTGCCCCTATAAAATGCTTGTATCCACTTCGTGAGGCGTCTTAATGTAAATCCAGTTCTAAAAAGATCAAAAGAGTTTTGTAAATGGAAAGATTGATCTCGAAATCATTGAAATTCTCGATAGCGTTTATTTTTTTTTAAAAAAAAACCAAGCTAGTCCTTTTCAAAACCTTTCAAATTCTTCAAATCCGACGTTAGTCAAGCAATTTCACACCAAAAACAAGTTAAATCCTTTCAAATCAAGATTTTGTCAAAATCTTCCGAAACCCAAATCAGTTTCCTGCATATCAATCAATCAAATTCAAAATCTAGGAGGTGGAATCATCAACCTCTAAGGGCTAGTCCCATATTCTCTTCCTAGTTTCCAGAATCAAATCAATCTATTAGTCTCGGCTCAAGAAAAATTCACAAGCTATAAGAAATGCATAACCGCATGACCAACCAATCTCCCTCCAGTACATCATGCGACAAGTCTCAAAGCACATACTAACACAATGCCACAAGGTCACATCAAGCATCTCCACATCATGCTAAAGGGCATAATATGCATCTCAACGACATATCAAAATCATAACAACGTCTCGACATCACACCAGAAGTCATAAAAGTATCTCTCATCATAGAATCAATGAACCAAAACCCATTGTCAACACATCAACACAACAAGGTCAGGCTATTAAGATTTAACAAAGGGGAAGGTCAATCAATATATCAATCACCAACACGTCAGCATACTCACAAAACATCATCTCAACTCATACAATGCCATATAACGATCATTTAGCAATCACGCACCATTATCTCATATATATATAAGTCATATTCATGCTCCAAATCAATATTCATCATTTAACATCTCCTGATCATAATATAACATCATGCTCTCACATGGCAACATATCATTATTTCATGATTCATACAACACATCACAACATGCTTCCAGAACAACATAACAGGATAGTAATGCATCAATATATCATGATGACACTTGTCACTACCAACTAGATTTCAATATTGCATATCAACATGTAATATCATTATGTATCAGGTTCATCATGGTTGCTATCTAACATCATGCCAGTTCATAATCACATAATCAAGAAAGTTTTGCACATTATACCAGTCGCAATAAAACGCAATCCCCGCTCGCTCGTCTCCAACTCTTAAGCCAAGACCAATCTTCATCTAGACTCACCAACATCAACTCGGATAATATCCCATAGAAGAAGTCCTAATTCATTCCGACACTCCAATCTCATACCTCTTTCCACCAAGCTCCCCCACAAGCAACCCACCTCTAAGAGTCCTACTCCTATCTCTAACCTCACACCCGAGTACCCTCGCATACTATATCCTCAATACTCTTACAAGTCATTTCTTACACTTCCCATACCACCTAAGACATCACACCATCATGCCCTTCTAACCACACCTCTGCTATAAGAATTCCCCGATCACCACCTAGTCGACCTATTCCTAGCCATACCCCCACCCAAGATTCCCCTAGAAAGCTCATCGAACACCGCCAAGCATTGCCTCTTATAAAGCTCAAAACTCACTCGTTCCTACTTAAGCCAAACCCCTCTCCTCTGACTTACCTCATACCACCATCGACCATCCTAACCGCTCAAATTCCTTCACCACCCTCCAACCACTCCACAAGCGATTCTCACCCACAAGTTCAAAGAAGAAGAAATCATGAAATTCATCACACATAAGGTCTACATCATATCAATTAGCATTTATAATAATATCGTCATAAGTTCATCATCAAGCATTGCAAATGTATCAAAAAGTCTCAATTAACCATCATGCTCAAAATTATTGCAAAACACCATATATGAATATGGTCAATTCAAGCTAGCAAGTTTCATCAGAACCTTATCAGATAAACAATCCAGGTTTCTCAGTATTTGCAGTTCACATTTATAGGCAAGGAATTTAGATCATGCTTAGCAACTCAGAATAGCATCACGTCAAGTCATCATAGCACATTAGGACTGTAAGGCATCGAATCATATATATCATCATAGGCAATGGATAATCAAGCAATATTCATTATCACGTCAGCACCTCAAACACGTTAACTCCATCGTCAGGTCAGTACAATATCATCATCAACAAATTCAGGAAAGATTAGCAATTCAAACGGAGAACACTCCCGCTGGCAAGTCATATCGCACTCAGTAACCGCAATCCTCGAAGCGTGCTTGTTCCGCCGACATCGTCGATCCTGAGGCCCGTGGGTTATGGGCCCACGCTTTCGCTGCGCTGCTCTATTGCTATCTAACTTCCCATTCCCTTTCCATGCGGCCGCTCGCCCAATGTATCGCACAAGAGTCCAAGTTAGCGGAGATAGGGGACTGACAAGGGCGGACAACCCAATTTCCTTTCAGAGACAAACACGGATCAAGGCTAAGGATGCCATGACTAGAGACAAGACTCCGACCCGGGAATAGTAACGATGCCCTTAAGGAAGTCTATTAGGTTACAATTGTGACAAACAAGCAAGAATTCATCATGGAGCATATCGATCACATTAATCCACACTAACATGTACCTATCTCAAGGAACAACGACATACATATTCATTCCAAAGATACAATCGAGTCCTACACTGATGCGCGTGAGACAAGCTAGTAGTCTATTATTCTATGGAAGTAGATATTCCTAGCAACTTCAAGCAAGCGATGCGGAACCAACAATGATCATGTATGATTCGAAGTCATGCGGGATTTAATGAAGATAATGAGCATCATGTATATGAAAGAATGTACAAGCATGAACAAGTGAGGTCAAATATAGCATGGCGAGGTATATCATAACAACCAGACTAAGTGTCATACGAGAATACATAAGAGCGCATAGTAACTATCACATCTAACAACAATGATCACATAATAGGTTAAGAATGGCATGTAATCATACGATGCGATACGCTTAGGAAGCATAGATCCTATATGATTCTAGCGATACATGATAAGGCATGGGAATAGTCAAGAGTGATTAAATGAGTTCAATATGATGTACATGAAAGCAAAAGGGTCACCACAGAGTAAACAAGATAACATTACGGGCGATAGATTATAATCATGTTAGGAATGAACCGTCATAGGGCATATAAAACGATACGACAACTATCACATTACAGTACAAGCATGTTCACGTAATAGGTCAAGTAAGATAGGTCACCATTTCGCGAGTCATATTGGAATTCATAAGCCTTATAGGATACTAATAGCACACATCGAACGTGAATATAATCAAAGTAATTCGACTAGATTCATTCTAACATTTATGCGTCATGCATATGCGAAATTATGATATAACGTGGTGTGGGATCATGCGAGGTGTCAAGTCATACGTTCATGCAAGCACGAGAAGATATCATAGAGTAATAGAGGGATACCACCGAGCGAGAACATGTAAGCATGCTAGAATTAACCATCACGGAAGGCAAATCGATCTTTGAATTCAACATTAATCTAATCAGGATGAGTGCAACATGTTAAGAGAACAGAAAGAGGGAAGAGCCACACTATCAGGGACCTAGCTCAAGAGAGAATCAACAATAGTGTAGGCAAGGTAGGTTTCGCATAAGTCACAGCCAAGGGCCCTACATGACGCTAAAAGCTCAACATAACACGCGATACATACATGCACTCAATTGGTTTGTAAGACGATACGCAAGCTATCAAAATAATCACATCCCAACGATGTAGAAGCATGCGAGGAAATGTAGCGATGTATAATACGCGTCTAAGTGATGAGCAATCTGACTAGAATACGGGAACATGAGTTCAAATCAGCACATACTAGGATGAAACATGCATTCACCAAGACTCAATTATGCAACATATTCTCCATTCAATGCAAGGAACACACAACACTATCATATGCAAAATAATCCACAATAGGTAATCTGACAAATAGAAAATAGATGGGCGTGCTATAGGTTCTTGTCACAGAAGGAATGATAGGCATCAAGGCATCATCGGCTAGCATGCTAAGGAGAATATCTTACGAGCATTCATACAAAGAAGAATTGATCACACTATCATGGACCTAATCCAAGAGAAGCAACAATCATATAGATTCATGTCATGTGGTTTATGCTCCCAATCAATCATCAGCAAGATCAATACGATAGGTCAAGTAGACATGCTATAACGACATCTAATCATGATATAACACGAGACCTAAGCAATATAACTAATCATAGATGCAACAAAACGAGCAGCTTTTCACTAATGATCATTCACAAGGTACATGCTAGATATTTCAAAATCATGTCATGCAATTCAGAGAAAGCCACCATTACATCCGGACAGAGATCTCTAAGGGCAACCATTGACCTTTCCCAACTGATTCATCACCCCTTTTTCCCGTGGGACTCTGGTACGACTCTTTGTGACAAGAAGACACAGGTTGATCGTAATGAGAATCGAGAAGGACAGCCCCAGAAACACCTTACTCTTTAACTCGGAATTACATCAAGAGCTAACTTCCAATACTCTCCCAAACAACCCTCATATTCAACCATGATTCCCGAAACAACGTGTTTATCAACCCGATTTCCCGTGGAGGAGACCGATATTCAAGAGAAAGACGCGATAAGACCATATAAGAAGAAGAAGGGTACTCCCGTTATCCCGTTTCCACAAATCATTCAATACACATTTCATAGTCAGGACCTACCAATCAAATATTAAGCATAACAATCACTTATCATAGAATCAGTCAATACCAATTATAATGATCTCCTTCGAGGGGAAATCGTTCTCAGGCCCAATTAATACATAAAGTACATCAAGCTATCTAATGCCGCTCTTTCAGGAGCGACTGGCCGGAGGGGAAAAACCTCACGATCTCTACCTAACTCGCCACTCCAACCACCTCGGTGCAATTCCTTGGAGTCTTCCAACCCATCTGTAAAGAATAAGCTAATATTTCGCCTAGCCGTTCCCAACTACATCCAATAGGGATGGTCTGGCGCCTTTCCTACCCACTCGATCCCTTTGGTTTGATCCATCATATTTAATAAGCCGAGTTCATATTTAGTCCAATTGAGTTAGGCATATTAAATTCATTTTGCCCCTTTAAAACATCTTCAAATCCTTTGAAATTCATGGCCAATTTTCTAAAACATACACCCCACCCTTGCGTACCTGAAATGCAAAACCTGGATCTGATACCAACTTTGTAACGGCCCGGATATAAATACCCGGTTTATGTTTCGAAGGTTGGATACCTTCGTTCGGATGTTGCAATTTAGGTACGGGTCGAGGTTTGAACCTCTAAAGATCAGTATTTAAAGCAGGGATTTTAAAACCCCAAAGCAATCGAAAGGCTCCTGGGTATCCTTAACCTGTCCTAAAGACTAAGTTGTGGAAATTCGTTTGAACGAAAATGCGAAAGCGGAATTAAAGTACAACTTGCCATGGCAGGGCCGGGTCAAAACCAAATCCATAAAACATAGATTCAAGAAAACCTTTAGCCAAGTTAGCGGGGTTAGACAAGTTCTTCGCATTCGCCCGGGGGGGGGGGGGGGGGGGGATTCCCACGCCATAGGAACATAGAATAAGCATACCTAAAAAAATTTGTGCGAGCGGGGTCAGACCGAGTCCCCCCAACGCACTCTGTCCCGCAAGCAACCATACACATACGCTATACCTATAATAAAGATTCTCTAATGCAGTGCGGAACTTTAGATCACACTAGCATGCTCCTAGGTTATAATATGAAGAAAGAACTGTAAAGGCGCCCAAAGAATGCCAAGTGGCATATCCCTCTCCTACCTCTGCACCCCTTCCCGTTAGTTCAGAGACTGACCAGTTCGATGCTATAGCATATCATATCTCATCATAGCATATCATATCTCATCATCATATCATATATCATGCTCATGCCCGATGGTGTTGGGCTATCTCATCATCATGCTCATATATCGACAATACTGACTCAGGGCACCCGATGAAGCTGGGCTACCCTATGACCCTAGCAAAGACTCTAGTTACTTCACAGATAACGACCGTTCTGTTTACATACGCATAAAGAAATAGAATGCTCACGGTCAATGCACCATAGCATGATACTACATGGCATGCTTTAAATGCATATGAAGCACCTAGTATATCATATGATCACAAGCAGGAGATTTCTCTTTCGAATCTGAATAAACCCATAAAGGAACTTACCTGAATAAGCCGAACAACAGAGAAACAAGGCAGAAGCAGAGTCCAAGCAATGAATCACCAATAGTTGCAATGTCCAACATATCACAATCACCTAATAACATATAAATATGCATAAGTCTATCTAATTCACACAAGGCGCCCCTAACTATCATACATAACTTCACATATCTCATTTCATATTATTCCATCTTATCTTATCATAGATCATTTCATACTCATATCATCTCACTACCTCATCCATAATCTCATCTTGCATCATCATATAATATTTCATATTTTTTAAAGTTCACATAATCCTCAAGCATAACCCAACAATAAATTCACCAAGTTAAATCAAGTAAATCATTTTCCCAAATTTTCCAAACTCTTAAATCTCAAGTTAGATCAATCATAATTTAAAACACTTTTTAAACCATACTTGACCCAAAAATCCATTTATAAAACATGATGATAAAGCAAAGCCAATATATCACTTCAATTTCCAAAATCACATTTTAACATCATATAACAGCAATTTCCAAACAATAATATTTCTAACCCAACTGAAAATATATATCAATATCTTAGAAATATAATATTTTCAAAAAAACCAAATTATATTTTAATATAACAAAATAACACACATAAACATATATATAATCAACATATAACAATTTAAATCCTTAACCAATTTATAAAATCATACCATTTAAAATAATTCCGGCATAACTTTCTTTAAAATCCATATCTTAAAATCACCTTTATAAACATAATATAATAACCTATCTCAATTAATATTACTTGTGAAGCCTTTTAATATATATATATATAATATTTCCAGAAAATATATATTATCTCACCACCTCAGAAAATAACATATAATAATAGTAATAATAATCTAATAATAATTAAACATAGAGCACCTTATATAAACATAACATATAATATATACTAACGAAATTTAAAACACAAACATCACATATGTATAACCTATATATATAACCCACTCAGAACCCAAGAAGCCAGCCCAATGTCCAAACCTGACAGCCCAGCCCACAACCCGGAAGAAGAACCCGAATTCGAGCGCAAACCCGCCTGCCCTTTTTTGATTTAATGAACCGGACCAAAGAAAAAGAAGAAAAGAAGACCAATCCGGCCCCTTTGAACCCGTCTTCCCCATCCAGACGGAGCACAGAGGCGATGGAGACACGAGGGAGAAGAAGGGATATCTCCGCATATGACGGTCCATTCGGCCCCAAATTTTACCCAGGTGAGCGACTCACTAACCCGACCAAGACCCATACAACAAGAATGAAACAACAGCAAGGAGGAAGGGAGGAGGGAGAGATTACCGATCACGTGAATCTTCGACTCCGAGGGTGCTCTGATGGCCGGTTAAGCTCCAAGGATCCTGTAATCGATGTGGTTTGAGTCTAGAAGGGGTAAGGGGGTGATTGGAAGTGTGCCTTGAAAGGATTTGATTTGAAAACGAAACGAAATCGGAAAACCGACCTTAACGGAAACAGGGGTGAAGATGCTCGGTTTTGGCTCCGGCTTGCTCCTGGCTCGGCTTGCCTGGAAGGTCGGGGAGATGCTGCTGGCTGCTGCTTCGACGGAGGAGAGGATGGGTGCTGCAGCTGCTGCTACTGCGGTGCTCTGCCTCTCAGAGTCGGAACGAGCTTCAAGGAGAGGACGAATGTGGTGAAGAGGAGGAAGGAAGGAGATGGGGGGGTGTTATGGTGTGTTGAAGAACAAACAGAAATGGAGGTGTGATGGTGGATTCTGGCTCCTGCAGAAACGAAACAGAAGGGAGAGGAGGAGAGATGCGGCAGGGTGAGGGGCAGTGTTCTTGTGGGCGTTCTGCAGACTACAGAAGAGAGGGAGAGGGTGAGAGATGGTGGTTCCTTTGTGGGTTTTTGTGGCCTGTGTGGTGAGGGAGTTGTTGGCAGGGGGATGGGTTTTTGTAGGAGGGAGGGTAGGCAATAGTGCAATAGGACAAATGTGAGCTGGGAATTGCAGTTTTACAAGGTAGGGAAATCTGCTCCCCAACTGCAATCTGAGAACGAGAGAGAGAGAGATAAGAAAAGGGAAAAAACAATTTGAGAAATGGTCCCAACATACCCATTTATAATCCCGAAGCTCGACCTCAATCCCGCTCACTAAAACGAAACCCGTCACTATAAGATTTAAATCGAACTTTCGATACCGAATTAAAATAATAATTCTAATCACATTTCCAAAATTTAGCACACGAAAGCGGGAATGAAATCCGTTAAAATCCAATTCAACTATGCCAAAATTATTTATAATGACTTTAAAATCGAACTTGTGCTCGAGGACGAGTTTTCTCCATTTTTAGAAATTGAATAAAATAATAATATATTTAATTAAAATAATAATAATATATTATATAAAATATTTCGGTCTTCACAAAGGCGGAATATTAACACACTAGCATGCCCCTAAGATCAAGTGCATAATAATAATAATAAGGCCTTATCACAGAATACCAAATGGTATATCCCTCTCCTACATCCACCCCCTTCCGATAGGGCAGAGACTGGCCAACTCATGAATGCATTCCATTCCATCATAATCGAATCGGCCCGCAGGCCCGACCCGTAATCATATATAAAGCTCACATGCAAATCTCGAAATCATACTCATAATATAAGTAAAGGAAGTTCCATATGACTCGATTGACTCAGGACGGGACCCAATTGGACTGGGTCGTCCTATGACCCTAGCAAAGACTCTAGTTACTTCACAAATAACGGCCGTTCTGTTTAGATACACATAAAGAAATAGAATGCTCATCGATTAATCCAACCTAGCAGGATACTACATGGCATGCTGATCATGAATGCAAGCACCTAGTATATCATGCACATAAGGCAGAGAATATCTATTCGATCTGAGTAAGCTCCATAGAGACTTACCCGGAGGTGCAGAACAACATTAATGTAGCACTAAGACAGTTTAAGGTCACCTAGTAATCACGATGAGTATATAAGTCTATATTCAATCACACAAGCACAACCATTCTATACAAGTTCACACAATCGAAAGTCTCATCATCACATTCCATATCATCATCATTCAACTTATCTCATTTTTCATCGCAAGGTCTCTATATAACTCATCAAGTACCATCTAAACTCATCATCTCAACATCTCATCATGCTTTCATATATATCACATATCTTAATATCATTTTAAGGACATATATCAACATTTTATCTCATAATTCACATTCAACAAGTATGTCGACTTCGTATCATAGCAATATTGGCATATCATAATTTATACTCATACTTAGCTTATATACCACTTCATCATCATAAGTAACTAACACATAACCTTTTATAACACATCATCATAATATCATGCTATTAGTCATGCATTCATAACATCATGTCAAGTTAGTCATCGAACAAGTTGGATTCCCAAGTTAGTTCCCAAGCTACTTCGAAATTCGATCGAGTTAATTAGTTAGAAATTCCGATTCTTGAAATCGTTCGTGAAATCCCTTTTTGATTAATCCGTTAATATATTTTTAGTTCCTATATTTTATAAGATCATAATATTATATCTTAATCTCAAAATAATATTTTTTACATTTTAAATCTCGAATAATATTATATGCTAAAACATCATCATTAATATCATATTATATTTATATACCATTGATTTAATATTTATATCGAATACATATATATATATATATATATATATATATATATATATATATATATATATATATATATATATATAGGTAATGGTTCAAATAAAAAGGGTCATAGAAATGAAAATATCCTTAAAATGAAAATGGTCCAATTTGAAGGTAAATGAGTCTAATTTAAAGGTAAATGGGCATAATTAAACGAGTAATAGATAAATGGGCCTAATTTTATGGTGTAAATGGGTAAATGGGTAAATGACCCTAATTATGAGATAAATGTCACAAACTCTCCCCTACTTTCTATTTCTACCAATATCGCCCTTATTTCAATTATAAAAATTACAGATTTTAGCCCGTAATTTTTATTTGAAATAATATTATAAGGTGCATCTATAAGATTACAAAATGCAATAAAATATGCTACATCACATTTCTTGTCTTTATTTTAAAAAGTGAAAAATATGAGATTACAAAATATAAAGTGAACAAAAAATACAATAAAGATTATTATTAATAAATGTGCATTTTCCTAATGTAAAGTAAGTTTCCTACCTAATATTTTCTTTATGGGTTGCTATTTTTATGGTGGTTTTGTACTTTAATGCGACATGTGTCATTAAATGCGCCTATTAGCTTAAAATGGTATAACGATGTGCCCATGCACAAAGGTTCGAGTTCAAAATCCCACATAGGCTATTTATGATTGTCTTTTTTTGTTCCCGTTCATGAATAAGATTATAAAGTGCAATAATAAAATGATAATGTGCACAAATAAGATGATATAATGCATATATAACATTATGGTGTGCAAATACAATATTATATTGTGCAAATATAATATTATGTTGTGCAAATATAATATTATGTTGTGCAAATAAAATGATAAGTGCAAGAATAAAATGATTAAGTGCAAGAATAAAATGACAAAGTGCAAGAATAAAATGCTAAAGTATATGAATAAGATTATGAAGTGCACAATTAAGATTATAAAGTGCATAAATAAAATGTTAAAGTGCAAGAATAAAATGATAATATTATAAAATGATGAGTGCAAGAATAAAATGATGGTGTATGGATAAAAATATGAAGTGCATGAATAAGAAAGTGTAGTGCACAATTAAGATTATAAAGTGCATAAATAAAATGATAAAGTGTAAGAACAAAATGATAAAGTGTATGAATTAGATTATGAAGGGCACAATTAAGATTATAAAGTGCATAAATAATATGATAAAGTGTAAGAATAAGATTATGAAGTGCACAATTAAGATTAGAAATTGCACATTTATCAGAAAATAATACACACTATTAAAATTAAACAATTTAGCCTATGTAGGAGTCGAACCTACATCTCTGTGCATAAGCACATTGCTCTACCATTAAGCTAATAGGTTTAAACTTAACAAGTACAAGAAATCCTATTTGGATAGCTCGGTGAAGAGATCTTCATAGAAATCCTATTTCACAAAATAAATCAGCTCAATCATAGCCAAGAATATAGAATACATATGTAACAGTATCAATAAATTGGGAAGTCTAGTCTAGTTGAATCAAACATTCGTCATCGTAGAATCTTCAATTGTTTCCAAAACACCATAATAACCTAACAGATTGAAACGCATCTGATAAGAAAATTCAGGTAAAGAGAAAACAGTCGGGCAATCAGTTTCAAGGAATGACCTCAAAATGCTCTTGAATTTTGCGAGGATCAATGGGGTTGCCCTGGGCGTCAACACCAGGAGTGATCATGTCGGGGCGCTGGTACATGTTGGAAAGCAAGAGCGTAGGACTAACACCGGGCTTGGTGTGGATCCTGGAACACCTATCGCCATGCCTGCAGGCTCCGATCTTGAAGTAAAAGGGGCAATTCACCCAGTCCTTCTCTGTTCTAAAGATCGATGCCAAATGCTCCGCCAAATGCTCTGTAATCCAGCAAGAGGGAGATGCCGCCATACTTAAATATGACATTGTTAGGGTTGTGGATGGTCAAATCGACGTCCAGACTGATGTTCGGCTGAAGGGAGAGGCCAAGACATCGAGGTCGGAGAGGGAGACGGAGTTGACGGTGGTGACAGGGCGGCGGGCTCCTTGGCTCCTTGAAGACGGACTCTTCTTGAAGATCGAAGAAGCTGATCGAGTGCAAACGAAGAACGACAATCTGGAAGGGGGAAGAACGACAATCTGGAAGAACAAAGAACGAAGATCGAAGAAGTTGCCGCTGAACGTACAGGAAGGAGAAAGGGATTTAGGGCATGTTATGGTGTCCAGTTGGGCCGGACGCCTTTTTTTTTTTTAATCAGACCCGTTTTCACTTTAAGGATATTTTCATTTTAAGGACCATTTTCATGTTAACCACACCCTATATATATATATATATATATATATATATATATATATATATATATATATATATATATATATATATAGAATATGGATCAAATGTTAACAACTCTTACGGTGTTAAATGTTAACAAATCAATATTCGGAAACATTTATCAAATATTCATCACAGTCACTCAATTATTCATCAAAGCTTTTCGACAACATTTAAGAGATTCATTTCAATTAATAATTATTGTCAATTAAAAAAAATTATCACCCAAAAAACTCAAACCCTTGCGCGTGTATACACCCCCAATCCCGTAATTGTGTTACTGTGATGAATATTTCTTAAATGTTGCCGAATATTGATGAATATTTGGGAAATTGTGAATAATTGAGTGATTGTGATGAATATTTGAGTGATTGTGATGAATATTTGATTAATTTTAATAAAAGCTTTGATGAATAATTGAGTGACTGTGACGAATATTTGATAAATTTTGCCGAATATTGATTTGTTAACATTTAACACCGTAACAGTTGTTAACACATGACCCAACCTATATATATATATATATATATATATATAAGTCTTATACCTGAATGTATACATCTTATCAAAATAGGTCCAAGGTCAATTATTAATTTAACAAAACCGCCCTTATATTTATAAAATCCAAAATCGACCCTCCTTATTTTGTAAAAACTTCTGAACCGACCCCTCCCTTTTGCTAAAACCTCAAACCGAGCCCCATTTGTTTTAAGTACTCTAAAATCGAATTCTTTTTTTATAAAAAAGGCCCAAGGTCTTTGTCTCCTCTTAGAACCCAATTCCGGCCCATACAAATCAGGCCCAAGCCAAATAGACAGATTAAAAAAAAAAAAAAAGTGGGCCCCAACCGAGGTAGCGCTGACGTGGAAGGGAGGGCCCGCGCCGAAGTGGCAAGTGAGGGCGGTATGAGGAATGGGGGATGAGGGAGACACTGTTCATCTCCCTCTTCCATCTCCCTGTGTTCGAAAACGGAAGGGAAGGGAGTGGGGCGGCTCGCCGGCAACCCTGCTCCGATCATTCATACACTCTCCGACATCTCTCCGACAACCCCAGACCAATGACGAGCAAGGAAGAGGAGAGGAGAGAGTACTCACCGAGATTTCAGCTTGCCCGGAAACGTCGTCGGAGTTCTTCGAGGCTCGTCGGAGGCGAAATCGGGCGAGCGTTACCTAGGAAGAGAGCAAGGGGGTTTAAAGCTGCAACCTTACTGGAGCTTTTGGTCGGAGAAGGGAGGAGGAGCTCTTACCGACCTTGGGAGGTGAAAACAAGGGAATCGAGGTGGAGGGCAGCGGCTCAGTGGCTTCGGGGACGTCGAGGGCGTTGCTCCTGGGATGGTGGCTAGGCTGTTGCTCGACAGGATGGGGGGAGGACCCGGCTGCTTGGCGCTTGGACACAAAACAAGAGCTTGAGCTCCGAGGCCTTCAATGGGGAAAGGAATTAGGAAGAAGAGCGGGGTGGTGGCTACTAGAAGTGGAAGAGGCGTGGTGGTGGTGACTGTGGTGGTGGCGATGGAGGCTGTTGAGCCAGTTAAGATGGAGGATGAATGGGGCTTGCTCTCGGCAACCAAAGGGGAGAAGGGATAAGGGTTTGTTTGGGGGTTTGGGTTTGTGTGGGTGAAGAGAGTCAAAGGGGGATCTGATTTTTTGAAAAGAGGAAGGGTTGTTTGTTTCTCAAAGGAATGGGAATCAAAGAAGAGAGGGAGGGAAATAGAGGATGAGATTTGCTAAAAGAGGAAAATTTGAGTTGGAAGTTGAAATTGGTCAAAGTGGGGACCAATTGTAGATATTTATATAAAGATAAGTGAAAGAAGACGGAAATTATGGTCCCGAAGTCGGGATTTGAATTTCCGATGTTTAGTTTCCGAAATCCCGCTCTCTCGGTTAATTCGATTTATTTATTTAAAACCTGAAAGAATATCATTATTCGAAGAAATATTTCGGATCCCGAGATAGAAGACGGAATCGATCTTAAAGGTTCAAGATTGGGTCGGAATTCCTTTTAATGGTTTTGAGTTCGATTTATTAAATTAAAACCAGCTTTTCTTAAAATATCCGTTTAAATCCGTTTTTAATTTATTTTAAAATTTTCTTTTCTGAAAATTAGGATTTTGAAAATCTGAACCTTTACATCATCCACCTCTAAAAACAAGTCTCGTCCTCGAGACAAAAAATCATTTTAAAATAAGGGGATGAAGTTTGAAATGGGTGAGTCCAAGGATCATGTCATTGATCCCGTAAGTACCTCATAAGTGCCCCCATGAGATCTTACAGTACCGTCGCCATGACCATAATACTCCCAATCAGTCGTAGTAAGAATGTGGTATGGGCCCCTACCACATCCTCACTCTGACTTTTCGGTCATATCATAACTCAAAAGAACGTCATAGCGTCTCCACTAGGTCTTAGCAAGCGATCCACAGGTGCCCCTATAAATGCTTGTATCCACTTCTTAGGGCGTCATAATGAAGAACTCGAGTTGCAATAGTTTTTCTCAAAAAATCCGAGTTAGTCCTTTTTCTAATCACCGTTTCAAATCCTTTAGATCCGACGTTAGTCAAGCAATTTCAGAACTCAGGAGGTGGAATCATCCACCTCTAAGGGTTAATCCCATATTTTCTTCCTAGGTTCCAAGTCAGAATCAGGTTATACCAATTCAGTTCCTATCATTCTAACAATTCCGATTCAAGGCATCTTATAACACAACAATCATGTAGCGTATTCAATGGCATGCTAAGTCATATCGAGAATAATCACACCCCATAACGCATCTAGTATAGTATCACACATAGTAGGATTCATCACATAGCAATGGGTCACATCATCAAGAAACCTGCATATAGCTACCGATCATAACAAAACACAACCATCACTCATCCATCATTGCTCTCAAGTCAAAATCAAACCTCATCTAGATCTACCAACTCAAATCCGATAACCGTTCTATGTACCATTGCTTCTCGCTTATCATATGCCCCACTCATATACAATCTATAGCCTCGTAACCATCCACAAATCTAAGCCTAATTCCCAAACCAATTTCTAGGTAATTCAACGCTTAGGTCATCGAGTCATCTCAGGATAAATTTTCTTCAACAATTCAAGCTCAATTCATAACATTCCACCCAACCATCTAGAACCCACATCTCGGAATTCACCATCGTCCAATTTCCTATTTCATCAAGCTCGACACCTCAATCACGCACCAAGACTCCTATCAACTACATCCTCATCCTAGGTGTCCCTTACCAAATTCATTCATGCCATCTATATCCTTAAGATTCCGCCCGACCATTATCCCTTAGAAAGAATCCCAAGTCACCTCAATATTCAAATCTTACTTCCGATACCACTAAGCATTCCCACTAATAATCCACCTCTAAAGATTAGACTCCTATCGTTAGCTTCGTCAACAACATCACACTACGTCCGCAATACTCAACACAAGGTTCTTTTTCCTAAATGGCCTACATATCTCAAGACAACACAAGCGCCTCACCTTGATAGAAATACTCAACCACCGATTCTCGCCAAATTCTAACCCAGAGAACCATCTAGTGCTCACTCCTAATCACGAATCATCAAGTCTCTTCTTATCCCCACTTATCCCCAATGACTAATAGACATATTCAGGCCATCTAACTCCTCAGGATGTCTCTAATCCGAATCGCTCTTCATTTCCCAAAGGTCACAATATTTTCACTTACTCCCAACTCTAATTCACTGTTCAAAATTCCACTATTCTTTCCAAATGATCGCAATTCCATGAGTCATCTCATTCTATCGTACACTCCTAGTTTACCTTATACTACAATCCTTAATAACGACACCTTACCTCTTAATGACCTTTACTATCAATCATTCCCTCAGAGCATCTCTACGTTAACCTTATTAAATTATTACCCAAGGTATTATAATCTATCGGAGTTCCCAAAATTCCACACCTGTCGGTATTCTCTATTTCCACAATAATCAGTACTTTGACATTTTACACCTTGACTATCTCCCATACTCGTCATTCAGATATTTTACTTCCAAATCGCAATCGATCAAACTTACGATCAACCCTAACAATATCCTTTACTCAGCTATAGCCCTTTCCTCCAAAACTCGTTTGTTCCTTCCTAATACCTCGACATGCAACCAATGCTACTCATACCACTTACGATCGCCCTCATATTCTAAAAATCTTCCGGTCACACCTCTAATAATTCTCTAAATTACACCTCTAGCAAGTATTCTCAAAACCACACGAGTACTTCCCAAGTAGAGGTCCCATATTTTGTTGCTTGTCACAAGAACAACCCAATTCCCAATGTCTACTAATCCTCGTCAATTCTAGCCACTTGAGTCTTAGCGATATCCATAATTCATTCCTTTACCAAAATCGTTCCTACTCATAGCCCGACTATTCTAAATCCCAAGGTCTACAACTCTTCAGGCAATCCTAGTTACTCAAGCCGTATCGCCATCTAGAACTAGTTCCTTAACAACATTCCTACTACTCCTTAGTATGATAACCCATTGATCATCACATTCCTTAACAACATTCCTACTACTCCTTAGAATTCCTCGATCATCGTGTTAAGTCTACTCCCTTCTTCCCTCCAAGATACCTAAAAGAATAACCCCACTCCTCATCAAAACGCTCACCTGTACTATAACCTCATTTCCGCAATCTTGTCACTCTCATCCTATGCCCCGTCTAAGGCCTACCTAGAAGGCTCACTCGAAATTCCTAACCACCATCTCCTATCAGCCCTTGAACTCACCTAATTCCGCCTAAGCTAAGGTCTCATTTCTATGACCCTACCCCACACCATCATCGATCGAACCCTAAGGCTTCTATTTCTCTTATCACTCTCCGACTATTCTACAAAAGGATATCATGCCATCTGATCAAGAAAGGAGAACCATCAAACATATTCCCTATGTCCCCCTCACTAGAATAGCACTACCATCAAATCATTAGCATCTGTTATCACCAAATCATTATCATTACCAATTACCAAATCAGGAATACAGCATTCAAAACTCACACCTTATAGACAAAATCAATCAGGCAATACTTACTAACTCAAAATGTCAACACGTCCGGATATCAGTGCATCGAAGCTCACCATCATAGGTAAAAGGCAACCAGGCAATATTCACTATCACTCAGCACATCAAATGTCAACATATCAAAATTTGTTAGTATATCAGTTCCAAACCTATCGCACACCATCATTCCCAATCAGCACAGAAAAGATCAGTAACTCGAACGGAGAACGCTTCTTCTTAAGACATACCATGTTTAGTGATCGCGTCCCTGGACACATGCTCATACTTCAGTGCCACTGATAACGTCGATTCTAGGACTCGTGGGTCATGGGCCCACCACGCTTCTGCCGCTTTAGTGCTATCCCACTGGTCGTTCTCCTTTCCGTGTCGGCGTTTCTTCGAAAGTAGCGCGGAAGGATTTTAAGATAGCGGAGATAGGGGAGAGATAAGGGCAGACAACCCGAATTCCCGGTGGTGTCAAGTATGGACCAAGACCAACGAGACTAAAGACAAGGTTCCTACCCGAGGACGACAATGATGCCCTTATGGAAATCTTTGAGGTTATAATTGCGGCAAGCAAAACACATATCAATCATGAAGCATACCGGTCACGTTATAGAACACTAGCATGTACCTATCTCAAAGAATAACATGATATGCATTCGTAGAGGGAAAACATGCTCAAATTCTATATCAATGCACATGCGAGACGATCTAGCAACCTATCACCTCATGTAAGTCGATATGTGATGTGCGCGCATATTGCCATATTTTCTATGCACATATGAATTCATTTTGTTGTCTTTTACATGCACATTAATGGGAAAACATGGGAATAGTGTAGTTTATGCTTAAATGTCAAATATATGGGTTTGCACGAGTTTCCATGTGATTTCGCAGAAAACAGGATGAAAATGGATGAATTCAGAAGAGCGGAAAAAGAACTCGAAGTCTTCTGAAGAGGTCGAAATCGAGTACATCGAGACATAGGAATCGAGCAGAAAGGAAACAGAGCATCTCGACACAGAAGAGGTCGATATCGACGTCTGGGGGTCGATATCGATGCTGCCAGATCGACCAAGTTGATAGAAGTCGAGTAGGAGAAGGAGAAGCTCGAGATAAGATTTTGGAGGGGTCGATATCGAGTGGAAGGGTCGATATCGACCATGCCAGCAGAGGGAATTCGACTCCGATTTTGATAGAATTATATCCAAGGCTTGCAATATCTATCCAAAGGTCGAGATTTCCTATCATCAACATCAGATTTATCATGAGGAGGCTGATTTCACCATGAAGTTTTAGCTTTTACTTTTTATTTATTTATTTATTTATCATAGAGAATAAAGATAAGGTTTCGAGTCCTTATCGACATCTACAAATAGAAGCCAATAGGGCTGAGTTTAGGTATTCCGAATTCAGTTGGAGAGACAATTAAGTTGCAATAGAGAATAGAGAGAGAGAGAGAGGTGGCCGAGTGGAGTTGTAAAGCGAGAGCGGAGTGGCTTGTTCGGTTGTATTTTCTTTCGGAGTTTTAATTCAAAGTAGCTTTCTTTCAATAACAATGATGATGATGTGCATGATGAGGAGCGAGTAGTCAACCCACTTCTAGGGTCGGGGTGAGCCCGACGATAGAAATGTGAGGTAAGTGCATCAAAGGTATGACTTTTATGCGATCCCGTCTTCTACCACATGCATGATCCTTTGCGAAAGTTAGGGAGATTCGTTATTTGCATTATTGAAGCGAAAGCCACTCATATTGCGAACTTGAATTACTCATGAATTGGATAGTAACTCTTAGGAATTATGCGAAAGCCTCTAGTCACCTAAGTGTTGATAACGAAAGTTATTTGACGGAAAGACATAAAAGTTCATATCTTTAGCATGAAACTTGCATTGTTATCGTTGTGGCATAAAACCCCGACTTTGGAAGCCTTTTAATTAATTTCTTCATAAAAGTCTTAGTTTTGTTTCTGTTCATCTTCCCTCTCCATTCTATTTTCTTCGGATCCTTTTCCGACAAATTGGTTACAAAAACAGTTTCTGTGACAAGCATCGAAATCGACCTTAAGGGTCGATACCGAGTACTAACATCGATATCGAGGTCTCTGCTCGACGTCGACTTGCTGTTTTGTCTTCTGCAGGAACTGCGCTAGGAAATCGACCAGAACTGAGGTCGATATCGACCAGTATACTCGATATCGAGTGTCTGCTGAGGTCGAAAGAATTGATCGTGAGTACAACAAAGGAAGCGCTGACCTACCTCCTCGTGGATTCGATCCTGAATTACCCTACTACTACAAGGGAGGGGATTCTTGTATTATTTGTTTGGGACAGGGAGATAGTCTAGTTGTGCTTTATTTTATTCTCCTATTTTACATAAACCTCCTACCTACTACGAACAAAATTGGCGCCGTTGCCGGGGAGGCAATCAATCGCCACCTAAGTTAATCACGATCTTTTTCTAAGCTTATTTTGCAGGTTTATGCGACGTTCTGATCACGGACCTATCCTGGAACCAATTGACGAGCCTGAACATTTCTACCATCTTCGCAACAAAGCAATTCGCATCATGGCTGACAACGAGACGCAGGCTGAGATCATAGAGCGGTTGAGAAAGGAGATCGAGGACCACAATGCTACAATCGCTGCTGAAAGGGCCGCTGCTGCTGCTGAGTGAGCCCGTGCTGATAGGGAGGAGGATGCGCGCAGACAAGCCCAAGAGCGGCTAAATCAGTATCGATAGACGGCGATGCAATACATGCATCCGCCCCTTCATGTTCCTGAATCTGCCATTATAATTCCTCACTCCAATTATGAACTGAAAATTAACTTCCTATCTGAGATTAAAAGAAATACTTTTGAAGGAAGACATAATGAATGCCCCCTGCAACACATCTCTACTTTTATGGACTTATGTGAAACAGTTGCTGATGGAGTAAACTTAGAGTATGTGCGACTAAAATCTTTTCGATGGTCTTTGGCAGGAAAGGCATTACAATGGCTTGAAAGTTTGGCTCCACGATCGCTAAGGACATGGGCGGAAGTGAAAGATGCATTCTTGAACAAGTTCTTCCCACCTTCTAAAACGGCGATGCTACGACAAAGGATCACGGCTTTCAAACAAAAGCCAGGTGAAACCCTAGCACAGGCGTGGGAGCGCTTCAAAGACTTGCTGAGATCATGCCCGACGCATGGGCAACTTCCATATGTCATCCAAGAGATTTTTTATAACGCCCTTGATGCGCCGAATAAGGAGAGGATCAATTCATATACCTCCTATCGGTACATTGAGCTTACACCAACGGAGGCATGGGAGACCATTGAGAGGCTTGTGAACTTTGACAACACCTATGGGGCTGCTGCGGCCTATGATGCAAGGCCTGCCCCATCTATGCCACTATATGAGCCTCCAAGGGAGATAGATCCTGAAGTACGGCAACAATTCCATAACGATCAAACACGCCGCCTTCAAAAGCAAGTAAGGTTCCTGAGCAACAATCAACCTTGTCAGGAGTGTGGTTCAATAAGGCATAACACCAGTGCCTGTCCACATACTGAGCAAGTATCCATGGCGGAACAACATGAGGAGGTCAAATGGACGAGAGGCCCCTATGGAGGGGGCAATCAACAAAATTGGGGTGATCAAAGGTTCTATCAAAGGGATCCCCCAACCTATAGGGCACCAGGGCACCCAGAGCGGGAGACTAAGAAAGATGACCTGCAAATCATCCTTGATGAGATGCGGAGGAACCACGCTGAGTTCAAACAAGCCAACAACTCCGTCCATACTCAGCTGCAGGGCATCAATTCTAGACTTGGGGAGATCGACGTTTGGAAGCGCAACATGGAGACTCAAATGAGTCAATTGGCGGAAGCAATGCCTAAAGCGTCCGGATCACTCCCTGGATCCACTGTGCCCAACCAAAAGGGCAAAACCACAGGTCATATCGCGGCAGTAAACCTAAGGAGTGGGCGTCAATTACAAACGCCCGAGCGAAAAGTGGAGGAGAAGGAGCCAGAACAGACGTCGATATCGACCCCCCCTGTCGATATCGACCAAAGTGACATCGATGTCGACCCTCCTGTCGATGTCGACCCTAATTCTGCGTCACCACAGAAATCGACTCTTCCAGTCGATATCGACCCCACTGCTGCCGATATCGACCTCACTACAGCCGCAGGAAGGAAGAAGGCGTTGCCATTCCCAACTAGAAAAGTGACTAAGGACCCAGCGGAAAAGAAGTTCCAACGGTTCGTGAAGATGCTCCAAGGGCTTAATGTCTCTATACCATTCACAGAGGCACTTCACGAGATGCCATCTTATGTAAGGTTCCTTAAGGATATCTTGGGTAAGAAGCGATCGCTCTCTGAGATCGCAGAGGAATGCAACAGGTTGGAGCTACCACAAAAGCGGGCGGACCCAGGTAAGTTTTCTATCGCTATAGGTCTAGGTCAATTCAAATTTAATGCTTTAGTTGACTTGGGCGCTAGCGTTAGCATGATGCCACTAACCATTTGGCACAAGGTAAAGATAGGTCCTCTGGAGCCCGTGGATGCAAGATTATACATGGCTAACAATACCGTAGTTATTCCAACTGGGATAGTGACGGACGTGCCGGTACAAGTAGGCAAATTCTTTGTCCCTGCTGATTTCCTAGTTGTTGACATAGCGGAGGACCCTGCTTGTCCAATTATTTTAGGTAGGCCATTCCTAGCAACCGTCGATGCCAACATTAGCGTGAAGAAAGGATTGCTCTCACTCACAATTAGTGATGAAGTAATAGAGTATTCCTTCAACAAGACGGTGCAAAGTCAAGGGCCAATGGAGATAAAAGCCATCAAAGAAGCCCAAGTAGAGGAAGTTGAAGCAATCTTGAACGAAGGAGCTCAACAGGACATCGAAATCGACCCAGGTAAGTCGATATCGACCACTATTGTTCAAGATTCTGTGACAGGTCATAAGTATGGGGTCGACGGAGGAAAAAAGGAGGCATCGAAATCAGGGTCAAGGGTCGATATCGACCACACCCTATCGAAATCGACCACCATCGGTGCTGAGAAGAGAGGCGAGGAGACCTCGATATCGACCTCTGAGGGTCGAAATCGACCTGATCATATCGAGTCAAAACTCCCCAAATCGACTGATCCTACAGGTGTACAACAGGGAAGGTCGATATCGACCTCTGAACATCGACATCGACCTGAGCCACAGACTGAGAAGAAGGTAAGTCAAGGTACGGATTCCTCTTGTTCAATTACAATAAAGGACTTATCATTATTTGGAAGAGGTGTGCCTTGGCATGTGCGTTTATGTAGGATATCCGATGATAGTTCAAGCCAATATGAGATAGGAGACAAGGTCTATGTTGCCAAATCTAAAGACCATTGGTTCCCTACAAGATTCAAGGATAAGAGCTTAGGTCCATTCACGGTGAATCAAATCAATCCCGGGGGAATGCAGCTGCGGGACAAGAAAGGAGTGATATTTGAGGCCCAAGCCACATGGGCTCTGCAGATGCCACCTTGAAAAGCGCAAAGGAAGAAGTCGGCCTAGTGACTTAAAAATCTAGAGCTTGTAACAAAGACTTAGTTTTGGTTTTAAGACAGCTTTTGTTTTGGTTTTAGACACTTCATTGTTTTGCATATTTTGTGTTTAGTTTTCAAATTGCAGGAGAAAGAAAAGCACACAGAAAGGCATCGAAATCGATGGCGGACATCGAAATCGACCTCAAGGTCGACATGGATAGGGTTTGTGATCGAGGCCGAATCACCCTGAAGCCCGAGCAGAAATCAGAGAGACATCGATATCGATGTAAGGGGTCGATATCGACCTTCCCTGCTGTCTGCTTCAACTCCTGAATTTTGTGACGGTTTAGTAAGTCTTCTTCTTAACCCTAGTTCTAATACAGTGAGGACACTGTAGATTTTAAGTATGGGGTGGGGGAAAGGCTTATTTGCATATTCATGCTTAGTTTAGGGTTGCATATTTATTTTTTAATGCATAAAAAAATTGACCCCCATCAAAAATTTTGAAAAAAAAGAGAGTCATGGAAGTATAAAAAAGAGCTCTATGATGCAAAATCAGATTCATTAGAGATATAACATGAGATTGCCTAGTTAAGGGAAGTTCCAATGAAGTGCAATTTTTTTTGAGAAAATCATAAAGGAGATGAAAATTTGAAGTTGCTTTTGACATGTGCGTGATAAGATGATGGAGGATTTTTTATAAAAATTCCATACAAGCAGAGTTCATATCCTAGCCTTACCTACGCATATTCACAAAGCCATATATAGACTTATTATGATCATTATTGCTCCACATATATATATTGTCCATTTTTTACCTTATACCCTATCCGGGGACAAAGTTTTTTTGAATGGATGACATCTTTGGAGTTATATGGAGTTGTGCATTTATAAAGTTGTTGGCAGGAATGATATGGAAAATTAAATGAGCGAGAAAAAATCCGATCACCTCAGGAGATAAAGGTAGGTCGACCCTGCTCGCTGAGATAATAGTTCGGCGAGATGGGACACAAAGGTGAGGAGTCCAAAGTACTAAGTATCCGGGGCCATTCATGACACCCATGTTTGCGACTCGCGAGAAGGCAGTGCTAAGGTTAGAGAGGTAAAAGCATTAAAGTGAAAAAAGCATTGAACGATGAGTGAAAGGTGAGACATTATGAAGGAGGAATGTGGAATATTTTGGAAAGAAAGTGTACTTCCCCGGATTTAACACCACATGGCCAAATATTAGCCCACCTTTAGCCTTTTACCAATCCACTTCTCTCAAGCTTGAAGAAAGTCCTCTTGATTATTAATGCAATGTCGCTAAAATTGTTTTTTGCATATTACCTCCTTTATAAGTATGAAATTGCTTTTATGCACAGGCATGAACTTGGTTGACATAAGTACCTTCTCGAGGATGGCAATTGATTGTAGGGACATATGAAAAATGAATCTATGATGTTGAGGGTTTACTTTCTTCCCCTGAATGACCATTAAGAGTATTGCTTGGGGACAAGCAAGCTTAAGTATGGGGTGTTTGATGTGCGCGCATATTGCCATATTTTCTATGCACATATGAATTCATTTTGTTGTCTTTTACATGCACATTAATGGGAAAACATGGGAATAGTGTAGTTTATGCTTAAATGTCAAATATATGGGTTTGCACGAGTTTCCATGTGATTTCGCAGAAAACAGGATGAAAATGGATGAATTCAGAAGAGCGGAAAAAGAACTCAAAGTCTTCTGAAGAGGTCGAAATCGACTGAAGACCTCGACATCGAGTACATCGAGACATAGGAATCGAGCAGAAAGGAAACAGAGCATCTCGACACAGAAGAGGTCGATATCGACGTCTGGGGGTCGATATCGATGCTGCCAGATCGACCAAGTTGATAGAAGTCGAGTAGGAGAAGGAGAAGCTCGAGATAAGATTTTGGAGGGGTCGATATCGAGTGGAAGGGTCGATATCGACCATGCCAGCAAAGGAATTCGACTCCGATTTTGATAGAATTATATCCAATGCTTGCAATATCTATCCAAAGGTCGAGATTTCCTATCATCAACATTAGATTTATCATGAGGAGGCTGATTTCACCATGAAGTTTTAGCTTTTACTTTTTATTTATTTATTTATTTATCATAGAGAATAAAGATAAGGTTTCGAGTCCTTATCGACATCTACAAATAGAAGCCAATAGGGCTGAGTTTAGGTATTCCGAATTCAGTTGGAGAGACAATTAAGTTGCAATAGAGAATAGAGAGAGAGAGAGAGGTGGCCGAGTGGAGTTGTAAAGCGAGAGCGGAGTGGCTTGTTCGGTTGTATTTTCTTTCGGAGTTTTAATTCAAAGTAGCTTTCTTTCAATAACAATGATGATGATGTGCATGATGAGGAGCGAGTAGTCAACCCACTTCTAGGGTCGAGGTGAGCCCGACGATAGAAATGTGAGGTAAGTGCATCAAAGGTATGACTTTTATGCGATCCCGTCTTCTACCACATGCATGATCCTTTGCGAAAGTTAGGGAGATTCGTTATTTGCATTATTGAAGCGAAAGCCACTCATATTGCGAACTTGAATTACTCATGAATTGGATAGTAACTCTTAGGAATTATGGGAAAGCCTCTAGTCACCTAAGTGTTGATAACGAAAGTTATTTGACGGAAAGACATAAAAGTTCATATCTTTAGCATGAAACTTGCATTGTTATCGTTGTGGCATAAAACCCCGACTTTGGAAGCCTTTTAATTAATTTCTTCATAAAAGTCTTAGTTTTGTTTCTGTTCATCTTCCCTCTCCATTCTATTTTCTTCGGATCCTTTTCCGACAAATTGGTTACAAAAACAGTTTCTGTGACAAGCATCGAAATCGACCTTAAGGGTCGATACCGAGTACTAACATCGATATCGAGGTCTCTGCTCGACGTCGACTTGCTGTTTTGTCTTCTACAGGAACTGCGCTAGGAAATCGACCAGAACTGAGGTCGATATCGACCAGTATACTCGATATCGAGTGTCTGCTGAGGTCGAAAGCATTGATCGTGAGTACAATAAAGGAAGCGCTTACCTACCTCCTCGTGGATTCGATCCTGAATTACCCTACTACTACAAGGGAGGGGATTCTTGTATTATTTGTTTGGGACAGGGAGATAGTCTAGTTGTGCTTTATTTTATTCTCCTATTTTACATACACCTCCTACCTACTACGAACAATATGCCTGACGATTCTATACAAGGTATGCGGAATACAGTAGTAGTCATGCGAGTTATGAAACTATTCAGGATTGAATAAACATCATAAGCATATCATGTATGATCAGTTAATCATGTTAGTTAGACACATAGGCAGGTCATATCATCCCGGAGTCGAATGCAGGCATGCTGAGGTATGTCATAACTATCAGACTAATTTGCAATGAAATGACTCGTAAGAGGGGTATCATGAATTATCTCATTTTATGATAACGATGCTCACATAATAGGGTAAGTATGGCATGTAGTCATTCAATGAATCACAACTGGAAAGCATAGATCCTACATGACACTAGTAACACAGGGCAAAACATGAGAATTGTCGAGGTAGTCTGAATAAGTTCAACATATTAATTATGTATCATGTGTATAGAGCTCAGGATATAGCGTGGTGTGTGATCATGCAATGTGTTAGGTCATAGGTTTATGAAAGCACGAGAAGACACCACATAGCAGGAGAGAAACATCACGGATGTCAGATGGGTGAGCATGCTATGAGTTAATTGTCATAGAAGGCATACTAAGTAACGAGGGAAATACTAACATACTAAGGAGACCAATTTACATGGACATACATACAACGAATAGTTGACTACACTACCATGAACCTAATCCAAAGAAGAGCAACAATCATGCAGATTTATAACATGTGACATATGCACCCAAGCAATCATTAGCACGACAATGCAATAAGCCAAGTAAATCATGTTGTGAATACAATCAACACATCAATCATGCAATCATAGAGAGGGCCACCATTATAATCAGACAGAAATCCCTAAGGGCAATCACCGACTCATCCCAACAGACTTATCACCCCGTTTCCCGTGGGACATTAGTATAACTCATTTTAGTAACGTCGAAGGACACTTGTATTACTTTCCGAAGGAGGATGATAGAGTTTGTGTTTAGAATCTTGTGAAAAGAAGACACGGTTCGACCATTTCAAAAATCGAGAAGAATGACTCCCTAAGGCAACTCACTCTCTAGACTCAGAATCATGACTCATTTCCCATCACGCAATCAAGTAACCTTGTATCCGATGAAACTTCCGATGCAATCAGCTTATCATCAGACAGAAGAGCTCGATAGGAGCATCAAGGTTTGAGACACGAGATACGATTTAGGACAAAAAAGTGAATGGACACTCTTCAACCCTTATCAACACACCTAACATTTTCGTGGGACGGACGACGGAATTAGGATCATTAATGAGGTTTGGACAACAAAACGACTGTTCTACCCAAAACTGGAAACCCGGCTATATAGAAATAAGGCTTCTCCCACTATCCCAGTCAGGACATACCAATCGGACTCCTAGTCTAAGCATGCAGTACTCAGCACAAAAGCAGTCAACGAGGCTAATATGACCTCTTTCAAAGTTTATAACAGCACAAAGGGAATTTATGCCATCCTTCGAGGAACGGTTGACCGGAGGGGGAAATTACCTCATGGCCTCCTAACCCATGCTACTCCAACCCTCGGGCTCCTTGGAGTCTTCGAAACCCGTATATAAAAGAAAGCTAGTATTTTGCCTACCTTTCCCCGAATTCTAAATCCATAAGGGATGTCTACCGCTTGGGTCTCTACCCACGAGTTTGATCCTAAAGGTCGGTTAGTCTAGGCTTACGTCCAATTAAATTCATTTTGCCCATTTGAAAACATTTTCCAAAACCATTTGAAATCTTCGGGCCATTTTCAAGACCACTTCAACCTATCATACTCGGTTTGCAAAACCTGGCTCTGATACCAACTTTGTAACGGCCCGAGATTATGATTCCCGAGTTACGTTTCGAGGGATAATAACCCTCGTTGGATCTTTCGCTCCGAGTACAGGTTGAAGGTTTTAAAATCAATAATTTCGCTTTAAAGGTGGGATTTCATACCCAAAACCAAGAGAGACCGTTGGAATTCCCGAGGCAAGTCCCCTGTACCTGCCCTATGGTCTAAGTCGTGAAATTCATTGATCATACTACCAAGAAAGATTCCAAATTCTTACATAAGGTTGTCACGGCGGAGCCGGGTCAAAACATGATCAAAATATCCAGAACCAAACTGTTCAATATTGGTGAAGTCAGAGTCTCAACTCTCTCTTTTCGCCATGTTAAACCCCGCAGTAATGGAGTCAAATTGGCGGCAATAATGATAAGCATGATGGATACCTAAAAACGTTAATAGTGGGCGGGATCAGATCGATGCCCACTTGGGTCTGTCCCTTCAATAAGGGTGCTGCCCCCACAATATGTACACATATACGCTATACCTAATAATCATGTTTCAAGGTGCAAGGCGGAATATTAACACACTAGCATGCCCCTAAGATCAAGTGAATAATAATAATAATAATAATAATAAGGCCTTATCACAGAACACCAAATGGTATATCCCTCTCCTACCTCCACCCCCTTCCGATAGGGTGGAGACTCGCCAGCTCATGAATGCATTCCATTTCATCATAATCGAATCGGCCCACAGGCCCGACCCGTAATCATATATAAAGCCCGTAAGCAAATCTCGAAATCATACTCATAATATAAGTAAAGGAAGTTCCATATGACTCGATTGACTCAGGACGGGACCCGATGAGACTGGGTCGTCCTATGACCCTAGCAAAGATTCTAGTTACTTCACAAATAACGACCGTTCTGTTTACATACGCATAAAGAAATAGAATGCTCAACGATTAATGCAACCTAGCAGGATTCTACATGGCATGCTGATCATGAATGCAAGCACCTAGTATATCATGCACATAAGGCAGAGAATATCTATTCGATCTGAGTAAGCTCCATAGAGACTTACCCGGAGGTGCAGAACAACATTAATGTAGCACTAAGACAGTTTAAGGTCACCTAGTAATCACGATGAGTATATAAGTCTATATTCAATCACACAAGCACAACCATTCTATACAAGTTCACACAATCGAAAGTCTCATCATCACATTCCATATCATCATCATTCAACTTATCTCATTTTTCATCGCAAGGTCTCTATATAACTCATCAAGTACCATCTAAACTCATCATCTCAACATCTCATCATGCTTTCATATATATCACATATCTTAATATCATTTTAAGGACATATATCAACATTTTATCTCATAATTCACATTCAACAAGTATGTCGACTTCGTATCATAGCAATATTGGCATATCATAATTTATACTCATACTTAGCTTATATACCACTTCATCATCATAAGTAACTAACACATAACCTTTTATAACATATCATCACAATATCATGCTATTAGTCATACATTCATAACATCATGCCAAGTTTGTCATCGAACAAGTCGGATTCCCAAGTTAGTTCCCAAGCCACTTCGGAATTCGAGTTAATTAGTTAGAAATTCCGATTCTTGAAATCATTTGTCAATCCCTTTTTGATTAATCCGTTAATATATTTTTAGTTCCTATATTTTATAAGATCATAATATTATATCTTAATCTCAAAATAATATTTTTTACATTTTAAATCTCGATTAATATTATACGCTAAAACATCAGCATTAATATCATATTATATTTGTATACCATTGATTTAATATTTATATCGAATATATATATATATATATATATATATATATATATATATATATATATATATATATATATATATATATATATATATATATATATATAAGTCTTATACCTTAATGTATACATCTTATCAAAATAGGTCCAAGGTCAATTATTAATTTACCAAAACCGCCCTTATATTTATAAAATCTAAAATCGACCCTTCTTATTTTGTAAAAACTTCCAAACCGACCCCACCCTTTTGCTAAAACCTCAAACCGAGACCCACTTGTTTTAAATACTCTAAAACCGAATTCTTTTTTTTGTAAAAAGGCCCAAGGTCTTTGTCTCCTCTTAGAACCCAATTCCGGCCCATACAAATCAGGCCCAAGCCACATAGACAGATTAAAAAAAAGGGCCCCAGCCGAGGTGGCGCTGACGTGGAAGGGAGGGCCCGCGCCGAAGTGGCAAGTGAGGGCGGTAAGAGGAATGAGGGATGAGGGAGACACTGTTCATCTCCCTCTTCCATCTCCCTGTGTTCGAAAACGGAAGGGAAGGGAGTGGGGCGGCTCGCCGGCGACCCTGCTCCGATCATTCACTCACTCTCTGACATCTCTCCGACAACCCCAGACCAATGACGAGCAAGGAAGAGGAGAGGAGAGAGTACTCATCGAGATTTCAGCTTGCCCGAAAACGTCATCGGAGTTCTTCGAGGCCCGTCGGAGGCGAAATCGGGCGAGCGTTACCTAGGAAGAGAGCAAGGCGGTTTAAAGCTGCGACCTTACTGGAGCTTTTGGTGGGAGAAGGGAGGAGGAGCTCTTACCGACCTTAGGAGGTGAAAACAGGGGAAGCGAGGTGGAGGGCGGCGGCTCGGCGGCTCCGGGGATGTCGAGGGCGGTGCTCCTGGGATGGTGGCTAGGTTGTTGCTCGACAGGAAGGGGGGATGACCCGGCTGCCTGCCGCTTGGACACAAAACAAGAGCTTGAGCTCCGAGGCCTTCAATGGGGAAAGGAAGTAGGAAGAAGAGCGGGGTGGTGGCTACTAGAAGTGTAAGAGGCGTGTATAGAGAAGGAATATGAATAATGAATTGTGAAACTGCAGTACATCTCATTGATATGCTGAGAGCAATAATCAGAATGTTTGAAATCTGAATTCCTAAAATATCTTAACAAAAGGATAAACAATATATTTATTTTAATTATCAGCAATATCATTAATATTCCCCCTCAAGCAAGACGATCTTGGAGTAAGTTGAAGCTTGTGAAGAAGTTCTTGAAACCGAGGACGCAACAAAGGCTTGGTGAGAACATCGGCAAGCTGATCATTGGTAGAGACATGACTGACCCCCAGAGTACCATTTTGGACTTGCTCCCGCACAAAATGATAGGCAAGGGCGATGTGTTTCATCCGAGAGTGAAAGACCGGGTTGGAGCTAAGGCTAGTTGCACCCAAATTATCACAGTATATTGCTGGCTGTTGGCACAACTGAACATCTAACTCTTGTAGTAGATGGAGAACCCAAAGAACCTCAGAAGCTGTATCCGCCAAGGCCTTATATTCCGCTTCGGTTGAGGATCTTGCCACCGATCTCTGCTTTCTAGAGCTCCAAGAAATGGGAGTTCTTCCAAGATAAACAATATAACCAGTGGCAGACACAAAATCGTCCTTATTTCCGGCCCAATCGGCATCCGAAAAAGCATGGAGGATAGGAGAGGAATTAGAGCTTATGTTAATACCAAGCTGCAATGTACCTGATAGGTAGCGGAGGAGACGCTTCAAAGCAATCCAATGCTCGGAGGTGGGCGATTGCATAAATTGAGAAAGGTTGCTCACTGTAAAGGCAATGTTAGGCCTCGTTAGACCCAAGTATTGGAGACTGCCCACAAGAGCACGATATTCAGTCGGTGTATGAAGCTTGGTGTCGGCAGCCTTGAAGAGTGGTGCAGTAGACATAGGGGTCGTGACAACCTTTGAAGAATCCATGCCGGCCTTTGTAAGAAGATCTGTAACGTACTTCCGTTGAGATAGAAATATTCCGGTTGAAGACGGAATGACCTCTACCCCAAGAAAATAAGATAATTGTCCTAGATCTTTCAATGAAAATTTGGTGGCGAGGCATGTAACCAAGTGACCAATAACCGAAGAGGAATTACCTGTTACTATGATATCATCGACATAGACCAACAAGTATAAGAGGTGTTGATCATGCCGATATATAAACAACGATGCATCAGCAACCGAATTTACAAAGCCAGCTTGCAACAGGAAGGTCTTGAGCTCATTATACCAAGCCCTCGGCGCTTGCTTAAGGCCATAAATGGCCTTCCGGAGCTTGCAGACGTGATGTGGAAATCTGCTATCCACAAACCCAGGTGGTTGAGTCATGTAAACGTCTTCATATAACTTGCCTTGTAGGAAGGCATTGTTGACGTCGAGTTGATGAAGACGCCATCCCTTTGTGACTGCCAATGTGATGATTATACGAACCGTGACAGGCTTGACCACCGGACTAAAGGTTTCCTTGTAGTCCAATCCTGATCGTTGGTGAAAACCTTTGGCGACCAATCGAGCTTTGAACTTGTCCACCCTGCCATCAGGTAAATACTTCACACGAAAGACCCACCTACAACCAACTTGATTGTATTCGGGAGAGGGTGAAACCAAGTCACATGTGTGATTAGAGCAAAGAGCGTCGTACTCTGCCTGCATTGCATTTCTCCATTCCGGACTCTTTAGGGCTTGTGTGATTGTTTGTGGCTCAACTGGAGAAGTAGAAGCGTGGGATTTTTGGATATGCAGATTGAGTTTGTTGATAGGCTTGGTTTTGTTTTTTTTTTGTGAACGTGTGACGGGCCCTGGCCGAGTAGGTGGGGGATGTGGATTAGAGGAAGATGGTTTTGGAAGTGGGCGAGATTTCTAGAATGAATCCCGTGGTGGGGCTAGGCTGGTCAACTGTTGGGGATTAGATGAAGGTGAAATTAATAAATTGGAGTCCGGAATTATAGGAGGGAGTTGAGAAGATGGGATTGGAGGAGATGGGATTGGGTTAGTAGGAGACGTAATGTTAGGAGGTAGATGGTGGTGTGGGCCCAAGTTTGTTGAGGATTGGGTGGTTGGGATTGACAAATCAGTGGAAATAGGAGAATCCTGATTTGGTGGGTTGATAGCATAGTGGGGTTTTAGAATAGGTAAAGCTATTCGGCTCCATTCATGACATGGTTTGGAAATCTTATCCTTGACCGGGGACATTGTTTTGTAGGGAAATTCATGCTCAACAAATTTGACATGCCGAGAAGTATAAATTCAACGGCTAATTGGATCCATACACTGTTATGCACTTTGGGTAGGTGAATAACCTATGAATACACATGCCATTGACTTGGGTTGAAGTTTGTGGGCGTTATAGGGGCGTAGCCATGGATAACACAGACAACCGAAACTCTTGAATTTGTGATAATCCGGTAGCACATTTAAGAGCATGAAAAAAGGTGAATCATTTTGAAGAATAGGAGTAGGAAGTTTGTTTATTAGATATGTGGCTGTGATCAAGGCATGAGGCCAATGATCTAGAGGCATTCCTGAGTGAGTTAGAAGAGATAAACCGGTTTCAACGACATGACGGTGTCTGCGCTCTGACATTCCATTGTGTTCCGGTGTGTGAGGTGGGGAAGTAAGATGGGTAATACCTTCAAGTCCCAAAAATTGACGAAGAGCAAGGAACTCTCCACCATTATCACTGTACAAGATTTTTATTTTGTGTTTGAAGAAATTTTCAACCAAGGCTTTGTATTTTATGAAGGTATCTTTTGTGTCAGATTTATTTTTGAGAGGAAAAATCCAGCTGTAGCGAGTGAAATGGTCAACAAATATAACATAATAACGAAAACCATCGTATGAGACAACCGGAGAACTCCAAACATCAGAATAGATGATCTCAAGAGGATAAGTTGACACAATAGTAGACTCATAAAAAGGAAGCTTGTGGCTCTTATTGACATTGCAAGAAGCACAATCTGCTTGGTGGAAAGAGAGTTTAGACAAATTGAAATTCCTAGCTAAGAAATTAAAAACAGCCGTTGAAAGATGACCAAGCCGGTGATGAAGAGAGGCCGAGTCAGACTTATGAAGAAAATGAAAACTTGGACTAGGGGTTGGCCACAAGTACATGCCGTCAACGCAGGGACCTTCAATTAGGATTTATTGGACCTGATGTCCTGTATGAAAAAGGAATTAGATAAGAACACAACTGCATACGGACTGTTTTTCGTAAGCTTGGAAACTGACAAAATATTTTTGGAAATGGAAGGAACATAAAGAACATTGTCAAGAGAAAAAGCTTGAGAATTGGAAGGTAAGGAAGTAGTGCCGGAGTGAGAAATTTTTAAACCTGTGCCATCGCCCACAAACAACTCGTCAGGGCCATTGTATGGATAGTGAATTGCCAAGTTGTTGAGATCATTTGTAACATGGTGTGAGGCACCACTGTCGACCAACCAGTTACGATATAGGGATGTGGCTGCAACATTTGCTTGGGGAGGAGCTGCTGGAAACCTAGCCGAGGAGGGTAGGGAAATGGTTGGGTGTTGGGTGCGGAAGATGGGACATTGGGTAAGGACATGGCCTATTTTCTTGCACCATTGACAGCGCCCCCTAAAGGGTTTGCTGCTATTTGGAGTAGGAGGATTGTGTGGTTTGTTAGGCTGTTGCCAGGGCTGTCGAGGAGGGTTCTGTTGAGTCGGAAAGGAGGATTGCCATGTCGACTGAGTAGAGGGGCTCTTACCTTTGCTCTTGGCAGGTTTTGTCTGGGCGTTGAAGGCAGCAGCAGGGCCGAGATTTGTCTTGGCATCATCTTGTAAGCTCAACTCATGGTTGATAAGCTTTTCATGGAGTTCTTCAAAGGAGATGGTTGTGTCCCTGGCGTTGATGGCATGAACCACTGGCTTGTATGGTTCATCCAACCCACGAAGAACATAATCTGTGACATCTTCGGTGGCAATTGGAGCCTGCAGAGATGCAAGCAGATCAATCGAAGTCTTGATTTTCTGCATAAATTCGGTAATAGACAGGGAGCCTTTGCGAGAGGAGCGCAGCTGCTCCTTGATCTGCTTGATGTGTCCTCGAGAGCTGTTGCCATATGTGGTACGTAGGAGGTCCCAAACCTGCTTCGCCGAGGTAGCCGTAGTTACCAAACACGCGATAGATGGAGACAGAGTGCCAAGGATCGCACCATAAAGGATCCGATCTTGGCGTTTGAAGCTGAGGTAAGCCGGATTTGGAGTTGTGGTATTGTTGTTTGTAACGGTTTCCGCAGGGGCGGTGTGAGAACCGTCGAGAAATTTGAAAAGGTCATAGCCTTCCAATGTTGCTTGGATTTGCACTTTCCAAGTCAAAAAATTTGTAGAGTCGAGTTTAATGATATTGGAAAGGATTACCACGGTAAAGGGCTGGGTAGGTTCATGTGGGTTGGGAATTTGTGTTGCGAATTCTACAGCCATAGTGTTCAGGAAGCGTTGATGAGGATCGATTTAGGTTGATACCATATAGAGAAGGAATATGAACAATGAATTGTGAAACTGCAGTACATCTCATTGATATGCTGAGAGCAATATATACATACAAGATCAGAATGTTTGAAATCTGAATTCCTAAAATATCTCAACAAAAGGATAAACAATATATTTATTTTAATTATCAGCAATATCATTAATAGCGTGGTGGTGGTGACTGTGGTGGTGGCGATGGAGGCTGGTGAGCCAGTTAAGATGGAGGATGAATGGGGCTTGCTCTCGGCAACCAAAGGGAAGAAGGGATAAGGGTTTGTTTGGGGGTTTGGGTTTGTGTGGGTGAAGAGAGTCAAAGGGGGATCTGATTTTTTGAAAAGAGGAAGGGTTGTTTGTTTCTCAAAGGAATGGGAATCAAAGAAGAGAGGGAGGGAAAGAGAGGATGAGATTTGCTAAAAGAGGAAAATATGAGTCGGAAGTTGAAATTGGTCAAAGTGGGGACAAATTGTAGATAGTTAGATAAGGATAAGTGAAAGAAGATGGAAATTATGGTCCCGAAGTCGGGATTTGAATTTTCGACGTTTGGTTTCCGAAATCCCGCTCTCTCGATTAATTCGATTTATTTATTTATTTAAAACCTGAAAGAATATCGTTATCCGATGAAATATTTCAGATCCCGAGATAGAAGACGGGATCGATCTTAAAGGTTCAAGATTGGGCCGGAATTCCTTTTAACGGTTTCGATTTCGATTTATTAAATTAAAACGAGTTTTTCTTAAAATATCCGTTTAAATCCGTTTTAAATTTATTTTAAATTTTTCTTTTCCGAAAATTAGTATTTTTAAAATCTGAACCTTTACAAATAAGACATGAAATAGAGAGAAACTAAGAGAAAACCTCCTCCCAGATGTGGTGGACCAAATCTATAATGAATTTATTCCTTCCAATGAAATTGAAGATGGACTGTATTGGAAACCTAGTAAAAATAGGTGGTTCTTCACTGTCAATGCCCTAGACCACATCACATGAGCGAGAAGGACGGACTCAGAAAGACTAGAATGGATATGGAAAATCGATTGCCCGCTAAAGATAAAAAAAATCTTTGGAAGAGTCTATTAAATGGTACTCCCACGAAGATTAGACTACGAAATAAAAGAATACATGTTCCTCTAGACTGCCCACTCTGTAACCTTATTGAAGAAGACTCGACTCATATATTTACCAAATGTCAAGTTACTATGAGAATTGTGGGAAGAATGGATGAACAGATCAAGCGAATAGTGCGAAATACAGATAAAATAGACAAAACACACAAAAATATAATTTCAGAAATCTTTGTCAAGTTGTGTTTTGAGCAGAGCTCAACTCTGGCTTTCTCCCTTTGGGGAATATGGTCCTTCATAAACAAATGTGTGTTTGACAACAATGATACCACAAATTTGGAAGATTGGATAAAACACATTGAACAACTACGAATAAGCTAGAAAAAAGCTCAAAGAAAGACTCTTGATGGAGCAAAAGTCGACTCAGGCCTAGCTGCCTCGGGATTTTTCATCCGTGACTGCCTTGGTATGGTTCCTGCTTGTGGAGCTCAGGGAGATGGCGCGACCTCTGTCTTAGAGGCCGAGTGCTTTGGTCTCGATGGTGGTCTTCATGAAGCCATTAGGATGGGTTGCTCGCACTTGGAAGTGGAGGGTGACTCTTTGTTGATTATCGACACTTGCAAAGGAATCTGAAAGGTTCCATGGGAGATCGAGATGTTGATTTCAGACGCCCTCAGATTATGCAAGGCTTTCGTCGATGTTTCCTTTACTCACATTTACAGAGAAGGAAACGGTGTTACTGATAGGATGACTCACATCGGACTTAAGTCAACACTTTTCGTTTCGTCCCCTCCTGGTAAGATCGATTTTCTCGTTCATCAGGACGCCCTTGGGCGCTGGTTCAACCGACGTTGACCAAGCCCAAATCTTTGCCTTGTATCAAAACAAATATAGATAGATTTATATGTTTTTTTTATCCTATGTCTTTAATTAGTTTAGCTTTTCTATTTAATTAGATTCCTAGGGAATTTTTTCAAGTCCATGATCTTTTATTCTATGCCCTTAGGGCATTGAATTTGGTCCAACAATTTCCTCATTACATTCTCTAAAATAGAGAATGAAGAGAAAAAATGGTGATCAATCTCTAAATTTGGGGAAATCTCTTTATATTTTGGGGTAAACTTCATTATGGGAAAAACTGGTTGAATTGGAACAAAAAATATTCAGAATATATAACTTATAATTCTCCATTTTGGAGATTATTTTAGGGAAGCTGTTGAACAAGCTCCAAGCCCGCTAGATTTCCCATATAACTACTGCACCAATCAAATCTCGTAGCTTACTTACTCCCACCGTTTGTTTTTAATTAACTTTTTCAAGTAATACACGTTTTTTTAAAAAGATAAAAACTACTAAAATATCAATTTTTATTCAAATTTTTTTAATAATATGAGAATTATTACTAATAATTATGAAATGATTAAAAAAATTTATTTAAAAAATAAATATTTTGTATAGTTTTTATCACGTTAAAAAAAAGAAAGTTTTTTTTAATAATTTATTTTATTTGGTACAAAAGCAAGGCAAAACGTGGAAGGCAAAGACTTTCATACATCAGTCCACAACAATGTTTAACAATAACATATTAATTAACATTAAAAAAATGCAGGGGGGGAAACCCCAACCTTCATACATCAATGCAACTGCTTCGGTGCAATCTTAGCAGACTCCGAGAAACAAGCATTTTGATTCTCTACCAAGTCATCTGGATTTCAATCTCTTAACTGCGATTTTGGTGATTGGGATTAAACAATGTCTTCCGTTGAGTTTGATTTAGGGTGTGATTCACAAGTAGGCAGAAACTCAGAGCTACTAAGATATGAACGTCTGACAACATTATGCCAGAGAAAAGGAAAGAATGGACTCAATTCAGTTCCATACCTGAAGAATACAAAGATGTTATGTTTCTTCATCATCAATCAAAATCCCTGAAGTTGGGCGGCAGAGTGTCGTCTGTGAAATATTCATCTCTCACGTCCTTCACAGTGCAAAATCTAACCTAAAATGTCAACATACTAGAGTTGTATGTTAAATGCTTCAAATATATTTGAACTAGACTGATGACAAAACGCTAGGCCCAAAAAATTACATACAAATGAAAATGCATATTCTGTGACAGGATGAAAGGCAAATAGGGAATATAAGGAGGACAAGGTGCCATGCACAATCAGGATTGTGTTTAGTATGTTGTTGTTCAAAGAGGAGAGAGGTGAGATTTAATCGCTTGATTCCCTTCAATACTAGTTTGGGAACATTTGAGCGCGATTTTTCAAAGCTGCAATTTTTTGTTATTATTTGATAAGTGGTTTTTGTTCAAGTTTGATCCAACATATTTGAGCTCTATTTCCCAGCAGAGTGCTTGATTAGAAGTATATAATAGCTCTATCAGATTTACAAACCCCTTTCGACAGATTTTATTTTTTTTTTTAAAAAAAGAATTTTAGGTGAATTCATTCCTAGAAAGTAAAATGACAGGTTATATACTTTAGCACTTGCATTAAGCCACATAAATCATTTTCTACCAATTAGAGCAAATAGATCATAAAATGGACTAGGACGGTGACTAGAGGACCCTCACCATGTATAATATAGCGGGACATTCCTAAGGTTGTTTCTTAAAAACAACTTTTTCAAGAATTTTCATTAAACCACCTCTTTTATGATTTCATTAACAAAATATCATCAAAGGTCTTTTTTCACCATATTTGACAGTCAAAGGCGTGAACTTGATAATAAGGGGTCGTTTGGTATAAGGCTATGAAAAGGTAACGAAAAAGAAATTGAGACAATATTTTTGAGTTTAAAAGAGGAAAGAGAGGGATTTTATTTTACCCAATGCCCAAAATGGGGCTTGAAATGGAGGAAAGGTAAACAATTTTTTTTGCAAGGAAAATGAGTAAATGGTATTGGTTAAAACTATGATTAGTGGAGGAAAATAACTCCATACTCTTGGAAGTATATGAAACTATTATAAAAATTGCACCTTATCATCTCTATGCAAACCTTTGTTAAGAAAATCTTTCAATCCCTCTTCCTCTCATTTATTGCTTTATCTTCCAAGTTAGGATTCCATCTTAAACATCTCATCAAACAAAACTCTGAATCTGTATCCCAATTCGGCCAATTACTAATAACGGGGAAGACAAAAAAAAAAATCTCATCCATCACTGACCTTCAGCAAACATCAACAAGAACGTTTAACCCAAAGCCATTTCCCACAAGAAGTTGCAATTTACAATTCACTATAATAGCAAATAATCAGATATAAACTATAAGAACTTATGGGTATAAAAGTTGGGAAAAAAAAGGAGAGGATATCATGAAGCCTTGTGACTCTCACAGTAAAAACACTTTATTCCTATAGCCAAGGCACCCAGGAATCCATAAACTAAATAGTTGATAACACATGGAGCCTCGTGACTCTCAAGGTTTGTAGGGTTTTATGCCTGTGCAATCACTTGAGGAATGAAATTATGGCACCAAAATGACCTAAAAATTCTCAAGCTTTAGCCATTGAAGGACATGTTGAAGGAGCCATTAAAAGATTTAACAAGGAATTTTTTCAAACAGGATGACCTGGAGATGCAAGGACTTGGGGCTTTAACATTTTAGTTAGGCTTGCCTGTAGATAGAAGACAAGAATTTCATTATATACATAATATTGCTAACATGTGGCATTTTGTTAATGATATGAACAAAAAGATGGTTTAGAGAGATTTAGTAAAGTAGTTTACTAGTTTATAGGTGGTTTTATGCAATTGTCATATCCCCATATAATATGATAGCATGGTCTAGAGTATTAAACAACAATATATAATGATTTGAATGGAAACTAAACTTATAATTGCAACTCCAGACAAAAATATGAAATGGATGTAACATAAATGTACCAGGGAAGCATGCGATTTCAAAAGGGGCCTCACAACACGCCAAATTTTCCTAAATATAGATGGAGCTTCGACAAAGAGTAGTTGGCCCAACCGCTTTGGGTAGTAAGAGTAGAAGACATCAAACTGCCATGAACAATAAAAAATCAAAGATGTTCAGTATAAATTAATAGTCACCTTAACTTTGGATGATAAATACATATAAACAACAGGATAAGATGTTCAGATAATAAAACACTCAGATTGTGCATCAGCTTGAGGGATTCAAATTTCAAATCTAATCTAATGAATTAGAAAAAAAAACGAGAGAATTTATAATAATATGAAGCAATCAAATTACCACAAATGTTAAGAAGTCCATATCTATATTATCGGTACCAAAGCCTCGAAGGTCAAATATTCCCAGTATTTGTTCTTGCCCTGGTGGGCGCTCACTCAACGCTTTCTCTACAAGGAAAACACACAGCTTTTTGTCTTCAATTGGATCCAGGATCTGTCATCAAGCCATTAATCACATCATAAAATCATGCAGGAATATTGGCATAAGAAATATGCAGGTTCATAAAAATAAAAATTAAAATGGACCCAAACAAGAACTGCTTGCTACAAATGATTTTCCAGTCTTACTCACTCCAGGAAAATGCTTTGAGGCAATGACTATCAGCACTGGTCTTCCATTCAGATCAAGACAGTCATGCACATAGGATTTTCCAGTCTCAGCTGCAGTTCTCACTGAGTCTTCGGTAAGTTCAGATACTCCAAACTCTTGGCGCCACCTCTTTAAAGAAGAAAAGTAAGATGGAAGACCGGCATTAGAAGATGTGATTTAATACAATTGTAACAAACTATTACTCTTGAGCACTTCTTTTAAAGGAACTTCGATTAGATGTTAAAGCAATGTGCAACTGGAACTTCCCGGAAGGCACTTCTAGGAAGCCTTATTGAAACACAACCATAACTGAAGCTCATAATTGCATGGAGAAAGTGGTAATCTACTCAATTGAAAAGTGATAAGTCATATATATCATAACATCAATATAACATTGAATCCATATATAAACAGAAATTTAGTTCCACAGAAGTAATTAATCGTTGAGCCCAATTTGGATGGAAGAACATTCAAAATGAAGCTGAGGAACCACAAGCATAAAAGGGTCTCAGCTATTTCTCAACCATTATTATCCAGAATAGGAATATCCTTTTAATAATCATAGGTGAGCATTCAGTGAGTTTATATACATACAATGGCTCTAGTCAGTTTAGTGACAGCATCACTAACAGAAAACTTTCGGTCCTTGAGAAACCAAAGGATCATCTCTTCGTCATCTCGTCCATTTTTCCCCACCGGGAGATTACTATGATCTTTCTCAAGCTTTTCTTTGACATCCAACACCAGCTGAGACATTCAACGCTGTCAATCAAACCACTAGAAGATGCACATTATTGCAACAAATCATTCCAACAAAACAACACAAACAAAAAAGGGGAAAAACACACAGGATAAAATAGCTTGTACAAATAAGATGTCAAGCAAATTTAATAAATAGCCTTAGCTAACCACAAATCATCCAATTTGATAAAATTCCCAGTAAGCAAATTGCTTAATTATGCCAAAAAGTTGGTAGAAATTAGCAACAAATTAGCAGCGTCACTCTAGCATTGAACTAAATTTGATCAAGCAAAACACCAAGATGCCAGAAAAGACAAGGAATAACACAAGTTTGCTCTAAACCTCTTTCCCAATTAAATAAAGACACAAGTCTGATATGTAATCGTACGCACTAGAGAACCAACATCACAGCTCAAATGCAAAGAAAACACTATTACAAGTCAAATACAAAATTAAGAATAATCATCCACAAATAAAACGAAAACCAGAACAAACATCACTGCAAGTGTAAACAAAAGAAACAGGGAAGGGAAGCAGTAAAGAAAAAGCTAAGAAAAGAGAAAAGGAATATAAATAAAACCCTTTGGTGGTCGCAAACATTCAATCCAGTGGAATTCCTAACAGTGAACTTGCGAACAGCAGCAGGCTTGATCGAGTGCGTTGGTGAGATCAAAAAGGATGGTTGTGGCCGAAAGCAAGCCGTGTACATTCGAACCGCCATTGATGAGGAGAAGAAAACCTTAACGTTCGATGCTCCGAGTCCGAGTGATGGCATCTGTCGTTTTTCCTTTTTGTTGGTGAAACGGAAAAAGTTTTTATGTGGTGCTGGTTGAATTCCTTAACACTGGATTTCTGATTTGGGCTTTGTTGAGTAACAATCCATGATATACTCGTAGCCCAGCTCGAAAAGCCTTTTCCAAAACACTTGTGTTTCACAATATTTGTTTTTTAATTATTTTTATTTATAAAACTAATAAAGTAATTACCTGACTTATTATTATCCGTCTCAAAATTCAATATATTTTTAATCAATTGTTAAAATAAACTTATTTTTAAAATTCAATACATTAATTAAAGGATGAATAATAAAACATTAAATTTATAATGCATCAATATATCATAGTAGAAATTTCTTTAATTGGCTAAAAATAGAATGTAATATATATCCATGTATAACAAAATTGGGTAAAATCTTATATATATATATGGCAATTTGTTAAAATAACCCAATTATCCGGATTATTTGTCAAGGTTAACCCAATCCGAATTTTATTTGCATAAAACCGGATTTGAGAATTTCAGGTTTAACCGGTAGCAAGTAAGTGAGGGAGAGACTAGACATTATGAGATCGACAGCTGGACAAGTGAGAGAGAGAAGGAGGGTCGGAAAAGACAGACAAAGAGAGGGAGGAGGGAAAAAGCAAGTTGCAGGACAGAGAGAGAGAGGAGGAGGGAAAAAGAAAAGTACAGAGCTATAAGAAAAGAGAGGGAGTTGAGTTTTTCCGCCCAGCGATGGCATCAAAATGGAAGAAGGGGAAGAGGAGGGAGGAGGGGGGAGAGTATATAACCATTGAAGTCCATCTTCAGCAAATCATTAGTCCCCTGTTAAATGCACTGCAAGAGAACATTAAATGGAGGAGGGAGAAGAGTCGACGGCGATTGAAGAAGAATGGTTGGTGACCAATGATGTGGGGATGTATATAAGGAGATTAGAGGGAATGATGGGCGTCACATTTAATACGGACCAGGGGAATTAAATTTGAAGTTTCAGAGAGAAATCATCGAAGAAGAAGCAAGTGGGACATGTTTCATTTTAAGGTTGATGTGTAAGCAATTAGATTTAACTGGTCATCCATATAATACGCATCTGACACCTATTGGAATTTACTGAACAGACTCGCCACCGACTTCAGATAGAAAATGGGTAAGTGTTCTTTCTATTTAGGGTATGCGAGAGGTGTCTCCCTATGATATGGACATGTTCCTGTAAAATTGACTGTCTCCCTATGTATTGCAACAGGGGACAAATCATCCGTTTGTATGACTGTATTGTTTGGAGGATGGTGGGCGTGTGAAGGGGGCACTTGGGTCTTCAAGGGGTCATGGAGCGAGAAGGTCGTGCTGGTGGACGAAATTATTGACTATGTCTCACTGAAGAAACAGCTGATGGACAAGTTTAATGTCGATGGGAGGAGGGATGAGGTGGAGCTCACATATGTAAAGCCGAAGAAGGAGGGGTGCAGACCTTTTTCCATTGGGGATGACGAAGAACTACATGCCTTCAAGTTTGTAAACGGTCTATCTAGAGAACGATTGTGGCCTATCGACCTCCATCTCTCCTTGCGACGCAAGGTTGGTGGAGAAGTGGCAACTATAGAAGGATCGACAATGAGTGACTCAGTCGATGGTGGTATGTCTCCCTCAAGGGGTGAGGATGTTTTAGTACCGTTAACTGGGTCGCCCGTGACCCAAGAAGATCCCCCACAGACGGACCCCCCCTTGGCACTTGATGAAGAAGACGAAATTTTGGGAGCACAAGTTGTCCAAGAAAACCGAACTGGTATCTAGTCAGAACCTCAAAGTGTCCAGTTAGACCAAACTACCAACCGAGTTGGAGTTGGAGTTCGCGAAGAGGGAAAAGAATGTCGATGCAGTTACACGTGGGAAGCAGGTAATTTCTGTTAGCAGTGACCTCGAAGATGAAGTTAGCTCACGTGGTGGTGTTAGACAGGTCGCCATTGACCTTGACAGCTCCCCCGATGAGGATGATGCTATCCCAAATGTTGTTAAACATGAGAATGGGAATTCAGTTCTGACGAAGTCTTGGTCATAGGATTATGAGGCGGAGCAAGCGATGAGGGAAGTAGAGGAAGCATACGAACGCGGAAAATGGAAGTCGGGAGCTTTTCCGAATCCTGTTGAAAGTGAACCAACGGCGGCGGTGAACCCATCAATACACTGTTAAGCTCCGAGCAGGACAAGTTTTTCGGAACAAGGAGGAGGTGCAGGAGACAATAAAGTGGGCGGGTCTAGCTAAGTGCTTCACGACCAAGGTCAAGAAGTCGACAAAGAGCTTAATGATGTGGGATGCGCTGTTGCCAACTGCAAGTGGGCATGTTGGGCATCGACTTACAAGAACTCGCGGTTATGGATGATCCGGAAGCTTGTGGACGAGCACACGTGAGACCTAAATGAGGTGATCAAACAAAAGTGTCATGCGACATACACCCAGCTGGGGCAATGCCTAGTTGACAGGTATGTCCTTCACCTTTACCACTTTATCCATAGGTAAAATCAATGTCTACTTTCCCCAATTGAACTGTACACCAACCAATTATAAACTGGACAGACGTAAATATCAACTGGACATTTCATGCATTCAAACTAGACAAACGTGTTGGTCGATGCTTGGGCGCGATTTAATATAAACTTGTTTCTGAATTGAATTGTGAAGTTTCGTAGGGTCAAAGAAGACCCTGGTTACGGAGCAAGTCCAGTCTCTCATGAAGTCGTAGGTAGGGGTCACATACAACTATTGGAAGGCGTGTCGAGCCCGGTTGAGCGTGAGGGACAACGTGTACGGGACAAAGGAGGAAAGCTATCACAGCATGTACTCGTACATGTGCATGCTGGAGCAAGCCAACCCTAGGATGTACACTAGGATAGAACGCGACACGGAGGGCCGATTCAAGTATGCGTTTGTGAGTCTTTGAGTATGGTAGAGGGCTATCCCTCACCTACGAAAGGTCAACCCTTCCTGGTCTGTAATGTATATGTCGTATACTTCCTGGTCTGTACCATGTTCTTAGTTAGAGGACGTCATTGACCGGGAAACATGACGCCCAAGCGTAGAGACATGACGCTAGTTCGATTGTACATGCCACACTTAACGACTGAAGTTGTTTCCTGTCCAGGTCATATTAATGGACGGGGGGTTCTTGAAGGGGAAGTTTTGAGGGTGCCTGCTATTTGCTACTATACAAGACGCTGATGACTCCATATACCCTGTCGCGTTCGCCATGGTGGACGGAGAGAATGATGGGTCCTGGGGGTTCTTCTTCAGGCAGATGTTGTGTGTCGTTGAAGACACGACTGATCTTATGTGGATATCTAACCACCACATTAGCATCGAGAAAGGCATATGGGATAGCTACGTATTTGAGAAGCACGACAAATGCACATGACACTTATTTCAAAATGTTCGGTTCTGGTTTAAGGTTGGGATTTTGCAAGACCAATTCTTCTCGATGGCTAAAGCTTACCGCTACGATGAGTTTCAGCCTCTATACGCAAACTTCTGTGCACGGGCTCCAACAGCGGGCCAATACCTCAAGGAGATCGGGTTCAACAATTGGGCAAGGGCATTCTACACGGGGAATAGGTACAACATCACAACCACTAATAACTCCAAGTGCTTGAACTCGGTGTTCAAACATCCTCGTGATTTGCCGCTAATAGCCCTTATAGATGTCATCCTTGAGATTGTCTGCAAGTGGTTCATCACTCGGAGAGAGAGAAGCGGAGCTTAGTGGAAAGTCGTTAGCGACTGGGTTGCTACCGCCATCAGATCAAACTTCGCGTTGTCCCTTTCCATGATCATCGGGCCGCTGAGTCCTCATGAGTTCGAGGTACACAAGGGAACTTCCATCTGACTTGTTAACCTCACGGGTCGTTTATTCAACCATAGAAGCTTCAACGTCAACCAGTACCCATGTGCGCACGCACTCGCCGCAGCCCAAGTGCGCGGGGTCGATGTCTACTCGCTTGTCAACGACTTCTACAAGGTGGACGCGTGGCGTGCATGCTACCAGGACGTGATCTACCCAGTTTCGTCTCGAGACACATGACGGGTACCCCAGGCAATCGACAATGAGACTTGCCCCCCCTATCAAGCCACGACCTGGGAGGCCGAAGACGTCACGCTACCCATCCCAGTGGGAAAGGAAGTTCCCGAAGCGGCGCCACAACTAGCAAACCTGTTAGCACTCTACTTGGCAGTAAATAACTATTACATGCCAGTTAAACTTTTTGACATGACAGATAATGGTAACGACATGACACTATGTAGTTACCGCATTTTGTGTGTCGGTGTCCATCACATGGAAATGTTAACGCTCCATCTTTTGCTTTTCAGAATGTAGTTAAACTGCAATTTGTAATTAAGGCTTATTGGACCTTGTCAACCATTTCAGTATGTACATGACATGCACTGATATTAACATGCCGGGGTTATATTTTTGACATGACACAGTTGATAGTGGTAAGTATGATTCTATTGGAAATTTCAACCCCTTAAACATACATAGAAGTGCCAACCACGACAATCGAACAAATCACATGACACCATAGTTTCAAAACCTACGCGCAAAGAACCCAAAACGACAAAAAAGTGGATAGGAATATCACCCACAGAAAATCCAACGTAAAAACCAGTGTTAAAGCAACCGACAATTGTCCAAACAACAATGTTCTTAGCAAGTGAGAAGGAGGAAATGACTATTGAGGATCGGGGTTGGGTCTGAAGGCACCGTGGAAGATAGCGACAATCTCCTCTACGTAACGAAAAAGAAATATGTCAAACAAAATTCGTAGCACTGTGGAAGATAGCAGTACACAACGATGAAGGCGTCGTCCACCCTTTGGAAGACGCGGTCACCTGATGTGAGCAGTTGCATGAACCAGATTGCATAGGGGCTGCAATCTCCTCTACGTAACGAAAAAGAAATATGTCAAACAAAATTCATAGCACTTATACTAGAATGCAAAATATGGACTAGCACGACTTACGATTGCTTGTTCTGAGGAATCCCCTTAACACGGTTGTACTTGAACGATTGGGGTAGTTTCCCTGCATGTTTGGCATGCAGCTCTTAGTGGACACTCATCAGGGTGGGCAGCGTGTGCATGACGGGCTTCAAAAGGTCGGACAGCTGTCGGTCAGGAATGAAATGAATGTTCGGATCATACACATTAACGGTCTAGTCAGCCAAGTTGATCTCAAGCGCGACCCAGTGCTCGTTCTTCAGATTCCAAGGGGCCAACACACGGTCGACAGTGGCCCACGCCTTCGGAAACTGCTCGGGCAATGCTCCGTCGAAGTAGTAGGTCAACTCCTCGTCGATGTCCATGCCGGTATGTTGTTGCAGCAGTATCCCAAAGAAAGGATCGACGACGGTGACAGGTGCGTACTTAGAGTCGGTGAAGATGTCCCTCCGGAGGATGGCGCATACCTCCTTGATATGCTGCGAACAACGAACGCGTATCTAGTTAACAACATCAATGTCATGTTATTGCACGGGTGGGAGGGCATTACCTCTGAGGTCACCCGATGCTTCGATGGTTGGAGGTCCCCCGAAGAACTCCCACTGGAGGAGGGTGCCCACGACTGAGTGTACGGCCTCAGTCCCATCATTCATCCACACGAAGAAGGCATCGACGTCGGCCCTAATCGCCAGGCCTAGGTCCACGGCATCGACCTCCGTCATTTGCTTCTTCCCCTTGGCAACTCGCGGCTTCTTCACCCGCTGAGTGACTTCGTGTCCAGCCAACAACAGAGGTCCTCGTCCCCCTACGCTCAAGGGGGACCTCGCCCTGAGAGCCCTCAGCCTGCACATCCTTCAACACATTGACAATTTCCGCATACATGACATGTGATAGGTTTGACATGTCACATACATAACTTAACATGACACTAGGAGTGAGATGACTTACCGCTTCGGTTGTCTGGGTAGGTACTTCTGGCTTAGCATTCGATGCTATTCATGTGTCCCCAAGCCTTGTGACCTCTTTCTGGCCCTTGTGCTTATCAGCTTCCCCAGCTTATGAACAAATAGGAAATACAATAGCATGACAAGGGTCGTCTTCCACATGACGCATGTCATAACTAACATGACAGTACGAGTGAGATTACATACCTCAGCGGTTGTTTGGGTGGTGGGTGCTTGTTGCTCAGCATCGGGTGCCATTCCTGTGTCCCCAAGCCTTGTGGCCTCTTTCTCACCCTTGTCCTTTATAGTGTCCTTACCCTACACAAAAATGGAAAATACATTACCATGACAAGGTTCGCCCTAGTGTCATAACGCATGTCAAAACTGATATGACAGTACGAGTTAGATTACTTACCTCAGCGGCTGGCGGGGTGGTAAGTGCTTCTGGCTCAGCACCGGGTGCCATTCCTGTGTCCCCAATCCCTTTGCCCTCTTTCTGACCCTTGTCCTTAATAGCATCCTCACCCTACGCACAAATGGGAAATACGTTAGCATGACGAGGGTCGTCCTAGTCCTTAACAACGTCCTTATCTCAGTGGTTGTCTTGGTGGCTGCTTCTCGCTCAGCATCGGTTCCCCCTTTCTAGCCCTTATCCTTAATAGGTTCGTCAACCTAAGCAGAAATGGGAAATAAATTAACATGACACCTATATCTTTAGACATGACGATTGTCAACACTGACATGACAGGTGGACCATCTTACCTTCTTCCACTGTACCTCAACATGTTCGGGTTCATCCTCATGGGTTCAATCCCTTTCCAGTGAGTATGCTTCCGCATCCTCGGCTAGCTTCTTCCCCATCACCACCCTCTTGAGCTCCTCCAACGACGCCTCAAGCGGTTGCATCCTCTCAGCGAACTCAGTCATTATTGTCTTTTCCATTTAATCCATCTTCGACAGAATCATTGACACATCCACTTGGGGTGACGTCGTACGTCCCTCATGCTGCATGCCTGACCCGGATGCATGTGTCGGGCTCAGGATGCACCCTTCACGTGTCACCCTTTGTCGCGCAGTGACCTTGAACTCTTGGATGAGGTCGTTGAAAAACTTGTCTGACTTCTCTCTCGGTAGACAGCGCTGCGGACAACCCGCTTTCGTACATGATGTTGTTCTCTTTCGACGCACACCGTAGGCACCGAGGGTAGACGTCGTGGTTTGTGATGGTAGCGAATTGGTTGTCGACTGGCACCAGAGCCTCGTACACCCACAACTACAAAAACCCGATGTCATGATATTTCTACATGTCCAATTTGAATTTTAAAATGTCTAGTTACCATATAAAAGTGTCAAGTATAAAACGTTTACTATCAAGTGTGCTTCGTATACATACTCGGAAGGCGAGGGGAAAGCCGGCTAAGTATGACGGGCGAGGGGCATTCACCCCGAGCTGGAGCTTGCGCTATATAGCGTTTTTCAGGAAATCGTGGGTTCGCTCATAGCATAGACGCCCCCACGGGTAATGAAAGAAGGCATCGACGTACAACACCATGTTGACAACCCACCCTTGAATGAATTTGCGGGGTTCCTTCCCGAAGAGCACCCCCTCCACCAGCATCAGCAGTGCATACTTAAAACGCTTGGCGGAGGAAGGCTCGACCTTCATCGCCACTTGGAAGCGTACGTCGAACTCTTCCATCCTCAAGTTCTCCACCCCAAAGAACTCTAAGCATGCCGCCTTGTCCTCCTCGGTCTCCTCGGTCCGCATCATGTACGAGCACTTCAGTCCGGACACAAGCGCAACCTAAACTATGAAGAACTGGACTATGGAGCCATGGATCATGTACCAGGTCTCGTGCTCCTTCTTCGTTCGCAGCTTCCGCTGTAGGACGTAATGGACTAGCTGTGCTGAGAAGTGGACATGGGAACCAAGCCTTGTGATTCTGCCCAATGGGCTTTCTGTTTGTAGGGGGAGGTAGATTCGCTTAAACAAAATATCAAATAAATATCACAACTAAGCCAACTCCCTATTCAAGCAAATAAATACAAGAATCCCTCCCGATGTAGTGGTAGGGTAATTCAGAATCGAATCCACGAGGAGGTATGTCAGCGCTTCCTTAGTTGCAATCACGATCAAGCTTTTGACTCCAGAAGACACTCGATATCGAGGTGTCTGGTCGATATCGATCTCAGTTCTGGTCGATTTCCAATGAGTTTCCTGCAGAAGACAAAAGCAAATCAGTCGACGTCGAGATAGACCTTGATATCGATGTTAGTGCTCGATATCGACCTTGCCAGTCGATTTCGATGTCTGCAACAGAAATTGTAATACGTAACCTATTTGTCGGAAAAGAAGTCCGAAGAGCGTAGAATGGTTATGGAAAGATGGACAGAAATAAAAACTCAAACTATTTATAAGAATTCAATAAACTGAAGCCTTCCAAGGTCGAGGATTCATGCCACAACGATATTCATGCAAGTATGATGCTAAAGTTATGAAATTTAATGGTTTTCCGTCAAATAACTTTCATTACTAACACTTAGGTGATTAGAGGCTCTCGCATAAAACCTAAGAGTTACTATCCAATTCATGAGTAATCCAAGTTCACAATATGATTGGGTTTTGCTTCAATAATACAATAATGAATCTCCCTAACTTTCGCAAAGGATCATGCATATGATAGAAGACGGAATTGCATAAAAATCATACCTTTGATTCACTTACCCTACATTGCTATCGTCGGGCTCACCCCGACCCTAGAAGTGGGTTGACTACTCGCGCTTCATCATTGAACTCATCATCATCATGGAAAAGAAACTACTTTGTATTAACTTCGAAAGAAAGATTACATTGAACAAAGCCAATCCGCTCCCGCTTACACAAACTCCACTCGGCCTCTCTCTCTCTAACTATTCTCTGCGTGTATAATATAAAAAACTGAACTTCTTGGATGATTAAACTCAGCCCTAATGGCCTCTAATTATAGATCTCAAACCTAACTATCCAAGGATTCGAAAACCTATCTTTATTCTCTAAGATAAAACTTAAATAAAGGTAAAAACTAAAAATTCCATGGTAAAACTTATAAAGGATGAAGTCTGGTGTAGAAGATAGAAGATCTCGACTTTAGGATTATCTTGAACGCTTCGGATAGAATTCTATCAAAAACTGAGTTGAATCTTTCTGCAGCAAACATCGATATCGACCTTGGGACCTCGATATCGACCTCCCTTTATCTTATCTCGAGCAGTAATTCTTTTCCTCGGATTGGCACTCGACTTCTATCAATATCCTCGATTCAGTCCACTCGATATCGACCTTCAGACATCGATATCGACCTCTTCTGTGTCGACATGCTCTGTTCTTCTCTGCTCGATTCCTGGTTGCGCTATTTCACTCGATGTCGAGGTTCATCATCAATTTCGACCTCTCAGAAGACTTCGAATTCTTTTTCCGCTCTTCTTCTCTTGTCCAGATTCCGTCCATTTTCGTCTCGTTTTCTACGAAATCACATAAAAACTCGTGTAGACCTCTATATTTGACAATTATGTATAAACTACAATAATCTTATGATTTCCCACCTGATATGCATGCAAATAACGTCAAAATGGACATAAATGTGCATAGAAAATATGGCAATTTGCGCACACATCAAACACCCCATACTTAAGCTTGCTTATCCTCAAGCAATACTTTTAATGGTCATTCAGGGGAAGAAAGTAAACCCTCGACATCATAGATTCATTCTTATATGTCCCTACAATCAATTGCCATCCTCGAAAAGGTACTAATGTCAACCAAATCCATGCCTGTGCATAAAAGCAACATCATACTCACAAAAGGAGGTTTATATGCATAAAACAATTTCGCAACATAGCATTAATAATCAAGAGGACTTTTGCAAGCTTATGAGAAGTAGATTGGTAAAAGGCTAAAAGTGGGCTAATTTTTGGCCATGTGGTGTTAAATCCGGGGAAATAAAACTTTCTTTCCAAAATATTCATTCCACATTCCTTCTTCATAATGTTTCTCACCTTTCACTCATCGCTCAATGCTTTTTTTTTTCACTATAATGCTTTTACCTCTCTAACCTTGGTACTGCCTTCTCGCGAGTCACAAACATGGGTGTCATGAATGGCCCCGGATACTTAGTACTTCGGACTCCTTAACTTGTGTCCCATCTCGCTGAACTAACATCTCAACGAGCAGGGTCGACCTACCTTTATCTCCTGAGGTGATCAGATTTTTTTTTCACTCATTAAATTTTCCATATTTTAAAATTTGTTTCATTCCTGCCAACAACTTCATTAATATGCACAAACTCCATATAACAACTCCAAAGATGACATCCATTCTCAAACTTGTCCCCGGATAGGGTATAAGGTATAAAAAATGGGAAATATGTAACATATGTGGAGCAATAATGATAATGAGATAGTAAGGTTCATATATGGCTTGTGACTTTTGCATATATGCATAGGTAAGGCTTAGGATATGAACTTGAGCACATGTATGGAAATTTCTTAAAGTCATCCATCATCTTATCATGCACATGTCAAAAACAACTTCAAATTTATCCTCTCTTTCATGGTTTTCTCTAAAAAAATGCACTTCATTGTCACTTCGCTTAACTAAGCAATTTCATGTTATATCTCTAATAAATCTACTTTTGCATCGTCGAGATCCTCATATGCCTCCATGACTCTTTTCTTTATTTTCACAATTTTTTTTTCGAAAATAAAACATATGATGCAATGCTTAAAGATAAATATGATATGCTTAAAGATAAAGACAAATAAATTAACTAAGTATGAATATACATAAACATGTAAAAAACTATGCAATAACTATGAAAAATTTCAAAATATGCTAAAATATGCGAGTAAGCCTTTCCTCCCACCTCATACTTAAAGCTTACAATGTCCTCACTATATTAGAACTAGGGTTAAGAAAGAAACTTACTAAAAATTCACAAATTTCAGGAGTCAAAGTTGTCTGCAGTGGTGGTCGATTTCGACCTTTAACATCGAAATCGGCTAGTTTCATCGATTTCTGGTTCAAGCTTCAGGGTGATCCGGACTCGACCACAAGCTCCTCTGAATCGACCTTGAGGTCGATATCGAGCTTTCTACTCGATTTCGATGTTTGTTGTTCTCCTTTCCTTCTTTTCCAGCAACTTGTTAGAAAATATAAACCAAACAATACAAATAAAGCCTAATGTAAAGTCATAAAACAAAGTAAAAACTGTCCAAAACCAAAAAGATGTCCAAAACCAAAACTAATTGTCTTCGTTACAAGCTCTAGACTTTAAAGTCGCTAGGCCGACTTCTTCCTTTGTGCTCTCAAGGCGGCATCTGCAGAGCCCATGTGGCTTGGGCCTCAAATAAAACTTCTTTCTTGTCTCTAAGCTGCATTCCGCCTGGATGGATTTGATTCACCGTGAATGGTCCCATCCTCTTGTCTTTGAATCTACTCGGGAACCCATGATCTTTTGATTTGGAGACAAACACCTTATCTCCTACTTCATAATGGCTCGAATCATCATCGGATACCCTACACAAGCGCACATGCCAAGGCAAACCTCTTCCAAATAATGATAAATCTTTTATTGAGATGGGAAAAGAGGAATCCGTACCTTTGCTTACCTTCTCTTCTGTCAGTGGCTCAGGTCGACATCGATCATCAGTAGTCGATATCGAGCTCTGTTGTGCTCCTGGAGGTTTAGTCGATTTGGAGTGGTTCTGCTCGACATGGGTAGGTCGATTTCGACCTTCTAAGCTCGATATCGTGGTCTCTCCCCCTTCTTTCTCAGCTTTTGGGGCAGTCAATTTCGGTATAGGCTTATGGTCGATATCGACCTTTATGCTCGATTTTGAGGTTCCTTCTCCTCGGAAGATCCCATACTTATAACCTGGCACATAATCTTGAACTTTTTTAGTCGATATCGACTTACCTGGGTCGATTTCGATGTTCTTTTTGGTTCTTTGGTCCAAGATTGCCACGACCTCCTTCACTTGTGCTTCTATGGCCCTCTTTTCAAGCTCCTCCGGTGTCGTACACCTTACCTTTGCTTCTTCTCATGTGATGTAGACACCATTGATGGCCTTAATCTCCATTGGCCCTTCATTATTCCTTACCGTCTTGTTGAAGGCGTACTCTATCACTTCGTCACTGATGGTGAATGAGAGCAATCCTTTCTTCACGCTTATGTTGGCACCGACGGTTGCTAGGAATGGCCTACCTAAAATAATGGGACAAGCAGGGTCCTCTGCCATATCAACAACTAAGAAGTCAGCAGGGACAAAGAACTTACCTACTTGCACTGGCACATCATTTACCATCACTGTTGGAATCACTACCGTATTGTTTGCCATGTAAAGCTTTGCATCCACGGGCTCCAAGGGACCTATCTTTACCTTGTGCCATATGGTTAGTGGCATCATGCTAACGATAGCGCCCAAATCAACTAAAGTATTAAAGCGATATCGACCTAAGCCTATAGCGATAGAAAACTTACCTGGGTTCGCCCGTTTTGTGGTAGCTCCAATCTATTGCACTCCTTTGCGATCTCAGCAAGCGATCGCTTCTTACCCAATATGTCCTTAAGAAACCTCACATATGATGGCATCTCATGAAGTGCTTCTGTGAATGGAATTGAGACATTAAGTCCTTGAAGCACCTTCATGAATCGCTGGAACTTTTTTTTCCGCTGGGTCCTTAATCACCTTCTTTGATGGGAATGGCAACACCTTCTTCTTCCCTGCGGCTGGAGTTTGGTCCACATCGACTGGATGAGGGTCGATATCGACTGGAGGAGTCGATTTCTGTGGCGATTCAGCAGCAGTGGTGACATCGACTACAGGAGGGTCGACATCGACGTCACCTTGGTCGATATCGATAGGGGGGTCTATATCGACGTCTGTTCTAGGGCTTTCTCCTCCGCTTTTTGCTCGGGAATTTGTAATTGACGCCCACTCCTTAAGTTCATGGCCGCTATGTATCCAGTAGTTTTGCCCTTTTGATTGGGCATAGTTGATCCAGGCAATGCTCTTGACGGTTTGGGTATTTGTTCCACCAATTGACCCATTTGGGTCTCCATGTTGTGCTTCCAAACGTCTATCTCCCCAAGCCTAGAGTTGATGCACTGCAACTAAGTATAAACGGAATTATTGGCTTGTTTGAACTCAGCATGGTTCCTCCGCATCTCATCAAGAATGATCTGCAGGTCATCCTTCCTTGTTTCACGCTCAGGGTGCCCTGGTGCTCTATATGGTGGGGGATCCCTTTGTTGATAGAACCTTTGATCTCCCCAATATTGTTGATTTCCCACTTCATAGGGGCCTCTCGTCCATTTGGCTTCCTCATGTTGTTCCGCCCTAGATAGTTGCTCAAGATGTGGGCAGGCACTAGTGTTATGCCTTGTTGAGCCACATTCGTGACAAGGTTGATTTTTGCTCAGGAACCTTACTTGCTTTTGAAGGCGACGCGTCTAATCGTTGTGGAATTGTTGCCACACATCAGGATCAATCTCCTTTGGAGGCTCATAAAGTGGCATAGATGGGGCAGGCCTTGAGTCATAGGCCACAACAGTCCTATAAGTGTTATCAAAGTTCACTAGCCTCTAAATCGTCTCCCAAGCCTCCGTTGGTGTGAGCTCAATGTACCGATAGGAGGTGTATGAGTTGATTCTCTCCTGATTTGGCCCATCGAGGGAGTTGTAGAAGATCTCTTGGATGACATATGGAAGTTGCCCATGCGTCGGGCATGATCTCAGCAAGTCCTTAAAGCGCTCCCATGCTTGTGCCAACGTCTCACCTGGCTTTTGTTTGAAAGCCGTGATCCTTTGCCGCAACATCACCGTTTTAGATGGAGGAAAGAACTTGTTTAGGAACGCATCCTTCACCTCTGCCCATGTCCTCAGCGAGCGTGGAGCCAAACTCTCTAGCCATTGCAATGCCTTCCCTGCCAAAGACCATCGGAAAGACTATAGTCTAACATATTCTAAGTTCACACCATCAGCAATAGTTTCACACAAATCCATGAAAGTAGAGATATGCTGCAATGGGCATTCATTAGGTCTTCCTTCAAAAGTATTTCTTTTTATCTCAGATAGGAAGTTTATTTTAATTTCATAGTTTGAAGGAGGAAATAAAATAGCGGATTCAGGAACATGTAGCGGTGGATGCATGTACTGCATCGCCGTCTGTGGATACGAATTGAGCCGCTCTTGGGCTTGTCTACGCGCATCCTCCTCCCTATCAGCACGGGCTCGCTCTGCAGCACCTACGGCCCCCTCAGCAGCGATTGTAGCATTATGGTCCTCAATTTCTTTCCTCAACCGCTCAATGGTCTCAGCCTGTGTCTCGTTATCCACCATGATTTGAATATCTTTGTTGCGAAGATGAAAGAAACATTTAGGCTCGCCAAGACTTTCCAGGATATGTCCATGATCAGAGCTTCGCATAAACCTGTAAAATCAGCACTAAAGATCGTGAATAAAACTTAGGTGGCGATTGATTGCCTCATCGACAACAACGCCAATTTGTTCGTAGGGGGAGGTAGATTCGCTTAAACAAAATATCAAATACATATCACAACCAAGCCAACTCCCTGTTCAAGCAAATAAATACAAGAATCACTCCCGATGTAGTGGTAGGGTAATTCAGGATCGAATCCACAAGCAGGTATGTCAATGCTTCCTTAGTTGCAATCACGATCAAGCTTTCGACTCCAGAAGACACTCGATATCGAGGTGTCTGGTCGATATCGACCTCCGTTCTGGTCGATTTCCATTGAGTTTCCTGCAGAAGACAAAAGCAAAGCAGTCGATGTCGAGATAGACCTCGATATCGATGTTATTGCTCGATATCGACCTTGCTAGTCGATTTCGATGTCTGCAATAGAAACAGTAATACGTAACCTATTTGTCGGAAAAGAAGTCCGAAGAGCGTAGAATGGTTATGGAAAGATAGACAGAAATAAAAACTCAAACTTTTTATATGAATTCAATAAACTAAAGCCTTCCAAGGTCGGGGATTCATGCCACAACGATATTTACGCAAGTATGATGCTAAATTTATGAAATTTAATGGTTTTCCATCAAATAACTTTCGTTACCAACACTTAGGTAATTAGAGGCTCTCGCATAAAACCTAAGAGTTACTATCCAATTCATGAGTAATCCAAGTTCACAATATGATTGGCTTTCGCTTCAATAATGCAAATAATGAATCTCCCTAACTTTCGCAAAGGATCATGCATATGATAGAAGACGGAATCGCATAAAATTAATACCTTTGATGCACTTACCCTACATTGCTATCGTCGGGCTCACCCCGACCCTAGAAGTGGGTTGACTACTCGCGCTTCATCATTGAAGTCATCATCATCATGGAAAAGAAACTACTTTGTATTAACTTCGAAAGAAAGATTACACCGAACAAAGCCACTCCGCTCTCGCTTACACAACCTCCAATCGACCTCTCTCTCTCTCTCTCTAACTATTCTCTGCGTTTATAATGTAAAAACTGAACTTCTTGGATGATTAAACTTATCCCTAATGGCCTCTAATTATAGATCTCAAACCTCGCTATCCAAGGATTCGAAAACCTATCTTTATTCTTTAAGATAAAACTTAAATAAAGGTAAAAACTAAAAATTCCATGGTAAACTTATAAAGGATGAAGTCTTGTGTAGAAGATAGAAGATCTCGACTTTAGGATTATCTCGAACGCTTCGGATAGAATTCTATCAAAAACTGAGTCAAATCTTTCGGCAGCAAACATCGATATCGACCTTGGGACCTCGATATCGACCTCCCTTTATCTTATCTCGAGCAGCCCTTTTTTTCCTCGGATTGGCACTCGACTTCTATCAATATCCTCGATTCAGGCCACTCGATATCGACCTTCAGGCATCGATATTGAGCTCTTTTGTGTCGACATGCTCTGTTCTTCTCTGCTCGATTCCTGATTGCTCTGTTTCAATCGATGTCGAGGTTCATCATCGATTTCGACCTCTCAAAAGACATCGAGTTCTTTTTCCGCTCTTTTTCTCTTGTCCAGATTCCGTCTATTTTCGTCTCGTTTTCTGCAAAATTACATAAAAACTCGTGTAGACCTCTATATTTGACAATTATGCATAAACTACACTAATCTTATGATTTCCCACCTGATATGCATGCAAATAACGTTAAAATGGACATAAATGTGCATAGAAAATATGGCAATTTGGGCACACATCAAACACCCCATACTTAAGCTTGCTTGTCCCCAAGCAATACTTTTAATTGTCATTCAAGGGAAGAAAGTAAACCCTCAACATCATAGATTCATTCTTATATGTCCCTACAATCAATTTTCATCCTCGAAAAGGTACTAATGTCAACCAAATCCATGTCTGTGCATAAAAGCAACATCATACTCACAAAAGGAAGTTTATATGCATAAAATAATTTCGCAACATAACATTAATAATCAAGAGGACTTTTGCAAGCTTATGAGAAGTAGATTGGTAAAAGGCTAAAGGTGGGCTAATTTTTGGCCATGTGGTGTTAAATCTGGGGAAATAAAACTTTCTTTCCAAAATATTCATTCCACATTCCTTCTTCATAATGTTTCTCACCTTTCACTCATCGCTCAATGCTTTTTTTTTTCACTATAATGCTTTTACCTCTCTAACCTTGGTACTGCCTTCTCGCGAGTCGCAAACATGGGTGTCATGAATGGCCCCGGATACTTAGTACTTCGGGCTCCTTACCTTGTGTCCCATCTCGCTGAACTAACATCTCAATGAGCAGGGTCGATCTACCTTTATCTCCTAAGGTGATCGGATTTTTTTTTCACTCATTAAATTTTTCATATTTCAAAATTTGTTTCACTCATTAAATTTTCCATATTTCGAAAATTTTTTCACTCATTAGTGTGCCAACAACTTCTCTTAGCTTACGCAAGTTTTTAAGTCACACTTTGAAAGCGCGTTCGCAAGCAAGAAAACTATGCTAGAACTGAACCCCATAAAGAAAGTAAGGGATAAGATGTTGGGATAATTCTTTGTACGTTTCACCAATGTGGTGATGCAGATTCAAGACTTTAATCAACATTCGACCACCATCATTCTCTCGGGGAACCTTGCGGAGAGTGATTTCATGACATACCTTTTTTGAAAGCAACCATGGTCCTATGATAAGCTAAAAGACCTTTTATTACAACAGATCTAAGCTGAAAAAGGTTAGAGATAACTAGCCTCAAATCGCTAAAGAAGCTAAGCTTGAGGTGAGACCTAGAGCATGCGAAATCCCTACCGTGGATGAGTGACCAATAAATCACCTTTTCGCGAACCCAAATAAGGTTATGTACCCGGGACAGGTGCTCAACAAGGTAGAGCAAGAGCGTAGACTGGACAAAGTATCCAGGTTATGCGATGTCTTTACAGGGTCTCCTTGAGATCTTCAGGGTGTGCCCACGACTCTTGTTATGCACACACTCAAAATTTAGCATAGAGCTCACCCATTGCCCAGAAGAAAAGAAAGATGGCACAGGAAAAGACCATGGTCGCGAAAGAAGAGACAGAGAAACTGCTTAATGCAGGCTTCATAGAAGAAGTAGAAGATTCAGCCTGACCATCCAATTCCCTCCAATATTGTGTTAGTGAATAAGTCCAATGGAAAGTGGAGGATGTATTTTGATATCTCTAATCTAAATAAAGTTTGCCCAAAGGATAGTTATCAGACTCGGGCAAATGCGGGCGCGGGATGGGCTAGAGAGGGGTTTTACCCAAGATTTTATCCCGATGTTGTGGGTGCGGACCGGACTAAGCCCACTTAACGGGTTGGATGTCATGTACAAGCCCGTCCACGATTGCGGGCACGAGCTAGCCATGGGTACACGCAAACCTAACAAATTTTGTGTACATTACCCAAACACACACATGACACATTTGAAATTAATGTTGTTACTGTAATGATTCAATAAAAAATAAAATAGTTGTTGTAATAGTAGGTTAGGAGGGAAAGAACTGAATGAAGATTGAAGAAGGAGGCGAGTGTGACTGGTGACCTTGGAGCACACATGATTATCCGATTATAGATTTTTCACATTTATTTTTTTTCTTATAAAATTTATACTTAATATTATTTATAATATATGTATTTTATAATTTTAATAAAAAAATGATGGGTACATTGGACTTACTCATCCCGTACCCGCTGCGGGCGGGGGCAAGGCTTAGCAGCCCACTTGAGAATTTCCCCTTGTCTATCCCCGCTAAAAATAGCGGGCGGGCAGGACGGGTCGGTGAGCTTCCTGCATTTGCCCAGGTCTAATAGTTATCTATTGCCTTTGATCGACGAGTTAGTAGATGGAATGGCTGGACACGCCATACTTAGCTTTCTGGATGCGTACTTCAAATATAATCAAATCCAAATGCATCCTTTGGATAAAAAGGCCACCAATTTTATTACCAATCAGAGGATTTATTGCTATCACGTCATGTCATTTGGATTGTAGAACCGGGTGGAACCTTTCAAAGGATTGTAGACATGATTTGTCGTGGACAAATGAGTAAAAATGTGTTTGTTTGCATTGATGACATTGTGGTGAAGAGTCAGAGAATGGAAGATCACGCTACTGATTGACAAGAAAGGTTTGATTCGCTTTGTAAAGGAGGTCTCTATTTGAGTACGGAGATGTGCATCTTTGGTGTGGATTCAGGAAAATTCATACATGCTCAGTCAAAGGGGAATCGATATCAATTTGGAAAAAGTAACTGCAATTTTGAATGTTTATCCTCCACGAATTTTAAAGGAGATGCAGACTCTCGGCGGGGCCATCAACTATCTTAGCCGATTATGCTCGTGTCTAGCTGAGTGTTTGCTACCTTTCATTTCTCTCCTAAAAAAAGGACCGTCCCACTCTACAAGAAGCATTCAAGGAACTCAAGAAATTCCTCTCAAAGCTTCCCACCTTGGACCAAACAGAAAAAAAGAGATATACCAAGTGTACCTCAAGGTTGGAACGTCAACCCTTAGTGTAGTATTGATGCGAGAAGGAAAATGCCCAGTATACTTTGTCAGTCGGGTATGCCAAAATGTCGAATCAATGTATGAACCCATTGAAAAAATGGTTTTATGTTTAATCTTCACGGCCAGAAGGCTCTAGCTGTATTTCCAAGATCACCTAATCGAGATCATGACTGATTTACCACTGAGACAAATACTCCATTCCCCATGTCTGTCTGACAAAATGACGAGTGGGCAATTGAGCTATCTAAATTAAGATCAGTTATCGGTCATAGAAAGCTCAGTTAGCACAAGTCGTAGCGGATTTTGTCAATGAGATGAGCTTTGAAGATAACCTTGAACACTTTGAGGCTAGTTGGGTCATCCACGTAGATGGGGATCCAAATAGTGATGATTGTGGAGCAGCAGTGGCTAAAACCACGCCAGGTGGGGAACAACTCCACTTTGCATTCAAACTTTCTTTCTAGTCTTTGAAACGGTAAATATATAGATATTGGCAGAAGCCAAGGAGTAACAAAAGTAAGACCATACCAAGAGTCTCACGTAAAAGGATGATACAACCTATTAGCCCTCCCACAATTTCTACCCATCATACATTATGTCCACCCTATGCCCCACTACCAACCCCAACCGAAGAAACAAAATCGATCCACAAGTCAAGGCCAACCAAAAACAATTTAACATATTGATGTGCGCGCAAATTGCCATATTTTCTATGCACATTTATGTCCATTTTATCATCATTTGTATCGCATATTAATGGGAAAACATAGGATTAGTGTAGTTTATGCATAATTTTCAAATATAGAGGTCTGCACGAGTTTCTATGAGATTTTGCAGAAAACGAGGCGAAAATGGACAGATTTGGACAAGAGAAAAGGTGCGGGAAAAGAACTCGAAGTCTACTAAGAGGTCGAAATAGATGATGAACCTCGACATTGAGTGAAACAGAGCACCAAGAATCGAGCAGAGGAGAAACAGAGCACGTCGACACATAAGAGGTCGATATCGATGTCCCAAGGTCGATATCGAGTGGCCTAAATCGATGATATTGATAGAAGTCAAGTGCTAATCCGAGGAAGAGAAGGACTGCTCGAGATAGAGATAAGAGAGGTCGATATCGAGGTTCCAAGGTCGATATCGATGTTGCCAACAGAAAGATTCGACTCAGTTTTTGATAGCATTCTATCCGAAGCGTTCGAGATAATCCTAAAGTCGAGATCTTCTATCTTCTACTACCAGACTTATCACTTTTTGAGTTTTACCAAGGAGTTTTTAGTTTTTACCTTTATTAAGTTTTATCTTAGAGAATAAAGATAGGTTTTCAAATCCTTGGCTAGTAAGATTCGAGATCTATATCTAGAGGCCATTAGGGCTGAGTTAGGCATTAAGTTTTCAATCAATTTTTACATTATACGCGCAGAGATTTGTAGGAAAGAGAGAGAGGCCGAGTGGGGTTGTGTAAGCGAGAGCGGAGTGGCTTTATTTGGTGTAAACTTTCTATTATGTTTTAATCAAAGTAGTTTCTTTTCCATGATGATGATGAGTTCAATGATGAAGCGCGAGCAGTCAACCCACTTCTAGGGTCGGGGTGAGCCCGACGATAGCAATGTAAGGTAAGTGCATCAAAGGTATGATTTTTATGCGATTCCGTCTTCTATCCTATGCATGATCCTTTGCGAAAGTTGAGGCGATTCATTATTTGCATTATTGAAGTGAAAACCAATCATATTGGGAACTTGGATTGCTGATGAATTGGATAATAACTATTAGGAATTATGCGAGAGCCTCTAATCACCTAAAAGTTGGTAACGAAAGTTATTTGACGGAAACACATTAAATTTCATAACTTTAGCATCATACTTGCATGAATATTGTTGTGGCATGAATCCCGACCTTGGAAGCTTTAGTTTATTGAAATCTTATACAAAGTTTGAGTTTTTATTTCTGTCCATCTTTCCATAAACATTCTAAGCTCTTTGGACTACTTTTCCGAGACAAATAGGTTACGTATACAGTTTCTGTTGTTGACATCAAAATCGACTGGCAAGGTCGATATCGAGCACTAACATCGATATCGAGGTTCATCTTGACGTCGACTGCTTTGCTTTTGTCTTCTAAAGGAAACTCATTGGAAATCGACCAGAACTGAGGTCAATATCGACCAGACACCTTGATATCGAGTGTCTCCTGGAGTCGAAAGCTTGATCGTGATTGCAACTAAGGAAGCGCTGACATACCTCCTTGTGGATTCGATCCTGAATTACCCTACCACTACATCGGGAGGGATTCTTGTATTTTATTTGCTTGAACAGGGAGTTGGCTTAGTTGTGATATTTATTTGATATTTATTATAAGCGAATCTACCTCCCCATAACGAACAAATTGGCGTCGTTGTCAGGGAGGCAATCAATCGCCACTTAAGTTTATTCACGCTCTTTAGTGCTGATTTTGCAGTTTTATACGACGCTCTGATCGCAGACCTATCCTGGAAAGCATAAACGAGCATGAACGTTTCTTCCATCTTCGCAACAAAGCTATTCAAATCATGGCGGATAATGAGATGCAAGCTGAGACCATACAGCGGTTGAGGAAAGAGATTGAGGATCAAAACACTACAATCACTGCTGAAAGGGCCGCCGCTACTGTAGAGTGAGCCCGTGTTGATAGGGAGGAGGATGCACACAGACAAGCCCAAGAGTGGCTCAATCAGTATACACAGACGGCGATGCAATACATGCATCCACCGCTACATGTTCCTGAATCCGCTATCTTAATTCCTCCTTCTAATTATGAAATAAAAATAAACTTCCTATCTGAGATAAAAAGAAATACTTTTGAAGGAAGACCTAATGAATGCCCATTGCAACATATCTCTACTTTCATGGACTTATGTGAAACTATTGCTGATGGTGTGAATTTAGAGTATGTGAGACTAAAATCCTTTCGATGGTCTTTGGCAGGAAAGGCATTGCAATGGCTAGAGAGTTTAGCTCCACGCTCGCTGAGGACATGGGCAGAGGTGAAGGATGCGTTCCTAAACAAGTTCTTTCCTCCATCTAAAATGGCGATGCTGCGGCAAAGGATCACGACTTTCAAACAAAAGCCAGGTGAGACGTTGGCACAGGCGTGGGAGCGCTTTAAGGACTTGCTAAGATCATGCCCGACGCATGGGCAACTTCCATATGTCATCCAAGAGATTTTCTACATCTCCCTCGATGGGCCGAATAAGGAGAGAATCAACTCATACACCTCCTATCGGTACATTGAGTTCACACCAACGGAGGCCTGGGAGACGATTGAGAGGCTAGTGAACTTTGATAACACTTATGAGACTGCTGTGGCCTATGACTCAAGGTCTGCCCAATCTATGCCACTTTATGAGCCTCCAAAGGAGATAGATCCTGATGTGCGGCAACAATTCCACAACGATCAAACGCGCCGCCTTCAAAAGCAAGTAAGGTTCCTAAGCAACAATCAACCTTGTCAGGAATGTGGTTTAACAAGGCATAACACTAATGCCTACCCACATCTTGAGCAAGTATCTATGGCGGAACAACATGAGAAAGACAAATGGACGAGAGGCCCTTATGGAGGGGGCAATCAGCAGTATTGGGGAGATCAAAGATTTTATCATCAAAGGGATCCCCCACCATATAGAGCACTAGGGCACCCTGAGCGGGAAACAAGGAAGGATGACCTGCAGATCATTCTTGATGAGATGTGGAGGAACCACGCTGAGTTCAAAGAAGCCAATAACTCCGTTCATACTCAGCTACAGGGCATCAACTCTAGACTTGGGGAGATAGACGTTTGGAAGCGCAACATGGAGACCCAAATTGGTCAATTGGCAGAGCAAACACCCAAACCGTGAGGAGCATTGCCTGGATCAATTGTGCCCAACCAAAAGGGCAAAACTACTAGACACATAGCGGCCATGAACTTAAGGAGTGGGCGTCAAGTACAAACGCCCGAGCAAAAAGTGGAGGAGAAAGCCCCAGAACAGACGTCGATATCGACCCCCTGTCGATATCGACCATGGTGACGTCGATGTCGAGCACTCTCAAGTCGATGTCGACACTGAATCTGAATCACCACATAAACCAACTCCTCCAGTCGATATCGACCCCCATCCATTCGATGTCGACCTAACTCCAGCCGCAGGGAAGAAGAAGGTGTTGCCATTCCCATCAAAGAAGGTGATTAAGGACCCGGCGGAAAAGAACTTCCAGCGGTTCGTGAAGATGCTTCAAGGACTTAATGTCTCAATTCCATTCACAGAAGCACTTCATGAGATTCCATATTATGTAAGTTTCCTTAAGGGCATATTAGTTAAGAAGCGATCAATTGCTGAGATCGCAGAGGAGTGCAACATATTGGAGCTACCACAGAAGCGGGCGGACCCAGGTAAGTTTTCTATCGCTATAGGCTTAGGTCGATATCGCTTTAATGCTTTAGTTGATTTGGGTGCTAGCGTTAGCATGATGCAACTAACCTTATGGCATAAGATAAAGATAGGTCCCCTGGAGCCCATGGATGGAAAGTTATACATGGCGAACAATACGGTCGTATTCCAACAGGGATGGTAGATGATGTGCCAGTCCAAGTAGGTAAATTCTTTGTCCCTGCTGACTTCTTAGTTGTTGATATGGCAGAGGATCCTGCTTGTCCCATTATTTTAGGTAGGCCATTCCTAGCAACTGTCGATGCCAACATAAGCGTGAAGAAAGGATTGCTCTCATTCACCATCAGTGATGAAGTGATAGAGTACGCCCTCAACAAGACGGTGAGGAACAATGAAGGGCCAATGGAGATAAAGGCCATCAATGGTGTCTACATCACATGCGGGGAAGCTAAGGTAAGGAGTATGACACTGGAAGAGCTTGAAAAGAGGGCCATAGAAGCCCAAGTGGAGGAGGTTGTGGCAATCTTGAACGAAGAAGCCAGAAAGAACATCGAAATTGACCTAGGTAAGTCGATATCGACTAACAAAGTTCAAGATTATGTGCCAGGTTATAAGTATGGGGTCGACGGAGGAGAAGGAACCTCGAAATCGAGCATAAAGGTCGATATCAACCATGAGCCTATGCCGAAATCGACCGCCACAGAAGCTGAGAAAGGAGCAAAGACCTCAATATCGATCTCTAAAGGTCGAAATCGACCTGATCATGTCGAGCAGAACAACTCCAAATCGACTGAACCTCCTGGAGCACAATAGAGCTCGATATCGAATACTGATGATCGATGTCGACCTAAGCCACAGAAAGAAGAGAAGGTAAGTCAAGGTACATATTCCTCTTTTTCCATCTTTATTAAAGATTTATCATTATTTGGAAGAGGTTTGCCTTGGCATGTGCGCTTGTGTAGGGTATCCGATGATGATTCGAGCCATTATGAAGTAGGAGATAAGGTGTTTGTCTCCAAATCAAAAGATCATTGGTTCCCTAGTAGATTCAAAGACAAGTGAATGGGACCATTCACGGTGAATCAAATCCATCCAGGTGGGATGCAGCTTAGAGACAAGAAAGAAGTTTTATTTGAGGCCCAAGCCACATGGGCTTTGCAGATGCCGCCTTGAGAGCGCGAAAGAAGAAGTCGGCCTAGCGACTTTAAAGTCTAGAGCTTGTAACGAAGACACTTAGTTTTTGGTTTTGGACAATTTTTACTTTGCTTTGAGACTTTAGATTATGCATGTTTTTGTTTTGAGTTTTGTTTTTAACAAGTTGCAGGAAAGAAGGAGAGAAAAAACAGACGTCGAAATCGAGTAAGAAGCTCGATATCGACCTTAAGGTCGATTCCGAGGGGCTTGTGGTCGAGGCCGGATCACCCTGAAGCTTGAGCCAGAAATCGATGAAACTAGCCGATTTCGATGTTAAAGGTCGATATCGACCACCACTGCAGATTCTTCGACTCCTGAAATTTGTGAAGTTTTAGTAAGTTTCTTTCTTAACCCTAGTTCTAATACAGTGAGGACACTGTAGTCTTTAAGTATGGGGTGGGGGAAAGGCTTACTTGCATATTTTTAGCATGTTTTGAAATTTTTCATAAGTTATTGTATAGTTTTTACATGTTCATACTTAGATAATTTAGTTACTTTTATCTTTAAGCATATTTATCTTTAGTGCATCATATTTATGCATACATAGTTTATTTTCGAAAAAAAAGAGAATGAAAGACCCCCGTCAAAAAATTGTGAAAATAAAGAAAAGAGTCATGAAAGCAAAATAAGGAACTCTACGATGCAAAATTAGATTCATTAGAGATATAACATGAAATTGCCTAGTTAAGGGAAGTCACAATGAAGTGCAATTTTTTAGAGAAAACCATAAAAGAGAGATAAAACTTGAAGTTGCTTTTGACATATGCATGATAAGATGATGGAGGACTTTAAGAAATTTCCATACATGTACAAAAGTTCATATCCTAGCCTTACCTATGCATATTTGCAAAAGTCACAAGCCATATATGAGCCTTACTATTAGGGCTGTGCAGAAATATACGACACGATTGACACGACACGAAACCGCAACAAAACGATACGAAAAAACACGAAACGATATTGATATGACACGAATATGACACGAAACGGTAAAACACGACAATAATCGTGTCGTGTTCGGATCGGCATTTTCTCCTTATCGGGTATCCGACACGACACGATAATTTTTTTTTAAATATTAATAGTTGGTGATAATAGAAATATTACAAATTGTTCTAAAGAATCACAAAGTGTTGGTTGCCCAGTTGGTAGAGTGTGGCTACTCCGTGTCCTGGGGACCCGAGTTCGAATCCCATCTTTCCCATTCCCTTTTACATTTTTTTCCCCAGCCTGGCAGCCTTAGCCATTTCTTTTTCAATTTTTTTTTCCTACAGACTCGCGTCTAGGTTAAGCCAAGCGAAAGTCTTCTTTCTTCATTCTCAGTTCTCACCCTCTCTTTTCTCACAAACTCGCCGCCGGCTAGCCCTAGCCAGCCCACGGCTCACCATCGCCTCTCCTCTCCTCACCCTCTCGAGTCTCGATTCCTCTCTTGCTCGCTCGCCGTCGTCACTCGTCAGCCTCGCCCTCGACCTCGACCTCACTCGAAGCTCACTTCAGATCCGGCCTCGTCCTCGCCGTCACCGGCGTCACTCATCAGATCCGGCCTCGTCCTCGACCTCACTCGAAGCTCACTTCAGATCCGGCCGCTGGTAAGTTTTTTCTAGGCTCTAGGTTTTTGTACAAATCGTGTCGTGTCGTGTTATACGGGTATCCGACACGAAACCGTGTCGTGTTATCGTGTCGGATACCCGGTACTTATCGTGTCGTGTTCGGATCGACACTTTTCCCCTTATCGGTTTCGTGTTTTTATCTTGTCGTGTCGTGTCGTGTCGGATACCCGGTTATGCACAGCCCTACTTACTATATCATTATCATTATTGCTCCACATATATTACATATTGCCCATTTTTTATACCTTATACCCTATCCGGGGACAATGTTGAGAATGGATGTCATCTTTAGAGTTGTTATATAGAGTTTGTGCATTATTATTGAAGTTGTTGGCAGGAATGAAGTAAATTTTGAAATATGGAAAATTTAATGAGTGAGAAAAAATCCGATCACCTCAGGAGATAAAGGTAGGTTGACCCTGCTCGTTGAGATGTTAGTTCAGCGAGATGGGACACAAGGTGAGGAGTCCGAAGTACTAAGTATCCGGGGCCATTCATGACACCCATGTTTGCGACTCGCGAGACGGCAGTGCTAAGGTTAGACAGGTAAAACATTATAATGAAAAAAGTATTGAGCGAAGAGTGAAAGTTGAGAAATATTATGAAGAAGGAATGTGGAATGAAAGTTTGGAAAGAAAGTTTATTTCCCCGGATTTAACACCACATGGCCAAAAATTAGCCCACCTTTAGCCTTTTACCAATTTACTTCTCATAAAGCTTGCAAAAGTCCTCCTTATTATTAATGCGATGTTACGAAATTGTTTTATGCATATAAACCTCCTTTTGTGAGTATGATGTTGCTTTTATTCACAGGCATGGATTTGGTTGATATTAGTACCTTATCGAGGATGGCAATTGATTGTAGGGACATATGAGAATGAATCTATGATGTTGAGGGTTTACTTTCTTCCCCTGAATGACCATTAAAAATATTGCTTGAGGACAAGCAAGCTTAAGTATGGGGTGTTTGATGTGCGCGCAAATTTCCATATTTTCTATGCACATTTATGTCCATTTTATCATCATTTTCATCGCATATTAATGGGAAAACATAGGATTAGTGTAGTTTATGCATAATTGTCAAATAAAGAGGTCTGCACGAGTTTCTATGAGATTTCGCAGAAAACGAGGCAAAAATGGACAGATTTGGACAAGAGAAAAGGAGCGGAAAAAGAACTCGAAGTCTACTGAGAGGTCGAAATCGATGATGAACCTCGACATCGAGTGAAACAGAGCACCAAGAATCGAGCAGAGGAGAAACAGAGCATGTCGACACAGAAGAGGTCGATATCGATCTCTCAAGGTCGATATCGAGTGGCCTAAATCGATGATATTGATAAAAGTCGAGTGCTAATCCGAGGAAGAGAAGGACTGCTCGAGATAGAGATAAGAGAGGTCGATATTGAGGTTCCAAGGTTGATATCGATGTTGCCAGCAGAAAGATTCGACTCAATTTTTGATAGAATTCTATCCGAAGCGTTCGAGATAATCCTAAAGTCCAGATCTTTTACCTTCTAATACAAGACTTATAACTCTATGAGTTTTACCAAGGAGTTTTTAGTTTTTACCTTTATTAAGTTTTATCTTAGAGAATAAAGATAGGATTTCGAATCCTTGGCTACTAAGATTTGAGATCTATATCTAGAGGTCATTAGGGTTGAGTTAGGCATTAAGTTTTCAATCAATTTTTCACATTATACGCGCAGATTTGTAGGAACGAGAGAGAGGCCAAGTGGGGTTGTGTAAGCGAGAGCGGAGTGGCTTTGTTCGGTGTAAACTTTCTCTTAAGTTTTAATCAAAGTAGTTTCTTTTCCATAATGATGATGAGTTCAATGATGAAGCGCGAGTAGTCAACCCACTTCTAGGGTCGGGGTGAGCCCGACGATAGCAATGTAGGGTAAGTGCATCAAAGGTATCATTTTTATGCGATTTCATCTTCTATCCTATGTATGATCCTTTGCGAAAGTTGAGGCGATTCATTATTTGCATTATTGAAGAGAAAGCCAATCATATTGTGAACTTGGATTGCTCATGAATTGGATAGTAAATCTTAGGAATTATGCGAGAGCCTCTAATCACCTAAAAGTTGGTAACGAAAGTTATTTTACTGAAAGACATTAAATTTCATAACTTTAGCATCATACTTGCATGAATATCATTGTGGCATGAATCCCCGACCTTGGAAGCTTTAGTTTATTGAAATCTTATACAAAGTTTGAGTTTTTATTTCTGTCCATCTTTCCATAACCATTCTAAGCTCTTCGGACTAATTTTCCGACATAAATAGGTTACATATACAGTTTCTGTTGTTGACATCGAAATCGACTAGCAAGGTTGACATCGATCACTAACATCGATATCGAGGTTCATCTCGACGTCGACTGCTTTGCTTTTGTCTTCTGCGGCAAACTCACTGGAAATCGACCAGAACTGAGGTCAATATCAACCAGACACCTCGATATCGAGTGTCTCCTGGAGTCGAAAGCTTGATCGTGATTGCAACTAAGGAAGCGCTGACATACCTCCTCGTGTATTCGATCCTGAATTACCCTACCACTACATCGGGAGTGATTCTTGTATTTTATTTGCTTGAACAGGGAGTTGGCTTAGTTGTGATATTTATTTGATATTTTGTTTAAGCGAATCTACCTCCCCATAACGAACACATATATTCCTAAAAATAACCTTTTAGCAATATATGTTAAACTGAAAGAAGGCCGAGACCAAATCGGAAGACACTTCCAGATTGTGGTTAAATACAAGCCCAAACACATAAAGGCTCATTCCAATATACCTCTAATTTTCCTGGCCCAGCCCAGACAAAATAAAACCAACCCGTTGGCCCTCCCAACAGAACCGGTACATGACAGCTCCAAAAAGAGGAGACAACACATAGTAAATTCATGACAGTAAAATCCCAAAAGTCCCAAAAACAAGTCTCACCGCCTTCAACAGCCAACACGAGCAGCCAGAACGATCAGCCCGGATGATATAGTTCATTATTTGTTGACTCCTCCTCATCCTCCTCATTTTATGAGAGCTGAGCAAAGTACTTCGCGACCATATCCCTCGACGAAGGATCTTTGATAGCAGATAACGCATTGTATAACTCATCCATAGTCAAGGATACACGGATATCCCCAGGAATACGATTCGAGGTACCTCGGAGTAGATAGCTCCCTTTCTTGATGCCTCCATCAATGAAGTGGAATATGAGACTCTCTTGGCGAGGATGGAGCTCCTCTTGATCCATAAAGCGAGACGTGTGTCACATACTCTAAAGTGGTGGTGCGGCAGGTGGAAGGTGCGTATGAAGCCAAGACCTATTTGCTCCTTGAATACTTGCAAATGGTTATGGGCTTGAAGCAAGTTTTCACCAGATTTGACTTGACCATTGTTCCCAGGCTTGAAAACTAGCACACCGATGCACTAGCACATGTAGACGCATCAATGCCTTCCGAGGCTAGAGAGAAAGTTAGGTTTGAGAAAAGAACACATAGGAGGATCTTCAACGAGGTATATCAAGTATCATTGGAGGGAGAAGGTGATTGACAGACCCCTTATGTGAGAAATCTAAGCACAAGAGGGCTGCCCGTGGACGAAGTGGAAGCCAAGCAGGTTACCACTCAAGCTGCTCGTTTACTGTCCACAACAGAAAATTGTATAAGAGAGGGTTTTATTTGCCTTATTTGCTATATGTTTCAACTCAAGAAAGGAAACAAATTATTGAAGCGATACATGGAGGAAGATGTGCCAAACACTCATCAGGGTTGGCGAGCATTGGCGGCGACAATAACTCGATTAGGGTACTACTAGACAACCAAAAAATCTGACATTTGTAATCACATCCAGAGATGTGATGCTTGCCAACGGCACAACAACGTGAGACACCTACCCACAAAACTGTTGAAAAGTATCTATGAGCCTTATCATTTTTCAATGTGGAGAACGGATATATTGTGCCTATTCCCAACTGCTCCTAGATAGCTAAAATACGTCCTGATGATTGTAGATTATTTCACCAAATGGGCTGAAGCTGAAGCGCGCAATGGGTTCATCACTACGGAAAAAGTAAGGAAGATTTAGTGTGCCATTTCAGAGTGCCTGAGACTATCATTACATAATGTAGTTTGATTGTGAAATCATGAGAGATTTACGTGTACGGTTGAACATAGAACTGTGATTATTGTTTGTGGCCCATCCACAGTCTAACGGACAAGCAGAAACTACCAACCGTCAAATTTTAGAATGGATCAAGAAGAAGTTGGGAAAACAGAAAAAAAAGGATGATGGGTTGAGCTACTACCTCTTGTCTTATGTTCGTTCAGGACAACATATAAAATGCTGATAGGAGGGACAGTACTCCATTCGCTTTTGACTTATGGAGTGGACATGGTCATACCGATAGAAAGGTTGGTACCATCTACCCACGTTTTCAATTTTGACCCAAGCAGTAATGATGAAATGCTAGGGATGGAACTGTTAGCACGTATATATGATTTAGATAGAGTTGTACATATTTATGATTGTACCCTCAGGGTTTTCACCCAATGATATATATACAGGAGTAGGCTCCTCTGAGATCCTTCAAGGACTCAGTTATCTAAACACTTACATGGTATCACAGCCTCTTTGTGAAACACTAAAATTTTTCCGTTTCACAAATTAATTCGATCCAGCCGCCGCCACTCTCACAGCCGCCGCCGCCCACAGCCTGCCGCCGCCGCCACTACAAGCCGCCGCCGCCGCCCATCCCGCTGCCCCTTACCCGCCGCTCCAAGCCACTGCCGCCGCAAAACCCTAGCCGCCGCCGCCCCCTACTTGCCGCCGCCGCTACCTATCTCTCCCAATGGGTGACGTTGTCAACCCCCCACCGCAGCCACAAAACCCTTTCCATTCCGCCCAATCCGTTACCAACATCAAGAACCAAATCCCCCTAACCCTAGACCTCAAGAAGGTTCAATACCACACATGGGCGGAACTCTTCACCACCGCTTGTCGGGGCCATGATGTCCTCGCCCACATCGACGGTTCCGACCGCCCCAATGATGTCCCTGAGCCTATTTGGAACCGCATCGACTCCATCATACTCGGATGGATCTATGCTACCATCTCCGAAGATGTGTTGATTACCGTCCTCCAACCCGGATCAACCGCCCGTGATGTTTGGCTTCGCATCAAGGGCCTCTTTCATGACAATCAATCCGCTAGGGCTGCGGATCTTGAAGGGAAATTCATCAACACCCGTCAGGAAAGTTTCTCCAACGTCTCCGACTATTGCCTTGCCATAAAGGCTATCGCCGATCAACTAGGCGATGTCGGACACAAAGTCAGCGAAGAGCGCCTTGTTCTTCAACTTATCAATGACCTCTCCACCAAATTTGACGTCGTCGGTGGGATGATAAGCAACACTTCCCTGCTGCCGACATTCATGGTGGCTCGCAGCATGCTTTCCAGGGAGGAAAGCCATCAGGGCCACCCTCAAGCCCCTTCCCATGTCCTAGTGTCCTCTATGGACTTTCTACCCATGGATCCTTACCCCCGAAACCCTCAAACAACCCAATCCAAGCCACCCAACCAGCGCGGCGGACGAGAGCAAGGGAGGAACTCGCGACGGGGCCGCGGCGGCGGCCGCAGCAACATGCCGCGGCCGCAGTATTACCCGCCGCAGCCCCCGCCGCAATTCCCGCCGCAGCCTTGGTACCCCTCCCCGCCTCCCTGCCCCTATCCGTCGTGGGCCGGCTACCCACCGCCTTCGATGCTTTGCCCCTACCGCCCTCCACCCTCTGCGGCTCCTTCCCCGGCGCTATACGCCTCCCAGCCGCAACACACCGATCTCTCCGCCGCTTTCTCCACCATGGGACTTCAGCAGCCGGATGACAACTGGTATATGGATACCGGGGCCTCTTCCCACATGACGAACGCACCAGGTAACCTACAAACTCTTTTTAATTCTAGCACTTTACCATCTATCTATGTCGGTAATGGCGCCCCACTATCCATTGTCGGTTCAGGTCAAGCAACCCTCCCCACTGGCCCACCCCTCCACCTTAACAACGTCCTACTTGCCCCTGACATAGTCAAAAACCTCATCTCTGTTCGTCAATTTACCACTGATAATCACGTGGCTGTCCAATTTGACCCTTTTGGTTTTCTTGTGAAGGACCTTCGTACGGGGACCCCAATCATGCGGTGCAATAGTTCCGGCGACCTCTATCCACTTGCCCCAGCCCACAAGTTCGCCCCCACCGCCCTCATCACCCTTAGTTCCGACTTGTGGCATGCTCGTCTTGGTCATCCTGGCGATCACGTGCTTCAAAGTCTCCGCTCTAGCCATTTTATTTCTTGTAATAAAGCCTCGGGCATCTGCACTTCATGTGAGATTGCCAAGAGCAAAAGACTTCCTTTTAGCATTTCCCTTTCACATACTTTTGCACCTTTTGACATTGTTCATTACGATTTGTGGACATCGCCCATTCCTAGTGCTAGTGGTTTTTGTTATTATTTAGTTATACTTGATGATTACACCAATTTTGTTTGGGTATTTCCACTACGCCATAAATCGGAAACACAGGGCCACATTATTAGCTTTCACAAGTTTGTCCAGACCCAGTTTAGTTTGCCTATCAAGGCCATACAATGTGACATGGGAGGCGAGTTCGACAACAACATTGTCCGCTCCTTTTGTCAACAATAAGGGATAGCCATCCGCTTCTCTTGTCCACAAACATCACCTCAGAATGGCAAAGCGAAACGCATTCTCCGCACGCTCAATGACAAGACACGAACCCTACTTGAACATACTTCTCTACCCCCTTCTTTTTGGGTTGAAGCTCTTCATATGGCCACTTACCTCCACAATATACTCCCTTCAAAGGCCATTGGCAACTCCAACCCAACCTTGGCACTCTACCACCGCCACCCGTCCTACAATCATCTTCGAGTGTTTGGATGCCTTTGCTTTCCCAATATGAGTGCCACTACTCCCCATAAGCTCTCCCCACGGTCCACAAAATGTGTCTTCTTGGGTTTTTCCCCACACCATCGAGGCTACCGTTGTCTTCGCTTGGATACCAATCGGGTAGTGACATCTCCCCACGTGATTTTCGACGAACATACCTTCCCCTTTACCCCCCACCATCAACCCACAGTCCCCACACCCTAAGAATCCAGCCCCTCGGCCTCATTCCCACCCCTCATACGTCTTCTTCTTGGCAGTAAACCACCTATGCCACGGCCGCCGCCTCAAGCTGCGGCTGCTGCCCAACCCGCAGCAGCAAGGCAACATGCAGCGGCCGCCGCCAACATGTCGCGACCGCCGCATCATGCCGCGCCCGTCGCACCAGCCCCCGCAGCACCTGCCCCTGCTGCGGCCGCCGCCCCAGTGCCGCGGCCGCCGCCTCCCACAGCCCCCGCCCCTACCATGACCACGCGATCTCAAGCTGGGATCGTCAAACCCAACCCCAAATACAACCTCTTCACCCCTTCCACTCCCATATCACCTATACCTAAGTCACCACAACAGGCCTTACAGGACCTAAACTGGCATGCCGCCATGGTCGATGAGTTTAGTGCTTTAATTAAAAATGGCACGTGGGACCTCGTTCCTAGGCCTTGGGACTCTAATATCATTAATTGCATGTGGTTGTTCAAACACAAGTACAGGTCTGATGGGTCACTTGAACGACACAAGGCTCGCCTCGTTGTCAATGGCAAGTCTCAGGAGGTTGGTGTGGATTGCGACGAAACCTTTAGCCCGGTCGTCAAACCCGCTACCATACGCACTGTGTTGAGCATCGCTCTCACTAAGGACTGGCCTATTCACCAGCTGGACGTCAAGAACGCCTTTTTGCACGGTAACCTTCAGGAAACTGTGTATATGCATCAGCCTCTAGGCTTCTATGATCGTTCGCGCCCCTCTCATGTCTGCCTTCTTCGGAAGTCTCTCTATGGATTGAAACAGGCGCCCCGCACCTGGAATCAGCGCTTCGCCGCGTACCTCAGTGCGATTGGTTTTCAGAGCAGTCAGTCAGATCACTCCCTCTTTGTCTTCCATTCCGGGTCCCACACGGCTTATCTATTGTTATATGTTGATGACATTGTGCTTACTGCATCTTCTCCATCATTATTGTCACGCCTGATGGGACTGTTGCGTTCAGAGTTCGCCATGACAGATCTTGGTCCCCTGAGCTATTTTCTCGGCATATCTGTGACTCGCACTCGGGATACATTGTTACTTCATCAGAAGAAATATGCTTTTGAGATTGTCGACAAGGCTAGAATGACATCCTGCAAGCCTGCTACCACGCCTGTCGACTGCAAGTCCAAGCTTGATGCTGCCTCTAGTCCCAAGGTTGATGACCCTACCGCCTACCGCAGTCTGGCAGGTGCCCTCCAGTATCTGACATTCACTCGGCCAGACATTGCTTTTGCCGTTCAGCAGGTTTGCTTGTACATACATGATCCCCATGAGCATCATCTACAGGCGCTCAAACGGATCATCCGGTACATCAAGGGCACCTCTGACTTGGGATTGCACCTCTTTCGTGGCCGTTTCGACACACTCACAGCTTACTCAGACGCAGACTGGGCGGGTTGTCCAGAAACTCGCCTTTCCACCTCCGGGTTCGCTATCTACCTTGGTGACAATCTGGTATCGTGGTCCTCCAAGCGTCAGGCTACCATATCTCGCTCTAGTGCCGAGGCTGAGTATAGAGGTGTCACCAACGCTGTGGCGGAAACCTACTGGCTCCGCAACTTCCTCTGTGAGCTTCGAGTTCCACTTCGTGCCGCTACATTGGTCTACTGCGACAATGTCTCCGCAGTCTACCTCGCCTCGAACCCGGTTCAGCACCAGCGTACCAAGCACATCGAGATTGACATACATTTCGTCAGAGAAAAGGTCGCTCTAGGCCAGGTTCGAGTGTTACATGTCCCTTCTGCTCATCAGTATGCGGACATCTTCACAAAAGGATTACCTACTCCTCTTTTTACTTCTTTTCGTTCCAGTCTTGCTATTCGCTCACCTCTAGCTGCGACTGAGGGAGGATGTTAGCACGTATATATGATTTAGATAGAGTTGTACATATTTACGATTGTACCCTCAGGGTTTTCACCCAATGATATATATACAGGAGTAGGCTCCTCTGAGATCCTTCAAGGACTCAGTTATCTAAACACTTACAGGAACTTCATCCCAGAGAAGAGAAGTGAACGATTGCAGCCCTCAACGCTTACGAGTACAAGCGAAAGATCGAGAATTACTACAATAAGTATGTTCAACTGCGACACTTTTAGAAGGGAGATCTTGTCCTTGGATTTATGATGGCCAAAGAGAAGTTAGTTGCGAGAAGGGAAAGTCCATATGTTATCCATGAAGTCATCGGTAGCGGATATAAGAACGCCATAAGGGGTGACCCTCAACAAAATCTGGAACGCTGAACACTTAAAACTATATTTCATGTAAGAAACTTGATAATATGAGAAATAATGTTAATCGCCCCCATCCACTGAGTGGTACGTGGGCATTCTCCTAAAAATTGTTTGATTCTAATTTATACATTAAAAGCTCTCGATGTTGGAGCTATCCACGGAGGGCCTTCTGATTGTAGCTATAAGCTCTCGGAACAAAATTCTAAACGAGTGTATGCTAAGCCCAATGTTCCAAAAAACGCTTGGCGGGTACTCGGCGGAGAGGTGGGGTCAAGGGTCTAGGCGGAGTGGGCGGGGTCTAGGCGTGGTCTAGGCGGAGTTTTTATTTTAACATGTATTTTTACTTCTAAGTCATGTAAAAGACCTAAAAAAGGCTATATAAATTAATAAACTTTCATAATCTTCATAGTCCATATATTGTTCAACCTTTTCCAAAGCCAATAAGCATAAACCATTACGCTTCCTGTTCAACCGGCACAAAATCAATAACATAAAACATAATCAAAGTCTAAAACAACTTAGAAGTTGTATAATAAAACTTAAATTTTAAAATATAATCATGGTTGAACATTAATCTTCTAGACTTCTATGTATTCATTTGGGTTAAAACCTTTAAATTTGTTTTTTTAACTAAACCGCTCAGACCGCCTAGACCTGCCTAGACCCACCCAAAACCGCCTAGACCCGCCTAGACCCGCCCAGACCCGCCCAAAACCGCCCAGAAACCCGCCAAGCTAGCTCTCCGCCAAGCCAGGCCCGCCAAGCTCCTTGACTCGAAGGTCACCGGCCGCCCAGCGCCTAGGCGGGGTCTAGGCGGCCGCCTAGGCCGTTTTTTGGAACAGTGGCTAAGCCCCTTGACGCTGGAGCTATCCGCAGAGGGGCTCCTGATTATAGCTATAAGCTCTCACAACCTAACTCTAAACGAGCGAATCCTAAGCCCCTCAACTTTAGAGCTATTTACAGAGGGTCTCCTGTTTGTAGCTATAAGCTCTCAAAACGTAACTTTAAATGAGTAAATCCTAAGCCCCAAAACGCTGGAGCTATTCGCGGAGGGCCTTTTGATTGTAACTATAAGCTCTTGGAGCCTAACTATAAACGAGAAAGTCCTAAGTCCCTCGACGCAGAAGCTATCCGCGGAGGGCCTCCTAATCCCAACTATAAGCTCTTGGAGTAAAACTCTAAATGAGTGTACATTGAACCCTTCGACGTTGGAGCTATCTACGGAGGGTCTCCTAATTGTAGCTATATATAAGATCTCGGAGCCTTACTCTAAACGAGTAAATTTTAAGCCCCTCGACATTGGAGCTATCTACATAGGGCCTCCTAACTGTATCTATAAGCTCTCGGAAAATAACTCTAAACTTGAACGTGAAAAATGAGTAAAAAAACAGCCAAAAGCACCAATTAACAGAAACAAAAACACCCACATCGCGGTGTAGAGTGCACAATGTATGTCGCACAAAAATTTAAAAAAAAATCCCCAAACACCAAGCCATTTACAACAAATTTTAAAGTTATAAAATTTCTAAAACATTCTTACTTAAAAATAAGGTTGATGAATGATGACACCTTTCATCAAGGAAAAAAAAATTAAACTTCTTACTCAAAAATAAAGTGTCATACAAAAATTTGTTAGTGGTGACATCGATAAGGTTAATGACACATGTCATCCAAAAAAAATAACAAAAAAAAATTTCGTCAAGAAAAAGTGTTCCCACATATGTGCACCAATATCTTTGACTTTAACTAGTCAACGGTTAATGATCAAAATGAAGGGCAAAAAAAAAATTAACATACTCAACAAATTGGATATGATAAAAATATACTTCTCTAAAATGGATATCCAAATTAAGACCTTTATTTGCTTCCATCAACTTAAACCATCAAATTTATGGGTGAATATGATTTTTTTACTACAAAAATTAAAAGAAACAAAAATAAATAAATAAATGAAAGGACTGGAGATGGAGTGGGGTGACATAGGCAAATCTAACCGTCAATTATTTTTATAATGGTTAAGATTTGTACGAATTCACCTATGAAATTTCTTGTCAAATTCATGAGATCCAATTCACATAATATTGTTGCCCGAAAGAGAAAATTAGGGATATATTCCCCCTAGAGTTAAAATAAATCTAACTCACTTTGGACTTACTAGTTACTAATAATAACCCAAAAATATGAATCTAGTCACCCCGTTTCTCTCGATGCCAACCAACATTATAGTAACTCACCGTTCATCTTTCTTCTTCTACCTCCTCTCCGCCTTCCTTTCTTCCTTGCAGGAAACACAACATCCTGTCAACCCTTTCATTTCCATTAAAAAAACATAAAAAAAAGGAAAAATTGTAAACTTTGCCATTTTGTACAGGCCGGAAACCGTACGTATGTACATACATATTCTTTGGTTGGGGTGCAGGGCTGTGCGCGAATCGATCATCTCGTGCAATTAGTTGACAATTAGGAAGATAAAGAAATAAAAGCAAGATCTGGGAGTGGGATCGATCGGAGAAATTTTTTTTTTTAAAAAAAAAATTAAGGATGGCGTGTTGTGGTAACTATTGCTTGTCACTGATCAACTCGCTCCTCCTGGTATTGGCGTTCCCGTTCCTTCTGTCGGGATGGATCGTGAAGACCCTATCGGATTCACCGTGCAATCCGATCATCTACAAGCCCCTTATTATGGTAGGGATGTTCCTTCTGGTCATCTCGGTGATCGGGATGTTAGGGACGTGTTGCCGGCTGAAATGCTTCCTGTGGATCTACCTGATGCTGATCCTGGTCCTGATTCTGGTGCTGGCCTCCATCCTAATATTCGGGGCCGCCAACATCAAGGGAGGATCAGGGACGCAGGTTGCAGGATCCGATTTCAAAGAGTATCACTTCCAAGACTTCTCTTCTTGGCTGAGGAACAAGATGGTGGATCAAGGTAGCTGGGCTGATATCCAAACTTGCATGAAGGAGAATGATGCCTGCAATAAGTTTCAAGCTGTTCGCAGCGTTGTTGATTCCGTTAATATTCAACATTCCAAGCTTTCTCGTATTGAGGTTCGTTCTTTTTCCATCCCCTTGTTCTTCTATCTTCAATTCTTTTTTTCTTGATATAGCGGCAGATCTACTAATTACGTTGTGAGTAATTAAATTTATTATGATTTTCAATTATGCTCTCACATCTCCGCATTGGTGTGGATGGAGACCTCCTTCACACATGTTCAAACCAACACTAGCCTACACTATGCCAAATCACATCTCAGGCCACGGACCAAAGTCGTCGCCTGAAAGGGATTTTCGTCGCTAGAGCATTCAGGCGACGATATTCCGTCGCCTGAAGTGTCGTCCTTTCAACGTCATCCCTAGAGCATTCAGGCGACGATAATAATGACGTTCTTCGCCTGATGAGTCTTGGGCGACCAAAAAAGCGTTCGTCGCCTGAGAACATTGTCAGACTTTTAGGGCCACTTGAGCCCGCCCATTAGCATTCAAGCGACGAATTATGTCCGTCGCCTGAATACTATTATCCGTCGCCTTAAATAAAACCTGAATTATTTTTTTCTCCATTCAAGCGACCACTTATATGCTATGTTCGTCGCCTGAGAATAATTTAATTTAAAAAAAAATACATTTTGAATGATCTTGCTGTATTTACCACATGAGATACTCATACCAAACATGCACACATACAATACACAATCTACATGAATCTTAACACTTCCAAAAATATGGACAAGCTCATTCATTTACAAGCACAGACTATCCTAAGTTTACACATTCACATTTCACAACCATTTGCAACCAACCACAATCTAAGAGTTCACAATCATTTCCCATTCAAATTGGAGCAAAAAAATTTACACGGTTTGCAAAATAGTTCAAAGGATAGTGTTCAAGTCAAGTAACCTGATAGCTTCTTTCTGACTTGTCAAACTCATTCATAAGCATCTCTAATGCCACCACACAAACCTATATAGAGAAGAGGGAGAGTTAAATGAAACACATATTGTAGATACATTAAGAGAGAGAGAGTTAAATGAAACAAAATAGAAGTTGAATAGATCGAAGTTAATGAATTTGAACAAAGTAATCACCTTTTAGCACTTTTGAATGAAACACATATTCTAGATTTTAATGCTCTTTTATAACACTTATGAATTTGAAAAAAGTAATTACCTTGTGTATCAACAAGTGAGCTACTTTCATCATACTCATACTCAAAAGATGGCTTCATTTGGTCAGCTGGTAGAGGAGGCTGGTACCTGCAGAAACACGGACAGTTGGACATTCAGATAATATAAAGCAAAATGAATCAATTGAGAGAAGATCATGTCCAAGCTAGAGTATGTAAATGTTTCATTTCCAAAACACCCAAAACTGGAGAAATATACTTCCTATCCAGAACATGGTAAAAGGTACAAAATGGATTAACAAAGGATGCATGTGCATACATATTCGGACAAAGGACGACAATCTAGGCTAGTACACATGGCAGGAATATTAAGGTTCTTCTCATTACAAGGTAAGTTGTCCAAAACAACATAAACACCTAGATAATCATCAAGTATAGAAATAACTAAAAAGCAATAAGCCACTAATACTCACACAACACTTGCTTTAAAATAATTAATTTGAACAATTGGCCACTTACCCAATAGCTGATGTGTTTCATGGAGTGAGCCCAGCTTGGAGTGGACTGAAGATGCCACATTGCTGCCTTCGCCACCTAGTGAATGAGTTTCTAATCTTTGTGCAGAAAATAGTCCTATATATTATCATGTGTAAACATCTAGTATATCAAGAACTTCAAATTAAATGTAATGCATAGAGAACATTGAAATGAAAAAGCTCATAGATTTCTCAAAATTGAATGAAGATTTTCGATTCAGTTGTTCTACTACAACAAACGGATCTAGGCATAAGAATTCTATTTGAAGGTAAATGATCAGAAATCACACTACATAATATGGGCACTGCAATTTACCAGATAGTAGATGAGATCCAAAATAGGATGATCCAAAACGTCCAGAGTTGCATCAGATTCAAATGCAGAAATCATGACCTTCAAAACAGTAAGCAAAGTCCAATTTAGTGAAATTCAAGGAAAGATGATCAGGTGAGAAGGGGAAATGAGTAAATTACACTCACCATAATGCACCTCATGAGAAAGCATGTAAAACAGATTGTTGTAACGTAATCATTGAAACATGCCTAGTGGTTTCCAAACTGCGATAAAAGGAACAGTAAGACTATTACTCTATTAGTAACCAAAGTTTGCATACATTACCTAGCCCTAGCAGCAATCAGAATAAACATAAGAATTAGACAATTTAACATATTACAGTTTCAAGCATCCAACCTAAAATCATGTAGAATTCATGCCTAAAATCTTAGTAATAAATTTGTCCTTCATAACCTAAAATCTCATTCACAAGTTTCGCCTAAAATCTGGTATTCTAATCTAACATCTCAACACTAATAACCTAAAATCTGATTTCCTATTGACAAATCGAAGTACTAAAACATCTAAGTGATAAACCAAGATCAGAATCCCTGAAATAATCAGTAATAAAACAAAGAACAGAAATTAGAGTACAGATATTGAAATTAGGTTTGGGATTCGACATATTTAATGATAGTATGAACACTAACTATGAGATAATTGTAAACCAAATTCAATAAGAAAGACTCAACCAGTTTTAATGTCCTCAGCCCATTCGTGTCATATCTAGCGAGTGAGGGTCGAGGAAGGTGGATTCGGCTTGCTCGATGTCCCGCGGTTGGACTAGGAAGAGCACCCGTGCTCATGACCTGGGCTCAAGTGCTGGCGTTTCGAAGCCCAGGCACTCGACCTCGACTCCGGCGTTGGCTCCTGGCTTGGCGTCAGGTTCGTGGTTGGTAGCAGCACGGGAGGTTCGACGAGGCGAGGAGGGGCTAGCGGCGGCACTGTTCCTCTTCTGCTCCAGTTCCGGTTGGCGACGACAAGTGAATCGAGGAAGAAGGCATCATGAAGCACTTCGGGGGTGGCTAGTGGAGGCGCTCCGGCGAGCTCGGGCATCGAGCGCGTACGGGGGCGAGAGTAGAGAGAGGTCGGGATGGAGAACGAATGATGAGTTAGAGGAGTGGGAGATCGAGATCGATTGAGATCGATTGGATTTGGCCTGAGGAAGGAGGAAGAGCGAGGCAGAACGGCTGAGGCAGAAGGGGCGGCCGGCTTGCTCCTGGATTTGGCCTGATGAAGGAGGAAGGGCGAGGCAGAAGGGGCGGCCGCATTTGAGGCTGAGGGGTTAGGGTTGGGTTTGGGGATTTCAACTTTTGCTTTTATACTAATTTATTCAGGTGACGAACATTATAGAAAATCGTCCCTCTCTTGAATGGATTTTGAAATTTTACAAAAAATTTAGGCGGAAAAACTAGGCGCCATTTACTCAGACAACCAACATAAATAAATTTATGGTCGCCTGAATGAGATTTAAATTTATCTCCAATTCTTTGCTATCAATATTATTCTAATTTCTATCCAATTTAAATCCAAAATTGCATAAATATCTAAATATTTTTAATCAATCTAGCAATATAGGGCTAAGATAAGATTTTACCCAATTTAGTTATATATAGATATTTAGAAGTTATTAACTAGTTTCCAATTATGCAGTTTTAAGATGAGATAACATTTACAAATGATAAAGATAAGATTTTAATAAATTTTTGTCGGGCTTCGGTTAATCAATATAACATTGTAGGTTTAAGATGAGATTTTACCCCATTTCATTAGATATCGATATAGTATTATACACTTCGGATAATAGTTTACTCATTTTTACACTTCAGATAATATCAAATTTAGGCACATTTCTTTTATAAATTTATAAAAAATGATCATCTGAAAATTAGAAATTCATATATAATATCTATCACAAAATTTATATTTATCAACCAAAATCTCAATCTCAAACAGAAATTGGAAATTTATATGTAACATCTATCATAAAATCTATATTTAACATTCAAACTCTCAATATCAATCTTAGTCTCAATCTCAAATGAAAATTAGAAATTCATATATAACATATATCACAAAAGATATATTTATCGATATATTTATCAACCAAAATCTCAATCTTGATCTCGATCTCAATATCAATATCAATCACAATGTCAATGTCAATCTCAATATTGATCTCAATCTCAATCTCAAACAGAAATTGAAAATTCATATATTATCTATCACAAAATTTATATTTATCAACCAAAATCTCAATCTCAAACAGAAATTGGAAATTTATATGTAACATCTATCATAAAATTTATATTTAACATTCAAACTCTTAATATCAATCTTAGTGTCAATCTTAAATGGAAATGGAAATCGGAAATTCATATAAAACATATATCACGAAATAAATATTTATCAACCAAAATCTCAATCTTGATCTTGATCTCAGTCTCATTATCAATATCAATCACAATGTCAATCTCAATCTCGATATTGATCTCAATCTCAAATATAAATTGGAAATTTATATGTAACGTCTATCATAAAATCTAGATTTAACAACCAAACTCTCAATATCAATCTTAGAGTCAATCTCAAACTCTAACGGAAATTATAAATTCATATATAACATCTATCATAAAATCTATATTTACAACCAAAATCTTAATATCAATCTCGATTTCGATCTCAATCTCAATCAAAATCTGGATCTCGGTCTCAATCTCATTCTCATTCTCAAACGAAAATCGTATATTCCTATATAACATCTATCACAAAATCTATATTTAACAACTAAAATGTCAATATCAATCTCAAACTAGAAATTCATGTATAACATATATATGAAAATCTATACATAACAACCAAAATCTCGATCTCGATCTCAATCTCAATCTTGATCTCAAACGAAAATTAGATAGTTATATAAAATATATAAATATAACATATGGTTTTATACAAATATAGCACTAGTTAGTATGGTTTTATAAAAAAATATTACCTAATTAATGTTATACAATGGTTTTAACTCTATAAAATATTACATAATTAATTTATAATTTATGACATTATAAGTTATGATTTTATAACATTATGATTCTATATTTAATAATCAAAATCTCGATCTCGATCTCAATCTCAATCTTGATCTCAAACAGAAATTGGTTATTGATATAAAATATATAAATATAACACATGGTTTTATACAAATATAGCAATAGTATGGTTTTATAAAAAAAATCACAAATATAAGTAGCTCTAGTTAAGTAGTTTAATGTTGTTTTATAAAAATATTATGAATATTATCTAATGAATATGATTGTATAAGAACATTATAAATATAACTCGGAGTCTCCTCTGGTGCAATTTGTCTATATGTCGTTTTTTGGTGCCTGGGTTTTTGACATGTCAATTAATGATGATTCGATATATTTAAGCCACATTAGACAATGACCTTATCTATTTGATTCATATATCATCCTACGTATCTATCTTATATCTTAAGTGGTTACAAAATCTATCATTGTACACGAGTTATTTTATAAATATTTAAAGGAAAAAAAATATAGGGCCATTTTAGAAGAAGAAAAAGAAAAATTTGCTGCACCCTTAAAATGTTAAGAGTCTAACTTGAATTCATATACCCGGCCCCTTTGATGCATTAAGGTGTTTTTATTAAATTGAAAATTCAATATATAAATGTAGGTACAGTAGCTAATTAATTAGCTAGCTCGATCATATATGGTTGATTGTTGATGATAATGAATGAATTGAATAATGTGTTGGATGAGTGCAGGTGGGTTGTTGCAAGCCTCCTTCAAGTTGCGGGTTCACGTACGTAAACGAGGATATATGGCAGCCACCGCAGACAGGATTCAACTCAACAGACCCAGATTGCAAGTTGTGGAGCAACGAAAAAGACGACCTTTGCTACAATTGCAGCTCTTGCAAAGCCGGTTATCTCGCACAGTTCATGAAATATTGGCGCAAACTTACGATTGTCAATATTATCCTCCTCTCCTTCCTCACCGTCGTCTTCCTCATTGGCTGTTGCGCTCTCCTTTAAAACTACTCCACCTTGTGTACGTACGTACGTGTACATGGTTTATTTTCATCCGTTATGTTGGCCAATTCAATTCAATTCAATGGCCATCACGTACTATTACATAACCAAGATAGCTTGGCTATCGGCGCGCCCATGAAACATTTCATGCATGCTTGCAGGCAGCTTCCAATCTTCACGTACATGTTCCAAATTCCATCCAATTGAATGCTCTCACATGCAGTCACAGATATACCTACCAATTCAAGATGCATATATAAGAATTAATTGACGTACATTATACCATTTACCAGCCCCAACCAGCTGGTCTACATATAAATGTTCGTATCCTTTGAAATTCTTTATTGTTGCTATGATATGATTCTCACAAAATTAATTGCAATGACATGTGTTTACTAGAATGTCCATATTTTTCATCTTTATTAACATTTTGTCCACCAACCTAGCTATCCATATTAGCTAAATGTTCACCGTGTTGCTGAAACCGGAGTTGTTGAAACCGAAGTTGCCCAATTTCAACACCAATTTCAGCAATTACAGAGATTTCAGCAAGAGCGGGAGGCAAGAGATCTACATCGACGAAATCGAGTCGCATCCATCTCAGGCGAAGGCAATCAAGACACATTTGCAAACAAATTAAATTAAGAAGATGATCAGCTGTGTGAAAAACAACACCCAAGCAGAACCTAATTCAACAAGAAATCGAATGAGTTTGCCCTAAATTGAAATTTAGGGGAAATATATTCCTATAGTAGCTTTATAAATATATTCCTATAGTAGCTTTATATATAAATATAGGTAGATACAAAGTATATATTAGTAGCATTTAGCAAATATACATATGTATATAAAAAGAGACTACCACTAACCCACCCACCTAAGCTAGGTAGTTAACTACACAGCCCAACAACCCATACATTTTTAAACAGCTACCACCTACACTCCAGCCACTCTGACGTCACACTTCAAACTACACACAACAAAGGTGGATCCTAGAGTATGATAACAAAATATCAACAAAATGACTTGAAAAAAATGAAGCAACGCACTTGCAACAAATCTCCTCCAAAAAATACAACATCTCAGAAACTAGATTGATGCAATGATGAAACTCTTATCCGCACTTGCAGCAATACCAAATACTAGCTTAGCAGACAAATGAGGCGCGGTGGTCGGAGGCGAACAACCGTTGCTGCAAGGTGAACGCCCCAAAGACAAAAAAAAAATTGTGTGTGCAACTAAGAATCTGCAGATCAATCCAAGTGCATACTTCATAAGCTGAATGAAATTCCATAGCAGCAGCATTAAATAGCCCTCGAAAAGGCTCCTCTAATCAAGTGCCATAGCAGCAGTAGCACAAACAACCCTCAAAGGGGCTCTGAAGGAGCTCCGCAACCCATAACCAAGAATCTGCAGATCAAAGGCACAACGATAGCGTCACATGGAAAAGCATATGTGGTGGCCGGTGGAGAGGGACTTAGCTGCTCCTACTAATTCTGAATCCGGTGAATGAGGAACTACCTCCAGTCAGCATTAACGCCCCTTAGTTGCTGACACTGAAATTGATCGTTGGGGAGGAACAAGATCAAGGGGAATGCCCCTTAGCTCCTCCTGGTAATTATGAAGAACGCCAACGATTCGCGCAAGATCAAGGAGAACGCTAGTAATGCATATTTTAGATAGCCATTACAGGTAGTTGTTATTGCATTTAGAGGAGTATATTTCATGTTTAGTGAGTATTTCCCCTCATTAGTATTTTATCTTGCAAGTGTAGAATCTACGCTCTTTTGTGATTATTCGCAAATTTATGTTCCGATGCTCGGAAGGATGCATTTATGGCTTTGCTAAGGATGAGTATGGAGAGCTACGAACCTGAGGAAACCATTGGAAAACGCAAAAATAGGCGTAGGTAGAAGATTAGTTTGGATTCAGGAGAAATCAGATGAAGAACACGCTACTGTTGGGACGGCGCCCGCCGCCTAAAGCACGGCGCACACCGGTCCACCCAGATGCGGGATTGTGAAATCTCTCCGTGGACAATTAATTAGGTTTTCAGTTTATATAATTGTGGCCAACTTTTGGCCGACGAGAGAGAGCGAGAGAATAAAGAGAGACTTCAATGGAGATATTGAAAGGAAAAACTCCAATTAGGAACTAAACCTCTTTCGTTTCGCCTGCAATTCAGAGACATGGTTATATGATTTGTGAGACTTGATTTCTATCTATTCTATGTTTGATTTATTCAATATCTTTGTTCTTCATCGATTGATTTCATGTATTCCCTCTTGATTGGCCTCCTTGACGGAATTTGCTTTCTTGCTAAAGGTTTGATTATCTCTTGCAAGTTAATTGAATCAGTAGCACAGCATAGCCAATCGATCCTGTGAAAGCATCGATTGGGTGTGTGTGGGACATTGATAATTCTACTTTATCAATTGCATCAATTAGGGTTAGAGAGTTGCACCTCTATCTTTAGTTGTTTGTGTCATTGACATTGTTTAATTGCTTAGGGTTGGAGTAATCTACCATTAGATGAATCAAACTAAGAAAGGTAGGATAGAGTCAAGGATCAAAGACATAACCATTGTTGATGAATTGTAGGGTGAAACTATCTCATCAATATTAATTATTACAAATTCGCCATTGCTACTTTTGCCGTATTCAATTGTCTTTTCATTCACTTACTCTTCGATCTTATTCTTTTTGATAGCAATTCGATAGACAGGCAAGGTATTCTCTCTGTGGGATCGACCCCTTACTATTCCACTATACTAGTTACTAGGTTGCTAGTTGAGTTGTTGGTTTGGGTTATTCTTTTTGGTGTTGTATAAAGGTAACGACATTCTGCACCACACCAAATTTTGGCTCCGTTTCCAGGGAGATTACTTTATTTCTTTTGTTTATTTTTATTTCTATCTTTAGTGATTCTCCTTGGTGGATCGCTCTTTGGTTACTAATCAATCTTTGTTGAGTTTTTTTTAAAAGGCTAGGCAAAGATGTCTGAAACTACTGAGTCCCCTCTCAAGAGGACATTGAGAGACTTAAGGGAACCTGATCTGAATTCGCGGAACCTTGCGATTACATTACCTGAACTCCCTGAAGGCTGTAAATTAGGATATAAGGCTGAATTAGGTTATTGATTCTTCCAGTTTTCCATGGGATGATTGGAGATGAGCCTAATAAGCATCTTACTGAATTCATTAGTGTCTGTGATAGACTTAGACCTCAAGGATTTACTGATGATCAACTCATGTTGAGGCTGTTTCCGTTCACCATGAAAGACGCATCGATTGATTGGTTACATTATTTGCCTGCAGGAAGTATTACTACTTGGTTGGAATTAAAGAAAGCTTTTCTGATGAAATACTTTTCTGCCACACGCCTGAGCAAAGTAAAGAAGCAATTGACTGATGTGCGCGCAAATTGCCATATTTTCTATGCATATAAAAGTCCATTTTATCGTCTTTTGCATGCATATAAATGGGAAAACATGAGATTAGTGTAGTTTACGATTAAATATCAAATATATGGGTCTGCACGAGTTTCGATGTGATTTCGCAGAAAACAGGATAAAAATGGACGGATTTGGAAAAAGCGGAAAAAGAACTCGAAGTCTTATGAAGAGATCGAAATCGACTGGGGACCTCAACATCGAGTGCATAAGAGACACAAGAATCGAGCAGGAAATAAAACAGAGCATGTCGACATAGAGAGATCGATATCGACGTCTGGAGGTCGATATCGATGTTGCCAGATCGAGCTAAATGATAGAAGTCGAGTGCCAGTTCGAGTAGGAGAAGGAAAGCTCGAGATAGAGTTTCACAGGGGTCGATATCGATGTTCAAGGTCGATATCGACCATGCCAGTAGAGGAATCCGACTCAGATTTTGATAGAATTCTATCGGAAGCTTGCACGTCTATCCAAAAGTTGAGATTTCTTATCATCAACACCAGTTCTATCATGTGAAGGCTGATTTACCATAGGAGTTTTAGTTTTTACTTTTATTTAAGTTTTATCTTAGAGAATAAAGATAAAGTTTCGAGTCTTTATCGACATCTATAAATAGGGGCCAATAGGGCTGAGTTTAGGGATCCAAGAACATTCAGTTTCAGTTATTCAACACATATATATGCAGAGAATTAGTAGAGAGAGAGAGGAGGCCAAGTGGAGTTTGTAAAGCGAAAGCGGAGTGACTTGTTCGGTTGTACTTTCTCTTTTGCGAAGTTTAATTCAAAGTAGCTTTCTTTCAACAACGATGACGATGATGTGCATGATGAGGAGCGAGTAGTCAACCCACTTCTAGGGTCGGGGTGAGCCCGACGATAACGATGTAGGGTAAGTGCATCAAAGGTATGACTTTTATGCGATTCCGTCTTCTATCCCATGCATGATCCTTTACGAAAGTTAGGGAGATTCATTATTTGCATTATTGAAGCGAAAGCCACTCATATTGTGAACTTGAATTACTTATGAATTGGATAGTAACTCTTAGGAACTATGCAAGAGCCTCTAATCACCTAAGTGTTGATAACGAAAGTTATTTGACGGGAAGGGCATTAAATTTCATAACTTTAGCATAAAACTTGCATTGTTATCGTTGTGGCATGAAACCCCGACTTTGGAAGCTTTTTAATTAATTAAAATCAACATAAAGGTTTTAGTTTTGTTTCTGATCATCCTCCTTTCCCATTCTACTTTCTTCGGACTCTTTTCCGACAAATTGGTTACGAAAACAGTTTCTGTGACAAGCATCGAAATCGACTGTAAGGGTCGATATCGAGGTCTAACGTCGATATCGAGGTCTCTACTCGATGTCGACTTTGCTGCTTTTGTCTTCTGCATGAACTGCACTAGGAAATTGACCAGAACTGGGGTCGATATCGACCAGATTACTCGATATCGAGTGTCTTCTGAGGTCAAAAGCTTTGATCGTGAGTACAACAAGGGAAGCGCTGACATACCTCCTCGTGGATTCGATCCTGAATTACCCTACTACTACAAGGGAGGGAATTCTTGTATTATTTGTTTGGGGCATGGAATTAGCCTAGTTGTGCATTATTTATTTAAATTATTTGAATCCCTACACTATCCCCGTTGTGAACAAAGTGGCGCCGTTGCCGGGGAGGCAATCAATCGCCACCTAAGTTTAATCACGATCTTTTGAGCATATTTTGCAGGTTTATGCGACGTTCTGATCGCGGACCTATCCTGGACCCATTTAACGAGCTTCAACGTTTCTACCATCTTCGCTACAAAGCAATTCGCATCATGGCTGACAACGAAACGCAGGCCGAAACCATAGAGCGGTTGAGGAAGGAAATCGAGGACCACAACGCTACAATCGCTGCTGAAAGGGCCGTCGCTGCTGCTGAGCGAGCCCGTGCTGATAGGGAGGAGGATGCGCGCAGACAAGCCCAAGAGTGGCTAAATCAGTATCCACAAACGGCGATGCAATACATGCATCCACCGCTTCATGTTCCTGAATCCGCTATTTTAATTCCTCACTCCAACTATGAAATAAAAATTAACTTCCTATCTGAGATAAAAAGTAATACTTTTAAAGGAAGACCTAATGAATGCCCCCTGCAACACATCTCTACTTTTATGGACTTATATGAGACAGTTGCTGATGGAGTGAATTTAGAGTATGTGCAATTAAAATCTTTTCGATGGTCTTTGGCAGGGAAGGCATTACAATGGCTTGAAAGTTTGGCTCCACGCTCGCTGAGGACATGGGCGGAGGTGAAAGATGCATTCTTAAATAAATTCTTCCCACCTTCTAAAATGGCGATGCTGCGGCAAAGGATCACGACTTTCAAACAAAAGCCAGGTGAAACCCTAGCACAGGCATGGGAGCAATTTAAGGACTTGCTGAGATCATGCCCGACACATGGGCAACTTCCATATGTCATCCAGGAGATCTTCTACAACGCCCTTGATGCGTCGAATAAGGAGAGGATCAATTCATATACCTCCTATCGGTACATTGAGCTTACACCAACGGAGGCATGGGAGACCATTGAGAGGCTCGCGAACTTTGACAACACTTATGGGGCTGCTGCGGCCTATGATGCAAGGCCTACCCCATCTATGCCACTATATGAGCCTCCAAGGGAGATAGATCCTGATGTGTGGGAAGAATTCCATAACGATCAAACACGCCACCTTCAAAAGCAAGTCAGGTTCCTGAGCAACAATCAAACTTGTCAGGAGTGTGGTTCAACAAGGCATAACACTAGTGCATGTCCACATACTGAGAAAGTATCCATGGCGGAACAACATGAGGAGGTTAAATGGATGAGAGGCTCCTATGGAGGAGGCAATCAACAACATTGGGGTGACCAAAGGTTCTATCAACAAAGGGATCCCCCACCATATAGGGCACCAGGGCACCCTGAGCGGGAGACAAGGAAAGATGACCTGAAAATCATTCTTGATGAGATGCGGAGGAACCATGCTGAGTTCAAACAAGCCAACAACTCCGTCCATACTCAGCTACAGGGCATAAATTCTAGGCTTAGGGAGATCGACGTTTGGAAGCGCAACATGGAGACTCAAATGAGTCAATTGGCGGAAGCAATACCTAAAGCGTCAGGATCATTCCCTGGATCCACTGTGCCCAACCAAAAGGGCAAAACCACTTGTCATATTACGACAGTAAACCTAAGGAGTGGGCGTCAATTACAAACGCCCGAGTAAAAAGCGGAGGAGAAGGAGCCAGAACAGACGTCGATATCGACCCCCCTGTCGATATCGACCAAGGTGACGTCGATGTCGACCTTCTAGTCGATGTCGACCCTGAAGCAATGTCACCACAGAAATCGACTCCTCCAGTCGATGTCAACCCTATTGATGTCGATGTCGACCTCACTGTATCCATGGGAAGGAAGAAGGTGTTGTCATTCCCAACTAGAAAGATGATTAAGGACCCAGCGGAAAAGAAGTTCCAGCGGTTCGTGAAGATGCTCCAAGGACTTAATGTCTCTATACCATTCACAGAGGCACTTCACGTGATTCCATCTTATGTAAGGTTCCTTAAAGACATCTTAGGTAAGAAGCGATCGCTCTCTGAGATCGCAGAGGAGTGCAACAGGTTGGAGCTACCACAAAAGAGGGCGGACCCAGGTAAGTTCTCTATCGCTATAGGTCTAGGTCAATTCAAATTTAATGCTTTAGTTGACTTGGGCGCTAGTGTTAGCATGATGCCACTAACCATTTGGCACAAGGTAAAGATAGGTCCTTTGGAGCCCGTGGATGCAAGATTATACATGGCTAACAATACGGTAGTTATTCCAACAGGGATAGTGACGGATGTGCCAGTACAAGTAGTTAAATTCTTTGTCCCTACTGATTTCTTAATTGTTGATATAGCGGAGGACCCTGCTTGTCCAATTATTTTAGGTAGGCCATTCCTAGCAACCGTCGATGCCAACATTAGCGTAAAGAAAGGATTGCTCTCATTCACAATTAGTGACGAGGTGATAGAGTATGCCTTCAACAAGACGGTGAAAAATCAAGGGCCAATGGAGATAAAAGCCATTAATGGTGTCTACATTGCATGTCGAGAAGCAAAGGTCATAAGTATGGGGTCGACGGAGGAGGAAAAGAAACATCAAAATCGGGGTCAGGGGTCGATATCGACCATACCCAGCCGAAATCGACCACCATCAGTGTTGAGAAGGGAGGAACGGAGACCTCGATATCGATCTCTGGGGTCGAAATCGACCTGATCATATCGAGCAGAAACTCTCAAAATCGACTGATCTTCTAGGAGTACAACAGGGGTTGATATCGACCTCTGAACATCGACATCGACTTGAGCCACAGACTGAGAAAAAGGTAAGTCAAGGTACGGATTCCTCTTGTTCCATTTCGATTAAAGATTTATCATTATGTGGAAGAGGTGTGCCTTGGCATGTGCGCTTGTGTAGGGTATCCGATGATGATTCGAGCCAATATGAGATAGGAGACAAGGTCTATGTTGCCAAATCTAAGGACCATTGGTTCCCTACGAGATGCAAAGATAAGAACTTAGGACCATTCATGGTGAATCAGATCCATCCCGGCGGAATGCAGTTGCGTGACAAGAAAGGAGTGATTTTCGAGGCGCAAGCCACACGGGCTCTGCAGATGCCGCCTTGAGAAGCGCAAAGGAAGAAGTCGGCCTAGCGATTTAAAAGTCTAGAGCTTGTAACAAAGACTTAGTTTTGATTTTAGACAGTTTATCTTTGGTTTTAGACATTTTATTGTTTTGCATATTTGGTTTTATGTTTGTTAACAAGTTGTAGGAAAGAGAAAAGCACACAAAAAAGACATCAAAATCGATGTCCGAGATCGACATCGACCTTAAGGTCGACATAGATGGGTTTGTGATCGAGGCCGGATCACCCTGAAGCCTGAGCCAGAAATCGAGGTGAAACATCGATATCGATGTTAAGGGTCGATATCGACCATCCCTGCTGTCTTCTTCGACTCCTGAAATTTGTGACGGTTTAGTAAGTTTTCTTCTTAACCGTAGTTCTAATACAGTGAGGACACTGTAAATTTTAAGTATGGGGTGGGGGAAAGGCTTACTTGCATATTCATACTTAGTTTAGATTTGCATATTTATCTTAATGCATATTTAGTTTATATTTCGAAAAAAAATGACCCCCATCAAAAATTTGAAAATGAAGAAAGAGTCATGGAAGTATAAAAAAGAGCTCTATGATGCAAAATTAGATTTATTAGAGGTATAAGATGAAATTGCCTAGTTAAGGGAAGTCCCAATGAAGTGCAAAAAAAGAAAAAAATAAAGGAGATGAAAAATTTGAAGTTGCTTTTGACATGTGCATGATAATATGATGGAGGACTTTTTATGAAAATTCCATACAAGTGCTTACATATACAAGTTCATATCCTAGCCTTACCTATGCATATTTGCAAAAGTCACAAAGCCATATATGAGCCTTATCATGATCATTATTGCTCCACATATACACATATTGCCCATTTTATACCTTATACCCTATCCGGGGACAAGTTTGAGAATGGATGTCATCTTTGGAGTTATATGGAGTTGTGCATTATTTATGAAGTTGTTGGTAGGAATGATAAAATTATGAATTATGGAAAATTTAATGAGCGAGAAAAAATCCGATCACCTCAGGAGATAAAGGTAGGTCGACCCTACTCGTTGAGATTTTAGTTCAGCGAGATGGGACACAAGGTGAGGAGTCCGAAGTACTAAGTATCCGGGGCCATTCATGACACCCATGTTTGCGACTCACGAGATAGCAGTGCTAAGGTTAGAGAGGTAAAAGCATTATATTAAACAAAAGCATTGAGCGATGAGTGAAAGGTGAGACATTATGAAGAAGGAATGTGGAATGTTTTGGAAAGAAAGTATGTTTCCCCGGATTTAACACCACATGGCCAAATATTAGCCCACCTTTAGCCTTTTACCAATCTACTTCTCACAAGCTTGCAAAAGTCCTCTTGATTATTAATGCTATGTCGCTAAAATTGTTTTTGCATATTGCCTCCTTTTATGAGTATGAAATTGCTTTTATGCACGGGCATGGACTTGGTTGACAGAAGTACCTTATCAAGGATGGCAATTGATTGTAGGGACATATGAAAAATGAATCTATGATGTTGAGGGTTTACTTTCTTCCCCTGAATGACCATTAAAGGTATTGCTTGGGGACAAGCAAGCTTAAGTATGGGGTGTTTGATGTGCGCGCAAATTGCCATATTTTCTATGCACATAAAAGTTCATTTTATCGTCTTTTGCATGCATATTAATGGGAAAACATGGGATTAGTGTAGTTTACGCTTAAATATCAAATATATGAGTCCGCACGAGTTTTTATGTGATTTCGCAGAAAACAGGATAAAAATGGACGTATTTGGAAAAAGCGGAAAAAGAACTCGAAGTCTTCTGAAGAGGTCGAAATCGACTGGGGACCTCGACGTCGAGTGCATCAGAGACACAGGAATTGAGCAGGAAATGAAACAGAGCATGTCGACAAAGAGAAATCTATATCGACGTCTAGAAGTCGATATCGATGTTGCCAGATCGAGCTAAACGATAGAAGTCGAGTGCCAGTTCGAGTAGGAGAAGGAAAGGTCAAGATAGAGTTTCACAGGGGTCGATATCGATGTTCAAGGTCGATATCGACCATGCCAGCAGAGGAATCCGACTCAGATTTTGATAGAATTCTATCGGAAGCTTGCACGTCTATCCAAAAGTCGAGATTTCTTATCATCAACACCAGTTCTATCATGTGAAGGCTAATTTACCATAGGAGTTTTAGTTTTTACTTTTATTTAAGTTTTATCTTAGAGAATAACGATAAAGTTTCGAGTCTTTATCGACATCTATAAATAGAGGCCAATAGGGATGAGTTTAGGGATCCAAGAACATTCAATTTCAGTTAGTAGAGAGAGAGAGGAGGCCGAGTGGAGTTTGTAAAGCGAAAGCGGAGTGACTTGTTCGGTTGTACTTTCTCTTTTGCGAAGTTTAATTGAAAGTAGCTTTCTTTCAACAATGATGACGATGATGTGCATGATGAGGAGCGAGTAGTCAACCCACTTCTAGGGTCGGGGTGACCCCGACGATAACGATGTAGGGTAAGTGCATCAAAGGTATGACTTTTATGCGATTCCGTCTTCTATCCCATGCATGATCCTTTGCGAAAGAGAGGGAGATTCATTATTTGCATTATTGAAGCGAAAGCCACTCATATTGTGAACTTGAATTGCTTATGAATTGGATAGTAACTCTTAGGAACTATGCGAGAGCCTCTAATCACCTAAGTATTGATAACGAAAGTTATTTGACGGGAAGGGCATTAAATTTCATAACTTTAGCATAAAACTTGCATTGTTATCGTTGTGGCATGAAACCCCGACTTTGGAAGCTTTTTAATTAATTAAAATCAACATAAAGGTTTTAGTTTTGTTTCTGATCATCCTCCTTTCCCATTCTACTTTCTTCGGACTCTTTTCCGACAAATTGGTTACGAAAACAGTTTCTGTGACAAGCATCAAAATCGACTGTAAGGGTCGATATCGAGGTCTCTGCTCGACGTCGACTTTGCTGCTTTTGTCTTTTGCAGGAACTGCGCTAGGAAATCGACCATAACAGGGGTCAATATCGACCAAATTACTCAATATCGAGTGTCTTCTGAGGTCGAAAGCTTTGATCGTGAGTACAACAAGGGAAGCGCTGACATACCTCCTCGTGGATTCGATCCTGAATTACCCTACTACTACAATATCCCCCTTGCGAACATTGACTAGCATAGAGCAACTCCCTAGAGAAAGCCTCTATGACTACCTTGAGAGATTTAGGCGACTCAAGGCAAGTTGCCCACAACATGGATTTCTCGAAGAGGATTTGATTCTCTATCTTTATGAGGGGTTTCTTGATCATGAGCGCATTGTCATCAACGTTACTAGTGGAGGTGATATTCTGGATAAGACGCCTGAAGAAGCCATGCAAATCTTCGATGGATTAGCAAATTTGTCCTAGCAGTATAAGAAGTTTCATGGATTTGGAGATCTTTTTGTATCAAATGATCCTATGAAGAGCTGCAAGGAGAAAGTTTTGAAATTGACAGAGGTTGTGATGAAAATGGCCACTCAAATGGATACATCGAATGCTCAAGGAAGATGATAACTCCACTCCCTTGATGAAAATCGGAACTGTTTTCAAAGGCTTTGACACAAAGCTTGTGTCAAAGGTCTTGAAGCCAAAGCTGTATTAATGAAATTCAAAACCTGTATTTTTAGTTATTATCTTATATATATTTGATGTATGCATTTTTAGTCATATTTTGCATCATGTTTTCATCTCATTTAAGTCATTTTATTTACTTTTGTGTTGGGAAAGTGTGTCGTTTGTGTTAGTTTTCGTATTATTCAAGATATGGAGTCTACACAAGCTTTGGTGGTGTTTTTGTAGGTTTTGAAGCTGATTTGAAGGAGTTTGGACGCACTTTAGAGCTTAATGAAAAATCATGAAGGCAATGGAGATGCCAAGCAAAAGCAAAAAGTGGTGCAGCTGAAGAAAAGTCTTATTTTCGCCATCAATCACTTCGATTCAAGTTCTGGAGCCTTCATGAGAGTTGTAGTCCTTGAAAAGATCTTTCCAACGCATATTCATATGTATCAATTAGATAAACGAGGACTCAGGAAAGTGCGTTTGAAGTCAGAGTCGAAAAGCTGGAGAAAAACAGAAGTTACTACATTCAAACAGACCCTCGGCGCCGACACCTCAGACCTCGGCGCCGAGGTATCTGTGCACCAGGAGAAGTTTTTGCGGGCTGATTTTATTACTTAATGGGCTTTTTAATTAGGATTTTCATCTGAATTTCTTTTAGGATCTTTTAGTTAGATAGACTTGGGATATGTTATCCTTCCTTAGACAGATTTTATTATTTTCCTAAGATAAAATCTCTTTTCCTTAGAGATTAAGTCTTAAGTTTTATCTTTTAAATAAAGCCAATTAGAGGCTAATTAACACACGTTACACAATTGAGTTTGACAGCAGAAAAAAGGCACGTTTAGAGCTTAGGGTTGAAGAATATTGAAGGAGACTTTGAGGTTTGGTTTTATGCAATTTGAGATTATGAATTCTTCCATTGTTTTTGTGTCTTTCTTTGCAATGAGTGAGTAGTTCTCCTCTCTTCTAGGGTTAGGGTGAACCCAACAATAAGCATGTGTGTGAATGAATGAATCTATACTTATGTGATGTTTTTATCTACTTCTACCTATGTACTTCACCCTTGATGATAATCTAGGGAATTCATTGTTACAATTGAATTGACCAAAGGAGATTGTTAACTTTGATAGTAATTAGGGATTTTTGATGAAAGTTAAAAAGACCTAATTAAGAAAAGGTATAGTCAAATAAGTCTCTTATGCAAAAGTGAATTGATTTATTTGATTGAGATAAAAGCATATTTCTCATATGATTCATTAAATTATACATGTGTTTATTGTTGTGGTAAGGCCCTAATCTTGGAAGTTCTTTCTCATATATTGCATTCGTGTTAGTTACTTGTTACTTAATTAGTGTGTTTTGCCCTGTTTCACAGCCGCTACTTGTGTCTTTATTTCCCCTATTTTCGACCATTAAAACAACTAGGATAGAACCGCTGACATACTCCCTTGGATCGACCTTGATTTCCACTACACTATAGAGGGATTCGAGCATAAATTTATTTGATTAGAGTGAGCATAAGCATCGATCTCCCATAACATCACGTCAAATTGGCGCCGTTGCCGGGGAGTAATCAATCGCGCCTAATCTAGTTGTTTTAGGGTGTGGGAATAGCCCATCCCCCTTTTGCTTTTAATTGTGGTATCTTTGTTTTTTGGTTTCAGTTTATGCCATCGGGGTGACGTCGGCTTGATTTCGATTTTGCTATCGATTCCGAACTGGAACGCTTTTTCCATCACAGACTAAGAGAAGCCAGGACAATGGGAGACAACACAGGCACCAATGGAAACAATGCTAATGTTGCTATGGAGATGGCTAAACTCCGTCGACAGATGGAGCAATTTCGGCTCGCTGCAGAAAGGGAAAGGGAAGCGACTGCTCGTCTGCAATAGCAGTTAGATGCTATCCCAAGGAATGCAAAACAGTATATGCACCCAGAACTGAGGGTGCCTGAGTCTGCAATTGTCCTCCCTGAGATTGAGCGCCACTTTGAAATCACATCTCACTTTATCTCTTTAATTAAAAGATCTCAATTTGAGGGCAAATCTAATGAATGCCCTATGCTTCATATCAAGAATTTCATTGATTTATGCGATACTATTGCTGCTGATAATATATCGTTAGAATATGTTCAATTGAAGGCTTTTAAATGGTCTCTTGCAGGAAAGGCCCTGAATTGGTTGGAGAGTCTACCGCCTAGGTCTATCACTACATGGAAGGCTTTGTATGACTTGTTCATGACAAAATTCTTTCCACCGGCAAAGACAACGGAGTTTAGGAAAAAGATCACCTCTTTTCACCAATTGCCAGGAGAGACATTTCTAGAGACCTGGGAAAGGTTCAAGGAGTTGCAGAGACAATGCCCAACCCATGGGCAACCCGAGTATGTAGTCTAAGAAATCTTCTTCCAGGGCATCAATACAGAGACCAAGAATCGATTGAACCTACACACCGATTGTGGGTTCCTTGAGATGACTCCGACTGAGGCATGGGCTCTTTTAGACAAGCTCACGGAGTACGATGCTATGTATGGCACTTAGGAGGCTAGACCGTCAGGTAAGAATCTTTATGAGCCTCCTAATGAAATTGACCCTGATGTGCGTAGGCAATTCCATGATGATGAGACCAGACGCCTCAAGAAACAAGTAAGTTTTCTTTCTAGAAACCAACCTTGTTTAGAATGTGGTTCTCAATCTCATAATACTATAGATTGCAATAATATTAGCCAGGTACAAAGGGCGGAGCACTATGAAGAGGTAAGTTATATGAAAGGCCCTTATAGGCCTCCCAATTACAATAATAATTATGCAGGGAACCCGAATAATAACTATGCAGGGAGGAACAACCATTATCCTAATTGGGGTAACTATGGACAAGGCCAAGGGAGCCAACCTCCCCAAGATCAAAGGAGTCCCCCATATAGGCCCCCTGGCTATCAAGAACCACCATCATGGGTACAAGAGCTTAAAGAAGGATTCAATGGGCTTCGTTCCGATGTGAACTCTCAAATTAAAGGTGTTCAAGCCCAACTAGGAGATATGGAAACATGGAAGAAGGGAGTGGAGTCTCAATTGGGGCACCTAGCGGCTCAAATCCCTAGACCTCAAGGGAAATTCCCGGGCCGTCCCGATGAGAACCCTAAAGGGCAAATAGCTGCAATTCACCTAAGAAGTGGGAAGAAAGTGCCTGGACGCGAAAGCACGTCAAACGAGGAAGAAAACGGCAAAAACAGTGTCCGTACCGAGGCCCTACCGACCCCCCCAGGGTCGGTACCGACCCCCCTACAGGTACGACTTCTTTTTCTTCTTTTTCTCCCGAGCCCAATGGCTGTACCGAGGGCCGTACCGACCCCCCTAGGGTCGGTACCGACCCCCAGTCTTCGACAGCTGACGTCCCTCTTTCCATCAGTGATCGTACCGAGGCTGTACCGACGTCACCAGGGTCGGTACCGACCCCCCCTTCAGCAGTGACGGATTCTTCTGTAGGGCCTCTCTCAGCCCCGAATCCGACGATAGTGCTTCCATACCCTTCAAAAAAGGTAAAGGACACGGCGGAAGGTAAGTTTCAAAGGTTTGTGAAGATGCTTCAAAGCTTAAATATAACTATTCCTTTCACTGACGCTTTGAGTGAGATGCCCGCTTACACTAAGTGTTTGAAGGACATCTTAGCCAAGAAGAGATCCATGTCTGAGCTTTCTGACGAGGTCCGTTCAGTAAAGTTCCCTGAGAAACTTGGAGATCCAGGTAAGTTTGCTATTACTATTGGTTTAGGATCTTACCGTTTCAAAGCTTTATGTGACTTAGGTGCAAGTGAAAGCCTCCTTCCCCTTTCTATATGGTCGAAGACGAGCTTAGGAGCCCTAGAGCCCGTCAACATGAGAGTGTCCATGGCCAATGGCGCAGTAGTATCACCAACTGGGGTGATTGATGATGTTCCTGTCCGTGTAGGTAAGTTTTTCGTCCCTACTGATTTTATTGTTATGGATATGCTAGAGGATCCAGTGGTGCCCATCATTCTTGGACGACCATTCTTAGCGACCGCTGGAGCAATAATTGATGTTAGGAAGGGACTCCTAACTTTTGAGATAGGGGATGACCTCGTTGAGTTTCGCTTCAATCCAACAATGAAGGAAACAATGGACATGGAAGAGGTAAGCTATTTTGAATGTCTTGAGTCTGCAGGCCCAATATCAGGTCTTCTGGCGGACCAAGAGGAAGTTTATTCTTTAGAGGCTCTGGAGGCGATACTAAAGACGGAGGAGGAAGAGCCAACACTTGCTCCAATTGAGCCCTCCCTAGAGCTTAAGCCACTTCCGGAAGGTTTGAGGTATGTTTTCTTAGGTCCCAATTCTACTTTGCCTGTGATCATTAATGCTAAATTAAATGAGGAGGAAGTAGAAAAGTTACTTAACGTGCTGAGAACTTATAGGAAGGCTATTGGTTATTCTTTGGATGATATCATTGGAATCTCACCTTCTTTGTGCATGCATAGAATATTCATGGAGGATGATCATAAGCCAACCAGAGAACGTCAGCGCAGGCTTAACCCAATTATGCAGGAAGTAGTCAAATATGAAATTTTGAAAATGTTAGATGCTGGAATTATTTATGCTATTTCCGATAGTAAATGGGTAAGCCCGGTTCATGTTGTCCCTATGAAAGGGGGGATGACTGCAATTGAGAATGAGAAAGGTGAGTTAGTACCTACTAGGACCACTACTAAATGGCGCATGTGCATTGATTATAGGAAGTTGAATAGCGCTACTAGGAAAGATCATTTTCCTCTTCCTTTCATTGATCAAGTTCTTGAGCGTCTAACACAACACGATTATTTTTGCTATTTGGATGGCTATAGTGGTTTTTGGCAGATTCCCATTCATCCGGATGATCAAGAGAAGACAACCTTTACTTGTCCATATGGGACTTTTGCCTATAAAAGGATGCCATTCGGGCTTTGTAATGCCCCTGCCACTTTCCAACGATGCATGACGGCAATCTTCTCCGATATGATTGAGGATATTGTTGAGGTATTCATGGATGATTTTTCTGTATATGGTACTACTTTTGATACTTGTCTAGCTAACTTGGCCAGGGTACTCAAGAGATGTGGAGAGACGAGTCTTGTGCTTAATTGGGAGAAGTGCCACTTTATGGTGCAAGAAGGAATCGTGCTAGGACACTTGGTGTCCAAGAGAGGTATAGAGGTGGATAAAGCCAAGATCGAGCTTATTGAGAAGCTACCTCCTCCAACGTCGGTAAAAGATGTCCGTAGCTTTTTAGGACATGCTTGATTTTATCGTCGTTTTATTCAAGATTTCTCCAAAATTGCTAAACCACTCACTAATCTATTGATGAAAGAAGTTGCTTTTGAGTTCTCTTTGGAGTGTCTTGATGCTTTTAATAGGTTGAGGGAAGCTTTGGTCACGGCACCAATCATGCAATCACCCGATTGGTCACTTCCATTCGAGGTCATATGTGACGGAAGTGATTACGCCGTGGGAGCGGTTCTTGGACAGCGGAAGGAAAAAAAATTGCACGCCATCTACTATGCGAGCAAAACTTTGGATGATGTCCAAACAAGGTACACAACCACGGAGAAAGAGTTTCTAGCCGTGGTATTTGCCTTCGAGAAGTTCCGCTCTTACCTAGTTGGCTCGAAAGTTATTGTCTACACCGACCATGCCGCATTGAGGTATTTAATGAACAAGAAGGACGCCAAACCACGACTTCTACGATGGATGCTCCTTCTTCAAGAGTTTGACTGCGACCTAAGAGACAAGAAAGGAGCCGATAATCTTGTGGCCGACCACCTCTCTATTTTGCCACCCAAGCACATTGAAGGCTCGGAAGATATGGTGCCAATTGATGACTCACGGGCTGATGAAAGACTCCTGCGTATTGAGGTGAGTAAGGTATGTACAGGTACCTCGGCGCCGACACCTCAGACCTCGGCGCCGACCCTTTGCGCAGAAACTTTAATTGCTACAGGTACCTCGGCGCCGACACCTCAGACCTCGTCGCCGACACCTCAGACCTCGGCCCCGACCCTTTGTGCAGAAACCTTAATTGCTACAGATGCCTCGGTGCCGACACCTCAGACCTCGGCGCCGACCCTTTCCGCAGAACATAAAGTTGAGTTGCTTGGAACATCAGATGAGGTAAGTTTAGGTGAGGAACTCTTCTTTACTCCTCCTTCTGGCCCTGTTCGTGATATTTTTCTTATTAAGAAGGCTAGTACACCTTGGTTTGCGGATTATGCTAACTACATTGTAGGAGGTGAGATTCCGCCGGATTTGACTTCACAAGGTAAGAAGAAATTCCTACATGATGTCAAGAGGTATTATTGGGATGATCCTTACTTATTTAAACAAGGGAGTGATCATATTTTTCGTCGTTGCATCCCGGAGGAAGAGGTAGAAAGTATTATTCGCCATTGTCATACTCTCCCTACCGGGGGTCATGATAAAGGTTTTAGGACCACTGCGAAGATACTTCAAAGTGGATTTTATTGGCCTAACATGTTTCGAGATGTATAGGAGTTTATGACATCATGTGATGAATGCTAGAGGGCCGGGAACATAACATGGAGGAACGATAATCCGCTCACGGGGATCCTAGAGGTCGAATTGTTCGACGTTTGGGGAATAGATTTTATGGGCCCTTTTCCATCCTCAGGCCCTTATAAATACATCCTTGTAGCGGTCGATTATGTCTCCAAATGGGTGGAAGCCATTGCTACACAAACCAATGATGCAAGAGTTGTGGCTAAGTTCTTTAAAACTAATATTTTCCCTCGTTTTGGTGTTCCTAGGGTCTTAATTAGTGATGGAGGCTCGCATTTTATAGAGAGAAGCTTTGAGGCACTTTTGACCAAGTATGGGGTACATCACCGGATAGCCACACCCTACCACCCCCAAACTAGCGGTCAAGTTGAGGTATCTAATAGGCAAATCAAGGCTATCTTGGAGAAGACTGTGTCAAGATAACGGAAGGATTGGTCATCGAAGCTTGATGACGCACTATGGGCTTATAGGACGGCATATAAGACGCCTCTCCGCACCACTCCCTACAACCTCGTGTATGGTAAGTCATGTCATCTACCCGTCGAGTTAGAACACAAGGCTATGTGGGCTCTCAAAGAGCTTAATATGAATCTCGACGAGGCCGGAAAGAAGAGGTTTATTGACCTACAAGCACTTGAGGAGTTGAGGCTTAAGGCATACGAAAATGTTGAAATCTACAAGGAAAGGACCAAGAAGTGGCATGATCGGAAGCTAGTGCCCAAGACCTATGGGGTAGGTGATAAGGTATTGCTTTTTAACTCTAGGCTCCGACTTTTTCCAGGAAAGTTGTGTTCAAGATGGAGTGGACCATTCGTGGTTCAAAAGGTTTTCCCTCACGGAGCGGTAGAGCTTTTAGATGACAATGGGGCTACCTTTAAAGTCAATGGGAACCGGTTGAAAAAGTACTATGAGCATGCCACGTTTGACGAGGACATTCGTGCCTCCTGGGCACTCATCCTCTCCGATTGAGATCAAGAGAAGTATGTCGAGCTATAGACTTTAAATATAGCGCTTCCGGGAGGCAACCCGAGTTCTTTTCTTTTTTTCTTTTCTTTTATTTTCTTTTATTTTTATTTTTTATTTTTACTTTTGTCCTATTTTTTGTTTAGTTTGTGGATTTGAATTAGGTGAAACAAGTATGAATCTTTGGAAAGAGGTGCCCGAACAAACCGAACCGGGTCACGAATAATTGAAACGGAAGCGGGAAGGTAAGTGGATACCCATGTATTTAATCAATTTCCTTACCTTTTAGTTATTTCTCTCTCTCTCTCTCCCACCACGTTCCTCCTCTCCACCGTTCCACAAAACCCAGCCCAGCCGAGAGAAGCGTCTCTACTCCTCGAGCCACATACGGCGCCTCCGGCCGACCCAGCCCACGCCGCTGCCACCACCGGACTCGCACCTGCGCTACGTACCCGAGGAGGCCGTCGTCGAACCAAACCGCGCACTGTGCAGCCGCCAGCAGTCCCAACTCCGCCAGCTTCTCCTTGCGCATCGACCCACCCCCTAGCTCTTGTTTCTTTAATTTCTAAGCACAATTTTGGTATGATCCCTATCCCTAATCTGTTACTCTTGTTGTTCTTGGTCTGATTGAAGATTTGGAGGCAATTTGAACAACTTAGGGTTTTAGGGGTGCGAATTTCATCAAAGAAATTGGAAATTTTTGTAAGCTTAGTGGTGTGATCGTTTCTAGTGGATTGTATGGCTTATTAAGGTTCCTCGAATTCTTGAGAGCATCTGCTTGATCCTTAATGATGAAGTAAAGAGAGTATGTGATTGTCATCTTGGCCATGAGTGCACATTGATGGATTGTTGAAGTGTTCTTGCAAAACTTGTTGGTTCAAGATTGAATCGTTATTCCTTGCCCATATTCACTATGCTTATTAAATCCTAACCTTGTGTAACATCTAGGAATTGTGGAACTTATCACTTCATGATGTTAAATTGTTAGGCATATTGGGCGAAATCTATCGATTATCTTGATCCAACATGATCATATGAGTTTTTATATGCATAATATGCGCTTTTAGCCTCTATATGTACAGCTGATTTTTGTTCCTTACCATGCTACTATGTGCTTTTAGGAATCTCCTTTGTAAAGCATGTTTAGGACTAAGTATGGGGTCTCTAATTGCGTATGTATCATCGGCCATGTAAAGTTATTTCGAGGAAGTTTTTCTTGAACTATTCATGATACTTGTCTTGCCCTAGTTAAAATGTTTTAGTTCTTAGGTTACTTTGCTTTCATTAGGTACTTTAAATTTTCAGTTTTGCTTTACTGCTTTGTGTTTTTACAGAAACTTTTCGCACGACTTTCATGCTTATAATGTTTAAATTGCCTAAGCTTACCTATCACTTTAAGCAATCTAATGCTGTATAGAGGCTTGCTTAATTTGAATGAAGATAATGTTTTAAGGTTTTGCTTTTATGTAGATGGCACCAATGCGAAAAACGGATTCAGGGACATCATCGACACCTCGTCGACTTGATGCTGTGAAGCTGCAAACCCCTGCAAAAACCTTTCCAACCACTGCAATGCTTTCCCTGTAAGAGACCATCGAAAGGCTTTTAGTTGGACATATTCAAGACATCGTCCATCAGCAATAGTATCACAAAGGTCTAGGAAGGTTGAAATATGTGCCATAGGGCATTCGTTAGGTTTTCCTCCATATTGGTGCCTTCTAATCTCAGTTAGGAAGTTAGGTTTTATTTCAAAATTAGAGGCAGGGATAAGAATTGCCGATTCAGGCACTGTGAGAGCGGGGTGCATATATTGCTTGGCATTCCTAGGGAGGGCATTGATTTGGGCTTCTATTTGCCTCCGGCCTTCCTCCTCCCTATCCGCACGCTCCTTAAGTGCCGCCTCTCTAGTCGTTAAGTCCTCAACCTGCTTCCTTAGTTGCTCAATAAGTTCAGCCTGGTTCGCGTTGTCTGCCATGATTCTTTGAGCTTGGGTTCTTAGATGGAAGTAGCGTTCAGGGTCATCTACTCCTTCATATTCAGGTGGGCGATCAGCGCGTCGCATACACCTGCAAGGCCAAACTAGAAAGAGACGTGAGATAGACTACTAGGGCGCGATTGATTGCCTCCCCGGCAACGGCGCCAATTTGTTAAGAGGGGGAGGTCGAGTACAAATAATAAAATGTGTATAAATGTAAACCGACTCCTAGTCTATGCAAATAATTACAAGACTTCCTCCCGTTGTAGGGGAAGGGTAGTCAGGATCGATCCACAAGGAGGCGTGTCAGCAGGATCCTAGTAGCTTTGGAAATCTCAAGTCTGCGTCGACCGGAAGCCTCGATTTCAACCTTGGGCCGCGAAGTCGTCCTCGGCTGTTGATGTTCTCTGCAACAGAAGACCTGCATAAACAAAAACAAGTGGTCGATATCGACTAGGGGGGTCGATATCGATGTCAGTCCACGAAATCGACTGGCTCAGAAGACTGTCAGTCGATACAGAAGGGTCGATATCGATGCTAGGGATCGATATCGAGGCTCAGCAAACTCTGCAGCGATGTTCGTCGTCGACTCAGAAAACTGTCGATGAACTCAGTAGTCGATATCGACGTCTGGGGTCGATATCGATGTCTCCCTGTAGTGTGTTAGTTCTTCGTCGGCAAAGAAAGGCCGAAGAATTAAGAATGGGGAGAGAAGCAATGAATAGAAATAAAACAAGGGTTTTTGTGTGTATAAAATATGTAAAAAGCAACTCCTAGGATTAGGGTTTACCACAACGTTAACCAATGCATGCCAGAAGATAAATAAGACGGACAATTGTGCCATTTCACCCGAGGGACAAGCTTTCGCCATACACCAACTCTTAGGATTACTCTTGCAAAAAAACCTAATTGTCTCTACCAATTTTATGTTTATAACTCAAGTTGTTAGCATGAATCCCTTTTCTTTCGATTAGGACTAAACATAGAATCGTAGGAGGAGAGATAGACACAACGATATCGACATCAAATACTTACCTCAAGCGCGCATGGCTAACGGCGGGCTCACCCCGACCCTAAGAGCTTAGGGGAACTACTTGCTTCTCATCATGGAATTCATTGTTGATTGAAAAGAAGAAACTTGCATTTAAAATAATCTCCGAAGCTTTAAAACTCAACGTCAACTTTCGCAAACGTCAAACCCTAACTTCTCTCTAACTCTAACTCTATTGATTGTCTTGATTGTTTCTTGAATGAATGAATGCCAGCCCCCTAGGGCTATATTTATGGGCTACTAATTCTTGCTATCCGAGGATTGTAACTCCTATCTAAACTATGAACTCCATCCGAACAATTAGGATAGGTCTTTTATTTTGATAAAACTTGAATAACTTAAAGGTAAAAGATAAATAAAACTTCAGCTGCCCTCTATCTTGAAAGTGTAAGATAAATCCGTGCCTCCTTGAAGATATAGTTTCCAATCCGCATCTCGAAACCGAGTCTATCTTCTGTCGAGATAAGGTCGATATCAACACCAGAGGTCGATATCGATGTCTGTGTTTCTGCTCGACTTGTCCAGCTCCAGTCGATGTCTATGACGATGGTCGATATCGATGTAGTATGTCGATATCGATGCCTTCTTGTCTGGTCTATGTGGCCTATCTCGACACTCAGAAGTCGTGTCGAAAACTAGGGTCGATATCGATGTCTTCAGGTCGATATCGACCTCTGCTCACCTTCACTTAGCTTCTTCATTTTGACTCCGATTTCATCGAATTCCTACATGGTTAGCTCAAAACTCGTGCATACTCTATTTTTTATACTTTAACTCATTCGTACACAAGTTTATATACTTTTGAAACTTTTCTTTGGAAATCGAATGAAATATGAAGTCAAAAGATGCAATAAAAGAAGGTGCAAATGTGTACATCAGCTACCTATAATGATGTGTCCGCGTAGGTATATCTACAGATGGAAGAAGAAATCCAAACCTGTTTTTTTTTTTACTTTTCAATTTTGTCATTCTATTTCTTAGATTGGTACCTGATTTTTCTGCATTTCCATGAACTCTTTCTGCAGTAGCAAAGCTTACTCAGTGGACACTAGAAATAAATGTGAAACGAACTGAAGGCAAAAACTACTGTTAAACCAACTTAAAAGGTGAAAAACCACACATAGCCCCTGCTTCTTCTTTAATTCTTCATTTTCCTCTATAAGCATTGCTACTTCTTGCTTCAATTCTAGGTGTATGCCTAATTACGAGATCCCGATGCCTCCACCGGTGGTGAAGATGAATACAACTTCCGCCATCCTCACGGATAAGGCATCCCGCTTTGCCTCCTTGGGTCACGAGTCCTTGCTTCGGCCGTCCCTAAAACTAAGGTTTATCCCTAATTTCTGTCTTCATTCTGTTTAAGTATTTGTCCTCTTTTTCATTTCAATTTCCGAAATTTAGGATTTAGGATTTGGATTTGGGGATTTCGTGAGTTGCTTTGGGTATTTGATTGGATTAAAATTTTGAATTTAGGGTTAGAGATTAAAATTTCAGATTTAAGATTTAATGTCCTATTTTTGTTGATTACAATTTCGGATTTAGCGTTATAGATTAGAAATTTATAATCTTAAGAGTGAGGCTGCAACTACGTCATTTATAAGTTGTTGTTTGATCTTTAAATGCCCCTGCCCTTCAATAAAACATCCTTGCCCTTGAGTGTAGATTCGTTGTTGATAGAGTACCCTTGAGTCTAGATTCAGTTTTGTACTAGATCTGCTTGGGTTGACACCAATATTGTTAATCAATATTTATTATAAGGAATACCCATTTTATTTTTCTCTTGCAAATAAAAAGCAATACCCCTTTTATTTGCATAACTGATCACTAAATGGATGCTTAAGTATACTCACCTTATTTCAGAAATTTTATTTGCCTTTGTCTACAATTTGAATATGAAAGTGAAGGATTTCCTTGGTTTCACAGCAAGTTTATAATACCTATCAAATTCTCACACCTGAAGCCGTAGCTGATCAGATGCACCTACTAAAATGCTTTGCATGCTACAACGACTTTTCCCCTGATGTAAGTAGGAAGTTCCTTAGTGATGCAAAACCATATAATTGAGATCTTAAGTTGCTGTGACGATTATGTGCTTCAGTTTAGTACATGTGTTAGTTTCTGGTGGTCTCAACATCAATATGCACAATTCATTGGTAGCTAATATAATCTACTTATGTTTTGTATCTGTTGACACAAATTCATATTTGTAATTTTGTTCAAACATCCACTTTTGTAATTCAGTTTTGTTCTTTAAATCTGTTTGGTTTGACACCAATATTGTTAATCAATTATAATAGTTGATATCTCTAAATATGAATTCCTTAACACCAATATTTATGTTGTGCTTGGATTGACACAAGCAATTAGTAGCCGATGTAGGTGTTTCTTCCTTAGCTGTAAGTCTGTTTTAAATTTCATTTCTTTAACTCATATTCTAAACATCATTTCCTATATTTCAGTTTTATCACATATTCAGTTAATGTAATTCAGTTCCTTAATGATGCCTCTACAATTCAGCATCTTAAGATTTTTCTACATTTCATCTCTGTCATTCAGCTTCCATGATTAATTTTCATCCTCATTCTTCCTTTTTCACTCTTGTATTTTTGCATTTAGCAAAAGAGAGGTGCTCTAAAGTTTCAACTTTTCTTATGGAATTAGGACAAAAGGTTATGGGATGTCTATTTTTATATGCAAATATCATATGAATGCAAGTTTCTAAGTTGAATGAAAATAGAAACCATGTATCATATGCAATCTGAGTTGATGATATGCAAATATCACATGAATACAAGTTTCAAATTTCTAATTGATCAGTCAATTTCACAGGCTCTCAGTGAAACAGAACATGGGTGTATTATTTATATACACGCATTATCCTTGCAAAATGTGGCCTTAAAATGACTCATCATATATATATATATATATATATATATATATATATATATATATATATATATATCCATGTAAATTTGTTATTTAGTGTTGCTATTTTTGGGGGAAATTTCATTGTGGTGTGATTTTCCCATGATATTTATTATTTTTAGCATCAACAATTGTAATAAAAATGTCCTACTATTGGTCTTACCTATTTGAATCCATTAGTAGTAGAATCCATCGATCATTTCCTTCTTATTTTAGTTATTATAAGGTTATTACATCGAGTTTAGAAGGAACATTGCAAGGAACTAATGAAGGAACATTTGCGATGAATAAACATTGTGAAAATTTTACATTTGAGTAGTGATATGGTAGATACTCGAATTCAAGGATTTGTTGTTTTCTGGTAAACTTCAGATCGTTTCTGGATCTTCATTTCCCTTTGTTGTATGTTTAGTTGAGTTGCCCTGGTCCTGAGTTCAGTTGCCTCGGGATATGAGGGAAGTGTAAAATGGAGAAACAAGCTTCGATTCACGAGGAGGAAGAGTTGGCTGAGCCGAGCTCTCTTTATTATTTTGCAAAATTCAAACTGTATGAGACTCGCTCGGTATAATTGCTTCTCAACTTCTTCTTCTTTTCCCTTTTTGTTTCAGTTTCTTTATGTATTTTTCCTAACTTCCTCTTGATCTGTTAATAGAAATCTGCTATACGTATTTTGGAATCTGCATTTTTATTGTAGATAATTGTTACAGAAATCGGGTGATTTGCTTATACTTATTTTGTCTATTGTAGTGATTTTTACCCTTAGCAGTGACCTAGATGAGTATTATTAAATTGCTGATTTTTTCTTGGAAGTTTGAAATTAGATGCGTGGATGAAGAATCTACTTTCTCTTTCAAAGAAATTTGTTTGAGCTTTTGGGTGTGGTTGTTGTTGAAGGCCATATAAAGTCATTCAATAAGTGTTTGCCAGGATGTTTAGAAAACTCTCGTGGTTTGACCATGCTATATATTCTTCTCAAAAGCTTCTCTGGCGTTTATTTATATCTCATCATTTGAGATTTCTGAGGTGTATTTCATTCTCGTGTTTTGAATGGCTTATTAACAAGAAGTTTGAGATTGGGTACAACTATTGCCTCTTGACTTAAGTGGTAAACTGTAAATGTGATCCATCTCAATATTTATACGAAATTTAGCTAACCAGATGAAGCTCAACGTTACAATGGAGGAATAGCTCTCTGTTTTGTTTTACTTCTTTCAAAATTTTGTTCAAGATGACAAGAGAGGAATAACTCTCTATTCTTTTTTACTTTAATTTCATGATTTTGTTTGAGATGGAAAGGGAGGTATAGCTCTCTCTATCTCTTACCAACATCAGATTTATGGTTGAGTAATGGTTAAACGATAATTGAAAATGTGATTTCTCAATTTGATTAACATTTAGTTTTTTTTTTAAGTTTTAGTTGTGGTTTTGCTAGGTTGAACATTTAGTGATTTGTTTAGATTAATTTGTTTGTTGATTTGCACTATGCGTTGAGGATTTTTATATGGTGGTTGTTTTTTTTTAATGGTTTGGACGTTAAGTTGTTTTGATTTATATCATGGTTTGCACTTTGGTGTTTGAATGTTTGAATTTATAACTTTATAGATGGGGTGTCAAGTTCTATTGTTTGCACATTTTTTTTATTAGTACACTATGCAGATTAACAAGCGTATTATAATAATGGCAACACATGATTAAGGTTTGCAATGAAATTCATATGGGAGCGTGACAATAAACAAAGTCGTTAATAAGTGAAAAAAAGTCGTCTATAGTAGGTCAATTTGGAATAATTGGATTCTCATGATAACACACACGACCTTAAAATGAGTACAATCATAAATCAATCATTTTCTTCAACCCTTTTCACAATCATGATGTGAGATATATTATGGCCATGAAAATCGGGTATGGTGTGAAATAAAAAAACCATAAATTACAAACATTTGAAAAGAAATTATCTAATATAGGTCAACTTAGAATACTCAGACCCTGATTAAAAACACAAACGACCTTAAAACGAGTAAAAAATATAAATAATTTATTTTTTTCATCCCGGTTCACAAGTATGGTGTGAAATATATTATTATGACGAGTAAAATCAGGTTTCAATATTAAATACATAATTGGGCAAAATATTTAGATAGCAATGCATAAATTGTTTACTCCATTGATGAAATTTGTGAAATTGAATATTATAAATTATTGTTCAAATTTCATCATAAGATATTGGTGTTATTTAAGTGAAATAGAATGTTATAAATTATGATTTGATCGATGAGTTTAATAATGGCATCTAAGTATTTAATCGTTATTTTTGGTAAGCAAACGGGGCTAAGCCTCACTCTGCGAGGGAGTTTTTATTCCGGAAACCAAACCAACCCAACGATCAGACAGGCTGCCATCGGAGGGTAGACACTCCTCTAGCATCATCCCTTACACATTTCGACAAAACCTCAGGAAAATGGTTCAAACAAGAAAAACCAAGCGCAAAGGAAAAAGCATAACTAGCTAACCCATCCGCGAGACCATTGGCCACTCGGAAGACATGTCAGAGCTGGATGTCTCAGTCCCTATGGAGAAAGCCTTTACAAGTATTCACTAGGCTAGCAATACAGATGCATCATTTTTACTGGCTTCGACAGGAGTTCCACAGCCCTCTTAGAATCGGTTTCGCAGATCACCTTCTTGATGAGTTTAATGTTTTGGCCTCTTAGGGTTCATACTTAAACATAAAGTATCTTTTTCTAATTAAGGGTCTAAGACATTACAAAAAAAACACACACTAAGTATATTTTTTTATTCTTTAGCTATATAGGGTTTATACACTTAAACTTAAGATATCTTTATCAAATCGGTTTATAATTTAGTCCAATTTAAAAGGTGTAACAAGATGTGCAATAGATAAAGTATCATAGAGAATCCAAACTCAATTTTCTTAAGATAAAAACTATAAGGTTTCTTTTATTTGTCTTCAATTAGGACACATGTTAGGAGAAACGTGGAAACGGCTGATTTACTATTCTTTCTCAAATTTGAAATATTGATCATCTCAAGAAAAGAAAATTTCAAAGAACAACATGACGAGATGCATGGGCAATATGTTAGTAGAAAATTGATGTATCGAATAGTTTGTTTAATACGTCAAACTCGATCGAAAATATTATAAAAAAAACCCGAACAAGATTCGGGAAAAGAACTAGTTACCCCTTAAAAGCAAATCCTAAATCATCTCAATAATCCAATCTCTCCTCCCATATCCCCAGACATTCTCACTAATAATCCCCCTCTAAAGAATCATCCTATATTGCCAACCTCAATCAAGAGCACTCTTACATAACCCAAGACAACATAAGCATCTCACTCCGTTCGCAATACTTAACCGTCTACCCTCGCCGGATTCTAAACCAAAGAGCCATCTAGTGCTAAGCTCGTAACCACGAATCATCAGGTTCCGTCTCAGCCACATCTATCCCAATGACCAACAGACATACTTTGCTTAACTAACTCACAAAGACCCAACTAATTTGGAACCGTATCGTCTCATCCCCCAATAAGGTCATGACAATTCACATGTTCACCATACTAATTTACCCTTTAGAGTCTCACTATAACCTTAACCAATCACAAAACCTCGAGTCGTCCTACTCTAGTTACTCATCGCCACATGTTCTTGATTCGCCCTAGATTATAATTCCTCGAACTACGATATCTCACCACATAAAGCTGCTATTTACCAGTCATCATCCTAGATAATCTCTACATGACCCTTATCCAATTTTTTTTTCCGAAGGCATTACAACTCTATCGAATCTTCCACGATTCCGGTCCTTATTACCCCCAAACCTCATTTATTATGCCTAATTCCCATATCCCTTACTCAATTTCTTCCTATCTCGATCCTCAAGCAGTTCGTCCTACGCGCAACCTCAACGACATTCTCGCCTTGCTACTAGCACCTTCCTCAAAGGTCCATCTTCCGTTCCCTAATACCTCAATAGCTACAACCATGCCTACTCGTCAATTCCGATTTTCGTTTCTTATGCTAATATTCGCCACTCAAGTTCCTTAACATTACCTGAACAACCCCAAATTACATATTTCTCATCCAGTTCTGCTAACATATGATCACCCTAATTCTCAAGGTTACGATCTCTCAAGCAGTTCCCAACTCATTTTCACCAAAGTCGTTCCTTAATCACAACACCTATGACCTAGTCCCGATTTCTATGATTCCCTAGCAGTTCTTAGTCGATCAACCTTACGTCATCCATGATTTGCTCCTAGAGCACCTAACTTACTCCTAGTGCACTAACCTATCTATTAACACTTCCGCTATAAGCTTGATCAACTCCTAGCCTACCTATCTACACCTAGAACTATCATAACTACCTATATCACACTAACTCTCAAGATTACCCTAACGAACTACCCTAGCCCTCATCCAACTACCCTCCTATGCTACCCACATATACCAACACCTCTCGCTCAAAATCCTGCCATCCTAATCCTACTGCTCCCCTAAGGCCTACCTAGACGCTCGTCTGAATTCCACTAACCACTATATACTATCAATCCTAGAACTCGCTCGGTCTCATCTAAGCTAATATCGCCTCCCGATATCTCTAGTTCATACTATCATCGATCATTCCTACAATTCAAATCCTCTCACTGCTATCCGATCATTCCACCCAAGGTCCTCAACCCACATAATCGAGCAGAACAACCATGAAGCCATCACACATATCCTACGTCATACTTGCTAACATTCCATATCCACAACATTATCAATACATCATCAGTCATATCAAGCAACTCAAGGTATCACTATACTCAACAATATTGTGAATCATTATACATATAGACGTATTCAAAACAAATCATCAAGTTGCATCATGCCAACGATCACAAAAAAGATAATATCATATTAATTTCACATTGGTTCATTGTCTCACACTAACAGAGCCTATCATCTATCATATCATATCACCGGATCATGGTCCCAACAATTGACACTCACATCTTATAGGCAAAGCATTCAGGCAATAATCATTATCTCAAAATATCACACCTCATATCATCAGTGCATATCAAAACACTAAGGCATCGAAGCAATATTCACTACCATTCCAGCCTATCAATGTCAGCACATCAGAATTCTTCATCATGTCAATTCTAGAACAATCTCATAGGCTTCCAAGTCAACGGAGATAGGGGAAGAACAAGGTCGGACAATATGGATTCCTAGAGACTTGAACTCGGACCGAGGCTAAAGACGAGACTAGAGACAATGTTCCAACCCGAGAATGACAACGATGCCCTTATGGATGTCTATGAGGTTATAATTGCGGCAAGCAAGCATGTATTTATTATGGAGCATATCAATCATACTAACTCACACTAGCATGTTCCTATCTAAAAAAAGAACGACGTATGCATTCATAATATGTGCATGTAATCAAATTCTACATGGACGTGCTTGCGAGTCAACTAGCAACTTATCATTCCATGTAAACAGGCACGCCAAATGATTCTAAGCAAAGCACGTGGGGTCTACTAAGCAATGCAAGCAATGCATGTATGAACAATTGCACAAGCATGACATATACATCACATGTAAGGTCAATTATAAGCGCGTCGAGAGGTTTATCATCATGATCAGGCCAAATGCTATGAAGAGGGCATATAACCAATTAATAAGCCATATTTGGGAGCATGCGTCCTACATGATACTAGTAACACATATCAATGCATGAATACAATCAAGGTAATCCAAATGGTTTCAACCTAACATTCACGTGTCATGCGCATATGAGGTCATGATATAACATTGTGTGTGGCCATGCGAGGGGTCAAGTCATATGTTCATGTAAGCACGAGAGTATAACATAGGGTAGGAGGACGGGGGGAAATCACGAATGTCAAACGGGGGGAACATGCTATGGGTTTATTGCCACAGGAGGTATGACAATCATCGAGGCATCATCGAGTAACATTCTAAGGAGATCATTTTATGGGAATATATATATCAAGAAGAGCTAACCACACTATCATAAACCTAAGTCAAGGGAGAGCAACAAGCATGCAGATTCATAACATGGGACACATGTACTCAATCAATCGTCATCATGGCAATTGCAACAAGCCAAGTAGATCATGTTGGAACTACATACGATCATGGCAGAATTATAGCAAGGTATAACACGAGACCTGCGCAATGCAACTAAGCATGGATATAATGGCATATGTAGCTTCTCGCTGATGATCATTCACAAGGTTCATGTTTAAGAATGTACATAGTATCCCGTCAAGTCATGCAATTCTAGAAAAGCTACCATCATAATCAGATAGAAATCCTTAAGGGCAATCATCGACTCATCCCAACCGGCTCATCACCCCATTTCCCATGGGACTCTAGTATGACTCGCTCCATACGACACAAGAACATTCACAATGTTTCCGAGATAAGAGGGTAGAATTCGTGTTTTAGAATCTCGTGGCAAGAAGACACGGTTGACTAGTACGAGAACCGAGAGGGATGACTCCATAAGACAACTCACTACTAACTCAGAATTCATTTCAATAATCATCCTCCCTAACATACTCAAGAATTCCTCATACTCGACACAACCCCGAAATTATTTAGTACACCGACCCAAATTTCCCATGGAGGACATTGACCTCAAATACGAGACCTGATAGGAACATCGATGGTTGGAATACGAAATAAGACTCAAAATGGGGGTAGTGGACACCTTTCGACCCTTACTAACATGCGTAGGTGTTTTGGTGGGAAGGATGACGGAATCGGGATCGTTAAGGGGGCTGACCTATGGAAGGACTATTTTGACAAGACAGGGAATCCAAATACATAAGAACAAGGTTTTCCCTCGCTATCCCATCTGCACATACACTCAAGTTCAATTTAAGCCTTACCATTTAGTTCTCTATCCTAATCATAATGGCACTCAGCATGGAAGCATCCAACGAGTGTAATATGATCCCCTTCAAAGTTTATAAAAGCACAGAGACGATCTATGCCATCCTTCGAGGGATGGCTGAACGAAGGGGCAAATACCTCACGGCCTCCTAACCCATGCTACTCCAACCCTCGGGCTCCTTGGAGTCTTCGAAACCCGTCTGTAACAGAAAGCTAGTAATTTGTCTACCATTCCTCGAATACTACATCCATAAGGGATGTCTACCGCTTGGGTCTCTACCCACGAGTTTGATCCTAAAGTTCGGTTAGTTAAGGGTTAGGTCCAATTAAATTCATTTTGCCCTTTTGAAAACATTTTCCAAAACCATTTGAAATCTTTGGGCCATTTTTAAGACCACTTCAACCTATGATACTCGGATTGCTAAACCTCGCTCTGATACCAACTTTATAATGGCCCGGGATTATGATTCCCGAGTTATGTTTCGAGGGATAAAACCCCTCGTTGGATCTTGCGCTCCGAGTACAGGTTGAAAGTTTTTAAATCGACAATTTCGCTTTAAAGGTGGGATTTCATACCCAAAAACCGAGAGTGTCCGTTGGAATCCCCGAGGTAAGTCCCCTGTACCTGCCCTATGGCCTAAGTCACGAAATTCATTGATCATACAACCAAGAAAGATTCCAAATTCATACAAAAGGTTGCCATGGCGGAGCCGGGTCAAAACATGATCAAAACATCCCAAACCAAACCGTTTAATAATTGGTGAAGCTAGAGTCTCGACTCTCTCTTTCCGCCATGTTAATATCCGTAGTCATGGAGCCAAATCAGCAGCAATAATGATAAGCATAATGGATACCTAAAAACTTTAATAGTGGGCGGGATCAGATCGATGCCTACTTAGGTCTGTCCCTTCATTAAGGGTGCTGCCCCCACAATATGTACACACATACGCTATACCTAATAATCATGCTTCTAGGTGCAAGGCGGAATATTAACAAACTAGGATGCCCCTAAGATCAAGTGCATAATAATAATAATAATAATAATAATAATAATAATAATAATAATAATAATAATAATAATAATAATAAGGCCTTATCACAGAATACCAAATGGTATATCCCTCTCTTACCTCCACTCTCTTCCAATAGGGCGGAGACCGGCCAGCTCATGAATGCATTCCATTCCATCATAATCGAATCAGCCCGTAGGCCCGACCCGTAATCATATATAAAGCCCACAGGCAAATCTCATAATCATGCTCATTATATAAATAAAGGAAGTTCCATATGACTCGATTGAGTCAAGACGGGACCCGATGGGACTGGGCCGTCCAATGACCCTAGCAAGGACTCTAGTTACTTCACAGATAACGGCCGTTCTGTTTACATACGCATAAAGAAATAGGATGATCAACGATCAATGCAACCTAGCAGGATACAACATGGCATGCTGATCATGAATGCAAGCACCTAGTATATCATGCACATAAGGCAGGGAATATCTATTCGATCTGAGTAAGCTCCGTAGAGACTTACCTGGAGAAGTGCAGAATCCAAGTCAATCACAGTAATAGCAAGCAATCTAATCGGGTCATAAATCACCTAACGAGTAATACATAAAATGCATAAGTCTAAGTTCTAAGAATATAATGGCCATGACTCATATCAACAAAAAGGACTCAAGCTCATAACATCATCATCATCATCATCATTATCTCAATTTCTCATCGATATCAATATCTCATGGGAATATCTCATATATAGAACGTGTTCATATCTCACCTCTCCATATCATGGCATACTTCCATACTCAAGAACATATCAGTAGTCATACTTCTTAATCATATAATATAACATGCTTGCATAGAACAACATATCATGATCTCACATTTTAAAACATATATCGACCAGTCATAATTTATACTTAATACTTGTACCGACATCATATCATCATCCATAAATCTCATGCTCCAAACATCATTCCTTATATTAAACATATAACATATTATAACGTTATCACATATTATAATATATACTTAACAATCATATCGATATCATAGCATCATGCTTTTCACACATACAAATCATCAAGCCATTTCAAAATTCGAGTCAATTAGTTAGAAATTCCGATTCTTAAAAACATTCGTCAAATTCCTTTTCGATTTAACCCGATAGTATATTTTAAATTCCTATATTTTATAAGATCATAGTTTAATATCTTTTAATCTCAAAATAACATTTATATAATTTAAATCTCAATTAATATAATGTAATATTTCAAATACCATTTTCTTTAAAATTCTACCATAAAATATTTTCCAATCCCTTAAATCCCACACATTTTTATTTTATAAAACCAACCCCTTTTTGGAATTAACAAACTGCCCTTATTTTACAACAAAATTACAAACCGACCCCTCGCCCTTTTCTTAAAACACAATACCGAAATATATTCCAAATGAAATTGGCCCAACTCATTCCACTTTTTAACAAAAGGATCCGGCCCAGAAAAATAGGCCCAAATGGCCAATTTATCCTCTGATCGAATGCAAAAGGAAAAGAAAAAGAAGAGGTAGGGCCCATGCCGAGGTGGCGCTGACGTGGAAGGGACGGGCCCGTGCCGAAGTGGCAAGTGAGAGCGGGTCCCAATGGTCTCTTCTTCTTCCTTTGGGCTGGTCAAGAAGAAGAGCATGAGCAACCAATAGTTTTACTTACCTTAAGGTCGCTAAAAGATAAGCCCATGGTTGTGGGGTTTAACTTAAGGTAAGGGGTAGGAAGGGGTTACCTTGGTAGAGAGAGGTAACCTCTTCCTTTTTCTAATTTTATTTTCCTTTTTTTAAATGATAAAGTAGGATTTTCTCTTTTCCATTCAGATTTATTAATTGTAATAGTGTTTAAAATGAAACAAAAATATATTTATATTTCATTATTTTTTAAAATAAAATATTCCATTGGTTTTATTTTATTTTTTCTATAATTTGAGCCCAATTTTCCCCTATATATACCGTATCTTGATCTATTGTAGTTGCACTATTTTCTTAACTATGGATCACAATAATCCAAATACTCCACCCATTCCAAATATGCCTTTTGATCCAAATCTTCTAAAAAATCCTCAATTTCAAGTGATGTTACAAATGCTTAATGTTAACCAAGAGGAATGTCGAGTTCTTTAATACAAATATAAAGATATATAAATGTAAACCGACTCCTAGCCTATGCAAATAATTACAAGACTTCCTCCCATTGTAGTGGAAGGGTAGTCAGGATCGATCCACGAGGAGGCGTGTCAGTGGGATCCTAGTAGCGTCGGAAATCTCACGTCTTTCTTCGACCAGAAGCCTTGATTTTGACCTTGGTGCTCGATGTCGACCTTGGCAATCGATCCTTTCTGCAATAGAAGAACTGCAGAGACAAAAACAAGCAGTCGATATCGACTGGGGAAGGTCGATATCGATGTTAGCAGACGGAATCGACTGGCTCAGAAGACTGTCAGTCGACACAGGTGGTCAATATCGACGTTGGGGGGTCGATATTGAAGTTCAGTAACTCAGCAGAGATGTTCGTCGTCGACTCAGAAAACTGTCGACGAACTCAGTGGTCGATATCGACGTTTGTGGTCGATATCGATGTCTTCTCCTGCAAAGTTGTTAGCTTTTTGTCGGCAAAGAAATGCTGAAGACTTAAGGATGAATGAGGATGCGATGAACAGAAATAAAACAGTGGTTTTGATAAACTTTTATAAAAAGCAACTCCTAGGATTAGGGTTTACCACAACGTTAACCAATGCATGCGATGAGACAAATAAGATGGACAATTGCGCTATTTCACCAGAGGGACAAGCTTTCGCTGTACACCAACTCTTAGGATTACTCTTGCAAATAAACCTAATTGTCTCTACTAATTTTATGTTCATAACTCAAGTTGTTAGCATGAATCCCTTTTCTTTCGATTAGGGCTAAACATAGAATCGTAGGAGATGATATAGACACAACGATATCAACATCTAACACTTACCTCAGGCACACATGGCTAACATCGGGCTCACCCCGACCCTAAGAGCTTTGGGGGACGTACTACTCGCTTCTCATCATGGAACTCATCTTTGATTGAAAGAAATAAGCTTGCATTAAACTATAAAACTCCGAAGCTTTACAACTCAACGTCGGCTTTCGCAAATGCCAAACCCTAAAACTTCTCTCTAACTCTATTGAATGTAATTGAACTCTAACATTGGATGTTTGAATGCCAGCCCCTTAGAGCTTTATTTATAGGCTATTAACCCTTGCTAGCTAAGGATTGTAACTTTTATCTAAACTATGAACTCTATCCAAAAAATTAGGATAGGTCTTTTGTTTTGATAAAATCCTACTAATCTTTGATAAAAATTAAAGGTAAAAAGTAGATAAATCCCAGCTGCTATCTATCTATATGTTATAAGATAAATCAGTGCCTCCTTGAAGATAAAGTTTCCAATCCGTGTCTCGAAATCGAACCTATCTTCTATCGAGATAAGGTCGATATCGACCAGGAAGGTCGATATCGATGTCTCTGTTCCTGCTCGACTTGTCCATCTCCACTCGATGTCTATGTGGAGTTCGATATCGATGACGTAAGGTCGATATCGAGTGCTTTTCTCTGCTGTGTGATGGTCTGTCTTGACACTCAGTTCTGTGTTGATGTACTGTAGTCGATGTCGATGTTGAAGGTCGATATCGACCTCTTTTCTGCTCTCCTTGGTTTCTTCGTTTTGACTCCGATTTCGCTCGAATTCCTGCATGGTTAGCTCAAAACTTGTGCAGACTCTATTTCTTGTACTTTAGCCCATTCTTACACAAGTTTATATTCTTTTGAACCTTTTCTTTGGAAATCAAATGAAATATGAAGTCAAAAGATGCAATAAAAAGAGGTACAAATATGTACATCAAAACACCTCATACTTAGACTTGCTTGTCCTCAAGCAATAACCAACACCTACAACATACCCTTCAAGTCTTCGCCCTTGTCGAAAGCAACATCATAAGCGGTAGCAAAGTAAGTGAATTTAACGTCATAGCACATATTTAGGCGATCCCTAGGCATATGCAATTTTTTATCCAACCTCACAGGGATAATGTGTTTGCACTCAGCTCTCATGTGTTTAGGCTATGAAGATCAACTCTCAACTCAATTCCATACACAATCTCATAAACATTGCAAATTATAAAAATCCACTTCACAACAATTTATGAAAATGCAATAAGAACCATCAGGAGGACTTTCGCTTAATGGAAGACTTCCAAGAAGATTCCATTCGGCGGGGTTGTAATGGGGCTTGGTATGAAATAAAAGGTATGGAATTATTTGGCTATGTGGTGCTTTTATAATTTGGGAATCAACACTCCTAAATGTCAACACTTACAATATCCAAACCATAACTCTTCAATGTTGCACTTTCCAAGCTCAATTCTCCATAATGCTCTTTCCCAACTCATCTTTCCATAATATGCTCTAAAGATGCACTAAAAGATGTAAACCATACTATCAACCCTTCTTTAGAACTCTAATATGCCTCTCAAAAATATTACACTTGTATGAAATAAATAAAGGACTTAAGGATTTTGGCTCATGCACTACGTATACATATATCTCTCCTTTTTTTTCGGATTTTTTAACGAAAATAATAAGTAAGTACTAAAAAATATGTGCATTTATATGGTGAGCCAAAAATCCCTTTACAAAACATGACAAGATGTAAATATGCACCAACCCATAATTTTGTTGCTCAAAACTGGACAATATGCACTTTTCATTCCACAAGGCATTAGTCCAGCCAATCTAAGTCTCAATTCCCAAATGGGGGTCATGCTCAATTTGGCTAGGGATAATTTTGTGGAGTTTGCAATTTCAGGCTCAGGCTAATTTTCCGGCTTCAAGCAGAGATAATGCAAGGTAGGTAAAGCGAGGATAAAAATGGCTTAAAAGATGCCTCCATCATTTAATTCTCGTAAACATAAACATATATATGCATTGGCTTTGAATAACTATCACAACATTTAGAGATGCATAGGAAGAGTAAATTCACTCAAGAAAGCGGAAGGATTTTTGATGTTCTCCCTATAGGCCAAAATTCTCACTAGGACAATTTTTGTTGGATTTGCTTTTTAGCCTAGGATCATATGTGCTCAATTTCATCACAAGTTAACAATCTACATAAAAATTTTAAGGTCTTAGGCTAAACCATCCAAATATGCCATATGACTTACATGATCAAGTCAGCTATTGAGTTTTCATCATAAGACGTCTAAGTAGGGTTTAAAAATAAACCTAAAAGTAAATATGCATTTTTTGTATTTTTGACATTTTTCTTTTTTTTTTTGGATTTATTGACATTTTATAAAAGTAAAACTAAGAACAAAAATTTAAACATGAATGCAATGTGAAGAAGAATACCAAGATATGACCATAAGACATGTTTTTCCCCAACCCCATACTTAAAATATATAGTGTCCTCACTGTATTAAAAAGAAGAACAAGGGTAGAGAGAAACTCACAGCGCAACCTGCGGATTTAGGTCGATTTCCAGGTTAGGTCGATGCCAGAAGTCGATATCTATGTCAGTGATCGATGTCGACTGCATCTGTCGAAGTCGAGGATGAAAGTAAAGACAAGGGCTGCCTGATGATGGTCGATATCGATGATTATGGTCGATATCGACCTCTGCTTTTCGCTCCTGAGTCCTCGATGTCGACTCCAGGAGATGGCTTAACCCTGGGGGGTCGATTTCGACTGGCCTGGTCGATTTCGACTGCCTCTGCAGAAGCTTCTTTTCTTCTTCGTCATTCTTTTTGCTTGATAACCTGAAATCTTTGTTAGAAGTATAGATAAAGCCACGAATTATCTCAGTTTTAAAAAAAAAACAAAAGTCAAAATCCTAAAAACCATCTATGAAAGAAAATCAAGTTTTATGCACAAGCTCTAGAGTTTTGAGTCGCTAGGCCGACTTCTCCGTCAATTCTTCACGAGCCTTTCATGTAGGGACCCTTCGAGCTCGAGCATTTTCCTGGATCATCTAGGTCCTTTTGATAATAGCGAAGTTTGGCGACCAAGGCTTTTTCATCGTTAGGTTCTTTTTTGGGCACTTTTCTTCTCTTTCTTCAGCTAACTTTAGCAATATAGGCAAACCATTAAGCTTTGACCCTCTCATTAGTTGAATTATCAATAATTGGCTTAATTGATCTATCAATAAGGGACAGAGGAGGGTTGGGGGTCATACTTGGGCTTACTTGTTTGGGCCCGAAACAGAAATCTTCGGGCTGAGGGGTGGTCGATTTCGACCAAGGTGGATCAATTTCAAGTGCTTTGGTCGATATTGATATGTGAGGGTCGATATCGACCTCTATGACCCCATACTTAAGCTCCTAGCAACAATCTGGCATACCCGATTTCGACCAAGGGGGGTCGATTTCGATATTTGTAGCTGATATCGAATGGTTCCAGTTGATGTCGACCCTGCTTGCTGTTTCCGTCCTCGCCAACAAAAATTTTCTAAGCTTTTCCTTAGACGGCGAGAGGACAACTTGCTCCAGATGCTTCGTTTCGCTCATGGTAGGATTGAAAGAGAATTCTATCACTTTGTTCCCTATAGTAAAGGTTAGTAATCCTCGACGTACATTGATATTGGCATCAGTCGTAGCTAAGAAAGGCCTACCAAGGATAATAGGTACTACAGGATCTTCAGGCGTCTCCAATACAATGAAATCAGTAGGCACAAAGAACTTACCTACCTTTACCGGAACGTCATCAAATATACCTATGGGCCTGACGAATGAGTTGTCAGCCATATAGAGTTTCATGTCCACAGGTTCAAGTGCGCCAATGTTCACCTTTTTCCAAATAGAAAGAGGCATAAGACTTACGCTTGCCCCCAGGTCACATAGGGCCTTATAACGATGTTAGCCAAGTCCCACGGTGATTGCAAACTTCCCTGGATCACTCATCTTCTCAGGGAAGTCCATCTTTGAGCACTTCTCTGTGATCTCTGCCATGGATCTCTTCTTGCTAAGGATGTCTTTGAGAAATCGCACATAGGCAGGCATCTCGCTTAGGGCTTCTGTAAGAGGAATAGTAATAATGTTAAGAGCTTGAAGAATCTTTACAAAGTGCCTAAACATACCTTTGGTGGGAGCCTCCAATGCTTTGGATGGGAATGGCAACGTCTTCTTTAGTGGAGGGGCCATAACGGTGGTCGGAGGGGCCTGCTGGACATCGATGTCGACTGGGTTCTGGTCGATATCGATCGGGATGGTCGATGTCAACCTCTATTGTGGCTCCATAGGCTCTGCAGTGGCATCGACGTCGACCAGTGGGTCGACCTGGTGGTCGATATCGACCTCGTCCTATACATCGACTGGTCTGTCGATGTCGACTGGATCTGCTGCTTTCTCCGATTCCGTTCGTGGCTTTTGTGCTTTGTTGCCACTCCTTAGTTGCATGGCTGCGACGTGCCCCGTTCCGGATTGCCCCTTAGGATTGGTAGTTGGTTGCCCAGGGAATATTTCGGACGGTCTAGGGATTTGTGCCGCCAATTGACCCAGTTTGGTCTCTACGTTCTTTTTCCAAATATCCATCTCCCCAATCCTTGTGGTAAGGTGATTGAGTTGAGAATGGATTGCATTGTTGGATTGATCATTCTTAGCTTGGTTCCACCTTATCTCATCCAGCACAAGTTTAATATCATCCTTCCGTTGGTCCCTCTCCGGGTGCCCAGGAGCTCTATAAGGCGGGGGGTCCCTAGGGTTAACCGGGTTTATTTGTGGTTGATGGAACCTTTGGTCTCCCCAATATTGGTGATTGGGACCCCTCATGTAGCGCGCCTCCTGGTGAGTCTCCGATAGTTGTAATTGTTCGGCATGGGGGCACTCGACGGTGGTGTGCCACTGCGATCCACATTCAATGCAATCTTGGTTCGCTGAAAGGAACCTCACTTGCTTTTGGAGCTTTCGAAGTTGATCTCTATGGAATAGCTCATTCACGTCCGAATCGATTACCTTGGAGGGTTCATATAAGGGCATAGATGGGGTAGGCCTCGACGATGATGATGTGTCGGAAGCCTCATGAGTCCCATATGTGTTGTCGAATTCCACCAACCTCTCTATGATGTCCCAAGCCTCATGTGGAGCGAGTTCAAGGTAGCCATAGGAGGTGTAGGTGTTGATCCTTTCCTTGGTTGCAGCATCAAAAGCATTGTAAATGATCTCCTGAATCACGTACGGTGGTTGGCCATGCGTCGGGCATGATCGTAGTAGGTCCTTAATCCTTTCTAAAACAATCGCTAGAGCCTCACCAGGCTTTTGTTTGAAAGCCGTGATTTTTTGACGGATCAACGCCGTCTTAGAAGGAGGGAATAACTTGTTGAGGAACGCGTCTTTGACTTCATTCCAAGTGCGGAGCGATCTTGGGGCTAAGCTTTCCAACCACTGCAATGCTTTTCCTATAAGGGACCAACGAAAGGCTTTTAGTTGGACATATTCAGGACTCTGTCCATCAGCAATAGTATCACAAAGGTCTAAGAAGGTTGATATATGTGCCATAGGGCATTCATTAGGTTTTCCTTCATATTGATGCCTTCTTATTTCAGTAAGGAAGTTAGGTTTGATTTCAAAATTAGAGGTAGGGATAAGAATCGCCGATTCAGGGACTTTGAGCGCGGGGTGCATATATTGCTTGGCATTCCGAGGGAGGGCGTAGATTTGGGCTTCTATTTGCCTTCGGCCTTCCTCCTCCCTATCTGCACGCTCCTTAAGTGCCGCCTCTCTAGTCGTTAAGTCCTCAACCTGCTTTCTTAGTTGCTCAATTAGTGCAGCCTGGTTCGCGTAGTCTGCCATGTTTCTTTGAGCTTGGGCTCTTAGATGGAAATAGCGCTCAGGGTCATCTACTCCTTCAAATTTTGGTGGGCGATCAGCGCGTCGCATACACCTGTGTTCGTCACGGGGGTTGCGGGGTGGTGTATGTAAAGTAGGAGAATAAAATAAAGCACAACTAGACTATCTCCCTGTCCCAAACAAATAATACAAGAATCCCCTCCCTTGTAGTAGTAGGGTAATTCAGGATCGAATCCACGAGGAGGTAGGTCAGCGCTTCCTTTGTTGTACTCACGATCAAGGCTTTCGACCTCAGCAGACACTCGATATCGAGTATACTGGTCGATATCGACCTCAGTTCTGGTCGATTTCCTAGCGCAGTTCCTGCAGAAGACAAAACAGCAAGTCGACGTCGAGCAGAGACCTCGATATCGATGTTAGTCCTCGATATCGACCCTTATGGTCGATTTCGATGCTTGTCACAGAAACTGTTTTTGTAACCAATTTGTCGGAAAAGGATCCGAAGAAAATAGAATGGAGAGGGAAGATGAACAGAAACAAAACTAAGACTTTTATGAAGAATTTAATTAATTAAAAGGCTTCCAAAGTCAGGGTTTCACGCCACAACGATAACAATGCAAGTTTCATGCTAAAGATATGAACTTTAATGTCTTTCCGTCAAATAACTTTCGTTATCAACACTTAGGTGATTAGAGGCTTTCGCATAATCCCTAAGAGTTACTATCCAATTTATGAGTAATTCAAGTTCGAAATATGAGTGGCTTTCGCTTCAATAATGCAAATAATGAATCTCCCTAACTTTCGCAAAGGATCATGCATGGGGTAGAAGACGGAATCGCATAAAAGTCAAACCTTTGATGCACTTACCTCACATTGCTATTGTCGGGCTCACCCCGACCCTAGAAGTGGGTTGACTACTCGCTCCTCATCATGCACATCATCATCATTGTTATTGAAAGAAAGCTACTTTGAATTAAAACTCCGAAAGAAAGTACAACCGAACAAGCCACTCCGCTTTCGCTTTACAACTCCACTCGGCCTCCTCTCTCTCTCTCTATTCTCTATTGCAACTGAATTGTCTCTCAAACGGAACACCTAAACTCAGCCCTATTGGCTTCTATTTGTGGATGTCGATAAGGATTCGAAACCTTATCTTTATTCTCTATGATAAATTAAAACAAAGTAAAAGCTAAAACTTCATGGTGAAATCAGCCTTCTCATGATAGATCTGGTGTTGATGATAGGAAACCTCGACCTTTGGATAGATATTGCAAGCATTGGATATAATTCTATCGAAATCGGAGTCGAATTCCTCTGCTGGCATGGTCGATATCGACCCCTGGACCTCGATATCGACCCCTCCAAAATCTTATCTCGAGCTTCTCCTTCTCCTACTCGAACTGGCACTCGACTTCTATCAACTTGGTCGATCTGACAGCATCGATATCGACCCCCAGACGTCGATATCGACCTCTTCTGTGTCGAAATGCTCTGTTTCTTTTCCTGCTCGATTCCTATGTCTCTGATGTACTCGATGTCGAGGTCTTCAGTCGATTTCGACCTCTTCAGAAGACTTCGAGTTCTTTTTCCGCTCTTCTAAATTCATCCATTTTCATCATGTTTTCTGCGAAATCACATGGAAACTCGTGCAAACCCATATATTTGATATTTAAGCATAAACTACACCATTCCCATGTTTTCCCATTAATGTGCATGCAAAAGACAATAAAATGAATTCATATGTGCATAGAAAATATGGCAATTTGCGCGCAAATCAACCTGCGAAGCCAAACTAGATAGAAATGTGAGATAGACAACTAAGGCGCCATTGATTGCCTCCCCGGCAACGGCGCCAATTTGTTAAGCAGGAGGAATGTCGAGTTCTTTAATACAAATATAAAGATATATAAATGTAAACCGACTCCTAGCCTATGCAAATAATTACAAGACTTCCTCCCGTTGTAGTGGAAGGGTAGTCAGGATCGATCCACGGGGAGGCATGTCAGCGGGATCCTAGTAGTGTCGGAAATCTCACATCTTTCTTCGACCAGAAGCCTCGATTTTGACCTTGGTGCTCGATGTCGACCTCAGCTGTCGATCCTTTCTGCAACAGAAGACCTGCAGAGATAAAAACAAGCAGTCGATATCGACTGGGGAAGGTCGATATCGATGTTAGCAGATGGAATCGACTGACTCAGAAGACTGCCAGGTGGTCGATATCGACGTTGGGGGGGAGGGGTCGATATCGATGTTCAATAACTCAGCAGAGATGTTCGTCGTCGACTCAAAAAACTGTCGACGAACTTAGTGGTCGATATCGACGTTTGTGGTCGATATCGATGTCTTCTCCAGCAAAGTTGTTAGCTTTTTGTCGGCAAAGAAAGGCCGAAGACTTAAGGATGAATAAGGATGCGATGAACATCAATAAAACTGTGGTTTTGGTAAACTTATATAAAAAGCAACTCCTAGGATTAGGGTTTACCACAACGTTAACCAATGCATGCGATGAGACAAATAAGACGGACAATTGCGCTATTTCACCCGAGGTACAAGCTTTCATTGTACATCAAATCTTAGGATTACTCTTGCAAATAAACCTAATTGTCTCTACGAATTTTATGTTTATAGCTCAAGTTGTTAGCATGAATCCCTTTTCTTTCGATTAGGACTGAAAATAGAATCGTAGGAGATGATATAGACACAACGATATCAACATCTAACACTTACCTCAGGCACGCATGGCTAACGTCGGGCTCACCCCGACCCTAAGAGCTTTGGGGGACTACTCGCTTCTCATCATGGAACTCATCTTTAATTGAAAGAAATAAGCTTGCATTAAACTATAAAACTTCGAAGCTTTACAACTCAACGTTGGCTTTCGCAAACGCCAAACCCTAAAACTTCTCTCTAACTCTATTGAATGTAATTGAACTCTAAAATTGGATGTTTGAATGCCAGCCCCCTAGGGCTTTATTTATAGGCTACTAACCCTTGCTAGCTAAGGATTGTAACTTCTATCTAAACTATGAACTCTATCCAAACAATTAGGATAGGTCTTTTATTTTGATAAAATCCTACTAATCTTTGATAAAACTTAAAGGTAAAAAGTAGATAAATCCCAGCTGCTACTTAGCTATATGTTATAAGATAAATCCGTGCCTCCTTGAAGATAAAGTTTCCAATCCGCGTCTCGAAATCGAATCTATTTTCTTTCGAGATAATGTCGATATCGACCAGGAAGGTCGATATCGATGTCTCTGTCCCTTCTCGACTTGTCCATCTCCACTCGATGTCTATGTGGAGGTCGATATCAATGATGTAAGGTCGATATCGAGTGCTTTTCTCTGCTATGTGATGGTCTGTCTCGACACTCAGTTCTGTGTCGATGCATTGTAGTCGATGTCCATATTGAAGGTCGATATCGACCTCTTTTCTGCTCTCATTGGTTTCTTCGTTTTGACTCTGATTTCGCTCGAATTCCTGCATGGTTAGCTCAAAACTTGTGCAGACTCTATTTCTTGTACTTTAGCCCATTTTTACACAAGTTTATATTCTTTTGAACCTTTTTTTTTAGAAATCGAATGAAATATGAAGTGAAAAGATGCAATAAAAAGAGGTATAAATATGTACATCACTTAACAATCCTCCAACACCCGAATATCCAAATTATACCCCACATAATCCTACCTGTGTACAATCCTCCTTTTTTTTTCCAATAATGTTCTTGGATCATCAGACGGTTCTAATATTGAGCCATTCAACGTTACCACCGGGAGATATGAAGATCGAAATTTGGGCAACTATATGGCTATCGGAGATGAGATTCGGGATAGACAAACTTATATGAATTTGAAGAATGATTTGCTGAGCACTTGTGGAACCAATTCCAAGGCTATGATCCGAATTTATAGGTAGTTCGATTAGTATTTACGTATGTTATAATGTTTTTAACTTTTTTTGATTTTAATCTAGATGTAATAAAATATATTTATATTAACTACTTGCTATTTTTTATATATTTATAAAATTATAAATAAAAATAATTCACAATAATATATGATGATACACATATAAGAAAGGGAAAGATATATAAAGGAAAAGAAAAAGTGAAAATAAATTTGAAAAGAGGTAAAAGAGGTTTCCCATGGTTGTAGAATAAACCTTTTAGAAAGAGGTAGAAAAAGTAAAAATTATTTTAAACAAAAAAATAAATGACTTGTAAAGTTGTGATAGGAAGATGGGAAAAAAGGGGGGAAAGAGGTTACCCCATGGTTGCGGATGGTCTGAGAAAGGAACAGAGAGATCTCTGTGTGAAAGAAAACCGAAGAGGGAAGAAGGAAAGGGGAGGCCGGTGGCGGCGCTCCCGGACTCCGACCACCCGACACACACCCACATACGGACACAAGAAGAGAGAGAGGGAGAGGAGCTCACCTAGGGCCTTCGACGCCGAAAAGCTTGGAGCTTCGATTCGGTTCGTCGGAGATCCTTTGAGATTGTCGGGGGTGGGGCTGCATTCCTCTCGGCCTAGGACGGAGTTAAAGGTTTGAAAGGTCCGACCTTGTGGCAATTGATAGCAGAAAAGTGAAGAGAAGGGAAGCTTACCGTGGCTTGGGCGGAAAAATAGGGGAGGAGGATGGACGTCGGCGGTGGGGCTACTGGGTGGATCTAGGGGGTTTATGGACGTCGGAGGAGTTGAAGATGGCGGTTGCACTACTCCTGCTGCTGGTCGTATAGGGGAGGGGGAAGGTGAGGTCACTTGGTGGTTTCCTTCGAACCGAAGAGGCGCTTGAGAGCTCGGACTTGTGTGCTCGGAGGTGGACAATGGGGATGGGTTTGGTTTTCAAATTAAGGAGAGGGGCTAGCTGGAATCGGATGAGAGAGGGAGAGAGATGATGTTGCTCAGATATGAAAATGAGAGGGGAGAGAGAGAGAGTACCAATGGGTTTTGCCTTGGGTGTGGAGTGGATAAGGTCAAGCCTTATAGAGTGATGTGGAGGAGGTTTCTTTGGGCTGAGTTTTGGAGACAACAACGGGGACATGAGGTTTTTGATTCTTTGCCAAAATAAGTGGGTGCAAGGTAATGGAAGGGAGGAAGAGTAATGTGGGTGTCTTGCCTTAAAGGGAAGTGAGGAAGGAGATGGGAAACTTCCCTTGCATTTCAAATTTAATCTCATCAAAGGGGGGAACCATGGGCTGATTTTCTGATGTTACTGGGAGAAGGAGACGAAAATTTGTGGTCCTGGAAGCGGAAATTTGAATATCTGAAATTCGGTTTCCGAAACCCGCTCTTTCGGTCTTATCCCGACTAGATCGAAGTAAGGTGTCAAAAACACGAGAATATTGACATCCAAAGTAAATCTCGAATCCCGAGGTGGAAAGACAGAATTTATCTCCAAAGGTTCGAAATTTGGGTCGAAATCCGCTCTAATTATCTTAAAATAGGATTATTATATTGAGGACGAGAATTTCCAAAATATCCGAATTTTACGACTTAAATCCATTTTGAATAATTTATTATTAAAATATTATTTGAAAACCGAGGTCCTTACAAATGTCTAAATTTTTAAGAAAAAACTTTAATACTGTACAAAACTTATAATCTAGTACTCTATAAATATTTACTATAGAGTAATCATTATCATATAGGCTTAATTAAACAGAACCTGCATCATTATTCTCATTGTTTTATTGAAGTAATATTGTATAAATAATGTTTATTGTACAACTTTAAAGCACTTTCAGTTATTTTAAAGAACTATAGTTTGTTATTTAGAGGCTCACTCTTATACTGAATGTATTTGTCTTACATGTTTCACCTCACTGTAAAGCCTTTTTTTCATTTGTTCTGACAGGTACAACTTAAGCAGTCATTGGAGGAGATCTGCCAATCCAATCCATCATCCTCAGAAGATGGCACTTCCAGCGAAGCAGCACGAGCCCCCTTGACCATAGAAGAACAACACAATATTCTGGCCTCTTGCTTGGGAGAGTGTCGAGGCACAGAAGTTAGCGGTATGGTGGTTATATTTGAATGATATCGATTCCTTATCAACTTACATGCTATTACATTTAAATGGGGATCATGTAGGTTTGGGAGGGACTCACCGACGACCCCCAAAGAAGAGGGGAGGCCCATGGGCTACTGCTGCAGCTGTAGAGAGGAGACACCTGGAAGAGGAGGTTGCAAAGGCTCGGGAGGAGGCTGCAAAGGCTCAGAAGGAGGCAAGGTTGGCCAAAGAAGAGGCTTCCTCAGCTACATTGCGCCTTACTACGTTGGAGGATGTTGTGCGGGGGCTAGTCGCAGACAAACAAGCACAGACTTCGGCTTAGCAACGCAGCACCTGCGCGAATGACACTTAAGGTTTGAATCAATGTTAAACCTTGAATTGATATTTTTTTTTTATAAATTATAGTAATAACTAGATATAAAATGAAATATATAGCAACACCAAAATCCACTCTCTATAGACATTCTAACTTGAACATAACATTGATCCAAGTAGCTTAAAGGTGAAAATTATCTGTAGAGTGTTATTGTATTTCCTTTTTCTTATATTTTAATTTTTTTAGTTTTTATTTTTGGTTGGTTAGTTTCATTATCTATATATTCAGTTTTTAAAATTTTTTAGGTAATTTTGATGTAATTGAATCACTTTGCATTTATTAGAGGAAAAAATATACATACATACATACATACATACATATATATATATATATATATATTATGTAATTTATCCTGAATAATGTGTTGCATCTGTAACTTTAAGGTTCTATACATTTCAATACATATATAAGATTAGATAATTTATCTAGGTTATGATGAATAATTATAATTGCATGAACACTTGGATCAGTTAGATAAATGTATTCTCTTGTGCCTTTTTTTTAAACTTATCTGATTTTTGTAGATAATTATAAAATTTTAAATATCTATCAAAATTGAAGTGTAATTGGAGACTTGGACTAGTTATATTAAAAATATTACTTGTAATACCTCTATTTGCTGAAAATTTCTCTAAGTTATGATCATTTCACTTATATTAAAATATTACATGAAAAGTTTCTCTATGTTCTGATAATTTCTCTGAGATTTTATTATCAGCATTCTACTCTCTTCTGTTCTCTCTATTCTGTTTCCTATCCTCTCTTTGATAGTGTCTTCTTTCTCTCATATTTTATTATAAGATTTTATCATTAATGACTATGAAGTTTTAAGGTTATGCTAGTGTATTTAGCCTCTATTTTCTCTCAGTTTTAAGGTTATCTTCTCTCTTCAGTTGCTTTTTATATTGGATGCAGTTGTACTATTGAGATTTTGTGCTCTTGAGAAATTTGGTTACACAAAATAACACTCAGGCACACCTTTTATTCAATTTTGTTGGATATCTTGGGGGTTCATATTCTTTTCAATCTTTTAGACTAATATATTTTTTGAAGATTTTTATCACAAATATTTAGTTGAATAAATTAATGAGAGAATAGGGGTAGATGGCACACTTTTTGCAAAACTTTGCAAAAATAGCATACACCCTTGAAAATTTGCACAAATAACCCCTTTGCAAATATTTGGCACAAAAGTGCCCGTCACCCAACCTTGGACAACCTGTTTAGGCTGGAAAAAAAAGAAAAACAAAAAGAAAAGTGGAAAAGAGGATAACAAAGAAAGGGAAAATGAAAAAAATCAGAACATTAAATGCAATACGGTGGGACCCAAAAAAAAGTGGGGAGAAGGCAATTCATCATCATCACACCCTCTCTCTCCATCACTTGTCTCTCTCCATTTAAAAAAAAATCGTTCGCAGGAAGAGAAGAAGAGACGCCGGCGATTTCGAAGCAAAGAACGTCGACCACCCACTGTAAAGGTACGCCCCCCTCTCCATTTCACTTCTCTTCTTCGTTTTGTGCGAACTTTAGGTGTGTGGGTGAAGGCACCTACTATGGGGTTTAGAGATTGAATGTCAATGGTGGGTTTAGTGATGGGTTGTGGAGGGGTGACAATGGTGGTTGTGATTTAAGGATGAGGAGGGCAGTTTTGGGGTATGGTTAGGGCAAATTGGCGGTTAGGGTTTAGAAAGGCCGAAGAGGGTGGGAATGGTGGGAGTTGAAATTGGGACATGGGGAAGATTAGGGGGCTGATAGAAGAAGAAGGATTGACGTATTAGATGTGGTTTATTTCGAAATTTGTTGTTGGAAAGAGAAAGGGGGTGACATGGGAGTGAAATTTGGGTGACAGGGGCTTAAAATTTCATTTGTATTAGCGGTTGATTAGCTCTGAAAAACGATTGCGGTTAGGTCCGTCTTCGATTCGTATTAGGTATGGTAAACGCAATTCCATTTGTTTGTAATTGAAATTTTTGGAATTGATGTGGAATGTATTGCGTGGAGATTGGGTATGGTAAACACAATTTCAATTGTATTTTGCTGTCTGACATTGGTGACATGAGTTTTGAAGTTGTGTGACACAGGATATGAATTATCTGGAAAACTGATCGTGTACCCAAACTGCAGGAGAAAAATGGTTCGGTCTAAAAATGCAAGGGGGAGTCGAGGGGTACCACCTAAACAGCGGGAGCCTCATTAACCTGTTCCGAAAGAAAAGCACTTCCGGTCACGGGTAAACCAATGGTCGAGATTGTCCATGCTTGCCAACATCAACAAGTACGTCGACTCCTACGATTGGGAAAAGTTGTTGGACAACCACATTTTGGTTAAGCACTGAGGTACAAATGTCGGCTAAGCGTTGTCCTTTGTTTATTGAATGTCATGATATTTAGTGTAAGAGTTATTGCGTTAGTAGTGGATTGTCATGAGGTTTGTAATTGATGTAGCACATGGAGCAAGCATGCTATCTTCTACGTAAATGGCTAACAGAGAGGGTCGGTAAAGCTGGCAGTCGAGTTGCGGTTGTGGACTCCTATTTTGGGTGCTTTCTGCAGACTGAGTGGGAAAAATATAGCAGCAATGCGGACATCTACGAAGCGGATGAGAAGCTGCACTAGGTTCCACTAGGTTGTTACTTGATCTTTGTTGTTATGTCATTGCTAAAAACTTGTAGGATGTTATCATATCTGTTGGTCAGTTGTTTTACTCATTTAGGACATTGATTGCTGAGTAGATGTATGTTTTTTATGAACATCATCTGTACTTGGGGTTTTCTCTATCGACGTACTTGCTTTTATATTGTTTGGGTGGAAATATTGGCGACACGTAAAATATATCAGGTGACACGGGCATAGAAACCTGTGGCAGGGGAAAACTCCTTACAAAAATGGCAGACAGCTGGAACTGTAAATCAATAGATGCAACAGAAAGACAAGTTAAAGCTAATAGGTGACACGGGAATACAAACAAGTGACAGGTGTCATGGGCATTCAAACAAATGAAACGTGAATTATAACATGTGACACTTGAAATTTAACAAGGGACACAGGCATACAAACACTTGAGTGACGAGAGAATTTTTTCCAAAAATGGCACACTCAGAACTCAAGTCATCAGATTCAAACAAGTACTAGATGAAATATAAAAGGTGACACGGGAATCGTGAGAGGTGACATGTGAAATTCATATTGATGCCATAAACGATTTAGAGAATAAGTAATTGTGCATCGACAAAAAGTTTTCATGGCGAAATACAACCACCCATACCTAAAGTTTGTCATATGTGCATGGACCCAAAATTACACCAAACAACTTACCCCATTCCCAAAAGTATTACGAAGTTCTTAACCACTTACCTATCAAAATGGTCCAACCCCTGACCCCAAACGGAAAATGCAAAATAAAACCTAGCTTCTGAAGTAAGTCGTTAGACCACCAGCATAGGAATACAACTAGGAACGATGATGCTTCACACGGGGAAATTCTCCCCGAGATGGGTACCTAGATGTCTTGGGCCGACCAGGCCGCCGCTTCACGGGTGGGGGAAGGCACGCCATAATGGACATGGCTGGGGGAATCCTCTATACTGATCTTGGAGGGAGTGGATATAGCACATCCTCGTAACACACCTTCCATGCCGCGACTTCGTAGAAGTCATTGATGAGAGTTTAGACATTGATACCTCGAAACTTGGCAGTGGCTATGCCATGTGCGCATGGAAATCAGTCGATGTCGAAGCGCTTGCATGTGTAGCTACGGGCACTCAAGTTGACAACCTAGGAGGAGAAACCTTTGCGGACAATGTACTCGTGTAGGCTGAGCGGTCTGACATCCAAACATATTGACATCGCGTAGTTCTTTTTCAGAGAATCATCAACATAATTGCTGACCAACTTACTCTGTTTGCTGCTGGTTTCCCGTCGCTCGTAAAACCACTTGGAGGTGGTTTCGATGATGGAATCAATCAATGCGATTGGGTATACTTTGTGGTCTGCATCTTGGGTTGTGGCAAAGAGAAGTGTACCCTTGAACTTACCTTTGAGGAAACTCCCGTCCATTGAAATCACCTGCACATGGACATCGATAAATGTTGGATTTGTGACATGGTCTATCCTTTTGATTGACATATACAAATAAACAGGTGACACAAGGTTTACCTTTCGAAGGTGGGGGATCGCCTTGCGCCATACCCCGAAGCTAACAAAGGCGTACTTGAATCTTTGGGAGGAGTCCATCTCTACCCTAGTATATGTCCCGGGGTTAGTCTACTCCAGCACGTGCAAATATGGAATAATATCTCGGTAACTGTCTTCATCAGTCTCATGCTTAACATCCCTCGCCTCCAATCGTGCCCTTTGGGCCTTCCAGTAGCTACACGTGACGCCGTACTGAGACTTCGTCAGTGCCTGCACTTGGTCGGGAACGAGGTTCTTCCGAGTGCCGGTGAACCTACAAGTTATAGGCCGAGTTACTTTCCCTCGCATAAAAATATTAGGTGACAAGTGGATTATTAACATGTGACAAGGAACACAGTATTCACAACTAACGTAAAACTTACGTGGACACGAGGTTCCGACCAATCATATCAGACGTAGCATGTCGGTTATGGTTGTGGTTCACGTTGATGCCACATGGGTGCTCCTGGATCTACATTCGGATGGTCCACATAGTGGTGTAGCGGTAAGGTGAGGCCCTACACATCCACGTGCAGTTTGGGTTCACACATACAACAACTAACACCGTTTTTGTAGACCTCTTTGCAATAAACTCGAAGCACTTCTCCACCGCATTCCAGCGAAGGCGAGTCTGCACATCAGCCTTTGATGTGAATACCCGTCCCTCCAAAATTTCAATCATGTTGCATCATGGGTCCTCGGTACGAGTCGTTGCTCTATCCACCATAGCGTCAATGTTCTCAATCGTAGGTCGGGATGCGCTACTCCTGGGCTTAAAATGTTCAAGTTCTCTCATCACCTCATCCTCGACTTCCTCCCCTTCCACCGACACCCTTATACTCGTGTCCTCCTCCACACTGTTCGACTCCAAGTCATCTCAGTCTTCCTCGAGCTTCACTTCATAATCTTCATCCTCGAACGAGGCCCCAAACTCGGTCGTGGGGGTTTGCCCATCGTCATCCTCCTCCTCGCTGCTAGTACATATCACATCCAAACCCTGATCCATGTCACTTGAAGAGGTATCCGTGTCACCCAATTCTATCACGTCCAGATCCTGTACCCTGTCACCTGAACACATTCCCTTGTCAGCTGATTTAGTACCCTTGTGATGAATGTCCATCGCAGTCAGCTCATGACTCTTCCCTATGGCCTCGGTTACCACTCCCCTAGCATATAACACACCATCTACACAGATGGGGCTTTGATGTGCCTTACCGTCTGCCCCAACGTTCACAATCTCAGCCAAATCATCCACTTTTTGGGAGGAGGGTGGCCCACTCAGGCGTTCTTCCCTAAAAGGGCGTTCTTCCTCGGCAGGTTGCTTTACTTCAAAGCTCTCCGTCTCCAATGGTCCAGCATATATCGCAAGGGGCCATGGATCCTCTCCATACTTCAAGTTCAGAAATTTAAATGCCTCGAGGTCATCATCATCAGCAATTATGATCGGCTGACCCCTTCTTTCGACTTCGGCACGTACAACTGATGTGCGCGCAAATTGCCATATTTTCTAAGCACATAAAAGTCCATTTTATCATTCATTTGCATGCATATTAGTGGGAAAACATGGGATTAGTGTAGTTTATGCTTAAATATCAAATATATGGGTCTGCATGAGTTTCTATGTGATTTCGCAGAAAACAGGATAAAAATGAACAGATTTGGAAGAGCGGAAAAAGAACTCGAAGTCTTCTGAGGAGGTCGAAACTGACTGGAGACCTCGACATCGAGTGCAGCAGAGACATAGGAATCAAGCAGAAAAGAGAACAAAGCATGTCGACACCAGAGAGGTCGATATCGATGATCCAAGGTCGATATCGAGTGCCCATATCGAGCTAAAAGATAGAAGTCGAGTGCTAATCCGAGTAGGAGAAGGAGAGCTCGAGATAGAGTTTCACAGAGGTCGATCTCGACGTCTAAAGGTCGATATAGATGTTGTCAACAGAGGAATCCGACTCAGATTTTTGATAGAATTCTATCCGAAGCTTGCACGTCTATCCAAAAGTCGAGATTTCCAATCTTCAACACCAGAGATATCATATGAGCTTTTAGTTTTTACTTTATTTAAGTTTTACCTTAGAGAATAAAGATAAAGTTTCGAGTCTTTGGATAGCAAAGTTTGATATCTATATCTAGAGGCCATTAGGGCTGAGTTTAATCATCAACACACATCCAATTACGCAGAGAATTTCAGTTTCAATAGAGAGTAGCGAGTTAGAGAGAGAGAGAGAAGGAGCCGAATTGAGTGTGTGGAAGCGAGAGCGGAGATTTGGCTTGTTCGGTTAAACTTTCTTTCATAGTTAATTCAAAGTAGTTTTCTTTCAATGATGATGATGAGTTGCATAATGAGAAGCAAGTAGTCAACCCACTTCTAGGGTCGGGGTGAGCCGGACGATAGCGATGTAGGGTAAGTGCATCAAAGGTATGACTTTTATGCGATTCCGTCTTCTATCCTATGCATGATCCTTTGCGAAAGTTAGGGAGATTCATTATTTGCGTTATTGAAGCGAAAACCACTCATATTGTGAACTTGGATTACTCATGAATTGGATAGTAACTCTTAGGAAATATGTGAGAGCCTCTAATCACCGAAGTGTTGCTAACGAAAGTTATTTGACAGAAAGACATTAAGTTTCATAACTTTAGCATCAAACTTGCAGTGTTATCGTTGTGGCATGAAACCCCAACTTTGGAAGCTTTTAAGTTTATTGAATTCACATAAAAGTTTTATTTTTTTTCTGATCATCCTTCTTTACCATTCTACATTCTTCGGACTCTTTTCAGACAATTGGTTACGAATTACAGTTTCTGTTACAAACATCGGAATCGACTGTAAATGTCGATATCGAGGTCTAACGTCGATATCGAGGTCTGTCTCGACGTCGACTTTCCTGCTTTTGTCTTCTGCAGGAACTCTACTGGAAATCGACCAGAAGTGAGGTCGATATCGACCAGACACATCGATATCGAGTGTCTTCTGAGGTCGAAAGCTTGATCGTGATTTCAACAAGGGAAGCGCTGACATACCTCCTCGTGGATTCGATCCTGAATTACCCTACCACTACATCGGGAGGGATTCTTGTATTATTTGTTTGAGATAGGGAGTTAGCATAGTTGTGAATTATATTTAAATATTTGAATCCTACCTTCCCGCTCTCTTAAGGAGACGAACAAATTGGCGCAGTTGTCGGGGAGGCAATCAATCGCCACCTAAGTTATCTCACGATCTTTTTGAAGCTTATTTTGCAGGTTTATGTGACGTTCTGATCGCGGACCTATCTTGGATCCTATCAATGAGCCTAAATGTTTCTTCCATCTTCGCAACAAAGCAATTCGCATCATGGCTGACAATGAGACGCAGGCTGAGACCATAGAGCGGTTGAGGAATGAGATCGAGGACCACAATGCTACAATCGCTGCTGAGAGGGCCAATGCTGCTACAGAGAGAGCCTGTGCTGATAGGTAGGAGGATGCGCGAAGACAATCCCATGAGCGGCTCAATCAGTATCCACAGACGGTGATGCAATACATGCATCCGCCGCCCTACGTTCCTGAATCCGCTATTTTAATTCCTCACTCCAATTATGAAATTAAAATTAACTTTCTTTCTGAAATTAAAAGAAATAATTTTGAAGGAAGACCTAATGAATGCCCACTGCAACACATTTCTACTTTTATGGATTTATGTGAAACGGTTGCAGGCGGAGTAAATTTAGAGTATGTGAGACTGAAATCTTTTAGATGGTCTTTGGCAGGGAAGGCATTACAATGGCTTGAGAGTTTGGCTCCATGCTCGCTGAGGACATGGGCGGAGGTGAAGGATGCATTCCTGAATAAGTTCTTTCCACCTTCTAAAACGGCGATGCTGCGGCAAAGGATCACGGCTTTCAAACAAAAGCCAGGTGAAACACTAGCACAAGCGTGGGAGCGATTTAAGGACTTGTTGAGATCATGCCAAACGCATGGGCAACTTCCATATGTTATCTAGGAGATATTTTACAACGCCCTTAATGCGCCGAATAAGGAGAGGATAAATTCATATATCTCCTATCGGTACATTAAGCTTACACCAACGGAGGCTTGGGAGACCATTGAGAGGCTCGTGAACTTTGACAACACCTATGGGGCTGCTGCGGCCTATGATGCAAGGCCTTCCCCATCAATGCCACTATATGAGCCTCCAAAGGAGATAGATCCTGATGTGCGGCAACAATTCCACAACGATCAGATGCGCCGCCTTCAAAAGCAAGTCAGGTTCCTGAGCAACAATCAAACTTGTCAGGAATGTGGCTCAACAAGGCATAACACTAGTGCTTGTCCACATACTGAGCAAGTATCCATGGCGGAACAACATGAGGAAGCCAAGTGGACGGGAGGCTCCTATGGAGGGGGAAATCAACAATATTGGGGCGATCAAAGGTTATATCAAAAGGATCCCCCACCATATAGAGCACCAGGGCACCCTGAGCGGGAGATAAGGAAGGATGACCTGCAAATCATTCTCGATGAGATGCGGAGGAACCATGCTGAGTTCAAACAAGCCAACAAATCCGTCCATACTCAGCTGCAGGGCATTAATTCTAGACTTGGGGAGATCGACGTTTGGAAGCGCAACATGGAGACTCAAATGAGTCAATTGGCGGAAACAATACCCAAAGCGTCAGGATCATTCCCTGGATCCACTGTGCCTAACCAAAAGGGCAAAACCACTGGACATATACCGGCAGTAAACCTAAAGAGTGGGCGTCAATTACAAACGCCCGAGCAAAAAGCGGAGGAAAAGGAGCCAGAACAGACATCGATATCGACCCCCTGTCGATATCGTCCAAGGTGACGTCGATGTCGACCTTGATGCTGCATCACCATAGAAATCGACTCCACCAGTCGATGTCGACCCCACTGATGTCGATGTCGACCTCACTACAGCCATAGGGAGGAAGAAGGTGTTGCCATTCCCCACTAGAAAAATGATTAAGGACCTAGCGGAAAAGAAGTTTCAGCGGTTCGTGAAGATGCTTCAGGGACTCAATGCCTCTATACCATTCATAGAAGCACTTCATGTGATGCCATCCTATGTAAGGTTCCTTAAGGACATCTTGGGTAAGAAGCGATCTCTTTCTGAGATCACAGAGGAGTGCAACAGGTTGGAGCTACCACAAAAGTGGGCGGACCCAGGTAAGTTTTCTATCGCTATAGGTTTAGGTCAATTCAAATTCAATGCTTTAGTTGACTTGGGCACTAGCTTTAGCATGATGCCACTAACCATTTGGCACAAGGTAAAGATAGGTCCCCTGGCGCCCGTTGATGCAAGGTTGTACATGGCAAACAATACGGTAGCGATTCCAACTGGGATAGTGATGGATGTGCCAGCACAAGTAGGTAAATTCTTTGTCCCTGCTGATTTCTTAGTTGTTGATATAGCGGAGGACCCTGCTTGTCCCATTATTTTAGGTAGGCCATTCCTAACAACCGTCGATACCAACATTAGCGTGAAGAAAGGATTGCTCTCATTCACAATTAGTGACGAGGTGATAGAGTATGCCTTCAACAAGACAGTGAACAATCAAGGGCCAATGGAGATAATAGCCATCAATGGTGTCTACATTGCATGTGGAGAGGCCAAAGTACGGAGTATGACACCAGAAGAGCTTGAAAAGAGGGCTATAGAAGCCCAAGTGGAGGAAGTTGTGGCAATCTTGAACGAAGGGGCCCAATTGAACATCGAAATTGACCTAGGTAAGTCGATATCGACTAATAATGTTCAGGATTCTGTGCCAAGTCATAAGTATGGGGTCGACGGAGGAAAAGAAGGAACATCGAAATCGATGTCTAAGATCGATATCGACCATACCCTAGTGACGAAATCGACCACCATTGTAGCTGAGAAGGGAGGAACAGAGACCTCGATATCGACCTCTGAGGGTCGAAATTGACATGGTCATATCGAGCAGAAACACTCCAAATCGACCGATCCTCTAGGAGTACAACAGACCTCGATATCGAGGACTGAACATCGAAATCGACCAGAGCCACAGACTGAGAAGAAGGTAAGTCAAGGTACGGATTCCTCCTGTTCCATTACAATTAAAGATTTATCATTATTTGGAAGAAGTGTGCCTTGGCATGTGCGCTTATTTAGGGTATCCGATGATGATTCAAGCCAATATGAGATAGGAGACAAGGTTTATGTTGCCAAGTCAAAGGACCATTGGTTCCCTACGAGATTCAAGGACAAGAATTTGGGACCATTCACGGTGAATCAGATCCATCCTGGCGGAATGCAGCTGCGTGACAAGAAAGGAGTCATATTTGAGGCCCAAGCCACATGGGCTCTGCAGATGCCGCCTTGAGAAGCGCAAAGGAAGAAGTCGGCCTAGCGACTTAAACGTCTACAGCTTGTACAAAGACTTAGTTATGGTTTTAGACAGTTTTACTTTGGTTTGAGACACTACACTTTATTGTTTTGCATGTTTTGTTTTGGTTTTATTTTTAACAAGTTGCAGGAAAGAGAAAAGCACATAGAAGAGACATCAATTTCGATGTTAAAGATCGACATCGACCATAAGGTCGATTTAGGTGGGTTTGTGGTCGAGGCCGGATCACCCTGAAGCCTGAGCCAGAAATCGATGAGAGACATCGATATCGATGTTGAAAGGTCGATATCGACCATGCTTGCTGTCTTCTTCGACTCCTGAAATTCGTAACGGTTTAGTAAGTTTTCTTTTTAACCCTAGTTCTAATATAGTGAGGACACTGTAAATTTTAAGTGTGGGGTAGGGGAAAAGCTTACTTACATGTTTTAGCATATTCTATAAGTTATTGCATTGCATATTTATATAAGTCATGCATATTCATACTTAGTTTAGATTTGCATATTTATCTTAATGCATACTTAGTTTAAATTCGAAAAAAATGACCCCCATTAAAAATTGAAAAAAAAAAGAAAGAGTCATGGAAGTATAAAAAAGAGCTCTATGATGCAAAATTAGATTCATTAGAGATATAACATGAAATTGCCTAGTTAAGGGAAGTCCCAATGAAGTGCAAAAAGAAAAAAAATAAAGGAGATGAAAAATTTGAAGTTGCTTTTGACATGTGCATGATAAGATGATGAAGGACTTTTTATGAAATTTCATACAAGTGCTTACATATACAAGTTCATATCCTAGCCTTACCTATGCATATTTGCAAAAGTCACAAGCCATATATGAGCCTTATCACGATCATTATTGCTCCACATATATATCATATTGCCCATTTTATACTTTATACCCTATTCGGGGACATGTTTGAGAATGGATGTCATCTTTGGAGTTGTTATATGGAGTTGTGCATTATTTATGAAGTTGTTGACAGGGATGAAAAAAATTTATGAAATATGGAAAATTTAATGAGCGAGAAAAAATCCGATCACCTCAGGATAAAGGTAGGTCCACCCTACTCGTTGAGATGTTAGTTCAGCGAGATGGGACACAAGGTGAGGAGTCCGAAGTACTAAGTATCCGGGGCCATTCATGACACCCATGTTTGCAACTCGCGAGAAGGCAGTGCTAAGGTTAGACAGGTAAAAGCATTACATTGAATAAGAGCATTGAGCGATGAGTGAAAGGTGAGACATTATGAAGAAGGAATGTGGAATGAAAGTTTATTTCCCCGGATTTAACACCACATGGCCAAATATTAGCCCACCTTTAGCCTTTTACCAATCTACTTCTCACAAGCTTGCAAAAGTCCTCTTGATCATTAATGCTATGTCGCTAAAATTGTTTTTGCATATAAACCTCCTTTTATGAGTATGAAATAGCTTTTATGCACAGGCATGGACTTGGTTGACGTAAGTACCTTATCGAGGGTGGCAATAGAGTGTAGGGACATAAGAAAAATGAATCTATGATGTTGAGGGTTTACTTTCTTCCCCTTAATGACCATTAAGGGTATTGCTTGGGGACAAGCAAGCTTAAGTATGGGGTGCTTGATGTGCGCGCAAATTGCCATATTTTCAATGCACATAAAAGTCCATTTTATCATTCTTTTGCATGCATATTAGTGGGAAAACATGGGATTAGTGTAGTTTACGCTTAAATATCAAATATATGGGTCTGCACGAGTTTCTATGTGATTTCGCAGAAAACAGGATAAAAATGGACAGATCTGGAAGAGCGGAAAAAGAACTCGAAGTCTTCTGAGGAGGTCGAAATCGACTGGAGACGTCGACATCGAGTGCAGCAGAGACATAGGAATCGAGCAGAAAAGAGAACAGAGCATGTCAACACCAGAGAGGTCGATATCGATGATCCAAGGTCGATATCGAGTGCCCATATCGAGCTAAAAGATAGAAGTCGAGTGCTAATCCGAGTAGGAGAAGGAGAGCTCGAGATAGAGTTTCACAGAGGTCGATCTCGACGTCTGAAGGTCGATATCGATGTTGCCAACAAAGGAATCCAACTTAGATTTTTGATAGAATTCTATCCGAAGCTTGCACGTCTATCCAAAAGTCGAGATTTCCTATCTTCAACACCAGAGATATCATATGAGCTGATTTACCATAGAGCTTTTAGTTTTTACTTTATTTAAGTTTTACCTTAGAGAATAAAGATAAAGGTTCGAGTCTTTGGATAGCAAAGTTCGATATCTATATCTAGAGGCCATTAGGGCTGAGTTTAATCATCAACACACATCCAATTACGCATAGAATTTCAGTTTCAATAGAGAGTAGCGAGTTAGAGAGAGAGAAGGAGCCGAATTGAGTGTGTGGAAGCGAGAGCGGAGATTGGGCTTGTTCGGTTGAACTTTCTTTCATAGTTAATTCAAAGTAGTTTTCTTTCAATGATGATGATGAGTTGCGTGATGAGAAGCAAGTAGTCAACCCACTTCTAGGGTTGGGGTGAGCCCGACGATAGCGATGTAGGGTAAGTGCATCAAAGGTATGACTTTTATGCGATTCCGTCTTCTATCCTATGCATGATCCTTTGCGAAATTTAGGGAGATTCATTATTTGCGTTATTGAAGCGAAAGCCACTCATATTGTGAACTTGGATTACTCATGAATTAGATCGTATCTCTTAGGAAATATGCGAGAGCCTCTAATCACGTAAGTGTTGGTAACGAAAGTTATTTGACAGAAAGGCATTAAATTTCACAACTTTAGCATCAAACTTGCATTGTTATCGTTGTGGCATGAAACCCCGACTTTGGAAGCTTTTAAGTTTATTGAATTCTCATAAAAGTTTTAGTTTTGTTTCTGATCATCCTTCTTTACCATTCTATATTTTTCGGACTCTTTTCCGACAATTGGTTACGAATTACAGTTTCTGTGACAAACATCGGAATCGATTGTAAAGGTTGATATCGAGGTCTAACGTCGATATCGAGGTCTGTCTTGACGTCGACTTTGCTGCTTTTGTCATCTGCAGGAACTCTACTGGAAATCGACCAGAACTGAGGTCGATATCGACCAGAGACATCGATATCGAGTGTCTTTTGAGGTCGAAAGCTTGATCGTGATTTCAACAAGGGAAGCGCTGACATACCTCCTCGTGGATTCGATCCTGAATTACCCTATCACTACATCGGGATGGATTCTTGTATTATTTGTTTGAGACAGGGAGTTAGCATGGTTGTGAATTATATTTAAATATTTGAATCCTACCTTCTCGCTCTCTTAAGTAGACGAACAACGACAGCGCCCACTCTGCATATGAAGCACCATCGCCTCCCTTCAGCTTGATTATGTTTTTCAAAGAGATGAAGTCGATGTCCTGTTTTATCATGATATTCTTGAGCGCCTTCACACCCACATACACCCATGTACCTCCCTCGACCACCCAATAACCGTGGAGGATGAGAGTGACGCATACCAAGGTGTTTCCACCTGAAAAACGAAACCAAGGTTGAGAAGAGAGATTAATGGGTATCTAACGCTATAGATGAAGAGTACTTCGCTAAAACACTTACCCCTTTCATTTGCCAACAAAGGTTTCTGGGGGATCACATTGACATGGAGATTTTGACCACTGACAGGGGCACAGATTGAAGCCGACAAGTGCTCTGCAACTGGAACTGCAAGCCGGGAGCTTGTCTTCCATGGTGGAACATTCTCCATCTCTCTCTCCATCTGTTTCTGCTGCAGAACTTCTGGGAGAGGGGAGAAAATGAAAAGCCTCTCTCCTCATCCCCTTTTATACCATACAAAATGATAAAAGGAATAACAACATCACATGACCCATCACCTCACCCTCTCTCCATTATTTGGCGCCAAAACCCTACCCTTAGTTTCTCCTCTTCCATCCCTCACGTGTTCCCTCCTCAGAACAGACCTACTACCGGCCCTTTAGGTCACTAATTTTATTTGCACAAATAACCCCCTAGCACACTTTTACATTTTTCCAAAAAGTGGTCAACCTATGCAAACCGTTTAAGAAAATGGTATATCTACAGTAACTACGTATTTCAATCTTTTAGGTGAATAAATTACTCTACAACAACAAATTAGGTAGATATATATTGTGTATTTTCTATCTTTAAAATATTAGTTTGCCGATATTTTATTTTAACTTTTAAATATTTTTTCCCAAATGAACAAATTATGTAGATATATATCCAAGATTTTATTCCAAGATTTTATTTCAAGATTGTGTATTTTCGATCTTTATGTATTACATATCATTTCATAAATGTTATTTAAGGATGATAAAAATACGTAAAATATCATTTTTTTAATTATTTGTTATAATTTCATTCTTTTAGTTCGAAGTATGAAGTGATATGTATAAATTGATATTTTATATATATAATGTTTATCATCCTTAAAATTATTTGTTATAATATATATATATATATATATATATATAATTTCATTCTGGGTCGTGTTGACCGAACCCGACCCAGAAATTTGCAGGTTGAACGGGTTCGGGTTGCTTAAGGTTTTGGGTTCAAATATTTGCGCCAAAACCCACGTTTTACGGGTTGAGTTGGGTCGGGTCACGTTTTGACAGGTCTAATTGAAATCATTAAAGTTTCGTGAAAAAATTAGAAATCAAACAATTTTGGGGTTTAATCTATATCAATATAAGGTTTTATTCCACAATTGTTAGGTACATATATGATTTTCGCTGAAAACACACACTTATAGCATCCTTATAACATTTTATTAGTTAATATATGGATTTATTCAACAATTATTAGTTACTTATATGATTTTTCCTCGAAACACACACTTATAGTATTCTTATTACATTTTATTAGATAATATAAGGTTTTATTCCACAATTATTAGGTACATATATGATTTTCCCTCAAAACAAACACTTATAGTATTCTAATAAGAATTTAATACATAATATAAGGTTTTATTCCACAATCATTAGCTACTTATATGATTTTCCTCAACACACACACTTATAGTATTCTTATAACAACTTATTAGTTAATATAAGATTTTATTCCATAATCATTAGCTACTTATATGATTTCCCCTAAAAACACACACTTATAGTATGCTTATAACATTTTATTAGATAATATAAGATTTTATTCAACAATTATTAGCTACTTGTATGATATTTCCTCAAAACACACACTTATAGTATTCTTATAATAACTTATTAGTTAATATAGGGATTTATTCAACAATTATGAGTTACTTATATGATTATCCCTCAAAACACACACATATAATATTTTTATAATATTTTATTAGATAATATAAGGTTTTATTCCACAATTATTATCTACTTGTATGATTTTTCCTCAAAACAAATACTTATAGTATTCTTATAGCAACTTATTGTTAATATATGGATTTATTCAAAAATTATTAGTTACTTATATGATTTTCCCTCAAAACACACACTTATATTATTCTTATAACAACTTATTAGTTAATATATGGATTTATTCAACAATTATTAGTTATTTATATGATTTTTCCTCAAAACACACACTTATAGTATTCTTATTACATTTTATTAGATAATATAAGATTTTATTTAATCATTAGCTACTTATATGATTTTCCCTCAAAACACACACTTATAGTAGTCTTATAACAACTTATTAGTTAATATATGGATTTATTCAACAATTATTAGTTACTTATATGATTTTTCCTCAAAACACACACTTATAGTATTCTTATTACATTTTATTAGATAAAATAAGGTTTTATTCCACAATTATTAGGTACATATATGATTTTCCCTCAAAACACACACTTATAGTATTCTAATAAGAATTTATTACATAATATAAGGTTTTATTCCACAATCATTAGCTACTTATATGATTTTTCCTCAACACACACACACTTATAGTATTCTTATAACAACTTATTAGTTAATATAAGATTTTATTCCATAATCTTTAGCTACTTATATGATTTTCCATCAAAACACACACTTATAGTATTCTTATAACATTTTATTAGATAATATAAGGTTTTATTCCACAATTATTAGCTAGTTATATGATTTTTCCTCAAAACACACACTTATAGTATTCTTATAACAACTTATTAGTTAATATATGGATTTATTCAACAATTATTAGTTAGTTATATGATTATCCCTCAAAACACACACATATAGTATTCTTATAATATTTTATTAGATAATATAAGGTTTTATTACAAAATTATTAGTTACTTAATTATATTATTTTTTCTCAAAACACACACTTATATTATTCTTGTAATCACTTATTAGTTAATATATGGATTTATTCAAACAATTATTTACTTATATGATTTTCACTCAAAACACACACTTATAGTATTCTTATAACAGATTATTAGATAATATATGGTTTTATTCCACAATTATTAGGTACATATATGATTTTCCCTCAAAACACACACTTACAATATTCTAATAAGAATTTATTACATAATATAAAGTTTTATTCAACAATAATTAGATACTTATATGATTTTTCTTCAAAATAAACACTCCTAATATTATCATATGAATTTATTAGTTAATATAAGGTTTTATTCAAAGATTATTAGCTACTTATATGATTTTTTCCCTCAAAACACACATTATTCAACAATTATTAGTTTTCTTTATGTTCGAGTATTTATTTACATACAAAGACATATACCATTAATGGTCCCATTGGCGGAAAATATAGCCATATTTGGGCCCATAATAAATTAAAGCCTATTAGAAATTGAAGTATGTCATTTGTGGTTAAATATAAATAGCCACGGCATTAGCCACAGATATGACCGTGGCTATTAATTGGGATCCGTAATACGTCGAGAGCTATTAATTGGGCTTCCATACTTATTGGGCTTTGACTATCACTAACGGGTTGACCGTCTTTGTGCTTTGACTATCTCTGATATTGGGCTTGACCGCCTTTGGGCTCTAATATTTTTTGGGGGAGATTTTGGGCTTTAAAATTATTATTTGCTTTAACTTGTGTGAAGAATTACCTATATTTGGACACAGCAATGAACAATGGGCATGACAATATTAGCGTCGAATCCAGCGACGGATATTCCAACAGTGGCTAAATTCGTGGCTATTGGCCACGAAATTAGATCATGATTGCCAGTTGCCACTTATTCTTAGCCACGGGTACGGCCACAATATTTTTTCGCGGGCTTTTTAGCGTCGAAATCAGCCACGAATATTTCAGTAGTGGCTAAAGTCGTGGCTAACAGCCATGAATTTAGCTACGACATTCATGATCGTGGCTAATAGTCATGACATTCTAGACACGAATTTATGTCATCACCCCCAGCCACAGATTTTGCCACGAAAATTTTCACTTGACGCTTATTTAGCAATGACATGTTAGGTCGTGGCTACATTCGTAGCTATAAGCCACGAATTCGGCCACGACCTGACATGTCATCGCTAACAAATCCATGGCTATTTCCTTTTTTGGTAGTGATAGTGCTTCTATTTTAATCCGTTTATTTTTGTATCATCAAGTACTAAAATTTCTATATGAAATGGATGGATTAATCTATGACTCTTGATTTACATCTCAGTGGTGCTCGTGCAACAGATGGCCAGCGTAACTCGCAGGACTCTGACACTCCTTAGGTTAATGACACTCCTCAGTTGATGACACTCCTCAGGTTAATGACATTACTAACAACCCTTGACTTTTGGTGTATGTGATCTTGTGTTTGTGAATCTGAAACCAAATTATGAACTGATTGTGAATGTGTAAGGGCAAACTTTTTGAACTGATTGTGTTTTTGCACTTGTGGTTTGCAGTGTGCATGTAATACGTGAAGAATTTGTCAATTTTGAATTATGAACAGGTGTGTGTATGCTTGAATGTGGCAATTGGGAACCCATAAATTGGTTGAATGTGAGCAGGTTTTGTGCATTTTGTATGGTAAAAACAAGGGTATTAAAATTATTGTAAATACATATTTTTTAAAATAAAATTCTCAGGCAACGAACATAGCATATGAGTATATAACAATTGCATTAATTTAAAAAAAATTCAAAAATTGATTTAGGTGACGAACATTAAGATTATTAGTGGTCGCTTGAACAACCTGGTGACGAACAAAGCTACCATGGTTGCTACAACGTGAAAAACACCTACTCCAAGACTCAGACAATACATCATATCCGTTGCTAGATGACTCAGGCTGTAATGGCCTAGATATAAATAACCGGGTTACGTTTTGAAGGTTGGATACTTTCGTTCGGATCTTATAATTCAGGTACGGGTCGAGGTTTCAAACCTCTACAAGATCAGTATTTAAAGCGGGGATTTCGAACCCCAAAACATTCGAAGGGCCATTGGGTACCCTTTAACCTGCCCTAAAAGCCTAGGTCGCGGAATTTCATTTGAAAGAAATGGTGAAAGCAGAAGTAAAGTACAACTTGCCACGGCGAGGCAGGGTCAAAACCAAATCGGTAAAACATATAATCAGAAATCCTTTAGCCCACGCCATAGAAACATAGAGTAGGCATAGCTAAAAATAATTTATCCGGGCAGGGTTAGACCGAGTCCCCCAATGCATTTTGTGCCACAAGCAAACATACACATACGCTATACATATAATAAAGATGCTCTAATGTAGTACAGAAATTTAAATCACACAAGCATGCTAGCAGTTTATATAATATGCAGAAAACTGTAAAGGCGCCCAAAGAATGCCAAGTGGCATATCCCTCTCCTACATGTTCACCCCTTCCCGTTAGTGCAGAGACTGGCTACTTTGAAGCTATATCATATCATATCTCATCATAGCATAGCATATCTCATAATATCTCATCATATCATTCTCATACCCGATGATGCTGGGCTATCTCATCATCATACTCATATATCGACAATACTGACACAGGGCAAACCCGATGAGGCTGGGCTACCCTATGACCCTAGCAAAGACTCTAAGACTCATAGATAACGTCCATTCTGCTCTCAAACACACAAAGTAATCGAATGCTCATTCACAAGTGCAATCCTAGCATGATACTACGTGACATGGTTTAAATATGCTTATGCAACACCTAGTATGTCATATGATCACAAGCAGGAGATTTCTCTTTGGAATATGAGTAAGCCCATAAAGGAACTTACGTGGAGAAGCGCATAATCCAAATAATAAACACCAACAACAAGCAATCTAGGCAGGTCAGAGATTCAGCTAAAAGGCAATATGTAAAATATGCGTAAGTCTATGTCTAAACCACATAAGGCGCCCCTAACTATCGCACATAAGTTCACATAATCATAGAATATCGCATCTTATCATTTCATCCTTATCACCTCAACTCATCTCATCATCTTCCCTATTCATTTTCATCAACCAGCTCATATCGTTACATATCGCCTTATTCTCATATCATCTTAATCCTTCCATTTTATCTTAACTGTCATATTTCATCATGTCTCATCTTATATATCATCACATAATATCTTATAACATCTCATCATGATTCATACTTCAATTCAAGATCCTAACAGGTCAAGTCATGCTTCAATTCACATATCCATATCTTATTCACATACTTCGCATCATGCTTATCAGATTAAGGTATCGCCATAAATCATATATCATATCATAACACAACACCTCCTAGCATGCTTCATAATCAACACATAACGCATCAATATCACATATCATAATTTATATATATACAAGTCGGACAAGTAAGTCAATTTCCCAAGATTTCCCAAAACACCCTATGTCTCAAAATAAGTCAATGCAATAATCAAACAATTCCTTTAAATCATACTTAGCCAAATCACAACATTAAGTATTTGAATCCTTAATCAAATTTCCCAAAATTATATTATTATTATTATTAAAATAATCCTGGCATATCGGTTTTAAAACAACAAATCCTTTTGAGGAACATTTCCAAAATACAAGTTTAAAGATCAATCTCTATTTAAAACACTTTCTCAAGTCATCCAAAAATCCATTTATAAACCATTGCTCTTTAATCTACTTATATTATTATTTTATCAAAATAAATCCGACAAGGTTAGGTTATTTCCGAAAATTCCCGTTTTAAATCTTATTAGATCAAGTTCCATTTCTCAAATCAAATGCCAACCCTTAAAACCTTTTTCCAAATCCCTTTTAAAATCCAAGTCCCATAATATTATATTTTTAAATCTCAATAATAATATAATAGCATTTTATATTCCATTTATTCAATATATCTATCTCAAATATTTATAAGTAATTTTAAAGCTTAATATACATTTTTATAAACCAAACCGGCCCAATGAACTAGCCCTGACCCTTCTTAATTCGGATCCAAATGCGCAGCCCAAGACCCGGCCCAGTTTAAATCTGGTTTTAAAAGGGGAGGGGGGTGAACCGGACCATAATTTAAAAGACCTTAACTGAACAAAAGAAAGAAAAAGAAACGGACCGGATCCAGACCCATCCCTAACCTCCCTTTGTTTGTTTATCGAAAAAAAACGGAAGAAGGGAGGAAAATCAGAGCTCGCCAGAGCTTCGTTCGACCCAACACTTACGCAGACTGAACAACACCCTTCCCCGACCACCAAGGACCCGAAAGAATCTAAAAGTATACAAGGGATGTGAATGGAAACGGGGGCTCACCGAGGGGATTCGTTCGAGGTTCACCGAAATTCACCGAGGTGGATTGGGCTCACTAGAGACGAAAGAAGCTTTGAGGGATCTAGGAGGGAGTTAAAGGGTCAAAGGTGAAGCTTTATAGTGTTTCCGAGCAAAAGGAGAAGGAAGAAACTCTTACCAGAAGTTTTGGAGGAAACAGGGGAACAGAGGAGTGGTTTTGGCGCCGGCGGCGGCGTCTGGGGGCTCCTGGCTTGCCTAGGCTCGTCTTGGACGTCGGAAGGAAGGTGCTCGGGCTGTTGTGGTGCTGGGCCGGTGACGAGGGGAGGTGGAGCTGCTGGCAGCAAGGGGGTGGCGTGGTGGTGGTGTAAGGGTCTCGGTGGTGACGGGTTGAAAGGAGGCGAGGTTGGTGGCTATGGCTACTATGGGTGAACAGAGAGGGAATCTGGGATGAATGAGGGGGAGTAGGTGTGGAGGGGTGTAATGTGGGAGATGTTGTGGGTTTGTGGCTTTTGAAACTAATGAAGAGGAGGGGAGGATCCGGGTGAAATCAGAAGAAGGAGAAGGGAGGTTTGGCTCTTTGCCAAAATTAGAGAAATAGGAGGGTGAGGGCTAGAGGAGAGGAGGGTGATACTTAGCCAAGAGGAGAAAGCACATCTGGGATTGGGAGCTGTGTTGCTGCAATGTAGGTGAAGAGGAAATGGACAAAAGGGTTGAGTTGCTATTGTTGCAGCGAAAGAGGATGAGGATATAAGGGTGGTCTCAAGAGGATATATTTCAAATACCCGAAAATTATATCCCGAAACCCGCTCTCAATCTTATCCCGACACATTCCAATTTAAATCAAAAGTTCCAATCCGAATTAATAATGAATTCTAAATAATATTTTCAAATCTCGTGGTAAAAAAGCGGAACAAAATTATGCTCGAAGGTCTAATTTAAAATGATGACGGAGTTTCTCAAAATTCCTTAAGTTTTAGAATTTAACTCGATCGTAAATCAATATTTTTAAAAAATAATAATTTAAAATTTTTGGTCTTTACATCATCCACCTCTAAAAACAAGTCTTGTCCCCGAGACTAAATCGTTTTCAAAATCGATGAAGCCTTTCTCAAAACATGGAACCCAACAAATCATTCCAAATCCAAGTCAAACCATTTTAAAAACCTCTAATCCAAGAAAATCTTTCAAAAGTTCAAGTTAATCCTTCCTATGTCAGTCAATCAAGTTTCAGAACTCAGGGGTGGAATCATCCACCTCTAAGGGCTAATCCCATATTCTCTTCCTAGGTTCATCTTTTTGAATCGGTTTCAACTATCAATCTCAAATTATCTCAAAATCTCATAAATTAAAATAATCAAGTCAAGCTATCAAGTTTCATCACGCTAACAAGTATCTCAAGGGTGGTATCCTACCAATATCATGCAAGCAAGTCATCGCTCATCAAGAGGCTCATTGCCAATCACATCATATCATCAAATATTCTGCACATAACTATCATTCATATAAGCACAACGACATAGAAATAAACATCAAAGCACACATCTCAAAGCAAGGCACTAAGGTATACTCACCACTAGGTCAAGAGATCAAGATAATATCTACATGTTAATATAGGAGGAATGTCGAGTATCTTAAATACAAATAATAAGATGTATATGTAAACCGACTCCTAGCCTGTGCAAATAATTACAAGACTTCCTCCCGTTGTAGTGGAAGGGTAGTCAGGATCGATCCACAAGGAGGCGTGTCAGTGGGGTCCTAGTAGCGTTGAAAATCTCACGTCTTACGTCGACCAGAAGCCTCGATTTTGACATTGGTGCTCGATATCGACCTCGGCTGTCACTCCTCTCTGCAACAGAAGACATGCAGAGACAAAAACAAGCAGTCGATATCGACTAAGGAAGGTCGAAATCGATATTAGCAGACGGAGTCGACTGGCTTAGAAGACTACCAGTCGACACAGGTGGTCGATATCGACATTGAAGGGTCGATATTGATGTTCAGTAACTTAGCAGTGATGATCGTCGTCGACTCAGAAAACTGTCGATGAACTCAGTGGTCGATATCGATGTCCATGGTCGATATCGATGTCTTCTCTTGCAAAGTCGTTAGCTTTTTGTCAGCGAAGAAAGGCCGAAGTCTTTAGGATGGATAAAGATGTGATGAACAGAAATAAACAGAGGTTTTGATGAAAATAAACTATGTAAAAGGCAACTCCTAGGATTAGGGTTTACCACAACGTTAACCAATGCATGCGATAAGATAAATAAGACAGACAATTGTGCTATTTCACCCGAGGGACAAGCTTTCGATGTACACCAACTCTTAGGATTACTCTTGCAAATAAACCTAATTTTCTCTACCAATTTTATGTTTATAACTCAAGTTGTTAGCATGAATCCCTTTTCTTTCGATTAGGACTAATCATAGAATCGTAGGAGATGATTTAGACACAATGATATCAACATCTAACACTTACCTCAGGCACGCATGGCTAACGTCGGGCTCACCCCGACCCTAAGAGCTTTGGGGGACTACTCGCACCTCATCATGGAACTCATCATTGATTGAAAGAAATAAACTTGCATTAAAATATAAACTTCGAAGCTTTACAACTCAACGTTGGCTTTCGCAAACGCCAAACCTTAAAACTTCTCTCTAACTCTATTGAATGTAATTGGATGTGTTGATGGATGATTGAATGCCAGCCCCCTAGGGCTTTATTTATGGGCTACTAACCCTTGCTAGCCAAGGATTGTAACTTCTATCTAAACTATAAACTATATCCAAACAATTAGGATAAGTCTTTTATTTTGATAAAACCTAAATAACTTGATAAAACTTAAAGGTAAATAAATCCCAGCTGCTATCTATCTATATGTTACAAGATAAATCCGTGCCTCCTTGAAGATAAAGTTTCCAATCTGCTTCTCGAAAGCGAATCTATATTCTGTCGAGATAAGGTCGATATCGACGTCGGAGGTCGATATCGATGTCTGTATTTCTGCTCGACTCGTCCATCTCCACTCGATGTCTATGTTGAGGTCGATATCGATGTTGACCTCGATATCGATGTTGAAGGTCGATATCTACCTCTGCTCAGCTTCACTTGGCTTCTCCGTTTTGACTCCGATTTCGCTCGAATTCCTGCATGGTTAGATCAAAAACTTGTGCAGACCCTATTTCTTGTACTTTAGCCCATTCTTACATAAGTTTATATTCTTTTGAACATTTTCTTTGGAAATCGAATGAAATATGAAGTCAAAAGATGCAATAAAAGAGGGTGCAAATATGTACATCAAAACACCTCATACTTAGACTTGCTTGTCATAAAAGAGGGTGCAAATATGTACATCAAAACACCCCATACATAGACTTGCTTGTCCTCAAGCAATAACCAAGCAATAACCAATACCTACAACACACCTTCAAGTCTTCGCCCTTGTCAAAAGCAACATCATAAGCGGTAGCAAAGCAAAGCAAGTGAATTTAACGTCATAGAACATATTTAGGCGATCCATAGGCATATGCAATTTTTGGTCCAGCCTCACAGGGATAATGTGTTTGCACTCAACTCTCATGTGTTCAGGCTATGAAGATCAACTCTCAACTCAATTCCATACACAATCTCATAAACATTGCAATTTATAAAAATCCACTTCGCAACCAATTATGAAAATGAAATAAGAACCATCAGGAGGACTTTCGCTCAATGGAAGACTACAAAGAAGACTCCATTCGGCGGGGTTGTAATGGGGCTTGGTATGAAATTAAGGGTATGGAATTATTTGGCTATGTGGTGCTTTTATAATTTGGGAATCAAGACTCCTAAATCTCAATACTTGCAATATCCAAACCATAACTCTTCTATGTTACTCTTTCCAAGCTCTATCTCCCATAATGCTCTTTTCCAACTCATCTTTCCATAATATACTCTAAAGATGTACTAAAAGATGTAAACCATACTATCAACCCTTCTTTCAAACTCTAATATGCCTCTAAAAAATATAACACTTGTATGAAATGAATAAAGGATTTAAGGATTTTGGCTTATGCACTATATACATATATCTCTCTTTTTTTTCTTTTTTTTCGGATTTTTTTTGACGAAAATAATAAATAAGTATTAAAAAAAATATGTGCATTTATATGGTGAGCCAAAAATCCTTTTACAAAATATGACAAAATGTAAATATGCACCAACCCATAATTTCCTCGATCAAAACTGGACAATATGCACTTTTCTTTCCATAAGGCATTAGTCCAGCCAATCTAAGTCTCAATTCCCAAATGGAGGTCAGGCTCAATTCGGCTAGGGATAATTTTGTGGAGTTTGTAATTTCAGGCTCAGGCTAATTTTCCGGCTTCAAACAGAGATAATGCAGGGTAGGTAAAGAGAGGATAAAAATGGCTTAAAAGATGCCTCCATCATTTAATTCTCGTAAACATAGACATATTTATGTATTGGTTTTGAATAACTATTACAACATTTAGAGATGCATAGGAAGAGTAAATTTACTCAAGAAAGCGGAGGGATTATTGATGTTCTCCCTATAGGCCAAAATTCTCACAAGGACAATTTTTGTTGGATTTGCTTTTTGGCCTAGGATCATATGTGTTCAATTTCATCACAAGTTCACAATCTACATAAAAATTTTAAGGTCTTAGGCTAAACCATCCAAATATTCCATAGGATTTACATGATCAAGTCAGCTATTGAGTTTTCATCATAGGACATCTAAGTAGGGTTTAAAAACAAACTTAAAAATAAACATGCATTTTTTGTATTTTTGACATTTTCCTATTTTTTTTTTAAATTTTTTGACATTTTATAAAAGTAACACTAAGAACAAAAATTTAAACATGCATGCAATGCGAAGAAGAAAACGAAGTTATGACCATAAGACATGTTTTTCCCCCACCCCATACTTAAAATATATAGTGTCCTCACTATATTAAAAAGAAGAACAAGGGTAAAGAGAAACGCACAGCGCAACCTAGGGATTCAGGTCGATTTTAGGTTAGGTCGATGCCAGAAGTCGATATCTATGTCAGTGGTCGATGTCAACTGCATCTGTCGAAGTCGAGGAAGAAGATGAAGTCAAGGGCTGCCTGGGGATGGTCGATATCGATGATTATGGTCGATATCGACCTCTGCTTTTTTGCTCCTGAGTACTCGATGTCGACTCTAGGAGATGGCTTGACCCTGGGGGGGGGTCGATTTCGACTGGCCTGGTCAATTTCGACTATCTCCGCAGAAGCTTCTTTCCTTCTTCGTTGTTTCTTCTTGCTTAGAAACCTGAAATCTTTCTTAGAAATATAAATAAAGCCACGAATTATCTCAGTTTTAAAAGTTTAAAAATCCTAAAAACCATCTATGAAAAATTTAAATTTTTTATGTACATGCTCTAGAATTTTGAGTCGCTAGGCCGACTTCTCCGTCAATTCTTTATGAGCCTTTAATGCAGGGACCCTTTGAGCTCAAGCATTCTCCTGGGTCATCTAGGTCCTTTTGGTAGTAGCTAAGTTCGGCGACCAAGGCTTCTTTGATGTTAGGTTCTTCTTTAGGCGCTTTCCTTCTCTTTCTTGACCGAACTTTAGCAATATAGGCAAACCATGGAGCTTTGACCCTCTCTTTAGTTGAATTATCAATAATTGGCTTAATTGATTTATCAATAAGGGACAGAGGAGGGTTAGGAGTCATACCTGGGGCTTACCTGTTTGGACCCGAAACAGAAATCTTTGGGCTGCGGGGTAGTCGATTTCGACCAAGGTGGGTCGATTTCGAGTTCTGTGGTTGATACCGACATGTGGGGATCGATATCGACCTATGTGACCCCATACCTAAGCTCCTGTCAACAATCTGGCATACTCGATTTCGACCAAGGGGGTCGATTTCGATGATTTTAGTCGATATCGACTGGTTCCAGTCGATGTCGACCCTACTTGCTGTTTCCGTCCTCACCAACAAAAATTTTCTAAGCTTTTCCTTAGCCGGCGAGAGGACTACTTGCTCTAGGTGCTTCGTTTCGCTCATGGTTGGGTTGAAAGAGAATTCTATCACTTCGTTCCCTATAGTAAAGGTTAGTAATCCTCCACGTACATTGATATTAGCATTAGCAGTAGCTAAGAAAGGCCTACCAAGGATAATAGGCACTACAGGATCTTCAGGCATCTCCAATACAATGAAATCAGTTGGCACAAAGAACTTACCCACCTTTACCGGAACATCATCAAATATACCTGTGGGCCTGACGAATGCGTTGTCGGCCATATAGAGTTTCATATCCACAGGTTCAAGTGCGCAAATGTTTATCTTTTGCCAAATAGAAAGAGGCATAAGACTTACGCTTGCCCCTAGGTCACATAGGGCTTCATAACGATGTTGGCCAAGACCCACGGTGATAGCAAACTTCCCTGGATCACTCCTCTTCTCAGGGAAGTCCATCTTTGAGCACTCCTCTGCGACCTCCGCCATGGATCTCTTCTTGCTAAGAATGTCTTTGAGGAATCGTACATAGGCGGGCATCTCGCTTAGGGCTTTTGTAAGAGGAATAGTAACATTAAGACCTTGAAGAATCTTTACAAAGTGCCTAAACTTACCTTTGGTGGGATCCTCCAATGCGTTGGATGGGAATGGCAAAGTCTTCTTTGGCGGAGGGGCCAAAACGGTGGTCGGAGGGGCCTGCTGGACATCGACATCGACAGGGATCTAGTCGATATCGACTGGGATGGTCGATGTTGACCTCTATTGTGGCTCTGATGGCTCTATAGTGGCCTCGACGTCGACCTGGGTGTCGACCAGGGGGTCGATATTGAAGTCTTCCTCGTCATCGACTGGGCTGTCGATGTCGACAGGATCTGCTGCTTTCTCCGATTCCGTTCGTGGCTTTTGTACTTTGTTGCCACTCCTTAATTGCATGGCTGCGACATGGCCCATCCTGGATTGCCCCTTAGGATTGGTGGTTGGCTGCCCAAGGAATATTCCGGACGTTCTAGGGATTTGCGCCCCCAATTGACCCAGTTGGGTCTCTACGTTCTTTTTCCAAATATCCATCTCCCCATTCCTCGTGGCAAGGTGATTGAGTTGAGAATGGATGGCATGATCATTCTTAGCCTGATTCCGCCTGATTTCATCCAACACAAGTTATAGATCATCCTTCCGTTGGTCCCTTTCCGGGTACCCCGGAGCGCTATAAGGCAGGGGGTTCCCTAGGGTTAACTGGGTTCCTTTGTGGTTGATGGAACCTTTGGTCTCCCCAATATTGGTGATTGGGACCCCTCATGTAGCGCGCCTCATGGTGAGTCTCTGCTAGTTGTACTTGCTCAGCATGGGGGCACTCGATAGTGGTGTGCCGCTGCGATCCGCATTCAATGCAATCTTGGTTCGCTGAAAGGAACCTTACTTGCTTTTGGAGCTTTCGAAGTTGATCTCTATGAAATTGCTCCTTTACGTTTGGATCGATTACCTTAGAGGGTTCATATAAGGGCATAGATGGGACAGGCCTCGACGATGATTATGTGTCGGAAGCCTCAGGAGTCCTATATGTGTTGTCGAACTCCACCAACCTCTCTATGGTTTCCCAAGACTCTTGTGGAGCGAGTTCAAGGTAGCCATAGGCAGTGTAGGTGTTGATCCTCTCCTTGGTTGCAGCATCAAGAGCATTATAGATAATCTCCTGAATTACGTACGGTGGTTGGCCATGCGTCGGGCATGATCATAGTAGGTCTTTAAACCTTTCTCAAACAGTCACCAGAGCCTCACCAGGATTTTTTTTGAAGGCCGTGATTTTCTTTCGAATCAACGCCATCTTAGAAGGAGGGAAGAACTTGTTGAGGAACGCGTCCTTGACTTCATTCCAGGTGCGGAGCGATCTTGGGGCTAAGCTCTCCAACCACTGCAATGCTTTTCCTGTAAGAGACCAACGAAAGGCTTTTAGTTGGACATATTCAAGGCTCTGTACATCAGCAATAGTATCACAAAGGTCTAAGAAGGTTGATATATGTGCCATAGAGCATTCATTAGGTTTTCCTTCATATTGATGCCTCCTTATTTCAGTAAGGAAGTTAGGTTTAATTTCAAAACTAGAGGCAGGGATAAGAATCGCCGATTCAGGCACTGTGAGCGCGGGGTGCATGTATTGCTTGGCATTCCGAGGGAGGGCATTGATTTGGGCTTCTATTTGCCTCCAACCTTCCTCTTCCCTATCCGCGCACTCCTTAAGTGTCGCCTCTCTAGTCGTTAAGTCCTCGACCTGCTTCCTTAGTTGCTCAATCAACTCAGCCTGGTTCGCGTTGTCTACCATGATTCTTTGAGCTTGGGCTCTTAGATGGAAGTAGTGCTCAGGGTCATCCACTCCTTCAAATTCAGGTGGGCGATCAGCGCGTCGCATACACCTGCAAAACCAAACTAGGTAGAGACGTGAGATAGACTACTAGGGCGCGATTGATTCCCTCCCCGGCAACGGCGCCAATTTGTTAATATAGGAGGAATGTCGAGTATCTTAAATACAAATAATAAGATGTAAATGTAAACCGACTCCTAGCCTATGCAAATAATTACAAGACTTCCTCTGGTTGTAGTGGAAGGGTAGTCAGGATCGATCCACGAGGAGGCATGTCAGCGGGATCCTAGTAGCGTTGGAAATCTCACGTCTTTCGTCGACCATAAGCCTCGATTTTGACCTTGGTACGTGATGTCGACCTCAGCTGTCACTCCTCTCTACAATAGAAGACCTGCAGAGACAAAAACAAGCAGTCGATATCGACTAAGGAAGGTCGATATCGATGTTAGCAGACGGAATCGACTGGCTCAGAAGACTGCCAATCGACACATGTGGTCGATATCGACGTTGAAGGGTCGATATCGATGTTCAGTAACTTAGCAGTGACGATCGTCGTTGACTCAGAAAACTGTCGATGAACTCAGTGGTCGATATCGACGTATGTGGTCGAAATCGATGTCTTCTCCTGCAAAGATGTTAGCTTTTGTCGGCAAAGAAAGGCCGAAGACTTTAGGATGGATGAGGATGCGGTGAACAGAAATAAAACAGTGGTTTTGGTGAATTAACTATGTAAAAAGCAACTCCTAGGATTAGGGTTTACCACAACGTTAACCAATGCATGCGATAAGATAAATAAGACGGACAATTGTGCTATTTCACCCGAGGGACGAGCTTTCGCCGTACACCAACTCTTAGGATTACTCTTGCAAATAAACCTAATTGTCTCTACCAATTTTATGTTTATAACTCAAGTTGTTAGCATGAATCCCTTTTCTTTCGATTAGGACTAAACATAGAATCGTAGGAGATGATATAGACACAACGATATCAACATATAACACTCACCTCAAGCGCGCATGGCTAACGTCGGGCTCACCCCGACCCTAAGAGCTTTGGGGGACTACTCGCTCATGTTGAATGTAGACATGCTTTGAATTGAAATAACTTGCATAAATGGAAAACTTTGAATCTTTACAATCTCAACGCCAACTATCGTAAGCGCTTGAAACTTTAAAGCTCAAAACTAAAACTCTAACTTTCTATTGCCTATTGCTATTGTCTTTCTTCCTTGGATGATTCTAACACACCAGCCCCTAGGGCTTAATTTATAGGCTACTAATCCTCGCTATCCAAGGATTGTAACTTCTATCTAAACTATGAACTCTATCCAAACAATTAGGATATGTCTTTTATTATGATAAAACTTTAAACAACTTGATAAAACTTAAAGGTAAAGATAAATCTCAGCTGCTAAAAGTACAAGATAATCCGTGGCCTCGAGGATAGAATTCATAATCCGAGTCTCGAAATCGGATCTATCTTCTGTCGAGATAAGGTCTATATCGACGTTGGAGGTCGATATCGATGTCTCTATTCCTGCTCGACTTTTCCATCTCCACTCCATGTCTATGTTGAGGTCGATATCTATGGTCAATATCGATGTTGAAGGTCGATATCTATGTTGAAGGTCGATATCTACCTCTGCTCACCTCTCCTTGGTTTCTCCGTTTTGACTCCGATTTCACTCGAATTCCTGCATGGTTAGCTCATAACTTGTGCAGACTCTATTTCTTGTACTTTAGCCCATTCTTACACAAGTTTATATTCTTTTGAACCTTTTCTTTGGAAATCGAATGAAATACGAAGTCAAAAGATGCAATAAAAGGAGGTACAAATATGTACATCAAAACACCGCATACTTAGACTTGCTTGCCCTCAAGCAATAACCAAGCAATAACCAATACCTACAACACACCCTTCAAGTCTTCGCCCTTGTCAAATGCAACATCATAAGTGGTAACAATGCAAAGCAAGTGAATTTAACGTCATAGCACATATTTAGGCGATCCATAGGCATATGCAATTTTTTATCCAACCTCACATGGATAATGTGTTTGCACTCAACTCTCATGTGTTTAGGCTATGAAGATCAACTCTCAACTCAATTCCATACACAATCTCATAAACATTGCAATTTATAAAAATCCACTTCGTAACCAATTATGAAAATGCAATAAGAATCATCAGGAGGACTTTCGCTCAATGGAAGACTTCAAAGAAGACTCCATTCGGCGGGGTTGTAATAGGGCTTGGTAAGGAATTAAGGGTATGGAATTATTTGGCTATGTGGTGCTTTTATAATTCGGGAATCAAGACTCCTAAATCTCAACACTTGCAATATTCAAACCATAACTCTTCCATGTTTCTCTTTTCCAAGCTTAATCCTCCATAATGCTCTTTCTCAACTCATCTTTCCATAATATACTCTAAAGATGCACTAAAAGATGTAAACCATACTATCAACCCTTCTTTCAAACTCTAATATGCCTCTAAAAAATATTACACTTGTATGAAACAAATAAAGGACTTAACGATTTTGGCTCATGCACTACGTATACACATCTTTTTTTTCTTCTTTTTTTTGACGAAAATAATAAATAAATACTAAAAAATATGTGCATTTATATGGTGAGCCCAAAAATCCTTTTACAAAATATGACAAGATGTGAATATGCACCAACCCATAATTTCCTTGCTCAAAACTGGACAATATGCACTTTACTTTCCACAAGGCATTAATCTAACCATTCTAAGTCTCAATTCCCAAATGGGGGTCAGGCTTAATTCGGCTAGGGATAATTTTGTGGAGTTTGCAATTTCAGGCTCAGGCTAATTTTCCGGCTTCAAGCAGGGATAATGCAGGGTAGGTAAAGAGAGGATAAAAATGGCTTAAAAGATGCCTCCATCATTTCATTCTTGTAAACATAGACATATTTATGTATTCATTTTGAATAACTATCACAACATTTAGAGATGCATAGGAAGAGTAAATTCACTCAAGAAAGCGGAGGGATTTTTGATGTTCTCCTTATAGGCCTAAATTCTCACAAGGACAATTTTGGTTGGATTTGCTTTTTGGCCTAGGATCATATGTGCTCAATTTCATCACAAGTTCACAATCTACATAGAAATTTTAAGGACTTGGGCTAAACCATCCAAATATGCCATAGGATTTACATGATCAAGTCAGCTATTGAGTTTTCATCACAGGACATCTAAGTAGGGTTTAAAAATAAACTTACAAATAAACATGCATTTTTTTGTATTTATGACATTTTTCTATTTTTTTTGGATTTTTTGACATTTTATAAAAGTAACACTAAGAACAAAAATTTAAACATGAATGCAATGCGAAGAAGAAAACCAAGTTATGACCATAAGACATGTTTTTCCCCCACCCCATACTTAAAATATGCAGTGTCCTCACTGTATTAAAAAGAAGAGCAAGGATAGAGAGAAACTCACAGCGCAACCTGCGGATTCAGGTCGATTTCAGAATAGATCGATGCCAGATGTCGATATCTATGTTAGTGGTCGATGTCGACTGCATCTGTCAAAGTCGAGGAAGAAAGTGAAGACAAGGGCTGCCTGGTGAAGGTCGATATCGATGATTATGGTCGATATCGACCTTTGCTTTTTGCTCCTGAGTCCTCGATGTCGACTCCAGGAGATGGCTTGACCTTGGGGGGGTCAATTTCGACTGGCTTGGTCGATTTCGACTGCCTCCGCAGTAGCATCTTTTCCTCTTCGTTATTCCTTTTACTTAACAACTTGAAATCTTGGTTAGTTTAATAGATAAAGCCACGAATTATCTTAGTTTTAAAAGTTCAAAATCCAAAAGTTAAAACCTAAAAGCCATCTATGAAAGAAAATCAAGTTTTATGTACAAGCTCTAGAGTTTTATGTCGCTAGGCCGACTTCTTTATCGATGCTTCATGACCCTTTAACGCAGGGACCCTTTTAGCGTGAGCCTTCTCCTGGATCATCTAGGTCCTTTTGGTAGTATCTAAGTTCGGAGACCAAGGCTTCTTTGATGTTAGGTTCTTCTTTGGGCGCTTTCCTTCTCTTTCTTGACCTCACTTTAGAAATATAGGCAAACCATGGAGCTCGGACCCTCTTATTAGTAGAATTATCAATAATTGGCTTAATTGATTCATCAATAAGGTATAGAGAAGGGTTAGGAGTCATACCTGGGCTTATCTGTTTAGACCCAAAACAGAAATCTTCGGGCTGAGGGGTGGTCGATTTCGACCAAGGTGGGTCGATTTCGAGAGCTTTGGTCGATATCGACAAGTAGGGGTCGATATCGACCTCTGTGACCCCATACTTAAGCTCCTGGCAATAATCCGGCATACTCGATTTTGACCAAGGGGGGTCAATTTCGATGTTTTTAGTCGATATCGACTTGTTCCAGTCGATATCAACCCTGCTTGTTGTTGCCGTCCTCGCCAACAATAAATTTTCTAAGCTTCTCCTTAGCCGGCGTGAGGACTACTTGCTCCAGGTGCTTTGTTTCACTCATGGTTGGGTGGAAAGAGAATTCTATCACTTCGTTCCCTATAGTAAAGGTTAGTAGTCCTCGACGTACATTGATATTGGCATCAGCAGTGGCTAAGAAAGGCCTACTAAGGATAATAGGCACTACAGGATCTTCAGGCATCTCCAATACAATGAAATCAGTAGGCAAAAAGAACTTGCCTACCTTTACTGGAACGTCATCAACTATACCTGTGGGCCTGACGAATGAGTTGTCAGCCATATAGAGTTTCATGTCCACAGGTTCTAGTGCGCCAATGTTCACCTTTTGCCAAATTGAAAGAGGCATAAGACTTACGCTTGCCCCTAGGTCACATAGGGCCTTATAACGATGTTGGCCAAGTCCCACGGTAATTGCAAACTTCCCTGGGTCACTCTTCTTCTCAGGGAAGTCCATCTTTGAGCACTCCTCTGCGATCTCTGCCATGGATCTCTTCTTGCTCAGGATTTCTTTGAGGAATCGCACATAGGCGGGCATCTCGCTTAGGGCTTCTGTAAGAGGAATGGTAACATTAAGACCTTGAAGAATTTTCACAAAGCGCCTAAACTTACCTTTGGTGGGATCCTCCAATGCTTTGGAAGGGAATGGCAATGTCTTCTTTGGTGGAGGGGCCAAAACGGTGGTCGGAGGGGCCTGCTGGACATCGACATCGACTGGGATCTGGTCGATATCGATAGGGATGGTCTAGGTTGACCTCTGTTGTGGCTCTGATGGCTCTGCAATGGCCTCGACGTCGACCTGGGTGTCAATTTGGGGGTCGATATCGATGTCGTCCTTGACATCGACTGGGCTGTCGATGTCGACTGGATCTGCTGCTTTCTCAGACTCCGTCCGTGGCTTTTGTACTTTGTTGCCACTCCTTAATTGCATGGTCGTGACATGGCCTGTCCTGGATTACCCCTTAGGATTTGCAGTGGGTTGCCCAGGGAACGTTCCGGATGGTCTAGGGATTTGTGCCGCCAATTGACCCAGTTGGGTCTCCACGTTCTTTTTCCAAATATCCATCTTCCCAATCCTTGTGGTGAGGTGATTGAGTTGAGAATGGATTGCATTGTTGGATTGATCATTCTTAGCTTGGTTCCGCCTTATTTCATCCAGCACAAGTTGAAGATCATCCTTTCGTTGGTCTCTCTCCGGGTGCCCAGGAGCTCTATAAGGCGGGGGGTCCCTAGGGTTAACCGGGTTCCTTTGTGGTTGATGGAACCTTTGGTCACCCCAATATTGGTGACTGGGACCCCTCATGTAGCGCACCTCTTGGTTAGCCTCTGCTAGTTGTACTTGTTCAGCATGGGGGCACTCGATGGTGGTGTGCCGCTGCGATCCGCATTCAATGCAATCTTGGTTCGCTGAAAGGAACCTCACTTGCTTTTGGAGCTTTTGAAGTTGATCTCTATGGAATTGCTCCTTCATGTCCAGATCGATTACCTTGGAGGGTTCATATAAGGGCATAGATTGGGCAGGCCTCGATGATGATGATGTGTCGGAAGCCTCAAGAGTCCTATATGTGTTGTCGAACTCCACCAATCACTCTATGGTCTCCTAAGCCTCTTGTGGAGCGAGTTCAAGGTAGCCATAGGAAGTGTAAGTGTTGATCCTCTCCTTGGTTGCAGCATCAAGAGCATTGTAAATGATATCCTGAATCACGTACGGTGGTTGGCCATGCGTCGGGCATGATCGTAGTAGGTCCTTAAACCTTTCCCAAACAGTCGCCAGAGCCTCACCGGGCTTTTTTTTTAAAGCCGTGATTTTCTATCGGATCAACGCCGTCTTAGAAGGATGGAAGAACTTTTTTAGGAACGCGTCCTTGACTTCATTCCAGGTGCGGAGCGCTCTTGGGGCTAAGCTCTCCAACCACTGCAATGCTTTTCCAGTAAGACACCAACGAAAGGCTTTTAGTTGGACATATTCAAGACTCTTTCCGTCAGCAATAGTATCACAGAGGTCTAAGAAGGTTGAAATATGTGCTATAGGGCATTCATAAGGTTTTCCTTCATATTGATGCCTTCTTATTCAGTAAGGAAGTTAGGTTTAATTTCAAAATTAGACGCAGGGGTAAGAATCGCCGATTCAGGCACTGTGAGCGCGGGGTACATATATTGCTTTGTATTCCGAGGGAGGGCATTGATTTGGGCTTCTATTTTCCTCCGGCTTACCTCCTCCCTATCCGCACGCTCCTTAACTGTCGGCTCTCTAGTCATTATGTCCTCAACCTGCTTCCTTAGTTGCTCAATCAACTCAGCCTGGTTCGCGTTGTCTGCCATGATTCTTTCAGCTTGGGCTCTTAGATTGAAGTAGCACTGAGGGTCGTCTACTCTTTCAAATTCAGGTGGGTGATCAGCGCGTCGCATACACCTGCAAAAGCAAACTAGGTAGAGACGTGAGATAGACTACTAGGGCGCGATTGATTGCGTCCCCGGCAACGGCGCCAATTTGTTAATATAGGAGGAATGTCGAGTATCTTAAATACAAATAATAAGATGTATATGTAAACCGACTCCTAGCCTATGCAAATAATTACAAGACTTCCTCCCGTTGTAGTGGAAGGGTAGTCAAGATCGATCCACGAGGAGGCATGTCAGCGGGATCCTAGTAGAGTTTAAAATCTCACGTCTTACGTCGACCAGAAGCCTCGATTTCGACCTTGGTGCTCGATGTTGACCTCAGTTGTAACTCCTCTCTGCAACAGAAGACCTGTAGAGACAAAAACAAGCAGTCGATATCGACTAATGAAGGTCGATATCGATGTTAGCAGACGGAATCGACTGGCTGAGAAGACTGCCAATTGACACAGGTGGTCGATATCGACATTGAAGGGTCGATATCGATGTTCAGTAACTTAGCAGTGATGATCGTCGTCGACTTAGAAAACTGTCGACGAACTCAGTGGTCGATATCGATGTCTGTGGTCGATATCGATGTCTTCTCCTGCAAAGTCGTTAGCTTTTTGTCGGCTAAGAAAGGCCGAAGTCCTTAGGATGGATGAAGATGCGATGAACAAAAATAAACAAAGGTTTTGATGAATATAAACTATGTAAAAGGCAACTCCTAGGATTATGGTTTACCACAACGGTAACCAATGCATGCGATAAGATAAATAAGACGGACAATTGCGCTATTTCACCCGAGGGACAAGCTTTCGCTGTACACCAACTCTTAGGATTACTCTTGCAAATAAACCTAATTGTCTCTACCAATTTTATGTTTATAACTCAAGTTGTTAGCATGAATCCCTTTTCTTTCGATTAGGACTAAACATAGAATCGTAGGAGATGATATAGACACAACGATATCAACATCTAACACTTACCTCAGGCACGCATGGCTAACGTCGGGCTCACCCCGACCCTAAGAGCTTTGGGGGACTACTCGCACCTCATCATGGAACTCATCATTGATTGAAAGAAATAAACTTGCATTAAAATATAAACTTCGAAGCTTTACAACTCAACGTCGGCTTTCGCAAATGCCAAGCCTTAAAACTTCTCTCTAACTCTATTGAATGTAATTGGATGTGTTGATGGATGATTGAATGCCAGCCCCCTAGGGCTTTATTTATAGGCTACTAACCCTTGCTAGCCAAGGATTGTAACTTCTATCTAAACTATAAACTCTATCCAAACAATTAAGATATGTCTTTTATTTTGATAAAACTTAAATAACTTGATAAAACTTAAAGGTAAATAAATCACAGCTGCTATCTATCTATATGTTACAAGATAAATCCGTGCCTCCTTGAACATAAAGTTTCCAATCCGCGTCTCGAATGAAATATGAAGTCAAAAGATGCAATAAAAGAGGGTGCAAATATGTACATCACTACACTAGGCTCCAAGTAAGACGCGAGTAGCTCATCTGAAGTATCTCCATAACTAGCCCGAATACTCTCCTCATAATGCTCTACCAAGGAATGATCGGTCTCAACATGGAAATCAGAATAGTCAAGAATGTGGCTAAGATCGGGAACATGTCAACGAAGTAGAGACACAAGAAAGACATCGTGCACTCCAGCTAGGATTGTTTATGATGTCAAAACCTAGGGCTCAGATTGTTTATGATGTCAAAACATCGGACCCCTCGGGTAGTGATACTTTCAGCCATACGTGTGGTCCCACATCAAAGATAATCTCAGTCTTTGTCAATGCCTCAGAACTCGTGAACATGCTGCCAAGATCTTGGAGTGAACCGTCCCTCTCTGTCGGGAACTATCCTCTCAGGAACTCCATAGAGCCTCGAAATTCGTCAGATGAAATCCTCAGCTAGCCTCGAAATACACTAAGTCTCTTAAATAGCAAAAAACTGTGCCCCTCATATATTTCTCTGCCTCAAGTTCTAGGACCGGTGGGTTATGGGCCCACCACACTTCCACTGCGCCGCTCGAGTACTATCCAGCTAATCGTTCTCTTTTCCATGTCGTCACAAGTAGCGCAAAGGTTCTAAGTTAATGAAGATAGGGAGAGATAAAAGCGAACAACTCGGATTCTCTACGGAACCAAACATAGACCAGAACTGATGACAACGAGACTGAAAGACAAGATCCCAACCCGAGAACGACAATAGTGCCCTTGTGGAATTATATGAGGTTATAATTGTGGCAAGCTAAACACATATGAATCAATCATGAAGTATACTAGTCACATCAATACACACTGACATGTACCTATCTCGATGAATAACGATAACACACATTGGTAGCAAGGAACATGATCGAGTTCTACACAGACGCACATATGAGACAACATAGCCACCTAACACTCTTCAAGTAATAGACAAGCTCGGCATATTAAGGATCACGTATGCATAAATTCAACAGTAGATCTTTGCTGTATAAGACAGGGAAAACATAGTAATATAATGGGTATCACATATAGGGATGAATAGGCGTGGCCACGGGTCACGGGTCGACCCGTGACCCGGCGGGTCATATGAAGTGACCCGGTGGGTGCGGGTTCTCGGGTCAAAGGGTCAAGGTGGGTTACGGGTTAGGGTTAGGTTCGGGGGTTTCAAAACCCACTGACCTGGCGGGTTGGACCCGGCGGGTCGACCCACCGGGTCAAACCTACTGTTTTGAAATTTCTAGTCGGTTCGCAACGGCTAGCTCAACCCAAAATGCCTATAAATCTTGTCTCCTTGGTTCATTTCATTTCATTACACACATACATTTCATTTTCGTAATAAAGTTATCATGTCCGATCAATTCGTGACTTTGTTCCAAAACCATTTCGACAAGGTCGAGCTAGACCTGGGGAAGGTCGAAGCGGTTTGTCGTCATTGCGGTCATAAGTTCCAGGTTACGATAGGCGCCGGTTACGGAAATCTAAAGCTTCATATAATGAGGAAGCATCCCGACAAGATGCAAATCTAAGGAGGTTCCGGCTCGGCCTCAAGTGACTATGTGTCTAGGTCATCTAGGACTCTAGGCTCTAGCAGTGCAGGTGTGTGAAGTGTGAGTGTGTCACACTGTTAGAGAATTCGTGTTAGTGTCATGTACTCATGTTATGTGTGTGTCAGTGTGTGTGGTGTCGAATGTCGATCAGTCGATGTACACGTAATCCTGGTTTCGATTTTCGAACCGTATTACGATTTACGAGTGACATAATGACATAAAATAAACTGAATTTTTGTAAAACGTAGTACAAAACCATCAAGCTACGAAGCTCAAGTGCGAAACCATCCATAAAATTTTTTAAAAAAGGGGCAACGTTCGAAATTCCAACGTTCGACCCACCGGGTCGACCTTTGGACCCGCCGGGTCGATCGTTGGACCCGCTAGGTCGAACATTGCCCAACGGTCGATTTGCTTCATTTTCCTCCCAATTTTGGCTATAAATAAGCCTCACATCCCTCCCATTTTACTCACACCTCATCTCAATCTCTCTGTAAACGCTCTGTATTAAGGCCTGCGACGTGATGAGCAGTAGGACAAGCGATTGTGCATCCAGTGTTGAAGGTCCGCGACGCGATGAGGAGGAGGACGAATCCAGTGTTCAAGCCCCGCGATAAGAAACGCACAGGCTCTTGAGTGTGGCCCAAGTTCGGGCCGCTATATTCACATGCTGGTTCACAAAGCACCCGAGGGATGAAAACAGTTGCGACGTCAGTTGTAACTTCTGCGGGATGGTCTTTAGGCACCCGAGTAGAGGAGGATTTGGGAACTTCAGCCGCATGACGAATTAAAGCATCCAGAGAAACTAGCTTTGGCCAAACATTTATAACTTTATTATTTAGTGTTCTTTCTCAGTTAAAATATGGACATTTGTAAGTTAACACTTGATTTTGATTTTTTTCGGCATTTATTTACGTTTTATGAAAATAATACCCAACGGGTCGATACACCGGTTAACCGACGGGTTTCGACCCGCCGGGTCGACCCGTCAACCCTGGAACCCGTCGGGTGACCCGAACCCGCCAACCTGTGGGATTCCCGGGTTAGAGTTTGGGTCACCCTTCCCCGACCCTTGACCCGGCGGGTCGAGCCCGTCGACCCGCCGGGTCGGACCCGTGGCCACCCCTACGGATGACTACTCATTTTCAACAAAATCACTGAACATCATATATTCCTATCATCATGATTAATCCAAGTCCAAATACGTATATATCATGGAATCATAAATCGTTTTTAAATCCCTTTTTATTAAATTATATAGCATCACATAAGAATTTAAATCACATATATAGTATAACCAAAACTGTGTTTAAACCAAACTCGAGTCAATGCCCAAAGAAAGGAGAGAACCAGCTTCGGCCAAGAGCCCAGACCTGATTATCGTCGCGACGAATTGGCCGCTCGTCACGGCGAAATCCAGTTCTTCGTCCCTCGCGAGTGATGCCTCTCACTACCGCGAAAAGCATCATTCTCTTCCTTTGTTCCTAGTTCTTGTTCATCGCGGTGACCATGGTTTCGCCGTGGCGGAACAAGCAACTATGAGCTCGCTTTTGATCTAAACTCGTTCCTTTCTTTCCCAACTACTCTCATCCTTTCCGATACCCTCCCCCGACCTCGGACAACACTTAAAATAATAATTCTAAGTAGTAATATGACTAACAATTAGACAACCACTTACAAATCACCTTTTTAAATACCTCAAGGTTTAATAAAGGATATCTAAATAATAATTAATTACTCATGTCAGGTACACACATAGATAGGTCATATCAATATAGAATCTGATACTAAGATGCTCATACATGGCATAGCACTATAAAAAGAACATATAAGGGGGCACAATAACTATCATATCACACGGCAACGAGGTCTACATGATAGGATAAGTATGGTATGTAATTATACGATGAGCTATAATCGGAAAGTATGTCCTACATGATTCTAACCAGTCATGATGTGGCATAAGTATAACCAAAGATGATTACTGAGGTACAAGTTCAACATCAGATCATATTTCATGTATATGTGCATTTCATCATGTCATAGTATGTAACATGCAAGGAGGCACCCAATTACTAATTAATACAAGACTCGCAATTATATGTGATCAACAAGATAAGTATAGATTGATGATATGTCCTAAGCAAAATTATAATGTGTGAACCTCGGCATGATTTTAACGATAATAGGGGGCACGTAGTCGGACGAGGTACAAGCTACCAGAATACAATAAGCATCAAAATAGCATCATATGGTAAGAACAATAATTTATGTGAGACACACATATTAGCACATCATCAGTCATATTAAGCATGATACAAGGTTGTGGAGACATACCATGATAACTAGATTATCAACACCAAACATGCTCAATTAGTGATAAGATCATATAAAGGGGTATATCATGGCTATCACAACCTATGGCAACAGTAATAGATGGTGATACAATTTGAGCATGGGATTATACAAGTCACATTTTTAAGGGCTTAGATGTCACACGATACTAATAGTGCATGACAAGTCATAGATATGTGAGAATAAGGTGCATCGAATCACTTCACATAATAGTATGGGAAGTCATAGAAGCTTATACAAGGCTACCATTGCAACTAGCATCAATGTATATAAGGGTAATACAAGCAAGTACAACAGGTAAATCATGCGCATGTCATAATGCAGAACAGGATAATGCCCCTATGGTGTCATGTTTCGAGAGACCAATACGCCATATTTACACATATAAGGTAATCATGCGAGCGTCTTGCAACTATCGTGGTATGTGCATTCATGTAAAAGGGTGAGGTCTCCACACGTGTAAAGTATTGTCTCTAGCAAGGGGGTATAACAAGGGATGCATATATCATAGTCATATTAAAGTCTATAGAGTATACAATCAATGATGGCAAGATGATCATCTAAAGTGCTACTAGATAGTAAGATACATGGAAACAACATAACGTCATGAATGCAATGTTTGCGTACATAAAACGAGACAATTTTGGCATATATTCTCATGATAAGTTGTACTCCTGAAGACATGTGTCCTATATGATACTAATAGCGCACGCAGAATATAGATATAGTGTGGTGTGTGAGCATGCAAGGTGTAGGACTATTCATTCCTACAAGCGTAAAAGAATGTCATGGGGCATGAGGGAACAACATCATGAGACAAGTAGATAGGCATGATACTAGTTGGAATCACATAAGGCATAATGAGTATCGAGGTGTAACACTAATCATTTTTCAAGGATATAAGGAACAAATGTCGATACTATCGAGGACCTATTTTAGGTAGGAACATATCATAAAGCAAGTAGGGCATAAATTTACACAAGCCATAAGTCATGGGTCTCACAAGATACTAATGTCTCGATGAAAGGCGTAGAGGTGCAAGATACGACACATTTACATTTAAAAACTTAGAACCAATATACACAAGAGGCCAAGCCAATTATAACGCAACCATATGGGAACAAGGAAGAAAGATAGAGGGGAACGACATAAGCCTAAGATAGTATAACACTATATGGATATAAAGGACATATGTACATGGATACGAGTCAATAAATATCAATACACATCATGTATTTAACTCAGTAATGTATCAACTCATTCAACCTAGTAATGTAGCAAGTCCTGTAAACACAGATATGGCTACAATTATAACCAAACAGAGATTTCCATGGGTAATGTCGACTTATCCCACAGAGTCAAAACCCATTTCCCATAAAATGCTTGTGTGACTCATTTTGATAACATAGATGAACACTCACCTACTCCCCAAAGGAAGATGGCAGAGTTCGTATAGAATCTCATGACAAGGGGACGCCAGTTGACCACTGCGAGAATCAAGGGGAATGACTCCACAAAACAACTCATTCCATCGACTCGGAACCATTCGAAGTTTGATACTCTAGCACACTGACCATCTCGTCGCATGACCTATGGTGTCAATTACCATACTCATCACACGCTCAAGTAGTCAACCTTCCCGAACCAATCTCCCGGATATGATTAGATTCCTAATTCCATTTCCCATAAAAGACATCGATACCATAAAGAATGACCCGATCAAAATACCAATTGAGAAATGGGAGAAGATAGAAGGGGAGAAAATCAGAATGAAAGGAATAGGCATCTCTCAACCATCACCAACCTTTAATTAAACTTTGTCGAACTAGAGACAAAACAAAAGGGAAAGATACCAACAAGTGAATCATGGAGGAGACCTCCCTATAAGAAATAAATTCCGACTATACTGAAAGGGAAGGCTCCCTCGCTTATCCCACTCACATAGAGATGTGACACTCAGTCTAAGTATATCAACAGATTTTGAGTTCTAGCATAATAGCACTCAACACATAATCAGTTAGTGATGATTATAATGATCTCCTTCGAGGGAGATCGCCCTCGGGCCCAATTGATATAAAACACGTTGTTCATTTGAGGGAGGTAGATTCGCCTAAAAAAATATTCAAATAACTATCACACCTAAGCCAACTCCCTTTGCAAAGCAAATAAATACAAGAATCCCTCCCGATACAGTGGTAAGGTAATTCAGGATCGAATCCACGATGAGGTATGTCAGCGCTTTCTTAGTTGCAATAACGATCAAGCTTTCAACCTCAGGAGACACTCGATTTCGAGGTGTCTGGTCAATATCGACCTCAGTTCTCGTTGATTTCCAGTGAGTTTCCTGCAGAAGACAAAAGCAAACACATTCGACGTCGAGATAAACATCGATATCGATGTTAGTACTCGATATCGACCTTGCCAGTCGATTTCGATGTTTGTTACAGAAACATTAAAGCGCAACCTGTGTCGGAAAAGTAGTCCGAAGATCTTAGAATGGTAAAAAAAATGTGGACAAAAACAAAACTCAACTTTTTATGTAATTCAATTAACTAAAAGCTTCCAAGGTCGGGGATTAACTCCACAACGATATTCATGCAAGTATGATGCTAAAGTTACGAAATTTAATGTCTTTCCATCAAATAACTTTCGTTACCAACACTTAGGTGATTAGAAGCTCTCGCATAATTCCTAAGAGTTACTATCCAATTCATGAGTAATCCAAGTTCACAATATGATTGGCTTTTGCTTCAATAATGCAAATAATGAATCTCCCTAACTTTCGCAAAGGATCATGCATAGGATAGAAGACGGAATCGCATAAAAATCATACCTTTGATGAACTTACCCTACATTGCTATCGTCGGGCTCACCCCGACCCTAGAAGTGGGTTGAATACTCGCGTCTCATAATGGAACTCATTAACTTCATTGAAAAGAAACTAATTTGATTAACTTCAAAAGAAAGATTACACCGAACAAAGCCATTCAACTCTCGCTTACACAACTAACTCGGCCTCTCTCTCTCTCTCCTAAATCTCTGCGTTAAAACTCAAACTTGTTGTTCTTGGATGTGTGTGGATGTTTAAACTCAGCCCTAACGGCCTCTAGATATAGATCTCAAATCTTGCTAGCCAAGGATTCGAAACTCTATCTTTATTTTCTAAGATAAAACTTAATAAAGTAAAAAATAAAAATTCCATGGTAAAATAACATAAACGATAAATCTGGTGATGATTGGATAGAAGATCTCGACTTTGGGATAGACGTGCAAGCTTCGGATAGAATTATATCTAAATCTGAGTCGGACTTCTTATGTAGCAACATCGATATCGACCCTAGTCATCGATATCGACCTCTCTTTAACTATATCTCGAGCATTCCTTCTTCTCCATGGATTGGCACTCGACTTATATCAATATGCTCGACTTGGCCACTCGATATCGACCATCAAACATCGATATCGACCTCTTCTGTGTCGACATGCTCTGTTCTTCTCTCCTTGATTTCTGGTTCTCTGTTTCACTCGATGTCGAGGTTCATAGTCGATTTTGACCTCTTCAGTAGACTTCGAGTTCTTTTTCCACTCTTGTTCTCTTGTCCAAATCTGTCCATTTTTGTCTCGTTTTCTGGGAAATCACATAGAAACTCGTGCAGACCCATATATTTGACAATAATGCATAAACTACACTAATCTCATGATTTCCCACTAATATGTAATGCAAATGATGATAAAATGGACTTAAATGTGCATAGAAAATATGTTAATATGCACGCACATCAAACACCCCATACTTAAGCTTGCTTGTCCCCAAGCAATACATTTAATGGTCATTCAGGGGAAGAAAGTAAACCCTCAACATCATAGATTCATTTTTCATATGTCCCTACAATCAATTGACATCCTCGATAAGGTACTAATGTCAACCAAATCCATGCATGTGCATTAAAGCAACATCATACTTATAAAAGGAGGTTTATATGCCTAAAACAATTTCAGCGACATAGCATTAATAATCAAGAAGACTTTTCCAAGCTTATGAGAAGTAGATTGGTAAAAGGCTAAAGGTGGGCTAATTTTTGGCCATGTGGTGTTAAATCCGGGGAAATATACTTTCTTTCAAAAACATTCCACATTCCTTCTTCATAATGTTTCTCACCTTTCACTCATCGTCAATGCTTTTTTTCTTTATAATGCTTTTAACTCTCTAACCTTAGCACTGCCTTCTCGCGAGCGCAAACATGGGTGTCATGAATTACCCCGGATACTTAGTACTTCGGATTACTCACCTTGTGTCCCATCTCACTGAACTAACATCTCAACGAGCAGGGTCGACCTACCTTTATCTCCTGAGGTGATCGGATTTTTTCTCACTCATTAAATTTTCCATATTTCAAATATTTCTTTCATTCCTGCCAACAACTTCAATAATAATGCAGAAACTCCATATAACAACTCCAAAGATGACATCCATTCTCAAACTTGTCCTCGGATAGGGTATAAGGTATAAAAAATGGACAATATGTAATATATGTGGAGCAATAATGATAATATAATGTAAGGTTCATATATGACTTGTGACTTTTGCAAATATGCATAGGTAAGGCTAGGATATGAACTTTTTGTAAGCACTTGTATGGAAATTTCTTAAAGTCCTCCATCATCTTATCATGCACATCTCAAAAGCAACTTCAAGTTTTTTTCTCTCCTTCATGTTTTTTTCTTTTTGCACTTCATTGTGACTTCCCTTAACTAGGCAATTTCATGTTATATCTCTAATGAATCTAATTTTGCATCATAGACTTCCATTTTTTTTTTTGCTTCCGTGACTCTTTACTTTATTTTCAATTTTTGATGAGGGTCATTTTTTTCGAATATATAAACTATATGATGCAATGCTTAAAGATAAATATGGTGCACTAAAGATAAATATGCTAAATTCACTAAGTATGAATATGTAAAAACTATGCAATAACTATGTAAAATTTCAAAATATGCTAAAAATATGCAAGTAAGCCATTCCCCCGCCCCATACTTAAAGATTACAGTGTCCTCACTGTATTAGAACTAAGGTTAAGAAAGAAAACTTACTAAAACGTCACAAATTTCAGGAGTCGAAGAAGTCAGCAGTGTTGGTCGATATCGACCTTTAACATCGAAATCGATCTCTTTCATCAATTTTCTGGCTCCAGCTTCATGGTGATCCGGCCTCGACCAAAAGCCCCTCGGAATCGACCTTAAGTTCGATATCGAGCTTTGCACATCGATTTCGATGTCTATTTTATGCTCTTCCTTTCCTGCAACTTGTTAAGAATAAAAACCAAAACATGCAATATAGTATAAAGTCTCAAAGCAATTCAAAGTCAAAAGATGTCCAAAACTTAAACTAATTATCTTCGTTACAAGCTCTAGACTTTAAAGTCGCTAGGCCGACTTCTTCCTTTACGCTATCAAGGCGGCATCTGCATAGCCCATGTGGCTTGGGCCTCAAATAGCACTCCTTTCTTGTCTCTCAGCTGCATCCCGCCTGGATGGATTTGATTCACCATGAATGGTCCCATCCTTTTGTCTTTGAATCTATTAGGGAACGAATGATCTTTTGATTTTGCGACATAAACCTTTTCTCCTATCTCACAATGGCTCGGATCATCATCGGATACCCTACACAAGTGCACATGCCAAGGCACACCTCTTCCAAATAATGATAAATCTTTTATTGAGATGGAGAAGGAGGAATCCATACCTTGACTTACCTTCTCTTCTTTTTGTGGCTCAGGTCGACATCGATAGTAGTCGATATCGAGCTCTGTTGTGCTCCATGATGTTCTGTCGATTTGGAGGCTTTCTGCTCCACATGATCAGGTCTATTTCGACCTTCAGAGATCGATATCAAGGTCCCTGCTCCTTTCTTTGCTTCTATGGCAGTCGATTTCAGCTTAGAGTCACGGTCGATATCGACCTTTATACTCGATTTCGAGGTTTCTTCTCCTCCGTCGACCCCATACTTATAACCTGGCACAGAATCTTGAACTTTGTTAGTCGATATCGACTTACCTGGGTCGATTTTAATGTTCTTTCTTGCTCCTTCGTTCAAGATTGCCACAACCTCCTCCACTTGGGCTTCTGTGGCCCTCTTTTCAAGCTCTGCCGGTATCATACTCCTTACCTTTGCTTCCCCGCATGCGATGTAGACACCATTGATGGCCTTTATCTCCATTGGCCCATCATTGTTCCTTACCGTCTTGTTGAAGGCGTACTCTATCACTTCATCGCTAATGGTGAATGAGATCAATCCTTTCTTCACGCTTATATTAGCATCGACAGTTGCTAGGAATGGCCTACCTAAAATAATGGGACAAGCAGGGTCCTCTACTATATCAACAACTAAGAAATCAGCAGGGACAAAGAATTTACCTACTTGTACTGGCACATCAGTTACCATCCCTGTTGGAATCACTACCGTATTATTCACCATGTATAACTTTGCATCCACGGGCTCCAGAGGACCTATCTTTATCTTATGCCATATGGTTAGTGGCATCACGCTAACGCTAGTGCCCAAATCCACTAAAGCATTAAAGCGATATCGACCTAAGCCTATAGCAATAGAAAACTTACCTGGGTCCGCCCGCTTTTGTGGTAGCTCCAATCTGTTTTACTCCTCTGCGATCTCAGAAAGCGATCGCTTCTTAACCAATATGTCCTTAAGGAACCTTACATAATATGGCATCTTATGAAGTGCTTCTGTGAATGGTATTGAGACATTAAGTCCTTGAAGCATCTTCACGAACCGCTGGAACTTCTTTTCCGCCGGGTCCTTAATCACCTTTTTTTATGGGAATGGCAACACCTTCTTCTTCCTTGTGAGTGGAGTTAGATCAAAATCGACTGGATGGGGGTCGACATTGACTGGAGGAGTCGATTTCTATGGTGACTCATGAGTAGTGTCAACATCGACTACAGGAGGGTCGACATCGATGTCACCTTGGTTGATATCGACAGGGGGTCGATATCGACGTCTGTTCTGGGGTCTTCTCCTCCGCTTTTTGCTCGGGCATTTGTACTTGATGCCCACTCCTTAGATTCATCGCCGCTGTGTGTCCAGTAGTTTTGCCCTTTTGGTTGGGCACAGTTGATCCAGGCAATGATCCTGATGCTTTGGGTATTGCTTCCGCCAATTGACCCATTTGGGTCTCCATGTTGCGCTTCCAAACGTCTATCTCCCCAAGCCTAGAGTTGATGCCCTGCGGCTGAGTATGCATGGAGTTATTTGCTTGTTTGAACCCAGCGTGGTTCCTCCGCATCTCATCAAGAATGATCTGCATGTCATCCTTCCTTGTTTCCTGCTCACGGTGCCCAGGTGCTCCATATGGTGGGGGATCCCTTTATTGATAGAAGCGTTGATCTCCCCAATATTATTGATTGCCCCCTCCATAGGAGCCTCTCATCCACTTGGCTTTCTCATGTTGTTTCGCCATAGATACTTGCTCAATATGTGGACATGCACTAGTGTTATGCCTTGTTGAGCCACATTCCTGACAAGTTTGATTGTTGCTTAGGTACCTGACTTGCTTTTGAAGGCGGCGTGTTTGATCGTTATGGAATTGTTGTTGCACATCAGGGTCAATCTCCTTTGAAGGCTCATAAAGTGGCATTGATGGGGCATGCCTTGAATCATAGGCCGCAGCAGTCCCATAAGTGTTGTCGAAGTTGACTAGCCTCTCAATCGTCTCCCAGGCCTCCATTGGGGTGAGCTCAATGTACCAATACGAGGTATATGAATTGATCCTCTTCTTATTCGGTGCATCAAGGGAGTTGTAGAAGATCTCTTGGATGGCATATGGAAGTTGTCCATGCGTCGGGCATGATCTCAGCAAGTCCTTTAAACGCTCCCACGCATGTGCGATGTTTCACCTCGCTTTTGTTTGAAAGTCGTGATCCTTTGTCGCAGCATCGCCATTTTAGAAGGAGGAAAGAATTTGTTTAGGAATGCATCCTTCACCTCTACACATGTCCTCAGCAAGTGTGGAGTCAAACTTTCTAGCCATTGCAATGTCTTCCCTGCCAAAGACCATCGAAAAGATTTCAGTCTCACATACTCTAAATTTACACCATCAGCAATAGTTTCACATAAATCCATAAAAGTAGAGATGTGTTGCAGTGGGAATTCATTAGGTCTTCCTTCAAAAGTACTTCATTTAATCCCAGATAGGAAGTTAATTTTTATTTCATAATTGGAAGGAGGGATCAAAATAGCGGAGTCAGGAACATGAAGCGGCGGATGCATGTATTGCATCGTCATCTGCGGATACTGATTGAGCCGCTCTTGGGCTTGTCTACACGCATCCTCCTCTCTATCAGCACGGGCTTGCTCTGCAGCAGCGGTGGCCCTCTCAGCAGCGATTGTAGCATTATAATCCTCAATCTCTTTCGTCAACCGCTCTATGGTCTCAGCCTGTGTCTCGTTGTCTGCCATGATTTGAATAGCTTTATTGCGAAGATGGAAGAAATATTCAGGCTCGTCAATGGTTTCCAAGGTAGGTCCGTGATCAGAATGTCGCATAAACCTACAAAATAAGCACTAAGAAAAAGTCATGAGAAAACTTAGATGGCGATTGATTGCTTCCCCGGCAACGGCGCCAATTTGTTCGTTTGAGGGAGGTAGATTCGCTTAAATAAAATATTCAAATAACTATCACGACCAAGCCAAATCCCTTTGCAAAGCAAATAAATACAAGAATCCCTCCTGATGCAGTGGTAAGGTCATTCAGGACCGAATCCACGAGGAGGTATGTCAGCGCTTCCTTAATTGCAATCACGATCAAGCTTTCGACCTCAAGAGACACTCGATATCGAGGTGTATGGTCGATATCGACCTCAGTTCTCGTCGATTTCCAGTGAGTTTCCTGCAGAAGACAAAAGCAAACACAGTCGATGTCGAGATGAACCTCGATATCGATGTTAGTGCTCGATATCGACCTTGCCAGTCGATTTTGATGTATGTTACAGAAACTTTAAAGCGCAACTTATGTGTCGGAAAAGTAGTCCGAAGATCTTAGAATGGTAAAGGAACTATGGACAGAAACAAAACTCAACTTTTTATGTAATTCAATTAACTAAAAGCTTCCAAGGTCGGGGATTAACGCCACAACGATATTCATGCAAGTATGATGCTAAAGTTATGAAATTTAATGTCTTCCCGTCAAATAACTTTCGTTACCAACACTTAGGTGATTAGAGGCTCTCGCATAATTCCTAAGAGTTACTATCCAATTCATGAGTAATCCAAGTTCACAATATGATTGGCTTTCGCTTCAATAATGCAAATAATGAATCTCCCTGACTTTCGCAAAAGATCATGCATAGGATAGAAGACAGAATCGCATAAAAATCATACATTTGATGCACTTACCCTACATTGCTATCGTCGGGCTCACCTCGACCCTAAAAGTGGGTTGACTACTCGTGTCTCATTATAGAACTCATCATCATCATGTAAAAGAAACTACTTTGATTAACTTCGAAAGAAAGATTACACCGAACAAAGCCACTCCGCTCTCGCTTACACAACTCACTCGGCCTCTCTCTCTCTCTCTCCTAAATCTCTGCGTTAAAACTCAAACTTGTTGTTCTTAGATGTGTGTGGATGTTTAAACTCAGCCCTAACGATCTCTAGATATAGATCTCAAATCCTGCTAGCCAAGGATTCGAAACCCTATCTTTATTCTCTAAGATAAAACTTAATAAAGTAAAAACTAAAAATTCCATGGTATAATAACATAAAGGATAACGCTGGTCATGATTGGATAGAAGATCTCGACTTTCGGATAGACGTGCAAGCTCGAAATCGACCTTGGTCATCTATATCGACCTCTCTTTAACTCTATCTCAAGCACTCCTTCTTCTCCATGGATTGACCCTCGACTTCTGACGTGGGCAGAATTGAATCGAAATATATAAAGCAATATAACTCTTAGCTTCTTCAAATAAATTCAAGACTCCCCGCTATAGTAGTAGGGAATCAGGTTCGATCCACGAGGAAGCGAGTGAGCGGGATCCTAGTAGTGTTGAAGACACGTCCTAAATGTTCGACCAGAAGCCTCGATCTCGAGTTTAGACCTCGATGTCGACCTTGGCTAACGATGCTTTCTGCAACAGAAGACCTGCAGAGACAAAAACTGTAGTCGATATCGACTGGAAAGGGTCGATATCGATGTTAGTCTACGAAATTGATTGGCTCAAAAGTCTGCCAGTCGATACAGAAGGGTCGATTTCGACGACTGGGGTCGATATCGATGTTCAGTAAACTCCGCAGTGATGATCGTAGTCGACTCAAAAAACTGTCGATGAACTCAGTGGTCGATATCGACTTCTGGGGTCGATATCGATGTCTTCCTGCAGTGGGTTAGTTCTTTGTGTCGGCAAAGAAAGGCCGAAGACTTTAGGATGGATGAGGGAACGATGATCAGAAATAAGACAGAGGTTTTTGATGAATTATAAAATATTTAAAAACCAACTCCTGGGATTAGGGTTTACCACAATGTTAACCAATGCATGCGATAAGATAAATAAGACGGACAATTGTGCTATTTCACCCGAGGGACAAGCTTTCGCCGTACACCAACTCTTAGGATTACTCTTGTAAATAAACCTAATTGTCTCTACTAATTTTATGTTTATAACTCAAGTTGTTAGCATGAATCCCTTTTCTTTCGATTAGGACTAAACATAGAATCGTAGGAGATGATATAGACACAACGATATCAACATCTAATACTTACCTCAAACACGCATGGCTAACGTCGGGCTCACCCCGACCCTAAGAGCTTTAGGGAACTACTCGCTTCTCATCATGGCACTCATCATTGATTGAAAGAAATAAACTAGTATTAAAATATAAACTCCTAAGCTTTACAAATCAACGTCGGCTTTCGCAAATGCCAAACCCTAAAACTTCTCTCTAACTCTATTGTAATTGAACTCTAAAATTTCGATGCTTTGATGGATGATCGAATGCCAGCCCCCTAGGGCTTTATTTATAGGCTACTAATCCTCGCTATTCAAGGATTGTAACTCCTATCTAAACTATGAAATCTACCAAAAAATTAGGATAGGTCTTTTATTTTGATAAAACTTAAATAACTTAAAGGTAAAAAGATAAATAAGTCTTCAGCTATCATCTATCTTAAAAGTATGAGATAAATCCGTGCCTCCTTGAAGATAAAGTTTCCAATCCGCATCTCGAAATCGAGTCTATCTTCTGTCGAGATAAGGGGTCGATATCGACCACAGAGGTCGATATCGATGTCTGTGTTTCTGCTCGACTTGTTCAGCTCCACTCGATGTCTATGTTGAGGTCGATATCGATGTAGTATATCGATATCGATGTCTTTTTGGTTGGTCTGTGTGGTCTATCTCGACACTCAGTAGGCGTGTCGACAACTATGGTCGATATCGATGTCTTCAGGTTGATATCGACCTCTGCTCAACTTCACTTAGCTTCTTCATTTTGACTCCAATTTCATCGAATTCCTGCATGGTTAGCTCAAAACTCATGCAGACTCTATTTCTTGTACTTTAGCCCATTCTTACACAAGTTTTTATCCTTTTGAACATGTTCTTTGGAAATCGAATGAAATAAGAAGTCAAAAGATGCAATAAAAAGAGGTACAAATATGTACATAAAAAACACCCCATACTTAGACTTGCTTGTCCTCAAGCAATAACAAAGCAATAACCAATACCTACAACACACCCTTCAAGTCTTCGCCCTTGTCAAAAGCAACATCATAAGCGGTAGGAAAGCAAAGCAAGTGAATTTAACGTCATAGCACATATTTAGGCGATCCATAGGCATATGCCATTTTTTATCCAACCTCACATGGATAATGTGTTTGCACTCAACTCTCATGTGTTTAGGCTATGGAGATCAACTCTCAACTCAATTCCATATACAATCTAATAAACATTGCAATTTATAACAATCCACTTTGCAACCAATTATGAAAATGCAATAAGAACTATCAGGAGGACTTTCGCTCAATGGAAGACTTCGAAGAAGTCTCCATTCGGCGGGGTTGTAATGGGGCTTGGTATGAAATTAAGCGCATGGAATTATTTGGCTATGTGGTGCTTTTATAATTTGGGAATCAAGACTCCTAAATCTCAACACTTGCAATATCCAAACCATAACTCTTCAATGTTGCACTTTCCAAGCTTAATCTCCTATAATGCTCTTTCCCAACTTATCTTTATATAATATGCTCTAAAGATGCACTTAAAAGATGTAAACCATTCTACCTACCCTTCTTTCAAACTCTAATATACCTCTAAAAAATATAACACTTGTATGAATAAAAGACTTAAGGATTTTGGCTCATGCACTATATATATACATCTCTCTCTTTTTTTTCAGATTTTTTTTTCTCGAAAATAATAAAAAAATATGTGCATTTATATGTTGAGCCATAAATCCCTTTACAAAATATGACAAGATGAAAATATATACCAACCCATAATTTCCTTGCTTGAAACTGGACAATATGCACTTTTATTTCCACAAGGCATTAGTCCAGCCAATCTAAGTCTCAATTCCCAAATGGGGGTCAGGCTCATTTCGGCTAGGGATAATTTTGTGGAGTTTGCAATTTCAGGCGCAGGCTAATTTTTTGGCTTCAAGCGGAGATAATGTAGGGTAGGTAAAGAGAGGATAAAATTGGCTTAAAAGATGCCTCCATCATTTAATTCTCGTAAACATAAACATATATATGCATTGGCTTTGAATAACTATCAAAACATTTAGAGATGGATAGGAAGAGTAAATTCACTCAAGAAAGCGGAGGGATTTTTTATGTTCTCCCTATAGGCCAAAATTCTCACTAGGACAATTTTTGTTGGATTTGTTTTTTAGCCTAGGATCATATGTGCTCAATTTCATAACAAGTTCACAATCTACATAAAAAATTTAAGGACTTAGGCTAAACTATCCAAATATGCCATAGGGTTTACATGATCAAGTCAGCTATTAAGTTTTCATCATAGGACATCTAGTAGGGTTTAAAAACAACTGAAGAAGTAAATATGCATTTTTTTGACATTTTTCTATTTTTTTGGTTTTTTTGACATTTTATAAAAGTAAAACTAAGAACAAAAACTTAAACATGAATGCAATGCGAAGAAGAAAACCAAGTTATGACCATAAGACATGTTTTCCCCCACCCCATACTTAAAATATACAGTGTCCTCACTGTATTAAAAAGAAGAACAAGGGTAGAGAGAAACTCACAGCGCAACCTGCGGATTTAGGTCGATTTCAGGTTGGGTCGATGCCAGAGGTCGATATCGGGTACAGTGGTCGATGTCGACTGCATCTGTTGAAGTCGAGGAAGAAAATGAAGACAAGGGTTGCCAGGTGGTGGTCTGTATCGATGATTATGGTCGATATCGACCTTCGCTTTTCACTCCTGAGTCCTCGATGTCGACTCTAGGAAATGGCTTGACCCTGGGGGGTCGATTTCGACTGGCCTGGTCGATTTCGACTGTCTTTGCAGAAGCTTCTTTTCTTCTTCGTCGTTTCTTTTTGCTTAGAAACCTAAAATCTTTGTTAGGAATATAGATAAAGCCACGAATTATCACAGTTTTAAAAGTTTAAAAATACAAAATTTAAAACCCTAAAAACCATCTATGCGAAAAATTTAAAGGTTTTATGTACATGCTCTAGAGTTTTGAGTCGCTAGGCCGACTTCTCCGTCAATTCTTCACGACCCTTTTATGTAGGGACCCTTTGAGCTTGAGCCTTCTCCTGGATCATCTAGGTCCTTTTGATAGTATCTAAGTTCGGCGACCAAGGCTTCTTCATTGTTAGGTTCTTCTTTGGGTGCTTTCCTTCTCTTTCTTGACCTAACTTTAGCAATATAGGCAAACCATGGAGCTTTGACCCTCTCTTTAGTCGAATTATCAATAATTGGCTTAATCTATTCATCAATAAGGGACAGAGGAGGGTTAGAAGTTATACCTGGGCTTACCTGTTTGGGCCCGAAACAGAAATCTTCGGGCTGAGGGATGGTCGATATCGATATGTGGGGGTCGATATTGACCTCTGTGACCCCATACTTAAGCTCCTGGCAACAATCTGGCATACTCAATTTCGACCAAGGGGGGTCGATTTCGATTTTTTTAGTCGATATCGACTGGTTCCAGTCGATGTCAACCCTGCTTGTTGTTTCCGTCCTCGCCAACAAAAATTTTCTAAGCTTTTCCTTAGCCGGCGAGAGGACTACTTGCTCCAGGTGCTTTGTTTCGCTCATGGTCAGGTTGAAAGAGAATTCTATTACTTTGTTCCCTATAGTAAAGGTTAGTAATCCTCGACGTACATTGATATTGGCATCAGCAGTAGCTAAGAAAGGCCTACCAAGGATAATAGGCACTACAGGATCTTCAGGCATTTCCAATACAATGAAATCAGTAGGCACAAAGAACTTACCTACATTTATAGGAACGTCATCAACTATACCTGTGGGCTTGACGAATGAGTTGTCAGCCATATAGAGTTTCATGTCCACAGGTTCAAGGGTGCCAATGTTTACCTTTTGCCAAATAGAGAGAGGCATGAGACTTACACTTGCCCCTAGGTCACATAGGGCTTTATAACGATGTTGGCCAAGTCCCACGGTGATTGCAAACTTCCCTGGATCACTCTTTTTCTCAGGGAAGTCCTTTTTTTAGCATTCCTCTGCAATCTCTGCCATGGATCTCTTCTTGCTCAGGATATCTTTAAGGAATCGTACATAGGCGGGCATCTCGCTTAGGGCTTCAGTAAGAGGGATTGTAATGTTAAGACCTTGAAGAATTTTTACAAAGCACCTAAACTTACCTTTGGGGGGATCCTCTAATGCTTTGGATGGGAATGGTAACGTCTTCTTTGGTGGAGGGGCCAAAACGGTGGTCGGAGGGGCCTGTTGGACATCGATGTCGACTGGGCTTTGGTCGATATCGACTGGAATGGTCAATGTCGACCTCTGTTGTGGCACTGATGGCTTTGCAGTGGCCTCGATATCGACCTGGGGGTCGACCTGGGGGTCGATATCGACCTCATCTTCGACATCGACTGGTTTATCGATGTCGACTGGATCTGCTGCTTTATCCGATTCCATTCGTGGCTTTTGTACTTTGTTACCACTCCTTAATTGCATGGCTGTGACATGGCCCATCCCGGTTGCCCCTTAGGATTTGTAGTTGGTTGCCCAGGGAACGTTCCGGATGGTCTAGGGATTTGTGCCGCCAATTGACGCAGTTGGGTCTCTATGTTCTTTTTCCAAATATCCATCTCCCCAATCCTTGTGGTGAGGTGATTGAGTTGAGAATGGATAGCATTGTTGGATTGATCATTCTTAGCTTGATTTCGCCTGATTTCATCTAGCACAAGTTGAAGATCATCCTTCTTTTGGTCTCTCTCCGGGTGCCCAGGAGCTCTATAAGGCGGGGGGTCCCTAGGGTTAACTGGGTTCCTTTGTGGTTGATGAACCCTTTGGTCTCCCCAATATTGGTGATTGGGACCCCTCATGTAGCGCGTCTCCTGGTGAGTCTCCGCTAGATGCACTTGCTCAGCATGGGGGCACTCGATGGTGGTGTGCCGCTGTGATCCGCATTCAATGCAATCTTGGTTCGCTGAAAGGAACCTCACTTGCTTTTGGAGCTTTCGAAGTTGATCTCTATGAAATTGTTCCTTTACGTCCGGATCGATTACATTGGAGGGTTCATATAATGGCATAGATGGGGCAGGCCTCGACGATGATAGTGTGTCGGAAGCCTCAGGAGTCCCATATGTATTGTCAAATTCCACCAACCTCTCTATGATCTCCCAAGCCTCTTGTGGAGCGAGTTCAAGGTAGCCATAGGCGGTGTAGGTGTTGATCCTCTCTTTGGTTGCAGCGTCAAGAGCATTGTATATGATCTCCTAAATTACGTACGGTGGTTGGCCATGCGTCGGGCATGATCGTAGTAGGTCCTTAAACCTTTCCCAAACAGTCGCTGGAGCCTCACCAGGCTTTTGTTTGAAAGCCGTGATTTTCTGTCGGATCAACGCCGTCTTAGAAGGAGGGAACAACTTGTTGAGGAACGCGTCCTAGACTTTATTCCAGGTGCGGAGAGAACTTGGGGCTAAGCTCTCCAACCATTGCAATGCTTTTCCTGTAAGAGACCAGCGAAAGGCTTTTAGTTGTACATACTCAAGACTTTGTCCGTCAGCAATAGTATCGCAGAGGTCTAAGAAGGTCGATATATGTGCCATAAGGCATTCATTAGGTTTCCCTTCATATTGATGCCTTGTAATCTTAGTAGGGAAGTTAGGTTTGATTTAAAATTAGAGGCAGGGATAAGAATCGTCGATTCAGGCACTGGGAGCGCGGGGTGCATGTATTGTTTTGCATTCCGAGGGAGGGCATTGATTTGGGCTTCTATTTGCCTCCGGCCTTCCTCCTCCCTGTCAGCACGCTCCTTAAGTGCCGCCTCTCTAGTTTTTAAGTCCTCAACCTGCTTCCTTAGTTGCTCAATAAGTTCAGCCTGGTTCGCGTTGTCTGTCGTGATTCTCTGAGCTTGGGCTCTTAGGTGGAAATAGCGCTCAGGGTCGTCTACTCCTTCAAATTCAGGTGGGCGATCAGCGCGTCGCATACACCTGCAAAACCGAACTAGATAGAGACGTGAGATAGACTACTAGGGCGCGATTGATTGCCTCCCCGGCAACGGCACCAATTTGTTAAGCAGGAGGAATGTCAAGTTCATAAGTTACAAATAATAAAGATGTATAAATGTAAACCAACTCCTAGCCTATGCAAATAATTACATGACTTCCTCCCGTTGTAGTGGAAGGTTAGTCAGGATCGATCCACGAGAAGGCGTGTCAGCGGGATCCTAGTAGCATTGGAAATCTCACGTCTTGCGTCGACCAGAAGCCTCAATTTCGACCTTGGAGCTCGATGTCGACCTTGGCTATCGATGCTTTCTGCAACAAAAGACCTGCAGAGACAAAAACTGTAGTCGATATCGACTGGAAAGGGTCGATATCGATGTTAGTCCACGAAATCGACAGGCTCAGAAGTCTTCCAGTCGATACAGAAGGGTCGATTTCGACGTCTGGGGTCGATATCGATGTTCAGTAAACTCCGCAGTGATGATCGTAGTCGACTCAAAAAACTGTCGACGAACTCAGTGGTCGATATAGACTTCTGGGGTCGATATCGATGTCTTCCTGCAGTGGGTTAGTTCTTTGTGTCGGCAAAGAAAGGCCGAAGGCTTTAGGATGGATGAGGGAGCGATGATCAGAAATAAGACAGGTTTTTGATGAATTATAAAATATTTAAAAAGCAACTCCTGGGATTAGGGTTTACCACAACGTTAACCAATGCATGCGATAAGATAAATAAGACGGACAATTGTGCTATTTCACCCGAGGGACAAGCTTTCGCCGTACACCAACTCTTAGGATTACTCTTGCAAATAAACCTAATTGTCTCTACTAATTTTATGTTTATAACTCAAGTTGTTAGCATGAATCCATTTTCTTTCGATTAGTACTAAACATAGAATCGTAGGAGATGATATAGACACAACGATATCAACATCTAATACTTACCTCGAACACGCATGTTTAACGTCAGGCTCACCCCGACCCTAAGAGCTTTGGGGGACTACTCGCTTCTCATCATGGCACTCATCATTGATTGAAAGAAATAAAGTTGTATTAAAATATAAACTCTGAAGCTTTACAAATTAACGTCGGCTTTCGCAAACGCCAAACCCTAAAACTTCTCTCTAACTCTATTGTAATTGAACTTTAAAAATTCAATGCTTTGATGGATGATCGAATGCCAGCCCCCTAGGGCTTTATTTATAGGCTACTAATCCTCGCTATTCAAGGATTGTAACTCCTATCTAAACTATGAACTCTATCCAAACAATTAGGATAGGTCTTTTATTTTGATAAAACTTAAATAACTTAATGGTAAAAAGATAAATAAGTCTTCAGCTATCATCTATCTTAAAAGTATGAGATAAATCTGTGCCTCCTTGAAGATAAAGTTTCCAATCCGCATCTCGAAATCGAGTCTATCTTCTGTCGATATAAGAGGTCGATATCGACCACAGAGGTCGATATCAATGTCTGTGTTTCTGCTCAACTTGTTCAGCTCCACTCGATGTCTATGTTGAGGTCGATATCGATGTAGTATGTCGATATCGATGTCTTCTTGGTTGGTATGTGTGGTCTATCTCGACACTCAAAAGGCGTGTCGACAACTATGGTCGATATCGATGTCTTCAGGTCGATATCGACCTCTGCTTAGCTTCACTTGGCTTCTTCGTTTTGACTCCGATTTCATCGAATTCCTGCATCGTTTGCAGACTCTATTTCTTGTACTTTATCCCATTCATACACAATTTTTTATCCTTTTGAACATTTTCTTTGGAAAACAAATGAAATAAGAAGTCAAAATATGCAATAAAAAGAGGTACAAATATGTACATCAACTTCTATCAATATGCTCGACTTGGCCACTCGATATCGACCATCAAACATCGATATCGACCTCTTCTATGTCGACATGCTCTATTCTTCTCTGCTCGATTTCTGGTTCTCTGTTTCACTCGATGTCGAGGTTCATAGTCGATTTTGACCTCTTCAGTAGACTTCCAGTTATTTTTCCGCTCTTGTTCTCTTGTCCAAATCTGTCCATTTTCATCTCATTTTCTGTGAAATCACATAGAAACTTGTGCAGACCCATATATTTGACAATAATGCATAAACTACACTCATCTCATGATTTCCCACTAACATGTAATGCAAATGATTATAAAATGGACTTAAATATGCATAGAAAATATGTGAATTTGCGCGCACATCACACGTCAAGCTATCTAATGCCGCTCTTCGAGGAGCGACTGACCGAAGGGCCAAATACCTCACGATCTCTACCTAACTCACTACTCCAATCACCGTGGTGCAATTCCTTGGAGTCGTCCAGCCCCATCTGTAAAGAATAAGCTATATTTCACCTACCCCTTCCCAACTACATCCAATAGGGATGGTCTAGTGCCTTTTCTACCCTTTCGATCCCCTTTGTAGGAATTCTTTTATTTAGTAGGTCGAGTTCACATTTAGTCCATTATTGTTAGTCATATTAAGTTCATTTTTCCCCTTTAAAACTCTTTCAAATCCTTTTGAAATTCATGGGCGGTTTTTCAAAACATACACCCGACCCTTGCGTACCCGAATTGCACAACCTCGCTCTGATACCAACTTTGTAACGGCCCGGATATAAATACCCGAGAAACATTTTGAAGGTTGGATACCTTCGTTCGGATCTTGCAATTCAGGTACGGGTCGAGGTTTTAAACCTCTAAAAGATTAGTATTTAAAGCAGGCATTTTGAACCCCAAAAGAGTCGAAGGGTCATTGAGTACCCTTTAACCTGTACTAAAAGCCTAGGTTGCGGAAATTCATTTGAAAGAAATGGTGAAAGCGAAAGGAAAGTACAACTTGCCACGGCGAGGCCGGTTCAAAATCAAATCGGTAAAACATAAAATCAGAAGTCATTTAGCCCAATTAGCGTAGTTAGACGGATTATTCGCAATCGCCCGGGAGGATTCCCACGCCATAGAAACATAGAGCAGGCATACCTGAAAACTATTTATGCGAGCGGGGTCAGATCGAGTGCCCCCAACGCACTCTGTCCCTCTAATGCAGTATGAAAATTTAAATCACACAAGCATGCTGGCAGTTTATATAATATGTAGAGAAACTGTAAAGGTGCCCAAAGAATGCCATGTGGCAAATCCCTCTCCTACCTTTGCACCCCTTCCCGTTAGTGTAGAGACAGGCCAGTTCGATGTTATATCATATCATATCTCATTATAGCATATCATATCTCATTATATCTCATCATATCATGCTCATGCCCGATGGTGCTGGGCTATCTCATCATCATAATCATATATCGACAATACTGACTCAGGGCAAACCCGATGTGGCTGGGCTACCCTATGACCCTAGCAAAGACTCTAAGACTCATAGATAACGGTCGTTCTGTTCTCAAACACATAAAGTAATCGAATGCTCAATCACAAGTGCAATCCTAGCATGATACTGCATGACATGATTTAAATATGCTTTTACAACACCTAGTATGTCATATGATCACAAGCAGGAGATTTCTCTTTCGAATCTGAGTAAGCCCATAAAGGAACTTACCTTGACAAGCGCAGAATCCAAACAATAAACACCAACAACAAGCAATTCAGGCAGGTAAAAGATTCATCTAGAAGGCAATAAGTAAAATATGCATAAGTCTATGTCTAAACCACACAAGGCGCCCCTAACTATCGCACATAAGTTCACATAATCATAGAATATCACATCTTAACATTTCATCCTTATCACCTCAACTTATCTCATCATCTTCCCTATTCATTTCCATCAACCAGCTCATATCGTCACATATCCCCTTATTCTCATATCATCTTAATCCTTCCATTTTATCTTAACTGTCATATTTCATCCTGTCTCATCTTATATATCATCACATAATATCATATAACATCTCATCATGCTTCATACTTCAATTCAAGATCCTAACAGGTCAAGTCATGCTTCAATTTACATATCCATATCTTATTCAAATACTTTGCATCATGCTTATCAGATTAAGGTATCACCATAAATCATATATCATATCATAACACAACACCTCCTAGCATGCTTCAAAATCAACACATAACACATCAATATCACATATCATAATTTATATATATACAAGTCAGACAAGTAAGCCAATTTTCCAAGATTTCCCAAAACACCCTAAGTCTCAAAATAAGTCAACGCAATAATCAAACAATTCATTTAAATCATACTTAGCCAAATCCCGACATTAAGCATTTGAATCCTTAAACCAATTTCCCAAAATTATATTATTATTATTATTAAAATAATCCTGGCATATCAGTTTTAAAACAACAAATCCTTTTGAGGAACATTTCCAAAATACAAGTTTAAAGATCAATCTCTATTCAAAACACTTTCTCAAGTTATCCAAAAATCCATTTATAAACCATTGCTCTTTAATCTACTTATATTATTATTTTATCAAAATAAATCCGACAAGGTTAGGTTATTTCCAAAAATTCCCATTTTAAATCTTATTAGATCAAGTTCCATTTCTCAAATCAAATTCCAACCCTTAAAACCTTTTTCCAAATCCCTTTTAAAATCCAACTCCCATAATATTATATTTTTAAATCTCAATAATAATATAATAGTATTTTATATTCCATTTATTTAATATATTTATCTCAAATATATATATAAGTAAGTTTAAAGCTTAATATACATTTTAATAAACCAAACCGGCCCAATGAACTAGCCCTAACCCTTCTTAATTCGAATCCAAATGCCCAGCCCAAGACTCGACCCAGTTTAAATCTGGTTTTAAAGGGGGGAGGGGAGGGGTGAACCGGACCATAATTTAAAAGACCTGAACCGGAATAAAGAAAGAAAAAGAAACGGACCGGATCCAGACTCGTCCCTAACCTCCCTCTGTTCGTTTATCGGAAAAAAGACGGAAGAAGGGAGGACAATCAGAGCTCGTCGGAGCGTCTTTCGACCCAACACATACCAAGACTGAACAACACCCTTCCCCGACCACCAAGGACCCGAAAGAATCTAAATGTATGCAAGGAATAAGAATAGAAACGGGGGCTCACCGAGGGGGTTCGTTCGAGGTTCACCGAACTTCACCGAGGTGGATTAGGCTCACTAGAGATGAAGGAAGCTTCGTGGGATCTAGGAGGGAGTTAAAGGGTCAAAGGTGAAGCTTTATAGCGTTCTGGCGCCGGCAGCGGCGTCCGGTGGCTCCTGGCTTGCCTAGGCTTGTCTTTAATGTTGAAAGAAAGGTGCTCGGGCTGGAGTGGCTCTAGGGCCGGCAACGAGGAGAGGTGGAGCTGCTGGCGGCAAGGGGGTGGCGTGGTGGTGGTATAAGGGTCTCGGTGCTAGCGGGGTGAAAGGAGGAGAGGGTGGCGGCTATGGCCACTGTGGGTGAACAAAGAGGGAATCTAGGATGAATGAGGGGAAGTAGCTGTGGAGGGGTGTAATGTGGGTGATATTGTGGGTTTTGGGGCTTTCGAAACTAATGAAGATGAGGGGAGGATCCGAGTGAAATCAAAAGAAGGAGAAGGGAGGTTTGGCTCTTTCGTAAAATTAGAGAAATAGGAGGGTGAGGAGTAGAGGAGAGCAGGGTGATTCTTAGCCAAGAGGAGAAAGTGCAGCTGGGATTTGGAGTTGTCTTGCTGCAATGTAGGAAGAAGAGGAAATGGACAAAAGGGTTGAGCTGCTACTGTTGCATCGAAAGAGGAGGAGGAGATAAGGGTTGTCCCAAGAGGGATATATTTCAAATACCCGGGAATTATATCCCGAAACCCGCTCTCAATCTTATCCCGACTCATTCCAATTTAAATCAAAATTTACAATCCGAATTAATAATGAATTCTAAATAATATTTTCAAATCTCATGGTAAGAAAGCGGAACAAAATTCCACCCGAAGGTCTAAATTAAAACGATGATGGAGTTTCTCAAAATTTCCCGAAGTTTTAGAATTTAACTCGATCGTAAATCAATATTTTTAATAAATAATAATTTAAAATTTCCGATCTTTACACAGGCAATGAAATAAAGTTACTTTCGTGGCCTGAATATTTAGATTTTCTGACAACGAAAACCACTCAGGCAACGAACAAGACTCAGGCGACGAACTTAGCTCATCACTTGAATGGCCCTAATAGATTCCCAAGCCGTTAACCATATTCAGGCAATGGAGGGTTTTTTCGTCGCGTAAGAATACTCAGGTGACGAACAAACAGTTGTTCGTCACATGAAGATCAAAGGGATATGCTTGAAGCAACGAGTCCTCAAGCGACGAGATGTTCGTGGCCTAAATCCTCAGGTGACGTGAGAGGCATTCAGGCGACGACTTTATATCCGTCACCTGAATTGTGCCATTTCATAGGCGAATCTAGTGTTTTAAAGTTAGGTGAGAAAAAAAATATTTATAGTGAAGAGAAATAAATTATAGCAAAAATATGATTATGAAATACCATACATTAAGAATCCAAAAGAAATTTAAGATTGGTTGATTACAACAAGTGTTTTTTTTTGTTATTGATGAATTAAAAAAAAGGGCAATGTCAGAAATTGAACCGAACCAAATGGGCAATGTCAGAAATTTAACATTGCTGACATGTATTCCGTATTGGCTGGCATGCAAATAATCATTAGGTCATCTGTAATTCCCCGTCCACCTTCAATGCCCCTTCCAATTTCCCTCCCACCCTTGAGCTGTGATGTTTTTGTGATTGCTTTGTGCTGGATTTAAGTGCTTTAATAGGTCTCCCGAATCCCTGTAATCCCAATCATTTCCCCTCCATATTTTTGGGTGGGAACAACCCATGCATTAAATGCAACCCCCATGCATTTAATTCTCTACTTCACTCTTCCCCCTCTCTCCTTTACAAGAATATATATGTACTCTCTTTTTCTCTCTTGTTTTTTTTTTAATTTGATTGGCTCTCACATTTCCTCTCCCACATCTCTTTTTTAACTTACAACCGGCAAAATAGGTTAATTTTTATTTTTACAAAAATGACATTCCCCCCATTGCAAATAATATCATGTCATTGCTACTTTTGGAAAAATCACCCTTAAACTAATTGGTATATTGCCGCAAAATAGCCTTACTATAAAGTGAATAATAATGAATTTTAATTGAAAAATGCAAAAATTGACTCACCTAAATTGACCGAAAAAGGGGTCCAACCCGAATTTGGATTGGCCCACGTCTACCGCGCGAGACCCGTTTTATTAGAAATCCATTTTATCTGAAATCGATGGCGAATCTAGTGTTATAAAATTAGGTGAGAGAAAAAATATTTATAGTGAAGAGAAAAAAATTATAGAAAAAATATGATTATGAAATACCATACATTAAGAATCCAAAAGAAATTTAAGATTGGTTGATTACAACTAGTGGAGGTTTGGCTCTTTGGCAAAATTAGAGATATAGGAGGGTGAGGGGTAGAGGAGAGGAGGGTGATGCTTAGCCAAGAGGAGAAAGCACAGCTGGGATTATGTAAAGGACGAGATTTTAAAATATCAGTTTATGAATTATGAATTAATTTTAAGATTTTATTTGGGGGTTTCGAATTAAGAAATGAATATTGTTTCGAACCTGTTGAGATATGTGTGATCAGTTTAAGACAATTCTAATTTAAATAGAAATTGTTGGTTTGAATCTTGTTAATTATTGTGTTAGAATTTTTACAAAACAGAAATAACGGGTTTATTTTTGTTATTTTGTAGTATTATCTAACCCTAATTGACGGAATATATATACCTTGTGTTCTAAACCTAGCCGTCCTCATTTCATTAGTCTGCCCTCTACTCTCTCTCTTTCCTTAGATCTAAAACCGTCTCTCACAACCTCAAGCTTCCAGCGTGTTTTCATGGCTTCCTCCGTCTCTCTCCTCTTCATTTTCAGATCTCCCTCCGCCTCTCTTCTCTAAAATTTCAAGATCTGAGCTCGATGTCTTGCCTCTCTCTTCATCAGCCCTCTTCCACCTCCCTCTCGATCTCCTCAATCTCGAATTCGGGGTCCTTCCGACACCAACGATGGGGATGAGCCCTTCGACCTCCCTTCTCCTAGATCTGGCCGCGACCTTCCTCTACTCGAGCTCCCTCCGTTCTTCCATGGCCGTCCGCTCTGTCCTCTCGCCGCTCACTCTCCTCCAACGCCGCCGATGAAGCAAATGAGGTGTTGAAGAAGACGAGGTCGCAGATCCCTTGGGTTGATCTGGAGTCGAAACCGACGACAAGACCAGAGCCCCCACGAAGCCGGCGCCGCACTCTCTATCTCTGTCGATCTCACTCTCCATGATCTTGTCCTCTCGCTCCCCAGTCGTCGACTACGTTGCTGCCGGCCTTGGGACCGTAGCCCTTTGATCCGTGCTCCTTGAGGCCGAATCCAAGCGAGTTCGAGTCGTCGCCGCCCGTATTCATACCCTTACTCTTCTTTTGGGATCTGAACGACAGAGGAGCACCATGGCAGCCCTCCTCCTCCTCGAAGCCACCTCCTGCAGAGCTCTTCGTGTCCCCTCTCGCCGGATCTCCTTGACACCACCACGAGGCTAGGGCAGGACTTGGGTAATGTTCTTGGGCTTAGGTAGAACTCGAAATCGATTTAGTTTATTAAACCTTAAAAATCAAATTGTGAATAAAACTAAATTGAGTTTATTGCTTGAATTGTTTCGATGGTGTTGTGAGTTTTGCTAGATGGATTGATTGGTTGCGGCTGTGAGTTTAATTTAAGTTTGTGTTGGTTTCCAAATTCAATTTAGCATATGGTTGAAGGTAGATTAAATTACAATGGTTTGATCAATTAAGTTAAATTACCTTAGTGAGATGAGTTTAAAATGATAAGGTGACATTTTATTTAATAGTGCTGTTGGTGGTTCGAATTGATTCATAACCGAACTATGCTATTAATAAATTAATGTTTTGATTATTGTAACAGAGTTCGATTGAATAACGAATAGAAATAACTAATTAGGTGTATTCATTAAGTGAGTTTCTATATAAATTGATTACGTAGTTGGGTAATTTGGACTAAAATTATTTAAAGTATAGAATCGAGTCATACAAGATACCAACTATATGAGAATAGGATAGGATCCATTCTATTAGAGAATTATTTAGATATGTGTCACGTTAGATTTTTGTTTGATTAATGAACTTATCATAAGTGGCTAATGTGTTACTATCTTGTGATGGAAATTAATGAGTCAACTTTACTTAGATTCGAATAATGGTAGAGATTTTCTAGAATGCGGGTATATTATTCTTTTTAGTTAATAAATAGTATAAACCCATTTTTGACTAAAGCGGTGATCAACTATGACTTACAAGCTACCTTGTCCTATTGAATTCTTATAAGTTACCTTATAAGTAAAAGTTAATTGAAACGTTCTACTTACCAATTTACTTGATCATAAATGTATTTCTTAAATGTTTCTTACCAATCATTTATTCGAGTAAGGAGATAATATAAATGTTAATAGGGTTTATTCTTATAGAAAGAGACCTAATACATACTTGTCATAATTTGGTTTTACTTGATGATGAGTTAAAACTATATAAAGTAAGTTACGAGAACTCGTTATATTTGTAAGTGATTATGATGCCTTATGAGTTGACCTTGCTTGGAGTGGTTTTACTATAAGGGGACTTATCCTTGTTCACTCTCTAGATATGAACGATATTGTGTGATCATTTGTCGTATAAGTATTTAATGAGAATTTATACAAGATAGTGGTTGACTTCTTATGATGTTTAGAGTCTTTATGGTTTGTTGAGTTATTGGAGGACTTGATAATTGTTGAATTACTTGAGCAAATGTTAAGGAAAACCTGAGCTTGACCCGAAGTGAGATGTTTGAGTGAGGATCTTGGTAAAGACTTTGAACTAAGTTTCATACTTGATGTGAACAAGGTTAATTGAGAATGATAATCATGTTGAGAATGAGGGATTACTTGAATAAAATATGATTTAGTCATGTGATGACTTGAGGCCTGCTTGTGTGTTGACCAAACATGTGTTGATGAGCTATTTCCTTGCTATTTATTTGCTAGTGTGATTGGATGACTCTTTGAGTGGTTTATTTGCTGTTGGATGACTCTCTGAGTGGCTTGTTGGCTGGCTAATTGGATGTGAAGACCCCAGGTAAGTTTCCTACGGGAGCTTACTCAGTAACCAGGACCTCATGCCTGATGTGTCATATAGTATGTAGGTGTTGCATCTGCATAAAAGCATGTCATGTAGTATCATGCTTAGGAATTGCACTTATGAATGAGCATCCCTATTCTTTATGCGTTTGAAAAGAGAACGGCCGTTATCTGTGAGTCCTTAGAGTCGTTGCTAGGGTCATTGGGGCATTCGTGTTTCATATCGTTTTGGTCCCAGTCGAGACTTATATTATGATATGGCTGCGGCGGTGACCGAGCTTCCAACCTCAGAGTTGGGTACGGACATCTGATGGCTGCGGCACCGACCGGGCGTCCTACCTCGGAGTTGGGTACGGACATGTATGACCCCGGAGTGGGCACAGATTGGGAGATTGGGGATATGCCACTTGGCATTCTGTGTGGATCCATTTAATCGCTTTCTGTATATATATAAACTGTCAGCATGCTTGTGTGATATTAAGTTCCGTACTGCACTAGAACATCCTTTATTTTAGGTATAGGCGTATTATATGTCTTCAGCGAGGTCTTTAGGGTCCGCATGCGTCTCTTGGCCTGACTTCGTGGTTAGTTTTAGGTACCCGCCCCTTTTGCTTGCTGAGTGCTTCTATGACGGGGTTTTCCTCACGGGACGAGAGTGTTAAGAAGACTTCGTACAACCTTGATTTTATAAGTGTTTTGGTTTAGTTGGGCATTTAGAAGCAATGTACATTTATATTGATTTAAACTTGTTTTGTCTCTTTTGAGTTTTGACTAGTTGAATTAGAACAGGTCCACGTGCATAAGCGCATATTATGATTGGATTATTTGACTGTTTTAAGGGTTTGAAATCCCCTTTTCTTTGCTTGAATCATATCATTAAATCTTTAAAACTTAAACAGGGTTATAACTTGAAGAGAACAAATAAACAGCTCGTACTTGGATTGCTAAGATCTGGCAGAGGGATATTTCTTTCATCTAAACGTAACCTGGATTTCATAATCTGGGCCGTTACAGATTAGGAGCGTTGTTGCTGCAATGTAGGAAGAAGAGGAAATAGACAAAAGGGTTGAGCTACTACTATTGCATCGAAAGAAGAGGAAGAGATAAGGGTTGTCCCAAGAGGGATATATTTCAAATACCCGGAAATTATATCCCGAAACCCGCTCTCAATCTTATCCCGACTCATTCCAATTTAAATCAATATTTATAATCCGAATTAATAATGAATTCTAAATAATATTTTCAAATCTCGTGGTAAGAAACCGGAACAAAATTCCACCCGAAGGTCTAATTTAAAACGATGATGGAGTTCCTCAAAAATTCCCGAGGTTTTAGAATTTAACTCGATCGTAAATCAATATTTTTAATAAATAATAATTTAAAATTTCCGGTCTTTACACAGGCAATGAAATAAAGTTACTTTCGTGGCCTGAATATTTAGATTTTCTGACAACGAAAACCACTCAGGCAACGAACAAGACTCAGACGACGAACTTAGCTCATCACTTGAATGGCTTCAATCGATTCCCATGGTTTTTTCGTCGTCTAAGAATACTCAGGTGACGAACAAACAATTGTTCGTCACATGAAGATCAAACAGATATGCTTGGAGCAACGAGTCCTCAAGCGACGAGATGTTCGTGGCCTAAATCCTCAGGTGACGAGAGAGGCATTCAGGTGACGACTCTATATCCGTCACCTGAATTGTGCCATGGCATAGGCGAATCTAGTGTTTTAAAGTTAGGTGAGAGAAAAAATATTTATAGTGAAGAGAAATAAATTATAGCAAAAATATGATTATGAAATACCATACATTAAGATTCCAAAAGAAATTTAAGATTGGTTGATTACAACAAGTGTTTTTTTTTGTTATTGATGAATTAAAAAAAAGGGCAATGTCAAAAATTGAACCGAAATAAAAGGGCAATGTCAGAAATTTAAGATTGCTGACATGTATTCCGTATTGGCTAGCATGCAAATAATCATTAGGTCATCTGTAATTCCCGGTCCACCTTCAATGCCCCTTCCAATTTCCCTCCCACCCTTGAGTTGTGATGTTTTTGTGATTGCTTTGTGCTGGATTTAAGTGCTTTTATAGGTCTCCCGAATCCCTGTAATCCTAATCATTTCCCCTCCATATTTTTGGGTGGGAACAACCCATGCATTAAATGCAACCCCTATGCATTTAATTCTCTACTTCACTCTCCCCCCTCTCTCCTTTACAAGAATATATATGTACTATCTCTCTCTCTCTCTTATTTTTTTTTAATTTTATTGGCTCTCACATTCCCTCTCCTACATCTCTTTTTTAACTTACAACCGGCAAAACAGGTTAATTTTTATTTTTACAAAAATGACATTCCCCCCATTGCAAATAATATCATGTCACTGCTAGTTTTGCAAAATCACCCTTAAACTAATTGGTATATTGCCGCAAAATAGACTTAATATAAAGTGAATATAATGAATTTTAATTGTAAAATGCGAAAATTGACTCACCTAAATTGACCGAAAAAGGGGTCCAACCCGAATTTGGATTGGCCCACGTCTACCGCGCGAGACCCGTTTTATTTGAAATCCATTTTATCCGAAATCGATGGCGAATCTAGTGTTATAAAGTTAGGAGAGCGAAAAAATATTTATAGTGAAGAGAAAAAAATTATAGCAAAAATATGATTAGGAAATACCATACATTAAGAATCCAAAAGAAATTTAAGATTGGTTGATTACAACAAGTGGAGGTTTGGCTCTTTGGCAAAATTAGAGAAATAGAAGGGTGAGGGGTAGAGGAGAGGAGGGTGATGCTTAGCCAAGAAGAGAAAGCACAACTGGGATTAGGAGCTGTGTTGCTGTAATGTAGGAAGAAGAGGAAATGGACAAAAGGGTTGAGCTGCTACTGTTGCATCGAAAGAAGAGGAGGAGATAAGGGTTGTCCCAAGAGGGATATATTTCAAATACCTGGAAATTATATCCTGAAACCCGTTCTCAATCTTATCCCGACTCATTCCAATTTTAATCAAAATTTACAATCCGAATTAGTAATGAATTCTAAATAATATTTTCAAATCTCGTGGTAAGAAAGCGGAACAAAATTCCACCCGAAGGTCTAATTTAAAACGATGATGGAGTTTCTCAAAATTTCCCGAAGTTTTAGAATTCAACTCGATTGTAAATCAATATTTTTAATAAACAATAATTTAAAATTTCCGGTCTTTACACAAACAATGAAATAAAGTTACTTTCGTGGCCTGAATATTTAGATTTTCTGACAACGAAAACCACTCAGGCAACGAACAAGACTCAGGCAACGAACTTAGCTTATCACTTGAATGGCTTCAATTGATTCCCAAGCCGTTAACCATATTCAGGCAATGGATGGTTTTTTCGTCGCCTAAGAATACTCAGGTGACGAACAAACAGTTGTCCGTCACATGAAGATCAAAGGGATATGCTTGGAGCAACGAGTCCTCAAGCAACGAGATGTTCGTGGCCTAAATCCTCAGGTGACGTGAGAGGCATTCAGGCGACGACTTTATATCTGTCACCTGAATTGTGCCATGACATATGCGAATCTAGTGTTTTAATGTTAGGTGAGAGAAAAAATATTTATAGTGAAGAGAAATAAATTATAGCAAAAATATGATTATGAAATACCATACATTAAGAATCCAAAAGAAATTTAAGATTGTTTGATTACAACAAGTGTTTTTTTTTTGTTATTGATGAATTAAAAAAAAGGGCAATGTCAGAAATTGAACCGAAACAAATGGGCAATGTCAGAAATTTAAGATTGCTGACATGTATTCCGTATTGGCTGGCATGCAAATAATCATTAGGTCATCTGTAATTCCCGGTCCACCTTCAATGCCCCTTCCAATTTCCCTCCCACCCTTGAGCTGTGATGTTTTTGTGATTGCTTTGTGCTGGATTTAAATGCTTTTATAGGTCTCCCGAATCCCTATAATCCCAATCATTTCCCCTCCATATATTTGGGTGGGAACAACCCATGCATTAAATGCAACCCCCATGCATTTAATTCTCTACTTCAATCTCCCCCCTCTCTCCTTTACAAGAATATATATGTACTCTCTCTCTCTTGTTTTTTTTTTAAATTTGATTGGCTCTCACATTCCCTCTCCTGCATCTCTTTTTTAACTTACAACCGGCAAAACAGGTTAATTTTTATTTTTACAAAAATGACATTCCCCCATTGCAAATAATATCATGTCACTGCTAGTTTTGCAAAATCACCCTTAAATTAATTGGTATATTGCCGCAAAATAGCCTTAATATAAAGTGAATAATAATGAATTTTAATTGAAAAATGCGAAAATTGCCTCACCTATATTGACTGAAAAAGGGGTCCAACCCAAATTTGGATTGGCCCACGTCTACCGCGCGAGACCCCTTTTATTTGAAATCCATTTTATCCGAAATCGATGGCAAATCTAGTGTTATAAAGTTAGGTGAGCGAAAAAATATTTATAGTGAAGAGAAAAAAATTATAGCAAAAATATGATTATGAAATACCAGGTTTGGTTCAAGAGTACACACCTCTTATAGTGTACCTTGTGTACAAATCTAGGCCCTTGATATGGATAAAATGGATGGTTAAGGTTAAAAATGAATTTTTCTTTATTTTTGTATTAAAATTGGTGGGGCCCAACACAAAATCACTTACCTTTCAAAAGTAGGCGCGTGTGTTGGCAATTGCTGAGTAGTTGGGTCCCTTTTTTTTTTCATTTTTCCATTTTTTACCTACCAATTATTATGTTATTGCACTTGGGTGCCAATTTTGTTCATTCTTTTTAAAAATTTGTCAATTAATTGAATAATATTTCACATTTTACCGAATAATGTTATGTTTTCTTTTTTCATCTAATTCAGATCAAAATTTACTAAGTCCAATGAATATACTTACAATTTTATACGAATAATGCTTCATATTTCACTGAATAATGTTTCATCTTTCATCAAATTATTGAGGGTAATTGTAACCGTCGAATATTCCCATCCAAAAATCATAAATTCTACCGAATAATTTGTCACATGCTACCGAATAATATTTTTTTCATTAATATCATATAAAAGAAACTCCAACTCCCTAAACAATACTTACGATTTATACGAATAATGCTTTATATTTCACTGAATAATATATCAAATTTAACCGAATAATTATTACATATTCACCGAATAATATTTGTATTACTCATGATGTATCCATTGAACAATATCTCAATTTCGAAGGAGACTCGACCTTCATCTTCACTTTTGCAATCGGAAGAAAGACGAACACATTACCGATCAAGTCGGACAAGAGGATGAAATTAAACAACAACAATACAACTTGAATTGAGAAATCAAATCCATCAAAACAAGCTATAAACAATTGAGGGGGCTTATCCCTCTTTGGTCTTTGCCTACAAAAAAAAAGCTATAAACAATTGAAATTGTGGAAATCAATTGCACGTACAATCACCAAATGAAATTAAAAGGAAGGAAATAAGAACGCTACCATCAGGACACTCATGGGAACGATGTACAGGGAGAACGATGTACAGGGAGGAAGACTCCTCCACACCCCGCCTTCGCCGCCCTATCCACCCTCCACCGCCACACTCTGGTAATCGAATTGCACACTCCGCCACACTCTGACCTTCTCTGGCGATCGAATTGCACACTCCGCCTTCGCCGCCCTATCCACTCTCCTCCCTCTTCGCCGCCCCCTCGCCTCAACGCCGGTCTCCAGAATGCGTTTCGGCCCAATAAGCGCAGAGCCCTCCCGATGTCGAAAACCTACCCAGGGCGACGCCGCCACGAGGACCAACGCATAATCGCCAAATCGCCCAAAAACCCTTTTGCTGTTGTTGATTTGTGACTTCGAAGCTTTTCCATTGTTGAAATTGGCAGATCCGGGTGAAAAAATTGGTTTGTGCATCTCCATTGACGGATGGATTAGGCGAACTTTTGAAGAAACAGGTAGTGCATCTCACGCACAAAATGTTGGGAGTATTTTTAATTTATCCATGGGACCCACATTTTTAAAATAAAAAATTCTTTTATTGAAACTAAATCTCCACCCTTCATTTGAATTAATCCAATGGTTCAGATTTGTGCACAAGGTACACCCTAAGCCTTGTGCACAAATGATCCATACTCATGAAATACCAATACATTAAGAATCCAAAAGAAATTTAAGATTGGTTGATTACAACAAGTGTTTTTTTTTTGTTATCGATGAATTAGAAAAAAATGCAATGTCAGAAATTGAACCGAAACAAATGGGTAAAAACATGAACATTTTTTTTCAAAAAAAGGAGGAATAATAGATAAAAGAGAAAATCCCAGAATCAATATAAATAGTTTGAAATTTGAAGAATAAAAAAAATTGATAAAGCAAAAATTAGGACAACAAAAATATTAAATGGAGCAAATTTGGACATCTCCTAAAAATATAGCCATCTAGGCTGATTTTACAAATGTTTAGGCCCAATTTTGGCTAACAAAAATAATAATTCAGCCTAACATATTTTTTTTTCTAAAGCTGGCCCAAAAAAGTCGGGCTAGCTTTCTCTTAGATTCGCCTCTGTTTGAAATCCGATTTGATCGAACTAGAATGACTCGATTGATAAATCTAGTTACTTTTCAATGTGTAGATAATCATTCAATACCCATGAATAATTTCATTATATGTACGTTACTTTTAATCTCAACTGTTTAATCTTCTGAATCCAATATTTTAGATTTGCTTACAAATTACAAAGTAAAACTTGCTTACTTATGATCTATTCTTTGTAAGAGCATGTTTATTAGTGAGCCTCGTTTCGTGCTCTTAACTTACTTTTCAACTGCCACGTCAGTTAAAGAGCCCAACCCAATTTTTTACCTTTTCAGCAAATTATCAGTGAGCCCACTCCCGGACTTTTAACTTCACTTTATTTTAAAAAAAAAACATATGCAATATGGGTGTCTATGGGTAGATAAAAATAAATTACATTCAAAAGTAAATTTTTAAAAAAATTTTACATTAACAAAAATAGAGAAAAATCGATTTAAAAGAAAAATTAATCAAGCGCTGCCATGTGGCAGCGCTGCAGTGGCCCTCTCTGCAATGAGCCCGGACTCATCTTCAAGGTTGTACGTTTTTCCCCGGGCTCATGACCACCTCATTTATTCTTTCATTTTTCTTTTATTTTTTTGCATATGTGGATTATTGGTGAGCCATTGGGCTCACCAACAAACATGCTCTAAACGTACTGAATTTGGAGGCTAATTTATTACATGACTGAATCATACTAGCTAACCATATAGTTTCAATTAATATTACACATTCAAATAATTAAACACAGATACAATAGATTGACGACCACCGGTGCCAGCAATATAACTCATTCCCACGTGCATCTTCTCCCTGTTGTCCCCCATGATTTCATCTGTTCTCTCTCCTACAATTCATTTCCCAAAAACACCACACACCTACTCCTGCCTACCTCCATTACTCCAGTTTTTCTGAATTATGAAATGCATGATCCCAATCTAATCTCGTGTATCCAATTAATGGTGGCCATGCATGGATGGAAAAAAAAAAAAAGAAGAGAAAAGATCCCAAAAACAGTATGAGACTCCCTTACTAAATGAGAATTAGGTGAGTTCCTATGCTGTGAAATAAATTATGCAGATTGCAGACACCTAGCACGATCCATTGCACAAGTATCTACAGTACTGGCTAAATCTGACAAAAATAATCGATATCCAACTTAAATCACCATTATCACAATTGTGACGCTTTATTCTCTTAAATTGAACCTAATGGGTTTAAGATGATCGAAGTAAATCAATTCCATGGGCTAAAACTCAAATTAAGAGTGGAGCTTAAAATTAATGGAGGCCAGGGTTTGGATGACCTAAACTCAGCATGTGTGTAATGTAGTTGCAACTACTTCCTAGCTGTCCACATTGAATGCCGAGTGTGGGCTATACCGTGTACATTCATTTAGAGTAGAGAATGACCATTTATAGTACTACTGGCCTGGGAGTAATCAAGTGAGAAGGCACATATATCGGTTGTTGAGACTTGAGAATCTGCAGAGGGCAAGGGATCGAGATCGATGGGGAAGAAATCAATTAGCTTGATTTGTACATTGCTGTTGTTGTTGTTGGGGGATTTGAGTTTGAGCAATGGGCAGCCCATTCTCCCTGCTATTTTCTCCTTTGGGGACTCCTCAGTGGATGTTGGAAACAATGACTACCTCCCCACCCTTTTCAAAGCCGATTACCCGCCTTACGGGAGGGACTTCAAGAACCACCAACCCACTGGCAGGTTCTGCAATGGCAAACTTGCTTCTGATATTACAGGTATATAATCTTAACTAAACTTACCTACAGCTTCTGCAATGATCTATCTCTAAACTCTAAACATACATCATACTGTATATATATATGCCTTTCCTGATCGATCGACTTGTGTACATGCAGCTGACACTCTGGGTTTTACAACCTACCCAGCTGCATACCTTAGCCCTCAAGCATCAGGCAAGAACCTTCTCATCGGAGCCAACTTCGCATCTGCAGGATCTGGGTACGATGACCAGACTGCCATCCTCAGTGTACGCACTCGTCGAACCTAAATACAGTACTATATATAACTATATATATTTTTCTTGCAGATGGATCGTTATATATCATAGTACATAACTAGCTCTCTTCAACATACTTAATTTAAAGTATATATGGATGGACTGTTTATTTTATTTTATTTGTTTTGCAGCATGCAATTCCTCTATCACAACAATTGGAGTACTACAAGGAGTACCAATCCAAACTAGCCAAGGTGGCAGGCACTTCCAAGGCTCAATCTATCGTTAAGGATGGACTCTATCTGGTCGGTGCCGGTAGTAGTGACTTTGTCCAGAACTACTATCTCAATCCTTTCCTGAATAAAGTCTACACGCCCGACGAGTATGGTTCTTACCTTGTCGGTATCTTCTCTAGCTTTATCAAGGTACCTACCTGGCTACAGTTTTTAACTACATCATGCATAAATTAATACATATATAGGAATGCATATTGCTATATATGTTCAAATCTTGTATTGTTGTTGTATGTGGGATAAAAATTCAGGAGTTGTACGGGTTGGGAGCTAGAAGGATCGGGGTGACATCACTAGCACCGGCGGGATGTCTCCCAGCAGCAATAACCCTGTTCGGGTTTCATCAGCCAGGGTGCGTCGATAGGCTCAACAATGACGCCCAAGCATTTAACAAGAAGTTACACTCTGCCGCAGACAAACTGAAAAAGCAGCTTTCGGGTCTGAAGCTTGTTGTATTTGATATTTACAAACCCCTTTATGATCTCATTCAGTCCCCTTCAAATTTTGGTAAGCCTAGCCTGTCTTAATTATTAATTACAGTATATCACAAACAATTACGTACTTTGATCGATCTGGTGCATGTCTTAGACTTAGTTATATCATAACGCTGCTGAGTCGATCTCAACAATATATATACTGTAATATATATATAGGCACTTTCCGGTGAAACAATTCTTACCATGTAACACAGAGACAAATTTGAGCCATTAGATCTAAACGAATCAAGGGCCAATATTTGTTTTTGAAAGGAGCTTATAACTACCTAGTATTCACATTTAGTATTAAATATGAATACTAGTTGGTTAAGCGCTTAAAACTTGTAACCAACAATTATTATTCACCAAATATTTTAATATTCATATTTAATGACATAATTATTCAAATCTAAGTTATTAAATATTCATATTTTACAAACTAGTACAAATTTACTATTGCATATTACTATTCATTTTTAAAGATACGGTTACACTCATTAAAGATACGGTTACACCAACTAGTATTCATATTTAATGTTAAATATAAATACTAGTTGGTTATACGGTTAATTGTGTTTTTTTTAAATCAATCTCCTCCCTTCATTTCTTTTGATCCAAGGGTCCACAATTGTCCCTCCGTTACATGGTAAGGGGTGTCCTCGTATGAAAGTTATTATATATATATATATAGAAATTATAATTGGGTTGGGCGAATGAATGAATGAATGCAGGATTTGCTGAAGCCGGGAGGGGATGCTGTGGAACAGGGACCATTGAGACGACAGTGTTTCTGTGCAATCCAAAGTCGATAGGAACGTGTAGAAATGCAAGTCAGTATGTATTCTGGGATGCTGTACATCCATCAGAGGCAGCTAACCAGGTTCTTGCAGATCAGCTCATTACCCAGGGAATCGACCTTATTTCTTGAATTCAATCCGCCTTAATTACACTCATTTACTATATTTGTACGTACATCATGCATATGTAAACTCTGATGATACTACCCTCAGACCACCACCGTACGTCCCACTTTGTTCTTCTAAGTTCACTGGTTTATTTATCACAGTTTGTCTGTTTCTACAACCTACTTCGCTACCATATCCTTTTTACTGTGTTTTTTGGATACCATAGGAGACCTCCCAATATATATAACCAATTTGATATCACCGCTCTGCAGTCTGCAGTGGTTTAATAAAGAGATCACCGTTCTGCCCTGTTATATGGTCACACGTCACAATTACATTCATATCCGTGTACTTTATCTTCAGGATTGTCACTCGATTTTTAATAATTTGCGGTTTATTTTCTAATCCGATATTATAAATTCATGTAATTGTTAAATTATTGTACGTTAATAATATATGTAAATGTTATGTGTAAGTTTCTATATGTAATGTGTGTATCATTATATTGTGTGTAGAGTTGTAAATTTAGCTAAATTGATAAGCCTAAATTTAAGGTTATGAGCTATCCCATTGATACTCGATTATCAGCCAATCACTACGCCATTTTACAAGTTAGGTGACGTACATTTGTGGATTCGTCGCTTGAGATATCTTCAGGCGACGTACCATATACAACTTCGTCACTTGAGTCGAATCCAGGAAAAGTCAAAAGAGACCGAAGCTCGGGCGACGAAGTTATCATTTGTTCATCGCTTGAGTAAATTCAGGTGACGAACGTACGTAGAGTCGTCACCTGAGTAAGAGTCGGTAAGCCCACATTAAATTGCATGGTGTTGGGGCGACGAAGTTATTATTTGTTCGTCGCTTGAGTAAATTCAGGTGACGAACGTATGTAGAGTCGTCACCTGAGTAAGAGTCGGTAGGCCCACATTAAATTGCATGGTGTTGGGGTGACGAAGTTTGAATGAGTACGTCGCCTGAAGAAGGGGTAGATCTGACACATTTATTACTATATTACTTAGGCGACGAACATATGCTAAATACGTCGCCTAAGTCGTGACTTTTTTAAAGTCACTTTAATGAATGTTACTTGCGACATTTAATGTATGTGTACCATTGTACGTGGTTAATGTATGTGTAACATCTTCCTTCTCCATTTCTATCTTATCTCATCCGTTGATTTTTTTGTGAGCTACAAGGTTAGTTTAAAAAAAATGGTTTAAATTAATAATTTGTTTATATTTTTTGTGGATACTTTAAATATGTACACATAAATCATAAATGTGTTGTTATTGTGTATGTGTGTGTCTATATATATATATATATATATATATATATATATATATATATATATATATATATATATATATATATATATATGTTAGAGATTGAAGAAAATCATATTATTGGTTTGAGGTTTTATGAAAAAACTTGTGATAAATATTGAAAATATTCATGATATTTTTTAGTAATACAATTGGCGCCAAAGTTCCCGCTTCATTTGGGGCAAATTTGCATATATTCAAGCGACGAACATAGCATATGTTGGTCACTTGAGTTCTTAAAAAAAAGGCGCCAAGATTTCCCGCTCTACTTTTGAGAAGAAAGTGATGTATCTATATAAAATCAGAAGATCGAGTATTGTGTATCTATATATGACTAGTATTTGTTGCCCGCGCTCTTGCGCATTTTATTAATTAATTATATTTTATTATATCTGATAATAATAATAAGTACTCTTATTTACATGCTCATTATTTTTCACTTATTTATCCAATAAATAATACATAATAAAATAAAAGATCTTTATTTTTTAAAAATATAAAAGTATATAAACCCTTTAATTGATTTTATCTCTTATAAATGAAAAAGTTTATCTCTTATGTGTAGCAGATTGTAATAGATTGAATGATGAAAAAAAATATTTTTAAAATTTTGAACGATTACATTAGTTATATTGGATAAGATTTATGAACATCATATATCAAGATTAAGATTAAGATCGACTTTTGATATTGAAATTTTATATTTGAGAATTGAGTGATAGCTGATATTTGAGATTGAGATTGAGTTTGAGATCGAGATTTGAGATTGAGATCGCGATTTGAGATTTTTCATTGAGATTTGAAATCAAGATTAAGATCAAGATCGATATTTGATATTGAGATTTTATATTTGAGAATTGAGAGTGAGATTTGATATTTGAGATTGAGATTAAGTTTGAGATCGAGGTTTGATATTGAGATTTGAAATCAAGATTAAGATCAAGATCGACATTTGATATTGAGATTTTATATTTTAGAATTGAGAGTGCGATTTGATATTTGAGATTGAGATTAAGTTTGAGATCGAGATTTGATATTGAGATTTGTCATTGAGATTTGAAATCAAGATTAAGATCAAGATAGACATTTGATATTGAGATTTTATATTTTAGAATTGAGAGTGAGAATTGATATTTGAGATTGAGATTAAGTTTGAGATCGAGATTTGATATTGAGATTTGTCATTGAGATTTGAAATCAAGATTAAGATCAAGATCGACATTTGATATTGAGATTTTATATTTTAGAATTGAGAGTGAGAATTGATATTTGAGATTGAGATTAAGTTTGAGATCAAGATTTGAGATGGAGATTGCGATTGCGATTTGTCATTGAGATTTGAATCAAGATTAAGATCAAGATCGACTTTTGATATTGAGATTTTATATTTTAGAATTGAGAGTGAGAGTTGATATTTGAGAATGAGATTAAGTTTGAGATCGACATTTGAGATGGAGATTGCGATTTGCGATTTGAGATTTGAAATCAAGATTAAGATCAAGATCGACTTTTGATATTGAGATTTTATATTTGAGAATTGAGAGTGAGAGTTGATATTTGAGATTGAGATTTAGTTTGAGATCGAGATTTGAGATTGAGATCGCGATTTGAGATTTGTCATTGAGATTTGAAATCAAGATTAAGATCAAGATCGATATTTGATATTGAGATTTTATATTTGAGAATTGAGAGTGAGATTTGATATTTGAGATTGAGATCAAGATTTGAGATGAAGATTGCGATTGAGATTTGTCATTGAGTTTTGAAATCAAGATTAAGATCAAGATCGACATTTGATATGGAGATTTTATATTTGAGAATTGAGAGGGAGAGTTGATATTTGAGGTTGAGATTAAGTTTGAGATCGAGATTTGAGATTGAGATTGAGATTTGATATTGAAATTGAGATTGAGATCAAGATTAAATTAAGATCGAGGTTTGAGATTAAGATCATGATCGAGATTATATATTAAGTTTGAGATTGAGATTTAGATTAAGATGAGGTTTGAATTTGAGATTGAGATTCGGTTAAAGGTTGAGATCGAGATTTAAGATTATGATTGATATGAAGATTTAAGATTTGAGATCGAGATTTCAGATTGAGTCCAAGATTGAGGTTGAAATTAGGATTACTTGAGATTAAGATTGAGATCGAGATTTGATATTGAGATTTTATATTGAGATCAAGATTAAGATCAAGATCGAGGTTTGAGATTATTAAGACAAAGATTGAGATTTGAGATCGAGATAAACATTACGGTCGGTATTTGGAATTAAGATGGAGATTGAAGTTTCGATTTTCTTGTGCCCCACCCGAGTTCTAGCCTAGATACCACATTGTAACTAAAAATATTTACTATAAAATTATAAATTATTGAATAGAGTTGTAAGATAAATAAATATTTATACCTAAAAATATTTACTATAAAATTATAAATTATTGAATAGAGTAGTAAGATAAATAAATATTTATAACTAAAAATATTTACTATAAAATTATAAATTATTGAATAGAGTAGTAAGATAAATAAATATTTATAACTAAAATAGTAAACAATCTCAGAAAAAAATAGTAAACAAAAGGCGCCAAAGTTCCCGCTTAATGTGGGAAAAATTTACACCCATTCAAGCGACGAACATATCATATGCTGGTCACTTGATTCCATAAAACAAAGGCGCCAAGATTCCCGCTTCAATTTTTTTTCATTCAAGTGACGAACAAAGGGGATAATTTGGTCACTTGATCTATTATTTTTCCTAATGAAAGAATCGGACTTCAGGAGACGAATATTTCACTATGTTCGTCACCTAAGATACTTATATAAAGAAAAATAAACCCAGCCCACTCAGTTAACCTTAAATCACCATTTCATCCTCCTCCATTCTCTCTCATCCCCACCCACATCTACTCATGCCGCCCAGATCCACTCGCCGGCGAGCCACCTTGGCTGCCGCCAACCCAAAGCTGACCACCGCCCCGTCCTCATGCACCACCCCCCGCCGGCCTCCTCGGCCACGAATCCCCTGGTGGCTACTAACTCTTCCAGATCTACCACCCCCCGCCAGCCACCACTCCTCCCATGGCCACCACACCTCTGAAGACCACAGGCGGAGGTCCTCCGGTCTCTACTTCCCCAACGGCGCCTATGATGGTTCCCTCTGGTGGCGAAACCCATCCCGAAGGCCAAGCTTCAACCTCCACCACCCCGGCGGCGGCTCCGCCTCTCACCACGACAGCCGCCTCGGCCATCTCCTTCACCCCCGGAAGCGAGGGGAACCTCTCCTAAGTGCTCGATGCAAGAACATGCGCAGTAAGTTCCGCATTCGGATGAACGCCAAGCTTCCGGGAGCTTTGTGAGCTCCGATTTGGGCAGTCAGAAGAGAAAGCGATGGGCCTGGCTACACCTTTGAAGTCGCCGCTGCAAGGGCACGAGACGAAGCCACTGGGCAGGTATGTGCAATCTCCCCCGACACTTCTGAACTCGAATTCACCTATTTAGCTTAATGCTTTGGTGATTCATGCTCCCAAATTTTGAATCCTTGTCTTCATCTTCCTAATTCGGCGCTCAATCTGCAGGTTTGACGGATTTTTTAGAATTTGCAATTTTTTCTTTTTTGGGGGTTTTTGGGCTAGGGCAGGTGACAGAGGAAGCAGGTGGATTGAACCCTGCAGTTTGCCCTTAATTTGAAGACATCAAGAGTTCTTGGGTTTTTTTTTTGTTTGAGACAACTGGAAAAGGAGGCCAGAAGTTCCTAATTCTTAGCGGGTGAAGGTGCGGGAAGCAGAGCGGGGCTGAGTGAGTACCCCTTCGGCTGATTTCATGGTATGATTCCTCAATCCCCCTTAATTTTAATCAGCTTCCTCTTTTTTTAATCACCAATTTAGGCTAGTTGCAATTTCGTAGCAACTGGAGACAGTTTAGGGGTTAGCCTGCTAATTGTGATTTGGTAGCAATTAGAGAGCATTTGTAGGCTCTGCTTTCTTCAATTCATTTTCTTTAACCTGCAAACAAAGAAAAGAAGTGAGAATATAGAGTTCTACCCTTTGTTTTGGCTGTTTAACCAATACCACCAATGGAGTCCTGCCCTTTCTCCTTTGCTGATCTTTTTTGTTTGGTTTGTGTGATTCCAGATAACTTGTTAGGAGGAAGCCTGGGGGAAAGAAGGAAACCGCTCGAAGGAAGGCCACAAACTACAGTGATCCCCCTTTTTATATGGTGGATGAAGGCATCAATTATTAGACCCTCTCCACTACATCACTTTCTCTACAGTTTTTTTTTCTTTTGTTCCACGTATTTTTTTTTAACCTCCAGCAACTGATCATTTGATTTGTAGATTGGGATTGTTTCCTTTGTTTTAACATGTATTGGGCTTGAATTGGAAATTGGCTTTTTTAATAAGCCACTCTTTCAATTGAATAATGGGCCAAATAATAGCCAGAATTCAATTTGTAGGTTAAAGCTTATATGTTTAATTTCACAAATTACACTAATCATATTTAGCTTTATGATTAATTTAATTTCATGAAATTATGGACATGATAAATTTGTGAAAATTTACCCTCCAAGTGACGAATTTCATAATTCAATCCACCCTGATTACAGTCTCAAGTGACGAACATTTACGTCACTTGATTTGGTAAGCGACGACATAATTGGTCACTTGAATGCCCTCTTTTGACAATGTTTGCTATCTTTTAGGCGACGAAAACTTGGTCGCCTGAACCGTCCGGGCCGGGCTTTTGTCGGGCTTTGACTTAAATGTGTTGACGGTCAGACAACCACCATTCGTCACCTGAAGTCTGAGGTGACCCAATTCGACTTCAGGTGACCATTTATGTACGTCGCTTAACTTGCAATTTGGCGTAGTGAATCCCGACTGAGTCGTATTGAGCTTATATTTAAACTTGATCCCCTAACGACATTAGTGAATAATCGAGGTGGCAATTGGGATTAAGGTTAAACCAAGCTTAAATTGGGACTGAGCTGCAGGCCTTGCTGTGTCTGACTCTTAGGGTTTGACTTGGTGGACATAGAGTTTTGATGTTTGAAGGTACGAGATTGGCGGGTGCCGTTGGTCAGTGGTAGGAGCCGACTCAGCGGGTGCTCAGGATCTTTCGCGGGTGCCCCAGGGTCGGCGGGCGCCGCTAGTAGGCCACGTGCGCCACCTCTGCAGAACACTTCTTCTTCATTTCTTTTTGTCTTGGCTTCTTCCGCTTCTTCTCTTATCTTAATCCTTGACTCTTCTTAGGCTTCCATAGTTGCAAAGTGTAGCTTCTCTCATCTCCTTATGCTTGGTTTCGAGAATCTACTTAAATAAGCATAAAACGCGTAGATTCTAAACATTGCAACTTAAGAGACAATGAATGCACTTTATGCTACAAACATGTCTAAATGCAACCTAAACTACTTAAGAACTACCTAAAATGCTTATACAAGTCATGCGTTATAAAATCCCCCACACTTACCTTTTGCTAGTCCTCGAGCGAAATAGATTTCAAGACATAATCAATTTATCCCACAAACATAATTTTCCATGAGATAGCCTTTATCAAAAGCAACATCTTTAGTAAGTGCAAAAAATAGTAAAATTGACTACCGTCCTAGCATGTATGTGGGTGATCAAGTAGCCCACATGCCTTATCCATCCAACCTCACATGGAAAAATGTGTTTCACTCACTCTCAGGTGTTTAGGATTTAAGATCAACTCTCAACTCAATTCATTACTAAAAAATCATCTTAAGCATTGACATTTATATAGCATTATCTCCACTTAATACTTCAAAACAAATAAGTAACATCAAGAGGACTTTCGCTCAATGGAAGACTTCATAGAAGACACCATTTGGCGGGCTTGTAATGGGACTTGGTATGAAAAGAAGGGTAAGGATTTATATTTGGATATGTGGTGCTTTCAATTCCGGGAACTAAGATTCCCACTTTTCCGACATTCACCAAAACAACTCAAAAGTACACAAGCTTCCATGATGATAAAGCACAACTCTCTTAACCATGCAATTTATCCAACTCTCACATATAGAAATGAACTAAGACTCTTTATTGCAATAATATTTTCCTCTTTTTTCTTTTTTTTTCTTTTCTTTTTTCGATTATTTTTCTTTTTTTTTTCTTTAGAGCTACCTATGAAGTACAATGTGTGAGGAAATCAAGCATATAACATTACATATTTTGTCAAAGCACTCGATATTAATGCATAAGCTATTAGCTTTTCTTCTCTATTCAAATGATAAATCCATTCACCAATTATAACTCCTAATTCTCGAAAGAGTCAGACTTATTATCAGCTAGGAATATATTTTGTGGATCTTCAAAGAAAAGGCTAAGGCTCTATATTGGCTTCAAGTAGAGGTATAACGCAATGTGGATATAGATAAATATGGAGAAAAGGTCTCTAAATCATATGAAACTTATAAACAATGAATATGTATTATATTTGGTCTCAATAATAAATAATTATGCCAATACTCAGAGATTAATGCATATATAAAAAGAGTAAGTCACACAATAAAAGTAGAGGGAATAAATGCAATCCCTATAAGGTCAAAAATTCTCACTAGGACAAGTTTTTGTTGGATTTCAATCATGCCTAGGTGCTTAGATTATACATGGTCAATTATGTCTACCTAATATGTTTCAACCCGATTGAGAGAGAAACTCTGAAAGAGGAAACCCAAATCCTTGAACGCAGCCGCCGTCGTCAACCATGGAAACTCAGACCCAAGCCTCCACTAAATTGCCGCAACCTCCCCGCCACCACTGCCCAACTAGACCAAATCCCAGAAACTCGAGATCAATTCACAAAATGGAAGCCCCAATCCCAAATCAAACCATAATTGAAGATGAAATATGAAAGATCTCGCTCAAATCCCTCAAATACAACTTTCAAACCCTGAAATCGCCGAAATAAGGGTCAAATCAAGGAAGGAAACCAGAAGATCTGTGGTCTGAATCTAACAAAAGTGAAAATGAAGAAGGAGGGTGAGAGCAATCGGAGATCTGATGGGGCTAGATCTGTTGTGATGGTTGCATTAAGGAAAAAATACTGTTGGTCGGAGCTACTTGAAGAAGCGAAAAGAGGAGAAAGTATTTCAGTGTAGCTGGCGGGGGAATTTTGCCCCTTTCTGCTTTGACTGTGCTGGGAGTTGGTTCGCGGGATGGGGGCGGCGGTCGGGAGGTCCTTGGCCGGTTGCTGTGGTTGGGGGTGGTGGAAGTGCAAGGCCTTTAGTATCTCCTCGCTTTTCTGTCTCGTCTGCTCTTGCTCCCGGGTTTTCGACCCTCGTCGATCTCTCAGGTGTTGCTCCTTCTCTCCTTGCTTTCTTAATCTGCTCAGTTATAGTCGATTGATCTCTGCATCACTTGTACCCAATCTCTGGAATATCGAGGCTTTGAATTGAAACACAAAAGAGAGATCTTGTTTGCCAATCTCGCGTTTATACCATTAATGATCTTCTTTGAATAGTCCATTGTTATTGTAGGAGGCTTGATATGTCAAGTAATTACAAATAATAAAGATGTAATAAACGTAAACCAACTCCTGGCCTAAGCAAATAATTACAAGACTTCCTCCCGCTGTAGTGGAAGGGTAGTCAGGATCGATCCACGAGGAGGCGTGTCAGAGGGATCCTAGTAGCGTTGGAAATTTCACGTCTGCGTCGACCAGAAGCCTCGATTTTGACCTTGAGCCTCGATGTCAACCTCGGCTGTCGATGTTCTTTGCAACAGAAAACCTGCAGAGACAAAAACAAGTGATCGATATCGACTGGAAAGGGTCGATATCGATGTCAGTCACGAAATCGACTGGCTCAGAAGACTGCCAGTCGATACAGAAGGGTCGATATCGATGCTAGGGGTCGATATCGATGTGAAGTAAACTCCGCAGCGATGTTCGTCGTCGACTCAGAAAACTGTCGACGAACTCAGTGGTCGATATCGACGTCTGGGGTCGATATCGATGTCTTCCTGCAGTGAGTTAGTTCTTCGTCGGCAAAGAAAAGCCGAAGATTTGAGAATGGAGAGAGAAGTAATGAACAGAAATAACTCAGAGGGTTTTGGGTGTATAAAATATGTAAAAAGCAACTCCTAGGATTAGGGTTTACCACAACGTTAACCAATACATGTGATAAGATAAATAAGACGGACAATTGCGCTATTTCACCCGAGGGACAAGCTTTCGCCGTACACCAACTCTTAGGATTACTCTTGCAAATAAACCTAATTGTCTCTACCAGTTTTATGTTTATAACTCAAGTTGTTAGCATGAATCCCTTTTCTTTCGATTAAGACTAAACATAGAATCGTAGGAGGAGAGATAGACACAACGATATCGACATCAAATACTTACCTCAAGCGCGCATGGCTAACGTCGGGCTCACCCCGACCCTAAGAGCTTTGGGGAACTACTCGCTTCTCATCATGGAACTCATTGTTGATTTAAAGGAAGAAACTTGCATTAAAATAAACTCCGAAGCTTTACAACTCAACGTCAACTTTCGCAAACGTCAAACCCTAAAACTTCTCTCTAACTCTAACTCTATTGATTGTCTTGCTTGTCAATTGAATTCTAAGATTGGATTATTGGATTGGATGCTCTAACAAATCAGCCCCTAGGGCTTTATTTATAGGCTACTAATGCTCGCTATCCGAGGATTGTAACTCCTATCTAAACTATGAACTCTATCCGAACAATTAGGATAGGTCTTTTATTTTGATAAAAACTTAAAGGAAAAGATCATAAACAACTGCTAATATCAAAAAGAACGAGATAACTCATGGCTTTGATGATAGACTTCACAATCCGAGTCTCAAAATCGGATTTATCTTCTGTCGAGGTAGGGTCGATATCGACACCAGAGGTCGATATCGATGCTTGTGTTTCTGCTCGACTTGTCCAGCTTCAGTCGATGTCTATGACGATGGTCGATATCGATGCATGTATGTCGATATCGAGGCTTTCTTGTCTGGTTTGTGTGGCCTATCTCGACACTCAGAAGTCGTGTCGAAATCTAGGGTCGATATCGATGTCTCCAGTCGATATCGACCTCTTCTCAGCTTCACTTGGCTTGTTCGTTTTGACTCCGATTTCATCGAATTCCTGCATGGTTAGCTCAAAACTCGTGCAGACTCTATTTCTTATACTTTAGCTCATTCTTACACAAGTTTATATACTTTTGAAACTTTTCTTTGGAAATCAGATGAAATATGAAGTCAAAAGATGCAATAAACAAAGGTACAAATATGTACATCAAAACACCCCATACTTAGACTTGCTTGTCCTCAAGCAATAACTAAGCAATAACCAACACCTACAACACACCCTTCAAGTCTTCGCCTTTGTCAAAAGCAACATCATAAGCGGTAGCAAAGCAAAGCAAGTGAATTTAACGTCATAGCACATATTTTGGCGATCCATAGGCATATGCAATTTTGATCCAACCTCACAGGGATAATGTGTTTGCACTCAACTCTCATGTGTTTAGGCTATGAAGATCAACTCTCAACTCAATTCCATATACAATCTCATAAACATTGCAATTTATAAAAATCCATTTCGCAACCAATTATGAAAATGCAATACGAATCATCAGGAGGACTTTCGCTCAATGGAAGACTTCAAAGAAGACTCCATTCGGCGGGGTTGTAATGGGGCTTGGTATGAAATAAAAGGGTATCGAATTATTTGGCTATATGGTGCTTTTATAATTCGGGAATCAAGACTCCTAAATTTCAACACTTGCAATACCCAAACCATAACTCTTCAATGTAAGCTCAATCTTTATAATGCTCTTTCCCAACTCATCTTTATATAATATGTTCTAGGGATGCACTACAAGATGCAAACCATACTATCAACCCTTCTCCCAAGTTCTAATATACCTCTCAAAAATATAACACTTGTATGAATAAAAGACTTAAGGATTATGGCTCATGCACTATATATATATATATATATATATATATATATATATATATATATATATATATATATATATATATATATATATATATATATATATATCTTTTTTTTTCGAAAATACTAAAAATATGTGCATTTATATGGTGAGCCAAAAAATCCTTTTACAAAATATGACAAGATGAAAATATACACCAACCCATAATTTCCTTGCTTAAAACTGGACATTATGCTCTTTTCTATCCACAAGGCATTAGTCCAACCAATCTTAGTCTCAATTCCCAAATGGAGGTCAGGCTCAATTCGGCTAGGGATAATTTTGTGGAGTTTGCAATTTCAGGCTCAGGCTAATGTTCTGGCTTCAAGCAGGGATAATGCAGGGTAGGTAAAGAGAGGATAAAAATGCCTTTAAAAGATGCCTCCATCATTTAATTCTCGTAAACATAAACATATATATACATTGGTTTTGAATAACTATCACAACATTTAGAGATGCATAGGAAGAGTAAATTCACTCAAGAAAGCGGAGGGATTTTTGATGTTCTCCCTATAGGTCAAAATTCTCATAAGGATGATTTTTGTTGGATTTGCTTTTTAGCCTAGGATCATATGTGCTCAATTTCATCACAAGTTCACAATCTACATAAAAATTTTAAGACTTAGGCTAAACCATCCAAATATGCCATAGGGTTTACATGATCAAGTCAGCTATTGAGTTTTCATCATAGGACATCTAAGTAGGGTTTGAAAATAAAACAAACTTTAAAAATAAACATGTATTTTTTTTTGTATTTTTGACATTTTTGTATTTTTTTTTTAGATTTTGACATTTTATAGACGTAAAACTAAGAAAAAAAATTTAAACATGAATGCAATGCGAAGAAAAAAACCAAGTTATGACCATAAGACATGTCTTTCCCCCCTCCCCCCATACTTAAAATATACAGTGTCCTCACTGTATTAAAAAGAAGAACAAGGGTAGAGAGAAACTCACAGCGCAACCTGCGGATTCAGGTCGATTTCAGATTGGGTCGATGCCAGAAGTCGATATCTAGGTCAGTGGTCGATGTCGACTCCATCTGTCGAAGTCGAGGAAGAAGATGAAGACGAGTGCTGTCAGGTTGGTGTTGATATCGAGTATTAGGGTCGATATCGACCTCTGCTTTTCGCTCCTGAGTCCTCGATGTCGACTCCAGGAGATGGCTTGACCCTGGGGGGGGGTCGATTTCCACTGGCCTGGTCGATTTCGATTGCCTCTGCAGAAGCTTCTTTTCTTCTTCGTCGTTCCTTTTGCTTGATAACCTGAAATCTTTGTTAGAAATATAGATAAAGCACGAATTATCTCAGTTTTAAAAGTTCAAAATCCAAAAGTTAAATCCTAAAAACCATCTATGCAAAAAATTTAAAGGTTTTATGTACACGCTCTAGATTTTTGAGTCGCTAGGCCGACTTCTCCGTCAATGCTTTATGCCCCTTTTATGTAGGGACCCTTCGAGCGTGAGCCTTCTCCTGGATCATCTAGGTCCTTTTGATAGCATCTAAGTTCGGCGACCAAGGCTTCTTCATCATTAGGTTCTGCTTTGAGCGCTTTCCTTCTCTTTCTTGACCTAACTTTTGCAATATAGGCAAACCATGGAGCATTGACCCTCTCTTTAGTAGAATTATCAATAATGGGCTTAATTGATTTATCAACAATGGATGGAGGAGGGTTAGGAGTCATACCTGGGCTTACCTGTTTGGGCTCGAAACAGAAATCTTCGGGCTGAGGGGTGGTCGATGTCGACCAAGGTGGGTCAATTTCGAGAGCTTTGGTCGATGTCGACATGTGGGGGTCGATATCGACCTCTGTGACCCCATACTTAAGCTCCTAGAAGCGATCTGGCATACTCGATTTCGACCAAGGGGGGTCGATTTCGATGTTGTTAGTCGATATTGACTGGTTCCAGTCGATGTCGACCCTGCTTGCTGTTTCCGTCCTCGACAACGAAAATTTTCTAAGCTTCTCCTTAGCCGGCGAGAGGACTACTTGCTCCAGGTGCTTTGTTTCGCTCATGGTTGGGTTAAAAGAGAATTCTATCACTTCGTTCCCTATAGTAAAGGTTAGTAACCCTCGACGTACATTTATATTGGCATCAGCAGTAGCTAAGAAAGGCCTACCAAGTATAATAGGCACTACAGGATCTTCAGGCATTTCTAATACAATGAAATCAATAGGCACAAAGAACTTACCTACCTTTACCGGAACGTCATCAACTATACATGTGGGCCTGACGAATGAGTTGTCAGCCATATAAAGTTTCATGTCCACAGGTTCAAGTGCGCCAATGTTCACCTTTTGCCAAATAGAGAGAGGCATGAGACTTACACTTGCCCCTAGGTCACATAAGGCTTTATAGCGGTGTTGGCCAAGTCCTACGGTGATTGCAAACTTCCCTGGATCACTCTTTTTATCAGGGAAGTCCATCTTTGAGCACTCCTCTGCGATCTCTGCCATGGATCTCTTCTTGCTAAGGATGTCTTTGAGGAATCGAACATAGGCGGGCATCTCGCTTAGGGCTTCTGTTAGAGAGATAGTAATGTTGAGTCCTTGAATTATCTTTATGAAGCGCCTAAACTTACCTTTGGTGGGATCCTCCAATGCTTTGGAAGGGAATGGCAACGTCTTCTTTAGGAGCCAAAACGGAGGTCGGAGGGGCCTGCTGAACATCGATGTCGACTGGAGTTGGGTCGATATCGACTGGTAGGGTCGATTTCAACCTCTGCTGTGATTTCTCAGGTTCTGCAGGGTCATCGACATCGACCAAGGGGTCAACATAGTGGTCGATATCGACCTTTGGGTCGACATTGACTGGTTTGTCGATGTCGACTGGGTCTGTTTTCTCCTCCGTTTCCATCCGTGGCTTGTATACTTTGGTGCCACTCCTCAATTGCATGGCTGCGACATGGCCCGTCCCGAATTGTCCCTTAGGATTTGTAGTGAGTTGCCCAGGGAGTGTTCCGGACGGCCTAGGGATTTGTGCCGCCAATTGACCCAGTTGGGTCTCTACGTTCTTTTTCCATATGTCCATCTCCCCAATCCTTGTGGTAAGGTGATTGAGTTGAGAATGGATGGCATTGTTGGATTGATCATTCTTAGCCTAATTCCGCCTGATTTCATCCAGTACTAGTTGAAGATCATCCTTCTTTTGGTCTCTCTCCGGGTGCCCAGGAGCTCTATAAGGCGGAGGGCCCCTAGGGTTAACCGGGTTCCTTTGTGGTTGATGGAACCTTTGGTCTCCCCAATATTGGTGATTGGGACCCCTCATGTAGCGCGCCTCTTGGTGAGTCTCCACTAGGTGTACTTGTTTAGCATGGGGGCACTCGATGGTGGTGTGCCGCTGTGATCCACATTCAATGCAATCTTGGTTCGCTGAAAGGAACCTTACTTGCTTTTGGAGCTTTCTAAGTTGATCTCTATGGAATTGCTCCTTTACATCTGGATTGATTACATTGGAGGGTTCATATAAGGGCATAGATGGGGCAGGCCTCGACGATGATGATGTGTCGGAAGCCTCAGGAGTCCCATATGTGTTGTCGAACTCTACCAACCTCTCTATGGTCTCCCAAGCCTCTTGCGGAGCGAGTTCAAGGTTGCCATAGGAGGTGTAGGTGTTGATCCTCTCCTTAGTTGCAGCGTCAAGAGCATTGTATATGATCTCCTGAATTACATACGGTGGTTGGCCATACGTCGGGCATAATCGTAGTAGGTCCTTAAACCTTTCCCAAACAGTCGCCAGAGCCTCACCAGGCTTTTGTTTGAAAGCCGTGATTTTCTGTCGGATCAACGCCGTCTTAGAAGGAGGAAAGAACTTGTTGAGGAACGCGTCCTTGACTTCATTCCAGGTGCGGAGCGATCTTGGGGCTAAGCTTTCCAACCACTGCAATGCTTTCCCGGTAAGAGACCATCGAAAGGCTTTTAGTTGGACATATTCAAGACTTCGTCCATCAGCAATAGTATCACAAAGGTCTAAGAAGGTAGAAATATGTGCCATAGGGCATTCGTTAGGTTTTCCTTCATATTGGTGCCTTCTAATCTCAGTAAGGAAGTTAGGTTTTATTTCAAAATTAGAGGCAGGGATAAGAATTGCCGATTTAGGCACTGTGAGAGCGGGGTGCACATATTGCTTGGCATTCCTAGAGAGGGCATTGATTTGGGCTTCTATTTGCCTCCGGCCTTCCTCCTCCCTATCCGCATGCTCTCTAAGTGCCGCCTCTCTAGTCGTTAGGTCCTCAACCTGCTTCCTTAGTTGCTCAATAAGTTCAGCCTGGTTCGCGTTGTCTGCCATGATTCTTTGAGCTTGGGCCCTTAGATGGAAATAACGCTCAGGGTCGTCTACTCCTTCAAATTCAGGTGGGCGATCAGCGCGTCGCATACACCTGCAAAACCACACTAGGTAGAGACGTAAGATAGACTACTAGGGCGCGATTGATTGCCTCCCCGGCAACGGCGCCAATTTGTTGTTGCAGGAGGCTTGATATGTCAAGTAATTACAAATAATAAAGATGTAATAAACGTAAACCAACTCCTGGCCTAAGCAAATAATTACAAGACTTCCTCCCGTTGTAGTGGAAGGGTAGTCAGGATCAATCCACGAGGAGGCCTGTCAGCGGGATCCTAGTAGCGTTGGAAATTTCACGTCTGCGTCGACCAGAAGCCTCGATTTCGACCTTGAGCCTCGTTGTCATCCTCGGTTGTCGATGTTCTCTCAAACAGAAGACCTGCAGAGACAAAAACAAGTGGTCGATATCGACTGGAAAGGGTCGATATCGATGTCAGTCACGAAATCGACTGGCTCAGAAGACTGCCAGTCGATACAGAAGGGTCGATATCGATGCTAGGGGTCGATATCGATGCGCAGCAAACTCCGCAGCGATGTTCGTCGTCGACTCAGAAAACTGTCGATGAACTCAGTGGTCGATATCGACGTCTAGGGTCGATATCGATGTCTTCCTGCAGTGAGTTAGTTCTTCGTCGGCAAAGAATGGCCGAAGATTTGAGAATGGAGAGAGAAGTAATGAACAGAAATAACTCAGAGGGTTTTGGGTGTATAAAATATGTAAAAAGCAACTCCTAGGATTAGGATTTACCACAACGTTAACCAATGCATGCGATAAGATAAATAAGATGGACAATTGCGCTATTTCACCCGAGGGACAAGCTTTCGCCGTACACCAACTCTTAGGATTACTCTTGCAAATAAACCTAATTGTCTCTACCAATTTCATGTTTATAACTCAAGTTGTTAGCATGAATCCCTTTTCTTTCGATTAGGACTAAACATAGAATCGTAGGAGGAGAGATAGACACAACGATATCGACATCAAATACTTACCTCAAGCGCGCATGGCTAACGTCGGGCTCACCCCGACCCTAAGAGCTTTGGGGAACTACTCGCTTCTCATCATGGAACTCATTGTTGATTTAAAGGAAGAAACTTGCATTAAAATAAACTCCGAAGCTTTACAACTCAACGTCAACTTTCACAAACGTCAAACCCTAAAACTTCTCTCTAACTCTAACTCTATTGATTGTCTTGCTTGTCAATTGAATTCTAAGATTGGATTATTGGATTGGATGCTCTAACAAATCAGCCCCTAGGGCTTTATTTATAGGCTACTAATCCTCGCTATCTGAGGATTGTAACTCCTATCTAAACTATGAACTCTATCCGAACAATTAGGATAGGTCTTTTATTTTGATAAAAACTTAAAGGAAAAGATAATAAACAGCTGCTAATATCTAAAAGAACGAGATAACTAATGGCTTTGATGATAGACTTCACAATCCGAGTCTCAAAATTGGATTTATCTTCTGTCGAGGTAGGGTCGATATCGACACCAGAGGTCGATATCGATGCTTGTGTTTCTGCTCGACTTGTCCAGCTTCAGTCGATGTCTATGACGATGGTCGATATCGATGCATGTATGTCGATATCGAGGCTTTCTTGTCTGGTTTGTGTGGCCTATCTCGACACTCAGAAGTCGTGTCAAAATCTAGGGTCGATATCGATGTCTCCAGTCGATATCGACCTCTTCTCAGCTTCACTTGACTTGTTCGTTTTGACTCCGATTTCATCGAATTCCTGCATGGTTAGCTCAAAACTCGTGCAGACTCTATTTCTTATACTTTAGCTCATTCTTACACAAGTTTATATACTTTTGAAACTTTTCTTTGGAAATCGAATGAAATATGAAGTCAAAAGATGCAATAAACAAAGGTACAAATATGTACATCATCCATGAATTTATTATTGACCATAGGAAAAAATAAAAAGTGCTATGATTCCAGGAAACATATAACCATCTTCACCGGCCATAGGTATTTCATACTCTTATATGGAAACTCTTGTTTCTGGATGCTGATTTATGTACCTCTGATTTCATATGTTGAAACCTTGCAAATGGACACTGAATGCTTGTATCTGGAAACTGATTTTTATGACTCTGATGTGTGGAAGTTGAGTGTTGTATGTGAACCGAGTGTGAATTCATATTTGATTAGGAAACAAAAGGAAAATAGATTTTACTTCTATCTTTACGTGACAAGAAGTAAGGAACCTCACAACAATTTGAACAAAAGCAAGAAAAAGATCTCACAAGGAGAAGCACTCCTGGCAAAAAGAAGCCATGAATCAACCAAGATTAGGAGAAACCATGGGATGATGAGTAACCAAATGACAAACTTATGTGTTAAACCCTCTAATGCAATTCCAAAAAAGAATAATCGAAAAGCCTACAAAGAGCCTGATAGGGGAAGAGCAATCAAGCTCAAAGGAAAGAAGATGAAGAACAACTTGACAAATCGAACAAGGTCCACTGGACTACTACCAGGTGCTCTCCACCAACTCCTTACCTCATCTTTTATCTCCGATTTCATTCTTATGTCTGGAAGTTGAATCTGACCCATTATGTTCAAAAAAGGAATGCTCCCTTGATCTTATGCATATATGTTGTCTATTATCTTCGCTCCTTGCTTCTTCGATTTTATCTGAATTATAGGGTAGAATTAGACAAGGACACCGCTAGTAAAGATATATGCTCTAACGACAAAACCAACCCTATAGCTAAAAGACCAAACTTGAATAAGACTAGGGAACCGTCTTTGTTGGTTGGCTTTGAGATGATTGAATTATTCACGCCTCCTGTTTGCAGCTGGCTGTTGTTAATAGGAGGAAATCGAGTTCTTAAATACAAAAATAAATATATATAAATGTAAACCGCCTCCTAGCCTATGCAAATAATTACAAGACTTCCTCTCGTTGTAGTGGAAGGGTAGTCAGGATCGATCCACGAGGAGGTGTGTAGCGGGATCCTAGTAGCGTCGGAAATCTCACGTCTTTCTTCGACCAGAAGCCTCGATCTCGACCTTGGTGCTCGATGTCGACCTTGGCTGTCGCTCCTCTCTGTAACAGAAGACCTGCAGAGACAAAAACAAGCAGTCGATATCGACTAGGGAAGGTCGATATCGATGTTAGCAGACGAAATCGACTGGCTCAGAAGACTGCCAGTCGACACAAGTGGTCGATATCGAGGTGGGAGGGTCGATATCGATGTTCAGCAACTTAGCAGGGACGGTCGTCGTCGACTCAGAAAACAGTCGACGAAACTCCGTGGTCGATATCGACATCTGTTGGTCGATATCGATGTCTTCTCCTGCAAAGTTGTTAGCTTTTGTCGGCAAAGAAAGGCCGAAGACTTAAGGATGAATGAGGATGCGATGAACAGAAATAAAGACAGTGGTTTTGATGAATTAACTTATATAAAAAGCAACTCCTAGGATTAGGGTTTACCACAATGTTAACCAATGTATGCGATAAGGTAAATAAGACGGACAATTGTGCTATTTCACCCAAGGAACAAGCTTTCGCTGTCCACCAACTCTTAGGATTACCCTTGCAAATAAACCTAATTGTCTCTACCAATTTTATGTTTATAACTCAAGTTGTTAGCATGAATCCCTTTTCTTTCGATTAGGACTAAACATAGAATCGTAGGAGATGATATAGACACAACGATATCAACATCTAACACTTACCTCATGCACGCATGGCTAACGTCGGGCTCACCCCGACCCTAAGAGCTTTGGGAGACTACTCGCTTCTCATCATGGAACTCATCTTTGATTGAAAGAAATAAACTAGCATTTAAACTATAAACTCCGAAACTTTACAACTCAACGTCGGCTTTCGCGAACGCCAAACCTTAAAACTTCTCTCTAACTCTATTGCTATTGATTGTGTGTCTGTGTCCATTCTTGAATGCCAGCCCCCTAGAGCTTTATTTATAGGCTACTAACCCTTGCTAGCCAAGGATTGTATCTTCTATCTAATTTATAGATTTTATCCAAATAAGTAGGATAGATCTTTTATTTTGATAAAATTCTAATAACTTGATAAAACTTAAAGGTAAATCTCAGCTGCTATCTATCTAATTATTACAAGATAATTCGTGGCTTTGAAGATAGAATTGCCAATCAAAGTCTCGAAAACATGTCTATCTTCTATCGAAATAGGGTTGATATCGACTAGGAAGGTCGATATCGATGTCTGTGTTTCTGCTCGACGGGCTCAACTTCACTCGATTCCTGGGTTGAGGTCGACATCGATGATGTAAGGTCTATATCGAGTGCTTTTCTCTGCTTTGTGATGGTCTGTCTCGACACTCAGTTCTGTGTCGATGTACTGTAGTCGATGTCGACCTTGTCAGTTCGATATCGACCTCTCTTCTGCTCTCTTTGGTTTCTCTGTTTTGACTCCGATTTCACTCGAATTCCTGCATGGTTAGCTCAAAACTTGTGCAGACTCTATTTCATGTACTTTATCCCATTCTTACACAAGTTTATATTCTTTTGAACCTTTTCTTTGGAAATCGAATGAAATATGATGTCAAAAGATGCAATAAAAAGAGGTACAAATATGTACATCAGCTGCATCCTTGGATAAAGATCTTATTAGTCCTAGTACTCCATCTCATTGTGCTTATTGATCAATTTTTCAATCTTTTGTGTATTCCCCTGAAAGCTTTAAGATCTTGTGAACCTGAGAACCTCAGCCTCTTCTCGAACTGGTTTTTTCCGACATGCTTGACTCTCCCTTTGTATGATTTTAATTATTATCTGATTAGGTGGAACCTGAACCTTAATATTGACAAGGAATATAGTATGTTGGCTGTCTTAAGAGTTTGGATTAAAAAGACATGATCCCTCTTTTATGGCACCAAAAGGGTTACCTTATTCTCACTTGTGTGATTGGATTTCAGGTGTACATGGAAAAAAGAAAGGGCTGTACCAGGGACAAAAGTGACCAAGAAGAGTGGATCCATTTGATCGGAACAAGACAGAAACACGCTGAACAAACACAAACCCAAATAAAATGACAACATGAGATATGATCCAATTTATCAACACTTTGTGCTGACATTCTTGGGGTCGTTGTTGAGTGGGCTGGTTGTTCAGTTCTGTTGCTCTCAATGCCAAAGTCCAATGAAGACAAGGTCCCGAACTCAACAACCCTTGAACCCACAGGAAACTAAATAAGAAACTGAACCTATAACTATAACTGACGATCTCTTGAATCTAGTAGACCTGTCCAATAGCACCTCAAATTTGCTTTTGACGGAAAAGAAAATTGAACCTATTACCAACGACATGAAAATTCCTTATGATAAACATACACCCAGTTGGAAAAAGAAGACATCACGATCCAATAACAAAAAGAACCTAGGAGGAAACATGTGTAAGTGTATCCTTGTGTACCTCACTTGCCAAAAAATTACTAGCGTAGTAAGTAATAAAATTTCATGTTTTGACCACAACAATAGTGACCCAAGATGTTTTTGTACAAATGACATTGGGATACCGAAAGCAAGTCTCTATAGGACTTGTGACAACAACCCTATTTTCGTGGGAGAGTAGCAAAACGTAAGCACCAAATGACCCTAAGGAAACTAATAAAGAAAACTGAGAACGGGACAATATTTTAAAAAATAGCCTTGAAATGAAAATCTGTACGTGGAATTGTTGTGGTATTGGAAAAAGAAACCTATGGACAGAGGTAGAAATTTTCTGTAAAATTTAGAATATCCAAATCATGGTACTTATGGAAACTAAGACTGAAATCCAACCCCGTGAGTCGAGTTGGAAAAAGGCGGGCTTCGACTCTATGAGTTGGACGCCTGCGAGAGGAAGGTCAGGCGGACTTTGTGTTCTTTGGAAAGACTATGAGATGACCATGGGGAATATAACGATAATAAACACAGACGATCGATTTACTACCTTAACAATCAAAGATCATAATAAGGGAGTGCACTTTGCGTGTTGTTTTGTATATGCGCCTGCGCGAGAATGTGATAAAGTTGCATTCTAGCCCAGGCTTCGGGACCACATTCTTGAGCTTGATCTCCCAAGCATTGTTATGGGTGACCTCAACGAAATTCAAAGTTCATCCGAAAAAATGGGGGGTATCCTGCATGGCCCGAATAGGTTCAACAAATTGTTGTCCTTTAAAGACCAATGTAGTTTGATTGATATTCCGTCTGTAGGTAATGTGTTTACGTGGAGAAAAAATAGAACAAATGTAGACAATATTTATGGGAAACTAGACAGAACTTTAGTCCATGATCGAATTCTACAATGGTACCCAAACATCGCAACCAGAAATCATGCTTTTTCTTTTTCGGACCATTGCCCAATATCGATAGAACTCAACTCAATTCAGAACAGGAAAGCTAGACCCTTTAAATTTGAGAAATGTAGACTCACAGAAAAGGTTATCGCAATATTGTTTTTCAAGCTTGGAGGATGAACTGTGTAGGATCCCACATGTATCAATTGACCAAAAAGACTCAACTCCTTAAAAGGTTAACTAAAGAATGGAACAAAACTACTTTCGGGAACATCTTTCGCCAATTGAAAGAAATCGAAGAAAAGCTTCTAGAAATACAAACAAACCCCAATCAAAATCTACAAAATGACAACAATGCTAGACAACTTCGATTAATCAATCAAAAAGAATAAAATATTAAAATATCATTATTCGATGAACGGGGGGTGCGATTCAAATATTCAAATATAATTCACAACTATGCTAACTCCCTTATCAAGCAAATAATACAAAAATCCCTCCCGATGTAGTGGTAGGGTAATTCAGGATCGAATCCACGAGTAGGTATGTCAGCGCTTCCCTTGTTGTAATCACGATCAAGCTTTCGACCTCAGAAGACACTTGATATCGAGGTGTCTGATCGATATCGACCTCAGTTCTTGTCGATTTCCACTGGATTCCTGCACAAGACAAAAGCAAACCAAATCGACGTCGAGACAGACCTCGATATCGACGTTAGTCCTCGATATCGACCTTTGACATCCGATTTCGATGTCTATTACAGAAACTTCAATACGTAACCTATGTGTCGGAAAAGTGTCCGAAGAGCGTAGAATGGTTGTAGAAAGATGGTCAGAAATCAAAACTTAGACTTTATATCAAATTCAATTAATTAAAAGCTTCCAAAGTCGGGGATTTATGCCACAACGATAACAATGCAAGTATGGTGCTAAAGTTATGAAATTTAATGTCTTTCCGTCAAATAACTTTCGTTACCAATACTTAGGTGATTAGAGGCTCTCACATAGTTCCTAAGAGTTACTATCCAATTCATGAGTAATCCAAGTTCACAATATGAGTGGCTTTCACTTTAATAATGCAAATAATGAATCTCCCTAACTTTCGCAAAGGATCATGCATAGGATAGAAGACATAATCGCATAAAAGATCATACCTTTGATGCACTTACCCTACATCGCTATCGTCGGGCTCACCCCGACCCTAGAAGTGGGTTGACTACTCGCTTCCCATCATGCAACTCACCATCATCATTGAAAGAAAACTAATTTGTGTTGCAAAGGAAAGAAAGATTACAACCGAACCAACCCAATTCCGGTCTCGCTTCCACCAACCTCACTCGGCCTCTTCTCTCTCTCTCTCTTCAAATTCTTTGCGATAAACTACTAAAACTGATTGCTTGGATGATTAAACTCAGCCCTAACGGCCTCTAGATATAGATATCGAACTTTGCCTTCCAAAGACTCGAAAACTTATCTTTATTCTCTAAGATAAAACTTAAATAAGTAAAAAACTAAAAACTCTATGGTAAAACTAGTAATGGATGTAGTCTGGTGTTGATGATAGGAAATCTCGACTCTAGGATAGACGTGCAAGCTTCAGATAGAATTCTATCAAAATCTGAGTCGGACTTCTCTGCTGAACAACATCGATATCAACGTTAGACATTGATATCCACCTCGATTTATCTCTATCTCGAGCACTCCTTCTTCTCCTCGGATTGGCAGTCGACTTCTATCAATAAGCTCGATCTAGGCACTCGATATCGACCATGGATCCTCGATATCGACCTTGTATGTCGACATGCTGTGCTTTCCTCTTGCTCGATTCCTGCCTCACTGCTGCACTCGATGTCGAGGTTCTTCAGTCGATTTCGACCTCTTCTGAAGACTTCGAGTTCTTTTTTCGCTCTTCCAAATCTGTCCATTTTCGTCCTGTTTTCTGCGAAATCACATAGAAACTCGTGCAGACCCATATATTTGACAATTATGCATAAACTACACTAATCCAATGTTTTCCCACTAATATGCCTGCAAATGAATGATAAAATGGACTTAAATGTGCATAGAAAATATCGCAATTTGCGCGCACATCAAACACCCCAAACTTAAGCTTGCTTGTCCCCAGCAATACCTTTAATGGTCATTCAGGGGAAGAAAGTAAACCCTTAACATCATAGATTCATTTTTCATATGTCCCTACAATCAATTTCCATCCTCGATAAGGTACTAATGTCAAACAAATCCATGCTTGTGCATAAAAGCAATTTCATACTTATAAAAGGAGGTTTATACGTATAAAACAATTTCGGCGACATAGCATTAATAATCAAGAGGAATTTTTCAAGCTATAGAGAATTAGATTGGTAAAAGGCTAAAGGTGGGCTAATATTTGGCCATGTGGTGTTAAATCCGGGGAATATTACTTTCTTTCCACATTCCTTCTTCATAATATCTCACCTTTCACTCATCGCTCGATGCTTTTTTCATTATAATGCTTTTACCTCTCTAACCTTAGCACCGCCTTCTCGCGAGTCGCAAACATGGGTGTCATGAATGGCCCCGGATACTTAGTACTTCGGACTCCTCACCTTATGTCCCATCTTGCTGAACGAACATCTCAACGAGCAAGGTCGACCTACCTTTATCTCCTAAGGTGATCGGATTTTTTCTCACTCATTAAATTTTCCATAATCATAAATTTCTTTCATTCCTGCCAACCACTTCAGTAATAATACACAACTCCATATAGTAACTCCAAAGATGACATCCATTCTCGAACTTGTCCCCGGATAGGGTATAAGGTATAAAATATGGGCAATATGTAATATTTGTGGAGCAATAATGATCATGATATAGTAAGGCTCATGTATGGCTTGTGACTTTTGCAAATATGCATAGGTAAGGCTAGGATATGAACTTTTGTAAGCACTTGTATGGAAATATATAAAAGTCCTCCATCATCTTATCATGCACATGTGAAAAGCAACTTCAAAATTTTTTTACCTCCTTTATTTTTTTTTCTTTTTGCACTTCATTGGGACTTCCCTTAACTAGGAAATTTCATGTTAAATCTCTAATGAATCTAATTTTGCATCGTAGAGCTCTTTTTTATACTTCCATGACTATTTTTTTTTATTCACAATTTTTGATGGGGGTCATTTTTTTTTCCAAATTAAAACATGATAAAGGTAAATATGCAATCTTTAAATAACCATGTAATATGCATGAACTATATAACTAAAATATGCAAAAACTTATGAAAAATTTCAAAATATGCTAAAAATATGCAAGTAAGCCTTTCCCCCACCCCATACTTAAAGATTACAGTGTCCTCACTGTATTAGAACTAGGGTTAAGAAATAAACTTACTAAACCTTCACAAATTTCAGGAGTCGAAGAATACTGCAGTGATGGTCGATATCGACCTTGCAACATCGAAATCGATCTCTTTCATCAATATCTGGCTCAAGCTTGAGGGTGATCCAGCCTCGACCACAAGCCCATCTAAATCGACCTTAAGGTCGATGTCGATCTTTAACATCGATATCGATGCTTCATTTTTGCTCTCTTTCTCCTCTTTCCTGCAACTTGTTAAAAATAAAACCAAAACAAAAACAATGCAATAATAATGTAAAGTCTTAAACCAAAGATGTCCAAAACCAAAAACTAATTATCTTTGTTACACGCTCTAGACTTTTAAGTCGCTAGGCCGACTTCTTCCATTTCGCCTTCAAGGCGGCATCTGTAGAGCCCATGTGGCTTGGGCCTCAAACAACACTCCTTTCTTATCTCGTAGCTGCATTCTACCTGGATGGATTTGATTTACAGTGAAAGGTCCCATCATCTTATCTTTGAATCTAGTAGGGAACCATTGATCTTTTGATTTGGCGACATACACCTTGTCTCCTATCTCATATTGGTTCGAATCATCATCGGCTACCCTACACAAGCGCACATGCAAAGGCACACCTCTTCAAAATAATGATAAATCTTTTATTGAGATGGAACAGGAGGAATCCGTACCTTGACTTACCTTCTTCTCTGTCTGTGGCTCAGGTCGACATCCATATTCAGTGGTCGATATCGAGCTCTGTTGTACTCGTAGAGGTTCAGTCGATTTGGAGTGGTTACTGTTGATATGATCAGGTCGATTTCGACCCTCAGAGATCGATATCGAGGTCTTTGCTTCTCCTTTCTCAGCATCTGTGGTAGTCGATTTCGGCTTTAGGGCATGGTCGATATCGACCCTGCTACCTGATTTCGATGTTCCTATTCCTCCACCGTCGACCCCATACTTATAACCTAACATAGAATCTTGAACATTGTTAGTCAATATCGACTTACCTGGGTCGATGTCGATGTTCAGTTTGGCTTCTTCGTTCAAGACTGCCACAACCTCCTCCACTTGGGCTTCTATGGCCCTCTTTTCAAGCTCTTCCGGTGTCATACTCCTTACCTTGGCTTCTCCACACGTGATGTAGACACCATTGATGGCCTTAATCTCCATTGGCCCTTCATTGTTCCTCACCGTCTTGTTGAAGGCATACTCTATCACCTCGTCACTTATTGTGAATGAGAGCAATCCCTTTTTTACGCTGATGTTGGCATCCACAGTTGCTAGGAATGACCTACCTAAAATAATGGGACAATCAGGGTCCTCCGCTATATCAACAACTAAGAAATCAGCAAGGACAAAGAATTTACCTACTTGTACTGGCACATCAGTTACCATCCCTGTGGGAATTACTACCGTATTGTTTGCCATGTATAACTTTGCATCCACGAGCTCCAGAGGACCTATCTTTACCTTGTGCCATATGGTTAGTGGCATCATGCTAACGCTAGCGCCCAAACCAACTAAAGCATTAAAGCGATATCGACCTAAGCCTATAGCGATAGAAAACATACCTGGGTCCACCGCTTTTGTGGTAGCTCCAATCTGTTGCACTCCTCTGTGATCTCAGAAAGCGATCGCTTCTTACCCAATATGTCCTTATAGAACCTTACATACGATGACATCTCGTGAAGTGCTTCTGTGAATGGTATTGAGACGTTGAGTCCTTGAAGCATCTTCACGAACCGCTGAAATTTCTTTTCCGCTGGGTCCTTAATCATCTTCCTTATTGGGAATGGCAACACCTTCTTATTCCCTGCGGTTGGAGTGAGATCGACATCGACTTGATGGGGGTTGACATCGATTGGAGGAGTCCATTTCTATGGTGATACATCAGCAGGGTCGACATCGACAGGAAGGTCGACATCGACGTCACCTTGGTCGATATCAACAGGGGGGTCGATATCGATGTTCCTTATAGGGCTTTCTTCTCCGCTTTTTGCTCGGGCGTTTGGACTTGATACCCACTCCTTAGAATCATCGCCGCTATGTGTCCAGTGGTTTTGCCCTTTTGATTGGGCACAATTGATCCAGGGAATGATCCTGACGCTTTGGGTATTGCTTCCGCCAATTAACCCATTTGGGTCTCCATGTTGCGCTTCCAAACGTCGATCTCCCCAAGCCTAGAATTGATGCCCTGTAGCTCAGTATGGACGGAGTTGTTGGCTTGTTTGAACTCAACATGGTTCCTCCGCATCTCATCAAGAATGATCTGTAGGTCATCCTTCCTTGTCTCCCGCTCAGGGTGCCCTGGTGCTCCATATGGTGGGGGATCCCTTTGATAGAAGCGTTGATCTCCCCAATATTGTTGATTTCCCCCTCCATAGGAGCCTCTCATCCACTAGGCTTCCTCATGTTGTTCCGCCATAGATACTTGCTCAGTATGTGGACAGGCACTAGTGTTATGCCTTGTTGAGCCACATTCTTGACAAGTTTGATTGCTGCTCAGGAACCTGACTTGCTTTTGAAGGCGGCATGTCTGATCGTTATGGAATTGTTGCCGCACATCAGGATCTATCTCCCTTGGAATCTCACGTAATGGCATTGATGGGGGCATGCCTTGAATCATAGGCCGCAGCAGTGCCAAACGTATTGTCGAAGTTCACGAGCCTCTCAATAGTCTCCCAGGCCTCCGTTGGTGTGAGCTCAATGTACCGATAGGAGGTATATGAGTTGATCCTCTCCTTATTCGACGCATAAAGGGAATTGTAGAATATCTTCTGGATGACATATGGAAGTTGCCCATGTGTCGGGCATGACCTCAGCAAGTCCTTAAAACGCTCCCACGCCTGTGCTAATGTTTCACCTGTCTTTTGTTTGAAAGTCGTGATCCTTTTTCGTAGCATCACCGTTTTAGAAGGTGGAAAGAATTTGTTCAGGAATGCGTCCTTCACCTCTGCCCAAGTTCTCAGCGAGCGTGGAGCCAAACTCTCAAGCCATTGCAATGCCTTCCCTGCCAAAGACCATCAAAAAGATTTCAGTCTCACATACTCTAGATTTACACCATCAGCAATTGTTTCACATTAGTCCATAAACGTAGAGATGTGTTGTAGTGTGCATTCATTAGGTCTTCCTGCAAAAGTATTTCTTTTTATTTCAGATAGGAAGTTAATTTTAATTTCATAATTTGAAGGAAGAATAAGTGTAGCGAATTCAGGAACATGAAGCGGCAGATGCATGTATTGCATCGCCATCTGTGGATACTGATTGAGCCGCTCTTGGGCTTGTCTGCGCGCATCCTCCTCCCTATTAGCACGGGCTCACTCTGCAGCAGGTGCCACCCTCTCAGCAGCGATTGTAGCATTATGGTCCTTAATCTCCTTCCTCAACCGCTCTATCGTCTCAGCCTCCGTTCATTGTCCGACATGATTTGAATAGCTCTGGTGCTAAAGTTATGAAATTTAATGTCTTTCCGTCAAATAACTTTCGTTACCAATACTTAGGTGATTAGAGGCTCTCACATAGTTCCTAAGAGTTACTATCCAATTCATGAGTAATCCAAGTTCACAATATGAGTGGCTTTCACTTTAATAATGCAAATAATGAATCTCCCTAACTTTCGCAAAGGATCATGCATAGGATAGAAGACATAATCGCATAAAAGATCATACCTTTGATGCACTTACCCTACATCGCTATCGTCGGGCTCACCCCGACCCTAGAAGTGGGTTGACTACTCGCTTCTCATCATGCAACTCATCATCATCATTGAAAGAAAACTAATTTGTATTGCAAAGGAAAGAAAGATTACAACCAAACCAAGCCAATTCCGCTCTCGCTTCCACCAACCTCACTCGGCCTCTTCTCTCTCTCTCTCTACAAATTCTCTGCGATAAACTACTAAAACTAATTGCTTGGATGATTAAACTCAGCCCTAATGGCCTCTAGATATAGATATCGAACTTTGCTATCCAAAGACTCGAAAGCATATCTTTATTCTCTAAGATAAAACTTAAATAAGTAAAAAACTAAAAACTCTATGGTAAAACTAGTAAAGGATGTAGTCTGGTGTTGATGATAGGAAATCTCGACTTTAGGATAGACCTGCAAGCTTCGGATAGAATTCTATCAAAATCTGAGTCGGACTTCTCTGCTGAACAACATCGATATCGACGTTAGACATCGATATCGACCTCGTTTTATCTCTATCTCGACCACTCCTTCTTCTCTTTGGATTGACACTCGACTTCTATCAATAAGCTCGATCTAGGCACTCGATATCGAACATGGATCCTCGATATCGACCTAGTACGTCGACATGCTCTGCTTTCCTCTTGCTCAATTCCTGCCTCACTGCTGCACTCTTTGGATTGGCACTCGACTTCTATCAATAAGCTCGATCTAGGCACTCGATATCGAACATGGATCCTCGATATCGACCTAGTACGTCGACATGCTCTGCTTTCCTCTTGCTCAATTCCTGCCTCGTGCAGACCCATATATTTGATAATTATGCATAAACTACACAAATCCCATGTTTTCCCACTAATATGCATGAAAATGAATGATAAAATGGACTTCCATGTGCATAGAAAATATGGCAATTTGCGCGCATATCAATCATAAAGTTTAATGGAACCAGAGAGCGAAAATAAAACACCTGAAGCTTTTCGATACAAACTCGAGGTACTTCCACAAAGTTGCTACGGGAAGAAGAAACAGAAAAAATAATTAGAGAAATAACAACCCAAGAAAGGATGACAATAATTGGAGAAGAAAATATCAAGAAAGAGATTCGTGGGGACTTTGAAAAGAGATTCAGGAAAGAACAAATAAATGAACGCCTTATGGGAGAATATCTTAATTTGATAAACCCTGAAATTTCAGAAGAGGACATCAACCACCTTATAAATCTGATCACTAACCAAGAAGTAAAAAATGCGATTTTCACGATTGGAAAAGCTAAGTCCCCTGGACCAGATGGAATGACGGCTGAATTCTACCAAAAATACTGGGACATAGTTGGCCCGTCGGTCACCAAAGCAATAAAAGGTTTTTTCCAATCTGGAAGAATGCTGAAACAAATCAACCAGACCTTTATCTTGTTAATCCCTAAATGTGAAAATCCAAAAACCACAAACAATTATAGACCTATAATCTTTTGTTCGACTATATACAAGGTAATTGCGAATATTCTGGTAGATAGAATGAAAAAAATTCTACCGAAAATAATGCACCCACTTCAAGGAGCCTTTATTTATGATAGAGCGATTCAAGACAATGTACTTATAGCGCATGAAATATTCCACTAATTCAAAATTAGAAAGGGATGAGTTGGATGGATTGCAATAAAACTAGATATGAAAAAAGCATATGATAGAATGGACCGGAATTTCCTTCTAGCAGTTATGTCCAAATTTGCCTTTTGCCAGAAATATTGTGGATGGATAAAAGTGTGCATTCAAACTGTTTCATTTTCCATTCTGGTGAATGATGAACCAATAGAATCTTTTACCACTCATAGAGGTTTGTGATAAGGTGACCCAATATCTCCGTACCTATTTATCATAGGTGCCGAGATCCTTGCTAGAAAACTACGACGACAAAGTCAACAATTACGACATACAATTGGATTTCAACTATCCAGAAATGGAACTACCATACCATTCGTCTCTTTTGCCGATGACATCATGATATTTACCAAGTCGACTTCGGAAGCATGTCTCACGGTGAAAAGCATTCTGGATGACTATTGTCGGATCTCGGGCCAAAAAGTCAACTACCAAAAATATGCATTCCAAGCTACAAAAGGGATTACAAATGACCAAAAACAAAGAATCCAAACCTGCCTCCAGATTTCCAACCAAACTGCGCTCGACAAATATCTCGGATGCCGAATCATTAACGACAGAGTGAACAAGAATACTGTCAAAGAAGTTCTTGGGAAAACTAAGAATCAGCTAACAAAATGGAGGGCTAATGAACTTACTCAACAAGGAAGAGCAACCTTAGTCAAAATGAATCCCGCGGCAAAACCCACTTATATAATGCAGAACTTTATGCTCCCGACAACAATGCATAAAGAACTCGACCAGATAAACAGAAGTTTCTTTTGGAATAAGGATTTCAAATATAAACCACTCATTGGGTGGGATAAAGTGTGCAGACCGAAGAATGAAGGTGGACTGGGACTCCATAAAACGAAAGATATGAATAAGGCGCTGCAGATGAAATTACTATGGAAAATACTTGCGGAACCACATAATGAATGGGTTAAAATTGTTAGAGAAAAATATCTGAAGGACAATGAAATATGGAATTATACAAGGAAAAAGAACACTTCATGGCAATGGGCAAAAGTAATGGAGATAAAAGAAGAATTTTGTGAAGGATTAATTTGGCAAGTTGGTAATGGGAAAACTATTAAATTTTGGAGAGATAAATGGATAAACTTAGATTTTCACCTTCTAGAAAAAAGCCTGCATAACCAAATGGACGAACAACAAACGATTGACCAATACATAAACCCAGATAAGACATGGAATAGAGATAAACTAGGAAAAAACCTCCCCCAGATGTGGTGGACCAAATCTGTCATGTATTTATTCCTTCTAATGAAATCGAAGATAGACTGTATTGGAAACCCAGTAAAAATGGGTGGTTCTCCACTGCTAGTGTGGTAGATCACATCAAATGAGCGAGAAGAACGAACTCGGAAAGAATAGAATGGATATGGAAAATCGATTGCCCGCCAAAGATAAAAAAAATTCTTTGGAAGAACCTACTAAATGGTACGCCTACGAAGATCAGACTGCGAAACAAAGGAGTGGATGTTCCTTTGGATTGCTCGCTCTGTAACCATAACGAAGAAAATTCGACCCATTTATTTACCGAATGTCACGTTACTCTGAGAATTGTTGGAAGAATAGATAAACATATTGAGCGAATAGTGCGAAATACAGATAAAATAGGTAAAACATACAAAGATATAATTTCAGAAATCTTTGCTAAGCTGTCTCTTGAGCAGAGCTCAACTCTGGCTTTCTCCCTGTGGGGAGTTTGGGCCTTGAGAAATAAAATTGTGTTTGACAACAATGATACCGGAAATTTGCAATATTGGATAAAACACATTGACCAACTACGAATTAGGAAGAAAAAAGCACAGAGTGAGACTCTTGATGAAAATATGGTAACCGAAACACCAAACACCCACCAAATAAATGGGAGAAACAAAAGCTGGTAAAATGGAAAAAAAAACCCCCAAGATGGTTTTGTGAAACTTAATTTCGATGGAGCGAAAGTTGACTCAGGCCTAGCTGCTTCAGGATTTGTCATTCGTGACTGCCTCGATACGGTTCTTGCTTGCGGGGCTCAGAGTTATAGTTCGGCCTCAGTCTTACAAGCCGAGTGCTTCGGGCTCCATGCTGGCCTTCATGAAGCCATTAGGATGGGCTTCTCACACTTGGAAGTGGAGGGCGACTCTTTGTTGATTATCAACGCTTGCAAAGGAACTTGGAAGGTTCCATGGGAGATCGAGATGTTGGTTTCGGACGTCCTTGGTTTATGCATAATCTTCGTCGATGTCTCCTTTTCTCACATTTACAGGGAAGGCAATGGTGTCGCTGATAGGATGGCTCACATTGGACTTTCGTCAACACTTTTTTTTTTGTCCCCCTCAGCTGAAATAGAATCTCTCGTCCGTCAGGACACCCTTGGACGCTGGTTTAACCGTGGTTGTCCAAGCCCAAATATATAGAAAAACCATTTTTTTGTGACAAAAGTAACCCAATCCAAACATGTTATGTGATTTATATGATTTAATCTTTCAAAAGTATCTATTTGAGAACTAACTAAGATAGATAGTTATTAGAATAATGACACAATTTTATGCTAAAATGCATGGTATTTTTGGTATTTTTGACATTTTCTATTTTTTTTCTTTTGATTTTCTTAAATTTTATGCAAAGTAATTCAAATATGCTCAAAATGCTTGCAAAACTAACCCAAAACTTGAGAAATTAAAACTTAGACTTACAGAAACCCTCTTACCCACACTTAAACGTTTCATTGTCCTCAATGAACATGTAAAGGCTCGGATTTTCAAATTTTGATTTCAGATAAAAGAAATTAAAAAACAAATTTAATTAAGATATTTCAAGAAAAACTCGTTCTCAATTTAATAAATCAAACTCAAAACTCTTAAAGCGAATTCCGGCCCAATTTTGAACTTTTAAAGACCGATTCCGTCTTTCACCTTGGGATTCAAATTTCTTCGGATAAAAATATTCTATCGGTTTTAAAAATCTAATTGATTGAGAGAGCGGAATTCCGAAAACCAATCGTCGGAAATTCAAATTTTCGACTTCGGGACCACAATTTTCGTCCTCTTTCACCCATCCTTATCCAAATCTGTACAATTGGTCCCCACTTTGACAAATTTCAACCTTCAACTCATCTCTTCCAATTTTGGCAAATTCTATCCCCTCTTTTCCTCCCTCCATTCTTTGATTCCCCTTCCTTTGGAAAACAAACAACATCCTATCTTAATAAAAAATCAGATTCTTTGACTCACTTCCACACCAACACAAACCCAAATATCCAAACACATCCTTATCCCTTTCTCTCCTTTGGTTGTCCGAGAGCATTGAGCTCCAAAGCTCCTCCTTTGCTCAGCCACCTCACCACCCTTCCACCACCACACTACCACCACCTCACTACCCCTCAGCCACCGTTGCCACCACCGAAGCCGCAGCCACCTCCCTCCCTCCCCTGCTTTGCCGAGAGCTCCCATGCCTCACCTCTCCCTCCTTCGTCCTCCTTCCACTTTGAACTAGGAGCAGAGGCCTCCCTCGACACCTCCCAGACCCGCGAGAAGCCACCAGCAACAAGCGAAGTTGCCAGAAGCAGCCGACGCCGCCACTGTCTTCCTCGCACCTCTGTTTTTTTATTTTGAGCGGTCATCTCCAGCGTGAATCCACTTCCGACGAAGACAAACTGCCCCTCCGACGAGCTTGGACAGCCTTCATTGTGTCTCGAACCTTCGACCCTCGGTGAGCTCCTTTTCCTCTCTCCCTTCCTGCTTCCGTGGGTGTCGGGTTAGGGTCCGGAGGTGAGTGGCGTGGTCAGGGACAGAATCGAAGTCGGCCAAGCTCCCTCTTTCCTCTTACTGAATTTCGAACAGGGGTCTTTTTAGAAGAAGGTGAACAGTGACTTAAGGCCCGTTTATGTTTCGAATTAAAGGGGGCTCGGTTCATTTTTTTTAAACAAGGAAAGCCGGTTCAGTTTTGAAGGAAGAAGAGAAACTAGATTTTTTAAATGGGAGTTGGGCCTATCTGAATTGGGCCAGATCTATTGTTTTCATAAGAGAAATGATTTTGGGTTTGTCTTCAAATGGAATCCGGTTTGGGTTAAGGGATAAGGATTCGGTTTTGGTTAATGGATAAGGGTATCGGTTTGGTAGTTTAATTAAAGGCCGGTTTTTATAAAAATAAAAACAATTGGGATCCTAACTTTGATAAAATATTTATTAAGGGAATTTCTCAGCCTATATATTTTCGGTATAATATATATTAATAAATGGAAAATAAAATATTATATGATATTATTATTGAGATTTAAGGATATAAGATTATTATTATTGAGATTAAAAATATAATATTATGAGACTTGGATTTTTAAAAAGAATTCGGAAAAGGTTCTAAAGGTTGGAATTTAATTTGAGAAATGGGATTGGGTTTAATAAAATTAAAAGGGAATTTTGGAAATACCCTAACCTTATCGGATTTGTTTTGATAAAATAATAAAATAAATTGATTTAAAAAGTAATTCTTTGTAAATGGGTTTTTGGGTCAAGTATGAGTGGGAAAGTGTTTTGAACCATGATTCAATTTAACTTGAGATTTAAAGAGTTTTGGAAAATCCTGGGAAATTAACTTACTTGTCTGACTTGTATTTGTATAAATTGTAATATGGGATATTGATGTGTTATATGTTGATTATGAAGCATGTTATGAGGTGTTGTGAGATAATATATGAATTATGATATAAGGTAATGATGTGTTGTTATATGAAGGGATGATGTTATATTATATGATTGAAAAGCATGATATGTTCTTAAATATAAAAGTATGGATATGATCTATATATGAGGTGATGATGCATGTTACTATATGTTGTTATATGATATGATGATAAGTTAAAGCATGATGAGATGTTGAGATGATGTGTTGAGATGGTACTTGAGGAGTTATATTGAGACCTTGCGATGAAATATGAGATGAGTTGAATGACGATGATGATATAGGATCTGATGATGAGACTTTTGATATGTGATGAAATTGTGTGTGCTTGTATGTTTGAATAGATAGACTTATACTTCCATTATGACTACGAGGTGACTTTGAACTGTGTGATTGCTACAATGTTGTTCTGCACCGCTAGGTAAGTTCCCTCGGGGGTTACTCAGATTGATCAGACCTATCCCTACTTATATGTGCATGATGTACTAGGTGCTGCATTTCATAATAGCATGCCATGTAGTATCATGCTAGATTGCATTAATGTATGAGCATTCTTACTCTTTATGCATTTGTAAATAGAACAACCATTATCTGTGAAGTTAACTACAGTCGTTGCTAGGGTAATAGGACAGCCCAGTCCCATCGGGTCCTGTCCTGAGTCATATGAGTCATGAGCAACACCTTATTACTATTACGAGCATGATGTTGATGAATATGAGCATAATGATAATATAAATGAATTGAAAATGGAATGCATTCATGAGCTAGCCAGTCTCTGCCCTATCGGGAAGGGGGTGGAGGTGGGAGAGTGTAAAGGCTCGGATTTTAAAATCCTAATTTTTTTGGAAAATGAGAATAAAAATGAATTTAAATTGGATTTAAAACTCATTTAGCGGATTGCGAACGGAATATAAAATTTGACGAACAATTTCCGTCCTTTTACCTCGAAAAATTCAAAATAATTATCGGATGGCGATATCCTTTTCTATTTTAAAAATCTAATTGATCGAGTAAGCGAGAGTCGGGGAAACTAACATTTTGGGACTGATTTCGGGGCTCGAAATTCGCGTATTCGGGATTTATTTTCGGGTATTTGTTTACCCAATGCAACACACAATACTCACCAACTCCCACACTTCACCATACCTCTTCAAAGGCAATCCCTCTCCCCATCATTTTTCATTCACATCACACTCCTCACCATCACCTCCACCAACTCCCTCTCCCTCCATACCTTTGCTGATCAACACACCATCATCTCTGCTCCCCTTCGATCACCACCAGTCACCACCTCTAGCCGCCCTTCAGTCGTTGCCGGACCTCCACTAGCGCCGCCAGCATCCACCAAGGCGCCACCGGTAGCCCCGGAGCCACCAGTGCCGTCGACGAGCCACCGAACAACCTCCTTGCTCTATTTCGCGAAGCCTCATTCCGGTAAGCCGTTCTCCTTCGTTTCCGATCGAAATCACCTTTGGTCTTCGCCAACACACTCACCCATTTCCGACGCAGGTCTGACGAGCCATCGCGAGCCTCCAACGACGCCCAGACCTCCGATCAAGAGCTCCGAAGTCGCGAACCCGTCGGTGAGCTCCACCTCTTCTTTCCTCTGTTTTGTTCGATTTCTTGTCTTGGGTCGGGCTGTGGGTGTGTTTCGAGGTTGTGTGAGGTTAGTGAGGTCTGTGTGCGAGGGTCGGGTGAGGTTTGAGAGCTCCGACAATCATCGATGGCGGAGAGAGCAACCGACGATCGTGAAGGAGCGAGAGACGTGGGAGCGGCTGGGCAGAGGCAATAGCGGGAGCAGTTAGGCAGAGGTAGTAGCGGGAGCAATGAGCCCGCGGGCAACGGCAGGGAGCGAACCAGCGGGAGCGGATCGAGCTCCGGCGATCGTGGGCGAGCCAGGTAGCGGGTGAGCTGGGCGCGGGCGGGCTCTGCGTTTAAAAACCGGGGAGGAAGGAGTTGAACTTGTAACGTTGGGGGCCCCACTCTTATATATATGTGTGTGTGTTATTTGATTTAAACCGGTTTGGGTTTTTTTTTAAAATGGATTCGGTTCAGTTCGGTTCGGGTTTGTCCGTTTATTTATTTAATTATTTATGGGTATATAAAATATTAGAAAATATTATTTGAGGTTTTAAAATATTATTTTGGGAGATTTATAAAGGATTGGTTTATTAAATAGAAATGGGTTGGAATTATTTTATAAAGGATTTAGAGATTTCTTTGTAAAAGTGTTTATTAAATGGTGTTTTAAACTACAACATAAAATCATTTGGGTTTTAAATAACTTATTAGATCGGTCGATTTAAAAGTAAGAAATTGGAAAAGAATTTCAAGGTCGGACAATGATTTAGTAAATAATTAAAAAAGAAGTTTTGCTAATATTTTCAAGGATCGGATTCTAACTCGGATTTGAACAGATTTGATCTAACTTGAGAATCAGACTTGTTTAGTGACTGACCAGCATGATGAGTTGATATGTGTGACTAATAGCATGACTTGCGATGATTGAATATAAGAGGTTAAATGCTATATATTATGATACTGATGATATATATGTAGATGTATGATAAGTGCGAGTATGAAATGGTAAGATGTGAATTTGAGTTAATGAGGATGATATTATGACCAAATTGAGTAAGATGTTGGTTTATGAGATTTGATTAGACGAGAAGAGAACTGAAGATGAGATGATAATGTTAATAATGATGAGACAATCGAGTTATCATATTTATGTGTATTTTATATGTTCATATGTGACTTGTGTGCCTTGCGTAAATTAGACTTAGACTGATTATGTTATTTATGGGATTACTAGGTGATCTTTGATCTGTTGGATTGCTTGCCATTGCTGATTATTGTTTGGATTCTGCGCTTCTCCAAGTAAGTCCTCCGGGGCTTACTCAGTAACCAGTACCTCCTGCCTGATGTGTCGTATAGTATGTAGGTGTTGCATATGCATAAAAGCATGTCATGTAGTATCATGCTTAGGAATTGCACTTACGAATGAGCATTCTTATTCTATATGGGTTTGAATACAGAATGGCCGTTAATTGTGAGTCCTAGAGTCGTTGTTAGGGTCATAGGGCAGCCCAGCTTCATCGGGCATTGTTCTCATTGAGTCATTTATATATATCATGAGATAAGAGATGAGCATGAGATACGATATGATGATGAGATGTGATATGCTATAGCATTGAACTGGCCAGTCTCCACCCTATCTGGAAGGGGGGTGGTGGTAGAAGAGGGATATACCACTTGGTATTCTTTGTTAAGGCCTTACTTCATATTCTGCATATATGAATTAGGAGCATGATAGTGTGGTTAATATTTCAGTACTGCATGAAGGCATTCTTTATTCTAGGTATAGGCGTATTATATGTCCTGAGCGCGGTCAGAGGACCCGCAGGCGAACTATTGGCCTGACTTTGTGGTATAGTTTCAGGTACCCGATCCACTGCTTGATTCTGTGCTGTTATGACGGGGTCCATTCATATGGCGGAGAGTGAGTGTTTGAACCCTGACTTCACCAGATTCATACTTTTGGGATTTCTTCCTACTTATACTCTGTTTTGACCCGGCTCTGCCGCGACACTGGTTGTATCATTTTCAGAACTCATATCCTTTGCATGATAAAAGGTTTTGCGCATTGTAGACTTAGGACAGGGACATGGGTTTACCCCGGGGTCTCCAACTGACCTTCCAGATTTGGGTGCGACATCCCACTTTAAACTACGCATCTTTGGTTTTAAACCTTCAACCTGTACTCGGGGCGCAAGATCCCAACGAGAGGATTCATCCCTCGAAACGTAATTTGGGAATTATAATCTTGGGCCGTTACAAAGTTGGTATCAGAGCCAGGTTTTGCAATCCGAGTACACTAGGTTGAAGATGGTTTTGAAAATCGCCAAATGATTTCAAATGGTTTTGTTAAATTTTTAAAGGGCAAAATGAATTTAATTGGACTTAAAACCTATGTGAATAAACGGGAAACAATCTCGTGGGTAGAGACCAAAGCGATAGACCTCCCTTATGGATGTAGAACTCGGGGAACGGTAGGCAAAATACTAGCTTTTACTTACAGATGGGCCTAGAAGACTCCAAGGAACACCACGGAGGTTGGAGTGTTGAGTTAGGAGGTCGTGAGGTTTTTGCCCCTCCGGTCAGCTGTCCCTCGAAGGACGGCATAGATCGTCTATGTGCGTGTATGTCTTATATCCTCCTCAAAGAGGATTATACTAATCTTGTTGATTGCTTCCGTGCTGAGTGCTATTGTGCTTAGGATAGCGAACTAATCATTATGCCTTGACTTGAATCATGTGTTGAATAACTGTGCAAATGGGATAGCGGGAGAAAACCTTGTTCTTATGTAATCGGAATTCCTGTCTTGTCGAAATAGCCCTTTCATAATTCAAACCCCCAGATGGTTCTGACTCTGTCATCCGCCCCACCAAAACATCTAGACATGTTAACAAGGGTCGAGAAGCATCCGCTCTCCCGTTTCGAGTCCTGTTTCATATCCCACCATCGATGCTTTTATCGAGTCTCGTACCTGAGGTTGGGGTCTTCTACGGAAAATTTGGGTCGGTCAACTAATTACCTTCGAAAATCGTGTCGGATGTGAGGGTTACCTGAGTATGTTAGTGGGGGTGAGGATTTAAATCGTTTCGAGATAGAAGTGAGTTGTCTTATGGAGTCATCTCTTTCGATCCTTGTAATGGCCAACCATGTCTTCTTGCCACAAGAGTCTAAACACGAGTTCTACCCTCACCTCTCGAAAACAACGTGAATGTCCTTGTGTCCTACCCAGCGAGTCATACTAGCGTCCCATGGGGAAACGAGGTGATGAGTCGGTGATTACCCTTAGAGAATTCTGTCAAGTTATAATGATAGCCTCCTTGTGATTTCATGACATGCTATATTGTTATAATTCAGCATGACTTGCCTGGTACCATGCATGGTTGCACTTATGAGTGGATGTATTTGCCGTATGTATTGAATTCCCATGATTACTGTCTCCCTGTGAACTAGGTCCATGATAATGTGGTCAACTCTCATTGTATGTTTAACACGTGAATCGGATGACTTAGCATGTTAGAGTAACCTAATTGGACCTCATTGACTGTGTACATGTTTAATGAGTATTGCTAGTATCATGTAGGACATATACCTCCCAGTTATAGGCCCTCGTATGATTGTGTGACGTCCTAGTCTTACTATACGAATATGGATGTATGTGAAGAGATAGTTGCTATACCAACCCTGCATGAACTGACCATACCCTTAGCATGATTTTTGGGGTACATCTTAGCATGCTTGCCTCAACCCCGCAATATTATGACTTGCTTATGTGTGTATCTAAATGAGTGATAAGTCGTGCATATGATATCCTGTGATGTTTGCTAGGTCTTGCAAAACTTATGCAATATATGTCCCATGTTAGTCTGTGCATACATGTTCTTAGTTTGTCAAGCATGATTGGTGAATGAAATGATAGGTTGCTAGCTTGTTCTACGCACATATAAAAGATGATTATATGAACATGTTATGAATGCATAAATCGATATTTCTTGAGATAGGTGCATACTAGTGTGAAATAATGTGATGATATCTCTTGATTTTTATGTGTTTGCGTGCCACAACTATAAGGACATCGTTGTAACTCTCGGGTTGTGATCTTCTCCTTGGTCTCGTCGTCCCTAGTCCTGGTCCATGTCTGAACCCTTAAGAAAGTTGTGTTGTCCGCCCTTGTCTCTCCCCTATCTCCGTAACTTCTAACCCTTGTGATCCTTCGATGAGCGCCAATATGCAAGAAAGGACCGATGACCAAGTGGCACCGGAGCGGCGCAACGGAAGTGTGATGGGTCCATGACCCCTAGGCCCCAGGAACAACGTCACCGATGGTAAAAAGGACGAATATGCTTCAAAGATGACAATCGTTAATAGGTTCCTCCTAGCAGACACGAGGAAGAGCATTCTTAATTCAAATCGTGGATTCTTCTATACTAATCGGAATTGATGTTGTGTGATAGGCCTAGAACTGACATAATTGAATGTGTGATGATGGATGTGCTGAACTGGTAGCAATGATTGCCTGACTAACTTGTTTCTATGATGATGTGCCTTGGTGCTTGGTATACTGACTTGCTAGTGAGTAGGTTATGGGTTATATGCCTGGTGGTGCTTCTTCTTGGGCATGAGTCGAGAGATTCTTCGGTAAGCTAGGTCGGAAAGTGGCAGGTGGATTAAGGTCTTCGGATTGGGTCATTGGTCGTGTGAGATGGGGTGCAGGAAGGATTCGTTAGCTTGGGTAGAGCCGAGTGAGTTGGGATGTGTCGAAGATAGTGGTCCGTGAGTATAAATGAGCTTCCAAGTAGGACTTAGGTGAGCAGTGGGGCTAGTATGATGAGATTTTGAGGGAGATGTCCTAGTGAGAAGTGGTAGTCTAGGCAGGTAGTGTGTGCGGGTAGTATAAGAGAGTGGTTGGCTGAGGTCTGGACTAGTTTCATTAGGGTGATCTTGAGATTGGGTGTGGGTAGAGGTAGTTAGGATAGTTCTAGAGGTGGATGGGCGAGCTAGGAGTTGATCGGGGGATTATTGAGGGGAGGTGTTGTGAGACGGATTGGTGTGCTAAAGAAGGTGTCTAGATAGTCGATGAGCGGATCGTGGGCGGTGTCGAGGATGATCGATTAAGGAATGTCTGAGGAATCGTAGAATTTGGGACTAGGTGATGTGTGCTGTGAGTGGGAGCGATTTCGATAAGGGATGAGGTTGAGGAATTTCCTAGGAAGAGTAGTGTGAGGTTGCTTGGGAAATTATCGATCGGGGCTATTAGGTTGTTCATATCAGGGTTGTTCGTGTGATGAGTATTTGGGGGTTGTTTAGATAGGATTGGTAATGCTTGGGGAATTTATGAGTGAAGGATCTCTAGAAGCGTTGTTGGAGGATTTTAGCATAGGGAATGAATCGGGATTTATGAGTGGAGGTCATTGTGGCTATTGAGGTAATTGAGGATGTGAGATGAATCTTCGAAGAAAGGCTGGTAGCTAGGCAAGGATGTAGTTGAGATTCCTAGTAAGACTATGGGCTTAATGTTGAGATAGGAAGATTATGAGCATGGAGTTGGGAACTAGGGAAAGCAGAAGGTATTGAGGACGCTAGAGGATAAGAGATTTTTGAAGGTTGGTGAAGTTGCGGTGCTTAGGAAATTTGGACGAGGATGTCATAGGAATTCGGTGAAAATGATGATCGGTACATAAGGGTTTAAGTGGTAGAGATTTTGAAGTTTAAGGAAGCGTAATCTGAGGCAATTTGGGGAAACATGCAGAGTTGAGGGAACTAGTCCAGGTAGAGTATGCTGGGAAGAGGATCTAGAGTGGGTCGGCTTGAGGGTTATGGTGATTCGTGGTTACGAGTACCACTAGTTGGGTTCTGCGTTAGAATTGGTCGGAAGTGTCAGGTGTGAGATGGTCAGCATGAGTTGGGTCCTTAGAGGTGGATGGTTAGTGAGAGTGGTTAGTGGCGTGGGAGGTAAGATTAAGTTAGCAAGGTGATTCGAGATGTCTCTTTAGGAGATGATGGTCGGGCGGAGTCTTGAGAGCCTATGAAGAGTAAGCGAGATTGTTAAGAAGTGACTTCTAGATCAATCGTGAGAGCGGTTCAGTTGAGGACTCAGAATTTTCTATTAGAGGGTAAAGATGGGACTGATAGAGGACCCCTAGGGCAAGGACGTGTTATTTATGGAGTCTTGGTAGTAGATCGAGTTGTTCAGCTTGTCGGAATGAGGGAATTTTATGATTTGGGAACTCTGAGAGATAGTTTAAATGGTCGAATGGAAGGTAGGACTTTAGATCGGGATGTCGAAGTGGATTGAGTTGGTAGACCTTGGTGAATTTGATCTTAATGCAAGAGCTGATGGGTAGTGGTCGTGTCTTGTCATGATTGGTAGTTATAGGCAGGTTCTATTGAGGATGTGATCTAGCATATGCTTTACTTGGGGCCGAATATGGTGCGAATTTTATGCTATAGATGATGTTGATTCTATGATGTATGGCCGTCGACAATAGTGAACTGTTAGTACTAGCATAGTTATTCCCTAAATTCGATGGAATGCTAATGTACGGAAGTACTTGTTTGCCTCTAATGCGATGACGCTTGGCAGTAGCATGAGTATGATGTGCTTATCTGATTAATATGATGTGCTTATCTGATTGGTATGACGTGCTTAGCTGATTGATATGGTGTGTAACTTCTGTGAGATGAGGTGATAAATCCTACCATGAACGATACGATGCTAGATATGTTATGTTATGTGACTGTCTGTGACATGAGTATGACCTGGTTCTGAATGTGTGATACGATTGCTATGATATATGATGCCTTGAATTGGAATTGCTAGGATTATAGAACCGAATTGATGAGATTTGATTCTAACTTGGAACCTAGGAAGAAAATATGGGATTAGCCCTTAGAGGTGGATGATTCCACCTCCTAAGATTTGAAAATTGCTTGACTAACGTTGGGTAGGGAATTTTGAATGGTGTTTAAAAAGGACTGAGTTGGATTTTGAGAAATCGAACGCGATCGATAACTTCAATGATTTTGAGACCAAACCTTTTCAAACTAAGGACCCATCTTGAAATTTTCTAACCGAGCTTGCATTATGACGCCCCACGAAGTGGATACAAGCATTTTATATGTGCCCTTATAGACTGCTTGCTAAGACCTAGTGGATATGCTGTAATGGTTTTCGAGTTATGATATAGCCGAGAAGTCAGAGTAAGGATGTGGTAGGGGCCCATATTACATTCTTGCTATGATCTATTGGAGATATTATGATTATGATAACGGTACTATGAGGATCTCATAGGGGCACTTATGAAGTGCTTACGGGATCAATGGCATGATCCTTGGACTCACCAATTTCAAACTTCATCCCGTGTTTTAAAATGATTTTAGTCTCGGGGACGAGACTTGTTTTTTAGAGGTGGATGATGTAAAGGCTCGGATTTTAAAATCCTAATTTATTCAAAAAATGAGAATTAAAATGAATTTAAATTGGATTTAAAACTCATTTAGCGGATTCCGACCGGAATATAAAATTTGACGAACAATTTCCGTCATTTTACCTCGAAAATTTCAAAATAATAATCGGATGGCAATATCCTTTTCGATTTTAAAAATCTTATTGATCGAGTAAGCGAGAGTCAGGAAAACTAACATTTGGGGACTGATTTCGGGGTTCCAAATTCGCGTATTCGGGATTTATTTCCGGGTATTTGTTTACCCAATGCAACACACAATACTCACCAACTCCCACACTTCACCTACCTCTTCAAAGGCAATCCCTCTCCCCGTCATTTTTCATTCACATCACACTCCTCACCATCACTTCTACCAACTCCCTCTCCCTCTATAACATTGCTGATCAACACACCATCGTCTCTGCTCCCCTTCAATCACCACTAGTCACCACCTCTAGCCACCCTTCAGTCATTTCCGGACCACCACCAGCACCGTCAGCATCCACCAAGGCGCCACCAGTAGCACCGGAGCCACCAGTGCCGTCGACGAGCCACCGAACAACCTCCTTGCTCTACTTCGCGAAGCCTCATTCCCGTAAGCCGTTCTCCTTCGTTTCCGATCGAAATCACCTTCGGTCTTCACCAACACGCTCACCCATTTCCGATGCAGGTCCGACGAGCCATCGTGAGCCTCCGACAACGCCCAGACCTCCGATCGAGAGCTCCGAAGTCGCGAACCCGTCGGTGAGCTCCGCCTCTTCTTTCCTCTGTTTTGTTCAATTTCTTGTCTTGGGTCGGGCTGTGGGTGTGTTTCGAGGGTGTGTGAGGTTAGTAAGGTCTGTGTGCGACGGTCGGGTGAGGTTTGAGAGCTCCGACGATCATCGATGGGGGAGAGAGTAACCGGCGATCGTGAAGGAGCGAGAGACGTGGGAGCGGCTGTTCGTTATGGGTGTAAAGGGGAGGTGTATGTAAATAAAATAGGAGAATAAAATAAAGCACAACTAGACTATCTCCCTGTCCCAAACAAATAATACAAGAATCCCCTCCCTTGTAGTAGTAGGGTAATTCAGGATCGAATCCACGAGGAGGTAGGTCAGCGCTTCTTTTGTTGTACTCACGATCAATGATTTCGACCTCAGCAGACACTCGATATCGAGTATACTGGTCGATATCGACCTCAGTTCTGGTCGATTTCCTAGCGCAGTTCCTCCACAAGACAAAACAGCAAGTCGACGTCGAGCAGAGACCTCGATATCGATGTTAGTACTCGATATTGAACCTTAAAGTCGATTTCGATGCTTGTCACAGAAACTGTTTTTGTAACCAATTTGTCGGAAAAGGATCCGAAGAAAATAGAATGGAGAGGAAAGATGAACAGAAGCAAAACTAAGACTTTTGTGAAGAATTTAATGAATTAAAAAGCTTCCAAAGTCGGGGTTTCATGCCACAACGATAACAATGCAAGTTTCATGCTAAAAATATGAACTTTAATGTCTTTCCGTCAAATAACTTTCGTTATCAACACTTAGGTGATTAGAGGCTCTCGCATAATTCCTAAGAGTTACTATCCAATTCATGAGTAATTCAAGTTCGCAATATGAGTGGCTTTCGCTTCAATAATGCAAATAATGAAACTCCCTAACTTTCGCAAAGGATCATGCATGGGGTAGAAGACGGAATCGCATTATAGTCATACCTTTGATGCACTTACCTCACATTGCTATCATCGGGCTCACCCCGACCCTAGAAGTGGGTTGACTACTCGCTCTTCATCATGCACATCATTATCATTGTTATTGAAAGAAAGCTACCTTGAATTAAAATTTCGAAAGAAAGTACAACCGAACAAGCCACTCCGCTCTCGCTTTACAACTCCACTCGGCCACTCTCTCTCTCTCTTGCAACTGAATTCTCCCCTAAAGCCGACTCTTCTTCCTTAGTATTCTATTTCTAAACTCAGCCCTATTGGCTTCTATTTGTAGATGACGATAAGGACTCGAAACCTTATCTTTATTCTCTATGATAAATAAATAAATAAAAAGTAAAATCTAAAACTTCATGGTGAAATCAGCCTCCTCATGATAACCCTGATGGTGATGATAGGAAATTTCGACCTTTGGATAGATATTGCTAGCATTGGATATAATTCTATCAAAATCGGAGTGAATTCCTCTGCTGGCTTGGTCGATATCGACCTTTCCACTCGATATCGACTCCTCCAAAATCTTATCTCGAGCTTCTCCTTCTCCTACTCGACTTCTATCAACTTGGTCGATCTGGCAGCATCGATATCGACCTCCAGACGTCGATATCGACCTCTTCTGTGTCGAGATGCTCTGTTTCCTTTCTGCTCGATTCCTATGTCTCGATGTACTCGATGTCGAGGTCTTCAGTCGATTTCGACCTCTTCAGAAGACTTCGAGTTCCTTTTCCGCTCTTCTGAATTCATCCATTTTCATCCTGTTTTCTGCGAAATCACATAGAAACTCGTGCAAACCCATATATTTGACATTTAAGCATAAACTACACTATTCCCATGTTTTCCCATTAATGTGCATGCAAAAGACAACAAAATGAATTCATATGTGCATAGAAAATATGGCAATATGCGCGCACATCAAACACCCCATACTTAAGCTTGCTTGTCCCCAAGCAATACTCTTAATGGTCATTCAGGGGAAGAAAGTAAACTCTCAACATCATAGATTCATTTTTCATATGTCCCTACAATCAATTGCCATCCTCGAGAAGGTACTTATGTCAACCAAGTCCATGCCTGTACATAAAAGCAATTTCATACTTATAAAGGAGGTAATATACAAAAAACAATTCTAGCGACATTGCATTAATAATCAAGAGGACTTTCTTCAAGCTTGTGAGAAGTGGATTGGTAAAAGGCTAAAGGTGGGCTAATATTTGGCCATGTGGTGTTAAATCCGGGGAAGTATACTTTCTTTCCAAAATGTTCCACATTCCTCCTTCATAATGTCTCACCTTTCACTCATCGTTCAATGCTTTTTTCACTTTAATGCTTTTACCTCTCTAACCTTAGCACTGCCTTCTCGCGAGTCGCAAACATGGGTGTCATGAATGGCCCCGGATACTTAGTACTTCGGACTCCTCACCTTTGTGTCCCATCTCGCCGAACTATTATCTCAGCGAGCAGGGTCGACCTACCTTTATCTCCTGAGGTGATCGGATTTTTTCTCGCTCATTTAATTTTCCATATTGTATCATTCCTGCCAACAACTTTATAGATGCACAACTCCATATAACTCCAAAGATGTCATCCATTCAAAAAACTTTGTCCCCGGATAGGGTATAAGGTAAAAAATGGACAATATGTATATGTGGAGCAATAATGATCATAATAAGTCTCATATATGGCTTTGTGAATATGCGTAGGTAAGGCTAGGATATGAACTTTGCTTGTACGGAATTTTTATAAAAAATCCTCCATCATCTTATCATGCATATGTCAAAAGCAACTTCAAATTTTCATCTCCTTCATGATTTTCTCAAAAAATTTGCACTTCATTGGGACTTCCCTTAACTAGGCAATCTCATGTTATATCTCTAATGAATCTAATTTTGCATCATAGAGCTCTTTTTTATACTTCCATGACTTTCTCTTTTCCAAAATTTTTGATGGGGGTCATTTAAAATAAATATACATTAAAATAAATATGCATCCCTAAACTAAGCATGAATATGCAAATAAGCCTTTCCCCCACCCCATACTTAAAATTTACAGTGTCCTCACTGTATTGGAACTAGGGTTAAGAAGAAGACTTACTAAACCGTCACAAATTTCAGGAGTTGAAGAAGACAGCAGGGAAGGTCGATATCGACCCCTTACATCGATATCGATGTCTTTCTGTGTTCTGCTCGGTCTTCAGGGTGATTCGGCTCGATCACAAACCCTATCCATGTCGACCTTGAGGTCGATTTCGACGTCTGACATCGATTTCGATGCCTTTCTGTGTGCTTTTCTCTCTCCTGCAATTTGAAAACTAAACACAAAATATGCAAAACAATAAAATGTCTAAAACCAAAACAAAAGCTGTCTTAAAATCGAAACTAAGTCTTTGTTACAAGCTCTAGATTTTTAAGTCGCTAGGCCGACTTCTTCCTTTGCGCTTTTCAAGGTGGCATCTGCAGAGCCCATGTGGCTTGGGCCTCAAATATTACTCCTTTCTTGTCCCGCAGCTGCATTCCCCCGGGATTGATTTGATTCACCGTGAATGGACCTAAGCTCTTATCCTTAAATCTTGTAGGGAACCAATGGTCTTTAGATTTGGCAACATAGACCTTGTCTCCTATCTCATATTGGCTTGAACCATCATCGGATATCCTACATAAACGCACGTGCCAAGGCACACCTCTTCCAAATAACGACAAGTCTTTTATTGTAATTGAACAAGAGGAATCCGTACCTTGACTTACCTTCTTCTCAGTCTATGGCTCAGGTCGATGTCGATGTGCAGAGGTCGATATCGACCCCTGTTGTACACCTGTAGGATCAGTCGATTTGGGGAGTTTTGACTCGATATGATCAGGTCGATTTCGACCCTCAGAGGTCGATATCGAGGTCTCCTTGCCTCTCTTCTCAGCGCTGATGGTGGTCGATTTCGATAGGGTGTGGTCGATATCGACCCTTGACCCCGATTTCGATGCTTCCTCTTTTCCTCCGTCGACCCCATACTTATGACCTGTCACAGAATCTTGAACAATAGTGGTCGATATCGACTTACCTGGGTCGATTTCGATGTCCTGTTGAGCTCCTTCGTTCAAGATTGCTTCAACTTCCTCTACTTGGGCTTCTTTGATGGCTTTTATCTCCATTGGCCCTTGACTTTGCACCGTCTTGTTGAAGGAATACTCTATTACTTCATCACTAATTGTGAGTGAGAGCAATCCTTTCTTCACGCTGATGTTGGCATCGACTGTTGCTAAGAATGGCCTACCTAAAATAATTGGACAAGCAGGGTCCTCCGCTATGTCAACAACTAGGAAATCAGCGGGGACAAAGAATTTGCCTACTTGTACTGGCACATCTGTCACTATCCCAGTTGGAATCACTACGGTATTGTTAGCCATGTATAATCTTGCATCCACGGGCTCCAGAGGACCTATCTTTACCTTATGCCAAATGGTTAGTGGCATCATGCTAACGCTAGCGCCCAAGTCAACTAAAGCATTAAATTTGAATTGACCTAGACCTATAGCGATAGAAACTTACCTGGGTCCGCCCGCTTTTGTGGTAGCTCCAACCTGTTGCATTCCTCTGCGATCTCAGAGAGCGATCGCTTCTTACCCAAGATGTCTTTAAGGAACCTCACATAAGATGGCATCTCGTGAAGTGCCTCTGTGAATGGTATAGAGACATTAAGCCCTTGGAGCATCTTCACGAATTGTTGGAACTTCTTTTCCGCTGGGTCCTTAGTCACCTTTCTAGTTGGGAATGGCAACACCTTCTTCCTTTCTGCAGCTGTAGTGAGGTCGATATCGGCAGCAGTGGGGTCGATATCGACCGGAAGAGTCGACTTCTGTGGTGACGCAAAATTAGGGTCGACATCGACAGGAGGGTCGACATCGATGTCACCTTGGTCGATATCGACAAGGGGGGTCGATATCGACGTCTGTTCTGGCTCCTTCTCCTCCACTTTTCGCTCGGGCGTTTGTAATTGACGCCCACTCCTTAGGTTTACTGCCGCAATATGACCTGTGGTTTTGCCCTTTTGGTTGGGCACAGTGGATCCAGGGAGTGATCCAGACGCTTTGGGCATTGCTTCCGCCAATTGACTTATTTGAGTCTCCATGTTGCGCTTCCAAACGTCGATCTCCCCAAGTCTAGAATTGATGCCCTGCAGCTGAGTATGGACGGAGTTATTGGCTTGTTTGAACTCAGCGTGGTTCCTCCGCATCTCATCAAGGATGATTTGCAGGTCATCTTTCTTAGTTTCCCGCTCAGGGTGCCCTGGTGCCCTATAGGTTGGGGGATCCCTTTGATAGAACCTTTGATCACCCCAATTTTGTTGATTGCCCCCTCCATAGGGGCCTCTCGTCCATTTGACCTCCTCATGTTGTTCCGCCATGGATACTTGCTCAGTATGTGGACAGGCACTGGTGTTATGCCTTATTGAACCACACTCCTGACAAGGTTGATTGTTGCTCAGGAACCTTACTTGCTTTTGAAGGCGGCGTGTTTGATCGTTATGGAATTGTTGCCGTACTTCAGGATCTATCTCCCTTGGAGGCTCATATAGTGGCATAGATGGGGCAGGCCTTGCATCATAGGCCGCAGCAGCCCCATAGGTGTTGTCAAAGTTCACAAGCCTCTCAATGGTCTCCCATGCCTCCGTTGGTGTAAGCTCAATGTACCGATAGGAGGTATATGAATTGATCCTCTCCTTATTCGGTGCATCAAGGGCGTTATAAAAGATCTCTTGGATGACATATGGAAGTTGCCCATGCGTCGGGCATGATCTCAGCAAGTCTTTGAAGCGCTCCCACGCCTGTGCTAGGGTTTCACCTGGCTTTTGTTTGAAAGCCGTGATCCTTTGTCGTAGCATCGCCGTTTTAGAAGGTGGGAAGAACTTGTTCAAGAATGCATCTTTCACTTCCGCCCATGTCCTTAGCGATCGTGGAGCCAAACTTTCAAGCCATTGTAATGCCTTTCCTGCCAAAGACCATCGAAAAGATTTTAGTCGCACATACTCTAGGTTTACTCCATCAGCAACTGTTTCACATAAGTCCATAAAAGTAGAGATGTGTTGCAGGGGGCATTCATTATGTCTTCCTTCAAAAGTATTTCTTTTAATCTCAGATAGGAAGTTAATTTTCAGTTCATAATTGGAGTGAGGAATTATAATAGCAGATTCAGGAACATGAAGGGGCGGATGCATGTATTGCATCGCCGTCTGTGGATACTGATTTAGCCGCTCTTGGGCTTGTCTGCGCGCATCCTCCTCCCTATCAGCACGGGCTCGCTCAGCAGCAGCAGCGGCCCTTTCAGCAGCGATTGTAGCATTGTGGTCCTCGATTTCCTTTCTCAACCGCTCTATGATCTCGGCCTGCGTCTCGTTGTCAGCCATGATGCGAATTGCTTTGTTGCGAAGATGGTAGAAACGTTCAGGCTCGTCAATTGGTTCCAGGATAGGTCCGTGATCAGAACGTCGTATAAACCTGCAAAATAAGCTTAGAAAAAGATCGTGATTAACTTAGGTGGCGATTGATTGCCTCCCCGGCAACGGCGCCAATTTGTTCGTTATGGGTGTAAAGGGGAGGTGTATGTAAATAAAATAGGAGAATAAAATAAAGCACAACTAGACTATCTCCCTGTCCCAAACAAATAATACAAGAATCCCCTCCCTTGTAGTAGTAGGGTAATTCAGGATCGAATCCACGAGGAGGTAGGTCAGCGCTTCTTTTGTTGTACTCACGATCAATGATTTCGACCTCAGCAGACACTCGATATCGAGTATACTGGTCGATATCGACCTCAGTTCTGGTCGATTTCCTAGCGCAGTTCCTGCAGAAGACAAAACAGCAAGTCGACGTCGAGCAGAGACCTCGATATCGATGTTAGTACTCGATATCGACCCTTAAAGTCGATTTCGATGCTTGTCACAGAAACTGTTTTTGTAACCAATTTGTCGGAAAAGGATCCGAAGAAAATAGAATGGAGAGGAAAGATGAACAGAAGCAAAACTAAGACTTTTGTGAAGAATTTAATGAATTAAAAAGCTTCCAAAGTCGGGGTTTCATGCCACAACGATAACAATGCAAGTTTCATGCTAAAAATATGAACTTTAATGTCTTTCCGTCAAATAACTTTCGTTATCAACACTTAGGTGATTAGAGGCTCTCGCATAATTCCTAAGAGTTACTATCCAATTCATGAGTAATTCAAGTTCGCAATATGAGTGGCTTTCGCTTCAATAATGCAAATAATGAAACTCCCTAACTTTCGCAAAGGATCATGCATGGGGTAGAAGACGGAATCGCATTAAAGTCATACCTTTGATGCACTTACCTCACATTGCTATCATCGGGCTCACCCCGACCCTAGAAGTGGGTTGACTACTCGCTCTTCATCATGCACATCATTATCATTGTTATTGAAAGAAAGCTACCTTGAATTAAAATTTCGAAAGAAAGTACAACCGAACAAGCCACTCCGCTCTCGCTTTACAACTCCACTCGGCCACTCTCTCTCTCTTGCAACTATATTCTCCCCTAAAACCGACTCTTCTTCCTTAGTATTCTATTTCTAAACTCAGCCCTATTGGCTTCTATTTGTAGATGACGATAAGGACTCGAAACCTTATCTTTATTCTCTATGATAAATAAATAAATAAAAAGTAAAATCTAAAACTTCATGGTGAAATCAGCCTCCTCATGATAACCCTGATGGTGATGATAGGAAATTTCGACCTTTGGATAGATATTGCTAGCATTGGATATAATTCTATCAAAATCGGAGTTGAATTCCTCTGCTGGCTTGGTCGATATCGACCTTTCCACTCGATATCGACTCCTCCAAAATCTTATCTCGAGCTTCTCCTTCTCCTACTCGACTTCTATCAACTTGGTCGATCTGGCAGCATCGATATCGACCTCCAGACGTCGATATCGACCTCTTCTGTGTCGAGATGCTCTGTTTCCTTTCTGCTCGATTCCTATGTCTCGATGTACTCGATGTCGAGGTCTTCAGTCGATTTCGACCTCTTCAGAAGACTTCGAGTTCCTTTTCCGCTCTTCTGAATTCATCCATTTTCATCCTGTTTTCTGCGAAATCACATAGAAACTCGTGCAAACCCATATATTTGACATTTAAGCATAAACTACACTATTCCCATGTTTTCCCATTAATGTGCATGCAAAAGACAACAAAATGAATTCATATGTGCATAGAAAATATGGCAATATGCGCGCACATCAGCGGCTGGGCAGAGGCAATAGCGGGAGCAGTTAGGTAGAGGTAGTAGCGGGAGCAATGAGCCCGCGACAATGGGAGGGAGCGAACCAGCGGGAGCGGATCGAGCTCCAGCGATCGCGGGCGAGCCAGGTCGCGGGCGAGCTGGGCGCGGGCGGGCACTGCGTTTGAAAACCGGGGAGGAAGGAGTTGAACTTGTAACTTTGGGGGCCCCACTCTTATATATATGTGTGTGTGTTATTTGATTTAAACCGGTATAGTTTTTTTTAAACATGGATTCGGTTCGGTTCGGTTCGGGTTTATCCGTTTATTTATTTAATTATTTAAGGGTATATAAAATATTAGAAAATATTATTTGAGGTTTTAAAATATAAAATATTATTTTTGGAGATTTATAAAGGATTGGTTTATTAAATAGAAATGGGTTGGAATTTTTTTATAAAGGATTTAGAGATTTCGTTGTAAAAGTGTTTATTAAATGGTGTTTTAAACTACAACATAAAATCATTTGGGTTTTAAATAACTTATTAGATCGGTCGATTTAAAAGTAAGAAATTGGAAAAGAATATCAAGGTCAGACAATGATTTAGTAAATAATTAAAAAAGGTGTTTTGCTAATATTTTCAAGGATCGGATTCTAACTCGGATTTGAACAGATTTGATCTAACTTGAGAATCAGACTTGTTCGGTGACTGACTAGCATGATGAGTTGATATGTGTGACTAATATCATGACTTGCGATGATTGAATATAAGAGGTTAAATGCTAGATATTATGATACTGATGATATATATGTGTATGTATGATAAGTGCGAGTATTAAATGGTAAGATGTGAATTTGAGTTAATGAGGAAGATATTATGACCAAATTGAGTAAGATGTTGGTTTATGAGATTTGATTAGACGAGAAGAGAACTGAAAATGAGATGATAATGTTAATAATGATGAGACAGTCGAGTTATCATATTTATGTGTATCTTATATGTTCATATGTGACTTGTGTGCCTTGCGTAAATTAGACTTAGATTGATTATGTTATTTATGGGATTACTAGGTGATCTTTGATCTGTTGGATTGCTTGCCATTGCTGATTATTGTTTGGATTCTGCGCTTCTCCAGGTAAGTCCTCCGGGGCTTACTCAGTAACCAGTACCTCCTGCCTGATGTGTCATATAGTATGTAGGTGTTGCATATGCATAAAAGCATGTCATGTAGTATCATGCTTAGGAATTGCACTTACGAATGAGCATTCTTATTCTGTATGCGTTTGAATACAGAACGACCGTTATCTGTGAGTCCTACGGTCGATGTTAGGGTCATAGGGCAGCCCAGCTTCATCGGGCATTGTCCTCCCTGAGTCATTTATATATAGCATGAGATACGAGATGAGCATGAGATACGGTATGATGATGAGATGTGATATGCGATAGCATTGAACTGGCCAGTCTCCATCCTATCTGGAAGGGGGGTGGTGGTAGAAGAGAGATATACCACTTGGTATTCTTTGTTAAGGCCTTACTTCATATTCTGCATATATGAATTAGGAGCATGATAGTGTGGTTAATATTTCAGTACTGCATGAAGGCATCCTTTATTCTAGGTATAGGCGTATTATATGTCCTCAGCGCAGTCGGATGACCCGCAGTCGAACTCTTGGCCTGACATTGTGGTATAGTTTCAGGTACCCGATCCACTGCTTGATTTTGTGCTGTTATGACGGGGTCCATTCATATGGCGGAGAATGAGTGTTTGAACCGTGACTTCACCTGATTCATACTTTTGGGATTTCTTCCTACTTATAATCTGTTTTGACCCGGCTCTGCCGCGACACTGGTTGTATCGTTTTCAAAACTTATATCCTTTGCATGATAAAAGGTTTTGCGCGTTGTAGACTTAAGACAGGTACAGGGGTTTACCCCGGGGTCTCCAGCTGACCTTCCAGATTTGGGTGCGACATCCCACTTTAAACTACGCATCTTTGGTTTCAAACCTTCAACCTGTACTCGGGACGCAAGATCCCAACGAGGGGATTCATCCCTCGAAACGTAACTCGGGAATCATAATCTCGGGCCGTTACAGAGAGGGATATGCCACTTGGCATTCTGTGCTAAGGCCCTATTTATTATTCTGCATATGTATAAACTGCGAGCATGTCTTGTGTGTTAATATTCCTGTCCTACATTAGAAGCATGATATTAGGCTTAGCGTATGTGTGTGCTTATATGTGTGGTGCAGCCATGCGGGCTTCGATCTGATCCTATGCCCGCTTTATATTTTTAGGTATATGTGCATGATTATATCTAGTGTCATGTACTGTTTGGCGTGGGATGCTCATGGTGGAAAATTGGTTATTGAATTGTCACTTGACCATATAAAATACTAGTAGAATAACCGCATAATAAAGAATGTTTTGACCCGGCTTTTCCATGGCACCTTATATCCACGTGATTGATGGTTTAAGCGGACATGTTTTCCTGACTTAGTACTTAAGATAGGTACAAGTGTGCTAATACCGGGTACCCAATGGGCCTCACAAGAATCTTGGGTATGCAATCCCACTTTCAAAACTGAACTTTTGAATTTCAAACTTTCAACCCGTACTTGGTGCACAAGATCCGAACAAAGGTATTTGACCTTCAAAACATAACTTTAGATTTCAAATCCCGGGCTGTTGGGGAGAATATGGTTGACTAACCACTTACTTTTTCTTGGCGCAAGTACTGCTCGGGCACTCACCTAATGGTTAATGCCTAGATCATCTCATCGATGTTGAGATTCGCAGTTGCCATTAGTCTTGTTTGATCTGGCCAAGTGTGATGGTTTTCCATTTGAGCTTCCTTAATTTCTAAAGGAAGCTTCTCGTTTTGCTACTCTAAATCACGCAACTTTTCGGTGATGGATTCCAGGGTGACTGATAATGCATGATTTGTATAGGTATTATAGGTCATTCTTAAGTCATTTAGGCTATATTTAGTTAGGTTTTTATCATAAAGTACGATAATTGCCTTGAAAGTTGGAATGTTTGGAATCTATGACTTTTATTCCTATTTATGTAGATTCCTAAGGATTAAGCTAAAGGAGACAGAGGAAAGCTAAGTTATGAAGCTTAAGAAGCATAAGGAAGAATCAAGGAAGAAGATGGAAGAAGAAACGAGCAAGATAAGACAAGAAGAAGAGAAAAAGAGTCACTGCAGAGAAGCGGCGCCCGTGTCTAGGGACCAGCGCCCTCCGACCTCAGCACACAGATGAGGCTTCCATGGAGCTATAGTGGATTGGTGCCCGCCGATCACTAGCGACGCCCGCCGATGTAGATTTTGGCAGATTTTCTTATGTGGGCAAATCTGGCCCATTGAGCTTTTCTTCTACCTTAAGTTCTCCGATTTCTACCCCTCATATGCCTATAAATACAACTCTCCTCAGCCCCGATTGACACATTCACTCAACACAACACACATCACCTCACAACACATTTCTCTCCTTTTCCATTTTCTGCTATTTCGGTAAGCCATGCTCGATTAAACATTTTTATAGTTTTGCTTATATTTTATGCATTGTTTAGAGACATGTGAGGGTTTTTTAAATACTATTTTATAGTTATGGTTTATGCATATTTAGTTATTTATTACTCTTGGCTGAAGAAACAGAGTAGGTACTGTGAATAAGAATAATATAAATACTCTAGACAGGAGGGGGGGATGAATAGAGTATGAAAGTTTCTCACAAACTTTCTGTAAACACAACTTCAAGGGCCTTGAAACTGATCTCAAGGTGTTGAACAACACTTCAAGGGTCTTCAGATAGAACAGAAACCTGTTGAGCTGTGGAATTACGATATTAAAAATAAGTGCGGAAATAAAATTAAAGGACACAAAAATTGATAATGAAGTTCGGCTCTAAACCAACCTACGTCTCCGCCTAGGGTTATCCAACTTGTAGGATTTAAACAACTCTTATTTCTCTTTTCCTTATAAGTCCTAGACACAACCTAGAAAACCTTCTCGTCATCTACCTCGTGAAGCCTTACCCGCTTCTATCTAGATAACCCAAGATACAGAGAAATAAAAGTCCCCGTTTTCACACCTAAGTGTGATACGTTTGAGTATATAATACTCTTAGTATAACAGGGATTAACTTGTACTATAACACTCAAATCTTTCTTAACTCTCAAAATATAAAGCGATTACAAAAAGAGTAAGAAAGAAGATTGATCAACAGGTGACGATGATGAGCAGAAGTGAAAGTTTTTCTTGCAATGAGAGCTGGAGAGATGTGTGTTAATGAACATGGATAGCTCTGAATTTATAGCCCAGCTTCACTTCTTTTGCTGCTGATCTTACTCCACAAATTTCGCTTGCTTTGAACCTCTTTTCACAATTGAATAACTTTGAAGCCGTTTGAATTTGCTCACCAAGCTTATCTCCAGAAAATCGAACCTTGCTGCTGAGATTTTCTTGTAACAGATTTTGTTTTGGCTTGCTGAAATCTCGGTGCTGCTATGATCTATTATGATCCGATCGTTATCTATCTTTTAAATCATGCACATGGTAGTCTAAAATCGACAGCAATATGTATATATATATACACACACACTTAAAATAGATTTTAAAACCTTAATGGAATAAGTTAGATTTAAACAAAACTTTAAATCTAATACCAAATAAGGATATTAATAATTTGCATAAACAGAAATGCCTTATACTTTTGTCTTTCATCATCTTGCAAAATAAAGATTATATATATATATAGGGTTGCGCTCCGGAGAAAACCAAAATTGCGGTAAAAACCTGTGAGGAACGGCTTTTTAGCCCGGTTCACTAGCTTTATAGCCCAATTATGAATAGAACCGATCTATAAAGTCACATATTTTAGCCCGGTCTTGAATAAAACCGAGCTATAAAGTCACTAATGTAATTTTAAAACATGAGTTTTCAGCACGGTTTTTAGATTTAACTAAGATATAAAGTCATATGTTATTTTAAAACTGGAGTTTTTAGCATGGGTTTTAGGTTGAACTGAGTTGTAAAGTCAATGTGTAAATGAGGTTTTTAGCACAGATTTCAAATAAACCAAGCTATAAAGTAGTTCTCATGGTTTTTACCACAATTTGAGGTTTTCACCGGAGTCAATCCCTATATATATATATTTATATATGAATTTCATCAAGGGAGTCATCAATCTCCCCCTTGATGAAAGACAAAACAAATTGGAATGAGACCATCCTACAAGTCAGATTAGTAGCAAAATAGTAGTAGTAATAAACACCATCTTGGATCATATAGCAGATGTTTTTAAAACCTAAAAGACAGAGTACCAGCAAATTCTAAAAGTTCTAAAACCAACACCAGCAAACCAGTATAAGACCATGTCTCCCCCTTTTTGTCTTTCAACATGGGAGGGTAACAGTTTTCAAAACACAAACCAACAAAGCTGAGAAAGATGTTCAGGCCAAGCAGTGTGAGAAGGATGGTGGAGATCCTGACTATGAGAAGTGGCGTGATGAGTGAACTCAAGACCTTTGACCTATGTTTTCTTTCCTCATTTTGGAAAATCCTCATTTTCAAAACCGAAAGGTTGTGCAACATACACTTCCTCTTCTAAAATCCCATTTAGAAAAGTGCATTTAACATCCATTTAAAAGAGTTTAATACCCATATAAGATGCAAAAGCAAGCAACATACGAATAGCCTCTAACCTTGCTACGGGAGCAAAAGTCTCCTCGTAGTCAAGACCTTCTTCTTGATTGTAGCCTTGAGCCACAAGTCTAGCCTTTGTGCAAACAATCTTACCATTTTCATCCAACTTGTTTCAAAAGGCCCATCTCGTGCCAATAACCGATTGATTTTTGGGTCTTGCGGTGATTGTTCATACTTTGTTTCTTTCAAATTCGTTGAGCTCACTTTGCATGGCCACAATTCAGTCTGGGTCTTGAAGTGCTTCAATAGGATTCTTTGCTTCTACAATAGACACAAACGCATAAAAAGCACACAAGTTTCTAATTTGAGATCTTATTTGAATACCGGACGTAGGATTGGAGATTATATTCTTAGGTGGATGAGATAAAGACTGTTGAAACTTTCTTCTTCTAGGCTCTTGGGATGTTGATGCTTCTCTATGAATTCGAGGCTCATTGCTTGGCTCAGTCTCGGAATAACTCAGTTCAAGTCTTTGACACCTCTGTTCAAGGTCTTGAACCTGCAGATCAAGGTTTTGAGGTTGTTCAGACGTGTCATGAATATGTTCCTGCATATTTCGATGTCGAGTCTTTTCTTTTTCTTCTTCTCCATCAAAACCTTGATCCTCATGTTGATTCAGATTTAGATCTACAAAGTTGTCACTTAACGCACCATTATTGTTTTCATCAAATATCACATGAATTCTTTCCTCGACAACTCTTGTGCGTTTATTATAAACTCTATATACTTTGCTATTAAGAGAATAACCAAGAAAGATACCTTCATCGCTAGTAACCTTATTCGAGCCAACAACGTTTAACAAAAGATAACGAAAGAAAGCAAAGAAAAGGCGCTTCTTGGGAGGCAGCTCGAGCTAGTAAGCTTATTTGCCACTCAACCCTCATGTTTGCAATTTCAATTTCAAGTTATTTCAATTTCAGTTTCAAACTTGCACTAATAAAATCCAGCTCGTTGAAAGAGAAATTTGTGTTTGTGTGTGTGTTCATACAATGTTAAGGGCTATGCAAGGAAAGAATGAAAGAAAGCGAAGAAAACAAAGGAAAACTGAAGATCTGAGGATCGGCACCTGCCGCTACCTAGTCGACGCCCGTCGATGATTTCCCAGTGAAGTCGGCACCCACCGATACCCAACAATGTCTGTCGACAACCCAAAACTTAAAATGATAAGATTTTTTCTTTAAAAATCCGATCCAAACTTGGATTTATCTCTGAGAATTGGATGAGGGAGTGAAACTTTATCTTTTTACATTCAAATTTTCCTATTTCTTTAAGGATTCGATCATATATATCATAATTTTATCTTTTTCTTTATAATTTTATCAAAAATCTCCTATAAATATATTGCATCCCTATTCAATCCGCCCCATCCTAAAATCTTCTGAGTTTTCAGAGCATTGAGGGAGATCAAAGCATTCTAGAGAGTCTGATTTAAAGAAGAGAAGGCAGAGATTGAAGGCTTCTTCATCGGAATTCAAAAGCAAATCGAATAGCAGGCAAACCCAAATTGTTGGCGCTCGTAGATCGTCCAGCGACGCCCGCCGATCCCGTTGTAGGTTTTTTTTTTCGAGTTTTCCCTCGAAGCTCAGTGAGATCGCTCTTATTCTTTTGAATCTTGTTCTTTTAATCATGTCTAATGATATGCAAATGATCATGCCATCCAACTTGGAAACTCATAAGAGAATTATGTGGAATTTATTAGGAGCCTGCGATTATTGGTCAACCATGTTCTTTGATATCAATACAGTCTACGACACTTGGGTTTTTTTGAGAATGTGCAAGAACTATTACGAAAAGGAGGCTTGGATCGATTCATCCATATGGTTGCGCCTACATATCCTGACCTAACTCAGGAATTTTTAGCCAGTTTGGAGGTTTCGAGCAACCTATCTCTCAAATTTTCGCTTCAAGGTTAAATCGACAAAACTAAGACAGGCTTTCGAGATCAGCATGAATCCTCTCTATAATGGAAGAAACAACATTGAAAGCTCAGAGCCGATTAGGGCATGGAAGCTAGCCACCCGAAAAGAAGCAACGATACGATGCAGAAATTGAGACAACAATATTACACATCCACCACTACGGTTGTGCTCAAACGTCTTAAACAATACATTCTTCGGGCATCCGGACACTGAGTTGTTCTCAATTCATGACTAGAGCCTGCTCTATTGTTTAACGCCAGAAGCAACCTTATTCCCATTCTGGCCTAAGATCATCATCGACAATTGCTTCAAGTCAATATATGGACGCATGAATCTCACTATCGATTTTGGAGAAATGGTAACCTTGCTCGCCGACTAGTTGAAAGTGGACCGTAAGAGTCTTACTCTCGTAGATGATGGAGGTTTCTTATTGAGTTTAGACTACTTGCACGATCACGAAATCCTATCTTCCAATTACGTATGAAAGTCAGAAGTAGGGCACATCTTGGATCTGCCTACACCAATCCCATCAGCCAGGAAGATCGAAGATTTTTATTTGCCATCATCAAAATAGTGGCCACTTCGTTAAACACATTCATTGTATGATCTCATCGGGAGAGATGGGGCCACTACACTCAATATACCAGTGATGTTAGGGGAGAATTGATATAAAAAATACAAACAATATGATCAACCCTAGCCTCTCAAATAAATTGAAGACTCCCCTACTGTAGTGGAAGGGTTAGGATCAATCTACGAGGAATTGTGTCAGCAGATCCATAGTAGTTCGCACAAAAGTTCTGCAGAAGTCGACCAGAAGATCCCGATGTCAACTGGTACAGTCTATGTCGATCAAGGTTGTCGATCTTGAGTGTGTAAACCTGCAAAAACAGAAGGCAAAAGCGGTCTGTGTTGACTCAAGTAGTCGATGTCTAGTCAGTTACAGTGGTCGATCGACAAAGAAAACCGTCGATCGATATATAACAGCCGATCTCACCCTGTTCTGTCAATATCGAGCACAAAAATAGACAGAAAACGTCGGCAAAGATGGCCGAAGAATGTAAGGATGAATAAGAAGATGTGAGTAGAATATTGATGTAGGAGGAAATAGAGTCTAAATATAAGATATAAATCAAACCGAATCCTAGTGCACGCATATAAATTACAAGACTTCCTCCCGCTGTAGTGGAAGGGAATCAGGATCGATCCACGAGGAAGCGGGTCAGCGATTTCTGGATACTCTCTCAAGTTCTTGTGTAAGTCAACCAGTAGCATTGATATCAAGTTGGGGAGTTGATATCGATAGGGGCAGTCGATTCATAGTGCTCAACGTCGGTCTGTGAAAATTTGCAAAGAAGAAAAAATAATAGAAGCGCTCGATATCGACAGATGAGGTCGATCTCGAGTAGGTAAGTGGGTTCTTGTTGACTCAAAAGACTGTCGACTCAGGGATATCTCGATGCAGTTAGTCGATATCGACTGGGGTGGTCGATTTCGAGTGTCTTCATAGACAGAAAGTAACGAATGAAAATAATAAAATAAAATAAAGACAGAATATTTTTGGGGTTTTTGTTTAATATAACTAAATGCTCCTAAGGTAGGGATTTACCACGACGATAACCATGCATGCATTATTAATTTAATCACATAAAAGAATGAGTTTAGTCAACTTTCGCCAATCAGGAATATAGAGGCTTTCGTATAAAAAACCTAATTTGTTTCTACCTTATCATAATTAGAGTATAGTCAACTTTCGCAGGCAAAACCTAATTACTATCCAAATTCACATGTATAATCCCCTTTCGCTTCATGTAAGGTAAATAAGGAATGATCCACTTGAATAAAGGATTAAGCGCAGGGTAGAAGATTAAATCGCAAAATCAAATCGAGAACTCAAGCATACTTGCATGGCTACTGCCGGGCTCACCCAGACCCTAGAAGTAGGATAACTGATGTGCGCGTAAATGGGCATATTTTCAAGGCACTTTTATGTCCATTTTGTCGATATTTTCATGCATATTGGTTGGGAAAGCATAAGATTAGTGTAGTTTATGCTTATTTGCCAAATATAGAGGTCTACACGAGTTTTTATGTGTTTTCGCAGAAATCGAGACAAATATGGATCAATTTGGACAAAGGAAGAAGAGCGGAAAAGGAACTCGATGTCTACTGAGGAGTCGAAATCGACCTATAGACTCGACATCGAGTGAAAACAGAGTACTAGAAATCGAGCAGAGGAAGAACAGAGCATGTCGACACAGAGAGGTCGATATCGACTGAACATGGTCGATATCGAGTGCCCTAAATCAAGTAAATTGATAGAGTTCGAGTGCTAATTCGAGGTCGAGTAGGACTGCTCGAGATACAGAAAAGAGGAGGTCGATGTCGACATGTCCTGGTCGATATCGCCTGCAGTTGCAGACAGGTCCGACGCTGTTTTTTATAGAATTCTATCGGAAGGCAATGCATCTATCGCAAAGTCAAGATCTTCTATCCATTACTACCAGACATGTTATCCTTTATGGTGAAATTGATATTTACCTAAGGAGTTTTAGTTATTGCCATATTTTCAATGCACTTTTATGTCCATTTTGTCGATATTTTCATGCATATTGGTTGGGAATGCATAAGATTAGTGTAGTTTATGCTTATTTGCCAAATATAGAGGTCTACACGAGTTTGGACAAAGGAAGAAGAGTGGAAAAAGAACTCGAAGTCTACTGAGGAGTCGAAATCGACCTATAGACTCGACATCGAGTGAAAACAGAGTACCAAAAATCGAGCGGAGGAAGAACAGAGCATGTCGACACAGAGAGGTCGATATCGACTGAACATGATCGATATCGAGTGCCCTGAATCGAGTAAATTGATAAAGTTCGAGTGCTAATTCGAGGTCGAGTAGGACTGCTGGAGATATCGACATATCCTGTTCGATATCGACTGTTGCCGTAGACAGATCCAACGCTGTTTTTGATAGAATTCTATCTGAAGGCAATGCATCTATCCTAAAGTCTAGATCTTCTATCCATTACTACCAGACATGTTATCCTTTATGGTGAAATTGATATTTACCTAAGGAGTTTTAGTTATTTACTTATTTAAGTTTTATCTTAGGAATAAAGATAGAGTTTCTTATCCTTGGATAGCGAGGTTTGAGATCTATAATTAGAGGCCATTATGGCTGAGTTTTAATCATTCAATTATATCAAGAACATTCAGTTTTAGTTACATACGTAGTAGAGAGAGAGAGAGCCGAGTGAGGTGTAGGAAGCGAGAGCGGAGTGGCTTTCTTCGATTGTACTCTTTCTTTTGCAAGTTTAATTCAAAGTAGTTTCTTTTCAAAGATGATAATGTCTACGATGATGAGGCACGAGTAGTTCACCTACTTCTAGGGTCGGGGTGAGCCCGATGATAGCGATGTAAGTTTGTGCATCAATGGTATGATTTTTATGCGAAATCGTCTTCTATTCTATGCAACATCCTTTGCGAGAGTTGAGGAGATTCATTATTTGCATTATTGAAGCGAAAGCCAATCATATTGTGAATCTGGATTAGTAATGAAATTGGATAGTAACTCTTAAGTTTTATGCGAGAGCCTCTAATCACCTAATTGTTGGTAACGATAGTTATTTGACAGAAAAGCATCATCTTTCATGAATTTGGCATAATACTTGCATGGTTATCATTGTGGCATGAATTCGCGACCTTAGAAGCTTTAAGTTTATAGAAGTTCATAAATATATGTGTTTTTATTCTGTCCACCCTTCCATCAACATTCTTACTTTCTTCGGACTCTTTTCCGACGAAAATTTGCTACGTTTACTGTTTCTGTTGAAGCCTCGATTTCGACTGCAAAGGTCTATATCGAGTGCTGACATCGATATCGAGTATTGAGTGAACAAATCAACGTCGATTGTGTCTGTTTTGTCTTCTGCAGGAAACTACTGGAAATCGACCAGAATTGAGGTTGATATTGACTACACTACTCGATATCGAGTGGTCTTCTAGAGTCGAAATTTGATCGTGATTACAAGCTTAGGAAACGCTTACATACCTCCTCATGGATTCGATCCTGAATTACCCTACCACTACATGGGGAGGGATTCTTGTATTTTATTTGCTTGGACAAAGGAGTCGGTCTAGTTTGATATTTATTTGATATTTTATTTTACCGATCCCTCCCCCTACGAACAACGACTACTCACTCTTCATTGGGGAAAACAGCTTTTCATCAAAATAGAAACTTTGCATTATAACTTCAAAACGAAACTTCACTCTTACAACCACCTTCTCTCTCTATTTATATCGCCTCTTCCTTCTCTCTTTGCTTGTGATCGGATGATCTTTGGTGAGTTGAATGAATAAAGCCAGCCCCCTAGGGCTTTATTTATAGCCTCCTAACCCTTGCTAGCTAAGGATTGGAGTCCTAATCCTACTAAGATTGGTAAAAAGAAAGTTTATCTAAACTAAATTATATCCTAAAATAAAATATTAAAATAGGTAATATTCCCTAACATGCTTTGAATATACCCCTAAGATAGATGAATCTTGGTAGATAATAGATGTCTTCTTGGGTAAGCAATATCCTCCAAAGATTCGGCCCAATCCGCGTTTTTCACACGTCTGTTGCTCCAGTTGATGTCGAGTGGACAAGTTGATATCGAGTGACCTATGTCAATTCGAGTTGGTTTGTGTGGTCGATATGGCTTTGGCTCGATCTTCATCTTTTCTCCTCAGTCGATCTCGGGTCATTTGGTTGATGTCGAGTACTGGTGTTGAGATCTAGTTGTGTCTGCTCGAGATCGAGCTCCTCTTTCTTGTCTTGTCTTCACTCCAAAATGCTCCGTTTTCTGCGAAATTAAACTAAAACTTGTGCAAACCTCTATATCTTGCAAATGAACTTAAACTACACAAATTCACTACTTTCCCAACCCAAAAGTATAAAATATGCGTTAAAACGGAAAAGATGTAAGCATAAAACATGGTGAAATATGCCCACATCAAACACCCCATACTTAAGCTTGCTTGTCCTCAAGCAATACTTTTATTGGTCATTTAGGGGAAGGACTAAACTCTCAACATTGTAGATCCATTCTCATATAACCCTATAATCAATTACCATCCTCGCAAAGGTACTAATGCCTTCAAATCCATGCCTGTGAATGAAAAGCAACATCTCGCACAAAAGGAGGGTTATGCAAAAACACAATTTGTAACATAGCACTAATAATCAAGAGGACTTTTATGCGCAATGGTGAAGAGTGGGTAAAAGGTATAGTGGTGGGCTATATTTGGCAATGTGTTGCTTAATCCGGGGAGAAACTTCCAAACTTTCTTTCTTTGATGCACTTTTCCTTTGTGATTTCCACATTATTTTCCTCATAATGATCTTTGCTTTTTTCAATAATATGCATTTACCTCTCTAACCTTAACGCTGCCTTCTCGCGAGTCGCAAACATGGTAAGATGATGGAGGACTTTTTATTCCATACAAGTGCTTACTTATATTCATATCCTAGCCTTACCTATGCATATTTGCAAAAGTCACAAAGCCATATATGAGCCTTATCATGATCATTATTGCTCCATATATATACATATTGCCCATTTTATACCTTATACCCTATCCGGGGACAATGTTGAGAATGGATGTCATCTTTGGAGTTATATAGAGTTGTGCATTATTATGAAGTTGTTGGCAGGAATGATAGAATTATGAATTACGGAAAATTTAATGAGCGAGAAAAAATCCGATCACCTCAGGAGGTAAAGGTAGGTCGACCCTGCTCGTTGAGATGTTAGTTCAGTGAGATGGGACACAAGGTGAGGATTCCGAAGTACTAAGTATCCGGGGCCATTCATGACAACCATGTTTACGACTCGCGAGAAGGCAGTGCTAAGGTTAGAGAGGTAAAAGCATTATATTGAATAAAAGCATTGAGCGAAGAGCGAAAGGTGAGAAATATGATGAAGAAGGAATGTGGAATGAAGTTTGGAAAGAAAGTTTATTTCCCCGGATTTAACACCACATGGCCAAAGATTATCCCACCTTTAGCCTTTTACCAATCTACTTCCATAAGCTCGCAAAAGTCCTCTTGATTATTAATGCTATGTCGCTAAAATTGTTTTTGCATATTACCTCCTTTTATGAGTATGAAATTTCTTTTATGCACATGCATGGATTTGGTTGACATAAGTACCTTATCTAGGATGGCAATTGATTGTAGGGACATATGAAAAATGAATCTATGATGTTGAGGGTTTACTTTCTTCCCTTGAATGACCATTAAAGGTATTGCTTGGGGACAAGCAAGCTTAAGTATGGGGTGTTTGATGTGCGTGCAAATTGCCATATTTTTCTATGCACATATAAGTCCATTTTATTGTCTTTTGCATGCATATTAATGTGAAAATATGGGATTAGTGTAGTTTACGCTTAAATGTCAAATATATGGGTCTGCACGAGTTTCTATGTGATTTCGCAGAAAACAAGATAAAAATGGACAGATCTGGAAGAGCGGAAAAAGAACTCGAAGTCTTCTAAAAGGTCGAAATCGACTGGGGACCTCGACATCGAGTGCATCAGAGACATAGGAATCGAGCACGAAATGAAACAGAGCATGTCGACAAAGAGGGGTCGATATCGACGTGTGGAGGTCGATATCGATGTTGCCAGATCGAGCTAAATGATAGAAGTCGAGTGCCAGTTCGAGTAGGAGAAGGAGAGCTCGAGATAAAGTTTTGAAGGGGTCGATATCGATGTTTAAGGTTGATATCGACCATGCCAGCAGAGGAATCCAACTCAGATTTTTGATAGAATTCTATCCGAAGCTTACACGTCTATCCAAAAGTCGAGGTTTCTTATCATCAACACCAGATCTATCATGAGGAGGCTGATTTACCATAGAGTTTTGGTTTTTACTTTTATTTAAGTTTTATCTTAGAGAATAAAAGATAAAGTTTCGAGTCTTTATCGACATCTATAAATAGAGGCCAATAGGGCTGAGTTTAGGCATTAGATTTCAGATCGAATAACATTCAATTTCAGTAGTCCAAACACATATACTCGCAGAGAATTAGTTGAGGGAGAGAGAGAGAAGGCCGAGTGAAGTTTGTAAAGCGAGAGCGGAGTGGCTTGTTCGGTTGTACTTTCTTTTGAAGTTTTAATTCAAAGTAGTTTTCCTTCATTAGTGATGATGATGATGTGCATGATGAGGAGCGAGTAGTCAACCCACTTCTAGGGTCGGGCTGAGCTCGATGATAGCAATGTGAGGTAAGTGCATCAAAGGTATGATGTTTATGCGATTCCGTCTTCTACCCCATGCATGATCCTTTACGAAAGTTAGGGAGATTCATTATTTGCATTATTGAAGCGAAAGCCACTCATATTGTGAACTTGAATTGCTCATGAATTGGGTAGTAACTCTTAGGAACTATGCGAGAGCCTCTAATCACCTAAGTGTTGATAACGAAAGTTATTTGACGGAAAGGCATTAAATTTCATAACTTTAGCATGAAACTTGCATTGTTATCGTTGTGGCATGAAACCCCGACTTTGGAAGCTTTTTAATTAATTGAAATCAATATTAAAGTTTAAGTTTTCTTTCTGATCATCCTCCTTTCCCATTCTATTTTTCTTCGGACTCTTTTCCGACAAATTGGTTACGAAAACAGTTTCTGTGACGAGCGTTGAAATCGACTGTAAGGGTCGATATCGAGGTCTAACGTCGATATCGATGTCTCTGCTCGATGTCGACTTTGCTGCTTTTGTCTTCTACAGGAACTGCGCTAGGAAATCGACCAGAACTGGGGTCGATTCGACCAGATTACTCGATATCGAGTGTCTTCTGAGGTCAAAAGCTTTGATCGTGAATACAACAAGGTAAGCACTGACATACCTCCTCATGGATTCAATCCTGAATTACCCTACTACTACAAGGGAGGGGATTCTTGTATTATTTGTTTGGGACAAGGAGTTAGCCTAGTCGTACATTGTTATATTTAGTTTATTTGAATCTCCTACACTCCACCCCTGCCTGTGAACAAATTGGCGCCGTTGCCGGGGAGGCAATCAATCGCCACCTAAGTTAATCACGATTTTTTGAGCATATTTTGCAGGTTTATGCGACGTTCTGATTGCGGAACTATCTTGGAACCAATTAACGAGCCTGAACGTTTCTACCATCTTCGCAACAAAGCAATTCACATCATGGCTGACAACGAAACGCAGGCCGAAACCATAGAGCAGTTGAGGAAGGAAATCGAGGACCACAATGCTACAATCGCTGCTGAAAGGGCCGCCGCTGCTGCTGAGTGGGCCCGTGCTGATAGGGAGGAGGATGCGCACAGACAAGCTTAAGAGCGCCTAAATCAGTATCCACAAACGGCGATGCAATACATGCATCCGCCGCTTCATGTTCCTGAATCCGCTATTTTAATTCATCACTCCAACTATGAAATAAAAATTAACTTCCTATCTGAGATAAAAAGAAATACTTTTGAAGGAAGACCTAATGAGTGCCCCCTCCAACACATCTCTACTTTTATGGACTTGTGTGAAACAGTTGCTGATGGAGTGAATTTAGAGTATGTGCGATTAAAATCTTTTCGATGGTCTTTGGCAGGGAAGGCATTACAGTGGCTTGAGAGTTTGGCTCCACGCTCGCTTAGGACATGGGCAGAGGTGAAAGATCCATTCTTGAACAAATTCTTCCCACCTTCTAAAACGGCGATGCTGCGACAAAGGATCACGGCTTTCAAACAAAAGCCAGGTGAAACCCTAGCACAGGCGTGGGAGCGATTTAAGGACTTGCTAAGATCATGCCCGACGCATTAGCAACTTCCATATGTCATCCAGGAGATCTTTTACAACACCCTTGATGCGCCGAATAAGGAGAGGATCAATTCATATACCTCCTATCAGTACATTGAGCTTACACCAACGGAGGCATGGGAGACCATTGAGAGGCTCGTGAACTTTGACAACACTTATGGGGCTGCTGCAGCCTATGATGCAAGGCCTGGCCCATCTCTGCCCCTATATGAGCCTCCAAATGAGATACATCCTGATGTGCAGCAACAATTCCAAAACGATCAAACACGCCGCCTTCAAAAGCAAGTCAGGTTCCTGAGCAACAATCAAACTTGTCAAGAGTGTGGCTCAACAAGGCATAACACTAGTGCCTGTCCACACACTGAGCAAGTATCCATTGCGGAACAACATGAGGAGGTTAAGTGGACACGAGGCTCCTATGGAGGGGGGAATCAACAATATTGAGGTGATCAAAGGTTCTATCAACAAAGGGATCCCCCACCATATAGGGCACCAGGGCACCCTGAGCGGGAGACAAAGAAGAATGACCTGCAAATCATTCTTGATGAGATGCGGAGGAATGACAGGAGGAAACTGTCGTTGTTCCTATCAAAGTATAACTCAAACCTACAAACTAGTATAGTAAGCAAGTAAGAGGTCGATCCCACAGAGAATCAAGTATTCCTAAGCAATGTATATTTACCAATTAATAGAAAAGTGGGGTTTTGGTGATTGAATATAAGAAAAGAAACTATACACAAGTTAGTAGAGATAACAATGAGAAAATAGTTTCATCTACAAATATCCACTTTAGTTTGGTTGATTGATCATCGATTCTTCTTCGAGTTCTCTTTTCATCCTATTATTGTTCCTGTCCTGATCTTGTGTAAATTACTAGTCCTACGAGTCCTAGTAACCCTTACTAATTAGATAACCCTAACACGGTCAAGATTTAACCTAATAGTAGCATTAAGATTAAAGATTAACCAAGATACATGCAACACCAAGCTACGAGTCAGCATTTAACATATAATTGATTCTCTACACACCAATTTAGTCCTACGAGTCCTAAAAAGGCATGATTGCTACTATGGATTAAGGTTCGCTACGAGGAATCTACAAAATCCTAGCAATAATCTCAACTAGTTGTACGGGCTAGAAGAAATTAACAATATTCGCAAAAGAATCAATACGAATCAATAGGAATAGAACAAGAATAGAAATCTCACAACTTTATCAAACCAAAGCTTCAATCCATAGATGAAACGGAAGAGTTTAGCACTCCATGGCCATGGAGGCTCCCTTTTAGGGTTCTCTCAATTGATAATCTCAAAGTGTATAAGAGTTATGGAATTTGATGATTAAAATAAAACCGTAAAACGTCCTTAAAAAGCCTCAAAAGAGTCGGCCAAATAATAATTCTAAAAACCTAATTAAGTGGATAAAAAGTCCACTCAGCAGATTCGGCGATTCTGCAGAGGCCGCGGGGCAGCCAACCCAGGCCGCGGGGCGGCCAGACGATTGCGAAATCCTTCGTCAGAGCTTCGGGCCGCGGGGCGGCTAGCATGGCCGCGGGGCGGCTTTTACTGTTCACAGCGATTTTTCCTCTTCGAATTTGGTCTCGATGTCAACACGAAAGTTGTAGATCTCGGAAAGAGCTTTCCAACGCATGCTTATAATAGTCAATCAGACCACCGACGCCTCCAGAAAGTGCAAAACAAATTCAGCATGTCTGACGACAACTTCTACGGACTTGTTCTTCACTTAGGCTCTCTAACTTCGACTTCGCTCCCGTGCTCTTCACTTTTCCACCTCCTCTTCACTCTTCCTTTATCCACGAGCTTCCTCATTCCTCGTCGGATCCACATATACCTGAAATAATCCATAAACGCGTGTAGATTCCGACTCTACCAACAACACAAGTATAAATGCAAATCTAGCTTAATCTATGCATTATATAAATCTAAATCATGCTAAATCCAACCTAATATGCCTACCTAAATGCATGCTATCAAATTCCCCCACACTTAAGCCTTTGCTTGTCCTCAAGCAATGAAAATCAAAATCCAATCAACACCCCACAAACAAGCAATCCATGTAGTAACTTTGGTAAAACACTTAAAAGTTCAAAATAGGGAAACGAAGATTGACAAATAACGTCATAATATGTATAGGTGCAATCTAAGGAATAAAGCAAGTACATCTATCCAACCTCACCAAGAAAATGTGTTTTCACTCTCGCTCATGTGTTTAGGCTAATCATTCACGCTCAAACTCAATTCCTGAAAACATAGCTACAACAACATTACGTCAGTGGTCTAAATCTCCACCGCTAGTGACTTCACATGCAACCAAAATCATGAGGTCTTTTGAATAGGTTGTAATGGGGCCATGGTAGGAACACAGGGTATGGAAAATATTTAGGCTATGTGGTGCTAAAAATCCGGGAAAAAGGGTTAGTAAACAACCAGAAAAACACCAACACCAAACACTTCAAATACCATTCCAATAACATGTACTCATTCACAATACAAATTCGCACACAATTTTTCAAATATCCACACAAACTCATTCATTTTTTTTCTTTTTATGATGATTTTTTTTCTTCTTTTTCTTTTTCTCTTTTCTTTTTTTTTTATTTTCTTGACTTTTACCCCTAAGTGAATTTTATCCTCCTTAGGTCCCAAGTAATAATCACATAAAAATCATCTCTATATAGTACAAATGAATCACCCAACATAATTTCTCAACTCAAAGCAACTCCATCAACACATCAAGATATTCACCAACTCTTCTCCTAATTCCCGGATAGGTCAGGCTAATAATTGGCTAGGAAGATTTTGTGGAGCTAACAAAATAGGCTTATAAGGCTCAAATTGGCTTCAAGAAAAGGATAATGTGTACGGGTGGATAGAGTATAGTATGGCTAAAAGAAAATCATGCCTCAATCACTTTAAGGTTACATGCAAAAATCATATAAATGCAGCCTCAATAAAGATATCTAAACGCAATTTAAAGAGGAAGTAATCAAGGAGAGTATTCACACACAAAGAAACCAGAGGACATATATGTGTAGTCCCAATAAGGCCAAAAAAACTCACAAGGTCAAATTGTTAGAACTTCAATACCACTTAAATTCCAAAGACTATACATACTCAATTATCTCATCAATCATATTCCCAAAACGTATACAAAAACAATTCAAAGCTTCAAACACTTCAAGCATGTCATGGGGCACATGATAAGAACAAAATATAAATATAGAGGACAAGTAGCCTAGTGGGAAAATAAGACCTAAAGTATATGAAATGCATGAAATTTTTGGATTTTTTTTTAACAAATGCAATATATGAGTAAAAATAAATATGAAAACATAAATAAACATGATATGCAAAATCTATCTATATGTAATGCAATCTCTCCCCCGCACTTAAATCTTTCATTGTCCTCAATGAAAATTAAAGACAACAAAATTATAAAAACACAGAGGAAGAGATAAATGGAATACTCACAATGTGGTGGAAAGGTGGATTTATGAACCTTCATGGATGAACAAAGAGTAACTAGCAACATTCGTAGCTCGTGGCTTCATCTCGATATGCAGTGTTAGGTGCCCATACCGAAAACGCCAAACACAAACTAACCTAGAACTAAATAAAAATACTAAACAATAAATAAACTCAATATGAAAAAGATTATTACCTATCTTGGGTTGCCTCCCAAGCAGCGCCTTTCTTTTATGTCATTGGCATGACTTATTCTCAATCTCAATTCCTTACCTATCAGACATTGTCAAGGCCCTCAATAGCCTATCATATTCCTGTGCACACATCTTACAAAAGACATCATAGCACAATAATAAATTGAAACTATATAATATAACACTTAAAAACCTTTTCAATTTATCAAAGAGTTGAGCATGACTCTCTTATGGAGGAATATGATACCACCAGTTCAGTTCCACTGGTGGCTTCTCAAAATAGCAATTAAAAGGATCAACATAATCACTATTACCTTCCAAATTGCAAAAGTTTACCTTTATTACCTTTTGAGCCTCAGCAGGTGGCTCTAGACATGGTTCATCAACGGGGGAGCTCAGAATGAATGCATCGGATAGAGTAGGAGACACAACACATGAAACCTCATGCGTCGACTCATGAGATTCCATGTCAAGAAGCACTAGACCATCTTTTCCATCGTCAAAGAAACTATCGTTATCTGCAAACAATTCCTCCTTATTCTGAACATCATTATCATGTTGAAACCAACTAGGAGGGAATGAATTAAGCACAATGACTTCGACATGATCTTCTATTCTTGCATCCTTCAATGTCTCAAGGAATGGCGGGATGGGTTGGCTTTCTTTATCGACTTGAGGGCTGACCATCTGATCTGCTATTATCTCGCTACATGTTTTAGTAAGTTGGCTCAATTGTTCCCCCAAGTTTTTTAGTCTCTCACCATTCTCCTGCACCGCTTGAGTAAGGGCTTGGATTTCATCTAGGTGTATGACAGAGTCCTCCATTGGTGGATAAGACGTGGTGAGCAACTCTTCCTGTTCAACATGATAACCCATGTAACAGAAAAAATCCCACAACCCCGACAAACCTAATCGTGCTAGGCCTCCGTTACTCATGTACTCAGCAAGCGCTCGTGTCTCAGCAGTCATCCCGTCAATTATGCAAATAATCATGTCTCGGATGCTGTCTTGATAACCCCGTGATTCACGGATGTCCACATACCTCGGCAATCTGGTAAGATATTGGTGAAAGTTCTCACCTTCAAACTGCAATAACCTCAACATCCTAAAAGTTAGTAGCAAGGGTGTTATGAACCGTAAGATAGGTTCACAACAAGTTAATTATATACAATAATTAGCAAACACACAAAACAAAGAAATCAACTTTGATTCCCCGGCAACGGCGCCAAAATTTAACAGGAGGAAACTGTCGTTGTTCCTATCAAAGTATAACTCAAACCTACAAACTAGTATAGTAAGCAAGTAAGAGGTCGATCCCACAGAGAATCAAGTATTCCTAAGCAATGTATATTTACCAATTAATAGAAAAGTGGGGTTTTGGTGATTGAATATAAGAAAAGAAACTATACACAAGTTAGTAGAGATAACAATGAGAAAATAGTTTCATCTACAAATATCCACTTTAGTTTGGTTCATTGATCATCGATTCTTCTTCGAGTTCTCTTTTCATCCTATTATTGTTCCTGTCCTGATCTTGTGTAAATTACTAGTCCTACGAGTCCTAGTAACCCTTACTAATTAGATAACCCTAACACGGTCAAGATTTAACCTAATAGTAGCATTAAGATTAAAGATTAACCAAGATACATGCAACACCAAGCTACGAGTCAGCATTTAACACATAATTGATTCTCTACACACCAATTTAGTCCTACGAGTCCTAAAAAGGCATGATTGCTACTATGAATTAAGGTTCGCTACGAGGAATCTACAAAATCCTAGCAATAATCTCAACTAGTTGTACGGGCTAGAAGAAATTAACAATATTCGCAAAAGAATCGATACGAATCAATAGGAATAGAACAAGAATAGAAATCTCACAACTTTATCAAACCAAAGCTTCAATCCATAGATGAAACGGAAGAGTTTAGCACTCCATGGCCATGGAGGCTCCCTTTTAGGGTTCTCTCAATTGATAATCTCAAAGTGTATAAGAGTTATGGAATTTGATGATTAAAATAAAACCCTAAAACGTCCTTAAAAGCCTCAAAAGAGTCGGCCAAATAATAATTCTAAAAACCTAATTAAGTGGATAAAAAGTCCACTCAGCAGATTCGGCGATTCTGCAGAGGCCGCGGGGCAGCCAACCCAGGCCGCGGGGCGGCCAGGCGATTGCGAAATCCTTCGTCAGAGCTTCGGGCCGTGGGGCGGCTTTTACTGTTCACAGCGATTTTTCCTCTTCGAATTTGGTCTCGATGTCAACACGAAAGTTGTAGATCTCGGAAAGAGCTTTCCAACGCATGCTTATAATAGTCAATCGGACCACCGACGCCTCCAGAAAGTGCAAAACAAATTCAGCATGTCTGACTACAACTTCTACGGACTTGTTCTTCACTTAGGCTCTCTAACTTCGACTTCGCTCCCGTGCTCTTCACTTTTCCACCTCCTCTTCACCCTTCCTTCATCCATGAGCTTCCTCATTCCTCGTCGGATCCACATATACCTGAAATAATCCATAAACGCGTGTAGATTCCGACTCTACCAACAACACAAGTATAAATGCAAATCTAGCTTAATCTATGCATTATATAAATCTAAATCATGCTAAATCCAACCTAATATGCCTACCTAAATGCATGCTATCAAGGAACCATGCCGAGTTCAAACAAGCCAACAACTCCGTCCATACTCAGTTGTAGGGCATCAATTCTAGACTTGGGGAGATCGACGTTTGGAAGCGCAACATAGAGACTCAAATGAGTCAATTGGCGGAAGGAATACCCAAAGCGCCAGGATCATTTCCTGGATCCACTGTGCCCAACCAAAAGGGAAAAACCACTGGTCATATTGCGGCAGTAAACCTAAGGAGTGGGCGTCAATTACAAATGCCCGAGCAAAAAGCGGAGGAGAAGGAGCCAGAACAGACGTCGATATCGACCCCCCTGTCGATATCGACCTAGGTGACGTCGAAATCGACCCTTCAGTCGATGTCGACCCTGATACTGCGTCACCACAGAAATCGACTGCTCCAGTCGATATCGACTCTACTGATGTCGATGTCGACCTCACTGTAGCCGCGGGAAAGAAAAAGGTGTTGCCATTCCCAACTAGAAAGATGATTAAGGACCCAGCGGAAAAGAAGTTCCAACGGTTCGTGAAGATGCTCCAAGTACTTAATGTCTCTATACCATTCACATAGGCACTTCACGAGATGCCATCTTATATGAGGTTCCTTAAAGACATCTTAGGTAAGAAACGATCGCTCTTTGAGATCGCAGAGGAGTGCAACAGGTTGGAGCTACCACAAAAGCGGGCAGACCCAGGTAAGTTTTCTATCGCTATAGGTCTAGGTCAATTCAAATTTAATGCTTTAGTTGACTTGGGCGCCAGCGTTAGCATGATGCCACTAACCATATGGCACAAGGTAAAGATAGGTCCTCTGGAGCCCGTGGATGCAAGGTTGTACATGGCTAACAATACGGTAGTTATTCCAACAGGGATAGTGACGGATGTGCCAGTACAAGTAGGTAAATTCTTTGTCCCTGCTGATTTCTTAGTTGTTGATATAGCGGAGGACCCTACTTGTCCAATTATTTTAGGTAGGCCATTCCTAGCAACCGTCGATGCCAACATTAGCGTGAAGAAAGGATTGCTCTCATTCACAATTAGTGACGAAGTGATAGAGTATGCCTTTAATATGACGGTGAAAAATCAAGGGCCAATGGAGATAAAAGCCATCAATGGTGTCTACATTGCATGTGGAGAAGCAAAGTTAAGAAGTATGGCACCGGAGGAGCTTGAGAAGAGGGTCATAGAAGCCCATGTGGAGGAAGTTGTGGCAATCTTGAACGAAGAAGCCCAACAGAACATCGAAATCGACCCAGGTAAGTCAATATCGACTAAAAATGTTCAAGAATTTATGTCAGGTCATAAGTATGGGGTCGATTGAGGAGAAAAAGACACATCGAAATCGGGAACAAGGGTCGATATCGACCATGCCCTACCGAAATCGACCACCATCAGCGCTGAAAAGGGAGGAAATGAGACCTCGATATCGATCTCTGAGGGTCGAAATCGACCTGATCATATCGAGTCGAAACTCTCCAAATCGACTGATCCTCCAGGAGTACAACAGGGGTCGATATCGACCTCTGAACATCGACATCGACCTGAGCCACAGACTGAGAAAAAGGTAAGTCAAGGTACGGATTCCTCTTGTTCCATTTCAATCAAGGATTTATCATTATTTGGAAGAGGTGTGCCTTGGCATGTGCGCTTGTGTACGGTATCCGATGATGATTCGAACCAATATGAGATAGGAGATAAGGTCTATGTTGCCAAATCTAAGGATCATTGGTTCCCTACAAGATTCAAGGATAAGAACATAGGACCATTCACGGTAAATCAGATCCATCCCGGCGGAATGCAGATGTGTGACAGGAAAGGAGTCATATTTGAGGCCCAAGTGATACGTTTGGAATTCCCGATCCTTTGCCCGTGGGCTCGGAATCAAGAACACCAACTTGTTGATGGCCCGATCTTACAATTATCCTTGCTATTCTCGATGTTTACAATCAATTACAATAAAGGTTTTGAACTATTGTGAAAGGAAAAAAAAACAAGTAAATAAAACTAAGTAAAAGACAACAAAGGAAACAGCGACGGAATCTGGAGGTGTGCAGCGACGACCATAGTGGCGGCGACGGATGCTGCGCCCGCAGCAGATATTGCAGCGGCCGCCGCAGCGACGGTTGCTGGCTTCTGCAGTAGCGACGGATTCCCTGTTTCTGCGATAGTTTTTCAGCTTTTCTCTTCTTTCTTGTTTCGGTTGTGTTTGGGCAATTAGGGTTTTGATTTTGTGAGTATGAATGAGGAAGAATAACAGTTTGAATCCAAAGCTTTTGGATTGGAGATCGAAGAACCCTTTTAATCCTAAAAGGGGTTCCTCAATATAATTCGAATCTAATTTAATCAATGAAAATACAAGAGTTTAAATAGGGAACTATACCAATTCTATCTTTGCAAAAGATAGAGTTTTGGCTTAGATAACTAAATATTAAATCCTAATAATAATCATAGATAAATATTCCTACTTAGTGGATAAGAAAAATATCTAGATGAGATAAACTTTCCTTTTCCCTTTTATTCACCTAACTAAGTATTACTAAAAATTAGATATTCCATAAATAGCTCCAACTAACATAGGAGTTACTAAATATGGAAAGAAAATAAAAACTAATAATAATAATAATAATTAAATAAATAAAATATCTTTTCTTCAAGCCATGGTGGCGCCTTCTTCTTCCTCTTGATGATGACACTCTTTGCCATCAATAGCCCTCGAATCGATCTTGAGAGCTCGCCTAGATCAAGATCATTGTTTGACCCACAGAAGGCCATCTTGATCCGCATCACCAAGCCACATGGGCTCTGCAGATGCCGCCTTGAGAAGCGCAAAGGAAGAAGTCAGCTTAGCGACTTAAAAATCTAGAGCTTGTAACAAAGACTTAATTTTGGTTTCAGACACTTAGTTTTGGTTTTAGACAACTTTTTATTTTGGTTTGAGACATTTTATTGTTTTGCATATTTGGTTTTATGTTTATTAACAAGTTGCATGAGAGACAAAATCACACAGGAAGGGCATCGAAATCGATGTCTAACATCAACATCCACCTCAAGGTCGACATAGATAGGGTTTGTGGTCAAGGCTGGATCACCCTGAAGCCTGAGCAGAAATCGATATGAACATCGATATCGATGTTAAGGGTCGATATCGACCATCCCTACTGTCTTCTTCGACTCCTGAAATTTGTGACGGTTTAGTAAGTTTTCTTCTTAACCCTAGTTCTAATATAGTGAGGACACTGTAAATTTTAAGTATGGGGTGGGGGAAAGGCTTACTTGCATTCATACTTAGTTTAGATTTGCATATTTATTTTAATGCATATTTTAGTTTTTATATTTCGAAAAAAAAAATGACCCCCATCAAAAAATTCAAAAAAGAGAAGAAGAGTCATGGAAGTATAAAAAAGAGCTCTATGATGCAAAATTAGATTAATTAGAGATATAACATGAAATTGCCTAGTTAAGTGAAGTTCCAATGAAGTGCAAAAAGAAGAAAAAATAAAGGAGATGAAAATTTTGAAATTGCTTTTGATATGTGCATGATAAGATGATGGAGGACTTTTTATTCCATACAAGTGCTTACTTATATTCATATCCTAGCCTTACCTATGCATATTTGCAAAAGTCACAAAGCCATATATGAGCCTTATCATGATCATTATTGCTCCATATATATACATATTGCCCATTTTATACCTTATACCCTATCCGGGGACAATGTTGAGAATGGATGTCATCTTTGGAGTTATATGGAGTTGTGCATTATTATGAAGTTGTTGGCAGGAATGATAGAATTATGAATTACGAAAAATTTAATGAGCGAGAAAAAATCCGATCACCTCAGGAGGTAAAGGTAGGTCGACCCTGCTCGTTGAGATGTTAGTTCAGTGAGATGGGACACAAGGTGAGGATTCCGAAGTACTAAGTATCCGGGGCCATTCATGACACCCATGTTTGCGACTCGCGAGAAGGCAGTGCTAAGGTTAGAGAGGTAAAAGCATTATATTGAATAAAAGCATTGAGCGAAGAGCGAAAGGTGAGAAATATGATGAAGAAGGAATGTGGAATGAAGTTTGGAAAGAAAGTTTATTTCCCCGGATTTAACACCACATGGCCAAAGATTATCCCACCTTTAGCCTTTTACCAATCTACTTCCATAAGCTCGCAAAAGTCCTCTTGATTATTAATGCTATGTCGCTAAAATTGTTTTTGCATATTACCTCCTTTTATGAGTATGAAATTCCTTTTATGCACATGCATGGATTTGGTTGACATAAGTACCTTATCTAGGATGGCAATTGATTGTAGGGACATATGAAAAATGAATCTATGATGTTGAGGGTTTACTTTCTTCCCTTGAATGACCATTAAAGGTATTGCTTGGGGACAAGCAAGCTTAAGTATGGGGTGTTTGATGTGCGCGCAAATTGCCATATTTTTCTATGCACATATAAGTCCATTTTATTGTCTTTTGTATGCATATTAATGGGAAAACATGGGATTAGTGTAGTTTACGCTTAAATGTCAAATATATGGGTCTGCACGAGTTTCTATGTAATTTCGCAGAAAACAGGATAAAAATGGATAGATCTGGAAGAGCGGAAAAAGAACTCGAAGTCTTCTGAAGAGGTCGAAATCGACTGGGGACCTCGACATCGAGTGCATCAGAGACATAGGAATCGAGCAGGAAATGAAACAGAGCATGTCGACACAGAGGGGTCGATATCGACGTCTGGAGGTCGATATCGATGTTGCCAGATCGAGCTAAATGATAGAAGTCGAGTGCCAGTTCGAGTAAGAGAAGGAGAGCTCGAGATAAAGTTTTGAAGGGGTCGATATCGATGTTTAAGGTCGATATCGACCATGCTAGCAGAGGAATCCGACTCAGATTTTTGATAGAATTCTATCCGAAGCTTGCACGTCTATCCAAAAGTCGAGGATTCATATCATCAACACCAAATCTATCAGGAGGAGGCTGATTTACCATAGAGTTTTAGTTTTTACTTTTATTTAAGTTTTATCTTAGAGAATAAAAGATAAAGTTTCGAGTCTTTATCGACATCTATAAATAGAGGCCAATAGGGTTTAGTTTAGGCATTAAATTTCAGATCGAATAACATTCAATTTCAGTAGTTCAAACACATATACATGCAGAGAATTAGTAGAGAGAGAGAGAGAGAGAGAGAAGGCCGAGTGAAGTTTGTAAAGCGAGAGCGGAGTGGCTTGTTCAGTTGTACTTTCTTTCGAAGTTTTAATTCAAAGTAGTTTTCCTTCAATAATGATGATGATGATGTGCATGATGAGGAGTGAGTAGTCAACCCACTTCTAGGGTCGGGGTGAGCCCGACGATAGCAATGTGAGGTAAGTGCATCAAAGGTATGACGTTTATGCGATTCCGTCTTCTACCCCATGCATGATCCTTTACGAAAGTTAGGGAGATTCATTATTTGCATTATTGAAGCGAAAGCCACTTATATTGTGAACTTGAATTGCTCATGAATTGGATAGTAACTCTTAGGAACTATGCGAGAGCCTCTAATCACCTAAGTGTTGATAACGAAAGTTATTTGACGGAAAGGCATTAAATTTCATAACTTTAGCATAAAACTTGCATTGTTATCATTGTGGCATGAAACCCCGACTTTGGAAGCTTTTTAATTAATTGAAATCAACATTAAAGTTTAAGTTTTGTTTCTGATCATCCTCCTTTCCCATTCTATTTTTCTTCGGACTCTTTTCCGACAAATTGGTTACAAAAACAGTTTCTGTGACAAGCGTCGAAATCGACTGTAAGGGTCGATATCGAGGTCTAACGTTGATATCGAGGTCTCTGCTCGACGTCGACTTTGCTGCTTTTGTCTTCTGCAGAAACTGCGCTAGTAAATCGACCAGAACTGGGGTCGATATCGACCAGATTACTCGATATCGAGTGTCTTCTGAGGTGGAAAGCTTTGATCGTGAATACAACAAGGGAAGCGCTGACATACCTCCTCGTGGATTCGATCCTGAATTACCCTACTACTACAAGGGAGGGGATTCTTGTATTATTTGTTTGGGACAGGGAGTTAGCCTAGTCGTACATTGTTATATTTAGTTTATTTGAATCTCCTACACTCCACCCCCGCCTGCGAACATTGTCCTACTTATCTAAGTCGCTCAAAATGTTTAAGTTCGAAAAGCATATAGAAGGAAATATCATAATACAACTTGCCACGGCAGGGCCGCGCCAAAACCAAATACGAGAAAATATAAAGTAGCAAAAGTGTGGAGTTCATAGTCAGTCTCTCTCTCCAATTGCGCCATAGGATATCCCCGTTATAACAACACAGAATCAAGCAAGGGAACGGGTACCTGAAACTATACCACAAGTCAAGGTCGATCGACTCATGTGGGCCTTGAAGACCACGCTGAGGACATATAATACGCTCTAAACCTGGATGAGAATGATCTAATGCAATACTAGAATATTAAACACATAAGCATGTTAACAGTTCATATATAATGACAGAAATGCAGTAAATGGGCCCACACAAAATGCCAAGTGGCATGTCCCAATCTCCCAAAACCCATGCCTCAGTCGGGGCGGGTATCTCCCGCATGTTCGTACCTCAGCCGGGGCCAGACGACTCAGTCGGTACTGTAGTATATCTTATGCCTTAGTCCATACCTCAGCCGGGGTTGGATACTCGGTCACCGCCGTAGTCATTTATATATAACTCAGAAAATCATACTCTCAGATGACTCTATCAGGACAAACCCGATGAAGATGGGTTGTCCTATGACCCTAGCAACGACTCTAGACTCACAACTTACGGCCGTTTCTACCCATCGCATTCAGAATATGTATGCTCATTTGTTAATGCATAACCTAGGCATGCTACTACATGACATAATATTATAATGCCTACATACTATATGACACATCAGGCATGAGGTTCTAACTTGAGTAAGCCCCGGAGGACTTACCTGGAGTAACAGATCGGCAAAAGCAATACACCAGTAGTAAGCAAGCCAGTCACGTCACAGATAACCTAAAAATTGTAATAAATATAGAATATAAGTCTAAAGCATAGAGGACCCATTTACCGCTACACAGAATCTATCCATCGATAATTAGTCATAACATCATCATCATCATCATCTCAAACATCTCATATCATCATATATCATCGCACAATGAGGGACCATCCAAGCCAAGCCCTCCTCCAAGAGCACCAACAATGATGGATGGGCCAATGACTCGAGCTCATGCAATGAAGCTCCAACGATCCTTACTAAACCTTGGGAATCATGCCCTAGCTAAGGAACCCTCGGAGCCACCGGAGTTCAAGCATCGGACACTTGCCCTAGTTGGTGCCGAACTCAACGGGCCAGCGCCAAGGAGTGACAGGCGCCCACGCCCGGAGTGTGCCCTAGCCGTGTCCTGGCCGCTACCGAGCTTCCCGGGCACGTGCGTTAGATCTGCACCAAGGTATCCGGAGCTGAAGGAGTCGTTGCCTAGCCTCTTACTAGCCGTTGTGCCCATGTTGCCAAGTGAGGAATGGGTCAACAAGTGGTTCCTATCTTCTAGGCCATTTTTAGCATTACCTTTAATTAGTTATTTCTGAATTTTTAACATTTATTTTAATTAATGTAAGGCCTTATATAAGCCTTAGAACCGGTGGTATTAGGAACACATTACCTATCTCATTATTGCATCTTATGATCATTGCTTTTACAAATCAAAGTGTCTTGAGTGATTCAAGAGTGCCGAGTGATTCTTGGTGTTGATTCCGCTTGGTTTGTCTTGTGTGTGTCGATCTTCGCTAGTTGATTGGTGCTATCAAGCTCCCATGAGCCCTCTTCTCGTGCTCCTTGGATACGTCCTTGGTTGTGTGAGATTGTAGAGATTGGTTAGCTAGTCGTTGGTTTGGGACTTTGATCAATCGGGATCAAGGGTCTTCTCCTCGTTCTACCTAGACTTTCTCCTGCCCTTCCTATTTTTTCCATTGCCATTTTCGAGTCTTTTTAGTCCTTTGTCAAGTCATTATTGTCTAACTTGTGTTCTTTGTTGTTTTGTGCTTGTTGTCCAAAGATCGGGACATCTACGGCTTATCCCCGTATCAAATTGGTATCAGAGCTTCGGCTATCGACATCAAGTGTCTCATCATCCATTGTCATCATCAAGAGTCTCAAAAAATCACAAAAAGAGTCCAAAACTCCATTGGAGTGCAAGGTTTGATCTCTTCTATTTTGTTTGATTTTTCTTGCTATTTGTGTGGTATTTGTTGGTTGTACTCAGCCCTTCAAGCCTAGCCTACCATTCCCATAATTCTGACCCCAATCACCACCACTCGACCACCATTCAACTATCACTCGACCACCACTTCTCCCCTACCAAGTAAAATCATATTTTCGTTATTTTTTGTTATTTCTTTTCTTTGATTTCCATAATTCAAAAAAAAAGAAGAAATAAATTCAGAAAAGAAAAAGTCAAAAAATTTCCTACATTCTAGCCACACCCATTCCTCATCTCCTAATTTCACTCCCAACAGCTCTATTAGTTACAAGGCTCCACGTTTTTATTTATTTATTTTCATTTTCAGATTGCCATTTGTTTGTTTAATTTATGAAAGTAAAAAAAAACTGACTTCAAAAAAAAAAGAAGTCAGATAAAAAAAAGAGAAAGAAAGTTCTTTTTGTTCTTATGTTGCAAGAAAGTGTTCTAAGTGCAAAGAAGTAAGCAATCAAGTGTTACAAGAGCCTTTGTGTGGAGTAAGCCTAAACACTATCCCTTTTCATTCAACCTATCCTTATAGCCTACCAACAACTATCGTACTTGTAGTTAGAAGGTTAAACAAGGTTGATTTGATCAGATTTTATGCTTAGTCTTTGTTTTCCCTTCTATTCTTGTTCCTTGTTCTTATTATCTCTTGTTCTCACTTTTCTTGATCCATTTCTGAATTTTTGAGCTTGGAACCATATCATTGATTTTCTAGCTAATCTCATTTGGTTAGAGGATTTTGATTGCCTTTTGACTAGCTTGAGTGATGGACTTGCCTAAGATAGATTGAAACAACAAGCATTTCAGCACCAAAGGGAGAGGGAGTGCCGAGAGCAAAACACTTGTGAGAAGTTTTTGTTTAGCCAAACCTTAACCTATTTGCGTGTTTGTTTGAGTTGTGATGACTACATGTAACAAATCACCAAGGTTGGAAACTTCTGAGCCCATTTCCCCGGAGTTGTTCAACATGTTGAACAAAATGAACAACAACATCACGACGTTGATGGAAAGGATGGCAGCCATAGAGGCACAGCCTTCGACGTCCACGGAGATGCCTAGAGCATCCAAGGCCAGCCTTTGGCTACCGGACATCAAAGTCGTGCCCCACCCCCGGAGCACACCCCAGACAACCGGGAAGACCCTCCTAGAACCCCTATTTATGCACGAAATACCCCCACCTGAAGAGAACCCACCTCCTCGTGACAGGCGTGGTTGTTTTAATCATTTTCGTGATGTGCAGGATGACTTCGAGCCCTATAAGCACTTTGAGGGCTTTCAAGAAGAAGAGTATCAATGGGAGCGCCAATCAAGAAGGCATGAACAAGGACCCCGTCCACAGAGGCCACGAGAGCCAGAGCAAGACGGAGTTGGCAAGATTAAGTTCAAGATTCCACCTTTTGAGGGAAAGTGTGATCCGAACACTTACCTTGATTGGGAGACCAAGATCGAGCATATATGGAGTTGCCACAACTTCGCTGATTACAAGAAGGTACAATTAGCCACCCTTGAATTTAGCGTTTTTGCACTAATATGGTGGGATACCCTTGTAAAGGAAAGGAGAAGAGCCCTAGATGCGCCCGTAGCCACGTGGGAACAAATGAAGGCACTCATGAGGGCATGATTCATACCTCAACATTACGCTAGGGAGCTCAAGCAATGCCTTGAGAACCTCAAGCAAGGTTCCATGAGTGTGGAGGAGGCGTTCAATGCCATGCAATTGGCTATGGCAAGGGAAAACGTGGTAAAAGATGAGGAAGACGCCAATGCTCGGTTTCTTAGGATTTTACATCCTTAATTGGCTAGAGAAGTAGATTGCTATCCTTATACTAGTGTTATTGACCTCTTGCATCTAGCTGTGAAAGTGGATAGGAAATTAAAAGCAAGAAGCCAATGAAGTACTCAAGGAGCGAATCGGAGCCCGAGAGGCCAAGGAAGTCAAGGCCGCAGCTCCGCTCGAGGCATGCAGCCCAACAGAAGAGAGAACTTGGCGCCGAGGCAAGGACATGGCACCGGGCATGGAGGAGACGTAGGACACCGAGGCACGCCGAGCACGCAGCCCACACCAAGTGCTAGGACACCAAGTGGAGCTTTCTGTAATGCTAAGGGAGGTAACCCTAACCCTTCCTCTTCTAGAAATAGGGAAATTGTGTGTTTTAAATGCCAAGATAGGGGCCATATGATGAAGGATTGCCCACATAGGAAAGCTCTTATTATAGATCACGTAGGCAACACTTGTGATGATGAGATTGAGCATGATGAATATGATGAGTGTGCGCATGATGATTGTGATCCTAATGTGAATTCCTATGATGATTTTGATGATAATTGCATTGAGTATGAGCATGGTGAATGTTTGATTGCTAGAAGAGCTTTGCATGCCAAACCTACCCCATGTGATGACAATCAAAGAGAAAATCTATTTCATACAAGATGCTTAGTTAAGGGCAAAGTTTGTGAGGTGATTATTGATGGTGGGAGTTGTTGTAATATTGCTAGTGTTGAGATGGTTGAAAAATTGCAACTTCCTACTATACATCACCCTAGGCCTTATAAGTTGCATTGGATGAATGATTATGGTGCTTTGAATGTAAACAAGCAAGTTAAGGTGTCTATTAAACTAGGACATTATGAAGATGATGTGTTATGTGATATAGTGCCCATGCAAGCTTGTCATATACTTCTTGGTCGTCCGTGGCACTTTGATCATAAGGTCTTATATGATGGTTTCACTAACCGCTATTCTTTTGTGCATAAGGGAAAGAACATCACTCTCAAGCCCATGACACCCATGCAAGTGGCCGACGAGTTTGAGAAGAAGAAGGTAAGTGAAGGTAAGCCACAAGGGCCGGCTCCACCGAGCCAAAACACAAGTCCTCGAGCCCTAAATGTTCTATTTGCATCAAAGAGAGGATTTGAGGACGAGTACTTGGATGGGAAAACAACACTCATGCTCTTGTGCAAGGAGTTGAGTTTGTTAAGTGAGGAGGTTTGAGCCACCTTACCCCCATGGATCTTGGCCCTACTTGAGTAATATAGGGATGTATTCCACGAGGAGATCCCAACCGGCTTGTCCCCTATCCGAGGGATTGAGCATCAAATCGATCTTATACCCGGGGCCTCTTTGCCTAAGAGGTCCAGTCCCAAGTTCAAGAGTTGTTGGACAAGGGATACGTACGAGAGAGCAAGAGTCCTTGTGCCGTTCCGGTGTTGCTAGTGCCAAAGAAAGACAACACATGGAGAATGTGTGTCGATTGTCGAGCCATTAATAACATCACGATCAAGTATAGACACCCCATCCCTCGTCTAGATGACATGCTACATGAACTACATGGTGCTACTCTATTTTCTAAGATAGATTTGAAGAGTGCATACCATCAAATAAGGATGAGAGAAGGGGATGAGTGGAAAATAGCCTTCAAGACTAAATTTGGTCTATATGAATGGCTTGTTATGCCATTTGGTCTAACTAATGCTCCAAGAACATTTATGCGTCTTATGAATCATGTGCTTAGGAATTTAAAGGGAAATTTGTTGTTGTGTACTTTGATGATATACTTATCTATAGCAAATCCCCCGAAGAACATGAAGCACATTTGAGGGAAGTACTCTCTACACTTAGATTAGAGCACTTGTATGCTAACCTTAAGAAATGTGAATTGTGCACTAATCAAGTTTCTTTTCCTATTTTTGTAGTGAATAGCAATGGACTACAAGTGGATGAGGCTAAGATCAAGGCAATTCAAGAATGGCCAACACCTACCATAATCGGCCAAGTTAGGAGCTCCCATGGCCTTGCAAGCTTCTATAGACGATTTGTGAAGGATTTTAGCTCCATTGTCGCGCCCCTCACTAAAGTAACCAAGAAAAGGGGTGAGTTTCAATGGGGTCCAGCTCAAGAGAAAGCATTTGAAGCCCTCAAGCAAAGGTTAACCGCAACACCACTTCTAGCCCTTCCGGACTTCACCAAGCCATTTGAGGTGGAGTGTGATGCTAGTGGAGTTGGAATAGGTGGTGTCCTCATGCAAGAAGGTAAGGCTATTGCATATTTTTCAGAAAAGCTTAAAGGTGCTAGTCTTAACTATTCTACATATGATAGGGAATTGTATGCCCTTTTTAGAGTACTTAAGGCTTGGCAACACTACCTATGGCCTAGAGAGTTTGTTTTAAAAATGGATCATGAATATTTGAAACATTTTAAGAGCCAAGACAAGCTTGATAGGAGACATGGTAGATGGATGGAGTTTATTGAAACATTTCCTTATGTAATTAAGTATAAGAAGGGTAAAGACAATGTAGTTGCTGATGCCCTATCTAGGAGATACACCATGTTACCCACATTAGACTCTAGAGTATTAGGCTTTGCTTATATTAAGGAGTTATATGTGGATTACTTGGATTTTGGAGATGTTTTCAATAGGTGTGCCGACAAGGGATCATTTGAGGAATTTTATGTCTTTGAGGGATTTTTGTTTAGAAAAGATAAAGTTTGCATCCCTAGATGTTCCCTTAGGTTGTTATTGGTTGATGAAGCACACTTTAGAGGTTTAATGGGACATTTTGGCCGAGATAAGACATACCACACCCTTAGACTTTTATTGGCCACATATATTAAGGGATGTAGAGCACTGTCTTAAGAGATGCATTGAGTGCCTTAAAGCCAAATCTAGGTTAATGCCCCATGGATTGGATACCCCTTTACCTACACCTTCGGCCCCTTGGGAGGACATATCTATGGATTTTATAGTAGAGTTGCCTACGACTAAGAAGGGGAGATATTCGATCTTTGTGGTTGTTGATCGTTTCTCCAAAATGGCGCACTTTATAGCTTGTCATAAAACTGATGATGCCTCTAATGTAGCGAACTTGTTCTTTAGAGAAATTGTGAGGTTGCATGGCATTCCGAGGACCATAGTTAGTGATCATGATACTAAGTTCCTAAGTTGTTTTTGGAGAACCTTGTGACACAAAATGGGAACTAAGTTATTGTTTTCTACCTCTAGTCACCCTCAAAACCGATGGGCAAACCAAGGTCACTAATAGGACGCTAACTACTATCCTTAGAGATATAATAAAAAAGAACCTTAGGTTGTGGGAGGAAGTTTTGCCACATGTGGAATTTGCTTATAATCGAACCATGCATTCATCTACTAAGCTTACTCCATTTGAATGTGTTTGTGGCACTAACCCACTGACCCCACTAGATCTAGATATCCTATGAGGGAAAAGGAGTCTTTTGACGTAGGTAAGCATGTGGAGTTCATCAAGGAGTTGCACGAACGTACAAAGCTAAAGCTTGAGCAAAAGGCCGAGTACAATACCACAAGAGCTAACAAAAGAAGGCGTCAAGTTATCTTCCAACCCGGAGATCTTGTGTGGGTTCGCCTAAGGAAGGAGAGGTTCCCGGAGCAAAGGAAGAGCAAGTTTTCCCCACGAGGTGATGGACCTTTCAAGGTGCTTCAACGAATTGGAGACAATGCATACAAATTGGAGCTCCCGGGAGAATATGGAGTGAGTGCCACCTTCAATATGGCCGACTTGGTATCGTATCTAGCCATTGATGAGGACTTATGATCGTGGTCGAACCCTTTCAAAGAACGGGAGGTTGACGAGGGACCATCTAAGCCAAGCCCTCCTCCAAGTGCACCAACAATGATGGATGGGCCAATGACTCGAGCTCGTGCCAAGAAGCTGTAACGAGCCTTACTAAGCCTTGTGAGGCATGCCCTAGCTAAGGAACCCTCGGAGCCACTGGAGTTCAAGCATCGGACACTTGCCCTAGTTGGTGTCAAGCTCTACGGGCCAGCACCAAGGAGTGCCAAGGATTGTGCCCTAGCCATGTCCTGGCCGCTACCAAGCTTCCCGGGCACGTGCCCTAGTTCTGCACCAAGAGATAAGGAGCTGAAGGAGTCGTTGCCTAGCCTCCTCCAAGCCGTTGTGCCCATGTTGCCAAATGAGGAATGGGTCAACAAGTGGTTCCTATCTTCTAGGCTATTTTTAGCATCATCTTTAATTAGTTATTTCTGAATTTTAACATTTATTTTAATTAATGTAAGGCCTTATATAAGCCTTAGAGCCAGTGGTATTAGGAACACATTACCTATCCCATGGCCTTAGAGCCAAGGGTCTTCTCCTCGTTCTACCTAGACTTTCTCCTGCCCTTTCTATCTTTTCCATTGCCATTTTCGAGTCTTTTGAGTCCTTTGTCGAGTCATTATTGTCTAACTTGTGTTCTTTGTTGTTTTTGTTTTTTGTCGCAAGATCGAGACATCTACAGCTTATCCCCGTATCAGCATTCTCGTTTTCATCAACTCACATTCTCGTTATCATAATCTCATGCTATCTCATAACATTAATTTCCTCAACCATTTCCACTAGGCATCTCAAGGTTCTAATATATCATATGTCATCTCATAATATCTCATCAATCTCCATAGTTCCATACAAGATGCTATCATATCAAATCATGCTTCAATTCTTATATATTCAAATTCATTCCATAACGCATATAATTTACGAGTAAGGTTCATCAATCAATTCATCAAGTCAACTCAAGTAATTTAGGCACAAAGTTACTCAAGTCATTAAATCTCAAGGAAGTCAATTCAATAGTCAAACAATCCTTTCAATAATCATATTTAGCCAATCCCATTTATAAACATTAAACCTTTGACCAATTCATAAAATTATACCATTAAAATAATCCAGCATAACTTACTTTATTTTAAAATCATCATCTTAAGGTTCGATAAATCCCCAACTCCAAGAAATATTTCAATGACATTTTAGAAGACTTCAAAATACATTTTTAAGTAATTTATCAAGAGATATTTAAATCAATTAAATCACTAAATCATTCCATTTTCTAATAACCACATTTATAAATTAACATTAATATATATATATATATATATATATATATATATATATATATCGATCACTTTAACACATTTTAAAATCACCATATAACATCATAATATTTCCCAAATAATCTATGCCTATAACAATTCATAATATATATATATATAATTTTACAGAATTTTTAATTATCTCAAAATCTCATAATTATATAATAATAATAATACTAATAATAATAATAATAATAATAATAATAATAATAATCTAATAGCAATTAAATACTAACCATTCCATATAACATAACATAAATAAACAACAACTCTTAAAATAAAACAACCAACCCAAACGGCCCAATCTCTCACCCGTTAACAAGTCCGGGTCCGAGCCTAGCCCCAGGCCCAAACTCGCATCCTTCAATTAATGAACCGGACCAACAATAAGGAAAAGAAAGAAGGAAAACCAGGTTTGAGAAAAAGAAAAAGAAAAGAAGGGATGAACCACTCTAAACCCGTCTTCAAGCTTCCTCTGTTCGGCACTCGGAGAAATGAAAAAAGTAAGAGGGAGCACGGGCCTCACCGGAGTTGCCTCACCCTCACCCCGATCTTTACGCACTCTCCCCGAAATAGGATCCAACAGGAAGAAAGGAAACGAAATCAAACATGGTAAGGGAAGGAGATCCGAATTCTCACCGAGGCGTCGAAGATGGCTCTGGGGTGCTCGAGGACTGCTGCGAGCTCGTCGATGAAGGGGGTGATCCAGGGGATCTGGGTTGAGTGTGAAATATCATAAAGGAGTGACTTGAAGAGGCTATGAGTCGGAAACGAAGCGAAAACCTTACTGACCTTTTTTAGGCGAAAACAAGGGATTGAAGGGGAGTTGGTGCCAGCGGTGGTGCTTCTGGCGGCGCTCAGGTGCTCTGCTGTGGTGCTCAGCTGGTGGCTCAACAAAGGTGAATGTGGTGGTGCTGGTGTGGTTAACGGGAAAGTAGAGGAGGAATCAAAAGAAAAGGGGAAAGGTTGGGGTTTTAATTACTTTTGTGAAATGAAATAAGGGAGGGAGGATGACAGGGGAGCTAGGGGCTAGCTGGATTTTTGAAAAAAGAGAGGGTGGGAAGGTGGAGGTTTATGCTGAAGATAAAAGGAGGCTCAAAAATAAAAAGGAGGAATGGAGGTGAGGGTTGTGTACTGGTGTCGGGTGAAGACAGGTGACGGGGTGCTTTGTATGGGGGGAGGGAGGGCTAACTAGCTATTAATAGGGGGTTTTAGGGTGGCTAAGGGTGAAACTCAACTATTATACACGGAAATAAATCCGAAAACCCACTTTACGACCTTAACCCGACACGATTTAAAATAATTAACGGAATTCGAATTAAATAACAAAACCCGAAAATACTTTTATGCCTTGAAAAAATAAAGCGGAATTATTTGGTTGCCAAATTGAGTACAAGTTTATGTCTGTAACGACTATTCGTAGGGGGAGGTGATTCGCTCAGATATAAAATATTCAAATTCAAACTAAGCTAACTCCCTTATTCAAGCAAATAAAATACAAGAATCCCTCCCGATGTAGTGGTAGGGTAATTCAGGATCGAATCCACGAGGAGGTATGTCAGCGCTTCCTAAGTTGCAATCACGATCAAGTTTCAACTCCAGGAGACACTCGATATCGAGGTGTCTGGTCGATATCGACCTCAGTTCTGGTCGATTTCCAGTAGTTTCCTACATAAGACAAAAGCAAAGCAGTCGACATCGAGATGGTGCTCGATATCGATGTTAGTGCTCGATATCGACCTTGTCAGTCGATTTCGATGTCAAGAACAGAAATTTTAAAGCATAACCTATTTGTCGAAAAAGAAGTTCGAAGAGCGTAGAATTGTGAGAGAAGTATGGACGAAAATAAAAACTCAAACTTTTTATCTAAATTCAATAAACTAAAAGCTTCGAAGGTCGGGGATTCATGCCACAACGATAACCATGAAAGTATGATGCTAAAGTTACAAAATTTAATGTCTTTCCGTCAAATAACTTTCGTTGCCAACTTTTAGGTGATTAGAGGCTCTCACATAAAACTTAAGAGTTACTAACCAATTCATGAGTAATCCAAGTTCACAATATGATTGGCTTTCGCTTCAATAATGCAAATAATGAATCTCCTAAACTTTTGCAAAGGATCATGCATAGGATAGAAGACGGAATCGCATAAAAATCATACCTTTGATGCACTTACCCTACATTTCTATCGTCGGGCTCACCCCTACCGTAGAAGTGGGTTGACTACTCGCGCTTCATCATTGAACTCATCATCATCATGTAAAAGAAACTACTTTGTACTGAAATTGCAAAAGAGAAATTACAACCGAACAAAGCCACTCCGCTCTCGCTTCACCACCCCACTCGGCTCTCCCTCTCTCTCTCTACTCGCTACTAATATTGTAAAAACTGAATTCTTGCTTTAATTTGATGATTAAACTCAGCCCTAATGGCCTCTAATTATAGATCTCAAACCTCACTATCCAAGGATTCGAAAACCTATCTTTACTCTCTAGGTAAATAACATAAACTGACAAGTCTTGTGTAGAAGATAGAAGATCGCGACTTTAGGATTATCTCGAACGCTTCGGATAGAATTCTATCAAAAACTGAGTCGAATCTTTCTGCAGCAAAAATCGATATCGACCATAAGACCTCAATATCCACCTCCCTTTATCTCTATCTCGAGCAGTCCTTCTCGACCTTGGATTGACACTCGACTTCTATCTTTTTCCTCGATTTAGGCCACTCGATATCGACCTTCAGACATCGATATCGACCTCTTCTGTGTTGACATGCTCTATTTCTTCTTTTCTCGATACATGGTTGCTCTGTTTCACTCAATGTCGAGGTTCATCATCGATTTCGACCTCTCAGTAGACTTCGAGTTTTTTTTCCGCTCTTCATCTCTTGTCCAAATTCCGTCCATTTTCGTCTATATTTCTGCGAAATCACATAAAAACTCGTGTAGACCTCTATATTTGAAAATTATGCATAAACTACACTAATCTTATGATTTCCCCACTAATATTCATGCAAAATGACGTCAAAATGGACATAAATGTGCATTGAAAATATGGCAATTTCCTTGCACATCAAACACCCCATACTTAAGCTTGCTTGTCCCTAAGCAATACTTTTAATGGTCATTCAAGGGAAGAAAGTAAACCCTCAACATCATAGATTCATTCTTATATGTCCCTACATTCGATTGTCATCCTCGATAAGGTACTAATGCCAACCAAATCCATGCCTGTGAATAAAAGCAACATCATACTCACAAAAGGAGGATTATATGCATAAAACAATTTTGCAACATAGCATTAATAATCAAGAGGACTTTTGCAAGCTTATGAGAAGTAGATCGGTAAAAGGCTAAAGGTGGGCTAATTTTTGGCCATGTGGTGTTAAATCCGGGGAAATAAAATTTCTTTCAAAACTTCATTCCACATTCTTTTTTCATCATATTCTCACCTTTCACTCATCGCTCAATGCTTTTTTTCATTATAATGCTTTTACCTCTTTAACCTTAGCACTGCCTTCTCGTGAGTCGCAAACATGGGTGTCATGAATGGCCCCGGATACTTAGTACTTCGGACTCCTCACCTTGTGTCCCATCTCGCTGAACTAACATCTCAACGAGCAAGGTCGACCTACCTTTATCTCCTGAGGTGATCGGATTTTTTCTCACTCATAAAATTTTCTATATTTTAAATTTACTTTCATTCCGGCCAACAACTTCCTAATAATGCACAAACTCATATAACAACTCCAAAGATCACATCCATTCTCAACATTGTCCCCAGATAGGGTATAAGGTATAAAAAATGGGCAATATGTAATATATGTGGAGCAATAATGATAATGTAAGGCTCATATATGGCTTGTGTCTTTTGCAAATATGCATAGGTAAGGCTAGGATATGAAATTTGAGCACATGTATGGAAATTATAAAGTCCTCCATCATCTTATCATGCACATGTCAAAAGCAACTTCAAATTTTACCTCACTTTTATGGTTTTCTCTAAAAAATCGCACTTCATTGTGAATTCCCTTAACTAGGCAATTCCATGTTATATCTCTAATGAATCTACTTTTGCATCGTCGAGTTCAATAAAAGCTTCCATGACTCTTTTCTTTATTTTCAAAATTTTTTTGACGGGGGTGGTTTTCTCTTTTTTTTTTCCAAATGTTAAATATGCAATAAGACAAATAACTAATTCTTAAAGATAAATATGATATGCTTAAAGATAAAGACATCTAAATTAACTAAGTATGAATAATATGCATAAACATGTAATAACTTATGAAAAATTTAAAAATATGCTAAAAATATGCTAAAATATGTAAGTAATATGTAAGTAAGCCTTACCCCCACCCCATACTTAAATATTACAGTGTCCTCACTGTATAAGAACTAGGTTTAAGAAAGAAACTTACTAAAACTTCACAAATTTCAGGAGTCGAAGAAGTCTGCAATGGAGGTCGATATCGGGCATACCAGTCAATATCGACTAGTTTCATCCATTTCTGGTTCAATCTTCAGGGTGATCCGGCCTCGACCACAAGCTCCTCGGAATCAACCATCTGGGTCGATATCGAGCTTACTACTCAATTTCGATGTCTCTTTTTGCACTCCTTTTCTCTTTTTATTCCTAAAACTGGTTAGAAAAAATAAAATCAAAACCAAAACAATGCATAATGTCTAATGTCTCAAAAAAAAACCAAAAGATGTCCATAACCAAAACTAGTTGTCTTTGTTACAAGCTCTAGACTTTAAAGTCGGTAGGCCGACTTCTTCCATTACGCTCTCAAGGCGGCATCTGTAGTGCCCATGTGGCTTGGGCCTCAAATAGAACTCCTTTCTTGTCTCTCAGCTGCATTCCGCCTGGATGGATTTGATTCACCGTGAATGGTCCCATCCTCTTGTCTTTGAATTGTTAAGCAGGAGGAGCGTCGAGTATCTTAAATACAAATAATAAGATGTATAAATGTAAACCGACTCCTAGCCTATGCAAATAATTACAAGACTTCCTCCCGTTGTAGTGGAAGGGTAGTCAGGATCGATCCACGAGGAGGCGTGTCAGCGGGATCCTAGTAGCGTTGGAAATCTCATGTCTTGCGTTGACCAAAAGCCTCGATTTCGACCTTGGAGCTCGATGTCAACCTCGGCTGTCGATCCTCTATACAACAGAAAACCTGCAGAGACAAAAACAAGTAGTCGATATCGACAGGGGAAGGTCGATATCGATGTTAGCAGATGGAATCGACTGGCTCAGAAGACTGCCAGTCGACACAGGTGGTCGATATCGACGTTGGGGGGTCCATATCGATGTTCAGCAACTCCGCAGTGATGATCGTCGTTGACTTAAAAAACTGTCGACGAACTCAGTGGTCGATATCGACGTCTGTGGTCGATATCGACGTCTGTGGTCGATATCGATGTCTTCTCCTGCAAAGTTGTTAGCTTTTGTCGGCAAAGAAAGGCCGAAGACTTTAGGATGGATGAGGATGCGATGAACAGAAATAAACAGAGGTTTTGTGTGTATAAACTATGTAAAAAGCAACTCCTAGGATTAGGGTTTACCACAACGTTAACCAATGCATGCGATAAGATAAATAAGACGGACAATTGCGCTATTTCACCCAAGGGATGAGCTTTCGCTGTACACCAACTCTTAGGATTACTCTTGCAAATAAACCTAATTGTCTCTACCAATTTTATGTTTATAACTCAAGTTGTTAGCATGAATCCCTTTTCTTTCGATTAGGACTAAACATAGAATCGTAGGAGATGATATAGACACAACGATATCAAAATCTAACACTTACCTCAAACACGCATGGCTAACGTCGGGCTCACCCCGACCCTAAGAGCTTTGGGGCACTACTCGCTTCTCATCATGGAACTCAACATTGATTGAAAGAAATAAACTTGCATTAAACTATAAATTCCGAAGCTTTACAACTCAACGTCGGCTTTCACGAACGCCAAACCCTAAAACTTCTCTCTAACTCTATTGCTATTGATTGTGTGTGTTGATGGATTCTTAAATGCCATCCCCCTAGGGCTTTATTTATAGGCTACTAATCTTTGCTATCCAAGGATTGTAACTTCTATCTAAACTATGAACTCTATCCAAACAATTAGGATAGGTCTTTTATTTTGATAAAACTTAAAACTAATTTGATAAAACTCAAAAGTAAAGATAAATCCAGCTGCTAACTATCTAGAAGTACAAGATAATTCGTGGCCTTAATGACAGAATTTATAATCCGAGTCTCGAAATCGGATCTATCTTCTGTCGAGATAGGGTCGATATCGACGTTGGAGGTCGATATCGATGTCTGTGTTTCTGCTCGACTTGTCCAGCTCCAGTCGATGTCTATGTTGAGGTCGATATCGATGATGAAGGTCGATATCGATGTCTTCTTGGTTGGTCTGTGTGGTCTATCTCGACACTCAAAAGGCGTGTCGACAACTATGGTCGATATCGATGTTTAAGGTCGATATCGACCTCTGCTCAGCTTCACTTGGCTTCTTCGTTTTGACTCCGATTTCACTCGAATTCCTGCATGGTTAGCTCAAAACTTGTGCAGACTCTATTTCTTGTACTTTAGCCCATTCTTACACAAGTTTATATTCTTTTGACCCTTTTCTTTGGAAATCGAATGACCAATCACCTCATACTTAGACTTGCTTGTCCTCAAGTAATAACCAAGCAATAACCAATACCTACAACACACCCTTCAAGTCTTCGCCCTTGTCAAAAGCAACATCATAAGTGGTAGCAAAGCAAAGCAAGTGAATTTAACGTCATAGCACATATTTAGGCGATCCATTGGCATATGCAATTTTGATCCAACCTCACAGGGATAATGTGTTTTGCACTCAACTCTCATGTGTTTAGGGTATGAAGATCAACTCTCAACTCAATTTCATATACAATCTCATAAACATTGTAATTTATAGCAATCCACTTCGCAACCAATTATGAAAATGCAATAAGAACTATCAGGAGGACTTTCACTCAATGGAAGACTTCAAAGAAGACTCCATTCGGCGGGGTTGTAATAGGGCTTGGGAAGGAATTAAGGGTATGGAATTATTTGGCTATGTGGTGCTTTTATAATTTGGGAATCAAGACTCCTAAATGTCAACACTTGCAATATCCAAACCATAACTCTTCCATGTTGCTCTTTCCAAGCTCAATTCTCTATAATGCTCTTTCTAAACTCATCTTTCCATAATATGCTCTAAAGATGCACTTAAAAGATGTGAACCATACTATCAACCCTTCTTTCAAACTCTAATATGCCTCTCAAAAATATCACACTTGTATGAAATAAATAAAAGACTTAAGGATTTTGGCTCACGCACTATATACATCGATCTCTTTTTTTTGACGAAAATGATAAATAATACTAAAATATGTGCATTTATATGGTGAGCCATAAATCCTTTTACAAAATATGACAAAATGTAAATATGCACCAACCCATAATTTCCTTCCTCAAAACTAGACAATATGCACTTTTCTTTCCACAAGGCATTAGTCCAGCCTATCTAAGTCTCAATTCCCAAATGGGGGTCAGGCTCAATTCGGCTAGGGATAATTTTGTGGAGTTTTCAATTTCAGGTTCAGGCTAATTTTTCGGCTTCAAGCAGGGATAATGCAGGGTAGGTAAAGAGAGGATAAAAATGGCTTAAAAGATGCCTCCATCATTTCATTCTCGTAAACATAGACATATTTATGTATTGGCTTTGAATAACTATCACAACATTTAGAGATGCATAGGAAGAGTAAATTCACTCAAGAAAGCGGAGAGATTTTTGATGTTCTCCCTATAGGCCAAAATTCTCACTAGGACAATTTTTTGTTGGATTTGCTTTTTAGCCTAGGATCATATGTGCTCAATTTCATCACAAGTTCACAATCTACATAAAAATTTTAAGGACTTAGGCTAAACCAACCAAATATGCCATAGGATTTACATGATTAAGTCAGCTATTGAGTTTTCATCATAGGACATCTAAGTAGGTTTTAAAAACAAACTTAAAAATAAACATGCATTTTTTTTGTATTTTTGACATTTTTCTTTTTTTTTGGATTTTTTGACATTTTATAAAAGTAGAACTAAGAACAAAAATTTAAACATGAATGCACTATGAAGAAGAAAACCAAGTTATGACCATAAGACATGTTTTTCCCCCCACCCCATACTTAAAATATACAGTTTTCTCACTGTATTAAAAAGAACAACAAGGGTAGAGAGAAACTCACAGCGCAACCTGCGGATTCAGGTCGATTTCAGATCAGGTCGATGCCAGAAGTCCATATCTATGTCAGTGGTCGATGTCGACTGCATCTGTCAAAGTCGAGGAAGAAAATGAAGACAAGGGCTGCCAGGTTGGGCTCGATATCGATGATTATGGTCGATATCGACCTATGCTTTTCGCTCCTGAGTCCTCGATGTCGACTCCAGGAGATGGCTTGACCCTGGGGGGGTCGATTTCGACTGGCCTGGTCGATTTCGACTGCTTCTCCAGAAGCTTCTCTCCTTCTTCATCGTTTCTTTTTGCTTAAAAACCTGAAATCTTGGTTAGTTTAATAGATAAAGCCACGAATTATCTCAGTTTTAAAAGAACCAAAAGTCAAAATCCTAAAAACCATCTACAAAAGAAAATCATGTTTTATGTACAAGCTCTAGAGTTTTGAGTCACTAGGCCGACTTCTCCGTCAATTCTTCACGAGCCTTTTATGTAGGGACCCTTCAAGCGTGAGCCTTCTCCTGGATCATCTAGGTTCTTTTGGTAGTACCTAAGTTCGGCGATCAAGGCTTCTTTGTTGGTAGGTTCTTCTTTGGGCGCTTTTCTTCTCTTTCTTGACCTAACTTTTGCAATATAGGCAAACCATGGAGCTTTGACCCTCTCATTAGTAGAATTATCAATAATTGGTTTAATTGATTTATCAATAAGGGACAGAGGAGGGTTGGGAGTCATACCTGGGCTTACCTGTTTGGGCCCGAAATATAAATCTTCGGGCTGAGGGGTGGTCGATTTCGACAAAGATGGGTCGATATCGATGTCTTTGGTTGATACCGATATGTGGGGGTTGATATCGACCTCTGTGACCCTATACTTAAGCTCCTGGCAGCGATCTGGCATACTCGATTTCGACCAAGGGGGGTCGATTTCGATGTTTTTAGTCGATATCGACTGATTCCAATCGATGTCGACCCTGCTTGCTGTTTTCGTCCTCGCCAACAAATTTTTTTAAGCTTTTCCTTAGCCGGCGAGAGGACAACTTGCTCCAGGTGCTTTGTTTCGCTCATGGTAGGGTTGAAAGAGAATTCTATTACTTCGTTCCCTATAGTAAAGGTTAGTAATCCTTGACGTACATTGATATTAGCATCACCAGTAGCTAAGAAAGGCCTACCAAGTATAATAGGCACTACAACATCTTCAGGCATCTCCAATACAATGAAATCAGTAGGCACAAAGAACTTACCTACCTTTACTGGAACGTCATCAACTATACCTGTGGGCTTGACGAATGAGTTGTCATCCATGTAGAGTTTCATATCCACAGGTTCAAGTGCGCCAATGTTCACCTTTTTCCAAATAGAGAGAGGCATGAGACTTACGCTTGCCCCTAGGTCACATAGGGCTTTGTAGCGATGTTGGCCAAGTCCCACGGTGATTGCAAACTTCCCTGGATCACTCCTCTTCTCGGGGAAGCCTATCTTTAAGCACTCCTCTGCGATCTCTGCCATAGACCTCTCCTTGCTAAGGATGTCTTTGAGGAATCGCACATAGGCGGACATCTCGCTTAGGGCTTCTTTAAGAGGAATGGTAACATTAAGACCTTGAAGAATTTTAACAAAATGCCTAAACTTACCTTTGGTGGGATACTCCAATGCTTTGGATAGGAATGGCAACGTCTTCTTTGGTGGAGAGGCCTAAACGGTGGTCGGAGGAGCCTGCTGGACATCGACATCGACTGGGACGTGATCGATATCGACCGGAATGGTCGATGTCAACCTCTGTTGTGGCTCTGATAGTTCTGTAGTGGCCTCGACGTCGACCTGGGTGTTGAACTAGGGGTCGATATCGACCTCCTCCTCGACATCGACTGGGTTGTCGATGTCGACTAGATCTGCTGCTTTCTCTGATTCCGTTTGTGGCTTTTGTACTTTGTTGCCACTTCTTAGTTGCATGGCTGGAACATGGCCCATCCCGGATTGCCCCTTAGGATTGTTGGTTGGTTGTACAGGGAATGTTCTGGACGGTCAAGGGATTTGCGCCTCTAATTGACCCAATTGGGTCTCTACGTTCTTTTTCCAAATATCCATCTCCCCAATCCTTGTAGTAAGGTGATTGAGTTGAGAATGGATGGCATTGTTGGATTGATCATTCTTAGCCTGATTCCGCCTGATTTCATCCAGCACAAGTTGAAGATCATCCTTTTGTTGGTCCCTCTCTGGGTGCCCAGGAGCTCTATAAGGTAGGGGGGTCCCTAGGGTTAACCGGGTTCCTTTTTGATTGATGGAACCTTTGGTCTCCCCAATATCGGTGATTGTGACCCCTCATGTAGCGTGCCTCTTGGTGAGTCTCCGCTAGTTGTACTTCTTCAGCATTGGGGCACTCGATGGTGGTGTGCCGCTGCGATCCGCATTCAATGCAATCTTGGTTTGCTGAAAGGAACCTCACTTGCTTTTGGAGCTTTCGAAGTTGATCTCTATGGAATTGCTCCTTCACGTCCGTATCGATTACATTGGAGGGTTCATATAAGGGCATCGATGGGGCAGGCCTCGATGACGATGGTGTGTCGGAAGCCTCAGGAGTCCCATATGTGTTGTCGAACTCCACCAACCTCTCTATGGTCTCCCAAGCCTCTTGTGGAGCGAGGTCAAGGTAGCCATAGGAGGTGTAAGTGTTGATCCTCTCCTTGGTTGCAGCATCAAGAGCATTGTATATGATCTCCTGAATTACGTACGGTGGTTGACCATGCGTCGGGCATGATCGTAGTAGGTCCTTAAACCTTTCCCAAACAGTCGCCAGAGCCTCACCAGGCTTTTGTTTGAAAGCCGTGATTTTCTGTCGGATCAACGCCGTCTTAGAAGGAGGGAAGAACTTGTTGAGGAACGCGTCCTTGACTTCATTCCAGGTGCGGAGCAATCTTGGGGCTAAGTTCTCCAACCACTGCAATGCTTTTCTTGTAAGAGACCAACGAAAGGTTTAGTTGGACATATTCAAGACTCTGTCCGTTAGCAATAGTATCACAGAGGTCTAAGAAGGTTGAAATATGTGCCATAGGGCATTCATTAGGTTTTCCTTCATATTGATGCCTTCTTATTTCAATAAGGAAGTTAGGTTTAATTTCAAAATTAGAGGCAGGGATAAGAATCGCCGATTCAGGCACTGTGAGCGCGAGGTGCATATATTGCTTGGCATTCCGAGGGAGGGCATTGATTTGGGCTTCTATTTGCCTCCGGCCTTCCTCCTCCCTATCCGCACGCTCCTTAAATGCCGCCTCTCTAGTCGTTAAGTCCCCAACCTGCTTCCTTAGTTGCTCAATTAGTTCAGCTTGGTTCGCGTTGTCCACCATGATTCTTTGAGCTTGGGCTCTTAGATGGAAATAGCGCTCAGGGTCGTCTACTCCTTCAAATTCAGGTGGGCGATCAGCACGTCGCATACACCTACAAAACCAAACTAGGTAGAGACGTGAGATAAACTACTAGGGCGCGATTGATTGCCTCCCCGGCAACGGCGCCAATTTGTTAGGAGAAGCAGCGTCGAGTATCTTAAATACAAATAATAAGATGTATAAATGTAAACCGACTCCTAGCCTATGCAAATAATTACAAGACTTCCTCCCGTTGTAGTGGAAGGGTAGTCAGGATCGATCCACGAGGAGGCATGTCAGCGGGATCCTAGTAGCGTTGGAAATATCACGTCTTGCGTCGACCAGAAGCCTCGATTTCGACGTTGGAGCTCGATGTCGACCTCGGATGCCGATCCTCTCTGCAACAGAAGACCTGCAGAGACAAAAACAAGCAGTCGATATCGACAGGGGAAGGTCGATACCGATGTTAGCAGACAGAATCGACTGGCTCAGAAGACTGCCAGTCGACACAGGTGGTCAATATCGACGTTGGGGGGTCGATATCGATGTTCAGCAACTCCGCAGTGATGATCGTCGTCGACTCAGAAAACCGTCGACGAACTCAGTGGTCGATATCGACGTCTGTGGTCGATATCGATGTCTTCTTCTGCAAAGTTGTTAGCTTTTGTCGGCAAAGAAAGGTCGAAGACTTTTGGATGGATGAGGATGCGATGAACAGAAATAAACAGAGGTTTTGTGTGTATAAACTATGTAAAAAGCAACTCCTAGGATGAGGGTTTACCACAACGTTAACCAATGCATGCGATAAGATAAATAAGACGGACAATTGCACTATTTCACCCGAGGGGCGAGCTTTCGCTGTACACCAACTCTTAGGATTACTCTTGCAAATAAACCTAATTGTCTCTACCAAATTTATGTTTATAACTCAAGTTGTTAGCATGAATCCCTTTTCTTTTGATTAGGACTAAACATAGAATCGTAGGAGATGATATAGACACAACGATATCAACATCTAACACTTACCTCAAACACGCATGGCTAACGTCGGGCTCACCCCAACCCTAAGAGCTTTGGGGGACTACTCGCTTCTCATCATGGAACTCATCATTGATTGAAAGAAATAAACTTGCATTAAACTATAAATTCTGAAGCTTTACAACTCAACGTCGGCTTTCGCAAACGCCAAACCCTAAAACTTCTCTCTAACTCTATTGCTATTGATTGTGTGTGTTGATGGATTCTTGATTGCCAGCCCCCTAGGGCTTTATTTATAGGCTACTAATCCTTGCTATCCAAGGATTGTAACTTCTATCTAAACTATGAACTCTATCCAAACAATTAGGATAGGTCTTTTATTTTGATAAAACTTAAACTAATTTGATAAAACTCAAAAGTAAAGATAAATCCAGCTGCTAACTATCTAGAAGTACAAGATAATCCATGGCCTTAATGATAGAATTTATAATCCGAGTCTCGAAATCGGATCTATCTTCTGTCGAGATAAGGTCGATATCGACGTTGGAGGTCGATATCGATGTCTGTGTTTCTGCTCAACTTGTCCAGCTCCAGTCGATGTCTATGTTGAGGTCGATATCGATGATGAAGGTCGATATCGATATCTTCTTGGTTGGTCTGTGTGGTCTATCTCGACACTCAGAAGGCGTGTCGACAACTATGGTCGATATCGATGTTTATGGTCGATATTGACCTTTGCTCAGCTTCACTTGGCTTCTTCGTTTTGACTCCGATTTCACTCGAATTCCTGCATGGTTAGCTCAAAACTTGTGCAGACTCTATTTCTTGTACTTTAGCCCATTCTTACACATGTTTATATTCTTTTGACCCTTTTCTTTGGAAATCGAATGAAATAAGAAGTCAAAAGATGCAATAAAAGGAGGTACAAATATGTACATCATGAATCTACTAGGGAACCAATTCTCTTTTGATTTGGAGACATAGACCTTATCTCCTACTTCATAATGGCTTGAATCATTATTAGATACCCTGCACAAGCGCACATACCAAGGCAAACCTCTTCGAAAAAGTGATAAATCTTTAATAGAGATCGAAAAAGGGGAATCCGTACCTTGGGTTACCTTCTCTTCTCTCAATGGGCCAGGTCAATATCGATCAGCAGTACTCGATATCGATCTTTGTTGTGCTCCTGGAGGTTCTGTCGATTTGGAGTTAATCTGCTCGATATGGTCAGGTCAATTTCGATAATTAGTGCTCGATATCGAGGTCTTTGCTCCTCCTTTTTCTTCCTCTTTGGCAGTCGATTTTGACATAGGTTCATGGTAGATATCGACCTTTATGCTTGATTTCGATGATCCTTCTCCTCCGTCGACCCCATACTTATAACCTGGCACTCCTCTGCGATCCCATACTTATAACCTGGCACTCCTCGATTTTGACATAGGTTCATGGTAGCTCCAATCTGTTGCACTCCTCTGCGATCTCAGCAATTGATCGCTTCTTACCTAATATGTCCTTAAGGAACCTCACTTAAGATGGCATCTCATGAAGTGCTTCGGTGAATGGAATTGAGACATTAAGTCCTTGAAGCATCTTCACGAATCGTTGAAACTTCTTTTCCGCTGGGTCCTTAGTCACCTTCTTTGATAAGAATGGCAACACCTTCTTCTTCCCTGCGGCTGGAGTTAGGTCGACATCGACTGAATGGGGGTCGATATCGACTAAAGGAGTCAATTTTTATGGTGATTCAGCAGTTGTGTCGACATCGACTGGAGTATAGTCGGCATCGATATCACCCTGGTCAATATCGATAAGGGGGGTCGATATCGACGTATGTTCTGGCTCTTTCTCCTCCGCTTTTTGCTCGGGCATTTGCAATTGACGCCCACTCCTTAAATTCATAGCCGCTATGTGTCCAGTAGTTTTGCCCTTTTGGTTGGGCACAGTTGATCCAGACAGCGATCCTGACGGTTTGGGAATTTGCTCCACCAATTGACCCATTTGGGTCTCCATATTGCGCTTCCAAACGTCTATCTCCCCAAGCCTAGAGTTGATGCCCTGCAGCTGAGTATGGAGGGAGTTAGTGGCTTGTTTGAAGTCAGCATGGTTCCTCCACATCTCATCAAGAATGATCTGTAGGTCATCCTTCCTTGTTTCCCGCTCAGGGTGCCCTGATGCTCTATATGGTGGGGGATCCCTTTGTTGATAGAATCTTTGATCTCCCTAATATTGTTGACTGCCCCCTCCATAGGGGCCTCTCATCCACTTGGCTTCCTCATGTTGTTCCGCCATAGATACTTGCTCAAGATGTGGATAGGCACTAGTGTTATGCCTTGTTGAACCACATTCCTGACAAGGTTGATTGTTGCTGCGGAACCTTACTTGCTTATGAAGGCGGCGTGTTTGATGGTTGTGGAATTGTTTCCGCACATCAGGATCAATCTCCTTTGGAGGCTCATAAAGTGCCATAGATGGGGCAGGCTTTGAGTCATAGGCCGCAGCAATCCGATACGTGTTATCAAAACTGACCAGCCTCTCAATCGTCTCCCAGGCCTCCGTTGGTGTAAGCTCAATGTATCGATAGGAGGTTTATGAATTGATTCTCTCCTTATTCGGCGCATCAAGGAAGTTGTAGAAGATCTCCTGGATGACATATGCTAGTTGCCCATGCGTCGGGCATGATCTCAGCAAGTCCTTAAAGCGCTCCCACGTCTGTGCCAATGTCTCACCAGGCTTTTGTTTGAAAGCCGTGATCCTTAGCCGCAACATCGCTGTTTTAGATGGAGGAAAGAACTTGTTTAGGAACGCATCCTTCACCTCTGCCCATGTCCTCAGTGAGCGTGGAGCCAAACTCTGTAGCCATTGCAATGCTCTCCTTGCCAAAGACCATCGGAAAGACTTTAGTCTGACATACTCTAAATTCATACCATCAGCAATAGTTTCACACAAATCCATGAAAGTAGAGATGTGTTGCACCGGCATTCATTAGGTCTTCCTTCAAAAGTGTTTCCTTTAATCTCATATAGGAAGTTAATTTTTATTTCATAATTTGAAGGAGGAATTAAAATAGCAAATTCAGGAACATGTAGCGGCGGATGCATGTATTGCATCGCCGTCTGTGGATACTGATTGAGCCGCTCTTGGGCTTGTTTGCGCGCATCCTCCTCTCTATCAGCACGGGCTCGCTCTGCAGCAGCGGCAACCCTCTCAGCAGCGATTGTAGCATTGTGGTCCTTAATTTCCATCCTCAACCGCTCAATGGTCTCCGCCTGTGTCTTGTTATCCGCCATGATTTGAATAGCTCTGTTGCGAAGATGGAAGAAACGTTGAGGCTTGTCAATACTCTCCAGGATAAGTTCGCGATCAGAGCGTCGCATAAACCTACAAAATAAGCACTAAGGATCGTGAATAAAACTCAGTTGGCAATTGATTGCCTCCCCGACAACGACGCCAATTTGTTCGTAGGGGGAGATGATTCGCTCAGATATAAAATATTCAAATTCAAACTAAGCTAACTCCCTTATCCAAGCAAATAAAATACAAGAATCCCTCCCGATGTAGTGGTAAGGTAATTTAGGATCGAATCCACGAGGAGGTATGTCAGCGCTTCCTAAGTTGCAATCACGATCAAGTTTCGACTCCAGGAAACACTCGATATCGTGGTGTCTGGTCGATATCGACCTCAGTTCTGGTCGATTTCCAGTAGTTTCCTGCAGAAGACAAAAGCAAAGCAGTCGATGTCGAGATGATGCTCGATATCAATGTTAGTGCTCGATATCGACCTTTTCAGTCGATTTCGATGTCAACAACAGAAACTGTAAAGCGTAACCTATTTGTCGGAAAAGAAGTCCGAAGAGCGTAGAACTGTGAGAGAAGTATGGACAGAAATAAAAACTCAAACTTTTTATGTAAATTCAATAAACTAAAAGCTTCCAAGGTCGGAGATTCATGCCACAATGATAACCATGCAAGTATGATGCTAAAGTTATGAAATTTAATGTCTTTCCGTCAAATAACTTTCGTTACCAACTTTTAGGTGATTAGAGGCTCTCACATAAAACCTAAGAGTTACTATCCAATTCATGAGTAATCCAAGTTCACAATATGTTTGGCTTTCGCTTCAATAATGTAAATAATGAATCTCCTCAACATTCGCAAAGGATCATGCATAGGATAGAAGACGGAATCGCATAAAAATCATACCTTTGATGCACTTACCCTACATTGCTATCGTCGGGCTCACCCCGACCGTAGAAGTGGGTTGACTACTCGCACTTCATCATTGAACTCACCATCATCATGTAAAAGAAACTACTTTGTATTGAAATTGCAAAAGAGAAAGTACAACCGAACAAAGCCACTCCGCGCTCGCTTCACCACCCCACCCGGCTCTCCCTCTCTCTCTCTCTACTCGCTACTACTATTGTTAAAACTGAATTCTTGCTTTAATTTCATGATTAAACTCAGCCCTAATGGCCTCTAATTATAGATCTCAAACCTCGCTATCCAAGGATTCGAAAACCTATCTTTATTCTCTAAGATAAAACTTAATAAAGGTAAAAACTAAAACTCTCTAGGTAAATAACACAAACTGATAAGTCTGGTGTAAATGATAGAAGATCTCGACTTTAGGATTATCTCGAACGCTTCGGATAGAATTCTATCAAAAACTGAGTCGAATCTTTCTGCAGCAAAAATCGATATCGACCATAAGACCTCAATATCCACCTCCCTTTATCTCTATCACGAGCAGTCCTTCTCGACCTCGGATTGGCACTCGACTTCTATCTTTTTCCTCGATTTAGACCACTCGATATCGACCTTCAGACATCGATATCGACCTCTTTTGTATCGACATGCTCTGTTTCTCCTCTGCTCGATTCCTCCTTGCTCTGTTTCACTCGATGTCGAGGTTCATCATCGATTTCGACCTCTCAGTAGACTTCGAGTTCTTTTTCCGCTCTTCATCTCTTGTCCAAATTCCGTCCATTTTCGTCTTGATTTCTGCGAAATCACATAAAAACTCGTGTAGACCTCTATATTTGACAGTTATGCATAAACTACACTAATCTTATGATTTCCCCACTAATATGCATGCAAATGACGTCAAAATGAACATAAATGTGCATAGAAAATATGGTAATTTGCGCGCACATCAACGACCCAGATATAAATACCCGGGTTACGTTTCGAAGGTTGGATACCTTTGTTCGGATCTTGCAATTCTGGTACGGGTCGAGGTTTCAAACCTCTAAAAGATCAGTATTTAAAGCGGGGATTTCAAACCCCAAGACAGTCGAAGGGCCGTTGGGTACCCCTTAACCTGTCTTAAAAGCCTAGGCCGCGGAAATTCATTTGAAACTAAGCAGAAAATGAAAGTAAGGTACAACTTCCCACGGCAAGGCTGGGTCAAAACCAAGACAATAAAACACAAGACAAAAAGTACTTTAGCCAAATTAGTTGTTCGATCCGGTTCTTCGCATTCGTCGAGGAGGATTTCCCACGTCATGGAAACACGGAACAAGCATACCTAAAAACGAATGGTGCGAGCGGGGTAAGACCGAGACCCCCCAACGCACTCTATCCCACAAGAAAACATATACATACGCTATACCTATAATAAAGATGCTCTAATGCAGTACGGAAATTTAAATCACACAAGCATCCTGGCAGTTTATATAATATGCAGAAAAACTGTAAAGGCGCCCAAAGAATGCCAAGTGGCATATCCCTCTCCTACCTCTGCACCCCTTCCAGTTAGTGTGGAGACTGGCCAGTTCGATGCTATAGCATATCATATCTCATCATAGCATATCATATCTTAACATATCTCATCATATCATCCTCATGCCCGATGGTGCTGGGCTATCTCATCATCATACTCACATATCAACAATACTGACTCAGGGCAAACGCGATGAGGCTGGGCTACCCTATGACCCTAGCAAAGACTCTAAGACTCACAGATAACGGCCGTTCTATTCTCAAACACACAGAGTAACCGAATGCTCAATCAGAAGTGCAATCATAGCATGATACTACATGGCATGCTTTAAATGCATATGAAACACCTAGTATGTCATATGATCACAAGGAGGAGATTTCTCTTTCGAATCTGAGTAAACCCAAAAAGGAAGTTACTTGGAAAAGCACATCAGCAAAAGTAACGCAGCAAGCAGAGATTCTAGCCAACAGGTCACAGATCGCCTAGCAGGTATAAACATATATAAGTCTATGTCTAAATTACACAAAGCATAACTAATATCACACACGTAAGCTTCAAACAGTCATAGAACTCATAACGAAATCTTATCCGTATTATCCTCATCATCATCTCAACTCATCTCAACTCCCCTCATATATCATCTCATCATAAAATAGCTCATATTCACATTTTATCGCAAAATCTCAATATAATTCCAAGGACCATCTCAACTCATAACATCTCATCACGCATTAACTCATCATCATATAACATATCATGATTCATAACATATCTTATATTCCATCATTCCAATATTATCATGCTTGCACTCATCAATTTAAGAATTCACATATTTCATCCTCTTAAATAACTCAACATAATTCATGATTTAACATACATCCATATTATAATCATATCGCAACATGCTTTTCATAATCAACATATAACACATCAAGATATCATATCATAATTTGCACTCACCCAAGTTATCAAGCTATTCATCAAGTTAGGCAAAGTATGTCATTTTCCCAAGATTTTCCAAAACTATTTAAATCTCAAGTTAAATCATTATTCAAAACACTTTTCGAGTCATACTTGACCTAAGAATTCATTTACAAATTATTACTTTTTAAATCCACTTATTTTATTATTTTATCACAACAAATCCGACAAGGTTATAGTATTTCCCAAAAATTCCCGTTTTTTAAATCTCACTAAATCCAATTCCACCTGCCAAATCAAGTTCTAACATTTAAACCCTTTTTATAGACCCTCCTTTTAATTTATTAGATCCATTTCCGACTTTCGAAAAAATATTTTCCACATTCATCTTCAAGTCCAAGTCCAATTAAGATATTTTTACTCTCAACAATAATATAATATAATATATTATATTGCATTTATTTTAAATCCCAAACATTTTAAAATTCATAAATTTATAATATGTATACTATATATATATAAAGTTGAGTTTTCACCATTAATTGCACCTATTAAATGATTAAAAAATAACCTTATATATTTTAAATATTAGCATAAAAAATCAAAAGGTTGTTCTAGCCTAATGGTTAAGGAATAATTTATAGAAAATTTTTGGTAAAATGTCCATTTTTATATCTCGATTTTGCTAAATGTCCATTCTAATCTCCCATTTTGTTAAATGTCAAAAAAATTTTCATAATACCAAATTTACCCCACCTCTTTTAATTAAACCTTATTCCCGTTCTTCGTCCTCATCAACTCTCCCGCACACTGAGTAACATGGGAGGTGCCATGCCTTCGAGATCGTCAGCCTCCGTGGACGAACACGACGCCGACTCTTCCAGATCGATCTACTCGACTACAATTCCATCGTTGTCTCAGTCTTCGGTGCCGTCACCGTCTTCCACCTTGCTTTCCTATGTTCTATCGATCGATGAAGTTTGAGATCCAGAGGTTCTATTGTTTGATATGTGGAATTGATCTCTCAATTCCATTTTCGGGTTTGGATTGAAGTTTCTGGAGTAATTTTGTGTGTGATTCGTACAAGGATAGTTGTTAATTGTCGACGATTAGGGGAACGAACAGTGATTTGAGGGCGGCGAAGGAGTTTGGAATTGGGCGGGTGGTGATTACTTCCTCCATTTCTAGTGTAGATCCTCCTCTCCAGTTGGTGCTCCTCTCAAATTTCAAGGGAAACCACTGCATTTTCGATCTTATGCAAATGTCATTCATCCACTGTGTTTCTGATTCAGCTTCGCTTTACATTGATTTGAATTTTTCAATCTACTCAATTTTGGTTTTCAATTTCGGGAGAATGGTTTAGTTGGTTTCAATTGATTGTGTTTTACAAATAGCTTGAATTCATTCATTGATATATGTGAATTTCGGGAAATGTAATCCCATCTGTCATTAATATTTGCTTGTGCTTTAGAAATAGCTTGAATTCATTCATTGAATCCTTTAATTGATATATGTGTATATTTTTTTTGGTGTTTAATTCATTCTTACATACTCGTGAATGTTTGATTACACCGTATTTTTCGGTGATATCGTGTTTGATTACACTATATTTTTACGAAAAATATATTCTTTTTTATTTTGGTAATATTGTGTTTGATTACACCAGTTTACCGTTTACACTTTAGAATTCGTTTATCAAATCAGTATTGAACGACACGTGTTTATTTGCTTAGTTTTAGCCCCCTAGGATTTATGCTCTCCTAGTGACACTCTTTTTTCCTAGTGACACCTTATTTTACTCTCTAAAATTCGTTTGTCAAACGAGTATCGAACACTACATGTGTTACCAACAGTGTCAAAATTGATAAGAGTAGTGACACTGTCATCGTTAAAAAAAAGTTGTCACCAAGAGTGGTAACACAACTAATAACACTTATTCTATGGTTTCCCTTTGGTGACAGCAGTGATTACAATGTTTTTACCTTAGTGACACTACTAATAACACTTGACCATTATTTCACGTGATACACTAGTGATGACCCTTATAACACTATTGGTGACACGTGTTTTATTAAGTGTTTGTCGGTGACACACTTTTAAAATTTATTAGTATCACAAAAAAAAAATTTATAAAAAAAGTTGTCACCAAGAGTGGTGACACAACTAATAACACTTATTCTATTGTTTCCCTTTGGTGACAGTAGTGATTAAAATGTTTTTACCTTAGTGACACTTCTAATAACACTTGACCATTATTTCACGTGGTACACTAGTGGTGACCCTTATAACACTATTGGTGACACGTGTTTTATTAAGTGTCTGTCGGTGACACAATTTTAAAATTTATTAGTGTCACCAAAAAAATTTATAAAAAAAGTTGTCACCACATGTGTTACCAACAGTGTTATAACGGTGGTGACAGTGACCTCGTAAAATATATAACAAAAAAATTTGTCACAATTAGTGATGACATCGATAAGGTTGGTGACAATGTTATCGTAAAAAAAAATATTAGTATACTTGTGGTGACAATATTTTTATGTTGGTGACACCACTATTAGCACTTGACCATTCTTTTCCCTTTGTCCTAGGGATTTTACTTTGGTGACAGTAGTGGTTACACTGCTCTCACCAAAGGAAAAAAATGTAACAAAATGTCATAAAAAGAAGTTATCACCATATGTGGTGACACTCACCTCGTTAAAAACAGTGTTGCCACTCATAAGGGTGGTGACACTGACTTCGTAAAAAAATATGAAAAAAAGTCATGACACTACTTAAAGAGGTATAAATGTGACACTACTGGTGTGAATATCTCTGGTTACAACTCCAAGGTTTTTTGATGTGGTGACCCTACTTGTGACAATATTTGTCATGACATATACTGAACACTATATGTGTTTCCCTTGTCACCACATGTGTCACCAAGAGTGCCACCAGTTGTGGTGAAGCTGTTTATATGTTGGTGATACCACTATTAACACTTACCATTCTTTTTCCTTGTCCTAATTTTTTTTTTGTGACGACAATGGTTTTGCTTAACATTGGCCTCTTTAACGTTTGTGCTTCTCTTATACTATATTTTTTTTTGTAACAGTAGTAGTTACACTATTTTTATGGCAGTGACATCATCATTTTAATGCAAAATGAATTGATATCAAAGCTTTCACAAAGTCCCACAAACATCCACGATTATACAGCTCTTCCACGTATTCATTCAAGTGAATACAAATTACTGATCTATAGATGGATATATAACAGTTAATCAATTTGAAATTGAGATGATGAGGTAGATAAATACGGAGTACTAAAATCATCAATCAAGACTCATGTGGATTTCAATTAATGAATCTGCCACAAAGTGGATTTCAATTAATGAAGAAGCCACCAACATTTTGTGTAAAAGCAAAACAAACAGTTCCCTAATGACGTCATTTCAATCCTCCTCCCTCCTTGAACCTTAACATCGGAATCGGAATCCCCCCATCCCCAGACCGGATTTCTCCCATCGTTTCTCCGAGGCTCCCGACTACCGTAACAGCGCTTCCTGTCCCGTCATGGCCGCCGCCACCTCCGTCTACGACCGCTCGCTTGTCCTCGTGGCAGTGGCGCTCAATTCCGAGTACCTCCGCGGATCCATCGCTGCCGTCCACTCCGTCTTGATGCACGCCTCCTGTCCCTAGAACGTCTTTTTCCACTTCCTCGCCGCCGAGTTCCATGACAATCCGGCCGGTAGGTTGGCAGCCGATCGTGAAGTAGAAGTACACCTTCGGATTTGGAATTGTGAATTTAGTGATTTTTCTTTAGCAGTGTAATAATTGATGTCTGTAAACGATGAACATCGATTCAATTAGGGGAAGAAAAGAAGGGATTACATGAGCAGGGTTAAAAATGTTATAATGGACATTTTGCAAAATGACTTATAAAAATGGACATTTTGTAAATTGTTATATTTGAAATGGACACTTATCAAAAATTTCCTAATTTATATGCATAAGGTTAAAAGTTGAATTCTCCTTAACTACACTATTTTTTTTTATTATATTAGTTTATGCCTTTAATTTATTAGATGAAAAAAATTTAATATTTTTTTGTTATAAAAATTCTAAAGTTTCTTAGACAATAGAATTATAATACTTTTTTTGATGTAGCACCATAACTACTAATACTTTTTAAAGTTGGATGAAGCCTAAAAAATAGAGGGCCTTAATTTATATTAATGTCAAAACATTGATAATAATATGTTATTTTTCTTGACAAATGTGATTAAATAAATGTTGTCAAAAATAAAGAATATATAATTCTATGCAAATTGAGTGGTTATCAATTGCCAAAATAAAATTAATATTTTTCTAAAAATTACAACATATTTTAAATTTTCATAAAAATGATCAATATATATATATATATAAAGTTGGGTGAAGCCCAATAAATTGCACATATTAAATGCTTACAAATAAATCTAATATATATATATATATATATATAATACTAGCTTAAGAAATCAAAAAGTTATTGTAGCTTATTGGTTATAAGTATAGTTCTAATCCATCATGTCAAGGGATCAAATCTCTGTAACTACAACATTTTTCAAGTTTATAGTATATTGTTTTTTGTATTTTGTTTTAAACCTAAACACATGCAATATTTCTAAAGCAATTATCATTTTTTTGTTGCTTATATAACACGTAGAAGTGAGTAAGAAGATAAATAGAGTCAAATTAATATATTTATCAAATTTGAAAGATAAATAAACATATTAAAACTTTTAGAGATAAAAATTATTAGTAGTAAAATTACAATGATAATATATTAATTACAAATATATATTTAAAATAAGTCCCGTGCGTAGCACGGGCCTGCTCACTAGTATATATATACAATTCAATTATTTAATAATTTATTACCTAATCAAAAATACCTCAAATGATTTGTACATAATATATATATATAGGGATTGACTCCGGTGAAAACCTCAAATTGTGGTAAAAACCGTGAGGACTACTTTATAGCTTGGTTTATTTGAAAACCGTGCTAAAAACCTCAATTATATAGTGACTTTACAACTTAGTTCAACCTAAACACCGTGCTAAAAACTCCAGTTTTAAAATAACACATGACTTTATATATCGGTTAAACCTAAAAACCGTGCTGAAAACTCATGTTTTAAAATTACATTAGTGACTTTATAGCTCGGTTTTATTCAGAACCGGTCTAAAATATGTGACCTTATAGATCGGTTATATTTATAACCGGGCTATAAAGCTAGTGAACGGGGCTAAAAAGCCGGTCCTCCCATGTTTTTACCGCAATTTTGGTTTTCACCGGAGCGCAACCCTATATATATACTTCCCAACAAATCAGGCCCAACCCTTAAAATTTCGGACCAGCCCAATATCTCAAAACCGGATCCATCAATCCAAACCCTCGGTCCATTTCCCATCTAGCTGCCAAGCTCGGTTTTGTTTCTTCTCCTTCCTCTAGTTCCCTCCTCTCCTTCCTCTATTCAAACACTCGCTCACCTCTCAGCTCACCTCGCACTCTCTTCCTCCCTCTTCCCTGAGGCCTTTTTATTCAGAGGCAAAAAGGATCCTAGAAGCTAGAAGATAGATGAAATGGAAAGGTAAAAGGGCTCACTGAGGTCCCAAGGTCTCACCGGAAGCCTTCGTCGGAGGCGCGTCTTGGCTCCATCGGAATTAGATCTTTTCCGGAGATAGCCTAGGACGCAAGTAGAGATCTTAAGGGTGGAGATTTATGACATTTGAGACAAAAGGAGGAGAGAAACAAGCTTACCATGCCTTGAACGGAAACAGGGAAGGAGAAGGAGAAGGGAGCGGCGTCGGTGCCGGCACGGGGATCTCCTAGGTGGCCACTCGGCTCATGGGGACGTCGGAGATGGTGATTGGTGGGGCCACTGCTCAACAGAAAGGGAGAGAGATAGAGGAGCTCAGCTGTCTTCTTGGCGGAACAGGGGCGTTTCTGGGGTGCTTGGGTGCTCGAGCTGCGCTCGGGCAGCGCTTGGGAGGCTAAAGGGTGCACTCGGGGGGGCATGGAGGTTGCTCAGCGGCGGCGCTCAGAGGTGCTCGGTCTCGTCTTGCTCAAGGAAACAGGGGTTGTGGTGGTGACAGTTCAAGAATGGAGGGTTGTTGTTGTTGGGTTCAAACAAAAACTAAGGGAGCTTGCTTTTGCGGTTGTTGTTGGTCCTCGGTGGAACGACGGGGAGGAAGGACATGGGATGGTGGTTTTTTAAGCGGACGGAGGAGGTTGAGGTGGTTGAAGTGAAGAGGGGAATGGGGTGGGAGATGGAAGATGAATAGAGAAATGCAAAAGGTGATAGAGAGATGGGGATGTGTGTGTTTGTGGGTTTGTGGGACTTGAATCAGAATAAGAGGTGGGGAGAGGTTTGTTTCATTTCAACAGAGGGGTGGGAGCTGCACTGGGTGGCCTGCAATGGGTTGGCACTTAGCCTAGAATGGGGAAGGCAAGGTGGAGAGTGACGTGCGCTCAAATTGCCATATTTTTCATATACTTTTACTTCGATTTCTTCTATATTTTCACGCATATTGGTTGGGAAAGCATAAAGATTTGTGTAGTTTATGTTTATTTGTCAATTATAGAGGTCTACACGAGTTCTTGTGTTATTTCGCAGAAATCGAGGTAAAATTATAGCATTTTAGAGAAGAGAAGAAAAGCTGGAAAATTATTCGAAGTCTACTGAGGAGTCAAAATCGACCAAGTGACTCGACATCGAGTGGAATGGAACACCAGAAATCGACCCAGGAGAAGAACAATGCAACTCGACACAGACTGGTCGATATCGACTGAAAGTGGTCGATATCGAGTGCCCCAAATCGAGTGAAAAAATAGAGAAGTGGTCGATATCAACTGAACCTAGTCGATATCGAGTGACGCTGCAGACAGATCCGACTGTTTTGATAAAATCTTATCCGAAGGAATTTACATCTACATCAAGTCGAGATCTTTTATCCTTTCCTATCAAACTTATTATCCTTTAGGGTGAATTCATATTTACCTAGAGTGATTTTATTTATTTACTTTATTTAGTTTTATCTTAGGAATAAAGATAGATTTTCTTGTCCTTGGATAACGAGGTTTGAAGTCTATAATTAGAAGCCATTAAGGCCGTGTTTCAAACATTGAATTTATACACACACATACAATCGCAGAGATTTAGTTTTAGGAGAGAGAGAGGCCGAGTGGAGTAGAGGAGAGCGAGAGCGGATTTTGCTTTGTTCGGTTGTAATCTTTCGTTTGCAATTTCAATTCAAGTTTATTTTTCCATATTGATGATGACGTCAATGATGATGAAGCACGAGTAGTTCCCTTACTTTTAGGGTCGGGGTGAGCCCGACGATAGCCATGTAAGTTTGTGCATCAAAGGTATGATTTTATGCGATTCAGTCTTCTATCCTATATGCATGATTCTTATAAGAAAGTAGTAGGCGATCCTTATTGGCATCATTGAAGCGAAATCGACTGCAGAGGTCGATATCGAGTGGCACCCAACATCGAGTGATCTACTCGACGTCGACTATTGCTTTTGTCTTTTGTAGGAATTTGATGGAAATCGACTGGAACTGTAGTTGATATCGACTGATCTACTTGATATCGAGTGATCTTTTGGAGTCGAAATCGAACGTGATTACAGGCTTAGGAACCGCTGACATACCTCCTTGTGGATTCGATCCTGAATACTCTACTACTACATCGGGAGGGATTCTTGTAATTTTATTTGCTTGGACTGGGAGTTGGTTGAGTTTATATTTTATTGATATTTTTTTCGAACTAGTTTTCCCTCCTAAAAAATTTTGGCGCCGTTGCCGGGGAGGCAATCATTCGCGCCCTAAGCTTTTACTCACGTTCTTTTCTAGTACTAGTTTTGCAGGTTTATGCGACGCTCTGATCGTGAACTTATCTTGGAAAGTCTTGACGAGCCTAAACGTTTCCTCCACCTTCGAAATAGAGCAATACGAATCATGGCGGAGAACGAGATACAGGCTCAAGTCATAGAGCGATTGAGGAAGAAGACTGAGGACCATAATGCTACAATCGCCAATGAAAGGGCAACCGGAGCTGCAGAAAGAGCTCCCGCTGATAGAGAGGAGGATGCACGCAGACAAGCCCAGGAGAGGCTCAATCAATATCTGCAGATGGAGATGCAATACATGCACCCACCACTCCACGTTCCTGAATCTGCGATTCTCATCCCTCCCTCTAATTATGAAATTAAATTTAACTTCCGTTATGAAATTAAACACAATTCTTTTGAAGGAAGATCTAATGAAGGCCCCTTGCAACATGTTTCTACTTTTATGGATTTATGTGAGACTATCACCGATGGCGCAAATTTAGAATATGTGAGATTAAAGTCTTTTCGATGGTCTCTTGCAAGGAAGGCATTACAATGGGTTGAAAGCTTTTCCCCACGCTCGTTAAGGACATGGGCAGAAGTGAAGGATGTGTTCCTAAACAAATTCTTTCCTCCATAAAAAATGGCGATGTTGCGACAAACGATCACGGCTTTTAAACAAAAGCCTGGCGAGACATTGGCGCAAGCATGGGAGCGCTTCAAGGACCAACTGCGATCATGCCCTATGCATGGGCAACTACCTTATGTCATCCAGGAGATCTTCTATAACTCCCTTGATGCGTCGAATAAGGAGAGAATCAACTCTTACACCTCCTATCGGTACATTGAGCTCACACCAACGGAGGCCTGGGACACAATTGAGAGGCTTATCAACTTCGACAATAGATATGGGACTGCGCGCTGCGACCTATGACTCAAGGCCTGCCCCATCAATTCTAGGCTTGGGGAGATCGACGTTTGGAAGGAAAACATGCAGACCCAAATGGGTCAATTGGCTGAAAAAATTCTCAAACCGTCAAGATCGCTGCGAGGATCTATTGTGCCCAATCTTAAGGGCGAAACTACTGGTCAAATAGCGGCTATGAATCTAAGGAGTGGTCGTCAACTGCGAACGCCCGATCAAAAAGCGGAGGAGAAAGCAATAGAAGAGGACTCGATATCGACTAATCCAGTCATTATCGACCGAGATGTTGTCGACGTTGAGTCCCCTTTACTCGATGTCGATGCTAAAGCCGAGCATCACCAGAAATCGACTACTCCGGTCGCTATTAACCAGACCCTACTCGATATCGACCGAGATGCAGTCGACGTTGAGTCCCCTTTACTCGATATTGATACATAAGCTGAACATCACCAGAAATCGACTCCTCTAGTTGATATCGACCAGACCCTACTCGATATCAACTCAAATCCAGCCGCAGTGAAGAAGAATGTGCTGCCATTTCCTAAGAAAACTTTGAAAGACCCGGCGGAAAAAAATTTCAACGCTTCGTGAAGATGCTTCAAGGGCTCAATGTTACCATTCCATTCACCGAAGGTCTTCATGAGATGCCATCATATGTAAGGTTCCTCAAAGACATACTAGGTAAGAAGCGATCAATTGCTGAGATCGCAGAGGAATGCAGTAAGTTGGAGCTACCAGAGAAGAGGGCAGACCCAGGTAGGTTTTCTATCACTATAGGCTTAGGTCAACACCGATTCAATGCATTATGTGATTTAGGGGCTAGTGTTAGCGTTATGCCACTAACAATACGGTGGAAGGTAAAGATTGGTGCCCTAGAGCCTGTGGATGCTAAACTCTTTTTGGCAAACAAATTTGGTGGTTATTCCAACAGGCATGGTGGATGATTTGCCAGTGCAAGTAGTTAAGTTCTTTGTCCCTGCTGATTTTCTTGTTGTTGATATGGCAGAGGACTCTGCTTGTCCAATTATTTTAGGAAGGCCCTTCTTAGCAACCATTGATGCAAATATAAGCGTAAGGAAATGATTGCTCTCATTTACCATCAGCGATGAAGTAATAGAGTATGCCTTCAACAAGACGGTGAAGAAGAATGAAGGCCATATGAAGGTAAAATCAATCAAAGGTGTCTACATCACATGCGGGGAAGCTAAGGTAAGAAATATGACCCCAGAGAGTAAGAGAAGAGGGCTATAGAAGCCCAAGTGGAGGAAATCGTGGCAATCTTGAACGAAGGATCAAAAGCACCACTCAAAATCGACCCAGGTAAGTCGATATCGACTAACAATGTATAAGATTCTGTGCTAGGTTTTAAGCATGGGGTCGATGTCAGAGCAGACCACTCAAAATCGAGTGCATTAGTCGAAATCGACCGAAATCCTAAGCCGACATCGACTGAACCAGAAGCTGAAGGAGAAAAAAGTCACTCAATATCGAGTCCACCTAGTCGATATCGAGTTGAGCATGTCGAGCAGAATTCCTCCACGTTGACAGAACCACCAGGAGCGGAAGACAAGTCGATATCGAGTGACAGTAGTCGATATCGACTGGACCCTCAAAAGGAAAGATCCAAAAAGGTAGGCCAAGGTACGGATTCCTCTTTCTCCATTTCAATAAAGGATTTATCATTATTTAGGAGAGGTTTGCCTTGGTATGTGCGCTTGTGTTGGGTATCCAGTGATGATCCGAGCAACTACGAAGTTGGAGATTGTTAGTAGGAGGAAATCGAGTTCTTAAGTACAAATATAAAGATATGTAATGCGAATCCGAATCCTAGCCTATGCAAATAATTACAAGTCTTCCTCCCGTTGTAGTAGAAGGGTAGTCAGGATCGATCCACGAGGAGGCATGTCAGCGGGATCCTAGTAGCGTCGGAAATCTCACGTCTTTCTTCGACCAGAAGCCTCGATCCCGACCTTGGTGCTCGATGTCGACCTTGGCTATCGCTCCTCTATGCAACAGAAGACCCGCATAGACAAAAACAAGCAGTCGATATCGACTAGGGCAGGTCGATATCGATGTTAGCAGACGGAATCGACTGGCTCAAAAGAGAGCCAGTCGACACAGGTGGTCGATATCGACGTTGAGGGGTCGATATCGTTCTTAGTAACTCAGTAGGGATGATCGTTGTTGACTCAGAAAACTGTCGACGAAACTCAGTGGTCGATTTTGACATCTAGGGTCGATATCGATGTCTTCTCCTGCAAAGTTGTTAGCTTTTTGTCGGCAAAGAAAGGCCGAAGACTTAAGGATGAATGAAGATGCGATGAACAGAAATAAAGACAGTGGTTTTGATGAATTAACTTATATAAAAAGCAACTCCTAGGATTAGGTTTTATCACAATGTTGACCAATGCATGCGATAAGATAAATAAGATGGACAATTGCGCTATTTAACTCGAGGGAGAAGCTTTCGCTGTACACCAACTCTTAGGATTATCCTTCCACATAAACCTACTATCTCTACCAATTTTATGTTTATAACTCAAGTTGTTAGCATGAATCCCTTTTCTTTCGATTAGGAATAAACATAGGATCGTAGGAGATGATATAGACACAACGATATCAACATTTAACACTTACCTCAGGCACGCATGGCTGACGTCGGGCTCACCCCGATCGTAGAAGCTTTGGAAGACTACTCATACCTCATCATGGAACTCATCTTTGATTGAAAGAAATAAACTTGCATTAAACTATAAATTCCGAAGCTTTACAACTCAACGTCGGCTTTCACAAACGCCAAACCTTAAAACTTCTCTCTAATTCTATTGCTATTGATTGTGTGTCTGTGTGGATGATTGAATGCCAGCCCCCTAGGGCTTTATTTATAGGCTACTAATCCTTTCTATCCAAGGATAGTATCTTCTATCTAAACTATAGATTCTATCCAAACAAGTAGGATAGATCTTTTATTTTGATAAAACTATAAACAAATTGATAAAACTTAAAGGTAAAGATAAATAAATCTCAGCTGCTATCTATCTAATTGTTACAAGATAATTCGTGCCTCTTTGAAGATAGAATTGCAAATCCACATTTCGAAAAGCGTGTCCAACCCTTGTCGAAATAAGGTCAATATCGACCAGGAAGGTCAATTTCGATGTCTCTGTTTCTGCTCGATGAGCTCAGCTTCACTCTATTCCTAGGTTGAGGTCAACATCGATGATGTAAGTTCGATATCGAGTGATTTTCTCTGCTGTGTGATGGTCTGTCTTAACACTCAGTTATGTGTCGATGTATTGTAGTCGATGTCGATGCTGTAAGGTCGATATCGACCTCTATTCTGCTCTCATTGGTTTCTCCATTTTGACTCCGATTTCGCTCGAATTCCTGCATGGTTAGCTCAAAACTTGTGCAGACTCTATTTCTTGCACGTTAGCCCATTCTTACACAAGTTTATATTCTTTTGAACTTTTCTTTGGAAATCGAATGAAATATGAAGTCAAAAGATGTTATAAAAAGAGGTACAAATATGTACATAAGAGATAAGGTGTATGTCTCCAAATCAAAGGATCATTGGTTTTCGAGTAGGTTCAAAACAAAGAAGATGGGTCCCTTTACAGTGAACAAGATCCATCCAGTCGGGATGCAGCTGCGAGACAAGAGTGGAGTGCTATTTGAGGCCCATGCTACATGGGCTCTGCAGATGCCGCCTTAGGAGCATGGAAGAAGAAGTCGGCTTAGCGACTATAAAGTCTAGAGCTCTAACAAGACCATTAGCTTTTAGGGTTTGGACATGTTGTCTTGAGACTTTAAGTTTTGGTTTTGCATTTTTGTTTTGTTTTTTTTTTATTTTCTAACGAATTTCAGGAGAAGAAGCGCAAAAGATGACTCGAAATTGAGTAAAGTACTCGATATCGACTGCGCAAGTCGATTTAGAGAGCTTGTGATCGACAGAGGATCACCCTGAAGCTTAGAATCACCAGGAATCGAGTGAAACTAGTCGATATCGACTGGTCCATCCGATATCGACTGCCCCTGCACACGTCTTCAGCCCCTTCTTTTCGTTAAATTTTAGTAAGTTTCTTTCTTAATCCTAGTTCTTATACAGTGAGGACACTGTAATCTTTAAGTATGGGGTGGGGGAAAGGCTTACTTGCATATTTTAAGCATTTTTTCGCATATGGCACATTTCTTTTTCATGTTTATGCATACTTTTTTTACATATATAGATACTTTAGATATGTTTATTTATCTTTATGCAACATATTTATTTTTGAAAAAAAATCGCCCCCATTAAAAAATTTTGAAAATATTGAATAAGTGTCATGAAAGCTTTTATTGAACTCGACGATGCAAAAGTAGATTCATTAGAGATATAACATGAAATTTCCTAATAAAGGGAAGTCACAATGAAGTGCAATTTTTTAGAGAAAACCATGAAAGAGAGGTAAAATCTGAAGTTGCTTTTGACATATGCATGATAAGATGATTGAGGAGTTTATATTTTCCATACATGTGCTCAATTTCATATCCTAGCCTTACCTATGCATATTTGTATTACAAAAGCCATATATGAGCCTTACATTATTATTGCTCCACAATACATTACATATTGCCCATTTTTATACCTTATCCCCTATCGGGGACTATATTGAGAATGGATGTCATCTTTGGAGTTGTTATATGGAGTTTGTGCATATTATTGAATTTGTTGGCAGGAATGAAAGAAATTTTGAATTATGGAAAATTTAATGAGTGAGAAAAAATGCGATCACCTCAGGAGATAAAGGTAGATCGACTCTGCTCGTTAAGATGTTAGTTCGGCGAGATGGCACACAAGGTGAGGAGTCTGAAGTACTAAGTATCTGGGGCCATTCATGACACCCATGTTTGCGACTCGTGAGAAGGCAGTGCTAAGGTTAGAGAGGTAAAAGCATTATAGTGAAAAAAAGCATAGAGCGAAGAGCGAAAGGTGAGAAATCTTATGAAGAAGGAATGTGGAAAGAAATTTTATTTCCGCGGATTTAACACCACATGGCCAAAAATTAGCCCACCTTTAGCCTTTTACCAATCTACTCTTCCATAAGCTTGCAAAAGTCCGCTTGATTATTAATGTTTTGTCGCACGAAATTGTTTTATGCATATAACCCTCCTTTTGTGAGTATGATGTTGCTTTTATTCACAGGCATGGATATTGTTGACATTAGTACCTTTTTGAGGATGGCAATTGATTTTAGGGACATATAACAATGAATCTATGATGTTGAGGGTTTAGTTTCTTCCCCTGAATGAACGCTAAAAGTATTGATTGGGGACAAGCAAGCTTAAGTATGGGGTGTTTGATGTGCGCTCAAATTGCCATATTTTACATATACTTTTACTTCGATTTCTTCTATATTTTCATGCATATTGGTTGGGAAAGCATAAATATTTGTGTAGTTTATTTTTATTTGTCAATTATAGAGGTCTACACGAGTTCTTGTGTTATTTCACAAAAATCGAGGTAAAATTAGAGCATTTTGGAGAAGAGAAGAAAAGCTGGAAAATTACTCGAAGTCTACTGAGGTGTCGAAATTGACCAAGTGACTCAACATCGAGTGGAATTGAACACCAGAAATCAAGCCAGGAGAAGAACAATGTAACTTGACACAGACTAGTCGATATCGACTGAAAGTTGTCGATGTCGAGTGCCCCAAATCGAGTGAAAAGATAGAGTTCGAGTGCAAATCCGAGGTCAAGTAGAACTGGCTCGAGATAGAAGAGAAGTGGTCGATATCGACTGAACCTAGTCGATATCGAGTGACGCTGCAGACAGATCCGACTGTTTTGATAAAATCTTATCCGAAGGAGTTTACATAGTCGAGATCTTTTATCATTTCCTATCAGAGTTATTATCCATTAGGGTAAATTCATATTTACCGAAAGTGATTTTATTTATTTACTTTATTTAGTTTTATCTTAGGAATAAAGATAGATTTTCTTATCCTTGGATAGCGAGGTTTGAATTCTATAATTAGAAGCCATTAGGGCTGAGTTTCAAACATCGAATTCACACACACACATACAGTCGCAGAGATTTAGTTTTAGGAGAGAGAGAGGACGAGTGGAGTAGAGGAGAGCGACAGCGGATTTTGCTTTGTTCGGTTGTAATCTTTCGTTTGCAATTTCAATTCAAGTTTATTTTTCCATAATAATGATGATGTCAGTGATGATGAAGCGCGAGTAGTTCCCTTACTTCTAGGGTTGGGGTGAGCCCGACGATACCCATGTAAGTTTATGCATCAAAGGTATGATTTTTATGCCGTTCCGTCTTCTATCCTATATGGATGATTCTTCTACGAAAGTAGTAGGCGATCCTTATTTGCATCATTGAAGCGAAAACCAATCATATTGTGAATTTGGATTATTTATGAAATTGGATAGTAACTCTTAGGGTTTATGCGAAAGCCTCTAAATCACCTAATTGTTAGTAACAAAAGTGATTTGACGAAAAAGCATAATCTTTCATGAATTTTGCATAGTCTTATATGGTTATCGTTGTGGCATGAATCCCCGATCATGGAGGTTTTTAAGTTTATTGAATTCTATAAAAAATTGATTTTTTTATTCTGTCCATCTTTCCCTAGTCATTCTCATATTCTTTGGACTCTTTTCTGACAAATTTGGTTACGTTTACAGTTTCTGCGAAGACTCGAAATCGACTACAGAGGTCGATATCGAGTGGCTGACCTGATATCGAGTGCTCTACTCGACGCCGACCGTTGTTTTTGTCTTTTGTGGGAATTTGATGGAAATCGACTGGAACTGTAGTCGATATCGACTGATCTACTCGATACCGAGTGATCTTCTGGAGTCAAAACCGAACATGATTGCAGGCTTAGGAACCGCTAACAAATGTCCTCGTGGATTCGATCCTGAATACTCTACTACTACATCGGGAGGGATTCTTGTAATTTTATTTGCTTGGACATGGAATTGGTTGAGTTTATATTTTATTGATATATTCGAACTAGTTTTTCCTCCTAACAGAGAGGAGGAGAGGAAGGAAGGTGGATGCCTAGCCAAAAATGGGGACATCTAGCTGGAGAGGGGTTGTAGCAGTTGGGAATGGAGGAAGAGAATCAAATAAGGAGGGTTGTAGGGGCGTGAACCGAAAAAGACAAAATGAGAGGGTATAAGACAAGGGGGAATGGTCCCAAAAATAAGAATTCTAATACCTGAAAATAAATTCCAAAAACCGCTCACTCGACCCAATCCCGACTCAAAATTAACATAAATTTCCAAATCCGAATTTAATAATGAAATCCGAATATTATTTTACAACTCTCGACATATGAAGCGGAACAAAATTTATTTAAAATTTTCAATTAAATAATGTCGGAACTCGCTTCAAAAGATTTAGAATAAATCCAATAGCTCAAGGACGGAAATTTTAAATCCCCCGAATCTTAGAAATTGAATCGATTATAAATGACTATTTTATTAAAATAATATTATCAAATTTTTCATTCTTTACATCATCCACCTCTAAAAACAAGTCTCGTCCCCGAGACTAAAATCGTTTTCAAAATCGATCAAGCTTTTCTCAAAACATAGAACCAAACTAAATCATGCAAAATTCCAAGTCGATTATGTCCTATATCAGTCAACCATGTTTTGAGAACTCAAGAGGTGGAATCATCCACCTCTAAGGGCTAATCCCATATTCTCTTCCTAGGTTCATCTTTCATAAATTAGTTTCAACTATCAATCTCAAGATATCATCGTGCTCAACGACAATCATATCAAAATAACTCGGAATCAAAATAATCAAGCCAAGTGACAAGAGGAAAACCTGTCGTTGTTCCTGCCAAAGAATACTCAAACTCACAACTAGTATAAGTGGTAAGAAAGAGGTCGATCCACAGGGAAATCTATTAAGTTCAAGTGCTAATCTAATCGCAAGTAACCAAAAAGAGAGTTTTTTGTGAGAAAAAGATCCGCCTTTTGTCAAAGCGGAAAGAAGCAAACAAGGTAAAGGATGTTGTAGAATGCAATAGAGAGAAATAGGTTAACCTACAATTTGTCACTTTAATTGATGAATTTGATCCTTGTTTCAGCCTCTAGTTCTTTTCTTTTCCTATCAATGTCCTTGTCCAGATCTTAGGTAAATTACTAGTCCTACGAGTCCTAGCAATCCTTATCTCTAAATAACCCTAACACGGTTAAGATTTAACCTAGAGATAACATTAAGACTATGAATTAACCAAGGTATATGCAATATCAAGCTACGAGTCGATATTTAACATATATTCAACTTCCTACACATCCAATTAGTCCTACGAGTCCTAAAGGGATATGATTGCCACTTGGGTTAAGGTTCGCTACGAGGAATCTACAAAACCCTAGCAATTGAATGAATCTACTCTAACTAGTTGATCAGGCCAGAGAGAATAAAACACATTCAAAGAATTAAGCGCAAGGAAGTCAAAACATTCAAATAGGAATAAGAACTAGATTAAGAAACTCACAATTCAACAATCAAGATCCAAACTGTAGGCGAAACCTTCGAGAGTTTAGTTGCTCATGCTCAACGTGCTCTCAATAATTCACTAAAGTGCATAAGGTTATTAGTTAGCTGACTAAGAAAATAACCCTAATAGTCCTTAAATAAACCTAAGAAAGTCGGCCAAAATAATTCTAAAGAAACCCTAATTAATGAATCGGCGGTTCTGCTGCGGCCGCGGGGCGGCTACCTCAGGCGACGGGGCGGCCAGGCGATCAGCGAAATCCTTCGGCAAGTCTTCGAGCCGCGGGGCGGCTAGCTCGTTCGCAGCGATTTTTCGTCTTCGAATTTAGTCTCGATGTCATCACAAAAGTTGTAGATCTCGAAAAGAGCTTTCCAACGCATGCTTATAATAGGCATTCCGACCACCGAGGCCTCCAGAAAGTGCATTACAAGTTCAGCTTGTCTGCCGACAACTTCTACTGACTTGTTCTTCACTTAGGCTCTCAAAATTCGACTTTGCTTCCGTGCTCTTCATTTTTCTTCTTCAACTTGAATCTTCCTTCATCCAAGAGGCTCCTCATTCCTCGTCGGATCCACATCTACCTGAAATTAATCATAAAATTGCATAGATTCCGACTCTTCCAATACCACTAGTAAACATGTAATTGTAACTAAAATATGCAATATTTACAACCATACTATGCTAAATGAATCCTAATATGCATATCTAATCATGCTCTATCACCAAGCTATCAAGTTTCATCATTCTAACAAGTATATCAGGATGGTATCATACGAGTCTCATGCAAGAAAGTCATCACTCATCAAGAGGCTCATCGCCAATCACATCACATTATCACATATTATGTACATAACTATCAATCATATAAGCACAACGGCGTAGAGATAAACATCAAGACACACATCTCAAAACAAGGCACTAGGTTATACTCATCACGAGGTCAAAAAGTCAAGGTAATGTCTATACTAGGCTCCACGTAAGACGCGAGTAGCTCATCCGAACTGTCTCCACAACTAGCACGAATACTCTCCTCAAGATCTCTACCAAGGAATGATCGGCCTCAACATGGAGGTCAGAATAGTCAAGAATGTGGATAGGATCGGAAACCAATCGACGAAGCTGAGACACAAGAAAGACATCGTGAATTCAAGATAAGGACGGGGATAAGGCTAAGTGGTAAGCTACCTCTCTAGAACCTCAAAAGGATCAAGGCTTGCCTATGATGTCAAAAATGCCGAACCCCTCGGGTGGCGATACTCTCGTCCATATGTGTGCTCCCACAACGAAGATAATCTCGGTCCTTTTCAATGCCTCGGAACTCGTGAACATGCTGTCAGAATCTCAGAGTGAACTGTCCATCTCTGTTTGGAACTATCCTCTCAAGAACTCCATAGAGCCTCGAAATCCGTAGAACGGACTCCTCAGCTGTAACGGCCCGGGATTATGATTCCCGAGTTACGTTAAGAGGGATAAAACCCCTCATTGGATCTTGCGCTTCGAATACAGGTTGAAGGTTTGAAAAACACATTTGTAATTTAAAGTGGGATTTCGCACCCAAAACCGTAAGGATCGTTGGAATCCCCGGGTGAAGCCCCTATACTTGTCCTAAGACTATGTCGTGGGAAATCCATTTAACATTTAAATCTAACATAAGTCTAAGACGATACATGAGGCTGCCACGACAGAGCTGGGTCAAAACATAGTCCAAGTAATATAAAATCCAAAAAGTCATAAGGGTTGGTGAAGTCAGAGTCTCAAGCGCTCGCTCTCCGCCAAGCCAAAAGGACCCCGCCATAGAGCACGGAGTCAAACAAGGATCAGTAACTGAAACTAACCACGAAGTCAGGCCAAGAGACGCATGCGGGCCCTAAAGACCGCGATGAGGACATATAATACGCCTATACCTAGGATAAATGATGCTCTAATGCAGTAATGAAGTATTAACACACTAACATGCTCCTAGTTCATATGTGCAGAATATTAAGTAAGGCCTTAACAAAGAATACCAAGTGTTATATCCCTCTCCTATCTCTGCACCCCTTCCCGTTAGTGCAGAGACTTGCCAGTTCGATACTATATCATATCATATCTCATCATCCAATCTCATCATCATATCGTATCTCGTGATATATAACTGACTTAAGGAGGACAATACCCGATAAAGCTGGGCTGTCCTATGACCCTATCAAGGACTCTAGGACTCACAGATAACGGCCGTTCTGTATTCAAATGCATATAGAATAAGAATGCTCATTCACTTGTGCAATCCTAGCATGGTACTACATTGCATGCGATATGCATATGCAGCACCTACAGTTAGGAGGGAAACTAGTCGAATAAATATAAATATGAATTAAACCAACTCCCTGTCCAAGAAAATAAAATTACAAGAATCCCTCCTGATGTAGTAGTAGGGTATTCAGGATCGAATCCACGAGGAGGTATGTCAGCGGTTCCTAAGCTTGCAATCTCGTTCAATTTCGACTCCAGAAGATCACTCGATATCGAGTAGATCAGTCGATATCGACTACAGTTCCAGTCGATTTCGAGCAAATTCTTGCAAAACAGAAAAAGACAGTTGGCGTCGAGTAGGACACTCAATATCGGGTCAGCCACTTGATATCGACCACAGAAGTCGAAATTGAGTCTTCGCAGAAACTGTAAAACGTCACCTAATTGTCGAAAAAGTGTCCGAAGAGATTAAGAATGATGTAGGAAAGATGAACATAATAAAACACTGATTTGTATAAGATTCAATAAACTAAAAACCTCCAAGATTGGGGATTTCATGCCACAACGATAACCATATAAGCCTTATTCCAAATCTATGAAAGTTTATGCCTTTTCGTCAAATAACTTTCGTTACTAACAATTAGGTGATTTAGAGGCTCTCATATAAATCCTAAGTGTTACTGTCCAATTTCATAATTAATCCAAATTCATAATAAGATGGCTTTCGCTTCAATAATGCAAATAAGGATCGCCTACTACTTTTGTAGAAGAATCATGCATATAGGATAGAAGACGAAATTGCATAAAAATCATACCTTTGATGCATAAACTTACATGGCTATCGTCGGGCTCACCCCAACCCTAGAAGTAAGGGAACTACTCACGCTTCATAGCCATAAACATGATAATCATCATGGGAAAATAATAAAGTTAAATTGAAATTGTCCAAAGATTACAACCTAACAAAGCAAAAACCCGCTCTCGCTTCTCTCTCCTTCACTCGGCCCTCTCTTTCTCTCTCTACTGAATTCTCCGTGATTGTATGATTGTGGATTGAATGGATGAATGATTAAAAACTCACCCCTAATGGCTTAAAATTATAGATTCCAAACCTTGCTATCCAAGGATAAGAAAATCTATCTTATTCCTAAGATGAAACTTGCTAAAGTAAATAAATAAAACCACTTTAGGTAAATATGAATTCACCCTAAAGGATGTAAAGTCTAATAGAAAGATAAAAGATCTCCGACTTAATGTAAAAGTAAACCGCTTCGGATAAGATTTTATCAATACCGCCGGATCTATCTGCAGTGTAACTCGATATCGACCAGCTTCAGTCGATATTGACCACTTCTCTTATATCTTGAGCCAGCTCTACTCGACCTCTGATTTACACACGATCTCTATCTCTTCACTCGATATGGGGCACTCGATATCGACCAGCTTTAGTCGGTATAGACTAGTCTGTATCGGGTAGATTTGTTCTTCTTCTGGCTTAATTTTCTAGTGATAAGTTGCACTCGATGTCGAGTCACTTGGTCGATTTTGACTCCTCAGTAGAGTTTGAGTGATTTTCTAGCTTCTGTTCTCTTCTTCAAATGGCTCCAATTTTGCATCAATTTCTGCGAAATAACATAAGAACTCGTGTAGACCTCCATAATTGGCAAATAAACATAAACTACACAATTCCTATGCTTTCCCAACCAATATGCACGAAAATATAGACAAAAATCGAAGTAAAAGTAAATGAAAAATATGGTAATTCGAGCGCACATCAACACCCCATACTTAAGCTTGCTTGTCCTTAAGCAATACTTTTAGCGGTCATTCAGGAGAAGAAACTAAACCCTCAACATCATAGATTCATTGTTATATGTCCCTACAATTAATTCCTATCCTCGAAAAGGTACTAATGTCAATAAATCCATTTATGTGAATAAAAGCAACATCAAACTCACAAAAGGAGGGTTACACATAAAATAATTTCCTGCGACAAAGCATTAATAATCAAGAGAACTTTTGCAAGCTTATGGAGAAGTAGATTGGTAAAAGGCTAAAGGTGGGCTAATTTTTGGCCATGTGGTGTTAAATCTGGGAAAATAAACTTTCTTTCCAAACTTCCTTTCCACATTCCTTGTTCATAATATTTCTCACCTTTCACTCTTCGCTCAATGCTTTTTTTCACTGTAATGCTTTGACCTCTATAACCTCAGCACTGCCTTCTCGCGAGTTGCAATCATGGGTGTCATGAATGGCCCCGGATACTTAGTACTTTGGACTCGTCACCTTGTGTCCCATCTCGCCGAACTAACATCTCAACGAGCAGGGTCGATCTACCTTTATATCCTGAGGTGATCGGATTTTCTCTCGCACAATAAATTTTCCATATTTCAAATTTTCTTTCATTTCTGCCAACTACTTTAATAATAATATGCACAAACTCCATATAACAACTCCAAATATGACCTTCATTCTCAACATTGTCCCCGGATAGGGTATAAGGTATAAAAAATGGGCAATATGTAATGTATGTGGAGCAATAATGATGTAAGGCTCGTATATGTATTGTGTAATGCAAATTTGCATAGGTAAGGCTAGGATATGAAATTGAACACATGTATAGAAAATATAAAGTCCTCCGTCATCTTATCATGCATATGTCAAAAACAACTTCAAATTTTACCTCTCTTTCATGGTTTTCTCTAAAAATTGCACTTCCTTGTTACTTCCCTTTACTAGGAAATTTCATGTTATATCTCTAATGAATCAACTTTTGCATCGTCGAGTTCAATAAAAGCTTCCATGACACTTTTTCAATATTTTTCAAATTTTTCAATGTGGGCGATTTTTAGACTTTGGATAATCAACATTGTGACTTTTCTTTGGACAATGATGTACATTGATATAATGTATACAGATATAATGTATACAGATATGTATGAATATGAAAAAATGTGCAATATGCACAAATATGTATAAGAACTAGGGTGAAGAACTAGGGTTAAGAAAGAAACTTACTAGAAATTAGCGAAAATCAGGTGCTGAAGACGTTTGTAGGGTTAGTTGATATCGGGTGATCCAGTCGATATCGATTGATGTCACTCGATTCCTGGTGGTTTCAAGCTTCAAGGCGATCCTAGCTCGATCATAGCTTCTCCAAATCGACATTAGCAGTCGATATCGAGTACTGTACCCAATATCGAGACTTTCTTTTTTTTTTTCGCTTCTTCTTTCTCTTGAAATTAGTTAGAAAATAAAACAAAAAGCAAAACAAAAAAAAGTCTCAAAACAAAACCAAAAATATCCAAACCCTATAAACTATTTGTCTTGTTACAATCTCTAGACTTTATAGTCACTAGGCCGACTTCTTCTTTTATGCTCCTAAGGCGGCATCTGCAGAGCCCATGTAGCCTGGGCCTCAAATAGTACTCCGTTCTTCTCTTGCAGCTGCATCCCGCCTGGATGGATCTTGTTCATTATAAATGGACCCATCTTTTTTTTTGAACTTGCTCGGAAACCAATGATCCTTTGATTTAGAGACATACACCTTGTCTCCTACTTCGTAATTGCTTGGATCATCATTGGATATCCTGCACAAGCGCACATACCAAGGCAAACCTCTCCTAAATAGAGATAAATAATTTATTGAAATTGGGGTAGAAGAATCCATACCTTGGCTTAACTTTTCGGAGCTTTCCTTTTCTGTCTGTGAGTCCAGTCGATATCGACTACTGTCACTCGATGTCGACTTATCTTCTGCTCCTGATGGTTCTGTCGACGTGAGGGAAGTCGACTTCATCTGATCTACTCGACATCGACTAGGTGGACTCGATATCGAGTGATTCTTTTCTCCTTCAAATTCTGGTTCAGTCGATGTCGACTTTGGATTTTTATCGATTTCGAGTGCTACACTTGATTTTGAGTTGTCTGCTCTGACTTCGAACCCATACTTAAAACTTGGCATAAAATCTAGAAAATTGTTAATCGATATAGACTTACCTGGGTCGATTTCGAGTGGTACTTTATTGCCTTCATTCAAGATGGCCACGATCTCCTCCATTTGGGCTTTATAGCCCTCTTCTTTATCTCTTCGGGGGCCATATTTCTTACCTTTGGTTCCCCGCTAGCGATGTAAAAACCTTTGATTGATTTTACATCCATAGGACCTTCATCCTTCTTCTTCACCGTCTTGTTGAAGGCGTACTCTATTACTTCATCGCTGATGGTGAATGAGAGCAATCTTTTCCTTACGCTTATGTTTGCATCAACGGTTTCCAAGAAGGGCCTTCCTAAAATAATTGGACAAGCAGGGTCCTCTTCCATATCAACAAGTAGAAAATCAGCAGGGACAAAGAACTTACCTACTTGCACTGACACATCATCTACCAGGCCTGTTGGAATGACCACCATGTGGTTTGCCATATAGAGTTTAGCATCCACAGGCTCTAGGGAACCAATCTTTACCTTTGACCACATTGTTAGTGGCATAATTCTAACACTAGCCCCTAAATCACATAAAGCATTGAATCAGTGTTGATCTAAGCCTATAGTGATAGCAAACTTACATGGCTCTGGCCTCTTCTCTGGTAGCTCCAACTTGTTACACTCCTCTGTGATCTCAACAATTGATCGCTTCTTCCCTAGTATGTCCTTGAGGAACCTTACATAAGATGGCATCTCATGAAGAGCTTCATTGGATGGAATTAAAACGTTGAGCCCTTGAAGCATCTTCACAAAGCGCTGAAACTTCTTTTCCACCGAGTCCTTCAAAGTTTTTTTAGGGAATGGCAGGACCTTCTTCTTCAGTACGGTTGGAGTTGAGTCGATATCGAGTAAGGTTTGGTCAATATCGACTGGAGGAGTTGCTTTTTGGTGATGCTTAGCTTCTGGATCGACATCGAGTAAAAGGGACTCGATGTTGACTGCATCTCGGTCGATATCGATTGGATTAGTCGATATCAATTCATATCCAGTGGAATTTTCCTCCGCTTTTTGCTCGGGCGTTCGCAGCGGACGCCCACTCCTTAGATTCATAGCCACTATATGACCAGTAGTTTTGCCCTTAAGATTGGGCACAGTAGATCCTGACAGCGAGCGATCCTGACGGTTTGGGAATTTGTTCAGCCAATTGACCCATTTGGGTCTCCATGTTCTTCTTCCAAACGTCGATCTCCCCGAGCCTAGAGTTGATGCCGTGCAGCTGAATATGGACTGAGTTGTTGGCTTGTCTATACTCAGCGTGGTTCCTCCGCATCTCATCAAGTATGATCTGCAGGTCATCTTTCCTTGGTTCCTGACGTGGGGAGAATTGAATCAAAATATATAATCAAATATAAAACATTTCAACCCTTCGCCTCTTCAAATAAATTCAAGACTCCCCGCTATAGTAGTAGGGAATTAGGTTCGATCCATGAGGAAGCGAGTCAGCGGGATCCTAGTAGCGTTGAAATCACGTCCTGAATGTTCGACTAGAAGCCTCAATCTCGATCACAGCACTCGACGTCGACCTTGGTTGTCGATTCCTTCTACAACAGAAAACCTGCAGAGATAAAAACGGAAGTCGATATCGACTACGGTGGTCGATATTGATGTCAGTGGCAGAAATCGACTGGCTTAGAAAACTGCCAGTCCATACAAGGTGTTCGATATCGAGTAGGTGACTCGAAATCGACCTCAGCTAATTCAGGCAGGGACATCGGGATTGACACAGAAGACCGTCGATCTGGGCTAGGTGGTAGATATCGATTGTGTTGGTTGATATTGAGTGGTTCCTGCAGAAAAGTTAGTTTTTGTCGGCAATAAAGGATGGAAAGGGAGCAATGAACAACAATAAACCAGGGGTGTTGGGTTTTTCGATAACTCAACGAACGACAGGCAATAAAGATGCAACTTAATAAAGGAAAGATCTTCCAAAGCCAGGGATTACCGCGATGACAACCATGATAGTAGAAGTAAGAAATCGATAAAAATGCATGCTTTTATCATAAAGGAGAAGGATTTCACCTAAACCGGCAAATAGGAAAAGATATCTTGCAATAAATTAACCTAATTTCCGTCTACCTTTGTCATAATTGAGTTTATAAACTTTCGATTAGAAACCTTAATTACTACCCAAGTTTCACAACATGAGTTCCTTAAATTCGCATTTAAAGATGAAGCACAAGGTAGAGCGAGATAAAAGATACCTTCTTTAGCGACATACAAACCTTACCACCATGGCTATCGTCGGGCTCACCCTAACCCTAGAAGAAAGGGCGACTACTCGCTCATGTTGAATGAAGACATGCTTGAAATTGAAAGGAAATAAACTTGCATTGATGAAGAAACTTGAATCTTTACAATCCCAACGCCAACTATTTCAAGCGCCGAAACCCTAAGGCTCAAAACCTAAAACTCTAACTTTATTGCCTAATGCTATTGTGTCTTTCTTGCTTGAATGAATAAAAACCAGCCCCCCAGGGCTTTATTTATAGGCTACTAATCCTTGCTATCCAAGGATAGTATCTCCTATCTTCTATCTAAACTATATCCCAACAAGTAGGATAGATCTTTTATTTTGGTAAATATATAAAAAACATAATAAACCATTAGGGTAAAAAGGAAATATCCCCATGGTATAATCTATCTAATATTACAAGATAATTCGGGCTTTAGTTGATAAGATTCCCAATTCGCGTCTCGAAAAGGGCGTCTAACCAGTGTCGAAGTCTAGTCGATATCGACCAGAGTAGTCGATATCGACCTCTCTGTTTCTCATCGACGGGCTCTACTTTACTCGATTTTTGATGACCAGTCGATGTCGACACATGTACTCGATATCGAGTGTCCTTCTTGATTGGTCTTTGTGGTCTATCTCGAAACTCAGATTTTGTGTCGATGTCTGTAGTCGATATCGACTAGTCCTGTTGATATCGACCTCTCCTCAGCTTGGCTTGGCTTCTTCGTTTTGACTCCGATTCCAATCCAATTCTTGCATATTTAGATCAAAACTTGTGCAGACTCTATTTGTTGCACGTTAGCTCATTCTACACAAATTTGCATTATTTTAACCATTACTTTAGGAATCGAATGAAATATGAAGTCAAAACTTGCGAATAAAGAAGGTACAAATATGTACATCAGTTCCCGCTCAGGGTGCTGATGTGTGCGCAAATAGCCATGTTTTCTATGCACATTTAAGTCCATTATATCATTCTTTCAAATGCATGTTAGTGGGAAATCATGTTATTAGTGTAGTTTATGCTTTATTGTCAAATATATAGGTCTGCACGAGTTTCTATGTGATTTCGCAGAAAACAGGACAAAAATGGACAGATTTGGAAGAGCGGAAAAAGAACTCAAAGTCTTCTGAAGAGGTCAAAATCGACTATGAACCTCGACATCGAGTGCACCAGAGAGGCAGGAATCGAGCAGAGCAGAGAACGGAGCATGTCGACGCAGAAGGGGTTGATATCGATGTCTGAGGTCAATATCGAGTGGCCTAGATCGAGCTTATTGATAGAAGTCGAGTGCCAATCCGAGGAAAAGAAGGAGTGCTCGAGATAGAGATAAACCGAGGTCGATATCGATGTACATGGTCGATATCGATTTTGTTCAACAGAGAAGTCCGACTCAGATTTTGATAGAATTCTATCCGAAGCTTGCACGTCTATCCAAAAGTTGAGATTTCCTATCTTCAACAGATGTTTTACCATGGAGTCTTTAGTTTTACTTTATTTAAGTTTTATCTTAGAGAATAAAGATAATTTTTCGAGTCTTTGGATAGCAAAGTTCGATACCTATATCTAGAGGCTGTTAGGTCTGAGTTTAATCATCCAAGCAATCTATTTTACAATATAGAATGCATAGAATTTGTAGAGAGAGAGAGAGGAGGCCGAGTGAGGTTGGTGGAAGCGAGAGCGGAATTGGCTTGGTTCGGTTGTAATTTCCCTTTAGTTCAATACAATTTAGTTTTCTTTTCAATGATGATGATGAGTTGCATAATGAGAAGCGAGTAGTCAACCCACTTCTAGGGACAGGGTGAGCCCGACGATAGCAATGTAGGGTAAGTGTATCAAAGGTATGACTTTTATGCGATTTCGTTTTCTATCCTATGCATGATCCTTTGCGAAACTTAGGGAGATTCATTATTTGCATTATTGAAGTAAAAGCCACTCATATTGTGAACTTGGATTGCTCATGAATTGGATAGTAACTCTTAGGAAATATGCGAGAGCCTCTAATCACCTAAGTGTTGGTAACATAAGTTATTTGACGGAAAGACAGTAAATTTTATAACTTTATCATTATACTTGCATTGCTATCGTAGTGGCATGAAACCCCGACTTTGGAAGCTTTTAATTAATTGAATTTGATATAAAGTTTAAGTTTTTATTTCTGACCATCTTTCTAGAACCATTCTACGCACTTCGGACACTTTTCCGACACATAGGTTACGTACAACAATTTTTGTGACAAATATCGAAATCGACTGGGTAAGGTCGATATCAAGGACTACCGTCGATATCGAGGTTCCACTCAACATCGATTTGGTTTGCTTTTTTCCTCTGTAGGAACTTTGCTTGAAATCGACCAGAACTAAGGTCGATATCAACCAGACAACCTCGATATCGAGTTTCTTCTAAGGTCGAAAGCTGGATCGTGATTACAACAAAGGAAGCGCTGACACACCTCCTCGTGGATTCGATCTTGAATTACCCTACCACTGCATCGGAAGGGATTCTTGTATTATTTGGTTGAGAAGGGCGTTAGCATAGTTGTGAATTATATTTGAATATTTGAATCGCACCTCCCGTACATCGAACAAATTGGCGCCATTGCCGGGGAGGCAATCAATCGCCACCTAAGTTTTCTCACGATCTTTTAGAGCTTATTTTGCAGGTTTATGCGACGTTCTGATCACGGATTTATCCTGGAAACCATTGACGAGCCTGAACGTTTCTTCCATCTTCGCAACAAAGCTATTCAAATCATGGCTGACAACGAGACGTAGGCTAAGACCATAGAGCGGTTGAGGAAAGAGATTGGGACCATAATGCTACAATCGTTGCTGAGACGCCTGCCGCTGCTGCAGAGTGAGCCCTTGCCGATAGGGAGGAGGATGCGCGTAGACAAGCCCAAGAGCGGGTTAAAACAGTATCCATAGACGGCGATGCAATACATGCCTCCGTCGCTTCACCTTCCTGAATCCGCTATACTTATTCCTCCTTCCAACTATGAAATTAAAATTAACTTCCTATCTGAGATTAAAAGAAATACTTTTGAAGGAAGACCAAATGAATGCCCAATGCAACACATCTCTACTTTTATGGATTTATGTGAAACTATTGCTGATGGTGTAAATCTAGAGTGTGTGATACTGAAATCTTTTCGATGGTCTTTGGCAGGGAAGGCATTGCAATGGCTTGAAAGTTTGGCTCCACGCTTGCTGAGGACATAGGTAGAGTCGAAGGATGCATTCCTGAATAAGTTCTTTCTACCTTCTCAAACGACGATGCTGCGACAAAGGATCACGGCTTTCAAACAAAAGCCAGGTGAAACATCAGCACAGGCGTGGAAGCATTTTAAGGACTTGCTGAGGTCATGCCTGACGCATGGGCAACTTCCATTTGTCATCTAGGAGATATTCTACAATTCCCTTGATGCGCCGAATAAGGAGAGGATGAATTCATATACCTCCTATCGGTACATTGAGCTCACACCAACGGAGGCCTAGGAGACGATTGAGAGGCTAGTCAACTTCGATAACACCTATGGGACTGCTGCGGCCTATGACTCAAGGCCTGCCCCATCAATGCCATTATATGAGCCTCCGAAGGAGATTGATCCAGATGTGCGGCAATAATTCCACAACGATCAAACACACTGCCTTCAAAAGCAAGTCAGGTTCCTAAGCAACAATCAACCTTGTCAGGAATGTGGTTCAACAAGGCATAAGACTAGTGCCTGTCCACACACTGAGCATGTATCTATGGCGGAACAAAATGAGGAAGCCAAATGGACGAGAGGCTCCTATGAAGGAGGCAATCAACAATATTGGGGAGATCAAAGATTCTATCAATAAAGGGATCCCCCACCATAGAGAGCACGAGGGCACCCTGAGTGGGAAACAAGGAAGGATGACCTGCGGATCATTCTTGATGAGATGCGGAGGAACCACGTGGAGTTCAAACAAGCCAATAACTCCGTCCATAATCAGCTGTAGGGCATGAACTCTAGACTTGGGGAGATCGACGTTTGGAAGCGCAACATGGAGACCCAAATAGGTCAATTGGCGGAAGCAATACCCAAAGCGTTAGGAGCATTCCCTGGATTAGCTATGCCCAACCAAAAAGGCAAAACCACTGGACACATAGAGGCAATGAACTTAAAGAGTGGGCGTCAATTACAAACGCCCGAGCAAATATCGGAGGAGAAAGAGCCAGAAGGAACATCGATATTGACCCCCCCTGTCGATATCGACCAAGGTGACGTCGATGTCAACCTTCCTGTCAATGTCTACCCTGCTGATGAGTCACCACAGAAATCGACTCCTCCAGTTGATGTCGACCCCCATCCAGTCAATGTCGACCTAACTCCAGCCGCAGAGAATAAGAAGGTGTTGCCTTTCCCAACAAGGAAGATGATTAAGGACCCGGCGGAAAAGAAGTTCCAGCGGTTCGTGAAGATTCTTCAAGGACTCAGTGTCTCAACAGCATTCACAGAAGCACTTCATGAGATTCCGTCCTATGTAAGGTTCTTTAAGGACATACTGGGTAAGAAGTGATCTCTTTTTGAGATCGCAGAGGAGTGCAACAGATTGGAGCTACCACAAAAGCGTGCGGACCCAGGTAAGTTTTCTATCGCTATAGGGTTAGGTCGATATCGCTTTAATGCTTTAGTTGATTTGGGCACTAGCTTTAGCATGATGCCACTAACCATTTGGCACAAGATAAAGATAGGTCCTCTGACGCCGGTGGATGCAAAGCTATACATGGCAAACAATACGGTAGTAATTCCCACAGGGATGGTAACTGATGTGCCAATGTACAAGTAGGTAAATTCTTTGTCCCTGCTGACTTCTTAGTTGTTGATATAGAGGAGGACCCTGCTTGTCCCATTATTTTAGGTAGGACATTCCTAGCAACCGTTGATGCCAACATCAGCGTGAAGAAAGGATTGCTCTCATTCACAATTAGTGACGAGGTGATAGAGTATGCCTTCAACAAGATGGTAAGGAACAATGAAAGGCCAATGGAGAATAAGGCCATCAAAGGTGTCTACATTGCTTATGGAGAAGCCAAGGTAAGGAGTATGACACCGAAAGAGCTAGAAAAGAGGGCCATAGAAGCCCAAGTGGAGGAGGCTGTGGCAATCTTGAACGAAGGAGCCAAACAGAACATCGACATCGACGTAGGTAAGTCGATATCGACTAAAATAGTTCAAGATTCTCTGCCATGTGACAAGTATTGGGTCGACGGAGGAGAAGGAACATCGAAATCGGGCATAAAGGTCGATATGGACCATGCCCATATGCAAAAATCGACCACCATTGATGTTGAGAAAAGAGAAGCAAGGAGCTCGATATCGATCTCTGAGGGTCAAAATTGATCTGATCATGTCGAGGGTAAACACTCCAAATCGACGGAAACTCCAGGAGCACAACAAAGCTCGATATCGAGTAGTGAAGATCGATGTCGATCTGAGCCACAGACAGAGAAGAAGGTAAGTCCAGGTACGGATTCCTCTTGTTCCATCTTAATTAAAGATTTATCATTATTTAGAAGAGGTGTGCCTTGGTATGTGCGCTTGTGTAGGGTATCCCATGATGATTCAAACCAATATGAGATAGGAGACAAGGTGTATGTCACCAAATCAAATGATCAATGGTTCCCTACTAGATTCAAAGACAAAATGATGGGACCTTTGATGGTGAATCAAATCCATCTAGGAGGAATGCAGGTGCGTGACAAGAAAGAAGTTTTATTCGAGGCCCAAGCCACACGGGCTCTGTAGATGCCACCTTGAGAGTGCAAAGGAAGAAGTCGGCCTAGCGACTTTAAAAGTCTAGAGCTTGTAATGGAGACACCTAGTTTTTAGTTTTGGACAGTTTTTACTTTGTTTTGAGACTTAGCATATTGCATGTTTTGGTTTTAGTTTTTAACAAGTTGCAGGAAAAAGGAGAAAGAGAGCAAATACAGAGATCAAAATCGATGTTGCAGATCGATATCGACTTTAAGGTCGATTCCGAGGGGCTTGTGGTCGAGGCTGGATCACTGTAAACTTTATGTATGGATTTCGATGTTTAAGGTCGATATTGACCATCAATGCTGACTTCTTCGACTCCTGAAATTTGTGACGGTTTAGTAAGTTTTCTTTCTTAACCCTAATTCTAATACAGTGAGGACACTGTAAACTTTATGTATGGGGTGGGGGAAAGGCTTAGTTGCATATTTTAGCATATTTTGAAGTCTTTCAATAGTTTTTACATGTTCATGCATAATACATAGTTATTTAGAATTGCATATTTATCTTTAAGCATACTTAGCATATTTTTATGTTTCGAAAAAAAAGGAGAAAAGAAAAATTATCCCCATCAAAAAAATTGAAAAATAAAGAAAGAGTCATGGAAGTATAAAAAAGAGCTCTACGATGCAAAATTAGATTCATTAGAGATATAACATGAAATTGCCTAGTTAATGGAAGTCCCAATGAAGTGCAAAAAAGAAAAAAATGAAGGAGAAAAAAATTGAAGTTGCTTTTGACATGTGCATGATAAGATGATGGAGGACTTTTATATATTTTCATACATATTCTTACAAAAGTTCATATCCTAGCCTTACCTATGCATATTTGCAAAAGTCACAAGCCATATATGAGCCTTACTATATCATTATTGCTCCACATATATTACATATTGCCCATTTTATACTTTATACCCTATCCGGGGACAAGTTTGAGAATGGATGTCATCTTTGGATTTGTTATATGGACTTTGTGCATATTATTGAAGTTGTTGTCAGGAATGAAAAAAATTTTGAAATATGGAAAATTTAATGAGCGAGAAAAAATCCGATCACCTCAGGAGATAAAGGTAGATCGACCCTGCTCGTTGAGACGTTAGTTCAGCGAGATGGGACACAAGGTGAGGAGTCCGAAGTACTAAGTATCTGAGGCCATTCATGACACCCATGTTTGCGACTCGCGAGAAGGCAGTGCTAAGGTCAGAGAGGTAAAAGCATTATATTGAAAAAAAACATGGAGCGATGAGTGAAAGGTGAGATATTATGAAGAAGGAATGTGGAATATTTTGGAAAGAAAGTATTATTTCCCTGGATTTAACACCACATGGCCAAATATTATCCCACCTTTAGCCTTTTACCAATCTACTTCTCTAAAGCATGAAAAAGTCCTCTTGATTATTAATGCTATGTCGCTGAAATTGTTTTATGCATATAAACCTCCTTTTATGAGTAAGAAATCGCTTTTATGCACAGGCATGGACTTGGTTGACATTAGTACCTTATCGAGGATGGCAATTGATTGTAGGGACATATGAAAAATGAATCTATGATGTTGAGGGTTTACTTTCTTCCCCTGAATGACCATTAAAGGTATTGCTTGGGGACAAGCAAGCTTAAGTATGGGGTGTTTGATGTGCGTGCAATTAGCCATATATTCTATGCACCTTTAAGTCCATTTTATCATTATTTCGCATGCATATTAGTGGGAAATCATGGGATTAGTGTAGTTTATGATTTATTTTCAAATATATGGGTCTGCACGAGTTTTTATGTGATTTCGCAGAAAACAGGACAAAAATGGAAAGATTTGGAAGAGCAGAAAAAGAACTCGAAGTCTTCTGAAGAGGTCGAAATCGACTATGAACCTCGACATCGAGTGCAGCAGAGAGGCATGAATCGAGCAGAGAGCAGAGAACAGAGCATGTCAACACAGAAGGGGTCGATATCGATGTCTTAGGTTGATATCGAGTGGCCTAGATTGAGCTTATTGATAGAAGTCAAGTGCCAATCCGAGGAAAAGAAGGAGAGCTCGAGATAGAGATAAATCGAGGTCGATATCGATGTCGAACCTCGATATCGATGTTGTTCAACAGAGAATTCCGACTCAGATTTTGATAGAATTCTATTCGAAGCTTGCACGTCTATCCAAAAGTCGAGATTTCCAATCTTCAACAGATGTTTTACCATGGAGTCTTTAGTTTTACTTTATTTAAGTTTTATCTTAGAGAATAAAGATAAGTTTTCGAGTCTTTGGATAGCAAAGTTCGATATCTATATCTAGAGGCCGTTAGGGCTGAGTTTAATCATCTAAGCAATCAGTTTTACAATATATAACGCAGAGAATTTATAGAGAGAGAAGGCCGAGTGAAGTTGGTGGAAGCGAGAGCGGAATTGGCTTGGTTTGGTTGTAATTTCTCTTTAGTCCAATACAATTTAGTTTTCTTTTCAATGATGATGATGAGTTGCATAATGAGAAGCGAGTAGTCAACCCACTTCTGGGATCGGGGTGAGCCCGATGTAGCAATGTAGGGTAAGTGCATCAAAGGTATGACTTTTATGCGATTATGTCTTCTATCCTATGTATGATCCTTTGCGAAAGTTAGGGAGATTCATTATTTACATTATTGAAGCGAAAGCCACTCATATTGTGAACTTGGATTACTCATGAATTGGATAGTAACTCTTAGGAATTATGCGAGAGTCTCTAATCACCTAAGTGTTGGTAACGAAAGTTATTTGACGGAAAGACATTAAATTTCATAACTTTAGCATCATACTTGCATTGTTGTCATTGTGGCATGAAACCCCGACTTTGGAAGCTTTTAATTAATTGAATTTGATATAAAGTTTAAGTTTTGATTTCTGACCATCTTTGTACAACCATTCTACGCTCTTCGGACACTTTTCCAACACATAGGTTACGTACAACAGTTTCTATGACAAACATCGAAATCGACTGGGTAAGGTCGATATCGAGGACTAACGTCGATATCGAGGTTCCACTCGACGTCGATTTGGTTTGCTTTTGTCTTCTGCATGAACTTTGCTGGAAATCGACCAGAACTGAGGTCGATATCGACCAGACAACCTCGATATCGAGTGTCTTCTGAGGTCGAAAGCTTGATCGTGATTACAACAAAGGAAGCACTGACACACCTCCTTATGGATTCGATCCTGAATTACCCTACGAATGCATCTGGAGGGATTCTTGCATTATTTGGTTGAGAAGGGAGTTAGCATAGTTGTGAATTATATTTGAATATTTGAATCGCACCTCCCGTACATCGAACAGGTGCCCAGGTACTCTATAAGGTGGGGGATCCCTCTGTTGGTGCTGAGGTTGATAGAACCTTTGACCCCCCCCCAATACTGCTGATTGCCCCTCCATAGGGGCCACTCATCCACTTGGCTTCCTCATGTGTCTCCGCAATGCTGACTTGCTCAAGATGTGGGCAGGCGTTGGTGTTGTGCCTAGTAGACCCACATTCCTGGCAAGCTTGGTTGTGGGAGAGGAACCTAACTTGCTTTTGCAGGCGGCGTGTCTGATCATTGTTGAATTGTTGCCTCACATCCAAATCGATCTCCTTTGGAGGCTCATAAAGTGGCATAGATGGGGCAGGCCTTGAGTCATAGGCCGCAGCAGTCCTATATGTGTTGTTGAAGTTGACAAGCCTCTCAATTTTGTCCCAGGCCTCCGTAGGTGTATGCTCAATGTACCGATAGGAGGTGTAAGAGTTGATTCTCTCCTTATTCGGTGCATCGAGGAAGTTGTAGAAGATCTCCTGGATGACATAAGGTAGTTGCCCATGAGTAGGGCATGATCGCAATAGGTCCTTAAAGTGCTCCCATGCCTGCGCCAATGTCTCGCCAGGCTTTTGTTTAAAAGTCGTGATCCTTTGTCGCAGCATCGCCGTTTTTTATGGAGGAAAGAACTTGTTTATGAACGCATCCTTCACCTTTGTCCATGTCCTCAACAAGTGTGGAGCCAAGCTTTCAAGCCATTGCAATGCCTTCCCTACAAGAGACCATCGAAAAGATTTCAGTCTAACATATTCTAAATTAGCGCCATCGGGGGCAGTCTCACATAGATCCATAAAAGTAGTAATATGTTGCAAGGGGCATTCATTAGATCTTCCTTCAAAAGTATTGCATTTAATCTCAGAAAGGAAGTTAATTTTAATTTCATAATTAGAGGGAGGGATGATAATCGCAGATTCATGCACGGTAAGCGTAGGGTGCATGTATCGCATTGCCGTCTGCAGATATTGATTGAGCCTCTCTTGGGCTTGTCTGCGTGCATCCTCCTCTCTATTAGCACGAGCTCTCTCTGCAGCTGCAGTTGCCCTTTCATTGGCAATAGCGGCATTGTGGTCCTCAAATCTCCTTCCCCAATCTGGCAATGAGTTGAGCCTGTGTCTCGTTATCCGCCATGATTCTGGTTGCTCTGTTTTGAAGGTGGAGGAAACGGTGCCAAAATTTGTTAGGAGGGAAACTAGTCGAATAAATATAAATATGAATTAAACCAACTCCCTAGCCAAGCAAATAAAATTACAAGAATCACTCCCGATGTAGTAGTAGGGTATTCATGATCAAATCCATGAGGAGGTATGTCAGCGGTTCCTAAGCTTGAAATCACGTTCAATTTCGACTCCAGAAGATCACTCGATACCGAGTAGATCAGTCGATATCGACTACAGTTACAGTCGATTTCCAGCAAATTCCTGCAAAACAGAAAAAGACAGTCGACGTCGAGTAGGACACTCGATATCGGGTAAGCCACTCGATATCGACCACAGAAGTCAAAATCCAGTCTTCGCAGAAATTGTAAAACATCACCTAATTGTCGGAATGTAGGAGTGATGAATAGAATAAAAAAACTAATTTGTATAAGATTCAATAAACTAAAAACCTCCAAGATTGGGGATTTCATGCCACAACGATAAGCATATAAGCCTTATGCCAAATTTATGAAAGTTTATGCCTATTCGTCAAACCACTTCCGTTACTAACAATTAGGTGATTTAGAGGCTCTCGCATAAATCATAAGTGTTACTATCCAAATTCATAATTAATCCAAATTCAAAATAAGATATATGGCTTTCGCTTCAATAATACAAATAAGGATCGCCTACTACTTTTGTAGAAGAATCATGCCTATAGGATAGATAACGGAATTGCATAAAAATCATACCTTTGATGCATAAACTTACATGGCTATCGTCGGGCTCACCCCGACCTTAGAAGAAAGGGAACTACTCGCGCTTCATACCCAAAAACATCATCATCATCATGGGAAAATAATAAAGTTGAATTGAAATTATTGAAAGATTACAACCGAACAAAGCAAAAACCCGCTCTCGCTTCTCTCTCCTTCACTCGGCCCTCTCTTTCTCCCTCTACTGAATTCTCTGCGATTGTATGATTGTGGATTGAATGGATGAATGATGAAAAACTCAGCGCTGATGGCTTCTAATTATAGATTCCAAACCTTGCTATCCAAGGATAAGAAAATCTATCTTATTCCTAAGATAAAACTTGTTAAAGTAAATAAATACAATCACTTTAGGTAAATATGAATTCACCCTAAAGGATGTAAAGTCTGATAGAAAGATAAAAGATCCCTGACTTAATGTAGAAGTAAACCGCTTCGGATAAGATTTTATCAAAATCGTCGGATCTGTCTGCAGCGTCACTCGATATCGACTAGCTTCAGTCGATATCGACCACTTCTCTTCTATCTCGAGCCAGCTCTATTCGTGTTTGTAGGGGGAGGTGATTCGCTGAAATGTAATATATTCAAATTCAAACAAAGCTAACTCCCTTATCCAAGAAAATAAAATACAAGAATCCCTCCCGATGTAGTGGTGTTAAGGAGGTAAGTCGAGTACAAATAATAAGATGTAAATATGTAAACCGACTCCTAGCCAATGCAAATAATTACAAGACTTCCTCCCGTTGTAGTGGAAGGGTAGTCAGGATCGATCCACGAGGAGGCGTGTCAGCGGGATCCTAGTAGCTTTGGAAATCTCACGTCTGCGTCGACCAGAAGCCTCGATTTCGACCTTGGGCCACGATGTCGACCTCGGCTGTCGATGTTCTCTGCAACAGAAGACCTGCAGAGACAAAAACAAGTGGTCGATATCGACTGGAAGGGGGTCGATATCGATGTCAGTCACCAAATCGACTGGCTCAGAAGTCTGCCAGTCGATACAGAAGGGTCGATATCGATGCTAGGGGTCGATATCGATGCTCAACAAACTCTGCAGCGATGTTCGTCGTCGACTCAGAAAACTGTCGACGAACTCAGTCGTCGATATCGACGTCTGGGGTCGATATCGATATCTCCCTGTAGTGGGTTAGTTCTTCGTCGGCAAAGAAAAGGCCGAAGAATGGAGAATGGAGAGAGAAGCAATGAATAGAAATAACAGTGGGTTTTGGTGTATAAAATATGTAAAAAAGGCAACTCCTAGGATTAGGGTTTACCACAACGTTAACCAATGCATGCGATGAGATAAATAAGACGGACAATTGCGCTATTTCACCCGAGGGACGAGCTTTCGCCGTACACCAACTCTTAGGATTACTCTTGCAAATAAACCTAATTGTCTTTACCAATTTTATGTTTATAACTCAAGTTGTTAGCATGAATCCATTTTCTTTCGATTAGGACTAAACATAGAATCGTAGGAGGAGAGATAGACACAACGATATCGACATAAAATACTTACCTCAAGCGCGCATGGATAACGTCGGGCTCACCCCGACCCTAAGAGCTTTGGGGAACTACTCGCTTCTCATCATGGAACTCATCATCAATTGAAAGGAAGAAACTTGTATTAAAATAAACTTCGAAGCTTTACAACTCAACGTCAACTTTCGCAAACGTCAAACCCTAAAACTTCTCTCTAACTCTAACTTTATTGTCTATTGTCTCTTGGATTGGATGATGGATGAGATTGGATTCGTTCTAGGATGATCTAACAAATCAGCCCCTAAGGCTTTTTTTATAGGCTACTAATCCTCGCTATCCAAGGATTGTAACTCCTATCTAAACTATGAACTATATCCGAACAATTAGGATAGGTCTTTTATTTTGATAAAACTTAATGGTAAAAGATAAGTAAAACTTCAGCTGTCCTCTATCTTGAAAGTGTAAGATAATTCCGTGCCTCCTTGAAGATATAGTTCCAATCCGCATTCGAAATCGAGTCTATCTTCTGTCGTGATAAGGGGTCGATATCGACACCAGGGGGTCGATATCGAGGTCTCTGTTCCTGCTCGACTTGTTCAGCTCTGGTCGATTTCTATGTTGAGGTCGATATGGGGGTCGATATCGACACCAGGGGTCGATATCTGGGTCTAAGGTCGATTTCTACCTCTTCTCAGCTTCACTTGATGTCTATGTTGAGGTCGATATCTACACCAGAGGTCGATATCTATGTCAGGGGTCGATATCTACCTCTGCTCAGCTTCACTTGGCTTCTTCGTTTTGACTCCAATTTCGCTCGAATTCCTGCATGGTTAGCTTCAAAACTTATGCAGACCCTATTTTTTGCATTTTAGCCCATTCTTACACAAGTTTATATACTTTTGAAACTTTTCTTTGGAAATCGAATGAAATATGAAGTCAAAAGATGCAATAAACAAAGGTACAAATATGTACATCAAAACATCCCATACTTAGACTTGCTTGTCCTCAAGCAATAACCAAGAAATAACCAACACCTACAACACACCCTTCAAGTTTTCGCCCTTGTCAAAAGAAACATCATAAGCGGTAGCAAAGCAAAGCAAGTGAATTTAACGTCATAGCACATATTTTGGCGATCCATAGGCATATGGAATTTTGATCCAACCTCACAGGGATAATGTGTTTGCACTCAACTCTCATGTGTTTAGGCTATGAAGATCAACTCTCAACTCAATTCCAGATACAATCTCATAAACATTGCAATTTATAATAATCCACTTCGCAACCAATTATGAAAATGCAATAAGAATCATCAGGAGGACTTTCGCTCAATGGAAGACTTCTAAGAAGACTCCATTCGGCGGGGTTGTAATGGGGCTTGGTATGAAATAAAAGATATGGAATTATTTGGCTATGTGGTGCTTTTAAAATTCGGGAATCAAGACTCCTAAATCTCAACACTTGCAATATCCAAACCATAACTCTTCAATGTAAGCTCAAAAGATGCATTCCATCAACCCTTCTTCTAAGTTCTAATATACCTCTCAAAAATATAACACTTGTATAAATAAAAGAGTTAAGGATTTTGGCTCATGCACTATATATATATATATATATTTATATATATATATATATATATATATATATATATATATATATATATATTTATATATATATATATATATATCTTTATTTATTTTTTTTCGGATTATTTTTTTTTCGAAAATAATAAGTAAATATGTGCATTTATATGATTGAGCCATAAATCCTTTTACAAAATATGACAAAATGTAAATATGCACCATCCTATAATTTCCTTCCTCAAAACTGGACATTATGCTCTTTTCTTTCCACAAGGTATTAGTCCAACCAATCTAAGTCTCAATTCCCAAATGGGGTCAGGCTCAATTCGGCTAGGGATAATTTTTTGGAGTTCGCAATTTCAAGCTCAGGCTAATGTTCTGGCTTCAAGCAGGGATAATGCAGGGTAGGTAAAGAGAGGATAAAAATGGCATAAAAGATCCCTCCATCATTTAATTCTCGTAAACATAAACATATATATTCATTGGTTTTGAATAACTATCACAACATTTAGAGATGCATAGGAAGAGTAAATTCACTCAAGAAAGCGGAGGGATTTTTTTATGTTCTCCCTATAGGTCAAAATTCTCACAAGGACAATTTTTGTTGGATTTGCTTTTTAGCCTAGGATATTATGTGCTCAATTTCATCACAAGTTCACAATCTACATAAAAAATTTAAAGACTTAGGCTAAACCATCCAAATATGCCACAGGATTTACATGAACAAGTCAGCTATTGAGTTTTCGTCATAGGACATCTAAGTAGGGTAAAAAAAACAAACTTAAACATGCATTTTTCTATTTTTTTTGGATTTTTTGACATTTTATAGAAGTAAAACTAAGAACAAAAATTAAAACATGAATGTAATGCGAAGAAGAAACCAAGTTAAGACCATAAAACATGTCTTTCCCCCACCCCATACTTAAAATATACAGTGTCCTCATTGTATTAAAAAGAAGAACAAGGGTAGAGAGAAACTCACAGCGCAACCTGCGGATTCAGGTCGATTTCAGATTGGGTCGATGCCAGAAGTCGATATCTAGGTCAGTGGTCGATGTCGACTGCATCTGTCGAAGTCGAGGAAGAAGATGAAGACGAGTGCTGTCAGGTTGGGGTTGATATCGAGTATTAGGGTCGATATCGACCTCTGCTTTTCGCTCTTGAGTCCTCGATGTCGACTCCAGGTGATGGCTTGACCCTGGGGGGGGGGGTCGATTTCCACTGGCCTGGTCGATTTCGACTGCCTCTGCAGAAGCTTATTTTCTTCTTCGTCGTTCCTTTTGCTTGATAACCTGAAATCTTTGTTAGAAATATAGATAAAGCACGAATTATCTAAGTTTTAAAAGTTCAAAATCCAAAAGTTTAAACCCTAAAAACCATCTATGCGAAAAAAAATTTAAAGGTTTTATGTACACGCTCTAGATTTTTGAGTCGCTAGGCCGACTTCTCCGTCAATGCTTTATGACCCTTTTATGTAGGGACCCTTCGAGCGTGAGCCTTCTCCTGGATCATCTAGGTCCTTTTGGTAGTAGCGAAGTTCAGCGACCAAGACTTCTTAATCATTAGGTTCTTTTTTGGGCGCTTTCCTTCTCTTTCTTGACCTAACTTTTGCAATATAGGCAAACCATGGAGCTTTGACCCTCTCTTTAGTAGAATTATCAATAATGGGCTTAATTGATTCATGAATAAGGGACAGAGGAGGGTTAGAAGTCATACCTGGGCTTACCTGTTTGGGCCCGAAACAGAAATCTTCGGGCTGAGGGGTGGTCGATTTCGACCAAGAAGGGTCGATTTCGAGTGTTGGGGTCGATATCGATATGTGGGGGTCGATATCGACCTCTGTGACCCCATACTTAAGCTCCTGGCAGTGATCTGGCATACTCGATTTCGACCAAGGGGGGTCGATTTCGATGGTTGTAGTCGATATCGACTGGTTCCAGTCGATGTCGACTCTGCTTGCTGTTTCCGTCCTCGCCAACAAAAATTTTCTAAGTTTCTCCTTAGCCGGCGAGAGGACTACTTGCTTGAGGTGCTTAGTTTCGCTCATGGTTGGGTTGAAAGAGAATTCTATCACTTCGTTCCCTATAGTAAAGGTTAGTAATCCTCGACGTACATTGATATTGGCATCTGCAGTAGCTAAGAAAGGCCTACCAAGGATAATAGGCACTACAGGATCTTCAGGCATCTCCAATACAATGAAATCAGTATGCACAAAGAACTTACCTATCTTTACCGGAACGTCATCAACTATACCTGTGGGCCTGACGAAATAGTTGTCAGCCATATAAAGTTTCATGTCCACCGGTTCAAGTGCGCCAATGTTCACCTTTTGCCAAATAGAGAGAGGCATGAGACTTACACTTGCCCCTACGTCACATAGGGCTTTGTAACGATGTTGGCAAGTCCCACGGTGATTGCAAATTTCCCTGGATCATTCTTCTTCTCAGGGAAGTCCATCTTTGAGCACTCCTCTGCGATCTCTGCCACGGATCTCTTCTTGCTCAGGATGTCTTTGAGGAATCGCACATAGGCGGGCATCTCGCTTAGGGCTTCTGTAAGAGGGATAGTAACGTTAAGCCCTTGAAAAATCTTTATGAAGCGCCTAAACTTACCTTTGGTGGGGTCCTCCAATGCTTTGGAAGGGAATGGCAACGTCTTCTTTGGTGGAGGGGCCAAAACGGTGGTCGGAGGGGCCTGCTGGACATCGATGTCGACTGGGATGGGGTCGATATCGACTGGGATGGTCGATTTCGACCTCTGTTGTGGCTCCAATGGCTCTGCAGTGGCCTCGATATCGACCTGTGGGTCGACATTGTGGTCGATATCGACCTTATCCTCGACATCGACTGGTCTGTCGATGTCGACTGGATCTGCTGCTTTCTCCGATTCCGTTCGTGGCTTTTGTACTTTGTTGCCACTCCTTAATTGCATGGCTGCGACATGGCCCGTCCCGGATTGTCCCTTAGGATTTGTAGTGGGTTGCCCAGGGAGTGTTCCAGACGGTCTAGGGATTTGTGCCGCCAATTGACCCAGTTGGGTCTCTACTTTGTTTTTCCAAATATCCATCACCCCAATCCTTGTGGTAAGGTGATTGAGTTGAGAATGGATGGCATTGTTGGATTGATCATTCTTAGCTTGATTCCGCCTGATTTCATCCAGTACTAGTTGAAGATCATCCTTCTTTTGGTCTCTCTCCGGGTGCCCAGGAGCTCTATAAGGCAGAGGGTCCCTAGGGTTAACCTGGTTCCTTTGTGATTGATGGAACCTTTGGTCTCCCCAATATTGGTGATTTGGAGCTTTCGAAGTTGATCCCTATGAAATTGCTCCTTCACGTCCGGATCGATTACATTGGAGGGTACATATAAGGGCATAGATGGGGCAGGCCTCGACGATGATGGTGTGTCAGAAGCCTCAGGAGTCCCATATGTATTGTCGAACTCCACCAACCTCTCTATGGTTTCCCAAGCCTCTTGTGGAGCGAGTTCAAGGTATCCATAGGAGGTGTAAGTGTTGATCCTCTCCTTTGTTGCAGCGTCAAGACCATTGTATATGATCTCCTGAATTACGTACGGTGGTTGGCCATGCGTCGGGCATGATCGTAGTAGGTCCTTAAACCTTTCCCAAACAGTCGCCAGAGCCTCACCGGGCTTTTGTTTGAAAGCTGTGATTTTCTGTCGGATCAACGCCGTTTTAGAAGGAGGAAAGAACTTGTTGAGGAACGCGTCCTTGACTTCATTCCAGGTGCGGAGCGATCTTGGGGCTAAGCTTTCCAACCACTGCAATGCTTTACCTGTAAGAGACCATCGAAAGGCTTTTAGTTGGACATATTCAAGATTTCGTCCATCAGCAATAGTATCACAAAGGTCTAAGAAGGTAGAAATATGTGCCATAGGGCATTCGTTAGGTTTTCCTTCATATTGGTGCCTTCTAATCTCGGTAAGGAAGTTAGGTTTTATTTCAAAATTAGAGGCAGGGATAAGAATTGCCGATTCAGGCACTGTGAGCGCAGGGTGCATATATTGCTTGGCATTCCTAGGGAGGGCATTGATTTGGGCTTCTATTTGCCTCCGACCTTCCTCCTCCCTATCCGCACGCTCCTTAAGTGCCACCTCTCTTGTTGTTAGGTCCTCAACCTGCTTCCTTAGTTGCTCAATAAGTTCAGCCTGGTTCACGTTGTCCGCCATGATTCTTTGAGCTTGGGCCCTTAGATGGAAATAACGCTTAGGGTCGTCTACTCTTTCAAATTCAGGCAGGCGATCAATGCGTCGCATACACCTGCAAAACCAAACTAGGTAGAGACGTGAGATAGACTACTAGGGCACGATTGATTGCCTCCCCGACAACGGCACCAATTTGTTTGTTGCAGGAGGATTGATATGTCAAGTAATTACAAATAATAAAGATGTAATAAATGTAACTCATCGTCAATTAAAAGGAAGAAACTTGTATTAAAATAAACATCGAAGCTTTACAACTCAACGTCAACTTTCGCAAACGTCAAACCCTAAAACTTCTCTCTAACTCTAACTTTATTGTCTATTGTCTCTTGGATTGGATGATGGATGAGATTGGATTCGTTCTAGGATGATCTAACAAATCAGCCCCTAAGGCTTTATTTATAGGCTACTAATCCTCGCTATCCAAGGATTGTAACTCCTATCTGAACTATGAACTCTATCCGAACAATTAGGATAGGTCTTTTATTTTGATAAAACTTAATGGTAAAAGATAAGTAAAACTTCAGCTGTCCTCTATCTTGAAAGTGTAAGATAATTCCATGCCTCCTTGAAGATATAGTTCCAATCCGCATTCGAAATCGAGTCTATCTTCTGTGGAGATAAGGGGTCGATATCGACACCAGGGGGTCGATATCGAGGTCTCTATTCCTGCTCGACTTGTACAGCTCTGGTCGATTTCTATGTTGAGGTCAATATGGGGGTCGATATCGACACCAGTGGTCGATATCTGGGTCTAAGGTCGATTTCTACCTCTTCTCAGCTTCACTTGATGTCTATGTTGAGGTCGATATCTACACCAGAGGTCGATATCTATGTCAGGGGTCGATATCTACCTCTGCTCAGCTTCACTTGGCTTCTTCATTTTGACTCCGATTTCGCTCGATTTCCTGCATGGTTAGCTTCAAAACTTGTGCAGACCCTATTTTTTGCATTTTAGCCCATTCTTACACAAGTTTATATACTTTTTAAACTTTTCTTTGGAAATCGAATGAAATATGAAGTCAAAAGATGCAATAAACAAAGGTACAAATATGTACATCAAGTGGTAGGGTAATTCAGGATCAAATCCACGAGGAGGTATGTCAGCGCTTCCTAAGTTGCAATCACGATCAAGTTCCGACTCCAGGAGACACTCGATATCGAGGTGTCTGGGCGATATCGACCTCAGTTCATGTCGATGTCAAGTAGTTTCCTGCAGAAGACAAACGCAAAGCAGTCGACGTCGAGATGGAACCTCGATATCGATGTTAGTGCTCGATATCGACCTTGTCAATCGATTTCGATGTCAACAACAGTAACTGTAAACATAACCTATTTGTCAGAAAAGTAGTCCGAAGAACGTGGAATGGTGAGAGAAGTATGGACAGAAATAAAAACTTAAACTTTTTATGTAAATTCAATAAACTAAAAGCTTCCAAGGTCGGGGATTCATGCCACAACGATATTCATGCAAGTATGATGCTAAAGTTATGAAATTTAATGTCTTTCCATCAAATAACTTTCGTTACCAACTTTTAGGTGATTAGAGGCTCTCGCATAAAACCTAAGAGTTACTATCCAATTCATGAGTAATCCAAGTTCACAATATGATTGGCTTTCGCTTCAATAATACAAATAATGAATCTCCTAAACTTTCGCAATGGATCATGCATAGGATAGAAGACGGAATCGCATAAAAATCATACCTTAGATGCATTAACTTACATTGCTATCGTCGGGCTCACCCCGACCCTAGAAGTGGGTAGACTACTCGCACTTCATCATTGAACTCATCATCATCATGTAAAAGAAATTACTTTGTATTGAACAAAAGAAAGAAAGTACAACCGAACAAAGCCACTCCGCTCTCGCTGCACCACCCCACTCGGCCTCTCTCTCTCTCTCTAACTAGTCTCTGCGTGTATAACTAAAGCTTGCTATGCTTGAATGATTCAAACCAGCCCTAATAATGGCCTCTAATTATAGATCTCTTACCTCGTTAGCCAAGGATTCGAAAACCTATCTTTATTCTCTAAGATAAAACTTAATAAAGTAAAAACTCTAAATTACTTAGGTAAATATCTAAAACTGATAAATCTGGTGTAGATGGATAGAAGATCTCGACTTTAGGATTATCTCGAACGCTTCGGATATAATTATATCAAAAACTGAGTCGAATCTTTTCTGTAGCAACATCGATATCGACATACCTCTAGACCTCGATATCGACCTCTCTTGAGTAGTCCTACTCGACCTCGGATTGGCACTCGACTTCTATCTTTATCCTCGATTTAGCACACTCGATATCGACCTTCAAATATCGATATCGACCTCTTCTGTGTCGACATGCTCTGTTTCTCCTCTGCTCGATGTCGAGGTTCATCATCGATTTCAACCTCTCAGTAGACTTCGAGTTCTTTTTCCGTTCTTCTTCTCTTGTCCAAATTCCTTCCATTTTTGTGTCGATTTATGCGAAATATCATAAAAAATCGTGTAGACCTCTATATTTGACAATTATGCATAAACTGCAGTAATCTTATGTTTTCCCAACCAATATGCATGCGAATAACGTAAAAATGGACATAAATGTGCATAGAAAATATTGCAATTTGCGCGCACATTAAACACCCCATACTTAAGCCCTCAACATCATAGATTCATTCTCATATGTCCCTACACTTAATTGCCATCCTCGGAAAGGTACTAATGTCAACCAAATCCATGCCTGTGAATAAAAGCAACATCATACTCACAAAATGAGGGTTATATGCATAAAACAATTTCAGGACATAACATTGATAATCACGAGGACTTTTGCAAGCTTATGAGAAGTAGATTGGTAAAATGCTAAAGGCGGGCTAATTTTTGGCCATGTGGTGTGAAATCTGGGGAAATAAACTTTCTTTCCAACGTTCATTCCACATTCCTTTTTCATCATATTTCTCACCTTTCACTCATCGCTCAATGCTCTTTTCACTATAATGCTTTTACCTCTCTAACCTTACCACTGCCTTCTCGCAAGTCGCAAACATGGGTGTCATGAATGGCCCCGGATACTTAGTACTTCGGAATCCTCATCTTATGTCCCATCACGCTGAACTAACATCTCAACGAGCAGGGTCGACCTAACTTTATCTCCTGAGGTGATCGGATTTTTTCTCACTCATTAATTTTTCCATAATTCAAAATTACTTTCATTCCTGGAAACCACTTCAAGAATAATGCACAAACTCCATATAACAACTCCAAATATGACATCCATTCTCAAACTTGTCCCCGGATAGGGTATAAGGTAAAAAAAAGTGCAATATGTAATATATTTGGAGCAATAATAATGATACAAGGCTCATATATGGCTTGTGACTTTGCAAATATGTATAGATAATGCTAGGATATGTTATTTAGCACATGCATGGAAAATATAAAGTCCTCCATCATCTTATCATGCATATGTCAAAAGCAACTTCAAGTTTTACCTCTCTTTCATGGTTTTCTCTAAAAAATTGCACTTCATTGTGACTTCCCTTGACTAGGCAATTTCATATTATATCTCTAATGAATCTACTTTTGCATCGTCGAGTTCAATAAGCTCCCATGACACTTTTCTTTATTTTCAAAATTTTTGATGGGGGTCATTTTTCTCTCTTTTTTTTCGAAAATTAAAATATACTAAAAAATAAACATGATATGCTTAAAGATAAATATGCAATTCTAAAATAACTATGTATGAATATGCATAAACATGTAACCAAAATATGCAATAAATTATGAAAATATTCAAAATATGCTAAAAAGTGCTAAAATATGCAAGTAAGCCTTTCCCCCACCCTATACTTAAAGATTACAGTGTCCTCACTGTATTAGAACTAGGGTTAAGAAAGAAACTTACTAAAACTTCACGAATTTCAGGAATTGACGACATTAGCAATGGTGGTAGATATCGGGCATACCAGTCGATATCGACTAGTTTCATCGATTTCTGGCTCAAGCTTCAGGGTGATCCGGCCTCGACCACAAGCACCTCTGAATCGACCTTAAGGTCGATATAGAGCTGTTTACTCGATTTCGATGTCTGTTATTGTCTCCTTCTTTCCTGCAACTTGTTAGACAATAAAAACAAAACCAAACACAAATAATGATGTCTCATGTCTCAAAACAAATTCAAAAGATGTCTAAAACCAAAAACTAGTTGTTGCGTTACAAGCTCTAGACTTTATAATCGCTAGGCCGACTTCTCCTTATGCTCTCAAGGCGGCATATGCAAATACCATGTGGCTTGGGCCTCAAATAAAACTCCTTTCTTATCTCTTAGCTGCATTCTGCCTGGATGGATTTGATTCACCGTGAATGGTCCCATCCTCTTGTCTTTGAATCTACTAGGGAACCAATGCTCTTTTGATTTGGAGACATACACCTTATCTTCTACTTCATAATGGTTCGAATCATCATTGGATACCCTTCACAAGCGCACATACCAAGGCAAACCTCCTCCAAAAAGTGATAAATCCCTAATTGAAATAGAAAAAGAGGAATTCGTACCCTGGCTTACCTTCTCAGAGCTTTTTTCGATCTCAGGGTCAGGTCGATATCGATCAGCAGTACTCGATATCGAGCTCTGTTGTGATCCTGGAGGTCCTGTTGATTTGGAGTTGTTCTGCTCGATATGGTCAGGTCGATGTCAACCTTCTGACCTCGATATCGAGGTCTTTGATCCTCCTTTTTCTTCCTCTTTGGCAGTCGATTTCGGCATGGGTTCATGGTCGATATCGACCTTTATGCTCGATTTCGATGTTCCTTCTCTTTCGTCAACCCCTACTTATAACCTGTCACAGAATCTTGAAATATGTTAGTCGATATCGACTTACCTTTGTTGATTTCGATGTTTTTTTGCCTCCTTCGTTCAAGATTGCCACAACTTTCTCCACTTGGGCTTCTAGGGCCCTCTTTTCAAGCTCCTCAGGTGTCGAATTCCTTACTTTTGCTTCCCCACATGTGATGTAGACACCCTTGATTGACTTTATCTCCATTGGCCCTTCATTATTCCTTCCCCTCTTGGTTAAAGCGTACTCTATTACTTCGTCACTGATGATGAATGAGAGCAATCCTTTCTTTACACTTATTTTGGCATCGACGGTTGCTAACAATGGCCTACCTAAAATAATGGGACAAGCAGGGTCCTCTGCCATATCGACAACTACGAAATCAGCAGGAACAAAGAACTTACCTACTTGCACTGGCACATCATCTACCATCCCTGTTGGAATAACTACCGTATTGTTTGCCATGTATAACTTCGCATCCACATGCTGCAGAGGACCTATCTTTACCTTGTGCCATATGGTTAGTGGCATCATGCTAACGCTAGTGCCAAAATCAACTAAATCATTAAAGCGATATCGACCTAAGCCTATAGCGATAGAAAACTTACCTGGCTCCGCCCGCTTCTCTCGTAGCTCCATTCTGTTGCACTCCTCTGCGATCTCAACAATTGATCGCTTCTTACCTAGGATGTACTTAAGGAACCTCACAGAAGCTACTCATGAAGTGCTTCGGAGAATGGAATTGAGAAGTTAAGTCCTTGAAGCATCTTCACGAATCGTTGGAACTTCTTTTCCGCCGGGTCCTTAATAACCTTTTTCGATGGGAATGGCAACACCTTGTTCTTCCCTAAGGCTGGAGTTATGTCAACATTGACTGGAGGAGTCAATTTCTATGGTGAAAACTCAGCCCTAATGGCCTCTAATTATAGATATCTTACCTCGCTAGCCAAGGATTCAAAAAGCAATCTTTATTCTCTAAGATAAAACTTAATAAAGTAAAAACTCTAAATTACTTGGGTAAATATCTAAAATTGATAAGTCTAGTGTAGATTGATAGAAGATCTCGACTTTAGGATTATCTCGAACACTTCGGATAGAATTCTATCAAAAACTAAGTCGAATCTTTTCTTCACGCTTATGTTGGCATTGGCGGTTACTAAGAATGACCTACCTAAAATAATGGGACAAGCAGGGTCCTCTACCATATCACCAACTAAGAAATCAGCAGGGACAAAGAACTTACCTACTAGCACTGGCACATCATCTACCATCCCTGTTGGAATAACTACCGTATTGTTTTTCGTGTATAACTTTGCATCCACATGCTTGTGGGGACCGATCTTTACCTTGTGCCATATGGTTAGTGGCATCATGCTAACGCTGGCGCCCAAATCAACTAAAGCATTAAAGCGATAACGACCTAAGCCTATAGCGATAGAAAACTTACCTGGGTCCGCCCGCTTCTCTGGTAGCTCTAATCTGTTGCACTCCTCTGCGATCTTAGCAATTGATCGCTTCTTACCTAGGATGTCCTTAATTAAGGAACCTCACATAAGATGGCATCTCATGAAGTGCTTCGGTGAATGGAATTGAGACGTTAAGTCCTTGAAGCATCTTCACGAATCGCTGAAACTTCTTTTCCGCCGGGTCCTTAACCACCTTTTTCAATGGGAATGGCAACACCTTCTTCTTGCCCATGGCTGGAGTTAAGTCGACATTGACTGGATGGGGGTCGATATCGACTGGAGGAGTCAATTTCTGTGGTTAAAACTCAGCCCTAATGGCCTCTAATTATAGATCTCTTACCTCGCTAGCCAAGGATTCGAAAACCTATCTATATTCTCTAAGATAAAATTTAAGAAAGTAAAAACTCTAAATTACTTAGGTAAATATCTAAAATTGATAAGTCTAGTGTAAATGGATAGAAGATCTTGACTTTAGGATTATCTCGAACGCTTCGGATATAATTCTATCAAAAACTGAGTCGAATCTTTTATTCACTCTTATGTTGGCATCGACGGTTACTAAGAATGGCCTACCTAAAATAATGGGAGATGCAGGGTCCTCTGCCATATCAACAACTAAGAAATCAGCAGAGACAAAGAACTTACCTACTTGCACTGGCACATACTCTACCATCCCTGTTGGAATAACTACCGTATTGTTTGCCATGTATACTTCGCATCCACATGCTCCAGGGGACCTATCTTTACCTTGTGCCATATGGATAGTGGCATCATGCTAACTCTAGCGCCCAAATTAACTAAATCATTAAAGCGATATGAACCTAAGCCTATAGCGATAGCAAACTTACCAGGGTCCGCCCGCTTCTCTGGTAGCTCCAATCTGTTGCACTCCTCTGTGATCTTAGCGATTGATCGCTTCTTACCTAGGATGTCCTTAAGGAACCTCACATAAGATGGCATCTCATGAAGTGCTTAGGAGAATTGAATTGAGACGTTAAGTCCTTGAAGCATCTTCACGAATCACTGGAACTTATTTTCCCCCGGGTCCTTAATCACCTTTTTCGATCGGAATGGCAACACCTTCTTCCTCCCTGCGGCTGCAGTTAAGTCGATATTGACTGGAGGAGTCAATTTCTGTGGTGAAAACTCAGCCCTAATGGCCTCGAATTATAGATATCTTACCTCGCTAGCCAAGGATTCGAAAAACTATATTTATTCTCTAAGATAAACCTTAATAAAGTAATAACTCTAAATTAATTGGGTAAATATCTAAAATTGATAAGTCTGGTGTAGATGGATAGAAGATCTCGACTTTAGGATTATCTTGAACGCTTCGGATAGAATTCTATCAAAAACTGAATCGACTCTTTTCTTCATGCTTATGTTGGCATTGACGGTTGCTAAGAATGGCCTACCTAAAATAATGGGACAAGCAGGGTCCTCTTCCAAATCACCAAATAAGAAATCAACAGGGACAAAGAACTTACCTACTAGCACTGGCACATCATCTACCATGCCTGTTAGAATAACTACCGTATTGTTTTCCATGTATAACTTCGCATCCATACGCTCCAGGGGACCTATCTTTACCTTGTTCCGTATGGTTAGTGGCATCATGCTAACGCTAGCGCCCAAATCAACTAAAGCATTAAAGCGATATCGACCTAAGCCTATAGCGATAGAAAACTTACCTGGGTCAGCCCGCTTCTCTGTTAGCTCCAATCTGTTGCACTCCTCTTGTGATCTCAGCAATTGATCGCTTCTTACCTATGATGTCCTTAAGGAACCTTACATAAGATGGCATCTCATGAAGTGCTTCGGTGAGTGGAATTGAGACGTTATGTCCTTGAAGCATCTTCACGAATCGCTTGAACTTCTTTTCCACCGGGTCTTTAATCACCTTTTTCAATGGGAATGGCAAAACCTTCTTCTTCCCTGCGGCTAGAGTTAAGTACAAAAGGCAAAACCTTGTACTTCCCTGCGGCTAGAGTTAAGGAACCTTACATAAGATGGCAAAACCTTCTTCTTCCCTGAAGGACGATGACTTGGACATTCCCTGGGCAACCCACTACAAATCCTAAGGAGTGGCAACAAAGTACAAAAGGCACGGACGGAGTTGGAGAAAGCAGCAGATCCAGTCGACATCGACAGACCAGTCGATGTCGAGGACGAGGTCGATATCGACCCCCATGTCGATACCCAGGTCGACGTCGAGGCCACTGCAGAGCCATCACAACCACAACAGAGGTTGACATCGACAATCCCAGTCGATATCGACCAGATCCTTATCGATGTCCAGCAGGCCCCTCCGACCACCGTTTTGGCCCGTCCGACAAAGAAGATGTTGCCATTCACATGCAAAGCATTGGAAGATCCCACAAAAGGTAAGTTTAGGCACTTTATAAAAATTCTTCAAGCTCTTAACGTTACTATCCCTCTTCCAGAAGCCCGCCTATGTACGATTCTTGAAAGACATCCTTAGCAAGAAGAGATCCATGGCAGAGATCGCAGAGGAGTGCTCAAAGATGGACTTCCCTGAGAAGAGGAGTGATCCAGGGAAGTTTGCAATTACCATGGGACTTGTCCAACATCGCTACAAAGCCCTATGTGACCTAGGGGCAAGCGTAAGTCTCATGCCTCTCTCTATTTGGGAAAAGGTAAACATTGGGGCGCTTGAACCTATGGACATGAAACTCTATATGGCTGACAATTCATTCGTCAAGCCCACATGTATAGTTGATGACGTTCCTGTAAAGGTAGGTAAGTTCTTTGTGCCTACTGATTTCATTGTATTGGAGATGCATGAAGATCCTGTAGTGCCTATTATCCTTGGTAGGCCTTTCTTAGCTACTGCTGATGCCAATATAAATGTACGTCGAGGATTAATAACCTTTACTACAGGGAACGAAGTGATAGAATTCTCTTTCAACCTAACCATGAGTGAAACAAAGCACCTGGAGCAAGTAGTCCTCTTGTTGGCTAAGGAAAAGCTTAGACAATTTTTGTTTGCGAGGACGGAAACAACAACCAGGGTCGACATCGACTGGAACAAGTCGATATCGACTAAAAACATCGAAATCAACCCCCTTGGTCGAAATCAAGTATGCCAGATTGCTGTCAGGAGCTTAAGTATGGGGTCATAGAGGTCGATATCGACCCTCACATGTCGATATCGACCAAAGCTCTCGAAATTGACCCACCTGGGTCGAAATCGACCACCCCTCAGCCCGAAGATTTCTGTTTCGGGTCCAAACATGTAAGCCCAGGTATGACTCCTAACCCTCCTCTGTCCCTTATTGATAAATCAATTAAGCCAATTATTGATAATTCAACTAAAGAGAGGGTCAAAGCTCCATGGTTTGCTTATATTGCTAAAGTTAGGTCAAGAAAGAGAAGGAAAGCGCCCAAAGAAGAACCTAACATCAAAGAAGCCTTGGTTGACGAACTTAGATACTACCAAAAGGACCTAGATGATCCAGGAGAAGGCTCGCGCTCAAAGGGTTTCTACATTAAAGGCTCATAAAGAACTGACGGAGAAGTCGGCCTAGCGACTCAAAACTCTAGAGCATGTACATAAAACCTTTAAATTTTTCATAGATGGTTTTTAGGATTTGACTTTTGGCTTTTTAAACATTTAAAACTAAGATGATTCGTTGCTTTATCTATAACTCTAACCAAGATTTCAGGTTGTTAAGAAAAAGAAACAACGAAGAAGAAAAGAAGCTATTGTAGAGGCAGTCAAAATCGACCAGGCCAGTCGAAATCGACCCCCCCAGGTTCAAGCCATCTCCGGGAGTCGACATCGAGGACTCAGGAGCAGAAAAGCAAAGGTCGATATCGACCATAATCATCGATATCGACCCCCATCAGGCAGCCCTTGTCTTCATTTTCTTCCTCGACTTTGACAGATGCAGTCGACATCGACCACTGACATAGATATCGACTTCTGGCATCGACCTGATCTGAAATCGACCTGAATCCGCAGGTTGCACTGTGAGTTTCTCTCTACCCTTGTTTTCCTTTTTAATACAGTGATGACACTGTATATTTTAAGTATGGGGTGGGGGAAAAACATGTCTTATGGTCATAACTTGGTTTCTTCTTCATTCTTGTTTAAATTTTTTTTCTTAGTGTTACTTTTTGAAAAAAAATCCAAAAAAATGGAAAAAAGTCAAAACTACAAAAAAATTGCATATTTACTTTTTAAGTTGGTTTTAAAACCCTACTTAGATGTCCTATGATGAAAACTCAATAGCTGACTTGATCATGTAAACCCTATGGCATATTTGGATGGTTTAGCCTAAGTCCTTAAAATTTTTATGTAGATTGTGAACTTGTGATGAAATTGAGCACACATGATCCTAGGCTAAAAAGCAAATCGAACAAAAATTGTCCTAGTGAGAATTTTGGCCTATATGGAGAACATAAAAAATCCCCCCGATTTCTTGAGTGTATTTACTCTTCCTATGCATCTCTAAATGTTGTGGTAGTTATTCAAAGCCAATGCATATATATGTTTATCTTTATGAGAATTAAATGATGGAGGCATCTTTTAAGCCATTTTTATCCTCTCTTTACCTACCCTGCATTATCTCTGCTTGATGCCAGAATATTAGCCTGAGCCTGATATTGCAAACTCCACAAAATTATCCCTAGTCGAATTGAGCCTGACCCCCATTTGGGAATTGAGACTTAGAATGGTTAGATTAATGCATTGTGGAAAGAAAAGTGCATATATTCAGTTTTTGAGCAAGGAAATTATGGGTTGGTATATATTTTCATCTTGTTATATTTTGTAAAAGGATTTTGGCTCACCATATAAATGCACATATTTTTAGTATTTATTTATTATTTTCGTAAAAAAGAATCCCAAAAAAAAAGAAAAAAAAGAGATATATGTGTATAGTGCATGAGCCAAAATCCTTAAGTCCTTTCATACAAGTGTTATATTTTTTAGAGGCATATTAGAGTTTGAAAGAAGGGTTAGTAGTATGGTTTACATCTTTTAGTGCATCTTTAGAGCATATTATGGAAAGATGAGTTTAGAAAGAGCATTATGGAGAATTGAGCTTGGAAAGACTTACATGGAAGAGTTATGGTTTGAATATTGTATGTGTTGGGACTTAGGAGTCTTGATTCCCGAATTATAAAAGCACCACACAGCCAAATAATTCCATACCCTTAATTCCTTACCAATCCCCATTACAACCCCGCCGAATGGAGTCTTCTTTAAAGTCTTCCATTGAGCGAAAGTCCTCCTGATGGTTCTTATTGCATTTTCATAATTGGTTACGAAGTGGATTTTTATAAATTTCAATATTTATAAGATTGTATATGGAATTGAGTTGAAAGTTGATCTTCATAGCCTAAACACATGAGAGTTGAGTGCAAACACATTATCCCTGTGAGGTTGGATCAAAATTGCATATGCCTATGGATCGCCTAAATATGTGCTATGACGTTAAATTCACTTGCTTTGCTTTGCTACCGCTTATGATGTTGCTTTTGACAAAGGCGAAGACTTGAAGGGTGTGTTGTAGGTGTTGGTTATTGCTTGAGGACAAGAAACTCTAATTATGGGGTGTTTTGATGTACATATTTATATTTCTTTTTATTGCATCTTTTGACTTCTTATTTCATTCGATTTCCAAAGAAAAGGTTCAAAAGAATATAAACTTGTGTAAGAATGGGCTAAAATATAAGAAATAGAGTCTGCACAAGTTTTAAGCTAACCATGCAGGAATTCGAGCGAAATCGGAGTCAAAACGAAGAAGCCAAGTGAAGCTGAGCAGAGGACGATATCGACCTTAAACATCGATATCAACCATAGTTGTGGACACGCCTTCTGAGTGTCGAGATAGACCACACAGACCAACCAAGAAGACATCGATATTGACCTTCATCATCGATATCGACCTCAACATAGACATCGTGTGGAGATGGACAAGTCGAGCAGAAACACAAACATCGATATCGACCTCCAACGTCGATATCGACCTTATCTCGACAGAAGATAGATCCGATTTCGAGACTCGAATTATGAATTCTGTCATCAAGGCCACAGATTATCTTGTTCTTCTAGATAGTTAGCAGCTGAATTTATCTTTTCCTTTAAAGTTTTATCAAAATAAATGACCTATCCTAATTGTTTGGATAGAGTTCATAGTTTAGATAGAAGTTACAATCCTTGGCTAGCAAGGGTTAGTAGCCTATAAATAAAGCCCTAGGGGGCTGGCATTCTATGATCCATCAAATCATCCATCAACACATCCAATTACATACAATAGAGTTAGAGAGAATTTTTAGGGTTTGGCGTTTGCGAAAGCCGATGTTGAGTTGTAAAGTTATAGTTTAATGCAAGTTTCTTTCTTTCAATCAATGATGAGTTCCATGATGAGGTGCGAGTAGTCCCCCAAAGCTCTTAGGGTCGGGGTGAGCCCGACGTTAGCCATGCATGCTTGAGGTAAGTGTTAGATGTTGATATCGTTGTGTCTATATCATCTCCTACGATTCTATGTTTAGTCCTAATCGAAAGAAAAGGGATTCATGCTAACAACTTGAGTTATAAACATAAAATTGGTAGAGACAATTATGTTTATTTGCAAGAGTAATCCTAAGAGTTGGTGTACAGCGAAAGCTTGTCCCTCGGGTGAAATAGCGCAATTGTCCGTCTTATTTATCTTATTGCATGCCTTGGTTAACGTTGTGGTAAACCCTTATCCTATGAGTTTCCTTTTACATAGTTTATATTTATCTAAACCTCTGTTTATTTCTTTTCACTGCATCCTCATCCATCCTATAGTCTTTGGCCTTTCTTCGCCGACAAAAAGCTAACGACTTTGCAGGAGAAGACATCGATATCGACCACAGCAGTCGATATCGACCACTGAGTTCGTCGACTGTTTTCTGAGTCGACGACGATCATCACTGCTAAGTTGCTGGACATCGTTATCGACCCCCAGACATCGATATCGACCACATGTGTCGACTAGCAGTCTTCTGAGCTAGTCGATTTCGTCTTCTAACATCGATATCGACCTTCCCTAGTCGATATCGACTGCTTGTTTTTGTCTCTGCAGGTCTTCTATTGCAGAGAGGATCGATAGCCGAGGTCAACAACGAGCTCCAAGGTCGAAATCGAGGCTTCTGGTCGACGCAAGACATGAGATTTCCAACGCTACTAGGATCCCGCTGACACGCCTCCTCGTGGATCGATCCTGACTACCCTTCCACTACAACGGGAGGAAGTCTTGTAATTATTTGCATAGGCTAGGAGTCGGTTACATTTATACATCTTTATTATTTGTATTTTAGATACTCGACATTCCTCCTACCTAACAACAAGCGCCCCATTCCTCTTAGAATCGCTCCCCCAAACCTGATACTCAGTCCCGTAGATAGATACTATCCTCATCCTCAGGTTGATAATCGCTGCATAGTGGTCTATGAAATCCATACCCAGAATGAGATCGTCCATCCTCAACGGCATAACAATAAGGTCGGCTGGCCACTCACACTCACCTATACGGATGGGGCACCCTAAGATTTCCCGACTCGTCCTAACCTTTGGTCCATCCGCTAAACCAATTGTAAGGGGTGTACCACTCATGCAGCTTAGGCCCAGCCTAGCAACGCATGCCTCTGCTATGAAGCAGTGAGTAGCACCAGTGTCAAACAATATAGACAAGCACTCATCATGACGGAGTATTGATGTAAATAATTGTAACCATTTTATTCGCAAGTTTTGACTTCATATTCCATTCGATTCCTCAAATAAAGGTTAAAAATAATATAAATTAGTGTAGAATGAGCTAACGTGCAAGAAATAGAGTCTGCACAAGTTTTGGTCTGAATATACAGGAATTTGAGCGAACTCGAAGTCAAAATGAAGAAGCCAAGTGAAGCTGAGAAGAGGTCGATATCGACCACCAACATCGATATCGACTACAAACATTGACACAGAATCTGAGTGTCGAGACAGACCACACAGACCAACCAAGAAGACACTCGATATCGACTACCTGAGGTCGATATAGACCTTACACCAGAAATCGAGTGGAGAAGAACCAGTTGAGCAGAAACAGAGAGCTCGATATCAACTACTCTGGTCGATATCGACCACACTTCGACACGGGATAGACATGTTTTTCAAGACTCGGATTGGGAATTCTATCTTCTAAAGCCCGAATCATCTTGTAAATTTAGATAGATTACAACTGAGATTATTCAGTTGTTTTAGATTTTAACCAAAATAAAAGATCTATCCTACTTGTTTGGATAGAGTTTAGAGATTAGATAAAAGATACTATCCTTGTATAGCAAGCATTAGTAGCCTATAAATAAAGCCCTAGGGGGCTGGTTTTTATTGATTCAAGCAAGAAAGACACAATAGCATTTAGCAATAAAGTTAGAGTTTTAGGTTTTGAGCTTTAGGGTTTCGGCGCTTGGGATAGTTGGCGTTGAGATTGTAAAGATTCAAGTTTCTTCATCAATGCAAGTTTATTTCCTTTCAATTTCAAGCATGTCTTCTTTCAACATGAGCGAGTAGTCGCCCTTTCTTCTAGGGTCGGGGTGAGCCCGACGATAGCCATGGTGGTAAGGTTTGTATGTCGCTAAAGAAGGTATCTTTTATCTCGTTCTACCTTGTTCTTCATCTTTAAATGCGAATTTAAGGAACTCATGTTGTGAAACTTGGGTAGTAATTAGGGTTTCTATTCAAAAGTTTATAAACTCAATTATGACAAAGGTAGACGCAAATTAGGTTAATTTATTGCAAGATATCTTTTCATATTTTCCGATTTCGGTGAAAGCCTTCTCCTTTAGGATAAAGCATGCATCTTTAGTGATTTCTTACTTATACTATCATGGTTGTCGTCGCGGTAATCCCTGGCTTTGGAAGATCTTTTCTTTATTAGTTTACTAATGTGCGCTCAAATTGCCATATTTTCTATGCACATTCATGTCCATTTCATCATCATTTGCATGCATATTAGTGGAAAATTATAAGCTTAGGGTAGTTTATGCATTATTGTCAAATATAAAGGTCTACACGAGTTTTTATGTGATTTCGCAGAAATCAGAACGAAAATGGACAGATTCTGACAAGAGATGAATAACAGAAAAAGTACTCGAAGTCTACTGAAGAGGTCGAAATCGATGATTAACCTCGACATCGAGTGAAACAGAGCACCAGGAATCTAGTAGAGGAAGAACAGAGCATGTCGACACAGAAGAGGTCGATATTGATGTCGAAGGTCGATATCGAGTGTCCCAAATCGAGCATATTGATAGAAGTCGAGTGCCAATCCGAGGAAGAGAAGGACTGCCCAAGATAGAGATATAGAGAAGGTCGATATCGAGGTCTCAAGGTTGATATCGATTTTGCCAGCAGAAAGATTCGACTCAGTTGTTGATAGAATTCTATCCTAAGCTTTCACGTCTATCCTAAAGTCGAGATCTTCTATCCAATACACCGGACTTCATCCTTTATGTTATTTACCCAAGTATTTTAGTTTTTATCTTTATTAACTTTTATCTTAGAGAATGAAGATAGAGTTTCGAATCCTTGGCTAGCAAGATTTGAGATCTATATCTAGAGGCCATTAGGGCTAAGTTTAATCATACACACAGACACACACAAGTTTTCAATCAGTTTTTTTACATTATAGAACGCAGAGATTTAGGAGAGAGAGAGAGAGGCCGAGTGGAGTTGTGTAAGCGAGAGCAGAGTGGCTTTGTTCGGTGTACTTTCTCCTTTGCAAATTTTAATCAAAGTAGTTTCTTGTACATTATGATGATGAGTTCAACGATGAAGCGCGAGTAGTCAACCCACTTCTAAGGTCGGGATGAGCCCGACGATAGCAATGTAGGGTAAATGTATCAAAGGTATGATTTTTATGCGATTTTGTCTTCTATCCTATGCATGATCCTTTGCGATAGTTGAGGAGATTCATTATTTGCATTGTTGAAGCAAAGCCAATCATATTGCTAACTTGGATTACTCATGAATTGGATAGTAACTCTTAGGAATTATGCGAGAGCCTCTTATCACCTTAGTGTTGGTAACGAAAGTTATTTGACGGAAAGACATTAAATTTCATAACTTTAGCGTCATACTTGCATGAATATCGTTGTGGCATGAACCCCTAACCTTGGAAGCTTTTAGTTTATTTAATTGTTATAAAAAGTTTGATTTTTTATTTTTGTCCATCTTTCCTACACCATTCTAAGCTCTTGGGACTACTTTTCTAACAAATAGGTTACGTATACAGTTTCTGTTATAGACATTGAATTCGACTAGCAAGGTCTATATCGAGCACTAACATCGATATCGAGGTCTCTCTCGATGTCGACTGCTTTGCATTTGTCTTCTGCAGGAAACTCACTAGAAATCGACCAAGACTGAGGTCGATATCCCCCAGACACCTCGATATCGAGTGTCTCCTAAGGTCGAAAGCTTGATCGTGATTACCACTAAGGAAGCACTGACATACCTCCTCGTGGATTCGATCCTGAATTACCCTACCACTACATCGGGAGGGATTCTTGTATTTATTTGCTTGGATGAGGGAGTTGGAATAGTTAGAGTTTACATTTGAATATTTTATTTGAGCAGAATCTACCTCCCCTAAACGAACCAAATTGGCGTCGTTGACGGGGAGGAAATCAATCACCACCTAAGTTTTCTCACGATCTTTTCTTAGTGCTTATTTTGCAGGTTTATGCAACGTTCTAATCGCGGACCTATCCTGGAAAGCATAGACGAGCCTGAACATTTCTTCCATCTTCACAACAAAGCTATTCAAATCATGGCGAACAACGAGACACAGGCTGAGACCATAGAGCGGTTGAGGAAAGAAATTGAGGATCATAATGCTACAATCGCTGCTGAGAGGGCCTCCGCTGCTGCAGAGCGAGCCCGTGCTGATAGAGAGGAGGATGCGCGCAGACAAGCCGAAGAGCGGCTCAATTAGTATCCACAGATGGCGATGGTGTAAATGTAGAGTATGTGAGACAAAAGTCTTTTCGATGGTCTTTAGCAGGGAAGGCATTGTAATGGCTAGAGAGTTTGGCTCCACGCTCGCTGAAAAGGCGATGCTGCGGCAAAGGATCACGGCTTTCAAATAAAAGCTAGGTGAAACATTGGCACAGGCGTGGGAGCGCTTTAAGGACTTGCTGAGATCATGCCCGACGCATGGGCAACTTCCATATGTTATCTAGGGGATCTTCTACAACTCCCTCGATGCGCCGAATAAGGAGAGAATTAACTCATACACCTCCTATCAGTACATTGAGCTCATACCAACGGAGGCCTGGGAGACGATTGAGAGGCTAGTCAACTTCGACAACACTTTTGGGACTGCTGCGGCCTATGACTCAAGGCCTACCCCATCGATGCTACTTTATGAGCCTCCAAAGGAGATAGATCCTGATGTGCGGCAAAAATTCCATAACAATCAAACATGCGGCCTTCAAAAGCAAGTCAGGTTCCTGAGCAACAATCAACCTTGTCAGGAATGTGGCTCAACAAGGCATAACACTAGTGCCTGTCCACATCTTGAGCAAGTATTTATGGCGGAACAACATGAGGAAGCAATGTGGACGAGAGGCTCCTATGGAGGGGGCAATCAACAATATTGGGGAGATCAAAGATTCTATCAACAAAGGGATGCCCCACCATATAGAGCACCAGGGCACCCTGAGCGGGAAACAAGGAAGGATGACCTGCAGATCATTCTTGATAAGATGCGGAGAAACCACGCTGAGTTTAAACAAGCAAATAACTCCGTTCTTAGTCAGCTGCAGGGCATCAACTCTAGACTTGGGGAGATAGACGTTTGGAAGCACAACATGGAGACCCAAATGGGTCAATTCGCGGAGCAAATACCCAAATCGTCAGGAGCATTGCCTGGATCAACTGTGCCCAATAAAAATGGCAAAACTACTAGACACATAGCGGCCATGAACTTAAGGAGTGGGCGTTGATTATAAACGCCCGAGTAAAAAGCGGAGGAGAAAGAGCAAGAACAGACGTTGGTATCGACCCCCCCTTTCGATATTGACTATGGTGACGTCGATGTCAACCCTCCTGTAGTCGATGTCGACACTGCTGCTGAATCACCATAGAAATCGACTCCTCCCGTCAATGTCGACCCCCATCCAGTTGATGTCGATCTAACTCCAGCCGCAGGAAAGAAGAATGTGTTGCCATTCCCATCAAAGAAGGTGATTAAGGACCCGGTGGAAAAGAAGTTCCAGCGGTTCGTGAAGATGCTTCAAGGACTTAATGTCTCAATTCCATTCAAAAAAGCACTTCATGAGATGCCATCATGAAGCGATCAATTGCTGAGATCGCAGAGTAGTGCAACAGATTGGAGCTACCACAGAAGCGGGCGGACCCAGGTAAGTTTTCTATCGCTATAGGCTTAGGTCGATATCGCTTTTATGCTTTAGTTGATTTGGGCGCTAGCATTAGCATGATGCCCCCAACCATATTGCACAAGGTAAAGATAGGTCCTCTGGAGCCCGTGGATGCAAAGTTATACATGGCGAACAATACGGTAGTAAATCCAACAGGGATGGTAGATGATGTGCCAGTGCAAGTAGGTACATTCTTTCTCCCTGCTGACTTCTTAGTTGTTGATATGGCAGAGGACCCTGCTTGTCCAATTATTTTAGGTAGGTCATTCCTAGCAACCGTCGATGCCAACATAAGCGTGAAGAAAGGATTGCTCTCATTGACAATTAGTGACGAGGTTATAGAGTACGCCTTCAACAAGACGGCAAGGAAGCATGAGCGGCCAATGGAGATAAAGGCCATCAATGGTGTCTACATCACATGCGGGGAAGCAAAGGTAAGGAGTATGACCCCGAAAGAGCTTGAAAAGAGCGCCATAGAAGCCCAAGTGGAGGAAGTCGTGGCAATCTTGAACGAAGGAGCCAGAAAGAACATCGAAATCGACCAAGGTGGGTCGATATCGAATAACAAATTTCAAGATTCCGTGCCAGGTTATAAGTATGGGGTCGAAGAAGGAGAAGGAACCTCGAAATCGAGCATAAAGGTCGATATCGACCATAAGCAAATGTCGAAATCGACTGCCATAGAAGTTGTGAAAGAAGGAGGAAAGCCCTCGATATTGATCTCTGAAGGTCGAAATCGACCTGATCATGTCGAGCAAAACCACTCCAAATCGACTGAACCTCCAAAAGCACAACAGAGCTCGATATCGACTACTGGTGATCGATGTCGACCTGAGCCACAGAAAGAAGAGAAGGTAAGTCAAGGTACGGACTCCTCTTTTTCCATCTCAATTAGGGATTTATCATTATTTGGAAGAGGTGTGCCTAGGCATGTGCACTTGTGTAGGGTATCCGATGATGATTCGAGCCATTATGATATAGGAGACAAGGTTTATGTCATGAAGTCAAAAGATAATTGGTTCCCTAATAGATTCAAAGACAAGAGGATGGGACCATTCAAGGTGAATCAAATCCATCCAGGTGGAATGCAGCTGGAAATCGATCAGAACTGAGGTCGATATTGACCAGACACCTCGATATCGAGTGTCTCATGAGGTCGAAAGCTTGGTCGTGATTAAAACTAAGGAAGCACTAACATACCTTCTCGTGGATTCGATCCTGAATTACCCTACCACTACATCGGGAGGGATTCTTGTATTTATTTGCTTGGATAAGGGAGTTGGCATAGTTAGAATTTATATTTGAATATTTTATTTAAGCCGAATCTACCTCCCCTTGTTGGCATGAATGAAATATTTTTTAATCATGGAAAATTTAATGAGTGGGAAAAAATCTGATCACCTTGAGAGATAAAGGTAGGTCGACCCTGCTCGTTGAGATGTTAGTTCAGCGAGATGAGACAAAAGGTGAGGAGTCCGAAGTACTAAGTATCCAGGGCCATTCATGACACCCATGTTTGCGATTCGCGAGAAGGCAGTGCTAAGGTTAGAGAGGTAAAAGCATTATAGTGAAAAAAGCATTGAGCGATGAGTGAAAGGTGAGAAACATTAGGAAGAAGGAATGTGGAATATTTTGGAAAGAAAGTTTTATTTCCCCGGATTTAACACCACATGGCCAAATATTATCCCACATTTAGCGTTTTACCAATCTACTACTCTATAGCTTACAAAAGTCCTCTTGATTATTAATGCTATGTTGCCTGGAATTGTTTTTATGCATATAAACCTCCTTTTATGAGTATGATGTTGCTTTTATGCACATGCATGGATTTGGTTGACATTAGTACCTTATCGAGGATGCAAAATTGAGTGTTGGGACATATGAAAAATGGATCTATGATGTTGAGGGTTTACTTTCTTCCCCTGAATGACCATGAAAAGTATTGCTTGGGGAAAAGCAAGCTTAAGTATGAGGTGTTTGATGTGCGTGCAAATTGCCATATTTTCTATGCACATTCATGTCCATTTTATCATCATTTGCATGCATATTAGTGGGACATCATAAGATTAGTGTAGTATATGCATTATTGTCAAATATAGAGGTCTGCACGAGTTTTTATGTGATTTCGCAAAAATCGGAATGAAAATGGACAGATTCTGATAAGAGATGAAGAGCAGAAAAAGAACTCGAAGTCTACTGAAGAGGTCAAAATCGATGATTAACCTCGACGTCGAGGGAAACAGAGCACCAGGAATCGAGCAGAGGAAGAATCGAGCTTGTCGACACAAAAGAGGTCGATATCGATGTCCAAGGTCGATATCGAGTGGCCCAAATCGAGCATATTGACAGAAGTCGAGTGCCAATCCGAGGAAGAGAAGGACTGCTTGAGATAGAGATATAGAGAAGGTCGAGATCGAGGTCTCGAGGTCGATATCGATGTTGCCAGCCATAAAGATTCGACTCATTTGTTGATAGAATTATATCCGAAACTTGCACGTCTATCCTAAAGTCGAGATCTTCTATCCAATACGCCAGACTTCATCTTTTATGTTATTTACCCAAGTATTTTAGTTTTGACCATTATTAAGTTTTACTTAGAGAATAAAGATAGAGTTTCGAATCCTTGGCTAGCGAAATTTGAGATCTATATCTAGAGGCCAATAGGGTTGAGTTTAATCATACACACAGACACACACAAACACACACAAGTTTTCAATCAGTTTTTTTTACATAACAGAATGCAGAGATTTAGGAGAGAGAGAGAGAGAGAGTGGCTGAGTGGAGTTGTGTAACCGAGAGCGGAGTGGCTTTGTTGGTTGTACTTTCTCCTTTGCAAATTTTAATCAAAGTAGTTTCTTTTACATTATGATGATGAGTTCAACGATGAAGCACGAGTAGTCAAACCACTTCTAGGGTCGGGATGAGCCCGACGATAGCAATGTAGGGTAAGTGCATCAAAGGTATGATTTTTATGCGATTCCGTCTTCTATCCTATGCATCATCCTTTGCGAAAGTTGAGGAGATTCATTATTTGCATTATTGAAGCGAAAGCCAATCATATTGTGAACTTGGATTACTCATGAATTGGATAGTAACTCTTAGGAATTATGTGAGAGCCTCTAATCACCTAAGTGTTGGTAACGAAAGGTATATGACGGAAAGACATTAAATTTCATAACTTTAGCGTCATCCTTGCATGAATATCGTTGTGGCATGAACCCCCGACCTTGGAAGCTTTTAGTTTATTGAATTCTTATAAAAAGATTGATTTTTTATTTTTGTCCATCTTTCCTACACCATTCTAAGCGCTTCGGACTACTTTTCCGACAAATAGGTTAGGTATACAGTTTCTGTGTGTTTGTCTAGGGGAGGGGCGATTCAAATATTCAAATATATATCACAACTATGCTAACTCCCCGTTGAACAAAATAAATACAAGAATCCCTCCCGATGCAGTGGTAGGGTAATTCCGGATCGAATCCACGAGGAGGTATGTTAGCACTTCCCTTGTTGCAATCACGATCAAGCTTTTGACCTCAGGACACACTCGATATCGAGGTGTATGGTCGATATCGACCCCAGTTCCGATCGATTTCCAGGAAAGTTCTTGCAGAAGACAAAAGCAAACACAGTCGACGTCGAGAGAGACCTCGATATCGAAGTTAGTGCTCGATATCGACCTTGCCAGTCAATTTCAATGTTTGTCATAGAAACTGTATCACGTAACCTATGTGTCGGAAAAGAAGTCTGAACAGTTTAGAATTTTAAGGGAAAGATGGACAGAAATAAAAACTCAACTTTTTATGTATTTCAATAAACTTAAATCTTCCAACGTCGGGGATTCATGTCATGACGATAACAATGCAAGTATGATGCTACAGTTATGAAATTTAATGTATTTCCGTCAAATAACTTTGGTTACCAACACTTAGGTGATTAGAGGCTCTCGCATAAATCCTAAGAGTTACTATCCAATTCATGAAAAATCCAAGTTCACAATATGATTGGCTTTCGCTTCAATAATGCAAATAATAAATCTCCCTAACTTTCGCAAAGGATCATGCATAGGATAGAAGACGGAATCGCATAAAAATCATACCATTGATGCACTTACCCTACATTTCTATCGTCGGGCTCACCCCAACGCTAGAAGTGGGTTGACTACTCACGTCTCATCGTTGAACTCATCATCATCATTGAAAAGAAAACTACTTTGATTTAAAACTCCAAAAGAAAGATTACAACTGAACCAAGCCACTCCGCTCTCTCTTACACACCCAAATCCACTCGGCTCTCCTCTCTCTCCCTACAAATTCTCTGCGATAAAAATAAAACTTGTTGTTCTTTATGTTTGAATAAACTCAGCCCTAACGACCTCTAGATATAGATCTCAAATCTTGCTAGTCAAGGAATTGATAACTTATCTTTATTCTCTCAGATAAAACTTAAATAAAGTAAAAACTAAAAATTCCATGGTAAAACTAGTAAAGGATGAAGTCTGATGCATTAGATAGAAGATCTCGACTTTAGGATAGACGTGCAAGCTTCGGATAGAATTCTATCCAAATCTGAGTCGGACTTCTCCTGCTGGACAACATCGATATCGATCATGTACATCGATATCGACCTCTCTTTAACACTATCTCGAGCACTCCTCTTTCTCCTCAGACTCACACTCAACTTCTATCAATATCATCGATCTAGGCCACTCGATATCGACCTCAGACATCGATATCGACCTCTGTTGTGTCGACATGCTCTGTTTCTCCTCTGCTCGATTCCTGGTTGCTCTGTTCACTCCTTTGCTCGATTCCTCGTTGCTCTGTTCACTCGATGTCGAGGTTCATAGTCGATTTCTACCTCTTCAGAAGACTTCGAGTTATTTTTTCCGCTCTTTCGAATCTGTCCATTTTCACCCCGTTTTCTGCGAATAATCTTATGATTTCCCACTAATATGCATGCAAATGATGATATAATGGACTTAAATGTGCATAGAAAATATGGCTATTTGTGCGCACATCAAACATCCCATACTTAAGCTTGCTTGTCCCCAAGCAATACTTTTAATGGTCATTCAGGGGAAGAAAGTAAACCCTCAACATCATAGATTCATTTTTCATATGTCCCTACAATCAATTGCAATCCTCGATAAGGTACTAATGTCAACCAAATCCCTGATTGTGCAATAAAAGCAATTTCATACTCATAAAAGGAGGTTTATATGCATAAAACAATTTCAGCGACATAGCATTAATAATCAAGAGGACCGTTGCAAGCTTGTGAGAAGTAGATTGGTAAAAGGCTAAAGGTGGGCTAATATTTTACCATGTGGTGTTAAATCCGGGGAAATAAAACTTTCTTTCCAAAATATTCATTCAACATTCCTTCTTCATAATGTTTCTCACCTTTCACTCATCGCTCAATGCTTTTTTCAATATAAGGCTTTTACCTCTCTAACCTTAGCACTGCCTTCTCGTGAGTCGCAAACATGGGTGTCATGAATGGCCCGGGATAAATAGTACTTCGGACTCCTCACCTTGTGTCCCATCTCGCTGAACTAACATCTCAACGAGCAAGGTCGACCTACCTTTGTCTCCTGAGGTGATCGAACTTTTTCTCGCTCATTAAATTCTCCACATTCATAATTGTTTCATTCCTGCCAACAACTCAATAATAATGCCCAAACTCCATATAACAACTCCAAAGATGACATCCATTCTCAAACTTGTCCCCGGATAGGGTATAAAGTTTATAAAAAATGGGAAATATGTAATATATGTGGAGCAATAATGATAATGATATAGTAAGGCTCATATATGGCTTGTGACTTTTGCAAATATGCATAGGTAAGGGTAGGATATGAACTTTTGTAAGCATATGTATGGAAATTTCTTAAAGTCCTCAATCATCTTATCATGCACATGTCAAAAGCAACTTAAAATTTTTACCTCCTACATTTTTTTCTTTTTGCACTTCATTAGGACATCCCTTAACTAGACAATTTCATGTTATATCTCAAATGAATCTAATTTTGCATCGTAGAGCTCTTTTTTATACTTCCATGACTCTTTTCTTTATTTCAATTTTTGATGGGGGTCATTTTTCTTCTTCTTTTTTTTTTTTCCGAAAATAAACATGCTATACAATGCTTAAAGATAAATATGCAATCCTAAAATAACTATGTATAAATAATATGCAAAAACATGTAAAAACTATGCAATATCTATGTAAAATTTTAAAATATGCTAAAATATGCAAGTAAGCCTTTCCCCCACCCCATACTTAAAGATTACAGTGTCCTCACTGTATTAGAACTAGGGTTAAGAAATAAACTTACTAAACCGTCACAAATTTCATGAGTCAAAGAAGACTGCAGTGATGGTCGATATCGACCTTTAACATCGAAATCGATCTCGTTCATCAATATCTGGCTCAGGCTTGAGGGTGATCCGGCCTCGACCACAGGCCCCTCGGAATCGACCTTAAGGTAGATATCGAGCTTTCTACTCAATTTCGATGTTTCTTTTTCTGTGCTCTTTTCTTTCCCCTTTCCTGCAACTTGTTAGACATTATAAACTAAAAAATGGATAATAATGTAAAGTCTCAAACAAAGCCAAAAGTGTCCAAAACCAAAAACTAAGTGTCTTTGTTACAAGCTCTAGACTTTTATGTCGCTAGGCCGACTTCTTCATTTGCGCTTCTCAAGGCGGCATCTGTAGAGCCCTTGTGGCTTGGGCCACAAATAAAACTCCTTTCTTGTCACTCAGATGCATTCCGCCTGGATGGATTTGATTCACCGTGAATGGTCCCATCATCTTGTCTTTGAATCTAGTAGGGAACCATTGATCTTTTGATTTCGCGACATAAACATTGTCTCCTATTTCATATTGGGTCGGATCTTCATCGGATTCCCTACACAAGCGCACATGCAAAGGCACACCTCTTCCAAATAATAATAAATCTTTAATCGAAATGGAACAGGAGGAATCCGTACCTTGACTTACCTTCTCTTCTTTCTGTGGCTCAGGTCGATTTCGATCATCAGTAGTCGATATCGAGCTCTGTTGTGCTCCTGGAGATTCAGTCGATTTGGAGGCCTTCTGCTCGATATGATCAGGTCGATTTCGACCTACAGAGATCGATATCGAGGTCCTTGCTTCTCCTTTCTCATCATCAATGGTGGTCGATTCCGTCATATGGGCATGGTCGATATCGACCTGTAACATCGATTTCGAGGTTCCTTCTCCTCCGTCGACCTCATACTTATAACCTGGCACATAATCCTGAACGTTGGTAGTCGATATCGACTTACCTGGGTCGATTTCGATGTTATGTTCGGCTTCTTGGTTCATGATTGCCACGACTTCCTCCACTTGGGCTTCTATGGCCCTCTTTTCTAGCTCTTTCGGTGTCATACTCCTTACCTTGGCTTCTCCAGATGCGATGTAGACACCATTGATGGCTTTAATCTCCATTGGCCCTTGATGTTCGCCGTCTTGTTGAAGCCACACTCTATCACCTCATCGCTGATTGTGAATGAGAGCAATCCTCTCTTCACGCTGATGTTGGCATCGACGGTCGCTAGGAATGGCCTACCCAAAATAATGGGACAAGCAGGATCTTTTGCTATATCAACAACTAAGAAATCAGCAGGGACAAAGAATTTACCTACTTGTACTGGCACATCAGTTACCATCCCTATTGGAATCACTACAGTATTGTTCGCCATGTATAGTTTTCCATCCACGGGCTCTAGAGGACCTATCTTTACCTTGTGCCATATCGACCTAAGCCTATAGCGATTGAAAACTTACCTGAGTCCGCCCGATTTTGTGGTAGCTCCAATCTGTTGCACTCCTCTGCGATCTCAGAAAGCGATCGCTTATTACCCAATATGTCCTTAAGGAACCTTACATAAGATGGCATCTCATGAAGTGCTTTTGTGAATGGTTGACAGAGGGAAAGTCGTTGATTTACCTCGTCAAAAATAAATATTGTGTATTAATCAATATAAAAAGAAAAGATTTTTATGAATGAAAATAACAGAAAATAATATTGACAAAAGCAAATAAAGGATAGAAGAAAAGCGTTTCCACCTACAAGTTCTCGACTTTGGTTGGTTTTATTTGTCATCGAATCCTTGTCAAGTTATTATCTTTTCCTATGAATTCCTCTCATCTTGGTTTAAGTAGTTTAAAAGTCCTACGAGTCCAAATAATCCATTACACCTCAATGCAACCCTAACACGGTCAAGATTTAACAAAGAGATAGCAAATAGTCCCAAGAACTTGAGCATATAAATAACACATTTTAAACACGGTAAATCAATGTTTAAGATATATTTCAACTCCCTATATAATCATGCTTCAAACACGGAATCCACAATCTTATGCGTGCTACTATGGAAATAACACAAATATGAAAGTATTAAATCCTAGCAAGAAATCAATATTATCAAGGTAGCTAATCAAGATAACATCAATAACATAATCAATATCACACAAAGAAGTTGAAAGAATTATAGAGGAAAAATAACTTAAATTAGAAACTCACAAACCACCAACCAAGTCTCGAAAGTGTAGGCGAAATCTAGAAAATTAGCCAAACATGGCTTACCTAAACTTTCTTCTCTTCTATGGTGATTGCTCTACTTGAATGTACAAGCCTAAAGTTCTGAATAAACAAGGTAAAAGATAGATAAATTAGATAGAAATTTCCTAAAGAAAACTAGATAAAAGATAGAGATTTCCTAATATAATCCCGCTGTAGATTTCGCTGGCAGCGACTGGCTTTTTAGCTGGCAGCGAGTCCTTATGGATGCCTTGGTCAACCTACTGTTGGATTTTCGCTGGCAGCGACTGGCTTTTTAGCTGTCAAGCCTCTTCGGTTCCGCTACTAGCGAAGATTTCCACTGCCGCGAAAACACATTTCCGCTTGAGCGGATCCACTCGCTGGCTCTTGGGCTGACTCGGCTCGCTGGCAGTGAGTCGGGCTTGCTGGCAGCGAGCGTTGCTCAGGCACTTGCTCAAACATGATGTCGCTGACTTCACTCACTGGCAGCGAGTCTGCATTCACTGGCAGCGAGTCATGCTGGCTCCTGGACATGCTCCTCCATGACTCCACTCACTAGCAACGAGTCCGAACTCACCAGCATCGAGTCCTGCTTAGGCCACCTACTAGACATGATGTCGATGACTTGATCCGCTGCAGCGGAAAGTGATTCGCTATCAGTGAATTTCCAGCAGAACACCATCACGTAGATCTTTGAAAGATCTTTCCAACGCATGCTCATATGCATCTATCGAACATCTGAGGCCTCTGGAATGTGCATTACAAGTTCAGCTCACCGGGCGGACAGCTTTCGCGACTAGACCTTGTTTTCGCTCTTAGACCTCGATTTCGTGCTCCGTTGCTCCTTAGGTTGTTCCATTCTTTTCGAGACTTCTTCCTTAAGCTCTCTCAAGTCTCGCCTTAGCCTTCCTTATCTCCGTTCCTTGTGTTCTTTGCCTTGGATCTACGAATCTACATAAAACCATCGAAATAGCGTAGATTACGAACTTTCCCACATAACGAGCGTTAATCGAATTAACACTAAAACATGATTATATAAAAATGAAATGCATCTAAACTAATCTATAATGCCTGTTGGAATACGCCTTATCAAAATCCCCCACACTTAGCCTTTTGCTTGTCCTCAAGAAATGCAAAAACAAGAGCAAAACCATCATACCACAAATATGATCTTCAAGCACTAACCTTGTCAAAAGCAACATCAAAGGGTAAGAGTCATGAGCATGAAAGTTAACATCCTAGCAAGTATATGAGCGATTCAAAGTAAAAGGCACAACTAGTCCAACCTCACAGGGATAATGTGTTTACTCTCACTCTCATGTGTTTAGGCTTAATAATGCAATCTCTCAACTCAATCCAAAATGCAAAAAGCTACATAGAAATTGACACATATATCACATATTCTCCACCGGGAATGTCATTACTCACAAGTAACATCAAGAGGTCTTTTATGAAGGTTGTAATGGGGCATGGTAAGGAATTAAGGTAGGAAAATATTTAGGCTTGTGGTGCTAAAAATCCGGGAAAAAGGGATCCATTAAGAACAATCGGAAGAACACTAAAAACCAAATACTTCCAAAAACAAAATAACTCAAACTTTCACTTCAAAACACTCAACAAAAGAACTTTCTCTCATACATATTTTTCTAACTCTTTCATTCATAATAAAATAAAAGGCTCTTTATTCATTTTTTTCTTTTCTTTTTCACTTTTTCACTTTTTTTTCTTTTTTTTTCTAGAGCCAAAAATACAATAATGCACAATGTGAGGAATAAAACCAAAATTACATAATCATCCAAAACTTGTAACTCTCTTAACAATATTTTCTTTTCCACTCGACTAGATCAATCATTTACCAACTCTAATCTGTTAAAGAGGGTAAGTCGAGTATCTTAAATACAAATAATAAAGTTGTATAAATGTAAACCGAATCCTAGCCTAAGCAAATAATTACAAGACTTCCTCCCGTTGTAGTGGAAGGATAGTCAGGATCGATTTACGAGGAGGCGTGTCAGCGGGATCCTAGTAGTGTTGGAAATCTCAAGTCTGCGTCGACCAGAAGCCTCGATTTCGACCTGGGAGCTCGATGTCGACCTCGGATGTCGATGTTCTCTGCAACAGAAGACCTGCAGAAACAAAAACAAGTGGTCGATATCGACTGGGGGGTAGATATCGATGTCAGTCCATGAAATCGACTGGCTCAGAAGACTGCCAGTTGATACAGAAGGGTCGATATCGATGCTAGGGGTCGATATCGATGCTCAGCAACCTCTGCAGCGATGTTCGTCGTCGACTCAGAAAACTGTCGACGAACTCAGTGGTCGATATCGATGTCTGGGGTCGATATCGATGTCTCCCTGCGGTGGGTTAGTACTTTGTCGGCAAAGAAAGGCCGAAGATTTGAGAATGGGAAGAGAAGCAATGAACAGAAATAAAAGTGGTTTATGTGTATTAACTTATGTAAAAGACAACTCCTAGGATTAGGGTTTACCACAACGTTAATCAATGCATGTGATAAGATAAATAAGACGGACAATTGCGCTATTTCACCCGAGGGACAAGCTTTCGCCGTACACCAACTCTTAGGATTACTCTTGCAAATAAACATAATTGTCTCTACCAATTTTATGTTTATAACTCAAGTTGTTAGCATGAATCCCTTTTCTTTTGATTAGGACTAAACATAAAATTGTAGGAGGAGAGATAGACACAACGATATCGACATCAAATACTTACCTCAAGCGCGCATGGCTAACGTCGGGCTCACCCCGACTTTAAGAGTTTTGGGGAACTACTCGCTTCTCATCATGGAACTCATTGTTGATTGAAGGAAAGAAACTTGCATTAAAATAAACTCCGAAGCTTTACAACTCAACGTCAACTTTCGCAAACGCCAAACCCTAAAACTGCTCTCAAACTCTAACTCTATTGATGGTATTACTTGCTTGTTAATTGAATGAATGAATGCCAGCCCCCTAGGGCTTTATTTATAGGCTACTAATCCTCGTTATCCAAGGATTGAAATTTCTATCTAAACTATGAACTTTATCCGAACAATTAGGATAGGTCTTTTACTTTGATAAAACTTTAAAGGAAAAGATAATAAACCAGCTGCTAATATCTAGAAGAACGAGATAACTCATGGCTTTGATGATAGACTTCACAATCCGAGTCTCGAAATTGGATTTATCTTCTGTCGAGGTAAGGTCGATATCGACACCAGAGGTCGATATTGATGTCTGTGTTTCTGCTCGACATATCAACCTCCAGTCGATGTCTATGACGATGGTCGATATCGAGGTAGTATGTCGATATCGATGCTTTCTTGTCTGGTCTATGTGGCCTATCTCGACACTCAGAAGTTGTGTCGAAAACTAGGGTCGATATGGATGTCTTCAAGTCGATATCCACCTCTGCTCAGCTTCACTTGGGTTCTTCGTTTTGACTCCGATTTCATCGAATTCCTGCATGGTTAGCTCAAAACTCGTGTAGACTCTATTTCTTGCATTTTAGCCCATTCTTACACAAGTTTATATTCTTTTGAACCTTTTCTTTGGAAATCGAATGAAATATGAAGTCAAAAGATGCAATAAACAAAGGTACAAATATGTACATCAAAATACCCCATTCTTAGACTTGCTTGTCATCAAGCAATAACCAAGCAATAACCAATACCTACAACATATCCTTCATGTCTTCGCCCTTGTCAAAAGCAACATCATAAGCGGTAGCAAAGCAAAGCAAGTGAATTTAACGTCATAGCACATATTTTGGCGATCCATAGGCATATGCAATTTTGATCCAACCTCACAGGGATATTGTGTTTGAACTCAACTCTCATGTTTTTAGGCTATGAAGATCAACTCTCAACTCAATTCCATATACAATCTCATAAACATTGCAATTTATAATAACCCACTTTGCAACCAATTATGAAAATGCAATAAGAATCATCAGGAGGACTTTCGCTCAATGGAAGACTTCAAAGAAGACTCCATTCGGCGGGGTTGTAATGGGGCTTGATATGAAATAAAAGGTATGGAATTATTTGGCTATGTGGTGGTTTTATAATTCGGGAATCAAGACTCCTAAATCTCAACACTTGCACTATCCAAACCATAACTCTTCCATGTCGCACTTTCCAAGCTCAATCTCCTATAATGCTCTTTCCCAACTCATCTTTATATAATATGCTCTAAAGATGCACTAAAAGATGTAAACCATACTATCAACCCTTCATCCAAACTCTAATATACCTCTCTAAAATATAACACTTGTATAAATAAAAGACTTAAGGATTTTGGTTCATGCACTATATATATATCTTTATTTTTTCGGATATTTTTTTTCGGAAATAATAACTAAATACTAAAGATATGTGCATTTATATGGTGAGCCAAAAAAAAATCCTTTTACAAAATATGACAAAATGTAAATATGCACCCACCCATAATTTCCTTGCTCAAAACTAGACATTATGCTCTTTTCTTTCCACAAGGCATTAGTCCAGCCAATCTAAGTCTCAATTCCCAAATGGGGGTCAGGCTCAATTCGGCTAGGGATAATTTTGTGGAGTTTGTAATATCAGGCTCAGGCTAATGTTCTGGCTTCAAGCAGGGATAATGCAGGGTAGGTAAAGAGAGGATAAAAATGTCTTAAAAGATGCCTCCATCATTTAATTCTCGTGAACATAAACATATATATGCACTGGTTTTGAATAACTATCACAACATTTAGAGATGCATAGGAAGAGTAAATTCACTCAAGAAAGCGGAGGGATTTTTGATGTTCTCCCTATAGGTCAAAAATTCTCACAAGGACAATTTTTGTTGGATTTGCTTTTTAGCCTAGGATCATGTGTGCTCAATTTCATCACAAGTTCACAATCTACATAAAATTTTTAAAGAATTAGGCTAAACCATCCAAATATGCCATATGATTTACATGATCAAGTCAGTTATTGAGTTTTCATCAAAGGACATCTAAGTAGGGTTTAAACACAAACTTAAAAATAAACATGCATTTTTTTTTGTATTTTTGACATTTTTCTATTTTTTTGGATTTTTTTGACATCGACAGACCAGTCGATGTCGACCCAGAGGTCGATATCGACCATCATATCGACCCCCTGGTCAATGTCGACGACACTGCAGAGCTTGAGAAGTCACAACAGAGGTCGAAATCGACCATTCCCGTCGATATCAACCAGAGCCCAGTCGACATCGATGTCCAGCAGGCCCCTCCGACCACTGTTTTGGCCCCTCCACCAAAGAAAACGTTGCCATTTCCATACAAAGCATTGGAGGATCCAACCAAAGGTAAGTTTAGGCGCTTTGTAAAAATACTTCAAGGACTTAACGTTACTATCCCTCTTACAGAATCCCTAAGCGAGATGCCTGCCTATGTGCGATTCCTGAAAGACATCCTGAGCAAGAAGAGATCCATGGCCGAGATCGCAGAGGAGTGCTCGAAGTTGGACTTCCCTGAGAAGAAGAGAGATCCAGGGAAGTTTGCAATCACAGTGGGACTTGGCCAACATCGCTATAAAGCCCTATGTGACCTAGGGGCAAGTGTAAGTCTCATGCCTCTTTCTATTTGGCAAAAGGTGAACATTGGCGCACTTGAACTTGTGGACATGAAACTTTATATGGCTGACAACTCATTCGTCAGGCCCACAGGTATAGTTGATGACGTTCCGGTAAAGGTGGGTAAGTTCTTTGAGCCTACTGATTTCATTGTATTGGAGATGCCTGAAGATCCTGTAGTGCCTATTATACTTGGTAGGCCTTTCTTAGCTACTGCAGATGCCAATATCAATGTACGTCGAGGGTTACTAACCTTTACTATAGGGAACGAAGTAATAGAATTCTCTTTCAACCCAACCATGAGCGAAACAAAGCACCTGGAGCAAGTAGTTCTCTCGCCGGCTAAGGAGAAGCTTAGAAAATTTTTATTGGCAAGGACGGAAACAGCAAGCAGGGTCGACATCGACTGAAACCAGTCGATATCAACTAAAAACATCGAAATCGACCCCCCTTGGTCGAAATCGAGTATGCCAAATCACAGCCAGGAGCTTAAGTATAGGGTCACAGTGGTCGACATCGACCCCCACATATCGATATCGACCACAGCACTCAAAATCGACCCTCCTTGGTCAAAATCGACCACCCCTCAGCCCGAAGATTTATGTTTCGGGCCCAAACAGGTAAGCCCAGGTATGACTCCTAACCCTCCTTTGTCCCTTATTGATAAATCAATTAAGCCAATTATTGATAAGCCAATTATTGCAAAAGGTAGGTCAAGAAAGAGAAAGAAAGCGCCCAAAGAAGAACCTAACGATGAAGAAGCCTTGGTCGCCGAGCTTAGATACTACCAAAAGGACCTAGATGATCAAGGAGAACATTCAAGCTCGAAGGATCCCTACATAAAAGGGTCATGAAGCATTGACGGAGAAGTCGGCCTAGCGACTCAAAAATCTAGAGCGTGTACATAAAACCTTTAAATTTTTTCGCATAGATGGTTTTTAGGATTTAACTTTTGGATTTTGAACTTTTAAAACTGAGATAATTCGTGCTTTATCTATATTTCTAACAAAGATTTCAGGTTATCAAGCAAAAAGAACGACGAAGAAGAAAAGAAGCTTCTGCAGAGGCAGTCGAAATCGACCAGGCCAGTCGAAATCGACCCCCCAGGGTCAAGCCACCTCCTGGAGTCGACATCGATGACTCAGGAGCGAAAAAGAGAGGTCAATATCGACCATTATACTCGATATCGACCCCAACCTGGTAGCCCTTATCTTCATTTTTCTTCCTCGACTTCGACCGATGCAGTTGACATCCACCACTGACCTAGATATCGACTTCTGGCATCGACCTAACCTGAAATCGACCTGAATCCGCAGGTTGCGCTGTGAGTTTCTCTCTACCCTTGTTCTTCTTTTTAATACAGTGAGGACACTGTATATTTTAAGTATGGGGTGGGGGAAAAACATGTCTTATGGTCATAACTTGGTTTTCTTCTTCGCATTGCATTCATGTTTAAATTTTTGTTCTTAGTGTTACTTCTATAAAATGTCAAAAAAATCCAAAAAAATAGAAAAATGTCAAAAATACAAAAAAAAATACGTGTTTATTTTTAAGTTTGTTTTTAAACCCTACTTAGATGTCCTATGATGAAAACTCAATAACTGACTTGATCATGTAAATCCTATGGCATATTTGGATGGTTTAGCCTAAGTCTTTAAAATTTTTATTTAGATTGTGAACTTGTGATGAAATTGAGCACATATGATCCTAGACTAAAAAGCAAATCCAACAAAAATTGTCCTTGTGAGAATTTTTTACCTATAGGGAGAACATCAAAAATCCCTCCGCTTTCTTGAGTGAATTTACTCTTCCTATGCTCAGGATGTCTTTCAGGAATCGCACATAGGCAGGCATCTTGCTTAGGGCTTCTGTAAGAGGGATAGTAACGTTAAGTCCTTGAAGTATTTTTACAAAGCTCCTAAACTTACATTTGGTTGGATCCTCCAATGCTTTGTATGGAAATGGCAACGTCTTCTTTGGTGGGGGGCCAAAACGGTGGTCGGAGGGGCCTGCTGGATATCGATGTCGACTGGGCTCTGGTTGATATCGACTGGAATGGTCGATTTCGACCTTTGTTGTGACTTCTCAGGCTTTGTAGTGTCGTCGACATCGACTAGGGGGTCGATATGATGGTCGATATCGACCTCTGGGTCGACATCGACTGGTCTGTCGATGTCGACCGGGTCTGCTGCTTTCTCCTCCGGTTCCGTTCGTGGCTTATATACTTTGGTGCCACTCCTCAACTGCATGGCTGCGACATGGCCTGTCCCGGATTGTCCCTTAGGATTTGTAGTGGGTCGCCCAGGGAGTGTCCCGGATGGTCTAGGGATTTGTGCCGCCAATTGACCCAGTTGGGTCTCTACGTTCCTTTTCCATATATCCATCTCCCCAATCGTTGTGGTAAGGTGATTGAGTTGAGAATGGATGGCATTGTTGGATTGATCATTCTTAGCCTGATTCCGCCTGATTTCATCCAGTACTAGTTGAAGATCATCCTTCTTTTGGTCTCTCTCCAGGTGCCCAGGATCTCTATAAGGCGGAGGGTCCCTAGGGTTAACCGGGTTCCTTTGTGGTTGATGGAACCTTTGGTCACCCCAATATTGGTGATTGGGACCCCTCAAGTAGTGCGCCTCTTGGTGAGTCTCCGCTAGGTGTACTTGTTCAGCATGGGGGCACTCGACGGTGGTGTGCCGCTGCGATCCACATTCAATGCAATCTTGGTTCGCTGAAAGAAACCTTACTTGCTTTTGGAGCTTTCTAAGTTGATCTCTATGGAATTTCTCCTTCACATCCGGATCGATTACATTGGAGGGTTCATATAGGGGCATAGATGGGGCAGGCCTCGCTGATGATGGTGTGTCAGAAGCCTCAGGAGTCCCATATGTATTGTCGAACTCAACCAATCTCTCTATGGTCTCCCAAGCCTCTTGTGGAGCGAGTTCAAGGTAGCCATAAAAGGTGTAGGTGTTGATCCTCTCCTTAGTTGCAGCGTCAAGAGCATTGTATATGATCTCCTGAATTACATATGGTGGTTGGCCATGCGTCGGGCATGATCGTAGTAGGTCCTTAAACCTTTCCCAAACAGTCGCCAGAGCCTCACTAGGCTTTTGTTTAAAAGCCGTGATTTTCTGTCGGATCAATGCCGTCTTAGAAGGAGGAACAAAAACAAGTGGTCGATGTTCTCTACAACAGAAGACCTGCAGAAACAAAAACAAGTGATCGATATCGACTGGGGGGTCGATATCGATGTTAGTCCATGAAATCGACTGGCTCAAAAGACTGCCCGTCAATACAGAAGGGTCGATATCGATGCTCAGCAACCTCCACAGCGATGTTCGTCGTCGACTCAGAAACATGTCGACGAACTCAGTGGTCGATATCGACGTCTGGGGTCGATATCGATGTCTCCCTGCAGTGGGTTAGTACTTCGTCGGCAATGAAAGGTCAAAGATTTGAGAATGGGAAGAGAAGCAATGAACAGAAATAAAAGTGGTTTATGTGTATTAACTTATGTAAAAGACAACTCCTAGGATTAGGGTTTACCACAACGTTAACCAAAGCATGCGATAAGATAAATAAGACGGACAATTGCGCTATTTCACCCGAGGGACAAGCTTTCCCCGTACACCAACTCTTAGGATTACTCTTGCAAATAAACCTAATTGTCTCTACCAATTTTATGTTTATTACTCAGGTTGTTAGCATGAATCCCTTTTCTTTTGATTAGGACTAAACATAAAATCGTAGGAGGAGAGATAGACACAACGATATCCACATCAAATACTTACCTCAAGCGCGCATGACTAACGTCGGGCTCACACCGACCCTAAGAGTTTTGGGGAACTACTCGCTTCTCATCATGGAACTCATTGTTGATTGAAGGAAAGAACTTGCATTAAAATAAACTCCGAAGCTTTACAACTCAACGTCAACTTTCGCAAACGCCATACCCTAAAACTTCTCTCTAACTCTAACTCTATTGATGGTATTACTTGCTTGTTAATTGAATGAATAAATGCCAGCCCCCTAGGGCTTTATATATAGGCTACTAATCCTTGATATCCGAGGATTGAAATTTCTATCTAAACTATGAACTCTATCCGAACAATGAGGATATGTCTTTTATTTTGATAAAACTTTAAAGGAAAAGATAATAAACCAGCTCCTAATATCTAGAAGAACGAGATAACTCATGGCTTTGATGATAGACTTCACAATCTGAGTATCGAAATCGGATTTATCTTATGTCGAGGTAAGGTCGATATCGACACCAGAGGTCGATATCGATGTCTATGTTTCTGCTCGACTTGTCAACCTCCAATCGATGTCTATGATGATGGTCGATATCGAGGTAGTATGTCGATATCGATGCCTTCTTGTCTGGTCTATGTGGCCTATCTCGACACTCAGAAGTCGTGTCGTAAACTAGGGTCGATATCGTTGTCTTCAGGTCGATATCGTCCTCTGCTCAGCTTCACTTGGCTTCTTCGTTTTGACTCCGATTTCATCGAATTCCTGCATGGTTAGCTCAAAACTCGTGCAGAATCTATTTCTTACATTTTAGCCCATTCTTACACAAGTTTATATTCTTTTGAAGCTTTTCTTTGGAAATCGAATGAAATATGAAGTCAAAAGATGCAATAAACAAAGGTACAAATATGTACATCATAATCCCAATTCCCGGATAGGGTAAGGCTTATCATCGGCTAAGGATAAATTTTGTGGAGCTTGAAGGAAAAGGCTAAGGCTCAAATTTGGCTACAAGCAAAGGACACATATGTAGGGTGGATATGAATAAAAATATGGCTAAGAAAATCATGCCTCTGTCATTTGAAACTCATAGGCAATAGACATATAAATTCGGCCTCAAACATAGATAACAATGTCAATCTCAGGAGATAAGTGCATAAGGAGGGTATAATGTCGCACAAGAAAGCAAAAGGGAATAAATATGATGAAAATCCCTATAAGGCCAAAATTTCTCATTAGGACAAGTTTTGTTGGATTTCAATAATGCCCAAGACTAAGAATCATACTTTGCTCAATTGAACAAACAATTCATGCTCCAATGAAAATCAACACAAGTATGTGACAAGATTAGCCAATTCAAACATATTATGGAACATATATGGTAAGACTCATAAAAATAAAATAGAGGACAAAATAAGGCAAGATGGGAATTTGAGAAGTGGCGGATCTATGGGGGGGCTCGGGGTGCCTGACGTAAACACTGAATATATTTATATTATTATATATTATTATTTTGGAAAGGTAATAGATTATATTTGAGTAGATTTGAAAATTCAAAAATTTTTGAATATCCCGTCCTCGAGCAACGTGTTTTATTCTTAATCTTTTCGAAGTAGATTCCAGCAACGTTTTAAAATTTGGGTTATAGTGGATTTTAATTCCGTTTTCAAGTTTGATTATCGATAAAATTAATTTAATTTCGGTAATGATTTCGAAATTCGATTTAGATTGTCTAGTGTCGGGATTTCACTTAGTGAGTCGAGCGTCGGGATTCCAATTTGTTATTTTGTGGGGACCCTTTCACAATTTGTATTTTATCTCTCTCTCTCTCTCTCTCTCTGAGGTAATCATTGAGGGCTGATTCCTTGCCTTGCAAATTAGCAACACACAGCTCGCATTTTTGTCCTATAGCCTCATCCTCATCTGAAATTTGTAGCCAATTAGTCCCCCCTTCCTCTTTATATTGAGCCAAGCCAAAGACCCTCAATCTACAAACACACAGAGCTCTCTCATCCTCTTTTCACTCCCTGCATGAGCTCAGAAAATTGCCTCTTCCATCACCAATTCACCACTACGTCTTCCCCATTCCACTCCTCTGCTCCTGTCCCCAGTCACACCCACCGCCATCCCTTTCTTCCATTGAACAGTTGAGCCTTAGAATGATGTTCGGTCCCGTTTCAACGAGCCAAGGCCGAGCTCCAGTTCCTCCTCCTCCAACCCTCTACAGCGGCGGCATCCCTGATGCCTTCCCCTCGACATCCGAGCAACAGCAGCAACAGCGTCCTGGAGCCGTCCGAGCCGCCTTTCGTCCCCTGCATTTCGTTCGAAGGTCGACTTCCGATTTCCTTTTTGTATCAACTCAAATCCCGTTAAAACCTGCCCTTATTCACTTCCGAATTGTCCTAGGTCGAGAACGACGTCGTCCCTCGTTGATTGAAGTCGGAATCCACCATTTTCGCCGGAGATTTCCCTCAGAGATGCCTCGATAACATTCTCCTCCTCCCTTCTCTATTGCTCGCGTTGCCTTCTTCCTTTGATGGGTGTGGTCGGGATTATATTTCGAGCCTCGGGGTAAACTTTCGAGTCGAACGGAGCTCCAGTGGCCTGAGTTCTTCTCCTTTCTTTCTTCCGCCTCCTGCGTCGTCCGAGTCTCAGAGCTCTGTTCGCTGGGAGGAAGACGATGTGGATTTGTTCTTCTTTTCTTCATTGCGCTGGGTTATGAGCTCGGGTCGGGTTATGCATCCGGATTCCTCCTCCTCCTTTCATTTCCTTCAACACCGGGTTTGGATGTCAGATCTGAGATCTGGGCGGGTCCTTTCTCTTGTTTCCCTTCTGGATCCGGGTTTATCTTTCGGGTCTGGGCTGATCTGTTCCTTTTCTTTGTGTTGGGCCTTTCCTTTACTTTTCTTTTCTTTGGACCGGGTGTGAGGATGGGCCTGTCGGACTGTTTTTCTTTCATTGTCTTGATTATATTATGTATTGTGATGATGATAGATATGTGTTATGTATATAATGTTATTTACTTATTATTCTTATTAATATTATTGTGATGATAATAAATCTGATTTTATGAAAATTAAATTCCGAAATTGTTTTATACTATGAAAAAATTTTAAAAGTGTATTTTGAGATAAGTATTGCGCCGTGATTTACATAGGTGATCTTGGGGGTTTTGGAAATGAAATATTTAACAAAAATAGTTGTTATTCATGATAAATATATTTATTGATGATAGATTATTTAGAAAGAGATTTTCAAGTTCGGAAATGTCTTTTAAAGAGTTGTGTGTGGAAAACCAAAATGCCGGAATTATTTTAATGGTATAGATTGCAAGTTGATTATAGATTTAATGTTTTATAAAGGCGGATTTAATTGGTATTATTCTAGACAAATATTGTTTGAACTATTTAAAAGGGGTTTGTGGTTTTGAGATCGAGATGCCGGGAACGTTTTGATAATATGATTTTGGGAAATTGGTTTTAAGGTTTAACTGTTTAATGTCGGGATTTTTTTGTCTTGGTTTGATGATGTTGGTTTTGAGAAGGAAGTTTGGGAGAATATTGCTGGTATGATTTTCTCAATGGGTTTGATTGGAAGGATAATTTTGGTTGATGTTGATCAAATCGTAATGGTTTTGGAAAATGGTTTTACCATCGATTGATTTTGAGGATGTTGACAACTTGGGTTTCGTGAGTATGAATTTTGGTCCGATAGCTTACGGAAGTGGCTTGATGATAGATGTGTATTGCGGTTGGATTGCTTTTGGACTTGCATTTGGGCCCTTACTTGCATTATTTTGCTGTTCTGCATCTTCAGGTAAGTATCCTACGGGACTTACTCAGTAACCTGGACCTCCTGCCTGATGTGTCATGTAATGTGTAGTGTTGTTGCATATTAAAGTATGCCATGTAGTATCATGCTAGGATTGTATTGAACTGAGCATGTGTTTACTTTGTGTGTTTGAATACAGAACGGCCGTTATCTGTGATAGTCCTAGAGTCTTTGCTAGGGTCATAGGGTAGCTGAGCCCCATCGGTTTCCATAAGTCTATCGAGTCGATCTGAGCATGATATGATAGCCCAGCACCATCGGGCAAGAGATGAGATGATATGACATGATTTGATGATGTCGTGGTTAGTGCACCACTACGAGGAAATTGCTATTCTATAGCACCGAACTGGCCAGTCTCTACACTAACGGGAAGGGGTGCAGAGGTAGGAGAGGGATATGCCACTTCGCATTGTCTTGGGCCCTTTACAGTTCTTTTTCGCATATCATATATATACTAGGGGCATGATAGTGTGATTTAAATCTTGTATTGCATTATTCATCTTTCATTTAGGTATAGGCATCTTCGTGGATAGTGTTAGGTACCGCTCTTGTTTGCTCCTTGCTTCTCTGACGGGAATCTCGTGGCAAACCGAAGTACCTGGATAATATTCTAACTTGATAAATGGCAATCACCCATTATGTTTTGGTTTTGACCCAGCTCTGTCGTGGCACTTGTATCTAAACCTTGCTTCCGCTTTACTTTTGTTTGAATTGAATTTCTGCGACGTTGATTGCTTGGGGTTCGAAATCCCTGCTTTGAATACTGATCTTCGAGGTTTGAAACCTCGACCTGTACCTAAATTGCAACATCCGAACGAAGGTATCCGACCTTCAAAACGTAACCCGGGTATTTATATCCGGGCCGTTACAAAGTTGGTATCAAAGCCAGGTTGTGCAATTCGGGTACGCAAGGGTCGAGTGTATGTTTTGGAAAACTGCCCATGAATTTCAAAAGATTTGAAAGTGTTTTGAAGGGGAAAAATGAATTTAATATGCCTAACTCAATTGGACTAAATATGAACTTGGCTTATGATAAAATAGGAGAACCAACTAAAGAGGGATCGAGTGGGTAGAAAAGGCGTTAGACCATCCCTTTTGGATGTAATTGGGAATGGGTAGGCGAAATACCAGCTTGTTCTTTATAGATGGGTCTGGAAGATTCCAGGGAGATCATTGTAATTGTCATTGACTGATTCTATGTTGAGTGCTTGATATGCTAAAGATTGATTGGTATGTCCTAACTATTTAATGAATATTGAACGATCTGTGCGAACGGGATAGCGGGAGTACGCTTCTTCTCCTTATATGGTTATGCTCAAGCTTTTGTGGAACCGCCCCTTCCCTTATGAACCCTTTTGACAGTTCAATCGAGTCCTCTCTTCGAATATCGGTCTCCTCCTTGGGAAATCAGGTTGGTAAACATATTGTTTCGGGAATCATGGTTGAATATGAGGGTTGCTTGGGAGAGTATTGGAAGTTGGCTTTCGATGTAATTCCAAGTTAGAAAGTAAGGTGTTTCTGAGGGTGTCTTTCTTGATTCTTATGACAATCAACCGGTGTCTTCTTGCCATGAAAAGTCGTATCCGAGTCTCACGGGAAAGATGGGTGATGAGTCAGTTAGAAAGAGTCAATGTTTGCCCTTATGGACCTCTATCGGATTATCTTGATTGCTCTGTCCATGATTGTGTGATTCTATATGCACTACTCCTTGACCTACAGTTTCATCCTTAGTTTGAAACTGTGCTTACATGCTTGATGTCCATGATGACCATTGTGTGAGTCCGAGTACATATGTTACGCTCTATCATCCCGACATGATCTACTTAGTATATTGCATTGTCATACTAGGGCACGAATATATATGTCATATGCTAGGGAGTTGTATAATTGATGTCCTCCCTGTGAATAGGTTCATGATAGTGTGATCGTTTAGTTCTAGTATCACGATAGAGTGAGTCCCTTACTTGATGGATACATGTTATAATTTCATGTCAACATGCCTTATATGCTACGTAATCCTCAGTACATGTTATGATGATGATCTTTAATGTAAATTCGTGGTTGTATGACATCCTGTATCCATGCTGGTCACATTACTTAGGTCTCGTGTTCTATCATGGTTAGATGTCATTATAGCATGTCTACTTGACCTATCTTATTGATCTTACTGATGATTGATTGAGAGCATAAACCACATGATATGAGTCTATATGATTGTTGCTCCTCCTGAATTAGGTCCATGATAGTGTGATCATCTCTTCCTTGTATGAATATCTCGTAAGATGTCCTCCTTAGCATCTTTGCTGATGATGCCTCGATGCTTATCATTCATCTTATGACAAGAATCTATAGCATGCCCATCTATTTTGTATTCCTCATATTAACAATTGTTGATTATTCTATAATTTGTATTGTTATGTGTTAATTGTGCTAAATTGAGGATATGTTAGTGTGAATGAGTCTTGATAAACACATGTTTCCTCCCCGTATACATTGAATTGGACTCATGTCCCCGTATGCTAGTCATGTTGCCCCATTACTTAGACTTGCCTTATACATCGTTATATTCCTCTCATGTTACTACATCGTTGGAATATTATTGATTGAATTCTTGCATATTGTCATGTTAATCAACTAAATACATGTATGTATCATATGTCATGCTGAGCCATTAGTATCATGCAGGACCCTTGGTTGTGACTTGTGCGAATTTATACCTTGCCTACATTATTGCCGATTCTCTCTTGAACTAGGTCCTTGATAGTGTGGTTCTCCCTCTTTCTATCCTCGTAAATGTTTTACTTATCCGATTAGATTGATGTTGAATTCGATGGTCGACTTGCTTCCCGTGATGGTTAATCTAGCATGCCTACATGTCATCGCGCAGTGCTATTTCCCTATTACTCTATGATATTCTCTCGTGCTTGCATGAACGTATGACTTGACACCTCGCATGATCACACACCACGCTATATCATGATTTTGCATACGCATGACGCATAAATGTTAGAATGAATCTAGTCGAATTTACTTTGACGGCATTCATGTTCGATATATGCTATTAGTATCCTGTAAGGCTTATGATTCCAATATGACTCACTAAATGGTGACTTGCCATACTTATTCTATTACGTAAACATGCTTGTTCTATAATGTAACAGTTGTTATACCATTTTATGTGCACTATGATAGTTATCCCTAGCATGCTTAGAATCTATCGATGGTGATGTTCTCCTTGTCACTCCATGTAATGATGACTCATGCTCTATGAACATTATGTTGAATTCTTTTAGACGACTCTTGACTATGCCCTTGTCTTATCATGTATCACTAGCATCATGTAGGACCTATGTTTCTAAGTGTATCTTGTCGTATGATTACATGTCATTCTTAACCTACTATGTGCTTATTGCTGTTAGCTGTGATAATTACTATGCCGCTCTTATATATTCTCGTATGACACTTAGACTGGTTGTTATGATATACCTTGCCATGTTACATTTGACCTCACTTGCCCATGCTTATACGTTCTTTCATATACATGATGCTCGTTATCTTCATTAAATCCCGCATGACTTCGAATCATACATGATTATTGTTGGTTCCGCATAGCTTTCTTGAAGTTGCTAGGTATATCTGGTTCCATGGAATAATAGACTACTAGCTTGTCTCACATGCATCCGTGTAGGATTCGAGTGTGTCTTTTGGAATGAATATGTATGTTGTTCTTCTTGAGATAGGTACATGTTAGTGTGGGTTAGTGTGATTGATATGCTCTATGATGGATTCAACTTTGCTCGTCATAACTGTAACCTAATAGATTCCATAAGGGCATCGTTACTATTCCCGGGTCAGAGTCTTGTCTCTAGTCGTGTCATCTTTAGCTTTGATCCTTTTATCTCGGAGAGAAACATTGGGTCGTCCGCTCTTGTCACTCCCCTATCTCCACTAACATAGACTCCTCTGCGATACATTGAATGAGCGGCAGCATGGAAGAGGGGACGGAAAGTAGATGGCGATAGAGCAGCGCAGTGGAAGCGTGGGCCCATAACCCACGGGCCTCAGGATCGACGATGTCGATAGAACAAGCTTGCTTCAAGGATTGCGGTTAATGAGCGCGATGCAACTTGCAAGTGGGGGTGTCCTTTATTTGGATTGCTAATCCCTTCTGAACTTGTTGATGGTGATATTGCACTGACTTGATGTTGAAAATTGCCTGTTGATGTGATGACTTGGTAATGATTGTTTCCTGATTATCCGTTGTCTATGATGATATATATGATTCGATGCCTTACAGTCCTAATGTGCTATCATGACTTGACGTGATGTAACTCTGAGTTGCTAAGCATGATCTAAATTCCTTTCCTATATAGTATGAACTGCAAATGCTGAGAATCTGAACTATTTATTAGCTAAGATTATGATGAAACTTGCTAGCTTGAATTGACCAAAATCATATATGATGTTTTACAATCCTTGTTGAGCATGACGGTAAAATAAGACTTTTTGATTCATGTTGCAATGTTTAATGATGAACTAATGATGCTATTGATATAAATGCTAGTTGATATGAGGTAATCTTTATGTGTAATAATGTCCTTGATTGCTTCTTCTTTGAACGTGTGGGTGAGATTCTTTTGTGGAGTGGTCAGAGAATGGTGGGAGGAATTGAAGTGGTTAGAATGATCGATGGTAGTATGAGGTAAGTCACATGAGAGGGGTTTGGCTCAAGTAGGAGCGAGTGAGTTTGAGAGCTGTAAAAGGCGATGATTAGTGGTTTTCGATGAGCTTCTAGATGAATCTTAGGTGGGGGTACGGTTAGGATAGGCCGGTTAGGTGGTGATCGGGGTATTCCTATAGAAGAGAGGTGGTTAGAAGGGTTCTACGTTGTGATATCTTGGGAAGAGTGAGAAAAGTAAGAAATGACCTTTGGGGATATCGAGAACATAGTATGCAGGGGTGCTCAGGTGTGAAAACAGAGATAGGGGTTGGAGTCTTAGAGGTGGATTGTTAGTGAGAGTGCTTGGCGGGAAGAGGTGTGAGATTAAAGATCGAAATGAATTGGGGTTCTTCTGTGGGGTAGTATCCGAGTTGATGTTGATAGGTCTAGATGATGGTTGGTCTTGGCTTGAGAGTTGGGGACGAGCGGGCGGGGTTTGCGTTTTATTTTAACTCGTATAATGTGCAAAACCTTCTTGTTTATGTGAATATGTACTAGCATGATGTTAGATAGCAACCATGATGAACTTGATATGGCATTATATTACATGCTGACGTGCAATATTGAAGTCTAGTTGGCAGTGACAAGTGTTACCATGCTATGTTGATGCTTTGCGAGGTTGTTTTAGAAGCATGTTAGGATGTGTCGTGATATGATATATGAGATAATGATATGTTATTGTGTGGGAGCATGATGTTATGTTATGTGGTAGTAAACCTTATGTCGTATTCTATGGTTGGCAAGCATGATTATAGGTATGTTAGATGATGAATATGACTTGGAGCATGAATATGACTTGTGTGTATATATGAGATGATGGTGCATTACTGCTAATGATCGTTAGATGGCATCGTTATGAGTTAAGATGATGTCTGGAGAGCATGTTGACGTTTTGATGTTGATATACTGCTTGATCTCCCCTTTTGATTGAATCTTAATAGCATGACTTTGTTTGTATAGATGTGTTGATAAGTAGTTTCGTTTTGTTGACTTATGATGAAATTTCGCTATGGCTAACCTTGCAAGTACCAATGATTGACGTGTTATATATGTTATGATAATGCTGGATAAAAATTGGATAGGAGGACTATGTGAAATTATGCTAAAATGAGATCCCTTGTTGTGACTAACCCTACTATGATTGCGGTGGTGATATGCGATAGTGAGATATCTTTTATGACTTTTGGTATGATTTATGTTATGGGTAATCATGTTATGCGGTTGTGGTGTCGATTGGTTGAGATTATCACGATTGAAGTTGAGATTGCCATATGAGAGGTGGCTAATGATGCTATGAGTCGATGAGTTGATTTACTTATGTGCATGTTGAGTTGAGGATGATGATGAAATGATTTTGGAACCTAGGAAGGGAATATGGGATTATCCCTTAGAGGTGGATGATTCCACCTCCTACCTTCTGAATTTAATTGATTGATATGCGGGAAACTGATTTGGTTTTCGGGAGTTTTGACGAAATCTTGATTTGAAAGGATTTGATTTGTTTGGGTGTAAAGCTGTTTGATTAAACGTTGAATTTGAAGATTTTGAGCGGTTTTGAAAAGGACCAACTTGGGGTATTAAAGAAGTCGAGAGTTTCAATGATTTAGATGACAATCCTTCCATTTAAAAAATGCTTTGAGGTTTACGAACTAGATTTACATTATGACGTCTCACGAAGTGGATACAAGAATTATATAGGGGCTCTTATAGATTGCTTGCTAAGACCTAGTCGGGATGCTATAATACTTTTAGAGTTGTGGTACTTCCGAAAAGTCAAAGCGAGTATGTGATAAGGGCGCTTATTACACACTTGACAAGACCAATTGGAGATGTCACGACCGTGACTAGGATGTTGTGAGAGTCTCGGAAGAGGCAACCAAGATGATTACAAGATCCTTGGACATGGTCCTCGGACTCACCGATTGAAAACTTCATCCCCTTCGCTTTAAAATGATTTTAGTCTCAGGGACGAGACTTATTTTTAGAGGTGGATAAATGTAAAGACTGAATATATTCATAGTATTATATATTATTTTTTGAGAAAGGTAATAGATTATATTTGAGTAGATTTGAAAATTCGGAAATTTTTTAATATCCCGTCCTCGAGCAACGTGTTTTATTCTTAGTCTTTTCGAAGTAGATTCAGACATCATTTTAACATTTTGGGTTGTAGCAGATTTTAATTTCGTTTTTTAGTTTGATTAACGATAAAATTAATTTAATTTCGGTAATGATTTACAAATTCGATTTAGATTGTCTAGGGTCGGGATTTCACTTAGTGAGTCGAGCGTCGGGATTCCAATTTGTTATTTTGTGGGGACCCTTTCAAAATTTGTATTTACTCTCTCTCTCTCTCTCAGAGGAAATCGTTGAGGGCTGATTCCTTGCCTTGCAAATTAGCAACACACAGCTCGCATTTTTGTCGTCTAGCCTCATCCTCATCTGAAATTTGTAGCCAATTAGTCCCCCCTTCCTCTTTATATTGAGCCAAGCCAAAGACCCTCAATCCACAACCACACAAAGCTCTCTCCTCCTCTTTTCACTCCCTTCATAAGCTCAGAAAATTGCCTCTTCCATCACCAATTCACCAGTACGTCTTCCCCATTCCACTCCTCTGCTCCTGTCCCCAGTCACACACTCCGCCATCCATTTCTTCCGTTGAACAGCTGAGCTCTAGTTCCTCCTCCTCCAACCCTCTGCATCCTCGAAATCCGAGCTACAGCAGCAACGTCCTAGAGCCATCCGAGCCGCGTTTCGTCCCCTACATTCCGTTCGAAGGTCGACTTCTGATTTCTGTTTTGTATCAACTCAAATCCCCTTAAAACCTGCCCTTATTCAGTTGAGAATTGTCCTAGGTCGAGACCGACGTCGTCCCTCGTTGATTGAAGTCGGAATCCGCCATTTTCACCGGAGATTTCCCTCGGAGATGCCTCGCTAACTTTCTCCTCCTCCCTTCTCTATTGGTCGCATTGCCTTCTTTCTTTGATGGGTGTGGTCGGGATTGTATTTCGAGCCTCTGGGTAAACTTTCGAGTCGAACGGAGCTCCGGTGGCCTGAGTTCTTCTCCTTTCTTTCTTCTGCCTCCTGCGTCGTCCGAGTCTCAAAGCTCTGTTCGCTGGGAGGAAGACGATGTGGATTTGTTCTTCTTTTCTTCATTGGGCTGGGTTATGAGCTTGGGTCGGGTTATGCATCCGGATTCCTCCTCCTCCTTTCATTTCCTTCAGCACCGTGTTTGGATGTCAGATATGAGATCTGGGCGGAACCTTTCTCTTCTTTCCCTTCTGGATCCGGGTTTATCTTTCGGGTCTAGGCTGATCTGTTCCTTTTATTTGTGTTGGGCCTTTCCTTTACTTTTCTTTTCTTTGGACCGGGTGTCAGGTTGGGCCTGTCGGACGTTTTTCTTTCATTGTCTTGATTATATTATGTATTGTGATGATGATAGATATGTGTTATGTATATAATGTTATTTACTTATTATTCGTATTAATATTATTGTGATGATAATAAATATGATTTTATGAAAATTAAATTCCGAAATTGTTTTATACTCTGAAAATATTTTAAAAGTGTATTTTGAGATAAGTATTGCGCCGTGATTTACATAGGTGATCTTGGGGCTTTTTGGAAACGAAATATTTAACAAAAATAGTTGTTATTCATGATAAATATATTTATTGATGATAGATTATTTAGAAAGAGATTCTCAAGTTCGGAAATATCTTTTAAGGAATTGTGTGTGGAAAACCAAAATGCCGGAATTATTTTCATGGTATAGATTGCAAGTTGATTATAGATTTAATGTTTTATAAAGGGGGATTTAATTGGTATTATTCTAGACAAATATTGTTTGAACTATTTAAAAGGGGTTTGTGGTTTTGAGATCGAGATGCCGGGAACGTTTTGATAATATGATTTTGGGAAATTGGTTTTAAGGTTTAACTATTTAATGTTGGGATTTTTTTTGTCTTGGTTTGATGATGTTGGTTTTGAGAAGGAAGTTTCGGAGAATATTGCTGGTATGATTTTCTTAATGGGTTTGACTGGAAGGATAATTTTGGTTGATGTTGATCAAATCGGAAAGGTTTTGGAAAATAGTTTTACCATCGATTGGTTTTGAGGATGTTGAGATCTTGGGTTTCGTGAGTATGAATGTTGGTCCGGTAGCTTATGGAAGTGGCTTGATGATAGGTGTGTATTGCGGTTGGATTACTTTTGGACTTGCATTTGGGCCCTTACTTGCATTATTTTGCTGTTCTGCATCTTCAGGTAAGTATCCTATGGGGCTTACTCATTAACCTGGACCTCCTGCCTGATGTGTCATGTAATGTGTAATTTTGTTGCATATTAAAGCATGCCATGTAGTATCATGCTAGGATTGCATTGAACTGAGCATGTGTTTACTTTGTGTGTTTGAATACAGAACGACCGTTATCTGTGATAGTCCTAGAGTCTTTGCTATGGTCATAGGGTAGCCCAGCCCCATCGGGTGCCCTGAGTCTATCGAGTCGATATGAGCATGATATGATAGCCCATCACCATCGGGCAAGAGATGAGATAATATAAAATGATATGACGATGCCGTGGTTAGTGCACCACCACGAGGACATTGCTATGCTATAGCACCGAACTGGCAAGTCTCTGCACTAACGGGAAGGGGTGCAGAGGTAGGAGAGGGATATGCCACTTGGCATTGTCTTGGGCCCTTTACAGTTCTTTTCCGCATATTATATACATACTAGGGGCATGATAGTGTGATTTAAATCTTGTACTGCATTAGTCATCTTTTATTTAGGTATAGGCATGTTATGTTGCCTCAGCGCGGTCAGAGGACCCGCAGGCGATTACCGGGCCTGACTTCATGGATAGTGTTAGGTACCGCTGTTGTTTGCTTCTTGCTTCTGTGACGGGAATCTCATGGCGAACCGAACAACCTAGCTAATATTCTAACTTGATAAATGGCAATCACCCATTATGTTTTGGTTTTGACCCAACTCTGCCGTGGCACTTGTATCTAAACCTTGCTTCCGCTTTACTTTTGTTTGAGTTGAATTTCTGCGACTTTGATTGCTTGGGGTTCGAAATTCCCGCTTTGAATACTGATCTTCGAGGTTTGAAACCTCGACCCGTACTTGAATTGCAACATCTGTACGAAGGTATCCGACCTTCAAAACGTAACCCGGGTATTCATATCCGGGTCGTTACAGTTGAAGCCCCCCCCCCCCCCCCCCCAACCCTAGAAAAGAGAGGACTATTTTTTATATATCAGGTATTTGTTTGGTATAAAATTAAGTAAAGGGAGTATGGAATCAGAAAACAACGTTGGCTCAGATGGCAGGGGATGCGGGTGAGCTCTTTCAATGTCAATAGACGCGGGTTCGACTCTCAAAATTTCCACTTTTTGACTCTGTTTTTTCAAATCTTTTATAGGATAAAATTGAAAAGCCCCTATCTACATTTACAGTAGCCGCCCTCTTCCTTTGAATCCTTTCACCGATTCACAGTGTCACAGACAGTGAGAGAGAGCCAAGTCCGAGTCGAGCCCCTGACCCATCCAACAACCCGCCGCCGCACCCACCCTGGCACCGGCGCACCGCACCCACCCTTCAATTCGGTCGTTCTGAACTCCCTAGCCACTCGGCGAACACCCGCAGGCCGCAAGCCTTCAACTGTTCTTCTTCTATTCTTGTCCAACTCTACCTTCGAGGTTAGTTTTGTTGATTTGTGGATTAGAATTTGTGGATTTGTGAATCAATTTGGGTTAAATTTCGATTAGGGTTTGTGATTTTGCTAATAAATTGTGGATTGAGAATTAATTTGGGATAAATTTGGGAATTTGAGAATCAATTTGTGGATTGAGAGTAGGGAGTTTTAAGTTGAATTTTATATATTGATAGAGTTTGGCTTGAATGATTTGTTGGATTTGGGAAATTTTATTTGGTTCATAGGGATTTTGGTGAAGTTGCTGTTGTTGAAGATGCAAACCTATACTATTTTCAGCAATGTGGTCGTGGGTCTTTTATTTTTTAGTTTATTTTGTATATCATTCCCTTCTTCAATAACATATGTACTCTATTACTATTTTATATGTATAAAGCTTAATCAATTTTATTTTCCAAAATAATTCATAATGCAATGTCAATGAATTTAAGTGACCAAAAAACTCGGGTAAATTTTAATATAAAAATTAATTTTCTATTATAAAATAAATCATGGGTTAATCTGATCCTAAATACCTATAAATTTAAGATCCAAAAATTTTGAGTGTAAACTTTCATATAAAAATTATGCTAAATAACTAGTTTTTAAGGTCATTTGCCCTCGAAAATGGTCATAAGACGAAGATGGCCCGAAGGTCATTCAGCCCCCCCTTGACAAAATTTTTGGATCCGCCACTGTATTTGAGTAACACATATATGCAATAAAATAACGAAAAAATTAAACATGAATGCATAACGGGAAAAATAAACATAAATGCATAACGGTAAAAAAAATATGAATGCATGAATCTATGAATGCAACCCTCCCCCACACTTAAACTCTTCATTGTCCTCAATGAAAATCAAAGACAACAAATCATGAAATTATGAGAGAAAGAGGGTAAAGAATAACTCACATTTTGGGAAATGTTTTGGTGGCGAAGAGGATGAAGATTGACAACGACAATCTTGGAAGAAGAATGATGAAGAACGACAACGACGAAGACTGACGAACCATGAGCACAAATGAATGAAGATGACGAAGAATGAATAAAATGGGCTACGATGACAACGGACGAAGACTGGGCATCACTGCTGGATTCGCTGTCTGCGAGTATTGGTTCGCTAGCAGTGAGTGTTGTTCGCTGTCAGCGAGTTCCTTTCATTGTCAGTGAATGAAATCAGCTCCTATGTCGTCTGGGCGGCTGGACTCCCTGGCAGCGAATCATTATTCACTGGCAGTGAATTTAGCACAGAATCTCTATTCTTCGATCTTGTTCACTTGTCCCTGCATGGTTAGCTCAAAATATCTGAAAGCATCTATCTAACATATAAAGGATTAGGAAATTTCTAACTTATTAAAAGACAAACTAACTAGAAATTGAAATAACTAATTTAGGAAATGAACCTTGGGTGCCTCCCGAGAAGCGTCCTTGTTTATCGTCATAGACTCGACGGTTTATTCATCTGCGCGCTTAAGGCTCACTCGGACATTGCCAACGCCCTCTTTAGCAAATCAAACTTTGGTGCATACCATCTAGGTAGGCGAACACCACATATGAAGAAGCCGAAGTCAAAAGATGTAATGTTCCCAAGGATCTACATATTCACCAAAATCCACAAAAGTGTAAGAAATATCATTACCTTGCTCGGGAGCCACATAAATCGGCTCCGGACTTGGTTCCTCAATAGATGAGTTGGGGATGATTTCTATGGGCGGAGTAGGTGCCAAAATACATGGTTCCTCATGCGTGCACTGATGACACTCCATTTCAAGGGGCATCGGGCTCCTTTCTCCATCTTCGATTGAACCATTGGTGCTTGCGTCTTGGCTTCCCTCATATATCTCGCTCGCCATTGGTTTGAAAGGTAAGGGTATGGATGCCAACTTGTAGTCTTCTTCCACCTTTGCCATGTCACCCACGCAAAGGAAAAGATCCCACAATTTCGGCCAATCCAAACCATAAAAGCCTTCCTCTTTCAAAGATTGGGCGAATTCTCGTATCTCGGGAAGCATGCCATCTTGAACGCAAAGTACTTGTTTTATCAAATCATCTTGGATACCCCGTGAAGCACGTTCGTCCACTAAATCTTGCACTCTTGCGAGGTAATGGTGAAAGTATTCTCCCTGGTGTTGCCATAACTCCAACACCATTGCAAACAATTAGTAACGAGGTATCGTGAACCGTAAGATAGGTCCACGACGGGGTTAGATATATATACAAAAATTAATAAATATACAAAACAAAGAAATGAACTTGATTCCCCGGCAACGGTGCCAATTTTAACGGAGGGAAAGTCGTTGATTTACCTCGTCAAAAATAAATCCCAAACAAACAAACTAGTATAGTATGCAAGCAAGGGGTCGAACACTAGAGAATCAAGTATTTCTAAATATTGTGTATTTATCAATATAAAAAGAAAAGATTTTTATGAATGAAAATAAAAGAAAATAATATTGACAAAAGCAAATAAAGGATAGAAGAAAAGCGTTTCAACCTAACAGTTCTCGACTTTGGTTGGTTTTATTGGTCATCGAATCCTTTTCAAGTTGTTATCTTTTCCTATGAATTCCTCTCGTCTTGGTTTAAGTAGATTTAAAGTCCTACGAGTCCAATTAATCCCTTACACCTCAATGCAACCCTAACACGGTCAAGATTTAACAAAGAGATAGCAAATAGTCCCAAGAACTTGAGCATATAAATAACACCAATTAAACACGGTAAATCAATGTTTAAGATATATGTCAACTCCCTACATAATCATGCTTCAAACACGGAATCCACAATCTTATGCGTGCTACTATGGAAATAACACAAATATAAAAGTATTAAATCCTAGCAAGAAATCAATATTATCAAGGTAGATAATCAAGATAACATCAATAACATAATCAATATCACACAAAGAAGTTGAAAGAATTATAGAGGAAAAATAACTTAAATTAGAAACTCACAAACCACCAACCAAGTCTCGAAAGTGTAGGCGAAAACTAGAAAGTTAGCCAAACATGGCTTACCTAAACTTTCTTCTCTTCTATGGTGATTGCTCTACTTGAATGTAAATGAAATCTAACCCTAAAGATCCTATTTATGACCCTAAAGTTCTGAATAAACAAGGTAAAAGATAGATAAATTAGATAGAAACTTCCTAATAAAAACAAGATAAAAGATAGAGATTTCCTAGTATAATCTCGCGGTAGATTTCGCTGGCAGCGACTACCTTTTCTGCTGGCAGCGAGTTATTATGGATGCCTTTCTCAAGCCTCTTCGGTTCCGCTACTAGAGAAGATTTCCGCTGTCGCGAAAACACATTTCCGCTGGAGCGGATCCACTCGCTGGCTCTCGGGCTGACTCGGCTAGCTAGCAGCGAGTCGGGCTCGCTGGCATCGAGCCTTGCTCAAGCACTTGCTCAGATATGATGTCGCTGACTTCACTCACTTGCAGCGAGTCTGCATTCACTGGAAGTGAGTCGTGCTGGCTCCTGGAAATGCTCCTCGATGACTCCACTCGCTGGCACCGAGTCCGAACTCGCTGGCAGCGAGTCTTGCTCAGGTCACCTACTAGACATGATGTCGATGACTTGATCGGCTGCAGCGAAAAGTGATTCGCTGTCAAAGAATTTCCAGCAGAACACCATCACGTAGATCTTTGAAAGAGCTTTCCAACGCATGCTCATATGCATCGATTGGACATCCGAGGCCTCCGAAAGGTGCGTTACAAGTTCAGCTCACCGGGCAGACAGCTTTCGCGACTCGCCCTTGTTTTCACTCTTAGACCTCGATTTCGTGCTCCGTTGCTCCTTAGGTTGTTCCATGCTTTTTGGGACTTCTTCCTTAAGCTCTCTCAAGTCTCGCCTTAGCCTTCGTTATCTCCGTTCCTCGTGTTCTTTGCCTTGGATCTACGAATCTACATAAAACCATCGAAATAGCGTAGATTCCGAACTTTCCCACAAAATGAGGGTTAATCAAATTAACACCAAAACATGATTATATAACAATGAAATGCATCTAAACTAATCTATGATGCCTATTGGAATACGCCTTATCAATGGTATTGAGACATTGAGTCCTTCAAGCATCTTCACGAACCGTTGGAACTTCTTTTCCACTGGGTCCTTAATCACCTTCTTTGATGGGAATGGCAACACCTTCTTATTCCCTGCGGATGGAGTGAGATTGATATCGACTGGATGGGGGTCGACATCGACTGGAGGAGTCGATTTCTGTGGTGACTCATCAGTAGTGTCGACATCGACGTCACCTTGGTCGACATCGACAGGGGGGGTTGATATCGATGTTCCTTCTGGGGCCTTCTCCTCCGCTTTTTACTCGGGCATTTGTAATTGACACCCACTCCTTAGATTCATCGCCGCTATGTGTCCAGTAGTTTTGACCTTTTGGTTAGGTACAGTTGATCCAGGGAATGATCTTGACGCTTTGGGTATTGCTTCCGTCAATTGACCCATTTGGGTCTCCATGTTGTGCTTCCAAACGTCTATCTCACCAAGTCTAGAGTTGATGCCCTACAGCTGAGTATGCATGGAGTTATTGGCTTGTTTGAACTCAGTGTGGTTTCTCCGAATCTCATCAAGAATGATCTGCATGTCATCCTTCCTCGTTTCTCGCTCAGGGTGCCCTGGTGCTCCATATGGTGGGGGATCCCTTTGTTGATAGAATCTTTGATCTCCCCAATACTGCTGATTGCCCCCTCCATAGGGGCCTCTCGTCCATTTGGCTTCCTCATGTTATTCCGGCATGGATACTTGCTCAATATGTGGACATGCATTAGTGTTATGCCTTGTTGAGCCACATTCTTGATGAGTTTGATTGTTGCTCAGGAACTTGACTTGCTTTTGAAGACGGCGTGTTTGATCGTTGTGGAATTATTGCCGCACATCAGGATCTATCTCCTTTTGAGGCTCATATAATGGCATTGATGGGGCAGGCCTTGAGTCATAGGCCGCAACAGTCCCATAAGTGTTATCAAAGTTCACGAGCCTCTCAATCGTCTCCCAGGCCTCCGTTGGTGTAAGCTCAATGTACCAATAGGAGGTATATGAATTGATCCTCTCCTTATTCAGCACATCAAAGGAATTGTAGAATATCTCCTGGATGACATATGGAAGTTGCCCATGGATCGGGCATGATCTCAGCAAGTCCTTAAAACGCCGTTTTAGAGGGAGGAAAGAATTTGTTTAGGAATGTGTCCTTCACCTATGCCCATGTCCTCAGTGAGCGTGGAGCCAAACTTTCTAGCCATTGCAATGCCTTCCCTGCCAAAGACCATCGAAAAGATTTCAGAATCACATGCTCTAAATTTACACCATCAGCAATAGTTTCTCATAAATCTATAAAAGTAGAGATGTGTTGCAGTGGGCATTCATTTGGTCTTCCTTCAAAAGTGTTTCTTTTAATTTCATATAGGAAGTTAATCTTAATTTCATAATTGGAAGAAGGAATTAGTATAGCGGATTCAGGAACATGAAACGGCGGATGCATGTATTGCATCGCCGTCTATGGATACTGATTTAGTCGCTCTTAGGCTTGTCTACACGCATCCTCCTCCCTATCAGCACGGGCTCGCTCTGCAGCAGCGGAGGCCATCTCAGCAGCGATTGTAGCATTATGGTCCTCAATCTCTTTCCTCAACCACTCTATGATCTCAACCTGTGTCTCGTTGTCAGCCATGATTTGAATAGGTTTGTTGCAAAGATGGAATAAACGTTCAGGCTCGTCTAGGCTTTCCAGAAAAGGTCTACGATCAATGCATCGCATAAACCTGCAAACCAAGCTCTAAAAGATCGTGAGAAAACATAGGTGGCGATTGTTTGTCTCTCCGGCAACGGCGCCAATTTGTTCGTCTAGGGGAGGTGCGATTCAAATATTCAAATATATATCACAACTATGCTAACTCCCTATTCAAGAAAATAAATACCAGAATCCCTCCCGATGTAGTGGTAGGGTAATTTAGGATCGAATCCACGAGGAGGTATGTCAGCGCTTCCCTTGTTGCAATCACGATCAAGCTTTCGACCTCAGGGGACACTCGATATCGAGGTGTCTGGTCGATATTGACCCCAGTTCTAGTCGATTTCCAGCAAAGTTCCTGCAGAAGACAAAAGCAAACACAGTCGACGTCGAGAGAGACCTCGATATCGATGTTAGTGCTCGATATCGACCTTGCTAGTCAATTTCGATGTTTGTCACATAAACTTTATAACGTAACCTATGTGTCGGAAAAGAAGTCCGAAGAGCTTAGAATGGTAAAGGAAAGATGGACATAAATAAAAACTCAACTTTTTATGTAATTCAATAAACTTAAAGCTTCCAAAGTCGGGGATTCATGCCACAACGATAACAATGCAAGTATGATGCTAAAGTTATGAAATTTAATGTTTTTTCGTCAAATAACTTTTGTTACCAACACTTAGGTGATTAGAGGCTCTCACATAAATCCTAAGAGTTACTATCCAGTTCATGAAAAATCCAAGTTCACAATATGATTGGTTTTCGCTTCAATAATGCAAATAATGAATCTCCCCAACTTTCGCAAAGGATCCTGCACAGGATAGAAGATGGAATCGCATAAAAATCATACCTTTGATGCACTTACCCTACATTGCTATCGTCGGGCTCTCCCCAACACTAGAAGTGGGTTGACTACTCGCGTCTCATCGTTGAACTCATCATCATCATTGAAAAGAAAACTACTTTGATTTAAAACTCCGAAAGAAAGATTACAACCGAACCAAGCCACTCCGCTCTCATTTACACACCCAACTCCACTCGGCTCTCCTCTCTCTCCCTAAAAATTCTATGCGATAAAACTAAAACTTGTTGTTCTTTATGTTTGAATAAACTCAGCCCTAACGCCCTCTAGATATAGATCTCAAATCTTGCTAGTCAAGGGTTCGATAACTTATCTTTATTCTCTAAGATAAAACTTAAATAAAGTACAAACTAAAAATTCCATGGTAAAACTAGTAAAGGATGAAGTCTGATGCATTGGATAGAAGATCTCGACTTTAGGATAGACGTGCAAGCTTCGGATAGAATTCTATCCAAATCTGAGTCGGACTTCTCCTGCTGGACAACATCGATATCGACCATGTACATTGATATCGACCTCTCTTTAACTATATCTCGAGTAATCCTCTTTCTCCTAGGACTCGCACTCAACTTCTATCAATATCATCGATCTAGGCCACTCGATATCGACCTCAGACATCGATATCGACCTCTGCTGTGTCGACATGCTCTGTTTCTCCTCTGCTCGATTCCTGGTTGCTCTGTTCACTCAATGTCGAGGTTCATAGTCGATCTCTACCTCTTCAGAAGACTTTGAGTTCTTTTTTCCGCTCTTCCAAATCTGTCCATTTTCATCCTGTTTTCTGCGAAATCACATAGAAACTTGTGTAGACCCATATATTTGACAATAATGCAAAAACTACACTAATCTTATGATTTCCCACTAATATGCATGCAAATGATGATGAAATGGACTTAAATGTGCATAGAAAATATGGCTATTTGCGCGCACATCACTGTTACTGACATCAAAATCGACTGGCAAGGTCGATATCGAGCACTAACATCGATATCAACGTCTCTCTCGACGTCAACTGCTTGCTTTTGTCTTCTGCAGGAAACTCACAGGAAATCAACCAGAACTGAGGTCGATATCGACCAGACACCTCGATATCGAGTGTCTCCTGAGGTTGAAAGCTTGATCGTGATTACAACTAAGGAAGCGCTGACATACCTACTCATGGATTCGATCCTGAATTACCCTACCACTATATCGAGAGGGATTCTTGTATTTATTTGCTTGGATAAGGGAGTTGGCATAGTTAGAGTTTATATTTGAAAATTTTATTTAAGCAAAATATACCTCCCCTAAACAAACATTTACATCTTTATTTGCCTACCGTTCGTTGAGTTATCGAAAAACCCAACACCCCTGGTTTATTTCTCATAATTGCTCCTTTGCCATCCTTATTTCTTCGGCGTTTCTTCGCCGACAAGAACCAACCTTTCTGCAGGTACACATCGATATCGACGGTCTTCTGTGTCGATCCCAAGTCTCCTTGCACAAATTAGCTGAAGTCGATATCGACCACCTACATCGATATCGACCACCCCTGTGTCGACTAGCAGTCTTCTCAGTCTGTCGATTTATGCACTAACATCGATATCGACCTCCCCAGTCGATATCGACTGCTTGTTTTTGTCTCTGCAGGTCTTCTGTTGTAGGAAGCATCGACAGCCAAGGTCGACGTCGAGGTATGTGCTCGAGATCGAGGCTTGTGGTCCAGCATTCAGGACGTGCCTTGAACGCTACTAGGATCCCGCTGACTCGCTTCATCGTGGATCGAACCTGATTCCCTACTACTATAGCTGGGAGTCTTGAATTTATTTGAAGAGGCTAAGAGTTGTATTGTTTTATATTTTATTATATATTTCGATTAAATTCTCCCCACGTTAAATTTTGGTGTCGTTGCAGGGGAAGCTATCAATCGCGCCCTAGTAGTTTATTTTCAAGATCCTTTTTAGTTTTGTTTTATAGGTGTATGCGATGTGCTGATCACCCACCTAAATTCGAAAGAGTAGACGATCCATAACGCTATCTCCATCTAAGGGCTCGAGTTATTAGAATCATGGCGGACAACGAGACCCAGGCGCAACAAATTGAACGCCTAAAGAAGGAAGTAGAAGATTTCACCGCCAGAGAAGCGGCACAAAAGGAAGTGTGCTGAAAGGGAGGAGGAAGGTAGGAGACGATATGGAGTTCAAATCAACGCCCTCCCACAGAATGCAAAGAAATACATGCATCCATTGCTCACAATGCCTGAATCGACGATTCTTATCCCTACTTCCAATTTTAAAATTAAGCCAAATTTCCTTACTGAGATTAGGAGACACCAATATGAAGGAAAACCTAATGAATGCCCTATGGCACATATATCAACCTTCTTAGATCTCTGTGATACTATTGCTGATGGACAGAGTCTTGAATATGTCCAACTAAATGCTTTTCGTTGGTCCCTTACAGATAAAGCATTGCAGTTGTTGGAGAGCTTAGCCCCAAGATCGCTCTGCACCTGGAATGAAGTCAAGGACACGTTCCTGAACAAGTTCTTCCCTCCATCCAAGACGGCGTTGATCCGACAAAAAATCACGGCTTTCAAACAAAAGCCTGGTGAGGCTCTGGCGATAGTTTGGGAAAGGTTCAAGGACCTATTACGATCATGCCCGACGCATGGCCAACCACCGTACATGATTCAGGAGATTATTTAGAATGCTCTTGATGCTGGAACCAAGGAGAGGATCAACACCTACACCTTCTATGGCTACCTTGAACTCGCTCCACAAGAGGCTTGGGACACCATAAAGAGGTTGGTGGAGTTCGACAACACATAAAGGGACTCTTGAGGCTTCCGACACACCATCATCGTCGAGGAATGCCCCATATATACCATTATATGAACCCTCTAAGGTAATCGATCCGGACGTGAAGGAGCAATTCCATAGAGATCAACTTCGAAAGCTCCAAAAGCAAGTGAGGTTCCTTTCAGCGAAACAAGATTGCATCGAATGCGGATCGCAGCAACACACCACCATCGAGTGCCCCCATGCTGAGCAAGTGCAACTAGCGGAGACTCATGAGGAAGCCAACTGCATGAGGGGTCCCAATCACCAATATTGGGGAGACCATAGGTTCCAACAACCACAAAGGAACCCGGTTAACCCTAGGGATCCTCCACTCTATAGAGCTCTTGGGCACTCGGAGAGAGACCAACGGAAGGATGATCTACAACTTGTGCTAGATGAGATAAGGCAGAATCAGGCTAACAATGATCAATCCAACAATGCAATCCATTCTCAACTCAATCACCTTACTACAAGGATTGGGGAGATGGATATTTGGAAAAAGAATGTAGAGACCCAACTGGGTCAATTGGTGGCACAAATCCCTAGACCGTCCGGAACGTTCCATGGGCAACCAACTACAAATCCTAATGGGCAATCCGGGTCGGGCCACATCGCAGCCATGCACCTAATGAGTGGCAACACACTACAAAAGCCACTAACGGAAGCGAAGGAGAAAGTTGCAGATCCAGTCGACATCAACAGACCAGCCGATGTCGAGTCCGACGTCGATATCGACCCACAGATCAACCCCCAAGTCAACGTCAAGGCCACTGCAGAGCACTCGGAGTCACAACAGCAGTCGAAATCCACTATCCCAGTCGATATCGACCATATCCCAGTCGACATCGACACCCAACAAGCCCCTCCGACCACCATTTTGGCTTCTCCTCCAAAGAAGACATTGCCCTTCCCATCCAAAGCAATGAAGGACCCCACCTAAGGTAAGTTTAGGTGCTTTGTAAAGATTTTTCAAGGACTTAACATCACTATTCCCATTATAGAAGCCCTATGAGAGATGCCCACCTATGTCCGATTCCTCAAAGACATCCTTAGCAAGAAGCGGTCCATGGTAGAGATGGTAGAGGAGTGCTCAAAGATGGACTTCCCAGAGAAGAGGAGTGATCCAGGGAAGTTTGCAATCACCATGGGGCTTGGCCAACATCGCTACAAGGCCCTATGTGACATAGGGGCAAGCATAAGTCTTATGCCTCTTTCTATTTGGCAAAGGGTGAACATTGGAACACTTGAACCTATGGATATGAAGCTCTATATGGCTGACAACTCATTCGTCAGGCCCACAGGTATAGTTGATGACGTTTCGGTAAAGGTAGGTAATTTCTTTGTGGCTACTGATTTTATTGTATTGGAGATGCCTGAAGATCCTATTGTACCTATCATCCTTGGTAGGCCTTTCTTAGCTACTGTTGATGCCAATATCAATATATGTCGATGATTACTAACCTTTACTATAGGGAACAAAGTGATAGAGTTGTCCTTCAACCCCACAATGAAGGAGGTTAATGGAATGGAGATCAAGTCGGTCTACACCAGCATCATTGATTGCAAAGATCCGATGGAAAGGGCCCTAACTCATGAGGAAGCCCTAGCCATAGCTGTAGAGGAGCTTACCGACGAGGACATTGAGGAGTTCCAGGCTACATGCACGAGTGATAAGGAGATCTTCGACGATGCTTTATCCATGGAGTTCGAAGAAGAGTTCGAAATCAACCAAGAGAGGTCGAAATCGACCATCTCACTCGATATCGAGTGCCCTTTGTTGTCATCGACCCACTCAGTAAGTCAGGTTTGTCCTCCTTCTTTTACAGGCAATATCGAGCATCCAAAGTCGACTACAAAGGTCAAAATCGACCAGTCCATATCGACTACATACATGGAAATTGACCAGCCGACATCGATTGAAAAGGGTCGAAATCGACCAGGTCCCCTCGACATTGGACAGCTCAGCAGCCGAGTTATGTGCTGAACTTTCAGTCGATATTGACTATTCCAATTCGAACACGACTTCTTTTCTGTAGGAATACTATGAAGAGTCCCAATCAAAGTTGGCATCGCTCTATGCTTGGTCCACGCCAACTCTAATAGCTGATTTGGGAGCTTCAATCAAGAGAATTGAGACGGATTACCTACGTGAGGTCATGAAGACGGAGGAGGTAGAGCCAATCTTTATCCCACAAGGACCTTCTCTGGTGCTGAAGCCTTTACCCGACACACTTAGGTATGAGTTTCTTGGTCCCAATTCTACTTTTCCTGTGATTATCAATGCTACACAAACCACGTAGGAAGTAAATAAGCTTATGGAAGTGCTTCACACTCATCGAAAGGCAATTGGGTACTCTCTTGAGGACATTAAAGGTATTTCCCCCGCTACATGTATGCATAGAATCCTCCTAGAGGATTATCATAAGGCCTCCATAGAACACCAACGGAAGCTCAACCCAAACATGAGAGAGGTGGTGAAGAAGGAGATCATGCGCATGCTGGATGCATGAATCATCTATGCCATCTCCGACAGCGAATGGGTGAGCCTAGTTCATGTGGTGCCTAAGAAGGGTAGAATGACCGTTGAGGAGAATGAGAAGGGCGAGCTTGTGCCAAAGTGAATAACAACTAGTTGGCGAATGTGCAGTGACTATATGAAGCTCAACAACGCCACTAGAAAGGATCACTTTCCCCTTCCATTCATTGACCAGGTATTGGAAACACTTGCTGAACATGATTACTTTTGTTACCTGGATGGATATTCTGGCTTTTGGCAGGTCCCTATTTATCCTGACGATCAAGAGAACACCACCTTCACATGTCCTTATGGGACTTTTGCATATAGGAGGATACCTTTTGGGCTCTACAACGCCCCCACTACCTTTCAAAGGTGTATGACGGCCATCTTCTCCGAAATGATAGGGGACATTGTGGAGGTATTTATGTATGATTTCTCTTTCTATGGAAATACTTTCCACGTTTCTCTTGCTAACCTTCGCAGCGTACTTGCACGATGTGAGGAGACAAACTTGGTTGTCAATTGGGAAAAGTGCCAGTACTTTGTGGTAAGAGAAGGGATTTTGCTAGGCCACAAAGTCTTAAAAAGGGAAATTGAGGTGGACAGGGCAAAGATAGAGCTTATTGAGAAGTTGCCACCACCTTCATCTATTAAGGACATAAGAAGCTTCCTTGGTCATGCAGGTTTCTATAGGAGGTTCATTCAAGATTTTTCTAAGATTGCCAAACCTTTAACTAACCTACTAATGAAGGATGTTATGTTTGTGTTTTCTAGTGATTGTCTTGAAGCTTTCAACAGGTTGATGGAATCTCTTGTATCCGCCCCTATCATTCAATCGCCAGATTGGTCGCAACCATTTGAGATCATGCGCGACGCAAGCAATTATGTCGTAGGTGCTGTCCTAGGACAAATGAGAGACAAGAAGCTTCACGCCATCTACTATGCAAGGAAGACTCTTGATGCCATTCAAACTAAGTACACCATGATGGAGAAAGAGTTCTTGGCGGTGGTCTTCACTTTTGAGATGTTCCGCTCGTACTTAGTGGGCTCTAAGGTAATTGTTCATACTGACCATGCACCTCTTAGGTACTTAATGCCGATCATCTCTCACGTCTACCCAAAGGGCTTCTGGATGAGTCACATGACAACATTCCAAGTGATGACTCCCGCCTTGATGAGCACTTGATGAAGCAAAGAGGCAAAATGGCAGAAAGTCCACTCGATATCGACCATACCAGGTCGATATCGACTGCCCCTGAGGTAAGTTTCTGCCAATTTCGACTAACCTTGACGACAGGTTCATAATTGCAAAGGTCGAAATCGACCACCAGATGTGAAAATCAAGTGCCAGAATTGAGAAGCCCACATCAACTGACATACTTGATGCAGACTAGTCGAAATCGACCACCTTCTAGTGACTCCGATGGTGAAGAAAAGGTAAGCTCCGGTGAGGATTTCTTCTTTACTCCTCCCTCTAGTGTTGTTCATGAGTTATTTGCTGTAAGAGGGGTGAAGGTGCCTTGGTAGGCGGATTTGGCTAACTATATTGCAGGAGGCGAGATGCCTTCAGGCTTAACTTCGCAGCAGAAGTAGAAGTTTTTGCATGACGTCAAGCAATACTATTGGGTTGAACCCTACTTGTTCAAGCAGGGAAAAGACCATATCTTTCGACGTTGTATCCCGGAGGAAGAGGTAGAGAGTGTGATTCGCCATTGTCATTTTCTCCTTACAGGAGGCCATGCTAAAGGATTCAAGACCGCGGTGAAAATTCTTCAATGTGGTTTTTATTGGCCTAACATTTTCAAAGATGTGCAAAACTATGTAACCTCTTGTGATGAGTGTCAACGAGCAGGAAATATCACATGGAGGAATGAGACACAACTCACATGAATTCTGGAGGTAGAGCTCTTTGATGTATGAGGTATTGACTTCATGGGACCATTCTCTACTTCAGGCCCCTACAAATACATTCTAGTAGCGGTGGGCTATGTCTCAAAATGGGTTGAGGCCGTGGCAACTAGGACCAACGATGTGAAGGTAGTCTCTAAGTTTATGAAAACTAACATCTTTCCTCACTTTGGTGTTCCTAGAGTTCTTATTTCAGATGGTGGCTCGCATTTCATTGAGAGAGGCTTTGAAGCACTTTTAGCCAAGTATGGGGGTGAAATATAGGGTGGCAACGCCTTATCATCCCCAAACTAACGGTCAAGTGGAAGTCTCCAATCGCCAAATCAAAGCCATCCTAGAAAAGACGGTATCCCGCTCGAGGAAGGATTGGTCATCCAAACTAAATGATGCGCTCTGGGCCTACCGAAGGGCCTATGAGACACCACTTCTTACAATTCCTTACAACTTAGTATATAGTAAGTCATGTCATTTGCCCGTTGAACTTGAGCATAAGGCGATGTGGGCTCTCAAAGATCTCAACATGGATTTCGACGAAGCTTGGAAAAGAAGGTTCGTTGACTTGCAAGCTTTGGAGGAGTTGTGCCTAAAGGCATATGAGAATGCCAAAATCTACAAGGAGCGCACAAAGAAGTGGCACGATAGGAAATTGGTGCAAAAAACATATGAGGTAGGTGACAAAGTCCTTGTTTTTAACTCTAGACTTCGCTTATTTCCAAGGAAACTAAGGACAAGATGGAGCGGACCTTCCAAGGTTCATCAAATTTTCACTCATGGAGCGCTGGAGTTACTTTACGACGATGGTTCCACCTTTAAGGTAAATGGCAACCGGGTAAAGAAATATTATGACAAAGAAGACCCGAAAGAAGAGATTCGCGCCACCCTGGTGTTGAACTAGCGCAAAAAGGGAAGTATGTCAAGCTAGGGACTTAAACTCAAGCGCTTCCGGGAGGCAACCTGTTCTTTTCTTTTTCTATGTTTTTTTTTAGTTTAGTTTATATCTCTTTTACATTATTCGTGGCTATTTTATCTAAAGTGAACCAGTAGATCGATTTCCCCGGAAAAGAGGTCGAAATCGACCTGCGATGTCGATATCGACTGGTCGACACGAGAGCATCTCGAGCACTATCTGGGCTAGACCTGAGCTCCCCCACCCCACACACCGCGAGATTGAGACTTTGAGGTGGATGCTATTTGAGGATGACCCCTTACCTTTCATGTATGCCTGGCTCGAGCACATACTAGAGCACCAACGCATGATCAACACTGAGATCCTGGATGGCTGCATGGTGGCTATCTTAGCCCAGGCCTTGGGCGTGCATGTTGAGAGGTATACCGCCTATGAGCTCACCTTTCTTGATTCTACTGTTTTACGACATGGAGGAGTGATCGCAGCAGGTCCACTTGTATGAAGGCACCCCCAAACGGGGATGCCCCTCTGCCAAGACTACATGTATCTTTTGTATGTCCCCGATTGGTACCAGTCCTGCACTGGGCAGCCATATCACACGAACATAGATCCCACTGCTGACCCCACACTCAGGAGGAGGCCCCCCCTTTACAACCACGATGCAGACCTGGAGGCCATGTCTTGGGAGGCAGATCCCCACTCTAAGCGAGTACAACAGCCCCCATCCTATCAGGGGGGTAATGACGACGGGGAGGACGATGATGACGACGTTGATGATGCAACTGGTGGTAGAGATGGTCTACAAGGGTCCCACCACAGCTATGTACCTCCACCTCCTCCGCCCTTCCAGCCAGCCTACTCTACTTAGTGGCAGGACGATGTGACTGCCTGCTTCTCCAGGTTGGAGGTGTTTGTAGTTGAGATACGCGATGATTAGCGCCGCTTTGGCAGGATGCTGGAGGGATTGGGCTCCTACTTGGGCTATAACTTCGATCAGCAGGGTCCCAGCAGCTCCACATTTTAGCAAGGTGGCCCATCCTACTACCCAGGGTCGGCCCCTACACAGGACTGGCCCATGCTTCTGCCGCCTCCTCCGCCTCCTGAGAAGTGATTTTTAGAGTAAGTGAGAGTGAGTGTTCCCCATCCCCTTTACTTTGCTTTTCAACAGTGAGGACACTGTAATTTTTAAGTATGGGGTGGGATTCAAATTGGACATTATAACTTCTTTATCTTATTGTGGTTATGGTTAAAACTTGGCAACTTCGCTTGTATTTACCTTTTATTTGCTTTATGTTTTATTTTTCTGCATTACATCATGTTTAAAGTTTATTCACTTTAAAGTTTAAGTTGTTAGTCTTTTAGTTTATTATGTTTTATAAAAATGTCAAAATCCAAAAAAATAGAAAAATGTCAAAAATACAAAAAATGCATGTTTACTCTTTTAAGTTTGTTTTAAACCCTACTTGATGTGCTATGATGAAAACTCAATAGCTGACTTGATCATGTAAATCCTATGGCATGTTTGAATGGTTTAGCCGAAGTCCTTAAAATGGTTTTTATGTAGATTGTGAACTTGTGATGAAATTGAGCACGTATGATCCTAAACTAAAAAGCAAATCCAACAAAAATTATCCTTCTGAGATTTTTGCCCCATTACAACCCCGCCAAATGGAGTCTTCTTTGATGTCTTCCATTGAGCGAAAGTCCTCCTGATAGTTCTTATTGGATTTTCGTAATTGGTTGCGAAGTGGATTATTTTAAATTGCAATGTTTATGAGATTGTATTTGGAATTGAGTTAAGAGTTGATCTTCATAACCTAAACACATGAGAGTTGAGTGCAAACACATTATCCTTGTGAGGTTGGATCAAAATTGCATATGCCTATGGATCACCTAAATATGTGCTATGTGACGTTAAATTCGCTTGCTTTGCTACAACTTATGATGTTACTTTTGACAAGGGCGAAGACCTGAAGGTTGTATTGTAGGTGTTGGTTATTTCTTGGTCATTGCTTGAGGACAAGAAAGTCTAAGTATGGGGTATTTTGATGTACATATTTGTAACCATTTTATTCGCAAGTTGTGACTTCATATTCCATTCGATTCCTCAAATAAAGGTTAAAAATAATATAAATTTGTGTAGAATGAGCGAAGGTGCAAGAAATAGAGTCTGCACAAGTTTTGGTTTGAATATGCAGGAATGTCAGCGGACTCGGAGTCAAAACGAAGAAGCCAAGTGAAGCTGAGAAGAGGTCGATATCGACCACCAACATCGATATCGACTACAAACATCGACACAGAATCTGAGTGTCGAGATAGACCACACATACCAACCAAGAAGACACTCAATATCGACTACCTGAGGTCGATATCGACCTTACACCAGAAATTGAGTGGAGAAGAACCCGTCAAGCAGAATCAGAGAGGTCGATATCGACTACTCTGGTCGTTATCGACCACACTTCGACACGGGATAGACACGTTTTTCATGACTCGGATTGGAAATTCTATCTTCTAAAGCCCAAATTATCTTGTAAATTTAGATAGATTACACTTGAGATTATTCACTTTTTACCATAAAGATTTTTTAAGTTGTTTTAGATTTTTACCAAAATAAATGATCTATCCTACTTGTTTGGATAAAGTTTAGAGATTAGATAGAAGATACTATCATTAGATAGCAAGGATTAGTAGCCTATAAATAAAGCCCTAGGGGGCTGGTTTTTATTGATTCAAGCAAGAAAGACACAATAGCATTAAGCAATAAAGTTAGAGTTTTAGGTTTTTAGCTTTAGGGTTTCGGCGCTTGCGATAGTTGGCGTTGAGATTGTAAAGATTCAAGTTTCTTCATCAATGCAAGTTTAATTCCTTTCCATTTGAAGCATGTCTTCTTTCAACATGAGTTAGTAGTCGCCCTTTCTTCTAGGATCGGGGTGAGACTGATGATAGCCATGGTGGTAAGGTTTATATGTCGCTAAAGAAGGTATCTTTTATCTCGCTCTACCTTGTTCTTCAGCTTTAAATGCGAATTTAAGGAACTCATGTTGTGGAACTTGGGTAGTAATTAGGGTTTCTATACGAAAGTTTATAAACTAAATTATGACAAAAGGTAGACGCAAATTAGGTTAATTTATTGAAAGATATCTTTTCCTATTTGCCGGTTTAGGTGAAAGCCTTCTCCTTTATAATAAAAGCATGCATCTTTAGTGATTTCTTACTTATACTATCACGGTTGTTGTCGCGGTAATCCCTGGCTTTGGAAGATCTTTTCTTTATTAGTTTACATCTCTATTTGCTTGTCGTTCATTGAGTTATTTCTGATCATTGCTCCTTTGCCATCCTTATTTATCAAACCTTTCTTCGCCGACAAGAACTAACCTTTCTGCAGGAACACATCGATATCGACCCCCAACATCGATATCGACCACTTTGCCAGATCGGTAGTCTTCTACGTCGATCTCGAGTCTCCCTGCATGAATTAGCTGAAGTCGATATCGACCACCTACATCGATATCAACCACCCTTGTGTCGACCGAAAGTCTTCTGAGCCAGTCGATTTCTGCACTAACATCGATATCGACCTCCCCAATCGATATCGACTGCTTGTTTTTGTCTCTGCAGGTCTTTTGTTGTAGGAAGCATCGATAGCCAAGGTCGACGTCGAGGTATCTGCTCGAGATCGAGGCTTCTGGTCGAGCATTCAGGACGTTCCTTGAACGCTACTAGTATCCCGCTGACTCGCTTCGTCGTGGATCGAACCTGATTCCCTACTACTATAGCGGGGAGTCTTGAATTTATTTGAAGAGGCTAAGAGTTGTATTCTTTTATATTTTATTATATATTTCGATTAAATTCTCCCCACGTTAAGTATAGTACCTGCAGAATTAGGGGCCGAGCGGTGGGGGTAATGCTGGGTACCCGAACCCAAATGGTCTTGTAGAAGACGATCCTCCACCCTGACCTGGCCCTAACGGCTCTCTGCCTCCACGGCCATAACCTCTACCTCCTCTACCTCCGCCTCGACCTCTACTAGAAGCTTCCCCTCGCCCCTAACCTTGGGGATAGGTCAGAAGTGGCAGCTTTGGAGCCGCAAGGAGTCTCGATGGATGTGCAGTCGGTGGGGTTCTCCTACCCTGGGGACAACGAGTAGCTCTGAGTCCCTTGGTGCCACAAGTAAAGCAGACAGTTGAACGATCCGGGCAGGAAGCGACATAATGACCCCTCTCAAAACATCCATGTCCAGTGATACCATTATTCACACATCTCCTCCATAAGTAGCCTGAACTGGTGGTGGGGGTACTCTTTGTGAAACTCCTTGATATCTCCCTCTATAACCCCCTCTCTTAGATCTGTCATCTTGGCGTGTGTCAGCTGGTCTCACTCTCTTTGCCTCGGGGCGAGTAGTGGAATATAAGGTCTCAGACAAGATCCTCTGCTGATAATACATTAGGATGACCTCCAGGAGTCGATCAAAGGCAACAGCTCCCAAGCTTAAGCTAGATGCGTGTAGAAGGACATCAGATGGCAGCCTCATCGACAAAATGCGAACCCGACTCTCATCTGAAGGGCACAGGTGACCGCAGTATACCAGCTCCTTCTTGAACTGGCGAACAATAGCAGATATAGAGGATGATCGGTCATAGATGCCATGCAAGAAAAATACCTCACGAGTCGTCTGTATCCCAAGAGGACAGTACTCCTTCAGCATCAACTTTAGAAACTCCTCGTAGGTCCACTCAGCCTCCTCTGTCTTATACACGGACCATCGGTCAAAAGCATCTGTCCGGAGAAAACCGGCGACAAGTCTTTGTCTCTTGAAAGCTAGTACAACAACTTCGTCGAATAGCCCATCCATTTCGTGGAACCATCTGTCAACATCATCTCTAACCTCTCCAGCAAAAGTCGGCTAACGACACTGAGCTAGCGTCTTCATCCAATCGATGTGCTTCTCAGGGCGCGCACCGACAATGGGCTCGACTGGATGAACTTGAAGCTCTGGCGTAGGAGCAGTAGATCGAGCTCCTCCTTGTAAGTCGCTCAAAATATCGTGAAGCGTCGCCTCTAACTGCCCAATCCTAGTCTCTGCAAAAACTGGAACTCTGTCATCAGCTGGAGGTGGCGAAACTCGCTCCTCGGTGTGATCGTCAGTGGCGCGCTCCTCAGCGCCCTCAACAGCAACTCGGCAGTGGTGTCCCCACGCCCAGCTGAACCGTGTCTAGTATCAACCATGGTGGTTACATAAATGGTTAATTTAATACTCATCACATAATCTCTCAACGATCCATATGATCCTCTTCAAGAAGAATCGCCATCGGGCCCAATTTAACATATGGAAATATAAGCATAGAGACGATCTGTGTCGTCCTTCGAGGGACTACTGGGGGGAGGGGCAACAACCTCAAGGCCTCCTCACCCAATACTCCATCCTCCGTGGTTCTTACTGGAGTCTTCTAGGCCCATCTATAAATAAAAGCTAGTATTTACTACCATTCCCCGAGTTATACATCCATAAGGGATGTCTATCGCTTTGGTCTCTACCCACGAGTTTCTTCCTATTTGATCGGTATAGGGTTAGGTCAAATTAAATTCATTTTGCCCCTTTGAAAACATATCCAAAACATTTGAAATAATAGGGCGATTTTCAAAACCTTCTTCAACCTATCATACTTAGATTATAAAACCTCGGCTCTGGTACCACCTTTGTAACGACCCGGGATTATGATTCCAGAGTTAGATTGTGAGGGATAAAACCCCTCATTGGATCTTGCGTACCGAGTCCAGGTTGAAGGTTTGAAAAACACATTTGTAAGTTAAAGTGGGATTTCGCACCCAAAACCGTAAGGATCATTTGAATCTCCGAGTGAAGCCCCTGTACCTGTCCTAAGACTAAGTCGCGGGAAATCCATTTAACATTTAAATCCAACATAAGTCTAAGACGATACATCAAGGTGCCACGGTAGAGCCGGGTCAAAACATAGTCCAGGTAATATAAAATCCAAAAGTCATAAGGGTTGGTGAAGTCATAGTCTCAATCGCTCGCTCTCCGCCATGCCAAAAGGACCCCGCCATACAGCACGGAGTCAAACAAGGATCAACACCTGAAACTAACCACGAAGTCAGGACAAGAGATGCCTGCGGGCCCTAAAGACCGCGCTGAGGACATATAATACACCTATACCTAGAATACAGGATGCTCTAATGCAGTACTGAAATAATAACACACTAACATGCTCCTAGGTCATATATGCAAAATATTAAGTAAGGCCTTAGCAAAGAATACCAAGTGGTATATCCCTCCCTACCTCTGCACCCCTTCCTGTTAGTGCAGACACTGGCCAGTTCGATACTATATCATATTATATCTCATCATCCTATCTCATCATCATATCGTATCTCGTGATATATAACTGACTCAAGGAGGACAATACCCGATGAAGCTGGGGTGTCCTATGACTCTATCAAGGACTCTAGGACTCACAGATAACGACCGTTCTATATTCAAACGCATATAGAATAAGAATGCTCATTCACTTGTGCAATCCTAGCATGGTACTACATGACATGCGATGTGCATATGCAGCATCTACAAACTATATGACACATTAGGCACGAGGTCTTAGTTATTGAGAAAGCTCCCGTAGGAAACTTACCTGGAGAAGCACAGAATCCAAACAACGATCAACAATGGCAAGCAATCCAACAGATCAAAGATCACCTAGTAATCCCATGAATAACACAATCAGTCTAAGTCTAAACTACGCAAGGCACACAAGTCAGATATGAACCATATAAGATACACATAAATATTATAATTCGATCATCTCATTATTATTATCATTATCATCTCATCTCCAATTCTCTTCTCGTCTCATCAAATCTCATAAACCCACATCATTCTCAATTTGGTCATAACATCATCCTCATTAACTCAAATTCACATATTACCATTTCATACTCACACTTATCATGCATATTCATATATATATAGGGTGTGGTTAAAGTGTGTATATATATATATAGGGTGTGGTTAAAGTGAAAATGGTCCTTAAAATGAAAATATCCTTAAAGTGAAAACGGGTCTGATTAAAAAAAAAGCGTCCGGCTCAACTAGACACGCTAACACGCCCTAAATCCCTTTCTCCTTCATGTACGTTCAGCGGCAACTTCTTCGATCTTCATTCTTCGTTCTTTTAGATTGTCGTTCTCCCCCCTTCCAGATTATGGTTCTTCGTTTGCACTCGCTCAGGTTCTTCGATCTTCATAGAGAGCCTGTCTTCAAGGAGCCAAGGAGCCCGCCGCCCTGTCACCACCGTCAACTCTGTCTCTCTCTTCGACCTCGATGTCTCGTCCTCTCCCTTCAGCCGAACGTCAGCCTGGACGTCAATTTAACCATCTGTAACCCTAACAATGTTAGATTCAAGTACGGAGGCATCTCCCTCTGGCTGGATTACAGAGGCGATGAGGTCGATGACGCTCCGATCAATCTATATCTGATTGCTCATTCCAAATCATTTGATCTATACTAGCTGAAGATTTCGAAGTGGAGGCGTTCTACGAGGACATCGAAGCTCCAAAATTCGTTGATTTCAAGCGCTCGGATCCGTTTATTCCATGTACATGTTAGATCCAATTTCAAGCATTTGATCTACACTAGCTGAAGATTTCGAAGAAGAGGAGGAGTTCTGCTCTCGATTTGGTCAGTTATTTCTATTATTCCACTTTGTTTTTGTTCCCTGTACATGTTAGATCCAATTTCCGTTGAATTTCAGCTTCTGAGCTATATTTTCGTATATCACTTGATATAATTGTGAAATCGCGTTCGTGCTTCCGGTGCTACCGCTGACCACAAAGATAAGGTGTGGTTTTGAATTTCGATTTTAATTTGATTAGCATCTTTTCGCCCTTGTTTAATTTGCTATTTATGGATTTCAATTTTAGGATTTTCTGGACTGATTTTGTGCTGAATTAATGTTGAGTGGGGTGGGTTGTAACTGAAATTGTGATTACGAATGAAGAAATTTTGAATTAGCAACAAGTTAAGGGTTTTGATCAGTGGTCATGGTCAAAAAGTTCGAGCTCGATCATGGGGCTTTATTTACTCCAGAATCAGGTTGCAATTACAGAATGTCAAAAACTGATGAAGTATGTATGGGGTAAAGAAAATAAACAGAATAGCTTTTTTATTGAATTGGTTGGGAACAATTTTTATATGAATTTCTTGCGATAAAATTGACTTCCTTATTCCAGGTTTGGTAACTTTAATTTGTTTGCTCTTTTTCGTGATGTGATTATTGTAAGCTTGAGATTCCGATTGGTACAGGTTGTTTCAGATCAGAATATCAGCTTGTTTTTTTATGATTCCTTCATCGATGTTGTTCGAATTCGGTATTCGTTTTGGTTTTGATTTAAGCCTGTGTTGATCAGAATCAAAGAAGAGATTTCCGATGATTGATTTTGTTTGATTTCGTGATTACAGGTTACTAAATAATTCAATTTTGCACACTTTTTATTTCTTTTACTTGTTAAGTTTAAGCCTATTAGCTTAATGGTAGAGCAATGTGCTTATGCACAGAGATGTAGGTTCGACTCCTGCATAGGCTAAATTGTTTAATTTTAATAGTGTGTATTATTTTCTGATAAATGTGCAATTTCTAATCTTAATTGTGCACTTCATAATCTTATTCTTGCACTTTATCATATTATTTATGCATTATATAATCTTAATTGTGCCCTTCATAATCTAATTCATACACTTTATCATTTTGTTCTTACACTTTATCATTTTATTGATGCACTTTATAACCTTAATTGTGCACTACACTTTCATAATCATGCACTTCATATTTTTATTCATACACCATCATTTTATTCTTGCACTTATCATTTTATAATATTATCATTTTATTCTTGCACTTTATCATTTTATTTATGCACTTTATAATCTTAATTGTGCACTTCATAATCTTATTCATGTACTTTCGCATTTTATTCTTGCACTTTGTCATTTTATTCTTGCACTTAATCATTTTATTCTTGCACTTATCATTTTATTTGCACAACATAATATTATATTTGCACAATATAATATTGTATTTGCACACCATAATGTTACATATGCATTATATCATCTTATTTGTGCACATTATCATTTTATTATTGCACATTATAATCTTATTCATGAACAGGAACAAAAAGAAGACAACCATAAATAGCCTATGTGGAATTTTGAACTCGAACCTTTGTGCATGGGCACATCGTTATACCATTTTCAGCTAATAGGCATTTAATGACACATGTCGCATTAAAGTACAAAACCGCCATAAAAATAGCAACCCATAAAGAAAATATTTGGTAGGAAACTTACTTTACATTTGGAAAATGCACATTTATTAATAATAATCTTTATTGTATTATTTGTTCACTTTATATTTTGTAATCTCATATTTTTCACGTTTTAAAGTAAAGCCAAGAAATGTGATATAGCATATTTTGTTGCATTTTCTAATCTTATAGATGCACCTTATAATATTTGTTCAAATAAAAATTACGGGCTAAAATCTGTAATTTTTATAATTGAAAAAGGGCGATATTGGTAGAAATAGAAAGTATGGGAGAGGTGGTGACATTTATCTCATAATTACAGTCATTTTCCTATTTACCCATTTACATCATAAAATTAGGCACATTTACACATTAATTAGGCCCATTTATCTATTACTCATTTAATTAGACTCATTTACCTTTAAATTAGGCTCATTTACCATTAAATTGGACCATTTTCATTTTAAGAGGGATTTTTATTTGAACCATTACCTATATATATATATATATATATATATATATATATATATATATATATATATATATATATATATATATATATATATATATATATATATATCATCCACATCATAATATCTAACATTTAATCTCTTATATTAAATCACCGCAATTCATGCTATTAGTCACACATATTAGGTCATCATGCTAATCAGTCACTCAACAAGTCAGATTCTCAACTTAGATCTAAATCTGTTTCAAATCCGAGTTAGAATCCCGACCCTTGAAACCATTAGCAAAACTCCATTTTTAATTATTTACTAAATCATTTCCGATCTTGAAATTCATTTCCTAAATTCCATTTTAATTCGACAAGCCTCAATAAATTATTTTAAATCCTAATAATTTTATATTATATTTTAAAACACCATTTATCAAACACTTTTACAAAACATCTCTAAATCCTTCATAAAATGATTCCAACCCATTTTATTTAATAAAACCAACCCTTTATAAAATCTCTCAAATTAATATTATATATTTTAAAACCTCAAATAATATTTTCTAATTTTTTTAAATACACTTAATTAATTAAATAAATAAACGGATAAACCCGAACCGGACCGAACCAAACCGAACCCATAATATAAACCCCAACCGGTTGAATCAACAACATATATATAATACAAAACAGCAGGAGGGCCCCACAAGCCACATCGGCTTCTTCCTCCTCCAAATTCAAAAGGAATCCCGTGTCCGCCCAGCGCTCGACGGCGACCGTCGGCCTCGACCTCCTCCCACTGGCTCGCTCTCTCCCACTACCGCTGGCTCGTGCTCGCCTCTCACCTGTTGTCGCACTAATGCCCAGTTGCTCGTTGCTCCCGCCTCCGCTCCGCTCACTCTCCTCGCCATCGGTGGTCGCCGGAGCTCATGAGCCCACCCGAATCCCTGCACCCAGATCACACACCCTCGACACACACCCACAACCCGACCCAAGCAAGAAATCGAATCCAAAACAGAGGAAAGAAAAGGTGGAGCTCACCGAGTAAGTTCGCGACTTCGGAGCTCTTGATCGGAGGTCTGAGCGTCGTCGGAGGCTCGCGATGGCTCATCGAACCTGCGTGGGACATGGGTGAGTGTGATGTTGAAGCCCTGGAGTGGTTTGGGTCGAAAACTAAGGAGAATGACTTACCGAATGTTTGGTTCATGAACGAATCATGTTTAGAAGAGAATGTGTTGCGGTGGCTCCGGTGGCGGCTCCGCTACTGCTGGTGGCTGCGAGGGACATTTCGGCTGCTGTTGGTGGCTCCAAGGAGGTGTCGAAGGATCCGCGTTGGTGATGAAGAAGGAGAGAAGGTGATGGTGCGTGGTGATTATAAAGGAGAGTGGAAGGGAGGCGGGAGATGAAGGGGAGGATGGTTTTGGTGTGATGAAAGAGAGCAGGAATGGTGGTGACTTGTGGAGATGGGAAAGTGGTGTGAGGGTAGAGTGTTGACTTGGCTAAAAGATTATTCAAAATTTAAAATCCCGAATATTCGAAATTCGAATCCCGAAAGAAATTCCCGTGATCCGCTACTTGATCAAGTAGATGTTAAGACTCGAAAAGGATATTGCCATCGGAACCTATTTTGAAAATTCTCAAGGTGAAGTGACGGAAATCGTTCGTAAAAAATTGAATTTCCATCGGAATCCGCTAAAAGAGTTTAAAATCCGATTTAATTTCATTTTTAATTCCTCTTTTCGAAATTTATTAGGACTTAAAATCCGAGCCTTTACATCAGCTAGCCTTGAAACATGCCAAGTCTCTTAAATAGCGATGAAGTGCGCCACTCGCATATTTCTCTGCCTCGAGTCCAGGGACCGGTGGGTTATGGGCCCACCATGCTTCCGCTACGCTACTCGAGTACTATCCAGCTAACCGTCCTCTTCTCTATGTCGTCGCTCGTCGAAAGTAGCACAATGGTTTCTAAGTTAACGGAGGTAAGGGAGAGGTAAAGGTGGACAACTCAGATTCTCTATGGAACCAGACACGGACCAAGACTGACGATGACAAGACGAGAAGACAAGATCCTGACCCAAGAATGACAATAGTGCCCTTATGGAATTCTTTGAAGTTATAATTGTGCCAAGCAAAACACATATGTATCAATAATGAAGCATACTAGTCACATCAATACTAACATGTACCTATTTCAATGAATAACGATAACACATATTGGTAGCAAGGAACATGATCGAGTTCTACATGTACATACATATGAGACAATCTAGCCACCTATCATTCCTCAAGTAATAGACAAGCTCGACATATTAAAAATCACATATGCATGAATTTAACAATAGATCTGTGTGGTACAATCCAGGCAAAACATAGTAACATAACGGGTGTCACATGTATAGTTGACTACTCACGTTCAACAAAATCCTAGAACATTAAAAATATATACCTATCATCATAACTAATCCAAGTCCAAATCCGTATAAATCATGGAATCATAAGCCGTTTTTTAATCCTTTTCTATCAAATTATATAACATCATATAAGAATTTAAATCACATATATAGAATAACCCAAACTGGATTTAAACCAAACTCGAGTCAATGCCTAAAGAAAGGAGAGAACCGGCTCCGTCCAAGAGCCCAGACCTTGTTTTCACCACGGCGAATTGGCCGCTCGCCATGGCAAAATCCAGTTCTTTGTCCCTCGCGAGTGATGACTCTCACTACTGCGAAACAAGCATCGTTCTCTTTCTTTGTTCCTAGTTCTTGTTCCTCGCGGCGACCATAGTTTCACCACGGCGAAACAAGCAACTATGAGCTCGCATTTGATCTAAACTCGATCCTTTCTTTCCCAACTACATCCTTTCCGATACCCTCCCCCGACCTCAAACAACATTTGTATAATAATTGTGAATAATAGTATAACTAACAATGCTTAAAATAACATTTTTAAATGTCCCACGACTTTATAAGGATATTCAAATAATAATTAATTACCCATGTTGGGTACACGCATAGACATGTCATATCAATATAGAATCCGATACTAAGATGCTCAAACATGCCATAACACTATAAAAGAACATATAAGGGGGGCACAATAACTATCACATCACACGACAACGAGGTCTACATGATAGGATAAGTATGGTATGTAGTCATACGATGAGCTATAATCGGAAAGCATGTCATACATGATTCGAATTGGTGATGATGTGGCATAAGTATAACCAAAGATGATTACTGAGGTACAAGTTCGACATCAAATCATATTTCATGTATATGTGCATTTCATAATGTCATAGTATATAACGTGCAAGGTGGCACCCAATTACTAATTAACACAAGACTCGCAATTATATGTGCTCAACAAGATAAGCATAGATTGACGATATATCCTAAGCAAAATTATAATGTGTGAACCTGGGCATGATTTTAACTATAATAGGTGGTGCATAGTCGGACGAGGTACAGGCTACTGGAACACGGACAATAAGCATCACAAGAGCATCATATGGTAAGAACAATAATTTATGTGAGATACACACAATAGCACGTCATTAGTCATATTAAGCATGATACAAGGTTGCTGAGGCATACCATGATAACTAGATTAACAATACGAAAGATGCTCAGATAGTTATAAGATCATATAAAGGGGTATATCATGGCTATCACGACCTATGGAAAGACTACTAGACGATGATATAATTTGAGCATGGGATTACACAAGTCACCTTTTTAAGGGCTTAGATTTCACATGATACTAATAGTGCATGAAAAGTCATAAATAGGTGAGAATAAGGTCAATTGAATAAATTTACATAATACCATGGGGCGTCATAGAGGCTTAAGCAAGGCTACCATCACAACGAGATTCAATGCATATAAGGAGAATACAAGCAAGTACAACAGGTGAATCATGCGCACGTCATAATACAGAACAAGATAATGCTCTTAAGGTGTCATGTTACAAGAGAACAATACGCTATATTCATATACATAACTATATTCATATGCATACAAGGTAATCATGCGAGTATCTTACAATTATCTTGGTGGGTGTTTTCATGCAAAGGGTGAGGTCTCCACACGTGTAAAAGTATTGTCTCTAGCAAGGGGGTAGAACAAGGGATACACATATCATAGTCATGTTAAGGTCAATAGAGTATACGATCAATGATGACAAGATGATCATCTAATGTGCTACTAGATAGTAAGATAGATGGAAACAACATAACATGATGAATGCAATGTTTGCATACATAAAACGAGACAATTTGGGCATATATTCTCAGGATAAGTTGTTCCTAGAAGACATACGTCCTATATGATACTAATAGCACACGCAAAATATAGGTACAATGTAGTGTGTGAGCATGCAAGGTATCAGACCTATTCATTCTTAAAAGCATAAAAGAATGTCATGAGGCATGGAGGAGCAACATCATAAGATAAGCAGATAGGCATGATACTAGTTGGAATCTCAGAAGGCATAATGACCATCGAGCTGTAACACCAATCATATTTCAATGACATAAGCGATGAATGTCAATACTATTCCGGACCTATATTAAGTAGGAGGAGATCTTAAAGCAAGTAGGCCACAAATTTACACAAGCCATAAGTCATGGGGTCCTACAGGATATTAATGTCTCGATGAATGGTATATATATGCAGCATATGACACATGTACATTTAAAAACTTAGCACCAATATACACAAGAGGTCAAGACAATCATAATGCAATCTTACGGAAACAAGGAAGGAACATAGCTGGGGACAATGCGAGCCTAAGATAGTGTAACTTCACACGGACAGAAGGGATATATGCACATGGAGACAAATCAATAAATATATGTACATGGCATGTATTTAACATGGTAATGTATCAAGTCAAGTAAACACATATAAAGCTACCACTATAACGAAACAAAGACTTCCAACGGCAATGTCGACTCATCCCCATAAACTCAAAACCCATTTCCCGTGGAATGCTTGCGTGACTCGTTTTGATAACATAGAAGGACACTCACCTACTCCCCGAATGAAGAAGGCAGATTTCGTATAGAATCTCATGAGAAGGGGACGCCAATTGACCACTGCAAGAATCAAAGAGGATGACTCCACAAAACAAATCATCCCATAGACTCAGAATCATTCAAAGTTGGATACTCTAGCACACCAACCATCTCGTGGCATGACCTATGGTGTCAAGTACCATACTCATTACGCGCTCAAGTAGTCAATGTTTCCGAACCTAATTCTCATATAAGATTAGATTCCCAATTCCATTTATGTGAAAAGACATCGATACAATAAGGAACGACTCAATCAGAACATCAAATTGAGACATGAAAGAACAATCACCAACCTTAAACGAACTTTGTTGAACAAGAGACAAAATGAAAGGGAAGGACACCAACAATTGAATCATGGAGAAGACCGCTCTATAAGACAGAGAGTCCAACTACTCAGAAAAGAAAGGCTCCCTCACTTATCCTAGACTCATAGATGATGTACATATTTGTACCTTTTTTATTCGCAAATTTTGATATCATATTTGATTCGATTCCTAAATTAAAGATTAAAAATGATATAAATTTGTGTAGAATGAGCTAACGTGCAAGAAATAGAGTCTGCTCAAGTTTTGGTCTAAATATGTAGGAATTGGAGCGGAATCGAAGTCAAAACGAAGTAGCCAAGTAAAGTTGAGAGGAGGTCGATATTGACAAGACTGGTCGATATTGACTAAAGACATTGACATAGACTCTGAGTGTCGAGATAGACCACAAAGACCAACTCTAAAGACCACTAGATATCGAGTGAGGGTGTCGACATCGACTATGCCCCAGAAATCGAGTGAAGTAGAACCCGTCAAGCAGAAACAGAGTGGTCTATATCGACTGATCTGGTCGATATTGACTTGACTTCGACACAGGTTGGACGCGCTTTTCGAGATGCGGATTGCCATTCTATCCACAAGAGCCACAGATTATGTTGTTATTTAGATAGATTATACGTTGGGGATATTTCCTTTTTACCCTAAAGGTTTATTTATTTGTTTTTTATATTTACCTTAAATAAAAGATCTATCCTACTTTTTGGGATAGAGTTTAGATAGAAGATAGGATCTACATTCCTTGAATAGCAAGGATTAGTAGTTTATAAATAAAGCCATAGGGGGCTGATTTTTATGAATTCAAGCAAGAAGGACACAATAGTTGCCGTTGAGATTGTAAAGATTCAAGTTTTCTCTTCAATCCAAGTTTATTTCCTTTCAAGTTCAAGTATGTCTTCATTCAACATGAGCGAGTAGTCGCCCTTTCTCCTAGGGTCGGGGTGAGCCCGACGATAGCCATGGTGGTAAGGTTTGTATGTTGCTAAAGAAGGTATGTTTTATCTTGCTCTACCTTGTGCTTCATCTTTAAATGCGAATTTAAGGAACTCATGTTGCAAAACATCTTTAGTAATTAGGGTTTCTATTCGAGAGATTATTAACTCAATTATGACAAAGGTAGACGCAAATTAGGTTAATTTATGGCAAGATATCTTTTCTTATTTGCCGGGTTTAGGTGAAAGCCTTCTCTTTTATCATAAAAGCATGCATCTTTATTGATTTCTTACTTCTACTATCATGGTTGTCGTCGCGGTAATCTCTAGCTTTGGAAGATCTTTTCTTTCTTAGTTTACATCTTTATTGCCTGCCGTTCATCGAGTCATCGAAAAACCTAACACCCTATTGTTTATTTCTCATCCTTGCTCCATCTTCATCCTTCATTTTTCGGCCTTTCTTTGTTGGCAAAAACTAACGTTTCTGCAGTAACCAGTCGATTTCGACCATATTAGTTGATATCGACCGCTTTGCCTAGGTCGACGTTTGTTGTGTCGACTTCTTTTGTTCCTGCCACTAAGGTCGATTTCGAGTGATATACTCGATATCGACTGCCCTGTATCGATTGGCAGTTTTCTGAGCTAGTCAATTTCTGCCACTGACATAGATATCGACCACCCTAGTTGATATCGACTGCTTTTTTTATCTCTGCAGATTTTCTGTTGCAGTAGAAATCGACAGCCAAGGTCGACGTTGAGTGTTGTGCTCGAGATCGAGGCTTCTGTTCCACATTCAGGACGTGATTTCAGACTCTACTAGGATCCCACAGACTCGCTTTCTCGAGGATCGAACCTGATTCCCTACTACTATAGCGGGGGGTCTTGAATATCTTTGAAAAGGCTAAGGGTTGCATTGTTTATATTTAATTATATATTTCGATTCAATTCTCCCTCTCATCAAATTTTGGCGTCGTTGCTGGGGAAGCTATCAATCGCGCCCTAGTAGTTTATTTTCACGTTCCTTTTTTTAGTTCTGTTTTATTGGGTGTATGCGATGATCTGATTGCGAACCTATCTTGGAAAGTCTTGACGATCCCGGACATTTCCTCCACCTTTGAAACAGAGCAATCAGAATCATGGCGGAAAACGAGACCCAGGCTCAACAGATTGAACGCCTAAAGAAGCAAGTAGCGGATATCACCGCTAGAGAGGCGGCACTACGAGAGCATGCCGAAAGGGAGGAGCAAGCTAGGAGACAATATGAAGCTCAAATCAACGCCCTCCCATGGAACACAAAGCATTACATACATCCTTCACTCAAAGTGCCTAAATCGGCGATTCTTATCCCTACTTCCAATTTTGAAATTAAACCTATTTTCCTTACTGAAATTAGGAGACACCAATATGAAGGAAAACCTAATGAATGCCCTATGGCACATATAAAAACCTTCTTAGATCTCTGCGATACTATTGCTGATGGACAGAGCCTTCAATATGTCAAACTAAAGGCTTTTCGTTGGTCTCTTACAGGTATAGCATTGCAATGGTTGGAAAGTTTAGCCCCGAGATCGCTCCGCACCTAGAATGTGTAAAGGACGCGTTCCTCAACAAGTTCTTCCCTCCATCCAAGACGGCATTGATCCGACAGAAGATCACGACTTTGAAACAAAAGCCTGGTGAAGCTCTAGCAACTGTTTGGGAAAGGTTCAAGGACCTAGTACGATCATGCCCGACGCATGGCCAACCACCGTACATGATTCAGGAGATTATCTACAATGCCATTGATGATGCATCCAAGGAGAGGATCAACACCTACACCTCATATGGCTACCTTGAACTCGCTCCACAAGAGGCTTGGGACACCATAGAGAGATTGGTGGAGTTCGACAACACATATGGGACTCTTGAGGCTTCCGACACATCATCATCATCGATGCCTAACCCATCTATGTCATTATATGAACCCTCCAAGATAAATGATTCGGATGTAAGGGAGCGATTCCACAAAGATCAACTTCAAAAGCTCCAAAAGCAAGTGAGGTTCCTTTCAGGGAACCAAGATTGCATCGAATGCGGATCGCAGCGGCACACCACCACCGAGTGCCCCCATGCGGAACAAGTGTAACTGGTAGAGACTCATGAGGAAGTCTTCTACATGAGGGGTCCCAATCGCCAATATTGGGGAGACCAAAGGTTCCCACAACCACAAAGAACCCGGTTAACTCTAGGGACCCACCACTCTATGGAGCGCTTGGGCACCCGAAGAGAAACCAACAGAAGGGTGATCTTCAACTTATCCTTGACGAAATGGGGCGAAATCATTCGAAGAATAAGGGAGAACTACATCATCTTACCGCAAGGTTCAAGGAGATGGATGTATGGAAGAAAAACATAAAGACCCAACTGGGTCAATTGGCAGCACAAATCCCTAGAACGTTTGGAACGTTCCCTGGGCAACCAACTATAAATCCTAAGGGGCAATCCGGGTTGGGCCACATCGCAGCCATACAACTAAGGATTGGCAACAAACTACAAAAGCCACAAACAGAAGCGAATGAGAAGGATGCAGAACCAGTCGACATCGACAGCCCGGTTGATGTCGAGTCAGTAGTCGATATCCACCCCCTGGTCGACATCAAGGTCACTGCAGAGCACTAGGAGCCACAACCTCAGTCAAAATTAACCATTCCAGTCGATATCGACCCAACTTAAGTCAACATCGACACCCTGAAGGCCCCTCCGTCCACAGTTTTCGCTCTTCCACCAAAGAAGACATTGCCCTTCCCTTCCAAAGCATTGAAGCACCCCACCCAAGGTAAGTTTAGGCAACACGTGAAGATCCTCCAAGATTTTGACATCACTATCTCACTCACGGAGGCCCTAAGCGAGATGCCCGCCTATGTCCGATTCCTCAAGAACATCCTTAGCAAGAAGCGGTCCATGGCAGAGATCGCAGAGGAGTGCTCAAAGATGGACTTCCCAGAGAAGAAGAGTGATCCAGGGAAGTTTTTAATCACCGTTGGGCTTGGCCAACATCGCTACAAGGCCCTATGTGACCTAGGGGCAAGCGTAAGTCTTATGTCTCTTTCTATTTGGCAAAGGGTGAACATCGGAGCACTTGAACTTGTGGACATGAAGCTCTATATGCCTGATAACTCATTTGTCTGGCACAAAGGTATAGTTGATGACATTCCGGTAAAGGTAGGTAAGTTCTTTGTGCCTACTGATTTCATTGTAATGGATATGCCCGAACATCCTATTGTACCTATCATCCTTGGTAGGTCTTTCTTAGCTACTGCAGATGCCAATATAAATGTGCGATGGGGATTACTAACCTTTACTATAGGGAATGAAGTGATAGATTTCTCCTTCAACCCCACAATGAAGGAGGTCAATGGATTGGAGATCGAGTTGGTCTACACGCACACCAATTTCATGGATTGCAATGAACCAACGGAAAGGGCCCTAACTCATTAGGAAGCCCTAGCTATAGCTGCAGAAGAGCTCACCGACGAGGAAATTAAGGAGTTCCTGGCTATGTGCATGAATGAGGAGTTCTTGGCTACATGCACGAGTGATGAGGAAATCTTCAACGATGCTCTATCCATGGAGTTCGAAGAAGAATTTTAAATCGACCAGGAGCGGTCGAAATCGACCATCCCACTCAATATCGAGTGCCCTCTATCGACATCGACTCACTCAGTAAGTCAGGTTTATTCTCCATCTTTTACAGGCGATATCGAGGTACCCTCGTCAGATAGCAAAGGTCGAAATCGACAGTCTATATCGACTGTAGAGGTCAAATCCGATCAGTCTACATCGACGTCAGAATTCGAAATCGATCTATTCCCCTCGACATCGGACAGTTCAGAGGTCGAGGTATGTGCTGAACTTTGAATCGATATCGACTTTTCCTACTCGACCTCGACCTCTTTTTTGGAGGATTACTACGAAGAGTCCAAATTAAGGTTGGCATCGTTGTATGCTTGGTCCACGACAACTTCTATAGCTGATTGGGGAGCCTCAATCAAGAGAATGGAGATGGATTACCTAGGTGAGATCATGAAGACGGAGGAGGTAGAGCAAATTGTTATTCCACAAGGACTTTCTCCGGTGTTGAAGCCTTTACCCGACACACTTAGGTATGAGTTTCTAGGTCCTAATTCTACTTTTCCGGTGATTATCAAGGCTACACTAACCCCGCAGGAAGTAGACAAGCTTACGGAAGTGCTTCGCACTCATTGAAAGACAATTGGGTACTCTCTTGAAGGCATCAATGGTATTTCACCCGCTACATGTATGCATAGAATCCTCCTAGAGGATGATCATAAGGCATCTATAGAACACCAACAGAAGCTCAACCCCAACATGTGAGAGGTGGTGAAGAAGGAGATCATGCGCATGTTGGATGCAGGAATCATCTATCCCATCTCCGACAGCGAATGGGTGAGCCCAGTCCACGTGGTGCCTAAGAAGGGTGGAATGAGCGTTGAGGAAAATGAGAAGGGAGAGCTTGCCCCAAATGGAATCACAACTAGTTGGCGAATGTGCATTGACTATAGAAAGCTCAACAACGCCACAAGGAAGGTGATGTACAGGTTTAGTATACTTTATAGATCATCTTTTGACTTCATATTTCATTCGATTCCTAAAATAAAGGTTGAAAATAATGCAAATTTGTGTAGAATGAGCTAATGTGCAAGAAATAGAGTCTGCACAAGTTTTCTTCTAATTATGTAGGAATTCGAGCGAAACTGGAGTCAAAACGAAGAAACCAAGGAAAGCAGAAAAGTGGTCGAAATCGACCTATCTGGTCGATATCGACTAAAGCATCAACACAAACTCTGAGTGTCGAGACAGACCAATAACACTAGAAAAAGAAGAGCACTCGATATCGACTACCTGAGTTCGATATCGACCAAGTCCCAGAAATCGAGTGGAACTGAGCCTGTCGAGAAGAAACAAAGAGGTCGAAATCGACCTATCTAGTCGATATCGACTGGATTTCGACACTGGTTGGACATGCTTTTTGAGATTCGGATTTCTATTCTATCAACAAGAGCCACGGTTTATCCTTTGTAATTTAGATAGAGTACAACTTAGGATTATTTATTTTTTACCTTAAAGGTTTTTTAAGTTATTTAGATATTTAATGATGTGTGCGAAAATTGCCATATTTTCTGTGCACATCTATGTCCATTTTATCATCATTTGCATTGCATAATAGTGGGGAAAACATAAGATTAGTGTAGTTTATGCATTATTGGGAAATATATGGGTTTGCACGAGTTTCTATGGTTTTTCGCAGAAAACGAGACAGATATGGACAGATTTAGAAGAGCAAAAAAAGAAGTTGAAGTCTACTAAAGAGGTCGAAATCGACTATGAACCTCAACTTCGAGTGAAACAGAGCAACCAGGAATCGAGCATAGGAAAACAGAGCATGTCGACACAATAGAGGTCGATATCGATGTCTAAAGGTCGATATCGAGTGCCCTAGATTGATGATATTGATAGAAGTCGAGTTCCAATCCGAGGAGAAGAAGGAGAGCTCGAGATAGAGTTAAAGAGAGGTCGATATCGATGATGAAGGTCGATATCGATGTTGCTAGCAGAGAAGTCCGACTCAGATTTTGATAGAATTCTATCTGAAGCTGGCACGTCTATCCTAAAGTCGAGATCTTCTATCTTCAATGCCATACTTATCATTTTAGATGTTTTACCATGGAATTTTTAGTTTTTACTTTATTAAGTTTTATCTTAGAGAATAAAGATAGGTTTTTGAATCTTTGGCTAGCAATATTTGAGATATATATCTAGAGGCCGTTAGGGCTGAATTTTAATCATCCAAACACGCAGAGATTTTCAGTTTTAGATAGAGAGAGCGAGTTAGGAGAGAGAGTGAAGCTGAGTGAGTTGTGTGGAAGCGAGAGCGGAGATTTGGCTTTGTTCGGTTGTGACTTTCTCTTTAGCTTAATACAAAGTAGTTTCTTTTTCATGATGATGATGAGTTCCACGATGAGGCGTGAGTAGTCAACCCACTTCTAGGGTCGGGGTGAGCCCGACGATAACAATGTAGGGTAAGTGCATCAAAGGTATGATTTTTGTGCGATTTCGTCTTCTATCCTATGCATGATCCTTTGCGAAAGTTAGGGAGATTCATTATTTACATTATTGAAGCGAAAGCAAATCCTATTGTGAACTTGGATTACTCATGAATTGGATAGTAACTCTTAGGTATTATGCAAGAGCCTCTAATCACCTAAGTGTTGGTAACGAAAGTTATTTGAAGGAAATACATTAAATTTCATAACTTTAGCATCATACTTGCATTAATATCGTTGTGGCATGAATCCCCGACTTTGGAAGCTTTTAGTTAATTGAATTTGATAAAAAGTTTGAGTTTTTATTTCTGTCCCTCTTTCCTACACAATCCTAAGCTCTCCGGACTACTTTTCCGATACATAGGTTACGTAATACAGTTTCTGTTACAGACATCAAAATCGACTAGTAAGGTCGATATCGAGCACTAACATCGATATCGAGGTCTCTCTCGACGTCGACTGTGTTTGCTGTTGTCTTCTGCAGGAAACTCACTGGAAATCGACCAGAACTGAGGTCGATATCGACCAGACACCTCGATATCGACTGTCTCCTGAGGTCGAAAGCTTGATCGTGATTGAAACTAAGGAAGCGCTGACATACCTCCTCGTGGATTCGATCCTGAATTAGCCTACCACTCCATCGGGAGGGATTCTTGTATTTATTCGCTTTATAAGGGAGTTGGCATAGTTAGAGTTTATATTTGAATATTTTATTTGAGCGAATCTCACCTCCCCTAAACGAACAAATTGGCATCGTTGTCGGAGAGGCAATTAATCGCCACCTAAGTTTTCTAACGATCTTTTAGTGCTTATTTTGCGGGTTTATGCGATGCTCTGATGGCGGACCTATCATGGAAAGCATAGACGAGCCTGAACATTTCTTCCATCTTCGCAACAAAGCTGAGACCATAGAGCGGTTGAGGAAGGAAATTGAGGACCATAATGCGACAATCGCTGTTGAAAGGGCCGTCGCTGCTACAGAGCGAGCCCGTGCTGAAAGGGAGGAGGATATGCGCAGACAAGCCCAAGAGCAGCTCAATCAGTATCCATAAACGGCAATGCAATATATGCATCCGTCGCTACATGTTCCTGAATCCACTATATTAATTCCTCCTTCAATCTATGAAATTAAAATAAACTTCCTATCTGAAATTAAAAGAAACACTTCTGAAGAAAGACCTAATGAATGCCCACTGCAACACATCTCTACTTTTATGGATTTATATGAAACTATTGCTGATGGTGTAAATCTAGAGTATGTGAGACTGAAATCTTTTTGATGGTCTTTGGCAGGAAAGGCATTGCAATGGCTAGAGAGTTTGGCTCCATGCTCATTGAGGACATGGGCAGAGGTGAAGGATGCGTTCCTAAATAAGTTCTTTCCTCCATCTAAGATGGCGATGCTGCGACAAAGGATCACGACTTTCAAACAAAAGCCAGGTGAAACATTCGCACAGGCATGGGAGCGTTTTAAGGACTTGCTGAGATCATGCCCGATGCATGGGCAACTTCCTTATGTCATCCAGGAGATCTTCTACAACTACCTTGATGCTGCAAATAAAGAGAGGATCAATTCTTATACCTCATATCGGTACATTGAGCTTACACCAACGGAGGCCTGGGAGACGATTGAGAGGCTCATCAACTTCGACAACACCTATGGGACTGCTGCGGCCTATTACTCAAGGCCTGCCCCATCAATGCCACTATATGAGCCTCCAAATGAGATAGATCCTGATGTGCGGAAACAATTCCACAACGATCAAACACGCCGCCTTAAAAGTCAGGTTCCTGAGCAACAATCAAACTTGTCAAGAATGTGGCTAAAAAAGGCATAACACTAGTGCCTGTCCACATATTGAGCAAGTATCTATGGAGGAACAACATGAGGAAGCCAAGTGGATGAGAATCTCCTATGGGGGGGGGCAATCAACAATATTGGGGAGATCAAAGATTCTATCAACAAAGGGATCCCCCACCATATAGAGCACCAGGGCACCCTGAGTGGGAAACAAGTAAGGATGACCTGCATATCATTCTTGATGAGATGCGGAGGAACCACATTGAGTTAAAGCAAGCCAATAACTCCGACCATACTCAGCTGCAGGGCATCAATTCTAGGCTTGGGGAGATAGACATTTGGAAGCGCAACATGGAGACCCAAATGGGTCAATTGGCGGAAACAATACCCAAAGCGTCAGGATCATTGCCTGGATACTTTGTGCCCAATCAAAAGGGAAAAACTACTGGACACATAGCGGCCATGAACATAAGGAGTGGGCATCAAGTACAAACGCCTGAGCAAAAAGTGGAGGAGAAGGCCCCAGAGCAAACGTCGATATCGACCCCCCTGTCGATATCGACCAAGATGACGTCGATGTCGACCCTCATGTAGTTGATGTCAACACATCTGCTGAGTCACCACTGAAATCGACTCCTCCAGTCGATGTCGACCCCCATCCAGTCGATGTCGATCTAACTTCAGCCGCAGGGAAGAAGAAGGTGTTGCCATTCCCATCTAAAAAGGTGATTAAGGACCCAGTGGAAAAGAAGTTCCAACGGTTCGTGAAGATGCTTCAAAGACTCAATGTCTCAATTCGAATCACCGAAGCACTTCGTGAGATGTCATCTTATGTAAGGTTCGTTGAGGATATATTGGGTAAGAAGCGATCGCTTTCTGAGATCACAGAGGAGTGCAACAGATTGGACCTACCACAAAAGCGGGCGGACCCAGGTAAGTTTTCTATCGCTATAGGCTTAGGTCGATATCGCTTTAATGCTTTAGTTGATTTGGGAGCTAGCGTTAGCATGATACCACTAACCATATGGGACAAGGTAAAGATAGGTCCCCTGGAGCCCGTGGATGCAAAGTTATACATGGCAAACAATACGGTAGTAATTCCAACAGGGATGGTAACTGATGTGCCAGTACAAGTAGGTAAGATCTTTGTCCCTGCTGATTTCTTAGTTGTTGATATAGCAGAGGACCCTTCTTGTCCAATTATTTTAGGTAGGCCATTCCTAGCAACCGTCGATGCCAACATAAGCATGAAGAAAGGATTGCTCTCATTCACCATCAGTGACAAGGTGATAAAGTACGCCTTCAACAAGACGGTAAGGAACAATCAAGGGCCAATGGAGATAAAGGCCATCAATGGTGTCTACATCGTATGTGGAGAAGCAAAGGTAAAGAGTGTGACACCGAAAGAGCTTGAAAAGAGGGCTATAGAAGCCCAAGTGGAGGAGGTTGTGGCAATCTTGAACGAAGGAGCCAAAAAGAACATCGAAATCGACCAAGGAAAGTTGATATCGACTAACAAGTTCAAGATTCTATGCCAGGTTATAAGTATGGGGTCGACGGAGGAGAAGGAACCTCGAAATGGAGCATAAAGGTCAATATCGACCATGACTCTAGACCGAAATCGACTGCCATAGAAGCTGAGAAAGGAGGAACAAAGACATCGATATCGATGTCAGGAGGTCGAAATTGACCTGATCATATCGAGGGTAACCACTCCAAATTGACTGAACCTCCAGGAGCACAACAGAGCTCGATACCGACTACTGATGATCGATGTCGAACTGAGCCACAGAAAGTAGAGAAGGTAAGTCAAGGTACGGATTCCTCCTTTTCCATTTCAATTAGAGATTTATCATTATTTGGAAGAGGTATGCCTTGGCATGTGCGCTTGTGTAGGGTATCCGATGATGATCTGAGCCATTATCAGATAGCAGACAAGGTGTATGTCGTGAAATCAAAAGATCATTAGTTCCCTAATAGATTCAAGGATAAGAGGATGGGACCATTCACGCTGAATCAAATCCATCCGGGCGGGATGCAGTTGAGAGATAAGAAAGGAGTTTTATTTGAGGCCCAAGCCACATGGGCTCTGCAGATGCCGCCTAGAGCGTAAAGGAAGATGTCGGCCTAACGACTTTAAAGTCTAGAGCTTGTAAGAGCTTGTATCAAAGACACTTAGTTTTGGTTTTGGACAGCTTTTGACTTTGTTTGAGACTTTACATTATGCATGTTTTAGTTTTTTTATTGTCTAACAAGTTGCAGGAAAGAGGAAAAGAGCAAAAAAACAGACATCAAAATCGATGTTGAAGCTCGATATCGACCTTAAGGTCGATATCGACCACCACTGCAGATCGATGTTGAAGCTCGATATCGACCTTAAGGTCGATAGTCGATTTCGATTTTGAAGGTCGATATCGACCACCACTGCAGATTCATCGACTCCTGAAATTTGTGATGTTTTAGTCAGTTGCTTTCTTAACCCTAGTTCTAATACAGTGAGGACACTGTAATCTTTAAGTATGGGGTGGGGAAAAGGCTTACTTGCACATTTTTAGCATATTTTGAGATTTATCATATAGTTTATGTATTCATACTTGGATAATTTAGTTTCTTCTATCTTCAAGCATATTTATCTTTAAGCATTACATCATGTTTATGTTTCAAAAAAAAAAGAAAAAAAAAAGAGAAAAAATGACCCCCATAAAAAATTGTGAAAATAAAGAAAAGAGTCATGGATGCATAAATAAGGAACTCTACGATGCAAAATTAGATTCATTAGAGATATAACATGAAATTGCCTAGTTAAAGGAAGTCACAATGAAGTGCAAAAAAGAGAAAACGTGAAGGAGAGGAAAAACTTGAAGTTGCTTTTGACATGTGCATGATAAGATGATGGAGGACTTTAAGATATTTCCATTCAAGTGCTTACAAAAGTTCATATCCTAGCCTTACCTATGCATATTTGCAAAAGTCACAAGCCATATATGAGCCTTACTATATCATTATCATTATTGCTCCACAAATATTACATATTGCCCATTTTTTATACCTTATACCCTATCCGAGGACAAAGTTTGAGAATGGATGTCATCTTTGGAGTTGTTACATGGAGTTTGTGCATCATTATTATTGAAGTTGTTGGCAGGAATGAAACAATTAATGAATTATGGAAAATTTAATGAGTGAGAAAAAAATCCAATCACCTCAGGAGATAAAGGTAGGTCGACCCTGCTCGTTGAGATGTTAGTTCAGCGAGATGGGACACAAGGTGAGGAGTTCGAAGTACTAAGTATCCGGGACCATTCATGACACCCATGTTTGTGACTCGCGAGAAGGTAGTGCTAAGGTTAGAGAGGTAAAAGCATTATAAAGAAAAAAGCATTGAGCGATGAGTGAAAGGTGAGACATTATGAAGAAGGAATGTGGAATATTTTGGAAAGAAAGTATATTTCCCCGGATTTAACACCACATGGCCAAATATTAGCCCACCTTTAGCCTTTTACCAATCTACTCTTCTCTATAGCTTGCAAAAGTCCTCTTGATTATTAATGCTATGTCGCTGAAATAGCTTTATGCATATAAACCTCCTTCTATGAGTATGAAATTGCTTTTATGCACAGGCATGGATTTGGTTGACATTAGTACCTTATCGAGGATTGCAACTGATTGTAGGGACATATGAAAAATGAATCTATGATGTTGAGGGTTTACATTCTTCCCCTGAATGACCATTAAAAGTATTGCTTGGGGACAAGCAAGCTTAAGTATGGGGTGTTTGATTATGCGCGCAAATTGCCATATTTTCTATGCACATTTATGTCCATTTTAGCATCATTTGCATTGTATATTAGTGGGGAAATCATAAGATTAGTGAAGTTTATGCATTATTGGCAAATATCTGGGTCTACACGAGTTTCTATGGTTTTTCGCAGAAAATGAGACAGATATGAGGAGATTTGGAAGAGCGTAAAAAGATCTCGAAGTCTACTAAAGAGGTCGAAATCGACTATGAACCTCGACATCGAGTGAAACAGAGCAACCATGAATCGAGCAGAGGAAAACAGAGCGTGTCGACACAGCAGATGTCGATATCGATGTATGAAGGTTGATATCGAGTGGCCTAGATCGATGATATTGATAGAAGTGGAGTGCCAATCCAAGAAGAAGAGGGAGAGCTCGAGATAGAGTTAAAGAGAGGTCGATATTGATGTTGCCAGCAGAGAAGTCCGACTCAGGTTTTGATAGAGTTCTATCTTAAGCTTGCATGTCTATCCTAAAGTCGAGATCTTCTATCTTCAATGCCAGACTTATCACTTTAGATGTTTTACCATGGAATTTTTAGTTTTTACTTTATTAAGTTTTATCTTAGAGAATAAAGATAGGTTTTTGAATCTTTGGCTAGCAAGATTTGAGATCTATATCTAGAGGCCGTTAGGGCTGAATTTCAATCATCCAAGCATGCAGAGAATTTCAGTTTTACATAGAGAGAGAGCGAGTTCGAGAGAGAGAGAGAGAGAGAGAGAGAGAGAGAGAGAGAGAGAGAGAGAGAGAGAGAGAGAGAGAGAGAGAGAGAGAGAGAGAGAGAGAGAGAGAGAAGCCGAGTGAGTTGTGTGGAAGCGAGAGCGGAGATTTGGATTTGTTCGATTGGGACTTTCTCTTTAGTTTAATACAAAGTAGTTTCTTTTTCATGATGATGATGAGTTCCATAATGAAGCGTGAGTAGTCAACCCACTTATAGGGTCGGGGTGAGCCCGACGATAGCAATGTAGGGTAAGTGCATCAAAGGTATGATTTTTATGCGATTTCGTCTTCTATCCTATGCATGATCCTTTGCGAAAGTTAGGGAGATTCATTATTTGCATTATTGAAGCGAAAGCCAATCATATTGTGAACTTGGATTACTCATGAATTGGATAGTAACTCTTAGGAATTATGCGAGAGCCTCTAATCACCTAAGTGTTGGTAACGAAAGTTATTTGAAGGAAATACATTAAATTTCATAACTTTAGCATCATACTTGCATTAATATCGTTGTGGCATGAATCCCCGACATTGGAAGCTTTTAGTTAATTGAATTTGATAAAAAGTTTGAGTTTTTATTTCTGTCCCTCTTTCCTACACAATCCTAAGCTCTCCGGACTACTTTACCGACACATAGGTTACGTAATACAGTTTCTGTTACAGACATCAATATCGACTAGTAAGGTCGATATCGAGCACTAACATCGATATCGAGGTCTCTCTCGACGTCGGCTGTGTTTGCTGTTGTCTTCTGCAGGAAACTCACTGGAAATCGACCAGAACTGAGGTCGATATCGACCAGACACCTCGATATCGACTGTCTCCTGAGGTCGAAAGCTTGATCGTGATTGAAACTAAGGAAGCGCTGACATACCTCCTCGTGGATTCGATCCTGAATTAGCCTACCACTCCATCGGGAGGGATTCTTGTATTTATTCGCTTGATAAGGGAGTTGGCATAGTTAGAGTTTATATTTGAATATTTTATTTGAGCGAATCTCACCTCCCTTAAACGAACATTTACCAAAATAAAAGATCTATCCTACTTGTTGGGATAAAGTTTTAATAGAAGATAGAAGATACTATCCTTGGATAACGAGGATTGGTAGCCTATAAATAAAGCCCTAGGGGCTGGTTTTTATTCATTCAATTACACATTCAATCATACCACAATAGCAATAGAGTAGAGTTAGAGAGAAGATTTAGGGTTTGGCGTTTGCAAGAGCCGATGTTGGATTGTAAAGTTTCGGAGTTATTAATGCATGTTTTCCTTTTCAAATCAATGGTGTTTCATGCAATGAAGAGCGAGTAGTTTCCCAAAGCTTCTAGGGTCTATATCATCTCATGTGATTCTATGTTTAGTCCTTATCGAAAGAAAAGGGATTCATGCTAACAACTTGAGTTATAAACATAAAATTGGTAGAGACTATTAGCGAAAGCTTGTCCCTCGGGTGGTAAACCCTAACCCTAGGAGTTGCCTTTTATTTGCCTCGGGTGTACAACGAAAGCTTGTCCCTCGGGTGAAATAGTGCAAATGTCCGTCTTATTTGCCTTATCGCATGCATTGGTTAACGTTGTGGTAAACCCTAACCCTAGGAGTTGACTTTTATATATTTTACTCAAATAAAATCTTGACTTTATTTTGTCCATTACTTCCTTTTCCATCCTTATTTCTTCGGCCTTTCTTCGCCGACGAAAACTAACGTTTCTGCAGGAACCTACTCGATATCGACCCAAAACATCAATATCGACCACATTTCCCAGATCGACGGTCTTTTGTGTCAACGTCGATCTCCTTAGTTCTTGTTGCTGAGGTCAATTTCGAGTCACCTACTCGATATCGACCACCTTGTATCGACTGGCAGTCTTCTAAGCCAGTCGTTTTCTGTTCCTGATATCGATATCGACCACCCCTAGTCGATATCGACTGCCATTTTCGTCTCTGTAGATTTTCTGTTGCAGAAGGAATCGACAGCAAAGTTCGACATCGAGCTCTTAGGTCGAGATCGAGGCTTCTGGTCGACAAAAGACGTGAGCTATCAAGACTATCTCGGATCCTGCTGACCTGCTTCCTCGTGGATCGATCCTGACTACCCTTCTACTACAATGGGAGGAAGTCTTGTAATTATTTGCATAGGTTAGGATTTGGTTTGCATTTATATTTTATATATTTGTTTTAAGAACACGATTTCCTCCTATCAAGAGAAGGATCATTTTTCCCTTCCATTTATTGACCAGGTATTGGAAAGACTTGCTGAACATGATTACTTTTGTTACCTGGATGGATATTCTGGCTTTTGGCAGATCCCTATTCATCTTGACAATCAAGAGAAGATCACCTTCACATGTCCCTATGGTACTTTTGTATATTGGAGGATGCTCTTTGGGTTGTGAAACGCCCCCGCTACCTTTCAAAGAGGTATGACGGCCATCTTCTTTGACATGACAGAGTACATTGTGGAGGTATTTATGGATGATTTCTCTGTCTATGGCACTACTTTCGATGTTTGTCTTGCTAACCTTCGCAGGGTACTTGCACGATGTGAGGAGACAAATTTGATTCTCAATTGGGAAAAGTGCCATTTTATGGTAATAGAAAGGATTGTGCTAGGCCACAATGTTTCAAAAAAGGGAATTGAGGTGGACAGGGCAATGATAGAGCTTATTGAGAAGTTTCCACCACCTTCATCTATTAAGGACATAAGAAGCTTCCTTGGTCAAGCATGTTTCTATAGGAGGTTTATTCAAGATTTTTCAAAAATTGCCAAACCTTTAACTAACCAACTGATGTACATACTTGTACCGCTTTTTATTGCATCTTTTGACTTCATATTTCATTCGATTTCAAAAGAAAATGTTCAAAAGAATATAAACTTGTGAAAGAATGGGCTAAAGTGCAAGAAATAGAGTCTGCACGAGTTTTGAGCTAACCATGCAGGAATTCGAGCGAAATCGGAGTCAAAACGGAGAAACCAAGGAGTGTAGAAGAGAGGTCGATATCGACCTTCAAACATCGACATCGACAGCAGTACATCGACATAGAATTGAGTGTCGAGACAGACCATCACACAGTAGAGAAAGGCACACGATATTGACCTTACGCCATCGATATCGACCTCAACCCAGGAATCCAGTAGAGATGGACAAGTCGAGCAGAAACACAGACATCGATATCGACCTTACTGGTCGATATCGACCATATCTCGACAGAAGATAGATACGATTTCGAGAATCAGATTATGAATTCTATCCTCAAGGAGCACGAATTATCTTGTACTTTTTAGATAGATAGCAGCTGGGATTTATCTATTTTTTTACCTTTATGTTTTATCAAGTTAGTAGAATTTTATCAAAATAAAAGACCTATCCTAACTGTTTTGATAGAGTTCATAGTTTAGATAGAAGTTACAATTCTTGGCTAGCAAGGGTTAGTAGCCTACAAATAAAGCCCTAGGGGGATGGCATTCAAGGATCCAGACAGACACACAATCAATAGCAATAGAGTTAGAGAGAAGTTTTAGGGTTTGGAGTTTGGGGAGCCGACGTTGAGTTGTAAAGCTTCGGAGTTTATAGTTTAATGCAAGTTTATTTCTTTCAATCAAAGATGAGTTACATGATGAGAAGCGAGTAGTCTTCCAAAGCTCTTAGGGTTGGGGTGAGCCCGACATTAGCCATGTGTGCCTAAGTTAAGTGTTAGATGTTGATATCGTTTTGTCTATATCACCTCCTACGATTCTATGTTTAGTCCTAATCGAAAGAAAGGGATTCATGCTAACAACTTGAGTTATAAACATAAAATTTGTAGAGACAATTAGGTTTATTTGCAAGGATAATCCTAAGTGTTGGTGTACAGCGAAAGCTTGTCCCTCTGGTGAAATAGCGCGATTGTCCATCTTATTTACCTTATCGCATGCATTGGTTAACGTTGTGGTAAATCCTAATCCTCGGAGTTGCTTTTTATATAAGTTAATTCATCAAAACCCTGTCTTTATTTCTATTCATCGCATCCTCATTCATCCTAAAGTCTTTGGCCTTTCTTTGTCGACAAAAAGCTAACAACTTTGCAGGAGAAGACATCGATATCGACCAACAGATGTCGATATCGACCACTGAGTTTCGTCGACAGTTTTCTGAGTCAATGACGATCATCCCTGCTGAGTTACTGAACATCGATATCGACCCCCCAACGTCGATATCGACCACTGATTTCATCGTATTGGAGATGCCTAAAGATCCTGTAGTACCTATTATCCTTGGTAGGCCTTTCTTAGCTACTGCAGATGCCAATATCAATGTACGTCGAGGATTACTAACCTTTACTATAGGGAACGAAGTGATAGAGTTTTCTTTCAATCCTACCATGAGCGAAACAAAGCACCTGGTTCTTTCAATCCTACCATGAGCGAAACAAAGCACCTGGAGCAAGTAGTCCTCTCGCCGGCTAAGGAGAAGCTTAGAAGGTTCTTGTTGGCAAGGACTGAAACAGCAAGCAGGGTCGACATCAACTGGAACCAGTCGATATCGACTAAAAACATCGAAATTGACCCCCTTTGGTCGAAATCGAGTATTCCAGATTGTTGCCAGGAGCTTAGGAATGGGGTCACAGAGGTCGATAACGACCCCCACATGTCGACATCGACCAAAGAACTCGAAATCGACCGACCTTGGTCGAAAAAGACCACCCCTCTATCTATCCCTTATTTCTGTTTCGGGCCCGAATAGGTAAGCTCGGGTTTGACTCCCAACCCTCCTCTATCCCTTAGTAATAAATCAATTAAGCCAATTATTGATAATTCAACTAATGAGAGGACCAAAGCTCCATGGTTTGCATATATTGCAAAAGTTAGTTCAAGAAAGAGAAGGAAATCCCCCAAAGAAGAAACTAACAACAAAGAAGCCTCGGTCGCCGAACATAGATACTACCAGAATTACCTAGATGATCCAGGAGAAGGCTTGAGCTCGAAGGCTCCCTACATAAAAGGCTCGTGAAGAATTGACGGAGAAGTCAGCCTAGCGACTCAAAACTCTAGAGCTTGTACATAAAACTTGATTTTCTTTCATGGATGGTTTTTAGGATTTTCACTTTTGGCTTTTTATACTTTTTAAACTGAGATAATTCATGGCTTTATCTATAAATCTAACAAAGATTTCAAGTTATTAAGCGAAAAGAACGACGAAGGAGAAAAGAAGCTTCTGTAGAGGCAGTCGAAATCGACCAGGCCAGTCGAAATCGACCCCCCCAGGGTCAAGCCATCTCCTAGAGTCGACATCGAGGAACTAGGAGTGAAAAGCAGAGGTCGATTTCAACCATAATTATCGATATCGACCATTACCTGGCAGCCCTCGACTTCATCTTCTTCATCGACTTCGATAGATGCAGTCGACATCGACCACTGACATAGATATTGACTTCTAGCATCGACCTAACCTGGAAATCGACCTGAATCCGCAGGTTGCGCTGTGAGTTTCTCTCTACCCTTGTTCTTATTTTAATACAGTGAGGACACTGTATATTTTAAGTATGGGGTAGAGGAAAAACATGTCTTATGGTCATAACTTGGTTTTCTTCTTCGCATTGCATTCATGTTTAAATTTTTGTTCACAGTTTTACTTTTAAAAAATGTCAAAAAAAAAAGAAAAATGTAAAAAAAAAATGCATGTTTACTCCTTAAGTTTATTTTTAAACCCTAATTAGATGTCCTATGATGAAAACTCAATAGCTGACTTGATCATGTAAATCCTATGGCATATTTGGATGGTTTAGCCTAAGTCCTTAAATTTTTTATGTAGATTGTGAACTTGTGATGAAATTGAGCACATATGATCCTAGGCTAAAAAGCAAATCCAACAAAAATTGTCATTGTGAGAATTTTGGCCTATAGTGAGAACATCAAAAATCCCTCCGCTTTCTTGAGTAAATTTATTCTTCCTATACATCTCTAAATGTTGTGATAGTTATTCAAAGTCAATACATAAATATGTCTATGTTTACGAGAATTAAATGATGGAGGCATCTTTTAAGCCATTTTTATCCTCTCTTTACCTACCCTGCATTATCTCTGCTTGAAGCCGGAAAATTAGCCTCAGCCTGAAATTGCAAACTCCACAAAATTATCCTAGCCAAATTGAGCCTGACCCCCATTTGGGAATCGAGACTTAGATTGGCTGGACTAATGCCTTGTGAAAAGAAAAGTGCATATTGTCAAGTTTTGAGCAAGGAAATTATGGGTTGGTGCACATTTACATCTTGTAATATTTTGTAAAAGAATTTTTGGCTCACCATATAAATGCACATATTTTTTAGTATTTATTTATTATTTTCGTCAAAAAAAATCCAAAAAAATAAAGAAAAAAGAAAAAAGAGAGATATATGTATACATGGTGCATGAGCAAAATTCCTTAAGTCTTAAGTCCTTTATTCATCTCATACAACGGTAATATTTTTGGGAGGCATATTAGAGTTTGAAAGAAGGGTTGATAGTATGGTTTACAACTTTTAGTGCATCTTTAGAGCATATTATGGAAAGATGAGTTTGAAAAGAGCATTATGGAGAATTGAGCTTGGAAAGTGCAACATTGAAGTGTTATGGTTGGGATATAGCAAGTGTGAGATTTAGGAGTCTTGATTCCCGAATTATATAAGCACCACATAGCCAAATAACTCCATACCTTTTATTCCTTACCAAGCCCAATTACAACCCCGCCGAATGGAGTCTTCTTTGAAGTCTTCCATTGAGAGAAAGTCCTCTTGATGGTTCTTATTTCATTTTCATAATTGGTTGCGAAGTGGATTTTTATAAATTGCAATGTTTATGTGATTGTGTATGGAATTGAGTTGAGAGTTGATCTTCATAGCCTAAACACATGAGAGTTGAGTGCAAACACATTATCCCTGTGAGGTGGGATCAAAAATTGCATATGCCTATGGATCGCCAAAATATGTGCTATGACGTTAAATTCACTTGCTTTGCTTTGCTACCACTTATGATGTTGCTTTTGAGGAGGGCGAAGACTTGAAGGGTGTGTTGTAGTTGTTGGTTATTGCTTGGTTATTGCTTGAGAACAAGCAAGACTATGTATGGGGTGTTTTTATGTACATATTTCTACCTCTTTTTATTGCATCTTTTGACTTCATATTTCATTCGATTTCCAAAGAAAAGGTTCAAAAGAATATAAACTTGTGAAAGAATGGGCTAAAGTGCAAGAAATAGAGTCACACGATATCGACCTTACACCATCGATATCGACCTCAACCCAGGAATCGAGTAGAGATGGACAAGTCGAGCAGAAACACAGACATTGATATCAACCTTACTGGTCGATATCGACCATATCTCGACAGAAGATAGATACGATTTCGAGAATTGGATTATGAATTCTATCCTCAAGGATAACGAATTATCTTGTACTTTTTAGATAGATAACAACTGGGATTTATCTATTTTTTTACCTTTATGTTTTATCAAGTTAGTAGAATTTTATCAAAATAAAAGACCTATCCTAATTGTTTGGATAGAGTTCATAGTTTAGATAGAAGTTACAATCCTTGGCTAGCAAGGGTTAGTAGCCTATAAATATGGCCCTAGGGGGCTAGCATTCAAGGATCCAGACAGACACACAATCAATAGCAATAGAGTTAGAGAGAAGTTTTAGGGTTTGGCGTTTGCGAAAGCCGACGTTGAGTGGTAAAGCTTCGGAGTTTATAGTTTAATGCAAGTTTATTTCTTTCAATCAAAGATGAGTTCCATGATGAGAAGCGAGTAGTCTTCCAAAGCTCTTAGGGTCGGGGTGAGCCCGACGTTAGCCATGCGTGCCTGAGGTAAGTGTTAGATGTTGATACCGTTGTGTCTATATCACCTCCTACGATTCTATGTTTAGTCCTAATCGAAAGAAAAGGGATTCATGCTAACAACTTGAGTTATAAACATAAAATTTGTAGAGACAGTTAGGTTTATTTGCAAGGATAATCCTAAGAGTTGGTGTACAACGAAAGCTTGTCCCTCGGGTAAAATAGCGCGATTGTCCGTCTTATTTACCTTATCGCATGCATTGGTTAACGTTCTGGTAAACCCTAATCCTACGAGTTGCTTTTTATATAAGTTAATTCATCAAAACCCTCTCTTTAATTTTGTTCATAACATCCTCATTCATCCTAAAGTCTTCGGCCTTTCTTTACCGACAAAAAGCTAACAACTTTGCAGGAGAAGACATCGATATCGACCAACAAACGTCGATATCTACCACTGAGTTTCGTCGACAGTTTTTTGAGTCGACGACGATCATCCATGCTAAGCTACTGAACATCGATATCGACCACCTGTGTCAACAGGCAGTCTTCTGAGCCAGTCGATTCCGTCTGCTAAAATCGATATCGACCTTCCCTAATTGATATCGACTGCTTGTTTTTGTTTCTACAGGTCTTCTGTTGCAGAAAGGATCGACAGCCGAGGTCGACATCGAGCACCAAGGTCGAAATCGAGCCTTCTGGTCGAAGAAGGACGTGAGATTTTAGACACTACTAGGATCCCGCTGACCTGCCTCCTCGTGGATCGATCCTGACTACCCTTCTACTACAACGGGAGGAAGTCTTGTAATTATTTGCATAGGCTAGGAGTCGATTTACATCTATTATATATATTTGTTTAAGAACTCGATTTCCTCCTATTAACACCTACTAATGAAGGATGTTAAGTTTGTGTTTTTTAGTGATTGTCTTGAAGCTTTCAACAGGTTGAAGGAAGCTCTTATATCCGCCCCTATCATTCAATCGCCAAATTGGTCGCAACCATTTGAGATCATGTGCGATGAAAGCGATTATGTCGTAGGTGCTGTCCTAGGAAAAAGGAGAGAGAATAAGCTTCACGCCATCTACTATGCACGCAAGACTCTTGATGCCATTCAAACGAAGTACACCACGACGGAGAAAGAGTTCTTGGTGGTGGTCTTCACTTTTGAGAAGTTCCGCTCATACCTAGTGGGCTCTAAGGTAATTGTTCATACTGACCATGCAGCTCTTAGGTACTTGATGGCGAAGAAGGATGCTAAACCTAGGCTCCTACTATGGGTGCTCCTACTCCAAGAGTTCGACGTTGAGCTTAAGGATAAGAAAGGAATGGAGAACTCCGTAGCCGATCATCTCTCATAGCTACCCAAAGGTCTTCTAGATGAGTCACATGACAACATGCCAATCAATGACTCGCGCACTGACAAGCAACTGATGAAGCAAGAAGCAAAACGGGCAGAAGTTCCACTCGATATCGACCAGACCAAGTCGATATCTACTTCCCAAAAGGTGATTTTTCTACCGATTTCGACTTATTCTTACCACAGGTTGACAATTGCAGCGGTCGAAATCGAACACATGAAGTCGATATCGAGCACCAATCTAAAGCAGCCCATATTGACTGACTAAGTCGATGTAGACCAATTGAAATCGACTGGACCAGGTCAAAATCGACCACCCTCCAGTGACTCCGAAGGTGACGAAATGGTAAGCTCCGGTGAGGATTTCTTCTTTACTCCTCCCTCTAGTCCAATTCATGGTCTATTTGCTGTAAGAGGGGCGAAGGTACCTTGGTATGCAGATTTTGCTAACTATATTGCAGGAGGTGAGATTCCATCAGGCTTAACTTCGCAGGCGAAGAAGAAGTTTTTGCACGACGTCAAGCAATACTATTGGTATGAACCCTACTTGTTCAAGTAGGGAAAAGACCATATCTTTCGACATTGTATCCCGGAGGAAGAGGTAGAGAGTGTGATTCACAAGTGTTAATCTCTCCCTACAGGAGGCCATGCTAAAGGATTCAAGACCGCGGTGAAAATTCTTCAATGTCGTTTTTATTGGCCTAACCTTTTCAAAGATGTGCAAAACTATGTAACCTCTTGTGATGAGTGTCAACGTGCAGGAAATATCACATGGAGGAATAAGACACCGCTCACAGGAATTCTGGAAGTAGAGCTCTTTGATGTATGGGGTATTGACTTAATGGGACCATTCCCTACCTCAGGCCCCTACAAATACATTCTAATAGCGGTGGATTATGTCTCAAAATGGGTTGAGGCCATTGCAACTAGGACCAACGATGCAAAGGTAGTCTCTAAGTTTATGAAAACTAACATCTTTCCTCACTTTGGTGTTCCTAGAGTTCTTATTTCTGATGGTGGCTCGCATTTCATTGAGAGAGGCTTTAAAGCACTTTTAGCCAAGTATGGGGTAACAAATAGGATGGCAACGCCCTATCATCCCCAAACCAGTGGTCAAGTAGAAGTCTCCAACCGCCAAATCAAAGCCATCCTAGAGAAGACGGTCTCTCGCTCGAGGAAGGATTGGTCATCCAAACTAGATGATCCGCTCTAGGCCTACCGAACGGCCTATAAGACACCACTTCGCACAACTCCTTATAACTTGGTATATGGTAAGTCATGTCATTCGCCCGTCGAACTTGAGCATAAGGCAATATAGACTCTCAAAGAGCTCAACATGTATTTCGACGAAGCCGGGAAATGAAGGTTTGTTGACTTGCAAGCCTTAGAGGAGTTGTGCCTAAAAGCAAATGAGAATGCCAAAATCTACAAGGAGTGCACAAAGAAGTGGCATGACAAGAAATTGTTGCCAAAGACATATGAGGTAGGTGACAAAGTCCTTGTTTTTAATTCTAGACTCCGCTTATTTCCAGGGAAACTAAGTACAAGATTGAGTGGACCCTTCACGGTTCATCAAATTTTCCCTCATGGAGCGATGGAGTTAATTTACGACGACAGTTCCACCTTTAAGGTAAATGGTCACCAAGTAAAGAAGTATTATGACAAAGAAGACTCGGAAGAAGAGATTCGTGCCACCCTGGCTTTGAACTAGCGTAAAAAGGGAAGTATGTCGAGCTAGCGAATTAAACTCAAGCGCTTCCGGGAGGCAACCCGTTATTTTCTTTTTCTAAGTTTTTTTAGATTATTTTATTTTTTCTTCTAGATTTTTCGTGGCTATTCTATCTAAAGTGAACCAGGAGATCGAGTGCCCCAGAAGAGAGGTCGATATCGACATTCTAAGTCGATATCGACGGGCGGACACCAACCTACAGGTCGACTACACTCAGTCGACTCCGAAGAAGAGGTCAATATCGACTTCGGAAGTCGATGTCGAGTGGCTGCGAGGAGAACAGGTCGAGCAGATTCTATCGACTCAAAAAGGGAGGTCGATATCGACCATATTGGTTTATTTCGACTACAGTCGGAGGTAAGTTACAGGTCAATTGTTTTTTTCTTTTTTATTTCAGTTTACATTGCCGACTTCGACTAGCCCTTTCCCTTTACCCAGATTTCGACTCCCCTTAACCCTATCCGCTTCTCTCTCTCCTTCATCTCTCTCTCCCTCCTCTGTCTCTGTGCACCTACCGGCGCCGATCTCCCTCTCTGTCACCATTCTGTCACCCTCAGCCTCCCATCGCTCAAATCCGGCGTCCTTTGCCCCAAATCCCAACCGAAGAACCTCTAGCCCTCTTTCTCGCTCTCTTGCGCCCCCTTTCTGTTTCTTGACCACCCTCTCCCAAATCCCATTAGATCCGGCCTCCATCAACCAAGATTCGGTCATCTTCGAACATCAGCGTGCCTGCAGAAGCACCAGCGACTTCAACAACACCCAGATCGAGCCGATATCGACCAAGTTGGTCGATTTCGACATCAGACCTAGATTCCGACAGCTTTTACTCGATTTCTTGCGATTTCTCTCCTCTTTTCACCCGATTTTAAGCACTCTTCTAGTATGATTTCTTCCACTTTTTCCTAATTTACAGTTCTATATGCATATTTGTTTGATTTTAGGGTTGAAATTTCATATTGAGTGTTTTACGGTTTGAATATGCTTTTGCGCGTGAAGTTGAAATTGAATGATTTAGGGTTTGTATGAGATTTGATTTTTTGGGTATGATAGGGTAAATCTGAGATTAGATTAGGTTTGGATAGTGTTAAATGATCAAGAAATTTGGTTTATAAAATTTGATAAGTTTATGTAATTTCTTGAAATTCTTTAGATAATCCTTATTTTTTATGGTTAAAAAAATTGATTATTTATCTTTATTTAGATCATTAAAATTAAGATTGCAAGATTTAGCACTAAAATTAGCCGATGTTAATATTGTAAATTTTTAGGCTAGTTTCTGAATCTAAGTATAGGGTTTCCCTTTGTATTGTTTGAATAAGGGAATTATCTTGGACATTGTTTTCTTTGAAAAAAATGGTGCGAGCCAACAACGTTTCGCGTGACTCCCTTCACATTGACGATGACGAGCAGATGACTCTAGCCATGAACCTGATTGGCCGAGCGTGCAGAGCTCGCTGGTACCATTACGCAGATATGGTCCAGTTGGGTTTCCACACAGGGGTCCTGGCGGCATTGGAGTATGTCTCTCTGGAGAGGCTGATAGGCGACCTGGAGGCACATTACCCCGTCCTGACGGGGGAGTTCATGGCCACGCTGGAGATCCTAGATTGCGTCTCCTCTACCCGCCGAGTCACCTTCCAGCTCGGCAATAGGCAGTATCGGTTCAAGCTCGAGGAGATGAGCAACCTGTTTGGGTTTGCTTATACTCTGGCGCACTTCGGTCCAGGACCCCAAAGTCATTTGGAGCTACCTCACGGGGATCCCATACCCCACCCACACTGATTCATTCACTACCAGGATCACCAGCCTGCTATTCAGAGTCATTCTCCGCATCCTGGCGAGTACCATTTGGGCACGCCCTGAGCTCCGCCGCCCCACGCACCGGGAGACAGAGACCTTGCGGCGTATGTTATTCGAGGACGAGCCTTTGCCCATCATGTACGCACGGATCGAGCATATATTGGAGCGTCATCACACTACGAACGACGAGATCTTGGACGGCTGCATAGTGGATGTCTTAGCCGATGCGTTGGGAGTCCACGTCGACAGGTATACAACATTCGAGCTTACTTATATTGATGCTAGTATCTTACAACACGGAGGCGTCGTAGCAGCTGGACCAGTTGGATGGAGGCACCCCCAAACGAGGATGCATATCCGCTATGATTACATGGATCTCCTGTATGTCCCAGATTGGTACCAGTCCGGGACTGGTCAGCCATATCATACGAACATAGATCCCACTGCTGACATGACACTCAAGAGGAGGCCCCCGCTCTACAACCACGAGCTGGAGCTGGAGGCTATGTCTTGGGAGGCTGATCCGCACTCAGATGGATCCCAGCAGCCCCCAACCTACCAGGGGGCTTTGACGACGGCTATGATGATGATGATGACGACACTAATGATGCAGCTGGTGGTGGCGATGTCCCGCAAGGGTCCCACCATAGCTATGTTCCTCCACCTCCTCCGCCCTTTGATGAAGGGTTTATTTTCAAACAAATAAATTTATAAGATCGAAACCCCGCTATAGTATAGTAGGGTCAAGTTCGTTCGCAGGGAGAAAGTCAGTGACTCAATTCTAGTTACCAAAAAGAAAGAAATAGCAAGAAGGGATGAAAAGTATAGAGTTTTGGGGATTTGTATGTTGCTGAATTATTAGAAAAATATCAATAATATTAAAGATCTAGGGCGTAGAGATCACCACAACGATAATTAAGCATGCATCGCAATGAATCATATGAAATTCATGTTTTTATCTATTAAAAAGGTCAATTTGCATCAACCCTAGTAAAGCTATTAACTTATTTGCATAAATCGATAAACATTACTAACAATCCTAATCAGGTTATTTAAAACTTGCGTTTCAACACCCTAATTGGTATCCAATTCACAATTTCAATCTTTCAATTCAATTACGAAAACGAATTTCCCCAACTTTCATTGAGTACTTAGAACATAACAATAGATAAAACCCATAAATCAATCAATTTATAGCAAATTCGCAAGCAGAACTATCGTTGGGATCACCCCAACCCTAGAAAAGGCGACTACTAACGCATATTCATGGTGAATAACTCAAAATTCATGAAAAGAGACATGAAAACAGAAATTATAAATTGAATAAAACGTAAAATATGTCAACAATGCGTCCCAAAAGCCTTACAAAACGTTCCTCAACCTTCGCCGAAGAAATCGCTTCAAAAAGCTCTCAAATCCGCTTAGAAACGCTGTCAAAAGTGTTCTGAGAATTCAGGAAAAACTAGGGCTGGAAAAAAACCTCTCTTTTTTACAAACCCTAAAAATCCTATTTATATTTAATAAACCTTAAACTAAATTAGAAAATAAGAAATATAACACTTTTATTTAAAGTCATCTAAGGAAAGGGGTAAAAATAATTAAATCTTGACTAAAATCGTCCACCAGGGAGTCTGTACCGACACGGGCCACCTCGGTACTGAGCCCCTTTAGGGTCGGTATGAGTACTGTTGCTCAAATTGGCTCGTTCTGTCAGATAATGCCTCGGTACCGACCAAGTAGGGGTCGGTACAGGGTCGGTACAGCTCAGTAAAACGCCCATATCTGCTTTGTTTGAACTCCGATTGCTTCCGTTCTTTTTCCTATGCGCTCCTTTTTTTACGCATCTTTTCTTTCTTGAAAGTTTCTACAAAAACAGCTTCAAAATTCATGTAAATCACACAAAATCTAGTGAAGACATCTATTTCTCATGAAACATGAAAACCTATGAAAAAGACACTAAACCCAATGCATAACCAATGAAAAAGACTTATATTAACACTAAAGTATATGGAAAAATATGACTAAAAACATTCACATCAAAATACCCCATACTTAGACTTGCTTGTTCTCAAGCAATAACCGAACATGAGTCTTTCATCCCATAACCTTACTCTTTACGCACTAGCCTTTTCAATTTAATGCAACATGAATAAAGTAGACAAACGTCCTAGCATGTACATGAGTGATCAAGTAGCCTGCATGCTTATCCATCCAACCTCACAGGGGAAAGTGTTTCACTCGCTCTCATGTGTTTAGGCTTTAAGAACAACCCTCAACTCAAATTCAAATGCAAAAACTCTTAAATATTGAAACTTATATCACCAAATTCGCAACCAATTAATGCTTATGTAAACAAAAATCATCAGGAGGTCTTTCGCTCAATGGAGGACTTCAAAGAAGACTCCATTCGGCGGGGTTGTAATGGGGTTTGGTATGAAATAAACGGCATGGAATTATTGGGCTATGTGGTGCTCAATAATGTTCGGGAATCAAGACTCCTAAATCTTCAACACAACTCAACCAAACCATAACTCTCAATCATATTAATCAACCAAACTCATCAACATATCTCGTGAAGAACTCAACCCTTTTTCCAACTCTAGATACCTCTCAATAATACAAATCATGCATAAAAGAAAATAAATAAGAACTATTTGGCTCATGCACTTTATTCATCTACTTATAACTTCACCTTTTTTTCTTTTTTTTTTCTCTTTTTTTTTCTGTTTTTCTCTTTTTTTTTCTGATTTTTTTAGAATGAAAATAATATAAAATAAAATAAAATAAAAATAATGGATTTATAATGTGATCCAAAAATTCTTTTACATAATATGTAGCAAGAAAGAATATAAAAACCAACCCATGCTTCCATAAACTCAAAATTCTTCTCACTTGAACCCAAACATAAGCTCATTCTTTCCACTAAATCATTAATCCAACCAACTCTAAGTCTTAATTCCCAAATGGGGGTCGGACTCAATTCGGCTAGAAAATAATTTTGTGGAGCTTATATAATATATAAAGGTCTCAAGCTAATTATTGGCTTCAAGCAGAGATAATGTAGGGTAGGTAAAGAGAGGATAAAAATTGGCTCAAAAGGTGCCTCCATCATTTAATTCTCATTCACATAAAAAAAAATATATATATATATATATATATATTGGCATTGAAAAATAGATAATCATCGCAATACTCAGAGATAATATACATATGAAGAGTAAACTCACTCAAGAAAGCAAAGGGATTTTTATGTTATCCCTTAAGGCCAATATTCTCACTAGGTAAAAATTTTGTTGGACTTTGGTCATGCCTAGAAACTTAGATCATACACGCTCAATTATGTCTACCTAACCGTATTATTCTATGGGACTTATATCATCACGTCAGCCATTATTTATCATCATCATAGGACATCTAAGTTAGGGTATAAAGCTAAAACTAACACATAAAATAAACATGCATTTTTCTTTTCTTTTATTCGACATTTTTTTTTGTTTTTTTTTGTTTTTTGTCTTTTTTTTTACTTAAAGCAAGACTAAGATAATTAAAATATAATTAAGGACTTAAAACTTAAAATGCATAAGACTTAAACATGAATGCATAACATAATCCAAATAAAATGAAGTGCAGAACAACACATAGAAGAACAATTCTAAAAAATAATGACACACAAGTTTTCTGAATTCCCCACCACATACTTAAAAATAGACTGTGTCCCCACTATTAAAAGAAAATCAAAGTAAAAGGAAAAAGACTCAGAAACTCACGAAAACAAGATGCAGAAGCTGTTGAAGAAATCAAGAAACTCTACTCAGAGGGCGGCGGCGGTTTGGTAATGTGTTCTGTGGGAAGAGAGAGGATACCCAAGTATAAAAGAGGACGCGCGTGCTTCCTGTAGGTCCATCCTCTCATTCAAGCGCGTAAACTCATTCCTCAGAACAGTCTGCCCTTCCTGCAAGCTCTCCTGGCCTAATCTCAGATATTGCAACGCACTCATGATATCATCAAAAGAAGTTTGCTGATGTGTAGAAGTCCTACTCGGGCCAGCCTCATCAGAAAAGTAGTGGCTACTACGTCTAGCGTCATGATCCATGAATTCAGTATGCTCTGGCTGGTGAACCACTAAACCTAATGTGTCCTCAGGATGGGGATACTTAGGCGGTCGCTGACGTCTCAGAGGATCTCCCAAAATGACCTCTGAGGTTGGACAATATTCCTCAGCCCAAGTGTTGTGCCAATTTGGTACATACAACAAGTCCAAGTTCTGCTTGAGAATCTCAACATTATAACCATGAAAAGTAAAAAACATCATGTCCCTTTTCCTCATGATCACCTTAGCACTTGTCAAATAAGCAATGTTTATAAGCTGAGTAGCCGCAGACTTGTATCTGGTTAGATCAACTTGTAGGCGCTTGGCCAAAAGCACAATCATGCCACCAAACCAAATCTCATCGGCGTTCTTCGTGTAATCTCTAACATGCGCAAGGAACTCATAACCCAAATTTAGGGGCGTTTCCATCTCGAATAACACCCCCCTTAAACAAGCCATTTCCATCATTGTAGGCCGAGAAAGATCCTTCTTTGCCCATATAGTAATATCAAAAATCCTAAGGATAATGCGAAAAGAGGGTTCGTGATATCCTTACCTGGAAGAGCGCTGTTAGGCCATCTGGGCGTGCAAGTGATTAGTTTCCATGTATTCAAAGCCTTGCAACTGGTGACGTTGTATGGCGCTACAGGGTTGGGGAATCCCAACAGAGCGTTGAACTGCTGCAAGGTGAATGTGTGCATCTCATTCCCTAGATGGAATGTAATGGGGCCCTCAAAATCCGGCCCATTGACGTCCGTCTGGAAAGTAGCCACGAACTCAGCAACGAGGGTTAGGTAGAAGCGCAGGACAGGATCTAGTAGACACGTAGCACCTAAATAGGAAAAGGCCTCCACTATGTCATCCTGTATTCCCAGGCTCACTCCATCTATACGGTCATACCACCGAGCCCGAAGCTTGTGGTTCTTGAGGATGTCCTTGTACTCCTTCTTCTAACGTGCGTCATAGATGATCACGTCATCCAATGTAACCGTAGAAGATGACTCTATAACCCTCTTGCTCTTAGAATGGAACATACTCCTAAAACAAAGAAAAGAAACTCAAGCTAAATATCTTTCTATAATCATAAAACCAAATCAATTATGATCAAGCCATACATACCTACATAACCGAGTAGACACAAAAGAAATAAGATGCACTAAATAAATCCTATAAGCATATAAATCATGTGCAAACATAAAGCCACATAACAATAAGTGCATTCTTGAAAATATCAAAGGAAATCAAATGCACACAAACTCACCACCATATAGAATAAATATAATGCACTACTTGTCTATAAAACATATGCTCAACTTAGACTATATGAAAAAGGGAAACAATATAACTAATGTAACATTATGTATGAGCACTAAAGCATCCCCTAATCATACAACAATATACCCAAGAAAAGTAATATAAGTAATGCACAACTCATTATACACAAATCAACTGTCACAACCCCATACTTAAGTTCAAAACAAGTCAAATAAATATGCAATGGATATATAACTTGCTCGCAATTGTCAAATCATGCAAAGATATAATTTTTCTGCTAAAATAGAAGAAATTAATCAACCAAAAGCATAAAAATCAAATCAAAATACAAACCTGAAACGAATCGCAAGAAAATCTTAAGATTCAATTGGCTCACAATCCATAATCAATTTGACAATGCTATGAACCTGAAAGATGCTCCAAATCAACCCAACAACACAACCACTAAATAAATTTCAACCAATTCGGCCCTCGGTAAAAGGCCCCAATTTTCAATCCTAATTCAAATCCTAGGTTTTCAATCTTAACCTAAATCATCAAATCAACCAAAATAATTGAAATTAACAAGTTTAGGGTAAGAAATCATACCAATATTGAGTAGAAAGAGGAAGAAAATTGGAGGTTTTGAAGAGTAACGAGCCGAAAGAAGGAAACAATAAATTGGGAAGAAAGTGGTTCGGTGGGGGCTGCTGGGGGCTCGAACCGGGGTGCTGCTGGGCTCAGGGGGTGCGTCAGAGGGTGGGGGTGTCAGCGGCGGTGGTGGCTTGGCCGGAGGTGGGCTGTGGTGGGAGTGGGTGGTACGGAGAGAAGGAGGCGCTGGGCTAGGGCCTTCGAAACCGAGGTGAGGAGTCGTGGGTAACGGGGGCAAATGCAGTGAAAGAAAGAAAGAAAGAAACAGGGGAAGAAAAGAAAAAGAAAAGAAAAAGAAAAGAAAAGAAAATGAAGAAAAGAATAAGAGAAAATAAAAGATAATTTTTTTTTTTCGATTTTCTGTATTTTTTTTTGAAAGATGGGGGGTCGGTACCGAGGAAAGGGGCCTCGGTATGGGGTCGGTATGCCTACTGGAATTTCTCTATTTTCCGAGATTCACTTACCTGTCCGTCAGGGGGGTCGGTACCGACCCTAGGTACCTTGGAATGGCCTCGGTACAACTACTGGAATTTCTCAGTTCTCCGAAATTCGCTTACCTGTCCATCAGGGGGGTTGGTACCGAGGTAGTGTGCCTCGTCACGACCTCGGTACAGGTGTTTCCTAGCTTCTTTTTCCGTTTTTCACCCGTTTCCGCAATGGTTTCCTCCTAAGACCTGCATGGTTAGTGCAATATGCTCTACCCCAGCTATCCTACCTATTCTAAAATTTAATAACTAAAAATAAAACTTAGAAAGAAAAGGAAATAAAGTGGGTTGCCTCCCGTAAGCGCTACCTTTAACGTCGTTAGCTTGACGTGGTTACCTCATCGTCATTCCAATGTTGTAAGAGCCCAAGTAACTCTTATTTCTTCCTCCGGATCCACTCTGTCATAGTATTTATTGAGTCGGTGACCATTGACCTTGAATATGGCTCCACCTTCATCAACTAGATCCACCGCTCCATGGGGATAAATATGATGAACCACGAATGGTCCACTCCATCTCGATATAAGCTTCCCTGGAAACAATCGCAATCTAGAATTGAAAAGAAGAACTTTATCACCTACCTCATAGGTCTTTGGGACCAACTTCTTGTCGTGCCACTTCTTGGTGCGCTCTTTGTACATTTCGGTATTTTCATAAGCTTTGAGCCTCAACTCCTCCAATTCTTGCAAGTCCATGAATCTCTTTGCTCCGGCCGCGTCAAGGTCCATGTTAAGCTCCTTGAGAGCCTATAACACTCTATGTTCAAGCTCGACGGGCAAATGGCAAGACTTACCATAAACCAAGTTGTAGGAGTTGTGCGCAATGGTGTCTTGTACGCCGTTCTATATGCCCAAAGTGCATCATCTAGCTTAGATGACCAATCTTTTCGTGAGCGCGACACCGTCTTCTCTAAGATGCTCTTTACTTGCCGATTTGAATCCTCTACTTGGCCGCTAGTTGGAGGGTGATAAGGTGTTGCCACCCTAAAAGTCACCCCATACTTAGCCAAAAGAGCCTCGAAGCCCCTCTCTACGAAGTGAGATCCTCCATCGCTAATAAGAACCCTTGGAACTCCAAGCCTAGGAAATATGTTAGTCTTCATAAATTTACCTACAACTTTAGAATCATTAGTAAGTGTACCTATTGCCTCAACCCATTTAGAAACATAATCGACCGCTACCAAGATATATTTATAAGGCCCTGATGAAGGGTAGGGCCCCATAAAATCAATACCCCATACGTCGAAAAGTTCAACCTCTAGGATTCCGGTGAGAGGGTTCTCATGTCTCCAAGTGATATTCCCCGCTCTTTGTCACTCATCGCAACCGTCAATGTAATCATGTACATCCTTGAACCAGTTAGGCCAATAGAAGCCACTTTGAAGAATCTTCGTCGTGGTCTTGAAGCTTTTTGCGTGGCCACCCGTCGGAAGGGTGTGGCAATGCTTGATGATGCTCTCAATCTCTTCATCCGACACACAACGTCTAAAGATGTGGTCACTTCCATGCTTTAACAAGTAAGTAGTGTTTGACGTCGTGGAGGAATTTCTTCTTGGCTTGCGAGGTCAAATCCTTCGGGATTTCTCCCCCTACAATATAATTAGCAAAATCCGCAAACCCAGGGGTCCTCGACCCTCTAACGGCATAAATATCGTAAGATATAGGAGAAGAAGAAGGGGTATAAAAGGAATCCTCACCGGAACTCACCGAATCGGAGCGAATGAGCTTAAGGAGGCTTTCGTCCGGCCTGGAGTCATTGATTGGCACTTCATTTTCAGACTCCTTCAGGTGGTTTAAGGGCAACCTAAACAGATGGTCAGCCACCGAGTTTTCCGCTCCCTTCTTGTCCCTAATCTCACAATCAAATTCCTGCAACAAAAGCATCCACCGAAGGAGCCTAGGCTTGGCATCCTTCTTAGTCATCAAATACCTTACTGCTACGTGATCCGTATAAACAATGACCTTAGAACCTACTAAATAAGTACGAAACTTTTCAAAGGCAAATACCACAGCGAGGAATTACTTCTTTGTCGTGGTGTACTTACTTTGCGCTTCATCGAGTGTCTTACTTGCATAGTAGATTGCATGAAGCTTCTTGTCTTTACTTTGCCCAAGCATGGCACCCACAACATAGTCACTAGCATCACACATGATCTCAAAGGGAAGGTTCCAATTGGGCGATTGCATAATAGAAGCGGAAATAAGGGCTTCTCTTAACTTGTTGAATGCATCAAAACATTCTGCAGAAAACTTAAAGGCTACATCTTTCATAAGCAAATTAGTTAGAGGTTTAGCAATCTTTGAGAAGTCTTGAATGAATCTCCTATAAAAGCCAGCATATCCTAAAAAGCTCCTAATTTCTTTCACATTGAAGGGAGGAGGTACTTTCTCATTCAATTCAATTTTAGCATGATCTACCTCAATTCCCATATTTGAAACTAAATGCCCTAGAACATTCCCTCTTGAACCATAAAATGACATTTTTCCCAATTAAGCACCAAATTAGTTTCTTCACATCTTTCTAGCACCCTACTCAAGTTGGCAAGACATGAATCAAAAAAAGAACCATTAACAGAAAAATCATCCATAAACACTTCTACTATATCCTCAATCATCTCAGAAAAAATAGCCATCATATACCTTTGAAAAGTTGCAGGGGCATTACAGAGCCTAAATGGCATCCTCCTGTAAGCAAAATTTCTATAAGGACAGGTAAAAGTTGTCTTCTCCTGATCATCCGGATAAATGGGAATCTACCAAAAACCACTATAGCCATCCAAATAGCAAAAATAATCGTGTTGTGCTAGACGCTCAAGAACTTGATCAATAAAAGGAAGAGGAAAATGATGTTTCCTAGTAGCACTATTCAACTTCCTATAATCAATGCACATGCGCCATTTAGTAGTGGTCCTACTATGTACTAACTCACCTTTCTCATTCTCAATCACAGTCATTCCACCTTTCTTAGGGACAACATGAACAGGGCTCACCCATTTACTATCAGAAATATCATAAATAATTCTAGCATCTAACATTTTCAAAATTTCAGATTTGACTACTTCTTGCATATTTGGGTTAAGCCTACGCTGACGTTCTATGGTTGGCTTATGATCATCTGATGTGAGCCTAATTTGCCATGTTTTCTACTATCTTTTATATCGATTTCTGCAGAAATTTCATACATTTGAGTTAGAATAGCATAGAATTTGTGTAGTTTATGCTTATTTGCAATATATGGAGGTCTACACAAGTTTTTGTTATATTTCACAGAAATCGGACGCACTTTGGAGCTTAAAGGTAAGTCATGAAGAAGCTAAGGATGGTGTAGCTGGTGGAAAGCCCACTTTTCGCCATTCATCGTTCCAAATCAAGCTTTGAAGTCTTCATGAGAGTTGTAGCCCTCGGAAAAGGCTTTCCAACGCATGCTCATATGCGTCAATCCGACGAACAAGGACTCGGGAAAGTGCGTTTCAAGAATAGAGCAGCATGCTGGAAACTGTAGAAGAGGTCGATATCGACCACTTTTGGTCGATATCGAGTGGATCAAATCGGCCAGAAAGCCCAGAAATCGACCAGAGAATGCTGAGAACTGAAGAGGTGGTCGATATCGACCAGACTTGGTCGATATCGACCTGACTTTGGTCGATTTTCACTCCAGAGGCCAATATCGAGTGTCAGAGCTGAATCTGAGAAGACGAGGTCAATATCGACCTATGTTGGTTGATATCGACTGGTGCCTAGTAGCCGATTTCGAGCATATCCGAGTTCTACTCAAAGTTCTATCCAAAGTCCAATGGAGTTATTTTCGAGAGAAGATTCCTTCCACATTTATCAAGTTCTATCAAAATGGAGAAGATTTATCTACTTTAGATATAGTTCCCTTAATTATTTATTTCCATGTTTTATCTTTATATAGATAGATAGAATTAGATAGAAGATATAGTTGATCCTTTCCTAGAATAGCTAGATTGGAGCCTATAAATAAAGCCCTAGGGGCTGATTTTTATTGATTCAAGTCAAGTCGTCTTCGGGCGCAATAGTTAGGAGGAAGAGAGGAGAGAGGAGAGAGGAGAGAGAGAAGGAGGAGGAACGTTTGGAAGGTTTTGTAAGTTTTAGATTTTATGATAAAGTTAGTTTCTTTTATTATGTCTTGTTTCTAATTTCCATCTTCTAGGTTTGGGGTATATGAATTTACGAATTTTAATGTCTTTATCATCATCTACCTATGTGCTTAATCCTTTGCAAGAGTTAAGGAAATTCCTTATTTATGATATTAAAGCAAAAGCGATCTTATTATGAATTTGGATAGTAATTAGGTTTTGCCTCCGAGAGCCGACTAATCCTAATTAAGAAAAGGTAGTAACAATTAGGGTTTATTTGCGAAAGCCTCTATATTCCTTTTTGTTAATAACGAAAGTTATTTGATATAAAGCATGCATCTTTATGTGATTTATAGTCTACACTAGACATGGCCACGGGTCCGACCCGCCGGGTCGGCAACCCAGGGGTACGACCCTAACCCTGACCCGGGATTCCCACGGGTCAACGGGTTCGGGTCACCAGCCGGGTCGGCGGGTTGGCGGGTCGGAGTCCCGGGTCGGCCACGTGGCGTTGAAGGGTTGACCCGGCGGGTCGACCCGCCGGGTCAAGTCCGGATCGGGTTATTTTTTTTGACGTTTTCGTGATGTTTTATGAATTAGTGAAATAAGGTTTCGTGTTTAATGGTGTTTGGGTTTGGGGAAAAAAAAAGATGGAAGAAGGGCTTGAATCGGTTTCCCAATTGCCTACGTATCCTCCCGGGGGAGAGGAATCAAAGCCCACGTAGTTCTTTACCTGTTGTCTGAACCCCGCTTACCCTTTCGCCTATTCGTCGGTGTCGGATTGGCGCTGGCCCTGGGGATCGACGACTCCACCGTCAACGGAGCTCCCGACCGATTCCGAGTCCATTCCATCATCAGGCTCTGATCCGGTGTTGATGAGGTTCTTCTGTATTCTCATCTCAGCCTTCTTCCAATCGGCGAGGCATACTTGTGCTTCGAGGTTCTCAGGGAGCAAGTTTGATCTCTTCTCAGTAAGAATTTGTCCCCCTTGGCTGAATAATTGTTCCACTGCGACGGTGGAACAAGGGGCTCCAAGTATTTGTCGAGCGATCACCTGCAAGGTCGGAAATCGCTGTCTTTCTACTCGGCCCCACCATTCTAAAATATCAAAATCTTCATCTTCATCACTGCGAAATTCAAAGTTAGTAGACAATTATTCGTCGAGCTCCGAGTGGGGGCTCGACGAGGTCCTCGACCTGTTTGTGCCAAAAATATCTTTGGCAAGAGCCTTAGTTCGAGCGGTAATACTAGTGCGTGAGGAACCGCTCGAGCTGGAAGGCGCAGGAGGAGGAATGTTAGGCGCTCTAGCGCCCGTAGAAAAATGAGTATATAATGCTTCAAGTATTCCCCTAACTCTACCAACTATAATTGAAACATTGCAATCAGGATCATTATGGATATCGAGAGTACAATAATAGTTTTCCAAAAACTTTTGAAGCCCAGTTAATTTGTATCTAGGGTTGAAACAACAAGCTACGAGGAAAATATCAGGAATAACTTTGTAATAAGACAACCATTTCGCCCGCATGGTGAAAACAACGTCGGATATGCATTGCACTTGAAGCCCGTCCTGAAGGGCTATGGCAATGTTCATAGCGACAAAACAGAAAACACTAGATGTAGGAATGTAAGCATGACTAAACATTTCGGTTGCATCATGGAAGACCTTGAAAACCTCCATTATATCTCGAGCAACCACCCACACATCCCCAAAAACGTTTGAACCTTCAATGTTTTGAGTGGCAAAAGCAGAAAGAAGTTCTCTATATTGATAAGAATCAAAAATCATTTTGTAAGTCGAGTTCCACCGAGTGCTAACATCTCGGGGGAAGTTCTTCGGGCGGATGTTGTTAGAGCGGCAAAAATGGTGCCATTGATGGCGAAGCTGTTTGTTTCGCCAAAGTGCCCATAAAACATATCGAATAGGTTCGGTTTTCTGTTGTAAATACGTTAAACCATCTTGAACACATAAGTTTAAAATATGAGGTGCGCAACGTATATGGAAAAATCTCCCCCCTATCCCGGGTTGACAATATTGTGTTAACTCTGGGATAGAGGCGGTGTTGGCGGATGCGTTGTCAAAACCGATTGAAAAAACTCTTTGAGTCAATCTATACTCTTGTAAAACTCTGAAAATAACCGCAGCTATGTTACGGGCCGTGTGGGCCTCGTCAAAAACTCGAAAAGCCAAAAGTCGTTTGTGTAAAATGAACCGTTCATCAACCCAATGACAAGTGACACCCATATATGAGTGGTGTTGCCAGTGGTCGGTCCAAATATCACTACAAATTGAAACATGTAAATCGCTATGTTTTTGAAAATATTCAATTAATTCAGCATTGCGGGTGTTATACCTTTTTATCATTTTCCTCTTAACCGTGTTTCGACTCATAGGTTGCCAAGCGGGCTGAACATTTTCCGTAATAAATTCGTTGAAACTTAAACGTTGTGCAAAGTTATAAGTTAGGCCTTCGGCTGCTATCATTTCAGCAAAGTTATCACTACAACTAGCATAATCATAACTCCATAAACCAGGGGGTTGAGAGGAAGTAATTGCGTACCCGGATAGTTGAGTTTGACCTTTCGCCAAGCCCAGTTTCTCCGGATGCTTCGATTCGATATGGCGTCCGTAGTTACACTCCTTTGACCTCGGGAAAACATTATCAAAAAAAGTGGATGAGAAATTTGTTAAAATAATATGAATATGTAATTAAGAGAAATGACGGAATAAATAATGAAGAAAAGAAAGAGTTGATAGAAGTAGGATTTGGTGATGCGAAGCGCCGAATTCTCGGAATTCTTGACTCGTGAACCACCGACTTCCGACTTCCTCGATTCTTGAGCGATTAGAGAGCGATTAGAGAGTAGGAGATGTGATGAGATGGTATGATGAAAATGGGAGGGAAGGGGTAGTATTTATAGTGCAAATGGGAGGGTTTTGGAGCCAAAGGAAGGTCGGGTCCAACGGTCGACCCGCCGGGTCCAACGTTCGACCCGGCGGGTCGAACGTTGGTTTTCAAAAATCTAGCCGTTGGACCCGGCTGATTTTTAAATTTTTTTTTTCACTTTTTCACATTATAAATTTATAATAGGTTGTGTTGTTATTTATTTGTTTGATGGTCAAAACTATTTATTTAGGTTTATTAATTTATATGTTGGAATTTGGATTAGTTAAAAAAACCAAATAATACACACATAAAACCCAATTTTATTACAAACCGAACAACAATTACGAACTCGTACCGGATTCATTGCCTCGGTCGATATCGCCCTCGGCGACATTACAACATAAAACACTTACTTTCTAGTTCCTACTTTATTTGCATAACATCATAAACTTCACAAAACACAACACTAAAATACTAATTACCTGACGATCCCGATGCTTCGTCGACTTTTTCAGGATGCTTCTTGGCTAGATGATTATTCAAGTTGCCATAACCCAAGTTGTTCGTTACCTTGTACTTATGACCACAATAACGACACTCCGCTTCGAACTTTCCCGGGCCTTGGTCGACCTTGTTGAAATGATTGAACAATGAGGGGGAGCTCGAGGATCCGCTCTTACCGCCGGCCATTACGACAATTGACGGAACGACGGGAATGAATGAAATGTAAGTTATTTGATTGATGGGATGTGTAAGTAAAATGAATTGGGAAAGAGGGGATGCTATTTATAGAGTCGAGCCTACGTTCAACCCGAGCAACGACTAGTTTTTTTTTAAAAAGAAACGTTCACGTGGGACCCACTTAACGGCTAGTTTTTTAAATGCACAACCCGTGTGACCGGCGGGTCACGGGTTCCATTTCCCTCGACCCTAACCCTGACCCTCAACCCGACCCAACCCTTCGACCCTTGGACCCGGACCCACCGGGTCACCAACCCGGCGGGTAACCGACCCGGCGGGTCACGGGTCGACCCGCCCGACCCGTGACCCGTGGCCATGTCTAGTCTACACATATGTTTATTGTTGCGGTGATCCTTAACCTTGGAAGTTTGCTTTTTTATTATTCTATTTTTGTTATTTTAAAGCTTTTGCGCAGCCACACGACACCAACCACCGTCCCATCTCCATCCCTCGACATCGACCAGTCTCAGTCGATATCGACAGCAACCGACCGCCACCTTTTTCCGCTACTCCCGAACCCCGAAACAAACTAAACCTAGAACCGCTGACTTCTCTCCTGAGGACAAACCTGACTCCCCTATACTATAGCGGGGGTCTTGACTATAAATTTATTTGGTCGAGAAACCCTCTCGTCAAATTGGCGCCGTTGCCGGGGAGATATCAATCGCGCCTAGTTTAGTTTTGTTTAAAGTTTAGGAGTAGCCCATCCCTTGTTTCTTACCCTATCACATACCCTACCACCACCTACCTCATCGGTACCCACTAGGTGCCGAGCTTTTGCTACTAATTTATGTTCTTTATTGTGATTTCAAAGGTTAGGTACAAAGATGCAAGAAGTATACGATCTCGAATGGGAAAGATGGTTCAAACATTTGAGACGGAGAAATAGGCTCGCACAGGAGGAGGCATGATTAAGGGAAATAGCCCGGCTGAAAGTCTTGATCCGAAGGCTTGAGGCTTCCTATCATCTACCTCCAGCAGAAGAAGGTTAGCTCGACAATGTCCCCTTCTATAAGCCAGTCGACGTCGACTACCCTTCAGTCGATATCGACCACCTGCACTCGACGTATGTGCATTCTAGAGGAACTGATCCAGAAACATCAGTCGATGTCGAGTGCACCTCACTTGATATCGACCAAACACTCGATATCGACTGTCCTTCAGTCGAAATCGATTATCCCACAGAATTTCAGGAATGTCTTTCCCCAATTTCGATTACATCTTTGTTGCCTATCTTTGATGAACCATTTGAAGGATCCCGAGAAAAGAAAGCTCTAGAAACAAAGAAGCCGGATGTCATTGACCAAGGTGCTTCAAGGTCACTTTTACCTTACAAGCTGAAGGCTATCCCCGACGATTTTGAGCAACCGATGTTCATATTAAAGTATGGGGTCCTAGCAAAGTGGCACGAAGCTCCACAGGATGAGGAGGAAATATCTCTTCCCACTCCACCGTTTTGCTTGGGTGGAGACGCACAACCAAATCAACCAATGAAGCGGAAGAGATATGATAATGAGGTATGTAGATCTTCTTTATATCTTCCCTTATGCATGCTAGCTGGAGCCAAGGAAGATGAATGGGTGGAGACATGGAGCGTTCACTTTGGGAGGTTTAAAGTGCTCAATATGATGCCCCTGGATGACCCCCCACGCTTCCCACCATCGGAGGAACCACCAGATCCACCAATACCTCCGGATAAGGATGAGCCAGGCTAACGCCCAAAGGGAAGTAGGTCGAGCTAACGAATTAAACCACAGCGCTTACGGGAGGCAACCCGATGTTTTTTGTTTTATTTTATTATTTAGTTGAATTTGTTTTTATTTTTTCTTACTTTACTTCGCGCAAGATTTTTTTTATGAATGTAGGTAATGTCGAGAACTGGAGGTGTAATTGGATCGATAATTTTAGTCGACGGAATCTGCTGGCGAAACGAAAAGAGCAAAGAAGCTGCGAAGGGACTCGATATCGAGTCATATGACTCGATATCGACCGAGCCAGATCGAGTGAACAACTTGCGGTTGCGCGCGACCACCCTGAAGCTGAGCACCACTCGATATCGAGTGAACCCCAGTCGATATCGACTGAGTCACTCTATATCGACCCACCCTGTAGTCAACATTTGCACCTTTTTTCGCGACGCGACGACTATTTAGTGAGTTTCTTTTCTTCACCCTCGTTCTTATAGAGGGAGGACACTGTAATGTTTAAGTATAGGGTGGGGGAAAGGCTTATTTTAAGCATAGATGATATATTTGACATTATGTATGCATATTTAGAGTTTATTTCTTGAATTTCTTAGACATGGCTATTTTGGAATTCATTATTGATATCAATGTTCTTATATGCATGTTTTCCAAAGTTTGAAAAAATAACCCCCATTAAAAATTTTTTATTAGTGTCATGGAAGTTATATTGAACTCGACGATGCAAAATTGGATTCATTAGAGATATAGCATGAAATTGCCTAGTAAAGGGAAGTCACAATGAAGTACATATTTTCTATGAAAACCATGAAAGGAGGCAAAATTTGATGTTGCTTTTGACATGTTGCATGATAAGAGGATGGAGGACTTTATATTTTCATATATGCTCATATTGTTTATATGCCCCAGCCGTACCTATGCTTATGCATCTCACAAAGCCATATTGAGCCTTATTTCATATTTGCTCCACATGATCTAAATATTGTCCATTCTTTACCTTATTTCCATCCGGGGATTATGTTGATAATGATGTTACATTATGGAGATTGTTATATGGTTGTTGTGTTGTTATTATCATTATTGAAGTTTGGCAGGAATGTTTGAAATATATGGAAAATTTAATGAGTGAAAGAAAATCCGATCAAAGATCGACCCTGCTCGCTGAGATAATAGTTTGGCGAGATGGGACACAAAGGTGAGGAGTCCGAAGCACTAAGTATCCGGGGCCATTCATGACACCCATGTTTGCGACTCGTGAGAAGGCAGTGCTGAGGTTAGAAAGGTAAAATCATAATATTGAAAAAAGCAATGAGTGATGAGAGAAAGGTGAGAAATCAAAGGAAGAAGGAATGTGGTATGAAAGTTTGGAAATTACTCCATTTCCCAGGATCATTAGCACCACATTGCCAAAAATTGCCCACCTTTAGCCTTTTACCAATCTACTCCTTATTTGAGCTTAATTAAAGTCCTCTTGATTATTAATGCTTTGTCACATGAATGTTTTTGCATAACCCTTCTTTTGTGAGTAGATGTTGCTTTTATTGTTGCACATGTATGGATTTGTGACATTAGTACCTTTTCGAGGATGGTAATTGATTGCTGGGTTATATGGCAATGAATCTAAGATGTTGAGAGTTTTGATTTCTTCCCCTGTATGACCATTAAAAGTATTTCTTGAGCACAAGCAAGCTTAAGTATGGGGTGTTTGATGTGAGCCTAATTTGCCATGTTTTCTACTATCTTTTATATCGATTTTTGCAAACATTTCATACATTTGGGTTAGAATAGCACAGAATTTGTGTAGTTTATGCTTATTTGCAATATATGGAGGTCTACACAAGTTTTTGTTATATTTCACAGAAACCGGACGCACTTTGGAGCTTAAAGGTAAGTCATGAAGAAGCTAAGGATGGTGCAGCTGGAGGAAAGCCCACTTTTCGCCATTCATCATTCCAAATCAAGCTTTGAAGTCTTAATGGGAGGTGTAGCCCTCGGAAAGATCTTTCCAACGCATGCTCATATGCGTCAATCCGACGAACGAGGACTCGGGAAAGTGCGTTTCAAGAACAGAGCAGCATGCTGCAAACTGCAGAAGAGGTCGATATCAACCACCTTTGGTCGATATCGAGTGGATCAAATCGGCCACAAAGCCCAGAAATCGACCAGAGAATGCTGAGAACTGAAGAGGTGGTCGATATCGACCAGACTTGGTCGATATCGACCTGACTTTGGTCGATTTTCACTCCAGAGGCCAATATCGAGTGTCAAGTGTCAAAGCTAAAGCTGAGAAGACGAGGTCAATATCGACCTATGTTGGTCGATATCGATTGGTGCCCAGTAGCCGATTTCGAGCATATTGATAGCATGCATTTAGGTAGGCATAATAGGTTGCATTTAGCTTAGTTATGATGCATATCATGCATGGTTTAAGTACAATTTGCATATTTGCTCTCTATGTTGGTGGAGTCGGAATCTACACACTTTTATTGATTATTTCAGGTAATCGTGGATCCGATGATGAGACATGGGTTGATAACGCATTGGAAGATGATGTTTAGTCGATCGAAGAAGCTTACATGAAGATTTAAAGAGGTCCTGAGAAGAAGAAGCGAGCCTAAACGAAGAACAAGTCTGCAGAAGTTGTCACCAGACATGCTGAACTTGTTTTGCACTTTCTGGAGGCCTCGTTTGTCCAATTGACTATTATGACCATGCGTTGGAAAGCTCTTTCAGAGAGATACAACTTTCTTGTTGACGTCGAGAGCTGATTCGATCTGAATTTTGCGTAAAAGACTGATGCAGCGGGCACCGCCATATCCTGCGGGCGCAGCAATATGCTGCGGCCGCGGCCGCCGCATGTTGCGACGGTTTTTCCAGCAGCGACAGTTTGCCTATCAAAACCCTATTTATCTTTGTCTTTTGGCTGACTCTTTGGGCACGAAATTAGAGAGGGCTTAGCCCTAGGTTTTCATTCATTCATTAGGTTAGGATTCAAGACGATTTTAGTTGGAGATTGAGAGCGATGTTTGCCATTGGCGGCTAAACTCTCCTCGTTCTACTTGCAATTTGAAGCTTTATTTGGATTGATTGTGAGTTTCTGAATCTTGTTCCTTATTTCCTATATTTGAATGTTTCAACTTCTTTGTGCTTATTGATTGATTGTTTTGTTCTTTATTGTCTGGCCAACTTGTTAGAATCAATTCAATTGCTAGGGTTCTGTAGATTCCTGATTGTGAACCTTAACCCAAGTAGCAAACTTGTCCCTTTAGGCCTGATTGAACTAATTGGATAAGTAGGAAGTGGGATGTGTTGTTAAATCCCTCTTTAGGGACTGCAAATACCTTGGTTAATCTCTAAACTTAAAGCTATCAATTGGGTTAAATCCTTCTTTAGGGACTGTTCAATTGATAAGGGTTTCTAGGACTGATTGGACTAGTAACTATATTAGGTCGGGACAAGGGCATTCATAGGAAAACTAAAAGGACAAGAGGAAGTTACAATATCAATTCAACCAAATAAAGTGGATAGTTGTAGGTAGAGCGATCTTCTCTAAATTGTTTTGCATCAACTTGTTTATAGTTTATTTTGTTTTCTTTCTTATTTCAATCACCCAAAAACCCCCCTTTTCACTAATTGGTAAATACACATTGCAAATGAATACTTGATTCTTTGTCGGATCGACCTCTTACTTACTTGCTATACTAGTTTGTAGGTTTGAGTTTTATTTTGATACGGTTTACGCGACTAAAAACCGTCCATCAAATTGGCGTCGTTGCCGGGGAATCAAGTTTATTTCTTTGTTTTGTGTATTTTGATTTTTGTGCATATACCTAACTCGTTGTGAACCTATCTTACGGTTCACGACGCCCTTGCTACTAATTTTTTCAAGATGTTGAGGTTAGCGCAGTTTGAAGGTGAGAACTTTCACCAATACTTCACTAGATTGCATGAGTATGTTGACGACCTTGGTTCATGGGGTTATCAATTCAGCATCCGAGATATGATTATGTGCATAATTGATGGGATGACTGTTAAGACGCGAGCGCTTGCTGAGTACATGAGTAACGGAGGCCTGAAGCGGTTAGGAGGATTGTCGGGGTTGTGGGATTTTTTCTGTTATATGGATTATCATGCTGCACAGGAAGAATTGCTCGCCACGTCTTCTCCACCAATGGAGGACTCTATCACACATATAGAGGATCCATTCCAGAGCCTTACACAATTAGTGCAGCAGCTAGATGAGCGCAATAGGAATTTGGAAAATCAGATGGCTCAGCGAAACCAGACCTTGGGGGAACTAATGAGCCAAATTGGAAAAATAATTGTTGGTCCCCAAGGTAAGGAAGAAAGGGGCTTAGAAGAAGAAGAAGATGAAGTCGTAACTGAGGGTGAAAGATCTGAGGAGCAGTGACCGCCGCAGCCAGGCGACGACCGCCGCAGTGCTACTGAGGAGCCCCCAACGTCTTCTTCTCTTGATTTTGAGAAACCCATCCCACTATCCCTTGAAGAATTGAAGGATGAAAGGGTTGGGGATCCTATCGAAGTGATTGTGCTGAATTCATTCCCTCCTAGGTGGTTTCAACATAATAAGGATGTTCAAAAGGAGGAGGAATTGTTTGATGACAACGATAGTTTCTTTGACGATGGAGATGGTCTAATGCTTCCTGACTTGGAATCTCATGAGTCGACGCATGAGGTTTCATGTGTTTTGGTTCCAACTCCATCTGACACATCCATTCCGAGCTCGCCTATTAATGAACTAGGTCTAGAGCCATCAGCTGAGGCTCAAGAGGTAATAAAGGTAAACTTTTGCAATTTTGAAGGTAATGGTGATTATGTTGATCCTTTTCATTTCTATTTTGAAAATCCACCAGCGGAACTGTGCTGGTGGTATCATATTCCTTCTGTAGAGAGTCATGCTAGACTCTTTGATAGATTGAAAGGGTTCTTGAGTTCCACATTTTATGCTTTCAATTTATTGTGTTATGATGTTCTTTGTAAGATTTGTGCACAGGAATATGATAGGTTACTGAGGGCCTTGACGATGTCTGATAGATAAGATCTTTATATTGAGAATAAGACAGGCCAATGACATTAAAGAAAGGCGCTTCTCGGGAGGCAACCCGAGGTAAGTTTTCTAATTTAGTTATTTCAATTCCTTATTAGTTAGTTTATTTTTCAATAAATTAGGTTTTCCATTAGATATTGGATAGTTGTTTTGGTTTGGGATAGACTAACCTCTCAGGAAAGGCCGCTGCAATGCTCAGATCCGACCTATAGAGACCCATCCACCACATTGTGAGTATTTCATTCATTTCTTCCTTTATTTTTTTTTGTTGTCTTTTATGTTTCATTGAGGACAATGAAAAGATTAAGTGTGGGGGAGGGATTGCATTGCATATAGATAGAGTTTGCATATCATGTTTATCTATGTTATCATGTTTATTTATGTCTTCATATTTATTTTTATACTTATATTGCACTTGAAAAAAAAACTCCAAAAAAAAAATATCATGCATATACATAGATTTCAAATACCCACCTTAGTTAGCGAAACTCTACATTCTTATGGCATGAACTTGTAAATCCTACGATAAACTTGAATTGCTTAGCCTAATCGCCTTGAAATGTTTTCTTATGAAGCATGACCTTGCAAATATAATTGAGCATGTATGATTGAGCTAAAGTATGATTGAAATCCTATGAACGTGACCCTTGTGAGAATGTTAGCCTTATATGGAATCGTTTATAATTCTTTTGCTTAATTGTGTGATTTACTCTCCTTGTGTTGCTACCTCTTGGCATTGACTTCAGTATCACATAGTTGTTGCTTGCGAAGTATGTTTATATCTTGAGTCTTTTTGTTCTAGTTTGTGCATATTTAGTGAAATAAGGTGGCAATGGTTGATGCACTTAGTAATTGGGTCTACGCATGACACCCATGGGTATGATTCGCGCAAAAAGGTGTTGAAAACTAACCACTAGGAAAGAAAGCTTGATCATTGAGTAACCAGGTTCATTCATGACACCCGTGTTTGCAACTTGCGTCAAAAGATGTTCAAGTGGACTTCATTTTAGTAGGTTGAGATGTTGATAGACCGGGGCCATTCATGACACCCATGTTTGCGACTCGCGTAAGAAAGACACCAAACCAAGAAAATAAATAGAAAAAAGAAAAAAAAGGGAAGAAAAAAATATCGAAAATGAAAACAAAAAAATGAATTACTAAAGTCAATTTTGCTTATTTTCTGTATTGTGTCCCGCAAGTAATAGCATTTCGGTGGAGATTTGGTGATATTATGGTCAATGTCTATGAGCTTAGTGCATTTTGGATTGAGTTGAAAGTTGAACCTTAAAGCCTAAACACATGAGAGCATGAGCGAAACACATATTCCTGGTGAGGTTGGATGATTTCTACTTCTATGCTTTGATCGCTAAATACATGCTATGATGTTTATTCACTTGGTCTTGTGTTCATTTAAAATTGATGTTGCTTTTGATTTGGGCTAATGCATGAAGAAGGAAAACGTAGGTATAGGTTGCTTTTATATTGTTCGCTCGAGGACTAGCGAAGCTTAAGTGTGGGGGAGTTTGATGGCATGCATTTAGGTAGGCATAATAGGTTGCATTTAGCTTAGTTATGATGCATATCATGCATGGTTTAAGTACAATTTGCATATTTGCTCTCTATGTTGGTGGAGTCGGAATCTACACACTTTTATTGATTATTTCAGGTAATCGTGGATCCGATGATGAGACATGGGTTGATAACGCATTGGATGATGATGTTTAGTCGATCGAAGAAGCATACATGAAGATTTAAAGAGGTCCTGAGAAGAAAAAGCGAGCCTAAACGAAGAACAAGTCTGCAGAAGTTGTCGCCAGATATGCTGAACTTGTTTTGCACTTTCTGGAGGCCTCGTTTGTCCGATTGACTATTATGACCATGCGTTGGAAAGCTCTTTCAGAGAGCTACAACTTTCTTGTTGACGTCGAGAGCTGATTCGATCTGAATTTTGCTTAAAATACTGATGCAGCGGGCACCGCCATATGCTGCGGGCGCAGCAATATGCTGCGGCCGCGGCCGCCGCATGTTGCGACGGTTTTTCCAGCAGCGACAGTTTGCCTATCAAAACCCTATTTATCTTTGTCTTTTGGCTGACTCTTTGGGCACGAAATTAGAGAGGGCTTAGCCCTAGGGTTTCATTCATTCATTAGGTTAGGATTCAAGACGATTTTAGTTGGAGATTGAGAGCGATGTTCGCCATTGGCGGCTAAACTCTCCTCGTTCTACTTGCAATTTGAAGCTTTATTTGGATTGATTGTGAGTTTCTGAATCTTGTTCCTTATTTCCTATATTTGAATGTTTCAACTTCTTTGTGCTTATTGATTGATTGTTTTGTTCTTTATTGTCTGGCCAACTTGTTAGAATCAATTCAATTGCTAGGGTTCTGTAGATTCCTGATTGTGAACCTTAAGCCAAGTAGCAAACTTGTCCCTTTAGGGCTGATTGAACTAATTGGATAAGTAGGAAGTTGGATGTGTTGTTAAATCCCTCTTTAGGGACTGCAAATACCTTGGTTAATCTCTAAACTTAAAGCTATCAATTGGGTTAAATCCTTCTTTAGGGACTGTTCAATTCATAAGGGTTTCTAGGACTGATTGGACTAGTAACTATATTAGGTCGGGACAAGGGCATTCATAGGAAAACTAAAAGGACAAGAGGAAGTTACAATATCAATTCAACCAAATAAAGTGGATAGTTGTAGGTAGAGCGATCTTCTCTAAATTGTTTTGCATCAACTTGTTTATAGTTTATTTTGTTTTCTTTCTTATTTCAATCACCCAAAAACCCCCCTTTTCACTAATTGGTAAATACACATTGCAAATGAATACTTGATTCTCTGTCGGATCGACCTCTTACTTACTTCCTATACTAGTTTGTAGGTTTGGGTTTTATTTTGATACGGTTTACGCGACTAAAAACCGTCCATCACATATCCGAGCTTTACTCAAAGTTCTATCCAAAGTCCAATGGAGATATTTTCGAGAGAAGATTCCTTCCACATTTATCAAGTTCTATCAAAATGGAGAAGATTTATCTACTTTAGATATATTTCCCTTAATTATTTATTTCCATGTTTTATCTTTATATAGATAGATAGAATTAGATAGAAGATATAGTTGTTCCTTTCCTAGAATAGCTAGATTGGAGCCTATAAATAAAGCCCTAGGGCCTGATTTTTATTGATTCAAGTCAAGTCGTCTTCGGGCGCAATAGTTAGGAGGAAGAGAGGAGAGAGGAGAGAGAGAAGGAGGAGGAACGTTTGGAAGGTTTTGTAAGTTTTAGATTTTATGATAAAGTTAGTTTCTTTTATTATGTCTTGTTTCTAATTTCCATCTTCTAGGTTTGGGGTGATCCCAACATAGATATATGTGTTTGATATATGAATTTATGAATTTGAATGTCTTTATCATTATCTACCTATGTGCTTAATCCTTTGCAAGAGTTGAGGAAATTCCTTATTTATGATATTAAAGCGAAAGCGATCTTATTATGAATTTGGATAGTAATTAGGTGTTGCCTGCGAGAGCCGACTAATCCTAATTACGAAAAGGTAGTAACAATTAGGGTTTATTTGCGAAAGCCTCTATATTCCTATTTGTTAATAACGAAAGTTATTTGATATAAAGCATGCATCTTTATGTGATTTATAGTCTACACATATGTTTATTGTTGCGGTGATCCCTAACCTTGGAAGTTTGCTTTTTTATTATTCTATTTTTGTTATTTTAAAGCTTTTGCGCAGCCACACGACACCAACCACCGTCCCATCTCCATCCCTCAACATCGACCAGCTTAGTCGAAATCGACAGCAACCGACCGCCACCTTTTCCCGCTACTCCCGAACCCCGAAACAAACTAAACCTAGAATCGCTGACTTCTCTCCTGAGGACGAACCTGACTCCCCTATACTATAGCGGGGGTCTTGACTATAAATTTATTTGGTCGAGAAACCCTCTCGTCATCATCCTTCAAGAATATTCTATGCATGCACAAAGAAGGTGAAATTCCAATGATATCATCCAAAGAATAACCAATAGAAGTGGCTTAAGCGCTGGGGAAGGCTCGATTGGAAAAGTAGAATTGGGACCCAAGAAAACATACCTCAAACCTTCTAGAAGTGGCTTAAGCTCTGGGGAAGGCTCGATTGGAATAAGTGTTGGCTCTTCCTCCTCCGTCTTTAATAATGCTTCCAAAACCTCTAAAGAATAAACTTCCTCTTGGTCCGCCAGAAGACCTGAGACTGGGCCTGCAGACTCAACACAATCAAAATAGCTTACCTCTACCGTGTCCGTGGTTTCCTTCATCGTTGGATTGAAGCGAAACTCAATGATGTCATCCCTAATCTCAAATGTTAGGAGTCCCTTCCTAACATCAATTATTGCTCCAGCGGTTGCTAAGAACGGTCGTCCAAGAATGATGGGCACCACTGGATCCTCTAGCATATCCATAAAAAGAAAATCAATAGGGACGAAAAACTTACCTACACGGACGGGAACATCATCAATCACCCCAGTTGGTGATACTACTGCGCCATTAGCCATGGACACTCTCATGTTGACGGGCTCTAGGGCTCCTAATCTCGTCTTTGACCATATAGAAAGGGGAAGCAGGCTTACACTTGCACCTAAATCACACAAAGCCTTGAAATGGTAAAATCCTAAACCAATAGTAATAGCAAACTTACCTGGATCTCCAAGTTTCTCAGGGAACTTCACTGATCGGACCTCGTCAGAAAGCTCAGACATAGATCTCTTCTTAGCTAAGATGTCTTTCAAAAACTTAGTGTAGGTAGGCATCTCACTCAAAGTGTCAGTGAAAGGAATAGTTATATTCAAACTTTGAGGCATCTTTACAAACCTTTGAAACTTACCTTCCGTTGTGTCCTTTACCTTTTTCGGAGGATATGGAAGCACTTTCGTCGGATTCGGGGCTGAAATAGGCCCGGCAGAAGAATTCGTCACTGCTGAAGGGGGGTCGGTACCGACCGTAGGGGGTCGGTACGGCCCTCGGTACAGACTGTGCTGGAGAGAGGAGGGTCACCTGCTGAAGACAGGGGGTCGGTACCGACCCTAGGGGGCTCGGTACGGACCTCGGTACAGCTAGTGGAATTAGGAGAAAAAGAAGAAAAGATGGTCGTACCTGCAGGTGGGGTCGGTACCGACCCTGGAGGGGCTCGGTACAACCTCGGTACGGCCACTGTTTTCGCCGTTTTCCTCCTCGTTTGACGTGCTTTCGCATCTAGGCACTTTCTTCCCACTTCTTAGGTGAATTGCAGCTATTTGCCCTTTAGGGTTCTCATCGGGGTGGCCTGGGAATTTCCCTTGAGGTCGAGGGATTTGAGCCGCTAGGTGCCCTAGTTGAGACTCCACTCCCTTCTTCCATGTTTCCAAATCTCCTAGTTGTGCTTGAACACCTTTAATTTGAGAATTCACATCGGAACGAAGCCCATTGAATCCTTCCATAAGATCTTGTACCCATGATGGTGGTTCTTGATAGCCAGGGGGCCTATATGGGGGAATCCTTTGATCTTGGGGAGGTTGGCTCCCTTGGCCTTGTCCATAGTTACCCCAATTAGGGTAATGGTTGTTCCTCCCTGTATAGTTGTTATTTTGGTTCCCTGCATAGTTGTTATTGTAATTGGGAGGCCTATAAGGGCCCCTCATATAATTTACCTCTTCGTAGTGCTCCGCCCTTTGTACCTGGCTAATATTATCGCAATCTATAGTATTATGAGCTTGAGAACCACATTCTAAACAAGGTTGGTTTCTAGAAAGAAAACTTACTTGTTTCTTGAGGCGTCAGGTCTCATCATCATGGAATTGCTTACGCACATCAGGGTCAATTTCATTAGAAGGATCATAATGTTTCTTACCTGACGGTTTAGCCTCTTGGGTGCCATACATAGTATCATACTCCGTTAGCTTTGCTATAAGAGCCCATGCATCCGTCGGAGTCATCTTAAAGAACCCACAATCGGTGTGTAGGTTCAATCGAGTCTTGGTGTCTGCATTGATGCCCTGGAAGAAGATTTCTTGGAGTACATACTCGGGTTGCCCATGGGTAGGGCATTGTCTCTGCAACCTCTTGAACCTTTCCCAAGTCTCTAAAAATGTCTCTCCTGGCAATTGGTGAAAAGAGGTAATCTTTTTCCTAAGCTCCGTTGTCTTTGCCGGTGGAAAGAATTTTGTCATGAACAAGTCATACAAAGCCTTCCATGTAGTGATAGACCTAGGCGGTAGACTCTCCAACCAATTCAGGGCTTTTCCTGCAAGAGACCATTTAAAAGCCTTTAATTGAACATACTCTAACGATATATTATCAGCAGCAATAGTATCGCATAAATCAATGAAATTCTTGATAAGAAGCATAGGGCATTCATTATCTTTGCCCTCAAATTGAGATCTTTAATTAAAGAGATGATGTGAGATTTGATCTCAAAGTTGCCCTCAATCTCAGGGAGGACAATTGCAGACTCAGGCACCCTCAATTCTGGGTGCATATATTGTTTTGCATTCCTTGGGATAGCATCTAACTGCTGTTGCAGACGAGCAGTCGCTTCCCTTTCTCTTTCTGCAGCGAGCCGAAACTGCTCCATCTACCGACGGAGTTCAGCCATCTCCGTAGAAACATTAACATTGTTGCTATTGTTGCCATTATTTCCATTATTGCCTGTGTTGTCTCCCATTGTCCTGGCTTCTCGTAGTCTGCGATGGAAAGAGGGTTCTGGTTCGGGATCGATAGCAAAATCGAAATCAAGCCAACGTCGCCCTGATGGCATAAACTGAAACCAAAAACAAAAACAAAGACACCACAATTAAAAGCAAAGGGGGATGGGCTATTCCCAAACCCTAATAGTAACTAAAACTTTGACACAATTGAAATATCCCCGACAACGGCGCCAATTTGATGAAGGGTTTATTTTCAATCAAATAAATTTATAAGATTGAAACCCCGCTATAGTATAGTAGGGTAAAGTTCGTTCGTAGGGAGAAAGTCAGTGACTCAATTCTAGTTACCAAAGAGCAAGAAATAGCAAGAAGGGATGAAAATTATAGAGTTTTGGGGATTTGTATGTTGCTGATTTTTTAGAAAAATATCAATAATATAAGAGATCTAGGGCGTAGAGATCACCACAACGATAATTAAGCATGCATCGCAATGAATCATATGAAATTCATGTTTTTATCTATTAAAAAGGTCAATTTGCATCAACCCTAGTAAAGCTATTAACTTATTTTCATAAATCGATTAACTTTACTAACAATCCTAATTAGTTAGAGGTTTAGTAATCTTTGAGAAATCTTGAATACATCAAAACATTCTGTTGAAAACTCAAAGGCTACATCTTTCATAAACTTTACTAACAATCCTAATTAGGTTATTCAAAACTTGCATTTCAACACCCTAATTACTATCCAATTAACAATTTCAATCCTTCAATTCAATTGCAAAAAGGAATTTCCCCAATTTTCATTGAGTACTTAGCGCATAACAATAGATAAAACCCATCAATTCAACAATTCATAGCAAATTTGAAAGCATAACTATCGTTGGGATACCCCAACCCTAGAAAAGTCGACTACTCACGCATATTCATGGTGAATAACTCAAAATTAATAAAAAGAGACATAAAAACAGAAATTATAAATTGAATAAAACCTGAAATAATGTCAAAAATGCGTCCCAAAAGCCTTACAAAACGTTTTTCAACCTTCGCCGAAGAACTCGCTTCAAAAAGATCTCAAATCCGCTCACAAACGCTCTCAAAAGTGTGATGAGAATTCAGGAAAAACTAGGGCTGGAAAAAAACCTCCCTTTTACAAACCCTAAAAATCCTATTTATATTTAATAAACCATAAACTAAATTAGGAAATAAGAAATATAACACTTTTATTTAAAGTCTATCTAAGGAAAGAGGTAAAAATAATTAAATTTGGATAAAAATCGTCCGTCTGGGAGTCTGTACCGGCACGGGCCACCTCGGTACCGAGTCCCCTTAGGGTCGGTATGGGTACTGTTGCTCAAATTGGCTCGTTCTGTCAGATAATGCCTCGGTACCGACCAAGTAGGGGTCGGTACAAGGTCGGTACAGCTCAGTAAAACGCCCATATCTGCTTTGTTTGAACTCCGATTGCTTCCGTTCTTTTTCCTATGCGCTCCTTTTTTTACGCATCTTTTCTTTCTTGAAAGTTTCTACAAAAACAGCTTCAAAATTCATGTAAATCACACAAAATCTAGTGAAGACATCTATTTCTCATGAAACATGAAAACCTATGAAAAAGACACTAAACCCAATGCATAACCAATGAAAAAGACTTATATTAACACTAAAGTATATGGAAAAATATGACTAAAAACATGCACATCACCCTTCCAGCCTGCCTACTCTACTGAGTGGCAGGAAGATATATCCACACGCTTCTCCAAGCTTGAGCTGATTGTTGCCGAGGTGCGTGATGAGCAGTGCCGATTCAACGGGATGTTGAAGGGATTGGGCTCTTACTTTAGCTATAACTTTGATCAGCAGCATGGTCCTAGCAGCTCTACCTTTCAGCAGGGCGGCCCATCCTACTACCCTGGGTCGTCAGCCTCACAAGATTGGCCTATGCTTCTTCCGCCACCTCCGCCTCCTGAGATGTGATTTTTAGAGTGAGTATTCCCCTTCCCTTTTACTTTATTTTTCAACAGTGAGGACACTGTCATCTTTAAGTATGGGGTGGGACTAAAATTGGACCTTATAACTGTGCTATCTGGTTGTGGTTTTGGTTAAAACTGTTAAAGTTGGCTTGTAATTTTTTATGTTTTATTTGCTTTACTTTTCTGCATTGCATTAATGTTTTAAATTTTAAGCATTTTAATGTTTATGTCTCTTAGTTTATTAGTTTTATAAAAAGTCAGAAAATCAAAAAAAATTAGAAAATGTCAAAAATACAAAAAAAAATGCATACTTACTTTTTTAAGTTTGTTTTTAAACCCTACTTAGATGTCCTATGATGAAAACTTAATAGCTGACTTCATCGTGTAAATCCTATGACATATTTGGATGGTTTAGCCTAAATCCTTAAAATGGTTTTTATATAGATTGTGAACTTGTGATGAAATTGAGCACATATGATCCTAGGCTAAAAAGCAAATCCAACAAAAATTGTCTTTGTGAGAATTTTGGCCTATAGGGAGAACATTAAAAATCCCTCTGCTTTCTTGAGTGTATTTACTCTTCCTATGCATCTCTAAATGTTGTGATATTTATTCAAAGCCAATACATATATATGTTTATGTTTACGAGAATTAAATGATGGAGGCATCTTTTAAGCCATTTTTATCCTCTCTTTACCTACCCTACATTATCTCTGCTTGAAGCCAGAATATCAGCCTGAGCCTTTGCAAACTCCACAAAATTATCCCTAACCGAATTGAGCCTGACCCTCATTTGGGAATTGAGACTTAGATTGGTTAGATTAACGCATTGGGGAAAGAAAGTGCATATTGTCTAGTTTTGAGCAAAGGAAAATTATGGGTTGGTACATATTTGCATCTTGTCATACATTGTAAAAGGATTTTTGGCTCACCATATAAATGCACATTTTTATTATCGTTTATTTATTTTTGTGCAAAAAAATCTGAAAAAAAAATATACATATGTTGTGCATGAGCCAATTATTCCTTATTTCTTTTATTTTATACAAGTCCTATATTTTTTAGAAGGGTTTGAAAGAAGGTTGATAAGCATTATGGAAAAGAAGTTTGGATGAGCGTTATTGTAAGAGATATGATTTGGATATTGTAGTGATGAAGTTTAGGAGTCTTGATTCCCGAATTTTATAAGCACCACATAGCCAAATAATTCCATACCCTTTATTTCATACAATGCCCCATTACAACCCCGCCGAATGGAGTCTTCTTTGAAGTTTTCCATTGAGCGAAAGTCCTCCTCATGGTTCTTATTACATCTACATAATTGGTTGCGAAGTGGATTATTATAAATTGCAATGTTTATGAGTTTGTATATGGAATTGAGTTGAGAGCCAATCTTCATAGCCTAAACACATGAGAGTTGAGTGCAAACACATTATCCCTGTGAGGTTGGATCAAAATTGCATATGCCTATGGATCACTCAAATATGTGCTATGACGTTAAATTCACTTGCTTTGCTTTGCTACCACTTATGATGTTGCTTTTTACAAGGGCGAAGACTTGAAGGGTGTGTTGTAGGTGTTGGTTATTGCTTGGTTATTGCTTGCAAACAAGCAAGTCTAAGTATGGGGTATTTTGATGTACATATTTGTACCCTTTTTATTCGCAAATTTTGACATCATATTTCATTCGATTCCTAAAATAAAGGTTAAAAATGATATAAATTTGTGTAGAATGTGCTAACGTGCAAGAAATAGAGTCTGCACAAGTTTTGGTCTAAATATGTAGGAATTGGAGCGGAATCGGATTCAAAACGAAGTAGCCAAGTAAAGCTGAGAGGAGGTCGATATCGAAAGGACTGGTCGATATCGACTGAAGACATCGAAACGGACTCTGTGTGTTCAGATAGACCACAATGACCAAATCTGATGACCACTCGATATCGAGTGAGGGTGTCGACATCGACTATGCCTTAGAAATCGACTGAAGTAGAACCCGTCAAGCAGAAACAGAGTGGTCGATATCGACTGATCTGGTCGATATCGACTAGACTTCGACACGGGTTGGACGCGCTTTTTGAGACGCGGATTTCCATTCTATCCACAAGAGCCACGGATTATCTTGTTATTTAGATAGATTATACCTTGGAGATATTTCTTTTTTACCCTAAAGGTTTATTTAGTTGTTTTCTATATTTACCTTAAATAAAAGATCTATCCTACTTGTTGGGATAGAGTTTAAATAGAAGATAGGATCTACTTTCCTTGAATAGTTAGGATTAGTAGCCTATAAATAAAGCCCTAGGGGGCTGGTTTTTATGAATTCAAGCAAGAAGGACACAAAAGCATTAAGCATTCAATGTTATAGTTTTAGGCTTTGAGCTTTAGGGTTTCGGCGCTTGCGATAATTGGCGTTGAGATTGTAAAGATTCAAGTGTTCTCTTCAATGCAAGTTTATTTCCTTTCAAGTTCAAGTATGTCTTCATTCAACATGAGTGAGTAGTCTCCCTTTCTTTTAGGGTCGGGGTGAGCCCGACGATAGCCATGGTGGTAAGGTTTGTATGTCGCTAAAGAAGGTATCTTTTATGTCGATCTACCTTGTCCTTCATCTTTAAATGCAAATTTAAGGAACTCATGTTGCAAAACTTGTGTAGTAATTAGGGTTTCTATTTGAGAGATTATAAACTCATTTATGACAAAGGTAGATGCAAATTAGGTTAATTTATTGCAAGATATCTTTTCCTATTTGCCGGGTTTAGGTGAAAGCCTTCTCCTTTATGATAAAAGCATGCATCTTTATTGATTTCTTACTTCTACTATCATGGTTGTCGTTGTGGTAATCCCTTGCTTTGGAAGATCTTTTCTTTCTTAGTTTACATCTTTGTTGCCTGCCATTCGTTGAGTCATCAAAAAATCCAACACCCTACTATTTATATCTGATCATTGCTCCATCTTCATCCTTCATTATTCGGCCTTTCTTCGGTGACAAAAACTAACGTTTCTACAGGAACCAATCGATTTCGACCATACTGGTCGATATCGACCGCTTTGCCTAGGTCGACGTTTGATGTGTCGACTTCCTTTGTTCCTGCCGCTGAGGTCGATTTCGAGTGATATACTCAATATCGATTACCCTGTATCGACTGGTAGTTTTCTGAGCCAGTCGATTTCTGCCACTGACATCGATATCAACCACCCTAGTTGATATCGACTGCGTTTTTTTATCTCTACAGGTTTTCGGTTGTGGTAGAAATCGACAGCTAAGGTCGATGTCGAGTGCTATGCTCGAGATTAAGGGTTCTGGTTGACATTCAAGATGTGATTTCAGACTCTACTAGGATCCCACTGACTCGCTTCATCGAGGATCGAACTTGATTCCCTACTACTATAGCGGGGAGTCTTGAATATCTTTGAAAAGGCCAAGGGTTGCATTGTTTATATTTAAATATCTATTTTGATTCAATTCTCCCTCTCATCAATAGAGATGCAATACTCAGTCTAAATATATCAACAAATTTATAGTTCTAGCATAATAGCACTTAACACATAATCAGTCAATGACAATTAATGATCTTCTTCGAGAGAGATCGCCCTCATGCCCAATTGATATAAGACATGTCAAGCTCTCTAATGCCTCTCTTCAAGGAGCGATTGACCGGAGGGGCAACTACCTCATGATCTCTACCTAACTCGCTACTCCAACCACCGTCGTGCAATTCCTTAGAGTCTTCCAGGCCTCTCTGTAAAGAATAAGCTATATTTCGCCTACCCGTTCCCAACTACATCCAATAGGGATGGTCTAGCGCCTTTTCTACCCTTTCGATCACCTTTTTTTGAATTCTCTTATCTAGTAGGCCGAGTTCACATTTAGTCCAATTGAGTTGGTCATATTAAGATCATTTTGCCCCTTTAAAACTCTTTCAAATCCTTTCGAAATTCGTGGGCGGTTTTTCAAAACATACACCCGGCCCTTGAGTACCTGAATTGCACAACCTCGCTCTGATACCAACTTTGTAACGGCCCGGATATAAATACCCGGGTTATGTGTTGAAGGTTGGATACCTTCGTTCGGATCTTGCAATTCAGGCATGGGTCAAGGTTTCAAACCTCTAAAAGATCTGTATTTAAAGCGGGGATTTCGAACCCCAAAACAGTGAAAGGGTCGTTGGGTACCCCTTAACCTATCCTAAAAGCCTAGGTCGCGGAAATTCATTTGAAACTAAGCAGAAAACGAAAGTAAGGTACAACTTGCCACGGCGAGGCCGGGTCAAAACCAAGACAAAAACTGTTCCCTCACGAGGGTGGTAGTAGGAGATTCAAATAATTCAAAATAAAACAAAGCACCACTAGACTATCTCCCTGTCCCAAACAAATAATACAAGAATCCCCTCCCTTGTAATAGTAGGGTAATTCAGGATCGAATCCACGAGGAGGTATGTCAGCGCTTCCCTTGTTGTACTCACGATCATAGCTTTCGACCTCAGCAGACACTCGATATCGAGTATACTGGTCGATATCGACCTCAGTTTTGGTCGATTTTCTAGCACAGTTCCCGCAGAAGACAAAACAGCAAGTCGACGTCGAGCTGAGACCTCGATATCGATGTTAGACCTCGATATCGACCCTTATGGTCGATTTCGATGCTTGTCACAGAAATTGTTTTCGTAACCAATTTGTCGGAAAAGAGTCCGAAGAAAATAGGATGGAGAAGGAAGATGGACAGAAACAAAACTAAGACTTTTATGAAGAATTCAATTAATTAAAAGGCTTCCAAAGTCGGGGTTTCATGCCACAACGATAACAATGCAAGTTTCATGCTAAAGTTATGAACTTTAATGTCTTTCCGTCAAATAACTTTCGTTATCAACACTTAGGTGATTAGAGGCTCTCGCATATTTCCTAAGTGTTACTATGCAATTCATGAGCAATTCAAGTTCACAATATGAGTGGCTTTCGCTTCAATAATGCAAATGATGAATCTCCCTAACTTTCGTAAAGGATCATGCATGGGGTAGAAGACGGAATCGCACAAAAGTCATACCTTTGATGCACTTACCTCACATTGCTATCGTCGGGCTCACCCCGACCCTAGAAGGGGGTTGACTACTCGTTCCTCATCATGCACATCATCATCATTATTGTTGAAAGAAAGCTACTTTGAATTAAAACTCCGAAAGAAAGTACAACCGAACAAGCCACTCCGCTCTCACTTTACAACTCCACTCGGCCTCCTCTCTCTCTCTACTCTCTATTGCAACTGAATTGTGTGTAAAATTGAATATGAAATTGAATACCTAAACTCAGCCCTATTGGCCTCTATTTATAGATGTCGATAAGGACTCGAAACCTTATCTTTATTCTATAAGATAAACTAAAACAAAGTAAAAGCTAAAACTTCATGGTGAAATCAGCCTCCTCATGATAGATCTGGTGTTGATGATAGGAAATCTCGACCTTTGGATAGACATTGCAAGTATTGGATCGAATTCTATCAAAAATCTGAGTCGGATTTGTCTGTTGCAATGGTCGATATCGACCCTTAGACATCGATATCGACCCCTTCAAAACTTCATCTCGAGTTTCTCCTTTTCCTACTCGAACTGGCACTCGACTTCTATCAATTTGGTCGATCTGACAGCATCGATATCGACCCCCAGATGTCGATATCGACCCCTTCTGTGTCGACATGCTCTGTTACCTTTTCTGCTCGATTCCTATGTCTCTGATGTACTCGATGTCGAGGTCTCCAATCGATTTCGACCTCTTCAGAAGACTTCGAGTTCTTTTTCTGCTCTTCCGAATTCATCCATTTTCATCCTGTTTTCTGCGAAATCACATGGAAACACGTGCAAACCCATATATTTGACATTTAAGCATAAACTACACTAATCCCATATTTTCCCATTAATATGCATGCAAAAGACAATAAAATGGATTCATATGTGCATAGAAAATATGGCAATTTGCGCGCACATCAAACACCCCATACTTAAGCTTGCTTGTCCCCAAGCAATACCTTTAATGGTCATTCAGGGGAAGAAAGTAAACCCTCAACATCATAGATTCATTTTTCATATGTCCCTACAATCAATTGCCATCCTTGATAAGGTACTTATGTCAACCAAGTCCATGCCTGTGCATAAAAGCAATTTCATACTCATAAAGGAGGTAATATGCAAAAATAATTTTAGCGACATAGCATTAATAATCAAGAGGACTTTTGCAAGCATGTGAGAAGTGGATTGGTAAAAGGCTAAAGGTGGGCTAATATTTGGCCATGTGGTGTTAAATCCGGGGAAACATAAAAACATTTCTCATTCTTTCTTCATAATGTCTCACCTTTCACTCATCGCTCAATGTTTTTTTCAATATAATGCTTTTACCTCTCTAACCTTAGCACTGCCTTCTCGCGAGTCGCAAGCATGGGTGTCATGAATGGCCCCGAATACTTAATACTTCGGACCCCTCACCTTGTGTCCCATCCTGCGGAACTATTATCTCAACGCAAGCAGGGTCGACCCACCTTTATCTCCTGAGGTGATCGGATTTTTTTTCACGCTCATTTAATTTTCCCTATTTCATTATTGTATCATTCCTGCCAACAACTTCATATAATGCACAACCCCATATAACTCCAAAGATGACATCCATTCTCAAACTTGTCCCCGGATAAGGTATAAGGTATAAAATGGGCAATATGTGTATATGTGGAGCAATAATGATCATGATAAGGCTCAGATATGACTTTGTGGCTTTTGCAATGATGCATAGGGAAGGCTAGGATATGAACTTGTATAAGTAAGCACTTGTATGGAATTTTCATAAAAAGTCCTCTATCATCTTATTATGCACATGTCAAAAGCAACTTCAAATTTTCATCTCCTTTATTTTCTGTTCTTTCACTTCATTGGGACTTCCCTTAACTAGGCAATTTCATGTTATATCTCTAATGAATCTAATTTTGCATCATAGAGCTCTTTTTTATACTTCCATGACTCTTTCTTTTTCAAAATTTTTGATGGGGGTCATATTTCTCTTTTTTTCGCAATTAAAATATGCATTAAAATAAATATGCAACTCTAAACTAAGTATGAATATGTAAGTAAGCCTTTCCCCCACCCCATACTTAAAATTTACAGTGTCCTCACTGTATTAGAACTAGGGTTAAGAAGAAAACTTACTAAACCGTCACAAATTTCAGGAGTCGAAGAAGACAACAGACATGGTCGATATCGACCCTTTATATCGATATCGATGTCTCTCTTGATTTCTGCTCATGCTTCAGGGTGATTTGGCCTCGATCCCCAACCTTATCCATGTCGACCTTGAGGTCGATTTCGATGTCTGACATCGATTTCGATGCCTTTCTGTGTGCTTTTCTCTTTCCTGCAATTTGAAAACTAAACACAAAATATGCAAAACAATAAAGTGTCTAAAACCAAAACAAAAGTTGTCTAAAACTAAAACTAAGTCTTTGTTACAAGCTCTAGACTTTTAAGTCGCTAGGCCGACTTCCTCTTTCGCGCTTCTCAAGGCGGCATCTGCAGAGCCCATGTGGCTTGGGCCTCAAATATCACTCCTTTGTTGTCCCGCAGCTGCATTCCGCTAGGATTGATTTGATTCACCGTGAATGGCCCTAAGTTCTTATCCTTGAATCACGTAGGGAACCAATGGTCTTTAGACTTGGCAACATAGACATTGTCTCCTATCTCATATCGGCTTGAATCATCATCGGATACCCTACATAAGTGCACATGCCAAGGCACACCTCTTCCAAATAATGATAAGTCCTTAATTGTAATAGAACAAGAGGAATCCATACCTTGACTTACCTTCTTCTCAGTCTGTGGCTCAGGTCGATGTCGATGTTCAAAGGTCGATATCGACCCCTGTTGTACACCTGGAGGATCAGTCGATTTGGAGAGTTTTGACTCGATATGATCAGCTCGATTTTGACCCTCAGAGGTCGATATCGAGGTCTCCTTGCCTCCCTTCTAAGTGTTGATGGTGGTCGATTTCGTTAGGGTGTGGTCGATATCGACCCTTGACCCTGATTTCTATGTTTCCTCTTTTCCTCCGTCGACCCCATACTTATGACCTGTCACAGAATCTTGAACATTAGTGGTCGATATCGACTTACCTGGGTCGATTTCGATGTTCTGTTGAGCTCCTTCATTCAATATTGCGTCAACTTCCACTACTTGGGCTTCATTGATGGCTTTTATCTCCATTGGCCCTTGACTTTTCACCGTCTCATTGAAGGCATACTCTATTACTTCATCACTAATTGTGAATGAGAGCAATCCTTTCTTTACACTGATGTTGGCATCGACGGTTGCTAGGAATAGCCTACCTAAAATAATTGGACAAGCAGGGTCCTCCGCTATATCAGCAACTAGAAAATCGGCAGGGACAAAGAATTTACCTACTTGTACTGGCACATCTGTCACTATCCCAGTTTGAATCACTACCGTATTGTTAGTCATGTACAATCATGCATCCATGGGCTCCAGAGGACCTATCTTTACCTTGTGCCAAATGGTTAGTGGCATCATGCTAACGCTAGCGCCCAAGTCAACTAAAGCATTAAATTTGAATTGCCCTAGACCTATAGCGATAGAAAACTTACCTGGGTCCGCCCGCTTTTGTGGTAGCTCCAACCTGTTGCACTCCTCTGCGATCTTAGAGAGCGATCGCTTCTTACCCAAGATGTCCTTAAGGAACCTTACATAAGATGGCATCTCGTGAAGTGCCTCTATGAATGGTATAGAGACATTAAGTCCTTGGAGCTTCTTCATGAACCGTTGGAACTTCTTTTCCGCTGGGTCCTTAATCACCTTTCTAGTTGGGAATGGCAACACTTTTTTCTTTCCCGCGGCTACAGTAAGTTCGATATCGACATCAGTAGGGTCGATATCGACTGGAGGAGTCGATTTTTGTGGTGATGCAGAATTAGGGTCGACATCGACAGGAGGGTCGACATCGACGTCACCTTGGTCGATATCGACAGGGGGGTCGATATCGACGTTTGTTCTGGCTCCTTCTCCTCTGCTTTTTGCTTGGGCGTTTGTAATTGACGCCCACTCCTTAGGTTTACTACCGCAATGTGACCAGTGGTTTTGCCCTTTTGGTTGGGCACAGTGGATCCAGGGAGTGATCCTGACGCTTTGGGCATTGCTTCCGCCAATTGACTCATATGACTCTCCATGTTGCGCTTCCAAACGTCGATCTCCCCAAGTCTAGAATTGATGCCCTGCAACTGAGTATGAACGGAGTTATTGGCTTGTTTGAACTTAGCGTGGTTCCTCCGCATCTCATCAAGGATGATTTGCAGGTCATCTTTCTTATTCTCCCGCTCAGGGTGCCCTGGTGCCCTATATGTTGGGGGATCCCTTTGATAGAACCTTTGATCACCCCAATTTTGTTGATTGCCCCCTCCAGAGGGGCCTCTCGTCCATTTGACCTCCTCATGTTGTTCCGCCATGGATACTTGCTCAGTATGTGGACAGGCACTAGTGTTATGCCTTGTTGAGCCACACTCCTGATAAGGTTGATTGTTGCTCAGGAACCTTACTTGCTTTTGAAGGCGGCGTGTTTGATCGTTATGGAATTGGTGCCGCACCTCAGGATCTATTTCCCTTGGAGGCTCATATAGTGTCATAGATGGGGCAGGCCTTGCATCATAGGCCGTAGCAGCCCCATAGGTGTTGTCAAAGTTCACAAGTCTCTCAATGGTCTCCCATGCCTCCGTTGGTGTAAGCTCAATGTACCGATAGGAGGTATATGAATTTATCCTCTCCTTGTTCGGCGCATCAAGGGCGTTATAAATGATCTCCTGGATGACATATGGAAGTTGCCCATGCGTCGGGCATGATCTCAGCAAGTCCTTAAAGCGCTCCCACGCTTGTGCTAGGGTTTCACCTGTCTTTTGTTGGAAAGCCGTGATCCTTTGTCGCAGCATCGCCGTTTTAGAATGTGGGAAGAATTTGTTCAAGAATGCATCTTTCACCTCCGTCCATGTCCTTAGCGATCGTAGAGCCAAACTTTCCAGCCATTGTAATGCCTTCCCTGCCAAAGACCATCGAAAAGATTTTAGTCGCACATACTCTAAGTTTACTCCATCAGCAACTGTTTCACATAAGTCCATAAACGTAGAGATGTGTTGCTGGGGGCATTCATTATGTCTTCCTTCAAAAGTATTTCTTTTAATCTCAGATAGGAATTTCATTTTCAATTCATAGTTGGAGTGAGGAATTATAATGGCAGATTCAGGAACATGAAGCGGCGGATGCATGTATTGCATCGCCGTCTGTGGATACTGATTTAGCCGCTCTTGGGCTTGTCTGCACGCATCCTCCTCCCTATCAGCACGGGCTCGCTCAGCAGCAACGGCGGCCCTTTCAGCAGTGATTGTAGCATTGTGGTCCTTGATCTCCTTCCTCAACCGCTCTATTATCTCAGCCTGTGTCTCGTTGTCAGCCATGATGCGAATTGCTTTGTTGCGAAGATGGTAGAAACGTTCAGGCTCGTTGATTGGTTCCAGGATAGGTCCGCGATCAGAACGTCGCATAAACCTGCAGAATAAGCTCAGAAAAAGATCGTGATTAACTTAGGTGGCGATTGATTGCCTCCCCGGCAACGGCGCCAATTTGTTCGCTCACGGGGTAGTAGTAGGAGTTCAAATAATTCAAAATAAAACAAAGCACAACTAGACTATCTCCCTGTCCCAAACAAATAATACAAGAATCCCCTCCCTTGTAGTAGTAGGGTAATTCAGGATCGAATCCACGAGGAGGTATGTCAGCGCTTCCCTTGTTGTACTCACGATCAAAGCTTTCGACCTCAGTAGACACTCGATATCGAGTATACTGGTCGATATCGACCTCAGTTCTGGTCGATTTCCTAGCGCAGTTCCTGCAGAAGACAAAACAGCAAGTCGACGTCGAGCAGAGACCTCGATATCGATGTTAGACCTCGATATCGACCCTTATGGTCGATTTCGATGCTTGTCACAAAAACTATTTTCGTAACCAATTTGTCGGAAAAGAGTCCGAAGAAAATAGGACAGAAAAGGAAGATGGACAGAAACAAAACTAAGACTTTTATGAAAAATTCAATTAATTAAAAGGCTTCCAAAGTCGGGGTTTCATGCCACAACGATAACAATGCAAGTTTCATGCTAAAGTTATGAACTTTAATGTCTTTCCATCAAATAACTTTCGTTATCAACACTTAGGTGATTAGAGGCTCTCGCATATTTCCTAAGAGTTACTATCCAATTCATGAGCAATTCATGTTCACAATATGAGTGGCTTTCGCTTCAATAATGCAAATAATGAATCTCCCTAACTTTCGTAAAGGATCATGCATGGGGTAGAAGACGGAATCGCACAAAAGTCATACCTTTGATGCACTTACCTCACATTGCTATCGTCGGGCTCACCCCGACCCTAGAAGGGGGTTGACTACTCGCTCCTCATCATGCACATCATCATCATTATTGTTGAAAGAAAGCTACTTTGAATTAAAACTCCGAAAGAAAGTACAACCGAACAAGCCACTCCGCTCTCACTTTACAACACCACTCGGCCTCCTCTCTCTCTCTACTCTCTATTGCAACTGAATTGTGTGTAAAATTGAATATGAAATTGAATACCTAAACTCAGCCATATTGGCCTCTATTTATAGATGTCGATAAGGAATCGAAACCTTATCTTTATTCTCTAAGATAAACTAAAACAAAGTAAAAGCTAAAACTTCATGGTGAAATCAGCCTCCTCATGATAGATCTTGTGTTGATGATAGGAAATCTCGACCTTTGGATAGACATTGCAAGTATTGGATCGAATTCTATCAAAAATCGGAGTCGGATTCCTCTGCTGGCATGGTCGATATCGACCCTTAGACATCGATATCGACCCCTTCAAAACTTCATCTCGAGCTTCTCCTTTTCCTACTCGAACTGGCACTCGACTTCTATCAATTTGGTCGATCTGACAGCATCGATATCGACCCCCAGACGTCGATATCGACCCCTTCTGGGTTGACATGCTCTGTTTCCTTTTCTGCTCGATTCCTATGTCTGTGATGTACTCGATGTCAAGGTCTCCGGTCGATTTCGACCTCTTCAGAAGACTTCGAGTTCTTTGTCCGCTCTTCCGAATTCATTCGTTTTCATCCTGTTTTCTGCGAAATTACATGGAAACTCGTGCAAACCCATATATTTGACATTTAAGCATAAACTACACTAATCCCATGTTTTCCCATTAATATGCATGCAAAAGACAACAAAATGGATTCATATGTGCATAGAAAATATGGCAATTTGCGCGCACATCAAAAACACACAAGTCGAAAAGTACTTTAGCCAAATTAGCGGGTCAATCCGGTTCTTCGCATTCGCCCAAGAGGATTTCCCACGTCATGGAAACACAAAACAAGCATACCTAAAAATGATTGGTGCGAGCGGGGTCAGACCGAGACCCCCCAATGCACTCTGTCCCACAAGCAAACATACACATACGCTATACCTATAATAAAGATGCTCTAATGCAGTACGAAAATTTAAATCACACAAGCATGTTGGCAGTTTATATAATATGCAGAAAAACTGTAAAGGCGCCCAAAGAATGCAAAGTGGCATATCCTGCTCCTACCTCTGCACCCCTTCCCATTAGTGCAGAGATTGGCCAGTTCGATGCTATAGCATAACATATCTCAACATAGCATATCATATCTCAACATATCTCATCATATTATGCTCATGCCTGATGGTGTTGGGCTATCTCATTATCATACTCATATATCGACAATACTGACTCAGGGCAAACCCGATGAGCTAGGCTACCCTATGACCCTAGCAAAGACTCTAGAACTCACAAATAACGGCCGTTCTGTTCTCAAACACACAGAGTAACCGAATGCTCTATCACAAGTGCAATCATAGCATGATACGACATGGCATGCTTTAAATGCATATGAAGCAACTAGTATGTCACATGATCACAAGTAGGAGATTTCTCTTTCGAATCTGAGTAAGCCCATAAAGGAACTTACCTGGAAAAGCAGATCAGCAAAAGTAACACATCAAGCGGAGATTCTAGCCAATAGGTCACAGATCGCCTAGCAGGTATAAACTTATATAAGTCCATGTTCCAAATCACACAAAGCATAACTAATATCATACAGATAAACTTCACACAGTCACATAACTCATAATGACATCTTATCTATATTATCCTCATCAACATCTCAACACATCTCAACTCTCCTCATATATCATCTCATCATAAAATAGCTCATATTCACATTTTATCGCAAAATCTCAATATAATTCCAAGGACCATCTCAACTCATCATGTCAACATCTCATCATGCTGTAACTCATCATTACATAACATATCATGATTCATAACATATCTCATATTCCATCATTCCAATATTATCATGCTTGCACTCATCAATTTAAGAATTCACATATTTCATGCTCTTAAATAACTCAACATAATTCAGGATTTAACATACATCCATATTATAATCATATCACAACATGCTTTTCATAATAAACATATAACACATCAAGATATCATATCATAATTTGCACTCACCCAAGTTATGAAGCTATTCATCAAGTTATGCAAAGTAAGTCATTTTCCCAAGATTTCCCAAAACTATTTAAATCTCAAGTTAAATCATTATTCAAAACACTTTTCCAGTCATACTTGACCCAAGAATCCATTTACAAATTATTACTTTTTAAATCCACTTATTTTATTATTTATCACAACAAATCCGACAAGGTTATAGTATTTCCCAAAAATTCCCGTTTTTAAATCTCACTAAATCCAATTCCATCTGCCAAATCAAGTTCTAACCTTTAAACCATTTTTCCAAATCCTCATTTTAATTTATTAGATCAATTTCTGACTTTCAAACAAGTATTTTCCACATTCATCTTCAAGTCCAAGTCCAATTAAGATATTTTTACTCTCAATAATAATATAATATATCATATTATATTCCATTTATTTTAAATCCCAAATATTTTAAAATTCATAAATTTATAATATATATATATATACAATTTAATTTTTTAATAATTTATTACCTAAGCGAAAATACCTCAAATGATTTGTACATAATATATATATATATAGACACACACACACACTTCCCAAAAAATCAGGCCCAACCCTTAAAATTTTGGACCAGCCCAATATCTCAGAACTGGATCCATCGACCCAAACCCTCAGCCCATTTCCCTTGTAGCTGCCAAGCGCGGTTATGTTTCTTCTTCTTCCTCCAGTTCCCTCCTCTCCTTCCTCTATTCAAGCACTTGCTCACCTCTCATCTCACCTCACACTCTCTTCCTCACTCTTCCCGGAGGCCCGTCTTTTCAGAGGCAAAAAGGATCCTAGAAGCTAGAAGACAGATGAAATGGAAAGGTAAAAAGGCCCACCGAGGTCCCAAGGTCTCGCCGAAAGCCTTCGTCGGTGGCATGTTTTGGCTCCGTCGAAATTAGATCTTTTTCGGCGATGGCTTAGGAGGCAAGTAGATATCTTAAGGGTAGAGATTTACGATATTTGAGGAAAAACGAAGGAGAGAAACAAGCTTACGATGCCTTGAATGGAAACAGGGAAGAAGAAGGAGAAGGGAGCGGCGTCGGTGCCGGCACGGGGAGCTCCTGGGTGGCTGCTCGGCTCATGGGGACGTCGGAGATGGTGATTGGTGGGGCCGCTGCTCAACAGAAAGGGAGAAAGGTGGAGGAGCTTGGTTGTCTTCTCGGCGGAACAGGGGCGTTTCTAGGGTGCTTGGGTACTCGAGCTGCGCTCGGGCATCGCTTGGGAGGCTCAAGGGTGCGCTCGAGGGGGGTTGGAGGTTGCTCAGAGGCGACGCTCAGAGGTGCTCGGCCTCGTCTTGCTCAATGAAATAGGGGCTATGGTGGTTAAGGTTGAAGAATGGAGCGTTGTTGTTATTGGGCTCAGTGGTGGATCCAGGATTTTCGTCAAGGGGGGGGCTAAAAAACACTTATGATATGTTGCGAATCGAGATTAATGTTAATATCAAGAATCAAATTCAATAAAGCCATTTTTTCCGTGCACGTAAATAACAAGATACTCACCTTAGTTTGTTGGATTTTTGATCGATTTCAATTTAATTACAAGTAAGGTTATTTTTAGGTTAAGTCAAATTACTTTGTATTTAATATATTGTTACAATTGAGTTTCACCAAATACCATACCTATATCACAACCAAAATTCTAAATTCTTCAATCTAAGGTGAAGAAGCAGAGGGTAAGAGGTTGTTTCGATTTGTTTGGTGAATTTTCAATCTGCATTTTAATTTTTTACTTGTTTGCGAAACTCAGAAATAATCACCCAAATTACAAATTCAATTCACAAACCACAAATTCAATTCACAAATTCACATAATTTATTCTCAAACCTAATTTCACAAAAAAAATTTCCCAAAACCAAAACCCTAAATTCTCAATCTTACCTATAAATTGAATATCAAATTAAAATTTAGAATACAAATTGACAAAGTATAATCTATAAGATAAGAAACACTACCCTTTTCAATTCAACGTTCAATAAATTTGAATTTGGGAATTGGGAATTTGGACTCACTGTTAATTAGTGGTAGGGAAAGAAGTGAAATTAAGAAGGGTTGTAGCACAATCGTGGGGAGGACTGGAGGAGCCACCGGTGTCGCTGCGATGCCGGAGAGGACCAGCAGGGACTTGGTGCGCCGGCCAGAGGTGGAGCTGGCGGCGGCGGCGGCTCGGGGACTCAGGGTTAGGTTGTTGTGTCGGTCTAACAAAAAGGAGGGCTTTGCTGTTTGGGAAAAAAAGGGTGTAATTTACAGGATTCAAACCTAGGTTTATTACTCACCTAGTTAAAAATCCTCCCTGCCTGTCCCGTGTCTACACCGCTGGGCCAAGGTCTTTTTGTATCTTAAGTAACTTTATTTATATATATTACAAAAATCATATATATAAAAAATATACAAACACCCCTTTTTTGGATGGGGGGGGGGCTTCAGCCACCCCGAGCCCCCCCGTGGATTCGCCACTGGTTGGGTTCAAACCAAAACTAAGGGAGTTTACTGTTGCGGTTCTTGTTGGTCCTCGGTGGAAGGACAGAGAGGAAGAATAGGGGATGGTGGTGTTTGAAGCAGACGGAGGAGGTGGAGGTGGTTGAAGTGAAGAGGGGAATGGAGGTGGGAGATGGAAGATGAAAAGAGAAATGCAAAAGGTGAAAGAGAGATGGGGATGTGTGTGTTTATGGGTTTGTGGGACTTGAATTAGAAGAAGAGGTGGGGAGAGGTCTGTTTCATTTCTACTGAGGCGTGGGAGCTGCACTGGGTGGCCTGCAATGGGTTGGCACTTAGCCTAGAATGGGGAAGGCAAGCTGGAGAGGAAGAAGGGTGGATGTCTAGCAAAAAATGGGGACATCTAGATAGAGAGGGGTTGTAGCCGTTGGGAATGGAGGAAGATAATCAAATAGGGAGGGTTGTAGGGGTATGACCTGAAAAAGACAAAAGGAAGGGGGATAAGACAAGGGGGAGTGGTCCCAAAAATAAGAATTGCAATACCCGAAAATATAAATTTCGACTCAAAATTAACATAAATTTCCAAATCGCGACTCAAAATTATTACACAAATTTAATAATGAAATCTCGACTCAAAATTAACATAAATTTTCCCTCACTCGACCCAATCCCGACTCAAAATTAACACAAATTTAATAATGAAATCCCGCCCACACTCGACCCAATCCAGACTCAAAATTTACATAAATTTCCAAATCCGAATTTAATAATGAAATCCGAATATTATTACACAACTCTCGACATATGAAGCGGAACAAAATTTATTTAAAATTTTCAATTAAATAATGCTGGAACTCGCTTCAAAAGATTTAGAATAAATCCAATAGCTCGAGGACGGAAATTTTAAATCCCCCGAATCTTAGAAATCGAATCGATTATAAATCACTATTTTAATAAAATAATATTATAAAATTTTTCGGTCTTTACAATGTCGGAATAGTTTGAAAGAATTTAAATAAGTCATTTGCTCAAGAACGGAAATTTTTGAAAATTTTCGGAGTTTCAGACATTGAATAAATTTTATTCGAAATGAAATTTATAATTATAAAATCATTATTTAAAAATCTCGATCTTTACATCATCCACCACTAAAAACAAATCTCGTCCTCGAGACTAAAATCCTTTTTCAAAGCCAACGAAGCCTTTCAAAATCCGAGTCATTTTCTCTTTTTTTAAGTCAATCAGGTTTCATGAATTACAAGAGGTGGCAACATCCACCTCTAAGGGCTAATCCCATATTCCACTTCCTAGATTCATCTCTCAAGTCTATCTCACCATCAAGTTCCATGTTTTAATAAAACAGAATATCAATTCAGCAAAATCCATCCTCATGATAAAGTCTATAAACATGTCAATTCCAACATCAACCAATCTCATATCAATAGATCATATAAATATGGAAATCCGCACCTCAATATCACTCACAGAGTCACAACCAAGCATACAATTAAACACATAGTCAATCATGCAGAACCGCACTGCCTGCAGTAGGAGGGGTGGAATACTCTTTTGCGCTCATCTGATAAACACGGGGTGATGGGGGCAGGCTGGCATCTTGCACTCCTAATGACCGTCCTCCGTGACCACGACCCTCATCGCCCTGGAATCCTCTACCTCCTCGTCCTCGGCTAGCTGCAAATCCTCTCCCCTGGCTTTATGGATAAGCCAGTAGTGGTGACCTAGGAGCCTCCGAAAGTCTAGGGACTGGTGCAAATGGTGTCCTTCCAGTCTGGGGACAGCGAAGAGATCGATGACCTTGAGTCCCGCATGAAAAACATAGAGTGTGCTTCCTCGGACAAAATTGCAGAACATGTCCCTCCTCATGGCATCCGTGACATGTAGCTTGGGCTCTAATCTCTCGGCTCTGAGTTGGATGTGTAAATGGTACTCTCGATGTATCTCCCCGAAATCCTCCTCTAAATCCTCCTCCTCTCGGTCTCGTATCTCCCCTAGTCTCACCAGGCCTCGGCCTCTTCCTCTCAGAATGGAAGGAAGCATAAGCAGCATCAAAGAGAATGCGCTGCTGATCGTAAAAAAGAATGACCTCCAAGAAATGATCAAACGAGACTGCGCCAAGGCTAGAAGCATGCAGTAGTACATCTGGCGACAACCTTATCAACAACAGTCGGATGCGACTCTCGTTAGTGGGACATAGGTGTGCGCAGTAAACCAGCTACTACTTGAACTAGCGGACAACATCAACAACATGGAGAGATGGGTTGTAGGTCCCACGATAAAATGCATCCTAATGAGCAGTCTGAGTCCCCGGGGGACTGTACTCTCTCAGCATCAAAGTCCGGAAGACATCATCACTCCACTCAGTCTGACCTGTCAAGTACACGGACCAGCGATCGAAGGCGTCTTTCTGCAGAAGTCCTGCTGACCGCCTCTGTCGCTTTGTAGCTGGCGCATCGATAAAGTCGAAGATCCCGTCTAGCTGACGAAACGACATCTCTACATCCTCTCCGGCGTCTCCTGAGAACTGCGGTGGATGACACTACCCCGTGGCCTTCACCAAGTCGATGCACTTCTCGGGTCGCGCAATGGCCATAGGAACAGCTCGAGCGGGCTCAGGTGCTATGGGCTGCTCAATCGGAATCTAGGCCCCGGGTGCTGCAGACTGTGACTCTCCAAGAAACTCTCGCAATACCTCGAGGATCGCAGCTCGATCCATCTGCCCCGGTGTGGTCTGCTGAAGGGGGACCTGAGTCTCGCCACCCTCGGGTGTCGGAGTGTCAGCGTCGGCCGTAACAGTAGCTGCCCTACGACGGGGTCGTCCCCTACCGCTACGCACTAGGCCTCCATGCCTGGTCGGTCCATGTCGGGTGTCAACCATGATTGCTGGAATGAAGGCAACGACTTAACACGTAGCATAGAAGTATTCAATAAGATGTAAATGATCATCAAGAAGACTCATGCCATATTCCGAATCCCAAGTCCTGGTGTGTCTCACTCTCTGTAAAATCAAACCTCTAGGTCCCTCACCGATTCCCTCAAAAGTTCAAGGGCCTACAGCTGACCCAAATTTCATCATGAAGAACCTAATTGCGCAAGTCACACAATTTCCCCAATTACTCAAGTACGGTTCCAAGCTCACGATCCCGATTTTCCTATTCACTCACCTAAAACCTTAAATTAATACTTTACCCAATTATCACAGATCAAGATCAATTATTCCAAAACCTCATCCCCTTTCTTTCTCAGCATTAATATCCCAAACTCACCCAAGGATTTGAAAGCTCCCCAATCTTGAATCTTTTAGCAAAACCTTAACTGCATCTCTTTCCAACTGATCCACACATGAGGTTTGCCTAAGCAAGTCATACGAGCACTCATGAACCAAATCGTATCTCCCTTACTTCCCAAATTTTATACATATTTACTCGAAACGCCAACTATCGCTCAAAACTTTGCTACGATCCCAAACGATTACTACCCTTACATGCCGTCTTATTCAAAATTTCCCAAAATTTCCATGCCTTATTTATTCAATTCTCTTAAAATATCACAAGTACAGATTTCCATTGCCTATAATTATTAGCACCTCAATATCATTCACTTGGATAGTTCTCGATACTTCGCACAAAATTTTATGACCTCCTAATCCATCAATCAAGCTTACGATCGAAGTGGCCCCTAAATCATCTCTATCTCCCAAACAACCAAATTAGGCCTTCTTACCGAAGTCATCCCTTTTACCTATGTCCTTATCGGTTCATTCCCTTATTACCTTTATGAGGAATTTTCCAAATTGTTTCAATACCCTTATTCTACTCCCCCATATCCGTAGACATTCTCATCGCTAATCCACCTCTAAAGAATCATCTTCAACTACAAACCTTATAAGAGTCATCATCCCATTCTGTATCTTTAATTACAAAAATTTAGATTCCTAATCCCTACATGTATCCCAAAGCGCAGTTTGGTAGCGCCTCTAATTGACTAAGTTGACCTCTCAACTTTCTCCTACCTAGTACCTTAGACTTTCGATACAAATTCTGCACCTTTCAATACTATCCCATCCTTACTCTAGAAAATATCCTCAAGTCTCACACATTCCTACTCTCATATCATGCACTCAAGGAATCAACGCACTCAAACAGGAACCATGAATGTATTGAGATTACCAACCCGATTTCCCGTGAAAGATTTTGCTAATATGAGGAGAAGAAGGCCAATAAAATATCATTTGACAATATGGAAGGTAGGAAAAGGTAAGATGCAAAATGAAAGGATCATGACGCCAATGAATGAAGGATGTGGAAAGATCACCCGATATGATCGACATTTCCCAAACAAACGATAAGAAAGGATATCTTGCCACCATAGTTGCAGAATCTCAATACACTCCCAATAATATAACCAATAAAATCCTAGACCGAGGGAAAGAACACATGAAGAGAAACGTCTAAATGAGGCATCTAGCACATAAGTACTCAACAATGTATAATCAGTTCCCCTTCGAGGGGGATCGCCCTGAGGCCCAATTTATATAAAATCACAAAATCTATCTAGAAGCTGCCCTTCAAGGGGCAACTGATCGGAGGGGAAACTATCCTCTCGTCCTATATATTCTAACCCCGCTACTCCAACCACCACGGTGCAAACTCCTTAGAGTCTTCCAGGCCCTCTGTAAAGTACAAAGCTAAGTTTTGTATACACTTTCCCAAGTCTACATCCAATAGGGATGGTATATCGCCTTTCTACCCACTCGATTTCCCTTATTCTGATTTTCCTTATTTTAAGTCAAGTTTATTAAGATTTGTTCATTAATTTAGCCATATTAAATTCATTTTTCCCTTTAAAACTCTTCAAAATTCTTTAAAAACATTGGGAGATTTTCAAAATTATACTTCAACCCATTTGTACTCGAATCGTGCAACCCACGCTCTGATACCACCTTTGTTACGGCCCAAATATAAATATTCGAGTTACGTTTCGAAGGATTGAATACCTTCAATCAGATCTTGCAATTCGAGTACGAGTTGAGTTTTAAAACAAAGTTTTTAATGCTCAAAGAAGGGATTTCGCACCCTAAATTCGCGATAGGGCCGTTGGGTACCCCGAACCTGTCCTACTTATCTAAGTCACTCAAAATGTTTAAGTTTGAAAAGCATAAAGAAGGAAATCTCATAATACAACCTGCCACGTGATGTGCGCGCAAATTGCCATATTTTCTATGCACATTTATGTCCATTTTGTCGATATTTGCATGCATATTGGTTGAGAAATCATAAGATTAGTGTAGTTTATGCTTATTTGTCAAATATAGAGGTCTATACGAGTTTTTATGTTATTTCAGGGAAATCGGGACAAAAATTGAGCAATTTGGACAAGTGAAAAAGAGCGGAAAAAGAATTCGAAGTCTACTGAAGAGTCAAAATCGACCTATAGACTCAACATCAAGTGAAACAGAGCACCAGAAATCGAGCAGAGGAAGAACATAGCATATCGATATCGAGTGGCCTGAATCGAGCATATTGATAGAAGTCGAGTGTCATTTCGAGGTCGAGTAGAACTGCTCGACATAAAGAAAAGAAGAGGTCGATATCGATCTTCCTGGTCGATATCGACTACTGCTGCAGACAGATCCGACGCTGTTTTTGATAGAATTTTATCCGAAGTGTTCACGTTTATCCTAAAGTCGAGATCTTCTATCATATACTACCAGACTTGTTATCCCTTATGGTGAATTTGATATTTACCTAAGGATTTTTAGTTTTTTCCTTTATTTAAGTTTTGTCTTTGGAATAAATATAGAGTTTCTTATCCTTGGATAGCAAGGTTAGAAGTCTATAATTAGAGGCCATTAGGGCTGAGTTTAATCATTCAATTACGAAAAGAACAATTCAATTTTACATTAGTTATAGAGAGAGAGCCGAGTGAGTTGGAGGGAAGCGAGAGCGGAGATTTGGCTTTGCTCGGTGTACTCTTTCTTTTGCAAATTTCAATACAAGTAGTTTCTTTTCCATAATGATGATATCAATGATGATGAAGCACGAGTAGTTCACCCACTTCTAGGGTCGGGGAGAGCCCGACGATAGCTATGTAAGTTTGTGCATCAAAGGTACGATTTTTATGCGATTCTGTCTTCTATCCTATGCATGATCCTTTGCGAAAGTTGAGGAGATTCTTTATTTGCATTATTGAAGCGAAAGCCAATCATATTGTCAATTTGGATTGGTCATGAAATTGGATAGTAACTCTTAGGTTTTATGCGAGAGCCTCTAATCACCTAATTGTTGGTAACGAAAGTTATTTGACGGAAAGGCATCATCTTTCATGAATTTGGCATAATACTTGCATAGTTATCGTTGTGGCATGATTCTCCGACCTTGGAAGCTTTAAGTTTATTGAAGTTCTCAAAATCTGTGTATTTATTCTGTCCATCCTTCCATCATCATTCTTACGTTCTTCGAACATATTTTTCGATGCAATTTGGTACGTTTACAGTTACTGTTGAAGACTCGATTTTGACTGCAGAGGTCGATATCGAGTAGCTGACATCGATATCGAGTGAAAATCTCGACGTTGACTTTGCTTCTGTCTTCTGCAGGAAACTACTAGAAATCGATCAGAACTGAGGTCGATATCAACTTCACTACTCGATATCAAGTGGTCTTCTGGAGTCGAAAATTGATCGTGATTGCAAGCTTAGAAAGCGCTGACATACCTTCTCCTGGATTCGATCCTGAATTACCCTACCACTACATCGGGAGGGATTCTTGTATTTTATTTGCTTGGACAAGGGAGTCGGTTTAGTTTGATATTGTATTTGATATTTTATTTTAGCGAGCCCCCCTTTACGAACACCAAGGCATGCCCGGGCCAAAACCAAATACGAGAAAATATAAAGTAGAAAAAGTGTGGAGTTCATAGTCAGTCTCTCTCTCCAATTGCGCCATAAGATATCTATTCGTAGGAGGGGTGGTAGTAGGAGATTCAAATATTTAAAACAATGTACAACTAGGCTAACTCCCTGTCCCAAACAAATAATACAAGAATCCCCTCCCTTGTAGTAGTAGGGTAATTCAGGATCGAATCCACGAGGAGGTATGTCAGTGCTTCCCTTGTTGTACTCACGATCAAAGCTTCCTATCTCAGAAGACACTCGATATCGAGTATACTGGTCGATATCGACCTCATTTCTGGTCGATTTCCTAGCGTAGTTCCTACAGAAGACAAAACAGCAAAGTCGACGTCGACCAGAGACCTCGATATCGATGTTAGACCTCGATATCGACCCTTACAGTCGATTTCGACGCTTGTCACATAAACTGTTTTCGTAAGCAATTTGTCGGAAAAGAGTCCGAAGAAAATAGAATGGAGAAGGAAGATGAATCAGAAACAAAACTTAATACTTTTATAAAGAATTCAATTAATTAAACGGCTTCCAAAGTCGGGGTTTCATTCCACAACGATAAATATGCAAATTTTATGCTAAAGTTATGAAATTTAATGCCTTTCCGTCAAATAAATTTCGTTATCAACACTTAGGTGATTAGAGGCTCTCGCATAATTCCTAAAAGTTACTATCCAATTCATGAGTAATTCAAGTTCACAATATGAGTGGCTTTCGCTTCAATAATTCAAATAATGAATCTCCCTAACTTTCGTAAAGGATCATGCATGGGGTAGAAGACAGAATCGCATAAAAGTTATACCTTTGATGCACTTACCACACGTTGCTATCGTCGGGCTCACCCCGACCCTAGAAGTGGGTTGACTACTCGCCCCTCATCATGCACATCATCATCATTATTGTTGAAAGAAAGCTACTTTGAATGAAAACTTCGAAAGAAAGTACAACCGAACAAGCCACTCCACTTTCGCTTTACAAACTTCACTCGGCCTTCTCTCTCTCTCTAACTCTCTATTGAAACTGAATTGTCTTGTAAATTAAATGCTATTGGATGCTAACTTGAATGTCAATTGAATGCCTAAACTCAGTCCTGTTGGCCTCTATTTATAGATGTCGACAAGGACTTGAAACCTTATCTTTATTCTCTAAGATAAAAGTAAACAAAGTAAAAAACTAAAACTCCATGGTAACTCAGCCTCCATCTGATAAATCTCGTGTTTGATGATAGGAAATCTCGACCTTTGGATAGACGTTGCAAGCTTCGGATAGAATTCTATCAAAATCTGAGTCGGATTCCTCTGCTGGCATGGTCGATATCGACCCTAGACATCGATATCGACCCCTTCACAATTTTATCTTGAGCTGGCACTCGACTTCTATCAATTTGGTCGATATGGAAGCCTCGATATCGACCTCCAGACGTCGATATCGACCTCTCTGTGTCGACATGCTTTATTTCATTTCTTGCTCGATTCCTATGTTTCTGGTGTACTCGATGTCGAGATCCCCAGTCGATGTCGACCTCTTCAGAAGACTTCGAGTTCTTTTTCCGCTCTTTCAAATCCGTCCATTTTTATCCTGTTTTTTGCGGAATCACATAGAAACTCGTGCAAACCCATATATTTGACATTTAAGCGTAAACTACACTAATCCCATGTTTTCCCATTAATATGCATGCAAAAGACAAGTAAAATGGACTTTTATGTGCATAGAAAATATGGCAATTTGGGCGCACATCAAACACCCCATACTTAAGCTTGCTTGTCCCTAAGCAATACCTTTAATGGTCATTCAGGGGAAGAAAGTAAACCCTCAACATCATAGATTCATTTTTTATATGTCCCTACAATCAATTGTCTTCCTCGATAAGGTACTTATGTCAACCAAGTCCATGCATGTGCATAAAAGCAATTTCATATTCATAAAAGGAGGTAATATGAAAAACAATTTTAGCGACATAGCATTAATAATCAAGAGGACTTTTTGCAAGCTTGTGAGAAGTGGATTGGTAAAAGGCTAAAGGTGGGCTAATATTTGGCCATGTGGTGTTAAATCCGGGAAATCATACTTTCTTTCCAAAACATTCCACATTCCTTCTACATAATCTCTCACCTTTCACTCATCGCTCAATGCTTTTATTCAATATAATGCTTTGACCTCTCTAACCTTAGCACTACCTTCTCGTGAGTCACAAACATGGGTGTCATGAATGGCCCCGGATTCTTAGTACTTCGGACTCCTCACCTTGTGTCCCATCTTGCGGAACTATTATCTCAACGCAAGTAGGGTCGACCTACCTTTATCTCCTGAGGTGATCGGATGTTTTCTCGCTCATCAAATTTTCCATAATTCATAATTCTTTCATTCCTGCCAACAACTTCATAAATAATGCACAACTCCATATAACTCCAAAGATGACATCCATTCTCAAACATTGTCCCCGGATAGGGTATAAGGTATAAAATGGGCAATATGTGTATATGTAGAGCAATAATGATCATGATAAGGCTCATATATGGCTTTGTGACTTTTGCAAATATGCATAGTTAAGGCTAGGATACGAACTTTTCTTGTATGGAATTTTTCATAAAAAGTCCTCCATCATCTTATCATGCACATGTCAAAAGCAACTTCAAATTTTTCATCTTCTTTATGTTTTCTTCTTTTTGCACTTCATTGGGACTTTCCTTAAATAGGCAATCTTATGTTATATCTCTAATGAATCTAATTTTGCATCATTGAGCTCTTTTTTATACTTCCATGACTCTTCTTCTTTTTTTTTCAAAATTTTTGATGGGGGTCATTTTTCTCTCTTTTTTTTCGAAATAAAAACTAAATATGCATTAAAATAAATATGAAAATCTAAACTAAGTATGAATATGCAAGTAAGCCTTTCCCCCACCCCATACTTAAAATTTACAGTGTCCTCAATGTATTAGAACTAGGGTTAAGAAGAAAACTTACTAAACCGTCACAAATTTCAGGAGTCGAAGAAGACAACAAGCAGGGTCGATATCAATGTTTGACATCGATATCGATGTTTCTCTCGATTTCTGCTCAGGCTTCAGGGTGATTTGGCCTCGATCACAAACCCTATCTATGTCGACCTTAGGGTCGATGTCGATGTCAGACATCGATTTCGATGCCCTTCTCAGTGTGCCTTTCCCTTTCCTACAACTTGTAATCAAACATAAAACCAAATATGCAAAACAATAAAATGTCTAAAAACAAAGAAAAAGTTGTCTAAAATCAAAACTAAGTCTTTGTTACAAGCTCTAGACTTTTAAGTCGCTAGGCCGACTTCCTCCTTCGCGCTTCTCAAGGCGGCATCTGCAGAGCCCATGTGGCTTGGGCCTCAAATATCACTCCTTTCTTATCCCGCAGCTGCATTCCGCCGGGATGGATCTGATTCACCGTGAATGGTCCTTAGTTCTTATCCTTGAATCTTGTAGGGAACCAATGGTCCTTAGATTTGGCAACATAGACCTTGTCTCCTATCTCATATTGGCTTGAATCATCATCGGATACCCTACACAAGCGAACATGCCAAGGCACACCTCTTCCAAATAATGATAAATCCTTAATTGAAAGGGAACAAGAGGAATCTGTACCTTGACTTACCTTTTTCTCAGTCTGTGGCTCAGGTCGATGTCGATGTTCAGAGGTCGATATCGACCTCTATTGTACTTGTAGAGGATCAGTCGATTTGGGGAGTTTTGGCTCGATATGATCAGGTCGATTTAGACCCCGAGAGATCGATATCGAGGTCTCCTTTCCTCCCTTCTCAGCGCTGATGGTGGTCGATTTTGATAGGGCATGGTCGATATCGACCCTTGACCCTGATTCCGATGCTTCCTTTTCTTCTCCGTCGACCCCATACTTATGACCTGACACAGAATCTTGAACATTAGTGGTCGATATCGACTTACCTGGGTCGATTTCGATGTTCTGTTGGGCTCCTTCGTTCAAGATTGCCACAACTTCCTCCACTTGGGCTTCTATGGCCCTCTTCTCAATTTTCTCTGGTGACATACTTCTTACCTTTGCTTCTCCACATGCAATGTAGACACCATTGATGGCTTTTATCTCCATTAGCCCTTGATTTTTCATCGTCTTGTTGAAGGCATACTCTATCACCTCATCACTAATTGTGAATGAGAGTAATCCTTTCTTTACGCTGATGTTGGCATCGACGGTCGCTAGGAATGGCCTACCTAAAATAATTGGACAAGCAGGGTCCTCCGCTATATCAACAACTAAGAAATCAGCAGGGACAAAGAATTTACCTACTTGTACTGGCACATCCGTTACTATCCCAGTTGGAATTACTACCGTATTATTGGCCATGTACAACTTTGCATCCATGGGCTCCAGAGGACCTATCTTTACCTTGTGCCAAATGCTAGCGCCCAAGGCAACTAAAGCATTAAATTGACCTAGACCAATAACGATAGAAAACTTACCTGGGTCCGCCCGCTTTTGTGGTAGCTCCAACCTGTTGCATTCCTCTGCGATCTCAGAGAGTGATCGCTTCTTGCCCAAGATGTCCTTAAGGAACCTTACATAAGATGGCATCTCGTGAAGTGCCTCCGTGAATGGTATAGAGACATTAAGTCCTTGGAGCATCTTCACGAACCGCTGGAACTTCTTTTCTGCTGGGTCCTTAATTACCTTTATAGATGGGAAGGGCAACACCTTTTTCCTTCCTGCGGCTGCAGTGAGGTCGACATCGACATCAGTAGGGTCGATATCGACTGGAGGAGTCGATTTCTATGGTGACGCAGTATCAGGGTCGATATCGACTGGAGGGTCGATATCGACTGGAGGGTCGACATCGACGTCACCCTGGTTGATATCGACAGGGAGGGTCAATATCGACGTTTGTTCTGGCTCCTTCTCCTCCGCTTTTTGCTCGGGCGTTTGTAATTGATGCCCACTCCTTAGGTTTACTGCCGCAATATGACCAGTGGTTTTGCCCTTTTGGTTGGGCACAGTGGATCCAGGGAGTGATCCTGACGCTTTGGGCATTGCTTCCGCCAATTGACTCATTTGAGTCTCCATGTTGCGCTTCCAAACGTCGATCTCCCCAAGTCTAGAATTGATGCCCTATAGCTGAGTATGGACGGAGTTATTGGCTTGTTTGAACTCAACATGATTTCTCCGCATCTCATCCAGAATGATTCGCAGGTCATCCTTCCTTGTCTCCCGCTCAGGGTGCCCTGGTGCTCTATATGGTGGGGGATCCCTTTGTTGATAGAATCTTTCATCACCCCAATATTGTTGATCACCCCCTCCATAGGAGCCTCTCGTCGACTTAACCTCTTCATGTTGTTCCGCCATGGATACTTGCTCAGTATGTGGACAAGCACTAGTGTTATGCCTTGTTGAGCCACACTCTTGACAAGTTTGATTGTTGCTCAGGAACCTGACTTGCTTTTGAAGGCGACGTGTTTGATCGTTATGGAATTGTTGCCGCACATCAGGATCTATCTCCTTTGGAGGCTCACATAGGGTCATAGATGGGGCAGGCCTTGCATCATAGGCCGTAGCAGCCCCATAAGTATTGTCAAAGTTCACAAGCCTCTCAATGGTCTCCCATGCCTCCGTTGGTGTAAGCTCAATGTACCGATAGGAGGTATATTAATTTATCCTATACTTATTCGGCGCATCAAGGGCGTTGTAAAAGATTTCCTGGATGACATATGGAAGTTGCCCATGCGTCGGGCATGATCTCAGCAAGTCCTTAAAGCGCTCCCACGCCTGTGCTAGGGTTTCACCTGGCTTTTGTTGGAAAGCCGTGATCCTTTGTCACAGCATCGCCGTTTTAGAATGTGGGAAGAATTTGTTCAAGAATGCATCTTTCACCTCCGCCCATGTCCTTAGCGAGCGTGGAGCCAAACACTCAAGCCATTGTAATGCCTTCCCTGCCAAAGACCATCGAAAAGATTTTAATCGCACATACTCTAAATTCACTCCATCAGCAACTATCTCACATAAGTCCATAAACGTAGAGATGTGTTGCAGGGGGCATTCATTATGTCTTCCTTTAAAAGTATTCCTTTTTATCTCAGATAGGAAGTTAATTTTTATTTCCTAGTTGGAGTGAGGAATTAAAATAGCAGATTCAGGAACATGAAGTGGCGGATGCATGTATTGCATCGCCGTTTGTGGATACTGATTTAGCCACTCTTGGGATTGTCTGCGCGCATCCTCCTCCCTGTCAGCACGGGCTCGCTCAGCAGCAGCGGCGGCCCTTTCAGCAACGATTGTAGCGTTATGGTCGTCGATCTCCTTCCTCAACCGCTCTATGATCTCAGCCTGTGTTTCGTTGTCAGCCATGATGCGAATTGCTTTGTTGCGAAGATGGTAGAAACGTTCAGGCTCGTTAATTGGTTCCAGGATAGGTCCGCGATCAGAACGTCGCATAAACCTGCAAAATATGCTCAAAAGATCGTGATTAACTTAGGTGGCGATTCATTGCCTCCCCGACAACGACACCAATTTGTTCGCAGGCGGGGTAGTAGTAGGAGATTCAAATATTTAAAACAATGCACAACTAGGCTAACTCCCTGTCCCAAACAAATAATACAAGAATCCCCTCCCTTGTCGTAGTAGGGTAATTCAGGAACGAATCCACGAGGAGGTATGTCAGCGCTTCCCTTATTGTACTTACGATCAAAGCTTCCGACCTCAGAAGACACTTGATATCAAGTATACTAGTCGATTTCTACCTCAGTTCTGGTCGTATTTCCTAGCGCAGTTCCTGCAGAAGACAAAACAAGTCGACGTCGAGCAGAGACCTCGATATCGATGTTAGACCTCGATATCGACCCTTACAGTCGATTTCGACGCTTGTCACAGAAACTGTTTTCGTAAGCAATTTGTCGGAAAAGAGTCCGAAGAAAATAGAATGGAGAAGGAAGATGAATCAGAAACAAAACTTAAGACTTTTATAAAGAATTCAATTAATTAAACGACTTCCAAAGTCGGGGTTTCATGCCACAACGATAACAATGCAAGTTTTATGCTAAAGTTATGAAATTTAATGCCTTTCTGTCAAATAAGTTTCGTTATCAACACTTAGGTGATTAGAGGCTCTCGCATAATTCCTAAGAGTTACTATCCAGTTCATGAGTAATTCAAGTTCACAATATGAGTGGCTTTCACTTCAATAATGCAAATAATGAATCTCCCTAACTTTCGTAAAGGATCATGCATGGGGTAGAAGACGGAATCGCATAAAAGTTATACCTTTGATGCACTTATCTCACGTTTCTATCGTCGGGCTCACCCCGACCCCAGAAGTGGGTTGACTACTCGCTTCTCATCATGCACATCATCATCATTATTGTTGAAAGAAAGCTACTTTGAATTAACACTTTGAAAGAAAGTACAACCGAACAAGCAACTCCGTTTTCGCTTTACAAACTTCACTCGGCCTTCTCTCTCTCTAACTCTCTATTGAAACTGAATTGTCTTGTAAATTGAATGCTATTGGATGGTAATTTAAATGTCAATTGAATGCCTAAACTCAGCCCTATTGGCCTCTATTTATAGATGTCGACAAGGACTTGAAACCTTATCTTTATTCTCTAAGATAAAACTAAACAAAGTGATAGGAAATCTCGTGTTTGATGATAGGAAATCTTGACCTTTGGATAGACGTTGCAAGCTTCAGATAGAATTCTATCAAAATCTGAGTCGGATTCCTCTGCTGGCATGGTCGATATCGACCCTAGACATCGATATCGACCCCTTCAAAACTTTATCTCGAGCTTTTCCTTCTCCTACTCGAACTGGCACTCGACTTCTATCAATTTGGTCGATATGGAAGCCTCGATATCGACCTCCAGACGTCGATATCGACCTCTCTGTGTCGACATGCTTTGTTTCATTTCCTGCTCGATTCCTATGTTTCTAATGTACTCGATGTCGAGGTCCCCAGTTGATTTCGACCTCTTCAGAAGACTTTGAGTTCTTTTTCCGCTCTTTCAAATCCGTCCATTTTTATCCTGTTTTATGCGAAATCACATCGAAACTCGTGCAAACCCATATATTTGACATTTAAGTGTAAACTACACTAATCCCATGTTTTCCCATTAATATGCTTGCAAAAGACAAGTAAAATGGACTTTTATGTGCATAGAAAATATGGCAATTTGCGCGCATATTAATATCTCCGTCATAACAGCACAGAATCAACCAAGGGAATGGGTACCTTAAACTATACCACGAGTCATGGTCGAGCCACTCATGCGGGCCCTGAAGACCTCGCTGAAGACATATAATATGCTCTAAACATGGATGAGAATGATCTAATGCAATACTAGAATATTAAACACATAAGCATGATGACAGTTCACATATAATGACAGAAATGCAGTAAATGGGCCCACACAGAATGCCAAGTGGCATGTCCCAATCTCTCAAAACCCATGCCTCAGTCGGGGAGGGTATCTCCCTCACGTTTGTACTTCAGCCGGGGTCGCATGTCCACCTCAATCGGGGCTAGACGACTTAGTCGGTGCCCCAGTATATCTCATGCCTCAGTCCATACCTCAGTCCATACCTCAGCCCGGGTTGGACACTCGGTCACCGCCGCAGTCATATATATATAACTCAGAAAATCATACTCTCAGATGACTCTATCAGGACAAACCCGATGCAGCTGAGTTGTCCTATGACCCTAGCAACGACTCTAGACTCAAAACTTACGGCCGTTTCTACCAATCGCATCCAGAATACGTATGCTCATTTGTTAATGCAGAACCTAGGCATGCTACTACATGACATAATATTATAATGCCTACATACTATATGACACATCAAGCATGAGGTTCTAACTTGAGTAAGCCCTGAAGGACTTACCTGGAGTAGCAGATCGGCAAAAGCAATACACCAGTAGTAAGCAAGCCAATCACATCACGGATCATCTAACAATTTTAAAAAATATAGAATATAAGTCTAAAGCATAGAGGACTCATTTACCGCTACACCGAATCTATCCATCGATAATTAGTCATAACATCATCATCATCATCATCATCATTATCTCAAATCAATAGTCAAACAATCCTTTCAAAAATTATATTTAGCCAATCCAATTTATAAACATTAAACCTTTGACCAATTCATAAAATTATACCATTAAAATAATTCAGCATAACTTACTTTATTTTAAATCATCATCTTAAGGTTCGATAAATCCCCAACTCCAAGAAATATTTCAAAGACATTTTAGAAGACTTCAAAATACCTTTTTAAGTAATTTATCAGGAGATATTAAAATCAATTAAATCACTGAATCATTCCATTTCCTAATAACCACATTTATAAATTAACATTAATATATATATATATATATATATATATATATATATATATATATATATATATATATATATATATATATATCACTTTAACACATTTTAAAATCACCATATAACATCAGAATATTTCCCAAATAATCTATGTCTAGAATAATTCATAATATATATATATATATATATATATAATTTTCCAGAATTTTTAATTATCTCAAAATCTCATAATTATATTATAATAATAATAACAACAACAACAATCTAAAAACAATTAAATACTAACCATACCATATAACATAACATAAATAAACAACAACTCTTAAAATAAAACAACCAACCCAAAAGGCCCAATCTCTCACCCGTTAGCAAGTCCGAATCCGAGCCCAGCCCCAATCCCTAACACGCATCCTTCAATTAATGAATCGGACCAACAATAAGGAAAAGAAAGAAGGAAAACCGGGTTTCAGAAAAAAGAAAAAGAAAAGAAGGGTTGAACCGCTCTAAACCCGTCTACAAGCTTCCTCTGTTCGGCACTCGGAGGAACGAAAAAAGGAAGAGGGAGCACGGGCCTCGCCGGAGTTTCCTCGCCCTCACCCCGCTCTTGACCCACTCTCCCCGAAATAGGATCCAACAGGAAGAAAGGAAACGAAATCAAACAATGTAAGGGAAGGAGATCCGAATTCTCACCGAGACGTCAAAGATGGCTCTGGGGTGCTCGAGGACTGCTGTGGGCTCGTCGACGAAGGGAGGGTGCTCCAGGGGACTTGGGTTGAGTGACTTGGAGGGGCTGTGAGTCGGAAATGAAGTGAAAACCTTACCGATCTTTTTGAGGCGAAAACAGGGGATTGAAGGGGAGTTAGTGCCGGCGGTGGTACTTCTGGCGGCGCACAAGTGCTCTGCTGTGGTGACGTAGGGAGAATTGAATCGAAATATATAAGAAAATATAAACCAATACAACTCTTAGCCTCTTCAAATAAATTCAAGACTCCCCGCTATAGTAGTAGGGAATCAGGTTCGATCCACGAGGAAGCGAGTCAGCGGGATCCTAGTAGCATTGAAGACACGTCCTTTCTACTCGACCAGAAGCCTCGATCTCGATGTCAGACCTCGATGTCGACCTTGGCTGTCGATGTCGTCTGCAACAGAAAACCTGCAGAAACAAAAACGGTAGTCGATATCGACTGGTGGGGGTCGATATCGAGGTTAGTTCTCGAAATCGACTGGCTCAGAAGTCTGCCAGTCGATACAGGGGGGTCGATTTCGACACAAAGTGGTCGATATCGATGCTTGCAGAAGTTCCCAGGAGTCTCGAGATCGACTCAGAAAACCGTCGATCTATCAGTTTGGTCGATATCGACCTCGGCTGTCGATATCGATGTCTTTCCTGCAGTGGGTTAGCGGTTTTGTCGGCAAAGAAAAGGCCGAAGAATCAAGGATGGAAAGGAAGCAATGATCAGAAATAAGCAAAGGTGTTGGGTTTTTCGATGACTCAACGAACGACGGGCAAATTTTGATGTAAACTCAAAGGAAAAGATCTTCCAAAGTCAAGGATTACCGCGACGACAACCATGATAGTAGAAATAAGGATCAACTAAAGAAGCATGCTTTTATCATAAAGGAAAAGGCTTTCACCTAAACCGACCAATAGGAAAAGAGATTTTTCAATTACTTAACCTAATTGGTGTCTACCTTCGTCATAATTGAGTTTATAATCTTTCGAAAAGAAACCCTAATTACTACCCAAGTTTTACAACATGAGTTCCTTAAATTCGCATTTAAAGATGAAGAACAAGGTAGAAGGAGATAAAAGATACATTCTTTAATGACACACTTACCTTACCATCATGGCTATCGTCGGGCTCACCCCGACCCTAGAAGAAAGGGGAACTACTCACTCATGTTGATCGTAGACATGTCTTGAATTGAAATAACTTGCATAAATGGAAAATTTCGAATCTTTACAATCTCAACGCCAACTATCGTAAGCGCTTGAAACTTTAAAGCTCAAAATCAACTAACTATCTATTGTCTATTGTTCTTCTCTTTGATGAGTCTATGATTGGATGATTAACAAATCAGCCCCTAAGGCTTTATTTATAGGCTACTAATCCTTGCTATCCGAGGATTGTAACTTCTATCTAAACTAATAACTCTATCCGAACAACTAGGATAGGTCTTTTATTTTGATAAACTTAAAGGAAAAGATAACAAACAATTGCTAATATCTAAAAGAACGAGATAACTCATGGCTTCGTTGATAGACTTCACAATCCGAGCCTCAAAAATCGGATTTTATCTTCTGTCGATGTAGGGTCGATATCGACTCCAGAGGTCGATATCGAGGCTTGTGTTTCTGCTCGACTTGTCCCACTCCAGTCGATGGCTGTGATGATGGTCGATATCGATGCATGTGTGTCGATATCGAGGCTTCTAGTCTGGTTTGTGTGGTTATCTCGACACTCAGAAGTCGTGTCGAAATCCAGGGTCGATATCGATGTCTCCAGTCGATATCGACCTCTTCTCAGCGTCACTTGGCTTGCTCGTTTTGACTCCGATTTCATCGAATTCCTGCATGGTTAGCTCAAAACTCGTGTAGACTCTATTTCTTTCACTTTAGCTCATTCTTACACGAGATCATATGCTTTTGAAACTTTTGTTCGGAAATCAAATGAAATATGAAGTCAAAAGATGCAATAAACAATAGTACTATTATGTACATCAAAACACCCCATACTTAGACTTGCTTGTCCTCAAGCAATAACCGAGCAATAACCAACACCTACAACACACCCTTCAAGTCTTTGCCTTCGTCAAAAGCAACATCATAAGTGGTAGCAAAGTAAAGCAAGTGAATTTAACGTCATAGCACATATTTTGGCGATCTATAGGCATATGCAATTTTAATCCAACCTCACAGGGATAATGTGTTTGCACTCAACTCTCATGTGTTTAGGCTATGAAGATCACTCTCAACTCAATTCCATATACAATCTCATAAACATTGCAATTTATAAAAATCCACTTCGCAACCAATTATGAAAATGCAATAAGAATCATCAGGAGGACTTTCGCTCAATGGAAGACTTCATAGAAGACTCCATTCGGTGGGGTTGTAATGGGGCTTGGTATGAAATAAAGGGTATGGAATTATTTGGCTATGTGGTGCTTTTCAAATTCGGGAATCAAGACTCCTAAATCTCAACACTTGCATTACCCAAACCATAACTCTTCAATATAATGCTCTTAAAGATGCATTCCATCAACCCTTCTTTCAAGTTCTAATACACCTCTCAAAAGTATAACATTCGTATGAATAAAAAACTTAAGGATTTTGGCTCATGCACTTTATATATATACCTATTTTTTTCGGATTTTTTTTTCTTTTTTCGAACATAATACTAAAACTATGTGCATTTATATGGCGAGCCAAAACATCCTTTTACAAGATATGACAAAATGTAAATATGTACCATCCTATAATTTCCTTGCTTACAACTAGACATTATGCTCTATTCTTTCCACAAGGCATTAGTCCAACCAATCTAAGTCTCAATTCCCAAATGGGGGTCAGGCTCAATTCGGCTAGGGATAATTTTGTGGAGTTTGCAATTCAGGCTCAGGCTAATGTTCTGGCTTCAAGCAGGGATAATGCAGGGTAGGTAAAGAGAGGATAAAATTGGCTTAAAAGATGCCTCCATCATTTAATTCTCGTAAACATAAACATATATATGCATTGGTTCTGAATAACTATCTCAATATTTAGAGATGCATAGGAAGAGTAAATTCACTCAAGAAAGCGGAGGGATTTTTGATGTTCTCCCTATAGGCCAAAATTCTCACAAGGACAATTTTTTTTGGATTTGCTTTTTAGCCTAGGATCATATGTGCTCAATTTCATCACAAGTTCACAATCTACATAAAAATTTAAAGACTTAGGCAAAACCATCCAAATATGCCATAGGGTTTACATGATCGAGTCAGCTATTGAGTTTTCATCATAGGACATCTAAGTAGGGATTAAAGAAAAATAAACTTTAAATAAACATGCATTTTTTGGATTTTTGACATTTTTCTATTTTTTTTGGATTTTTGACATTTTATAGACTCAACAAAATCAAACTAAAAAAACTTTAAAATGCATAAATGTTAAATATGATGCAATGCATACAAGTAGAATGTAAATAAAATACATGCCAAGTTTGCCAAATTTTAGACCCTACCACAACCAGATAAAGCAGTTTATAATGTCCAAGTTCAATCCCACCCCATACTTAAAGATTACAGTGTCCTCACTGTTAGAAAAATAAAGTAAAGGGAAGGATCACTCACACTCACTTACGCTAGAAGTATATCACTGCTCAGGGGGCGGGGGAGGTGGCAACAGCAAGGGCCAGCCCTGTGTAGGAGCTGCCCCTGAGTAGTCTGTCGGGGCGGCCTGCGGGAAAGTGGATGATCCAGCCTGCGGATCGAAGGAAAAGCCCATATATGAGCCCAAACCCTCGAGGTACCTCCCATAGCGTCGCTGCTCCTCGCGCATCTCAGAGACGGAGAGCTCCAGCCTGGTAAAGCGGGCAGACATGTCTTCCTGCCAATCAGTGGTGTTGGCAGGCTGGAAGGGAGGAGGAGGTGGAGGTACATAGCTGTGGTGGCTATGGTGACTGTGGTGGCTGTGGTGGGACCCCTGCGGGCCCTCTCCTCCCCCAACCGCATCATCTCTGGCGTCATCATCGTCGTTGCCATCCATGTCACCCTGGTAGGCTGGGGGCTGCTCAGCTCCGTCGGAATGGGGATCTGCGTCCCAGGACATAGCATCCACCTCGGGCTCGTGGTTGTAGAGCGGGGGTCTCCTCCGTAGGGTGGGGTCAGCGGTCGGATCTATATCCGTATGATATGGCTGCCCAGTCCAAGACTGGTACCAATCAGGGATATACAGCAGATCCATGAAATCGTGTCGCAGGCGCATCCCCGTTTGGGGGTGTCTCCATCCCTGGGCCCCTGGTGTGATGACTCCGCCCTGTCGCAATACCACCGCGTCTAGGTACGTGAGCTGGTAGGCCGTGTACCGTTCAGTGTGGACGCCGAGAGCCTCAGCGAGGATGGCCACCATGCCGCCGTCCAAGATGTCTATAGAGACCGTTCGTCTGCGGTCTACGATATGCTCGAGCCAGGAGTGGAGGTATGGGAGAGGGTCATCCTCGAAAAGCATCCTCCGTAGTGTCTCCGTCTCACGGTGTGTCGGGCGACGGAGCTCAGGTCTGGCCCAAAGGGTACTCGCCAGGATCCTCAAGATCACCCTAAAAAGTGGGCTCACAACCCTAGATGTGAAGGAGTCTGTAGGGGCAGGGTATGGTATACCTGATATGTAACTCCAGATGACATTGGGGTCGTGGACCCTGAAGGCGGCCGAAGTATGGATGAACCCAAAGATATCGCTCATCTCCTCGAGCGATAGTCTGTGTCGCCTGTTGCCGAGCTGGAAGATGACTCGGCGGCTAGTCGAAGTGCGCTCGGGAACCTCCAATGTGGCCATAAACTCCCCAGTAAGAACGGGGTAGTGCGCCTCCAGGGGCTCGATCAGCCTGTGTAGAGAGACGTTCTCAAACGCCTCCTGAACGCATGGGTGAAATCCTAGCTGGATCATGTCTGGGAGATGGTACCATCGTGCCCTGGTGGCTCGGGGAATCAACTCCTCAGCAAGGGAGCGCTGCTGATCATCCTCAATGCGGAGCGCGTCCTGAGGGATGTTCTTGGCTCTAACCATCGTCTGCAAAAGAAGCCAATACTAAAGATAATATTCCCTTTGATTAAAATGGGGAGAACCCCATACTTAGGTTCTAATTATGCTAGAAATTTTGTAAAAGTAAATGTCTAAGTGGAAGAAAGTACATAATTTCTTAAAGTTTTAACACTAAGGAACCTTATGGCATAAATAAATGTTGCCTTAAAAAAAAATCAGATTTCTAATTATATAAAAAAAATCAGAATATAAACCCCCTAAAAAATCAGATTTACAAAATCAGCCCATATATATATAAAAATCAGATTCCTAGCCCAAACTTATGAAAAATTCAGATTATTGCCCCACATGTATATATAAAAATCAGATTTGCCCCCTAATATATGAAAAAATTCAGATTTCATGCCCATGTATAAACAAAACTCAGATTCATAGCCCCACATATATATAAAAATATTCCATGCCATACAAATACTCTTTCCCGCGCAAACTACGTTCAAACCCTAAACACCCAATATGAAATTTCTTCCAAATCAACTAATTAAGTATGAAAAATCAGAAAAGATAGAGGAAGGGTGAAAAATCATACCAGAAGAGTGTTGGAATTAGGAGAGAAAGAGGCAAGCAACCGCAAAAACGAGAAAGAAAACCGACTGTCGACAGGGGGTGTCGATATCGATGTCTCTAGTCGATATCGACCGGATGCTGTGTGTTGTCGGGGCTGCTGGTGGCTGTGGTGGGTCCTCCGGTTGCGTGGGGCGGCCGGATCTGGCGATTCTTGGCCGGAGGTGTGTAGATCTGGGCAAATAGGGTTGAAAACGATGGAGAGAGAGGGGGCTACGTCGAGGGAGGGAGGAAGAAACTTGCGGCTGTGGGAGTTGCAGCACAGGACGAGGGAGGGTGTGGTGGTTGTGGGTGGGTGTGGTGGTTGCGGCGATGGGAGGCCGTGGGGAGGGTGATCGGAGGGAGAGGGATGAAGAAGGAGAGGGGCGGCTAGGGTGTCGACAATGGGGAGGAGGGTGTCGAAGTCGGGTATAAAGGGGGTGAAAACCCCAAAACATAAAACTGAAAGAAATTAAATTCTGACCTGGCTTACCTCCATCTGTAGTCGATATCGACCTTAGAGGTCGATATCGACCCCCCGTCAGCATCCGTTTAACACGTCCTGTTACTCCTTCTGTCGGCTCATCGATATCGACCATATAGGTCGATATCGACCTCTCTTCTGGGCTGGATTTCTTTGTTGACTTTAAATAAAATAGCCACGAATGATCTCAAAAATATAAAATAAAATAACTAAAAGAAAAAGAAAAAGGAAAAGAACGGGTTGCCTCCCGGAAGCGCTTGAGTTTAAGTCGCTAGCTCGACATACTTCCCTTTTTGCGCTAGTTCAACGCCAAGGTGGCGCGAATCTCTTCCTCTGGGTCCTCCTTGTCATAATATTTCTTTACTCGGTGGCCATTTACCTTAAAGGTTGATCCATCGTCGCAAAATAACTCCACCGCTCCATGAGGGAATATTTTATGAACCTTGAACGGTCCGCTCCATCTTATCCTTAGTTTCCCTGGAAATAAGCGAAGCCTAGAATTGAAAACAAGGACCTTGTCACCTACCTCATATGTCTTTGGCACCAACTTCCTATCATGCAATTTCTTAGTGCGCTCTTTGTAGATTTCGGCATTCTCATATGCCTTTAGGCGCAACTCTTCCAAGGCTTGTAAGTCAATGAACCTCCTCTTTCCCGCTTCGTCGAAATCCATGTTAAGCTCCTTAAGAGCCCACATTGCTTTATGCTCAAGTTCAACGGGCAAGTGACATGACTTACCATATACCAAGTTATAGCGAGTTGTGCGAAGCGGTGTTTTATAGGCCGTTCGGTAGGCCCAGAGCGCATCATCCAGTTTGGACAACCAATCTTTCCTTGAGCGGGAAATCGTCTTCTCCAAGATGGCTTTGATTTGGCGATTGGAGACTTCTACCTGACCGCTAGTTTGAGGGTGATAGGGTGTTGCCACCCTATGGTTTACCCCATACTTAGCTAAAAGAGCTTCAAAGCCTCTCTCAATGAAATGCGAGCCACCATCTGAAATAAGGACTCTAGGAACACCAAAACGAGGAAAGATGTTAGTTTTCATGAACTTAGAGACTACCTTCGCGTCGTTGGTCCTAGTTGCTACGGCCTCCACCCATTTAGAGACATAGTCCACCGCTACTAGAATGTATTTGTAGGGGCCTGAAGCAGGGAAGGGTCCCATGAAGTCAATGCCCCATACATCAAAGAGTTCGACCTCTAAAATGCCTGTGAGTGGTGTCTCATTCCTCCATGTGATATTACCTGCACGTTGACACTCATCACAAGAAGTTACATAGTTTTGCACATCCTTGAAAAGGTTAGGCCAATAAAAACCACATTGAAGAATTTTCGCCGCGGTCTTGAATCCCTTAGCATGACCTCCTGTAGGGAGAGAATGACAATGGTGAATCACGCTCTCTACCTCGTCCTCCGGGATACAACGTCGAAAGATATGGTCTTTCCCCTGTTTGAATAAATAGGGTTCATCCCAATAATATTTTTTGACGTCGTGCAAAAACTTCTTCCTTTGTTGCGAAGTTAAGCTTGAAGGAATCTCGCCTCCTACAATATAGTTAGCAAAATCCGCATACCAAGGTACCTTCGCCTTTCTTACAGCAAATAGATCATGGATAGGACTAGAAGGAGGTGTAAAGAAGAAATCCTCACCGAAGCTTACCTTTTCGTCACCTTCGGAGGGTTTTGAAGGTGGTCGATATCGACTTTCAGGGGTCGATATCGACTGGTCGGTATCGACAGGCTTAGTCGATATGGGCTTCTCGATATGGGTCCTCGATGTCGACGTTTGGAGGTCGATTTCGACCTCTGCAATGGACAACCTGTGATCAAAATTGGTCGACATCGATGCTAGATTTACCTTTGGGGCAGTCGATATCGACCTGCTGGGGTCGATATCGAGTGGTTCTTCTGCCCGACTTACCTCTTGCCTCATTAAGTGCTCGTCGGGGCAGGAGTCATTGATTGGTATGTTGTCATGTGACTCTTCCAGAAGCCCTATGGGTAGCCGTGAAAGATGATCGGCTACGGAGTTCTCTGTTCCTTTCTTATCTTTAAGCTCAACGTCGAACTCTTGTAGTAAGAGCACCCATCGTAGGAGCCTAGGTTTAGCATCCTTCTTTGCCATTAAGTACCTAAGAGCTGCATGGTCAGTATGAACAATAACCTTAGAGCCCACTAGGTATGAGCGGAACTTCTCAAAAGCGAAGACCACCGCCAAGAACTCCTTTTCCGTAGTGGTGTACTTTGTTTGAACGGCATCTAGAGTCTTGCTTGCATAGTAGATGGCATGAAGCTTTTTGTCTCTCCTTTGTCCTAGAACAGCACCTACGGCATAATCGCTTGCGTCGCACATGATCTCAAAAGGTTGCGACCAATCGGGTGATTGAATGATTGGGGCGGATATGAGGGCCTCCTTCAACCTGTTGAAAGCTTCAAGACATTCACTAGAAAATGCAAACTTAACATCCTTCATTAGTAGGTTAGTTAATGGTTTGGCAATTTTAGAAAAATCTTGAATAAACCTCCTATAGAAACCTGCGTGACCAAGGAAGCTTCTTATGTCTTTAATTGATGAAGGTGGTGGTAATTTTTCAATGAGTTCTATTTTTGCCCTGTCTACCTCAATTCCTCGTTTAGAGACTTTGTGGCCTAGCACAATCCCTTCCCTTACCATAAAGTGGCACTTTTCCCAATTGAGAACCAAGTTTGTCTCTTCACATCGTGCAAGTACCCTGGGAAGGTTAGCAAGACAAATATCGAAAGTAGTGCCATAAACAGAGAAGTCATCCATAAATACCTCCACGATGTCCTCAATCATGTCGGAGAAGATAGCCATCATACACCTTTGAAAGGTAGCAGGGGCATTGCAGAGCCCAAATGGCATTCTCCTATATGCAAAAGTCCCATAGGGACAAGTGAAGGTGGTCTTTTCTTGATCGTCAGGATGAATGGGGACCTGCCAAAAACCAGAATATCCGTCCAAGTAACAAAAATAATCATGTTCAGCAAGTCTCTCTAATACTTGATCAATAAAAGGAAGGGGGAAGTGATCCTTTCTAGTGGCATTGTTGAGTTTCCTGTAGTCAATGCACATTCGCCAACTAGTTGTGATTCGTTTTGGCACAAGCTCGCCTTTCTCATTCTCCTCAACGGTCATTCCGCCCTTTTTAGGCACCACATGGACTGGGCTCACCCATTCGCTGTCGGAGATGGCATAGATGATTCCTGCATCCAGCATGCGCATGATCTCCTTCTTCACCACCTCTCTCATGTTGGGGTTGAGCTTCCGTTGGTGTTCTATAGATGCCTTATGATCATCCTCAAGGAGGATTCTATGCATACAAGTAGCAGGTGAAATACCTTTTATGTCCTCAAGAGAGTATCCAATAGCCTTACGATGAGCACGAAGTACTTCCATAAGCTTATCTACTTCCTGTGTGGTTAGTGAAGCATTGATAATTACAGGGAAAGTAGAATTTGGACCAAGAAACTCATACCTAAGTGTGTCGGGTAGAGGCTTAAGCACCGGAGAGGGGCCTTGTGGGATAAGGATTGGCTCTACCTCTTCCATCTTCATGATCTCACCAAGGTAATCCGTCTCAATTCTCTTGATAGAAGTTCCTAAATCAGTTATAGGAGTCAGTGTGGACCAAACATAGAGTGATGCTAACTTTGATTTGGACTCTTCAAAATATTCCTGCAGAAAGAAGGTCGAGGGCGAGTAGGAATAATCAATATCGACTGAGAGTTCAGCACATACCTCGGCTTCGGAGCTGTTTGGCGTCAAGTGGTAAAGGTCGATTTCGACTTCTGATGTCGATATCGACTGGTCGATTTTGACCTCTTCTGTCGATTTCGGCTGGTCGATTTCGGCCACTTCTGTCGACATGGGCTGGTCGATTTCGCCTGTAAGAGAAGAAGGGAGAACTTGACTTACTGAGTGTGTCGATGTCGACTGAGGGCACTCGATATCGAGTGGATTGGTCGATGTCGACCTGTCTTCGTCGATATTGACTTCGTCTTCGAGCTCCATGGATAGAGCATCGTCGAATATTTCCTCATCACTCGTGCATGTAGCCAAGAACTCTTCAATATCCTCGTCGGTAAGCTCCTCTGCAGCTAGGGCTAGGGCCTCTTCAGGAGTTAGGGCCCTTTCCATCGGTTCTTTGCAATCCATGATGCTAGTGTAGACCGACTTGATTTCCATACCATTAACTTCCTTCATTGTGGGGTTGAAGGAGATTTCAATGACTTCGTTCCCTATAGTAAAGGTTAGTAATCCTCTACGTACATTAATATTAGCATCTGCAGTAGCTAAGAAAGGCCTACCAAGGATAATAGGTACAATAGGATCTTCAGGCATGTCTAATACAATGAAATCAGTAGGCACAAAGAATTTACCTACCTTTACAGGGACGTCATCAACTATACCTGTGGGTCTGACGAATGAATTATCAGCCATATAAAGTTTCATATCCACAGGTTCAAGTGCTCCAATGCTCACCTTTTGCCAAATAGAGAGAGGCATGAGACTTACACTTGCCCCTAGGTCACATAGGGCTTTGTAGCGATGTTGGCCAAGTCCCACGGTGATTGCAAATTTTCCTGGATCGCTCCTCTTCTCAGGGAAATCCATCTTGGAGTATTCCTCTGCGATCTCTGCCATGGATCGCTTCTTGCTAAGGATGTCTTTTAAGAATCGAACATACGCGGGCATCTCGCTTAGGGCTTCTGTAAGAGGGATAGTAATGTTCAGTCCTTGGAGAATCTTTACAAAGCGCCTAAACTTGCTTTGAGTGGGGTCCTTCAATGCTTTGGAAGGGAAGGGTAGCGTCTTCTTTGGCGGAGAAGCCAAAACGGTGGTCGGAGGAGCCTGTTGAACCTCGATGTCGACAGGAGGGTGGTCGATATCGACCGGTAGGGTCGATTTCGACCTATGTTGTTCTCTCTCAGGTTCTGCAGTGTCTTCGACGTCGGCGAAGGGGTCGACAGTGGTGTCGATATCGACCTCAGGGTCGACATCGACTAGATTGTCGATGTCGACAGGCTCTGTTACTTCTTCCTCCGTCGCCTTTTGTGGTTTATGAACTTTGGTGCCACTCCTTAGTTGCATGGCTGCAATGTGTCCTGTCCCGGATTGCCCCTTAGGATTGGTAGTTGGTTGCCCAGGGAATGTTCCGGACGGTCTAGGGATTTGTGCCGCCAATTGACCCAGTTGGGTCTCTACGTTCTTCTTCCAAATGTCCATCTCTCCAATCCTTGTGGTAAGGTGATTGAGTTGAGAGTGGATAGCATGGTTGGATTGATCATTCTTAGCTTGGTTCCGCCTTATCTCGTCCAATACAAGTTGAAGATCATCCTTCTTTTGGTCTCTCTCAGGGTGCCCAGGAGCTCTATAGAGTGGGGGGTCCCTAGGGTTAACCTGGTTCCATTGTGGTTGTTGGAACCTTTGGTCTCCCCAATATTGGCGATTGGGACCCCTCATGAAGTTGGCTTCCTCATGAGTCTCCGCTAGTTGCACTTGCTCAGCATGGGGGCACTCAATGGTAGTATGTCGCTGTGATCCACATTCGATGCAATCCTGGTTTGCCGATAGGAATCTCACTTGTTTCTGGAGCTTTCTAAGTTGATCCCTATGAAATTGTTCTTTTACATCCGCATCGATCACCTTAGAGGGTTCGTACAATGGCATAGATGGGGCAGGCCTCGACGATGATGGTGCGTCGGAAACCTCAGGAGTCCAATATGTATTGTCAAATTCCACCAGCCTTTCAATGGTTTCCCAAGCCTCTTGGGGAGCGAGTTCAAGGTAGCCATAGGCGGTGTATGTGTTGATCCTCTCCTTGGTTGCAGCGTCAAGAGCATTGTATATGATCTCCTGGATGACGTACGGTGGTTGGCCATGCGTCGGGCATGATCGTAGGAGGTCTTTATACCTCTCCCAAACAGTTGCCAGAGCCTCACCAGGCTTTTGTTTGAAAGCCGTGATTTTCTGTCGGATCAGCGCCGTCTTAGAAGGAGGAAAGAACTTGTTGAGAAACGCGTCCTTGACTTCATTCCAGGTGCGGAGCGATCTTGGGGCTAAGCTTTCCAACCACTGCAATGCTTTTCCTGTAAGAGACCAGCGAAATGCTTTCAGTTGAACATACTCAAGACGTTGTCCATCAGCAATTGTATCACAGAGGTCTAAGAAGGTTGATATATGTGCCATAGGGCATTCGTTAGGTTTCCCTTCATATTGATGCCTTCTTATTTCAGTTAAAAAGTTTGGCTTAATTTCAAAATTAGAAGTAGGGATTAGCGATGGGTGCAAGTATTGCTTAGCATTCCGGGGGAGGGCATTGATTTAAATCTCATATCGTCTCCTGGCCTCCTCTTCCCTGTCAGCACGCTCTCTTAGTGCCGCTTCTCTGGTAGCGTAATCCTCTACTTGCTTCCTTAAGCGTTCAATTTGTTGTGCCTGGGTCTCGTTGTCCGCCATGATTCTTTGGACTCGAGATCTTAGGTGAAGAAAGCGTTCTGGTTCGTCTAGTCCTTCAAATTCAGGTTGGTTACGTCGCATACACCTATAAAACAACACTAAAAAGAACCGTGAAAATAAACTACTAGGGCGCGATTGATAGCTTCCCCGGCAACGGCGCCAATTTGACGAGAGGGTTTCTCGACCAAATAAATTTATAGTCAAGACCCCCGCTATAGTATAGGGGAGTCAGGTTCGTCCTCAGGAGAGAAGTCAGCGGTTCTAGGTTTAGTTTGTTTCGGGGTTTGGGAGTAGTGGGAAAAGGTGGCGGTCGGTTTTTGTCGATATCGACTGAGACTGGTCGATGTCGAGGGATGGAGAGGGGATGGTGGTTGGTGTCGAGTAGAATCTCTGCGGGATTTAAATAATAAAATAAAATAGTAAAAGTGCAAACTTCCAAAGTAAGGGATCACCACAACAATAAACATATGTGTAGACTATAAATCACATAAAGATGCATGTTTTATATCAAATAACTTTCGTTATTAACAAATAGGAATATAGAGGCTTTCGCAAATAAACCCTAATTGCTACTACCTTTTCTTAATTAGGATTAATCGGCTCTCGCAGGCAAAACCTAATTACTATCCAAATTCATAATAAGATCGCTTTCGCTTTAATATCATAAATAAGGAATTTTCTCAACTCTTGCAAAGGATTAAGCACATAGGTAGATGATGATAAAGACATTCAAATTCATAAATTCATATATCAAACACATACATCTATGTTGGGATCACCCCAAACCTAGAAGATGGAAATTAGAAACAAGACATAATAAAAGAAACTAACTTTATCATAAAATCTAAAACTTACAAAACCTTCGAAACGTTCCTCCTCCTCTCTCTCTCTCCTCTCTCCTCTCTTCCTCCTAACTATTGCGCCCGAAGACGACTTGACTTGAATGAATAAAAATCAGCCCCCTAGGGCTTTATTTATAGGCTCCAATCTAGCTATTCTAGGAAAGGAACAACTATATCTTCTATCTAATTCTATCTATCTATATAAAGATAAAACATGGAAATAAATAATTAAAGGAACTATATCTAAAGTAGATAAATCTTCTCCATCTTGATAGAACTTGATAAATGTGGAAGGAATCTTCTCTTCAAAATATCTCCATTGGACTTTGGATAGAACTTTGAGTAGAGCTCGGATATGCTCGAAATCGGCTACTGGGCACCAGTCGATATCGACCAACATAGGTCGATATTGACCTCGTCTTCTCATCTTCAGCTCTGACACTCGATATTGGCCTCTGGAGTGGAAATCGACCAAAGTCAGGTCCAGTTCTCAGCATTCTCTGGTCGGTTTCTGGGCTTTCTGGCCGATTTGATCCACTCGATATCGACCAAAAGTGGTGGATATCGACCTCTTCTGCAGTTTCCAGCATGCTGCTCTGTTCTTGAAACGCACTTTTCCGAGTCCTCGTTCGTCGGATTGACGCATATGAGCATGCGTTGGAAAGCTCTTTCCGAGGGCTACAACTCTCATGAAGACTTCAAAGCTTGATTTGGAATAATGAATGGCGAAAAGTGGGCTTTCCTCCAGCTGCACCATCCTTAACTTCTTCATGACTTTCCTTTAAGCTCCAAAGTGCGTCCGATTTCTGTGAAATATAACAAAAACTTGTGTAGACCTCCATATATTGCAAATAAGCATAAACTACACAAATTCTATGCTATTCTAACCCAAATGTATGAAATGTTTGCAGAAATCGATATAAAAGATGGTAGAAAACATGGCAAATTAGGCTCACATCAAACACCTCATACTTAAGCTTGCTTGTCCTCAAGCAATACTTTTAATGGTCATACAGGGGAAGAAATCAAAACTCTCAACATCTTAGATTCATTGCCATATAACCCAGCAATCAATTACCATCCTCGAAAAGGTACTAATGTCACAAATCCATATATGTGCAATAATAAAAGCAACATCTACTCACAAAAGGAGGGTTATGCAAAAACATTCATGTGACAAAGCATTAATAATCAAGAAGACTTTAATTAAGCTCAAATAAGGAGTAGATTGGTAAAAGGCTAAAGGTGGGCAATTTTTGGCAATGTGGTGCTAATGATCCGGGGAAATGGAGTAATTTCCAAACTTTCATACCACATTCCTTCTTCCTTTGATTTCTCACCTTTCTCTCATCGCTAATTGCTTTTTTCAATATTATGCTTTTACCTCTCTAACCTCAGTACTGCCTTCTCACGAGTCGCAAACGTGGGTGTCATGAATGGCCCCCGGATACTTAGTGCTTCGGACTCCTCACCTTTGTGTCCCATCTCGCCAAACTATTATCTCAGCGAGCAGGGTCGATCTTTGATCGGATTTTCTTTTACTCATTAAATTTTCCATATATTTCAAACATTCCTGCCAAACTTCAATAATGATAATAACAACACAACAACCATATAACAATCTCCATAATGTAACATCATTCTCAACATAATCCCCGGATGGAAATAAGGTAAAGAATGGACAATATTTAGATCATGTGGAGCAAATATGAAATAAGGCTCAATATGGCTTTGTGAGATGCATAAGCATAGGTATGGCTGGGGAATATAAACAATATGAGCATATATGAAAATATAAAGTCTTCCATCCTCTTATCATGCAACATGTCAAAAGCAACATCAAATTTTGCCTCCTTTCATGGTTTTCATAGAAAATATGCACTTCATTGTGACTTCCCTTTACTATGCAATTTCATGCTATATCTCTAATGAATCCAATTTTGCATCATCGAGTTCCATAAAAGCTTCCATGACACTTATTCTTTATTTTCAAATTTTTTCGATGGGGGTGATTTTTTCTAGACTTTAGTCTTTTTAGACTTTGGATAATAAACTTGATAATGAACATGATGAATATAGATAGACTCGATGCATATAGATAGAAATATCCAAAGTAACCATGTATGAGCAATTGGAGAAGTACGCATAACTATATAAAAAAAATTTAAAATATGCTTAAAAATGATTAAAAATATGCAAGTAAGCTTTCCCCCCCACCCCATACTTAAAGATTACAGTGTCCTCACTGTATAAGAACTAAGGTTAATGAAGAAACTTACTAGACAATAGTGCAGATGCTCGAGATAGGTGTTGTAACACACTTCCAAGAGTCGAAGTCGAGTATGCTTCTAGTTCTCCGAATTACCTAAAGTCATCAAAGGGAAAGAAAACCTTGCACGAAGTAAAGAAAATAAAAGAAAAACAAATTTATTAAAAAAGAAAAATAACAGCGGGTTGCCTCCCGTAAGCGCTAAATTTTAAGTCTCTAGCTCGACCTACTTCCCTTTTAGCCTTAGCCTGGCTCATCTTTGTCCGGAGGTATAGGTGGATCTGGTGGTTCCTCCGGTGGTGGGAAGCGTGGGATGTCATCCGGGGGCATCGTATGAAAAAGCTTGAATCTCCCCGAGTGAACGCTCCATGGCTCCACCCATTCATCTTCCCTGGCTCCAGCTAGCATGCATAAAGGAAGATATAAAGAAAATCTACATACCTCATTATCATATCTCTTCCGCTTCATTGGTTGATTTGGTTGTGCGTCTCCACCCAAGCAAAACGGTGGAGTGGGAAGAGATATTTCCTCCTCATCCTGTGGAGCTTCGTGCCACTTTGCTAGGACCCCATACCTAAATATGAACATCGGTTGCTCAAAATCGTCGGGGATAGCCTTCACCTTGTAAGGTAAAAGCGACCTTGAAGCACCTTGGGCAACGACATCCGGCTTCTTTGTTTCTAGATCTTCCTTTTCTCGGGATCCTTCAAATGGTTCATCAAAGATAGGCAACAAAGATGTAATTGAAATCGGGGAAAGACATACATGAAATTCTCTGGGACAGTCGATTTTGACTGAAGTACAGTCGATATCGAGTGTTTGGTTGATATCGAGTGAGGTGCACTCGACATTGACTGATGTCTCTGGATCAGTTCCTCCATAATGCATATACGTCGAGTCCAGGTGGTCGATATCGACTAAAGTGTAATCGACGTCGACTGGCTCATAGAAGGGGACATTGTCGAGCCAACCTTCTTCTGCTGGAGGTGGATGATAGGAAGCCTCAAGCCTTTGGATCAAGTCTTCCAGCCGGGCTATTTCCCTTAAACGTGCCTCCTCCTGTGCGAGCCTATTTCTCCGTCTCAAATATTTGAACCATCTTTCCCGTTCGAGATCGTATACTTCTTGCATCTTTGTACCTAACCTTTGAAATCACAATAAAGAACACAAATTAGTAGCAAAAGCTCGGCACCTAGTGGGTACCAATGAGGTAGGTGGTGGTAGGGTATGTGATAGGGTAAGAAACAAGGGATGGGCTACTCCTAAACATTAAACAAAACTAAACTAGGCGCGATTGATAGCTTCCCCGGCAACGGCGCCAAAATTTGACGTAGGGAGAATTGAATCGAAATATATAAGAAAATATAAACCAATACAACTCTTAGCCTCTTCAAATAAATTCAAGACTCCCCGCTATAGTAGTAGGGAATCAGGTTCGATCCACGAGGAAGCGAGTCAGCGGGATCCTAGTAGCGTTGAAGACACGTCCTTTCTACTCGACCAGAAGCCTCGATCTCGATGTCAGACCTCGATGTCGACCTTGGCTGTCGATGTCGTCTGCAACAGAAAACCTGCAGAAACAAAAACGGTAGTCGATATCGACTGGTGGGGGTCGATATCGAGGTTAGTTCTCGAAATCGACTGGCTCAGAAGTCTGCCAGTCGATACAGGGGGGTCGATTTCGACACAAAGTGGTCGATATCGATGCTTGCAGAAGTTCCCAGGAGTCTCGAGATCGACTCAGAAAACCGTCGATCTATCAGTTTGGTCGATATCGACCTCGGCTGTCGATATCGATGTCTTTCCTGCAGTGGGTTAGCGGTTTTGTCGGCAAAGAAAAGGCCGAAGAATCAAGGATGGAAAGGAAGCAATGATCAGAAATAAGCAAAGGTGTTGGGTTTTTCGATGACTCAACGAACGACGGGCAAATTTTGATGTAAACTCAAAGGAAAAGATCTTCCAAAGTCAAGGATTACCGCGACGACAACCATGATAGTAGAAATAAGGATCAACTAAAGAAGCATGCTTTTATCATAAAGGAAAAGGCTTTCACCTAAACCGACCAATAGGAAAAGAGATTTTTCAATTACTTAACCTAATTGGTGTCTACCTTCGTCATAATTGAGTTTATAATCTTTCGAAAAGAAACCCTAATTACTACCCAAGTTTTACAACATGAGTTCCTTAAATTCGCATTTAAAGATGAAGAACAAGGTAGAAGGAGATAAAAGATACATTCTTTAATGACACACTTACCTTACCATCATGGCTATCGTCGGGCTCACCCCGACCCTAGAAGAAAGGGGAACTACTCACTCATGTTGATCGTAGACATGTCTTGAATTGAAATAACTTGCATAAATGGAAAATTTCCAATCTTTACAATCTCAACGCCAACTATCGTAAGCGCTTGAAACTTTAAAGCTCAAAATCAACTAACTATCTATTGTCTATTGTTCTTCTCTTTGATGAGTCTATGATTGGATGATTAGCAAATCAGCCCCTAAGGCTTTATTTATAGGCTACTAATCCTCGCTATCCGAGGATTGTAACTTCTATCTAAACTAATAACTCTATCCGAACAACTAGGATAGGTCTTTTATTTTGATAAACTTAAAGGAAAAGATAACAAACAATTGCTAACATCTAAAAGAACGAGATAACTCATGGCTTCGTTGATAGACTTCACAATCCGAGCCTCAAAAATCGGATTTTATCTTCTGTCGATGTAGGGTCGATATCGACTCCAGAGGTCGATATCGAGGCTTGTGTTTCTGCTCGACTTGTCCCACTCCAGTCGATGTCTGTGATGATGGTCGATATCGATGCATGTGTGTCGATATCGAGGCTTCTAGTCTGGTTTGTGTGGTTATCTCGACACTCAGAAGTCGTGTCGAAATCCAGGGTCGATATCGATGTCTCCAGTCGATATCGACCTCTTCTCAGCGTCACTTGGCTTGCTCGTTTTGACTCTGATTTCATCGAATTCCTGCATGGTTAGCTCAAAACTCGTGTAGACTCTATTTCTTTCACTTTAGCTCATTCTTACACGAGATCATATGCTTTTGAAACTTTTGTTTGGAAATCAAATGAAATATGAAGTCAAAAGATGCAATAAACAATAGTACAATTATGTACATCATGTGGTGCTCAGCTGGTGGCTCAACAAAGGTGAAGGTGGTGGTGTTGGTGTGGTTAACAGGGAAGCAGAGGAGGAATCAAAAGAAAAGGGGAAAGGTTGGGGTTTTAATTACTTTTGTGAAATGAAATAAGGGAGGGAAGAAGAAAAGGGAGGTAGAGGCTAGCTGGATTTTTGAAAAATAGAGGGTGGGAAGGTGGAGGTTTATGCTAAAGATAAAAGGAGGCTGATAAATAAAAGGGAGGAATGGAGGTGAGGGTGGTGTACTGGTGTCGGGTGAAGACAAGTGATGGGGTGCTTTGTATGGGAAGGGAGGGGGGCTAACTACCTATTAGTAGGGGGTTTTAGGGTGGCTAAGGGTGAAAGTCAACTATTATACACGGAAATAAATCCCGAAACCCACTTTTCGACCTTTACCCGACACGATTTAATATAATTAATCGAATCCGAATTAAATAACAAAACCAAAAATATTTTTAAGCCTTGGAAAAATAAAGCGGAATTATTTCATTTCCAAATTGAGTAACAAGTTTATGTCGGAATAGTTTGAAAGAATTTAAATAAGTCATTTGCTCAAGAAAGAAAATTTCTGAAATTTTTCGGAGTCTCGGAAATTGAATAAATTTTAATCGAAATATAATTATAAAAACATTATTTAAAAATCTCGGTCTTTACAAGGGATGTCTAGTTTAAACACATATATAAAATATAGAAGAAAACCGAATCCTTATCCCTGCAAATAATTACAAGATTTCCTCCCTCTGTAGTAGAAGGGTAGTCAGGATCGATCCATGAGGAAGCGTGTCAGCGGGATCCTAGATAGTCTCAAAGTCACGTCCTGAATGTCTACTAGAAGCCTCGATCTCCAGTAGTGGACTCGACGCCGACCTAGGCTATCGATTTCTACTGCAAGAGAAAACCTGCAAAGACAAAAACGGTAGTCGATATCGACTAGAGTGGTCGATATCGATGTTAGTGAATGAGGTCGACCTGGCTTATGATGTGCGCACAAATAGCCATATTTTCTATGCACATTTAAGTCCATTTTATCATTCATTTGCATGCATATTAGTAGGAAAACATGGGATTAGTGTAGTTTATGCATAATTGTCAAATATATTGGTCTACACGAGTATCTATGTGATTTCGCAGAAAACAGGATGAAAATCGACAGATTTGGAAGAGCGGAAAAAGAACTCGAAGTCTTCTGAAGAGGTCGAAATCGACTAAAGTCAAAAGATGCTATAAAAAGGACTCTAAATATGTACATCAAAACACCTTACTTAGACTTGCTTGTCTTCAATCAATAACCAAGCAATAACCAACACCTACAACACACCCTTCAAGTCTTCGCCTTTGTCAAAAGCAACATCATAAGTGGTAACAAAGCAAAGAAAGTGAATTTAATGTAATAGCACATATTTGAGCAATCCATAGGCATATGCAATTTTGATCCAACCTCACAGGGATAATGTGTTTGCACTCAACTCTCATGTGTTTAGGCTATGAAGATCAACTCTCAACTCAATTCCATATACAAACTCGTAAACATTGCAATTTATAATAATCCACTTCGCAACTAATTATGAATATGCAATAAGAACCATCTGGAGGACTTTCGCTCAATGGAAGCCTTCAAAGAAGACTTCATTCGGTGGGGTAGTAATGGGGCTTGGTGTAAAATAAAAGGGTATGGAATTAATTGGCTATGTTATGCTTATAAAATTTGGGAATCAAGACTCATAAACTTTAACACAACTCATGCAAACCATATCTCTACAATGATGCATTTTTCAAACTTATCTTCCCTAATGCTCATCAACCTTCTTTCAAACCCTAATATGCTCTCAAAAGTATAAATCTTGCAAGAAATAAAAGAACTAAGGAATATTTGGCTCATGCACTAATGACAACAATTTTTTTCTTTTGTTTTTCGAAAACAAACATGTGCATTTATATCGTGAGCCAAAAGCCCTTTTACAATATGTGTCAAGATGAAAATATGTACCAACCCAATATTTTCTTTGCTCAAAACTAAACAGTATGCACTTTCTTTCCACAATGCATTATTCTAACCAATCTATGTCTCAATTCCCAAATGGGGGTCAGGCTAAATTTCGCTAGGGATAATTTTGTGGAGTTTCCAATATAAGGCTCAGGCTAATATTCTGGCTTCAAGCAGAGATAATGCAAGGTAGGTAAAGAGAGGATAAAAATAGCTTAAAAGATACCTCCATCATTTAATTCTCATAAAAATAAACATATATATCCATTGACTTTGAATAATTATCACAACATTTAGAGATGCATAGGAAGAGTAAATACACCCAAGAAAGCAGAGGGATTTTTAATGTTCTCCCTATAGGCCGAAATTCCCACAAGGACAATTTTTGTTGGATTTTGCTTTTTTAGCCTAGGATCATATGTGCTCAATTTCATCACAAGTTCACAATCTACATAAAAAACCATTTTAAGGACTTAGGCTAAACCATCCAAATATGCCATAGGATTTACATGATCAAGTCAGCTATTGAGTTTTCATCATCATAAGAAATCTAAGTACGTAGGGTTTAAAAACAAACTTAAAAAGGTAAACATGGATTTTTTTTTGTTTCTTTTCACATTTTCTAATTTTTTGGATTTTTTTATCTTTTTATGAAAGTAAAAACTAAGAAAAAAAAACTTAAACGTGAATGCAATACGAAAAAGAAAGTCAAGTTGTGACCATAAGACATGTTTTATCCCCACCCCATACTTAAAATATACAGTGTTCTAATTGTATTAAAACAAAAACAAGGGTAGAGAGAAACTCACATAACAACCGACAGATTTAGGTCGACTGCATCAGTCTATGTCAAGGAAGAAGTTGAAGTCGATGGTCGGCTGCATCAGTGTATGTTGAGGAAGAAGTTGAAGTCGAGGGTCGACTATATCTGGTCGATATCGACTAGCTTTCTCGATATCGAGTGCTCCTTTTGTTTTCTGAGTCATCGATGTGGACTCCAGGAGATGGCTCGACCCTAGGGTGGTCGATGTCGACTGGCCTGGTCGATTTCGACTGCATCTACAGAAGCTTCTTTTCTTCTTCATCGTTCCTTTTGCTTTGTAACCTGAAATTCTTATTAGAATATAATAAATAAAGCGATGAATATCAAAGTTTCAACGTCCAAAACCAAAATTCATAACCCTAAAAACTGTCTAAGCGAAAAAATTTAAATGTTTTATGTACACGCTCTAGATTTTTGAGTTGCTAGGCCGTCTTCTCCTTCAATGCTTCACGAACCCTTAAGGTAGGGACCCTTCAAGCTCGTGCCTTCACCTGGATCCTCTAGGTTCTTTTGATAGCAGCTAAGTTCGGCAATAAAGGCTTCTTCTTCGTTAGGCTCTTTGTTGAATACTTTCCTTCTCTTTCTTGACCTAACTTTAGAAAGATGGGCAAACCATGGAGCTTTGACCCTCCCATTAGTTGAATCATCGGTAATGGACAGAGGAGGGTTAGTGATCATACCTGAGCTTACTTGTTCGGGCCCGAAACAGAGATCTTCGGGCTTAGGGTCAGTCGATCTCGACAGAGGGAGGTCGATTTCGAGTGCAAAAGTCGATGTCGACCGGGGGTGGTCGATGTCGACATCAGGAACCCCATACTTAACCTCCTGGCAACTCGGTGGATCGTCTGTGTCACTCGATATCGAGTACAAATGGTCAATTCCGAGTGTTTTAGTCGATTTCGACTGGCTTTAGTCAACTCTCTTTGTTGTTTCCGTCCTTGCCAACAAGAATTTACAAAGCTTCTCCTTTGCCGGTGAGAGGGCAACTTGTTCCAGCTACTTTGTTTCGCTCATTATAGGGTTGAAGCAAAACTCCACGACCTCGTTGCCGATTGTGAATGTAGGGGTGCCATTCCTCACATGGATGTTGGCATCCGCCGTTGCTAAGAATGGCCTACCAAGGATGATAGGCACAATAGGATCCTCCGACATGTCCAACATGATGAAGTCCGTGGGTATGAAGAACTTTCCCACCTTGACAGGGACATCATCCACAACCCCTGTTGGTCTCACGAAGGAGATGTCCGCCATGTAGAGCTTCATGTCGACGGGCTCTAATGCTCTCAATGCCCACTTGTTGCCATATTGATAGGGGCATCAAACTAACACTAGCCCCAAGATCACAAAGGGCTTTGAATTGATGCTTACCAACCCCTACCGTTATTGCGAACTTGCCTGGATCGCCGTGCTTATCAGATAACTCAATAGCAGTACATTCGTCGGCGATCTCTATGATGGACCTCTTTTTGGACAGATGTCCTTCAGGAACCTCATGTAGGCAGGCATCTCATTAAGCGCTTCCATGAGTGGGATGGTGAGATTGAGACCTTGTAAGATCTTCAAGAAGCATATGAACTTGGTGTCTGCCGGATCTTGTAGTGCCTTGGAAGGATAAGGAAGTGCTTTGGACAGCTTTAGAGGTGAGGTGGTTAATTTCTGCTTTCTGGATAGGTCGACATCGACATCAGGGTGGTCGATATCGATTGGATTGGTCGACCTCGGTGGAGTCTGAAGCTCTGGTCGAGTTGTAGAGGGGGCGACATCGGGTTGGTGGTCGATATCGACCAGGTCACTCAATATCGAGTGCCTCTCTGGCTCCATTGTCTGCTTTGCAGTGGGCTCGACATCGACTGGGTGCTCGACGTCGACAGGGCCCTCGATATCGACTAGGGTATTGACATCGACTGTGTCTTCAGCGACTTCTCCGTCGCTCTGTGGGTTGTGCAATGTGCATCCATTCCTTAGGTTAAAAGCGGCAATGTGCCCGGTATTCGTTATGAGAGGTGTGGTGCGATTCAAATATTCAAATATAATTCACAACTATGCTAACTCCCTTATCAACCAAATAATACAAGAATCTTTCCCGATGTAGTGGTAGGGTAATTCAGGATCGAATCCAAGAGGAGGTATGTCAGCGCTTCCCTTGTTGTAATCACGATCAAGCTTTCGACCTCAGAAGACACTCGATATTGAGGTTGTCTGGTCGATATCGACCTCAGTTCTGGTCGATTTCCACTGGATTCCAGCAGAAGACAAAAGCAACACAGATCGACGTCGAGTGGAACCTCGATTTCGACGATAGTGATCGATATCGACCTTTACAGTCGATTTCGATGTTTGTCAAAGAAACTGCAAAGCGTAACCTATTGTCGAAAAAGTGTCCGAAGAGCATAGAATGGAAAAGAAAAGATGAACAGAAACAAAACTTAACTTTTATATGAAATTCAATTAACTAAAAGCTTCCAAGATCAGGGTTTCATGCCACAACGATAACAATGCAAGTATGATGCTAAAGTTATGAAATTTAATGTCTTTCCGTCAAATAACTTTCGTTACCAACACTTAGGTGATTAGAGGCTCTCGCATAATTCCTAAGAGTTACTATCCAATTCATGAGTAATCCAAGTTCACAATATGAGTGGCTTTTGCTTCAATAATGCAAATAATGAATCTCCTTAACTTTCGCAAAGGATCATGCATAAGAGAGAAGACGGAATCGCATAAAAGTCATACCTTTGATGCACTTACCCTACATTGCTATCGTCGGGCTCACCCCGACCCTAGAAGTGGGTTGACTACTCGCTTCTCATCATGCAACTCATCATCATCATTGAAAGAAAACTACTTTGTATTGAACTATGAAAGAAAGATTACAACCGAACCAAGCCAATTCCGCTCTCGCTTCCACCAACCTCACTCGGCCTCCTCTCTCTCTCTCTCTCTATGAATTCTCTGCGATAAACGACTAAAACTCGCTGTGCTTGGATGATTAAACTCATCCCTAACGGCCTCTAGATATAGATATCGAACTTTGTGATCCAAAGACTCAAAACTTTATCTTTATTCTCTATGATAAAACATAAATAAGTAAAACTAAAAACTTCATATTAAAACAGCTCATGTGATAACTCTGACGTTGAAGATAGGAAATCTCGACTTTTGGATAGACGTGCAAGCTTTGGATAGAATTCTATCAAAATCTGAGTCGGACTTCTCTGCTGGCAACATCGATATCGACCTAGTGACATGGATACTAACCTCGCTTTCACTCTATCTCGAGCTCTCCTTCTTCTCCTCGAATTGGCACTCGACTTCTATCAATTAGCTCGATCCAGGCACTCGATATCGACCATGGATCATCGATATCGATCTCTGTATGTCGACATGCTCTATTCTTCTCTCTGCTCGATTCTTGCCTCTCTACTGCACTCGATGTCGATGTTCTCCAGTCGATTTCGACCTCTTCAGAAGACTTCGAGTTCTTTTTCCGCTCTTCCAAATATGTCCATTTTCATCCTATTTTCTGCGAAATCACATAGAAACTCGTGCAGACCCATATATTTGACAATTAAGCATAAACTACATTAATCTCATGTTTTCCCACTAATATGCATGCAAATGAATCATAAAATGGACTTCAATGTGCATAGAAAATATGGCTATTTGCGCGCACATCAAACACCCCATACTTAAGCTTGCTTGTCCCCAAGCAATACCTTTAATGGTCATTCAGGGGAAGAAAGCAAACCCTCAACATCATAGATTCATTTTTCATATGTCCCTACACTTAGTTGTCATCCTCGATAAGTTACTTATGTCAACCAACTCAATGCATGTGCATAAAAGCAATTTTATACTCATAAAAGGAGGTTTATATGCAAAAACATTTTTAGCGACAGAGCATTAATAATCAAGAGGACTTTTTCAAGCTTGTGAGAAGTAGATTGGTAAAAAGATAAAGGTGGGCTAATATTTGGCCATGTGATTATAAATCCGGGGAAATAATACTTTCTTCCCAAAACATTCATTCCACATTCCTTCTTCATAATGTATCTCGCCTTTCACTCCTCGCTCAATGCTTTTTTCACTTAAAATGCTTTTACCTCTCTAACCTTAGCACTGCCTTCTCGTGAGTCACAACCATGGGTGTCATGAATGGTCACAAATACTTAGTACTTCGGACTCCTCACCTTGTGTCCCATCTCGCTGAACTAACATCTCAACCAGCAGGGTCGACCTACCTTTATTTCCTGAGGTGATCAGATTTTTTCTCGCTCATTAAATTTTCCATATTTCATAATTTGATTCATTCCTACCAACAACTTCATATAAATGCACAAACTCCATATAACAACTCCAAAGATGACATCCATTCTCAAACTTGTCCCCGGACAGGGTATAGGTAAAAAATGGGCAATATGATATATATGTGGAGCAATAATGATTATGATATAAGGCTCATATATGGCTTGTGACTTTTGCAAATATGCATAGGTAAGGCTAGGATATGAACTTTTGTAAGCATATGTATGGAAATATATAAAAGTCCTCCATCACCTTATCATGCATATGTCAAAAGCAACTTCAAATTTTCATCTCCTTTGATTTTTTTCTTTTTGCACTTCATTGGGACTTCCCTTAACTAGGCAATTTCATGTTATATCTCTAATGAATCTAATTTTGCATCGTAGAGCTCTTTTTTATACTTCCATGACACTTATTCTTTATTTTCAATTTTTTTAGGGGGTCATTTTCTCTCTTTTTTTCGAATATATAAAACTAAGTATGCTTAAAGATAAATATGACTAAATATGTAATATGCATGAACTATATAAAATATGCAATAACTTAAAATATGCTAAAACCTGCAAGTAAGCCTTTCCCCACCCCATACTCAAAGTCTACAGTGTCCTCACTGTATTAGAACTAGGGTTAAGAAGAAAACATACTAAATCGTCACAAATTTCATGAGTCGAAGAAGACTGCAGGGATGGTCGATATCGACCTTGCAACATCGAAATCGATCTCTGTTATCGATTTTCTGGCTCAAGCTTCAAGGTGATCCGGCCTCGATCACAAACCCATCTGAATCGACCTTAAGGTCGATGTCGATCTTTAACATCGATTTCGATGTCTCTGTTGTGCTCTTTCTTTCCTCTTTCCTGCAACTTGTTAAACAAACCAAAACCAAAACAAAAACAATGCAAAGTAAAAAAGTCTCAAAACAAAACCAAAATTGTCCAAAACCAAAAAGTAAGTGTATCCGTTACAAGCTCTAGACTTTAAAGTCGCTAGGCCGACTTCTTTCTTCGCACTCTCAAGGTGGCATCTGCAGAGCCCATGTAGCTTGGGCCTCAAATAAAACTCCTTTCTTGTCACGCAGCTGCATTCCGCCTGGATGGATTTGATTCACCGTGAAAGGTCCCATCATCTTGTCTTTCAATCTAGTAGGGAACCATTGATCTTTTGATTTGGCGACATAAACTTTGTCTCCTATCTCATATTGGTTAGAATCATCATCGGATACCCTACATAAGCGCACATGCCAAGGCACACCTCTTCCAAATAATGATAAATCTTTAATAGAAATGGAACAGAAGGAATCCGTACCTTGACTTACGTTCTTCTCTGTCTGTGGCTCAGGTCGACATCGATATTCAGTGGTCGATATCGAGCTCTGCTGTGCTCCTAGAGATACAGTCGATTTGGAGGCTTCCTGCTCGATATGATCCGGTCGATTTCGACCCTCAGAGATCGATATTGAGCTCTTTGCTCCACCTTTCTCATCTTCAATGGTGGTCGATTTCGGCTTTAGGGCATGGTCGATATCGACCTTTATGCGTGATTTCGATGTTCCTACTCCTCCTCTGTCGACCCCATACTTATAACCTGACATAGAATCTTGAACATGTTAGTCGATATCGACTTAACTGGGTCGATTTCGATGTTCTGTTTGGCTCCTTCGTTCAAGATTGCCACAACCTCCTCCACTTGGGCTTCTATGGCCCTCTTTTCCAGCTCTTCCGGTGTCATACTCCTTATTGTGGCTTCTCCACATGCGATGTAGACACCATTGATGGCTTTAATCTCCATAGGTCCTTCATTGTTCCTTACGGTCTTGTTGAAGGCATACTCTATTACCTCATCGCTAATTGTGAATGAGAGCAATCCCTTTTTCACGCTGATGTTGGCATCGACGGTCGCCATGAATGGTCTACCTAAAATAATGGGACAAGTAGGGTCCTCCGCTATATCAACAACTAAGAAATCAGCAGGGACAAAGAATTTACCTACTTGTACTGGCACCAATCGTGTTGGAATTACTACCGTATTACTTGTCATGTATAACCTTGCATCCACGGGCTCCAGAGGACCTATCTTTACCTTGTGCCATATGGTTAGTGGCATCATGCTAACGCTAGCGCCCAAGTCAACTAAAGCATTAAATTTGAATCAACCTAAACCTATAGCAATAGAAAACTTACCTGGGTCCACCCGCTTTTATGGTAGTTCCAATCTGTTGCACTCCTCTGCGATCTCAGAAAGCGATCGCTTCTTGCCCAATATGTCCTTAAGGAACCTTACATAGGACGGCATCTCATGAAGTGCTTCTGCGAATGGTATTTAGAGATTGAGTCCTTGAAGAATCTTCATGAACCGCTGGAACTTCTTTTCCGTCGGGTCCTTAATCATCTTTTTGTTAGGAATGGCAACACCTTCTTATTCCCTGCGGCTGGAGTGAGATCGACATCGAAAGAATGGGGGTCGACATCGACTAGAGGAGTCAATTTCTGTGGCGACTCAGCATCAGGGTCGACATCGACAAAAAGGTCGACATTGACGTCACCTTGGTCGATATCGACAGCGGGGTCGATATCGATGTTCCTTCTAGCCCTTTCTCCTCCGCTTTTTGCTCGGGCGTTTGTAATTGACACCCACTCCTTAGATTCATTGTCGCAATGTGTCCATTGGTCTTGACCTTTTGGTTGGGCACAGTTGATCCAGGGAATGATCCTGACGCTTTGGGTATTGCCTCCGCCAATTGACCCATTTTGGTCTCCATGTTGCGCTTCCAAACGTCGATCTCCCCAAGTCTAGAATTGATGCCTTGCAGCTGAGTACGGATGGAGTTGTTGCCTTGTTTGAACTCAGCGTGGTTCCTCCGCATCTCATCAAGAATGATTTGCAGGTCATCCTTCCTTGTTTCCCGCTCAGGGTGCCCTGGTTCTCTATATGGTAGGGGATCCCTTTGTTGATAGAACCTTTGATCGCCCCAATATGGTTTATTGCCCTCCTCCACAGGAGCCTCTCGTCCACTTGGCTTCCTCATGTTGTTCTGCCATGGATACTTGCTCAGTATGTGGACAGGAACTAGTGTTATGCCTTGTTGAACCACATTCCTGACAAGGTTGATTGTTGCTCAGGAACCTGACTTGCTTTTGAAGGTGGCACATCTGATCGTTGTGGAATTGTTGCCACACATCAGGATCTATTTCCCTTGGAGGCTCATATAGTGGCATCGATGGGGCAGGCCTTGAGTCATAGGCCGCAACAGTCCAATAGGTGTTATCAAAGTTCACGAGCCTCTCAATGGTCTCCCAGGCCTCCGTTGGTGTAAGCTCAATGTACTGATAGGAGGTATATGAATTGATCCTCTCCTTATTCGGCACATCAAGGAAATTATAGAATATCTCCTGGATGACATATGGAAGTTTCCCATGCGTCGGGCATGATCTCAACAAGTCCTTAAACAGCTCCCACGCTTGTGCTAATCTTTCACCTGGCTTTTGTTTGAAAGACGTGATCCTTTGTCGCTGCATCATCATTTTAGAAGGTGGAAAGAACTTATTTAGGAATGCATCCTTCACCTCTGCCCATGTCCTCAGCGAGCGTGGAGCCAAACTCTCAAGCAATTGTAATGCCTTCCCTGCCAAAGACCATCGAAAAGATTTTAGTCTCACATACTCTAAATTTACTCCATCAGCAATTGTTTCACATAAATCCATAAAAGTAGAGATGTGTTGTAGTGGGCATTCATTAGGTCTTCTTTCAAAAGTGTTTCTTTTAATTTCAGATAGGAAGTTAATTTTAATTTCATAATTTGAAGGAGGAATAAGTATAGCGGATTCAGGAACATGAAGCGGCGGATGCATGTATTGCATCGCCGTCTGTGGATACTGATTGAGCCGCTCTTGGGCTTGTCTGCGTGCATCCTCCTCCCTATCAGCACGGGCTCGCTCTGTAGCAGCGGCGGCCCTCTGAGCGGCGATTGTAGCATTGTGATCCTCAATCTCTTTCCTCAACCGCTCTATGGTCTCAGCGTGCGTCTCGTTGTCCGCCATGATTTGAATTGCTTTGTTGCGAAGATGGAAGAAATGTTCAGGCTCGGCAATGGTTTCCAGGATAGGTTCGCGATCAGTACGTCCCATAAACCTGTAAAATAAGCTCTAAAAGATTGTGAGAAAACTTAGGTGGCGATTAAGTATAAATAGGATTTTTAGGGTTTGGGAGAGTCTCTCTCTTCCTTCTACCAATTTTCAGCCCACGTTTAGAATTCTCAGCACACTTTTGAGAGCGTTTGTGAGCGGGTTTGAGAGTTTTTTGAAGAGATTTCTTCGGCGAAAGTTGAGGAACGTTTTGTAAGGCTTTTGGGACGCATTGTTGACATTATTCTCAGATTTTTATGCAATTTCAATTTCTGATTTTTAGTTATTTCATGAATTTTGAGTTATTCACCATGAATATGCGTGAGTAGTCGCCTTTTCTAGGGTTGGGGTGATCCCAACGATAGTTGTGCTTGCCATTTTGCTATGAATTGATGAATTGATTGGTTCTTATCTATTTTATATGCTTAAGTACTCAATGAAAATTGGGGAAATTCTTTTTTGCAATTGAATCGAAAGATTGAATTATGAATTGGATAGTGATTAGGGTTTTGAACGCAAATTTGATAACCTAATTAAGATTGTTAGTAAAGTTTATTAATTTGTGAAAATAAATTGATTACTTTGCAAGGGTTGATGCAAGTTGACCTATTTAATAGATAAAAACATGATTTTTATATGATTCATTGAAATGCTTGCATGATTATCGTTGTGGGGATCCTTATGCCCTAGACTTTTATTATTATTGATTTTCCTTAAAAATTCCAGCAGCCCACAACCCCCAAAAAAATCTCCATATTTGTCATCTCTTCTCGCTATTCTTGCTCTTTGGTAACTAAAATTGAGTCACTGACTTTCTCCTTGCGGACGAACTTGACCCCACTATACTATAGCGGGGTTTCGATCTTATAAATTTATTTGATTGAAAATAAACCCTTCAACAAATTGGCGCCGTTGCAGGTGGGGTCTGTACCGACCCCCCAAGGTCGGTACCGACCCCACCTGCAGGTACGACGTCCTTTTCTTCTTTTTCTCCTGATTCCAGTAGCTGTACCGAGGCCATACCGACCCCCCTAGGGTCAGTACCGACCCCCCCAGCAGCAGGTGACCCTCCTCTCTCCAGCACAACATGTACCGAGGCCGTATTTGAAGGGGTCGATATCGATGTCTAGGGTCGATATCGACCATGCCAGCAGAGGAATCCGACTCCGATTTTGATATAATTCTATCCAAAGCTTGCAACGTCTATCCAAAGGTCGAGATTTCCTATCATCAACACGAGATTTATCAGATGGAGGCTGAGTTACCATGGAGTTTTAGTTTTTTACTTTGTTTTAGTTTTATCTTAGAGAATAAAGATAAGGTTTCAAGTCCTTGTCGACATCTATAAATAGAGGCCAATAGAGCTGAGTTTAGGCATTCAAATTACATTCAATTTACAATTCAAGTTAGCATCCAATAGCATCTAATTTACAAGACAATTCAGTTTCAATAGAGAGTAGAGAGAGAGAGAGGAGGCCAAGTGAAAGTTGTAAAGCGAGAGCGGAGTGGTTTGTTCGGTTGTACTTTCTTTCGAAGTTTTAATTCAAAGTAGCATTCTTTCAACAATAATGAAGATGATGTGCATGATGAGGAGTGAGTAGTCAACCCACTTCTAGGGTCGGGTTGAGCCCGACGATAGCAACGTGAGGTAAGTGCATCAAAGGTATGACTTTTATGCGATTCCGTCTTCTACCCCATTCATAATCCTTTGCGAAAGTTAGGGAGATTCATTATTTGTATTATTGAAGCAAAAGCCACTCATATTGTGAACTTGAATTGCTCATGAATTGGATAGTAACTAGCTCGTGATCCATAAATAATTTTACAATGCTATGAACATGAAATTAGCTCAAAATTAACCAACAACACAACCATATCATCAATTTCAATCAATTTGACTTTGGCAAAAAACCCCAAATTTCGCTCCTAAATCAAACCCTAGGTTTTCATTCTCAATCTAAATCATTCAAACAATCTAAATAATTGTAATACACAAGTTTAGGGTTAGAAATCATACCAAATTAGAGTTGAAACAAGGATAAAAATCGGAATTTCGAATGGTTTCGAGCCAAAAAGGCCGAACGACACTATTGGGGGAGATGGGCTGGGTGTGAGCTCGGCTGGGCACGAACTAAGGGGGTTCCGGTTTGGGGGGGTGCGCCCGAGCGGGGTGGTTCGAGCGGGTGGGGGCTGGTGGCCGGACGTGGCTCGTGGGTGGCGTGGGAGGCAGAGAAAGTGGTGGATCGAACAAGGGGGAATGGGTTCGATGATGGGGCAACTGGGCTCGAACCAAGCCAAGTCAGGGCTCGGGGGGTGTGCACAGAGGGGGCTCGAGTGCGGCTAGGCGCTGGTGGCCGGAGGTGGCTCTATGTGGGTGTGGGTGTGGGAGGCCGAGAGTGAAGGTTCCTGAGCGCGCTGTTGTCTTTAAAAATAGGGGGAGCGTGTGTTAGTTTCACAAAATTTTACACTTGGATATTACACCCTATGACAATTTTACATTTTAACTCTTCCCTATATATATAGTGTATGGATCATTTGTACACAACCTTTAAAGTGTACCTTGTTCACAAATATTATTCGGTGAAATGTGAAACATTCTACCGAATACTGTTATGTTTTCTTATTCCGTTCAGTTCAGATGAAAACGTTCCAATTCCACTGAATAATTTGTAACATAACAGTATTCGGTAGAATGTTTTACATTTCACAGAATAATGCTTCAAATTTCACCGAATAATGTTTCACATTTCACCAAATAATATTTTTGAACAAGGTACACTTTAAAGGGTGTGTACACCTGAACCACACCCTATGGCAAGGGTTCCGGTGAGAACACCCCAATCCGGTAAGAACCAAAAATATAATCTCATTGGTTGAAATAGATCTAAATTTTTTTTGCTCCTCACGCGCTTTTGTCTCCCATATGTTTCAGTTTCTTCCGTCATCCTTTTCTTCCGATCTCCTTCGTCTGTTCGACTTCTCGCAAATCTCTTCCTCGATCTCCATTCACTAGATCGAGCCCGTCTCCATCCCGCAGGCCTCACCGTTCTCGTTATCGACGCTGCTGGCTTCGTCGGCCCCATGTGTCCTTCACCGACGAGTTTGTCCTCGCCTCCCCCGACCCTCAAAACGGCCCCGTCTTCTTCCTTGGTCCATGCCCCTTTGTTGTTTTTTATTTGAGGGGTTCCAAATCAATTGTTGGTGTTCTTGATTGAGGGATGGAGGTATCAGACTTGAGAGGGAGAGGGACAACGAAAGAGAGAGTTTTGTTTGTGTGGGTGGTGGTGGTGGGGAGAGTGCACAAAGAGTTTTAATTCACCGGGTTTGGTTTGCAGCCATCCGTTGCAATTGATGAAAAATAAATGAAATCCATTTACTTTGTTTTTAATTTTAGTTTAATGAATGGAATAGGACATTTTGTACAGATGCAACAAATCCTTTCGAGGAGGTTGACCATCGTCGATGGGGATGTCACAGAGGCGGGAGGGTGCGGAAGTGCTTCCTCACTTCGCCGCAACGATGATCTTTGCTGTGTTGACCTCTGTGTTCTCACCTAGGGTGCGACGAAATCGACGACGGCTTTCAAGAGTGCAACTGAGCACACCAAAACAATTTCCGAATTGATGATGGTGTGAATCGTGGATCTATGAACTATAATCGAACAGGTGGATTGGGAACGAAGATAAGCAAAGAGATGGGAGTGGCTATGAATCAATATAAGCTACTGATGTTAAGTTAATTTGTAACCATGTGGAGATGAAATATATATTAAAACATAATATAATAAAACGTGTAATATATATTAAGTGGTTCAGCAATATTAGTAAGTGGTTCAGTAAAAATGCGTTCTAAGTGACTGGGAAAAATTAGTAAGTGGTTCAGTATTCCCTTATTAAGTGGTTCAATAGTTATATTAGTAAATGGTTCAGTAAAGCGACTGAGAAAAAAACTTAGTAAGTGGTTCAGTTTACCCTTATTAAGTGGTCGCACGGTTGATCGTTGATTGGGATTTGGAAGGTCGTTGTTAAATGATTAACTCGTTGATCATTTTTTTACAGTAGGCAATAAATTGGATGTACTCACGACATCCATGATCATCTCGCAAGATGATGTTCTGTAACTCACAACAACAAGTACTCAAAATAAAATTACAATTGAAACGAGATTTGGCAATAAAATCAGCTGCACCATTGGCCTCTCTATAGCAATGCTGAAATGTGATGTACTCAAAATCTCTTCTTAAAGAATGGATCTCTTGGACTATTTGAGCGACCTCCCATGGTATATTGTTCGAATGATTGATGGCATCGATGATGAGAGCACAATCACTTTCAACTATAACTCTTCGAATCCTCATCTCCGCTGCCAGTCTTATACATGTATATACAACAAAAGCTTCTGCAAAAATGACAGAACTCATCCTAACGTTACATTTATGTATCCGAATAAGTTGACCTTCGTTATTCCTCACAACACAACCAACCTGTGGTTGAATATCACTTTTCACCGAAGCATCTACATTAATCTTAATAATATCTATTGAAGGACATTTCCAAATCATTTTATCAGGAGGCCTAACACGTTTACGTAATTTCGTTTCAACCTGCCCTTTACTCCAGCAAGAGATATTATCAATAGCTCGAGTTAACGCATAGATCGTACCTGTATCAGAAGTATTGCGGAAAATAATTCTATTTCTGAGCTCCCAAATTGAATGTTACAAGTGACACAAATTTGTAAAATCTATATTAAGAGCCCTAGTATTTAGAATATTTTGTTGGACATCACTTGTTAAATTTGGTATAATAAAACATTTTTCCAACTTAACACCCAAATTTTGAATAAGGGATTTTGTGATCTAACAATTAAATAATAAATGATTTGTATCTTCTACATCAGAATTACAAAGAGAACAAGTACTAGGAACTCTATTTATATATCTATTTAACCGGACAGCCGTGGGCAATATATCTAAAAAAAATTTCCGTACTAAATTTTTAATATTCGGAGGGATATTAAGTTTCCAAATCCAGTGTGCTGGAATTTTCTTTGTATTCCTAGTATTATAAAGGGAGGTTGTGGATTTAACAGAGAATTTTCCATTATTATTGTAAATCCAAATTAACTTGTCTAGAATATCAATAACTGGGATATGGATATTAGTAATTGCTCGAACAATATGATAGGGAAAAATACAATTTAACTTATCAGTATCCCAGGAATTGGTATTTGTAAATAAATCACATACTTTTAAATTAGGATCACAATCATTATGAAACCTCTGTAGATATTGCGCATCTACCCAAATGTCAGACTATACATTTATGGTTTTCCCATTACAAACTAGCCAAAGCAATCCTTTAGAGAATAGATCTCTAATATTAAGAAGCCTTCCAAATTGCCAAGAAGTTTTGAAACTGCCTCTTTCCATTAGAGATTCTGTCGAGAGATATTTATCCGTAATAACCTTCGACCAAATATTATCACGATTAGCCATAATTCTTCAAAGAAGTTTCATTTGCATACCAATATTAATTTACTTAGCCGATTTAAAACCTAACCCACCATCTTTTTTAGGAATACACAGCTGTTCCCAGCTGATTAGAGGATAATAGTTATCCGATTGAATTTTATTCCAAAAGAAAGTTTTGTTGATCTGATCATTCTTTTGTAGAACTCGTTTTGGAAGAAGAAATGATTGCATTAAATAATTTGTTTTAAAATTTAGGTTTGCCTGAATTAGTACCGATCTACCAGCTTGAAAGAGAGTATTAGATTTCCACTTTGACAGCTGCATTTTAAGGCTACTTATCGCCTCATCAAACGAGACATTACAAACCCTACCACTAATAAGTGTATACCAAGGTATTTTTCCATTGATTTTATAACTGGAATATTTAGCTCTTGAGCAAGGGATTGGGCTTTACTGAAAGAAATATTTTTAGAAACTTGTAGAGAACTTTTATTATAATTTATAGTTAATCCAGACATGTTAGAGAAAGTATTCAGAAGATTTCTAATCGTCTGAAGACTTAAGTCATCAGCTCGTTGTTCGTTAGGATTCAAATAATTCAAATATAATAATTCGCAACTAGACTACTCCCTGACTCAAACAAATAATACAAGAATCCCCTCCGTTGTAGTAGTAGGGTAATTCAGGATTGAATCCACGAGGAGGTATGTCAGCGCTTCCCTTGTTGTCCTCACGATCAAAGCTTTCGACCTCAGAAGACACTCGATATCGATATGTCTGGTCGATATCGACCTCAGTTCTGGTCGATTTCCAGTACAGTTCCTGCAGAAGACAAAAGCAGCAAAGTCGACGTCGAGTAGCGACCTCGATATCGATGTTAGACCTCGATATCGACCCTTACAGGCGATTTCGATGTTTGTCACAGAAGCTGTAATTCGTAACCAATTGTCGAAAAAGAGTCTGAAGAAAGTAGAATGGTTAAGAAGGATGATCAGAAACAAAACTGAAACTTTTATGTTGAATTCAATTAATTAAAAGCTTCCAAAGTCGGTGTTTCATGCCACAACGATAACAATGCAAGTTTTATGCTAAAGTTATGAATTTTAATGCCTTTCCGTCAAATAACTTTCGTTATCAACACTTAGGTGATTAGAGGCTCTCGCATAGTTCATAAGAGTTACTATCCAATTCATGAGCAATTCAAGTTCACAATATGAGTGGCTTTCGCTTCAATAATGCAAATAATGAATCTCCCTAACTTTCGCAAAGGGTCATGCATGGGATAGAAGACGGAATCGCATAAAAGTCATACCTTAGATGCACTTACCCTACATCGCTATCGTCGGGCTCACCCCAACCCTAGAAGTGGGTTGACTACTCGCTCCTTATCATGCACATCATCATCATCATTGTTGAAAGAAAACTACTTTGAATTAAACATTGCAAAAGAGAACGTACAACCGAACAAGCCACTCCACTCTCGCTTTACAAACTCCACTCGGCTCTCTCTCTCTCTCTAACTCGTTACTACTGTAATTGGAACTGAATTGTATGTAAAATTGAAAGTGCATGGATGCCTAAACTCAGCCCTAATGACCTCTATATATAGATATCGAACTTTGCTATCCAACGACTCCAAACTCTATCTTTATTCTCTAAGATAAAACTTATGTAAAGTAAAAATTAAAACTCCTACGGTAAATCAGCTTCATATGATAGATCTGAGGTTGATGATAAGAAATCTCGACTTTTGGATAGACGTGCAAGCTAGCTTCGGATAGAATTCTATCAAAATCTGAGTCGGATTCCTCTGCAGCCATGGTCGATATCGACCTTGAACATCGATATCGACCTCTTTGAAACTCTATCTCGAGCTCTCCTTCTCCTATTCGAACTGGAACTCGACTTCTATCATTTAGTTCGATCTAGCAACATCGATATCGACCTCCAGACGTCGATATCGACCTCTCTGTGTCGACATGCTCTGTTTCATTTCTTGCTCGATTCCTACGTCTCTGCTGCACTCGATGTCGAGGTCCCCAGTTGATTTCGACTTCTTCAGAAGACTTCGAGTTCTTCTTCCGCTCTTCCAAACCCGTCCATTTTTATCCTGTTTTCTGCGAAATCACATAGAAACTCGTGCAGACCCATATATTTGAAATTTAAGCGTAAACTACACTAATCCCATGTTTTCCCATTAATATGCATGCAAAAGACGATAAAATGGACTTTTATGTGCATAGAAAATATGGCTATTTGCGCGCACATCACTCCTCCAAAAATTAGAATGTCATCTGCAAAGGAAAGGAATGGAATAGGATCACTGTTATTTGTAAGTTTGATTCCAACCAATGGGTCACATTCCAAAGATTCCTGTTGCAACATTCTCCCTAATAGTTCCATAACCAATACAAAAATATATGGTGCAAGAGGATCTCCTTGTCGAATTCCCCTATAAGTATAAAATGTACGACCCGACAAATTATTAACTAAAACTGAGAAACTAGTTTTAGTTAGACATGTCATAACCCAATTAATCCATCTAGAATCAAAACCAAATTGGTTTAGAATAATTCGAATAAAACTCCAGCTTATTTTGTCATAAGCTTTCTCCATATCTAGCTTTAAAGCCATCCACCCAACTTTACCTTTTTGTTATGAAAAGAGTGGAAAACCTCATGAGCTATTAGTATGTTATCCTGAATATTTCTACCTTGTACAAAAGCTCCTTGAAATGGATTAATAATACGTGGTAAAATAGGCTTCAAACGATTAACCAAAAATTTTGAAATGACCTTATAAATAGTATTACACAGACTAATCGGACGGTAATTGTTAATGTTACTAGGTGTATCAATTTTTGGAATAAGTGCAATAAAAGTTGAATTTACTTCATTTAGTAGCACACCAGAATGAAAGAAAGATTGAACAGCTTTGCAATTACCGACAACATCCCAGTATTTTTTATAGAACTCTGGTGGAAAACCATCAGGACCTGGAGACTTGTCATCTGTCATAAAGAATAGGGTATCCTTAATTTCTTTATCTGAAAAAGGTTGTGTTAAACTTATGTTTTCAGATTCAGTAACGGTTTGATCAATTAAATTTATGAAATATGGATTACTACTAATCGGTGCATTATTAGAAATAAATCTTTCAGCCAATTAAGTCGTAATTTCATCTCTAAGGGCTCGTTTGGTTAGCTTCCTACTTCCCAGGAAGTCCAAAATCTTAGGAAGTAAGCCTCAATACATGTTTTTGGTATGCTTTTTGAAAATGGAAAAACCTAGGAATTTCAATTCATGAAAATTTCAATTCCTATGAAATGGGGGAAGTTAGCTTAGACATTGTTTGGTTACACTTTTACTTCCTAGGAAGTACAAATTTCTAGGAATTGGCTTTCAATATATGCGTTTGGTACAATTTTTTTTAACTAAAAAACACAGGAATTCTAATTCCTAGGAATTGAAATTCCTACAAAATGGAGAAATTCAACTTACCATGAAGTGGGTGGGTAAGATCTACTTCCCCGTTTTCTTCCCCAAATCTTTTATTTATTTTATTATTTTCATAAAGAAAATATCTAATTTGTCCCTAATAATAAGATGAATTTATTTTTATACAAAGGTTATAAAAGTAATTTAAAAACAATTGCTGTCAAATATCCGTGTTGAACCAATCAAAATGGAGTAATTGAGTTCATGGGAATTTATTTGCAAACAAACATATTTTCATACTTCCCGAGAAGTAGAATTCATGGGAATTCTATTTCCCGTGAAGTAAGTTCACAGGAATTGAAATTTCTACATTTAACCAAACGAGCCCTTACCATGAGGGGGTAGATAATTAAGTTCTACTTCCTCCATTCACTCATCACAAATCTCCTATAAATTTTATTTTTTATTAAAAAAAATCTCCAATTACTATGAAAATTCCATGTTCAACCAAACAAAACATAGGACTTGAATTCATGGGAAATTATTTCCAATCAAACACTTTTTTACATTTCCCATGAAATAGAATTCACGGAAATTACATATCCTGGGAAGTCCACGTTTAACCAAACGAGCCCTATTTTGATCCTCATCCTCAATCACTAAGCCTATTCGTTGATCATTTGATTGAGATAGAAAGCAAGAAATCGAATTAGCAAAATGACGAAATTTAGTTTGAAATGGAAAATATCTAATAATGAGATTATTAAAAAAAGAGAATTTCTTTTCTTTCTTTTCGTTAATCCTTTCATTTTTCATTGATTTCCATTCTGATTTCTTCTTCTCAATCAATTGTGAAATGTGAATATACGATATCTATCGATTTCGATCTGTGAATATTTGAGTTTTGATGTTTTTTTTATTTCGTGAAATCATTATTTCTTCTTTGATATAAAACGATGACTACGGAGAAGAAGTTCATTAATGTTATAGTAATTGGTTCAACACATATAAATAGAGAGTGATTTAATGACTAAATATGTAATGGTTCATGATAAAATAGAATTAGTTCATTTATTTTATAATAATTGGTTCAGCACATAAATAGAGAGTGATTCAGTGACTAAATAGAGAGTGGTTCAGTGACTAAATAGAGAGTGGTTCAGTGACTAAAAATTTTAATTATAAAAAATTGAGAGTGATTCAGTGACTAAATAGAGAGTGGTTCAGTGGTTCAATGATTTAATAGAGAGTGATTCAGTGACTAAATAAAGATTGATTTAATGACTAAATAGAGAGTTGTTCAGTGACTAAATATAAAGTGGTTCAGCACATATAATTAAATAGAGAGTGGTTCAGTGACTAAAAATTTTAATTATAAAAAATCGAGAGTGGTTCAATGACTAAATAGAAAGTGGTTCAGTGACTAAATAGAGAGTGGTTCAGCACATATATAGACAGTGGTTTTATAAAGACTCGGAATTTTTAAATTATTATTTTCTAACTTAAGATTTAATTTTTGATTTAAATATTGATTAGTTTTGATTTAATTCCCAAGGATTCAAAAAATATTGAAAATTTCTGTTATCGAGCAAACGATTTTATTTTATTCTTTCGAAGTGAATTCCGACATGAACTTGATATTTGATTTGAAATGAATTCATTTCGCTCTATTATTTTAAGGCTTAGAAATATTTTCGGGTTTCTTTATCTAATTCAGATTCGAAAGTTTATTTAAAATTGATTCTAATTGAGTCGGGTTAAGGTGGAAAAACGGGTTTCGGGATTTATTTTCGGGTATCTATTTTGATTTTATACACTCCTACACTCAATCTTACCCATTCCCTCACCCCTACAACCCCTCCTACCCCTTCTACTGTCAACAAACCCATACCCCCTCTCTTCATTTCACCCACCCCCACCTCTGCCTTCACCATTTCAGTCACCTTCCTTCTGCACACTCTCCCCATCACCGAAGACCTCAGCCCTCCTTCCTCCAGTCACCCCGCCACCACCTCCTTCACTTTACCTGTTGTAAAGACCGAGATTTTTAAATGAATATTTTTATAGTTATAAATTTAATTTTGATAAGAATTTATTCAATTTCCGAGACTCCGAAAATTTTCAAAAATTTCCGTTCTCGAGCCAACGACTGATTTAAATTCTTTCGAATAATTCCGGCATAAACTCGTTACTCAAATTTGAAAACGAAATAATTCCGCTTTATTTTCCCAAGGCTTAAAAATATTTTTGAATTTCGTTATTTAATTCAGACTCGATTAATTATTTTAAGACGTGTCGGGTTAAGGTCGGAAAGCGGATTTCGGAAATTAATTCCGGGTAATAATTTTGACTTTATTTTACCAATCCCACACTCAATCTCACCATCCCTCCCTCACCCTTCACCCTATAGCTAGCCCTCCCCTATTCCCTATTTCGGTTGTGAGCCTCTCTTCTCCTCATCAATCAACCGTTACCACCATACCTCCTTACCTTATTTCATTTTCTGCTTCAGCAGCTCCTCTTCTCTCCACCACCATCACCTCCGTATGGTCGCCACCAGCAGCCACCACGACCACCTCCACCACACCACCCTCCTCTCTCTCTGGTTCCCCACCCCGCAGCCCCTCTTCGTCTCCTCCAGGGCCGCCCAATACACCACCACCGCAGCTCTTCCGCCCTTGTTTCCCAAAGCAAACCACCACACCTCACTCCCTCCTTCCTACTAGCGCAGCAGCTCTCCCCGACGGCCGCCAGCAACCACCTGAGCGCCGCTACCGAGTGGTTTCCTCCACCATTCCCCTGTTTCGCTCCTAAAACTTCGGTGAAGCTCGTTTCCATTCCTTTCGCTCTCAAATGTTGTAAAGATACCCCTTTTTTTTACCTCTACCTTCGTTCTAGGCCGGGAATCGCAGCCACAAGCCTCCGGCGAAGCCAAACCGTCCCTCCGGCGAGCAATCGGGCGAAACCTCCAAGCCTCGGTGAGCTCTTTTCCTCCATCTTCTTTGATTCCTTTTGAATCTTTCTGTTTCGCTGATTTTGGGGGAGTTCTGTGAGGGCGTCGGGCCGAGGACGAAGCTCCGGCGAGGTTGCCTTCCCTCTTCTTTCCTCTGCGTTTTCCGCTGTGAACAGGGGTGGGTGAAGGTTGAAGGCGGGTTCAGGGTGAACCGGCTCCTTCTTTTCTTTTCTATTTTATGGCCGGTTCACCTCTATTTTCCCCGGTTCACTTAAATCTGATGTGGGTGGGCTCTCGGGTCGGATCCTCCTTCCGGGTTTGGGCTTGTTTCCGGTGGGCCGGTTGGGCTGGGCTGTTTTAAGGGTTGGTTACTTATTTAATGGTTATTTATATTGTTAAAGTTGGTTATATAATTGTTATCTAATTATTATTAAATTTATTTTTCTGATTTGTTTATTTAATCAATTCATTATTATTTATTTATCATAATTTATTAAAATCTGAATTATTTGATTGTTTAGTTAATTATATTACTTTGAGGTTGTTAGTGATAATTTAGTAGTTCAACAACTTGTGAACCCTTTATTATTTACTCAATTATTTACTAAATTATTTACTTATATTTTTGTTTATTTCTGATTTAAATAATTATTTAAGTAATTATTGTTTAACTATTTATCATTGTTGTTTTTTGGCATTTAAATGATTGGATTTAAATTATATATATTCATCGAAATGTTTATTAAGTGTTAGAAATATTTCTTAAGCATCGAAAATGTCTTTAACTAAGTATATCGGAACTATTTAAATGATTTGACTTGTTGAAATGGATTTCATTGGAGTATTTAATTATCATGTTTAAAATATGATTTTTGACTATCATTTAGTTACTTGACTATATTGTTTTAATGTGAGAAGGATATCTAAGTATTTTATGGTTTGTGATCCTTTATATGGTTAAGTAATTGATTGTCTTTCCTTTAATTTATTTATTTAACCTGATGTGTTGAGGACGATTTATATGAATAAACTAAATACTAAGTTTTGATATTTAAAATGGGTAATTTGAGTTATTGGAATAATTCATGGGAATGAGAATGAGTTGACTAGTGATGATATTGTGACCGAATTGAGAAGGATGTCAGATTATGAGATATGATGATAACGAGAGGAACATAATATATGATGGAGTATGAGATTAGACGAAACTATGCGATGATATGGCTTGATAATGATAAATGGGTCCTCCTGTACTTAGACTTATTATGTTATTTGTGAAATTACTAGGTGATCTCTGACCTGTTGGATTTCTTACATCTGCTACCTTACCTTGCTGCTCTGCACCTCCAAGTAAGTCCTCCGGGGCTTACTCAAGTTAGAACCTCATGCCTGATGTGTCATATAGTGTGTAGGTGTTGCATACCGCATAATCATGTAGTATCATGCTTAGGTTGCACAATTAATCGAGCATCAGTATTCTCTTTGCGTATGGTAGAACGGCCGTTAAATTGTGAGTCCTAGAGTCATTTGCTAGGGTCATAGGACGGTCCAGTCCCATCGGACTTAGTCCTTATAGAGTCAGACTGTTAAATTGACGAGCATGATTATTGATACGACTGATGATGTTATGATATTGAACGCGACCGGTTCCCGCACTAAAGAGCATGGGTGCGGGAGTATAAAACGCGGTCGGTTCCTGCACTATCGAGCATGGGTGCGGGAGTAGGAGAGGGACATGCCACTTGGCATTCTGTGCGGGATCCCATTTAATCGCTTTCTGCATATATATATATACAAACTGCTAGCATGCTTGAGTGTTTAATATTCTATACTGCATTAGAGCATCCTTTATTTAGGTATAGGCATATTATATGTCCTCAGTGAGGTCTTCAGGGCTCGCATGAGTGGCTCGACCTTGACTTCGTGGTTAGTTTCAGGTACCCGTACCCTTACTTGATCATGTGCTGATGTGGCGGGGAATATCTCATGGCGCAGTGAGAGGGAGAGAAAGACCAACTTGGACTCTACACTTTTGCTACTTATTTCTTCGTATTTGGTTTTGACCCGGCCATGCCGTGGCAACTTGTATTATGTTATTTCCTTCCTTATGCTTTCGAACTTAAAACGTTTTGGGACGACTTAGGCAAGTAGGACAAGTTCGGAGGACCTAATGGCCCTATCGCGAATTTTAGGGTGCGAAATCCCTTCTTTGATCATTAAAACTTTGTTTTAAAACTCAACCCGTACTCGAATTGCAAGATCCGAACGAAGGTATCCAATCCTTCGAAACGTAACCCGAATATTTATATTTGGGCCGTTACACCTCTGTTTCGCCAGCCATCCTAGCGCCACCAACTCCATCATCCAACCCCTCTCCTCTTCCATCAAAATCGAGCCACCACCACTACGGTTTCGTCGCCACCATCACGTCCCACCACCTTCCCTCGACTCAAGCAGCAGCAGGCCACCAAGCCACCCGAGCCCTTGCCTTTGTTTTTTCGAGCCCAATCGAGCTTTTTCGGCGATGTTCTCGAATCCCTCGGTAAGCTTCTCAATTCACCCATCTTATCCCGCTTTCGATTCCGTTCCCTTTTTATTTAAACTGGTCGAGAGAGAGAGCACGAGAGCCGGGGAGGTCCGGGACGAGCGGGGGAGTAAGGCCGGAGTGGTGAGGTCGAGGGTGAGCGGCCGAGGAGTGAGGGCGGGTGTTGTTGCAGGAGGCTTGATATGTCAAGTAATTACAAATAATAAAGATGTAATAAATGTAATCCGACTCCTGGCCTAAGCAAATAATTACAAGACTTCCTCCCGTTGTAGTGGAAGGGTAGTCAGGATCGATCCACGAGGAGGCGTGTCAGCGGGATCCTAGTAGCGTTGGAAATCTCAAGTCTGCGTCGACCAGAAGCCTCGATTTCGACCTTGAACCTCGATGTCGACCTCGGCTGTCGATGTTCTCTGCAACGGAAGACCTGCAGAGACAAAAACAAGTGGTCGATATCGACTGGAAGGGTCGATATCGATGTCAGTCCACGAAATCGACTGGCTCAGAAGACTGCCAGTCGATACAGAAGGGTTGATATCGATGCTAGGGGTCGATATCGATGCTCAGCAAACTCCGCAGCGATGTTCGTCATCGACTCAGAAAACTGTCGACGAACTCAGTGGTCGATATCGACGTCTGGGGTCGATATCGATGTCTCCTTGCAGTGTGTTAGTTGTTTGTCGGCAAAGAAAGGCCGAAGATTTTAGGATGGAGAGAGAAGCAATAAACAGAAATAAAACAGTGGGTTTTGATGAATATAAAATATTTAAAAGGTAACTCCTAGGATTAGGGTTTACCACAACGTTAACCAATGCATGCGATAAGATAAATAATACGGACAATTGCGTTATTTCACCCGAGGGACAAGCTTTCGCCGTACACCAACTCTTAGGATTACTCTTGCAAATAAACCTAATCGTCTCTACCAATTTTATGTTTATAACTCAAGTTGTTAGCATGAATCCCTTTTCTTTCGATTAGGACTAAACATAGAATCGTAGGAGGAGAGATAGACACAACGATATCGACATCAAATACTTACCTCAAGTGCGCATGGCTAACGTCGGGCTCACCCCGACCCTAAGAGCTTTGGGGAACTACTCGCTTCTCATCATGGGATTCATTGTTGATTGAAGGAAATAAACTTGCATTAAAATAAACTCCGAAGCTTTACAACTCAACGTCAACTTTCTCAAACGTCAAACCCTGAAACTTCTCTCTAACTCTAACTCTATTGTCTTGATTGATTATTTGTCTCTTGAATTGGATTAATGGATGATTGAAAGATGATTGAATGTCAGCCCCCTAGGGCTTTATTTATAGGCTACTAATCCTCGCTATCCAAGGATTGTAACTCCTATCTAAACTTATGAACTCTATCCAAACAATTAGGATAGGTCTTTTATTTTGATAAAACTTGAAGGTAAAAGATAACTAAAACTTCAGCTGCCATCTATCTTGAAAGTATGAGATAATCCCGTGCCTCCTTGAAGATATAGTTCCAATCCGCATTCGAAATCGAGTCTATCTTCTGTCGAGATAAAGGGTCGATATCAACACCAGAGGTCGATATCGAGGTCTCTGTTCCTGCTCGACTTGTTCAGCTCTGGTCGATTTCTATGTTGAGGTCGATATGGGGGTCGATATCGACACCAGAGGTCGATATCTGGGTCTAAGGTCGATATCTACCTCTGCTCAGCTTCACTTGGCTTCTCCGTTTTGACTCCGTTTTCGCTCGAATTCCTGCATGGTTAGCTCAAAACTTGTGCAGACTCTATTTCTTGCATTTTAGCCCATTCTTACACAAGCTTATATTCTTTTGAACCTTTTCTTTGGAGATTGAATGAAATACGAAGTCAAATAATGCAATAAAAGAAGGTGCAAATGTGTACATCAAAACACCCCATACTTAGACTTGCTTGTCCTCAAGCAATAACCAAGCAATAACCAACACCTACAACACACCCTTCAAGTCTTTGCCCTTGTCAAAAGCAACGTCATAAGCGGTAGCAAAGCAAAGCAAGTGAATTTAACATCATAGCACATATTTTGGCGATCCATAGGCATATGCAATTTTGATCCAACCTCACAGGGATGATATGTTTGCACTCAACTCTCATGTGTTTAGGCTATGAAGATCAACTCTCAACTCAATTCCATATACAATCTCATAAACATTGCAATTTATAAAAATCCACTTCGCGACCAATAATGAAAATGCAATAAGAATCATCAGGAGGACTTTCGCTCAATGGAAGACTTCAAAGAAGACTCCATTCGGCGGGGTTGTAATGGGGCTTGGTATGAAATAAAAGGTATGGAATTATTTGGCTATGTGGTGCTTTTATAATTCGGGAATCAAGACTCCTAAATCTCAACACTTGCAATACCCAAACCATAACTCTTCAATGTAGGCTCAATCTCCTATAATGCTCTTTCCCAACTTCATCTTTCCATAATATGCTCTAAAGATGCACTAAAAGATGTAAACCATACTATCAACCCTTCTTCCAAGTTCTAATATACCTCTCTAAAATATAACACTTGTATGAATAAAAGATTTAAGGATTTTGGCTCATGCACTATATATAGATATACCTTTATTTTTTTTTCGGATTTTTTTTTCGAAAATAATAAGTAAATATGTGCATTTATATGTTGAGCCATAAATCCTTTTACAAAATATGACAAAATGTAAATATGCACCATCCTATAATTTCCTTGCTCAAAACTGGACATTATGCTCTTTTCTTTCCACAAAGCATTAGTCCAACCAATCTAAGTCTTAATTCCCAAATGGGGGTCAGGCTCAATTCGGCTAGGGATAATTTTGTGGAGTTTGAATTCAGGCTCAGGCTAATGTTCTGGCTTCAAGCAGGGATAATGCAGGGTAGGTAAAGAGAGGATAAAAATGGCTTAAAAGATGCCTTCATCATTTAATTCTCGTAAACATAATCATATATATGCATTGGTTTTGAATAACTATCACCACATTTAGAGATGCATAAGAAGAGTAAATTCACTCAAGAAAGCGGAGGGATTTTTGATGTTCTCCCTATAGGTCAAAATTCTCACAAGGACAATTTTTGTTGGATTTGCTTTTTAGCCTAGGATCATATGTGCTCAATTTTATCACAAGTTCACAATCTACATAAAAATTTTAAAGACTTAGGCTAAACCATCCAAATATGCCATAGGATTTACATGATCAAGTCAGCTATTGAGTTTTTATCATAGGACATCTAAGTAGGGTAAAAAAACAAACTTAAAAATAAACATGCATTTTTTTGTATTTTTGACATTTTTCTATTTTTTTTCTATTTTTTTTTAATTTTTTATAAAAGTAAAAGTAAGAACAAAAATTTAAACATGAATGCAATGCGAAGAAGAAAACCAAGTTATGACCATAAGACATGTTTTTTCCCCACCCCATACTTAAAATATACAGTGTCCTCACTGTATTAAAAAGAAGAACAAGGGTAGAGAGAAACTCACAGCCCAACCTGCGGATTCAGGTCGATTTCAGGTTGGGTCGATGCCAGAAGTCGATATCTAGGTCAGTGGTCGATGTCGACTGCATCTGTCGAATTCGAGGAAGAAAATGAAGACGAGGGCTGCCTGATTGGGGTCGATATCGAGTATTAGGGTCGATATCGACCTCTCTTTTTCGCTCCTGAGTCCTCGATGTCGACTCCAGGAGATGGCTTGACCCTGGGGGGGGGGTCGATTTCGACTGGCCTGGTCGATTTCGACTGCCTCTGCAGAAGCTTCTTTTCTTCTTCGTCGTTCCTTTTGCTTGATAACCTGAAATCTTGGTTAGGAATATAGATAAAGTATGAATTATCTCAGTTTTAAAAGTTCAAAAAGCCAAAAATAATTAAATCCTAAAAAACCATCTATGAAAAATTTAAAAGTTTTATGTACAAGCTCTAGAGTTTTGAGTCGCTAGGCCGACTTCTCCGTCAATTCTTCACGACCCTTTTATGTAGGGACCCTTCGAGCTTGAGCCTTCTCCTGGATCATCTAAATCCTTTTGGTAGTAGTGAAGTTCGGCGACCAAGGCTTCTTTGATGTTAGGTTCTTCTTTGGGCGCTTTCTTTCTCTTTCTTGACCTAACTTTAGCAATATAGGCAAACCATGGAGCTTTGACCCTCTCTTTAGTAGAATTATCAATAATAGGTTTAATTGATTTATCAATAAAGGTCTGAGGAGGGTTAGGCGTCATACTTGGGCTTACCTGTTTGGGCCCGAAACAGAAATCTTCGGGATGAGGGGTGGTCAATTTCGACCAAGGAGGGTCGATTTCGAGTGCTGTGGTCGATATCGATATGTGTGGTTCGATATCGACCTCTGTGACCCCATACTTAAGCTCCTGGCATCAATCTAGCATACTCAATTTCGACCAAGGGGGGTCGATTTCGATGTTTTTAGTCGATATCGACTGGTTCCAGTCGATGTCGACCCTGCTTGCTGTTTCCGTCCTCGCCAACAAAAATTTTCTAAGCTTTTCTTTGGCCGGCGAGAGGACTACTTGCTCCAGGTGCTTTGTTTCGCTCATGGTTGGGTTGAAAGAGAATTCTATCACTTCGTTCCCTATAGTAAAGGTTAGTAACCCTCGACGTACATTGATATTGGCATCTGTAGTAGCTAAGAAAGGCCTACCAAGTATAATAGGCACTACAGGATCTTCAGGCATCTCCAATACAATGAAATCAGTAGGCACAAAGAACTTACCTACCTTTACCGGAACGTCATCAACTATACCTGTGGGTCTGACGAATGAGTTGTCAGCCATATAAAGTTTCATGTCCACAGGTTCAAGGGCGCCAATGTTCACCTTTTGCCAAATAGAGAGAGGCATGAGACTTACACTTGCCCCTAGGTCACATAGGGCTTTGTAGCGATGTTGGCCAAGTCCCACGGTGATTGGAAACTTCCCTGGATCACTCTTCTTCTCAGGGAAGTCCATCTTTGAGCACTCCTCTGCGATCTCTGCCATGGATCTCTTCTTACTCAGGATGTCTTTGAGGAATCGCACATAGGCGGGCATCTCGCTTAGGGCTTCTGTAAGAAGAGTTGTAATGTTAAGTCCTTGAAGTATCTTTATGAAGTGCCTAAACTTACCTTTGGTGGGATCCTCCAATGCTTTTAAAGGGAATGGCAACGTCTTCTTTGGCGGAGGGGCCAAAACGGAGGTCGGAGGGGCCTGCTGAACATCGATGTCGACTGGAGTTGGGTCGATATCGACTGGTAGGGTCGATTTTGACCTCTGCTGTGATTTCTCAGGTTCTGCAGTGCCATCGACATCGACGAGGGGGTCGACATGGTGGTCGATATCGACCTCTGGGTCGACATCGACTGGTCTGTCGATGTCGACCGGGTCAGTTTTCTCCTCCATTTCCGTCCGTGGCTTGTGTACTTTGGTGCCACTCCTCAATTGCATGGCTGCGACATGGCCCGTCCCGAATTGTCCCTTAGGATTTGTAGTGGGTTGCCCAGGGAGTGTTCCGGACGGTCTAGGAATTTGTGCCGCCAATTGACCCAGTTGGGTCTCTACATTCTTCTTCCAAATATCCATCTCCCCAATCCTTGTTGTAAGGTGATTGAGTTGAGAATGGATGGCATTGTTGGATTGAACATTCCTAGCTTGATTCCTCCTTATCTCATCTAGCACAAGTTGAAGATCATCCTTCTTTTGGTCTCTCTCCGGGTGTCCAGGAGCTCTATAAGGCGGAGGGTCCCTAGGGTTAACCTGGTTCCTTTGTGGTTGATGGAACCTTTGTTCTCCCCAATATTGGTGAGTGGGACCCCTTATGTAGCGCGCCTCTTGGTGAGTCTCCGCTAGGTGTACTTGTTCGGCATGGGGGCACTCGACGGTGGTGTGCCGCTGCGATCCACATTCAATGCAATCTTGGTTCACTGAAAGGAACCTTACTTGCTTTTGGAGCTTTCGAAGTTGATCCCTATGAAATTGCTCCTTCACGTCCGGATCGATTACATCGGAGGGTTCATATAAGGGCATAGATGGGGCAGGCCTCGACGATGATGATGTGTCAGAAGCCTCAGGAGTCCCATATGTGTTATCGAACTCCACCAACCTCTCTATGGTCTCCCAAGCCTCTTGTGGGGCGAGTTCAAGGTAGCCATAGGCGGTGTAGGTGTTGATCCTCTCCTTTGTTGCAGCGTCAAGAGCATTGTATATGATCTCCTGAATTACATATGGTGGTTGGCCATGCGTCGGGCATGATCGTAGAAGGTCCTTGAACCTTTCCCAAACAGTCGCCAAAGCCTCACCAGGCTTTTGTTTGAAAGCCGTGATTTTCTGTCGGATCAACGCCGTCTTAGAAGGAGGGAAGAACTTGTTGAGGAACGCGTCCTTAACTTCATTCCAGGTGCGGAGCGATCTTGGGGCTATGCTTTCCAACCACTGCAATGTTTTCCCTGTAAGAGACCATCGAAAGGCTTTTAGTTGGACATATTCAAGACTTCGTCCATCAGCAATAGTATCACAAAGGTCTAAGAAGGTTGAAATATGTGCCATAGGGCATTCATTAGGTTTTCCTTCATATTGGTGCCTTCTAATCTCAGTAAGGAAGTTAGGTTTTATTTCAAAATTAGAGGCAGGGATAAGAAATGTCGATTCAGGCACTGTGAGAGCGGGGTGCATGTATTGCTTGGCATTCCGAGGGAGGGCATTGATTTGGGCTTCTATTTGCCTCCGGCCTTCCTCCTCCCTTTCCGCTCTCTCCTTAAGTGCCGCCTCTCTAGTCGTTAGGTCCTCAACCTGCCTCCTTAGTTGTTCAATAAGTTCTGCTTGGTTCGCGTTTTCCGCCATGATTCTTTGAGCTTGGGCCCTTAGATGGAAATAACTCTCAGGGTCGTCTACTCCTTCTAATTCAGGTGGGTGATCAGCGCGTCGCATACACCTGCAAGACCAAACTAGAAAAAGACGTGAGATAGACTACTAGGGCACGATTGATTGCCTCCCCGGCAACGGCGCAAATTTGTTGTTGCAGGAGGCTTGATATGTCAAGTAATTACAAATAATAAAGATGTAATAAATGTAATCCGACTCCTGGCCTAAGCAAATCATTACAAGACTTCCTCCCGTTGTAGTGGAAGGGTAGTCAGGATCGATCCACGAGGAGGCGTGTCAGCGGGATCCTAGTAGCGTTGGAAATCTCAAGTCTACGTCGACCAGAAGCCTCGATTTTGACCTTGAACCTCGATGTCGACCTCGGCTGTCGATGTTCTCTACAACGGAAGACCTGCAGAGACAAAAACAAGTGGTCGATATCGACTGGAAGGGTCGATATCGATGTCAGTCCACGAAATCGACTGGCTCAGAAGGCTGCCAGTCGATACAGAAGGGTTGATATTGATGCTAGGGGTCGATATCGATGCTCAGCAAACTCCGCAACGATGTTCGTTGTCGACTCAGAAAACTGTCGACGAACTCAGTGGTCGATATCGACATTTGGGGTCGATATCGATGTCTCCCTGCAGTTTGTTAGTTGTTTGTCGGCAAAGAAAGGCCAAAGATTTTAGGATGGAGAGAGAAGCAATGAACAGAAATAAAACAGTGGGTTTTGATGAATATAAAACATTTAAAAGGTAACTCCTAGGATTAGGGTTTACCACAACGTTAACCAATGCATGCGATCGGATAAATAAGACGGACAATTGCGTTATTTCACCCGAGGGACAAGCTTTCGCCGTACACCAACTCTTAGGATTACTCTTGCAAATAAACCTAATCGTCTCTACCAATTTTATGTTTATAACTCAAGTTGTTAGCATGAATCCCTTTTCTTTCGATTAGGACTAAACATAGAATCGTAGGAGGAGAGATAGACACAACGATATCGACATCAAATACTTACCTCAAGTGCGCATGGCTAACGTCGGGCTCACCCCGACCCTAAGAGCTTTGGGGAACTACTCGCTTCTCATCATGGGATTCATTGTTGATTGAAGGAAATAAACTTGCATTAAAATAAACTCCGAAGCTTTACAACTCAACGTCAACTTTCGCAAACGTCAAACCCTAAAACTTCTCTCGAACTCTAACTCTATTGTCTTGATTGATTGTTTGTCTCTTGAATTGGATTAATGGATGATTGAAAGATGATTGAATGTCAGCCCCCTAGGGCTTTATTTATAGGCTACTAATCCTCGCTATCCAAGGATTGTAACTCCTATCTAAACTTATGAACTCTATCCAAACAATTAGGATAGGTCTTTTATTTTGATAAAAATTGAAGGTAAAAGATAACTAAAACTTCAGCTGCCATCTATCTTGAAAGTATGAGATAATCCCGTGCCTCCTTGAAGATATAGTTCCAACCCGCATTCGAAATCGAGTCTATCTTCTGTCAAGATAAATGGTCGATATCGACACCAGAGGTCGATATCGAGGTCTCTGTTCCTGCTCGACTTGTTCAGATCTGGTCGATTTCTATATTGAGGTCGATATGGGGGTCGATATCGACACCAGAGGTCGATATCTGGGTCTAAGGTCGATATCTACCTCTGCTCAGCTTCACTTGGCTTCTCCGTTTTGACTCCGTTTTCGCTTGAATTCCTGCATGGTTAGCTCAAAACTTGTGCAGACTCTATTTCTTGCATTTTAGCCCATTCTTACACAAGTTTATATTCTTTTGAACCTTTTCTTTGGAGATTGAATGAAATACGAAGTCAAATAATGCAATAAAAGAAGGTGCAAATGTGTACATCAGCGGGGCTGTGTGAGAGTGTGTATGTGTGAGCTCGGGTTTGGTAGGAAGACGAGCGGGAGACGCCGAGATGGGAGGCTAGGGCGGAGCTGAGGGACAGGGTCGAGCGGGACCGGGGAGCGCGGCAGCGAGCGGAGATGCAGGGGCGGGAGGTTGAAGATGGGTGATGAACCCGGTTCTCCTTCTTTCTTTTTATTTTGGTCCGGTTCAGGCAAAAGGGGGCCGATTCATTAAAGAGAGCTGAGAAGAGAGCTGGGTTTTGGCCGGGTTTGGATCCGGGTCTGGGCTGGGGCTACGGGTTGGGCTTTGCTTTCGGTTGGGCTGGTTGTTTTGGGTATGTTTGGTTTGTTCAATAATTTATTTCACCTATAATATAATTGTTATATAATTAATTATATAATTAATAGTTAATTCTTATTAAATTATTCTGAGTATTATTTACTTATTATTTAATTAATAATATATTATATGTTTATTTAATGATAAAAATGTTAGAAATGTATATTAGATGTTATTTTTATAAAAATATTAATATTGACTTGATATTTATTATAATTAAATTATTAAGATTCAATTTGAAAGTGTTAGTTATATTATTATGTTAAATGCTTACTAAAATTGCTTTACATGTTTATAATTGTTATTAGATTATTATTATTATCATTATCCTGGTTTATTAATAAAACCAATATATTCTGTAAATTATTTATATATTATAAGTTGTTTTAAAAGTAGAATTATTGGCATATTATATGTCACGATATGATGTTTTAACAAGTGTTTTTAGAAAAGTTTAAGTGATTTATTAATGTTATTTTATTTATGTTGTTTATTAAAAATGGGATAATTTGGTGTTTTATTTAGTTGAATAATGTTTGAGAAATTGTTTAAAGAGGTTTAAGGTTTTAAGGGATGTTTAAACCGATTATTTTTTAAAACCGATAAGCCGATAAAAATGGGATATGGATTATTTTTTTAAAACCGATAAGCCGAAATTATTTTAATAATATAATTGTGGAAAATTGGTTTAAGGATTCGAATGTTTAATATCGGGATTTGGCTAACTATGATTTTAAAAGAATTGTTTGACCATTAAATTGACTTCTTGGAAATTTAAGGGCTTTTGAGGAACTTTGAATTGATTTACTTGAGTTGACCTGATGATTTGATATTTTGGAATTTCGAGTTAATTTATGGAAATGATTATGGAGGATGTTGAAATGATATAGGAAATGTTATATGATGATTTATTATGAAAGGATATGAGATGAGATGAGGTGAGATGAGATGAGATGAGATGAGCTGAGAAATTGAATTAAGACATTAATGTTGATGATGATGGGATGGTTAACTTATATGTATTTTATGTGGATCTTATGTGTGTTATTTGATATGCTTTGTGTAAGTTAGACTTAGACTTAATTATTATGTTACTTATCATCTAGGTGATCTCTGATCTGTCTGGATTTGCTTGATTACTGTATTGCTTGGATTCTGCGCTTCTCCAGGTAAGTTCCTCGAACTTACTCATGATGGGCGCTTTATGCACTGGGTGTTATATAGTAGGCTAGTGTTCATGCACCATACGACTTAGAATCATGCTTAAGATCGAAAACGGAAACCATATGTCTTGCTATCTGTCTTTGCTGGAAACGGCCGTTATAGGTGTTTATTGGTTGAGACTTTTTTTTTCTTTATTCTTGTCATCCTAGTGGCGCTTATATAGGAAGTTGCTTGCACTCAATGATGCGGTAGGCTTTTGGTATAGAAAGTTGCTTGCACTCGATGATGCGGTAGGCTTTCTAATAAGTGCATTAGGACTCTTAGAGCCGTAGGCCTTATATAAGTGTCATTGCTTGCCTTCCTTTCATAGTTAGTAGGCTCATTGCGTGGGGTTGGCCTGCACCGTAGGGTGAGGTAGCTCCTTTGATGGTGAGTTGCTATAGGATTTCTTAGGAGCTTAGAGGGACATGCTATTTGGCATTTCTTGTAATTGGCGCGCTTCTTTATTTATTTCTGCATTTACTTATCCGCATGCTTATCTGTTTAATTTCCGTTTTGCATTACGCATTCCATCTTAGGAATAGGATGCTTATTATATGCCTCTCATAGTGTTTACACACGCGCAGGAGTGACCCGATGATTGACCTAGATCCCCTTTCTTTTTTTAGATTCAGGTAACCGTTAGCCGCTATCTTTGCTTATATGGATGCTTGGCGGGTTCAGACTTTTGGCGTTAGATCGAGAACTTGAGAGACTACTAAACTTTCTATCTTTTAAAATCTTTTGCATCGTTTTGACCCGACTCAGTCGCGGCACTCTTATGGATTGTATTTTGATTTAAACCTTACTTCTTCTTATGGCGAAAACTTACGACTCGTACTCGGATTATAAGATCTAGTTGGAAGGTAACCTTGCCTTCTTAAACGTAACTTGGATAATTAGGTTTTCTTTCCTAGGCCCAAGGGAGGGCAAATAGGGGAAGGAAGATCCTTATTTTCCGGGCCGTTACAGAAGTGGTATCAGAGCCTAGGTTGCTCAATTCGAGTACACGTGAGTTGCAAAATAATTTCAAAACCGCCCACTGATTTCTTATTTTAAAGAAGTTTCAAAATCATTTCAAAAAGGGCAAAATAATTTCAAAACCGCCCACTGATTTCTTCCCTTATGGATGTAGACTTGGGGAATGGGTAGCCGAAACATAGCTTATACTTTACAGATGGGCCTAGAAGACTCCAAGGAGTTTGCACCATGGTGGTTGGAGTAGCGGGGTTAGGATGTAGAGATCGAGAGGTAATTGCCCCTCCGGTCAGTTGCCCCTCGAAGGGCAGCTTTTAGGTAGCTTTGGTGAACTTGTATGATCTAAGCCCGAGGGCGATCCCCCTTGAAGGGGATCAGATTAAACCGCGATGATCGCTTCTATGATATGTGATTGAGGCTCGCCCTTCTCTTGTCCAGTAGTTATGGTTGACACGCGTCCCGGAGAAGTTGGGCGTGGGGGCCCAGTACGTCGGGGCAGGGGACGACCCCCTCGCCGGGTAGTCGCTGACGAGGCTACTACTGGAGTTCGGACACATGAGGCAGAGCAGGTTGAGATACCAATACCGGCATCGCAGATGCCTACGGACAGAGTAGGCCTTGAGGAGATGATTACCGCTATGATTCGAGGAGTTCTTCAGGAGGCGTCAGGACGTCAGACTCCAGAGGGTCCACAGAGAGTTATTGCACCAAAGGATCAGGTTCAGCAGCCGATGCCCACAGATCAGGCCGGACTCGAGCAGATGGTGCGCGAGTTGCTTCAGAGGACCCGACAGGTGATGCCAGAGACCCCTACTCAGCAACCGATGCCTACAGACAGGGCCGGATTCGAGCAGGCGATACTAGAGATGATTCAGAGGCAGAGGGGACAGCGGCAGGCACCACAACCAGTGGCAGATGCGACCGCAGTTGGGATTCAAGCAGAGAGGCGCATTGATTGGGTGAAGAGGTTTTCACAGAGCAACCCGCCTCTATTCACTGGAGATCTGACGGCAGACATCGAGCTATGGTTTAGAGTCATCGATGGACTATTTGAGCTGATCGAGGCACCACTAGGGGAGCGCCAGAGATTGGCGGCCGACCAGCTACAAGACGATGCTTTCGACAGATGGTCCGTATACAAGGCGGAACGAGCAGATTGGACGAATGATGAGTTCAAATCCTTGATGCTTCGCGAGTACAGCCCTCCCGAACTGCAGACTGCTAGAGAGGTTGCCTTTTACAAAGGGAGTTATGATGAGACGCTATCAGTCGCTGAGGTTATTCGCCAGTTCAAGAAGGAGCTGGTATATTGCGGCCATTTATGCCAGACGGACGCGAGTCGTATTCGACTGCTATCTATGAGGCTCTCCCCAGCCGTGCTTCTACATGCTTCCAGCTTGGGCGACGTCCCTTTTGATAGATTCTTAGAGGTTATCTTGCATTACGATACACAACGTCTTCTGTCAGCTGCGACCTACCAGTATTCTCACCCTCCTCGAGGTGAAAAGAGGCCGAGAGCTATAGAGTTTAGCCGGGATATGGTTGATAGAGGAGACCATTACAGAGGAGCGTTCAGGAGAGATACACGTCGGGCACCAGTAGTGCCTCTCCAGGAGATACGAGTTCAGAGCATTACATGCTAGGGATGTTATGAGGATGGACACCCCACGGAGAGATGCCCTAGTAGACAGATGGTGTGTTATACTTGTGGAGTTAGAGGACACCGATCAGCTTATTGTCCCCAGGATGGAGGGTCTATAGATGCACCAGCACCTCAACTTCAGGAGCCGCCTAGACCAGCCCAGCTAACATACCCCCAGGGACAAGGGAAAGGGGCACCGGCCGGCAGAGGCCGAGGAGATGGAGGAGCTAGAGGCGGCCGAGGTAGCGCTCGAGGAGGCCGAGGATCTACAGTAGGGCTTGCGCATTTATCAGTTGAGCCATTTAGGTTAGCTTGTGAGGGAGGACAGACGTCAGGAGGTATAGATCTTGGCTTGCCCCCACCGCCCCGCGCCTACCACATGGGAGCTTCAAGATGCTCCGACCCTTCTACATCAGGTATTACGACATGAGGTGTTTATCTTGATGCTCACGTGCGCGTATATGGTTGATGATGATGTGTTCCGTGCCTTATTATTGATGTTTGATATGCTTGGCATGACATGTGTGATGATTTGCTAATAGGATGCCAGTACGATGTTATTCTTGATATGCTTTTGATGAGTTATATGGCTTATGACTCATGATATGACTTGAGAATGATATAATTGAAACTGATTTATGAAAGATGAACCTAGGAAGAGAATATGGGATTAGCCCTTAGAGGTGGATGACTCCACCTCTTGAGTTCTGAAATTGCTTGATTAACGTCGGATTTGAAGGATTTTGAACAGTGTTGAAAAAGAGTAACTTGGATTTTGAAAGACCAAACGCGATCGAGAATTTCAACGATTTTGAGGCAAATCTTTTCCAATTGCGGAACCCTTTTGAAACTTCCAAGTTCCGGGTCAATCTATGATATTTCACGAAGTGGATACAAGCATTTTATGGGGGCGCTTGTAAGGTGCTTGCTAAGACCTAGTGATGATATTGTAGAACTTTTAGAGTTGTGGCACTTCCGAAAAGTCGAAGCGAGGATGTGATAGGGGCGCTTATTGCATACTTGTCAAGACCAATTGGAGCTATCACGATCGTGACTAGGATGTTGTGAGAATCCCGGAAGACGCAACCGAGATGATCGCAAGATCCTTGGACTCACATTTTAAAACTTCCTCCTCTGACTTTGAAGTAATTTTAGTCTCGAGGACGAGACTTGGTTTTAGAGGTGGATGATGTAAAGACTCGGAATTTTTAAATTATTATTTTCTAACTTAAGATTTAATTTTTGATTTAAATATTGATTAGTTTTGATTTAATTCCCAAGGATTCAAAAAATATTGAAAATTTCTGTTATCGAGCAAACGATTTTATTTTATTTTATTTTATTTTATTTTATTCTTTCGAAGTGAATTCCGACATGAACTTGATATTTGATTTGAAATGAATTCATTCTGCTTTATTATTTTAAGGCTTAGAAATATTTTCGGGTTTCTTTATCTAATTCAGATTCGAAAGTTTATTTAAATTGATTCTAATTGAGTCGGGTTAAGGTGGAAAAGCGGGTTTCGGGATTTATTTTCGGGTATCTATTTTGATTTTATACACTCCTACACTCAATCTTACCCACTCCCTCACCCCTACAACCCCTCCTACCCCTTCTACTGTCAACAAGCCCATACCCGCTCTCTTCATTTCACCCACCCCCACCTCTGCCTTCACCATTTCAGTCACCTTCCTTTTGCACACTCTCCCCATCATCGAAGACCTCAACCCTCCTTCCTCCAGTCACCCCAGCACCACCTCCTTCACTTTACCTCTGTTCCGCCAGCCATCCTAGCGCCACCAACTCCATCATCCAACCCCTCTCCTCTTCCATCAAAATCGAGCCACCACCACTACGGTTTCGTCGCCACCATCACGTCCCACCACCTTCCCTCGACTCAAGCAGCAACAGGCCACCAAGCCACCCGAGCCCTTGCCTTTGTTTTTCCGAGACCAATCGAGCTTTTCCGGCGACGTTCTCGAATCCCTCGGTAAGCTTCTCAATTCACCCATCTTATCCCGCTTTCGATTCCGTTCCCTTTTTGTTTGAACTGGTCGAGAGAGAGAGCACGAGAGCCGGGGAGGTCCGGGACGAGCGGGGGAGTAAGGCCGGAGTGGTGAGGTCGAGGGTGAGCGGCCGAGGAGTGAGGGCGGGGCTGTGTGAGAGTGTGTGTGTGTGTGTGTGTGTGTGTGTGTGTGTGTGTGTGAGCTCAGGTTTGGTAGGAGGACGAGCGGGAGACGCCGAGATGGGAGGCTGGGGCGGAGCTGAGGGACAGGGTCGAGCGGGACCGGGGAGCGCGGCAGCGAGCGGAGATGCAGGGGCGGGAGGTTGAAGATGGGTGATGAACCCGATTCTCCTTCTTTCTTTTTATTTTGGTCCGGTTCAGGAAAAAGGGGGCCGATTCATTAAAGAGAGCTGAGAAGAGAGCTGGTTTTGGGTCGGGTTTGGATCCGGGTCTAGGCTGGGGCTACGGGTTGGGCTTTGCTTTCGGTTGGGCTGGTTGTTTTGGGTATGTTTGGTTTGTTCAATAATTTATTTCACCTATAATATAATTGTTATATAATTAATTATATAATTAATAGTTAATTCTTATTAAATTATTCTGAGTATTATTTACTTATTATTTAATTAATTATATATTATGTGTTTATTTAATGATAAAAATGTTAGAAATGTTTATTAGATGTTATTTTTATAAAAATGTTAATATGGACTTGATATTTATTATAATTAAATTATTAAGATTCAATTTGAAAGTGTTAGTTATATGATTATTTTAAATGCTTACTAAAATTGCTTTACATGTTTATAATTATTATTAGATTATTATTATTATCATTATCCTGGTTTATTAATAAAACCAATATATTCTGTAAATTATTTATATATTATAAGTTATTTTAAAGTAGAATTATTGGCATATTATATGTCACGATATGATGTTTTAACATGTGTTTTTAGAAAAGTTTAAGTGATTTATTAATGTTATTTTATTTATGTGGTTTATTAAAAATGGGATAATTTGGTGTTTTATTTAGTTGAATAATGTTTGAGAAATTGTTTAAAGAGGTTTAAGGTTTTAAGGGATGTTGAAATCATAGTTAATATTTTCGATAGTGATATTTGACTTGTATTTTGAGATATGGATTATTGTTTTAAAACCGATAAGCCGGAATTATTTTAATAATATAATTGTGGAAAATTGGTTTAAGGATTCGAATGTTTAATATCGGGATTTGGCTAAGTATGATTTTAAAAAAATGTTTGACCATTAAATTGACTTCTTGGAAATTTAAGGGCTTTCGAGGAACTTTGAATTGATTTACTTGAGTTGACCTGATGATTTGATATTTTGGAATTTCGAGTTAATTTATGGAAATGATTATGGAGGATGTTGAAATGATATAGGAAATGTTATATGATGATTTATTATGAAAGGATATGAGATGAGATGAGGTGAAATGAGATGAGATGAGCTGAGAAATTGAATTAAGACATTAATGTTGATGATGATGGGATGGTCAACTTATATGTGTTTTATGTGGATCTTATGTGTGTTATTTGATATGCTTTGTGTATAGACTTAGACTTAATTATTATGTTTATAACTCAAGTTAGACTTAGACTTAGGATTACTCTTGCAAATAAACCTAATCGTCTCTACCAATTTTATGTTTATAACTCAAGTTGTTAGCATGAATCCCTTTTCTTTCGATTATGACTAAACATAGAATCGTAGGAGGAGAGATAGACACAACGATATCGACATCAAATACTTACCTCAAGTGCGCATGGCTAACGTCGGGCTCACCCCGACCCTAAGAGCTTTGGGGAACTACTCGCTTCTCATCATGGGATTCATTGTTGATTGAAGGAAATAAACTTGCATTAAAATAAACTCCGAAGCTTTACAACTCAACGTCAACTTTCGCAAACGTCAAACCCTAAAACTTCTCTCGAACTCTAACTCTATTGTCTTGATTGATTGTTTGTCTCTTGAATTGGATTAATGGATGATGGAAAGATGAATGAATGTCAGCCCCCTAGGGCTTTATTTATAGGCTACTAATCCTCGCTATCCAAGGATTGTAACTCCTATCTAAACTTATGAACTCTATCCAAACAATTAGGATAGGTCTTTTATTTTGATAAAACTTGAAGGTAAAAGATAACTAAAACTTCAGCTGCCATCTATCTTGAAAGTATGAGATAATCCCGTGCCTCCTTGAAGATATAGTTCCAACCCGCATTCGAAATCGAGTCTATCTTCTGTCGAGATAAGGGGTCGATATCGACACCAGAGGTCGATATCGAGGTCTCTGTTCCTGCTCGACTTGTTCAGATCTGGTCGATTTCTATGTTGAGGTCGATATGGGGGTCGATATCGACACCAGAGGTCGATATCTGGGTCTAAGGTCGATATCTACCTCTGCTCAGCTTCACTTGGCTTCTCTGTTTTGACTCCGTTTTCGCTCGAATTCCTGCATGGTTAGCTCAAAACTTGTGCAGACTCTATTTCTTGCATTTTAGCCCATTCTTACACAAGTTTATATTCTTTTTAACCTTTTCTTTGGAGATTGAATGAAATACGAAGTCAAATAATGCAATAAAAGAAGGTGCAAATGTGTACAATAGCGGGGCTGTGTGAGAGTGTGTATGTGTGAGCTCGGGTTTGGTAGGAAGACGAGCGGGAGACGCGGAGATGGGAGGCTGGGGCGGAGCTGAGGGATAGGGTCGAGCGGGACCGGGGAGCGCGGCAGCGAGCGGAGATGCAGGGTCGGGAGGTTGAAGATGGGTGATGAACCCGGTTCTCCTTCTTTCTTTTTATTTTGGTCCGGTTCAGGCAAAAGGGGGCCGATTCATTAAAGAGAGCTGAGAAGAGAGCTGGGTTTTGGCCGGGTTTGGATCCGGGTCTGGGCTGGGGCTACGGGTTGGGCTTTGCTTTCGGTTGGGCTGGTTGTTTTGGGTATGTTTGGTTTGTTCAATAATTTATTTCACCTATAATATAATTGTTATATAATTAATTATATAATTAATAGTTAATTCTTATTAAATTATTCTGAGTATTATTTACTTATTATTTAATTAATAATATATTATCTGTTTATTTAATGATAAAAATGTTAGAAATGTATATTAGATGTTATTTTTATAAAAATATTAATATTGACTTGATATTTATTATAATTAAATTATTAAGATTCAATTTGAAAGTGTTAGTTATATGATTATGTTAAATGCTTACTAAAATTGCTTTACATGTTTATAATTGTTATTAGATTATTATTATTATCATTATCCTGGTTTATTAATAAAACCAATATATTCTGTAAATTATTTATATATTATAAGTTGTTTTAAAAGTAGAATTATTGGCATATTATATGTCACGATATGATGTTTTAACAAGTGTTTTTAGAAAAGTTTAAGTGATTTATTAATGTTATTTTATTTATGTGGTTTATTAAAAATGGGATAATTTGGTGTTTTATTTAGTTGAATAATGTTTGAGAAATTGTTTAAAGAGGTTTAAGGTTTTAAGGGATGTTTAAACCGATTATTTCTTAAAACCGATAAGCCGATAAAAATGGGATATGGATTATTTTTTTAAAACCGATAAGCCGAAATTATTTTAATAATATAATTGTGGAAAATTGGTTTAAGGATTCGAATGTTTAATATCGGGATTTGGCTAACTATGATTTTAAAAGAATTGTTTGACCATTAAATTGACTTCTTGGCAATTTAAGGGCTTTTGAGGAACTTTGAATTGATTTACTTGAGTTGACCTGATGATTTGATATTTTGGAATTTCGAGTTAATTTATGGAAATGATTATGGAGGATGTTGAAATGATATAGGAAATGTTATATGATGATTTATTATGAAAGGATATGAGATGAGATGAGGTGAGATGAGATGAGATGAGATGAGCTGAGAAATTGAATTAAGACATTAATGTTGATGATGATGGGATGGTTAACTTATATGTATTTTATGTGGATCTTATGTGTGTTATTTGATATGCTTTGTGTAAGTTAGACTTAGACTTAATTATTATGTTACTTATCATCTAGGTGATCTCTGATCTGTCTTGATTTGCTTGATTACTGTATTGCTTGGATTCTGCGCTTCTCCAGGTAAGTTCCTCGAACTTACTCATGATGGGCGCTTTATGCACTGGGTGTTATATAGTAGGCTAGTGTTCATGCACCATACGACTTAGAATCATGCTTAAGATCGAAAACGGAAACCATATGTCTTGCTATCTGTCTTTGCTGGAAACGGCCGTTAAAGGTGTTTATTGGTTGAGACTTTTTTTTCTTTATTCTTGTCATCCTAGTGGCGCTTATATAGGAAGTTGCTTGCACTCAATGATGCGGTAGGCTTTTGGTATAGAAAGTTGCTTGCACTCGATGATGCGGTAGGCTTTCTAATAAGTGCATTAGGACTCTTAGAGCCGTAGGCCTTATATAAGTGTCATTGCTTGCCTTCCTTTCATAGTTAGTAGGCTCATTGCGTGGGGTTGGCCTGCACCGTAGGGTGAGGTAGCTCCTTTGATGGTGAGTTGCTATAGGATTTCTTAGGAGCTTAGAGGGACATGCTATTTGGCATTTCTTGTAATTGGCGCGCTTCTTTATTTATTTCTGCATTTACTTATCCGCATGCTCATCTGTTTAATTTCCGTTTTGCATTACGCATTCCATCTTAGGAATAGGATGCTTATTATATGCCTCTCATAGCGTTTACACACGCGCAGGAGTGACCCGATGATTGACCTAGATCCCCTTTCTTTTTTTAGATTCAGGTAACCGTTAGCCGCTATCTTTGCTTATATGGATGCTTGGCGGGTTCAGACTTTTGGCGTTAGATCGAGAACTTGAGAGACCACTAAACTTTCTATCTTTTAAAATCTTTTGCATCGTTTTGACCCGACTCAGTCGCGGCGCTCTTATGGATTGTATTTTGATTTAAACCTTGCTTCTTCTTATTGCGAAAACTTACGACTCGTACTCAGATTATAAGATCTAGTTGGAAGGTAACCTTGCCTTCTTAAACGTAACTTGGATAATTAGGTTTTCTTTCCTAGGCCCAAGGGAGGGCAAATAGGGGAAGGAAGATCCTTATTTTCCGGGCCGTTACAGGTTTAGTATATGTATAGAGCGTGGTTCAGAGACTAAACATATATTGATTCATGAATTAAATAGAGAGTATTTGTAGATTTGAAGTATTTGTATAATTTTAATGGCTTTGTGATGAGTGATACAATGACTAAATGAAAGCTTAGCCCCAAGATCGCTCCGCACCTGGAATGAAGTCAAGGACGCGTTCCTCAACATGTTCTTCCCTCCATCCAAGACGGCGTTGATTCGACAGAAAATCACGACTTTCAAACAAAAGCCTGGTGAAGCTCTGGTGACTGTTTGGGAAAGGTTCAAGGACCTACTACGATCATGCTTGACGCATGGCCAACCACCGCACGTTATTCAGGAGATTATTTACAATGCTCTTGATGCTGCAACCAAGGAGAGGATGAACACCTACACCTCCTATGGCTACCTTGAACTCGCTCCACAAGAGGCTTGGAACACCATAGAGAGGCTGGTGGAGTTCGACAACACATATGGGACTCTTGAGGCTTCCGACACATCATCATCGTCGAGGCCTGGCCTACCCCATCTACGCCATTATATGAACCCTCTAAGGTAATCGATCCTGACGTGAAGGAGCAATTCCATAGAGATCAACTTTGAAAGCTCCAAAAGCAAGTGAAGGAGCAGGCCTCGACGATGATGATGTGTCGGAAACCTCAGGAGTCCCATATGTGTTGTTGAACTCCACCAACCTCTCTACGGTGTTCCAAGCCTCTTGTGGAGCGAGTTCAAGGTAGCCATAGGAGGTGTAGGTGTTCATCCTCTCCTTGGTTGCAGCATCAAGAGCATTGTAAATAATCTCCTGAATCACGTACGGTGGTTGGCCATGCGTCAGGCATGATCGTAGTAGGTCCTTGAACCTTTCCCAAACAGTCACCAGAGCTTCACCAGGCTTTTGTTTGAAAGTCGTGATTTTCTGTCGGATCAACGCCGTCTTGGATGGAGGGAAGAACTTGTTGAGGAGCGCGTCCTTGACTTCATTCCAGTTGCGGAGCGATCTTGGGGCTAAGCTTTCCAACCACTGCAATGCTTTACCTTTAACGGACCAACGAAAAGCTTTTAGTTGGACATATTCAAGACTCTGTCCATCAGCAATAGTATCACAGAGATTTAAGAAGGTTGATATATGTGCGATAGGGCATTCATTAGGTTTTCCTTCATATTGGTCTCTCCTAATCTCAGTAAGGAAATTAGGCTTAATTTCAAAATTGGAAGTAGGGATAAGAATCGCCGATTCAAGCGCTGTGAGTGATGGATGCATGTATTGCTTTGCGTTCCGTGGGAGGGCGTTGATTTGAGCTTCATATTGTCTCCTAGCTTGCTCCTCCCTTTCAGCACGTTCTCTTTATGCCGCTTCTTTGGCAGTGAAATCTTCTACTTCCTTCTTTAGGCGCTCTATCTGTTGAGCCTGGGACTCGTTGTCTGCCATGATTCTGATGGCTCGGGCCCTTAGATGGAGATAGCGTTTAGGGTCGTCTACTCCTTCAAATTCTGGCCGGCGATCAGTGCGCCGCATACACCTATAAAACAAAACTAAAAAGGAACGTGAAAATAAACTACTAGGGCGCGGTTGATAACTTCCCCGGCAACGGCGCCAAAATTTGAAGTGGGGAGAATTGAATCGAAATATATAATAAAATATAAAACAATGCAACCATTAGCCTCTTCAAATAAATTCAAGACTCCCCGCTATAGTAGTAGGGAATCAGGTTCGATCCACGAGGAAGCGAGTCAGCGGGATCCTAGTAGCGTTGAAATCACGTCTTGAATATTCGACTAGAAGTCTCGATCTCGAGCAAAGCACTCGAAGTCGACCTTGGCTGTCGATTCCTTCTGCAACAGAAAACCTGCAAAGACAAAAACGGCAGTCGATATCGACTAGGTGTGGTCGATATCGATGTCAGTGGCAGAAATCGACTGGCTCAGAAAACTGCCAGTCGACACAAGGTGGTCGATATCAAGTAGGGGACTCGAAATCGACCTCAGCTAATTCGTGCATGGAGATCGAGATCGACACAGAAGACCGTCGATCTGGGCAATATGGTCGATATCGATGATGGTGGTCGATATCGACTTGTTCCTGCAGAAAAGTTAGTTCTTGTCGGCGAAGAAAGGCCGAAGAAAGAAGGATGAATAAGGAGCAATGATCAGAAATAAACCATGGGTGTTGGGTTTTTCGATATCTCACGAACGGAAGGCAAATAAAGATGTAAACTAATAAAGAAAAGATCTTCCAAAACCAGGGATTACTGCGATGACAACCATGATAGTATAAGTAAGAAACCACTAAAGTTGCATGCTTTTATCATAAAGGAGAAGGCTTTCACCTAAATCGGTAAATAGAAAAAGATATCTTGCAATAAATTAACCTAATTTGCATCTACCTTTGTCATAATTGAGTTTATAATCTTTCGAATAGGAACCCTAATTACTACCCAAGTTTCACAACATGAGTTCCTTAAATTCGCATTTAAAGATGAAGTACAAGGTAGAGCGAGATAAAAGATACCTTCTTTAGCGACATACAAACCTTACCACCATGGCTATCATCAGGCTCACCCCGACCCTAAAAGAAAGGGCGACTACTCGCTCATGTTGAAAGAAGACATGCTTGAAATTGAATGAAAATAAATTTGCATTGATGAAGAAACTTGAATCTTTACAATCTCAACACCAATTATCGCAAGCGTCGAAACCCTAAAGCTCAAAACCTAAAACTCTAACTTTATTGCTTAATGCTATTGTGTCTCTCTTGCTTAAATTCCATAAAAAACCAGCCCCCTATGACTTTATTTGTAATCTACTAATCCTTGTTATTCAAGGATAGTATCTACTATCTTCTATCTAAATTCTATCCCAACAAGAAGGATAGATCTTTTATTTTGGTAAAAAATCTAAAACAACTCAATAAACCTTTAGGTAAAAAAAACAAATAACTCTAAGCTGTAATCTATCTAATATTACAAGATAATTCGGGCTTTAGTTGATAAGATTCCCAATCCGCATCTCGAAAAGCGCATCTAACCCGTGTTGAAGCCTAGTCGATATCGACCAGAGTAGTCGATATCGACCTCTCTGTTTCTGCTCGACGGGTTCTTCTCCACTCGATTTCTGGTGTCAAGTCGATATTGACCTCAAGTAGTCGATATCGAGTGTCTTCTTGGTTCGTCTATGTGGTCTATCTCAACACTCAAAGTCCATGTCGATATCTGTAGTCGATATCGACCAGTCCTGTCGATATCGACCTCTTCACAGCTTCACTTGGCTTCTTTGTTTTGACTCAGATTCCGCTCCAATTCCTACATATTTAGACCAAAACTTGTGGAGACTCTATTTCTTGCAGGTTAGCTCATTCTACACAAATTTATATTATTTTCAACCTTTATTCTAGGAATCGAATGGAATATGAAGTCAAAACTTGCGAATAAAATGGGTACAAATATCTACATTAGTCAACAACTGACTCAACAGCCCACTTCTTGTGGACTGCTTGTATGACTCATTTGGGTAAGGAAAAAGAGCACTCAACTATTTCCCAAAGAAGGATGGTCAAGCTCTAAATAAAGTTTTATGACAAAAAGACACCTGTGAACCTTTACAAGAATCGAAAAGGATGGCTCTCTAAAACAACATGTTCTATAGACTCAAAATCATGTCGAGAATCTTAGATCATTCGAAGTTGATATTCCAGTACATTAATTAACTCTTGGCATGACCTATGGTGTCAAGTACCATACTCCATCACACACTTAAGTAACATTGCACCCGAACAGAAATCCCGAATTTGATTAGATTCCCAACCAAATTTCCCGTGGGCGACACTAATATCATAGAGAGAAGACTCGATAGGAACATCTATGGAAGAAGATAAAAGGAAGGGAAGGAGAAGAAAAGAATAGTAAAGGAGAGAAAAGAAATGAAAGGAAAAGGAAGGCAAAGAAGAAAAAGGAAAGAATCGATAAGACATCACTTAGAGGCATGAGAGTTGAGGAAAATGGAATGAAAGGAATACTCTCTTCGATAATTGTCAACCTTAGAAATCTGTTGGACAGAAGGCGAAATAAAAAGGAAATGACCCAAACTGTTGGATAATGGAAAAGATTGCTCCACAAGAACTGAGATCCCAGCTATAGACTAAGGAAGGGCTCCCCGCTATCCCATTCGCATAAAAGTTCAATTCATAGCCAACATAGGTTAAAAAGATTAACAGAATTCTTGCTCAAGGAAGACAACACGCAGGACAGAATCAATCAACAATATTAATCTGATCCCCTTCGAGGAGGATCGCCCTCAGACCCAATTTATATAAAATCACAAAATCTATCTAGAAGCTGCCCTTCGAGGGGCAACTGACCGGAGGGACAACTATCCTCTCGGCCTCTATATTCTAACCCCACTTCTATAACCACCACGGTGCAAACTCCTTGGAGTCTTCTAGGCCCTCTGTAAAGTATAAAGCTAAGTTTTGCCTATCTTTTCCCAAGTCTACAACCAATAGGGATGTTCTATCACATTTCTACCCACCCGGTTTCCCTTTTTCCGATTTTCCTTACTTTAAGTCAAGTTTATTAAGCTATGTTCATTAATTTAGCCATATTAAATTCATTTTGCCCTTTGAAACTCCTTTAAATCCTTTAAAAACATTGGGCGATTATCAAAATCATACTTCAGCCCATTTGTACTCGAATTGCGCAACCCAAGCTCTGATACCACCTCTGTAACAGCCCAAATATAAATATTTGGGTTACGTTTCGAAGGATTGGATACATTCATTCGGATCTTGCAATTCGAGCACGGGTTGAGTTTCAAAACAAAGTGTGAGTGCTAAAAGAAGGGATTTCATACCCTAAATTCACGAGATGTCCATTGGGGACCATAACTTGTCCTACTTGACTAAGTCAGTCAAAATCATTTATAGTTCAAAACATAAAGAAATGAAATTGATAATACAACTTGCCTTGGTGGAGCCGGGTCAAAACCAATATAAATGAGTATAAAACCTCAAGTGTCGAGTATGGTGGTATGTCGGTCTCTCGGTTAGCTGAACGCCCCAGATGAAACCCTCATCATGGAAGCACGGAACAAGCAAGGATCGAATACCTGAAACTATACCACGAGTCAAGGTCGAGCCACTCATGCGGGTCCTGAAGACCTCGCTGAGGACATAATATGCCTATACCTAAATAAAGGATGCTCTAATGCAATGCGGAAATATTAAACACACAAACATTCTATCAGTTTATATATATGCAGAAAGCGATTAAATGGGATCCCGCACAGAATGCCAAATGGCATGTCCCTCTCCTACTCCCGCACCCATGCTCGTTAGTGTAGGAACCAACCGTGTTTTCTACTCCCGCACCCATGCTTGTTAGTGCGGGAACCGGCCGCATTCAATACCATAACATCATCAATCACATAAATAGTCATGCTCGTCAATTTAACAGTCTAACTCGATGAGAACACAGCCCGATGGGACTGGACCGTCCTATGACCCTAGCAAATGACTCTAAGACTCACAATTTAACGACCGTTCTACCATAAGCAAGGAGAATACGAATGCTCGATTAATTTGTGCAACCTTAGCATGATACTACATGAATATGCACGATGCAACACCTACACACTATATGACACATCAAGCATTAGGTTCTAACTTGAGTAAGCCCCTGAGGACTTACCTTGTGTAGAAGATCAGCAATAAACAGGCAATAAGCAAGCCAATCATGTCACGGATCACTTAACAATTTTAATAGATACAGAATATAAGTCTAAAGCATAGAGGACCCATTCACCGCTACACAGAATCTATCCATCGATAATTAGTCATAACATCATCATCATCATCATCATCATCATCATCTCAAATCTCCAACTATCTCATCAATTTCAATAATTCAATTCAAGATTCTACCATGTCCAATTATGCTTCAATTCACATATATTCATTTTCTTGTCATAACTCATATGGTTTACAAGTAAGGTTCATTAATCTACTCATCAAGTTAACTCCAGTAAATTGGTTCCAAAGTTTCTCAAGTCATTAAATCTCAAGGAAGTCAATTCAATAGTTAAACAATTTATTCTAAATTAATACTTACCCAATTCCGATATTAAATATTTAAACCTCCTTTTAAATCCATTTCAACAAGTCAAGTTATTAAATCGATTCCGGCATTTATAAATCTTCATAAACAGCCTAACAACTCAAATTACCCATTTTAAATATCAAAACCTAGCAATTAGATTATTCACATAATTCATTCTCAACAAATCAATTTAGAATAACTAAATAAATAAATTGAAGAAAAGATAATTAAATAACTTAACCATATAAAGAATCACAAACCATAAAGTATTTAAATAATCTTCACACATTGAAACAATATAATCGATTAACTAGATAATATTTAAAAATCAGATTTTTAATAACTTAAATAATAATTTCAATACACATAATATTTCTTAATAATATTTATATTAATATTTCAGAATTGAATTAAATAGTAATTAAATAAATATAATTTATATGATAATTATAACATAGAAAACAACTAAATAAGCACACAATATAAACAAGCCAGGCCCGCCCGCCAGAACAAAGCCTAAACCCGGATTCTGTTAACCCGGCCCAGCCCACACCCAAACTCAGTTTTTTTTTTTTAAATAAAGAGGGAGCCGATCTGGGGGAGAAAAACCGGTTCAAGGAAAGAAAATAAAGAAAAAGAGTGAACCCCTCCCCCCCCCCCCATTGAACCCGCCTCCCTCCATTGCTCCTCTACTCAGTCGAAACGAAAAGGGGCGGGAGAAAGCCAAGGCTCGCTGGCGGCCCGGGCTCATCTCACACCTTCCTCGAGCTCATTGAGCAAGGATTGTGTCAAGAGAGGCCAAAAGAGAGATAAGGGAGAACGAGGTCACCGAGGTCCTTGACTTCGCCAGAAATGGTCGTCGGAGTCCTTCGAGCTTCATCGGAGGTTAATCGATGTCGAGATGGCCTAGAACGAAAAAAGGATCATAAAGGAGCGCCTTTATAGAGATTTAGGTCGGAAAACGGATGAGAAAGCTCTTACCGATTAGTTGGGAGCGGAACAGGGGAAGCAAGGAGTAAGGGCGGCGTCGACTTCGACGGCTGCCGATAGGCGGCTCCGTGGTGGCTTGGGTGACGGAGGAGATGTAGCTCGGATAGCTGCTGCTTCAAAGAAGGAGAAGTAGAGGCTCGGGGTGTCCGGGGACGTGGCGTTGGGGGTGGTTGTTGGAAAGAACGGAAAAGACGAGAAGAGGGAGGTCGGCGGTGGCTGTGCGGCCTGAACACAGAGGAGTGGAGGTGTTTGTTGTGGGTTTGAAAGGAAAGAGGGGAATAGGGGAGGTGAAGGTGAAAATTGAAACGGAGGGGTGTTTGTTTAGTTTTTTTTTGAAAGCACAAAGGATAGGACGAGGTAGGGGAGATGGTTAACAGCTACTAGAGGGATGGATCGGTAGTTGAAATTGGGAGTAGGGGAGGCTGTAGGAGTGAGGCCGGGTGAAAAGGCAAGGGAGTGGGTGTGAGGTTAAGTGTATAAATGGGTATAAAATTCAAAATTAATACCCGGAAGTAAATCTTAAAACCCGCTTTCTGATCCTAATTCAACGTGATTAAAATAAATTTGAAATAAACATTCGAATCCGAATTAAATAACGAAATCCGAAAATATTTTCAAGACTTGGAATAATAAAGCGGAATTAAATTCATTTTCAAATCAAACAACAAGTTAATGCCGGAATTCATCTCGAAATAATAAAATAAAATCGCTTGCTCGAGGACGGATATTTTTGAAATTTTTCGGAGTCTTAGAAATTAAATAAATTTTTAAATCGGTATGAAATTTATAATTATAAAAACAGTATTTAAAAATCTCGGTCTTTACACCAGGGGCGGTGAGCAACATCTGAACCCCAACATATCTGAATTCCTGATGACACACACCAACTAATAATTCTTAAAAAATATAGCCGATAAGAATAGATCGATCGGTGACATATGTAAGCATATAGTCATACCTACTCATTGTGTTTATTTCTTCTCTTTTCATTTATAGAGAAATCACATTTCGCTGATGTTTGAAAATACTTCTGTGTGCAGAAATTGTCAAGCTAGAGAGTGCACAACTGAAATGCGCGCATACATCCATTACATATGGTGGCGCATCCAGGATGTGTTTTATCTAGTGGGGTGAAGATTTTCTGTATACAGAACTATTTCCAACGTAAAGAACATGTGATTTCTTTTACATTATAAGGAGAATTAATAAACACACTTAATATGTATAAATATTGACTTAGATATGTCATCATAGGATCTAGTCCGACCGGCTATATTTTTTAAATTCAATTATCATTTTTGTTACTTCTAAGGGAAGCTAACAGTTTTAAATTCCAAAATTACTAATTCTTCGAAAAATAATATAGTCCATAATAATAGATCGACCGATGACATATCTACGTCTATAGCCATAATTCTTCGTGAAGTTGCGTTTATGCCCTTCCGACTTTTATGCCCTTACGTTTTTTTATTCACTTGCTCTGTCATTGCCTTCTTCTGCGAAGCCGACGGTTCAGACCTCATGAGCTGTGGAAAATGTATACATAATTACATAATAGTAGATAGGGTGACCTCTCACCTCCTCTGACTTTCCTACAACCCAAGACCCTTCCTTTGTTTGACCATTGTCAAATAAATAAACTCAAAAAGATTATGGATATTAGTGACAGAACTAAGTCTGTCGTCATACATGTCGAGTTTAATATTTTTTTTAATTACAAATTGACAGAGATTACATGTTGTTCAAGTTTGAAACTATTGTGACACAGCAGAATGTAGTTGGTCTCTATGCGCATCCAGGTTGCGCAATAGGATGTTGAACGCACCTATAATGCGTACACTCTAGGGGGAAATTTTCTACACACATAAGTACTTCAAAACGTGAAGAAGATGTGATTTCTCAAGAATTGTAAAGAGAATATATATATATAATGGAGTTAAAAAAATATAATGGAGTTAAAAAAAAATAAATAAATTGTATCTATTTTATTTTTATTATATATTCTTGAGAGAGGGGTGATGATTCATTTTTTGCAGCTGAGCAGCCGCTTCTTTATAGGGTTTCTCCCCTTTTCCTGGATTTAATTAACTTTTTAATCATATCATATCATATCTACGGATCGATCATTGAGGACATCGCTTAATTAATTATGGCATTGGGTTGGAATTTGCCACCTGATCTCTATTACGGCTAGGTAGCGTACGTGTGTGTGGGTACGTATGTAGCTGGGTGGTGTTATATACATTATTTTTAATTTTTTTTATCTTTGTATTAATTATATAATTTTTTATTTACAAAAAACAAATAAAATTTATTTTTGTTTTCATTATTTTTCTGTTATTACCTACTTTCATTATTTAATTGATGTTTTTTATATATTTTTATTTATTTATATATATATACATATATACACTTAAATAACGTCACCACCACCTTATCCATCCCATTTCTTCCTCTGCCTTAGGAGCCTCGCTCCTCACCATAAATACTCCTAAAGCTAATATATTCCCTCATCTACTCCTCATACCGCCCCTATTCCACCACCAACATCTCCACCTGAACGAATGAAGTTGTTATTTGTAAAGACTCATAATTTTAAAATAATATTTTATAAATTAATATTTAATTTTGATTTAATATCGATTTAAATTTGATCTAATTTCTGAGATTTTGAATTTTATTTAAAAACGAATTTATCAAACTTTATTATTCCAAGTCTTAAAGATATTTCAGGGTTTTGTTATTTAATTCAGATTCGAATTTTTATTTTAAATTTATTTTAATTGCATCGGATTAGGGTCGGAAAGCGGGTTTCAAAAATTTTTCTCAGGTAGAAATTTTGATTTTATTTTACCAATTCCACACTCAATCTCCCAAATTCCTCTCCTCCCCCCTGTTTCATCTGTTAAAGCCCATCCCTTCATCCCTCTTTTCATTCTTTACCATCCCTGTTAACATCATCAGTTGCACCACACCTACTCCATTTCACATCCAAATTTCATCTCCATCACCTCATCCTCCCGCACTCCCTCTTGTCCACCAGCAACACCACCACCAACAGCCTCACACGCCATCACCATCACGCGTTCGTCGCCAGCGGCAGCCCCAAGCACCACCACCCGCCTTTGTTTCTTTCCCGAGCCCAGAACCACTGTCGCCACCCCGTCCCTCCTTCTTCCTCGAAGGGCAGCAGCAACATCGTCCACCCACACCTCCTCCGACGTCCACCACCACCCCGAAGGCGCCTAGAAGTCCTCCAGCACTGCCGCCGAGCCACCGGAGCTCCACCTCCTCTGTTCGTGCACGAGCAACGTCCCGGTAAGCCGTTCTCCTCCATTTTTGATTGAAACCATCCCCAAGCTCCACCATCATCCTCACCCACATCCAATATAGGTCCGACAAGTCACCCCGAGCCTCCGACGATGCCCAGAACCTCGATCGAGAGCTCCGACTCCACAAACACCTTCGGTGAGCTTCGTTCCTTCTTCAGCCCCATTTCATTATTTTTTTTGTTTATCATGGCCGGGAAGAGAGGGTAAGAGCCGAGTGCGGGGAGGGTGGTTGAGCTTGAGACTCCGGGAGCTCGAGAGCTCCGGCGAGCTCGAGAGCGGGCGAAGCCGAGAAGGGAGCACGTGTGAGCGCTGGTGAGCGAGAGCTGCACTAGAGTGAGGGAGGTGCGAGAGCCAGAGGGGCAAGGACGGGGTAAGCAAGCCGAAGCAAAGCGAGACGGGAGGCCGAGCTATGGTGAAGACGGCGAGCGAGGGCGAACAGAGGCGAGCACAGGAGCCTCGGAGGAAGAAGATGAAGGCCTGCCATCTCACACCCGTGGGCCCCACCTTTATTTGATTTGTTTAAATTATCAAACCGATTTCGGGTTATAATTTAACGGGTTTGGTTCGGTTCGGTCGGATTTAAATGAAATTGGTTCGAGTTTGGGTTTAGTGTTTGGGTTCGGTTCGGTTTAATCCATTCGATCTGGTTTTGTGTTTTATTTAATTATTTACTTATTTATTTATTCATTTATTAGATTATTTATTCGGTTACTTGTTTGATTATTATTGTTATTTAATTGTTAATTTATTTAATTGACCAATTATTGATTATTTAATTACTATTTGATTAAGTATTACATGATATTTAAACGAGTAGATTTAAAATATATTATTTTAGAATTATTTACCAAGTGTCTTAATTATTTGAAATAATAGAAGAAAGGTTTTGGAATAAAACTAACTGGTGCCGGATTCTTTTGACAATATGATTTTGTGAAGTTAGTTTAACGACTTAAATGGTTAATGTTGGAATTTGACTAAGTGTTATTTTTTTTAGAAACTTTTGAAGTGATTTGTTCAGGATTTGGCTTGGTGAATTTATTTATGAACATGCTTGAGATTTTATAGGAGCGGACACATGAGTAAGATATGAATTTAAAACATGTTATGATATATTGGAACCTTGAGATGAATGATGGAAGAGGTTAATGAAATTGATGTTATTAGGTAGCTTGAGATTATGAGACGATGAGTTGATGATAACGAGAATGAGATGATATATGATGGTATGAGATGTTGAGATAATGAGGATGGTGATGTTATGAGATTGATTCATTTCTGTCTATACGAGTCATGGCCATTGTATACTTTATAACTCAGACTTATGCATATTATGTGTTACTCGTTAGGTGATTTGTGACCTGATTGGATTGCTTGCTACTGCTGCAATTGCTTTGGATCCTGCTCTTCCCCAGGTAAGTCCTCCGGGGCTTACTCAAGTTAGAACCTCATGCCTGATGTGTCATATAATATGTAGGCATTATAATAGCATGTCTTGTAGTAGCATGCCTAGGTTCTGCACTAACAAATGAACATACATATTTTGAATGCGATTGGTAAAAACGGCCGTAAGTCGTGAGTGTAGGGTCTTTGCTAGGGTCATAGGACGACCCAGCCTCATCGGGTTCGTACCTAATCGAGTCTTGTCATACGAATCTGATTATATGAGCATGACGATGGGTATTATGGAGATATTTACATGAGCATGATATGGACATTACATGATCTCGGATATTACCTGGTCTCAACGTCTAGGTTTGGACGTAGAGTGGTCTCTACATCTAGGTATGGACGTAGAGTGGTCTCCACCCTAGGTATGGGCGTAGTTTTTGAGTGGGATATGTCGCTTTGCATTCTTTGGGCTATTTACCGAATTTCTGCATATTATATATCCTACCAACTTGCTTGCGTGTTTAACATTCCAGTATTGCATTAGACCATTCTCATCTAGGATTAGAGCGTATTATATGTCCTCAGCGAGGTCTTCAGGGCACGCATGAGTGGCTCCACCCTGACTCGTGGTATAGTTTCAGGTACCCATTCCCTTGCTTGATTCCATGTTGTTATGACGGAGATGTCTTATGGCGCAGTTGGAGTGAGATACAGACTATGGACTCCACACTTTTGCTAATTTTATATTTTCTACATATTTTGGTTTTGACCCGGCTCTGTCGTGGTAACTATATATCAAATTGTGTTTGTTGTTTTTGACAAAACTTGTCTTATGCGACTTAGAAGTAGGACAGGTTATAGTCCCCAATGGACCTATCGCGAATTTTGGGTATGAAATCCCTTGTTTTAGTACTAACACCTTGTTTTGAAACTCAACCCGTACATGAATTACAAGATCCAAACGAAGGTATCCAATCCTTCTAAACGTAACCCGAATATTTATATTTTTTCCGTTACAAAGGTGGTATCAGAGCTTGGGTTGCACGATTCAAGTACAAATGGGTTGAAGTATGATTTTTAAAATCGCCCAATGTTTTTAAAAGATTTTGAAGAGTTTTAAAGGGCAAAATGAATTTAATAGGGCTAACTTGATTAACATAATTTAATAAACTTGACTTAAAGTGAGGAAATCGGAAAAGGGAAATCGAGTGGGTAGAAAGGCGATAGACCATCCCTATTAGATGTAGACTTGGGAAAGGGTAGACAAAACTTAGCTTTGTAGTTTGCAGAGTGTCTGGAAGACTCCAAGGAGTTTGCACCGTGGTGGTTGGAGTAGCGGGGTTAAGATATAAAGTTCGAGATGATGGTTGCCCCACGAAAGGCAGCTTCTAGGTAGCTTCTGTGATTTATAAACTGGGCCCGAGGGCGATCCCCCTCAAAGGGGAGCTGATTATATACTGTTGAGTGCTTATGTATTAGATGCCTCGTTTTGACGTTCCTCTTCATGTGTTCTTTTCCTTGGTCCAGGATTTTCTTCGATGTATTCTTGGGAGTGTCTTGGAATGTCCTTTCTTATCGTTTGGTTGGGAAATTTAGATCATATGGGGTGATCTTTCCACATCCTTCATTCATTGGCATCATGATCCTTTCATTTTGCATTTTACCCTTTCCTACCTTCCTTCCATATTGACAGTTGATGTTTTGTCAATCTTCTTTTTCTTATATCGGCCAAATCTTTCACAGGAAATTGGGTTGATAATCTCACTATGTTCATGATTCTTGTTCAAGTGTGTTGACTCCTTGGGTATATGATGTGAGAGTTAGGTGGAATTAGGAATGCAGGAGACTTAAGGATACTTGTTAGAATAAGAATGGGAAAGTACTTGGAATGTGCATAATTGGTACTGAATATTTAAGGTACTATGGGAAGGAAGAGTTGAAGGGTTAATTTAGTTGAACTTGAGGTGCTATCAACTTTTCCTTTGGGATACGTGCGAGGATTAGGGAACCTGAACTTTCGTTTTACTCGATTGAGGATATAGAATTAATGGATGACCCGTATAAGGTTTGTAGTGGAAAGATGATTCTTTAGAGGTTGATTAACAGTGGATACACCTACAAATAAAGGAAGTAGAATAAGGATACAGGTAGAGGGAATGACTTTGGTAAGAAGGTCTAGTGCAGGGGTTAGAGATGACCTTGAGGAATATCTATAGACGAGGAAAGGATATTGTTAGGATAGAGATGGTTTGAAGGCCATTTCGATTGTGGGTATGATTGATGGATATAAGAGGTTGGGAAATTTTATGTATGGAATATGGGAACTATTCGAGTAGAGGATATTAAGGTGCGAATGGTTGTAGACAATGGAAATCTATACATGGGACATCTTAGGAGAACTGAATAACTAAGGCATGAGAATTTTTGGAAAATTCGGAATAGGACGTCTTGTAAGGATCGTAATCGTTTGGGATCGTAGCAAAGTTTTGAGCGATAGTTGGCATTTCGAGTAAATATGTATGAAATTTGGGAAGTAAAGGAGATACGATTTGGTTCATGAGTGCTCGTATGATTGCTTAGGCAAACCTCATTTGTAGATCAGTTGGGAAGAGATGCAGTTAAGGTTTTGCTAAAAGATTCAAGATTAGGGAGCTTTCAGATCCTTGGGTGAGTTTGGGATTTTAATGCTGAGAAAGAAAGGGGATGATGTTTTGGAATAATTGATCTTGATCTGTGATAATTGGGTAAAGTATTAATTTAAGATTTTAGGTGAGTGAATAGGAAAATCGGGATCGTGAGCTTGGGACCGTACTTGAGTAATTGGGGAACTTGTTTGACTTGTGCAATTAGGTTCTTCATGATGAACTTTGGGTGAGTTGTAGGCCCTTGAACTTTTGTGGGAATCGGTGAGGGACCTAGAGGTTTGATTTTACAGAGAGTGAGATGCACTAAGACTTGGGATTCGGAATATGGCATGAGTCTTCTTGTTGATCATTTACATCTTATTGAATACTTCTATGCTACGTATTAAGCTGTTGCCTTCATTCCAGCAATCATGGTTGACACCCGACATGGATCAACTAGGAATGGAGGCCTAGTGCGTAGAGGTACGGGACGACCCCGTCGTGGGGCAGCTACTGTTACGACCGACGCAGATACTCCGACACCCGAGGGCGGTGAGACTCAGGTCCCCCTTCAGTAGACCACAGCGGGGCAGATGGATCGAGCTGCGATCTTAGACGTATTGCGAGAGTTTCTTGGGGAGTCACAGTCTACAGCACCCGGGGCCCAAATTCCGACCAAGCAGCATATAGCACCTGAGCCCGCTCGAGCTGTTCCTATTATCGTTGCGCGACCCGAGAAGCGCATCGATTGGGTGAAGGCCATGGGGCAGTGTCACCCACCACAGTTCTCAAGACACGCCGAAGAGGATGTAAAGATGGGGTTCCTTCAGCTAGACGGGATCTTCGATTTTATCGATGCGCCCGCTACGGAGCGACAGAGGCTGTCACCAGGACTTCTGCGGAAGGACGCCTTTGATTGCTGGTCCGTGTACAAGACGTGCTAGACTAAGTGGAGTTATGATGACTTCCGGAGTTTGGAGCTGAGAGAGTACAGTCCTCCAAGGACTCAGACTGCTCGCGAGGTGGCATTTTATCATGGGACCTACAGCTCATCTCTCTCTGTTTTTGATGTTGTCCGCCAGTTCAAGAAGGAGATGGTTTACTGCGTACACCTATGTCCCACTGACGAGAGTCGCATCCGACTGTTGTCGATGAGGTTGTCGCCAGATGTACTACTGCATGCTTCTAGCATGGGCGCAGTCTCGATCGATCGTTTCCTAGAGGTCATTCTTTTGTACGATCAGAAGCGTATCCTATCTAATGCAGCCTATGCATCCTCTCGTTCCGAGATGGGATGAGGGGCCTAGAGGATTTGGAGAAGGATTCATTTGAGGTGTACTGAGGATGCCATTAGCATCCTCTACACCGAGTAGGGATGTCCGAGCTAGGATTATTACTTGCCATGGCTGTTACGAGGACGGACACACCCGACGACACTGTTCGAGGAGAGCCGCTATATGTTTTGCATGCGGGGCCCGAGGACATCAATCACAGTATTGCCCCCGGACTGGAGGGACTCCATTCGCACTAGCTCTTCGACTTCCGGAGGCCCCTAGGCCACCCTCCCGTGTCTATCAGATGAGCGCAGAGGAGTATTCCGCCCCTCCTACTTCAGGTAGTGTAGTTCTACATGATTGACTATGGGTTTCATGGTATGCTTTGTTGTGACCCTAAGAGTGATATTAATGTGCGAATTCCCATGCTTATACGATCTATTGATATGTGATTGGTTGGTGTTGAAATTTGACATGGTTATAGATTTTATCACGACGATGAATTTTGATGAATTGTATTCTGATAAGTTGATATACTTGAAACTCGATGTTAAGATTGACTTTGAGAATGAACCTAGGAAGTGGAATATGAGATTAGCCCTTCGAGGTGGATGTTGCCATCTCTTGATTTCATAAAACCTGATTGACTAACATAAGGAGAAATTGACTTGAGTTTTGAAAGGCTTCGTCGGTCTTGAACAAAGAATTTTAGTCTCGGGGACGAGACTTGCTTTTAGAGGTGGATGATGTAAAGACTCAGAATTTTAAAATAATATTTAATGAATTAAGATTTAAGTCCGACATAATTTTGAATTTTAAAGACTCTGAGATTTTGAAAAAAAAAATTTAAATTCTCCACCTCGATTAATTATTCCTATTTTAATTATTTGAAGAGAATTCCGACATAATTTTGAATTTTATTTAAAAACGAATTTATCCCAATTTATTATTCCAAGTCTTGAAGATATTTTTGGGTTTCGTTATTTAATTCAGATTTGAATTTTTATTTTAAATTTATTTTAATTGCATCGAGTTAAGGTCGAAAAGCGGGTTTCAGAAATTATTTTTGGGTAGAAATTTTGACTTTATTTTACAAACTCCACACTCCATCTCCCCAATCATCTCCTATCCCCTGTTGCATCTTTTAAAGCCCATCCCTCTATCCCTCTTTTCATTCTTCACCATCCCCATTCACATCATCTGTTGCACCTCACCTACTCCATTTCACTTCCAAATTTCATCTCCATCACCTCATCTTCCTGCACTCCCTCTTGTTCACTAACAACACCACCACCAACAGCCTCACATGCCATCACCATCATGTGTTCGTCGCCAACGGTTGCCCCAAGCACCACCACCCCACCTTTGTTTCTTTCCTGAGCCGAGAACCACTGTCGCCACCCCGTCCCTCCTTCTTCCTCGAAGGGAAGAAGAAACAGCGTCCACCCACACCTCCTCTGACGTCCATCACCACCCCGAAGCCGCCTAGAATTCCTCCAGCACTACCGCCGAGCCACCGGAGCTCCACCTCCTCTGTTCGTGCACGAACAACGTCTCGGTAAGCCGTTCTCCTCCATTTTCGATCAAAACCTTCCCCAAGCTACACCATCATCCTCACCCACGTCCAATACAGGTGCGAGAAGCCACCCCGTGCCTCCGACGACGCCCAGAACCTCGATCGAGAGCTCCGACTTCACAAACACCTTCGGTGAGCTTCGTTCCTTCTTCAGCCCCATTTAATTTTTTTTTGTTTATCATGGTCGGTAAGAGAGGGTAAGAGGCGAGTGCGGGGACGTGGTTGAGCTTGAGAGCTCCAGCGAGCTCGGGAGCGGGTGAAGCCGAGAATGGAGCACGTGTGAGCGCTGGTGAGTGAGAGCTGCGCTAGAGTGAGGGAGGTGCGAGATCCAGAGGGGCGAGGACGGGGTAAGCAAGCCGAAGCACGACGAGACGGGAGGCCGAGCTATGGTGAAGACTGCGAGCGAGCGCGAACAGAGGCGAGCACAGGAGCCTTGGAGGAAAAAGACACCCGTGGGCCCCACCTTTATTTGATTTGTTTAAATTATCAAACTGGTTTTGGGTTATAATTTAACGGCTTTGGTTCTGTTCCGTCGGATTTCAATTAAATTGGTTCGAGTTTGGGTTTAGTGTTTGGGTTCGGTTCGGTTTAATCCATTCGGTCTGGTTTTGTGTTTTATTTAATAATTTACTTATTTATTTATTCATTTATTAGATTATTTATTCGGTTACTTGTTTGATTATTATTGTTATTTAATTGTTAATTTATTTAATTGACCAATTATTGATTATTTAATTATTATTTGATTAAGTATTAAATTATATTTAAGCGAGTAGATTTAAAATATATTATTTTAGAATTATTTACCAAGTGTCTTAATTATTTGAAACAATAGAAGAAAGGTTTTGGAATAAAACTAACTTGTGCCAGATTCTTTTGACAATATGCGGCAAATACGACGTCTTGATCAATTCCTCTTCCTCTATGCTCTTCCTACCCGTACTACAACTCCATAGACCTCCTTTCTCCCAGATTGTGCACCGAAACCCTACCCCACATATCATCGAAGACACTACTCCCGTCGTCGGCGACGACGTGAGTCTGAACTAGGCGGGAGGAGAGGCGATAGAGGCTCCCGATCAACACGAGGTAGTCCACTTCATTACGTAGCACTGGATTACCCAACACTTGTAGAACTTGAAAGCGGCTCGTGCGGTGGTGAGATTCACAAATGCATAGCCGATAAGAATAGGTTCATCGGTGGCATATCTAAGCATATAGCCATGCATACTCAGTGTGTTTATTTCTTCTGATTACAATTTCAGAAAAATCACATGTTGCTGATGTTTGTAAATAATTCTGAAGACAAGACTTCAAAAGACATGTAAGAAAGCCAAATAATTGAGGAACAAACATACCTCGTACGGCGTCTCAACCGGTATCACCTTCTGATTTTGCATGTTCTGAGCTTCGTTGTTTGTCTCAGGTCCTGACCTAAGAGAAAGAGAGGGAGGGGGGGAGATTTTGGATTTGCAGCGAATGAGACGGGGAGCAAAAAGGGTAATGGGATGGGAGTGGCCGAGTGGGAAGTGAGTTAGTAGAGTGCTGTAATATTATTTACGGAAATAAATACATAATACATTATTTATTTTCATTCATTTCATTGAAGTCATCTTCTCGTTACCACTATTTTGAATATAATTGTTAGGGTTTATCAATTTTGATTTAAAATTTCTTCCAGTTCATCTTGTACATATTCAACATCAAAGATAGTATGCCCCATAACTTACGACTTGCGCTAAAAAATATAGCCGGTAAAACTTGATCGATCGGTGACATATTTAAATCTATATTCTTACCTATTCAGTGTACTTATTTATTCTCCTTACAATTGAAGAGAAATCACATGGTAATTACGATTGTAAATATTTCTGTATACAGAAATTGTCCAACTAGAGTGTACACATATTAGATGCGTGAATTTTGAAATGGACCTTTCTGCACATCCAGAATGCGCATACACTAGCTTGACATTTTCTGTATACAGAACTATGTATAAACGTACATAACAGGTGATTTCTTTTAATTCATAAGGAGTATAACTATACACAATGAATATGTGTGAATTGAGATGTAGATATATCACCGATCGAACAATTATTACTGACTATATTTTTTGGAATCATTATTTGATGTGAGTTATCAGGCATTTGGAGGTGGAGCATTCGAGTAGGGTGAGAGATTTTGATTATGAAAAAATATCCCCATACTTGATGTTTGGAGGCGTGGTGGATCGAATGTTTTGTAGGAAATGAAATAAATCAACGTTCCAAAACTGTAAGTGACAAAGTTCTTCATAGAGTCTAGACCTTTAAGAGCCGAAGTCCTTGCTTCATTGTCATAATAAAACCATCTATATAGTTTAATATTTATTCATGTTTATTTTATTGTTATTTTATTTGTTACTCTATTGTGCAGCGGGGTTTTGTCTATGCGCCAAATACGATGTCTTGATCAATTCTTCTTCCTTTCTGCTCTTCCTACCCGTACAAGAACTCCATAGACCTCCTTTCTCACAGATTGTGCACCCAAACTCCACCCCACATATTTTCTGCTCCCGTGGTCGGCGACGGCATGAGTCTGAATGGGGCGGGAGGAGAGGCGATAGAGGCTCCCAATCAACATGAGGTAGTCCACTTCATTGTGTAGTGCTGCATTACCCAACAATTGTAGGACTTGAAAGCGGCTTATGCGGTGGTGAGATTCACAAATGCATAGCCGATAATAATAGGTTCATCGGTGGCATATCTAAGCATATAGCCATGCATACTCAGTGTGTTTATTTCTTCTGATTACAATTTCAGAGAAATCACATGTTGCTGACGTTTGTAAATAATTCTAAAGACAGAAAATGCCAAGCTAGAGTATGCACAACCTAAATGCGCATAAGCTTCACACGCATCCTCGATGCGTCCTCTCTAAGGTGGCATTTTCTGTATACAGAACTATTCCCAACGTAAAGAGCATGTGATTTAAATGTAAGGCCATCTCTAAGACCTCATACTTCTGCTCAAGCATAGAAATTGCACCATCTTCATCCCCGACTAGACACTTCCATCACTCGACCTCCGCCTTCATCTTCTCAACAGTCTCACCGCCACCTTCCACGGCTCTCCTCGCAGTCATGAGTTCGATCTCTACCTACTTCAATTCCACCTCCAACTTTCTAATTTTCTCCTCGGCCTTCCCCAACTTCACCCTCCACTGCCTCTCTCTAATCTCATACTCATCCTTCACTAGCTCATACTTTGTCTTCCATCTCCCACCCATCCCAGACATGGATACGGCCTCTTCCTTCAGTCTGATGATCACCTCCTCCTTATCCTACAAGAACCACAAGTGTTCTTGACATCGCTCCTCAAGCACAAGATTATGAGCGACGAGCTGCTCATTCTCCGCCTTCATCCACTCATTTTGAGATAGCAACACGACTCAGCGCTTTGCGAGATTGGATTAGCCATTACCGGAGCAGACCTGAGATTTTAGATGTTCGAGGCGAGATAATAAAATTGGGCGCTCTGTTTAGTGCCCTGCACAAATGATTTCTCAGGTGTAATTTAGATCCAGGGCTTCAAAAGACATGTAAGAGAGCCAAAGAAAATAGAATGGAGAAGGAAGATAAACAGAAACAAAACTAAGACTTTTATGAAGAATTCAATTAATTAAAAGGCTTCCAAAGTCGGGGTTTCATGCCACAACGATAACAATGCAAGTTTTATGCTAAAGATATGAACTTTAATGTCTTTCCGTCAAATAACTTTCGTTATCAACACTTAGGTGATTAGAGGCTCTCGCATAAGTCCTAAGAGTTACTATCCAATTCATGAGCAATTCAAGTTCACAATATGAGTGGCTTTCGCTTCAATAATGCAAAGAATGAATCTCCCTAACTATCGTAAAGGATCATGCATGGGGTAGAAGACGGAATCGCATAAAAGTCAAACCTTTAATGCACTTACCTCACATTTCTATCGTCGGGCTCACCCCGACCCTAGAAGTGGGTTGACTACTCGCTCCTCATTATGCACATCATCATCATGGTTATTGAAAGAAAGCTACTTTGAATTAAAACTCCGAAAGAAAGTACAACCGAACAAGCCACTCCACTCTCGCTTTACAACTCCACTCGGCCTCCTCTCTCTCTCTCTACTCTCTATTGAAACTGAAATTCTCTGCGAAATTGGATGTTATTCGATCTAAAATTGAATACCTAAACTTAGCCCTATTGGCCTCTATTTATAGATGTCGATAAGTACTCAAAACCTTATATTTATTCTCTAAGATAAACTAAAACAAAGTAAAAGCTAAAACTTCATGGTGAAATCAGCCTCCTCATGATAGATCTGGTGTTGATGATAGGAAATATCGACCTTTGGATAGATATTGCAAGCTTTGGATATAATTCTATCAAAATCGGAGTCGAATTCCTCTGCTGGCATGGTCGATATCAACCCTTAGACATCGATATCGACCCTTCCAAAACCTTATCTCGAGCTTCTCCTTCTCCTACTCGAACTGGCACTCGACTTCTATCAAATTGTTCAATCTGGCAGCATCGATATCGACCCCCAGACGTCGATATCGACCTCTTCTGTGTCGATATGCTCTGTTTCCCTTTTCTGCTCGATTCCTATATCTCTGATGTACTCGATGTCGAGGTCTTTAGTCGATTTCGACCTCTTCAGAAGACTTCGAGTTCTTTTTCCGCTCTTCCGAATTCATCTATTTTTATCCTGTTTTTTGCGAAATCACATGGAAACTCGTGCAAACCCATATATTTGACATTTAAGCATAAACTACACTATTCCCATGTTTTCCCATTAATATGCATGCAAAAGACAATAAAATGGATTCATGTGTGCGTAGAAAATATGGCAATTTGCGCGCACATCAAACACCCCATACTTAAGCTTGCTTGTCCCCAAGCAATACTTTTAATGGTCATTCAGGGGAAGAAAGTAAACCCTCAACATCATAGATTCATTTTTCATATGTCCCTACAATCAATTGCCATCCTCGAGAAGGTACTTATGTCAACCAAGTCCATGCCTATGCATAAAAAGCAATTTCATATTCATAAAGGAGGTAATATGCAAAAAACAATTTTAGCAACATAGCATTAATAATCAAGAGGACTTTTTTTTTCAAGCCTGTGAGAAGTGGATTGGTAAAAGGCTAATGGTGTGCTAATATTTGGCCATGTGGTGTTAAATCCGGGGAATATTTTTTCAAGCCCGGATACTTAGTACTTCGGACTCCTCACCTTATGTGTCCCATCCTTCGGAACTATTATCTCAACGCAAGCAGGGTCGACCTACCTTTATCTCCTGAGGTGATCGGATTTTTTCTCGCTCATTTACTTTTCCATATTTCATAATTGTATCATTCCTGCCAACAACTTCATAAATGCACAACTCCATACAACTCCAAAGATGACATCCATTAAAAAAAACTTTGTCCCCGGATAGGGTATAAGGTAAAAAATGGGCAATATGTGTATATGTGGAGCAATAATGATAATGATAAGTCTCATATATGGCTTTGTGAATATGCATAGGTAAGGCTAGGATATGAACTTTGCTTGTATGGAATTTTTATAAAAAGTCCTCCATCATCTTATCATGCATATGTAAAAAGCAACTTCAAATTTTCATCTCCTTTAAGTTTTTTTCTCTTCTTGCACTTCATTGGGACTTCCCTTAACTAGGCAATCTCATGTTATATCTCTAATGAATCTAATTTTGCATCATAGAGCTCTTTTTTATACTTCCATGACTCTTTCTTTTCCAAAATTTTTGATGGGGGTCATTTTTCTCTCTCTGTTTTTTTTATGCATTAAAATAAATATGCAACCCTAATCTAAGTATGAATATGCAAGTAAGCCTTTCCCCCACCCCATACTTAAAATTTACAGTGTCCTCACTGTATTAGAACTAGGGTTAAGAAGAAAACTTACTAAACCGTCACAAATTTCAGGAGTCGAAGAAGACAACAGGGAAGGTCGATATCGAACCTTTACATCGATATCGATGTCTCTCTTGATTTTCGTTCAGGTTTCAGGGTGATTTGGCCTCGATCACAAACCCTATCCATGTCGACCTTAAGGTCGATTTCGATGTCTGACATCGATTTCGATGCCTTTCTGTGTGCTTTTCTCTTTCCTGCAATTTGAAAACTAAACACAAAATATGCAAAACAATAAAGTGTCTAAAACCAAAACAAAAGGCCGTCTAAAATCAAAACTAAGTCTTTGTTACAAGCTCTAGATTTTTAAGTCGCTAGGCCGACTTTTTCTTTTGCGCTTCTCAAGGTGGCATCTGCAGAGCCCATGTGGCTTGGGCCTCAAATATCACTCCTTTCTTGTCCCGCAGCTGCATTCCACCGGGATTGATTTGATTCACCATGAATGGACCTAAGTTCTTAGCCTTGAATCTTGTAGGGAACCAATGGTCCTTAGACTTGGCAACATAGACCTTGTCTCCTATCTCATATTGGCTTGAACCATCATCGGATACCCTACATAAGCGCACATGCCAAGGCACACCTCTTCCAAATAATGATAAGTCCTTAATTGTAATTGAACAAGAAGAATCCGTACCTTGACTTACCTTCTTCTCTATCTGTGGCTCAGGTCGATGTCGATGTTCGGAGGTCGATATCGACCCCTGTTGTACACCTGGAGGATCTGTCGATTTGGAGAGTTTTGACTCGATATGATCAGCTCGATTTCGACCCTTAGAGGTCGATATCGAGGTCTCATTGCCTCCATTCTTAGTGTTGATGGTGGTCGATTTCGATAGGGCATGGTTGATATCGACCCTTGACCCCGATTTCGATGCTTCCTCTTTTCCTCCGTCGACCCCATACTTATGACCTGTCACAAAATCTTGAACATTAGTGGTCGATATCGACTTACCTGGGTCGATTTCGATGTTCTGTTGAGCCCCATCGTTCAAGATTGCTTCAACTTCCTCTACTTGGGCTTCATTGATGGCTTTTATCTCCATTGGCCCTTGACTTTGCACCGTCTTGTTGAAGGAATACTCTATTACTTCATCACTAATTGTGAGTGAGAGCAATCCTTTCTTCACGCTAATGTTGGCATCGACGGTTGCTAGGAATGGCCTACCTAAAATAATTGGACAAGCAGGGTCCTCCGCTATATCAACAACTAGGAAATCAGCAGGGACAAAGAATTTACCTACTTGTACTGACACATCCGTCACTATCCCAGTTGGAATCACTACCGTATTGTTAGCCATGTACAACCTTGCATCCACGGGCTCCAGAGGACCTATCTTTACCTTGTGCCAAATGGTTAGTGGCATCATGCTAACGCTAGCGCCCAAGTCAACTAAAGCATTAAATTTGAATTGACCTAGACATATAGCGATAGAAAACTTACCTAGGTCCGCCCGCTTTTGTGGTAGCTCTAACCTGTTGCATTCCTCTGCGATCTCAAAGAGCAATCGCTTCTTACCCAAGATATCCTTAAGGAACCTTACATAAGATGGCATCTCGTGAAGTGCCACTGTGAATGGTATAGAGACATTAAGCCCTTGGAGCATCTTCACGAACCGTTGGAACTTCTTTTCCGCTGGGTCCTTAGTAACCTTTCTAGTTGGGAATGGCAACACCTTCTTCCTTCCCGCGGCTGCAGTGAGGTCGATATCGACATTAGTAGGGTCGATATCGACTGGAGGAGTCGATTTCTGTGGTGACGCAAAATTAGGGTCGACATCGACAGGAGGGTCGACATCGATGTCACCTTGGTCGATATCGACAGGGGGGTCGATATCGACGCCTTTTCTGGCTTATTCTCCTCCGCTTTTTGCTCGGGCATTTGTAATTGACGCCCACTCCTTAGGTTTACTGCCGCAATGTGACCAGTGGTTTTGCCCTTTTGGTTTGGCACAGTGGATCCAGGGAGCGATCCTGACGCCTTGGGCATTGCTTCCGCCAATTGACTCATTTGAGTCTCCATGTTGCGCTTCCAAACGTCGATCTTCCCAAGTCTAGAATTAATGCCCTACAGCTGAGTATGGACTGAGTTATTGGCTTGTTTGAACTCAGCGTGGTTCCTCCGCATCTCATCAAGGATGATTTGTAGGTCATCTTTCTTATTCTCCCGCTCAAGGTGCCCTGGTGCCATATATGTTGGGGGATCCCTTTGATAGAACCTTTGATCACCCTAATTTTGTTGATTGCCCCCTCCAGAGGGGCCTCTCATCCATTTGACCTCCTCATGTTGTTCTGCCATGGATACTTGCTCAGTATGTGGACAGGCACTGGTGTTATGCCTTATTGAACCACACTCCTGACAAGGTTGATTGTTGCTCAGGAACCTTACTTGGTTTTGAAGGCGGCGTGTTTGATTGTTATGGAATTGTTGTCGCACTTCAGGATCTATCTCCCTTAGAGGCTCATATAGTTGCATAGATGGGGTAGGCCTTGCATCATAGGCTGCAGCAGCCCCATAGGTGTTGTAAAAGTTCACTAGCTTCTCAATGGTCTCCCATGCCTCCGTTGGTGTAAGCTCAATGTACCGATAGGAGGTATATGAATTGATCCTCTCCTTATTCGGTGCATCAAGGGCGTTATAAAAGATCTCTTGGATGACATATGGAAGTTGCCCATGCGTCGGGCATGATCTCAGCAAGTCCTTAAAGCGCTCCCACGCCTGTGCTATGGTTTCACCTGGCTTTTGTTTGAAAGTCGTGATCCTTTGTCGTAGCATCGCCGTTTTAGAAGGTGGGAAGAATTTGTTCAAGAATGCATCTTTCACCTCCGCCCATGTCCTTAGCGATCGTGGAGCCAAACTTTCAAGCCATTGTAATGCCTTTCCTGCCAAAGACCATCGAAAAGATTTTAGTCGCACATACTCTAAGTTTACTCCATCAGCAACTGTTTCACATAAGTCCATAAAAGTAGAGATGTGTTGCAGGGGGCATTCATTATGTCTTCCTTCAAAATTATTTCTTTTAATCTCATATAGGAAGTTAATTTTCAATTCATAGTTAGAGTGAGGAATTATAATGGCACATTCAGGAACATGAAGCGGCGGATGCATGTATTGCATCGCCGTCTGTGGATACTGATTTAGCCGCTCTTGGGCTTGTCTGCGCGCATCCTCCTCCCTATCAGCACGGGCTCGCTCAGCAGCAGCAGCGGCCCTTTTAGCAGCGATTGTAGCATTGTGGTCCTCGATCTCCTTCCTCAACCGCTCTGTGATCTCAGCCCGCGTCTCGTTGTCAGCCATGATGCGTATTGCTTTGTTGCGAAGATGGTAGAAACGTTCAGGCTCATTAATTGGTTCCAGGATAGGTCCGCGATCAGAACGTCGCATAAACCTGCAAAATAAGCTTAGAAAAAGATCGTGATTAACTTAGGTGGCGATTGATTGCCTCCCCGGCAATGGCGCCAATTTGTTCGCTGTAGGGGGAGTGTGAGTAATGTAGGAGATTCAAATAAAACAAAGCACAACTAGACTATCTCCCTGTCCCAAACAAATAATACAAGAATCCCCTCCCTTGTAGTAGTAGGGTAATTCAGGATCGAATCCACGAGGAGGTATGTCAGCGCTTCCTTTGTTGTACTCACGATCAAGGCTTTCGACCTCAGCAGACACTCGATATCGATGTTACAGGTCGATATCGACCTCAGTTCTGGTCGATTTCCTAGCGCAGTTCCTGCAGAAGAAAAAACAGCAAGTCGACATCGAACAGATACCTCGATATCGATGTTAGACCTCGATATCGACCCTTATGGTCGATTTCGATGCTTGTCACAGAAACTTTTTTTGTAACCAATTTGTCGGAAAAGAGTCCGAAAAAAATAGAATGGAGAAGGAAGATGAACAGAAACAAAACTAAGACTTTTATGAAGAATTCAATTAATTAAAAGGCTTCCAAAGTCGGGGTTTCATGCCACAACGATAAAAATGCAAGTTTTATGCTAAAGATATGAACTTTAATGTCTTTCCGTCAAATAACTTTCGTTATCAACACTTAGGTGATTAGAGGCTCTCGTATAATTCCTAAGAGTTACTATCCAATTCATGAGCAATTCAAGTTCACAATATGAGTGGCTTTCGCTTCAATAATGCAAAGAATGAATCTCCCTAACTTTCGTAAAGGATCATGTATGGGGTAGAAGACGGAATCGCATAAAAGTCAAACCTTTAATGCACTTACCTCACATTTCTATCGTCGGGCTCACCCCGACCCTAGAAGTGGATTGACTACTCGCTCCTAATTATGCACATCATCATCATTGTTATTGAAAGAAAGCTACTTTGAATTAAAACTCCGGAAGAAAGTACAACCGAACAAGCCACTCCACTCTCGCTTTACAACTCCACTCGGCCTCCTCTCTCTCTCTCTACTCTCTATTGAAACTGAAATTCTCTGCGAAATTGGATGTTATTCGATCTGAAATTGAATACATAAACTTAGCCCTATTGGCCCCTATTTATAGATGTCGATAAGGACTCGAAACCTTATCTTTATTCTCTAAGATAAACTAAAACAAAGTAAAAGCTAAAACTTCATGGTGAAATCAGCCTCCTCATGATAGATCTGGTGTTGATGATAGGAAATCGCGACCTTTGGATAGATATTGCAAGCTTTGGATATAATTCTATCAAAATCGGAGTCGAATTCCTCTGCTGGCATGGTCGATATCGACCCTTAGACATCGATATCGACCCTTACAAAACTTATCTCGAGCTTCTCCTTCTCCTACTCGAACTGGCACTCGACTTCTATCAATTTGGTCGATCTAGCAGCATCGATATCGACCCCCAGACCTCGATATCGACCTATTCTGTGTCGATATGCTCTGTTTCCCTTTTCTGCTCGATTCCTATGTCTCTGATGTACTCGATGTCGAGGTCTTTAGTCTATTTCGACCTCTTCAGAAGACTTCGAGTTCTTTTTCCGCTCTTCCGAATTCATCCATATTTATCCTGTTTTCTGCGAAATCACATGGAAACTCGTGCAAACCCATATATTTGACATTTAAGCATAAACTACACTATTCCCATGTTTTCCCATTAATATGCATGCAAAAGACAATAAAATGGATTCATGTGTGCGTAGAAAATATGGCAATTTGCGTGCACATCACCTGCACAAATGATTTCTCTGGTGTAATTTAGATCCAGGGCTTCAAAAGACATGTAAGAGAGCCAAATAATCGAGGAACAAACATACCTCGTATGGCGCCTCAACCGATATCACCTTTTGATTTTGTATATTCTGAGCTTCGTTTTTTGTCTCAGGTCCGGACTTAAGAGAGAGAGAGCGAGAGAGAGAGAGGGGCGAGAGATTTTGGATTCGTAGCAAAGGAGACGGGAAGCGGAAAAGGCGATGGGATGGGAGTGGCCGAGTGGGAAGTGTGTTAGTAGAGTGTTGTAATATTATGTACGGAAATAAATACATAATAAATTATTTATTTTCATTCATTTCATTGAAATCATCTTCTCGTTACCACTATTTTGAATATAATTTATAGGGTTTATTAATTTTGATTTAAAATTTCTTCCAGCTCATCTTGTACATATTCAACATCAAAGATACTATGCCTCATAACTTACGACTCGCGCTAAAAAATATGGTCGGCGACGACATGAGTCTGAATGGGGCGGGAGGAGAGGCGATAGAGGCTCCCAATCAACACGAGGTAGTCCACTTCATTGTGTAGCGCTGGATTACCCAACACTTGTAGGACTTGAAAGCGACTCATGCGGTGGTGAGATTCACAAATGCATAGCCGATAATAATAGGTTCATCGGTGGCATATCCAACCATATAGCCATGCCTAATCAGTGTGTTTATTTCTTCTGAGTACAATTTCAGAGAAATCACATGTTGCTGACGTTTGTAAATAATTCTAAAGACAGAAAATGCCAAGCTAGAGTATGGACATCCTAAATGCGCATAAGCTTCACACGCATCCTCGATGCGTCCTCTCTAAGGTGGCATTTTCTGTATACAGAACTATTCCCAACGTAAAGAGCATGTGATTTAAATGTAAGGCCATCTCTAAGACCTCATACTTCTGCTCAAGCATAGAAATTGCACCATCTTCATCCCCGACTAGACACTTCCATCACTCGACCTCCGCCTTCATCTTCTCAACAGTCTCACCGCCACCTTCCACGGCTCTCCTCGCAGTCATGAGTTCGATCTCTACCTACTTCAATTCCACCTCTAACTTTGTAATTTTCTCCTCGACCTTCCCCAACTTCGCCCTCCACTCCCTCTCTCTAATCTCATACTCATCCTTCACCAGCTCATACTTTGTCTTCCATTTCCCGCCCGTCCCAAACATGGACAAGGCCTCTTCCTTCAATCTAATGATCACCTCCTCCTTATCCTCAAAGGACCACAAGTGGTCTCGGCATCGCTCCTCAAGCACAAGATTGTGAGCGACGAGCCGCTCATTCTCCGTCTTCATCCACTCATTTTGAGACAGCAACTCGACTCAGCGCTTCGCGAGATTGGATTAGCCATTACCGGAGGAGACCTGAGATTTTGGATTTTCGAGGTGAGATAATAAAATTTGGTGCTCTGTTTAGTGTCATGCATAAATGATTTCTCATGTGTAATTTCGATCCAGGGCTTCGAAAGACATGTAAGAAAGCCAAATAATCAAGGAACAAACGTACCTTGTATGGCGCCTCAACCGATATCACCTTCTGATTTTGCATATTCTGAGCTTCGTTGGTTTGTCTCAGGTCTGGACCTAAGAGAGGGAGAGAGAGGGGGAGGGGTGATGTGCGGGCAAAATACCATATTTTGCATATACTTTTACTTCGATTTCATCTATATTTTCATGCATATTGATTGGGAAAGCATAAGATTAGTGTAGTTTATGTTTATTTGTCAAATATAGAGGTCTACATGAGTTTTTATGTTATTTCGCAGAAATTGAGGCAAAATTGGAGCGTTTTGGACAAGAGAAGAAAAGCTGGAAAATTACTCGAAGTCTACTGAGGAGTCGAAATCGACCATAAGACTCGACATCGAGTGGAATTTGAACACCGAAAATCGAGCCAGAGGAAGAACAATGCAACTCGACACAAACTGGTCGACATCGACTGAAGCTATCGATATCGAGTGCCCCAAATCAAGTGAAGTGATAGAGTTCGAGTGCAAATCCGAGGTCAAGTAGAGTTGGCTCGAGATAGAAGAGAAGTGGTCGATATCGACTGGACCCTGTCGATATCGAGTGCTGCTGTAGACAGATCCGACGCTATTTTGATAGAATTCTATCCGAAGGAGTTTACATCTATCCTAAGTCGAGATCTTTTATCTTTCCCATCAGACTTTTTATCCTTTAGGGTGAATTGATATTTACCTAAAGTGATTTTAGTTGTTTACTTTATTTAGTTTTATCTTAGGAATAAAGATAGATTTTCTTATCCTTGGATAGCGAGGTTTGAAATCTATAATTAGAGGCCATTAGGGCTGAGTTTATCATCATCCGAAATTCAATTCAAAGCATTCAATTACATACTATCGCATAGAGTTAGAGAGAGATAGAGAGGCCGAGTGGAGTAGAGGAGAGCGAGAGCGGATTTTGCTTTGTTCGGTTGTACTCTTTCGTTTGTAATTTCAATTCAACTAGTTTATTTTTCCATGATGATGATGTCAATGATGATGAAGCACGAGCAGTTCCCCTACTTCTGGGTCGGGGTGAGCCCGACGATAGCCATGTAAGTTTATGCATCAAAGGTATGATTTTTATGCGATTCCGTCTTCTATCATATATGCATGATTCTTCTAGGAAAGTACTAGGCGATCCTTATTTGCATCATTGAAGCGAAAGCCAATCATATTGTGAATTTAGATTAATTATGAAATTAGATAGTAACTCTTAGGGTTTATGCGAGAGCCTCTAAATCACCTAATTCTTAGTAACGAAAGTTAATTGACGGAAACGCATCATCTTTCAGGAATTTGACATAAGTCTTATATGGTTATCGTTGTGGCATAAATCCCCGATCTTGGAGGTTCTTTAGTTTATTAAATTCATAAAAAACTGAGTTCTTATTCTGTCCATTTTTCCCTCATCATTCTCATATTCTTCGGACACTTTTCCGACAAAAATTGGTGACGTTTACAGTTTCTGAAAAGACTCAAAATCGACTGCAGAGGTCGATATCAAGTGACTGACCCGATATCGAGTGCTCTGCTCAACGTCGACTGTTTCTTTTGTCTTCTGCAAGAATTTGTTGGAAATCGACTGAAACTGCTGTTGATATCGACTGATCTACTCGATATCGAGTGATCTTCTGGAGTCGAAAGAGAACGTGATTGCAGGCTTAGGAATCGCTGACTTACCTCCTCGTGGATTCGATCCTGAATACCCTACTACTACATCGGGAGGGATTCTTGTAATTTTTTTTGCTTGGACATGGAGTTGGTTTGGTTTATATTTTATTGATAAATGCATCGAACTAGTTTCCCTCCCCTAACAAGGGGCGAGAGATTTTAGATTTGCAGCGAAGGAAACGGGGAGTGGAAAGGGCGATGGGATGGGAGTGGCCGAGTGGGAAGTGAGTTAGTAGAGTGCTGTAAAATTATTTATGGAAATAAATAATATTATTTTCATTCATTTCATTGAATCGTTACCACTACTTTGAATATAATTGTTAGGGTTTATCAATTTTGATTGAAAATTTCTTCCAGCTCATCTTGTACGTATTCAGCATCAAAGATAGTATGCCCTATAACTTACGACTCACGCTAAAAAATATAGCCGGTAAAACTTGATCGATCGGTGACATATTTAAATCTACATTCTTACCTATTCAGTGTACTTATTTATTCTCCTTACAATTGAAGAGAAATCACATGGTAATTACAATCGTAAATATTTCTGTATACAGAAATTGTCCAACTAGAGTGTACGCATCTTGGATGCGTGTATTTTGAAATGGACCTTTGTGCACATCCAGAGTGCGCATACACTAGCTTGACATTTTCTGTACACCGAACTATCTACAAAAATGTACATAACAGGTGATGTCTCTTAAATCATAAGGAGTATAACTAGACACACTGAATATGTGTGAATTGAGATGTAGATATATCACCGATCGAACTATTATTAGTAACTATATTTTTTAAATGTCGGGAAATTGCATGTTGTAATTGCCGGGAAATTGAACTTTTGTAATTATCGGGAAAGTCGGATTTCTTGGACCAACTTCCAAATGCACTACTCTAACCACTATCATATGATGGAGATAAGACAAAGCTCTCCTGCATCGGAGGGCTACGGATAGGAATATGGCTAACACTATTCGCTCAATGCTTCATTAAGACATCAAACGAAATTTTCGGGATAGCTAGGAAGCGGTACTGTCTGGTCATAACTTATGACTCCCATGTCTTTCACCAGCAGCCTTGGAACCCCCTCCTCTCCCTCCCTACCACTACTGTGGCTACTATCTCCCCTCTCCTCCCCATACCGCCTCACTTGTTCCACCACCGGCAGTCCCAGATGAAACACCCATCCGCCCTCGAATCGCTACTTCTACTACCTGCACTACTAATCCTACTAAGCGCTCAATGCACAAAATCGAAGAGATGATGTTCCTACTAGTAAAAGTAAATGCTTAGAATTTATTTTTTACTTACCAATAAAAAGATAAGCGCTCAATGCACGAAATCGTTGATCGATGTTACTACTAGTAAAAGTAAATGCTTAGAATTTATTTTTCAGTTACGAAAATAATTAAACAATAAATAATTACCAAAAGAAATAAATCATATAAAATATTTAAACAATAACTACTAAACAATAAATAAATACAAATAGAAATAATAATTTATATAATTAAAATAATTAAGGAACATAAATTAAATTAATTAATTATGTAATAATTTATTTAATTATATAATAATGTATATAATTAAATAATTATGTATGGAAAATAAATAACAATTTATATAGAATAAATATAGCACATTTTAAGGAACATAAATTAAATAATTATTTATTTATATTGTTATAAATAAATAAATTAATATAAGTAAAGAAAAAAATAAATAATAAAATATAGTAACTTAAAATAAATTAAATAAAAATAAATAATAATTTATATAAATAAATAGTTATGTATGTAAAATAAATAATAATCTATATAAACACATTAAAATTACATCTGTAGCTTTCCTCGCCCCCCCCCCCCCCTCGTCGGATAATTATGTACGTCAAATAAATACTAATTTTTAAAAAAATATATAAATATATTTAAAAAAATCATTTTTGAATAAAAAATCTAAATAAATAATAGATTAATAAATTAAAAAAACTAATAATGAAGATAAATAAAAGAAAAAATTGTAAAAACAAGTTAATTTTATATTATAAAAATAAAAAGATATATTAATTGAACAAATAATTAACAAATGAAAAACACTTAAATGTAATAATAAACATAAATTAAATAATTATTTATTTATAATGAACATAAATTAAATAAAAATAAATTAAATAATTATTTATTTATATTATTATAAATATATTAATTAATATAATTAAAGAAAAAATAACTTATCAAATAAAGTAAGTACATATAAATTAAATAAAAATAAATAATAATTTATATAATTAAATAGTAATTAATTTATGAAGGGCACACACCAAGAAATGAGGACACTGATTTGCTCCACTCGTTTGCCAAGGTTGAGTCCCCAGGAAAAGTTGTTCTTTCCGGGACACTTTACCAGAACAATGTGAAAGAAGTTTTTAACATCCTCAATCTTGTGCGGTCGAAATTCACGAAGCTTGAAACTTCTAGGGTGATAAGGAAGAGAATTATGAGTTTTATGGAATTCTCAGGGTCGAGGAAACAGTCGAAGGTAAATGGAGATGCTCCCTTCTACAATTTGGTGGAGCACACTCTCCAACAGGATGCTGATAGAAGAAAATCAACAGTTATCAAGGCTCTGAGAGAGATGACCTCTCGAGTCCTACATTGCTACAGGGGAGACTTCCTGGCGTAGGGAGGAAATCGAGTTTAAAATATAAAGAATATAAGTAAACCGAATCCTAGTCCATACAAATAAAATTCAAGACTTCCTCCCGTTGTGAAAGAAGCTTGACATTTTCTGTATACAGAATTATCTACAAACGTCAAAACAAGTGATTTCTCTAAAATCATAACTCTGTATCATCAAACATTAGCCACTACCGGTATCGTCTTGACATTTTCTATGGTTTCTTCACTGTTGACCTCAAGGGTGATTTTCTTGCCAGTGTCCATCTCCACTTAGATCTGCATACTACCCAAAGTTTGGTCCACCGCGCCCCCAATCATCATGTATTTAGATTGTTTTTTATATTCAAAATCTCTCAACCAACTTGACCGCTCCACCTCCAAATGCATGATGACACGCACCAAGTAATAAGTCTTTAAAAATAAAGCCGTTAAGAATAGGTCCATTGGTGACATATATAAGCATTTACTCATGCCTACTTAGTGTGCTTATTTCTTCTCATTACAATTTCATAGAAATCGCATGTCGTTGACGTTTTTAAATAGTTCTTTATACAGAATATGCCACTCTAGAGTGTACACATCCTGAATGCGCATAAGCTTTCAACGCATCCTAGATGTGTAGCCTCTATGGGGGCATTTTCTGTATACATAACTATATTCAAACGTAAAAAACGTGTGATTTCTTTGAAAATGTAAAGAGAATAAATGAACGCGCTCAATTAATTGAGATGCCCACCTTTATCGTTTTTACCCCAACAACCGCCACCCTCCTTCTCCTAGGCCCATCCACCACCTCCTCCATTACCACCTGAAGTCCCCAAGCCACTTCCACCGTTACTCCCGCCTTTATCATTATTACCCCAACCACTCTTATCCTTGACCGGTCCACCACTACCCCAACCACCTTCTTGATTATTGGTGCTATGGTAGAAAGTTACCTATTTACCCCAGATGCATCAGATGAACTTTTCCAATCATTTACTTCAGTTGAATCGATTTTGTTGGCCGCCCAACTCTCAACAGCACTTCCCCGACCACCAACATCCTTCCATTGTGACTCCTCTGTAACCTTACCCCATGTTGAATTTCCATCTGTTGTTCCCTCGAAGGGTTTCTGCTAACCTCGTCCAAATGACCCACTATTCCAACCGGCAGATGTACTAGGTAGATTTAGTAGAGGTTCGGACTGACTAGTAGTATTTTCCTCACCACTGGGTTCAGAACCTCCCCACCCAACAGTGGAAGCGTTTGCGCCAGATGAACAACCCCAACCTCTGCAGTTGCCACCACCACGTCTTCGCGTTCTTCACCACCAGCTCCACTTGGTTCAGGAGGCGGCTTCCCCCAGCCACCGCTGCCAGCATCCGCAACTTTAGTCTTACCCCACCCGCTTCGACCCCCTTCTACATCCTTGGTACCGGCTGCCGAACCTCCGCAACCACCAGCGGACGCTTTCCTACCTGATGAGCTTCTCCAACCGATACATTCATTTGTAACACTTGAAGCTACCCAGTCACTTCTAGCACATGTCGCGTACGTTTCTAAATAGTTCTATATACAAAATATGCGAAACTAGAGTGTACACATTAGATGTCCTCCTTTTTTGCAGTCCATTTCCCAATTGAATCCCCGCCCCCCCCCCCCCCCCCCCCCCCAGCCTCCTCTATTTACCCTAGATGCATCAGATGAACTTTTTCATTCATTTGCTTCAGTTGAAACGATTTTGTTGGCCGCCCAACTCTCAACAGAACTTCCCCAACCACTAGCATCCTTCCACTGTGAATCCTCTGTAACCTTGCCCCATGTTGAATTTCCATCTGTTGTTCCCTCAAAGGGTTTCTGCTATATAGAGTTGCGCATTTCTCACTGCTTCCCTTAACATCACAAGTCGTACTTGGAGCCATGCTTCTTCCCCTAGTCCCAGCGAGTGCGCAAGTGCTCGAAATCCGCAATTTCCATCAGGCTTCACATCCAGCACGTGGTCGATAAATCCGACAATGAAGGGATCTGGACTGTCCTCGCCAAAGTTGAAAGGACGGATGATATTCGTGACCTCTGTGCGCGTGGACAGCGTACCCCTGGATGCCCCACGACCTCGACGCCCACGTCCCCTCCCACGTGTTGGAGCACGTGTTGACATTTCTAGCAAAGGAGATGATGTACTAGACGCTCCCCTTCCTCGTCCCCTGCCTCTCGACGGACGACCTGCTATACTCTGTGGTGCACATGAACCACGTGATGATCAGGGTGTAGTCGGGTCGACCCCGATTGGAGGATGTTGCTGGTCGCTCCCAATGGGAGGTTGTGGCTCCTCCCTCCCTATAGTAGGTTGTGGCACATTGCTCCCTGTCGGTGGGTGTTCCTCCTCGTCTGATGATGATGGATCGGCCAGCAGTCACCGCTCTAGTGTTACATGCTCGAAGAAGGACATTTGGCGCCTTATATTGTTCTGTGTCTTCTTAGGCGCGCACCCCTTCTTCGTTGAGTTCGCAATAGGAGGAGAAATGGATAACGTGCCTGGGGTTGTGACTGTCATATAATAAGTCGACAATCCGATCATATGTGCACGCGACATAAGGCCAGCTGAGTACGACTCGATCATCTGTGCTATATTCACCTCGTGAATGTCTATAGGCGGCTCATCAACAAATTCATCGTCCACGATCCTGTCCCCATACCACTCCACTTGCCGCCAAAATACGTGAACATCCTTAAGCCGGAAAATTCGGCCCTCTGCCAAAATATCTCGGACATCATGGATATAGGGCAATCCGTAGCTTGTCCTAACCCATTGGCATGTGCAACGTTTGGGTACATGGCCGCATCGAGCCGCCCACAACGCAGCATACAAGTGATCCAATGCAGGCCTTGCAACTTTTCGAATGAGTTCGACAAACATAATCTCCTGCCCATGTTCTTCGGTGGCCTCGAGCTTGATCGGGTTGAGCGTTCGACTTTTCGCTATTTCAGCACGGACATTATGGAGCTGGTCCTCAATCAATCTGTCGATATGCTCGAAGAGAGTGTCGATGCGATTTGTACTTGATTGCATTTTTCTCTTAAGCACTGCATGAGCTGATTCAACCCTGCGATATTTGTATGATTGGTGCAACATGCAATTGCTTGTATTTGTTATCTAATCTTTATTCAGTTGATGCAGAAAATATGATGTGAATATAACATAAACCAACATATTACCTCCCGGTTCCGTTGTGGACAAAATGAAGGTATTTGTCCGTCCAACAGTACACCAACTTCTCCCGTTGCACAAGCCATTTTTTCTCGAGGTACTCCATCAGCCCATTATATTGAGTCCCCCACTCGGATCTCATGTTGCATAGTCATCGGTTGTATGTTTCCTCTGCCTTAGACCTAATGAAGAGTACATAATAGTTGAGTATAACCAAATTAGCCGCAAATACAGGTAGTCAAACACTATATAGTAAAGCATACCTGATCAAACGTCTTGCAGCCCAAGTGAATCTCTTCGCAACAGGAAGTGTTTGAGCTGTCTTCCTTGCAGCCATCGCTTCGACCACATGCCACTCGCACAACATATGATGCGCATCTGGGAAGACAGTTGCAATCGCCTTTAAGAGACCTAGCTCTCTGTCGGTGATTATCGTCCCCGGACGGTAATCGCACACTCTTGCGACTTGCTGCAACACCCAAGTGTACATCTCTTCATTCTCACTTGTCATAATTGTGCAGCATAAGTGAAATGTGTGCCTTGTGCTGGTCTTGCCCACCATGTCAAGCAAAGCCTTATCGACCCTAGGAGAAAAAAATGAACGTGTTTTCAGTAATGAAGGAAAAAAACATGCAACTCGTATGGAAAGTTTTTTTAGCACGAAGGACTTACTTGTTTTTGTTGTACATCGTGTCCATCACAACAACATAGGAAAACATGTTCCACAACTTCAACGACTCCTTGTGGAAAAAAACAAGGTCTGCAAGACGTCCTTCTGCGTCTAATCAGTATTGGAAGGAGTATTCCTTGCGCATCAACTCCGACAAGAGATATTGCATCGGTGTTCGGTCCTCCAATAAGTTCTTCTTCACTCGAGCCCGTGCATCGTATATTTGACCTCTCGATGTCACGGTCGTTGGCTCGTCATAACGCAACTTCACCAGCACATCTTTCGGTCTTGCGCCCGCCTTAGTGTTGTTTCCAATGTTAGACATTTGTGATGCATCCAAACGTTCGGTGTATGAATGACCAGTCAACAAAGGAGGATGGTCGTGGTTGTGAATACCGGACACCACCTTGACCTTCCATATGCCTTTAGGAAACTCTCGACAATCCAACATGAAGTCTAACACGCCGTTTTTGGTTCTCGTATCGAGAGGGTTTTCGTCATTAACCACATCGCTATCATCTCTACCAATGTCATGATGACACTTTCGATACTTCCCATGATGCTCACATGCCAATTTCAGCCTTCCGAGCCGCCTATCCTCACTCCTCCATGACTTGAATGTGGTAACCACAAATTTCCGCCTACGAGCTCTATTACGTGCCCAATTTTTAACTGAATCCATATCTGACCATTCCTTTGTGGTTGTGAAACCAATCGTGTTATCTACTCCTTCATTGATACCATTACGGATCTACAAAATTTAATAAAATTAGGATCGAATTTGTTTCTCATTGTATTGTTGTAATCTACCGATATACAGAAACAACCAAGGACGTATTCAAAAGACTAATAAAAAGTAAGTGCTACTGTAGAAGTCTGATAAAAAAGAACATCATTTCGTCTAATCGAAGAGAATGTTGTATAGACTAATGTAGAAAAGCACTCTCATATGATTATCACCTTCAAATCAGTGTCGTGGTAATTTCGAATCGGATCAAATTCAGTTTTCTACTCCAATGGAGTATAATTCTAGTCGCAAATAAGAAGTAAGTGCAACTGTCATTGCATCTAATAGAGGATAATATTATACAAACTAATATAGAAAAACACTCGCTGTGCTAAATAAAATTTAACGTCGATTATGAATAAATTCAAAAGCGGTAAAATTTTAAATAATAGAACGTACCCGTTCATTCTCTCTTTCGCTATCGGATCTATCTTCCACATTTGACATGTTGATTGAAGAAGTAATAGTGGTTTGTGGTGATCACATAACACTTTGAATATATATAGAGAGAGCAATAGGAAGGGTACTAGCCATTGGAAGTAACGGCTAGTACATACCCACCCTGAATGCGCAGAGATCAAAGTAATGGTCTACTGGTACGCGCATCCTAGATGCCCAAAAATGAACAGATACGCACCCGGGAGTTTGCTACGGGTTTTGGTGGAATTTATTTGCGCATTCTAGATGCGCAGAATCGAACAGCTACCTAGCAAACTTCCGGGTCGGTACACTAGGATTCCAACCCGGGAGTTTGCTACAGCTTTTGGTGCTTTGGTTGTAGTTTCCACACTAGCCTCAGTACATACCTAATTGTGGTTGCTACTGCCTCGGTTTGGGGTGCGGTTCCGCTCCACTGGGCTCGGTTTTGGGGTATTTTGTGGATCGTTTTGTATCTCTTTAAAAATCGGTTTAGGCTACGAAAATGCCAGAACTCAATTTGTGGTAAGCATAAGACGAGGGATGCGGTGATTTGTAAAAGGCCGATTGAGGTGTTGCGGTGGCAGTGTTAACGTCGGAGGGAGAAGGTGTCGTGGTCATACAGAGACAAGGTTTGCCGACAAATTCAATTCCGAAATAAACCAAATCCAAGTTACTAAACAAAGCCAATAATTTCAAAATACAACAATACATTCTACATGAACGATTGACAAGTCAAGTATCATACAAACTTGCACAATACTAAACAACTACGGGCACTGAGATGGCTTGTAAAGGCCTAGATTTTAAAATCTTAAATTTTTGGGAAAAGGAAATTAAAAATAAATTTAAACGGATTTAAACGGATATATTTAAAAAATAACTCGTCTTTAATTTAATAAATCAAATTCGAAGCTATTAAAACGAATTCCGGCCCAAACTTGAACCTTCTAAGATCGATTTCGTCTTTTTCTCGGGATCCAAAAAATTTCTTCAGATAACGATATTTCTTTTTGGTTTTAAAAACAAATTGATCGAGAGAGCGGGATCCGGGAAATCAACGTCGGAAATTCAAATTCCCGACTCGAGACCACAATTCCGTCATATTCTCCCACTCTTATCTAATCCCACTCATCTCCTCCCCCTTTTGGCAAATCTCTTCCTCTCCTACCCTCCATCTCTTCTTTGATTCCACTTGTTTTGGAAAACAAACAACACAACCCACCTGACCTATCTTTGAATTGGCTGAAGAGATTCACTTTTCCCCTTCACAAAAATCAGAAGAGTTGTCCACCCTTCACCTTTCCATTTCAAAAATATCAAACACACCCTTATCCCCCTTTCCTCCTTATATGCCGAGAGCAGGGGCTCTCCTCCTCCTCCATTTTGGCTCAGCCACCACCACCATACCTACACCTCTCCACCACCACACCGACACCACTGTCAGCCTCCCTCGCTACCGTCGCCGGCCACCTTCGAAGCCGTAGCCCCCACCTCATTTTCCTTTGCTTTCCAAGAGCACACACGGTAGCAGCTTCAACCCTCTCGCCTCATCCTCCTTCCACTTTGAACCAGTAGCATAGGCTTCCCTCGACACCTCCTCGGAGCCCACATATCGCAGCAGCCAGAAGAACCCCGAGGATGCAGCCAGTGTCCTCCATCCCGCCCCTGCTTTTCCCTTCGCCTCGGTAATGTTCGATCCTGCTCATTCTTCTTTCCTTCACCTCTTATCAGCCCCAAAGCTCCGTCTTTAATCCTCCTACCTTCATTCTAAGACAAGACAGAGCATCTCCAGCCCCTGACGGAGCAAATCGAGCCACCTTGAGCTTTTCTGGCGAGAACTTCAAGTCGTTGTAAGCTTCCTCTCCTACCCTATTTTTGTGTCTCTTGATGTGCTTTCATAATGCTTGATGTCGGGGAGGTTTTGTGTGGGTCGAGTGAGAGCCGCCTGAGGAGCCTCTTCTTTCTCTTTTTCTTCCTCCAGAAGTCGAACCAAGGTTGAAGGAGGCTCTGTTTCTGCGTTTAAAAAAAGGGGAAGGAAGGCCGATCCGAGCTCGTCCCTTCCGCGGACAACCGTCATCCCAGGGCTCCATCAAATGTTGGATCCTGCTGACCGAGACGAATCTCAATCGGGGAGGCTCTTTAAGCCATGTAAACCCGCCTTTCCCCTTTCGAGCAAGAGCCGACATTTGATGGAGCTCTGGGAGGACGGTGGTACGCGGATAGCACGAGCACAGATCGGCCCATGTTTTGGTATGCTAATGATAATCTCGTCGCACATCTCAGGTAAACCCGATCGTCTGAACTCGCTCGAATTCAAGTTGATCCCAGAATTCGCCATCATGGGATTTTCCGAACGGGTTTTGTCAATATTAAATACTTAGAGTTTACAACATGAGTTCCATACAAACATCAATTCAAGGTACTATGGCAAGTTGATTCACACCTTCTAGAGTTCTAATGACCATCCTAGAAAAATAATTACTACAATGTTACCTCTAGTTTACTTTGATATTACTTAGCCTATTTCATTGGTATTAATAAAACCTTTAAAAGTATGGAGAGCTATGACTCTCCTTCTAAAAAAAGGTGAGGCACACCAAACAAAGCCTAATTTCCCTACCACAATATAGTTGTTGATGATCAAGTCACTCAAGACCCACTGACGTCAACAACTAACATCATCAAAAGTTTGTTAGAGTTAGTTAGGCTGAGTGTGACTTGTATTCAACAAATTCGTGTGCTTTGATCATGGAGGTTGGTGTGCTTCAATCTCGGATCAATTAGTCTTTATGGTATCAGAGCCAGGTGTTATTGCAGGAGGGAGGTCGAGTATCTTAAATACAAATATAAAGATGTAAATAAACGTAAACCGACTCCTAGCCTATGCAAATAATTACAAGACTTCCTCATGTTGTAGTGCAAGGGTAGTCAGGATCAATCCACGAGGAGGCGTGTCAGCGGGATCCTAGTAGCTTTGGAAATCTCACGTCTGCGTCGACCAGAAGCCTCGATTTCGACCTTGGAGCTCGATGTCGACCTCGACTATCGATGTTCTCTACAACAGAAGACCTGCAGAAACAAAAACAAGTGGTCGATATCGACTGGGGGGTCGATATCGATGTCAGTCCACGAAATCGACTGGCTCAGAAGACTGTCAGTCGATACAGAAGGGTCGATATCGATGCTAGGGGTCGATATCGATGCTCAGCAAACTCCGTAGCGCTGTTCGTCGTCGACTCAGAAAACTGTCGACGAACTCAGTGGTCGATATCGATGTCTGGGGTCGATATCGATGTCTCCCTGCAGTGTGTTAGTTCTTTGTCGGTAAAGAAAGGCCGAAGATTTAAGAATGGGAAAGAGAAGCAATGAACATAAATAAAACAGAGGTTTTTGTGAATTAAACTATGTAAAAAGGGCAACTCCTAGGATTAGGGTTTACCACAACGTTAACCAATGCATGCGATAAGATAAATAAGACGGACAATTGTGCTATTTCACCCGAGGGACAAGCTTTTGCCGTACACCAACTCTTAGAATTACTCTTGCAAATAAACCTAATTGTCTCTACCAATTTTATGTTTATAACTCAAGTTGTTAGCATGAATCCCTTTTCTTTCGATTAGGACTAAACATAGAATCGTAGGAGGAGAGATAGACACAACGATATCAACATCAAATACTTACCTCAAGCGCACATAGCTAACGTCGGGCTCACCCCGACCCTAAGAGCTTTGGGGAACTACTCGCTTCTAATCATGGAACTCATTGTTGATTGAAAGGAAGAAACTTGCATTAAAATAAACTCCGAAGCTTTACAACTCAACGTCAACTTTCGCAAACGTCAAACCCTAAAACTTCTCTCTAACTCTAACTCTATTGTCTTGATTGATGATTGTTTCTTGGATGAATGAATGCCAGCCCCCTAGGGCTTTATTTATAGGCTACTAATCCTCGCTACCCAAGGATTGTAACTCCTATCTAAACTATGAACTCTATCCAAACAATTAGGATAGGTCTTTTATTTTGATAAAACTTAAATAACTTAAAGGTAAGAGATAAATAAAACTTCAGCTGCCATCTATCTTGAAAGTATAAGATAATTACGTGCCTCCTTGAAGATATAGTTCCAATCCGCATTCGAAATCGAGTCTATCTTCTGTCGAGATAAGGGGTCGATATCAACACCAGAGGTCGATATCGAGGTCTCTGTTCCTGCTCGACTTGTTCAGCTCTGGTGGATGTCTATGTTGATGTCGATATGGGGGTCGATATCAACACCAGAGGTCAATATCTAGGTCTAGGGTCAATTTCTACCCCTGCTCAGCTTCACTTGGCTTCTCCGTTTTGACTCCGATTTCGCTCGAATTCCTGCATGGTTAGCTCAAAACTTGTGCAGACCCTATTTCTTGCATTTTAGCCCACACTTACACAAGTTTATATACTTTTGAACCTTTTCTTTGGAGATCGAATGAAATATGAAGTCAAAAGATGCAATAAAAGAAGGTGCAAATGTGTACATCACCAGGTTCGGCTAGTTTCGGTTTGGGCTTCGAATTAGTGGGGTTGCTGGCCTTGTTGACGTGTGTTATACCCTATCTCTTCTTTCATGTGTTATACAAGCATCTCTCCCTCTTATCAAGCCTTTATAAGACATGTAACCCCTATTCTGAGCCTAGATCGGTTACATAAGCAATTAAAGAGCATGCTTGGTGTGCTGCAATGCTAGTTAAGCTAGGTGCTATAGAAAGGAATGGCACTTGGACTGTTTTTCCAAGCAAAGGGACAAGTCCTTCGTCACTTGTAAGTGGCTTTTAATTAAAATTCAGAGCTGATGGGAGCTTAGAAAGGCATAAGGCTAGATTGGTAGCTCGTGGTTTTTCTCAAATTGAAGGTCTAGACTATGGAGAGACCTTTGCACCAGTGTCTAGAATGGTTTCTGTAAAGACTTTGTTGGTTATTATTGCTGCTCAAAACTGGCATACTTGTCAAATGGACGTTACAAATGCGTTTCTCCGTGGAGATCGTGAGGAGGATGTGTATATGGCAATCCCTCCTGAGTTTTCTTTCTTGAAGAATGTTCAAGCTTCTAAGCAACAGGTTTATGACTCTTGTGCCCAGGAGGAGTGTGGTGATGATGATCACAAGGTCACAAACAATCTATGTTGCAAGTTGAACAAATCACTATATGGCCTGAAACATGCACCAAGAGAGTGGTTCACAAAGTTTGCTGCAGTGGTTCAAAAGGCAGGATTCAAGCAATCGAGTCTGATCATGCATTGTTCACTAAGCATGATGGAAATAAAATCACAGCTTTACTAGTGTATGTTGATGATATGGTAATTATAGGAAATAGCTTAGAAGAAACTGAGAAATTGAAGAAGCATCTGCAGTTGAACTTTCAGGTTAAGGATCTAGGCCAGCTAGATACTTTCTTGGTATTGAGATAGACAGATCAGAGAAAGGATTTTGTCTTAACCAAAGAAAGTATGCTCTTAAGCCACTAAAGGAGTGTGGTATGGAGAATGCAAAACCATTTAATACTCCTTTAGATATGCATTGAAAGCTCACGACTGAAGGGGAAGAAATGAGCAATCCTCAATAGTATAGGAGATTGGTTGGTAAGTTGATATATTTGATTGTGACTCGACCTGGCATCACATATGTAGTGCATATTTTGATTCAATTCATACAGAAGCCAACCTTAGCTCATTGGCAAGCTGCTAAGCACTAGTTGAGATACATCAAGGGAGCTCCTGGACAAGGTCTACTGTTATCAAGTCAATCAGACATGAGATTAAAGGCTTTTTGTGATGCTGATTCGAAGGCATGCCCTATGACAAGAAAATCAATTACAGGGTTTTGTTTTCTCCTTGGTAACTCTCTCATCTCATGGATATCTAAGAAACAGTCATTCGTGGCAATGTCTACTACAGAATCTGAGTACAGAGCTATGGCCATGACATGTTGTGAATTGAAATGGCTAGTGGGAATGTTGAGAGATCTGGGGGTTATACAGACTCGTGCAGTTGAGCTGTTCTGTGACAACCAAGCTGCAATTCACATCACAGGAAACCATGTGTTCCATGAAAGAACCATGCATATAGAAGCTAATTGCCATCTAGTTCAATTGATGATTCAGCTAATTCAAGTGAACACTAAATACATCTCTACCAAGGAGCAAACTGCAGACATGTTCATGAAAACCTTGAGTGCAACTCAGAGTAAGAAACTATAGAACAAACTTGGAGTAATTGATTTGTTCTCCAACTCCAAGCTTAAGGAGGAGTGTTGAAGATCAAGTGACTCAAGTCCCACTGACGTCAGCATCTAACATCATCACAAGTTTGTTAGAGTTAGTTAGGCTGAGTGTGACTTGTATTCAACAAACTCATGTGCTTTGATCATGGAGGTTGTTGTGCTTCAATCTCAGATCAATTAGTGTTTAATAGTCAATTCAACTTATTAATCGTATTGAAACATACAATGATATAGATTAGTTCACTCCAATGAGCCTCAACAAAGTGAAACACAGTTGATGAGTTTAAATGAACAAGATTGGTGAGTCGCATTTCTATCCTTTTGGGTGGGAAATGTTGTAGAGACTAAAGATATCCAATAACAGTTTTTTCCATGGGGCATAGGATAAAATTCTTGTTTTAGAAAAAAAATTTCTTAATTTAATTTCTTTAGCCAAATTTTAAATTATATTCTTAAGATACACTTATTTTTTTGTAGGAAATCTTTTCCGAATTTGTTCTTATTTTATGTCTTAAGGACATAGGATAGAAAGACTACCAATAATCAAAGTTAATTATGCATTTGAATTATATTATATATAGGGATTGACTCCGGTGAAAACCTCAAATTGTGGTAAAAACCGTGAGAACTACTTTATATCTTGGTTTATTTAAAACCTGCACTAAAAACCTCATTTACACATTGACTTTACAACTCAGTTCAACCTACAAACCGTGCTAAAAACTACAGTTTTAAAATAACACATCACTTTATATCTTAGTTAAACCTAAAAATCGTGCTGAAAACTCATGTTTTAAAATTACATTAGTGACTTTATAGCTCGGTTTTATTCAAGACCGGGCTAAAATATGTGACTTTATAGATCGGTTCTATTCATAACCGGTCTATAAAGCTAGTGAACCGGGCTAAAAAGCCGGTCGTCACAGGTTTTTACCGCAATTTTGGTTTTCACCGGAGCGCAACCCATATATATATATACACACACACATATATAGGGGTGCGCTCCGGTGAAAACCAAAATTGTGGTAAAAACCTGTGAGGACTGACTTTTTAGCCCGGCTCACTAGCTTTATAGCCCGGTTCTGAATAGAACCGGTCAATAAAGTCACATATTTTAGCTCGGTTCTGAATAAAACCGAGCTATAAAGTCACTATGTAATTTTACAACATGAGTTTTCAGCACGGTTTTTAAGTTTAACCGAGATATAAAGTCATGCGTTATTTTAAAATTGGAGTTTTTAACACGGTTTTAGGTTGAACTGAGTTGTAAAGTCACTATGTAATTGAGGTTTTTAGCACAGGTTTCAAATAAACCAAGCTATAAAGTAGTCCTCACGATTTTTACCACAATTTGAGGTTTTCACCGGAGTCAATCGATATATATATATATTGCTGATTTTTTCACAAGTTTTGAATAAGATATAAGTTTGATATATTATTATTATCAATTGATTTTGAGATAAATTTTTATTGAAATTATCTTTCATATGTGTGCCACTTCATGTATAACCCTCCTCCCTAGGATCTTAACGTAACGGCCCGGATATAAATACACGGGTTACGTTTTCGAAGGTTGGTTACCTTCATTCGGATGTTGCAATTCAGGTACGGGTCGAGGTTTCAAACCTCTAAAGATCAGTATTCAAAGCGGGGATTTCGAACCCCAAGCAATCGAAGTCACGGAAATTCAATTCAAATGAAAGTAAAGCGGAAGCAAAGTTTAGATACAAGTGCCACAGCCGAGCCGGGTCAAAACCAAAACATAGTGGGTGATTGCTATTTTATCAAGTTAGAATATTAGCCGGATTCTTCGGTTCGCCGAGAGATTTCCCGTCAAAGAAGCAAGGAGCAAACAAAAGTGGTACCTAACACTATCCACGAAGTCAGGCCCGGTAATCGCCTGCGGGTCCTCTGACCGCGCTGAGGCCACATAACATGCCTATACCTAAATAAAGGATGACTAATGCAGTACAAGATTTGAATCACATAAGCATGCTTGACAGTTATAATATGCGGAAAGACTGTAAAGGGCCCAAGACAATGCCAAGTGGCATATCCCTCTCCTACCTCTGCGCCCCTTCCCGTTAGTGCAGAGACTGGCCAGTTCGGTGCTATAGCATAGCAATTCCTCGTGGTGGTGCACAAACCACGACATCATCATATCATATCATCTCATCTCATCGCTTGCCCGATGGAGGTGGGCTATCATATCATGCTCATATCGACTCGATTGACTCAGGGCGACCCGATGGGGCTGGGCTACCCTATGACCCTAGCAAAGACTCTAGGACTATCACAGGTAACGGCCGTTCTTTATTCAAACACACATAGTAACCACATGCTCAGTTCAATGCAATCCTAGCATGATACTACATGGCATGCTTTAATATGCAAAAAAACTACACATCACATGACACATCAGGCAGGACGTCCAGGTTACTGAGTAAGTCCCGTAGGATACTTACCTGAAGATGCAGAACAGCAAGATAACACAAGCAAGGGCCCAAATGCAAGTCCAAGCAATCCAAAAGCAATACACACCTATCATCAAGCCATTTCCATAAGCTACCAGACCAACATTCATACATACGAAACCCAAGTTCTCAACCTCCTTAAAACCAACAGACAGTAAAACCGTTTTTCCAAAACCTCTCCGATACGATCAAATCGACCAAAATCATTCTTCCCATCAAACCCATTGATAAAATCATATCAACCATATTTTCCAAACTCTTAAGTCCCAATTTAAGTCAACTCATATTCAAAATAATTCCTCAAATCATACTTGGTGAAATTCCGACATTAAACATTTAAACCTTAAAACTAATCTCTCAAAATCACATTATAGAAATAATTCAGGCATTTTAAATTTCAAAATAAATCCATCTTCTCAAACCTTATTTACAAAACATTAGCTCTTCAATCAACTTGCAAAAGTATACTACATAAAATAATTCCGGCATTTTATCTCTTTAAAAAATCCTCATCTTAAAATCACCTTATAAATCATCATATAATAACTCATCTCAAGGAATATTTAAATATCATAAAATTGCCAAAATCAATCCATTTTTATTCCCCACATTTATAAATCAAAATACTAAATTACTTTAACATATTTTAAAACACATCTCAAAATTATCATATAACATCATACTAATATATAACAATTAATATTCCTTTTAAAACCTTCTATAATATATATATTAATATTTTCAGAATATATATATACATATCCAAAAATCAGCATAACATATAATATAACATATATATATATATATAAAATATCATAACACATAATATCTATAATAATGCATACTATAACAACAATACTCCACAATCCAAAATTAAAACAGAAGCCTAACCCGGAAGGATACCCAGACCCAGCCCAAGAGAAAAGAAAGGAATAGCCGACCCGGAAGGGGACCCGGATCCACAGCCCAGCCCAGATCCTCATCAGAAAAGAAAGAAAAAGGCCCACAACCCACTAAAGCCCAACCCGGATTGAAAATAAAAGAAAGAAAGAGGGATCCGCATTGGCAAATGATATAACCCGGAATGCCTACCCCGGATCCGGCCCAACCCAGGAAAGAAAGAAAAAGGGAGCCCAAACCCGGAAGAAATAAGGCCCAAATTCGCTACCCGTCTCTCTCTCCCCCACACACTCAGAACAGAGCATGAACAAGACATCGGAGGAAGAAGAGGAAACCCAGGGACCTCCGGCGACCATCCTTTCCGACCCCAAACTCACTCCAACAGACCAAACCACTAACCCGACCGTCATGGACCCAGAAAGAAGCAAACACAAGCAGAGGAGAGGGAGGAAAACGAGACTCAACGAGGATGTTGAAGGTTCGTCAGAGATGAGATTCGTCGAGGTTGAATCGAGCTTCGTCGGTGGCAGAATCGAGTTGCTCCTGGACTGGGATGAAAGGAGAGGTCATAAGGGCGAGACCTTACCAGATTTCGAAGGAAAAGAAGGAAAAACTAAACCTCACCGAACATTATACGTGAAACAGGGATGAGGAAGAGGAAGACGGCGCTGGGCGGCGGCGGCGGCTTCTCCGGCGGCTCCTGGCTGCTGCTAGCGCTTCTAGATTAGGCGTCAGAGATGTTGCTGCTGCTGGCTCTTAGCGAAATGGTGAAGGGTGAAGAGATGGGTGCTGAGCTCTCCTCTCGGCAAAACAGAGGAGGGGGGTACAGCCCACGACTTGGACGGAGGTGGGGGAGGGTAAAGGAGGCGACGGTGGTGGTGAGGTGGGATTGTGGTGGTCTGCAGAAACAGAAAAGAGGGAGACAGAGAGAAGAGGGATTTGTGAGGGTTTGCAAAATTGGATGAGAGTGAGGTGAGGAGGGAGGTGTGAGCTCTATATGAGGGAGAAGAGACAAAATGTGAGGGAGGGGACCAGCTCCTTATTTCTACAGGAATCCGAGAGAGAGAGAGAGAGAGAGAGAGAGAGAGAGAGAGAGAGAGAGAGAGAGAGAGAGAGAGAGAGAGAGAGAGAGAGAGAGAGAGAGAGAGAGAGAGAAGAAAAGAAAAGAGAAAGAAAAAGAATTTGAATATAGAAATGGTCCCCACAAAAGAATTCAAATTAGCGGAATAGACTCGAAACCCGCTCGCCCGATCGAATCCCGACTAAATCAAATTTAAATAAATTTTCAATTAAATTTCAAGATACACGGAATTAAATTAATTTTTATCAATACTCGGAGCTTGAAGGCGGAATTAAAATCCGATAGAATCTAAATTCTCAAAACGATGCCGGAATGTCTTTAAAATCAAACTTACGCTCGAGGACGATTTTTTTTCCTCCACTTTTACAAATTGAATAAAATAGTAACGTATTTAATCAAAATAATCATAATATAGAAAATATACTTGGTCTCTACATTTAACCCACTAGGTTCAACATAATTGAATATGGAATCAGAGCTAATTTTTGCTATTTTTTAATTTGTTCTTAAAACCTTTCAAATTCTTTAACTTCTTAGTGATCGAAAATTTGATGATGAATTTATTTTTTAATAACCAGATATACCACCAAGTAACTCCTTTTTTTGCTTTCAATATATTCATTTTCTTACTTAGAAGTTCTTTCTAGTTGAGATTTAAAGTGTTTTATTTGATATTTATTGGCATTTGATTATAATATGTATGACACTTACGTTTCTCTGTGAAATATAGATGGTTTTGTTTGACTTAAATGAACTCCCTAGGGATGAAGAACAAAGAGATGTACTTGACTTGAATCCTTTTTGTAAAGGCTCGGATTTTTAAATCTCAATTTCTTGAAAAAAGGAAAATCAAAATGAATTTAAAAGCGGAATTTAACGAAAAACTCGCTAACTCAGATTTTGAACTCATGAAGCAGATTCCCGACCTAAACAAAATTTTAAGAACTAACATGGAAATCTTGATTCTCGGATTTCAAATTCTAATTGCGCGAAAGAGAGAGCGGGATTTGGGAAGCTAACGTCGGAAACTAACTTCGGGACTAACCTCGGGAATTGAGCTCGCAACGTCGGAACAAAGATTCCCGCCCTCACTCTCCCAAGCCTAGCCTAAAATCCCTACACCTCACACCTTAGCCATGTGAAGCCAAGAGCATTTGAATTTAAAGATAAAGATTCCTTGACAAAATAAGGGAAGACACCCACAATTTGTTTTTTCCCCTTCCATCTTTGACCTTGTCTAAAATGTTCAAAGGAGACAAACACCATGCTTTGCCCTTATGATGCCCTCACTTTTTTGGGTTACCCAACACACCTTTTTGGCCTTCAAAAATGAGATTTGGGGAGACATTTTCCTCACCACAAAACACAAAGACAAATCCTAGCCATAGGACTCCAAAACCCTATCTTCAAGCCCTCTTCCATCTCCCTTCTTCCTCCCATTTTCCTCCTCCATTGCTGAGGATTCCAGTAGCCCTAAACACACAATTTCGCGCTCAAATCATCACCACAACATCCCTACTTCATCATCCCCTTCATCTCCCTCCTCCATTCCATGTCAAATAAGCTCCATTCCACCTCTTGAGCTCAAAGCAAGCCAAAGCAAGCTCCTTTTCTCTTCCTCCCTCCATGAGCAGCAACAATAGCTCCCTTAGCCTCCCCATGAGGTCGTCAAAGTAGAAGAAGAATCCCCAACAACCTGTAGAAGTCGGAGAAGCCCTGAGAAGCCCTAGAAGACTCAAACTCTATATTTTCGGATTCAAGAAGTTAAAAACTCGTTCTTCCCTCCTCCCACCTCATACTAAATCAAAGTTCACACCTCTAACACCCTCTAACAATCCTCAGCACCCTCGCGCAAGAACGAGTCCAATCGGAGCCCGGATGAAGCTTCACGAGCAAACCGAAGGAAAAGAAGGAACTTGGGTGAGAATTCCCTTCAAACCTAGATTTTTATGTTCAATCCTTGTTCTAACATGTTCCTAGAAGCCTTAAGAAAAATTGGGAAAAAGGGGGTTCGGTTGAGGTTTAAGAAAATGAGAGCTCGATTTGGTAATTAATAGAATAAGGAGGGTCGGTTTTGGATTTTATAAATATAAAGTCGGTTTGGTAAATTAGAAAGGGCTGATTTTATTAAATAAAAATGGTTAGGATTTTTAAGGGATTTAGAAATATTTGTGGAAGTGTTTAAAAGAAAATTGTATTTAAAATATTATATAATATTATTTGGGATTTAAAATATAAAATATTATTTTGGGATTAAAGATATAATATTATGGTGATTTAGAACGAATATAATATTATGAGAATTGGATTTTTCAAAAAGAAATTTGACAAGTATTTCTAAGGTAGGAATTTCTAACTGTTTGACTCGGATTTCAAAACGGTTTCCGGGACTAACTCGGGAAATTATGTGATCAATGACTAACTAGCATGTTGATATGATTGATTGACTAATATCATGACTTGTGTAAACTAATGGCATGTATGAATAACTAATGGCATGATGAGATGTTAGAGTTATGTATCGTTTATGATGAATATGATGAACCTTGAGATATATGACTATACAGATTATTATTGCGGATATATGATTTTTATGAACATATGAATGTGGATGAATGGAATGATGAGAATGATGTGGTCTTACAGAATGTGGCGATGTGATGTATGATTGAACTTGATGGAATGACGATTGCGATATGGTTGCTATTCTCGTTGAATGATGTATGCTTCGAGTGCTTGGATGATTAGACATAGACTTATACATATATATATATATATATATATATATATATATATATATACATATATATATATATATATATATTCTGATATGTATCTAGGTAATAATTTGTGATTACGATTGATGTGTACCGGATCTTCTATTATGATGTTCTGCATAGCCAGGTAAGTCTCTTCAGAGCTTACTCAGATCGATAGAGAGAACTCCCTGCTTTACGTGCATGATATACTAGGTGCTTACATTCATGATAAGCATGTCATGTAGTATCATGCTAGGTTGCTTTGACCATTGAGCTATGTTACACGGAAACGGAAACGGAAATCGGAAGGGAAACGGAAGCGGAAACGGGGAAACGGCAATCCAAATTTTGTAGGAAACGGAAACGCCGAGGAAACAGCAATTAATATGAATTATATGTTCATTTGAAGGTCTAAATAAGAGCAATAAATATATCACCAAGTGATACACATAGAATGCATCATTAAGGCTACAAATTGAAATGTTCAATACCGTGATAAACAATGTCCTTACTCCTTAACAGAAATCAATACAGACATGTCAAATATATTAATTGTCTTGCAAACCAACAAAATAAAGTAACTTAGTTTTAAAATAACAACATAATCAATAACAACACAAAGTAATCAATCCAACATCAATCTTCTACTTAGCTAGCTCTTCCTTAAGTTCTGGCTTATCAAGAGAAAGTTCTACAAGTGAGGGTTTACCAGAAGAGAGCTTAGAGGGGGAGAGCACTGAGCAAGTGAGAGGAGGGAGGACCGAAAATGGAGGAGAAGTAAGCGGCAAGGATAGAGGGAAACGGGATTTTCAGACGGGAGGAAAGGGATGTGTGATTTAGGATTTGATTTTTTTTATTTTTTAACTATAAAATTAGTGGAAACGCCATCTGACAAGTTAGAAACGTTTTTGACCAAACGAAAATGGTCAAAGTTTTTGACCTCTCAAAAACATTTTGAGGTGTTTCCCCGGAGTTTCGGAGTTTCTTCATATGTAGAAACGCGAAACCGCTATGAAATGGAGTTTCGGGGTATCATATCGATTGAGCATTCTATTTCTGTATGTGTATGTAAACAGAACGGTCGTTATCTGTGAAGTATCTAGAGTCTTTGCTAGGGTCATAGGACGGCCCAGTCCCATCGGGTCTCATCTTGAGTCAATCGAGTCATATGGCACCACCTTTATTATATCGAGCATGATAATTATGAGCAAAATGATGATGAACATGATGATGAACACGATGATGAATATGATGGTGAATATGATGACTAAATAAGCATGCTTGGGTTGGGCACCAATTCGGGCTTGATCTAATATAATGGAATGGAATGTATTCATGAGTTGGCCAGTCTCCACCCTATCGGGAAGGGGGGTGGTAGGAGAGGGATATATCATTTGGTATTATGTGCTAAGGCCTTCATTATTATTATGCACTTGAGAATTAGGGGCATGCTAGTGTGTTAAGATTTCCGCCTTGCATTCTAGAAGCATGATTATTAGGTATAACGTATGTGTGTACTTAGGGTGGGGAAAGAGCAAGTAGACATCATCTGATCCCGCCCACTAATAATGTTTTTAGGTATCCATTATGCTTACTACTATTGATGCTGATTTGACTCCATGACCGCGAGGTCTAACATGGCGAAAAGAGAGAGCTGAGACTCTGGCTACACAAAATTAATAACGGTTTGAACTTAAGTATTTGGATTATGTTTTGACTCGGCTCCGCCGTGACAACCTTATGTATGATTTTGGAAACTTTACTGGGTTGTATGATAAATGGATTTTACGACTTAGGTCATAGGGCAGGTACAAAGGACTTACCACAGGGATTTCAACGATCCCTCTCGGTTTTGGGTGCGAAATCCCGCCTTTAAAGCAAAATTGTTGATTTCAAACCTTCAACCTGTACTCGGGGCGCAAGATCCCACGAGGGGTTTCATCCCTCGAAACGTAACCCGGGAATCATAATCCTGGGCCGTTACACTTTTGTTGGACAAGCATTTTCTTGTGAAGAAGAAGCATTTGCTTTCTATCAAAACTTTGCTAGAAGTCAAGGTTTTGTTGTGCGAAAATATCGCTTCATCAAAAAAGGATGGTAAGATTATAAGGTGCGTTTTTTATTGTAATCGCACAAGACGCCCACCTTCAAAAGTCATCGATCTGTCCAAAAATTCTCGAAACAAGCCTTCTTTCAAATGTGGTTGCACTGCTCATTTGCGCATCGCATTAAGACGATCTTCGATATATTTCCAGAAGAATGGCATGTCACAATATTCATTTCTGAGCATAACCATGAGCTCTATGGTGCTGAAATGCGGCTTCTTCTGACTATTCGAACTATTACAAGCGAAGATCGTGATCGGATTCTTCTACTTAAGGAATTAGACTTTACCGTTAGCCAAATAGTTCGTGTTATGGAGCTTGAAAAAAATGTCGGTCATGGAGATTTAGCTTTTCTGGAGAAAGACATTCGCAATCTTTATACAAAGATTCACAAAGAGTTTGCCACAAATGATGTGATGGCATTACTAGAGAGGTTCGAATGCGCAAAAGTCAAAAATTCCAAGTTGCAATATGCATATACTATGGATCAAGAGAGAAGGTTAGAACACTTGTTTTGGTCTTCAGGCATATGTTTTGATTGGTATGAGAAATTTGGAGATGCAGTGGTCTTCGATACTACTTATAAAGTAAATGCATATGACATGCCTTGTGCATTTTTCGTTGGTACTAATAACCATGGAAAGACGATTTTATTTGGATGTGCTTTATTGCGCAATGAAACCACAAACACTTTCAAATGGCTAATGAAGGAACATGTTTTACTTTTTTGAACAAATTGTATATAATTTTCATATGACTGAATTTGATATGAAAAAATCATGCCTTTTTTAATATCTAATTTGTTTGTTTTATATTATAGATGTTTGTTACTTTGATAGGGAAATATCCACAAATTATAATGACGGATCAAGATCCATGGATGGCGGAAGCAATTGCAACAGAGCTACCTCATACGAAGCATGCTTTTTGCATATGGCACATTACTGCAAAGTTTAGTGGTTGGTTTAACTCTACATTGCGTGGTAGCTATTCACAATGGTGTGGTGATTTTCATATGCTATATAATTTAGAAGCAGAAGAAGAATTTGAGCATCATTGGCCTATAGCAATTCAAAAATATGGCTTATATGAGAACAAGCACATCAAAGGTTTGTATCAAATTGAACATTTTTGGGTGTCGGCATATGTTCATAGCTATTTTTTGTCGGAATGACAACCAATGGTTGATCGGAAAGTATAAATGCATTTATCAAGAGATATGTGGCTTCAAATAACAGCTTGAGACACTTTGCTAAGCAGGCTAGTGATTAGTAAAATTTCTATAATTATTGCTAATTTTACTTGTATTTTAATTAAGTAGATTAATTGTTCCGCTCACTCCTTGTTATTAAATTCTTTGTAATATGCCTTTGTTTATCTTGATTTTTATTTATATGTTTTAAATTTTAGGTTGATGTTGGAATTAAGGAAATGGAGCAAGCACAATTACATGAGAATATGCTTGCAAGATAAAAGCATGCTTGTTCGAACTCAAGGTCTCCGTTAGAAAAGCAAGCCTTTAAACTTCTTACTTCATGTGCCTTTAAGAAGTTCCAAGAAGAATTTTGAAAAAGCCACTAGATATTCAGTAGCGGAGGTTGATGGCTACACTTATCTTGTGAAATTTTATGCAGAGAAAGGTCCACACAGTCACAAGGTAGTTTCGGACGGACAAAGAGTGTCGTGTAGTTGCAAGCATTTTGAGTTCAAGGGATTACTGTGTCGCCATGCATTACGCGTGCTATTACAAGCCAATTGTTTTAGCATCCCAACATCTTATTTTCCCAAGCGTTGGCGACTAGGCGGACTCAATGGATATAAGGCTTCCTCAAATGAAAGATATATAGTAGATGAAAGCATCGGCCTGGTGGAGACAAGAGATAAGAGTGTGCAATGTCCCCCTAAATCAACAACAAAGGGCCGTCCAAAGAAGAAGTGTCTCCAAGGACGAACATAATTGACAAAGAAGGCCAGAACTTGTGGGTTTTGTAGTGAGAACGGGCATTACATCAATACATGTCCTAATAAAGAAAACTTCGACGACTCCAACGCTTCATTAGTGTCAAAGAGAATGTCCAGTATAAATCCCCTTTTTCCGTAAAATATTAGGTAGATATTGATAGTTTATTAAATTCTCATATGTTTTGAGTTGATATCTACTTTCATTTATATTAAGAAAATACTTTTATTTATATTTCCTATCCTACTTACTTTTTTATACATGATACCTTTACATTAGTGCATTTATATAGGTAAGCTAATGAAAATGTGAAGGTTGGAAAAAGCAAGATGATAAAAGGTTTGATTCCCTGTTTGTCGTATTAATCATAGATTTTTTTTCTTCGGATAAAAAAAAAAGAAGATTTTTTTCTTTATTTAAAAAAAACTAGTACGATTCCCGCGCCATGGCGCGTTTTTTTAAAACTAAAAGATTAATAATATATAATGCTATAAAATATTAATATATGTTAAGATAAAAATCTAAAAAACTTTACCATAAATGTATCTTATATTTCTCTCAAAAATTTATTTTTTAAAAAATCTGATGCAAAGTATAATACATAAATATAAATATTTTAAATCACTCAGTAATAATAATATTAATCATTATAACATTGTTTACATGTCATGTGTCATAATCAATAGTTATATTCAATATTTTGAATTAAGCCAAATAGTTATATTAGATTGAATTTAATGTTTTGAATTAAGCCGAATAGCTAGTAAATTAAGAGTAGATATATATAGATTAAAAAAATTAAAGAAAAAAAGAATTAAAGGAAGAAGAAGAAAAAAGAGAATTAAAGAAAATTAAAGAAAAATGGAAAAAAAATATAATTGGTCAAGACTCTTAAAATGCCTCTAAGATTGACACATCATCCTAAACTCTTCTAAATTAATAGTTTATATGGATAGTTATATTAGATTGATTTTAATGTTTTGAATTAAGCCGAATAGCTAGTAAATTAAGAGTAGATATATATAGATTAAAAAAATTAAAGAAAAAAAAAAGAATTAAAGGAAGAAGAAGAAAAAAGAGAATTAAAGAAAATCAAAGAAAAATTGAAAAAAAATATAATTGGTCAAGACTCTTAAAATGCCTCTAAGATTGACACATCATCCTAAACTCTTCTAAATTAATAGTTTATATAGATAGTTATATTACATTGAATTTAATGCTTTGAATTAAGTCGAATAGCTAGTAAATTAAGAGTAGATATATATAGATTAAAAAAATTAAAGAAAAAAAAGAATTAAAGGAAGAAGAAAAAAGAGAATTAAAGAAAATCAAAGAAAAATTGAAAAAAAATATAATTGGTCAAGACTCTTAAAATGCCTCTAAGATTGACACATCATCCTAAACTCTTCTAAATTAAGAGTTTATATAGATAGCTAGTAAATTAAGAGTAGATATATAGATTAAAAAATTAAAGAAAAAAAGAATTAAAGGAAGAAGAAGAAAAAAGAGAATTACAGAAAATCAAAGAAAAATGGAAAAAAAATATGATTGGTCAAGACTCCTAAAATGCCTCTAAGATTGACACATCATCCTAAAATCTTCTAAATTAAGAGTTTATATAGATAGTTATATTAGATTGAATTTAATGTTTTGAATTAAGCCGAATAGTTAGTAAATCAAGAGTAGATATATAGATTAAAAAAATTAAAGAAAAAAAGAATTAAAGGAAGAAGAAGAAAAAAGAGAATTAAAGAAAATCAAAGAAAAATGGAAAAAAAAATATGATTGGGCAAGACTCCTAAAATGCCTCTAAGATTGACACATCATCCTAAACTCTTCTAAATTAAGAGTTTATATAGATATAGATAGTTATATTAGATTGAATTTAATGTTTTGAATTAAGCCGAATAGCTAGTAAATTAAGAGTAGATATATATATAGATTAAAAAAATTAAAGAAAAAAAGAATTAAAGGAAGAAGAAGAAAAAAGAGAATTAAAGAAAATCAAAGAAAAATGGAAAAAAAATATAATTGGTCAAGACTCTTAAAATGCCTCTAAGATTGACACATCATCCTAAACTCTTCTAAATTAATAGTTTATATAGATAGTTATAGTAGATTGAATTTAATGCTTTGAATTAAGTCGAATAGCTAGTAAATTAAGAGTAGATATATATAGATTAAAAAAATTAAAGAAAAAAAAAGAATTAAAGGAAGAAGAAAAAAGAGAATTAAAGAAAATCAAAGAAAAATTGAAAAAAAATATAATTGGTCAAGACTCTTAAAATGCCTCTAAGATTGACACATCATCCTAAACTCTTCTAAATTAAGAGTTTATATAGATAGCTAGTAAATTAAGAGTAGATATATAGATTAAAAAAATTAAAGAAAAAAAGAATTAAAGGAAGAAGAAGAAAAAAGAGACTTAAAGAAAATCAAAGAAAAATGGAAAAAAAAATATGATTGGTCAAGACTCCTAAAATGCCTCTAAAATTGACACATCATCCTAAAATCTTCTAAATTAAGAGTTTATATAGATATAGATAGTTATATTAGATTGAATTTAATGTTTTGAATTAAGCCGAATAGTTAGTAAATCAAGAGTAGATATATAGATTAAAAAAATTAAAGAAAAAAAGAATTAAAGGAAGAAGAAGAAAAAAGAGAATTAAAGAAAATCAAAGAAAAATGGAAAAAAAAAATATGATTGGGCAAGACTCCTAAAATGCCTCTAAGATTGACACATCATCCTAAACTCTTCTAAATTAAGAGTTTATATAGATATAGATAGTTATATTAGATTGAATTTAATGTTTTGAATTAAGCCGAATAGCTAGTAAATTAAGAGTAGATATATATATAGATTAAAAAAATTAAAGAAAAAAAGAATTAAAGGAAGAAGAAGAAAAAAGAGAATTAAAGAAAATCAAAGAAAAATGGAAAAAAAATATAATTGGTCAAGACTCTTAAAATGCCTCTAAGATTGACACATCATCCTAAACTCTTCTAAATTAATAGTTTATATAGATAGTTATATTACATTGAATTTAATGCTTTGAATTAAGTCGAATAGCTAGTAAATTAAGAGTAGATATATATAGATTAAAAAAATTAAAGAAAAAAAAGAATTAAAGGAAGAAGAAAAAAGAGAATTAAAGAAAATCAAAGAAAAATTGAAAAAAAATATAATTGGTCAAGACTCTTAAAATGCCTCTAAGATTGACACATCATCCTAAACTCTTCTAAATTAAGAGTTTATATAGATAGCTAGTAAATTAAGAGTAGATATATAGATTAAAAAAATTAAAGAAAAAAAGAATTAAAGGAAGAAGAAGAAAAAAGAGACTTAAAGAAAATCAAAGAAAAATGGAAAAAAAAATATGATTGGTCAAGACTCCTAAAATGCCTCTAAGATTGACACATCATCCTAAAATCTTCTAAATTAAGAGTTTATATAGATATAGATAGTTATATTAGATTGAATTTAATGTTTTGAATTAAGCCGAATAGTTAGTAAATCAAGAGTAGATATATAGATTAAAAAAATTAAAGAAAAAAAGAATTAAAGGAAGAAGAAGAAAAAAGAGAATTAAAGAAAATCAAAGAAAAATGGAAAAAAAAAATATGATTGGACAAGACTCCTAAAATGCCTCTAAGATTGACACATCATCCTAAACTCTTCTAAATTAAGAGTTTATATAGATATAGATAGTTATATTAGATTGAATTTAATGTTTTGAATTAAGCCGAATAGCTAGTAAATTAAGAGTAGATTTATATATAGATTAAAAAAATTAAAGAAAAAAAGAATTAAAGGAAGAAGAAGAAAAAAGAGAATTAAAGAAAATCAAAGAAAAATGGAAAAAAAATATAATTGGTCAAGACTCTTAAAATGCCTCTAAGATTGACACATCATCCTAAACTCTTCTAAATTAATAGTTTATATAGATAGTTATATTACATTGAATTTAATGCTTTGAATTAAGTCGAATAGCTAGTAAATTAAGAGTAGATATATATAGATTAAAAAAATTAAAGAAAAAAAAGAATTAAAGGAAGAAGAAAAAAGAGAATTAAAGAAAATCAAAGAAAAATTGAAAAAAAATATAATTGGTCAAGACTCTTAAAATGACTCTAAGATTGACACATCATCCTAAACTCTTCTAAATTAAGAGTTTATATAGATAGCTAGTAAATTAAGAGTAGATATATAGATTAAAAAAATTAAAGAAAAAAAGAATTAAAGGAAGAAGAAGAAAAAAGAGACTTAAAGAAAATCAAAGAAAAATGGAAAAAAAAAATATGATTGGTCAAGACTCCTAAAATGCCTCTAAGATTGACACATCATCCTAAAATCTTCTAAATTAAGAGTTTATATAGATATAGATAGTTATATTAGATTGAATTTAATGTTTTGAATTAAGCCGAATAGTTAGTAAATCAAGAGTAGATATATAGATTAAAAAAATTAAAGAAAAAAAGAATTAAAGGAAGAAGAAGAAAAAAGAGAATTAAAGAAAATCAAAGAAAAATGGAAAAAAAAAATATGATTGGGCAAGACTCCTAAAATGCCTCTAAGATTGACACATCATCCTAAACTCTTCTAAATTAAGAGTTTATATAGATATAGATAGTTATATTAGATTGAATTTAATGTTTTGAATTAAGCCGAATAGCTAGTAAATTAAGAGTAGATATATATATAGATTAAAAAAATTAAAGAAAAAAAGAATTAAAGGAAGAAGAAGAAAAAAGAGAATTAAAGAAAATCAAAGAAAAATGGAAAAAAAATATAATTGGTCAAGACTCTTAAAATGCCTCTAAGATTGACACATCATCCTAAACTCTTCTAAATTAATAGTTTATATAGATAGTTATATTACATTGAATTTAATGCTTTGAATTAAGTCGAATAGCTAGTAAATTAAGAGTAGATATATATAGATTAAAAAAATTAAAGAAAAAAAAGAATTAAAGGAAGAAGAAAAAAGAGAATTAAAGAAAATCAAAGAAAAATTGAAAAAAAATATAATTGGTCAAGACTCTTAAAATGCCTCTAAGATTGACACATCATCCTAAACTCTTCTAAATTAAGAGTTTATATAGATAGCTAGTAAATTAAGAGTAGATATATAGATTAAAAAAATTAAAGAAAAAAAGAATTAAAGGAAGAAGAAGAAAAAAGAGACTTAAAGAAAATCAAAGAAAAATGGAAAAAAAAATATGATTGGTCAAGACTCCTAAAATGCCTCTAAGATTGACACATCATCCTAAAATCTTCTAAATTAAGAGTTTATATAGATATAGATAGTTATATTAGATTGAATTTAATGTTTTGAATTAAGCCGAATAGTTAGTAAATCAAGAGTAGATATATAGATTAAAAAAATTAAAGAAAAAAAGAATTAAAGGAAGAAGAAGAAAAAAGAGAATTAAAGAAAATCAAAGAAAAATGGAAAAAAAAAATATGATTGGACAAGACTCCTAAAATGCCTCTAAGATTGACACATCATCCTAAACTCTTCTAAATTAAGAGTTTATATAGATATAGATAGTTATATTAGATTGAATTTAATGTTTTGAATTAAGCCGAATAGCTAGTAAATTAAGAGTAGATTTATATATAGATTAAAAAAATTAAAGAAAAAAAGAATTAAAGGAAGAAGAAGAAAAAAGAGAATTAAAGAAAATCAAAGAAAAATGGAAAAAAAATATAATTGGTCAAGACTCTTAAAATGCCTCTAAGATTGACACATCATCCTAAACTCTTCTAAATTAATAGTTTATATAGATAGTTATATTACATTGAATTTAATGCTTTGAATTAAGTCGAATAGCTAGTAAATTAAGAGTAGATATATATAGATTAAAAAAATTAAAGAAAAAAAAGAATTAAAGGAAGAAGAAAAAAGAGAATTAAAGAAAATCAAAGAAAAATTGAAAAAAAATATAATTGGTCAAGACTCTTAAAATGACTCTAAGATTGACACATCATCCTAAACTCTTCTAAATTAAGAGTTTATATAGATAGCTAGTAAATTAAGAGTAGATATATAGATTAAAAAAATTAAAGAAAAAAAGAATTAAAGGAAGAAGAAGAAAAAAGAGACTTAAAGAAAATCAAAGAAAAATGGAAAAAAAAAATATGATTGGTCAAGACTCCTAAAATGCCTCTAAGATTGACACATCATCCTAAAATCTTCTAAATTAAGAGTTTATATAGATATAGATAGTTATATTAGATTGAATTTAATGTTTTGAATTAAGCCGAATAGTTAGTAAATCAAGAGTAGATATATAGATTAAAAAAATTAAAGAAAAAAAGAATTAAAGGAAGAAGAAGAAAAAAGAGAATTAAAGAAAATCAAAGAAAAATGGAAAAAAAAAATATGATTGGGCAAGACTCCTAAAATGCCTCTAAGATTGACACATCATCCTAAACTCTTCTAAATTAAGAGTTTATATAGATATAGATAGTTATATTAGATTGAATTTAATGTTTTGAATTAAGCCGAATAGCTAGTAAATTAAGAGTAGATATATATATAGATTAAAAAAATTAAAGAAAAAAAGAATTAAAGGAAGAAGAAGAAAAAAGAGAATTAAAGAAAATCAAAGAAAAATGGAAAAAAAATATAATTGGTCAAGACTCTTAAAATGCCTCTAAGATTGACACATCATCCTAAACTCTTCTAAATTAATAGTTTATATAGATAGTTATATTACATTGAATTTAATGCTTTGAATTAAGTCGAATAGCTAGTAAATTAAGAGTAGATATATATAGATTAAAAAAATTAAAGAAAAAAAAGAATTAAAGGAAGAAGAAAAAAGAGAATTAAAGAAAATCAAAGAAAAATTGAAAAAAAATATAATTGGTCAAGACTCTTAAAATGCCTCTAAGATTAACACATCATCCTAAACTCTTCTAAATTAAGAGTTTATATAGATAGCTAGTAAATTAAGAGTAGATATATAGATTAAAAAAATTAAAGAAAAAAAGAATTAAAGGAAGAAGAAGAAAAAAGAGACTTAAAGAAAATCAAAGAAAAATGGAAAAAAAAATATGATTGGTCAAGACTTCTAAAATGCCTATAAGATTGACACATCATCCTAAAATCTTCTAAATTAAGAGTTTATATAGATATAGATAGTTATATTAGATTGAATTTAATGTTTTGAATTAAGCCGAATAGTTAGTAAATCAAGAGTAGATATATAGATTAAAAAAATTAAAGAAAAAAAGAATTAAAGGAAGAAGAAGAAAAAAGAGAATTAAAGAAAATCAAAGAAAAATGGAAAAAAAAATATGATTGGACAAGACTCCTAAAATGCCTCTAAGATTGACACATCATCCTAAACTCTTCTAAATTAAGAGTTTATATAGATATAGATAGTTATATTAGATTGAATTTAATGTTTTGAATTAAGCCGAATAGCTAGTAAATTAAGAGTAGATATATATATAGATTAAAAAAATTAAAGAAAAAAAGAATTAAAGGAAGAAGAAGAAAAAAGAGAATTAAAGAAAATCAAAGAAAAATGGAAAAAAAATATAATTGGTCAAGACTCTTAAAATGCCTCTAAGATTGACACATCATCCTAAACTCTTCTAAATTAATAGTTTATATAGATAGTTATATTACATTGAATTTAATGCTTTGAATTAAGTCGAATAGCTAGTAAATTAAGAGCAGATATATATAGATTAAAAAAATTAAAGAAAAAAAAGAATTAAAGGAAGAAGAAAAAAGAGAATTAAAGAAAATCAAAGAAAAATTGAAAAAAAAATATAATTGGTCAAGACTCTTAAAATGCCTCTAAGATTGACACATCATCCTAAACTCTTCTAAATTAAGAGTTTATATAGATAGCTAGTAAATTAAGAGTAGATATATATATTAAAAAAATTAAAGAAAAAAAGAATTAAAGGAAGAAGAAGAAAAAAGAGATTTAAAGAAAATCAAAGAAAAATGGAAAAAAAATATGATTGGTCAAGACTCCTAAAATGCCTCTAAGATTGACACATCATCCTAAAATCTTCTAAATTAAGAGTTTATATAGATAGATAGTTATATTAGATTGAATTTAATGTTTTGAATTAAGCCGAATAGTTAGTAAATCAAGAGTAGATATATAGATTAAAAAAATTAAAGAAAAAAAAGAATTAAAGGAAGAAGAAGAAAAAAGAGAATTAAAGAAAATCAAAGAAAAATGGAAAAAAAATATGATTGGGCAAGACTCCTAAAATGCCTCTAAGATTGACACATCATCCTAAACTCTTCTAAATTAAGAGTTTATATAGATAGTTAGTAAATCAAGAGTAGATATATAGATTAAAAAAATTAAAGAAAATAAGAATTAAAGGAAGAAGAAGAAAAAAGAGAATTAAAGAAAATCAAAGAAAAATGGAAAAAAAATATGATTGGGCAAGACTCCTAAAATGCCTCTAAGATTGACACATCATCCTAAAGTCTTCTAAATTAAGAGTTTATATAGAATATAGATTGAGCCAAATCATTTAGATTTTTTAAACAAATTTTAAAGAATTTTTTTTATTGAGTAGCAATTGGTTATTTAAAGATTTGGTGCAGATTTGGTGTATAATTGGGTAGAGTAAGTTTTAATTTTTTAAAACTAATTTCTATATTAGGACCTTATTCATCGCCCCCCGGGGCGACGAATAGCAAAACCATATATATATATATATATATATATTTGAAATTTTTTGCCATTTTTTGCCCGTGTTTGAAATACAGTCATAATCATAACGAAACTAAATCCAGTGAACATAAGTGCTTGTCTCGATTATCCTCTAAGAAACCCAATAAAAGAGGAAGATGGGAAGAATGTCGTAAAATAAAGGGTTTATGGAAGATCATAAAGAACCTAGGTATCTTTTGATGGCGCCTTCTTTGCAGCCTCAGCAGCGGCCTTCTCTGCCTCAATCTCAGCAACAATGGCATCGATTTCAGCTTCCTCAAGTTGTTTTAATCCCTTTTTAGTCATTACAGCAATCTCTATGTTCTTGCCTCCACTCTCAACAACCTAGCAGCGTACAAAGATTGTCAAATTAATATTTTGGGTGCTATATACACAAAATGCATGACATGTTTCCTCACATCTCTAAAAAACAAGAGTATAAACAATCTATTAAAAACTTGCATTTTTTAAACTTCAATTATCGAAGCAAGAAATTTGGAAGAGACGTTCTCTATGTAGATGCTATCTCATCTTGCAACATCTAAAGTAATTAATCAAACAAAAATGTTGGGATATGCTATTTTCCAACAGTAGGAAGCCAATAGTCATTGTTCAACATTTGAATTAGAAAGAATAAACAGCAGTGGAGACACAGATGAAAGCCAAGCTTGGGGGTTAGAAGGTATCCTGCACTCATAACTTTTTAAGTTGAGGACAAAAAAGATCCTCAAGAGTCGAGAAAAAATCGACAAAATTTCATTCATTAAACAATTTTTAAAGAAGCAAATAAGCCAGGGTACATACAAAAAGGTTGCCTTCATGCTGCAGAAGCAAATTTGTTATATATGGATCAAAAATAAATTAAAAGACAAACAAACAAACAGCCGACATAAGTGAATGGTGTAGATTCATGTATTTGGGCCAAATGACCCATGCATCATGAGAGGTTTGAAACAAACCTAAATGAATTTAGGGCCAAACATTAAAATAAAGACAACCTTCAACCCAATATGGACCACAAAGTTCTAAATAAAAGGGAAATTAACTAAGAATCAGAAAACACAAGAAATAACTTCACCAATATTCAAAGGCTATAGATCATTTATCATTGCTTGAATTCAGATCCTGAAGATGAAATCCGAAAAAATGGCCAGTAACCAAATATATGAAATAAATGATCATATAAATTCCAAGTTTTTATGCTCCAGGCCAAAATCCAAAACCTTGAGAGCACTATTTTTAACAAAGCATCAAAATTCTCATGCCCGATGTCACATTATGAAAAGCAAACTTTGAGACATATAGCAGGAAATCAAATGGATTAACTTTCAGCCCAGAACCATAAGAAGGCAAAAAGGCAAAAGAGCACATAATTAGAACCAAACTCCACTTCCTGCAGATCAAAAAAAATCCAGACAGTTTGTAAGACAAATTATAAACCAAAATTCACAATGCAAAACTTACTTCAAGCAAGGCACGAATGGCAAGTTTGACTGTTTCTTGACCAGAAGTTTCTTTATAGTTTTTCTCCAAGAACTCCCTGATAGAGTTAGAGTTTCTTCCAGTGGCATTCGCTTTCCATGCCGAAAAAGTTCCTGATGGGTCTGTTTGGTAGAGTGATGGAACCTCGGTATATGGATCAAAGCCAACAATCAAGGTTGAAAGTCCAAATGGACGTACACCACCACTTTGTGTGTACTTCTGCTGAAGTCCAGCGATGTACCTAGTGATGTACTCAACAGTAACAGGATCCTCAACTGTAAGTCTATGGCTCTGGCACTCAATGCGAGCCCTGTTAATCAAGACACGTGCATCTGCTTTCAGACCAGCACAAGCAAGTGCGATGTGATCATCCAGGTTTACGATCTTCTTCACGGTCCTGAGGCCATAATAAAAATTAAAAAAAAAAAATTGGAAAACCTCCCAATATGAAGCATAAAAGGGAATCAAGTACGTCAAACCAGAAAAATGGCGCATGCCACGAAAGATTTGCACTTGTGACAACCATGAATCTTACAGGATTTTATACAAGATATGTCATTACTTCTCTTCGTCCTTATAATAAGCCAAATTTACCCAATAGAATCCTAAGTTCTGAAGGCTCAAACAAGAAACGACACAGCCAAAGTAAACCTAAGCTTGTTACAGCACATGCTTCATTCCACTTTAAGAGATATATCATTATACTATCATAAATGACACGGCTCTGCGATCAAAGTAGAAAAATACAAAAAAGTAGTAAGGTTCCCTCCATAATAGTGGCACTTTCACTAAACCAACTCACAAAACAAGAGAAAAATTAAACCTCTTGTACATCCTCCACATCTATATATATAAAAGGCAGAGTTTACCACAAAGCTGAGTGACAATTTTGCGCTTAGTCCTTCACAATGTAATTTTATATTTACAAAATTGCCACTATTTTCTTCAAATGTCTTCCGACTTCCACTCTTGCTGTCTTGCCATCTCTCTCAACTCCTTCTCTGTCGATCGTTTTTCTGTAAAACTCCACTCGCTCCCTTCGGCAAGTGAGATGTGAGGGCGGCGGCGCTGCTGAATGTTCTTTTGCCCGAGAAGGTATGTCTTCGATTTTTCTTTTAAAATTTCAATAATTTAGGGTTGAGATGTTTGTATTTGGGGATTTGGTTATATGGAAATTTCAAATTTTAGGTTTAGTTTGTTTTGAGTAATGGGCAATTAAATCTGAAAATTTAGGAATGGAATTTAGGGTTTTGGCTTTTTATCGATCAAGTTGTGAACTTCTATCACTCTCTGATCGATCTGTATGTTTTTTGGTATCCTTGTTTAGTTTAAGCAAACCTTGGTGATTACCGGGTGTTTAGAAGGAGAGGATAGAGTTCATCCATGGTGACAAAAAAAAAAAATGCGAAGCTTGAAATACCAATTCAGGCACAAAAAGGATCTGAATCAAGGACCCCAAACCGGTTAATTTTAGATCAGATTCCAACGCAAGTCAGAATTCCCGTAACTCTGGATTTTCTGATTTGTATCGCTTTTGATTTTGTTAGAAAGAATTAGGAAAATTTTGAAAATTGGATGAAATTTCTATTTCATTTTTGTCTTTAGTAGATATGGAGATGATTAAGGAGAGGTTAGCAAAGGTTTTTATTATATTTAGTAGTGTCGCAATTGAGGCAGTGTTTGTAGGTGGTGTTGATTATTTGCATTTAAGAATTTCTAAATTTGAGGTAGTTTATGGATTTTAGGATTGCTTGTGGTTTACCGTAACAATCCCTTATATCTTTTATTTGTTTTGGTGTTTGCTTCAATGTGGTTGATTGCATGACCTTTTTGCTTATTGTTTGTTATTCTTCAGCTACTATATTTAGGCAAATATGGAGGTTGGAGCTGTTGCTATCGGAGAAAAAGTTTATGTAGAAAAAGGAGATAGAGTGTTGCTTTCCGTTAGTGATCACATTGTGGAGATGATGCCTTCTTTCCAAACCTTTGCTGATGGGAGTAAACCTGAGGTATCTTAGATTTATTATATCCTATTGAATTTGAAATTTCATCTTATTTTTAAGTGTCAATAAGGTTAATGATTCCAACTCCATACCAATTTGTAGTCTAATTGTTCAAAATTACTTTTTCACTTATATATACTTGATAAGAAATCCGTTTTAAAGATAGCATTTTTGTTCGTCTTTTAAGGATGGTAAACATACGAGTAGCTTCAAATGGTCAATAGAATTAGCTAATGTAGTGTTGGCGAAGATTAGGGGTGAAAAGGTGGTTCCCTCAAAACCTTAAATTCATACTATTTCATACATGAATCTTTCAAACTCCTAATCTAATTGGTTGTATCAATTAGCCGAATAAGATTTTTTTTGACCTCTTATTTGATTCGTACTGTTACAGAATAAAGTTCAAGTATGTGTGAAATGGATAAATCTCTATTAAATGATTAAAAGATCACAATTTTAGCTTCGTTTTGATCTTGAATTCGTCTCAGGCCAAATGAATCTCCCATCAGTTAAATTTTCTTCTCCATAACTCAAATGACTGAAATTCCATTGATCTAATTTCGAATTAAGAATTTTTAGTAAGGATAAATTATTATCAGTTCCTTTCTTCTTAGGTATGCAATGGAAAGGTCATGATTTGTTGATCATCTGGAACTCAACAAGTTCATATGCAATTGACAACTTAAAGACAAATCAGAGGGTAAGCTTTGTATAATGCATTGTCTTCGGGTGATGAGTTTGTTTTGGTTTTAGGAATCGTTTTATTGGAAGCTCTAGATAAAGCATTATAAGTGTATTGTCTTGTGGTTGACCTTACACTTATAATATGTATTAATGTGAAATCCATCAACAGAATCACAATTTTTTAATATTATAATAGCTTGTTTTACCCACTGCACAAATACCTACACATCTGACTCTTCTATAACAATACCACCTCTAAATTTTACAATGGAAATTTTAAGTTTTCTTGATTTATTTAAGCATGTAAGCAGCCAATGAAAATAGTTTGTAATTTGGTTTTGAATATAAGAGGAAACTAAGAATGTGATAGGGACTGACAATGAAATAGGGAAATTGAGAATCAAGTTGAAACAAGAACCCCATGCTTGAGGCAAATTTGGTTAGGTTAAGCAAGCTCATAACTTCTAATCAGTTTACCTATGAGAAAATCAAGAGTACTATAAATAAAGCGATTTAAATAGCATTATGAGTTTAATTTCTACTGAAATCGATACCCCTAAATCATTGTTTTAGAATGGATCAAGGACATTTTTGATAAAATAAAATTCAGTAGTGATTCATGAAGAAGGACATAAAGGTTGTCAACAAAGTGTTGAATGTATGGATTAGGATCATGATCCACAAGCAAGAAAGAATGATACCTGGATTTTAAGTTCACCTTTTTCTATGTTTAGTATTATTTATGCATATGTAATTAGGGGCATTATTTGTATAAATAAATTTGGTATTTTAGTGCGTTTTGTTGTTTCTGTTTTTAATTTTCTTTGCTTCTAAATTCTTTTTAGTTCTTATAGTCTTAAACTCCAGTCAGATAATTTATTTTCCCTCTTAAATCTAGGATTTGTTTTCACATTATCCTTTAACTTAAAGATTTATTTGGCGAAAATATTATGTGAAACATTAAGCCACAATATCTAAACTGATATCCTATTCGCTTCTTTCATGTCCTAAATTATCGGTGCTTAAACTTTTGTACATTATTCTTGTGTATAAATTATCTAATTGTGTCTGAACTATGTTCCCTATGCTTCTACCATCCTATAAGCTACTTTGATAAGAATTACAGCCGTTTTAAGAATCCAACTTCCTATTTTCTTTCATGCAGCAATACAAGCTTTATCTCAAAGTGCTCAGTATGGCTAACCACCAAGCCAGTATGGTCGCTGCCTCAAATGGCTCAGATTTCGCCTATATCCAAGGAAACAGGAATCAAACAATCAATCAAACAGGAATCAAACAATCAATTTCTAAATAAAGAGGAAACGCAATCCAATCCTGAAAAAGAGCATCCCCAAATCATCCTATCAAAACCGACTCTTTACAGCTCAGTGACCACTCTAGGATCGAACAAAAAGCAATCAAACCCTCCAATTTCAACAGATCGATTAGTAGGGTTGCAAAGCAAGAGAGGAGAGTGAAGACCTGGAATCCTGAAGTTTGGGGGTGGACTTCTTCTCGACGCCGAGTACAACGGTGTCGGAGCCGCGAACGCCGACAGCGGCATTACCTTTGCGAACGGCTTCGAGGGCGTACTCCACCTGGAAGAGATGGCCGTCGGGTGAGAAAACGGTGATAGCTCTGTCGTACCTAGCCATCTAGTTCTCGCTCTGGATCTGCCCTTAAGAATGGTTTAATGGAGTTTCAGATCCTGGAGGAGGGTGCGTATCAGGGATTCGGGAGAACACGAAGACGGAGACGGAGAACGGGGAGCCCTTAAGAATGGGTTAATGGTGGAGGGTTTGATGAATCCAAACCGTTCAGAACTTATATACTACTCCCTCCGTTAATTAAAACTTGACGTTTTACTATTCACGCACGCTTTTTGAGGTGTTAAAAACTATATAAAATATTAACTTTTTAACATATTTTTTTAAATAATTTCATACTTGTTACTATTAATTATGAATTTATAAAAACAAATTTTAAAAAATGTTAATATTTCATATAGTTTTTATCATTCTAAAAAAACGTGCATGAATAGTAAACGACAAGTTTTAATTAACAGAGGGAGTATGTTTTTATCAATGGCTCACAACTATTCTTTTTTTTTTTTGAAGCCAGATAAAATTTAGGACGGACGGTGACGATCGGCCTTCAGTCCTAGGGCGTCCAAGCGGACGAGATCACGAAGATCAGGAGCACTAGCCAAGCTATCATCGGCAGGGCAGCAGTAAGCCAGGCGCGCAATCCTGTCAGCAACTGCATTGGTATCCCTGAAAATATGACGAATAGCAACATTAGCAATCGACTGTAAATTTAGAATCGTGTCGGTCATCAACAGCTCAATGTTCCAAGGGCACGACCAATCCCCTAGTAGAGCATTAATGACGACCAGGGAGTCCCCTTCGATCAGAAGGTTTTGAATGCCCAACTCTTTTGCCCTAGAAACTCCCTTGTGAAGTCCCGAGGCTTCTGCAAAAACTGCAGATGTATTATTACAAGTTCCTGACCCTAAGGATGCAATTAGTCCTTGGTCATCACGAATTACAAAACCGAAAGCGCTTTCTCCCGAAAGTCTGTATGAACCTTCGAAATTTAATTTGTAATAGCCAGTCGGAGGTTTATTCCAGCTATGTTGTCTATTTTTTTCTTTGTTATGTCTGGTATTTCTGTTATGATTTTTTCCGTTGTTACTATTTTGTTTTAACATAGTAGGACCAGCGTTATTGTCAAACCGTTCCTTCTAGTTGAAAAGGTTTATTTGCCAGAAGATCGCAATTTCTCTGTAAGAAGTTGTTATATTATTGTTGAAAGTTTGTTTGTTTCTGTAAAACCAGATTCCCCACCAAGTTGTTGCTAACTTGACCATGCTGTCCTTAGTAACAGCTCCGAAAATGTAACAAAGAATTGAGCTAGGTTTTGTCGTATGGTCTAGTCCCTGTAAAGGCGGAAGGGTAATACGTAATTCTGACAAAAGAGCTATCGTCATGGGACATTGTGTAAGCAGATGTAAAGTCGATTCTGTTGTACAGTTGCAGAAGCAGCAACCAGACGGAATTGGGACATGAATTCTTTGTAACCTTTCTATTGTTGGCAAACCATCTCTCGCGATTTTCCAAAGGAAATGCTTTACCTTCTGCGGTATATCTAATTTCCACAACCAGTGGCATTCAAAACTGATTGTTTCGTCAATGGGTTTGATAATCGAGGTAGCCGAGGAAGAAGAAAACCAACCATTCTTACTCGGGCCCCAATAGAGTCTGTCAGAGATATTATTAACAGGTAATAGAGTATCTAAGATATTCTTAATGATGTCTGGTGCTAGAATACTTTGTAGCTCTGTATTGATCTTATGGATATCCCATTTGTTATCATCTGTAATATACGACTGAACTAAGCAATCAATTGTACTATCTCCAATAGGAGCCAACGTGGATTGTATTAAGGGTGTTTTCTGCACCCAATTATCCCTCCAAAATCTGACTGTACGACCATTTCCCACTGACCAACGTAGTCCTGGTTTAAAGAGTTGTCTTATGTTCATCAGTTTAGACCATTGCCATGAGGTACTACCTTTCTTTTGGTAATCCATCACAGATGTCTGTTTAAGGTATTTTGTGGAGATTACTTTTACCCAAATGTTATTTGGTTCAGCTATAATTTTCCAAAGTAATTTCATTTGTAATGTTATATTCATATCCTCTGCTTTATATAGGCCTAAGCCCCCTTGCATTGTGTCACTGCAAATTTTATCCCAGCTTATCAAAGGAGTAGAAGTCTCCCCCTTGTTCCAAAAGAACTATCTATAAGTTTTATCGAGTTCCTTAAGGATTGATTGTGGAAGCATAAAAGCTTGCATAAGGAAAAGCGGTTTGGCATTGAGATTTGACTTAATGAGTACTTTACGACCCTCAGCCGATAAAGCTGTCGCTTTCCACTTGGACGGCTGTTGTTTAGATTTTAGAATGACATCTGCGAAAGTATCACGATTAACTCTTCCACATTGATAATTGGACAACCTAAATATTTTTCGATGTTGTTCGTATGAGGAATTCCCATAACAGAAGAAATTGTCTGTATAGACGTTGTAGTTGTAGCTGCTGATACCTGAAAACTAGACTTATGAAGGTTTACCTTTTGCCCCGATACGAGGAAGTAGCGGCCAATGATGTTTGAAAGTGTAGTACACGTAGTTTGGTTGGCTTTTCCAAACAGAAGAATATCATCTGCGAATGCTAGAAACGGAATTCTAATTCCCGGATTCCCCAAGCAAAATCCAATGTCCTTTGTATTTACAACCTGTCAATTAAGTGTTCTGGCAAGAACTTCTGCCATAAGAATAATAAGGAAGGGTGATAGAGGATCTCCCTGCCTAAGGCCCCTCGTAGGGCGAAAAGGTGTAGATGGTTCATCATTAATGAGAACAGAATAGGTAACTGTTTGGATGCATTCTCTAATCCAAGAAATGAACTTATTGTCGAAGCCGAATTTTTGTAAAACTGCTAACAGGAAGGGCCATTCAATCCTATCGTACGCTTTTTCCATATCTAGTTTAAGGGCTATGTATCCGCACTTAGCTTTAGAGATTCTAAACGAGTGAAAGATTTCATGCGCAATCAGTATGTTATCCTGTATTGATCGTCCTTTAGTGAAGGCACTCTGAAGAGGATGTATCAGTTTATCAAAAAGCTTGGATAATCTGTTTGTGATGATCTTTGAAATAATCTTATACATAGTAGAGCACAGACTAATAGGCCTAAAATGGTTAACATATTCCGGATTATCATTTTTTTGTATCAGTGTGATAAAAGTATGGTTAATCTGTGTAAGTAATTTTCCCGAATGGAAAAAGTCTGATAACAGATGGTCCGACAATGTCCCAATAAGTCTGATAAAAACCCGCTGGGAAACCGTCAGGACCAGGAGTCTTATCAGATTTAATTGAAAAAAGAGCATTTTTTATTTCGCCATTTGTCACAGTAGATGTCAGTGTCGCATTTTGTTCAGGCGATATTTCTTATGTGATTACATCGAGATCAGTTTGAAAGGAGATATCATGATTATAAGAAGACTTAAAACGAGCATGGAAGCTGGATTCGAACTCAGTTCTAATTGACTCATGGTCTCTTAGGTGTAGCCCCGAATCGGTGGTGATATGTCTAATAGCTTTTTTCCCTCTTCTGACCGAGGTTATTCTATGAAAATAAGACGAATTTGTATCATTTAATCTGATGTGTTTTAATTTGGCTCTTTGGCTCCAGTAGCGTCGTTGGAAGTCAAGCATTCTTTCTCTTTTGTTTTGTAATCTGTTATGACGAACAAGTGTTTGTTGACTGTAATTGTTGATTAGTATATTTTGCAGTCTTAGTAATTCCTCGTCTGTTTCGAAGATTTGCTTGTGGATATTATTAAAGTTATTTTTACGCCATTTTTTGGCTAATTTTTTTAGAAGTGTAGTTTTTTTAACTAACTTGAAAAAGTAAGATCCTCGCGGATTCTCGTGCCAAGCCTGTTTGACTATGTTTCGAAATTCTGGTTCGGACGTCCAAGCCAGTTCAAATCTGAAAGGTTTGTTTTGTGTTTGCCTATGGTTTCGCAGATGAACTGATATCGGGGCGTGATCCGAGGAAGTGAATGGGTGAATTCTGACCCTCAACCCATCATATTTAGATATGATTCGTTTTGAGCTAGAAGGCAATCAACTTTGGCGAAACTATTATTTGACATACCTGTTTTTTTCCTCTGCTAGGTGTAATTTCCCCCGTGAGTCGGAATTTCAAGTAGAGAGAGATTGTTCTTGATATCCTGTAGCCTGGTAAAACGGGACTGATGGGGAATAATTCCACCTAATTTATCACTTGGGGAGGCAATCTCATTTAGATCCCCCATAATACACAAGGGTTTGTTCAAGTTTGTAGCATATAAAGTAAGGGAATCCCAGAATTGCTGTTTTGCGGCTAGATTCGGAGGAGCATAAACAAATAGAAGGTTAAAAGAAAAATTCAGACCCACATCGTGATATTGTAAATGAATGAATCTATGATTTACAGAGATAAGCGAGATATCCCCTTGATCAGAGGGAGGATCCTTCCAAAGGAGACATATACCACCCGAGAAACCAATGGCCGGATCAAAGGCAATATGCGAGAAACCACATTTTTTCCAAGAGTACTCTTGAGGCAGGATATTTATTTTTGTTTCAACGAGTGCTAAGACAGTAATATAGTTATTTTTACAGAACAACTCCGTATTCGTCCAAAAGTTACGTTTTTTCATAACGCAGCAATTCCAAGTGCATATATTCATGGGAAACTTGTTTTTAATCGTAATTGTATGATAAGATCAAAAACGGTTGTTTGAAGTAACTCGTGATAATGAATCTGATGTAATATATACTTATATTTAGTATGTCGTACTATTTTGGTTTGGAAATAAGCTTTGTATTTATGTCTACTAGCAGTGTATGTGAATTTCGAATCGTCATTTGGATAATAAATTGGATCGAACATTGTAGTAATGAGGAGGGAGTACGTGATTATAACTAGTTGCAAGATTTGTGTATCAAAGGAACATGCCTTATCTTGTTGGAGATTACTCCAGTACAAGGGTAGACCGATCCAAAACCGCCGACCCTTTTGTTTACAAGCAATTTGGATTAAGATTTTATAAAGTATAGCATTAACACAGATAGTCGAAGGGAGTGTATAAACCTTTCTAATAATAGGCATATATATTGCCATGTTGACACAGGGTATACAATAGAGAGTATACACTTGTGACATAAATAAGTGAATGAATTTTTCGGTTTTGTTTACATACATAATTGTGTATCTAATGTATGAGAAATAGGTGTTGTAACACTGTATGTTAGTTAATAATTCCTTGATGGCCTTGTGAGGCTTATTGTTAACAAAACCCCTGGTTGGAGTAACTGTGTTGTATTGCCTGTAAGGCCTTTTTATCATTTGCTGTTTGCAGCTCATGACGTCGGAGAGCAAGGGCAGCACCAGAAGACAGTGGTGGTGATACATTGGGTAGCAGAATTTGTTGTTGAGATAGTAGCTGTACAACGAGCAGTCAAAGAAGGAGCTGCAAAAGGAGTCCCAATCCGCCATGGAGACGACAGCAACAGCAGCCACAGAGATCCAAGAATCCCTCCTGCACAGAGCATATGGCAAACAGCAGAGAGAGCAGTAGTAGCAGTAGAAACACATATAGACAATAGAGAAGCATATTATAGATAAAGCAAGGCATTCAGGTCTCCTGGGTATGAAAATACAAGAGTAATAAACATGTAATATATGGGATGCATAGGGTAAAAGAGCCCAAAGAAAGAGTGCACAACATACAATGGGGCACAATGTAAAGAAAAATGATACGCAGATCACACTATAGGCCATGTAATCACAAAGCCTGCATAAATCTATAAGAGCCATAAGTAAATAAGAAAGCAACAGAACAGGTAGACATGGTAATAAACAAAAGGAGTAAACATGCCCCAACCAAAAAGACAAGTTGCACCTAAAAACCACAAAATTAGTATGTTGTGCTATCATAGAAAACCTAGGCCTTGCGCCAGTAGGATTTCCAGCATCCGAACCCGTATCCGGCTCTACAAGGTCAGGAATTTTTATATCTGTAGCATTGGGAGGAACAGACGGAGAGGAAAGCTCCTCTTTCAAAATCATCGAGAAACACTTAACACCAGTAGGATTTGCCATAAGTAAATGAATAAATCGCAAGGAGAAGAAGATGGAACAGTGCATTAAGACAAGCCGGTTAGGCAAGAGATATGAGTTAAACAACCCAAAACACAGTTTATAAAAACTGAAATTGTTGGTAACGATGACCGTAAGGTCTAATCTCACCGGTAAGGTGATATGCGAAGGGCAATTAAGCGAGATCATAGGAGATGGACATACCTTGGTGAACATTTGGTTCGATTGGTAGAGGTTCAGCCCCGAAAACGGGCCAGAACCGACACAACACCCACAAAGCCGAAGGATGAAAGAGCGGCCGCACCCACATCTCCATCCAAAGCCCCACCGCCAAGGCCAAAGAACACACCGACCGAACCGGAGGTCGACCAAATCGCACAATTTGCTTGATTTATTGCAGAGCCCAACCCCGAAGATTGAAGAGAGGCTTGCCAAGACATCGATTTCGACGGCAAAGAGAGGAATCTTTGATTTTGGATGAATCGTATTGAAAACGAAAACATAATAGGGGGAGCTACCCCTGAAATCTGTAGAGATTTGTGTGATTAGGGAGGGTCTGATTGCGATTTGAGAGTAAGTGGTTTGTAGTAGCCGGCTGAAGAGGCCGAATGTGCTGATCGGCGGCAAGGTAGGCGGAAGCACGGTTAGGGTTTCCATCTCAGAAAGAGAGTGTTTTGTGTTTTCCTTGTACTATTACTGTATGTTTTACTACTACTTTCAGCTCACAACTATTCAAGTATGCAATGTCTAATTTACCAGAATTTTTTTTCGGATTAGCTAAAAATTTTTGGAGAATAGCCAAGATTTGAAAGTATTTTGGTAAATAGTCAAAGTTGGGTAAAGTCGCTGTTTGACAGCGACTTTACCCCAGATTTTAAAAAAAATAATAAAATATTAAAATCGTTGTTTATAACAGCGACTTTATATTTTTTTTAAAAAAATATTTATTAAAGGTTAGAATAGGTGAAAAATAAAAAAAATACATACGGGAGAGTCGCTGTTATAAACAACGACTCTCCATTTTTTTTATTTTTTTTAAATTCATTTTCATCCATTACAATCCCTCCCTCACTCACTATTTGCCCCTGACCTTGAGCCCCACCACCCACTCAGCACTCTCCTCTCTCTTTCTCTCACTATTTGCTCCTCTCTAACCTTGGGCCCCACCACCAATCAGCACTCTCCCCTCTCTTTGTCTCTCATTCACTCTTTATCGTCTCTCTCTCTTAACCCAGGCCCACCACCCCCTCTCCCCTCTCTCTGCTATACACTCTCGGATCCTAGTGTAATTTAAAAAAAAAAAAAGGGAGAGTCGCTGTTTGTAACAGCGACTCTCCCATATGTATTTTTTTTCATTTTTCATCTAATTTAACCTTTAATCAAAAATTATTTTTTTAAAAAAAATATAAAGTCGCTGTTATAAACAACGACTTTAATATTTTTTTATTTTTTTAAAAAATCTGGGGTAAAGTCACTGTTTCAAACGGTGACTTTACCCCACTTTGGCTATTTACCAAAATACTTTCAAATCTTGGCTATTCTCCTAAATTTTTTTGGCTTTTTTGGCTAATCCGAAAAAAATTCGATTTACCACTTAAACATTGATTTTGAAATTATTAATTTTTTTGTTTCAATGACCTTTATCGTCTTCTCATCTAAATCTCTACTCTCTCCAATGGCCTCTCCTGACTCCTATGTGCTCGCCGATTTCCATCTCTTCAAGAAGCTCTCTGCTTCTCTTTGTTTCCCCCAATTTTTCGGCTTCATCCCATGAAATCTTCCTCTTCTTTCTTCGAGTCTCGCGAGAAGATGACGGGCAAGGTGAATTCCAGGGCGGGGGAGACGGAAATCGCATAGGTGAAGAAGGGGCATGGCTTGCGAATGGGAACAAGCACGGAAGGAGAAGGAGAAGGTGAAAAACCCCAAATTATTTTTGGGCTATTTTATATTTTTATTTAATTAAATAAATCTATATTATATTAAACTATAGTATATATCTTGTGAATTTGGTCATTCAATAAATTCACCTAAGATATATGGTATGAATTAGAATAATTAAATTATTCTAAAGAGAAATAATATATGAGTTGATTTAATTACATAAATCCTCTAAATACTCTTATTATTTAATTTATAGAGTTAAATTAAATAATATTCATTCTGCTAAAGTAGATAAATCTACCCCTATCTCCATCTTTATCCCCTTCTTTTTATTTTTTTTATTTTATTTATTTTTCTTTAAAATCTGCCATCTACTCCTAAACTTTATTCTAAATTCTTAACCCTAAAGGAATCAAAGATCTATCTTTTACTCTAATTCAACAATATAGATACAAGTCAAATTTTAGGGTTTCCCACAAACCCAAAAACACTCAGCCGCCTCTCATCCTCCTCCCCTATCAAGCTCGTACCATCACTCCTCACCCGATCCTCCTTGCCGACCACCATTACCGCACCTTGTTCGATTGAGCCGCAGTCGCTAGCCACCACCCGCGACCACCACCGAGCCGTCTCAGCCTACCGCCGTTGTGACGCCGCCCGAGCTGCCGCCGCAGACCCGCGCCGTCGTAGGTAGTGTCGTCATCGAAGGTAGAGCCACGCCGATCGAGCTTCTTCGTCCCGTTTCTTGTCTCAATACCAAGCGATCTCGAAGCACCCACGCCGATTTCCGCTCCCCGAGGAAGTTATATTGGTGCTAAGATCTCGTCTCGTTGTCATCAACCGATCAACGAAGGTTAAGGCAAGTGATTTCGTTCAATGCCCTTTGCATGTTTTGTGATTTTCTTTTGGTGTGCCTTTTTATTCTTCTGTGTCGAATGCGGCCCTATGGCCAATTTCCTTGCCAGTTTTGATAAATTGCATGTCCGTCTGCTTGATGTAATTTATCTCTGTATTCATAAATTGGCATGAGTCTAAATTAATGGGCAAATATTAAATTAATTATAATGATATGTATATTAAATGTGTTATTTGTTTATAACTTGAGATAAGTGAAAATTGCCCATTTTCATCTTCCTGATTGTATGAATTTCTACTTGTTTCTTTCATGCAAATTAACAGCATGTGATATTAAGATCCTTTGAAATATCCGTGCTTGTACGTCCTTGTTAGTTTAATGTCGTTATTATGATCACTTAGTATTTAATGTTAAAGCTGTTATAGTTTAAGTGTGCATCTCACATGGTGCGGATTGACTTAAATTCAGTTGCGAGGGTCAGCTCGCAGGTTGGGAATAGTGTAAAGCCCAGTCTAAAAAGTTCCTTGGAATAGCTAGACTTCAAACAGTCTCAGGTCGCAGTCCTAGTTGCGTCTGGACCCGTGTCCCTACGTACGATTAGACTTCAAAGTCTCAGGTCGCTGTCCTAGTTGAGTCTGGACCCGTGTCACTACGTTTTATATTGTGTTATATACATATTTACATTATTGTTATTATCGAGATTATTAATAGGTGATCAATTCAGTTATATTATACTTTAGTCTTATTCGAGGTATAGTTCCTTTTCTTATCATATGATCGATCATTATGATCATCCGAGTCATGTTACAAATCTTTATTTCTTATTCAGTTTCCACTTTAAATACTCGCGTATTTCCCTTAACCTATGATATACCGTTTTATGGTCACTGTATGGTTAAAGTCTGAACATTTTCCTTATCATTTGCTAGTCTTAATTGTACTAACCATCCTATTTATTGGATGGCTGGTGTCCTTCGTTCTCATGAAACACCAGGCCATATTCCACAGGTATAGTGAGAGCAGCGGAGCAGGAGAGAGCCGAAGGAAAAGGACTATCATCAATAGACTTTTAAAACTACAGTTTTTAAACCTTTAAAGTTTCCGCAACGCTACGTTGGTTTTAAGCTATTTTGGAGTTCATTTATACTTTATGGTTTTGGTATTTTAGCTATGTTGTTGTGATTGGATATTTCAAACATTGATATGTAATTTACTTTCGCATTATTTTATTCAACTGCTTAAAGTATCATCTTGTTTATGGGAGCATGGTTGCATGTCCCTATAAGCCTCAGGTGAATGCAAATGCATTAAAGTCTGCGGATTCACTGGCATTGTAACGCTCCCTTAGGATTAAAAAGGGGTGTTACAGAAGGAGGAGCATCGTCGAGGAGGAGGAGGCAGACGATGAACAGGAGGTTCTTCAGTCCACCGGTGGTCCTCGGATTCACAACATCGATGACGATGAAGACGAAGATGGCGATGAGGATAACGCGGGAGGTGACGAAGATGAAGGCGAAGGAGATCAACAAGAGGTGAATCGCCAAATTATTGAATAAATTTGTGTTTTCTGCTTTGATTTGCAATTAGTTGATAATTTTGGTCTGATGGTGTCTGAACGTAGCTATTCCTTTTGTAGTATATAATTTATGTTGCAAAACTAATATATTAGGGTTAGAGATGGGAAGATATGAATTCTTTTATGAGATGTTAGAGATTTGAGATCCTCCTTGTAGGTGTTTGATTAAATGTCTGATATGGAAAGAGCGGTTATGGTGTGTTGTAAATGATCAACTTTGTTACTGTTGGATAACTATTTTTCGATTGTTTTTAAGCAGCATAAATACCACCTTCATTCTATATTTTAGCAGCCCCAACTTGTTATCTTGCAACTTGTAAGTGATACAAGCAATGGTGCCTACTCAAATACTGAGTTTGGTGTCTCGCAACCAGTAGCCGACTTTGTTTTGATCTCCATCAATCTTTCAATTTTGGACCTACGTAATCCACACTCAATTCATTTTATCCTGTTTTTAACATTTTGCCCTATGTATACGAACAAAATCTATCAAAAAATGAGTTTGGAGGGTCTACATTTGGTACGAACAAAATCGAAACAGAGAGATGATTCAAATCACATAATAGAGTCAATAATTTGTGCCTTATGGGTAAGGTTCGTGAATTATCCTTTCCAACTTATTTGTTTTTCAAAACCCAACTTTTTGGTTGTTTTAATATGTTATGAACATCCATTCAATGCCTTTCAAGACCCATTTCTGGTCCTTTCAAATAACATGCAAGTTGAACATGGAAGGTTTGCTTTATGATATAGTAAACTTCATGTAGTTACTAACTTGGTGAGGGATTCCAGAGCTTCCCCTCAAGCCTCACCACAGTGAGGACGTCGGCTAATACAACAATTGTAAGAGCCAAATCCTAAACCAGAAGATGAACCAGATGCATTTTCACTTTTTGATGGAATTTACTATGATCGTTACTTGAGGTACCTTTTTGTTTTTTTTTCAGCGTTATCTTGTTTTGTGAATCGTTGTAGTCTTTATCAGCTTGTAGTCTGTAACAAGAATGGGTACTAGGAAAGAGGTTAAGTGCAAGCATAAGCCCAAGAGCTTAATTGTTGAGACACATTTCGCCCTGCAAGCATATAGCTATTCTAGGATGCACATCTAGAGCTCAGCCTAGATGGAAAATTGATTCTTGTCAAAAAAATATTTTTAGTGTAAATCAGAGAAGACTGTTTCTTTTTGCAACCTTATTTTGTTCCATCTGTTTTCTAATTTTAATTTGATATTCATTTTGAATTTCTTGTCTTTTATTTCATGAATTTTTTCTTCGAATTATGGTTTGTTGTAGATTGCTCCTTCTTAAGCCGTCGTTCTTCAGCCGAAGCTGCCGCCTGTTGTTTGATTTTACGCCAGTCAAGTCACCGCCTTCAGCTATTTGATCTTCTCTGCTTTCTTCCATTCGCTTAGGTTCGTTCATTCTCTATCTCTATATGTGTTGAATTTTAACATGTTTTTGGTCCATGGTGGTTTTCTCTTTGTGATTGATTGGTTCCAATTTCTCAGAAATGGCTGCTGTCTCGGCTTGAATTTGTGGATGATATTTGATTTGATGACTGTTTTTATGATTTAGCTCTACCGCTGATTTGTGACAATCTGATTTCGATAGCACTGTTGTGGTTTTTTAAATTCGATTTCATTCCTTTTCCTCCATCTATTTTCTAATTTTAATTTGATATTCATTTTGAATTTCTTGTCTTTTATTTCATGAATTCTGTCTTCGAATTATGGTTTGTTGTAGCTTGCTCCTTCTTCTTAAGTCGTTGTTCTTCGGCCCGAGCTGCCGCCTGCTGTTATTCAATTTGGTGGATTTTGATTTTACGCCAGTCAAGTCACCGCCTTCAGGTATTTGATCTTCTTTGCTTTCTTCCATCCGCTTAGGTGCATTCTTTCCCTTTCTCTATATTTGTTGACTTTAACATGTTTTTTTGTCTATGGTGGTTTTCTTTTCTTGAAGTGGTAACTGTGGTGGTTTTCTTTTTGTGATTAATTGGTTCCAATTTCTCAGAATTGGCTGCTGTCTTGGCTTGAGTTTGTGGTTGATGTTTGCTTTGATTATTTCTAGGGCTTTAAGATTTCCCTCTACTGCTGATTTGTGACAATTTGATTTCCGTAGCACTGTTGTAGTTTTCTAAATTTAATTTCACTCCTTTTATTTCATCTGTTTTCTAAATTTGATTTGGTATTTATTTTGAATTTCATGTCTTTTATTTTATGTATTTGGTCTTCAATCTATAGTTTGGTGGTTCATGAAACCCTATAATGAAGCGCCTCTTGCTGATCTCTATTAGCTTGTTCTTTTTTTTCCTGCCAGTTTTTTGGTGGCTTTGTTCGATCCGACCCAGGTAAAGTATCTTAGTTTCTATTGAAATTTCTGCAATTCATGCCCCTTTTATTCTTTCTTTTTCTTTTGTCACCATGAAATTGCATATTAGGATTTCGTTTGAATTTTCTATAGGTCGGTGAAATAGTCCGAAGTACGTGAATGCCTAATTCTCAATTTAAATTGATTCATTCAACTCAAAACTCGGTTTTCTCAGTATTTACGAAGTCACAATGGTAGGTAAGTTCTTCCTCTTGTTTCCTCTTCTCTACATTATTACTAATTTGGAGTTTTGATTGCTTCTTGTATAGTTGTACTCTATTTGATGGATTTCAGTTCAAAATATGTGTTTTTTTTTATTGATTTCTTTTTTTTTGACTTTTCTCTTCTGATCAATTGTCGTTAGGAGGAGGCTTGATATGTCGAGTAATTACAAATAATAAAGATGTAATAAACATAAACCCACTCCTAGCCTATGCAAATAATTACAAGACTTCCTCCCGTTGTAGTGGAAGGGTAGTCAGGATCGATCCACGAGGAGGCGTGTCAGCGGGATCCTAGTAGCTTTGAAAATCTCAAGTCTGCGTCGACCAGAAGCCTCGATTTCGACCTTGGGTCTCGATGTCGACCTCGGCTGTCGATCCTCTCTGCACCAGAAGACCTGTAGAGACAAAAACAAGTGGTCGGTATCGACTAGAAAGGGTCGATATCGATGTCTGTTGTCGATATCGATGTTCAGTAACCTCCGCAGTGATGATCGTCGTCGACTCAGAAAACTGTCGACGAACTCAGTGGTTGATATCGACGTCTGGGGTCGATATCGATGTCTTCCTGCAGTGGGTTAGTTTTTCGTCGGCAAAGAAGGGCCGAAGATTTAAGAATGGATGAGAAGGGATGAACAGAAATAACAGTGGTTTATGTGAATTAAACTATGTAAAAGAAAAAACTCCTAGGATTAGAGTTTACCACAACGTTAACCAATGCAAGCGATAAGATAAATAAGACGGACAATTGCGCTATTTCACCCTAGGGACAAGCTTTCGCCGTACACCAACTCTTAGGATTACTCTTGCAAATAAACCTAATTGTCTCTACCAATTTTATGTTTATAACTCAAGTTGTTAGCATGAATCCCTTTTCTTTCGATTAGGACTAAATATAGAATCGTAGGAGGAGAGATAGACGCAACGATATCAACATCTAACACTTACCTCGAGCGCGCATGGCTAACGTCGGGCTCACCCCGACCCTAAGAGCTTTGGGGAACTACTCGCTTCTCATCATGGAACTCATTGTTGATTGAAAAGAAGAAACTTGCATTAAAATAAACTCCGAAGCTTACAACTCAACGTCAACTTTCGCAAACGTCAAACCCTAAAACTTCTCTCTAACTCTATTGAATGTAATTGAACTCTAAAATTAGATGGTTGTTTCTTGGATGATTGAATGCCAACCCCTAGGGCTTTATTTATAGGCTACTAATCCTCGCTATCCAAGGATTGTAACTTCTATCTAAACTATAAACTCTATCCGAACAATTAGGATAGGTCTTTTATTTTGATAAAAACTTAAAGGTAAAAGATAAATAAGTCTTCAGCTATCACCTATCTTAAAAGTATAAGATAATTCCGTGCCTCCTTGAAGATATAGTTCCAATCCGCATCTCGAAATCAAATCTATCTTCTGTCGAGATAAGGGGTTGATATCGACACCAGAGGTCGATATCGAGGTCTCTGTTTCTGCTCGACTTGTCCAGCTCCACTCGATGTCTATGTTGAGGTCGATATGAGGGTCGATATCGACACCAGAGGTCGATATCTATGTTGAAGGTCGATATCTACCTCTGCTCAGCTTCACTTGGCTTCTTCGTTTTGACTCCGATTTCATCGAATTCCTGCATGGTTAGCTCAATACTTGTGCAGACCCTATTTTTTGCATTTTAGCCCATTCTTACACAAGTTTATACTCTTTTGAACCTTTTCTTTGGAAAACGAATGAAATAAGAAGTCAAATGATGCAATAAAAAGAGATACAAATATGTACATCAAAACACCCCATACTTAGACTTGCTTGTCCTCAAGCAATAACCAAGCAATAACCAATACCTACAACACACCCTTGAAGTCTTCGCCCTTGTCAAAAGCAACATCATACGAGGTAGCAAAGCAAAGCAAGTGAATTTAACGTCATAGCACATATTTTGGCGATCCATAGGCATATGCAATTTTGATCCAACCTCACAGGGATAATGTGTTTGCACTCAACTCTCATGTGTTTAGGCTATGAAGATCAACTCTCAACTCAATTCCATATACAATCTCATAAATGTTGCAATTTATAAAAATCCAGCAACCAATTATGAAAATGCAATAAGAACCATCAGGAGGACTTTTGCTCAATGGAAGACTTCAAAGAAGACTCCATTCGGCGGGGTTGTAATGGGGCTTGGTATGAAATTAAGGGTATGGAATTATTTGGCTATGTGGTGCTTTTATAATTCGGGAATCAAGACTCCTAAATCTCAACACTTGTAATATCCAATCCATAACTTTTCAATGTTGCACTTTCCAAGCTTAGTCTCCCATAATGCTCTTTCCCAACTCATCTTTCCATAATATGCTCTAAAGATGCACTAAAAGATGTAAACCATTCTATCAACCCTTCTTTTGAACTCTAATATACCTCTAAAAAATATAACACTTGTATGAAATAAATAAAGGATTTAAAGATTTTGGCTCATGCACTATATACGTATATCTCTCTTTTTTTTTACGAAAATAATAATTAAATACTAAAAAATATGTGCATTTATATGTTGAGCCATAAATCCTTTTACAAAATATGACAAGATGTAAATATGCACCAACCCATAATTTCCTTGCTCAAAATTGGACAATATGCACTTTTCTTTCCACAATGCATTAATCCAGCCAATCTAAGTCTCAATTCCCAAATATGGGTCAGGCTCAATTCGGCTAGGGATAATTTTGTGGAGTTTGCAATTTCAGGCTCAGGCTAATGTTCTGGCTTCAAGCAGGGATAATGCAGGGTAGGTAAAGAGAGGATAAAAATGGCTTAAAAGATGCCTCCATCATTTAATTCTCGTAAACACAAACATATTTATGTATTGGCTTTGAATAACTATCACAACATTTAGAGATGCATAGGAAGAGTAAATTCACTCAAGAAAGCGGAGAGATTTTTGATGTTCTCCCTATAGGCCAAAATTCTCACAAGGACAATTTTTGTTGGATTGGCTTTTTAGCCTAGGATCATATGTGCTCAATTTCATCACAAGTTCACAATCTACATAAAAATTTTAAGGACTTAGGCTAAACCATCCAAATATGCCATAGGATTTACATGATCAAGTCAGCTATTGAGTTTTCATCATAGGACATCTAAGTAGGGTTTAAAAACATTAATAAACATGCATTTTTTTGTTTTTTTGACATTTTTCTATTTTTTTGGATTTTTTGACATTTTATAAAAGTAAAACTAAAAACAAAAATTTAAACATGAATGCAATGCAAAGAAGAAAACCAAGTTATGACCATAGGACATGTTTTTCCCCACCCCATACTTCAAATATACAATGTCCTCACTGTATTAAAAAGAAGAAAAAGGGTAGAGAGAAACTCACAGCGCAACCTGCGGATTTAGGTCGATTTCAGATTTGGTCGATGCCAGAAGTCGATATCTATGTCAGTGGTCGATGTCGACTGCATCTGTCGAAGTCGAGGAAGAAAGTGAAGACAAGGGCTACCAGGTTGGGGTCGATATTGAGTATAATGGTCGATATCGACCTTTCTTTTTGCTCCCGAGTCCTCAATGTCGACTCCAAGAGGTGGCTTGACCCTGGGGGGGTCGATTTCGACTGGCTTGGTCGATTTCGACTGTCTCTGCAGAAGCTTCTTTTCTTCTTCGGTTTCTTTTTGCTTAAAAACCTGAAATCTTTGTTAGAATAATAGATAAAACCACGAATTATCACAATTTCAAAAATTTAAAACAAAAGTCAAATCCTAAAAACCATCTATGCGAAAAATTTAAAGGTTTTATGTACATGTTCTAGAATTTTGAGTCCCTAGGCCGACTTCTTCGTTAATTCTTCACGACCTTTTTATGTAGGGACCCTTTGAGCTTGAGCCTTCTCCCGGATCATCTAGGGCCTTTTGGTAGTATGTAAGTTCGGCGACCAAGGCTTCTTCATTGATAGGCTCTTCTTTGGGTGCTTTCCTTCTCTTTCTTGACCTAACTTTAGCAATATAGGCAAACTATGGAGCTTTGACCCTCTCTTTAGTAGAATTATCAATAATGGGTTTAATTGATTTATCAATAAGGGACAGAGGAGGGTTAGGAGTCATACCTGGACTTACCTATTTGGGCCCGAAACAGAAATCTTCGGGCTGAGGGGTCGTCGATTTCGACCAAGGCTTTTTGACCGCACTAAACCAGCCAGGGACGGTCTTTAAATTTGTCAAGCCTCGCAACCCAAGGCTTTTTGACCGCGATGAACCAGCCAGGGACAGTCTTGAACTCGAGAGAGGCGCCAGCCTTGTCGCGGACAAGAAACCACTTGTGCTTCCAGTTTGGCTTGCTTGATAACCTCTCAATGTAACTGCAGTTGTAGTTGCACTGGCAAAACCTAGGATCTTGAGGCCCCCTCTTCAAAGAAAAGATGCTAAGCATAAGTTCCTTCGTCGGGGACACTCCGATGTCCAAGCACCGCATCACAAAGCTGGTAAAAAACATCCAGCGATTCGGCACAACTTGTGCGGGGCTCATGTTGTACTCGGACAGGAAAGCAATGAACAAGGGGTGAAGAGGCAGGCAAAATCCTTGAGATAAACTCGCCGCGTATACCACCAGACAATCTTCATAAGCATCCAGGCAACCCCCGCCTTCTGAAGGTAGGCACAACTCCACCCCCGCTGGCCACGGAAAAATTCGAGCTATAGCCGCGACACTAGACTGATCAAGTAGCGTCGTGCATCCCCGTACCTCTTGATTAGGGGAGCGTCGCGAACGAACTCTCTCAGAGATGACTAGAGGGCAAGGTTGAGGATCACGGAGGGAAAAATCCCCCCGAAAGGAACAAGAGGATAGGTCATCTAGGGAAATAGAAGGAAGGTCAAGGTCGCTAAGAACCTCCTTCGAGCGGACCCTTGCGCATGTCTCCGCGGTTCCAATAGGAGACTCGGCATAAGGAACCCATGATAGCTTGGATTCCAAACCGCTGATCGACGGATGCGGGCTTGAAGAAGCACGCGCACCAAGATGAACCTGAGTTTCCACGTCCATCGAATGAGCATTCGTGTTCCCATCGCCCCCCTTAGAAGAAGAAGAAGTTAAGTAAGGAGAGGAATACTAATCAGGGTCACAGCGTTTCCGTCGTCTTCTCACCTTAATAGGACTGCTGGATGGACCCATGCGGTCTGGTGTAGAGATGCCGGAGGAAGAGGAAGAGCCTGAAGAAGAGCTCTCTGAATCAGACGCGGAACTCCTGGTGGAAGACGAGGAGGAAGAATCCAAAATTACCGCGGAAAGATTCACTCGGGAAGCAGAGGGCAAACCCTCTCTCCATCCCTCCTCTCTTTCAAACTCATCCAAGGCGTCAAGGTTCCCCTCAGAATTAGCCATCCTTGAAAAAGTTAAAAGATTGTCTGAAAAGGAACCCGTACGCGGACCAAAAAACTAAAAAAAACCCAAGAAACAAAACTGGGGGAAAAAGGGAGACCCCGAACAGATCTAAGAAGAAGAAAGCAAGAACTTCAACAAGAAACGTAAGAATTAATAGAACATCCAAGAACACTTCAAGAAAAACTTAAGAACTCAAGAACAGAAGCGAGGATTTACCTTTAAAAAACAAAGAGACTGCCGGAAAGCACAACCGAAATGCTGAAGAACAAACGGAAAACTCTGAAAAAGCAAAAGCTGAGGAAATGCCACAAACAGACAAACAGTGGGAAATTAAAAAGTGAAAACGGAACGGGGTAATTTATAAAAAAATTACCGACTCTTCAACTCCCCTCAAAGCGACATGGGCCATGGTAAAACCCTAATGGGCCGGAAGAATCCTCGACCGGGCCCACAAACATTGGTTAAGAAAGAAATTACGAAATTACCCCTCAAAGGAAAAAAGGAGAAATGCATTTCCGCGGAGGAGGTCGAATCGTCTCAAGCTCTCATAGAACTTAACCCGACCCGGGGAGCTGTGATGAAACCGTGCGAAAATGATAGACGAAGAATCGGACGCGGACATATTAAAACAACACCAAAAAGACCCCCGAATTCGGGAGGACACGGGCATAAATAATTGACACATGTCCATCATGCCCCCCACCCACGAGGGCCACACGTGTCGACTCAAATATGACAAGTGTCACAATGGGAGGTCTCTGGCCAATCCCTATAAAAAGGGAAATGAACAGAAGAGGAAGGGGCTGGGGGAGAAAAAACGGAAGGATATAGAGATACTGAAAATAAATAAGAAGAAAAGAAGAGAAGGAAGGTTACCAGGAAAAGACTTGAATCATCATTAAGTTGGTCGCTGAGCAAGCAATCTCTTAGTGGAGGAAAAGCCAGTCTGAGTACAGGAGGGGATATCGTGACCTGTCCTACACGTCGAATTAACACTCTCAGTGACTCTCCGCGGGCAGGTATGATCCCTGAAACCTTTTCAATGTTCGATGATCTCCCATGAAAGATGTGGGGTTAAAGATAGAATTTAAGCACGCGAGTAAAGCACGGCCCAGGTAGTATAGCGAAGAATTTAATCCGCGTGTCAGGTAAGCCCGTGTATCACAATAGTACGGCTCGTGTCTACCCCCCAGGGACCCACCACAAGTGGGCCCCTTTTTAAGACTTTATTGGGAGGAATTCATCAACTTTGACTCTCCTTCTTTAAAAAAAAGGCACGAGGCACACCAAACAAAGCCTAATTACCCTCCCACAATATAGTCAATTCAACTTATTAATCGTATCGAAATGTACAATTATATAGATTAGTTCACTCGATGAGCCTCAACAAAGTGAAACACAGTTGATGAGTTTAAATGAACAAGATCGGTGAGTCTCATTTCTATCCGTTTGGGTGGGAAATGTTGTAGAGACTAAAGATATAACAATAACGGTTTTTCTATGGGGTCTAGGATAAAATTCTTGTTTTAAAAAAAAATCCTTAATTTAATTGTTTTAGCCAAATTTTAAAGGAAAAATTTGGTCAAATATCCATTTAGGATATCTAATTACGTACGTAAATGTCCATATTTAAATGGTAATTAGGTAAATGTCCATATCTTTTATTTAATCCCAAACAACCCTTGTTATAATTTATGGAATTAGGCCAAAAGAAACCCTCAAATTGGCGCTGGTGGAATTGTGAGATCTTGAGGCCGGCGCTTCAAGCCACTCCGAGCGACATGAACGAAGGGGATTCGATAGCTCAACAACAACGGGGAAGAGGAGTAGCTGTGTCAATATGGGGTCGACGATTCAAGTCACTGTGAGCGGCCGGAAGGAAGTGGAATCTGTAAAGACCAGAAGATTTTAAAATAATACTTTCTATTTAATAATAATTTATAATGGATAAAGTTTGATATTCGGAAAATTTTTGAAGATTCGTCATCGAGCAATTTACCTTAAAATCTTTTGGAATAAGTTACGACATTATTTTGAATGGATTTTCCACGTATTTCATTTCCGCTATTACGACTTGAGATTTTGAAAATACGGGTGAAATCTTATCGGGTTAATTGTTCCGGCTTTGAAGATTCAATTTGAATTTTCGGTAGTGTCGGGATTTGGATCGAGTGAGCGGATTTCGGAATAATTTCGGGATTTTGAATTCATTAGATATGGAGACCACTTTATCTCCTTTTCTTTTTTCTTTCCCTCTCTCTCTGGTCCTTTACTCCCTCCCAGCTCACGCACTCAACACACCCTCACACACCTTGCCCATTTCATCCGAAATCTCCCCTCCTTTTCTCCATAAGATGCCCTCAAGTAAACCTTAAACTTTATCCGCCAATAGGCCCTCAAAACCCATCTCTTTCTTCCCCCTTTTCTCATTCCAAAACCATTGGAAAACACACTTTTCCTTGCTCTATTGCCTCGAACTGAATCACCCTCATCTTGCCTTGCTCCTCCTTCTCCCTCTCATTCTGATTAAAGTCACCACCACCTGCCCCCTCCTCGTCGATCGTCGTTGACAGCCCCGCCATCAGCAACTCCTCTACCTCTCGTCGTCGCCGCGAAGCCTCCCCATAGAAGCTCCCCTACAGACCGAGGCCGGAGTCCTCCAAGCCTGCCACCACCACCCTCTCTGAAGTGCGGAATAGGCAGATAAAAGGCAAACAAATACTCAAGCAAGGGGAGAAGAATAGAGTATGCAAACTTTTGACAAATGCTGAAACTGGTAAGATCTTACTGCCCGAGGTAAGACCTTATCTGAAATGCAGAAATAAGTTAATAAAAACGTGGTGAGCAATATGTAAACAAAAGACAAGCACGAATGTAAAGAGCAGAAAGTAAAGCACACGATACTTGTTAACGAGGTTCGGCACAACCGCCTACGTCCCCGCCTAGGGTTATCCAACCCGTAGGATTTAACAACTTTATTTCACTTTATCTTATGAGCCATAGATACAACCTCTAGAAGACCTTCCCTCTTCTAGACTACTTCCTATCTAGCAACCCAAGCACACCAGTGAAACAAAGTCCTGCCGATACCGAAGTATCTATACGTTTGGGTAGAGATGTACCCTTAGTATAATCCTAATGAATTGTACGATAAAACTCAATGTAAACCTCACAAACTCTCAAAGAAATAAAACACTTAAACCAATAGAGAGATGCGAGATCGAATGATTGTAGGAGACGAGATCTGCAGAAGCCTTTGAGCGCTTTGTAGATGTGTGTATACTGCAATCTTCTACTTCTCCTTATATAGGACGGCTCGTCCGAGTTTGAAATGATTTGAACGTTTGAATACTTGAAGACGTTGCTTGATATACGGGGAGAACAACCGGCAATTCAAACTGCGTTCCAAAAGCTTCACTCGGATATGCAGGGATTTGATTACTTGAAACGTTGAAAAGGCTGAATAATTGTTCAACCAAATCCCTACAAAATCTCAGCAACAAACTAGTAGATATGGATTAGATAAAATAAATTTACAAGATAGAATTTAAAACCCAATATATCAATCCCGTAATTGAATTCAAGTCACAATCAATTAGGCCCAATAAAATATTGAACCTTAGATATGGAATTGTAGACTTAGTAAAAATAGGCCCATTAAAAATAGGCCCAATTACATTGAGTCCGTGCCATTCAATTCCAAGCTCGTGTAATTCCTGAGGCCATTGTCGGTAAGGTCTTACCAGTGTCGGTAAGGCCTTACCAAAACCTGGAAACCATGGTTTTGGCTTTCTTTTCAAACGGTAAGGTCTTGAAACTGTTTTGCTATTGATGATTTGTTTTAAAACGATAGAGGCAACCAAATATTGGTTCAACCAAATCTCTTAAAGATCTCAACAAACCAACAACCTTTTGACTTTGAAGATTGCTCCACAAGATCTTCAAAGAAGTTTCTAGAAAGTCAACCCCAAATCTTCAATAACCAAATCAAATCCTGCACAAAATCTCCAACAACTAATTTAAATATAAATCCCAATAAATAATCTAATTGATATTTGCATAAAATAAATACTACCTTTCTTTGTCTTCCATCATACATATAATATAACATCAAAATAGACTCAACAATCTCCCCTTGATGGAAGACAAAACAAATATCAATTATATATAAATAAATAGCATCGCGGGGCATCATAGCATAACATGACAAACATAAACATGCCGCAACATCATATAGCATAAGCAACCTAATTTCTCCCCCTTTTTGTCTTTCAACAAGGAAGGGAAGAAGTCAGATTTTCACCATTTCAGCAGCTTGTCAAGACCTTGAAACAGATCTCAAGGCCTTGAGATGTTAGTAGATAGCATTACTCCCCCTACGATAATGCTTCCCTGTTCAACATATCAATTAAGCTCCAAAAACAATATTAAACAGAGAGAATCATTAGTAGCACATAACATTTAAAAAAAAATTATCCTTTATCACCAAGAGCGATTGTTCCAATCCATTTATGCTCTTTGATCTTGGTGATATCCTGCAAAACGAACAAACATCAACCTTTCCGGCTAGACCAATGTACAAATTTAGATTCATAATTAGAATAGACCATGTTTGGTGGTCTTGTCCCTTTATGAACCCAAATTTGTCTTATCCGTTCATTTAAACGTACAGGAAAGGTACTTCTAATGATGTAAGGGTCCTTTCTTCTATATGGACAAGTTTCCTTTACATGACCCTTTTTGCACTAAAAGAAACAAGTAGGAGATCGCCAACTTCCTTTTGCCTTAACAAACGTGGTAGTAGGTTTTACAGGAAAATTCCTGTTGTATCCTATACCACATCGGTTCAAGGAAAGTTGTTGTTCTCCAAGCATCTTGTCGAGAGTGGCTTTGGATCTAGTGAATTGCACCAGGGTTGTTTGTTGATCTCGACATTTTTCAGATAATTTCACTTTTTCATTCTCAAGGTCATTGTAATGAGCCTTAAGAGATGAAAGGTTGACCTTAAGTTCGGAATTTTCCAATCGTAAGGCCTTACCTTCAGTGATAAGATTTGAATTTTGACTGTAAAGATCTTGCAATTTCAGCGACAGCTTCCTTATGCACACTTCTTGATCCTTTACCTTCTCTTTCAAGGTGCTGATTTCTTTGCTGTAATTTTCTTCATTGGAAATCATATTTTTCAGAAATTCAGAGAGAACATCAATAGGACTAGAGATAAGGTTTCTTACAATACCATCGAGATGTTAATCGTCTTGGTCCGCCATCAAGCAAAGATTTACCGGATCATTTTCCAAATCCGATTCACTTGTAGAGTCTGAATTGTCTTTCTTTCGATCACTCTTCTTCTGCTTGTTCTTCTTCTTTTGAGGACACTCCTTCATCAAGTGATTAATTTCACCACATTCATAGCATGTTAGAATTTTGTCCTTTTATTAGGGTTAGAGGACTTACCTTCATGCTTTGATGATCTCGCATATTCTCGGTTTGAGAATTGATTCTTCATCTTTAGAATCCGAGCAAGTCCCCTTGTGATCAAGTCGAAGGGATCTTCCTCATCATCATTACTTTCGTCGTCCTCTGATGGTACATCCTCTTTCTTAACCTTAAGTGCAAGGTTTTTGAGATTTGTAAGAAGTTCCCCATCGTCCTCATTGAGGATCATTTCATGGGTAATTAACTTGCCTAATAGATCATCAAGAGCCATCGTGCTAAGGTCTTGAGCTTCTTCTATGGCAGTCACTTTGGGACCCCACTTTGCTTTGGGCAAGCATCTGAGTATCTTTCTAACATTCTCTTCATTCTTGAAAGTTTTTCCCAATGAGTCAAGGTTGTTAATGATCTCCGTAAAACGGGTGAACATTGTTTTAACCGACTCATCTGGGTTCATCTTAAACAATTCATATTGTCTAAGAAAGATACTAATTTTGGTCTCTTTGACTTGGCTAGTTCCTTCATAAGTAACCACCAATTTATCCCAGATCTCCTTTGCTGTTCTGCACGAAGAGATACGATTTAATTCGTCAGTACTTAATCCACAATACAATAAATTTATGGCTTTGAAATTCTTAGCCACGCTTTCTAGATCATTCCGAGTGTATTCTTCTTCTTTCTTGTCCACTCTCGTGCCATTGGGACCTTCCTTCTTAGGTATATTGGGTCCTCGCATAATAATATGCAAGAGCTCCAAATCTTGATCAATGACAAACATTTGCATCAAAGATTTCCAGTGCATGAAGTTGTTCCCAACAAAGAGAGGTGGACGAAAAATGGATCTTCCTTGACCGAAGCCTTCACCTGCCATGATTAGACTCACAGATAATAATATTTTAAGGTACGTGAGTTAGGCTCTGATACCAATTGAAGTGCGGAATAGACAGATAAAAAGCAAACAAATACTCAAGCAAGGGGAGAATAATAGAGTATGCAAACTTTTCGCAAATGCTCAAACTAGTAAGATCTTACTGCCCGAGGTAAGACCTTATCTGAAATGTAGAAACAAGTTAATAAAAATGTGGTGAACAATATGTAAACAAAAGACAAGCACGAATGTAAAGAGCACAAAGTAAAGCACACGATACTTGTTAACGAGGTTCGGCACAACCGCCTACGTCCCCGCCTAGGGTTATCCAACCCGTAGGATTTAACAACTTTATTTCACTTTATCTTATGAGCCCTAGATACAACCTCTAGAAGACCTTCCCTGTTCTAGACTACTTCCTATCTAGCAACCCAAGCACACCAGTGAAACAAAGTCCTACCGATACCGAAGTATCTATACGTTTGGGTAGAGATGTACCCTTAGTATAATCCTAATGAATTGTACGATAAACCTCAATGTAAACCTCACAAACTCTCAAAGAAATAAAACACTTAAACCAATAGAGAGATGCGAGATCGAATGATTGTAGGAGACGAGATCTGCAGAAGCCTTTGAGCGCTTTGTAGATGTGTGTATACTGCAATCTTCTACTTCTCCTTATATAGGCCGGCTCGTCCGAGTTTGAAATGATTTGAACGTTTGAATCCTTGAAGACGTTGCTTGATACACGGGGAGAACAACCGGCAATTCAAACTGCGTTCCAAAAGCTTCACTCGGATATGCAGGGATTTGATTACTTGAAACGTTGAAAAGGCTGAATAATTGTTCAACCAAATCCCTACAGAATCTCAGCAACAAACTAGTAGATATGGATTAGATAAAATAAATTTACAAGATAGAATTTAAAACCCAATATATCAATCTCGTAATTGAATTCAAGTCACAATCAATTGGGCCCAATAAAATATTGAACCTTAGATATGGAATTGTAGACTTTGTAAAAATAGGCCCAATTACATTGAGTCCGTGCCATTCAATTCCAAGCTCGTGTAATTCCTGAAGCCATTGTCGATAAGAACTTACCAGTGTCGGTAAGGCCTTACCAAAACCTGAAAACCATGGTTTTGGCTTTCTTTTCAAACGGTAAGGTCTTGAAAATGTTTTGGTATTGATGGTTTGTTTTAAAATGATAGAGACAACCAAAGATTGGTTCAATCAAATCTCTTGAATATCTCAACAAACCAACAACCTTTTGACTTTGAAGATTGCTCCACAAGATCTCCAATATAAATCCCAATAAATAATCTAATTGATATTTAAATAAAATCTTGTACAAAATCTTCAATAACCAAATCAAATCCTGTACAAAATCTCCAACAACTAATTTAAATATAAATCCCAATAAATAATCTAATTGATATTTGAATAAAATAAATACTACATTTCTTTGTCTTCCATCATACATATAATATAACATCAAAATAGACTCAACACTCTCCTTCGTGCCCAAGCAGTGGAAGCAACCTCCCAGACATCCGAGGCTGAGCCCGAGCCACCCCGGAGTCCTCTCGGAGCCAGGCCGAGCCGCATTCGCACCCATTCCTCCTGTTCTTCTCCAAACCAAACGGTAAGACTCCCTCTCACTCCTTTTCCATCCAAAATGCCATAAAGCTTCACCTTTAATCCATCTCCTTCTGATCTAGGCTAAGCTCGCTTCGATTTCATCTCAAGAGAACCGAAGGAGCCCCGACGAGCATTTTCGGCGAGATCGAGAACCACGGTGAGCGTTTGAGTCTTCCTCCTCTCCATTGGTTCGTTCTTGTTGTTTTGGGTTTGGGTGGTCGGGGAAGGTCTGTGAGGTGGTCGGGGTGGAAGCTAGAGCCGCCGGAAAGGTCTTCTCCTTCTCCTTCTATTCCGATTCTCGGATCTATGGAAATGGCCAAACGGAGGGGACGGGTTTTATGGCTTGGGTCTGGTTCTCCTTTTCTTTTATGGTGGGTCCGGTTCGCTCTATTTTTTTTAATTAATTCATTCGGTTCGGTTTTTAAACCAAAAAATCAGATTTGAGCTTTGGTGTGGGGGTGGGACGGAGGTAAGGGTAAGGTGGTTGGGCCTAAATTAAATTCGGTAAAATATAAATGAACTTTGGGCCTATTTTGAGTAAATATGTTATGAGATAAAATGATTTTAAGGATCTTTATATTTAGGTATATAAATATTAAATGGATGGAATATTACATTATATAATATTATAACTTTATTATTATTGAGATTTAAAAATATAATATTATTGGACTTGAAATGGGAAAAGAATTTGGAAAAGGTCCTCGGATGTCGGAAATTGATTAAGAAATGGAAATAGATTTAATAAAATTAAAAAGACGAATTTTTGGAAATATCATAACCTTGTCGGATTTATTTTGATAAAATAAGATAATCAGTCGAGTTAAAGAGTTATGTTTTATAAATGGATTTTGACCAAGTATGATTTGAGAAAAATTGTTTGATTAATGATTTGACCTAACGTGAGATTTAGAGAGTTTCGGGAACTCGGGGATTTCCTACTTGATTTGACTTGATGAATCTTATGTGATGAGTGCGAGCATGATGTCAGGATATTGATATAATTTTTAAGTATAAATTATGATATGTTGATATTGTTATGAGGTGTTATATGATGATTATGAAATTAGGATATGTTGTTTATGAAAGCATGTTATAATATGTTATGATATGAATATGTGTTAAAGCATGATTTATGTTGAGGCCTTAAATTGATGATTGAGAAGCATTATTTATAGAGATGTATTACTAATTACGAAAGCATGATATGTGGATATATGTTCTTGAATATGAATGAGAGTACGATATATTATATGATGATGTATGTTGCTATATGCTATGAGGTGATAGATGATGAGATATGATATGGTTATGAGATATTGTGATGATATGTTGAGATGGAACTTGATGAGTTATGATGAGATTATATGGAAATGATGATGAGATGTTGTGATGAGTTATGACGAGATGAGTTCTATGATGATGGTATGGAAGTATGATGATGAGACTTTCGATTATGTGAACTTATATAGAGTTATTTGTGCGGGTGTGCTTGAATGTAGACTCATATGTTTATTATGATTACTAGGTGACCTTAATCTGTCTTATTGCTACAATGTTGTTCTGCACAACCAGGTAAGTTCCCTAGGGGGCTTACTCAAGTTGGACTCTCATGCCTGTTGTTGCATTTTATGCTAGGTAATGCATTTGCATATCACATGACCATGTAGTATCTTGCTTAGGTTGCACAGTCGTATGAGCATTTGTTTACTTTATGCGTTTGAAAAGAGAACGACCGTGATTTGTGAGTCGTAGAGTCTTTGCTAGGGTCATAGGACAACCAAACACCATTGGGTTATCTTGATAGAGTCAGTGAGGGCACAGCCTGATACCATACATGTTATGTACTCCGACCTCGATGTTAGGTACGGATGGTGCGTTACATAGACCCCACTCACCCTATGTACTCCGACCTCGATGTTAGGTACGGACGATGCGTTACATAGAAGTTATGTACTCTGACCCCGGTGTTAGGTGCGGACGGTTCGTTACATAGATCATATGTACTCCGACCTCGATGTTAGGTACGGACATTGCATTACATATGCCTCGCCCCGATTGAGATGAGGGTCCCACGAGCGAGAGTCGGGACATGCCGTTTGACATTTTGTGTGGGTCCATTTACTGCATTTCTATTATTATATATATGAACTATCAGCATGTTTGAGTGTTTAATATTCCGCACTGCATTAGAGCATCTTTATTTAGGACTAGTGCATACTATGTGGCCTCAGCGAGGTCTGCAGGACCCGCATGCGTGGCTCGACTTGACTCCTTTTCCCATTCTTATTTTTAGGTATATAAATGCATACTCTTAACTCATGTTGTATGCTGTTTGACGATAAGTACATATGGCGTATTATTAGAGGCCGACTTGACACTTGACACTACTACAATGTTTTGGGTATTTTGAGTACTTGCATATTTTTGTTTTGACCCGGCTCCGCCGTGGCAAGTTGTATCATGATTTCTGTTTTCATGCCTTTACCTGAAAATGAATTTGAGCGACTAGTTTATAGGACAGGTTCTGGGTACCCAACGGCTCTTCGCGTTTTTGGGATTTGAAATCCCCACTTTAAAATGCTATTATTTGAGGTTTGAAACCTTGACCTATACTTGAATTGCAAGATCTGAGCAAAGGTATCCAACCTTCAAAACGTAACCCGAATATTTATATTTGGGTCGTTACAGAATCAACATTTCGACAACAACAGGAAAGAGGAGTAGCGGCGTCAGTACGTGGTCGGCGATTCAAGCCACTGCAACTGCGAGCGACTGGAAAGAAGTGGAATCGATCAACTGGGTAACAACGGAAAAGAGAAGTAGAGAGGTGGGAGATGTGGAATTGGCTTCGTTGGTTGAGCTTCGGAGCACTCGGCGGAGAGTAATGGCTAGCAGATCTTGAAGGTTTGTTTTGATTGTTTCCGTATCTTGAAAAAGGTGTTGGGAGTTGTTGATTTTTTTACCAATATTAGATAAAGCAAGCTCGGGCACATGGAAAGGAAGGATATGTTGCTCACTTTATGTTAATATATTGTTAAGATCTTTCCACTTGGTTAAAATTCATCAAATGTGTTTGGAATTTGTCGATAATAGTTGATAACAATGTTTATGGATTCAATTGATAATAATTGTGTTTGTAGATTCAATTGAGAGTACTAGTGTTTGGTGACATAGTTGATTTTGTGGATTCAATTGACAAAATTGTGTTTGGTGACAATAGGTGCTAACAATTCTTGTGATAATAATGCTAACAATACTTGAATGGTAACACTATTTGATAATAATGATAGTTGGTGAAAATATTTTGATAACAATATTTGTTGTCACTGGGATTATTTCAATGACAATTTTTTTTTGTGATAGTCACTGTAAAGACTCAAAATTTTAAAATATTATTTTATGACTAATGGTTAAAATTAAATATTAAATTTTTGAGATTTCAAAAATTTTGAAAACCTTCGTCCTCGATCAAAATGATTTATATTTTATTCAAATCAAATTTCGGCGTATATCCGATTTCAAAGAAATAAATATTGTTTTGAACCTGTCAAGGCGAGTATGATAAATATTATGGCATATTTAACTTGAATAAAATTGATTGAGTTGAATTTTGTTAATTATTGTGTTAATATTTCCAAAACCTAGAAATAACGGGTTTGTTTTGTGATTTCTCGTAGCTCAATTTAACGCTAATTGAGGTAGTATATATATATATCCCATTATAACCCTTAAGGTCATATTCACTCTCCTCCTCCTTTATCAAAATGTCCAGCCGCCACCCCCTCTTTCTCCTTCATTTTTGAGCTGAGCAGTGAGCTTCCATGGCGCCTCCCACCTCCCCTCTCGTCTCCTTGCTCTCTCTGTCGCTCTCAACCCATCAAATCTAGTTCTCCCTCTCGCATCCGTGTTCAATCTGCCATCGATCGAGCTCGAAGAACCTTGCTCCTGTCGCACCCTCCCTCTCTCCTTGTCGACATCTCTCGCTCAGAAGCCCCCCATGGCAGGCTCGGTTCAGCCTCTCCCCTCTGCTCGAGCTCATTGCCAGAACCCTGATGTCGTGCCTCGATCTCGCCCACCTCTATCATCCCTACTCTCTCCCTCTCGCATCTGCTCTAGTGAACGGAGGTGGAGACCCAATCGACGCTCGTCCGCTCGGAATCGAAGGCACCGCTGATGAAGATGCCCCATGTATTTCAGATTGGGATATCGGCTCTCCTCGACCCTCCCAATGGTCGCTTGCTCTGCTGCCGATGAACGCAGATGGCGTTAGTCTCGAGTCGCACTTCAACGAGGCAAGAATTCGAGGACCCCAGCCCTAACCACGACTAAGTCAAAGGCACCACCATAGCCCGAACCGGAGCTCTACTGATTCCGCCCAACCTCTACTCCTCTCTCTCTCTCTCATCCTTGTGCTTCTTCCGTGGAACTGGGGTATTGTTCTCGGATCCTTTAGACTCGATCGGGTGGTGGCTCCTTTGATTGATTGGATTGGGTTCAAATTAGTTAAGTTTTGGATTTTTATTACTTGGTACCATTGACTGGATTGATTGAGATTTGCTTGATAATGGAAATTGTTGATATTAGTATTGTTTTGTTGTGCCAATCGAATGGAAAGGTTTAGATAGGATGACCTATTTATTAAGTTTCATAGAGTGATCGAATTTGCCTTTACTAGAATAAAAATGAACGAGTAGCATACCCTAATTGTGCGATTATTGAGAAAATTGAAACAGACTCGTGTCAAAGAAACCGTCTAAGTTACCTTAAGTTGTTTTGAATGTAGAACCTCCTTGTTAGCTTGCTAGTGGAGATTAATTTGATAAGGAATTGAGTAATGTGGTACTATTTGAGATATAATTCAATGGATTAACTGTAACGGGCCGGATATAAATATCCGAGATACGTTTCGAAGGTCGGATACCTTCGTTCGGATGTTGCAATTCAGGTACGGGGCGAGGTTTCAAACCTCTAATCAATCGAAGTCTCAGAAATTCAATTTAAACGAAAGTAAAGCGGAAGTACGGTTTAGATACAAAAGCCACGACAGAGCCGGGTCAAAACCAAAACATAAATTCTAAAGTCATATAGCCAAATTAGCAGGGTTAGACAGATTTCTTTGCAATCGCCCGGGGGACTTTCCCACGCCATAGAGACAGGGAGCAATCAAACCTAAAAATAATTGGTGCGAGCGGGATCAGACCGAGGCCCCAACACACCCTATCCCACAAGCAAATATACACATACGCTAATATAAAGATGATGCAGATGCGGAAATTAAATCACACTAACATGATCCTAATTTGCAATATGCGAAAAAGAACTGTAAAGGCGCCCAAATAATGCCAAGTGGCATATCCCTCTCCTACCTCTACACCCCTTCCCGTAAAGTGCAGATACTGGCCAGTTCGGTGCTATAGCATAGCAATATCCTCGTGGTGGTGCACTCACCACGGTATCATCATATCATATCATATCATATAATCTCATCTCTTTCCCGATGGTGCTGGGCTATCATATCATGCTCATATCGACTCGATAGACTCAGGGCACCCGATGGGGCTGGGCTACCCTATGACCCTAACAGAGACACTAGGACTATCATAGATAACGGCTGTTCTGTTACATACGCATAAAGAAATAGAATGCTCACTCAAAAGTGCAATCCTAGCATGATACTACATGGCATGCTTTAATGCTTATGCAACACCTAGTATATCATATATTCACAAGCAGGTAATCTCTTTCGAATCTGAGTAAGCCCATAAAGGAACTTACCTGAATAAGCCGAACAGAAGAAAACAAGGCAGAAGCAGAATCCAAGTAATGAGTCACCAATAGCAAGCAATGTCCAACATATCACAATCACCTAATAACATACAAATGCATAAGTCTATATAATTCACACAAGGCGCCCGTAACTATCATACAGATCTCTCATATCTTATTTCAGATTATTCCCTCTTATCTCATCCAAATCCATATATCATTTCAAGTTCATCTCATCTCATCATTTCCCAAAACAATCTCTCAAGAACTCAACTTAGAAAATCAAACAATTCTTTTGAAATCGCTTATCCAAATTCCGACATTAAACACTTAAGCCTTAACACCAATTTCCCAAAAATCATATTTAAATCCTCATAACTCCTCATATTTATAAATCATATTTATAAATCAAACCCAACAATTCACTTTAAAATTCCTAACTCACATAGTTGAATCCTCATAAAAAGCATCATATATAAATAATCCAATTAATATTATATTAAAACAATATAAACAATATATAAAGATTAATTTCCAGAATATTATAATCATAACCAAATTCCAAAACTATAATAATATTCAAATAATTTACACTTACTATCCATATAATCTCAAAACAATCCATAAATATATTTATAACTCCATATCAATAAATATCACTTTTAAAACCTTTTTAAATATATTAAAATCTCAGAAAATATATATATATTTCCAATCTGAAATAGCAATTAATATAACATATATTTATATATATGAATATCATAACACAATTATATAAACTACTGAAAATAAAATAAAATAAAAACACAACTCACATACCAGCCCAACCTTAACCCAACCAGAAGCCCATGACCCGGATCCCTGGCCCAAAACCCAAGCCCAGACCCGCAAGCCCCTATCCGAATCCCTTCCCCATTTCAGATTGTAAGTGAACCGGTAAAAGATAAACTGAACCGGATAAAAGAATAAAAGAAAGAAAGAATGTTGAAACGACCAAGTGAACCCGCCCCCTCCAAACGAAAGAACAGAGCCGCTGCACCTGACGGAAGAAATCGGGAGAAAGAAGAGGTGGAATCCCAGGCCTCCGGTGGCCTTCCTGGCTCAGACTTCCCCATCCCGACGGAGCATGAATTCCGACCACAACCCGACCAACAAAAACGAAACGAGAACAATGAGGAGGAAGGGAGAGGGAAATTACCGAGGTCTTCGAAAACGGATTTCGGGGTGTTCCGAGGGCTGCTCTGGCGGCTCCTGGTGGCTCCAGTTATTCGTGGCGGCTTGAATGAAAGCGCTGAAAGTAGTGCCCTCGGTTGTGAACAGAAACGGAGGAGAGGTGGGGTGTGTGGGCTCTCGGCAAAACAGGGGAACAAGGGGGGCGACTGTGGTGGTGGTGGTCCGATGGCGGCAGCGATGAGGAGCTGGGTGATGTGGTGGTGTTTGGTTGCAAAAGAAGAAGTGATGGTGGCATGAGATGGAGGTGGCGCAGCTGAGAAGGTGAAGGTGAGGTGTGGTGTTCAATGGAAGTAAAAGAGAGAGCTTGGGTTCATGGCAGCCAAAGGGGAGAGAGGATAAGGAGGAGGGTGTGGGTTTTGGTTGAAGTTGAAAAGGTAGAGTATGGGGCTGATTTGAGCAGATGCATAAACGTGAGGCAGGAGGGCAGAGGGTCATGGTGCTCTGCTACAACACAGGAAGAAGAGGCAAAGGGAGGGGACCAGCACCAATACAACAGGAAACCGAGGGGGAGAGAGAGAGAAAGAAAAAGGTAAAATGAAAATATATGGAATTTGTTTCCCCACAAAGCCAATTTGAAATCCCGACGCTCGACAATTCAAATCAAATTTTAAGTCATCTCGGAACTCAAATTAATTTTATTAATACACGGAACTCGAAAGCGAAAATTAAATACCGTCAAAATCCAAAATTTAAATGATTTCGGAAGGAGTTTAAAATTGAACTCGTGCTCGAGGACTACTTTTTCTCCGTTTTTACAAATTGCAATGAATAATAACATATTTAATTAAAATAATAAATATAATATATATAAATTATATTCCGCCTTTATATTTATCCACCTCTAAAAACAAGTCTCGTCCCCGAGACTAAATCATTTTAAAGCAATGGGATGGGGTTTGAAATCGGTGAGTCCGAGGACCATGTCCAAGGATCTTGTAATCATCTCGGTTGCATCTTCCGGGATTCTCGCAACATCCTGGTCACGGTCGTGACATCTCCAATTGGTCTAGTCAAGTGTGTAATAAGCACCCTTATCACATCCTCGCTTCGACTTTTGGGAAGTATCACAACTCTAAAAGTATTATAGCGTCCGACTAGGTCTTAGCAAGCAATCTATAAGCGCCCCTATAAAATGCTTGTATCCACTTCGTGAGACGTCTATAATGTAAATCCAGTTCGTAAATCCTCAAAGCGTTTTGTAAATGGAAAGGTTGTCATCTAAATCATCGAAACTCTCGACTTCTTTAAAACCCCAAGTTGGTCCTTTACAAAACCGCTAAAAATTTCAGATTTAACGTTTAATCAAGCAGCTTTACACCAAAACAAGTTGACTCTTTTCAAATCAAGATTTCGTCAAAACCTCCCATAAACCAAATCAGCTTCTCACAACCAATCAATCAAATTCAGAAGGTAGGAGGTGGAATCATCCACCTCTAAGGGCTAATCCCATATTCTCTTCCTAGGTTCCAAAATCGAATCAAGCTATCAGTCTCAATTCAAGCAAGATGCATAAGCCATAAGAAATGCATAACTGTATAACCATCCAATCTCCAATCAACACATCACACAACAAGTCTCAACACATACCAGAGTAGAGCCACAAGGTCACATCAACATCTCCATATCATACTAAATGTCGTAATATGCATCTCAACGATATAACAAAATCATAACAACATCTCAACATCACACTAGAAGTCATAAAAGTATCTCTCATCATAGAATCGACGAACCAAAACCCATTGTCAACACATCAATACAACAAGGTCAGGCTATTAAGAATCAGCAAAGGGGAAGGTCAGTCAATCTGTAAATCACCAAAACGTCAACATACTCGCAAAACGTCATCTCAACTCATACAATGCCATATAACGATCACTTAGCAATCACGCATCATTATATCATATATATATATAAGTCATATTCACGATCCAATTCAATATTCATCATTTAGCATCCCCTGATCATAATATAACATCATGCTCTCACATAGCAACATATCATTATTTCATGATTCATACAACACATCACAACATGCTTCTAGAACAACATGGTAGGATAGCAATGTATTATTATATCAGGATAACACTTGTCACTGTCAACTAGGTTTTAAATATTGCATATCAACATGTAATATCAGGTCATATTAGGTTTATCATGGTCGCTATCTAATATCATGCCAGTACATATTATAAATCACATAATCAAGAAAATCCTCACATCACTGGCAGTCAAAATGAAACGCAATCCCCGCTCGCTCGTCCCCCACTCTCAAGCCAAGACCAACCTTCCTCTAGACCTACCAACATCCACTCAGCTACTACCCCATAAAAGAAACCCCAACTCATTACGACCTTTAATCTCACACCTCTTCCCGCCAAGCACTCTCACTAACAATCCACCTCTAAGACTCCAATCCCTATCTCTTTTTTCACACCCGAGCACCTCTGCATACTATGTTCTCGATACCCCTAAAGGTCATTTCTTACATTTCTCACTCTTCCCAAGATATCACAACGTAGAACCCTTCTAACCACGCATCTTCAATAAAATTTTCTCGGTCACTACCTAACCAACCTATCCTTAACCATACCCCTTATCCAAGATTCACCTAGGAGCTCATCGAAAACCATCAAGCATTACCGCTTATAATTTCCGAACCCACTCGGTCAAACCTAAGTAAACACCTCTCTTCTGCAACTTTCCCTTACCACCGCCAATCATTCTAATCACTCAAAACCTTTCTCCACTCTCTGACCACTCTACCAAAAGGACCCCACTCACATGTTCAAAGAAGAAGCAATTATGGACATTATTACACATAAGGACTACGTCATATCAACTAGCATTTATATCAGTAGCATCATTGGCCCATCATTAAACATTGCAACATGTATCAAAAGTCTTAATTTACTGTCATGCTCAACTAGTATTGTAAAACATCATATATGAATATGGTCAATTCAAGCTAGCAAGTTTCATCATAACCTTATCAAATAAACAGTTCAGGTTCTCAGCATTTGTGGTTCATACTTTTAAAGGCAAGAAATTTAGATCATGCTTGACAGTTCAGAGCATCTACGCATCAAGACATCGGGCACATTAAAGCTGTAAGGCAATCAAATCATATCATCATATTCAACAAAAAATCAAGCAGCAGTCATCACTAAGTCATCACATCAACAAGCAACTTTCAACATCAAGTTAGTGCAATACACCATCAACAAGCTCAAAAAGGGTTAGCAATTCGAATGGAGGACGCTCCCACCTGCAAGTCATATCATACTCAATAATCGTAACCTCGAATCAAGCTTGTTCCGTCGACATCGTCGATCCTGAGGCCCGTGGGTTATGGGCCCATGCTTCTGCTGCGCTGCTCTATCACTATTCGACTTCCCGATCCCTTTTTCCGTGCGGTCGCTCATCCAAAGCAACGCGTAGGAGTTTAAGTTAGCGGAGATAGGGGAGTGACAAGAGCGGGCGACCCAATGTTTCTTTCAGAGACCAAAAAGAACCAAGCCAAAGATGACACAACTAGAGACAAGACTCCGACCCAAGAATAGTAACGGTGCCTTTATGGAAGTCCATTAGGTTACAATTGTGACAGCAAGCACGAAATCATCATGGAGCATATCAATAACACTAACCCACACTAACATGTACCTATCTCGGGGGAAACATTCGTATTCATATCAAAGACACAATCAAGTCCTACGCTGAGGTTCGTGAAACAAGCTAACATTCTAGTATTTCATGGAAACAGATATGCCTAGCAACTTCAAGCAAGATAGACGGAACCAGCAATGATCATATATGATTCGAAGTCATGCGGAATTTAATTAAAGATAACGAGCATCATGTATATGATCAATGTAGAGCATGGTATACACATCAACAAATGAGTCCAAATAAATAATGGCAAGGTATGTCGTAACAAACAGGTGAAGCGTTTTATGAGAACACATAAGAGCAGTATAATAATTATCACATATATGCACAGGGCACGAGTTTGGTGTATGTATCATACGAGATCATATAAAGGGCAACCTAGTAACTATCTCACCTGACACAATGATCATATATTAGGTCAAGCATGGCACGGAATCATATGACGAGATACATTTAGAAAGCATGGGTCCTACATGATACTAGCGATACATAATGTGATACAAGCATAGTCAAGAGTCATTAAGAGGAGTTCAACATAATATTCACAAAACATGAGGCATCATCAAAAGTAACAAGAAGGACATCATGGATGCTAGATCATAATCATGCTAAGAATGAACCATCATAGAGTACATATATGGTACAATAGTTGTCCCATCATAGAACAAGTAGAACACGTGATCATTTAGCGGGTCATATTGGAAATCATAAGTCTTACATGATACTAATAGCACATATCGAATAGGAGTACAACTAAAGTGATTCAACTAGATTCACTCCGATATTCATGCGTCATGCATATGCAAAATCATGATATATGGTGGTGTGTGATCATGCGAGGTGTCAAGTCATACATTCATGGAAGCACGAGAGGATATCATAGAGTAATATAAGAACGCTACCAAACGATAACATGTATTTATCAAGACTCATTTACACTAACATATTCTCGCTTTAGCACAATTAACACATAGCAATACTAATTATAGCATAATCAACAATAGTTAATCTAAGGAAGACAAAATAGACGGGCATGCTATAGATTCTTGTCACAAGATGAATGATAAGCATCGAGGCATCATCGGCGAGCATGCTAAGGAGCATATCTTAGGAGACATTCATATAAAGAAGAGTCGATCACACTATCATGGACCTAATCCAAGAGAAGCAACGATCATATAGGTTCATATCATGTGGTTCATGCTTCCAATCAATCATACGAGCAATACAATAGGCCAAGTAGACATGCTATGACAATATATAACCATGATAGAAAGTCAGGCATAACACGAGGCTAAGCAATGCAACTAACCATAACCCGAGCTTAACAATACAATCATGACAGAAGGCAAGGCATAACATGAGGCTAAGGAATGTAACCACCCACAGGTGTAATAACATGAGCAATATTTTACTAAGAAGCATTCGCAAGGTACATGCAGGATGTTACAAAATCATGTCATGCAATTCAGAGAGAGTCAACATTACAACCGGACAGAGATCCCTAAGGGCAACCATGGACTTTTCCCAACCAACTCATCACCCCTCTTTCCCGTGGAACTCCGGTACGACTCTTATAGCAAGGAGACACTGGTCGATCGTTATAAGAATCAAGAAAGACAACCTCGGAAACACTTACTTTCTAACTTGGAATTACATCAAAAGCCAACTTTCAATACTCTCCCAAGCAACCCTCATATCCAACCATGATTCCCGAAACAATATGTTTACCAACCCGATTTCCCGTGGAGGAGATCAATATTCAAAGGGAGGACTCGATTGAACTATCAAAGGGTTCATAAGGAAAGGGGCGGTTCCACAAAAGCTGAGCTTAACCATATAAGAAGAAGAAGGGTACTCCCGCTATCCCGTTCGCACAAATCGTTCAATACTCATTCAATAATTAGGACATACCAATCAAATCTTTAGCATATAAAGCACTCAACATAGAGTCAGTCAATGACAATTATAACGGTCTCCTTGGAATCTTCCCGACCCATCTGTAAAGAACAAGCTAGTATTTCGCCTACCCATTCTCGTCTACATCCAATAGGGATGGTCTAGCGCCTTTTCTACCCACTCGATCCCTTATTAGTTGGTTCTCCTCTTTTATCATAACCCAAGTTCATATTTAGTCCAATTGAGTTAGGCATATTAATTTCATTTTGCCCCTTTAAAACGCTTTCAAATCTTTTGAAATCCATGGGCGGTTTTCCAAAACATACACTCGACCCTTGCGTACCCGAATTGCACAACCTTGCTCTGATACCAACTTTGTAACGGCACAGATATAAATATCCGAGATACGTTTCGAAGGTCGGATGCCTTCGTTCGGATGTTGCAATTCAGGTACGGGTCGAGGTTTCAAACCTCTAATCAATCGAAGTCTCAGAAATTCAATTTAAACGAAAGTAAAGCGGAAGTACGGTTTAGATACAAAAGCCACGACAGAGCCGGGTCAAAACCAAAACATAAATTCTAAAGTCATATAGCCAAATTAGCAGGGTTAGACAGATTTCTTTGCAATCGCCCGGGGGACTTTCCCACGCCATAGAGACAGGGAGCAATCAAACCTAAAAACAATTGGTGCGAGCGGGATCAGACCGAGGCCCCAACACACCCTATCCCACAAGCAAATATACACATACGCTAATATAAAGATGATGCAGATGCGGAAATTAAATCACACTAACATGATCCTAATTTGCAATATGCGAAAAAGAACTGTAAAGGCGCCCAAAGAATGCCAAGTGGCATATCCCTCTCCTACCTCTGCACCCCTTCCCGTTAGTGCAGAGATTGGCCAGTTCGGTGCTATAGCATAGCAATATCCTCGTGGTGGTGCACTCACCACGGTATCATCACATCATATCATATCATATAATCTCATCTCTTGCCCGATGGTGCTGGGCTATCATATCATGCTCATATCGAATCGATAGACTCAGGGCACCCGATGGGGCTGGGCTACCCTATGACCCTAACAGAGACACTAGGACTATCACAGATAACGATCGTTCTGTTACATACGCATAAAGAAATAGAATGTTCACTCACAAGTGCAATCCTAGAATGATACTACATGGCATGCTTTAATGCTTATGCAACACCGAGTATGTCATATATTCACAAGCAGGTAATCTCTTTCGAATCTGAGTAAGCCCATAAAGGAACTTACCTGAATAAGCCGAACAGAAGAGAACAAGGCAGAAGCAGAATCCAAGTAATGAGTCACCAATAACAAGCAATGTCCAACATATCACAATCACCTAATAACATACAAGTGCATAAGTCTATCTAATTCACACAAGGCGCCCCTAACTATCATACAGATCTCTCATATCTTATTTCAGATTATTCCCTCTTATCTCATCCAAATCCATATATCATTTCAAGTTCATCTCATCTCATCATTTCCCAAAACAATCTCTCAAGAACTCAACTTAGAAAATCAAACAATTCTTTTGAAATCGCTTATCCAAATTCCGACATTAAACACTTAAGCCTTAACACCAATTTACCAAAAATCATATTTAAATCGTCATAACTCCTCATATTTATAAATCATATTTATAAATCAAACCCAACAATTCACTTTAAAATTCCTAACTCACATAGTTGAATCCTCATAAAAAGCATCATATATAAATAATCCAATTAATATTATTTTAAAACAATATAAACAATATATAAAGATTAATTTCCAGAATATTATAATTACAACCAAATTCCAAAACTATAATAATATTCAAATAATTTACACTTACTATCCATATAATCTCAAAACAATCCATAAATATATTTATAACTCCATATCAATTAATATCACTTTTAAAACCTTTTTAAATATATTAAAATCTCAGAAAATATATATATATATATATATATATATATATATATATATATATTTCCCAATCTGAAATAGCAATTAATATAACATATATTTATATATATGAATATCATAACACAATTATATAAACTACCGAAAATAAAATAAAATAAAAACACAACTCACATACCAGCCTAACCTTAACCCAACCAGAAGCCCATGACCCGGATCCCTGGCCCAAAAGCCAAGCCCAGACCCGCAAGCCCCTATCCGGATCCCTTCCCCATTTCAGATTGTAAGTGAATCGGTAAAAGATAAACTGAACCGAATGAAAGAATAAAAGAAAGAAAGAATGTTGAACCAGCCAAGTGAACCCGTCCCCTCCAAACGAAAGAACAGAGCCGCTGCACCTGACGGAAGAAATCGGGAGAAAGAAGAGGTGGAATCCCAGGCCTCCGGCAGCCTTCCTGGCTCAGACTTCCCCATCCCGACGGAGCATGAATTCCGACCACAACCCGGCCAACAAAAACGAAACGAGAGCAATGAGGAGGGAGGGAGAGGGAAATTACCGAGGTCTTCGAAAACGGATTCCGGGGTGTTCCGAGGGCTGCTCCGGCGGCTCCTGGTGGCTCCAGTTGTTCGTGGCGGCTTGAATGAAAGCGCTGAAAGTAGTGCCCTCGGTTGTGAACAGAAACGGAGGAGAGGTGGGGTGTGTGGGCTCTCGACAAAACAGGGGAACAAGGGGGGCGGCTGTGGTGGTGGTGGTCCGATGGCGGCGGCGATGAGGAGCTGGGTGGTGTGGTGGTGTTTGGTTGCAAAAGAAGAGGTGATGGTGGCAGGAGATGGTGGTGGCACAACTGAGAAGGTGAAGGTGAGGTGTGGTGTTCAATGGAAGTAAAAGAGAGAGCTTGGGTTCATGGCAGCCAAAGGGGAGAGAGGATAAGGAGGAGGGTGTGGGTTTTGGTTGAAGTTGAAAAGGTAGAGTATGGGGCTGATTTGAGCAGATGCATAAACGTGAGGCAGGAGGGCAGAGGGTCATGGTGCTCCGCTACAACACAGGAAGAAGAGGCAAAGGGAGGGGACCATCACCAATACAACAGGAAACAGGGGGAGAGAGAAAGAGAGAGAGAGAGAAAGAAAAAGGTAAAATGAAAATATATGGAATATGTTTCCCCATAAAGCTAATTTGAAATCCCGACGCTCGAATCCGATTCCGCTCACTAAAATGAAACCCGACACTCGACAATTCAAATAAAATTTTAAGTCATCTCGGAACTCAAATTAATTTTATTAATACACGGAACTCGAAAGCGAAAATTAAATCCCGTCAAAATCCAAAATTGAAATGATGTCGGAAGGAGTTTAAAATTGAACTCGTGCTCGAGGATGACTTTTTCTCCGTTTTTATAAATTGCAATGAATGATAACATATTTAATTAAAATAATAAATATAATATATATATAAATTATATTCCGCCTTTACATTTAACTTTAGAATTGAGGTTAGAATCCTTTAGATATATCTTGAGAATTTGTGATGTCTTGTGATCTTGATAAATGGGTAAATTAGCTAAGCTTGAAGTTGTTGAATTATATTGGTTATTATTGTTAATTATGTGTTTATTTAGAAAACCCGCTTATTTAAATAAGATAAGATCCTTCTTGTAGAAACCTAAATCTTAAGCGTGAGTATCTTATTGAATATTTTATGACTAATTAATGTACTTGATGAACAAATTTTTATAAGAGTAGTTAAGATATGGTCAAGTAAGGTTGTGCAAAAGACATCTTGAGAACTTGTTATACTTGTAAGCTTGTTGTTATGCTTTTTGAGTTAAGAAATTGATTAATAATTTGAGCTAGCTATTAAACATGAGTATAGATGAGTTGTTGGTTGTTATATGCTTATAGAATTATATTTATTGACTAAATTTTTTGGCTAAGGATAATAATCCTTTAAGTTATATCTATATTAATAAGATCTTATTGTGATAATGATAAATTCTTACTAGGTTATTATCATGTGTTTAATAGCCAATACCTTGAGATATGATTTAATAACTTGTCTTGATAAGTAAAGTTGAGATCTTAGATAAAGAGATACCTTGAGGACTTGTTATGTTTTAATCTTGCTTGTGTTGACTTTGAGCTTTCATTGATTGATTTAGTGATAATTGAATTCATAAAGGATTTTAGAAATGTTGACTTATCATGGCTTTGTCCTTAAATATGAATGAATATATGATACTTGAGAAAATGATTTGGTAAAAGAGATTCTTCTCAACTTACCTTGGTTACTCGTTGAGCATGATTTATTATGTGAGTTTTGATAAATAAGACTTGTTGATCATTGGTTTTGGGAACCTGTGGTTTTGTTGAGTAATCGAGTATTTGATAATCGATGGTTACTTGAGAAAATGGTTAAGGAAAACCTGAACTTGATATGAAGTAAGATGTTTTGAGTGATGATGTTGGTAAGAATTTGAGCTAAGTTTCATACTTGATGAGAACAAGGTTAACTGATAATGATGGTTATGATGAGAATGCGAGGTTACTTGAATAAAATATTATTTATTTTTGTGAAGAATTGGAGGCCTGCTTGTGTGGTGTTTAAATATGTATTGATGAGTTATTCCTTGCTTATTACTTGCTAGTTGATTGGATGATTCTCTGAGTGGCTTACTTGCTGATGGATGATTCTCTGAGTGGCTTGTTTGCTGGCTAATTGGATGTCAAGACTCCAGGTAAGTCCTTCGGGGCTTGCTCAAGTGATCGGACCTCATGCATGATGTGTCATATAGTATGTAGGTGTTACATATGCATAAAAGCATGTCATATGTAGTATCATGCTTAGGACTTGCACTTATGAATGAGCATCCCGATTCTCTATGTGTTTGAAACAGAACGACAATTATTTGTGAGTTCTAGAGTCTTTGCTAGGGTCATAGGATAGCCCAGTCCCATCGGGTTTGTCCTGAGTCAGTCGTGTCGTTACACGAGATGATAGCCCAGCACCATTGGGCATAAGTATAATGAGATGATAGCCCAGCACCATCGGGCATGAGCATGATGAGATGATATGATATGATGAGATGATATGATGATGATGATACCATGTTTATGTGCACAAACATGAGGAAATGGGTACCGTACTAGCCAGTTCTGCTCATGAAAAAGGGGGTGGAGTAGGAGAGGGATATGCCACTTGGCATTCTATGTGGATCCAATTTATCGCTTTCTGCATTATATAAACTGTCAACATGTTTGTGTGATTTAAATTTCAGTACTGCATTATAGCATTCTTTATTCTAGGTATATGCGTATTATATGACCTCATCGAGGACTTCCGGTTCCGCATGAGTGGCTCGACCTTGACTTGTGGTATAGTTTCACGTACCCGCTCCCTTTTGCTTGCTGATCTATTTCTATGGTGGGGTTTTCACATGGGATGAGAGTGATAAGAAGACTTCGCACCTTTACAACCTTGTTTTCACAAATGGTTTGGTTGAATGAGTCACCTTGAAACAAATTGTATTTACTTTAAATTAAACTCGTTTGTTTATATTTGAGTTTTGACTAGTTGAAATAGGACAGGTTCTCATGCGAAAGCACAAAATATGTTTGGATTATTTGCCAGTTTTGAGGGTTTGAAATCCCCTTTTTCTTCATTAAATTCTTAAGACATAAACAGGGTTATAACTTGAAGATGATAAATAAGCAGCTCGTACTTGGATTGCAAGATCTGGCAGAGGGATAATTTTTCCCTCTAAACGTAACCCAGATTTATAATCTGGGTCGTTACAATCACTAAGATTATTTTGATGACAAATTTTGGTGACTGTCATTGGGATTATTTTGATGGTAATTTTTTGTGATATTGTTATATAATTGGTGATAATGTCTTACGACAATGTTATATAGTTGGTGAAAATGAGATCACTACCATTGTCATTTGATAACAATTTATTTATACATTTTATTATGTCAATATTTGAGTGGTGACACTATTTGATGACAATAGTTAGTGACAATATATGTGGTCATAATTGTGGTGTTAATAGCTTCACGGTGATATTTTTTGTGATCACAGTCTTATAGTGAATTTTTTTAGTTATATGTATCGTTTTACAATTTTAGCAAAACAAGGTGTATTGTCACACACATTTTAGGGTTTAGGGTTTAGAGTTGTCCTAAACCCTAAACCCGAAAAATTTCAAGTGGCAATATCTTGGTGATATTTAGTGTGGCAGCGGTAGTTTTTTTAGGTTACATGGTCGTGGTGATAAATATTTGTTGAAATAATATTTTGGTGACAATTTTAGGTGAGAGAACTAGACTTCTAAAAATTTAGTTTGTGACAATATCTTGATGATATACAATATGGTGGTGACATTTCTTTTGGGGATAGTATCATGGTGATAGTTTTTTTTTGATGAAATAGTGTTATGATGACATATTTTTATGAGTGTTAATGATTCACTATCGTGGTGACAGTATATTGTCATCAACCTCATCATTGACAATTGTCACAAGAAAAATCATCCGTTCGCAAATAAAAATCATTTGTCACCAGAGAAAAAAAGTGTTATTGGCAACTATTACCAGAAGAAAATCAGCTATCATAAAAAAATCTCTGTCACCAGAAAAAATGTCACCAACAATTGTCACCAAGAAAAAAATTCAATTGTTTTCGGGAAAATTTTCCCCAATTGTCACTAGAAAAAATAAAATGTCACAAAAAAGTCAACTGTCACCAAAATAATTATCACAAATAACTGTCACCGGAAAAATATACATAACTGTCACAAAAAAATATCACCAAATGCAGGCGTTGACCGAAATGGTCAATGTTAAAATTAAAAATCGGCAAAGGGGGAGGAGGAAGGATTAGGGATGGGAAGGAGGGTATTTTTTGGAAAAAAATGGACTTTTACTTAATTATGTAAAAAAATGGACATTTATTTAATTTTCACATCTAAAATGGATATTCACCAAATTGAACCAATTTTAAATTATATTCTTAGGGTACTTATTTTTAGTAGAGAATCTTTCCCGAATTGGTTTTTATCCTATGTCCTAAGGACATAGGATAGAAAGACTGTAACAATAATAAAAGTTATGCGTTTGAATTATATTATATAATATATATAGTATGGATCTATTGTTCACAAGCCTTAGGATATACCTTGTGCAAAATTGTTGACCCTTGATCTGATTGAGATGGATGGCTAAGATTATGCCACATTAATATTTTTTTTTTAAAAAGAAAATGGAAAAAAGAAGGCCCAAATACAATGTGAAGCGCGTGTATTTCAATTCAACCCCAACTCCCCTTTTTCAATCAGTTGCGTCGTCCTCTTGGTGGAACGCAGAGCGGAGATCCATGGGAGATCGAAGGCGGCGATGGTGAATTGAAGGCGGCGGTCAAGACGAGGTCGAGCAGTGCGGTGGTGGTGATATCGGACTCGACGTCGGCAAAGAGGATCGAATTGAAGCTGAAGCCATACGTCGTCCCCTCTCACTCAGATCCGGGCGGCACTAGGGTAGACTCCTTCTCCCCTTTGCATCATCCTCCTGGTGGCAAACAAAGCGGAGATCCATGGGCGATCGAAGGCGGCGACGGTGAATTGAAGGTGGCGGTCAAGACGAGGTCGAGCAGTGCGGTGATGGCGATATTGGACTCGAGGACGGCGAAGATGATCGAATTGAAGGTGAAGCCATACATCGTCGTCCTCCTCCCTTCTCGCTCAGATCCGGGCGGTGCTAGGGTCGGCTCCTCCTCCCCTATGGCTCAAATCCAGGCGGTGTTGGATCTGCTTTCTGGGCTATAGCCGGTGGTCGGGCTTGCCTCCATTCTCTGGTTCTCCGTTCCGATTCGTCTCCCTCTTCTTTACGTCCTCATTTTCTATGACATTAATTTGCTTTTTCTTTTTTTCCCTTTTATTTTGTGGGGTAGGGTGGGTGGCGGGGCTTGGTGGTTGGGTGGGTGGGCTGGGATGGGTGGTTGGGTAGGTGGCGGGGGTGGGGGGTGGGGTGGTTTGTTAAGTTAGACCTCCGTTCGAATGCAATGTAGTTCGAATGCATCGATTCATTATTTGTTAATTATTCAGATGAATGAGTCGAATTTTGATTGTTAGTGTTAATGAGTTGTTAATTATTCAGTGAAATTTGAATTATTATTCGTCGGTATATGGAGCTTTCGGTTTGACAAACAATATAAAAACCTCTCATATACGACCAAATAATCATTCCTATACCACTGAATACTCATACATTATATTAAATAATGTTGTTTCTATTTCCCAAAAAATATAACTATTCTACCGAATAATTTTCAAAACTGAATGCATAAAAATTAACTCGGAGTCAAAACTAAAATTGATTGACAAAATACAAACATTATTTAGTAGTATGTGACAAATTATTCATTAGAATTGGTAAAATTTGATCTAAAATGGATGGAAAAATGAAATATAACATTATTCGGTAGTATATGAAACATTATTCAGTGGAATGGTTAAGTTTTTCAAAACAGCGAAATCAAATCTGGAAAAAAATGCGCCAGACCTTTTTAGGTGGGTCCCACCAAGTTTTTATTAAAAAAAAAACTAGAGTAGCATACCCGTGTGATACACGGGGATTTAAATTTAATAATAAGTATTCTTATGTAGTGAAAACTAGAGTAGAAGGAATTGTGAACTTGTTTAAATAAATATTTAATATTTAATTCATTTACAAACTAAGCATTAGTCATACAAATGACATTTGTTACAGACTACAATGAAGACATGTGCTTTTGTAAAAATAAATAAAATCTTAATAATATGTTAAATTAATATTTTGAATTAAACACGTTAGTTGAAAAAACAATTAAAGTAGTATATATAGATATATAGATATAGATTACTAATATTAATTTCATGATTTGAATTAATCCTACTGTTTTTTTAAAAAAAATTATAAAAAATATAATTTAGGCTAACATGATGGATTAATTGAATTTTTTGAAAAATTGATCGAATACCCTACTTTTAAGGAGAGAGTAACACCTCATCAAAAATGCTTCTCATTTAAAGTATTATACAGATAAAACACTCATTCAATCACGACCTTCCATCTTCTTTCAATCAAAGACTCAAATTTTTGCATAAGGTACACCCTAAGGGGTGTGTACACTTGAACCACACCCTATATATATATATTGTTGATTTATTCACAAGTTTTGAATAAGATATAAGTTTGATCTATTATTATTATTATTATCAATTGATTTTGAGATAAAATTTAATTGAATTGTACAATTGTGTTTGAATTATATTATATATATTGTTGATTTATTAACAAGTTTTGAATAAGATATAAGTTTAATCTATTATTATATTATTATCAATTGATTTTGAGAAAAAAGTTACAACCCTCCTTCCCAGGATCTTAACCCACTAGGTTTAGCATACTTGAAAATCGAATCAGAGCTAATTTTTGCTATATTTTGTTCTCCAAACCTTTCAAATTCTTTAACTTCTTAGTGATTGAAAATTTGAAGATGAATTTATTTATTTAATTTTTTTTACTGTATGCAAAGAGTTGGATGTGCTACAGACATCCATGATCATCTGAAAAGATGATGTTTTGGAACTTGTAACAGTAAGAACCTAGAATGATATTACAATTTAAAGGAGATTTTGCAAGGAAATCGGCTGCTCGATTTGCCTCTCTGTAGCAATGCTGAAAGCTGATCGATTCAAAGTCTTCTTTTAGAGACTTGATTTCTTCAATTAATTGTGCTACCTCCCATGGGGTTTTGATTATGTGATTGATGGCATTGATGCTGGTTGCGTTGTCGCTTTCAATAATGATTCTTCTGATCCCCAAGTCGTTTGCTTGTCTTATACCTGTATATATAGCCATAGCTTCCACTACAATAATAGAGCATTTTCTAATGTTGCTTTATATATATATATGAATTACACGACCGTAATTATTTCTTAGAATGCGACCAATGTGAGTTTCATGATTAATTTTAACTGAGGCATCTACATTAATTTTGATCGTGTTAGGAGGTGGATGTTTCTAAAATAATTTATGTGGAGGTTTACTGATTTTAGGTTTTATGTAATTATTGTTTTCTTTATTCTAGGAAGATATGTTGTTAATTGTTTGGTATAGAGTGTTGATGATGTTTTTGTTTTTGTTATTTCGGAAGATAATATTGTTTCTTAGTTCCCAGATACTGTGCCATAAGTAACAAAGGTCAGAAAAGTCTATATTAAGTGTTTTGGTGTTAATGATATTTTCAGAGACGTTGTCTGTTCGGTCCGGTATAATAAATACTTTTTTAAATTTGATTCCAAGATTTATTATAAGAGATTTGGTGATCTGGCAATTAAATAAGAGATGGTTTGTATCTTCTATGTCAGAGTTGCAGAGAGAGCAAGTGTTGGGAACTTTATTTATATATTTGTTTGGAGACTTGTAGGGAACTTTTATTGTAATTGATGGTTAATCCAGATAAGTTAGAAAAGTTATTTAGGATATTTTTAATTGTGTATAGGCTTAGTTCATCGGCCCATCCAAAGCTTAGAGTATCATCAGCAAATGAGAGGAAAGGGATAGGGCTGCTATTGTTGGTGAGTTTAATACCAATTAAGGGATCACATTCTAGGGATTCTTGTTGTAGCATTCTTGCCAATAGTTCCATTACTATTAGGAAAATATAGGGTGCAAGGGGATCTTCTTGTCTTATTCCTCTTTGTGTTTGGAATGTATGTCCTGGTAAGTTGTTGACTAGGACGGAAAAGTTTGTTTAGGTAAGGCAAGTCATAAACTAATTAATCCATTTAGGGTCAAAACCAAATTTGTAACGGCCCGGGATTATGATTCCCGAGTTACGTTTCGAGGGATGAGACCCCTCGTTGGGATCTTGCGCCCCGAGTACAGGTTGAAGGTTGAAACCGAAGATTTGTAGTTTAAAGTGGGATTTCGCACCCAAATCTAGAAGGTCCGTTAGAGACCACGAGGTAAACCCCTGTACCTGTCCTAAGTCTACGACGCGCAAAACCTTTTATCATGCAAAGGACATAAGTTCTGAAAACGATACAATCAGTGTCGCGGCAGAGCCGGGTCAAAAGTAGGAAGAAATCCCAAAAGTATGAATCTGGTGAAGTCACGGTTCAAACACTCACTCTCCGGCATAAGAATGGACCCCGTCATAACAACACAAAATCAAGCAGTGGATTGGGTACCTGAAACTATACCACAAAGTCAGGCCAAAAGTTCGCCTGCGGGTCCTCTGACCGCGCTGAGAACATATAATACGCCTACACCTAGAATAAAGGATGCCTTCATGCAGTACTGAAATATTAACCACACTATCATGATCCTAATTCATATATGCAAAATATGAAGTAAGGCCTTAACAAAGAATACCAAGTGGTATATCCCTCTTCTACCACCACCCCCCTTCTAGATAGGGTGGAGACTGGCCAGTTCGATGCTATAGCATATCACATCTCATCATCATATCGTATCTCATGCTCATCTCGTATCTCATGATATATATATATATATAAATGACTCAAGGAGGACAACGCCCGATGAAGCTGGGCTGCCCTATGACCCTAACAACGACTCTAGGACTCACAGATAACGACCGTTTTGTATTCAAACGCATACAGAATAAGAATGCTCATTCATAAGTGCAAGTCCTAAGCATGATACTACATGGCATGCTTTTATGCATATACAACACCTATATACTATATGACACATCAGGTAGGAGGTCCTGGTTACTGAGTAAGCCCCGGAGGACTTACCTGGCTAGAAGATCAGCAGAAGAAGAATCCAGCACACAATAGTCACGATCACAGAATATCACCTAGTTACACCACAAGAATATACTGAGTCTACATCCAACTATTAAGCACTCAAGCACACCTCAATAAATAGAACAAGTAACACGTTATGAAAGTCATTTCATCACATCATCCGCTCCACAAGACCACACCGTTCTCCATAAATCATTCAACCAATTCCGCATGTTTATATACATCATTTCCGCATATACCTCAACGGTTCATCAAAACCATAAGACATAATTTGTGTGATATAAAATCCTACTACCTTGTCATAATTATCCAACATTTAATCTCTTATAATAATTCACCACAAGTCATGCTATTAGTCACACATATTATACCGTTAGTCAAACGATCATATTACCATGCTAGTTAGTCATCGAATAAGTCTTATTCCCAAGTTAGTTTCAAAACTATTTCAAAATCCGCGTCAAACAGTTAAGAATTCCAACCCTTGAAAATGCTCGCCAAATTCCTTTTTAAATCCTTAAGTCCAAATAATATATTTTAAACCCCCAATAATATTATATGATATTTATTAAATATTTTCATAACCCATTTCCAAATCCTTTAAAATTCCCCAACTATTTTTATTTAATAAAACCAACCCTTATTTAAATTACCAAAACCGCCCTTATTTTTATAAAATCCGAAACCGAACCGACCCCATTTAAATCCAACCGGTTCAATACTATACAAAATATATAATATAATAAGGTGGGACCCACACCCTTGCCTTCTTCTTCACTTCGAACCGGAGGTTCCCGCCCGCCATGGCACCGAAGCTTCCTCACGCTGCTCGACGTCGACGCACTGCTCGACCTTGCTCGCGGCCGGCTCCTCGGCCCTCGCTCGTCCTAGCCTTCTCGCTTGCCTCCGCTCGCACTTGTTGCTCCCGGCCTCGCACCCTCGTTACACAGCTTCCCTCGACCTCGCTCGTCGCCGAACACTCACTCACCTCGCTAGACCTCTCCCGAGCTCACCGGAGCTCTCGAGCTAACCCCCAATCATCCCGCACTCAGCCCTCACTCACTCCCGACTAATCTAAACATTGAATAAAGCACGAATTTGAATCGAGGAAGGAAGGAAACGGCTGAAGCTCACCGAGGTGTTCGCGACTTCGAAGCTCTCGATCGGAGCTCTGGGCATCGTCGGAGGCTCGCGATGGCTCATCGAACCCGCGTGGGACATGGGTGAGCGTGATGGTGAAGTCCGCGAGGGGTTTCGATTAAAGACGGAATAGAATCGCTTACCGGAACTTGGCTCACGATCGAACAGGGTTTAGAAGGAAGTGGGGCTGCGGTGGCTCTCGTGGCGGCTCCAGTGGAGGCTCCGTTGCTTCTGGTGGCTCCGAGGGATGCTGCGGCTGCTCTGGTGGCTCCGAGGAGGGGTCAAAGATGAAAAGGGATTGGTGGTGGTGATCGGAGAAGAGAAGCGGTAAGGTGACGGTGATGGTTTTAGGTGATGTTGAAGATGACAGTGGTGTTGTGTTGTTTGAACAATAAGAGAGAGCGGGAGTTGCTGGTGATGATGGCGTGATGGAGTGAAGAGGAGGGATGGTGGTGACGATGAGGAGATGAAATGGGGATGGTAAGGAGGTGATGGTGACGATGAGTGATGGTGAGGGTGATGGGGTAAGGGGTGGGTTGAATTTGTAGGGTATGGTGAGGTGAGGTAGTGGGTGAAGATTGAGTGTGGAAATGGGTAACCAAATACCCGAAAATAAACCCCGGACACGCGAATTTCGAATCCCAAAATTAGTTTCCGAATGTTAGTTTTCCCGAATCTCGCTTACTCGATCAATTAGATTTTTAAAATCGACAATGATATCGCCATCTGATAATTATTTTGAATTTTCGAGGTAAAAAGGAAGGAAATTGTTCGCCAAATTTTACATTCCGGTCGGAATCCGCTAAACGAGTTTTAAAACCGATTTAATTTCATTTTAATTCTCTTTTTCCGACAAAATTAGGATTTAAAAATCCGAGCCTTTACAAAATTTATTTAGTTAAGAAGAAAATGGTTGACAAATAAAATATTCTAAGAAAATAAAAAAATTCACATGTTTTCTTCATGGGATTATAGATTGCTATATCAGATAGAAAAATCACAAAATTCACATGTTTTCTTCATGGGATTATAGATTGCTACATCAGATAGAAAAATCACAAAATCACATGGTGAACTAAACTTCTTCAGTTTTAATTATATATTGTGATTTGTTAGGTAATTGACATTTGTTTTCATCTCTTAGTATAAATAGTTGAGATTTGTTTCAATTTTTGTTACTAATAAATTAATTGAATTAAGGAAGTGGTTAATTAATTAGATTAGTGAAATAACTTAATTAGGGAATAAATTAATATGCCTATATTATGTAACGGCCCGAATATAAATATCCGGGTTACGTTTCGAAGGTTGGGTTCCTTCGTTCGGATCTTGCAATTCAGGTACGGGTCGAGGTTTCGAACCTCTTTAAGAGATCAGTATTCAACGTGGGGATTTCGAACCCCAAAGCAATCGAAGGGCCATCGGGTACCCTTAACCTGTCCTAAAAGCCTATGTCATGGAAATTCATTTGAAGAAAAGCGAAAAACGAAAGTAAAGTACAACTTGACACGGCGAGGCCGGGTCAAAACCAAAACAATAAAACATAAGTCAAATAATACTTAGCCAAATTAGTGGGTCAGTCCGGTTCTTTGCATTCACCCATGAGGATTTTCCCACGTCATGGAAACACAGAACACGCATACCTAAAATTTTTTTTGCGAGCGGGGTCAGACCAAGACCCCCCAACGCACTCTGTCCCGTAAGCAAACATACACATACGCCGTACCTATAATAAAGATGCTCTAATGGAGTACAGAAATTTAACACTCAAGGCATACTTTGACAATATATAATATATATGCGGAAAGACAGTAAAGGGCCCCAAACAATGTCAAGTGGCAAATCCCTCTCCTACTCCGCCCCCTTTTTCATGAGCGGACCTGGCGAGTACAGTACCCCATTCTATCATACATGTGTGCACATAATCATCATAGCATGCTCATCATCATATCACATCATATCATCATCATATCATATCATCATCTCATATCATCATGTCATGCTCTGCCCGGTGGTGCTGGGCTATCTCATCGTCATATCATGCTCATATATCGACACTACTGACTCAGGGCAAACCCGATGAGGCTGGGCTACCCTATGACCCTAGAAAAGACTCTAGGACACACAGGTAACAGCCGTTCGGTTCTCAAACACACAGAGTAATCGAATGCTCATTCACAAGTGCAATCCTAGCATGATACTACATGACATGCTTTTATATGCATATGAAGCACTTAGTATATCATATGATCACAAGCAGGAGATTTCTCTTTCGAATCTGAGTAAGCCCCTATAAGAACTTACGTGGGGAAGCGCGGAATCCAAAGCAATCACAGCGATAACAAGCAATCCAATTATGTCACAATTTTCCTAATGAGTAATACATAAAGGACATAAGTCTAAATTCTAAAGCACAAAATGGCCATGATAGACATACAAGATTCAAGCTCATAAAGTCATCATCATTGCTATCTCAAACATTTCATATCTCATTCATCGCGGTATTTCATCATCTCAATATCTCATCATAATATCATGAACAACATATAGTCACAAGTCTCATTGTCACATATCTCAATTATATTCATACTTGGACACCCAATAACATATTAATAATCATGCCTGGAATCCATAGATCACCATACTCATAAATGTCTTATCACATCATAACATATAACATTTTTAATAATCATGTATCATCCCCTCATATATAAAATCATACTCCCATCACCATATCATACTTTCCTATTTAAGCACATAAAAATATTAATCATACTTAAGGACATATATCAACATCTCATATCATAATTAACACTTCACATCATGCTCTATAATCCACATATAACACATCATAACATCATGCTTTTTACACGTACAATTATCAATCCATTCAACAAGGTAGACAAAGTAAGTAATTTTTCCCAAGATTCCCCAAAACTCTTTAATCTCCAAGTTAGATCAATCCTTACTCAAAATAACTTTCTCAATTTATACGTGGCCCAAAATTCATTTATAACATTATCCTTTAAATCAACTTATTTTATTATTTCAAAATAAATCCGAAAAAGTTAGGGTGTTCCAAAAATCCTTTTGTAATTTTTATTAAATCCAATTCCATTGCCCAAATCAAATCCCAACCGTTTAAACCCTTTTTTTCCAAATCTTTTTTTTTAAAATCCAATTCTAATAATATTTTATTTTTAAAAGTCAATAATATTATATTTTTAAATCTCATCAATACTATAACATAATATAGTATTTTATTTTTCAATTTATTTTATATAATATAAATCGAAAATAAGTAAGACTTAGAAATTCTTTTCCAATCACAAGACAAATCCCAAAACAATACCAAATTTGGATCCGACCCTGCCTAGAACCCAATTGTCCTGACCACCATGGACACAAGATGAAGTGAACCGACCATTTTAAAGAGCTAAACTGGTTTAAAGAGATCAAGAAAAAGGAGAAGGAAACCGGGTCTGGACCCGTCACCCTCCTCATGCCCGCTGTTTGAATCGGAAAAGGAGAAGAAAGAGGGGGAGCTCTCTCAGGCGACTAGCTTGCCTCTAACCCGGCTATTCCCGATTGTCCTACCACCATGGACACAAGAAACACAAAACGAACAAATGAAGAGGGCGAAGAGGGGCTCACCAAGGGTGCTCAAAGCCTCGTCGGAAAGTGTCCGCTCGAAGTTGCTCTGGCCTCGTCGAAGCCGGTTTCTCACCGGGGATGGCCTAGGAAGGGAAGAGGAAGCTTAAAGGCAAGCCTTTACACAGTTCGTGGGAGAAAGGAGGTGGGAGGGACCTTACCGCTCTTCGGAGTTGAAACAGGGCACAAGAAGGTGGCGGCGGTTTGGTGGTCCTCCTGGCAGTTTCCGAGGCTCGTCGGCGTCGAGGAAGACGATGGAGATGTTGTTGCTGCTGCTCGTCAGGAAAAGGAAGGAAACGGAGGCCTTGGTGCTCGGATTCTTGGGTTCGAAACAGAGGTGGGGAGGAAGCTTGAGCCCTCGGCTCCAATGGAAGGGGAGAGGGTCGGAGTTGGTGGTGCTACAGATCTAAGTAGGGGAGGTGACAGAGGAGGAGAGTTGTGGGTTTAAATGTCCAAGTTAAAGGGGTAAGAGATGGATGGGTTTGTAAGTGAAATGGGGGAAGTGGGACTCGCTGAGGGCAAATAAAAGGGCTTGTTTGTGGCTCTTCCATTTGAATCAGATGGAGAGAAATTTGTAGGAGGCGTGGGTTAAATTAGATCAGAGAGGGGAAGGCTTGTTGGTACTCTGAATAGGGGAGTAGCAGTGATGCAGTGGGATGGTGGTAATTGCTGAAATTTGGAGAGGGGTTGCAGCTTTCAAGGAGAGCTTGTTGTCTCACTTGTAAAGGAAGGAGGAGGAAAATGACAAGGGTTGTACAACTGCTGCTACCGCTGTCGAACAGAGCATAGAGGGAGATGCTCCCTGTTGTTAATAAGAGGAACATCGAGTATCTTTAATACAAATATAAAGATGTATAAATGTAAACCGACTCCTAGCCTATGCAAATAATTACAAGACTTCCTCCCGTTGTAGTGGAAGAGTAGTCAGGATCGATCCACAAGGAGGCGTGTCAGCGGGATCCTAGTAGCATGTGAAATCTCACGTCTTACATCGACTAGAAGCCTCAATTTCGACCTTGGAGCTCGATGTCGACCTCGGCTGTCGATCCTCTCTGCAACAAAAGACCTGCAGAGACAAAAACAAGCAGTCGATATCGACAGGGGAAGGTCGATATCGATGTTAGCAGACGGAATCGACTGGCTCAGAAGACTGCCAGTCGACACAGAGGGTCGATATCGACGTCTGGGGGGTCGATATCGATGTTCAGCAACTTAGCAGTGATGATCGTCGTCGACTCAGAAACTGTCGACGTAACTCAGTGGTCGATATCGAAGTCTGGGGTCGATATCGATGTCTTCTCCTACAAAGTCATTAGCTTTTTGTCGACAAAGAAAGGCCGAAGACTTTAGGATGGATGAGGATGCGATGAACAGAAATAAACAAAGGTTTTGATGAATATAAACTATGTAAAAAGCAACTCCTAGGATTAGGGTTTACCACAACGTTAATCAATGCACGCGATAAGATAAATAAGACGGACAATTGCGCTATTTCACCCGAGGGACGAGCTTTCACCGTACACCAACTCTTATGATTACTCTTGCAAATAACCCTAATTGTCTCTACCAAATTTTATGTTTATAACTCAAGTTGTTAGCATGAATCCCTTTTCTTTCGATTAGGACTAAACATAGAATCGTAGGAGATGTTATAGACACAACGATACCAACATCTAACACTTACCTCAGGCACGCATGGCTAACGTCGGGCTCACCCCGACCCTAAGAGCTTTTGGGGGACTACTCGCACATGTTGAATGTAGACATGTTGAGAATTGAAATAACTTGCATAAATGGAAAACTTTGAATCTTTACAATCTCAACGCCAACTATCGTAAGCGCTTGAAACTTTAAAGCTCAAAACTAAAACTCTAACTTTCTATTGCCTATTGCTATTGTCTTTCTTGCTTGGATGATTTTAACAAACCAGCCCCTAGGGCTTTATTTATAGGCTACTAATCCTTGTTATCCAAGGATTGTAACTCCTATCTAAACTTGATAAAACTTAAAGGAAAAGATAAATTCAGCTGCTAACTATCTAAAATACAAGATAATCTGTGGCCTTGATGATAGAATTCATAATCCGAGTCTCGAAATCGGATCTATTTTCTGTTGAGATAAGGTCGATATCGACGTTAGAGGTCGATATCGATGTCTGTATTTCTGCTCGACTTGTCCATCTCCAGCGGTGTCTATGTTGAGGTCGATATCGATGTTTAAGGTCGATATCGAGTGCCTTCTTGGTTGGTCTGTGTGGTCTATCTCAACACTCAGAAGGTGTGCCGACAACTATGGTCGATATCGATGTTTAAGGTCGATATCGACCTCTGCTCAGCTTCACTTGGCTTCTCCATTTTGACTCCGATTTCGCTCGAATTCCTGCATGGTTAGCTCAAAACTTGTGCAGACTCTATTTCTTGTATTTTAGCCCATTCTTACACAAGTTTATATTCTTTTGAACCCTTTTCTTTGGAAATTGAATGAAATAAGAAGTCAAAAGATGCAATAAAAGGATGTACAAATATGTACATAAAAACACCCCATACTTAGACTTGCTTGTCCTCAAGCAATAACCAAGCAATAACCAACACCTACAACACACCCTTCAAGTCTTCGCCCTTGTCAAAAGCAACATCATAAGCGGTAGTAAAGCAAAGCAAGTGAATTTAACGTCATAGCACATATTTATGCGATCCATAGCATATGCAATTTTTGATCCAATCTCACAGGGATAATGTGTTTGCACTCAACTCTCATGTGTTTAGGCTATTAAGATCAACTCTCAACTCAATTCCATACACAATCTCATAAACGTTTTAATTTATAAAAATCCACTTCGCAACCAATTATGAAAATGCAATAAGAACCATCAGGAGGACTTTCGCTCAATGGAAGACTTCAAAGAAGACTCCATTCGGCGGGGTTGTAATGGGGCTTGGTAAGGAATTAAGGGTATGGAATTATTTGGCTATGTGGTGCTTTTATAATTAAGGAATCAAGACTCCTAAATCTCAACACTTGCAATATCCAAACCATAACTCTTCCATGTTGCTCTTTCCAAGCTCAATTCTCCACAATGCTATTTCTAAGCTCATCTTTCCATAATATGCTCTAAAGATGCATTAAAAGATGTAAAACATACTATCAACCCTTCTTTCAAACTCTAATATGCCTCTTAAAAATATAACACTTGTATGAAATAAATAAAGGACTTAAGGATTTTAGCTCATGCACTACGTATATACATCTCTTTTTTTTTTGACGAAAATGATAAATAAATACTAAAAAAATATTTGCATTTATAAGGTGAGCCAAAAATCCTTTTAGAAAATATGACAAAATATAAATATGCACCAACCCATAATTTCCTTGCTCAAAACTGGACAATATGCACTTTGCTTTCCATAAGGCATTAGTCCAGCCAACCTAAGTCTCAATTCCCAAATGGGGGTCAGGCTCAATTTGGCTAGGGATAATCTTGTGGAGTTTGCAATTTCAGGCTCAGGCTAATTTTCCTACTTCAAGCAGGGATAATGCAGGGTAGGTAAAGAGAGGATAAAAATGGCTTAAAAGATGCCTCCATCATTTAATTCTCGTAAACATAGACATATTTATGTATTGACTTTGAATAACTATCACAACATTTAGAGATGCATAGGAAGAGTAAATTCACTCAAGAAAGCAGAGGGATTTTTGGTGTTCTCCCTATAGGCCAAAAATTCTCACTAGGACAATTTTGGTTGGATTTGCTTTTTAGCCTAGGATCATATGTGCTCAATTTCATCACAAGTTCACAATCTACATAAAAAATTTAAGGACTTAGGCTAAACCATCCAAATATGTCATAGGATTTACATGATCAAGTCAGCTATTGAGTTTTCATCATAGGACATCTAAGTAGGGTTTAAAAAATAAACTTAAGAAGTAAACATGCATTTTTTGTATTTTTGACAGTTTTTCTATTTTTTTTTTTATTTTGACATTTTATAAAAGTAACACTAAGAACAAAATTTAAACATGTATGCAATGCGAAGAAGAAAACCAAGTTATGACCATAAGACATGTTTTTCCCCCACCCCATACTTAAAATATACAGTGTCCCCACTGTATTAAAAAGAAGAACAAGGGTAGGGAGTAACTCAGAGCGTAACCTGCGGATTCAGGTCGATTTCAGGTTAGGTCGATCTCAGAAGTCGATATCTTTGTCAGTGGTCGATGTCGACTGCATCTGTCGAAGTCGAGGAAGAAAATAAAGACAAGGGCTGCCTGATGATGGTCAATATCGATGATTATGGTCGATATCGACCTTTGCTTTTTGCTCCTGAGTCCTCGATGTCGACTCCAGGAGATGGCATGACCCTGGGGGGGTCGATTTCGACTGGCCTGGTCGATTTCGATTGCCTCTGTAGAAGCTTCTTTTCTTCTTCGTCGTTTCTTTTTGCTTAACCTGAAATATTTGTTAGAAATATAGATAAAGCCACGAATTATCTCAGTTTCAAAAATTTCAAAATCCAAAAATCCTAAAAACCATCTATGAAAAATTTAAAGGTTTTATGTACATGCTCTAGAGTTTTGAGTCGCTAGGCCGACTTCTCCGTCAATTCTTCACAAGCCTTTTATGTAGGGACCCTTCGAGCGTGAGCATTCTCCTGGATCATCTAGGTCCTTTTGGTAGTATCTAAGTTCGGCGACCAAGGCTTCTTTGTTGTTAGGTTCTTCTTTGGGCGCTTTCCTTCTCTTTCTTGACCTAACTTTAGCAACATAGGCAAACCATGGAGCTTTGACCCTCTCATTAGTTGAATTATCAATAATGGGCTTAATTGATTTATCAATAAGGGACAGAGGAGGGTTAGGAGTCATACCTGAGCTTACCTGTTTGGGCCCGAAACAGAAATCTTCGGGCTGAGGGGTGGTCGATTTCGACCAAGGTGGGTCGATTTCTAGTGCTCTGGTCGATGTCGACATGTGGGGATCGATATCGACGTCTGTGACCCCATACTTAAGCTCCTGGCAACAATCTGGCATACTCGATTTCGACCAAGGGGGGTCGATTTTGATGGTTTTAGTCGCTATCGACTGGTTCCAGTCGATGTCGACCCTGCTTGCTGTTTCCATCCTTGCCAACAAAATTTTTCTAAGCTTCTCCTTAGCCGGCGAGAGGACTACTTGCTCCAGTTGCTTCGTTTCGCTCATGGTTGGGTTGAAAGAGAATTCTATCACTTCGTTCCCTATAGTAAAGGTTAGTAATCCTCGACGTACATTGATATTGGCATCAGCAGTAGCTAAGAAAGGCCTACCAAGGATAATAGGCACTACAGGATCTTCAGGCATCTCCAATACAATGAAATCAGTAGGCACAAAGAACTTACCTACCTTTACTGGAACGTCATCAACTGTACCTGTGGGCTTGACGAATGAATTATCAGCCATATAGAGTTTCATATCCAAAGGTTCAAGTGCGCCAATGTTCACCTTTTGCCAAATAGAGAGAGGCATGAGACTTACGCTTGCCCCTAGGTCACATAGGGCTTTATAATGATGTTGGCCAAGTCCCACGGTGATAGCAAACTTCCCGGGATCACTCCTCTTCTCAGGGAAGTCCATCTTTGAACATTCCTCTGCGATCTCTGCCATGGATCTCTTCTTGCTCAGGATGTCTTTGAGGAATCGTACATAGGCGGGCATCTTGCTTAGGGCTTCTGTAAGGGGGATAGTAACGTTAAGACCTTGAAGAATTTTTACAAAGCGCCTAAACTTCCCTTTGGTGGGATCCTCCAATGCTTTGGATGGGAATGTCAACGTCTTCTTTGGTGGAGGGGCCAAAACGGTGGTCGGAGGGGCCTGGTGGACATCAACATCGACTGGGACGTGGTCGATATTGACTGGGATGGTTGATGTCGACCTCTGTTGTGGCTCTGATGGCTCTGCAGTGGCCTCGACGTCGACCAGTGGGTCGATCTGGTGGTCGATATCGACCTCTACCTCGACATCGACTGGGCTGTCGGTATCGACTGGATCTGCTGCTTTCTCCGACTCCGCTCGTGGCTTTTGTACTTTGTCGCCACTCCTTAGTTGCATGGCTGCGATATGGCTCGTCCCGGATTGCCCCTTAGGATTGGTGGTTGGTTTCCCAGGGAATGTTCGGGACGGTCTAGGGATTAGTGCCGCCAATTGACCCAGTTGGGTCTCTACGTTCTTTTTCCAAATATCCATCTCCCCAATCCTTGTGGTAAGGTGATTGAGTTGGGAATGGATGGCATTTTTAGATTGATCATTCTTAGCTTGGTTCAACCTTATCTCATCTAGGACAATTTGAAGATCATCCTTCCGTTGGTCTCTCTCCGGGTGCCCAGGAGCTCTATATAGTGGGGGGTCCCTAGGGTTAAACTTGTTCCTTTGTGGTTGTTGGAACCTTTGGTCTCCCTAATATTGGCGATTGGGACCCCTCATGTAGTTGGCTTCCTCACTTGCTCAGCATGGGGGCACTCAATGGTGGTGTGTCACTGCGATCCACATTCGATGCAATCCTGGTTTGCCGAAAGGAACCTTACTTGCTTCTGGAGCTTTCTAAGTTGATCTCTATGAAATTGCTCCTTTACGTCTGGACCGATCACCTTAGAGGGTTCGTATAATGGCATAGATGGGGCAGGCCTCGACGATGATGATGTGTCGGAAGCCTCAGGAGTCCCATATGTGTTGTCCAACTCCACCAACCTCTCTATGGTCTCCCAAGCCTCTTGTGGAGCGAGTTCAAGGTAGCCATAGGAGGTGTAAGTGTTGATCCTCTCCTTGGTTGTAGTATCAAGAGCATTGTAGATGATCTCCTGAATCACGTACGGTGGTTGGCCATGTGTCGGGCATGATCGTAGTAGGTCCTTAAACCTTTCCCAAACAGTCGCCAGAGCTTCACCAGGCTTTTGTTTGAAAGCCGTGATTTTCTGTCAGATCAACGCCATCTTAGAAGGAGGGAAGAACTTGTTGAGGAACGCGTCCTTGACTTCATTCCAGGTACGGAGCGATCTTGGGGCTAAGCTCTCCAACCACTGCAACGCTTTACCTGTAAGGGCCCATCGAAAAGCTTTTAGTTGGACATATTCAAGACTTTGTCCATCAGCAATAGTATCACAGAGGTCTAAGAAGGTTGAAATATGTGCCATAGGGCATTCATTAGGTTTTCCTTCATATTGATGCCTTCTTATTTCAGTAAGGAAGTTAGGTTTAATTTCAAAATTAGAGGCAGGGATAAGAATCACCGATTCAGGCACTATGAGAGCGGGGTGCATATATTGCTTGGCATTCCGAGGGAGGGCATTGATTTGGGCTTCTATTTGCCTCCGGCCTTCCTCCTCCCTGTCAGTACGCTCTTTAAGTGCCGCTTCTGTAGTTGTTAAGTCCTCAACCTCTTTCCTTAGTTGCTCAATCAACTCAGCCTGATTCGCGTTGTCTGCCATGATTCTTTGAGCTTGGGCTTTTAGATGGAAATATCGCTTAGGGTTGTCTACTCCTTCAAATTCGGGTGGGCGATTAGCGCGTCACAAACACCTGCAAAGCCAAACTAGGTAGGGACGTGAGATAGACTACTAGGGCGCGAGTGATTGCCTCCCCGGCAACGGCGCCAATTCGTTAATAGGAGGAACATTGAGTATCTTTAATACAAATATAAAGATGTATAAATGTAAACCGACTCCTAGCCTATGCAAATAATTACAAGACTTCCTCTCGTTGTAGTGGAAGGGTAGTCAGGATCGATCCACGAGGAGGCGTGTCAGCGGGATCCTAGTAGCGTTGGAAATCTCACGTCTTACATCGACTAGAAGCCTCGATTTCGACCTTGGAGCTCGATGTCGACCTCGGCTGTCGATCCTCTCCGCAACAAAAGACCTGCAGAGACAAAAACAAGTAGTCGATATCGACAGGGGAAGGTCGATATCGATGTTAGCAGACGGAATCGACTGGCTCAGAAGACTGCCAGTCGACACAGATGGTCGATATCGACGTCTGGGGGGTCGATATCGATGTTCAGCAACTTAGCAGTGATGATCGTCGTCGACTCAAAAAACTGTCAACGTAACTCAGTGGTCGATATCGACGTCTGGGGTCGATATCGATGTCTTCTCCTGCAAAGTCGTTAGCTTTTTGTCAGCAAAGAAAGGCCGAAGACTTTAGGATGGATGAAGATGCGATGAACAGAAATAAACAGAGGTTTTGACGAATATAAATTATGTAAAAAGCAACTCCTAGGATTAGGGTTTACCACAACGTTAATCAATGCATGCGATAAGATAAATAAGACGGACAATTGCGCTATTTCACCCGAGGGACGAGCTTTCGCCGTACACCAACTCTTAGGATTACTCTTCCAAATAAACCTAATTGTCTCTACCAAATTTTATGTTTATAACTCAAGTTTTTAGCATGAATCCCTTTTCTTTCGATTAGGAGTAAACATAGAATCGTAGGAGATGATATAGACACAACGATATCAACATCTAACACTTACCTCAGGCACGCATGACTAACGTTGGGCTCACCCCGACCCTAAGAGCTTTTGGGGGACTACTCGCACATGTTGAATGTAGACATGTTGAGAATTGAAATAACTTGCATAAATGGAAAACTTTGAATCTTTACAATCTCAACGCCAACTATCGTAAGCGCTTGAAACTTTAAAGCTCAAAACTAAAATTATAACTTTCTATTGCCTATTGCTATTGTCTTTCTTTCTTGGATGATTCTAACAAACCAGCACCTAGGGCTTTATTTATAGGCTACTAATCCTTGCTATCCAAGGATTATAACTCCTATCTAAACTATTAACTCTATCCAAACAATTAGGATAGGTCTTTTATTTTGATAAAACTTAAAACAACTTGATAAAACTTAAAGGAAAAGATAAATTCAGCTGCTAACTATCTAAAATACAAGATAATTCATGGCCTTGATGATAGAATTCATAATCCGAGTCTCGAAATCGAATCTATCTTCTGTTGAGATAAGGTCGATATCGACGTTAGAGGTCGATATCGATGTCTGTATTTCTGCTCGACTTGTCCATCTCCAGCGATGTCTATATTGAGGTCGATATCGATGTTTAAGGTCGATATCGAGTGCCTTCTTGGTTGATCTGTGTGGTATATCTCGACATTCAGAAGGTGTGTCGACAACTATGGTCGATATCGATGTTTAAGGTCGATATCGACCTCTGCTCAGCTTCACTTGGCTTCTCCGTTTTTACTCCGATTTCGCTCGAATTTCTGCATGGTTAGCTCAAAACTTGTGCAGACTCTATTTCTTGTATTTTAGCCCATTCTTACACAAGTTTATATTCTTTTGAACCCTTTTCTTTGGAAATTGAATTAAATAACAAGTCAAAAGATGCAATAAAAGGATGTACAAATATGTACATCACCTGTGTCTACAATTTCGGTGAAGGGAGGGGAAAAAGACAAAGCCACAAGTGGTCCCAAAATCCTCATTTTGAATACCCGAAAATAAATCCCGAATCCCGCTCTCTCGATCCCAAAATACGACTCTAATAAACCTGAATCGAACTTTTTTAATTTAAAAGCCTAACAACGGAATTAAAAACCGTTAAAATCCTGGATTCAAAATAATGCAAGAATTTATTTATTTATTTATTTATTATTTATTATTATTATAGAAAGGTTTTTATAGCGATCAGTTGCTCGAGGACGGATTTTTCAAAATTTTCCAAATCTCAAAATCTAATAAAATATAATCAACTATTAAAAAAATAATTTAAAATTTTCGGTCTTTACACTCTTCCACCTCTAAAAACAAGTCTCGTCCTCCAGACTAAAATCTTTATAAAGCAAGGGATGAAGTTAGAAATTTGTGAGTCCAAGGATCATGCCATTGATCCCGTAAGCACCTCATAAGTGCCCCTATGGGATCCTCACAATATCTTCGTCATGATCATAATATCCCCAATTGGTCGTAGCAAGTGTGTGATATGGGCCCTTATCACATCCTTACCCCGACTTCTTGGTTATATCATAACTCAAAAACATCATAGCGGCTCTACTAGGTCTTAGAAAGCAATCTATAAGAGTCCCTATAAAATGCTTGTATCCATTTCGTGAGGCGTTATAATATAAACCGGGTTTGGAAAGTTTCAAAAGGATTCCACAATGGGAAAAGATTGGCCTAAAAATCGTTGAAATCCTCGATCGCTTTCGGTCCTTTAAAATCCAGTTAGTCCTTTTCAAAACCATTGAAAATCTTTCAAATCCGAAGTTAGCCAAGCAAGTTCAGAAATCAGGAGGTGGAGTCATCCACCTCTAAGGGCTAGTCCCATATTCTCTTCCTAGGTTCCAAGTTCCAAATCAATATCATCTATCAAGTCAACACATTATCAGGCTTATCATTCATGCATCTCAAGATCTTGTATAAGGCTACCATGTCATATAGCAACAAATATAAATCATGTAACATCATACTCCCTTCAACTGCCAAGAATTACCTGGCCAAGGTCATAACAAGAATCATCGCATACTAGCTTCCAATCAAGGCTCGAGAATTCACTATGTCAATATCATCATTTTGGGAGAATATTATCATCATTTCGTCATAATATTATCATCATTTCGTCAGATTATTATCATCACAAAATTGCTCATATCAGTCCACATCAATAGGCCATATAATCAAGAGAATCTTCACATAATTACCGGTCACAATAGAACACAACCACCACTCACTCATCATCAACTATTAAGTCAGGATCACACCTCATGTAAGTCCATCAACTCAAATCAGACAATATCCTTTAGCATAGCCACATCTCGATATCTATATATCCCAACATGAGACAATCTCTCCAGTTTTTCCATAACATCCGCAAATAAAAGTCTAAATCCCGAACCAATCGCCAGGTATCTCAACGCTCAGGTCAACAAGCCCTCTAAGGATCAATTTACTTCAACATTCAAGCTCGAGCCCTAACTAGCTAGAGCCCGAATTCCGGAAATCAAAACCATCCATATTCCCTATCGAGTGCACATCCATTACCTCTATGTCCTTTAAATTTCCATTCGAGCATTATCTCTTAATGAAAAAAAATCTCAAATAATCTCAATACTCCAATCTCACCTCCCATACCACTAGTCACTCTCACTAATAATTCACCTCTAAGGAATCATCCCCTATTGCCAACCTCAATCAAGAGCACTCTTACATTCTATATCCTCAACTAGAAGCAACAAAAGTTCATTTCTTACACTTCTTACATAACCCAAGACAACGTAAGCATCTCACTCCGCTAGCAATACTTAACCGTCTACACTTGCCGTATTCTAACCCAGAGAGCTATCTAGTGCTAAGCTCGTAACCGCGAATCATCAAGTTCCCGCATCAATCCCAAATCTCACAATCACATTCTACCCAACTAACTCATCAAGGCACAACTAATCCGAACCGCATCGCTCCACATCCCAATAAGATCAAAGCAATCTACCTTATTCATTGCATCAAATCACTATTCCGAACCTCACCGCAACCTTAACCAATCGCAACTCTCAAGTTGTCTTACTCTTGTTCCCTATTCCACATTTTCCTAATGCTCCTCAGATCACATTTCCTCGAACCACGACATCTTTCCGCTTAAGGATTTAATTTACCAATCGTCATTCTTAGAGAAGCTCTATTCCATCCGAATTACCCAAAGCATCACATCGTATCACATCCTCCATAATTCCTTTACCGATAGTGCTCCCAATGTCTTCCACCTTGACTAGATTCCTCATTCATTACTCAAAACCTTCCCATCTTGAACCTTAACCAATCAGTCATGCGAGCAAGCTTATGATATTCTTACCTAACTCCCAATCTTACCTCGAAGGGTCATCTTCCATTCTTAATACCTCGATCAGCATTCCCAACACTACCCGAGCAAACCCAATTACACATTTCACATCCAATCCTGCTATTGTAAAGACCTAATATATTTTATATTACATGATTATTATTTTACCTAAATTACTTGAAAATACGATTATTTTATTCGTATAAATGGAAGAAAACTTGTCCCCGAGTAAGGTCGATTTTATAAATCCGTCCGACCTCATTTTAAATCTGGAGTTTGACGAAATTGAATTCCGCATTTCAGTATTCGAGTATTATTAAAATTTATTTTATTATCCGAAATGATTAGATTTCAATTTAAATTCTTAGCGTCGGGATTTCGTTTTATGAGCGGAATTGGGAATCGAGCGTCAGAAATTCAAATTTGTTAGGTGAGTGGGGACCACTCTATTTTACCTTATTTTATTTACTTATATATATATATATATATATATATATATTTATACTCTCTCTCTCTCTCTCTCTCCCTTCTCTCCCGCTTCGTATTTCAGAATTGAGGTCCCCCCCCGCCTTCACTCACCCTGCACACACCCCTCCCTCCTCACGGCACACCACCCTCCCCTCTGCACTCACTACCCTCTCCCCTGTACCCACACACCAGCCCCATATATGTACATACACACACCCTCATTCCACCCTCACACACCCTCATTCCACCACTAGATTCTCTCTCTCCCTCACCCTCTCTCTTCTGTTGAAAGCTCAAGAAGAAACCCACGAAATCACTTTTCTTTTCATCACTATTTCCTTCATAAAGTTCCACCTTTTATCCTCGTCTTCCATCCATTCAAGGTTGCAGCCGCCTACGCCAGGAGCCCGACGACGTCATCAGAACCTCCAGCGCCGTCGAGAACCTCCTCCCCCCCTGTTTCATTTTACAAGCAGTAAACCTTCGTTCTTCTTCTCTTTTCTTCAACCATTGAAATCGACCCTTTTACTCATCCCTCTTTCTCCCTAGACCAAGAGGAGCCTCTCTCGGACACGAAGGAGCCGTCGTCGGAACCGCCACCCCTCCTCTCCCCTGTTTTGGAGCCGACAAGGTAAACTCTCCCGTTCTCGTTCTCTGTCTTCAATCCATGTAAAAGATCCTCTTTTAACACTCTCTCCATCATCCTAGACCCGGAACAAGTTTCTTCTCCCTGTCGTCGAAACCCTGTGCAGCCCCGAGCAGCCTCGCCGGAGTCACCCCTCGGATCTCGGTAATTCTCTCATCCTCTTCCCCTTCTTGTTATCGCTTCGTCCTTGCTGTGTTGTTGGTGGTCGAAATCCCATTCCGACCTCCGTGGTGGAAATTGGAGGCCAACCGGCCGTCAGAGGCCAAGAATTTCCCTCCCTCCTCTTTCGTCGCTACTCGCTCAGAACATAGCTCTGTTCGTGAGGAAGGAGATGAAGTGGATGTTGGGTTGTTTCTTCGGGTTGGGCCTGACCCAGATCCACAACCCGGGTAAACCAGTTCCCATCTGGATCTCCCCATATCAGTTTTGTTTCATGCTGGGCTGGGCCGGGTTTAAAGTGGAAACGGGTTATATCATTTTAGCAACCCGGATCCCCTTACCTCTTTGCCTTAGCCCACAAATCCGGATTCCACCTTGTTTGCTTCTATTTCGGGTTCGGGTATTTGGTTATTGCTTGTTGGCTCTTTAAGAGTATATGTGACATATATTCTATAGTAACGTTATTTTATACATTATTATTATTATTATTATTATTATTATTATTATTATTATTATTATTATTAATCTGAATTTTATGAAAATAAAGTTTGGAAAGTGTTATATTATAAAATGATTTGTATAAGTGCCTTTGTGATGAATTTAATATGTTTTAGTTGGGAAACTTAAAATGATTTATTCATAAGTTTGGAGGTGTGTTATATTAGTTATTTTATATTAAGTAATTATTTAAAAAGGAGTTTCTATGTTTTGAGAAATATCTTTTGAGAATTTTTGTTGGAAAACAAAGTGTTGGAAATTCTATTATAACAACTTTGACCGAGTTGACCTAGATTTGGATAATTCGGATACTTTCTCGGAAATTAGCTACTTCCTTTGAGAATGTCTTGTGAAAGGTTTCTATGTGTTAAATAGTAGAATAGTATCTTATGGCGCCCTTATCGCTTATATATTAGGTGATTGTTGATATTGCTTGGATTCTGTCTCTACCGTGTCTTTTGCTGTTCGGCTTATTCAGGTAAGTTCCTTTATGGGCTTACTCAGACTCGAAATAGAATACCTGCTTGTGAATATATGACATACTAGGTGATGCATAAGCATTAAAGCATGCCATGTAGTATCATGCTAGGATTGCACTTATGAATGAGCATTCGGTTACTTTGTGTGATTGAGAACAGAACGGCCGTTATCTGTGAGTCTTAGAGTTTTGCTAGGTTCATAGGGTAGCCCAGCTTCATCGGGTGCCCTGAGTCAATTGTCGATATATGAGCATGATGATAGCCCAGCACCATCGTGCATGAGAATGATATATGATATGATGATTAGACATGATATGACATGATATGCTATAGCATCGAACTGGCCAGTCTCTGCACTAACGGAAAGAGGTGCAGAGGTAGGAGAGGGATATGCCACTTGGCATTCTTTGGGCGCCTTTACAGTTCTTCTACGCATATTGTAAATTAGGAGCATGTTAGTGTGATTTAATTTCCGCATTGCATCGAAGCATCTTTATATTAGCGTATGTGTATGTTTGCTTGCAGGACAGGGTGGTTGGGGTCTCGGTCTGATCCCGCTCGCACCACTTATTTTTAGGTATGATTGCTCTCTGTCTCTATGGCGTGGGAAAATCCTCCCGGGTGTTTGCAAAGAACCTGCCTAACCCCGCTAATTTGGCTATACAATTTCCAAATTTGTGATTTGGTTTTGACCCGGCCTCGTCGTGGCAAGTTGTACTTTACTTCCGCTTTCGCTAGTTTGCAAATGAATTTCCGCGATATAGTTCTAGGACAGCTTGAAGATTCCACGTGGCCATTCGACTATTTTGGGGTTCGAAATCCCCACTTTAAAATACTAATCCTTGAGCTTTGAAACCTCGACCCGTACTCGAATTGCAAGATCCGAACGAAGGTATCCAACCTTTGAAACGTAACTCGGGTATCTATATCCGGGCCGTTACAAAGTTGGTATCAGAGCCAGGTTTTACAATTTGGGTACCAAAGGGTCGAGTGTATGGTTTGACACCCCGCCCATGAATTTCAAAAGATTTGAAAGAGTTTTCAAATGGCAAAATGAACTTAACATGTCTAACTCAAATGAACCTAATATGAACTTGGCCTTAAAAATTGAGTAACATCAAACAACGGGGATCGAGTGGGTAGAATGGCGTTAGACCATCCCTATTAGATGTAGAGTGGGAACGGGTAGGCAAAACATAGCTTACTCTTTACAGATGGGCTTGGAAGACTCCAAGGAATTGCACCGCGGTTGTTCGAGTGGCGAGCTAGGTAGAGGCCGCGAGGTACTTGCCCCTCCGGTCAGTCGCTCCTCGAAGAGCGACCTTAGATAGCTTGGCGTGTTGTATGTATATCAATTGTGCCTAAGGGCGATCTCCCTCGAAGGAGATCATTATAATCATACTTGAGTGCTTCTGTGCTGAGTGGTAACTCTGGACATCCAGCAGTTTGGTCGATAAACAACGTGGGACAGTCGGGCGTGGGGGCCCAGCACGTAGGGGCAGAGGACGAACTAGTCCAGTCGTGGCCGACAGGATAGATGATGACGCTCAAGATCTCGGGGCTACGGAGGTTCCCGCTCCCCAGCTAGAGGAGATACTGAGACAGATGGATAGGACGACATTGATCGAGATGCTGCGAGGACTTGTCGGAGATCCTCCACCGGATACCCCTGGTATACAGATTCTCGTCAAGCAGCCAGTTGAGCCCGCTACAGAGATCCCTGTTGGACAGCCAGTCGTACCAGCCCCCGTTGATGTGCACCCTGAGAAGCACATCGACTGGGTTCGATCTTTAGCACTCTACAGCCCACCACACTTCTTGGGAGAGGAAGGAGCGGACATCGAGGCATGGCTGAGACAGATCGATAGCATATTTGACTTCATCGGCGCTCCTACTTCCAAGCGTCAGAGGTTGGCCACAAGACTTATGCGAGAGGACGCATTTCTTCGCTGGACCGTCTGTAAGACGGGCCAGGCAGAGTGGAGCTATGAGGAGTTTCGAGCACTGATGCTTCGGGAGTATTGTCCGCCAGGGACACAGACGACTAGGGAGGTCACCTTCATGCGCGCTGCTTACGACCCATCCCGCTCTATATCGGAGGTCATTCGTCAGTTCAAGAGGGAGTTGATCTACTGCGCTCACCTCTGCCCCACTGACGAGAGCCGTATCCGCTTGCTGTCTATGAGGCTGCCGCTAGAGATTCTTCTACACACATCCAGTTTGGGAGCTATTCCCTTTGACCGCTTTCTGGAGGTCATGATGATGTATGAGCAGCAGAGGCCCGCTGACACGAGATTGGATGTGAGTTCCCGAGGAACCTTCCGCGGAGGATTCAGAGGAGGGATGCCGAGAGTTTTGCCACTCCCAGCACCACCAGTGGCTCGTCGAGGTGTTAGCGTCCGGAGCATCACATGCTATGGTTGTTCGGAGCCCGGTCATTACCAGAGAGATTGCCCTGATAGATCTACCAGATGTTACACTTGTGGAGGTATGGGACACATAGCTGCTCATTGCCTCCAGGGTGGTAGAACCCTACCGGCTACACCCACACCGAGACTTCCCGCAGCTCCTCAGCCCCCGCTTCTGACTTATTCCCCAGGGCAGGGTAGAGGCAGCACAGCTGTTAGAGGTCAGCCCGGAGGACGTGGCAGAGGTTCAGCAAGAGAGGGCCGTGGGTCATCTGGGCCCGGGTCAAGCAGAGGATCGTCTTCCGCAAGACCGTCTGGGTCAGGTTATGGGAGAGGACAGACATCTAGAGCTTCTGGTTCTACATTGCCCCCACCGCCCCGCGTTTTCCAGATGATAGTTGAGGATCGATCCACTCCGAGTGCCTCAGGTACTGTATTTCTCTGAGATGAGTGCTTGAGTATTCTTTTTGACACGGGTGCCACACACTACTTCATAGCAGAGTCGTGCATCTCTAACCCTGACTGTGGGTATGCCGGATGGGGCTAGGATTAGGATGAGTCGTGAGATCCTAGGTTGCCCCATCCGTATAGGAGAGCGAGAGTGGCCCGCCGACCTGATCGTGATGACATTGAGGACCCACGACTTGATTCTTGGCATGGATTTCATGGACCACTATGGGGCGATCATCGATTTGCGGATGAGGACCATGTCGATTCTAGCAGAGGATGGCACCGAGCACCAGGTTTGGGGTAGTGACCCCAAGAGGAATGGGGCACTGATTAGCGCAGTTCGAGCAACGAGGCTTCTTGACCAGGGTTGTACGGGATATTGGTGTTATGCTTTGGAGGTGGACCGAGGCCGACCCACCATGTATGAGGTACCCGTAGTTCGAGACTTCACCGATGTCTTCCCCGATGAGTTACCCGGATTACCCCCACAGAGAGAGGTCGACTTCGCCATCGAGTTGGAGTCGGGCACCAGGCCCATTTCCCGAGTACCCTACAGGATGGCAGCCACAGAGATGGCCGAGCTTAAGGCTCAGCTTGAGGAGTTAGCTGAGAAAGGCTACATTCGTCCGAGTGCATCGCCATGGGGAGCTCCGGTGCTGTTAGTCAAGAAGAAGGATGGTTCATTGAGATTGTGCATCGATTACCGCGAGCTAAACTGGGCGAAGGTGAAGAACCGTTATCCGCTTCCGAGGATTGACGATCTGATGGACCAGGTTCAGGGTGCAGTGATCTTTTTGAAGATCGACTTGAGATCGGGATATCATCAGCTCAGAGTGCGATCAGAGGACATCCAGAAGACCGCCTTTAGGACGCGGTATGGGCACTATGAGTTTGTGGTCATGCCTTTTGGGCTGACCAACGAGCCAACAACCTTCATGGAGCTTATGAACAGGGTGTTCATAGACTATCTCGACAGATTTGTTGTGGTATTCATCGATGACATCCTAGTAGACTCGAGGAGCCTCGAGGAGCATGAGCAGCATCTGAGGATTGTTCTGGAGACGTTGAGGAGGCATCAGCTGTTCGGCAAGTACAACACGTGTGAGTTTTGGATTCCCGAGGTGACCTTCTTAGGTCATGTGATCTCAGCAGCTGGAGTCGCCGTGGATCCAGCGAAGATTGATGCTATCGTTGCTTGGGAGGTGCACAAGAACGTTCGAGACATCTGTTCCTTCCTTGGATTGGCCAGCTACTACCGTCGCTTTGTCCAGGACTTCTCGAGGATCGCTCGACCGATGACACAGCTGACACGGAAGGACGTCCCTTTCGTTTGGAGTGAGGAGTGCCAGGCTAGTTTTGAGCTTCTCCTTGAGAAGCTGATGACCGCACCAGTATTGGCCCTACCTGATGGGACCGAGGACTTCGTAATCTATACAGATACGTCGCGAGCTAGTTGGGGTTGTGTTATGCACCAGAGGGACCGAGTTATTGCTTACGCTTCACGCCAGTTGAAGCCTGGAGAGGAGACTTACCCCACTCATGATCTTGAGTTGGCAGCTGTAGTGCATGCTTTGAAGATCTGGAGACACTATCTGTATGGTACTTCATGCAAGGTGATGACGGATCACAAGAGCTTGAAGTACATCTTCACCTAGAAGGAGCTCAACATGAGACAAAGATGTTGGTTAGAGCTCATCAAGGATTATGATTTGGAGATCATCTATCATCCCGGGAAGGCCAATGTGGTGGCCGATGCGCTCAGTCGGAAGACTCATCAAGAGGTGGTTGTGGCCAGATTGACAGCGCATCGTAGATTGCAGGCAGAGTTGATGTCTTGTGGCATAGAGGTATGGATTCAGCGAGAGAGGGGTCAGCTATCCTTCCTCGAGATTCACTCAGAGCTGACAGATTAGATTCGTAGAGGTCAGGCGGATTACCCTGAGGTGGCAGCACTGAGAGAGCGGATGGCACAAGGACGGGCTGGAGAGCTTATGGAGAGAGCCGATGGATTGCTGACTTTTCAGAGCAGAGTGGTAGTGCCCTCTACGTTGGATCTGAGGGAGAGGATTATGCAGGAGGCCCATATCACCCCTTATTCGGTCCATCCAGGGACGAATAAGATGTACCAGGACTTGAGGAGATCCTATTGGTGGCAGAGGATGCGAGCAGATATTACAGATTTCGTCGCCAGATGTCAGATTTGTCAGCAGGTCAGGATTAAACATCAGAGGCCGTGTGGCTTGGTCAGATCGCTTCCAGTTCCCGAGTGGAAGTGGATAGATATCTCCATCGATTTCGTCACTGGATTGAGGAGAGATGTCAGAGGATTCGATGCTATTTGGGTCATGGTCGATAGACTGACCAAGTTAGCCCACTTCATTGCCATCCAGGAGACATGGCCGATTTCGAGACTAGCAGATGAGTTCATTCGACAGATTGTGAGACTCCACGGAGTCCCCGAGAGGATAGTTTCAGACAGAGATGGTCGTTTCACATCGAGGTTCTGGCAGCAGGTTCATGATGCTTTGGGGACTCGTTTGCGTTTCAGCACGGCTTATCATCCGCAGACAGACAGACAGAGTGAGCGGATGATCTAGACTTTGGAGGATATTTTGAGATCCTGCGTGTTAGAGTGGGGCAGCCGTTGGGTCACATTCTTACCGCTGGTTGAGTTCTCGTACAACAACAGCTACCATTCGTCGATTGAGATGGCACCATATGAGGCATTGTATGGGAGGCACTGCAAGTCGCCAGTATGTTGGGACGAGCCTGCTGACACCACAGCTTCGTTGCCGGAGATAGTTCGAGAGACAATCGACCAGGTCGGATGCATACGGGAGCATATGAGGGTCGCTCAGGACCAACAAAAGAAGTATGCAGATCGCAGGCGGACAGAGATTGAGTTTGAGGTTGGATCGCATGTATGGCTTAGAGTGTCGCCGACTAGAGGAGTTCGCTGCTTTCGCATCAAGGGCAAGCTGAGCCCTAGATTTGTGGGACCGTTTGAGATTCTCGAGAGGGTCGGCGAGGTCGCGTACCATTCAGCCCTACCCCCATTGTTAGCTGGAGTGCACGATGTGTTTCATGTGTCCCAGCTTCGGCGATATGTTCCAGACCCGAGCCATATCCTTGACCATTCCGATCTCCGGATAGAGCCTGATCACACCTATGTAGAGAGCCCAGTTAGGGTGCTTGACCGTCGAGTCAAGAAGTTGAGGACCAAGGATGTTCCTCTTCTTCTGGTCCAGTGGTCTAGGAGGAGTCCCGAGGAGGCGACTTGGGAGACGGAGGATAGCCTCCGATCGAGTTATGGGAGTGTCGTAGACGAGGTCTTAGCATCTTATGTTGAGCCGAGTGTTGACCTATCCTTGACCTCGCGAGCTAGTGGTGAGCCTTAGTAGTCTTTTATTTTGGGAATGGGCAATCTGTGATTGTGTGCTTATGATTGCTTTCTCTGTGCAGATTCTAAACTGAGATGATGTGGCTAGAGATCGGTTCTCATGGCTTGCATGCTGATGTGCTTGATGTGACGTCCGTTGGGACTTGTGATGCTTTTGTAGGATGTCGAGATACTTTATGACTCGTAGTATGTTGAGACCTTGTCGCCATTTTTGCACGTTTTGAGATACTAGCATCCCTCGTGTTGTGTTTTAGACCATTTATGCGTTGAGCTGTTTGACTTGTTGAGACTATCTCTTTGATGTTTGAGACTTACCACGTGAGAGGTGGTTGATATTATGGTAGCTATCTATATATGAGTTGATGAGATTATGACTTTATGATCCTTGATGAGTTGGAAATGGTGATTGAATGACTTGGAACATAGGAAGAGAATATGGGATTAGCCCTTAGAAGTGGATGATTCCACCTCTCGCAATCTGAAATTTCTTGATTAAGCGTTGGATTTGAAAAACATTGAGCAATTTTGAAAAGGACCATTTTGGGTTTTATTAAAGTGATAAACGCTATCTAGAGTTCCACGATTTCGTGGTCAAACTTTCCATTTAAAACGCTTTTGAACCATCCCAAGCCATATTTATATGCTTTTGAGTTATGATACGACCGAAAAGTCGGGGCAAGGATGGGATAAGGGCCCATATCCCATACTTGCTCCAACCAATTGGGAGTAGCATGATCACGTCAAGGATACTGCGAGGATCTCATATGGGCCCTTATGAGATACTTACGGGATCGATGGTAAAATCCTCGGACTCACCCCTTTCAAATTCTTCCCATTGCTTTAGAATGATTTTTAGTCTCGGGGACGAGACTTGTTTTTAGAGGTGGATGAATGTAAAGACCTAATATATTTTATATTACAAGATTATTATTATACCTAAATTACTTGAAAATACGATTATTTTATTCGTATAAATGGAAGAAAACTTGTCCCCGAGCAAGGTCGATTTTATAAATCCGTCCGACCTCATTTTAAATCTGGAGTTTGATGAAATTGAATTCCGCGTTTGAGTATTCGAGTATTATTAAAATTTATTTTATTATCCGAAATGATTAGATTTCAATTTAAATTCTTAGCGTCGGGATTTCGTTTTATGAGCGAAATTGGGAATCGAGCGTCAAAAATTCAAATTTGTTAGGCGAGTGGGGACCACTCTATTTTACCTTATTTTATTTACTTATATATATATACTCTCTCTCCCTTCTCTCCCGCTTTGCATTTCGGAATTGAGGTCCCCCCCTTGCCTTCACTCACCCTGCACACACCCCTCCCTCCTCACGGCACACCACCCTCCCTTCTGCACTCACTACCCTCTCCCCTGTACCCACACACCAGCCCCATATATATACATACACACACCCTCATTCCACCCACACACAACCTCATTCCACCACCAGATTCTCTCTCTCCCTCACCCTCTCTCTTCTGTCGAAAGCTCAAGAAGAAACCCACGAAATCACTTTTCTTTTCATCACCATTTGCATCACAAAGGTCCACCTTTTATCCTCCTCTTCCATCCATTCAAGGTTGCAGCCGCCTACGCCAGGAGCCCGACGACGTCGTTAGAACCTCCAGCGCCGCCGAGAACCTCCTCCCCCCTGTTTCGTTTTACAAGCGGTAAACCTTCATTCTTCTTCTCTTCGCTTCAACCATAGAAATCGACCCTTTTACTCATCCCTCTTTCTCCCTAGGCCAAGAGGAGCCTCTCTCAGACACGAAGGAGCCGTCGTCGGAACCGCCACCCCTCATCTCCCCTGTTTTGGAGCCGACAAGGTAAACTCTCCCATTCTCATTCTCTGTCTTCAATCCGTATAAAAGATCCTCTTTTAACACTCTCTCCGTCATCCTAGACCCGGAACAAGTTTCCTCTCCCCGTCGTCGAAGCCCTGTGCAGCCCCGAGTAGCCTCGCCGAAGTCACCCCTCGGAGCTCGGTAATTCTGTCCTCCTCTTCCCCTTCTTGTTATCGCTTCATCCTTGCTGTGTTGTTGGTGGTCGGAATCCCATTCCGACCTCCGGGGTGGAAATTAGAGGCCAACCGGCCGCCGGAGGCCAGGGATTTCCCTCCCTCCTATTCCGTTGCTCCTCGCTCAGAACAGAGCTCTGTTCGCGAGGAAGGAGATGAAATGGACGCTGGGTTGGGCCTGTTTTTTCGGGTTGGGCCAGACCTAGATCCGCAACCCGGGTAAACCAGTTCCCATCCGGATCTCCCCCTATCAGTTTTGTTTCATGCGGGGCTGGGCATGGTTTAAAGTGGAAACGGGTTATATCATTTTAGCAACCCGGATCCCCTTCCCTCTTTGCCTCAGGCCACAAATCTAGATTCCACCTTGTTTGCTTCTATTTCGGGTTCGGGTATTGGGCTGAAACGTGGGGTTCATGGGCTGGGTTGGTTTGGGTTATTGCTTGTTGGCTCTTTAAGAGTATATGTGACATATATTCTATAGTAACGTTATTTTATACATTATTATTATTATTATTATTATTATTATTATTATTATTATTATTATTATTATTATAAATCTGAATTTTATGAAAATAATGTTTGGAAAGTGTTATATTATAAAATGATTTGTATAAGTGCCTTTGTGATGAATTTAATATGTTTTAGTTGGGAAACTTAAAATGATTTATTCATAAGTTTGGAGGTGTGTTATATTAGTTATTTTATATTAAGTAATTATTTAAAAAGGAGTTTCTATGTTTTGAAAAATATCTTTTGAAAATTTTTGTTGGAAAACAAATACACACACCCTCATTCCACCCTCACACACCCTCATTCCACCACCAGATTCTCTCTCTCCCTCACCCTCTCTCTTTTTTCGAAAGCTCAAGAAGAAACCCACGAAATCACTTTTCTTTTCATCACCATTTCCATCACAAAGTTTCACCTTTTATCCTCCTCTTCCATCAATTCAAGGTTGCATCCGCCTACGCCAGGAGCCCGACGACGTCGTCAGAACCTCCAGCGCCGTCGAGAACCTCCTCCCTCCCTGTTTCGTTTTACAAGCGGTAAACCTTCGTTCTTCTTCTCTTCGCTTCCACCATAGAAATCGACCCTTTTACTCATCCCTCCTTCTCCCTAGGCCAAGAGGAGCCTCTCTCAGACACGAAGGAGCCGTCGTCAGAACCGCCACCCCTCCTCTCCCCTGTTTTGGAGCCGACAAGGTAAACTCTCCGGTTCTCGTTCTCTGTCTTCAATCCTTGAAAAAGATCCTCTTTTAACACTCTCTCCGTCGTCCTATACCCGGAACAAGTTTCTTCTCCCCGTCGTCGAAGCCCTGTGCAGCCCCGAGTAGCCTCGCCGGAGTCACCCCTCGGAGCTCGGTAATTTTCTCCTCCTTTTCCCCTTCTTGTTATCGCTTCGTCCTTGCTGTGTTGTTGGTGGTCGAAATCCCATTCCGACCTCCGGGGTGGAAATTGGAGGCCAACCGGCCGTCGGAGGCCAGGGATTTCCCTCCCTCCTCTTCCGTTGCTCCTCGCTCAAAACTGAGCTCTGTTCGCGAGGAAGGAGATGAAGTGGACGCTGGGTTGGGCCTTTTTTTTCGGGTTGGGCCAGACCTAGATCCGCAACCCAGGTAAACCAGTTCCCATCCGGATCTCCCCCTATCAGTTTTGATTCATGCGGGGCTGCGCCGGGTTTAAAGTGGAAACGAGTTATATCATTTTAGCAACCCGGATCCCCTTCCCTCTTTGCTTCAGCCCACAAATCTAGATTCCACCTTGTTTGCTTCTATTTCGGGTTCGGGTATTGGGCTGAAACGTGGGGTTGATGGGCTAGGTTGGTTTGGGTTATTGCTTGTTGGCTCTTTAAGAGTATATGTGACATATATTTTATAGTAACGTTATTTTATACATTATTATTATTATTATTATTATTATTATTATTATTATTATTATTATTATAAATCTGAATTTTATGAAAATAATATTTGGAAAGTGTTATATTATAAAATGATTTGTATAAGTGCCTTTGGGATGAATTTAATATGTTTTAGTTGGGAAATTTAAAATGATTTATTCATAAGTTTGGAGGTGTGTTATATTAGTTATTTTATATTAAGTAATTATTTGAAAAGGAGTTTCTATGTTTTGGGAAATATCTTTTGAAAATTTTTGTTGGAAAACAAATACACACACCCTCATTCCACCCTCACACACCCTCATTCCACCACCAGATTCTCTCTCTCCCTCACCCTCTCTCTTATGTCGAAAGCTCAAGAAGAAACCCACGAAATAACTTTTCTTTTCATCACCATTTGCATCACAAAGTTCCACCTTTTATCCTCCTCTTCCATCCATTCAAGGTTGCAGCCGCGTACGCCAGGAGCCCGACGACGTCGTCAGAACCTCCAGCGCCGCCGAGAACCTCCTCCCCCCTGTTTCGTTTTACAAGCGGTAAACCTTCATTCTTCTTCTCTTCGCTTCAACCATAGAAATCGACCCTTTTACTCATCCCTCTTTCTCCATAGGCCAAGAGGAGCCTCTCTCAGACACGAAGGAGCCGTCGTCGGAACCGCCACCCCTCCTCTCCCCTGTTTTGGAGCCGACACGGTAAACTCTCCCGTTCTCGTTCTCTGTCTTCAATCCGTGTAAAAGATCCACTTTTAACACTCTCTCCATCGTCCTAGACCCGGAACAAGTTTCTTCTCCCCGTCATCGAAGCCCTGTGCAGCCCCGAGTAGCCTCGCCGATGTCACCCCTCGGAGCTCGGTAATTCTCTCCTCCTCTTCCCCTTCTTGTTATCGCTTCGTCCTTGCTGTGTTGTTGGTGGTCGGAATCCCATTCCGACCTCCGGGGTGGAAATTGGAGGCCAACCGGCCGCCGGAGGCCAGGGATTTCCCTCCCTCCTCTTCCGTTGCTCCTCGCTCATAACAGAGCTCTGTTCGCGAGGAAGGAGATGAAGTGGTCGCTGGGTTGGGCCTGTTTTTTCGGGTTGGGCCAGACCTAGGTCCGCAACCAGGGTAAACCAGTTCCCATCCGGATCTCCCCCTATCAGTTTTGATTCATGCGGGGCTGGGCCGGGTTTAAAGTGGAAACGGGTTATATCATTTTAGCAACCCGGATCCCCTTCCCTCTTTGCCTCAGCCCACAAATCTAGATTCCACCTTGTTTGCTTCTATTTCGGGTTCGGGTATTGGGCTGAAACGTGGGGTTGATGGGCTGGGTTGGTTTGGGTTATTGCTTGTTGGCTCTTTAAGAGTATATGTGACATATATATTTTATAGTAACATTATTTTATACATTATTATTATTATTATTATTATTATTATTATAAATCTGAATTTTATGAAAATAATGTTTGGAAAGTGTTATATTATAAAATGATTTGTATAAGTGCCTTTGTGATGAATTTAATATGTTTTAGTTGGGAAACTTAAAATGATTTATTCATAAGTTTGGAGGTGTGTTATATTAGTTATTTTATATTAAGTAATTATTTAAAAAGGAGTTTCTATGTTTTGGGAAATATCTTTTGAAAATTTTTGTTGGAAAACAAAGTGTTGGAAATTGTATTATAACAACTTTGACCGAGTTGACCTAGAATTGGATAATTCAGATACTTTCTCGGAAATTAGCTACTTCCTTTGAGAATGTCTTGTGAAAGGTTTCTATGTGTTAAATAGTATAATAGTATCTTATGGCGCCCTTATCGCTTATATACTAGGTGAATGTTGATATTGCTTGGATTCTGCTTCTACCGTGTCTTTTGCTGTTCGGCTTATTCAGGTAAGTTCCTTTATGGGCTTACTCAGACTCGAAAGAGAATACATGCTTGTGAATATATGACATACTAGGTGTTGCATAAGAATTAAAGCATGCCATGTAGTATCATGCTAGGATTGCACTTATGAATGAGCATTCGGTTACTTTGTGTGATTGAGAACAGAACGGCCGTTATCTGTGAGTCTTAGAGTTTTGCTAGGGTCATAGGGTAGCCCAGCTTCATCGGGTGCCCTGAGTCAGTTGTCGATATATGAGCATGATGATAGCCCAGCACCATCGGGCATGAGTATGATATATGATATGATGATGAGACATGATATGACATGATATGCTATAGCATCGAACTGGCCAGTCTCTGCACTAACGGAAAGGGGTGCAGAGGTAGGAGAGGGATATGCCATTTGACATTCTTTGGGCGCCTTAAAGTTCTTTTCCGCATATTGTAAATTAGGAAAATGTTAGTGTGATTTAATTTCCGAATTGCATCGAAGCATCTTTATATTAGCGTATGTGTATGTTTGCTTGCGAGATAGGGTGCGTTGGGGTCTCGGTCTGATCCCGCTCGCACCACTTATTTTTATGTATGATTGCTCTCTGTCTCTATGGCGTGAGAAAATCCTCCCGGGCGTTTGCAAAGAACCTGCCTAACCCCGCTAATTTGGCTATATGATTTCCGAATTTGTGATTTGGTTTTGACCCGGCCTCGCCATGACAAGTTGTACTTTACTTCCGCTTTCACTAGTTTGCAAATGACTTTCCGCGATATAGTTCTAGGACAGTTTGAAGATTCCACGTGGCCCTTCGACTATTTTGGGGTTCGAAATCCCCACTTTAAAATACTAATCCTTGAGCTTTGAAACCTCGACCCGTACTCGAATTGCAAGATCCGAACGAAGGTATCCAACCTTTGAAACGTAACTCGGGTATCTATATCCGGGCCGTTACAAAGTTGGTATCAGAGCCAGGTTTTGCAATTTGGGTACCAAAGGGTCGAGTGTATGTTTTGACACCCCGCCTATGTCATACTCACTAGTACTTTGCCAATCGTCTCAAACAATATCAGGTCATAAATCTCAAGTACCATTATATTCAACAATATTGCGAAACATCATATATGGACATAATTGACTCAAATCACCAAGTTGCATCAGAGTAACAACCATAACAAGGATAATATCATATCAACATCATAGTAATTCATCAGCACACATTAACAGAGCCTATCGTTTACCACATCATCTCATCAAATCAGGATTTCAGCAATTGAGATTCATATTTTATAGGCGAAAGAATTCAAATCATTTTCAGCAACTCAGAGTATCAACACATCAACACATCATGGCACATTAGAGGTCCAAGGCACTGAAGCATATCATCAGAGACAGAAGGCAATCAGGTAATATTTAATATCAACTCAGCACATTAATAAACATCAACACATCAACTTCGTCGTCATTTTAATTCTAGGTTTATCGCGCAATATCAACATCAACCATCGCAGAATGGATCAGCAACTCGAATGGAGGACGTTCTTTCTTCCTAAGGTATGTCATAGTCATTAACCGCGATCCCTGAAATGTACTCTTCCTTCAATGTCGCCGATGAAGTCGGTTCTGGGACCCGTGTGTTGTGGGTTCACTACGCTTCCGCTGCGCCGCTCTACTGCTAACCAGCTACACGTCCTCTTTTCCATGCCGTCGTTCATCAGAAGTAGCGCAAGGATTCTAAGTTAACGGGAATATGGGAGAGACAAAAGCGGACCACCCGAATTCTTTACGGATTCAAACATAGACCAATACCAAAGACAATGAGACTAAAAACAAGATCCATCCCTAGAAGGACAACGATGCCCTTACGGAAATCTATAAGGTTATAATTGCGGCAGATAGAACACACATCGATAATGAAGTATCTCAGTCATATTATTCCACACTAACATGCACCTATCTCAAAGGATAACGACATAGGTATTCATTCCAAGGAACATGAACAGGTTTGGCACGGATGTGTACGCGAGACATGCTAGCAACCTATCATCTCATGCGAGTTACGAAACTATTCACGAGTGAAAAAACATCATAAGCATTTCATGTATGATCATTTAATCATGTCAGCTAAACACATAGGCAGGGCATATCATCACATAGTCGAATGTAAGCATGCTGAGGTGGGTCATAACTATCAAACTAATTTGCAATGAAAAGGACATGTACGAGGGGTATCATGAATTATCTCATTTTACGTCAACGATGCTCAAATAATAGGGTAAGTATGGCATACAGTCATTCGATGAATCATGATTGGAAAGCATAGGTCCTACATGACACTAGTAACACAGGGTAAGACATGAGCACTGTCGAGGTAGTCTGAATAAGTTCAAAATACTAATCATGTATCATGCGTATAAGAGCTCAGGTCATGTTCATGAAAGCACAAGAAGACACCATATAGTAGGAGAGAAAACATCACAGATGTCAGATGGGTGAGAATGCTGTGGGTTAATTATCACAGAAGGCATGATAAGCAACGAGGGAAATACCAACATGCTAAGGAGACCAATTTATAGGGACATACATGCAAAGAAGAGTTGACCACACTACCATGAACCTACTTCAAGATAGAGCAACAATCATGCGGATTCATAACATGTGACACATGCACTCAAGAAATCATTAGCACGGTAAGGCAATAAGCCAAGTAAATCATGTTGTGAATACAATCAACATGGCAAATCATGCAATCATAGAGAGAGCCATCATTATAATCAGACAAAAATCCCTAAGGGCAATCACCGACTCATCCCAACCGACTTATCACCCCGTTTATTGTGGGACATTAGTATGACTCATTTTGGTAAAGTTGAAGGACACTCTTATTACTATCCATAGGAAGATGGTAAAGTTTGTGTTTAGAATCTTGTGGCAAGAAGACACTGATTGACCATTACTAGAATTGAGAAGGACAACCCACTCCCTAGACTCGGAATCATGTCAGAAACCTTATCTCACTCAAGGGTTGATATCCCAACACACTAATTACTCGCGGCATGACCTATGGTGTCAATAACCATTATCCATCACGCACTCAAGTAACCAACGTATCCGAACACCAATACCGAAGGCAATTAGCTTACCAAACCAATTCCCCATAAAGGACATCGACATCAGGTAGGAAGACTAGATCGGGTATCAAGGCTTGGGACACGGAATAAGACTCAGGACAAGGAGAGTGGACACTCTTCAACCCTTATCAACCACTTCTAGACATTTTTTGAAACGGGAGGCAGGATGACAGAGATCATCAAGGAGGGTTGAACAATGGAGGAGACTGCCTTACCAGAATTGAAATCCCAACTACATAAGAATAAGGCTTTTCCCGCTATCCCGTTCACACAAATTATTCAGCACACGTTTCATAGTTAGGACATACCAATCATATCTTTAGCATAATAAACACTCAGCATAGGATCACTCAATGACAATTATAGTGATCTCCTTCGGGGGAGATCGCCCTCAGGCCCAATTGATATATAAGGCACATCAAGCTATCTAATGCCGCTCTTCGAGGAGCGACTGACCGGAGGGGCAAAAACCTCACGATCTCTACCTATAACTCGCCACTCCAACCACCTTAGTGCAATTCCTTGTAGTCTTCAAGGCCCATCTGTAAAGAATAAACCATATTTTGCCTACCCGTTCCCAACTACATCCAATTGGGTTAGGCAAGTTCATATCGCCACTCGATCCCCTTTGTTTGATTTCCTCTTTATTTCTTAAGAAAATTTCATATCTTCATCCAATTGGGTTAGGCATATTAAATTCATTTTGCCCCTTTCAAACACCTTCAAAATCCTTTGAAATTCGTGGGTGGTTTTCAAAACATACATTCGACCCTTGCGTACCCAAATTGCACAACCTGGATCTGATACCAAGTTTGTAACGGCCCGGATATAAATATCCGGGTTACGTTTCGAAGGTTGGGCACCTTCGTTTGGATCTCGCAATTCAGGTACTGGTTGAGGTTTCGAACCTCTTTAAGAGATCAGTATTCAAAGTGGGGATTTCGAACCCCAAAGCAATCGAATTGCCGTTGGGTACCCTTAACCTGTCCTAAAAGCCTAAGTCGTGGAAATTCATTTGAAGAAAAGCGAAAAACGAAAATAAAGTACAACTTGCCACGGCAAGGCCGGGTCAAAACCAAAACAATAAAACATAAGTCAAATAATACTTAGCCAAATTAGTGGGTCAATCCAGTTCTTTGCATTTGCCCAGGAGGATTTTCCCATATCATGGAAACACTGAACACACATACCTAAAAACAATTTGTGCGAGCAGGGTCAGACCGAGACCCCCCATCGCACTCTGTCCCGCAAGCAAACATACACATACGCCATACCTATAATAAAGATGTTCTAATACAGTACGGAAATTTAACACTCAAGGCATGCTTTGACGGAATATAATATATATGCGGAAAGACAGTAAAGGGCCACAAACAATGCCAAGTGGCATATCCCTCTCCTACTCCGCCCCTTATTTCATGAGCGGACCTGACCAGTACAGTACCCCATTCCATCATACATGTGTGCACATCATCATCATAGCATGCTCATCATCATATCACATCATATTATGATCATATCATATCATCATATTATGCTCGGCCCGGTGGTGCTGGGCAATCTCATCCTCATATCATGCTTATATATCGACGCTACTGACTCAAGGCAAACTCGATGAGGCTGGGCTACCCTATGACCCTAGCAAAGACTCTAGGACACACATATAACAGTCGTTCTCTTATGAAACACATAGAGTAACTGAATGCTAATTCACAAGTGCAATCCTAGCATGATACTACATGGCATGCTTTTATATGCATATTAAGCACCTAGTATATCATATGAACACAAGCAGGAGATTTCTCATTCGAATCTGAGTATGCCCATAAAGGAACTTACCTAGGGAAGCGCGGAATCCAAAGCAATCACAACGATAGTGATGTGCACGTAAATTGCCATATTTTCTATGCATATTTATGTCCATTTTATCGTTATTTGCATACATATTAGTGGGGAAATCATAAAATTAGTATAGTTTATGCATAATTGTCAAATATAGAGGTTTACACGAGTTTTTATGTTATTTTGCAGAAAACGAGACGAAAATGGACAGATTTAGACAAGAGAAGAAGAGTGGAAAAAGAACTCAAAGTCTACTGAGAGGTCAAAATCGATGATGAACCTCGATATCGAGTGAAATAGAGCAACCAGGAATTGAGCAGAGGAGAAACAGAGCATGACAACATAACAAGGTCGATATCGAGTGGCCTGAATCGAGATATTGATAGAAGTCGAGTGCCAATCCGAGGTCAAGAATGACTGCTCGAGATAGAGATAAAAAGAGGTCGATATCGAGGTCTGATGGTCGATATCGATGTTTGCTGCACAAGTGATCCGACGTTGTTTTTGATAGAATTCTATCCGAAGCGTTCGAGATAATCCTAAAGTCGAGATCTTCTATCATCTACACCAGACTTATTAGTTTATTAGTTTTACCTAAGTAATTTATTTGTTTTACTTTATTAACTTTTATCTTAGAGAATAAAGATAGGTTTTCGAATCCTTGGATAGCGAGGTGAGAGATCTATAATTAGAGGCCATTAGGGCTGGTTTCAATCATCCAAGAACAGCAAGAGTTTTAGTTTTATCGCAGAGATTTAGTAGAGAGAGAGAGAGAGGCTGAGTGGGGTGGTGAAGCGAGAGCGGAGTGGCTTTGTTCGGTTGTACTTTTTTTTTGTAATTTCAATACAAAGTAGTTTTCTTTCCATGATGATGATGAGTTCAATGATGAAACGCGTGTATTCAACCCACTTCTAGGGTCGGGGTGAGCCCGACGATAGCAATGTAGGGTAAGTTCATCAAAGGTATGATTTTTATGCGATTCCGTCTTCTATCCTATGCATGATCCTTTGCGAGAGTTGAGGAGATTCATTATTTGCATTATTGAAGCGAAAGCCAATCATATTGTGAATTTGGATTACGCATAAATTGGATAGTAACTCTTAGAATTTATGCGAGAGCCTCTAATCACCTAAAAGTTGGTAACAAAAGTTATTTAGCGGAAATAAATTAAATTTCATAACTTTAGCATCATACTTGCATGATTATCGTTGAGGCAGGAATCCCGGACCTTGGAAGCCTTAAGTTTATTGAATTTCATATAAAGTTTGTGTTTTTTTTTCTGTCCACAATTCTCTCACCATCCTAAGTTCTTCGGACTACTTTTCGGACACATTAGGTTACGTTCTACAATTTCTGTTGGTGACATTGAAATCGACTCTAAAGGTCGATATCAAGCACTAACATCGATATCGAGGTTCCATCTTGACGTCGACTGCTTGCTTTTGTCTTCTGCAGGAAACTACTGGAAATCGACCAGAACTGAGGTCGATATCGACCAGACACCTCGATATCGAGTGTCTTTTGGAGTCGGAACTTGATCGTGATTGCAACTTAGGAAGCGTTAACATACCTCCTCGTGGATTCGATCCTGAATTACCCTACCACTACATCGGGAGGGATTCTTGTATTTTATTTGCTTGGATAAGGGAGTTAGCATAGTTTGCAATTTGAATATTTTATCTTAGCGAATCACCTCCCTCTACGAACAAATTGGCGCCGTTGCCGGGGAGGCAATCAATCACCACCTAAGTTTTCTCACGATCTTCTTTAGTGCTTATTTTGAAGGTTTATGCGATGCTCTAATCACGAACCTATCCTGCGAAGCATAGATGAGCCTGAACGTTTCTTCCATCTTCGCAACAGAGCTATTCAAATCATGGCGGATAACGAGACACAGGCTGAGACCATTGAGCTGTTGAGGAAAGAGATAGAGGACCACAACACTACAATCGCTGCTGAGAGGGTCGCTGCTACTGCAGAGCGAGCCCGCGCTGATAGAGAGGAGGATGCGCATAGACAAGCCCAAGAGCGACTCAATCAGTATCCACAGACGGCGATGCAATACATGCATCCGCCGCTACATGTTCCTGAATCTGCAATTTTAATTCCGCCCTCTAATTATTAGATTAAAATAAATTTCCTGTATGAGATAAAAAGAAATACTTTTGAAGGAAGACCTAATGAATGCCCCCAGCAACATATCTCTACTTTCATGGACTTATGTGAAACTATTGCTGATGGTTTGAATTTAGAGTATGTTAGACTAAAGTCTTTTCGATGGTCTTTGGCAGGGAAGGCATTGCAATGGCTAGAGAGTTTGGCTCCACGCTCGTTGAGGACATGGGCAGAGGTGAAGGATGCGTTCCTAAACAAGTTCTTTCCTCCATAAAAAATGGGGATGATGCGGCAAAGGATCACGGCTTTCAAACAAAGGCCTGATGAGACGTTGGCACAGGCGTGGGAGCACTTTAAGGACTTGCTGAGATCATGCCCTATGCATGGGCAACTAGCATATGTAATCCAGGAGATCTTCTACAAATCCCTCGATGGGCCGAATAAGGAGAGAATCAACTCATACACCTCATATCGGTACATTGAGCGTACACCAACGGAGGCCTGGGAGACAATTGAGAGGTTGGTTAACTTTGACAATACTTGTGGGACTGTTGCGGCCTATGACTCAAGGCCTGCCCCATCTATGCCACTTTATGAGCCTCGAAAGGAGATTGATCCTGATGTGCGGCAACAATTCCACAACGATCAGACACGCCGCCTTCAAAAGCAAGTTAGGTTCCTGAGCAACAATCAACTTTGTCAAGAATGTGGCTCAACAAGGCATAACACCAGTGCATGCCCACATCTTGAGCAAGTATCTATGGCGGAGCAACATGAGGAAACCAAGTGGACGAGAGGCCCCCTATGGAGGGAGCAATCAGCAATATTGGGGAGATCAAAGATTCTATCAACAGAAGGATCCCCCACCATATAGAGCACCAGGGCACCCTGAGCGTGAACCAAGGAAGGATGACCTGCAGATCATTCTTGATGAGATGCGGAGGAACCATGCCGAGTTCAAACAATGGAACAACTCCGTTCATACTCAGTTGTAGGGCATCAACTCTAGGCTTGGGGAGATAGACGTTTGGAAGCGCAACATGGAGACCCAAATGGGTCAATTAGCGGAGCAAATACCAAGACCGTCAGGATCGCTGCCTTGATCAACTGTGCCCAACCAAAAGGGCAAGACTACTGGCCACATAGCGGCAATGAACTTAAGGAGTGGGCGTAAATTCCAAAAGCCCAAGCAAAAAGCGGAGGAGAAGGCCCCAGAACAGACGTCGATATCGACACCCCCATTCGATATCGACCAAGGTGACATCGATGTCGAGCATCATGAGCTCGATGTTGACACGGCTGCTGAATCACCACAGAAATCGACTCATCTAGTCATTATCGATCCCCATCCAGTCGATGTTGACCTAACTCCAGCCACATGGAAGAAGAAGGTGTCGCCATTCCCATAAAAAAAGGTGATTAAGGACCCAGTGGAAAAGAAGTTTCAGCGATTCGTGAAGATGCTTCAAGGACTTAATGTCTCAATTCCATTCACCGAAGCACTTCATGAGATGCCATCATATGTGAGGTTCCTTAAGGACATCCTAGGTAAGAATAGCTCAATTATTGAGATTGCAGAGGAGTGCAACAGATTGGAGCTACCAGAGAAGCGGGCGGACCCAGGTAAGTTTTCTATCGCTATAGGCTTAGGTCGATATCGCTTTAATGCTTTAGTTGATTTGGGCGCTAGTGTTAGTATGATGCCACTAACCATATGGCACAAGGTAAAGATAGGTCCCCTGGAGCCCTTGGATGCAAAGTTATACATGGCGAACAACACGGTAGTTATTCCAACAGTGATGGTAGATGATATACCAGTGCAAGTAGGTAAGTTCTTTGTCCCTGCTGATTTCTTAGTTGTTGATATGGCAGAGGACCCTGCTTGTCCCATTATTTTAGGTAGGCCATTCTTAGCAACCGTCGATGCCAACATAAGCATGAAGAAAGGATTGCTGTCATTCACCATCAGTGACGAAGTGATCGAGTACGCCTTCAACAAGACGGTAAGGAAGAATGAAGGGCCAATGGAGATTAAGGCCATCAATGGTGTCTACATCACATGCGGGGAGGCAAAGGTAAGGAGTATGACACATGAGGAGCTTGAAAAGAGGGCCATAGAAGCTCAAGTGGAGGAAGTCGTGGCAATCTTGAATGAAGGAGCCAAAAAGCCCCTCGAAATCGACCTAGGTAAGTCGATATCGACTAACAAAGTTCAAGATTTTGTGCCAGGTTACAAGTATGAGGTCGACGGAGGAGAAGGATCATCGAAATTGAGTATAAAGGTCGATATCGACCATGGACCCATGCCAAAATTGACTGCCAAAGAGGAAGAAAAAGGAGGAGCAAAGACCTCGATATCGAGGTCAGAAGGTCGAAATCGACCTGACCATATCGAGCAGAAAACCTCCAAATCGACAGGACCTCCAGGAGCACAACAGAGCTCGATATCAAGTACTGCTGATCGATATCGACCTGACCCACTGACAGAAGAGAAGGTAAGCCAAGGTACGAATTCCTCTTTCTCCATCTCAATAAGGATTTATCACTTTTTGGAAGGGGTTTGCCTTGGCATGTGCGCTTGTGCAGGGTATCAGATGATGATTCAAGCTATTATGAAGTAGGAGATAAGGTGTATGTCTCCAAATCAAAAGATCATTGGTTCCCGAGTAGATTCAAAGACAAGAGGATGGGACCATTCACGGTGAATCAGATCCATCCAGGCGGGATGCAACTAAGAGACAAGAAAGGAGTTCTATTTGAGGCCCAAGCTACATGGGCTCTGCAGATGCCACCTTGAGAGCTTGAAAGGAAGAAGTCAGCCTAGCGACTTTAAATTCTAGAGCTTGTAACGCAACAATTAGTTTTAGTCTTGGACATCTTTTGGTTTTGTTTTGAGACATTAGACATTATGCTTTGTTTTGTTTTTTATTTTCTAACAAGTTTCAGGAAGAAGGTGCAGAAAGAGACATCGAATTCGAGCAAAGAGCTCGATATCGACCTAAAGGTCGATTTAGAGGAGCTTGTGGTCGAGGCTGGATCACCCTGAAGCTTGAACCAGAAGTCGATGGAACAAGTCAATATCGACCGGTATGCTCGATATCGACCACCACTGCAGACAACTTCGACTCTTGAAATTTGTGAAGTTTTAGTAAGTTTCTTTCTTACCCCTAGTTTTTATATAGTGAGGACATTGTAATCTTTAAGTATGGGGTATGGAAAAGGCTTACTCGCATATTTTAGCATACTTTGAAATTTTTCATAAGTTATTGCATAGTTTTTACATGTTTATGCATATTCAGACATAGTTAATTTAGATGTCTTTAAGCATATCATATTTGTCTTTTAAGCATGTTTAAATTTTGAAAAGAAAAAGAGAAAAATGACCCCCATCAAAATTTTTGAAAATAAAGAAAAGTGTGATGGAAGCTTTTATTGAACTCGACGATGCAAAAGTAGATTCATTAGAGATATAACATGAAATTGCCTAGTTAAGGTAAGTCACAATGAAGTGCAATTTTTTAGAGAAAACCATGAAAGAGAGGTAAAATTTGAAGTTGCTTTTGACATATGCATGATAAGATGATGGAGGACTTTATAAATTTCCATACATGTGCTTATAAAAGACATATCCTAGCCTTACCTATGCATATTTGCAATTACACAAACCATATATGAGCCTTACATTATCATTATTGCTCCACATATATTACATATTGCCCATTTTTTATACCTTAAACCCTATCCGGGGACAAGTTTGAGAATGAATGTCATCTTTGGAGTTGTTATATGGAGTTTGTGCATTATTACTGAAGTTTGGCAAGAATGAAAGAATTTTTGAAATATGGAAAATTTAATGAATGAGAAAAAATCCGATCACCTCAGGAGATAAAGGTAGGTCGACCCTGCTCGTTGAGATGTTAGTTCGGCGAGATGGGACATAAGGTGAGGAGTCCGAAGTATTAAGTATCCGGGGCCATTCATGACACCCATGTTTGCGACTCGCGAGAAGGCAGTGCTAAGGTTAGAGAGGTAAAAGCATTATAGTGAAAAAAGCATTGAGCGATGAGTGAAAGGTGAGAAATATTATGAAGAAGGAATGAGTTTGGAAAGAAAGTTTATTTCCCCAGATTTAACACCACATGGCCAAATATTAGCCCACCTTTAGCCTTTTACCAATCTACTTCTCTATAGCTTGCAAAAGTCCTCTTGATTATTAATGCTATGTTGCGAAATTGTTTTATGCATATAACCCTCCTTTTGTGAGTATGATGTTGCTTTTTATTCACAGGCATGGATTTGGTTGACATTAGTACCTTTTCGAGGATGGCAATTGAGTGTAGGGACATATGAGAATGAATCTATGATGTTGAGGGTTTACTTTCTTCCCCTGAATGACCATTAAAAGTATTGCTTGGGGACAAGCAAGCTTAAGTATGGGGTGTTTGATGTGCGCGCAAATTTCCATATTTTCTATGCACATTTATGTCCATTTTATTGTTATTTGCATACATATTAGCGGAGAAATCATAAGATTAGTGCAGTTTAAGCATAATTGTCAAATACAGAGGTCTAGATGAGTTTTTATGTTATTTCGCAGAAAACGAGACGAAAATGGACAGATTTGGACAAGAGAAGAAGAGCGAAAAAAGAACTCGAAGTCTACTGAGAGGTCGAAATCGATGATGAACCTCGACATCGAGTGAAACAGAGCAACCAGGAATCGAGTAGAGGAGAAACAGAGCATGTCGACACAACAAGGTCGATATCGATGTTGAAAGGTCGATATCGAGTGGCCTGAATCGAGATATTGATAGAAGTCGAGTGCCAATCCAAGGTCGAGAATGACTGCTCGAGATAGAGATAAAAAGAGGACGATATCAAGGTTTGAGGGTCGATATCGATGTTTGTTGCAAAAGAGATCCGACGTTGTTTTTGATAGAATTCTATCCGAAGCGTTCGAGATAATCCTAAAGTCGAGATCTTCTATCATCTACACCAGACTTATCAGTTTATTAGTTTTACCAAAGTAATTTAATTGTTTTACTTTATTAAGTTTTATCTTATAGAATAAAGATAGGTTTTCAAATCCTTAGATAGCGAGGTGAGAGATCTATAATTAGAGGCCATTAAGGCTGGTTTCAATCATCCAAGAACAGCAAGAGTTTTAGTTTTATCGCAGAGATTTAGTAGAGAGAGAAAGAGGCCGAGTGGGGTGGTGAAGTAAGAGCGGAGTGGCTTTGTTCGGTTGTACTTTCTTTTTTGCAATTTTAATACAAAGTAGTTTTCTTTTCCATGATGATGATGAGTTCAATGATGAAGCGCGAGTAGTCAACCCACTTTTAGGGTCGGGGTGAGCCCGACGATAGCAATATAGGGTAAGTGCATCAAAGGTATGATTTTTATGTGAATCCGTCTTCTATCTTATGCATGATCCTTTGTGAGAGTTGAGGAGATTCATTATTTGCATTATTGAAGCGAAATCCAATCATATTGTGAATTTGGATTACTCATGAATTGGATAGTAACTCTTAGGATTTATGCGAGAGCCTCTAATCACCTAAAAGTTGGTAACAAAAGTTATTTGACGAAAAGACATTAAATTTCATAACTTTAGCATTGTACTTGCATGATTATCGTTGAGGCATGAATCCCTGACCTTGGAAGCCTTAAGTTTATTGAATTTCATATAAAGTTTGTGTTTTTGTTTCTGTCCACAATTCTCTCACCATCCTACGTTCTTCATACTACTTTTCCGACACATTAGGTTACGTTCTACAATTTCTGTTGCTCACATCGAAATCGACTCTAAAGGTCGATATCGAGCACTAACATCGATATCGAGGTTCCATCTTGACGTCGACTGCTTGCTTCTGTCTTCTGCAGGAAACTACTGGAAATCGATCAGAACTGAGGTCGATATCGACCAGACACCTTGAGATCGAGTGTCTTCTGGAGTCGGATCTTGATCGTGATTGCAACTTAGGAAGCGCTGACATACCTCCTCGAGGATTCGATCCTGAATTACCCTACCAATACATTTGGAGGGATTCTTGTATTTTATTTGCTTGGATAAGGGAGTTAGCTTAGTTTGAAATTTGAATATTTTATCTTAGCGAATTACCTCCCCCTACGAACATATACCAAGCAATCCAATTAGGTCACAATTTTCCTAACGAGTAATACATAAAAGACATAAGTCTAAATTCTAAAGCACACAATGGCCATGACTCATATAGACAGACATGATTCAAGCTCATAAAGTCATCATCATTGGTATCTCAAACATCTCATATCTCATTCATCGCGGTATTTCATCATCTCAATATCTCATCATCATATAGTCACAAGTCTCATTGTCGCATATCTCAATTATATTCATACTTGAATACCCAATAACATATTAATAATCATGCTTGGAATCCATAGATCACCATACTCATAAATGTCTTATCACATCATAACATATAACATTTTTAGTAATCATGTATCATGCCCTCATATATAAAATCATACTCCCATCACCATATCATACTTTCCTACTTAAGCACATAACAATAATCATACTTAAGGACATATATCAACATCTCATATCATAATTCACACTTCACATCATGCTCTATAATCCACATATAACACAACATAACATCATGCTTTTTACACGTACAATCATCAAGCCATTCAACAAGGTAGACAAAGTAAGTCATTTTTCCCAAGATTCCCCAAAACTCTTTAATCTTCAAGTTAGATCAATCCTTACTCAAAATAACTTTCTCAATTTATACGTGGCCCAAAATTCATTTATAACATTATCCTTTAAATCAACTTATTTTATTATTTCAAAATAAATCCGACAAAGTTAGGGTATTCCGAAAATCCACTTTTAATTTTTATTAAATCCAATTCCATTTCTCAAATCAAATCCCAACCGTTAAAACCTTTTTTTACCAAATCCTTTTTCTTAAATCCAATTCTCATAATATTATATTTTTAAAACTCAATAATATTATATTTTTAAATCTCATCAATATTATAACATAATATAGTATTTTATTTTTCAATTTATTGTATATAATTTATATCGAAAATAAGTAAGACTTAGAAATTCTTTTCCAATCACAAGATAAAGCCCAAAACAAGACCAAATCTGGATCCGACCCGGCCTAGAACCCAAGCCCAGATGCCTTCTCAAATATGAGATGAAGTGAACCGGCCATTTTCAAGAGCTGAACTAGTTCAAATAAATCAAGAAAAAGGAAGAAGGAAACCGGGTCTGGACCCGTCTCCCTCCTCATGTCGGTTGTTTGAATCGAAAAAGGAGAAGAAAGAGGGGGAGCTCTCTTCGGCGACTAGCTCACCTCTAACCCGGCTACTCCCAATTGTTCCGACCACCATGGACACAAGGAACACGAACCGAACCAATGAAGTGGGAGGAGAGGGGCTCACCGAGGGTGCTCGAAGTCTCGTCGGAAAGTGTCCGCTCGAAGTTGCTTTGGCCTCATCGGAGCCGTTTTGTCATCGGGGATGGCCTAGGAAGGGAAGAGGAAGCTTAAAGAAAAGCCTTTACACAGTTTGTGGGAGAAAGGAGGTGGGAGGGAACCTTACCGCTCTTCGGAGTTGAAATAGGGCATGAGAAGGGGGCGGCGGTTTGATGGTCCTCCTGGCGGTTTCTGAGGCTCGTCGGCGTCGAGGAAGACGATGGAGATGTTGTTGCTGCTGCTGATCAGGGAAATGAAGGAAACGGAGGCCTTGGTGCTCGGATTCTTGGCTTCGAAATAGAGGTGAGGAGGAAGCTTGAGCCCTCGGCTCCAATAGAAGGAGAGAGGGTCGGAGTTGGTGGTGCTGCAGATCCGAGTAGGGAAGGCGAAAGAGGATGAGAGTTGTGGGTTTGGATGTCCAAGTGAAAGGGGGAAGAGATGGATGGGTGTGTAAGGGAAATGGGTGAAGTGGGACTCGCTGAGGGCAAATAAAAGGGCGTGTTTGTTGCTCTACCATTTGAATCAGATGGAGAGAAAGTTGTAGGAGGCGTGTGTTAAATTAGATCAGAGAGGGGAAGGCTAGCCGGTGGTCTGAATGGGGGAGTAGCAGTGATGCAGTGGGATGGTGGTAACTGCTGAAATGGGGAGAGGGGTTGCAGCTTTCAAGGAGAGCATGTTGTCTCACTTGTAAAGGAAGGAAGAGGAAAATGACAAGGGTTGTATAGCTGCTGCTACCGCTGTCGATCAGAGCAAGAAGAGAGATGCTCCCTGTGTCTACAATTTGGGTGGGGGGGGGGGGGGGGGGAAGACAAAGCCACAAGTGCTCCCAAAATCCCCATTTTGAATACCCGAAAATAAAACCCGAATCCCGCTCTCTCGATCCCTAAATCCGACTCTAGTAAACCTTAATTGAACTTTTTAAATTTAAAAGCCTAACAGCGAATTAAAACCAGTTAAAATCCCCGATTCAAAATAATGCCAGAATTTATTTATTTATTATTTATTATTTATTATTTATTATTATTATATAAAGGTTTTTATAGTGATAAGTTGCTCGAGGACGGATTTTTCAAAATTTCCCAAATCTCAAAATCTAATAAAATATAATCAACTATTAAAAAAATAATTTAAAATTTTCGGTCTTTACATATTAAAGGAGAATGAGTCACATAGCTAGGGCAACTTCGGGTAGGTCAACCAAACGATGCGCGTGATCGAACAATCTATTTATTCCCTATCCTTATATATTTTTTTATTGTTTTTCGCAAATTGTTGAATTCTCTAGTAGTTGTTGGCTTGGAATCTAACATGCATCTCACTATAGGTCCGTGCATTAGGTGGATCTGGTGGTCCAACAGAACAAGGTCCCTAAAATTTTAGGCCTAATATCAGTTATATTTGATGTATAGTAAAAGTCTTTGACAATGTCTCCATTGTTCAAAGAAGCTCAATGGTAGGCATGGCTAGTGTAAGACATCAATGCCCTCCCACCCGCGTTCAAATCCAATTACACTCCAATTTTTTTTCCTCCCTTTTCAAGAGCCTTTAACACTAAGTTTTTCACAAATATTTTTAAAGAAAAAATATATTAAATTATTGTTGTTTATTCATTTGAGTTTCAAATATTTCTCCTTTTCTTTTAAGAAAAACTCACAAAAAAAAAATTCATCATTATATAAATTAGTTCATTATGGGAAATTACAAAATACAAAATTAATAATATTTTATGCAAAAAATTATCATCTTATTCCTATGTTTTATAACACATTTTATCTAACACATTTATATAAAAATTAATTTATCAACAATATAAGTTGAGCCTAATTTTTTAATACAGGTCCCACAAATAATTTGTAACGGCCCGGGATTATTATTTTCGAGTTACGTTTCGAGGGATAAAAGCCGTCGTTGGATCTTGCGCTCTGAGTACAGGTTGAAGGTTTTAAAATCAACAATTTTGCTTTAAAGGTGGGATTTCATACCCAAAAACCGAGAGTACCTGCCCTTCGGCCTAAGTCGCGAAATTCATTGATCATACAACCAAGAAAGATTCCAAATTCATACATAAGATCGCCACAACAGAGCCGGGTCAAAATGTGATCAAAACATCCAAAACTAAACCGTTAATAGATTGGTGAAGTCAGAGTCTCGACTTGATGTTAGACCCCGCGGTCATGCAGCCAAACTAGCATCAATAATGATAAGCATGATGGATACCTAAAAACGTTAATAGTGGGTGGGATCGGATCGATGCCCACTTGGGTCTGTCCCTTCATTAAGGGTGCTGCCCCCACAATATGTACACATGTACGCTATACCTAATAATCATGCTTCTAGGTGCAAGGCGGAATATTAACACAGTAGCATGCCCCTAAGGTCAAGTGCATAATAATAATAAGGCCTCATCACAGAATACGAAGTGGTATATCCCTCTCCTACCTCCACCCCCTTCCGATAGGGCGGAGACTAGCCAGCTCATGAATGCATTCCATTCCATCATAATCGAATCGATCGGCAGGCCCGACCCGTACTCATATATAAAGCCCGCAGGCAAATCTCGTAACCATGCTCATAATATAAGTAAAAGGAAGTTCCATATGACTCGATTGACTCAGGACGGGACTTGATGGGACTGGGCTGTCCTATGACCCTAGCAAAGGCTCTAGTTACTTCACAGATAACGGCCGTTCTATTTATATACGCATAAAGAAATAGAATGCTCAACGATCAATGCAACCTAGCAAGATACTACATGGCATGCTGATCATGAATGCAAACACCTAGTATATCATGCACATAAGGCAGGGAATATCTATTCAATCTGAGTAAGCTCCGAATGAAGAGACTTACCTGGAGAAGCACATAATCCAAGGCAATCACAGTAATAGCAAGCAATCCAATCGGGTCATAAATCGCCTAACGAGTAATACATAAAATGCATAAGTCTAAGTTCTAAGCATACAATCACCATGACTCATATCGACAGACAGGACTCAAGCTCATACCATCATCACCATCATCTCAATATCTCATCACTATCAATATCTCATGGGAATATCTCATATATAGAACATGTTCATATCTCACATCTTCATATCATGGCATACCTCCACACTCAAGAACATATCAGTAGTCATACTTCTTAATCGTATAATATAGCATGCTTGCATAGAGCAACATATCATGATCTCCCATTTTAAAACATATATCAACCAGTCACAAATTATACTTAATACTTGTACCGACATCATACCATCATCCATAAATCTCACACTCCACACATCATGCCTTATATTAAACATGTAACATATCATAACATTATCACATATTATAATCTATACTTAACAATCATATCGATATCATAAAATCATGCTTTTCACGCATACAAATCATCAAGCCATTCAACAAGGAAGACAATGTTAGTCATTTTCCCCAAGATTCCACCAAACTCTTTAAATCTTCAAGTTATATCAAATCATCACTCAGAATAACTTCCTCAATTCATACTTAACCCAAAAACCCATTTATAAAATATTACTTTTTAATTCAACTTACTTTATTATTTTATCAAAACGAATCCGACCAAGTTAGGGTATTTTCAAAACTCCTCTTTTAATTTCATTGAATCAATTTCCATTTATAAAATTGATTTTCGACCTTGGAAAATATTTTCCCGAAGCTCATAATATATTTTAAAATACTCTTAACATACATTTTATAAATGAGACCCCACCATTTTATGTTATCAAAATCCGGCCCTTCATTAATTTACCAAAACCACCCTTATTTTATGATTCTAGAAATCAGCCCCCTTATTTTATAAAAAACCCAACCGAAACCCATTAAAAAAATAGGCCCTAATTAAATGCTTTTGTTTTCTGAAATTAAAAGGCCCAACAATCTCATTTGTTTCTAAATTAGTTAAACCCGACCCAAAAAGAGAATAGGCCCAACTCTATCTCACTCTCTCCTTCAATCTGAAGCCAAATCAGATTAAAAAAGGGGGGCCTAGGTGAGGTGGCCGATTATGTGGCACGGGCCCACAACCAAAAGAGATGGGGGGAGGAATGAACACTGTTCATCTCCATCTCCATTCCTGCGCTCGAAATCAGGGAAGAAGGAGTGAGTGTGAATGTTCACCAGTAACCCGGGCTCCGTCCAGACTCCGACCACATCGAGGCACACACACGGGACAGTCAAGAAACGGAAGAAGGAGGAAGGAAGAAGGCTCATCGAGAGGGCTTCGAAGCATCGTCGGAGTTCGTCGGAGACGCTTCGGCTTCGTTGGAGGTGGGGCTGCGTTCACCTCGGCCTGAGCTTTTGGACGGAAAATAGGAGGTTAGGGACTCGAGCGGCTCGGCTTCTGCGGTCTGATCTGCTCCACTCCGTGCTGCGTCCGACCTCGTGAGGAGGAGGTGTTTGGACTCCGAACGAGAGGAGGTGGTCGTGTGGTGGGTGGAGCGGCCGGTGGCAAGGCCCGGAAGGTGGGGAAGGGTAGCGGTGTGGTTGGGAACAAATATAAAGCGGGGAGGATTTTTATGGGTGAAATTAGAGAAATGAAAGAGTGAAAGATAGTTGGGGAGGTAGATGTGCTTGGGGGGAATCGGTTTAGGTTTGAAATTGAACCAAGGGCTGAGAGGTAGAGAGACATGGGGTTTGAAGACCAAAAGAGAAGGGGGGGGGGGGTGGAATATGCTACATCTGAATCAGTCAAGCAAAAAGGAGGGAGAGTGTGCAGTGGCGTGGGTAGTGGCAAGGGTTTGTTTGGCTTCTTGTCACAATTGGGGAAGCAATGGTGAGTGAGGGTTAGATGGGAGGAGATGTTGTTTAACCAAAATAAGTTGGCTGATTGACCAAGGCAAGGGAAAGCATGTTTTTACAGATTTGGATGAGAGGGAGGGTTTAGAAGACAAAGACACATGGTCCCCAAAAGAAACCAATTTTGAAATACTCGGAATACCAATTCCAAGACCTGCTCTCTCGATATCGTTCATATCCCAACTCTCTCGGTCAATTCGATTTTTAAAACCGAAGGAATATCGTTACCCGAAGAAATTTTTTCAGATTCCGAGAAAATGACGGAATCGATCTTAGATGGTTCAAGATTGGGCCGGAATTCGTTTTATGAATCTCGAGTTTGGTTTATTAAGTTAAAGACGAGTTTATTATTTTATTATTATTTTATTTTTGGCCAAATCCGATTAAATCCGTTCTAAATTTACTTTTAATTTCCTTTTTTCGAAAATCAAGATTTTAAAATCCGGGCCTTTACATCATCCACCTCTAAAAACAAGTGTCGTCCCCGAGACAAAAATTATTCTAAAATAGGGGATGAAGTTTGAAGTTGGTGAGTCCAAGGATCATGTCATTGATCCCGTAAGTACCACATAAGTGCCCCTATGAGGTCTCACAGTACCGTCGCCATGATCATAATATCCCCAATTGGTCGTAGCAAGAATATGATATGGGCCCCTACCACATCCTTACTCCGACTTCTCGGCCATATTATAACTCGAAAAGCATCATAGCGTCTCCAATAGGTCTTAGCAAGCAATCTACAAGTGCCCCTATAAAATTCTTGTATCCACTTCGTGGGGCGTTATAACGTAGCTCGGGTCGGGGAAATTTTAGAAAAGGGTTCCTCGATTTTGAAAAGATTGGGCTCAAAATCGTTGAAATTCTTGATCACGTTCGGTCCTTCAAAATCCAGTCAGTCCTTTTTTTAAAACCGTTTCAATCCTTCAATTCCGATGTTAGTCAAGCAAGTTCAGAAATCAGGAGATGGAGTTATCCACCTCTAAGGGCTACTCCCATATTCTCTTCCTAGGTTCCAAGTTCCAAATCAATATCATCTATCAAGTCAACACATTATCAGGATTATCATTCATGCATCTCATAATCTTATTTAAGGCTACCTAGTCATATTGCAACAAATATAGATCATGCAACATTGTAGTCTAATCCCGTAACATCATACTTCCTTCAACTACCAAGAATTACCAAGCCAAGGTCATAACAAAAATCATCGCATACTAGCTTCCTATCAAGGCTCGAGAAATCACTATGTCAATATCATCATTTCATCAGAATATTATCATCACAGAATTGCTCATGCCAGTGCACACCAGGAGGCCATCTAATCAAGAGATCCGCACACAGTTACCAGTCACGATAGAACACAACCACCACCCAATCATCATCAACTCTCAAGTTAGGATCAAGCCTCATCTAAATCCATCAACTCGAATCCGACGATATCCTTCAGCATAGTCACATCTCGGTAACTATATATCCCGACTTGAGACAATCCCTCCAATTTCTTCCATAACATCCATGAGTCGAGCTTAATCCCAATCCATTCACTATGTACCTTAAAAATTAGGTCAATAAGCCCTCTAAGGATCAAATTACCTCACCCTCAAGTTCGAGTCTCAATTGTCAATCCAACTAGCTAGAGCCCAAGTCCCGAAATTCACAATCACCCGTATTTCCTCTCGAGTGCACATCCATTACCTCTATGTCGTTTAAACTTCCATTCGCATATTACCCCTTAAAAGCAAATCCCAAGTCATCTCAATAACACAATATCTCCTCCCATTCCACTAGACATTCTCACTAATAATCCCCTTCTAAAGAATCATCCTACATTGCCAACCTCAATCAAGAGCACTCTTACATAACCCAAGACAACATAAGCATTCCACTCCGCTCGCAATACTTAACCGTCTACACTCGCCGGGTTCTAAACCAAAGAGCCATCTAGTGTTAAGCTCATAACCACGAATCATCAGGTTCCTTCTCAGCCACATCTATCCCAATGACCAACAGACATACTTTGCCTAACTAGCTCACCAAGATCCAACTAATTTGGAGCTGTATCGTCTCATCCCCCAATAAGATCATGGCAATTCACATGTTCCTCACACTAATTTACCCTTTAGAGTCTCACTATAACCTTAACCAATCACAAAACCTCGAGTCGTCCTACTCTAGTTCCTCATCGCTATATATTCCTGATTCCCCCCCAGATTACAATCCCTCGAACTACGATATCTCACCATTTAAAGCTGCTATTCACCAGTCATCATCCCAGAGAATCTCTACATTACCCTCATCCGATTTTTTTTCCATTTTTTTCCAAAGGCATTACAACTATATCGACTCTTCCACAATTCCGGTCCTTATTACCCCCAAACCTCATTTTGCTGGCCTAATTCCCATATTCCTTACTCAATTTCTTCCTATCTCGATCCTCAAGCAGACCGTCCTACGCACAACCTCAACGACATTCTCGCCTTCTACTAGCACCTTCCTCAAAGGCCCATCTTTCGTTCCCTAATACCTCAATAGCTACAACAATTCCTACCCACCAATTCTGATTTCCGTTTCTTATGCTAATATTTGCTAATCAAGCTGAACAAATCCAAATTACATATTTCTCATCCAGTATTGTTAACATATGATCACCCTAATTCCTAAGGTTACGATTTCTCAAGCTGTTCCCAACTCATTTCTCACCAAGGTCATTCCTTAATCACAACACCTACGTCCTATCCCCGATTTCTACGATTCTCTAGCAGTTCTTAGTCGATCAACCTCACGTCGTCCACGATTCGCTCCTAAACAACCTAACATACTCCTAGTGCACTAACCCATCTATCAACACTTCTGTTATAAGCTTGATCAACTCCTAGCCTACCTACCCTCACCTGGAACTATCATAACTATCTATATCACACCATCTCTTAAGATTACCCTAACGAACTGCCCTAGTCCACATCCAACTACCCTCCTATGCTACCCACATATACCAACACCTCTCGCTTAAAATCCTGCCATCCTAATCCCACTTCTCTCCTAAGGCCTACCTAGAAGCTCGTCTGAAATCCACTAACCACTATTTCCTATCAATTCTAGAACTCGCTCTGTCTCATCTAAGCTAACATCGCCTCCCTACATCTCTAGTTCATAACATCATCGATCAATCCTATAATTCAAATCCTCTCATTCTATCCAAGGTCCTCAACCCACATAATCAAGCAGAATAACCCATAAAGTCATCACACATATCCTACGTCATACTTGTTGACATTTCATATCCATAACATTATCAATACATCGTCAGTTATATCATATAACTCAAGGCACCCCTATACTCAATCATAATGATATAATCTCTTCAAATAATCAAGTTGCATCATGCTAACGACCACAACAAGGATGACATCATATCAAATCATAACACTTCATCATCACATACTAACCGAGCCTATCATCTATCATTTCATATTACCAGATCAGGATTCCAACAATTAAGATTCACATTTTATAGGTAAAGCATTCAAGCAATAATGTTAACTCAGAATGTCAACATGCCATATCATCATTGCATATCAGAACAACAAGCCATCGAGTAATATTTACTGTCATCCAATCTATCAATATCAGCACATCAGAATCATCCTCATGTTAATTCTAGGACTACCGCCCATGATTCCAAATTAACGGAGATAAGGAAAGGACAAGGGAGGACAATTCGGATTCCTACAGACTCGAACTCGGACCGAGGCTAAAGACGAGACAAGAGACAAGGTTCTAACTCGAGAATAACAATGACGCCCTTATGGAAGTCTATGAGGTTATAATTGCGGCAAGAAAGCATGTATTTATCATGGAGCATATCAATCACATTAAGTCACACTAGCATGTTCCTATCTCAAGGAAGAATGACTTATGCATTCATAACATGTACATGTAATCAATTTCTACACGGACGTGCATGCAAGACAGCTAGCAACTTATCATTCCATGTAATCAGGCACGCCATATGATTCTAAGCAAAGCATGTGGGGTCTACTAAGCGATGTGTGTATGAACAACTGCACAAGCATGACATATACATCACAAGTAAGGTCAATTACAAGCACGTCGACAGGTCCATCATCATGATCAGGCCAAATGCTATGAAGAGGGCATATAATCAATTAATGAGCCATATTCGGGAGCATGCATCCTACATGATACCAATAGCACATATCAATGCATGAATACAATCAAGGTAATCCAAACGGGTTCAATTTAGCATTCAGGTGTCTTGCGCATATGAAGTCATGATATAACGTTGTGCATGGTCATGCGAGGGGTCAAGTCATATGTTCATGTAAGCACGAGAGTGTATCATAGGGTAGGAGGAGGGGGCATCACGAATGTCAAAAGGGGTGAGCATGCTAGGGGTTTATTGTTACAGAAGGCATGATAATCATCAAGGCATCATCGAGAAACATGCTAAGTTGATCATTTTACGGGAATACTTATACCGAAAGGATTAACCACACTATCATGATCCTAAGTCAAGGGAGAGCAACAATCATGCAGATTCATAACATGGGACACATGCACTCAATCAATCGTTATCACGGCAAATGTAACAAGCCAAGTAGATCATGTTGGAACTACATAGGATCATGACAGAATTCTAGCAAGGTATAACACGAGACCTAAGCAATGTAACTAAGCATAGATATAATGGCATATGTAGTTTCTCGCTAATGATCATTCACAAGGTTCACGTTAAGAAGGTACATAATATCCCATCAAGTCATGCAATTCTAGAGAAGCTACCATTATAATTAGACAGAAATCCCTAAGGGCAATCATCAACTCATCACCCCGCTCCCCCCGTGAGATACTAGCATGACTCATTTGGTAGAACACAAGGACATTCACACTGTTTTTCGAAAGAAGATGGTAAAGTTCGTGTTTTGACTATAGTGGCAAGAAGATGTCGATTGACCATTACGAAGTGGAGGGGGTGACTCTATAAGACCACTCATTTCTAGTCTCATAATCATGTCAATAATCACCATCCCTAACATACTCAGGTAACTCTCACATTCGACTCAATCCTCGAAAGTAGTTAGTTGAACGACCCAACTCCCCATAGCGGATGTTGACATAGGTAAGAGACTCGATAGGGACATCGATGGTTGGAATATGAAGTAGGACTCAAAACGACGAGAACGGACACTATTCGACCTTTACTAACACACCTAGGCATTTTTTTGGATGGACGACAGAAGTGGGGACTCTCAAGGAGAGTTGAACCATGAAAGGGACAGTTCAGACAAGACGGGGTTCTAATTACATAAGAATAAGGTTTCTCCCGCTATCTCGTTTGCATATACATTCATCACATGTTTCAAGTTAAGGCACACCGATTAGTTCTCAATCCCAGGCACAATAGCACTTAGCACGGAAGCAATCAACGAGTTTAATATGATCCCTGTCAAAGTTCATAAAGCACAGAGACGATCTATACCGTCCTTCGAGGGACGGCTGACCAGAGGAGCAAATACCTCACGACCTCCTAACCCATGCTACTCCAACCCTCGGGCTCATTAGAGTCTTCAAAACCCGTCTGTAAAAGAAAGCTAGTATTTTGCCTACCTTTCCCGAATTCTACATCCATAAGGGATGTCTACTGCTTGGGTCTCTACCTACGAGTTTGATCCTAAAGACTGGTTAGTCTAGGGTTAGGTCCATTTAAATTAATTTTTTCATTTTGAAAATTCTTTCCAAAACCATTTGAAATCTTCGGGCCATTTTCAAGACCACTTCAACCTATCATACTCGGATTGCAAAACCTGGCTCTGATACAAACTTCGTAACGGCCCGGGATTATGATTCCCGAGTTACGTTTCGAGGGATAAAACCCCTCGTTGGATCTTGCGCTCCGAGTATAGGTTGAAGGTTTCAAAATCAACAATTTTTCTTTAAAGGTGGGATTTCATACACAAAAACCGAGAGTACCTGCCCTTTGGCCTAAGTCACGAAATTCATTGATCATACAACCAAGAAAGATTCCAAATTCATACATAAGATTGCCACAACAGAGCCGGGTCAAAATGTGATCAAACCATCCAAAACTAAACCATTAATAGATTGGTGAAGTAAGAGTCTCGACTCTCTCTTTCCGCCATGTTAGACCACGCGGTCACGCAGCCAAACCAGCATCAATAGTGATAAGCATGATGGATACCTAAAAACGTTAATAGTGGGCGGGATCAGATCGATGCCCACTTGGGTTTATCCCTTCATTAAGGGTGCTGCCCCCACAATATGTACACATATACGCTATACCTAATAATCATGCTTCTAGGTGCAAAGCGAAATATTAACACACTAGCATGCCCCTAAGGTCAAGTGCATAATAATAATAAGGACTCATCACAAAATACCAAGTGTTATATCCCTCTCTTACCTCCACCCCCTTCCGACAGGGCGGAAACTGGCCAGCTCATGAATGCATTCCATTCCATCATAATCGAATCGGCCCACAGGCCCGACCCGTGCTCATATATAAAGCCCACATTCAAATCTCGTAATCATGCTCATAATATAAGTAAAAGGAAGTTCCATATGAATCGATTGACTCAGGACGAGACCCGATGGGACTGGGTCGTCCTATGACCCTAGCAAACACTCTAGTTACTTCACAGATAACGGCCGTTCTGTTTACATACACATAAAAAAATAGAATGCTCAACGATCAATGCAACCTAGTAGGATACTACATGGCATGCTGATCATGAATGCAAACACCTAGTATATCATGCACATAAGGCAGGGAATGTCTATTCAATCTGAGTAAGCTCCGAAGAGACTTACCTGGAGAAGCACAGAATCCAAGGCAATCACAGTAAAAGCAAGCAATCCAATCGGGTCATAAATCGCCTAACGAGTACTACATAAAATGCATTAATCTAAGTTCTAAGCATACAATGACCATGACTCATATCGACAGACAGGACTCAAGCTCATACCATCATCATCATCATCTCATATATAGAACATGTTCATATCTCACATCTTCATATCATGGCATACCTCCACACTCAAGAACATATCAGTAGTCATACTTCTTAATCATATAATATAACATGCTTGCATAGAGCAACATATCATGATCTCCCATTTTAAAACATATATCAACCAGTCACAAATTATACTTAATACTTGTATCGACATCATACCATCATCCATAAATCTCACACTCCACACATCATGCCTTATATTAAACATGTGACATATCATAACATTATCACAATATCACATATTATAATCTATACTTAACAATCATATCGATATCATAACATCATGCTTTTCACACATACAAATCATCAAGCCATTCAACAAGGTAGAGAAGGTCAGTCATTTTCCCCAAGATTCCACCAAACTCTTTAAATCTTCAAGTTAGATCAAATCATCACTCAGAATAACTTCCTCAATTTATACTTAACCCAAAAACCCATTTATAAAACGTTACTTTTTAATTCAACTTACTTTATTATTTTATCAAAACGAATCCTACCAAGTTAGGGTATTTCCAAAACTCCTGTTTTAATTTCATTGAATCAATTTTCATTTATCAAATCAATTTCCGACCTCTGAAAATATTTTCCCATAGCTCATAATATATTTTAAAATACTCTTAACATACATTTTATAAAAGAGACCCTACCATTTTATGTTATCAAAATCCGGCCCTTCATTAATTTAGCAAAACCACCCTTATTTTATTATTCTAGAAATCAGCCCCCTTATTTTATAAAAACCCCAACCGAAACGCATTAAAAAAATAGGCCCAAATCAAATGCTTTTGTTTTCCAAAATTAAAAGGCCCAACAATCCCATTTATTTCTAAATTAGTTAAACCCGGCCCAAAAAGAGAATAGGCCCAACTCTATCTCACACTCTCCTTCAATCTGAAGCCGAATCAGATTAAAAAAAGGGGGCCCAGGTGAGGTGGCCGATTATGTGGCACGGGCCCACAACCAAAAGCGATGGGGGAGGAATGAACACTGTTCATCTCCATCTCCATTCCTGCGTTCGAAATCAGGGAAGAAGGAGTAGGGATGGCAATAGGTGTAACGGCCTGGATATAAGTATCCGAGATACGTTTCGAAGGTTGGATACCTTCGTTCGGATGTTACAATTCAGGTACGGGTCGAGGTTTCAAACCTCTAAAGATCAATCAGATACAAAGCGGGGATTTCGAACCCCAATCAATTAACGATCAAAGAAATTCAATTTAAACGAAAGTAAAGCGGAATTAAGGTTTAGGTACACGAGCCACGGCAGAGCCGGGTCAAAACCAAAACATATATTCTAAAGTCGTATAGCCAAATTAGCGGGGTTAGACCGATTCTTTGCAATCGCTCGGGGGATTTTCCCACGCCATAGAGACAGGGAACAATCATACCTAAAAACAAGTGGTGCGAGCGGGATCAGACCGAGGCACCAACACACCCTGTCCCGCAAGCAAACATATACATAAGCTAATATAAAGATGATGCAAATGCGGAAATTAAATCACACTAACATGATCCTAATTTACAATATGCGGGAAAAGAACTGTAAAGGCGCCCAAAGAATGCCAAGTGGCACATCCCTCTCCTACCTTTGTACCCCTTCCCGTTAGTGCAGAGACTGACCAGTTCGGTGCTATAGCATAGCAATATCCTCGTGGTGGTGCACTCACCACGGCATCATCATATCATATCATATCATATCATCTCATCTCTTGCCCGATGGTGCTGGGCTATCATATCATGCTCATATCGACTCGATAGACTCAGGGCACCCGATGGGGCTGGGCTACCCTATGACCCTAACAGAGACTCTAGGACTATCACAGATAACGGCCGTTCTGTTTACATACGCATAAAGAAATAGAATGCTCAATCACAAGTGCAATCCTAGCATGATACTACATGTCATGCTTTAATGCTTATGGAACACCTAGTATGTCATATATTCACAAGCAGGTATTCTCTTTTGAATCTGAGTAAGATCATAAAGGAACTTACCTGTATAAGCCGAACAGCAGAGAAACAAGGCAGACGCAGAATCCAAGTAAGGAGTTACAAATAGTAAGCAATGTCCAACATATCACAATCACCTAATAACATACAAATGCATAAGTCTATCTAATTCACACAAGGCGCCACTAACTATCATACATATCTTCCCATATCTCGTTTCAGATTATTCCATCTTATCTCATCATAATTCAAATATCATTCCATGTTCATCTCATTTCATCATCTCATTTTCAAAACAATCTCTCAAAGAACTCAACTTAGAAAATCAACAATTCTTTTAAAATCGCTTATCCAAATCCCGACATTAAACATTTAAGCCTTAAAACCAATTTCCCAAAATCATATTATAGAAATCATTCCGGCATGTTTCTTATTTCAAAAACGTTATATAATTAAATTCCAATATTAAATCATCAAAATAATCCTATGCTCACAAATCATATTTATAAATCAGAACCAACAATTCACTTTAAAATTCCTAACTCACATATTTAAATCCTCATAAAATGCATCATATATAAATAATCCAATTAATACTATTTTAAAACAAATAAACAATACAAGATGATTAATTTTCCAGAATTTATAATTATAACCAATCGCAAAATAATAATAATATTCAAATAATTTAACCCTTACTATCCATGTAATCTCAAAACAATCCATAAATATATCTATAAGTCCATATCAATTAATATTACTTTTAAAACCTTTTTAAATATATTAAAATTTCAGAAATATATCTTCACAAACAGAATAATATAAATATAATAATAATAATAATAATAAACTGTCAACAATAAAATATAAAACTTATAATATATAACACATAATATATATAGATATATACTACCGAAATAAATAAATAAAAAACACAACCCACATATGTATACCCCATCCAGAAGCAACCCCAATGAAGGAAGGAGAAGACCCAGCCCATGACCCGGATTTACCAGCCCAAACCCGAGCCCGTACCCGCATGCCCCAATCAACCCTTTAGTGAACCGGTTTTCAGGTGCCAAACCGAGTAAAAGAAAAGAAATGGAGTGAGCCGGTTCACTTGAACCCGCCTTCAACCTTCAAAACAGAGCAGCGCCCACGACGAAGTGAAGGAAGAAGAAGAAGAAGAAGGAGGGCTAGTCGGCGGCCTTTCGGCCTGAGATTCACCCACTCCAACCGATCCCCAATTCCGACCACACCCGTACAATTAGAACAAAACGCAGCAAGGGAGGAAGGAGGGAGAAAAGGATTACCGAGATCGGTGCGATTCCGACAAGCTCCGGCTGCAATGGCGGATTTCGACTACAATTAGCGAGGGATAGCGTCGTTCTGGACCTAGGAAAATCATAGAAGTGAGTAAAGGCTTGTTTTTGTGGGATTTGGAAGCAAATGAATTCGAATCGAAAATCCGACCTCTTGGGTATGAAACAGGGAGGCGGCTCGAATGGGGCTCCGAAGTTTCTCCTGGCTCGGCTTGCTTGGGAGTTCTTCCTTCTTCTCCATCCTTTTGGGAAACGGAGGGAGCTGTTACTCCAATGGAGGCGAGGAGGGGAGCTCGGCGAAGATGGCTTGGCCTCCCCCTTATCGACAAAACAGACGGCCCGTTGTGCTTCTTCAACAACGGAGATGGTGGTGATTTGGTGGTTGTTGGTGGTGAATCGGCAGGGAGGTGATGGTGCTGTTGCGGAACGAAAAGAGGGAGAGAGAGAGAGGGGAAATGAAGCTGGGCTGCCTCGGCTTCAATGGTGGGAGAAGAAGATGCAAAAGGTGGGGCTATGTAGTAGCCAGAAGGGGAAATGAAGGAGAGGGTGTTGTTGAGCTCTCAGATAAGAAGAAGGGAAAGAAGACAAAAAGGGAGGTCTGTTGGTGAGAGAGGGAGGGATGGACAGAGGGGTGCAATTTGGGTAATGAGGAGCTGTTGTACATTGGAGGGAAGAAGGCAATTAGAGAGGGAGGGGACCAGCTCAAATTTTGCAGAAATCCGAGGGGAGGGAGAGAGAGAGGGAGAGAGAGAGAGAGAGAGAGAAAAGAAAAAAAAGGAAATGAAAAAAATAAAAGAGTGATACCCTCAACACAAATTTTAAAATACCCAGAACCCGCTATCTCGACGTATCCCGACTCGTTTGAAATTTAATAAAATTTTCGAATCCGCAATAAAACAATGAACCTCCAATAAATTTCAAATCTCGAAGTAAGAAGGCGGAAATAGAATCTGTCGGAATCAAATTTTAAAACGATGTCGGAATCATTCATAATGATTTTAACTCGGAAATTGCTCGAGGACAAGTTCTTCTCCAATTTTGTATCTCATATATAAAACAATATACTTTTAATTAATTTAATATTAAAATAATATTTCAGCCTTTACAATGGGTCGGGTGATGGGTGGATGATCTACTTCCGTCACCCGACCCACCACCCAAAACTCTTCACCCTGACCCATCAACCACCAAATATTTCACCCGCCCCATCCACCCATCACCCACCGGGTGATCGGGTGGATCGGGTGATAATTCGGGTGAAATTGTAGACATCAAATTCATCAAAAAAAATTATTGAAAATCATACATCGAACACATCGAAGAATAAATTAGTACAAAATATAGTCAAATTTGGTCAAATAGGTGTAAACATCCACAACTTTTAACACGTCAAGTAAGAAGTCATGGAAATAAAAAGACATTACAACAATTATGAATTAAAAGAAGAGAAAACATAGTCTCCAACAACCAAGGCTTCAAGCGAGAAATCGTTTGATAGGTATCTTGAATTAGGGTTTATGGGGTATATTGGTAATTTCACATATAAAATATAATTATATAACATAAGTCGGGTGATGGGTCGGTTGACGGGTCGGGTGATGGGTCGGATGACGGGTGGGGAATGTCTTCACCCGAATCCGACCCAACCCATCACCCGTTCACCCATCACCCATATAATATCCGCTTTATTTCGGATTTTCACCCACTTTTTCGGGTCGGGTGTGATGGATATCCGTCGGGTGCGGGTGAAATTGCCATCCCTAAGAAGGAGTGAGCGGAGATTTTCGTCGGTAACCCGAGCTCCGTCCAGACTCCAACCACACCGAGGCACACACACAGGACAGTCAAGAAACGGAAGAAGAAGGAAGGAAGAAAACTCACCGAGAGGGCTTTGAAGCTTCATCGGAGTTCATCGGAGACTCTTCGGCTTTGTCGGAGGTGGGGCTGCGTTCATCTTGGCATGAGCTTTTGGACAGAAAATAGGGGTTGAGGGACTCGGGCGGCTCGGCTTCGGCGGTCTGAGCTGCTCCACTCCGTTCTGCGTCCGACCTCGCGAGGAGGAGGTGCTTGGACTCCGAACGAGAGGAGGTGGTCGTGTGGTGGGTGGAGCGGCCGGCGGCAAGGCCTGGAAGTTGGGGAGGGGTAGCGGTGTGGTTGGGAACAAATATAAAGCGGGGAGGATTTTTGTGGGTGAAATTAGAGAAATGAAAGAGTGAAGGAGAGTTGGGGAGGTAGGTGTGCTTGGGGGGAATCAGTTTGGGTTTGAAATTGAACCAAGGGATGAGAGATAGAGAGGCATGGGGTTTGAACATTGAAGACGAAAAGAGGAGGGGGGGGGGAATATGCTACTTCTGAATCAGTCAAGCAAAAAGGAGGGAGAGTGTGCAGTGGCGTGGGAAGTGGCAAGGGTTTGTTTGGCTTCTTGCCACAATTGGGGAAGAAATGGTGAGTGAAGGTTAGATGGGAGGAGATGTTGTTTAACCAAAATAAGTTGGATGATTGACCAAGGCAAGGGAAAGCATGCTTTAACAGATTTGGATGAGAGGCAGGGGTAGAAGACAAAGACACATGTTCCCCAAAAGAAACCAATTTTGAAATACTCGGAATACCAATCCCAAGACCCGCTCTCTCGATATCGTTCATATCCCGACTCTCTCGGTCAATTCGATTATTAAAACCGAAGGAATATCATTACCCGAAGAAATTTTTTCGGATTCCAAGAAAAAGATGGAATTGATCTTAGATGGTTCAAGATTGGGCCGGAATTCATTTTATGAATCTCAAGTTCGGTTTATTAAATTAAAGACGAGTTTATTATTTCATTATTATTTTATTTTTGGCAAAATCCGATTAAATCCGTTTTAAATTTACTTTTAATTTCCTTTTTTCGAAAATCAAGATTTTAAAATTCGGGCTTATACATAATTGGCAAGACACTGAACACTAAATAAACATTGAAGGATCTCCTTCTCTTTTCTTTCTCTTTAGTAAAGTTAGTTTTTTTGGAATATTAATGCACATTTAGAAGAGAAAAAGTCTAATAAAAACAATAAAAGGTTAATACTATTTCTAAAAAAAATATTTTAGTATAATTTTTTTTAGAGTAAAAAAAGTCTAATTGATGAAAATGAGAAAATATTAAGGTATTATTTCTTAAAAAATATTTTAGTATTATATACATAAAGTTTCAATTCATCACAAATTATAAAAGGAGATAAAAAATCTAAAATGAGCATAAAATAATAACTTTTAAAATTATTATTTAAAAATATTAACTTTTAATAAAATTTTAAGTAAGTTATCTGAACACTTAACTGAGTAATGTGAATAAAAAAATTACAAGAATGAAATAACAAGTAAACCATATAAAAAAAACTAGCTAGAAATAAAATTTGAAGAAACTTATTTGATTAATTAATTGAGTAATATAAATAAAAGAAGAAAACTAAAATAATAAAATAAAATTATTTATATTTTATACAAATATAATAATTGGAGTAAATATTATTTAGATGTATCACAAATGTATAAATGTAGATTAATTTCATTTATTTCAGAAAATATGATAGCAATGGATAAATATATAACATAATTATATTTATATATCTAAGAAAAAACGAGAATTATAAAATAAAATATGTTTTTTCAAATTTGCGTCACATAACAAGTACTCCATGTTATATAAAGTTATTGATGAAATAAACTGTTAAAATTACAAGATTGAAACTATATAAATTAATACGAGTAATATAAATTATTGTTTATATGAAATATATAGTATCAAATTTTATTAAAATTTTTAAAAAGTAAACCCGTACATAGCACGGGACCATCCACTAATCTTTCTCTTTGGTAAAAGAAGCTTTTTCGCCATAAATGAGGTGGAATAAATGAGAAATATTGAAGATTTTAAAAAGAAAATAAATAATCTTTATAAGAAATTAAAGAGACTAAAAAAATAAATAATCCTTATAAGAAGCTAAAGAGACTAATTTTATTTTATCTAATAAATTATTTCTATAATATTTGAAAAGTAGAGAGCCAAGTAATCATCAATTTTATTTTTATTACTGTTGTAAATTTAACTTCAGTAATACACATTCAAAAGAAGATAAAATGTATAATTAATGTAAGCAAAAATTTTTTTTACTATTTTTAAAAAACGTGTTTTAGTATAAATTATATATATATATATATATATATACATCATAAATTTAAAGTTTAAATTTTATAAAATATTAGAAGGAAACATGGTAGTGAAGTAAAAATTTTAATCAATTATTTGTGTAATATTTTGAAAGTAGAAAACCAATTATCATTTTTAAAATCGACACTTGAGTATTTGATTAAAAAAATCAACACTTGAGTAAACAAAATATACAATGAAAACAAAAATTAAATTATATTCATAAGCTTCGGCAAATATTTTTAAATTGTAAATTACCAAAAATAGACCCCATATATAAAAATAATTTATTATATACAATAATATATTTTAAAACATCTAATACTATGAGATTTTCTTTTGTGGATATATAAATACTCTGCATGATAGCAAGATGTATGGTCTACCATAATTTCAGTTTCTAACAAGAAAAAAATAGTGTATAGAAAAATAAAACTAAAATAGTTTTAGTATAATCTAGATGAAAAATTAAAACCTTACATACTTAATTTAATGAATAACTAAAATATGAAATAAAAAAGTCTAAAAATATCAAATAGATTAGACCAAGTTTCTATTTAATTAATTTTTAATTTTGATTTATTTTTATTTGCATTAATATACGAATGTATATATTTATTGATACAAAAGTCGATAATCCTGTAAAGACTGAATTTATTCTATATTATTATATTATTATATTTGAGTAAATAAATTATTATTTTATTCAATCGGTAGAAATGTGAGAAAACCCGTCCTCGAGCGTAAGTTTTGACTTTAAAAATCATTCCGGCATCGTTTTGAGAATTTAGATAATAGCAGATTTAATTCCGCCTTCGAGCTCAAAGTTTGATAAAATTAATTTAATTCCGTTATCTTGAGTTTAGTAATTGAAATTTTGATTTAAATTTGACTTAGTCGGGATTTTATCGGGCGAGCGGGTTTCGAATCTTTTCCGCTAATTTGAAATTTTTTTTAGTGGACCAATTTCTTTTATTTTTTCTTTCCATTTTCTTCTCTCTCTCTCTCTCCCTCTCTCTCTCCCTCCTCGGATTCCTGTGGAGCTGGTCCCCTCCCTCTTGTCTTCCTCCTCATCAAGCCAGGACAACCCATCTGCCTCCTACCCCTCCTCCTACTTTCTGAACCCCCAAACAACACCAATTTTATCAAATCTCTCCTTTCTCCCTCCCTCTTTTCTGTCCCAACAGCCCCAAAAGGGTTCTCTTGCTTCCTTTGATTTCCACCGAGCAGCACCACCAAAGCCCCTATGTTCTCTGTTCCGGACTCCCAGCCACCGTCACCACCATAGCCAACTCTCCCTTGTCTCTTCTCCTCCATCCGAACCCAGGAGCTCCTTCGTTCTCCGAGCAACAGCCCAGGACTCCCCTGTCCACCCAAGCGGAGCCAAACTCCACTGCCTCCATCCGAGCGCTCGTCCGAGCACCTCTGAGCTCCCATTCGAGCGCCATGAGTATGCAGGAGACCTTCTTCCTCGTCCTCAGAGTTCAGGATCCACCCCGGAGTCCCCTTGAAGCCGCCGAAGCCGCGCCGCGTACACCCTCCCCTGCTTCCCTCTTCAAGGTCGATTCCGTTTCTTATTAGATTCCGGTTCCCTCTTGTCAAAATCCATTTTTGCTCATCTCTCCTCACTCATCCTAGGCCGGAGCAAGTTTCCTTCCACTCCATTGAAGCCAGAGCAGCCGGAGCCACCCACGGAGCCTCTCGTCGTCGAAAAATCCCCTCTTGGTAATCCCTCTCTTCTTCCTCTCCTTCCCTCGCGTTTGAGTTTCTTTGGGTGGGGGGTAGTCGGAATTGGTGGTTGATCTAGATGGGTGAGGTTGGGATTGAAAGGCCGCCGCCGGTGGCCTGGGCTTCTCTTTTCTTTCTTCTCCCGTTCCAGCAGAGAGCCCTGTTCTATCCATTGGGGGAGACAGGTTCGGTCCTCTATTTTTCTTTCTTTTGGTCCGATCCAACCTCTCCTTTTTTTTCTCTTGGCCGGTTCACTTACAATATGAAATGGGAAGGGGATCCGGATAGGGGCTTGTGGGTCTGAGCTTGGGTTTTAGGCCAGGGATCCGGGTCATGGGTAATTGTTTGGGTTAAGGGGTTGGGCTGGCAAATATGGGTTGGTTGTTTTAATTTTCGGTATTACTTATATATATGTTAAGGTTATGTTTATATATTTATACATATATATATATTTATATGTTGTATTGATTATTATTTCGGATTTTGGGAATATATATATATATATATATATATATATATATATATATTCTGAAATATTAAAATATAATAGAAGGTTTTAAAAGCAAAATTATTTTATATGGAGTTATAAATATATTTATGGGTATTGTTTTGAGATTATATGATTAGTAAGTAGTAAATTATTTGAATATTATTATTATTTTGGGATTTGGTTATAATTATAATTTCTGGAAATTAATCGTTATATATATATATTTTTTATTGTTTTAAAATAATATTTATTGGATTATTTAATTGATGCATTTCATGAGGATTTAAATATGAGAGTGGGGAATTTTAAATTGAGTTGTTGGTTTTGATTTATAAGTATTATTTGTGAGCTTAGAATTATTTTGATGATTTAGTATTGAGAATTATTTATATAATGTTTGAAATAAAATGCCGGAATGATTTCTATAATGTGATTTAGAGAGAGTTGGTTTTAAAGCTAAATGTTTAATGTCGGAAGTTGGCCAACTATGAGATGAGAAATCATTTTGAAAATGAGTTGACTTAATTTGGAATTTATGAGTCTGAAAATATGGTTGGTATGATTTTATCAATGGGTTTGATTGAAAGAATGATTTTGGTCGATTTGATCGTATCGGAAAGATTTTGGAAATCGGTTTTACTATCGGTCGGTTTTGAGGATGTTGAGAACTTGGGTTCGTGTGTATGAATGTTGGTCTGGTAGCTTATGGAAATGACTTGATGATAGATGTGTATTGCTTTTGGATTGCTTTGGACTTGCATTTGGGCCCTTACTTGTGTTATCTTGTTGTTCTGCATCAACAGGTAAGTATCCTACGGGACTTACTCAGTAGCCTGGACCTCTTGCCTGATGTGTCATGTAATGTGTAGTTTTGTTGCATATTAAAGCATGCCATGTAGTATCATGCTAGGATTGCATTGAACTGAGCATGTGTTTACTTTGTGTGTTTGAAACAGAACGACCGTTATCGGTGATAGTCCTAGAGTCTTTGCTAGGGTTATAGGGTAGCCTAGCCCCATCGGGTGCCCTGAGTCTATCGAGTCGATATGAGCATGATATGATAGCCCAGCACCATCGAGCAAGATATGAGATGATATGATATGATATGATATGATATGATGATACCGTGGGTGAGTGCACCACCACGAGGATATTGCTATGCTATAGCACCGAACTGGCTAGTCTCTGCACTAACGGGAAGGGGTGCAGAGGTAGGAGAGGGATATGCCACTTGGCATTATCTTGGGCCCTTTACAGTTCTTTTTCGCATATTATATATACTAGGGGCATGATAGTGTGATTTAAATCTTGTACCGCATTAGTCATCTTTTATTTAGGCATAGGCATGTTATGTGGCCTCAGCGCGGTCAGAGGACCCGCAGGCGATCACTAGGCCTGACTTCGTGGATAGTGTTAGGTACCGCTCTTGTTGCTCCATGCTTCTGTGACGGGGAAATCTTTTGGCGAATCGAAGAATCCGGCTAATATATTCTAACTTGACAAATGGAAATCACCCACTTTGTTTTGGTTTTGACTCGGCTCTGCCGTGGTACTTGTATCTAAACCTTGCTTCTGCTTTACTTTCATTTAAACCGTATTTCCGCTTTCCTTTCGTTTAAATTGAATTTCTGAGACTCGACTGATTAGAGGTTTGAAACCTCGACCCGTACTTGAATTGCAACATCCGAACGAAGGTATCCGACCTTCGAAACGTATCCCGGATATTTATATCCGGGCCGTTACAAAGTTGGTATCAGAGTGAGGTTGTGCAATTCGGGTACGCAAGGGTCGAGTATATGTTTTGGAAAACCGCCCATGAATTTCAAAGGATTTGAAAATTTAAAAAGGGGCAAAATGAACTTAAGATGCCTAACTCCAATTGGACTAAGTAATGAACTTGACTTGTTATAAAAGAGGAGAACCAACTAATAAGGGATCGAGTGGGTAGAAAAGGCGCTAGACCATCCCTATTAGATGTAGTCGGATATGGGTAGGCGAAATACTAGCTTGTTCTTTACAGATGGGTTGGGAAGACTCCAAGGAGATCATTGTAATTGTCATTAACTGATTCTATAATTGAATGCTTGATATGCTAAAGATTTGATTGTTATGTTCTAACTATTGAATGAATATTGAACGATCTGTGCGAACGGGATAGCGGGAGTACCCTTCTTCTTCTTATATGGTTAAGCTCAGTTTTGTGGAACCGCCCCTTTCCTTATGAACCCTTTGATAGTTCAATCGAATTCTCCCTTCGAATATCAGTCTCCTCCACTGGAAATCGGGTGGGTAAACATATTGTTTCAGAAATCATGGTTGGATAGGAGTGTTGCTTGGGGAGAGTATTGAAAGTTGGCTTTTGATGTAATTCCAAGTTAGAAAGTAAGTGTTTTCGAGGTTGTCTTTCTTGATTCTTATGACGATCGACCGGTGTCATATTGCCATAAAAGTCATATCCGAGTCTCACGGGAAAGATGAGTGGTGAGTCAGTGAGGAAGAGTCAATGGTTGCCCTTAGGGATCTTTGTCCGGTTGTAATGGTGACTCTCTCTGAATTTCATGATATGATTTTGTAACATCCTGTATGTACCTTGCGAATGCTTCTTAGTAAAATGTTGCGCATGTTATTACACCTGTGGGTGGTTGCATTCCTTAGCCTCATGTTATGCCTTGCCTTCTGTCATGATTATATTGTTTAAGCTCGGGTTGTGATTAGTTGCATTGCTTAGCCTCGTGTTAAGCCTTACTTTCTATCATGGTTATATGTTGTCACAGCATGTCTACTTGGCCTATTGTATTGCTCGTATGATTGATTGGAAGCATGAACCACATGATACGAACCTATATGATTGTTTCTTCTTCTGAATTAGGTCCATGATAGTGTGATCGACTCTTCTTTGTATGAATGCCTCATAAGGCGTGCTCCTTAGCATGCTCGCCGATGATGCCTCGATGCTTATCATTCATCTTGTGACAAGAATCTATAGCATGCCCGTCTATTTTGTCTTCCTTAGATTAACTATTGTGGATTACCTTGTATATGATGGTGTTGTGTGTTCCTTTCATTAAATGGAGAATATGTGTTATAATTGAGCCTTGATGAGTGCATGTTTTGTCACATTATATGTTGATTCAAACTCCTGTCCCCATATTCTCGTCACATTGCCCATTACTTAGACTGACATTATACATCGTTACATTCCTTCCCATGCTTCTATATTATTGGAAGGTGATTGAATTGAAGTTTTGCTTAATGTCGAGTAATTAATCAAGTGCATGTATGTACCATATGTTATATTGAGCCATTAGTAACATATAGACCCCTTGGTTGTGACTTGTTCGAATTTATGCCTTGCCTACATTATTGTTGATTCTCTCTTGAGCTAGGTCCCTGATAGTGTGGCTCTTTCCTCTTTTTGTTCTCTTAATATGTTTCACTCGTCCTGATTAGCTTAATGTTGAGTTCTATGATTGACTAACTTTCCGTGATGGTTAAACCTAGCATGCTTACATGGTTAAAATGTCTATTACTCTATGATGGCTTCTCGTGCTTGTATGAACCTATGACTTGACACCTCGCTTGATCACACACCACTCTATATCTGATTTTGTATATACATGACGCAAGAAGATCGGAATGAATCTAGTTGAATTACTTTAATTGTACTCATGTTCGATGTGTGCTATTAGTATCATGTAGGGCTTATGATTTCCATTATGACCCGCTAAATGATCATGTGTGGTACTTGTTCCATGATGTGACAACTATTGTACCATACATGTACTCTATGATGGTTCGTTCTTAGCATTATTATAATCTAACACCCATGATGTTCTTCTTGTTACTTTTGATGATGCCTCATGTTTCGTGAATAATATGTTGAACTCCTCTTAATGACTCTTGTCCATGCTTGTATCAGATTATGTATCGCTAGTATCATGTAGGATCTATGCTCCCTAAATGTATCTCGTCGTATGATTACATGTCATCCTTAACCTACTATGTGATCATTGCTGTTAGGTGTGATAGTTACTATGCTGTTCTTATGAGCCCTCGTATGACGCTTCATCTGATTATTATAATATACTTTGCCATGATATATTTGGACTCATTTGTTGATGTGTATACCATGCTCTTACATTGATCATATGCATGATGCTCGTTATCTTCATTAAATCCCGCGTGACTTTGAATCGTACATGATTATTGTTGGCTCCGCATAACTTGCCTAGGTTGCTAGACTCATCTGCATCCAGGGAATACTAGAATGATAGCTTGTTTCACAAACATCAACGTAGGACTTGATTGTGTCCTTTATATGAATACGAATGTGCCCCGAGATAGGTACATGTTAGTGTGGATTGATGTGATTGATATGCTCCATAATGAATTCGTGCGTGTTGTCACAATTGTAACCTAATAGACTTTCTTAATGGCATCATTACTATTCCCGGGTCGGAGTCTTGTTTCTAGTCGTGTCATCTTTAGCTTTGGTCCATTTTGTCTCCGAAAGAAACGTTGGGTTGTCCGCTCTTGTCACTCCCCTATCTCCACTAACTTAAACTCCTACGCGTTACCTTGGATGAGCGACCGTATGGAAAAAGGGATCGGGAAGTCGAATAGCGATAGAGCAGCGCAGCGGAAGCGTGGGCCCATAACCCACGGGCCTCAGGATCGATAATGTTGACGGAACAAGCTCGCTTCGAGGATTACGCTTGTTGAGTACGATATGACTTGCAGGTGGGAGCGTCCGCTATTTGAATTGCTAACCCTTTCTGAGCTTGTTGATGATGGTATTGCACTGACTTGATGTTGAAAGCTGCTTGTTGATTTGATGATTGTTGCTTGATTGTCTGTTGACTATGATGATATGATTCGATGCCTTACAATCCTAATGTGCCTTGATGACTTAATGTGATGCCACTCTGAGGTGCCAAGCATGATCTAAATTCCTTGCCTATAATGTGAACTTCAAATGTTGAGAACCTGAACTGTTTATTAGATGTGGTTATGATGAGATGTGCTAGCTTGACTTGATTAGGTTCATATATGATGTTTTGCAATACTTATTGAGCATGACAGTAAATTGAGACTTTAAACACAGTTGCAATGCTTAATGATGAGCTAATGATGCTATTGATAAATGCTAGTTGATACGATGTAGTCCTTATGTGCAATAATGTCCATGATTGCTTCTTCTTTCAATATGTGAGTGAGGTCCTTTTGGTAGAGCGGTCAGAGAGTGGAGAAAAGTTTTGAGTGATTAGAATGATTGACGGTGGTAAGGGAAAGTTGCCGAAGAGGGGTGTTGGCTTAAGCAGGAGCGGGTGAGTTTTGAGAATTATAAGATGTAATGCTTGATGATTTTCGATGAGCTCCTAGGTGAATCTTGGGTGAGAGTATGGTTAGGAATAGGTCGGCTAGGCGGTGATCGAGGAATTTTACTAGAGAATGTGCGGTTAGCAGGGCATGATGCTTGTGAAATCTTGGGAAGTGTGGAAGTGTAAGAATGGCTTTTAAGAGTATGAAGGATATAGCATGAGAGGGCCCTCGAGTGTGAGGTTAGAGATAGTAGTTGGATTCTTAGAGGTGGATTGCTAATGAGAGTTCTTGGTGGAATGAGAGGCGAGATTAGGGTATTGAAATGAGTTAGGACTTCCTTTGAGGATGTACCTGAGCTGATGTTGGTGAATCTAGATGAGGCTGGTTTTGATGTAGGAATTGAAATCGAGCGAGCGGGGTTGCGTTTATTTTGCCTGGAGGTGATGTGAAAACTTTCTTGATTATGTGGTTCATTAAAATGACCTGGCATGATATTAGATAGCGACCATGATAAACCTGTTATGACCTGATATTACATGTTGATATGCAATATTGAAATCTAGTTGACAGTGACAAGTGTTATTATGATGTAATGATACATTGCTATCCTACTATGTTGTTCTAGAAGCATGTTATAATGTGTTGTATGAATCATGAAATAATGATATGTTGCTATGCGAGAGCATGATGTTATATTACGATCAGGAGATGTTAAATAATGAATATTGAATTGGATCGTGAATATGACTTATATATATATATAGTGGTGCGTGATTGCTAAATGATCGTTACATGGCATTCTATGAGTTGAGATGATGTCTTGTGAGTATGCTGACGTTTTGGTGATTGATATATTGATTGACCTTTCCCTCTGCTAATTTTTAATAACCTGACCTTATTGTGTTGATGTGTTGGCAATGGGTTTTGGTTCATTGATTCTGTGATGAGAGATACTTTTATGACTTCTGGTGTGATGTTGAGATGTTGTTATGATTTTGTTATATCGTTGAGATGCATATTACGACCTTTAGTATGATATGGAGATGTTGATGTGACCTTGTCGCACTACTCTGGTATATGTTGAGAGTTGCTGTGTGATGCGTTGATTGGAGATTGGATAGTTATACAGTTATGCATTTCTTATGGCTTATGCATCTTGCTTGAATTGAGACTGATAGATTGATTCAATTCTGGAAACTAGGAAGAGAATATGGGATTAGCCCTTAGAGGTGGATGATTCCACCTCCTACCTTCTAAATTTGATTGATTGGTTTGCGAGAAACTAATGTGGTTGTTGGGAGATTTTGACGAAATCTTGATTTGAAAGGAATTGACTTGTTTTGGTGTAAAGCTGCTTGATTAAACATCGGATTTGAAGATTTCGAGCGGTTTTAGAAATGGCCAACTTGGGGTTTTAAAGGAGTTGAGAGTTTCAATGATTTGGATGACAATCTTTCCATTTACAAAACGCTTTGAGAATTTACGAACTGGATTTACATTATAGACGTCTCACGAAGTGGATACAAGCATTTTATAGGGGCGCTTATAGATTGCTTGCTAAGACCTAGTCGGGACGTTATAATGCTTTTAGAGTTGTGATACTCCTGAAAGGTCGAAGCGAGGATGTGATAGGGGCGCTTATTACACACTCGACAAGACCAATTGGAGGTGTCACGACCGTGACTAGGATGTTGTGAGAATCCCGGAAGACGCAACCGAGATGATTACAAGATCCTTGGACATGGTCCTCGGACTCACTGATTTCAAACTCCTTCCCATTGCTTTAAAATGATTTAGTCTCGGGGACGAGACTTGTTTTTAGAGGTGGATAAATGTAAAGACTGAATTTATTCTATATTATTATATTATTATATTTGAGTAAATAAATTATTATTTTACTCAATCGGTAGAAATGTGAGAAAACCCGTCCTCGAGCGTAAGTTTTGACTTTAAAAATCATTCCGACATCGTTTTTCGAATTTAGATAATAGCAGATTTAATTCCGCCTTCGAGCTCCGAGTTTGATAAAATTAATTTAATTCCGTTATCTTGAGTTTAGTAATTGAAATTTTGATTTAAATTTGACTTAGTCGGGATTCTATCGGGCGAGCGGGTTTCGAATCTTTTCCGCTAATTTGAAATTTTTTTAGTGGACCAATTTCTTTTATTTTTTCTTTCCATTTTCTTCTCTCTCTCCCTCTCTCTCTCTCTCCTTCCTCGGATTCCTGTGGAGCTGGTCCCCTCCCTCTTGTCTTCCTCCTCATCAAGCCAGGACAACCCATCTGCCTCCTACCCCTCCTCCTGTTTACTTTCTGAACCCCCAAACAACACCAATTTTATCAAATCTCTCCTTTCTCCCTCCCTCTTTTCTGTCTCAGCAGCCCCAAAAGGGTTCTCTTGCTTCCTCTGATTTCCACCGAGCAGCACCACCAAAGCCCCTGTGTTCTCTGTTCCGGACTCCCAGCTACCGTCACTACCATAGCCACCTCTCCCTTGTCTCTTCTCCTCCATCCGAACCCAGGAGCTCCTTCGTTCTCCGAGCAACAGCCCAGGACTCCCCTGTCCACCCAAGCGGAGCCAAACTCCACTGCCTCCGTCCGAGCGCTCGTCCGAGCACCTCTGAGCTCCCATTCGAGTGCCATGAGCACGCAGGAACACCTAGGAGACCTTCTTCCTCGTCCTCAGAGCTCAGGATCCACCCCGGAGTCCTCTTGAAGCTGCCGAAGTCGCGCCGCGTACACCCTCCCCTGCTTCCCTCTTCAAGGTCGATTCCGTTTCTTATTAGATTCCGGTTCTCTCTTGTCAAAATCCATTTTTGCTCATCTCTCCTCACTCATCCTAGGCCGGAGCAAGGTTCCTTCCACTCTATTGAAGCCAGAGCAGCCGGAGCCACCCTCGGAGCCTCTCGTCGTCGGAAAATCCCCTCTCGGTAATCCCTCTCTTCTTCCTCTCCTTTCCTCGCGTTTGAGTTTCTTTGGGTGGGGGGTAGTCGGAATTGGTGGTTGATCTAGATGGGTGAGGTCGGGATTGAAAGGCCGCCGCCGGTGGCCTGGGCTTCTCTTTTCTTTCTTCTCCCGTTCCAGCAGAGAGCCCTGTTCTATCCATTGGGGGAGACGGGTTCGGTTCTCTATGCCGGTTTTGGTCCGGTCCAACCTCTCCTTTTTTTTTCTCTTGGCCGGTTCACTTACAATATGAAATGGGGAGGGGATCCGAATAGGGGCTTGCGGGTCTGGGCTTGGGTTTTGGGACAGGGATCCGGGTCATGGGTAATTGTTTGGGTTAAGGGGTTGGGCTGGCAAATATGGGTTGGTTGTTTTAATTTTCGGTATTACTTATATATATGTTAAGGTTATGTTTATATATTTATACATATATATATTTATATGTTGTATTGATTACTATTTTGGATTTTGGGAAAATATATATATATATATATATATATATATTCTGAAATATTAAAATATAATAGAAGGTTTTAAAAGCAAAATTATTTGATATGGAGTTATAAATATATTTATGGGTATTGTTTTGAGATTATATGATTAGTAAGTATTAAATTATTTGAATATTATTATTATTTTGGGATTTGGTTATAATTATAATTTCTGGAAATTAATCGTTATATATATATATACATATATATATATATATATATTGTTTATTGTTTTAAAATAATATTGATTGGATTATTTAATTGATGCATTTCATGAGGATTTAAATATGAGAGTGGGGAATTTTAAATTGAGTTGTTGGTTTTGATTTATAAGTATTATTTGTGAGCTTAGAATTATTTTGATGATTTAGTATTGAGAATTATTTATATAATGTTTGAAATAAAATGCCGGAATGATTTCTATAATGTGATTTGGAGAGAGTTGGTTTTAAAGCTAAATGTTTAATGTCGGAATTTGGCCAAGTATGAGATGAGAAATCATTTTGAAAATGAGTTGACTTAATTTGGAATTTATGAGTCTGAAAATATGGTTGGTATGATTTTATCAATGGGTTTGATTGAAAGAATGATTTTGGTCGATTTGATCGTATCGGAAAGATTTTGGAAAACGGTTTTACTATCGGTCGGTTTTGAGGATGTTGAGAACTTGGGTTCGTGTGTATGAATGTTGGTCTGGTAGCTTATGGAAATGACTTGATGATAGGTGTGTATTGCTTTTGGATTGCTTTGGACTTGCATTTGGGCCCTTGCTTGTGTTATCTTGCTGTTCTGCATCAACATGTAAGTATCCTACGGGACTTACTCAGTAACCTGGACCTCCTGCCTGATGTGTCATGTAATGTGTAGTTTTGTTGCATATTAAAGCATGCCATGTAGTATCATGCTAGGATTGCATTGAACTGAGCATGTGTTTACTTTGTGTGTTTGAAAAAGAACGGTCGTTATCTGTGATAGTCCTAGAGTCTTTGCTAGGGTCATAGGGTAGCCTAGCCCCATCGGGTGCCCTGAGTCTATCGAGTCGATATTAGCATGATATGATAGCCCAGCACCATCGGGCAAGATATGAGATGATATGATATGATATGATATGATATGATGATACCGTGGGTGAATGCACCACCACGAGGATATTGCTATGCTATAGCACCGAACTGGCCAGTCTCTGCACTAACGGGAAGGGGTGTAGAGGTAGGAGAGGGATATGCCACTTGGCATTGTCTTGGGCCCTTTACAATTCTTTTCCGCATATTATATATACTAGGGGCATGATAGTGTGATTTAAATCTTGTACCGCATTAGTCATCTTTTATTTAGGCATAGGCATGTTATGTGGCCTCAACGCGGTCAGAGGACCCGCAGGCGATCACCAGGCCTGACTTCGTGGATAGTGTTAGGTACCGCTCTTGTTGCTCCATGCTTCTGTGACGGGGAAATCTTTTGGCGAATCGAAGAATCCGGCTAATATATTCTAACTTGACAAATGTCAATCACCCACTTTGTTTTGGTTTTAACCCGGCTCTACCGTGGCACTTGTATCTAAACCTTGCTTCTGCTTTACTTTCATTTAAACCGTATTTCTGCTTTCCTTTCGTTTAAATTGAATTTCTGAGACTCGACTGATTAGAGGTTTGAAACCTCGACCCGTACTTGAATTGCAACATCCAAACGAAGGTATTCGACCTTCGAAACGTATCCCGGATATTTATATCCGGGCCGTTACAAATAATTTTAACTAAGATAAGGTTCGGTCAAATAATGTGATACAAATTCATTCAAGCATTTTTAATGGGCGAATTTAGTGACTAACCACTTCGATATTGAAGTTCACACAGAAGTTCAACTCATAGCCATCATAGGGTAAACAGATTAACAGGATTCTTGCTCAAGGAAGGCAACACTCAGCACAGAATCAATCAGCAATAATAATCTGATCCTCTTCGAGGAGGATGGCCCTCAGGCCCAATTTATATAAAATCACAGAATCTATCTAGAAGCTGTCCTTCGAGGGGCAACTGACCGGAGGGGCAAATATCCTCTCGACCTCTATATTCTAACCCCGCTACTCCAACCACCACGGTACAAACCCCTTGGAGTCTTCTAGGCCCTCTGTAAAGTATACAGCTAAGTTTTGCCTACCCTTTCCCAAGTCTACATCCAATAGGGATGGTCTATCGCCTTTCTATCAACTCGGTTTCCCTTTATCCGATTTTCCTTACTTTAAGTCAAGTTTATTAAGCTATGTTCATTAATTTATCCATATTAAATTCATTTTGCCCTTTAAAACTCTTAAAAATCTTTTTAAAAAAACATTGGGCAATTTTCATAATCATACTTCAACCCATTTGTACTCGAATCGCGCAACCTCAGCTCTGATACCACCTTTGTAACGGGCCAAATATAAATACTCGGGTTACATTTCGAAGGATTGGATACCTTCATTCGGATCTTGCAATTCGAGTACGGGTTGAGTTTCAAAACATAAAGAAAGGAAATTGACAATACAACTTGCATCGGCGAAGCCGGGTCAAAACCATTATAAACGACTATAAAACCTTTAAAGTGTCGAGTATGGTGGTAAGTCAGTCTCTCGGTTAGTTGAACGCCTCAGATGAAACCCTCGTCATGGAAGCACGGAACAAGCAAAGATCAAATACCTGAAACTATACCACGAGTCAAGGTCGAGCCACTCATGCGGGCCTTGAAGACCTCGCTGAGGACATATAATATGCCTATACCTAGATAAAGGATGCTCTAATGCAGTGCGAAAATATTAAACACACAAGCATGTTAACAGTTTATATATATGCAGAAAGCGATTAAATGGGATCCCGCACAGAATGCGAAGTGGCATGTCCCTCTCCAACTCCCGCACCCATGCTCGTTAGTGCAGGAACCGACCGCGTTTTATACTCCCACACCCATGCTCGTTAGTGCGGGAACCGGTCGCGTTCAATATCATAACATCATCAATCGTATCAATAGTCATGCTCGTCAATTTAATAGTCTGACTCGATGAGGACAAAGCCCGATGAGACTGAACCGTCCTATGACCCTAGCAAATGACTCTAGGACTCACAATTTAACGGTCTTTCTACCATACGCAAAGAGAATACGGATGCTCGATTAATTTGTGCAACCTAAGCATGATACTACATGAATATGCAGGATGCAACACCTACACACTATATGACAGATCAGGCATGAGGTTCTAACTTGAGTAAGCCCCGGAGGACTTACCTGGAATAGCAGATCAGCAAGAGGGAAGAAGCAAGAGGATAAACGAGCAGGTCACAGATCACCTAGCAATTATAAATGAACATGTATAAGCATAGTGCACAAAACCGGATCCATTTGCCACTACACATAATTTATCATCAATTCTTAGCCATAACATCATCATCATTATCTCAACCATCTCATATCGTCATATGTCATCTCATTCTCATATCATATTATCTCAAGTCATCATATCTTCTCATATAACATCTCGCATCATCACATCATCTCATAATCTCAACCTATCTCATAACATCAATTTCCTTAACTCATTTCCATCAATCATCTCACATTTAATATCTTACTCGGCATCTTATCATGCATCATCATATAGCATCTCATATTTCATCACTTGATAACTCATTTATGAACACATCATGCTGTATAATCATCAACTCAAGATTTCAATAACACTCATACTTGGAACTCATATCCATATCATATTCATATAAATTCACAAGTAAGACTCTTCAAACAATTTTCCAATTCATGTCCAAATAAGTCGGTTTCAAAGTTAGTTAGAGTCATTTAAATCTCAAGGAAATCAACTCGATAGTCAAACCATTCTTTTAAAATCATACTTAGCTAAATCTCGACATTGAACATTTGAATCCTTAAACGAATTTCCCAAAGTTATATTATTATTAAATTCTGATATTTTAGAAATATATTAACTACTTAATTAATCCAACTAACCATTTAAAAGCCAAACTTAACAACAAATCATTCACATAATAATTCTCAACAAATCAAATTAAATAACCAAATAAATTTATCGGAGAAAAGATAATTAAATAACTTAACCATATAATGAATCATAAACCATAAAGTAGTTAAATAACCTTCACACATTTAAACAATATAATCAATTAACTAAATAATATTTAAAAATCAGAATTTTAATAACATAAAATAATAATTTAAATACTCGGAATATTTCTTAATAATACTTATAATAATATTTCAGAATTAAATTAAATAATGATTAAATACATAAGTCATATAATAATTATAATTATAACCTAGCAAAACATCTAAATAAAACATATAAAACACATAAAACAAATAAAACAACAAGCGAGGCCGGCCCACCCGAAACAAAGCCCAAACCGAATCCAAAGCCCAACCCAGAACCCAAGCCCAACCCGGATTTAAAGCCAAACCCACCCAGACCGGACGAAATAAGAAAAAAGAAAGAACCGGACCAAAAATTTAGAAAAGGAAAATAAGAAAACCGGGTTCAGGGCCTCCATCTTCAACCTCTGCCCTGCTCGACGGAAGAAGGAAGAAGAAGAGGAGGACTACGCCGGCCGGCCTCGCCCCTCAGCTCTCCCGTCTCCCTCGCTGACCGCAATCGCACTCAGTTCTCACGCTATTTTAAAGGAAAACGACCAGAAACGAATCAAAGAAGGGGTGCTCACCGAGGTCTTCGGGCTCGCCGGAGGTTCGTCGGATCTCCGCGTTGCTTCTTGGTTCAGCGTCCCTGGACGGGGCGGTGTTGTCGTCGACAGTGGCTGCGAGGATTGACAAAACAGGAGAGGGCTTGATCTGGTGGACACGGAGGAAGGAGGAGGTTGCCCGTATGGTCGGCGACTTACTGGAGAAACAGGGGAAACAATAAAGGAGCTTGTAGTGGTGATTGGCGATAGAACTAGCGGTGGTGTTGATGAAAACAGGAGGATGGTGATGGTTCACTGGTCGGCAAAACAAAACTAGAAGGGAGAGATGAAGAACAGAAGAATGGGGGGTGGTTTGGCTCATCGAATAGGGGCTCAGAAAAAGGGGGTTTTCTTGTGATTTTGAAATGGAAGATAGTGAGGAGATGGGGTTTCTAGGGGGCTCAGAAAGGGGGTGAGTTATAGGGGAATGGGGCTTCGGGTGTGGAGATAGATTTTGTAACGGCCCAGATTATAAAATCTGGGTTACGTTTAGAGGGAAGAATTATCCCTCTGTCAGATCTTGCAATCCAAGTACGAGCTTCTTATTTATCATCTTCAAGTTATAACCCTGTTTAAGTCTTAAGAATTTAATGATATAATTCAGAAAAATGGGAATTCATATCAAGTCACTATGAACTCTTATAGTCAAAATATCATGGCTCTCAAATCAACAACCATAACTTCTCAATTCTCAACCATAAGTTTTCTCATCAACTAGAGTAAGATTCTCAAGCATGAGCTCATAAGCTTCCAACTAACCAATACGAACATCCGTTATAACCATGTAGATCCGTTATAACCCAGCTCTGATACCAACTTATGAGCTTATGAGCTTATAAGGATCTACATGGTTATAACGGATGTTCGTATTGGTTAGTTGGAAGCTTATGAGCTCATGCTTGAGAATCTTACTCTAGTTGATGAGAAAACTTATGGTTGAGAATTGAGAAGTTATGGTTGTTGATTTGAGAGCCATAATATTTTGACTAAAAGAGTTCATAGTGACTTGATATGAAATCCCATTTTTCTGAATTATATCATTAAATTCTTAAGACTTAAACAGGGTTATAACTTGAAGATGATAAATAAGCAGCTCGTACTTGGATTGCAAGATCTGACAGAGGGATAATTCTTCCCTCTAAACGTAACCCGGATTTTATAATCTGGGCCGTTACAGATTTAGCCTTTAGGTGCTGCAAATAGGGAGATTAGAGGGGGAATGAGTGCTATTGTTGAAATAGGGAGTAGGATGGGGGTTGGTTCAGATGCTGGGGATGGATGAAGGGAGTAGGTGGAAGGGTGGAGTGTATAATTGTATAAAGATTAGAAATAAATACCCAAAAATAAACTCTGAAACCCGCTTTCCGATATTGACCCAACATAATAAAATAAATTTAAAATAAATATTTGAATTAAATAACGAAACCCGTAAATATTTCCAAGCCTCGGAAGAATAAGACGGAATAAATTTCATTTTCAAATTTGGATAACAAGTTTACGCCGGAATTGGTCTCGAGAAAGTAAAATAAATCAGTTACTTGAGGACACAACTTTCAAAAAAAAAATTTTTTAGTCTTAGAACTTAATGGAATTTAAATTAGAATAAAATCTTTAATTTATATAAATAATATCTTTTAAAAATATCGGTCCTTACATTATCCACCTCTAAAAACAATTCTCGTCCCCGAGACTAAAACCATTTTAAAACCCTGCGAAACTTTCTTTCTTTTAAACCAACCCAAAATCCTTCAAAATATCAAGTTAGTCAAGCAAGCCTCAGAACTCAAGAGGTGGAGTCATCCACCTCTAAGGGCTAATCCCATATTTTCTTCCTAGTTTCCGTTTGTAAGGTCAGTGTTAATTCTATCAGTCTCAATCATGTCATGGATCATAAGTCAGCAAAATGCATAATCTCGTATACCAGATAACCAATCAACCTCGAGGGTACATCATAACAAGAACCACATCATATATAGCAAAATACCATCAAACTTTACACCTCATAAAACAAAAGAGCCTATCACATCATCTCATCACAAGGGTAACACATATATATACAATATCGTCATCGCCATTTCACGTTCAAGGCGTATCGCATAGAAAGGTCTCGGAGCGTCTCATTTCAAGATAGCGCATTTTATTATATCATCACCACCCATCAAGATGCATAATATCAAGGTTATTATCGTGCCAATTTACATAATATGAGCACATCAGAATATCAACAAAATTAGACATTACCATTACAAGTTTCAGGTATCAACATGTCAGAATTCGTCATAAGTAGGATGTCACTTTATCAAATGGGTATCATATTTACACATCAAGCCTCTCCCTCAACAGGTAAATCATCAACAAATACAAAGAAAATCAAGAATCTGTATATCGTCATCAATCAGAACAGGACGCCACCGCCAACTCCCGAAGTCAAGGTCAAGTCTAAGCTAGGTTCATTCACTCAAACATGCTACAACTTTCAAATACAACCGCATCTCGCTCCCTTTATAACAAAACTCATAGGCATCTTCCCTAATTTCATTCACAAAAGTCGCAAGGTCAAAGACTAGTCCCAATTCAATAACTATGTACTTAAATTCTCAGGCCAATAAGTTCTCCAAGAACCATCTCAGACAAGATCTCAACTCACAATCCCAACTTTCTATATCGGAGATCATAACTCTCTAGGGAATCATAAAACGAGCCCTATACTCCAACTCTCGTCAGAATCTCAATCAAACGCGCGAGCAATCTAGTGGGTTTCTTCCGAATTCCGTTATTCTACCTATATCCTTAAGAATCCATCCGATCAGCATCCCTACGAGAGAACTCCTAAATTGTTCCCATACCCTGATCTCGCTTCCCGTACCAATAAGCACACCCACTGCAAATCCACCTCTAAGAACCAACTCCTATTGCTAACCTCTTACAAGAGCACTCTTACACTCTACGTCCACAGTAACAACGACAAAGGTTCATCTCCTAGGCTATTCATGCATCCCAAATAACATAAACACCTCACTCAGCTATATCGAAAGGCCCTAGCAATACACAATCGCCTGCACTCCTCAGATTCTAAACCAGAGAGCCGACTAGTGATACTCCTGTAATCATAAAACACTAAGTTTCTCCTCATTTGCACCCATCCTTAAGTAGTCAAGCACACAAGTGTTACCCAAGCAGCTCATCAGAATATCTCTAACCCGACTCGCATCTCCTCATTTTCCAAAGGTCACAACATTTTCACTTACTCCCAACACTAATTCATCGCTCGAAATTCCACTATTTTACCAAAACAGTCACAATCTCCCAAGACGTCTTATTTTAATTCTTTATTGTTGCACACTCCCAATTAGCCCTAGACCACAATCCTCAACTAACGATAGCTTACCTCTAATTGACCGTTATTACCAATCATTTGCTCAGAGAATCTCTATGTTATCCTTTTCTGGAATTACCCAAGGCATCACAAGCTATTTAAATTTCCCAAAGTTCTAAAACAATTGGTATTCTTATATCCTCCACCTGAACTAATCCCCATATTCGTCATTCAAACTCCTACATCCACTCAAATGGACCTACAATCCACCATAACAATATCTTTTACTCAACTATAGTCTTTTCCTCGAAATCTCATATTTCCTTCCCTAATACCTTAGCATTCGGATCACTGTTATTCATATCAATTACAATCGCCTTCCTATTCTAGAATTCTCCTGATTACGACTCTAATAATTCTCCAATTATCTCCTAGCAAGTATCCTCAATACCATACGAGTCGATCTCCAAGTGCAAATTTCATATCCTACCGCCTATCATGAGAACAACCAAATTCCCAAGATCTACTAATCCTCGACTGTCCTAGCCACTCAAACTCTAAAGGTATCCACAAATCATTCTTTTATCCCTAGTCGTTCCTACTCACAATACGAATAACCTACGTCCCAAAGTCTACAACTCCCCAAGCAATCCTATTCATCCAAACCTTAGCGTCGATCAAAACTAGTCCCTCGACAACATTAGTACCACTCTTAGTACGACTGTCTAACTATCACATCCCTTCTACAAGGTTCCTCGATCAATCAACCCTAGTCCATTCATATTTTCTCTCAAGGACACCTAATCGGACTTACTAGATTCCTTCACCCAAAGGTACTCATCCATACTGCAACCTTACTTCCATAACCTCGCCATTCTTATCTTATGCCTTATGTAAGGCCTACCTAGAAGGCTCATATGGAAATTCCTAACCACCATTTCCTACATGCCCTATAAACCCTACCACCGTCTCCTAACCCAGTGTCTCGCTTCTAAGACTCTACCTTACATCATCCTCGATCAAAACCTAGGCCTTATAGTTCTCCTATCACTCTCTAGACTATTCCACCAAAGGAAACATAACCCACACGAATAAGAAAGAAGTCAAAAGAGGAAAAAAGGAAAGGGAAAAAGGGAAATAAAGGAAAAGGAAGTCGTCAAACAAGCGCACTAAGTCAACAACTCACTAAGATCAGTATCCCATACCTCGTATGTTGAGGCAATCAGGCCATACTTACCACTAACTCAAATATCAACATAACAAAACATCTACACATCGGAATCATATCACATCTAGGCTTATCACACACAATCCCCATTCTCAATCATCACAAAGAAGGTTAGTAGCTCGAATGGGGGAACGCCCCCCTTCATAAGGCATATCTATGAATCCACTGCATATTCATCCTCTAATGTTGCTGATGACTTCAGTTCTGAGACTTGTGGGCCATGGGCCCACTATGCTTCCGCTGCGCCGCTCTGATGCTACCCAGTTGTTTGTTCTTTTCTTTATGTGATCATTCGTTCCAAAAAGATAACACAGAGGTTCTGAGTTAACGAAGATAGGGGAGAGACAAAGGAAGACAACCCAAATTCCCTACAGAGTCACATACGGACCAAGGACTAATGATACTAGAGACAAGATTCCAACCCAAGAATGACAACGAGGCCCTTATAGAGATCTATAAGGCACAATCGCAGCAAGCAAGATACCCCTAGTTCATGAAGTACACTAGTCATATCAATGAACACTATCATGTACTTATCGCGATGAATAACGTCAACATATATTCATGTCATGGAAGCATATAAGGACGGTATAGTAAGCTATCACATCCTACGACGACAAAGTTCACATAAGGGGCACGTACGATTTGAAATGATATGATGGGTTATATTTGAAAAGCATAGTTTCCACATGACAGTAGTAATTCATAGAAAAACATTATTGGTACAGTAAGGGGGTGATCTAAATAAGTTTAATATAACCTTCATGGGTCATGTATACACGAAACTAGAACATATCGTGGTGTGTGATCATGCGAGGTGTCAGACCAGTTGTTCATGAAAGCATGAAAGAACGATAATACTATCAGGTACCTAAGTCAAGAGAGAGCAAACAATCATGCGGATAAGGCACAGAATCGCTCAAGTCACAATTCATCTATCCTACAATATGCATAACATGTGACACACTCATACATTTAGTCAACTAGCACAACCATATGCAAGAAATCAAGTTAATCATGCTACAACATAGGAATATGGAGGAACGCAACAAAGTATAATACGAGCCCAAAACAATGGGGTTGAATCTAACTATAAGGATATAGGGACATGTATTTATCATAATGTAATAACGGGTCATGTAATCACAGAGGGGACTACAATCATAACCAAACAGAAATCTACAAGGGCAATGTCACTCACTGACTCAAGAGCCCATTCCCTGTGGAATGCTTGTATGACTCATTTGGGTAAGGGAGAAGAGCACTCGAATTGTTTCCCATAAGAAGGATGGTTGAGCTCTAGATAAGGTATTATGACAAGGAGACACCTATTGACCATCGCAGGAATTGAGAGGGATGACTCGACAAAACAACCTATCCCTTTAGACTCGGAATCATGTAAAGAAACTTGGGTTATTTGAAGTTGGTATTCTAGTACATTAATTAACTCGTGGCATGACCTATGGTGTCAAGTACCATACTCCATCACACACTTAAGTAATAAATGTACCCGAACAGAAATCCCAAATATGATTAGATTCCCAACCCATTTTCCCATGGAAGACGCTGATATCATAGAGACAAGACTCGATAGGAACATGTATAGAAGAAGATAAAGGAAAAGGAAGGAGAAGAAAAGAATAGTAAAGGAGAGAGATGAAATGAAAGGAAAAGGAAGGCAAAGAAGGAAAAGGGAAGAATTGATAAGACATCATTTAGAGGCATGAGAGATGAGGAAAATGGCATGAAAGAAATACACTCTCCGACAATTGTCAACCTTAGAAGTCTGTTGAACAGAAGGCGAAATGAAAAGAAAATGACACGGGCAGTTGAATAATGGAAAAGATTGTCTTACAAGTACTGAAATCCCGACTATAGAGTAAGGAAGGACTCTCCCGCTATCCCGTTCACACAGAAGTTCAACTCATAGCCATCATAGGGTAAACAGATTAACATGATTCTTGCTCAAGGAAGGCAACACTCAGCACAGAATCAATCAGCAATAATAATCTGATCCTCTTCGAGGAGGATGGCCCTCATGCCCAATTTATATAAAATCACATAATCTATCTAGAAGCTGTCCTTCGAGGGGCAACTGACCGGAGGGGCAACTATCCTCTCAGCCTCTATATTCTAACCCCGCTACTCAAACCACCATGGTACAAACTCCTTGGAGTCTTCTAGGCCCTCTGTAAAGTATAAAGCTAAGTTTTGCCTACCCTTTCCCAAGTCTACATCCAATAGGGATGGTCTATCGCCTTTCTATCAACTCGGTTTCCCTTTATCCGATTTTCCTTACTTTAAGTCAAGTTTATTAAGCTATGTTCATTAATTTGTCCATATTAAATTCATTTTGCCCTTTAAAACTCTTAAAAATCTTTTAAAAAAACATTGGGCAATTTTCAAAATCATACTTCAACCCATTTGTACTCGAATCGCGGAAACTCAGCTCTGATACCACCTTTGTAACGGGCCAAATATAAATATTCGGATTACGTTTCAAAGGATTGGATACCTTCGTTCGGATCTTGCAATTCGAGTACGGGTTGAGTTTCAAAACATAAAGAACGGAAATTGACAATACAACTTGCATCGGCGAAGCCGGATCAATACCATTATAAACGACTATAAAACCTTTAAAGTGTCGAATATGGTGGTAAGTCGGTCTCTCGGTTAGTTGAACGCCCCAGATGAAACCCTCGTCATGGAAGCACGGAACAAGAAAAGATCAAATACCTGAAACTATACCACGAGTCAAGGTCGAGCCACTCATGTGGGCCCTGAAGACCTCGCTGAGGACATATAATATGCCTATACCTAGATAAAGGATGCTCTAATGCAGTGCGGAAATATTAAACACACAAGCATGCTAACAGTTTATATATATGCAGAAAGCGATTAAATGGGATCCCGCACAGAATGCCAAGTGGCATGTCCCTCTCCTACTCCCGCACCCATGCTCGTTAGTGCAGGAACCGACAGCGTTTTATACTCCCGCACCCATGCTAGTTAGTGCGGGAACCGGTCGCGTTCAATATCATAATATCATCAATCGTATAAATAGTCATGCTCATCAATTTAATAGTCTGACTCGATGAGGACAAAGCCCGATGGGACTGGACCGTCCTATGACCCTAGCAAATGACTCTAGGAGTCACAATTTAACGGCCGTTCTACCATATGCAAAGAGAATACGGATGCTTGATTAATTTGTGCAACCTAAGCATGATACTACATGAATATGCAGGATGCAACACCTACACACTATATGACACATCAGGCATGAGGTTCTAACTTGAGTAAGCCCCGGAGGACTTACCTGGAATAGCATATCAGCAAGAGAGAAGAAGCAAGAGGATAAGCGAGCAGGTCACAGATCACCTAGCAATTATAAATGAACATATATAAGCATACTGCACAAAGCGGGATCCATTTGCCACTACACATAATTTATCATCAATTCTTAGTCATAACATCATCATCATTATCTCGACCATCTCATATCGTCATATGTCATCTCATTCTCATATCATATTATCTCAAGTCATCATATCTTCTCATATAACATCTCGCATTATCACATCATCTCATAATCTCAACCTATCTCATATAATCAATTTCCTTGACTCATTTCCATCAATCATCTCACATATAATATCTTACTCGACATCTTATCATGCATCATCATACAACATCTCAGATTTCATCACTTGATAACTCATTTATGAACAAATCATGCTTTATAATCATCAACTCAAGATTTCAATAACACTCATACTTGGAACTCATATCCATATCATATTCATATAAATTCACAAGTAAGACTCTTCAAACAATTTTCCAATTCATGTCCAAATAAGTCGGTTTCAAAGTTAGTCAGAGTCATTTAAATCTCAAGGAAATCAACTCGATAGTCAAACAATTCTTTTAAAATCATACTTAGCCAAATCTCGACATTGAACATTTGAATCCTTAAACGAATTTCCCAAAGTTATATTATTATTAAATTCTAACATTTTAGAAATATATTAACTACTTAAATAATCCAACTAACCATTTAAAAGCCAGACTTTACAACAAATCATTCACATAATAATTCTCAACAAATCAAATTAAATGACCAAATAAATATATCATAGAAAAGATAATTAAATAACTTAACCATATAATGAATCATAAACCATAAAGTAGTTAAATAACCTTCACACATTAAAACAATATAATCAATTAACTAAATAATATTTAAAAATCAGAATTTTAATAACATAAAATAATAATTTAAATACTCGGAATATTTCTTAATAATACTTATAAAAATATTTCAGACTTAAATTAAATAATGATTAAATACATAAGTCAAATAATAATTATAATTATAACCTAGCAAAACGACTAAATAAAACACATAAAACAAATAAAACAACAAGCTAGTCCGGCCTACCCGAAACAAAGCCCAAAGCGAATACAAAGCCCAACCCAGAACCCAAGCCCAACCCGGATTTAAAGCCAAACCCACCCAGACCGGACCAAATAAGAAAAAAGAAAGAGCCGGACCAAAAACTTAGAAAAGGAAAGGAAGGAAACCGGGTTCAGGGCCTCCATCTTTAACCTCTGCCCTGCTCGACGGAAAAAGGAAGATGAAGAGGAGGACTCCGCCGGCCGGCCTCGCCCCTCAGCTCTCCCGTCTCCCTCGCTCACCGCACTCGCACTCAGTTCTGACGCTATTTTAAAGGAAAACGACCAGAAATGAATCAAAGAAGGGGTGCTCACCGAGGTCTTCAGGCTCGCCGGAGGTTCGTCGGATCTCCGCATTGCTTCTTGGTTCGGCATCCCTGGACGGGGCGGTGTTGTCGTCGTCAGTGGCTGCGAGGATTGACGAAACAGGAGAGGGCTTGTGTAACGGCCCGGATATAAATATCCGAGATACGTTTCGAAGGTTGGATACCTTCGTTCGGATGTTGCAATTCAGATACGGGTCGAGGTTTCAAACCTCTAAAGATCAATCAGTATACAAAGCGGGGGTTTCGAACCCCAATCAATCGAAGTCAAAGAAATTCAATTTAAACGAAAGTGAAGCGGAAGTAAGATTTAGATACAAGAGCCACGGCAGAGCCAGGTCAAAACCAAAACACATATTCCAAAGTCGTATAGCCAAATTAGCGGGGTTAGACAGATTCTTTGTAATCGCCCGGGGGATTTTCCCATGCCATAGAGACAGGGATCAATAATACCTAAAAACAAGTGGTGCGAACGGGATCAGACCGAGACCCCAACACACCCTGTCCCGCAAGCAAACATACACATACGCTAATATAAAGATGATGCAAATGCGGAAATTAAATCACACTAACATGATCCTAATTTACAATATGCGAAAAAAAAACTGTAAAGGCGCCCAAAGAATGCCAAGTGGCACATCCCTCTCCTACCTCTGCACCCTTTCCCGTTAGTGAAGAGGCTGGCCAGTTCGGTGCTATATCATAGCAATATCCTCGTGGTGGTGCACTCACCACGGCATCATCATATCATATCATATGATCTCATCTCTTGCCCGATGGTGTTGGGCTGTCATATCATGCTCATATCAACTCGATAGACTCAGGGCACCCGATGGGACTGGGCTACCCTATGAAACTAACAAAGACACTAGGACTATCATAGATAACGGCCGTTTTGTTTACATACGCATAAAGAAATAGAATGCTCAATCAGAAGTGCAATCCTAGCATGATACTACATGGCATGCTTTAATGCTTATGCAACACCTAGTATGTCATATATTCACAAGCAGGTATTCTCTTTCGAATATGAGTAAGCCCATAAAGGAACTTACCTAAATAAGCCGAACAGCAAAGAAACAAGGCAGAAGCAGAGTCCAAGTAATGAATCATCCAATATTAAGCAATGTCCAACATATCACAATCACCTAATAACATACAAATGCATAAGTCTATCTAATTCACACAAGGCGCCCCTAACTATCATACATATCTTCACATATCTCGTTTCAGATTATTCCATCTTATCTCATCATAATTCAAATATCATTCCATGTTCATCTCATCTCATCATTTCCAAAACAATCTCTTAAAGAACTCAACTTAGAAATGAAACAATCCTTTTAAAATCGCTCATCCAAATCCCGACATTAAACACTTGGGCCTTAAAACAAATTTTCCAAAATTATATTATAGAAATCATTCCGGCATGTTTCTTATTTCAAAAACATTATATAAATAAATTCCAATATTAAATCATCAAGAAATAATCCTATGTTCCCAAATCGTATTTATAAATCAAAACCACCAATTCGCTTTAAAAATTCCTAACTCACATATTTAAATCCTCATAAAATGCATCATATATAAATAATCCAATTAATACGATTTTAAAACAAATAAACAATATATAACGATTAATTTCCAGAATTTATAATTATAACCAAATCCCAAAATAATAATAATATTCAAATAAGGATATAACATATCATATAATCAACAAATAACAATTTAAATCCTTAACTAATTTATAATATCATACCATTTAAAATAATTCCGGCATAAATTTCTTGAAAATCCATATCTTAAAATCACCCTTATAAACATAATATAATAACTTATCTCAATTAAAATTACTTCTAAAATCCTTTAAAATATTTAAATTAATAAACACAGAACATATAAATATATACATATATATTTTTCTAAAATTGGAAATAACAAAACAAATATAACACATACATATAGGTCCGTATCCCAAATATAAAACACAGCTTTAAAAACAAGCCCCAACCCAATAGAAGAAGCCCAGACCCGGAAGAGGATCCAAGCCCATGACCCGGCCCAACTCGCGTGCCCATCTGGATCCCCACCTCAACCCTCAGGCTGTGAGTGAACCGGCCCCCTTTTGTTTTCCTAACCCAGTGAACCGGACCACAAAGAAAGAAAAAATGAAATGAACCGAACCCGTCTCCCACCTCTGTTCTGAAGGAAGAAAAAGACAAAGAAGGAAGGCGAAATTCCGGCTTCTCCGGCGGCCCTCTCCACCCCAAACCCACACCCAACTGATCGGACACTTCCCCGACCAAGACCCAACCAACAAGAGAGAAACGACGCAAGGGAGGAAGGAGGGAGAGAAGGATTACCGAGCTTCGAAAACTCAACTCCGGGGAGTGCTCGAGGGTTGCTCTGGCTTCATCAATGAGAGGGGAGCTTCATTATGAGTCTATGAGGAAGGTAAGTGAGTAAAGGTGCATTTTTTCATGGTTTGGAAACGAAACGAACACAAAACAAAATCGACCTTTAAATCGGAAAAACAGGGGAGTGATGTTCGCGGCGGCGCTGGCGGCTCAGGCGGCCTTCTGTGCTTCCTCTGGGTGGCCTGGCTGCATCTTTGGGCGTTGAAAAAGGAGAGGAGTCTGAGATGACTACCTGGGATTGAAAACCGAAGTGGAGGAGGAATGCCACTCGGAAATGGCGAGGGAAGAGGGGGCGCTGCTAGGGAGTGTGGTGGTGGTGACTGCAGTGCGGTGGTGGAATACAGGAGGTAAGGTGGAGGGAGGCTCCTGAAGGTTCTTGGTTGGGGGCTTGTGGGTTGATGAAATAGACAAGGGAGTGAAGAGATGGGAAGCATAGTGAGGTAGAGGTATGTGGTGAGGGTTTACTGCTTTGTAGAACCAGGCCAAAGGTGAGGGAGGGGGACCAATTTTCTGAAATTTTGGGCGAGGGAGGTGAGCTGGAGAGGCAGTAGAGAGAGAGAGAGAGAGAGAGAGAGAGAGAGAGAGAGAGAGAGAGAGAGAGAGAAATAAAGAAAAAGAGAGATAAAATATAAAAGTGTGGTCCCTACATTAAAATGAAGAGATTCCCGGAAATTCAAAACTCGAAACCCGCTAATCCCGACGCTCGCTCCCAATTCCGCTCACTAAAATAAAACCCGACACTCGACAATTTAAATCGAATTTTAATCATCACGGAAATTAATATTATTTTATCGAATCAAACTCAAAAACGGAATTCAAATCCGCTACAACCCAAATTTTAAAACGATGTCGGAATCTACTTCGAAAGGATTAAGCATAAAACGCGTTGCTCGAGGACGGAATATTCAAAAATTTCCGAATTTCCAAATCTACTCAAATATAATCAATTACCTTTCCAAAATAATAACATATAATGATGTGAATATATTCAGTCTTTACATTTATCCACCTCTAAAAACAAGTCTCGTCCCCAAGACTAAATCATTTCAAAGCAATGGGATGAAGTTTTAAATCGGTGAGTCCGAGGACCATGTCCAAGGATCTCGTAATCATCTCGGTTGTGTCTTCCGGGATTCTCACAACATCCTAGTCACGGTCGTGACATCTCCAATTGGTCTTGTCAAGTGTGTAATAAGTGCCATCATCACATCCTCGCTTCGACCTTTCGGAGTATCACAACTCTAAAAGTATTATAGCGCCCGACTAGGTCTTAGCAAGCAATCTATAAGCGCCCTTATAAAATGCTTGTATCCACTTCGTGAGACGTCATAATGTAAATCCAGTTCGTAAAACCTCAAAGCGTTTTGAAAATTGGAAAGATTGTCATTTAAATCATTGAAACTCTCGACTTCTTTAAAACTCCAAGTTGGTCCTTTTCAAAACCGCTCAAAATCTTCAAATTCGACGTTTTAAAAAGCAGCTTTACACCAAAACAAGTCAATCCTCTCAAATCAAGATTTCGTCAGAATTTTCCAAAAACCAAATCAGCTTCTCGCAAACCAATCAATCAAATTCAGAAGGTAGGAGGTGGAAACATCCACCTCTAAGGGCTAATCCCATAATCTCTTCCTAGTTTCCAGAATCAGATCAATCTATCAGTCTTAATTCAAGCAAGATGCATAAGCCATAGGAAATGCATAACTGTATAACCATCCAATCTCCAATCAACACATAACACAGCAAGTCTCAACATATACCAAAGCAGTGCCACAAGGTCACATCAACATCTCCATATCATACTAATGATCGTAATATGCATCTCATTGATATAACAAAATCATAACAACGTCTCAACATCACACCAAAGTCATAAAAGTATCTCTCATCATAGAACCAACAAACCAAAACCCATTGTCAACAAATCAACACAACAAGGTCAGGCTATTAAGATTTAGCAGAGGGGAAGGTCAATCAATATATTAATCACCAAAATGTCAGCATACTCACAAAACACCATCTCAACTCATACAGTGTCGTATAACGATCATTTAGCAATCACGCACCATTATATCATATATAAGTCATATTCACGATCCAGTTCAATATTCATCATTTAACATCTCCTAATCATAATATAACATCATGCTCTCACATAGCAACATATCATTATTTCATGATTCATACAACACATCACAACATGCTTCTAGAACAACATAGTAGGATAGCAATGTGTCATTATATCGTGATAACACTTGCCACTGTCAACTAGATTTCAAATATTGCATATCAACATATAATATCAGGCCATATCAGGTTAATCATGGTCGCTATCTAACATCACCAGTACATATTAGCAAATCACGAAATCAAGAAAATCCTCACATCACTACCAGTCAAAATGAAACGCAAACTCCGCTCGCTCGTCTCCCACTCTCAAGCAAAGACCGACCTTCATCTAGACCTACCAACATCTACTCGGATACTACCCCACAGAAGAAACCCCAATTCATTCCGACCTTTAATCTCACACCTCTTCCCGCCAAGCACTCTCACTAACAATCCACCTCTAAGACTCCAACCCCTATCTCTGTTTTCACACCCGAGCACCCCTGCATACTATGTTCTCGATACCCCCAAAGGTCATTTCTTACATTTCTCACTCTTCCCAAGATATCACAACGTAGAACTCTTCTAACCACGCATCTTCAATAAAATCTTCTCGGTCACTACCTAACCAACCTATCCTAACCATACCCCTTATCCAAGATTCACCTAAGAGCTCATCGAAACCACCAAGCATTGCCTCTTATAATTCCCGAACTCACTCGGTCCAACCTAAGTCAACACCCCTCTTCTGCAACTCTCCCTTACCACCGTTGATCATTCAAATCACTCAGAACCTTTCTCCACTCTCTGACCGATCTACCAAAAGGACCTCACTCACATGTTTAAAGAAAAAGCAATCATGGACATTATTACACAAAAGGACTACATCATATCAACTAGCATTTATACCAATAGCATCATTAGTTCATCATTAAGCATTGCAACTTTATCAAAAGTCTCAATTTACCATCATGCTCAACAAGTATTGCAAAACATCATATATGAACCTAGTCAAATCAAGCTTGCAAGTTTCATCATAACCTTATCAAATAAGCAGTTCAGGTTCTCAGCATTTGCAGTTCATACTTTTATAGGCAAGAAATTCATATCATGCTTAGCAACTCAGAATAGCATCACATCAAGTCATCATGGCACATTAGGGCTGTCAGGGATCGAATCATATATATCGTCATAGACAACGGATAATCAGGCAATAATCATTACCAAGTCATCACATCAACACGCAATTTCCCACATCAAATCAGTGCAGTACACCATCAACAAGCTCAGAAGGGTTAGCAATTCGAATAGAGGACGCTCCCATCTGCAAGTCATATCGTACTCAATAATCGCAACCCTCGAGGCGAGCTTGTTCCGTCGACATTGTCGATCCTGAGGCCCGTGGGTTATGGGCCCACGCTTTCACTGTGTTGCTCTATCGCTATTCGACTTCCCGTTCCCTTTTTCCATGCGGTCGCTCGTCCAATGTAATGCGTAGGAGTCTAAGTTAGCGGACATAGGGGGAGTGACAAGAGCGGACAACCCAACGTTTCTCTGGGAGACAAAATGGACCAAAGCTAAAGATGACACGACTAGAGACAAGACTCCGTCCCAGGGAATAGTAACGATGCCCTTATAAAAGTCTATTAGGTTACAATGGTGACGAACAAAATGAATTCATCATGGAGCATATCAGTCACATTAGTCCACACTAACATGTACCTATCTCAAGGAACAACGACATACATATTTATTCCAAAGACACGATCGAGTCCTACACTGATGCACGTGAAACAAGCTAGTAGTATACGATTCCATGGAAGCAGATATGCCTAGCAACTTCAAGCAAGCTATGCGGAACCAACAATGACCATGTATGATTCGAAGTCATGCGGGATTTAATTGAAGATAACGAGCATCATGTATATGATCAATGTAAGAGCATGGTATACATATCAACAAATGAGTCCAAATATATCATGGCAAATTATATTATAGCAATCAGATGAAGCGTCATATGAGGACACATAAGAGCAGCATAGTAACTATCACATCTAACAGCAATGATCACATAGTAGGTTAAGGATGACATGTAATCATACGGCGAGATACATTTAGAGAGCATAGATCCTTCATGACGGTAGAGGTACATGATCAGGCATGGCATAGTCAAGAGTGTTTAAACGAGTTCGACATGATGTACATGAAAGCAATCGGATCACCACAGAATAACCAAGATAACATCACGGGCGATAGAGTATAACCATGCTAGGAATGAATCATTATAGGGCGCATAAAATGGTATAATAACTGTCATAGTATAAAACAAGCATGTTTACGTAATAGAATAAGTATGGCAAGTTATCATTTAGTGATTCATATTGGAAATCATAAGCCTTACATGATACTAATAGCACACATCGAACATGAGTACAATTAAAGTAATTCAACTAGGTTCATTCCGATATTCATGCGTCATGCATATGCAAAATCATGATATAGGGTGGTGCGTGATCATGCGAGGTGTCAAGTCATACATTAATGCAAGCACGAGAGAATATCATAGAGTAATAGACATTTTAACCATGTAAGCATGCTAGGTTTAACCATCACGGAAAGCTAGTCAATCATCGAATTCAACATTAAGCTAATCAGGACGAGTGAAACATGTTAAGAGAACGGAAAGAGGAAAGATCCACACTATCAAGGACCTAGCTCAAGAGAGAGTCAACAATAATGTAGGCAAGGCATAAATTCGCACAAGTCACATACATGCACTTGATTAATTACTCGACATTAAGCAAGACTTCAATTCAGTCACCTTCCAATAATATAGAAGCATGGGAGGAAATGTAACGATGTATAATGCAAGTCTAAGTAACAGGCAATATAACGAGAATATGGGGTCATGGATTCAAATTACTGCATACTGGGATAAAACATGTATTTATCAAGACTCATTTACACTAACATATTCTCGCTTTAGCACAATTAACACATAGCAATACTAATTATAGAATAATCAACAATAGTTAATCTAAGGAAGACAAAATAGACGGGCATGCTATAGATTCTTGTCACAAGATGAATGATAAGCATCGAGGCATCATCGGCGAGCATGCTAAGGAGCACATCTTATGAGGCATTCATATAAAGAAGAGTCGATCACACTATCATGGACCTAATTGAGAAGAAGCAACAATCATATAGACTCATATCATGTGGTTCATGTTTCTAATCAATCATACGATCAATAGGCCAAGTAGACATGCGATGACAACATATAATCATGAGAGAAAGAAAGGCATAACACGGGATCTAAGCAATGGGACAAGCATGGGTACAGAATGTCATACAACTACGAATTCACATTAAAGATCATCATCATAACATGGACTGGGAATTACGTAGCATATAAGGCACGTTGACATCAAATTATAAAACGTATCCATCAAGTAAGGGACTCACTCTATCATGATACTAGAACTGAACGATCACACTATCATGAACCTATTCACAGGGAGGACATCAATTATACAACTTCCTAACATATGACATTTATATTCATGCACTAATACGACGATGCAACATTCTGAGTAGAGCATGCTGGGATGATAGGGCGTAATATAGGTAACTCGGACTCACACAATGGTCATCATGAACATCAAGCATGTAAGCACAGTCTCAAACTAAGGATCAAACTGTAGGTCAAGGAGTAGTGCATATAGAATCACACAATCATGGACAGAGCAATCAAGGTAATCCGATAGAGGTCCATAAGGGCAAACCTTGACTCTTCCCAACTGACTCATTACCCATCTTTCCCGTGGGACCTTGCTACGACTCTTCATGACAAGAAGACAATAATGGATCGTCATAAGAATTAGGAAAGACAACCTCAGAAACACCTTACTTGCTAACTCGAAATTACATCAAGAGCTAACTTCCGACACTCTCTCAGACAACCTTCACATCCATGCATGATTCCCGTCACAATGTGTTTACCAACCCAATTCCCAGTGGAGGACACTGACATCCGAGAGAATGACTCGATAGAACCGTCAAGGGTTATCATAGTGGAAGGGGTTGTTTAATACAAGCTGGGCTTGACCATATAAGAAGAAAAGTACTCCCCCTATCCCGTTTGCACAGATCGTTCCATATTCATTCAATAGTTAGAACATACCAATCAATCTTTAGCATATCAAGCACTCAATCATAGAATTAGTTAATGACAATTACAATGATCTCCTTGGAGTCTTCCCGACCCATCTGTAAAGAACAAGCTAGTATTTCGCCTACCCATTCCCGACTACATCCAATAGGGATGGTCTAGCGCCTTTCCTACCCACTCGATCCCTTATTAGTTGGTTCTCCTCTTTTATCATAAGCCAAGTTCATATTTAGTCCAATTGAGTTAAGCATATTAAGTTCATTTTGCCCCTTTAAAACGCTTTCAAATCTTTCGAAATCAATGGGCGGTTTTCCAAAACATGCACTCGACCCTTGTGTACCCGAATTGCACAACCTGGCTCTGATACCAACTTTGTAACCGCCCGGATATAAATATCTGAGATACATTTCGAAGGTTGGATACCTTCGTTCGGATGTTGCAATTCAGGTACGGGTCGAGGTTTCAAACCTCTAAAGATCAATCAGTATACAAAGCTGGGGTTTCGAACCCCAATCAATCGAAGTCAAAGAAATTCAATTTAAAAGAAAGTGAAGCGGAAGTAAGATTTAGATACAAGAGCCACGGCAGAGCCAGGTCAAAACCAAAACACATATTCCAAAGTCGTATAGCCAAATTAGCGGGGTTAGACAGATTCTTTGCAATCGCCCGGGGGATTTTCACACGCCATAGAGATAGGGATCAATAATACCTAAAAACAAGTGGTGCGAGCGGGATCAGACCGAGACCCCAACACACCCTATCCCGCAAGCAAACATACACATACGCTAATATAAAGATGATGCAAATGCGGAAATTAAATCACACTAACATGATCCTAATTTACAATATGCGAAAAAGAACTGTAAAGGCGCCCAAATAATGCCAAGTGGCACATCCCTCTCCTACCTCTGCACCCCTTCCCGTTAGTGCAGAGGCTGGCCAGTTCGGTGCTATAGCATAGCAATATCCTCGTGGTGGTGCACTCACCACGGCATCATCATATCATATCATATCATCTCATCTCTTGCCCGATGGTGCTGGGCTGTCATATCATGCTCATATCGACTCGATAGACTCAGGGCACCCGATGGGACTGGGCTACAAGGCAGAAGGCAGAAGCAGAGTCCAAGTAATGAATCATCCAATAGTAAGCAATGTCCAACATATCACAATCACCTAATAACATACAAATGCATAAGTCTATCTAATTCACACAAGGCGCCCCTAACTATCTTACATATCTTCACATATCTCGTTTCATATTATTCCATCGTATCTCATCATAATTCAAATATCATTCCATGTTCATCTCATCTCATCATTTCCAAAACAATCTCTCAAAGAACTCAACTTAGAAATCAAACAATCCTTTTAAAATCGCTCATCCAAATCCCGACATTAAACACTTGGGCCTTAAAACCAATTTCCCAAAATCATATTATTGAAATCATTCCGGCATGTTTCTTATTTCAAAAACATTATATAAATAAATTCTAATATTAAATCATCAAGAAATAATCCTATGTTCCCAAATCGTATTTATAAATCAAAACCACCAATTCGCTTTAAAAATTCCTAACTCACATATTTAAATCCTCATAAAATGCATCATATATAAATAATCCAATTAATACGATTTTAAAACAAATAAACAATATATAACGATTAATTTCCAGAATTTATAATTATAACCAAATCCCAAAATAATAATAATATTGAAATAAGGATATAACATATCATATAATCAACATATAACAATTTAAATCCTTAACCAATTTATAAAATCATACCATTTAAAATAATTCCGGCATAACTTTCTTTACAATCCATATCTTAAAATCACCCTTATAAACATAATATAATAACTTATCTCAATTAAAATTACTTTTAAAATCCTTTAAAATATATAAATTAATAAACACAGAACATATAAATATATATACATATATATTTTTCTAAAATCGAAAATAACAAAACAAATATAACACATACATATAGGTCCGTAACCCAAATATAAAACACAGCTTTAAAAACAACCCCCAACCCAATAGAAGAAGCCCAGACCCGGAAGAGGATCCGAGCCCATGACCCGGCCCAACTCGCATGCCCATCTGGATCCCCACCTCAACCCTCAGGCTGTGAGAGAACCGACCCCCTTTTGTTTTCCTAACCCAGTGAAACGGACCATAAAGAAAGAAAAAATGAAATGAACCGAACCCGTCTCCCACCTCTGTTTTGACGGAAGAAAAAGACGAAGAAGGAAGGCAAAATTCTAGTTTCTCCGGCGGCCCTCTCCACCCCAAACCCACACCCAACTGATCAGACACTTCCCCGACCAAGACCCAACCAATAAGAGAGAAACGACGCAAGGGAGGAAGGAGGGAGAGAAGGATTACCGAGCTTCGAAAACTCAACTCCGGGGAGTGCTCGAGGGCTGCTCTGGCTTCATCAGTGAGAGGGGAGCTTTGTTCTGAGTCTATGAGGAAGGTAAGTGAGTAAAGGTGCATTTTTTTCATGGTTTGGAAATGAAACGAACACAAAAAAAACCGACCTTTAAATCGGAAAAACAAGGGAGTGATGTTCGCGGCGGTGCTGGCGGCTCCGGCGGCCTTCTGTGCTTCCTTCGGGTGGCCTGGCTGCGTCTTTGGGCGTCGGAAAAGGAGAGGAGTCTGAGATGACTCCCTGGGATTGAAAACCGAAGTGGAGGAGGAATGCCACTCGGAAATGGTGAGGGAAGAGGGGGCGCTGCTGGGGAGTGTGGTGGTGGTGACTACAGTGCGGTGGTGGAATAAAGGAGGTAAGGTGGAGGGAGGCTCCTGAAGGTTCTTGGTTGGGGGCTTGTAGGTTGATGAAATAGGCAAGGGAGTGAAGAGATGGGAAGCAGAGTGAGGTAGATGTAACGACCGGAATTTAATCAATATTTATAAAATATCCTTAGGATAATCTGAATATTATCCTCCCCTATGATTATGAAAACTCGGAAAATTCAAAATTTTTATGCACGGCTTTACATTGATTTAATGATAGAAACACATTCCCGAGCCACCTTTTCTCGGCTTTTATGAACTTAACGGATTTTAACGCATCTCGGGCTCGGGATTTATGTCTTTGATTTACAAGGCCAGTCGTCAATACTTAACTTGACCAACATTGATCACCACCCACTCCTTGACTTGACTTGACTTGTGGCTTGCTTGTGATGATAGGTGTCCAACCACTCCCATCCCTTCCATTTAATCACTCCCCATCTTTAACACATGAACCACTCCTTTTTCTCCTTTATAACTGACCCAAGCTCAGTTTAGAACTCATTCACAAAGAGCCCCACCGTCACTTTGAGAGAAAACCAAAGAGAGAAGAAGCCTTTACCATTTTAGGTCCATTTTGCCGACCTTGCACAAGAAAAGCCATATCTCCCTCAATACTACTCCGAATTGAGCAAACTCGGTGGCCTTAGAACCATATTGAAACCACCTTTCCAACCATACATTATAATACAAAATCCAAGCTCGTTTTCCCATCCAAAATCGTCCATCATTGAGGCTGCAGAAACTGTCTTTTGAAGGATCTTGAGGTTTTGCGTTGTTTTCTTGGTAAGCTCCATTATTTCCTTCCAAAACTGAGTTTAAAACTTTTACATGACTTCTTTGCTTCATTTCTAAACAAAGTCCTGACCCTTTTGCTTGGGGTTTTGGAAAATATATTGCAAGGTGTTTGGAGGTGTCCCCAAGGTCCCCGAAGTGAGTATTTTCGAGCCATTTGTGTTCCATTTGCCTAGGTAATCTCTCTTCCACCTTCCTCTCTCTAGGATAGCTTGAGTTGATGTGAAAAGTCTTAGGATAGTGGATCCTATAATGTGTTTAAATCGGTTTGGTTCGGTTGGGTTTGGTTCGATTGGATTTGGTTCGGTCGAGTTAATCAGTTATTTATTTAATTGGTTGCGGTCTTTAAAATACTATAATATTATTCAAGGATTTAAATATAAAATATTATTTTGGGGATTTTATAAAGAGATGGTTTATTAAATAATAAAGGGTAATTAAAATATCATATTATATTATTTGGGATTTTAAAATATATTATTTGGATTGAATAATTGAAAAAGGATTTTAGCAAGTATTTTCAAGGTCGGAATTCTTAACTGATTAATTCGGATTTTTAAATGGTTTTGGAACTAACATGGGAATAAGACTTAGTCGATGACTAACTAGCATGATAATCTGATCGTTTGACTAACGGTATGATATGTGTGACTAATAGCATGATATTGCGGTGATTTTTAAAAGAGATTAAATATTCGATACTTATGAAGATGATGAATTGGAGAATTATATGGAATATGGTATGAGTTGTGAGATGATGGATTACGAGATAAAGTTAAGATGATGAAAATGATGATGTGACGGTTATTGTGTTAAGTTGTGTAGTTGTGTGTGTGATACTTTCATGCTTTGTGTGCCTTAGAGATAGACTCATTCATGTGCTTATACTTATTAGGTGACCATCTGTGACGTGTCAGATTTCATATTGCCTGGTTGATTGCCTTTTGCTGTTCTAATTACTAGGTAAGTCTCTTTGGAGCTTACTCAGATTGATAGAGAGATATTCCCTGCTTTATGTGCATGATATACTAGGTGCTTGCATTCATGATCAGCATGCCATGTAGTATCATGCTAGGTTGCATTGACCGTTGAGCATTCTATTTCTTTATGCGTATAAAAACAGAACGGCCATTATCTGTGAAGTAATTAGAGTCTTTGCTAGGGTCATAGGATGGCCCAGTCCATCGGGTTCCGTCCTGAGTCGATCGAGTCATGGAACTTCCTTTACTTATATTATGAGCTGCCTGCGGGCTTTATTTATTGTGGATACGGGTTGGGTCTGCGGACCGCCCGATGATAAAGGAATGCATTCATGAACTGGCCAGTCTCCGCCCTATCGGAAGAGGGTGGAGGTAGGAGAGGGACATACCATTTGGTATTCTTTGCTGGGGCCCTATCTATTATTAAGCACTTGATCTTAGGGACATGCTAGTGTGTTAATATTATGCCTTGCATCTAGAAGCATCTTTATAAGGTATAGCGTATATGTGTGCTTAGAGCCGGGATGCAGCAGGTGGGCATCATTCTGATCCCGCTCACCATTACCATTTTTAGGTATTATTTATGTTCATCCCATTGGTGTTGCTTACATATTGCGCGGGTCATTTTGTTCGGCGGAGAGCGAGCGCTGGAGTTATCTACTTCACCAAACTCTGACCATGGTTTTGGATTTATACTTTTAGACTCCGTTTTGACCCGGCTCTGCCGTGGCACCCTATTGTATTACACTTGATTTCGCTATTTGCATGACTACTGGTTTTCCATGCATAGACTTACGATAGGTACAGGGGACTTCCCCGGGGATTTCAACGATACGTTTCGAATTTGGGTATGAAATCCCACTTTGGAAACATTAGATTAGGCTTTCAAACCTTCAACCTATACTCGGGGCACACGATCCCAACGAGGGTTTTCATCCCTCGAAACGTAACCCAGGAATTATAATCCCGGGCCGTTACAAAGGTGGTATCAGAGCGAGGCTTTGCAATCCGAGTACAATAGGTTGAAGATGGTTTTGAAAATCGCCCAATGATTTCAATTGGTTTTGGAAAATGTTTAAAGGGCAAAATGAATTTAATTGGACTTAAAACTTAAATGAATTAAGGGGAAACAATCTCGTGGGTAGAGACCAAAGCGATAGACCTCCCTTATGGATGTAGAACTCGGGGAACGGTAGGCAGAATACTAGCTTTTATTTACAGATGGGCCTAGAAGACTCCAAGGAACACCACGGAGGTTGGAGTGTCGAGTTAGGAGGCCGTGAGGTTTTCCCCCTCAGGTCAGCCGTCCCTCGAAGGACGGCATAGATCGTCTCTATGCTTACATTTATATATATATATATATATATATATATATATATATATATATATATATATATACAATTGGGCCTGAGGGCGATCCTCCTCGAAGACGATCATATTAATCGTTGAGTGCTTCTGTGCTGAGTGTTTAAATTAATCGTTCCTGTATCCATCATGGTCGATATTAGAGGCGGTTCAGATGGGCGTGGGGGTAGGGCACGTCGTGGCAGGGGACGCCCCCGCCGAGTTGCTGTTGAAAGAGTCGAGGAGCTTGCCGCTAACGATCACACCGAGGAGCGCGCTGCTGATGACCATGCTGAGGAGCGAGCTTCGCCACCGCCAGCTGATGACCGAGTTCCAATTTCCACAAAGACTAGGATTGGGCAGTTAGAGGCGACACTTCATGACATTCTGAGTGAGTTACGAGGAGGATCTCGATCTAAGGCACCGACGCCAGAGGTTCCAGCTCAGCAGCCAGTCGAGCCCGTGATTGATGCGCACCCTGAGAAGCGCATCGATTGGGTCAAGACGCTATCTCAGTGCCGCCCACCGACATTTGCTGGAGATGCTGGAGAGGACGTTGAGAGGTGGTTCCGTGAGATGGAGGGATTGTTCGACCATGTTGCCATACCAGCTTTTGAGCGACAGAGGCTTGCAGCCGGTCAGCTGCGGAGGGATGCATTTGATAGATGGTTAGTATATAAGAAGGACCAGACAGAGTGGACCTATGATGCTTTTAGAGACCTGATGATGAGAGAGTACTGCCCTCCTGGGATTCAGACAGCCCGAGAGGTATCTTTTCTGCGTGGCCGCTACGACAGATCTGCTTCTGTCTCTGCCATTGTTTTCCAGTTCAAGAAGGAGCTAGTCTACTGTGCTCACTTGTGCCCTTCCGATGAGAGCCGTATTCGCATGTTATCGATGAGGCTGCCGTCTCCCGTGCTTTTGCATGCGTCCAGTTTAGGAGCTGTTAGCTTTGACAGATTCCTTGAGGTCATTCTTCTTTACGACCAGCAGAGGATTTTGTCTGAGACCGTCTATTCCACGTCCCGCCCCAAGGCGAAGAGGGCAAGGTCAGCGGAGGTCCGAGGAGAGGACAGATTCCGGAGGAGTGGCTATGGAGGAGGATTTAGAGGAGGATTCAGAGGAGGGTACCATGGAGTTGCACCGAGGGTACCCCAGCCACTAGTTCCAGCTGCGTACGGAGGAGATGCGCGAGTGAGGAGTGTCACTTGCCATGGATGTTACGAGAGTGGTCATTATGTTTCTTCTTGTCCAGATCGTTTGACGGTCTGCTACGCTTGCGGCACTATGGGACACAGAGCTGCTCGTTGTCCCCATAGTAGGAGAGCACCACCGTCTACACAGCCACTGAGACTTCCTGTGGCTCCTCAGCCGCCACTTCTGACATATCCCCAGGGACAGGGGCGAGGAGATACTTCTGGTAGAGGTCGAGTCGGAGGTAGAGGAGGTAGAGGGTTCGGACGAGGAGGTAGAGGACCATCTGGGTCAGGTCAGGGTGGAGGATCAGTTTCAGCGGGACCATCGGGGTCTGGGTATGATCGAGGCCAGAGTTCTGGAGGCTGAGGACCAGCATTACCCCTACCGCCCCGCGTGTTCCAGATGAGAGCTGATGACCGTACTGCCCCTACTTCCGCAGGTACTATACACTTCCATGATGAGTGCTTGTCTATATTGTTTTACACTGGTGCTACTCACTGCTTTATAGCAGAGGCGTGTGTTGCTAGGCTGAGCCTGAGCTGCACGAGTGGTTCACCCATTACTATTGGTCTGGCGGACGGGGCAAAGGTTAGGTCGAGTCGGGAGATTTTAGGGTGCCCCATCCGTATAGGTGAGCGTGAGTGGCCAGCCGACCTTATTGTCATGCCGTTGAGGATGGAAGATCTTATTCTGGGTATGGATTTCATGGACCACTACGGAGCCATCATCAACCTTCGGAAGAGGACGGTGTCCATCTTGGCAGACGACGGGACTGAGCACCAGGTTTGGGGTAGCGACCCCAAGAGGAACGGGGCGCTCATTAGCGCAGTCAGAACCGCCAGACTTCTCGATCAGGGCTGCATTGGATATTGGTGCTACGCTGTAGAGGTGGATCGAGCACACCCCAGTATATCAGATGTCCCCATTGTCAGAGACTTCGCCGACGTGTTTCCAGAGGAGCTGCCGGGACTTCCCCCACCGCGAGAGGTCGACTTTTCGATTGAGTTGGAGCCGGGCACTAGGCCCATTTCACGAGTCCTTTATCGCATGGCGCCGACGGAGATGGTCGAGCTGAAGGCTCAGCTAGAGGAGTTAGCTAAGAAGGGTTACATCTGCCCTAGTGCATCACCTTGGGGAGCGCCAGTTTTGTTCGTCAAGAAGAAGGATGGGTCGCTGAGGCTTTGCATCGACTATCGGGAGCTGAATCGGGCGACGGTGAAGAACCGTTATCCTCTTCCTCGGATTGACGATCTGTTAGATCAGCTGCAGGGTGCCGTTGTCTTCTCGAAGATTGATCTGAGGTCGGGTTATCACCAGCTGCGGGTGAAGCCAGAGGATGTGCAGAAGACTGCTTTCCGGACTCGTTATGGACACTATGAGTTCGTGGTCATGCCGTTTGGGCTGACCAATGCGCCAGCTGCTTTCATTGAGCTCATGAACCGTGTGTTCATTGACTACCTCGACAGATTCGTCGTCGTCTTCATAGACGACATTTTAGTCTACTCGAGGAGTAGAGAGGAGCACGAGGAACATTTGAGGATTGTGCTCGAGACGATGAGGAAGCATCAGCTGTATGGGAAATACAGCAAGTGTGAGTTCTGGCTCACAGAGGTGGCTTTCTTGGGCCACGTGATTTCAGCTGATGGAGTTGCCGTGGATCCGGCGAAGATTGACGCCATCGTTGCTTGGGAGGTGCCCAAGAACGTCAGAGACATTCGCTCGTTTCTGGGTTTGGCCAGTTACTATAGGAGGTTCGTACAGGGTTTCTCGAGTATCGCTAGACCGATGACACAGTTGCAGAGGAAGGACGTTCCCTTTGAGTGGAGTCCAGAGTGCCAGTCCAGTTTCGAGCTTCTGAAACAGAAGCTGACGACCGCTCCAGTGTTAGCCTTGCCTGATGGAATTGAGGATTTCGTCGTTTATACAGACGCTTCGCGTTCCGGCTTGGGATGCGTTCTGCATCAGAGGGATCGAGTCATCGCTTATGCTTCGCGCCAGTTGAAGCCTGTAGAGGTGTCTTACCCCGTCCATGACTTGGACTTAGCAGCGGTTGTCCATGCTCTGAAGATCTGGAGGCATTATCTGTATGGTACTTCATGCAAGGTGATGACGGATCACAAGAGCTTGAAGTATATTTTCACGCAGAAGGAGCTCAACATGCGACAGAGGCGGTGGCTAGAGCTTCTGAAGGACTATGACTTGGACATAGTCTACCACCCAGGGAAGGCCAATGTAGTGGCAGATGCACTCAGTAGGAAGACTCACCAGGAGGCATCAGTGGCGAGACTTACAGCTCAGAAGGATTTGCAGACGGACTTGATGAGGTGTTGCTTCGAGGTGTGGGTTCAGCGAGATAGTGGACAGTTGTCCTTCTTAGAAGTGCAGTCAGAGCTGTTAGCAGAGATTCGGCAAGGTCAGACAGATTATCCCGAGATCGTAGTTCTGAGGGAGCGGATGGCTCAGGGCAGATTCAGAGAGCTTGCAGAGAGAGCAGATGGGATGCTCACCTTTCAGGGCAGAGCTGTAGTTCCATTGACATCAGACCTGAGGCAGAGGATCATGCAGGAGGCTCATTCCACTCCTTATTCTATCCATCCAGGGACGAATAAGATGTATCAGGATTTGGGGAGGTATTAGTGGTGGCAGAGGATGAGGGCGGACATCGTAGATTTTGTAGCCAGATGCCAGGTTTGCCAGCAGGTTCGGATTGAGCACCAGAGACCGGGAGGACTTGTCAGATCGCTTCCAGTTCCTGAGTGGAAGTGGACGGACATCTCTATGGATTTCGTCACCGGACTGAGGCAAGATGTTCGAGGTTTCGATGCCATTTGGGTTGTGGTCGATAGGTTGACCAAGTCAGCTCATTTCATTCTGATTCAGGAGACATGGCCAGCATCGCGGTTAGCTGAGGAGTTCATTCACCAGATCGTGAGACTTCATGGAGTACCTGAGAGGATTATATCTGACAGAGATAGACGGTTCACCTCGAGGTTTTGGCATCAGGTTCAGGAGAGCCTAGGGACCAGACTGCATTTCAGTATAGCTTTTCATCCTCAAACAGACGGGCAGAGTGAGAGGACGATTCAGACCTTGGAGGACATGTTACGATCGTGTGTTTTGGAGTGGGGTCATCAGTGGGTTAGGTATCTGCCCCTAGTGGAGTTTTCGTACAACAACAACTACCATGCATCGATCGAGATGGCTCCATATGAGGCCTTGTACGGGAGTCGATGTAGGTCGCCAGTTTGTTGGGACGAGCCTGCAGATACAGTGTTGTCGTTACTTGAGGTAGTTAGAGAGACAGTTGATCAGGTGGGTCGCATTCGGGAGCATATGAGAGTCGCTCAGGATCGTCAGAAGAAACATGCAGACATGCATAGAACAGAGATTGAGTTCGAGGTGGGTTCGCATGTGTGGCTTCGGGTTTCACCCACCAGGGGAGTTCGACGGTTTGGCATTAAGGGGAAGTTTAGTCCGAGGTTCATTGGCCCATTTGAGATTCTAGAGAGAGTCGGTGAGGTAGCTTACCGTTTGGCCTTACCTCCATCCTTGGTTGGCGTCCATGACGTCTTTCATGTCTCCCAGCTCCGCCGGTATATTCCCGACCCTAGTCATGTCCTTGACCACTCAGACCTTCGCATCGAGCCTGACCATACCTTTGTGGAGCGTCCAGTGAGGGTCCTTGACCGTCGAGTCAAGAAGCTTAGGAACAGGGAGGTCCCTTTGCTTCTAGTTCAGTGGTCTAGGAGGAGTCCTAAGGAGGCCACCTGGGAGACCGAGGAGAGCATTCGGGCTAGCTATGGGGATGTCCTAGATGAGCTGCTTGCGTCTTATGTTGAGCCGAGCGTAGACATTATCTTGACCTCTCGAGTGCGGTGAGTATGCCTAGTTGGTTGAATGGGATTGGTTAGTAGTGTTTCGTTGATTTGCGTACTTATGCTTGGTAGTTGTGTGCAGATCCTTGGTGATATGATGTGATGAGCCTCGATGATATGATGATGCGCTAGATATTATGGTATGTGACTGTCTTTAATGTGCTATGATTTGCTGTTTATCTCGAGATTATGATCATTCTTCTATATCCATGATGCATGACATTAGAAATGTTAGAGATTGAAATGTTGAATTATGATCTGACTCGGAACCTAGGAAGGTAATATGGGATTAGCCCTTAGAGGTGGATGTTAGTTGATTAGGAAGTTGGGGATGTCTTGTTTAACGTCGAGAATAAAGAATTTTGAACGGTGATTTAAAAGGAACTCAGATTTTTAAAGTAAGTTATTACAACCCGAGTTTTCATTATGACGCCCCACGAAGTGGATACAAGTATTTTACGGGGGCACTCGTAGATTGCTTGCTAAGACCTAGTGGACGTTGTGATGTTTTCAAGTTATGATATGACTGAGAAGTCGGGGTAAGGATGTGGTAGGTGCACATATCACATTCTTACTACGATCAATTGGGAATATTATGGTCATGACAATGATACTGTGAGGGCCTCATGGGGGCACTTGTGAGGTACTGACAGGATAAAGGGCATGATCCTTGGATTCGAAAATTTCAAACTTCATCCCCGTTTTCAAATTGATTTTAGTCTCGGGGACGAGACTTATTTTTAGAGGTGGATGATGTAAAGACCGGAATTTAATCAATATTTATAAAATATCCTTAGGATAATCCGAATATTATCCTCCCCTATGATTATGAAAACTCGAAAAATTTAAAATTTTTATGCACGGCTTTACATTGATTTAATGATAGAAACACATTCCCGAACCACCTTTTCTCGGCTTTTATGAACTTAACGGATTTTAAAGCATCTCGGGCTCGGGATTTACGTCTTTGATTTACAAGGCCAGTCGTCCATACTTAACTTGACCAACATTGATCACCACCCACTCCTTGACTTGACTTGACTTGTGGCTTGCTTGTGATGATAGGTGTCCAACCACTCCCATCCCTTCCATTTAATCACTCCCCATCTTTAACACATGAACCACTCCTTTCTCTCCTTTATAACTGATCCAAGCTCAGTTTAGAACTCATTCACAAAGAGCCCCACCGTCACTTTGAGAAAAAACCAAAGAGAGAAGAAGCCTTCACCATTTTAGGTCCATTTTGGTGACCTTGCACAAGAAAAGCCATATCTCTCTCAATACTAATTTGAATTGAGCAAACTCGGTGGCCTTAGAACCGTATTGAAACCACCTTTCCAACCATACATTATAATCCAAAATCCAAGCTCGTTTTCCCATCCAAAATCGTCCATCATTGAGGCTGCAGAAACTATCTTTTGAAGGATCTTGAGGTTTTGCGTTGTTTTCTTGGTAAGCTCCATTATTTCCTTCCAAAACTGAGTTTAAACCTTTTATATGACTTCTTTGCTTCATTTCTAAACAAAGTCCTAACCCTTTTGCTTGGGGTTTTGGAAAATATATTGCAAGGTGTTTGGAGGTGTCCCCAAGGTCCCCTAAGTGAGAATTTTTGAGCCATTTGTGTTCTATTTGCCTAGGTAATCTCTCTTCCACCTTCCTCTCTATAGGATAGCTTGAGTTGATGTGAAAAGTCTTAGGATAGTGGATCCTATAATGTGTTTAAATCGGTTTGGTTCGGTTGGGTTTGGTTCGATTGGGTTTGGTTCGGTCGAGTTAATCGGTTATTTATTTAATTGGTTGCGGTCTTTAAAATACTATAATATTATTCGAGGATTTAAATATAAAATATTATTTTGGGGATTTTATAAAGATATGGTTTATTAAATAATAAAGGGTAATTAAAATATCATATTATATTATTTGGGATTTTAAAATATATTATTTGGATTGAATAATTGAAAAAGGAGTTTAGCAAGTATTTTCAAGGTCGGAATTCTTAACTGATTAATTCGGATTTTTAAGCGGTTTTAAAACTAACTTGGGAATAAGACTTAGTCGATGACTAACTAGCATGATAATCTGATCGTTTGACTAACGGTATGATATGTGTGACTAATAGCATGATATTGCGGTGATTTTTAAAAGAGATTAAATATTCGATACTTATGAAGATGATGAATTGGAGAATTATATGGAATATGGTATGAGTTGTGAGATGATGGATTACGAGATAAAGTTAAGATGATGAAAATGATGATGTGACGGTTATTGTGTTAAGTTGTGTAGTTGTGTGTGTGATACTTTCATTCTTTGTGTGCCTTAGAGATAGACTCATTTATGTGCTTATACTTATTAGGTGACCATCTGTGACGTGTCGGATTTCATATTGCCTGGTTGATTGCCTTTTGTTGTTCTAATTACCAGGTAAGTCTTTTCGGAGCTTACTCAGATTGATAGAGAGATATTCCCTGCTTTATGTGCATGATATACTAGGTGCTTGCATTCATGATCAGCATGCCATGTAGTATCATGCTAGGTTGCATTGACCGTTGAGCATTCTATTTCTTTATGCGTAGGAAAACAGAACGGCCGTTATCTGTGAAGTAATTAGAGTCTTTGCTAGGGTCATAGGATGGCCCAGTCCATCGGGTTCCGTCCTGACTCGATCGAGTCATGAAACTTCCTTTACTTATATTATGAGCTGCATGCGGGCTTTATTTATTGTGGATACGGGTTGGGTCTGCGGACCGCCCGATGATAAAGGAATGCATTCATGAACTAGCCAGTCTCCGCCCTATCGGAAGGGGGTGGAGGTAGGCGAGGGACATACCATTTGGTATTCTTTGCTGGGGCCCTATCTATTATTAAGCACTTGATCTTAGGGACATGCTAGTGTGTTAATATTATGTCTTGCATCTAGAAGCATCTTTATAAGGTATAGCGTATATGTGTGCTTAGAGCCGGGATGCAGCAGGTGGGCATCATTCTGATCCCGCTCACCATTACCATTTTTAGGTATTATTTATGTTCATCCCATTGGTGTTGTTTACATATTGCGCGGGTCATTTTGTTCGGTGGAGAGCGAGCGCTGGAGTTATCTACTTCACCAAACTCTGACCATGGTTTTGGATTTATACTTTTAGACTCCGTTTTGACCCGGCTCTGCCGTGGCACCCTATTGTATTACACTTGATTTCGCTATTTGCATGACTACTGGTTTTCCACGCATAGACTTACGATAGGTACAGGGGACTTCCCCGGGGATTTCAACGATACGTTTCGAATTTGGGTATGAAATCCCACTTTTAGAAAAGTCTACTGTTTGAAAGAGAGTAAAACGAGAGAAAACTTCGTTAGATTTGAATGTTGCATTCCTATTCGCATGGAGTTCGCTCCCAGAAATATAGCATTAGATTAGGCTTTCAAACCTTCAACCTATACTCAGGGCGCACGATCCCAACGAGGGTTTTCATCCCTCGAAACGTAACCCAAGAATTATAATCTCGGGCCGTTACAGTAGAGGTATGTGGTGAGGGTTTGCTGCTTTGTAGAGCCAGGCCAAAGGTGAGGGAGGGGGACCAATTTTCTGAAATTTTGGGTGAGGGAGGTGAGCTGGAGAGGTAGTAGAGAGAGAGAGAGAGATAAAGAAAAAGGGAAATAAAATATAAAAGAGTGGTCCCTACATTAAAATGAAAAGATTCCCGGAAATTCACAACTCGAAACCCGCTAATCCCGACGCTCGCTCCCGATTCCGCTCACTAAAACAAAACCATACAGTCGACAATTTAAATCGAATTTTAATCATCACGGAAATTAATATAATTTTATCGAATCAAACTCGAAAACGGAATTAAAATCCGCTACAACCCAAATTTTAAAACGATGCCGGAATCTACTTCGAAAGGATTAAGAATAAAACGCGTTGCTCGAGGACGGAATATTCAAAAATTTCCGAATTTCCAAATCTACTCAAATATAATCAATTACCTTTCCAAAATAATAACATATAATAATGTGAATATATTCAGTCTTTACAGCTTGAGCTGGTGGACACGGAGGAAGGAGGAGGTTGCCCGTATGGTCGGCGACTTACTCGAAGAAACAGGGGAAACAATAAAGGAGCTTGTAGTGGTGCTTGGCAACAGAACTGGCGGTGGTGTTGATGAAAATAGGAGGAAGGTGGTGGTTCACTGGTCGGCAAAACAAAACTAAAAGGGAGGGATGAAGAAGAGAAGAATGGGGGGTGGTTTGGCTCATCGAACAGGGGCTCAGAAAAAGGGGGTTTTCTTGTGATTTTGAAATGGAAGATAGTGAGGAGATAGGGTTTCTAGGGGGCTCGGAAAGGGGGGTGAGTTATAGGGGAATGGGGCTTTGGGTGTGGAGATGGATTTAGCCTTTAGGGGCTGCAAATAGAGAGATTAGAGGGGAATGAGTGCTATTTTTTAAATAGGGAGTAGGATGGGGGCTGGTTCAGTTGCTGGGGATGGATGAAGGGAGTAGGTGGAAGGGTGGAGTGTATAATTGTATAAAGATTAGAAATAAATACCCAAAAATAAACTCTGAAACCCGCTTTCCAATCTTGACCCGACACAATAAAATAAATTTAAAATAAATATTTGAATTAAATAACGAAACCCGTAAATATTTCCAAGCCTCAGAAGAATAAGACGGAATAAATTTCATTTTCAAATTTGGATAACAAGTTTACGCCGGAATTGGTCTCGAGAAAGTAAAATAAATCAGTTACTTGAGGATGCAACTTTCAAAAAAAAAAATTTTAGTCTTAGAACTTGATGGAATTTAAATTAGAATAAAATCTTTAATTTATATAAATAATATCTTTTAAAAATCTCGGTCCTTACATATTCCAATGCAAATTACATGGAAACTTACACTAGGCAACCTCACTCAATCGATCGTAGCTAGGCAAGCTCACTCGATCGCAACTAGATGTACATATCGTTTTTTTTGGTGGGCAGACGTACATATCTAAGCCTCCCTTTATTGTTTTATTTTTATGATCGAAATTAACAACACATTGTGTATTATCCGGTTACATACATTCTCACGGGTAGTTAATTAACTAATAACCGCCACCGGCGCCGCCATGGCCACTACCGGAACCTTGTCCATATCCACCAGACTGTGCCCCTCCGGAATAGGCGGTTCCTCCTCCGGAACCTCCTCATCTGCCTCCTGCACAAGCCCGCTCACTGGAGGCTGAGCCGTACCCACTCCCGGAGCCGCTACCGCTACTAGGCGTGGCCACGGGTCTGACCCGGCGGGTCGACGGGTTCGACCCGCCGGGTCAAGGGTCGGGGAGGGGTGACCCGAACCCTAACCAGGGAATTCCACGGGTTGGCGGGTTCGGGTCACCCGGCGGGTTAGCGGGTCGAAGGGTCGACCCGGCGGGTACCCGGCGGGTTGACCCGACGAATATGGCCCGGGTTGGACAGGTATTGGACACATATCGGCATATATGTTTGAAAAATATCCTTTCGTGTTAGGTAATTACTAAACAAATATTTAGGTAATTTTTACTAAGTTGTTAGGTAATTACTAAACAAATTATCTTATACAACACCAATTATAGAATCATTCAAACACAAGTTTATTGTAAACCGACATACGATTACAAGTTCACAAATCACAACTCACATTCACTGATTCACATCACATAAAAAGTTAAAAACTTAAAACATAAACTTATTACATAACTAAATAACTACACTACTCACTAAATCACTAATTAGGATTAGGACTTAGGAGTTAGGACTTAGGACTTAGGAATACTAGACTAGTTACCACCACTCGAGCCCGATGCGCCATCGTTCTTGATCTTTTCGGGGTGCTTCTTCGTGATATGAAGCTTCAAATTTCCATATCCAAGGTTATTTGTCACCTTGTACTTGTGACCGCAATGACGACAAACGGCTTCGAACTTTCCACCGGCTTGCTCCACCTTCTCGTAATGATCACGGAACAACTCCGCCCGAAGGTTATCACCGGATCTAGTTGCGTCGGACATGATTACGAGCTTATGAAATAAAATGGATAGGTAATTGATGGATTGGATGGGAATATGTGTGATTTGTGACATGAAGGAGTCGTCTATTTATAGCCCCGAGCCTAATCTCCCACCAACTAGCCGTTACAACGGCTACATTTTTTAAAAAAAAAATCAGCCTCCGGTGGGCCCCACCCGTCAACGGCTACTTTTTTCAAATATGTCGACCTCTCCGGTGGGTCACCGGGTTACTAAACCCCGACCCTAACCCTAACCCGCTACCCGTCCCCACCCGCCTACCCGTCAACCCGGACACGCCGGGTCACGGGTTGACCCATGACCCGTGGCCACGCCTAACCGCTACCATAGGCAGTTCCTCTAGCACCACCAGCGTAGGCTTCGCCACCGCCGCCGCCACTCCCGCCTCCTCCCGCTGAAGCACCGGCCCCGCCATGCGCTCACTACAACAGAAATCACTTTTAGCGAGGAATTTTTTCCTCGCTGAAAATTGATATTTCATCGCTAAAGCCATTTAGTGAGGAAATACACTTCCTTTTTAAATAGTCACTGAAAGCTCGTCACTGAAAGACTCTAACGTGGAAAAATTAAATCGTCGGAAAAAAATATTTGGCGATGAAGTCAATATCATCGTTGCAAGTCTTTAGCGACTATTAAATTTATCGTAAAAGGTAATTATATTTGTCACAAAAAAATCAAAGGATTCCATAGTAGTCGTAGAATGTAGATGGTGAGAAACTTTAATTCCTCGCAAAATTGTATATTTCCTCGTTAATGATGATATCAAGTTGGCCCGATATTATTTCAAGACATATATTTTTGTCACAAAAAATAATAATTTCATCGGCAAAAATATTGACGGACTTGATAATAGTTCCTAAATGTATTTAGCGATGATTTTAAATCATCGCTAATATAGCAGTTTCCTTGCGAATACAAGAAAAAACAGTTTTTAGTGACAAATAGTTTCGTCACCCAAAGCTTGTATTTCATCGTCCAAACATATTTGTGACGCAAAAAAAATCATCACAATTCCACACTAGCAACGTCGTCCAAAGTTATGGCAATGAAAAAATGATTCATCGTCATAACTGACTTTTGGCGACAAAAATTGGGTTTGTCGCCCTATCATTCAGCGATAAAGACATGTTTCTATTACCCTAAGCCTTTAGTGACAAAATTATGTTTTGTCATCATAAACATTACTGACGAAATTCTATTGACAACTAAATGTAGCTTCTAGTACTATATATACATACACACCGAAATCGAATTTCCTTTTCGTGCCATATTAGAAATAATATATTAACATAGATAATTTTGTCATTTAGGTCAATGTATACATACATCAATAATGAATAAATACCTCAAATGAGATTACAATCCATGTTTCTCTTAGAGAAACTCATAAATCATAAGTCTTTATTCGCCTTCCAAGCATAAACTGAAAATTCTAATGAGACTGATGTGATGAAGATTGTCCACTAAGCAGAAACTCATTCTTGAATTCGGATTCACCTTGCCCTAAATTGCTTGCTATTTGTTTCCCAGTAGAAAGGACGCCATGTAGAAACAAAAGCGAAAACAATTTATTGACTTAACTTGTGCATGTTTCGGAACATTCAATTGAAGAATTTCTAAGATTTCCCAACTACCTTGTAAACTGCACCAAATCCACCATGCCCAAGTAGATTAGACTTTGAGATATTATATGTCATGTCTCTTATATTGTTGAAATGTAGCTGCAACGAAATAAAACAAAACAGAAAAAGGTTTGACAAAAGCAATCGGACAAAACAAAACAGAAAAAGATTTTGAGATACACTGATACAGAGATGGCAATGGCTACTTGCTACTGCCCTTATACCCTTAAAGCAAGCCTCCTTCCATGAACACAAACCAAAGGAAAATTACATGCTAAAGAGTCAAGGCTTGAGAGAAGCACAAAATAGTCAACTAGAAGAAAGATTTCTTAAGAGTAGAAATATAATAAAAAGGGCATATTTCAAGTAGGACATCTAAGATCAAGTTACTATCAAAACCTACTGTATCTTATAAAAATTAAAGACATAGAGTCAATAAAATAATGACATAGTTAACTAAGACTATAATATAAAAAAACACTCACACCAGGGATATATTGATCAAGGTTCTTCTATGCCTTCACTTTTTTCTGATTTTAGCTTATCAACTTCAGCAGAAAGTTTGTTCTCCTGAGACTATAAGGACCTAAAAGGAGGGAATAATCATCAAAATATAAATTTATCACAAATAATCTAAAGGTAGAAGGGGATGGACACAACAAAAAATAAGGTTGAGACTTGAGAGAGATAGACAAAAGAACCACTGACTTGCGTTTGTCATATGAACCTGAATTTCTAGGAGCATTGTCCAGCTTAAAATGTCAGTAAAGTTGCAAATAGAGGCTGAGATTAAGAAATACGACATTAGACATAAAAAAATATCTATCAATAATCAGAATATATCGAGAATGAAACTTACCCAAGATGATGGAAGAGGATATTGCATGAACTGAATAAGCAGGACAGGGAACAAAGCCTCAGTCAAGTTCCACTTCTAAATTTAATTCAAAAGTGAAGGCTAATAAGATCATAATCAAAACAATATCACCAATAAAGCTCAACAAATCAGTAGCATATTTCAGCCCTAGACAAACCAAAATTAGCACATTCCCTAAACAGACTCAAGCAAGTACACATGAATGACCCAATAGGCATTTGACAAAATACTGATTTAGCAAATAAAAGAGAAACTGCCATCCTAGTAGATTCTACTCAATCTCAACCGAGGACAAATGATTCAACAGCCAAATCCAACAACAGATATGCAGGCAACAAAAAAGAGAGGAAGTTTATAAATTCTAATCTTCTCAATGCAAACAATCATTTTGATCTTAAAAATCCCATCTTGTAGCTAATTCTAGGAAAGGTCAAATAAGTCATGCATTCTTGCATCAAAAGCTAATTTAAGAATATCGAATGACAATTGAAAAGGATAACTATGAGGAAGGACATCTAAAGAATTATGTGCAAATAATTGATAATGTTCTAGTTGATAACCCAATTCATAGCAAACCCATTCTTAGGTACAGCTACCATAGTCAATAATCATTTTATAAATAAATTAAATAGAAGATAACACAAAAAAAACTAACATGTTAAGAACTATTACAAAAATATGAGGAGGTATATTTGGTGATAGTTGATTTTTATATGCAGAGGATAGATGCAAAAATCAATGAAGGTCTAATCACCTTCATTGATTTTTATATGTAGAGGATAGATGCAATTTGAATATTAGGAATTAAAAAAAAACTAGTTTCAAAACCTTTTAAATCTAATCACCTTCATTTTTTATGTTCTCCACATTTTTTATCAATGTTTTTTAGGTTCAGGTAACAAGGCCAAAAATTTAAACAGAGTAGGAAAAGGAGAGGAGGCAACCTTTCAACAGTAGGGGCAATAGCTTTGAAATCTCTTATTTGGAAAGGAGGCATTCCTAAATGCGGTGCATTTTATTCCATATCAATTCTTCTGCCTAGTGCTATAAATATTGTACCTGTTCATACACAACCAAGTCCCGCACTCAATTCACAAAAATTTCACACAATGGCAACAAGAAACTAATCCAAGTGTAAAATAACTAAGCACATTAAATAGACAAATATCACAAACAAAGATTATACTTTAATTTGGAACCTTTTTTCATAGTCTTATGCAAGCAACGTGTAAGGAAATTAACTTACCGACCCTCTTCCTCTCTAGAACCTTTCTAGATAGAGCGTTATTGTTATCCTATACCACAAAAAAATAAATGGAAACTTTATGTCGTGAAGAAACTCAGGGGTATCCACATATATGCGTCAATAGATAATGGCATGACACATTGAATAGTTGCAATAGTAGGATGGAATTTGAGGTTTGCACTCCCATGTCAATTTCAAGATCATTTATAGGCACAAGGCTGCACAGGATAAAAATACAACAATCAGAGTACAAGCTCGACTTCACAAGCTCAAGCTTAGCATCTTTCTCGTCTCAAAATGGGAAAGATAGGGCATAAGAAGGAACAACTAATGTGAGCAAAATATCTAATTAGCAAAGAAATAGAAATGGTATGTCTAGAAAAGGGAAACATTTTAACTTGTCTCTCTATATTCGGTGTCAAAGCAAAAAACAGATTTTTATTAAATCCATCAATTGAAAGAATAGAAAACTAATCTAATTCATTCATATCTACGGAAATTAGTAATAAGGAGATAAGGGAGAATGAAAGCTTACATTTTATGAATTGGAATTGAATGCCCCTCTTTAATTTGGGTCACTCTCTTTAATGAGAATTTCAGAAGCAGCAACATCAACATGAAGGGCAGAGGTAAGCAAACGAGATCAGGATATTTTAATGGCGGATCTGGGAGAAGGAAGAACCAGCTTGAACCAATGTGAACCGTAAATCAAGAACCATAAACCAATCCCCCTAAAACAAGAACCCCTACACTAATTTTAACCAATTTGAACCTAAATCAGTTTCAAACAAAAAGGAGTGAAACAGCACCGACAAAGTCATTATCAGGCTATCAAAAAAAATCATAGTCTGTCATTAAAATCCCCCTTACAACCTCTCTAGTATTTAGGTCTTAGAGCATATTGAACCAAAACTTAGAAATGATTAACAAAATAAAACACTTACAATCGATATAGATTACAGATAGAAGAGCACTAATCAAATCACAATCACTCCAAAGCCTCAGTCAATTATAATTTAGTAAAGCAATCACTAATTAACAAAATAAATCACATATAAGGGTGAAGAATAAAACTTGATGTAAGAAACATAAATTATTGAGAAAAAAATCACATCCATGTCTAAATTTAAACCAAATCAAACTCATAATTCCAATGGATTTGAGCCCATTCTCAGAAATTGGACGCAAAAAATCAAAAGGAACGCATACTCACCTAATATATTGAGGGGCTTCACTACAACGCTTATAGGAGGATTGGGCGGCAGACAATAGAGAGAAAGGTTTGAGCGGACGACAATGGAGATTTCTTGTCTAACCGAGGGTGCGGACGAGATAATATGGGGAAGGGAGAGAGAAGCTTCACCTTGGGCCTCCAATGGCGGTTGCAAGAACAGATCGAGCGAGACGCCATGGATAGGTCAAGTTCGGCCAAGAGGAAAAACCAGAACAAGCCGCCATGGAATCAAAGCGAACTCAATGAGAGACTCGACTTTGGAGTTTGACAAAGACGAGACAACGCGATTGAGCGGTGTTAAGGAGGTAAGTCGAGTACAAATAATAAGATGTAAATATGTAAATCGACTCCTAGCCTATGCAAATAATTACAAGACTTCCTCCCGTTGTAGTGGAAGGGTAGTCAAGATCGATCCACGAGGAGGCGTGTCAGCAGGATCCTAGTAGCTTTAGAAATCTCACGTCTGCGTCGACCAGAAGCCTTGATTTCGACCTTGGGCCTCGATGTCGACCTCGGCTGTCGATGTTCTCTGCAACAGAAGACCTGCAAAGACAAAAACAAGTGGTCGATATCGACTAGTGGGGGTCGATATCGATGTCAGTCCACGAAATCGACTGGCTCAGAAGACTGCCAGTCGATACAGAAGGGTCGATATCGACGTCTAGGGGGTCGATATCGATGTTCAGCAAACTCCACAGCGATGTTCGTCGTCGACTCAAAAAACTGTCGACGAACTCAGTGGTCGATATCGACGTCTGGGGTCGATATCGATGTCTTCATGCAGTGTGTTAGTTTCTTGTCGGCAAAGAAAGGCCGAAGATTTGAGAATGGAGAGAGAAGCAATGAACAGAAATAACAGTGGGTTTTGGTGTGTATAAACTATGTAAAAAGGCAACTCCTAGGATTAGGATTTACCACAACGTTAACCAATGCATGCAATGAGATAAATAAGACGGACAATTGCGATATTTCACCCGAGGGACAAGCTTTCGCCGTACACCAACTCTTAGGATTACTCTTGCAAATAAACCTAATTGTCTCTACCAATTTTATGTTTATAACTCAAGTTGTTAGCATGAATCCCTTTTCTTTCGATTAGGACTAAACATAGAATTATAGGAGGAGAGATAGACACAACGATATCAACATCAAATACTTACCTCAAGCGCGCATGGCTAACGTCGAGCTCACCCCGAACCTAAGAGCTTTGGGGAACTACTCGCTTCTCATCATGGAACTCATTGTTTGAAGGGAAGAAACTTGCATTAAAATAAACTTCGAAGCTTTACAACTCAACGTCAACTTTCGCAAACGTCAAACCCTAAAACTTCTCTCTAACTCTAACTCTATTGTCTATTGTCTTTGTCTTGGTTCAATCGATTGTTCTGGGATTGGATGATCTAACAAATCAGCCCCTAAGGCTTTATTTATAGACTACTAATCCTCGCTATCCGAGGATTGTAACTCCTATCTAAACTATTAACTCTATCCGAACACTTTAGGATAGGTCTTTTATTTTGATAAAACTTAAAGGAAAAGATAATAAACAACTGCTAATATCTAAAAGAACGAGATAACTCATGGCTTTGATGATAGACTTCACAATCCGAGCCTCAAAATCGGATTTATCTTCTGTCGAGGTAGGGTCGATATCGATACCAGAGGTCGATATCGATGCTTGTGTTTCTGCTCGACTTGTCCAACTCTAGTCGATGTCTATGACGATGGTCGATATCGATGCATGTGTGTCGATATCGAGGCTTCTAGTCTGGTTTGTGTGGCTTATCTCGACACTCAGAAGTCGTGTCGAAATTCAGGGTCGATATCGATGTCTCCAGTCGATATCGACCTCTTCTCAGCTTCACTTGGCTTGTTCGTTTTGACTCCGATTTCATCGAATTCCTGCATAGTTAGCTCAAAACTCGTGCAGACTCTATTTCTTACACTTTAGCTCATTCTTACACAAGATCATATGCTTTTGAAACTTTTATTTGGAAATCGAATGAAATATGAAGTCAAAAGATGCAATAAACAAAGGTACAATTATGTACATCAAAACACCCCATACTTAGACTTGCTTGTCCTCAAGCAATAACCAAGCAATAACCAACACCTACAACACACCCTTCAAGTCTTCGCCTTTGTCAAAAGCAACATCATAAGCGGTAGCAAAGCAAAGCAAGTGAATTTAATGTCATAGCACATATTTTGGTGATCCGTAGGCATATGCAATTTTGATCCAACCTCACAGGGATAATGTGTTTGCACTCAACTCTCATGTGTTTAGGCTATGAAGATCAACTCTCAACTCAATTCCATATACAATCTCATAAACATTGCAATTTATAATAATCCACTTCGCAACCAATTATGAAAATGCAATAAGAATCATCAGGAGGACTTTCGCTCAATGGAAGACTTCAAAGAAGACTCCATTCGGCGGGGTTGTAATGGGGCTTGGTATGAAATAAAAGGTATGGAATTATTTGGCTATGTGGTGCTTTTATAATTCGGGAATCAAGACTCCTAAATCTCAACACTTGCAATACCTAAACCATAACTCTTCATAATATGCACTACAGATGCATTCCATCAACCCTTCTTCTAAGTTCTAATATACCTCTCAAAAATCTAACATTTGTATGGATAAAAGACTTAAGGATTTTGGCTCATGCACTATATATAGATATCTTTATTTATTTTTTTCGGATTTTTTTTTCAAAAGTAATAAGTAAATATGTGCATTCATAGGTTGAGCCATAAACCCTTTTACAAAATATGACAAAATGTAAATATGCGCCATCCTATAATTTCCTTGCTCAAAACTGGACATTATGCTCTTTTCTTTCCACAAAGCATTAGTCCAACCAATCTAAGTCTTAATTCCCAAATGGGGGTCAGGCTCAATTCGGCTAGGGATAATTTTGTGGAGTTTGCAATTCAGGCTCATGCTAATGTTCTGGCTTCAAGCAGGGATAATGCAGGGTAGGTAAAGAGAGGATAAAAATGGCTTAAAAGATGCCTCCATCATTTAATTCTCGTAAACATAATCATATATATGCATTGGTTTTGAATAACTATCACAACATTTAGAGATGCATAGGAAGAGTAAATTCACTCAAGAAAGCGGAGGGATTTTTGATGTTCTCCCTATAGGTCCAAATTCTCACAAGGACAATTTTTGTTGGATTTGCTTTTTAGCCTAGGATCATATGTGCTCAATTTCATCACAAGTTCACAATCTACATAAAAATTTAAGGACTTAGGCTAAACCATCCAAATATGCCATAGGATTTACATGATCAAGTCAGCTATTGAGTTTTCATCATAGGACATCTAAGTAGGGTTAAAAAAAAATAAACTTAAAAATAAACATGCATTTTTTTGTATTTTTGACATTTTTCTATTTTTTTATTGACATTTTATTTTATAAAAGTAAAACTAAAAATTTAAACATGAATGCAAAGCGAAGAAGAAACCAAGTTAAGACCATAAGACATGTCTTTCCCCCACCCCATACTTAAAATATACAGTGTCCTCACTGTATTAAAAAGAAGAACAAGGGTAGAGAGAGACTTACAGCGGATTCAGGTCGATTTCAGGTTTGGTCGATGCCCGAAGTCGATATCTAGGTCAGTAGTCGATGTCGACTGCATCTGTCGAATTCGAGGAAGAAGGTGAAGACAAGGGCTGCCTGATTGGGGTCGATATCGAGTATTAGGGTCAATATCGACCTCTGCTTTTCACTCCTGAGTCCTCGATGTCAACTCCAGGAGATGGCTTGACCCTGGGGGGGTCGATTTCGACTGGCCTGGTCGATTTCGACTGCCTCTGCAGAAGCTTCTTTCCTTCTTCATCGTTCCTTTTGCCTGACAACTTGAAATCTCGGTTAGGAATATAGATAAAGCACGAATTATCTCAGTTTTAAAAGTTTCAAACAGCCAAAAATTAAATCCTAAAAACCATCTATGCGAAAAAATTTAAAGGTTTTATGTACAAGCTCTAGATTTTTGAGTCGCTAGGCCGACTTCTCCGTCAATTCTTCATGACCCTTTTATGTAGGGACCCTTCGAGCGTGAGCCTTCTCCTGGATCATCTAGGTCCTTTTGGTAGGAGCGAAGTTCGGCGACCAAGGCTTCTTTGATGTTAGGTTCTTCTTTGGGCGCTTTTCTTCTCTTTCTTGACCTAACTTTAGCAATATAGGCAAACCATGGAGCTTTGACCCTCTCTTTAGTAGAATTATCAACAATCGGCTTACTTGATTTATCAATAATGGACAGAGGAGGGTTAGGACTCATACCTGGGCTTACCTGTTTGGGCCCGAAACAGAAATCTTCGGGCTGAGGGGAGGTCGATGTCGACCAAGGAGGGTCGATTTTGATGTCGATATCGACCTCTGTGACCCCATACTTAAGCTCCTGGCAGCGATCTGGCATACTCGATTTCGACCAAGGGGGGTCGATTTCGATGCTTTTAGTCGATATCGACTGGTTCCAGTCGATGTCGACCCTGCTTGTTGTTTCCATCCTCGCCAACAAAAATTTTCTAAGCTTCTCCTTAGCCGGCGAGAGGACTACTTGCTCCAGGTGCTTTGTTTCGCTCATGGTTGGGTTGAAAGAGAATTCTATCACTTCGTTCCCTATAGTAAAGGTTAGTAACCCTCGACGTACATTGATATTGGCATCAGCAGTAGCTAAGAAAGGCCTACCAAGTATAATAGGCACTACAGGATCTTCAGGCATCTCCAATACAATGAAATGAGTAGGCACAAAGAACTTACCTACCTTTACCGGAACATCGTCAACTATACCTGTGAGCCTCACGAATGAGTTGTCAGCCATATAGAGTTTCATATCCACAGGTTCAAGTGCGCCAATGTTCACCTTTTGTCAAATAGAGAGAGGCATGAGACTTACACTTGCCCCTAGGTCACATAGGGCTTTATAGCGATGTTGGCCAAGTCCCACGGTGATTGCAAACTTCCCTGGATCACTCTTCTTCTCAGGGAAGTCCATCTTTGAGCACTCCTCTGCGATCTCTGCCATGGATCTCTTCTTGCTTAGGATGTCTTTCAGGAATCGCACATAGGCAGGCATCTCACTTAGGGCTTCTGTAAGAGGGATGGTAATGTTACGTCCTTGAAGTATCTTTATGAAGCGCCTAAACTTACCTTTGGTGGGATCCTCCAATGCTTTGGAAGGGAATGGCAACGTCTTCTTTGGAGTAGGGGCCAAAACGGAGGTCGGAGGGGCCTGTTGGACATCGACATCGACTGGAATGTGGTCGATTCCGACCGGGATGGTCGATTTAGACCTCTGTTGTGGCTCTGATGGCTCTTTAGTGGCCTTGACGTCGACCAGGGGGTCGACATGGGGGTCGATATTGACCTCATCCTCAACATCGACTGGTCTGTCGATGTCGACTGGATCTGCTGCTTTCTCCTCCGCTTCCGTTCGTGGCTTATGTACTTTGGTGACACTCCTTAATTGTATGGCTGCGACATGGCCCATCCCGGATTGTCCCTTAGGATTTGTAGTGGGTTGCCCAGGGAGTGTTCCGGACGGTCTAGGGATTTGCGCCGCCAATTGACCCAGTTGGGTCTCTACGTTCTTTTTCCAAATATCCATCTCCCCAATCCTTGTGGTAAGGTGATTGAGTTGAGAATGGATGGCATTGTTGGATTGATCATTCTTAGCTTGATTTCGCCTGATTTCATCCAGTACTAGTTGAAGATCATCCTTCTTTTGGTCTCTCTCCGGGTGCCCAGGAGCTCTATAAGGCGGAGGGTCCCTAGGGTTGACCTGGTTCCTTTGTGGTTGATGGAACCTTTGGTCTCCCCAATATTGGTGATTGGGACCCCTCATGTAGCACGCCTCTTGGTGAGTCTCCGCTAGGTGTACTTGTTCGGCATGTGGGCACTCGATGGTGGTGTGCCGCTGCGATCCGCATTCGATGCAATCTTGGTTCGCTGAAAGGAACCTCACTTGCTTTTGGAGCTTTCTAAGTTGATCTCTGTGGAATTGCTCCTTCACATCCGGATCAATTTCATTGGAGGGTTCATATAAGGGCATAGATGGGGCAGGCCTCGACGATGATGGTGCGTCGGAAGCCTCAGGAGTCCCATACGTGTTGTCGAATTCCACCAACCTCTCTATGGTCTCCCAAGCCTCTTGTGGGGCGAGTTCAAGGTAGCCATAGGCGGTGTAGGTGTTGATCCTCTCCTTTCTTGTAGCGTCAAGAGCATTGTATATGATCTCCTTAATTACATATGGTGGTTGGCCATGCGTCGGGCATGATCGTAGAAGGTCCTTGAACCTTTCCCAAACAGTCGCCAGAGCCTCACCAGGCTTTTGTTTGAAAGCCGTGATTTTCTGTCGGATCAACGCCGTCTTAGAAGGAGGAAAGAACTTGTTGAGGAACGCGTCCTTGACTTCATTCCAGGTGCGGAGCGATCTTGGGGCTAAGCTTTCCAACCACTGCAATGCTTTCCCTGTAAGAGACCATCGAAAGGCTTTTAGTTGGACATATTCAAGACTTCGTCCATCAGCAATAGTATCACAAAGGTCTAAGAAGGTAGAAATATGTGTCATAGGGCACTCATTAGGTTTTCCTTCATATTGATGCCTTCTTATTTCAGTCAGGAAGTTAGGTTTAATTTCATAATTAGAGGCAGGGATAAGAATTGCCAATTTAGGCACTGTGAGAGCGGGGTGCATATATTGCTTGGCATTCCTAGGGAGGGCATTGATTTGGGCTTCTATTTGCCTCCGGCCTTCCTCCTCCCTATCCGCACGCTCCTTAAGTGTCGCCTCTCTAGTCGTTAAGTCCTCAACCTGCTTCCTTAGTTGTTCAATAAGTTCTGCTTGGTTCGCGTTTTCCGCCATGATTCTTTGAGCTTGGGCCCTTAGATGGAAATAACGCTCAGGGTCGTCTACTCCTTCAAATTCAGGTGGGCGATCAGCGCGTCGCATACACCTGCAAAGCCAATCTAGATACTGACGTGAGATAGACTACTAGGGCGCGATTGATTCCCTCCCCGGCAACGGCGCCAATTTGTTAAGGAGGTAAGTCGAGTACAAATAATAAGATGTAAATATGTAAATCGACTCCTAGCCTATGCAAATAATTACAAGACTTCCTCCCGTTGTAGTGGAAGGGTAGTCAGGATCGATCCACGAGGAGGCGTGTCAGCGGGATCCTAGTAGCTTTAGAAATCTCACGTCCGCGTCGACCAGAAGCCTTGATTTCGACCTTGGGCCTCGATGTCGACCTCGGTTGTCGATGTTCTCTACAACAGAAGACCTGCAAAGACAAAAACAAGTGGTCGATATCGACTAGTGGGGGTCGATATCGATGTCAGTCCACGAAATCGACTCGCTCAGAAGACTGCTAGTCGATACAGAAGGGTCGATATCGACGTCTAAGGGGTCGATATCGATGTTCAGCAAACTCCGCAGCGATGTTCATCGTCGACTCAGAAAACTATCGACGAACTCAGTGGTCGATATCAACGTCTGGGGTCGATATCGATGTCTTCATGCAGTGTGTTAGTTTCTTGTCGGCAAAGAAAGGCCGAAGATTTGAGACTGGAGAGAGAAGCAATGAACAGAAATAACAGTGGGTTTGGGTGTGTATAAACTATGTAAAAAGGCAACTCCTAGGATTAGGGTTTACCACAACGTTAACCAATGCATGCAATGAGATAAATAAGACGGACAATTGCGCTATTTCACCCGAGGGACAAGCTTTCGCCGTACACCAACTCTTAGGATTACTCTTGCAAATAAACCTAATTGTCTCTACCAATTTTATGTTTATAACTCAAGTTGTTAGCATGAATCCCTTTTCTTTCGATTAGGACTAAACATAGAATTGTAGGAGGAGAGATAGACACAACGATATCAACATCAAATACTTACCTCAAGCGCGCATGGCTAACGTCGGGCTCACCCCGAACCTAAGAGCTTTGGGGAACTACTCGCTTCTCATCATGGAACTCATTGTTTGAAGGGAAGAAACTTGCATTAAAATAAACTTCGAAGCTTTACAACTCAACGTCAACTTTCGCAAACATCAAACCCTAAAACTTCTCTCTAACTCTAACTCTATTGTCTATTGTCTTTGTCTTGGTTCAATCGATTGTTCTGGGATTGGATGATCTAACATATCAGCCCCTAAGGCTTTATTTATAGACTACTAATCCGCGCTATCCGAGGATTGTAACTCCTATCTAAACTATTAACTCTATCCGAACACTTTAGGATAGGTCTTTTATTTTGATAAAACTTAAAGGAAAAGATAATAAACAACTGCTAATATCTAAAAGAACGAGATAACTCATGGCTTTGATGATAGACTTCACAATCCGAGCCTCAAAATCGGATTTATCTTCTGTCAAGGTAGGGTCGATATCGACACCAGAGGTCGATATCGATGCTTGTGTTTCTGCTCGACTTGTCCAACTCCAGTCGATGTCTATGACGATGGTCGATATCGATGCATGTGTGTCGATATCGAGGCTTCTAGTCTGGTTTGTGTGGCTTATCTCGACACTCAGAAGTCGTGTCGAAATTCAGGGTCGATATCGATGTCTCCAGTCGATATCGACCTCTTCTCAGCTTCACTTGGCTTGTTCGTTTTGACTCCGATTTCATCGAATTCCTGCATAGTTAGCTCAAAACTCGTGCAGACTCTATTTCTTACACTTTAGCTCATTCTTACACAAGATCATATGCTTTTGAAACTTTTATTTGGAAATCGAATGAAATATGAAGTCAAAAGATGCAATAAATAAAGGTACAATTATGTACATCAAGCGGTATTGTAGAATGAGAGGTGGAAGGAGGAGAACGAGTAGCCCTCAGATCAGGCGAAACAAGAGACCGTGCTCATCTGAGATTTACAAAATTTGGCTGAAATTTGAGGCGGAAAAAAAATTCCGCCAAATAAAACATATAAGCAATGATAGTATTTATTTTGATCCGAAAAAAGTTTCCGCCAATCTATCTATTTATTATTCTATTATTATTATTATTATTATTATATGTTTTTTAAAATACTTTTAATGGATATTTACTAATCTACCAATATTATTATATTTTTTATTTTGTTTCAAAACAAATCAATCAAAAAAAATTTTAAGCACAATGATTAGTTAAAAATAATTTTTTTCAGCACAATGTTTAAAATAGTACTGCTATTTTGATGAATGGTTTGGAGTTTATTTAATATTGGAGGCACTAAATATGTTCCTTATATAAGTAGTTATTAAATTAAATTTGAGTTTATATGTTTTATATCAATTGTTATATGCTAATTATTTAGTTCATATTTGTACAAATTGATGCACAATTTTTTATTATTATTACCTACTTTTAGTTCAAATATTCTCCCTTTTATTATTCATTAATTGGATATTTGTTTGATTAATATTATTTTAATTATTTATTTTCAATGGATAGAATAATGTTCAAGAAACATCTATTATATATTATATATTATATATTATATATTATATATTATATATTATATATTATATATTATATATTATATATTATATATTATATATTATATATTATATATTATATATTATATATTATATATTATATATTATATATTATATATTATATATTATATATTATATATTATATATTATATATTAAAGGAGAAGTTGTCTGAGACACATGTCAGCTTCTCCTTAATCGTAGTCGTATAAACCAATCACAAATTTTTGAAATAATCAATATATGCATAAGATAAAATTTTATTATTACTCTATTTAATCAATATATCTATATATGCAATAGATAAAATTTGACCCAATTTGATTAGATATGGATATATTTTTAGAAGATATTAACTAATTTTAAAATATGTGCATAAGATAAATTTTTATTCTAACTGTATTTAATAAATATGTCTATATATGCATAAGATAAAATTTGACCCAGTTTGATTAGATATGGATATTTTTTAGAAGATATTAACTAATTTTAAAGACTATTATATAAGATAAGATTTTACCTATTTTCACTATATATGAACATATATTTTTAGAAGATAATAATTTTATCAATATATTACATGGACATACTAATTAAATAACTTTATCAATAACTTCATCAATATGAACATATTTTTAGAAGATAAAAAATTTTCACGAAATTGAAATAATACTTAGCATGGTCATAATAATTAAATAAATTTATCAATGTATTTATCAAAATGAAGAAGATAAAAGCTTTTGGATAAATTGAAATAATACTAAGCCGTGTAAAAATTATCAACTTATGGAATTCAATAAGAAATAAAAGTTCCCTATATATCTTGAAAGTATTGATATATTTATGAGATATATTTTTGGATTTTATACATATATATAATTATTGATAGATTTTTAGATTTTGACCTATATATAGTTTAGATTGTTAATGTTATTTCACAAACGTTGACGTCTAACCCTTCTATTTGGTGTTGTTATTGCAGGTTATTTACGACTTTGTTTACAATTTCCTTGGTAAGGATTTCGAAATAATGTGTTGATTGGTTACAAGGTATGTTATTTTGGTGTTTCCACTAATATATACTATTTTTTCATATGTTGTTTCATATGTTGTCAATAAAGTATAAATTCATTCAGATTTAAGAAATTATAGTTTTTCATATGTTGTTTCCACTAATATACACTTGAGATCGCACTGAGAGAGTGAAGGAGATCACCTCATCATCAACGGATGCCTCGACGTCTTCTTCGACCTTTGATTCAACAGAGAAAGAGAAGGGTTGAGAGAGGAGGGAACCAGATGAATGAAACAATTGGGATGGAAGGACCGAGGTGAGTTTTTTTATTGGTTTACCTTCAATTAATGAAATGCATACAATATTTTGGGTTTTTGGAATGCCGAACCGGTACCCCAATTTTGAAATCCTTTTTCATTTTGAACTCCCTCCTAAAATTTTATTTTATCCTTGAATTCCCTCATAAAATCCCTTTTTTTCCTTTTTTCACACCCTAATTTATAAAAGGCGGTCCAATAAATTTATTTAATGTTGAAAACATCATAAAATTTTCAAAATCATTTTAATATGCTTTATATACAATAATTTTGAATCCATTATATTTAAAATAAACACAAGTCATACTTACCAAAAATATAAATAAAAATATTTCATAGTCATACTTACCAATAATATTAATAGATAAATATATATATTTAATAAGTTCTATTTTATTTATATCTCGATTATTTTTTGGTGGAAATAATTATTTATATCAAAATTAATTATTTAATAAGTGTTGTTTTATTTAGCTATATTATTTTTTGAGGCCAAAATAATTTATTAAAATATTATGTAGCCACAAGTCATCCGTACGGACCGTACATAGATATTTTAGTAAACTAACGTAATAAATATATACTATATATTTAATAAAAAATATTATTAAAATATTATTAAAAATCAATTATGCATTAAATTACATGAGATTCAATTAATGATAGATTAGGAGTCGTTGATTTATATCCTTTTATTCAATCTCAATGGTCGATTAAACCACTCTCTTTCTATCTTCAATCCCCTAAAACCGCAATTGATGTTCGCCTCCTTCTCAACTTCCCGCTTCCACAGATCTCTCTCGCTAGCCCTCATTCCCGCTCAGATCTCAACCCCTCTCCCTTTTGTTCTGCGTTTGGCCGCTTCTCCGACGCCAAGCCCGACCCAATAACGGCGAACCATGGCGACGTCTAGCAGCTAACGAGAAGGAGGCGTGAACCTCTGACTTCGAGCGTTTAACGCCAACGCCGAAACCTGACTGGCTTTGAAGACCGACATCGATGACTAGTTGATACCGCCGGATCTTGAATTTCTCAACCACCGAAGCTGCAGCCTTCTGGTGAACCTGACGCCAGTCTGCGAGACCACCTCGAGCCTCTTCATCTTGAATCGAAGATGAGTATAACTTCTGAATCCCTGCTTTAATTGACTGGTTTGGTTAGAATATTGAATTGAGAAATTAAATTGAAGTATGAATTGTGTCCCCGAGTCCTTAGGCTTGGCGCGTTGTTTTGATTAAGACTAGTTTTGGTTAAATTTGATTAAGACTATGTTTTGACTTATGAGTGTGGATACTTGGTGTTTGTTAATCTTATAGTCATTGGACCTGGACTCAATATGCTGCCTGCTTTAGAATAAGTAAAAACCTTTTAATTCCTTTTGCTGCTATTTGGATGTGTGGGCTGAATGATGAAGAAGTAATTGGTAATCTTAAAGTACTTTTTCATCGTTTGAATGATGAAGGTGTAACGGCCCAAATTATGAAATCCAGGTTACGTTTAGAGGGAAAAAGTATCCCCTGTCAGATCTTAGCAATCCAAGTACGAGCTGTTTATTTGTTCTCTTCAAGTTATATCTCTGTTTAAGGCTTACAGATTTAATGATATAATTCAAAAAAAAGGATTTCAAACTCTTAAAACAATCAAATAATCCAATCATAATATGTGCTTCCGTACGGGGACCTGTCCTAATTCAACTGGTCAAAACTCAAGAGACAAAACGGGTTTAAATTAATATAAATATACATTGCTTCTAAATGTCTGACTAAATCAAAACAGTTATAAAGTCAAGTTTGTACGATCTTCTTAACACTCTCGTCCCATGAGAAAACCCCGCCATAGAAGCAATTCAGCACGCAAAAGGAAGCGAGTACCTGAAACTAACCACGAAGTCAGGCCAAGAGACGCATGCGGACCCTAAAGACCTCGCTGAGGACATATAATACGCCTATACCTAAAATAAAGGATGTCTTAGTGCAGTACGAAATTTAAATCACACAAGCATGCTGACAGTTTATATATGCAAAAAGCGATTAAATGGATCCACATAGAATGCCAAGTGGCATATCCCTCTTCTACCTCTGCACCCCTTCCCGTTAGTGCAGAGACGGGCCAATTCGGTGCTATAGCATAGCAATTTCCTCGTGGTGGTGCACAAACCACGACATCATCATATCATATCATCTCATTGCTTGCCCGATGGTGATGGGCTATCATATCATGCTTAAATCGACTCGATTGACACAGGGCAAAACCGATGGGGATAGGCTACCATATAACCCTAGCAAAAACTCTAGGACTATCACAAATAACGGTCGTTCTGTTTCAAACGCATAAAGAATAGGGATGCTCATTCATAAGTGCAAGTCCTAAGCATGATACTACATGACATGCTTTTATGCATATGCAATACCTACATACTATATGACACATCAGGCATGAGGTCCTGGTTACTGAGTAAGCTCCCGTAGGAAACTTACCTGGAGTCTTCATGTCCAATTAGCCAGCAATTAAGCCACTCAGAGAATCATCCATCAGCTAGTAAGCCACTCAGAGAATCATCCAATCACACTAGCAAGTAATAAGCAGGGAATAACTCATCAATACATATTTAATCAACATACAAACAGGTTTCCAAGTCATCACCAGACTAAATAATATTTTATTCAAGTAATCCCGCACTCTCAACATGACCATCATTCTCAATTAACCTTGTTCCCATCAAGTATTTATAAGTCAAGAGATCACACAATATCACTCATATGTTTATCCAAATAATTAAGCATTGCACTTCATAAGATTCACTAATCATGCTTATGTTGTCAAGTAACCAAGCAAGTAGGATATTTCACATAAAAGACGTTGTTAACATGAACCCGAATTAGCCTCCTTTCCAAGATTTCATTGTCTAGTTATTACCAAATCGATCGCTCATCACTTATTAAATTCAATTATAGGATTTATATCTAAGTCATCTATTTACAAACAATATTAGTTCTCATTCTATAGCTTAGATAATCTAGTCAAACTATTTAATCAATTTAAACACACTCAAATAACGTCACAACTGATAAGTCATCATAAGTAATTTTACAAGCATAACAAGTTATCACAACATCTTTTCTATCATCTTACCCATATCTATACTTAAGTCGGTTCCTCTAAGAAAATTCATGTCTCATTCCACCTTATTAACTTAGGCCAAGTCATCTATAGAATACCTCAAGTTGGTTATCCTATTTATAGACCCTCTAGTGATAAGTTAACAAATCTTCAAGGATAAACAATAAGGTCATATATCAACCACCACTATTTGTTAAGGAGTGTAGTAAAGTTACTTCCACTAGTCAACCGATAGATAAAGATCAAGTTAACCTTATTTGTAGATTATAACATGTTCAACGAGGAGAGTAAGATAAGTTGACATCTAAGAAATCATTTATAACCTCATTTGCGCATAAACACTTAAACAAGGTCATGAATCACCAAAATAGGTTTACAAGTCAACCTTTATGTCCTCCAAAACATTTAGTCATATCTTAAATACTTACTATATCATTTTAATAATAAAAGTTGATGATACTACTCTTAATCTACTAACACAAATTATAATAAGCGTTTACTCAATTGGTTCATTCCAAACCGATTGTACAATAATTTACATTTCATCCATATAAGCTAGTAGTGTTCCACACAAGATTTAACAAACAAGCTCATAAGATCCAGTAAAGATGTAATTAAGTAAAGCGTTTCAATTAAGTTTTACTTATAAAAATAGGGGACTACTTTTTAGAATAAGGGTAAATTGCTTTTCAGAACAGGACGAAAATACCCTTACAATTAAATTAATTTACACACTCACCCACATTACCCTAGCCCACCCAATTCACTCATTTCCCTCACAGCCCTCACGCAAGCTCACATCCCTCACACGCCAAAACGTCGCTTGAGCCAAGAATCTCCACTTTCAACTCCTACAAGTGAAGGTAGCACATCCAAATCAAAGATCTATCGACATTAAGGTACAAATTTGTCAATGTCATGGTGATTTTGAGTTGAATATTGTGGTTTTAGGGGATTTTGGTGTTTTAATGTTTAGATTTGAGATTTGGGACGAAACTAGGGTGATTTTGTTGTATTTGTTATGAAAAAAGTAGTTTGAAGGTGTATAATAGTCAGATCTACCATTTATGAAGGTAAAAAATTAAGTTTTCGAAGGTGGGTTATCTGTTGGGTAGCGCAGTCGACGAAGGTTGAAGACGCACTGGTCGCTGCGACCATATGCAGCACTGGTCGCTGCGACCATGTGCAGCACTGGTCGCTGCGACCAAGTAGATGATGGTCGCTGCGACCATGTGGCTTGTGGTCGCTGCGACCAGTTGATATGCAGTAAATTTTTTTTTGTTGTGTTTGATCCTCCTTGATTTGTTGTGTATGTTTGATCCTTGATTTTTTCTGGTTGTGTTTGATTCTTGATTTGTTTTATATTCATAAGTTTTTTTTGTGATTTATTTCGAAATAGATTGTGGGTAAATAATTTGTGGAACGAAATTTGCGATGTGTGCTGATTGTTTGTTTTGCTTACAGATGGATAGACGATCAGCATTACACGCATCGGCACGGTGTCAGCGCGCCACCGCTCGGGCTACACGAGAGGCGGATCCGGCCGATGACGATATGATACCGGAGCAGACGGCATCGGCGGCTCCGGATGCGCCAGAGAGTTCTAGGCGACGGCCTAGAGCCTCGAGAAGTAGGCGGCAACAGGGCGCAGGTCCGACGATAGCACCACTGCTGACGTGTCCAGCTCCGGGAGGTCCTCGTATTCCGGATCTTCTTTTGGGGTTTGAGGGACACATCGCTCATGCCATTTGGGCTGGGATGGTGAGTAAAATCTTATTAACGTTATTTATTGTATATACGCATGTTAAATTTCATAAAATATATATTCTTATCATCTATGATTGATGTATGTTTTGATAGGACCGGGAACCACTGAAGCTTCATATTCGTACGACACAGCTGTCAAGGTGGGTTTTGGACGAGAACCTGCCGTGGGTAGATATTGTGACAAGCAGTGGTTTGACCCATCTACAGACTTCGATGTACAGTAAACATAACGGAAGTCTTGTGGATGCGTTTGTTGAGCGCTGGCATCCAGAAACGAACTCATTTCATATGTCGTTCGGAGAGATGAGTATCACGTTGCACGACGTGTATTATTTACTGGGGATCAACATTACTGGAGACGTAGTCTCACATCGTATGGATCCGAAGGTAGTGTTGCGAGAGCTGGTGGAGGAGTTGCAGATAGATGCGCAGGAGCTTGAGGATCACCAGATAGGGAGGCGGGGGTTCCCATATGAGTTTCTGGTTAGCCAATGTGAGGACGAGAACGCTTTATATCTGCCACCCGAATCAATTGCAACTTGCTTCCTCCTCTACCTTCTGTGTTCTACCCTGTTCACTGACAAGACACAGAACAGGCTTTCTCTATCTTACCTCCCACTGTTGCGCGATCACAGCCGGGTGAGCACCTTATCATGGGGTTCTGCTACTCTAGCATATTTGTACCACCGGCTGGGAGAGGTATCTCGTAGAGATTGCAGCCAAATGTGTAGTTGCATTACACTACTCGAGGTGCGTATCAACATTAATTTCCAATATTTCATAATTTTTTGTTATAAATTTTTAATGTTGATCATATAATTTTTTTTTATGGAAATAGGCTTGGATTTATGCATATTTTCCAACATTTCGTCCTACAAGATCGAGTGATTGGGATAGGGACACGGAGCCATTCGCATGCCAATGGAAAAATGCGACTCTGCCTACTCCTCCGTACCCTAACTACAGAAAATTGTTGGATGGGCTGCAGGCGAATGAGGTATGCGTATATTTCATATTCATTGATAATGTAGACCCAGTTTTGAATAAAGTAGATTGAGCAGATAGGAGATGATTTGATCTGTTTGAATGCACACAGGTGGATTGGATGCCGTATGGGGATGTCGACTTTTACAGCCCTGATATAGCGCCATCTAGATACCATGGCATAATCTCATGTCTTGATATTAATGAGCCGTATATGCCAGATCGATTCGCGAGGCAATTTGGTCGCCAACAGGGAGTGCCATCTGCGGTCATCCAGCCCACGACTGCTCTGAGGGGTGTGAAGAACATAGAGTACAAGGTGGTCTACGAGACTGGGGCGTGGGCTTGGACTCTTCCCCACATCCACTCCATGTCCATGGACATGATTGGCCCTATGAGTAGGTATGCTGGTGATGTGTCCGACGATTATGCTTCATGGTACGAGCCGCGAACACATCGGTTCGTACATCCCACTTCTGTGCCGGCTTCTGAAGAATCATTGGTAACACTCCATAATTACATATCGCTCTATTTTGCGTTATTATCATTTAATATATTCTCAATACTTAGTCTTGTGCTGCATGAATTTCAGCATATGCAGCGGGCGCTTGACCATCTCACCCCGTGGTTTGCCGAGCATACTAGGCCGCGGGTGCCTGACGACGTCCACCAGAGCATGATGTACGCGGCGATCGAGCTAGGGTATATGGGCTTGAACGAGTACCCTAGTCGCTCTAACTATGAAGTGAGACAAGGTAGCAATACATCTACTGAGAGATGGGGATCATGGAATGACAACCCACCACCAAGTGGTAATGGGGGATCATGAAATGACAACCTACCACCGAGTGGTGGTTGGGGGTGGGGATATTGAGTGACATGGACATCGCGATATATGGTAGACTTAGATGATTATTTGTCGTAGATTTAATGTTTATTTGTCGTAGTCTTAGATAATGTTATTTGTCGTAGACTTTATGTTTATTTAGTATAATGGGAGTTAGGTAGGGGGTATTTCGTAATCGAAAGTCAATATGAAATAATCATATAATATCAAATGTTGGAAGCCAATATAAATAAACATAAACTATCCTGGTAAAACATCAAATGTATAATATGAAGGTATAATAAACTATCAAAGTAAAAGCCTTCTAATTGCAATTAACGACAGTATCATCAATTATCCTTTGGACTTCGCCTCGTTCATACAGATATGCGTCAAGCCGATCTCGGAGGAAGGATTCAAGGCCGGCAGCGCTTTGATCTCGACAATGATGCCAGTTGGGTGCAATAGGAGGCAGGGGTGCATCAGGTATTAGCAATATCTGCGTAGACAAAGAATGCATATCATAATCCGATCAGATAACACTTTCAACTAAAAAAAAGGATTCATATGAATGTTGTACTTACACCACTGAAATGTGCGTACTGCAAACATATCGTATTAATCCCCAACTCTTCATACGCCCAATCGGGTCGGACCGTTAGAGGAGGGACTGTGAACGTAGAATTAGGAGAGAACACAATAAATATGCTGTTAAATGTCGTTGCAACCAACGACCCCATATCGAAGGCTGATAGCCAATACTCAACTGGAGCATCAACACCATCGACAAACTAGTCTAGTGCTTTCGTAACCCTAGCGATGCCGTCGTCGCCGCCTAACCACTGAGCATACAACTGGGGACGATTTTGTAATTCTGTAATCATGCTTCGTCTGATCTCTTCCAGTAATCTTCTTCATCATGGCCTCCTGAACGCGCAATCGCTCTGAATCCACAATTCCCATCAGGTGCCACGCTATATGACTCGTTAACATATTTGTTCATGAATTCTGGAATGGCACCAATGTGCGGACCTGCAACTAGACCAACTAGGGTAGGATTCGCAATCTTCGCTGCAACTACAGCGGGGGACGACTTCTTAGGCAACGGAGGTCTACCTCGACGCCTTTTCACAGGTGTACATTCATCCGACCCGGCTATAGAGGTCTGAATAGGTGTCTCTGCTGGGGCTACTTCATTGTGGATGCTAGGGGGCCTGCCTCGTTTTCTCTTGATCGGAGTCACTGGCATGAGTGCAGACTTTTGACCAGCTGGTGGTGCATTTTGTTCCTTCCGGAGTTGGATATCGGTGTATTCCCACCCACAAAGGTCGCGTTTGTTGAGGCTCCCTCGCGGGCGACCCTTGGTCTGTACCACTTGCGGTTCCTTCAGATTTGTAAGGTGAGGGTTGCGCATGCCATAAATTGTTGTCGCCCATCGATACTGTTCATCTGCAGAAGCTTTTGGGAAGTCGTTGAAGTACAACTCATCAATCAGCGATCTAGCGACCCTGCGCTTTCGATTAGCATCATCATCAAGCTGGTCTGGAGTATCATGAAGCGGGATCTCAAGCTGTGTCCAGAAACGATGCAGCGCCGAACAGGAGATCGGAATATCACGATTCTTATGACGAGCAACTGTGTGGTAGCATGGAAGTCCATATGTCACTTCAATTGTACAGTTACATACGTCGTCACACAGACCATGCAGCTCAGCCTGCTGCTGCTCTTCCATCAACAACTTTATAGCCTTATGAGAAACAGAATGTTGCAGTAACCGAAACACATCTTCAGTTGCTGCAGACGTCATCCCTTTGAGTCGAGATTCTCCAAACGATGCTTTAATTTCACTGATTTGAACCTGAAGAGCTGCATGCATGCTGTCGAAGACAGTATCAAGACTCATTGCTCCCTTTGGAGTCATGAACTCCTTAAATGTGGAATGTGCACTCTCGACTCTGCAATGAATTAGGTACGCATGGAGTAAAGGCATAATATGAAACAAGGTATGAAATATATTTGAATGACAAAAATCAATCATACCTATTAGTGTTTCTGGTTCCCAAATGGAACACCTTATCCGTCCAAGCAGATACAAAATTTTCTTTATAGTTTCTTAACCACTGCCGCTCAAAGTAGTTCACCAACCCTGATCTATTTTTCCAGCTATCACGTAGTCGATTCAATCCACTATCGTACTGCTCTTCGGTCCGTGACCAGAGTAAAGTCATGCACTCTGTCGCAAACTTATCTACAACTGTCACGTCTTTTGTTAGTTTCTTTGCTCTGTCCTCCAAGTTTTTTTGCACATGACGCCGACATAGGATTCGCTTTGTCTGGGGAAAGACAACTGTAATGGAATTAATCAAAGAGAGCTCTCTGTCGGTGGCTATGGCATCAGGAGACCTTCCGACTAAGTTGAGAAGTTCAGCTATGACACCCATAACCCACGAGTAATTTTCAACAGTTTCCCCGCTCATAAAAGCACATGCTATGTTGTAGTTCTTCCACGTAGATGTGATGCCAATGACTTCAAAGAAAGGCATATTGTACCTATTTACATAGTAGAGTGTTAAATAGATATATGAAGCTCTCTAATATGGACATTTGCAATGGACTCAAAAACTTAAACAAGATTGACGAAATGTACCTGTTCACTTTGTATGTCGCATCCATCACAAGTACATAAGGGAATGCCTTCAGGAGCGCGATAGAATCGGGATGTGCCCAGACAATGTCACTCAAAACCGGGGAGTCTGGCGCTGTTCTGTGCCGCACAAAATACTTCAACTCCAGAGCCTTCGCAAAAAATTATTGCGGAACGGTTCTCCCCTGCATACCCTTCTTTCGAAGGCTGCTTCTTATGTTGTAGACCTTGCTTTAGTTTTGTGACATTCCCGGGCTCCTTTTGAAGGGCTAGCAAAATGTTCCTTGGCTTCGCATGGCTTTCGGTCATGGTCTTAATCAACTCATGCTGTACTATTGTAGGCCTTCCGGTGAACGCATGCCCATGCAAACTCTTGTGTAACTCGTGGTTGTGAACTCCTACAATCATCTGAACCTTCCAACATCCCCTTTCAGTCTCTACAACTTTCAACATGAATGGACATCCACGTTTTTTTGTATTCACGCGTTTGTGGACGTCATCTTTCACGGGTTTGTACCACCCTTCTCTCTCGCAATACATCCATGTCCGCCCAAGTGTAGTCGCATCACTCTTTATGACACGTCTGATCACAATGCACATCTGATTGGATTTGCCCTTCTTCTTCACCCATTCTATAGCTTCCTCCCTACTCTTGAATGTTTCATTAGTAGTAAACTGTTCAGTGTAATCTGCTGACATTACCTGCACAGGCTCCGTGGGCACTTCAATCTGCTCTGATTCATTCCGATCCATCTGCATTTGCGCTGATGTTGGGCTATCTATCTATCTATCTATCTACCTACCTACCTACCTACCTACCTACCTACCTACCTACCTACCTACCTATCTACCTAGCTACCTACCTAGCTATCTACCTAGCTACCTACCTAGCTACCTACCTATCTACCTACCTATCTATCTATCTATCTATCTATCTACCTATCTATCTATCTATCTATCTATCTATCTATCTATCTATCTATCTATCTATCTATCTATCTATCTATCTATCTATCTATCTATCTATCTACCTATCTACCTACCTATCTACCTATCTACCTACCTATCTACCTATCTACCTACCTATCTACCTATCTATCTACCTATCTATCTACCTATCTACCTATCTATCTATCTATCTATCTATCTATCTATCTATCTATTTATATCTATCTACCTAATTTATTTCAATTCATAACATTAACTTTGTATATACTTTATTTATTAACCCCATTATTATAATAAATCCAAACTATATTATAATGCAATTTCGTTAACCCTAATAATATAATGCAATCCCTTTTAACCCTAAAAAATTTCATTAACCGTAAACAATTTCATGAACCTTACTAACTAACAAACCCTACAAAAAGATTGCAATTTTGAAAGTTTGAAAGTTTGTAATTTTATATTTCAAGAATTAATGTTATGTTACAAAAGTCATAGTCTCGTCTAGAACATCGTCAATACATAATAAGGATGATACATACCCGACGGAAAAATAAAGTTTTATAAAGGTAGTAGAACATTCGACACATAATAAGGATGATACATACCCGACGGAGTTCGAATTTCAGCGATATGTCTTCGAGGCCTTTACTCAACTCATCGTTCTCTTTCGACATGTTGACAACTTAATTCTATGCTTGATAACACCGCACGGCTAGTTTTCGAATACCCACGTATCTTATATAGGCGACGTAGGGTTTTTATTCAACGTAGTATCTGGTCGCAACGACCATGTCACAAATGGTCGCAGCGCCCAGTAAACATATGGTCGCAACAACCATGTCAAATACGGTCGCAGCGACCAAGTGCGCAATGGTCGCTGCGACCAGTTATGTTGATGGTCGCTGCGACCAAGTGTAGGTTCAAAAAAAAAAGGTCGTTGCGACCATTTCACTAATGGTCGTTGCGACCAAATGGCATGCGCTAAACGGCAATTTTTCCTTGCGCTAAACAGAAATCGTGTAAAAATATATTAACCCAAAAGGATAAGTTATCTTGTTAGTCAAATTGGATTTATACTATTTATTAACTCATTAAAACAATTTATCCACATTATGTAGAACAAAATAAAAGGCAGACAAGTTAAATTCAAGGCCAACCAAGAACTAAGCCCGAGAGATATACCCTTGTTCAAACAGAAAGGAGAGATGGGTGGGTTGAAGTTGTTATGCGGAGATCGGTTGGAACAAGAAGGCTCAAGGCTTGCAATTCAGTCCGACCCGAGTTCATTGGGCATCGGGATGCAACTTGGACTCGGGCTCCATTGGGATCGAGAAGGGAGTGACGGGGAGAGCCGAACGTAGACTCGGTGCTCGGCCCCGAATCCGCTAGTCCTGGCGGCAACAGGTTGAAGCACTGCCCCAGCCTTGAGGACGGTGGTGCTCCTTCGACTGCAACTCCGACCACAAAAGCAAGGAGTTCGGGGTTGTTGGCATGAACTCCGACATCGAAGCCCCAAATCCGACAGCGAGAGGTCAGGAGAGGAGAAGAGCGTCGAATCTGCTCTCGACTACATCGGGTGCAGCGAGGAAGCTCCAAATGCCGGTGATGGAGCAACGGGCTGAGTCCGACGACAGAATGAGGGAGGATCTAGAACATATGGGGTCGAGAGCGGGTGTGAGGACCGAGATCAACGGGAGCCATGGGAGGAGAAGGCCGCTCGAGAGAGAGAGAGAGAGAGAGAGAGAGAGAGAGAGAGAGAGAGAGAGAGAGAGAGAGAGAGAGAAGCGACGACGGGAGTGGCGTGAAGGGAGAGAGGAGTGGCCATGATGGAGCTTTGATCAGATCCGAAAGAGAGAGAGAGAGAGAGACCAAGAGGAGGAGAGTGAAGTGTGAGATATGGAGGAGATGAGAATGGAGCAGCCATGGGAGCAGCCGATGTGCTCAGATCTGAATGAACAAAAGGGGCGACTGTATAGTAAAAGAAACGGGTAAGGGTTAGGGCGGAAGTGGGGTTTATATACCCGGAGAATTAGGGTTAGCATATTAGGAAAAATTACAAAAATCATTCCGCTATTTTTTGTTTTGTAAAATTTCCAACCCAATAAATAACAATATTCATCCCAATATTTTCAAGAAAAAGAAATAAAATCATATTTTAAAATTTTGGTTCTTTACAGAAGGATTCAACTAGTAGCCTTTATGATACTTAGTTGTAAGGTGATTCACATTCTAAATTTGAATTTATACTGCTAATAATTCCCCTTTGCAATTTTAGTTTTTGCATCTAAATTCGTACTTCTTAGTTTTGCCTATATTCTTTGTGGACGTAATGGTTTATTTGTTCTATAAACTGGCCAATATTGTTCTCTAGATGGACAAGTGTGCTTCTATTGTATCATTAATGGCTCCGAGTCCTTAGGCTCGTTGAGTTGCTTTGATTAAGATTGGTATTATTTTCTATTTTGATTTTCAGGTTTGATCTTGATATCTGTTTGATCTTGGAGAAGGGAAAAGGGGGCTGATAATGGTTTGATTTTTCTGATTAGGGTGTATTTGCAGATGAGTTGGTTTGATTTCAAGAGTTGTTTTGTGTATAATGTAACCTTATTTAATTTACTCCTCAAGTTTGGACATGTTGGTGCGACTTCTTATATATGTGGTATAGAATCTGGTGAAGAGGACTAGAAATCAAAAGAATGTCTTAATTAGGTAGACACTAGTATAGAGATTGCAATATAATGAAAAAGAATAGTTTATATTTGCAAATTAGTAACGAGGTATTGAGTACATGCAATTTGGTGCAGTTCCTATGGTGCTACTTCTAATGGGCAAATGTGTAGATTCACAGATGGATGTTTTAGACGGTGATGATGATTTGAAGGAAATGGAGGAGTTCAAGAGAAAGATTGAGCTTGAGGCATTAGAGAGAAAGCTTGAACCAAAGACGGATTGAGAACGAGGCAAAGCATAAGCATTGTTGAGCACAATAGAGAGGAATCACTCCAATGGAGGTGTGAGAAGAATGGATTCTTGTCGTTGTTTGTTATTTACAAGCAATTTGAATGGATTCTTGTTGTCATTTGTTATTTGCCTTGGCATTGACAATTATATAGTTTTATGTATATTTTTTTTTATCCAGATAGTTTTATGTATTTAATTTATATTTGTAAGCAACATTACTTATTAATAGTGTATACACATTCATATGTATGAATGTAATTTATTTTGTTTGGTGACTGAATGGAGGAAAAAACAGGGTTATAAGAGGTAAAGTCTACAATGAAATTAACAATGGATTTAGCCAGAAATTAGCAATGGATTTAACCAATAAAATTAGCGATGGATTTAGCCACAAAATAAGTCTTGGATTGAACAGTAAAAAGCGCCATGGATTCGGCAACGAAAATAGCCATGGTTTTGGCAATTACAGATGTTTATGACTAATTTCATCGCTATAGCCATGACCTTGGGAGACCGACAACAACCACGACTTTTGCAATGACTAATTGTGTTCGTGCTAATTTAATTGCTAAATTTGGTGAGTTTTTGCCATATAAGTAGCGACAAGAGTGATATTTCCTCGCTAAATGGTTGTTTCAATGACAAAAATATTTCTCGTAAAACATCAACATATGGCGAGGAATTGAAAATTTTCTCGGTAATAAATATGAGCAATTTTCCATATTTCACCCAAGTCAATAACATCAAAAATGAAGTTTCCTCGCTGATTAATATGTTTAGCGATAATTTGTTTCCTCGAGAAATACATACTTTTAGCGGGTAATTACAAAATTTGTCACTAATAAAATTGGTGGGTTACACATAATTCCCACCAAACAAATAACGACAAAAGTAAAAATTCCTCAATGAATGTATTTTTAGCGATGAAAACATTCCTTAATAAATGCGCCAAATTCATCGCTATTTTCCTTATGGTTTATGTGACCACATTATACTAACAATTAGCGACGAGTCAAAAATTTTGTCGTTGAATACCACTTTTAACGAGGAATTTATGTTTCTTGCTAAAGTCCACCTGCCATTTTATGAGGAGCGGATATGTTCGTCGCCAAAGACCATATTTACCGATGAAAAATAATTCATTGCTAAAATTTTGTTCGCTAAAAGGCTTTTCTGTTGTAGTGGCTACTCCGCTGCCGCTTCCTTGCCCACTCCCGTAACCTCCAGTGTATCCTCCCACCCCGCCAGTGGTTAAAGAAATAGCAATTCTCTAATATTAGATTATTGAAAGAAAAACAATCATCTATTATAGGAAAACTAAAATGGGAGGTGAGATTCTTACAAGCCTCCAATATTACATTGTTGGAAGCCTATATAAATGGGAAAGTTTTCATTTGTAAATTCAATCCAAAACCACAGAGAGAAAAGCTTAGTTTAAAGCATTAAACAAAGAGAAGCTTTCGGGAGAATTTTCTGCGTAAAATTCCAAAGTGTAGTTTTGGGTGTGGGTGTTAAGTAATTGAGTTGTAATCACGTTATCATTCTATAAAAGTTTTGCAGCAGATTAGAAACATCTCGTGTGTGTTTTCTATCATTCTCATTCTCATTATTCTGATTTTCGGGAAAGTAAAACGTATTTTTCTCTACAATCGGTATCAGAGCGAGGTTATAAACAATCAACATAAAGTCAGATTTGAGTGGGAGCAATGGCCGCAGAAGATAGAAAGGTGAAACTAGACAAGTTCGATGGTGCAGATTTCGGATTTTTGGAAGATGCAAATCGAAGATTATTTGTACTAGAAAAATCTTTATCAACCTCTGTCATAAAAGAAGCCAGAGGGCATGAAGGATGAAGATTGGAATCTTCTTGATAGACAAGCCCTTGGAGTTATCCGACTGACGTTATCACGCAATGTTGCATTCAACATAACAAAGGAAACAGCCATGACAGGTCTTATGGTAGCCCTTTCTAATATGTACGAGAAGCCATCTGCCTCTAACAAAGTTCATTTGATGAGGCAATTATTCAATTTATGAATGGCAGAAGGCGCATCAGTAGATCAACATCTCAATGAACTCAACACAGTCACAACCCAGTTGAGTTCAGTTGGGATTGAATTTGATGAGGAAGTACGAGCCTTGATACTTTTGTCTTCTCTTCAAGATAGGTGGAATGCTACTGTCATGGCTGTGAGTAGCTCATCAGGAAGCAATAAATTAAAGTTCGATTATGTTCGTGATCTGGTGCTTAGTGAAGAGATCCGACGATGAGGTTTGGGTTAATCATCAACCTCTTCAGTTTTACGTACAGAGTCAAGAGGGAGAAATTCAACCAGAGGAAATGGACAAGGAAGATCAAACAATCAAGCCAGACGAAAAGACAAGAAGTCGAGGTCAAGGAATCCCAATAGTTCCTCTAGCTCGAAGACCATCAAGTGTTGGAATTGTGGGAATACCGAGCACTACAAAAATCAATGCAAAAGCGCTCAACAAAAACAAGAGACGGAGGTGGAGGCAAATGTTAGCTTTAATTCTAGAGAAGATGATGCATTGATATGTTCCTTGGAGAGGAAGGACGAATCTTGGGTGTTAGATTCTGGAGCATCATTTCATGCTATTTCAAAGAAAGAGCTCTTTGATAACTATGTCCCGGGGAACCTTTGAAACGTATATCTTGGCGATGATCAACCTTTTTCAATTATCGGCAAAGGTGAAGTGAAAATTAAGTTGAATGGTTTTGTTTGGGAGCTAAAGGACGTTCGACACATTCCTGATCTAAGAAAGAACTTAATATCAGTAGGGCAATTGGCAGATGAAGGCTACAATACAATTTTCAATGGTGATAAATGGAAGATTTCAAAGGGTGCAATGACAATAGTTCATGGAAAGAAGAGCGGTACTCTTTACATGACAACAGGGGCACATCGCTCAATTGCAGTTGCATCAGGAAATGAAGATTCCAAAATGTGGCACCAGAGACTTGGCCACATGAGTGAGAAAGGTATGAAACTCATGCATTCGAAGGGAAAGCTTCCAAGTCTACGCTCAATAGACATGGGCATGTGTGAAGATTGCATACATGGAAAGCAGAAAAGGGTAAGCTTTCAAACAAATGGCAGATCTCCAAAGAAGAATCGGCTAGAGCTTGTCCACTCTTATGTTTGGGGGCCAACCACTACCTCATCCATTGGTGGAAAACACTATTTTGTGACTTTCATCGATGATTACTCTCGGAAAGTATGGGTGTACTTTCTAAAACACAAGTCTGAAGTTTTTGAGGCTTTTAAAAGATGGAAAGCTATGGTTGAAAATGAGATAGGCTTAAAAGTTCAAAGGCTTAGAACCGACAATGGTGGCGAGTATGTAGACTCCATGTCAAAAGCTTTTGTTATGAGAATGGTATCCGAATGGAGAGAACGGTTCTAGGTACACCTCAGCAAAACGGTGTAGCTGAGCGTATGAACCGAACATTGACAGAAAGAGCCAGAAGCATTCGTATACAGTCAGTTCTACCGAAGCAGTTCTCGGCAAAAGCAGTCAATACAGCATGTTACTTGATCAATTGAGGTCCCTCGGTTCCGTTAGATTACCAAATACTAGAAGAGGTATGGAGCGGTAAAGAGATAAAACTTTCGCACTTGAAATTTTTTGGTTGCGTAGCATATGTGCATATTAGTGATCATGGCAGGAATAAGCTTGATCCGAAATCTAAGAAATGCACTTTCATCGGCTATGGCGAGGATGAGTTTGGCTATCGCATCTGGGATGATGAAAAGAAGAAGGTGATCCGTAGCAGAGATGTGATTTTCAACGAGTCAGTCATGTATAAGGACTTGACAAAAAGTGACGCCATTAATTCAAAGCAGAGTGGCCCAGTATTTGTTCTAGAACCGATCACAATAAATCCTCAGCCAGAGGAGCACGTTGGGGAAAGTAGTGCACAACAGTCTAACACGACACTACCTTCTACTCCAACTCCTGTATTGAGAAGGTCTTCTCGGCCGCATGTGCCTAACAGGAGATATATGAATTATTTGTTGATGACTGATGGAGGGGAGCCCGAATGTTATGATGAAGCTTGTCTGAGCAGTGAAGCAAGCCAGTGGGAGCTTGCAATGAAAGATGAGATGCAGTCTTTGACTTTTAACCAAACGTGGGAACTTACTGAGTTGCCCATAGGGAAGAAGGCACTTCACAACAGGTGGTTGTACCGGGTGAAAGATGAGCATGATGACTCTAAGAGGTACAAAGCTCGACTAGTTGTCAAAGGATTTCAGCAAAAGGAAGGTGTTGACTACACAGAGATTTTTGCTCCCGTTGTGAAGCACACTACTATTAGATCAGTGTTGAGTATTGTTGCCGCTGAAGATCTCCATCTTGAACAGTTAGATGTGAAAACTGCATTTCTTCACAAAGACTTAGATGAGGAGATATACATGCATCAACTAGAAGGTTTATCAGAAAAGGGAAAAGAGAAGATGGTGTGCAGACTCAAGAAGAGCTTGTATGGCCTAAAGCAAGCTCCAAGACAGTGGTACAAAATGTTTGATGGCTTCATGCACAAGGAAGGTTACAAGAAGTGTAACGCCGACCATTGTTGCTACGTCAAAAGATATCAGTCTAGTTATATCATTTTACTCTTATATGTTGATGATATGTTGATAGTGGGTTTTGATATGAATGATATCAGAAGGTTGAAGAACCAGTTATCAAAAGAGTCTGACATGAAGGACTTGGGTCCAACAAAGAAGATTCTTGGAATGCAAATTACAAGAGATGGTCAGAAAGGGACAATGCAGTTGTCTCAGTCAAAGTACATCAAACATGTCTTGCAAAGGTTCAACATGGGTAATGCCAAACCAATTGGGACACCCTTGGCTAGCCATTTTCGCTTATCCAAGGATCAGTCTCCTAAAACAGAAGAAGAAATAGCTCTCATGGCTAAGATTCCTTATGCCTCAGCCATCGGGAGTTTGATGTATGCAATGGTCTGTACAAGACCAGATATTGGACAAGCAGTGGGAGCTGTGAGTAGGTTTATGTCAAATCCCGGGAAAGTTCACTGGGAAGGAGTGAAATGGATTCTAAGGTATCTACAAGGAACGACAGAAAAATGTTTGTATTTTTGTAAGGGTGAATTAAAAGTACGAGGCTATGTAGATGCTGACTTTGGAGGCGAAGTCGATCATTGGAAGAGCACAACCGATTACATATTCACTGTCGGAAATACAACTGTTAGTTGGATGTCAGAATTGCAGAAGATTGTTGCTCTATCGACTACAAAGGCTGAGTATGTAGCAGTGACTGAAGCTAGAAAAGAGATGATATGGCTTCAAGGTTTGTTAACAGAGCTAGGATTCGTGCAAGATAATAATGTGTTGTACAGTGATAGTCAGAGTGCAATACACTTGGAAAAGAATTCAGCGTTTCATTCAAGAACCAAGCACATTGGACTTCGATACCATTTTATCAGATCGTTGTTGGAAGATGAAGTATTAAAACTAGAGAAGATCCAAGGCAGCAAGAATCCAGCAGACATGTTAACAAAGACAGTGACGCTTGATAAATTGAAGTTGTGTTTAACTTCAGTCGGTCTGCAAGAATGAAAAGAGCATAGAGTTTTGTTTGAAGACAGATTGAAATCAGTCTTCAAGTGGGAGATTGTTAAAGAAATAGCAATTCTCTAATATTAGATTATTGAAAGAAAAACAATCATCTATTATAGGAAAACTAAAATGGGAGGTGAGATTCTTACAAGCGTCCAATATTAGATTTTTGCAAGCTGTATAAATGGGAAAGTTTTCATTTGTAAATTCAATCCAAAACCACAGAAAGAAAAGCTTAGTTTAAAGCATTAAACAGAGAGAAGCTTTCGGGAGAATTTTTTGCGTAAAATTCCAGAGTGTAGTTTTGGGTGTGGGTGTTAAGTAATTGAGTTGTAATCACGTTATCATTCTATAAAAGTTTTGCGGCAGATTAGAAACATCTCGTGTGTGTTTTCTATCATTGTCATTCTCATTATTCTGATTTTCGGGAAAGTAAAGCGTATTTTTCCCAATAGAAGCAAGCATAGGCTCGGCCACCTCCCCCACCGCTCCCGCCACCACCGGCGTAAGCCCAGATGCCTCCGTGGTCTGATCCGCTTCCGCCGCCTTGGCCGCTTCCGTAGCCTCCGGCGTAAGCATCCCCTGGCCCGCCGGCGTAGGCTTTGCCCCCACCGCTGCCGCCTCCGCCTCCGCTTGCATAGGCGTCGCCGAGAAGCTGGCGGCGGGCGGTGAAAGAGGCTAGGCTGGCCAGCCCCAGAACTAGAAAGAAGACTGCTACTGAGATTTTGTGAGAAGCCATTATATATATTATTGGTTTGAATTCAATATAATATAAAATATGTGTTTTGTAGTGTGATTGTAAGATGGAGGTTTCAGAGGCTATTTATAGATCGAGAGATCGATCGATGACCAACTGCATGTAAATATTTCACTATCAAATCTATCTTAATTAGTTAAACATATATATCGATACTAGTTTTACTTTACCCGCCCTTTGTGCGGTTTCTTAATAAGTAAAATAATTTTTAATTTATATTTTATTTCTTCAATTTGAAGGTTATAATAGTTTAGTTAAAACCTTTGGATCTTTTAATATATATATATATATATATATATATATATATATAACAATTATTTTTATTAAATTTATGATAAATTTTATCTAAAATGATAAGTTTTCTACCTAATTAAGTTATAAGGTTGAATATTTATAAAAAACTAATTAAGATATAAGGTTATATTGGATAGATTATTTGATCTAAAAAGTTAAGTTTTTTACCTAACTTTTTTTTTTGTGGGAAATTTATACCTAACTTTTTTTTACCTAACTATATTGCCTTATTAATTAATTTGGCTAAAAAAATAATATCATTTTAATCCAGAATATGACACGTATGAAAAAATAACACCATTTTAATTCATAAAATGCCACGTATGTGAATTGCACCAGAGCCCGTTTCAACAAACCTTTGTTGTAAATTGAATATTTATAAGTTTACCAATATAATCCTAATATAATAAGTTAGTTAAGATATTATAAATAATAACTTAGTTATAAGTTTTTTTATATATTTTATATGATTTTCCAAAGATAGAAAATGGTAAACCTCTTGCTTTTCCAAACCAGCAATACAGATCTATAACTACTTTATCAATGCATCATTAGTGTTATAAATGAAGAAGCAATTAAAATTAGAAGAAATTTGGCCCAAAGGCCGACCTTCGGCCTTTGGGCAATTTACAATTTGTCTTAGGGTTTTACCTTTGCTAGTAAATGTCCAAAATATTTTCGTAATACCAAGTTTGCCCCTGTTATAATTTAACCGCTTCCCCTTCTTCAAGCATTCAGATCTCCTACCCCACTTCCCGTTCCAAGCTTCCCTCATCTTGCGCCGCTTCTTCGACTGCGATTTGAAGTCGCGCCCCTCCTCCGACTGCGATTCGTATTACAATTTTCGTATTGATTTTCGGCCGTTTTCGCCCTTGATTTGGGTTCCAGCTGTGTGGTCGATCCTCCTCTCTCGAATCCAAGCTCGGGGACTGCTTCCGAGCGGTGAAGAACCGCCGCTCCGACCGTTGATTTGGCGTTGGATGATTTCGAATTGAAGGACGATTGCTTGGAGGATGACGACCTCGTTGATTACAGCTCGCCGACCACCCGTGTGCCGCGGATTTGTGATCGCCGACGACGAGGATGATGAGGCTGTGGCTGGAAATGGAGACGAGTTGGTTGAAATAAAGTTGGAGGAGGATTCAGTCCACAGAGGAGGTCGAGCTGGCAGAGGCCGAAAAGGTGGTCTGGGCTGTGCAACACATTTAATTGTGGAATGGGACTGTCTTCCACTAATTACTAAGTTACAGAAGGGGATCAATGTGAGGGGTGGGTTGGGGATAGTGCTACATGGGATTAAAATTCATCTTTTTATTTCTAATTCCATCTAGGCTTGTTTCATTATTTAATTAAGTTAGAATTTATAAATTTTGGTAATTTAATTCCATCTAACCTTATTTGATTAAGTTAGAATTTATAAATTTTGGTTTTAGTGTTATATAATTTTAAAGGAGTTGGGATTAAAATTCATCTTCTTATTTCTAATCCCGAATTGAGCGATGATAGTGTCTATGACCTTGTTTTTGTAGTGGTGACAGTATATATGACCCTATTTTTATTTTGATTACAGCGTCTATGACCCTCTTACCCATTCATATAGTAGAAAAGAACTGTCACCACATGTATTTTGGCTTCTCATTAGCCCCTATAGGGTTTGTGATTCCCTTGTCCTAGTGTTTTCCTTTGGTTATAGTGCCTATGACCTTGTTTTTATAGTGATGACAGACTGACAGTGTCTAGGACCATGTAACCGCATGTATTTTGACAAGTACTCCTTATATTCTCTTTAGTTTTAATAATAATAATAATAATAATAATAATAATAATAATATATTTTGAACATAATTAGCCCTCCTTGTCATACGATCTTTCTTTGGTGACACTGTCACCACATGTTTTTTTGCTGGATTTTCCTTTGGTTACAGTGTATATGATCTTGTTTTTGTAGTGGTGACAGTGTCTATGACCCTGTTTTTATTTTGATTACAACGTCTATGATCCCCTTACCCATTCATTTATTAGAGGAGAACTGTCACCATATGTATTTTGGCTTCACATTAGTCTCTATAGGGTTTGTGCCTCCCTTGTCGTAGGGTTTTCCTTTGATTACAGTGTCTTTGACACCTTTTTCATAGTTGTGATAGTGTCTATAACCCTGTTTTTCATTTTGGTTACAACGTCTATAGGGTTTCCTTTGATTACAGTGTCTATGACCTTTTTTTCATAGTGGTGACAGTGTCTATGACCCGATTTTTATAGTGGTGACATTGTCTATTATCTTGTTTTCATAGTGGTTACAGTGTCTATGACTCTCTTAGCCATTCATATATTGAAGGAGAACTGTCCACGTAATGTCTTTTGGCATCTCATTAGCCCCTTTAGGGTTTGTGCTTACCTTGTCCTAGGGTTTTCCATTTGATGACAACAATCATCTCTTAACGACGTACTGTACTTAACATTTTAGGGTTTAGGGTTTAGGATTCAAGGCCCTAAACCCTAAAGACTTAAACCTAAACCCTAAACCATACTGTACATCACATGTTCTTTTGGCTTCTCATTAGCCCTTTTAGGGTTTGTGCTTCCCTAATCATAGGGTTTTTCTTTTGGTTACAAGTGTCTATGACCTTATTTTAATAGTGGTTACAATGTTTTTGTCCATTTTTTTTATAGTGATTACAGGTTCTATGACCCTGTTTTAACAATGGTTACATCGTCTATGTCCATCTTACCTATTCATATATTAGAGGAGAACTGTCACCACATGATTATCGGCTTCTCATTAGCCCCTATAGGGTTTGTGCTTCCCTTTTCCTAGGGTTTTCCTTTGATTACAGTGTCTATGAACCTTTTTTCATAGTGGTGACAGTGTCTATAAATGTGTTTTTATTTTGGTTATAGCGTCTATAGGGTTTTCCTTTTGATTACAGTGTTTATGACTTTGTTTTTATAGTGGTGATAGTGGCTATGACACTGTTTTTATTTTGATTACAGTGTCTATGACCCTCTTATCCATTCATGTATTAGAGGAGAACTGTCACTACATTTATTTTGGCTTCTCATTAGCCCCTATAGGGTTTGTGTTTCCCTTATCATATGATTTCCCTTTGATTACAGTGTCTATGACCATGTTTTTATAGTGGTGACAATATCTATAATTTTTATTTTTATTATGGTGACAACAGTAGTTACATTTTTAATTTTTTAACGGAGATTACATGAGTTAGAACAACATCTAAAACTGCGGGATAATTTCTGAAATTTTAGAAACTAACACAGGGGCATATTTTATAAAAACAGAAAGTCTGGGAGGTTTGGCGTAATTATTCTTCTTCTTCCTCCATCTCGACAACAACTCGAGCAGCTTCAACAGTGATTTTTGGCGATCTTCCGACAGCTCGTTCTCCTTACACAGAGCTCCGTTTGACGCGTATGGCCTATCAAAATGACGAGTGCAATCTCTACTTCAGCATCGTTGTGTTGATTTTGTCGAAGGATGATCTGACACACCGAGATGAGTGCTTGAACAGTGGCTGCTAAGCGGCTGTTTCACGAAGCTCCAAGGTGTCCGACAATGGCGGTTAGCGATTTTGTATAAATTTGAGAGGGGTTTTTGCACGAAAACCATCCTTGAGAGATGTAAAACGTGATTGAGCGGGTAGAAGGCTTGGATTTAGGGTTGAACAGTTGACTCCGAGATGCTCTTCGGCGAGATCTACGACTACTTGCGAATGAGATCGGACGGAGAGGAGGTCAATCGACGGCGGCGGCGGATGCCGGAGGAGGAACACCGGGGATTGGTCAGGGCGGATGCCGGAGGAGAGGCCGAGAGGAAGAGCGCCGGAGGAGTCTTCAATGGCGGCAGGTCGGCAACCAGTGAGATCGAGAGGTGAGAGGACGCGAGAGGGAGAAGAGGAAAAACAAGGATTAAAACAGTAGGGGCAAAATTGAAAATTTTGGACACTCTCCTAATTTATCCCCTTTTTTGTTCTAGGGCTTAATTTTTGCCCAAATTATAAACACTTACCAAAAAAACCCTTAAACTTAAACCTCATATACCATAACTTATGAAATCAAATCGAAAAAAGCTCTCGCACCTTGAGAAGCTCTAGCCGATTGATGGATATTATAAATAATAACTTAATAATATAATTTGATGTGATATATCGATTAGGTTAAATCTGTAAAAGTGAGATTGCAAATCTCTTTTATATTAAATAACTATTTAGTTGTTAGGTTATAAAATAATTTAATATATTAAAAATATACATAAATGTAACGGCCCGGGATTATAATTCCTGGGTTACGTTTCGAGGGATGAAAACCCTCGTTGGGATCGTGCGCCCCGAGTATAGGTTGAAGGTTTGAAAGCCTAATCTAATGTTTTCAAAGTGGGATTTCATACCCAAAATTCGAAACGTATCGTTGAAATCCCCGGGGAAGTCCCCTGTACCTATCGTAAGTCTATGCGTGGAAAACTAGTAGTCATGCAAATAGCGAAATCAAGTGTAATACAATAGGGTGCCACGGCAGAGCCGGGTCAAAACGGAGTCTAAAAGTATAAATCCAAAACCATGGTCAGAGTTTGGTGAAGTAGATAACTCCAGCGCTCGCTCTCCGCCGAACAAAATGACCCGCGCAATATGCAAACAGCACCAATGGGATGAACATAATTAATACCTAAAAATGGTAATGGTGAGCGGGATCAGAATGATGCCCACCTGCTGCATCCCGGCTCTAAGCACACATATACGCTATACCTTATAAAGATGCTTCTAGATGCAAGGCATAATATTAACACACTAGCATGTCCCTAAGATCAAGTGCTTATTAATAGATAGGGCCCCAGCAAAGAATACCAAATGGTATGTCCCTCTCCTACCTCCACTCCCTTCCGATAGGGCGGAGACTGGCCAGTTCATGAATGCGTTCCTTTATCATCGGGCGGTCCGCAGACCCAACCCGTATCCACAATAAATAAAGCCCGCATGCAGCTCATAATATAAGTAAAGGAAGTTCCATGACTCGATCGACTCAGGACGGAACCCGATGGACTGGGCCATCCTATGACCCTAGCAAAGACTCTAATTACTTCACAGATAACGACCGTTATGTTTACATACGCAAAAAGAAATAGAATGCTCAACGGTCAATGCAACCTAGCATGATACTACATGGCATGCTGATCATGAATGCAAGCACCTAGTATATCATGCACATAAAGCAGGGAATATCTCTCTATCAATCTGAGTAAGCTCCGAAGAGACTTACCTGGTAAGCAGAACAGCAAAAGGCAATCAACCAGGCAATATGAAATCCGACACGTCACAGATTGTCACCTAATAAGTATAAGCACATGAATGAGTCTATCTCTAAGGCACACAAAGCATGAAAGTATCACACACACAACTACACAACTGAACACAATAACCGTCACATCATCATTTTCATCATCTTAACTTTATCTCGTAATCCATCATCTCACAACTCATACCATATTCCATACAATTCTCCAATTCATCATCTTCATAAGTATCGAATATTTAATCTCTTTTAAAAATCACCGCAATATCATGCTATTAGTCACACATATCATACCGTTAGTCAAACGATCAGATTATCATGCTAGTTAGTCATCGACTAAGTCTTATTCCCAAGTTAGTTCCAAAACCGTTTAAAAATCTGAATTAATCAGTTAAGAATTCCGACCTTGAAAATACTTGCTAAAATCCTTTTTCAATTATTCAATCCAAATAATATATTTTAAAATCCCAAATAATATAATATGATATTTTAATTACCCTTTATTATTTAATAAACCATCTCTTTATAAAATCCCCAAAATAATATTTTATATTTAAATCCTCGAATAATATTATAGTATTTTAAAGACCGCAACCAATTAAATAAATAACCGATTAACTCGACCGAACCAAACCCAACCGAACCAAACCGATTTAATATCATTATAGGATCCACTATCCTAAGACTTTTCACATCAACTCAAGCTATCCTAGAGAGAGGAAGGTGGAAGAGAGATTACCTAGGCAAATGGAACACAAATGGCTCGAAAATTCTCACTTCGGGGACCTTGGGGACACCTCCAAACACCTTGCAATATATTTTCCAAAACCCCGAGCAAAAAGGTCAGGACTTTGTTTAGAAATGAAGCAAAGAAGTCATATAAAAGGTTTAAACTCAGTTTTGGAAGGAAATAATGGAGCTTACCAAGAAAACAACGCAAAACCTCAAGATCCTTCAAAAGACAGTTTCTGCAGCCTCAATGATGGACGATTTTGGATGGGAAAACGAGCTTGGATTTTGGATTATAATGTATGGTTGGAAAGGTGGTTTCAATATGGTTCTAAGGCCACCGAGTTTGCTCAATTCGGAGTAGTATTGAGGGAGATATGGCTTTTCTTGTGCAAGGTCACCAAAATGGACCTAAAATGGTGAAAGCTTCTTCTCTCTTTGGTTTTCTCTCAAAGTGACGGTGGGGCTCTTTGTGAATGAGTTCCAAACTGAGCTTGGGTCAGTTATAAAGGAGAGAAAGGAGTGGTTCATGTGTTAAAGATGGGGAGTGATTAAATGGAAGGGATGGGAGTGGTTGGACACCTATCATCACAAGCAAGCCACAAGTCAAGTCAAGTCAAGGAGTGGGTGGTGATCAATGTTGGTCAAGTTAAGTATGGACGACTGGCCTTGTAAATCAAAGACGTAAATCCCGAGCCCGAGATGCGTTAAAATCCGTTAAGTTCATAAAAGCCGAGAAAAGGTGTCTCGGGAATGTGTTTCTATCATTAAATCAATGTAAAGCCGTGCATAAAAATTTTAAATTTTCCGAGTTTTCATAATCATAGGGGAGGATAATATTCGGATTATCCTAAGGATATTTTATAAATATTGATTAAATTCCGGTCTTTACAATAAAAATGTCGTGGATAGGATATAGAGGATTTTTAATTAACATGATTAAAAGATGGTGGATGATATATACTTTCATTCAATGTATAGATTGGGTTAAATTGGTAAAAGATAAAATACATATCTTAAATAAATATTTGGTTATTAAGATATTATAAAAAAAATTAAAAACATATAAGAATGATGTGGTTAAAATTAAGATGAGTATTTTTAATTTGTATAATATTTATATTGATTTATTAATTGATGTGGCCCAGAAATATAATACCACTTTAATCCAGAAAATGACACATAAGCAAAAATAATCCCACCTTAATCAAGTAAATTCCGTGGATGTGAAATCACACCAGAGGCCGTTTCATGCCTCTACTTTAGTATTTTATATAGATAGATAGATTGTCTATATTGTGAAATTACTTTTTAGTGGCACAATATCTAACTTTTTGGTTTCTACTTCGATTGAAACAAAACTGAGAATCGAGGATTTTTTTTTTATTTTTTATTTTTTTATTTTTATTTTTATTTTTATTTTTATTTTTATTTTTATTTTTTTTACAGTAGGCAATGTTTAGGATACTTGTAAGTATCCATGATCATCAAGCATGATGATGTTATGGAATTCACAACTATACTCTAAGATAGAATTACAGCTCATTCTAGATTTTGCAATAAAGTCTGTTGCGCTATTCGCCTCTCTGTAGCAGTGTTGGAATTTGATGAAATCAAAGTCTTTGCTCAGAGTCTGAATTTCTTTTACCATTTGTGTAATCTCCCATGGTGAGTTGTTTTCATGGTTGATGGCATTGATAACAGTTGTACAATCGCCTTCAATGATGATTTTCTGAAATCCGAGCTCTGCTGCTAGTCTTATACCTGCAAGTATTGCAAGACATTCTGTTTGAACGACAGAATATGTTTGACCATTACATTTATGTATTTTAAGTATTTGACCCTGGTTATTTCTAATGATACAACCGATTTGAGATTGTATACCATTTTTGACAGAAGCATCCACATTTATTTTAACGATATTTTTAGGCGGGTATTTCCAGTTTAACATTCGACGAGGTCTAGTGTGCTTCGATGGATTGATTATTATTTCCTCTTTTTTCCAACACGATATTTTGTCAATAGTGTGAATGAGAGTGTAAGTTATATTGTTGTTAGATTTTCTTTTGAAGATGATGTTATTGCGAAGTTCCCAGATTGTGTGCCATAAATGGCAAAGGTCTGTGAAATCTTTGTTTAGGTTTTTAGTGTTTAAAATATTTTCAGAGATATTATTTATTAGATTTGGAATATAAAATGATTTGTGTAATTTGATGCCTAGGTTTTGGATAAGTGATCTGGTAGTTTGGCATTTAAAGAATAGGTGATTTGCGTCCTCCGGTTCAGAGTTGCAGAGTGAGCAGGTGCTAGGTACTCTGTTTATGTATCTATTTAAACACTCAGTGGTGGGTAAGATATCGAGTATAGTTTTTCAAATGAAGTTTTTAATATTTGGGGCGATATTTAGTTTCCAAATCCAGTCACCAGAGATATTACTGATGTTTTTGTTGTTGAAAAGGGAAGAAGTAGATTTGACATTAAACGTTCCGTTGTTATTGTATATCCAGATTAGTCTGTCTTGAATATCAATTTTAGGGATGTAAATGTTTGATATCATTTGAGCAATGTGGGATGGGAAAATGTTATTTAATTTGTTGGTATCCCAAGTGTTAGAATTTGTAAAGAGATCACAAACTTTTAGGTTAGGGTTCTGGTCATTTCTGAAAATTTTGAGTTTTTGTGCATTTATCCAGATATTGGACTAGACATTAATGCTTTTGCCGTTGCCAACCAGCCAAAGTAAGCATTTGGAGATGGTGTCTCTAATGTTTAAAAGTCGTCCAAATTGCCAAGAAGTTTTTGTTTTATTTTTTTCCATTAATGATTCTTTAGAGAGATATTTTTCAGTGATAATCTTTGACCAGATGTTGTTGGGATCTGTTATTATTCTCCAAAGGAGTTTCATTTGCATGCCTAAGTTGATTTGTTCTGCGATTTTGAAGCCTAGACCGCCATCCTTTTTAGGAGTACACAGCCTTTCCCAACTGATTAGCGGGTGATAGTTATCAGATTGGAGTTTATTCCAAAAAAAGTTTTTGTTGATTTGGTCAATTTTATCAAGAATTCCTTTTGGAAGGAGGAAGGATTGCATAAGATAGTTGGTTTTGGAGTTGAGGTTGGCTTGAATAAGGACAGATCTTCCGGCTTGAGAGAGGGTGTTTGATTTCCATTTAGATAGTTGTTTTTTTAGGCTTGTAATAGCTTCATCAAATAAATTGTTGTTTACTCTACCACTAATGATTGGTATTCCAAGGTATTTTTCTAAGGTTTTAGTGACAGGGATATTTAATTGTTGAGCAAGGCTTTGAGCTTTTTGAGGAGAGATGTTTTTTGCGACTTGTAAAGAACTTTTGTTGTAATTTATAAAGAGACCTGATATGTTACAGAAGTTGTTTAATAGGTTTTTAATTGCGTGAAGAATTAAATTATTTGCATTTCCAAATATGAGTGTATCATCTGCAAAGGATAGAAATGGGATAGGATGACTGTCATTTGTTAATTTGATCCCAATTAATGGATCAAGTTCCGATGATTCTTGTTGTATCATTCTGGCTAGAAGTTCCATGACTATGACAAAAATGTAAGGCGCAAGAGGATCTCCTTGCCGTATACCTTGATAAGTACGGAAGGTTTGGCGAGGTAAGTTGTTAACTAGAACTGAGAAGTTGGTTTTGGTTAAGCTTGTCATGACCCAGTTTATCCATTTTTGATGAAATCCAAATTTAGTTAGTATAATATGTATATAATTCCAATTTATTTTATCATAAGCTTTTTCCATGACTAATTTAACCACCATCCATCCATTTTTTCCTTTTTTGTTATGAAAGGAGTGAAAAACCGCATGGGCTATTAAAATATTATCTTGAATATTTCTGCCCTGAATAAAGGCTCCCTGGAATGGGTTGATAATACGGGGTAAGATCGGTTTCAGGCGGTTTGCTAAGAGTTTAGAGATGATTTTGTAGATAGTATTACAAAGACTAATGGGGTGGTAATGGTTAATATTGGTGGGGTTATCGATTTTTGGAATGAGTGCGATGAATGTTGTGTTTACCTCATTAAGAAGAATACCTGAGTGGAAAAAGGATTTGATTGCTTTGCATAGTAGGCTCCCCACAATATTCCAATATTTTTTATAAAATTCAGGTGGGAAGCCATCAGGGCCAGGAGATTTGTCTTCTTTCATTAAGAATAGGGTATCTTTAATTTCTTTATCTGAGAAAGGTTGAATTAGGGTAGAGTTTTCGGAATCAGTGATTGTGGGATTTATTAAGTTTGGGAAGTAAGTGTTATTATTGGTTATTTCATTGTTTGAGATGAATCTTTCAGCTAGTTCCTTCGTAATTTCGTCTCTGATTTGATTTTCATCTTCAATTACTAAACCGCTTTTATTTGTAAAATTACGAGTAATATTTTTTGAATTTCTGATTTTTGCTATTGATTGAAAATATTTTGTGATTCTATCCCCAAAATTGAGGAAATTAGATTTTGCTCTCTGTTTCCAGAACGAATCATTAAAGTTCATGAGTGATTCACGTTTATTTAGTAATCTTTGTCTTTTATTAGTTGTGGTATTATTATAGTTTCCCATAATTTGTTGTGTCTGTAATAATAATAGTTGATCTTCAATGTCTTTTAATTGTCTCAGATTATTATTCGGATGTGATTTGCACCAAATTTTTGTGTTTTTCTTGATTAGTTTTTGTTTTTGTAAAAGTGTAAACGTGAACGATCCGTAAAGTTTATTTTGCCAGGTTGATTTAACTAGTTTGTTGTAGTTGTCATTTTTTGTCCATGACATTTCAAATTTAAAAGGTGAACCTGTTCTGATTGGTTTTATTCCAATTGAAATTGATATTAGAGAGTGGTCAGAATTTGTAAATGGGTGGTTGTGAACTATTAGGTTAGGGAAGTGATTTGAGATGTCTGTATGGATCATAATTCTATCTAGCCGTTCATAGATATTATTGACAGGGTTTTGACTTTTTATCCAAGTTACTGGGCTTCCAGTATAGGGAATTGTGTGAATATCCAGTTCTTCTCTGATTTATTGGATCTTGGTAAATCTGCAGTTTTGTGGGATTGTTCCCCCTATCTTTTCATTTGATAGTTCTATTTCATTAAAATCTCCCATTATTAAAGATGGGAAGTTGTATTGTTGAGTTACTGTTATTATCTCATTCCAAAAGGCATTCTTGTCAGTTTGATTTGAAGGTGCATAAATGAAGTTGAGAATGAATTTATAGTTGTCTATGTTGACCAAGTATGTTACATAGTTGTTTGACTTTATTAATTGCTCGCTAGAGTCTGTAAAGTTAGAGGTTTTAAGAAGGATCCAGAGTCCTCCTTTTGTACCTTCTGAGGGAATATGGTGGGCTTTGTTAAAGCCACATTTTTTGTATTGGTTTTCATTTAGTGGTTCAATAGTTTTTGTTTCTGCTAATACTAAAATGTCAAGGTTATTTCTTTTTTGAATGTAAGCTAGGTCTTGTCAGAGGTTAGGTTTTCTTATACCTCGTATATTCCAATATGGTATATTTGTCATTTAATTAATGTTATTATGTGTGCTTGCTTTGTTAGCATGATGGTATGATTAAATTGTTTCCGAAGTTTTAATAGGTTAAGTTTTATAGTGTAGTTCTTGTGATTAGTTTTGAAACTATTTCTTAATTTTGCTATTATCTTGGCTCTAGTTTTTGTTAAATTTTTGTTATAGTTATATTTATCTTTTGTAGTATGGGAAGAATTTTTTACTAAGTGGGTGTGTATCTTCAATAATTTTTTTGATTTATATGTTTGGGAATTTTCTTTAGTTTTTATCTTCTTGATATAATAAATGTAAGAATTATTATTGTGTAATATATGAAGGCAAAAAGGAAGGATAATGTAATTTATAAGGTTTGTAAGGTATTGGTTCTTCGAGAACATTTCTTTATTTAAGTTATAGGTATTAGATATTTGGGTTTGATGGTATTTGGTCAAAAGTATCTTATAGTTTTGTTTTAATTTTTTGTCTTGAAAGGATGCTAGTTTAGATAGATATTCTAAATTCTTTGGAGATTTTAGTATGTTAGGTTTTATAGAGTGGGTGTTACGTTTAATTTTACGGTTATAAGTTATGTTGGGTTTTATTTTATTAACTATATTTTGTATTCCTTTTTTATTATACTCGGTATTGTTAATAGTAATGTTATACTTTTTTTTAATATGGTTTTTTAATAAAGGGTAGTTATGGATTTTATCTATATTATTAAGATTTAAGGTTTTAGCCTTTTGTTTGATTGTGTTAATGTATATGAGATTTTGATATAAGGGTTCAGAATAGAATATTGTGAGGTATTTGTAATGTGTAATGTTTTCCTTATTTATGTTATAGGTGTCTAGTAAATGAGTTTGGTTTTATTTAATTCGAGTTGTATTAGAATAATTTTTGAATTGCAAATGTATTTTGGTTTTGATGGGTGTTAACCCTTGTTTTATGTTGTTAGGCAAATGCTGATCTATGTTGGGCCATAGGGCCTTTTGGGCCAGAGCAAAAATTTGTTTTAAAAGGTTTGGCCCATCTGTGTCAACTGTTTCTGTTAGGCAAAGGTTCTATGAGGATTGTCGATCCTCTTCCTCCTTCTCTGTAACTATCAGTTTGTGAACAAAGTAATCAAGCAAGGTGATTAAGAGGAAATCCCTTTTACAATCAAAATTGGGGATGTCCTGGATGGTGCTAGTACATGAAAAGTAAGTTAGAACGTCCAAAGCCCCTAGGTATATAAGAAAAACAGAAAAGAAGCATACAAGAGTACTTATAGTAGTTTTACAGTACCAAAATTTAAGGGTAGGGTACTTGATATTCCCAGTGAGCAAAATCACCCTCTTAGTAGTTGTATCTGTCACGAAATTTCTAAGGAGACTGTCGCTGTTTCTTGCTAACATGATCATGTGAATCAACTTCATGCTCCTCTGCAATATCCTTTCCTTTGTAGAGTCTCATCCTGTTGTCTTGATCTTGATCTTGCTGTGAGATATGGACTCCCGACACGTGTCTTACCATTGAAGCATCTGAATTAATGGATCGGTAAGAGGAAGGAGTTTGATCGCCATTATGTGCCTCACTGAGGAAAGGGTTGATCTGGCTGCAGAGATTGTTCAGTTGCTGGTCTGGGGCTACTGAGGAGGAGGCATGTTCTTGCTGATTGTTAAAGATGGTATGTAACATTGTGGGGGATATGTGGAAGGGTGGTATACTTGTTTCTGCTGTAAGCATGGAGGCATGAGCATTGTTGAGTAAGATAAGATTGTTGATGAGTTCTTGTGAGAGATAAGGGGTGATCATGTGGCTAGTGAATCCTATAGTTGGTTGGGTGATAGGGATGGTATTTTGGGTGGTTGTGAAAATGGGTAGGGTGCCATAATCTCCCTTGAAAACTTGGACAGTGGTTCCAATTTCTGTGCCAAGATTTCTGTCCATCATCATAGGTTCATTTGTAGGAGGGATGACAGTGTCTTCAGGGGGATAGTTTTCTCTATCATGATGGGATTTTTCCTCAAGGAGATTAATCCCAGGTCTTTCCTCAATTCTCAGCTGAAATTGTCTAGGTTTAGGTGTGTTTGTAGGGCAATCACGGTAAAGATGGTCATCCTTGCCACAGCAGCCACAACCTATTGAGAAATCCTCATACCAAACCCTTAGACATATTTTTTTCTAGTTGGTAACTTCCATTTGATGTATGATATTAGCATGTTTTGGAAAGAAACATGAATGCATAAGCGCACAAATCTGAATTAACTCTTGAAGTAAGCCTCCTTATCCATGTAAAGACCGAAAAAAGTTATAATATTATTTTCTTACAATATTAAATTATGTTCGGCTTTCAAATTAAGATTCTAGAAATTTTAAAGTTCCGTCCTCGAGTTATTAGATTTATTCAAATCTTTCGAAGTGAGTTCCAACAATATTTAATTGAAAGTTTTAAATAAATTTTATTCCCCTTTCATATTCCGAGTTTCAAAAAAAAAAAAATAAATTGGATTTCATTATTTTATTTCGAGTTCGAGATTTTGATTTAAAATTTAAATATGAGTCGGGATGAGATCGAGTGAGCGAGTTCCGGGTATTAATAAATTTATTTTAAGTTCCGAGATGATTTCAAATTTAATTTGAATTGTCGAGCGTCGGGATTAGCGGGTTTTGAGTTTTGAATGTCGGGAATCTTTGCCTTTTATTTTGGGGACCACTCTTATTTATATTCTATTTCCTTTTTCTTTATTCTCCTCTCTCTCTCTCTCTCTCTCTCTCTCTCTCTCTCTCTCTCTCTCTCTCTCTCTCTCGGTTCCTGTACAGTGGTGCAGGGGGCTGCTTCCTACCTCCCTCCCTCTTCTTTGTCTCATCCCCAATTCCAACCCACACCCTCTCCTTCCTGCAGATCAATTGGTCCCCTCCCTTATTCTGCAGCCTCTCCTCCTCCTTACATTTTCTAATCCAAACCCATCCTATAGCCCTTTCTTTCTCTGCTTGCCGTGAGAGCAGAGACTCCAAAACAACTCCTTTTCCCGCCTGCACAACCCCATCACCACCACTTCTTTCACCACTCTTCCGCCAACATAGCCCCACACCACCACCACCTCCCTTCTCCTTCCGTTCCGTTTGAACTAAACCACCAGCCGCCGCCGAAGCCGATCGCCTCCCCTGTTTCACAGCGTGGAGAAGAAGGAAGACCATCCGCCGAGCTGAGCCACCAGGAGCCGAGAACCCACGTCCCTCCGTTCCAGAAGCCGAGGGAGAGCCCCAATTTCCGGCGGAGATCCCCCAAAATGAGCACCTTCAACCCTATTTTCCGATCGAGGTTCGTTTAAGGTTAAAGCTCGATTCCGAAGTGAATCTCTCTCCAAACTACTCCTCACTCCTCTCTATTCGTTCTAGGCCATTACGGTGTCGATTCCGCCCTCGACGAGCCTGAATCAAGCCTCCGATGAAGATTTCCGGCGAACCTTCGAGCCCTCGGTGAGCTTCCTCTTCCTCCTTCCTCTTACTCGCGTTTTGGTCCTTCTAGGTGGATTGAGGTCGGGAAAAAGGGTGATGGCGAGGAGGAGAGTTGGATGGGATTGATTGTCAGTATGGAATGGCCGGGGAGCGGCCGCCCCGCCGCCTTCTTCTTCTTCTTCTTCTGTAATCCGAACGCAGGGGGTGGTAGGGAAGAAGAAGGCGTGGGCCCCGCCGCCTCCACCTTGGCAGACACATGGCATGGGGCCCCCTCCTCTTTTATTTTTTTCTGATTCTCTATTTGGGCTAAGGGGTGGGCCGGATCCGAGTAGGGGTAACGGGTTATATCATTTCTCAAACGGGTTTCATTTTCCAGCTTGGGTTTTGGGCCAGGGATCCGGGTTATCGCGTTAAGACTGAGTTTTGTTGGGCTGATCCGGATTTTCAAATGGGTATTGGTTTGGGTTGTTTAAGATATGGTTATGTGTTTTATATAGTGTGTTATATATATGGTTAAATATATTATATGTTATGTTAGTTATATATATGTATGTTATTCTATATATGTGTTATAAGGTGATTATCTATTGACTTAAATTTGGGTTGTTAAAATTGATTGATTTTGGTAAATTTTATTAGCATGATATTATGTATATTTTATAAATTTTTCAAAAAATGATTTATTGGTTTTGATAAGGTTTTGGATTAAAAAACCGGAATTATTTTAAGTGGCATAATTTTTGCAAGTTGATTGAAGAGCTAATGTTTTGGTTGAGAAGATGGATAATTGAAATTAAATGCCGGAATTATTTCTATAATATGATTTTGGGAAATTGATTTTAAGGCTTAAATGTTTAATGTCGTAATTTGGATAAACGATTTTAAAAGAATTGTTTGATTTTCTAAGTTGAGTTCTTTAGGAGATTTTTGGAAATGAGATGATGAGATGAGATGAACTTGAAATGATATATGAATTGTGGTGAGATAAGATGGAATGATCTGAAATGAGATATGAGAAAATATGTATGATAGTTAGGGGCGCCTTGTGTGAATTAGATAGACTTATGCATTTGTATGTTATTAGGTGATTGTGATATGTTGGACATTGCTTACTATTGGATGATTCATTACTTGGATTCTGCTTCTGCCTTGTTCTCTGCTGTTCGGCTTATTCAGCTAAGTTCCTTTATGGGCTTACTCAGATTCAAAAGAGATTACCGGCTTGTGAATGTATGACATACTAGGTGGTGCAAAAGCATTAAAGCATGCCATGTAGTATCATGCTAGGTTGCACTTGTGATTGAGCATTCTATTTCTTTACACGTATGAAACAGAACGGTCGTTATCTGTGATAGTCCTAGACTCTTTGTTAGGGTCATAGGGTAGCCCAGCCCCATTGGGTGCCCTGAGTCTATCGAGTCGATATGAGCATGATGATAGCCCAGCACCATCGGGCATGTTTATTTTAATTTATGTTAGGATGATGAGATATGAGATGATATGCTATAGCATCGAACTGGCCAGTCTCTGCACTAACGGAAAGGGGTGCAGAGGTAGGAGAGGGACATGCCAATTGGCATTCTTTGGGCGCCTTTACAGTTATTTCTCGCATATTGTAAATTAGGATCATGTTAGTGTGATTTAATTTCCGCATCTGCATCATCTTTATTATTAGCGTATGTGTATGTTCGCTTGCTGGACAGGGTGTGTTGGGGCCTCGGTCTGATCCCGCTCGCACCAATTGTTTTTAGGTATGATTGCTCCCTGTTTATATGGCGTGGGAAAGTCCCCCGGCGATTGCAAAGAAACCTGTCTAACCCCGCTAATCTGGCCATACGACTTTAGAATTATGTTTTTGTTTTGACCCGGCCTTGCCGTGGCTTTTGTATCTAAATCGTACTTCCGCTTCACTTTCGTTTAAACTGAATTTATGAAACTTCGACTGGTTAGAGGTTTGAAACCTCGACCCGTACCTGAATTGCAACATCCGAACGAAGGTATCCGACCTTCAAAACGTATCCCAGATATTTATATCCGGGCCGTTACAAAGTTGGTATCAGAGCCAGGTTGTGAAATTCGGGTACGCAAGGGTCGAGTGTATGTTTTGGAAAACCGCCCATGGATTTCGAAAGATTTGAAAGCGTTTTAAAGGGGCAAAATGAACTTAATATGTCTAACTCAATTGGACTAAATATGAAATTGGCTTACGGTAAAAGAGGAGAACCAACTAATAAGGGATCGAGTGGGTAGAAAAGACGCTGGACCAACCCTATTGGATGTAGTCTGGAATGGGTAGGCAAAATACTAGCTTGTTCTTTACAGATGGGTCGGGAAGACTCCAAGGAGATCATTGCAATTGTCATTAACTGATTCTATGATTGAGTGCTTGATATGCTAAAGATTTGATTGTTATGTTCTAACTATTGAATGAATGTTGAACGATCTGTGCGAACGGGATAGCGGGAGTACCCTTCTTCTTCTTATATGGTTAAGCCCAGTTTTGTGGAACAGCCCCTTTCCTTATGAACCCTTTTGACAATTCAATCGAGTCCTCCCTTTGAATATCGGTCTTCCACGGGAATTGGGTTGGTGAACACATGGTGTCGGGAATCATGATTGAATATAAAGGTTGTCCGAGAGAGTATTGGAAGACGGTCCTTGATGAAATTCCGTGTTAGAGAGTGACATGTTTACGAGGTTGTCCTTATCAATTCTTATGACGATCGACCGGTGTCATCTTGTCATAAAAGTCATATCCGAGTCTCATGGGAAAGATGAGGGATGAGTCGGTTGGGAAAAGTCAATGGTTGCCCTTAGGGATCTCTGTCCAGTTGTAATGGTGACTCTCTCTGAATTGCATGACATGATTTTGTAACATCCTGCATGTACCTTGCGAATGCTTCTTAGTAAAATGTTGCTCATGATTATTACACCTGTGGGTGGTTGCATTCCTTAGCCTCCTGTTATGCCTTGGCTTCCGTCATGATTATATTGTTTAAGCTCGGGTTGTGGTTAGTTGCATTGCTTAGCCTCGTGTTATGCCTTACTTTCTATCATGGTTATATGTTGTCATAGCATGGCTACTTGGCCTATTGTATTGCTCGTATGATTGATTGGAAGCATGAACCACATGATATGAACCTATATGATTGTTGTTTTCTCCTGGATTAGGTCCATGATAGTGTGATCGACTCTTCTTTGTATGAATGCCTCATAAGACGTGCTCCTTAGCATGCTCGCCGATTATGCCTCGATGCTTATCATTCATTCTGTGACAAGAATCTATAGCATGCCCACCTATTCTGTGATTAACTTTTGTTGATTATTCTAGTAACTGCTATGCATTAATTGTGCTAAGTGAGAATATGGTAGTGTGAACGAGTCTTGATAAATACATGTTCTATCCTAGTATACATCAATTTGAACTCATGTCCTCATATTCTAGCCATGTTGCTTAGACTTGCTCTATACCTCATTGCGTTTTCCTCTCGTGCCACTATGACGTTGAGATGTGATTGAATGAACTGTTGCATACCGTCGTATTAACAAGTCAAGGGCATGTGTGTACCATATGTTATATTGAACCACTAGTAACATGTTGGGCCCTTGGTTGTGACTTGTGCGAATTCTACTTTGCCTACGTTATTGTTGATTCACTCTTGGACTAGGTACCTGATAGTGTGGCTCTTTCCTCTTTCTATTCTCTTAACATGTTTCACTCGTCCTGATGAGTTTAATGTTGAATTCGATGATTGACTAGCTTTCTGTGATGATCATACCTAGCATGCTTACATGGTAAAAATGTCTACTACTCTATGATGGCTTCTCGTGCTTGTATGAACCTATGACTTGACACCCCGCTTGATCACACACCACTCTATATCATGATTTTGCACCTGCATGACGCATGAATATCGGAATGAACCTAGTTGAATTACTCTAGTTGTACTCATGTTCGATGTGTGCTATTAGTATCATGTAGAGCTTATGACTTCCAATATGACCTGCGGAATGATTTTATATCATGCTTGTTCTATAATGTGACAGCAATCGCACCATATATGTACTCTATGATGGTTCTTTCTTAGCATGATTATAACCTAGCATCCATGATGTCCATCTTGTTACTTTTGATGATGCCTCATGTTTCGTGAACATTATGTTGAACTCCTCTTAATGAATCTTGACTATGTTTGTATCGCATTATGTATCGCTAGTATCATGTAGGATCTATGCTCTCTGAATGGATCTCGTCATAGGATTCCGTGCCATACATGACCTAATATGTGATCATTGTTGTTAGATCTCATTGTTATAATATACCTTGCCATGATATATTTTGACTCATTTGTTGATTTGTATACCATGCTTTTACATTGTTCATATGCATGTTGATCGCTATCTTCACTAAATTCCGCATGACTTCGAATCATATAATCATTGCTGGTTCCGTCTATCTTCCTTGAAGATGCTAGGCACATCTATTTCCATGGAATACTAGAATGTTAGCTTGTTTCACATACATCAGCGTAGGACTTGATTGTGTCTTTGATATGAATACGAATGTTTCCCCCGAGATAGGTACATGTTAGTATGTATTGATGTGATGGATATGCTCCATAGTGAATTCATGCTTGTTTGTCACAATTGTACCCTAATGGACTTCCATAAAGGCATCGTTACTAATCCCGAGTCGGAGTCTTGTCTCTAGTCATGTCTTCTTTAGCCTTAGCCTATTCCTTCTCCGAAAGAAACGTTGGATCGTCCGCTCTTGTCACTCCCCTATCTCCGCTAACTTAAACTCATACGCGTTACATTGGATGAGCGACCGCATGGGAAAAGGGATCGGGAAGTCGAATAGCGATAGAGCAGCGCAGCGGAAGCGTGGGCCCATAACCCACGGGCCCCAGGATCGATAATGTCGGCGGAACAAGCTCGCTTCGAGGATTACGATTGTTGGGTACGATGTGACTTGCAGGTGGGAGCGTCCTCTATTCGAATTGCTAACCCTTTCTGAGCTTGTTGATGATGATATTGCACTGACTTGATGTTGAAAGCTGCTTGTTGATGTGACGATTGTTGCTTGATTGTCTGTTGACTATGATGATATGATTCAATGCCTTACAATCCTAATGTGCCTTGATGACTTAATGCGATGCTACTCTGAGATGCCAAGCATGATCTAAATTCCTTGCCTATAATGTGAACTGCAAATGCTGAGAACCTAAACTGTTTATTAGATGTGGTTATGATGAGGTGTGCTAGCTTGACTTGATTAGGTTCATATGTGATGTTTTGCAATACTTATTGAGCATGACGGTAATTTAAGACGTTTGATACTTGTTGCAATGTTTAATGATGCTATTGATAAATGTTAGTTAATATGATGTAATCCTTATGTGTAACAATATTCATGATTGCTTCTCCCTTGAACATGTGAGTGAGATCCTTTTGGTAGAGTGGTCAGAGAGTGGAGAAAGGTTTTGAGTAATTAGAATGATTGACGGTGGTAAGGGCGGGTTGCAGAAGAGAGGTGTTGACTTAGGTTGAACCGAGTGAGTTCGGGAATTTTAAGAGGTAATGCTTGATGATTTTCGATGAGCTCTTAGGTGAATCTTGGATAAGGGATATGGGTAGGATAGGTTGGTAAGGTATTGATCGAGAAGATTTTGTTTAAGATGCGTGGTTGGAAGGGTTCTACGTTGTGATATCTTGGGAAGAGCGAGAAATGTAAGAAATGACCTTGTGGATAGCGGGAACGTAGTATACAGGGATACTCGGGTGGGAAAACAGAGATAGTAGTGGACTCTTAGAGGTGGATTGCTAGTGAGAGTTCTTGGTGGAATGAGGGGCGAGATTGGGGTATTGAAATGTATTAGGACTTCTCTTGAGGATGCTACCTGAGTTGATGTTGGTGAATCTAGATGAGGCTGGTTTTGATGTAGGAATTGAAATCGAGCGAGCGGGGTTGCGTTTTATTTTAACTTGTATGATGTGCAAATTTTCTTGATTTTTTGATTAGTTAATATGTACTGGCATGATGTTAGATAGCGACCATGATAAACCTGATACGACCTGATATTACATATTGACTGACCTTCCCCTTTTGCTGAATCTTAATAACCTGACCTTGTTGTGTTGATGTGTTGATGACGAGTTTTGGTTCATTGATTCTGTGATGAGAGACACTTTTATGATTTCTGGTGTGATGTTGGGACGTTGTTATGATTCTGTTATGTCGTTGAGATTTTGTTGTTGCTTTTGATGTGTTTGAAAGAATGGTATGCTTTATGTTATGAGTCGACGAGTTGATTTACTTTTGTTCATGTTGAGTTGTGAATGATGATGGAATGATTTTGGAACCTAGGAAGAGAATATGGGATTAGCCCTTAGAGGTGGATGATTCCACCCCCTACCTTCTGAATTTGATTGATTGGTATGTGTGAAGCTGATTTGGTTTTCGGAAGAGTTTGACGAAATCTTGATTTGGGAAGATTTGATTTGGTTTTGGTGTAAAGTGCTTGATTAAAAATTGAATTTGAAGATTTTGAGCGGTTTTAGAAATGGCCAACTTGGGGTTTTAAAGAAGTTGAGAGTTTCAATGAATTGGATGACAATCTTTCCATTTACAAAACACTTTGAGGTTTACGAATTGGATTTACATTATGACGTCTCACGAAATGGATAAAAGCATTGTATAGGGGCGCTTATAGATTGCTTGCTAAGACCTAGTCGGGCGCTATAATGCTTTTAGAGTTGTGGTACTTCTGAAAAGTCGAAGTGAGGATGTAATAAGGGCGCTTATTACACACTTGACGAGACCAATTGGAGATGTCACGACCGTGACTAGGATGTTGTGAGAATCTCGGAAGACGCAACCGAGACAATTACAAGATCCTCGGGCATGGTCCTCGGACTCACCGAGTTTAAAACTTCATCCCCTTTGCTTTAAAATGATTTTAGTCTCGGGGACGAGACTTGTTTTTAGAGGTGGATAAATGTAAAGACCAAAAAAGTTATAATATTATTTTCTTACAATATTAAATTATGTTCGGCTTTAAAATTAAGATTCTAGAAATTTTAAAGTTCCGTCCTTGAGTTATTGGATTTATTCAAATCTTTCGAAGTGAGTTCCGACAATATTTAATTCAAAGTTTTAAATAAATTTTATTCCGCTTTCATATTCCGAGTTTCAAAAAAAAAATGGATTTCATTATTTTATTTCGAGTTCGAGATTTTGATTTAAAATTTAAATATGAGTCGGGATGAGATCGAGTGAGCGAGTTCCGGGTATTAATAAATTTAATTTAAGTTCCGAGATGATTTCAAATTTAATTTGAATTGTCGAGCGTCGGGATTAGCGGGTTTCGAGTTTTGAATGTCGGGAATCTTTGCCTTTTATTTTGGGGACCACTCTTATTTATATTCTATTTCCTTTTTCTTTATTCTCTCTCTCTCTCTCACTCTCTCTCGAATCCTGTACAGTGGTGCAGGGGGCTGTTTCCTACCTCCCTCGCTCTTTTTTGTCTCATCCCCAATTCCAACCCACACCCTCTCCTTCCTGCAGATCAATTGGTCCCATCCCTTATTCTGCAGCCTCTCCTCCTCCTCACATTTTCTAATCCAAACCCATCCTATAGCCCTTTCTTTCTCTTCTTGCCGTGAGAGCAGAGGCTCCAAAACAACTCCTTTTGCCGCCTCTACAGCCCCATCACCACCACTTCTTTCACCACTCTTCCACCAACACAGCCCCACACCACCACCACCTCCCTCCTCCTTAACTGAACCACCAGCCACCGCCGAAGCCGATCGCCTCCCCTGTTTCACAGCATGGAGAAGAAGGAAGACCATCCGCCGAGCTGAGCCACCAGGAGCCGAGAACCCACGTCCCTCTGCTCCCAGAAGCCGAGGGAGAGCCCCAATTTCCGGCTCGATTCCGAAGTGAATCTCTCTCCAAACTACTCCTCACTCCTCTCCATTCGTTCTAGGCCATTACGGTGTCGATTCCGCCATCGACGAGCCTGAATCAAGCCTCCGACGAAGATTTCCGGTGAACCTTCGAGCCCTCGGTGAGCTTCCTCTTCCTCCTTCCTCTTACTCGAGTTTTGGTCCTTCTGGGTTGATTGAGGCCGGGAAAAAGGGTGATGGCGAGGAGGAGAGTTGGACGGGATTGATTGTCAGTATGGAATGGCCGGGGAGCGGCTGCCCCGCCGCCTTCTTCTTCTTCTTCTGTAATCCGAACGCAGGGGGTGGTAGGGAAGAAGAAGGTGTGGGCCCCGCCGCCTCCACCTTGGTAGACACATGGCATGGGGCCCCCTCCTCTTTTATTTTTTTCTGATTCTCTATTTGGGCAAAGGGGTGGGCCGGATCCGAGTAGGGGTAACGGGTTATATCATTTCTCAAACGGGTTTAATTTTCCAGCTTGGGTTTTGGGCCAGGGATCCGGGTTATCGGGTTAAGACTGAGTTTTGTTGGGCTGATCCGGATTTTCAAATGGGTATTGGTTTGGGTTTTTTAAGATATGGTTATGTGTTTTATATAGTGTGTTATATATATGGTTAAATATATTATATGTTATGTTAGTTATATATATGTATGTTATTCTATATAATAATTCTGATTTTTTAGGAATATAATAATATATATATTCTTAAAATATTAATATATTAATTTATATGGTTTAAAGGTAATATTATTTGAGATGGATTATTATATGATGTGTTATAAGGTGATTATCTATTGACTTATATTTGGGTTGTTAAAATTGATTGATTTTGGTAAATTTTATTAGCATGATATTATGTATATTTTATTAATTGTTCAAAAAATGATTTATTGGTTTTGATAAGGTTTTGGATTAAAAAACCGGAATTATTTTAAGTGGCATACTTTTTGCAAGTTGATTGAAGAGCTAATGTTTTGGTTGAGAAGATGGATAATTGAAATTAAATGCCGGAACTATTTCTATAATATGATTTTGGGAAATTGATTTTAAGGCTTAAATGTTTAATGTCGTGATTTGGATAAGCGATTTTAAAAGAATTGTTTGATTTTCTAAGTTGAGTTCTTTGGGAGATTTTTGGAAATGAGATGATGAGATGAGATGAACTTGAAATGATATATGAATTGTGGTGAGATAAGATGGAATGATCTGAAATGAGATATGAGAAAATATGTATGATAGTTAGGGGCGCCTTGTGTGAATTAGATAGACTTATGCATTTGTATGTTATTAGGTGATTGTGATATGTTGGACATTGCTTACTATTGGATGCTTCATTACTTGGATTCTGCTTCTGCCTTGTTCTCTGCTGTTCAGCTTATTCAGGTAACTTCCTTTATGGGCTTACTCAGATTCGAAAGAGATTACCGACTTGTGAATGTATGACATACTAGGTGGTGCATAAGCATTAAAGCATGCCATGTAGTATCATGCTAGGTTGCACTTGTGATTGAGCATTCTATTTCTTTACACGTATGAAACAGAACGGTCGTTATCTGTGATAGTCCTAGAGTCTTTGCTAGGGTCATAGGGTAGCCCAGCCCCATTGGGTGCCCTGAGTCTATCGAGTCGATATGAGCATGATGATAGCCCAGCACCATCGGGCATGTTTATTTTAATTTATGTTAGGATGATGAGATATGAGATGATATGCTATAGCATCGAACTGGCCAGTCTCTGCACTAACGGAAAGGGGTGCAGAGGTAGGAGAGGGACATGCCACTTGGCATTCTTTGGGCGCCTTTACAGTTATTTCTCGCATATTGTAAATTAGGATCATGTTAGTGTGATTTAATTTCCGCATCTGCATCATCTTTATTATTAGCGTATGTGTATGTTCGCTTGCTGGACAGGGTGTGTTGGGGCCTCGGTTGTAATGGCCCGGGATTATAATTCCTGGGTTACGTTTCGAGGGAAGAAAACCCTCGTTGGGATCGTGCGCCCCGAGTATAGGTTGAAGGTTTGAAAGCCTAATCTAATATTTCCAAAGTGGGATTTCATACCCAAATTCGAAACGTATCGTTGGAATCCCCGGGGAAGTCCCCTGTACCTGTCGTAAGTCTATGCGTGGAAAACCAGTAGTCATGCAAATAGCGAAATCAAGTGTAATACAATAGGGTGCCACGGCAGAGCCGGGTCAAAACGGAGTCTAAAAGTGTAAATCCAAAACCATGGTCAGAGTTTGGTGAAGTCGATAACTCCAGCGCTCACTCTCCACCGAACAAAATGACCCGCGCAATAAGCAATCAGCACCAATGGAATGAACATAATTAATACCTAAAAATGTTAATGGTGAGCGGGATCAGAATGATGCCCACCTGCTACATCCCGGCTCTAAGCACACATATACGCTATACCTTATAAAGATGCTTCTAGATGCAAGGCGGAATATTAACACACTAGCATGCCCCTAAGATCAAGTGCATAATAATAGATAGGGCCCCAGCAAAGAATACCAAATGGTATGTCCCTCTCCTACCTCCACCCTCTTCCGATAGGGCGGAGACTGGCCAGTTCGTGAATGCATTCCTTTATCATCGGGCGGTCTGCAGACCCAACCCGTATCCACAATAAATAAAGCCCGCAGGCAGCTCATAATATAAGTAAAGGAAGTTCTATGACTCGATCGACTCAGGACAGAACCCGATGGGACTGGGCCATCCTATGACCCTAGCAAAGACTCTAATTACTTCACAGATAACGGCCGTTCTATTTACATACGCATAAAGAAATAGAATGCTCAACGGTCAATGCAACCTAGCATGATACTACATGGCATGCTGATCATGAATGCAAGCACCTAGTATATCATGCACATAAAGCAGGGAATATCTCTCTATCAATCTGAGTAAGCTCCGAAGAGACTAACCTAGTACGCATAACAGCAAAATATAATCCCAGCTAGTAACACGAGCAGTCAGACGATATCGCCTAAATTCATATCAGAACATTCATATATGTCTACATCTAACCACTCAATCATACAAGCATATATCATTTAATAGAATCAACCGCATCATAATCATCATTCCATCTAATCAATCAGTCATCATTTCACCACATTCCATAAGACTATATCCTTCTCATCATTTCATTCAACCACTTCCATATATCCGCAATAATACTCATATATTCGCATGATCGTATATCTTAAAAGTTCATCATGATAATTATCTCTTATCATATATATATATATATATATCATCAAAGTCTGATATTTACTCTCGTCTAATAATCACCACAATATCATGCTATTAGTCAATTCAATCATACTGTTAATCAAACGATCAAATTATCATGCTAGTTATTCACCGAACAAGTAGAATTTTCCGGTTAGTTCCCAACCCGTTTCAAAATTCCAAGTTTATTCTTATCGGATCATAAGCCAAGTTATGGGTATACAAAGACTCCCTGTAGTTCCCAATCGCCCAATTTCCCTATTCCACCAAGCTCAACATCTCGACCATCTACAAAGACTCCCTATCAAACACATCCTCGTCCGAGGGGTTTCCTACCAGTCCCATCACTACCCTTAAAGAGAAATCCCAAGTCACCTCAATACGCGAATCTTACTTCACTAGCTCAACTTAAGTCCTCAACTAAACCTCTATATCCTCGACATCTCCAACAAAGGCTTACCTCCTAATCAACTCTCGTACCTCAAGCACCTTACCTCGCTAGAATCTACTCAACCGCCTACTCTCGACAAACACTATCGCAGAAAACCATCTAGTGCTAACTCCCAACCACGAATCACCAAGTTCCTCATCACCCGTGTCTATCCCAGGTAACCCACAACACATTCACCCTATCTAGCTCCTCAAGACCCAATCGATCCGAACCATAGCAATTCATTTCCCAAAAATATCATGATAACTCACTTGCCACCAGCCTGAATTCCCCATTCCAGACCTCATGAAACCTTAACCCATCGCGACTCCTCAAGCCGTCCTACTCTAGTTCCTCATCTCCTCAAATTCCTAATTTTCTCCAAGATATCATTTATTACCAACATTGCAACTTTACCAAGCCTTCCATAATTCTCTAACCTATAGAATTTCCAACAACCGCTACCTGGACTAGCTCCCACATTTCTGTATCTTCCCAAATTGCCCCAGATCACGCCTCCTCGAACCTCGACATCTTACCGCCTCAAGCCCTCTTTTACCGATTATCATTTCCACAAAATCTCTATATCATCCTCACTCGAATTTCCTAAGTACCGTAATTTCCTCAACCTTCTAAAACTCAACTTCCCCTAGTGTTCCCACTACCTTCCGCTTTTCCTAGTTCTCAAATCCATATTCAGAATTACCCTATATCGAACCTCAAGCAAACAGTCCTACTAGCAACCTCCCCGACGTTCTCGCCTTGCTACTAGCCTTTCCTCAAATGTTCATCTTACATCCTCAATTACATCAATAGACAAGGTAATCTCCTCACATCAATCTCGATTCCTTCCCTATGTTAAAATCCTCCAGCAACGCATATAAAAATCCTCCACATACGATCTCGCCAAGCATTCCCAATCTTACCTAAACGACCACCAATTACACATCTCACCTACAGTCCAAATATCGCACGAACAACCTAATCCCCAAGATCTATGATTTCCCAAGCAACCCTATACTACTCATCCTTAGCAATTCCTCAATCTTATCCTTTACCAAAATCGCTCCCAATCAACCTAGTCCCAAACTCTACGATTTCTCAAACATTCCTTAGTCGATCACCCTCAATGCAACCCACAACCCGCTCCAAGACTACCTAGACACTACCCTTAGCGCACTAACCCGTCTAACAATACTCCCCCTTACAAGGACTCCTCGATCAACTCCTAGCCTATCTATCCACCTTTAGAACTATCCTAACTACCTATACCCACACCCACTCTTAAGATCATCCTAATGAACTAGCCTAGCCAACAACTAACTACCCTCCTATGCTGCCCGCCTATACTACCTCCACACTTAAAGCCTATCCGGAAGCTCAACTATACCCACTGATAACTATCTCTAACAAGTCCCAACTCACTCGACTCTTCCCAAGCTAACGCATCCTTCCTGCAATCCATCTCACACAACCAATGACCAAATCCGAGGACTTCAATCTACCTGCCGCTTTTCAACCTAACTTATCAAGGAATCTCACGACTCACGCACTAGAAGAAAACACCACCACACCTATACCCCATAGCCTGCTTACCAACAAGTCAATATTTCAAAGCATCAAGGTACATTATCACAGGCACAAGTTAGCCAGGCAATCATTCACTATCAGCTCAGCATATTAGGCATTAACACATCGAATTAAGTCAGGTCTAGGCTCATCGTACTACACCAATTCCAATTGGTATAGAAGAATCCACGATCCGAATGAAGAACACCCTTCTTTGAGCCATCTAGGAGGTTCCTATTCATGACTACCATCTTTGAAGCATGTTCGCCCTTTTTGCCATCGGTGATGTCATTCCTGGAGTCTAAGGGTCTTAAGACCCATCACACTTCCGTTGCGCCGCTCCAGTGCCAATTGACCGTTTGTTCTGTCTTCCATGTCGACGCTCATCAAGGGATCGCAATGGTTAGAAGTTATGGAGATAGGGGAGAGACGGGAGCAGATAACACGACTTACCTACGGATTCAGACGCGGACCAAGACTAAAGACGACGAGACCAAAGATAGGATCCCAACCCGAGAGTTACAACGATGCTCTTAGGGTATTCCATGAAGTTATAATTGCGGCACATAAACACATAATAATCACAAATATCATCACATTATTCCACACTAACATGCACCTATCTCGAGGAGTACCGATCTATGCATTCCTAACATGCTTACATCATTAACTTTACACGTACACAGAACAAGCTAGCAATCTTTGATTTCATTCACCAATCATGCTTGACAGACTAAGAACATGTGTTCACAAACTGACATGGGACATGTGGCAGAAGTTGTACTAGTCCTAGCAACATCAAAGGACATCATGTTCATGACTTATGACTCAGTTCGATACACATAAGCAGGTCGAAATATCATGGGGTCAAGGCAAGCACGCTAAGAGGTACCTATCGCATCATATACATCCATATTCATACAGTAAGACAGAGACGACACATATTCATACGAGGGCCTATAAATGGGGAGACATATTTTCTACATGATACTAGAATTGCTTATTAAACAGGTATATAGTCAACAAGATCGAATTAATTCAGCACGCTAGGACAATCATCTCATACATTAAACACACCACGAGGGTTGACCACACTACCATGGACCTAATTCATGAGAAGACAATAATCATGGAAGTTCCCTACATGTGGCACATACATCTCCTTATAGGAGTAACCATGCAAGTTATCAGGCAAGTCATGTTGAAATACGTCGATGTACTATGTCATGAAATCATAAGAATGGCTACTATTATAACCGACAGAATTCTCTAAGGGCATTCACCGACTCATCACCCCGTTTCCCCGTGGGACGCTAGCATGACTCGCTTGGGAGGACACAAGGGTATTCACACCGTTTTTGAGAGGTGAGGGTAGAACTCAAGCTTAGACTCTTGCGGAAGGAAGACATGGATGACCATTACGAAGATCAAAAGGGATGACTCCATGAGACAACTCACTCCTAACTCGAAACTAATTCAATCATCGCTCCCCACTAACATACTCAGGTAACCCTCACATCCGACATGATTTCTGAAAGTAATTAGTTGACTACCCTAAATTTCCCGTGGAAGACGTTGACATTAGGTAAGAGACTCCATAGGGCATAAATGGTTGGGATATGAATCAGGACACGAAACGAGGAGAGCAGGCCCCTCTCAACCTTTACTAACATGCTTAGATGTTTCGTGGAAAGGATGACAGAATCAGGATCACCAAGGAGGGTCGAACCGTGGAAGGACGACTTGACAATATGGGGAATTCGAGTACATAGGCACATGTTTTGCTCACACTATCCCGTTTGCACAGACATTCATTTCATGTTTCAAATTAGGGTATATCGATTAGTTCTCTAGCCTAGGCATAATATCACACAGCACGGGAACAATCAACGAGATAATATGATCCTCTTCGAGGAGGATGGCCCTCAGGCCCAATTAAATATATAAGCAAGGAGACGATCTACGCTGTCCTTCGAGGGACAGTCGACCGGAGGGGCAAATACCTCACGGCCTCCTAACCCAGCTTCTCCAACCTCCGTGGTGCAAACTCCTTAGTCTTCCAAGCCCACCTGTAAATAGAAAGCTAGTATTTTGCCTACCGTTCCCCGAGTTCTACATCCTTAAGGGATGGTCTATCGCTTGGGTCTCTACCCCACGTGATTGATTCCCTTTAATTTATTTATAGCTAGGTCTAATTAAATTCATTTTGCCCTTTTGAAAACATTTTCCAAAACCATTTGAAATCCTTGGGCCATTTTTAAAACCACTTCAACCCACCGTATTCGGTTTGCAAAACCTGGCTCTGATACCACCTTTGTAACGGCCCTGGATTATAATCCTGAGTTACGTTTCGAGGGATGAAAACCCTCGTTGGGATCGTGCGCCCCGAGTATAGGTTGAAGGTTTGAAAGCCTAATCTAATGTTTCCAAAGTGGGATTTCATACCCAAATTCAAAACGTATCGTTGGAATCCCCGGGGATGTCCCCTGTACCTGTCGTTAGTCTATGCGTGGAAAACCAGTAGTCATGCAAATAGCGAAATCAAGTGTAATACAATAGGGTGCCACGGCAGAGCCGGGTCAAAACGGAGTCTAAAAGTGTAAATCCAAAACCATGGTCAGAGTTTGGTGAAGTCGATAACTCCAGCGCTCACTCTCCACCGAACAAAATGACCCGCGCAATAAGCAATCAGCACCAATGGAATGAACATAATTAATACCTAAAAATGTTAATGGTGAGCGGGATCAGAATGATGCCCACCTGCTGCATCCCGGCTCTAAGCACACATATACGCTATACCTTATAAAGATGCTTCTAGATGCAAGGCGGAATATTAACACACTAGCATGCCCCTAAGATCAAGTGCATAATAATAGATAGGGCCCCAGAAAAGAATACCAAATGGTATGTCCCTCTCCTACCTCCACCCTCTTCCGATAGGGCGGAGACTGGCCAGTTCGTGAATGCATTCCTTTATCATCGGGCGGTCCACAGACCCAACCCGTATCCACAATAAATAAAGCCCGCAGGCAGCTCATAATATAAGTAAAGGAAGTTCCATGACTCGATCGACTCAGGACAGAACCCGATGGGACTGGGCCATCCTATGACCCTAGCAAAGACTCTAATTACTTCACAGATAACGGCCGTTCTATTTACATACGCATAAAGAAATAGAATGCTCGACGGTCAATGCAACCTAGCATGATACTACATGGCATGCTGATCATGAATGCAAGCACCTAGTATATCATGCACATAAAGCAGGGAATATCTCTCTATCAATCTGAGTAAGCTCCGAAGAGACTTACCTAGTAAGCATAACAGCAATATATAATCCCAGCTAGTAACACGAGCAGTCAGACGATATCGCCTAAATTCATATCAGAACATTCATATAAGTCTACATCTAACCACTCAATCATACAAGCATATATCATTTAATAGAATCAAACGCATTATAATCATCATTCCATCTAATCAATCAGTCATCATTTCACCACATTCCATAAGACTATATCCTTCTCATCATTTCATTCAACCACTTCCATATATCCGCAATAATACTCATATATTCGCATGATCGTATATCTTAAAAGTTCATCATGATAATTATCTCTTATCATATATATATATCATCAAAGTCTGATATTTAATCTCGTCTAATAATCACCACAATATCATGCTATTAGTCCATTCAATCATACCGTTAATCAAACGATCAAATTATCATGCTAGTTATTCACCGAACAAGTAGAATTTTCCGGTTAGTTCCCAACCCGTTTCAAAATCCAAGTTTATTCTTATCGGATCATAAGCCAAGTTATGGGTATACTTCATTTCTGTATTTTACATGCTCTAAGGTTCGGTTATGCCATCATATATTTAACCATATTTGTAGCATTCCCTTAACCAAGTTTTTAATCGAGTCATTATAAACATTGTTTACTAAAATTATCATAACTCTTGATCCAACCGTTGGATCGTCCTCATTTTTGGAGGGCAATTAGATAACATCTCCATGAAAAATCCAAGCAGGGGACCGAGAGTTATAGGTAAAACAATATTCGATAATTTAAATGCTGAGATTAAGGTATTCGGTTTTGTGTCTTTTACACGTTTTGCTAGCTAAAACCGATTTAAACACATTATAGGATCCACTATCCTAAGACTTTTCACATCAACTCAAGCTATCCTATAGAGAGGAAGGTGTAAGAGAGATTACCTAGGCAAATGGAACACAAATGGCTCGAAAATTCTCACTTCAGGGACCTTGGGGACACCTCCAAACACCTTGCAATATATTTTCCAAAACCCCAAGCAAAAGGGTCAGGACTTTGTTTAGAAATGAAGCAAAGAAGTCATATAAAAGGTTTAAACTAATTTTTGGAAGGAGATAATGGAGCTTACCAAGAAAACAACGCAAAACCTCAAGATCCTTCAAAAGACAGTTTCTGCAGCCTCAATGATGGACGATTTTGGATGGGAAACCGAGCTTGGATTTTGGATTATAATGTATGGTTGGAAAGGTGGTGTCAATACGGTTCTAAGGCCACCGAGTTTGCTCAATTCGGAGTAGTATTGAGGGAGATATGGCTTTTCTTGTGCAAGGTCACCAAAATGGACCTAAAATGGTGAAGGCTTCTTCTCTCTTTGGTTTTCTCTCAAAGTGACGGTGGGGCTCTTTGCGAATGAGTTCTAAACTGAGCTTGGGTCAGTTATAAAGGAGAGAAAGGAGTGGTTCATGTGTTAAAGATGGGGAGTGATTAAATAGAAGGGATGGGAGTGGTTGGACACCTATCATCACAAGCAAGCCACAAGTCAAGTCAAGTCAAGGAGTGGGTGGTGATCAATGTTGGTCAAGTTAAGTATGGACGACTGGCCTTGTAAATCAAAGACGTAAATCCCGAGCCCGAGATGCGTTAAAATCCGTTAATTCATAAAAGCCGAGAAAAGGTGGCTCGGGAATGTGTTTCTATCATTAAATCAATGTAAAGCCGTGCATAAAAATTTTAAAATTTCTGAGTTTTCATAATCATAGGGGAGGATAATATTCGGATTATCCTAAGGATATTTTATAAATATTGATTAAATTCCGGTCTTTACATCGGTCTGATCCCGCTCGCACCAATTGTTTTTAGGTATGATTGCTCCCTGTTTATATGGTGTGGGAAAGTCTCCCGGCGATTGCAAAGAAACATGTCTAACCCCGCTTATCTGGCCATACGACTTTAGAATTATGTTTTGGTTTTGACCCGGCCTTGCCGTGGCTTTTTGTATCTAAATCGTATTTCCGCTTCACTTTCGTTTAAACTGAATTTATGAAACTTCGACTGATTAGAGGTTTGAAACCTCGACCCGTACCTGAATTGCAACATCCGAACGAAGGGATCCGACCTTCGAAACGTATCCCGGATATTTATATCCGGGCCGTTACAATCCACTTTAAAGAGGGTACCAACATGGCAAGTTTTAACAATGTCTGCTAGGATATCAGTGGTGTTAAGCTGTGGAGGGAGATTGAGGATACGGATCCAAAGATCACCCGTAAGGGTTTCAGCTGTTGATGGGTCAAAAGAAGGTGTCCATGGGTACAAAGCTAGAAGAGCTCCGGCTACATGATAGGGTATATTGTTCCAAACTTTCATTCTATCATCATTTGTTCCAAATCTAAACAGAAGCCAATCATTGCCAATCAGATCTATGAACCACTGACCTTTAAGGTATCTCCATTCCCCTCTCATCTTTGTAAGGACATGCTTGAATTCCACCTCTCTGTTGACAAATCTGCCCACCAAGGCTGTGTCCTAGAGTTTGCTGTAAACCTCATTAATTATAGGGATCTCAAGCTCTTCTGTGTTCATATTCTCCTCTTGGTTACCTTCTGCAGTAAAGTTCTGTTGAGAGGTATTTGTTTGATTGGTTTAAGTGAAGGTATTAGTGTTAGAGGTGATTGTAGAGACAATACATGGTAAGCCAGGAGGGGTTGAGGGTATGTCCATGTTGCTCTGAGTGCTTCCATGGACAAGAGCAGAGAGATAAGGTGAACTCATAATTTTTTCCTTAGAGAAGTAAATGGTTATGACTGTAAAGGCCTTAGAGGTGTTATAAGATATGTAATATCTATAATTATGATTTTTGTTTATAAGATAAATACAGCTATTTTTTACAGTCTGAGATTTACTATGCCTGACAGTTGTAAATATTTTGTGGCCGTGGCAAGTATGCAGACTATTTAGAAGAGGTAGAGTTTTACTAAATATGAAGTTATCTCCATAGTAATGATTACAGCCAAAAGCTTTGGTGTTAAGTTTTCCTCTATCAGAGGGTTTGTTTCTTTCATTTTGGTAATTTTTAATAGAATAGATTTTACGAGTTATGTTTCTGTAATTATGAGAATTATGTGTACTGATAGGTATATACCATAAGGTGCAAGTGTGATAAGTGATTTTCTGTTTCTGATTGGTAAAGTATATTTTATGAAGATGGTTAAGCCACTTTAGAGATCTAATTGAGCAGTGGTATTCATATGCTTTGTTTTTACTGATGTTGGAGTGACAGAGTGGGATTTTGAAATGATCAGTGTTGACTTTTAATAAAGGGAGATGGATGTTTGTGTTTGTGTTAAGGAATAAATGGTGATGGAGAGAGATTAAAATGGTGTGGCTTGCTTTTAGTATGTAAGTATGATTGAAGATATTGTAGCTGGTCAGAGTATGTTTAAGGTTATGTTTGTTTAAATTAATGGTTGTCCAGAAACTCTTGTTTTGAGGTCCTTTATTGTAAGGTTTAGTGTAATATTTAAAATTAATGGAGTGAGTTGGAATGAGCTGTTGATGATGGTTAGAAGGTAAGGAATGTTTGTTAAGATCATGAGTAGAAGGTTCTTTAAAGCTACTGTTGCTGTCATTTAGTTTGATCAACTTTTGAAAATTTAGTGATTCTGTTTTAGAGGCTATGATGTCCTCTGTTCGCATTTTATTAGTTTCAGTTGTGACCAGATTTCTATTTTTGTATAGAGATGATATGTGAATTAGAAGGTATTTATTGTGCTTGATGGTGAACCAATTTTTTGGATGTTTAGTTTGGTTGTTTAACCATAAGTTTGATCTGTTAAAAGGGCTGTTAAGCCATGCTTTGAAGCTAAAGATATTGTTAAGTGGTTTGTAACTTTTGTTATAAGATTTATAGGGAGTGTAATATGGATTATAATTCCTTTGACTATGATTTTTCTTTGTGAGATAAAGATGGATGAGTTTGACAGTATGAAATATTCCTGGCTTGACAGCTGTACTCAAATTTTTTACCGTGGCAGTCATATAGAATTTTGGAAGGAAAAAGTTTTTACTGAGTATGTAAATATCTGATAGCACACATTTAGGTAGGCATATTAGGTTGCATTTAGCATGATTTAGATGTTTATAATGCATAGTTTAGACTAGATTTGCATTTATACTTGTTTTGTTGGTAGAGTCGGAATCTACACGCGTTTATGGATTATTTCAGGTATATGTGGATCCGAAGAGGAATGAGAAAGCTCATGGATGAAGGAAGATTCAAGAGGATGAGGAAAAGTGAAGAGCACGGGAGCGGAGTCGAATTTCGAGAGCCTAAGTGAAGAACAAGTCAGTAGAAGTTGTCGCCAGACATGCTGAACTTGTAATGCACTTTCTGGAGGCCTAGGTGGTCCGATTGACTATTATAAGCATGCGTTGGAAAGCTCTTTCCGAGATCTACAACTTTCGTGTTGACATCGAGACCAAATTCGAAGAGGAAAAATCGCTGTGAACAGTAAAAGCTGCCCCGCGGCCAAGCAAACCGCCCCGCGGCCCGAAGCTCTGACGAAGGATTTCGCAATCGTCTGGCCGCCCCGCGGCCTGGGTTGGCTGCCCCGCGGCCTCTGCAGAAACGCCGAATCTGCTGAGTGGACTTTTTATCCACTTAATTAGGTTTTTAGAATTATTATTTGGCCGACTCTTTTGAGGCTTTTTAAGGACGTTTTAGGGTTTTATTTTAAGCATCTAATTCCTTAGTTTATACACTTGGAGATTATCAATTGAGAGAACCCTAGAGGGAAGCCTCCATGGCCATGGAGTGCTAAACTTTTCCGTTTCATATATGGATTGAAGCTTTGGTTTGATAAAGTTGTGAGATTTCTATTCTTGTTCTATTCCTATTGATTCGTATTGATTCTTTTGCGAATATTGTTGATTTCTTCTAGTCCGTACAACTAGTTGAGATTATTGCTAGGATTTTGTAGATTCCTCGTAGCGAACCTTAATCCATAGTAGCAATCATGCCTTTTTAGGACTCGTAGGACTAAATTGGTGTGTAGAGAATCAATTATATGTTAAATGCTGACTCGTAGCTTGGTGTTGCATGTATCCTGGTTAATCCTTAATCTTAATGCTATTATTAGGTTAAATCTTGACCGTGTTAGGGTTATCTAATTAGTAAGGGTTACTAGGACTCGTAGGACTAGTAATTTACACAAGATCAGGACAGGAACAATAATAGGATGAAAAGAGAACTCGAAGAAGAATCGATGATCAATCAACCAAACTAAAGTGGATATTTGTAGATGAAACTATTTTCTCATTGTTATCTCTACTAACTTGTCTATAGTTTCTTTTCTTATATTCAATCACCAAAACCCCACTTTTCTATTAATTGGTAAATATACATTGCTTAGGAATACTTGATTCTCTGTGGGATCGACCTCTTACTTGCTTACTATACTAGTTTGTAGGTTTGAGTTATACTTTGATAGGAACAACGACAGTTACCTCCTGTCAAATTTTGGCGCCGTTGCCGGGGAATCAAAGTTTATTTCTTTGTTTTGTGTTGTTGCCAATTATTGTATATAATTAACTTGTTGTGAACCTATCTTACGGTTCATAACACCCTTGCTACTAACTTTTAGGATGTTGAGGTTATTGCAGTTTGAAGGTGAGAACTTTCACCAATATCTTACCAGATTGCAGAGATATGTTGACATCCGGAATTCACGGGGTTATCAAGACAGCATCCGAGATATGATTCTTTGTATAATTGACGGGATGACTACTGAGACGAGAGCGCTTGCTGAGTACATGAGCAACGGAGGCTTGGCGCGGTTAGGTTTGTCGGGGTTGTGGGATTTTTTCTGTTATATGGATTACCATGTTGCGCAGGAAGTATCCTTCACTTTGGTTTCGCCACCTATGGAGGACTCTGTCATACACCTAGATGAAATCCAAGCCCTTACTCAAGCGGTGCAGGAGAATGGTGAGAGACTAAAAAACTTGGGGGAACAATTGAGCCAACTTACTAAAACATGTAGCGAGATAATAGCAGATCAGATGGTCAGCCCTGAAGTTGATAAAGAAAGCCAACCCATCCCGCCATTCCTTGAGACATTGAAGGATGCAAGAATAGAAGATCCTGTCGAAGTCATTGTGCTTAATTCATTCCCTCCTAGTTGGTTTCAACATGATAATAATGTTCAGAACGAGGAGGAATTGTTCGCAGAAAACGATAGTTTCTTTGACGATGGAGAAGATGGTCTAGTGCTTCCTGACATGGAATCTCATGAGTCAACGCATGAGGTTTCATGTGTTGTGTCTCCTACTCCATCTGATGCATTATTTCTCAGCTCCCCCGTTGATGAACCATGTCTAGAGCCACCTGCTGAGGCTCAAGAGGTAATAAAGGTAAACTTTTGCAATTTGGAAAGTAATAGTGACTATGTTGATCCTTTTGACTGCTATTTTGAGAAGCCACCAGCGGAACTGTGTTGGTGGTATCACATTCCTTCAGGAGAGAGTCATTCTAGACTCTTTGATATATTGAAAGGGTTTTTGAATTCCATATTTTATGCTTTCAATTTATTGTGCTATGATGTCTTTTGTAAGATGTGTGCACAGGAATATGATAGGCTATTGAGAGCCTTGACAATGTCTGATATGTAAGGAATTGAGATTGAGAATAAGTCATGCCAATGACATAAAAGAAAGGCGCTGCTTGGGAGGCAACCCAAGATAGGTAATAATCTTTTTCATCTTGAGTTTAGTTATTGTTTAGCATTTTTATTTAGTTCTAGGTTAGTTTGTGTTTGGCGTTTTCGGTATGGGCACCTAACACTGTAGATCGAGATGAAGCCACGAGCTACGGATGTTGCTAGTTACTCTTTGTTCATCCATGAAGGTTCATAAATCCACCTTTCCACCACATTGTGAGTATTCCATTTATCTCTTCCTCTGTGTTTTTATAATTTTGTTGTCTTTAATTTTCATTGAGGACAATGAAAGATTTAAGTGCGGGGGAGGGATTGCATTAAATATAGATAGATTTTGCATATCATGTTTATTTATGTTTTCATATTTATTTTTACTCATATATTGCATTTGTTAAAAAAAAATCCAAAAAATATCATGCATTTCATGTACTTTAGGTCTTATTTTCCCATCTAGGCTACTTGTCCTCTATATTTATCTTATCATGCGCCCCATGACTTGCTTGAAGTGTTTGAAGCTTTGAATTATTTTTGTATACTTTTTGGGAATATGATTGATGAGATAATTGAGTATGTATAGTCTTTGGAATTTAAGTGGTATTGAAGTTCTAACAATTTGACCTTGTGAGTTTTTTTGGCCTTATTGGGACTATACATATATGTCCTCTAGTTTCTTTGTGTGTGAATACTCTCCTTGATTACTTCCTCTTTAAATTGCGTTTAGATATCTTTATTGAGGCTGCATTTATATGATTTTTGCATGTAACCTTAAAGTGATTGAGGCATGATTTTCTTTTAGCCATATTATACTCTACCCACCCATACACATTATCCTTTTCTTGAAGCCAATTTGAGCCTTATAAGCCTATTTTGTTAGCTCCACAAAATCTTCCTAGCCGATTATTAGCCTGACCCATCCGGGAATTAGGAGAAGAGTTGGTGAATATCTTGATGTATTGATGGAGTTGCTTTGAGTTGAGAAATTATGTTGGGTGATTCATTTGTACTTCATAGAGATGGTTTTTATGTGATTATTACTTGGGACCTAAGGAGGATAAAATTCACTTAGGGGTAAAAGTCAAGAAAATAAAAAAAAAAGAAAAAGAAAAATCATAATAAAAAAATGAATGAGTTTGTGTGGATATTTGAAAATTGTGTGCGAATTTGTATTGTGAAGGAGTACATGTTATTGGAATGGTATTTGAAGTGTTTGGTGTTGGTGTTTTTCTGGTTGTTTACGAACCCTTTTTCCCGGATTTTTAGCACCACAAGGCCTAAATATTTTCCATATCCTGTACTCCTACCATGGCCCCATTACAACCTATTCAAAAGACCTCATGATTTTGGTTGCATGTGAAGTCACTAGCGGTGGAGATTTAGACCACTGACGCAATTTTGTTGTAGCTAAGTTTTCAGGAGTTGAGTTTGAGCGTGAATGATTACCCTAAACACATGAGCGAGAGTGAAAACACATTTTCTTGGTGAGGTTGGATAGATGTACTTGCTTTATTCCTTAGATTGCACCTATACATATTATGACGTTATTTGTCAATCTTTGTTTCCCTCGTTTTGTGCTTAAGTGTTTTACCAAAGTGATTACATGGATTGCTTGTCTGTGGGGTGTTGATTTGATTTTGATTTTCATTGCTTGAGGACAAGCAAAAGCTCAAGTGTGGGGGAATTTGATAGCACACATTTAGGTAGGCATATTAGGTTGCATTTAGCATGATTTAGATGTTTATAATGCATAGTTTAGACTAGATTTGCATTTATACTTGTTTTGTTGGTAGAGTCGGAATCTACACGCGTTTATGGATTATTTCAGGTATATGTGGATCCGAAGAGGAATGAGAAAGCTCATGGATGAAGGAAGATTCAAGAGGATGAGGAAAAGTGAAGAGCACGGGAGCGGAGTCGAATTTCGAGAGCTTAAGTGAAGAACAAGTCAGTAGAAGTTGTCGCCAGACATGCTGAACTTGTAATGCACTTTCTGGAGGCCTCGGTGGTCCGATTGACTATTATAAGCATGCGTTGGAAAGCTCTTTCCGAGATCTACAACTTTCGTGTTGACATCGAGACCAAATTCGAAGAGTAAAAATCGCTGTGAACAGTAAAAGCCGCCCCGCGGCCAAGCAAACCGCCCCGTGGCCCGAAGCTCTGACGAAGGATTTCGCAATCGCCTGGCCGCCCCGCGGCCTGGGTTGGCTGCCCCGCGGCCTCTGCAGAAACGCCGAATCTGCTTAGTGGACTTTTTATCCACTTAATTAGGTTTTTAGGATTATTATTTGGCCGACTCTTTTGAGGCTTTTTAAGGACGTTTTAGGGTTTTATTTTAAGCATCTAATTCCTTAGTTTATACACTTGGAGATTATCAATTGAGAGAACCCTAGAGGGAAGCCTCCATGGCCATGGAGTGCTAAACTTTTCCGTTTCATATATGGATTGAAGCTTTGGTTTGATAAAGTTGTGAGATTTCTATTCTTGTTCTATTCCTATTGATTCGTATTGATTCTTTTGCGAATATTGTTGATTTCTTCTAGTCCGTACAACTAGTTGAGATTATTGCTAGGATTTTGTAGATTCCTCGTAGCGAACCTTAATCCATAGTAGCAATCATGCCTTTTTAGGACTCGTAGGACTAAATTGGTGTGTAGAGAATCAATTATATGTTAAATGCTGACTCGTAGCTTGGTGTTGCATGTATCCTGGTTAATCCTTAATCTTAATGCTACTATTAGGTTAAATCTTGACCGTGTTAGGGTTATCTAATTAGTAAGGGTTACTAGGACTCGTAGGACTAGTAATTTACACAAGATCAGGACAGGAACAATAATAGGATGAAAAGAGAACTCGAAGAAGAATCGATGATCAATCAACCAAACTAAAGTGGATATTTGTAGATGAAACTATTTTCTCATTGTTATCTCTACTAACTTGTCTATAGTTTCTTTTCTTATATTCAATCACCAAAACCCCACTTTTCTATTAATTGGTAAATATACATTGCTTAGGAATACTTGATTCTCTTTGGGATCGACCTCTTACTTGCTTACTATACTAGTTTGTAGGTTTGAGTTATACTTTGATAGGAACAACGACAGTTACCTCCTGTCAATATCTTTGTAGTAATGGTTACAGCCGAAAACCTTAGAGTTAAGTTTTCCTTTACCAGATTGTTTGCTAGTTTTATTGAGGTTGGACAGGTATGTTTCTGTAATTACAGGTGTTATGTGTCCTAAAGGATATATTCCATAATTTTGAACTCTGATTTTTGAATTTCCCTCTCTGATTTGTCTTTTTTTTTTATAAGGATATTTAAGCCGACTAAGAGTATTGATAGAGGTGTAATACCACTGTAGCCTGTTGTTTTTAGGATGGCAGAGTGGTCTGTTTATGTGATTAGTTTTTGAGCTCAATAAGTGGATTTGAGTAATTATGTTTATGTTTATAATCATATAGTTAATCACTGGGGTTGATGAACTATGGTTATCTATTGCTATACGGTTTTGATTGAAGGTGCTAAGATTGTCTACAATATATTTATAATCCGGTTTGTTTAAGCCAGAAGATGTTTTGTTATTGATGGTATGTGGTCTTTTGATATGGTGTTTAGTATAAAGGTTTAGAATGATGAGATAAGTTGGGCTACTTTCCTGATGTAGGTTTAGAGATGAGGGGTTCTTGTTGAGATCATAAGTAGTTAGTTCTTTTCTGTTAGTGTTTATGGTTTTATCCAGAGTTTGCAGATCAATTGCTAAGGTATCAACCTTTATTCTGAATTTTGACTCAAAGTATTTTTCCTGATCAGCTACTGAATTATGAGATCTATAGGAATTTAAAGTGTGGGAATGATGATGGCTGTTAGCCTTGATAATGAGATATTTATTTTGAGCTATTTCCTGGCTGTTAAGCCATGATGTAAAACTGTTAAGCTGGCTCTTAGGCCATTGCTGCAAACTAAGTATGTACTTTTGGTGTGCTGTTAAAAGAGATACTCTCTTGTACAAATTCTGAGTAGCAAGTTCGTTTAAGTTATTTTCGTTGGATGGTTTTATGATCCATGTTATTCCTCTTGTGTGCTTTGTTTCTGTTTTAAGCAGGGAATTTGCATTATTCTTGTGATTTTGGCTCCCTACTGAGCTTTGATTGTTGTTAGTAAAAAACTGGTTGTTGGTCTTGTTTGTTAAAAGGATGTTAAAAGTTTTTTTCTGGCTGTTAGGCCATGCTCTTGTTTTCAATTGGCTGTTAAGCCGCAGTTGTAAGCCAGAGTTGTAAATTGACGAGGTAATTGTGATGGGTGTGATACTTGCTGCTGGATTCTTCCGAAGAGGAAAGTAGTAAGGAAAGGAGATCATTGTGGGAAGAGCAAGAGAGACAGGAGGAAGAAGAAGAAAAGAGGAAGGAGGAAAAAGAGTGTTTCAGAATCGAGGATTCGCAAACCGGTCTTAAACCATCTCAACTTGAGAACGCGGTTTTATCGTGTTACTAGACTTTGCAATTTCTATTTTATCATGTCGACAGTATATATAATTTTTGGTCTTACTTTGAAATTTGTATATATTAATATTTTATAATCTAATTGTTTTATATAATACATGTATTCTTCAAATGAACTTATTAAATGGATATTTCTAAAATTGTTGCCTTGTTTAAATATATTGTTATGATTAACTACCATATATGATAGTATCTTGTTAGAGTTTCATTTTATCGATTTTGCGTAAAATCCTTAATAACATACTTAGAATTATGGATTCTGAGTTTGAAATAAGACTAAGTAGAAAGTTGGTTTAATTTAGTGATTGTCCAAAAAAATGAACATAATTAAATAAATGTCCACTTTTTAAAAACATTAAGTAATTGTCCATAATTGACAATTTTACCCTTCTTTCCCTTATCTCATTTTCTCCTTCCCCCTCCTTCCTCTTTGACCATTTTAATTTTGACCTTGACCGGTCAACATTGACCATTCTGGTCAACGTCCAGTTTTGATTACAGTTATTGGTGACAGTTTTTTCTGGTGACAGTTGTTGGTGACAGTTGTTTTTTGTGACGGTTTATTTTTTTTATTTTGGTGACAATTGTTTTCGACATTATTTTTTCTCGAAATACATTTTCACCAATTGTCATATTTTTTCCGGTGACAGTTTATTTTTTTTATTTTGGTGACAATTGACTTTTTTGTGACATTTTATTTTTTCCGGTGATAGTTAGGGGAAATTTTTTTCGCGGCAATTGATTTTTTTTTCTGGTGACAATTGGTGGTGGAATTTTTTCTTGTGGAACAATGTCACCATATTATTTTTTCGAATGTATTGTCACCAACTACAAAAACATTGTCACCACTTTATTGTCATCAACCTCTTATAAGTAATATATAGTCACCAACTTATTGTCACCAACTACGGCACATTGTCACCACTTTATTGTCATTAACTACAGAATATTGTCACCATATTCTTTTCTCAAACATATTGTCACCAACAACAAAAATTGTCACCACCCTATTGTCACTGTGCGTAATCTATTGTCACCAACGACAAAACATTAGACCCTAGAGAGGTTAATGTAAAGACCGAGATTTTTAAATAAATATTTTTATAGTTATAAATTTGATTTCGATAAGAATTTATTCAATTTCTGAGATTTCTAAAATTTTCAAAATCTTCGTTCTCGAGCCAACGACTGATTTAAATTCTTTCGAACAATTCCAGCATAAACTTGTTACTCAAATTTGAAAACGAAATAATTCCGCTTAATTTTTCCAAGGCTTAAAAATATATTTGGGCCGTTACAAAGGTGATATTAGAGCTTGGGTTGCGCGATTCGAGTACAAATGAGTTGAAGTATGATTTTGAAAACCGCCCAATGTTTTAAAAGATTTTGAAGAGTTTTAAAGGGGCAAAATGAATTTAATATGGCTAAATTGATGAACAAAGCTTAATAAACTCGACTTAAAATAAGGAAAATCGGAAAAAGGGAAATCGAGTGGGTAGAAAGGCGATAGACCATCCTATTGGATGTAGACTTGGGAAAGGGTAGGCAAAACTTAGCTTTGTACTTTACTGAGGGCCTGGAAGACTCCAAGGAGTTTGCACCGTGGTGGTTGGAGTAGCGGGGTTAGAATGTAGAGGCCGAGAGGATAGTTGCCCCTCCGATCAAATTGCCCCTCGAAGGGCAGCTTCTAGATAAATTCTGTGATTTTATGGGGCCTGAGGGCGGTCCCCCTCGAAGGGGATCTGATTAATTTCTATTGAGTGCTTATGTGTCGTGTGTTAAGCCCCGCCCTTCTATTGCAGCCAATATGGCCGATACACGAGGTGGACGGATCGGGCGTGGGGGCCTAGTGCGTAGAGGTAGAGGACGACCCCGTCGTAGGGCAGCTACTGTTACGACCGACGCTGACACTCCGACACCTGAGGGCGGCGAGACTCAGGTCCCCATTCAGCAGACCATACCGGGGCAGATGGACTGAGCTGCGATCTTGGAGGTCTTGCGAGAGTTTCTTGGGGAGTCACAGTCTACAGCACCCGGGGCCCAGATCCCGATCGAGCCGCCTATAGCGCCTAAGCCCGCTCGAGCTCCTCCTATGGCCGTTGCGCGACCCGAGAAGCGCATCGACTGGGTGAAGGTCATGGGGCAGTGTAGGCTGCCGCAGTTCTCAGGAGGCGCTGAAGAGGATGTAGAGATGTGGTTCCGTCAACTAGACGGGATCTTCGACCATATCGATGCGCCAGCTACAGAGCGACAGAGGCTAGCAGCGGGACATCTGCTGGAGGACACCTTTTATCGCTTGTCCGTGTACAAGACGAAGCAGACTGAGTGGAGTTATGATGCCTTCCGGACTTTGATGCTGAAGGAGTATAGTCCCCCGGGGACTCAGATTGCTCGCAAGGTGGGATTTTATCATGGGACCTACAACCCCTCTCTCTCTCTGTTGTTGATGTTGTCCGCCGGTTCAAGAAGGAGCTGGTTTACTATGTACACCTATGTCCCGCTGACGAGAGTCGCATTCGATTGTTGTCGATGAGGTTGTCGCCAACGGTACTACTGCATGCTTCTAGCCTGGGTGCAGTCTCGTTCGATCATTTCCTAGAGGTGGTCCTACTATATGATCAGCAGCGTATCCTCTCCGCGACTGCATATGCTTCCTCTCGCTCTAAGGGGAAGAGACCTAGACCCGCTGAGACCAGATGGGAGACGAGACCTAGAGGAGGGTTCCAAGGAGTATTCGGAGGAGGAGTATCAAGGATTCCATTAGCACCGTCTGCTCCGAGTAGAGAGGTTCGAGTTAGGAGCATTACTTGTCACGGCTGCTACGAGGAGGGTCATTATGTTGTTGCATGTCCGATGAGAGATACTAGGTGTTATTCATGTGGACTTTTAGGACATAGATCTCGTTACTGCCCCAGAGTAGAGGGACTCCATCTGCACCAGCTCTCCGGCTTCTAGAGGCTCCCAGACCCCCACAACTAACTTACCCCTAGGGTCAGGGGAGAGGTTCTGCTCCTAGTAGAGGTCGTAGAGGATTGAGAGGCGGCAGAGGTTCTGGCCGCGGAGGTAGAGGATCGACTTCCGCCAGGCCATCTGGGTCGAGTTATGGCAGAGGACAGACTTCAGGAGGTCGTGGTTCCGCGTTGCCCCCACCGCCCCGCGTGTTTCAGATACGAGTTGATGATCATTCCGCTCCGACTGCAGTAGGTACCATCTCTCTCTATGATGTGTGTCTACATATGTTGTTTGATACTGGTGTTACACACTGCTTTATAGCAGAGACGTGCGTTGCTAGGCTGAGCCTTAGCTGCACGAGTGGTCCATCCCTCTCAGTAGGCATGCTGGATGGATCTAGGGTTAGGACTAGTCGAGAGATCCTAGGATGCCCTGTCCGTATAGGAGAGCGTGAGTGGCATGTAGACCTGATTGTGATGCCTCTAAAGACGGACGACATCATTCTCGGCATGGATTTCATGGGACGATATAGAGCGATCGTCAACCTTCGGACGAGGACTGTGACACATCTAGATGATGACGGGACCGAGCACCAAGTTTGGGGAAGTTACCCCAAACGGAACGGGGCGCTTATCAGCGCAGTTCGAGCGGCCAGACTTTTTGATCAGGGATGCATGGGGTATTGGTGCTATGTCTTAGAGGTGGATCGTGAGCAGCCCAGCATGACCGATGTACCTATAGTGCGGGATTTTGTTGATGTGTTTCCCGACGAGCTGCCAGGACTTCCTCCTCAGAGAGACATCGACTTCGCCATAGAGTTAGAGCCAGGCACGAGGCCGATTTCACGAGTACCGTGTCGGATGGCGCCGACTAAGATGGCAGAGCTAAAGGCTCAGTTGGAAGAGTTGGCCGAGAAGGGATACATGAGACCTAGTGCGTCGCCGTGGGGAGCACCGGTCCTCTTCGTTAAGCAGAAGGACGGATCGTTGAGATTATGCATTGACTATCGGGAGTTGAACCGGGCAACGGTGAAGAACCGTTATCCTCTCCCTCGGATTGATGACTTGTTGGATCAGCTTCAGGGAGCAGTTGTGTTCTCGAAGATCGATTTGAGATCCGGTTATCATCAGCTTTGAGTGAAGCTTGAGGATGTACCGAAGACCGCCTTCCAGACTCGTTATGGACATTATGAGTTCGTAGTCATGCCATTTGGGCTGACCAATGCACCTGCGGCTTTTATGGAGCTCATGAACCGAGTGTTCATCGATTATTGGATCGTTTTGTCGTTGTCTTCATCGACGATATTCTGGTGTATTCGAGGAGTAGGGAGGAGCACGAGGAGCACCTGAGGATTGTGCTAGAGACGCTGAGGAAGCATCAGCTGTATGGCAAATATAGCAAGTGTGATTTTTGGATCTCCGAGGTGACTTTCTTGGGTCACGTGATTTCAGCAGAGGGTGTCGCCGTGGATCCGGCGAAGATAGAGGCCATAGTACCTTGGGAGGTGCCCAAGAATATCAGGGATATCTGCTCCTTCCTTTGCTTAGCGAGTTACTGCAGGAGATTCATTTAGGAGTTCTCGAGTATCGCACGACCGATGACACAACTGTTACGGAAGGATGTTCCTTTTGAGTGGAGTGTGGAGTATCAGGCCAGTTTCGAGCTTCTGAAAGAGAAGCTGACCACTGCACCAGTTCTAGCCTTGCCGGATGGGACCGAGGATTTCGTTGTCTACACTGATGCATCCAGAGCCGGATTAGGGTGCGTGCTCCATCAGAGGGATCGAGTTATTGCCTATGCTTCACGTCAGTTGAAGCCTGGAGAGTTGTCTTACCCCACTCATGACCTAGAGCTAGCAGCTATAGTTCATGCTCTGAAGATCTGGAGGCACTATCTGTATGGCACGTCGTGCAAGGTGATGACGGATCACAAGAGCCTGAAGTACATCTTCACGTAGAAGGAGCTGAACATGAGACAGAGGCGATGGGTGGAGTTGCTCAATGACTATGATCTGGAGATTGTGTACCACCCTGGGAAGGCCATCGTGGTCGCAGATGCGCTCAGCCGGAAGACTCATCAGGAGGTGACGGTAGCTAGGCTCACCGCTCAGGAGCGACTATAGTCAGATTTGAGATCGAGTGGTATCGAGGTTTGGATTCAGCGAGAGAGCGGACAACTGACCTTCTTAGAGGTGTAGTCAGATCTGTTGGAGGAGATTCTCAAAGCCCAGACAGATTGCCCGGAGATTGTAGCTCTTAGAGAGCGGATGGCTCAGGGACGAGCCGGAGAGTTGTCAAAGAGAGAGGATGGGATGCTGACATTTCAGGATCGCGTTGTGGTACCATCTACTCAGGATCTTAGATAGAGGTTCATGCGAGAGGCGCACACCACTCCTTATTCTGTCCATCTCGGGACGAATAAGATGTACCAGGATTTGAGGAGGTCTTATTTGTGGAAGAGGATGAGAGCAGACATCACCGACTTCGTAGTTAGATGCCAGGTTTGTCAACAGGTTCGTATTGAGCACCAGCGGCCAGGAGGACTTGTCAGGTCACTTCCAGTCCCTGAGTGGAAGTGGATTGACATTTCTATGGACTTTGTCACCGGACTGAGGAGAGATGTCAGAGGATTCGACGCCATCTGGGTTGTGGTCAATAGGTTGACCAAGTCCGCACATTTTATCGCCACACAGGAGACATGGCCAGTATCGAGATTAGCTGAGGCCGCTTTACTTCACGATTTTGGCGTGCACGAGGCTCTAGGGATCGGATTACAGTTCAGTACTTCCTTCCATTCGCAGACAGATGGGCAGAGCGAGAGTACTATACAGACACTGGAGGATATTCTAGGATCTTGTGTGCTAGAGTGGGGTGATAGATGGGTGAAATATCTACCACCGGTCGAGTTCTCGTACAACAACATCTATCATTCTTTGATCGAGATGGCTCCTTATGAGGCGTTGTACGGGAGGCGCTGCAAGTTGCTAGTTTGTTGGGATGAGCCCGCAGATACAGTCACATCCTTGCCAGAGCTAGTCCGAGAGACAGTGGATCAGGTTGGCTGCATCAGATAGCACATGAGGATCGCTCAGGACCGTCAGAAGAAATATGCTGATCGACGGAGGACAGAGATCGTCTTCAATGTGGGAGCTCCTGTTTGGCTGAGAGTGTCACCTACTAGGGGAGTCCGATGATTTGGCATCAAGGGAAAGCTGAGCCCTAGGTATATTGGACCCTTTGAGATCCTAGAGCGTGTAGGTGAGGTGGCCTATGGATTAGCTCTACCCCCGTCCTTAGCTGGAGTTCATGATGTGTTCCACGTGTCTCAGCTCCGTAGATATGTGCCCGATCCTAGCCATATCCTCGATCATTCTGACCTCCATGTTGAGCCCGACCATACCTTTATAGAGCACCCTATTAGGATCCTTGATCGTCGTGTCAAGAGGCTCAGGAACAGGGAGGTTCCTCTACTTTTAGTTCAGTGGTCTAGGCGGGGTCCTGAGGAGGCTACCTGGGAGACCGAGGAGAGTATTCGGGCCAGTTATTGGGGAGTGTTAGACGAGTTACTTGCATCTTACGTGGAGCCTAGCGTGGATATTTCTTTGACCTCGTGAGCTAGTTTGTGAGTATTGTCTGGGCCTTGCTATGAGATGTGCCTTATCATCGTCTGATTATGTGATTGTGCCTATTTGATTGATAGTTGTGTACAATTTCTATGAGTATATGATATGTTGATATCTTGATGGGTTATACCTGGAACTAAGAATGCTGAGATTGACTTTGAGAATGAACCTAGGAAGTGGAATATGGGATCAGCCCTTAGGGGTGGATGTTGCCACCTCTTGAAATTCTTGAAATCTGATAGACTTGAAATAAGAGAAATGACATGGATTTTGAAAGACCGAACGCGATTGAGAATTTGCTTGATTAACTTGAATTGAGAACCCTTTTGAAACTTTTTTGACCCAAGTTTACATTATAATGTCCCACGAAGTGGATACAGGCATTTATAGGGGCACTTATAGATTGCTTGCTAAGACCTAGTGGAGACGTTATGATTCTTTTGAGTTATAACGTAACCGAGAAGTCGGGGTAAGGTTGTGATAAGGGCCCATATCACATTCTTGCTACGACCAATTGGGAATATTATGATCATGACGAAGATACCGCGAGGATCTCATAGGGGCACTTATGAGGTACTTACGGGATCAATGGCGTGATCCTCGCAGACTCACCAATTTCAAACATCATCCCCTTGCTTTAAAAAGGATTTTAGTCTCGAGGACGAGACTTGTTTTTAGAGGTGGATGATGTAAAGACCGAGATTTTTAAATAAATATTTTTATAGTTATAAATTTGATTTCGATAAGAATTTATTCAATTTCTGAGATTTCAAAATTTTTTTAAATCTCCGTTCTCGAGCCAACGACTGATTTAAATTCTTTCGAACAATTCTGGCATAAACTTGTTACTCAAATTTGAAAACGAAATAATTTCGCTTAATTTTTCCAAGGCTTAAAAATATATTTGTGCCGTTACAGTTAAAGCTAAATTAAAAAGTAATCTATTGTCACCAATGATAAAATATTGTAACCAATTACAAAATAATCTAGTAGTTGAATACATTTAATTAAGGACAATAATACATTTGTATGAACACGTGTAACGTGAGATAATAGAAAGCAAATACAGAATTGGAAGAGTCAGGAGAAGTGAAAGCGTTTAATCTGACAACTCTTCTTCTTTGATGCCTCTACGGAATTACAGATAGTGGCCTAATTCCGACTTGGGTCACATTGCCACCGGCGAGGAGATTAGCAGAAGGTCCGACGCTGGATCTGTCATCGGGACTCAGGAGGATGAAATTCAAGACAATTTGGGTTGTAGCCACAACTGTTGCTATCGACTTTTTTACGCAAGAGGATTACATATATAGCGATAAGGTAAAGGACAAGTTTAGTGTCTCCTACCTGGTGCGCGCCGATCGTCGTTGGCTACTGTATCGGCCTGATTTCGAGGGGATTTGAAGCCAACGGGGTTGCCTCCCATGTTTGCTCCGTGTCAATTCGACTAATTGAAGCATCTGAAGATCAACAAGCAAATTCGTTTTTTGTGAGGTAGGGGTGATGATAAACAAAGAATTTTTCATTTTGTAAAGGTGGTGGCATGTTGGGTAAAGATTAAACCGGAAATTGTTCCAATGTGAATCAAGAAGGGTGAAGAAGATGTTATTAATTATGGAATACAAGTATGTTATTAAAATGTCATAATTATTTGCTCACATAGTTGATCGAAGGACACAAAAATCGATGTCAAGCTAACTTGAATTATTCCGAAATTGGGATGATACGCTGATGCAATCAAATTAGAAAAATTTATTAGATGCGATGCAAGGGCGAGAGGATGCAGCGGCACATTGTCGGTTTGTAATTCGGAACTCTGAGCTTGGATGGTTGGGTATGATGGAATAGAGGTAAGGGTAGAGGTAAGGGTACTAAAGGTCCCAAAAGAACAAAAAAATGGATGGGTATTATAAAAAATTTATGGACATTTACTTAATATCCATTTCAATGTGGACATTAGCTTAATTAGGTTTTCTAAATGGATATTTGACCAAATTTTTTCTAGAAAGTTTGACGTAGTTCTTAAACATTGAAATAGGTGTTACTTATGTGCCCGATTTCTTGGGACTTTGTGCTATCTCTAGGTTAAATCTTAATTGTGTTAGGGTTACTTAGAGGTGTAAAGGGGTACTTTAATCTATTCAAATTAAGCAAGATGTGAGGAATTCGTAGAAAACAACTTTAATTGGATTCGATGACCAATATGAAGGAATTGTGTCCTTCAATTTAATGTGCATTGACTAAACATTGAATAGGACTATTAATAGAGATATACAATCCGATTATTTTAGGAGTCGTAGTCCTTTGCTAGAAGCCAACTGCGATTAATGGGATTAAAGGGTTTAGTTCCATGACTATTATAAACGGATCCTATGAGGTCACACACTTTGAGTTTGCGGGCTAGATCAACGGGAATGATGGTTAAATATATATTAATATATATTGCATATTATTAATATATATTCATATTATTTATTTTTGAAATAATTAATAAAAGAAAGATTAATTAGGGAGGTTAGTGGGAGGTTACACATTCTGAAGTTAATTTGTACGTTATAATGTAAAAGAGTTATAACCCCTCCTCCTAATTAATTACCTAAAACATCAATGCATATCAAGAGGTTGACCGGTGTAAATATATATGCAATAGCAAAATTGTTTTGCTTAGGGTTGTACTACTGAACAACAGTAGCATATAGAAGGGATTCTTACGTAAGAAATCAAAGGCACCCAAGTCAAAGTAGTTGCCAATTTCAATCATACGGAGAGCAAGTGTAACCACCATCACTCGAAGCAATTCTATTGCTAGCCTTTCAATCTTCGTCCTAATAGTCAAAGACAAGGGAGATCTAGACATCAAACTCGTGTGGACTAATTAGAGAAGTCACGCTTGGGGCTTTCGATCTCTTCCGATTACATCCAGATTCGATCCGGTTCATGCATCAAAGGTATATCCTCTAAACAATGATTGATCTATCAATTATGCATGAAGATCCTTGAATGAGATGTTCATAATTGTTCTGTATTTCCGCTTTAAGCATCTAATTTTCCTTCAATTGGTATCAGAGTCATCTTGCATAAATTGATAGATTAATTGTTAATTTTTGATGCGGATCTTTATTTAAATTGATGGTAAATTCTATATGGATAAAATCTAAAATTCAAATGGATAGTTTGATGAATTGAGAGATGAAGTTGTATGAATTGACATTGACGATGCCATCTAAAATGACCTCTTTTATTAATAGTAATATGACGTCATAAATGGGTTACCCTATGCAAAGATCATATACTTACAAAAATCATATATGCACTAAAGATTGTATCATCGCAATCATAGTTTTCTCGATTCACGTGACCTAAGGCTTGGGTCTGACTGAGAATGCCGCCCCTCATAATTGAGATCGTGAAGAGAAGCTCAAAGACCGACTAAAAACTCCTTCAGAAAGGCAAGCAGCTCGTTGGTGAAGCACCTCTCCTCTAACGTCACCACGTGTAGCTACCCTAGACCACTGGCATGGGGGCATGAGCTACACGTGTGCCCTACATAAACCATGAGGTCACCAGCCAGTTGCTCGCTTGGATACTACTATAAATACCCCCTAATGCCCACAAGAAAATGGATCCGAAATAAAAGATAAGAAAAGGAGCTCTGCAACTTCCTTTGATATAAAACCCTTAGGTTTGAGTTCTTTAGATCCTTAAATCGGACAAGTAGCCTTTCTAGGAAAGACACATCATCAAAGCGAACTTCTTTTAAAGACGACGATTGAACAGTAAATATACCTGATCGCGAACCTCGGATATCTGTAAGATCACCCTCTGCAACAAAAGGTTCATTTGATCGCGAAACTAAGTATTATCTCTTAATACGGCAGGTATTTAAGGACTTTTGTCGTCACCTTGAGGTAATAAGTATAGGTGAAATTCCAGAATCGCTTCATTGGCGCCATCTGTGGGAACCTTTCACGACGAGGGGTCCCTCGAAGAATTTTTTTCTTCATTTTCATAAATTATTTCATTCATCATTTTGCTTAAAAGTTTGTTTTTCCCTTCGAAGAACTGGTCTTTTAGTTAAAATTAAAAGTTTACTTCTGTAAACAACGCAGGTAGCGAAGAAATGAATTTCACTCTCTTTGGAGAGGAATTTGGAGAACAACATCATGAGGAGGGATAGAACAATGGACTAAATCTAAATAATCCCCCCGACGAAGGGAATCGCGTCTTGGAAGGCGAGGATCTTCCCCCCCAAACACTTTAGAACAACACCGCAATTCCCCCTTTCGGATAACACGGGGCTTGGGGGGGGGGAGGGGTTACCCCCCATATACTTACTTTGCGGGTGGCTGTCCTTCGAACGCTTTCTATGGACAACCCGTAAACATGATCCCTCCCCAATATGACCCTTACGGGTAATATCAACAATCGGCCCCTGCTCGCGCCCCGATCAACTTATTCCCAGGCCCATTTGATAATACTCAAGGTGCAGATCGCGATCGTGATAAAGATAACGTCGGTAAGAAAGCCCGCGAGGATTCTGCAACAGATATTTCCTCAAGAACCAATTTGTCAGGAGCCCCTGGTCCAACTCCTAAGGATGAGCCCCCTTTCCCATTCGCTTTATGCAAAGCCATTCGTGAAACACCGATACCCAAAAGATGGAGAGACATGTCCATCGCGAAGTATACCAGGAATTCTGATCCAAATGATCACATGAATCAATTCACTACAGCCATGGGCATGAATGAAAACAATGACGCCATGTTTTTGTCGATGTTTCCCCTCCACCTTGAGCGGAGTCACGTTGACCTGGTTCATCAACCTACCTCGATCATCAATAAGCAACTTCACCCAACTGTCGAGCATTTTCGTTGCTGATTTCGGCAGCGCTTGCACGCGGAAGCGCACCATGCTGGATTTAAATTCCATTAAACAAGAAGCATCTGAATCGTTGGACAGTTTCTTCAGCAGATTCCTTACTATGGTCGTGAAAATCCCAAAATTCAATGAAGAATCAGCTAGCACCATCTTGATGGGTAACCTAGCCGAAAGCGACTTCAAGACCTATCTGTTCAAAAAAGAACCCTGCAATTATGACAACTTGCGCGACTTGGTCACTTTGCATATTCACGCATTAGAGGCTGCGGGATCGAGTTCAAAGACCAATGAAAATAAGCCTCCCTACTTTCACAAGCCCAACAATAAATTCCATAACAAAGGAGGTCGAGATATCCAACAACACTATAACCCCCTTTGGCCAAATCCTATTATCGTTCCACAACATCAACCCCAAGAGGTACAATACAATCAATTGACCAACCCAAATCTACCTACCTCTGCCCCAAGCAACGTACAAATGGCACACCCATCTATGATCCGGCCTCCTGTTTATGGTGTCCCTCCTCCTCCTCCCCCACAACAAATAGTGCCTCTGCAAATTTGTGGCCACTTGCGAATCAAAACCAAAACCGGCCCGTCCTTCCACCCCAACAATACCGTTCACCATATGGCCAAGGGGGAAGGGGAAGGGGCGGCTACCCACGAGGACGTGGAGAGAGAAACGGGAATAAAGGCGGTGGTTATAGGCCCCCACCAAGGGATATTCCCTGCGTTCCAGAAGCAAGGTCATCATCAAACAAATCTGTACATTCTCATCGCAATGATTAAAATCCACCCCTTCCCGACGGATGCATCAATACCATTGTGGGAGGACCATCTGCATCCGGAACAAGCAATCAGGAGAAAAAAATAGTGAAAGAGAAGCTAGACAGCCCCCGTCAGAATCCAGCGTTAAACAAGCTTCCACAAAGCACGCTGTTTTGAATTTCTATTTTTCTAACGCCCGCGATCTTAGAATGCCCCACTCAGACCCCGTGGTTATTCATGTGCAACTAGGCACCAAGACAGTCAAACGCGTTTTAGTCGACACATGCTCTTCAGTGGATGTCCTATATTGGAACGTGTTTGAACAACTGGGGATTGCGGAGAGTGCTCTACGATGCTATTCTGGAAAACTTATCTCCTTTTCAGGAGATGAAGTTGAAGTAGCTGGGACAATTGAACTCGCGTTGACCTTAGGAACTCCTCCGGGAAGGAGGTCTCACATGATAGCGTTCACAGTGGTTCGTCTACCATCCATCTACAATGCCATCATGGGCCGTGTGAGCCTTTTCAAATTCCAAATAGCTTGTTCCATCTACCATTTTGGCGTCCAATTCCCATGTGCGGATGGAATGGTTGGGGAAGTACGCGGAGAACAATCAGAGAGCAGGGTCTGCTCTCTTGCATCCCTTAAAAAATCAACACAGAGTACTTGCTATCGACGGACATGCCCCGGGATCTTTAAAGTCAGAAGTAATTGAAAACGATGATTTGGAAGCTACTTCACACCCCATCAAAGCCGAGTTGGAAGTCCGACCAACGAAGATCGCTGATAAGATCATCGAAGAAAAGGTGGCATTTTTCCCTTTCACCAACAACACCGAGGCCCTTTATCATGGGCATAGTCTGGAGACCGCCGATCTAAATCGCGTTAAAGATATTCTCAAGAATTCAAGAGACACCGAGGCCCTTTGCTTGGTCACCCCAAGACCTTAAGGGCCTTCCTCAAGAAATATCTGAGCATTCCCTTAGGCTCACCCATGACACTAAACCAGTGTGTCAGAGAAAAAGGAAAATGGTCGCGGAAAAAGTTGAAGCAGCCAAACAAGAAGTAGAAAAGCTTTTACAAGCAGGATTTGTTCGCGAGATTAATGACCCAAAATGGCTATCTAATGTGGTCTTGGTCAAAAAGAGCAGTGGAAAGTGGAGGATGTGCGTCGACTTTAAAGATTTAAACAAGGCATTTCCCAAGGATAGTTATTCGCTCCCTTCTATTGATGAGTTAGTAGACACCACAGCGGGTCACGCCACTTTAAGTTTTCTCGAATCAGGGCACCTTTTGCTACAAGGTAATGCCCTTTGGATTGAAAAATGCAAGCACTACTTTTCAACGAATGATCGAAAGAGTTTTCAAACCCCAGATAGGGAGGAACATTGCAGTTTATGTCGATGACATTGTGGTCAAGAGTTTGACCAAAGAGCAACACCTTTCCGACTTACAAGAAACCATCGATGCTCTTAGATCCAATCGCGTATGCCTAAATCCAGAAAAGTGCGTATTTGGCGTTGATTCAGGAAAGTTCTTGGGTTTCATGATCAGTCACCGAGGAATAGACGTAAACCCCTCAAAAGTGCAAACCATACTCAATGGGTCAATCGGCTACTTGAGCCGTTTTTGCTCGCGATTGGCAGATCATTCATTACCTTTCTTCGACCAACTGAAGAAAAAAGGCCCAGTAGAATGGAGTTCAGTATTGGACAAAGTTTTCAAAGACATGAAAGAATATCTTGCAACTCTTCCCACCCTTCATTACCCCCGGGAGCATGAAACATTACAACTCTACCTCGCAGTTGGATCAACCACCATTAGCGCCGTGCTAACCAGGGAATCTAACTTCCCTGTTTATTTCGCGAGTAGAGTGCTACAATCAACTGAATCCAGATACACCCCTATTGAGAAAATGGCTTTATCTGTGGTCTTTGCAGCAAGATGATTGAGGCCTTACTTTCAAGCTCACACCATTGAAATCCTCTCCAATCTTCCCCTCCATCAAATCCTCTATTCACCGTCACTCTCTGGTATAATGGTAAAATGGGTGGTAGAGCTATCTGAGTTTGATATTCATTTCAAACCACGAAAATCCCGTTTAGCTCAAGCATTAGCTGACTTCATAGTGGAGGCTACATTCTCGGAAACACAAGATCGCGAGGGAGAGGATTGGGTAATCAATGTAGATGGGTCCGTATCGTCTAACGGGTGTGGAGCATGGGTAACAGTAACTAGCGCAACGGGGGAAGTCACTGACTTATTTTTCCAGCTTCTTTTTGAAGCAACCAACAACGAAGCGGAATATGAGGCATTAATAGCGGGGATAGAGAAAGCACTGATCAATGGCGCTCACCAAGTACAAATATTCACTGATTCAGAAATAGTAGCCCAGCAGGTCAAGGGAGAATATGAGGCAAAAACAGGAATGCTCCCGGAATACCTTACCCGAGTACAAACGCTTACTGCTGCGTTTAATCGCTGTTCAATCTTTTCAATACCTCGTGAACAAAATGAGCGAGCCGATATCCTAGCCAGGATAGGAGCTACGCTACCCCTCGAGCTAAGTGATCGTGTGGTAATAGAGCGAAGGCACACTCGGGGGATCCATAAAGGGGTTTTCGCGATATCACCATCCGATTGGTGAGAACTCATCTTGGAATACATAAAAAATGGGCCAATAGAAGGAGCCCATGGCTCAAAATATCGAAGGCTCGTAAGACGAGCTTCTCGTTTTTGAATCAAGGACGGTCGACTATATAAAAGAGGTTTTCACCTCCCGGTTCTTCTTTGCGTATCCAACCAGGAAGGTCGGGCCATCGTCAAAGAGCTACATGCAGGCATCTGTGGGAATCACCAAGGATGGAGAGCTATTGTGACAAAGATCACACGACTAGGATATTATTGGACCTGCCTCAGGGCTGAAACCCAGCACTACATCATGATATGTGATTCTTGTCAACGACATTCCGACCTCAAACATCGACCACTGCCCCCCTTAAATGCATATCTGCCCCATACCCTTTTGTAATGTGGGGAATGGACATCCTCGGACCTTTTCTGCGGGCTCCTGGGCAACTGCGATTCATTCTCGTGATAATCGATTATTTCACCAAGTGGATAGAAGCTAAAGCCATGACTTTGATAACAGCGGAAAAAGTACGGAAATTCCTCTGGAAAAATATGATATGTCGTTTTGGAGTACCGCGAGCAATCATTACTGATCATGGACCTCAATTCGATTGTGAAACTATTCGTGATTTCAGTTTTGGGCTCCACATAGAGCTTCGCTTCTCATCTGTGGCATACCCCTAGTCCAACGGCCAAGCTGAAACAACTAATAGACAAATCCTAAATGCGTTAAAGAAAAGAGTAGGCCTCGCCAAAGGTGAATGGGCAGAAACCTTACCTCTGGTTCTATGGGCATACCGAACCTCAGCAAAAAGCCCCACAGGAGAAATACCCTTCGCCATGACCTTTGGCGTAGACGCAGTCGTCCCAGTGGAGTTACTGATCCCTTCAGCAAGAGTTTTAGATTTCAATAAGGATACCAACGATGAAGCATTAGAGTTGGAATTGCACCTCCGCGAAGAAAGAAGAGAAACAGCTTGCATCAATGCTAGTGAGTATCAACGTCGACTCTCTGATGGCTACATTAAAAGCGTTTTCATACGCCCATTACAAAAAGGGGACATGGTCCTTCGACAAGCCACAGAAGGAGGGAAACTTGAACCCAAGTGGGAAGGGCCTTACATAATTCACCAGGAAGTAGAAAGAGGATCGTTCAAGCTTCAAAACTCAGAAGGGGCTATCCTCCCTAAAGCATGGAACACTAAGAACCTCAAAGCTGTCTACGGCTAAGATTTACCTTTATTGTATAAGGATACCCGATGACTTAGAATTTTCTCTGTATAGGAAGTTTTGAGGGTCCTAGAAGGGGCACACCACTTCTTTAAAAATATACAAATGAAAGTTCTAGGCCCTCTTTTGAAAGAACCCTGTGTCGCTGCATAGAATAAATTTAGCAATCGCGTGCACTTTTGGCACAAATATGCAAACAAGCCTCTACGGAGAATAAATTTAGCAATCGCGTGCGCTTTTGGCACGGATATGCAAGTAAGCCTCTACGGAGAATAAATTTAGCAATCGCGTGCACTTTTGGCACGGATATGCAAGTAAGCCTCTACAAAGAATAAGTTTAGCAATCGCGTGCACTTTTGGCACAGATATGCAAACAAGCCTCTACGGAGAATAAATTTAGCAATCGCGTGCACTTTTGGCACTAATATGTAAACAAGCCTCTACAGAGAATAAATTTAGCAATCGCGTGCACTTTTGGCACGGATATGCAAACAAGCCTCTACAGAGAATAAAGTTAGCAAGCCATCGCGTGCACTTTTGGCACGGATATGCAAGTAAGCCTCTACGGAGAATAGATTTAGCAATCGCGTGCACTTTTGGCACGGATATGCGAACAAGCCTATACGGAGAATAAATTTAGCAATCGCGTGCACTTTTGGCACGGATATTCAAACAAGCCTCTACAAAGAATAAGTTTAACACACAAGTTAACCTTAAAACATGAACAAAGCATTCAAATAATTCGATTGTGAACATATTCAGTATGAAATACCATAAAACATAAACAAGGCATACAAGTTAACCAGCGACAAATAAGACCACCCTGAAACCATTGCCACGCACAATTGACAAAGACATGATAACAATTCTTCGGAAACAAAGGAAAAGGACCCTAACAGTAAATCAGTTCTTCTTATCCTCATCTTTCTCTTCTTCCTCTTCCTCCTCTGTTTCCTCTTCCAGCACCGAAACATTAAAGAAATGATCCTCCACATATCTAAATAGGGCCCGTGAAGCGCCTACGCGAATGCCACTTTCCACCGCAAACCAATCCAAATATTATTCCTTGCCAGAATTCGCAGTCGCCGAGCTTCCAAGCGAGCGCCGGATCAGTCTAAGATGCAGTCGTGACCTCGAGCCTGCTAGTATCAACCACAGACGTTGTCAAAGATAAATCGATGGCGAAGGGCAGGGTGGATCAACTTGCGAGCGCCAACGAAATTCTCCAACAATCCACCGCCGATGTTGCAATTTGGAAGTCTGAGACCTGCTGCCTTAGCTTCCGCCCTCATGGCTCCTCCGCTACCCATGATTCACTTGGAAATCAATTGAGAAGAAGGGGAATTCGGATTGAATTAAGGTTGAGATTGTGAGAGAGAGTGAACCCTATGAGAGAGAATAACTTGGGAAGGATCAACTTGCGAGTGCCGAACAGAGATCAACTTACGAGTGCCAAACAGATCAACTTGCGAGAGAGGGCTAAACAAAGATAAAGCTCCAGACAGGTGGTCGAAGACTTTGTCGGACGCTGAAATCTCTAGGGCTCATAGAGGAAGAACGGGGAAAAGAAGCTTGAAAAATGGAATTTGGAAGATTTTGTTGATTTATTTATTTTGATTTTATGGTTAATTATATATTAAAACTAATTTTACCAAAAAAAATATTAACACTAATCATAGGTGGACCAATTAAAACACTGCTACAGGCTTTGCTACATCCACTACTGCAGGCGATTTGGACTGCTAACTTCTCTATATATCTATAATGAGGCACTAGCCACCTTTTGAAGCAAAAAAAAATTGTCTTTGCCAATGCATTTAAGATGAAGAGATATTCTATATTAGGCAATCATGTCATTCCTTTATTTGAATAAATTTATATTAGGTGTAACGTAACTAACAATTGGGATATCTTCTCTTCACTTTATAATTTATGATATTACACTACTAATTCATGATATGAGATGTTTGAAAGCTAGAACATAATTTTGATTAATCCTAATGTATTATCTTTACTTTTTTTCATTCGGAGTGATTGAGCGAGCCTCTTAATTTTACTAAATTTGCTATGTTATAATTTTGGGATTCATATGTTTAATGAATAGTACATTTGACTCTAACAAGGTTTGTTAAAAACCCTTTTTTTTGTCTTTTGCATCTGAAAATGGTGTAAATGGTAATTTGATAGAAATAAAGAAATGGCATAAATGTAAATTTTCATCAACCAAAACGGCAAAACCCATTTCTAATTTCTTACCTCCTCAGTCTTCCTGCCACAACCCATTTCTTGGTTTTCTTTTTCTTTCTCCCCCACTGTTGAAACCCCAAAAACACAAATTGTTTTTCCTACAACGTAAAATGCATTTGGTTTGTGGTGCTATTATCTGAAAACCCTATGGCATATTTGGATGGTTTAGCCTAAGTCTTTAAATTTTTATGTAGATTGTGAACTTGTGATGAAATTGAGCACATATGATCCTAGGGTAAAAAGCAAATCCAACAAAAATTGTCCTTGTGAGAATTTTGACCTATAGGGAGAACATCAAAAATCCCTCCGCTTTCTTGAGTGAATTTACTCTTCCTATGCATCTCTAAATGTTGTGATAGTTATTCAAAACCAATGCATATATATGTTTATGTTTACGAGAATTAAATGATGGAGGCATCTTTTAAGCCAATTTTATCCTCTCTTTACCTACCCTGCATTATCCCTGCTTGAAGCCAGAACATTAGCCTGAGCCTGAATTGCAAACTCCACAAAATTATCCCTAGCCGAATTGAGCCTGACCCCCATTTGGGAATTGAGACTTAGATTGGTTGGACTAATGCCTTGTGGAAAGAATAGAGCACAATGTCTAGTTGTAAGCAAGGAAATTATAGGATGGTACATATTTACATTTTGTCATATCTTGTAAAAGGATGTTTTGGCTCACCATATAAATGCACATAGTTATTTCAATTCAAAAAAAAAAAAAAAAAAAATCCGAAAAAAAATATATGTATATATATATAGTGCATGAGCCAAAATCCTTAAGTTTTATTCATACGAATGTTATACTTTTGAGAGGTGTATTAGAACTTGAAAAAAGGGTTGATGGAATGCATCTTTTTGAAGAGTTATGGTTTGGGTAATGCAAGTGTTGAGATTTAGGAGTCTTGATTCCCGAATTTGAAAAGCACCACATAGCCAAATAATTCCATACCTTTTATTTCATACCAAGCCCCATTACAACCCCGCCGAATGGAGTCTTCTATGAAGTCTTCCATTGAGCGAAAGTCCTCCTGATAATTCTTATTGCATTTTCATAACTGGTTGCGAAGTGGATTTTTATAAATTGCAATGTTTATGAGATTGTATATGGAATTGAGTTGAGAGTTGATCTTCATAGCCCAAACACATGAGAGTTGAGTGCAAACACATTATCCCTGTGAGGTTGGATTAAAATTGCATATGCCTATGGATCGCCAAAATATGTGCTATGACGTTAAATTCACTTGCTTTACTTTGCTACCGCTTATGATGTTGCTTTTGACAAAGGCGAAGACTTGAAGGATGTGTTGTAGGTGTTGGTTATTGCTTGGTTATTGCTTGAGGACAAGCAAGTCTAAGTATGGGGTGTTTTGATGTACACATTTGTACCGTTGTTTATTGCATCTTTTGACTTCGTATTTCGTTCGATTTCCAAAGAAAAGGGTCCAAAAGAATATAAACTTGTGTAAGAATGGGCTAAAATGTAAGAAATAGAGTTTGCACATGTTTTAAGCTAACCATGCAGGAATTCGAGCGAAAACGGAGTCAAAACGAAGAAGCCAAGTAAAGCTGAGCAGAGGTAGATATCGACCCTAGACCCAGATATCGACCTCTGGGGTAGATATCGACCTTCAACCTAGATATCGACCTCAACAAGTGAAGCTGAGAAGAGGTAGATATCGACCTTAGACCCAGATATCGACCCCCGGTGTCGATATCGACCCCCATATCGACCTCAACATAGAAATCGACCAGAGCTGAACAAGTCGAGCAGGAACAGAGACCTCGATATCGACCTCTGGTGTCGATATCGACCCCTTATCTCGACAGAAGATAGACTCGATTTCGAAGGCGGATTGGAACTATATCTTCAAGGAGGCACGGGATTATCTCATACTCTCAAGATAGAGGACAGCTGAAGTTTTATTTATCTTTTACCTTTAAGTTCCTTTAAGTTTTATCAAAATAAAAGACCTATCCTAATTGTTCGGATAGAGTTATTAGTTTAGATAGGAGTTACAATCCTTGGATAGCGAGGATTAGTAGCCTATAAATAAAGCCCTAGGGGCTGATTTGTTAGATCATCCAATAATCGAATCACCCAAGACAAAGACAATAGAGATAGAGTTAGAGAGAAGTTTTAGGGTTTGACGTTTGCGAAAGTTGACGTTGAGTTGTAAAGCTTCGAAGTTTAGTTTAATGCAAGTTTCTTCCTTTCAATTGACGATGAATCCCATGATGAGAAGCGAGTAGTTCCCCAAAGCTCTTAGGGTCGGGGTGAGCCCGACGTTAGCCATGCGCGTTTGAGGTAAGTATTTGATGTTGATATCGTTGTGTCTATCTCTCCTCCTATAATTCTATGTTTAGTCCTAATCGAAAGAAAAGGGATTCATGCTAACAACTTGAGTTATAAACATAAAATTGGTAGAGACAATTAGGTTTATTTGAAAGAGTAATCCTAAGAGTTGGTATACGGCGAAAGCTTGTCCCTCGGGTGAAATAGCGCAATTGTCCGTCTTATTTATCTCATCGCATGCATTGGTTAACGTTGTGGTAAACCCTAATCCTAGGAGTTGCTTTTACATATTTTATATTCACCAAAACCCCTGCTTTATTTCTGATCATTGCTTCCTTTCCATCCTTGATTCTTCGGCCTTTTCTTTGCCGACAAAACCGCTAACCCACTGCAGGAAAGACATCGATATCGACAGCAGAGGTCGATATCGACCAAATTGATAGATCGACGGTTTTCTGAGTTGATCTCGAGACTCCTGGGAACTTCTGCAAACATCGATATCGACCACTTTGTGTCGAAATCGACCCCCTGTATCGACTGGCAGACTTCTGAGCCAGTCGATTTCGTGAACTAACCTCGATATCGACCCCCTCCAGTCGATATCGACTACCGTTTTTGTTTCTGCAGGTTTTCTGTTGCAGACGACATCGACAGCCAAGGTCGACATCGAGGTCTGACATCGAGATCGAGGCTTCTGGTCGAGTAGAAAGGACGTATCTTCAACGCTACTAGGATCCCGCTGACACGCCTCCTCGTGGATCGATCCTGACTACCCTTCCACTACAACGGGAGGAGGTCTTGTAATTATTTGCTTAGGCCAGGAGTGGTTTACATCTTTATATTTGTAATTACTAGACATATCAAACCTTCTGAGCCAGTCGATTTCGTGAACTAACCTCGATATCGACCCCCCTCCAGTCGATATCGACTACCGTTTTTGTTTCTGCAGGTTTTCTGTTGCAGACGACATCGACAGCCAAGGTCGACATCGAGGTCTGACATCGAGATCGAGGCTTCTGGTCGAGTAGAAAGGACGTATCTTCAATGCTACTAGGATCCCGCTGACACGCCTCCTCGTGGATCGATCCTGACTACCCTTCCACTACAACGGGAGGAGGTCTTGTAATTATTTGCTTAGGCCAGGAGTGGTTTACATCTTTATATTTGTAATTACTAGACATATCAAACCTCATGCCACAACAAATTGGCGCCGTTGCCGGGGAGGCAATCAATCGCGCCCTAGTAGTCTATCTCACGTCTCTACTTAGTTTGGTCTTGCAGGTGTATGCGACGCGCTGATCGCCCACCTGAATTTGAAGGAGTAGACGACCCTGAGCGTTATTTCCATCTAAGAGCCCAAGCTCAAAGAATCATGGCGGAAAACGCGAACCAAGCAGAACTTATTGAACAACTAAGAAGGCAGGTTGAGGACCTAACGACAAGAGAGGCGGCACTTAAGGAGCGCGCGGATAGGGAGGAGGAAGGCCGGAGGCAAATAGAAGCCCAAATCAATGCCCTCCCTAGGAATGCCAAGCAATATATGCACCCCGCTCTCACAGTGCCTGAATCGGCAATTCTTATCCCTGCCTCTAATTTCGAAATTAAACCTAACTTCTTGACTGAGATTAGAAGGCACCAATATGAAGGAAAACCTAATGAGTGCCCTATGGCACATATTTCTACCTTCTTAGACCTTTGTGATACTATTGCTGATGGACGAAGTCTTGAATATGTCCAACTAAAAGCCTTTCGATGGTCTCTTACAGGGAAAGCATTGCAGTGGTTGGAAAGCCTAGCCCCAAGATCGCTCCGCACCTGGAATGAAGTCAAGGACGCGTTCCTCAACAAGTTCTTCCCTCCTTCTAAGACGGCGTTGATCCGACAGAAAATCACGGCTTTCAAACAAAAGCTTGGTGAAGCTCTGGCGACTGTTTGGGAAAGGTTCAAGGACCTTCTACGATCATGCCCGACGCATGGCCAACCACCATATGTAATTCAGGAGATAATTTACAATGCTCTTGACGCTGCAACAAAGGAGAGGATCAACACATACACCGCCTATGGCTACCTTGAACTCGCCCCACAAGAGGCTTGGGAGACCATAGAGAGGTTGGTGGAATTTGACAACACATATGGGACTCCTGAGGCTTCCGACACATCATCATCGTCGAGGCCTGCCCCATCTATGCCCTTATATGAACCCTCCAATGTAATCGATCCGGATGTGAAGGAGCAATTCCACAGAGATCAACTTAGAAAGCTCCAAAGGCAAGTGAGGTTCCTTTCAGCGAACCAAGATTGCATCGAGTGCGGATCGCAGCGGCACACCACCATCGAGTGCCCCCATGCCGAACAAGTACACCTAGCGGAGACTCACCAAGAGGCGCGCTACATGAGGGGTCCCAATAACCAATATTGGGGAGACCAAAGGTTCCATCAACCACAAAGGAACCCGGTTAACCCTAGGGACCCTCCGCCTTATAGAGCTCCTGGGCACCCGGAGAGAGACCAAAAGAAGGATGATCTTCAACTAGTACTGGATGAAATAAGGCGGAACCAAGCCAAGAACGATCAATCCAACAATGCCATCCATTCTCAACTCAATCACCTTACCACAAGGATTGGAGAGATGGATATATGGAAGAAGAATGTAGAGACCCAACTGGGTCAATTGGCGGCACAAATCCCTAGGCCATCCGGAACACTCCCTGGGCAGCCCACCACAAATCCTAAGGGACAATCCGGGACGGGCCATGTCGCAGCCATACAATTAAGGAGTGGCACCAAAATACAAAAGCCACGGACGGAAACGGAGGAGAAAGCAACAGATCCAGTCGACATCGACAGACCAGTCGACCCAGAGGTCGAAATCGACCCCCATGTCGACCCCCTGGTCGATGTCGATGACACTGCAGAGCCATCAGTGCCTCAACAGAGGTCGAAATCGACCATTCCAGTCGATATCGACCACATTCCAGTCGATGTCGATGTCCAACAGGCCCCTCCGACCATCGTTTTGGCCCCTCCACCAAAGAAGACGTTGCCATTCCCTTCCAAAGCATTGGAGGATCCCACCAAAGGTAAGTTTAGGCGCTTCATAAAGATACTTCAAGGACTCAACATTACTATCCCTCTTACTGAAGCCCTAAGCGAGATGCCCGCCTATGTGCGATTCCTCAAAGACATCCTGAGCAAGAAGAGGTCCATGGCAGAGATCGCAGAGGAGTGCTCAAAGATGGACTTCCCTGAGAAGAAGAGTGATCCAGGGAAGTTTGCAATCACCGTGGGACTTGGCCAACATCGCTATAAAGCCCTATGTGACCTAGGGGCAAGTGTAAGTCTCATGCCTCTCTCTATTTGGTAGAAGGTAAACATTGGTGCCCTGGAACCTGTGGACCTGAAGCTCTATATGGCTGACAACTCATTCGTCAGACCCACAGGTATAGTTGATGACGTTCCGGTAAAGGTAGGTAAGTTCTTTGTGCCTACTGATTTCATTGTATTGGAGATGCCTGAAGATCCTGTAGTGCCTATTATACTTGGTAGGCCGTTCTTAGCTACTGCAGATGCCAATATCAATGTACGTCGAGGATTACTAACCTTTACTATAGGGAACGAAGTGATAGAATTCTCTTTCAACCCAACCATGAGCGAAACAAAGCACCTGGAGCAAGTAGTCCTCTCGCCGGCCAAAGAAAAGCTTAGAAAATTCTTGTTGGCGAGGACGGAAACAGCAAGCAGGGTCGACATCGACTGGAACCAGTCGATATCAACTAGAAGCATCGAAATCGACCCTCCTTGGTCGAAATCGAGAATGCCAGATCGCTGCCAGGAGCTTAAGTATGGGGTCACGGAGGTCGATATCGACCCCCGCATGTCGGTATCGACCATAGCACTCGAAATCGACCCTCCTTGGTCGAAATCGACCACCCCTCAGCCCGAAGATTTCTGTTTTGGGCCCAAACAGGTAAGCCCAGGTATGACTCCTAACCCTCCTCCGTCCATTATTGATAAATCAAATAAGCTGGTTATTGATAATTCTACTAAAGAGAGGGTCAAAGCTCCATGGTTTGCCTATATTGCTAAAGTTAGGTCAAGAAAGAGAAGAAAAGCGCCCAAAGAAGAACCTAACATCAAAGAAGCCTTGGTCACCGAACTTCGCTACTACCAAAAGGACCTATATGATCCAGGAGAAGGCTCACGCTCAAAGGGTCCCTACATAAAAGGGTCATGAAGAATTGACGGAGAAGTCGGCCTAGCGACTCAAAAAATCTAGAGCATGTACATAAAACCTTTAAATTTTTCGCATAGATGGTTTTTAGGATTTAATTTTTGGCTGTTTGAAACTTTTAAGACTGAGATAATTCGTGCTTTATCTATATTACTAACAATATTTCAGGTTATCAAGCAAAAGGAACGACGAAGAGGAAAAGAAGCTTCTGTAGAGGCAGTCGAAATCGACCAGGCCAGTCGAAATCGACCCCCCCAGGGTCAAGCCATCTCCTGGAGTCGACATCGAGGACTCAGGAGCGAAAAGCAGAGGTCGATATCGACTCCAATACTCGATATCGACCCCAATCAGGCAGCCCTTGTCTTCATCTTCTTCCTCGACTTCGACAGATGCAGTCGACATCGACCTCTGACCTAGATATCGACTTCTGGCATCGACCTCACCTGAAATCAACCTGAATCCGCAGGTTGCACTGTAAGTCTCTCTCTACCCTTGTTTTTTTTTTATACAGTGAGGACACTGTATATTTTAAGTATGGGGTGGGGGAAAGACATGTCTTATGATCTTAACTTGGTTTCTTCTTCGCATTGCATTCATGTTTAAATTTTTGTTCTTAGTTTCACTTTTATAAAATGTCAAAAATCAAAAAAAAAATAGAAAAATGTCAAAAATACAAAAAAATGCATGTTTATTTTTAAGTTTATTTTTTTTATCCCTACTTTGATGTCCTATGATGAAAACTCAATAGCTGACTTGATCATGTAAACCCTATGGCATATTTGGATGGTTTAGCCTAAGTCTTTAAATTTTTATGTAGATTGTGAACTTGTGATGAAATTGAGCACATATGATCCTAGGCTAAAAAGCAAATCCAACAAAAATTGTCCTTGTGAGAATTTTGACCTATAGGGAGAACATCAAAAATCCCTCCGCTTTCTTGAGTGAATTTACTCTTCCTATGCATCTCTAAATGTTGTGATAGTTATTCAAAACCAATGCATATATATGTTTATGTTTACGAGAATTAAATGATGGAGGCATCTTTTAAGCCAATTTTATCCTCTCTTTACCTACCCTGCATTATCCCTGCTTGAAGCCAGAACATTAGCATGAGCCTGAATTGCAAACTCCACAAAATTATCCCTAGCCGAATTGAGCCTGACCCCCATTTGGGAATTGAGACTTAGATTGGTTGGACTAATGCCTTGTGGAAAGAATAGAGCACAATGTCTAGTTGTAAGCAAGGAAATTATAGGATGGTACATATTTACATTTTGTCATATCTTGTAAAAGGATGTTTTGGCTCACCATATAAATGCACATAGTTATTTCAATTCAAAAAAAAAAAAAAATCCGAAAAAAAATATATGTATATATATATAGTGCATGAGCCAAAATCCTTAAGTTTTATTCATACGAATGTTATACTTTTGAGAGGTGTATTAGAACTTGAAAAAAGGGTTGATGGAATGCATCTTTTTGAAGAGTTATGGTTTGGGTAATGCAAGTGTTGAGATTTAGGAGTCTTGATTCCCGAATTTGAAAAGCACCACATAGCCAAATAATTCCATACCTTTTATTTCATACCAAGCCCCATTACAACCCCGCCGAATGGAGTCTTCTATGAAGTCTTCCATTGAGCGAAAGTCCTCCTGATAATTCTTATTGCATTTTCATAATTGGTTGCGAAGTGGATTTTTATAAATTGCAATGTTTATGAGATTGTATATGGAATTGAGTTGAGAGTTGATCTTCATAGCCCAAACACATGAGAGTTGAGTGCAAACACATTATCCCTGTGAGGTTGGATTAAAATTGCATATGCCTATGGATCGCCAAAATATGTGCTATGACGTTAAATTCACTTGCTTTACTTTGCTACCGCTTATGATGTTGCTTTTGACAAAGGCGAAGACTTGAAGGATGTGTTGTAGGTGTTGGTTATTGCTTGGTTATTGCTTGAGGACAAGCAAGTCTAAGTATGGGGTGTTTTGATGTACACATTTGTACCGTTGTTTATTGCATCTTTTGACTTCGTATTTCGTTCGATTTCCAAAGAAAAGGGTCCAAAAGAATATAAACTTGTGTAAGAATGGGCTAAAATGTAAGAAATAGAGTTTGCACATGTTTTAAGCTAACCATGCAGGAATTCGAGCGAAAACGGAGTCAAAACGAAGAAGCCAAGTAAAGCTGAGCAGAGGTAGATATCGACCCTAGACCCAGATATCGACCTCTGGGGTAGATATCGACCTTCAACCTAGATATCGACCTCAACAAGTGAAGCTGAGAAGAGGTAGATATCGACCTTAGACCCAGATATCGACCCCCGGTGTCGATATCGACCCCCATATCGACCTCAACATAGAAATCGACCAGAGCTGAACGAGTCGAGCAGGAACAGAGACCTCGATATCGACCTCTGGTGTCGATATCGACCCCTTATCTCGACAGAAGATAGACTCGATTTCGAAGGCGGATTGGAACTATATCTTCAAGGAGGCACGGGATTATCTCATACTCTCAAGATAGAGGACAGCTGAAGTTTTATTTATCTTTTACCTTTAAGTTCCTTTAAGTTTTATCAAAATAAAAGACCTATCCTAATTGTTCGGATAGAGTTATTAGTTTAGATAGGAGTTACAATCCTTGGATAGCGAGGATTAGTAGCCTATAAATAAAGCCCTAGGGGCTGATTTGTTAGATCATCCAATAATCGAATCACCCAAGACAAAGACAATAGAGATAGAGTTAGAGAGAAGTTTTAGGGTTTGACGTTTGCGAAAGTTGACGTTGAGTTGTAAAGCTTCGAAGTTTAGTTTAATGCAAGTTTCTTCCTTTCAATTGACGATGAATCCCATGATGAGAAGCGAGTAGTTCCCCAAAGCTCTTAGGGTCGGGGTGAGCCCGACGTTAGCCATGCGCGTTTGAGGTAAGTATTTGATGTTGATATCGTTGTGTCTATCTCTCCTCCTATAATTCTATGTTTAGTCCTAATCGAAAGAAAAGGGATTCATGCTAACAACTTGAGTTATAAACATAAAATTGGTAGAGACAATTAGGTTTATTTGAAAGAGTAATCCTAAGAGTTGGTATACAGCGAAAGCTTGTCCCTCGGGTGAAATAGCGCAATTGTCCGTCTTATTTATCTCATCGCATGCATTGGTTAACGTTGTGGTAAACCCTAATCCTAGGAGTTGCTTTTACATATTTTATATTCACCAAAACCCCTGCTTTATTTCTGATCATTGCTTCCTTTCCATCCTTGATTCTTCGGCCTTTTCTTTGCCGACAAAACCGCTAACCCACTGCAGGAAAGACATCGATATCGACAGCAGAGGTCGATATCGACCAAACTGATAGATCGACGGTTTTCTGAGTTGATCTCGAGACTCCTGGGAACTTCTGCAAACATCGATATCGACCACTTTGTGTCGAAATCGACCCCCTGTATCGACTGGCAGACTTCTGAGCCAGTCGATTTCGTGAACTAACCTCGATATCGACCCCCTCCAGTCGATATCGACTACCGTTTTTGTTTCTGCAGGTTTTCTGTTGCAGACGACATCGACAGCCAAGGTCGACATCGAGGTCTGACATCGAGATCGAGGCTTCTGGTCGAGTAGAAAGGACGTATCTTCAACGCTACTTGGATCCCGCTGACACGCCTCCTCGTGGATCGATCCTGACTACCCTTCCACTACAACGGGAGGAGGTCTTGTAATTATTTGCTTAGGCCAGGAGTGGTTTACATCTTTATATTTGTAATTACTAGACATATCAAACCTCCTGCAACAACACCTTTCAACACGTAACATAACGAAATTTTGGTAGATTGGACAAGCAAAGTCCAATTTTACAAAATCATATAGATGAAGCAACAAGGTGTCTACTCTCTTGGTTATATCAATGTGACTGAATCCAACCCTAAGCTCCAGTAGCACTGCTAATCGCAAAGACTGTGACAACAACTATCTTAGGAGAATGAGAGATCAAATAAACTAATATGTGTCTACGAATCGAATTAGGAAGTAGGAAAACAGAAGGAACTCAAGCGAGTGTAGTATGACAAAGGAACCTCAGCTTAGTGTAGAGCACGACGAGATAAAAGAAAAGATAGATTTTACCACTAGAAGCTACAATAAATTGGCAAACAACAAACCAATTTCTTAAAGCTTCCTCCTTTCCTATTCATACTAGGTTTTGGTTGAGAGTAGTTACCTACCAACGTCCCCCACAGGGGAGAGGGTCCAGCATGTTCAAAACCAAATGCATAATCATGTCGGATCATACAAAGCAAGCTCCTCTCATTTTGGGTCCACGAACGTGCTTCACCCGCCAGCGCCATGGGAGGAGTTGAAGGAGCAGAGGAGGGAGAAACGAAATGAAAGATTGTAAGGACAGGATGGGAATTGGGAAACAAAAGATAGTGTTGTATTGGAGGGAAAATGCAAAAGGACATCCAATTGGCTTGACCGACCCGTATATAATTCATAAAAAAAATTGTGATACAGACAAGTTATCATCTCAAAACTAATTAAAATAAAATATTTAAGAGATGTGGTAACAAAATATATCAACTATTTTTTTCTCATAAAAAATCCAACCAAAAACTCTAACATATAATCATTGAAATTAAGATCTTATTGTATTTTGGATGATATTGAGTTGTTCTAATAAGAATGATACTCCGTATCATTTAACCATACTTTGTCAACATTTTAAACCCAATTTATGGTCGGAAAAAAGTAGTTGGATACTTTGTTACCACCTATTCATATGTCGGGCTTTTTTTTTACCATTGAAAGGTGGTGATATTTTTTAACACCTCTATAAAGGATGAAGTATTTTAATTAGTTTCGTCTTTAACATGCCATTGTCGTCATCAAAATTAGGTTAGATTCAAAATTCCATGTAAATTTATCAAACATTTGTAATTACATTTTGATTTCCAAACTAAAAGGTATATCATCTTATTATAGGAAAAATCTATATCTATATCTATGTCTATAATCTATATAATATATATATATATATATATATATATATATATATATATATATATATATATATATATATAATATAAGGGATCCCAATTAAGTCAACTCATATTCAAAATACTTTCTCAAATCATACTTGGCCAAATTCCGACATTAAACATTTAAGTCTTAAAGTCAATTTCCAAAAATCATAATATAAAACAATTCCGGCATGTTTCTTATTTCAAAACATTATATAAATAATTCTCAATACTAAATCATCAAAATAATTCTAAGCTCACAAATCATGTTTAAGTCAAAATCAACAATTCACTTTTTAAAATTCCAACTCGCATATTCAAATCCTCATAAAATGCATCAGTCAAATAATCCAATGAACACTATTATTTCGAAACAATAAACAATATATGACGATAGATTTTCCAAAGTTTATAATTATAATCAATCCCAAAGTAATATTAATATTCAAATAATTTAACACTTACTATACATATCTTCTTAAAACAACCAAAATATATTTATAACTCCATATCAATTAATATCACTTTTAAAACCTTTTTAAATATAAATATTAATAATTTCATAACATCTAAATATATATATGTATATATATATATATTCTAAAATCAGAATAATAATCAATACAACATATAAGTATATATGTATATATATATAAACATAACATTTAACATATAATTAATACCGAAATTAAAATAAGAAAATAGCCACAAGCCAGCTCAACCCCTTAACCCAAACAATTACCCATGACCCGGATCCCTGGCCCAAAACCAAAGCCAAGACCCGAAATCCCCTATCCGGATCCCCTTCCCATACAACATTAATGAACCAGAAGATTATATTGAACCGCCCCCCAAAGAAATAGAAAACAAAAGAGGGAACCGGCTCACCCGAACCCTCCCTCTTCAATTCAATGAAACAGAGTAGGGGGAGCGGCGCCGGAGAAGCGAAGGGAGAAGAAGAAGAAGGAGGGATAACCAGCGGAGCTCCGTTCGGCTCGAGGTTGTACCTAGGTGATCGGAATGAAATTCCGACCCCAACCCGACCAACAAAAACGAAATGAGAACAAGAAGGAAGGAGAGAGGAGAGTTTTACCGAAGATTCGACGATTTGACTCCGGGAAGGTTGTTCGGCGGCGTCTCCGGCTGCAACACGGAAGGGAGCCTCGGCTGGAGTCTAGGAAGGGATAAGGAGTGAGCGAAAACGGATTGAAGGTTATTCGAAACGAGATCGACATGAAGAGCGAGTACAACCTCGAATGGAAACCAGGGTGAAAGGCGGCTCGCTGGTGGCGCTCCGGGGCTCGATTCGGGGTTCCGATGACTCCCAGCTGCTGCTGCTATTGCTAGGAGGCAAAAGGAAGAGGAGGTGATGATGGTGGCTGCTATTCGGCGTTTTCCGGAAACAGAGGAGGGGAGAAGCCATTTGTGGCCGCTGGAACGAACAGAGGAGTAGGTAGGGGGGGAATGGTGGTGCTAGTGTGGGGCTGTGCAGGCGGCGACGACGAGGAGCTGGGGAGGGGTGGTGGTGCTGTATCTGCAGCTGCTGCTACGAGACAGAGGAGGTGAGTGAGGGAGAGGGTTTGGTGTTTGGCTGAAGGGAAATGGGGTAGGGAAAGTGGGTTTAGGCAGGGGTAAGGGAAGGTGGGTAATTGGACAAGGTGAGCTGGGAGTGGGGGACCAAGGCCAGTGCAAGGACCCGGGAGGGAGAGAGAGAGAGAGAGAGAGAGAGAGAGAGAGAGAGAGAGAGAGAGAGAGAGAGAGAGAGAGAGAGAGAGAGAGAGAGAGAGAGAGAGAGAGTAAAAAAAGAAAAGAAAAGGGGAAAGAAATATGGGTCCACTAAAGAATTCAAATTAGCGGAAAAACTCGAAACCCGCTCGCCCGACCGAATCCCGACTAATTCAAATATAAATAACATTTAATTTACTAATCTCAATATAACGGAATTAAATTAATTTCAGTCAAAATTCGGAGTTTAAATTAATCTTTATTAATACTCAATCTTGAAAGCGAAAATCGAATCCCGTCAGAATCCGAAATTTAAATGATGCCGGAATAACTAAAAATCCAAAACTTACGCTCGAGAACGGATTTTATTCCACTTTTACAAATTGACTTTAATAATAATTTATTTAATAAAATAATCATAATATATAAATATACTCGGTCTTTACATTTATCCACCTCTAAAAACAAGTCTCGTCCCCGAGACTAAAATCATTTAAAACAATGGAAAGGAGTTTGAAATCGGCGAGTCCGAGGACCATGTCCAAGGATCTTACAATCATCTCGGTTGCGTCTTCTGGGATTCTCACAACATCCTGGTCACGGTCGTGACATCTCCAATTGGTCTAGTCAAGTGTGTAATAAGCGCCCCTATCACATCCTTGCTTCGACCTTTCGGAAGTATCACAACTCTAAAAGCATTATAGCGTCCGACTAGGTCTTAGCAAGCAATCTATAAGCGCCCCTATAGAATGCTTGTATCCACTTCGTGAGACGTCATAATGTAAATCCAGTTCGTAAATTCTCAAAGCGTTTTGTAAATGTAAAGGTTGTCGTCCAAATCATTGAAACTCTCGATTTCTTTAAAACCCAAAGTTGGCCATTTTCAAAACCGTTCAAAATTTTCAAATTCAACGTTTAATCAAGCAACTTTACACTAAAACAAGTCAATTCCTTCCCAAATCAAGATTTGTCAAAATCTCCCAACAACCACATCAGTTTCTCGCATATTAGTCAATCAAATTCAAAAGGTAGGAGGTGGAGTCATCCACCTCTAAGGGCTAATCCCATATTCTCTTCCTAGTTTCCATAATCTTTTATCATCGTCCTCAACTCAACATGCACGTAAGTAAATCAACTCATCAACTCATAACATCATCAACCACCTCTCATATGGCAATCCTCAACATCAATCATGATAATCTCAATCAATCGATATCGCAACCGCATAACATGCTTACCCATAACATAAAGCATATCATTCTTTCAAACACATCAAAAGCAACAACAAAATCTCAACGTCGTATCACGAGTCATAAAGTGTATCTATATCATACCGAAGGCATCACAAGTGTATCATCGAATTCTCATAATCATGCCAGCACATATGTCAAGAGATCAAAGAGGTTAGGTGTCATGGAGTCAGTACACTACTACAAGTCAAATCTCACGATCGCATCTCAACATCGCACACTTAGCAATCACGCACCATTATCTCAGATATATAAGTCAGATTCGTCATCCAAATCAATATTCATCATTTAACATCTCCTGATCATAATATAACATCATGCTCTCACATAGCAACATATCATTATTTCATTATTCATTCAACACATTATAACATGCTTTTAGAACAACATAGTAGGATAGCAATGGGTCATTATATCATGAGTATAGTTGTCACTGCCAATTATGATTCAATATTGCATATCAACATGTAATATCAGGTTGTATCTGGTTTATCATGGTCGTGATCTAACATCATGCCAATCCATATTAGCTAATCACATAATCAAGAAAATTTTGCACATCATGCAAGTTAAAATAAAACGCAACCCCGCTCGCTCGTCCCCAACTCCCAAGCCAAAACCATTCCTCATCTAAACTCACCCACTCGGACAATATCCCCAAAGAACCCCAACTCATTTTGATACTCTAGTCTCACCCCTCATTTCACCAAGCGCTCTCACTAGCAATCCACCTCTAAGAATCCAACCCTCATCTCTGTTTTCACACCCGAGCACCCCTGCATACTATGTCCTCGATACCCCCAAAGGTCTTTTCTTACATTTCTCACTCTTCCCAAGATATCACAACGTAGAACCCTTCTAACCACGTATTCTCTAGTAAAATTCCTCGATCACCGCCTAGCCGACCTATTCCTAATCATACCCCTTCCCCAAGATTCACCTAAGAGCTCATCGAAACCACCAAGCATTGCCTCTTATAATTCCCGAACTCACTCGGTCCAACCTAAGTCAACACCCCTCTTCTGCAACTTTCCCTTACCATCGTCGATCATTCTAATCACTCAAAACCTTTCTCCACTCTCTGACCGCTCAACCAAAAGGACCTCACTCACATGTTCAAAGAAGAAGCAACCATGGACATTATTGCACATAAGGACTACATCATGTCAACTAACATTTATATCAATAGCATCATTAAGCATTGCAACAAGTATCAAAGTCTTAAATTACCGCCATGCTCAACCAGTATTGCAAACTTCATATATGAACTTAGTCGAATCAAGTTGGCAAGTTTCATCATAATCTTAGCTAATAACCGGTTCAGATTCTCAGCATTTGTAGTTTATACTTATAGGCAAGGAATTTAGATCATGCTTAGTAACTCAGAATAGCATCACATCAAGCCATTATGGCACATTAAGACCGTAAGGCATCAAATCATATCATCATAGTCAACAGACAATCAAGCAACATTCATCACATCAACAAGCAACTTTCAACATCAGGTCAGTGCAATATCATCATCAACAAGCTCAGAAAGGGTTAGCAATTCGAATAGAGGACGTTCCCACCTGCAAGTCATATCGTACTCAACAATCTTGATCCTCAAACGAGCTTGTTCCGACGACATTATCGATCCTGAGGCCCGTGGGTTATGGGCCCACGCTTCCGCTGCGCTGCTCTATCGCTATTCGACTTTCCGACCCCTTTTTCCATGCGGTCGCTCATCCAAGGTAACGCGTAGGAGTTTAAGTTAGCGGAGATAGGGGAGTGACAAGAGCGGACGACCCAATGTCTCTTTCGGAGACGGAATAGACCAAAGCTAAAGACGACATGACTAGAGACAAGACTCCGACTCGGGAACAGTAACGATGCCCTTAAGAAAGTCCATAGGGTCACAATTGTGACAACACGCACGAATTCATTATGGAGCATATCAATCACATCAATCCACACTAACATGTACCTATCTCGGGGCAACATTCGTATTCATATCAAAGACACAATCAAGGCCTACGCTGATGTATGTTAAATAAGCTAACATTCTAGTATTCCATGGAAGCAGATATGCCTAGCAGCTTCAAGCATGATAGACGGAACCAACAATGATCATATATGATTCGAAGTCATGCGGAATTTAGTGAAGATAACGATCATCATGCATATGAACAATGTAAAAGCATGGTATACAAATCAACAAATGAGTCAAAATATATCATGGCAAGGTATATGATAACAATCAGATGAAGCGTCATACGAGGGCTCATAAGAACAGCATAGTAACTATCACATCTAACAGCGATGATCACATATTAGGTCGAGCATGGCACGGAATCCTATGACGAGATCTATTTAGAGAGCATAGATCCTACATGATACTAGCGATACATAATGCGATACAAGCATAGTCAAGAGTCATTAAGAGGAGTTCAACATAATATTCACGAAACATGAGGCATCATCAAAAGTAACAAGAAGGGCATCATGGATGCTAGGTTATGGTCATGCTAAGAAAGAACCATCATAGAGTACAGGTGTGGTGCAATAGTTGTCACATTATAGAACAAGAATGATATGAAATAATTCAGAGGGTCATATTGGAAGTCATAAGCTCCACATGATACTAATAGCACACATCGAACATGAGTACAGGTAGAGTAATTCAACTAGGTTCATACCGATATTCATGCGTCATGTATATGCAACATCAAGATATAGAGTGGTGTGTGATCAAGCGGGGTGTTAAGTCATAGGTTCATGCAAACACGAGAGAATAACATAGAGTAGTAGACATTTTAACCATTCAAGCATGCTAGGTTCAACCATTACGGAAGGCTAGTCAATCATCGAATTCAACATTAAGCTAATCAAGACGAGTGAAACATGTTAAGAGAACGGGAAGAGGAAAGAGCCACACTATCAGGTACCTAGTTCAAGAGTGAATCAACAATAACATAGGCAAAGTAGAATTCGCACAAGTCACAACCAAGGGCCCAACATGTCACTAGTGGTTCAATATAACATATGGTACATACATGCACTTAGTTGGTTAATACGACGGTATGCAAGAGTTCATTCAATCACATCTCAATGACATAGTGGCACGAGAGGAAAACGCAACGAGGTATAGAGCAAGTCTAAGCAACATGGCGACATGACTAGAATGTGGGGACATGAGCTCAAATTGATGTATACTAGGATAGAACATGTATTTATCAAGACTCGTTCACACTACCATATTCTCACTTATCACAATTAACGCATAGCAGTTACTAGAATAATCAACAACAGTTAATCGCAGAATAGGTGGGCATGCTATAGATTCTTGTCAAAGATGATAAGCATCGAGGCATCATCGGCTAGCATGCTAAAGAGTACATCTTATGAGGCATTCATATAAAGAAGAGTCGATCACACTATCATGAACCTATTCATAGAGAGTACATCAATTGTACAACTTCCTAACATATGACATGTTTATTCGTGCCCTAGTATGACAATGTAATATACTAAACAGATCATGTCGGGATGATATGGACATAATAAATGTAGTTCGAACCTATACAATGGTCATCGTGAGCATCAAAGTACATAAGCACAAATTCACACTAAGGATCAATTGTAGTTCAAGGAGTAGTGCATATAGAATCACACAATCATGAACAGGGCAATCAAGATAACCCGATAGAAGTCCATAAGGGCAACATTGACTCTTCCCAACTGACTCATTACCCAACTTTCCCGTGGGACTCGGATACGAACTTTCCGTGACAAGAGGACACTGATGGATCGTCATAAGAATTGATAACGACAGCCTCGTAAACATTTCACTCTCTAGCTCGGAATTTCATCAAGGACCGTCTTCCAATACTCTCTCGGACAACCTCTATATTCAATCATGATTCCCGACACCATGTGTTCACCAACCCAATTCCCGTGGAAGACCGATATTCAAAGGGAGGACTCAATTGAATTGTCAAAAGGGTTCATAAGGAAAGGGGCAGTTCCACAAAAGCTGAGCTTAATCATAGGGAAATAAGGGTACTCCCGCTATCTCGTTCACAGATCATCAATATTCATCAAATAGTTAGGACATACCAATTAATCTTTAGCATATCAAACACTCAACGTAGAATCAGTCAATGGCAATTACAATGATCTCCTTGGAGTCTTCCCGACCCGTCTGTAAAGAACAAGCTAGTATTTCGCCTACCCGTTTCCGACTACATCCAATAGGGATGGTCTATCGCATTTTCTGCCCACTCGATACCTTATTAGTTGGTTCTCCACTTTTATCATAAGCCAAGTTCATATTTAGTCCAATTGAGTTAGACATATTAAGTTCATTTTGCCCCTTTAAAACGCTTTCAAATCTTCGAAATCTATGGGCGGTTTTCCAAAACATACACCCGACCCTTGCGTACCCGAATTGCACAACCTCGCTCTGATACCAACTTTGTAACGGCCCGGATATAAATATCCGGGATACGTTTCGAACGTCAGATACCTTCGTACGGATGTTGCAATTCAGGTACGGGTCGAGTTTTCAAACCTCTAATCAGTCGAAGTTTCATAAATTCAATTTAAACGAAAGTAAAGCGAAAATACGATTTAGATACAAATGCCACAACAAAGCCGGGTCAAAACCAAAACAAAGTGGGTGATTGTCGTTTGTCAAGTTAGAATATATTAGCCGGATTCTTCGATTCGCCAAAAGATTTCCCCGTCACAAAAGCATGGAGCAATAAGAGCGGTACCTAACACTATCCACGAAGTCAGGCCTGGTGATCGCCTGCGGGTCCTCTGACCGCGCTGAGGCCACATAACATGCCTATGCCTAAATAAAAGATGACTAATGCGGTACAAGATTTAAATCACACTATCATGCACCTAGTATATATAATATGCGGAAAAGAACTGTAAAGGGCCCAATACAATGCCAAGTGGCATATCCCTCTCCTACCTCTGCACCCCTTCCCGTTAGTGCAGAGACTGGCCAGTTCGTTGCTATAGCATAGCATATTCTCGTGGTGGTGCACTCACCCACGGTAACATCATCATAACATAAATTAAATATAAATTAAACATGCCCGATGGTGCTGGGCTATCATCATGCTCATATCGACTCGATAGACTCAGGGCACCCGATGGGGCTGGGCTACCCTATGACCCTAGAAAAGACTCTAGGACTATCACAGATAACGGCCGTTCTGTTTCAAACACACAAAGTAAACACATGCTCAGTTCAATGCAATCCTAGCATGATACTACATGGCATGCTTTATTATGCAACAAAACTATACATTACATGACACATCAGGCAGGAGGTCCAGGTTACTGAGTAAGTCCCGTAGGATACTTACCTGTTAATGCAGAACAGCAAGATTACTCAAGCAAGGGCCCAAATGTAAGTCCAAAGCAATCCAAAAGCAATACACACCTATCATCAAGTCATTTCCATAAGCTACCAGACCAACATTCATACACACGAACCCAAGTTTTCAACATTCTCAAAACCGACAGATAGTAAAACCGTTTTCCCAAAATCTTCCCGATACGATCAAATCGACTAAAATCATTCTTCAATTAAACCCATTGATAAAATCATACCAACCATAATTTCAAACTCATAAATCCCAATTAAGTCAACTCATATTCAAAATACTTTCTCAAATCATACTTGGCCAAATTCCGACATTAAACATTTAAGCCTTAAAGTCAATTTCCAAAAATCATAATAAAAAACAATTCCGACATGTTTCTTATTTCAAAACATTATATAAATAATTCTCAATACTAAATCATCAAAATAATTCTAAGCTCACAAATCATGTTTAAGTCAAAATCAACAATTCACTTTTTAAAATTCCAACTCGCATATTCAAATCCTCATAAAATGCATCAATCAAATAATCCAATGAACACTATTATTTCGAAACAATAAACAATATATGACGATAGATTTTCCAAAGTTTATAATTATAATCAATCCCAAAGTAATATTAATATTCAAATAATTTAACACTTACTATCCATATCTTCTTAAAACAACCAAAATATATTTATAAGTCAATATCACTTTTAAAACCTTTTTAAATATAAATATTAATAATTTCAGAACATCTAAATATATATATATATTCTAAAATCAGAATAATAATCAATACAACATATAAGTATATATGTATATGTATATAAACATAACATTTAACATATAATTAATACCGAAATTAAAATAAGAAAATAGCCACAAGCCAGCCCAACCCCTTAACCCAAACAATTACCCATGAGCCGGATCCCTGGCCCAAAACCCAAGCCCAGACCCGAAATCCCCTATCCGGATCCCCTTCCCATATAACATTAATGAACCGGGAGATTATATTGAACCGGCCCCCAAAGAAATAGAAAACAAAAGAGGGAACCGGCTCACCCGAACCCTCCCTCTTCAATTCAATGAAACAGAGTAGGGGGAGCGGCGCCGGAGAAGCGAAGGGAGAAGAAGAAGAAGGAGGGATAACCGGCGGAGCTCCGTTCGGCTCGAGGTTGTACCCAGGTGATCGGAATGAAATTCCGACCCCAACCCGACCAACAAAAACGAAACGAGAACAAGAAGGAAGGAGAGAGGAGAGTTTTACCGAAGATTCGACAATTTGACTCCGGGGAGGTTGTTCGGCGGCGTCTCCGGCTGCAACACGGAAGGGAGCCTCGGCTGGAGTCTAGGAAGGGATAAGGAGTGAGCAAAAACGGATTGAAGGTTATTCGAAATGAGATCGACATGAAGAGCGAGTACAACCTTGAATGGAAACCAGGGTGCAAGGCGGCTTGCTGGTGGCGCTCCGGGGCTCGATTCGGGGTTCCAATGACTCCCAGCTGCTGCTGCTATTGCTAGGAGGCAAAAGGAAGAGGAGGTGATGATGGTGGCTGCTATTCGGCGTTTTCCGGAAACAGAGGAGGGGAGAAGCCATTTGTGGCCGCTGGAACGAACAGAGGAGTAGGTAGGGGGGAATGGTGGTGCTGGTGTGGGGCTGTGCAGGCGGCGACGACGAGGAGATGGGGAGGGGTGGTGGTGCCGCATCTGCAGCTGCTGCTACGAGACAGAGGAGGTGAGTGAGGGAGAGGGTTTGGTGTTTGGCTGAAGGGAAATGGGGTAGGGAAAGTGGGTTTAGGCAGGGGTAAGGGAAGGTGGGTAATAGGACAAGGTGAGCTGGGAGTGGGGGACCAAGGCCAGTGCAAGGACCCGGGAGGGAGGGAGAGAGAGAGAGAGAGAGAGAGAGAGAGAGAGAGAGAGAGAGAGAGAGAGAGAGAGAGAGAGAGAGAGAGAGAGAGAGAGAGGGGAGAGAGAGAGAAAAAAAAAAAGAAAAAAAAGGGGAAAGAAATAAAAGAATTGGGTCCACTAAAGAATTCAAATTAGCGGAAAAACTCGAAACCCGCTCGTCCGACCGAATCCCGACTAATTCAAATATAAATAACATTTAATTTAATAATCTCAATATAACATAATTAAATTAATTTCAGTCAAAATTCGGAGTTTAAATTAATCTTTATTAATACTCGATCTTGAAAGCGAAAATCGAATCCCGTCAGAATCCGAAATTTAAATGATGCCGGAATAACTAAAAATCCAAAACTTACGCTCGAGAACGGGTTTTATTCCACTTTTACAAATTGACTTTAATAATAATTTATTTAATAAAATAATCATAATATATAAATATACTCGGTCTTTACAATTGGAGCCGCAGCCTCCACCCACCTCATCCCTGAAGTTGCCGAGAGCACCACCAGCTCTTCCTCCCTTCCTCCTCCCTGTCGTCACCGCCGGCCAACAGGACCACCACTGCACCACCACCGTTTCAATCAAATCAGGAAGGCCGACAACCTTCCTCCCCACCTCTGTTATCAAAACCGAGAACCCCGAGCAGCTCCCTCCTCCCTCACCTGAGCGCAGCAGCAGCTCCCTTGCACCACCACGAAGCCACCACAACCAGTCGAGCGCACCCCGGAGCCACCGTTGGAGCCGCTAGCCAACCTCTTCCCTCCCCTGTTTGAATCCGAATCGGTAATCTCCGATTGCCTTCGTTCTTGGCTTGAACCAGTTTAAGGACATAACTTTACCTCCTTTACCATCGTACTAGGCCCGGAGCAAGCTCTTCCCTCCGTCTTACAGCCTAGCGCCGCCCTAGGCATCCTCTCCGGAGCAAGACCTCGAGCCTCGGTAAAACTCTCCTCTTCCCTTCCTCCTTGCTCTCATTTTGCTTTTTCTGTGTCGATGGTGGTCGGAATTCCATTCCGACCGCCGGGGTGGGAGCTGGAGGCCAACAGGCCGTCGGAGGCCGGAGGTTCGCCTCCCTCCTCTTCCGTCATCCCTCGTTCGAGAAACAGAGCTCAGGCTCTGAGGTAGGGGGTGATGGGGGGGGATAGGGTTGGGCCTAATTTTCCGGATCGGGCCTAACCCGAATACCTCCTAACGGGTCGGGTGGTTCCTTTTTTTCCGGATCCCCTCCTCTTTTCTCCTCTGAGATCCGGGTTGGGCCTTCCTCTTGGGCTCGGGTCAGGACTCCGAAACTGGGCTGGGTTCTTGGGCTTGGGTTTGGGTTGTTTTTCGGGTCTGGGCTTCTTCTAGTGGGTTGATGGTTGTTTTTTTTTAAAAGCTGTGTTTTATATGTGGGATCCGGACATATATATATGTTATATTTGTTTTGTTATTTCCAATTTTAGAAAAATATATATGTATATGTTTATATGTTCTGTGATTATTAATTTATATATTTTAAGGGATTTTAAAAGTAATTTCAATTGAGATAAGTTGTTATATTATGTTTATAAGGGTGATTCTAAGGTAAGGATTTTAAATAAAGTTATGCCGGAATTATTTTAAATGGTATGATTTTATAAATTGGTTAAGGATTTAAATTGTTATATGTTGATTATATGATATGTTATATTCTTATTTGAATATTATTATTATTTTGGGATTTGGTTATAATTTATAAATTCTGGAAATTAATCGTTATATATTGTTTAATTGTTTTAAAATCGTATTAATTGGATTATTTATATATGATGCATTTTATGAGGATTTAAAAATTGAGTTAGGAATTTTTTTTAAGTGAATGGGTGGTTTTGATTTATAAATACGATTTGGGAACATAGGATTATTTCTTGATGATTTAATATTGGAATCTATTTATATAATGTTTTTGAAGTAAGAAACATGCCGGAATGATTTCTATAATATGATTTTGGGAAATTGGTTTTAAGGCCTAAGTGTTTAATGTCGGGATTTGGATAAGCGATTTTAAAAGAATTGTTTGATTTTCTAAGTTGAGTTCCTTGAGAGATTGTTTTGAGAATGAGATGATGAGATGAGATGAACATGGAATGATATTTGAATTGAGATGAGAGAAGATGGAATAATCTGAAATGAGATATGAGAAGAGATGTGTGATAGTTAGGGGCGCCTTGTGTGAATTAGATAGACTTATGCATTTGTATGTTCCTAGGTGATTGTGATATGTTGGACATTGCTTGCTATTGGTGACTCATTACTTGGATTCTGCTTCTTCCTTGTTCTCTGATGTTCGGCTTATTCAGGTAAGTTCCTTTATGGGTTTACTCAGATTCGAAAGAGATTACCTGCTTGTGAATATATGACATACTAGGTGTTGCATAAGCATTAAAGCATGCCATGTAGTATCATGCTAGGATTGCACTTGTGATTGAGCATTCTATTTCTTTATGCGTATGTAACAGAACGGTCGTTATCTGTGATAGTCCTAGAGTCTCTGTTAGGGTCATAGGGTAGCCCAGCCCCATCGGGTGCCCTGAGTCTATCGAGTCGATATGAGCATGATATGATAGCCCAGCACCATCGGGCAAGAGATGAGATGATATGATATTATGATGCCGTGGTGAGTGCACCACCACGAGGATATTGCTATGCTATAGCACCGAACTGGCCAGTCTCTGCACTAACGGGAAGGGGTGCAGAGGTAGGAGAGGGATATGTCACTTGGCATTCTTTGGGCGCCTTTACAGTTCTTTTTCGCATATTGTAAATTAGGATCATGTTAGTGTGATTTAATTTCCGCATATGCATCATCTTTATTATTAGCGTATGTGTATGATCGCTTGCGGGACAGGGTGTGTTGGGGCCTCGGTCTGATCCCGCTCGCACCACTCATTTTTAGGTATGATTGCTCCCTGTCTCTATGGCGTGGGAAAATCCCCCGGGCTATCGCAAAGAATCTGTCTAACCCCGCTAATTTGGCTATATGACTTTAGAATTTATGTTTTGGTTTTGACCCGGCTCTACCGTGGCTTTTGTAGCTAAACCGTACTTCCGCTTTACGTTCGTTTAAATTGAATTTCTGAGACTTCGATTGATTAGAGGTTTGAAACCTCGACCCATACTTGAATTGCAACATCCGAACGAAGGTATCCGACCTTCGAAACGTATCTCGGATATTTATATCCGGGCCATTACAAAGTTGGTATCAGAGCGACGTTGTGCAATTCGGGTATGGTAGGGTCGAGTGTATGTTTTGGAAAACTGCCCATGAATTTCAAAAGAATTGAAAGTGTTTTAAAGGGGCAAAATGAATTTAAAATGCCTAACTCAATTGGACTAAATGTGAACTTGGCTTATGATTTAGTCGGGATTCCTCACCCACGCCACTGCAGCACCAGCACCTCTTTGTCTCTTCTTCTCAATTTTGGTCCCCTCACCCTCACACACAAATGTCAACCACGCTTCCTGCAGTCCAATTGCAGCATCAACCCTCACATACTCTCCTACCTTCACTCCCTCTGCTTCCCCATTTCCATTTCTCTCTTTCACCTCTCCATAGAACCCCTCCATTGGAGCCGAGAGCTTCATTCTCTTTCCCCTGTTTCGGAGTTCCAAGAAGCCGAGCACCACCAACTACCATCTCCTCCTTTCCAGCCGAGAAGAAACAACACCAACATCATCCTCACCTCCTCGGTTGTTCACAAGGACCCTGAGCCGCCCAGGAGGGCACCGGAGCCGCCGAAGCCGCCACCTCTTCTTCTCCCCTGTTTCCCGAGCATCCAAGCCCCGCAGCCCTATAGCTCTCTTAAACAGCCGAGCACCAGAGCCCTTCCTATCCAAGCAGTAGCGCCGCACCTCTGTTCCGGAGCCAAGGAGTCGAGCCCAGCAGTAGCTCCTCCGACGCCGAGACGAAGCGAGAGCCCGACCCCCCCCCCCCCCCCCCCTCTTCCTCTGTTTCGATTTGAATAAGGTGAGGTTCGATTCTCCCTCCTTTCTCTTCCTTTTCACCTCCAATGGCTTAAAGGTGGGACTTTAACCCCCCCTTCACTCTCCCTAGGCTATCTCCGGCAAGGACCCATCTCCGACGACGCGAATCGAGCTTTTTCGGTGAGCTTCAAAGAACCTCGGTGAGGACTCTCTTTCTCCTCCCTCCTTGTCCTATCTGTGTCTTTAATGTCGGGTTGAGAACGGAGCTCCGGCGAGAGCTCGATTCCTCTCTTTCCTCTTCCTTCTTCGTCGCCTTCCGTTGCGGCGCCGAGCCCTCTTGGCTCTCTGTTTCAGATGTCGAATGGGGGAAGAAGAAAGAGGCCAGGCGGGCCCCCCCACCTTGCCACATCCGCGCCTAGTCAGCGCATGGGGCCCCCTCTTTTTCTGATTTTTGGGATCTTTGGGTTCGAAAATAGGCTGGGGTGTGTTCTTGTTTTGGGCCGGATTGATTGGGTTCTTCTTTCTTTTTGGGCTGGCTGGATTGTTATTTTTTTTGTTATGTTATATATATATATATATATATATATATATATATATATATATATATATATATATATATATATTGTGATATGTATTTACATATATATATACCCATATATGTTATATGATTTTAATTATTCTGATTTTGGAAAATGAATATATATATTTATATGTTCTGAAATTATTAATATTTATATCTCAAAAGGTTTTAAAAGTGATATTAAGTGATATGGAGTTATAACTATATTTTGGTTTGTTTTAAGAATATATGGATAGTAAGTGTTAAATTATTTGAATATTAATATTATTTTGGGATTGGTTATAATTATAAAAGTCTGGAAATTTAATCGTTATATATTGTTTATATTGTTTTAAAATAGTATTAATTGGATTATTTATATATGATGCCTTTTATGAGGATTTGAATAAGCGAGTTGGAATTTTAAAAAGTGAATTGTTGATTTTGACTTAAACATGATTTGTGAGCTTAGAATTATTTTGATGATTTAGTATTGAGAATTATTTATATAATGTTTTGAAATAAGAAACATGCCGGAATTGTTTTATAATATGATTTTTGGAAATTGGTTTTAAGGCTTAATGTTTAATGTCGGAATTTGGCCAAGTATGAGTTGAGACATCATTTTGGATACGAGTTGACTTAACTTGGGATTTATGAGTTTGAAAATATGGTTGGTATGATTTTATCAATGGGTTTAATTGAAGAATGATTTTGGTCGATTTGATCGTATCAGGAAGATTTTGGAAAACGGTTTTACTATTGGTCGGTTTTGAGAATGTTGAGAACTTGGGTTCTGTATGTACGAATGTGAACCGGTAGCTTATGGAAATGACTTTATGATAGGTGTGTATTGCTTTTGGATTGCTTTGGACTTACATTTGGGCCCTTGCTTGTGTTATCTTGCTGTTCTGCATCAACAGGTAAGTATCCTACGGGACTTGCTCAGTAACCTGGACCTCCTGCCTGATGTGTCATGTAATGTGTAGTTTTGTTGCATATTAAAGCATGCCATTTAGTATCATGCTAGGATTGCATTGAACTGAGCATGTGTTTACTTTGTGTGTTAGAAACAGAACGGTCGTTATTTGTGATAGTCCTAGAGTCTTTGCTAGGGTCAAAGGGTAGCCTAGCCCCATCGGGTGCCATGAGTCTATCGAGTCGATATGAGCATGATATGATAGCCTAGCACCATCGGGCAAGATTTACGTATTTTTTTATATATATATGTTATGATGATACCGTGGGTGAGTGCACCACCACGAGGATATGCTATGCTATAGCAACGAACTGGCCAGTCTCTGCACTAACGGGAAGGGGTGCAGAGGTAGGAGAGGGATATGCCACTTGGCATTGTCTTGTGCCCTTTACCGTTCTTTTCCGCATATTATATATACTAGGGGCATGATAGTGTGATTTAAATCTTGTACTGCATTAGTCATCTTTTATTTAGGCATAGGCATGTTATGTGGCCTCAGCGCGGTCAGAGGATCCGCAGGCGATCACCAGGCCTGACTTCGTGGATAGTGTTAGGTACCGCTCTTGTTGCTCCATGCTTCTGTGACGGGGAAATCTTTTGGCGAATCGAAGAATCCGGCTAATATATTCTAACTTGACAAATGGCAATCACCCGCTTTGGTTTGGTTTTGACTCGGCTCTGCCGTGGCTTTTGTATCTAAACCGTACTTCCGCTTTATTTTCGTTTAAATTGTATTTTTGAGACTTCGACTGATTAGAGGTTTGAAACCTCAACCCGTACCTGAATTGCAACATCCGAACGAAGGTATCCGACCTTCGAAACGTATCCCGGATATTTATATCCGGGCTGTTACAAAGTTGGTATCAGAGCTAGGTTGTGCAATTCGGGTACGCTAGGGTCGAGTATATGTTTTGGAAAACCGCCCATAAATTTCAAAAGATTTGAAAGTATTTTAAAGGGGCAAAATGAATTTAATACGCCTAACTCAATTGGACTAAATATGAACTTGACTTGTTATAAAAGAGGAAAAAAACCGACCAAATAAGGGATCGAGAGGGTAGAGAAGGCGCTAGACCATCCCTATTGGATGTAGTCGGAAATGGGTAGGCGAAATACTAGCTTGTTCTTTACAGACGGGTCGGGAAGACTCCAAGGAGATCATTGTAATTGTCATTGACTGATTCTATGTTGAGTACTTGATATGCCTAACTATTTATTGAATATTGAACGATTTGTGCGCACGGAATAGCGGGAGTACCCTCCTTCTTATATGGTTAAGCTCAGCTTTTGCGGAACCGCCCCTTTCCTTATGAACCCTTTTGACAATTCAATCGAGTCCTCCCTTCGAATATCGGTCTTCCACGGGAATTGGGTTGGTAAACACATGGTGTCGGGAATCATAATTGAATATAGAGGTTGTCTGAGAGAGTATTAGAAGACGGTCCTTGATGAAATTCCGAGCTAGAGAGTGAGATGTTTACGAGGTTGTCGTTATCAATTCTTATGACGATCCATCAGTGTCCTCTTGTCACGGAAAATTCGTATCCGAGTCCCACGGGAAAGATGGGTAATGAGTCAGTTGGGAAGAGTCAATGTTGCCCTTATGGACTTCTATCGGGTTATCTTGATTGCCCTGTTCATGATTGTGTGATTCTATATGCACTACTCCTTGACCTATAATTGATCCTTAGTGTGAATTTGTGCTTATGTGCTTTGATGCTCATGATGACCATTGTATAGGTTCGAACTACATTTATTATGTCCATATCATCCCAACATGATCTGTTTAGTATATTACATTGTCATACTAGGGCACGATTATAGATGTCATATGTTAGGAAGTTGTACAATTGATGTACTCTCTATGAATAGGTTCATGATAGTGTGATCGACTCTTCTTTATATGAATGCCTCATAAGATGTACTCTTTAGCATTGCTAGCCGATGATGCCTCGATGCTTATCATTCATTCTGTGACAAGAATCTATAGCATGCCCACCTATTCTGCGATTAACTGTTGTTGATTATTCTAGTAATTGTTATGCGTTAATTGTGCTAAGTGAGAATATGGTAGGGTGAACGAGTCTTGATAAATACATGTTCTATCCTAGTATACATCAATTTGAACTCATGTCCTCATATTCTAGCCATGTTGCTTAGACTTTCTCTATACCTCGTTGCGTTTTCCTCTCGTGCCACTATGTCGTTGAGATGTGATTGAATGAACTCTTGCATACAGTCGTATTAACCAGTCAAGTGCATGTATGTACCATATGTTATATTGAACCACTAGTAACATGTTGGGCTCTTGGTTGTGACTTGTGCGAATTCTACTTTGCCTACGTTATTGTTGATTCACTCTTGAACTAGGTACCTGATAGTATGGCTCTTTCCTCTTCCTGTTCTCTTAACATGTTTCACTCGTCCTGATGAGTTTATTGTTGAATTCGATGATTGACTAGCTTTCCGTGATGATCAAACCTAGCATGCTTACATGGTAAAGATGTCTATTACTCTATGATGGCTTCTCGTGCTTGCATGAACCTATGACTTGACACTTCTCATGATCACGCACCACCCTATATCATGATTTTGCACCTGCATGACGTATGAATATCGGAATGAACCTAGCTGAATTACTCTAGTTGTACTCATGTTCGATGTGTGCTATTAGTATCATGTGGAGCTTATGACTTCCAATATGACATGCTGAATGATTTCATATCATGCTTGTACTATAATGTGACAGCTATCGTACCATATATGTACTCTATGATGGTTCTTTCTTAGCATGATTATAACCTAGCATCCATGATGTCCATCTTGTTACTTTTGATGATGCCTCATGTTTCGTGAACATTATGTTGAACTCCTCTTAATGAATCTTGACTATGCTTGTATCGCATTATGTATCGCTAGTATCATGTAGGATCTATGCTCTCTAAATGGATCTCGTCATAGGATTCCGTGCCATGCTTGACCTAATATGTGATCATTGTTGTTAGATGTGATAGTTACTATGCTGCTCTTATTTGTCCTTGTATGACGTGTCATCTGATTGTGATAATATACCTTGCCATGATATATTTGACTCATTTGTTGATTTGTATACCATGCTTTTACATTGTTCATATGCATGATGATCGTTATCTTCACTAAATCCCGCTTGACTTTGAATCATATATGATCATTGTTGGTTCCGCCTATCTTGCTCGAAGTTACTAGGCAGATCTGTTTCCATGGAATACTAGAATGTTAGCTTGTTTCACATACATCAGCGTAGGACTTGATTGTGTCTTTGATATGAATACGAATGTGGCCCCGAGATAGGTACATGTTAGTGTGGATTGATGTGATTGATCTGCTCCATAATGAATTCGTGCGTGTTGTCACAATTGTGAACCTATAGACTTTCTTAAGGGCATCGTTACTATTCCCGAGTCGGAGTCTTGTCTCTAGTCATGTCGTCTTTAGCCTTGGTCTATTCCATCTCCGAAAGAAACATTGGGTTGTCCGCTCTTGCCACTCCCCTATCTCCGCTAACTTAGACTCTTACGCGTTACTTTGGATGAGCGACCGCATGGAAAAAAGGGATCGGGAAGACAAATAACGATAGAGCAGCGCAGCAGAAGCATGGGCCCATAACCCACGGGCCTCAGGATCGACGATGTCGACGGAACAAGCTTGATTCAAGGTTTACAATTATTGATTACGATATGACTTGCAGGAGGGAGCATCCTCTATTCGAATTGCTAACGCTTTTTGAGCTTGTTGATGGTGTACTGCACTGACTTGATGTGGGAAATTGCGTGTTGATGAGATGACTTGGTAATGATTATTGCCTGAATATCCATTGTCTATGATGATATATATGATTCGATGCCTGACAGTCTTAACGTGCCATGATGACTTGATGTGATGCTACTCTGAGTTGCTAAGCATGATATAAATTCCTTCCCTCTATAGTATGAACTGCAAATGCCGAGAACCTGAACTGTTCATTAACTAAGATTATGATGAAACTTGCTAGCTTGATTTGATTAGATTCATATATGATGGTTTACAATACTTGTTGAGCATGACGGTAATTTACGACTTTTGATACTTGTTGCAATGCTTAATGATGCTATTGATACAAATGTTAGTTGATATGATGTAGTTCTTAGGTGTAATAATGTCCATGATTGCTTCTTATTTGAACATGTGAGTGGGGTCCTTTTTGGTAGAGTGGTCAGAGAGTGGAGAAAAGTTTTGAGCGATTAGAATGATCGACAGCGCTAAGGGGAAGTTGTCGGAGAGAGGTGTTGACGTAGGTTGGACCGAGTGGGTTCGGAAATTATAAGAGGTAATGCTTGATGATTTCGATGAGCTCCTAGGTGAATCTCGGATAAGGGTATGGTTAGGATAGGCTGGTTAGGTAGTGACCGAGAAAATTTTATTGAAGATGCATAGTTGGAAGGGTTCTACGTTGTGATACCTTGGGAAGAGTGAGAAATGTAAGAAATGGCCTTTGGGGTATTGGGGACATAGAGTTAGAGTGTGCTCGGGTGTGAAAACAAAGTTAAGGGTTGGATTCTTAGAGGTGGATTGCTAGTGAGAGTGCTTGGTGAAATGAGGGGTGAGACTGGAGTGTCAAAATGAGTTGGGGTTTCTTTGGGGATTTTATCCGAGTTGGTGAGTTTAGATGAGGATTGGTTTTGGCTTGAGAGTTGGGGACGAGCGAGCGGGGTTGCGTTTTATTTTAACTTGTATGATGTGCAAAATTTTCTTGATTATGTGATTAGCTAATATGTACTGGCATGATGTTAGATAGCGACCATGATAAACCTGATACGACTTGATATTACATGTTGATATGCAATATTGAAATCTAGTTGGCAGTGACAAGTATGATCATGATATAATGATACATTGCTATCCTACTATGTTGTTCTAGAATCATGTTATGATGTGTTGTATGAATCGTGAAATAATGATATGTTGCTATGTGAGAGCATGATGTTATATTATGATAAGGAGATGTTAAATGATGAATATTGATTTGGATCATGAATCTGACTTTTATATATATATATATATATATATATATATATATATATATATGAGATAATGGTGCGTGATTGCTAAGTGCTCGTTATATGACATTGTATGAGTTGAGATGATGTTTTGCGAGTATGCTGACGTTTTGGTGATTTACATATTGACTGACCTTCCCCTTTGCTGAATCTTAATAACCTGACCTTGTTGTGTTGATGTGTTGATAATGGGTTTTGGTTCATTGATTCTGTGATGAGAGATACTTTTATGACTTCTGGTGTAATGTTGAGACTTGTTGTGTGATGCGTTGATTGGAGAGTAGATGGTTATACAGTTATGCATTTCTTATGGCTTATGCATCTTGCTTGAATTGAGACTGGTAGATTGATTCGATTCTGGAAACTAGGAAGAGAATATGGGATTAGCCCTTAAAGGTGGATGATTCCACCTCCTACCTTCTGAATTCGATTGATTGGTATGCGAGAAGCTGATTTGGTTTTTGGAAGATTTTGACGAAATCTTGATTTGAAAGGATTTGACTTGTTTTGGTGTAAGTTGCTTGATTAAACGTTGAATTTGAAGATTTTGAGCGCTTTTGAAAATGGCCAACTTGGGGTTTGAAAGAAGTCGGAAGTTTCAATGATTTAGATGACAATCTTTCCTTTTAGAAACACTTTGAGGTTTTACGAACTGGAATTACATTATAGACGTCTCACGAAGTGGATACAAGCATTTTATAGGGGCGCTTATAGATTGCTTGCTAAGACCTAGTCGGACGCTATAATGCTTTTAGAGTTGTGATACTTCCGAAAGGTCAAAGCGAGGATGTGATAGGGGCGCTTATTACACACTTGACTAGACCAATTGGAAATGTCACGACCGTGACTAGGATGTTGTGAGAATCCCGGAAGACGCAACCGAGATGATTACCAGATCCTTGGACATGGTTCTCGGACTCACCGATTTTAAAACTTCATCCCCTTTGCTTTATAATAATTTTAGTCTCGGGGACGAGACTTGTTTTTAGAGGTGGATAAATGTAAAGACCAAATATATTTTAGATATCATATTAGTATTATTTTAAATAAAATGTTATTATTTATTTCAATTTATGAAAATGTGAGAAAACCCGTCCTCGAGCGTAAGTTGATTTTAAAGACATTCCGGCATCGTTTTGAGAATTTAGATTTTAACGGATTTAATTCCGCCTTCGAGCTCCGAGTTTGATAAAATTTATTTAATTCCATTATCTTGTAATTAGTAAATTAAATTTTAATTAAATTCGATTTAGTCGGGATTCGTTCGGACGAGCGGGTTTCGGGATATTTTTTCGGGTTCAAAATATCTTGTGGGGACCTCTTTTATTCCCTATTTTATTTCTCCTTTTCTTTATTCTCTCTCTCTCTCTCCTCCCCCACGCCACTGCAGCACCAGCACCTCTTTGTCTCTTCTTCTCAATTTTGGTCCCCTCACCCTCACACACAAATGCCAACCACGCTTCCTGCAGTCCAATTGCAGCATCAACCCTCACATACTCTCCTACCTTCACTCCCTCTGCTTCCCCATTTCCATTTCTCTCTTTCACCTCTCCATAGAACCCCTCCATTGGAGCCGAGAGCTTCATTCTCTTTCCCTTGTTTCGGAGTTCCAAGAAGCCGAGCACCACCAACTACCATCTCCTCCTTTCCAGCCGAGAAGAAACAACACCAACATCATCCTCACCTCCTCGGTTGTTCACAAAGGCCCTGAGCCGCCCAGGAGGGCACCGGAGCCGCCGGCGCCGCCACCTCTTCTTCTCCCCTGTTTCCCGAGCATCCAAGCCCCGCAGCCCTGTAGCTCTCTCAAACAGCCGAGCACCAGAGCCCTTCCTGTCCAAGCAGTAGCTCCGCACCTCTGTTCCGGAGCCAAGGAGTCGAGCCCAGCAGTAGCTCCTCCGACGCCGAGACCATGCGCGAGCCCGACCCCCCCCCCCCCCCCCCCCCTCTTCCTCTGTTTCGATTTGAACAAGGTGAGGTTCGATTCTCCCTCCTTTCTCTTCCTTTTCACCTCCAATGGCTTAAAGGTGGGACTTTAACCCCCCCTTCACTCTCCCTAGGCTATCTCCGGCAAGGACCCATCTCCGACGACGCGAATCGAGCTTTTTCGGTGAGCTTCAAAGAACCTCGGTGAGGACTCTCTTTCTCCTCCCTCCTTGTCCTATCTGTGTCTTTAATGTCGGGATGAGAACGGAGCTCCGGCGAGAGCTCGATTCCTCTCTTTCCTCTTCCTTCTTCGTCGCCTTCCGTTGCGGCGCCGAGCCCTCTTGGCTCTCTGTTTCAGATGTCGAATGGGGGAAGAAGAAAGAGGCCAGGCGGGCCCCCCTCCTTGCCACATCCACGCCTAGTCAGCGCATGGGGCCCCCTCTTTTTTCTGATTTTTGGGTTCTTTGGGTTCGAAAATGGGCTGGGGTGTGTTCTTGTTTTGGGCCGGATTGATTGAGTTCTTCTTTCTTTTTGGGCTGGCTGGATTGTTATTTTTTTATTATGTTATATATATATATATATATATATATATATTGTGATATGTATTTATATATATATATATATATACCCATATATGTTATATGATTTTAATTATTCTGATTTTGGAAAATGAATATATATATTTATATGTTCTGAAATTATTAATATTTATATGTAAAAAGGTTTTAAAAGTGATATTAAGTGATATGGAGTTATAAATATATTTTGGTTTGTTTTAAGAATATATGGATAGTAAGTGTTAAATTATTTGAATATTAATATTATTTTGGGATTGGTTATAATTATAAAATTCTGGAAAATTAATCGTTATATATTGTTTATATTGTTTTAAAATAGTATTAATTGGATTATTTATATATGATGCATTTTATGAGGATTTGAATATGCGAGTTGAAATTTTAAAAAGTGAATTGTTGATTTTGACTTAAACATGATTTGTGAGCTTAGAATTATTTTGATGATTTAGTATTGAGAATTATTTATATAATGTTTTGAAATAAGAAATATGCCGGAATTGTTTTATAATATGATTTTTGGAAATTGGTTTTAAGGCTTAATGTTTAATGTCGGAATTTGGCCAAGTATGAGTTGAGACATCATTTTGGATACGAGTTGACTTAACTTGGGATTTATGAGTTTGAAAATATGGTTGGTATGATTTTATCAATGGGTTTAATTGAAGAATGATTTTGGTCGATTTGATCGTATCGGGAAGATTTTGGAAAACGGTTTTACTATTGGTCGGTTTTGAGAATGTTGAGAACTTGGGTTCTGTATGTACGAATGTGAACCGGTAGCTTATGGAAATGACTTGATGATAGGTGTGTATTGCTTTTGGATTGCTTTGGACTTACATTTGGGCCCTTGCTTGTGTTATCTTGTTGTTCTGCATCAACAGGTAAGTATCTTACGGGACTTACTCAGTAACTTGGACCTCCTGCCTGATGTGTCATGTAATGTGTAGTTTTGTTGCATATTAAAGCATGCCATTTAGTATCATGCTAGGATTGCATTGAACTGAGCATGTGTTTACTTTGTGTGTTAGAAACAGAACGGCCGTTATCTGTGATAGTCCTAGAGTCTTTGCTAGGGTCATAGGGTAGCCTAGCCCCATCGGGTGCCCTGAGTCTATCGAGTCGATATGAGCATGATATGATAGCCCAGCACCATCGGGCAAGATTTACGTATTTTTTTATATATATATGTTATGATGATACCGTGGGTGAGTGCACCACCACGAGGATATGCTATGCTATAGCAACGAACTGGCCAGTCTCTGCACTAACGGGAAGGGGTGCAGAGGTATGAGAGGGATATGCCACTTGGCATTGTCTTGGGCCCTTTACAGTTCTTTTCCGCATATTATATATACTAGGGGCATGATAGTGTGATTTAAATCTTGTACCGCATTAGTCATCTTTTATTTAGGCATAGGCATGTTATGTGGCCTCAGCGCGGTCAGAGGGCCCGCAGGCGATCACCAGGCCTGACTTCGTGGATAGTGTTAGGTATCGCTCTTGTTGCTCCATGCTTCTGTGATGGGGAAATCGTTTGGCGAATCGAAGTATCCGGCTAATATATTCTAACTTGACAAATGGCAATCACCCGCTTTGTTTTGGTTTTGACCCGGCTCTGCCGTGGCTTTTGTATCTAAACCGTACTTCCGCTTTATTTTCGTTTAAATTGTATTTTTGAGACTTCGACTGATTAGAGGTTTAAAACCTCGACCCGTACCTGAATTGCAACATCCGAACGAAGGTATTCGACCTTCGAAACGTATCCCGGATATTTATATCCGGGCCGTTAGTCTATCGAGTCGATATGAGCATCATATGATAGCCCAGCACCATCGGGTAAGAGATGAGATGATATGATATGATATGATATGATGATGCCGTGGTGAGTGCACCGCCACGACGATATTGCTATGCTATAGCACCGAACTGGCCAGTCTCTGCACTAACGGGAAGGGGTGCAAAGGTAGAAGAGGGATATGCCACTTGGCATTCTTTGGGCGCCTTTACAGTTCTTTTTCGCATATTGTAAATTAGGATCATTTAGTGTGATTTAATTTCCGCATCTGCATCATCTTTATTATTAGCGTATGTGTATGTTCACTTGCGGGACAAGGTGTGTTGGGGCCTCGGTCTGATCCCGCTCGCACCACTTGTTTTTAGGTATGATTGCTCCCCTATCTCTATGGCGTGGGAAAATCCCCCGGACGATCGCAAAGAATCTATCTAACCCCGCTAATTTGGCTATATGACTTTAGAATTTATATTTTGGTTTTGACCCGGCTCTGCCGTGGCTTTTGTAGCTAAACCGTACTTCCGCTTTACGTTTGTTTAAATTAAATTTCTGAGACTTCGATTGATTAGAGGTTTGAAACCTCGACCCGTACTTGAATTGCAACATCCGAACGAAGGTATCCGACCTTCGAAACGTATCTCAGATATTTATATCCGGGCCGTTACATGTGTTAACAACTTTTACGGTGTTAAATGTTAACAAATCAATATTCGGCAAAATTTATCAAATATTCATCCCAGTCACTCAATTATTCATCAAAGCTTTTGTTAAAATTAATCAAATATTCATCACAGTCACTCAAATATTCATCACAGTCACTCAATTATTCACAATTTCCCAAATATTCATCAATATTCGGCAACATTTAAGAAATATTCATTACAGTAACACAATTACGAGATTGGGGGTGGATAAACGCGCAAGGGTTTGAGTTTTTTGGGTGATAATTTTTTTTGATTGGCAATAATTATTAATTGAAATGAATCTCTTAAATGTTGTCGAAAAGCTTTGATGAATAATTGAGTGACTCTGATGAATATTTGATAAATTTTGCCGAATATTGATTTGTTAACATTTAACACCGTAAGAGTTGTTAACATTTGATCCGTATTCTCTCTCTCTCTCTCTCTCTATATATATATATATATATATATATATATATATATATATATATATATATATATATATATATATATATATATATGCAGGGGGCGGATCTAGAAAATATTTCGGGGTAGGCACAATTTTTTATGGATAATTTTTATATTATTTTTATTAGAAATAATTTTTAAAAAATATATATGAAGAGAATATGTTAAATTTGTAAGAAAAATTATTATTATTTAGTTGTAAAATACCAAATAAATTATAAGAATTTGAAAATAATGGAAAATGAATTGAGGAAAAAATAAATGAAAATATGTCCCTATTGGGATTTGAACAAGGGTTGATTGAATTCTATTTAAAATGAGGTGGGCTTAACCACTAAGCCATTAAAGATATTTGTATTTTACCCTTCAATTTTTTTACCTAACCCATGTATTCTTATATTTTTTTCTGGATCGGGGTGGACGACGGCCCGGTGTCGCCCACCCTTGGATCCGCCACTGTATATATGTACATACATATATATGTATGTAATATATGTATGTACATATATATATATGTGTGTGTGTGTGTGTGTGTATATATATGTATGTATGTACGTGTATATATATGTGTGTGTGTATATATGTGTGTGTGTGTGTATATATATATATGTAGGGTGTGGTTCGGGTGTACACACCCCTTAAAGTGTACCTTGTTCACAAATATTATTCGGTAAAATGTGAAACATTATTCGGTTAAATTTGAAGCATTATTCGGTGAAATGTGAAACACTCTACCGAATACTGTTATGTTACAAATTATTCAGTGGAATTGGAACGTTTTCATCTGAACTGAAAGGAAAAAGAAAACATAACAGTATTCGGTAGAATGTTTCACATTTCACCGAATAATGCTTAAAATTTCACCGAATAATGTTTCACATTTCACCGAATAATATTTGTAAACAAAGTACACTTTAAGAGTTGTGTACAAATGATCCATACACTATATATGTGTGTGTGTATATATATATCAAATTCCGTAAGTTTTATTCATAAATACAACATAAACTTATTAAAATCGACATTATGTATATATTTTTATGTAAAATATATATAGTTTTATATATATGCGTGACGGAACGAGATTTGTGGGATGAGAACTTTCCGTCCCGCGTCCCGTCCCTCGTATTTTTACGGGACGGGATCGGGATGAGATTGAATTTTTTTTTCAAAATCCCACCGGGATCGGTACGGGATCGGGATGGGATGCGGGACAAGACGGGATTTGCGGGATTTGTGCCCACCCCTAGTATTTCGTAGTTAATGTTATTTTCCCCAATAATTTGGGTTCCCTCTAACGTGGTAATTTGTCTAATGATCTTTCTATTCCTTTTTCCCATGGGGATTTTGTGGAAAGAACTAGTGTTGGTATCTGCAAGTTTTATATGCTTAGTTTTAGCATGTTGGTTCCAAAAGGTCTTGTGAAATCTAATAAGTGCTTCCTTCTTTTTAATTAGAATATTTTGTTTGTCACTAACACAGGAGTCATGAGAGCTAGTTAAGGATTCTTGAATAGAAATGAGCTCGTCCTCAACATTTTTTAAGTGTCGAAATATATTTCCAAAGGTTTTGCTATTCCATTCTTTAATTTTTCCTTTGATTATTTCTGTCTTGAACGCTAATTGGAACATTGCAGATCCATAACAGTTGGCTCTCCAATATTGTTTCACTACGTTTCTTAAATCTCGTCTTTGAATCCACATATTTTCAAATTTGAATAGGGCTGCTGTTGAAAAAGCGTGGTGTTGAATTTGTAAGTTGGGAAAGTTTGCAATGATTCCAGCTTGGACTAGAGCCCTGTCAAGGCGTTCATAGATGTTATCGGGGCCTGATTTCTTTTTCCTCCAAGTGAAACGGTTTCCACAAAATGGTATGTCAAATAACTCGCAGTCATTTTTTATATTTAGTATTCTCTGTAGGCGGTTCAAGTTGAGCTCTGCCCCACCAGATTTGTCTTCTCTAGAGGCAATGTTGTTCAAATCCCCAATAAGAATACATGGAATAGTGGAATCTTTAATTATTTCAGTAACTTCTTCCTAAAATTGATTTTTTTTCGCGTTCCTGAGGAGGAGCATATACCGTTAAAATTCTACAAAGAAAACTAGAGTTTGCATTTGAATATTTCACTATGATGTATCTTTGCCTACATGATTCCAAAGTGATTGTCTCATGGGTAAGTAATTGGGATGAGTTCCAGAGAACTCCAATACCACCGAATTTGCCATTTGCAGGGGACCAACAAGCATTGTCGAAGCCTACGGCCCTCTAGATCTTTTCTTCAGGGATTTTATCAGTTTTTGTTTCCATTAACGCAATTAACTGGATTTTTTGAATTTTGCATAAGACATTGATTTCCGCCCAAAAATTAGGTCTTCCAATTCCTCTTACATTCCAAGTACCAATCTTCATTTAATAATTCCTATTATCCTTTCCCTACCATGCTTTACTCTATAGATATCGATGGTCCTTAATAATTTGGGGGTAAACTTGGCATCGTCTAGGACTAAATTTTCATATCCAGTGATCACAAATGGTATTGATAATTTTGAGAAGCTTGATAAATAGCTAAGCAAAGTTGTACACCAATGGACATTAAGCAATTTATTTTTATACCAATTAATACTAGTGTTAGCCCAATACAATCTGCAAAAATACTCATGTCTATTCATTCGCCACCATTCTTCCTTGTAACAATACATTTTCATATTAAATGTGCTGGACAACGAAATCAAGTTGGTGAGATAAGAGTACATAGCAAACTTGGAATTGAGTTTATGCACTAATGTGGAGGACATGTAATTTGGCCACTCCATTTGTTTATTATAGATTGTATCCATAACCAAGGAAATATTCGTCTGCCAATAATGAAGATGAAGCCCAGTAGATAGGATGGAATATTGAATGAGTAGAAGTGTGTTGTGATCCCCCTTGTACACACAAACTAATTTATTCATAATGATAGATTCTACAAAGATCCGCCTGTTTACAACGACTACAGACATAGGATCGAAACCATTCCATAGGCAACTAACATGAACTACAAGTGATGGATAAAACACATACAAACATAAACATACACTATGAGATAGCTTTCCACACCACACAAAGGTCATGAATCGACCACCTAGGACACCAATGACCTTACAGAGAGGCCACTCAGGGGCCTTATTGATAATAGAACACATGATAGAAGGTGGTATATTCATCACCAACACCAGACTCACGATGAGACCACCATCATGACAAGTTGGGTAGTACAAGGACTTCTTGCTTTGCATACTTGGCCTTCTTGGATGTTTCTCCCTTTAGTTTTGATGAGGCAGTATCCTTGTCTCTGGGGCCTGACTTCCTTCTCCCCGAACTGTCTCTCCATTGAAGGGGAGAAAGTATTAGCATCCACTGGAGCCAACGATCCTGCGAGACGCTTAAGGTTGCTGAGATCAGGTAAGATGAACTCCTCCGAAGGTGGAACGTTGAGGAAGATCTCATCAAAATCTTCCTGGGCTAAGCCATCAAACTTGTCTCCAAAGCCGTCCACCATGGTCTCGTCTTTAATAATATATCCCTCTTCATTGTCATCCAGATAATCAGTCCCCGGGGACTCAACAATTGCCCCTAGAATGTTTTCATCATCAGGGAGAACCTTATCAACATCCATCATCGGATTATCCTATTGGACCCTTGGCTCGGGGCCTTCCTCTTCCTTTTCCCCAGGGCAGCTTCTCTTGTGGTTGATATCTCAGTAGACTTCTCAGAAGTCTTAGAGGAGGAAGAGTCCGTGTCCATCGACATGTTGCTGCCCAGAAGCTTCAAAAGAGTCTCCTTTGAGTGGCCAAAGGATGGGGGAGGACTGGGAAGAGGCGTGCATAGGAGCAGCCTCTGTCCACGGCTCCACACCGCCTCATCCTCCGGGTTGTCTTCAAGAGTTGTATCCGCCTTTTCAGCCGGCTGAGATGTAGCAGCAGCCAGGTTAGCAGTATTGCACATTTGTCGCCTAGGACATGTAGCAAAGATATGATCAGCAGAGCCGCAACTCCCACAGCCGTTGGGGAAGTCCCCGAACCACAAAGGATAGGACTCAAGCTCCCCCAACTCATTCATCACATCAACCGATATGCAGACCCTCGGGTATCGAAGCTGAGCTCCTTTGACATTATAGGCAGCCACCTTCTACCGCTATCTTAGCAAGCACCTCGTCACTAATGAATTTGGATGGTAGTCCAGGAAAACAGACCCATAGATCAAGGGTGTTAATGGACTTCGCCCATGGATCAAAGTCAACCCTCCACAACCTTAGCACTAGGAGACGGCTAAGGACATGGTAAGGGCGACCCAACCACACTTGCTCACGATCTTCGGCCACATCGAAACGTAGCTCAAACCAGTTGTTGACGAGTGGAATCAGCTGGAAGCCCTTCTTCAGGAGCTTCCAAGCAAACTTGATCTTCTTCCTGATCAGCTTGGCCTCCACTGGTTCATCGATAATGGTAGCGAAGAGCGAGGTTGTATGCAGATTTGAGATGTTATCCTGCACCTCGCCCATCAGATTCTTCAGCCCTTCAAGATTAACTGCCGAATTCTTCACATCCTTGATTCGGCTTGACATCTTCTTTCCTTGTCCTTCAATGGGGGATTGATTCCCCATAGGAGCTTTTCCTTTATCGAGTGATTTGGGGTCCTTTCGGGGGGTGTTTGCAGGAGGAGAGGCAAGCTCAGCCTCCTAGGGTTTTTTGCCTTGTTTTGCACTTGGAAGACTCATGATGCAAAGACAGAGAACAGACAAAGGATGATTAGAGAGGATAAAGAAAGGAGTTTGAAGATTTTGTGCTAAACAGAAAGGGATCAAGCCCCTTTTATAGATTTGAAAAACGGGTATTAAGAGAGAGTAAAAGGAATTAGGGCACCAGACAAACCTTGAAGAAAATAACCAATAGACAAGCTGAGGGCGGCTGTACAGACGCCGGAACAGAGCCGGCCAACCTTCCATCGACCGTACACCCGACAGATGGCCACTAATTTCCTTATCTGATGGCCATGGAGGCATACTTGCATCCCAAATCCGCAACAAAAAGCTTATTATCCATCTGATTTGGTTTGATTTTCCTTTAATTTCATCTTCCATAGACATATTAGGGGAGCGACTTCGATTAGACTTGGGTGAATTGTTGCAGCCCTTTTCGCCCTCGAAGAACCCTCGAAGCCCATTTGAAACAGTGCAAAGAGGAACAAAAGGGGGATTCTTGTACTTAAAGCTCCTGGAACAGAGAGCATCGGGAACATTAGGCAGATATTTATCGATTTGGGGAGATGCTTTATGGCCAAGGAAATCAGCTGGGTACGAATTGTTGGTTGTAGGGGCTGTTTTTGGGGGAAGAAGGTGGACGCCCTTTTCCATGGAAAAGAGAGCGTTTTTCTCTGTCCTTTCCTTACTTTTGGTATTACTTATTTGTTGTATTTAGCATCATAAAATATGGAATATTTTTTAATTTATCATTTTTTAGGAACAAAATATAAGATCGAATTTGATAAATGTACCATTTTTTTTAAAAAAAATTATGGGTAAATATATCCATGAGTTTTTTTTAGTAACTATACTTTTTTTTCAATAATGATCTATTTGCCTTTATTTGAAAGAGTGAATAAAAAAAATCCACACATATGACATATCAGTCAATAAAAATAGGGTGATATTCAGCACCAAAAAAAAAGTAGGGTGATATGAATTCGATTTACAAGAAATTCGGTTATAAGAAATCAACTACATGGATGTGATATTATACTAACGTGGATATTTACAATAATTTAGTTACCGAAACAAATATGTCACAAGAATCTATTATATAGATGCTGAAGATAAGATTTTATTACATTTTTATTCAGCTTCATTTAATTAATATAACAATATATGCTCGAAATGAGATTTTACCCAAAAGAAGTTTCATTAGTTTTTTTATAGGTCAATGTTTGTTTGTGGCATTCTCTTTTCATCAACCCAGTTTATTCGGTTTTTTCCCCTCTTTTTTTTGATTAGGTAAGAATTCGAGTTCAGACATATCTAAAACTCGAAGTCGGCCAAGCTGGCAGATGGGAGAATCGTCTAAATACAAGAACATACAACAAAATATAACGGTGCAAACACAGGCAAACACAATCTACACCAAACGAGACCAAGAAAACTAAATCAAACTGGATGTAGCCGATTCATTAAGTATTCAAGTCACATATCATTTGGTATCTTAATTCTCTTCGTTGTTTTTTTTTTAAAAAAAAAACACATCCATCATTCGAAAGTTTTATTTTTCATCACACGGACAAATTTACCATCCAAGTTTTTTCTTACAGTACATCGTTTTTTAGCTTATAAAATAATAAAACTGTAATTTATGGAAAAAAAAATCGAGTTATACGAGCTCCTGACGAGCTTGAGAACCCACTCGTATTCGACTCAGCCGACGAATTCAAACTACTCGTGTCCTATCCCTTTCCCCAAACCCTACCCTAGCCTTTCCATTACCTTTCCGGTGCCGATTCCATGGATTTCAGGGCCTTCGTCGAAGACGGCGACGGCGACTCCGGCGACCCCGACGACTATGACATGGACGACGACGAAGTCGAGGAGGTCGACAACAAGAAGGACTTCGACGTCGAGTACGAGCCCCTCGTCTCCTCCTCCTCATCCTCCTCCCACGACTTTCCCGGATCCGCCGCCGCCGCCGACAGCAAGTCCCGTGGCTTCGCTAAGGCGCCTTCTTTGGAGCACTATTTCAAAGGTTTCCTCTTTTTTCACTTATCTGAATTTGGTCCCCATTTCCAATTTTTCGATTACGTTTTCAGAATTGTAATTTGGATGAGCAATTTGGTTGGTTCAAAATTAAGTTAAATATGAATTAAGGATTTTGGGATGACCTTGTTTCTTTAACTAAGAAATCAGCGTCATCTTCTGGGATCGTTGGAATGGATTTTGTTCAGCTTCAGTTGACGATTGTTGTTAATTTGATTGAGAGGCTTAAATTTGTTGTCTTGTAGAGTTGAGGTGATCTTTTCTGTTCAAATTTGGACTGAAATTAGGGTGTTCAACTGCAGGTGCAGCCCCAGCAACGAGAGAGGTAGAGACGAGTTCGAATCACATAACTCAATCCGAGGATGAGGAGAGTTAGTTGAGAGCTGAGCTTATTAACAGAAGGCAATGAATTTAATGGGTGAGATTTTCCAGCTTCAATTACAGCTGCTACCCTGTTTATGTTTAAAGAACTTATCTTTTTCTTTTCAGAAGGGATTTCCATTCCAATTTGAGTTCGTATTGAAGAATCATTTTCACCTATTCTTATGATAAAACTTTACGAAGATAAAATTATATGGTTTCTTTCTACTAAACTATTAAACAAAAGAAATTAAATTGTTTTGACTTGCGGTTTGAGAAATTGAGAAACATATGATGTATTTCGATGTTTTTTTTGTTATGTTTGGAGATTTTGGATTCAACGCTCGTTAAATTTAGGGTTCAAACGTGTGAACTATGGTATGCACTCAATGTATTTAATGAAATGCCTTGGAAAGAGTTAGCCTAAAAATACATTTGAGTGCATATGTTTGTTTATTATTGTCGAATGGTCCTTGTGTTGTTTGTTTCCTAAATGCGATGCGAGTCAGTCTTAAAGATGAAACTTGTTGCTTACATGGGTATTAATATCTTTTCGTGTAGCCTGGATACCGCTACATTGATTGTGCTCAGATTTATGGGAATGAGAAAGAGGTAATATAACTTAAGTAATCTAGTACTAGGTATCAACTGTTGTTCTCATGATTCAAATCAATACTTGTTAACCAAGTGGTGTGAACATTTTGTATTTATTTTATGTTTCAATGTTGTAAATTGGAGAGGTCTTGAAGAAGCTTTTCGAAGAGGGTTAAATTTTTGTCATATTTGCAGTGTACATGATGATGCCCTTTCTATGCTGTTTAAATCTGTTTAGCTTGCTGCTCAAAACGGAGGGAAAAGTTTGTTGATTTCTTATTGTTTGGTTCATTTGTGCTTTCTGAAAGAACCAGTTTTCCCAGTTGCATCTTCCTTTTCTTAGTTGCCTTTTGCATTTCTATTGTGTTCTTATGTGCTATTTGGTGATTGAGTAGTCTTTATGAGTTCTATATTAAACTAAAAAAAAATCTCCTTTTCTTTTTTTTTCCTTAGTTTGAGTGCAGGGAATTTAGAGAATCCATTCTTGAAGTGATGCCTCATCATTGGGTAAGTAATGTATGTTGTGCACCATTTTCTTGCATCCAAAATTAGCTGTTTTTCTGTTTGTCATTGATATATGGTCTTTTTAGCATTTTGACAGGACAGGAGGGAAGACACCTCATTTAAGTTAGCACACTTCCGAAAGCACAAAAGTAAAGCAATGAAGAAAATGTCCGGGAGACATACAAATTATCCCTTCCACCAACCTGAAGAAAATCATCCTCCAGGGAAGGATAACTCCAAAAAGATTTCAAAGATGATTGGTACAACTGCAAACTATGCTAATTCAGCAAAAACCAAAAAGTCGAGTACAAAGTTTCAAGAACTAATAATATGCATTCTGAATCTAATGGGAAAGTCTCACTTGCAAGTTTTTCTAAGCATTGACACAGTGAGCTACTTCTTTTATACTGTACTTGTTATATCTTCAAAAAGTTTGCTGAATATTGAGTGGAATCATCCATGTTAAGAACAGAAAACGAAGGAGGTAAGTAACCTTACTACAGTAGTTCCAAATACAGTTGAACAAAAAAGAACCCTAGTTCAATCAAGTAGGTGAGGCACCTCCCAATACTGTTGATGAACATTGACAACACCTAGTGGGGTAGGTAGGCTTATTCTTTGTACTCTGTTACAAAAGAAAAAAAAACAGTTAGTTCAAACAAATGGTAATTGAGGCATCAGAGCACCAGTTTGCTAAAATTAAAATAAAGAATAGAGATTATCAAAAGTACCTATTGATCACCTTTGCTTTGCCTTTCCTTTCCCCATCACCCTGCCACCTCTTCCCTCCTGGGGGTGCTTTCTCTTCCCCTTTAAGCTCCTCTCCACCTCTTTCTCTTCGAGCATGCACTCATCAAACGGGATCGGGATGTAGCAGCAGATCCCGATCCCACATAAACCGACCCCTCTAAGCATTCAAAAATATCCCTCTTTTCCGACATTCGGGCCCCATGTGTTGTACACCTTCCAGTATTTTGTCTCGCTTCGAGTGGCGTCGTATCCGACCACCACTACTGCATGCGTGAGCGGTGAGTTAACCATACACAGTGAGTTTAACTGTACACACTACACAGTGAGTTAATACATGTATATACTTAAAACCTAATTAACATGTAATCGTAAAATGAGCAGGAAGGGAAGATGCAAATCAGTGCTTCAAGATAAAAGTACAAAAAAGAGGAGGGTTTCCCTAATTCATGTTGGTCTGACAGCCAAGTCAATCAGTCCACAATACTCACCCAGTATGCCAGATTAGTACATTAATGGCCTTTCCAGATATCATACAATATTTGCTAGTATAAAATACATTTTAACAAACTGCTGTACAGTTCACAAGTCAAGCCAGTTTCTCAAACACAAATAATGCCAATTTAATTATTTGTATAATGATTGAACAAAAGAACAAAACCATGGGTTATATAGTGTTTAGGCATTACACATAAGATGAAAATAATTTGCTTACCTCTCCTTTGCACCTTTCAAGCGCTTCTACCGGGGCCGCAATTAGAGCCAAAACCGGCTGTTTATCCACGGCTTCCTTCAGAGGAGTTTCGTAATCTCCATTCCTCGCAACAATTTTTTTCGAAGCACCGACTCTAACCTTGGGGTCTTTCACCTATTACAAAACAAGAACTTAAATTTTATTATACGTGATAAAAAAAATCTTAAGTTTAATTATATGATTGTATGTGATAAACCAAAAATGAACCACAAACCTTTGAACGATCGAATTTCCTTTTTACAAACTCTTTGCCGGCCTCTTCATCCTTGTTTGGGGGATAGTTGTTTTTTGTGGTAATCCACGGGTATCTCCTGAAGTAAGCTAACACGTCCTGGATCCTTACCCCACGACGATCTTTCATATCGAACCCGTCAACCATCTGTTGAACTGAAAGTCGAATTTTTTCGTGAGTTCGGGAGAATACCATCCCCTCAACTGACACCGTAGAAGCTACGAAAAAACAAAAATCATCTGCAAATAAATACTCCAAGTTAGTGGATTAACAACTTCTATCAATCTATATATAAAAACTTCTATCAATCTATATATAAAAAGAGGGAATCAGATCCATATTTAAGACAGCCCAAATAATTACCTAGCCCATATTTTACAGCCCATACACCGAATCCAAAAGGCATAAAAATATATAACTGTGGAATCCAAAATCCATATAGGTATTTTCTTTTTGGGCTCTAATTCATGTTATCTTTTAATCGGTTAATTGTTCCAAAAATGTCAATCTCTGTCTTGAATTGATTTTCAATTGCCCCGAGGAAGTATAGTTTTACAATAAGCACACCAGGATATCACATCACCGTAGCAATTGTATGCATCACTCAGTTTGCCAACAAATCTGCTACTCACCATCATGGCTATATAACCACCCGCAACACACAATGAAGAAGATGAGATGCCAATGATGATGCAAACCTAATTAATATGTAGCTAAATGCACAAATACATACAGGATGACCCATAAGATCACATAACAGGTAGCTAAATGCACAAATACATACAGGATACTTCAAACCTAATTAATATGTAATCGTAAAATGAGCAGGAAGGGAAGATGCAAGTCAGTGCTTCAAGATAAAAACTACAAAAAATTCAAGGATGACCCATAAGATCACATTACAGGTAGCTAAATGCACAAATACATACAGGATACTTCAAATCTAATGTGTAAATAAAACCATTTCTTCACAAGTCTTCACAAGTGTTCAACAAAACCATGGCACTGTAATTAAAGAAAAAAAAAATGCAACTTATCATCTCCTTGGTCGATCATCTCGGGGTTGAATCCATTCCGTGTCCAATCGAAGCCCTCGGCCTGTCTTGATTCTCTTGCCCCCTTTTTAGCTCCCTTCATGGTTCCCTCTCAATGGCACTTCACTGTAATTAAAGAGTGTATAGAATGAGAATGAGAATTAATTGGAAAGCGATCGAGCGAGAAACCATAAATCTGATAGATTATTGTAAATACAATGTAATAGCAGCGACATGCATTTTCGTCTTTCAAAATTGAAATCGGCGAACTGAACAATCAAGAAATACAACTCAATTAAGTTTGTTGCACAGATTCATCTTCTTCAACAATTTTCTTCCTGTTTTCCGCTCGAGAAGAATGAGCTAGAAACCATAAATCTGAACAATCAAGAAATACAGCTCAAGTTTGTTGCACAATCAAACAACATCAGTAAAGTAGCATGGGAGAAGAACGAGAAGGAGAACATCAATTTTCTTCCTGTTTTACGCTAAATCAAACAACATCAAAGAAGGAGAACGAGAACATCACATTTCTTCCTGTTTTACGCTCAATCAAACAACATCAGTAAAGTTCTTCCTGTTTTACGCTCAATCAAACAACATCAGTAAAGTAGCATGGCCATGGGAGAAGAACGAGAAGGAGAACATCAATTTTCTTCCTGTTTTACGCTAAATCAAACAACATCAAAGAACGAGAACGAGAACATTACATTTCTTACTGTTTTACGCTCAATCAAACAACATCAGTAAAGTTCTTCATGTTATACGCTCAATCAAACAACATCAGAGTAAAGTACCATGGCTAGGCGTGGCCACGGGTTACAGGTCGACAGGTCCACGGGTGTAGACGGGTAGCGGGTTAGGATTAGGGTCGGGGGTTTTAAAACCCGCTGACCCGGCGGGTCGACCCGCCGGGTCAACCCGCCATTCCAAAGTTTTTTTTTGAAAAAAATATTTTTTTAAAGTTTATAATTATTATTATGTATATTATTCTTAGAATAATTCATAATATAAACATATAAACTAATATGCAATATGCAATGTGAGTCAAAAACACTCTCACCCTTCCCTTTTTATAGACTTGGAAGTCTTCATTCCATCCCCTCATTTTTGATGTGGGACAAAACTTCATCCCACATTGAAAATATGGAGTTAGAATGAGAATGCATGAGGTTATATATATGTATCTCACCATCCAATTTCTCCCACTTCACTTATTCCTACATTTCCTACATTGGAAATTAAGTTGGAAATGAAGTTTGAGAAAAATATATTATCATATTTTTCTCTCTTACATCCCACATTATTATTGTGGATGAAAGAATTGATATATATGGAGATATATAAATCTTCCCACATTTTTAACACTATGAAGTGGGTGATAAAATGTGTTGTGAAGACACATATCATTTATTTATATATTTTAATAGTCATTTTAATTTTTTTTTAAAATTATGTAACTCGCCGGCTCAACGGGTCGACCCAAACCCGCCAACCCGTGGGATTCCCGGGTTAGGGTTCGGGTCGAGCAATCCCTACCCTTGACCCGGCGGGTCGAACCCGTCGACCTGGCGGGTTCGACCCATGGCCCCGTCTAACCATGGCCATGGGAGAAGAACGAGAATGAGAACAATTGTCTTCCTGCTTTCCGTTATCAAACAACCATGGGAGAAGAACGAGAACTAGAACATCAATTTTCTTCCAAAGTACAAGCGATCAACTGGAAAGCAATCAAGAGAACGAGAAAGAAAATCACAAACAGAGCAAAGTTACCTGAAGAAGAAAGAAAAATAGCGTGGAGAATACAGAGAAAATCAGAAATGTGGAGGTTTTATTTTTATATACAACTAGTTTTACTACCCGCCCGTTGTGCGGTTTCTTTATAATTATTTTATGTATTTTTTTATATTAAGTTTTTTATTAAAGTGTGAAGGTTAAAATAGTTTTCTTGAAATATTTACGTAATTATTACTCGCATGTTGTGCGATTTGTTAATAAATTTTATTATATAAAACATCTTTGAATTAATATAAATGACTACTCCATATAAAGTAAATATATAGTTTTCAATTGAGTTATGATTTGAAAATGTAAACATGTTTGAATCTAGATTAATCATATAATTTTATAAACGATTGTTGGAATTTTAAGTACAAATTGATATTATACTTAATTTTATTAGATTTAACAAAACAATAAAGTAAAACATTCACTTTAACAGATAATTTAACATCATTTTCACCTTAATGGATAAAAACTCAGTCAAAACGTAAGTGGTTAGAAATCTTTAAAGATAATTGGATAATTTTACATTCACTTTTACCTAGAAATCTTTAAAGATAATTGGATAGATTATTTGATCTAAAAAGATAATTTTTTACCTAATTATATTGACTTATTAATTGATGTGGCTCAAAATTAAAATAATACCATTTTAATCTAGAATATCACACGTATACAAAAATAGTATCATTTTAATCCGGAAAACGTCCCCGTACGCGAATTTAATAATAAATTATTATCATAGGTTAGTTATTACATTTTGATAACATTTTGCACTTATATTTGAATAAATCAAATGTGGATGGATCTTCATCTTCTTTTTTTAACCTTTTGACGCATTTCATTTATCAATTAAGTAGTTGTATTAATTATTAATTAGTTATAAGTACCATTTACATTTAGCCTTTGTTACAACAAATAAATATAATTATTTATCATTAGTTATTTAGTTACTTTTACATTTATCGTTTTTTACTTCTTTAAAAAAAATCCGGCCTTTCTTAAAACAAATAGGGCATTTAGCCTTTTCCCCCACAAATAAATACTCCGTATAAGTTATTTATACTTAATTATTTTACATTTACCGTTTTGAACTTCTTTAAAAAAAATTATTTTTTTTAAAAAATTGGGGACCAAATATTTGTTAGATTATTTGATCAAAAAAGATAAGTTTTCTAATTAATCAATATATAAGGTTGAATATTTATGAGGTTATATTGGATACATTATTTCATTTGAAAAGATAAGTTTTTTTTACCTAATTATATTCATTTATTAATTGATGTGGCTCAGAAATATAATACCAATTTAATCAAGAAAATGACACGTAAACAAAAATAATTCCGCTTTAATCCAGAAAATTCCATGGATGCGAGATTGCACCAGAGGCCGTTTTAACCTTTTGACGCATTTCATTTATCAATTAAGTAGATGTATTAATTATTAATTAGTTATAAGTACCATTTACATTTAGCCTTTGTTACAACAAATAAATATAATTATTTATCATTAGTTATTTAGTTACTTTTACATTTACCGTTTTTGACTTCTTTAAAAAAATATCCGGCCTTTATTAAAAAAAATAGGGCATTTAGCCTTTTCCCCAACAAATAAATACTCTGTATAAGTGATTTCTACTTAATTATTTTACATTTACTGTTTTGAACTTCTTTAAAAAATTATTTTTTTAAAAAAAATTGGGGACCAAATATTTGATAGATTATTTGATCTAAAAAGATAAGTTTTCTAATTAATCAATATATAAGGTTGAATATTTATGAGGTTATATTGGACAGATTATTTGATTTGAAAAGATAAGTTTTTTTACCTAATTATATTCGTTTATTAACTGATGTGGCTCAGAAATATAATACCAATTTAATCAAGAAAATGACACGTAAGCAAAAATAATTCCGATTTAATCCAGAAAATTTCATGGACGCGAGATCGCACCAGATGCCGTTTTAGGCCTCTGCTTTATTATTTTATATAGATTTTTTAATTTTATTTTTATTTTTTTTTAGCTCTTACAAGTGAGGCCCGGCCCGGCCCGGTGAGAGGAGAGGAGAGGAGATGAGAGAGTACGTTTCACCCAAAAGAAAAAGAAAAAAGATATGAGAAAATCAAGAAGAATCTAGATTGTGAGCAATGAGAGAACGAGGGCTCAATTGAGAGAGAGAGAGAGAGAGATTGTGGTTTATGTGCGATTGAAAAAACTGAGTTTGTTATAATGGTATATGGAGCAGTGTTGGTTATATGGGAAGTGATTCTATACAATGCTGGTCCACAATATCCAATGGAACCTCAACTATATACACCACTTGATCATGTGACTCAACACTCCCATGGCCACCGCCGGCGACGCCTGAAGTCTGACGGCAGCATGCATCTGTAACAGGAATTTTATATTTCAGTATTTGTTATTGTATTTTCTATTTGGGTTATCTGTTTGGGCTGCTTAGGGCCTTTTGTTAGTGGGTTATAACCCATTTATGTTGGCTTAGTTTTACTGTTGCTCCACCTCCTACCATCAGAACACCCTATATGTAATCGATTGTTGCTCCTGAGCAACTTAATCAAAATCAAAATCAATTTTCCAATCTCAAGTCTAAACACTCCTATCAATCTTCATCTCTTGGTAATCTTCAAATCAATCCTTCCTTTCCGTGGTTGATTTCTAGACCCAAGGTGCCTAGTTTCGAGTTCGATTCGAACTCCTAGCTGGGATCTATCCATCATAGCATCGATTGTTGGAAATCCCGTCGCAATGGTATCAGAGCCGAACGAGCCTTCGGAGATCGAGACGCTGCAAGAAACGTTTGAGGATGAGTCCCACGAAGCCGGTGAGTTGATCTCAAGCCTCCACGAGATTAGATCAAGGAACGCGGAGATGAAGCGGTGCATGAGTGAAATGAAGGAGATGCTCACTGCCCTGCTAGCGGCGAATGGACTCCTGGACAGCCCAACCAAATCTCACGAGATCGATGCTCCCTGTGTAGTCGATAGTTCATCGACTGCACCTGCGCCGAATCTTCGAGATCTATCCAAATCAGACCGGCTAACTGAGTCGATGGAGGATGAAGAAGAGGATCTCCCTCTTCCGGTGCTCGAGGAATCGCCTAAATCCATAGGTGATGACCTAGTCGACCCTGCTCTTGCAAAGGAACTCATCAAGTCGATGACTCACCAAGTGTTCGACGACTTGTCTGCACCAACGGGGAGCACGAAGATCGAGGTTAACATCCCATTGCAAAGCTTATTGTCAAGTAAATCCTATTTAGATCGAGCTTCGCTACCTATGCATGAATTAGGAAATGGTCAAGTTGGAGCAAATATTTGTGATGAGCTACTGTGCTTTGATCCGGGAGGACTCTGTTTGATTACTGATAGTTATAGTGTATTGGAGGTGCTTCCTAAGTCTAGAGACAATGGTCCCATTATTTTTGCAAAGGGACCCATCGGTTCGATCGCTCACCAAGTGCTCGATAAAATGCCCTCGTTAATGGACAACAACTGATTGAAAAGATTTCTTACAGATAAGTGCTCCATTGATTTAATTATGTTAGTGTTACTGTAACGGCCCGGATATAAATACCCGGGTTATGTTTCGAAGGTCGGATACATTCGTTCGGATCTTGCAATTCAGGTACGGGTCAGTCCGGTTCTTCGCTTTCGCCCAGGAGGATCCCTCGCCATAGAAGCACAGAGCAGCAAAAGGGCAGGTACCTAAGTCTATCCACAAAGTCAGGCCCAGAGACGCATGTGGGCCCTAAAGACCTCGTTGAGGACATATAAGACGCCTATACCTAGAATAAAGGATGTTCTAATGCGGTACGGAATTTAAATCACACTATCATGCTCCTAGTATATATAATATGCAGAAAAGAACTGTAAAGGCACCCAAAGAATGCCAAGTGGCATATCCCTCTCCTACCTCTGCACCCCTTCCCGTTAGTGTAAAGACTGGCCAGTTCGATGCTATAGCATATCATATCTCACCATAGCATATCATATCTCATCATCATATCATATCATATCTCATCATATCATATATCATGTTCATGCCCGATGGTGCTGGGCTATCTCATCATCATGCTCATATATCGACAATACTGACTCAGGGGACCCGATGAAGCTGGGCTACCATATGACCCTAACAAAGACTCTAGGGCTCACAGATAATGACCGTTCTCTTTTCAAACGCATAAAGAAGAGGGATGCTCATTCATAAGTGCAAGTCCTAGGCATGATACTACATGACATGCTTTTATGCATATGCAACACCTACATACAATATGACACATCATGCATGAGGTCCGGGTTACTGAGTAAGCTCCCGTAGGAAACTTACCTGGAGGCGCGCATAATCCAAGCAATCAACACCAATAATAAGCAATGTCCAATAGATCACAAATCACCTAATAAACATACAAATATGCATAAGTCTATCTAAGTAACACAAGGTGCCTCTAACTATCATACACAAGTTCATAAAATCGTAGAAAATCTCATCTTGACATTAATTCAGCATTATCATCTCAACTCATCTCGTCATTCATCGTATACCATCTCACAAATCATTTAACACGTACCATCACATTATATCTCATATAACATCACATCATGCCTCTTAATCATTATCATATCATATAACATTATGCTCTCATTTATATCAACACATCATAATATCATTTTTAAGGACATATATGAACATTTCACCTCATAATTCATATTAACAATTATAACATATCACAACATGCTTATCAGATTAATATCTCATCAAGGATCATATACCATATCATATCATGGCAATATCGACATACTATAATTTATATTCACACTAGTCATCAAATTTATTCACCAAGTTAAACCAAGTAGGAAATCCCCGAGTTCCCGAAACTCTCTAAATCTCATGTTAGGTCAAATCATTATTCAAATAATTCTCGTAAATTATACTCGGCCCAGAAATCCATTTATAAATCATTACTCTTTAGATTAACTTATTTTATTATTCTATCAACACAATTTCAACAAGGTTAGGTTATTTCCGAAAATCCTCCTTTTAATTTTATTGAATCAATTTCCATTTATCAAATCAATTTCCGACCTTTGAAAATATTCATCAAATTCTTCTTCCGATTAAAGTCTAATAATATATTTCAAATCTCCACATTTTACAAGGCCATTATAAATATATATATATATATATACCCTTAATAATACATTTGATCAAAATTAGGATCTGACCATTTTCATTCTATGAAACCCGACCATTATTTAAATTACCAAAACCGCCCTTTATCTTGTAAAAATCCAAAACCGTCCTTTTCTTTATTAAAATCTCCAATACCGAACATTTGATAGGAAAAGGCCCAACACTTGGTTTTTTTTGTCTTGAAAAAATTAGGCCCAATAAACCCAATCTTTACACTCTCTCTGCCAAGTCCGACCTCAGAAAGAAGGAAAGAAAGGAAGTGGGCCAGGAGGGCTGACGTGGCGATGGCGGTGGACCCCACGACTTCATCCGCTTCCTCTGCAACAGATGTCTTTGCTTCTTTGATGGAAAGCAGCCGCCGGCGATTGTTCCTCCGCCTATGCCCTCCTTCCTCGTCATCCTGGCTCCCACTCTCGAGCTCGCTTTTCTTGCCTGACCGCTCTCATACTCGTACCCTTTCCCGCTCGAGCTCTCTCTCACTCGCGTCCGCCCCTCGCGTTCTCAAGCTCGTAGGAGCTCGAGCTCGCTCGTCTCTCTCTCCGACCCGCTCTCACCTCTCTCCAACCATTTAAACAGAAAAAGGAAACCAGAGTTCAAAGCCAATGAAAGGAAGGAGGTTTGAAAACTCACCGAGGGTTCGAGATTTCGCCGGAGGACGTTTGTCGGACTCCATGTGGCTCACCAGAGTTGGATTCATGCCAGAGGTGACTTGGGAAGAGGGGGAGGGGATTAAAGGCCAATCTTTGTGCCGGTTGGAGCTGGAAGACATTGAAAGGAATAGGAGCGAGGCTCTTACCGCCACAAATCGAGAAAATAGAGGTGGGGAGGTCGGAGATGCGCAGCTGTTTGTTGTAATTCCCATGGTGTGCTGCTGCTGCTCGGAGGCGGCGAGGAAGGTGATAGAAGAGGCCTACTGGATGATGAAGGAGGAGGAAAGGAGATGAAGATCTTCTGGGCTCGGCCCCTTGCTTGCGGCTTCAATGATGGAGGAGTTGTGGTGGTGGAGGTGTGGTGGTGCTCAGGAGAAACTGAGACAAGGCGCTCGGGGGTGTTGAGTGTTTGAACAGAAAGCTAGAGAGGGGTGTTGTTTGGGTGGTTCCAGTTGGGAAATAGGGGATAAAAAAGGGCAGGGGAGCTGCAGATCGAAGGGAGGTGGATAAGGAAGGGAGATGTGGGTTGTTTGCACTGGTGAAGAGGTTGAAATGGGATGGTATGTGGGTATGTGTCATCTTAAATCAAAAGAGGAGGGGAGGAAGGGAGGCTGCTTCTATGAAAATCAGAGGGGCAAGGGCGTGGGCTGTGGTTAGCCAGATGGGGAAATGAAGGAGAGGCTTGGTGTTGTTGCCTACAATGGGAAAAGAAGTACTGGAGGAGGGAGCTGGAGGAGGGAGCTGCTTGTAGCTGTCAACAGAGGTGTGCCATGGGTGCAACAGCTCTTGGTTGATCCCATTGGGAGAGGGAGGATAGAGATAAAAGAGGAGTGGTCCCAAGCCTAAAGCAAATTTTGAAATACCCGAAATTAAATCCCGAAACCCGCTCTCTCGGCCTTAATCCCGATTTAATCCAATTTAAATTGAAAATTCCGATCCGAATTAATAATGAACTCGATAAATATTTTCAAGTCTCGGTTGAAAAATTAGCGGAATAAAATCCGCTTTTAAATCAATTCGAAATTATGCCGGAATTTACTTTGGAAATTTTATATAAAATTAATTGCTCGAGGACGGAATTTCAAATTTTCCAAAATCTTAGAATTCACATCCCAATTAAATCAATATTAAATCAAAATTAATTCTTAATTTATAAAATAATATTTTAAAATCCTCGGGTCTTTACAGTTACTTACTCGCAGTTTAGAGAATGTTTGAGTTGTGATAAACGGTGTTGATAAGTTGTGCTTCGACCCTGGAGGAATATGGATTACTTTCAAGGTTGACGAGTTGTGTAGCTCAGGCGCAACTTGTGCTTTGCGAAGGGGCAGTATCCACCTAAATTTTGGGACCATAGTTGGCAAGAATGTTGAGTGTTTGGATGAATTCCCAAGGGAAATCGATGAGATACCAACTGTAGTTGTGCTTCTTTTGATCCTTGAGGACAAGGATCCTTCAAGGAGGAAGTATTGTGATAAGGATACTGAAATAGAAAGCATGAATGAGAAGCTTATGTTATCATATGATGGGATGGAGCTTGTTAAAGGTGAGGGAAGAGAGAGTCTACCATTCAGCTTGACCGTGATTGGAGATGATTCAAGGGCTCAGGAGAATGGTTGTATTCATCAATTTGCATGGCTCGATCCTACTGTAAATCCTCCAGAAACTTGGCTGCCCAAAGACCCTCAACTTGTGATGATTTGTGATGTCGCAGGACAACTTACGGGGCCTGATAAGTGTTGTTACCCTTGTTTCGATGTGTTGATATTCGATCCCGGAGGTGTAAGCATGATATTTGATAGTAGTATTGGGGCTGCTGAAACAGAAAGTAGGACTGAGATGGTATTCATTGAAGACTTGGGAATGAATATTCTCAGTGTGGGTTCTCTGCAGAGTTACAAGGAGGTTGGGTTCTTTGTGTTTTTGATTTCAGGAAAGGGAAAACCAGTTGGGGTTATAAGGCTACTGCACATGTTTGTGTTGAAACGCTAACTCTCAACTTGATGGGTGAATGTTACAAACAAGCTAAAGTCAAGATGAGCTCCTTCACTTCCATATGGTTGGCATGTTTCACTTTTTTAGCTTGTAATTTTCAGCAAAGCAAGGATGATAAGGATGAAAGTTTAGAAAAGCTTAAGCGTGCAAGCTATCCTAGAAATGCTACTGTTTTAATTCCATTTCAGCACTGCATTGCCATTTACATCTTCAATTGCTCTTTACTGCCGGCTCTGCTGCTTGAAATAGGTGCTTATAATGAAGTGAAACTTTGAAGAATAAAAGCTTGGGCTAAAGGAGCTGTTATCAAGCTTTGTAGGAAACTAGAGGGGACAATTGTTGCCACTGCATTCAGAGCTATCAACACTAGGTCCTTTGCTTTTGATCCTACCGGGCTACAAGGGACTTGGGTTCCCTTGGAATTTGATTTTATAAGGTTGAAAGTCAGCTGGTGTGCTATTGCTACAACACAGGATTTCTTGCTCCTCCATGCTCTTAGGGTTGTTTGGACCTGGGCAATAGATGTCATTTCCTTTGTCTTCGATCCCGGAGGACAAGGGTCCATGTCCACATACGAAGCTCATATAGATTGTTGGTATTGGCATGCCATATTAAGCTGATCATTGAGGACAATGATCTTTCGAAGAGGGAAGTATTGTAACATGAATTTTATATTTCAATATTTGTTATTGTAGTTTCTATTTGGGTTATCTGTTTGGGCTGCTTAGGGCCTTCTGTTAGTGGGTTATAACCCATTTGTGTTGGCTTAGTTTTACTGTTGCTCCACCTCCTACCATCAGAACACCCTATATGTAATCGATTGTTGCTCCTAAGCAACTTAATCAAAATCAAAATCAATTTTCCAATCTCAAGTCTAAACACTCCTATCAATCTTCATCTCTTGGTAATCTTCGAATCAATCCTTCCTTTCCGTGGTTGATTTCTAGACCCAAGGTGCCTAGTTTCGAGTTTGATTCGAACTCCTAGCTGGGATCTATCCATCGTAGCATCGATCGTCGGAAATCCCGTCGCAGCATCAAGAGGGCTGAAAGCGGCATCCTCAGTCAATGGGATTTGGGGCTTCCGATTATTTGAAAAGCGACGTTCACCCTTCCTGGTGGCTCGGGCCTTATGAGTTACCTATTACCGGCCTCAATGGAAGGTGATCTTGATAAATTTGAAAAGAGCATAGGTAGGAAAACTGAGTTGGAGACCCTTTTTTATGCAAAATTTGACCCTGGTTTCTATGTGCTGGAAATTGGCGGCATAGTTATAGGAATGTGAATGTGTTATGTGGTTTCTGATTGTGATTTGTGAACCCTTTTGATAGTAATTATTGAAGTGCGGAATAAGTAGATAAAAGGCTAACAAATACTCTAAAAGGGGGATGAATAGAGTATGAGAACTTTTTGCAATCTCAGAAATGGTAAGGCTTACCAATCTAAGATAAGACCTTATAAAAAACGCAGAAACAAGATATGAATAAAACGGTGAATAATAAGAAAGAAAAGGATAAACAACAAAGATAAAGTTCAGAAAAGAAAGGGACACGCGATATGTTAACGAGGTTCAACACGAACTTGGCTTAGTCCCCGCCTAGGGTTATCCAACCCAAGGATTCAAAACAACTTTATTTCACTTCTTCCTATGAGCTCTAGATACAACCTTTAGAAGACCTTCCCTCTTCTAAACTCAGAAGCCTCACACTTCCTATCTAGCAACCCAAACACACTAGTGAAATAAAGTCCTACAGATACCAAAGTATCTTACACTTTTGGGTAGAAGTGTACCCTTTGTGTAATCCTAATGAATTGTACAATAAAGCTCAATGTAAATCTCACACACTCAAAGAATAATAACGCTCAAACAAGGAGAGATATGAGATCAGTTCTATAGGAGACAAAGGTTTGCAGGAGAACTGTATGCGCTAGGGATCAAGCTTGTATCGACTGCCATCCTCTTTGGCTTCTTATATAGGCCAGCCCATCCGAGTTTGAAACTACGAACTTGAGCTCCTATGCTGTTGAGAGACGTTGCTAAAAAATGGGGAGAAGCTTTAGCGAATTGAAAACTCTTCTAGAAGCTGCGCCTGGGATTTGGATGATTTGAATCGTAGAAGGTTGAAAGCTTGGTTAATCCAAATCCCTTGAAGATTTCAACAAACAAACAAACTTAAATCTGTATATTTTGTTAGAAGAAAATAGAGCTTCGGTCAAGCTTTTGAAACAATCAAACCAAATATATACAAACTGACCCATAAGATAAAATTTAGCCCAATAAATTATTGGTCCAAATAAGGTCGAGATTTTAAGCCCACAAGCCCATTAAAACTGAGCTCGTGTAAAACTTGAGCCAGTATCGGTAAGGCCTTACCAAAACCTGAAAACCATAGTTTGGTTTTCATCAAACAGTAAGGCCTTATCATCAACTAATAAGGTCTTTTCATCAAGGTGGAGTCATCAATCTCCCCCTTGATGAAAGACAAAACATGTGCACCTGTTTTCAAAAAAAATAATACCAAGCAGATATATAACAAAACAAAATACCAACATATCAAAGCAATGTTGGATCAAGTTTTAAAGCCTAAAACCGAAATAAACTAAACAACAGAGTTATAGCAAATCAAAACAAAGCACCTAAAACCGAGAATACCATATTCTCCCCCTTTTTGTCTTTCAACAAGAGGAGAAGAACCTAGTTCAAAAGCCAGCAAAAAAATTTTGAGAGCAGAAGAAGATAGATGGGAAGAAAGGGTAATCACTCATCGTCTGAGAGCTCCACCACCTCATCATACCACTCCTCATAGTGAGGATGAACATCTTCTGGAGCACGTTGAGAGTTGTAGATCTTCTCCCTCCATCGGTTCTTGGCATTCAGAACATGATGATTCGCCCACATCTTAGGCACCCTCCTTGCCTCTTCGTCATGCCACTTCTTCACCAGGCCATATGCTTCCACAGTTAATAGAGAAGGCTCGGGAAAGATTGGGCGCAGGATGAACCGTTTGAGGATCTTGTGTTCGCAGTTGACAACCACGTTCTTGCAGTCTTCCTGGACATGGTCGACAACATCAGCATCCAAGTGCATGATTGAGGTTGTAGCCCTGTGAGACAGGGCAGACAGGAACAAAAGCTGGTTCAGCTTTTCCTCCACCATCATAAGCCGCTCTTGTGTGTTATCCTGCCTGTCAACTATATCCGCCCTTGTAGTGCTCAGATCCTTCCTCAAAGCATCCACCTCAGCCTCCAAGCACTCAATCCTCTGCTCTAGGGTAAACTGATCACTCTGAATATATTTCTTCAAAATCCAACCCCCAACCAGTGTCCTGTCGATGCCAAGCCTCCTCCAGCACTCCTCATCAATACAGCCTTTGTGGGTAATTTGCTCTTCTCCTATTGTGTCAATTTCGAAAAACTCAAATATTTTAGGAAACAGATTGGCATAAGGTAATGGGGCAGAAATGGGAGTGTTTATGGCATGAAGCATGTAGTTGAGGATGATTTTTGGGATGTCTAAATCAAGTCCGACCATGATGAGATATAGGAGTTCTAAGAGGTTATCGGTGATAAGCTCCCTAGAGTTCTTTCTGGGCAGAACACATCTAGCAAGAAGCGTAAAAACAAGCTTGGCTTTAAGAGTGGGAATGTTGTGAGTCTGCTTGGGTTTTGGCTTAGATGAGGAAGTCACCGAAGGAGCCGGTCACACAAAGAATTCTTTTTGAGCTCGGTTCAGACAGATGTGCTTTGCAGGATAGGATTTGGTGTCAACATTCTCAGGCACACCAAGGATAATGGCCAGAGAAGAAGTGGTAAGGGTAATCGGCCGGTTTTTTATTTTAAATTTGAGGGTTAAAACCCCCTTTTCACGGTGTGTTGACAAATTCATAAAAAAACAGACGGGTAAGGAGAGGGTAGGCCACGATTCCAGGGTAAAAGATGGTCCAAACATTCGAATTTTTTATCAGATTGACACAAGCGAGAGCCATGGATTCCAGAAAATCTAGATCCACAGACTTGCAAAAACTCATAGGCCAGTTTGCAAAACCGTCCTTCCACATACCGACTTTTGTATGATTTTCAAACCAAGAGATCGGAGCTTCAGAAGTTACCTCAAACCCAGAGGGAGGAGACCGGAGACGGTGCTGTGGTCTTGCATTATTTGAAGCCGGAGGGTTGACTTGTTTGGGTACAAGGCGAGGGGGAGGAGATGGAGACCTGGAATTGTCAAAGTCGGACAACAGTGGCACCAAGATGGCCTTCCCTTTGTAGTCCGCTGATCGCTGCTTTTTGGATGCCGAACCAGGAGAGGAGGTGGAGGGACGCTTCGGAGCCATGGAGATTAGGGTTTTGAGAGATTTGGGAAAGTGGAGAAAATCAGAGAGGGAGAGTGCAGAGAAGCAGAGAGTAGAGTGATTTGACGGTAGTGAAAGAGCCGGTATAAATAGGAGAGAGAAGATCTTGAGACCTTTCAGATCCCTTAGAAGATATACCATTCAAATCTTAACAAATTAAAATCAAAATTTGAAATTAAGAGATAAACATGGAAAATAACTAAATTTATCCGAAAAACATAAAAGCTTTTAGTTAATTATCTAAAGAGATAATAACTAAAAGATCTGATCCAATATGATATTTCTGAAAATAAATTCATGACCATACTATAAATTAGTAAGGCCTTGAAACATATTTAAAGATCTGGATGTAGGGAATATGATCAATATTATAAACTATGATTGCTCCCCCTACATCGATGCTTCTTTGTTAAGCATTCCAAGTTCTAACCTTATGAAATTGAATCTTTCTTCGGGTAAGGGTTTTGTGAAGATATCCGCAAGTTGTAATTCAGTTGAGATGAATGCCAATGACACATCACCTTTTTCTACATGATCTCGTATAAAATGGTGTCTCACATCTATATTCTTCGTTCTTGAATGTTGTACAAGATTTTTATAGATAGAAATAGCACTAGTGTTGTCGCATTTTATGGGTATACCCTTAAAGTTGATTCCAAGATCTTGGAGTTGTTGTGCAATCCATAGGACTTGCGAACAACAAGCTCCAGCAGCAATATATTCAGCTTCGACCGTTGAGAGAGCCACTGAATTTTGCTTCTTGGAATGCCAACTGATTAGGGATGACCCAAGAAATTGACAACACCCCGAGGTACTTTTTCTATCAACTTTATATCCTGCAAAATCAGCATCTGAATATCCAACAAGATTGAAGCTAGTTTGAGTGGGATACCACAATCCGAGATCTTTGATACCATTTAGATATCTCAAGATCCTTTTTACCGCGATAAGATGTGATTCCTTCGGATTAGCTGGGAACCTAGCACACATGCAGACACTAAACATAATGTCATGGCTGCTCGCAGTAAGATAAAGAAGAGAGCCGATCATACCTCGATACTCTTTTTGGTTTACTTGTTTTCTGGTAAGATCTTGATCAAGAGAAAGAGTGGAGCTCATTGGAGTTTTGGCCACTTTGGATTCAATCATCTTATACTTCTTGAGAAGATCTCGAGTATATTTTCCTTGATTAAGGAAAATTCCCTTAGTACTTTGATGAACTTGAAGTCCAAGGAAGAACTTTAACTCTCCCAATCATGCTCATCTCGAATTCCTTGCACATAATTTTTGAAAATTCCTTGCAAAGAGATTCGTTAGTAGCTCCGAATAAAATATCATCCACATAAATTTGTACAACAAGAATATCATTTCTATGGGTTTCGATAAATAAAGTTTTGTCAATCAACCCCCTTTTGAAATTATTTTCTAAAAGATATTTTGAAAGTCGCTCATACCAAGCTCTTGGGGCTTGATTCAAGCCGTAAAGAGCTTTGTCGAGCTTGTAGACATGATTGGGAAACTCATCATTTTCAAAACTGGGAGGTTGGGTAACATAAACTTCTTCATCTAAAAACCCATTCAAAAAGGCACAATTTACGTCCATTCGGAAAAGTTTGATACCCATAAAAGATGCAAATGCAAGAAATATACGAATGGCTTCAAGCCTGGCTATGGGAGCAAAAGTCTCCTCGTAGTCAATACCTTCCTCCTGGTTGTAGCCTTGAGCAACAATACGTGCCTTGTTTCAGATGATGTATTGTTCCGAAACACCCATCGAGTTCCAATAATAGATTTACCCTTTGGCCTTGCCGTAAGAGTCCATATTTTATTGCGTTCGAACTCGTTAAGTTCATTCTGCATAGCTATAATCCAGTCGGGTTCTTGAAGAGCTTCGGTGTACTTCTTAGGTTCTATAAGAGAAACAAATGCATGAAAAGCACATAAATTTCTAAGTTTAGAACGAGTTTGAATGCCAGAAGAGGGATCATAAATGATATCCGTAGAAGGATGGGATGAAGCATGTTTGAATTTCCTCCTTGTAGATCCCTGGTTAGGATCACTAGGTGCTGGTTCGTCAGGAATTGGAGGGTAAGGCTCCTGTGGTTCAGGGGGTGGTCCATCTTCAAGACTGGCTTCGTTGGTAAGGCCTTGAGACATTGTTTCAAGGCTTTGAGATAGCTTAGTAAGGTCTTGAAATGGCTCCTGCATGTTTCTGGATTTGCTCTTCTCTTGATTGTTGCCTTCTCCTTCTGGTTCGTCTTCCTTATGTTTATTTAGGTCAAGATCTGCATAGCCCTCACTCAAGGTACCATTATCACTTTCATCAAACAAAACATGGATACTTTCTTCGACTACTTTAGTACATTTATTGTATACTCGATAAGCCTTGCTTTGAGTCGAGTATCCAAGAAATATACCTTCGTTGCTACGTGCATCAAATTTCCCAAGATTATCCTTTCCATTATTATGTACGTAACACGTAAATCCAAATGGTTTAAAATATGATATGCTCGGTTTTCTACCTTTGAAAAGCTCGTAAGGAGTTTTCTTTAACATTGATCGAATTAAACATCTATTGAGAATATAGTTTGCTGTGTTAATAGCTTCAGCCCAGTATGACTTAGGTAGATTATTCTCTAATAGCATAGTCCTTGACATTTCCTCTTGGGTGCGGTTCTAGCGTTCCACAACCCCATTCTGTTGAGGTGTTGTAGGAGCTGAAAAATTGTGAGAAATCCCATATTTTTCACAAAATAAATCAAAGTTTAATTGATCAAATTCTCTACCATGATCACTTCTAATAGAAATGATTGGTAGGTTTTTCAAAGTCTGTAACTCTTTACATAGTTTTGAAAAATAAAAAAGAGCTTCTGATTTATCTTTTAGAAAGAAAACCCAAGTAAACCGAGAATAATCATCAACAATAATAAGAATGTATTGCTTGCCTTTGGGAGATTTGACGTGCATAGGTCCACAAAGATCCATGTGTAGAAGCTCGAGAGGTCTAGTAGTACTAACGACCCACTTCTTTTTGAAAGCGCTACGAGTGTGTTTACCTCTAGGGCAAGCACTGCATAGATCATCTACCGTGAAATTTAGATCGGGAACACCTCGAACAAGATCCTTCGATTGGCGTTTGCGAAGAGTATGCATGCTTATATGGCCGAGACGTCTATGCCATACTCTTAGATCCTCTGATAAGGCCTTGAGACATTTCAGATCTGTACCTGAAATTTGATCAGCATTTACAACATATATATTTTGATATCTATAAGCAGTTAGCACAATATCTCCTGTCTCTTCATCTCGTACTACACACTTCTTCTTGTTGAAGCCAACAAAGTTTCCTATATCACAAAGCTGAGAAACACTAAGAAGATTATATTTCAGGCCATCAACAAGATAAACATCTTTAATACGATTATTTGGATCAAAACCAACATTACCGATACCAACGATGTTGCATTTACCTTTATCACCAAGAGTTATAGTGCCAATGGATTGCTTCTTTAGATTGTGGAAAAGAGATTCTTTTCCACTCATATGCCTTGAGCAACCACTATCCATTATCCACTTTTGATCCTTTGTCTTGGTGATATCCTGCAAAACAAAAAATCAACCTTTTCGGCTAGACCAATAAACAGATTTGGATCCATTATGGGGGTAGACCATGTTAGGTAACCTTGTCCCTTTAGGAACCCAAATTTGTTTTATCTGTTCATTTAAACATACATGAAAGGTATTTGTAATGATGTAAGGATCCGTTCTCCTATAAGGACAAGTTTCCTTTACATGACCCTTTTTGCAACAAAAAAAAAAACAAGTAGGAGATCGCCAACTTCCTCTTGCCTTAACAAACGTGGTAGTATGTTTTACAGGAAAGTTCCTATTGTATCCTATACCACTTCGGTTCAAGGAAAGTTGTTGTTCTCCAAGCATCTTGTCAAGAGTAGCTTTGGATCTAGTAAATTGCACAAGGGCTATTTGCTGATCTTGACACTTTTCAGATAATTTCACTTTTTCAATCTCTAAGTCAGTGTTACGTGCCTTAAGAGATGAGAGGTTTGCCTTTAGTTAGTAATTTTCCGATCGTAAGGCCTTGACCCCAGTGTTAAAATCTGATTGTATACTGTCAAGACTTTGTAGTTTCAGCGATAGCTTTTCTATGCATGTTTCTTGATCTCTTAGCTTCTCTTTCAACATGCTGATCTCTTTGTTTCGATTTTCTTCATTAGAGATCATATTTTTCAGAAATTCCGATAGAACAGCAGTAGGACTAGATATAAGACTTCTTACCACTCCATCTAGATGTTGATCCTGGTTCTCATCAGTCTTTGGCATCAGACATAGATCGGCATGTTCCTCTTCAGAATCTGAATCACTTGAGGAGTCCGAGTCGCTCCATGCTGCCATGACTTTCTTGTTAAATTCCTTCTTTTTGGCTTTGTTTCTCTTCTTTTGTGGACACTCCTTGACAAGATAATCTGTTTCACCACATTCATAGCAATTTAGAACTCGGCTCTTCTTTGACAAGGTAGAAGACTTACCTTTATATTTAGATGATCCACCAAATTCTTTGTTAGAGAATTGTTTTTTCATCTTCAATATGCAAGCTAGCCCTCGTGTAATAAGAGCAAAAGGATCTTCATCATCATCACTATCGGAATCTTCTGTTTGTTCCTCTTTCTTAGCCTTGAGTGCCAGGTTTTTTTATATTTGTGGGAAGTTCCCCATCGTCCTCATTGAGGATCATTTCATGGGTAATTAACTTGCCCAATAAATCATCAAGAGCCAGCAGGCTAAGGTCTTGTGCTTCTTCTATAGCAGTCACCTTGGGACCCCACTTTGCTTTGGGCAAGCATCTGAGTATCTTTCTAACTTTCTCTTCATTCTCAAATGTTTTTCCCAATGAGTCAAGGTTGTTAACGATCTCCGTAAAGCGGGTGAACATTGCTTTAACCGACTCATCTGGGTTCATCTTAAACAATTCATATTGTCTAAGAAAGATACTAATTTTGGTCTCTTTGACCTGACTTATTCCTTCATAAGTGACCACTAATTTATCCCAAATTTCCTTTGCAATCCTGTAAGATGAGATACGATTGAATTCGTCAGTACTCAATCCACAATACAATAAATTGATAGCTTTGAAATTCTTAGCCACGCTTTCTAGATCAGCCTCAGTGTATTCTGCTTCTGTCTTGTCCTTTCTCGTGTCGTTGAGACCTTCCCTCTTGGGTATATTAGGTCCTCGCATAATAATATGCCAAAGCTCCAAATCTTGATCAATGATAAACATTTGCACCAAAGATTTCCAGTGCATGAAGTTGTTCCCAACAAAGAGAGGTGGACGTGTAATGAATCTTCCTTGACTGAAGCCTCCTTGACCTTCATCTGCCATGATTAGACTCACAGATAGTAATATCTAAGATATGTGAGTTAGGCTCTGATACCAATTGAAGTGCGAAATAAGCAAATAAAAGGCTAACAAATACTCTAGAAGGGGAGATAAATAGAGTATGGGAACTTTTTGCAATCTCAGAAATGGTAAAGCCTGACCAATCTAAGATAAGACCTTATCAAAAACGCAGAAACATGATATGAATAAAACGGTGAATAATAACAAAGAAAAGGTTCAACAACAAAGATAAAGTTCAGAAAAGAAAGGGACACGCGATATGTTAATGAGGTTCAGCACGAACTTGGCTTAGTCCCCGCCTAGGGTTATCCAACCCTAGGATTCAAAACAACTTTATTTCACTTCTTCCTATGAGCTCTAGATACAAACTTTAGAAGATCTTCCCTCTTCTAAACTCAGAAGCCTCACACTTCCTATCTAGCAACCCAAACACACTAGTGAAACAAAGTCCTACAGATACCGAAGTATCTTACCCGTTTGGGTAGAAGTATACCCTTAGTGTAATCCTAATAAATTGTACAATAAAGCTCAATGTAAATCTCACACACTCAAAGAATAATAACACTCAAACAAGGAGAGATATGAGATCAGTGCTATAGAAGACAAAGGTTTGCAGGAGAACTGTATGCGCTAGGGATCAAGCTTGTGTCGACTGCCATCCTCTTTGTCTTCTTATATAGGCCAGCCCATCCGAGTTTGAAACTACGAACTTGAGCTCCTATGCTGTTGAGAGACGTTGCTAAAAAACCGGGGAGAAGCTTCAGCGAATTGAAAACTCTTCCAGAAGCTGCACATGGGATTTGGATGATTTGAATCGTAGAAGGCTGAAAGCTTGGTTAATCCAAATCCCTTGAAGATCTCAACAAACAAACAAACTTAAATCTATATATTTGGTTAGAAGAAAATAGAGCTTCGGTCAAGCTTTTAAAACAATCAAACCAAATATATACAAACTGGCCCATAAGATAAAATTTAGCCCAATAAATTATTGGTCCAAATAAGGTCGAGATTTTAAGCCCATAAGCCCATTAAAAATGAGATCGTGTAAAACTTGAGCCAGTATCGGTAAGGCCTTACCAAAACCTGGAAACCATAGTTTTGGCTTTCATGAAATAGTAAGGCCTTATTCTCAACTAATAAAGTCTTTTCATCAAGGTGGAGTCATCAATTATGATTATATTTTTCAATGCAATTGTTTGTGGGTTGTGGTGTTGAGGTTGAGAATCATAAGAAAGGTTTCAAAACTGCTAGTTGCTATCATGAAAATATCCAAACTATATATCTTCACCAAAGGAAACACTAATAGTGAAAGCTATCTCTACATTTTGTACTTTTGTTTTGCATTTCCGTATTTATTGATCCATTGGAAATGAAGTTTCTCAAACGGAGGTTCTTCACAAACAGCTTATAGGCCTAATATCATTGTTAGGATGATACAACGACTTCGATTTCGTGAAGAACTAATCAACGAAACCATGTATACAAGTGTGTTAACTAAAATGTGTTGTTACCATCAAGAATACTCAGTTTAAAACTGGCAAGTGTAATACAAAGGTTTGGTTTTCGTTTCCCGAATGTATCAAACCAACTAAGCGTGGCTACCGAGCATCATTCGAAACTGCTCGAATCGCATTCTAAGAAACTAAACCATGTAAGTCATCCTAACTTCTATGATCTATTATGACATACTGCTTGCTGGCCTCCGGTTGAAGCCTCAGATGCTTCCTCGTAATATCTTAGATCGTGAAGCAGCGGGGCTCGGAGGTCTCCTGTCGCACCATTGACATTGCCAGCCTCATTTGAATCTTGTGATGTCTCTGAGGCACTTGTCCATGTTGTGCTCGTATAGGCTGGCCTCCAAGGCGAGATCTTGAGCTTCCATTCTCTGAGAAACTTCTCGAGGCTCTCAATGAGTAATTGTTCAAAGGCATGGTGGTCTTCCTTCCTTACATCTTTATATCCGTAATGAGCAATGCAACGAAGAGATGTTCGCTAACCATATGCACTGGCTATATTGTGGTGTTCCTAAAGGCAGCAACGACGAAAACACACATGATCATCAGGAACCAGTTGAGGGCTGGGATGTATACTTGGCCCATGAGCTTCTTGGATGTGTGGATTATCTTCAGCTTCAGGAAACAATCCAAGGCCATAGCTTGTTTAATAACAAGAGAATGTAGCCGATATCATGGACTGACTGGCGATCATAGCTGCAAGAGTTGTGATAATGAACACTGGGCAGAAAAATCCTACTGCTCAAGAAAGACATCATCGAAGCAAAATGAGCTCAAAATTTGAGGGAAAAAACGCATATTTGTTACTTTTTTAGTGATTACTGATTAGTGGTTATCTGGCACTGAGTTGTAGAAAACTCTCTCGGCACTATCAGGATATGCCAGCAGATATGCTGCTTGCCCCATATAAGCCAGGAGAAGGCAGGGGAACACAATTCAAGTAAAGGCTATCCTCACCAAAATTAGATTCAAAAGTCTAAAAAGTAGGAATCCAAAGTGATATGATAATGCAGTAACTAAATTTATTCACCTGTATGGATAGTACTGAAAAATGGCCTAGATCTGCAAACATTGCTTCGGCTCCTGCCAAAAGAGTCATCATATTACATTATTCCATAAAGGTAGAAATGATTTGGGAAAGAAAATTATGACCAGCAGTGAGATGATATCAGAGTCGCAGCTCCAAGCTAAGGCGAGCCTACCCGTTATGCACAAGACGCAGCCACCAAAAGATGACCAGGCTTGTCCAGTGTTCTTCTTAAAGAAAAGATAGATATAAGCGGGATTAAGAGCCTTTAACACTTCAACTCCATGAAATGATAAGTTGTAGATTCCTATCAAGCCCAAGCAAAAGAACCACAAAGAAAGGACAGGAGCAAATGTGAAGGCCACTTTACTAGTACCAAACCTTTGGATGCCGAACAATGCCACAAGTATTATGATCGAGATCACCACCACAGCATCTGAAATTTTACCATTAATCATGAGTATTTTTATTGAATCCTACATAACATAGAGACTCCGCAGATGTGGATAACAAAAGCAAATGTATGTTTACCCACTTTCACCTAACCCTATTATTTGACCTTACAGACCACTCACTGCTGATACTACTGCGGAAATACGGAACAAGACAGGATCAGATAATGTATATACTGTTTTTAAACTATTCATATAGTGTTTATTTATAAACATAATAAGCTTTTATAAGTTGAAAATTTCATAATGTTAGAATTGAAACTTCTGAACTCATTTTCATCAAACTCATTCTGTGGCAATGGAGCATCTTCAGGGCCCACTTCACTTCCATCTACCATCTTGAATAATCATCTCCATCAACACCACTAACCTCCACCTTTCCCAAATCGTTCTCCTCTATCATGTCTCTCTCCATTTTGGGCCTTTACAATGAAGTCTGACCTAGTTCAAATTAGGGTTCTTTGTAACTCCTCCGGATGATAAATGATAACGAAAACCCTTCACAATTCGCCTCACCCCCTTCTTATTGAGGCGATCAATTTGGGGTTTTGCTTACCGAGAAAGATAAAAAACAAACAGGAAAAGGAAATGAGTTGTTTATTAGGGGAATTTCAGTTAAGTAGTGGAGCTGTGGAGGGGGGATTGTCGGCGGCGATGGCCCCTGTGAGAAAGAAAATGGTATCACAGTAGCCGTTGACTGGTGTTAGATGTGGTGGCTTGCCCGTGGTATCGGTGGTGGTGAACCGATGACGAACCGGAAAAACAGAAGAAGAGCTCACGAGACATAAAAATTTTTAAAAAAAAAAGACAAAACGTTAAATACTTTTATTGTATTTTTTATCACATTGATCGTTGACTACTTGACTCATACTTATTTCATACTTGCTAGGCAAAAGTATTACCCTATAAAAAATATTAATTAAAATACTATTTTATTGTTTAACAATCACATTTGTGTATAATAAATGTGATGGGGGGGTAAAAAAAATTTTGAATGGGTATTTAAAGGTGGAAGTGACACTTCTTAATCTTTGTGTATATCTCTAAAACATCAAATATTTTCGATCGAATAGAGTATTTGTTTTCCATGCATTTAATTAACTATTTATATGTGCTCATAAACTTTCAGAATAATAACAATAATAATTTTATTATTTTAAAATGATTAAAGGTAGTCTATTGAAAATTTCAGTTATCAGAATCAAAAAAATAAACCAAAAATTATATAGTTAAAAAATTCCAGTCATTACATCACAAAAAAAAGATAAAACTTACTGTTGTGGTGTATTAAAATTATTATTACTACTACTATTACTATCAATATTATCATTATTACAAAAATAAAGTAGAATTGATTTGAGATACCTTAAGGGCACCTCCACTAAAGGCTTATTGATGACCAATGTTGTCGATTTCAGGCTTCAGGCCTTTTGTGACGCCGACTGGGCCAGTTGCCCGTTCTCTCGGAGGTCTATCAGTGGGTACTTGGTGTTTCTGGGTTCTAGCTTGTTGTCATGGAAGTCCAAGAACAAGCCTTTGTTTCTTTATCTTCGGCTGAGGCAGAATATAGATCCATTCGTCGGGTGTGTACTGAGCTTGCCTGGTTGAGCAGGTTACTGGCTGAGCTTGATGTTCCAAACATCGCTCCGATTCCCATCAAATGCGACAATCAGGCCACTATCTACATCACCCGAAATCCCGTCTTCCATGAACAGACCAAACATATTGAGTTAGATTGCTACTTTGCCAGAGAAAAGTTTCTTGAATGATTGATTACTTTGTCTCACATCTCTACTCAGTCTCAACTGGCTGATTTTCTTACCAAGAACATTGTCGGTATTCGTCTCCAGCCTCTTCTTCACAAGATCGGACTGGTGAACTCCCCGCCTCGTCCTTGAAGGGGGTGTTAGGTCTGGTGTTTGTTTTGTAATTGTTGAGAGAAAGTGTGGGCCTAATGTTTGTGTGGACTAGGTCGGCCCGATTCATTTTATATAAATGCCCATTACTGTGTACACTTGATATAATGAATCAGAAAATCAATTTCAGTTTTCCCTCCTTCTTCCTCCTCTCTTCGCCCATTGTTCTCGAGTTTTCCTCACGAAACTCGAATCTTGATCTGAAGTCCTACGGTACAAATACGGATATGATCCATATACATAACGTAACATAAAAATCTGCCCGACATCATTTAGTACTACAATACTCCCAAACAAATTAGCTAAATCAACATTATCATATAAACGAGTAAAGCTCGCCCTAAAGTGAGACAGTTTGTCCAGCCGGATAACCGTTCTCGCTTTGAATTCACGGAGAATCTCCAGAAGAGCTTCTCGATCACATGAACTTGACCGAGAGGTTAGGGATCCTGACCCAAAGATCAACGTGAGTGACAATAACAGACAAAGGATTAAAAGACAGAAACCAATTAAGCAATACAAGTAATTAGCAAAAGACATGATATGGACATTCATCCCAAATGCACTTTAAATGTGACAAATTAGCAAATCGAACCTCAAACCAACCGCCCGAGTGATCAGCCACCTCAAACGACGCAACACAATTCATCCTAATTAAATCTTATGTCCTATATCTAAAAAATTTAGAAAAATTATATTATAAAAAATTGTTATTAAAATCTTATGGTCCAATTTTTTTTATTTTTTTTATTTTTTTTTACAGTAGGCAAAGATTTGGATACTAAAAGTATCCATGATCATCTAACATGATGATGTTTTGGAATTCTAAACTATAATCTAAAATTGAATTACAGCTCAGTCGCGATTTGGCGATAAAGTCAGCTGCACTATTCGCTTCTCTGTAGCAATGCTGGAATTTGATAAGTTGAAAGTCCTTGCTTAGAGCCTGTATTTCTTCCACAATTTGTGTAATTTCCCATGGTGAGTTGTTTATTTGATTGACGGCTTCAATAACCATTGCGCAGTCACTTTCAATAATAACCTTCTGTATTCCAAGTTCTCCTGCTAGTGTTGTACCTGCAAGTACTGCAAAGCATTCTGTTTGGATGACAGAATCTGTTTTACCATTGCACTTGTGTATTCGAATTATTTGCCCTCTGTTATTTCTTACAATACAACCAATTTGAGAATGGAGTCCATTTCTTACAGAGGCGTCTACATTTATTTTAATGATATTTTTCGGTGGATATTTCCAAGTCATTTTTTCTCGAGGTCTAGTGTGTTTAGGTATATATATTTTTTCCTCTTTTTTCCAGCATAATATTTTATCTATGGTTTGGGTTAAAGTATTGGTTGTCTCCTTATTTGAACTATTTTTGAAGATGATTTTGTTTCGAAGTTCCCAAATCGAATGCCATAAGATGCAGAGGTCTGTAAAGTCTCTGTTTTGAGCTTTAGTATTTAGGATGTTTTCTGAGATACTATCTATTAAGTTCGGAATGATGAAAGATTTGTTTAGTTTAGTACCCAAGTTTTGGATAAGGGAGCTGGTTATTTGACAATTGAAAAGTAAGTGATTTGTATCTTCTACTTCGTAGTTACAGAGAGAGCAGGTACTGGGGACTCTATTTATATATCTATTTAAACGTGCGCTGGTAGGTAAAATATCTATTATAATTTTCCACATAAAATTTTTAATGTTAGGAGCGATATTTAGTTTCCAGATCCAGTCTCCGCAAATATTGTGGTCCTTTCTTGTGTTAAAGAGAGATGAAGTAGATTTGACAGAAAAGATCCCATTTTTGTTGTAGATCCAGATTAGTTTATCTGGGATATCAATTTTAGGGATGTAAATATTTGAAATCATTTGAGCAATATGGGGTGGGAACATGTTGTTTATTTTCTCAATGTCCCAGGTGTTAGAATTTGTAAATAGGTCACAAACTTTTAAGTTGGGGTTTTGGTTGTTTCTAAAATTTTCTAGGTATTGTGCGTTTACCCAGATGTCAGACCAGACATTGATAGTTTTACCGTTCCCGACTAGCCAAAGCAGCCCTTTGGAGAAAATATCTCTAATATTTAGTAGTCGTCCGAATTGCCACGAGGTTTTTGTGTTTCCTCTTTCCATTAAGGATTCTTTTGAGAGATATTTTTCTGTGATTACTTTGGACCAAATGTTATTGGGGTTTGCTATTATTCTCCATAGTAGTTTCATTTGCATGCTTATATTGATTTGTTCAGCTGTTTTGAATCCCAGTCCACCATTATTTTTTGGGGTACACAAGCGTTCCCAGCTGATTAAAGGGTGATAATTATCCGATTGGAGTTTATTCCAGAAGAAGTTTTTGTTGATTTGATCAATTTTATCTAATATTCCTTTAGGAAGAAGGAAAGATTGCATTAAATAATTTGTTTTTGAGTTTAGGTTTGCTTGAATGAGAACAGATCTTCCAGCTTGAGAGAGAGTATTTGATTTCCATTTCGAGAGTTGTTTTTTTAGGCTTGTGATTGCTTCATCAAACAGACTATTGTTTACTCTACCACTGATTAGTGGGATTCCTAGGTATTTTTCCATAGTTTTGGTGACCGGAATATTTAATTGTTGGGCAAGATTTTGGGCTTTTTGAAGTGAGATGTTTTTTGAGACTTGTAAGGAGCTTTTGTTATAATTGATAGAAAGACCGGAAATATTACAGAAGTTGTTTAATAGATTTTTAATTGTGTGAAGGCTTAAGTCATTAGCGTTTCCAAAGATGAGTGTGTCATCTGCAAAAGAGAGATAAGGAATAGGATCACTATTTTTTGTAAGTTTAATTCCAATTAAAGGTTCATATTCTAATGATTCTTGTTGTATCATTCTTCCTAGTAGTTCCATAACTATAACAAAGATATAAGGTGCAAGGGGGTCTCCTTGTCGTATACCTCGGGTAGTTTGAAATGTCTTACCAGGCAGGTTATTAACTAGAACTGAAAAATTTGTTTTAGTAAGGCACGTCATTACCCAGTTTATCCATTTATGGTGAAAACCAAATTTGTTTAGTATGATGCGTATGTAATTCCAGCTTATTTTGTCATAAGCTTTTTCCATGTCTAGTTTTATTGCCATCCATCCAGGTTTTCCTTTTTTGTTATGGAATGAGTGGAAGACCTCATGGGCTATTAATATGTTATCCTGAATATTTCTTCCTTGAACAAAGGCTCCTTGAAAAGGATTAATTATGCGAGGTAAGATGGGTTTTAAGCGATTGGCTAGAAGTTTGGAGATAATTTTATAAATAGTGTTGCATAGACTGATCGGACGATAATGGTTGATGCTAGTAGGTTTGTCAATCTTAGGAATAAGTGCAATAAATGTTGTGTTAACCTCGTTGAGAAGGTTGCCTGAATGGAAGAATGATTTGATAGCTTTGCATAGTAGGCTTCCCACAATGTTCCAATATTTTTTATAGAATTCAGGTGGGAAACCATCAGGTTCTGGAGATTTGTCTTCTGTCATAGAGAATAGAGTATCCTTAATTTCTTTATCTGTGAAAGGTTGTGTTAGGGCAAAATTTTCAGAATCAGTAATGGTGTGATTTATTAAGTTTAGAAAGTTTGAGTTATTACTGGTTGATTCATTGTTTGATTTAAATCTCTCAGCTAATTCATTTGTAATTTCGTCTCTAATTTGTTTTTCATCTTCAATGACTAGACCATTTTTATTTGTGAAATTACGAGTAATATTTTTTGAGTTTCTGATTTTAGTTATTGATTGGTAATATTTGGTATTTCTGTCTCCAAATTTGAGGAAATTAGATTTAGCCCTTTGTTTCCAGAAATTGTTATTAAAATTCATGAGTGATTCACGTTTATTTAGTAATCTTTGTCTTTTACTGTTTATATTGTCATTATGGTTTCCTCTAACTTGTTGAGTTTGTAGTGATAGGAGTTGATCCTCAATATCTTTTAATTGTCTGAAGTTATTGTTTGGATGTGATTTACACCAATTTTTTGTGTTTTTCTTAAGTAATTTTTGTTTTTGTAGTAGTGTGAACATAAATGATCCATGAAGTTTATTTTCCCAGGTTGATTTAACTAGTTTATTGTAGTTGTCATTGTTTGTCCAAGACATTTCAAATTTGAAGGGTGATCCTGCTCTGATTAATTTTGTTCCAATTGAGATGGATATTAGAGAGTGATCGGAGCTTGTAAAGGGATGGTTATGGACAGTTAAATTGGGGAACTGATTGGAGATGTCTGTATGGATCATAACTCTATCTAGACGTTCATAGATATTATTAATAGGAGTTTGTCTTTTCCTCCAGGTAACTGGGCTACCAGTATAGGGGATAGTGTGGATGTTTAGTTCCTCATTAATTTTCCGAATACGGGTAAATCTATTATTCTGTGGATTTGTTCCACCAATTTTTATCAACTGGCGATTCTATTTCATTGAAGTCTCCCATGATTAGGGACGGGAAGTTATACTGTCGAGTTAATGTGATTATTTTATCCCAAAAGTTGTTTTTCTCTATTTGATTTGATGGTGCATAAATAAAGTTAAGGATAAATCTAAAGTTGTTAATGTTAGCTAAGTACATAATACAGTTATCTGATGTAGTTATTTGTTGTATCGAATCTGTAAAATTGGAGGTTTTGAAGAGGATCCATAGTCCACCTTTTGACCCATCTGAGGCAATGTGATGGGCTTTGTTGAATCCAGATTTTTTGTATAGATTTTCCACTGGTGGTTCAGTTGTTTTTGTTTCGGATAAAACTAGGATATCTAATTTGTTTCTCTTTTGGATATAAGCTAGGTCTTGCCATAGGTTAGGTTTTCTTATGCCTCTAATGTTCCAATATGCTATGTTTGTCATTTAATAATCTGTTTTTTGTGTGGCTGCTTTTTGAGCATTTTTGATATATTGTGGTATTTCTTATTAAGTATTTTGGGCACTTTTGTAATATACCATTTTTGATAGGTGTTGTAAATAATATTTGATTTATAGTTATGTGTTATAAATTTGTGTATAAATTGCAAAGAAAATTTTGAGTACCTGTGACACAAATTTTTAGTAACTGTATTATGGTTTGTCCTATTTTTTGGTGATTTCTTATGGATATTAGAAATCGAAATTTTCAAGATTTGGTATAGTTTTGTATATTTAGAGAGATTGAGCTTGGGTGTTAACCCTAGGACTTTGCTGTTAAGCAGTTTCCTTCCATTTGTAGTGTAGTATGTCTGTTTCTTCCAGTGATGCAATTCAACATGTGTAAGGCTAACCAAAAAGGGTGCTAACCCAGAGAACTTGTTGTTAAGCATATTCTTGATTGTTTTTTTTTTGTAGGCGACTGTTAGGAAGCAAAAGAGTTTATTTATTATAAAGAAAATGAAGCATCGAAACTTGAATTTTGAGTAAAACAAAATTTAGGAAAAAATTGAATATAAAAATCTTCCAAAATTATATTCATATCTATAAAATTTGGTGATATACAAATTATTTCAATAAATTGTGATTGGTTAATATGATTATCCAAAAATATATCCATAAAAATTAGTGATTCGAATCTTCCAAAAATCTTTCAAAATTCTATCCATATCTACAAATTTTGGTAATATAATAATTATTTTAAAAAATTGTGATTGATTGAAAAAATTATATTCATATGACTATGATAAATTGGGATTTATTTCCTCCGTTCTCCCCAACTATCCCTAAAAAAGTACTCCATCCAATCGAAAATAAACGATTTTTGACTTTTGTGTACGTAGTTTTAGGAGCTAAAAAAATCTTATTTATTTTAATTAATTTTTTTCACAATTTAATACTTATTACTAATAAATATTAAAATATGAAAATAATCAATTAAAATAAATAAAATTTTATATAGTTTTAACTATGTAAATAAAATTTTATATACTCAGTAGTTTTTAAGAGGGATTAAAAGGATCCTTTTCGAGAGAGAGAGGACCCTCCTCGACTCCTCAAGTCCTCAGTCATCTCCTCCCCATTCCGGCGGGATCGCACTGTACTCCATTGTCGCCTTCTCTGTATCTTCAATCTGCAGGTTCGAACTTCCTTCCTTTATTCCACCTTTGATTATGGGTTAGGGCTTCTTTTATTGGACTCCAAGCTTGTTCCTTTTTCTCCTTTTCCTCTGAAGAAAAGATAATATTTGGACGAAGTTCAATTTTTTGATTGATTTGTATCGGTTGAATCCTCAGTTACACTTGTAGCCGCTGATATATTTCTCCTTTTTTCCTAACCTCAAGCTTGTTCCTTGTTTTGTAATGATGCGGTTTATTTCTTCATTCATTCATTCTTATCTTTGTCACGATGAATTTATTGATTGAGCTGTGTATGTTAAACTATGATCAATCTTTATAGCAGTTAATTTGAAATAAAATTTGAATTTACGAAATTAGGAAGGCCCGATGGAATTCAAAAAGAGCTATCACTGATAGGGTTAAGATGTGGGTGATTTATAATGGCTGCACAGAGCTCCCAATTCTTGCATTTGTAATTAGAACTCTCCCAAATTCTTCAATGTATGATGGAGAATCATATTGGCATTTTGGCATGGTTTGAAGAAAGTGATTACTAAATGTTGGCTTTAGAGAGCTGAAGATTCAAGTGTTTTAATAACCAAGTTTTTCAGACAACTTCTGTTGCTATATTTTAGAGAGATTGCATTGCACATGCCTTTGTTGTGGGCGACGATGGTTGGGGTCTGCCTAGTTGTACTGCTGCTGATCAATCTGTTACATTACAACTTAATCACACCTTAAAAACTAGAAGGGTGGAAGGAGTGAAACAATCACACAACTAGAACTTGTAAACTACAAGTTGCTCATTCATCCATTCCCCTACTATAGCAAATTTACAGTTACAACCCACACAATCAGAAAACAAGGGCAATCATAAACTCTAAACAAGAGACAAATTAGATGAGATGAGAATGAAAGAGAACTATTCATCCAAATGGCCCAATATGCAAGCAGTTTGATTCCTTCATCTTGCGAGATCATAAGGCTAAGGTTATCAAATATCAATGGTTGCCAAATAAAATAGTGACACAACACAACAAACTTGAAAATTGAAATCATGGAGAGCGATCAAGATCCCCAAAATTGGTTTATAGGAATCCCACCAAAACTGCAATCAAAAGTATATGACCAAACTACGAGAGTAAAACTTACTGTGATCTAGACAAATGTCAAGATCGATCGAGAGATATCAAAACCACTATAATAATTGCTTTTTTCATATCGTTTTGTAAAATTTAGGTTTAGCTGTGTCGAGTAGTTTATAAGAACTTAAAAACTTAGTATAATATTTTTTGAAAAAAAAGGTGCACGTTGCTCATGTTTTTAGTTATAGGTGGTTACTGGGCCGGTCCTACTGTTTTCAACGCCCTGCTCAAGTTTGTAATTTAGTATAAAGTACGGGTACCTTTTGAAAAATCAAAAAGAAAAAGCTGAAATCTTTGAATATTTTTGAAAATAGTTTAAAGGTTGAATATTGTGGTAATTATTTTAGAAAAACATATGGGCTATTGACAAGATGTCGAAACGGCTATTGACAAGATGAATTTTACTAAATTATAAAACAAGTCCTTTCCATTTGTAAAAAAAATTACAAATTGATCGAGACGTTTTTTGAACGATGGTGGTTTTGATGGCGATTTAGGGAGTCTGTTGTTCTGGTTTAGTGGTTTGGAATTCAACGATCGCCTTTCATGAACAAGTGCGAACATTACTCAGTGGCATTAAATCTTCACAAGTCTTTTCATTAGCCCATGGATCCTAGGGTGAAGACCCCTAATTGTGTTGATTTAGGACTAAATTAGAGAAGTTAATTCGGGGCTACTTTGATAATCAAACATAAAGCTGAAAATTTCACATAACCTGTGGCATGACTATGGTGAGAATCGAAGCACTTGTTTCTAGTGCATCGCCATCCCTACTTGCTTGATTAGGGTTCTTTATCTCCCTCTCATAATTTCTTCTTTTCAACCTCCGTTAATTTCAATCCCTATGAATTGTAGAAATTAATCGGTTCTAGGTGATTTTCTTCCAATTACAATCCCTATATATAAATTTAGCGATTATATAGCAAAGGAGGAGATAGAGTGGGAGATTTAGGGGGAGAATGACTTGTTTGGCTCGGGGACTCGTATGCAATTTAGTGAAAATCGGTCTTGTCAATAGTCATTTCGATATCTTGTCAATAGTTTCACTCTTAGAAAAATTGAATATTTAGAAAAAAAAATTCAAAAATATATTTATAAAAATTAGTGATTCGAATCTTCCAAAAATCTTTCAAAATTTAATCAATATCTACAAAATATGGTAATATAATAATTATTTTAAAAAATTGTGATTTATTAAAAAAATTATAGTCATACGACTGCGATAAATTGGGATTTATTTCCTCCGTTCTCCCAAACTATCCCTAAAAAGGATCCTTTTCGAGAGAGAGTACCCTCCTCGACTCCTCTCCTCCCCATTCCAGCAGGACCGCACTGTGCTTCATTGTTGCCTTCTCTCTATCTCCAATCTGCAGGTTCACACTTCCTTCCAAGCTTGTTCCTTTTTCTCCTTTTCCTCCGAAGGAAAGACAATACTTGGACGAAGTTCAATTTTTTTTGATTGATTTGTATCGGTTGAATCCTCAATTTACACTCGTAGCCGCTGATTTCTCCTTTCCTCCTAACCTCAAGCTTGTTCCTAGCTTGTTTTGTAATGATGCGGTTTATTTCTTCATTCATTCATTCATTCTTATGTTTGTCACGATGTATTTATTGATTGAGCTGTGTATGTTAAACTATGGTCAATCTTTGTAGCAGTTGAATTTGAAATAAAATTTGAATTTACGAAATTAGGAAGGCCCTATGGATTTCAAAAAGAGCTATCACTGATAGGGTTAAAATTTTGGTGATTTATAGGGTTGCTCAGAATGTAGCCCGGTCCGAAAACCGAGCCGAAACCGAACCGAAAAAGTCGGTTTCGGGCCGGCCCGATAATTTTCGGTTCGGGCTTCGGTCTTTCAAATTCGAAAATTCGATTTCGGGCCAAAAACCGTAACCGAACCGAAAAAATCGGTTCTGGCCCAAAAAACCGATTTTATTTTTATTTTTAAGTTGGCCCTAATCTGCTAAAAAGTAAAGGAAGGAGAGAAGTTTTTAAGTTGGGTAACAGCGCAGCGCCTCTCCTTAGTACTCCTCTTCTACTTCTAGTCCGCTTTTCCTCTCCCGACTCGAGTGAGTCCCATACACATGCGCCTCTCCCATGTCCCGACTTCCTAGCCCTGCCCAGCCGTAGCCCGTTGCCGGATCTGCAGTCCCCTGAATTCCCCTCCCGCAGCAGTAGCCCAGTAGCACAGGCCGCAGCAGCAAGCAGGAGCGAGAGCGAGACCTCCTAGCCCTGCCCAGCCGTAGCCCGTCTCCGGGCGAACTCGCCGCCGCCGGATCTGCAGTCCCCTCCCGCAGCAGTAGCCCAGTAGCACAGGCCGCAGCAGCCAGCAGTAGCGAGAGTGAGTCAGCGAGGTGAGCGAAAATGCGAAATCAGCGAATTTTTTTCAAAGATTTCACCTTTTCCTTTGGTTAATATACTGATTTATAATGATGAAATTGATCATTTTCCGTAATGCAATTGATTGGATTTGGGAATAATCTAATATATAGGATCTGAACCATATGGATAAAATAGTGATATTATTAAGCTATCATATTTCCATCTTACTCATGGATGGCTAAGTAGTTGAATGTGAGATGGAACTGACTGACACGTATATTGCCCTTGAAGTTTTTGAGCCTCCGCTGAATCCTTGGGAGTCCCTACTTTTTCCGTGAGAGATTGCTTGTCCGATTCCAATCCCCTCTTTATGGGTGCGACACTAACTCCATCATCACAAGACGAGTCTGCATATGTTCTTGTTCTTGACTGATTGGTTTATTGATTTGTATAGTTTGAATCTCAAATTACACTAGTAGCTGATGGGCTTATTTACTTGTGGCTTGTTTTGTTGGGAATATATCTAGATATTTTCCTTGCTCTGATGATAAAACAATTGTTGGATGGAAGATATACTTGATCTAGTAGCTACTGATTGATTTAATTGATCCTTGTTTTACATTTGTTTTGGCATGCCTCTCTGAAGCCAAATAAGGTGGAAATGGCCAGCGAACAAGCTCATGCTCCCAAAAGGAAAAGGCACGGGTGCGAGAAAGCGAAACTTTCTGCCCTATTGCCTAGTCAGCCTAACCCTGATTCAGTCCAATTGCCTAGTCCCCCTTTGCCGGAATTACTCCAATTGCCTAATGAGTCTGAGGAGTCTCCGGACGACAGTACTGAGGAGTTTAATGATGATAGTAAGTTGTCAATCTTGACATCCCCCCTTCAATCTGTAATTTGCCTTGGAAATACTTTTTGTTTAATTTCATCATTATTCTTTTGTTTGACATGCATGGTGTGTTTACTGATTGAGTTATGGGATGCATGATGTGTTTATTGATTGAGTTATGTATGGGATTGAGATGTGTATACAATGGGATTGGGATGCGTTTATTATGGGGGTTAAATGACTGAAATCGGAAAATGTTATTGGAAGGAGGAATTGAAGGTTGATGATTCTAAACTTGGTTGATGCCTTCAAACTATGATGTTTATCTCTCTTCAATTTCTTTGTCTTGACCTACTTTTAGTTAAAGCCTAGATAGAATAATAAGATTCCAAAAATGGTTGCACAAAGCTCTCTTTGTTTAATGCCTGTATTGTTTCAAAATTGTATTTAAAAAGCAAAAGTTCTTATTTTATTTTATTTATTGCAGTTAGGTATATATGAATTTACTTGATAGTTAAAAAAATGATGTTTTTTAGCGATGAAGTTGATTGGTAATCTGTAGGATCCGAACCATATGGATATAATAGGAGTATTATAAAGCTACCAATCTTATGCAGGCTCATCTGATGATGATGTTGTTGATAAGTATATCGAACCCACAGAGAGGGACATGGAATCAGACGAGGCACAGTGGGCCCTATACGAGAGATGGTGCCACCATCACAGGAAAAGCAGGACCCCTGGGGAAATGCAGCGGAGATTCAGCAACTTCAAGAAGGGGTCGAATTACACTTTTGAACTTAACTGAAAGCACCCTTTCGGGTTCGCCATGTGTCGTTGGGAGGATGAAACAACTCGTGAGAGGAGACGGCGTCGTGAGACTGGTAATCTTTTCGGTCCTTCTCCTTTCATGCAAGCCAACATTTTCCATGAATCTTCATTCCAGTAGTCTAGAAATGATTTGGGTCTTTTTGCCCTTTTGCAGGGATTAGGACATAAATGAATCGAATTCGAGTAGTTTCGTCATGAAGACACTCTTAAGCTAAGCTTGGATTGAATGATTTATTTCTTCTTAATTATTGTTCGTTCTAAACTAATAGGAACAATAATACACTGTATTACTATAATATATAATATATCATATAGAGTTAAGTTTGTCTTCTATAAGATAATTTTATTTATTTATGAAGCTGTTTTTGTGGTAGTTATCTTGGTCAAGTGCATATCTTGCTTAATTCGTTTTTGTGGTAGTTGTCTTCTATAAGATAAGGTTCCTATGTTCTTCATAACCTTAGTTTTAAAAAGCGCGCCTGGGGCGAGCCTAGGCGCAGGGCGCACCAGGGCTCAGCCCTTGGAGCTTTTCCTAGCCCATGCGAAGCTCAGAACAGTAGGCGCGCGCCTCGAGCGCCTTTGTGCGCTTTTCTCCAGGCGCAAAGCCCTGGGCTTTTAGTTTTGCGCTGGTTTTTTAAACCTAATATATAATATTAACTTAATGGGGCCCACTTTAGGCTTTTTAATCCAAAAAATTGTTTTCACCAACCCTAATTTGTCTCTTCTGCCGCCTATAAATCATCATTCTTTCCCAACTCAGTACACACGTTCTTCAGTTCTTCTAGTCTTCTCTTCTGCTGCAGTTCTTTTTCTCCTCCCCTTCTTCTATTATCTTGACTTCTTGAGACTCACAGAGGTATGCATTTCTTCCCCTAATCCACTTCAATTCTCCTCTCCTTCTATTATCTTATTTATTCTGTTGTCCAGACTCCAGACTTGTTTTTTTCTACTATATTCCTCTCGTCTGGCTTGTTTTTCTTTTTCACTCAGTGCTGCAGCTGATAGTGAACTTTTCATTTTTTACTTATGTTTATAGCTTATATTGTATGAGGCTTGAATGGATTCCCAGAATTTAGATCTTGTAAGAAAGTATGGAAAGCCAGAAGCTGATAATACCAACAATTTCGTGTGCAACTTTTGTAATAGAATATTGAGGGGAGGGGCATTTAGATTGAAACAACACTTGGTGGGAGGATTTAGGAATGCGACACAATGCCGAAATTGTCCTGAGCATGTAAGAGAGGAAGTGAAGGCATATATGATTAGAAAGGCAGAGACAAAGGTAAAGCTTGTAGATCAATTATTACCTCAACATGTTGATGATTATGATGATGAGGAGGATGATGATCTTGGGGTTAAGAGTGGGGCGTAGTGCTTCTAGCCAAAGGAAGGTGAAACCTCGACCAAAAAGACCAAGGGTTAAGGGTCCATTGGACATGTATGTCACTCCTAAAGCTAATCCAATGAAAGTAGGAGGTATTCATGCAGCTGTTGATAAAGAGCTCAGGGAGAAAACTTGTAGGGCAATTTCTAGGTTCTTCTTTGATGCTGGAATAGCCTTCAATGCAGCCACTTATCATAGCTTTGCGGAAATGTGTGAAGCAATTGGACAATATGATCCTGGCTTGAAACCACCAAGTATGCATGAGCTTAGAGTCCCTCTCCTTAAAAAGGAAGTAGATGAAACTCAAAAGGAAATGGAGGATCACAAAAAGGAATGGGCACAAAAAGTTTGTTCAATCATGTCCGATGGATGGCGTGATTCAGCTTCCCAAAAGGATATCGTCAACTTTCTAGTCAACTCTCCAAAGGGCTCTGTTTTTATAAAATCCATGGATGTTTCTAAAGTCGTGAAAGATGCAAACTTGTTGTTTCAAGGGCTTGATGAGATGATTGAAGAAGTTGGAGAGCAAAATGTGGTCCAAGTGGTGACAGATAATGCATCGAATTATGTCAAAGCTGGTAAGAAATTCTTTCATTTTTCTTACTGAAATTCCTGCAGTAACTTCATTCATGCAGTAACTTAATTCCTTCATTTTTCTTCTGTTTTTTTTGTAGGCAAGCTATTACAGTGCCAAAGACCAAATCTTTATTGTACTCCATGTGCTGCACACTGTATTGATCTCATGTTAGAGGATATTGGAAAGCTTTCAAGAGTCAAGAATGCATTAAAGAAGTGCATGTTCATTAATGGTTATATATATAGCCACATCTCTCTTATGAACATGATGAGGAGGTTCACAAATCAAAGGAATCTGCATAGGCCAGCTGTAACAAGGTTTGCAACATCTTTCATCACACTTGCTCAATTTCATAAGCAAAGGAACAATTTGAGGAAGATGGTTACTTCACAAGCATGGAATGATTCCAAGTGGCCAAAGGAAGCTGGAGGAAAGAAAGTAGCGTCCTATATTCTGCAAGACACATTTTGGAGGAACATTTTGTATGCTCTCAAGTTGTCGGGGCCTCTTGTTAAGGTTCTTAGGATGGTTGACGGAGAGAAGAAACCGCCTATGTGGTACATTTATGAGGCCATGGATAGGGCCAATGAGACTATTTCTAAGAGCTTTGCAATGAAGGAGGAGGAGTACAATAAAGCCTTTGAGTTCATCGACAAAAGATGGGATTGCCAGCTTCATCAACCTTTGCATGCTTCTGGCTGTTTTCTAAACCCGGATATCCATTATAATAATCCAGATTTAGCAAGATGTGAAGAAGTTATGAGCGGCTTATTTGACTGCATTGCAAGGTTGAATCCGGAGGTGGAAACTCAAGACAAGATAACTGCAGAATTAGATGCATATCGAAATGCAACCAATCTGTTTGGCATACCAATGGCCATTCGACAAAGGAAGACAAAATCCCCAGGTATACATATAGAAAATCATTTATTGCAATATGATTTTTTACACTTTTAGATGATATTATGTCGATTGTAATATGATTTTGTTTCTTTGTTTTGCTTATAGAAACCCAACTGATTGGTGGTTTACATTTGGATCTTCAACTCCCAATCTCCAAAAGTTTGCTATAAGGATTTTTAGCCTCACTTGTAGTGCTACTGGTTGTGAGAGAAATTGGGGCGTTTTCCAGCTGGTAAGTAACTTTATTTTTACATGTAATACTTCTGTTAAGTGTTAACCAACAGAATATTACCTTTCATTAACTTGTATAAACTTTTGCTTTTGACAGCTGCATACCAAAAAGAGGAACAGACTCGTTCAAGACAGATTGAATGATTTAGTGTTTGTCAAATATAATCGTGCTTTGAAACATCGATATAAAAGGAATGACACCACTGATCCCATTCTCTTAGAGGATATTGATGAAAGTAATGAGTGGCTACTTGGGATATTGATGAAAGCAATATGATTTTTTACACTTTTAGATGATATTCTGGTGATGATGAATTTGTGTTTGATGATGACACGGGCCTAACATGGGGTGAGGTTGGTAGAGCTTCGGGAGCTTATGAGCCTAGCTATTTGACTAGATCATCAACCGTAGGCCCAAGCATCACAAAGGAGAAAGGTTCAACTTCCTCTAGATTTGATAAAGGAAAGGGCCCATCCATTAGCTCCGATCCTAGATCATCTCGTAAAGTCTTAGTGGTTGATGAAGATGAGATGGAAGAGGATATTGAAGGAGGTGAAGATTATGTTGGAGATGATGAGGATAGAGGTTATGAGGATCTTGATGATTTAGATTACTAGAGATTACTAGGCTCTGAAGTCTGATGATTAGGGTTGGGGCAGCTTCATTAGGAGATTCATGTTCTTGAAAAACCATGCCTTTTGCATTATTTAGTTTCCACTTTGTTTTATTTGTTTAATTGTCTCTTTATTTCATTTTGAAGTTTAAACTATGTTTATTTTTACATGTTGAAGTACTAAAACTATGCTTTGTTTTGATATTTAACCATATATTATATGATTTTTATTTTATTTTAAGTATAAATATAGTTTTAGACAATTCTAAGCAAAAACTGAGCCTCTCCTATGCCGGGCGCGCGCCTGCGCCTAGGCTCCAAGGACCCTTTGTGCCTCAGTGCGCCTTGCACCTTTTAAAACTAAGTTCATAACAACTGGATTAGTGGGAAGTGAAAGAAGCTAGAAAGTTCAGCTGTCTTCGGGCCTATGGCATTATGATATTTGTGTGAGGATTTGCTTGCAAAGTTGGCACAACACAGGTGTGAAAAGTTACATATGAGATTATGCTTGACATTTATAATATACTGGAAATGCTGGGATGAAAGTCCAACACCACTTTGTGGATGAGGATTTCGGTCTTAATATAGTTCTCTCAAGAACAGAAAACGAAGGTTGGAGGAGGATGTGCTTGCAAAGCTGGCACAACACTTCTTGGCAATGGTCGAGACTGATGTCTATTATCTTCTGCATGTCTATCAAACACCTGTTCATCAACACAATATTGCGTCATTGCTGTAGTTTGTGAGATATTGCCTCATTATTGTAGTTTGCAATTACATCTATTATCTTGTGAGAGGGGGATAAGAGAGTAGCGGACGTGTAGCTCTAAGCGCACCAAGGGGAAGTCATTGGGATCTTTGTTGTTTTCAAAACACATGCTTATGGTCTAGGAACACAATCGACAGGTAGTTAGCTATATTGGAGAAGGAAGAGGTCTCCTCCAACACGCCGAGGTCCCACACTGACATCATAGGCGTTATCGATGATATGGTCGGGGAGGGCTTGCTCGAGGAGGCTGGGACAATGTGGTGCTTCTGCGTGAATACATTAGTCGACCGTGATCTTGCGTCCATGTTCCTTTCCATCAAGCACAACGATGCACGCCTCGCATGGATGAAATATCTTTACCATGAGAAGAAGGGAAGCACATGAATTTATCGAGGATGTTCCCGTCTTGACATAGCCTTTTTATGTTTGTCGTTAAACCACGTTGGTGTTTTACTTGTGTTTCATTTGTATGAGTCTGTTTCTCTGTGCTATTGTACGAGACATTTATCAAGTTGTTGTGTTATTGTTATGTTGTATGTGTCTACGCAGCTGTTATCCCACTCGATTTGTAAAGAAAATTGACAAGGATGATACAACGACTTCGATTTCGTGAAGAACTAATCAACTAAACCATGTACACTAAAATGTGTTATTACCATCAAGAATACTGAGTTCAATTGGCAAGTGTGATACACAGGTTTGGTTTTCGTTTCCCAAATGTATCAAACCAACGAATGCATGTAACACTGCATCACAGCGGCCCCTGCCCTGCAATTTCGCCTCAAGAATGCATACATGTAGTTGATCGTGAGCTTAATCACGAACCAAGACTGCTTCTTTGCCCTAACATCCACGTGCACTAGCAGGTATGTGAACCCCGAATCCACCGCCCCCCTTAGAGCCGATAGCTCGCACTCGAGGCCCGGGTCCTCCTCCGCTGACATACTGCTCGCTGGCAACACTGCATCATTTGATCCATCCGAGGTTGAAGCCTCAGATGCTTCCTCGTAATATCTTAGATCGCAAAGCAGCAGTGCTCGGAGGTCTCCTGTTGCACCATTGACATTGTCGGCCTCATTTGAATCTTGTGATGTCTCTGAGGCACTTGTCCATGTCGTGCTCGTATATGCTGGCCTCCAAGGCGAGATCTTGAGCTTCCATTCTTTGATAAACTTCTCGAGGCTCTCAATGAGTAATTGTTCAAAGGCATGGTGGTCTTCCTTCCTTACATCTTTATATCCGTAACGAGCAATGCAACAAAGAGATGTTCGCTAACCATATGCACTGGCTATATTTGTGGTGTTCCTAAAGGCAGCAACGACAAAAACACACATGATCATCTGGAAGCAGTTGAGGTCTGGGATGTATACTTGGCCCATGAGCTTCTTGGACGTGTGGATTATCTTCAGCTTCAGGAAACAATCCAAGGCCATAGCTTGTTTAATGACAAGAGAATGTAGCCGATATCATGGACTGACTGGCGATCACAGCTGCAAGAGTTGTGATAATGAACACTGGGCAGAAAAATCCTACTGCTCAACAGAGACATCAACAAAGCAAAATGAGCTCAAAATTTGAGGAAAAAACGCATATTTGTTACTTTTTTAGTGATTACTGATTAGTGGTTATCTGGCACTGAGTTGTAGAAAACTCTCTCGGCACTATCAGGATATGCCAGCAGATATGCTGCTTGCCCCATATAAGCCAGGAGAAGGCAGGGGAACACAATGCAAGTAAAGGCTATCCGCACTAAAATTAGATTCAAAAGTCTAAAAAGTAGGAATCCAAAGTGATATGATAATGTAGTAACTAAAGTTATTCACCTGTATGGATAGTACTGAAAAATGGCCTAGATCTACAAACATTGCTTTGGCTCCTGCCAAAAGAGTCATCATATTCCATTATTCCATGAAGGTAGAAATGATGTGGGAAAGAAAATTATGACCAGCAGTGAGATGATATCAGAGTCGCAACTCGAAGCTAAGGCGAGCCTACCCGTTGTGCACAAGACGCAACCACCAAGAGATGACCAGGCTTGTCCAGTGTTCTTCTTAAAGAAAAGATAGATATAAGCGGAATTAAGAGCCTTTAACACTTCAACTCCATGAACTAATAAGTTGTAGATTCCTATCGAGCCCAAGCAAAAGAACCACAAAGCAAGGACAGGAGCAAATGTGAAGGCCACTTTACTAATACCAAACCTATGGATGCCGAACAATGCCACAAGTATTGTGATCAAGATCACCACCACAGCATCTGAAATTTTACCGTTGATCATGAGTATTGTTATTGAATCCTACATAACATAGAGACTCCACAGATGTGGATAACAAAAGCAAATGTATGTTTACCCACTTTCACCCAACCCTGTTATTTGACCTTGCAAACCACTCAGTGCTGATACTACTGCAAAAATACGGAACAAGACAGGATCAGATAATGTATATACTATTTCTAAACTATGCAGATAGTGTGTATTTATAAATAGAATAAGCTTTTATAAGTTGAAAATTTCATAATGTTTAATACTTTAATATGAGAATGATGACCACCTTGTTTATCTTTTTTCCAAGGATGGAAGCTCCGTCGAGATAATTTTACCAAGAATGCAGTGTCTCTAACTAAATGATTACAGTAGCGAAATACTCAAACATGATTTAGGGCTTGATATACATTTGGAATTTAGGGTTCATGATGAATGAATGAATCAAAGTAGACTCCATCGGTCCATGCTAAAGTCAATGAACAGCTTGAGATATATTTATACCAGTGATTTGCCGGTGTTAGGATGCCTTCTCCAATAATCAATGAAGTTAATGTCATAATAGCAATAGAAGGGTTTTCAAAGAGGATCTCTTTTCCAAAGTCTCCTTTATGCTCAAAGCCCTCTGAAGCTCTGGAGTAAGTAGTTTGAGCTTGAAATTCGATATGTGCTCATCTTCTAGCGGTTGACAATTAGGAAGTGAGTTTACACTAGCATGCCTACTTATCAGTGAATATAGAGCAAATGTGCCTCCTAGATTGACATTTTTGGGAAAAATATGAATCAGAAATCCACCAATCAATTCAGCCATAGCACTTGAATGCCACAGAAGTAATCTAGGAAAGAAAGACATCATACCTTCCCCATTGTCATTAGCTTTAAGCACTATAAAGATGTATTTTGCCGGAGGTAGAAGAGCTATGGTGTACATAAATAGAGATAAAGCCCCTAATATGTCAATATCCGATGTTATATCCACTTTGCCGAACACATCACTGAAAACACACAAAGGGCTTGTCCCCAAGTCACCATATACCACTCCAAGTGTTTGACTTGTCATGTCTACATCTATCTAATGCATCACCATCAAGAACGTGCCCCATCCCGGTAAATTGAACCAATTATCAATTAGCTCAATCCATTCTAAACTACAAACCAGTAAACCACCCAACAGAAAAAATAGGCAATTTACAGACAATAAAAACTGTAATTACCTTTGGAGCGGTGATTCCAGCAATCTCCATGGCTTCAACATCAAAGGAATCAACCCTTCTAGGCTTCTTAACAAGCCTCCTCCTAAGAAACTCAGAATTGGAATTTCTGAACTCATTTTCATCAAACTCATTCTGTGGCAATGTGTAACGGCCCGAATATAAATATCCGAGATAAGTTTCGAAGGTTGGATACCTTCGTTCGGATGTTGCAATTCAGGTACGGGTCGAGGTTTCAAACCTCTAAAGATCAATCAGTATTCAAAGCGGGGATTTCGAACCCCAATCAATCGAAATCACGGAAATTCAATTCAAATGAAAGTAAAGCGGAAGTAAGATTTAGATACAAGAGCCACGGCAGAGCCGGGTCAAAACCAAAACATATATTCTAAAGTTGTATAGCCAAATTAGCGGGGTTAGTCAGATTCTTTGCAATCGCCGGGGGATTTTCCCACGCCATAGAGACAGGGAGCAATCATACCTAAAAACAAGTAGTGCAAGCGGGATCAGACCGAGACCCCAACACACCCTGTCCTGCAAGCAAATATACACATACGCTAATATAAAGATGATGCAAATGCGGAAATTAAATCACACTAACATGATCCTAATTTACAATATACAAGAAAAGAACTCTAAAGGCGCCCAAAGAATGTCAAGTGGCATATCCCTCTCCTACCTCTGCACCCCTTCCCGTTAGTGCAGAGACTGGCCAGTTCGGTGCTATAGCATAGCAATATCCTCGTGGTGGTTCACTCACCACGGTATCATCATATCATATCATATCATCTCTTGCCCGATGGTGCTGGGCTATCATATCATGCTCATATCGACTCGATAGACTCAGGGCACCCGATGGGGCTGGGCTACCCTATGACCCTAACAGAGACTCTAGGACTATCACAAATAACGGCCGTTCTGTTTACATACGCATAAAGAAATAGAATGCTCAATCACAAGTGCAATCCTATCATGATACTACATGGCATGCTTTAATGCTTATGCAACACCTAGTATGTCATATATTCACAAGCAGGTATTCTCTTTCGAATCTGAGTAAGCCCATAAAGGAACTTACCTGAATAAGCCGAACAACAGAGAAACAAGGCAGAAGCAGAGTCCAAGTAATGAATCATCCAATAGTAAGCAATGTCCAACATGTCACAATCACCTAATAACATACAAATGCATAAGTCTATCTAGTTCACACAAGGCGCCCCTAACTATCATACATATCTTCACATATCTCGTTTTGGATCATTCCATCTTATCTCATCATAATTCCAATATCATTCCATGTTCATCTCATCTCATCATCTCATTTTCAAAACAATCTCTCAAAGAACTCAACTTAGAAAATCAAACAATTCTTTTTAAAATCGCTTATCCAAATCCCGACATTAAACACTTAGGCCTTAAAACCAATTTCCCAAAATCATATTATAGAAATCATTCCGGCATGTTTCTTATTTCAAAAACATTATATAAATAATTCCCAATACTAAATCATCAAAATAATTGTATGCTCACAAATAATATTTATAAATCAAAACCAACAATTCACTTTAAAAATTCCTAACCCACATATTTAAATCCTCATGAAATGCATCACATATAAATAATCCAATTAATACTATTTTAAAACAAATAAACAATATATAAAGATTAATTTCCAGAATATTATAATTATAACCAAATCCCAAAATAATAATAATATTCAAATATTTAACACTTACTATCCATATAATCTCAAAACAAAAAACCATAAATATATTTATAACCCGATATCAATTAATATTACTTTTAAAACCTTTTAAAATATATATATATAATTTTCAGAACAAATAAAGATATACATTTATTTTCCTAAAAATCAGAAATAACAACAAAATATAACGTATATATATATAAATAACATAACAAATATATATTCTAACGAAAATTAAACACAACAACAACACACATATATATAACCCATAACAAAAACCCACTCAGAAATAAAACCCAGCCCAACCGAAATCAAACCCAGCCCATTGGTTTTAACACAACCCGGATCCCCATTCAAGCCCAACCCCTTGGTTTTTTGCTGAAGGAACAAGCCCACAAACCCAATCCAATTCCAACTCTCTCTCTAGCTCGGCATCAGAAAAGGAGGAGGGGCCCAGGCGCTGATGTGGAGCAGTGGAGGTGGGACCCACGAGTCTCCTTCTTCCTCCTGGGCACGCATGTGTGAAAAGGGCACCCGCCGGAGTTTGTTCGAAAAAGAAACGAAGCCGCCCTCCTGCTTTCGCTTCTCGCTCTCGCACACTCTCTCCCCTCCCGGAATCAAGTTAACAAAGACGCTACTAGATAGGAAAACAAAGTTGGAAGGAACGCTCACCGAGAGGGATGAAATTGGCGGTCGTCAGAGTCGCTTGAGGTCCGATTGGGCTTATCGGAGATGAATCAACACCGGATTGGCCGGTCTCGAATAAAAAAAACAGGGCGACGAGGGAGGTTCGGGGCAGCTCGTGGCTCCGAGGTGTTTCTGGGCTGCTCAGCTCGGCCAGGCGTCGTAGAAGAAGACCCGTGGTGCTGCTGCTAGGTGGTTCTCCTCGGCAAAAAAGAGCTCGGAGCTCGGGGCTGCAACGTCCATGGTGGTCGGCGACGGCGGCTGAGGAGGTGAGGTGGAGGTGTGGTGGATGGCTCGAAATGGAGTAGTAGGAGGGGATAAGGGTGGGTTTGTGAGGGTTTTCAGAAATTGAAAAAGGGGAGGAGGGGGGAGCAATTTGGTTTGTGTGGGGGGTTTCTGAAATGGTGTAAGGTAGGGGAAGAAGACAAGGAAGCTGCAGGCTAGGAGGGGACCAGCCGAGAGAGAGAGAGGGGGAGAGAGAGAGAGAAAAGAATGAAAAGGAGAAAAGAAAAATAGTATGAAGTGGGCCCCACACACAAATTTGAAATTCCGACACTCGATCCCAATTCCGCTCCCTCGAACGAATTCCCGACACTCGACAATTCAAATCAAATTTTAAATCGTCTCGGAACATAAATTAATTTTATTAATACCCGGAACTCGAAAGCGAAAATCAAATCCCGTCAAAATCCAAATTTCAAATGATGCCGGAAGGACTTTAAAATTGAACTTGTGCTCGAGGACGACTTTTTCTCCGCTTTTACAAATTGTATTTAATAATAATAAATTTAATTAAAATAATAAAATATAATATATATAAATTATATTCCGCCTTTACATTTATCCACCTCTAAAACACAAGTCTCGTCCCCGAGACTAAAATCATTTAAAGCAATGGGATGAGGTTCTAAATCGGTGAGTCCGAGGACCATGTCCAAGGATCTTGCAATCATCTCGGTTGCGTCTTCCGGGATTCTCACAACATCCCGGTCACGGTCGTGACATCTCCAATTGGTCTTGTCAAGTGTGTAATAAGCGCCCTTATCACATCCTTGCTTCGACGTTTCGGAAGTATCACCACTCTAAAAGTATTATATCGTCCGACTAGGTCTTAGCAAGCAATCTATAAGCGCCCCTATAAAATGCTTGTATCCACTTCGTGAGACGTCATAATGTAAATCCAGTTCGTAAAACCTCAAAGCGTTTGTAAATGGAAATATTGTCATCCAAATCATTGAAACTCTCAACTTCTTTAAAACTCCAAATTGGTCCTTTTTAAAACCGCTCAAAATCGTCAAATTCAACGTTTAATTAAGTAGCTTTACACCAAAACAAGTGAAATCCTTTCAATCAAGATTTCGTGATTGAAAGGATTTCACACCTCTTCCCACCAAGCACTCTCCCTAACAATCCACCCCTAAGACTCCAACCCCTATCTCTGTTTTCACACTCGAGCACCCCTGTATACTATGGTTCCGATATCCGCAAAGTCATTTCTTACACTTTTCACACTTCCCAAGATATCACAACATCATGCCCTACTAACCACGCATCTTCTATAAAATTTTCTCGGTCACTACCTAACTAGCCTATTCCTAACCACACCCCTATCAAAAATTCACCTAGGATCTCATCGAAACCACCAAGCATTACCTCTTATAATTCCCGAACTCACTCGGTCCAACCTAAGTCAACACCCCTCTTTTGCAACTTTCCCCTTACCACCGTCAATCATTCTAATCACTCAAAACCTTTCTCCACTCTCTGACTACTCTACCAAAAGGACCTCACTCACATGTTCAAAGAAGAAGCAATCATGGACATTATTGCACATAAGGACTACATCATATCAACTAGCATTTATATTAAATAGCATCATTAGTTCATCATTAGATATTGCAACATGTATCAAAAGTCTTAATTTACCGTCATGCTTAACGAGTATTGTAAAACATCATATATGAATATGGTCAATTCAAGCTAGCAAGTTTCATCATAATCTTATCAAATAAACAGTTCAGGTTCTCAGCATTTGCAGTTCATACTTTTAAAGGCAAGAAATGTAGATCATGCTTGACAGTTCAGAGCATCTATGCATCAAGACATCGGGCACATTAAAGCTGTAAGGCAATCGAATCATATCATCATAGTCAACAGACAATCAAGCAACAGTCATCACCAAGTCATCACAACAACAAGCAACTTTCAACATCAAGTTAGTGCAATATCACCATCAACAAGTTCAGAAAGGATTAGCAATCCGAATGAAGGACACTCCCACTTGCAAGTCATATCGTACTCAATAATCGCAACCCTCGAAGCGAGCTTGTTCCGTCGACTTGTCGATCCTGAGGCCCGTGGGTTATGGGCCCACGCTTCCGCTGCGCTGCTCTATCACTATCTAACATTCCGTCCCCTCTTCTATGCGGTCGCTCATCCCATGTATCGCGTAGGAGTTTAGGTTAGCGGAGATAGAGGGAGTGACAAGAGTGGACAACCCAACGTTTCTCTTGGAGACAAAATGAACCAAAGCTAAAGATGACACGACTAGAGACAAGACTCTGACCCGAGAATAGTAACGATGCCCTTAAGAAAGTCTATTAAGTTACAATTGTGACAGCAAACACGAAATCATCATAGAGCATATCAATCACACTAACCCACACTAACATGTACCTATCTCAAGGAGAACAACATGCGTATTCATTCCAAAAGACACAATCAAGTCCTACACTGATGCATGCGAGACGAGCTAGTAATTTATTATTCCATGAAAGCTGATATGCCCAGTAATTTCAAGCAATTTATGTGGAGCCAGTAATGGTCATGCGGTGTTTAACGAGGATGGCAGGTATCATTTATATGAAAAATGAACGAGCATGGTATACACGTCAACAATTGAGATCAAATATAGCATGGGGAGGTGCATCATAATAATCAAACTAAGCATCATACGAGAATACATAAGGGCGGCATAGTAATCATCACATCTAACAAAAAGGATCATATAATAGGTCAAGAATGGCATGTAATCATACGATGGGATATACTAAAGAAGCATAGGTCCTATATGATGCTAGTGATACATGATAGGCATGGGCATAGTCAGGAATGATTAAATGAGTTCAATATAATGTACATGAAAGAAAAAGAATCACCATAGAGTAAACAAGATAACATCACGAGCGATAGATTATAATCATGCTAGGAATGAACCATCATATGACACATAAACGGTACAATAACTATCACATTATAGGACAAGCACGACATGTACTCATTTAGCGGGTCACATTGGAAGTCATAAGCTCTACATGATACTAGTAGCACACATCGAACATGAATACCATTAAAGTCATTTAACTAGATTCATTCCAATATTCATGTGTTATGCATATGCAAAATCATGATACAGGGAGCAGGTGTGTGATCATGCGAGGTGTCGAGTCATACGTTCATGCAAGCACGAGAGGATATCACAGAGTAAGAGAGGGGTACCACCGAGCGAGAACATGTAATCATGCTAGAATTAACCATCACAGAAGCAAGTCGATCTTCGAATCCAATATCACTCTTGTCAGGATGAGTAAAACATTTTAAGAGGATAAAGAGAGGGAAGAACCACACTATCAGGGACCTATTTCAAGAGAGAATGAACAGTAATGCAAGCAGGGCATAAATGTGCATAAGTCATAACCAAGGGTTCTACATGTTACTAATGACTCAACATGACATATGATACATACATACACTTGATTGATTAACACAACAATAGGCAAGAGTTCAGTCGATCACATTCCAACGTTATCGTAGCATGAGAGGAAATGTAACGATGTATAATATAAGTCTAAGTAACGGGCAATATGACGAGAATATGGGGTTATGGGTTCAAATTAATGTATACTGGGATAAAACATGTATTTATCAAGACTCATTCACACTAACATATCCTCACTTTAGCACACATAACAATACTAATCATAGCATAATCAACAATAGTTAATCTAAGGAAGACAAAATAGATGGGCGTGCTATAGATTCTTGTCACAAAAGGAATGATAAGCATCGACACGTCATCACCTACCATGCTAAGGAGATCAATTATGTGAATTCATACAAGGAAGAGCTTATCACACTATCATGGACCTAATCCAGGAGAACAACAATCATGCCGGTTCACATTAGGGGGTTCAAGCTTTCGATCAATCATACGATTAATAGGCCAAGTAAACAGGCTATAACAACATACAATCATGATAGAGGGAAAGACACAACACGAGACTTAAGCAATGGGACAAGCATGGGTACAAAATGTCATACAACTACGAATTCACATTAAAGATCATCACCATAACATGCACTGAGAATTTCATAGCATATAAGGCATGTTGACATCAAATTATAACTCGTATCCATCAAGTAAGGGACTCACCCTATCATGATACTAGAACTGAACGATCGCACTATCATGAACCTATTCACAGAGAGGGCATCAATTATATAACTTCCTAGCATAGGACATATATATTCGTGCCCTAGTATGACAATGCAATATACCAAGTAGATCATGTCGGGATTGATATGTATATAATAAATGTAGCGCGAACCCATACAATAGTCATTATGTACATCAAAGCACATAAGCAAAATTTAACACTAAGGGTCAATCTGTAGGTCAAGGGGTAGTACCACATAGTATCACACAATCATGGACGGAGCAACCAAGATAACCCGATAGAGGTCCATAAGGGCAAACATTGACTCTTCTCAACTGACTCATCACCCCATCTTTCCCGTGATACTCGGATACGACTTTTTATGGCAAGAAGACACGGGTTGATCGTCATAAGAATCAAGAAGGACAGGCCCATAAACATCTCACTCTCTAACTCGGAATTACATCAAGGACCATCTTCCAATACTCCCTCGGACAACCCTCATATTCAATCATGATTCCCGACACAATGTGTTTACCAACCCATTTCCCCGCGGAAGAAACTGACATCCGGGAGAAAGACTCGATAGAACCGTCAAGGGTTAACATAGTGGAAGGGCTGTCTCACACAAGCTGGGCTTGACCATATAGGAAGAAGAGTACTCCCGTTATCCCGTTTGCACAGATCATTCAATATTTATTCAATAGTTAGAACATAACAATCAAATCTTTAGCACATCAAGCACTCAACATAGAATCAGTCGACGCCAAGTATAACGACCTCCTTGGAGTCTTCCCGACCCATCTGTAAAGAACAAGCTAATATTTCGCCTACCCATTCCCAACTACATCCAATAGGGATGGTCTAGCGCCCTTCCTACCCTCTTGATCCCTTATTAGTTGGTTTTCCTCTTTTATCATATGCCAAGTTCACATTTAGTCCAATTGAGTTAGGCATATTAAGTTCATTTTGACCCTTTAAAACGCTTTCAAATCTTTCGAAATCCATGGGCAGTTTTCCAAAACATACACTCGACCCTAGCGTACCCGAATTTCACAACCTGACTCTGATACCAACTTTGTAACGGCCCGGATATAAATATCCGAGATACGTTTCGAAGGTTGGATACCTTTGTTCGGATGTTGCAATTCAGGTACGGGTCGAGGTTTATAACCTCTAAAGATCAATCAGTATTCAAAGCGGGGATTTCGAACCTTAATCAATCGAAATCACAGAAATTCAATTCAAATGAAAGTAAAGTGGAAGTAAGATTTAGATACAAGAGCCACGGCAGAGCCGGGTCAAAACCAAAACATATATTCTAAAGTTGTATAGCCAAGTTAGCGGGGTTAATCAGATTCTTTGCAATCGCCCGGGGATTTTCCCACGCCATAGAGACAGGGAGCAATCATACCAAAAAACAAGTGGTGCGAGCGGGATCAGACCGAGACCCCAACACACCCTGTCCCACAAGCAAATATACACATACGCTAATATAAAGATGATGCAAATGCGGAAATTAAATCACACTAACATGATCCTAATTTACAATATACGGGAAAAGCACTCTAAAGGCGCCCAAAGAATGCCAAGTGGCATATCCCTCTCCTACCTCTGCACCCCTTCCTGTTAGTGCAGAGACTGGACAGTTCGGTGCTATAGCATAGCAATATCCTCGTGGTGGTGCACTCACCACGGCATCATCATATCATATCATATCATATCATCTCTTGCCCGATGGTGCTGGGCTATAATATCATGCTCATATCGACTCGATAGACTCAGGGCACTCGATGGAGCTGGGCTACCCTATGACCCTAACAGAGACTCTAGGACTATCACAGATAACGACCGTTCTGTTTACATACGCATAAAGAAATAGAATGCTCAATCACAAGTGCAATCCTAGCATGATACTACATGGCATGCTTTAATGCTTATGCAACACCTAGTATGTCATATATTCACAAGCAGGTATTCTCTTTCGAATCTGAGTAAGCCCATAAAGGAACTTACCTGAATAAGCCGAACAACATAGAAACAAGGCAGAAGCAGAGTCCAAGTAATGAATCATCCAATAGTAAGCAATGTCCAACATGTCACAATCACCTAATAACATACAAATGCATAAGTCTATCTAGTTCACACAAGGCGCCCCTAACTATCATACATATCTTCACATATCTCGTTTCGGATCATTCCATCTTATCTCATCAAAATTCCAATATCATTCCATGTTCATCTCATCTCATCATCTCATTTTTAAAACAATCTCTCAAAGAACTCAACATAGAGAATCAAACACTTCTTTTAAAATCGCTTATCCAAATCCCGACATTAAACACTTTGGCCTTAAAACTAATTTCCCAAAATCATATTATAGAAATCATTCCGGCATGTTTCTTATTTCAAAAACATTATATAAATAATTCCCAATACTAAATCATCAAAATAATTGTATGCTCACAAATAATATTTATAAATCAAAACCAACAATTCACTTTAAAAATTCCTAACCCACATATTTAAATCCTCATGAAATGCATCACATATAAATAATCCAATTAATACTATTTTAAAACAAATAAACAATATATAAAGATTAATTTCCAGAATATTATAATTATAACCAAATCCCAAAATAATAATAATATTCAAATAATTTAACACTTACTATCCATATAATCTCAAAACAAAAAACCATAAATATATTTATAACCCGATATCAATTAATATTACTTTTAAAACCTTTTAAAATATATATATATATATATATAATTTTCAGAACAAATAAAGATATACATTTATTTTCCTAAAAATCAGAAATAACAACAAAATATAACGTATATATATATATATATATAAATAACATACCATATATATTCTAACGAAAATTAAACACAACAACAACACACATATATATAACCCATAACAAAAACCCACTCAGAAATAAAACCCAGCCCAACCGAAATCAAACCCAGCCCATTGGTTTTAACACAACCCGGATCCCCATTCAAGCCCAACCCCTTGGTTTTTTGCTGAAGGAACAAGCCCACAAACCCAATCCAATTCCAACTCTCTCTCCAGCTCGGCATCAGAAAAGGAGGAGGGGCCCAGGCGCTGATGTTGAGCAGTGGAGGTGGGACCCACGAGTCTCCTTCTTCCTCCTGGGCACGCCTGTGTGAAAAGGGCACCCGTCGGAGTTTGTTCGAAAAAGAAACGAACCTGCCCTCCTGCTTTCTCTTCTCGCTCTCGCACACTCTCTCCCCTCCCGGAATCAAGTTAACGAAGACGCTACTAGATGGGAAAACAAAGTTGGAAGGAACGCTCACCGAGAGGGATGAAATTGGTGGTCGTCGGAGTCGCTTGAGGTCCGATTGGGCTTATCGGAGATGAATCAACACCGGATTGGCCGGTCTCGAATAAAAAAACAGGGCAACGAGGGAGGTTCGGGGCAGCTCGTGGCTCCAAGGTGTCTGGGCTGCTCAGCTTGGCCAGGCGTCGGAGAAGAAGACCCGTGGTGTTGCTGCTGGGTGGTTCCCCTCGGCAAAACAGAGCTCGGAGCTCATGGCTGCAGCGTCCATGGTGGTCGACAACGGCGGCTGAGGAGGTGAGGTGGAGGTGTGGTGGCTGGCTCGAAATGGAGGAGAAGGAGGGGATAAGGGTGGGTTTGTGAGGGTTTTCAGAAATTGAAAAAGGGGAGGAGGAGGGGAGCAATTGGGTTTGTGTGGGGGTTTCTGAAATGGTGTAAGGTAGGGGAAGAAGACAAGGAAGCTGCAGGCTAGGAGGGGACCAGCCGAGAGAGAGAGAGAGAGAGAGAGAGAGAGAGAGAGAGAGAGAGAGAGAGAGAGAGAGAGAGAGAGAGAAAGAAAGAAAGAAAAGAATGAAAAGGAGAAAAGAAAAATAGTGTGAAGTGGGCCCCACACACAAATTTGAAATCCCGACACTAGATCCCAATTCCGCTCCCTGGAACGAATTCCCGACACTCGACAATTCAAATCAAATTTTAAATCGTCTCGGAACTTAAATTAATTTTATTAATACCCGGAACTCGAAAGCGAAAATCAAATCCCGTCAAAATCCAAATTTCAAATGATGCCGGAAGGACTTTAAAATTGAACTCGTTCTCGAGGACGACTTTTTCTCCGCTTTTACAAATTGCATTGAATAATAATATATTTAATTAAAATAATAAAATATAATATATATAAATTATATTTCGCCTTTACACAATGGAGCATCTTCAGGGGCCACTTCACTTCCATCTACCATCTGGAATAATCACCTCCATCAACACCACTAACCCCCACCTCTCCCAAATCGTTCTCCTCTATCATGTCTCTCTCCATTTTGGGCTTTTACAATGAAGTCTGACCTAGTTCAAATTAGGGTTTTGTGTAACTCCTCCGGATGATAAATGATAACGAAAACCCTTCACAATTCGCCTCACCCCCTTCTTATTGATGCGATCAATTTGGGGTTTTGCTTACCGAGAAAGATAAAAAACAAACAGGAAACGGAAATGAGTTGTTTGTTAGGGGAATTTCAGTTAAGTGGTGGAGCTGTGGAGGGGGAATTGTCGGCGGCGATGGCCCCTGTGAGAAAGAAAATGGTATCACAGTAGCCGTTGACTGGTGGTAGATGTGGTGGCTTGCCTGTGGCATCGATGGTGGTGAACCGATGACGAACCGGAAAAACAGAAGAAGAGCTGACGAGACTTAAAAAATTAAAAAAAAAAAAAGACAAAACGTTAAATACTTTTATTGTATTTTTTAGGGAAAACTAATTAAAATACCCTCACCTTTGGGGATATGGTAAAAATATATCCTCAACTTTCAAATGTAATATAAATATTCCGACCTTTGAGGGTAGTGGTAATATATTACCACGGGTTTTCTCACGGGTCAAAAATGCTGACAAAGCAGCCTGCGTGGATTTTTTGACATGGTTTTCTTGAACGGTTTCCTTAGGAAAAAAAATAAAAAGTTGGACCGGGTTCATACCCAGCGCCTTTTCATCCCTCCTATCTTCTTCCGTGGTCGCCTCTTGAACTGTCTTCTAGGTCTTCCAGGCAGCTCATGGTTCCTCTTCAATGGCAGTCTTCCTCCCTCGTGGTCGCCTATCTTGAGCTGTCTCTCTCACATCTTCTTCCTCTTTGATTCGTTCACAACCTTGGGTGAGTAAGTTTTAATTTGTTTTTCGCCTCTTCGTTGTTGTTGTTATTGTCGGTTTAGTTTTGTTGTCTGTTTAGTGTTAGAAATAGTCATGTTGTGTTAATTTGAGGCAATTTTGACTAGATTAGTTGCTCGGTTGAATCAATTTCGTTTTTTTCGGGTTTAATTTTGTTGTCAGTTTATTTTTCCTAAGGAAACCGTTCAAGAAAACCCAATTTTAGTGCTAATTTGTAAAAATGCTTTCACGCAGGCTGCCTTGTCATTATTTTTGACCCGTGAGAAAACTCGTGGTAATATATTACCACTACCCTCAAAGGTCAGGATATTTTTATTACATTTGAAAGTTGAGGATATATTTTTACCATACCCTCAAAGGTGGGGGTATTTTAATTAGTTTTCCCTATTTTTTATCACATTGATCGTTGACTACTTGACTCATACTTATTTCATACTTGCTAGTCAAAAGTATGACCCTATAAAAACAAACTATTATAAATCTCGCGCCATGGCGCAATTTTTTTATAAATAAAATCTTAATAATAAAATAAATTAATATTATAAAATCAAATAACATATTAATAAAAACTTATCATAAAATAAGAAAGGTAGGTTTAATAAATTAAAAACCACTAAAAAATTTACCATAAAAGTATCTTAGAAATCATTTTAAAAATTATTTTCAAAACAATTATTATTATTTAACGTAGTATTATATATAGACATAGATATTTTATGTCTCCCTTATTGGTTAATCAAACAAATAAATAAATGAAAATCATTGCAATTTTTTTAAATTTTTTTATAAATATGGAGTATATATTAACATACTAATTTTAATTTTAACTTAATGTTTTGAATTAAATAAAATGATTAGAAAATAAAAAATATTTTAAGGAAATAAAAAAATTCCTTTTATAATTTAATTGGTTGAAAACCCGACGATTAATATGGTGATCACATTATAAAAAATGGCTCTCATTTAAAGTATTATAAAGATATAGATCGTAACATAGTTTAAAAAATTTATATAAATATATATTAATATATTGATTTGAATTTGAATTAAACCCATTGATTAGAAAATACAAAAAATTTAAGGAAATAAAAAAAATTTTATTTATAATTTGATTGGTTGAAAACCCTATAATTAATATGGTGATGACACCTCATCAAAAATGGTTCTCATTTAAAGTATTATATAGATAGATATAGATAGACTTGTCAATCGGGTTATTCGGGTTGGGTTCGGGTCGGATCATTTCGGGTTTCGGGTAAAACGGTTCCCGGGTAGATCCGGGTTAACTTGAATTCGGGTTTGACCTAGTTTCGGGTCAAATCGAGTTGATTTCGGGTTTATCAATTTTTTCTTTTTTAAATAAAAAAATTCATGATTTGGTAAATTTTCAATAATTTTAAAATGCTAAAATTAAAGACGTGGTTCATAAGTTATAGTGCTTGTAATTATATACTATATCTGATCTAATATATTTGATTTTTATTATTTCTCGTAATTTTTAATAAAATTTTAAAATATATAGAATATCAAAATTTTAAATAATTTTTTTTTAAAATAATATCATGCAATTAATAAGCATAGAATTTTTTTTAATATTTTAATATTTTTTAGAGTTTTTATCTTCTTAAAAATGTGATGAAAATGTAAAGGCCGAGATTTTTAAATATTATTTTTATAATTATAGATTTTATTTTCGATTTTCGATTTTATTTAATTTCTAAAACTATGAAAATTTTTGAATATTCCGTCCTCAAGCAAGCGATTTATTTTATCCTTTCGAGACAAATTTCGGCAAGAACCTAATATTTGATTTGCAATGAATTTATTTTCCGCTTTATTATTTTGTGGCTTGAAAATATTTTTGAGTTTTGTTATTTAATTAGGCTTCGAATAATTATTTTAAATTTATTTTACATCGTGTCGGGTTAATGTCGGAAAGCAGATTACAGAATTTATTTCCGGGTATATAAGTTGACTTTTATCCCAATTAATACCCTCCCCTTCTTAGCCACCCTAAAACCCCCTACTACTAGCTACCCCCATTTCCCATACAACCAGCTTCACTTCCAGCCTCCATCCGACACTACCTCCCTTCCATCTCTCTTTACACTCTTCACCCCTACAACCCTCTCCTACCCCTATTGCATCTGTAAAAGCCCATCTCACCCCTCTTCATCAGTCACCACCCGTCACCACGTACCATAGACCCCTAACCTCCTCACCTCTGATTTCTTCCTCTTCCCTCATCTTTCCCTCCTCGGTTTTCCAATTAAACAAACCCAAACAATCAACCCTTCCCCGGTGGCCGAACCAAACATCACCTCCACTCACCCTCCTTTGCTGCCAGCAACATCACCTTGCCTCCTCCTCCTTTGTTCTACAACAGTCCCCAAGCACATGAATCTGAGCTCTAACCCCCCGCTCTATTAACCAAGCAAACACAATCTTTTAATTTTAAACACAACACCCCTTTTCTTTAAAAACAACCTTAAGCTCCCCTTCATTCAAGCTTCCACTCACTTCGTTCCGACTTTTCCTCACCGAATCCGCCACCCGAAGCCACCAGTCCTTTTCCAGCTGAGCAATACCAAGCCGAAGGCAAGCCCGTCCGAGCCCGAACCGAACTTCCAACAAGCTCCGACGAACCTCGGTGAGCCTCCTTCCTTTCATCTTCTTTCCTAGTCTTTAGGGTCCTTGTTGTCCTTGAATCCTTGTTTTCGGGGGAAGAGTGACGCCACTGTTGAGCAAGAGGGCTCGAGCGAGGACGAGTGAGAGCGGGCGAACGAGGGTGACTGCGAGCAGGGTGATGGGGCGGGCAAGGGAGGTCGCTGGCGAGTGCGAGCGGGAAGAGAGTGGCAATATGAGGGCGGTTAGGGCCAGGATGACTGTGAGGGCAGCACAAGCGATAGTTGGGCAAGGCAGGGGAAACAGGATGAAGAGGGACGACGCGAGGAAGAAGATGGTGGGGCCCGGACGTTTATTTTTTTATTTTTTTTTTATTTTGTTCAAACTGAAAAAGGAAGGAAGTGAGAAAGAGAGTTGGGCTGGACAGTTGGGCCGGGAATTTTTAATGAGTTTTGGGACGGGAATTAGTTTGGGGAGAATTGGGCCTATTTCATTGGTTATGTTTTAATTTCATAACAAAAAATGGAGAATAAATTGAGTCCGGTTCAAGAGTCAATCCGAGTTGATTTATTTATTTATTTGGTCATTTATTTATTTACTATTATTTGATTATTTAAATTCGGTTAAATTATTTTATTATTTAATTAATTTCAGATTTATATAAATGTTAGATAAAATACTTTGTGGGTAAATATTGATGAATATGTCAATATTTAAATGGTTCATTTTTAAGCATACTATTTAAGACATTAAGTGTTGAAAATTATTTAAAACTTTAGGATAATAATGTTCGAAGGAAAATTAATTTGCCGGGAATATTTAATATTATATTATGAGACTATGCGATGGTATGGCTTGATGATGATAAATGAGTTTCTTTTAGCTTTAGTTACTTCTGTGTAGCGGTAAATGGGTCCCTTTGTGCTTAGACTTATAATTGTTGCTTATTAAATGGTTAGGTGAACAGTGACATGATTGGCTTGCTTACTGCTGGTTTATTGCTTTTGCTGTTCTGCTATTCCAGGTAAGTCCTCCGGGACTTACTTAAGTTAGAACCTCATGACTGATGTGTCATATAGTATGTAGGAATTATAATATAATGTCATGTAGTAGCATGCCTAGGTTCTGCATTAACATATGAGCATACGTATTCTGAATGCGATTGGTAGATACGACCGTAAGTTGTGAGTCTAGAGTCGTTGCTAGGGTCATAGGACAACCCAGCTCCATCGGGTTTGTCCTGATAGAGTCATCTGAGAGCATGATTTACTGAGTTATATATATGAATGCGGCGGTGACCGAGTGTCCCACGCCGGCTGGGGTGTGGACTGAGGCATGAGATATACTGCGGCACCGACCGAGTGGTCTGGCCCCGACCGAGGCAGACATCCGACCCCGGCTGAGGTACGGATATGAGAGAGATACCCGCCCCAGTTGAGGCATGGGTTTTGAGAGATTGGGACATGCCACTTGGCATTCTGTGTGGGCCCATTAACTGCATTTCTTTCATTATTTATAAATTGTTAGCATGCTTGTGTGTTTAATGTTTTCGTACTGCATTAGAGCATCCTTTATTTAGGTATAGGCATATTATATGTCCTCAGCGAGGTCTTCAGGGCCCGCATGAGTGGCTCGACCTTGACTCGTGGTATAGTTTCAGGTACTTGATCCTTGCTTGTTCCGTGCTTCCATGACGACGGTTTCTTTTGGGACGTTCAGCTGATCAAGAGATTGACTTAACACCAGACTTGACGTTTTCGATGTTTATGCCCATTTATTTTGGTTTTGACCTGGCTCTGCTGAGGCAAGTTGTGTCGTCGATTTCCTTTAATTATGTTTTGAACAAAAAATTGGTTTTGGAGCGACTTAATCAAGTAGGACAGGTTCGGGGTACCCAACAGCCCTATCGCGAATTTAGGGTGCGAAATCCCTTCTTTGAGCATTAAAAACTTTGTTTTAAAAACTCAACCCGTACTCGAATTGCAAGACCCGAATGAAGGTATCCAATCCTTCAAAACGTAACCCGAATATTTATATTTAGGCCATTACAAAGGTGGTATCAGAGCTTGGGTTGCACAATTCGAGTACAAATGGGTTGAAGTATGATTTTGGAAATCGCTCAATGTTTTCAATGGATTTTGAGAAGTTTTAAAGGGCAAAATTAATTTATTATGGATAAATTAACGAACAAAGCTTAATAAACTTGACTTAAAATAAGGAAAATCGGACAAGGGAAATCGAGTGGGTAGAAAGGCGCTAGTCCATCCCTATTGGATGTAGACTTGGGAAAGGGTAGGCAAAACTTAGCTTTGTACTTTACAGAGGGCCTGGAAGACTCCAAGGAGTTTGTACCGTGGTGGTTGGAGTAGTGGGGTTAGAATATAGAGGCCGAGAGGATAGTTGCCCCTTCTGTCAGTTGCCCCTCGAAGGTCTCCTTCTAGGTAGATTCTGTGACTTTATATAAATTGTGGCCGAGAGCGATCCCCTTCGAAGGGTATCAGATTCATCATTGCTGTTTGATTCTGTGTTGATTGCTATCTTTCGTGAGCAAGAAATTCTGTTTGTTAACTTTTTTGATATCTGTTGGCTATGAATTGAACTTCTGCGCGAATGGGATAACGGGGGAGCTCTTCCTTACTCTATAGTCGGGATTTCAGTTCTTGTGAGACATTCTTTTCCATTATTCAACTATCTGTGTCATTTTCTTTCCATTTTGCCTTTTGTTCAACAGATTTCTAGTTAAGGTTGAGGATTGTTGATGAGTGTCTATTCTTTTCATTCCGCTTTCTCTTCTCCCACCTCCTCCGATGTCCTTAAATGATGTCTTATCGATCATTTACTTTTCCTTTTTTTTCCTTCCTTTTCCTTTCCTTCCTTTCCTCTCCTTTACTATTCTTTTCTTCTTCCTCTTCTCTTTCTTTTATCCTTTTCCATAGATATTCTTATTGAGTCTTCTTGATGGTATTGCTGTTTTTCAACGGGAAATTGGGCCGGGACCTTGTTCTTAGTCTCGATACCTTCAATCTTGGTCCATAAGTGACTCCGTAAGTATTCTGGGTTGTCCGCTTGTGTCTCTCCCCTATCTTTGTTAATGTAGAACCTGTGTGTTATCTCTTTGGACGAACGACGACATGTGGGAAGGAACAACTACCCGGGCAACACAAAAATGGCGCAGTGGAAGCGTGGTGGGCTCATAACCTACAAGTCTCAGAACTGACGTCATCAACAGTATTGAAGGACGAGTACGCAGTGGATTCATAGATATGTCTTAGGAAGGAGGCATTCCCTATTCGAGCCACTAACCTTCCCTGTGATGATTGAGAATGACGATTGTGTGCGATAGGTCTAGATGTGATATGGTTTCGATGCGTTGATTGTTGTTGATGTACTAGCAAGCTATGACTTAGTGTGTGCAACTGATGATTTCCTTTTCTTTTCGTTCCTTCTCTTCTTCTTTCCTATTTATGAGGATTTAAGTTCTTTTGTGGGATAGTCTGGGGGGTAATAGGAGAGCTAGAAGTAGTAGGTTTGTTTTGATGATGGAGTGAGATAGAGTCATAGGAAGGAGATATTGGCTTAGTCAGGATTGAGTGAGTTCGTGGGCTGATAGGAGACGTTGGCTAAGGATTTTCAAATGAGCCTTCTAGGTAGGCCTTAGGTGGGACATAGGATGAGAATGACAAGATTTGTGGAAATAAGGTTGTAGTATAGGTGATTAATTTGGGTGAAGGATAGAGTAAATTCGTTTAGGTATCCTTGAGGGAAAATAAGAGTAGATTGGGCATGTTTGATTTAGGAGCTCTCGTAGGGAGTATGTGATAATAAGTAGGTTATCGTACTGGGAGTTGTAGTAATGTTGTCGAGGAGCGAATTGTGGATGACGCTAACGCTTGGGTGGCTAAGATGGCTTGAGGAATTGTAGACCTTGTGACTTAGGTTATTCGTATTGTGAGTAGGAGCGTCTATGGTAAGGAACGAATTATGGATATCGTTAAGGTTTGAGTGACTGGGACTACTTAAAATTTGTGGACCTTGGGATTCGAGTTGTTTATATGATAAAGGGCAGGAGGTGAGATCGATATTGAGGTTGCTCGTGGAAATTCAGGATACTTGCTAGAATTGCAATTAGAGGAATAATAGAGGCGAGATTGGATGTTTTTAGAATAGGAAGAAATTGTAATTGGCATGCGTGACAATGATTTGAATGTTGAGGTGCTAGGAAGAGAAAAATGAGATTTGAGGAATGGCCTATAGCGAAGAGAAGGTATGATTGATTGGGTTTAGAGATAGGAAGATTCTAAATGATGAATATGAGAACTAGTCCAGGTGGAGGACACGTGATACTAATAATCGCGGGAATTTGGGAATTCAATAAATTATAATGCCTTGGGTGAATTCTAATAAGAATGATATAGAATTTCTCTTGTGAGGAGGGTTAGTGCTTAAGGTCAGTAAGAGATAAGATGTCGTTGTTGAGGATTGAAGTCTAAGGTCAGTGAGAAGTATGCGGCAATAAGGAGGTAGTATGAGATGGCTTGAGAGCTCGTGATAGGTTAAGGATATAGTGAGATTTTAAAGCGGTGAATTAGTGTTTGGAGTGAGTAAAAAAATTATGAACTTTGGGAAATTAGGAAACACGATTCAGTTTAGAGATACCCTGATGAGTTGCTTAGGTAACACTTGTGCATTTGACCGCTTGGGAATAGGTGCAGTTGAGGAGAACTTGATGAATTATGATTTCGGGTTTAGCACTAGTTGGCTCTCTGGATTAGAATCTGGCGAATGCAGACGATTGAGTACTGATAGGACTTTTCGACATAGCTTAGTAAGGTGTTTGTGTTGTTCGGGATACGTAAGTAGCTTAGGAGATGAACCTTTGCTTGTGACATATTGAGGATATTGGATGTAGTGATGCCTTGTATGAGGTTGGGGAATAGGAGTTGGTTCTTTAGAGGTGGATTAGCAATGAATGTGCTTGCTGGTATGGGAAGTGAGATCAGGGTATGTAGGCATTTGAGAGTTCTCTCGTAGGGATACTGATCGGATGGAATCTTAAGGACATAGGTAGAATGAATGAAATTGGAAGAAAACACCTAGATTGCTCGCGCGCTTGATAGAGGTTTTGATGAGAGTTGGAGTATTGGGCTTGATTTATGACTTCTTGGAGAGTTGTGAGTTCGGAAGCATGAGCTTTGAGTTGTTAGGTAGGGAGTAGGATTTGAGAGCTTAAGATCATGAGTGGATTGATTCTTAGAGGACTCGTTGACCTGAGCTTTGAGGTACATACTGGATGAAATTGGAATAGGCTTGACCTTTATACTTGTGTGAAAGAAATTGAAGAGGACACCCATGAGTTTTGGTTATATGAGAAACGAGATGCGGTTGTACTTGATGAGGGATTAAACATGATTTGAGTTGGTGAACCTAGCTTAGGCTTGATCTTGGCTTCGGGGGTAGATGGTGATGTGTGAGTTGATGGTTGTGCTCTGTTTCGGTTGGTAATGACGTACATATTTTCTTGAATTTATGATCTGTTGATAATAAGATTTGATATGTTGCCAGTATGATAAATGAAATTCTCGTTATGAATAATTCTGCTATACTGAAATTTTGATATGACGATATTCGGTATGATGAACCTCGTTATGTAGATGTGTGATATTCTGATGTGTTATTGTTTGACATATGACGATATCGTGGGCTTTGAGAAGACGTTGGACCTTGTATTGGTGAATCTTGATAGAGTGACGTTGGTTATATTGATGTGTTGTTTGTGCTATAATTGATATGACAAGACTAGTTCTAAGAAATGAATCTAGGAAGTGGAATACGGGATTAGCCCTTAAAGGGGATGTTGCCACCTCTTGAAATTCTTGAAACCTGATGGACTTAAATAAGAGAAATGACTTGGATTTTGAAAGATCGAGCACGATTGAGAATTTGCTTGACCAACTTGAATTGAGAACCCTTTTGAAACTTTTTTCGACTCGAGTTTACATTATAATGTCCCACGAAGTGGATACAAGCAATTATAGGGGCACTTATAGATTGTTTGCTAAGACCTAGTGGAGACGTTATGATTTTTTTTAGTTATAATGTAACCAAGAAGTCGGGGTAAGGTTGTGATAGGGGCCCATATCACATTCTTGCTACGACCAATTGGGAATATTATGATCATGACGAAGATACTGCGAGGATCTCATAGGGGCACTTATGAGGTACTTACGGGATCAATGGCGTGATCCTCGGACTCACCAATTTTGAACTTCATCCCCTTGCTTTAAAAAGGATTTTAGTCTCGAGGACATGACTTGTTTTTAGATGTGGATGATGTAAAGGCCGAGATTTTTAAATATTATTTTTATAATTATAGATTTTATTTTTGATTTAAGATTTTATTTAATTTCTAAAACTACGAAAATTTTTGAATATTTCCGTCCTCGAGCAAACGATTTATTTTATTCTTTCGAGACAAATTCCGGCAAGAACCTAATATTTGATTTGCAATGAATTTATTTTCCGCTTTATTATTTTGTGGCTTGAAAATATTTTTGAGTTTTGTTATTTAATTCGTCTTCGAATAATTATTTTAAATTTATTTTACATCATGTCGGGTTAATGTCGGAAAGCGGGTTCCAGGATTTATTTCCGGGTATATAAGTTGACTTTTATCACAATTAATACCCTCCCCTTCTTAGCCACCCTAAAACCCCCGACTACTAGCCATTAGTCCCCCCCCCCCCCCCCCCGCCCCCCTCTTTTCCCATACAACTAGCTTCACTTCCAGCCTCCATCCGACACTACCTCCCTTCCATCTCTCTTTACACTCTTCACCCCTACAACCCTCTCCTACCCCTATTGCATCTGTAAAAGCCCATCTCACCCCTCTTCATCAGTCACCACTTGTCACCACGTACCATAGACCCCAAACCTCCTCTTCCCTCATATTTCCCTCCTCGGCTTTCCAATTAAATAAACCCAAACAATCAACCCTTCCCCGGTGGCCGAACCAAACATCACCTCCACTCACCCTCCTTTGCTGCCAGCAACATCACCTTGCCTCCTCCTCCTTTGTTCTACAACAGTCCCCAAGCACATGAATCTGAGCTCTAACCCCCCGTTCTACTAACCAAGCAACACAACACCCCTTTTCTTTAAAAACAACCTTAAGCTCCCCTTCATTCAAGCTTCCACTCACTTCGTTCCGACTTTTCCTCACCGAATCCGCCACCCGAAGCCACCAGTCCCTTTCCGGCCGAGCAATACCAAGCCGAAGGCAAGCCCGTTCGAGCCCGAACCGAACTTCCGACAAGCTCCAACGAACCTCGGTGAGCCTCCTTCCTTTCATCTTCTTTCCTAGTATTTAGGATCCTTGTTATCCTTCTTGTTTTCGGGGGAAGAGTGACGCCATTGTTGAGCAAGAGGGCTCGAGCGAGGACGAGCGAGAGCGGGCGAACGAGGGTGACTGCGAGCAGGGAGATGGGGCGGGCAAGGGAGGTCGCTGGCGAGTGCGAGCAGGAAGAGAGTGGCAATATGAGGGTGGTTAGGGCCAGGGTGACTGTGAGGGCAGCACAAGCGAGAGCTGGGCGAGGCAGGGGAAACAGGATGAAGAGGGACGACGCGAGGAAGAAGATGGTGGGGCCCGGACGTTTATTTTTTTTATTTTGTTCAAATTTGAAAAAGGAAGGAAGTGAGAAAGAGAGTTGGGCTGGACAGTTGGGCCGGGAATTTTTAATGAGTTTTGGGACGGGAATTAGTTTGGGGAGGATTGGGCCTATTTCATTGGTTATGTTTTAATTTTAGAACAAAAAATGGAGAATAAATTGAGTCCGGTTCAAGAGTCGATCCGAGTTGATTTATTTATTTATTTGGTCATTTATTTATTTACTATTATTTGATTATTAAAATTCGGTTAAATTATTTTATTATTTAATTAATTTCAGATTTATATAAATGTTAAATAAAATAATTTGTGGGTAAATATTGATGAATATGTCTATAGTTAAATGGTTCATTTTTAAGGCATACTATTTAAGACATTAAGTGTTGAAAATTATTTAAAACTTTAGGATAATAATGTTCGAAGGAAAATGAATTTGCCGGGAATATTTAATATTATATTATGAGACTATGCGATGGTATGGCTTGATGATGATAAATTAGTTTCTTTTAGCTTTAGTTACTTCTGTGTAGCGGTAAATGGGTCCCTTTGTGCTTAGACTTATAATTGTTGCTTATTAAATGGTTAGGTGATCAGTGACATGATTGGCTTGCTTACTGCTGGTTTATTGCTTTTGCTGTTCTGCTATTCCAGGTAAGTCCTCCGGGGCTTACTCAAGTTAGAACCTCATGCCTGATGTGTCATATAGTATGTAGGCATTATAATATCATGTCATGTAGTAGCATGCCTAGGTTCTACATTAACATATGAGCATACGTATTCTGAAAGCGATTGGTAGATACGACCGTAAGTTGTGAGTCTAGAGTCGTTGCTAGGGTCATAGGACAACCCAGCTCCATCGGATTTGTCTTGATAGAGTCATCTGAGAGCATGATTTACTGAGTTATATATATGACTGCGGCGGTGACCGAGTGTCCCACCCCGGCTGAGGTGTGGACTGAGGCATGAGATATACTGCGGCACCGACCGAGTCGTCTGGCCCCGACTGAGGCAGACATCCGACCCCGACTGAGGTATGGATATGAGAGAGATACCCGCCCCGGTTGAGGCATGGGTTTTGAGAGATTGAGACATGCCACTTGGCATTCTGTGTGGGCCCATTTACTGCATTTCTTTCATTATATATAAACTGTTAGCATGCTTGTGTGTTTAATGTTTTTGTACTGCATTAGAGCATCCTTTATTTAGGTATAGGCATATTATATGTCCTCAGCGAGGTCTTCAGGGCCCGCATGAGTGGCTCGACCTTGACTCGAGGTATAGTTTCAGGTACTTGATCCTTGCTTGTTCCGTGCTTCCATGACGAGGGTTTCTTTTCGGACGTTCAGCGGATCAAGAGATTGACTTAACACTAGACTTGACGTTTTCGATGTTTATGCCCATTTATTTTGGTTTTGACCCGGCTCTGCTGAGGCAAGTTGTGTCGTCGATTTCCTATAAACATGTTTTGAACAAAAAATTGGTTTTGGAGCGACTTAGTCAAGTAGGACAGGTTCGGGGTACCCAAAAGCCCTATCGCGAATTTAGGGTGCGAAATCCCTTCTTTGAGCATTAAAAACTTTGTTTTAAAAACTCAACCCGTACTCGAATTGCAATATCCGAATGAAGGTATCCAATCCTTCAAAACGTAACCCGAATATTTATATTTGGGCCGTTACAGAAAAATCAAAAATGAAATACTATCGATCGGAGGGAGTATTACACAATACAAATAAATATAAAATTTGATTTGAAAATGAAAGATCAAGTGATTGTAATTATAAAATGTAATAAATTGGAATCTCCGTAAAAAAAATTTATTCAATCGGTTCGCCGAGTCGATCGGGTAAAAATTACCGGGTCAATCGGGTCGCCGGGTCTAAACCCAAATGACCCGGAAAATTATCGGTTTTCGGGTTCGGGTCGAAACAAATTTCCGAGTCAAAATTTTCGGGTCTTGACCTAGATTTTTTCGGGCGTTTGGGTCGGGTCAATCGGGTCAGGTCGTGTTTTGACAGGTCTAGCTATAGATGATTAGAAAATAAAATTTTTTTAAGGAAATAAAAAAATTTCTTTTATAATTTGATTGGTTGAAAACCCTACAATTAATATGGTTATGACACCTCATCAAAATGGTTCTCATTTAAAGAATTATATAGATTGATTAGAAAATAAAAATATTTTAAGGAAATAAAAAAATTTCTTTTATAATTTGATTGGTTGAAAACCCTACAATTAATATGGTGATGACACCTCATCAAAAATGGTTCTCATTTAAAGTATTATATAGATTAATTAAAATACTATTTTATTGTTTAACCAACCACATTTGTGTATAATAAATGTGATGGGGGAGTAAAAAAAATTTTGATTGGGTATTTAAAGGTGGAAGTGACACTTCTTAATCTTTGTGTATATCTCTAAAACATCAAATATTTTCGATCGAATAGAGTATTTGTTTTCCATGCATTTAATTAAGTATTTATACGTGCTCATAAATTTTTAGAATAATAACAATAATAATTGTATTATTTTAAAAAGAATAAAGGCAGTCTTTTGAAAATTTCATTTATCAGAATAAAAAAAATAAACAAAAAATTATATAGTTAAAAAATTCCAGTCATTACATCACAAAAAAAAGATAAAACTTACTGTTGTGGTGTATTAAAATTATTATTACTACTACTATTACTATCAATATTATCATTATTACAAAAATAAAGTAGAATTGATTTGAGATACCTTAAGGGCACCTCCACTAAAGGCTTATTGATGACCAATGTTGTCGATTTCAAGCTTCAGGCCTTTTGTGACGCCAACTGGGCCAGTTGCCCGTTCTCTCAGAGGTCTATTAGTGGGTACTTGGTGTTTCTGGGTTCTAGCTTGTTGTCATGGAAGTCCAACAACAAGCCTTTGTTTCTTTATCTTCGGCCGAGGCAGAATATAGATCCATTCGTCGGGTGTGTACTGAGCTTGCTTGGTTCAGCAAGTTACTTGCTGAGCTTGATGTTCCAAACATCGCTCCAATTCCCATCCAATGCGACAATCAGGCCACTATCTACATCACTCGGAATCCCGTCTTCCATGAACGAACCAAACATATTGAGTTAGATTGCTACTTTGCCAGAGAAAAGTTTCTTGAATGATTGATTACTTTGTCCCACATCTCTACTCAGTCTCAACTGGCTGATTTTCTTACCAAGAACGTTGCGGGTATTCGTCTCCAGCCTCTTCTTCGCAAGATCGGACTGGTGAACTCCCTGCCTCGTCCTTGAAGGGGGTGTTAGGTCTGGTGTTTGTTTTGTAATTATTGAGAGAAAGTGTGGGCCTAATGTTTGTGTGGGCTAGGTCGGCCCGATTCATTTTATATAAATGCCCATTACTGTGTACACTTGAGATAATGAATCATAAAATCAATTTCAGTTTTCCCTCCTTCTTCCTCCTCTCTTCACCCATTGTTCTCGAGCTTTCCTCACGAAACTCGAATCTTGATCTGAAGTCTTAAGATACAAATACGGATATGATCCATATACACAACGTAACATAACAATCTGCCCGACATCATTTAGTACTATAATACTCCCACACAAATTAGCTAAATCAACATTAGCACATAAACGAGTAAAGCTCGCCCTAAAGTGAGACAGTTTGTCCAGCCGGATAACCGTTCCCGCTTTGAATTCACGAAGAATCTCCAGAAGAGCTTCTCGATCACATGAACTCGACCGAGAGGTTAGGGATCCTGATCCAAAGATCAACGTGAGTAACAATAGCAGACAAAGGATTAAAAGACGGAAACCAATTAAGCAATACAAGTAATTAGCAAAAGACATGATATGGACATTCATCCCAAATGCACTTTAAATCTGACAAATTAGCAAATCGAACCTCAAACCAATCGCCCGAGTGATCAGCCACCTCAAACGACGCAACACAATTCATCCTAATTAAATCTTATGTTCTATATCTAAAAAATTTAGAAAAATTATATTATAAAAAATTGTTATTAAAATCTTATGGTCCAATTCTTGATTGTTTTTTTTGTAGGTGATTGTTAGGAAGCAGAAGAGTTTATTTATTATAAAGAAAATGGAGCACCGAAACTTGAATTTTGAGTAAAACAAAATTTGGGAAAAAATTGAATATAAAAATCTTCCAAAATTATATTCATATCTACAAAATTTGGTGATATACAAATTATTTCAATAAATTGTGATTGGTTAATATGAGTATCCAAAGATATATCCATAAAAATTAGTGATTCGAATCTTTCAAAAATCTTTCAAAATTCTATCCATATCTACAAATTTTGGTAATATAATAATTATTTTAAAAAATTGTGATTGATTGAAAAAATTATATTCATATGACTAAGATAAATTGGGATTTATTTCCTCCGATCTCCCCAACTATCCCTAAAAAACTACTCCATCCAATCGGAAATAAACGATTTTTGACTTTTGTGTACGTAGTTTTAGGAGCTAAAAAAATCTTATTTATTTTAATTAATTTTTTCACAATTTAATACTTATTACTAATAAATATTAAAGTATGAAAATAATCAATTAAAATAAATAAAATTTTATATAGTTTTTAACTATGTAAATAAAATTTTATATACTTCGTAGTTTTTAGGAGGGATTAAAAGGATCCTTTTCGAGAGAGAGAGGACCCTCCTCGACTCCTCAAGTCCTCAGTCCTCTCCTCCCCATTCCGGCGGGATCGCACTGTACTCCATTGTCGCCTTCTCTGTATCTTCAATCTGCAGGTTCGAACTTCCTTCCTTTATTCCACCTTTGATTATGGGTTAGGGCTTCTTTTATTGGACTTCAAGCTTGTTCCTTTTTCTCCTTTTCCTCTGAAGAAAAGATAATATTTGGACGAAGTTCAATTTTTTGATTGATTTGTATCGGTTGAATCCTCAGTTACACTTGTAGCCGCTGATATATTTCTCCTTTTTTCCTAACCTCAAGCTTGTTCCTTGTTTTGTAATGATGCGGTTTATTTCTTCATTCATTCATTCTTATCTTTGTCACGATGAATTTATTGATTGAGCTGTGTATGTTAAACTATGATCAATCTTTATAGCAGTTAATTTGAAATAAAATTGAATTTACGAAATTAGGAAGGCCCGATGGAATTCAAAAAGAGCTATCACTGATAGGGTTAAGATGTGGGTGATTTATTATTATGAAATTGATCCTTTTCTGTAATGCAATTGATTGGATTTGGAAATAATGTAATATATAGCGATCATATTATAAAGCTATCATATTTCCATCTTACTCATGGATGGCTAAGTAGTTGAATGTGAGATGAAACTGACTGACACGTTTATCGCCCTTGAAGTTTTTGAGCCTCCGCTGAATCTTTGGGAGTCCCTACTTTTTCTGTGAGGGAGGTATCATCTCTCATATAAGGACCACATTGGCTTGTCCGATTCCAAGCCCCTCTTTATGGGTGCGACACTAACTCCATCATTACAAGACGAGTCTGCATATGTTCTTCACTGATTGGTTTATTGATTTGTATAGTTTGAATCTCAAATTACACTAGTAGCTGATGAACTTATTTACTTGCTCCTTGTTTTGTTGGGAATATATCTAGAAAATTTCCTTGCTCTGATGATAAAAAACAATTGTTGGATGGAAGATATACTTAATCTAGTAGCTACTGATTGATTTAATTGATACTTGTTTTGCATTTCCGTATTTATTGATCCCTCTCCATTACAGTAGAGAAACATTTGTTTTGACACGCCTCTCTGAAGCCAAATAAGGTGGAAATGGCCAGCGAACAAGCTCGTGCTTCCAAAAGGAAAAGGCGTAGGTGCGAGAAAGCGAAACTTTCTGCCCTATTGTCTAGTCAGCCTAACCCTGATTCAGTCCAATTGCCTAGTCCCCCTTTGCCGGAATTACTCCAACTGCCTAATGAGTCCGAGGAGTCCACGGACGACAGTACTGAGGAGTCTAATGACGACAGTAAGTTGTCAGTCTTGACATCCCCTCTTCAAGCTGTAATTTTCCTTGGAAATACTTTTTGTTTAATTTCATCATCATTCTTTTGTTTGACATGCATGATGTGTTTACACTACGCCAGGTAGACACTTAGGCGACGGACAGAGAAAACGCCGTCGCTTCAATGTGTTTCTAGCGACGGACTTACTCATACCGTCGTCTGAGTGTGGTCAAACTACAAGTCAATGGAGATAGCTTTGAAGCGACGGATGAGGGTCATTGTCCGTCGCTGGAAGTATGTTCTGGCGACGAACACTTCTCATTCCGTCACTTGAGTAATTTGTACCGTCGCCTGAATGGTTTCTACTGGGCTTCATTTATGGGACGTATTGGGGCGACGGGTAAAGTGATATGTTCGTCGCTTGAGTGGTTTTTAAAATTCCCCAAATTTAATGCAGTTACCTACCTCATTGAATGGCGTTAAGGTTACAACAGTAACCTTAAACACGCCCAGATCCATTTGTGCATCTTCTTGTTCTTCATCTCCTTTCTTTTCCTCCATTTTCCATCTTTTCCTCTATTTTCCATCTTTTCCATTTTTAAATTTAAAATCATTTACATAAGTTAGGTTTGTGAAAATTCAAGAAGACACTAACAATATATTTTAAGTTGTTGCAAGGTTTGTTATGCTTTATTTTTTTTATACTTGTAATTTTAAATATTGATGCATTTGTGAAATATTGGTTAAATTGGTGATTTGGAATTTTTGTTGTAGATCTAAACAAGTTATGGGGTGATTGAAGAAGTCACTTGAGTTTGTAGCAAGGTTAGTGTTTATTTTTTATTTTTGTTTTATACATATTTAGTTAAATAGAGGGAATGAATTGTGAAATAATGGTTAGATTTGTAGAAAGGAATTTGTTTGAGATTTGGGATGTGTGATGATTTGGAATGTGTGATGAAATGTGTGTTGGATTTATTTAATATGTGTGACATGTTTAACTTGGATTTCGTATTATATTTCTAAAATGATATTGAATTTGGAAAATGAATTTGTGTGAAGTGGATAGAGATATGTAGTGATTTTGTAGTGCTATAAGTTGTGTGATGGATTTATATTTTGTAAATGATAGTGAATTTAGAAAATGGATAAGAGATGGATTTATAAGTTAGTGTTTATTTTTTATTTTTGTTTTATACATATTTAGTTAAATAGAGGGAATGAATTGTGAAATAATGGTTAGATTTGTAGAAAGGAATTTGTTTGAGATTTGGGATGTGTGATGATTTGGAATGTGTGATGAAATGTGTGATGGATTTAATTTGATATGTGTGACATGTTTAACTTGGATTTCGTATTATATTTCTACAATGATATTGAATTTGGAAAATGAATTTGTGTGAAGTGGATAGAGATATGTAGTGATTTTGTAGTGCTATAAGTTGTGTGATGGATTTATATTTTGTAAATGATAGTGAATTTAGAAAATGGATAAGAGATGGATGCAATTTCCTCGTAGTTCCAATGAATACCTTAATGGGATTGCTAGTTTCGTGAACAATGTCGCTGCAAATGCAAATGGGAGGACCTATTTTCCTTGTCCGTGCGACCATTGCCATAACGCTCGACAATCTGTGAACATTCCAACAATGTTGCACCACTTGTCTCATTATGGTATGTGGCTGGATTATACAGTATGGGACAGTCATGGAGAAGATCCAGTTGAGCCGATAGTTTCCTTGCGTAGAACGCAATACTTAGAGCAAAGGGCTTCCTCTTCGTCCGGTCATGATCCCGCCTTGGATATCATCCATGATAGCTTTCCTTATCATGCTGGGTACGAGGCGGGCGATAAACATGATTTCTGTGATATGATCGATGATGATTACCAAAAATACGAGAGGCTTTTAGCGGAAGCTCAAGCTCCGTTGTATCCTGGTAGTACAAGGACTGTTTTGACTGCTATTTTACGTTCTATGAAGTTGAAGGTGGAAAACGGCTGGTCAGATAAGAGTATGGATGGCCATTGTCGTGAAGTTGGCAGCATGCTTCCACCCGGACATAGATTTCCTGCTGATTGGAAAAGCATTCGAAAGGTGTGCAAAGATCTCGGATTGAGCTATGAAAATATTCACGCATGTGAGTATAACTGCGTGTTGTTTTATAAGAGGTATGCAAATGAGGAAGTTTGTCCCATATGTCATACTTCAAGATGGAAATCACATCTAGGTAGTGGCAGACGCAAAATCCCTAGAAAAGTGGTTAAATACTTCCCTTTAACTCCCAGACTGAAACGCTTGTACATGTCTCCGCACATTGCAAAGTAGATGCGATGGCATGGCGAGAGGGTGAGGAATGATGACCGTTTGACACACCCTGCAGATGGGGAGACATGGGTAGAGTTTGATAGAATGTTCCCTCATTTTTCTAGGGATGTGAGGAATGTGCGGCTCATTTTTAAATGGTATGCAGGTTTTTGTGCAACAATTGCTAAGTGCAGGCTTTTAAATGTGTTGTGTAAAGTGCAGGTTGTGTATTGTGAATGTAAAGTGCAGGTTGTGTGTTGTGAATGTTATGTATTGGTTGTGTTGTATGAATGAGCAGGGTGTGTGTACAGGTGGGAATAATAGATTCCATTTTAGGCTTATAAAGGAAAGTCATTCAAGGGACGGAGAAAGATAAATTCGTTGCGTCAGCAAAAACCAAAATTTACAAATAACATCCAAGAGACGGACCATTTGTTTGTCGCTTGAGAAGAACTGAAGCGACGGAAGAGGTTGTCGCTTGGTCACGTCCCAAAAGGTCAATGTTATGTCCAGGAGACGACAATAGTTCGTCGCTTGGATGTAACTGAAGCGACGAACTTAACCATTCCGTCGCCATTTAACTGAAGGGACGGTGCTGATGAGACAACCCTTCAGGAGACGGACGTCCGTCGCTTCAATGTTCTAGCGACGGTTTCTGCTCTCAGGCGACGACCATTGTCCGTCTCCTGAGTGTCTGTCTAGCGTAGTGTTACCCATTGAGTTATGGGATGCATGATGTGTTTATTGATTGAGTTATGTTGGGGATTGAGATGTGTATACAATGGGATTGGGATGTGTTTATTATGGGGATAAATGACTGAAATCGGAAAATGTTATTGCAAGGAGGAATTCAAGGTTGATGATTCTGAACTTGGTTGATGCCTTCAAACTATGATGTTTATCTCTCTTCAATTTCTTTGCCTTGACCTAGTTTTTGTTGAAGCCTAGATAGAATAATAAGATTCCAAAAATGGATGCACAGAGCTCTCTTTGTTAAATGCCTGTATTGTTTCCAAATTGTATTTGAAGCAAAAGTTTTTATTTTATTTTATTTATTGCAGTTATGTATGTATGAGTTTACTCGATCGTTAAAGAAATGATGTTTTTTAGTGATGAAGTTGATTGGTAATATGTAGGATCTGAACCATATAGATATAATAGGGGTATTATAAAGCTACCAATCTTATGCAGGCTCATCTGATGATGATGTTATTGATAAGTATATCGAACCCACAGAGAGGGACCTGGAATCAGACGAGGCACAATGGGCCCTATACGAGAGATGGTGCCACTATCACCGGAAATGCAGGACCCCTGGGAAAATCCAACGGAGATTCAGCAACTTCAAGAAGGCGTCGAATTACGTTTTTGAACTTAACCGAAAGCACTTCTCCCTTGCCGATTCAGCATGTACCGTTGGATTGATGAAACAGGTCGTGAGAGGAGACAGCGTACAAGTATTCCGTCAGGCTGGTAATCTTTCCGGTCCTTCTCCTTTCATGCAACCCAACATTTTCCATGAATCTTCATTCCAGTAGTCTAGAAATGATTTGGGTCTTTTTGTCCTTTTTGCAGGGATAGGACATGAATGAATCGAATTCGAGTAGTCTCCTCAAGAAGACACTCAAAGCTTGGATCAAATGATTTATTTCTTCTTGATTATTGTTCATTCTAAACCAATAGGAACATAAATACACTATAATATATATCTTATTGAGTTGAGTTTGTCTTCTATAAGATAATTTTATTTATTTATGAAGCTGTTTTTTTTTTGTAGTTGTCTTGGTCAAGGGCATATCTTGCCTAATTCGTTTGTGAATTTACCGGAATGGGTACTGTGAGTAGATGCGATCATGTACAGCTAAAGCTGCACATGGTCCTAGCAGCCAAGCTTCTACAATACATTGTGTGGAGAAGGTGGATTAAAGCGCTTAAGATACCCCAATAATTATAGGCCCATTAAGTTATTTACTGAAAGAACCTTCTACGATACATTGTGTGTTATCGGGCAAACTTGTCCAGAACAGCTGCTAGGAGTTATTTACTGGATTGTGGAGTTCAAGCACAATCAAGCACCTTCCATCTTTGTACCTAGGCTTTGAAATCACAATCAAGCACACAAATTAGTAGCAAAAGCTCGGCACCTAGTGGGTACCGATGAGGTAGGTGGTGGTAGGGTATGTGATAGTGTAAGAAAAAGGGATGGGTTACTCCTAAATCCTAAACACAACTAAATTAGGCGCGATTGATATCTCCCCGGCAACGACCCCAATTTGACGAGAAGGTTTCTCGACCAAATAAATTTATAGTCAAGACCCCCGCTATAGTATAGGGGAGTCAGGTTCGTCCTCAGGAGAGAAGTCAGCGGTTCTAGGTTTAGTTGGTTTTGAGGTTCGGGAATAGCGGGAAGAGGTGATGGGGTTGTTGTCGGCGTCGACTAAGACTTGGTCGATGTCGAGGGATGGAGAGGGAATGGTAGTTTGATGTCGAGTGGCTGCGCAAAAACTTTAAAATAACAAAAATAGAATAATAAAAGAGCAAACTTCCAAGGTTAGGGATCACCGCAACAATAAACATATGTGTAATTCATAAATCACATAAAGATGCATGCTTTATATCAAAGAATCGACTTTCGCAAATTCCAACAATATAGGTAATAGAGGCTCTCGCATAAAAACCTAATTGTTTCTACATTTTCTTAATTAGGATTAGTCGGCTTTCGCAAATAAACCCTAATTACTATCCAAATTCACAATAAGATCACTTTCGCTTCAATATCATAAATAAGGAATTTCCTCAACTCTCGCAAAGGATTAAGCATATAGGTAGATGATGATAAAGACACACAAATTCATGGATTCATAAATTAAACACACACATCTATTGTTGGGATCACCCCAACCCTAGAAGAGGGAATTTAGAAACAAAGCATGATAAAAGAAAAATAACTTTATCATAAAATAAAATCCTAAACATACAACCAATCGTCTCCTCCTTGCTTCCTACCTAATTGCGTCCGAAGACGACTTTGCTTGAATGAATGAAAAACCAGCCCCTAGGACTTTATTTATAGGGTTCAATACTTGCCAGCCAAGGAGAGCAATCTATCTATATCTATCTAAAGATAAAAAAAAAGATATAAATTCTAGATAAGAGGAAATAAATCCAAATTGGTAAAATAGATAAATCCTTAGGTAAATAATTGTTCAACCCATAAGGATAGAAAGTAGATAAAGTATCTTCTCTTCATGTGCAAGTAACTTCCTCTTCGAACTAGGACTTCTAAAAATGCGTCGGACTGTTCTGTGGACTCACCCGATATCGAGTGGAATGGTCGATATCGAGTCATGGCTGGGTCGACGTCGAGTCATAGCTCACTTGACATCGAGTCTTGTGGTAGGTTTTTAGTGGAGGTTCACTCGATATCGAGTGGTTGGGTCGACGTCGAGTCAAGCTCACTCGACATCGAGTCTTGTGTCAGCTTTCAGCATTCTGCCCCATCTTGAAACGCACTTTTCCGAGTCCTCGTTTGTCCGATTGATGCATACGAATATGCGTTGGAAAGATATGTTCTAGGGCTACAACTCTCATGAAGGCATCAGAATTTGATTCAAAATTATGAATGGCGAAAAGTGGGCTTTTCTCCAGATGCACCATCCTGCGCTCTTCCTTAGCTTCTCCAATGTCTTCATGACTTTCCTTTAACCTCCAAAGTGCGTCCGAACTTCTCCAAATCATCTATAAACTCCTGAAAATCACGGCAAACTTTGTGTAGACTCCATATCTTGCAATATTAACCTTAACTACACAAATTCCTAATAATCCCATCCTAGAATGAAAATATAACATAAAAATTAGCATAAAAGATAGACATAAAACATGGTGAAATGAACGCACATCCAACATCATTCTCATAATCCATAATGTATGCATAAACCCGCATAGGGTGAAATTAGCCTCCCTTAGTCTTTACTCTTTGTTAAAGGTATGCATACTGTAGGTGAAACGCACATCATATGCACAACATTGCATGTGGCTTGAACGAGATTGCATCCTAATGTCTCCCAGACTTTCCTAGTGATTCATTGTTCATATGCACTAACGGTTTCTTAAGATAATTTCCTTGATGCAGGTTTTTGCTGGTACCATCCCTTTTAGGCAAGATACTTGGTATTGTTGTGGAAGGCCTGGTTGATACTCTACTTAGTCTCTTTGATGAAAATCAAGACAATGATCTAAGAGTGCTTGATGCAAATGGTTTCTGCCAGCTTATGCTTGAGGTGAGTGATGAAACATTTTTGTCCACATTCTTTTAGGTAAATTATTTGAATATTATATTTTTGATTTCTCTTGTAAGAAACACAACCTTGTGTTTTCTGAGCAAAATCCAATGAAGCAGGATAACAGTCTAGCATAGAATGATACCATCTATTGACCTTTCTTCTAGTTGCTTGAGTTTTATTTTATTTTCTGCACACAATCCTATCTTCTTTGCACAAACATCATAACTTTCTTTTTTTGCACCTTGGTATTTGGTAACGGGGAAGTGGTTGTTTGACTTTAAGTGTTTAAATTTTAATTTGGAATTTGTATAGCGTTAAAAGTTGAAGCTCATTTAAGAGTCCCTTTTAGACTCAACTATGGTACTTCACAAGGGTAGAGATATTCACAAGTACAAAGGAAAAATGGTACAATCAATTCGCATGAATTTAGATGTTAGGCACAACTGTCCCATCAATTAACTGGGACAACAAGAATATGGATGAAAGATCATTCTTTTGATAATTAATGATTGGCTTTCAAATAACCAAGAATGTTGAGTTTGGTTTTGCTATTATTTTGTAACTTCATCAAATTGTTATATGATATACATTCCACTTGTTTTCCTTCGAACAGCTTGAATACTTTGAGACTATATTCTCACTAAACTTCACTGATAGTGCAAAAGAATCCCTGAAGTCCCTGCAAAGTTTGTTGCTGGAAAAAGCAATAGAAAAGTGTGACAGAATTTGTTGACAGTCGAGGTCATACCCGCCGACCTACCCGTGGCAGTGATGAGTTTCTGGAAGAGAGATAGCAAGGAATGTATGTGTCACCAAATGACTTCATTGTAAGCAATTCTAACTTTAGTATACAACTAACCACAAATGCTTATGAGTGCATGTACACAATATTCTAACTTAAGTGCTACTCGAACAACTACAAGTCATGTGTATTATTTCTTAGTCCAACTTGAGTTTCTTTATCCGTCTGTTGGTTTGATTATCTCACTGCATACTTGCTACATGTTTAGGTCCTCGCTCAGCAATTCAGTGCGGAGCTCCTACAGACAGAACTCAACTGGACACGATTAAACGCCGCTTGTTTTGGAGACGCCATTGCACTGGATCCAAATCCAGAGCCAACAAAATTTGCATATTCTGTGTTGAAGAAGAGCCCTTTTATTCACCCAACGTGTCTTGTGTATTCTGTGTTCAACCCTTACAGGATTTCCCTTACCCTTATGTCTTGTGTATTTGTTGTATTTCAACCCTCCATATTTAATCATAAGTCTCCCAATTCTTGCATTTGTAATCAGAATTCTCCCAAATTCTTCAATGTATGATGGAGAATCATATTGGCATTTTGGCATGGTTTGAAGAAAGTGATTACTAAATGTTGGCTTTAGAGAGCTAAAGATTCAAGTGTTTTAATAACCAAGTTTTTCAGACAACTTCTGTTGCTATATTTCAGAGAGATTGCATTGCACATGCCTTTGTTGTGGGCGACGATGGTTGGGGTCTGCCTAGTTGTACTGCTGTTGATCAATCTGTTATAGTACAACTTAATCACACATTAAAAACTAGAATGATGGAAGGAGTGAAACAATCACACAACTAGAACTTGTAAACTACAAGTTGCTCATTCATCCATTCCCCTACTATAACGAATTTACAGTTAAAACCCACACAATTCGAAAACAAGGGCAATCATAAACTCTAAACAGGAGACAAATTAGATGAGATGAGAATGAAAGAGAACTATTCATCCAAATGGCCCAGTTTGATTCCTTCATCTTATGAGATCATAAGGCTAAGGTTATCAAATATCAATGGTTGCCAAACAAAATAGTAACACAACATAACAAACTTGAAAATTGAAATCATGAAGAGCGATCAAGATCCGCAAAATTGGTTTAGGAATCCCACCAAAACTGCAATCAAAAGTATATGACCAAACTACGAGAGTAAAACTTACTCTGATCTAGACAAATGTCAAGATCGATCGAGAGAGATCAAAACCACTTTAATAATTGCTTTTTTCATATCGTTTTGTAAAATTTAGCTTTAGTTGTGTCGAGTAGTTTATAAGAACCTAAAAACTTAGTAAAATATTTTTTTAAAAAATAAAAGGTGCACGTTGCTCATGTTTTTAGTTATAGGTGGTTACCGGGCCGGCAGGGCCATTCCGTTATATTTTGAGGCCCTATGCAACTCATATGTTGAAGGCTTTTTTTTTAACTAATTCAAAGGGAAAAAATAATCCACCAAATCTACTAACAAATTAAAAAGTGATCCGTGACGAGTATAAAATGTGAAAACTAAAAAAATAGTTAGAATTTGATATTACCTATCAAAATCCTTGAGGTTGAAGGTACGATTGCAATGGTTGAATAAGTTGAATTGATTTTCTGGTTTTTTTCTTTTACGAAGGTGGAGGGGAGTATGTTAAATTTTTATGACTGGTTGTGATGAAAAAAAAAGAAATCGAAACTGTAAATTTTTTAGGGAAAAAAATCGGAATGGGCTGCTGTGGTGATTTCAATTTGTGGAAAACGCGATCTAAGGGAAATGGAAGAACTGAAACATTTTCATTGATTGGAAAAATTACAGAGAGAGTTATTACAAAGGGAGGCAGAGCCTCTATTTATACACAAAGCTTAGAGAACTAATGGTCCACAATGATCCACGTGTACACCAATTTGGCGCCAAAATGAACTACCCTTTGTCTAAGAGAGGAGAGCGTTGAATTATTGATTCTGTGCAACCTCCGTCAAGATGAATGCATAGAGGAAGGAGAAGATCAAAACGACACTGGATAACTCGTTGAATGAAACACCAACCATCTGAATTGAAACGACGTCGTTGGGCAACTTAAAACTCCTCATCGGTATTAATCGGAACGACGTCGTTGAGGGTCATCTCCTCCCTTGACCCAAAGCTGAACATATCTCAACATCCCCCCCTTCAAATCGGAGCCGATTGAAGGCCCAATTTGGAACACAAAAACTCATGTTGAGCCTACGACAATCCTTTAGTAAAAAACATCTACCAATTGATGATGAGAAGGGACAAAGGAAGTAGCCAGAAAACCTGATTGAATTTGTTCCCGAGTGAAGATACAATCAATATCCAAATGCTTGGTGCGCTCATGGAAGCATGGATTTGCAGCAATTTGTTGTGCCGCCTTGTTGTCACAAAATAAAGTCACTGGAAGAGAGACATGAATATAAAGATCCCGCAAAATGAAAGAAACCCACATTATTTCAGCAGTGGTAGTAGCCATTCCTCTGTATTAAGATTCGGCAGAGCTCCGGGAAACGGTGGCCTGCTTCTTCGTTTTTCAGGCAACCAACGAATGACCCAAAAACACACAATAACCCGTAAAGGATCGGCGAGTAGTCAAGCAAGAGCCCCAGTCAGCATCAGAGACCCCAATAAGCTTGAGGGAACTCTGAACAGGATAAAATAGGGCTTTTGAAACCGTGCCACACAGATATCTCAACACATATTGAGCCGCTTGCCAATGGGGAACCCTGGGTGAAGAGACAAATTGACTCAATTTTGTATTGAATAGGATAGATCCAGCCTGGTCAAGGTTAGATACAATAATCGACCAATCAAGGTCCGATAAGATTCGGGATCAAGCAAGGGATCACCAGAATCCGCAGCAAATTTCAGCCCTTGGGAAAGGGAAACCCAGAGGCTTTAGCAGAAGTCATATTTTATTCAGAAAGGATATCAGAGACATACTTTCGTTGAGTGAGATGAGTCCCTTCATCAGTACGAAAAATCTCATTCCCCAAGAAGTATCGAGCGAACCCAAGATCTTTAATCGTGAACTTTGAATCCATGGCATGCTTAACCAAATTAATATGATTCAAGTGAGTGCCAGTTAGGAGAATGTCATCCATGTAAACCAACCCAGTAGTGAGCACTTATCCATCTTTGACCACAAACAAGGAATAGTCATGGGAGGACTGAACAAAACCCAGAGAGCAAAATAACCTAGTGAGTTCAGCATTCCATTGGCGGGATGCCTGCTTGAGCCCATATAGAGAACGTTTTAACTTGCAAACGAGATCGAGACCTCAGAGGCAGAAGAAGAACTAACTAGAGAAGGACTTGGGATAGAAGGGCTGGAGAACTCAGGAGTTGAAGGAGAATCAACCTTATGACGTTGAGGAGAAGGGAGAAAAACCAAATCATCCTGAGAATCCAATGGAAGAGGACTGGATTGGGAACACTCTCCCGGAGATACACCAGATTTGAAAGGAAATGAATCCTTTCAAAATAGAACATCTCTACTGCAGAATACTTCATTTGTGGTTAAATCAAGAAGACGATAACCCTTTTGGTGAGGAGGGTATCCAATGAACACACAACGACTACCCTTAGCAGCAAACTTATCACTACGAGGTCATGTACAAGCAGCATAACACAAGCAGCCCAAGATCCGCAAATGATCATAAGAAGGTTCCCAAACAATTAGCAAATTGGTTTCAAATCTGGTGTATCTCCGGGAGAGTGTTCCCAAACAATTTTTCAAAGGGAGTAATCCAATTCAAAGCTTGAACTAGCATAATATTGATCAAATAGATTGCAGCTAGCACACACTCACCCCACAAAAAGGAAGGAAAATTAGCAAATAAGGACAAAGAACGAGCTGTATCCAGTAAATGTCGGTGTTTCCTCTCAGCCTTACCATTTTGTTGGGGTGTGCAAACCATAGATTGTTGATGAACAATCCCAAGAGACCCACACAAATCTGAACAAGCTTTTTTAACGAATTCAGACCCGTTGTCAGTCCGAATGAACTTAGGTGTAACATCAAAATGATTTCTTATGTAAGCCAAGAAAGATCTTAACCGAGAAACAACTTGATCCTTAGATTGTAATAGGTATGTCAAAGTAGCCTTGGACCCATCATCTACAATTGTAAGATACAACCGTTCACCATTCAAAGTAGCAGCCCTATAAGGCCCACATACATATATATGGAGTAACTCCAGCACCTTATACACAGAGGAACTAATCTAAAATGGGAGACGATGCATCTTGGAGATGTCACAAACATCGCAAACAAATCCTTAAAAACTACAATCCTTACACACCGGTAAATGCCTTATTTTCCCAACAGAGCGATGCCCTAGAAGATTATGAAACAAAGACAATGAATCAACCACTGTTGAAGAGCCAGCAAACTTGGAAACAGCATCATGTGCCTTCTCAGCAGAAACATCAAATCCTAGCTTGTAAATGCCATCTGCAACTGCTCCTTCAGCTAGAATTTTTCTACTCAAACGGTCCTGTAAGCAACAATAATCTTCAGTGAAGTAGGCACCCAATTTGTGAGTTCTGAGCAGTTTGTGAACGGAGATCAAATGATGATGAAAATCAGGAACATACAACACACCAGAAAGCACAATATTATCCCTGACTTTAACTGAACTAGTAAACCTCACCTCTCTTCGTGAATGATCAGGCAGAACAACAAAAATAGGATGCAAGACCTTTTCAACAGCAAGAAAATGATGCATAGAACATATAACATGATCAGAGGCACCAGTGTCTAATATCAAAGAAACACCATGCCTATCAGATAAGGTAGCACTCATGATTGTAGGTTCAGTAAGAACAATACCTACGAAGCCAGAAGAGCTTGAAGAAGAACCACCGGTAGGATAATCAGCATGATCAACTCCCTTTCCTTTGATGACTCTGAGAACCTCTTGACAGACAGCTTGCACAAAATCAGGATTCATGTGCACGGTTGAAGAAGAAGCATTATCAATGGACATAGGAGTATCCATCATCTCCTGAGATCCAACAATCACTTGAGCCACCATTTTTCCTTTCTTACCCCGTTTCCCTTTATACCAGTCCGGGTAACCTATTATTTCAAAGCATTGGTCAACGAGGTGGCCTTCTTCCTTGCAGTACTCGCAGTACTTCTTTCCCCCGGTTTTAGCTTTCTTGTTGTCCTTTTTAGAAGAACCACCTGAAGTGCTTCCTTGTTGAACTGTGAAAGCAGTGGGATAAAAAGTAATATGGACCACCTGCTTTTGCCTTTCAACTTATCGCAGCAGGTAATAAGCCTTGTTTATGGTTGGGAGGGGATCCATGGCGAAGATCTGGTTCCGAACTTGATCGTAATCGGAATTGAGATTCATCAGAAACTGCATTAGACGGCTTTGATTTTCTAAATCCAAAACATGAGACAGGATAGCACAGGAACACAGATCCAGATTCCCACAGGTGCAAGTAGGAATACCACATAAGTTGTCCAATTCATCCCAACAATGCTTCATTTTTTAGAAATATGTAGCAATAGAGACATTCACTTGCATAATATGACCGATTTCTTACCACAATTGAAAAATAAGCGGTGCGTTAGACTGGCCATACCTTTCCGCAACCTCGAGCCATAATTCGCTGGCTGAATTGGCATATATAAACGCACTTGAGAGCTCCGGTGTCATGGAATGGAGAATCTAGCAGATTACCATGTAGTCACACCGAATCCATCTCTCATAATCCGCACTTCCGGCATCTGGCTTCTTGCACGTTCCATCGATAAATCCAAGCTTCAGCTTTAGCGCCGAGAGCCATCCGGACTTGTCTTCTCCAGCCAAGGTCATTTCCTCCATTGAAAGGAACACTTGTAAGGCTTATGCCAGGGTGATCCGAGTTGGAAAGCGACAGAGGATCGCTTTGCATAACATGATTGATTGCATATGCCTCCAAATTCCGCTTGGAACTGGAAACTTCTTCGAAAACCAACTTGTTTCCCGATCTCTGCGTACTATTTTTAGAGTTCAATCCTTTCTCAAACGTCGTCTTCATCAAAGATCTGTGCAGCGAACAAACGATAAACGACTCCGATCTCGAATTACTCCTTAAGGAGCTCTGATACCATGTGGAAAACGAGATCTAAGGGAAATGGATGAGCCGAAACATTTTCATTGATCGGAAAAATTACAGAGAGAGTTATTACAAAGGGAGGCAGAGCCTCTATTTATAAACAAAGCTTAGAGAACTAGTGGTCCACAATGATCCACGTGTACACCAATTTGGCGCCAAAACAAATTGCCCTTTGACTAAGATAGGAGAGCGTTGAATTATTGATTCTATGCAACCTCCGTCAAGATGAATGCATAGAGGAAGGAGAAGATCAAATCGACAACGGATAACTCATTGAATATAACACCAGCCATCTGACTTGAAACGACGTCGTTGGGCAACTTAAAACTCCTCATCGGTATTAATCGGAATGACGTCGTTGAGGGTCGTTTCCTCCCTTGAACCAAAGCTGAACATATCTCAACACAATTGGGCATTTGGGCTACTGTACTTTTACTTCGAAAAAAAAATTGAAAGGAACAGATGCTTTTGTTTTTGGAAAAAATGGGAAAATTTTTGAAAGGAACAAATGCTTTTGTTTTTGGAAAAAAAATATGGACTGCTGCCAGGGAGGTTCGAACCCCACACCAGTCCGGAACAAGCACATCCCGTTGCCAGTTGATCTACCGCAACAACTTGATTCCCATTGAAATTTATATATGCATATATATAGTATTACAATATAACACCTATACGAGGCCCCCAAAATTTTGAGGCCCTGTGCGATTGCACTTTCCGCACGGGCCTCGGGCCGGCCCTGCGGGCCGGTCCTACTGTTGTCAACGCCCTGCTCGATAGGAGTAATAAATGTTAGGCCATGATAATAACAAAAATATATCACAAAAATAAAAAAGTTTTTTTTATAAATTATAATAATCTTAATTTTTACACATAACATATCAAAGACTTGATAAAACAACAAATAATTTTCATCATTGTAACAGAAGCGAAGTCTTCCATAAGGATCCTACTTTCTCTTGATTGAAGAATACCGTCTTTTTTTTAATTAAGAAAGTAATTAGGTGTTGCAAAAATACCTAATAAACGTCTTTTTTTTAAATTGTGATAGAGGATTAGGTTAAAAAAAATAAAAAAAAATATATATACAAGGAAAAAAATCCCTTTTCGGATTAGGAGTACACGCTGAGGCTTAGCCCCATGTGCCCCCAAACACGTTCCACTGTTCATCCCCTCCCCAACCCTAATTTGAATCATCCATCCCTAATTGGTCTCGTTCTCCTCTTTGTGGCATGGGTTCAGACCGATTTGGGTTCCCGAATCTCGCCTCACCCTGTCTGTATCTCCTTGTTGGGGTTTGTGGAACCTCCATGGCTTCCGGGACCTCCGTTATGTGTGTTGTTGCTCTACTCCCAGTGCTTCTTCAACCTAGGCTTGGGCTGCGGCTGGGTCAAATCGGCATGGGTTTGGCCATTTTGTTTCAGCTTTGGCTTATTTCTGGGTCCTTCTTGCCTCCCTCCTTACTCGCCGGCTCCTTTAAGTGCTCCTGGCATCGGTTGGTGCTGCGTTGGTCCCATTCTCACTGCCTCTGTCCGTAGCCGTCGTCGGTGGTGAGTCCCTGCTTGGTTGCTGGTTTGGAAGCAATGTCATATGGCTTCTTCTGGCCGGCGATCGGCCGGCGTTTGCCATCAGTTGTCACTGTTATGACTAAATCCGAAAGGGGATGAAACCAAATCCATTGATTAAAAAATAAATCAATAAAAAAATCTCTCTTCAGAGAGCACAAATCTCTCTTCGGATAGCCCAAATCTCTCTTCGGAGAGCTCAAATCTCTCTTCGGAGAGCCCCAACTCCTTTCTTCGGAGAGTGTTCAGAGCAGTAGGTTGATCCTCAGCGGAAGCCCTTCGGTCTCCCCTCATCGGGGTTCGACTGCCTCTCTCTCGCATCCTCCCTCTGCCTGGGTTGCTCAGAGTCGTCGTCGGCCTTGTTGTTGGCCTCTTTGGTAGCCCTGGGCGGCGTCAATCCTCCGGTTGCCCTCCTCGGTCCTTTGTGTCCTTGCGCCGCACGGTCGGCCCGGATCTCCTGGTTCTCCGTGTGTTTGCAAGGGGTGTTGGGCCTTGGCGCAATCCTCAGCCCATTGCTATACCCGATATCCGTCCTTTGGGCCCAAGGTTGATCATTGGGCAACCTGGGGCCCGAAGCTGGCCCGAGCACTTAAAAATAACAAATACATAAATAAATAAATAAAACATAATAAAACTATATTTTTATATATTTGTATTTGGATATATAAATAACCCCTTGCTTGCAAGGTTTGACACCCCTCCTTTACGAGTGTGGAAATCCGTGTCTTTATTTGCCAGTTTTCGGGATTTTTCTTAGGGTAGTATGTGGCTCGGTCTTTGATGTTCCTGAGAGCTCTATGGCTTGGTTGAGTTTGCTGCGTCTGGAGTCGGGACATATTTGAGTCGTGATAGTGTGCTATGGGCGACTCCGTATTCGGGAGATTGGTCATTGGAGTTTCGTCTTCACTGCCCACAGGAGTTAGAGTCCTGTTGTACTGCTGACCTGCGGTGCTTCCTCTTTGGTGGTGCTTGGCTTCGTTCTTCGTCGGCGTCCTCAACTTTATGGTTTTAGTTCTGCTTAGGTTCATTTGTTTCTGATGGCATGTTACTTGGTGACTGCGCCTATTTTTTGTATTTTCGGTTTATTGTATGTTTGATGGTTCTTCCGTCTGCCGACTTATCGGCCTCTCGAGTTTTAGGTTAGTCTGAACTCGAATTATTACTTAATCAATACACACACATACATACTAGGCCAGACCCAAATATTATGGGGCCCCAAAAATTTGGGGGGCCTATGAGGTCGGACCACATGAATCGCACTAGGGTCGGACCTGGGTGATCGCAAATCTCGTAAATTCCGATCTCGGTCTTGTTTCAATCCTGGTGAGATTTGGAAAAAAAAAATAGTGAATCCTATTATGGTTCCATAAAATTTCGCGGGACGGGAATTTCAAATCCCGTTCCATCCAGCATATAGATTAAAAATTATATATTTTTAATATATAGTATGTATGGAATGAAAAATTTCATTAATAATAATAATCATTATTACTTATATGTGTATTTATTTATATTTTTATTAATTCATTTATTGAAAGAATAATCAGAATTTTCATTTTGAACTCTAAAAAGCTTCTATTTCTCTAAACTAGTGGACAATCCCGTGCTATGTACGAGTTTACTTTAAAATCATTTAATTTTTAATGGTCAATTTTTGAAGTAAGCTTATTTAGTATGAGTTTTAAAAACATATTTATTTATTTATTGTTGTTATATTTTTTGCAGTGCTATTTTTTTTTGTAATAAAGTTATTAGCTTCACTTGATTCTTTAAATAAAGTTATTAGCTTCACTTGATTCGGTACTTGATACAATCTGGTTACACACGAGTTTTTTACTTTTGATGACTCCTTCACTTACTTGTTTACCGATTTATAAACAAAATCACATTGAAACACCTAAAACCAAATCGACCCCACGACTTGCATTGCACGCAAATACATTAACCCAACGAATTAGTCATCCAAAATACAACGCCTAAATGCTTAAAACGATTGGGATTTCGAGTTTTTGTCAATTAAGGTGCATTGTGCATTGCAAGATGATGGATCTTAAATGTGTAAATCTAGATGTAATTTAAATTGAAACTGGGTAGGGAGATCCGTGATACGCCCGCTACATATGATTTTGTTCCAAATGTTATAGTGAGATCAGATTTGTCAAGCCTTACTAGCTTAGTTGGTAAGGATGACATGTAGTGACCAATAGGTCATGAATTCGAATCCCCCCTCCCCCATATTGTAATGGGCCTAGTGCCTACCTATGAACCAAAAAAAAATAGTGAGATCAGATTTGGTAAATAAAGAAAAAATAACACGTTGTAGAAATTTTTAAAAGAATAGAATAATAGCACATAATGTAGTTTTTACAAACAACAATTGAATTAAAATATTATTGTTCAAACAAAAAATAAAACAATATCTATTCTAGACCCGTGAGTGAAGAGATCAAATTTGAGAGAAATTTAAAGATGGAAAAAAATTCATGTATTTGATAATGTTATAATTTTTTATAACATGAAAAGAATCAATAAAAAATATTTTATACTAACCAAATCAAATTATATACACTTTTTTCATTATTTTTTTTTGTATGTGGTGACCAATTAACATTTTCGATAGTAAACTTTTTAAAATCTGCAAATTAAATAAATGGAATATAAATTAGAATAACAAATAAAAATAGTGATAATATAATTAAAAATTATGGACAAAACCAATATAAAAAGACGATAAATATGCGTGCATATTATTCACTACTATGCTTGAGCAAATGAATTAAAGAAAATAAATGTTCAAGTGAAGGATTGTATTACAACCACTTACCTTATTTGCTTCTTTTTTTCACCAATGACACTATAAAAGAGACAATAAATAGAAAGAAAATATTAATATGAAAGTTCTAAAATCAATATCAACAAACAAATAATAGATTACGATCATAGAAAATACCAGTGTTCTAAAAATCGCGTCTTGGCGCTACCTAGGCGGCAGGGCACCTAGGAATTTTTAAGTCTAGGCGAGCCTCTAGGCGGTAATCCGCCTAGGCACCATATAGTCCTGCCTAGGCGCCACCTAGGCCCGCTTAGTCCCGCCTAGGGGACGGCTAGTCCCGCCTAGCCCGAGGATTATTCAATTTTAGCCTTTAAGCATGTGATTAGTCAACTTAGGGTTTTTTACCCCCTATGTCGGAATACATTTGCTTTTGAGTCAAATTTATGATTTTGGATTTTAGAAAGTTTAGAGTCGCTAATCAAACGCCTACTTTTGCATTTATTTACTTTAATGTTAGTTAAACACAACAACTTTAGGTTTATGAGTGACATTATGGATTATTATTCCATTATATGAATTATTTACATGTGTTATGCATTATATATAAGGAAATAATTGAGTTTATTCCAAGTCCGCCTAGGCGCCGCCTGGGCACCCGCCTAGCCGCCTAGGCACTAGGCGGCCACCCACCGCCTAGCGACCGCCTAGCGCCTTTTAGAACATTGGAAAATACATATTATATAAAAAAAAACTATTTTGACATAATATGAGAGTGAAAGAAAGATAAAGAGTCGGTTTGATATATTGCTTATGATTATCTAAAAGATTTTGTGTGCCTTTATATAAATAGCATAAGCATGCTATAATTGAATTAAGAATTTCAATTTTTAACTTATTATTTAAGTGAAATAAATTTCAACGTAAATAGGTTAAAGGAGTTACATTTTTTGTATTCGATGTTTGTTGAAGTTATTTGTTTGTGTTATTGGTTGGTTACTCTTCATAAATTATGCATGGTTACATATGAAAAATTGTACCATTAATATATGAGAGAAAAGAAATTTAATAAAATTAAAATAGAATTAATATTTTGTATGATTAATATCATATTTCTTTAAAGAATGTGTACCAAGATAATATTTTGAAATTAGTATAAAATAAATAGTAACAAAAATATTATGACACTGGTATAATAAATTATCTCATCCACACATTTGCATTATATAAACTATATATGATAAATTTTGATTTAAAAAAAATCCTTTTTTAACTTTATATATAAAGAAAAGTACTTATAATGTTCTCCACATTTTTCCTTAAACACCTTTATTTTATTTCTATTTACAAAAATATGCATAACAAACAAGACAATTTAAGAGGAAATAAAAAATAATAGCTTCACATTTTTAAATATTCAAATTTTCTTTATTTACAAAAATATGCATAACAAGCATGACAATTTAAGAGGAAATTAAAAAATTGCAAAATTTGGTCAATTTGTATCTAATAGGATTTGAACTCAAGACCTCATTCCTACCAAACAACTTTGTTAACCATTGAGCTATATAGATGTTTGTGCTCTTTTGTGGAATTGAAACAAAAAAATATATATATAATATGGATAATTAACTAAATGAGCATTAAATTGGACTTGAACACAACTTTTTATGTATTATATATATTATATATAGGGGTGCACTCCGGTGAAAACAAATATTGTGGTAAAAACCGTGATGAGTGTTTTGATTTATTAACACTGTGGGGCTCACAGGTGGGGCTGTTTTGATAGCAAATTGCAAATTTACCCAAGCTTTATAGAAATTACAACTTTTTTCAAATCTTTTATAATTGAAACAAAGAAGACTTATAAATGACTTTTGGTGGTACTAACTACCATAATCTACTGACTATATCATGAATAATGAATTTTCTATGGCTTCAAGCCCACCAGGCTCTGCAATTAAAAACTTAAAGATAGAGAAGTTTGACCGATACCTGAACGTAGTTACACTGGACCACCGACGTTCCTTAGCTTCCGGTTTTCTAGAGGTGGCTAACCTTCAACCAGGCCTCCCTTAGTTCAAGCACAACAGAGATCTGTTTCGTTTCCTACCTCAGATCGTAGTCTCTAATTCTTAGTTTTTTGATTTTAGAGTGTGAAAGGATTGGAATAAAAAAAACTAATTATTCAGAACATAGAGTTCGATTAAGTAGCTTTCCCTTTCTTAAAAATAAACTTTTATTGAATCTGGGAAATATTATAACACACAAGCACTCCTAATTTAGATCTTACAAACACAGAAACATACTAAATTCTCACACCAGAAAGATCCATCGAAGGATTATTGAGTTTTTGAGTGATGGGAAACCAGTCTACTCAGAACTCAACAATGCTTCTCTTTCTCTTTCTGTATTACAAGATTTCTCTCTTCTCATATGAGTTTTTCTCTCTCTGGAATTCGGTGCCATGAGAAATATGAGAATTGCTCTATTTATAGAGCTGAGTAGAGAGCATTGGATGCCTTCCAACGTCTCTTTTACAAATGGCCGACAGATGGGCCCCTACGCACTCATAAAGCAATAAAAGCACACAGTGCTGACTCAATAATACAACTCACATGCTAAACAGTAAAAAGAAAAAGACAAAGCCTGAAAAGGCTGACTAGATTCTTTAATAATTTAGCTGCATTCGTCCAGATTTCTGACTCCTTCTTCACCCATATTGGCTTCCAAGTCATCATCATCATAATCTTGCACTAAATCTAGAGTATTATCAATCTCTAGGTCTTTATCGTTGTCTAAATCGAGATCAAGCATTAGACCTTCAGTATATTCTCGATCCCATGCAATCAGCATATCAATCATCCTTTCATGGCCTTCCTTGTCTAAAAAGTGACCAGCTTCTATTTGTGCTAAATAGAGCTCAATGGACTCGGACCTGTCTATAGCCTGCTGCATCAATGGCTTGAGCTGTGGGGTTATGATGAAGGTTGTATTCCCAACTTTGAATATCCCACAGTCAGTGTGTCGATACTTGGTGATGTAGTAGTATATGTAAAAGAATCCTTTCGCTCTTGCTGTCCATGGATCAAGTAATGTGGTAGCCGTATTTTTCTTGGACTAACATCCATACAAGCACTGATAACTCGACATCCAGTTATCCTTTCCATGTGTTCAAACTTTGCTGCTCTGAGGAAGACTTCCTTTTGGAACCTAGTGAAGTATTTGAGCATGATGCTCTGTTCTTCTTCCTTTGGCCACGATCGATTGATTTTATAAAGTCCGCTACACATTCCATATTTCCATGACTTCAAGTAATCTGCGTTTTCTTCTGGCATGATGGGCAATGATATTCCTCCCAATCCTGCCTGGTTGTTTGTTACAAAGTGAGTAAACCATTCGTCCATCACTCCTCCTGGCAGTCTTCTGACCCTTTCAACTACCATCCAATAAAAGTGTCTGAAATCTCTCATCCTCGATCTTTTATAGATTTCTTCCTGAAGTTTAACAGGTAGCTGAAGAACTTTTATTATTATTTCCATGGTTAGGAATCGTTCAACCATTCCGTGTCTCGTTTCTAGGAGTCCACGACGAAATCTACCTTGAGTAAACCTTCCAAAATCAACAGAAATATAATAACTTGGAGGGGACACCCATCCTTGGTATTTTCTTATATTGCCTAAGAATTCACGATCCAAATCGCTGGTTACTCAACGAGGATCTTCCCATCGAACCTGACGTCTTTGGTCCATCAGCTAGCTCTCTAGTTAAGCTGTCTGCTAGAGAGTTTTTTTATCCCTGCACATGTTCGACAGTAAAGGTGAATTGGTTAAGGGCTAACTGCCAACGCATGAGTCTCCCATGCACCTTAATATTATCAAGATTGTTATTTATAAAACCCAATATCCCTTTACAATCTGTTCTGACTGTAAATGGTTTAGGGTCTAAGAAGATTATAAACTTCTGGATACTCGATAAATTGCAAGAATCTCCTTTTCCATGACAGTGTAATTATATTCGAACTTGTTGAAACTGCCACTCTGTACGTGCAAAGCTTATTATCTTTCTTTAATTTTGAAACAGCTCCCCAATGATAATCACTAGAATTTGTTTCGAGAACTAGCTCATCATCTTCATTAGGTAAAGTCCGTATTGGAAGCTTTTCACATCTTCTTTTTAGCTCTTGGACTATTTTAGTGTCTAAATGAGTCCAACTCCAAACTTGATCTTTCTTTAATTTAACCTGTAGAGGTTTTCTTAATTTAGCTAGATCTTTAATAAAATCAGAAGCATAAGTAAGACAGCCTAGAAATCTTTCTAGATGTTTTCTATCCTTGATTTCATCAGGAAATTTTTCTACTTTCTCCAGAATATGTTCTTGCAAGACAATTTGACCTGCTTTAATCTTTAATCCTAGGAATTCAATTTCAGGCTCAGCATAGATGCATTTCTTTTGTCCTAGAATTATCCCATGGTCAATACATTTTTGAGTTATAGCTTTCAAGTCGTGCTTATGTTGCTCTATGGTTTTAGAGAAGATCAAGATATCATCAATGTAAACAAGACAACAATGTTTAAATTCCTTAAAAACATTGTCCATTCTTCTCTGAAATATCTGTGGTGAATTTTCAAACCAAAGGGCATGACTACCCATTCATAGTGTCCTTGTGGGGCACTAAATGCAGTAAGTGGAATACTTTCTTCATCCATCTTTACCTGCCAATAACCACTTTTATAATCCATTTTAGAGAACCAAGTGTCTCCCGGTATTCTATTAAATAAAACCGTTTTATTAGGGATGTAATATTCATCGAAAACAGTATTATCATTAAGCTTTTTATAGTTGATAACCATTCTAGCTTTTCCTCTTTTTTCTTCAGCATGAGTCCTGACCATAAAGGCAGGGCTAGAATGAGGACTTTTACTTTCTCGAATTAATCCTTTCTTCAAGAGCTCATCAATTTGTTCTTTAAATTCTTGTTGATCCTTGTAAGTGTAAACCATTTGTTTTACGCTAATGAAGGCTTTTGGATCTATTAATTCTATTGTAGGAAATGATTTATCTTTTTCCCAAAATTTCAAAGGATTTTCAGAATATAACTCCTTACACATTTTTTCTTGCTGCTTAAGGATTTTCTCTTTTAAAGTTACCTCACATATAGAGAGTGCAAACTCTCTTTGTGTAGGAAGAATATATTCCTCACCACGATTAGTGCGCGTAAACTCTATTGCTTGATGTGTATAGGCTTGTTTAATCTTTTTCACCCAAGCGTCTTCTCCATGAATGTTAAAGACCATCATGTCTAAGTGCTGAGTAACTGGAACATGGAGTCTTTGGAAGTTATTTCCAATTAACATATCATGAGAGGGCTGATTAGTAGCCCAGAGTGTAGGAATTACACATTGGACTCCTCCTATCATGATAGGCACATCAGAAGCTAATTCTGAATGAACCATGATACTATCATCAGCTATTCTGACTTGAATTGGTCTACGACATTTCTGCCATATAAATTCAGGAAATAAGGATTTCTTACCAAAGCATACTAAACATCCACTGTCTACAAAGGCATATAATTCATAATTATTGAACCCTTCTAAGCAAATACTTATTGGGATATAAATGCTATTGGGGTTGGTAATCCTATAATTTTTCTTTAGAGAATCTCTACTGACATGTTCAAGGCTTTCTTCAACTCTCATATTATCTTCATAGAGATGTCTGAGGTCTACTACTTCCATTCTCATACCTATTTCTTCTTCAAAAAATGGTTCTGTGATGGTTTCACTGAGATTCTTTGCTCTTAGATCATTCTCATATATTGGTTCACTAAAGGTTTTAGTTTGATACCCTATTATCTTCCCTTTTGGTTCAGAACTAGATGATTCTTCTTGTCTTTCCTTGAAACTTAGAACCGTTGGTGGGATCAATGGGATCAAACCAGATCCTCTAAAAGGACAGGAACCTAAATCAATACTATGTCTGGGTGGTTCTCTTATAATTTTATCTTCTAACCTCTTGTTTAGAGCTGCTATCATGCTTGCTATGTCTTCGTCTACCACAAATGATTTATCTTTCTTGCTTGTAGTAGTTCCCTGATTCCTCGAGGTAATACTAAGATTAGGATTGAACCTAAAGTTAGGCTTTCTGGCTAGACTCGGACATCTAGAAAGGCTTATTAGCGGTTTAGCATTCGTATGGATTCTACCTTCTTCATCTATGGTTAACACTTTATCATTGCTAGTGGTTGAAGAATTCTCAAATGCATTTACCCAAATGGTCTTAAGCCTAATTTGATCAGGTCTTAGCTTACACAGGCACAACCTCTGTAAAGATCCGAAATTTTAAAATATTATTTTATGAATTATGATTTAATTAAAAAATTCTGAGATGTCGAAGATTTTGAATAAAAAAAAATACTTTCAATAAATTATTTTATTTGCTTTATTAATACAGAGATTGATATTGTGATACTTTAATTTAAATAAAATTTATCGGGTTGAATTCTATAATTTTATAGGGGTATAATTTTTTTTAAATCAGAAATAGCGGAATAACTTTGCAATTTTCCTCAAACTAGTCCTACCCTAATTGTGGGGTACAAATACCCTTATTCACCCCAAACAGCCGCTCACTATTCACCCTCTCTCTCGCTACTCCTCCTACTTCAGATCTGAGGTACCGCCTCCCATGGCAGCCGCTCTCGATCCCCTCCGTCCTCCCATGGCAGCCGCTCTGTCCTCTCCCCTTTTCGGATTTGAATCTCCCGCTCCCTTCTGCCCCACCCTACAGCTCCTCTGCGCCTTTCGTTTCCCGACTACAATGAGCCAGCGCCGCCGCTTCACTCACCCTCTCTCCCTTTGTCTTTCCTCAACCCTCTCGCCGCTCAATCTCTTCCAACGCCGCCGATGAGCCGATGAAGAAGACGAGGTCGCATCCCTTTAGGTGGATCTGGAGTTGAAACCGACAACCTTCCTCCTTCTTCTCTCCACTGATCTCGCCCTTCTCTCTGTCGACGTCTCACCACCTGGCTGCCCTCGTCGAACCACCCACGCCTGGAGCTCCCTCGTCGGTGCTGCCTTCCCATGACGGAATCGGGCCCTCATGCTCACAACCGACCCACCGCCCCTCTGTTCAGCCTCCTTTCCCGTCTTTTATTGCGGACCTGAGCAGCAGGAGGAGCACCCCTGCCTCCCCTCCGATCTCCTCCTTCCCAGAGCCTTATTTGACTCCGGCGACCCCAAGTGATTCGATGCAGCAGCCGACCCTTGAACGAGCCTAGGGACGCAATTGGGGGTATAATTCTCGGGCCATACGACTCAATTTAGTCTAATTTCAAATTCCCCTTTATTTCAATTAGCTGAACTTATGTCTGAATTTGGTTGTTGGTTGACTGATCGATTCAATTTGGTTTGGTTGCATGTTTTGGTTTGGCTTAGTGTTAGTCTAATGTATTAGTAAGCTTTTAATTATATGGTGAAATTGATTTATAAATGAACTCGGTTGGTTCTAAATAATTTATTGGACGGGTCAATTAACTCAACTTAATAAGCTAAGTGACTCACAAATTCCTAGTCGATATATGTCTTAATAACACACTTGATTGAATTTCTCCGAGTTTACCCATGGTTAAAAAGGGGAAAAGAAAAATGAATGTATAAGAGGAGTGTCTTGGATAATAATTTGACTAATGTGACCTATGTCTCATCGATGACTACGCAAGGTTTAACTTGAGCTATGTGAAATTGTTAGATTTGACGCTATAGCGTTAATAAGTGAGTTAACTAAATCGTTAAGGACTTAACATAATTTTCCTAACTTGAACTTGTTGGTTAACTAGAGAAATAAACCGAATATTTTAGGTTTGTTAATTGGTCAAACTAGTTATGATCAACTTCGAATCGTGTAATTATATAAGGATGTCTTTGAGGACTTGTTATGCTTTAACCTTGCTTGTGTTGACTTAAAGCTTTCATTGGGTGATTTAATGATGATTGGATTCATAAAGGGTTTTAGGAATGTTAATTTATAATGACTTACTCCTTAAAATGAGTGAATTTATGATACTTGAAAGGATGATTCGATAAATGAGATATGGTTGAACCATATTGATTGTTATAGTTGATTATGTGTTTGTTTAGCAAACCGCTTGTTTAAATGAGATAGGATTCTTCTTATAGAAACCTAAACCTTGAGTGCGTGTATCTTATTCGGATGTTTTATGACTAATTTACTTGATGAACAAAATCTTATAAGAGTAGATAAGATATGGACAAGTGTAATGATTAATTATTAGTCAAATAAGCTATACTTAGATGGTAGCACCTACTAATTTTATAGTTGGTTAAATAGGGACAACTAATTGGTTACAATTCCTTATGATAGGTTAAGCCAGCTCATGACTTAAGTGTACTACATGTGAATGAAATTTATTAGCGAGGTCTTCTAAGAGATAGTTGAGACTTGGTTAAGCATGTAAGAGATAAAAGACATCTTGAGAACTTGTCACACTTGTAAGCTTGTTGTTGTGCTTATTGGGCTATGAACGTGGTTAGTAAGACTTTATAAAAGATGTTTTATAAATTCTTATACTCATGTGCTTTTAAGCTTGATTGTAGTGCTTGTTGCTAAGTATTTCTTATAATTGGACCTATAAAAAGATTTCTTGAAATATCAACTTACCTGGGTTACTCGATGAGCATGATTTATTATGTGAGTTGATAAATAAGACTTGTTGAGCCTTGGTTTTGGGAACCTATGGATTTGTTGAATATTCGAGTATTAGATATTTGATGGTTACTTGAGAAAATGGTTAAGGAAAACCTGAACTGGATATGAAGTATGATGTTTTGAGTGATGATATTAGTAAGACCTTGAGCTAAGTTTCATACTTGATCTGAACAAGGTTAATTGAGAATGATGGTCATGGTGAGAATGCGAGGTTACTTGAATAAAATATTATTTAGTCTTGTGTTGACTTGAAAGCCCGCTTGTGTGTTAATTAAATAAGTATTGATGAACTATTTCTTGCTTATTACTTGCTAGTGTGATTGGATGATTCTCTGAGTGGCTTGTTAGCCGATGGATGATTCTTTGAGTGGCTTGTTTGCTGGCTAATTGGATGTGAAGACTTCAGGTAAGTTTCCTACGGGAGCTTACTCAGTAACCAGGACCTCATGCCTGATGTGTCATATAGTATGTAGGTGTTGCATATGCATAAAAGCATGCCATGTAGTATCATGCTTAGGACTTGCACTTATGAATGAGCATCCCTATTCTTTATGCGTTTGAAACAGAACGACCATTATCTGTGATAGTCTTAGAGTCTTTGCTAGGGTTATAGGGTAGTCCAGCCCCATCGGGTGCCCTGAGTCTATCGAGTCGATATGAGCATGATATGATAGCCCAGCACCGTCGGGCAAGAGATGAGATGATATGATATGATATGATTAGCCCAGCACCATCGGGCATGAGCATGATATATGATATGATGATGAGATATGATATGATATGATGATACCGTGGTGAGTGCACCACCATGAGGAAATTGCTATGCTATAGCACCGAACTGGCCAGTCTCTGCACTAACGGGAAGGGGTGCAGAGGTAGGAGAGGGATATGCCACTTGGCATTCTATGTGGATCCATTTAATCGCTTTCTGCATATATAAACTGTCAGCATGCTTGTGTGATTTAAATTCCGTACTGCACTAGAACATCCTTTATTTTAGGTATAGGCGTATTATATGTCCTCAGCGAGGTGTTTAGGGCCGCATGCGTCTCTTGGCCTGACTTCGTGGTTAGTTTCAGGTACCCGCCCCTTTTGCTTGCTGAGTGCTTCTATGACGGGGTTTTCTTCACGGGACGAGAGTGTTAAGAAGACTTCGTACAACCTTGATTTTATAAGTGTTTTGGTTTAGTTGGGCATTTAGAAGTGTTGTTGCAGGAGGCTGATATGTCGAGTAATTACAAATATAAAGATGTAAATAAATGTAAACCAACTCCTGGCCTAAGCAAATAATTACAAGACTTCCTCCCGTTGTAGTGGAAGGGTAGTCAGGATCGATCCACGAGGAGGCGTGTCAGCGGGATCCTAGTAGCGTTGGAAACTTCACGTCTGCGTTGACCAGAAGCCTAGATTTCGACCTTGGGCCTCGATGTCGACCTCAGCTGTCGATGTTTTCTGCAACAGAAGACCTGCAGAGACAAAAAAACAAGTGGTCGATATCGACTGGTGGGGTCGATATCGATGTCAGTCCACGAAATCGACTGGCTCAGAAGACTGTCAGTCGATACAGAAGGGTCGATATCGATGTCTGGTGTCGATATCGATGTCAGCAAAACTCCGTAGCGATGTTCGTCGTCGACTCAGAAAATTGTCGACGAACTCAGTGGTCGATATCGACGTCTGGGGTCGATATCGATGTCTCCCTGCAGTGAGTTAGTGGTTTGTCGGCAAAGAAAAGGCCGAAGAATTAAGGATGGAGAGAGAAGCAATGAACAGAAATAACAGTGGGTTTTGGTGTGTATAAACTATGTAAAAAGTAACTCCTAGGATTAGGGTTTACCACAACGTTAACCAATGCATGCGATGAGATAAATAAGATGGACAATTGCGCTATTTCTCCCGAGGGACAAGCTTTCGCCGTACACCAACTCTTAGGATTACTCTTTCAAATAAACCTAATTGTCTCTACCAATTTTATGTTTATAACTCAAGTTGTTAGCATGAATCCCTTTTCTTTCGATTAGGACTAAACATAGAATTGTAGGAGGAGAGATAGACACAACGATATCAACATCAAATACTTACCTCAAGCGTGCATGGCTAACGTCGGGCTCACCCCGACCCTAAGAGCTTTGGGGAACTACTCGCTTCTCATTATGGAACTCATCATTGTTTGAAAGGAAGAAACTTGCATTAAACTAAACTCCGAAGCTTTACAACTTAACGTCAACTTTCGCAAACGTCAAACCCTAAAACTTCTCTCTAACTCTAACTCTATTGTCTATGTCTTTGTTAATTGATTGGATTATTGGATGATCTAACAAATCAGCCCCTAAGGCTTTATTTATAGGCTACTAATCCTCGCTATCCAAGGATTGTAACTCCTATCTAAACTATGAACTCTATCCGAACAATTAGGATAGGTCTTTTATTTTGATAAAAACTTAAAAAGATGAATAACACTTCAGCTGCCATCTATCTTGAAAGTATGAGATAATTCCGTGCCTCCTTGAAGATATAGTTCTAATCTGCATTCGAAATCGAGTCTATCTTCTGTCGAGATAAGGGGTCGATATCGACACCAGGGGTCGATATCGAGGTCTCTGTTCCTGCTCGACTTGTTCAGCTCTGGTCGATTTCTATGTTGAGGTCGATATGGGGGTCGATATCGACACTGGGGGTCGATATCTGGGTCTATGGTCGATATCTACCTCTTCTCAGCTTCACTTGATGTCTATGTTAAGGTCGATATCTATGTTGAAGGTCGATATCTACCCCAGAGGTCGATATCTGGGTCTAGGGTCGATATCTACCTCTGCTCAGCTTCACTTGGCTTCTTCGTTTCGACTCCGATTTCGCTCGAATTCCTACATGGTTAGCTGAAAACTTGTGTAGACTCTATTTCTTGCATTTTAGCCCATTCTTACACAAGTTTATATACTTTTGAACCTTTTCTTTGGAGATCGAATGAAATATGAAGTCAAAAGATGCAATAAACAAAGGTGAAAATATGTACATCAAGAAGCAATGTACATTTATATTGATTTAAACTTGTTTTGTCTCTTTTGAGTTTTGACTAGTTGAATTAGGACATGTTCACGTGCATAAGCGCATATTATGATTAGATTATGTGACAGTTTTGAGGGTTTGAAATCCCCTTTTCTTTTCTTGAATTATATCATTAAATCCTTAAAACTTAAACAGGGTTATAACTTGAAAAGAACAAATAAACAGCTCGTACTTGGATTGCTAAGATCTGGCAGAGGGATATTTCTTCCCTCTAAACATAACCCGGATGTCATAATCTGGGCCGTTACAAAGTTGGTATCAGAGCCAGGTTGTGCAATCCGAGTACAAATGAGTTATAAAACAATTGGTGATTTTGAGTTTTGGAAATAAAATGGCCCAAAGGTTTTCACGAGTTTTGAAAGTTTTCAAAGGGAAAAATGAATTTAATATGGATAAGTAAGATAACCACCTTGAGAAGTGAGAATCGGGACTTGACCGGGTAGTCATGGCGATAGCTATCCTTTACGGATATAGATTGGGATTGGTAGAGATCACTAGCTTTATACTTTATGGATAGGCATGGAGGGCATATGTAAAATCTTGTTTGAGTAGTTCGTAAACTTGATTATAGAAATATGTAAATTTGGGGGAGAAGTTTGGCGATTAATGTATGTTATTCTTGATGACTTGATATGATAATTGTTTATATGAGTTTACCTCGTTATGACATCTGACGTAATTCTTATTACATGCTTTGATCTTGTTATGCGCATATAATGTATGATACTTGATGACTTGGATTGGACAATTGTTTCCATTCTTAATGTGTTTGACTTATACATATTTGTTTTGCTACATATATCACTTATGATGGAAATTGTTGGTGCCTTTTGGGCTTGGTTTGATGAGGACATGAGATGAGATTATGAGGATTTACTTGGTTATGACTGATGTTTCGTATTGGTTAGTGGAAGCTTATGAGCTCAGACTTGAAAATCTTACTCCAGTTGATGAGAAAAACATATGGTGTTGAGAATTGAGAAATTTTGGTTGTTGAATTGAGAACCATGATATTCTGGCTATAAGAGTTCATAGTGACTTTATAAGAAATACTTATGAAATTCAAATTCTGGATATAAATTGTCGATTCTTGCTTAGCGATAATGTTCTCACGAAGCCGACACAAGTATTTTACAGGGACGCTTGTAAAGTAGTTAGTCGGACCTAGTGAGAACATTGTGACGATTTTGTGATACTTGTACAAGTATTTCATGGGGACGCCTATGGAATACTTGTAGGGATCACAAAATGCATCGCCTATATGCTTGTTTGAGATGTTTTGACATGAATTGTTCTATGATCTATTAGTGATGTCTTACATGATGAATTCTAATGATATCGCTCTTATATGCAAAAGTGGAAAAAAAAAGATCATGTGTATACAACTCGACTAAAAAGAATGTGAATCAATTAATATACATGACTCGCCTATTCATAATATAGGATTCATGTGATTGATATGACATCGTCCCTCCTGCCCTCGACGTGTTATCATTCATATGTTGTGACCTTGTGAGATTTTGTGAAGTTATGTCATGCACCTCTATCTTGTTTTTATGAACGATGATGGTTCATTATGATATATTGCTTATGTGGCTACTCGTTATCTTATAACTGTCTGACCTGTATAATTGATGTCTTATATGTCCCTTGGTCCAATAAGATGATGTTATTCTTGCTTGTCTACTTGGTTAGGGAAGAGACTCTATATTCAAGCTAACTTGTTAGTGGTGAGAGTCGATAAGATAGCAAGTTGACCTATTGATTGATCTCCTTAGATTCTTAGTGAAGTTTTCTTTGCGATCTTTGAGGACCTCGATAAATTATCATGACAACTCCTTGTCTCTCTTCGTTACTTTTCTTTTACCTTGCCGCTTTGGTTCCTTCTAAATTCCTTTCATGTTGGTCACCTATGTTCCAAACCTTATGGGTCTAACTTGTTACGAACTGGTATATAAGTTAGAGTGTTGATTGTCTTGAGGAGTACAATACCAGAAAGGGGTCTTGATGAGTGACTCTTAGAAATCTGTTGGATGTCAACTTTCGTATCGAGGGTTCTTTTAAAGTCTTTGTTCATTCGGGAAATTCGTTTGAAGGTCTTCCTTATGATTGGTGTTCAAAGTACATTGTCTCTCTAAGAAACAACTAGGCTTCTTTTCGGAATGGGTCATGGAGTCAGTGAGGATGAGTCGATGTTGCCCTGAGAAACTTATGTTTGGTTATGATGGTAGTCTTGTTTGTGTTTCCTTGTTTTATTGTATTATTGTGATATATGTTTGTTTTATTTGCCCTACGTTGATATGAACATCTTCTTACTGCACTTGATCCATCCATGCCTTATATATCTTATCTTAGGATCGTATTACCTTTCATAGTACTCATTTTGTGTTTCCCTCGCCTTGTTATATGATTGGTTTGATTTTCGATGCATTGTCATGTTATCCCCTATACATGTATATCCTATGTTTATGGACACGTGGCTCATCTAGTATTGCTAGTGTCACATATGATACATGACTTATGAATTACGTGACCTTAGTCTCCATATTATTGTTTATCACTTTCATCATAGGCTCAGGATAGTGTTTTCATTCTTCCATGTTACCGCTTGCCCTTTGGATGCTTAAGAATGTTAGGTGAAATTGACTTAGTTATGTTGTGCCCGTATGCCCCGTCTGCATCATACCTTTATTATTTCTATCGATGGTTCATAGTAGAATAGTCATCCTTCTTGTGTGTTCTTGTCATATGATCCTTTGATCCTTGTCTGCTTATACTTGATAAATGATATTGATTTAGCCATGTTACGATTTCATGCCTTATGTGGTTAACGTCTGATTTAACTATGTACCTCCCATCGTTGTCTCTTCTTTAATCCGTGCTATAACCCTATGATTTTCATGCTTTAATGACCTTACACATCGCATGTCCACACATCACGATAGCTATTTAAATTTATGTGATGGTCTTTCGACATATCCGACGTGTTATTCTCTTATAGTATACCGCCCTTGGAAACTTTATCTGATTTTGATGATAGCAACACTTGGGTACCCATTACTTGATATGACATTACACTTAGTTACTTGTAATATTCATGCATTCATTGACATGTATATGCATACCCGAAATTTTGTGTAACTATGGAGAGTAGCTACTGTCTTATGGTTATATTATTCCCTTTTTCACCTCCCTCATGCTCTTGTTAGGTTTCGCATGATTATTTTAGGCTTGTATGTGTTGTTGTCATGTATGTTGTCATACGCTACTTCTATGCACTCCTATTATGTTGTGTGCTACCAGTACCCCTTACATGATCTATGTTTTCAAAGAAATAATTATCTAGTTTATGCTCTAATCATAACATTGATATATTGCTATTATTACATAACTTATGGTAGGTCGGCAGTTCCTTTTCTATATGCATCTTAGTTGGTATGCATACTTATGTCACTATACTCTGTAGATCCATGTTTGGTCATCACCGTTCTAGGTTTACATTGCTCTCGATTACACTTCACCTATATTCACGTCGTGTGGTTATATAGTTATTTTGACTGGTTGCGAATCGTCATGCTAGTGGTTAGGCCATAACTCCGCATGTTTACACATTGCCATATGTTATTAAATACTATTTGGTAATTACGTATTTGAGAATATGAGTATGTGATTTATTGCACTGTCTGTATTATTTATATGATCACTCTTATGATATGGGTGGGTCAACTTATTGTGTATCATCTTGTTTGTTGTTAAAGTATATTTTCATGTACTTACCCCTTGTCATGTGTTATCGATAATCTGAAAAAAAAAAAAAAATTTACCTCAACGATATGGTATATGACTCTTTGCACTAATTACATTATCTGTATGATCTTTCATTCAATAGAGTTTTGGTAGTATACCTATCATGCATATTTGCCCTTGTTATATGATTTTTTTTTTTGAGATTATGATTGTTTACACAATTTCGAACATTATCATTGCAGCAATCTTGTTATCTTTTGACACCATCATACTCTATTTTACATGGGTAGTAGTAGTACCATGCGTAGGTCATAATATTGCAAATGCTCACTTTTACCTACTACATGATGTCTGTCTATGCTCGTTGTGCATTAATAGTTTTAAGCCTCGTATGCTCGCACGTCCACCCATATAGTTTAAATTGCATTTGCATGTTTATGCACCATATTTTGCTTAAAATTGTTGATATTAAACTATCTACCATGTTGAGGTTATAGTGATATAGAATATGTGTTGATGTATGCCTTGGTGAGAAAATTTCATTGAGCACACACTTACACCTGTCCTTACGAGTGAGATATATGAAGTTCTTTCGTGACTTTTAAGACATGTTGATACTATACCTTACTTGTTTTGCTTAGTTCCCTCCTCCCATATTGGCATATAGGATTCCCTCGAGCATGTACTGAATCTATTTAGTATATTCGGATGACAGATTGTAGATCTGCGGTACCTTAATAGCATTCCCTTGTTATTATATGTGTGATATTCCTTGTTAATGATGATTTGAATTGATGATAGTATGTATATCGATATTTCTCTCATGATGATAGGTTGTTTATCTTGTACCTTACAACATGATATGACACCAGCGCTAAAATCATATTATCATTGCCTCTTGAGATAGGTTCATGTTAGCATACAAAATTACCACGTTGTGTGTTTTATGACAAGATGTGATACATGATGATTTGAGTGATACGATCGTAACCTTAAAGGATTCTCATGGGCATCGGTGAAATTCTCATGTTCAGTCTTACCAGATACTATACGAGTCTATCTTCGTGTAAAGCGCTAGTCGAATTGTCCCTTAGTGTCTCTTTCCTTCAATTCAGCTTAAGCCTTGCGTCACTCTTGTATATCTATCTATGGTGTGATAAAGAGTAGATCATCTCGATTAATTAAAGTTGCGCATTTCATTTGCCGATGTCGTGCTCGTCATGATGCTTGATTGTGACCTTTCTGGTTGGTATGGATGTGTGAGTATGATGATTGTGTTCATTTCTGATTAATAGCAAGATGCAGATTTCTATGATTATATGTTCTACTAATGATGTGATTTGCTGATAATGGGATTAGTAGTATGATGAATTCGATAGGTTGATACCTTGAGCCTGAAATGCTGAAATCTAATATGATGGTAAATCTTGCTATGATGATGTTTTGGATATGGTGCACTTGAATTGATGTTGAAGATGATCATGAGAAATGAACTTAGGAAGTGAATCTGGGACTAGCCCTTAGAGGCAGATAAACTGCTTCTTGACTCCTTCAAAATCTGGTTGACTAACATAGGAGGAACTAACTCGAGTTCAAATGGTTCGTTGCTTTTAAAAAGGATTTTAGTCTTAAGGACGAGACTTATTTTTAGAGGTGGATGATGTAAAGATCCGAAATTTTAAAATATTATTTTATGAATTATGATTTAATTAAAAAATTCTGAGATGTCGAAGATTTTGAATAAAAAAAATACTTTCAATAAATTATTTTATTTGCTTTATTAATACAGAGATTGATATTGTGATACTTTAATTTAAATAAAATTTATCGGGTTGAATTCTATAATTTTATAGGGGTATAATTTTTTTTAAATCAGAAATAGCGGAATAACTTTGCAATTTTCCTCAAACTAGTCCTACCCTAATTGTGGGGTATAAATACCCTTATTCACCCCAAACAGCCGCTCATTATTCACCCTCTCTCTCGCTACTCCTCCTACTTCAGATCTGAGGTACCGCCTCCCATGGCAGCCGCTCTCGATCCCCTCCGTCCTCCCATGGCAGCCGCTCTGTCCTCTCCCCTTTTCGGATCTGAATCTCCCGCTCCCTTCTGCCCCACCCTACAGCTCCTCCGCGCCTTTCGTTTCCCGACTACAATGAGCCAGCGCCGCCGCTTCACTCACCCTCTCTCCCTTTGTCTTTCCTCAACCCTCTCGCCGCTCAATCTCCTCCAACGCCGCCGATGAGCCGATGAAGAAGACGAGGTCGCAGCCCTTTAGGTAGATCTGGAGTTGAAACCGACAACCTTCCTCCTTCTTCTCTCCGCTGATCTCGCCGTTCTCTCTGTCGACGTCTCACCACCTAGCTGCCCTCGTCGAACCACCCACGCCTGGAGCTCCCTCGTCGATGCTGCCTTCCCATGACGGAATCGGGCCCTCATGCTCACAACCGACCCGCCGCCCCTCTGTTCAGCCTCCTTTCCCGTCTCCTGTTGCGGACCTGAGCAGCAGGAGGAGCACCCCTGCCTCCCCTCCGATCTCCTCCTTCCCAGAGCCTTATTTGACTCCGGCGACCCCGAGTGATTCGATGCAGCAGCCGACCCTTGAACGAGCCTAGGGACGCAATTGGGGGTATAATTCTCGGGCCATACGACTCAATTTAGTCTAATTTCAAATTCCCCTTTATTTCAATTAGCTGAACTTATGTCTGAATTTGGTTGTTGGTTGACTGATCGATTCAATTTGGTTTGGTTGCATGTTTTGGTTTGGCTTAGTGTTAGTCTAATGTATTAGTAAGCTTTTAATTATATGGTGAAATTGATTTATAAATGAACTCGGTTGGTTCTAAATAATTTATTGGACGGGTCAATTAACTCAACTTAATAAGCTAAGTGACTCACAAATTCCTAGTCGATATATGTCTTAATAACACACTTGATTGAATTTCTCCGAGTTTACCCATGGTTAAAAAGGGGAAAAGAAAAATGAATGTATAAGAGGAGTGTCTTGGATAATAATTTGACTAATGTGACCTATGTCTCATCGATGACTACGCAAGGTTTAACTTGAGCTATGTGAAATTGTTAGATTTGACGCTATAGCGTTAATAAGTGAGTTAACTAAATCGTTAAGGACTTAACATAATTTTCCTAACTTGAACTTGTTGGTTAACTAGAGAAATAAACCGAATATTTTAGGTTTGTTAATTGGTCAAACTAGTTATGATCAACTTCGAATCGTGTAATTATATAAGGATGTCTTTGAGGACTTGTTATGCTTTAACCTTGCTTGTGTTGACTTAAAGCTTTCATTGGGTGATTTAATGATGATTGGATTCATAAAGGGTTTTAGGAATGTTAATTTATAATGACTTACTCCTTAAAATGAGTGAATTTATGATACTTGAAAGGATGATTCGATAAATGAGATATGGTTGAACCATATTGATTGTTATAGTTGATTATGTGTTTGTTTAGCAAACCGCTTGTTTAAATGAGATAGGATTCTTCTTATAGAAACCTAAACCTTGAGTGCGTGTATCTTATTCGGATGTTTTATGACTAATGTACTTGATGAACAAAATCTTATAAGAGTAGATAAGATATGGACAAGTGTAATGATTAATTATTAGTCAAATAAGCTATACTTAGATGGTAGCACCTACTAATTTTATAGTTGGTTAAATAGGGACAACTAATTGGTTACAATTCCTTATGATAGGTTAAGCCAGCTCATGACTTAAGTGTACTACATGTGAATGAAATTTATTAGCGAGGTCTTCTAAGAGATAGTTGAGACTTGGTTAAGCATGTAAGAGATAAAAGACATCTTGAGAACTTGTCACACTTGTAAGCTTGTTGTTGTGCTTATTGGGCTATGAACGTGGTTAGTAAGACTTTATAAAAGATGTTTTATAAATTCTTATACTCATGTGCTTTTAAGCTTGATTGTAGTGCTTGTTGCTAAGTATTTCTTATAATTGGACCTATAAAAAGATTTCTTGAAATATCAACTTACCTGGGTTACTCGATGAGCATGATTTATTATGTGAGTTGATAAATAAGACTTGTTGAGCCTTGGTTTTGGGAACCTATGGATTTGTTGAATATTCGAGTATTGGATATTTGATGGTTACTTGAGAAAATGGTTAAGGAAAACCTGAACTGGATATGAAGTATGATGTTTTGAGTGATGATATTAGTAAGACCTTGAGCTAAGTTTCATACTTGATCTGAACAAGGTTAATTGAGAATGATGGTCATGGTGAGAATGCGAGGTTACTTGAATAAAATATTATTTAGTCTTGTGTTGACTTGAAAGCCCGCTTGTGTGTTAATTAAATAAGTATTGATGAACTATTTCTTGCTTATTACTTGCTAGTGTGATTGGATGATTCTCTGAGTGGCTTGTTAGCCGATGGATGATTCTTTGAGTGGCTTGTTTGCTGGCTAATTGGATGTGAAGACTTCAGGTAAGTTTCCTACGGGAGCTTACTCAGTAACCAGGACCTCATGCCTGATGTGTCATATAGTATGTAGGTGTTGCATATGCATAAAAGCATGCCGTGTAGTATCATGCTTAGGACTTGCACTTATGAATGAGCATCCCTATTCTTTATGCGTTTGAAACAGAACGGCCGTTATCTGTGATAGTCTTAGAGTCTTTGCAAGGGTCATAGGGTAGCCCAGCCCCATCGGGTGCCCTGAGTCTATCGAGCCGATATGAGCATGATATTATAGCCCAGCACCATCGGGCAAGAGATGAGATGATATGATATGATTAGCCCAGCACCATCGGGCATGAGCATGATATATGATATGATGATGAGATATGATATGATATGATGATACCGTGGTGAGTGCACCACCACGAGGAAATTGCTATGCTATAGCACCGAACTGGCCAGTCTCTGCACTAACGGGAAGGGGTGCAGAGGTAGGAGAGGGATATGCCACTTGGCATTCTGTGTGGATCCATTTAATCGCTTTCTGCATATATAAACTGTCAGCATGCTTGTGTGATTTAAATTCTGTACTTCACTAGAACATCCTTTATTTTAGGTATAGGCGTATTATATGTCCTCAGCGAGGTCTTTAGGGCCCACATGCGTCTCTTGGCCTGACTTCGTGGTTAGTTTCAGGTACCCGCCCCTTTTGCTTGCTGAATGCTTCTATGACGGGGTTTTCTTCACGGGACGAGAGTGTTAAGAAGACTTCGTACAACCTTTATTTTATAAGTGTTTTGGTTTAGTTGGGCATTTAGAAGCAATGTACATTTATATTGATTTAAACTTGTTTTGTCTCTTTTGAGTTTTGACTAGTTGAATTAGGACAGGTTCACGTGCATAAGCGCATATTATGATTAGATTATGTGACAGTTTTGAGGGTTTGAAATCCCCTTTTCTTTTCTTGAATTATATCATTAAATCCTTAAAACTTAAACAGGGTTATAACTTGAAAAGAACAAATAAACAGCTCGTACTTGGATTGCTAAGATCTGGCAGAGGGATATTTCTTCCCTCTAAACGTAACCCGGATGTCATAATCTGGGCCGTTACAACCTCTTTGCTCGAACCTACAACTTCGTGTTTCTCAGCTTCTACTATATGACACTTTTGTGGAGGATTTGTAGTATTCTCAAGTTTATAAATTACCTTCCACTTTAATTGTAAAGGACAAGTTCCCTTATGCATACTGATACCTTCTGTTAATCACTTTATAGCCAAGAATTTAGATGCATAATGATCTTCTAGACTAACATAATAGTTAGGTCTACAGATCCAAGAAACTACTCCTTGACTCAAATTACAGACTATTCCACTAATGCATTGATCACTAAATCTTTTATGCCTAATGTTACAAACAAAATTAATGCATTGCACATCTTTTCCATAGTCTTGTAATGTAGTTATAATTAATTGGATGCCACATATAAAGATGTATTTAAATTTTTTTTATCTTTGTTATGTTTTTGAATGTTTGCCCAATGGATTAAGTTTACTTCAGTTGCTTGATTTTCATTGTTCTTGACAGTTACGTCTCTAGACATTTCTTCGCAAACATACTTAGCATATTTAGAGAATAATGATTTTTTGACAAACTGCTCTTTAGCAATGATCGGGAAATCAACCCCTGATCTAGTCATTTCTTCCACTTGTTCCTCGTCAATAGAGGTTTCAGCTTGCTGAAGCTGAGCTAAGGTGGTCATTTCATATTCATCAGAGAACTCGCTAGGAGCTTCTCCTTCCATCATTTCATTGACTTCTTCACCTTCTATTGACTCATTTTCAGACTCTTCATCTTCTTCAATCTTTTCTTCTATTATTTCTACTATCCCTTTATTATTTCTTAGCGCTAGATCTATTGCTTCATCTTCTGACAACTCGATGTAGTCCAAACTTCCTAGGGCTTCTGCTAATCTATTGTTCTCCTTGTTTTTGCATTCATTAGCATATTGACCGGATTCTCCACATGCCCAACATTTGTAGTTTTTCTTTTTCTCATGACAAAACGACGCATTCTGGAAAAATCTTCTATTTTTTTAAAATGGTTTTTTATAATACTTCTTATAGTATTTTTCACCTCTTTGTTTATTGAAACTTTTTCTCTTATAGTTCCTTCTTCCTTGGTAATCTCTGTTGTTACATCCCCACTCTGTTGGCGTCTCCCAACAAGTTAAGAATTGTTTTTTCATTCTTTGGGTGCTTCTCACATCTCGACATTTTTTCTCGACCCATTTCCTAACATAGGAAATTTTGTTACCAAGAGAATCTTTACTTCCATTTTTTATTAATTCTCGATATTCTTCACTTATTTGTTCATTAATTGGGGCAGGAAGTTTATCAAAGAACATTTGCAGATTAGTGCCGTTTTCCCCTATCTTATAATAACACTTCTCAAATTCTGTTATGTAGTTATCAACATATTTCATGTTACATATTTCGAGATTGTTTAATGTTCTTTGCCATTTTAAAGCTTCCTTATCTTCATCTTCCTTCTCTCCAATGAATTCTTCTTCTAGTAATTCACATATTAATGTGAACATATTAACTGTACTCGCCAGATTCCTAAGTTCTTGTTTTACATCATCACCAATAGCTCCATACCAGTCGACAATACATCCATAGAAACTATGTTCTATATAGTTAAGGAATTGGGAAGAGTTCCATCCTGCATTCATGTTTAATACACTCGTCATACTTTTCTTCCAGAATTCTATGATCTCACGCCTATTCCTTACACCATCTAGGTTTAATTTATAACCTGTTTCACTTATGGGTTCTAGATTAATTTCTCTTTGATTTGGCATGTGGTTTGACATAATGCTTACTCCAAATCTTTCCTTCTTTTCTAGAAACTCCTTAGGCTTTAACCTAGGTCTGTAATTACTAGTTGAACCATGTTCATAGCGTCTGTAATGTCTTCTAGCTTCGTTATGTTCTAATGGTTCATTTTCATTCAACCTTCTTTGCCTTAATATTTCATTTAACCTTTGTTGAACTTTAGATATGGGAATGTTTTCCATGTCTTTTAAATTAATTAATCCCATCTGCTGATATACAGCTTCTTCATCTGAATTCTTTTCAAATTCATCGTCGCTTATAATTTCTAGGTTCATAAAGTTGGTCTCAATGGTTTTTAGTTTTTGTAATTTCAGCTTCCATTCTGGGTCATCCAACTTAGTGCTAAGTTTCCTTATTTGTTGAAATGGATGTTGATTGATTTTTAAGGATTTGATTTTCGTCTTGCTTTTCTTCTTCGACAATCGCCTTTTTCTGTATATTGTTATCTAATTTAGTAGAAAACTTCTTTTTGGATTTTTTAAATGGATAACCGTATTTAAAAGGATCTCCTTTATTAATTTCACCAACTGATTTTAGGCTTATCTGATGGCTAATTTCGTTGATGGCTCTTAGATTTGTAGAGTGATGCACTTCACCTGTTTCTTTTACAATCTTAAAGATTTTACTACTAATATCAATATATAATTGTTCTAATTTTCTTACTTCAAGTTTTAGATCTATAAGTTGGTCTGAAATGGCATTTAAAATTGCTCCAAAGTGCTTATCATTTAAATCTAAATGTAAAGCATGAGGATAAGTCTTATGAAGGCAATTACTAGATACCTCCAGATTGGCTTATAGGTAAATACAGATTATTTTTAATTAACTTGGCTCTGATACCAAATTGCAGGATCACAATTAATAATAAGATAAATGCGGAATCTTAAAGAAAACTTAAAATAGTACACAAATTAAAGCTCTAAAGTAGTGGCTATTTTATGTAATTTTGGGTTTTTTGGTTGGATTTTAGTTGGAAAGTGGAGGGGTCCACTGTTAAAAAGTAACCAATATGATGTGATCCACACATCTAGTACCGAAAACCAAGAACTAGGGGACACGCCGACCCCACCTCTCACTAGGGCGCGTGCTAGGCTCCTTGGACATCTTGTGTTCAACGAGACCTTATTCGAGACCCATCACGACCCACCCATGGCTACCTTGATCCAACTCAAGCCCGAGCCCGCTGTTGCAAGTAGAGGCGCCACATACTAGCCTTGCGATGGGAACGTTAAAGGACTCAGTTGCATTACAACCAACATTAAAAGCAGACTTGAAGATGGTATTGAAAGCCAACCATGAAGATGAGAGTCGTTACCTACCGACTTCAATAAAAGTAACGATCGACTTCAATGCTCCCTTTAACGTCAGCCATGGAATGCCATCAAATTAATGTTTTACTCATTCCATCTGCATTAATAACCTTTTCTATTAATTTGGTTTTTAAATTGCCAAATTTGGTTTAAATAGTAACCTTTTCCATTAATTTTGTTTTGATTTCCCAATTTGGATTAAATCGATTCTATTTTATAGGCTAGAAGTGCAATATAAAAAGGGCTTACACGCCACCGATTAGGGGGCAGAAGAATTTGGAATGTTTTCTTTTGTTATCAGTTTCTATGTTTTCCTTTGTTAATCTATCATTTTATGTGTTAGTTATTTTAGGCAATATTCCTCAAAATACTTAAGTGAGATTCATGAGTGTTGAAAGGAGTTCGGAACTAGGATCGATCGTGAGATTCGGTGATTCTAGAGTCGGTTTGGTGTCTTTGTTCGGAGATCACATCAAGTTTCGGTGTCTTGTTCGAAGATCCCATCAAGTGGTATCAGAGCCTACGACGCTAGTTCCTCAAGCTCTCAGGGTATGAATTGTTGTTCCTTGACCTTCTCTTAGTTTTATTCAAAAACTACTTGAGTTACCTTGGATCAACCCTATTTTTCCTTCATTTTCCTATTGCATCTACCAGTGAGACCATTCCATATTGTCATCAAAAGAGAGAGAGATAGAGAGAGGACAAAAAAATATATATTCAAGAAGGATAGCCAAAATAAGGTAAACTATCTCCAATTGTCCTTCGGTTGGGACAAAAAAAATATTCAAGAAGGATAGCCAAAATAAGGTAAACTATGTCGAACTGTCCTTCGGTTGGGACAAAAAAAATATATTCAAGAAGGATAGCCAAAATAAGGTAAACTATCTTGAATTGTCCTTCGGTTAATCACCGCCTGTAGAAACAAAAAAACACAGAGAGAGACACAAAAAAAAGAGAGAGAAAGAAAGAAGCAAGACATTGTAGTTATCTCAATTTATTATTATTATTATTATTATTATTATTATTGATTCATTCACATCTACTCTCATTTCCTTTCACATTGATCCGGGTTTTCATTTGTTTTTGAGTAACGCTAAGTTAAGTGTTGGAAATTGCAAATACTCGCCGAGAGGCTAGTGTCGTTGTGTTTTGTTCAATCTTGATTTAGGTTTCCAAGAGCAATATTTCACCACCATGACAATCTCCAATGAAGAAGTCGAGCCCACTATAGCTCAAGTCTTGGCTGAACTACAACAACTTCGGCTAGACCAACAAGTAGAACGTTGAGAACAACAATCCCAAATCGATCAACAAAATCACGAGTTGGCTACCCTTCGCGCGCAACTAGAGGCCCAACGAGTCCCCAATCACGCCAACCCCGATCCGACTCCACCACCCTCCGTTCATACGGCTTCACCTTGTTCCAATTCTAATAATGCACCTCACATCGAGAACTCTTCTAGGATACCACCACAACCTCCGCCTCTTTCTCATGATCACCTTCCCCCACCGCTAGAATCACTTCCGCATAACGAACTCCCATTCGATCAACCAATCCCTCCACCTCAATACCGACCTCTCCACAACAATGGTCATACCCCCCTTGACCCACCCGAACCATACTATGACCCTCGTTACAATCAACAAAGCTACCAATACGAGGCCGGACCTAACACCTTCTACCGGCCCCGACCTCCATTCCCGCCCCAAAATCACCCAACCTACCGCCCAACGTATCCCCTGGACCACACTCATCCCCCACCAATACCACCTCGACCAACCCATCATAATGCCGGCCCTATTCCGACTCCACGGGTAGGTCGACCCCCTAACACAACTCCTCCTCAACCCCACCGCTATGGCTACAACTTCGAGGATGATGGGCTTGAACAAGATAGCCCTCCACCCACCGCACCACCTCCTTATCGTCGTCAAGAAGACCCCACCATCCGACGTACTCATGGCATCAAGCTTACAATTCCCACCTTCTCCGGAACTTCCAATGCTGACACCTACTTCGTTGGGGGATCGGAGAAGCAACTCCATAGATTGCTGAAGAAGGTCGACCTCGCCACCATTCACTTTACTGACTTTGCTCTTACTTGATGGACAGAAGAATGTGAAGAGCGTCGTCAAAGCTACCACCCTCAAATCACCACATGGGAACAGCTCCGCCTTGCCTTGAAACGTCGATTTGTACCCTAAGATTACAAGCAACAAGTCCTCCTCAAGCTTGAGAGAACCCGCCAAGGCCCACGAAGCCCCGACGAGTACTACAAGGACCTACGAGCCCTCTTGCAACGATCAGGAATACGCCAAAGCGACGAGTACATCCTTACCAAATTTATTGGAGGACTGAACCCCGATATTTCACAAGTTGTGGAGCAGATTTCCCATACCGAAATCACACATGCGCTCCACCATGCCACCCACACCTACAACGCCATCCAAGCTCACCGCAACTCCACTCGACGATGGCCCGATGGTATTGAGTCCACACCACCCTCCCGTGCACCCCGCAACGCCACAACATCCACCCCCACTGCCCCTCCGATCCCGATGCCGATGCATGCTACCACACCCACCGTCCGTCCCACTGCCAACGTGCCCAGCTCCGGCCCACCTGCGGCCACCACCAACCCTCGCTCACGTGAAATCCATTGTTACCATTGTTCTGAGACCGGCCACTTTGCTCGGGAGTGCCCCAACAAGAAGAAGGTGTTGTACAACGCCTTTGGAGATATCATACCCGATCCCCACGCCGCCTGCGAAGAGTCCCAAGAAGAAAATAATGAAGATGACGAAGAGATCGAAGCTCGGGCCCCTAGCGGGGATTGCTTCATCATAAAGAGGTCCTTGAGTGCTAGCGAGAAGGCACCTGATGTGTCCCAACGAGAGAACTTATTCAACACCATATGCACCATTCAAGGAAAGATTTGCACCTTAATAATCGATGGAGGCTCATGTTGCAACATCATCTCCCAAGAAGTTGTGGACCGCTTCGCTATCCCCACATGTGAGCACCCCCAACCATACACCTTACAATGGTTGAACTCAAGCGCCCCTCTCCGCATCAAGGAACAAGCCGACATATCCTTCTCCATCGGCCCATACCAAGATAAAGTGTGTTGTGATGTTTTACCCATTAGTGCGTGCCACCTACTGCTAGGAAGGCCATGGCAGTATGATCGAAAGGCCATCCTCCTTCTCCCAAGATGGTAAAAAGGTAAAACTACTGCCTTTGACCCCGCATGAAATCATAGTCGATCATGTCGCCCGGGAGCAACGAAGGGTCCTAAAGAAAGAAGAAGAAGAAAGAGCAAAGCAAGGTAAATTTGTCCTCGGGGGAACTCCAGCCACCACCGCCGACCCGTTATGCCTTTACACCGCTCGGGCAAATGACGCCCGAAAGGCAATTAAGGGAGATTCCGTTTGTCTCTTACTTATTTATACATCTAACTTGTCTTTATCAAGCATTAGCTTGTCCAATTTGCCTGTTCCCATTGCAGGTTTGCTCGAAGAATTCAAGGACCTAATCCCTGAAGAGATGCCCGCAGGATTACCCCCGCTTCGTGGCATCGAACACCAAATCGACTTCCTCCCTGGGGCTACCATCCCGAACCACCCCGCCTACCGAGCCAACCCAACAGAGACACGGGAAATCCAACAACAAGTCCAAGAACTTCTAAACAAGGGATATATTAGAGAGAGCCTTAGCCCTTGTGCCGTCCCCGTACTTCTAGTGCCAAAAAAGGATGGAACCTGGAGGATGTGCGTAGATTGTCAAGCTATCAACCAAATTACGGTAAAATATCACCACCCTATACCTAGATTGGATGATATGCTAGATGAGCTACACGGTGCTAGGATTTTCACTAAAATTGATCTTAAAAGTGGTTACCACCAGATTCGTATGAAAGAGGGAGATGAATGGAAAACCGCTTTTAAAACTAAACACGGTTTATATGAGTGGTTAGTCATGCCCTTTGGATTAACGAATGCCCCTAGTACCTTCATGAGGCTAATGAACCATGTGTTACGAGAATTTATAGGAAAATTTATTGTAGTTTATTTTGATGACATTTTAATCTATAGCAAGAACCTAGAAGAACATACCGAACACTTGAGACAAGTCCTACTAGTGCTGCGAAAAGATCAATTGTATGTGAATTTCAAGAAATGTCAATTTTGCACGGATTCTGTGGGTTTTCTTGGCTTTATTGTAGGGAAAGATGGCCTACAATTCGATGATGAGAAGATCAAAGCTATTCGAGAGTGGCCGCAACCCACTACCATGAGCCAAGTCCGAAGCTTTCTCGGATTGGCTGGATTTTATCGTCGGTTCGTAAAAGATTTTAGCACCATCGCCTCTCCCCTCACCGAGCTCACAAAAGAGGGTACCCTTCACATGGGGAGAAGCACAAGCTACTGCATTTGACATGCTCCGAGATAGGCTCACACAAGCGCCGCTCCTTGTGCTACCTGATTTTTCTTCTACCTTCGAAATCGAGTGTGATGCATCTGGTGTGGGCATTGGAGGTGTACTTATGCAAGGAGGTAGGCCTGTCGCTTATCTTAGTGAAAAACTTGGTGGCGCCGCCCTAAACTACCCCACATACGACAAGGAGCTCTATGCTTTGGTTCGAGTCTTGAAAACTTGGGAGCACTACCTCCGTCCACGGGAATTTGTCATACACTCCGACCATGATGCCTTGAAGTATCTCCGGGGACAAAACAAGCTCAGCCGACGCCATGCTAAGTGGGTTGAGTACATCGAGTCATTCTCCTACATCATCAAATACAAGAAAGGACAAGACAATGTCGTTGCTGATGCCTTGTCACGAAGGTATACTCTCATCACCTCTCTTAATGCTCGCATCCTAGGATTCGCTATGATTCATGATTTGTATGCAGCGGATGCCAATTTTCATGAGATATATAACCAATGCCTAGGTTCGAATGGGTCGCAAGCCAAACCACCCTATAATGTCCAAGATGGCTACTTGTTTAAGTCTGCCCGCTTGTGCATCCCTATTTGTTCTATGAGAGCCTTACTAATACTAGAGGCACATGGGGGAGGATTAATGGGACACTTTGGGATTACTAAGACCCTAGGAATTTTGAAAGAGCACTTCTATTGGCCTAAAATGAAAACTGAAGTAGAGAAGTGTTGTGCTAGTTGTACCACATGCAAGAAGGCTAAATCTAAACTTAACCCACATGGATTATACCTGCCATTACCCATTGCTAATTCACCTTGGGAGGATATTTCTATGGATTTTGTACTAGGTTTGCCTCGTTCTAGGAAAGGACATGATTCCATCTTGGTGGTAGTAGATAGATTTTCGAAGATGGCCCACTTTATTGGTTGTGCTAAAACTGATGATGCTTTACTTGTTGCTAATTTGTTCTTTGATAATGTTGTGAAATTATATGGGATTCCAAAATCTATAGTGTCCGACCGTGATCCAAAGTTCTTAAGTCACTTTTGGATGACTTTGTGGGCTAAAATGGGGACTAAATTGTTGTTTTCTACATCATCTCATCCTCAAACTGATGGTCAAACGGAAGTGGTTAATAGAACTTTAGGGGCTTTGCTTCATACTACGCTTGTCACTAACATACGCAGGTGGGAAGAGTGTCTCTCGTATATCGAATTTGCTTACAACCGGGCTATTCATTCAACGACCAAACGATCACCCTTTGAAATAGTGTACAGCGTTAACCCTACGACTCCTCTCGATCTTGCACCTCGCCCTATGATGAGCCATGAGGACTTTGATGCCAACACTTGAGCCCAACACATACGGGAACTTCACATTAAAGTGCGCCAACAACTAGAGAAGCGCACTGAACAATATGCCTGACAAGCCAACAAAGGCCAAAAGGAAGTACTTTTCGAGGTAGGCGATCTCGTTTGGGTTCACCTCCGCAAAGATCGCTACCCCTCACTCCGACAATCCAAATTAAAGCCAAGAGCTGACGGCCCCTTTCAAGTCCTTGAGAAGATCAACGACAATGCGTACCGCATCGAGCTTCCGGACAGGTATGGTGTTCATGATGTCTTCAATGTCTCAGACTTGTCCCCTTTCTATGCAGGTCCAGAGTTCCTGCAAGAGAAACGGATTCGGGGTCGAATCCTTCCCAAGGGGAGGAGGATGATGTAATCCACGCATCTAGTACCGAAAACCAAGAACTAGGGGACACGCCGACCCCACCTCTCACTAGGGCGCGTGCTAGGCTCCTTGGACAACTTGTGTTCAACGAGGCCTTATTCGAGACCCATCACGACCCACCCATGGCTACCTTGATCCAACTCAAGCCCGAGCCCGCTGCTCCAAGTAGAGGCGCCACATACTAGCCTTGCGATGGGAACGTTAAAGGACTCAGTTGCATTACAACCAACATTAAAAGCAGACTTGAAGATGGTATTGAAAGCCAACCATGAAGATGAGAGACGTTACCTACCGACTTCAATAAAAGTAACGATCGACTTCAATGCTCCCTTTAACGTCAGCAATGGAATGCCATCAAATTAATGTTTGACTCATTCCATCTGCATTAATAACATTTTCTATTAATTTGGTTTTTAAATTGCCAAATTTGGTTTAAATAGTAACCTTTTCCATTAATTTTGTTTTGATTGCCAAATTTGGATTAAATCGATTCTATTTTATAGGCTAGAAGTGCAATATAAAAGGGGCTTACACGCCACCGATTAGGGGGCAGAAGAATTTGGAATGTTGTCTTTTGTTATGAGTTTCTATGTTTTCCTTTGTTAATCTATCATTTTATGTGTTAGTTGTTTTAGGCAATATTCTTCAAAATACTTAAGTTTCGGTGTCTTGTTCGAAGATCCCATCACAATAGGAATGGTCCTTTTGGTTTTCACCGGAAGAAATCAATTTGGATCGACAATGGAGGATGATGAAGCAGAGTAGACTTGGCGATGTTGGTTGCTTTGCTGGTTGTTGTTGGGACGAGGGGCATTAGGCCGTGATGGGAAATCAGTTTGGTTGAGCCGATTCCAACACGCAAGAGTATCATGACCATTCCGTCCACATATTTGGCACTTCACCTTTCGCCGCTGATCTCGGTTCTGATCTCCTCTGTTTTGGTCTCGATTTTGATCTCGATTTTGGCCTCGGTTGCGTTGTTGCTGCTGGTCACCAGAAGACTTGTACTGCTGACGGTTTGATTGCGCAATATTGGCTGAAGATGAGGGTGTGAGAGTGGAGTAGCGTTGAACATCAGCAAGCAGCTTCTCTTCTTCCTGCAGAAGTAGTCCAACCAAGTCATCAACAATGACCTCAGCATCTCGCATCATAAACGCTGTGAGAAAGGGTCCATAGGAGTTGTCAAGTCCATTTAGAATGTAACCAACGAGATCCTCATCTGAGATGGTGCATAATGATTCAGCCAAGGAGTCCGCAATACCCCTTTTTTCTCGATGTATTCAATCATCGACATGGAACCTTTGGAGAGGTTCTGTAACTGAAGCTTCAGGGCCATTCGACGGGCCTTTGTTTGAGCTTGATAAGTTCGCTCAATAGTCGTCCAAGCATCGAACGACGAAGTGCAACGAGCAGCGAGTGCTAACGCCCGCTCAGTGAGGGTCGACTTGAGCCAAAGAAGGAGGAATCGATCCCTCCTCTTCCACGTTGTATACTCTGGATTGGGTCGAGATGCCTGATCACCTTCAGCGGGTAGGGTCTCCGATGGTGTGGTCGATTGCTTGACAAAGGAGTCAAGTTCAAAGGCTTCTAGGGCCGATAAGATGGTGGTCCTCCATAGGGAATAGTTGTTCCGATCCAACTTGATGTTGATATTCGGAATCTGAAAATTCAAGGGCTGGTTCTGGCTGGGATTTAAGCCGGCAGCCACAAGGAGTTGAGAGGTATTTGAATTTGTGTGGTTTGGATCAGAAGCCATGCTCTGATACCATATAAAGCAAAAGAGGAATTGAAGAACTGATTTTCGTTGTATATGATTATCATGGAGGGAAGATACATTTATACAGCTAATCCTGGGCGGTTTCTAGAATGCAAGAGACACCCGTTAGAAGAATACAAAGAGCTCTGTACATAAATGTTTCAGCATAAATGTTTCAGTATAATGGACTCATTAATAGTTTTATTGATCGTGTTCGATTTGGTTGCCTTGTGACATCTTCTTCAATGTAGGTAATCGGGGCATGATGTGTGACGCTCAAGGGATGGAGATTGAGCAAGTGCTGATGTTTTGGTGGAATGCGATTGAGTTTAGAAGGTAGGGTAAATCTAGGCTTTATGGTTTTATAATTAATCTAGTTCCTGGTGCATTTTGATGCTTGAACCCTTAAAATGGAAAGGGAAAAGGAATTGAGGTAGTATAATTTGAACAAGGCGTTGTGATAGATTTTTGTTTAAGAGCATGTTTGGTGGAGCCTCTAAAGTAGCATTTAAGGTACCCCAACCGCTTGAGATGCCAAACATGCCTTGAGTGTAATCTTTTTGTGATCCTAAGGATAGTGATGGAGTGAGTACCTCATTTTGATGTCTGGCCAAATTTGAGAAATGAAATGGAGGGAATGAAACCAAGAATGTGTAACATTTTATTAGTTGATCGACTCACATGCGAACAATGCAAAGCTATGCAATCAATATTCTTAGAAAAAAGTGGAATTCATAGAATTTTTGTTAGGATGTCATTATAACAATGCAGGGAAGTTCTTTGTAATGTCCTAAGATTTGAAGTATTAGGTTCTTCCCTCATTGTTTGTACGAGAAGTTGGAAACGTGCTTTTAAGGTTGATGAGTATTACACACATTGAAAAGAGCTCTTCCTTTTTTGTCTAAATGAGGACAGTGGTATTTGCCTTTGTACTTGTCTTCTTTAACACTCACTACCTCAAGGATCAGGAAATAATAATCTGTTTTGCTTTTGATGGGAACCCATTCCAACGCTCTTGAATGGAGAATGGAATGGCTTTATATATATCCATTCAAAGAAATGAATTTATCATTGATGACAAAAGAAATATTAGGGAAAAGATTAGCATTCCATGAAAAATATGATAACTTGTGCATATGAAACATTAAACCTTTTACAAGTCTCAGTTAAGTGTAACTGCTTATGACTATTCTCTGCCTGCATTTAACTTTTGTGTTCATTTGCCAGATACAGGATTTTTGTGTTCATTTGATAGATACATAATGAGGGGTTATCATTTGCATGTTGCAGCAAAAGATGCTTTACTGGATGCTCTTCTGTTGGCTGCTATAAGATTTAGCTCAGGTCCTCCACAGGTATCCTTATTCCCCCATCATGTATTGATATTCACTTTTAACTGAATTGTTCCATGTTGGGGGAATTGATGAAATGTTCCATGTTTCTTACCTTTTCTACAATAAATTTTCTTGCAGCTATTAACTCAGATATGTCTGGCATTTGGCTTCAAAGGAGATGTCCACAGCAAAAAAAAAAAACATTTCATGTTACAGGCCTTGTTTTTAATGTCTAGGTACGAGTAGGTTTTTTCCACATATGTCGTATCATTCATTTTTTTCATTTGTGACTCTGTGTGCATACATGGTTAATTAATAGTTCTGCAAATACTGTGCTTGCAAATAACCCCTTCTTGTGATCTCTCTTTGAAAGCTAGCTATTCGCAATGATGGGAAAGTTCTCATAGCCAATCTCCAGGTAAAAGTACTTCCCTTCTCGCTTCTATTTCCAAATATTGTCTTGCTCTGTTATTTCTTGTGGCTCCACCACCTCTGATATGTTTTATTCTTCATTCAGATTTGCCTCCTATTTCCTCTCTTTGTATGAATTAGGAACATTTTCCCCCAAAATATTTTGGTTCTTTAATTGGAATTGGTTCAGATAAGTAAAAAAGTTATAAGAGCAATCAGACTTGAAGTTTTGTGCTTTGTTTTGCTTCCTTAATTCTTCTCATTTGTACTTGCTCTACATTAGCTCGTTCTATTTTGAAGAGGAAAAACATTTGCTTTAACTTAAACTGCCATTTTTATTTTTTATTACTATTTTGGTTTCTATGTTATGATTTTAGTGCTACTGTATGGATGAAGAATTAATATAAAACACATGGTGGTAGTTTTTAAGTCCTTACTAATCACTGTTTAGAAGGGAATTTGCTCAATCCTTTTTTTTTGCCACTTTACAGTAATAATGAATATGCTATTAACGTAAAAATACTTTACTCTAATTTGTATATGCTGCTTGCTATGTATTCATCTTTAATGCATTTGTTATTCTTAAACGATTAACAATTGGTTATTCATTTTCAATTATTTAATTATTCAAGTTTAGATGATTAATTTATCAACATTCATTCAGTATATTATTAGTTTGATAATAATGAATAATTACTCATTTAAAACTTAAAGATTAATTTAATAACTATAATAATTACTCATTTAAAATTGAATACTTATCTGTTTGAATATAAATATTTGGCAATTTAAATATGAATAAAGTAATCATTTAAATATGAATATTAGACAATTTAAGTATGAATAAATTACTACTTAAATATGAATATCAGGCAAAACAATTTATAAGTGTGTGTTACAAATGAGTTTGCATGTCAGCCTCTCAAGTAAAACAATTGAATTATCAAGGCCAGTGTTATTTTGGAACATACACCAATTTGTTTTGAAAGAATCGAATTGATGAATGGATTTTAAAATGATCAGATTGAGACAGTTGGCAACTTGTTTCTTATGTGTAAGCAGTTCAACCAGGATCTACCGCAAGTTGTAATTTTGTTCTTTCTGCTCAAGCTTGTATAGTGTTACAGTATTTACCCATAACCAATAAAACCGAAAGAAAACTAGAATACATTCCACACTGTTATAGTAATTACAACGAGTATCTGTATATTTAGAGTTTTTGGTGATTAATTTATTTACCATTGTTTTTTTTAATCTTGTTTTGGTAGAGTTTTAGAAAAAATTTATCGGTAAATTTTTTCCATTGAATAATCCAACTGTTTTTTTTCAAGTTGTGTAATTACAGGCCCAATTTGCTTTTCAAGAAAGGATTTCGAAACCGTCAATACAGGTAAAGACTCTTTCTTTTCTTTACCTAAATTTAGAAATTGGATGTTGCCCTAAAACCAAACCAATTTCTACATTAAATCATTCCAATTTCCTTTTGTTTGATTCACTCTAGGATTTGCTTTGAGAAATAAACAAATAAGGTTAACATTGCTTGTTTTAGTTAGAAATTTATGTAGCTACATCCTACAAAACTTTCACTGATAGCTTCAATGACATCTGGCCCTCTTTTCTTTGCAGCACTTCACGTTCCCAATTGTACATAAAATTGACAGGTTTCTCTGTTTAGTGCATGCTGCCTACAACATTGGTGGGCATGTAATAAGTGCAAATGCCATAGAACATTCAATATTTTGCTTTCAAACTCATCGAGTTGGAGGGGTAACTTGACTTCTGAATCTCTTATCTTTTTGTAAAAATAGAATCCTTTGAATCTCTTGTAGCTTCCTAATCCTCTTTATGGATTGCAGTGGCTTGAAACAATCCTGTCAACTGCCTTGAATAGGAGGTCAAGAATCGAGAGGCATTTCATCAGCTCAAAGTTTGGTCTTCCAAATTCACAACTTCTTCCCTTGTGGTTATTTTATTTTCGATATGTGTATAGGAGGTCAAGAATGGAGAGACATTTCTAGATATGTGTATATGTATATATATTTGTAATGAAACTTTTGTAATTAATGTTATAACACAATGAAAGTATAGTATTTTGAATTTATATTCTTCATTTTGTAGTTAATTTTAAATTTATGATTTTAATATATATAAATATTTAAAATTATATTAAATAGGTGTGCTGTGAATAAATCGCTGCCATAGGTTTTTACATCTGTTGCCACAAAACATTATAACCGCTGCTACTGACCAACAAAACCGCTGCCAAAACTTGATAACCGCCGTCAAAGATAAATATAAATGCTTCCATAGATAAGAAACCGCTACCTTAGGATATTTTACCCGTTTCAATAGTATGGAGAAAGCATTATCCCTTCTTATTAAGCCGCTGTCAAATATTCATCAAATCGCTGCCAAAATTCTCTAACTGTTGTCACAAATAAGAATAACCGCTTCCATAGATGTAAAACCGTTGTCATAGGGTATATTAACTGCTTCTGTAATATAATTTAAACCGCTGCCCAAATCAAACAAAACCGCTTCCATTGTTATGACATATAAATGTTTCTTTAGACTCTTTGGTAGCGGTTATAGTTACTTTTTGGCAGTGGTTTCACCGTTCTTCTGAACCCGCTGCCTGAGGCCGAACAAACCGCTGCCATAGATCCATAGCAACGGTAACAGATTGCACGGTCGGAAAACCGCCACCATAGACTTTAGACAGCGGTTATTGGGCTTTAGGCAGCGGTTTTTTACCGTCGCCAAAATTCGTATTTGTAGTAGTGCCATCTCTGGCAATCCTCCCGTCGCCGCCGCCGCCACCGCCTCGTTCACTTCCATCTCCGATCGTTCTCCAGGCGACGCACCCGCCACCACCTCAGCCACCACCATCTCTGACGGTCCTCCCAGCGATGCCACCACCACCGCCTCGCCTACCACCATCTCCGGCGGTCCTCCCGGCGCCGCCTCGACCTACAGCGTGCTCATCACCACCGGTGCCCCCAACACCGCCTCCCCCGCCCCCACCAACGGTACCACCGCCTCACCCACCGACGTCGGCGCCACCATCTCCGCCTGTCCTCCCGGCGCTGCCCCCACCAGATCCCCCATCGCTGGTGCCTAACACCCGGAACGCGATCTCTGATCCCCCAGCTCCGCCGCCCCTGCCAGATTCGTGCCCACCACCATCTCCGGCGGCCCCTCTTGAACCATCAGAGCTGCCCCTACCTCATCCTTGAGATCTCACCATCGCTCTCTCTTTCGCCGGAAAATCCTTTGCTCTTTCGCCGGAAATGGCACTCTCGCCGAAACTCGCTCGCTCGCTCTCTCTTTCGCTCTGGTTTCGGTTCGGTTGCAAAGGTGGAAGAAGCACAACGTCGAATCCGAAGTTATAGAATAAGCACAACATCGGATTCGACATTGTGCTTAGTGGGGGCAGCATTCAATTGAACGTTATGGGGGCACGGATTTTGAATTACAATGTTCTATTGAACGTTGTAATTCAAAATTCAACATTCAATTGATCGTTGCAAGGCAAAGCACACTTCTAACACCAGTGCCTGGACGCGCCCGCGGCTGTCTGAGCCGCGCCCACGTCAATAAGGAGTCGCGCCCACTGCTTGACCAGACGCGTCCTGCATCGTTATTCTTGATTCCAAACCCACAGGCTAAGGATCGGGAATCACCGCGCATCAAGAATATAAAAACAATAGTGCATTATAGAGTGATAATACAACATCAAAATTTGTTTTAACAAGTTGAAATATCATAATTGAAACAAAAACGTCGATAGTGCCTACAATGATAATCCATACAATGCCTACAATGATTCTACATACTTGAAATGTTGTAAACATCATAACATCAAAATTTGACGTAGGGAGGAATGTCGAGTTTAAACAAATATGAAGAATATAGCAAACCGAATCCTAGTCCACGCAAACAAATTACAAGACTTCCTCCCGTTGCAATGGAAGGGAATCAGGATAGATCCACGAGGAGGCGGGTCGGCGGTGCCTGGATAGTCTTTGAGAACTCTGTACAAGTCGACCAGAAGCCTCGATATCGAGTTTGGAGGTCGATATCGACAGGGGCAGTCGATTCCTAGTGGTGACGTTGATCTAGGAAGAACCTGCAAAGGAGAGAAAACAACAGAAGAACTCGATATCGACTGGAATGGTCGGAATCGAGTGGATCAGTAGTTCCTGTCGACTCAGAAGACTGTCGACGTTGGTTTGCTCGATGCAGGGTGGTCGATATCGAATATATTGGTCGATATCGAGTGGCTCCTCAGACAATGTCGAGTGTAGAAAAAATAAAAAAATAAAGAAAATAAAGAAAGACATCAGAATACTTTGGGGTTTTTCTTAATGAACTAAAGGCTCCTAGGATAGGGATTCACCACGATGGTAACCATGCATGCATTATGACTTAATTCACATAAAAGATTAAGCTTTTCTCAACACCAATTAGGAATATAGAGGCTTTCGCATAAAAACATAATTGTTTCTACCTTTCCATAATTAGGGTTTATGTCAACTTTCGCAGGCAAAACCTAATTACTATCCAAATTCACATATATAATCCACTTTCCCTTCATATAAGGTAAATAAAGAATGATCCTAAACTTGCATAAAGGATTGAATGCTGGGTAGAAGAAGAGATTGCATAAACAAATATAGAATAAGCGTACTTACATGGCTACCGTCGTGCTCACCCCAACCCTAGAAGTAGGACGACTACTCACTCTTCATCGCAACAAACATCTTTGACTGAAAGAAGAAAACTTGCATTAAAACTAAACCTTCGAAGCTTTACAACTCAACGCCGGCTCTCGCAAACGTCAAACCCTAAAACTTCTCTCTAACTCTATTGCTATTGATTGTTGTGTGTTAGTTTGAATAAAAACCAGCCCCCTAGGGCTTTATTTATAGGCTACTAATCCTTGCTAACCAAGGAAAGTAGATCTTATCTTCTATCTAAAGTCTATCCCAACAAGTAGGATAAATCTTTTATTTAGGTATATATCTAAAAAAACTAATAAAGATCTTAGGGTAAAAAGGAATATATGAAGATAAACCGTGGCCTTGATGATAGACTTGCAATCCGTGTCTTGAAAAGCGCGTCCAACCCGTGTTGCATTCCAGTCGATATCGACCAGTTAAGTCGAAATCGACCACTTCGTTTCTGCTCGACGAGCTCAATTCCACTCGATCTCTAGAGCATAGTCGATATCGATGCTTCTGCTCGATATCGAGTGGTCTTCTAGGTTAGTCTTTTTGGTTTGTCTCGACACTCAGAGTCCATGTCGAGGTCTTTAGTCGATATCGACCAGTGGAGTCGATTTCGACCTCTTTTCAGCTTATCTTGGCTTCTTTGTTTTGACTCTGATTCCACTCCAATTCCTACATATTTAAACCAAAACTTATGCAGACCCTATTTCTTGCACGTTAGCTCATTCTACATAAATTTGCATTATTTTCACCCTTTTTTTTTAGGAATTGAATGAAATATGAAGTCAAAAGATACAATAAAAAGAACTCTAAATATGTACATCAAATTGCTACAATGATAGTTTCACGGGGTACTGCCATAACTGGTGGTACAACTACCAATGGACTCATCCAAATTGGTACGGATGTCGATCTGCACCTGGATGAACGCGTATGTTCTCAACCTATCGTTGGTCGGGCACACTATCTTGTCCATCACATATTTCGCGACTTCGTGGTTAGAATCCATACTTACATCATCGTAGAACTCATCCAACATTTCCCTAATCCTATTGCCTATGTCGGTTTGGTAGGCCTCTCGGTCGTTGATCGTCCTCATGGTGTCATGGTGGCATCCAAACTCTGTCGGAAACGACTTCATAGAGCCACTTTGACATACAAAGCAGAAAAGAAAGCATGGAAATACCCACTTGTACTTCCTGTGTTGGTAGTCGCAATCGCATTCTTTAGGCGGAAAATGGTGTTTCATCCCTCAAACTTGAAAATAGGTCCCATTGGACGTATCTCCGTCTTTTTAGAAGGTACTCGGGGGTCTAGTGGGGACCGACATTAGGTGGTATAAGTGGGAGATGGATTATGGGTGTGTGTATGGGTTGTTGGGCCGGATGTGGCTTTTATAATCCCTTCACAAAGCAACGTTAAATTCGACGTTGCAAAGGGTTAAGCAACGTCGAATCTGACGTGGCATTTTTTATGAATCAGAAAATGTTGTCTTACCCTATGCCATGTCGTCTTCGTACACTGCCTCTAATGAAGCATGTGACTCAGATCTGCACCCACCCACGCATGGTAGCATACGTTCAAATGGCATACCTAGAGGGAGGAGGAACCTTTGCAGAATGAATCCCTTGCGATATGAGGAATATTGGGCGAATTTCGAAAGGAAGGAAGCTAGAGCAGGTCGCCGTGGTATGGACCGACAGTCACAACAATGTAGACCCTTTTATGTTCAGGCACATTGCAGCATCCGTGAACACCATAGGAGATATGGTCACTGCGGATATCGGGCTTGGGCACAATTGATGTTACGACCAGGGAGGCACGTTTCACAGATATGAAAGGGTTATTATGCAACCATTTGGAACAGAATCATCAACTTTACACTGGTTGTTACATGAGAGGGTATTCGTTGGAGGAGTTTGTCGACCTGCAGAGTTACTTCGACATAGTGGGAGGTGACCGAAGATACTGGATCGAGCTGCCGACCATGGGTATTGTGTTCGCAACCGTCTACCAGGTGCCCCTCGTCATCTTATCTTGGCACATGCCCTTTACATGCCTCCTTAAGTACACCGAACAACCAAATGACGCCCCTCATGAGGCCATACTAGGGCTGGCCTGCATCGGGAACCAAGATCCTTTTGCAGCAGTGAGTATGGTACGTGTTACTCTCGCTTCAACTGAATTTCATCCATAAATTACCAAAATTAGTATTCTACTATTATTGCAGATATAGTTACATCCCAACGCTTCTTTACCTCCTCAAACGCATTAATGGACGGTATACAATCATCCGAGCGTCAATGGATGGGATACTCGCTTCCAAGATCGATTTGATAGATTTAGAGCATTGCGGGTTCAGGAAGGTCGTCCCTTACACCATGTTTATGAGTCATGACATGATGTTCAATTATCGTTGCCGTATTATATATTTATATTACACGTTGTGAAGTGTTGACATGTGAATGTTTGTTGTTGTCAATAGGTAGAAACCATAAAAAACAATAATGCAAACAAAACGAACAACACAAATAAAGTATAACCACCAAAGCCAAAGACGAAAATCATAAAAAACAGTAATGCAAACTGCAGTACCCTGACGCAGACTGATGTCGCGCCCGTTTTACAACGTTTAATGCGATGTTGTAATGTCATAAACGATACAACGTCCATTCTGACGTTTTGACAACGTCAAATCCTACGTACGTCACATGCAACGTTGCTATGTGGCCCGACCAGGCCCGCATTTTACAACGTTAAATGCGACGTTGTAAAGTGACTGACCCGTCCCGTCCTGTCCTCAATTTCACAACGTTGCATGGGACACATTGCAACGACGGATCCGATGTTATAGTGTCATTAACGTTACAACGTTCATTCCGACATTGTAAAGCGTCCTTAACCCGCGGATTTGCGGTGTATATAGGGAGATCCCAAATATATAGGCATTCACAACGTCGAGGCTTTGAGGAGTTTACCTATTGTAGACGCATATCTTTGGAGGAAGTGAAGGTGGTCATTAGTAGAATGAAGAGTAGGAGAGCAGTGGGGCTGGACGAGATCCCAGTTGAAGTGTGGAAGTGTATGGGCGTAAAGGGAGTGGAGTGGCTCACCAAGCTTTTCAACGTCATTCTCAGAACTACAAGGATGCCAGAGGAATGGAGACTCAGCAAGTTAATCCCAATTTACAAGAACAAGGGCGATATACAACAATGCAACAACTATAGGGGAATTAAACTCCTTAGCCACACGATGAAGATTTGGGAGAGAGTTAATGAACGGCGGCTGAGGAGTTTGGTTACCGTATCCGAGAACCAGTTTGGTTTTATGCCAGGGAGGCCAACTACAGAGGCTATACATTTGATGAGGCGCTTGGTGGAGAAATACAGGGAACGGAAGAGAAACTTACATATGGTTTTCATTGATTTGGAAAAGGCATACGATAGAGTGCCTAGAGTCCTTATATGGGAATCTTTGGGAGCTAAAGGGGTTCCAGAATCTTACCTGAGGGTTGTCAAGGATATGTATGATGGATCACAGACTAGTGTGTACTCACACGATGGGGACCCTGACTACTTTGCGGTACAGGTGGGTTTGCACCAAGGCTCGGCTTTGAGCCCATTTCTCTTTACCGTTGTCATGGATGTGGTGTCGAGTAGTATCCAGGGTGGAATCCCGTGGTGCATACTTTTTGCAGATGATGTGGTTCTGGTGGACAAGACGAGAGTAGGGGTTAGCAGCAAACTTGATCTTTGGAGGGATAAGCTTGAGCAGAAGGGCTTTCGATTGAGCAGGACGAAGACAGAGTACGTGGTGTTCAGGCTAGGCGAAGAGGAAGAAGGAGACGGGGGTGTCAGCATGGGTGGGGATCTTGTTCCGAAGAAAGACAGTTTCAAGTATCTGGGATCTGTGATGCAGAGCGATGGAAGTGTAGACATGGATGTCAAGCATCGGATTCAAGTAGGCTGGCAGAAATGGAGGGCTGCGTCAGGAGTCTTATGTGATAGAAAAGTCCCTCTCAAGCTCAAGGGTAAGTTCTATAGAGTGGTGGTGAGACCGGCTTTATTATATGGGGCAGAGTGTTGGGCGACAACGAAGGCACAAGAACAAAAACTCTTGGTGGCTGAGATGAGGATGTTGAGGTGGATGTGTGGGTGTACCTTGTGAGACAGAATCAGAAATGAGACTATCCGCGAAAGGGTGGGAGTGGCTAGCATTCAGGCTAAGCTACGGGAATCGAGACTACGATGGTATGGCCATGGGCAGAGGAGAGATCCAAGTGCGCCGGTGCGCAGATGCGATAATTTAGCTATCGAAGGCGTTCGTCGGGGCAGAGGGCGTCCAAAGAAGAGTTGGGGTGAAGTGATTAGACATGACATCGCCGCTCTGGGACTCTCGGAGGAGATGATACGCGATAGGACTCGGTGGAGGAGTGCTATCCGGGTTGACGAACTTTAGTCGGGTGCAACGTTTTACCGCATCCTTTACATCGTTTTTTCTTTATTAAATTTTGAATTACAGTTTATGTAGGATAGGTGCTACCATCGTCCCCTGATGTCTTGCCTTTGGGTCACTAGGAAACACCCTCTCGACCTAGTCGGGGAAAGGGTGCGTACAATTCGACCCCCCAGACCCTGCTCTTTGAGCGGGATATACTGGGCTTGTTGTTGTTGTTGTTGTTGTTGTTGTTGTTTTAACATGTTTTTATTATTGTTTGTTGCGATGGGCCTTGTGATCCTTTGGATGCTTCCGAGACCAGCTGGGGACGAATCTAATTGGCGGAGAGCAACACTTACAAGGCTCCAAGCACGGTCGGGGCAACTCCCCTACCCGTCGAAGCTGATAGTTGTTCAAGTACAGGTGGCGGTGGGGCCCGATGACACCACCGGCAGCCTCACGAAGTGGGCCCCAGCATTCCACCTTGTCGAACTGAGGAATACTGGAGTGGAAGTGGACCCACACCAAAGCCTCTTGCAGTTCTGGGTAGCCATTAATGAACTTCTCATCTCCATGCACAAAAGCTTTCAACACCTGCCCAATCGATCGATCAATTCCTCCATCTATCAATTAATACTAAATATATACATTATTGCATTGGTCGATCAGATTCAAGTCAGGTTAACAATATAATTAAATATAATTGATGAAGGTAGGGCGGGTACCACGGGGAGCTCGTTGTAGAAAATAGAGTAACGAAGGGGAGCACAGAGATCCAACAGTGTGAGATTGCAAGATTGATGTAAAATCCTCCTTAGGGTTTCCATTCATTGATATATATATATATAGGTTACAAAGGTATTGGGTCTTATTGGGCCTTTGGGCCCACTATACATGAGAAGACCTATGTAATCTATCAAACCCCCGCAGTCGAAACTAGAGGGGGCCGTACAGTGAGACTGGAGCAAAAATCAATGAACAACTGTCGTGGTAAACCCTTGGTGAATATATCAGCGTACTGATAGGAGGACGGGACATATAGAACACGGACATGTCCAATGGCAACCTTGTCCCTGACGAAGTGGATCGAGCTCAATGTGCTTCGTGCGTTGATGCTGGACTGGGTTGCTAGCCAGATAGACGGCAGAGACGTTATCAGTGTAGACCAGAGTGGCCTTCTGAAGAGGGCAATGGAGCTCAAGAAGAAGATTGCGGATCCAAGAGCACTTGGAGACAACGTTGGCCACACCTCTGTATTCTGCCTCAGCGCTGGAGCGAGACACGACAGACTGACGCTTTGCCGACCACGACACAAGGGTGTCGTTGAGGAAGACACAGTAACCAGACGTGGAGCGACGTGTGTCAGGACAACCACCCCAATCCGCATTAGTGTAAGCAACAAGGTCAAGCTTAGAGGAAGGAGTGATCGTGGTGCCTAGCTCGAGGGTGCCGCTGATGTACCGAATGATCCACTTTAAGGCCTGAAAGTGGGGTTCCCTGGGTGCATGCATGAACAGGCAGATCTGCTGAACGACGTAACTGATATCAGGCCTGGTGAAGGTGAGATACTGAAGAGCACCAGCGAGGCTCCTGTACAATGTCGGATCATCAACCAAAGGACCAGAATGAGCACTGAGCTTGTTAGATGTATCGACCGGGGTGGCGACAGGATTACAGTTAACCATCTTAGCCCGAGCATCAATCTCAGCAGCATACTTACTCTGTGAGAGAAACAGACCAGACGCATAACGCTGAACAGCAACCCCCAAGAAGTAGGATAACTGACCCAGATCGGACATGGCGAACTCTACACTCAACTGCGAAATAATCGACGTCCGAAGAGCATCAGAAGAGGCGGTGAGAATGATGTCATCGACATACAGTAAAAGAAAGGCCATGTCTGAGCCTCTGCGATAGATGAACAGAGACGTGTCCGAGCGGCTGCCAATGAAGCCCAGGCGTAGCAGATGAGAAGCAAAGCGCTGGAACCAAGCCCGCGGAGCCTGTTTTAGCCCATACAGAGATCGCTTCAGGAGACAGACGTGCTTGGGATGATCAGCATCAGCGAACCCCGGTGGCTGAAACATGTAGACTGTCTCATTCAGATGACCATAAAGAAAAGCATTCTTGACATCCAGCTGATGAATGGCCCAGTTGCGCGACAATGCTAAACTCAACACCACTCGGATGGTGGCAGGCTTGACGACGGGGCTGAAGGTCTCATCACAGTCAATACCTACCTGCTGAGAACGACCGTTGACCACAAGACGGGCTTTGTAGCGCTCCAACGTCCCATCAGAGCAGAACTTGTGACGAAAGAGCCACATACATCGGATGACATTCGCCTCAGGAGGGCAAGGGACCAGAACCCAAGTACCATTCCTTGTAAGGGCCCTGTATTCATCGTGCATAGCCGCCTGCCAATTCGGATCTAAGAGGGCTGTTTTGTGGGAGATGGGAATGGGGGAAAGGGAGGTCGGGGTGGAGGCAGTGGGGGATTGGGAGACGGTGTGCTGTGCGGCGGGCGCAGCACTAGGCTGCGGACGCGGTATGGGGGCGGTGGCAGTGGGGTGGGGCGAGGGTGGGGGCCGCGGCATCAGATGTTGGGTAGCGGCTGGCGGGGAGAATGTAGGGAGATAGTAGGTGGGGTGATGTTCGGTGTTCATGGAGACGATCTGACGGGATCGGAAGACACCGGAGACGCTGCGGGTGTGTGGTCTGGTGGTAGGGGGTGGTGGAGGTGGTGTAGGGGGGGAGGCAGGAGCACCGGGAGAGCCGTGGGGAAGAAGAAAGTGAGGGAACGATGACTCGGACTCAGACTGAGACACAGGATGTGTAGAAGAAGGGAGGGGAGGAGAAGTAAAGGGGAAGCGAGACTCATCAAAGGTGACATGTCGAGACACAATGAGCTTATGGGTCTTGATATCGAGGCAGAGGTAACCGCGATGATCAGACGGATAGCCTAGGAAGACACAAGGAGTGGAGCGCGGGTGAAGCTTGTGTGGGGCGGTGAAGGACTGGTTTGGGAAGCACAAGCACCCGAAGGTACGAAGGTGATCATACCTAGGCAAAGTGCAATAGAGGGCCTGACCTGGTGAGCGATGGTGAAGGGTGGTAGATGGGAGAATGTTGAGGAGATAACAGGTGGTGGATAAAGCGTAAGGCCAATAGGTAAGGGGAATAGATGCGTGAAAGAGGAGAGAGCGCATCATGTTGGTTATGGTTCTGATGATTCGTTCGGCCTTGCCATTCTGCTGGGAGGTATAGGGGCAAGACAACCGATAGGAGATCCCATTTGTGGCGAAGAAAGAGTGAAAATCTTTGTTGTAAAATTCACGGCCATTATCACATTGGAAGCATTTGATGGATGTGTGAAACTGTGTTTTGATGTAGGCATGGAATTTGGCAAAGACAGGAAACACTTGGGACTTGAAATGCAATGGGAAGACCCATAAGAAATGAGTGTAATCATCTAGTAACAAGAGGTAGTACTTGTGACCCTCCTTGCTAGGCACAGGAGAGGTCCATATGTCACTATGAATGATGTCAAAAGGAGCAAGGGTAGAGTTCAAGGACCGTTGAAACGGTAGTCGAGCATGTTTTCCTAACTGGCAAGGCGAACATAGACTAGAGCGTAGGTCTTTAGGACAGGTGACAAGACTCTGAGAACGGAGGACATCTAGAACAGCAGCACTGGGATGACCCAGGCGTGCATGCCAGAGGCTGGACGATGATGCCGAGAGGGCGACCGGGCACGACTGACTGGACACAGGAGGTGGTGTGACAGGGTAGAGCTCCCCGGTGCTGTTACATCTCATGCGAGTAACCCCCGTAGTAAGATCGTTCACAGAGAAACCAAAGGGATCAAACGTAAGGGAAACGTTATTGTCAGTAGTGAACCGACGGACAGAGATAAGGTTTTTGACAATCTTTGGGGCAATGAGGACATTGTTAAGGTGTAGTGGGTGGGTTGGGGTCTGTAATTTGGCGTGGCCAATCCCTGAAGTAGCAAGACGACCACCATTTCCAACGATAATAAAGTGTGCAGGACCCTTAAAGGAAATAGATGAGAGGTTACCTGAGGAGTTCGTCATGTGGGAGGTGGCACCAGTGTCCATGTACCACGAAGAGTCGGGAGATGTCGGCTGCATAGAGGAGAAGGCGTGATGCGTAGCAGGAGCAGGCGGAACATAGGCGTGATCTGACGATGTCAGATAGGCCTGAGGATCGGCATGTTGCAGGGCAGGAGAGCCGGAGTGTATCCAATGGGTGTTGAAGCCAGGTACCGGGGACCGTCGAGGGGCGGCGGTCCAAGGACGAGGGCCGTGACACCACGAGTGCCGCGGCTGCTGCGTAGAGCCGCGGGCGCTGCAGGTTGATGTGCTGCGGCCGTTGCATATGTCGCGCGAGAGAGGCCGAGAGGGAGAGAGAGAGAGTGCAGCGGAGAGGTGAGGGGGGGCCGAGATGGAGAGAGAAAGGCCGGTGAGGGAGGCCGAGAGGGAGAGAGAGAGTGCGGCGGCGAGGTGAGGATGCCGGCGGCGGTAAAAGGAGGGGTAGGGCGGTGATGTACATATTTGTACCTTTGTTTATTGCATCTTTTGACTTCATATTTCATTCGATTTCCAAATAAAAGGTTCAAAAGAATATAAACTTGTGTAAGAATGGGCTAAAATGCAAGGAATAGGGTCTGCACAAGTTTTGAGCTAACTATACAGGAATTCGAGCGAAATCGGAGTCAAAACGGAGAAGCCAAGTGAAGCTGAGCAAAGGTAGATATCGACCTTAGACCCAGATATCGACCTCTGGTGTCGATATCGACCTCCATATCGACCTTAACATAGACATCAAGTGAAGCTGAGAAGAGGTAGCTATCGACCTTAGACCCAGATATCGACCCCCATTGTCGATATCGACCCCCCAATCGACCTCAACATAGAAATCGACCAGAGCTGAACAAGTCGAGCAGGAACAGAGACCTCGATATCGACCCCTGGTGTCGATATCGACCCCTTATCTCGACAGAAGATAGACTCGATTTTGAATGCGGATTGGAACTATATCTTCAAGGAGGCACGGGATTATCTCATACTTTTAGATAGATGGCAGCTGATGTTTTATTTATCTTTTACCTTTAAGCTTTGTCAAAATAAAAGACCTATCCTAATTGTTCGGATAGAGTTCATAGTTTAGATAGGAGTTACAATCCTTGGATAGCGAGGATTAGTAGCCTATAAATAAAGCCCTAGGGGCTGATTTGTTACATCATCCATTAATCTTTCAATCATCAATCAACACAATAGAGTTAGAGTTAGAGAGAAGTTTTAGGATTTGACGTTTGCGAAAGTTGACGTTGAGTTGTAAAGCTTCGGAGTTTATTTTAATGCAAGTTTCTTTATTTCAATCAACAATGGATTCCATGATGAGAAGCGAGTAGTTCCCCAAAGCTCTTAGGGTCGGGGTGAGCCCGACGTTAGCCATGCGCGCTTGAGGTAAGTATTTGATGTTGATATCGTTGTGTCTATCTCTCCTCCTACAATTCTATGTTTAGTCCTAATCGAAAGAAAAGGGATTCATGCTAACAACTTGAGTTATAAACATAAAATTGGTAGAGACAATTAGGTTTATTTGCAAGAGTAATCCTAAGAGTTGGTGTACGGCGAAAGCTTGTCCCTCGGGTGAAATAGCACAATTGTCCGTCTTATTTATCTTATCGCATGCATTGGTTAACGTTGTGGTAAACCCTAATCCTAGGAGTTGTTTCTTTTACATAGTTTATATTCATCCACACAACTGTTATTTCTGTTCATTGCTTCTCTTTCCATTCTTAATTATTCGGCCTTTCTTTGCCGACGAAGAACTAACACACTGCAGGGAGACATCGATGTCGACCCCAGACGTCGATATCGACCACTGAGTTCGTCGATAGTTTTCTGAGTCGACGACGAACATCGCTATCGACCACTGAGTTTGCTGAGCATCGATATCGACCCCCTAGCATCGATATCGACCCTACTGTGTCGACTGGCAGTCTTCTAAGCCAGTCGATTTCGTGGACTGACATCGATATCGACCCCCACCAGTCGATATCGACCACTTGTTTTTGTTTCTGCCGGTCTTCTGTTGCAGAGAACATCGACAGCCGAGGTCGACATCGAAGCTCTAGGTCGAAATCGAGGCTTTTGGTCGACGCAGACGTGAAATTTCCAACGCTACTAGGATCCCGCTGACACGCCTCCTCGTGGATCGATCCTGACTACCCTTCCACTACAACGGGAGGAAGTCTTGTAATTATTTGCTTAGGCCAGGAGTCGGTTTACGTTTATTACATCTTTATTATTTGTAATTACTTGACATATCAAGCCTCCTGCAACAAACAGGTGGGAGGATCAAAGTAGGGTTCCGTGCGGAAGAAAAGATTGTGATACCATGTGAGATTGTAAGATTGATGTAAAATCCTCCTTAGGATTTCCATTCATTGATAAACATATATATATATATAGGTTACAAAGGTATTGGGTCTTATTGTGCCTTTGGGCTCACTATACATGAGAAGACCTATGTAATCTATCAAACACGAAATGGCCACCGCTGATGTGGCAATGGACGTGGAGAGACATCTTCCCTTTCACCTTCTTCCATTCGCCAACCACCTCATCTCTGTACAATTTGTCGCTCCATCCTTGTAACTGCCATCATATCATATATATTTTCATTTTCATACAGGGTCATGTATATATATCATGTATAATATTTGTGAATAAGGTATATTTTAAGGGTTGTGCACAAATGATCCATACACTATATATATAGTGTATGGATCATTTGTGCACAGCCCTTAAAGTGTACCTTATTCACAAATATTATTCGGTAAAATGGGAAACATTATTCGGTGAAATTTGAAGCATTATTCGGTGAAATGTGAAATATTTTACCGAATACTGTTATGTTTCTTTTTCCATTCAGTTCATATGAAAACGTTCCAATTCCACTGAATAATTTGTAACATAACAGTATTCGGTAGAATGTTTCACATTTCACCGAATAATGCTTCAAATTTCACCGAATAATGTTTCACATTTCACCGAATAATATTTGTAAACAAGGTACACTTTAAGGGGTGTGTACACCCGAACCACACCATATATATATATACACATGTTCTTCACCAATCCATTTTCTTTGTGGATTTGAGTAATCATTTTGGAATTTATTGAATTGGAGTTTAGTAACTTTTTTCTTTTTTGATTTTACATAACTAGCTCAAAATTTCAGAAAACTAGAGAAATAGAGGTTCTTATTATTATCAGGCAAATAGGATGGTGATCATTTTTTGAACGGTTTTTCTATCTTATGTCCTTAGGACATAGGATAATATCCTAAATGGGGAAAGATACCCTACCAAAAATAAGTGACCCTAAGAATTTAATTTAAAATTTTGCTAATGCAATTTAATTAAGTATGTATTTTTTCCAAAATGGGCATCTTATCCTATGCTTCAAGGGCATAGGATAGAAAAATCGTTTTTCGAAAAGTAACAAAAAATAGTAATCCTTCCGTTCAGTAAATTTCTGAAAACAAAAAAATGGTGATTTTTTGAAAGGAACAAAATGTTTCTTTTGGATAAGGAGTATTGGTTTTGTGATGTAACCATTGGTGATTTTCGCTACAGTTGTAATTGGATTTGCAAAGAGGAGAATTTTTCAAAAACCTAAATCCACCCCTACATATAAAATGTGAAGCAATCTGTTCATTTAAAAACTGTCACGTGGTAGAGCAAGAATATAGTTGAGGGTAAAATTGATAATCCACTTTAATTTTTATATATTTTACTTAATTTTGTATATAATATAACTATCTGCTATCTATCTCATTATCTCACACATATTTTTTTTAACAATAAACTATGATATCTAATTATATTTTAATATAAAATATTTGTATGAAAAATATTATGCTTTAAATTATCTATTATTGTAATTTCATGAATTGTAAATTTCTCCTACATATATAAAAGTTAAGGTCATCATTTATTTATCTGAGTAATATATATAAAATCTTTTTTTATCATAATATAAAAAAGCTAAAGGTATCTAAAATCTTTTTTTTTTTAAATCACAATATATAAAAGCATACACCAATTTTATTTTTGTATTATGGCATGTAGGTGCATAAGTTATGCATGTTTAATTTCAATAAACAACTGTTTATTGAAACAAATAAATCTTACAGGCCTCATCTGTCCCCGATCCTATCCCTCTTTTCTTTTCCCAGTCAAAAAAAAATCTAAATTTTTTTAAAAAATTTTTAATCTAGTTTCACAAATTTTGTAAGATTTGGCTCCAAATCACACGTTGATTGGCCGATCCTGAAGCAGTTAGTTGAGGGGGCGGAAAATGAAACGCTATTTTTTAAAAAAAATCATCAATATATAAATGTGTAACTAGAATAAAAATATAAATCATGGCTACTTTATTTTACGGTTTTCAAATATTTTATTATTTTAATATAGCATAATAATTTGAAGTTTTCGGGTTCAATTACAATATTAAGTAACGAAGTTTAAAAAACAGTAATTACGATAGAAGTATATCAGTTTGATTTGTAATGTGGAAAATTAATTTATATATGTTTAGTCTTGAAACACTTATAACGTTTTACTCGAATGTTGGGTTTGAGCTTTATAATATATCAGATCGAATCTATCAATGAGAGAAATATGTATATTAAATTTTATTTTTGATTGGGGGTGACTGCAACTTCTGGCCCCAAAGAGGATCCGCCTCTGCACACATTCACACCAAAAAGTATACAGACGAGCTAAATTAAATACACATTAAAACTTTAAGAAAAAAAGTCCAAGAATAGAAACCACAAAACATGGAGGGAGGAAAACTAGATTTTTTTGTAGCACGATTTTTTTTGCTGGTTCTGACACTTAAACCATTATAATAGAAAGAGGAATTCCTGACCACTAATCAATATATGTCATCCTTACCAATTGAGCTCTTAGATCGATCAATTATTTTAAAAATAATATATATACATACACTTGAGGTATGTTGGGAATGAAAAGTATCATCTCATATTAGTGGAATGAAAAGTGAAACCTCTAAAAAAATAGCTTAATTAATTAGCTTTTGTATTAGAAATGTACCTTGTAATAATAAAAAAATAAAATTAATTTAACACGATTCTTATTTTATAAGGACCGACTGAGGTTTCTCGGAATCTCATGTGAAAATAATTAAAATTTATGGGTGTAAATATTATCAAAATAAAACAAGAATTGAAGAAGTAGTATATATATATATATATATATATATATATATATATATATATATATATATATATATATATATATATATATACTACTTCTTCAATTCTTGTTTTATTTTGATAATATTTACACCCATAAATTTTACTATATGCACCACACCTACGCCTCTTGAATCACACCCCCGGTATTTTAATGTAAAATACCCTGCGCCTCTTGAGGGGCAGGTGTGTGACTCAAGAGGAGCAGGGTGTATTTTAAAAAAAAATAAAAAAAGTGAGATATGTGGTGTAAATAACATTGGCTTTTATTTTTGGTTGGTGTTGAAAAGAGGATTATATACCTGGGAGTTGGTAATGGATTGAGAGATGGCTAAAGTGAGCATGGCAGTGATATCATTGTGAGTTAGAGTATAAGTTCTTGGAATTGGAATTGGAAGGGGTCCTCCGTCTTCCATCTTCCTATCCTCCATACCCAACACCACCACTTTCAGCTTTGAGGCTTCAAATGTAGCTGCTCCAAACAATCTCATCACCTATATATACATCAAAAAAAAAAAAGTCAAGAATTACCCTTTACTAACTTAAAAGATCGATCACCAAGACCCATAGTTGAGATTGGGTGGATTACAGGGGAGACGGTGGAGTACTGTTTCATCATCTTCTTGGGCCTTCTTCTGCTGCAAAGAAAGAGAGGGCAATGGCGGTTGTGATCGCGGAAAGATAATACTAATGGCTTTAGCTGCGACATCGGCAGCATTGAAGAAGAAGAAGAAGAAGGTGCAGAACTATTCATTCGATCTCTTTGATATATAAAGATGGGAGGTGCGAATTAAAATAACGAGTGCGTCTCTTCGATCTACTGTATTTTGATGATATATATCATCCAAAAGTACTGTTGTGAATGCTTAATTATTATATATAGGGAAAACTAATTAAAATATCCCCACCTTTAAGGTATGGTAAAAATATATCCTTAACTTTCAAATGTAATAAAAATATTTCGACCTTTGAGGATAGTGGTAACACTACAAAAAAAAAAATTGCTTTAGCTACACCAGTTTAGAAACGGCATGGTTTTGCTGTTGCTAATGGGGTGTTTTTGCCACGGGTTAAGCGACGGTCGGCGTCGCTGTCCCTCTTTTTGTGACATTTGCGACGACTAGTAGTAGTTGCTGTTGCTAATTTTATTAAAAACAAAAAAAACGAAAGAATTTGGAAGAAAGGAAAGAATAACCCTACCCACTCAGCCGCTCCTGTTAATTATCCAACTCCCTAAGTTGCCGCAGAGAGGAGTTAGGGTTTGAGAGATCGACCAAGGGCGACCGTCTCTGGAGATCGAGTGTTAGAGCTCGATGGAGCTTCCATGGCGGAAAAGTGCTCAGCAGAAAAAGCTCCAAAGAGGGATACCTCGAGTGCGAGCCATCTTTGGAGCGATTATTGAGCACGAGATCCAATCTATCAGTGAAGAAGAACTTGAAGGAGAGTAAGATCTTGTAAAAGCAGGAGTGTAAGTCAAGAGAGACTATCTCTGGGAGCAGGAACCCTAAGTCGCAGCCCTCTCATCATTCTCAGTTCTTTCGGCCTCGCTCCTCCTCTCGTGTGATTCTTCGGTGTCTCTCGGCCCTTCTCACAACACCCGTTCCCCCGTCTCTTTGCCCAGGCCACCATCATTCTATTACGCATCTCCGCCTGTCTCTCAACCCTTCTTCAGCGCATCTCTATGAATTTAGAATCTGAATTAATTCAGATTCCGAATTCGCCTCAGGTTAGTGCAAGTATGTGGTCTCCATATTTTCATCTAGGCTGCTAATTTATTAAATTGAGGATAACTTGTTGGTAGCCTTGTCAGTATGAGATTTAAAATTAGTTGTTCAGCTGAATTTGCTATGTCAATGTGACTAAGCTGTCAGAATTTGCATCTTGGGACTCTGCTCGATGTAGTCTGATGTTGTTGTCCATTCACTTGATCACATTTTAGTTATGTAGGATTGTCGTGTTGTGAATATGATAGTCTAATTTGTGAATTGCTAATTATGGCTACATGTTGCATTAAATGCTCATATGCAGTTAGCTTACATTATACGATGACAAGATTTGCCCTGGTAAATCCACACACACAGAAAAGAAAAAAGGATTAGCTAGCTCTATTAAGTTTCTCAGTGAAATACAACAATTATGTAATATATAACGCTTGTGAAAATCAATTTTTAAAAACTAAAAGTAAAGAAGAATGCAAGAACTGAAATCAATAACCCCAAGGTGAAAGTAGAAGAGGAGTCTTTGAAGTTTAAAGGTGAAAGCCATTTTTTTTTGTAATATAGCTCTTGTGAAAACCATTTTTTTATTGGTGTACGTAGTTTAAAGGTGATTCTAGGGTGAAAGTAGAATAGGAGTCTTTGAAGTTTTGTCGTGTTGTGTACACAATATGTTTTGAAAATTTGTTAAAGATCACTTTGATTGCGAAGATATTACAATAAGTGCTAATTTACATTTTTTACAATATATCAGTGCTAATTATCCTTTTGGCCTCTATTCTATTTAAAGTGTTCATTTCATTCGTTTGAATTTCCTTGCTAATATTCTCATTCTCATAATTTAATATATGGAGTCTTCTTTGTTTCAAGCTCTTTTTGCTAACCGTTACAATGCAAAAAGCACAAGCTTATTTGCTCATTTTGAGTTTTCTCAAAGGTAAAATATTTAAACGTGGTGCTAAAAAGAACCGTAACTCACAAGCTTATGATAACATGTTATTCTAAAAAGAAACATAATTTGATAAAATATGTAAATGTGATTATGGAAATTTGTTCTATTATGTTTATGGTTTCAGGTGTTAGCTAGACATCTTTGGGAAGATGCAATTATCGAGTGTAGTATCTTGAGTGGCATGGTTAAAATAGCAAAGAAGAAGGTATTTTGTTATCAGCTCATGTATATATTCAATTTAGACCATTTTCCTCATCTTTTCTTTTTTCAAGTATGACTCATCGGTCGAAAACATCATTTCCAGCCAGATTTAAGTGTGAGAGGAAAGATATCGATCTTGATAGACACATGGCAAGATTTTTTTTGGGGGGGGGGGGGTGTTTGAGCATCTGAAATACTCTACTGCACATAATGAATTAAGAGTAATGCCCTCCCACTACCTTTCATTTCTAGAACTAATATAAGATTATTTTGTTTTATTATGAGACCATCTTATTAAGTCCATTTTTTATTCATCTTACTTTTTCTTTGATACACAAGCACCATCTTATTAAGTCTGTTATTGTATCTCTGTTTTTTATTTTTACATGAGTAGATTGAATAATGCAACTGTCTGATCTTAATTTTTCTAGGGAGAATGATTTTTTCAATAAAGGATCATCTACCTTGTCACGATATCTAATAAGCTTGAATGATATATAGCTCTGAAACCGTTTACTTTTGTGTTGTGATTTTGAAATTATGTTTTTATTATCAATTGTTTAAAGTATTTAGATGATATAGCTCGACTATAAGCTAACTATTGTTGTGATCTTGTTTTTCAGTATGGTTTCATCCATGGAATTTTCTTAGCATTGCTTTTCTGTCTCTGCAATGTACAACTCACTAGTGCGTTCTTCTGGAGATGTGACCTAGGTTGCTTACGATTTCTAGGAGTAAACTGAGAGTCTGGAAAATATGATACTTATTGCATACTGCAAAGGATCAAAGGCACAAACACGTCCAGAATCCCCAATGGTGGTTCCTCTTTATAGGAAGACCACTTGTAATAGTTAAGGAGTCATTTGCATTTTATTTTTATTCTATGAACTAGTCTAGCCTTGGTCATTATCAAAAAGATTCTAACTTCAATCTTCCAATAGATTTGTTCAGGACTATGCTTTTTGTGAGGCAAGGCCGATGAAGCTTTAGAAAATCATGGCCAAGCACGATAATGGTGAGTTCTTCATCACTTATTCTCTTTGCTACCTAAGTGGATTTATCAATTAGCTGTTTTTTTTGTTCTAATTAGCTGTTTTTTTTAATCTAAAAATAGAAGTTCTCCTCTTGGCATATGTGACAAACTTAATTTTTATATATATAGGATGGCCTTAACCTTTGCTTGGGCTATGGAAAATGTTCAAGAGTATATACATGTAAAGGAATAATGAAGGTTCGTTAGATTTATTAATGTCTTTTTTCTTTCGACACTTTTCTTGCATCATTTACTTCCAATATGGAATTCTTATAGTGTTTCCTTGAACTTGTTAAAGCTATTGCCAATTGGTTGGTTGAGCTACTGTTTTAGGTGATTTGTGTTGACAGTGAGCATATCATGTGTTATGTCTTTAGGTGTATTTATGTTGAGGAAAGTTGATTGATGGGAATAAATTTTATGGTTGAGGGAAATTAATAATCTAGCAAATAAATTATGAGTTGTGTACTTTTGTTTGTTTTTGGATTCAAGTAATTTAATCACTTGCTGGTTGGAAAATCACTCACTCACTCATTTATTTATTTATTTGGTGAAATACAATTTTTAGGATGATCACGTATGAACGAATGGAAAGGGATAGAGTGATGTGTATAATGAATCATAGATGAACAATAGAATAGAGTCGCTCTAATTGATTATTAAGCATATTAGCTCAAATGGTAGAGTGATGTGTTCAAGCACAAAAATGCGGGTTCAAATCCCGCATAGGCTACTCTAAAAAAAATTATTTCTCATTTAGGTCTTTTTTGTTTAAAAAAAATTAATAAACCCATTAGCAACGACACGCTTACCGTCGCAAAAACTCATGTGGCACCAAAAAGGAAAAAAAGCGGGAAAAAGGGCGGTAAAAGGTATATAGAACAATTTGGCCAAATTTTATGTGACGGTAACATACCGTCACTAAAGACTTTTTGCTACCCTAGAGCTAGCGACACGATTTGCCGTCGCATAGCCATCGCAAATGTTTTTTAGCGACGGCAAACCTACTATTTGCGACGGTAAAGAGCCGTTTCTAAAGCAATTTTTTTTGTAGTGTAATATATTGCCACGAGTTTTCACACGGGTCAAAAATGCTGAAAAGGCAGCCCACGTGAATTTTTTTTACAAGAGTTTTCTTGAACGATTTCCTTAGAAAAAAAGTAAATAGTTGGACCGGCTTCATACCCAACACCTTTTTATCCCTTCTATCTTCTATGGTCGATTGGTCGCTTATTGAATTGTCTTCTTGGTCTTTTAGGCAGCTCATGGTTTATCTTCAATGGCAGTCTTCCTCCCTCGTGGTTGTCTATCTTGAGTTGTCTCGATCTCTCACATCTTCTTCCTCTTTGATTCGTTCACGGACTTTGGTGAGTAAGTTTTGTTTTTCCCCCTCTTCGTTGTTGTTGTTGTTGTTGTTGTTGTTGGTTTAGTTTTGTTGTCGGTTTGGTGATAGGAATAGAATAGTCATATTGTGATAATTCAGGGCAGTTTTGACCGGATTAGTTGCTTCGTTGAATCAATTTCGTTTTTCGGGTTTAATTTTGTTGTCGGTTTATTATTTTCTCTAAGGAAACCGTTCAAGAAAACCCAATTTTAGTACTAATTTGTAAAAAGGGTTCCACGTTGGTTGCTTTGTCAAAAAAATCCACGTAGGTTGTCTTGTTAGCAATTTTGACCTGTAAGAAAACATATGGTAATATATTACCACTACTCTCAAATATTGGGATATTTTTATTACATTTCAAATTCGATGATATATTTTGACTATACCCCGGTGAGAGTATATAAGATGGATGCATGGGGGAAATAATGTTGACCGACGCTCTCCGACTATAGAATGTTGGATCGATGATATATCAACTCTCGCGCGCACATTGTTAAAATCACTACAACAAAATTTATTTTGGGCCACAAAAATTAAGAATCTTTTTTTTTTGTCGATAAAAGAGGGTAAGAACCCCCGAGTAAGAATAGGCTACACAACAACGAGGCGAGGAGTAGCCCTTCCCCTAATGTCTTCCTCTAACAACTGACTCGAACCTTCAGGAGGCTCATCCAACGAAACAAAACCTAACGGTAACGCTAAAGCAAAACAAGCAAGGGAGTCAGCGACAATATTCGCTTCCCTAAAGACATGACGAAACTGGATATCCCAGTTGCGTTTGAAAAAGCCTTGGCACTATTGCACCAGGCTAGCTACCGGATGCCGATCACCAATACTATTCTTGATCAAAGCCTCCGCCAGACTCGAATCCGTCTCCACTTCCACCTTCTTGTAGCCCAACCTCCAAGCTTCTTCGAGCCCCCCCTTGATGCCCCATAGTTCCGCTTCAATCACTGAACAAGCCCCCACCTTGTGCGTAAAACCACCAACCCACTTCCCCTGCTCATCTCTTATAACCCCCCCCCCCCCGGCAGCAGCATGGCCAAGGTTGTTCACCGCCCCATCCGTGTTCACTTTAACCCACCCCGTAGGTGGATTCCCCCAACTGATCAGCCTCTCCTCCTTCCTTTTCTCAGTCTCCTGCCTCCCATCAATCATCCAAGCGTCCATGTACTCCTTGGTCTGCATAAGAATGAAGCTCGACTTGTCGTTTATCCACGCTTCCTCGCTGAACACACGCCCATTTCTCCATCTCCAGCACCACCACATCGTATAGGCGAAGACGCTGGCCCAATCGAGCCCACCGGCCACCTTGTCCTTGCTCAGCAGGTTTCGACGCAGCCATTATGCAAAGGGCAAATCACAAAAAGCATTAAAATTCATCGGGTTTGGCAAGCCAGCCCACACAACTTTAGAGAGAGGACACTCCCTTAGAACGTGATCTATCGATTCTTGCTCGCTTGGGCATTCGGAGCACCAAAGTTCCTGCGCTAAATGCCTACTGCATCGTTCTTCATTAGTAAGCACCACATCACGCACTACCATCCACGCAAAATAATGCACATATAACACATACAATGTAAGATGACAAATGATTATATATAATCTAGTGAACGTACTTTAATGTATCTACAAGATAGCTGCAGTTGATAAATATCACTTAATAATAATATTGGTTAAATTAAAAGCAATTTGTTTGTTGTAAACTAATTATGTGTTTTGCAGTATTAGCTTATATTAAATTATTAGTTATGACCTTTTTGGAGCCAAAACAAAAATACTCAAAAATTAGTAAAGATAACAAATATATCCACAAAGCCTAAAAGCCAAGTAAAATGATTAGGCATGCAAATTAAATGGTAATATTTTATTGTGAAATCACTATCAAATAACAAACTGCTACCCAAAATATATAGAGAGTATGGATCATATGTACTCAGTCTTTACGATATATCATAAACGCAAATCTAGACCGTTGATCTAAAAGTAAATAGAAGGCCAAGATTATGCCACATAAAGGGTGATTTAGTAAAACAAAAAGGGGGGAAATACCCCACTCTGGATTGGAAGCGCGTGTATATGCTTCTCCCTTCTCAAACTTGCATTTCGCTCGCTGCTCTCTCTCTCTCTTCATGCTTGCTGCAATTGTGCAGCCGGCTCCACCACTCCACGCTCCCGTCTGCCTAGCCATCGCCGTCGAACACCTCCTACCACTAGCCCTCAACCCAACCCTACAACATCGAACGATTCCTTGCCTTAGCACGTTTCGACAAGCCCTTAGCGGTCGCTTGTCTAGAACACAACGCGACTCCTTGCGTTTGAAATCGCTCAGCAACCGGCGGCGAGCACCTCCCTCGTTTCTCCACTCCGAAACCCCTCTAAACCTAAACCAAATCAGTCAATTTCTGCCCCAATCGCTTCTCTCCGCTTTGTAGATTGAAATTCGATCACTCTTTCTCCATGGCTGGCGCTTCCCATTCCACTCCCAAATATGTTTATGATTTCATTGTAAAGGTTCCTTTCTTTGTTTTCCTTCTCATATCCTCTCGATTTCGTTGATTATCTCCGATTTTGCTTCCTGATTAGTAGAAATTGCTGAATTTGGGTTATGATCCCTCTTTGTTATTGTTTGGAATTTGCTTGCAAGATGTAAATCTGCTGAGTTGCGGGTTTGGGGAACTGCCATCTCCATCGATGTTGATCGACCCAAGTAAATCTTACACTTTGTTCATAAAGATTGGATTTTTATAGGTTTCACATTGTATGTTTTAGGTGTGGTTTTTTTTTTCCTTCTTGTTGGGTGCAGTTTTTATGAATTGCAGGATTGTTTTTTTGGAGCCAAAACAAAAATACTCAAAAAATAGTAAAGATAACAAATATATCCACAAAGCCTAAAAGCCAAGTAAAATGATTAGGCATGCAAATTAAATGGTAATATTTTATTGTGAAATCACTATTAAATAACAAACTGCTACCCAAAATATATAGAGAGTATGGATCATATGTACTCAGTCTTTACGATATATCATAAACGCAAATCTAGACCGTTGATCTAAAAGTAAATAGAAGGCCAAGATTATGCCACATAAAGGGTGATTTAGTAAAACAAAAAGGGGGGGAAATACCCCACTCTGGATTGGAAGCGCGTGTATATGCTTCTCCCTTCTCAAACTTGCATTTCGCTCGCTGCTCTCTCTCTTCATGCTTGCTGCAATTATGCAGCCGGCTCCACCACTCCACGCTCCCGTCTGCCTAGCCATCGCCGTCGAACACCTCCTACCACTAGCCCTCAACCCAACCCTACAACATCGAACGATTCCTTGCCTTAGCACGTTTCGACAAGCCCTTAGCGGTCGCTTGTCTAGAACACAACGCGACTCCTTGCGTTTGAAATCGCTCAGCAACCGGCGGCGAGCACCTCCCTCGTTTCTCCACTCCGAAATCCCTCTAAACCTAAACCAAATCAGTCAATTTCTGCCCCAATCGCTTCTCTCCGCTTTGTAGATTGAAATTCGATCACTCTTTCTCCATGGCTGGCGCTTCCCATTCCACTCCCAAATATGTTTATGATTTCATTGTAAAGGTTCCTTTCTTTGTTTTCCTTCTCATATCCTCTCGATTTCGTTGATTATCTCCGATTTTGCTTCCTGATTAGTAGAAATTGCTGAATTTGGGTTATGATCCCTCTTTGTTATTGTTTGGAATTTGCTTGCAAGATGTAAATCTGCTGAGTTGCGGGTTTGGGGAACTGCCATCTCCATCGATGTTGATCGACCCAAGTAAATCTTACACTTTGTTCATAAAGATTGGATTTTTATAGGTTTCACATTGTATGTTTTAGGTGTGGTTTTTTTTTTCCTTCTTGTTGGGTGCAGTTTTTATGAATTGCAGGATTGTTTTTTTTTTTATCTGAAAGCGTTGTATATATTTATATAGGCAAAAAACCTTTTACTCTTACATGGGAATGCATCGGGGCATGGCGACCCCTTGCATATCGTCTAAAAGTATAGAAGAACATCCTACATGTGGGGAAGCAAAATGTTGTAGTCCTAATGGAAGAGTCAGTCCGTAGTTTGCCAGCCAATCTGATGCTCGATTTGCTTCTCGGTACACATGTGGAAGCTGGATATACCAGTTTCTACGCAACAAGCCTTGGCAAGAAGAAACTAGGCTATGCAGAGGGTGAGTGGGTAGGAGATCCTTGTGAAGAAGCAAAATAATAGTCTTCGAATCAAACTATGCTTCAACCATCTATAACCCTGCTGCCATGCAAGTTCAAGTCCATGAGAGACCCCCGAAATTTCAGCTGCAGGAATCGAACAAGATCCCAGATTACATGCAAATCCGGATTGCCATTCCCCATCAGAATTACGTAACAGCCCTCCCGTTGCTGCCAGATGGGAGGGTTCATGCACTGAACCATTGGTATTAAGTTTTATCCAACCAACACGTGGGGTTTCCCTAATAATAAGCGCTTCATGCTTACCTTTGTGGGGAGACGAAGGGAGGAGGTCAGCTGTTAACTTGTTAACTTGCTTGCTGAATCTTACTTGTGAAATTATGAGAATTATGATATGATATATGAGCTATTATATGATGAGATGATATATGAGAAGAGTTGAGGTGATGATCGATGAGGATAATATGGATAAGATGTGATGATGAGTTCTATGACTGTGTGAAGCTTACGGTGTAATATTAGTTATGATTTGTGTAATTAGACATAGACTTATATATGTTTATTTATACTTGCTAGGCGATCTGTGACCTGTTGGCTAGTATCTCTGCTTGCTGCGTTACTTTTGCTGATCTGCTTTTCCAAGTAAGTTCCTTTATGTGCTTACTAGGTGTTGCATACTAAGTGTTGCATAAGCATATGAAAAGCATGTCATGTAGTATCATGCTAGGGTTGCACTCATGTGTGAGGATTAGGTTACTCTGTGTGTTTGAGAACAGAACAACCGTTATCTATGAGTACTAGAGTCTTTGCTAGGGTCATAGGATAGCCCAGCACCATCGGGTTTGTCCTGATATTGCTGCATTAGAGCATCTATATTATAGGAATAGTGTATGCGTATGCTTGCTTGCGGGACCCAGAGTGCGTTGGGGGGGGGGGGGACTCGGTCTGACCCCGCCCGCACAAATTGTTTTTAGGTATGTTTGCTCTATGCTTCTATGGCGTGGGAATCTTCTAAGCAAATGCGAAGAACCTGTCTAACTCTGCTAACTTGGTTAAAGGCTTTCCTGAATCTATGTTTATTGATTTGGTTTTGACCCGGCCTCGCCATGGCAAGTTGTACTTTACTTCCGCTTTCCTATAAATGAATTTCCGCGACTTAGGCTTGCAGGACAGGTTAAGGGTAACCAACGACCCTTCGATTGTTTTGGGGATCGAAATCCCTGCCTTACAATACTGATCTTTTGGGGTTTGAAACCTCGACCCGTACCTGAATTGCAAGATCCGAACGAAGGCATCCAACCTTTGAAACGTAACTCGGGTATTTATATCCAGGCCGTTACAAAGTTGGTATCAGAGCCAGGTTGTGCAATCTGGGTACAGAAAGGGTTGAGTATATGTTTTAAAAAACGCCTACCAACTTTAAAGGATTTTAAAGAGTTTTAATGGGCAAAATGAATTTAAAAGGGTTAACTTAATGAACAAAACTTAATAAAATTGACTTAAAGTAAGGAAAATAGAAATGGGTAATTGAGTGGGTAGAAAGGCAATAGATCGTCCCTTAATAAACCGCCTACCGACTTCGGCTACGGGCAGGCAAAACTTAGCTTTATACTTTACAGAGGGCCTGGAAGACTCCAAGGAGTTTGCACTGCGGAGGTTGGAGTAGCGAGGTTAGGATATAGAGGCCGAGAGGTAGTTGGCCCCTCTGGTCAGTCTCCCCTTAGGATAGCTGGATTGTAAATATATAAATTGAGCCCGACGGCGATCCCCCTCAAAGGGATCAGATTAAATCACGATGATCGCTTTTGTGCTGAGTGCTATTATCTTAGAACTAGAAATCTGTTGAGATACTTTGACTGAGTGTCGCATCTCTATGTGATTGGAATAAGCGAGGGAACCTTTCCTTTCATTATAGTCGGAATTTCTTTCTTAAAGAGCAGTCTCCTCCATGATTCACTTGACGATGTCTTTCCCTTTCGTTTTGTCTCTGGTTCGACGAAGTTCGGTTAAAGGTTGGTGATAGTTGAGAGATGTCTATTCCTTTCATTCAGATTTCCTCCCCTTCTCTCTTCTTCCATGTCTCAATTGGTAGTCTGATCGACTCGTTCTTTATGGTATCAACGTCTCTTGCGAGAAATGGAGTTAGGAATCTAATTATATTCGGGAATTGGGTTCGGGAACATTGACTACTTGAGTGTCTAATAAGTATGGTACTTCACACCATAGGTCATGTCACGAGATGGTCAGTGTACTAGAGTATCAAACTTTGAATGGTTTTGAGTCGATGGAATGAGTTATTTTGTGGAGTCATCCCCCTTGTTACTCGCAGTGGTCAGTTGGCGTCTCCTTATCATGAGATTCTATACGAACTCCACAATCCTCTTTCGGGAATTAATTTGAGTACCCTTCTATGTTATCGAAATGAATAACATAAGCGTTCCACGGGAAATGGGCTTTCTAGTCTGGGGGGATAAACTTGACATTGCCCTTGGAAATCTATGTTGGGTTATAATGGTAGCCCTATCTGTGTTTACATGACTTGCTACATTACTAGGTTGAATAACTTGATGCATTACTATAAGAATGACTTGATACATTACTGAGTTGAATACATGTCGCGTACTGATATTTATTAACTTGTATCCATGCACATATGTTCCTTATATCCATATGGTGTGACACTACCTTACGCTCATGTCGTTCCCCGCTATGTTTCTTCCTTGTTTCCATATGATTGTGTTATGATTGTCCTGACCTCTTGTATATGTTAGTGCTAAGTTCTTAAATGTACATGTGTCGAATGCTACATTTCTACGCCTTTCCTCGAGACATTAGTATCCTGTAGGACCCATGACTTGTGGCTTGTGTAAAGTTGTGTCCTACTTGCTTTATGATCTCCTCCTACTTAAAATAGGTCCCCGATAGTATTGGCATTCATCCCTTATGTCATTGCAATATGATTTGTGTTACAACTCGATGCTCATTATGCCTTATGAGATTCCAACTAGTATCATGCCTATCTACTTGTCTTATGATGTTGTTCCTCTATGCCCAATGACATTCTTTTATGCTTTTAAGAATGAATAGACTGACACCTTGCACGTACACACACCACATTGTATTTAGATTCCGTGTATGCTATTAGTATCATATAGGACGCATGTCATCTAAAATGCAACTTATCATGAGAATATGTGCTCTAATTGTCTCCTTTTATGTACGCAAACATTGCATTCATGACGTTATGTTGTTCCCTGTATCTTAATATCTAGTAGCACGTTAGATGATCATCTTGCCATCATTGATCTTATACTCTCATGACCTCAATATGACCATGATATATTACATCTTGTTACACCCTTGCTTGAGACGATATCCTTACACGTGTGGAGATCCTGACCTTTGCATGGACACACCCAACACGATAGTTGTAAGACACACGTATGATTACTTTTTATGTATATGAATGTAGTTATGTATATGAATATAGCGTATTGTTCTCTTGTAACATGACACCTTAGGAGCATTATCCTGTTTTGCATTATGACATGCGCATGATTCATTTGTTATACTTGCTTATATTCTCCTTATATACATTGATGCTTGTTGCGATGGTAGTCTTGCTTGAACTTCTATGACTCCCCATGCCATTATGTGAAATTATTCGATGCACCTTATTTCTCACATATCTATGATTGTCATGGACTATTAGTATCATCTAAAATCTAATCCCTTAGAAATATGACTTGCAAAATCATGATCTCATTGACATCCCGACATATGGCAATCCATTCACTTGGAGGAAAAGTTCATTAGGTGAGGACAACACCTACGAAAAATTAGACCGTGCTCTAGTGCACAAAGATATATTTTTTAGATTGCCCCATCTAAAAACTAAAAATCATCCCTTTACCACATCTGACCACTGCCAAATCACATTAGAAATTCTTCCAAACAATCACCCACCCATGCAACCATTCCGTTATGAACTAGCCTGGAGAAAACATAAGGATTGTGAGCTTCTGGTTCGCCAAGCATGGCGTCTGAACTCGATTGGGTCTGCTATGTTTAAACTTGTCAAAAAACTCCAAGACCTCAAGAAAAAGAGTAAGATTTGGTGTAAAAAGAAAACTGGTAATATCTTAACACAGGTTTCGAAAATGGAGACCCAACTACAGAAACTCCAACAACAACTAATCCAAAATTATGATCGGTCAACTGATATAAAACATAAACGAATATTAGAAAAATACTCAAAAATGATAAATTTCCAAACAACCTATTGGGCCCAAAGAGAAGAGCGCCTACATCTCAAATCTGGAGATACAAACACGAAATATTTCCACAGAGTTGCAACAGGAAGAAGAAACCGAAATATTGTTAAATCGCTTCAATTACAAAATGGTACTACTTTAACACTATAAAATGACATTCGCAATGAATTTCAATCAGAATTCACTAAACGCTACGCTGCTCCAGCAACAAATCTAAACCCATGTCCTCTACTACAAAAGTCACTTCTGAGCAAAAAAATAAACTTGTTTCCCCCATATCCAATGACAAAGTCAAAAAAGCCGTCTTTAGCTTGGCCAATGACAAATCACCCGGGCCTGATGGTTTTCCTGCTAGTTTCTTCAAGCAATTCTAGCATATCGTAGGGCCATCTGTCATCAAGGCAGTTAAAATTTTTTTCATCAGCGGGAAGATTCTTAAACAGATCAACCACACCTTTATTGCCTTAATACCGAAAATCGATAACCCAACTTCGGCAAACAACTACAGACCCATCAGTTTGTGTACCACGCTCTACAAAATCGTTTCAAAAATCATAGCAACTAGGCTAAAAGAAACCCTGCCATAAATCATTCACCCTTTTCAAAGCGCCTTCCTTCATAACCAAACATGCAATTCAAGACAACATTCTTATTGCAAATGAAATTTTCCACTCCTTCTAGCAGAAGAAAGGTAAAACAGGTTGGATGGCAGTCAAACTTGATATGGAAAAAGCATTTGATATAGTACATTGGGATTTTCTATTTGATATAATGCATAGATTTGGTTACTGTGACCAATTCGTCTCTTGGATCATGGAATGCATTAGTACGGTCTCGTACTCTGTCTTAATTAACAATGAACCAACACCAATATTCCATTCCCATAAAGGGCTCCGGCAGGGTGATTCACTATCTCCCTACCTATTCCTTCTGGTCTCCGAAGTCCTTGCTAGGGGTCTTTACCAAGCATCAACCCAAAATCGTAGTCACATTGGCTTTTCTCCTACATGAACAGGTCAAAAAATCCCATTCCTAGCCTTTGCAGATGATATCATTATTTTTGCAAAAGCTACTAAGACAGCTTGTGACCAAATAAACAAAATTGCGCACTGGTATAGTCAATCCTCTGGTCAAAAGATAAATAGACACAAATTTGCTTTCCAAACAACAACAAATATAGACACCCAAGCTAAGAATGCAATAAAAAAATGAACTAGAAATACCCCATACAATTAATCTAGGTTGCTACCTAGGCTGTCCAACTATATCTTATAAAGTAACTAATGCAACCTTTGAAACTCTAATCTCCTTCAGTAAGAAACAACTCTCTAAATGGACTGCCAATAATCTTTCACAAGCAGGATGACTCACGCTAATCAAATCAAAAATAGCAGCAAAACCGCTTCATATCATGCAATGCTTCATGTTACCAACCTCCATCCATAAAGAGATGGACAAAATCAACAGGACCTTTCTCTGGAATAAAGGCCCTAAATATCGACCTCTCATTAGTTGGTTTGAGGTTTGTAAATCCCGACGTAATGGGGGTCTTGGACTACGCTCTTCAGAAGATATGAACAAGGCACTCCAATTAAAGCTACTATGTAAGATACTAGCTGAACCTACAAACCCTTGGGTTCGTCTAATCACTGAAAAATACCTAAAAACAATACACCTATTAAATTACACCAGAAAAGGAAACACATCCTGGCAATGGACTAAATTAACCAACCTCCTTGCTCTTTTCAAAAAAGGTTTGAGGTGGAGAGTTGTTGATGGCACCTCAATCAATTTCTGGCATGATCTATGGTTTGGCTCATGCCCTCTTTGGACTCAAGCATTGAACTTTAGCACAGCAAGCCCAAACATGTAAGTAAGTGAATTCATCACAACATCAAAAACATGGAATGTTCCAAAACTACTGCTACTATTACGTGACCATCTACCCCACACAATCATTCAATCTATAGCTGCTACTCTAATTCCAAGATATATATCACAAGATAGACTATATTGGGACTGGAGTCGTAACGGATGGCTCTCAACTGCCTCGGGAATTGAAATGATACAAAATACCAAGTTACACACTAAATCAGACTTCCAATGGATTTGGAAATTAGACCGTCTTCCTAAAATTAAAGAGTTCATCTGGCGAATCACAAAGGATGGTATCCCTCAAACAGCTAAACTAGCTACTCGCGGTATTGGCATTCCTACAAACTGCTCCCTTTGTGACATGTGTTATGAAGACATTGAGCACTTACTCTTTTGCTGTCCTATTTCCAAATCCACACTCCAGCTACTATCACCAAAAATCTCAAGCAAAGTTAGTCTTGCTTATAACTCTTCGACCACTATCGCCAAATCCTTACTTATCCTAATAAACGAACTTGGTATTCATGACTTCTCTACTTTAGCTGTGGCCTGGTGGAGTATCTGGTATTTTAGAAACAAGACAATTTTCAACAACATTAACCCAAACCCTAAGGCCATAATATCATTCATCTCTAAACATATTTTTCAATGGAACAAGACAAAAGAGCTAGATCAGGAGTTAGAAATTAAAACACAGACTTCAAACAAAACAATCAATACTACAGTTTCCAGAAAGCGATGCAAATGGTCAAAATCTAGAAGTGGGTGGTGTAAACTCAATTTCGATGGTGCCTTCTCTTCCACCGACTCTTCCACCTATGGCTTTAATATTCGAGATGACAACGGCTCTGTCATTTTCTCCGAGGCTGGCCCCTCCTCCTTCAAGTCTGTTTTGGGTGTCGAATGCTTTGGGCTGTGGAAAGGAGTTCATAGAGCAATTGATCTACATATTACTAATCTTATTATTGAAGGAGATAACCTTAGTATCATCAATAGTCTAATGACTGGATGCTCATGTTCTGGCGAGATCGAGATCATTTTATCTGTGTCTTCTCTCTCTCTCTCACTTATCTGATATTGAGATTATTCATATTTTTAGGGAAGGCAACGATGTGGCTGATCATCTCTCACATCTCCCATATTTACATTATGGCACTTTCCTCCCTTCTGACGCTGCGCTCTGCAGTATCATCCTTCGAGATGCACTTGGATAGCCGTTGTTTCGGCCTCCAAATTCTTTTCAGTTAAAAAAAAATGGATGTATTTGAGCACCGTAATTTTTTTAGGGAGTTAATTACTTGGGTTATCCGGTCCAGTTTGGGTCGATCACATTCGGATCGGGTCAATGATGAGTCGGATCAACTCGGTCAAAATTTTTGTGTCGGGCTTGTTCGGGTCGGGTCGGATTTGGTCAAAGAAATTCAGATGGTCGGGTTTCGGTCAGAATTGGGTTGGACCCATTCAGGTTTTCGGTCAGAATTGGGTCGGTCTCATTCAGGTTTCAAGTAGAAGCGGGTCTATGTTTGTTTCAAACTTTTGATTGTTTGGGTTGAATTTTTTGAATCATGTTCGTTCGGGACTTGTAATCAATTTTATTAAATTGAATATGTAATTCATGTTATTTGTGTATTTCAAAAAGTATTTTTAGTAAAATTAAATATGATTCAATATATAATCTACTCATTGGCTCGTAAGCTCCAATGTTGTTCAAATCTTTATTCGATTCTACGATTCCACGATCCTACGATCTAAATATGGAAAAACGATCCCAATCCCTTTTTGCGATTCTAACGATCCTATAAAATGTCTATTATAAGAAATATCTAATACACTTTAAATCTAAGAAATTTATAATATATTTTGTCAATCTATATTATATTTAGTTTATTTTTAAAATTTTACAATCTTTATGGGTATTTTTTATGATTTAACATAATATTTATCTAATATGAAACATATTAACTTCATTTAAAAAAAAATCATCCACTTATGCACTAATGGTTATTTTGATCAATGGTAAATTTAGCTTTGATCAATGGAATGCACTTATGCACTAATGGTTTTAAGTTTTAACTTTGATCAATGAAAATTTTATTTTGTTTAGAAATAACATTAACTATTAGTAGCTCGGTAATGGAATACATTAATTTTTTTGTTTTGTAGTATAAATGTATAATAGATATATATTCAAGGATATCCGGGTCGGGTTGGGAGTAGGGTCAGTTGGGAGTTGGGTCGAGTTGGGAGTCAGGTCGGGTTGGGATTCAGGTCGGGTCTGGTTTGAGTCGGATCCGGGCTGAGTCGGGTTTGTTTGTATTCGGATCACTTTGGGTTTTGGGTCAACATCGGTCGGGCTCGGTTTCGGATTCGGGTTATGCACAACGCTAAATTTTCGGGTTTTGTCGGGTTTCATTTCGGGTGAGTCGGTCAGGTTTCTCGAATCGGGTTAGATCTTGCCAGCTCTACTTAATTTGGTGTTTTCAACATTTTGACCTTATAAATATCTTATACAAAATATGGAAAAAAAATCTTTTACAAAATATGAAAAAAGGGTTTTTTTGGGGTTAATTATGGAAAAAGGGTTAATAACAAACATCCTACCAAAAAAAACCGAAACTAAAAACACACTTTATTTGTGTTTCATGTTTGAGTCATGACCGTGGCGGTCTGTAATGATGCTCAATAGCAGGTGCCGTCCGACTCCCCGGAGCCACCGGCACCCTGACGTGGCCCACCATCGACACCTGCAGCGCCTCCTCCTCGTAAGCCCTCCTCACCCTCTCCTCCTCCACCTTCGTCCTCTGCTTCGCCTTCACCAGCATCGCTATCAGCAGCAACCCCAACAGGAACGCCCCCAGCGCCGCCCCCAGCGAGCTCCCCAGCGCTACCTTCCACCTACTCGCCCTCTCCCCCGTTCCTGCCTCCTCTCCTGGCCCTGCCACCGCCGATTTCTTCCTCCTAGGCGGCGCCCGCGGCGGAGCCGCCGCCACCAGCGCGAAATGCCCTTCTCTCTCCGTCACGCAGACCTGGGGGGCTACCATGTTTAGGAGCTTGATCCCCCTGGACTCGAAGGTGGCGCAGTAGTGCTTTGCACGCGAGGTGTTCGACGAAATGCCAACGCCAGTGAAATCGATTTTGATCGGGTTTTTGGCGCTAGCGTAGACAACTAGCTCGAACGGGTTGCTCTTGCGGTCGATGTCATCGCCGGCGTTGTAGGCGAGGAGGCCAATAATCGGGGAGACGAGCTTGTAGCCGCGAAAGTTGTAGTTTTTTTTGTAGATGTTGGACCAATTCTGCCCCACCAAGCTCTGCCGGATGAGGAGTAGCCGTTCGATGCAGGGGATGGCTCCCACGGCACCTCCGGCAGGGAGGTGGAACTCCTTGATCTGGGCGCCGTACCGATGGAGACTGCCACAGCGGAGGCGTATGGTAGTGGCAGTGATACCGGAGAGGTTAGCTGGTAGAGGGATGGTCTTAGAGACACCTGTTTTGATGTTCCTGGTGGCGGGTGAAGAGAGGTGGGTGGTGTAGTCTCTGATGAGGAGGTCAAGCATTCGAGGCGTTGTGATTGTTTGGGATGAAGATGGAGAGGTGGACGATGAGAAGAGGGTTAAGAGAAGTAAAATAGGAGAGAACAGAGAACCCATGGGTGGAAATGGTTATGCACTAGATTATGGTTTCAGCTGCGCTGTTTTGATTGCTTGAAATAAGAGTAATTTGCTGGTTGGTAGTGGAATTGAGCAATTGGAAGAGATTGCATGCAGGAGTTTGTGATTGAGAGCGATATTTTGAATTGGAGCATCTGAATATTCGGATTGGATTGGGTGCAGGGTTGTGCGAGGAAGAGATCAAATGAGAAACAGAGGAGTGTAGTGTGCTAGTGGAAGTTTGAATGCTAGAGAGAGAGAGAGAGAGAGAGAGAGAGAGAGAGAGAGAGAGAGAGAGAGAGAGAGAGAGAGAGAGAGAGAGAGAGAGGGAGGGAGGGAGGGAGGGAGGGAGGGAGGGAGGGAGGGAGGGAGGGAGAGAGAGAGAGAGAGAGAGAGAGAGAGAGAGAGAGAGAGAGAGCAAAATGGCCTTTTTTGTTGCTTTTTTTAGAAAGACGGAGACTTTCATTCAACTTGGAAAGAAATGATACGTTTGGTTGGAGGGTATGAGCATATGATGAGGGATTTCCTTTTCATTTTTGGGTTATATCCAAAAGGGTATGTCATGAATGTGAGTAGTGAGAAAGGGATGCTTTGTCTTCTTACAATCTAATGGAGAGAAACATTAGTATATTGCACCTTTCATGAACCACCTGTATCTTTGCAGTCTCTTGTAAGCCAAGATATCATCACCATTCTCACACGGTCTACGTATTGCAGATCCGCAAGTGGGTATCGCTCGGTTGCCATGAAAATCCATTATAGCAGGTGGGTCTTGTCCTCTGTGGCTTTATACTGCAGGTATGTAACTTCATCCTCATTATTTAATGAACTTAGATTATGGTTATTATGTATTCACATCCACTAAAGATATTGTATTGATATGCATTAGGGGTTAAAGCAATTTGAATTTGAAGTTATAGAATCAATAAAAATAAAGGTTGAGTTATGCTACAGTTTTGGGGTGGTTTGCTGCACAATGTCCTGGCTGCAGGAGTTTATAAGGAAGCACAAGCTCACATCTAGGAGTCTTGATCTCTGACTCTGATCCAAAGTTCCTTGGCTGTCAATCCCCATGAGAGTAATTAACTTTGGGGGAAAGTTTTAATTGACCTTAATTGAGGTGTAAATGATCTGTAAAAAGCCAAACTATCAGGGTAATAAGAAGCTTTTAGAAAGGGATGGGGTGAGGGAGGAATGATTTCAAGCATGAGAGTGATGATGATACCTCATATGGCAAAAAAGTAATTGTGAAGCTAAAAAGGGTTGGGGCAGACGCAAAGGGTTTCAAGCGTGCTTTGAGGGATTTGAATCCTCTCTTTTTAGGGTTGTTGATTACTTGTCACCTCCACACCAAGCACTTTTCTGGGTCTTCATTTTTCAACCCTTTCTCCTTGAATATTTTTGGCTCCCTACTTGTTCTTTTGTGGGCCCTCATCATCATAGATGGTGTTTTCTTCCCCCTTTTGATCATTAAACTTGACTTGTATGAAGTTGCTTTAGTGTTTTTATTACCTTGTCTTCCTACAACCAACCTTGTCTAATCCTTGAATGACCAATTCCAGGACCAATTTTTGAAAACAATAAAGCTGTTGCATTGCACTTTAGAAGACGAAACACTGGAACATGTATTCTTCAATCTTAATATCGTGTATTACACTTGTATTCTCCTCTTGACACAATAGCCAGGGAGCCAATCATGACTTCGACAAAGGACATTACATCAGACTATAAAACAAGAACAAAGAACTTGCTAACTTGGATATATTCTCCCTTTAGCTGAATACGATCAGGTGAAATTGAGGTTGGATGTGTAAGTCTTTCCGGTGGTCCAGTAGGCAGGAGCCACATTGTTGGCGGTAATGGTCCTTTTGATCGTAAGGGACGTGATCTTGAATGAGATAGATTGACCACCGAGCTGGGAGAAGGCCTGGAAAGACGCACCCCAGTTGTGGGTCATTCTGATCCACCCTGTTTGGCTCCCTTTCACCCACATTTTGTAGATGTCACCACCGTCTCCAACATTCATCACGTAGACCAAAAGCCAGTAGGGGTTCCCTTGGAGGTAGAATTTCAGGCCTCCGCTCCTTGCACAAGGCACCCTGCCAAGTTAAACAGGAGATAACAAGAGTTAAAAAAAAAAAAGTGATAAGAAAGGAATGCCGTACAGTGGTTGGAAAAAGTTCGTGTCTACTTTATTCGCATTGAGTTAAGCCTATCAAAACATGACTTAAATTGGCGTCTTATGTATCGATATCCCTTAATTAGTTGTTAGGTGACATACTCATGTATGTTTTTACATATAATGTATTATTGTCAACAGTGGCGGAGCCAGGAAAATTCCGAAGGGGGCACAATTTCCATGCGATATAGTTTTGGATTAAATTGGCATAAAAAATTGTATATAATACGATAATAAATTATATTATTTTAAGATAAAATGTCATCGATTTATGATAAAACGCTATCATTTTTTTGCACAAAAAAAAAGAAATATAAATATATAAATGAAATATCTGAAACAAAAAAATTTAACTAAATAAGTATAAGAAACGCAATATAAAAACATTAAGTGAAGTTTATGGTTGTTATATGAGCTGAATAGTTAGAACTTGGCTCGAGTTTTGCTCAATAAAAGCTCGACTCGAGCATTATTTACAAAATGAGCTTATTATGAGCACATTTTTATGCTCGATTCAAAACTCGGCTCGAGTCAATTGAAACTCAAATAGCACGAATTTTGTGAAATTTACAAATTTTCTTTTAAGTTACTATGTCATGAGCAAGTAAGGTTGCATAATACTTGGAAAAAAAACTCAGCTAAAGCTCGTTCATTTACTAAACAAGCCGAGTATGAGCTCAAATTCAAATATAGGTTCGACTTGAGCTCGACTCGTTTCTAAACGAGCTAAATATAATCAAGCAATACTAGACTTGTTTGGCTCTAATAACACCCCTAGTCAATATATAACTTGTTGCTCTCATAACATATAATAATGCATAAGCAGATATAAAATTTTTAAACTTATGTAACTTCTTATCTAATTGTCGAAATGATTAGTATAACCTCTCATTTTGAAGCTCTCAAGATGAATTATAGTATGTGAATGTTAATTTAAGTAAAATATAAAAGCATTATAGTCTATTGAAACAAAATTAAACTGATTAATATACCTTTAATTTTTAAACATTCATAACTTTTTACTCAGATGTCGGAATAGGGCGTATTATATATCAAAACGAAGCTATCGACGAGGAGAATACACCTAGATAGTTCGTCGTATGATAGGAGGGGCACGTGACCCCCCAGGAACCCCCCTAGCTCCGCCCCTGATTGTCAACTCAGTGATTGATGCACACTGTGTTGCAGTTGAGTTGCATTGCGAATCAAGCAAAGATTCAAGGACAAGGAGGATTCATCAAGTATGAATTCATAGTAGTTATAAGAGAGAGTGTGTGTAGCCTTTCCGGTTACCTCCTATACATGACCGGGACAATGCCAGCCTTCCACTGTGCGAGTTTCATGAAAGCGGGTTTTGCCAGATCAAAATGCTCCCGGGGCGGATTGCACCAGCCACCGTTGTTGCTGTCTTGGTACCAGTTGAGTGGGCAGAGATTTGTAGCGGTCACAGTGACTGTACCGCCACTAAGAGACCAAGGTGACTGTGCGCATTTCATTTGAAAGCAAGTCCCACAGGCGTACCCGTTATGGAACAGGACTGTGCTCAACGCAGCTGTGGCTGTTCCGTAGCCATTGTTGAACAGGTTCCCGTATCCACAGGCTCCTCCTGCATTCACAAACAACATTTCTTATGAGCTGAGCTGCAATAAATTGCTAATTAATATGCCTGGCTTCAATCAGTCGGTAAGCAATCGACGTACCCATTGTGGCGGAGGCAGACTCATCTCCATAAAACGTGGCATGTGCGAGCTTCCATGGAGCCGGCTTGAAGAACGCAAGTGAAGGGTTTACGACACAGAGCAGCACACATACTGTCAAGACGACAGGCAGCTTCCGTGAATGGCGGTTTGAGTTGCAACAAGCCATGGCTTTCGACGATGTCGTAAGGTCACCGAGGATTCAAGCATGCATTGCCTTGTATATATACAAGAAGTTGTTAGGCCGAGGATTCAAATCCGAGAATATGGGGAAGGTGTACCTGAAGAATACGAAGCTAGAAAGATGTTAGGAAGAACGTAAACACAAGACATGGTCTGCCTCTATGGTTTGTCGATCAGTTGTGTGTAATTCTGGATTTTTAATGCAGTGGACGACTGGACGTGCTGCCATGTTATATTTGCAACATAACAATCTGCCTTGGTCGATGCACCAAAAATAATGCGAGGTAGATGAAAATGTTTTTTATTTTATTTTTGGTGAGTGTCTTTTTTTTTTTTTACAGTAGGCAAAATTTAGGATACTTCTAAGTATCCATGATCATCAAGCATGATGATATTTTCGAAATTACAGCTATAGTTAAGGATAGAGTTACAGCTCAGTTGAGATTTTGCGATAAAGTCTGCTGCACTATTTGCCTCTCTGTAGCAGTGTTGGAATTTGATGAGTTCAAAGTCTTTGCTTAGAATTTGAATCTCTTTTACTATTTGTGTAATCTCCCATGGAGGGCAAATTTTCTGGTTGATGGCATTGATGATGATTGCGCAGTCGCTTTCAATGATCGTTCTCTGTATACCAAGTTCTTCTGCTAGTCTTATACCTGCAAGTATTGCAAAGCATTCTGTTTGGATAACAGAAAATGTTTTACCATTACATTTATGTATTCTAATTATTTGTCCTAGATTGTTTCTTACTATACAACCAATCTGAGATTGTATTCCATTTTTGACAGAGGCATCAACATTTATTTTCACAACATTTTTGGGTGGATGTTTCCAGTTTAGTTTTTGACGGGGCCTAGTATGGTTGGGAGAGTTTTTTTATTGAAACCTCTTTTTTCCAGCAGAGAATTTTATCAATAGTTTGAGTGAGAGTGTATGCTATGTTATTGGTAGAATTTTTTTGAAAGATGATTTTATTTCGGAGTTCCCAGATTGAGTGCCATAGATGGCAGAGGTCTGTGAAGTCTCTATTTTGGCTCTTAGTATTTAAGATGTTTTCAGAGATATTATCTGTTATATTGGGGATATTAAAGGTTTTGTGTAATCTAATACCCAAATTTTGGATTAGCGATCTGGTGATTTGACAGTTAAAAAACAAGTGATTTGTGTCCTCTGGTTGATAGTTGCACAGAGAACAAATACTGGGTACCCTATTTATGTATCTGTTTAGGCGCTCAGCGGTAGGTAGGATATCTAATGTAGTTTTCCAAATGAAGTTTTTGATATTCAGAGCGATATTTAGTTTCCATATCCAGTCTCCAGAAGTATTAAAGTTGTTCCTTGTGTTAAAGAGCGAAGAGGTAGATTTAACTGAAAAAATTCCATTTTTATTGTAGATCCAAATTAGTCTGTCCGCGATATCAATTCTGGGGATGTAGATGTTGGATATCATTTCAGTAATGTGTGGTGGGAATATGTCGTTTAGTTTCTTAGTATCCCATTTGTTTGAGTTTGTGAATAAATCACAGACTTTTAGGTTAGGGTTGAGGTTGTTTCTAAACATTTCAAGTTTCTGAGCGTTTATCCAGATATCTGACTAGACATTAATGGTTTTCCCATTACCAACTAGCCAGAGTAAGCCTTTAGAAAAGGTATCTCTAATTTTTAAGAGTCGTCCAAATTGCCATGAGGTTTTGGCTTTGCTTCTTTCCATTAATGGTTCTTTTGATAGGTATTTTTCAGTGATGATCTTTGACCAGATATTGTCAGGGTTTGCTACTATCCTCCAAAGAAGTTTCATTTGCATACCTAGGTTGATTTGTTCAGCTGTTTTAAAGCCTAATCCACCATCCTTTTTTGGGGTACATAACCGTTCCCAGCTAATTAATGGGTGATAGTTGTCAGATTGAAGTTTGTTCCAGAAGAAGTTTTTGTTGATTTGGTCAATTTTGTCAAGAATTCCTTTTGGAAGAAGGAAGGATTGCATAAGATAATTGGTTTTAGAATTGAGATTGGCTTGAATGAGGACAGATCTTCCTGCTTGAGATAGGGTGTTCGATTTCTATTTTGATAATTGTTTTTTTAGGTTTGTGATGGCATCGTCAAAGACACTGTTGTTTACTCTGCCACTGATGAGTGGTATTCCTAGATATTTTTCTAATGTTTTAGTTACAGGGATGTTTAGCTGTTGAGCAAGACTTTGGGCTTTTTGAACGGAGATGTTCTTAGAGACTTGTAAGGAGCTTTTATCGTAGTTTATGGAAAGGCCTGATATGTTGCAAAAGTTGTTTAGAAGGTTTTTTATTGTGTGGAGACTTAGTTCATTGGCTTTTCCAAAAATAAGTGTGTCGTCTGCAAAGGAGAGAAAAGGGATAGGATTACTGTTATTTGTCAGTTTGATTCCTATGAGCGGGTTAAGTTCTAATGATTCTTGTTGTATCATTCTGGCTAGGAGTTCCATAACTATGACAAAAATATATGGTGCAAGGGGATCTCCCTGTCGTATACCTTGAGAAGTTTGGAATGTTTTGCCAGGTAAGTTTTTGACAAGAACAGAAAAATTGGTTTTAGTTAGACATGTCATGGTCCAGTTTATCCACTTTGGGTGAAAACCGAATTTAGTCAGAACGATGCGTATGTAGTCCCAATTTATTTTATCATAAGCTTTTTCCATGTCTAGTTTAATTGCCATCCATCCGTATTTCCCTTTTTTGTTATGGAAGGAGTGGAAGACTTCGTGGGCTATTAGGATGTTGTCCTGAATATTTCTGCCTTGAACAAAGGCTCTTTGAAAAGGGTTGATGATACGAGGTAAAATTGGTTTTAAACGGTTGGCTAGGAGTTTTGATATAATTTTATAGATGGTGTTGCAAAGGCTAATGGGACGATAATGGTTAATATTAGTGGGGTTATTAGTTTTTGGAATGAGTGCAATGAATATTGTGTTTACTTCGTTGAGAAGAATGCCTGAATGAAAAAATGATTTGATAGCTTTGCAGAGCAGGCTTCCTATAATGTTCCAGTATTTTTTATAGAATTCGGGCGGGAATCCATCAGGGCCAGGAGATTTGTCTTTTTTCATTGAGAATAGAGTGTCCTTGATTTCTTTATCTGTGAATGGTTGAGTTAGGCTTAAGTTTTCTGAGTCAGTTATTGTGTGTCTTATTAAGTCTGGGAAATATTGATTGGTTGTTTATTTATTTGAAATGAATCTTTCAGCCAATTCATTCGTTATTTCATCTCTGATTTATTTTTCATCTTTAATGACTAACCCGTTTTTATTTGTAAAATTACGAATTGTGTTTTTAGAATTCCTGATTTTAGAGATTGATTGGTAGTATTTGGTATTCCTGTCTCCAAAATTAAGGAAGTTAGATTTGGCTCTTTGTTTCCAGAAGGTGTTATTAAAGTTCATAAGTGCTTCACGTTTATCTAAAAGTCTTTGTCTTTTATTTGTTGTAATATTATCATAGTTTCCACTAATTTGTTGGGTTTGTAACAATAAGAGTTGATCTTCAATGTCTTTTAACTGTCTAAAATTATTATTTGGATGTGATTTACACCAAATTTTTCTGTTTTTCTTGAGCAGTTTTTGTTTTTGTAGCAGTGTAAACATGAATGATCCATTAAGTTTATTTTCCCAGGTTGATTTGACTAGTTTGTTATAATTTTCATTGTTTGTCCAAGCCATTTCAAATTTAAAGGGTGATCCTGCTCTGATTGATTTTGTTCCTATTGAGATAGATATTAGGGAGTGATCTGAGGTTGTAAAAGGATGGTTATGTACAGTTAGGTTGGGGAATTGTTTAGAAATGTCTGTATGGATCATGACTCTATCTAGACGTTCATAGATATTGTCAATAGGGGTTTGTCTTTTTCTCCAGGTGACTGTGCTGCCAGTGTAGGGGACAGTATGAATATCCAGTTCTTTATTAATTTGTTGAATACGGGTGAATCTATTATTTTGTGGATTTGTTCCACCTATTTTGTCATTTATTGATTCTATTTCATTAAAGTCTCCCATTAGTAGGGATGGATAGATACATTGTCGTGTTGCTGTGATTATTTTGTCCCAAAAGCTATTTTTGTCAGTTTGATTTGATGGTGCATAAATAAAATTGAGAATAAATCTATAGTTGTTGATATTAGCCAGGTACATTATGTAGTTATCTGATCTAGTTATTTCTTCTAAATTGTCTGTAAATTCAGAGTTTTTGAAAAGGATCCATATTCCTCCTTTTGATCCATTTGATGCAATGTGGTGGGCCTTATTAAATCCAGATTTTTTTATATAGATTTTCCATTGGTGCGTTAGGTGTTTTAGTTTCAGATAGGGCAAGGATGTCTAAGTTATTTTTCTTTTGGATATAGGCTAAGTCTTGCCAAATATTAGGCTTTCTGATGCCTCTAATGTTCCAGTGTCCTATGTTTGTCATTTTAAAAAATTTATAGCGTGTATCAACTTTTTGAGCCATTCTAACATTTTTTGGTATTCTTTTTTGGTAAAGGAGTGGTCATTGATTTGTGCAATTTGTTTTGGTGATTTTAAGCAATGTAATTTTATATAGTATATGTGGTATATTAGATGATAATTATATGATAGATTATGTCTGTTGAAACAAATATTTAATTTTGATTTACCATATTTTTTGTCGGATATAATTTTCTCTTTGTGGTGTCTTTTGTTTAGTAGGTAAGTATAATTGTTATAAATTAAATTTATCGAGATTTCTCTATTGTTTATCTTGATGATCTTTATGAGGGTATTATGATAGTTATGGACGGTGAGTATGTAATTTTGATAGTGTTTGTACCAGATTGGATTTTGATAGTGTTTGTACCAGATTGGAATTTTTGAGCATTTTTTTATCTCTTGCAGTGGTGCCTTATTTTCTGTCATTGGTGCCGATGAGATTTTTTGAGAAGACAAGTTTAGTTTCATAAGATCTGTATGATCTTGTATACCTGTTGGGCTTTGACTATTATATTTTTTCTGTATATTGATACGAAAATGGCTGTTAGGCCTGTCCTTCATGACAGAAATTTGAGTCTGTTGGGGGCTGTTAAGCCATAGCTGCAGAAAGATGTACAAAAGCAAACCAGAAGGACAACAAAAAAAGCTTGAGAAAACAAGCAGAAGCCACACAAAGCCCCTAAGCCAAACCATCAAAGAGACATCCATCTGAGAAGCAAATTCATGGATGCTCTGTGGACCAACTATACAAGCAGGAAGTGACCAAACAACTCTAACATGACAAATCCAAAACGAATTAACAAATAACAAAAAACAAGATCTAAAAGAATACCAGGAGGCAAAGAGAAACCGGAGAGAATTTACAGATATGTAAAGGATGCCTGGATAAAAAACAAGATGTTGGTGAACTTGAATCATAAAGAGCCGTCTATTGAGGCTTAGGCCGCCGGAGAGACAACCACAAAAGAAGGATAGGCGCAGGCTGACGGAGATGAAGTCGGCGCAACGGGAGATGCGCAAGGGGCCAAAAATCTTGTCGTCCGGTTGGGGAGGAAGAGCCGACATCGATGATAGGGTTAGACGCTGAAACGGTAGGGTGAAGAGGGGAAGAAAGAGCCGCCTGGGAGAGGCCGAGGAAGAATCACAAAGCGGCGGTGCAGGGAAGGCGGCTAAAGAGAGGGGCTAGGGTTAGGAGGAGTTTGAGAGAGAAATGTGCGAATTGAAGGGAGCGAGGGTCCGGTGAAGGGGAGACGGAGGTGCCGAGACCAAGAGAGCCAAGACCGACACCAGCAAGCCGGAGAATGAGGAGGAGGACGGGTTGAGGGAGGGCGGCTAGGGTTTGGACAGATAGGGGTTGGTCAAAGGGTTGGAGGTCAGGTTCGAGCGCGGGGGCGCTAGCAAGGAACAAAAGAGGGGGGGAGCGAGGGTCCGGAGGGGGAGCGAGGGCGGAGCCGGGGTGGTTACAGGAGAAAAAGGAGGAGGTCCGAGGTGAAAGGGGTGGCGGCTAGGTTAGAGCAGAGAGTGTTTTGGGGAGGGTTTTTAGGAGCAGAGTGTTTTGGGGAGTCAAAGTTTTCAATTAGGTTTTTCACTGTCTTTGGTGAGTGTTTTTATATGTCCCAGTTAACATTCGTTGAATACTTAATTTGGTACTGTGCGAATTATGGGTTATCCAAGTCATAATAAAATAATGTATAATGTAGGTGACAATGTTTTGTATTATTCAAGTGAATTAATTAATTTAAATGAATTTGGATACTTCATTTTATTATTATTATTATTATAAATAAAGAAATAAATTAATAACAAAAAAAAACTATTTTTTTTAAAGACTAAAGATAATTGTTGGAAAACAAATCTCATCACATAACTATTTTTTATTTAGTTCTTGGTTGTTTGTATATATATGCGAATTTCTAGAGCTAAATGTTTTTAGCTGAGCATTAGTATTGGTTTCAGTTTCTACGGTTTTTTTAACTATCATTTATTATTTTCTCTCTCTTTAAAAATCCAACTTCATTTTCAATCCACATCCCTACAACCCATTTTAATACTATATCTATTTCATTTAACAATTAAATTAATTGAATAACCTCACTATTTTTTCATCTCTCTCCTCTTCTCACTCCCAATAGTACACCATTGCTAGATAAGAAACTATCAACATAATTTTTAAAACTATCCATCCCCATTTTACATAATTTATCTTTCCTTTTCTTTGTTAATACCTATCATTTATTGGAAATAGGTATCTCATAAAATCTTTTCAATTTACAAAATCTTATATTATATTTTCTGGATTTTCTGGATTAAAATGATGTTATTTTTTCTATGATTTTGTGTACTTTTTATTTTTATCGTAAAACATTCCAAGATTTTGATTTATTTATTTAAGAAAATTTTAAGTATCCAACCTTATATCTTAATTAGATAGAAAATTTATCAGTTTATATAAATTAATATATCCAATATAACAAAAATTAGCACCACCGTATGTGGATACATATATTTCCATATCACAAGTTTTAATATATGTCCATATAGGTTTTGTTTATTAAAAATATACTCAAGGCATATAATTTTAAGAATATATTAACCGACTTTAAAACTGACTTTTTAAGTGCTTGGTTATATTATAATTTATAATGTGCATTTAAGATAAAATATCTTAAATTATATGAACACTTAAAAAATATTTAAGTTTCGTATATATATATTCTGTAGATTCAAACATGTGTTTACATTCTAAAAAAATAATACAATTGAAGATTAAATATTTACTTAGTAATTTATATTAATTCAAAGATGGTTTATATGATAAAATTTATTAACAAATCGCACAACGGGCGAGTAATAAAACTATTTTGTATATATAGGCGAATTTCTAGAGCTAAATGTTTTTAGCTGAGCATCAGCATTGGTTTCGGTTTCTACGGTTTTTTAACTATCATTTATCATTTTCTCTCTCTTTAAAAATCCAACTTCATTTCAATCCACATCCCTACAACCCATTTTAATACTATACCTATTTCATTTAACAATTAAATTAATTGAATAACCTCACCATTTTTTCATCTCTCTCCTCTTCTCACTCCCAATAGTACACCATTGCTAGATAAGAAACTATCAACATCATTTTTAAAACTATCCATCCCTCCTCTCTTTATTTAATTATTTTTTTGTCTTAAAAACCCTTAAGAAACCCCCAATGTGGATGGTCTTTAATGGCTATAAATATGTTGTTATAAGTGTGTTTAAATGAGACACGGGAGAAAACAAGAATCAATAAGAAAATTACTCTTATCTTCCTATTATTGAGGTTAACACTTTCGTGAGAAAAGATTAATTAACAAATTTCATCTCCTACATATAGTACTAGAGCTAATATAAGAAAACAATGAGCGTAAATATGGCAATGAACAACACAATGCAACTACAACTCCCAAATTTAGTTAAATGGGAAGAATTATGATAGTTGGTCAATCCAGCTAAAAGGATATTTTTGTTAACAAGAACTATGGAGTTTACCGACTTGGATGCATAAGCAATGTTGTTAAAATTCCGATTCGGTCCTACGATTTCAACGATCCTACGATACGCAAAGATTGAAAAATGACCTCGATCCATTTTTACGATTCTAACAGTCCTATAAAATGTCTATTATAAGAAATTTCTAATATTTATAGTTTAAATTTAAGAAATTTTCAATATATTTTGTTAGTCTACATTATATTTAGTTTATTTTTTAAAATTTTACAATCTTTGTGGGTATTTTTTATGATTTAACATAATATTTATCTAATATGAAACATATGAAGTTCATTTTTAAAAAATCATCCATACGGTAGGATCTTATGATCCTACGATTCGATTCTACGATATGAGCCTTACACCTTTTATTGATCTGATCCAGAATCCCGATTTTAATAACATCGGATATGAGTTACTTAGTGAGGAGGAGAAAAAAACGTTAAATGAAAAGAAGAAGAAGGATCAAAAGGCCTTATATTCAAATTTTCGAGCAGTTGAGGAATCGTTATTTCAACAAAATATCGATTGCAAAAACAACAATAGAAGCATGGATATTGACACTAAATCAGTGTGCAGAAATGCTTGCAAACCCTTTGATCAGATTTTCGTGTGAAGCAATGCTTGCAAACCCTTCGATCAGATTTTGAGTCTTTATACATGTTTATTGACACTAAATCAGATTTAACACATCTTGATCGAGTTCAAGCAATTGTCAACTAATTACGTGTTAATGGTGAGGCAATCGGTGACAAAAGGGTCATACAAAAAATTATGCGCTCGTTAACATTAACCACAACTTTTGATTATGTGGTAGCTGTTATTGAAAGAGGGCATGATCTTTCAAAGTTAACCTTTGAGAGATTGTTGGGTTCATTGTCCTCGCATGAATAACGAATGAACTAACGAAACAATACTTCTACCTCAGAGCAAGCTTTGCGAAGAAGAGAAAACATGACCAATCATGGGAGTAATCAAGGTACTCAAGGTCGTAAACGTGGTCGTGGACAAGAAAGAGGAGCAAATGCTCATTCTTCTGATAGAGATGGAAATAGAGAAGACAATTCTACAAGAGTCATCAAGGAGTAGATGTGTCATGTGTATATAGAAAAAACATTTGTAGCTAAAGTTGAAGGATATGAAATTCGTTGTCCTTGTAAAGAATGTCATTTTCAAAATCAGTTACATGGAAATGCAGTGATAGATTATGTGACTACCAAGCAGGGCTATCTAATCAATTTCGGTGGCCCTGTGCTAACATAAAAATGGGGCCTTCTAATATATTCTTTACTCTGAATTTTACTAGTTTCTTTGGTTTCGCTCCACTATGTGGTTGCCACCTCCCAATGGGATTTATATCATATCAGAGTAATCATCATTCAAAATACAAACATGTTTATTTTAAAAAAAAGAATACAAACCTTTTAATTTCATTTGCAATGGCATGTATGACTCTCCCTTTTAGTTTTCGAATTTCCCCCTTTAACCCCTCAATTCAATGACCCATCAAATTTGACTCACCCCAATTAAAATTTCCTCATAAGATGTCGTAAGCATTAATAACCCATTATCAATCACCTCGCCCTCTTGGTACGAGAGGGTGAACTGTAAAGGACTTATGAGGTCGGACTCAGAGATGAACGTATACCAAGTGATGAAAGATTGAGGATGATGAAGAGAGGAGACAAGCAGAGGTGGAAATCGGGCGGTCAGGTCGAGTTCGGGTTTGGGTTCGGTTAGTCGGGTTTCAGGTCATTCGGGTTTCGGATAATGTCTAATAATTTGGTCAGTCGGTTGGGTCAGGTCCAAGTTTCGGTTGTATCAGATTTCGGTTATTCGGGTTTCGATTGTCTCGGGTTTCGGTTATTTCGGATTTCGGTTGTCTCGAGTTTCAGTTATTTCGGGTTTGGATTGTCTCAAGTTTTCATTATTTCAATATTCATTTTAAAAAATTTACTAGAATGTATCTTAAAGTTTGGGTTATTTCGGGTTTCGGTTATATCAGGTTTGGGTCTTAATGGGTTTCGGTTGAATCAAGTTTGTTTCTTTCGGATTTGGGTGAGTTTCGGTTATCGGTTATTCGGATTTCGGGTCCAAAATGGGTCGGGGTGGGTCGGTGTTTAGAACAATTGGTTCCGGGTCAACTGGGTCGGATTTTCGGATTCCAGTCGGATTTTGCCAGCTCTAGAGACAATGAAGAGAAGGAATCGAGGAACCATAATTATGGTTGAGCAAAAGCGAAGAAGACTAAGCGTTGTCTATCAACGCAAGAAGCATGCTTTTCCCTTTAACATTAATTAACTATATATATAGGGCCCTTTGGATTTGGGGATCTTTTTCTGTTGGGCTCTTTGAACAGCCCAATGAACGGGCCTACTGCCAAGGGTTTTAGTCAATTGTGGAAGGAATTGATGGATTAAGTTAGTTATGAGGGGGAGGATGTTGACAATGGTATAGTGAATACCTTTGATGGTAATGTAAATGATTTATTGCATGACATATTCATAAATGGGCAAAATGAAGAGGCAAAGAATTTTATAAGCTAGCAGAAGATGGACAAGAAGAATAAATATTTCCTGGTTGCAAGATTTTTTTCTAAGCTTTCCTCACCATTTGATTATTTCTTTTTAAGAGTGACTATCATTTGAGCGATGCTGCATTTGATCTATTGACAATTTTAAAAGCTATGCAATCAGATGCAAAATTGTCTGGTTCTTTCAATGAAGCCAAGAATGTTCTTAAGGTCTTGGGTCTTGATTATACCAAGAGAGATGAATGTGCCAATGATTGCATATTGTACTAGTACGAGACTGCTAATCTAGAAGGTTATAGTAGTTGTAAGACTTCTCGGTGGAAAGAAGATGAAAAAGATGAGATAATAGGCAAGGTTCATCAAATTCTAGCAAAAGGTTTTAGATACTTCCCTATCAAGAAGAGTTAAGAAAGTTTCTTTATGTGCTAAAAATACGGTGGGTCAAATGAGATGGCATGCAAGTGGACGTCTGAAGGATGGAATATTGAGACATCCAAACGATGATAATGCTTGGAAGAACTTTGATCTATAGTATCAGCTTTGATCCAAACGATGATAATGCTTGGAAGAACTTAAATGGATTTAATCCATTTAACACGAAGTATAGTCCATACTTGGCCTGTTATATTGAGCAATTACAACATACTATCGTGGTTGTTTATGAAGTCCAAGTTCTTAAAGCTAGCGTTGCTCATTCCAAGTCCTTCATCTTTAAGAAAAAACATTGATGTGTACTTGCATCCTTTAGTGAAGGATTTGAAAGATTTATGAGATCTTGGCATCAAAATATATATGATGCTTATAATGATCAAATGTTGATGCGTGCAACTTTGCTATTCACTATAAGTGACTATCCGACTTATGCAATGTTATTCGAATGGAGCACAAAAGGGAAGTGTGCATGCCCTTTTTTTCATTAGAACACTTGCTCGTAATGGTTGAATCATAGTGGAAAGTTCTGTTACATAGGCCACTGTAGGTTTTTGCCAAGGAATCTCCCATATCGATGTAATGGGCAATTCAATGGGAGGAAAGAGACTCGAAGTGCACTAGTTCATGTAACAAGATGTGAATTTGTGGACTTTTTTTTTTGTTTTTGAAAATAAGTTTGGAAAGAACATACTACCAGAAAAGAAGCTAATTGATGTTTGTCTATAGAGAAAGAAGTCATTTTTTATAATTTGCCTTATTGGATAGTCGTTGATTGTTGTCATTATCTAGATGTGATGCACATAGAGAAGAGTGTATGTGATAGTTTCAATGGGATATTGTTTGAGATCCCTAGTAAGAATATAGATCATTTGAATGCGCAATATGATCTAAAATAACTTAGTGTAATGCAAGAGCTTCAACCTAAGTTGATTGTTGGTAGTCGACAAGCTGAAATTACAAGTCATGCTTTTGGATGATATTGGATGAAAGCATAGATTTTGTAATGCCATTAAGAATGCAAAGTTACCACAAATATGTGACTCTAACATTGCATGGTGTGTTAAGAATAGGAAAATTACGGGTTATAAGAGTCATTGTGGCTACTTCTTAATGCATTATTTACTTTCTTTTGTTGCAAAGGAAACTTTACGTAAGGAGGTTTCTATTCTTTTGATCAGGTTGAGTGCTTACTTGAAGGGTATATGCAGTAAATTAAAACATTAACCATGTGGATCTTCATTATTTTAAAGTTAAGATTGGTGATATTCTCTGTTAATTTGAAATTATCTTTCCATGTTCATTTTTTTGGCATTATCGTCCACTTGCCTATCCATTTAGTTGAGGAGATTAGCCTCAAGGGACCCATTTATGTGAGATGGTAATGTGGAGCCTTCCTTTTTTTTATCAACATTTGTTCCTTGTGTGTGTCCTTTTTTTGATAAGGTAAGAATTCGAGGGTCAGACAGGCCTGACACCTCGAGTGGCTGACAAAGTCAGTAGACGATAGACCATCAAACATACAACATAAAATAGAAAGGTGCAAAACAAATAGTGGAAAACAATAGATCTCGACGAACAAACGAACCTAACCCTAATAAGCTGGGGAAAACATAGACTACAACCCGATGCCAAGCGCCACCAAGTGATGACACCGTTGGTCAAGCGGTACATCAGAAGTCCTTGTGGGCAATGAAGACGATCCTCCTAGGAAATTTCTGGATCACAGAGTTGTCTCGATACACACCGCTTCGACCCTAGCCAGACCCGACACTGGAAGTCAAAGTCATAACTAAGAATAGAACTGCCAAGAATCCCCAGAGATACAACCGAGAACCACCAAGTAGAATGCATCAAAAAGCCCATTAGGGATTTTATCGAGACCCTTATATGATTTCGCTCGCCCTTATGGGATTTAGTTTACACACACACATATTTGTCTTCAATTATTTTAATTATTTTTAATCGGGCCCACTCGGGCCCAAGGCACAACCTTGGGCCTAAAAAATAAGTTATTGGGCTAAAATTGACATCTACGGGGCTCCTCGGGCCCAATAAAGCAGGTTCACACCAACAACCAAGGAGATGGCCAACGCCACCAAGGAAATGCCCAACGGAGGCCGACATGGAGGTCGTCGAGGAGGCACGGATCACCAACGAGGGAGTCGAAGATGAATTCGAGGGTTGTCAGACATGATTGAGCAAAGGGAGGCCAACGAGGCGAGGCCACACACCGGGCCGGCCTAGTGGAGTGCGATTGAAGGTCAGAAAGGTTGGGAGGGAGAATTTTCACCCGTTTCCCCCGCAGATGTCGTTCGAACCAACCAGGGTCGAAGCGAATCACACCGGCGATCAAAACCAGTAAATCTGAAAAGGAAGGATTTTGAGGCCCTCTAAGGGGTTTTAGATCAGGATTTCTATGAAAACCTTTAATCTCAACACCGCAATGGAAGATTTGAACAAATCAGAAAAGATTTGGTGAAGGAGGAGTGCCGAGGCCGTGGCAGACATCCCTAGGTAAAATGAAACACAACATCCAAGGAGTAGGAACAGAGCTACATTACAGAAAAAAAAAAGAAATTTGCTTCGGCAGTTTCCCGTGGCAAAAGGCTAATCTGACGTGGCAAAAGACTCCTAGCTTCGGCCAAGCGACAGTAAATGGGGGCGTGGTGAATTTGGGGGTCACAAATTTTGGTAGCTTTGGGAAAGAGCCGTAGCAAAAAAAAAAAGCTTCGGCAAAGAGTCGTAGCTAAGCATTTGCCACGGCAAGCTGCCGTAGCTAAGTTATTTTTGGAAATTAAAAAAATGCTTTTTAGCCCGGATTCTTCAAACCCGGACTAAAAAGTCTCATATTTGTTTAAAAAAAATACACAGACAATTTACCTATTAATAAATTTTTATTAATTTATTCAAATTTACATACACATAATTATATAAATTTACATACAAATTTACCTAATTTACAAATTTGCATATATAATAAAATTTCATGCTATAATTATACAAAGCAAACAATTCAAGTTATAAGCTTTTAAAATCACTAAACTCACTTCTGCATGCACTTGTCATTAAATCCGTAAACTTGAGTAATCTGTAGTCACAATATCAAACAAACAAAAAAAACGTAGGTTGGATTAGATGTAAAGAAGGCAATGCAGATTATGCTGTGTGTTGTGTCACTTGTGTGAAAACACGATTTCAATCTTTAAGTTTCCATAAAAATACGAGATTGGAAAATATACAAAAGTGTCTTGAAATCATCTGATTTATGGATAACATCTTATTTCTAGAAAACCTTTAATTTACAAATGCAAATTGTACAAGCTAGTATTGTTTTTAGGCGCACTATATATCATGCTATCTTTATTCCTTTATTGTTTAGCCTATATGTATGTTTAATGTGACTAGTGCTAAATGGGTGATGTTTTAGCACTTTTCCATGGATGTCTTGATGAACATTTTCATGAGCAGCCCCCATTTGCAATTAAACGAGTTAATGAATCAATAAAGAAATTTAAACCCTAAACAATATCAGCCTTAATTTCTATAAGCACCAACTAACATAGTTGCACGGTTACTCTTTACTTAAATCATTTAAGAGAAGCTAACATCACAAATCTTGAAGATTTTCAGACACACATCAGAAATTTCCTGAAAACAAATATGGAAATTGAACTACAATCTCCAAAAAACTCCATGTTGTTATAGTAGTAAGAAAACAAAGAAGAACGCGTGTATGAAAACATAGATAAAGCATACCGAACAGAAATGCACAAATGCAAATCTTCCTGATACATGAGTAAATTCGTCTCTAACAAGACGAAGGTCCTGCATATTATGAAAGGAAGTTTCAAGTTACACATATGTACTCAATAACATGCATAATAAGCATTAAAAAGAGGAATACTAGGACTCGTCCACCAAACAAAAATACCTTGATAGGCGCATGTTTAGAAAATTCATAATGAAACATTCCTCATCGGCATTCTTATCCAGTCCACGTACAACCAAAACATGTGTAAGGCCTAAGAAAGTCACAATTCAAAAAAATGAGCAATGAACATTAAATATGCTATTCCATTCAGAAGTCAGATAATAACCAACTTGCCTCTGGGCCCTTTCTACCCAGCTGTGCAGAAATGGAGGATAAAACATCAGCAAATGGTGTCCGCGAGCGAACAGCGACGTGTTCTTCCTTCTTTTCTGCGACGGTTTTGCCTAGGGTTTCGGCGACGATTCCGGTTGTGTTCTCCTTTGTGTTTGAGATTTGGGATGGATGAATTTGTTTGGATGGAAGGATGAATTTAAAAACAAGAACTTGAAACAAGTAAGCAAAGGTTTGAATTGAAGATTGAAGAACCGTTTATCCAAAGATCTCCTTAATTCTAAATTTCAATCTGTCTTTTCCTAATGAGATGAACATACGTGAAATAGAATTGCAGAGTCATTCTCTCCTTGTAAGTGATTGACATGACTAATAAAAATAATAATAAAAATATATGAAACCCTAGATTTAGTTTGAACAGTCAAACCTTAGTGATTAAGGAAAACCCCTAAGATATTTTCCTTTCTCACTTTTATTCCTAAAATATCAAAATACCATAATTAATTATAAATAGTCTTAAAACCTTAAAATTGCCGCCAGCCCCATAATGCCACTCGATGTCGACCTCAAGGACTCAACATCGACTCCATGATGCTTGATGTCGACTCAAGGTGGCTCGAGTCGAGTCTTCATGAGCTTAGTCTGAGGTCGCAAGCTCAATTCGTGGGCTGGTGGTCGAGTCTTGAGCAAAGTGATCCAAGGTGGCATGAATCCTTTCTCCATAGTCCTTGCGTAACAAATGAGGAGTGCCTTGGTAGTATCTTGAATCTTCTTGGCCTTTGCACGAGTGATAGGACCATCGAACGACACCTTCATGTTGTCCTCAATGTCACCGGGAGTCATCGTCGATTGCATTGCATCATTCTTCTCCACTTGAGCACGATTTTTCCTCAAATCGTCGTCGAAGTCATCATCAGGCACGAACAAAGAGAGGTCGGCCACATTGAAGGTAGAATGGACATTGTACTTGTCGACAGGGAGATCCAGCTTGTAGGCATTGGGTCTCATCTTTTGAACCACTCGAAATGGTCCATCTCCCCTGGGATCCAGCTTAGATTTCTGTTGTTGCGGAAACCTTTCCTTCCTGAGGTGCAAGCGTACAAGGTCACCAATGTTGAACTGCACGTCCTTGCGATGCTTATCCTTTGCCACCTTGTACTGAGCACTATTCCTTTCCAACTGCGCCTTGGTTTGCTCATGCAGGCGCTTGATGAAATCGGCCTGCTTGGTGGCATCCATGCTCTTCTTCTTCTTCATAGGCCGAGGTGTCATCTCCAAAGGTGTAAGAGGATTGCGCCCATAGACCATCTCGAAAGGAGTCTTCTTTATTGTAGAATGCATGGACCTGTTATAAGAAAACTCAACAAAAGGTAGGTAGTCTTCCCACCTCCTAAGGTTAGTACACATCATGACTCTCAGGAGAGCCCCAAGAGTCCTATTAGTAACCTCAGTTTGGCCATTAGTTTGGGGGTGACAAGATGTAGAAAATAAAAGCTTAGTACCCAACTTAGTCCACAAAGTTTTCCAAAAATAACTCAGAAACTTAGAATCATGATCAGACACAATTGATAATGGTAAACCATGCAGCTTAACAACATCCTTAAAGAAAAGATTAGCAATATGAATAGCTCATCAATTTTGTGACAAGGTATGAAATGAGCCATTTTGGAGAACCTATCCACTACTACGAAAATAGAATCATATCATCTAGATGTCCTAGGTAAGCCAACAATAAAATCTATAGACACATTTTCCCAAGGAGCATTCGAAATTGGTAGTGGAGGATACAACCCATTAACATTTGCTTTAGACTTAGCCCTAGCGCATGTAACACAACTTTTGACAAATCGCAGCACATAATTAGTCATCTTAGGCCAAAAGTAATGTTCTTTCAATCCAGCTAAAGTCTTTTCTAAGCCTCCATGTCCCCTAGATTCATGCACTTCTTGAGTAAGGAGTCTCCTAATAGATGAGGATGGGATACAAAGCCTGTCCATCTTAAACAAATATCCATTATCAAGAAAGTAATAATCAACTTCACCTTTGGACACACATTCAGCATAAATGTCCTTAAAGAAATTATCACCAGCATATAGTTCTTTAATCAAAGCAAAACCCAAAATATGTGCATCGCAATGGTTCAAGAGGACATACCTGCGTGATAGAGCGTCAGCTACCACGTTATCCTTTCCCTTTTTGTGGTGAACCACATAAGAGAAAGTCTCCAAGAACTCAACCCACCGAGCAAGACGCCTACTCAGCATCGTTTGACCTTTTGAGATACTTTAGCGCTTCATGATCCGAATGAATCACAAACTCCTTAGGTCATAGGTAATGTTGCCATGTCTGCAAGCAATGGATGAGGGCGAACAACTCCTTATCGTAGATAGAATAGTTGAGCTCTATAGGGCCCAACTTCTCGCTGAAATAGGCAATGGGGCGTCTATTCTGGAGAAGCACACCACCAATGCCAGTGGCAGAAGCATCACACTCGAGCTCAAACGGTTGTGAGAAGTCGAGTAGTTGCAGCACATGCGCGTGGATGAGTTGATCTTTGAGAGCATCGAATGCCCTTTGATGCGCATCGGTCCAGCAAAATGTCCTATCTTTCTTGGTCGGCTCAGGTAGGGGGCGGAAATGGTGCTGAAGTACTTGACGAATCGTCGATAGAAGCCAACAAGGCCCAAGAATAAGCGAACATGAGTAGAAGTATGTGGTTAGGACCACTCTTGAATAGCACGAACCTTCTCCTCATCTACTTTCAAACCTGTTGCAGAAACTACAAAACCAAGAAAGATAGTATACTTGGAAGCAAAAGAACACTTTTCAAGTTAGCATATAATTTCTTTTTGTGAAGACAATCAAAAACTAACTTTAAGTGGCCAACATGATCAATAAGTTTCTTACTATAGATTAAGATATCGTCAAAATATACAACGACAAATTTCCCTAAGTATCTCCTAAGAACATGGTTCATAAGCCTCATAAATGTAGAAGGTGTATTGGTTAATCCAAAAGGCATTACTAACCATTCATATAAGCCATACTTAGTTTTAAAAGCCATTTTCCATTCATCTCCCTGTTTCATCCTAATTTGATGATAACCACTCCTAAGATCAATTTTTGAGAAAATACAAGAACTATAGAGTTTATCAAGCATATTATCTAAACGAGGAATAGGGTGATGATACTTAACCATTATTTGGTTGATTGCCCTACAAGCAACACACATACGTCAAGAGCTATCCTTCTTTGGTACTAAGATAATAGGGACGACACAGGGACTAATGCTCTCGCGAATAAAAGCCCTTGTCCATAAGCTCCGTGACTTGGCGTTGTAGCTCCTTTGACTCCTCAGGACTAGCTCTATAGACAACACGGTTGGGTAAGGCTGCGCCAGGGACAAAGTCAATCTGGTGCTTAATCCCTCTAATGGGCGGCAAGCCTTGTGGTAGCTCAGCGGGAAGCATATCTAAATAGTCCTGCAAAAGAGTAGTGATAGGTGTAGGAATATAACTCAAATCCACAACATTAAGTAAAACCTCTTTCATAATCAAAAGGTTATAAGGTCGATGAGCATTCCAAGCAATTGTCTCCTGCTGGGGCTGAGATATAAGCGTCCTTCGTTCGACGGAACCCTTGAGAGAAGAAGAAGAAGAGGGCGTCGTCGAACTAGAAGAAGGTGAAGACGATGATGTAGGTGCTGCGGGAGTAGATGCAGTGGCCGCCGCATGAGGTGCAGCTATCGCTGCCTTGGCTGCGGCGAGCTCCTTGCCACGGGCAATAGCTTGCTTCTGGGCCACCTTCTGGGCATCCTGTTGTTGTCGCTTGCATACCTATTCCTTAAAAACAGCTTGAGGAGACAAGGGTAGGAGAGTAACTCTCCTCCCATCAAAAGTGAACGAATAGGTATTCACACGACCATCATCCAACACAGAACGATCATAAAGCCAAGGACGGCCAAGTAAAATATGACTACAATCCATCCTAGCGACATCACATAAAATTTGATCATGATAGGAACCAACGGACAAAGAAACTAAGCATTATTTAGTAACCATAATATCGGAACCATCATCAGTAATACCATTAAGACCATAATGAGTAGCCCTAGGAGTAGTAGTTAGATGAAGATAATCAACTACCTTTTCATTGATGAGGTTGCAGCAACTTCCTCCATCAATGATGACGTTCAAGGTAGCCTCGCGAACCACACACTTTGCATGGAAGGTTTTCTCCATTTGATCAGCCATGGGAGCCTCATGAATGTGTAGAACTCGGTGGTTGACAAGGCAAAGAGCCTCCTGTAAGCATGTAGGATCAATCTCTTCATTGTCCTACTCCTCCCTAGTCGGGTCCTCCTCCACTTCACTTGAAGTTATGGGTTCTTCCAAAGTCTCCTCCTCATAGTAGTGGTCCCCCAAGTCATTGAGCCGAACCTTCCTTTTCTGAGGACATTCATAAGAAACATGGCCAGAACCTCCGTAAGTGAACCAACAGAGCTCTCTTGTGCGCTCTTTAGGAGGGGGTGCAGCAACTCTTCTAGTTTGGATCTCAAAACCCTGTTTGGGTGAGTTGGAAACTCCCTATTGCTGCATAGAAGGGTTAGAAGAAACTCTGTATTGACTAGAAGAAGTAAAAGGGACAAACCTGCGACCCTGTGTAGATTGCTCGGTCTTGGACATATGCTGCTGCTCATATAATAGTTGGACTTTATGAGTCAAAGTATTAATATCCCTAATACTATAAAACGAAAAGGGATTGCAAATAGAAGTATTGAGACCAACAAGAAATTGAGTACATAAAGCACGTTCAGTAAGGTAAATATTAGCCTGATGAGCCAAGCGCTCAAGCTCATCCCTGTACTCCAAAGGGGAGCGAGATCCCTGATGCAGTTGAGCCAAACGCAGTCTCATCATCTCTGTGTACTCCTCAAGCACATGTCTCTTCCTCAACAAGTAGCGTAGTTGTGGCCAAGTCTCAACTGGTTGCTTACCTTGATGACGTCGGAGGTCTCTAGTGCGAAACCACCATGAGCGAGCTAAACCTGTCAAGTGCAAAGTAAAAACCTCCAACTTTTCTGTTTCATCATAACGAAGATGGTCAAGAACATAGTTAGTATGAGGTTCCCAAGCAAGATAAGCTTCAGAATCACTAGTTCCGTCAAAGGTCTCTAACTTGATCTTAACATCTCTCCATTGGATGGCCTGCGCATTAGTAGTAATAGGATGACCAAAATCAGGATTAGGAAGATCATCAATATCATAATCTACCTCTTGGTAAGTGTCCTCAGGGGGGGCATATCGCGTAAATCGTCATCATCGCGATTGTCTTCCCAATTGTCTCCTACAAACAAAGGGTTAGAATGGACACCTATTTGATGCTTCTGCTAATGGCGAGGAGGTGGTGTAACCTCTCACTGACATGGATGTCAAGTGAAAGACACTAAAGGGTCACCATCGATTTCTCCTACAAAAGGGTTAGGGATACGATGTTTAGGCTTAAAATGTAACACATTGTCGGGAGGAACCTTCCCACTTTGTTGGGGTGTAGGGATACATGCTCGAAGCTCAGCGAACGTCTTATCTATCATGGACAATGTTCGTAAGGGCGGGATGTGCGATTCAAATATTTCAAATATAATTCACAACTATACTAACTCCCTTATCAATCAAATAATACAAGAATCCCTCCCGATGCAGTGGTAGGGTAATTCAGGATCGAATCCACGAGGAGGTATGTCAGCGCTTCCCTTGTTGTAATCACGATCAAGCTTTCGACCTCAGAAGACACTCGATATCGAGGTTTTCTGGTCGATATCGACCTCAGTTCTGGTCGATTTCCAGCAAAGTTCATGCAGAAGACAAAAGCAACACAGATCGACGTCGAGTGGAACCTCGATATCGACGTTAGTGATTGATATTGACCTTTGGAGTCGATTTCGATGTTTGTCACAAAAACTGTGAAGCGTAACCTATTGTCGGAAAAGTGTCCGAAGAGCGTAGAATGGTTAAGAAAAGATGAACAGAAACAAAACTTAACTTTTATATGAAATTCAATTAACTAAAAGCTTCCAAGATCGGGGTTTCATGCCACAACGATAACAATACAAGTATGATGCTAAAGTTATGAAATTTAATTCCTTTCCGTCAAATAACTTTCGTTACCAACACTTAGGTGACTAGAGGCTCTCGGCTAATTCCTAAGAGTTACTATCCAATTCATGAGTAATCCAAGTTCACAATATGAGTGACTTTCGCTTCAATAATGCAAATAATGAATCTCCCTAACTTTCGCAAAGGATCTGCGTAGGATAGTAGACGAAATCACATAAAAGTCATACCTTTGATGCACTTACCCTACATCGCTATCGTTGGGCTCACCCCGACCCTAGAAGTGGGTTGACTACTCGCTTCTCATCATGCAACTCATCATCATCATTGAAAGAAAAATACTTTGTATTGAACTACGAAAGAAAGATTACAACCGAACCAAGCCAAATCTCCGCTCTCGCTTCCACCAACCTCAACTCGGCCTCCTCACTCTTTCTCTCTACAAACTCTCTATTGAAAACTGAAATTCTCTGCATCTGTGGATGATTAAACTCAGCCCTAATGGCCTCTAGATATAAATATCGAACTTTGCTATCCAAAGACTCGAAACTTATCTTTATTCTCTAAGATAAAACTTAAATAAGTAAAAACTAAAAATTCTATGGTAAAAAAGCTCATGTGATAACTCTGACGTTGAAGATAGGAAATCTCGACTTTAGGATAGACGTGCAAGTTTCGGATAGAATTCTATCAAAATCTGAGTCGGACTTCTCTGCTGAACAACATCGATATTGACCTAAGGACATCGATATCGACCTCTCTTTTATCTTATCTCGAGCTCTCCTTCTTCTACTATGATTGGCACTCGACTTCTATCAATTAGCTCGATCTAGGCACTCGATATCGACCATCAGACATCGATATCGACCTTTGTGTGTCGACATGCTCTATTTCTCCTCTCTGCTCGATTCCTGCCTCTCTGCTGTACTCGATGTTGAGGTTCTTCAGTCGATTTCGACCTCTTCAGAAGACTTCGAGTTCTTTTTCCGCTCTTCCAAAATTTTCCATTTTCATCCTGATTTCTGCGAAATCACATAGAAACTCGTGCAGACCCATATATTTGACAATTATGCATAAACTACACTAATCTCATGTTTTCCCACTAATATGCATGCAAATGAATGATAAAATGGACTTAAATTTGCATAGAAAATATGGCAATTTGCGCGCACATCAAACACCTTATACTTAAGCTTGCTTGTCCCCAAGCAATACCTTTAATGGTCATTCAGGGGAAGAAAGTAAACCCTCAACATCATAGATTCCTTTTTCATATGTCCCTACAATCAATTGCCATCCTCGATAAGGTACTTTTGTCAACCAAGTCCATGCTTGTGCATAAAAGCAATTTCATACTCATAAAAGGAGGTTTATATGGATAAAATAATTTCAGCGACATACAATTAATAATCAAGAGGACTTTTTCAAGCTTTAGAGAAGTAGATTGGTAAAAGGCTGAAGGTGGGCTAATATTTGGCCATGTGGTGTTAAATCCGGGGAATTAATACTTTCTTTCCAAAACATTCCACATTTCTTCTTCATAATGTATCTCACCTTTCACTCATCGCTCAATGCTTTTTTCAATTATAATGCTTTTACCTCTCTAACCTTAGTACTGCCTTCTCACGAGTCACAAACATGGGTGTCATGAATGGCCCCGGATACTTAGTACTTCGGACTTCTCACCTTGTGTCCCATCTCGCTGAACTAACATCTCAACGAGCAGGGTCGACCTACCTTTATCTCCTGAGGTGATTGGATTTTTTCTCGCTAATTAAATTTTCCATATTAATAAATTCTTTCATTCCTGCCAACAACTTCATAAAATATGCACAAACACCATATAACTACTCCAAAGATGACATCTATTCTCAAACTTGTCCCCGGATAGGGTATAAGGTATAAAAAAATGGGCGATGTGATATATATGTGTGGAGCAATAATGATGTAATGTAAGGCTCATATATGGCTTGTGACTTTTGCAAATATGCATAGGTAAGGCTAGAATATGAACTTTTGTAAGCACGTGTAGGGAAATTTATAAATGTCCTCCATCATCTTATCACGCACATGTCGAAAGCAACTTCAAATTTTCATCTCCTTTGTTTTTTTCTTTTTGCACTTCATTGGGACTTACCTTCACTAGGCAATTTCATGTTATATCTCTAATGAATCTAATTTTGCATCGTAGAGCTCTTTTTTATACTTCCATGACCCTTTTCTTTATTTTCAATTTTTAATGGGGGTCATTTTTTTTCGAAAATAAAACTAAGTATGCAATGCTAAAAAATAAATATGCAATCCTAAATAACTATGTAATATGCATGAACTATATAAAATATGCAATAACTTATAATATGCTAAAACATGCAAGTAAGCCTTTCCCCTACCCCATACTTAAAGTTTACAGTGTCCTCACTGTATTAGAACTAGGGTTAAGAAGAAAACTTACTAAACCGTCACAAATTTCAGGAGTCGAAGAAGACTGCATGGATGGTCGATATCGACCTTGCAACAACAAAATTGATCTCTGTCATCGATACCTGGCTCAAGCTTCAGGGTGATCCGGCCTCGACCATAAGCCCATCTGAATCGACCTTAAGGTCGATGTCGATCTTTAACATCGATTTCGATGTGTCTTTCTATGCTCTTTCTTTCCTCTTTCCTGCAACTTGTTAAAAATAAAAACCAAAACAAAAACAATGCAAAGTAATATAAAGTAAAAACTGTCCAAAACCAAAAACTAAGTGTATCAGTTACAAGCTCTAGACTTTAGAGTCGCTAGGCCGACTTCTTCCTTTGGCGCTCTCAAGGCGGCATCTGTAGAGTCCATGTGGCTTGGGCCTCAAACAACACTCCTTTCTTGTCACGCAGCTGCATTCCGCCTGGATGGATTTGATTCACCGTGAAAGGTCCCATCATCTTGTCTTTGAATCTAGTAGGGAACCATTGATCTTTTGATTTGGTGACATACACCTTGTCTCCTATCTCATATTGGTTCGAATCATCATCGGATACCCTACACAAGCGCACATGCCAAGATACACCTCTTCCAAATAATGATAAATCTCTTATTGAGATGGAACAAGAGGAATCTGTACCTTGACTTACCTTCGTATCTGTCTGTGGCTTAGGTCAACATCGATATTCAGTGGTCGATATCGAGCTCTGTTGTGCTCCTGGAGGTTCAGTCGATTTGGAGGCTTTTTGCTCGATATGGTCGATTTCGACCCCCAGAGATCGATATCGAGGTCTCCCCTCCTTCTTTCTCTTTTTGATTTTAAAGGTTAATATATTGCTTCAAAAGAAATATTTACTTAGTACAAAGTTGGACAAAAGGGAGGTGTCATCTCTTTTTCCAAATCTACCAAAATCAAGGAACAAACTAAGTTGTTCCAGCCAATAGGTGTGTTGAGCGCATGGCTCGGGGCAACTCCAGTCTCTTCAAGATTCATCTATCAGAAGTCGGACCAACCCCCTAAGGTTGTGTGAGCATAAATCTTCCTTTGGCTTGGCCATCAAGAGATTTACACAAACACAACCTTAGCACACCAAAACTATCTAAGTAGGAGCAAAAAAAGAGTATAGTGCATTACAAACCATCATCCTAGGTAAGCATATTCTAATGAGAACCGAGGCTATATAAGGGTTACATGGTCAAAAATACAAGTTGTGCTCCAGCCTTCTAGGAACTCATCATTTTTCTTTTAAGTTCAGTTTTGCCTAGTAGTAGCTTCTGCGTGATTCAGTCCCTCTTGCAGAGTTGGTGTTGGACTGAAGTGAAGAGAGAACTCATGGGCTAAGACTTTGTAAACATGGATTTTGAAAAGATGAAAGATTTCTGCCGGGCTTTTGGTTACATCTTCAAAGAGCTTCTCATTCCTTGCCTTCCAAATGTGATATACAGTTGCTGCTAGAGCGGCTCTTTTAGATTTGGAGAGCCACCCTTTTCCTCTTGCCTCTTTCTTGAGCCATTTGAGTCCACTGTTAAGAGTCCCCATTCTCCTCCATATTCCTAACCATTCCTTCACCTGAGACCACACATTTACAAAAAAATTACAAGCAAAGAAAATATGCTCATTAGATTATAAAGCTTGATTACAGAGATGACAATTTAAATTCACTTCCCTTGTTCTGATCAAATCATTTGTAGCAAGTCTCCTTCTAGCTGCTAACCATAAGATGAAGGCATGCTTGGGAATAATTGATCTATCCCATACAATTGTCGTCCAGGGAGGTTTAGGGACTTGTCTTCTGAAGTAGTTGTATGCGGCACTTATGTTGTATTTCCCACCTAGACACCAACTGTTGAGCTTGGTATTTGCATCTTGAGTGTTTCCTGCAGAGGTTAGAAGAGCATCTCTAATGGCAAGGAGTTTTTTAATCAAAGGGGAGTCATTTTTTTCATGGATTTGCCAGCTCCATACATCCCTTTGTTGTAAGTATTGATGGTGTACCCATCTGATCCATAAACTATCTTTCCTCCTAGCAATATCCCATAGCATTCTTGAGAGAAAACTTGTGTTCCATGTTTTAAGATCTTTAAGACCTAAGCCACCTTCTTCCTTGGGGAGACACATCTTTCCGCCTAACTCTATGAGATTTCCAAAGGAATTTGGCACAGAGGTTGTTGACTTTGTCAATAAGGGTGGAAGGGGAAGGCAGAATAAAGAACCAGAAGACACTGATTCCTTGAAGTACAGATCTTATAAGTTCTACTTTTCCAGCATAAGACAAAGTTTTAGAATTCCAATAGCTAATGTTTGTTAAGATCTTATCCAAAAAAGGAGAGAATTGGGAGGCAGTCAACTTTCCTGATGAAATGGGAATACCAAGATATCTGAAAGGGAAAGATCCCTGAGAGAAACCTGATCTTGTGGCAAGGAATTGCTTGTCTTCATCTTTAACTCCAGCAACGTAGAAAGAAGATTTGGTAGGATTGACCTCTAAACCTGAGATCTCAGAGAAATGATTCAGTGCATCTAGTAAGATAGTCATAGAAGGTTTATCTCCACGGGACATTAGAACAATATCATCAGCATAAGCAAGGTGAGAGATCTGTAAGGCTTCACATTTTGGATGAAATTTAAAGCCTGGAAGCCTTGTCACACATTGTAAAATTCTAGAAAGATAATCCATAGAGAGTACAAAAATGAGGGGAGAGATTGGATCGCCTTGCCTTAAACCTCTTTTACCATGAAAGTAGCTCTGCAGAGAACCATTAATGCTAATAGAGAAGGTAGGGGAACATACACATTCAAGAATCCAGTTTATAAAAAGAGGGGGGGGGGAATTAAGATGAGTAAGCATTTGTTTAATTAATTTCCAAGAGATGGTGTCATAAGCCTTTTCTAAATCTAGGTTCAACAAACACCTTGGACTAATCCTCTTCCTCGCATATCTTCTGATTAATTCTTGTAAGAGCCAAATGGTTTCATTCATGATTCTTCCCTCAATGAAACCAATTTGTGTAGGGGAGACAATGGATTTCAGGATAGGTGAAAGTCTAGCAGCTAAGATTTTGGTGATGATTTTATAAGAAATGTTGCAGCAAGATATAGGCCTAAAATCACCCACACATTTAGCATTAGCATTCTTAGCAATCAAGGCAATAGAGGTATGGTTAGTTTGTTTCAAAAGTCTGCCAGAACTGAAGAACTCCAAGACTGCTCTGGTTAGGTGTTCTCTTGTGATGTTCCAAGTATCCTTGTAAAATTTTGACGTGTATCCATCTGGTCCAGGAGACTTGTCATCTCCAATATTCCATAAAGCCCCTTTAATTTCTTTAGCCGTGACCTCCTTAATTAGATTAGTATGTCTGTCTGTGTGCAGTATAGCTCCACCATCTCTGATGTATCTCCCATTTACATCAGCAGTTTCCTTTTCTGTTCCCATTAAACCAGTGTAGAAATTTGCAAACTCATTTGCAACCTCATCTAGTGAAAGGGTTTCCAAACCATTCTCTTTAATCAAAGAGCTAACATGATTCCTTTTCATATTTTTCTTCATGAGCCCATGGAAATAAGTAGTACATCTGTCCCCTTCAAAGGTATGTTTAGCTTTTGCTAATTGCGAAACAAACTTAAATTCCGCCTCTTTCATTCTGTTGGCTTTTTTCTTAGCAATTTCCATGTTCTGTAATAGCTCAGGGGAGGTAGGATCATTCCTCAAGTCCATGAAAGACTTCTCATAATCAGCTTCTGCATTCTTAGCTCTTTCATTTATATTAGAGAACTGGGTTTTGTTCAAATTTTTTAGAGGCTTTTTCAGGTTTTGTTACTTCTTGCATAGGAGAAACTGCTCTAAGCCCCCACTATTGTATACCCAGTGCTTCATGATTAGTTGTTTAAAACCATCATGTTGACCCCACATGTTGAAATATTTGAAAGGGCCTTTCTTCTTTCTCTGCTGCTTAAAAACTTCTACTAACACCTGACTGTGGTCACAGAAAGACTTGGGCATCAGAAAAGTTGCCTTACAATATAGGTTTAAAGTGTCCCAAATACCATTCACCATGACTCTATCTATTTTAGTAGATTTTGAACCTTTGAACCAGGTGTGGTCAATTCCTGCGCTGATAGCATCATGTAGGTCTAGTTCTGAACACACTTCCCACAAATCTGAAATTTCAAAAGATGTCACTGTTGCACCATTCTTCCTTTCACAGGACCTCGTGATGGCATTAAAATCCCCTTGTATTAACCATGGAGAATTTGTATGGCTTATCTCTTCTTCTAAATTCCTCCATAACCCTCTCCTATTTACAATTGTATGAAGACCATATACTTGAGCAATCTGGAAATTTCTCCCAGTGGTTTTGCATTGAAGTTCCCCACTTATAAGCTGCTCAGTGGATCTTCTGTGTCTGAAATCAACCCTGAGTGGATCCCACATGATTAAGATTCTACCAGCAGTACTATGCTCAAAATTGTGAATATAATTCCATTGGTTGAAGCTTTTCCTTATAATATCCTGGAGTTTGTCCACGTTCAATTTTGTTTTCGAAATTCCAATAAAACAGATGTTTTTTTCTCTGAGAAAACTTCTAACAGCCTTGTGTTTGGGGGTGTTGTAGAACCCTCTCACATTCCAGGAGGCTATTATCATTTAGACCTTTTTGAAACGGTGCTAGGCCCTTTTTCATTAATATGTACTCCCTCTGATCCAGTTGCCATAGAGTTTTGCTTATTCAGTCTCCCACTTCTTCTCACCTCATTCAACTGCTGTTCTTTTTCATCATGCCCTAACACTGATTTTCCTTTCCTTCTACTTATAGTATCTTCAGTGTGGCCCTCATTTTGACCATCTGTTAATAGTAGGATACTCATGTCTGTCATTGCAGGATCTGTTTGTTCATCAACCATTTCAAGGACCTGGAAAGAGTTGTGATCTGCAAAAGTAACTTTTTCCATCTTTCCATCCTGTCTGTTCACTTGTCCTTCAATCATCCTTATTTCATTTTCCAATCTCATTGAAGCTTCAGTGTAAAGTTGTTGTGTACCAACAGGATCCACAGCTTTGGCAGGGGAAGGAGAGGAGGCTTTTTTCTTTTGGTAAGCTTGGTTTAATCTATCAATGAAAGAGAAAAGGGAGGACTTGACAGTTGATCCGGTAGAGTTAGAAATAGAGGGGGTTTTGGAAGTTTTCTGATGAGATTTGGATGTTTGTCCATGGTGGGATTTAGAGGAGGTTTGATTAGGAGGAAGGAGGCCTAGACTAGAATTAGGAGTAGGAAGGAGGGGTGGGGGAGGGACAGGAGGTAGGCCAGCAATAGAGGGAGTAGTTACAGAAGTGCTATCAGTTTGCTTGTCACTTGGGTTTTGGGTAGTGAGGTTAGAGGGGGGGATGTCACTTTGAGGGGGAGGGAGGGAGCCTTGAGTAGGAGGAGAGGGGGTTGAGAGGATTGATTGGGAGGGGGTTCAGGTTAGAGGCAGGAGCAGAAGAGGAGAAAGGTTGAGGAGTGGTTGCCCCTGCTGTAGAGGTAGTGGATTTTCTTGTAAAAACTTGCTTGGAGCTTGTGTTCTGTCTAGTTCTGTTGTCCATAGCAGCTCCTTTAGCAGCAGGACACTTGTTTTTTTCATGTCCATATGTTGTGCACCTATTGCACCTTGGTGGCAAATTCTCATACTCAATAAAGCATGTATGGTCAGGGGCATCTTCAAACTCTATGGTCACCATTCTCTTAAGTTCCTTAGAGCAATCCATATCAACTAAAACTCGTGCATAAAGCTGCTTTGACCTTTGTTCAGTATAGGGTCTCCAATTTTGGATGCAATTTTTTGGAGCATTCCTAGTGTCCAGAACTCTGTGGGAAGTTTGTGAATCCTTATCCATACATGGAGGGTTGAGAAAAGTGCTTTGACAAAAGTAAATCTCTCAGGCACAATTTCAGAAGCAAAGTATATCCAAGCCCTGTGAAAGGACCCTTCATTAGCACTGCATCTCTGTCTTTCTCAGAGAAAAACTTAAACATCAACCAACCACCTTGGGCATTGTAGTCATGCGTTGGCCAGTTTTTCTTTAGGTTTCCAATGGCTTCAAATCATGGGAATCTACCTACCACATAACCAACTAGAGCAAATCCCCAAGACTCCTCTAGGCTGAGACAATCTTGCTTGGAAGCCTTAATTATATCTCCTTCTCCTGATTTCTCGTATGGCAATTTAAAACCTCTGGTTCTTGAAGCTGTTCCTATCATTGGAGATTTAGTAGCCCATGCTCCCTGCAGATGGTTGGGGGGGCTGGAGGGAAGGGAGGTAAGGGGGGTGCTTATGAAGGACAGTGGAGGGACATTTGCATCCGAAGTGTGTTGATTGGGGGGAGGGTTTAGAGGAGGGAGGGAATTTTTGTAAGCTTCAGCTGGGGTAGGTTCAATGGTAGCAGGGGGAGGGATAAGAGGACAAGTTACAGAGGTGTCAGTTGTTACAACTGCATCATTTTGATTCTTTTCAGCAATTCCAACATTAAGCAAACCAGTAGATGAGGCATTAGTCTCAGGTTGAGGTACAATATCATGTATGCTAGAGGCAGATGGGTTACTTCTAGAGTCAGGCATACTTTGATTGGAATTAGTAATAAGAGAACTCAAATTATGGTCAACATTGTGTCCCTCCATAGGGATCTTCTGAGTGCACAGATCAGTATTATGACAGAATGTAGTTTCAGATTGTCCCTCCTTTGGGATCTTTTGCATATCAAGGTCTAGCCTAGAGGACCCGGCTAGCACCGGGGGAAGGGAGGAAGAGAGGCAAACCTAAGCTTCAGGAAAAGCAAAGTGGGTAGTACGGGAGCCAAGAATACCAGTTGTCTGTGAGTTTGTGTGTTCAAGTCCAGCAATGTTCTCCTGTTGTTGTAGTGGAGAAGCGACGGGGGTTGTTTTTGGTAGTGTGCCAAGCACCGTCATTTTTGTCTTCATTCCTCTCTTAGTTGCATCTGTAATCGGGCTTGGAGCAAGAAGAATTGCCTTCTTACTCTGGGCAGGGGAGTTTATTTTGTCCGCCATATTAAAACCCTAGGAATTAGGGGTTTTCAGGAGACTACACCGAAGCTTTAATTCTCAAGGCTGGAAGTAGCTTAACATCAGTGAAGGTGAGGGGGAAAGTCAATTTTAGAAGAACCCCAAGGATACCAACCCCCCTAAGAAAGAAGGTTCAGCTCGACTATATAGGGTTCATCAAGGGGGGTTAAAATTGGGGCTTTTGTCTTAAGGACGACGAATAGAAAATTGGTAAGGAAGCAATATCAGGGAGGGGAGGGGGTTCAAAAATCAGGTTCAATTTCACCTTGGAAGGGATAAGGGGTACCCTCTTTCAAGGTAAGCCATTTCGACGGGAACCCTAGGGGAGAAGAAAAAGGGGGGTTTTCCTGAGCCACCTTCAGTTAAGAAATTGGTAAGGCACCAGGAAGGTGAAGGTATGAAGAAGATGACAATGTAACCAATTCCTTCAAATTTAGGCTAGAGAGAAACTTTATGGAGAGCTTTGTCTGCAGTGGAGGCGACGATAAGAACCCTAGCTCATTTGGGGGTTATCAGAATCGTACGCCAAATCTCGAATTCGTAAGGCTACAGAGAGATTAAGCCAAGGGGAAGATTTTGGAAAGGTTAAATTTGTGGAAGAGAGTCGGGGGAGAGTCCCTCAAGCAAAAAGATTCGGGGATGTTTTCGTTAGAGAAATAGATACAGGAGAAGGAGGAAAACAAGGAAGAAAGAGGAAGGGCAGAGGAGATAAACAGCAGAGGAGGAGGAATGAGACGTTGGAGGAAAGAAAGAGGTGCTTTTCCGGCGCCGGAGGACGTCGGAGTATAGTCGGGGGGATGACAATAGGAGCAACGGTCTAATTTTTTTTGAAAACCAGTTGACCGTTATTGTGAGTAACGGCTACTTTCAGAAGGAGTAACGACTAGTTCCAACAAACAGAGCCGCCAGGAAAGAAAGAGAAAAAGGGGGTGGTTCCGACCTAGCTCCGAGGGTGGCGCCGTCGCCAAGGGCGGGGGACCACTGAAAGCAAAAACTAGACCAGATTATAGGAAGAGGATGACCGATTAAGAAGAAATAAAAACACAATCGGTGGAGAATAGTTAGTGGAAAGCAACTAAGCTTTAAACGATGGTGGCCTCCATTAATGAGCCAAAGCTACTTCATTCATTTTTGGTCAGTGTCGGCAGTTGGGGAACATTAATGGGATAGACTTTGATTGGGGACAATTGTTTCTCAGTGGTTGAAGCCTCTGGAAATTACGAGGGAAGGCCGGAGGAGCTTGCCAAGGTAAGGGGGAAGGCAAGAAGGGGTTTCCTTCTGAGAGTTTCTCTCTCTTACCACCCGCTCTACTCCCCTCCTCCTTTCTCAGCTTCAATGGTGGTCGATTTTGGCTTTAGGTCATGGTCGATATCGACCTTCATCCCCGATTTTGAGGTTTCTTTTCCTCCTCCGTCGACCCCATACTTATGACCTGGCACAGAATCCTGAACTATGTTAGTCGATATCGACTTACCTGGGTCGATTTCGATGTTTTGTTTGGCTCCTTCGTTTAAGATTGCCACAACCTCCTCCACTTGGGCTTCAATGTCCCTCTTTTCCAGCTCTTCCGGTGTCATACTCCTTATCTTGGCTTCTCCACATGCGACGTAGACACTATTGATGGCCTTTATCTACATGGGCCCTTCATTTTTCCTCACCGTCTTGTTGAAGGCATACTCTATCACCTCATCGCTGATTGTAAATGAGAGTAATCCTTTCTTCACGCTTATATTGGTATCGACAGTTGCTAAGAATGGCCTACCTAAAATAATGGGACAAGCAGGGTCCTCCGCTATATCAACAACTAAGAAATCAACAGGGACAAAGAATTTATCTACTTGTACTGGCACGCCAGTCACCAATCCTGTTGGAATTACTACTGTATTATTTGCCATGTATAACCTTGCATCCACGGGCTCCAAAAAACCTATCTTTACCTTGTACCATATGGTTAGTGGCATCATGCTAACACTAGTGCCCAAGTCAACTAAAACATTAAATTTGAATCGACCTAAGCCTATAGCGATAGAGAACTTACCTGGGTCCGCCCACTTTTGTGGTAGTTCCAATCTGTTGCACTCCTCTGCGATCTCAGAAAGTGATCGCTTCTTACCCAATATGTCCTTAAGGAACCTTACATAGGACGGCATCTCATGAAGTGCTTCTGTGAATGGTATAGAGACATTGAGTCCTTGAAGCATCTTCACAAACCGCTGGAACTTCTTTTCCGCCGGGTCCTTAATCACCTTTCTTGTTGGGAATGGCAACACCTTCTTATTTCCTGCGGCTGGAGTTAGGTCGACATCGACAGGATGGGGATCGACATCAACTGGAGGAGTCGATTTCTAGGGTGACACAGCATCAGGATCGACATCGACAGGAAGGTCGACATCGACGTCACCTTGGTCGATATCGACAGGGGGGTCGATATCGATGTTCCTTCTGGCCCTTTCTCCTCCTTGCTCGGGCGTTTGTAATTGACGCCCACTCCTTAAGTTCATCTCCACTATGTGTCCAGTGGTTTTGCCCTTTTGGTTGGGCACAGTTGATCCAGGGAATGATCCTGATGCTTTGGGTATTGCTTTCGCCAATTAACCCATTTGGGTCTTCATGTTGCGCTTCTAAACGTCGATCTCACCAAGCCTAGAATTGATGCCCTACAGCTAAGTATGGACGGAGTTGTTGGCTTGTTGGAACTCCACGTGGTTCCTCCACATCTCATCAAGAATGATCATCAGGTCATCCTTCCTTGTTTCCCGCTCAGGGTGCCCTGGTGCTCTATATGGTGGGGGATCCCTTTGTTGATAGAATCTTTGATCGCCCCAATATGATTGATTTCCCCCTCCATAGGAGCCTCTCGTCCACTTGGCTTCCTCATGTTGTTCCGCCATGGATACTTGTAACGGCCCGGATATAGATATTCGAGATACGTTTCAAAGGTTGGGTACTTTCGTTCGGATGTTGCAATTCAGGTACGGGTCGAGGTTTCAAACCTCTAAAGATCAGTATTCAAAGCGGGGATTTCGAACCCCAAGCAATCAAACTCGCGGAAATTCAATTCAAATGAATGTAAAGTAGAAGCAAGGTTTAGATACAAGTGCCACGGCAGAGCCGGGTTAAAACCAAATCCGTAAAACATAGATTCAAGAAAGCCTTAAGCCAAGTTAGCAGGGTTAGACAGGTCCTTTGCATTCGCCCGGGGGGATTCCCACGCCATAGGAACATGGAATAAGCATACCTAAAAACAATTTGTGCGAGCGGGGTCAGACCGAGTCCCCCCAATGCACTCTGTCCCGCAGGCAACCATACACATACGCTATACCTATAATAAAGATGCTCTAATGCAGTACGGAAATTTAGATCACACTAGCATGCTCCTAAATTACAATATGCGGAAAAGAACTGTAAAGGCGACTAAAGAATGCCAAGTGGCATATCCCTCTCCTACCTCTGCACCCCTTTCCGATAGTGCAGAGACTGACCAGTTCGATGCTATAGCATATCATATCTCATCATAGCATCTCATATCTCATCATCATATCATATATCATGCTCATGCCCGATGGTGTTGGGCTATCATCGTGCTCATATCGACTCGATAGACTCAGGGCACCTGATGGGGCTGGGCTACCCTATGACCCTAGCAAAGACTCTAGGACTATCACAAATAATGGCTGTTCTGTTTACATACGCATAAAGAAATAGAATGCTCACGGTCAATGCACCCTAGCATGATACTACATGGCATGCTTTAAATGCATATGAAGCACCTAGTATATCATATGATCACAAGCAGGAGATTTCTCTTTCGAATCTGAGTAAGCCCATAAAGGAACTTACCTGAATAAGCCGAACAGCAGAGAAACAAAGCAGAAGCAGAATCCAAGCAATGAATCACCAACAGTAAGCAACGTCCAACATATCACAATCACCTAATAACATACAGACATGCATAAGTCTATCTAATTCACACAAGGCGCCCCTAACTATCATACATAACTACTCATATCTTATTTCAAATCATTCCATCTTATCTCATCACGATTCATATATCATTTCAGGTTCATCTCATCTAATTTCCCAAAACAATCTCTCACGGAACTTAATTTAGAGAATCAACAATACTTTTAAAATCTCTTATCCAAATCTCGACATTAAACATTTAAGCCTTAAAACCAATTCCTCCAAATCATATTATAGACATCATTCCGGCATTTTATTCCAAAACCTTATCAAAATCAGTAAAACATTTCTAGAACAATTTATAAAATATATATAGTATAACACAAGATCGACTCATTACCCCGACCAAGACCCACACAAAGAGAATCATATGCGAGCAAGGGAGGAGGAGAAAGAGGGAGATTACCGAGCGACTCCGAACACAACTTCGGGGCTTCGATGGTGGATTCCGAGCTTAACGAGGATGGTGGAAGCTCCGAGGGGCCTGGGATGGATAGAATAGGTTATAAAAGAGGATCTTTACGCGGTTTCTAAGTCGGAAAAGGGAACGAGAGCAAGAACGACCTTAGAATCGGGAAAACAGGGGAGTGATGCTCACGACGGCGCTGGCGGCTCCGACGGTGTTCCTGGTCGCTTCTGCTTGGAAGTCAGAGGAAAAGGAAGAAGTTGCTGCATAGCTCGGAATTGGTGGAAGGAGAACAAGATGCTCGACCCTTCACTGTCGACAGGGGAAGAGCGAAGCGAGCGCTCGGCGACGAGGTTTCCGGAGGCTGCTGGGTACGGGGTTGGAAGAATTGAAGGTGTGAGAGAGTGACCTTGTGGTTTCTTGAGATCAAAATAAAAGGGAGGCAGAGGAAGGTGATGGTGATCGGGACCAAGGGCAAGGGGAGGTTGTTTGGTGGCTGTTTTGAGAGCTGAAATGAAGGAGATGAGAAGGAGGTGAGATGGTGGTTCCTTGGTGGGTTTGGGATTCCAATTTCTGAGAGTTGGTGTGGGAGAGGAGAGTATATTCGGCAGAGGGAGGCAGAGATGCTGATAGGAGAGGGAGGGTGAGGCAGAGGGTGCGGTGTGCTATGTGGAAGAGGACAAGTGAGGGAGGGGGGACCAATTCATAAAACAGAAATCTGGGCTAGGGAGGGAGGGAGAGAGAGAGAATAAAGAAAAGGGAAATAAAATAGGAATTAAAAGAGGTCCCCACCATACAAATGCAAATTAGCGGAATAAACTCAAAACCCGCTCGCCCGATCGAATCCCGACTAAATCGAATTTAATTAAAATTTCAATTACTAATTTCAAGTTAAACGGAATTAAATTAATTTATCAAAACTCAAAGCTCGAAGGCGGAATGAAAATCCGGTAGAATCTAAATTCTCAAAAAGATGCCGGAATGACTTTAAAATCAAATTCATGCTCGAGGACGGGTTTTCGCACATTTTTACCGATTGAATAAAATAATAATTTATTTAATTAAAATAATCATAAAATATAAAATATACTCGGTCTTTACATTTATCCACCTCTAAAAACAAGTCTCGTCCTCGAGACTAAAATCATTTTAAAGCAATGGGGAGAAGTTTGAAATCAGTGAGTCCGAGGACCATGTCCAAAGATCTTGTAATCATCTTGGTTGCGTCTTCTGGGATTCTCACAACATCCTAGTCACGGTCGTGACATCTCCAATTGGTCTTGTCAAGTGTGTAATAAGCGCCCTTATCACATCCTCGCTTCGACTTTTCGGAAGTACCACAACTCTAAAAGTATTATAGCGTCCCGACTAGGTCTTAGCAAGCACTCTATAAGCGCCCCTATAAAATGCTTATATCCACTTCGTGAGACGTCATAATGTAAATCCAGTTCGTAAAACTTCAAAGCGTTTTGTAAAAGGAAAGATTGTCATCTAAATCATTGAAACTCTCGACTTCTTTAAAACCCCAAGTTGGCCATTTTCAAAACCGCTCAAAATCTTCAAATTCAACGTTTAATCAAGCAGCTTTACACCAAAACAAGTCAAATCCTTTCAAATCAAGATTTCGTCAACATCTTCCAAAAACCAAATCAGCTTCTCGCAACCCAATCAATCAAATTCAAAAGGTAGGAGGTGGAATCATCCACCTCTAAGGGCTAATCCCACATTCTCTTCCTAGTTTCCAGAATCGAATCAATCTATCAGTCTCAATTCAAGCAAGATGCATAAGCCATAGGAAATGCATAATTGTATAACCAACCAATCTTCAATCAACACATCCTACAGCAAGTCTCAACATATACCAACGTAGTGCCACAAGATCACATCAACATCTCCATATCATACTAAAGGTCATAATATGCATCTCAACGACATAACAAAATCATAACAACGTCTCAACATCACACCAGAAGTCATAAAAGTATCTCTCATCATAGAATCAACGAACCAAAACCCATTGTCAACACATCGACACAACAAGGTCAGGCTATTAAGATTCAGCAGAGGGGAAGATCAATCAATATATCAATCACCAGAACGTCAGCATACTCACAAAACATCATCTCAACTCATACAATGCCATATAACGATCATTTAGCAATCACGCACCATTATGTCATATCTCTCTATATATAAGTCATATTCATGATCCAAATCAATATTCATCATATAACATCTCCTGATCATAATATAACATCATGCTCTCACATAGCAACATATCATTATTACATGATAACACTTGTCACTGTCAACTAGATTTCCAATATTGCATATCAATATGTAATATCAGACCATATCAAGTTTATCATGGTCGCTATCTAATATCATGCCAGTACATATTACAAATCACATAATCAAGAAAATCCTCACATCACTACCAATCAAAACGAAACGCAATCCCCGCTCACTCGTCTCCCACTCTCAAGCCAAGACCAACCTTCATCTAGACCTACCAACATCCACTCGGATACTTCCCCACAGAAGAAGCCCCAATTCATTTCGATCTTTAAACATCTCACCTCTTCCCGCCAAGCACTCTCACTAACAATCCACCTCTAAGACTCCAACCCCTATCTCTGTTTTCACACCCGAGCACCTCTGTATACTATGTTCCCGCTATCCACAAAGGTCATTTCTTACACTTCTCACACTTCCCAAGATATCACAACATCATGCCCTGCTAACCACGAATCTTTTGTAAAAATTTTCTCGGTCACTACCTAACCAGCCTATCCCTAACCATACCCCTTATCCAAGATTCACCTAGGAGCTCATCGAAACCACCAAGCATTACCTCTTATAATTCCCGAACTCACTCGGTCCAACCTAAGTCAACACCCCTCTTCTGCAACTTTCCCCTTATTACCGTCAATCATTCTAATCACTCAAAACCTTTCTCCACTCCCTGACCACTCTACCAAAGGACCTCACTCACATGTTCAAAGAAGAAGCAATCATGGACATTATTACACATATGGACTACATCATATCAACTAGCATTTATATCAATAGCATCATTAGTTCATCATTAAGCATTGCAACAAGTATCAAAAAGTCTTAATTTACCGTCATGCTCAACAAGTATTGTAAAACATCATATATGAATATGGTCAATTCAAGCTAGCAAGTTTCATCATAATCTTAGCAAATAAACAATTCAGATTCTCGGCATTTGCAGTTCATATTATATAGGAAAGGGATTTAGATCATGCTTAGCAACTCAGAGTTACATAACGTCAAGTCAACATAGCACATTAGGACTGTAAGGCATCGAATCATACATATCATCCTAGACAACGGATAATCAGGTAATAATCATTACCAAGTCATCACATCAACACGAAATTTTCAACATCAAGTCAGTGCAATATCGTCATCAACCAGTTCAGAAAGGATTAGCAATCCGAATGAAGGACACTCCCACTTGCAAGTCATATCGTACTCAATAACCGCAATCCTCGAAGCAAGCTTGTTCCGGCGATATCGTCGATCCTGAGGCCCGTGGGTTAGGGCCCACGCTTCCGCTGCGCTGCTCTATCGTTATCTAACTTCCCGTCCCCTCTTCTATGCGGCCTCTCATCCAATGTATCGTGTAGGAGTCTAAGTTAGCGGAGATAGGGGTGTGACAAGAGCGGACAACCCAATATTTCTCTCGGAGACAAAATGGACCAAAGCTAAAGATGACACGACTAGAGATAAGACTCCGACCCGGGAATAGTAATGATGCCTTTATGGAAGTCCATTAGGTTACAATTGTGACAACCAGCACGAATTCATCATGGAGCATATCAATCACATTAATCCACACTAACATGTACCTATCTTAAAGAACGACATACATATTCATTCCAAGGTACAATCGAGTCCTACACTGATGCACGTGAGACAAGCTAGTAGTTTATGATTCCATGGATGCAGATGATTCTAGCAACCTAGGCAAGTTATGCGAAGCCAACAATAATCATATATGATTCGAAGTCATGCGGGATTTAATGAAGATAACGAGCATCATGTATATGAAAGAATGTATAAGCATGAGCAAGTGAGGTCAAATATGGCATGGCGAAGTATATCATAAGAACCAGACTAAGTGTCATACGAGAATATATAAAAGCGGCATAGTAATTATCACAACTAACATCAATAATCACATAGTAGGTTAAGAATGACATGTAATCATACGACGAGATACGTTTAGAAGCATAGGTCCTACATGATACTAGTGATACATAATGAGACAAGGGCATAGTCAAGAGTCGTCTAAAAGAATTCAACATAATGTTCATAGAGCATGAGACATCACTACAGAGAGTAACAAGGAGGACATCACCAGCGATAGATTCTAAGCATGTCGGGAACAAACTATCAGAGTGCACGTAAAACGGTATAACAACTATCACACTATAGGACAAGCATGTTCTCGTAATAGAATAAGTACGACAAGTCACCATTTAGTGAGTCATATTGGAATCATAAGCCTTACAAGATACTAATAGCACATATCGAACATGAATGTCGTCAAAGTAATTTCGACTAGATTCATTCTAACATTTATGTGTCATGCGTATGCAAAATCATGATATAGCGTGGTGTGTGATCATGCGAGGTGTCAAGTCATACGTTCATGCAAGCATGAGAGAATATCATAGAGTAATAGGGAAATAGCACCGAGCGATAACATGTAAGCATGCTAGGATCAACCCTCACGGAAGGAAGTCGATCATCGAATTTAACATCAATCTAATCGGATAAGTAAAACATTTACGAGGATAGAAAGAGGGAGAACCACACTATCAAGGACCTAGTTCAAGAGAGAATCGACAATAATGTAGGCAAGGTATAAATTCGCACAAGTCACAACCAAGGGTCCTGCATGATACTAATGGCTTAGCATGACATATGATACATACATGTATTTAGTTGATTAACATGACAATATGCAAGAATTCAATCAATACTATTCCAACAATATAGTAACATGAGAGGAATATAACGATGTATAAAGCAAGTCTAAGTAATGGGGCAATATGACTAGCATACGGGGACATGAGTCCAATTCAATGTATACAGGGAGGAAACATGTGTTTATCAAGACTCATTCACACTAACATATCCTCAATTTAGCACAATTAACACATAACAATACAAATTATAGAATAATCAACAATGGTTAATCTGAGGAATACAAAATAGATGGGCATGCTATAGATTCTTGTCACAAGATGAATGATAAGCATCGAGGCACCTTCAGCTAATATGCTCAGGAGGATATCTTACGAGATATTCATACAAGGAAGAGATGATCACACTATCATGGACCTAATTCAGGAGGAGCAACAACCATATAGACTCACATCATGTGGTTTATACTCTCAATCAATCATCAGCAAGATCAATACGATAGGTCAAGTAGACATGCTAGAACGACATCTAACCATGATAGAACACGAGACCTAAGTAATATGACCAGCATGGATACAGGATGTCATACAACCACGAATTTACATTAAAGATCATCATCATAACAGGTACTGAGGATTACGTAGCATATAAGGCATGTTGACATGAAATTATAACATGTATCCATCAAGTAAGGGACTCACCCTATCATAATACTAGAACCGAACGATCACACTATCATGAACCTATTCAAAGGGAGGACATCAATTATACAACTCCCTAGCATATGACATATATCTTCGTGCCCTAGTATGACAATGCAATATACTAAGTAGATCATGTTGGGATGATATGGCGTAACATATGTAACTCGGACTCACACAATGGTCATCATGGACATCAAGCATGTAAGCACAGTTTCAAACTAAGGATCAAACTGTAGGTCAAGGAGTAGTACCACATAGTATCACATAATCATGGACAGAGCAATCAAGATAACCCGATAGAGATCCATAATGGCAAACATTGACTCTTCCTAACTGACTCATCACTCATCTTTCCCGTGGGACTTGGATACGACTTTTTATGGCAAGAAGACACCGGTTGATCGTCATAAGAATCAAGAAAGACAGCCCCAGAAACACCTTACTTTTGACTCAAAGGGACATCAAGAACCACCTTCCAATACTCACTCAGACAACCTCCACGTCCACTCATGATTCCCGACACAATGTGTTTACCAATCCAATTCCCCGTGGAAGACACTGATATCCGGGAGAAAGACTCGATAGAACCGTCAAGGGGTTACATAGTGAAAGGGGCTGTTTCACACAAGTTGGGCTTTACCATAGGGAAATAAGGGTACTTCCGCTATGTCGTTTGCACAGATCAATTAGTACACATTTCATAGTCAGGCATACCAATCATATCACAACAAACGCTTAGCATAGAATCAGTCAATGACAATTACAATGATCTCCTTGGAATCTTCTAGACCCAACTGTAAAGAACAAGCTAATATTTCTCCTACCCATTCCCGACTACATCCAAAAGGGACGGTCTAACGCCTTTTCTACCCTCTCGATCCCTTATTAGTTGGTTCTCCTCTTTTATCATAAGCCAAGTTCATATTTAGTCCAATTGAGTTAGGCATATTAACTTCCTTTGCCCCTTTAAAACGCTTTCAAATCTTTCGAAATCCATGGGCGGTTTTCCAAAACATACACTCGACCCTTGTGTACCCGAATTGCACAACCTGGCTCTGATACCAACTTTGTAACGGCTCGGATATAGATATCCGAGATACGTTTCGAAGGTTGGGTACCTTCGTTCGGATGTTGCAATTCAGGTACGGGTCGAGGTTTCAAACCTCTAAAGATCAGTATTCAAAGCGGGGATTTCGAACCCCAAGCAATCAAACTCGCGGAAATTCAATTCAAATGAATGTAAAGTAGAAGCAAGGTTTAGATACAAGTGCCACGACAGAGCCGGGTCAAAACCAAATCTGTAAAACATAGATTCAAGAAAGCCTTTAGCCAAGTTAGCGGGGTTAGACAGGTCCTTCGCATTCACCAGGGGGGGAATCCCACGCCATAGGAACATGGAATAAGCATACCTAAAAACAATTTGTGCGAGCGGGGTCAGACCGAGTCCCCCCAACACACTCTGTCCCGCAGGCAACCATACACATACGCTATAGCTATAATAAAGATGCTCTAATGCAGTACGGAAATTTAGATCACACTATCATGCTCCTAAATTACAATATGCGGAAAAGAACTGTAAAGGCGCCTAAAGAATGCCAAGTGGCATATCCCTCTCCTACCTCTGCACCCCTTTTCCGATAGTGCAGAGACTGGCCAGTTCGATGCTATAACATATCATATCTCATCATAGCATATCATATCTCATCATCATATCATATATCATGCTCATGCCCGATTGTGCTGGGCTATCATCGTGCTCATATCGACTCGATAGACTCAGGGCACCCGATGGGGCTAGGCTACCCTATGACCCTAGCAAAGACTCTAGAACTATCACAGATAACGCTCGTTCTGTTTACATACGCATAAAGAAATAGAATGCTCACGGTCAATGCACCCTAGCATGATAATACATGGCATGCTTTAAATGCATATGAAGCACCTAGTATATCATATGATCACAAGCAGGAGATTTCTCTTTCGAATCTGAGTAAGCCCATAAAGGAACTTACCTGAATAAGCCGAACAACAGAGAAACAAGGCAGAAGCAGAATCCAAGCAATGAATCTCCAATAGTAAGCAACGTCCAACATATCACAATCACCTAATAACATACAGACATGCATAAGTCTATCTAATTCACACAAGGCGCCCCTAACTATCATACATAATTACTCATATCTTATTTCAGATTATTCCATCTTATCTCATCACGATTCATATATCATTTCAGGTTCATCTCATCTGATTTCCAAAACAATCTCTCACAGAACTCAATTTAGAGAATCAACAATACTTTTAAAATCGCTTATCCAAATCTCGACATTAAACATTTAAGCCTTAAAACCAATTCCTCCAAATCATATTATAGACATCATTCCGGCATTTTATTCCAAAACCTTATCAAAATCAGTAAAACATTTCTAGAACAATTTATAAAATATATATAGTATAACACACTCCAAGTAATATTTAGATATAGCAAAACTACCAAAATAAATCCATTTTAATAGCCCAATTTTATAAGTCAATAATTAAATCACCTTATGAAACATTATTTAGTAACACATCTCAATTAATAGTACTTTTAAAACCATTTATAACATATATAATAATATAAATAAAAATCCAACAATAATTTAACAATAATATTTATCTAAAATAAAACACCAAGATAAATCCATTTTTTAAAATCCTCTTTTATAAAACAACATCAATAAATCATTCTAACATTTCTCAATCACATGTTAAAACACCACATAATTATTTTCCAATTAATTCTTTTTTTGAACACAACTTATAACATATATATATCAAATAATACTACTTTTAAACACTTATATAATATATAATAATTTCAGGAATATATATATCTCACAAGATCTCATAAATATAATAATAATAAACTAATAATCATTTAACAATTATATACTAACTATATAATACCACACAAACACATAACATAATACATAATACTTACAACAATAACCAAAGAATACCATTTAGAAAACAAACCCAGCAGGCCCAAGAACCCAATACCGAAGTAGAAGCCCAAGACCCTATACCAAACCCGCCTAGTGGAAGCCCACCCGGATCCCAAACTCAACTCTCAGAATGTGTGAACCGGCTCCCCTTTTTGTTTTATTAACCCAGTGAACCGGTCCAATAAAAGAAAGAAACGGGGACCGAACCCGTCTCCTCCAACACTGAACAGAGGCTCGGCGACGCTGAAAACGGAAGAAGAAAAAAGGGGAAGAGCTTAGGCTCTAGTGGTCCGTTCGGCCTCAAATTTCACCCACAAGATTGACTAATTAACCCGACCAAGACCCACACTAAGAGAATCATATGCGAGCAAGGGAGGAAGAGAAAGAGGGAGATTACCGAGCGACTCCGAATACAACTTCGGGGCTTCGATGGTGGATTCCGAGCTCAACAAGGACGGAGGAAGCTCCGAGGGGCCTGGGATGGATAGAATAGGTCATAAAAGAGGATCTTTACGCGGTTTCTAAGTCGAAAAAGGGAACGAGAGCAAGACCGACCTTAGAATCGGGAAAACAGGGGAGTGATGCTCGCGGCGGTGCTGGCGGCTTCGGCGGTGTTCCTGGTCGCTTCTGCTTGGAAGTCAGAGGAAAAGGAAGAAGCTGCTGCGTAGCTGGGAATTGGTGGAAGGAGAACAAGATGCTCGGCCCTTCACTGGCGACAGGGGAAGAGCGAAGCGAGCGCTCGACGACGAGGTTTCCGGAGGCTGCTGGGTACGGGGCTGGAAGAATTGAAGGTGTGACAGAGTGACCTTGTGGTTGCTTGAGATCAAAACAAAAGGGAGGCAAGGGAAGGTGATGGTGATCGGGACCAAGGGCAAGGGGAGGTTGTTTGGTGGCTGTTTTGAGAGCTGAAATGAAGGAGATGAGAAGGAGGTGAGATGGTGGTTCCTTGGTGGGTTTAGGATTCCAATTTCTGAGAATTGGTGTGGGAGAGGAGAGTATATGCGGCAGAGGGAGGCAGAGATGTTGATAGGAGAGGGAGGGTGAGGCAGGGGGTGGGGTGTGCTGTGTAGAAGAGGACAAGTGAGGGAGGGGGGACCAATTCATAAAACAGAAAGTCGGGCTAGGGAGGGAGAGAGAGAGAATAAAGAAAAGGGAAATAAAATAGGAATTAAAAGAGGTCCCCACCATACCAATTCAAATTAGCGGAATAAACTCAAAACCCGCTCGCCCGATCGAATCCCGACTAAATCGAATTTAGTTAAAATTTCAATTACTAATTTCAAGTTAAACGGAATTAAATTAATTTATCAAAACTCGGAGCTCGAAGGCGGAATGAAAATCCGGTAGAATCTAAATTCTCAAAAAGATGCCGGAATGACTTTAAAATCAAATTCATGCTCGAGGACGGGTTTTCGCACATTTTTATCGATTGAATAAAATAATAAGTTATTTAATTAAAATAATCATAATATATAAAATATACTCGGTCTTTACAATACTTGCTCAGTATGTGGACAGGCACTAGTGCTATACCTTGTTGAACCACATTCCTGACAAGTTTGATTGTTGCTCAGGAACCTAACTTGCTTTTGAAGGCGGCACGTCTGATCGTTGTGGAATTGCTGTCGCACATCAGGATCAATCCTTTGGAGGCTCATATAGTGAAATTGATGGGGCAGCCCTTGAATCATAGGTCGCAGCAGTCCCATAGGTGTTATCAAAGTTCACGAGCCTCTCAATGGTCTCTCAGGCCTCCGTTGGTGTAAGCTCAATGTACCGATAGGAGGTATATGAATTGATCCTCTCCTTATTCGGCGCATCAAGGGAATTGTAGAATATCTCCTGGATGACATAGGGTAGTTGCCCATGCGTCGGACATGACCTCAGCAAGTCCTTAAACCGCTCCCACGCCTGTGCTAGTGTTTCACCTGGCTTTTGTTTGAAAGCCGTGATCCTTTGTCGCAACATCGCCGTTTTAGAAGGTGGAAATAAATTATTCAAGAATGCATCCTTCACCTCCGCCCATGTCCTCAGTGAGCGTGGAGCCAAACTCTCAAGCCATTGCAATGTCTTCCCTGCCAAAGACCATCTAAAGGATTTCAGTCTCACATACTCTAAATTTACACCATCAGCAATAGTTTCATATAAGTCCATAAAAGTAGAGATGTGTTGTAGTGGGCATTCATTAGGTCTTCCTTCAAATGTATTTCTTTTAATTTCAGAACGGAAGTTTATTTTAATCTCGTAATTTGAAGGAGGAATAAGTATAACGGATTCAGGAACGTGAAGCGGCGGATACATGTATTGCATTGCCGTCTGTGGATACTGATTGAGCCGCTCTTGGGCTTGTCTGTGCGCATCCTCCTCCCTATCAGCACGGGCTCGCTCTGCAGCAGCGGCAGCCCTCTCAGCAGCGATTGTAACATTATGGTCCTCAATCTCCTTCCTCAACCGCTCTATGGTTTCAGCCTGCGTCTCGTTGCTAGCCATGATTCGAATTTCTTTGTTGCGAAGATGGAAGAAACGTTCAGGCTCGTTAATGATTTCCTGGATAGGCCTGCGATCAGAACGTCGTATAAACCTGCAAACTAAGCTCTAAAAGATCGTGAGAACACTTAGGTGGCGATTGATTGCCTCCCCGGCAACGGCGCCAATTTGTTCATAAGGGCAGAATCTGCTATTAAAATATTTCATATATAATTCACAACTATGCTAACTCCCTTATCAATCAAATAATACAAGAATCCCTCCCGATGCAGTGGTAGCTAGGGTAATTCAGGATCGAATCCACGAGGATGTATGTCAGCGCTTCCCTTGTTGTAATCACGATCAAGCTTTCGACCTCAAAAGACACACGATATCGAGGTTGTCTGGTTGATATCGACCTCAGTTCTGGTCGATTTCCAGCAAAGTTCCCGCAGAAGACAAAAGCAACACAGATCGACGTCGAGTGGAACCTCGATATCGACGTTAGTGATCGATATCGACCTTTGCAGTCGATTTCGATGTTTGTCACAAAAATTGTGAAGCGTAACCTATTGTCGAAAAAGTGTCCGAAGAGCGTAGAATGGTTAAGAAAAGATGAACAGAAACAAAACTTAACTTTTATATGAAATTCAATTAACTAAAAGCTTCCAAGATCGGGGTTTCATGCCACAACGATAACAATGCAAGTATGATGCTAAAGTTATGAAATTTAATGCCTTTCCGTCAAATAACTTTCGTTACCAACACTTAGGTGACTAGAGGCTCTCGCATAATTCCTAAGAGTTACTATCCAATTCATGAGTAATCCAAGTTCACAATATGAGTGGCTTTCGCTTCAATAATGCAAATAATGAATCTCCCTAACTTTCACAAAGGATCATGCATAGGATAGAAGACGAAATCGCATAAAAGTCATACCTTTGATGCACTTACCCTACATCGCTATCGTATGGCTCACCCTGACCCTAGAAGTGGGTTGACTACTCGCTTCTCATCATGCAACTCATCATCATCATTGAAAGAAAACTACTTTGTATTGAACTACGAAAGAAAGATTACAACTGAACCAAGCCAAATCTCCGCTCTCGCTTCCACCAACCTTAACTCGGCCTCCTTTCTCTCTCTCTCTCTCTACAAACTCTCTATTGAAAACTGAAATTCTCTGCGTATGTGGATGATTAAACTCAGCCCTAACGGCCTCTAGATATAGATATCGAACTTTGCTATCGAAAGACTCGAAACTTATCTTTATTCTCTAAGATAAAACTTAAATAAGTAAAAACTAAAAATTCTATGGTAAAATAGCTCATGTGATAACTCTGACGTTGAAGATGGTAAATCTCGACTTTAGGATAGACGTGCAAGTTTCGGATAGAATTCTATCAAAATCTGAGTGGGACTTCTCTGCTGAACAACATCGATATCGACCTAAGGACATCGATATCGACCTCTCTTTTATCTTATCTCGAGCTCTCCTTCTTCTACTATGATTGGCACTCGACTTCTATCAATTAGCTCGATCTAGGCACTCGATATCGACCATCAGACACCGATATCGACCTTTGTGTGTCGACATACTCTATTTCTCCTCTCTGCTCGATTCCTGCCTCTCTGTTGTACTCGATGTCGAGGTTCTTGAATCGATTTCGACCTCTTCAGAAGACTTCGAGTTCTTTTTCCGCTCTTCCAAATTTGTCCATTTTCATCCTGTTTTCTGCGAAATCACATAGAAACTCATGCAGACCCATATATTTGACAATTATGTTTTCTCACTAATATGCATACAATTGAATGATAAAATGGACTTAAATGTGCATAGAAAATATGACAATTTGCGCGCACATCAGACAACAGTTGGACCGTAAACTGAGCATTGTTAGATTCCAAGTGCGCATCCAATTTCGCCGTCAGCTTTTCCTCAGCGGCCCCAAATCGACATACGAATGGAAGTCCAGAGAGATCGCCGTGTTCGCCTTTCCCATCGTCGCCTCTTGCTAGCTCCCGTCGTCTCTCCGCCACCTCGCCGTCTCGCCGCACCATCTTCACTTCTCGCCATCTCGCCACCCTGCTATCTTCACCTCTCGGTGGCTTGCCGTCTTCACCTCTTCGCTAGATCCCCTCGTCTCTCCGCCGCCTCGCCGTCTTCGCCACCTTGCTGTCTGCGCCTCTCCGCTTCTCATCGAGGTAAGTCTGCCCTAAATCGGTCTTCCTCACAGGGTTTCTGATTGTTTTAGATTTCAGCCTTTCAATTTCATCACAGGGCTTCTTAATCCCTTCGTTTATGGCTTCTTGATCCTGGGTTCTGATTTTTTTGGATTTTAGCTATTGGCTCTTGATGTACAATTCCTACTTGCTTGTCCAGCTTTTTTACTATTTTTTTCTTATTTTTTTCCCTGCATTTTTTTTTGGCTTTTGTGGTCCTGTGGTGTACCCATTGAATGACTGTGTAATTGGAGTGAATCCAGGCATGAAATCCAGGCACGAGAAATAAATAGTAGAGTGAATCCACACACTGAAACATTAAGAAATCATACCATCTCTCAATTGGGCCTGTTGCTCCATGGCTTGTAGATGGAATCTCAGCTCATTGTTCTGACTTGTTAAACCAGCAGAATGTCTCTGCATATGATAAGATTGTAATTGGGAAGACATCTGTTTGGATTTTAGTTTGGTTAAAGGTTAGTGAAAGTTATTGATTCATGAGCATGCTTTCTCTTCACCATTAACAAGATGCGGGGACATCATGGATTAACAAAAATAAAACATTTTGCTATTTTATGATATAATTACACAAAACAATGTGTTGGCATCATAGGTAGCAACTTGCTTTAACTAACTTTCTCACCAATATTAGCCTGAAATCTACTCAAGCCTTGAGTCTTTTTTTTCTCTTTCGTGTAACTAGTGATGCATAAGTTTAAGCTTGTAATTTATTGGTTAGGAATGATACTTGTTTTACATTATAATATGATACTTGTTTTCATGTCAAATGTAACAGAAATAGCGTATAGGATCTTGTATAATTCGGTTGCTTTGGGATCATTGTCTCACAGAAGTACGACAGGGTTGGCTGCATTTTGAAGAATGAAGTAAGTCATTAAGAATGTGAAAGTGTCCATTTTTCTTGTCAGCCTATTTTGGTTTACATGTCCAAGGAGGATGGGAAGTTCAAATTTAGCCTAGTTAGTGTTAACTTCTTGACAGAGCTTGCAAAAGTTCTCTTTGCAATTGTTATGCTCATCATCTAGGTAAAGTTAACCATTTCTCTAGTTTTTTAGTCATTATGTGAGCGTCTTGGTGATATGATATGAACACAATTTTTGTAAGTGGAAAAACTATTTGCTAGGTAATTCGACCTTTGTATAGAACCAAATTTACGGCATAGGTCCTTTACTGGCCACAACTGTAGGTTGCCAGGTCCTCTTTCAAACCCATTGCTTATGTGTATTTACTAGTGGCTGCATGCATTGACGTGCTTCTTCTGGAACCATGACAGTTAACCTTGTGGAACATAAGAATGAAAGAAAATGGCTGATGTCTTCAACGAATTTGTGGTTCTCCTGGCCATACTCTCTATGCCAATGCAACTTCTTCAACTGGCAACATTGCAGTTGGTGGAGCCGATCGAACTGTGACAATATATGATCCTCGCAGGTCCATTCCTATGAAACTCTTCTGAGTAAAAACTTTATCTTGTTAAGTTACTAGGCATTTACATTTCCACTCTCTATAGATTTGCTAGTTGGTGTTTCATGATCTTTTATGGTTTGATTATTAGATTTTCATTTGTAGGGCTGGCACTCCTGGCAGCACTTGCTGAAATTCTCTTAAACAAATTGTTCCCTTGGTTACCCATATTGAAATGGTACTGTTCTTGAAAGCAGATATGTAAGAAAAGAATTATATACTTCTTTTGTATCGGGGGAGAGGGAATGATTTTTAATTATGAAGTTCTTGTGGTGAAATATGCTTCTTTAGTGTGAGAGATACCAAAGGAAGCATCTAGGAATGAGAGATCAGAATTCGACACCATTTGACATGAAACATACAAAGTTAAAGTTATTAGGATAGTGGTTTATTATGTTTAACAGCTATTATGTCTAGATGTGTTCTCAAAAATGTGATTAGAAGTGTGTGATTAAAATATTTAGGAAGTTTGAATTTAGTTATTATTCATGCTAAATGCAAAGGATTCTTGTTTCTTTTCTTTGCGATTGGTCCAAGGTGTATCTAGCAAATGGAAATTTCATTGGAGATTCACAATATTAACTCAAACTCTTGGATATCTTGTAATTTTCATTGTGCTTTCTATTTGTTAAAGACTAGGGTAAAAGAAGGAAGTGATTAACTGATTGCGACTTATGTCATGTAAGCAGGTGGTCAGCCATATCAAGAGTAGTGAATTGCTCCAAGTATGAGGTAAGCTCATTTGACCTCTTCTAAAGCTTTATTACATGTATTGTCCTATTATAGAAATTTGGGTGCATGAAGTTCATATTTGCCTGCATGTGATGCCATGTTGATAGAGTCATAGAATGGATGGAATGTTTTTTCCATGAAGTATTTCTTCAGTTAGGAAGCCTTACCTGGTTTTCCAGTCTTCAATCAAATGAAGATATATAATTTGATTGAATTTAGGAACTCTCATCCCTGATCCAAAGGCAAAGTTGAACTTAATTACGAAGAAAATGTTTTAGAGATGCATAGCACATGAGCATGCTTCCAAGAGCCTATTTTATGAATAGAATACATGGCACATGAACATGCTCTCTATATGATTCGGCTTTAGGTCTCTTTATACGATTCATCAATTAATGTATTTTTCATGATTAGTTTTTGCTTTCCTGAGTCGAAAATCATTGTACTTTTCCCGTAATTAAACCAAGTGACCTTGGATGTTGCACTGTTCATTAATGAACTACTGCTGATTATTAGTGGCACTGATTATTAGTGTGCTAGGTAATTTGTTATGACACTCACAATTTCTATAAGTGGAAAAACTCTTTGTTATGGCCAGTATATGACATACAAGCTATTACTCTGGGAATGTGCGCGAGATCTTGGCTCCATGATTCATTGAAAAGTTGGTTCCTCGATTTTCATCAAGAAAATGGTTAGTTGTATATCCTGAAATCTTTTATCTGTCAGGTTAAAACTTAATCTTCTGGCTTAGAAATCCTTTTTGCAGTATACTTGGAACGTAAGTAGTTTTTTCCCTTTATAGCAGCCATTTGTTAGAATTATAAAACACACAGTGGTGAGTATTTTCACTAATGATTCTTTTGTTCATTTTAGTTGGGCAGTAGTTGTACCTTGCAGCCCTCCACATCCTACTGTACCTCCCAAGCTAGAGCTTGCTATATATCTTACTGAACAGGTAACTTCCAGTAAAAAAAAAATATACAACTTCAATTTCTACAAGACCATTGCTTAAGTATATTACAATTTCTCATTCTTCTTAATGAAGGTTCAGTCTAAATATTCATAGCTTACTTTAGTGGATTACTCCTTGATATGAAAGAGTTATGGCTGCGTGATTTCTTTCATTGTGAAATGTAGAAGGCCACCAGTAAATGGCATACTTAAAGTGGGGAAAGGATTCATTGGTAGTTGAATAGTTCTCTAATTTTGTTGTGCTAATTTGTTTTTCTATCTTATGAACAGGATTTACAACCTATTGTAGACATACCTCTTTGGAAATCAAAAGTAGAGGATCCAAAGTTCCATCAAGCAGACCCAGTTTTAATGGTTTTTTTATCAGTCATCGAGTAAGTTAATTGGAGATAATTGCTTAACTTTGCGAGCCTGTCGTAATGATAGATTATGTTGTAGTCATTCATTTTGTGGAGTCTAGTGAAATGTTTGAAGCATACAGACTTGTGAAGAAGATTATCTTATTTTTGTATTTTGCTCTTACTAGAGACTCGTCATAAATTTGCATCTGCAATTGTGGGTGACAAGCAGCAAACTCATCATAAATTTCGTCATAAATTTGCTCTTACTAGAGACTCGTCATAAATTTGTTGTATATTCTTAACAGTTTCTGTGTTGCGGGTACACTGCACTGAGTATTTAAAAAAAACGGTATTTATTTTTTGGAAAAAAGGGACTATATAGCCCGGATTTCAAAAGATTCGGGCTAAAAAAAAGGACTATACAGCCCGGACCTTTAATATCCGGGCTATATACTGACCAAATAGCCCGCGTAAAAAATAAATCCGGGTTATATTGTCTATTCTCAATTTCAAGTGAAATTTGGCCTGCTCAAATAACCCGGGCGTGTAATTTATATGTCCGGGCTCTTTACCTATTATCACACCACTCTGATGCCCGGACCCAAATTTGCATATATTCGGGTTATATAATAAAAAACGTCCGGGCTAAAATGTATTTTTTGTACTAGTGATTGCAATAATTTCTCGAGCGAGAATCAGTTAGCGGCAACTTCTTAATTCCAGTAAAACATAAATTCAAACCGTTGCAACTAATTTTCACGCAAATTGATCATTGACAAATACGCATCAAGGTGTATAACAGATGAAACAGGGCAAAAACCGGAGGAAGGAGAGTCTACCTTAGCTGAATCGACAATGCAATCTTGCGATGGATAAATGAAATTGCTAAAGTTGGCGGTCCCAAACCGAAGAATTTCTATTCAATGACAGCAATGGTGCAAGCCGAAGAATACCTTCAAAGCCGCACATTATAAAATAGAAATCATTAGGGTTTCAATTAGGAAATCAAGGTTATGATTTCAATTTTTCAAATTGAAAATCATGAATCAAACCAATCAGGGCTGGGTTTCAATTTATCAAATTGAAAATCAGGAATCAATACAATCAGGGCTAGGGTTTCAAATTTTCAAATCAACCTCAACGCCTCCTCCAATGGATAACAATTTGACAAGTCAAAACTAGAGTTTGCAGGCCAAGGAGGAGGAAACCATTCTTGCAAGTTGATCGTCGTGCCCTAGCTTCTGAAATCAAATACACGAACAAAAAATTGAAAGCGTTTATGCAGAGAGATAAAGAGAGTACCCGGAAGAGATCGACGAGGATGTGAGGAGGGAAACGAGAGAGATCGGAGATGCGAGAGAAGTGGACAACTGCGAGACTCGAGAGAGATCAGAGATGTGAGAGATTGACATAGCGAGAGAAGAGGGATTGAAGCCGACTCAGGTAAATTGACGAAAAGACTGAAACAATCCTTATTTTTTTTAAACACCCGTACCACCCCTTAAATTCAATATATCCCACCAATCAAATTGCTCATCGCGGTTTTTACCATAATTTTTGGTTTTCACCGGAGTCGATCTGTATATATATATATATATATATATATATATATATATATATATATATATATATATATATATATATATATATATATATATATATATATATATATATCATGTTTGATATTAAAAATTATTATCATTATAAAAAAATCAACATGTATTATATGGTATACCTAATATACAAATGTGATTAAACCTATTAGCTATAGGCTTTCACAGTTTCACTCGACCACTTAATTAGGACCTGACCGATGAGACCTCTCGGCTCTCCAGTCTCCTCCCTGCACTGCCAGCCAATATCACGTGCGTCTTCACTCTTCAAAGGGAGGCTAGCATCAGGTTCACGGGTGGAATCTTCCTCCTGCAGTAGGCCAGCTGCATTACATCTTTAAAAAGGCGAAAAATTGTTGGAGCATCTCCCTCATTTTCCTCATCTTCTTCAATCAACACCCAATTCAACCACTGATGGCATTCAAGGTAATGACTTAGTGACTTACCCATGGAGCACTTGGACGACCGACGAAACGAAGGATTTGTTGGAGCTATGCGCCGTCAATAGAAGCAGTGCTGGAAACACCACCTCCATCGACTGGGATGTTATCCAAGAACAACTTCGTTATGAACATAGGATAATAGCTACTCCAACGATCATACGACACAAGTTCGAGACCATTAGGGAAGATTACGCGGTGTGGATCTCTCTTTTTGATGACCCAATAGTCGATGTCAAACTCCACAACTGTGAGGTTAATGCACCCGAATGGTGGTGGGAGTCCAAGGTTAGGGACCCCAAGGGTAGTGGTTTCAATGTACATGCCCTTTTTATCTATAGTATGAGATTAACTCACATACCTTTAGTTATACATGAAATGGAATTCAATCATACATGTATTAACTCACATGCATTTTGAACAATTTAAGTGTCATTTCTTGCAAAATGTTTTTGTAGCAAGGGCCATCATACAAGTTGATTAAGAATGGTGGTATGACGGGAGAGATCGTGGACCTTTGCAATGCCTTATTCGGTGAACAAGATGCGAATGAAGATCGGTATCAGTTGAACGCATATGAAGTATCCACTGGAGAGAGCCATGTTGGACGGATTGATGACACTACGTCCACATGAAGTGTATGAACTTCCGCTTCTTTCATTTCGACGAGGCTTTCGCCTCCCATAGACCTTGCCGATGTTGTCCATCGTGTAAAATTGTATACTATGCTTCTCCGGTGCTAGATTCTTGATCTGAATTTTGAGTGTATTTAGTGTCGTCATCACCTTCGCATACAACTCTGTGTGATTCATTGCAATCCCTGAACTTTCATCTAAAGCTTCATGCATATTCGCAATCTGTTGGCTTCCCTCCGGTTCTTGTTTCTTTCGCTGATCACCCTATAGTTCGGAATGAGTCTCGAATTGGTAGGCACACACTCATGGTTGTACTCGAAATTTACTCCACCAATCACTCAGCTCCCGTCTGCATGAATTGATGCATTTACCTTGAACTTACATCCGGTAACACAAGAGGTCGATCCTGTTGCTGGCTTCTTTGAATTCGACTAGAATTTTCCAAACTTTAAGCAAGCCAACCTCAGCCTCTTGTACTTCTCTGGTCCATTGCGATCAGGATGTTTGTCTGAACTCCTAATCATGTACTGGAATCCTACCGCCTTCCCGTACGCATGCATATACTCAAAAACTTCTCTAGAGCAAATGTCATACCGGGATGCAGAGGTAGGATCTGAGTATAACGTTCAGCATCCTCATCGCCAACCTCTATTTGGTTGTCTTGGTTGTCTTGTTCACCTTGAACCTCATTGGTATTATCAGTATTACCCTCTTCCTCCATGCTGATAGAATCTTCATCATCAAAATTGTCATTGTATACGCCAAGAGAATCTGTTACAACACACATCACCCAATTTTATATATAGTAATTCCTATTGCAACCATAATCTTAACACATTCAAACAACAACAACAATCAAAGGAGATATGAATTGATTCTAGTATTATATATTTAATTAGCGTTATCAATATCAAGTATTATATATTGTGAAATTGATGGTGGATCACTCACACTTAACACATTCAAACAACAACAATCAAAGGAGATATGAACTGATTCTAGCTTCTGTCAATACAAAACAGAACCAAAACCATGAGTGTGTAAACTGCCACTACTCCAATTGTTCAAATTAAACAGCCACCGTCAATTATATATAACCACCACCCTGATTGCAAAGCAACAAAAGCTTAGTGTATGAATGAAATTACCTTCTTCTTCGGTAGCATACCCGATGTTTAGTCCAAATGAATGATCCATTTAACCTATAAGAGTGCAATTGTTTGATGAGAATTTTAGACAGAGTGCAACTAAACCACACATAAACTCTAATCGATTTCGAATTAAGCAAATAAACTAAAAATATACAATTTAATCATCTTAATTTACAAATCTCGATTTCGAATTAAGCAAATAAACTAAAAATATGCAATTTAATCATCTTAATTTACAAATCTCGATTTCGAATTAAGCAAATAAACTGAAATTACATTCTTCTTACAAATGAACCCTAATTAACAACCCAAAACCATAATTGAACCCTATGAAAGATGAAGAAGCAAATCATACAATGGAGGCGATAGAATCTTGAAACTGGTCATGGATCAACGACATCATTATAAAAAAAACCGACTTTTTTCTTCGGAGGGTGATAATTCAATCTCGCAACGCTACTGGAAAAAGAGGACAATTGTAGTTTCATCGATCGTCCTCCCAGTTGCCTTATTCTGAAACGGACGAAGAGAACGTTAGAGAAGAACGTTGGATTGCAGGTTTCAATGTCGTTTTGGGGGAAGCGGGTGAATTGAATGGGAGAGAGGAAGCAGCGGGTCATAATTATGAGAGAGGTTGTTGGCTAACCTAGTATTAACTAACCTAATTAAAGCTGCTAATTGCTTTTATTTTTTTTTTTGCAGGAATTGGGCGTGCTTTTACACTTTTGCCCTTAGGTAAGTGTACCCGGTGGGTAAACGTATCAGCCTCCAGCATGATATACAGAAGTAATCAAGCAATAAATTCATGACTTTTACGAGGATATAATAGCATGATACATGAGAATAAGCAATTAATCAAGCAATTCATTTATGGCTATTACGATGATAATACTAACATTAATTTAAGCCAAAAGGAATATCGTATTAGATATATAGCAATTAATTCACAAATTAGGGTGATATATAGAAAACACAGGCTTCAATTAGATATATAGGAATACGACAAACATAGGCTTCAAATTAGATATATAGGAATACGGCAAACAGTATTAGGGTTCAACGACGGCAAACAGTAGCATGATATATAGGAATACGACAAACAGAGAATTCACAAATTGTCAGTAGCATCGTGTCGAGGGTGAATTTTTTTTTTTTTTTTTTTTTTTACAATAGGCAAGGTTTAGGATACTTATAGGTATTCATAATCATCAAACATGATGATGTTTTGGAAATTACAGCTATAGTTAAGGATAGAGTTACAACTAAGTTGAGATTTTGCGATAAAGTCTGCTGCATTATTCGCCTCTCTGTAGCAATGTTGGAAATTGATGAGTTCAAAGTCTTTGCTTAGAATTTGAATCTCTTCTACTATTTGTGTAATCTCCCATGGAGGGCTGATTTTCTGGTTGATGGCATTGATGAGATTGCACAGTCGCCTTCGATGATTGCTCTCTGTATACCAAGTTCTGCTGCCAGTCTTATACCTGCAAGTATCGCAAAGCACTCTGTTTGGATAACAGAGAAAGTTTTACCATTACATTTATGTATTCTAATTATTTGTCCTAGATTGTTTCTAGCTATACAACCAATATGAGATTGTATTCCATTTTTTACAGAGGCATCAACATTTATTTTTACAACATTTTTGGGTGGATATTTCCAGTTTAGTTTTTGACGGGGCCTAGTATGCTTAGGAGACTTTTTTATTGAATCTTCTTTTTTCCAGCAGAGAATTTTATCAATAGTTTGAGTGAGAGTATATGCTATATTAGTGTTAGAATTTTTTTGAAAGATGATTTTATTTCGAAGTTCCCAGATTGAGTGCCATAGATGACAGAGGTCTGTGAAGTCTATATTTTGGCTCTTAATATTTAAGATGTTTTCAGAGATATTATTAGTTATGCTGGGGATATTAAAGGTTTTGTGTAATCTAATACCCAAATTTTGGATTAGCGATCTGGTGATTTGACAGTTAAAGAACAAGTGATTTGCGTCCTCTGGTTGATAGTTGCACAGAGAGCAGATACTGGGTACCCTATTTATGTATCTGTTTAGGCGCTCAGCGGTAGGTAGGATATCTAATGTAGTTTTCCAAATGAAGTTTTTGATATTTGGAGCGATATTTAGTTTCCAAATCCAGTCTCCAGAACTATTATAGTTGTTTCTTGTGTTAAAGAGAGAAGAGGTAGATTTTACTGAAAAAGTTCCATTTTTGTTGTAGATCCAGATTAGTTTGTCCGCGATATCAATTCTGGGGATGTAAATGTTGGATATCATTTCAGTAATGTGTGGTGGGAATATGTCGTTTAGTTTTTTAGTATCCCATTTGTTTGAGTTTGTGAATAATTCACAGACTTTTAGGTTAGGGTTATGGTTATTTCTAAACATTTCAAGTTTCTGAGTGTTTATCCAGATGTCTGACCAGACATTAATGGTTTTTCCATTACCTACTAGCCAAAGTAAGCCTTTGGAAAATGTATCTCTAATGTTTAAGAGTCGTCCAAATTGCCATGAGGTTTTGGTTTTCGTTCTTTCCATTAATGGTTCTTTTGATAGGTATTTTTCAGTGATGACCTTTGACCAGATATTGTCAGGGTTTGCTATTATCCTCCAAAGAAGTTTCATTTGCATGCCTAGGTTGATTTGTTCAGCTGTTTTAAAGCCTAGCCCACCATCCCTTTTTGGGGTACATAACCGTTCCCAGCTAATTAGTGGGTGATAGTTGTCAGATTGAACTTTGTTCCAGAAGAAGTTTTTATTGATTTGGTCAATTTTGTCAAGAATTCCTTTTGGAAGAAGGAAGGATTGCATAAGATAATTGGTTTTAGAATTGAGGTTGGCTTGAATGAGAATAGATCTTCCTGCTTGAGATAGGGTGTTCGATTTCCATTTTGATAGTTGTTTTTTTAGGTTTGTGATGGCATCGTCAAAGACATTGTTGTTTACTCTGCCGCTGATGAGTGGTATTCCTAGATATTTTTCTAATGTTTTAGTTACAGGGATATTTAGTTGTTGAGCAAGACTTTGTGCTTTTTGAATGGAGATGTTTTTAGAGACTTGTAAAGAGCTTTTATCGTAGTTTATGGAAAGGCCTGATATGTTGCAAAAGTTGTTTACAAGGTTTTTTATTGTGTGGAGACTTAGGTCATTTGCTTTTCCAAAAATGAGTGTGTCGTCTGCAAAGGAGAGAAAAGGGATAGGATTACTGTTATTTGTTAGTTTGATTCCAATTAGCGGATCAACTTCTAGTGATTCTTATTGTATCATTCTGGCTAGAAGTTCCATAACTATGACAAAAATATATGGTGCAAGGGGGTCTCCTTGTCGTATCCCTTGAGAAGTTTGGAATGTTTTGCCAGGTAAGTTATTAACTAGGACAGAAAAGTTAGTTTTAGTTAGACATGTCATGGTCCAGTTTATCCATTTTTGATGAAATCCGAATTTAGTCAGAACAATGCGTATGTAGTCCCAATTAATTTTATCATAGGCTTTTTCCATGTCTAGTTTAATTGTCATCCATCCGTATTTCCCTTTTTTGTTATGGAAGGAGTGAAAGACTTCGTGGGCTATTAGGATGTTATCTTGAATATTTCTACCTTGAACAAAGGCTCCTTGAAAAGGGTTGATAATGCGCGGTAAAATTGGTTTTAAGCGGTTAGCTAGGAGCTTTGATATAATTTTATAGATGGTGTTGCAGAGGCTAATGGGACGATAATGGTTAATATTGGTGGGGTTATCGATTTTTGGAATGAGTGCAATGAATGTTGTGTTTACTTCGTTAAGAAGAATGCCAGAATGAAAAAATGATTTGATAGCTTTGCAGAGCAGGTTTCCTACAATGTTCCAGTATTTTTTATAGAATTCTGGGGGGAATCCATCAGGGCCAGGAGATTTGTCTTCTTTCATTGAGAATAGAGTGTCCTTGATTTCTTTATCTGTGAATGGTTGAGTTAGGGTTAAGTTTTATGAGTTAGTTATTGTGTGTTTTATTAAGTCTGGGAAATATTTATTATTTGTTTGTTTATTTGAAATGAATCTTTCAGCCAATTCATTCGTTATTTCATCTCTAATTTGTTTTTCGTCTTTAATGACTAAGCCGTTTTTATTTGTAAAATTCCGGGTGATGTTTTTAGAATTCCTGATTTTAGAAATTGATTGGTAGTATTTGGTATTCCTGTCTCCAAATTTAAGGAAGTTAGATTTAGCTCTTTGTTTCCAGAAGGTATTATTAAAGTTCATGAGTGCTTCACGTTTATTTAGAAGTCTTAGTCTTTTGTTTGTTATAGTATCATCATAGTTTCTAGTAATTTGTTGGGTTTGTAACAATAAGAGTTGATCTTCAATGTCTTTTAACTGTCTAAGATTATTATTTGGATGTGATTTGCACCAAATTTTTGTATTTTTCTTGAGCAGCTTCTGTTTTTGTAGTAGTGTAAACATGAATGATCCACTAAGTTTATTTTCCCAGGTTGATTTGACAAGTTTGTTATAATTTTCATTGTTTGTCCAGGCCATTTCAAATTTAAAGGGCGATCCTGCTCTGATTGATTTTGTTCCTATTGAGATAGATATTAGGGAATGATCTGAGCTTGTAAAAGGATGGTTATGTACATTTAAGTTGGGGAATTGTTTAGAGATGTCGGTATGGATCATGACTCTATCTAAACGTTCATAGATATTGTCAATAGGGGTTTGTCTTTTTCTCCAGGTAACTGCACTACCAGTATAGGGGACAGTATGAATGTCTAGTTCTTCATTAATTTGTTGAATACGGGTGAATCTATTATTTTGTGGGTTTGTTCCCCCTATTTTGTCATTTGATGATTCTATTTCATTGAAGTCTCCCATTAGTAGGGATGGATATGTAAATTGTCGTGTTGTTGTGATTATTTTATCCCAAAAGCTATTTTTTTCACTTTGATTTGACGGTGCATAAATAAAATTAAGAATAAATCTAAAGTTGTTAATATTAGCCAGGTACATTATATAGTTATCTGATCTTGTTATTTCTTCTAAATTGTCTGTAAATTCAGAGGTTTTAAAAAGGATCCACATTCCTCCTTTTGATCCATCTGATGCGATATGGTGGGCCTTATTAAATCCAGATTTTGTATATAGATTTTCCATTGGTGGGTTTGTTGTTTTAGTTTCAGATAGGGCAAGGATATCTAAATCATTTCTCTTTTGGATGTAGGCTAAGTCTTGCCAGATATTAGGTTTTCTGATGCCTCTAATGTTCCAATATCCTATGTTTGTCATTTAATAAAGAAATTTATATGTACCCGCTTTTTAAGCAAATTTGATATTTTTTGGTATTCCTTTTTAGTAATTAAGTGGTCGTTGATTCGAAATATTTGTTTTGATGATTTTAATTGATGTAATTTTATGGAGTGGGTGTTATTTCTATTTTTTTTGAACAAAGTATTTGGTAGATCTGATTTTTTGAAAAAAGATTTTTTTGATCTTGATTTGCTATATTTATGCCCTGGTTTAATTTTGGTTTTATGGTTTCTTTTATTTAGTAAGTAAGTGTAATTGTTATAAGTGAGACATTTTGAAATTTCTTTTTCTTTCATGTTTTTTTGAGTATAGAAATTAGATGTGGGTATTAATTCAAAGGATTTATTGTTATTTCTATTTGGATGTTCCCAAAATTTCCAAATCTGATTTTTGTAATGAAATTTAATATATATAAGATTGATAAATATGGGTGTTGGCCCAAAATCTTTGCTGTTAAGCCCATATGTGGTCCAATATGTTTGATAGGTCCCGGATTTGGATACCAGATCTGCTAATAGATAATTATACATATAGTATTTACAAGGAAAGAAATTACAAGCATGGACGAACCAAACAAAGCCCCTAGCTATAGTACATAACAAGACCTTACTTGAGACATCCATTTGAACAGTCAAGTGGCTTCGGTTCAGGCCATCCGAAACACACATACACACCCTCAAAGAATCGGCAATCTGAGTAGCAGCAGAGTGGCCTCGGTTTAGGCCATCACAATTCAAAAGCAGAAAGCAATCTCGCAAGCTTTTGGAAGGAAATCCGTAACAGTCATGGATGACAGTCGTACTCCACCAAAACCGATAGCGGTTGCAGGATTTAAAATTGAAAAAAATCTGGATAGTAGCTGGAGGAAAACATGAATCCTTACCAGCTCTACTATTTTGTCGATTGATATAGTAAATACCTTGACTGTTTAAGGATGAATTGCGTATACATATATCTATAAGTTTATAATAAATTTTGATTAATATCGAAATTAAAGAAGTAGCCAAGATTTTAGACAGTTTCTCAAAATGAGAAAAGTGGTAAGTAAATGTTTTAAACCATTTGAAATCAATCCTTTTAGGAGAGTAGATTTGGATTTCAGATCTGTTGGGGTATACCAAATCATTTAAAATCTGTTTCCAAGACCATAAAAGGGGTGTTAACCCAGAGGTAATGTTGTTAAGCTTTATCTTATCACTCTGGCTGTTAAGCCTCAATTGAGTTCTAAAACAAATCCATTCAGAAGTCAGAGAACAGATATTGATTTCCATCAAACAAGCTTTATTCAATTTTAACATATTAAGAAGATTACTACTCTGGCTGTTAGGCCACACCAAGTCAAAGAGTAACAAGAACCTAAAAAAATAATTATACCAGAGTTCGAATCGTTTGCTTACCAGAGCGAGACGATTACAAATTTGGGAGTAGGAGCCGAACCCGCAGATCGAGAACCAACTCGGAAGCACTGATGGTGCACATCGCTTTCTATCATGACAAAGAATCATGCATAAACTGAACTTGTGTTTAATCCTATATAAGATAAGATTTTGATGTGAGAGAAGTTTATAAGAAGACTTATCTGCACCGAAGGACCGAGCTGGTTTGTAGAATCAGGCCTAAAGATAACCTTCTGCGATAAGAGATCCCTTTGTATGGTAGATTTGGAGCCAAAACGAGTTCCTTGCTTGCGAGCCAGCAGAAGCCGACCCCATAGCTCGAAAACCGACTCGGAAGTACTGCAAAAAAGAGGCCAAAATTAGGAGGAATTGAAGTCTGAAAAAAAATAAAGAAAACGAAATCAGAGAAAGGGGGAGCTATCCCCTGAATTTGACAGAAAATAGGTTAAAGAGGGAGGGTATGAGGTTGAGAAGATGGCAGAGGTTCGGCGACAGAGGCAGGCTGAGGAGGGAGGAAGAAGGAGACATCCAACAAAGAGGAGAGGAAGCCAGAGGGGCTCATGCCGCCGACGGTTTTGAGGTTGAGGCCACCGGAGAGACACTCACCGAAGAAGATGAGGCTCAGGCGGCCAGAGACGAACTCGGCGGATAAGGCGGTTTGTCGAGGGTGAATTGATTACACGTACCGTATCAAAGGTCAATCCAAGAGCAAACCTGCCAATCAATATCTATATCTATATAAAATACTAAAACAGAGGCCTGAAACGGGCTCTGGTGCGATCTCGCGTTCACGGAATTTTCTGGATTAAAGCGGGATTATTTTTGCTTACATGTCATTTTCTGGATTAAAGTGGTATTATTTTTTTGGGCCACATCAATTAATAAACGAATATAGTTAGGTAAAAAACTTATCTTTTTAGATCAAATAATCTATCCAATATAACCTTATATTTAGATTAAAGTAGAATCTTATTTTAAATTATATTTATTTAGATTTTTGTTTTGATTTTTATTACTAATATTAATAATAAAATATTATCATATTTTTTGTTAGTTATATTTTGATAAAAATTTATGGCTTATTTGAATAAAGCTTATAAAAGATCAAATCAACTTAGCACACGTAAATCTTATTTGAATAAATCTTACAAAAGATATAATTATAGCACTTCCGATTGTAGTAGTATTTTTTAATAAATAAATAAATTATAAAATAAATAGGGTGTTAAAAGTTTTTGATATGTGTATGATATATTTATAAAAATAGATTTTGACCATTTTTTAATAAGAGAAGAAATATGATTAATTTAGATTCAAACATGTTTACATTCTAAAAAAATATAACACAATTGAAAACTATATATATAATTTACATGGAGTAGTAATTTATATTAATTCAAAGATGTTTTATATAATAAAATTTATTAAAATATCGCGCAACGGGCGAGTAATAAAACTAGTATAATACTAAAACAGAGAGGTGAAAATCCTATGTGGTGGGTTTTGGTGCGATTCGCTTACGTGTCGTTCTATGGTATATTATGTCCGGGTTTTTTTGACACGTCAATTAATGATGGTCCAATGTATTTATGCCATGTCAATTAATGATTTCATATCTTTTAATCAATCATCATCCTATGTGTCTGATGAAGGCATCCCAAGAAGTTGTATAAGGGGCCCACTTTCGATGGGTCCCCGGGGGTTTAGACGCGAGTGATTGTTTTTACGTTACACGGGCTTACCTGACACGCGAATCGATTTCTTCGCTATTCAACCTGGGCCGCGCTTTTGATCGCGTACATAAATTCTACCGTAACCCCACATCTCTTATGGGAGATCATCCATTTGTTTTTAATGATTTAAGGGTTCATACCTGTCCGCGGAGATTCACCTGAAGTGTTTGCTTCGTCGCTTTGTACAGGATGAGATGCCCTTTCCTTTATTCAGACTTCTTAATTCACCGCGGATTATATGAAGATTCTGCGCTCGACTTTTATGATTCTCTAAATCTCCTTCTACTTTTCTTTCTTTCTTCCGTTTATCCAAAAAACCTCTCCTTTCTCTTCTGTTCATTTCCCCTTTTATAGGGATTGGCCAGAGGCCCCCATCATGACACTTGTCAATCTTGGGTTGACACGTGTGGTCATCGTGGGTGGTGGGCATGATGGACATGTGTCACTGTTTTGTGTCCGCGTCTTCCTTATTTTCTGGGTCTCCCTTGGTGTCGTTTCGCTATATCCGCGTCCGAATCTTCGTCTAATCATTTTCGCATGGTTTCATCACAGCTCCTCGGGTCGGGTTGAGTTCTATGAGAGCTTGAGACGATTCGATTTTTATTCGCGGAAATGTGTTCCTCTTTTCATCTCTAGGGGGTAATTTCGTATTTCTTGTTTTAACCAGAGTTTGTGGGCCTGGTTGAGGATTTCCTCCGGCCCATTAGGGTTTTACCACGGCCCATATTGTCTTGTGGGGAACTGAAGAGTCGGTAATTTTCTTATAAATTACCCCGTTCCGTTTTCACTTTTTCACTTCTCATTATTTGTCTACTTGTGGCGTTTGCTCAGCTTTTCTCTTTTTCAGAGTTTTCCGTTGGTCTTCTAGCCTTCCGGTTGTGTTTTCCGGCGATTTCTTCGTTCTTCCAAGGTAATTCTTTGTTTTTTGTTCTTGAGTTCTTAATTTCTCCGTGAAATGTTCTTGAGTGTTCTTGCTAAAAATTTTTATTTCCTGTCAAAAACTTTAGCTTTTTCCCTCTTAGATCTGTTCGAGTCTTCCCCTTTTATCCCAGTTTTATTTCTCTGGGTTTTTTGATTTTTCGGTCCGCGTACGGGTTCCTTTTCAGATCAGCTTTTAAATTCCTTCAAGGATGGCTAACTTTGAGGGGAACCCGGACGCGCTGGACGAGTTTGAAAGAGAGGAAGGATGGAGAGAGGGCTTACCCTCGGTTTCAGGAGGGAATCCTCCTGCGGTCGTTTTGGATTCTTCTCCTTCATCTTCCTCTTCCTCTAGCATCTCTTCTCCGGACCGCGTGGGTCCTTTCGGCAGCCCTATTAAGGTGAGGAGACGACGGAACCGCTCTGACCCTGATTATTATTCCTCTCCTTTTTTAACTTCTTCTTCTTCGAAGGGGGATGACGTTCATCCAATGGACGTGGAGACTCAAGCTCACTCCGATGCGCGTGCTTCCCTTAGCCCGCGTCCGTCAACCAATGGTCTGGAATCCGAGTTGTCATGGGTCCCTTACGTCGAGTCCCCCGTTGGGCTTGCAGAGAAGTGTGCAAGGATCCGCTCGAATGATGTTCTTAGTGATCTCGATTTCCCGTCTTATTCCCTTGACGACTTAGCCTCTTGTTCTTTCCGGGGAGATTTCTCCCTCCGTGATCCTCAACCTTGTCCTCCAGTCATCTCTGAGAGAGTTCGTCCGCGTTGTTCGCCTAATCAAGAAGTGCGAGGATGCACGACACTGCTCGATCTTTCAAGCGTCGAGGCCATAGCCCGAATATTTCCTTGGCCAGCGGGCATGGAATTGTGTCTTCCCTCAGATGGTGGAGAGTGTCTGGATGCTTACGAAGATTGCTTGGTTGTGTATGCAGCGAGTTTATCCCAAGGATTTCGCCTGCCTCTTCACCCTCTGTTTATTACTTTCTTGTCCGAGTACAATTTGAGCCCCGCGCAAGTTGTGCCGAATTGTTGGATGTTCTTTGCCAGCTTTGTGATGCGGTGCTTGGACATCAAAGTGCCTCCGACGAAAGAGCTGATGCACAGCATCTTTTCTCTGAAGAGAGGGCCTCAAGATCCTCGGTTTTATCAATGCAACTCCAGTTGTAGTTATATTGAGAGACTTTCTAGTAAACCGAACTGGAAACATAAGTGGTTTCTTGTTCGCGACAAGGCTGGCGTTTGTCTTGAGTTTAAGACTGTACCCGGATGGTTCATCGTGGTCAAAAAACCGTGGGTCGCGCGACTTGACAAGTTCAAAGACTCTTTTGTTCATGAGCCTAAGTTACCATGGCGGTCGATGGTTTCAGCTCTTCGACTCGAGATGGCGGGGTTGAGTCTGCCTCATCCGCGATTAGGTGTCTGCTTTAGTCTCTATCATATTCTATTTCTGTGATTTTACTTATAGCCTCACATTTTTAGTACCTCGTTTTTCTCCTTTTTTCTTTTCCCCCCTTTCTTTTTTCTTTTTTTAAAAAAGAATTGGGGGTTCGTTAGCGGTTTTTAATGTCTTCTCTTTTTTGTTTTCTTTTTGGCAGACCTAATGGATTTGAGTTCTTTGGCCAATCGACACCATGTTCAAGAAAGTGGTAAGTCGAGGAAGAAAAAGTCCGCCAAGCGTGTTCCTCGCCCACTTGCTGCCTGCCAAGGTGCTACTGTGGAGTAAGTGGAAAGAGCCAGTGAACCTGTCGCGGGAGCTGAAGTCGTGGTTTCTGATGCCCGCGAGAAGCGTCCTTGTCCTTCGGACGCGGGCACTTCTCGTCCTCAAAAAAGGAAGAAAGCTGCGGGCTCATCTCAAGCTTCCGGGGCTGGGGAAGAGGAGGCTCTTTTTCTTCAGGGGGATGATACCCTGCCTGCTTTCCGCATTCCCAGCTTTGGAGTTGACGAGCTTGTTCGCCTTCGCTGCCCCGATAAATTCGCACAGAACGAACGAGCGTGGGTGCGTCGCTTAGAGTGGGATGAGTTTTCTCTTCAGTTCGAGCGTGCAGCCGAGTGGGTGAGTTGTCGTTGGGATTTTTTATTTTCGCTTACGTCGTCGTTCAATTCCTGTCTCTTCACTTTCGCCTTTGTTCTTGCTTCTTCAGGTTCGGAGTTTCCAAGTCGACTCGGAGAGGCGACTGTCTTTCTATGTTGAGGAGCTCTCTAAGAAAGCCTCGGAGATGAAGGTGCTGAATCACAAGCTGAGGACGCTGGGCAATAATGTTGGCGATCCCTCCTCGGTGGAAAAGTTCAAGAAACGATCTGCGGAGCTTCATGAGAAATTACAGGCCGCCAGCGAACAGATCTCCGCTTTGAAGGAGCAAAACTCTTCTTTGACTACAGAGCGTGACGCGGCACTTTCAAGTTCGGACGCTCTACGCCGCCAAGGAGAGGAACTTCAACAGTTTACAGTGCATCTGAGGGAGAAATTGGAGTTAACCGAGGCACGCTTCAAAGATTTTCAAATCGAACATTCCATTGTTGAAGAGGATCGTGCTTTAGTGAAGCAAGAATTGGAGAAGCTTCAGTCTGAGTCTCCTCAGGAGGTTGCGCTCCAGTGGTTGGAATCTTCCGCGGGTCTTAAGTTTTTGACTTCCGAATGGTTCAAAACCGACGCGGGTATTTCCTTCCTTTCTTCGATAGCTAAGCCATGCATCCGATCTCCAGAGGGAGTAGAGCTTTTAAAGGATAAGTGCTTTAGCTATTTTCAAAAGGGGATGTCCGCTGGCATCAACCAGAGTGTCGCCCGCTCGCAGGCTAATCCGGGTGTTCCTTTGGAGAAGTTTGAGGCGAGCTTGACGGTGGCGGATTGGGGACTGACTCCGGAAGAGCTGGCGGGAGAGGAGGACTCAGACGAAGAGGATTCCGACGATGAAGAGGTTGATACTGCTGTCGATCCTTAAGGCTTGTAAGGATTAGTTCTTTTTATCTTTTCTCGTAACATTTTACTGCCACGGGCCAGTTTTGTAATTAACTTTTGCTGAAACCAGACAATTTCGCGTCCTTTAATGTTCAGACAATGGTTTTTACCGCCTCGTTTAAGGGGCTGTATTTTTGTATACTATCAACCTTTCGTAGCGAATATCACCTCTACTTCTTATTCTTGTCTCCATCATTTACTGGCTCGGCCACTTGTGCTGCAGTTTTAGATTCTGATTTAAAAAGGTTCTTGCCACTTGTCCACCATGCTTGAGTACGCCTTTTTCTCTCCCCTCTTTTTAAAAACTCTTGGTTTGGGATTTTTAATTTATTCCGCTTATAGTTGCTCGCTTGATAAGGATTTATGGCACCTGGGAGTTCTAACCCTTGGGCGTTTTTCAAAACTTTGGAATGCATCGACCAACTCTCTTCGCTTGTATGATCTTGTTGATGCTCTTGATTCCAACTGTTTCTCTTTCCCTCTTCTTTTTTAACTTTGAGCCTTTATTTTGTGTTCCTTTTTGGCAGCCCCTTCCGCCTCAGTTTGAGGTGGAGTTCAGATCCTCTCCTCCGCGGAAGGTTCTCCTATCTTCCTACGCCATTAAGAACCTCCAGGTAGAGGTAAGTAGAGAACTTGACGGTCGTTTATACCTTCGTCGCGGATGGGATAGATTTGTTGCTCATCATGGGTTTGTTGTGGGGTCGTCGATGACTTTTTTCTACATGGATCGCGCTCGTTTTAAAGTTTGTCCGCGACGTGATTTGGAATGTGCCGAAACCGAGTGTTGTACCTCGGCTGTTTCCTCCAGCGGCTCATGCTGAACCTCATTTATAAATTGAGAAAATCTATTTGTTGTATGAGTCTGGCTTGCGAATAAAGGAAACGTTTCGCTTTTGAAGTTTTTAATGTAGAGACTTGCTCTTTGTATTTAAAAACGACAGCATTACATGATCCCTAGATCTTATTAGCTGGAATGTTATTTCATTCTCTTACATTTTAAAGAGTAGTGGGATTACAAGGCTCTCATCCTTGTAGTCGTTCTTTATCCGCGTCCTTCTATTCCGTTGTAGTCGCAGTCCGGATTTGCGACATAGACATCGAAGATTGAATCCCCCTGGTACACAAAGATCAGAGCGACTCCAACACTTATCCTGTTGGCTTCCACAAATCCTGGCCATCTGTCTGTGAACCAGTAGATCCCGTCCGCATCCACTTCGACCTTGACTTCATGCTCGCGATTGGATCGGGACCACAAATGCACCAGGCGATGGGCATCCTCTTCTAGAAGGACGTACATCAGTGGGAGCCGTAGAGATTGAAGTTGTTCCTCTGTAATGATTACTCTATAAAAAGCTTTGGGGGAATTTTCAAATTCCATCTCTTTGTTTTGCGTGTGATATTTTCTTCAAGATTTCACGGGGTTCTTATATTTGCCCAAACGTGCCGCGTGTTTGGTTCCTTGTTCTGGAGTTTCTCCACGGGGCGTTTTTTAGGCCGCGTGTTTTACTTAGGCCTAAACCTGGCCCGAATTAAAAATCTTTTGTCAGCTGTTTCTGATCGTCAAGTCGTTTTACTGAGCCTGCTTTTGCAGTTCTCGTGACTTTACTGCTATCTTGGTTGGTGAGCCTCTTCTCTCTCTTCAGAGGAATCTTATGCCAGATGGCGTTCATGCGTGTCACTTCCCCAGCTTTTATAGTTTCACTGAGCCTGCTTTTGCAGTTCTCGTGACTATACTACTATCTTGGTTGATGAGCCTCTTCTCTCTCTTCAGAGGAATCTTATGCCAGATGGCGTTCATGCGTGTCGCTTCCCCAGCTTTTATAGTTTCACTGAGCCTGCTTTTGCAGTTCTCGTGACTATACTGCTATCTTGGTAGATGAGCCTCTTCTCTCTCTTCAGAGGAATCTTATGCCAGATGGCGTTCATGCGTGTCGCTTCCCCAGCTTTTATAGTTTCACTGAGCCTGCTTTTGCAGTTCTCGTGACTATACTGCTATCTTGGTTGATGAGCCTCTTCTCTCTCTTCAGAGGAATCTTATGCCAGATGGCGTTCATGCGTGTCGCTTCCCCAGCTTTTATAGTTTCACTGAGCCTGCTTTTGCAGTTCTCGTGACTATACTACTATCTTGGTTGATGAGCCTCTTCTCTCTCTTCAGAGGAATCTTATGCCAGATGGCGTTCATGCGTGTCGCTTCCCCAGTTTTTATAGAGGGTATTTTTCTTCCCTTTTTGTTATTCCGCAACTGTTTACTTCATACTTTAATCGTGTTCATGGCTGTTTCTAGCGCGGGTAGATGGGCTTTCTTTCAACCGATTGACCGTGTTGATCAAATATCCCGTTTGGTAAGCTCTTATTGGAATGCTGATTTTGTTTGATAACTTTCATTCTTTACATTCGACCCTTTGTCTTATTTCCACTTTTAGCTCTTGCCTATGCGCTTTGAGGGGGAGTATGCGGATGTCGTTCCAGAGCAAGTTTTCCTTTCATCTCATCTCTTACGTGACTTTCCAGTTCGTGTTTATAAGGGTGATTATGGAATGTACTGGCTTCGTCAAGGATGGGAAGATTTCATCGAGTCTCATGGACTCGTGGTCGGATCTTCTATGGTTTTTATCCACAGGGGAAATGCCCATTTTGAAATCCAAATCATGGGTTCGGAGGATGGGGATGAGATCGTTGGCCGCCCTCCTTACGAGGACGCGGGTATTTTAACTAACGACTCTTAGCCGTGACTAGCTTTTCTTTCGACGCATTCGTTTGTAAGCAGAGGGGATTACTTCTGCTGATACATGGTTTTCTTTTCCGCGGGCAATGAATAAAAGTGGTGTCTGTCATCCTTTTTTATTTAATATTGAAATTGTGTGTAGGGTTCTTCTCGGTTTTTGTGCGATACAGGCCTGTCTTCTCAGGTCATATCTTCTGTAAGTTTTTTGACCGTAGTGGTTCTGCTCTTCTTTTGAGGATTTCTAAAGGAATCTTTCAAAAGTACGCTCCGTGATCAACATCTCGTGGAGCCCTATATAAGCGAGGCTTAGTTTAGTTTTCCTTTCCAGCCTTTTCTACTTTAATATGGATGCACCAAATGAGACTCCCTGGGCTTTTTATTTAGCCCTGGATTTTGAGGATCAACTGCAAAAACGAGTAAGTTAATTTCTTCTTGCTCTGTTTTTTAAAGATTACTCTTTTTCCTATATCTCATTTGTTCTTATGTTCTTTCAATCGCTCCCCGCTCTTTTTGAGTATGAGACGGGCGTTACAGACCCGACTCAAGTCTTTCTGTCCCTGGGTTCAGCCGTGGATTCCCCAATTCAGATAGTCAAACGAGACTATGGGATATTTTGGCTAGTTGGCGGTTGGAGTGATTTTGTTGCATCCCAAGGGCTAGGAATGGGGACCGTCATGGTTTTCTGCCACCGTGGTGGAGTTCACTTCGACGTTCGCGTGCTTGATGAGGGATCCATTTGTGTGGAGAATGGTTATGTTATGTCGCCACCAAGGCCGGTCATCCTTCCAGATGTGTGATTGCTTTGTTTTTGAACAATGATCCCTCTTATTGCTTTGTTTTTGAACAATGATCCCTCTTATGTTTCAACTCATTTCATTGTACCAGAAAACTTCTATGTAGTTGCTGTAACATTTGCCCGCGTCTTTGGTATATTTTTTTTTTACGCGTTTATGCTTGTTATGGGATCGATGGATCGAATGTTTCCCTTGTGATTGCCATTCGTAGTAATACCCCTCAGAGTCTTTGATTATGTTCATATTATTAAATTCTATCGCTAGTTGATCTGATCTTGAGAAGTCGTGCATTTTGGTCAAGGGAGGGGCACGGAGAAGATTCTAGCATCAACAGACTCTGGTGTTTGTTGGGTCGATTTTTGAGAGATCAGAAGTCTCAACCAAAGGAGCGGCGCGGAGATAGCTCCAGCGTTGGAAGATTCTGACGTTCGTTGGCTCAACCTTGATAGATCAAGAGTCTTCAATCAAGGGAGTGATGCGGAGTGAGCTCCAGAGTCAGTAGACTCCGGCGTTCGTTGGCTCGACCTTGAGAGATCAAGAGTCTCAATCAAGGGAGTGACGCGGAGTAAGCTCCAGCGTCAGTAGATTCCGGCATTCGTTGGCTCGACCTTGAGAGATCAAGAGTCTCAATCGAGGGTGTGACGCGGAGTAAGCTCCAGCGTCAGTAGACTCCGGCGCTCGTTGGCTCGACCTTGAGAGATCAAGAGTCTCGATCAAGGGAGTGACGCGGAGTAAGCTCCAGCGTCAGTAGACTCCGGCGTTCGTTGGCTCGACCTTGAGAGATCAAGAGTCTTGATCAAGAGAGTGACGCGGAGTAAGCTCCAGCGTCAGTAGACTCCGGCGCTCGTTGGCTCGACCTTGAGAGATCGAGAGTCTCAATCAAGGGAGTGACGCGGAGTAAGCTCCAGCGTCCTTTTTAGGGGAATTTGTCATCCCTTGTCATTAGTTACTTACAGAAAACGCCCGCTAACCGCTCATTCAACTTTCTGCGGGGGCGATTATTTAATTAAAAACAGTGTTTCAAAATTACACAAAGTACTTCTTTAGACAGTCAGCATTCCAAGTCTTGTTCAATGTTTCTCCGTTTTCGTTCTTCAACTTGTATGCACCAATTTGGATGATGTCAGCTACTACGTACGGACCCTCCCAATTGGTATCTAGCTTTCCTCTGGTCTGTACTCGTTGCAAGACTAGGTCTCCTTTCTGGAATTGTCGCGGCCGAACTCATTGATTGTGGTACCTAGCAGCCCGTCTTTTGTACTCTTCTGCCTTTAAAGCTGCCATCATCCGACATTCTTCCCTCAAATGCATCTCTACTTCGAGCGCTTCTTCGTTGGACTGTGGTTTGAATCCGACAACGCGGGCCGACGGAATCATTCGCTCAATCGGATTGACCGCATCTACGCCGTAAACCAAAGAAAAAGGTGTCTCTCCTGTCGGTGTCTTCGCGGTCGTCCTGTGAGACCACAGTACTAGAGGAAGGAGTTCCGCCCATCGTCCCTTGGCCGTGGCTCCCAATTTCTTCCGTATCCCTTCCAATATTTGCCGATTGGTAACCTCTGCTTGTCCGTTTGTCTGAGGATGTGCTACGGATGAGAATTTGAGGTTGATATGGAGGTCTTCACAGAAATTGCAGATGGTTTCGCAATCGAACTGGGGACCATGATTTGTGATGATCGACTCCGGGACCCCGAAGCGGCACACTAAGTTCTTCCACAGGAATTTCTTCACTTTGTCAGCAGTGATGAGTCCCATCGCTTCTGCTTCTACCCATTTAGTGAAGTAATCCACAATCACGATTACGTATTTCAATTGGCCAAGCACGGTCGAAAATGGCCCCAAGATGTCCATCCCCCAGAGAGAAAATGGGCATGCACCTCCCTTCATCATTTCCGCGGGCTGATGAATAGCATTCCCATGTTTTTGACATGCGTCACACTTCTTGATGAATCCTTGAACGTCCTGCTTCATCGTTGGCCAGTAGTATCCCGTCCTCATGATCTTGACTGTCAGCGCTCTCCAGCCTTGGTGATGTGCACATATTCTAGAGTGAAGTTCCTGTACAATTACCATCCCTTCTTCAGTGGTAACACATGTCAAATCAGGCTGCGTAAAACCTCTCTTGTAAAGTTTTCCATCGCGGACAGTGAACCTCACTGCTCTTATCTTGATCTGCTTGGCCTCGGGCTTTTCTGTGGGGAGAATTCCCCTCTCCAAATACTCTGCTATAGGTGTCCTCCAGTCGTTTTCTCCGTCTGTCTCAATGGAGAAAACTTCTTTTACAAGACCACGGCTTTCTCTCCTTTCGAACATGAATTTCGCGCCGACCTTGGATGGCATTGTCGCGCCTACCCGTGCCAGTGCGTCTTCTTGTTGATTTTCTTCCCTTGGGACAGCCGTTACTGTGAAGTTTAAAAAGGCTCTTCGCAAAGCTTGAACTTTCCTCAAGTAATCTGGCATCAAACCTGTTTTGGCCTCGTATTCCCCTTCTATTTGCTTCGCCAAGACTTCAGAGTCTGTGTAGGCGGTTACTGCTCTTGCTCCTCGTGACAGGGCTATTTCTAGCCCTGCTATAAGGGCCTCATACTCAGCTTCGTTGTTTGTTGCTTGGAAGGTGAGTTTATAGGCATAATTCGCTATCTGCCCTTCGGGGGATATCAAGGCAATCCCAGCTCCACAACCAGCTTGATTGACTGCTCCATCAACCTTCAAGACCCAACTCCCGTCTTCGGATGACGCTCATTCTTCAAAACTCGTCTCACAGATAAAATCAGCCAGGGTTTGTGCTAGTGCTGCCTTCCGCGGTTTGTATTCGATCTCAAACTCCGACAACTCTACTGCCCACTTCGTCATCCGTCCTGAAAGGCAAGGGGAGTGCAGGATCTGCCTTAAAGGTAGGTTAGTCAAAACTTGAACTGGGTGGTCTTGGAAGTAAGGTCGTAGTCTTCTTGCCGCGAATACTAGGCACATAATCATTTTCTCGATCGGCTCATATCTCGTTTCAGCATCCTACAGTACCCTGCTAACGTAGTAAACCGGATATTTTTCTTCGCGGGTAAGCACTTCTGACGGCCAAGTAGAGGTGTAGAACTTCAAGTCTTTCCGGTCAGTGTAGAGTTGGCAACTTCATCAGGTAATCTTTTATCCCTTCGAAAGCTTGCTGTAAGTCTGGTGTCCACTGGATGGGCCCTCTCTTTTTTAATAGAGCAAAGAACGACAAAGATTTATCCGCAAGACAAGAGCAGAATCGGCTGAGATAGTTGACAGCGCCGTTGAGAGCCTGGACTTCCTTGATCGTTCTGGGTGGTTGCATGCCTTGAATTGCTGCAATCTTCTCATGATTTACATCTATTCCTCGCTGGCTAACCAAGAATCCCAAGAACTTTCCGGAGTCAACGCCGAAAACACATTTTTCCGCGTTCAGATTCAATCCTCCGCGCCTCAGAGAGTCAAAGGTCTCTTGCAGATCAACCGCGTGATCTTCTGCCCTCAAGCTTTTCACCACGATATCATCCACATAGATAGATACGTTCCTTCCAATTTGGGCACGAAAAATCTTATCAACAGTTCTTTGGAATGTGGCTCCTGCATTTCTCAACCCGAATGGCATGACCTGATAGCAGAAAATCCCCTGATTTGTGATGAAGGTAGTGGCCTTTTTATCAAGCGGGTCCATGCGGATTTGGTTGTACCCTGAATACGCATCCAGAAAACTGAGGACGGCATTCCCGGCGGTCTCATCAACCAGCTCATCAATTGATGGGAGTGGGTAGCTATCCTTGGGGCAAGATTTGTTGAGATCAGAAAAATCTACACACATACGCCACTTTCCATTAGACTTTTTGACCAGAACTACGTTAGACAGCCATTCAGAGTCTTCTACCTCCTTAATGAAGCCTGCATCTAATAATTTTTCTGTTTCTTCTTTCGCGGCGAGGGCCTTTTCGGGTGCCATTTTTCTCTTTTTCTGTGCGATCGGTCTGGCGTCATGTTTTATCCTGAGTGTGTGCAAGGCGATTGACGGGGGAACTCCCAGCAGATCCCTTGGTGACCATGCAAAGACGTCTCTTGATCTTGCTATAATATCAATGATGCGTTCCTTCTCTTTGGGCCCTAACGCTTGCCCCAAATACACCTTTTCCTCAGGATTGGGGAATGGAAGGTGAGCCTGTTTCTCGTCAGTGGTTGGAACTTCCCTGGCCGCGGGCCTTACCTCCAGTTCTGCTTCAGTGCGGGTACTTTCTGGATCGGTCTCTTCCACAAGCTCTTCCCGTAGGTTCTCTCTTTTCCTTTCGGTCGTGCTTGCGGCACATTCCTCAATCTACATCACTTCTTTTTTCTTCCTCAGGGAGGTTAGATAACAACTTCTACTTTCTGGTTGCTGTCCGCGGACCTCGCCAACTTCTCCTCCCGTTACAGGGAACTTGGCCAAAAAGTGGTAGATAGAGACCACCATCTGGAATTTGTAGAGAGATACCCTCCCTAGCAAGGCATTGTATACCGTTGGGACTCGGACGACGGTGAAGACTATGTTCTCCATCCTTCGTTTTGGCGCTGATCCAAGCACCATCGTCAGCTCGATGGTTCCTGCGACTGGTATTTCATCTCCGGAAAAAGCAACCAGCGTTCCTGAATACGGCTTGAGTGCTGTTGCTGAGACTCCAAGTTGCAAAAAGGCCTCACATGCAAGTATATCAACAGATGACCCTGTGTCAATGAAGACCCTCTTGACAGTCTTGGTTGCTATCTGAGCATGTATAACCAGTGGGTCAGAATGAGGCATCCTCACATCTTCCGCGTCACCTGCTGAGAATATTAATTCCGCGTGAGGTGTGTGGGCGATTCGCCTGCTCGTTGCGGAGGGTGGTTGCTTCCCTTCCCGTTCGTAATTCTTCCTCTCTTGGTTGCTGGTTCCTGAAAGAGAGGGTCCTCCTGCTCGAGTGTCGATGTATCCTTCGGGCTCTGGGATTCGTTCGACCGCGGACCTTAGCCTTCCTTCTTGCTCTCGGGGAGCCTGATTTACTGACCCCTGAGGGGGTGGGGGGCCATTATGGCGTCCTCATCGCCATCTTCGCCCCCAGCCCCTCCCTCGATTCGGCTGAGGGGCTTCCTCGCGTTCTCTGTACTGGTTGTGATTCCTGTTCTGATGATGAGGATACTCCTCAACTTGCGTGTGACGCTCGACTGGGTGTCGATCGTCCCTTCTGTTCTGGTGGTGCTCGCGAGGATGGTGATCCCGGTCATGATAATCATCCCTCCGCAGCTGATGTGTTCTGTTTCGGTCATTTCCCTCTCTCCAATCATCTCTCTGATGACGATGTTCCTCCCTCCTGTCTGAATTGAGGTGGACCTCGTCATTTTGTCGGTGGTGTCCTGCCGATGGTTGTTTGGGTGGTTTCGCTGCCCCATTATCCTTTCTGAATTTCCCAACCAGCTTGCTGAAAAAGCCTTGTTGCCCGCCATTTGCTCTTGAACTTGACGCGGCTGCTTCCTCTGCATCTATTTGTCGCGACACTAGATCTCTCAATTGATCATAATCCCTGGGCTTCTTTCTAAACAGGTAAGGCTTGAAATCCCCTTCCGCTAGATTTCCCATGAGGATGATAGTCGCGGATTCATGATTGAAGTTTAGGATTTGAACAACTACACTGGTGAATCGGGCAAAGAAATGCCCCAGAGTTTCATCTCCCCCTTGCTTTATGGAGTTCAAATCTAACATGGTCTTCTTTCTCAACCGCGCACTCCTAAAGTGGGACTGGAAGATCCGATTTAACTCAGAGAAGCTGCTAACTGAATTCTTTGGTAGGTTAGTGAACCAAGTTAAGGCAATCTTCGTGAGGGTTGACGCGAAAGTCCTACATAGCATGGCATCATTGTACTCATTGATTCCCATTGCAGTCATCAAGTGACACAGATGATCTTCTGGGTCCGTGGTCCCATCGTACTTCATAAGATTCACATCCCTCCATCGCTTGGGTACCGGTGCTCGGCAAATGTCCTGAGTGAAAACAGAGGGCAGAGCATCAGGGACATCGATCTTCATTTGTGTCGAGCCAGACTTGGTGGAAGTGGATACGTCAGTCGAATGCTCTCCTCGTCGATGTTTGTAGGGCCGCATGTCAACCCCTTGCGCACCTTGATGCAAAGGATCGAATCCTTGACCTGACGTTCCGGGTTCTGGGTTCCCATACTGATTCAGATTGATTGCATCTGCCGCGTTTGGCTGTCCATACGCGTCATATTGCTGACCGTGAAAGTGGGTTCTGTGTTGGCCTTGGTACGGGTATTCATAACCATGGTAGTGCCGCGGCTCATTCATCGGTTGGTACTGGTGTTGAGGATCCGGTGCTGGCTGATAATAGTATTGCGGCACGGGGGCCGGTTGATAGAAAGGTTGAGGCTCAGGCACGTGTTGGAAGCAATAATGCGGCTCTTGCTGTACTCCATGTGGCATGTATACAGGTGGTATGTACTCTGGCGTGTACGCCGGGTAATAAGGGGGTACATATGGTGACGCCCACATGCCTTGTTGTCCCTCCGACTGAAGGACGGATGGGTTGTACATGCTGGTGGCCTCTTGATCTGGTATTATGCTTTGGCTCATTTCATCTGAGTCTTCATTTTTGTACATTGTTCCTGTCTGACAAGAGTCACTGACAGCTTTGTTAGTAAAAAGACTTGGCAGGAAATTCGTTATTTCAGATCTTTAGATGAACTTTCTCATACCCCCCTCTTTGTGAGAGGGTTTTCCTAGAGACCCGTGTGTTCCCAGCAGATCTGATAGCTGCCCGACGGGTCCGCGGGTATGAGGTGTCCATGACCCAAAACATATGTAATTCATTCGTTGATAAATAAAAAATTTAAAGTTGAACCCCTCAGGGTGAGTGGGTTCCCACAGACGGCGCCAGTGATGAAGGCATCCCAAGAAGTTGTATAAGGGGCCCACTTTCGATGGGTCCCCGGGGGTTTAGACGCGAGTGATTGTTTTTATGTTACACGGGCTTACCTAACACGCGAATCGATTTCTTCGCTATTCAACCTGGGCCGCGCTTTTGATCGCGTACATAAATTCTACCGTAACCCCACATCTCTTATGGGAGATCATCCATTTGTTTTTAATGATTTAAGGGTTCATACCTGTCTGCGGAGATTCACCTGAAGTGTTTGCTTCGTCGCTTTGTACAGGATGAGATGCCCTTTCCTTTATTCAGACTTCTTAATTCACCGCGGATTATATGAAGATTCTGCGGTCGACTTTTATGATTCTCTAAATCTCCTTCTACTTTTCTTTCTTTCTTCTGTTTATCCAAAAAACCTCTCCTTTCTCTTCTGTTCATTTCCCCTTTTATAGGGATTGGCCAGAGGCCCCCATCATGACACTTGTCAATCTCGGGTTGACATGTGTGGTCATCGTGGGTGGTGGGCATGATGGACATGTGTCATTGTTTTGTGTTCGCGTCCTCCCTATTTTCTGGGTCTCCCTTGGTGTCGTTTCGCTATATCCGCGTCCGAATCTTCGTCTAATCATTTTCGCATGGTTTCATCAGTGTCAACCTTAATTGATAATTACACTTAAACAATTTCAGATTAATTAGAAAAATTAAAAAATAGTTATCCATATAGTAATTAATATTTACCTAAAAGATTTATATCTAATCTTTTAACGTATAGCATTATTAAAAAAATATCATGATGAAGATCTTTAATGATTTGATTTGAAAAAAAAATATATCATGCAGGATGAAACTTTTTTTAATGTTTGGCCGGTTTTTTTGGGTAGTCTTTGACCTTTTTTATTTATTTATAATTTGAGCAGTTTTTTTAAGAATAGGTGTTAATTTATGTTCTTACAAAATTGAGAAGATTTTTCTAATAGAATATTGAGAAATATATGTATATATATACATATATATATATATATATATATATATATATATATATATATATATATATATATATATATATATATATATATATATATATAGGTGTGTGTATAACAAGGTATAACAAGGTTTGTTACTAACTATAATTAATTTAAATATCAAATTGTTATCAAAATAGTGGTTCGTTATATTTTGATAAGAGTTTTGTTATTATATTGAATGTTATACTTAATTTTAATATAAAATTTATATATAATACTCTCTCCGTTAATTAAAATTTGACGTTTTACAATTCACGCACGCTTTTTGATGTGTTAAAAACTATATAAAATATTAACTTTTTTAACATATTTTTTAAATAATTTCATACTTGTTACTATTAATTATGAATTTATAAAAAACAAATTTAAAAAAATGTTAATATTTCATGTAGTTTTTATCATTCTAAAAAAGCGTGCATGAATAGTAAACGACAAGTTTTAATTAACAGAGGGAGTATGATTTAACAAAATTAATAAGAAAATTTATATATTTTCATTTTTAGATCGTAGGAACGTTGGAATCGTAGGATCAAATCGAGATTTTAATAACATTGATTATAAATTCTATCATTTAGATTATAAACTGGTATAATAAATATAATTTATTAAACAATTGTTACCACGTATTTTGGAGCTTTTTAGAGTTGAATATGGGTACATACCATACCACCTAACTTATCATAGTAATAATATTTGTAAATAAGACACCCTACGTAGTTAGGTACGTAATTGCAAGACAATCAAAGTATATATTCAAGGTATTGATTTTTTATTTTAGTTTTAGGTACGTCATTATTATGAATGAATGTAGTTGAAAGTTAGAAGAAAATCAATAACCCTATTAAAAATTAATTTAAATAATTAATTATTAATTTAATCTTTTGTATCTTATGAGATAAAACTTAATTCATCTAATAACATTTGACTACCACCAAGAAATAAATATGTGATATTTTATTGTGATTTATATACTTTTATATTTTTAGATAACAAATAAAATAAAAATATTTTATTTTATTATGTGCTCTTTATTAGACAAACAAGTGACAAAATAATAAAGATACTGTAAATAAAATTACTCACTTTAATGAGATATAATAAATTATTATTGATTAAAAAAACGCGTAAAAGTGAAAATAATAAATATAATGTTATTATAATTTATATATAAAACAAAAAAATAAACATTATATATTAATTTGCTACAAATCCATTTATTCCTAAGTTCTATAATTTGTAAAGTTACTCAGCTGAATTGAAAACACGGCTAGGGAGGAATAAGATAATTTTTTAAGTTTATCTCATACACGTTTATCATTTTGAATTCGATACCTATCTTTTATCAACAGTATCAAAAACAAATGATGGGTTAGGTACTCCAATGAAAATGTCAAATAAAATAATCTTTAATTATAATTTATAATATAACATATTGGGTTATGGAAAAGGATGAGTTATGTACTCTCTAGAAAGCAAATTAGTATACTCAATCTGCATCAAAATTCTAATTATAAACAATGGACAACGTACTCTAAAATCGATGTTCATATGTATTAGTGAATGATTTATTGTATTTTGAAATCAAATTTTATAATAATGTAAATAGTTATCCATATCTTTAAAAAATTATTTGTTTTTTTTAATGTAAATTTATTAGTGGGGTTATAGACGAAACTGGAATTATTAAATAATAATAATAATATAATATGATAGATTTTTTTAAATTTCGTAAGGTTTATACATTTTTATTAGTTGCAGCACAATTTTGTTTATTTTTATCTTTAAATTTATTAATTATGTTATTTATTTAATTAAGATATTTAATGGATTGTATATTGATTTCCTAAAAAAGTTTTCAATCAAGTTATTTTTAATCTTCATAATTTAATAAAAAAATCAATGATAACATATATAATAAAATAACATTTTTTAAAATATCGCGTAACACGCGGGTAATAAGACTAGTAACATATAATAAAACAGAGCCAATCTAAGACCTAAACTTTGAGGATCAAAGGGAGAATAAGAAATGGTATTCAATTGTATGTTTTAGGGAATCCACCAAATACTATATATATATATATATATATATATATATATATATATATATATATATATATATATATATATAGAAGTAATCTCCTAGGACTCTAAGACCAGATCTTTTTCAAAATGTAAAACTATATATATATATATATATATATATATATTAGTGTAGGTCTCGTCCCGTATACGGGGAGAATACATTAAATACAATATATTATAAATAATTTAGATAGATTCCAATAATAATAAAAAATAATGATCTAAATATAAATTATTTTTTCACCAAAAATTAATATAGATATAAATAAAATTATTTTGACGGATTATTAAAAATATAAATAACTTTTATTTAGATTCTCTCAAAATATAAATAAAATTCACATTTATAAGGAAATTTTTTTCTAATCTTTAATTAATTGAATCTCATGTAATTTAATAGATAATTTTTTAAAAAAAATATTTTAATATTGTTTTTATTAAATATATAGTATATATATTTATTACGTTACTTTAGTAAAATATCTATCCACAGATTGATTGTGGCTACATAATATTTTGATAAAATTTTGGTCTGAAAAAATAATATACATATAAATAAAATAACAGTTATTAAATAATTAATTTTGATATAAATAATTTTTTACACCAAAAAATAATCTAGATATAAATAAAATAACACTTATCAAATACTACATATTTATCTATTAATATTTTTGGTAAGTATAACTATGAAATATTTTTTATTTATATTTATATTTTTGTCAATTAACTAATATATATATATATATATATATATATATATATATATATATAGATTGTGGGTTATATACTTTCTATAATTTATGATAACATATTTTTTTTCTAGAATCAACCACAACATGCTACATAGGATTTTTTTGCTCTAGAATCAATCACAACGCGCCACATAGGACGCTATACATCGGTTTTAGTATATATATATATATACAGACACGAACCTAGGGGTGGGTTGGGCTTTCTTGCAGCCCACCCAAAAAATTTAGAAATTATATAATTAGAAGTTGGTACAGATCATAATGTTGGTATTGTCAAGTTGGTTGTTTTTGAAGCCCGAATTAGGTTCATTGCTACCCACCCGGGATCGATTCCCCCACCTGCCCATATATTTTTATTTTTCAAGTTCCAGTCTATGATTACACAGCTAATACATTAGAGGTGGGCATGGGACGGGACGGGATTGGGGTAATCCCGCGTCCCGTCCCGCGTATTTTTTGCGGGACGGGATTGAATTGTTTTTTTAAATCCCGCCGGATCTTATCCCTCACGGGACGGGACGGGACTTGTCCCTCATAAAAAAATATTCCTAAATAATTCAATAAACTCCAAAAATAAATTATTACCTATACTCTTAAACTCTTACATAATTAACAAAAGTATTACATAATTCCAAATTTTCTATATAATCCTAAAATAGGTATAAATATATGCTACTGTTTTTTTTAGGAAAACCCCTAATGCTTATATTAGCGAGAAAATCCTAAAATAGGTATAAATATATGCTACTGTTTTTTTTTAGGAAAACCCCTAATGCTTATATTAGCTTAAATCATTCTACACTAATGCATCTATACCCAAAGGGAAAACAACATAGAGTTTTTGAAAGAAACCCACTGTTTTTTCTTCTTTTGGTGGGCATAATATGCTAATTAGGTAATCCTATTGTCCAATAATTAAATGTTAATATATATATATAAATAATATTTTTAGATGTTTTTTTATTAATTTTAATTATTTAAATATAATTATATAAATATGCGGGACGGGACGGGATTTACGGGACGAGAACTCTCCGTCCCGCGTCCCCTTCCGCGTATATTTTGCGGGACGGGATTTAATTTTTTTTTTACGAATCCCGCCGGGATCGGGACGGGATGCGGAACGGGATGGGATTTGCGGGACGAGAACTCTCCGTCACGCGTCCCGTCCCACGTATATTTTGCGGGACGGGATTGAATTTTTTTTTTTACGAATCCCGCCAGGATCGGAACGGGATGCGGGACGGGACGGGATTTACGGGACGAGAACTCTTCGTCCCGCGTCCCGTCCCGCGTATATTTTGCGGGACGAGATTGAGGTTTTTTTTACGAATCCCACCGGGATCGGGACGGAATCGGGACGGGATGCGGAACGGGACGGGATTTGCGGGATTTATGCCCACCCCTACATGAGAGCATTTCCAAGTTTCAGTTCCTATATGGAAAGGCTTCTTCCTCATTAGTTTTTTTTTTAAAAAAATTTCTCTTCATTAGATTTATTTGTCTATGGGTGTGTGTGAATAAGTTTTAAAAATTTGTCCATTTTTTCTCGGGTAAATTGCAACTGATATCCCAACCTTTATGAATAGTTGCTTTTAATATCCTAACCTTATAAAATTTCACAAAATATCCTAACATATACCATTAGTTGCACTTAACACCCTGGATGAGATTCTTAAATTTTAAAAATTACCCACATCATACAAAAATTATAAAAAATCACCCATATTCATAAAATGTTTTCAATAAACTCCTAATATATTTTAAAATTTGAAATTAAAAAAATCTCTTACAATTTAAGCCTACCCAACCCACCATCCAAAAATAATTATAACAGGTATATAAAATCTACTCCTTTAAAAATATAATATAATTATTTTAGCATTTACTCATTTAATATTTTAATATAATTACTCAAAATAATTAATTATTTATCTTAAACATAATAATTTTACAAAAATAAAATAATGTAGATTTCAATAAATAAATGGTATGAGATATGATAACCATTTGTAATAAATAGTTACATAATAAAGATATATTAAAAATAATATGGTGAAATTATTATTTTTACCATATTATTTTTAATATAGCTTTATTATATAATTATTCATTGCAAATGGTTATCATATCTTTTACCATTTATTTTTTTAAATATACTTTATTTTATTTTTATAAAACTATTATGTTAAACATTTCTTATAGAATCATTTTTTTAATACCATGAAATTTATATGTGATACATTATAAGATGTTATGTATTAGTTTTAGTATATATAACATAATATTAACCAAAAAGACAATATATATCGTATCAAATAATATACAGGGAATATATAGATGCACAAATCGGCATGTATCGAGATAGACTTATATAAATTTAGATTTTAATTATAATGTATGTTTTTTAGATAAATAATTAATTATTTTGATTGATTATATTAAAATTTTAAACGAGTAGATGCTAAAGTAATTATATTATATTTTAAAGGAGTATATTTTATATATATATATATTATTATTATTTTTGGATGGTGGGTCGGGTGGGGTTAAGTTTTAAGAGATTTATTTAATTCTCTTTTTTTTTTAAATGTATTAGGGGTTCATTGAAAATATTTTATGAATATGGGTGATTTTTTGTAATTTTTGTTTGATGTGGGTAATTTTTTAATTTAAGAAACTCATTTAGGGTGTTAATTGCAACTAATGGTATAGGCTAGGATATTTTGTGAAATTTTACAAGGATAGGGTATTGAAAGCAACTATCCCTAAAGGTTAGAATATTAGTTGCAATTTACCTTTTTTCTCCTCATTAGTTTTTTATTATCTAGGTATGTATATATGTGTTATACATGTGACATTAAGAACTCTTAAAATTTTGTTCATTGTATAAGACGATTTTAGCCTATCCCGATTTTTATTCCTGGTTCCGTGCCTATATATATATCCACGTAATACTATTATAATGACTAATTTATACCATTAACTTTTATTTTCTCAATAATGACTAATTTATTATTTTAATAAAATTACATCGCACTACACCGGAACTATACCATTAACTGTTAATTTTTTTTAATATATATATATTTTTTTATCCAAACAATTAACTCTTAAAATTAAATTTACCAATATCAAAATGTTACCCAACGGCCTCAGAGGCTCAGACTAGTTCCTTTACTATGAGCCAAAAAATAAATATAAATAAAAATAAAAAATAGTTGATTTACTTTGATGTCTCCTGGCCTAAAAGATAACGAAAAGAGAGTAAAGTAAGTCGACCTTCTTCTTAAAATTCTCTGGAGATAGATCCTTCCTTCGTTTCCTGGTTTCGAATTTGGAGCTTTCTCTTATCATCTACAAATGGACAAGTCTCCTGATTTGTGTGATTGGGAAGTCCTCCAAAACTCAGACTCAGATGCCTCCGATTCCGGTACTGAGCGTTTGGTGGATACTGAGCAGCAATTGGATTCCAGTTGCCTTGCCATCTATCAGTCGGATTACTTCTGTTTGGAATCCAACCAAAAGCCTCCCAGCATCAGCGACGATGGCTCTGCCGTCTCCGATAACCCTAGCTGGATAGATCCCGCTTCTGATGCTCCTTTTCCCACCAGGAATTCCGCTGATTTTTGGTCCGACTCCGGTAGTGATCTTTCCTTTTCCAGTAAGCTCAACGATGGTGATGATAAATTGGAATCTCAGGTTTCATCTGCAGCTCAAGTCGACGCCGTCAAATACTGGTCCGATTTAGGGAAATCAAACCCCTTTACTGTCATCACTGAACAATTCGAATTGGGGGCTCAAATTGAGAGTGGTGGAGGTGTGGGAATCGCAATTGGAAGTGAAACAGGCAACAATTCAACAGCCCAAGGGCCTGATGATGATAGTTCAAATCGCAATCTTGTGATTGAGGAGGAGGTGAATCCCAAGGAACCCAGCTCTAGGGTTATTTGGTGGAAACTCCCCCTTGATTTGTTCAAGTACTGTGTCTTTAGGGTTAGCCCTGTTTGGTCCTTGTCGGTAGCAGCTGCTCTTGTGGGCTTTGTGATTTTGGGAAGAAGGTTGTATAAGATGAAGCGCAAGACCCATGCCCTTCAACTCAAACTCATCATGGATGGCAAGGTCAGTTTCTGGATTATTGTTTATTTATTTATTTATGTATTTATTTATTTTTGTTATATCCACTGGATTAGATTAACAGTCGAATATGCCTAGCAAAATTAAGCGGAAACCCCTTGCAGAGGATTATCCCATTTTCCTGACATCATTGCAAGGTTTTATGTCTTCGACCTTTGGGGGATGTGCAATCCATTGGTGGCCTTTGTGATATTTCATTTCCATTGATGACACTTTCTATCTATATAACAGGCAAGTATTGGGTATGGGTGGGTACGAGGGTAACCAGAATTGGAAGGAGTCAACCCTTCCTCCCATTTGGACATTCCCCATTCCAAACTGGGTGATTCTCAATTTCTCTTATGTGTTGGTGATTCCAGTACTTTGAGGCGTACCAAACATGCCCTTATGGACGGTCCTCGAATCATAGATCGAAATTGAACTCTTATCCTGTTCTGATAGGGGTTAAGATTACTGTGTTCGCATTTTGGGGGTTTCTTCTATCACTGCAATTGCTTCTTCTATCACTGAAATTCCTTTGCAACATTTTGGGGGTTTCTTTTCCTCCAATATAATTGATCAGAGATGGTAAAATGCTTCATTTGTCAACCAATGCTAAATACAATAATTGCCCTCCAATATAACCCATTCATTGGTGATTATGCACAAGTGTTAACATCTTTGCTTAGTATGCCTGATGGAACCTTTGGATGTCTCATCAATTGTGTTGCAACTTATTGCTGCTTCTTTTCTTTTAAAATAAAAAAAAATTGTTAAAAGATCTTGAAAATAAATTCTGATTTACAAGTGCTACTGTGCATTGCATATGTTGTTCATCGATCATTTTATATGTATTTCCTAGAAGACATTATCTTTTTTTTTTTTTGATCTGAGCTACAAGACATTATCTTATGTTTTACTTTTCCTTGGCAAAACACCTATCTGCAGAGGGTGTCTCAGTTCATGAGCCATGCTGCTCGCCTTAACGAAGCATTTTCTTTGGTAAGAAGAGTCCCTATTACAAGGCCTTCACTGCCAAGCCCCGGGGCGGCTCCATGGCCTGTGATGAGTATGAGATAGGAAGGAAGCAGCTTATATGAGTCTGCTGCTATATGTTCAACTTCAGCTGTGGAAGATTTTATATATTTTATGGATTTATCCACACGTATATAACATTAAACCCTCTTCTTCTTCTTTTTTTCTTTTTTTTTTTTCATTTTGGGTTTATTGTTATCCTGGTTTCTCCTAGTCAAGTGATGCACAACAAAACCAAGTATACTGTAATAAGATGTTGTTTGTGGTTTTTAAATGTTGTATTTGATGCGAGAGTAGGGCATAGTTGAACATGAACTCACCCTACTGGCGGGTATGTTGCCACTTGCCAGCCATCCCAGCCAACAAGATATTTATGAATTTGTGGCTTTTGTGCTGTAAACTGTAAACATCAGTTGCTCACCTAACCTTGCCAAGTTGAATTATTCCAACTTATCATGATATTTCTTTTCCCTATACAGCTGAAGCATGCCTTGGTTTTGTGCAATATGATCAATTTTATCCTTTTTAACAAGAAAAAATTTGGAAGGACTCTCGCAAGCAGTGTTCTAAATATCGGATATATCGGCCGATATATCGGTGATATTTAGAATCCGCTACGATATCGGCATACCGGGTGAAAAATATCGGTCAACTCTGATATATCGGGTCAATATCGGTGATATATCGGGTCAACGCCGATATATCGGGTCAATATCGGCGATATATCGGGGTTATTTAGAACTGCCAACTTTGATAAGGTAACTTTAGCCTTTATGAATGAAGTTGTTTTTATTTTATCAAGTTTATTTGGTAATTTTGCAATTTAAATATTATTTTTCATGTATATTTTTACATTTTGAATTATAAATATAGTACTTACAGTTAAAAATTAGCGAAACCGATAAATCCGATATATCTCGATATATCCCCGATATATCCCTGATATATCATTTTTACTCCTAACCGATACGACCCCGGTACGTGATATTTAGAAGTTTGCTCGCAAGTTGGTCCAACCAAAGAAATTATATTAATGTGTATCATGAAACTTGAGTTAGTTAAGTTTGGTTTTGTGGTATCTTTACTCCATCTATCAAATTCAGCAATTGATGTTGACAGGATTCATCATAAACCATTTTAGCCTAACAGGGTAGTTTTCACTTAATTCGTTTAGAAAAAAACATGTGATATATGTGTAAGTTTCGAAGCAAACTCGCCTCATTCATCTTGGATCTCCCCTTTCAAATGATATGTGAGGGTTTCAAAGCACTGTCTTGATTGATTTCAGAGGGCAAACGTTTCATCTTATGTTTGCTACATATTTGTTTCCACTCCTTTCATATGCTTGAGCAAAATTTCTCAACTGCTATGTTTAACAACAACAAGAAACGGGACATGGAATATCTTGCATAGAGACATTTAGGGCATGTTTGGCATGCACACTTTTTAATTTAGCTTAAAATTATAATCTAGATAAAAATTTTAATCTAGCTTAAGATTATAATCTAGCTTAAGATTAAGGGCTTCTTGTTTGGCATGACTATTAATTATCTAAGCTTTTTGGAGATTAAATGGTAAAATTACCAAAATGGGTATCAATAAATGAAAGAAAACAATGAGTCTATTTTATTTGATGCATGACTTTATAGCCTGGTCAATTTGGACTGGGCTATAAAGTTTCTTTAAAAAAGAAAAAAAATACATGACTTTATAATCCAGTAACAAGGCGGGCTATGAAACCAAAATCTGTTTTTTCATATTTCTATTTCTCAAAAAGGGGAGACTTATTTATCCTTTTGCTACCCCTAACAACAACCGTTAACAATACAACATTGGACTTTTGAGACACCGGGCATTAAATTCAATATGAATTAGTGTGAAAGCAAGGGACTTTTTACGAGTTTTACCGTTTTGCAGAGTCCCATAAAACAAATAATCGCAGCATGTATAAACTGAAGTACATTCAGATAGATTGACACAATGAAGAAATGATACGGAGATGGTGCGTCTATAGTTTAGGTTCACCATCACAAAATCTGGGAAAATATCCCTAGGCACATATTTTTAACAATAGAATCAATCAAATGGAGTTAATAAGCTGTAGATTTTATCATCGTATATTAGAACCCAAGTCACTTCTGTCCAGGAAAAACAAAGGGATAAGTGCAAGCCACTAATTAGTGAATTAAGCTTCAGAAGGTGTAAACTTTAGCCAATAGATCAGGCATTGCTTCAGGAGGTGAAGAAAGGATCCAGAAACAACACCTTAACTTTGGATGTACTGTGAAAGCTGACCTGCTTGAGACAACTGAGTTAAAAAACCAAGCCCTTGGAAAGTTGACTATGACTGCTGAAGATGTTTGAATTCAGAGCAATCGGCTCTAAGCTCGCTTAGCTTAAAGCTGTATAAAGCTTCGGCAAAAGCTTAGCCAGCATCAGCTTGAAACCAGCAGATGTAGAGTTTGGCTCACTCTTTTCATTTACAGAGGCATCTTTGTTAAGAGTTCCAATCAAGTAGCCCTTCATATATGCATCACAGGCTGACGTGCTCGGATCCGGGCTCGAGCAAAAGGACCGGCGACGAGATTTCCGAGAAGTCAGGAAATTGTGGACAGCTTCTGAGTCAACAGATCAATCTTCAACGATTTTCGATTTCCCGTCCATTGGCTTGGCTTTTGGGGACATACAAGTACTACTTTTGTAGATCTTGAAGTCGCGGTCGCGGATTGGGGCAGATCTCGTCAATCGGATGTCAGACGAAGCAGAAAATCGCGTTTTACCGAGACGTCGCCTGTGCAGAGACGATTCCAAACGGGGCTTGTTTGAGAGGGATTGAGGGGCTGTTTTGGAGGGAAGTTTTGGAGGTGATTTGAGGGTGAAGATGGGGCTGTGGAAGGCCTTAGAATGGTGGTAAAGAAGGGGATGGGGGTAGAGGGATATGTGATGCAAGATCGCTCTCGGCCTCGCACTCCGAGCTCTCTCCAACACTCGATCTTCCGCACTCTCGGCCTCGCACTCCGAGTGTTTCCGACCCTTTGATTCCTTCGTCTCTCACTAGGGAATCACTCTTAGCATCTCATCAAGAGGTTTTATCCGGCATCTCACCAAGATAGATTTTGTTTCTTAACCCGAAACGAAGGAAGCACAAAGCTTAGTTTTTTTCTCAAATTCAACTTCCTTTTAAAACAAATGTCAAGCTTACATATTTATAGGACTTGTATGGAAGCCATAAAGCTAAAAGAAACCAAAAGACAAAAGCAAAATAAATAAATATAGCCAAATGTTAAGTTCGGACTTGGCAAGTGAAAACCCAACCGAACAAGGCTATATTTAGTCTAGTAAAATCCCAACTAAAAGCCATATGTTCGGACTTTTTAAAAAAATAGCTTGGCATCCCCTCTAATTAAGTATCGGTCGATGCCAATTCAGACTTAACTTGTAGCAGAGTGACCGTGTGTGGTGGTGACTGCTCAAAGATAAGAACAGATTGACCAAGTAGGCGAGCTCGAGCTCTTGTCAATGGTGGGGTAGCTCGAGGTAAAAGTGGCTCCTCTTCCATCTCCTCATCGTTAGCATCTTCAATAGCATCCATCGGAGCTCCATCCCTAACATCTAGATCACCAACCCGATCGTCAGATAAGCTAGCTCCGTCGAGGGTCACATCATCCTCCCCCCTGAAAAGGATTCGACCCCGAATCCATCAGCTCTTCAAGTAGCCCATCCCCTGCAAGAAATGGAGCTAAGTCACAAACATTACAAACATCATGAACACCATACTTACTTGGGAGATCAATTCGGTAAGCGTTGTCGTTAATCTTCTCTAGCACCATGAACGGCCCATCAGCTCTTGGCCGCAACTTATATTGCCGCAAAGCAGGAAATCGATCCTTCCGGAGGTGAACCCAAACCAAGTCTCCAACCTCCAATAATAGATCCTTGCGATGCTTGTTGGCCTGGTTCACATACTGTTGAGTTCGACGCTCCAGCTGTAGTCGAACTCTCTCATGCAAAGACTTCACCAACTTAGCCCGGGACTTACCAGCAAGGTCCTCGGGAGACGATAGGGGCTGCGGTGCCAAATCCAATGGTGTGTGGGGATTTCGACCATAAACCACCTCAAAAGGAGACATCTTAGTGGCAGAATGCACAACCCGATTGTAAGCAAACTCGACATAGGATAAACAATCCTCCCACCTGCGCAAGTTAGTAGCAAGCATAGTACGCAATAAAACCCCTAAAGTCCTATTAACTACCTCAGTCTGACCATCTGTTTGAGGGTGGCTAGAAGTAGAAAATAACAGCTTGGTACCCAGTTTAGCCCACAAGGTCTTCCAGAAGTAGCTAAGGAACTTAAAGTCCCTATCAGAAACAATAGATTTAGGCACCCCATGTAGCTTCACAATATGATCAAAAAATAAGGTAGCGACATGAGAAGCATCATCAGTCCTAGAGCCAGCTATGAAATGAGCCATCTTAGAAAACCGATCAACCACAACAAATACAGAGTCATGGCCCTTTCTAGTCTTAGGCAAGCCTAGCACAAAATCCATAGAAAGGTCCTCCCATGGGGCACTAGCTAGAGGTAAGGGGAGGTACAGGCCATTCGGGTTCGATCTAGACTTAGCTTTAGCACAAGTAACACAACTAGCACAACATTTCTCATCGTCAGATCGCATCCTAGGCCAGTAAAAATGATCCTTCAAAATGCCTAAGGTCATAGCAACCCCAAAATGCCCCATCAACCCACCTCCATGTGCCTCTAAAACCAGTAATGATCGAACCGAACAACGAGGCACACAAAGACGGGAGGCCCTAAATAAGTAACCATCCTGCACAAAATAACTACCAACACTAGGGGAACCAACAGATTGCACACATTGACAGAATATATCCTCAAAATCAGCATCAGCAGAGTAGAGATCAAGTAGCATAGAAAAGCCAAGAACACGAGCTTCAAGAGTAGAGAGAAGAGAATACCTACGAGAGAGGGCGTCAGCGACGATGTTGTCCTTCCCCTTCTTGTACTTGACCACATAAGGAAAAGCCTCGATGAACTCAATCCACTTAGCATAGCGAGCGCTAAGGGTGGTTTGGCTCCATAGATACTTCAAGAACTCATGGTCAGTATGTATAACGAACTCACGGGGCAACAAGTAATGAGCCCAAGTCTATAAAACACGAACCAAGGCATACAACTCCTTGCCGTAGGTAGTGTTAGAGTAATTCTCTGTAGCTCCTCCTAGCTTCTAGCTAAAGTAAGCGATAGGCCGACCTTCCTGCATCAAAACACCACCAATACCAACCCCAGATGCATCACACTCAATCTCAAAAGTCTTTGAGAAATAAGGAAGTGCCAGCAACGGGGCATTCGTCAACCACTCCCGAAGTGTAGCAAAAGCCTCTTCTTGCGTCGGACCCCAGTGGAACGACACCCCTTTCTTTGTTAGCTCTGTAAGAGGGGCGGCAATGCTGCTGAAGTCCTTGACGAACCTACGATAAAAGCCTGCTAAGCCTAGAAAGCTCCGTATCCGAGTAACGGATGTTGGTTGAGGCCACTCTCGAATAGCTCGAATCTTCTCAGTATCCACCTGCAAGCCATCTTTACCTACAACAAAACCAAGAAAGACGACAGTATCGGAGCAAAACTGATACTTCTTCAAGTTAGCAAACAAGTGCTCCTTCCTAAGAACTAGAAAAACAGCGCGCAAGTGTTCAGCATGCTCTTCTAAGGACTTGCTGTAAACAAGGATGTCATCAAAGTATACGACAACAAATCGACCTAAGAATGCACGCAAAACGTGGTTCATCAGGCGCATAAAAGTACTAGAAGCATTAGTTAGCCCGAAGGGCATGACCAACCACTCGTAAAGACCATATTTGGTCTTAAAAGCGGTTTTCCACTCGTCACCTTCCTTCATCCTAATTTGATGGTACCCGCTCCTCAAATCAATCTTAGAAAAGAAACAAGCACCATGCATCTCATCTAACATGTCATCTAAGCGAGGAATGGGATGACGGTACTTAACTGTAATCTGTTTGATGGCTCGACAATCAACACACATGCGCCAAGTCCCATCCTTCTTTGGTACCAACAAAACTGGTACGACACAGGGACTCAGACTCTCCCTAATATACCCCTTACTAAGTAAATCCTCTACATGTGACTGCAACTCTTTGGTCTCCATGGGGTTAGTCCTGTAAGCTGGCTAGTTAGGAATAACAGCACCCGACATAAAGTCAATCTGATGCTCTATGCCCCTAAGTGGAGGCAATCCAGCTGGCATCTCATCTGGTAGCACATCATGAAACTCCTCGAGTACTCCTGAAATGATAGAAGGCAACTCCACAGTAGCAGCAGAAGATAAACTGGAACTAACATGTAAGGTAGAACTAGTAGAAGTACAGACAAACAGAAAACAAACATCACCCCCCTGAATAGCATGTCGTACATCTTGAACCCGAGCGACCAGCAAGCTTTGGGGTTCCTTGGGCAGTCCTTGCTCCAACTTCTGCTTTTCAGCATCCTTTCCGATCTTCTTGTGAGATTGGCGGCGTTGTTCCCTAGCAATATAATCAGTGACAACCTCTTGAGGGGTTAGAGGTAGAAGTCTTACCCGCTTGCCTCCAAAGGCGAAGGAATACTCGTTGTTGTAACCATCGTGCATCACACGCTAATCATACTGCCATGGCCTAGCGAGAAGTAAATGGCAAGCGGTGATATGTAGTATATCACATAAGATAGTATCGGCATAAGGTCCGATGGAAAAGGACACCTCAGCTTGGTTCTTCACCTTCAACGGTGAACCTGAGTAAAGCCATTGCAGAGTATAGGGTCTCGGGTGTACCTGAGTGGTTAGAGAGAAACGATCCACGACTTCCTGGCTAATAATATTACAGCAGGAACCACCGTCAATAATAACAGTGCAAATCTTACCTCCGATGGTGCAACGAGTGTTGAACAAGTTCTCCCGATGAGAGGTGTCAATCTCCATCTTCTTACTGGCGCTCAAAGTCCTCTTGACCACGAATTTCTCACCAACTGGTGCTCTAGCAACAAGCTTCTCATCCTCATCCACAACTGGCAGCTCATAAGGGTCATCGAGGCCTTCCACCTCACTCACCACTTCTCCGAACGAGTTAAGGAGAACCTTTCACGGGTTGGGGCATTCTCTAGCATAATGCCCAATCTCATAGCACTTGTAACACTTGAACTCTCGAAGCCTACTGGACTCTGGTCTAGGAGGTGGAGGTGTGGGGTTAGGGATGACAGGACTAGGGCTTGGGTTAGCTGGCGGTCTAACGGTGGAGGGGGAAGTAGGACTAGGGTTAGGCGGTTGGGGACGGTAACGCTGGGGTGGTTCTGAAGGAGATTCAACTCCCGTCCAACGCCTTGTTGAGGACCCTACAGACCTCTTTTTGAGGAAGTTTTCATAGACATTTGTGGCATGATGGAGAGCATCAATCACATGGGTGTGTCGCAGTTGCAACACAATCTCAGCCACATTAGAGTTCAGACCTGCAAGAAACTTAGCAAGAATATAAGAGTCCTCATACCCTGTGCCCGATCGCTGCAAAAGGGCGCGTAGGTCCTTATAGTAATCATCTGGGGATCGAAGACCCTGTTTCAGTTTCTCTATCCTCAGCAACAGTTGTTTCCCATGATCCGCCGGAATAAAGCGAGCTCGCATCAAACATGTCAACTCTCCTCAGGTCGTCACTGGTGGAGCTCGAGTGTAGGCCCGATCTGCTAGTACTCCTTGCCAACATGAGAGGGCATAATCAGTAAAGTGGATGACATCGAGCTCTACTTGCTCCTCCTCTGGATAGCGATGGAAACAGAAGACCTGTTCAGCTTTGACCTCCCAATCCTGATACGCCTCTGGCCCTGCAGCACCAGTAAAAATAGGAATGCTTACCTTGACCCCATGGGTCCGACGTTGACGACCATCCTCTTGTCGTCTCCTAGCCTGGCAATCCTCCCTAGCTTGAGTCCGCTCCGAAAATCTGGATGCATCTGATCTCTCATCATCTGACCGTGGATCATTGCGATGATGGCGATGTCCGTCCCTATGTCCTCTTCCGCCATCTTGGTTCCTTGTTGTTGCAGGAGGCTTGATATGTCAAGTAATTACAAATATAAAGATGTAAATAAATGTAAACCAACTCCTGGCCTAAGCAAATAATTACAAGACTTCCTCCCGTTGTAGTGGAAGGGTAGTCAGGATCGATCCACGAGGAGGCGTGTCAGCGGGATCCTAGTAGCCTTGGAAATTTCACGTCTGCGTCGACCAGAAGCCTCGATTTCGACCTTGGGCCTCGATGTCGACCTCGGCTGTCGATGTTCTCTGCAACAGAAGACCTGCAGAGACAAAAAAACAAGTGGTCGATATCGACTGGTGGGGGTCGATATCGATGTCAGTCCACGAAATCGACTGGCTCAAAAGACTGCCAGTCGATACAGAAGGGTCGATTTCGACATAAGGGGTCGATATCGATGTCAAGCAAAACTCCGCAGCGATGTTCGTCGTCGACTCAGAAAACTGTCGACGAACGCAGTGGTCGATATCGACGTCTGGGGTCGATATCGATGTCTCCCTGCAGTGAGTTAGTTCTTCGTCGGCAAAGAAAGGTCGAAGATTTAAGAATGGAGAGAGAAGCAATGAACAGAAATAACAGTGGGTTCTGGTGAATTAAACTATGTAAAAGGCAACTCCTAGGATTAGGGTTTACCACAACGTTAACCAATGCATGCGATAAGATAAATAAGACGGACAATTGCGCTATTTCACCCGAGGGACAAGCTTTCGTTGTACACCAACTCTTAGGATTACTTTTGCAAATAAACCTAATTGTCTCTACCAATTTTATGTTTATAACTCAAGTTGTTAGCATGAATCCCTTTTCTTTCGATTAGGACTAAACATAGAATTGTAGGAGGAGAGATAGACACAACGATATCAACATCAAATACTTACCTCAAGCGCGCATGGCTAACGTCGGGCTCACCCCGATCCTAAGAGCTTTGGGGAACTACTCGCTTCTCATCATGGAATTCATTGTTGTTTGAAAGGAAGAAACTTGCATTAAAATAAACTCCGAAGCTTTACAACTCAACGTCAACTTTCGCAAACGTCAAACCCTAAAACTTCTCTCTAACTCTAACTCTATTGTCTTGATTGTCTCTTGGATTGGATGATTGGATTATTCTAGGATGATCTAACAAATCAGCCCCTAGGGCTTTATTTATAGGCTACTAATCCTCGCTATCCAACGATTGTAACTCCTATCTAAACTATGAACTCTATCCGAACAATTAGGATAGGTCTTTTATTTTGATAAACTTAAATAACTTAAAGGTAAAAGATAAATAAAACTTCAGCTGCCATCTATCTTGAAAGTATGAGATAATTCCGTGCCTCCTTGAAGATATAGTTCCAATCCGCATTCGAAATCGAGTCTATCTTCTGTCGAGATAAGGGGTCGATATCGACACCGGAGGTCGATATCGAGGTCTCTGTTCCTGCTCGACTTGTTCAGCTCTGGTCGATTTCTATGTTGAGGTCGATATGGGGGTCGATATCGACACTAGGGATCGATATCTGGGTCTAGGGTCGATTTCTACCTCTTCTCAGCTTCACTTGATGTCTATGTTGAGGTCGATATCTATGTTGAAGGTCGATATCTACACCAGAGGTCGATATCTGGGTCTAGGGTCGATATCTACCTCTGCTCAACTTCACTTGGCTTCTCCGTTTTGACTCCGATTTCATCGAATTCCTGCATGGTTAGCTCAAAACTTGTGCAGACCTTATTTCTTGCATTTTAGCCCATTCTTACACAAGTTTATACACTTTTGAAACTTTTCTTTGGAGATCGAATGAAATATGAAGTCAAAAGATGCAATAAACAAAGGTACAAATATGTACATCAAAACACCCCATACTTAGACTTGCTTGTCCTCAAGCAATAACCAAGCAATAACCAACACCTACAACACACCCTTCAAGTCTTCGCCCTTGTCAAAAGCAACATCATAAGCGGTAGCAAAGCAAAGCAAGTGAATTTAACGTCATAGCACATATTTTGGCGATCCATAGGCATATGCAATTTTGATCCAACCTTTTCCAACACCACTCAGTATTGCTCTCACCTTTCCTTTTTCTATTGCAACAAGCAACACTCTCAACTCCCCTTTTCCCAGTGCAGGGGCACGACACTCAAGAACCTGAATAATAGCAAGCGACAACTAGCACCAACAATAGTAATCAACCACCTGAAACCCACCCACAGACAAAAGCAAGCTAGGAGTAGTACTCGAGACAGAATGATCAATAGGACCCAACGAAACACCAAGACACAATAGCAAGCACAATAAGCCTAACGAGCAACCATTGAGCACTTCAACAAGGGCCTTTCGACGAGTATTTACCAAAACCCGCTATGATCCTTAGGCAATGCAAAACAAGTGATCTAGCCAGAGTAAAAATTGAGATTGCAATGTAGGAAGAAACGAAGTAATATCTATGAAGCTCGGAAGGCAATAGCTAATTCACGAACAGATTTCCACTGAACAAGCCAACGTGGGGTTTGAATGTTCACCTGCTTGCTTACACCAACTTGGTTTTTCTTTTTTTTTTTTCTTTTTTTTTTCTCAAGCTGCTTTCTTTTTTTATATAGCCACGAATTCAATGTTCACCTGCTTTTTTTTTTGAAGCTAATTATGTCCCTCAAAACGTTTAATTAAAAGGGAGCAGCTCAAAGATCATGTGATTGCGGTCAACTTCGATTCGTAACGCTCCTAGGCCACTCAAGCAACAAGAAATCACTCACTGATTGCTTCGTTTGGAATCGATAGATGGTCAACAAGAACAAGCAGAAGACAATGCAGTGGGAACAAGAACAAGCACACAGGACACACGAATTGGGAGGACGAAAAATTGCAATCTCTCGGGCATAATCAAGCAAGTTTTGCAAAAACTACGGATTAAGCGAAGAGATAGTAATTCGTACCTCGAAAGCTTGAGGAACCCTTGTCGTTGCTCTGATACCACTTGACGTGCTCGGACCCGGGCTCGAGCAAAAGGACCGGCGACGAGAGTTCCGAGAAGTCGGGAAATTGTGGACAGCTTCTGAGTCAACAGATCAGTCTTCAAAGATTTCCGATTTCCCGTCGATTGGCTCGGCTTTTGGGGACGTGTACGTTTGTAGATCTTGAAGTCGCGGTCGCGGATGGGGGCAGATCTCGTCAATCAGAGGTCAGACGAAGCGGGAAATCGCGTTTTACCGAGACATCGCCTGTGCAGAGACGATTCCAAACGAGGCTTGTTTGAGAGGGATTGAGGGGCTGTTTTGGAGGGAAGTTTTGGAGGTGATTTGAGGGTGAAGATGGGGTTGTGAAAGGCCTTAGAATGGTGGTAAAGAAGGGGATGGGGTTCCGAGCTCTCTCCAACACTCGATCTTCCGCACTCTCGGCCTCGCACTCCGAGTGTTTCCGACCCTTTGATTCCGTCGTCTCTCACTAGGGAATTACTCTTAGCATCTCACCAAGAGGTTTTATCCGGCATCTCACCAAGATAGATTTTGTTTCTTAACACGAAACGAAGGAAGCACAAAGCTTAGTTTTTTCTCAAATTCAACTTCCTTTCAAAACAAATGTCAAGCTTACATATTTATAGGACTTGTATGGAAGCCATAAAGCTAAAAGAAACCAAAAGACAAAAGCAAAATAAATAAATATAGCCATAGTTGCTTTAGTCTAATTAAAATTGGACCCTTTGGAACTTGCATCCATCTACTTTCGTCGGCAGAATACTCACTTATGCTGAATTCAGCAAGAAGATTTTAAAAAGGAGCAATGAATTCTTCCCTAAGGCAGTCCATTGAGACGCATAGATAAACTTTGAAGAGCAGCAGCAGCACAAGTATGACAGTGGAAAAAGAGCAGCAGCACAAGTATGACAGCAAGTCACATTTGATAACAAGTCACAATTGACCAAAAGGCAAAAACAATGAAAAGCAACAATGCACTTCCATTCCTTACAACATATAAGCAATAAAAAGAATTATGATTAAAACTTGTGTTTATGCAGTGCGTGTAAATATGATGTAAGTTTATCCTCCCCCTCGAAAAATGAAATTAAAAAAAAATTGATGTATATAAATTGCAGGGAAAAATATCTTCTCTTATATCATGATAAATGTGTTGTCTAATTCAAATTGTTGCTTGTATGTGTGGAAGTTACTGCTGATCGAGATTAATCAACCTCTATTTTAGTTGATGGTCTATTCACCTTACATAAATAAGTTTAAACAATTTTATATCAATTTTTTTTCAAATAATTATATAGGGACTTCAGTTCATGATGCAGCTCTTATATATTGCTAGATTCAAGTTTATATATATTTCTAACTAGCAGTTTGTATGTATGATTTTAATTGGTAGCTTGGCAGGAAGTTTTGAGAGACTATAAGTAATCACATGCCACATAAGAAAAACCCAAATAATGGAAAAATATTGAGAATTACATATGTAATTTACCCTTCTGTTCATCCCTCTAAAAAACCCAATTTGGTTCATCCCTCTAGAAAACCCCAAATAATGGAAAATTTCCAGCAATACTTCGATTCTATTCATCCCTCTAGAAAACCCCAAATAATGGAAAAATATTAAGAATTACACATGTAATTTACTTCTAGAAAATCAAAAGTTAGATACAACAACCCAATTTGATTATAATTTGTTTATTTAACAACTCAATCTTAACTAAGTAATTCAAATCAGTCTCAGACCATGAAAATCAAAAGTTAGGGTTTTATGTAAATCGAAAATTAGGGTTAATGCAAATCGAAATTGCATCGAGACCAACAGACACTATTACATGAAGAACGTGAGAGAGAAAAAGCTTTGTGGAGAAAAAGAAATTACCTGAAGAACGTGAAAGCGAAAGTGCTTGGTGGAGAAAGCTAAATGGAACCTGCTGAAGACCCTCTATCAACAAAAGGAAATGGATATCAGTGATTTTCAAAAGCAAGCTGAGAAATCGATCGATTGCAACCTTACCGCGAGATCGAAGTTCGTCGTGAGACTCTCATGGAAGGAGCTTCATGAATCGATTTCAAAAGCTTATGCGAAGACGGAAATGAAGACGGTCGACCAAAGCTGCTTCTGTGAAGACTGAAATTGAAGACAGGAGAGGGGTAATTCCGTCATTTTCCATGTTGAATGCTCTACAAATTTCATCGAAAGCTTGCAGATGGGAGCGGCGGATCAAAAGCTTTCCAAGCGGTTGAGGGAGATGAACGCAGAGCGTTTCTTAAAACGCTGTAACCCTGCCAAACATAATTATGGAGAGCGTTTTCCTGGAGAAATGCAAAACGCTCTAGCTAACCCTCTAAAACGCTCCTGCCAAACAGACCCTTAAGCTCTCAATCACATGGCACGGACACGTGGCAAAGATGAAGATTGTCACTCATCCAGTCACCCCTCATCCGTGTGTGTAAATTGATTGAATAAAATATCGCCCATCTCAACCACTCACACGGTCACACGGGTAGAGATCACTATCGTCTTCCCCTCCACAGACCCATACCACACCAGACACCAACTAGGTTAGGTACTTCAATCTCTATTCCTTTGCTTATTTCACCCTTTTTTTTTCTTCGGATTGTTTTCTTATTCTGAATTGTTTTTGGTATGCATACTTGCAAATATAATTGGCGCAGTTGATGAAATAGAGGGTAGTAATTTGGGCAAAATGGAGACCTTGTAAGAAGCTAATTTAGATGAACTAGAAATCATAATCCGATTTCGGTAATTGGGAGCCTTTTGGTTTATCTGGATCACTAATTTTGAAAACAAGATTGAAAAATTCAATCTTGGGATTGTTGGCATACTAATTCATGATTCGATGGACCCATTTTTTCTAACCATAGAGTAGAACTTCTAATCCATGGAAATTATAGGCCAAACCCTTGCTCTCCACCCTTGGATTAAGTTTCTAAAAGCTTGTTTCTCACTTGCAATTATTATTTTTTGGTGAAATAACGATTTGATCGATTGCGTTTTCATCGTTGAAATGAAGAACATCCAAGATGGCGAGTTTGCACCTCGGAAGACCTTCTCTTTCGTTAAGGAATTTCTCAGTTTCAGCTTCGTCTAATGCTATTCCTCAATTTCTGTTCACAACTTGCGTGCTGTTGATGCTTACTGATCATCTGTGCTCATTCAGGGAGTCTTTCACCGCCCCAGTCAAAGGGGCCGGTGATTTTGGAGATCCCGCTAGATCAGATTCGGAGGCCTTTGTTGCGCACAAGAGCTAATGGTCCAAAAAAGGTGCAAGAGCTTATGGATAGCATTAGCCAAATTGGCCTCCAAGTACCAGTAAGATTCACAATTTCCTTGCAAATTATGATGTTAGAAATTATTTAGTGTTTGAGCTCAGCTTTCAAGTCAATTCCCTGCTCTGAAATTTGGAATCTGGATTCGAAGATTGAAATGTGGTTAAATGACTCATTGGACTAGACATCTGCCTTGATCATATCCTTTGGTTTCGCCATTTTAGCGCTTCCTGAACCTCTACATTTGAGTGGCCTCAACTAGATAATGTTAACCAATGCTTTCTGAAGGAGGGAAAATTGTTATTGGAGTAATACATTTCATGGGTTAAATGACTGAACAATTACCCAATTTCCGTAAGGCATCCATTTGTTACCTCATACTTTGCCTTGTGCTTGCTCTGTATAAACTGTTTTACTTCCTTTGCCTGATAAATTATTCATTGAGCTGAAAACTGAAGCTTGTATACATGTCAGATTGATGTTCTTGAGGTCGATGGAGTTTACTATGGTAAGAATCCGAGGCCCAACCAATGAATCTTTTATATTGTTGAAAACTATTTCCATATCCAATTAAGTGATATTATGAAGATGTGTTGTGGCCTTAATATCTCCATTTAGGTTTCTCGGGCTGTCATCGGTATGAGGCTCATCAGCAGCTTGGCCTTCCATCTATCCGGTGCAAGATCTGAAAGGGGACGAAGGAGACCCTAAGGTACATTATATTATCTCTGTGAATCAGTTGTACCCTCATTTTGAAGCTATAATTCATAGGCTGAGTACACTGATCAATTCTTAACTATACTTTTATTTTAAAAAACAGGCACCATCTGCGGTGATCAAATTTGGGTCTTCGACAACAACCAAGATGATTTGCTACAGACCTGGATTGAGCAAAGCTTAGACATATGTAAAGCCAACCTCATACTAAATATCAGGCGTTTGGTTAGTATATTGAGCAAAGCTTAGTACATTTTTAAGCCAAACCAGCTCTCTTCAACAATGTAGAACGCACGGCATGAGATACAGCCACCAGTGCACCACCCACAGCCTGAGCCAGGCCAACCCAGTCTTCTTGTTCCTTTACTTCACAGGCTCACCCTAATGTGACGATAATTAAAGGATGAAACGAACTGATGAAACTATAGAAGATGGGAGTTACAAAACAAGAAGATAAAGATGCATATGAAGAGAGGGGAAAGGCTTCAGAAGGCACAGATGTACATGTTGGAATTAACAGAAGAAAGAAGCTTATATAGACGGCTTAAGAAATGACACGTGAAGTGACTATACAGATAGTCACTTCACGTGTCATATCTTAATGGAATTATTAGTCAATTAAAGCCCCATAAATAATCACCAACAAAAAATCCAGATTAGTTTTTCAACTAGGATGATAGGTTTTTGCAAATGAGATAGTAGTATATATCTTAAACAGAAAACTAGATCACATGTTCCATGAAAACCTCTTGGGTTGGTTCATATATAATGGCCTTATACTCGAACAATTGGAATAGCACGTAGCGGCTTGGCCCTACCCAACGTGATCATAACCACATCCTCCATGTCCAAATCCTTTGAATCGATTCCGCCTTCAAGCTTCCAGTCGAAGCAGTTTATCACGGAGCCCAGCACCGCTGGAACCATCCGTAGGGCCATGGACACCCCCAGGGAAGATTCTCCGGCCAGCCCCGAATGGTATCATGTCACAACTTTGGCCTCTAAAGTCGTGACCCACGTCCAAAAACCTGTCGGGAATTAAGGCTTCTGTAATGGCCCAGATTATAAATCCGGGTTACGTTTAGAGGGAAGAATTATCCCTCTGCCAGATCTTGCAATCCAAGTACGAGCTGCTTATTTATCAACTTCAAGTTATAACCCTGTTTATGTCTTAAGAATTTAATGAAGAAAAAGGGGATTTCAAACCCTCGAGACAGTCAAAAGACATAAAACGAGAACCTGTCCTAAATCACTAGTGAAAACTCAAAAGAGATAAAATGAGTTTAAATCAATATAAATACAACATGTTTCTAAATGACAAACTTAACCAAAACATTTGTAAAGTCAAGCTAGAATAGGTGAAGTCTTCTTAACACTCTCGTCCCGTGAGAAAACCCCTCCATAGAAGCAGTTCAGCAAGCAAAGGGAGCGGGTACCTGAAACTATACCACAAGTCAAGGTCGAGCCACTCATGCGGGACAGGAAGTCCTTGCTGAGGTCATATAATACGCCTATACCTAGAATAAAGGATGCTCTAATGCATTACTGGAATTTAAATCACACAAGCATGCTGACAGTTTATATAATGCAGAAAGCGATAAATTGGATCCACACAGAATGCCAAGTGGCATATCCCTCTCCTACCTCTGCACCCCTTCCAGTTAGTGCAGAGACTGGCTAGTTCGGTGCTATAGCATAGCAATTTCCTCGTGGTGGTGCACAAACCACGTCATCATCATATCATATCATCTCATCGCTTGCCCGATGGTGCTGGGCTATCATATCATGCTCATATCGACTCGATTGACTAAGGGCAAACCCGATGGAACTGGGCTACCCTATAACCCTAGCAGAGACTCTAGGACTATCACAGATAACGGCCGTTCTGTTTCAAACGCATAGAGAATAGGGATGCTCATTCATAAGTGCAAGTCCTAAGCATGATACTACATGACATGCTTTTATGCATATGCAACACCTACATACTATATGACACATCAGGCATGAGGTCCAATCACTTGAGCAAGCCCCGGAGGACTTACCTGGAGTCTTCACATCCAATTAGCCAGGAACAAGCCACTCACAGAATCATCCATCAGCAAATAAGCCACTCAGAGAATCATCCAATCACACTAGCAAGTAATAAACAAGGAATAGCTCATCAATACATATTTAATCAACACACAAGCAAACTGTCAAGTCAACACGGGATTAAATAATATTTTATTCAAGTAGCTAGCATCCTTAACATGCCCATTATATACCATCTCACATCCCTTATCAATAAGTCATAGCTCATATATCATTTCATTTCCATCAAATTAAATCAAGTGGGTCAATTTCTCGAGTTTTCTCAAAAACTCTTACATCTCAAGTCCAAATTGCATACTAGTGCATCTTAAAACCTCAACAACTTTATTCTCATAAAGCTCACTTAAAAATTTCTGAAAATACCTTACTTCAAATCAAGCTCAATATTTCCTTAACCAATTCCTCAAGTATCATATATTCATTCATATTTAAGGACTAAGCCATGATAAGTCAACATTTCTAAAATCCTTTATGAATTCAATTATCACTAAATCAATCAATGAAAGCTCGAAGTCAACACAAGCAAGATTAAAACATAACAAGTCCTCAAGGTATCTCTTTATCTAAAATCTCAACTTTACTTATCAAGACAAGTTATTAAATCATATCTCAAGGTATTGACTACTAAACACATGATTATAACCTAGTAAGAATTTATCATTATCACAATAAGATCTTATTAATATAGATATAACTTAAAGGATTATTTTCCTTAGCCAAAAAAAATTTAGCCAATAGACATAATTCTATAAGCATATAACAACCAACATCTCATCTATACTCACGCTTAAGATTTAGGTTTCTACAAGAAGGATCTTATCTTATTTAAATAAGTGGTTTTTCTAAATAAACATATAATCAACAATAATAACCAATATAGTTCAACAACTTCAAGCTTAGCTAATTTACCCTTTTTAACAAGATCACAAGACATCATAAATTCTCAAAATATATCTAAAGGATTCTAACCTCAATTGTCAAGTTAAGCCATTGAATTATATCTCAGATAGTACCACATTACTCAATTCATTATAAAATTAACTCCACTAACAAGCTGACAAGGAGGGTTCTACATTCGAAACAACTTAAGGTAACTTAGACGGTTTATTTAACACGAGTCCGTATCCATTTTCTAGCCTACTAAGTACAAAAGATCTACCTAGCACAATTTTAATTTCCCAAAAGTTATGATAGTCGCTTCTATCCATAATCACACAATTATGGTATGTTACTCGTTCATTTCTATTCTAGTAAAGACAAATTCGATCCCTCTATGAAACTTAATAAATAGGTCGTCCTATCTAAACCTTTTTTTATTCGATTGGCACAACAAAACAATACTAATATCAACAATTTCCTTTAACAAGCAATCTCAATCAATCTAGTTAATGGAATTGGTCCAAAACGTCTCCTAATATATCAATTTGGTCAACTTAACATTACCAACTTCATTTTAGTAAGTTGACAAAAATCATGAATCAACTTATTCCTCATTACATCAAATTCAAACTACTCTATCAAGTAATAATTTTTATTATCAATTTACAGTTTTATTACTTTTAGAAGCAAGATGATGTTCTCAATTTGGCGAACCCAACAACAAAAAACACAAATCATCATCGCAAATCCAATTGCTCAAATTCAATCTAAGATTAATCATCTAATCGAGTCTAGTTCAATCGAAAACCAACCGAGGTTAAAGATAGAATCATAGAGATTATACCCCACTTCTTGAACATCAACTGAAAGAGGGCTAGGGGTTTAGCAACGGAGCTGTAGATGCTGGTGGAGGGTCATCGAGGTAGCTTGATCTCGGTCTGGCAGTTCATCGGCCCTGGCATTGGCTCCGGTCAACCAGGTTAAGCAAGAGGGACGAGAGAGGGGAGCGAGGGCATGACTGCGTGAGTGTCGACATTGGGAAGAAGAGAACAAGAAGAAGAGTTCCTTGTCGAGGTGGTTGCCGGCCTTAGTGCTCGTCTCCGACCTTAGATTCATGGCTCTAGTGAGGCAGAGGTGTCACCCCCTCTATGGTCGACAGCGTCTCAGCAGAAGGGCTCCGACGAGGCGAGGCCGGAATGGCGCCCGGAACAAAGGAGGGAAAGAGGGGACAGATGGAGGACGTCAACTTCATGAGGCTTCGGATTCGCCGTCGATGTCGGCTCCAAGTCCGACTGGCATAAGCGACAGCGAGAGATGCGAGTGAGTGAGGAGGAGGTGTCTAGCAGATCTGGACGAGGGAGAAGGAGTGAAGACTCGCGAGAGGAGAAGCAAGCGCGAGGACAAGGACGATGCTGAAGGGAAGGGACGACATGGACGGAGAGAACCATGGGAGAGGAGCTCGAAAGCTTGAGCATTGTGTGAGCTGCGTTTTAGATCTGAGAAACGTAGGAGGAGAGAGTGAATAGGGGTGAGGGGCGGCTGTGAGACTTATATACGCGGGAACTAGGTTTAGCTTTATGTTAAGGAAATTACAAAAGTATTCCGCTGTTTCTCGGTTTAGGAAATATTCACACAATAAATAACAAAATTCAACTCAATCAATTTTATTTTATTTAAATATGCCATAAAATTTATCATACTCGCCTTGACAGGTTCAAAACAATATTTATTTCTTTGAAATCGGATATACGCCGGAATTTGATTTGAATAAAATAGAAATCATTTTGATCGAGGACGGAGATTTCCAAAATTCTCGAAATCTCATAAATTTAATATTTAATTTTTAATCATAAGTCATAAAATATTATTTTAAAATGTCGGATCTTTACATCATCCACCTCTAAAAACAAGTCTCGTCCTCGAGACTAAAATCCTCTTAAAAGCAACAAAACATTTCAAAAACTTGAGTCAACTCCTCCTACGTTAGTCAACCAGATTTTCAAGGATTCAACAAGCAATTTATCCACCTCTAAGGGCTAGTCCCAGATTCTACTTCCTAAGTTCATTTCTCATGATCAGTCTCAACATCAAACTCAAATACTAACATATCTTAAATATCATCATGTCAGAATTCATCATCAGCAGATCACATCATTAGCACACCATGTAATCACATAAAGTCGAACATTTTTATCTATTAGAAAAGAACACAATCTTCATAAATAACATGTGCACTCAGAAGGGAAAGCATAAATCAGCATCGTAAAAGTCAACATGTTGGCCCACTACGTTTCTGCTACACCACTTTGGTCAAACTAAACGACCCCCTCTTGATCACACCACAGAAGATTATACAAGGATGACGCAAGACCTAAGTTATAACTGAAGGAAAGAGATATTAAGGGACAATTTGTCTAACTTTGGACACGAAGATAGACTCGGATAGTATCTGGTAAGACAAAACATGAGAATTTCGTCGATGTCCATGGGAAACCCTTAAGGTTACGATCGTATTACTCAAAATCATCATTTAACACACCATGTCATAAACACATAACGTTGTAATTTTGCACACTAACATTGACCTATCTCAGGAGGCAATGGCAATACGATTTCAATGCCATAATGTGTGGGAAAGCACAAGGTACAAAACCTATCATGATCATAGCAATATCAATACATATACTACTATCAAATCGAATCCTCACAAGAAAGGAGTATCGCCTATAATGACTAGGAATTGCTATTAAGGTTCAACATTTATGGATATACACAAGATAGATCTAACAATCCGTTGCCCGAATATACTAAATTGATTCAATGCATGCGTGAGGGAATCCTATATGCCACTAAGGTGTAAGGAAACTAAACATAACATATAAGGAATAGCATCAACATATCTTAACGTCACGGAAGAAATATCATATAGTTCACTGGCAAAAGACAAGTGTGAAGTGTGTGCTTTATGCATTTGTGTCACCAAGACATACATCAACACGTATTTCATACTACTATAAGCTCAACATGGTAGATGGTATAATATCAACAATTCTTAAGCAGAATGTGGTGCATAGACATGCAAGTGCAATTTAAACTATAGGGGTGGACGTGCGAACATACGGGGCTTAAAACTATTCATGCATAACGAGTATAGAAAAACATCATGAAATAGGTAAAAGTGAGCATGTGCAATATTATGGCCTACACATGGTACTATCCATGTAAAATAGAGTATGACGGTGTCGAAAGATAACATATTTCTCAAATGATAATATTCAAAATGCATAAGTAATCATAACTTCATAAAATCATATCACAAGGGCAAATATGCAAGATAGGTACACTACCCAAACCCTATTACAAGAGTGATCATACAGATAATGTAAATAGTGCAATGAATCATGTATCATATCGTTGATGCGAAATCTCTACATATTATCGATAACATATGACAAGGGGTAAGTACATGAATATCTACTTTATCAACAATTTAGATGATACACGATAAGTCGAACCACCCATATCATAAGAGTAATCCTATATATAATATAGAGAGTGCAATAAATCACATAATCATATACTCAATTACTTAATTACCAATTAATATTTAATGACATATGGCAAGATGTAAGCATGCAGAGCTGTGGTCTAACCACTAACATGAGGATTCGCAACCAGTCAAAACAACTATATAACCACACAACATGAAAATAGGTGAAGTATAATCGAGAACGATGTACCTAAAACGATGATGACTAAGCATGGATATATAGAGTATAATGACATAGATATGCATACCAATTAAGATACAAATAGAAAAGGCACGGACCAAGCCATCATGAGTCATGGAGTAATCATAATCAATCAATGTTATAATTAGGACATGAATCCAAATAATTCTTTATTCAAAAGTAGAGATCACATAAGAGTAGCACGCAACACAGTATGAGTGCACATAAGGAGCATGAACAACATACATGACAATCACACAAAATAAGCCAAAATGATCAGTGAAAACATACCAGGAGCCTGAGAGGGATGTAAAAGAAAATAATATGACCATGAGACAGGAGTAGCTACCTAAGGTTACACGAAATGTCGTGATACGCATATACATGTAACAAGGCATGAATATTTCAAGTAACTAAATACAATGTCATATCAAGTAATGGATGCTCAAGCGTGACTATCTGATAATATTTTCCAAGCACGGAATACTATAAGAGGATTGTAACGGCCCAGGTTATAAAACCCGGGTTACGTTTAGAGGGAAGAAATATCCCTCTGCCGGATCTTAGCAATCCAAGTACGAGATGTTTATTTATTCTCTTCAAGTTATAATCCTGTCCTAATACAACTAGTCAAAACTCAAAAGAGACAAAACGAGTTTAAATCAATATAAATATAAATTGCTTCTAAATGTCCAACTAAACCAAAACATTTATAAAGTCAAGGTTGTACGAAATCTTCTTAAAACTCGTCCCATGAGAAAACCCCGCCATAGAAGCAATCAGCAAGCAAAAGGGAGCGGGTACCTGAAACTATCCACGAAGTCAGACCAAGAGACGCATGCGGGCCCTAAAGACCTCGCTGAGGACATATAATACACCTATACCTAAAATAAAGGATGTTCTAGTGCAGTACGGAATTTAAATCACACAACAATGCTGACAGTTTATATATATGCATAAAATAATTAAACGGATCCACACAGAATGCCAAGTGGCATATCCCCAATCTCCAAATCTGTGCCCACTCCGGGGTCATACATGTCTGTACCCAACTCCGAGGTAGGACGCTCGGTCGGTGCCGCAGCCATCATATGTCCGTACCCAACTCCGAGGTAGGACGCTCGGTCACCGCCGCAGCCATATCATAATATAAGACTCGGCTGGGACCGAATCGATATGAAACACGAATGCCCCAATGACCCTAGCAACGACTCTAAGGACTCACAGATAACGACCGTTCTCTTTTCAAACGCATAAAGAATAGGGATGCTCATTTATAAGTGCAATTCCTAAGCATGATACTACATGACATGCTTTTATGCAGATGCAACACCTACATACTACATGACACATCAGGCATGAGGTCCTGGTTACTGAGTAAGCTCCCGTAGGAAACTTACCTGGAGTCTTCACATCCAATTAGCAAATACGCCACTCAGATAATCATCCATCGGTCAACAAGCCACTCAGAGAATCATCCAATCACATTAGCAAGTAATAAGCAAGGAACAGTTCATCAATACATATGTAATTAACACACAAGCGGGCTTTCAAGTCAACACAAGATTCAAAAATATTTCATTCAAATAATCTAACGTTCTCATCATAACAATCAATCTTAAGTAACCTTGTTCCCATCAACTATGCAACTTAGTTCAAACCCTTTTCAAGATCATTACTCAAACCATCTTACTTCAAACCAAGCTCAGGTTTTCCTTAAACATTTCCTTAAGTAATTCATCAATTATCACATCCTCCGATACTCAACAAAATCATAAGTTCCCAAAATCAGGGATCAACAAGTCTATTTTATCAAACTCGCATAATAAATCATGCTCAAAGAGTAAATCAAGGTAAGTCGACAAGAATCTCTTCTATCAAATCACGTTCTCAAGTATCATATATTCATTCATATTTAAGGACCAAGCCACGATAAGTCAACATTTCTAAAATCCTTTATGAATTCAATTATCACTAAATCAATCAATGAAAGCTCGAAGTCAACACAATCAAGATTAAAACATAATAAGTCCTCAAGGTATCTCCTTATCTAAGATCTCAACTTTGCTTATCCAGACAAGTTATTAAATCATATCTCAAGGTATTGGCTATTAAACACATGAGCATAACCTAGTAAGAATTTATCATTATCACAATAAGATCTTATTAATATAGACATAACTTAAAGGATCATTATCCCTAGCCAAAAAGATTTAGTCAATAAATATAATTCTATAAGAAAATAATAACCAACAACTCATCTATACTCATGTTTAATAGCTAACTCAAATTATTAACCAATTTCTTAACTTAAAAAGCATAACAACAAGCTTACAAGTATAACAAGTTCCCAAGATGCCTTTTATATAACCTTATACACTTGACCATACCTTAGCTACTCTTATAAGATTTTGCTCATGAAGTACACTAGCATCCTAGGGTAAGTTGATATTTCCCGAAATCCTTTCCAATTTCAAGTATAAGAATTTACTCAACAACAAGAACTACAAGCAAACTTAGAAGCATACGGGCATAAGATTACGAATCCAATTCCAACTCAAGTAGATCAAGGTAGTAATTCTTTAACCACTTAACAAGTCAAGACATATAATCTCCTCACTTTTATACCCAACATATGTTACAAGGTTTCTAAGACTTAACCCTAATCTTAACAGGATTGCATATAAAGCACACAACAAGGTCACAAGACATCACAATTTCTCAAAACATCTTTTAATCATCTTAGACACTTTAACTATATCTTAATTAACTACACTTATAAGTTTACTTATCCAATCCATTTATCAAACAACATTCACCACGATACATTACATATTTTCAAGTCGATTTCTATAAGAAAAGTTATAACTCATCTCCATCTTAATCTTATAACATACGTTATCTAATTAGTGTACCAATTTAAATATACTCACAAGTAAACACCTATCTAGGTCACATTACATCATTATAATCAATTTGAAAGTCATTCCTTGACTCAATAAGACAATTAAATATACCTATTTTATTTAATTGAATAAAAGCAAAGAAAGAGGCAAGAACCACCATGGCAATCGGCAAACACAACTAATCACAATGGCAATACCACCTCAATAAATCGATTCAAAAAGAATCTTATCCAACTATCTAAGTTTAATTAAGGAAAAATCCAAAATTTTATACCCCGTATTGCAACGGCGCTAGCAAGGTTCGAGCTCCTACTTCGGGCTCGTCTTCTTCTTCGTGGTGTCACAACTCCGGCGTCAGGGCTACTCACAGGAGGAGGTATGACGCAGGGCTTGGCTCGTCGATTTTGATGTCGGACCCATCCTCTTCATCTAAAGAGAATAAGCAGAAGAGGGACGTAGTGCTCGCGTCCTAGCACCGGTACCGTCCCTGGTAGCACTGGTCGGCGCAGACGGCCTTGGTCGAAGCTCCTAGTTTGAGGGAGCGTTGTTCCAGCTTCAGGATGATACCCTCTTCGCCACGACTAGAGAAGGGATAGGAAAGGCGAGAGCAAGAGGAGAAGGAAGTCGGTGCATTGGTGGCTCTTGGGATCCGAGCTCCGAGTAGCTTCGTCGACGACCTACCCCGACTCAAGGTATCTTCAATGGCGGCGACAGAAGAGCGACAGGGAAAGGCGAGAGCAATGGAGGGAGCGAGAGGTTGAAGGTGAAGCAGAGGAAGGGTGAGAGCGAGAGAATGAGCTCTCAAATCTAGCGAAGTCGTCGGATCTGTCTCCCCCGGCCCCCAAATGAAGCGGGGTCGATTGAGCTCGGCGGTGTCCTTCGATGGCAAATGGAGGAGAGGGAGTTTGAAGCAAGGTCGAGAGAGAGCTCGAGCTCAAAAACGGGGAAAATAATGCCATATCGGGAGTGGGAGAAGCCATGGGTGCGTGGAGCTTGAGGTTGATGGTGAAGGGCGGCCGGGAGGATGAAGATCCGATGGAGCTGCTGCTCCTAGATCTGAAATGAACAAAAAGGGGCGACTGTACAGTAAAAGAAATGAGCAAGGGTTAGGGCGGAAGTGGGGTTTATATACCCGGAGAATTAGGGTTAACATATTAGGGAAAAATTATAAAAATCATTCCGCTATTTTTTTTGCAAAATCCTATCACGATAAATAACAAGATTTAAACCAACAAATTCTGTTTAGTTCAGAATGTCATAAGAATTGTCATACTCGCCTTATTAGATTCAAATCGATATTCATAAAATAATATTTTAAATTTCAGGTCTTTACATCATCCACCTCTAAAAACAAGTCTCGTCCTCGAGACTAAAATGCTTCTTAAAAGCAACAAAACATTTCGAAAACTCAAGTCAGCTGTTCTTATGTTAGTCAACCAGATTATCAAGGATTCAAAAAGCAGTTTATCCACCTCTAAGGGCTCACCCCATATTCCACTTCCTAAGTCCATTCCTCTTGATTAGTTCCAATTTCAAACTCAAGTATTAATATATCCAAAACATCATCATAGCTCCATCATCACATCAGATTTCAACATTTCCAAGCTCAAGATATCAACATATCAGAATTTATCACACTATGAAATCCCATTATCAACACATCACATCATTAGTAGATCATTTAATCACATATTTCTGCACCTTGTTATCAATCAGAAATGAACACAATCATCATACTCACACATCCACACCAACCAGAAAGGGCACAATCAAGCATCATGACGAGCACAAAATCGGGCAAATGAAATGCGCAACTCTGATTAATCTAGACGACCCACTATTGATCACACCATAGACAGCTGTACAAAGATGACGCAAGGCTTAAGCTAAATTGAAAGAAAGAGGCACTAAGGGACAATTTGATTAACTCTTGACACGAAGATAGACTCGTATAGTATCTAGTAAGATGGAACACGAGAATTTTACCGATGCCCATGAGAAACCCTTAAGGTTAAGATTGCATCACTCATATCATCATATAGCACATCAAGTCATAAAACATACAACATTGTATTCTTGCACACTAACATGGACCTATCTCAAGAAACAATGGCAATACGATTTTAGTGTGAGTGACATTACGTGTGATCAGGTACAAAGTAAATAATCTAGCGTTATCAGAGAAATATCAATACACTTACTGCTATTAATTCACTTACTCACTAGGAAAGGGTATCACATATAATGAATAGGAAATGCCATTTAGGTACATCACTCATAGATATACACAAGATAGATCTAATAATATGTTCCCCGAATATACTCAATAGATTTAGTGCAAGCTTGAGGGAATCCTATATGCCACTATGGTGTAAGAGAACTAACAAAACATGTAGGGAATAGCATCAACACGTCCTAAAAGTCACGAAAGAAATATCACACAGTTCACTAGGAAAAGACAAGTGTAAGTGTGTGCTTCATGCATTTATGTCACCAAGGCATACATCAACACCTATTTCATACCACTATAATCTCAACATGGTAGATAGTATAATATCAACAATTCTTAAGCAAAATATGATGCATAAACATGCATGTGCAATTTAAACTATAGGGGTGGGGCGAACATACGGGGCTTAAAACTATTTATGCATAACGAGTATAGAAAAACACCATGTAACATGTAAAAGTGAGCATGTGCAATATTATGGCCTACGCATGGTACTATACATGTAAAATAGAATAGGATGGTGTCAAAAGATAACAAGATTTCTCTAATATTAATATTCAAAATGCATAAGCGATCATAACTTCATAAAATCACACAACAAGGGCAATTATGCAAGATAGGTATACTACTAAAACCTTATTACATGAGTGATCATATAGATGATGTAAATAGTGCAAAGAATCACATATCATATTGTTGATGCGAAATTTTTACATATTATCGATAACAAATGACGATGGGCAAATACATGAAAATATACTTTAACAACAACCAAGATGATACACAATAAGCCAATCCACCCATATCATAAGAGTGATCATATAAATAATATAGAGAGTGCAATAAATCGCATAACATTTTCTCAAACACTTAATTACCAAATAGTATTTAATGACATGTGGCAAGATGTAAGCATGCAGAGCTATGGTCTAACCACTAACATGATTCGTAACCAGTCAAAACAATTATATAACTACACAACATGAATATAAGGGAAGTATAATCGAGAACGATGTACCTAAAATGGTGATGACTAAGCATGAATATATAGAGTATAATGACATATATATGCATAACAATTAAGATACAAATAGAAAAGGCACGGGCCGAGCTATCATGAGTCATGTAGTACGAGTATTCAATTCATGTTATAATTAGGGTATACAACTAAATAATCATTTCTTTGAAGGTAGAGATCATATAAGGGATTGCAGTAGCGCATAACACAGTAGGAGGGCACATAAGTAGCATGTAACAACATACATAACCATAACACATAATACGCCAAAATGATCATATGAAAACCTAACAGGGGCATAAGAGGTGCGTGAAAGTAAGTAATGTGACCATGAGACAGGAGTGACTATCTAAATTACACAAAACATCATGATATGCATATACATGTCAACAAGGCATTAATATTACAAATAACTAGATATAATCTTGTATCATGTCATGAATGCTTAAGTGTGGTTATCGTCAAAATTAAATAATAGTTTTCAAGAGTGACATACTATAAGAGAATAACACATTGTATTCATCTAAGGATCATCACATAAATTTGTATAGTTACAGTGGTGGGTGGTCATGTGACGCGTGAAGTCCTTTAAGCCTGACAATCGTAGAGTTATAGCACATGTTAAGATGAGACAATTATGATAGGTACATAGCGGTACAATACGTTAACCACATCAGGAATAAAATCATAACATAGCGAAATTGATAGCATTTACAAGCATAAGCAACCAAAGATCAAAGGACCATACGTCGCAATCATGCAAGAATGATGGCAAGTCTACCACGAACCTACGATAGATATAATAAATGCATGTTGCAGATGGGGCATACAAGCACAACATAACTAATTCAATTATACCTGACATTCTTAATCATCCAAAAGGGCAAGCGGTAACAAAGGGAAGAATGAAACGATTGTCATGAATCTATGATTAGGAGTAGTAAACAATAATCTGGATGGAGAATAAAGTCATGTAGTTCACAAGTCACGAATTCTATATGACACTAGTAATGTCAGATGAGTCACGGTTTATAAGTATATGATATACATGTATAGGGGCTAACATGACAATGCATCAGAGGTCAAACCAATCATATGAGTAGGTGAGGGAAGCACAAAAGAAATATTATGGAAGGTATGATAATCCTATGATAATGTATAAAGCATGGATGGATCAAGTGCAATAGGATAGATATACATATCAACGTAGGTCCAAGTAGAACAAGCAAATAACACCATAATACATCAAAACATGGAATGAACACGACTACCATCATAACCAAATAGAAGTTTCTCAGGGCAACATCGACTCATCTCTACGAACTCCATAACCCATTCCGAAAAGAAGCCCAGTTGTTTCTTAGGAAGACGATATACTTTTGGGTGAACACCAACAATAATAAAAACCTTCAAAAGAATTTCCCCAAATGAACAAAGACTTCAAAGGAACTCTGGGTGCAAGGACGATATCCAACAGATTTCTAATAATCACTCATCAAGACCCCTTTTTGGTATTGTACTCCTCAAGACAATCAACACTCTAACTTATATACCAGTTCGTAAAAAATTAGACCTATAGGGTTTGAAACATAGGTGACCAACATGAAAGGAATTTAGAAGGAACCAAAGCGGCAAGGTAAAAGAAGAGTAACGAAGAGAGACAAGGAGTTGTCATGATAATTTATCGAGGATCTCAAAGATCGCAAAGAAAACTTCACCAAGCATCTAAGGAGGTCAACCCATAGGTCAACTTGCTATCTTATCGATTCTCACCATTGACAAGTTAGCTCAAATATAGAATCTCTTCCCTAACCAAGTAGACAAGCAAGAATAATATCATCTTATTAGAACAATAGACATGTAAGGTATCAATTATACAAGTCAAACAATTATAGGATGACGAGTAGCCACATGAGCAATACATCATAATTAACCATCATCGTTCATACAAAAAAGATAGAGGTGCATGGCATAACTTCACAAAATCTCATAAAGTCACAACATATGAACGATAACTCATCGAGGGTAGGAGGGACAATGTCATATCAATCACATAAATCCTATTTTATGAATAAGCAATTCATGTCTATTCATCGATTCACATACATTTTAGTCGAGTTGTATACCCATAATCCTCTTTTGAACGAATTTCGCATATGAGAGCAATATCATTAGAATTCATCATGTAAGGCATCACTAAATAGATCATAGAACAATGTCATGCCAAAACATCTCAAATAAGCACATAAGCGATGCGTTTTGTGATCCCTACAAGTATTCCATAGGCGTCCCCATGAAATATTTGTACAAGTATCACAAAATCATCACGATGTTCTCACTATATCCGACCAAGTACTTTACAAGTGTCCCTATAAAATACTTGTGTCGACTTTGTGAAAACATTATCATATAAGATAAAATCAACAATGTATGTCAAGACTCTGAATTCCATAAGAATTTCTTATCAACTCAACCATGAAGTCTTATAGTCAGAATGTCATGACTCTCAAATCAACACATATAATTCCTCAATTCTCAAAACCATAAGTTTTCCCATCAACTAGGGTAAGCTTCCAACTAACCAGTATGAAAAATCAATCACAGTCATGTAAATCCTCATAATCTCATCTCATTTCCTCATCTAACCAAGGCCAAAAAGGCACCAACAATTTCCATCATAAGTGATATAAGTGACATAACAAATATGTACAAGTCAAACATGTCAAGAATGATAGCAGCTGTCCAAACCAAGTCATCAGGTACTATAAATTATAAGTCCATAACAAGGTCCAAGCATGTTATAAGAATCACGTCAGATGTCATAATGAAAGAATATCATATAAACAAATATTATGTCAAGTCATCAAGAGTAACACTCATGAATCACCAAACTTCTCTCCCAAATTTACCTATCTCTATAATCAAGTGCATAAATTACCCAAACAAGATTTTGCATATGCCCTCTATTCCCGTAAAGACATAATACGAACATATATCAAACAAGGTTTTCCAATCAAGAAGAATAACTCCAACACTCTATATCAAACAAAGTTTTCTATCCAAAACTCCAACCACCGCGATATATCTTCTTGTAATCTTCCATGCTCATCTGCAAGGTATAAAGCTAAGGGGCTCTACCAATCCCACTCTATATCCGTAAGGGATAAACTATCGCCATGACTACCCGATCGAATCTCAATCCTCACTTCTCAATGTAGTTATCTTACTTATCCATATTAAATTCATTTTTCCCTTTAAAACATTCAAAACTCGCGAAAACCTTTGGGCCATTTCATTTTCAAAAACTCAAAATCACCAATTGTTTCACAACTCATTTGTACTCGGATTGCACAACCTGGCTCTGATACCAACTTTGTAACGGCCCAGGTTATAAAACCCGGGTTACGTTTAGAGGGAAGAAATATCCCTCTGCCAGATCTTAGCAATCCAAGTACGAGATGTTTATTTATTCTCTTCAAGTTATAATCCTGTCCTAATACAACTAGTCAAAACTCAAAAGAGACAAAACGAGTTTAAATCAATATAAATATACATTGCTTCTAAATGTCCAACTAAACCAAAACATTTATAAAGTCAAGGTTGTATGAAATCTTCTTAACACTCGTCCCATGAGAAAACCCCGCCATAGAAGCAATCAGCAAGCAAAAGGGAGCGGGTACCTGAAACTATCCACGAAGTCAGGCCAAGAGACGCATGCGGGCCCTAAAGACCTCGCTGAGGACATATAATACGCCTATACCTAAAATAAAGGATGTTCTAGTGCAGTACGGAATTTAAATCACACAAGCATGCTGACAGTTTATATATATGCAGAAAATAATTAAACGAATCCACACAGAATGCCAAGTGGCATATCCCCAATCTCCAAATATGTGCCCACTCCGGGGTCATACATGTCCGTACCCAACTCCGAGGTAGGACGCTCGGTCGGTGCCGCAACCATCATATGTCCGTACCCAACTCTGAGGTAGGACGCTCGGTCACCGCCGCAGCCATATCATAATATAAGACTCGGCTGGAACCGAATCGATATGAAACACGAATGCCCCAATGACCCTAGCAACGACTCTAAAGACTCACAGATAACGACCGTTCTCTTTTCAAACGCATAAAGAATAGGGATGCTCATTTATAAGTGCAATTCCTAAGCATGATACTACATGACATGCTTTTATGCAGATGCAACATCTACATACTACATGACACATCAAGCATGAGGTCCTGGTTACTGAGTAAGCTCCCGTAGGAAACTTACCTGGAGTCTTCACATCCAATTAGCAAATACCCCACTCAGATAATCATCCATCGGCCAACAAGCCACTCAGAGAATCATCCAATCACACTAGCAAGTAATAAGCAAGGAACAGTTCATCAATACATATGTAATTAACACACAAGCGGGCTTTCAAGTCAACACAAGATTCAACAATATTTCATTCAAATAATCTAACGTTCTCATCATAACAATCAATCTTAAGTAACCTTGTTCCCATCAAGTATGCAACTTAGTTCAAACCCTTTTCAAGATCATTACTCAAACCATCTTACTTCAAACCAAGCTCAGGTTTTCCTTAAACATTTCCTTAAGTAATTCATCAATTATCACATCCTCTGATACTCAACAAAATCATAAGTTCCCAAAATCAGGGATCAACAAGTCTTATTTATCAAACTCGCATAATAAATCATGCTCAAAGAGTAAATCAAGGTAAGTCGACAAGAATCTCTTCTATCAAATCATGTTCTCAAGTATCATATATTCATTCATATTTAAGGACCATGCCACGATAAGTCAACATTTCTAAAATCCTTTATGAATTCAATTATCACTAAATCAATCAATGAAAGCTCGAAGTCAACACAATCAAGATTAAAACATAATAAGTCCTCAAGGTATCTCCTTATCTAAGATCTCAACTTTGCTTATCCAGACAAGTTATTAAATCATATCTCAAGGTATTGGCTATTAATCACATGATCATAACCTAGTAAGAATTTATCATTATCACAATAAAATCTTATTAATATAGACATAACTTAAAGGATCATTATCCCTAGCAAAAAAGATTTAGTCAATAAATATAATTCTATAAGAAAATAACAACCAACAACTCATCTATACTCATGTTTAATAGCTAACTCAAATGATTAACCAATTTCTTAACTTAAAAAGCATAACAACAAGCTTACAAGTATAACAAGTTCCCAAGATGCCTTTTATATAACCTTATACACTTGACAATACCTTAGCTACTCTTATAAGATTTTGCTCATGAAGTACACTAGCATCCTAGGGTAAGTTGATATTTCCCGAAATCCTTTCCAATTTCAAGTATAAGAATTTACTCAGCAACAAGAACTACAAGCAAGCTTAGAAGCATACGAGCATAAGATTAAGAATCCAATTCCAACTCAAGTAGATCAAGGTAGTAATTCTTTAGCCACTTAACAAGTCAAGACGTATAATCTCCTCACTTTTATACCCAACATATGTTACAAGGTTTCTAAGACTTAACCCTATCGTGGTTTGAAGCAAGGTCGAGAGAGAGCTCGAGCTCAAAAACGGGGAAAATAATGCCATATCGGGAGTGAGAGAAGCCATGGGTGCGCGGAGGTTGAGGTTGATGGTGAAGGGCGGTCGGGAGGATGAAGATCTGATGGAGCTGCTGCTCCTAGATTTGAAATGAACAAAAAGGGGCGACTGTACAGTAAAGGAAATGGGCAAGGGTTAGGGCGGAAGTGGGGCTTATATACCCGGAGAATTAGGGTTAGCATATTATGAAAAAATTACAAAAATCATTCCGCTATTTTTTTTTGTTTTGCAAAATCCTATCACGATAAATAACAAGATTTAAACCAACAAATTATGTTTAGTTTATATTGTCATAAGAATTGTCATACTCGCCTTATTAGATTCAAATCAATATTCATAAAATAATATTTTAAATTTCAGGTCTTTACAAGGATAACACGTTGTATATGTCGAGAGATCATCATATGATTTTATACAGCTATCGTGGTGTGTGGGCATGCGATGTGTAAGGTCCTTAAAGCATGAAAATCATAGAGTTATAGCATAGATTAAGAAGAGACAATGATAAGAGGTACATAGCTAAACAGGACGTTAACCACATAAGGCATAAAATCATAACATAGCTAAATCAACATCATTTCCCGTAGGATACTTACTGAAGATGCAGAACAGCAAGATAACACAAGTAAGGGCCCAAATGCAAGCCCAAAGCAATCCAAAAGCAATACACACCTATCATCAAGCCATTTCCATAAGCTACCGGATCAACATTCATACGGATGAAACCCAAGTTCTCAACATCCTCAAAACCGACCGATAGTGAAACCGTTTTCCAAAAATCTTTCCGATACGATCAAATCGACCAAAATCATTCTTTCAATCAAACCCCTTGATAAAATCATACCAACCATATTTCAACTCATAAATCCCAATTTAAGTCAACTCAAGTTCAAAATAATTTCTCAAATCATACTTGGCCAAATTCCGACATTAAACATTTAAGCCTTAACACTAGTCTCTCAAAATCACATTATAGAAATTATTCCGGCATGTTTCTCATTTCAAAACATTATATAATTAAATTCCAATATTAAATCATCAAAATAACCGAAGTTCACAAATCATATTTATAAATCAAAACCAACAATTCACTTTAAAATTCCTAACTCACATATTTAAATCCTCATAAAATGCATCAATTAAATAATCCAATTAATACTATTTAAAACTATAACAATATATAATGATTAATTTCCAGAATTTAAAATTATAACCAAATCCCAAAATAATAATAATATTCAAATAAGGATATAACATATCATATAATCAACATATAACAATTTAAATCCATAACCAACTTATAAAATCATACCATTCAAAATAATTCCGGCATAACTTTCTTTAAAATCCATATCTTAAAATCACCCTTATAAACATAATATAATAACTTATCTCAATTAAAATTACTTTTAAAATCCTCTAAAATATATAAATTAATAAACACAAAACATATAAATATATACATATACATTTTCTAAAATCGGAAATAACAAAACAATATAACACATATAACAAATAAAACCCACAAGACTCGGCCCAAAGAAGAACCTGACCCGAGCCCACACTGAAGCCCAACCCGACAAGGAAAGAAAAGAAGAAGCCAGCCCAACAACCATAATCAGAATAAAAAAATAAGAGGGGACCCCACGTGACATGGCGCTGATGTGGCAGACGAGGTGGCAAGGGAAGGGGGGCCCGCCTTCTACTTCTTCTTCCCCATCCCCTGGTTCGAGAACAGAGGAAGCGGCGCCCGAGTTCAGGGATGCCGAAGGGGAAAAGAGGAGTGGGAGGCCCCCGACGGCGGTGGGGCTAGGATCCGGCCACCCGAGCCAGCCACCCGACACACACACACCCAAAAGGAAGGGGAGAGAGAGAGAAGAGGGCTCACCGAGGGTTCGAAAACTTCACCGGAAAACCTTCGCCGGAGGCACGATTGGGCTGCATCGGAGATGTCGGCGACTCCAGGGTGTCCCTGCGTGGCTCAGGCCCGGCCTCGGCAGCTCGTGGTCATCGGAGAAGAAGAAGAAGGGCTGCTGCAGCCCGTTGCCAAGGAAGGAGGGTGAAGGAAGTATGGTGGGAGCTGTTAGTCTGTTAGGCTCTTCGACGGAGGAGGGAGGTGAAGATAGAGATGAAGATGGTTGCAGTGTGGTGGTGGTGTGGTGGCTGCCAAGGGAGGAGGAGATGGATGGCGTTGGCTGGGCGGCTCGGCGACTCGGCGACGATTGTAGGCCACCCGAGGAGGAGGAATGGGGAAGGTTTTGGGTGTGCTTGGAGGCGGAAAATCAGATAGTGGAGGGGATGTGGTGGTCTGAGAATTTGTGTGTGGGAGGGTGAAAGAAAACAAAGAGATGGAGAGGAGAGGATAAGGCAGGGAGGAAGGTGACAAACGCAGCGTGGTGAATTGCAGGGTGTGAAGAAGGGGGGGGGGGACCACAAGGGGGAGAGAAAGAGAGAGAGAAATAAAATAAAAGGGAAAGAAATAAAAGAATTGGGTCCACTAAAGAATTCAAATTAGCGGAAAAATCTCGAAACTCGCTCGCCCGACTGAATCCCGACTAAATTAAATTTAATTAAAATTTCAATTGTTAATTTCAAGATAACGGAATTAAATTAATTTTATCAAAACTCGGAGCTCGAAGGCGGAATCAAATCTGCTATAATCTAATTTCTCGAAACGATGTCGGAATGACTTTAAAGTCAAAAATTACGCTCGAGGACGGGTTTTCTCACATTTCTACCGATTGAATAAAATAATAATTTATTTACTCAAATATAATAATAATATAATATAATCTGTCTTTACATTTATCTACCTCTAAAAACAAGTCTCGTCCCCGAGACTAAAATCATTTTAAAGCAAAGGGGATGAAGTTTTAAAATCGGTGAATCCGAGGACCATGTCCAAGGATCTTGTAATCATCTCGGTTGCATCATCCGGGATTCTCACAACATCTTGGTCACGGTCGTGACATCTCCAAATGGGCCTTGTCGAGTGTGTAATAAGCGCCCCTATCACATCCTCGCCTCGACTTTTCGGAAGTGTCATAACTCTAAAAGCATTATAGCGTCCGACTAGGTCTTAGCAAGCAATCTATAAGCGCCCCTATACAATGCTTGTATCCACTTCGTGAGACGTCATAATGTAAATCCAGTTCGTAAATCCTCAAAGCGTTTGTAAATGAAAGGATTGTCATCTAAATCATTGAAAATCTCGACTTCTTTAAAACCCCAAGTTGGCCATTTTTCACAACCACTCAAAATCCTTAAATTCAACGTTTAATCAAGCAGCTCTACACCAAAACAAGTCAAATCCTTTCAAATCAAGATTTCGTCAAAATCTTCCAAAAACCAAAACAGCTTCTCGCATACCAATCAATCACATTCAGAAGGTAGGAGGTGGAGTCATCCACCTCTAAGGGCTAATCCCATATTCTCTTCCTAGTTCCAAAATCATTCCATCATCATTCACAACTCAACATGAACAAAAGTAAATCAACTCATCAGCTCATAACATCATCAACCACCTCTCCTATGGCAATCCTCAACATCAATCATGATAATCTCAACCAATCGACATCGTAACTGCATAACATGTTTACCCATAATCATAAAGCATACCATTCTTTCAAACACATCAAAAGCAACAACAAAATCTCAACGTCATATCACGAGTCATAAGGTGTATCTATATCATACCGAAGGCATCACAAGTGTATCATTGAATTCTCATAAATCATGCCAGCACACATGTCAAGAGATCAAAGAGGTTAGGTGTCATGGAGTTAGTACACTACTACAAGTCAAATCTCACGATCGCATCTCAACATCGCACACTAGTAGAACCAGTCATAACAAGGGATCTCATGTAAAAGCATAAATTCACATAGTCATCCTATCCAATTCCTATCCAGCATTATCATAACATATTATCACATCAATCCAACAAAATCATGCTATTAAGATTCAACCAAAAAGGGGAGATCAAACAGTATATCAACATCAAAATGTCATCATGCTTTCCAGACATCATCTTAGCTCATCATAATGCCATATAACGATTAATAGCAGTCATGCACCATCATCTCATATATACACATAAGTCATATCTATACTCCAAGTCATATTCATCTCTTACCTATTCATAATCAGGCTTATCAACCATATAGTATAACATCATGCTTTCACATAACAACGTATCATCATCTCATGATTCATTCAACACATTATAACGTGCTTTTAGAACAACATAGTAGGATAGCAATGGATCATTATATCATGTTCATAGTTGTCACTACCAATTTTAACTCAGTATTGCATATCAACATTTAATATCATGCCATACAGGTTTATCATGGTTGCTATCTAACATCATGCCAGTACATTTTAATAAATCACATAATCAAGAAGACCCTCACATCATGCCAATCACTCAATTTTCTTAACTGCTCTCCAACCATTCTACCAAGGGACCTCACTCACATGTTTCAAGAAGAAGCAATCATGGACATTATTACACAGAAGGACTACATCATATCAATCAGCATTTATCAATAGCATCATTAGCTCATCATTAAGCATTGCAACTGTGTTTAAAGTCTCAATTTACTGTCATGCTCAATAAGTATTGCAAATCATCATATATGAACCTAATCAAGTCAAGCTAGCACATCTCATCATAACCACATCTAATAAACAGTTCAGGTTCTCAGCATTTGCAATTCACATTATAGGCAAGGAATTTAGATCATGCTTGGCATCTCAGAGTAGCATCACATTAAGTCATCAAGGTACATTAGGATTGTAAGGCATCAAATCATATCATCATGGTCAACAGACAATCAGGCAACAGTCATCACATCAACAAGCAGCTTTCAACATCAAGCCAGTGCAATATCATCATCAACAAGCTCAGAAAGGGTTAGCAATTCGAATAGAGGACGCTCCCACCTGCAAGTCATATCGTACTCAATAATAGCAATCCTTGAAGCGAGCTTGTTCCGTCGACATTATCGATCCCGAGGCCCGTGGGTTATGGGCCCACGCTTCCGCTGCGCTGCTCTATCGTTATCTAACTTTCCATTCCCTCTTCTATGCGGCCGCTCATCCGATGTGTCGCGTAGGAGTCTAAGTTAGCGGAGATAGAGGAGTGACAAGAGCGGACGACCCAATGTTTCTCTCAAAGACAAAATGGACCAAAGCTAAAGATGACACGACTAGAGGCAAGACTCTGACCCGGGAATAGTAACGATGCCCTTAAGAAAGTCTATTAGGTTACAATTGTGACAAACACGCACGAATTTATTATGGGGCATACCAATCACATCAATCCACACTAACATGTACCTATCTCGGGGGCAACATTCGTATTCATATCAAGGACACAATCAAGTCCCACGCTGGTGTATGTGAAACAAGCTGGCATTCTAGTATTCCATGGAAACAGATATGCCTAGCAACTTCAAGCAAGGTAAGCGAAACCAACAATGATCATATATGATTCGAAGTCATGCGGAATTTAGTGAAGATAACGAGCATCATAAATATGGACAATGTAAAAGCATGGTATACACATCAACAAATGAGTCCAATTATATCACGGCAAGGTATGTCGTATCAAACAGGTGAAGCATCATACGAGATCATATAAGGGCAACCTAGTAACTATCTCATCCGACACAATGATTATATATTAGGTCAAGCATGACACGTAATCATATGACGAGATACATTTAGGGAGCATGGGTCCTACATGATACTATCGATACATAATGTGATACAAGCATAGTCAAGAGTCATTTAGAGGAGTTCAACATAATATTCACGAAACATGAGGCATCATCAAAAGTAACAAGAAGGACATCATGGGTGCTAGATTATAATCATGCTAAGAACGAACCATCATAGAGTACATATATGGTACAATAGTTATCGCATTATAGAACAAGTACAACACGTGATCATTTAGCGGCTCATATTGGAAGTTATAAGCCCTACATGATACTAATAGCACACCTCGAACAAGAGTACAATTAAAGTAATTCAACTAGATTTATTCCGATATTCATGCGTCATGCATATGCAAAATCATGATATAGGGTGGTGCGTGGTCATGCGAGGTGTCAAGTCATACATTCATGTAAGCACAAGAGAATATCATGGAGTAATAGACATTTTAACCATGTAAGCATGCTAGGTTTAACCACCACGGAAATCTAGTCAATCATCAAATTCAACATTAAGCTAATCAGGACGAGTGAAACATGTTAAGAGAATGGAAAGAGGAAAGAGCCACACTATCAGGAACCTAGCTCAAGAGAGAATCAATAATAATGTAGGCAAGGCATAAGTTCGCACAAGTCACAACCAAGGGTTCTATATGTTACTAATGACTCAACCTAACACAGGACACATACATGCACTTGATTGATTACTCGACATTAAGCAAGACTTCAATTCAATCACCTTCCAATAAGATAGAAGCATGGGAGGAAATGTAACGATGTATAATGCAAGTCTAAGTAAGGCAATATGACGAGGATATGGGGTCATGGGTTCAAATTACTGCATAATGGGATAAAACATGTATTTATCAAGACTCATTTACTCTAACATATTCTCGCTTTAGCACAATTAACACATAGCAACACTACTTATAGCATAATCAACAATAGTTAATCTAAGGAAGACAAAATAGACGGGCATGCTATAGATTCTTGTCACAAGATGTATGATAAGCATCGAGGCATCATCGGCGAGCATGCTAAGGAGCACATCTTATGAGGCATTCATATAAAGAAGAGTCGATCACACGATCATGGACCTAATTCAGAAAAAGCAAAAATCATATAGACTCATATCATGTGGTTCATGTTTCTAATCTATCACGATCAATAGGCCAAGTAGAAATGCGATGACAACATATAATCGTGAGAGAAAGAAAGGCATAACACAGGACCTAAGCAATGGGACAAGCATGGGTACAGAATGTCATACAACTACGAGTTCACATTAAAGATCATCATCATAACATGTACTGGGAATTACGTAGCATATAAGGCACGTTGACATCAAATCAGAATACGTATCCATCAAGTAAGGGCTCATTCTATCATGATACTAGAACTGAACGATCACACTATCATGAACCTATTCACAGGGAGGGCATCAATTATACAACTTCCTAACATATGACATATACATTCGTGCCCTAGTATGACAATGCAATATACTAAGTAGATCATGTCGGGATGATATGGACATAATAAATGTAGCTCGAACCCATACAATAGTCATTATGAACATCAAAGCACATAAGCACAATTTCACACTAAGGATCAATATGTAGGTCACGGAGTAGTACCACATAGTAACACACAATCATGGACAGAGCAATTCAAGATAACTCGATAGCGATCCACAAGGGCAACATTGACTCTTCCCAACTGACTCATTACCCATCTTTCCCGTGGGACTCGGATACGACTTTTTGTGACACGAGGACACTGATGGATCGTCATAAGAATTGATAAGGACAGCCCCGTAAACATCTCACTCTCTAGCTCGGAATTTCATCAAGGATCGTCTTCCAATACTCTCTCGGACAACCTCTATATTCAATCATGATTCCCGACACCATGTGTTTACCAACCCCATTCCCGTGGAAGACCGATATTCGAAGGGAGGACTCGATTGAATTGTCAAAAGGGTTCATAAGGAAAGGGACAGTTCCACAAAAGCTGAGCTTAACCATATAAGAAGAAGGGTACTCCCGCTATCCCGTTGGCACAGATCATTCAATATTCAATAAATAGTTAGGCATATCAAGCACTCAACACAGAATCGGTCAATGACAATTACAACGAGTTCCTTGGAGTCTTCCCGACCCATCTGTAAAGAACAAGCTAGTATTTCGCCTACCCATTTCCGACTACATCCAATAGGGATGGTCTAGCGCTTTTTCTACCCTCTCGATCCCTTTTTAGTTGGTTCTCCTCTTTTATCATAAGCCAAGTTCATATTTAGTCCAATTGAGTTAGGCATATTAAGTTCATTTTGCCCCTTTAAAACGCTTTTAAATCTTTCGAAATCCATGGGCGGTTTTCCAAAATATACACTCGACCCTTGCGTACCCGAATTGCACAACCTCGCTCTGATACCAACTTTGTAACGGCCCGGATATAAATACCCGGGTTACGTTTCGAAGGTCGGATACCTTCGTTCGAATGTTGCAATTCAGGTACAGGTCGAGGTTTCAAACATCGAAGATCAGCATTCCAAAACGGGGATTTCGAACCCCAAGCAATCAAAGTCGCGGAAATTCGATTCAAATGAAAATAAAGCAGAAGCAAGGTTTAGATACAAGTGACACGGCAAACCCGGGTCAAAACCAAAACAAAGTGGGTGATTGCCATTTGTCAAGTTAGAATATATTAGCCGGATTCTTCAATTCGCCAAGAGATTTCCCGTCACAGAAGCAAGGAGCAACAAGAGCGGTACCTAACACTATCCACGAAGTCAGGCCCGGTGATCGCCTGCGGGTCCTCTGACCGCGCTGAGGCCACATAACATGCCTATACCTAAATAAAAGATGAATAATGCGGTACAAGATTTAAATCACACTATCATGCCCCTAGTATATATATAATATGCCGAAAAGAACTATAAAGGGCCCAAGACAATGCCAAGTGGCATATCCCTCTCCTACCTCTGCACCCCTTCCCGTTAGTGCAGAGACTCGCCAGTTCGGTGCTATAACATAGCCATTTCCTCGTGGTGGTGCACTTCACAACGGTATCATCATATCATATCATATCTCATCATCATATCATATCTCATCATTATATCATAAATCATGCTCATGCCCGATGGTGCTGGGCTAATCATATCATATCATCTCATCTCTTGCCCGATAGTGCTGGGCTATCATATCATGCTCATATCGACTCGATAGACTCAGGGCACCCGATGGGGCTGGGCTACCCTATGACCCTAGCAAAGACTCTAGGACTATCACAGATAACGGCCGTTCTGTATTCAAACACACAAAGTAAACACATGCTCAGTTCAATGCAATCCTAGCATAATACTACATGACATGCTTAATATGCAACAAAACTACACATTACATGACACATCAGGCAGGAGGTCCATTGTTACTGAGTAAGTCCCGTAGGATACTTACCTGAAGATGCAGAACAACAAGATAACACAAGTAAGGGCCCAAATGCAAGTCCAAAGCAATCCAAAAGCAATACACACCTATCATCAAGCCATTTCCATAAGCTACCGGATCAACATTCAAACGCACGAAACCCAAGTTCTCAACATCCTCAAAACCGACCGATAGTGAAACCGTTTTCCAAAAATCTTTCCGATACGATCAAATCGACCAAAATCATTCTTTCAATCAAACCCCTTGATAAAATCATACCAACCATATTTCAACTCATAAATCCCAATTTAAGTCAACTCATGTTCAAAATAATTTCTCAAATCATGCTTGGACAAATTCCGACATTAAACATTTAAGCCTTAAAACTAGTCTCTCAAAATCACATTATAGAAATTATTCCGGCATGTTTCTCATTTCAAAACATTATATAATTAAATTCCAATATTAAATCATCAAAATAACCGAAGTTCACAAATCATATTTATAAATCAAAACCAACAATTCACTTTAAAATTCCTAACTCACATATTTAAATCCTCATAAAATGCATCAATGAAATAATCCAATTAATACTATTTAAAACAATAACAATATATAACGATTAATTTCCAGAATTTAAAATTATAACCAAATCCCAAAATAATAATAATATTCAAATAAGGATATAACATATCATATAATCAACATATAACAATTTAAATCCTTAACCAACTTATAAAATCATACAATTCAAAATAATTCCGGCATAACTTTCTTTAATATCCATATCTTAAAATCACCCTTATAAACATAATATAATAACTTATCTCAATTAAAATTACTTTTAAAATCCTCTAAAATATATAAATTAATAAACACAAAACATATAAATATATACATATACATTTTCTAAAATCGGAAATAACAAAACAATATAACACATATAACAAATAAAACCCACAAGACTCAGCCCAAAGAAGAACTTGACCCGAGCCCACACTGAAGCCCAACCTGACAAGGAAAGAAAAGAAGAAGCCAGCCCAACACCTATAATCAAAATAAAAAAAAAGAGGGGACCCCACGTGACATGGCGCTGATGTGGCAGACGAGGTGGCAAGGGAAGGGGGCCCGCCTTCTACTTCTTCTTCCCCATCCCCTGGTTCGAGAACAGAGGAAGCGGCGCCCGAGTTCAGGGATGCCGAAGGGGAAAAGAGGAGTGGGAGGCCCCCGGCAGCGGTGGGGCTGGGATCCGGCCACCCGAGCCGGCCACCCGACACACACACACACCCAAAAGGAAGGGGAGAGAGAGAGAAGAGGGCTCACCGAGGGTTCGAAAACTTCGCCGGAAAACCTTCGTCGGAGGCACGATTGGGCTGCATCAAAGATGTCGGCGACTCCAAGGTGTCCCTGGGTGGCTCAGGTCCGGCCTCGGCAGCTTGTGGTCGTCGGAGAAGAAGAAGAAGGGCTGCTGCAGCCCGTTGCCGAGGAAGGAGGGTGAAGGAAGTATGGTGGGAGCTGTTAGTCTGTTAGGCTCTTCGACGGAGGAGGGAGTTGAAGATAGAGATGAAGATGGTTGTAGTGTGGTGGTAGTGTGGTGGCTGCCAAGGGAGGAGGAGATGGATGGCGTTGGCTGGGCGGCTCGGCGACTCGACGACGATTGTAGACCACCCGAGGAGGAGGAATGGGGAAGGTTTTGGGTGTGCTTGGAGGCGGCAAATCAGAGAGAGGAGGGGATGTGGTGGTCTGAGAATTTGTGTGTGGAAGGGTGAAAGAAAACAAAGAGATGGAGAGGAGAGAATAAGGCAGGGAGGAAGGTGACAAACGCAACGTGGTGAATTGCAGGGTGTGAGGAAGGGGGGGGGGACCGTAGGGGAGAGAGAGAGAGAGAAATAAAATAAAAGGGAAAGAAATAAAAGAATTGGGTCCACTAAAGAATTCAAATTAGCGGAAAAATCTCGAAACCCGCTCGCCCGACCGAATTCCGACTAAATTAAATTTAATTAAAATTTCAATTGTTAATTTCAAGATAACGGAATTAAATTAATTTTATCAAAACTCGGAGCTCGAAGGCGGAATCAAATCCGCTATAATCTAATTTCTCGAAATGATGCTGGAATGACCTTAAAGTCAAAAATTACGCTCGAGGACGGGTTTTCTCACATTTCTACCGATTGAATAAAATAATAATTTATTTACTCAAATATAATAATAATATAATATATTCAGTCTTTACAACAGATAACGGCCGTTCTGTTTCAAACGCATAGAGAATAGGGATGCTCATTCATAAGTGCAAGTCCTAAGCATGATACTACATGACATGCTTTTATGCATATTCAACACCTACATACTATATGACACATCAGGCATGAGGTCCAATCACTTGAGCAAGCCCCGGAGGACTTACCTGGAGTCTTCACATCAAATTAGCCAGCAACAAGCCACTCACAGAATCATCCATCGGCAAATAAGCCACTCAGAGAATCATCCAATCACACTAACAAGTAATAAATAAGGAATAGCTCATCAATACATATTTAATCAACACACAAGCAAACTGTCAAGTCAAAACGGGATTAAATAATATTTTATTCAAGTAGCTAGCATCCTTAACATGCCCATCATATACCATCTCACATCCCTTCTCAATAAGTCATAGCTCATATATCATTTCATTTCCATCAAATTAAATCAAGTGGGTCAATTTCTCGAGTTTTCTCAAAAACTCTTACATCTCAAGTCCAAATTGCATACTAGTGCATCTTAAAACCTCAACAACTTTATTCTCACTTAAACGTTTCTGAAAATACCTTACTTCAAATCAAGCTCAATATTTCCTTAACCAATTCCTCAAGTATCATATATTCATTCATATTTAAGGACTAAGCCATGATAAGTCAACATTTCTAAAATCCTTTATGAATTCAATTATCACTAAATCAATCAATGAAAGCTCGAAGTCAACACAAGCAAAATTAAAACATAACAAGTCCTCAAGGTATCTCTTTATCTAAAATCTCAACTTTACTTATAAAGACAAGTTATTAAATCATATCTCAAGGTATTGGCTACTAAACACATTATTATAACCTATTAAGAATTTATCATTATCACAATAAGATCTTATTAATATAGATATAACTTAAAGGATTATTTTCCTTATCCAAAAAAAATTTAGCCAATAGACATAATTCTATAAGCATATAACAACCAACATCTCATCTATACTCACGCTTAAGATTTAGGTTTCCACAAGAAGGATCTTATCTTATTTAAATAAGCGGGTTTTCTAAATAAACACATAATCAACAATAATAACCAATATAGTTCAAAAACTTCAAGCTTAGCTAATTTACCCTTTTTAACAAGATCACAAGACATCATAAATTCTCAAAATATATCTAAAGGATTCTAACCTCAATTGTCAAGTTAAGCCATTGAATTATATCTCAGATAGTACCACATTACTCAATTCATTATCAAATTAACTCCACTAACAAGCTGACGAGGAGGGTTCTACATTCGAAACAACTTAAGGTAACTTAGACGGTTCATTTAACACGAGTCCGTATCCATTTTCTAGCCAACTAAGTACAAAAGATCTACCTAGCACAATTTTAATTTCCCAAAAGTTATGGTAGTCGCTTCTATCCATAATCACACAATTAGGGTATGTTACTCGCTCATTTCTATTCTAGTAAAGACAAATTCGATCACTCTATGAAACTTAATAAATAGGTCATCCTATCTAAACCTTTTTTTTATTCGATTGGCACAACAAAACAATACTAATATCAACAATTTCCATTAACAAGCAATCTCAATCAATCTAGTCAATGGAATTGGTCCAAAATGTCTCCTAATATATCAATTTGGTCAACTTAACATTACCAACTTCATTTTAGTAAGTTGACAAAAATCATGAATCAACTTATCCCTCATTACATCAAATTCAAATTACTCTATCAAGTAATAATTTTTATTATCAATTTACAGTTTTATTACTTTTAGAAGAAAGATGATGTTCTCAATTTGGCAAACCCAACAACACAAAACACAAATCATCATCGCAAAATAGCCAACCAAATTAATTTAAGTATTCCGAATTCAAATCTCCCCAAATCCAATTGCTCAAATTCAATCTAAGATTAATCATCTAATCGAGTCTAGTACAATCGAAAACCAACCGAGGTTAAAGATAGAATCAAAGAGATTATACCCCACTTCTTGAACATCAATTGAAAGAGGGCTAGATGTTCAGCAACGGAGCTGTAGAGGCTGGCGGAGGGTCATCGAGGTAGCTCGATCTCGGTCTGGCAGTTCATCGGCCCTGGCATTGGCTCCGGTCGACCAGGTTAAGCAAGAGGGACGAGAGAGGAGAGCGAGGGCATGACTGCATGAGTGTCGACATCGGGAAGAAGAGAACAAGAAGAAGAGTTCCTTGTCGAGGTGGTTGCCGGCCTTGGTGCTCGTCTCTGACCTTAGATTCATGGCTCCAGTGAGGCAGAGGTGTCGCCCCCTCCATTGTCGACAGCGTCTCAGCAGAAGGGCTCCGACGAGGCGAGGCCGGAATGGCGCCCAGAACAGAGGAGGGAAAGAGGGGACAGATGGAGGACGTCAGCTTCATGAGGCTTCGGATTCGCCGTCGATGTCGGCTCCAAGTCCGACTGGCATAAGCGACAGCGAGAGATGCGAGTGACCGAGGAGGAGGTATCTAGCAGATCTGGATGACGGAGAAGGAGTGAAGACTCGCGAGAGGAGAAGCAAGCGCGAGGACAAGGACGATGCTGAAGGGAAGGGACGACATGGACGGAGAGAACCATGGGAGAGGAGCTCGAAAGCTTGAGGATTGGGTGAGCTGCATTTCAGATCTGAGAAACGTAGGTGGAGAGAGTGAATAGGGGTGAGGGGCGGTTGTGAGACTTATATACCCGGGAACTAGGTTTAGCTTTATGTTAAGGAAATTACAAAACTATTCCGCTATTTCTAGGTTTAGGAAATATTCACACAATAAATAACAAAATTCAACTCAATCAATTTTATTTAATTTAAATATGCCATAAAATTTATCATACTCGCCTTGACAGGTTCAAAACAATATTTATTTCTTTGAAATCGGATATATGCCGGAATTTGATTTGAATAAAATAGAAATCATTTTGATCGAGGACGAAGATTTCCAAAATTCTCGAAATCTCATAAATTTAATATATAATTTTTAATCATAAGTCAGAAAATATTATTTTAAAATTTTGGATCTTTACAGCTTCCGGGTCTGCCCACCTATTGGGATCCCTTCCGATAGCTCACACGTTGAAGAGCACTCGTGCACCTTTGGGGACTAGGAAGCCGCCAATGTGGACATCCTCTTCGATCTTTTGGGGTAGCAGGAAGGGTGCCGGTGGGTGGACTCTTAGGGTTTCTCGGAGGACGGCTTGAAGATAAGGAAGCTTCGGCACATCGGCTTCTTCGACAAGCTTGGCTTTTCCAATGGCGTTGTGGAGCTCTGTTTGGCATTTGTGGAGAACTTGTGGGTTGCGGAGGAGTTCGGCCATCGACCAGTCTACTTATCTCATTGTGGTGTCCATTCCCAACCCTATTACGTCCTGCCATTTTCACCCAAAGTGTTGTTCTCACAACATAATTAAAATTTTTTTTTTCCTAAAAGGAAATAATTCAAAATCTCAAAAATCAGGGAAATCGAGAGGCCAAATAGAAATAGCTAACGGGCTAACTGTCATAATAAATCCAGAAATAAGTAAATACAAGAAAAAAAAACTCTGAACAAAAGATCTTAGCAAATTAGGGCCTTGTTTGGTCATGCAAAGAAAAAGGAAATTAAATATGCAAATATATATATTGTAACGGCCCGGAAAATAAGGATCTTCTTTCCCCTATTTGCCCTCCCTTGGGCCTAGGCAAGAAAACCTAATTATCCGGGTTACGTTTAAGAAGGCAAGGTTACCTTCCAACTAGATCTTACAACCCGAGTACGAGTCACAAGTTTTCGCAATAAAAAGAAGTAAGGTTTAAATCAAAATACAATCCAAGAGAGCGCCACGACTGAGCCGGGTCAAAACGATGCAAAATATTTTAAAAGAAAGAAAGTTTAGTGGTCTCCCAAGCTCTCGATCTAATGCCAAAAGTCTGAACCCGCCAAGCATCCATATGAGCAAAGATAGCGGCTAACGGTTACCTGAATCTAAAAAAAAGAAGGGGATCTGGGTCAATCATCGGGTCACTCCTGCGCGTGTGTAAACACTCTGAGAGGCATATAATAAGCATCCTATTCCTAAGATGAAATGCGTAATGTAAGACGGAATTTAAACAGATAAGTGTTGTTGCAGGAGGCTTGATATGTCAAGTAATTACAAATATAAAGATGTAAATAAATGTAAACCAACTCCTGGCCTAAGCAAATAATTACAAGACTTCCTCCCGTTGTAGAGGAAGGGTAGTCAGGATCGATCCACAAGGAGGCGTGTCAGCGGGATCCTAGTAGCGTTGGAAATCTCAAGTCTGCGTCAACCAGTAGCCTCGATTTCGACCTTGGGCCTCGATGTCGATCTCAGCTGTCGATGTTTTCTGCAACAGAAGACCTGCAGAGACAAAAAAACAAGTGGTCGATATCGACTGGTGGGGTCAATACCGATGTCAGTCCACGAAATCGACTGGCTCAGAAGACTGCCAGTCGACACAGAAGGGTCGATATCGATGTCTGGTGTCGATATCGATGTCAGCAAAACTCCGCAGCGATGTTCGTCGTCGACTCAGAAAACTGTCGACGAACTCAGTGGTCGATATCGACGTCTGGGGTCGATATCGATGTCTCCCTGCAGTGAGTTAGTTCTTCGTCGGCAAAGAAAGGCCGAAGATTTAAGAATGGAGAGAGAAGCAATGAAAAGAAATAAATCAGTGGGTTTCTGTGTGTATAAAATATATAAAAGCAACTCCTAGGATTAGGGTTTACCACAACGTTAACCAATGCATGCGATGAGATAAATAAGACGGACAATTGCGCTATTTCTCCCGAGGGACAAGCTTTCGCCGTACACCAACTCTTAGGATTACTCTTTCAAATAAACCTAATTGTCTCTACCAATTTTACGTTTATAACTCAAGTTGTTAGCATGAATCCCTTTTCTTTCGATTAGGACTAAACATAGAATTGTAGGAGGAGAGATAGACACAACGATATCAACATCAAATACTTACCTCAAGCGCGCATGGCTAACGTCGGGCTCACCCCGACCCTAAGAGCTTTGGGGAACTACTCGCTTCTCATCATGGGATTCATCATCAATTGAAAGGAAGAAACTTGCATTAAAATAAACTCCGAAACTTTACAACTTAACGTCAACTTTCGCAAACGTCAAACCCTAAAACTTCTCTCTAACTCTAACTCTATTGTCTATGTCTTTGTTAATTGATTGTATGAAAGATGATCTAACAAATCAGCCCTAAGGCTTTATTTATAGGCTACTAATCCTCGCTATCCAAGGATTGTAACTCCTATCTAAACTAATAACTCTATCCGAACAATTAGGATAGGTCTTTTATTTTGATAAAACTTAAATAACTTAAAGGTAAAAGATGAATAAAACTTCAGCCGTCCTCTATCTTTGAAAGCATGAGATAATCCCGTGCCTCCTTGGAGATATAGTGCCAATCCACATTCGAAATCGAGTCTATCTTCTGTCGAGATAAGGGGTCGATATCGACACCAGAGGTCGATATCGAGGTCTCTGTTCCTGCTCGACTTGTTCAGCTCTGGTCGATTTCTATGTTGAGGTCGATATGGGGGTCGATATCGACACCGGGGGTCGATATCTGGGTCTAAGGTCGATATCTACCTCTTCTCAGCTTCACTTGATGTCTATGTTGAGGTCGATATCTATGTTGAAGGTCGATGTCTACCCCAGAGGTCGATATCTGGGTCTAAGGTCGATATCTACCTCTTCTCAGCTTCACTTAGCTTCTTCGTTTTGACTCCGTTTTCGCTCGAATTCCTGCATGGTTAGCTCAAAACATGTGCAAACTCTATTTCTTGCATTTTAGCCCATTCTTACACAAGTTTATATTCTTTTGAACCTTTTCTTTGGAGATCGAATGAAATAAGAAGTCAAAAGATGCAATAAAAGAAGGTGCAAATGTGTACATCAAAACACCCCATACTTAGACTTGCTTGTCCTCAAGCAATAACCAAGCAATAACCAACACCTACAACACACCCTTCAAGTCTTCGCCCTTGTCAAAAGCAACATCATAAGCGGTAGCAAAGCAAAGCAAGTGAATTTAACGTCATAACACATATTTTGGCGATCCATAGGCATATGCAATTTTGATCCAACCTCACAGGGATAATGTGTTTGCACTCAACTCTCATGTGTTTAGGCTATGAAGATCAACTCTCAACTCAATTCCATATACAATCTCATAAACATTGTAATTTATAATAATCCACTTCGCAACCAATTATGAAAATGCAATAAGAATCATCAGGAGGACTTTCGCTCAATGGAAGACTTCATAGAAGACTCCATTCGGCGGGGTTGTAATGGGGCTTGGTATGAAATAAAGGGTATGGAATTATTTGGCTATGTGGTGCTTTTAAAATTCGGGAATCAAGACTCCTAAATCTCAACACTTGCAATACCCAAACCATAACTCTTCAATGTAAGCTCAATCTCTATAATGCCTTTTCCCAACTAATCTTTCCATAATATGCTCTAAAGAATATAACACTTGTATGAATAAAGGACTTAAGGATTTTGGCTCATGCACTATACATATATATATATTTTTCGGATTTTTTTTCTTTCGGAAATAATACTAAAGCTATGTGCATTTATATGGTGAGCCAAAAAATCCTTTTACAAAATATGACAAAGTGTAAATATGTACCACCCTATAATTTCCTTGCTCAAAACTGGATATTATGCTCTTTTCTTTCCACAAGGCATTAGTCCAACCAATCTAAGTCTCAATTCCCAAATGGGGGTCAGGCTCAATTCGGCTAGGGATAATTTTGTGGAGTTTGCAATTTCAGGCTCAGGCTAATGTTCTGGCTTCAAGCAGGGATAATGCAGGGTAGGTAAAGAGAGGATAAAAATGGCTTAAAAGATGCCTCCATCATTTAATTCTCGTAAACATAAACATATATATGCATTGGTTTTGAATAAATATCACAACATTTAGAGATGCATAGGAAGAGTAAATTCACTCAAGAAAGCGGAGGGATTTTTGATGTTCTCCCTATAGGTCAAAATTCTCACAAGGACAATTTTTGTTGGATTTGCTTTTTAGCCTAGGGTCATATGTGCTCAATTTCATCACAAGTTCACAATCTACATAAAAATTTTAAGGACTTAGGCTAAACCATCCAAATATGCCATAGGATTTACATGATCAAGTCGGCTATTGAGTTTTCATCATAGGACATCTAAGTAGGGTAAAGAAAAATAAACTTAAAATAAACATGCATTTTTTTGTATTTATGACATTTTTCTAATTTTTTTTTTGATTTTTTATGGAATCATTGACATTTTATAAAAGTAAAACTAAAAACAAAAATTTAAACATGAATGCAATGCGACGAAGAAACCAAGTTATGACCATAAGACATGTCTTTTCCCCACCCCATACTTAAAATATACAGTGTCCTCACTGTATTAAAAAGAAGAACAAGGGTAGAGAGAAACTCACAGTGCAACCTGCGGATTTAGGTCGATTTCAGGTTGGGCCGATGCCAGAAGTCGATATCTAGGTCAGTGGTCGATGTCGACTGCATCTGTCGAAGTCGAGGAAGAAAAATGAAGACGAGGGCTGCCTGATGGAGGTCGATATCGAGTATTAGGGTCGATATCGACCTCTCTTTTTCGCTCCTGAGTCCTCGATGTCGACTCCAGGAGATGGCTTGACCCTGGGGGGTCGATTTCGACTGGCCTGGTCGATGTCGACTGCCTCTGCAGAAGCTTCTTTCCTTCTTCATCGTTCCTTTTGCTTGACAACCTGAAATCTAGGTTAGGAGCACGAATTATCTCAGTTTTAAAAGTTTCAAACAGCTCAAAAATTAAATCCTAAAAACCATCTATGCGAAATATTTAAAGGTTTTATTTACACGCTCTAGATTTTTGAGTCGCTAGGCCGACTTCTCCGTTATTTCTTCATGACCCTTTAATGTAGGGACCCTTCGAGCGTGAGCCTTCTCCTGGATCATCTAGGTCCTTTTGGTAGTACCTAAGTTCGGCGACCAAGGCTTCTTCATCGTTAGGTTCTTCTTTGGGCGCCTTTCTTCTCTTTCTTGACCTAACTTTAGCAATATAGGCAAACCATGGAGCTTTGACCCTCTCTTTAGAATTATCAATAATAGGTTTAATTGATTTATCAATAATGGACGGAGGAGGGTTAGGACTCATACCTGGGCTTACCTGTTTGGGCTCGAAACAGAAATCTTCGGGCTGAGGGGTGGTCGATTTCGACCAAGGTGGGTCGATTTCGAGTGCTGTGGTCGATATCGACATGCGGGGGTCGATATCGACCTCTGTGACCCCATACTTAAGCTCCTGGCAGCGATCTGGCATACTCAATTTCGACCAAGGGGGGTCGATTTCGATGTTTTTAGTCGATATCGACTGGTTCCAGTCGATGTCGACCCTGCTTGCTGTTTCCGTCCTCGCCAACAAAAATTTTCTGAGCTTTTCTTTGGCCGGCGAGAGGACTACTTGCTCCAGGTGCTTTGTTTCGCTCATGGTCGGGTTGAAAGAGAATTCTATCACTTCGTTCCCTATAGTAAAGGTTAGTAACCCTCGACGTATATTGATATTGGCATCAGCAGTAGCTAAGAAAGGCCTACCAAGTATAATAGGCACTACAGGGTCTTCAGGCATCTCCAATACAATGAAATCAGTAGGTACAAAGAACTTACCTACCTTTACCGGAACGTCATCAACTATACCTGTGGGTCTGAGGAATGAATTGTCAGCCATATAAAGCTTCATGTCCACAGGTTCAAGGGCACCAATGTTCACCTTTTGCCAAATAGAAAGAGGCATGAGACTTACACTTGCCCCTAGATCACATAGGGCTTTATAACGATGTTGGCCAAGTCCCACGGTGATTGCAAACTTCCCTGGATCACTCTTCTTCTCAGGGAAGTCCATCTTTGAGCACTCCTCTGCGATCTCTGCCATGGATCTCTTCTTGCTTAGGATGTCTTTCAGGAATCGCACATAGGCAGGCATCTCACTTAGGGCTTCTGTGAGAGGGATAGTGATGTTGAGTCCTTGAAGTATCTTTATGAAGCGCCTAAACTTGCCTTTGGTGGGATCCTCCAATGCTTTGGAAGGGAATGGCAACGTCTTCTTTGGTGGGGGGGCCAAAACGGTGGTCGGAGGGGCCTGTTGGACATCGACATCGACTGGAATGTGGTCGATATCGACTGGGATGGTCGATTTTGACCTCTGTTGAGGCTCTGATGGCTCTGCAGTGTCACCGGCATCGACCAGGGGGTCGACATGGTGGTCGATATCGACCTTTGGGTCGACATCGATTGGTCTGTCGACGTCGACTGGGTCTGTTGCTTTCTCCTCTGTTTCCGTCCGTGGCTTTTGTACTTTGGTACCACTCCTTAATTGTATGGCTGCGATATGGCCCATCCCGGATTGTCCCTTAGGATTTGTAGTGGGTTGCCCAGGGAGTGTTCCGGACGGCCTAGGGATTTGTGCCGCCAATTGACCCAGTTGGGTCTCTACGTTCTTCTTCCAAATATCCATCTCCCCAATCCTTGTGGTAAGGTGATTGAGTTGAGAATGGATAGCATTGTTGGATTCATCATTCTTAGCCTGATTCCGCCTGATTTCGTCCAACACAAGTTGAAGATCATCCTTCTTTTGGTCTCTCTCCGGGTGCCCAGGAGCTCTATAAGGCGGAGGGTCCCTAGGGTTAACCGGGTTCCTTTGTGGTTGATGGAACCTTTGGTCTCCCCAATATTGGTTATTGGGACCCCTCATGTAGCGCGCCTCTTGGTGAGTCTCCGCTAGGTGTACTTGTTCGGCATGGGGGCACTCGATGGTGGTGTGCCGCTGCGATCCGCATTCGATGCAATCATGGTTCGCTGAAAGGAACCTTACTTGCTTTTGGAGCTTTCTAAGTTGATCTCTATGGAATTGCTCCTTCACGTCCGGATCGATTACATTGGAGGGTTCATATAAGGGCATAGATGGGGCAGGCCTCGACGATGATGGTACGTCGGAAGCCTCAGGAGTCCCATATGTGTTGTCGAACTCCACCAACCTCTCTATGGTCTCCCAAGCCTCTTGTGGAGCGAGTTCAAGGTAGCCATAAGAGGTGTAGGTGTTGATCCTCTCCTTTGTTGCAGCGTCAAGAGCATTGTATATGATCTCCTGAATTACATATGGTGGTTGGCCATGCGTCGGGCATGATCGTAGAAGGTCCTTGAACCTTTCCCAAACAGTCGCCAGAGCCTCACCAGGCTTTTGTTTGAAAGCCGTGATTTTCTGTCGGATCAACGCCGTCTTAGAAGGAGGGAAGAACTTGTTGAGGAACGCGTCCTTGACTTCATTCCAGGTGCGGAGCGATCTTGGGGCTAAGCTTTCCAACCACTGCAATGCTTTCCCTGTAAGAGACCATCGAAAGGCTTTTATTTGGACATATTCAAGACTTCGTCCATCAGCAATAGTATCACAAAGGTCTAAGAAGGTAGAAATATGTGCCATAGGGCACTCATTAGGTTTTCCTTCATATTGGTGCCTTCTAATCTCAGTTAAGAAGTTAGGTTTTATTTCAAAATTAGAGGCAGGGATAAGAATTGCCGATTCAGGCACTGTGAGAGCGGGGTGCATATATTGCTTGGCATTCCTAGGGAGGGCATTGATTTGGGCTTCTATTTGCCTCCGGCCTTCCTCCTCCCTATCCGCACGCTCCATAAGTGCCGCCTCCCTAGTTGTTAAGTCCTCAACCTGCCTCCTTAGTTGTTCAATAAGTTCTGCTTGGTTCGCGTTTTCCGCCATGATTCTTTGAGCTTGGGTCCTTAGATGGAAATAACGCTCAGGGTCGTCTACTCCTTCAAATTCAGGTGGGCGATCAGCGCGTCGCATACACCTGCAAGACCAAACTAGAAAAAGACGTGAGATAGACTACTAGGGCGCGATTGATTGCCTCCCCGGCAACGGCGCCAATTTGTTGTTGCAGGAGGCTTGATATGTCAAGTAATTACAAATATAAAGATGTAAATAAATGTAAACCAACTCCTGGCCTAAGCAAATAATTACAAGACTTCCTCCCGTTGTAGTGGAAGGGTAGTCAGGATCGATCCACGAGGAGGCGTGTCAGCGGGATCCTAGTAGCGTTGGAAATCTCAAGTCTGCGTCAACCAGTAGCCTCGATTTCGACCTTGGGCCTCGATGTCGATCTCAGCTGTCGATGTTTTCTGCAACAGAAGACCTGCAGAGACAAAAAAACAAGTGGTTGATATCGACTGGTGGGGTCGATATCGATGTCAGTCCACGAAATCGACTGGCTCAGAAGACTGCCAGTCGACACAGAAGGTTCGATATCGATGTCTGGTGTCGATATCGATGTCAGCAAAACTCCGCAGCGATGTTCATCGTCGACTCAGAAAACTGTCGACGAACTCAGTGGTCGATATCGACGTCTGGGGTCGATATCGATGTCTCCCTGCAGTGAGTTAGTTCTTCGTCGGCAAAGAAAGGCCGAAGATTTAAGAATGGAGAGAGAAGCAATGAAAAGAAATAAATCAGTGGGTTTCTGTGTGTATAAAATATGTAAAAGCAACTCCTAGGATTAGGGTTTACCACAATGTTAACCAATGCATGCGATGAGATAAATAAGACGGACAATTGCGCTATTTCTCCCGAGGGACAAGCTTTCGCCGTACACCAACTCTTAGGATTACTCTTTCAAATAAACCTAATTGTTCTACCAATTTTACGTTTATAACTCAAGTTGTTAGCATGAATCCCTTTTCTTTCGATTAGGACTAAACATAGAATTGTAGGAGGAGAGATAGACACAACGATATCAACATCAAATACTTACCTCAAGCGCGCATGGCTAACGTCGGGCTCACCCCGACCCTAAGAGCTTTGGGGAACTACTCGCTTCTCATCATGGGATTCATCATCAATTGAAAGGAAGAAACTTGCATTAAAATAAACTCCGAAGCTTTACAACTTAACGTCAACTTTCGCAAACGTCAAACCCTAAAACTTCTCTCTAACTCTAACTCTATTGTCTATGTCTTTGTTAATTGATTGTATGAAAGATGATCTAACAAATCAGCCCTAAGGCTTTATTTATAGGCTACTAATCCTCGCTATCCAAGGATTGTAACTCCTATCTAAACTAATAACTCTATCCGAACAATTAGGATAGGTCTTTTATTTTGATAAAACTTAAATAACTTAAAGGTAAAAGATGAATAAAACTTCAGCTGTCCTCTATCTTTGAAAGCATGAGATAATCCCGTGCCTCCTTGAAGATATAGTGCCAATCCGCATTCGAAATCGAGTCTATCTTCTGTCGAGATAAGGGGTCGATATCGACACCAGAGGTCGATATCGAGGTCTCTGTTCCTGCTCGACTTGTTCAGCTCTGGTCGATTTCTATGTTGAGGTCGATATGGGGGTCGATATCGACACCGGGGGTCGATATCTGGGTCTAAGGTCGATATCTACCTCTTCTCAGCTTCACTTGATGTCTATGTTGAGGTCGATATCTATGTTGAAGGTCGATGTCTACCCCAGAGGTCGATATCTGGGTCTAAGGTCGATATCTACCTCTTCTCAGCTTCACTTAGCTTCTTCGTTTTGACTCCGTTTTCGCTCGAATTCCTGCATGGTTAGCTCAAAACATGTGCAAACTCTATTTCTTACATTTTAGCCCATTCTTACACAAGTTTATATTCTTTTGAACCTTTTCTTTGGAGATCGAATGAAATAAGAAGTCAAAAGATGCAATAAAAGAAGGTGCAAATGTGTACATCAATAAGCATGCGGATAAGTAAATGCAGAAATAAATAAAGAAGCGCGCCAATTACAAGAAATGCCAAATAGCATGTCCCTCTAGGCTCCTAAGAAATCCTATAGCAACTCACCATCAAAGGATCTACCTCACCCTACGGTGCAGGCCAACCCCACGCAATGAGCCTACTAACTATGAAAAGAAGGCAAGCAATGACACTTATATAAGGCCTAAGGCTCTAAGAGTCCTAATGCACTTACTAGAAAGCCTACCGCATCATCGAGTGCAAGCAACTTTCTATACCAAACGCCTACCTGAAAACTGAAAAGGATGCCTGGATCAACGCTTACAGGACTAAGCCAAGTCGATTCAGAGGGCAGTAAAAATATAAATCTAGAAAAGTTCCAGAAAACAAAGGGAAATCGGAGCATAACCTGAAAACTGAAAAGGATGCCTGGATCAACTACGAAATTGAACTGTTGAGGGAGGGACGAGTGACCAGAACCATGTCTCCACCCAAATCCCCAACGCCAAGGACGATTAGGGAGGCTGTGGGCTTGAAATGAAGGCAGAAGGTCGAGAAGAGCAGTCGGACGAGGCTCAAGGGAAGGTTCAGTGGGGAGGCGGTTAGAGGGGAAGGTGAAGGGCAGCATCGAGTGGGTGAGGGGTTAGGGACACCACGCCGCCGGAGGAGGCGTCGGTCACAGCAGGAGAAGCTGAGGAGAAGGGTCGGAGGCGGAGGTCGTCGCATAGACCAAGAGGGAGGAGATTTGCGAAGGGGTGGCAGCGAAGGCGGGGGCTAGGCCACGACGCTGCTATGCTTAGAAGGAAGCCCGGCGGAAGCGGTCCAGGAGGAGGACGAGGCGCGGAGGCGGCTAGGCTTAGAAGGAGGGTGTTGAAGAGGTTGGGAAGGCAATCCAAGGAGACTACAAAGGATGATGGAGGGATGAAGGGGAAGGACGAGGGTGACGAAAGGCTAGCCTCTGAGGCCGACGGAGAAGAAGGCCGGAGACGGCGGCTGCAGTGGCGGTTAGGGTTTGAGGTTGGGCTGGGTTTGAGGGTTGGGTTAGAAAGGGTTAAGAAAGAGAGGTTTCAGAGATTTCGAGAGAGCGTTTTTAAGGTTATTAAGACATTTTTGTACATCTTTAGTTTTGCCTTAAGAAAAACAAAACTAGAATTATTTTGGCTTTGTTTTTTTTAACAAAATTTCAAGGTGTCAAATATTTAAAATAAAAAAACAATTATACCCCATAATACTTGTAGGTCGACCACCTATTGATAGGGGTCCTCACGAGTTAGGGTGCTCGTTAGACATCTCTTGACCTGAGATCCGGAGGGTCTAATCGACCCATGGACATGACTAAAACTTCATATATTTCAAACAAATATGAGATAAAATATGATTAATATGGGTTGTTTTAAAAGATAATTTTTTCAATATTTAATAAAAAAAATACTATTTATAAACTAGAGTAGCAGTAAATAAATCGCAATAAATAAATAAATAAATAAATTAGCTCGCAAAACTAAGAAACACGATACTAATATATAACCCAAAGTAAAATAAGCAGTTGGAGAAAGCTATATCATATGTTACTTGACACACTGTGTACACCCGGATGAATCGATATCGATCTAAATGCGGGAAGAACAGTTACACTAAAACAGTTTTGAAACATGTTCACAATCTCATGAAATGCGGATGAAGAGAGAGATCAAGAACACAAAACACCAAAGACAGAACTTGTATAGATCGATCAAAACCAGTTTACAAAACGAGTTTACATTAAAACCGAAAACGAGAAATAAAGACGATAGACTCAACTAGGACACCAGTCACCAAGTATAGAACTGAAGGGCAATCGAGCTTCAAATCTCACAAGCTCTAATGATCTCAGTGTTTGGATGTGAAGGGAGCTCAACCTACGCTCAAGAGCACAAGGGAAAGTAAACCCTAGCAGAGCTCAGGAGACAAGGGAGGTGAGCCGGAGCTGCTCTCTCATATTCTCTCTCTCTTAGCAGGAGATTAGGGTTTTCAACCCTTATAAACCCGTGCCACACAAAACGACGTCGCTGAGCCTCCAACGGTCAGGAGTTCAAGTGTGTGGGCTGAGCTCACAGCTTTGGGCTGGCTTGAGATCGATTTGGGCTTAAGCCCAAATCAATACAATCAGATCCTAGTGTAGATATTATACATACATCCACATTCTCCCTAAGTATCAAAACATAAGAATTACATAAGAGGTTTATAATGAGATGAGCCTAACGATTGCCCTCCTAATTCTATGTTTACACATATCATAAATCTGCCTTGTTGAAGTGTGAACTGGGTTTACTCCTTTTCTATCATCGGCTAGACATACTCCTTCTCAGCATCAGTTGGGTTTGATCAAGTGCAGGAACTCCCTGCAAAAGATAAACTTATCAGTGGTAACAATCTTAGTACCAAAATCTGCAGGGTCGATTTTGCCATCAATCTTTTTGACAAGAAGAAGATTTTTAGCTACCAAGACACAAATGAAATGGTATCTAACGTCTATATGCTTAGTCCTCTCATGATAGACAGGATCTTTGCACAGGTAGAGTGCACTCTGACTGTCCATGTGCAACACAGCCTTACAAGGTTTTCTTTCCTCCTCCTTGAGTATATTTTGGAGCGAAATTGCTTCCTTGGAAGCTTCGGTTGCAGTAATGTACCCTGCCTCTGTTGAGGACAGAGCCACAATTGGCTGCAGTTGTGCCTTCCATGACATGCAATTTCCACACCATGTATACATAAAGGAGGTGGTGGATTTCCTGTTGTCTTTGTTACATGCATAGTCAGAATCCACAAAACCAAATAGCTCAGAGGGAGAGGTATGCAAACCATAGACCAGACACAGGTCCAATGTTCCTGCAATTTATCTCAGAAGAAACTTCATGGCTGTCCAGTGTTTCTCTGAAGGATTGGACATATACCTGTTGAGTACACTCACTGCAAGGGCAAGGTCAGGTCTAGTACAAATCATTGCATACATAACAGATCCCACTGCAGCATCATAGGGAACATTACTCATATAGTCTTCCTCCTCCTTCCTTAGTGGCACCTCAGACCTTGTAAGGTCAAGGTGCCCACCTAAGGGTATGGGAGCAGGCTTGATATTAGAGAAATGAAACCTTTGAAGGACTTTCATCAAGTATTCCTTTTGTGACAGAAATATCTGATGTTTTGGTCTGTCACTAGAAATTTTAATGCCAAGAATTTTCTGGGCAGGGCCCAGATCCTTCATGTCAAAAAATTTCTAAAGTGAAGCCTTAACATCAGATATTTTTACCTTAGACTTACAGATAATGAGGATTTCATCAACATATAGCAAGACATACAAGGGAGACACAGATTTAGCACCCAGTAAGTATAAACATGGATCATAAGAGCTGATTTTAAAACCATGTTTGATCATGCAATTATCAAATTTTTTGTTCCACTGCCTAGGAGATCGTTTCAAACCATACAGAGATTTTTTAAGCAAACAAACATGATCAGGTTTAAACTTGTCCTCAAAACCCTTAGGTTGTCTCATATAGATTTGTTCATCTAAATCCCCATGAAGGAAGGCAGTTTTCACATCCATTTGTTCAATTTCATAATCATAAACTGTAGCAACAGCAAGTAATAATCTCAGGGTTAACTGATAATTGGTCAAGTCAGGAACTTCATCAAAATTGTCATGGTAATGATCAGTTTCAGAAGAAGCATTAGACACAAAATCATCAATATCAGTATCAACAAGAGGATCAACAAATTCATCATCAGAGGAAGAAGGGGTAGAAGTAGAAGAATGGTGGTAAGAAGCAGAAGAAGTGGACGTAGTGCTTACCTCCCACCTGATTGGTGAGGCACATCTTCAGTACTTGAGTTAGAGCCATGATGCTCAAGATTCTGGCTATTGCTATTACTGGAAGTGGAGACATATGACTCATGTGGGACACCAGCATCAAATTCATTGTCAGAAGCCCCACCTTGGGAGGTGGGAACATAAAACTGAGCTGCAGGGGTTAGTTCTTCATGATCAACAAATGAATGCACATTTTTAAAATGGAACTCAATTTCAATGAATTTAACATCTCTGCTGACAATTACTTTGTAACCTCCAGGTTGGATTACAAGCAATTTATAACCCTTTACACCCTCAGGATACCCTAACATGATACACTTTAGGGACCTTGGTTGCAACTTCCCTATGCTCTAATAAGCATAGGCAGTGCATCCAAAAGGCCTTAAGTGTGAGATATTGGGCTTGGTTCCAGACCACATCTGATAAGGGGTCTTGAAACCTATGGCAGCTGAGGGTGATCTGTTGATCAAATAAGCAACAGTGGTCACAGCTTCCCCCCACAGAGATGGCTTCAAACCAGAGCTAATGAGCATACACCTGGCTTTTTCAAGCAGTGTCCTGTTCATTCTCTCGGCAGTTCCATTCTGTTGGGGGGTGGCTGGAACAGTAAGATGCCCTATAATACCATTATCATTACAGAAATCATGAAACAACTTATTACAGAACTCAAGTCCATTATCTGTTCTAAGGCATATCAATTTGAAAGCAGTTTGACCCTCTGTTTTTGTTTTCCAAACTTTAAAAGTTTCAAAAGTGTCACTTTTAGCCTTTAGAAGGTGCACCCAGACCTTCCTGGAATGGTGATCTATTAGTGAAAGGAAGTACTTCCTTCCACCAACAGTATCAACCTGGGCAGGTCCCCATAGGTCTGCATGCACAAAATCTGATTTTTTAAAACATTCTTTTGCATGTTTACTAAAAATACAGCTTTCACAATTTTTCAAATCAGAGGGTTTGCCTTCAAAGAGTCCTTGTTTAAACAGATAATGTAAACCTTTGTTCCCTATATGACCAAGTCTAGCATGCCAAATCAGAGTATCATTCATGTTCATGGATGCAACAGAAGATTCAACATATAGAGACACACCATGCAACACAGGATTTCCAATGATATGATAAAGACCATGTTTCTTAATACTTTTGATGAGAATTTTACCATTCCTAGAAACAGTTCTAATTCCTCTTTTAATGTTAATATCATAGTCAAGGTCATCAAACATAGATTCAGACAAAAGATTTCTCTTCAAATCAGGTACCCACCTTACTTGTTGAAGAACCCTAACATCACCATCATGCATTTTAAAAGGAATGTTGCCTATACCTCTAATAGCAAGTTTAGAATGATCACCCAATCTAACCAAACCACCAGCAGATTCATCAAGGTAATCAAAATAATGCTTATGAGGTGTAAAATGCATAGTATAACTAGAATCAAGTAACCATGCATCAGATGAATCATCACAGGCAACCATAAGCAACTCATCAAAATAAAACAAACCAGAATCAAGCACAGCAGAAGTACCATTTTGCAATTTCTTTTGATCATCATCTCTTTTCTTACAACAATCAGCAATAACATTGTTATTTCTCTTGCAATAGGTACAATGCTTCTTCCCAGTTTCACCAGTTTTTTCTTTATCCTTTTTCTTGTTTCTCTTTCTGTTTCTATTGCCTCCTTTTGTAAATAGCACATCAGGTTTAGAGTGAGGTTTTTCAGATTTGTCACCTTTAACCTTAAACACTTTCACAACCTCATTTTTCTGTGTAATAGCTTCAACTATCCTTTTCTTAGTCAAAGACTCATTACTAAACTTAATAACATCTTTAAACGTATCAAATTGTGAAGGCAAAGAATTCAACAGAATAACAGCTTGGTGAGTGTCATCAATTTTATCATCACATCTTTCAAGTTCTTGTGTCATACGAAGAAATCTATCCAAATTATCATCAAGAGACACAAAGACATCCATTTTAAATGTAAAAATGCGACACAGCAGAGATATACGACTAGATAAAGTTTTAACCTGATAAAGATCCTGCAGTTTCTTCCATAGAATTATGGAAGAAACACAGTCAACTACCTGTCTAGCTACCTCGTCAGAGATTCTGATCATGATCTCGTTGTGAGCAATGAGATCTAGATCTGTTTTAGCATCTGAAGGTATCTTCGCTAGATAGTAATTGATGACAGCTTTCCGGCATTTTTCTTTTATCAGAATTGCCTTCATTTTGACTTTCCACATAGCAAAGTCTGTTGTCCCATCAAAGGGCTTGATACGGTATGATTTATCAGACATGGGTTTGAATCAAGTACCTGAGGAAAACAGTGAACAAATCAGTAGATATCCAAACACAGGTGAGCACTCAAACCCTACAGCTTGGAAGCTAAGGGTTTGAATCTCTAATCTGATATCAAACAGACAGTGAGCACTCAAATCCTACGGGACGCAGGCTAAGGATTTGAATCTCAGTTGTGTACGGATGATCCAAACTAAACAGATTGAGAGCTGCAAGCTTAGATCTATCAACGTCACAACAAAAAACTCAAGAGAACGGTAGGGGAGTTGTTTGAAGAACGATATCTTCAACAACTGCTTGCTTTGTCTCTGGTTTGTTCGGATCTAAGTCACAAATGCTCAGATCCAAGCAAACAAACTCGAGACTTTTGAGATTCTCAAAACCCTAAATCCGGAGTCCTCAGAAAACACTCAAGATCTACAGATCTGAGTAATAGGAGAACAGAGCTCCAGAAAACTTCAAAGGATCTACAAGATTTTTGAGAAACTCAAGACCTCTGCAGATCTGGAGTCGCCGAGGATGAAGAACATCGAAAAATTCAACAGATGCAAAGGGTTTTCGGAATCGGAGCCTAAGAAGATCGAAACTCCAAAAGCTTCAACGAATCCGAAAAACTCGTAAAACCCGAACCTAGCTTTTATACCAATTTGAAATGCGGATGAAGAGAGAGATCAAGAACACAAAACACCAAAGACAGAACTTGTATAGATCGATCAAAACCAGTTTACAAAATGAGTTTACATTAAAACCGAAAACGAGAAATAAAGACGATAGCCTCAACTAGGACACCAGTCACCAAGGATAGAACCGAAGGGCAATCGAGCTTCAAATCTCACAAGCTCTAATGATCTCAGTGTTTGGATGTGAAGCGAGCTCAACCTACGCTCAAAAGAACAAGGGAATGTAAACCCTAGCAGAGCTCATGAGACAAGGGAGGTGAGCCGGAGCTGCTCTCTCAGATTCTCTCTCTCTTAGCAGGAGATTAGGGTTTTCAACCCTTATAAACCCGTGCCACACAAAACGACGTCGCTGAGCCTCCAACGGTCAGGAGTTCAAGTGTGTGGGCTGAGCTCACAGCTTTGGGCTGACCTGAGAATACAATCAGATCCTAGTGTACATATTATACATACAAACACATTTCTCCCTAAGTACCAAAACATAAGAATTACATAAGAGGCTTATAATGAGATGAGCTTAACATCTCAAAAACATATCACAATTGAAAATTATATATGTACTTTATATAATAAAATTTATTATAAAATCGCACAACAGCCATGCAATAAAACTAGTATAATTTTAATTTAAAGTACTTAATGTTTGTGCGATATCTTCTTCTTAATCCTCTTCTTTCTACCAATCAAGTTTTTTGCCCTTTTTTAATTATTTATTTCCTTTAATTATTTTTTAATTATTTTCTTTATCCCTTTAAATCAATCACATTTTTTAATTTATTCTTAACATATGTACTAACTATTGGGATTAATTTAAAATATCTATCTATGTATAATCTTAATTTAGAATACTTAATTTTTATGTGTCATCTTATTCTTAATTCTCTCCTTTCCACCAATCTAGTTTTTTTTTGCCATTTTTTAATTATTTATTTCCTTTAATTATTTTTTATTATTTCCTTTATCTCTTTAAACCAATCACATTTTTTCTTTTATTCTTAACATATTAACCAACTATCTATATAATTCTATATATAATCTTAATTTAGAATACTTAATGCTTATGTGTCATCTTCTTCTTAATCCTCTCTTTTCCACCAATCAATTAAGTTTTTTTGCTCTTTTTAAATTATTTATTTTCTTTAATTATTTCTTTTTTACTATCCCCTTTATTAAACGAATCACATTTTTTCTTTTATTCTTAACATATTAACTAATTATCTATATATAATCTTAATTTAGAATATTTAATACTTATGTGTCATCTTCTTCTTAATCCTCTCCATTCCAACAATCAAGTTTTTCTCTCTTTTTTAATTATTTATTTTCTTTATTATTATGTAACGGCCCAGATTATAAATCCGGGTTACGTTTAGAGGGAAGAATTATCCCTCTGCCAGATCTTGCAATCCAAGTACGAGCTGCTTATTTATTAACTTCAAATTATAACCCTGTTTATGTCTTAAGAATTTAATGAAGAAAAAGGGGATTTCAAACCCTCGAGACAGTCAAAAGAGATAAAACGAGAACATGTCCTAATTCAATTAGTCAAAACTCAAAAGAGATAGAACGAGTTTAAATCAATATAAATACAACATGTTTCTAAATGACAACTTAACCAAAACATTTGTAAAGTCAAGCCAGAATAGATGAAGTCTTTTTAACACTCTCGTCCCGTGAGAAAACCCCGCCATAGAAGCAAATCAGCAAGCAAAGGGAGCGGGTACCTGAAACTATACCACAAGTCAAGTTCGAGCCACTCATGCGGGACCGGAAGTCCTCGCTGAGGTTATATAATACGCCTATACCTAGAATAAAGGATGACTAATGCAGTACAAGATTTAAATCACATAAGCATGCTTTGACAGTTATAATATGCAGAAAAACTGTAAAGGGCCCAAGACAATGCCAAGTGGCATATCCCTCTCCTACCTCTGCACCCCTTCCCGTTAGTGCAGAGACTGGCCAGTTCGTTGCTTTAGCATAGCATATCCTCGTGGTGGTGCACTCACCCACGGTATCATCATCATAACATAAATTAAACATGCCCGATGGTGCTGGGCTATCATCATGCTCATATCGACTCGACAGACTCAGGGCACCCGATGGGGCTGGGCTACCCAATGACCCCAGCAAAGACTCTAGGACTATCACAGATAACGGCCGTTCTGTTTCAAACGCATAAAGAATAGGGATGCTCATTCATAAGTGCAAGTCCTAAACATGATACTACATGGCATGCTTTTATGCATATGCAACACCTACATACTATATAACACATCAGGCATGAGGTCCAATCACTTGAGCAAGCCCCGGAGGACTTACCTGGAGTCTTCACATCCAATAAATCAGCAACCAAGCCACTTAGATAATCATCCATCGGGAAACAAGCCACTCAGATAATCATCCAATCACACTAGCAAGTAATAAGCACAGAACAACTCATCAATACATATTCAATCAACACACAAGCATGTTTCCAAGTCATCACAAGACTACGTAGATAATATTTTATTCAAGTAATCTAGCATTCTCATCATGACCATCATTCCCAATTAACCTTGTTCTCATCAAGTATGAAACTTAGCTCAAAGTCTTACCAATATCATCACTCAAAATATCTTACTTCAATTCAAGCTCAGGTATATTAAGTTCACAAGGCACATCAAGCTCGCAAGACATTTCTTACATAATTACACTAGTCGAAGTCGATTATCACTAAAATTTAATCGATTAACGAACCTAAAACATCCATAATATTATATGAGGTAGTGATATCAAGTCAAACTAACCAATTTTGAGCTTAGCTAATTTATCCATTTAACAAGGTCACAAGACATCATAAATTCTCAAGACATATTTTAATCATTTTAAACACTTTAATTAGTTCTTAAAAGAGAGAAGTCCAATAACATCTCATGTAAATTTTTTGGGTAATTAATCAATTTAATCACAATCAAATAACGTCACAACTCATGAGTAATCCACAATTAAGTTTACAAGCAATCATTATGTCAATTTAGCTAACTTAATTGTTCACCCTCTAAATGACCAAAAGTTTCACTCAATTAAGTTAAACACGTCCCATTTTGCATTCTAAGCAATTTAGTCCATTAGAAAGCCAAAGTCAGTGAAAGTAGCCATACCAAATAAATAAATAAATCAAAGATCCAAACTTTTATACCCATCCCAAATCCAAATCCCATTTCCAAATTAACAAAATCTTAAATTAACACAGGCATTAAGGGTGAAGAGGCCTGGAATTTATACCCTGAACTCGCAAGGGTCGGGAGGGCTCGGATCGGGAGAGATAGAGTTTGGGGCTGTAGAGACAGGAGGGTGGGGCGTTGAGCTCGTCAGCATCGGCTCTTCGTGCAGTGAGCAGGGGCATTGAGATCGGCAGCGAACAGGACTCCGCGTCGACATCCTCGGCTCCGGTGTGGGTGGCCCAAGGCGTCGTTGGCAGAGGCGGCTTACGGTCGGCCTCGATCTCGGCCATTGCATGAGAGAGCAGAAGCGACAGAGAAGAGAGCAGGGGAGCCCCGCCGGAGTTGGATCTGAGGAGTAGCTGCTGCCCTGGTCCCCTTCGTCTTTGTTGGTGAGCTCGAGGGCAACGAGATGGAAAGCAGCGAGCCAGGGAGCGAGAGGTCAGCAGAAGAACTCCGAAACTGATCCAAGAGCAGAGAGGAGGAAGGTCGAGTGCAGCAAGATGATGAACAGGGAGTGGCGGGGAGCTCGAGTGCTGAGATCTGGAAGAATGGGGAGGAGTGGACTGGTGCGGGATTCTCAAATCCGGAATGAAGAAGGTGGCAGCTGGAGCTTGGAGCTGAGAACGGGAGAGTGTTTGTGAGGCTTAGGGGAGATGAAGCAAGGTGGCGGCACACATAAGGATAGAGGGTATATATACCCGGTGAACTAGGGTTAGGTTAACTTATGGAAATTTACAAAATCAATCCGCTATTCTTAAGTTATAGAAATATTACCACTTCAAATAACAAATTTAACCCCAAATAGATTCTGGTATAAGAAAACGGAACGAGTCTGTTTTCAATCGAATGCAATGTATGCCGGAATTGACTTAATAAAATAAATAAATAATTAGAACATTTTGATCGAGGAAGGGGATTTTCAAATTTTACAGAAATCTCAAAATTTTAATATTGTAATTAAGTCATAAAATATTATATATATATATATATATATTTTTAATTTCGGGTCTTTACATATTATTATTTATTATTCCCTTTATCTCTTTAAATCAATCATATTTTTTCTTTTATTCTTAACATATTAACTAACTATCTATATATCTATATATAATCTTATTTTAGAATACTTAATACTTATATGTCATCTTCGTCTTAATCCTCTCCATTACACCAATCAAGTTTTTTTCTCTTTTTTAATTATTTATTTTCTTTAATTATTATTTTTTATTATTCCTTTATCTCTTTTAAATCAATCACATTTTTTCTTTTATTCTTAACATATTAACTAACTATTGAGTTTAATTCAAAACATTGAATTCAATCTAATATAACTATTGGGTTTAACTCAAATTTATTTACTAACTATTGGGCTTAATTCAAAATATTGAATATAACTATTGAGTGATTTAATATATCTATATTTATGTATTATACTTTATATGTGATTTTGTAAAAAATAATTTTATCAGAGAATTATAAGATACCTTTAGGGTAAAGTTTTTTTCATGATTTTTATTTTAACTTTTATTAATACTTTATAATATTTTTATATATTATTAATATTTTAATTTTAAAAAACCGAGTCGTGGCGCGGGAATTGTACGTACTAGTCTCTAATTAATTGACAACTAATATTTATCACTGTCTAAGTAATTAATACAGAGTATATAACATACCACTTGATGAAATGCAACAAAAATTACGTTTAAAATGCAACATAATTTGATAAATGTGGAGATTAATTACAAATCCTATTCACTTGTTCCAAATCCAAAGTGAATAGTCACCCCAAACTGATCGCCAAACTGAGGTGACCAATAGAACCTTAACTATTGTCCTTAGAGCAATAATAAGAAAGAATTTGAAACTTTGGGAAGAAGCCTTACCTCATGTGGAGTTTGCTTATAATAGGACTATGCATTCCTCAACAAAAATCACTCCATTTGAATGTGTCTATGGTGTTAATCCACTATCCCCTTTTGATCTTACTCCATATCCTATGAGAGAAAAAGAGTCATTTGAAGCAGGTAAGCATGTCGAGTTCGTTAAGGAGCTGCATGAACGAACGCGTCAGAAGCTTGTGCAGAAGGCTGAATACAACGCCAACAAGGCCAACAAAGGGCGTCGTTTGGTCGTGTTCCAGCCAGGGGATCTAGTGTGGGTGCACCTAAGGAAGGAGCGCTTCCCAGAGGCAAGGAAGAGCAAGCTCGCACCCCGAGGTGATGGACCGTTCAAAGTACTTCGTCGGGTGGGCGAGAATGCATACCAGCTAGAGCTCCCTGGAGACTATGGCGTGAGCGCAACCTTCAACGTCTCGAATCTCATCCCTTACTTTGCTGTGGACGAGGACTTGGATTCATGGTCGAATCCTTTCCAAGAAGGGGAGATTGATGCGGGACCATCTTCTACAACTCCAGACACGCCAATCATACTTGGAGAAGGACCTATGACTCGAGCCCGAGCTAAGAAGCTTCAACGCGACTCATTCATGTTTGTGAGTCATGCATTGTTCTCGAGCACGGTTCAACTCCTGGAGCCAACATTGAAGTCTTACATGTGCATTGGAGTACTTGAGGCCGAACCATCTTGAGCCTTATGTATTGCCGATTTTCTTAAGTCTTGGAACCTATGTTATTTCCTAATTTAGCAACTTTCTTTACTTAAGTTATTTTAGAAAACTTTAGGGGTATTTTTATTAATTTCTTTAAATTGTTCCTGTTATTATTTTCGACCCATTCAGCCTTGTTAGGGTTATATAATGCAGACACCCCTTTGTAGAACACTCACGTTAAATTTTATACAGAAATCTCAGATTTGTGTGACACATCGAGTGAAAGTCGATCGATTCATAGCGGAGCTCATCGATTGCAATTTGGTATAGATCTCAGCTTGGTTTGCCTTGTGTTCATCAACCTCGCGAGAGCTTGGTGATCCTGGAATTCACAAGTCCCCTCCTTGTGCCTCCAAGTTGTCCGCTTGGTTGTGTAAGGTTGTAGAGGCGGGCTTTGTAGTCGTTGGTGCTTGGTTCCTACCCTCTACGGAGGCCTGGGGTCTTCATCTCGTTCTACCTTAGTTCGAATCAGTCCCTATCGAGTCTGTGTCGAGTCCTTTGTTCTTGGTCGACATCGAGCATCTTCTTAGTGTTCTTGTTAGTTTCTTGCTGCGTTCTTGCTTTCTTTATTGAGTCTTGATAGTTCTTGCTTCCGTTTTTGAGTTTCTTGATTGATTGTCGAAGATCGGGCCATCCTACGGCTAACCCCGTATCACAAGGATTCTACATGTTACTAATGGCTCAACCTAACATAGGACACATACATGCACTTGATTGATTACTCAACATTAAGCAAGACTTCAATTCAATCACATTCCAATAATATAGAAGCATGAGAGGAAATGTAGCGAGGTATAGCGCAAGTCTAAGTAACATGGCAACATGACTAGAAAACAGAGACATGAGTTCAAATTAATGTATATTGGGATGAAACATGTATTTATCAAGACTCATTTATACTAACATATTCTCAATTTAGCACAATTAACACACAACAACATTAATCACAGAACACTAAACAATAGTTAATCTCATGAATGCAAAATAGGTGGGCATGCTATAGATTCTTGTCACAAGATGAATGATAAACATCGAGGCGTCATCGGCTAGCATGCTAAGGAGCACAACTTACGAGACATTCATACAAGAAGGAGTTGATCACACTATCATAGACCTAATCCAGGAGGAAGCAACGATCATATAGATTCATATCATGTGGTTTATGCTTCTAACCAACCATTAATACGATTAATACAATAGGTCAAGTAGACATGCTATGACAACATATAATCATGATAGAAAGCGAAGCACAATAAGAGATCTGAACAAGGTAACTAATCATAGATGTAATGACGTGCGTAGCGGTTCTCTAATGGTCAGACATAAGGTACATGCTGGAGATCTAAAAATCATATTATGTCACACAGTTTCAGAGAGAGTCACTATTACAACTGGACAGAGATCTCTAAGGGCAACCATTGACCTTTCCCAACTGACTCATCACCCCTCTTTCCCGTGGGACTCTGGTACGACTCCGTATGGCAAGAAGACACTGGTTGATCATCATAAGAATCGAGAAGGACAGCCCCAAAAACACCTTACTCTCTGACTCAGAGTGACATCAAGAACCATCTTCCGATACTCACTCGGACACCCTCGTATCCAACCATGATTCCTAAGGACAATGTGTTTACCAACCTGATTTCCCATGGAAGACACTGACATCTCGGAGAAGGACTCGATAGGGTCATCAAGGGGTTCATAGGGGAAGGGGCTATTCCACACAAGTTGGGCTTAACCATATAAGAATGAGGATACTCCCGCTATTCCGTTAGCACAATCATTCCCAATACATTTCATAGTTAGGCACAACAATCAGATATTCAGCAAGACAACAATTAACGTGGAATCAATCATCAACAGTTTGCATAAACACAACCAAACTACCTAACTCGCCACTCCAACCACCTCGGTGCAATTTCTTGGAGTCTTCCAACCCATTTGTAAAGAATAAGCTAATATTTCGCCTACTCATTCCCAACTACATCCAATAGGGATGGCCTAGCGCCTTTTGTACCCACTTGATCCCTTTAGTTTGATCCATCACATTTTAATAAGCCGAGTTCATATTTAGTCCAATTAAGTTAGGCATATTAAGTTCATTTTGCCCCTTTAGAACATCTTCAAATCCTTTGAAATTCATGGGCATTTTTCCAAAACATACACCTGACCCTTGCGTACCCGAATTGCGAAACCTGGCTCTAATACCAACTTTGTAACGGCCCGGATATAAATACCCGGGTTACGTTACGAAGGTTGGATACCTTCGTTCGAATGTTGCCATTCAGGTACGGGTCGAGGTTTCAAACCTCTAAAGATCAGTATTCAAAGTGGGGATTTCGAACCCCAAGCAATCGAAGTCGCGGAAATTCAATTCAAATGAAAGTAAAGCGGGAGCAAAGTTTAGATACAAGTGTCACGGCAGAGCCGAGTCAAAACCAAAACATAGTGGGTGATTGCCATTTTATCAAGTTAGAATATTAGCCAGGTTCTTCAGTTCACTAAGAGATTCCCCATCATAGAAGCAAGGAGCAGACAAGAGCGGTACCTAACACTATCCACGAAGTCAGGCCCGGTGATCGCCTGCAGGTCATCTGACCACGCTGAGGCCACATAACATGCCTATACCTAAATAAAGGATGACTAATGCAGTACAAGATTTAAATCACATAAGCATGCTTTACAGTTATATTATGCGGAAAAACTATAAAGGGCCCAAGACAATGCCAAGTGGCATATCCCTCTCCTACCTCTGCACCCCTTCTTGTTAGTGCAGAGACTGGCCAGTTCGGTGCTATAGCATAGCAATTTCCTCGTGGTGGTGTACAAACCACGGTATCATCATATCATATCATATCATCTCATCGCTTGCCCGATGGTGCTGGGCTATCATATCATGCTCATATCGACTCGATAGACTCAGGGCACCCAATGGGGCTGGGCTACCCTATGACCCTAGCAAAGACTCTAGGACTATCACAGATAACGACCGTTCTGTATTCAAACAGATAACGACCGTTCTGTATTCAAACACACATAGTAACCACATGCTCAGTTCAATGTAATCCTAGCATGATACTACATGGCATGCTTTAATATGCAACAAAACTACTCATCACATGACACATTAGGCAGGAGGTCCAGGTTACTGAGTAAGTCCTATAGGATACTTACCTGAAGATGCAGAACAGCAAGATAACACAAGCAAGGGCCCAAATGCAAGTCCAAAGCAATCCAAAAGCAATACACACCTATCATCAAGCCAATGCCATAAGCTACCGGACCAACATTCATACGCACGAAACCCAAGATCTCAACATACTCAAAACCAGCCGATATTAAAACTGTTTTCCAAAACTTTTCCGATATGATCAACATCAACCAAAATCATTCTTCCAATTTCCTTCTCAAAACCAACATCATCAAGCCAAGATAAAATCCCGACATTAGAAATGACACTTTTTAATATAACTTCATGCTCAAGATCAAATAGTTCAAGTTCCGTCATTTCCCTTCCTTAATATCGAATATTAAAATAATATTCCAAAAGTCATTCCCCAAAGTTTTCCAAACTCTTAAATCTCAAGTTAAGTCAACCATTTTTTTAAAATAATTTCTCAAATCATACTTGGCCAAATTCCGACATTAAACATTTAAACCTTAAAACCAATCTCTCAAAATCACATTATAGAATAATTCCGACATTTTAATTTCAAGATAAATCCATCTTCTCAAACCTTATTTATAAATCAAAATCAACAATATTTAACAAATAAAACTTGAAAACATCCCATCTTTAAGAAACCACCTCCATAGATTCACATTAATAAAATACTTTTAACTTTTCCTAAAACACATATAAGATCATATATTAATGTATCCCCATAAGCTACTTTTAAAACAACTTATAATATATATATATATATATATATATATATATATATATATATATATTTTACAAAGATTATAATTTATTTTCATAATCAGAAATAATATATAATAACAATAGTTATTATTTAACAAACAACTAACAAGCATATATTATACAACACAATAGCTAAAAAAACAAGCAACATAACCCAATTCCCATCAGATCCGGACACAGCCCAATACCCAAGCCCAAACCGAAACCCGGATTCCAAGCCCAACCCGAGCCCAAACCCGGACTCATTTAAGGTTATTAGTGAATAGGCAAGATTTTAAAATAAAGGGAACCAGACCAAGAAAGAAAAACAGAATCGGCCCATGAACCGCTTCTTCAACCTCTGAACAGAGGATTCGAACGAGGGAAGGGGGAGGAGAAACAGACCCCGTCGGCGACCCCATTCCATCCCAAACTCTCCCCACCTAACCAGTACGAAATTCCAACCACACCCATCCCTAAGAAAGAAAAGCGCGAGAGAAGGAGAGGGAGAAAGGAGAGATTACCAAACTTCGAAAAAAATCAACTCCGGGGAGTGCTCGAGGGCTGCTCTGGCTTCATCAGTGAGAGGGAAGCTTCATTCTGAGTCTATGAGGAAGGTAAGTGAGTAAAGGTGCATTTTTTCCATGGTTTGGAATCGAAAGAAACACAAACGAAACCAACCTTTAAATCGGAACACAGGGGAGGGAGGTGCTGCACCTGGGCTCCGGTGGCGGCGTCGGTGGTGCTTCCCCGTCCTCTGGCTTCTAGGAACGCAGGAGAGGTGAGGAAGTATTTGATTATGGTTTCGAGAGGAACAAGGAAGAGTCGAAGAGATTCCCGTGTTTGGAAGAAAACAGGGCGACGAGGGGGAGCAGCTCTCGGCGGCGACAGCAACTCCGGCGGCGCTGCTGGCGGCGGTTGCTTCGGAGAGGAGACGAGGAGGATATATGTGGTGGTGACTCGGCCTCACATAATGAAAGGGAAGGAGAAGGGAGGTGGAATGGTGGTAATTAGAGGTGTGTTTGAGTTCGAAAATGGGGGTGAAAAAAAGGGTCTTTGGGCTGGGTTTGCAGACTACAGAAGAGAGGGAGAGGGTGTTGGTGTGAATGGGTGAAGAGGGTGTGAGGTAGGAGAGCTGATATTGTGTGAGAATGAGGGCAATAGGACAAGGAAGCAAGCTGTACAATGCTTGGCAAGGCAGTAGAATCTGAAACAAGAGAGAGAGAGAGAGAATAAGGAAAAAGGAAAAGAAAGAAAATAGAATTGGTCCCCTACAAAAGAATTCAAATTAGCGGAATAGACTCGAAACCCGCTCGCCCGATCGAATCCCGACTAAATCAGATTTCAAATTTCAATTCAATTTCAAAGTAAACGGAATTAAATAAATTTTTCTCAAAACTCGGAGCTTGAAGGCGGAATTAAAATCCGCTAGAATCTAAATTCTCAAAATGATGCCGGAATAACTTTAAAATCAAAACTTATGCTCGAGGACGGGTTCTATTCCACTTTTACAAATAATAATAATATAATATATAGAATACTAATACAAAATATATTCAGTCTTTACAGTTATAATATGAGTAATTGTTGTATGCATACTTATATACTAAATGTGCACAGTTGTATTCTAAATTTTCACAATTGAAAATTAACCTTGTAATAATGTTATTTTAGCCTATGATGAATTAGCAAGATTATATTCAGTTAACTTCAATTTTTTTTTTTGTCAATTTAGTTAAGATATCCATATATTTGTTCCAGAAATTTGATTTTTTTCTTGCAGAAATTTAAAATCTGATTTTTAGAAATTTGATCTGAAAATTAATCTTATTCATGAGCATAAATAAAAATAAGACACCCATAAATAGCCTATACGGGATTTGAACCCGAGTCTTTGTGCATTGCATATTTCTCTCCCATTTTGAGCTAATTAGCTTTAAATCACAAAAATCTCATTCCCGAGTAATTGGTGTATGCACACTTTATAATATTATTTTGCACTTTATGGTCTTATTCTTGCACTTTATATTATTATTCTTGCACTTCTGTAATTTTTGCTAAAATCTATAACATTTGCTAAAATATGAACTCCGTAATCTAGGTATGTTTATATTTATGCTAGAATAATTTAATGATTATTGCTTGTATCTAATTTAAAACATACTCTAATAAACGAGTCTTGATTTGAAAATTAACCTTGTAAGAATGCTATTTTAGTCTTGAAGAAATTTTTTTGAAACAAGACCCGTTTCTGCGAAAACATATCATTGATCAATCCATTTTTGGAAGAGCACAAAAGTGGGCAATAGTATCACCAGATTCACCAGTTGCGCCTAGGCCTTGGAGCTTTGCGATGAACATTCCTTCAAACAAATCTTTAGCTGGTCAATGGCTTTAATCGTCGTCTACAATTTGGATCCAAAATTGTTGGTATACAATGCTTTTTCCTATAGTGGTTGAATCTACGTTGCTACTGATGTTTGTTGCTCATTTGGCAGTCCACTAAGAGTAAACTAACTCTAGATGCAGCCAGCTGCATCAACTGTTCGAGCTCGAATATAGAACAAAGATGGGACTTTATCATGGCTTTCAATGTGGTGAAGGGATGTCTCTGAGCCACTCTTCAAAGCGTAGTAAAGGCTTGGTGAAGTCAACTACTTGGAGCCACTCAGCAACATCCTCCAAGCAGCATGCAATACTCTATTATCGAAAGGGAGGGCGGTGTCGACTCCTATAAAGTCATATATATATATATATATATATAACACGGGGCATTTCACCCAGTATATATAAACTAAGACACTGACATTAGTGACCAAACCTCAAAATAACAAACCCAAAATGTTGTGCTTGTTTATGATCACTAGTGATCAGTGAACTCAAAAGAACTGCAGGTGAAGCTAAAAATAAACAGAAACAGCCCAATCAAACAATAAACTACTGGGAAGGGATTGAAGATACCTCGAGCAAATTGGGGTCAGATTGAGCAACGATTTCAGCACTAGCTCCCCCATGGCTCTTCTTCTTCTTAAAGTTCTCTGAATCATCCAGCATTAATAAACTAAAATCGCCCCTCACAAATTTGAGGAAATTGAAAAATCCAACCCTAAAATTGGATAAAATCGAAAAATCATTAAGATAGATTTGGGGATTCAACACCGACCTCATTACAAAAGTTCCGAGCTTTGAAAGCAACTCGGATATTAGGGTTCTAGCCCATCGGCTAGGGTTCTAGCAGTGGTGAGCGCCGGCTATAGAGGAGGAAGGATAGGGTTCTTCTTTCCCCTCAGATATCGCTGCCGGCTATAGTGAGGTGGTGAGCGAGGGCGAGAGAGGAAGCGAACAAAGGTGAGCCAGATCTGAGGACGGCGAGGAACGACGAGGAGCAGCGAGGGGTGAGGGGAGGATGTCGATGAGGAAGGAGGAGAGAGATGAGAGATTGGGAGAGATGGAGCACGGACATTGAATTGGTTAACCAATTGAGCAGATCTGCGGCCCAAACCCGAGGATTAGACCCATTTTCATTATAAGAGGTTTTTTCATTTTAAGACCCTTTTTCATTTGATCCGTTTCTCATAACTATATATATATATGTAGGGTGTGGTTAAAATGAAAATGGTTGTTAAAGTGAAAATAATGCTTAAAGTGAAAATGGGGATTTTTGGTTGACCGGCGCGCGGGTCTTACTTAAAAAAAAAACAAACCATGCTGAACCAGGATATAAAAAAAAATAAGCCCACCCAATCGACCTTCCTTTGCTCCTCCTTCCTTCCCGAGTCCTCCTTGCCACCGTCCCTCCGACCTCACCAGCCACCGACGGCAAGTCCCGAAACCCTGACCTTCGATCCCGAGAAGAATCTAACCTCTCTCCCCATCAACAACGAGCGTCCGAGACTCCCGAGTGTCGAGCAGCAAGCAGTGGTGCCGACAACCTCCTTCCGAGCTAGGCAAATAGAGCCCACCCTCCGACTAGAATGCCGACGTCCATTGTCCGATCAGCATCTCCTCCTCTTTGTCTCCTCCATTAATTGAATCCATAAGATAAGATTCTAATAAACCCCCAATTTCTAGGTTTTGCTAAATTGAATAAGTTTGTAGGATCTTATAATTGAAAGAGTGAAATTGAAACTTATTTATAATGATTTGTTGTTCAAATAGATTGATAGAGAGTTTTTTACTTGGATTTGAGATAATCGAACTCACAATTAGCATCTATGTTATTACTTAATACGTTTTCAGCTTCTACATAGGATTCAGTTGGTCTATTTGGTGATTCAATTGCTCAAGTATTGAGAAACGAGGGAGCTATGCATTCTAAATGATGTTGATAGGCTGTTGACTCGAATTGAGGGTTGTATGCCTGTGTATATGCATACTTATCATGAAAACTTGTGAGAAATGTCAGCGAAGTGATTGGAGGGTTTTAGCCATTGTTGGTTTACTAGTTTCATTGATTCCACATCATGAAACATCCAGGTAAGAAAAGACTTTTACGTATCAACTTCCCATATAATTCCAGATTCATGAAGCATTAGTGGCGCTTGCAAGATTAAATATTCGATGCAATTAGCCACTAATATAAGATTAGTTTTGACAAGACTTTAGGTTATAACCAATTTCATACTCAGCGATTCGAACAAATCAACTATATTAGAATTTTTTAATATTATTTTTACTCATACAGTTGTCGTATGATCAGTTGTTGTATATTGTTTATTATGGGAAAGGAGTGACAGCTGTAGTCGTTTTATATTTATTCTATTGTTGGACATTAGCATTTGGGTACCACTACTAATTAAGAATTCAGTTTGGAAATACCTTTTCTTTTTCTATGAGTTCTCCTCTTGCTATTTTTGTTTTATTTATTGTATTTCTTCTGTTGCCTAACAGGAGTTGGACATCATTGAGGAAAATTTGAGGGCCGAAATTGAAAATGCTCAAGCCGTATCCAGTTCAAGTGAGGTGGATCCATCTTTTGCTGAACCTGGAAGTACCCTGCATGCTGAAGCAAGTGAAGATGCTTCAAAATCTGCTCTATCATTGGAATTGGAAAGGAAACAGAAAGAATTGGTTTGTTACTTCTCTTTCATTTTTTTTCTTCCTATGCGCAGGTTTGTTGCTCTTAGTTCGTCTATGCTAACAAATCTTACCAAGGTGAAAAAATAGAGAGTGGGGAGAAAGCTACAGGTAGGATACTAATAATTAATCTTGAACTATCCAGGCATCGGCGGATACGTTCAATCATATTCCACTCACACAACTTTGCTTATAAACCCAATTTGTCATACTCTTTGCATAACCAGTAATTTCTAGGTAAAAATTGCTAAACTTCTTCTTGCATAACTGATTAGGTTCATGCATTAATCTTGTAGGATTTACAGCATATTCGGCCTAGCAGTAGCTCAAAATCGATGAGCTAGTCAGCAATATTAGGTTTATGCATTAATCTGTCACGAAATATTGTAAGAAGCGGTTATGTGATAGCTCAGTTTGCACTCTATGCTTCCTATGCTCTTGGTTTGTGGCATGCTTCATGGCTTGTTAAGCATGGCATCTCCGATTTCTCCAGGTCGATTCGTGTCTTAATGGTCCTCATGGTGTCAGCCAATGGTGCTGCTGAGACGCTCAACCTCGCCCTTGACTTCATCATGGGTGGTCGGGCAATGAAGTCTGTATTTGAGCTCCTTGACTGTAAGACCAAGATTGATCCTGATGATCCAAACACAACTGCAGCTCCTGAGAGGCTTCGTAGGGAGGTTATCAAATGCCACAAGATTGTCGAAGCAACCATGCTAGCAAATGCCCGCAATATCAAAACTTTAAGCCCCACACTTCAAATAATGTTTGGAGGTTATCAATTGTACGTTCTTCCATCTTTATCAATTGGTTGTGACTCCTGTGAGTAAAGATGCAAACCTTCAGATGGTATTTCTCTTCTCACTCAAGTGTGTTTGAGGTTTGAACACTTGCTGCCTCTACTTTTAGATGCTTGGAGGCTTGAACACTTTTTTTGAGTTTATATATATACTTGAGGTAACCTTTCATCTTTTACAGCCTTACGGGCTGCAAGTTATCTTGAAAGTACTCCTGTAATTAAGCGTTTGAAAGAGTTATTGAATGTACTGATATTGGAAGTGATCTTGACCTGGCATTTATATAATCTCTTGAACATACTCTTATATATGGGAACTGGAGGCAGAGCAACTTGGCATGTTGGTTTTTCTTTCTGCCAAGTTATTTAATTTTTAGAGTTCTTCTGATGCGTGTGAGTTTGCTGGAATCTATTGATGTGTTAAGTTACTTATGAAGTCTCCAAGAATCACTTCTACTGATCAGGGAACCACATGTATACATGGAGATTCCATAATCTATACATAATATACATCACACAAGCACCTTAATTTCTGAGATCTTTGGCCAGATGGATTTCCTTTGAAGGCTATACCAAATCTCTTTACTCGAGCTCCTTTGTAAAAGGATGTAATATAGTATTATTTTTGCACTTTTGAATGTTATATAATATGGTGGAAGTATTTGATTCTTATCTCTACTCTTATACTTAATAAACTTTAAAAGTCTATTAGCTCAATGGTAGAACAATGTGCTTATGCGCTGAGATATGGGTTCAACTCCTACATAGGCTAAATTGCTTAATTTTAATAGTTTGTATTATTTTCTGATAAAAGTGCAATTCATTTTCTTAATTGTGCACTTTATAATCTTATTCTTGCACTTTCTCATTTTATTTATGCACTTTTAATCTTAATGGTGCATTTCATAATCTTATTCATGCACTTCATCATTTTATTCTTGCACTTTATAATCTTAATTGTGCACTTCATAATCTTATTCATGCACTTCATGATTTTATTCTTGCACTTTATCATTTTATTTATGCACTTCATGATTTTATTCTTGCACTTTATCATTTTATTTATGCACTTTATAATCTTAATTGTGCACTTCATAATCGTATTCATTCACTTCATATTATTATTCATACACTTTATTATTTTATTCTTGCATTTTATAATCTTATTTATGCACTTTATCATTTTATTCTTGCACTTTAAAATCATATTCATGAACGGGGACAAGAAGAAGACAATCATATGCATAAACAGGGGCGCAACGTTGATCTCTATCACTTGACATTATAGAATATGAACTTTATATTTGAATAAGCTAAATCATTATTTACTTCCAATTTCATCAATATTATTCTAAGCTTCTAATTAGTTTATATTATATCTAATGTCAACAAATTCCAGGAGTTTAATATGTATGAAAAAATCTTTGTTTTCTTTTTCAATTACTTTAGATTTACCTGCATCCTTTTGAAGAGATCAGTTTACAAGGGAGAATTGCATAGGGGAATAGAAGAAGTGCTAGTAAGAATGAGGTATGAATACTTGGAAAATGCATACTTGACTTTGTTCCATCAAATGAAATTCAATGATAGATAATTGATATTATCTCAAAGTAATGCAAATGGAAATGACGACCAAGAACCTCGGCAACAGCAACTCGAAGCTTTGCTTCATCCAGCTCTTTTGTGCTCCCTTAAGAGAGATCCATATAGACTGAAAATTGGGTTACTGTAAAATACAGGGAGAAAGTTGAGGTGTGCCCTGCTCCCTCACCACCTGGATAGAAATTTACAGTTTTGAGGCAGAAGACAAGCTGATAGCCGTTTGGCATCTGCCACTTTCACCTGTCTCACCCAAATCGAGTGGTCGGACTTGTCAATTTCATCCCCTCAAATTAAATTAAACCTCCACACACCCACACAGACGCACATGTTAGTTGATGCAGATACAATGGAGAAGCTGAGTGAGATGGTGATACAAATGGCAACCGCAAATCAGAAGAAGCCTTTGTCGTCTTTCCAAGTTGCCCACATTCAATAACAACTCCACACAACCTTTTCAGCTGGTCTTCACACTCCCCACCACCCCCCTTATGCTGCTGTCAGTATCCCTCTTTCTTCTTCTTTCCTGATTCTTCCATTCATGTTCTATGCTTGTATAGCTATCTGGTTTCAGTTCAATTTGTGTGCCATTTGATTTAGGTCTCAAACATTCAAACCAACATCAATGCAATTACATGTACTGGCTGCTTTAGTTGATCAGTACAGATATATTATTTAAAACACATAAATAAAGAAGCCTACAAATACAATATCCTCAATAGACAAGCAACCAATCTTTTCACCCTATCCCAGTCAACCAATCTTTGCACTTAATTTTAAACAGAAAAATGCCTAAACCAATCAATCAATCAATCTTGGATTACTGACACTGAATTGTGACTGAGAGGTTCATCTCATATGCTAATTTTAAAGAGACAAATAATCAAAAGAGAGACAAATCTGACAACTTACTGAGGAAATCGCCCAAAGAGAAGGAGTTGGCATCAGCCCATTTCTGACAATCAACACCGGGCTTCATCAGGTCATCATACCACCCAAAGCAATCACCCATTGTGTAGTTCTTGTAGGCATCAACAAAGCCTGGATCTGAACACCAGTACCAACAAGGTTGCTGCAACCCATCAGCTTCTCCGAAGAACAAAACTCATACCCATAATCATTTAAAGACTCTGATCTTGGGGTAGTTAGTAGTTACATCTCCCACTTTCCCTCTCTTTCTGGCCTTTCCTGAAATCTCAAGGGAGGTATGTAAATTCATTGAAGGCTTACTTTTATAGAGAAATTGGATTGCATTTCAGCTTCACCGACACTTTTATTGCTTCAATGTCTTGCTGTTTAAATATGATATGGTTATAGAGTTATACCATTTCATTCCTTTGTTTGGAATGAAATCTGTCAGTTTCTTTTCAAGGTTGCACATTTCAAATTTTAATCCCCTTCTTGCACTTCAAGGCCACATGGCTGAGAACTTCATAATCCAAGATGCATACCTGGCGCTTGGCTGCAAATAGGCAGCTGAATGAACAAGACACCTTAAAACTATGAAATCTAATTGTCATTGTGCTATACACATATAATCGTAATTTATCAAGTACATAAATAAGCTAAGAATGTTCAAAAATAAGATTACTAAGTGCAAAAATAACAGTATGACTAAACTTTACACATTAAAACTATGAAATCTGATAACATAGATCCAAGTGGAGTTGAACCACCAACCTCCCGAACAACAATTGCCCGGGTGCTCTTTCCTATTTGAGCTTATGGATCTTAATGTTAAAACCTACCAACTATTTAAAAAAAAAGTGCATTAAAAGGATGATAAAAATAGCAGCCATCAGTCTTTGTTCAATCTTATGACAATCATGAAAGATTAACAAATACATGAACAACAACAATTGCCGGATGTTGGACTCAACCGCAGAAAAGTACTAGCAAGTATGCGAGAAAGAGAGGTGCTTACCTCAAGAAAATGGCCAGCTAAGAACCTGTCGAGCAGTAAAAAATAATGGTTCAAGGTTCACCACCACAAATCTGAACTAGCCAGCACACATGAGTCCTAACCTTCAAGAATGAAGCTACAACAAGAAGAGTCACGGTCGAGGAGCACGTGGCCAATATACTTCAATAGTACAAGGGTCCTCAATATACCCTAACTCAATCTCCAAGGAAACACGAATTACCTTAAAATTTCAAGCAAATATGCATAACCCTAACTGTGAAAAAAGGAAACATAGACTTAAATTACCTTAAAATTTCAAGCAAATATGCATAACCCTAACTGTGAAAAAAGGAAACATAGACTTAAATTACCTTAAAATTTCAAGCAAATATGCATAACGACATTAAATCTGTCATAGACATTTGATCAAACACCTAGTAGGCATGGATTTAACCCCTAACTCAATCTCGATTTCTCTCCTAGGCATTTTACCATACACCTAGAAGGCATGAATTTACCCCATCTCAATATCAATTTCAAATCCATAAAGCTAAACTCAATCCAATTAAGAAAGCAAAACTTACGACTAGTTCGAACAATTCAAGCTTAAAACTACAAGAAATTTTCAATTTAACAAAGCATCATAAAATCCATGTACAAACACGAATGTGTTTGGACTTAGGGCTTAGGGTTTACCCCAGGAGCACACACAACAATGTCAAACGGAAAGACACCTACCCATCATCGTCTTGGTCGCCGGCGTTGCTCGCCGAGGAGAAAGCATTGAAGGATCAGAACCACATCGGCCGGGGAGGGCCTTGAAGTGAGTGGGCAAGGAATGGGGGAAAGAGAATCGGAAGTGAGGAAGCTCGCAAGGTCTGACATGATTTGGTAATGGCGGAGATTGGCGAGCAATTGAAGCGATGAAGCGAGGAGGATTGAATGGGAGACGTGGCTTGGGAAGCGGAAGAAGACGATGAACGGGGAGTTTTTTTCTTTTTTTTGTTGGGCTAGTTCGACCCGTTTTTTTAAAGTAAAATTAGGCCCGTTTGCCCATTTTTATTTTAAGAGCCTTTTTCATTTTAAGAGCCATTTTCATTTGATCCAATTCCTACACACACACACATACAAATACTAGGTAGAAGGTCGTGCGATGCACGACTTAGTATGTTTAGACTAGGATGTAAATCAAGGAAAAAGTAGGAGCTTGAACCTAAACCATAAACCCTTAACCATTGGCTTCACTTTGATGTGGAGTGACAGTACAACAACATATTAAAAGAGCATAACACAAAGACATCGAGTTCTAGGAAACATGTAGTGTAAGATAACATTGTTGTTGGGGGTAGAAATTACTATCATTTCTGCAAAATCTTTTGGTTAAACCAACTTTGAAGCTTCACCTACATCGATTGATTCCTGCAACCTTCATAGCCTCCACTAAGCCCCCATCTTCTACCCAAATACACAACCGGAGACTCATTGCCCTCTCCATCCACCAGATGTATCGTTCCATCTTGCTTGGGCATGTTCTTCATCAATATGAAAGTTCAAAATGCAGATTATAAGTTCAAAATGCAAAAACATCCGTCTGTCGAACAAAGGAATAGAATAGAGTTTAACTACAGCTATGTTTTTCATTACAAGGACTATTACATAATCATCATTGTCCTTGTTGTTGTCATCATAGGACTTCAACCCAGCTTAAAGAGGTTGGGAGTTTTTCGAGCATTGATAACCTTGACAAGCTGAAGTTCTCAAAAATTGAAACGAAAACAAAAGACTCAAGACCCATCATGTAAAGATGAAGGGGATGGTAGTACCTAGCATTGCCCTCAAGTTCGCAGAATTGGAGGTTTTGATAATATTTTCTAGAAAAGCTTGAAGAGCAACCCACCGTGGGTGGCAAAGAATGGTGCAAAGACCAATAACTCGAATGCCATGAGCTTGATGTGGATGTTCAGGGATGGACCGGACATGTCCGTGAGAGGGTCTCCGATGGTGTCTCTGATCACAACTGCTTTGTGTGCGTCGGATCCCTTTGGTCCAAGTTGCGTTGCGTTCTCTGAAGCTCCAGCCTGCAAAAGCCAACAAGAGTTGTGAAATCTCTATTCGGAACACAGACGACGCTTAACAAACAAAACACTCTTTAGCTAAATTAAGGTCATACCTCAATGTACTTCTTGGCATTATCCCAAGCACCACTAGTGTTGGATGCAAAGATGGCAATCTGATCCCGAGAAAAAACAAAATATCAACAACTTGTCAAAATTCTAGTGTACTCGTGCAAGTGATATGATCATAGACTCCAGTGTTGGGAAAGCAACTACAGAATGCAGTGTTCTGTCATTGTTGCTCCATTAATTATCTTTAATGAAATTCTCCTAATGATTTCCCTTCTGATTTTTACATTACTACTTTTTTGGCGTTATAGATTTTACAGACCTTGGATTTAAGTGCCGGATTTTTTGGGGGCAAGAAACTGGAGTATAAGGTCGTTAATGGAATTTATTTGGGTTTGGATCTGAAAAAGCTTGTCCCCCTGTGACAAAAGAAAGCCAAAGTGGGAAATGAAAAAAGTATTTTTTGTTTGCTGTTCAATTTTGCCATTTTTTATATCGTACAAATAATAATTCCATACATATGAATAATTGTTCTCGATGTATCTTATAATGAATAATTGCTTTTCTATATACGAATAATATCATTTAATTATATGAATAATCTACAATTTTATTGATAATTATTTTAAAATCTCCCAAAATAATAAATTCATTAAAAATCGTTGTCTTGCTTATGTATAATCTCTCTAATTTAACCGAATAATCTATCAAATGTACTCGAATAATCATTTATTTACATACGAATAATATTTCTAATTTAACCGAATAATATAATTTCACCACAAATATTACAATTATCTTGCGAAAAAAAAAACACACACACAAATATATTTTGCTATTTATTTTTATTATTATTTTTTTCAAGCTAATCACTGATTTTATTCCAAACAAAACTTCACTAAAACTTTCTTTTAAAAAAATTGGGTTTCCATCTACGAATAATGATTCACGATTCACCGAATAATGTATAATTTTCTTCATGAACAACTCATTGAATAATGCGTAGTTATTATATACAATTGTTTAAAACTTCTTATTACGTATGAATATCATTTGTGATTTTACCGAATAATTTAGAATTTTATTATTATTATTTAAACCTCCCTACAAAGGAAAAAACGAATAATCTTTCTAATTTAACCGACTAACATATTTTCAATATCATAATCTTGAAATAAAATAAAGCAAAAAACGAAAAAAAAAATCGTACATGCATAAAAACAAAGATAAATTAGATCTCTAAAAAAAACAAAAAAAAAAGTTGTAGGTGGGATAGATGTAAATCACGCGCATGAATCTTCTTTCAAATTCAAGGTGGGGTGTGGGGCCCATCCATATTCATTTTTTTAAAAAAATTATGATTAATTAGGACCCTTGATTTTGTTGTATTCAATGGCCTAGATTTGTTCCTAGTTTACATCCTAAGGGGTGTTTGCACATGAACTACCCCGGTGCGCTCCGGTGAAAACAAAAATTAGGGTAAAAACCGTGAGGAACAATTTGATTGGTCCTGATATAACACATGCCTCACTCTCCTATATCACCCGTGTTGCGCTTCTTCAGCTAAGGCATGTACGGGCAGGGATGGAGCCAAGAATTTTGGAGGGGGGGGTCACCATTGCAGTAGACAGTATGGTCGAGAAAAAAGTCATAAAACGCATAACAAGTTCGATAGTACAAATTAGTGCCAAACGATATTACAAACTAGTGTCAAACAATATTACAAACACCTTCAAAGAGAGTTCATCATTTCTAATTAAATGTCTATTCTACTAAATAGTTCAACTCGAGGATAAAGGAGGTAAATCCATTTTCCGAGTTTTCATGCCCTGAAAATGTTGAAGAATAACCTCGTTATCAATACGCTTGAATATGTCTTTTTCAACATAGCATACCAAACTATCAGTGAGAAAGTCATCCCCCATCTTGTTGCGCAAATATGTCTTGATAAGACCCATTGCAGAGAAAGCTCTTTCCACCGCAGCTGTTGCAACCGGTAAGACTAAAACTAGCTCGATAAGACGATAAACCATGGGAAAAGCGTTGTGAAATCCTACATCGACCATCTTCTTAGATACTTCACCAATATCTTCCAAATCAGAAAATCTAGAATTGTTCCTCATTTCATAAACCCATGCATGCAATTCTTCTCTAATCTCCACTTGATCAGAAAGTGAGAAGTCTAATGGATATAACTGTGTAAGCCGATGTAGCTTTGCTGAATCGAAATTGGAGAATGAATCCTTTGGATCAAGGCAAGCTATACATGTGAGCAATTATGTACTTGACTCACTAAAACGACTCTCCAACTCTTGACCAATTTGATCAATAACCTATGATATCGTGTGTACAATAATATTAATTCTATCATAAACTAAGAAAATATATACATAATTTATAGAGAAATGATCATAGATAACATAAAGAGAGGAAATTTATACATAAATAATCATTACCTGATAAAATATCTCAACTCGAAATTGGTGGTTGTTTGTTATAACATAGCCTGCACGCCGACTACGATAACGATTTGGGACATAGTCATCCATATTCAGAATGGGAATATCATGATTAGCACAAAACTGGTTGACATCTTGTATGAGATCGTCCCACCCATCATTCATCATCACTTCAAATCGTTTTTTGATGCTTTGAACCATACTCATTGCTTGGATAATGTTTTGATCTTTTTGTTGCAAGAGTTGGGACAAAGAATTTGTCATCCCCAATATTGTCTTCATCAGGTGAGCAATAAAAACAAATTGATAAGACTCCATCTTCATAATCAAGCTATCAGCCGTTCCCCGAGTAGTAATCGTCGTTCCATCATCAAGGATATTTTGAAGCACATCAATTATTGAGTCCCACAAAGATAGAAGGCGAGCAATGGTTGTAAAATGGGAACCCCATCATGTAGCTCCCGGCCGAGATAATGATGTTTCCTGATTCAATCCTCTCCCAGTTGTAAGTACACCATTCTTTAACTTGCTTACCAGGTTCTCATGTTGTGCTTGTCGAAAATGTTCTTTTCTCTTACAAGAGGCTCCAACCATGTTGGTAATCATAGACATATATTGAAAGAAATCACTCACAAAGATATTTGTTTCTGAAACAGCAACAATCACCAGCTGTAATTGATGAGCAACACAATGCACATATCTCGCATACGGATTTTCTTCTAATAGAAGAGTCTTTAGTCTACCAAGCTCACCCCGCATATTAGAAGCTCCATCGTATCCTTGACCTCTCAACTTAGAGATGGATAAACCATACTTAGCAAAAAACTCTTCAACACCCCTTTTCAATGAAACTGAAGCGGTGTCAACAACATGAACAACTCCAAGAAATCGTTCCATCACTTCTCCACGATTGTTTACATATCTCACAACAATGGCCATTTGCTCTTTCACCGAAATGTCACGAGCCTCATCAATCAATAAAGAAAACACTTTATCTCCAACATCAGTCAGTATGGCTTTTATCGTCTCCGAGCCACATGCAGAAACAAGTTCCTTTTGAATCTGAGGACTAGTAAGTTGATGATTTAATGGTGCATTATGCTTCATCACCTTTGCAACGTCAACATTGCGAGCACTATACCAGTCAACAATTTCTAAAAAATTTCCCTTATTCACCGAGCTTGTTGACTCATCACGTCCTCGAAAAGCCAACGCCTGACAAAGTAGCAATCGAACAACATCTAATACAACGGTCAAACGAATGCGTTATGCAACACCCAATGCTTGCTTCCCGGAAGAAAGACGCCTTTAAATACTCTGTATTTGATCTTGAAATTTAAAGAACATAGTTCGAGCTTTATTGTGATAGCTTCCAGCACATCCCACATGATCTCTGAACTTTTCAGAAGCCTTCTTCCAATTACGAAACCCCGTTCGCATAAACACATCAGCCCCGAATCCTCTATTCGTATTAGGTTGGAACAAATAACACCAGAAACAAAACGCGGCATCTTTAGAAACACTATACTCTAGCCAATCCCACTTCTTAAACCAATCTTTCAAAAAAGACCTACTCTTCGGTCCGAATTCAGTTCGAGGAAAATCATGTGTTAATGGTTGACAAGGACCTTTAACCACATACATTCTCCTCACATCATCTCTAACAGAAGGATCATAATCATCAATAGGTTTGCGTAACCCTGGATCACTATTAAACTCAAGTTCATCTTCACGTGTATTTTCCGTTCGAGCTCTTTTTTCTCCCCTAACATCATCCACAACCACATCACCTCTAATCACAACATCTACACTCACATCTTCTCTAACCACACTATCGGTCTCTGCATTACCAACACTTCCACCAATCTCTTGCGACTGATTTGGAGTAGTGGAGGACCCAACATTTGGGATAGATGTGCTCTTAGTTCGAATAACAAATTTATCCATCTTCCTATTCAAATAAAATGTTAACCAATTCAACATCAATCTCAAATCCCAAATCTCAATTCAATCTCAATTCTCAAATCTCAATTGAATATCAATCTCTTTTATCAATTCAATATCAATTGCAATTCGAAAATAATATAAAGGAAATAACTAAAATACTAAATTTCAATTCCCAAATCTCAATTCAATATCAATCTCAATTCTCAAATCTCAATTCAATATCAATCTCTATTCTCAATTCAATTGTCGATTCTCGATTCTCGATTCTCAATTCTCAATTCTCAATTCTCAATTCTCAATTCTCAATTCTCAATTCTCAATTCTCAATTCTCAATTCTCAATTCTCAATTCTCAATTCTCAATTCTCAATTCTCAATTCTCAATTCTCAATTCTCAATTCTCAATTCTCAATTCTCAATTCAATACAAATTTCTATTCTCAATTTAATATCAATTGCAATTCAAAAATAATATAAAGGAAATAACTAAAATACTACATTTCAATTCCCAAATATCAATTCAATATCAAACTCAATTCTCAAATCTCAATTGAATATCCATCTCTATTCTCTATTCTCAATTCAATTCTCAATTCACAATTCTCAATTATTAAATCTCAAATAAAAATTCAATACCAATCCTTATTCTCAATTCAATATAATTGCAATTCGAATATACCTTGTTTGATTGTTTTGAAATCTTCACACAAGTGAGTGGGGGGGCTGCTGGAATAGTGACCTGGACGGGCACAGCCGCACGGGCACACAGCTGGAGGCGTGGGGGTGGCTCCGGAGTGGCGACTGGCGTCGGCGATGACGGGAGAACAAAGCCTGGCTGTCTGGTCGTCTAGAGAAGGAAGAAGTGCTCTGTGCTCGAGTCGACAGCCGACAGTTCGACGGGGACGAGGATGACAGACAGGCAAACAGCCGATAGCTCCTCCAGGACGAAAGGATTCGGTCGCCTGCTGGCTCAGTGGCTGGGTCGGCGAAGGAGCGGCTCCGGTGGAGACATGGCCGACCGCAAGCAACTTGGGAGATCTGAAGAAGGAGGCGCTTCTCTGCTTTCTTCTCTGCTTTCACACGGAAGAAGTAGAAAACCCAGCTACATGCAAAACGACGTCGTTTTAATTTTTTTTATATACATATTTCTGGGGCCGAGGGGGGTCACGTGACCCCCCAGGACCCCCTGGCTCCGCCTTTGTGTACGGGGATTTTTTTTTAATTTGCGTGCGTCCAACTGGAAAAAAAGCGTTGCGCTTCTTCAGCTAAGGAATGTACGGGCACTACCAAAAAAAATAGGAAATAGCAACGGATTATTAGACACGGATTATAGGTGACCCTAAATTCATGGCAGCTAGCGATGACATTGGCCACAACTGATCCTGACCGTGGCAATATTTGTGGTTGGCACTCATCCTGGGATGCCAAGCCCGAAAATTCATGGCTAATAGCAACGAACCTTTTGTCCGTAGCTGATTTCGTGGCTCGGTAGGTGGTTGGTGTTGGAAAATAGCCACGAAATTAGCTACGAATGGTATATTCGTGGCTGTATTTGACGCTGATATAGCCACAACACAATATCGGTAGCTAACTCCGTGGCTATTCAGTATCGAAAATTCAGCAACATGTGGTGAGTGGGCTTGGATCACTAATTGTAGGCGGGCTGGATATTTATCATTAATGGGCTTGTCATGGTTCAAACATAGAACTCCGTAGCTGAATTCATGGCAAAACTTCTCCCAAACTTTATGGGCGCGTCATGGGTCAATAGCCCATCAGAATTGAAAGCCCAATTAGCTTATTGGCCCATAGAATGAAATGGTAATTTAGCGACGACTATATCCGTGGCTAAATCCGTTGCTATTACGGATGAGGACAACATTAAAGCGCTTGTACTTCACCTGCCATATGGTTGAGTGCATTTAATGCGGCCGGCCCACTTGGGTTGTCTTCTAGCTTCTACTGTCGACATTGGCCATTTGCATAGTGAGGAAGACCAATTCAAAATTAGGCCCTCTGTACACGAAGGTAAGTATTTTTTTTAAAGAGGTCACGAAATAAAGTAATTAGCTAGCTAGTTTTGTTTACTTTACCTATGTATTACATTTTATATTATTCCTTATTAATTTAAATATATATAGATAAGATTATATATATATAATGGGTAATAATATAGATTGACATGGGATTAGAATGAGTTAGATGGTTTGGGTTTTGGAAGAATTTAAAAATGTTTATATGTAAATATGTGATGTAATTTAAAAATTTGTTGTAAGTTTACACTTGTATGCTCAATTAATACAATTTTATTCAATATTATATATGTACATATGTAATTATTTGGAAATTTAGTAATGTGTGTTTAAATAGAAATGTAGGAATGTTCAATTATTATATTATAATTAGTAATGTGCTTATTATATCTACCGTACAGATTGATCAAATTTGATAAAATGGAGGATCGTACATGGATGTATGATATGTACTTGGAGAATCGTAGAGAATTAAAGCCTAAATACTTCAAAGGGGTGGATAGGTTTATAAATTTTGCTTGTGCTCAAACTTATTATGTCGATTAAGGTAAGATAAAATGTCCATGTCGGAGATGTGAGAATTGTTATTTCGAGAAAGTAGATGATGTGAAGGAGCATTTATACCGCTGTGGGTTTATGTTTGGTTATTATCGTTGGACGGCACACGGCGAACCTATTGCACATCCAAACCATGAGCAAATGGTAGGGGGCAACCAGTTGGCTATGTATGATTAGTTAACTGCGGAGCAAAGGATATTGTTTGACATTGCAGGGCCGAACTTTGTTCCTCCTTCATGGTTTAGTGTTTGTAATGTCGATGGTAATGATGAATTCCAACCAGCTGAAGTGAATGAGGTCGATGAAATGAGGGAAGATCCAGTAGCGATCGAGGAGCCTAATCTGTTGTCCACGCGGTTTGCAGACATGCTAAGAGCCGCTGATGAAACTGTGTTTCTAGGGTGTACTACACATACACAGTTGTCCTTTGTGAGCCGACTTATGATCTTGAAGTGCGATTATAATGTTCCCCAAATCCTCGTTAATGGTTTCTTGCAATTGTATGATGAAGTGTTACCTTCTACCCACAAGATTCCCACCAGCTACTATGAAACTGAGAAGATAGTTCGAAATTTGGGGTTACCGGTGGAAAGAATAGCCATGTGTCCCAATGGTTGTATGTTATATTGGAAGAATGATGCCAATGAAGAACCATGTAAGTTTTGTGGTGAAGCAAGATATGCTGTGGGTGCAGGCAGACGTCGTGAACAGAAGGTTTTATTCTACTTGCCTCTTATTCCGAGGCTACAGAGATTATATGCTTCGGAGGTGACAGCCAACCCTATGACTTGGCATGCAGAACACGTAGTAGAGGAGGGGATGATGTGTCATCCTTCGGATGGAGATGCATGGAGGAGGTTAGACATGAAGCATCCTGATTTGCTTTTGAGCCTCGTAATATTCGTTTGGGGTTATGCACAGATGGTTTTGCTACATTTAACAAATCTGGTCAGAATTATTCCTGTTGGTCAGTGATTGTGACTCCTTACAATCTTCCACCTCATTTGTGCATGAGAGCCGAGTACATGTTTATGTCGTTGATAGTGCCAGGTCCTCGAAACCCAAAGAAGTTAATAGATATTTGCCTCCAACCTCTTGTTGATGAGTTGATACAATTGTGGGAAGTTGGAGTTGCTACCTATGATGCCTCGAGGAGAGAAAACTTTATTATGCGTGCGGCTCTACTCTGGACTGTCAGTGATTTCCCTGCATATGCTATGTTGTCCGGATGGAGCACTGCATGTCAGTTGGCTTGTCCGATTTGCATGGAATCGAGATCTGATGCATTTCGCCTCGAAAACGGTCGAAAGGCTTCTTGGTTCGATTGCCATCAAAACATTTTAGACAGTGATCATCCCTTCCGTAGAAACAAGAAGGACTTCTACAGAGGGCATGTGGAAACAGGATCTCCACCTCCATTGCTATCGGGGGAGCAGATATGGGAGCGGGTTCATGATTTGCCAACGGTCATGGAGGATCGTTCCTACAAGTCCGATGAGTACGGGATTTCTCATAAGTGGACAAAACAAAGTATTTTCTGGAGACTTCCATATTGGAAGGACCTTCTAATCCGATACAATCTCGATGTTATGCACATTCAAAAAAATGTCTTTGACAATGTGTTCAACACTGTGATGGATGTCCCTGGGAAAATGAAGGATAACTTGAATGCCCGGAAGGACATTCGCCTATATTGCCATCGACCTGAGATGGAGGTAGCTGATGATTACACGGGTGCGAAACCTAAAGCAATATATACCTTGACAAGAGAGGCGAAGAAAAGGGTGGGTAAATGGTTGAGGACTATCAAATTCCCGATGGCTATGCTTCCAACATAGGAAGATGTGTACAGAGTTATGATTGCAGTCTCAGTGGGATGAAGAGCCATGATTGTCACGTGTTATGGACGACTCTTGCCGATTGCTTTCAAAGAGTTGTTGCATCCAAGTGTGTGGGGTCCTTTAACCGAGTTGAGTATCTTCTTCCAAACAATTTGTTCGTCGTCATTATCAGTTTCTGTCATGGAGCAGCTGATATCCATGATTCCTCTATTGGTATGCAAGTTGGAGCGTATCTTCCCTCTATCCTTTTTTGACTCAATGAAGCATGTCATTGTCCATCTTCCATTGAGGCCCGAGTGGGAGGTCCGGTTCATTATCGATGAATGTATCCGTTTGAGAGATATTTATTTCAGCTGAAAAGGAAGATTGTTTAAAATAGTAATGTAGAAGGGTCGATCGTGATGGCGTACTTACGGGAAGAAATAGCTAATTTCTTTGTGCACTACTTCCCTTCGCATGTTCCTTCTAGATTGAGGAGACCCGCAAGAAATGATGTCCTCGAGGGGGAAGGTTGTGCCTTATCTATTTTCAATTACCCTGGCAAGGGTAAGGGTAAGCAGAAAATAAGGTGGTTGACTGAAGAGGAAGAGTGGATGGCTGCACACACATACGTGTTGCTCAACTGTCCGGAAGTACAACCGTACCTTGAGTAAGGAAACCGAGCACATACAATTTAGTTATTATTGTCATGAATATATTTACTTACCATTATTTGCTTTATTATATATGTGTAGGATATTTGAGAGTGTCATGGGGGATAATGTGGGAGATGACCTCATTGAAAAGGAATTTGCGAACTGGTATAAGAATTATGTAAGTGTACCTGGACAGACTTCTTATACGTCTTTATATATAACATTTATATTTATTTATGCACATGCTTGCTGGTTAGGCCTTAGAAAAAGGAAGTGGATTTGGACCAACTGATCTATTGTGGAGTTTGGCATGGGGTCCTAATGTGAAAGCAAGATCTTGGCCAAGATACTTTACCAATGGCTATAAGTTCCACACTCTCCAACATGGTGAAGGGAAATCTACAATGAACAATGGGGTTTGTGTTCGAGGGTCCAACTATTTGACTACCGAATCAGATTTTTTTGGTCTCCTCGAAGAAATCATCGAGCTGGACTACCCAACGGCACTTCATCACCCATTGACAGTTACCCTGTTCAAGTGTCGATGGTTTGATCCAACGACACGAGGAACACAAGTTCATCCCATCTACCAGTTTGTTGAAGTTAATTACAAGAAAATGTACAGACGGTATGAGCCTTTTGTGCTCGCGCAACAAGCTCTGCAGGTTTATTATGTTCAATATCCAGGAGAAACCCGTGATAGGATGGATTGGTGGCTTGTGTGTAAGACAAGGGCTCGAAACAAGATAGAACAAAGGTGGGCATCCACGGGCCAAGCTGACACAGAGGCTTATCAGTCTGATGAAGTCATCACCCAGGAATTATCCATGGACATAGGAGTAGGCGAATCACCGATAAGCTTGCGAGATCCTTCAGGTGCGTTTGAAGTATGCGATGACCCCAACATGATGGACTCTGAGGGGGGTCGACATGATTAATTTGTCATACCAGACGATGCGAGAATTGATTAATTCGATGATGAGGTTCTTGCCGCAGAAGAAGAGGACGAGTTTGAGGGGACAACAAGCTGCGAAGAAGGCTCGGACTGACCACTTCAGTGACCTGCAAGGTCTGTCATATGCACTGCAGAACAGGTTTAATAATTTCAAGAAAAAATTTGTTTTAGCACAAATAATGTTACAAAGAAAATCTGTGTATGGATTGGTTTATGCTTAACACTCTCATATGCAAATCCACATTTTCTAATTGAGGTAGATATATAAAACAATCAGGAGCATTTACTAATTTTTTGTGTACTTATAATTTCTTATAGGATTTCAGAGCATATATGCACTGACAGTTACCAATCAAGAGAAATATCAAGTATGGTGCGCTGTTGTAATTTTGTTTGTGCGATGAGCAATATCAAGCATGGAGCAAAATCTGTGTGTGGAGTGGTTATAAACTACTGTACTTTTGTTTCACATGTACAAGTGGCCTATGAGCGAATCGAACCCCCATCTTTGTGCGATGCACAATGCTCTTCCATTGAGCTAACATGCATTCCAATGGAAATTTCACATTATGCAATCACAAATCGGTTTGAGGTAGATTTCGGACTGACCTGAATTGGTTTATATATATTATTGCATCAGTTTGAATGTACTGCAGCAGACTCATAAACTCATGAAATCAAAAATCCCTCTTGAAATCCCCAACTGAAAACCCCAACTGAAATCTATGAAGGCAGACTAATAAACTCATGAAATCACTCTCATATGCAATCACTCTCATATGCACAACGCTCTTCTATGTATTACCAATTGTCAGATTCATTAACTCATGAAATCTATGAAGGCAGACTAATAAACTCATGAAATCCCCAACTGAAACCCATTCACGAATTCCCAATTGTCAACTATGTTCTTTCAATTGCACAGTCGTCATCAATTCATCAAATCCCCAATTGCACACTACGCATGAAATCATCAAAACCCCAATTTCAATACCACTAAAGAATCGAAAAGCATCAGAGAACGATCAGATGCAAATCCATACACGAATTGAAACATGAAGAGAACACTTCGCAGAATCCATTTCGCAGCATCAACATAACAAACAGAAAGAGAAATAACAAAGTAGAAGGGTACTTAACACTGGAGGGGTACGAGACAGATGGAGACCGATTCACAATGAACCACTTCGCAGTTGAGGAGATCGGATTCAAACTGATGCAGTTGGGCTTGTACCCGAGCCCAGCCCCCGGCTTTTGTTTTCATCCAATTGAAGTTAAAAAAATCCAGAGGGAAACCCAAATTTTTAGAGGGAAACCCAAAATTTTTAGAGAAAAGTCCCTAACTACAAACCCAAAATTTCATTTCAGAAATCAAAAATCCCTCTTTCAATTTCACAAACCCTAAACACAAACCCTCTTCTCTTTCCTCTCCTCTCGCGTCTGAAACCACAAACCCTCTCTTCTCTTTCCTCTTGCGTCTGAAACCACAAACCCAATCATGCGGGGAGGGGCACTAAGGAGGTCTTCACGCACATCTGGAAGCGCCAGACCACCACTCGCTCCGACCAAAGGAAGAGCAAAGACGCAACCGGAATCCACTCAACCGACTGCCCAATCTCCACCGTCGACCGCTCCACCCCCCACTGCGCCATCTCCACCAGTCCACTCTCCTACAAGGGCTTCGCCCCGAAGAAAACCTCCAGCAGGAAGGACAAACGCTCAACCAGCTGCCCAATCTCCACCAGTGACTGCTCCACCCCCCACTGCGCCATCTCCACCGGTTAACTCTCCGACGAGGGCATCACCCCGGAGAACAGCTCCCACCAGGGCATCACCCCGGAGAAATCAAACCACTGTGCCTCCTCCACCGGCGAGATCTCCCACCATTGTGCCCTCTCCCCCGGTGAGATCTCCTACCAAACCATGCTCAAGGTTTCAATCCTCACTACTACATATAAAGGCCAAAGGTAACACTCAAAAATATTACATTATCACTAAAATGTGTTACATTAGGTAGAAGGTAACACTTTTTGAGCATTGCATTTGCGGCCATTGCATTTGACCTAATGTAACATTTTTTATTAGCAAATGTAACATTGCTTCATTAGCAACATTAAGTGTTACATTTTATAACAAAACTATTACATTTGAAGTAAATGTTACATTTTAGAATAAATGTTACCTTTCTATGGTGTGTTACCATTAACTAAATATGTTACATCTAATGAATAATGTTACCTTTGAAGAACAATGTTACTCTTAAATTCAAACTATTATATTTAAATTACTTTTTTTTAACAAATACATATAATGTACCTACTAGTTACATTGAAATAAGATATTACTTTAATGATAAATTAGAATAATTAAAAGGCATGTATTTTCCACCATCAAAGTTTCCTTCAACAAAAAATCCAAAGTAGGAAATCAAAAAGTTACACATAATCATTATCTAGTACATAATTTGACCAAAACTTATGTGTTTAGAGGAAAAAATGTATAGGAGAGAACGCGCGGCACGCGCTAGCCTCATCGTTCTGCGGGGGAACCTTGTAAACTTCTTCTCTCGCCCAAAAATCCCTAGCTTTCATGGGTTATCAATACCAAATCCAAGCCTATCCCTTGTAGATCACCCAACCCTGTTCATCCAAACTGTTGGCTGCTCTGGGTTCTGTTCCCAATTTTATTCCAACTCTCGAATTGGCTCCTGTGTGGGTGCCTGTGTAATTCAGGATGCAATTAATGGAATTTGGGGAATTTCGAGAGATAGCCCCCCTATGGGTAGTCAGTTCAGAGCCGGGGTGGTTGATACAAATTGTATGAAAATTCCGAGAGATGTGAGATTATTAAATTCGGGTCGCCCCCCTCCTTGGCCTGATCCGATCCTAGGGGATCTTGATATCTTGCTGATGGGATGGCTTGGGAAAAATCTATGCAAAATAGGCGTGGATTTGGAGAAGTTTCGCAAAAATCGATCAAAAGGAAGGTACGGAGAGTCCTCTATGCCCAGATTTCCCCTCCCCCTTTCTAGTATTTCCATATATTTAAGAGGGTGGCAGACTCAATTGAGTCCTTGCCCTTCTCAAATTTCTCCTTTCTTCTCTTCTCTTCAATTCTACTATCAAAATTCTAATAATATCAACTGTTCTTTGTGTGGAATGAACTCTGCTGGCGACATTAAAGGGAAACAACCCATGGGTTCGGCTTCGGCCAATCCATTGACTACCCCCCGAAAGGGCCCTAAACCCGGCTCAGGAGGAGTGCAGATCTCCGAGGGAATTGATCTTCCTGAGGTTGATGCTGTGGTTCCTCCAAAGAGCAAGGTTGAAAAGAAAAAGAAGAAAAAGAAGTCTATCGATCGAGAGAAACTCAAAGCACTTCAAGGTAATGTTCAAGCTAACATCAATGCTCTTAGTCTCACATCTCTCTTCGCAACGATAATTGGTGATCCTATTGAGGCTAGGGAGATAAGGAAAAGGATTAAATTTGTGTGGAAATTCTTGACTAGAGGCTTCCAATTAATTCCATTTGCTAACAATTGGTTCGAGTTACGCTTTGATGTGGTTGAGGATCGCGAGCGTGTTTGGGAGGCTAGGCCTTTCCACATCTCTGGACAACTCATGGTTCTTCGTCCTTGGAGACTCGATTTCGATCCCTGGACAGAGTCGATCACTCGGATGGACCTGTGGGTCAGATTCCCTGGATTACCGGTCAAGTACATCGACGATAAGCTGCTCAAAGACATTGTTGAGGACAATGAGCTGGGCGAGGTGCTTCGTGTAGCTGCATTCAACGAAAAAGGTGCGCGTTATTGCTACCCTAGAGTATGTATTTCTACTGATCTTACTCTTATCCCTGACAGGAGAGTTATGGTTGTCAATGAGTTAGGGGAAGAGGAGTTCTACCCTGTGTGGTTTGAAGATTTCCCCGAAGGCTGCGGGTGTTGCGGCTCTCGTGATCATGCCTTTGAAAGCTGCCCTATGTGAATGCTATGTAATCCCTCAGCTGGGGGTACTCAAGGGGATTACTAAGCTCAACCGGACATGGCTGCCGCTTCCGCATCTGAGGCTGCCCAGCAAGAAGGTGAATGGATCAAAGTTACTCGAAAGAACATACCTCCTCCTCCTCCACCTATGTTTGGCCACAACAAATCTGAACTTTTTAAGCTCTTCGGCACCAACGTCGCCTACTCCACTGACTCTTCATCCTCAAAAGCATCTTCTAAGTCAGGGGATTTATCTATCATGAACCCGGTGGTGATTCAAGAGCATGGCAACGATGGTTTTGAGACCCAAATGGCGTCTGATTTAGCTCCACCGAATATGTATGAGGGCCTCCAGAATGATGCAAATGATAGTTTATTCTACCCGGATCCTATTGCTGCCGAGCTCTATGTGTACGAAAATGAAGATATGCTCGACTATGGGGATGAGCTAGAGCCGATGGATGCCTTTGGAGAGTTATCTTCTGATGGTATGCAGGATGCCATTGAGAATGTCTTCATTGATGTTCCTCCTTCCTCGGAATATCTTATTGCTAACCTTAGCAACCCGGCTCAGCTCGCTGCGTCTATCCTCAACCCCCTTGTGGCTCCCTCTGAGTCTGCAGCGGTTGCTCTAGAGTTTGAGTCATTGGGTGTTGAGACACCTACCAATTCTGAGTCCAGCAAACGCAAACTCGATGTCGACGATGACGATGCTGTTAGCTCCGGTAGGATGGGGGCTCACAGCAAAAAGGGGAAACATGATATATAACCGACATAAGGGCCGAATCGATAATCTTGGTGGTGGTTCTAAGGTTATCGTGGCAATGATGATGCAGCAACCATCTTTATTGTCTACTTATGCTCCTGTTTTGTTCTTTTGGTTTCTAAGATGCTTTGGATGCTGTCTCCGTAACGGTGTCACCTTGATCCCTAGCCGAGTACATCCCTATCTATGTAGGTGCTTGGTGTGTGTATATTGTGTCCTGATCCATTTTGAATGCAGGTGTGTACATAGGTCTTCGCTAGATCAGGCATGTGTAATTGCCTTGGATGTATCTCGGAGCTGTGTTTGGATCATGGTTTATGTGAATGATAATAAGAAAAAAGCTGCTATGGTTTATGACTATATTGTGGACTTGCTGTTTTTTCTCTCACTTTTAATTGTTCTGCCGATTGTGTTTGACTGCGGTAGACTGAGAGATGTTTTGAGATTACATAGGATGGTCTATTTTGTGAAATTATCTTTAGCTTGTTGGAGGTGGCTTTGGGTTCATCTCTCAGGAGTTCTGGTGTGGGGAATCAAAGCTATTGAATATAAATTTATCTCCCTTCATAATCATGACAGAGTATATTCTTCTGTGCTTTGGTGGAGGCTAAATGAGTACAAATGCATAGTCTTCTTTGATGTTAACATTATGACAATGATTGTATTTGCTCAGGAGATTATACAATTTGGGTCTACAAATTATTCTAAGGGCTTGATAAACACATTTTATATTAGAGTCGTGGTGGTGTTTTTAATTCATCAGTTCAGCTTTAAATGTGTACTAATCCATATGCATTTATCATCCTTGTTAATTCCAGGCTTTCATATATGGCCTAGGGACCATATTATCCTTCACCTCTCCAACCTTTCTACGCTTACTTTGAATATAAGTGGTGATCTTCATTCCATTTCCTTTTTGGTCCCTTGTATTAGTAAGGTGAGGGATAATAACTGCTCTTGTGAATCCAATTTGTTAAAGTGCATAATTAGGCATGGTGGAGATAGCAATGTAGTAGTAGATAGTGGTAATGATTTTTTTCTTGTTAAAGTATGGGCTCCCTTCATTTGGGTCTTGTCCGTGGCTTATGTTGGAAATGGCCTTATAGATCAGCCTAAGGCAATTGCTTGGCTCATTTCACTTCAGATGTCGATCGGGCGGGCTTCTCAGGCTACGCTGGTTCATATGAGAAGCGGATCCACTGGGCAAGGAACTCTTGCATACGTGATTAGAGATGAGTCTTCTCGGGTGAAACGTGGATATGAAGGCGATTATCTGATCAAGGACAATCACTTTTGCACCTATTCTATGCATGGGGTTAGATCAGATTCCCACCATGCTCTATATCGTGGGGGATGAATATAGGTTATTGGAATTGTCGAGGAATAGGAAAGAAAACTTTCTGGACTAATATTAATTCATGGTGTAAAAATGATCATTTAAATATGATCGCACTTGCGGAAACAAAGACAGATAAGATCCCAGAGGAAGCAGTTTGGAGAAATGTTGGTTTTACCAATGCCGTTTGGTCTGCTGCCACTGGCAAATCGGGTGGATTAGGAGTTTTATGGAATGCAAACAATCTTCTTAATGAGGACATCTCCCTAGTAGTCCACCTCCCACGAATTATAGCGATTAAAATCACTTCCACGTCTGACAATTTTGCTTGGACTCTCTTCTTTGTCTATGCACCTCCTATCCCTGCGGAGAAAAGAGTGTTCTGGAGCACACTCACGACCTTAATAAATTCCATGTCGAACCCGTGTATAGTGATGGGCAATTTAAATGAGATTAGCTCAATGGACGATAAACGGGGTGGTGCGGAAATTAATGTTTCGAGATTTCAGAGACTACGTCAATTCATGCAGAACTGCTCTATGATTGACATTCCGTCGTTTGGAAACCAATTTACTTGGAGGAAAAACCCTAAGGGTGTAGATAATGTTCAGGAAAAATTGGATAGAGTGCTGGTCTACCACCAAGTCATTGAAACATACCCACACCTTATTACTAAGAATGGTGCATTCTCTTCCTCGGATCATTGTCCTATTACCATTCAATTACACAGGAACTATACGTTTAGACCACCACCTTTCAAATTTGAGAACGTCTAGACATATAGGAAAGATTTTCGTAATGTAGTGAAACAATCATGGCGAGCACACATATCTGGGTCTGCAATGTTCCAACTTCAGTACAAAACAAAAATATTAAAGCAAAAGGCTAAGATGTGGAATAAAAATACTTTTGGGAATATTTTCCGCAAGATAAATGATGTTGATGAGGAATTGATTAAGTTACAAACATCGCATGATCCCCAACACAGTTCAGACTATGATATTAAAGAGGAACGTCTCCAAAGGAAAAGGGACAAACTTCTCCTGTTTCAGAAAACCTTTGGGAGCCAACGGGCCAAATCCAAACATCTTAAATCAGCTGATACAAACTCATCGTACTTCCATAAGGTGGCGTCGGGAAGGCGTAATAGGAAAATAATCAGGAATATCACAACGGCAGAGGGAACGGATATTGCTGGAGAGGATAACATTAGGGATGAAATTCAACGGGACTTCGAGAGAAGATTTAAGAGTGAACCCGTTGATACTCCTTGTCGAGAACAATACCTGCAACTGATTAACACAAAAATCTCTGATGCAGAGAACGCTTTCCTTATTCAACAGCCCTCCAATGGAGAAATCAAATCGGCGGTGTTTAGCCTTGGAAATAATAAATCACCAGGTCCGGACGGTATGACTGCAGAATTCTATAAAAAATATTGGGATATAGTAGGAATTTCCGTCATTCGAGCAGTCAAGGCTTTCTTCCACTCTGGTAAAATTCTGAGACAAATTAACCACACTTTTATAGCTCTCCTTCCTAAACGAGACAACCCGACGACTACTTCACACTATAGACCGATTAGTCTGTGTTCAACTATATACAAAATTATTTCGAAAATACTCACAGAACGCCTGAAGAAAGTTATAGGCAGATTAATTCACCCCCTTCAAGGGGCCTTCGTCTCGGATCGATCTATCCAAGACAATGTGCTCATAGCGCACGAAATATTTCACTCCTTCCGAAGCCGAAAAGGTAAGAAGGGTTGGGTTGCGATAAAGTTAGACATGGAGAAAGCATATGACAGAGTCGATTGGTCTTTCATTAAGGCAATTCTTGAAAGATTTGGGTTCCACCCTACCTTTGTTAATTGGATAATGGAGTGTATCACGACGGTTTCTTTCTCCGTCCTTGTCAATAATGGCCCTACATCTTTATTCGTTCCCTCAAGGGGCCTTAGACAAGGGGATCCGTTATCTCCATTTTTATTTGTGCTTGGTGCAGATATTTTAGCGAGGAAACTTTCAGCAGAGGCAAATCGTCCATGTAGCAATATAGGGTTTAAGTTTGGTCATACGGGACCGTCAATTCCCTTTCTATCCTTTGCAGACGATATAATTATATTCATAAAGGGTTGTCCATCTGCCTGTATTAAAACCCGTTCGATTATAGATGATTATTGTAGGATTTTGGGCCAAAAAGTCAATTATCATAAATCCGCATTTCAAACAACCAAGGGGTTATCTCGTGCTAGAGTTAGGGAAATTGAAGGTTGCCTGAATATTGCTAATGAGTGCCAATTGGAAAAATACTTGGGATGCCCTATTATAAGTGGAAGGGTGAACAAGGATACATTTGGGGAAATAATTTGTAAATCTAGTGAACAATTAAGTAAATGGCGAGCTAGTTCTCTCTCACAACAAGGCAGAGCAACTTTGATCACATCCAACTTAGCATCTAAACTGTTATATACTATGCAAAGCTTCATGCTACCAGGTTCAATACTTGACAAATTAGATCAAATAAACAGGAATTTCTTTTGGAACAAGGACGCCCAACACTCACCCCTCATAGGTTGGAACAAAATATGTAGACCAAAGGAGTGCGGAGGACTTGGCATAAGAAAAGCTAGGGATATGAATGAAGCCCTACAGATGAAATTATTATGGAAAATTCTGGCGGAACCTGAAAACATATGGGTTAGGGTAATACAATATAAATATATCAAAAACATGCATCTACTAAACTATAAACGTTCTAGCGGAACCTCCTGGCAATGGGCAAAACTATCTGCCCTCCTACATCAGTTTAAGAAAGGTCTAATTTGGTCTGTTGGCGATGGGAGAACAATCAGTTTCTGGAAAGACAACTGGGTCTCAAACGCCCCACTGTTGGATAAGGTCGACTGTCCGTCGAATTTCAACTTAGAGGAGAAAGTGTGTGAATACATTTGCAATGGGAAATGGCAGCAAGACAAACTAGCCGCGATCCTACCTCAAACAATCGTACAAGACATAATGGGTATACCCCTTCCAATGAACACGCTCATGGATAGACTGTACTGGTGGCCAGATAAAAAAGGATGGTTTAATACTTCTAGTGCAGTCAAGCTCCTTACATCGCATGTCAACACTATACCGTATGATCACGGCTGGATTTGGAAAACTCATATCCCACCAAAAATCCAAAATTTCCTATGGAAATTAAGTCACCATGGATTACCGACAGCTTCAAGACTAGCACAGAGGGGAGTTCACGTCCCTAAACAGTGTACTCTATGTTCCTCTCCAATGGAAGATGAGGTTCATCTCTTTTTAGAATGTTCACATCATATTAATCTCTGCAATTTAAAGAGTGATCTGCAAAGTCAAATAACGAACCTCATATCATCATCTCGAGATATTCAACCCATTATGCATCTATTAGGAAATACATTAACAGGTCAACAAAAAGCTCATGTAGCACTTGTATGGTGGACAATTTGGAATATTAGAAACCAAGTCATTTTCCAGGATGCAAAACCCCCGTCACTTATGGAGACTCATAAGAGAATACGAGCTAATATTGACAACTGGATTACAGCCTCAAAGTTCAACCCATATAGTTTTGACGATGAGTTTCACTCTACCTCATCTATAGGGAGCAAAGCAAATGCCAAACCAGCAAAGGTTGTAAAATGGAAAAAACCACCTACTGGGACTTTTAAACTTAATTTTGATGGATCCTCTCTTACAAATAAGAAAAGTTCTATTGGCTTCATCATTCGTGATTGGGAAGGACACCCGGTTACGATTGGCTACCAGCCAGTTGGCTGCCAAACCCCTCTGCGGGCTGAGGCTTTGGCATTGCGATGCAGTCTGTCAAGGGCCATTGATTTAAATATTACTAACCTTCAAATTGAAGGGGACTCGTTGATAATAATTAATCACCTGTAGAAGAAGATTTCCTGCCCATGGGAAATTGAGCTTATTATGACCGACATTCAAATGCTACTGTTAAACGTGAGCAATACATCATTCTCTCACGTTCTTCGTTCTGGCAATAGGGTGGCTGACAAGGTTGCACACCTTGGTCACTCTGTCAGCAGTTTCACTAGTACCATTACTTCAGATCTTACACATCTCATCCGAAAGGATGCTATCGGATAGGTTCATCCTCTTCCGAATTATTACCTAATAAAAAAAAAGTACATAATTTGACCATTATACTGATTCTTTCACCTCCCTCTGCATTTCCACCTCATGTCTCACCAACTTGCTATGTGGAGATGAAACAATTTCTTTCGTGCTTGCAGAAATAATTTTTTCCGTGTTGGCTGGTTCTTTCAGTTGTGCTCTCTCGAAGGCCACTAACAACAGCTTGAACCTGGACATGTTGAAATGCTAGATAGTCAGCCAGATATGCAAAAGAGAAAAATTGAATATACATGTATGCTTTAGATACCATCTTTTATGCAAATTTATAATCTTTGGAAGAACATGTTTTAATTTCCAATAAATCAAAAGTATCGTAATATCTTCACACCTGAGTATGATTTTGTACAAAGGCGCCAAATAAACTGACAGAAAATAAATCACAAGACCAAATCATACCAATTCTTTTTTCCTTGCATTTGAACTTGCAAGCAACTCTCCAACTTTTTCTAGTAGTTGTCTTTCTTCCTTTACAGCATAATCCTACATATGGACAAAATGACAAACTCAGAATCAATCAATACATCCCCTTGCAACATGCAATGTGAAGAGAAGAAATATAACTACCACAAATTTCTTTTCAATGTGGGACACTTATAGAAATGAAATATCTCTCAAAGTGTGTAGCCTAAATGGAATGTAAAGGTAATTATGAGCAAAAATGAAACAACAAGCAGGACGCTCGGGGAATTTTAGAGTTATAACAATACTAATAATAGATATATACCTAAATAAAAGAGACTCATGAATCTTGATTTTACTCAATTACTCTATCTTTCTTCTAGTAGAGATGGGTTCTTTCTTTCTTCTAGAGATGGACAGAGAAGAGAGATAACTTAGAAGGGCTACCATCTGAGACAAAAAGTTCAAGTAATAAGATAAGTCTCATAAATCGATGAAAATCAGAATTGAAGAGACATTTTTAGCATAATTGTGACTCTATTAATAGAATGGGATAATGCTAGATGACTTCTTGTGATTGTACAAAAGATATGTAACAGTTCATATATTAAACAGGTTTTTCAAGACACCAAGATACAATGCATGAACATAAAGCAATTAAAGCATAACAAAATAGGTTTTTCCTCGTATATACACCAGGAACAACTTTTTCGTCTATAAAAAATATGATCATCCAACTTATAGCAGCAGAACAAAACCAATAAATTTGGAAAATCATAATCAAGTTTTAGATGATTGCCTCAAGATAGCTTAGTTCATCATGTACAAATAAATGATTAAAGGTATATGTTAGGGGATGGACAAGCAATGAACTAATCAAGCAAAGAAAATGATCAACACCAGGATCATAAAGTGGAAAGAAAAGAATGAATAAGCAAACAAGTTAGAAATACAGGGAAATAAAACAACGAATCCATTCCACAAACCTCCTTGGAGACTGGGAGTTGTGTGGTTACATAATAATCAAAGAATAGTTTGAGTGTGCTAGGATCTTCTAGTAGAGACCTCCATGATGAAGGAACCTGTGTAGTTAATAAAAGGCATAATTAGCACAAGAAGTACTTGTAGAAGATATAGAGCTTGAGATGATCGAGATAGAGATTTGTCATTACAAAAGCACAAGCAAGGAAACAAAATGAAATGGAAGTTGCTAGAAGCAAAGAAAAACAAAATGAAGTTGTCGAGATACCAGTTATTTTAAAATAACTAATACTATTAATCATTTCATATTTTTTTTTAAAAAAGTTATTGACCAGATAAGGATTTCTGACTCTAAATTGAATTTGACTAACAAGCAAGAAAATAGAATAAACTACACCCTCGACACATTGTTGAATTGTACACGACAAAAAGAACTAGAGCTAAAATATGAGTTACCAATTTTCACAGCAAAATGACATCAGGACCAGGATTAGTCCAGGAAATAAAAAGTCAAAATGAAATATTTCAAGGAAAACTGGTTCACCAAGAACCATCCAGTACTACTATTAAACACAAGTAGTGATTAGAGCTTGACGTATTCGCATCAGGTTATCACCATTACACAGAAGCATCCACTGAATATCTATAATTTTTAGTTATAATATTTCCGAAGATCCAGTGAATCAATGAGATTTTTGCAAAAATACTATCCACAAATCTACAAACAGCAAAACATCAAACTATCTATGCATAGTAAAGCCATGAAGCAGAATTGAAGCCAAAGACTCCCAAGAATGAAAGACATTTGAAGATTGAATTCAAAACCCCAACAATAGCGATATCCAAATCAAAATCAATGACATAGTGAATAAATAGATCAAAAGCAACCACTTACTAATTCAGCTGGAAGACGAAGCATTTGGCAATACTCTTCTGTCCATGAAGCCAACTACCATCGGGAAACGAAAAAAGAACCATTACAAACATCAAGATTCATAATCAAAAGGTCTCCCCATAAAAGAGTAAATGGGCGCGCTTTGCATCGAATTAAACCACATGCTCCACCGCTTGTGCGGGCCCCCGTCAATTTGACAAAGGAAATAGGCAGAACTCGACTGCAAATCAAGAGAGTCAAATGCTCGCATAAAGAAATGGAATATGCTAACTGGAGTGAAAATTTCATAATTGAATAAAAAAAACAAGGAACAACTAATTGGCCTTCGATTTCACCCTCTCCGCCTTTGTATTAATTCGAGCCCAAACCCTTCAATATGCCTCAGAGAATGGCTTATCTTCAAAGGCAGTGGTGTGGGTTAAACCCTAAATCACGAACCCTAAATCGATTTAAAAAAAAAGAGTGAAATTGAACCAACAAAATCGAAGCAGGGAGAAATGTTGCTCATACTAAAAAATGAAGTAGCAGCAGAGAGTAAGGACAAGTCCTTATCGTCGCTCTTGGTCCTAGTCGTTCCAGTGGTTGCCTCGCCTACAACATCCTCTCCGAGTCTCATCCAGCACGGCCTTCGTCGAGTGAGCGACTGAGCGAGCTCTTCGTCGAGTGAGCGACTGAGCAAGCCCTTCATCAAGAGAGTGAGGGAGCCCTCAGATCTAGAGAGACGGTTGAAGAACGAAAGAAAGATGGATAGAGGTTGAGCAAGAGAGAGAAACCAAAAGAAGAGAGAGGAAAGACGGAGCTCTAGATCTGGAGAAACGGGTCGGTGAATAATGAAAGAGATATTTAGGGTAAGTGACTTGCAAATTTTCACTAAAATTTTAGGCGGAAAAACTACCGCCAAATAAACATCCAGATTATATTTTCGATGAAAAAATACCGCCAAACCTTCCAAGTTAAAGAAAAGGAGAATGAATTTGTTTATAGTTTTAATAATATAACTACGTTTGTCTTAATAGATGACGTACAAAATTTATTTTTTTTAGAACAGTGTAAATTTATTTGAAGTTTAATATATTTTAAAATTTTTTTAAATTTTATATTTACATATATTAATGATATCATTAACAAAATATATAACAAAATATGGAAAATATATTATTTTTACGCTAAATATTAATACTATGATAATTTTATTTAATAAATAAATAGATAAAATAATGTAGAAAATATATTACTTTTAAGTTCTTAGATTATATATTATTTTCATACTTCTAAGTTGTTAGATTATATTTTACTTTAATAATATGATAATTTTTATCTAATAAAAACAGATAAATGAAGGTGAAAATATATTGATTTTTCTATTATTAATTTTTTTTTAAAATTATTAAATTTATATTTTAATAAATATCTTAAAATAAAAAGTAAATAAATAGATAAAAAAAATTATAAAATATTTATTAATTTTATGTTTTAAATTTATTGGTACTAATATATCAAATCGAATCTATAACTAAAATAATGAATACAATGTAATATATATATATATACACACACACACACACATATATATATACATAAACTATAAAGCCATATAATATAGTAGTAAAATCAATTAATATTATATTTAAATATAATTTATTTTTCAAAATATAGTATATGAATAAAATATTGTCACATGCATATTTTATTTTTTCCCAAAACATCCCAAATTATTTTTTTCTCAAATCTTCTTTAAATGTTTTAGACATGAGGTAATCAACTAAACTCTTGGAGATAATAAATACAATTAGAATCTCCAACTCAAATTTATTTAAAATAAATTACATAAAGTAAAAAAAAATTGGCATAGACATCCGAAAAAAAATAAATTCTACATCATTTTCAATAATGTTACAATAAAATGTAAAATGTGTTACATATACAAAAGTGTTACATCATTTTAAATAATGTTACATCCAGTGTAACATAATTTGTGCTAATGTAACACTTTGTTAATAAAAGTTAAAATATGTTACAATAGATGCCTATGGTAATAGTTTTTAAAAATGTTACATTAGGGCTTTATATGTAGTAGTGCCTCTCGCGTCCCCCCTTCGGCTCTCACTGAACCCTCCGTGCCAGTTAGCCCCCGACCTTCTAGGCCCTCCCAACCCAACACCTTTCAACCTGGGCCATCGACATCCTCAAGAGGTACTGCGTCGTCATCCCAATCTCTAGCCCATGATCATGTATCGAACAACAACGAGGGGGAGTCATCGTCAAGGTCAGAAGATCACGCAGTTTCGCAAAACCCAGACGAAGAGGTTGTCATAGCAACTGACGAATCTAGTAGGTGGAACAGAAAAGTTCAGATTCAACTGGTGAATGGAACGTAAGGCCTTTCCCTTTCAATTTTCCTTCTTTGATTTTCTACATATTGAATGCATTGTTTCATTTTATGGCTTAGAGTGCATTTTAAATTACTTAAACATGTGGTAATTGGATCTTAAGAATGCTTCTGTGGTAATCGGAGCTTATAAATTATTTTCATGGCTTAAGAATTCTTCTGTGGTGATGGCTTAAGAATGCTTTTGTGGTAATTATCTACATATTGAATGTTGTGTTTCATTTTATGGCTTAGAGTGCATTTCAAATTAGTTGAACATGTGGTAATTGGATCTTAAGAATGCTTCTGTGGTACTTGGCGCTTATAAATTATTTTCATGGCTTAAGAATGCTTCTGTGGTGATGGCTTAAGAATGCTTTTGTGGTAATTATGTACATATTGAATGCTCTGTTTCCTTTTATGGATTAGAATGCTTTTGTGGTAATTGGAGCTTAGTTTATAAATTATGTACATGTCATCTATAATGACAGCTCTGTGACAAATGTATTTGCTGAATTATTTACATGGCATAATAATTTTATTCTATCTATCTGGTTTCCATCCCATATCAGTTTGTTGAAGTCAAATCTTTGATCCTAGGTCACTTCTGTTTGTAAGAGTTTACATGGCTTCATAATGTTATTATTTACATGGCATTCTATAAATTCTTAACTCACCTTTCTCTTCGTTCTGTGTGTTGAGCAAGTCACCACAACTAATACCCTTTCTTCTTCTTTTTTGGGTATTGCATGATGAAGATTTGATGCAACCAACCCTGCATTTGCAGTCCTCACCTAGGTTATTCATTCTCATTTTGATGGCCCCTATATACGGTGGAGTGATGTTCCTGATCAAACAGTTGAGTTATGGTGGGAGATGTTCAATGTATGACACAATTCAATCAAATGCTTACATAAGTTACTTTCTATTAAATGACTTGAATATATAACTTCTGTTTGTTTGTTGAATGTACCTAGAGTCGATGTACATGGGACGAAACTGAATACCCACAATCAGTGGTTCGGAAAGCTTTCCAAACAAGGGGAGGGGACCACCTCAGAAACGTATTTGGGAAGGCTCGCACGGGAAGAACAAAGAAGAAGCCTACATGGGTGAAGCAAGTTATATGGTCCACGATGTGGGAGATATGGAAGAAGGAGGATAAGTTTCTACACCAATCTGAAGTGAGCAAGCAAAATCGCGCTATCGCAACAGAGAAAGGCACCCCAATTTTTAGCGGTGGATCGGTTTCAACTACCGTCATCAAGAAGCGACTGGTAATTTCCTCTTGTTGTTTTCCAATTTTCCATAATCTCAATCAATTTCTTTTAACTTACTGTCTATATACAGTTTATATATGTATTATGTATACTATATGATTAAATTTAATTCTTATAGAGGGATGAGCTTGGAAAGGATCCAACCCCAAAACAAACCTTTGAAAGGTGTCATAGAAAAAGAGATGGTTCTTGGGTCGGCACTCAGTGCCAAGAAGCTGTGGTACGTAGTTACAAACTCCAGTGTACCTTCACTTAATTTTTGCTGTTTTCAAGTGATGTGCATGGTTTATACGATTTCTACTGCCCATCACTTGGAATTGTTGTTATCTGTTGTTGGTGTTGATGTCTTTCATACATAAAATCTGGTCTGGTTATGAAGTACGGTTGTTGATGTGTTGTTCATGTGTTTTAATTGGAATAACGGTTATTGATGTGGTGTCTATGAGTTTACAATCTGGTCTGGTTATGAAGCAGTTCAACTATAACATAGTAAGTTCCAACACCAACAATTTGATATCATATATTATTTCCAGATTTTCATTTTGGTGTTACAAGTTATGACCAACAATTTGATATCATATATGATTTGCAGATTTTCATTTTGGTGTGTTACAAGTTATGGTTGCTTGTTTTCTTCTTTTCAGTATTTTTTCATCTTCTTTTCAGTGCTTTGGTGCTACAAGTTATATATGGTTGCTTGTCATCTTCTTGTCACAATTTTTATTTTGGAATGTCGAACATTGGTTGCTTGTCATCTTCATTTTATTTATGTGAATGATGTTTCTTCTGGTCCTATATTTTTTCATATATGTTCATGCTCAGCCTTAATATTGCATTCTCTGTCTTTGAATTTATAGGACAAGTATGACCAATTGCTTGAAGAAGAAATCTTAGATGATGATGCAATCTCTGAGAATGCATCCCATTCGATTGACACAAACGTTATGTGGCTCAAGGCTGTTAGTGGTGCGAAGAAAGGCAGGGTACTGGGCATGGGATCGGAGTCTCAACCTATACTGCAATTAGCTCAGTATATGCCCAGTGTTGCCCAAGTTCCTGCATCTGCTGCTGGTGGCAATTTAAAGGAGTACGTGATGACTGAACTCTCCACCTTCAAGGAAGACTTGAGGAAAGAAATGGTGGAGTTGGGGGATCATGTGCAGACACAGGTGGCCACAAACCTCAAGGAAGAAATCTCCTCAATTGGCGATAGAGTGCAGGAACAAGTAAGCACAAGCGTAAGGCACGACATGGCTGCTATTGGGGAGCAACTGATGGGTGAGACTAAGAAGGCAAATGAGGAGTGGCAGGTGTAAAGACCGGAAGATTTTAAAATATTATTTTATAAATTAAGAATTACTTATGAAATAATATTGATTTAGTTAGGATTTGAATTATAATAATTAGGGAAAATTTTGAAAATTCCGTCCTCGAGCAATTTATTCTATCTTAAATCTTTTGAAGCAAGTTCCGACATCATCTTAAAAGTGGACTCCGAACGGATTTCATTCCACTTTCATATTTTGAGATTCGGAAATATTAATTGGATTTCATTATTTATTTCAATTTAAAATTTTAATGAGTCGGGATTGGGTTGAGATACGGTAGAGTGAGCGGGTTTCGAAATACACTTCCGGGTATTTCAAAAATAAATAACTTTGGGACCACTCCCTCTCATCCGGATTCAGGCAGCTCCTCCCCTCCTTTTTGACAATTTGTAGCAGCAAGAACCTCCCTCCAGCTGCATCTATCCTATTTTCTCCCTTCCTCCTCCCTCAGTCTCATGCTCCCCCATTTCTAGCAAGAGGCCAAGCAAGCTCCACGCCAATCCTCTCCTCCCTTTGATTCGAGCAGCTCCCACCCCCTCGCCTTGTCTGTTTCAAGCTGTCACTCTCCCCTCCTTTTATGTTGAATCCCAGCAACCCATACCACACACACCTCCCCTCTCTATTTGGATTGTGAAAACCAACAAACCACTCCACAAATCCTTGCCTCTTCCTCTGTCTCACCAATGCAGCTCCTTTTCCAGATTTCATTACCTTGATGGCCTCAAAAATTACAAGCTCAAACCTTTCCCCTTTTATTCAATGGGAGCTCATACCCTTCACCACATAAACACACCAAAAATGCAGCCTCTCCATCCCCTCCCTCTGTTTCATTCCCCATCCAAACAAACCCCCCATTACCTTTTCTTTTACTCCATGTTGCCGCAGGCTGTAGCCACCATTGACTTCCCCCTTTCACCTCCCTGTATAACCTTTCGGCAGCAACAAGGAGCACCTCATTTCCCCTGTTTCCGTGAGCCAAACACGAGCACAACCCCGACCTTGTGCCCTGTTTCGGACTCGCCCGAGCACCCCTTGAGCACCACCTGAGCACAGCAGTAGCATCGACCACCATCTCCTTCGACGCCAGCAAGCCCAGCACCCAGGAGAGCCACCAACGCCGAGATCCCTTCATCGGTTGCCCTGTTACGATCCAACAACTCGGTAAGGCTCCTCCCTCCTCCCTTTCGCCCTAAAACCGAATAAAGGTCCTCTTTTATAACTCCCTCCTTCGTCCTAGGCCGATTCAGGTGTCAACCTATCTTCGACGGACTCCAAGTCGACTCCGACAACCTCGAACCCTTCCGACGAAGCTCGAACACTCTCGGTGAGGAATCGAACCCCTCCCTTCCTTGCTTTTATTTCGGTTTCCTTTTCTTCTTCATTTGGTTGAGTGGTCGGGGCGAGGGCGAGCTTAAGAGCTCTGGTGAGCGAGAGCGAGGCCGGCGGGGGGTGGACGAGCGAGCGCAAAGAGGCGGGGAGAGGAGAAGATGAACAATACATATGGAGAGTTTTAATCTGTTTTAAATAATGGGTCCGGGTTCCTTGTTTAATGATGGGCTAGATCCGAAATTGACCTTGGGCCTAATTTCTTGTGGCCTGGTTTTGGTTAAAAATATTTTAATTGATATCTTAAGTTAGGATCAAATGTATAGTGTGTTTTAAGACTTGTATATGTTATATAAATATTAAATAAATGGAATATTATATGGTATAAAATATTATTGTTGATATTTAAAATGGGTTTTAAAAGAATTGTATATTGATAATTGTTAAGATATTTGGGGGTTATTATATATTGTGAATGTTATGTCTTAAGACAAAAATTGATTTCGTTATATATATATATATTAGATAAAGGTGATATTTTAAAATATTGTTATTAAGATTTAAAGATATTATATTATGAGCCTTGGATTCTTAAAGAGAATTTGGAAAAAAAATAGGTTGTTGGAATTGATTTAATTACTTGAAAAGCGAGATTTTCGGAAATATCCTAACCTTCTCAGTTTTATTTTGATAAAATAATAAAATAGATAAGAATAATGCTGGCCTGAAGGATCAGATTGCTGCTGCTGAATCCGTTTTGAGACAGAATGTGGCGTGCCTGGTGAGTCTGACAACCCAAAAAGCTAAGCTGGACTGGATAACTCTGGGAGAGGAAACCTCCTCTATTTTTTACAGAAGCGTCAAGGAGAGACAGGCCAGAAACGCCATTGTGTTTATGTGTGATGCTGCTGGGAATGAAATTGAATTTGAAGAGGAGATGCGTACTCAAATTCTGAAATTCTTCACTGATCTGCTATCCTTTGATTTTGTCAGCACCTGTGTGTTAGACCTTGATCCTGGAGCTAGATTTGATGGTAATCTGTACCCGGGTATTTGCCGATTACCTTGCTTTGATGAGATAAGGAAAGTTGTGTGGTCTATTAGATCCAACAAGTCTTCGGGTTCGGATGGCTTTGGAAGTCAATTTTTCAAGGATGCTTGGAAAATTGTGGATGTTGACACTTGTGAAGCAGTACGAGAGATTTTCCGTCATGGAAAGCTGCTCAGGCAACTGAACACCACATTCATCTCACTTGTTCCTAAGGTAGCTAATCCTACTCTCGTGAAAGATCTCAGGCCTATCTCATGCTATAATACTATCCTTAAGGTGGTTACCAAGATTATAGCGGGTCGCATTAAGCAGCTCCTTGGGGATATTATTTCTGACAGTCAAGGGGCATTTATTCCAGGGAGATCCATTGCCCATAACAGCGTCGTAGCAACTGAGATTGTGAATGGGTATGGGAATCAGCGAGTGTCACCAAGGTGTACATTAAAGGTGGACCTTCAAAAAGCATACGACTACCTGAGTTGGGAGTTCATTCGGGATGCACTTGAATACTTTGGGTTCCCGGGGGGCCTTATCAATTTGATAATGGAGTGTGTTACGTCGACTTCCTTCTCTATCATCATCAACGGAGCGCCTGAGGGGTTCTTCAGGGGAAGGAGAGGGTTAAGACAGGGGGATCCACTCTCCCCTTATCTATTTGTATTATGTATGGCGGTACTCAGTCGTATGCTCTCCAAGGCTACCAATCAAGCGGGGTTAAAGTTCCATCCTAAGTGCAAAGATCTCAGGTTAGTTCACCTTGCGTTTTCCGATGATTTGTTAATTTTCTGCCATGGCGACCTACATTCGGTGAGCATATTGAAACAATGTCTAGATGAGTTCTTTGGACTTTCTGGTCTGAGAGCCTATGTTGATAAAAGTATAGTGTATATTGCGGGGTGTAAGGAAGAGGTAACCAATGGCATCATTGAGCTGCTGGGATTTGTCCGTGGTGAATTTCCAGTCAAATACTTAGGCACACCTTTGAGCTCAAGGAGAATTCTCATCCATGAATATAGCTCCCTCTATACTAAAATTGGTGGCCGAATTCAGAATTGGACGACATGAAGATTATCATATGCTGGACGTTTACAACTTATTCGAGCTGTATGTACGGGGGTCCAAACGTTCTGGAGTCAGGCCATTTTCTTGCCTAAAGGGGTCGTAGACAAGGTTGAAGGAATTCTCAAGAGGTTCCTTTGGAATGGAACTATGGAAGGTCAGAAGCATCTTGTGGCCTGGGACGATGTGACAAACCCGCATGAGGAAGGCGGCTTGAATATTCGTGAGCTGCAGGCATGGAATAAGAGTGTGTTCGCCAAACTCTGGGGGGGACATTGTCATGCAAAAACAATCAATTTGGAATTGATGGTGCCTTCAGAACCACCTGGGGGGCGACTTCAGAAGGGTAATGGTTACGAAACGGGATGACACTTGGATTTGGAGAGCATTATTACAAGTAAAGGGAGAGCTAGCGGGGCTGGTAGCAGAAGAAGGTATCGCTGAGTATGATATGAGCATCCTTCTCGGTGATGGTGGTAAGATCTTGTGCTCGAAACTCTATCATATCTTCCAAAAGATGGGCCAGGAGGTGGATTGGGGTGGGCTAATCTGGGGAAAGATGCAAAATAGAAAATGGGTTGTCATTACCTGGATAGCGGCTAAGAAGAGACTCCAAGCAGGTAGGAGGATCAAGCACAGGATGGGCAACACTGCTGCTGAGTGCTCCCTTTGCCATTCGGCGGAGGAGAGCGAGGATCACCTATGGTTTCAGTGCCTCGTTGTTTGTGCTGTCTAACATATTGTGTTTGATTGGATTGGTATCTCTGTACGCCATGCCTCCATTGAAGAGTGGCTGTCTTGGTTTGCTGCTGAGCCGCCCCGCGTGAGGAAGACAAGAACCTTTCAGAAGAAGAAGATGATGGCGCTACAAGCTACTATCTACTTCACTTGGATGTCGCGTAACAAATCTTTATTTTGTAAAGAATCATTTGACATTACTAAATGTGCTGAGCTTATTATGGCTAGTTGTCGATCCCGTTTTACCATGTTGTGTGAAGGCAAAACAAGCATGGGAAGACCGGATCGGCGGGGGGGTTAGTTCTATCTCTGGTGTGTTGAGTTTTGGGTTGGCTTCTAGGTTGTGGTCCTGCTGATTAGAGCTACTTGGCTTTGTATAGAGTAGGCATTAGAGGGTGGTTGTGCAATGGTGGTTATATGTGTCAGTTGAGAGTTTGAGTTAGTTGTTGGTGGGCATAGGGGGACTTTTGGGTATAGACTTATTCCCTCTTACGTAAGACCCACGGTATGGTCTTACCCTTTTGTATCTTGTGGTTTCTTACCACACCAGCTATATATTTACCTCTTCAAAAAAAATAATAAAATAAGTTGATTTAAAAGGCAATGCTTGTAAAGGGGTTTTGGGTCGAGTATGATTTGAGAAAATGGTTTAAAGAATGATTTGGTCTAACTTGATATTTAAGAGTTCGGGAATCTTGGGAAATTGACTTGCTTGTATGACTTGTAAATATGATATCGTGATGTGTTGTCGTATATATGAAAGTATGATGTTATGTTATATGATTGAGAAGCATGATATGTTCTTAAATATGATTATGGATGTGTTATATGATGATTCATTAGAGTATGAATATGATGACTTATATATGAGATAATGATGCATGTTCCTAAATGGCCGACATATGGTATAATAATGAGAGGAAATGATATCTGATGAGTTATGATGATGTTATGCGGCGAGATATTGATATGAGATAAGATGTGAGATGGTATACGATGAATGATGATGATGAGTAGAGTTGATTCTTGATGAGTTATATGAGACCGTGCTATAGAATATGGGATGAATGGATGATAATATGATGAGGTTCTGAGTGAGGAAATCTGTAGTTCTGGGTACTTGTGTGATTGATTTACGCTTAGTGTAAATTAGAAGTAGACTCATATACATTACTTATATATGATAGGTTATCATCTGTGATGTATGACTTGATGTATACATGGATTCTGCCTTTTGTTGTTCTGCCTATCCATGTAAGTTCCTTTATGGGCTTACACAGATTCGAAAGAGAATACCTGCTTGTGAATACATGACATACTAGGTGTTGCATAAGCATTAAAGCATGCCATGTAGTATCATGCTAGGATTGCACTTATGAATAAGCATTCGGTTACTTCGTGTGTTTGAATACAGAACGACCGTTATCTGTGATAGTCCTATAGAGTCTTTGCTAGGGTCGTAGGGTAGCCCAGCCCCATCGGGCACCCTGAGTCTATCGAGTCGATATGAGCATCATATGATAGCCCAGCACCATCGGGCAAGAGATGAGATGATATGATATGATATGATAGCCCAGCACTATCGGGCAAGAAATGATGAGATGATATGATATGATATGATATGATATGATATGATATGATATGATATGATATGATATGATATGATATGATATGATATGATATGATATGATATGATATGATATGATATGATATGATATGATATGATATGATGATGCCGTGGTTAGTGCACCACCACGAGGAAATTGCTATGCTATAGCACCGAACTTGCCAGTCTCTGCACTAACGGGAAGGGGTGTAGAGGTAGGAGAGGGATATGCCACTTGGCATTGTCTTGGGCCCTATACAGTTCTTTTCCGCATATTGTAAATTACGAGCATGTTCATGTGATTAAATTTCCGCATTGCATCAAAGCATCTTTATATTAGCGTATGTGTACGTTCGCTTGCGGGACAGGGTGTGTTGGGGTCTCGGTCTGATCCCGCTCGTACCACTTGTTTTTAGGTATGATTGCTCACTGTCTCTATGGCGTGGGAAAATCCCTCGGGCGATTGCAAAGAATCTGTCTAACCCCGCTAATTTGGCTATACGACTTTAGAATATATGTTTTGGTTTTGACCCGGCTCTGCCGTGGCTTTTGAATCTAAACCGTACTTTCGCTTTACTTTTGTTTAAATTGAATTTCTGTGACTTCAATTGATTGGGGTTCGAAATCCCCGCTTGAATACTGATTGATCTTTAGAGGTTTGAAACCTCGACCCGTACCTGAATTGCAACATCCGAACGAAGGTATCCAACCTTCGAAACGTATCTCGGATATTTATATCCGGGCCGTTACAAAGTTGGTATCAGAGCCAGGTTGTGCAATTCGGGTACGCAAGGGTCAGGTGTATGTTTTGGAAAATTGCCCATGAATTTCAAAGGATTTGAAGATGTTTTAAAGGGGCAAAATGAACTTAATATGCCTAACTCAATTGGACTAAATACGAACTCGGCTTATTAAATATGATGGATCAAACCAAAGGGATCGAGTGGGTACAAAAGGCGTTAGACCATCCCTATTGGATGTAGTTGGGAACGGCTAGGCGAAATATTAGCTTATTCTTTACAAGTGGGTTGGAAGACTCCAAGGAATTGCACCGAGGTGGTTGGAGTGGCGATTTAGGTAGAGATCGTGAGGTTTTTGCCCCTCGGGTCAGTCGTTCCTCGAAGAGCGGCATTAGATAGCTTGATGTGCTTTATGTATTAATTGGACCTGAGAACGATCTCCCTCGAAGGAGATCATTATAATTGTCAATGACTGATTCTGTGTTGAGTGCTATTATGCTAGAACTAGAAATCTGTTGATATGTTTAGAATGAGTGTTGCATCTCTCTGTGAGTGGGATAAGCGAGGGAGCCTTTCCCTTCGGTATAGTCGGAATTTCTATCTTATAGAGCAGTCTCCTCCATGATTCACTTGTTGGTGTCCTCCCATTTCATTTTGTCTCTGGTTCGACGAAGTTTGGTTGAAGGTTGGTGATAGTTGAGAGATGCCTATTCTGTTCATTCTGATTTCCTCCCCTTCTATCTTCTTCCATGTCTCAATTGGTATTCTGATCGGGTCGTTCTTTATGGTATCGATGTCTTTCAGGGGAGACGGAATTGGGAATCTAATCCTCATGTCCGGGAATTAGGTTTAGAAACATTGACTACTTGAGCATGTGATGAGTATGGTACTTGACACCATAGGTCATGCCACGAGACGGTCAGTGTGCTAGAGTATCAAACTTCGAACGGTTCCGAGTCAATAGAATGAGTTGTCTTATGGAGTCATCCTCCTCGATTCTCGCTGTGGTCAACTGATGTCTCCTTGTCATTAACTTCTATACGGACTCCGCCATCTTCTTCCGGGAGTAGTTTGAGAGCCCTTTTATGTCCTCAAAATGAGCAACACGTGCATTCCACGGGGAATGGGCTTTTGAGTCTGTGAGGATAAGTCGTTATTGCCCTTGGAAATCTCTGTTTGGTTATAACGGTGGCCCTATCTGTATTTACGTGACGTCATGCATTACATGTTGAACGACTTGATATATCATTGTGTTAAATACATGCCATGTACCGATATTTATTGACTTGTATCCATGTACATATATGAAGTCACACTATCTTAGGCTCGTGTTGTCCCCTTCTACGTTTCTTCCTTGTTCCATATGATTGTGTTATTGTCGTCTTGACCTCTTGAATATGTTGGTGCGAAGTTGTTTAATGTACATATGTCATATGTTGCACATCTACGCCTTTCACCGAGACCTTAGTATCCTGTAGGGCCCATGACTTGTGGCTTGTGTACATTTATGCCCTGTTTGCTTTATGGTATATGATTGGTGTTACACCTCAATGCTTTTTATGCCTTATGTGATTCCGACTAGTATCATGCCTACCTACTTGTCTCGTGATATTGTTCCTTCATGCCCTATGACATTCTTTTATGCTTTTAAAAATGAATAGTATGACACCCTACATGTTCACACACCACCTTGTATTTAGATTCGGTGTATGCTATTAGTATCATATAGGACGTATGTCTCCTAAAATGCAACTTATCATGAGAATATGTGCTTTAATTGTCTCCTCTTATGTACGCAAACATTGCATTCATGACATTATGTTGTTCCCTGTATCTTAGTATCTAGTAGCACCTTAGATGATCATCTTGCCATCATTGATTTTATACTCTAATGACCTCAGTACGACCATGATATGTTACATCCCTTGTTACACCCTTGCTTGAGATGATGTCTTTACACGTGTGGAGATCCTGACCTTTGCATGAACACACCCACCACGATAGTTGTAAGATACTCACATGATTACTTTTATGTATACGAATATAGTTATATATATGAACATAGTGTATTGTTCTCTTGTAATGTGACACCTTAAGAGCATTTCCTTGTTCTGCATTATGACGTGCGCATGATTCACATGTTGTACTTGTTTGTATTCCCCTTATATGCATTGATGCTTGTTGTAATGGTAGCCTTGCTTAAGCCTCTATGAATCACCATGCTATTATGTGAAGTTATTCGATGCACCTTATTCTCACCTATCTATGACTTGTCATGCACTATTAGTATCATGTGAAGCCTAAGCCCTTAGAAATATGACTTGCATAACCCTACGCTCACTTTGTACCATCGTTCAGTTACTCTTGTCATAAGGTTGTAATAGCTTTGTTATGTTCCCTTGTATAATATAACTCTATGACTATCTGAGCATGTTTTATGTTGGTAACTTAGTTATTATGTTATGCCTCAACAACCTAGTAGCACGCTTAATATGACTAATGACGTGTTTATGTGAGTGTCTCATATGAACTATTGTTCTTACCGTATGATGCTCTTGTGATGCTTATTATATTCTGGTAGCTTGTACCTCATCTAACTTCGTTCCCTGTATTATAGTTAAAATCATGCCTAGGTTCACACGTTATAATTTTGCCTAGGACATATCGTCAATCTATGCTTATCTTGATGAGCACTTATAATTGCGAGTCTTATGTTCATTGGTGCCACCATGCATGTTATATCTTGCGTGATTATTTAGTAATTGTGTTAATTAGTAGTTGGGTGCATGTTACATATTATGACATGATGAAATGCACATATACGTGAAATATGATCCGATGTTGAACTTGGACCTTAGTAATAATCTTTGGTTATACTTATGTCACGTCATGATCGGTTAGACTCGTGTAGGACATGCATTCCGATTACAGCTCATCATATGGTTACATGTCATACCTATCCTATTATGTGGACCTTGTTGTTGTATGATGTGATAGTTATTATGCCCCCTTATGTGTTCCTTTTATAGTGCTATGACGTGTTTGAGCATCTTAGTATTGGATTCTATATTGATGTGACTTGTCTATGTGTGTATCCGACATGGGTAATTAATTATTATTTGAATATCCTATATTAAATCTTGAGGTATTTAAAAATGTGGTTTTAAGGGGCTATCAAATTGTTAGTTGTATTATTATTCGGGATTATTATTTTAAATGTTGTTGGAGGTCGGGGAAGGATATCGGAAATGATGAGATTAGTTGGGAAGGAAAGGATCGAGTTTAGTTCAAAAGCGAGCTCACAGTTGCTTGTTCCACCGCGACGAAACCATGGTCGCCGCGACGAAACAAGGACTAGGAACAAAGGAAGAGAATAATGCTTGCCGCGCGTAGCGAGGGGGATCACTCGCGAGGGACGAAGAACTGGATTTTGCTGTGATGAGCGGCCAATTTGTTACGACGAAAATCAGGTCTGGGATCTTGGTCGGAGCCGGTTCTCTCCTTTCTTTGGTCGTTGACTCGAGTTTGGTTTAAACCCGGTTTGGGTTATTCTATATAGGTGATTTAAATTCTTATGTGATGCTATATGACTTGATGAAAAAGGGGTTTAAAATGATTTATGATTCCATGATTTATACGGATTTGGACTTGAATTAGTTATGACAATAGGTATATGTGCTGTTTTGGGATTTTGTTGAACATGAGGAGTCAACCATACATGTGATACTTGTTATATTACAATGTTTGTTTGGCTTGTACCACGCAGATCTGTTGTTGAATTCACGCATACGTGATTCTTAATATGTCGAGCTTGTTTATTACTTGAGGAATGATAGGTGGCTAGATTGTCTCATGTGTACGTCCGTGTAGAACTTGCTCATGTTCTTTGCTACCCATGTGTGTTGTCGTTATTCATCGAGATAGGTGCATGTTAGTGTGTATTGATGTGACTAGTATGCTTCATGATTGATTTATATGTATCCTACTTGCCGCATTATAACCTCGTAGAATTCCATAAGGGCACTATCGTCGTTCTTGGGTTGGGAGGTTGTCTTTCAGTCTTGTCGTCAGTTCTGGTCTATGTTTGGTTCCGTAGGGAATTCGGGTTGTCCGCTTTTATTTCTCCCCTATCTCCGATAGCTTAGTATCTTTTGCACTACTTTCGACGAGAGCCGACTTTGAGAAGAGAACGGTCATCTGGGTAGAACTCGAGCGGCGCAGCGGAAGCATGGTGGGCCCATAACCCACCAGTCCCAAGATTTGAGGCAGAGGATTATGCGAGAGACGCATCTCCTCGCTATTCAGGAGACTTAGCATGTTTCGAGGCTAGATGAGGAATTCATTCGATGGATTTCGAGGCTCTATGGAGTTCCTAAGGGGATAGTTCTCGACAGAGATGGACGGTTCACATCAAGAGTCGGGTAGCCTGTTCACGAGTTCCGAGGCAACGGCAAGGATCAAGATTCTCTTTGATGTGGGAGCACATGTATGGCCGAGAGTATCACCTCCTGAGGGGTCCGACATTTTGACATCATAGATGAACTGAGCCTTAGGTTTGTTGATCCTTTTGAGATTCTCGAGAGATAGCATGTCGCTTGGCTTTATCCCCGTCCTTAGTTGGGGTGCACGATGTCTTTCTTGTCTCAGCTTTGTCGATATGTTTCTGATCCTAACCACATTCTTGACTATTCTAACCTCCATGTTGAGGTCGGTCATTCCTTGGTGGAGCATCCTGACGAGAGTATTCGGGCTAGTTGTGAAGATACTTCAGATGAGCTACTCGTGTCATACGCGGAGCCTAGTGTAGACATTATCTTAATCTCTTGACCTAGTGGTGGGCATATCCTGGTACCTTGTTTTGATACGTGTGCTTTGATGTATATCTCTAGGCCTTTGTGCTTATATGAATGATGATTATGTGCAGAATATAGGATGAGATGATGTGATTGGCAATGAGCCTCTTGATGAGTGATGACTTGCTTGCATGATACTCGTATGATACCACACTTGATATGTCTGTTAGCGTGATGAAGCTTGATAGCTTGGCTTGATTATTTTGATATATCAGACTTTGAGATAAATTGAGATGATTGCCATTGAGCACGAAGGTATCTTGAGATTGATAGTTGAAACCGAATCTGGAAAATGAACCTAGGAAGAAAATGTGGGATTAGCCCTTAGAGGTGGATGATTCCACCTCTTGAGTTCTGAAAACTTGGATGACTGATATAGGTAGAATCGACTTGGGCTTTTGCGTGATTTTGTTGGGTTCATGTTTTGAGAAAAGCTTGATCGGTTTTGAAAATGATTTTAGTCTCGGGGACGAGACTTGTTTTTAGAGGTGGATGATGTAAAGACCGGAAGATTTTAAAATATTATTTTATAAATTAAGAATTACTTATGAAATAATATTGATTTAGTTAGGATTTGAATTATAATAATTCGGGAAAATTTTGAAAATTCCATCCTCGAGCAATTTATTCTATCTTAAATCTTTCGAAGCAAGTTCCGACATCATCTTAAAAGTGGACTCCGAACGGATTTCATTCCGCTTTCATATTTTGAGATTCGGAAATATTAATTGGATTTCATTATTTATTTCAATTCAAAATTTGAATGATTCGGGATTGGGTTGAGATACGGTCGAGTGAGCGGGTTTCGAAATACACTTTCGGATATTTCAAAAATAAATAACTTTGGGACCACTCCCTCTCATCCGGATTCAGGCAGCTCCTCCCCTCCCTTTTGACAATTGGTAGCAGCAAGAACCTCCCTCCAGCTGCATCTATCCTATTTTGTGCAAACATTAACTCCTCCCTTCCTCCTCCCTCAGTCTCATGCTCCCCCATTTCTAGCAAGAGGCCAAGCAAGCTCCACGCCAATCCTCTCCTCCCTTTGATTCGAGTAGCTCCCACCCCCTCACCTTGTCTGTTTCAAGCTGTGACTCTCCCCTCCTTTAATGTTGAATCCCAGCAACCGATACCACACACACCTCCCCTCTATATTTGGATTGTGAAAACCAACAAACCACTCCACAAATCCTTGCCTCTTCCTCTGTTTCACCAATGCAGCTCCATTTCCAGATTTCATTACCTTGATGGCCTCAAAAATTACAAGCTCAAACCTTTCCCCTTTCATTCAATGGGAGCTCATACCCTTCACCACATAAACACACCAAAAACGCAGCCTCTCCATCCCCTCCCTCTGTTTCATTCCCCATCCAAACAAAACCCCCATTACCTTTTCTTTTACTCCCTGTTGCCGCAGGCTGTAGCCACCACTGACTTCCCCCTTTCACCTCCCTGTATAACCTTCCAGCAGCCACAAGGAGCACCTCATTTCCCCCTATTTCCGTGAGCCAAACACGAGCACAACCTCGACCTTGTGCCCTGTTTCAGACTCGCCCGAGCACCCCTTGAGCACCACCTGAGCACATCAGCAGCATCGACCACCATCTCCTTCGACGCCGGCAAGCCCAGCACCCAGGAGAGCCACCAACACCGAGATCCCTTCATTGGTTGCCCTGTTACGATCCAACAGCTCGGTAAGGCTCCTCCCTCCTCCCTTTCGCCCTAAAACCGAATAAAGGTAGTCTTTTATAACTCCCTCCTTCGTCCTAGGCCGATTCAGGTGTCGACCTATCTCAGACGGACTCCAAGTCGACTCTGACAACCTCGAACGCTTCCGATGAAGCTCGAACACTCTCGGTGAGGAATCGAACCCCTCCCTTCCTTGCTTCTATTTCGGTTTCCTTTTCTTCTTCCTTTGGTTGAGTGGTCGGGGTGAGTGTGAGCTCAAGAGCTCTGGTGAGCGAGAGCGAGGCCGGCGGGGGGGTGGACGAGCGAGCGTAGAGAGGCGGGGAGAGGAGAAGATGAACAGTACATTTGGGGAGTTTTAATCTGTTTTAAATAATGGGTCTGGGTTCCTTGTTTAATGATGGGCTAGATCCGAAATTGACCTTGGGCCTAATTTCTTGTTGGCTGGTTTTGGTTAAAAATATTTTAGTTGATATCTTAAGTTAGGATCAAATCTTGAATACAGAACAGCTGTTATCTTTGATAGTCCTAGAGTCTTTGCTAAGGTCATAGGGTAGCCCAGCCCCATCAGGCGCCCTGAGTCTATTGAGTCGATATGAGCATGATATGATAGCCCAGCACCATCGGGCAAGAGATGAGATGATATGATATGATATGATAGCCCAGCACCATCGGGCAAGAAATGATGATATGATATGATATGATATGATATGATATGATATGATATGATATGATATGATATGATATGATATGATATGATATGATATGATATGATATGATATGATATGATATGATATGATATGATATGATATGATATGATATGATATGATATGATATGATATGATATGATATGATATGATATGATATGATATGATATGATATGATATGATATGATGATGTCGTGGTTAGTGCACCACCACGAGGAAATTGCTATGCTATAGCACCGAACTGGCCAGTCTCTGCACTAACGGGAAGGGGTGCAGAGGTAGGAGAGGGATATGCCACTTGGCATTGTCTTGGGCCCTTTACAGTTCTTTTCCACATATTGTAAATTAGGAGCATGTTAGTGTGATTAAATTTCCGCATTGCATCAAAGCATCTTTATATTAGCGTATGTGTATGTTCGCTTGCGGGACAGGGTGTGTTGGGGTCTCGGTCTGATCCCGCTCGCACCACTTGTTTTTAGGTATGATTGCTCCCTGTCTCTATGGCGTGGGAAAATCCCCCGGGCGATTGCAAAGAATCTGTCTAACCCCGCTAATTTGGCTAGACGACTTTAGAATATATTTTTTGGTTTTGACTCGGCTCTGCCGTGGCTTTTGTATCTAAACCATACTTCCGCTTTACTTTCATTTATATTGAATTTATGTGACTTCGATTGATTGGGGTTCGAAATCCCCGCTTGAATACTGATTGATCTTTAGAGGTTTGAAACCTCGACCCGTACCTGAATTGCAACATCCGAATGAAGGTATCCAACCTTCGAAACGTATCTCGGATATTTATATCCAGGCCGTTACAGCAGGAGAAGCTTCTCAGCACCATGATGCAGTTCTACAAGGGCAAACGCCCAGCAAAGTAAGTTGGTATTTTTCTGTTTCTGAATGGTTAGTTGGACTTGCCCTATTTTGGTTAAAACTGGCGGATGCACTTTGGTTTGTCGAACTGGCGGATGTACTTGGTTTGTCTAACTGGCGGATGTATTTTGGATTGTTGAACATTGGTGACTATGGTTGTGTATGTATTTAGGACGAACATTATGTGCATGATGTGTGTTGTATTTGAAAGCATTAGATATGACATTATATATTCTCTATCGTATAAATAGAGCATCCAAATAATAGCAAAAACGTAAGCCACGAATTTAGCCACAACCCTGGCAACGATGCACACCTTAAAACAAGAAACCACATCAGCAACGACTTTAGCCTCAAAGTTACCAAACAACTAAGCATTGCCATTAGCCACGACCATAGCAACGACTCAGCCACGGAACCAACAATACCCATGACCTATTCCTCGCAACGAATCCAACCACAAACTCAGCCACGACATTTGCAATGACCTTATCCGATGCTATCGTCGTCGCTACAACCACGACTTTCACAAGGTCATCCCCAGCCACAGAATGAGCCACGATTATATAGTTCGAAGCTAAAAACCGTGGCTACATCGATCTCGAATTTAGTCACGAGGCATATGGCTACGGATGGCCCGCCCGTTGCTGAGTCCGTGGCTAAACGGTTTAGCCACGGCCATTCGTGGTCAATGCCGTTGCTATTTTCCGTTGCTAAATCCTGTTTTTTTAGTAGTGGGGGATTTTTTTTTAATTTGCGTGCGTCCAACTGGAAAAAAAAACATAAGAGTTTTTGTGGAGCATTGTTGACATAATTGGGAATCGATCAAGGGTCTCCTGTTCGTTTGACATTAATGAATGTTAATCCCACCAACTGGGAAACGGAGCATTTATGCTCCATCTTACATATATTCTTATTAATTCTAGTTAAATTAAGACTGCGTTTTCTTCCCCATCCACCCCACCTTTATTTAAGGGGTGGAAGGGGTGGAAACACCCTCCACCTTCTCACCTTCCCCTCCCAAGGTGGAGAATTTTCCCCCACCTCCACCCCCTCCCACCCCACTCCACCCCTTAAAAAGGGTGGAAGAAAACGCACCCTAAGTATTTAAGTTTTTATATCGCTATTTTAATCCATTTTTATTTTTCCTAATTGGTTACCGTAAGCTTTAATATTTTTTTATTTCAATCTATTTTTATATTATATATAAATTAATCAGTTAGCATATTAGACATCGATTGATTTTTTATAACTATGAATTCAATATTTTTTTTTATAATGTGGGTTCAAGATTATTATAACCTACGTTATAGGTTCAAGATTTAACGTTAGATATAATTATGAATTCAATATTTTATAATTATGAGTTTAAGATTTTATACAATAGTAAAATTTTGAAATTGGGTTTAAGATTTTACAACTATGAGTTCAAAATTTTAAAATCTTGAATCTATTGAACGTGTTATTTTATAATTGTGGGTTCAAGATTCTAAAACATTGATCCTACTTAATAAAATTTGAACATATTGTTTTATAATTTGGGGTTCAATATTTTTAAATCTTGAACCTACTTAGTAAAAGTTTAAATCTAAAGATTTTTTATACCGTTTGGATCAAAAAAATTTTCATGGTGTATTGGCTCCGTATAAAGTAGGTTCAAGAATTTTAAATATTGAGCCCATAGTTATATATAAGCCAAAGTGACATCTTGTTGTCTTACATTTCATGTTGGTTTATTAAGTAGGTTCAAACTAGATCCGTCCCTGGTTATATAATTATACATAGCCCAATATGATATCTTGCTGCCTTACATTTCATGTTGATTTATTAAGTAGGTTTAAATTTGTTTTCATGGTGTATTGTCTCCATTTAAAGTAGCTTCAAGATTTTTAAATCTTGAACTCATAGTTATATGTAGCCTTAAAGTGGCATTTTGTTGTCTTACATTTCATGTTGATTTATTAAGTAGGTTCAAGTTTTTTTGTCATGGTGTATTGCTTCCATATAAAGTAGGTTCAAGATTTTTAAATCTTGAATCCATAGTTATTATAGCTTTAAAGTGTCATTTTTTTGCTTTACATTTCATGTTGATTTATTAAGTAGGTTCAAGTTTTTTTCATGGTGTATTGACTCCATATAAAGTAGGTTCAAGAATTTTAAATCTTGAACCCATAGTTATATATAGCCCAAAGTGACATCTTGTTGTCTTACATTTCATGTTGGTTTATTAAGTAGGCTCAATCTTTTTTTTTCATGGTGTATTGCATCTATTTAAAGTAGGTTCAAGATTTTAAAATCCTGAACTCATAGTTATATCTAGCCTTAAAGTCACATCTTGTTGCCTTATATTTCATGTTGACTTATTAAGTAGGTTCAAGTTTTTTTTTCCCATGGTATATTGTGTAACACCCCGTCCCACATCGGATATCATAAGGATGTTGGAAGTGATTTATAAGTGATTCAAGCCCTACCCATGTCACAAGAGCTCTTCCTTTTTCAGGCTCCAAGTGAGGACAACGGACCTGAGACGGCTAGGTGGCATGGGCGGGCACCTCTTAAGAACCCGGGTCTTACAGATGGTATCAGAGCCAACTCTGGGCTCGGAGGTGCGCCGACAGTATGCTTGGGTATGCTCCTCCCGGAGGGCAATCCCTTGGGCCTAACGGCATCGTACGTGCTTTAAGTAGGGCTATGTGGTATGGGCTGGCGCCTCTTAAGAACCCGGGTCTTACATATTGTCTCCCTATAAAGTAGGTTCAAAGATTTTTAAATCATGAACCCGTAGTTATATATAGCTCAAAGTGATATCTTGTTGCCTTACATTTCATGTTGATTTATTAAGTAGGTTCAAGCTTTTTTCATGATGTATTGCCTCCATATAAAGTAGGTTCAAGATTTTTTAATCTTGAACCCATAGTAATATATAGCCTTAAAGTGACATCTTACTACATCATATTTCATGTTGGTTTATTAAGTAGGTTCAAGCTTTTTTCATGCTGTATTGCCTCCATTTAACATAGGTTCAAGATTTAAAAATCTTGAACCCTCTAGTTATATCCAACCCTAAATTCATACACCTTAAATAATAATTATACACTAAACAAACCTTAATTATTAATTATGCACATTCATTATCATTGAGTGAAAATCAAGAATAAAGGTATAGAAATGGCCACGCACAACTCAACTAACAAATTATCTGCTTATCTTTTTCTCATAGTATTCAATTCAAAAGATACACAATGATTAACAATATTTAAATACTCTGTATGTCAATGTGTATAACAATATTGAGATTCATTTCAACTCTCTCACTCTATTTTCACAGGTGGGGTTATTTGGGTATTCAAGATTCAGGAGTCAATTCAAATACAATACAGTATAGTTTTGGAGGGGATAATTGCAATTTAAATAAGATACATTAATTCACCACAATAATACATTGCTTGCAAAACTAGGTGGCTCGTGTCTTGTGTAAATAGAGAGGGCACTCAAGCTTATTCCTTATAGCCAATGGCGAAGTGACCCGCTTTAAGTAGGTTCAATTTTTTTTCATGGTATGTATTGTCTTCATTGTGTAGTGCCTTCATTTAAAGTAGGTCAAGATTTTAAAATATTGAACCCATAGTTATATATAGCCCTAAAGTACGTGACATCCTTTTGTCTTACATTTTATGTTGGTTTATTAAGTAGAGGTTAATGTTTTTGTTATGTGTATTGCCTCCATTTAAAGTAGCTAGGTTCAAAAATTTTAAAATTTGAACCCAGAGTTATATATAGCTCTAAAATGACATCTTGTTGTCTTACCTTTCATGTTGGTTTGTTCAAGTGTTTATTATAATGTATTGCCTCCATTTAAAGTAGGTTCAAGATTTTTAAATCTTGAACCCATAGTTATATATAGCACTAAAGTGACATCTTGTTGTCTTACATTTTATCTCAGTTTATTCAGCAGGTTCAAGTTTTTATTATGATGTATTGCCTCCATTTAAAGTACGTAGGTTCAAGATTTTTAAAGCCCAAAACCATCGTTATATCTAGTCATAAAGTGACTTCTTATTGCCTTACATTTCATCATTTTCATGTTGGTTTATGAAATAGGTTCAAAAGTATTTTTCATACTGTATTGCCTTCATTTAAAGTAGGTTCAAGATTTTAAAATCTTGAACCCATAGTTATAGTTCTAAAGTGACATTTTGTTGCCTTATATTTCATGTTGCTTTATTAAGTAGGTTCAAGTTTTTATTATGATGTATTGTCTCCCTTTAAAGTAGGTTCAAGATTCAAAAATCTTGAACCAAAAACTTTTCATTAACAAAGTTAGGGTTCTGATCTGGACTTTATCTTATATACATGTCTTCATCAGCGCCAAATGCATTTTCACCATTTCCAAGCTACAAAATTATGTAACTGATCATACCATTAGCATCGACAAGTTATCCGCAATCTGAAAGGAGTTTTCAGTTGGATCAAATTGACATCACTAACTTTATTTCATTGGAAAGAAAATGTGTTGATTTAGAAAGTCTGCATGGGATTCGAACCCACCTCTTTGTGCCTAGCACATTGCTCTTCCAATTGAGCTACCAGACTAAAAGAAATAGAAAACTCCATTCTGTGTCAATGGTGTTCTTTGTTTATGGTTGTTGGTTTGTTTTCTTGTATTCGTATTTTCGCATAAAAAAAGTGATGTTTAGTTTTATTCCCTTGCAGCCATAAATCCGATGGCTTTGTCCTCGGGTCACAAAGACAAGCCACTGTCAATTGTTATTAATCATGTATTTCTCAACACTTTGAGACCTTAATCATGTATTAATCATATTCTGCTTCTCTTTGTTTTGGCTATGCATGCGCTCATAATTCTTCACATACATGACTAGCTTTTAGCTTTTTCTACGACCTCGTGAAAGTAGTCTACCGATAAAGATTAGATGACATGTTCTTAATAACATGATCAAAGTCCAACTATTATAATTTTGAAGCAAAATAGAAGGAAAAAAGGGTACATGGGCATCTTTGATAGGGAGAATTTGAACTTGAACTAGAGAACACCAAAAGGGGAAGTCCCCAGCATAATGCTTGATCATTTTGGGTGTTTTGATTCACCCATGATTTCTACACAAGTGCACAACATTCCATAACAGTAAATTGCAATCTAAAATGAATCATAACACAACCAAATTTCTTGTTAAAAGCATCAAAAAGTTAAATTAGATGGAAGGGAGATGTACTGTGAGATGTTCTTTTTGTGACCATTTGACGGAAAGTTCACAAAACTTGCTTATCAAAATGCTTGAACTCTATAAACTTGATCCAAATAATTGATGGGAAAGTAGCAATCAAACTAGAAGCAAGGATATATACTAATAACAAGAATACCAAAGAAAATGTGATAGAATTGCTCAAGGAAACTAGCTATAAGAAATAAAACAAAGGCTAATATAGAGTGTTATATATTGCGTGTTGTATGTAATCTTGATTGTTTCTATACTTCTATGTTACAGTGAGATATACTGTCTTACAAAGATCTTACAGGATCGTATCAATATGAAGATTGATCTCAAACAGATTGAATAAGGGGTTTCCACTACTTAATTTACACCATTAGGTAATCTTGGATTACATCCTAGATTAAACACAGCAAAAAGTCTCAAGGTGCTAATGACTCAATGAGTAATGATATGCAAAGCCAAAACAAAAAATTTTAAGTTAAAGACACCAGGAACCAAATCCTACTGAATAAAGTGTACACTGATAATTACTAGGAGATTTGGTTTAGGATAAGCATATCCTAATATGAAAAGGGACCACAAATACTGTACCTTCAATAATACACACAGGGACCATACTTGGTCAACGGAGTAACCTAGAGGCAGAATACATGTCAGAATCATTTAAATCAAAAGAAAATGGATTCCACAAGTTGCTTCCAGAAACGAAGGTAATGGACTGCAAATCTACAATAGCTATTCAAAACAAAAAATAATTGCAACTAGATGAACATAACATCAAAATCAGTACATAAAGAAACAAAGTTTAGATGCCCATATGATTCGAGAATGAAGAAACAAGAGAAATTCCCTATAGTTTGGTGCGATTCTATGCAAATCTCGATTTTGGATGCCGAATCCAGAAATCATATACAATATATGTGGAAACGAAAGAGGGAAATCGAAGTGAAAATGAAAGCATGAACGAAAATTGAGTCATGGAGGAATGAAACTGAAAACCCGAAACATTGATAAAATTGAAAAATCAAAACCCTACCTGAAAAATAAAAGACAATTCAATGGAGCCACTAATGGCATAAATTGAACGAGTCGGCGCTTTTTGGTCGCTAGAACAACAATTCTTGATTCCAACGGAAATTCAAGCACCCCGATCTTCTCACACATGTTTATTGCAATTGCGATTGCTAGGGCTTGATTGAATGGAACACTCCGTTCTTCGTCAGACGAGAGAGAGATCGAGAGAGAGAGAGAGGTGAATCAGAATATAAGGGGTAACGGGATGAAAGAGGAAAATAATTAAAGGAAAAGATGAAACAGCCCTTATATTTTTCAGACAAGTCACACGCACCACGTGGCCATTCTATTATTAATTCAAACCTCTAACCAATTAAATTACCCCTCACGGTTTGAAAGAGGGGTAACGGGATGAAAGAGGAAAAAACAATATATAACTAAAATAAAACACCAAAATATATTTCTAAATTAATAAAAATAAATCATTTCATAATTTCCAAAATCACATTTTAAACATCATATAATAATATTTTCCAAATAATATTACTTTTAAAACATATTTATAATATATAATAATTTTCAGAAAATATATTATCACAAAATCAGGATAATAATAATAATAATAATAATAATAATAATAATAATAATAATAATAATCTAATACACTAACCAGAATTAAATATAAATCATAACCTATAATCATACCAAATAATATATAACACAACAACAACTTATCAAATAATATAACAACAACAACACCCTTAAAACACCCAGCAGCCCAAAACCTAACCGGTGAAAGAAGACCCGGATCCAGCCCACAACCCGTGACCCAAAGCTGAAGTTAAATGAATCGGTGAAACATCCCAACCCGACTGGTTCACAAAATGGAAAAGAAGAAATCGGTTCTGTTGAACCCTTCTCTCCCAAATCGAACAAAGCTCCTCAACGCTCTCGAAAAAAATAAGAGAAGAAGAAGGAATCTCAGGCCTCCTACGGCCTCCTTCCCGAACTAAACTTTACCCAGAAGACCGACTCGACATTCCGACCAAAACCCATCCCAAGTGGAAGAAACGACGCAAGGAAAGGATGGAAAGGGGAGCTTACAGTACGACTCCGAGGTGGGGTCTTTGGGCTTCAAGGGTGGCGTTCCGACTGCGAGAGCTCATGAAGGAGGTGTGTGTGATCCTAGGAAGAAAGAGAGATGAGTGAGGAACGTTTTTTATAGTTTAGAATCGGAATCGCACAAAAAATGCAAACGAACCTTAACGGAGAACAGGGCGGAAAGTGGCTGGGACGACTCCTGGATGCTCATCGACGTCAAAGGAGGTGAGGTTGATGTTGCTGTTGCTACTCGTCGTGGAAGAAGAAGGTGGAAGCTGAGGTGCCCAGCTTGCTCGAACACAAAACAGGGCGGAGGTGAAGCTCCGACTTCAATGGGGGAGATAGGAGGAAGGTGGTTGTGGTGGTCCTCCGAAAACAAGGGAAGGGAAAAGCTTTGGTGGCTCGGCCTGAGGGGCTCGAAGGTGCCAAGAAGAAAGGGCAGAGGTGCTAATGGTTAGGTGGCAGCAAGGTTGGCGACAAGGAGATGAAGGTGATGAAATGGGAAAGGTGATGGTTGCTCGGTGGTGAGATTTGGGGTTTGTGTTTGAAAGGGGGGAAACAAAGAGAATGGAGTGAGAGGAGGAGTGTCTGGGTTTGTGTTTGGGGATTTGTTTGAAATCAAAATGGGAGAGGGGGTGAGGTGTGCTGCATTGTAGATCGGACAAAGGCAAAGGCAAAGGGAAGGGGGTGGTCTTCTGCAATGGCCTGAGGCTTGTTTGGATCGAATGCCAAAGATGGGAAAATGGCAGGGAAGGAGACACTAAAGGGGAAGGTGGGTGCTTAGGCTACTTGGGAAACAACAAGGGAAACTTTGGAAGTGAGGGAAGAGGCTGGAAATGGGTGTGCATACAGGAGACTCAAAGAAATCAGAAAGAGAGAGAGAGAGAGAAAAGGAGAGAGAGCAAAAGAAAATAGGGAAAGAAGTGGTCCCACAAAAGATAAATTGAAATTCTAACAAATTCGAACCCAAAACTCGCTCGCTAACTCGAATCTCGACGTTAGAAATTTGAGATCAAATTTTTCAAATCATTTTCAAACAATCGAAATCAAATTAAATCTCCTCAAATTCGGAGCTCGAAAGCGGAACTGAAATCCGTCAAAATTCAAATTTTAAATTGATGCCAGAATTATTTGTAATACTTTTTAAATCGAAAAAATTTGCACTCGAGGACGAGTTTTCTCCAGCTTTATAAATCGGGTGGGAAATAATATATTTTATATAAAATAATATTAAAAATATCTTGGCCTTTACACAAATAGCTCATGTGTAGAACCTTGACCTACAACATATTTCAGACATAGATTTACAGTGCCAAAAAGATATTTCAACAAATATTTCATGGCCTGCCAGTGCTTCTCAGCTGGATTAGACATGAACCTACTCAAAACACTTATGGAAAAAGCAAGATCTGGACGTGAGCATATCATACAGTACATCACTGAACCAACAACAACATCATAAGGTATTTTTTTCATTCTATTTATCTCAGCAGAGGATAAAGGAGTTCTCACTTTAGTGAGATCAAGATGACCACCTAAGGGAACAATATTGGCCTTAACATCTTTAATATGAAATTTGTCTAACACTTTCAGCACATAATCAGATTGGCGCAAATACATAACCTTTTTACCTTTGTCTCTTATGATGTCAATGCCTAAGATCCTTTTTGCAGGACCTAAGTCCTTTATATCAAAGCGTTGCTTCAGCTATTGCTTAATCATGTTGATTTTATCAGGTGATTTAGCAATAAGCAAGATATCACCAACATACAACAACACAAAAAGAGGATCATGCTTTCTAGTATCTTTGAAATATAAGCAAGTATCAAATTTACTTCTTTTAAATCCTAGGCTTCTCCTCATACAAGTATCAAACTTGATATTCCATTGACGAGGAGATTGTTTGAAGCCATATATAGATTTAACAAGTAAGCAAGCATAGTCAGGATGAGGAGTGTCAACAAAGCCCTTAGGCTGCTTCATATAAATGGTTTCATTAAGATCACCATGCAAAAAAGTTTTTTTGACATCCATTTATTCCAATTCATAGTTATACACAACAGACATAGCAAGAAGTAATCTCATGGTCTTGTATTTAGTAACTGGAGCAAAAATCTCATTATAATCCTGACCTTCTCTTTGAGTAAACCCTTTGGCTACAAGCTTAGCTTTGTACCTTGGGGGGTCACTCTTAGAGATGCCTTGTTTAATTTTATACAACCATTTACAGTCAATCAACCTAGCATTAACAAGTTTCTTAACCAATTTCCAGGTGTTGTTTTGATTCATAGAATCTATCTTTTCCTGCATAGCATTTTTCCAGTTCCTAACACGAGCACATTTAATAGCTTTTTCAAAAGTGTTAGGGGTATACAAGGTAACCACATCAGATACAAGACAAGCAAACTCAACCAAATTATTGAAGTACCTTTTATTTGGAATAATATTCCTAGGTTCTCTATCTCTAGTTAATTTCCAATAAGTTAAGTCTTGATGTTGCACAAATGAACCACTAGAAGAGCCAGTAGCAAGTGTATCAATCACAGACAGATTAGAAAGGGTAGAGGTAGAAGCAGAAGAGACATCAGAAATGGGGGGAGAAGATTCAAAGGTAGAGGGAAAAGAGGGTTCATCTTGAATCACTACACTACCTGTTGCATAACCTGTACTAACTTGCCCACATAATTTGTTAGTTTGTGAGTCAGAACTGCTAGTGGAATATCCACTGTCATATTCATTATCAGTTTCACCATCACAAGGGGTGTAGAACTGATCATTAACATCTAGAACCTGCAGGTTAGTTTGGGCAAAAGATATGACATTTTTAAAGTGAAATTCATCTTCTTTAAACACAACATTTCTACTAAGAAAGATTTTATAAGCTCCCAGTTGCACAATCAATAACCTATAACCTTTAGTGCCATCATGATAACCAAGCATAACACATTTTTGAGACCTAGGGTTCAATTTGCCATCATTCACATGTGAATAAGCAACACACCCAAAAGGTCTTAAGTGACTAAGGTTAGGTTTTTTATTTGTCCATTTTTCATAGGGAGTCTTAAAATCAATAGCAGATGAAGGAGATCTATTTATTAAGTATACTGTAAAGGCCCGAATTTTAAAATCTTAATTTTCAGAAAAAGGAAATTAAAAATCAATTTATAACGGATTTAATCGGATATTTTAAGAAAAAACTCGTCTTTAATTAAATAAATCGAATGCTATTAATAAATTCTACAGCAATAGTCCCAACACTAGTAGAAAAATGCGAATTTAACCCGCTACATAATAGCCCGGATGTAAAAAATACAGGTTATAATATGGTTTAAATGTATTTTCTTTTTTTTTTCTTAAATTGTCAGGAGCATATTGCCCAGATATAGATAAACGCCCGGACTATTAGACAGTGACGGTTACTTGATAACAATTATCAAATATCACGGAGATAAAATATCCGGGATATTATGTTGTGAAAATAGCCCGGGCGTGTAGTCAGCCACAAATATCCGGGCTATTTTATACTAGCTCCAACAATCTACAAATAATTCCCGTAGGATAGATCCGGGATATAAAATAGAGGCGCGGGAAATGAAAAAAAAAAAGAGGGCAATCTGAAATTAATTGAGAGGTTAGGGTTTGAAATTGAATTCGACGTCCAACAAGCTAGCTACCCCAAATTTAGAGAGCCCCAAATTCAGAGCCCCAAATCGCCATCTCCTACACCTCTCTACCACCTAGCTAGATGTTGTCGTCAATCGGCGGCTCTCACGCAGCTCGCCGTCTCGCCACCGCGTGCACCATCTCTGGTTCTCACTCTGTCGCCACCTTCGCGAGCTCTCAATTGCTACAGTTTCCATCTCCGCTTCCAAGGCTAGGGTTGCCGTCTTCATTTGTTCTCGAGCTCCCCTCGTTTCTCCCCTCATCGTCAATCAACCAGGCTAGCTGTGTTTCCTGGACTTCAGGGTGCATGGTCCTCATAACCATCAATTACTGGCTTAGCGCGCAGTTGCCCGAAAGCAGGTTCATTCTGAAGTGTTCTAATTGTTACTTCCATCAATAGGTTAAAGTAAGCAGTTGGAATTGGGAAATAGAATGTTGTCTTTATTATCTACTATTTAGCTATGAAAAACCATTAATCCACAAGTGATTGTTCTTTCAATGCTCAATGATCTGTCACTATGGGTGCTAGATCCCCAAAGCTATCCTTTATATGTAAGAAATAGCAACTTCTTATGCTTATATTAGAATGCATGTCTCATACTGTTATAGTTGTGATACAGGCAACGACTCTCGAGTACAGAGCATACCAAGAATAATTTCTTGGCAATTGCTCAAAGTTTGCACAGGTAATATGCATTGCCTACTTGTGTTGGTTCCATTTTAAATAACCATAAACTTGGAAAAAGTATAGTATGATTTATTCAAAAATCTCTGCAGACATTGTCAGAGAAAGGGTATGATCTTGTCTCTGGTGGAACAGACAACCATTTGGTCCTGGTGAACTTGAAAAACAAGGTGAAGATATACCCTTCTTTCATGTTAAGTTGTTAATTCCGGGAAAGATAGCCTGGTTGATTTTGTCTTCATAGTCATAGAACAAAAGATTATCAAATTCTAACATTTCCTAACGAAATCCTTCCAGGGCAAAGGTGTTTCTGTTCTCTGTGCAGCAGTGAAGACTAATTATAAATTTGAGGAAGGGTGAAAGGTAGTTTTCAGAACATTTTACTCTCTGATCTGCTTATTGTTGGATGTCATTTTCTTCCTTAATATATACTTTAATAAACTTTATAGTTGTTTTGATGCCTAAGGTTCAGCTATGGTTTTTCTTCCTTAAGACCATACCACCTTATCTGATTTTTCTAGAGCCTGCTCATACTTAGGGCTTTAAGTAAGTAATGGAAGGTGTTAGTTTTGATTTTATTTTCCTGTGCATGTGTGTGTGAGAGATGGAGATAGATGGATGGTTTAATTACTTGATTCTCTGTGGCTTTATGCCATTGGTTTCTTTGTGATAACATGTAAAGGTCAAGACTAATGTTTTTATGTATTCTTTTGCTTGAAACTTCCCATTTTCCATGTTATCTACTTTGATGCTTCATACTTGTAATGTTGCCTTATGTTGTATAACCTATGAAGAACAATCAATTAATCCAATGATTTCTTCAATATAAACAGTTTGCATAGTTCTATGTTGTTATAACGATTCGGAATTAAGATTATATGAATAAGTCTTCATTTCTTTCGTTCATATGTAGAATGATAGATAAGTCATGGATGTCAGCTAGTCGAATGTCTGATGAATATGTAGAGGGGGTAAAACAATTTATAAAATTTGCAATTGAGCATGGTGCTGATCCGACGAGATTTGTTTATCCCTGCACAAAGTGTGATTACTCTAAGACATGGAAGGTCAGCGAGATAATGGATCATCTGGTTTTTGATGGAATAAATCCTGATTACAAAGTATGGATATGGCATGGAGAGAAGCCATCCACCCATTCTACTAGCTGCGGGACATCAAACTTCAACATGGTTGACATCGACGAAGGTGATCGAGTAGAAGATATGATTCATGATATTGAACATGTTTATATTGATCGTCCATAAATGTTTGAAAATTTTGTGAATGATGCTCAAAAGCCTTTATATGGTGGGTGCACAAAGTTTACCAGATTGTCTACTGTGTTGAAGCTGTTTAACTTGAAAGTTGGCAACAGATGGACTGATAAGAGCTTCACTGAGTTACTTCAGCTTTTGAGAGAAATGTTTCCAGCTGAGAATTTCCTTCCCGGTAGTACCTACGAGGCCAAAAAGCTTATAGGCTCTATGGGAATGGATTATGTAAAGATACGTGCTTGTCCAAACGATTGTATTCTTTACCCAAAGGAGCATGAATTCTTGGATAAATGCCCAAATCTGGATTGTGGTGAACCACGCTACAAGGAAAATGGAGCTCCAACTAAGGTGGTATATATTTTCCAATTAGAACAAGGTTTTGATGCCTTTTCGGAAACCTTGAAGATGCTAATAATTTACTTTGGCATGCAAATGGAAGAGAAAAAGATGGCAAGCTTTGCCATCCAGCAGATTCTGTACAGTGGAAAAAAATAAATGAGTTGTATCCTCATTTTGGAGATGAAGACAGAAACATTCGCCTTGCGCTGTCTACAGATGGGATGTGCCCTCACGGAACTCTGAGTAGTACTCACAGCACATGGCCTGTGGTGTTGGCGATTTACAATCTTCCTCCTTGGTTGTGTATGAAGCGCAAATACTTGATGTTATCTATGTTGATATTAGGGCCAAAGCAACCAGGTAACGATATCGATGTTTATTTGATACCTCTTGTTGAAGATTTGAAGGACATGTGGGAAAATGGCATGGACGTTCATGATGCCAATCGTAATGAACAATTTCGTCTTAGAGCCATGTTATTTTGCACTATAAGTGATTTTCCGGCGTATGGGAATCTTGCTGGTTGTAGTACAAAAGGTTACGAAGCTTGTCTTATTTGTGGAAAACATACTTATTCTATATACTTGCCGGATAGTCATAAGAATGTCTTTCTTGGCCACCGAAGGTTCTTACCGCCGAACCACAGATACCGAAGGCTTCGTAAAGCTTTTAATGGGTGCTCTGAAGAGGAAAGGGCTCCGTCACCGTTGCTTGGAGAAGAGGTGTTTGAAATTGTCAAAGACATGAATGTCAAATTTGGAAAATTATCGAAGAATGATGATTTAGATGGGTTTAAGAAAAGATCTATTTTTTTTTACCTTCCGTATTGGAAAGATCTTAAGGTCAGGCATTGTCTTGATGTAATGCACATTGAAAAGAACATTTGTGACAACTTGGTTGGGACTTTCTTGAATATGCCTAGGAAAACCAAAGATGGAATCAGTGCTAGAAATGACTACAAATTAATGCTACTCAGAGAAGAATTGGCACCACAACAAAGAGGGAAACGGACTTACTTACCCCCTGCCCGCCACACTCTTTGTAAGGAGGAAAAAAAAGGTATGTACCTTTCTTAATACTACCAAGGTGCCAGACCGGTTCTGTTTGAACATTAGCAACCTCGTGTCAATAAAAGATTTGAAGCTAACAGGGTTGAAATCTCATGACTGTCATGTACTTATGCAATACTTGCTACCCGTGGCCATTCGCTCCATATTGCCTAATCATGTAAGACAGACCATCATTAGGTTGCGTTTTTTTTTCAAGAAGTTATGCAGTAAGGTAATTGATCCCAGTGAATTGCCTGGTATGCAAAAAGAGGTTGAAGTCATTCTTTCTCAGTTTGAGATGTACTTCCCCTTTTCCTTCTTTGATATCATGGTTCATTTAACCGTTCACTTGGTTAGAGAGGTTGAGCTTTGTGGTCCAGTATATCTACGATGGATGTACCCTTTTGAGCGATATATGAAAATTCTAAAGGGGTATGTGATGAATCGAAATTGCCCCGAAGGTTGCATTGTTGAAAGATACATAGTTGAAGAAGCTATTCAATTTTGTACAGATTATTTGGCAGATGTTTAATCCATTGGTGTTCCAAAGCCTAAACTGTTAGGAGAACTGAACTAGAAAGGAATTCTAGGAGGGCATGTCTTGACTGCTGATCGTGAGGATTTGACTAGAGCAAATCTCTATGTCCTTCATAACATGCAAGAAGTGCAACCCTTTGTTGAAGAGCACATGGCGCAGTTGAGAAGATGTAATCCAAGATTTGCAAAGAATGAAAAGTGGATTACAATGCACCATAATCGCTCCTTCATTGATTGGTTTTGAAAAAAAGTTTTCGAGGTGCTGAGATCTGGAGAAGAAGTCTCATCTACGTTGAAATGTCTGTCTAAGGGTCCAAAATTTCAAGTACTGAGCTATAGTGGTTTTGTCATCAATGGTTACACTTTCTACACTAAATCAAGAGATGACAAAAGCACAACACAAAACAGTGGGGTGACCGTGGTAGCACAAGCAATGCACATTGCAAGTGCAAAAGACAAAAACCCTGTATATGCTAGTATGTCATATTATGGTGTCATTGAACACATATGGGTGTTAGTGTACTCTCCAGAGCTGAAGATCCCTGTTTTTTGTTGTAAATGGGTTGATACTAACAATGGAGTTCGAGTGGATGATTTGTGGTTTATTTTTGTTGATCTTAGTAAGGTGGGGCATAAAACTGAACCGTTCATATTAGCATCTCATGCTAGGCAAGTCTTCTATGTCACTGATCTTGTTGACATCAACCGGTCTATTGTATTGTTCAAACCGAAGGGGGGAACTGGTGAAGAAAATGAAGTCTTATGTGAAGAGGGGAGTAGCTCATTCGAAGCAGGCCTCCCTAATCCCTCCAATGAAGATGAAAATGAGGAGGATAATTATGTTAGAGCTAATCATGAAGAAGGGATTTGGGTTAATGATGAGATACTACCAAACAACCCTTCGTCTACACATCCTCTTTTACCAAGGAAGCGAAAGAAAAATAACAATTAAGGTAGTAAGAAGCGGTTGCATCTTATTACTTCCTTAGTATGATATATTATTTCCTTTGCATATAAGAAAGTAGGGTACTTATATGATCAAATCTAGGTCAGTGATGCAATTCATAATCATGAGAGTTTTATTAGGTATAGTGCTGAATTATAAATGTCGAGTAGCTGGTATTGTTTATTGGTTATGTGGAACTGATAATTTTTTTGGGTGGTTTCCTATGTTGACATTACTCACACAACTGTTGCTTTTTATTAGTGGTTTTAACGATCTTCTATTTCATATACTTCCATTGACCTTACTCATACAAATGTTGACTGATTTTTTACATGTGCAGATGCCTCCTAAAAAATCTGCAATGCCTCCTAAAAAATCTGAAATGCCTCCTAAAAAACGGAGTAAGAGTGCGTCTGTTAAACCAAGTGAGGATTTGCGTCAGGATATCCACAAGGATCCACCCGAGAAGAAATGTAGGACAAGAGGGGCTTCATTGATGAAGCACATTGCAAAAGGCATAGCTGGGGGTGAACGATTACCCATAGAACTGAATAGCAGAGGGCAACCTATTGGGAAAAATAAAGCAAAATTATCAACCTTCATTGGAACTACCATGAAGAAATGGGTACCTATCACCGTAGACAATTGGAAACTGGTTTCTGAAGAGGAGAATGATGCTATCTGGGAAGATATCTAGGTTAGTCCGTTATTTTATAGTGGTTTATTTCTGATCTTGTTATGTTTTCTCGGATTACTTTGTGCTTTCTATGTTTGTCTTTTCCTAGACTTGCATTGATGTGTTATCACTAAATAACATCTCAAAACATCAGTAGGTAGAAAGACAAGATTCTGAGTAGTGTGTTATGCCTTCCAAAGTTGTGAAAGCTCTAACAAGATTCTCTTATTATTTTTATAAAGCGGTATGATGATCAGTAACTAGTAGGTATTCGTTTATACATTTTGTGTCAATAAATAAAGTTATTTTCTTTTCAAATCATACTAGAGACCTCAGAATCTGATGGTCTTCACAAGAGGCTTAGACCATGAGTTGTGTGCTACTCATTTGTGTGATTATTTGAGTAGATGTGTCTTTGTTGTGTGGTTTTATATGGCATCCTTTTCCTCATGACATAGGGTACAGAATATCAGATTATATGAAGCCAATACGAGTCAACATTACATTCTGACAGTGAAAATGATACAACATGATAACAAGAGAGCAACAGAAGATTAGAAAACAATACAAATAGGGTCACAACATTACATTCTGAGGTCAATCCTCTTCTTCAGAAAACAGTAGCGAACATGGAAATGCATAGACCATAGTAGGCTCCAACAAACACAACACATAAAAACAATGACGGTAGAAAACATCATACGATCAAACACAACACACAAATAACCTAAAAGTTTAAGTGTAGCATGAACCGAAAATGCGGTTGGGTAGACCAGTTGCAAGCAATCCATTCAAAGTGTGGCCACATCTGGGTGCTCCTATACTGCTGAGTATCCCCAGTCAACGGGAAGTTAACCGTGTAAACTCTTTTCGTCCCTGTCCACCTCACCCCTGTGACTCGACCAAACCAAAACCCATAATTGGCTCTACAATCGACTCGGTCATCGATGTCATATTCATCATAATGATCCTGAGGCTGAGGCGGAAGTGGACGCAGTCGGCCCACCTCCACTACTTCCTTGAGAGGGCGTCCCCCTCGTCGGGCTTGAAGAGTTAGGAATTCCACCTCAAAGTGGGTGGGATTGACATTGCGAATGATTTCCGCCTCACAAAATGACCCTAACATTCCAGTTTCAGCTCCGATCACCTCCACGAAGAGCCCTGGTTGGTAAAGGGGCAAGCTGGAAGCTGTAAAACAAACAAAAACAAGCCCATTTAATCACATACATTGGAAAATTTCTAACCAATTACTATTGAACTACCAAAACACTCAATGACTGGCCTGCGTTGTTGTTGCTTGGGTGGCCAAAGGAAGAGCGGCGGTGGTGAGAGGAAGAAGCCATTTGCTTGAGAGAGATAGGATTGAGGGATACAAGTTTTAGGGATAGAGGGTCTTCGCTTCAGGGTGCATATTACAACTTGTGGGAGAGAGGTTTTTATACATGTCCAGAAGAGGAAGATCTCTGTTTTAGCATCTTTATGTATTAGTGTTTTTTTCATTTCTGAGTTGGCTTTTTTTTTCTGGAAAATTGCAGCTGCTGGGAGATAGGTTTGGCATCACATACATTGGCAGCTTCAATTGTTTTTATTTGCTTTTTCAGTTGTCGGTTTTTAGTTATCTTTTTTAGGGAGGTTTGGCATCAAGCTGAAAAATTACAGCTTCTAGGAGAGAGAGCTTTGGCATATCTGTTTTGGAGTTGTCTTTTCCGAGGGAGAGAGGTTTTTTTTACTTTTATGGAATGATAAAGTTCTTATGCAGTGAGATTACTATTTCGGAATCTTACAGGTTTTGAGTTACAGTATTTGTAGTTGTCTTTTCTACAATCTTACAAGTTTGTCTTTACTTTCTGGAATCTTATAGGGAGAGAGGTTTTTCTGGAAAAAAAAATCTGACTATGTACTCCAACACATATATACTCTCTGATTGTTGCATCTTTTCTGGAAAAAAAATCACTGATTGTGGCATCTTCTGTGGCATGGAATAGGCAGCAGTACAATCCTTTAATTGGCATGGAATAGGCAACAGTACAGTTCTGTGAATCTACTGAAATAGAGTAGTACTTAACTATCAATTAAGTAGGAGGCAAAGGGAAAATTAAGAGGCTATTTCTTGACACACCAACTGTAATTTACAAAATTAAGAGTTCCTCTTTAACATCAAACATTACAAAATAAAATAAAATCTTTTGAGTTACAACTTAAAACAAAGAAAATCCTTAGAATTCAAGTCGTATAACAAGAGGCTATTTCTTGACACACTAAGCTAGAAGGAAAGCAAGAGACGAAGTAATGCTGAGTGTAATGCCACCAATGCACAACTGATTATCCACTTTTTTCCAAGAGAACCAAATACTTAATCTAATACATATATAATAAAGATTGATCTTCTTGTTCATCTCTGATTGTGATCTTTTTGTTGTTTGTTTCCGTGGAATAGCACAGATCTTCATTGCGATTTTCATTTTTTAGTTTCATTTTTCGTTTGCAGGGAGGCTTTGCAATTCCATCTGAAATAAAGAGTTGGGTTCTTAAAAAATCAAATGATATGTGGAGGGCATTCAAAAAGGATTTGGGGAGATTACATATGCATGACAAGAAAACTGGAGACCTTCTCACAGAACCTCCAGACATGTATGACACATACATCACTCAAGAGCAATGGGCAGAATTTCTGCAAATACGCCACTCTAAAGAGTTCAAGGTAAACATTTATTTCTGATAATGCGTTCAGTTTCATAGACAAGTAGAACTCTAGATAATATTTGTCACCATATCTCTTAAATTTGTTTAGGAAAAAAGCAACAAGTTTAGGCAACTCTAATCCCAGAATGATTGCACATACAAGGGAGGCCGGAAGAGGTATGCAGGCATTGAGAATGAATATGTACGTAGACACTAAATTAGTTAACTAGATAATGATGTATAGTTTTTTTCACATCATTTCTATTAGTATATTAATCTCTGTGCTAATAAAAATCTGATAAGTATAGATTGTTGCTCATAACATGGACTCTTCTTCCACTGTTCTGTTCGCACTAGGGGGAGGTAGTAGGAGATTCAAATAATTCAAAATAAAACAAAGCACAACTAGACTATCTCCCTGTTCCAAACAAATAATACAAGAATCCCCTCCCTTGTAGTAGTAGGGTAATTCAGGATCGAATCCACGAGGAGGTATGTCAGCGCTTCCCTTGTTGTACTCATGATCAAAGCTTTCGACCTCAGCAGACACTCGATATCGAGTATACTGGTCGATATCGACCTCAGTTCTAGTCGATTTCCTAGCGCAGTTCCTGCAGAAGACAAAACAACAAGTCGACGTCGAGCAGAGACCTCGATATCGATGTTAGACCTTGATATCGACCCTTATGGTCGATTTCGATGCTTGTCACAGAAACTGTTTTCATAACCAATTTGTCGGAAAAGAGTCCGAAGAAAATAGGATGGAGAAGGAAGATGAACAGAAACAAAACTAAGACTTTTATGAAGAATTCAATTAATTAAAAGGCTTCCAAAGTCGGGGTTTCATGCCACAATGATAACAATGCAAGTTTCGTGCTAAAGCTATGAAATTTAATGTCTTTCCGTCAAATAACTTTCGTTATTAACACCTAGGTGATTAGAGGCTCTCGCATATTTCCTAAGAGTTACTATCCAATTCATGAGTAATTGAAGTTCACAATATGAGTGGCTTTCGCTTCAATAATGTAAATAATGAATCTCCCTAACTTTCGCAAAGGATTATGCATGGGGTAGAAGACGGAATCGCATAAAAGTCATACCTTTGATGCACTTACCTCACCCCGACCCTAGAAGTGGATTGACTACTCGCTCCTCATCATGCACATCATCATCATTATTGTTGAAAGAAAGCTACTTTGAATTGAAATCTTCGAAAGAAAGTACAACAGAACAAGCCACTCCGCTCTCGCTTTACAACTTCACTCGGCCTCCTCTCTCTCTCTCTCTCTACTCGTCACTACTCTCTTTTGGAACTGAATTGTGTGTCAAATTAGATGCTAACTTGAATTGAATACCTAAACTCAGCCCTATTGGCCTCTATTTATAGATGTCGATAAGGACTCGAAACCTTATCTTTATTCTCTAAGATAAACTAAAAATAAAAGTAAAAACTAAAACTCCATGGTAAATCAGCCTCCTCTTGATAGAACTGGTATGGATGATAAGAAATCTCGACTTTTTGGGTAGACGTGCAAGCTTTGGATATAATTCTATCAAAAATCGGAGTCGGATTCCTCTGCTAGCATGGTCGATATCGACCCCTAGACATCGATATCGACCCCTTCAAAATCTTATCTCTAGCTTCTCCTTCTCCTACTCGAACTAGCACTCGACTTCTATCTATTTGGTCGATCTGGCAGCATCGATATCGACCCCCAGACGTCGATATTGACCTCTTCTGTGTTGACATGCTCTGTTTCATTTCCTGCTCGATTCCTATGTCTCTGATGCACTCGATGTCGAGGTCCCCAGTCGATTTCGACCTCTCCAGAAGACTTTGAGTTCTTTTTCCGCTCTTCCAAATCCGTCCATTTTTATCCTGTTTTCTGCGAAATCACATGGAAAGTCGTGCAAACCCATATATTTGACATTTAAGCATAAATTACACTAATCCCATGTTTTCCCATTAATATGCATGCAAAAGACGATAAAATGGATTCATATGTGCATAGAAAATATGGCAATTTGTGCGCACATCAAACACCCCATACTTAAGCTTGCTTGTCCTCAAGCAATACTTTTAATGGTCATTCAGGGGAAGAAAGTAAACTCTCAACATCATAGATTCATTTTTCATATGTCCCTACAATCAATTTCCATCCTCGATAAGGTACTTATGTCAACCAAGTCCATGCCTGTGCATAAAAGCAATTTCATACTCATAAAGGAGGTAATATGCAAAAACAATTTTAGCGACATAGCATTAATAATCAAGAGGACTTTTTGCAAGCTTGTGAGAAGTGGATTGGTAAAAGGCTAAAGGTGGGCTAATATTTGGCCATGTGGTGTTAAATCCGGGGAAACATACTTTCTTTCCAAAACATTCCACATTCCTTCTTCATAATGTCTCACCTTTCACTCATCGCTCAATGCTTTTTTTCAATATAATGCTTTTACCTCTCTAACCGTAGCACTGCCTTCTCGCGAGTCGCAAACATGTGTGTCATGAATGGCCCCGGTTACTTAGTACTTCGGACTCCTCACCTTGTGTCCCATCCTGCGGAACTATTATCTCAACGCAAGCAGGGTCGACCCACCTTTATCTCCTGAGGTGATCGGATTTTTTCTCGCTCATTTAATTTTCTATATTTCATAATTCTTTTATTCCTGCCAACAACTTCATATAATGCACAACTCCATATAACTCCAAAGATGACATCCATTCTCAAACTTGTCCCCGGATAGGGTATAAGGTATAAAAATGGGCAATATGTGTATATGTGGAGCAATAAAGATAATGATAAGGCTCATATATGGCTTTGTGACTTTTGCAAACATGCATAGGTAAGGCTAGGATATGAACTTGTATAAATAAGCACTTGTATGGAATTTTCATAAAAAGTCCTCCATCATCTTATCATGCACATGTCAAAAGCAACTTCAAATTTTCATCTCCTTTATTTTTTCTCTTTTTTTGCACTTAATTGGGACTTCCCTTAACTAGGCAATCTCATGTTATATCTCTAATGAATCTAATTTTGCATCATAGAGCTCTTTTTTATACTTCCATGACTCTTTCTTCTTTTCAAAATTTTTGATGGGGGTCATATTTCTCTCTTTTTTTATGCATTAAAATAAATATGCAACTCTAATCTAAGTATGAATATGCAAGTAAGCCTTTCCCCCACCCCATACTTAACATTTACAGTGTCCTCACTGTATTAGAACTAGGGTTAAGAAGAAAACTTACTAAACCGTCACAAATTTCAGGAGTCGAACAAGACAACAGGCAGGGTCGATATCGACCCTTGATATCGATATCGATGTCTCTCTTTGATTTCTGCTCAGGCTTCAGGGTGATTTGGCCTCGATCACAAACCCTATCTATGTCGACCTTAAGGTCGATTTCGATGTTGGACATCGATTTCGATGCCTTTCTGTGTGCTTTTCTCTTTCCTGCAATATAAAAACTAAACACAAAACCAAATATGCAAAACAATAAAGTGCCTAAAACAAAAACAAAAGCTGTCTAAAACCAAAACTAAGTCTTTGTTACAAGCTCTAGATTTTTAAGTCGCTAGGCCGACTTCTTCCTTCGCGTTTCTCAAGGCGGCATCTGCAGAGCCCATGTGGCTTGGGCCTCAAATATCACTCCTTTCTTGTCTCGCAGCTGCATTCCGCCAGGATTGATTTGATTCACCGTGAATGGTCTTAAGTTCTTATCCTTGAATCTTGTAGGGAACCAATGGTCCTAAGATTTGGCGACATAGACCTTGTCTCTTATCTCATATTGGCTTGAATCATCATCGGATACCCTACATAAGCGCACATGCCAAGGTACACCTCTCCCAAATAATGATAAGTCCTTAATGAAAATGGAACAAGAGGAATTCGTACCTTGACTTACCTTCTTCTCAGTCTGTGGCTCAGGTCGATGTCGATGTTCAGAGGTCGATATCGACCCCTGTTGTACTCCTGGAGGATCAGTCGATTTGGAGAGTTTTGACTCGATATGATCAGGTCGATTTCGACCCTCAGAGGTCGATATCGAGGTCTCCTTGTCTCCCTTCTCAGCGCGCTGATGGTGGTCGATTTCGATAGGGTGTGGTCAATATCGACCCTTGACCCCGATTTCGATGTTTCCTCTTCTCCTCCGTCGACCCCATACTTATGACCTGTCACAGAATCTTGAACATTAGTGGTCGATATCGACTTACCTGGGTCGATTTCGATGTTCTGTTGAGCTCCTTCGTTCAAGATTTCATCAACTTCCTCTACTTGGGCTTCATTGATGGCTTTTATCTCCATTGGCCCTTGATTTTTCACCGTCTTGCTGAAGGCATACTCTATCACTTCATCACTAATTGTGAATGAGAGCAATCCTTTCTTTACGCTGATGTTGGCATCGACGGTTGTTAGGAATGGCCTACCTAAAATAATTGGACAAGCAGGGTCCTCCGCTATATCAACAACTAGAAAATCAGCAGGGACAAAGAATTTACCTACTTGTACTGGCACATCCGTCACTATCCCAGTTGGAATTACTACCGTATTGTTAGCCATGTACAACCTTGCATCCACGGGCTCCAGAGGACCTATCTTTACCTTGTGCCAAATGGTTAGTGGCATCATGCTAACGCTAGCGCCCAAGTCAGCTAAAGCATTAAATTTGAATTGACCTAAACCTATAGCGATAGAAAACTTACCTGGGTCCGCCCGCTTTTGTGGTAACTCCAACCTGTTGCATTCCTCTTCGATCTCAAAGAGCGATCGCTTCTTACCCAAGATGTCCTTAAGGAACTTTACATAAGATGTCATCTCGTGAAGTGCCTCTATGAATGGTATAGAGACATTAAGTCCTTGGAGCATCTTCATGAACCATTGGAACTTCTTTTCCGCTGGGTCCTTAATCACCTTTCTAGTTAGGAAGGGCAACACCTTTTTCTTTCTCGCGGCTGCAGTGAGGTCAACATCGACAACAGTAGGGTCGATATCGGCAGGAGGAGTCGATTTCTGTGGTGATGCAGAATTAGGGTCGACATCGACAGGAGGGTCGACATCGATGTCACCTTGGTCGATATCGACAGGGGGGTCGATATCGACGTCTGTTCTGGCTCCTTCTCCTCCGCTTTTTGCTCGGGCGTTTGTAATTGACGCCCACTCCTTAGGTTCACCGCTGCAATATGACCAGTGGTTTTGCCCTTTTGGTTGGGCACAGTGGATCCAGGGAGTGATCCTGACGCTTTGGGCATTGCTTCCGCCAATTGACTCATTTGAGTCTCCAATGTTGCGCTTCCAAACGTCGATATCCCCAAGTCTAGAATTGATGCCCTGCAGCTGAGTATGGATGGAGTTATTGGCTTGTTTGAACTCGGCATGGTTCCTCCGCATCTCATCAAGAATGATTTGCAGGTCATCTTTCTTATTCTCCTGCTCAGGGTGCCCTGGTGCCCTATATGTTGGGGGGTCCCTTTGTTGATAGAACCTTTGATCACCCTAATTTTGTTGATTGCCCCCTCCATAGGGGCCTCTCGTCCATTTGACCTCCTCATGTTGTTCCGCCATGGATACTTGCTCAGTATGTGGACAGGCACTAGTGTTATGCCTTATTGAGCCACACTCCTGACAAGGTTGATTGTTGCTCAGGAACCTTACTTGCTTTTGAAGGCGGCGTGTTTGATCGTTATGGAATTGTTGCCGCACTTCAAGATCTATCTCCCTTGGAGGCTCATATAGTGGCATAGATGGGGCAGGCCTTGCATCATATGCCGCAGCAGCCCCATAGGTGTTGTCAAAGTTCACAAGCCTCTCAATGGTCTCCCATGCCTCCGTTGGTGTAAGCTCAATGTACCGATAGGAGGTATATAAATTGATCCTCTCCTTATTCGGCGCATCAAGGGCGTTATAAAAGATCTCCTGGATGACATATGGAAGTTGCCCATGCGTCGGGCATGATCTCTGCAAGTCCTTAAAGCGCTCTCACGCCTGTGCTAGGGTTTCACCTGGCTTTTGTTTGAAAGTCGTGATCCTTTGTCGCAGCATCACCGTTTTAGAAGGTGGGAAGAATTTGTTCAAGAATGCATCTTTCACCTCCGCCCATGTCCTTAGCGATCGTGGAGCCAAACTTTCAAGCCATTGTTATGCCTTCCCTGCCAAAGACCATCGAAAATATTTTAGTCGCACATACTCTAAGTTTACTCCATCAGCAACTGTTTCACATAAGTCCATAAAAGTAGAGATGTGTTGCAGGGGGCATTCATTATGTCTTCCTTCAAAAGTATTTCTTTTAATCTCATATAGGAAGTTAATTTTCAATTCATAGTTGGAGTGAGGAATTATAATGGCAGATTCAGGAACATGAAGCGGCGGATGCATGTATTGCATCGTCGTCTACGGATACTGATTTAGCCGCTCATGGGCTTGTCTGTACGCATCCTCCTCCCTATCAGCACGGGCTCGCTCAGCAGCAGCAGCGGCCCTTTCAACAGCGATTGTAGCATTGTGGTCCTCGATCTCCTTCCTCAACCGCTCTATGATCTCAGCCTGCATCTCGTTGTCAGCCATGATGCGAATTGCTTTGTTGCGAAGATGGTAGAAACGTTCAGGCTCGTTGATTGGTTCCAGGATAGGTCCGCGATCAGAACGTCGCATAAACCTGCAGAATAAGCTCAGAAAAAGATCGTGATTAAACTTAGGTGGCGATTGATTGCCTCCCCGGCAACGGCGCCAATTTGTTCGCGCTAGGGGGAGGTAGTAGGAGATTCAAATATTTCAAAATAAAATAAAGCACAACTAGACTATCTCCCTGTTCCAAATAAATAATACAAGAATCCCCTCCCTTGTAGTAGTAGGGTAATTCAGGATCGAATCCACGAGGAAGTATGTCAGCGCTTCCCTTGTTGTACTCACGATCAAAGCTTTCGACCTCAGCAGACACTCGATATCGAGTATACTGGTCGATATCGACCTCAGTTCTGGTCGATTTCCTAGCGCAGTTCCTGCAGAAGATAAAACAACAAGTCGACGTCAAGCAGAGACCTCGATATCGATGTTAGACCTCGATATCGACCCTTATGGTCGATTTCGATGCTTGTCACAGAAACTGTTTTCATAACCAATTTGTCGGAAAAGAGTCCGAAGAAAATAGGATGGAGAAGGAAAATGAACAGAAACAAAACTAAGACTTTTATGAAGAATTCAATTAATTAAAAGGCTTCCAAAGTCGGGGTTTCATGCCACAACGATAACAATGCAAGTTTCATGCTAAAGCTATGAAATTTAATGTCTTTCCGTCAAATAACTTTCGTTATTAACACTTAGGTGATTAGAGGCTCTCAAATATTTCCTAAGAGTTACTATCCAATTCATGAGTAATTCAAGTTCACAATATGAGTGGCTTTCGCTTCAATAATGTAAATAATGAATCTCCCTAACTTTCGCAAAGGATTATGCATGGGGTAGAAGACGGAATCGCATAAAAGTCATACATTTGATGCACTTACCTCACATTGCTATCCTCGGGCTCACCCCGACCCTAGAAGTGGATTGACTACTCGCTCCTCATCATGCACATCATCATCATTATTGTTGAAAGAAAGCTACTTTGAATTGAAATCTTTGAAAGAAAGTACAACCGAACAAGCCACTCCGCTCTCGCTTTACAACTTCACTCGGCCTCCTCTCTCTCTCTCTACTCGTCACAACTCTCTATTGGAACTGAAGTGTGTGTCAAATTAGATGCTAACTTGAATTGAATACCTAAACTCAGCCCTATTGGCCTCTATTTATAGATGTCGATAAGGACTCGAAACCTTATCTTTATTCTCTAAGATAAACTAAAAATAAAAGTAAAAACTAAAAATCCATGGTAAATCAGCCTCCTCATGATAGAACTGGTATGGATGATAAGAAATCTCGACTTTTTGGAAGGACGTGCAAGCTTTGGATATAATTCTATAAAAAATCGGAGTCGGATTCCTCTGCTAGCATGGTCGATATCGACCCCTAGACATCGATATCGACCCCTTCAAAATCTTATCTCAAGCTTCTTCTTCTCCCACTCGAACTAGCACTCGACTTCTATCTATTTGGTCGATCTGGCAGCATCGATATCAACCCCCAGACGTCGATATCGACCTCTTCTGTGTCGACTTGCTCTGTTTCATTTCCTGCTCAATTCCTATCTCTCTGATGCACTCGATGTCGAGGTCCCCAGTCGATTTCAACCTCTCCAGAAGACTTCGAGTTCTTTTTCCGCTCTTCCAAATCCGTCCATTTTTATCCGGTTTTCTGCGAAATCACATGGAAACTCGTGCAAACCCATATATTTGACATTTAAGCATAAATTACACTAATCCCATGTTTTCCCATTAATATGCATGCAAAAGACGATAAAATGGATTCATATGTGCATAGAAAATATGGCAATTTGCGCGCACATCATGTTCCACGAGCAATCTTATGGGTGGAGGCAAGGAAAGGATCAAAGTATGCTGAAAAATCACAGTCTGCAATTGAGAAAATAGTAAGTAATGTGTGTATATTAATGGTTTCAGATTATGAGTTATGTTGATACATGTCTTTTAAGGTGTAATGGTCTACTCGTACGCTGTAGCAAAGTTACATGGAACAAGAAGCTTCTGGAGAGCTTGTTACTAGTGGACAGAGAGATGTGCTATCATTGGCATTATAGAAGCTCGAGCACCCTGGACATATTAGGGGGTTGGTCAAGATGTAACAATTACTCAATATTGGAAGCGTAAAGCTACACCAAAGGAAAATGTGGATGGGTCTTCGGTTAGCAAACTCAAAGCAAAAATGACGGACATGGAGACCAACTTCGGGGAAAAGATCAAAACACTAGAACTCGTAGTTCAAAAGTTGATGTTGGAGAACCAACAACAAGTCATTCAAGGTCACCCACTCCCACAAGTGCAGGTATCACCTACTTCGCAGCCCAATCCCCAAAGTGGTAAAGCGTCTTGTTCAACCCTAAAGACAACTCCGAGTAAATCGGACGAAGAAGTAAGTATTTTAATACATTCAATTATGCTCGAGACTTGATTGTTGATATGTACATGTGAATGAAAACCTTAACTTCTTATGATTTAAATGTAGAGTTGTGAATCATGTGAACTATTCTGTGTGGACCTTGACAAACCGGTGGCGATAGGCAAAGTGTATTGGTCTTCCATAGGTGGGGGTCTTCTTCATACTCGACCATTGGAGAAGGTTTATGTGAAGGTCTCAATTGTGACAACTATAATGGGTGAGAAAAAGTTGCCATGCCCAACGGATGAGGCTAGCCTTGTGAAAGACGTTGTAGGATAATTCATTGCCTGGCCAGAGCATCTTGTGATGAGTTGTGATGTAAGTTGTCCATCTTCTTCCTTTTTACTATTGGATTTATAAATAAAAGTTCATATTTTATAAAAAATGACTATACTAGATTTATATATGTTTTTTCCCTTTGTTTTTTGTTACTACTGGATTGATAAGGTCTCAAAGCACTCCAAACAAGCCACACAATCCTCAAGTAAGCAGGTCAAGGGAAAGACCTTGACAGACGAATCTGGAAATTGCCCCATTTATGTGAATTCAGCGGTGCCAACTTTTCTGGTGGCATATGAGTGGATGTTTGAAGAATTCCCGGCACAACAAGTGCGACATGTAGACATTCCAGCTGAAGTTTTCAAATATGATCATCCGGGTCTAGACATTGGGAGGGATGATATTGACATATGGTTCAATAGAAAAGACATAAAACCTTGTCACGTGCTGCTATATTTAAGGTTAGTATGTTTTATTTCATATTCAATTTCATATTTTACCCTAACTAAATAATGCGTATTTTGGCGTTTGTGAAGATATTTGTTTGACACTCTTGTTGAAGACCAGTTCAGATTGCTATGCCCAAATCAAATATCACCACATGGTCATAGCCTCGAACAAAGGGCTAGTTATATTGCAAATGCCATGGAAGGTAAAGTTAAGCGTCAACTCTTTTTTGCCCCATATTTGTCCAAGTAAGCAATCAGTTCTTATATTTATACTTGGGCATTTGTTTGGACAATTTTAAACAAAGTCAACAACATGTATTTGTAGGCATCACTGGGTGTTGATCGTGATGAGTCCTCATATGGGTTCTGTCTATTGGCTTGATCCATTGGGTCAGAAAACACAACCACATGTCGAGAAATTAGTTGCAAGTCTTTTTTATTATAAACAATCATATATATTTCAGGAGCTATAAACTGTGTAATTTTTTAAATTCTGTATATTTTTTTTTCTAGGAGCTATAAATTGAAATATTTCAAGTTGGGCAAGAAAACTCCTCGAAAAGAACCTTTGTGGCATGTTGTTAAGGTTAAGAATATATTCGTTCATATTTTTTTTTTGTCAAATTATGACCATGAAAGTTATTGTGTACTTTATATTCTTATACACGTGCTATGATGTTCAGTGTCCCCGACCGGCTACCCAAAATGATTGTGGATACTACGTTTTAAAGTTTAGTCGGGATATAATAGCTCGAGGATCTTCTATTATTCCGCACAAGGTATAGCTTATCACTTTCTTACATGGATTTGCACTTTATATTAGCTCATTTAGTTTGATATAAAATAATTGTTTTCTGTTTTAGTTGTTCAATGACGAATCGACTTACGAAAACAAGGATATTGAAGAAATCCAAAGAGAGTGGTTGGATAATGTGTTCAATCTAATCATGTAAGCACGAATTCATTACAACGTTATTGTTATTACTGTCTAGCTTATTTTAACAATCATCATTGTGTGATTCATAGGTTGCTGATATTTGTTCTAAATATGCAGGAACTGATCATGAATACTTTGGTCTACCACGTACTCAATTATAATGTATGTATAATATCTCCTCTTTCTCTAATTTTTTTATTTCACATAATCTACTTATGAGGACAAATAGATTGGTGCATTATTCATTAATATAATTGAAACTTTTGGTTCAATGCATAAAATGTGGTGCTTAAATTGAATGGAGTATATATATTTTGAAAAAAATGATGCTAGCTAGTCTTAAATTGTATAAGTGTATAATATTTTATCATTCAAATTAGTCCCTTTTGTTGTCATAATCCTATATTGGTTTGCTGTCATACTACCCACATATCGTAGTTGCAATCTGTGCAAATATCAGCAATATTACCTACCCTTTCCCTGGTTTGCTGTCATACTACTTTCCCTAGCCTTGTTGTCTTACAAGCTATGCTTTAATTTTTCTACAAGGGATCAATGCACGCGGCCAATCAGATTGCACCAGCAGCTAGTCGGTGAAGTCTTGATCAGATGTGTGGGATGGAAATTCAGTGCCTAAGTGCAAAGGTTGATATGGCCATTTTAAAATGCGCGCACATATCAGCTCACTATGTCCCCATTTGTAATAACATTTTGCTTTTGGATTAGGTAAGACATGCTAGCTATTTGCTGGCCATTTTGTGGAAGTACTCTTTTAGAAAAAAACTTATGCACTTGCTTTTGGATTATCGGTAAAACATAGTAGCTAGTTTACTGTATTATGGATGATCAGTGTGACCATCATTTTGTTATGATAATGCTTCTGATGGAATTGTTTGTGTTAGTGGAATTTGGTTCTATAAATGTGTGTGTTGGTTGAATGTGATTGAATATGGTTCTGGAGATTTGTGTTTGGAATTACAAATTTGCACAGGTGGATTACTATCAAAAATAAATTGGATATTTCAATTCAAATAGAAGAAAAAAGCCCGGACTTTCAGATACGGGACAATAGGTGGATTACTAAAAATAAATCGGGTATTTAATGTAATTCAAAAAGAAAACACAATAGCCCGGACCTTCATATACGGGATATATAATCGATTTTATATCCAAAGGTGGACAAAATAGCCCAGATAATGTTGACCAAATAGCCCGGATATTTTTACCAAATAACCCGGATATTATCTACATCCGCGCTATAAAATATGGTTTTTATGGGTATTTTGATGGATAAAATAGCCCGGATATATATGAAAAACGCCCGGGCTAAAAACGTTTTTTTCTACTAGTGCAAACTCGATGATATTAAAACGAATTCCGGCCCAATCTTGAACCTTTTGAGATCGATTCCGTCATTTTCTCGGGATCCAAAAAATTTCTTCGGATAACGATATCCTTTCGGCTTTTAAAACCTAATTGATCGAGAGAGCGTGATTCGGAAAACCAAACGTCGAAAATTTAAAATTCTGACTCGGGACCACATTTCCGTTATATTTCACTAATTCTTATCCTATTCCAACTCACTTCCTCCCCTTGTGGTAAAATTGTATCTCCACTCACTCCCTCCTTTCCTTTGATTCCCACATTTCTGGAAAACAAACAACACAATTCACTGCCCTCTCTTGAAATGGACCAAGGACCGTCTGAAAAGCACTATATCCTCGACAGTAAAATTTGCAGGGCAGCCTCTCCACATTTTCAAATCCAATTCCCCTCTTTCTTCCTTGTGCGGCTGTCGAGAGCAAGAGGAGCTCATTCCTCCTCCTTGCTTGTTGCCACACCACCCTCCCGCCACCACCTCCTCACCATCTCACCACCACCCTGCAGTCACCACCACCACCACTTCCCATCACCACTAGAGCGCCACCCCCGCTACCTCCCTCCACCATTCCCCAGCCCCTGTTTTGCCGAGCCGAGGAGCCCAGTGCACACACCACCCGCTTCCTCCTTCCCCGAGGCACCATCAGCAGCACCCACCTCCCTCCTCGAATCCTCCAGCAGCAGCTGGAGTCGCCCGAAGCAGCCGGAGCGCCACCACCGTCCTCCTTCGCGCCCTGTTTTCCGCTTTGCCTCGGTAAGGCTCGATCCCTCTCGCCCTTTCTTCTTTCACCTCCTATCAACCTAAAAGTGAAGCTTTAATGCTCCTCCGCCCTTCCTAGGCATATTTTGGTGAGAACCAGACCCCCGACGCCTCGGACGCCGCTTCCCCGAGCTCATTTTCGGCGACATCAAAGGCCCTCGGTGAGCTCTTCCTCCCTCCTTCTTCTTTCCTTTTCGTCTTCGTGTGGGTGTGTCGGGGTCGGAGCAAGCCGCCGCCGGCGAGCCTCCCTCCTCCTCTTCTTCCTTCCGTCGGGCGCAGCAGGGGAGCTTTGTTTCCCCTGTTCCATTCGGTCAGGGGAAGAAGAAGGAGACCACTGGGCCCCGCCCATTTCCACCTTGGTGCCATGTCACCGTGGGCCCCCCTTCTCCTCTTTTTTTTATCTTCTTCTGGTTTCAGAATTGGGTTAAAGAGGAGGCCTTTGGGCCTAAAATTTGTGGGCGGTTTCATGGCTTTAAAAAGTAAGAAACTTGGGTTAGTTTTATAAAATCAAGCCCGGTTGGGTTAAATGAAATAGGGTCCAATTTTGGTTATTAAAAAAAATAAAGGGGTCGGTTTATAATTTTTTATAAAATAAGGGGCTGATTTTGATTAAATAAAATGGTTGGTATTTTTCAGGGGTTTGGAAATATTATTTGCAAATGTTTAATAAAATGTGTTTTAAAATAGTATATTATATTAATTAAGATGTAAAATATAAAAATATTATTTTGAGATTAAAAGATATAACATTATGATCTTATAAAATGTAGGGACTTAAAATATGTTATCGGATTTAATAAAAAGGGAATTTGGCGAATGTTTTCAAGAATCGGAATTGCTAACTAATTAACTCGAATTTCGAAATAGATTGGGAACTAACTTGGGAGTCCGACTTATTTGATGACTAGCTAGCATGATGATATGATTGTGTGACTAATAGCATGTATATATGATTAATAGTATGATATCTTAGTATTGAGCTATGACTTGAGTAATATCTTACGAATGTTATACATGATGATGAGAGATAATATATATATATATATAATATATATATATATATATATATAAGTATGGTATGATAAGTATGCAAATTTGGCTATAAATTGGGAAGTTATTGTTATCTCATGAGATATTATGATTTGATGACTTGGTTGATCATGATGGGATGACAAGTGTGGATGAAGCGATCTATTTACCTATTTGATTGTATGGTGTGTGTGTGCTATGTATGCTTAGAGTATCTTAGACGTAGACTCATCTACTTCCGCTATGTATCTAGGTGATATTATCTGATTGTGCTTACTGCGTGCCGGGTTCTTCTTTTGCTGATCTGCTAGCCAGGTAAGTCTCTTCGGAGCTTACTCAGATTGATAGAGAGATATTCTCTGCTTTATGTGCATGATATACTAGGTGCTTGCATTAATGATCAACATGCCATGTAGTATCATGCGAGGTTGCACTGACCATTGAGCATTCTATTTCTTTATGCGTATGTAAACAAAACGATCGTTATCTGTGAAGTAACTAGAGTATTTGCTAGGGTCGTAGGACGGCCCAGTCTCATCGGGTCTCGTTGGAGTCATTCGAGTCATATGGCATCACCTTTACATATATCGCGAGCATGATTACAAGAGATGCATGCAGGCTTTATATATAATTAAGGGTCGGGCCTGCGGGCCGATTCGATTATAATGAAATGGAATGCATTCACGAGCTGGGCAGTCTCTGCCCTATTGGGAAAGGGGGTGGAGGTAGGAGAGGGATATACCATTTGGTATTCTTTGCTAAGGCCCTATTTTCTATTATACACTTGATCTTAGGGGCATGCTAGTGTGTTAATATTCCGCCTTGCATCTAAAAGCATCTTTACTAGGTATAGCGTATATGTGCGCTTAGGGCCGGGATGCAGCAGGTGGGCATCATTCTGATCCCGCTCACCATTAATGTTTTAAGGTATTATTTATGTTCATCCTATTGGTGCTGTTTGCTTAGTGCGCGGGTCATTTTGTTCAGTGGAGAGTGAGCGTTGGAGTTATCGACTTCACTAGACTTTGCCTATGTTTTTGGATCTACATTTTAGACTCCGTTTTTACCCGGCTCTGTCGTGGCACCCTCTTGTATTACACTTTGATTCTGCTATTTGCATGACTACTGGTTTTCCACGCTTAGACTTACGACAGTTACAGGGGACTTCCCCGGGGATTCCAACGATCCCTTCGAATTTGGATATGAAATCCCACTTTAGAAACATTAGATTAGGCTTTCAAACCTTTAACCTGTACTCGGGGCGCAAGATCCTAACGAGGGGTTTCATCCCTCGAAACGTAACCTGAGAATCATAATCTCGGGCCATTACATATACAACAGTAACAATAGCCTCTCCCCATAAACTGTGTTTGAGCCCATAAGAAATTAACATGCATCTTGCTTTCTCAAGAAGGGTCCTATTCATCCTCTCAGCAGTACCATGTTGTTGAGGGGTGTCAGGAATAGTTAAATGTCTTTTTATACCTTCAGTTTTACAGTAAGAATTGAACTCATTGTTATAAAACTCCAAATCATTATGTGTTTTAAGGCATTTTAACTTTAAACCATTTTCATTTTCAACTCTAGCCTTCCAAACCTTAAAGTTTTCAAAAGCTTCAGATTTATGTTTAAGCAAATAAACCCAAACTCTTCTACTGAAATGATCAATAAAAGAGATGAAATATCTCATGGCCCCTGCTGTGTCAACCTGTGGAGGTCCCCACAAATCAGAGTGCACATATTCTAAAGGTTGATTTGAAACATAACTGGATGATTTAAAACCAAGTTTGGATTGTTTTCCCATAAGACAGTTTTCACATAAATCTATATGAGAGGGCTTAGCAGTAATAATGCCATTTTTTAAATAGATTATCAAGACCTTTATTACCAATATGAGAGGGCTTAGCAGTAATAATGCCATTTTTCACAGAAACTGTAGGAGCAGAGACAACAACAAGATTGCAGTCAGAAGCAACAACATGATATAAACCATTTTTCTTAATACTTTTAATAAGCAACTTACCATTTTTAAAGACACCTCTTATACCATTCTTAATCCTAATATCACATTGTTGGTCATCAAAGGTACTTTCAGACAACAAATTCCTTCTAAGATTAGGAACCCATCTAACACCTTGAATTATTATTATCACACCATCAAACATCTTAAGTGGCACAGATCCAATACCTTTTTATTTTCAAAGCAGGGTGATCACCAAGCAAAACTTCACCACAGTCAGACACTTTTATATCAGAAAACCATTTTCTATCGGAAGTTGCATGCATGGTACACCCAGAATCTAAAAACCACACATCGGAATCAGCATGATCAGAGATAATAAGCACTTCATGAGTGTAATAAGAATGATCTTCAAGGACAATAGATACATCAGCAGATTTTCTAGCAGCTTCCTTTTCATCCTTCATTTTTTATAACAATCTTTTTCATAATGGCCAGTTTTATGACAATACAAACATTTGTAATTTTTCTTATCAGAACTGGGCTTATCAGAAGGATGATTATCACCTTTAACATGCTCTTTATTTTGCTCTTTATTTTTATCCTTCTTTTTCTGGTTATTCTTTTTGTTATTTTGACTCTTAGATTTAAACTTAGCCCTAAGAGCTTCATTTTTAGCCTCTTGCTTAGTTTTAAACACTTTCAAAACATCATTTTTCTGAATAATAGATTCAAGAATAGATTTCTTAGTCAGAGTAGAGGAACTGAACTGAACAACATCTTTCAAAGTTTCAAATTGAGGTGGGAGAGCATTTAACATTAAAACATATTGGTGGGTTTCATCAATTTTATCTCCACATCTTTCCAAATCTTGAGTCATAGCAAGAAATTTATCCAGATTTTCAGGCAAAGAGCAATGCAAGCCCATTTTAAAATTGAACAACTTAACAAGGAGATTTATGCGACTAGGAAGAGATTTTACCAAGTATAGCTCTTCAAGTGCATTCCACAATTTTTTGTGGTCTTGTAAGAGATTACCCGATGAGCTACCTCATCTTAGAGTCTCAACATGATTTAACTGTGGGTCTGGAGATCTATTTGCTCCATGGCCTCTTTATCCATCTTATCTGAGAACTTCGATGTCACTGCTTCCCAACACTTTTCCTTGATTAGCACAACTTTTATTTTAACCTGCCATATAGTGAAGTCAGTTTTGCCATTAAATGGTTTCATTCGATAACTATATTCACCCATTTTCAAAGAATCAATTTAAATAGTAAAGAAACACAAAAAAACACTGAATAGGAGTAAAAAGGAGAATCAAGATGAGCTTGTTCTCACAGAAGGCCAGTCTCATCAACAAACTTACAGGGGCCTCAGATTTTCTAAGAAAGATTCTTATATCAGGCAAGTAATGTGAAAAACAGACACAAAACATGCAAGTAAAAAACAAGAGGAACAAATCTAAACACACACAGGTCCAAGGTCAAGCAAAAAACTGAAAGAACGGATGCAAATCAGAACCCAACGAAACCTCTCGAATGAAAAATGAAAGATCCATGAGGAACCTGGATCTGTTACCAATTTGATATGCGAATATCACATAGATCCGAGTTCAGAGATGCGCGTTCATAACGTTTAAAGAAAGATTGAACAAAGTAGCAAGCAGAAATGACACACCGGTTTTTACGAGGTTCGGATCAAAGATCCTACGTCCTCGGGGCTTCAAGAGGCAGCCTTAATCCAATATAACGAGAAGATTAAAAAAAACAGGGGTGATTTTATACATACAATGAAGAACTAAGCAAACAAGAACATAAAGCACAGAACAGAGACAAAGGGAGGAAGAATACTCCCTAAGAGACCGAAGATCTCGAAGATACGGTTTTGAGATCCAAGGCCGGGAAACCCAGGACACAAAAGCTAGCGATGCCGAATGAGCCTTCGTCTTGCCTTCCAAAAGGAGAGCCAGAGAATAAGACCTTCATTGGAGGAATTGACGATCACAATGCGAAAGAAGCTTGAAGGAGCAAGGAGCTTGAAGGAGCAAACCCTAGATCTTCAAAACTCTCTCTCTCTTTCTTTCTTTGGATTACCTGGAGGCGCGACTTTATATTGCAACTCCTTCAATGAACATGATCCCTTTTATAGATAGACAAGGGAACCCTAGATGAGGGTCCGCTTTAAGGCAAGAGATGGCTTCGACTCTAGCATTAGCTAGGCTTCAAAAATATCCACGGGCTAGTAGTCACATATTAGGTTAGGCCGAGTATCTTAGCATTTGGTTTGGTTAGGAGATCAAGCCCATAGGGCTCAATACAATCCAGTCTAAACTAACCCCCAAGTGTCTCTAGGCCCATACCATACACACAACTACTTTCATGCAAGTTCTATACTATATTATAAATGTTACACTTATACAAATACGCATAAAAGACTAAGAGCGAAATATACATAATCTCAACACCTCGGACCTGTGTTAGATGTTGGTTTGTATGATGGTGGAGTTCGAGGGTGGTTTTGGTCGAAAACGAATGAGAATGGCTTATCGAAAGGTCGTTTACGCTCGAACGGAGGCGACAGAGCTTCGGTGGCTCGGTGGGGGCGATGGGAGCTTCTTGGGCTACCTCTGGGCACTGTGGATGTCGAGGGAGACGGAGTGCAGCTGTTGTGGCTTAGAGGGAGGAGGAGGGACGTGGTGGGGAGCTTGGTGGTGTGTGAAAGTAGCGACGATGATGAAAGCGGGAAGATGGTGTATGGTGGTGGTGAAGGAGGGAAACGGTAGAATGGTAGAGATAGATGAATGGAATAAGGAGGAGGGATGGATTGAGACTCAACAATGGAAATGATGGTGATGGGGGTGGTGCTGGGTTTATAGGGCAGGGAAGTTGAACAACAACTAGAAGTAGGGGAAGGTTAGGTGTGGTGCAGAGGCTAGGCGGGAGGGCTAGGATGTGAACCTCATGCCTTTGTCCATCGGGTCAAAGGTCAACATTGGAGCCTTGGAGCCGGTTGATATGAAACTCCACATGGCCGATAACAATTTTGTTAGGCCAACATGCATCATCGATGACGTCCCAGTCATGGTGGGTAAGTTCTTTGTACCCACTGATTTCATTGTACTTGATATGGAAGAGGATCCTACTTGCCCAATCATCTTAGGGAGGCCGTTCCTAGCTACGGTCGGTGCCAATATCAGCGTGCGAAAGGGACTCTTGTCATTCACTATTGGCAATGAGGTCATCGAATTCTCCTTGAACCCTATAATGAAGGAGGTTAACCGAATGGAGGTCAAGGCGATGCATATAGGGAGAGTAATCCCTTGCGATGAACCAACGGAGAGAACCTTGGCCGACGAGGAGTTAGAGGAAAGGGCAACAGAGACCCAAATCTAGGAGCTTTTGGAGATTTGGCACCAAGCCAACGATAGAGAAAAGCTAGACAGAGCACTCAAAATCGACACAACCCAGTCGATATCGAGTGAACAAGAGCTAAATCGGCTGCTAGAGGATAAGTATGGGGTCAATATAGCACTCGAAATCGACCAGGGCCAATCAATATCGACTGGGCCCACTCGAGATAGACTCCCCCTACTCGACCGGCCTCCATCGACAGAGAAGATAGAGGTCGATATCGACCAACCAACTCGATATCGACTGATCCCTGAGAACACTACGGACTCCGAGGTAAGTCCAGGTAAGAATCCTCCACCCTTAGAGATAAATTCTAATATCCCTTTAAAGCGAGTATCCTTGTTTGTATGCCTAACTAACATGATAGGTAAGCCCATAAAAGAATACAAGGCAGGCGACAAGGTGCTTATTGAGCAATGCAACGCCCTGGGATGCAAAAGAAAAGATGGAAGGAAGGGGTCAATCATGACGGTCTATAAAGTCTATCTAGGAAGCTTGAAGCTCAAGGATAAGAAATGGACGGTGTTCAAAGTAGAGCTTGAAAGCCCTGAGGAGGACATGAGAGCGATATGGTCCCTACATGTGCCACCTTGGATAGAAGCACGGAAGAAGTCGGCCTAGCGACTCAAAAATCTAGAGCGTGTACATAAACCTTTAAATTTTTCGCATAGATGGTTTTTAGGTTTTGGATTTTAAATTTTTGGATTTTTGAAACTGTGATAATTCGTGGTTTTATCTATTATTCTAACAAAGATTTCAGGCTGCCAAGCAAAAGGAATGACGAAGAAGAAAAGAAGCTACTGCAGAGGCAGTCGAAATCGACCAAACCAGTCAAAATCGACCACCTAGGGTTGAGCCATCTCCTGGAGTCGAAATCGAGGACTCAGAAGACTGAAGGAGTAGTCGATATCGACCAATATAGTTGATATCGACCAATTTCAGGCAGCCCTCGACTTCAATTTCTTCATCGACTCCGACAGATGCATTAGACATCGACCACTGTACTCGACATCGACTACTGGCATCGATTGACCTGAAATCAACCCGAATCCGCAGGTTGCTCTGTGAGTTTCTCTCAACCCTTGTTTTTCTTTTAATACAGTGAGGACATTGTATATTTTAAGTATGGGGTGGGGGAGAAACATGTCTTATGGTCATAACTTGGTTTTCTTCTTCACATTGCATTCATGTTTAAGTTTTTGTTTTTTGGTTTGTTTACTTTCATAAAAAATGTCAAAATCCAAAAAAAAAAATAGAAAATGTAAAAAACACAAAAAAATGCATATTTTAGTTTGTTTTTTAAACCTTACTTAGACGTCCTATGATGAGAACCCAATAGCTGACTTGATCATGTAAATCCTATGGCATATTTGGATAGTGTAGCCTAAGTCCTTAAAATGGTTTTTAGGTAGATTGTGAACTTGTGATGAAATTCACCACATATGATCCTAGGCGAAAAAGCAAATCCAACAAAAATTGTCCTTGTGAGAATTTTGGCCTATAGGGAGAACATTAAAAAATCCCTCTGCTTTCTTAAGTGTATTTACTCTTCCTATACATCTCTAAATGTTGTGATAGTTATTCAAAGCCAATGCATATATATGTTTATAAGAATTAAATGATGGAAGCATCTTTTGAGCCATTTTTATCCTCTCTTTACCTACCCTGCATTATTGCTGCTTGAAGCCAGAATATTAGCCTTAGCCTTATATTGCAAACTCCACAAAATTATCCCTGGCCAAATTGAGTCTGGCCCCCATTTGGGAATGGAGACTTAGATTGGTTAGAATAATGCATTGTGGAAAGAAAAGTGCATATTGTCTAGTTTTGAGCAAAGGAAATTATGGGTGGTACATATTTTCATCTTGTCATACATTGTAAAGGGATTTTTGGCTCACCATATAAATGCACATTTATTTATTTATTCATTTATTTATTTTCTTTTAAAAAAAATCCGAAAAAAAAAAGAAAAAAATTGTTATTATAGTGCATGAGCCAAATTATTCCTTAGTTCTTTTATCTTTATACAAGATTTATATCTTTTGAGGGCATATTAGGGTTTGAAGGAGGTTGATGAGCATTATGGAAAATAAGTTTGGAAAGTACATCATTGTAAGAGATATGGTTTGGATACAGTTGTGATAAAGTTTAGGAGTCTTGATTCCCAAATTTTATAAGCACCACATAGCCAAATAATTTCATACCCTTTTATTTTATACCAAACCCCATTACAACCCCGCCGAATGGAGTCTCCTTTGAAGTCTTCCATTGAGCGAAAGTCCTTCTGATGGTTCTTATTGCATTTTCATAATTGGTTGCAAAGTGGATTATTATAAATTACAATGTTTATGAGTTTGTATATGGAATTCAATTGAGAGTTGATCTTTATAGCCTAAACACATTGAGAGTTGAGTGCAAACACATTATCCCTGTGAGGTTGGATTAAAATTGCATATGCCTATGGATCACTCAAATATGTGCTATGACGTTAAATTCACTTGCTTTGCTTTGATACCTTTTATGATGTTGCTTCTGACAAGCAAAGACTTGAAGGGTGTGTTGTAGGTGTTGGTTATTGCTTGGTTATGCTTGAGGACAAACAAGTCTAAGTATGAGGTGTTTTGATGTACATATTTAGAGTCCTTTTTATTGCATCTTTTGACTTCATATTTCATTCAAATCCTAAAATAAAGATTAAAAATAGTGCAAATTTGTGTAGAATGAGCTAACGTGCAAGAAATAGAGTCTGCACAAGTTTTGGTCTAAATATATAGGAATTGGAGCAAAACTGGAGTCAAAAAGAAGAAACCAAGTAAAGCAGAAAAGTGGTCGAAATCGAGTAGACTGGTCGATATCGACTAAAGACCTCGACATAGGCTCTGAGTGTCGAGACAGACCAAGAAGACCAGCAAAGGAGAGCATTCGATATCGAGTGAGAGATGTCGACATCGACTATGCCCCAGAAATCTAGTAAAGTAGAACCTATCGAGCTGAAACAAAGTGGTCGAAATCGATCTACCTGGTCGATATCGACTGGATTTCGACACGGGTTGGACGTGATTTTCGAGATGCGGATTGCAATTCTATCTACATAACCCATGGTTTATCCTCTATTTTAGATAAAGTTATGTCTTAATGGTAGTTTCCTTTTTACCCTAAGATCTCTATTAGTTATTTTAGATTTTTCCCTAAATAAAAGATCTATCCTACTTGTTTGGATAGAGTTTAGATAGAAGATAAAAGATAATTTCCTTGGATAGCAAGGATTAGTAGCCTATAAATAAAGCCCTAGAGGGCTGGTTTTCATTCATTCAATCATAGAGATCATATCTCACAATAGTAATAGAGTTAGAGAGAAGTTTTAAGGTTTGGCGTTTGCGAGAGCCGACTTTGAGTTGTAAAGCTTATAAGGTTTAAGTTTAATGCAAGTTTCTTCTTTTCAATCAAAGATTTGTTGCGATGAAGAGCAAGTAGTCGCCCCACTTCTACGGTCGGGGTGAGCCCGACGGTAGCCATGTAAGTATGCTTATTCTATATTTGATTATGGGATCTCTTCTTCTACCCTGCGCTCAATTCTTTATGCAAGTTTAGGATCATTCCTTATTTACCTTATATGAAGCGAAAGTGGATTATATATGTGAGTTTGGATGGTAATTAGGTTTTGCCTGCAAAAGTTGACATAAACCCTAATTATGAAAAAGGTAGAAACAATTAGGTTTTTATTGGAAAGCCTCTATATCCCTTATTGATGTTGAGAAAAGTTTAATCTTTTATGTGAATTGGTCATAATACATGCATAGTTACCGTCTTGGTGAATCCCTATCCTAGGAGCCCTTTAGTTTATTGAAGTTAAAACCCTAAAAAAACCACCGTCTTTTATTTCTTTTTTCTTTTCTTTACTGTTTTCTGCAAATCGACATCGACTGAGAACCACTCGATATCGACCATTCTAGTTGATATTGACACCCCTGCATTGAGCGATTCTTCGTCGACAGTTTTCTAAGTTGACAGCGCTACTGATCCACTCGAAATCGACCATTCTAGTCTATATCGAGTTCTTTTATTGTTTTCTCTTCTTCGCAAGTTTCTCTCCAAATCGACATCACCACTAGGAATCGACTGCCCCTGTCGATATCGACTGTTCAAACTCGATATCGAGGCTTCTGGTCGACTTGCGCAAAGTTCGCAGATACTATTCAGGCACCGCTGACCCGCCTCCTCGTGGATCGATCATGATTCCCTTCCATTACAACGGGAGGAAGTCTTGTAATTCATTTGCATGGATAGAGAATTGGTTTGCACTTATATTATATTTGTGTAAGTCAATTCTGCCTCCTAACAATCAAGCAGGCTCACAAACTTAGATCATACATGCTCAATTACTTATGCCTAACCATACTTTACATAAAGCTAATTTTAGAGACAAGGTCAAATCATTCCAGAATTTTATGGGATTTATAAGATCATGTCAGCATAAAGTCAATAGGACAAACTCAAATTAGATGGGTATCTTTTGATAACACAAATATGCAATGCATGAGACTCTTCTTATTTTTGTATTTTTCGACATTTTTCACTCTTTTTTTTTCATTTTTCACATTTCATATAACAAATAAAATAAACATGATGCATGAATTACAAGAATATCGAAAACAAAATAAAATCAACTACTAGAAATCTAAATATGAAACAAAAATTAAACATGAACTAATCTAACTAATTTACTTCACTTCTCCCCCCCCCCCCCCCCCCACACTTAAATGTTGCATTGTCCCAATGCATAAACATATACAAAAAGGAACAATGAAGAAGAAAATAAAGGGTTGAAGGAAGCAAAAAAACTAACCAATTACTGTGAAGGTGGGGTCTGGGAATCAAACTTATCTAGTAGACTCAAACAAATGTGATGGAGCTGATCAATCTTCCTAGCCAGGCTCTCATAAGACTTAGCTAATTCTTCTAACTCAGCCGCATGTCGCATCTCAAAATCCGTCAAACTCTTCTCTAGGCAGGCTTTGCGTAAGGTGTCATGATCCACATTTGGTATCATCTCAATCTGCATCTCCACGATGTCGCTCGCAGGGGTCATAGGATCATCAGATTTCCATAAATCAGTGTCAATAGGAACATGGCTTCGGCGAAAATCGGCTAAAGTGGGACCCACAGGTAAAATAGTAAGCAGATACCGGTGATGAGTCGGCTTAGGCCCAGAAATCCAGTGAAAGCTCTCAATAGCATACATAAACTGCAACCTCTCAACCATCCAAGAAGACACAAGTGAATCAATATCCCAAGTATATGAAGTACTCACAGGCTGTAGGGAATCTAAATCGATGTCATGATAGATTGCCAAAAGTGTGATCATGCCGCCAAAAGAAATGACCGTAGGAAGATTCCCACGGTGATGAGTACGGGCCATGTCACAGACCCTAAAAAACATAAGCACTCAATTTGGCACTATAGTAGACTCAAGAGCCAGGCAATACATGAAATCGACCATGCCAGGACTGACAACAACGGTATCCTCAGCACCATAGAAAGTAGTACCCAGAATGCGCAAACAGAGACGGAGAGCGGGGTGTGTAATCATACCATCAGGTCGATAGTTACCCCAAGCCTCAAGCATCCCTGACAACTTCCTGCAATTTTCTACAGAGTTGAGAACGAGCATGGCCTGCTCCCACTTCCTAGAGCACCTCTTCGAAATACCAAAAGCAGCACCAATCAAAGCATACGACGCATAGCGATTTCTTTCCCTCAATTTGAAACGAACATCCTTAAACGAAATTACCTCCAACGTAGTAAGGAATTCCTTGACTAAGCAAGGGTAAGTCGGAGCCTTTCTCCAAACAAAATCACACAGCCCTCCATGTGCCATCAAAGTCATCACCAAATCAAGCAAACCTAACCTCTTCAATGCATCTTCATCAAAAAACTTAGTCAACATGTAAACACGCTTCCCAAGCTCATTCCAACACTTCACCTCAGTGTCAACAAAGTAGGCCGGCACATCTCTATTACCATATCCACTCATGGTGGCGGCGGGCGCCATGTATGGGGTGGCTGGCACCGGTCTCTAAAGAACACAAATCCGAGCACGACATTGAAGAATCAACGTCCACAACTCCTCCAAACTTGAAACTTGATTACCAAACTTGGTTTCAAAGGCTTTCTTTGGTGGTAGATATGGGAATGGTGTGGAAAAGATTGAATTTGATTGATGAAGGTAGTGATGAATGTGTTAGATGGGTAAAAACTCAATTGAAACACAAGGCTCCTAGGTTTTTGGAATGGATTCAAGTAGAATCTCTTGGGGTTTATGTGTTTCCTTGGAGATAGAGCTTTGATTGATCCAAATTAGGGAGTGGGATTATATGTTGGTTAGGAAAGGGGAATTTTCATCTATCAAAAAGAAAAGAAAATATTAGAAATAGATAAAAATAATAAAAGAAAATAAAAATAGATAAAAGATTAAATTCTACTCCTAAAACAAATGGAAACTAATCCTAGATAGAACAATCTAATCCTAATGATAGATAGAATAGATAGAAGATAGATAAACTAACCTAAAATAAAATGAAATCTAATCCTAAAGATAAATAAAATAAATCTATTTTCTAAAATAAAAAGATAGAACTAAATCTAATCCTAATGAAGATAGAAAATCAAATCTGACCTAAAATAACCGAAAATCAAATAAACATAAAGATAAAATCGGATAGAAACTACTCCCTTCCAACGTAACCAAAAATTCGGACGCGTCTGTGAACAGTGACTGGCGGCGGGTTCCGTGGTTGAGGCGGAGGGCGCCGTGTATGCAGCATGGTGGCGGGCGCCGTGGCTAATTGAAGCACCTAGGTCTAGCATAGTTTTTGTGAAGCTGGCATTACCTATTTCACATGGGATAGTAAACATACCTGGATCTCCGCACTTTTCAAGCAATCTTTTCTGTAGCAAAGCAGAAACATTTTCATTTAAACTTACCTTTCCCTTCCTTCGCATCCTTTGCTTGCGTTTCATCGTGGATAGCTCTTTCAAGAATTTCGCATAGCGAGGCATAGTTTTAATCAAATTAAAAAAGTGGAATATTTACCTCACAATGAGCAAAGGTGTCATAAAGGATTTGTTCATCTTCCCACTTACGATCAAGTCTTAAGGCATGAGGAAAGGGTGGTGCGGGTCTTGAAACTTCAGAAGACCGCTCCATGGATGATTTCCTTGGGGATTGCACAACGTCAATATTCGGATCTGGGACCTTGAGGTGGTGGCGGGTACCGATCTGAAGAGCGGCGGGCGCCGTCATCAACAGTGTGTCTCTCCGAGCTTTTGTTGTCTTCCTCACCCACGTCAATCACTTCCTTAGGCCTCTCTTCAACATTCCTAGTGGGCACATTCACTTGTTTTCCTCCTCTAAGGATCATGGCACTCACATTCTCCTTCGGATTAACTACCACTTGTGATGGCAACTTCCCCGAATCTTTTGCTTTCATTTCTCCAATCTTCTTAGCCATTTGACTCAACAATTTCTCTTGAACACTCATCTTATCCAGCAACAACCTCAATGTATCATCTATATCCTCTTGTTGAGTATTTCTTTGACGATTCTCAAACTGTCCTCTTCCTTGATAAGAAACTTGTTGTTGATGACCTCTCCCGTTGAATCCACTTTGATAATTTGAATTATAGCCCTGAATGTAACCATTGTTACCAAAGTTGCGGCGAGGTCCATAATCCATAGCACTCAAATCAGGGATATCCTCTTGAATCAAAGGACACTTATCTTTCGGATGGGTTGGATCTCCACATACACCATAAGGTCTAGGCTGCTGAGGTTGATTCATTTGCATAACCATCTTGTTCACTATCTCAGTAAGCCTATCTAAGTCATCCTTGCAACCATCTCTAGAATTATCCAACTTATGAACTCCTCTAACTCCTTGGTGTTTCCCATATTGTTGCGATGCATTAGCTAACCCTTCGAAAATCTTCTTTGCTTCCTGAGGTGTCTTATCCAAAATATCTCCTCCACTAGTAGCATTGATGAAACTCATGTCGGTGTCAAGCAAGCCCTCATAAAGATATAGCACTAGATCATCCTCTAGTATACCATGTTGTGGACAACTACCCTTAAGCTTCTTGAACCGCTCAACATACTCAGAAAGACTCTCCATAGGTGATTTCTCAATACTAGATAACTCCTTCTTGAGTTTGTTGAGGCGAGTAGCAGGAAAGTACTTTTGAAGGAAAGCTTTCTTTAATTCAACCCAAGTAGTAATGCTTTCGGGGGATAGGTAATAAAGCCAATCACTCGCAGAATCTTTCAAGGTAAAGGGGAATACTCTCAACATCAATTGGTCATCGGTAAGGCCTTGGGGTTTAAGTCTCTCCTACACACTCGCAAAGGTAGCAAGGTGTTTGTTTGGTTCCTCCCTAGGCAATCCATGAAAGTAGGGTAAAATAGTAGACCAATTCGACTTCTACTCAAATCTTGAACCCTCAGGGAGATTAGAAAGTCTAATTGCAAGTAGTTGAGCACTCAGATTAGGTTCCTTTAGGTTTCTCAGGGTCTTTCTTGGCGGATTAACAAATTTGTCTCCCATCTCCTTATGTATGTCAAATTCGAGCCTCCTTTTCAACCTAGAAAGAGATCTTTCAATCTCGAGATCAAAAGACAAAGGCAATGAATTATAAGATCGAGTTTGAACCATACAAGGACAAAAAAGACTCAAAGAAAAACAAAAGCAAAAACAAAAAAAATAAAAGAGAATCAATGATAGAAATAAAGTAAAGCAAACTCTTTTCTTCTCCTCGGCAACGGCGCCAAGAATTTGGTGCGGGGCGAACATCGTTGGCACTTTCGCCCTTTGCCAAATAGTAACAATATCCTAACTCAAAGCTCAAAACCAATAGATTAGCAAAGCAATGAATTGATAAACCAAACTACTACTAGTATAGCGATGAAGTCCGGAATCGAACCCACAGAGAGAAGCGGATTACTATGCAATATCTCTTAGAATGACTCTTATGACAAAAGCAATGACTTGTGACAAATTGATGACAAAGTAAAATGAATAAAACTAATTATTGCAAAGTGATTGATAATAAAGATAGAAGAAACATTTCACATGTAATTCTCTGACAATGGTTGAGATTCATGGTCCTAGGATTGATTCATCAGTTATTCATAAGCATATGTCTACTTGACTAAAGTTGAAGGATCCGCAGGGATATAATCACCTAATTCAATATCACTAAAGAATAGCATTAAACACTCAAGCTTTTAGACCAATTTGCATATCGATTCAATGTAATTAAGACACAATTGGAACAACCCTAATCGACATAATCAACATCAGACCAATATAGATCAATCAAAATCATCCACTACACAGACAAGGAAATATCACTACTTCAATACCTTTGTTTGCTATCGAGAAAAAAATAACGAAATCATAGCCTAGATGCAATTCCTAACATGGTGATCAATCATAGAAAGGAACACAAATATAATCAATAAACATAAGATGATAAATAAACTCATAAATAACTAAACAGAATCAAATCCTCACAATCTATTCAACCATGTCTTTGAATCACAGATGAAACTATGAGTTTAGCAACTCATAGGCCAAAAACCTCTCTTCTCTCTCAAATCATTCATTGTCTCTATGCACCACACCACCACAACCACCACCACGGCTGGAATAACAGAAATTAACCTTATAAAGAGTCATGGAAAACCCTATAAATATAATAATAATAATAATAATAATAATAATAATAATAATAATAATAATAATAATAATAATAATAATAATAATAATAATAATAATAATATAGGAAATAGAATATTTGGATCCAAATTGGGATTGCTGAACACGGCATCACGACGGGCGTCGCCTAAGGCACAGCGGGCACCTCCTACGCAGTGACGACTTTCTTCTTCTCTTCAATGTTGTGCTTCCTTGCTCCTTCGTAGCCTCTTCCTCAGCCCTCATATGCTCCAAAACATGTCTCCTAAGCTCTTCCAAGATCCCATTCAAAGTCGGAATGTAAAACTGTAGAATAAACAGTAAAAGGCGTAGATTCCGAATTCGAATACTTCACAAGCAAGATATGAAACTAGACTAAAACATATGCAAAAATCCTATATAAATGCAATAAGAAATACCTATAATGCCTATATGAAATATGCATTATCAACATATAACCATTGTTCGAAGTTACTACTAGAACCTCGATCTAAATCATGCTAATGCTTTATTTGTTATAAATGTGACTTTTGTCACTATATTTTGAATTTACTAATGTCTTTACTAGCTTTTTTATTATATATTTCATCGAACTTTTGGTTCACTTCTAGTCCTTGCAACATATTACTTCTTTATCTACTTTTCATCTTCCCCTAAATACCGAGTATTTTGTCATCTATGATAAACTCTAGGTATTTGATTATCTATGGGGACTCAATCCTCCATATACATCATCTTTCTTGGTTTACAACAAATTAGTGTAATATGGGGAGATTTCGATTCCTATACCGAATATTTAAAAATTTGTAAATATAATTTCCATCATTCTGAATTATGAAATAAATCTCCAGCGTTTCAAACGCGATGGATAATTTACAAAAGTAATCTCCAGCGTTCCAATTAACGTAGAGAATTATGAAAATAAATCTCCAGTGTTTTAAACGCGATGGAAAATTATGAAAGTAAATCTCCATTCTAATTAACGTTAGAGAATTATGAAATAAATCTTCAGCATTTTAAATGCGATGGATGATTACGAAAGTAACCTCCATTCTAATTAACGATAGAGAATTATGAAATAAATCTCCAGCATTTTAAACGCGATGGATAATTACGAAAGTAATCTCCAGCGTTCCAATTAACGTAGAGAATTATGAAAATAAATCTCCAGTGTTTTAAACGCGATGGATAATTATGAAAATAAATCTCTATTCTAATTAATGATAGAGAATTATGAAATAAATCTCCAGTGTTTTAAATGCGATGAATAATTTACGAAAGTAATCTCCAGCGTTTCAATTAACGTAGAGAATTATGAAAATAAATCTCTAGTGTTTTAAACGTGATGGAAAATTACGAAAGTAAATCTCCATTCTAATTAACGATGGAGAATTATGAAATAAATCTCCAGTGTTTTAAACGCGATGGATAATTACGAAAGTAATCTCCATTCTAATTAACGATAGAGAATTATGAAATAAATCAAACGCGGTGGATAATTACGAAAGTAATCTCCAGCGTTCCAATTAATGTAGAGAATTATGAAAATAAATCTCCAGTGTTTTGAACGCGATGGAAAATTATGAAAGTAATCTCTAGCGTTCCAATTAACATAGAGAATTATGAAATAAACCTCCAAGGTTTTAAACGCAATTTCCCAAGCTGTCATTTCTTAGTGAGTAATGCAAACAGTGTTCACAGATGGGAGGTAATCTTTTCGATAAGCGTGTGGACAGGGATAAGGTTGCCAGGCAATCTCTGCCATTTATCCACGTGTTTGTTATGCAGATAGTTTCAGAAAAACTGGCTTTGTTTGGTTATGTTTCCCATGTTATGTATTTGTTTAATGTGTATGATCCTTACTTTTTTAGTCCCCGGAATTGTGCATAAAAAGGATTGTTGTTTTTTATCTTGGTGTTTTGGTATTTTGTTTTAACAGAGAAAATGGCTTCGCCAAGTTCGGTTCCTCGTGATTTCTGTAGACCCGTTTGACAATGCCATGAAAAATGACCCCTTTTATTAATTGTGGTGTAACGTTATAAATGGGTTACCCTACACAAAAGTCATATACCCACTAAAGACCATATCACCGCGATCAAAGTTTTCCCGATTCACATAAACAAAGGCTTAGGTCTAAATAAGAATATCTTCCCTCGAGATTAAGATCACGAATAGAAACCCCGAACCGACTAAAACTCCCCTAAAAAGGGCAAGCAGCTCGCTGGTGAAGCACCTCTCCGCTAGTATCGCCACGTATAGCTACCCTAGACCGCTGGCGTGAGGGCATGAGCTACACGTGTCCCTACAAGAACCACGAGGTCACCAGCCAGCTGCTCGCTTGGATAACACTATAAATACCCCCTAGTTCCCACCAGAAAGGGGATCCGAAAGAAGAGATAAGAAAAGGAGCTCTACAACTGCCTTCGACTTAAAAACCTTAGGTCTGAGCTCTTTAGATCCTTGAATCGGAGAAGAATCTTTTCTAGGAACGATACATCATCGAATCAAACTTCCTCTAAAGACAACGATTGAACTTAAGTATTGACGTACAGTACTGCAGGTATTAAAGGACTTTTGTCGTTACCTTGAGGTAATAAGTATAGGTGAAATTCTAGAACCGCTTCATTGGCGCCGTCTGTGGGAACCTTTCACGACGAGGGGTTCCACGAAGAATTTTTTCTTTTCGCTTCCATAAAATTTTGTCCTTCTTTCTTCACTTAAAAGTTTGCTTTTTCCCTCCGAAAATTTGTTTTCTTTAAATTAAAAGTTTACTTTCTTCCTACTGCAGGTAGTGAAAAAATGAATTTTACTCTCTTTGGAGAGGAATTTGGAGAACAACACCATGATGAGGAATGGAACAACGAGCTGAATCTAAATAATCCCCCTGACAAGAGAATCGCATCCCAGAAGGCGAGGACCTTCCTCCCCAACCACTTTGGAACAACGCCGCGGTCCTCCTTTCGGACAGCATGGGACCTGGGAGGGTTACCCTCCATACACTTACTTTGCGGGTGGCTGTCGTTCGAACTCCTTCTACGGACAACCCGCGAACATGATCCCTCCCCAATATGACCCCTATGGATAGTATCAGCAATCGGCCCCTATTCGCGCCCCGATCAACTTATTTCCGAGCCCCATTAATAATACTCGAGGTGCAGATCGCGATCGTGATGAAGACAACATTGGTAAAAAAGCCCATGAGGATTCCGCGGTGGATATCTCTTCAAGATCCAATTCATCAGGAGCCCCTAATCCGACTCCTAAAGATGAACCCCCTTTTCCGTCCGCTTTTTGCAAAGCCATATGTGAAACACCGGTACCGGCAACTCTGATCCAAACGATCACATGAATCAATTCACCACAGCCATGGGCATGAATGAAAACAACGACGCCATGTTTTGTCGATGTTTCCCCTCCACCTTAAGCGGAGTCGCGTTGACCTGGTTCACCAATCTACCTCGGTCATCTATAAGAAACTTCGCCCAACTGTCAATCGTTTTCGTTGCTCATTTTGGCAGCGCTTGCACGCGGAAGCACACCATGATGGATTTAAACTCCATCAAATAAGAAGCATCTGAATCATTGGGCAGTTTCATCAGCAGATTCACCACCATGGTCGTGCAGATCCCAAAATTCAATCAAGAATCGACAAGCACCATCCTGATAGGCAACCTGGCCGAAATCGATTTCAAGACATATTTAGTCAAAAAGGAACCCTGTAATTATGATAAGTTGCGCGACTTGGTCACCTTGCAAAATCACGCCTTGGAGGCTGCAGGATCAAGCTCAAAGTCCAATGAAAATAAGCCATAATGGATGAAATTGGAATAGGCTTGACCTTTAGACTTGTATGAAAGGAATTGAAGAGGACACCAATGAGTTTTGGTTATAAGAGAAACGAGATGCGGTTGTACTTGGGGGTTTTAACGTGATTTGAGTTGGTGAACCTAGCTTAGGCTTGATCTTGGCTTCGGGAGCTTGATAGCGATGTGTGAGTATGATGATTGCGTACTGTTATGATTAGTAACAACGTGCATATTTATCTGATTTTATGATCTGCTAAATATGAGATTTGATGTATCGATGTGCTGCCGTTTTGATAAGATGACATTCTTGTTATGATGAATTTTGCTATGTGATGTTTTGATAATGCTAATATGTGATGATATGATATTATAATACTAACAAGATGCTATACTTGATATGCTTTCTGGCATGATGATATCTTGAGCTTTGATATGTTGTTGTACCTTGATGTTAGTGAATCTTGATAGAATGCCGTTGGTTATGTTGATATGATGGTTGTGTTATAATTGATATGTTGAGACTCATCCTGAGAAATGAACCTAGGAAGCAAATATGGGATCGGCCCTTAGAGGTGAATGTTGTTGACTTTTGAGTTTGGAAATCTGATTGATCTAACATAGGAGAAGCTGTCTTGAATTTTCGGAAGACTTGTTCCATTTTTTTTTAGGGATTTTAGTCTCGGGGACGAGACTTGTTTTTAGAGGTGGATGATGTAAAGACTCGGAATTTTTAAAATACTATTTTCTGTACTGCAAATTAATTTCCGATTTAATATTAATTTAGCTTCGGTTTAAATCTTAAGATTTCGAAAAAAAATTTGAAAATATCCGTCCTCGAGCAATTAATTTTATTTATTCTTTTGAGGTGAATTCCGGCATAAATTTGATTTAGATTTAAAAATGGGTTATTCCGCTTCTTATACCCAGACATGGAGATATTGTTTGGATTTCATCGTCGTCATCATCATCATCATCATCATCATCATTATTATTATTATTATTATTATTATTATTATTATTATTATTATTATTATTATTATTATTATTATTATTATTATTATTATTTTGGATTTCCTCGTTTTTCGATTTAATTTGAATAGAGTCGGGATAAGGTAGAGAGAGCGGGTTTCAGGATTGATTTCCGGGTATTTTAAATTTTGGATTCTGGGACCACTCCTACCTTTGTTCTGTTTTTCTTTTTCTTTCATCTGTTTTATCTCCCCCTCCCATCTTTATTTGGCTTCAAATAGCCAGCAATCCCACGCCAAGCAGCATCACCCATCTCCCTCCCCTATCCTATGTTACAGCTGCTATTAACCATCTTCACACACCACCACCAAAGCTCTTGTTAGTAAAAACCTTTAAAAATTTTCAATTTGATTAAAACACATCAAATCAAAGCCAAAGACACATCTGAAAACACGAATTGTTGTGGCGTGGTATATAAAGTCGGCTTTTGGCATCGCCCCCAAAAGTTACACAGCACCTCCAATCGCGTGCACTCGCCAATGGAAGTTTGGAATCTATCCAGGAACTCACAACGCTTGTACAGAGAAGATGAAGAAGACGAAAAACCACTTCTTTCTTCTAAAACCTAAAAACCCTTTTTTAAGTGGAAGAGAACGTGTAAAAACCACCCCACTCTCCCACCAACTTAGGTAGTTGAGGAAAATCCTCAAAACCAATTTAAAAACCATTTTTCTTTTCTTTTAAATATGGATAAGTTTGCATAAAATAAAGCCCATCATAAAACTTTATTCAAGCATCCATTATAAAAAACTTATTCAAGCATTATTTCCAACAATCCCCCACAAATGCAAGAAAATAGGTTTTTCTAAATGAACTTTGAAAACAACTTTCTGAGCTGGTTTTATGGAGAAGATACTTAAATGTTGGTGAACAAGTCTTGAACCAACACATAGTGAAGTGAAGTGCCTCCCTTGTCATAGAAGTGAACAAGTCTTGAACTACTAGACACGAGAGGTGATCTCAACAACACATACCTCAACCATGATCCTGGTGATTCCGCGATAAGATCCTCAAATATGTATGTGGTCATCTCATACCTTGGGTGCTGAAGAGTGCTCTAGAAAGACAACCCTAGTCTTCCATAGAAGGTGACCAAACCCTTCACACTCTCGTAGGTAGCTCCATCAAGTCTATCTCACATAGACCACCCTTATTAGGGTTATGGAACCATTAAGAGCCTTGCGCTTATCCTCTTCTATATTCGGTGAATCCATCATGTCCTTCTCAATAGGACCACCCAACTCTGGGCTATGGACTCATTAAGAGTACATGACTCAACCTTTCTCAATACACTTGTCACTGGAATGAGAAGTGGTGTGTCTCTTCTTATATGGGTTTAAGTCCCATTCCCTTAGGCAAATAAAATACTAGTATCACGTTCAACCCTTTTGTCAATAGACCATCAGGTTCCTCTCGGAGGTCACATCCTCCAAATAGATGACACCATTTGCAATCAGCTGTCTCACAACTTCATATCAAATCTGCATGTGTCTCTTCTTGCCATTCTATGTATTGCTACTAGCTACACAAATAGCAAATGTGAGTCACAATGTAGAGAATTATATCGAGCTTCATGACCCCACAAAGGTAATTAAGCCAGTGACATTCTCAACTACTCAATATCTTGTCTAACTAAATCTAAAGTTATGATCTCATATTTCATAGTCAATCTAGCAAACATGACAATTTTGATGATTTTCACAATATAGCACCACCACATAATGTCAAAACAAAATTACTAGTGGAGCTATAACATCATCATAATTAGAATGTTCGATCATACTGGCACAACGATAAAGTTATCAAACCTTCTCAACATTTCTCTACATAATGGAATGAAGCAATTTCATTTTTCTAGTTTCTTTAACACTTAGAAATACATCAACTTCACCCATATCTTTCATTTCAAAGTGAGAGGAAACAAATTTTTAGTTTCATTTATCACATGCATGCTAGTGCCAAATATCATCATCTCATATACATATAAAGGCACGTAACCAATGTATACATCTTGGTATAAAAACATGCACAATATAAAACCAAAACTTCAACACCGTTTGGTAAAATCCTCATAATATTTCAAATATGCTTGGGTAAAGCCATATATTGATTTCTTAAGTGAACACAAAATTCTCTTCTTTTAGGAACCATAAGCCCGTAGGCTGTTCCACATATCTCTTTCTCTAGATTGTCATTTAAAATAGAGTTTAACATCCATTGATGCACCGTCGATTTATAATTAGATGCTAAAGCAAATAATAAAAGTAAATGACAATCTTAATCATTAGAGAATATGTATTAAAGAAATCAATTTCATATTTTATCATTTAACCACTAGTCTTGCCTTAAGCTTTATAATAGAACCATCAGTTCTAAAATTCCTTTTAGGATCCATTTATAAATTAATGGTTTGATATCTCTAAGCAAGTCAACTAGTTCCCAATAAGGGATACACATAATAAATTTCAATTTACTGTCTATAGCATCTTTCTGGAAGAAACTAGTATAGATTGAACCCATAACCTCTTTTAAATGTTCTAAATTCATCTAACTTACGAACATAAACAAGAGGTACATCACTTTAGTCACATCAACAAGTTCATCCAACAAAGTTGTCTCAAACTTAAGCTCACAACTAGTTTCAGTTATGTCTTTTACTCCTCTAGGTTCACTAGGCTCATTCTCATCATTTGAATCAAGTAAAGACAAAGATGCAAACATAAGCACATAGACATGAATACTATTATGATTTTACTTAAAAGTAAACATCGGTAAAAAGCTCAACATCATGATATTTACACACACATCTATCATGCAAACATATACGCTCACAAGCAATACAATTGTTCTCATCATAACCAACAAGAATAATATCAACCATATTAGATCCAACATCATCTCGTTTAAAGGCATATACAACCACTTTAGTCAAACACCCCCACATTTCTCATATACACTAGATAGACTCTAAGTCATTTCCAAACCTTATATGGGGTTTTGTCCAACTTCTCATGTGGCATCTTACTTCTTACCTCTATCGGATCTAAATCATTTTTGGTTCTATTCAAGTTGGTTTTATATCTCATATGTATATATCAAGAGCAATTCTTCCTACTACATCTTTGATCTTAGCAAATGCATGCAACTTGGTATATCCAAAGATCATCAACTTAACGTGATATGACAACTTTATCACATATGCTTTTAGAGTTTCTAAAAAAGAAAGATCACTCTTTGTTAACTCAAGCAATCTAGTGGTCCTCTCAATTAGAGATTGAAAAGGGTATTTAGCAAGTTTAGCATTTATGCACATATCACAATTATTTTTATCAACAACAACCAAGTTAGAGATTAGAAGCATTTATGGAGTTCTCTCAAAGAAACAACTTCCTATATATGTCCTAATATCATGTCATCGATCAACATTCACATAGATGCATCCATGAGGATATATCCAAGCACAAACGGACAGAGGCATATCATGAATTCATGATCATAGTTTAATAAAGCATATGCACATGAACCCGATCAACATATATGCATTTTTGTATAGTTAAAATTAATAAGTAAAGCAAGAATTGCTTACCAGATTACACTACTAATTATCTGACCTATTGTAACATCAAATTTGCAACAGTTTTGTACATTTGTTACAATAGATAGGCTATGGTAATAGTCATAATAAATTGACCTATAGTAACGGTTTGATGTAACAATGATAATCTATGCTAACACTTTTATCTTCTATGGTAACGGTTGCTGAAAAGTGAAAATTTTGGCGTAAAATTAAAAGAAGAGGCATGTAATGATAATCTATGCTATCACCTTTTAACTTCTATGGTAACGGTTGCTTAAAAGTGAAATTTTTGGCGCAAAATTAAAAGAGGATGCGCCTAAAGGGTCAAATTCATAAATAAAAAACAAAAAGTAAATTGAAACCCTAGCCTCTTTACGGACTTTACCCAGATAAGCAACTTTACTTTTCCCTAAATCAAATTCATACCTTCTCTCCACACAAAAAATCAAATTCACTCTCTAACACCCTGTTTGGAAGATGGGATTTGGTGGGATTTTTAGGAAGGGAAATGAGGGGAAAATAAAATTGGTGTTTGGGTGGACAATCAGGAGGAATGGAAGGGATTACAAAGGTAGGTAACTGCTCAATTTGGTGGGATTTCACACCCCATCAAAACGGTGGAATTTGATGGGAAAGTGAAATTCCTCCCCTTCCTTCCCCTTCCTTTCTCTTTTTAAATTTCCCACCCCTTCCTTCCCCTAAAAAACCCAGGTGCCAAACACAGTGTAAATCAGTTAGGCAAAATTGATGTGAAACACCATGAAAATCCAAGCCTTACCGCACGAATTACACTTGATTTACCTCAAATTTCCCTTCATATCTCACTAGTCTCTTCACTCCTCTAGCCAATTTGAGTCCTTGGGTTGCGAAAGAAGCCGTTGATTCTGATGAACGACTTGATTTTCCACAATCGCCGCCGAAGGAACTCGGTTTTGCTCTTGAGAAGGAAGCGACTACTTTATGTAGAGCTTTGGATTTGCACCTACTCTTCACTCCTCATCCTATTCACTTCTCTATCATTCGTACTAGGTATGGCTTTCATATTTTTAGGGCAATTTCTGGGATGTTTGGGTAAATTTACAACAATTTTTAGTTTTGCCTAATTTTTTCTAGGTATCTCTTTTTATCTTTCAGAAAACCCTTCCTTTTGGACAAGTAATTATCTAAATAATTGAGTTTACACAAGGTGCTGCCAGGCTAACCCCGATTTCAAGAAACACTTTTCGATCAAACATGTATCGGTATGTTTTTACTATGCATCTTCACTTATAGTAAATATGTTCCATGGCTTATTATATTTCTAAAATAAGATAGTAGATGATAATCTGATATATATACATATATGCAAGTGTATTATATTCAATAACAGAGTTTTGGAAATTATAAAAATGCATGGTACCTTGGATATTTGTATAAGTGGGGAGTTGATCATCAATTTATTTAATAGATAGAAATTATTTTTCTTTCCCTAGGTGGAAAAGAAGATCCCTTTCGGAAGCCAACTTGAATAGCTGGAAGGTGTTGAGAAGCTGTAGGAAGTTGGCACTTTACATTTGGAGTGAAAATAAATGGAAAAAATCTAACTGGAATTGCATGATTGAAAATAGTAGTTTGAATATAAAATTAAAATGGTGGGTGGACTTTGCTTATCTATTATAAAATCAGTAGAAAATTTGTATAGTAAAAGTAAACAATTTAAATGTAATGATTTGGAAATTTGTAGCACATATCAAAGTTTTCTGGATACTAACTTCTTTTTTTCTCATCTTTGGTTTTAATCTATTGTAAGTATGTGGTGGAAAGAAAAATAAACAAAATCTTTTGAAAGTGTGTAACAATAAGCATTTGTTTATCCTTGCTTGTGTTTCTTTGTAGATATTAGTTGGTTGAAGCTAATAAAGCTTTTTTAAATGCTTCAATTTTTATTTGCTTTTATCTTATGTATCAATTTTGATAATGAGATGACTAGGCTAGGTGACTATTGACATTCGTTATCAGTTTATCACCATTTTTATTCATCCATTTAGTATTTTGCTATTGTGTAGTTTGAGAGGTATTAGGCTAAGTAGCTTGGTAACTCAAGTCTCTTAATTATAAGATGAGTTTCTGGTATGAGTTTCCTTGATGGAGGGATGAATACGAAATGGGGTTGGATGAATACCTTGAAGATGCAATTGCAACTGCCTTCATTTATAATTGAATGTAGTGAACATCATGCAATTGTGAGTTCCCAAAGGAAAAGGTTCATCGACATTCCCTTGATAATCGTCCAGTAATTGTCCTAAATTTAGATGGGCAACCTATATTTTCTAGTGAACTTGGTCAATTCTTAGGGACCGTAGCAAAAGATCATGAGCTTGTACCCTTAAATATACTTGATTGAAAGTTTATGCCCACAAAGGAGAATATTTGGAGTTATGTGAAGGTACATATGTTCATTATATATCTTTTCATTTTTGTGTATATTATTGCTAGCGGTTTTGATACTTTAAGTGATTATATTTGAAGGGGAGATACATTATTCCAGAAGAAGGGGGAATGGGTGTTGAGTACAGTGAATGCAGATTGGCATGCTTATAAATCAAGGTTGAACAGATTGCATTATAGTGCATATAAAATAGATGAAGAGAGGTGGGATAACCGCCCAGGAATGGTTCCTAAAAATTAGTTTAGAGAACTCTTGGATTATTGGGATAGTTCAATACAGAAGGTATTTTTTTCATGCGATATCTTTGTTTGAATTGTTCAACCTTGTCTTACTTTGTTCATGTCTTATTTTTTATGGGATGCGTGTTTGATTATAGTACTCCTTAATACATGATTTAGGAAATTTCTCATGTTAATGCATCCAACCGCCAAAGGGAGGCTACATACTTGATCAAGTGTTCTTCCAAAATCTGAAATATGAATGGACACAAGAAGTAGCTAGCAACACAAATTTTGTCTCAATTACAAGCAGCCAATCCTCATATGAACTTGGAGAGCATACTTTACGTAATGATGATGAAACTAATCTATTACCACATGTATGACATTAATTTATTTGTTCTATTTAATGCCTTAGTTCTTTTGATAAGTTCAGAGTTCCTTTCCTGGTAAGATTATTGATGTGCATTAAGCTCATGGAATTCATGTTGTTGTTGTTGTTATTATTATTCTTATTATTATTGTTATTATTATTATTATTATTATTATTATTATTACATTTTCGCTAATTCAATCTAAAACTTGGTCATTCTAGATTTCAAGCTAATGTTTGATTTATTGCCTCTACATTCATTGTCTAATAATAAATAGGAACTCACTTTTCTTGTGCTATGCTACTTAATTTTTGTGTTTCTAGTTCATTGGTGTTGTTATCCTACTTTGGTTTCAATCTGCACATTTGATTCAAATGTGGTTTGGACTGATAACAAAATTATTATCTAAATCTAATGCTGGAATATTATTAAATGCAGGATGAAGATATTGAAGATGATCTCTACTAATCAATGACCTAAAAGATTGGATGCAAGTGTATTCTCTAGATGCATCATGTAATTGGGTAATTTATAAGTTTTTGTGGGTATATACACTTAAATATGGTCTGTACTATTCTGATCTTCATTTTGTTGTCTTTTAGTTACATGGAGAAGGAGCCATTGTAGGGATTTCCTTTTTTTTTCGTTACAAACTACTTGTACATCTTTTGGATATATTAATCTATGAATTATGTAAGACTTTGAAAAAGATGTCTCTACTCTGTGTGTCTATATATATATATATATATATATATATATATATATATATATATATATATATATATATATATATATATATTAGCATGTGGTAATGGATAAATCTATAGTGATGGTTGTATATTTAAGGTAACAGATGTGTATGCATTGTAATGGTTATTACTAAGCTAACAGTGATATGTCTATGCTAACAGTTGTATCTAAGCTAACGGTTGTTGACCAATGGTAACGGATGTTCCCATTTTTTAAAAATTGTTACCATAAGATAGCAAACCGTTACCATAGACCTAAGCTAACGACCTCTACTGTAGCGGGGTGACATGTGTTACCACCATAGATATATAGTAACGCTTTTGAAGCCTAAGGTAAGTGATTTGGGCCGTTACACTAGGTCAGTTATTTTGTAGTGTTAATTTCAAACTTAAAAGATCATGTTGATCACTTAACTTAACTAACAAAATATGCCGATATGAATGTACCCAACAAAATGTCCTTTGTAAGACCGAAGTGAGAACTCGACTGGTTCATCAACACAATGTGTTGGGCATCTCGATCTCCTGCCTCTGGCAGTTGTTCTTCCGTTTTTGACATCCCAGTGCCACTCCATATATACCGCATCATGAAATTAACCACACAAGTTATACTAGGGTTATATATATACGAAATCATCATGATGTTCAATTTGTAATCACTTATAGTTTATAAATCAAGTGGTTCGAAATTGAAATTAGGATGTATGTATGCACTTATTTCTTACTCGTTAACCCTAACTAGTAGCCATATATTTAGTCATGCCATTAATAAACTAAATACATATATTAGTTTTCATTATAATTAGCATCCGCACAATTTTCATTGACTCCCAATTCCACTGAAAAGGCGAAAGGAATGGCCTGATTTGAATGCCATATGGTTAAATAATTCAAGAGACCTTGATTAATTAAGGCAAGTATGTATATACCTCCCATGGTGATGCGGTGCAACCACCAAGACGCCGCCGCTGCTAACCTCAAAAACCGAAGGCGACTCGCCGCAGCATTTTTTGCCTTGTAAGTGTGGTCGACGTCTACACATCGGCATCTTGCTCGACAAGGCGTGATAATAGCCCTCGATCAATGTCTCCAAGGTTGCCAATTGACCCGCCCCATTGAAGACGAGAGCGCTCATTTGCACAGCGCTCGCCCTCCTTCAGCTTGATCCCCGCAGGTCCAGCTTTTCCTCCTAGTCATCTGCCACTATGCTAGGAAAGCAATTAACATAATTAACTAAATCAATATATTAATAATATATTAATATAATGCACTAAATTACTCCCTGTAGAACTCTTCCACCGCTTGCTCTGAAACTTTGTTCGTCCTCTTAACCACATCCACCAAACTGTCACCAAATTTAGCTTTATACACAGTTCCAAAACCCCCTTGTCCAATGACTGCAGGGAAGTTGTTTGTGGCCTTCTTTGTCTCCTTAAATGTGGATCTTCTGAAGGATGGACCTTCTTGAATTTTCAGCAAAGGGCGAGGAGGACGAGGGTTATTAAGTCTCTGAATGCACTTCGAGTTCAGCGGCCCCTTCTCGGTCATCACAACCGGCTGCAGAACCAAAGGCTTCGACATCCCGAACACCGGGGCTTTATCGAAATCAGAGATTACAACCGCAATCACCCCTAATTTCGCATCTCCGTTTCTCCTTCTTCTCGTTGGCGGAGGTAGAGCCATAGCCGCCGTCGTCAGGCTTCGGAGCCTTCATGATTTCGGCACAGTCTCTGGCTCGGTGAAGAGCTTGTCGCTCTTTGCGTTGAAACAACGCCGCCGATCTCCTTAGGCGGAGATTCCCCTGCCTCTGCACATCATCGTCATTCGTCGAGTTCGAATCGGCCGAATCTTGATCTCCTCAACAGGACTGGACGGCGAAACGATGTGGTGCGCCTCCTCCACCGTCGCCGGAGGACTTGAAGAAGCCCTCGGTCAGATCCAATTGAGCAGTGCCGTAGATGTTGATGCGAACAAGAAACCTTCTGACTCATCAAATCGGACGGAAAACAAACTATTAATCGACCGATTAATACTAACACAAAAATCGCTTCTAAATTATTAGTACGGAAATTTCGCGAGGTACCTGTGGTTAAGCGTAATTCGCATGGTAAACAAGACTTTTCAATATTTCGCGAGGTAATCCTGGGCTTTTGAAAATTTTTGCGTCGCGCCCAAAACCAGGGTTTGATATAAAATCGTGAGTTTTAACTCTATAGGGTTAAATAATGTAATATATAAAACGTTTGTGGCACCTTTTGAAAAATCAAGCCATCTTCTTCTAAAGAGAAGAGAGTCACGATACAGAGGAGCCATAGGCGATTAGAGAGAGGAGGCCATAGGCGATAGGAGAAGCGGAGGGAGGCGATAGGTGACTGGTGGCTCCGGCAATGGTGGCGATTGGTGACTCCGGTGGCTTCGATAGTAGTGGTGGGTCCGGTGGTGTGTGGCGACGGCTGGTGGTGGATTGAGAGCTCGAACGGCTTTGAAAAGGAACGAAATTTCTATTCAATTTCTCAAATTAGTTATTATATATTGATTGAGATGAGTGAAATAGGTACAAAATTTAGACCAATTCATGGTTTGAAGCTTGTAATTTGGAATTTCAAATTTTAGGGTTTAGATTCCGAAAATTTGGGGGTTAAGCTGATGAGCTCCCTTGTTCATAGGAGTTTAAAGCAATTGATTTAGAAATTGTTCTTCTAGCATGAGTTTGGAACCTATTACTAGTGCTTTGCAATTCAACCCCAAACTGCACTCTCCTTAATGTGGGTTTAGGCTTCTTGATTTGTAGTTATTTGTATTCGATTTTCATCACAATTCAATATATGAGTAGTAGTTCTTGTCATGTAGTAGCTATCAAAGTTTGAGGCCTTATTCGTTTTTTATATTTCAGAAATTTAGGGTTTATGAGATATGAATTTTAATTTGGGGATTACAGTTTTGAGCACTTCAGTTTATTATGTTCGATATCCACTTACAAACGCCTTTGGTTAGTGGTTATCCTACCAGCAATCAGTCTCTCTAGAGTCGAAGAATGCACTTATCTATCACCTTCTTACAAGGTATAGTTCTGAATTTATTGGCTTAAATTTGGTTATGTTGGTGAGATCCCAAAGTTACTGATTTATAGAAGTAATGTTTGTCTCCATGTGGTATGCCTAAGGTGAACACTTTGTGGACAACTTAGTAAAAATGTCGAGGAACTTTTTTGTTTATATAGTGAAGTTGTTAATGCTCTTTCGGTTTAGGTTTTTCAGCAATGCTCTTGTCCAATAGTTAGATCCATACGACAATCTATTCTTTTCAGAACTTGCATATTCTCTTGGATCTAAAATCAATGCAAACATGTCTGAAAATTTTCAAGGTGAATGCAGGAGAACATTGATTTGCTTATTAAGTTTGCATTAATGAAATACCAAAGCTTCGATCTAATTGATAGGTGGTGAGGGACGCATTAGTCTGAAAGAGAAAAAAACACAGATAAGCTTCACCATTTTGGTCTAGGGGTGGTTTGTGATCAACTATCACTAATATGCTTTTAGCAAATTGTAAGTCTATTAGCTCAAGTGGAAGAGCGATGTGCGTATGCGCAAGATGTGGGTTCGAATCCTGCATGGGCTAATCTCCAATTACATTTAAGACTATACCCCTATTCTGATTAGTATTGAAAGATTTAAATATTACCAAAACTCATTTATAAATGTATGATGTGTGCAATCAAATTAGCCATTTGACTTATCTATATTCATAGGTTTTTGTTGTGAGACTCAATTGAACCCTACATGAATAAATGCATAATTGATTAAGATTTTTCAGTTAAGATAACAAGTAACAATGTAATGTGTAGATAACCTATGTGGGATTTGAACCCACATCTTCGTGCCTAAGCACGTTGCTCTACCTATTGAGCTAATAGGCCAACATATTCAATAAATAAACTAAAATTTTAACCAACATCTTTGCTATCAATACAAATACCAACATTAAGAATTACTTGCCCTAAACTAAATTAAACAGAGTTCGTTTGTTTGCCACTTCTTGTTGTAGAAAGTTGTTTCTTCTAAAGCTTCTTTAATGTATCTATCTCTTTGTTCTTTCAGATGAGCAACACTCTAGTAATAGCAGGGACAACCAATATTGATTTGCAGAAGTTATCTATTTGATCAGGCAAGACCTGCACCAGTCAAGCTGTCCACAAAGTATGTCGTGAAGAAACCTATCATAGCCACACGCCCTACAGTCGCAATACAAATCACCATAAAGCATATCAATGATAGACCATTGAGAAGCTCAACTTTTGGGAGACGGAACTTCTTGATCCATGCCCACCCTGGGATGATTGATGAATCAAGGACTAAAATTCAGCATTGGGGGCTCTGGATTGTTTTGAAGCCATTTCCTCCTAGCCTCTGAAACAGTAAGCAAACCCAAAAAGGGAATCAACACGCATTCATCCAAGAACAGGCCATTTATGAGGGAAAAAAAGCACCTTGGCACTTCATTTTGTCTTTCGAAAATTCAACATCCAAAAATCACCCACGAATTTATGCATTTTCCCCATAAATCCATATACTAAAAATTCAACGTCTGAACATTAATCTTGAAGGAATCACAGTCATTTCCAGTGAATCAAACTTGGATTCATTTTGGGTCTCCTTATCAGCAATAACAAATACATGGTCGAAAATTTTGCCAAATTATACAAATAAGCAGATATTTTATTATACGAATGTTGTCAAACACTTTGAGTTAAACATGAATTCCACTTTATCCATTTGGCACACGCAACTCATCTCCTCTCCTCAGCTTCTTCTGGATGGAGTGAAATCCCAAATAAACGAACCTAATGAAAAACACTCGACTGAAATGGAATCCATTAAAGCAAATTTAGTCGATGCGAATAAACGAAAGCTTACCTTCATTATTGATACAATCAATCGGAGAAATGTGATCAAGAGCAGTAGCTGAGGTAATCTGGTTACTAGCAGGCAGATCGACCAACAACTGAAGAGTGAAGACAGATATAAGTGGTTGACGGGATGAAAACCCTAGAAATGGGCGGAGGGGGAGAGAAGAGGCGGAATCAGCCCACCGCCAGCCACCGATGTCGCCACACCACTTCCAACCACCGCCGACGCCACTGCAACCGCTCGTCGACCCTCTCTCCCGTTGCCGCCGCTGGAGCCACCCCTCTCTCCCGTTGCCCGGCGCCTCTGCACTTCTTCGTATCGTCCTTCTTGTATTTACGAAGATTGTGTTTATATTTGTATAGTCTCCCCAAAATTTCTTAATATTACATTATTTACCCGTATAAAACTTTAAAATGACGAGTTTTGCCAAAATAAAAGCTTTGGGTGCGAGACAAAAAGTTTCGAAACCCCAGGGTTACCAGGCGAAAAATTTGAAACCTTGGTTTACCACCCGAATTACGCTATACCACAGGGTTACCTCGCAAAAAATCCGTTATTAGTAAAAACCTTCAACAATTTTCAATTTGATTAAAACACATCAAATCAAAGCCAAAGACTCAACTGAAAACACGAACTGCTGTGGCGTGGTATATAAAGTCGGCTTTTGGCATCACCCCCAAAAGTTACACAGCACCTCCAATCGCGTGCACTCGCCAATGGAAGTTTGGAATCTGTCGAGGAACTCAGAACGCTTGTACAGAGAAGATGAAAAAGATGGAAAACCACTTCTTTCTTCTAAAACCTAAAAACCCTTTTTTAAGAGGAAGAGAACGTGTAAAAACCACTCCACTCTCCCACCAACTTAGGTAGTTGAGGAAAATCCTCAAAACCAATTTAAAAACCATTTTCCTTTTTTTTAAATATGGATAAGTTTGCATAAAATAAAGCCCATCATAAAACTTTATTGAAGCATCCATTATAAAACCTTATTTAAGCATTATTTCCAACAGCTCTCAGCTTCAACCCATCCTTCTCCCATGTTTCCTTGCAGTAACTCCTCAGAAATCACCACCTCCTCTACTGGAATTGTCAACCAAAAACCTCCATCTCCCTCCATTTACGCGCAACACCAAAGAGCACCTTGTGCCTTGTTTTTCCGAGCTCCAAGTCGCCACCTCCTGCTCATCACTCCTTCCCTGTTCCACCCGTCCTAACAGCAGCAACAACATCTCCTTGGGCTCCTAGACACCGGCGTCGCTTGCCCCGGACAGGCGAAACCCCTGCCAGCCCCGAGCGAAGAGGACAAGAGCGACCGAGTCATGGACGAACCCCGGCGTGCCCCGATCCCTCGGTGAGTTTCTCAGACCCCATCGTCACTTGCTTTTGATTTTCCTATCTGTTTCCGTCCCCTATTTCCCTTTGGTTTGTCCGGAGTGCAAGAGAGAGAGCATCGCGATCGTGAGGCGAGGTCGAGGGCGGCGAAGACATGAGAGTGGGTGTGGGAGAGAGTGGTGCGAGAGGGTGGCCGGCGGGAGCGAGGCAGGGCCAGCCAGGAGTAAAGAGAGAGTGTGGGTGGCAGGGGAAGCTGAGAGGGAAGGTCGAGGGAGGTGAGCGCAGAGCGGAGAGCAAGGGCGGGGTTCTGGGCAAGGAGGAAGGAGATGGGTCCGGTTGGGTTTTATTTATTTTTACCGGTTCAGGGGTCTGGTTCACTTTTCTTTTCTTTTCTTTTCTTTTGGTTTGGTTCAGGGGTTAAAAAGGTAGGTTTGGATCCGAAAAAAACTGGGTTGATTTGGGGCTGGACAATTTGGGCAGGGTGTGGTGCCGGGTTTGGGCCTCTATTTTCCAATTTGGTTGGGCCGGCGAGATTATGTTGAGTTAGGAGTTTAATAGTTGTTTTGCTATTATATCATTTGTTATCTATTTATTTAATTATTATTTAATTTAATTTTAAATTATTATTTTGAAATATTCGGTATGTTTAATTATTGTCATAAGATAATTAAAAATCTAATTTTTAAGTGTTTTTGTCTAACTTCTTATTTATGTTGTTTTATTGATATGAGCAATGTTAAATGATTCCTTGGATTGTTGATTCCTTATGATTTATTTAGTTGTTTAATGATATTATTTTCTGAATTATTTCATTTATTTATTTGACTTATTGTTTGAATATTATTTATGCGAATAAGTTATTTTGGCACTTAAATGGTTAGTTGAATTATTTAAGTTGTTTAAAATATTTCTAAATGTTGGAACCATTTTAATGGCTTGACTCGTTGAAATGGAATAAAAAAGGGGTTTAAATGTTGATAAACACTTTATGGACAAATAATATTTTAATGGAAATTATTCACCAAACTGACCTATTGGACCCTTGAACCTTCAAACTACTTAATTGGACTATTTGAACTTTAGATTTAAAAAAGGTAAATTGGGAAAATACTTTCAAAGGTCGGAAATTGATTTTCGATTTAAAGGAGGTTTGAAAACATTCTAATCATGTCGGATTGGTTTATGAGTTGAGTTAAAGAATTGTGTATATAAATAGATTTCGATCAAGTATGAATTGAGAAAGTCGTTTTGAATGATGAGTTGATCTAACTTGAGATTTTGAGTTTTTGGGAAACCTTGGGATATTGACTTACTTGATTTAACTTGTTGAATGACTTGATGAATCTTTTGTGTGGAATTATGTGAAGAATGTTATAATATGATTATGTGGCAAACATGATTGATATTCTAATGTTAAGTTATTTAAAAGCATGATTATGTTGAGATCTTAAATTGATGAGTTGAAGCATGACGGATGATATACGAATGCTATATGATGATGAACGAGTTATTATGATGAAATGCTATATGAGAAATATGGAAATGATGATGACATTATAAGATGAATTATGAGATGAGTGAGATGATGATGATGATGATGATGATGACATGTTTAAGATGTGTTGTTCTATGGCTATGTGAACTTATGTGTGGTATTACTCATGCTTGGTATAAATGTAGACATAGACTTATTATGTTATTTGTGAGTCCTAGAGTCATTTGCTAGGGTCATAGGACGACCCAGTCTCACCGGGTTTATTCCTAATCGAGTCTGATATCATACCATGAGAAAGAAAGAAAGAAAATAATGACATATGAAATGAGACACGACACATGATATATGACATGATGAGATGTTGCTATATAGCATTGAACGCAGCCGGTTCCTGCACTAACGAGCATGGGTGCGGGAGTAGGAGAGAAAGATGCCACTTGGCATTCTGTGCGGTATCCCATTTAATCGCTTTCTGAATAAATATAAACTGTTAGCATGCTTGTGTGTTTAATATTTCTGCACTACATTAGAACATCCTTTATTTAGGTATAGGCATATTATATATCCTCACCGAGGTCTTCAAGGCCCGCATGAGTGGCTCGACCTTGACTCGTGGTATAGTGTCAGGTATTTGATAATTGTTTGTTCCGTGCTTCCATGACGAGGGTTTCTTATGGGACGGTCAGCTGACTAAGAGACTAATTTACCACCAGACTTGACGCTTTGGAGGTTTATACTCGTTATTTTGGTTTTGACCCGGCTCTGCCGAGGCAAGCTGTATCGTCAATTTCCTTTCATTATGTTTTGAAATAAAATTTGGTTTTGAGCGACTTAGTCAAGTAGGACAGGTGCGGGGTACCCAATGGCCCTATCACGAATTTAGGGTGCGAAATCCCTTCTTTGAGCAGTAAAAACTTTGTTTTAAAACTCAACTCGTACTCGAATTGCAACATCCGAACGAAGGTATCCAATCCTTCGAAACATAACCCGAATATTTATATTTGGGCCGTTACAGCTTGAAGATCAGTTTGAGTTTATATTTTATTGATATTTATTCAACTAGTTTCCTCCTTAACAAATTTTGGCGCCGTTGTTGGGGAGGCAATCATTCGCGCCCTAAGCTTTTATTCACGTTCTTTTCTAGTGCTGAATTTGCAGGTTTATGCGATGCTCTGATCGCGAACCTATATTGAAAAGTCTTGACGAGCCCGAATGTTTCATCCACCTTCGAAACAGAGCAATCTGAATCATGGCGAAGAACGAGACACAGGCTCAACTCATTGAGAGACTGAGGAAGGAGATTGAGGACCACAATGCCACTATTGCCAATGAAAGGGCAACTACAGCTGCAGAGAGAGCTCACGCTGATAGAGAGGAGGACGCACATAGACAAGCCCAAGAGAGGCTCAATCAATATCTACAGACGGCGATGCAATACATGCTCCCTCCACTCCACGTGCGTGAATCTGCGATTCTCATTCCTCCCTCTAATTATGAAATTAAAATTAACTTTCTTTCTGAGATTAAACGTAATAGTTTTGAAGGAAGATCTAATGAATGCCCCTTGCAATATATTTCTACTTTTATGGATTTATGTGAGACTATCGCCGATGGCGCAAATTTGGAATATGTTAGACTGAAAATCTTTTCGATGGTCTCTTGCAGGGAAGGCATTGCAATGGCTTGAAAGCTTGGCTCCACGCTCGCTGAGGACGTGGGTAGAGGTGAAAGATGCGTTCCTAAATAAATTATTTCCTCCATCTAAAACGGCGATGCTGCGACAAAGGATCACGGCTTTTAAATAAAAGCCTGGCGAAATATTGCCACATGCATGGGAGAGCTTCAAGGACTTATTGCGATCATTCTTTACGCATGGGCAACTACCTTATGTCATCGAGGAGATCTTCTACAACTCCCTTGATGTGCCGAATAAGGAGAGAATCAACTCATACACCTTCTATCGGTACATTGAGCTTATACCTACGGAGGCCTGGGACACAATTGAGAGGCTTGTCAACTTCGACAACACATATTGGACTGCTGCGGCCTATGAATCAAGGCCTGCCCCATCTATGTCACTTTATGAGCCTCCAAAGGAGATTGATCCGGACGTGCGGCAACAATTCAACAATGATCAGACACGCCTCCTGCAAAAGCAAGTTAGGTTCCTCTTCAACAACCAAGCTTACCGGGAATGCAGGTCTACTAGGCACAACACCAATACCTGCCCACATCTTGAGCAAGTCAGCATTACGGAGACACATAGGGAAGCTAAATGGATGAGAGGCCCTTATGGAGGGGGCAATCAGCAGTATTGGGGGGATCAAAGGTTCTATCAACCTCAGCATCAACAGAGGGATCCCCCACCTTATAGAGCACCAGGGCACCCCGAACGGGAACCAAGGAAAGATGACCTGCAGATCATCCTCGATGAGATGCGAAGGAACCACGCTTAGTTTAAAAAAGCCAATAACTCAGTCCATACTCAGCTGGAAGGCATCAACTCTAGGCTCGGGGAGATTGACGTTTAGAAGAAGAACATGGAGACCCAAATGGGTCAATTGGCTGAACAAATTCCCAAACCGTCCGGATCGCTGCCAGGATCTACTATGCTCAATCTTAAAGGCAAAACTATTGGTCAAATAACGGCTATGAATCTAAGGAGTGGGCGTCAGCTGTGAATGCCCGAGCAAAAAGAGGAGGAGAAAGCTACAGAAGAGGACTCAATATTGACTCACCCAGTCGATATTGACCAAGATGCGGTCGACATCGAGTCCCCTTTACTCGATGTCGATCCAGAAGCCGAACATCACCAGAAATCGACTCCTCTAGTCGATATCGACCAGGCCTTACCCGATATCGACTCAACTCCAGCCGTAGTAAAGAAGAAAGCGTTGCCATTCCCTAAGAAAACTTTGAAGGACCCGGGGGAAAAGAAATTTCAACGCTTCGTGAAGATGCTTCAAGGGCTCAATGTAACAATTCCATTCACTGAAGATCTTCATGAGATGCCATCATATATAAGGTTCCTCAAAGACATACTAGGTAAGAAGTGATCAATTGCTGAGATCGCAGAGGAGTGCAACAAGTTGGAGCTACTAGAAAAGAGGGCAGACCCAGGTAGGTTTTCTATCACTATAGGCTTAGGTCAACACCGATTCAATGCATTATGTGATTTAGGGGCTAGTGTTAGCGTTATTCCACTAACAATATGGTCGAAGGTAAAGATTGGTGCCCTAGAGCCTGTGGATGCTAAACTCGTTATGGCAAACAACATGGTGGTCATTCCAACAGGCATGGTGGATGATGTGCCAGTGCAAGTAGGTAAGTTCTTTGTCCCTGCTGATTTTCTAGTTGTTGATATGGCAGAGGACCCTGCTTGTCCAATTATTTTAGGAAGGCCCTTCTTAGCAACCGTTGATGCAAATATATGCTAAAGGAAAGGATTGCTCTCATTCACCATCAGCGATGAAGTAATAGAGTACGCCTTCAACAAGACGATGAAGAAGAATGAAGGGCCTATGGAAGTAAAATCAATCAAAGGAGTCTACATCGCATGCGGGGAAGCTAAGGTAAAAATATGACCCCCGAAGAGTTAGAGAAGAGGGCCATAGAAGCCCAAGTGGAGGAAATCGTGGCAATCTTGAATGAAGGAACAAAAGCACCACTCAAAATCGATCCAGGTAAGTCGATATCGACTAAAAATGTTCAAGATTCTATGCCAGGTTTTAAGTATGGGGTCGATGTCGGAGCAGACAACTCGAAATCGAGTGCAGCACCCGAAATCGATCAAAATTCAAAGCCGACATCAACTGAACTGGAAGCTGAAGTAGAAAAGAGTCACTCGATATCGAGTCCACCTAGTCGATATCGAGTTGAGCTGATCGAGCCGAATTCCTCCACATCGACAAAACCACCAGGAGCAGAAGACAAGTCGATATCGAGTGACAATAGTCGATATCGATTGGACTCACAGACAAAAAAGGAAAGCTCCGAAAAGGTAAGCCAAGGTATGGATTCCTCTTTCTCAATTTCAATAAAGGATTTATCTCTATTTGGGAGAGGTTTGCCTTGGTATGTGCGCTTGTGCAGGGTACGCAGTGATGATCCGAGCAACTACGACGTAGGAGATAAGGTGTATGTCTCCTAATCAATGGATCATTGGTTTCTGAGTAGATTCAAAACAAAGAAGACGGGTCCCTTTACAGTGAACAAGATCCATCCAGGCGGGATGCAACTGCGAGACAAGAATGGAGTGCTATTTGAGGCCCAGGCTACATGGGCTCTGCAGATGCCGCCTTAGGAGCATGAAAGAAGAAATCGGCCTAGCGACTATAAAGTCTAGAGCTTGTAACAAGACCATTAGTTTTTAGGGTTTGGACATGTTGTTTTGAGACTTAATGTCTGGTTTTGCTTTTTGTTTTTTATTTTCTAATGAATTTCAGAAGAAGAAGCGCAAAAGATGACTCGAAATCGAGTAAAGTACTCGATATCGACGGCGCAAGTCGATTTAGAGAGCTTGTGATCGACAGAGGATCACCCTGAAGCTTAGAATCACCAGGAATCGAGTGAAATTAGTCGATATCGATTGGATCACCCGATATCGACTGCCTCTGCAGACGTCTTCAGCACCTGATTTTCACTAATTTTTAGTAAGTTTCTTTCTTAACCCTAGTTCTTATACAGTGAGGACACTGTAATCTTTAAGTATGGGGTGGGGGAAAGACTTACTTGCATATTTTACACATTATTCGCATATTTCACATTTCTTTTTTCATGTTTATGCATACTTTTTTACATAGATACTTTAGATATGTTTATTTATCTTTATGCATTACAAATAAAAAATTCGCCCCCATCAAAAATTTTGAAATTATTGAATAAGTGTCATGGAAGCTTTTATTAAACTCGACGATGCAAAAGTAGATTCATTAGAGATATAACATGAAATTGCCTAGTAAAGGGAAGTCACAATGAAGTGCAATTTTTTAGAGAAAACCATGAAAGAGAGGTAAAATCTGAAGTTGCTTTTGTCATGTGCATGATAAGATGATGGAGGACTTTATATTTTCCATACATGTGCTCAATTTCATATCCTAGCCTTACCTATGCCAATTTGCATTACACAAGTCGTATATGAGCCTTACATCGTTATTATTGCTCCACATACATTACATATTGCCCATTTTTTATACCTTATACCCTATCCGAAGACTATGTTGAGAATGGATGTCATCTTTGGAGTTGTTATATGGAGTTTGTGCATATTCTTAAAGTTGTTAGCAGGAATGAAAGAAAATTTAAATTATGGAAAATTTAATGAGAGAAAAAATCCGATCACCTCAGGAGATAAAGGTAGATCGACCCTGCTCGTTGAGATGTTAGTTCGGCGAGATGGGACACAAGGTGAGGAGTCCAAAGTACTAAGTATCCGGCGCCATTAATGACACCCATGTTTGTGACTCGCGAGAAGGCAATGCTATGGTTAGAGAGGTAAAATCATTATAGTGAAAAAAGCATTGAGCGAAGAGTGAAAGGTGAGACATATTATGAAGAAGAAATGTGGAATGAAAGTTTGGAAAGAAAGTTTATTTCCCCGGATTGAACACCACATGGCCAAAAATTAGCCCACCTTTAGCCTTTTACCAATCTACTCCTCCATAAGCTTGCAAAAAGTCCTCTTGATTATTAATGCTTTGTCGCGTGAAATTATTTTATGCATATAACCCTCCTTTTGTGAGTATGATGTTGCTTTTATTCACAGGCATGGATTTGTTGACATTAGTACCTTTTCGAGGATGGCCATTGATTGTAGGGACATATAACAATGAATCTATGATGTTGAGGGTTTAGTTTCTTCCCTTGAATGACCGCTAAAAGTATTGCTTGGGGACAAGCAAGCTTAAGTATGGAGTGTTTGATGTGTGCGCAAATTTCCATATTTTTCACATACTTTTACTTCGATTTCTTCTATATTTTCATGCATATTGGTTGGGAAAGCATAAGATTTGTGTAGTTTATGTTTATTTGCCAAATATGGAGGTCTACACGAGTTCTTGTGTTATTTCACAGAAATCGAGGAAAAATTGAAGTGTTTTAGAGAAGAGAAGAAAAGCTGGAAAACTACTCAAAGTCTACTGAGGAGTCGAAATCGACCAAATGACTCGACATCGAGTGCGATTTGAGTGCCAGAAATCGAGCCAGGAGAAGAACAATGTAACTTGACACAGACTGGTCGATATCGACATAAGTTGGTCGATATCGAGTGCCCCGAATCGAGTAAAAGATAGAGATCGAGTGCAAATCCGAGGTCGAGTAGAACTGGCTCGAGATAGAAGAGAAGTGGTCAATATCCACTGAAGCTAGTCGATATTGAGTGACGCTGCAGACAAATCCTACAATTTTTGATAAAATCTTGTCCGAAGGAGTTTACTTCTACATTAAGTCGGGATCTTTTATCTTTCTTATCAAACTTTATATCCTTTAGGGTGAATTCATATTTACCTAAAGTGATTTTAATTATTTACTTTATTTAGTTTTATCTTAGGAATAAAGATAGATTTTCTTATCCTTGGATAGCAAGGTTTGAGATCTATAATTAGAAGTCATTAGGGCTGACTTTTAATCATTCAATTCAATATTCAATTCAGTAGTTAGAGAGAGAGAGGCCGAGTTGAGTAGAAGAGAGCGAGAGCGGATTTTGCCTCGTTCGGTTGTACTCTTTCGGTTGCAATTTCAATTCAAGTTTATTTTCCATGATGATGATGATGTCAATGATGATGAAGCACGAGTAGTTCCCTTACTTCTAGGGTCGGAGCGAGCCCGACGATAGCCATGTAAGTCTATGCATCAAAGGTATGATTTTTATGTGATTCCGTCTTCTATCCTATATGCATGATTCTTCTACGAAAGTAGTAGGCGATCGTTATTTGCATCATTGAAGCGAAAGCCAATCATATTGTGAATTTAGATTAATTATGAAATTGGATAGTAACTCTTAGGGTTTATGCGAGAGCCTCTAAATTGCCGAATTGTTAGTAACGAAGGTTATTTGACGGAAAAGCATTATCTTTCATGAATTTAGCATAAGCTTATATGGTTATCGTTGTGGCATGAAATCCCCGATCTTGGAGGTTCTTTAGTTTATTGTATCTTATAAAAGTCTTGAGTTTTTATTTTGTTCATCTTTCCCTCATCATTCTTAATTTCTTTGGACACTTTTCCGACAAAATTTGGTTACATATACAGTTTCTGCGAAGACTCGAAATCGACTGTAGAGGTCGATATCGAGTGACTGATACGATATCGAGTGCTCTATTCGACGTCGATTGTTGCTTTTGTCTTTTGCAGGAATTTGCTGAAAATCGACTGGAACTGTAGTCGATATGGACTGATCTACTCGATATCGAGTGATCTCTTGGAGTCGAAATCGAACGTGATTGCGAGCTTAGGAACCGCTGACATACCTCCTCGTGGATTCGATCCTGAATACCCTACAACTACATCGGGAGGGATTCTTGTAATTTATTTAAGAAGACTTGGAGATCGGATTGAGTTTATATTTATTGATATTTATTCAACTAGTTTCCCTCTTAACAACATTCATGTTCGAAAGACACGCGATTGCTAAATTTTATTCTCCTTGGAGGCTTGTTTGCATATCCATGTTCGAAAGACACGCGATTTCTAAATTTTATTCTCCTTGGAGGCTTGTTTGCCCATCCGTGTTCGAAAGACACGCGATTGCTAAATTTTATTCTCCTTGGAGGCTTGTTTGCACATCCGTGTTCGAAACACACGCGATTGCTAAATTTTATTCTCCTTGGAGCCTTGTTTACACATCCGTGTTCGAAAGACACGCGATTGCTAAATTTTATTCCCCCTGGAGGCTTGTTTGCACATCCGTGTTCGAAAGACACGCGATTGCTAGATTTTATTATTTGATTGAGTGCAATCATAGTGGATTTGAAACTTTCATTCATATTTATGAAGAGGTAAATCCTTTTCTAGATTCCTGTTGACTCCTATACATGGAAAATTCTACGTCAACAGGTTTCCATTAGTACATAGGTTTCCTACGCAAAATATGCCTTGAGGTTCTTGGTGTTCCATACTTTCGCAAGGATAGCCCCTTTGGAATTATGAAGCTTAAAAGAGCCTCTCTCTACTTCCTGGTGGATAATTGATGTCCATATTTGTACCTCTTTTTATTGCATCTTTTGACTTCATATTTCATTTGATTCCCAAAGAAAAGGTTCCAAATAATGTAAATTTTTGTAGAATGGGCTAACGTGCAAGAAATAGAGTCTGCACAAATTTTGATCTAATTATGTAGGAATTCAATCGAAATTGGAGTCAAAACGAAGAAGCCAAGGAAAGCCGAATAGAGGTCGAAATCGACCCACATGGTCGATATCGACTACAGAACATCGACACAGAACTGAGTGTCGAGACAGACCATACACCAGCAGGAGAAAAGCACTCGATATCGATCTACCAACATCGATATCGACCTAGTCCCAGAAATCGAGTGCAGCTGAGCCCGTTAAGCAGAAACAGAGAGGTCGAAATCGACCACTCTAGTCGATATCGACCAAACTTCGACGCGGGTTGGACACGCTCTTCGAGACGTGGATTGGGAATTCTATCTTCAAAGCCACAGAATATCTTGTAAATTTAGATAGAATACAGCTGAGATTATTTACTTTTTTTACCTTAAAGCTTTATCAAGTTGTTTAGATAGTTACCAAAAGAAAAGATCTATCCTACTTGTTTGGATAGAGTTTATAGTTTAGATAGAAGATACTATCCTTGGATAGCAAGGATTAGTAGCCTATAAATAAAGCCCTAGGGGGCTGGCATTCAAGGATCCAATAAAACACATTCAGATTCCATTCAATAGAGTTAGAGTTAGGAAGAAGCTTTAGGGTTTGGCATTTGCGAAAGCCGACGTTGAGTTGTAAAGTTTCGACGGTTTTAATGCAAGTTTCCTCTTTTATATCAAAGATGTTTCCTACGATGAGGTGCGAGTAGTCTCCCGAAGGTTCTAGGGTCGGGGTGAGCTCGACGTTAGCCATGCGTGCCTGAGGTAAGTGTTAGATGTTGATATCGTTGTGTCTATATCATCTCCTACGATCCTATGTTTAGTCCTAATCGAAAGAAAAGGGATTCATGTTAACAACTTGAGTTATAAACATAAAATTGGTAGAGACAATTAGGTTTATTTGCAAGAGTAATCCTAAGAGTTGGTGTACAGCAAAAGCTCATCCCTCGGGTGAAAAAGCACAATTGTCCATGTTATTTGCCTTATCGCATGCATTGGTTAACGTTGTGGTAAACCCTAATCCTATGAGTTGCTTTTTATATAGTTTATACACATAAAACCACTGTCTTTATTCTATTCATCGCTCCTTATTCATCCTTGAGTCTTCGGCCTTTCTTTGCCGACAAAAAGCTAACAACTTTGCAGGAACCAACATCTATATCGACCGTCAGACATCGATATCGACCACTGTGCTTCATCGACGGTCTTCTGTGTCGACGACGATCATCCTGCATTACTTACTAAGATCCATATCGACCCCCATCCTCGATATCGACCACCCCTGTGTCGACTGGCAGTCTTCTGAGCCAATCGATTTCGGTTACTGACATCGATATCGACCTTCCCTAGTCGATATCGACTGCTTGTTTTTATCTCTCCAAGTCTTCTGTTGCAGAAAGGAATCGACAGCCAAGGTCGAAATCAAGCACCAAGGTCGAGATCGAGGCTTCTGGTCGAACAAAGACGTGAATTTTCCAACGCTACTAGGATCGCGCTAACCTGCCTCCTCGTGGATCGATCCTGACTACCCTTCCACTACAACGGGAGGAAGTCTTGTAATTATTTGCATAGGCTAGGAGTCGGTTTGCATTTATATATCTTTATATTTGTATTTAAGAACTCGACATTCCTCCTATCAACAATAATGTAAGGTCCTTCCCACTTGGGTTCAAGTTTCCCACCTTTTGTGGCTTGTCAAAGGACTAGGTTTTCTTTTTGTAGTGGTCATGTGAAAACACGTTTGTTATATCCTTCGGCCAGTCGTCGTTGATACTCGTTTGCTTTGAGGCAGTTTGTATCTCTTATTTCTTCTCGGAAGTGGAGTCCCAATTCTAATGCCTCATCGTTGGTGTCTTTATTGAAATAATATACCCGGGTTGACGGCACCAATAATTCAACGGGGATGACTACATCCAATCCATATGTCATCGGGAATGGTGTCTCTCTTGTGGAGCTTTTATTGGAAGTTTTGTATGACCATAGGACTAAAGGTAGGATTTCTGCCCATTCTCCTTTTGTGACTCCCAATCTATTCTTGAGAGCATTCAAAATCTGCCGGTTTGTGGTTTCAGCTTGGTTGTTAGATTGCGCATAGGCTACAGATGAGAAACAAAGGTCGACATGACGTCCAGCGCAGAAGTCGCAGATTGTCTCACAATCGAACTGTAGCCCGTGATTAGTAACTATTGCTTGTGGGACCCCAAAATGGTATATCATATTTTTCTAGAGAAACTTGCGGACCTTCTCAGCAGTTATTATAGCCATGGCTTCTGCCTCTACCCACTTCATGAAATAATCAACGATTATAATGATGAAATGAAGTTATTCTAGAGCCCGAGGGAAAGGTCCAAGAATATCCATTCCCCACATCGTGAATGGGCACGGTGCAGAGATGCATTTCAGTGGGTGAGGGGGTTGATGTTTCAAGCAAGCGTGGTTTCGACATGGGTCGCATATATGAATGATCATTTCGGCGTCGGTTCTGAGGGTGGGCCAGTAATATCCCAAGCCTGTGATCTTTGCTACGACGGCTATCCATCCTTGGTGATTTCCTTGGTGAGTCTTCGACCTTTCTTTTTCGACAAAAAGCTAACAACTTTGCAGGAACCAACATCGATATCGACCCCCAGACGTCGATATCGACCTCTGTGCTTCGTCGACGGTCTTCTGTGTCAACGACGATCATCCTGCACGAGTTACTGAGATCAATATCGACCCCCATCCTCGAAATCAACCACCCCTGTGTCGACTGGCAGGCTTTTGAGCCAGTCGATTTCGGTTACTGACATCGATATCGACCTTTCCTAGTCGATATCGACTGCTTGTTTTTGTCTCTGCAGGTCTTATGTTGCAGAAAGGAATCGAGCACCAAGGTCGATATTAAGGCTTCTGGTCGATCAAAGACGTGAGCTTTCCAACGCTACTAGGATCCCACTGACCTGCCTCCTCGTGGATCGATCCTGACTACCCTTCCACTACAACGGGAGGAAGTCTTGTAATTATTTGCATAGGCTAGGAGTCGGTTTGCATTTATATATCTTTATATTTTTATTTAAGAACTCGATATTCCTCCTATTAACAAATTGGCGCCGTTTTCGGGGAGGCAATCAATCGCGCCCTAGTAGTCTATCTCACGCTTCTATCTAGTTTGGCCTTGCAGGTGTATGCGACGCGCTGATCGCCCACCTGAATTCGAAGGAGTAGACGACCCTGAACACTATCTCCATCTAAGGGCCCAAGCTCAGAGAATCATGGCAGACAACAAGACCCGGGCTGAGCTAATTGAGCAACTAAGGAAGCAAATCGAGGATCTAACAACTAAAGAGGCGGCAACTAAAGAGTTTGCAGATAGGGAGGAGGAAGGCCGAATGTGAATAGAAGCCCAAATCCATGCCCTCCCTCAGAATGTTAAGCAATACATGCACCCTGTGCTCTCAGTGTCTGAATCGGCTATCCTTATCCCCCACTCTAATTTTGAGATGAAGCCTAATTTTTTAACTGCGATTAGGCGACGTCAATTTGAGGGGAAACCTAGCGATTGTCATCTTGAGCATATATCTTTATTCCTTGATTTGTGTGATACTATAGCAGATGGCCTAAGCCTTGAATATGTAAAACTAAAGGCTTTTCGTTGGTCTCTCGCAGGGAAAGCTCTAGCAAGGTTGGAGAGATTAGCCCCCTGATCGCTCCGCACGTGGGACGAGGTCAAGGATGCCTTCCTCAACAAATTCTTCCCACCATAAAAGACCGCGATGATGCGCCAGAAGATCACGGCTATTAAACAAAAGCTAGGCGAGTCATTGGCGCAAGCATGAGAGCGCTTTAAGGAGCTGCCGAGGTCCTGCCATACACATGGGTAACCACCCTAGGTCATCCAGCAAATCATCTACAATGCCCTAGACGTAGCAACTAAGGAGAGGATCAACACCTATACCTCCTATGGGTATCTCGAGCTCCTACCACAATAAGCTTGAGATACTATAGAGAGGCTGGTCGAATTTGACAACACCTATGGGACTCCTGTAGCCTCCGACTCAAGGCCTGCCCCATCTATGCCACCTTATGAACCCTCCAAGGAGATTGATCCCGACATCAGAGATCAATTCATGCACAGTCAACTCAGGAGGCTGCAGAAACAAGTCAAATTCCTCTCCGCCAACCAATCCTGCGCCGAATGTGGCTCCGTCAGGCATATCACCACTGAATGCCCCCATACGGAGCAAGTACAACTAGCGGAGACACACTAGGAGGAGCGCTACCTGAGGAATCCCAATCGTCAGGGGTACCAAAACTGGGGAAATCAACCACCACAATACAACCCCAGGGATCCTCCGCCTTATAGAGCTCCAGGCTATCCGGAGAGAGAGCCACGACGAGATGATGTCTAACTCATTCTTGATGAGATGAGAAGGAACCAGGTTGCAAATCAACAATCCAGCAGCGCTATCCAGTACCAACTTTAGGGCCTCAACGCTCGAATGGGGGAGATGGATGCTTGGAAGAGGACGATTGAGACCCAAATGGGTCAACTGGTGGCCTAAATCCCAAAGCAACCCGGCAAACTCCCTGGACAACCACAAGAAAATCCAAGGAGACAAGCCGGGCACATTGCCGCCATCAATCTAAGGAGTGGACGCACGTTGCCCGAGCCAAGGACCGAAGGAGAAGCTGTTGGAAACGCAGTCGATGTCGAACCACAGGTCGATGTCGAGCCCACTACGGAGCACAGAACGGAGCCAGAGAGGCACTCGATATCAAGTGACTAGGTCGATATCGACCACCCTGTCGATGTCGACCTCTCTGGAAATCGACCACAGCTTCAGACACTCCCGAGGTCGACCACCAATGTCGATATCGACCCCCCTGATGTCGATATTGACCTGTCCACGAAGCAGAAATCGACCACTTCACCTCCAAAGCCATCCAAAGCTCTACCCTTTTCTTCCAAGGCACTGCGGGATCCAGGAGACACCAAGTTCAGACGCTTCATGAAGATCCTACAAGGTCTAATTCTGACCATACCACTCACAGAAGCGCTCAATGAGATGCCTACATATATGAGGTTCCTGAAGGACACCCTGTCCAAAAAGAGGCCCATTCTAGAGATCACCGACGAATGCAATTCAATTGAGTTCCCTGAGAAGCGCGGTGATCCAGGCAAGTTCGCAGTAACGGTAGGGGTTGGTAAGCACCAATTCAAAGCCCTTTGTGATCTTGGGGCTAGTGTTAGTTTGATGCCCCTATCAATATGGCAGCAAGTGGGCGTAGGAGCATTGGAGCCCGTCGACATGAAGCTCTATATGGCGGACAACTCCTTTGTGAGACCAACTGGGGTTGTGGATGATGTCCCTGTCAAGGTGGGAAAGTTCTTTATACCCACGGACTTCATCGTGTTGGACATGCCATGCCAGAGGATCCTATTGTGCCTATCATCCTTGGTAGGCCATTCTTAGCAACAGAAATGCCAACATCAATGTGAGGAATGGCACCCTTACATTCACAATCGGCAACGAGGTCGTGGAGTTTCGCTTCAACCCTACAATGAGCGAAACAAAGCAGCTAGAGCAAGTTGTCCTCTCACTGGCTAAGGAGAAGCTTTGCAAATTCTTGTTGGCGAGGACGAAAATAGCAAGCAGGGTCGACATCGATTGGAACCAGTCGATATCGACTGCAGACCTCGATATCGACCAAAACACATCGATATCGAGTGAGACAGATGATTGCCAGAAGCTTAAGTATGGGGTCCCTGACGTCGACATCGACCCCCACATGTCGACATCGACTACAGAACTTGAAATCGATCCTTCTTGGTCGAAATCAATCTCCTCTCAGCCCGAAGATTTCAGTGTCGGGCCTGAACAGGTAAGCCCAAGTACGATTCCTAACCCTCCTCTGTCCATTATTGATAATTCAACTAATGGGAGAGTCAAAGCTCCATGGTTTGCCCATATTGCAAAAGTTAGGTCAAGAAAGAGAAGGAAAGCACCCAATGAAGAAGAACCTAACAAAGAAGAAGCCTTGGTTGTTGAACTTAGCTATTATCACAAGGACCTAGATGATCCAGGAGAAAGCTCAAGCTTGAAGGGTCCCTACCTTAAAGGCTCATAAAGAATTGACGGAGAAGTCGGCCTAGCGACTCAAAAATCTAGAGTTTGTACCTAAAACTTTGATTTTCTTTCATAGAAGGTTTTTAGGGTTTTGATTTTTGGATTCTTAAACTTTTGAAACTGATATGATCCGTGGTTTTATCTATAATTCTAACCAAGATTTCAGGTTACCAGGCAAAAAGAACGACGAAGAAGAAAAGAAGTTATTGTAGAGGCAATCGAAATCGACCAGGCCTGTCGAAATCGACCACCCTAGGGTCGAGCCATCTCATTGAGTCGACATCGAGGACTCAAAAGCAAAAAGCAGAGGTCGATATCGACCATAGCCATCGATATCGACCACCATGTGGCGACCCTCGACTTCACCTTCTTCCTCGACTTCGACAGATGCAGTCGGCATCGACCACTGACATCGACATTGACTTCTGGCATCGACCTAACCTGAAAATCGACCTGAATCCGCAGGTTGCGCTGTGAGTTCTCTCTAACCTTGTTCTTCTTTTAAGACAGTGAGGACACTATATATTTTAAGTATGGGGTGGGGGAAAAACTTTTCCTATGATCATCATTTGGTTTTCTTCTTTGCATTTCATTCATGTTTCAATTTTTGTTCTTGGTTTTACTTCTCTAAAAAAATGTCAAAAAAATCCAAAAAAAAATAGAAAATGTCAAAAAGACAAAAAAATGCATACTTACTTTTTAAGTTTAGTTTTTATACCCTACTTAGACGTCCAATGATAAGAACTCAATAGCTGACTTGATCATGTAAATCCTATGGCATATTTGGATGGTTTACCCTAAGTCCTTAAAATGGTTTTATGTAGATTGTGAACTTGTGATGAAATTGAGCACATATGATCCTAGGCTAAAAAGCAAATCCAACAAAAATTGGCCTTGTGAGAATTTTGGTATATAGGAAGAACATTAAAAACCCCTCTGCTTTCTTGAGTGAATTTACTCTTCCTATGCATCTCTAAATGTTGTGATAGTTATTCAAAGCCAATGCATATATATGTTTATGTTTACAAGAATTAAATGATGGAGGCATCTTTTAAAGCCATTTTTATCCTCTCTTTACCTACCCTACATTATCTATGCTTGAAGCCAGAATATTAGCCTGAGCCTTATATTGCAAACTCCATAAAATTATCCCTAGCCAAATTGAGCCTGACCCCCATTTGGAATTGAGACTTAGATTGGTTAGAATAATGCATTGTGGAAAGAAAAGTGCATACATTTAGTTTTGAGCAAAGGAAATTATGGGATGATATATATTTGCATCTTGTCATATTTTGTAAAAGGATTTTTGGCTCACCATATAAATGCACATTTTTTAGTATTTATTTATTATTTTCGTTCAAAAAAAAAGAAAAAAATCTGAAAAAAGAAATAAAGAATATATATGTATCATGTGCATGAGCCAAATTCCTTAGTTCTTTACTTATTCTATACAAGGTCTATATTTTTAGAGCATATTAAGTGTTTGAAAGTAGGGTTGAAGAGCATTATGGAAAGATGAGTTTGCAAAAAAAAGCATTATGGGAGATTGAGCTTGGAAAGTGCAACATTGTAAGAGTTATGGTTTGGATATTGTAAGTGTTGAGGTTTAGGAGTCTTGATCCCCGAATTTTATAAGCACCACATAGCCAAATAATTCCATACCCTCTAATTCATACCAAGCCCCATTACAACCCCGCCGAAAGAAGTCTTCTTTGAAGTCTTCCATTGAGCGAAAGTCCTCCTGATGGTTCTTATTGCATTTTCCTAATTGGTTGCGAAGTGCATTATTATAAATTGCAATGTTTATGAGATTGTGTATGGAATTGAGTTGAGCGTTGATCTTCATAGCCTAAACATATGAGAGTTGAGTGCAAACACATTATCCCTGTGAGGTTGGATTAAAATTGCATATGCCTATGGATCGCTTAAGTATGTGCTATGATGTTAAATTCACATGCTTTGCTTTGCTACCACTTATGATGTTGCTTTTGACAAGGGCGAAGACTTGAAGGGTGTGTTGTAGGTGTTGGTTATTGCTTGGTTATTGCTAGAGGACAAGCAAGTCTAAGTATGAGGTGTTTTGATGTGCATATTTGTACCTCTTTTTATTGCATCTTTTGACTTCATATTTCATTCGATTCCCAAAGAAAAGGTTCCAAATAATGTAAATTTTTGTAGAATGGGCTAACGTGCAAGAAATAGAGTCTGCACAAGTTTTGATCTAATTATGTAGGAATTCGAGTGAAATTGGAGTCAAAACGAAGAAGTCAAGGAAAGCTGAATAGAGGTCGAAATCGACCCACATGGTCGATATCAACTACAGAACATCGACACAGAACTGAGTGTCGAGAGAGACCATACACCAGCAGGAGAAAAGCACTCGATATCGATCTACCAACATCGATATCGACCTAGTCCCAGAAATTGAGTGAAGCTGAGCCCATCGAGCAGAAACAGAGAGGTCGAAATCGACCACTCTGGTCGATATCGACCATACTTCGACGCAGGTTGGACACGCTCTTCGAGATGCGGATTGGGAATTCTATCTTCAAAGCCACGGAATATCTTGTAAATTTAGATAGAATACAGCTGAGATTATTTACTTTTTTTACCTTAAAGCTTTATCAAGTTGTTTAGATAGTTACCAAAATAAAAGATCTATCCTACTTGTTTGGATAGAGTTTATAGTTTAGATAGAAGATACTATCCTTGGATAGCAAGGATTAGTAGCCTATAAATAAAGCCCTAGGGGGCTGGCATTCAAGGATCCAATAAAACACATTCAGTTTACATTCAATAGAGTTAGAGTTAGGAAGAAACTTTAGGGTTTGGCATTTGCGAAAGCGGACGTTGAGTTGTAAAGATTCAACGATTTTAATGCAAGTTTCCTCTTTTATATCAAAGATGTTTCCTGCGATGAGGTGCGAGTAGTCTCCCGAAGGTTCTAGGGTCGGGGTGAGCCCGACGTTAGCCATGCATGCATGCGGTAAGTGTTAGATGTTGATATCGTTGTGTCTATATCATCTCCTACGATTCTATGTTTAGTCCTAATCGAAAGAAAAGGGATTCATGTTAATAACTTGAGTTATAAACATAAAATTGGTAGAGACAATTAGGTTTATTTGCAAGAGTAATCCTAAGAGTTGGTGTACAGCGAAAGCTCGTCCCTCTGGTGAAATAGCGCAATTGTCCATCTTATTTGCCTTATCGCATGCATTGGTTAACGTTGTGGTCAACCCTAATCCTAGGAGTTGCTTTTTATATAGATTATACACATAAAACCACTGTCTTTATTCTGTTCATCGCTCCTTATTCATCCTTGAGTCTTCGGCCTTTCTTTACTGACAAAAAGCTAACAACTTTGCAGGAACCAACATCGATATCGACCCCCAGACGTCGATATCGACCACTGTGCTTCGTCGACGGTCTTCTGTGTTGACGACGATCATCCTGCACGAGTTACTGAGATCGATATCGACCCCCATCCTCAAAATCGACCAACCCTGTGTCGACTCGCAATCATTTGAGCCAGTCGATTTCGGTTACTGACATCGATATCGACCTTCCCTAGTCGATATCGACTGCTTGTTTTTGTCTCTGCAGGTCTTCTGTTGCAGAAAGGAATCGACGGCCAAGGTCGAAATCGAACACCAAGGTCGAGATCGAGGCTTCTGGTCGACCAAAGACGTGAGCTTTCCAACGCTACTAGGATCCCGCTAACCTGCCTCCTCGTGGATCGATCCTGACTACCCTTTCACTACAACAGGAGGAAGCCTTGTAATTATTTGCATAGGCTAGGAGTCTCTTTGCATTTATATATCTTTATATTTGTATTTAAGAACTTGACATTCCTCCTATCAACAATAATGTAAGTTTCTTCCCACTTGGGTTCAAGTTTCCCACCTTTTGTGGCTTGTCGAAGGACTAGGTTTCCTTTTTGCAGTGGTCATGTGAAAACACGTTTGTTATATCCTTCGGCCAGTCGTCGTTGATACTCGTTTGCTTTGAGGCAGGTTGTATCTCTTCTTTCTTCTCGCAAATGGAGTTCCAATTCTAATGCCTCATTGTTGGTGTCTTTATTGAAATCATATACCCAGGTTGACGGCACCAATAATTCAACGGGGATGACTACATCCAATCCATATGTCATCAGGAATGGTGTCTCTCGTGTGGAGCTTTTATTGGAAGTTCTGTATGACCATAGGACTAAAGGTAGGATTTCTGCCCATTCTCCTTTTGCGACTCCCAATCTATTCTTGAGAGCATTCAAAATCTGCCGGTTTATGGTTTCAGCTCGGTTGTTAGATTGTGCATAGGCTACAGATGAGAAACGAAGGTCGACATGACGTCCAGCGCAGAAGTCGCGGATTGTCTCACAATCAAACTGTAGCCCATGATTAGTAACTATTGCTTGTGGGACCCCAAAATAGCATATCATATTTTTCCAGAGAAACTTGCGGACCTTCTCAACAGTTATTGTAGCCATGGCTTCTGCCTCTACCCACTTCGTGAAATAATCAACGATTATAATGATGAAACGAAGTTGTTCTAGAGCCCGAGGGAAAGGTCCAAAATGTCCATTCCCCACATCACGAATGGGCACGGTGCAGAGATGCATTTCAGTGGGTGTTCGCTACGTGGTGGTAGTGTAGGAGATTCAAATATTTAAAACAATGCACAACTAGGCTAACTCCCTGTCCCAAACAAATAATACAAGAATCCCCTCCCTTGTAGTAGTAGGGTAATTCAAGATCGAATCCACGAGGAGGTATGTCAGCGCTTCCTTTGTTGAACTCACGATCAAAGCTTTCGACCTCAGAAGACACTCGATATTGAGTATACTGGTCGATATCGACCTCAGTTCTGGTCGATTTCCTAGCGCAGTTCCTGCAGAAGACAAAACAGCAAGTCGACGTCGAGCAGAGACCTCGATATCGATGTTAGACCTCGATATCAACCCTTGCAGTCGATTTCGATGCTTATCACAGAAACTGTTTTCGTAACCAATTTGTCGGAAAAGAGTCCGAAGAAAGTAGAATGGGAAAGGAGGATGATCAGAAATAAAACTCGAACTTTGATTTCAATGAATTAAAAAGCTTCCAAAGTTGGGGTTTCATGCCACAACGATAACAATGCAAGTTTTATGCTAAAGTTATGAAATTTAATGCCTTTCCATCAAATAACTTTCGTTACCCACACTTAGGTGATTAGAGGCTCTCGCATAGTTCATAAGAGTTACTATCCAATCCATGAGCAATTCAAGTTCACAATATGAGTGGCTTTCGCTTTAATAATGTAAATAATGAATCTCCCTAACTTTTGTAAAGGATCATGCATGGGGTAGAAGACGGAATCGCATAAAAGTCATACCTTTGATGCACTTACCTCACATTGCTATCGTCGGGCTCACCCCGACCCTAGAAGTGGGTTGACTACTCGCTCCTCATCATGCACATCATCATCATTATTGTTGAAAGAAAGCTACTTTGAATTAAAACTTCGAAAGAAAGTACAACCGAACAAGCCACTCCGCTCTCGCTTTACAACTCCACTCGGCCTCCTCTCTCTCTGTCTCTAATTCTCTGCGTAATTAGATACTTACTTGAATCTAAATTTTTATGCTTAAACTCAGCCCTATTGGCCTCTATTTATAGATGTCGACAAGGACTTGAAACCTTATCTTTATTCTCTAAGATAAACTAAAACAAAGTAAAAAGCTAAAACTCCATGGTAACTCAGCCTCCATCTGATAAATCTCGAGTTGATGATAGGAAATCTCGACCTTTGGATAGACGTTGCAAGCTTTGGATAGAATTCTATCAAAATCGGAGTCGGATTCCTCTGCTGGCATGGTCGATATCGACCCTAGACATCGATATCGACCCCTTCAAAACTTTATCTCGAGCTTCTCCTTCTCCTACTCGAACTGGCACTCGACTTCTATCAATTTGGTCGATATGGAAGCCTCGATATCGACCTTCAGACGTCGATATCGACCTCTCTGTGTCGACGTGCTCTGTTTCATTTCTTGCTCGATTCCTATGTCTCTGATGCACTCGATGTCGAGGTCCTTAGTTGATTTCGACCTCTTCAGAAGACTTCGAGTTCTTTTTTCGCTCTTTCAAATCCGTCATTTTTATCCTGTTTTCTGCGAAATCACATAGAAACTCATGCAAACCCATATAATTGACATTTAAGCGTAAACTACACTATTCCCATGTTTTCCCATTAATATGCATGCAAAAGACAAGTAAAATGGACTTTTATGTGCATAGAAAATATGGCAATTTGCGCGCACATCAAACACCCCATACTTAAGCTTGCTTGTCCCCAAGCAATACCTTTAATGGTCATTCAGGGGAAGAAAGTAAACCCTCAACATCATAGATTCATTTTTCATATGTCCCTACAATCAATTGCCATCCTCGATAAGGTACTTATGTCAACCAAGTCCATGCCTGTGCATAAAAGCAATTTCATATAAAAGGAGGTAATATGCAAAAACAATTTTAGCTACATAGCATTAATAATCAAGAGGACTTTTGCAAGCTTGTGAGAAATAGATTGGTAAAAGGCTAAAGGTGGGCTAACATTTGGCCATGTGGTGTTAAATCCGGGAAATCATACTTTCTTTCCAAAACATTCCACATTCCTTCTTCATAATGTCTCACCTTTCACTCATCGCTCAATGCTTTTATTCAATATAATGTTTTTACCTCTCTAACCTTAGCACTGCCTTCTCGCGAGTCGCAAACATGGGTGTCATGAATGGCCCCGGATACTTAGTACTTTGGACTCCTCACCTTGTGTCCCATCTCGCTGAACTAACATCTCAACGAGCAGGGTCGACCTACCTTTATCTCCTGAGGTGATCGGATTTTTTTTTCGCTCATTAAATTTTCCATATTTTAGAAATTTTTTCATTCCTGCCAACAACTTCATAAATAATGCACAACTCCATACAACTCCAAAGATGACATCCATTCTTGAACTTTGTCCCCGGATAGGGTATAAGGTATAGAATGGGCAATATGTATATATGTGGAGCAATAATGATCATGATAAGGCTCATATATAGCTTTGTGACTTTTGCAAATATGCATAGGTAAGGCTAGGATATGAACTTTGCTTGTATGGAATTTTTCGTAAAAAGTCCTCCATCATCTTATCATGCACATGTCAAAAGCAACTTCAAATTTTTCATCTCCTTTTTGTTTTCTTCTTTTTGCACTTCATTGGGACTTCCCTTAACTAGGCAATCTCATATTATATCTCTAATGAATCTAATTTTGCATCATAGTGCTCTTTTTTACACTTCCATAACTCTTTCTAAATTTTTCAAAAAATTTTGATGGGGGTCATTTTTTTTTTCTCGAAATAAAAACTAAATATGCATTAAAATAAATATGCAAATCTAAACTAAGTATGAATATGCAAGTAATGGGGGTCATATTTTTTTTTTCGAAATAAAAACTAAATATGCATTAAAATAAATATGCAAATCTAAACTAAGTATGAATATGCAAGTAAGCCTTTCCCCCACCCCATACTTAAAATTTACAGTTTCCTCACTGTATTAGAACTATGGTTAAGAAGAAAACTTACTAAACCGTCAAAAATGTCAGGAGTCGAAGAAGACAGCAGGCAGGGTTGTTATCGACCCTTAACATCGATATCGAGGTTCTGGCTCAGGCTTCAGGGTGATCCGGCCTCGATCACAAACCCTATTTAGGTCGACCTTGAGGTCGATGTCGATGTCAGACATCGATTTCGATGCCCTCTCAGTGTGCTTTTCTCTTTCCTGCAACTTGTTAATAAACATAAAACAAAAACAAAATATGCAAAACAATAAAGAGTCTCAACCCAAAGAAAAAGTGTCTAAAAATTAAAACTAAGTCTTTGTTACAAGCTCTAGATTTTTAAGTCGCTAGGCCGACTTCCTCCTTCGCGCTTCTCAAGGCGGCATCTGCAGAGCCCATGTGGCTTGGGTCTCAAATATGACTCCTTTCTTGTCACGCAGCTGCATTCCGCCGGGATGGATCTGATTCACCGTGAATGGTCCTAAGTTCTTATCCTTGAATCTTGTAGGGAACCAATGGTCCTTAGATTTGGCAACATAGACCTTGTCTCCTATCTCATATTGGCTTGAATCATCATCGGATACCCTACACAAGCGCACATGCCAAGGGACACCTCTTCCAAATAATGATAAATCCTTAATTGAAATGGAACAAGAGGAATCCGTAGCTTGACTTACCTTTTTCTCAGTCTGTGGCTCAGGTCGATGTCGATGTTCAGAGGTCGATATCGACCTCTGTTGTACTCCTGGAGGATCAGTCGATTTGGAGAGTTTTGGCTCGATATGATCAGGTCGATTTCGACCCTCAGAGATCGATATCGAGGTCTCCTTTCCTCCCTTCTCAGCGCTGATGGTGGTCGATTTCAATAGGGCATAGTCGATATCGACCTTTAACCCCGATTTTGATGTTTCCTCTTCTCCTTCGTCGACCCCATACTTAAGACCTGGCACAAAATCTTGAACATTAGTGGTCGATATCGACTTACCTGGGTCGATTTCGATGTTCTGTTGGGCTCCTTCATTCAAGATTGCCACAACTTCCTCCACTTGGGCTTCTATGGCCCTCTTCTCAAGCTCCTCCTGTGTCATACTTCTTACCTTTGCTTCTCCACATGCACTATAGACACTATTGATGGCCTTTATCTCCATTGGCCCTTGATTTTTCACCGTCTTGTTGAAGGCATACTCTATCACTTCGTCGCTAATTGTGAAGGAGAGCAATCCTTTCTTTACGCTGATGTTGGCATCGACGGCTGCTAGGAATGGCCTACCTAAAATAATTGGACAAGCAGGGTCCTCCGCTATATCAACAACTAGGAAATCAGCAGGGACAAAGAATTTACCTACTTGTACTGGCACATCCGTCACTATCCCAGTTGGAATCACTACCGTATTGTTAGCCATGTACAATGTTGCATCTACGGGCTCCAGAGGACCTATCTTTACCTTGTGCCAAATGGTTAGTGGCATCATGCTAACGCTAGCTCCAAAGTCAACTAAAGCATTGAATTTGAATTGACCTAGACCTATAGCGATAGAAAACTTACCTGGGTCCGCCCGCTTTTGTGGTAGCTCTAACCTCTTGCACTCCTCTGCGATCTCAGAGAGCGATCGCTTCTTACCCGAGATGTCCTTAAGGAACCTTACATAAGATGGCATCTCGTGAAGTGCCTTTGTGAATGGTATAGAGACATTAAGTCCTTGGAGCATCTTCACGAACCGTTGGAACTTCTTTTCCATTGGGTCCTTAATCATCTTTCTAGATGGGAATGGCAACACCCTTTTCCTTCCTGCGGCTGCAGTGAGGTCGACATCGACATCAGTAGGGTTGATATCGACTGGAGGAGTCGATTTCTGTGGTGACGCAGTATCAGGGTCGACATCGACAGGAAGGTCGACATCGAGGTCACCTTGGTCGATATCTACAGGGGGAGTCGATATCGACGTCTATTCTGGCTCCTTCTCCTTCGCTTTTTGCTCGGACATTTGTAATTGACGCCCACTCCTTAGGTTTACTGCCGCAATATGACCAGTGGTTTTGCCCTTTTGGTTGGGCACAGTGGATCCAGGGAGTGATCCTGACACTTTGGGTATTGCTTTCGCCAATTGACTCATTTGAGTCTCCGTGTTGCGCTTCCAAACGTCGATCTCCCCAAGTCTAGAATTGATGCCCTGCAGCTGAGTATGGACGGAGTTGTTGGCCTGTTTGAACTCAGCGTGATTTCTCCGCATTTCATCAAGAATGATTTGCAGGTCATCCTTCCTTGTCTCTCGCTCAGGGTGCCCTGGTGCTCTATATGGTGGGGGATCCCTTTGTTGATAGAACCTTTGATCACCCCAATATTGTTGATTGCCCCCTCCATAGGAGCCTCTCGTCCACTTAACCTCTTCATGTTGTTCCGCCATGGATACTTGCTCAGTATGTGGACAGGCATTAGTGTTATGCCTTGTTGAGCCACACTCCTGACAAGGTTGATTGTTGCTGAGGAACCTTACTTGCTTTTGAAGGCGGCGTGTTTGATCGTTATGGAATTGTTACCGCACATCAGGATCTATCTCCTTTGGAGGCTCATATAGTGGCATAGATGGGGTAGGCCTTGCATCATAGGCCGCAGCAACCCCATATGTGTTCTCAAAGTTCATGAGCCTCTCGATGGTTTCCCATGCCTCCGTTGGTGTAAGCTCAATGTACTGATAGGAGATATATGAATTGATCCTCTCCTTATTCGGCGCATCAAGGGCATTATAAAAGATCTCCTGGATGACATATGGAAGTTGCCCATGCGTCGGGCATGATCTCAGCAAGTCCTTAAATCGCTCCCACGCCTGTGCTAGGGTTTCACCTGGCTTTTGTTTGAAAGCCGTGATCCTTTGTCGCAGCATCGCTGTTTTAGAAGGTGGGAAGAATTTGTTCAAGAATGCATCTTTCACCTCCGCCCATGTCCTCAGCGAGCGTGGAGCCAAACTTTTAAGCCACTGTAATGCCTTCCCTGCCAAAGACCATCGAAAAGATTTTAATCGTACATACTCTAAATTCACTCCATCAGCAACTGTCTCACATAAGTCCATAAAAGTAGAGATGTGTTGCAGGGGGCATTCATTAGGTCTTCCTTCAAAAATATTTCTTTTTATCTCAGATAGGAAGTTAATTTTTATTTCATAGTTGGAGTGAGGAATTAAAATAGCGGATTCAGGAACATGAAGCGGCGGATGCATGTATTGCATTGCCGTCTGTGGATACTGATTTAGCCGCTCTTGGGCTTGTCTACGCGCATCCTCCTCCCTATCAGCACGGGCTCGCTCAGTAGCAGCGGCGGCCCTTTCAGCAGCGATTGTAGCATTGTGGTCCTCGATTTCCTTCCTCAACTGCTCTATGGTTTCGGCCTGTGTTTCGTTGTCAGCCATGATGCGAATAGATTTATTGCAAAGATGGTAGAAACGTTCAGGCTCGTTGATTGGTTCCAAGATAGGTCCACGATCAGAACGTCCCATAAACTTGCAGAATAAGATCAAAAGATCGTGATTAACTTAGGTGGCGATTGATTGCCTCCCCGGCAACGGCGCCAATTTGTTCGCTACGTGGTGGTAGTGTAGGGGATTCAAATATTTAAAACAATGCACAACTAGGCTAACTCCCTGTCCCAAACAAATAATACAAGAATCCCCTCCCTTGTAGTAGTAGGGTAATTCAAGATCGAATCCACGAGGAGGTATGTCAGCGCTTCCTTTGTTGAACTCACGATCAAAGCTTTCGACCTCAAAAGACACTCGATATCGAGTATACTGGTCGATATCGACCTCAGTTCTGGTCGATTTCCTAGCGCAGTTCCTGCAGAAGACAAAACAACAAGTCGACGTCGAGCAGAGACCTCGATATCGATGTTAGACCTCGATATCGACCCTTGCAGTCGATTTCGATGCTTATCACAGAAACTGTTTTCGTAACCAATTTGTCGGAAAAGAGTCCGAAGAAAGTAGAATGGGAAAGGAGGATGATCAGAAATAAAACTCGAACTTTGATTTCAATGAATTAAAAAGCTTCCAAAGTTGGGGTTTCATGCCACAACGATAACAATGCAAGTTTTATGCTAAAGTTATGAAATTTAATGCCTTTCCGTCAAATAACTTTCGTTACCCACACTTAGGTGATTAGAGGCTCTCGCATAGTTCATAAGAGTTACTATCCAATCCATGAGCAATTCAAGTTCACAATATGAGTGGCTTTCGCTTTAATAATGTAAATAATGAATCTCCCTAACTTTTGTAAAGGATCATGCATGGGGTAGAAGACGGAATCGCATAAAAGTCATACCTTTGATGCACTTACCTCACATTGCTATCGTCGGGCTCACCCCGACCCTAAATTGGGTTGACTACTCACTCCTCATCATGCACATCATCATCATTATTGTTGAAAGAAAGCTACTTTGAATTAAAACTTCGAAAGAAAGTACAACCGAACAAGCCACTCCGCTCTCGCTTTACAACTCCACTCGGCCTCCTCTCTCTCTCTCTCTCTATAATTCTCTGCGTAATTAGATGCTTACTTGACTCTAAATTTTTATGCTTAAACTCAGCCCTATTGGCCACTATTTATAGATGTCGACAAGGACTTGAAACCTTATATTTATTCTCTAAGATAAAACTAAAACAAAGTAAAAAGCTAAAACTCCATGGTAACTCAGCCTCCATTTGATAAATCTCGTGTTGATGATAGGAAATCTCGACCTTTGGATAGACGTTGCAAGCTTCGAATAGAATTCTATCAAAATCGGAGTCGGATTCCTCTGCTGGCATGGTCGATGTCGACCCTAGACATCGATATCGACCCCTTCAAAACTTTATCTCGAGCTTCTCCTTCTCCTACTCGAACTGGCACTCGACTTCTATCAATTTGGTCGATATGGAAGCCTCGATATCGACCTTCAGACGTCGATATCGACCTCTCTGTGTCGACGTGCTCTGTTTCATTTCTTGCTCGATTCCTATGTCTCTGATGCACTCGATGTCGAGGTCCCCAGTCGATTTCGACCTCTTCAAAAGACTTCGAGTTCTTTTTCCGCTCTTTCAAATCCGTCATTTTTATCCTGTTTTCTGCGAAATCACATAGAAACTCATGCAAACCTATATAATTGACATTTAAGCATAAACTACACTATTCCCATGTTTTCCCATTAATATGCATGCAAAAGACAAGTAAAATGGACTTTTATGTGCATAGAAAATATGGCAATTTGCGCGCACATCAGTGGGTGAGGGGGTTGATGTTTCAAGCAAGCGTGGTGTTGACATGAGTCACATATGTGAATGATCATTTCAGCGTCGGTTCTAAGAGTGGGCCAGTAATATCCCAAGCGTGTGATCTTTGCTACGGCGGCTCTCCATCCTTGGTGATTTCCACATATGCCCATGTGTAGTTCGCGGATGAGAGTTTAGCCTTCTTGATGGGATACATAGAGGAGGTTGGGGAGGTAAAATCCTCTTTTGTGTAGTCGTCTGTCTCTGACTCAAAAATGGGATGCCCGTTTCCTAATATCCGGTTCTCCTGGTAAAGTTATCTCTGTTATCCTATTGTTGATGTACTGTAGAAAAGGGTCTCGCCAGTCTCCCATGGATATTTTGAAGACTCCCTGATGGATTCCCCTAGTGTGCTTTCACTCGATAATAACTCGATCACCAAGATCGAGTGGTAGGGTGGTTCCTATCCTATCCATGATGTCGGCACTCTCATTTTTCTCGCGAGGAATAGAGGAAATAGAGCAGCGGCCGAAGGCGGCTGTTAATGTTTGTATGCGAGCCAAATATTCGGGCAACATTCCCGTCTTTGCGTCATATTCTCCTTTTATTTGTTGTGCAATTACTTCTAATCTGTAAAGATTTGGACCTGTCTTGCTCCGCTAACAAGTGCTTCGTATTCCGCCTTATTATTGGTGGCTTTGAATAGGAGCTGGAAAGACAGGTCAGTGATTTTGCCGTTCGGACTTGAGATCTTCACTCCGGCCCTACTGCCGCCTGTAGATATTAATTTGTCGACATGGATGACCCAATCTTCTCCTTCGCGATCTTGAGATTCTGTAAAGGTCGCTTCAACCACAAAATCAGCCAGGGCTTGGGCTAAGTGAGCCCTTCGAGGTTTGAAATGGATTTCAAAATCTGAGATTTCTACCGCCCATTTCACCATCCTTCTAGAGAGTGATGGTGAATGAAGAATTTGATGTTGAGGAAGGTCATAAAGTACTTCAATGGTGTGGGCTTGAAAGTAGGGTCTCAATCGTCTTGCCGCGAAGATGACTGTTAAGGCCATCTTTTCGATGGGGGTATATCTGGACTCGACGGGTTGTATTACTCTACTGACGAAGTAGATAGGGAATTTGGATTCTCGTGTGAGCACAGTGCTAATGGAGGTTGACCCAACAACGAGGTAGAGTTGGAGAATCTCGTGTTCGCAGGGATAGTGGAGGGTAGGAAGTGCCTCGAGGTATTCCTTCATGCTCTTGAAAGCTTTGTCTAGAACTGAGCTCCATTTCATAGGTCCTTTCTTCTTCAGTTGTTCGAAGAAAGGTAGAGAGTGATCTGCTAGTCGCGAGCAAAATCTGCTTAAGTAATTCAAAGACCCATTGAGCTTCTAGATGTCCTTTAGTGTTTTTTGGGGGGGGGGGGGGTCATATCGAGTATCGTTTGCACTTTAGAAGGGTTGACATCAATGCCTCGATGGCTAATCATGAAGCCCAAGAATTTTCCTGAGTCGATTCCGAATACACATTCCTTTGGGTTTAAACAGACGTGATTTAATCTAAGTGTGTCGATGGTTTCCGGGAGGTCCGTGGGATGATCTTCTTTCTTTAAGCTCTTGATCACAATATCATCGATATGCACCGCGATGTTTCTCCCGAGTTGGGGCCGAAAAACTTCTTTTCTTAACAAGTACCACGTTTGATAGCCAGGTTGAGTCATTGATTTCGCGAATGAATCCGACTTGTATAAGTTTGTCGACCTCTTGCTTGGCTGCTTTGGCTTTTCCTAATGCCATCTTTCTTTTCTTTTGGCATATAGGCTTTGCGTCATGAGTGAGTCTGAGGGAGTGCTCTCAGATTTTACGGGGAAAAGTCTTGGGGTGACCATGCGAAGACATCTCGTGATTCTTTCATAATCGCTTTAATGCGGTCTATAGTGTATTTCTCTAAGTTGTGACCGTGATACAATGCCTCTGCTTTATTTATGAATGAAAAAAGGCTATTTTTTCCTCGATAACTTTTTCCGCCATATTCCCAGGTCGTACTTCCAAATCGGCTTCGGTTTTCACCGAAGTGGCTTCTTGGTCGTCATTATCGGCCATTTCTGATTTCAAGGATCCCTGGTTTTGTTCGTTGATCGCGAAGACTCTCCCGTGTCCTTTTTTGATTGATGCTAAGTAGCAAATCCTACTTTTTTATTGTTCCCCATGGGCTTTTCCTACTTTTCCATCCACGCATGGGAACTTAACACCGAAATGGTAGACCGAGCAGGCTATCTGGAATTTGAAAAGGCTGACCCGGCCCATAATAGCATTGTAAATAGATGGTAAGCATACCACTGTGAATTCTACCATGTGAGTTCTTTGGTTTGGTGATGTCCCAAAAGTCAAGGCTAGCTCAATTGTTCCGGCTACTTCAACTTCGTCTCCTGAAAAAGAGATGAGCTTCCTTGAGTAACTATGCAAAGCGCTCTCTTCTATACCCAACTGCTCGAAGGCGTTCCAATATAAGACATCCACCGAGGAGCCAGTGTCTATTAATACACACTTGACTTTCTTAGTTCCTAGTTGTACATGGATTACTAAGGGATCCGAGTGTGGCATCCTAAGATCGCGAGCATCATAGAAGCACACCCCTCCCTCTTCCTCTTGGTGTGTAAGGGGGGTTAAATGGTCGCGGAGGTACCGTAGGTAGATGAGGAGCCATGGGAGGAGCACAAATTTGCAAGGGCATGTCTTTCAGGGGCGAAGCTGGTGGAATCTCATACACAGGCGGGTGCACTATTTGAGGGTGTGCCAACATCGTGTTTGCTGGAGCTACAGGCAGATTTGGACCTGCCTATTGTTTGTATTGTACTTCATTACGAGGAAGGTGTTGTGGGGCGGTGGGGTGCTTCCATCGAGGATTATTGTGTGGCGGATGGTCTGGTCCTCCTTTTCCGCGAAACTTGTTGGCTATTTTGTGAAACAAAGAAGGCTTTGTTTCATTTGATCGTGAACTTGATCGTGCGGCCTCCATAGCATGAATTTGCAATGTTACAAGGTGGCGCAGCTAGTCGTAGTTCTCGGACTCCTTTTTGAACAAGTAGGTTTTAAAATCTCCTTCAGCCAAGTTGCCCATTAAGATGGTACTGGCGGATTCTTGGCCGAACTTCGGGATTTGAACGACCATGGTGGTGAAACGACTAAAGAAACTTCCCAGGGACTCGGAAGGCTCTTGTTTGATGGATTTGAGATCCAACATGGTGCGCTTTCGTGTGCAAGCACTGCCGAAATGGGTGAAAAAGATGTTGGATAGTTGGGAAAAACTATTTATGGATGACCGAGTCAAATTGGTGAACCATGTCAGGGCTACTCCACTAAGGGTAGATGGGAATGATCGGCAGAACATGGCGTCATTATTTTCATTCATTCCCATTGAAGTCGTGAATTGGTTCAAGTGATCGTGAGGATCAGAATCCCTTTTGTATTTTGCGATAGATACGTCTCTCCATCTTTTAGGGACGGGAGCTTCGCGTATTGCTTTGCAGAAGGCAAAGGGGAACGCAGACTCGTCTTTATGGATTGGATCTGGGACTTCTGAAGAGTTGGATCGTGAAGAAGTATCCATTGCATTGTTATCGCGGGTCCTTTTATCCATATTATCATTATCGCGATTTTGTTCAGGGTTTGGCAAATCGTCAGCGGGGTTGGGGAAGTGGTTGAACGTGGTAGGGATGGGGCCCTATTGCTGGCAGTAGCTATATGGATCATACTGAGGTTGAGCTATGTTTGCGGGTTATCCGTAAAAAGGATTCTGAGGATAGTTACCCGCGAAGTATGGATATGGGGGGTACCCTCCCCAAGTCCCGTACTGACCAAATGGATGAGGAGGGGCAGCATTACAGAAGGGTTATTGGGGAATGTCCTCACCCCGCTGATAAGGAGTCTCCGCATTGGGAGGGCCATTGAGGCTTATTTCGTTGGTCTATCCTTCGTCATGATGTTAATTCCAAATTCTTCACCGAACAATGTGAAGTTCATAGTTTCTGCGAAAGGTTAGTGCAAAGAGTAAAAATGAGATTATCACGAGGAGTAGGAAAATCATAATTTAGAAATAATAAATAATAAATAATAAGTAATAAATAATAAATAATAAATAATATATAATATATAATAAATAATATATAATATATAATATATAATATATAATATATAATATATAATATATAATATATAATATATAATATATAATATATAATATATAATATATAATATATAATATATAATATATAATATATAATATATAATATATAATATATAATATATAATATATAATATATAATATATAATATATAATATATAATATATAATATATAATATAATATATATATATATATATATATATATATATATATATATATATATATATATATATATATATGCTTGGCATGTACCTCTCCTACTCCCGCACCCATGCTCGTTAGTGCAGGAACCGACCGCGTTTTCTACTGCCGCACCCATGCTCGTTAGGGCGGGAACCGGCCGCGTTCAATACCATAACATAAAGTCTGACTCGATGAGGAAAAAGTCCAATGAGACTGGACTGGACTGTCCTATGACCCTAGCAAATGACTCTAGGACTCACAATTTAATGGTCGTTCTACAATACGCAAAGAGAATACGAATGCTCGGTTAATTCTGCAACCTTAGCATGCTACTACATGAATATGCACGATGCAACACCTACACATTATATGAAACATCAGGCATGAGGTTCTAACTTGAGTAAGCCCCGGAGGACTTACCTAGAGAAGCGCAGAATCCAAGCAACCACACGGTAATAGCAAGTCCAGACATATCAGAGATGACCTAGTAATTCAATAACTAATTTAATAAGTCTAAGTCTAACTTTCACAAGGCATATCCATAACACACAGAATTAAGATACAAATAAATCATATACGTTAACCATCTCGTCATCCTTAACATTAACATCTCAACTCAATTTCTCATCTCGTCTCAACTCATCTCAACTCTTCTCAACGCATTTCCAATTAGTTCATCTCCTCACTTTCCTTAATCATTTTCATAAATCAACTCATAATTCCAACATATCAAATCATGCTTCAATTTCATATATATTCATATCTCAACTCATATAAGTCTCAAGCAAAGTCCATCAATCATTTTACCAAGTCAAGTTGCAAGCTACCAGTCAAAAGTTTCTAAAAGTCCATTTGATCTCAAATTAAGTCAAACCGTTCGTTAAAACAATTTATTCTAAATTAATACTTAACCAATTCCGATATCAAAGCATTTAAATCTTTAAACCAATTTCACAATATTACATTAATAAAATGTCCGACATAAGTTAATACATTTTAAAACCATTATCTTAAAGCTTTAATCATTTCCTACACTTGAGTAAATATTTCAAATAAATAATATATACATATTAAATCAAACCTTTTTAAATGCCAACACTTAACCCATCCAATAAGTTCGTAATAATTAATCCAGAAATGAATTAAATAATAATTGATCAACTAATGAACAATTCATCAAGTAAATAAATAGTAATAACTAAATAATTAAATAACAGCGGAATAAAAATAATAAATAAATAATTGAATAAACTAACCCCCAAAACCGGACAAGGTTTTTCTGAAAACCGAACCGAACCCAATTTCTTTAACCAAACCAGACCAATTCTTCCTCCCATTTCCTGAATTTAACCCAACCAAAATTACGCCCAAAACTAACACACTCTATTTAACCCCAATTCGGCCCATTTTCTCCCCAAACAGCCCAACTCTCATCAGCCCAACCCTTATCCCTCATACTACTTCCAAAAAAAAAAACAAATAGAATAAAACTAGTTCAGTACCCGCACCTTTTGCGGGCGTTTTTTTAGTTTATAATAGTTATATGTGTATCAGTGTATGTAACCCTATATATATGTATATCATGCACACCATGGAATTTGTTTTAAGTTTTATCAATTAACAACTAACAATTCTTATCAACTAATAACAAACAAATCACAACATATCTTTCATTTTTTATAGCAACTAACCACCACAAATTCTACACCATATCTTTTTTGTTTTTGGCAAGCAATTAATTTAATTTGCATTTTATTTTTATTATTAATCTAATTAATTTAATTTGCAATTAATCTAATTAACAAATCCTAATAAATTAACAAACTCTATATATAAAAATTGAAAAAAAAACCTACTTTAAAGGAGAAGCCGCATTAGTTGATATTGATTATATATTGATAATGTTGATAATGTCTTATAATTCACGATGAACATTCACTTCACCACCTGTGATTATAAAATCATCACCTACATGGGAGAAATGAGAGGAAAAACATAATTGGTGCAAAACAATACAAGATTTTTTTATGGCCAATTACAAATCGTTATTTCTTTTGAGACTTGATTATCTTTTATGAAAGTTGCAACTGGCAATTTAGAAACAGAACTTGGAGACTTGATTTCATCTTCGGTGACAATAGTCACTGAAACATCTAAACTACGAAATCAAAATTTATTAACATTCTCGGAATAATTTCTTCAAATTGGTTGGTGACTATCTTCAAGACCATTGTGAAATTCCTCGATGACATCTTCATCGTCCTATATATTCATGGGAATGTATCTACAACAAAACATATAAACATATATTAGTTTAGGTGAATATATTAATCAATATATATGCGAAGGTAGCTACGGTAGTGGCGAAGCACTACTGAGCAATTCACGTATCACTTGATACGGACGACTTCTTTTTTTCCGCCAGACCACACACCTCCGATCGAGCTACGAGCACGAGTAGGTAAGGTAGGCGGCTGGGCTGCCTTTTCAATCAATCTCCGGCCGCTCAGTGCCGCAACTAACCCATGAATGAATAAATTTATCTCCATTATATTTGGATCAACGAAAATTCTTGTACTAATCATTATTCATCAAAATTACAGTACATGTAGTCCAATGTATGAAAAAAATAATATGTCATCCGAGTTGTACAATATTGATGTTAATAAAAGAATCGTCTTTAAATACTAACTATCATGGTGGGTCAAAATTTGTTCAAATTGGATAATCAACGTGGATTCACCTGGTATCATACTTTTATCGTTTAATGCCAATGACACAATTCGAGGGTTAAGATGTACCTATCTATTCCCCGATCAAAATATTTTACATAGATGAAAACTTGTAATTTCTCATAACAAAAATATCATATACGAAAAACACACGTAAAAATTAAATATCTAACGCACCTCTCCTTTTCACATTTCTATTGTTGTTGTCTATGGGCGCCTTGTCTTTCTTATTTGACATCACGTCAGATATAATCTAAGCTTTGAAAATGCGGTTTTCGTAAGGCAAAAAGTTCTCCTGCAGAGAGTCGGATGAGGAGAGACTTGCATGACACCAAATCAATATATGTATATATGAGATAAGATTGCATAATTGATTTTTCTAATATTTTAATTAGTTAAGTAATAATCAATTAGATTTGTTTACTTAATTAGATAAGGTAGAATCTTTACTTAATTAAATTTTCTAATTTATTAAGATTCGGTTATATCCTACTTTTATATATATATATATGAGATAAGATTTTCTAACTAACTACGGCAATTGATTTTTCTAATATTTTAATTATTTAAGTAATAATTACGTAGATTTGATTACTTAATTAGATAAGGTATAATCTTTACTTAATTAGATTTCTAACTAAAAAATCTTAACAATTACTATAACAAATTCTACTAATTAAAAAATCCTATAACAAAAAAAAAATTAAAATTCCTACTTTAAAGAAGAAGCCGCCACATGGGTTAGGCGACTTCTCCTTTAGTATTATAATATTGATTAAAAAAAGGAGACGGGACGCACATGGAGCCCTTCTCCTTCTTCCTTTGGAGTTCGCCCCTACTGCTCACCATTTAGAACCGAGCCACCGAGGCCACGCCATTGCTGCCCACACCGCCCTCACTCTCGTCCGCTCGCCACTTTCTCTTGCTCCCACTCACCTCTCGTCCCCGCTCAGCCTCGTCCTCACCACTCCGACCTCACTCCCCCGATGCGCTCGTTCTCGCACCCTCAAGCTCGCCGAAGCTCGAGCCCACCCTTTTTCCCTCCGACCCGCTCCCACACTCTCCCTCTCTCTCCTTATGCCATCTCAAACGAAACTAAATAGAAAACGAATTGAAAAGGGGGGTGGGTGCTCACCAAAGGGGATCGAGGCTTGTCGGAGGTTCGAACGGAGCTATTCGGGGCTCGGTGGTGGCTACTCCTTCAGCTCCTAGATGCTGCTCTTGGGCGGACCTGGGCTTGCTTGGGACGTCGAGGGGGAAGTTGCTCAGGCTGCTCGACAAAAAGGGGAGGAAGGAGGAAGGTGCCGTTGGTGTTTGGTGGTTTTGTTGCTTTCACTTCGAAGGACAGAGGAGCTAGAGGGAGGAAAGGTGCGGCTTGGCCCTAGGTAAAACATAGTAGGGTGGGGCTTGAGGAGAAAGGGAAGAACGGGAGGAATGAGGGGCTTGGATTTGTGTGTTTGGGGTCTGAACTAGTAAGGGAGGAAGAATGCAGGAGTGGAGGTGATTGATGAATGAAAAACTGGAGGGATGGTGTATGGAGAGGGGTTGATAGCTAGAGATATAGGAAGAGGGGTAGGTGTGGCAGGGTGAGGAGTGGGTAAAAGAGGTTGAATATATATAAGTGTTTAAAATCAAAATAAATACCCGAAAATAAATCTCGAAATCTGCTTTTCGACTTTACCCCACACGATTAAAATAAATTTAAATAACATTCAAACCCGAATAAAAAAAAACAAAACCTGAAAATATTTTCAAGCTTGAAATAACAAAGCGGGGTAAATTCGTTTCCAAATCGAATAACAAGTTCATGTCAGAATTGGTTCGAAAGAATTAAAATGAAATCGTTTGTTCGAGGACAAAATTTTTTAAATTTTCCAGAGTGTTAGAAATTAATAAATTTTAAACCGGAATAGAATCTATAATTATAAAAAAAATATATTTAAAAATCTCGGTCTTTACATCATCCACCTCTAAAAACACGTCTCGTCCTCGAGACTAAAATCTCTTTAATACAAGCAAGCCTCTCAAAATTCACGTGAGTTGTTCCCATGTCAGTCAATCAGGTTTCAGGAAATTAAGAAGTGGCAACATCCACCTCTAAGGGCTACTCCCATATTCCACTCTCTAGGTTCATTCCCCGAATCAGTTTCATTCAATCAACTCGAGATATTATCTAAATCAGCATTTAAGAAACTCAGGATATCATATATTAACATAACCAAAGTCAGTCCATCAAGATTTATCATGCCAATAATCATAACAAGAATAACAACCTACCAGATCATAACTAACATGACCAATTATCATCCATCGAAACACATCAAATCGCATCTTCAGCAAGACATAAAATCAGAGAAATTTGTACATTGTTACTAATTAGAACAGAACGCAACCATCATACCCACACACCACCATCAACTCCCGCAGTCAAGGTCAAATCTAAGCTAGGTTCACCAACTCAAACATGCTACAATCTCCAAATACAACCGCATATCGCTTTCTTTAGAACCAAAACTCATAGGCATCTCCCTTACTTTCATTCATAGGTTTTTCCATCTAACCGCGTTAAGCCCATATATCGGAACTCATAACTCTCTAAAAAATCATAAATCGAGCCCAATACTCCAAACTCTCTTCAGAACCTCTAACAAACGCGCAAGCAACCTAGGTGTTTTCTTCCGAATTCAGTCATTCTACGTATGCCCTTATAAATCTATCCGATCGACATCCCTACGAGAGAACTCCTAATTTGCTTCCATACCGTGATCTCACTTCCCATACCAATAAGCACACTCGTTGCTAATCCACCTCTAAGAACCAACTCCTACTCCTAACCTCTTACAAGAGCACTTTTACACTCTATATCCTCAATATTCAATGACAAAGGTTCATCTCCCAAGCTATTCATGCATCTCAAATAACATAAGCACCATACTCATCTAGGCCGGAAAGTCCTATCACCGCCAACTGTCCTCACTGGCCAAATTCTAAGTCAGAGCCAATTAGAGATAAACTTGAAATCATAAATCATCAAATTTCTCCTTAACTGCACCTATTCTCAAGCGGTCAAATGCACAAGTGCCACCCAAGCAACTCAACAGGATATCACTAAACTAAATCGTATTTCCTCATTTCTCAAAAGTCATAACATTTTCACTTACTCCCAACACTAATTCAACGCTCGAAATTCCAATGTTTTCCCAAAACAGTCACAATCTCCCAAGACATCTTATTCTAATTCCTTATTGTTGCACACTCCCAATTAGCCTTAGACTATAATCCTCAACCAACGACAACTTACCTCTAATTGACCTTTATTACTAATCATTTCCTCATAGAGTCTCTACATTATATTTTTTTTCGAAATTACCCAAGGTATCACAAGGTATTTAAATTCCTCAAAGCTCTACAACCATTGGTATTCCCATATTCACCATTCAATGCTTCTATCTCTACACCCAATCAAACAGACCTACGATCAACCCTAACGATCTCATTTACTCAGATATAGCCCTTTCTGCGAAAAATCCTCCGTCCTTCCCTAATACCTTAGCGTTCAATCACTGCTTCTCATACCAATTACAATCTCCTTCCTATTCTATAATTCTTCCGATTATGCCTCAAGTGATTCTCCAATTATCTTCTAGTAAGTATCCTCAAGACCATGCAAGTCGATCTCTAAGTGCAGATTTCATATTCTGCCGCCTATTATAATAGCAACTTAATTCCCAAGATCTACTAATCCTCAACCGTCCTAGCCACTCAAATCCTGATGATATCCACAAATCATTCCTTTATCCCTAGTCGTTCCTACTCACAATACGAATAACCTAAGTCCTAAAGTCTACAATTCCTCAAGCAATCCTATTCATTCAAATCTTAGTGCCAATCAAAACTAGTTCCTTCACAACAGCATTACCACTCCTACTATGACAACCTATCGATCACCACATCCTTTCTACAAAGTTCCTCGATCCATAAGCCCTAGTCCATTCATATTTTCCCTCAAGGATACCTAGCCGGATTTACCAGATTCCTTCATCCAAATTTACTCACCTATACTACAAACTTAATCCCGCGAATCTTGCCATCCTCATCCTATGCCCCTTCTAAGGCCTACCTAGAAGGCTCATTTGAAAATCCCTAACTACCATCTCCTATCAGCCTTAGGAATTCGCTCGGCCTATCTAACCCAAGGTCTCCTACCTATGTTTCTATCTCTCATCGTCAACGATTGAAACCTACGACTTCTAGTCCTCCTATACACCCCTCTCCTTCAACTGCAAATGGGACCCTTATCCTTAAGAGAAGAAAGGAGAAGAAAAGGAGGGAAAGGAAGAGGAAAGAAAAGGGAATAGAAGAAAGGAAGATCATCAAGCATACCCACTACGTCAAAACTTGCTAACACATCAACAACCATCTACTCAATAGCATCATTAACCCATATCTCATATGCAAGGGCAACAAGGCCATACTCACCAATAATTCAAATATCAACATAACAACATCAACGCATCATAATCATATCACATCTAGGCCTATTGCACACAATCATCATTCTCAATCATCACAGGGAAGGTTAGTAGCTCGAATAGGGGACGCCCTCTTCCTAAGGCATATCTATGAAACCACTGCGTACTCATCCTTCAATGCTGCTGATGACATCAATTCTGAGACCCGTGGGTTATGGGCCCACTACGCTTCCGCTGCGCCACTCTGATGCTACCTGGCTGGTTGTTGTTTTCCTTATGTCGTCGTCCATTCTAAAAGATAACACAGAGGTTCTAAGTTAATGGAGATAGGGGAGAGACAAAGGAGGACAACTTGAATTCCCTACGGGGTCACATACGGACCAAAGAATAACAAGACTAGAGAAAAGATTCCAACCCGAGAATGACAAAGAGGCCCTTATGGAGATCTGTGAGGCACAATCGTAGCAAGCAAGATACACCTAGTTCATGAATAAGTTTAATATAACCTTCATGGGTCAGGTATACACGAAATGAGAATATATCATGGTGTGTGATCATGCGAGGTGCTAGACCGGTTGTTCATGAAAACATGAAAGAACGATAATACTATCAGGAACCTACATCAAGAGAGAGAAAACAATCACACGGATCAGGTGCAAAATCACTCAAATCACAATTCATCTATCCTACAATATGCATAACATGTGACACATCCATACATTTAGTCAACTAGCACAAACTATGCAAGAATCAAGTTAATCATGCTACAACATCATAGGAATATGGGGGAACACAACGAAGTATAATACGAGCCTAAAGCAATATGTCTGAATATGAATATAAGGGTATAGGGACATGTATTTAGCATAATGTAATACCAGGTCATGTAATCACATATGGGACTACAATCATAACCAAACAGAAATCTCCAAGGGCAAATATCAACCCACTGACTCAAGCCCATTTCCCATGGAATGCTTGTATGACTCATTTGGGTAAGGAAAAAGAGCACTCAACTGCTTCTCAAATAAGGATGGTCAAGCTTTGGATAAAGTCTTATGTCAATAAGACACCTGTGAACATTTACAAAAATCGAAAAGGATGACTCTCCAAAATAACCCGTTCTACAGACTCAGAATCATGTCAAGAATCTTAGATCATTCGAAGTTGATATTCCAGTACATTAATTAACACGTGGTATGACCTATGGTGTCAAGTACCATACTCCATCACACACTTAAGTAATCAATGCACCCGAACAGAAATCCCGAATATGATTAGATTCCCAACCCAATTTCCCGCGGAGGACGCCGATAGCAAAAGAAGACTTGATAAGAACATCTATGGAATAAGATAAAAGGAAGGAAAGGAGAAGAGAAGAGTAGTAAAGGAGAGAAAAGAAAGGAAAGGAAAAGGAAAGAAAAAGGAAGAATCGATAAGACACCGTTTTTGGACATGGGAGGAGATAGGAGAAGAGGAAAGCAGAAATGAAAAGAATAGACACTCTTCAACAATCCTCAGCCTTAACTAGAAATTTGTTGAACAGAAGGGGAAATGAAAAGGAAACGACACAAACACTTGAATAACGGAAAACATTGCTCCACAAGAACTGAAATCTAACTATAGAGTAGGGAAGGGCTCCCTCGCTATCCCATTTTCGTAGAAGTTTAATTCATAGCCAATAGATATCAAAGAAGTTAACAAACAGAATTCTGGCTCAAGGAAGAGATCACTTAGCACAGAATCAATGGTAACAATTAATCTGATCCCTTTCGAGGGGGATCGCCCTCGGGCCCAATTTATATAAAATCATATAATCTATCTAGAAGTTGCCCTTCGATGGGCAACTGACCGGAGGGGCAGCTATCCTCTCAGCCTATATATTCTAACCCCGCTACTCCAACCACCATGGTGCAACCTCCTTGGAGTCTTCCAGGCCCTTTGTAAAGTACAAAGCTAAGTTTTGCCTACCCTTTTCCAAGTCTACATCCAATAGGAAGGGTCTATCGCTTTTCTACCCACTCGATTTCCCTTTTTCCGATTTTCCTTATTTTAAGTCAAGATCATTAAGCTTTGTTCATTAATTTAGCCATATTAAATTCATTTTTCCCTTTAAAGTTTTTTCAAAATCCTTTAAAAATATTGGGCGATTTCCAAAATCATACTTCAACCCATTTGTACTCGAATCGCGTAGCCCAAGCTCTGATACCACCTTTGTAACGGCCCAAATATAAATATACGGGTTACATTTCGAAGGATTGGATACCTTCGTTCGGATCTTGCAATTCGAGTACGAGTTGAGTTTTAAAACAAAGTTTTTAGTGCTCAAAGAAGAGATATCGCACCCTAAATTCGCGATAGGTCCGTTGGGTAACCCGAACCTGCCCTACTTGACTAAGTCGCTCAAAACCAATTTTAGTTCAAAACAAATAAAAGGAAATCGACGATACAACTTGCCTCGATAGAGCCGGATCAAAACAAAAATAAATGAGTATAAACATCTAAAGTGTTAAGTCTGGTGGTAAATTAATCTCTTGGTCAGCCGAACGTCCCAAAAGAAACCCTCGTCATGGAAGAACGGAACAAGAAAGGATCAAATACCTCAAACTATACCACAAGTCAAGGTCAAGCCACTCATGCTGACCCTGAAGACCTCGTTGAGGACATATAATATGCATATACCTAAATAAAGAATAATCTAATGCAGTGCGGAATTATTAAACACGTAAGCATGCTAACAGTATATATATATATATGCAGAAAGTGATTAAATGGGAACCCACACAGAATGCCAAGTGGCATGTCCCTCTCCTACTCCCGCACCCATACTCGTTAGTGCAGGAACCGGTCGCGTTTTCTACTCCCGCACCCATGCTCGTTAGTGCGGGAACCGACCGCGTTCAATACCATAACATAAAGTCTGACTCGATGAGGACAAAGCCTGATGGGACTAGACTGTCTTATGACCCTAGTAAATGACTCTATGACTCACAATTTAACGGCCGTTCTACCATACGCAAAGAGAATATGGATGCTTGGTTAATTGTTCAACCTAAGCATTCTACTACATGAATATGCAGGATGCAACACCTACACATTATATGACAAATCAGGCATGAGGTTCTAACTTGAGTAAGCCCCGGAGGACTTACCTGGAGAAGCGTGGAATCCAAGCAAACCACAAGGTAATAGCCAGTCCAAACATATCAGAGATCACCTAGTAATTCAATAAATAATATAATATATTTAAGTCTAACTTTCACAAGGCATATCCATAACACACAGAATTAAGATACACATAAATCATATGCGTTAACCATCTCGTCATCCTTAACATTAACATCTCAACTCAATTTCTCATCTCGTCTCAACTCTTCTCAACTAATTTCCAATTGGTTCATCTCCTCACTTTCCTTAATCATTTTCATAAATCAACTCAGAATTCCATCTTGCTTCAATTTCATATATATTCATATCTCAACTCATATAAGTCTCAAGCAAAGTCCATCAATCATTTTACCAAGTCAAGTTGCAAGCTACTAGTTCAAAAGTTTCTAAAAGTCCATTTGACCTCAAATTAAGTCAAACCGTTAGCTAAAACAATTTATTCTAAATTAATACCTAGCCAATTCTGATATCAAAGCATTTAAATCTTTAAACCAACTTCACAATATTACATTAATAAAATGTCCGACATAAGTTAATACATTTTTAAACCGTTATCTTAAAGCTTTAATCGTTTCCGACACTTGAGTAAATATTTCAAATAAATAATATATACATATTAAATCAAACCTTTTTGAATGCCAATATTTAACCCATCCAATAATTTCATAATAATTAATCCAAAAATGAATTAAATTATAATTGATCAACTAATGAACAATTCATCAAGTAAATAAATAGTAATAACTAAAGAAATAATTAAATAATTAAATAATTAAATAACAGCTGAATAAAAATAATAAATAAATAATTGAATAACTAACCCCCAAAACCGAACAAGGTTTTTTTGAAAACCGAACCGAACCCAATTTCTTTAACCAAACCGGACCAATTCTTCCTCCCATTTCTTGAATTTAACCCAACCAAAACCTTAGAGATGATGGAAAATGGATCTCGTTAACCCCAATTCGGCCCATTTTCTCTTCAAACAGCCCAACTCTCATCAGCCCAACCCTTACCCCTCATACTACTGCCAAATAAAAAAAAAAGAAAACAAATATAATAAAATAAAAAAAGGAAACGAGGCCTAAATGGAGGCCTTCTCCTCCTTCCTCCGGAGTTCGCCCCTGCTACTCAGCATTTGGGACCGAGCCACCGAGGCCACGCCATTACTACCCACACCGCCCTCACTCTCGTCCGCTCGCCGCTTTCTCTTGCTCCCACTCACCTCTCGTCCCCGCTCAGCATCGTCCTCACCACTCCGGCCTCACTCCCCCGCTGCGCTCGTTCTCGCACCCTCAAGCTCGCTGAAGCTCGAGCCCATCCTTTTTCTCTCCGACCTGCTCCCACACTCTCACTCTCTCTCCTTATGCCATCTCAAATGAAACTAAATAGAAAACGAATTGAAAAGGGGGGGTATGCTCACCAAGGGGGATCGAGGCTTGCCGGAGGTTTGATCGGAGCTATTCGAAGCTCGGTGGTGGCTTCTCCTTCAACTCCTAGATGGTGCTCTTGGGCGGACCTGGGCTTGCCTGGGACGTCGAGGGGGAAGTTCCTCGGGCTGCTCGACAAAAAGGGGAGGAAGGAGGAAGGCGCCGGTGGTGTTTGGTGGTTTTGTTGCTTGAACCTTCGAAGGACAGAGGAGCTAAAGGGAGGAAAGGTGCGGCTTGGCCCTAGGTAAAACATAGGAGGGTGGGGCTTCAGGTGAAAGGGAAGAACAGGAGGAATGAGGGGCTTGGATTTGTGTTTTTGGGGTCTGAACTGGTAAGGGAGGAAGAATGCAGGAGGGGAGGTGATTGATGAATGAAAAAAGTGGAGGGATGGTGTATAGAGAGGGGTTGATAGCTAGAGATATAGGAAGAGGGGTAGGTGTGGCAGGGTTAGGAGTGGGCAAAAGAGGTTGAATATATATAAGTGTTTAAAATTAAAATAAATACCCGAAAATAAATCTCGAAACCCGCTTTCCGACTTTAACCCGACACGATTAAAATAAATTTAAATAACATTCAAACCCAAATAAAAAAAAACCTGAAAATATTTTCAAGCTCAAAATAACAAAGCGGGGTAAATTCGTTTCCAAATCGAATAACAAGTTCATGTCAGAAATGGTTCGAAAGAATTAAAATGAAATCGCTTGTTCGAGGACGAAATTTTTTAAATTTTCCAGAGTCTTAGAAATTAATAAATTTTAAATCAGAATAGAATCTATAATTATAAAAAAATAATATTTAAAAATCTCGGTCTTTACAACCTCACAAGTAAATAACAAAAGTAATCTTAGTAAAAATAAATACACTAAACATAATTAAAATTTATTTGGCCACTTCAGGTGGATATCAATTTAGATATTTATCATTTGTTTCAATAAACGATATCACTCACAAATAGATTAATATGTCCACTTAGAGTGATATGTTCAAAAACTATCTCAAATTTCAATTTTAATAATTTCATTATCATATGATAGACGATATTTCTTTTCTTATTTGCATGCAATTTCTTATATGGAATTGCTTTGGGGGATATAATTTAAGTTATCATATACAAATCAACTTCATGACACATAAATAATGTAAACTTCTGGTGACAAGGAATCAAACAAGTTTAACCACTTCAGGAGTTTACTTCACCTTCTATGAAATAAATCATATATGAAACAAATAAGTTACAAGTACAAGATGGAATCAACAATATCATCTTAGCTCATCACTACAAAGATGAGGCTAATATTTTAATCGATGCATGATGACGTTATTTATTTATCAACTTATCAATTTATCAATTCATTTAGATATCATTTATCATGTATCCATCCAATATATGGTCAATTGACCAAATAACCATATCTATATGCATCATCAACCCCCAATCGTACATGATTTATCAATGCTCTAAATTCTTATATATCAAAGTATATTAGCACTATGACATGATTTATAATATGATATAACATCTATATGTGCAATCAATAACGTCATTTTGCAATTGGCCGCTAAATTAAAACATGATAATCCATATTTAATGTACAAGATCAACTCATAACACATATATATAATCACTTATGATCAAGAGGAACAAAAATCATAACTCAAATATATGATGTTTAGGCTTACCTGACCGCAAGTATATATGATCGAATGTACCAAGATTAAGAAATTGGCTCAAATCCATCATAAGCCTTAAAGTTGAGCCTAATATAAATAGGATTACTGTCTAGTAGAGTTCCATCTTCTAAGTTGCGCCTGAGGGGACCCACTTGCGGTGGGTCCCTGGGGGGCGGACTTGAATCACGCGACAGGGATACACGGGCTTACCTAACACATGGACTATACTTCTCATGGTATTAACTGGGCCGTGCTTTCACCGCATGCCTAAAAATTATACTTACCCCGCTCCTTTCCTGGGAGATCATCGAACATTCAGGAGGTTTCAGGGATCATACCTGTCCGCGGAGAATCACTAGCAGTGATATCGACGCGGAGGACGAGTCACGTTATTCCCTTTCGTACCCGGAATTACCTTTGTCTCCACTAAATGATTGCCTGCCTAATGGCTAGCTTAGTGATGATTTATGTCTTTTCATGGTATCCCTCATTCTCTTCTCCTCTTCTTGTTTTTCTTCTTTGTTCTTCGGTATTCTTCTCTGCTTCCGTTTTTTCCCAAAAGTCCCCTTCTCTTCTGTTCATTTCCCCTTTTATAGGGATTGGCCAGAGACCTCCCATCGTGACACTTGTCACATTCGGGTTGACACGTGTGGCCCCCGTGGGTGGGGGGCATGATGGACATGTGTCAGCAATTTATGTCCGCGTCCTCCTGAACTCGGGGGGTCTCTTTGGTGCTGTTTCGATATGTCCGTGTCCACTCTAGAACTTGGGGGTCTCCTTGGTGTTGTTTTGATATGTCCGCGTCCACTCTTTGTCTATCATTTCCGCACGGTTTCATCACAGCTACTCGGGTCGGGTTAAGTTCTTTGAGAGCTTGAGACGATTCGACCTTGCCCGTGGAAATGTGTTCCCCCCTTTTTTCCTCGAGGGGTAATTTCGTAACTTCCGCTTGACTGGTGTTTGGGCCTGTTTGAGGATTCCTTCTGGCCCATTAGGGTTTTACCTTGGCCCGTGTCATTTTGAGGGAAGTTCAAGGGTCGGTAATTTTTCTATAAATTACCCCGTTCCGTTTTCACTTTTTCATTTCCTATTGTTTGTCTGTTTTCGGCTCTCTTTCAGCTTTCGCTTTTTAGGAGCTTTCCGCTTGTCTTTTGGCTTTCCGGTTGCGTTTTAGGGCGGTTTCTTCGGCTTATCAAGGTAAATCCTTGTTTTTGTTCTTGAGTTCTTGAGCTTTATTGAAATGTCTTAGATGCTCTATTAATTTTTACATCTATTGTTAGGTTTTTGCCCCTTTCTTTTTTAGATCTTTTCGGGGTCCCTCTTCATTTCCCGATTTTGTTTCTTGGGTTTTTTGATATTTTTGGTCCACGTACTCGGGTTCCTTTTCAGATCACCTTTTAACCTTTTCAAGGATGGCTAATTCTGAGGGGAACCTCGACGCGTTGGATGAATTTGAGAGAGAGGAGGGATGGAGAGAGGGCTTGCCTTCTACTTCCCGAGCGGATCCTTCCGCGGTAATCTTGGACTCTTCTTCCCCGTCTTCCTCCAGGAACTCCGCGTCTAATTCAAAAATCTCTTCCTCAGATTCTTCTTCTTTTTCCGGTGTTTCTACCCCAGACCGCGTGGGTCCATCCGGCAGTCCGATTAAGGTGAGAAGGCGGCGGAAACGCTCTGACCCTGATTACTATTCCTCTCCTTATTTAACTTCTTCTTCTTCTAAGGAGGGCGATGGGAATGCGAATGCTCATCTGATGGACGTGGAAACCCAGGTTCACCCTGACGTGCGCGCCTCTTTAAGTTCGCATCCGTCGACAAGTGGTTTGGAATCCAAGATATCATGGGTTCCTTATGCCGAGTCTCCCATCGGGACTGCGGAGACGTGTTCAAGGGTCCGCTCGAAGGAGGTTCTTAGTGACCTCGACATTCCCTCTTACTCCTTGGATGATTTGCCTTCTTGTTCCTTTCGGGGGGATTTTCCCTCAGCGATCCTCAACCCTGTTCTTTAGTCATTTCTAAGAGAGTTCGCCCACGACGCTCCGCTAATCAAGAGGTAAGGGGATGCACGACGTTGCTTGATCAGTCTAGTGTCGCGGCTATAGCTCAGATTTTTCCGTGGCCGGCGGGAGTGGAGTTGTGCTTACCCTCAGAAGGCGGAGGTTGCTTGGATGCTTATGAGGATTGTCTTGTGGTATACGCGGCGAGCTTGTCTCAAGGGTTCCGCCTGCCTCTCCACCCTTTGTTTATTGCTTTTCTGTCCGAGTACAACCTGAGCCCTGCGTAAGTTGTGTCGAACTGTTGGATGTTCTTTACCAGCTTTATGATGCGGTGCTTGGAGATCGGAGTATCTCCGACGAAGGAGCTTATGCTCAGCATCTTTTCTATGAAGAGGGGGCCCCAGGATCCTAGGTTTTACCAATGCAACTCCAGTTGCAGTTATATCGAGAGGTTATCGAGCAAACCGAACTGGAAGCACAAGTGGTTCCTTGTTCGCGACAAGGCCGGTGTCTCCCTTGAGTTTAAGACCGTCCCTGGTTGGTTCAGTGCGTTCAAGAAGCCTTGGGTTGCGAGGCTTGACAAATTCAAGGATTCCTTCGTTCATGAGCCCAAGCTGCCATGGCAAACTATGGTTTCGGCTCTTCGGGTCTAGACGGTGGGATTGAGCTTGCCTCATCCACGATTAGGTGTTGCCTTAGTCTTAAACACACTTTATTTTTGTGTACATACTTTATTTTTGTGTTTCTCTTATGGTTTTGTGTTTCCCGATGCCCCTCCTTTCCTTTCTCTCTCTTTTTTTAAAAGAAATAAGATGTTCATTTGTCGGTGTCTGATGTTTTTGTTCTCTCTTTTCTCTTTACAGACTTAATGGATTTGGGTTCTTTGCTGGAGTGGCATCACGCCCAAGGGAGTGACAAGGAGAAAAGGAAGAAATCATCCAGGCGTGCACCTCTTCATCCCCCTGCCCCCCGAGACGTGGCTGTTGGTGAGGCTAAAAGAGCCAGTGAGCCTACCGCGGCAATGGAGGTAGCGGTCTCAGAGCCTCGTGAGAAGCGCCCTCGTTCATCGGACGCGGCCGCCTCTCGATCCCAAAAGAGGAAGAAGGCTGAGAGTTCTTCTCGGGCCTCCGGCGCTGGGGGGAAGAGGGGGCCCTCTTTTTGCAGGGGGGGCGCCACTTTGCCCACCTTTCGTATCCTCGGCTTTGGGGTTGACGAGCTCATCCGCCTCCGCCTCCCAGATAAACTCGCGCGGAATGAACAGGCATGGCTGCGCCGTTTGGAGTGTGAAGAGTTCTCTCTTCAATTTGATCGCGTAGCTAAATGGGTAAGTTGACACGAGGATCTTTTTCTTTAGTTATTTTATTTGTCTTTGTTGTCGCTTGCTTATTCTTTTTCCCTTTCTCTCCTTTTATTTTGGAGACCGTCTTTCCCTTATCTTCCTTTGTTTGTTTTCGTTTTCCCAGGTTAGGGGCTTTCAGGCTGAATCGGAGCGGCGCCTTTCTTCCCAAGAGGAGGAGATCACTAAGAAGTCCGCGGAGATCAAGGAGCTGAACCACAAGGTGAGGACGCTGGGCAATACCGTTGGGGACCCATCCTCTATTGAGTAGTTTAAGAAGAAATCCGTCGAGCTGCATGAGAATTTGCAGGCAGCCAACCAGCAAATCTTCGTTCTGACTGTAGAGCACGACGCGGCCCTTTCAAACTCGGAAGCTTCGTGCCGTCATGGTGAAGAACTTCAACAGTCTGTGGAGCACCTGAAGGAACAGCTTGAGACCGTCGAGTCGCGCTACAAAGACCTTCAGGGCGACCACTCTATTTTAAAAGAGGACCTCGCTCTGGTAAAGAAAGACTTGGAGAGACTCCAGTCCCGGTCAGCCCAGGAAGCTGCGCTCCAATGGTTGGAGTCACCCGCGGGACTCAAGTTTATGTCTTCAGAATGGGTTAAGACCGACGTGGGTGTTTCTTTTCTTTCTTCAGTGGCCAAGTCGTGCCTCCGATCTCCGGAGGGTAAGGAGCTTTTGAAGTACAAGTGCTTCGGCTATTTCTTGAAGGGGATGTCCGCGGGTATTAACCGGAGTATCTCCCGCTCACAGGCTAACCCAGGTGTCCCTTTGGAGAAGTTTGAGGCGAGTCTGGTGAAGAAGGATTGGGGCTTGACCCCGGAGGAGCTGGCGGGGGAAGAGGACTCTGATGATGATGAGGAAGAGGAGATTGACATTGTCGCGGACCCTTGAGGCTGAGAGGGCCTATTTTTCTATCTCCTCATAACCGTATTACTGGCGCGTGTCAGTTTTGTAATTAACTTCTGTATATTGACGACTTATGTTTGTTTCGAGTGATGCCTTTTTGTTTTTGAACAATAGCTTTTTGCTACCTACTTAAGGGGTTGTATATTTTGTATATCAGCAACCTCATCACAGTAAATATCATCTTTGTTTTCATCTTTATGTCTTTCCCCGCGCGTTCTCCCAGCTTTTGTCGCGGCGTTTGGTCTTGATTTAAAAGGTTCTTGCCGCTTGTCAACCATGCTTGAGTTTTGCTTCCTCGTTTTCAAGCTTATGGTTCGGGACCTTCTTATTACTTTTGGTTGTGGTCTTCTTTTTGCGTTCAATAAAAACTATGGCGTCGAGGAATTCCAACCCTTGGGCATTGTTTCAGACGTTGGAATGCGCAGATCAGCTTTCTTTACTTGTATGACCCTCTTGACTCTTACTATTTTTTGTATCTTAATTAAGCTCAGGGTTTTTACCTCGTGTCGTTCTATGGCAACCCCTTCCGCCCCAATTTGAGGTGGAGTGTCAATCCTCTCTCCCGCGTCAAGTCTTCCTTTCCTCCTACGTCGTCGAGAGTTTCCGGGTAGAGGTGAGCAGGGGTCGTGATGGTCGATCGTACCTCAGGCGTGGGTGGAAAGAATTCGTTGCTCTTCATGGGTTTGTCGTGGGGTCATCGATGACGTTTTTCCATACGAGTCGCGCTCGTTTTAAGGTTTGTCCGCGTCGCGATCTCGACTGTGCCGGGGTCAAGTGTTGTCCCTCGGCTACTTCTTCCAGTGGTTCATGTTGAACCATCCGTGGTTGACCTTTTCTTTTTAAGGAATAAGGAAGTAGAATTGTCGCGTATGGCAAATGCGCAAATAAAAGAAATGTTTCGTTCACTTTGTCTTTAATGTAGAGACTTGCTTTTATTTTAAATTGACAACACTACATGAACCCTATGTTCTTTTTTATTTAATGGAATGCCACCCTACTCTTCATATCTAAGAGGTTGTGGGGCTACTTCTTGTCTGAACCCCTTGCATTCACCCGCGTACCGCAACCCCGTTGTAGTCGCAGTCGGGATTCGCGACGAAAACTTCAAAGATTAAGGCGACTCCTACACTTACCCTGTTTGCCTCTACAAATCTTGGACATCCGTCTGTGAAACAATAGATTCCATCCGCATCCACCTTGACTTTGACTTCATGCTCGCGGTTGGATCGGTACCATAGGTGCACCATAATGTGGGCATCTTCTTCCAGGAGGACGTACATCAGCGGGAGCCGTAGGGAATGGAGTTGTTCCTCGATGATGATCACTCTGTAAAAGGCCTTAGGGGGGGCCTTCGAATTCCATTTTTGTTGTTTAGTTGTCGTCTCCATTTCTAGATCACATGGATTTTATATTCATTTCTCTTCGCCGCGTGTTCGGCTTTCTGCCCTGGGGTGCTTCCACGGGGCGCCCTCCTGGCTGCATGCCTTCACGGGTCTGACCTTATTCTGAGCTGAAATCCCATCGATAACTGTTTCTGATTGATGAGACACCTTGCCGTGTCCTGTTTTACAATGCATGTGATAGTGCAGTGACTTCGGGTAATGAGCTCTTTTCTTTTCAGAGGAATCTTTCACCAAGTGTCGTTCATGCGTATTTCTCTTTTTGTCTTCAAGGATAGGACTTCCTCTTTTTCTTTCGTTATTTGGCCGTCATTCATTTCACACCTTGTCCTGCGAGCATTGCTATTTCCGGTGCGGGCAGATGGTCTTTCTTCCGATCGATCGACCGTCCCGAACAAACGTCCCATTTGGTAAGTTCTTATTGAAATGTTGGTCGCATTTGTTGACTTTCGCTCTCTTCATCTTACTTCTTTTTCTCTATGTTCTTACTGCTCTTGTTCCAACTCCCCTTTTAGCTTTTACCTATGCGCTTTGAGGGGGAATACAAGGATGCTATCCCTGAGCAGGTTTTCCTTTCATCTCACATTTTGCACGACTTTCCGATTCGTGTCTACAAGGGTGATTACAGAATGTATTGGCTTCAGCGAGGCTGGAAGGACTTCGCTGAGTCCCATGGGTTCGCGGTCGGGTCTTCCATGGTTTTTATTCACAAAGGGAATGCCTATTTTGAATTCCAAGTCATGGGCTTGGAAGATGGGGATGAGGGCATCGGCCGTTTCCCTTATGAGGACGCGGATCTTTTGACGAATGGCTTGTACCCTTGATTAGTCTTTCTTGATGATGTACTTGTTGATGAACGCGAACAGATGGGGTTACCTTTGTTTATGTGTGGTCTTCTTCCGCGTGTAATGAATAAATATAGCCACTGTTTTTTGATTTTGTGGATATCGAGGTGGTCTACAGGATTCTCCTTGGTTTTAGCGTAACATAACTCTGTTCTCTCCGGTCATGTCTTCTATTAGCTTTTACTGTTACTGTCCCGCTCTTCTTTCGAGGCTTTACTAGGGGAATCTTTTAAGAATATATTCGAGGGTTATCGCCTGGTGGAGCTCTTTATAAGTGAGACCCTTCTTGGTTTCTCTCTTAGGCTTCTATTCTCTATTATGGATGCGTCAACTCAGACTCCTTGGGCTTTCTACTTGGCTCTTGATTTCGAAGACCAAATGCAAGAGCTTGTGAGTCGGTTTTTATTTTCCATATGCCCAAAGACCATTTTCTTTCTTATATTTTGCTTGTCTCTATCCATTTACAGTCACTTCCCGCTTTGTTTGAGTATGAAACGGGCGTCACAGATCCGTCTCAAGTTTTTCTGTCCCTGGGTTCGGTTGTGGATGTCCCGATCGGAATAGTCAAGCGGGACTACGGGATATTCTGGTTGGTCGGCGGTTGGAGCGACTTTGTATCGGCCCCGGGTCTGGGAATGGGGTCCGTTATGGTTTTTCGCCACCGAGGTGGGGTTTATTTTGACGTCTGCGTGATTGATGAGGGATCCATCTGTGTAGAAAATGGTTATGTTATGTCGCCTCCCAGGCCAGTCATCCTCCCAGATGTTTAATTTCTACTTGCTTTTGGGTGTCATCTTTGACGGTCCCCTTTGGGGTTAACTATTGATTCTCTATTTTGCGTCAAAGCGTTCTTGTGTAACTCTTCGCATGCAACTTTGTTTGTATTTCGTGTTTTGTGTGTTATGTTTGTCGTTGGAATAATCAAACGTTTTTTATAAATTGCTATTTATGGCAACAGACCCCAGTGTTTTTAGTTTTGTTATCGTTGGGCTCGATTTGAGAGAGGCGTGAGTCTCTATCAGAGGAGCGACGCGAAGAAAGCTCCAGCGTTTTTTGGCTTTGTTGTGGCTTGGCTCGACCTTGAGAGAACGTGGGTCTCTATTAGGGGAGTGACACGGAGAAAGCTCCAGCGTTTTTCGGTCTTGTCGTGGCTTGGCTCGACCTTGAGAGAACGTGGGTCTCTATTAGGGGAGCGACGCAGAGAAAGCTCTAGCGTTTTTTGCCTTGTTGTCGTTGGGCTCGACTCTGAGAGATCGTGAGTCTCCATCAGAGGAGCGATGCGGAGAAAGCTCCAGCGTTTTTCGGTCTTGTCGTGGCTTGGCTCGACCTTGAGAGAACGTGGGTCTCTATCAGGGGAGCGACGCGGAGAAAGCTCCAGCGTTTTTCGGTCTTGTCATGGCTTGGCTCGACCTTGAGAGAACGTGGGTCTCTATTAGGGGAGCGACGCGAAAAAAGCTCCAGCGTTTTTTTGCCTTGTTGTCGTTGGGCTCGACTCTGAGAGATTGTGAGTCTCCATTACAGGAGCGACACGGAGAAATCTCCAGCATTTTTCGGTCTTGTCGTGGCTTGGCTCGACCTTGAGAGAACGTGGGTCTCTATCAGGGGAGCGACGCGGAGAAAGCTCCAGCCTTTTTTGTCTTATTGTCGTTGGGCTCGACTCTGAGAGATCGTGAGTCTCCATCAGAGGAGCGACGCGGAGAAAGCTCCAGCATTTCTCGGTCTTGTCATGGCTTGGCTCGACCTTGAGAGAATGTGGGTCTCTATCAGGAGAGCGACGCGGAGAAAGCTCCAGCGTTTTTTACCTTGTTGGGCTCGACTATGAGAGATCGTGAGTCTCCGTCAGAGGAGCGACGCAGAGAAAGCTCCAGCGTTTTTTTGCCTTATTGTCGTTGGGCTCGACTCTGAGAGATCGTGAGTCTCCATCAGAGGAGCGACGCGGAGAAAGCTCTAGCATTTTTTGGTCTTGTTGTGGCTTGGCTCGACCTTGAGAGAACGTGGGTCTCTATCAGGGGAGCGACGCGGAGAAAGCTCCAGCATTTTTTGCCTTGTTGTCGTTGGGCTCGACTCTGAGAGATCATGAGTCTCCATCAGAGGAGCGACACGGAGAAAGCTCCAGCGTTTTTGGCTTTTTACGAAATTAGTCTGCTTTCGCGTTATACAACTTTTACGAAAAACGCCCACTAACCGCTCTTCCAACTGTCTGCGGGGGTGATTATTTAAATGAGATTGATGTTCGAACTTACACATAGTACTTTTTCAGAGAATCGGCGTTTCAGGTTTTGTTTAAAGTTTCTCCATCTTCGTTCTTCAGCTTGTATGCACTGGTGTGGATAGCATCGGCCACAACGTATGGACCCTCCCAGTTGCCATCTAGTTTCCCTCCGGTTTGTACTCGTCGTAAGACCAGGTCCCCTTTTTGAAATTGTCGCGGCCGAACTCGTTGATCATGGTACTTAGCGGTCCGTCTCTTGTATTCTACTGCTTTCAAGGCTGCCATTATCCTGCGTTCCTCTCTCAAGTGCATCTCTATTTCAAGTGCTTCTTCGTTGGACTGTGGGTCGAATCCAAGGACGTGTGCTGAAGGGATCATTCGCTTGTTCTGTGAGAAAGGGGTCTCGCCTGTAGGCGCCTTGGCAGTTGTTCTGTGAGACCAGAGCACTAGTGGAAGGAGTTCAGCCCATCGTCCTTTGGCCATGGCCCCCAATTTCTTTCATATCCCTTCTAGAATCTGCCGGTTGGTGATCTCCGTCTGCCCATTCGTCCGAGGATGTGCTACGGATGAAAATTTGAGGTTAATGTGGAGGTCTTCACAGAAGTTGCGGACGGTTTCGCAGTCGAATTGAGGACCGTGGTCAGTGATGATTGATTCTGGAACTTCGAAGCGGTAAACCAGGTTCTTCCAGAGAAACTTCTTCACCTTTTCAGCGGTGATGAGCCCCCTGGCCTTAGCTTCCACCCATTTCGTGAAGTAATCCATGATTGCGAGCACATATTTCAACTGGCCTGGCGCGGTGGGAAATGGCCCCAAGATGTCCATTCCCCAAAGCAAAAAAGGGCATGCACCATGAATTCCTTTCATCATCTTCGCGGGCAGATGGATAGCGTTTCCATGTCTCTAACACACGTCACATTTTCGGATGAACCCTTGGATGTCTTGCTTCATCGTGGGCCAGTAATACCCGGCCCTCATAATTTTTGCAGTTAATGCTCCCCAGCCTTGGTGGTGTGCGCATACCTCAGAGTGAAGCTCCTGTATAATTGTCATTCCATCCTCAATGGAGACGCACATTAAATCAGGTCATGTGAAACCCCTCTTGAAAAGCTTTCCGTCGCGGACGGTGAACCTGGCGGCTCTTGTAACTGTTTGTCTCGCTTCGGACTTTTCCGCGGGGAGGATCTCTTTTTCTAAATATTCAGCAATGGGGGTTCTCCAATCGTATTTTCCGTCGGTCTCAATAAAGAAAACTTCCTTAACAAGGCCACGGCTCTCTTTTTTCTTAAACACGAATTCCGACCCGATTTCAGACGGCATTGATGTGCCTATCCGTGCCAAAGCGTCCGCTTGTTGATTCTCTTCCCTTGGGACAGCAGTTATCGTGAAGTTCGCGAAGGCCTTTCGTAAAGCTTGGACTTTCCTCAAGTAATTTGGAATCAACCCCATCCTGGCATCGTATCTTCCTTCGACCTGCATCATTAAAACTTCTAAATCTGTGTACGCAGCTATTTCTCTTGCTCCACGCGCCAGGGCTATCTCAAGTCCTGCTATGAGGGACTCGTATTCAGCTTCATTGTTGGTTGCCTGAAAGGCGAGTTTATATGCGTAGTTCGCCAGTTGCCCTTCTGGGGAGATCAAAGCGATTCCGGCCCCACAACCAACCTGATTAACTGCTCCGTCTACTTTAAGGACCCAACTGCTTTCTTCAGATGACGAGTGCCCCTCAAAGCTTGTCTCACAGATGAAGTCGCCTAAAGTCTGTGCTAACGCAGCTTTCCGCGGCTTATACTCGATTTCAAATTCTGACAGTTCTACTGCCCACTTTGTCATCCGTCCTGAAAGGCACGGGGAGTGTAGGATCTGCCTCAGGGGCAAGCTGGTTAAGACCTATACTAGGTGGTCTTGAAAGTAGGGTTGCAATCTTCTCGCCGCGAACACTAACCACAAGATCATTTTCTCAATCGGCTCATATCTTGTCTCAGCATCCTGTAATACTCTGCTAATGTAGTAAACATGATATTTTTCTTCGCATGTGAGAACGGCACTGATGGTTGTGTTCCTTACTGTGAGGTAGAGGTGTAGAGTCTCAAGTTTTTCAGGCCTGTGAAGAGTCGGCAGCTTCATCAAATATTCCTTCATCCCCTTGAAGGCCTGCTGTAATTCTGGTGTCCACTGGATGAGTCCTTTCTTCTTTAGTAACGTGAAGAAAGTTGACAGCCCCGTTGAGAGTCTGGACTTCTTTGATCGTTCTGGGTGTTTGCATACTTTGTATTGCTACAATCTTTTCCGGGTTCACATCTATGCCACACTGGCTAACCAAGAATCCCAAGAACTTCTCGGAATCTACCCCAAAGACACATTTTTCCGCATTCAAGTTTAGTCCTCCGCGTCGTAGAGAGTCAAAGGTCTCTTGTAAATCTGCCGCGTGATCTTCCGATCAACGGTTCTTTGGAAAGTGGCCCCTACATTTCTTAGTCCGAACGGCATGACTCGATAACAGAATATCCCTTGATTAGTAATGAACGTGGTGGCAATTTTATCAAGTGGGTCCATGCGGATCTGGTTGTATCCTGAGTATGCATCCAGAAAACTGAGGACGGCGTTCCCCGCGGTTCCATCGACTAATACGTCGATTGACGGGAGCGGTTAACTGTCCTTGGGGCAAGATTTGTTGAGGTCGGAGAAATAAATACACATGCGCCACTTTCCATTGGATTTTCTAACTAGAAACACGGTTGACAACCAATCAGAATCTTCTACTTCTTCGATGAAGCCAGCATCAAGCAATTTCTCTGTTTCTTCTTTGGCGGCAAGCGCCTTCTCGGGTGCCATTTTCCTATTCTTCTGTGCGACAGGCTTGGCGTCGTGTCTTATCCGGAGTGTGTGCAAGGCGATCGTCGGGGGGACTCCAAGTAAGTCCTTTGGTGCCCAAACAAAGACTTCTCTTGATCTGGCGATAATGTCTAGGACCCGTTTCTTCTCTTCTAGTCCTAAGGCATGTCCTAAATACACTTTTTTTTCAGGATTAGGAAAGGGTTGATGGGTCAGTCTTTCATCCGCAGTGGGAACCTTTCTAGCCGCTGGCCTCACCTCCAGTTCTGACTCAGTGGCGGCACTTCCTGGATCAGTTTTCGCTACAAGTTCTCCTAGCGAGTTCCTTCCTTCGCTTTTCATCGTGCTCGCGGCACATCCCTCAATCTGCATCACTTCTTTCTTTTTTCTCAAAGAGGTTAAATAGCAGCTCCTGCTCTCAGGTTACTGGCCACGGACCACACCAACCTCTCCTCCAGCGATAGGGAATTTGGCAAGGAAATGGTAAATGGAGACCACCATATGAAACTTGTATAGGGACACCCTCCCCAGCAAGGCATTGTATACTGTTGGAACTCGGACAACGATGAAGATTATGCTCTCCATTCTTCATTTTGGCACGGTTCCCAGCACCACTGTCAGTTCAATGGTCCCTGCAACAGGTATCTCATCCCCTGAAAAGGCAACCAATGTCCCTGAATACGGCTTGAGTGCAGTTGCCGATACTCCGAGCTGTGAAAAGGCTTCTCAAGAGAGAATGTCAACTGATGACCCGGTGTCAATAAAGACTCTTTTGACAGTCTTGGTTGCTATCTGAGCGTGTATGACCAATGGGTCGGAGTGGGGCATCCTTATGTCTTCCGCGTCGCCTGCCGAAAACACCATCTCCGTGTGAGGAGTGAGCGCGATCCCCCTGCTTTTTGCGGAAGGTGGTTGTTTTCCTTCTCGCTCGTAACTTCTCCTCTCTTGGTTGCTGGCCCCTGAAAGAGAGGGTCCTCCGGCTAAGGTGTCGATGTATCCTTCTGGTTTTGGGATACATTCGACCGCGGACCTTATTCGTCCGTCGTGTCCCCCCGGGGCCTGGTTCACTGATCCTTGTGGGGGAGGGGGCCCATTCTGGCGTCCTTGACGCCATCTCCGATCCCGACCTCTTCCTCGATTTGGCTGAGAAGCTTCTTCTTGCCCCCTGTATTGGTCATGGTCTCTGTTCTGCTGCCTGGGGTGATCTTCCTCCCGCGGATGACGTTCGGCTTTGGTAGTCATGATGACGGTGATCCTGACCATGGTAATCACTCCTTCGTGGTTGATGTGGTCGGCCGTGATCATTCTCCTCTCTTCGGTCATCCCTTTGACGGCGAGGCTCCTCCCTTCGATCTGAGTTGAGATGGACTTCGTCATCTTGTCGATGGTGTCCTGCCGATGGTTGTTTGGGTGGCTTAGCTGCTCCCTTGTCTTGTCTAAATTTCCCCGCCAGTTTACTGAAGAAGCCTTGATGTCTGCCGTTGGCTCTAGAGCTTGACACAGCTGCTTCCTCTACATCTATTTGTCGCGACACCAAATCTCTCAATTGATCATAGTCCCTGGGCTTTTTTCTGAATAAGTAAGTCTTGAAATCTCCTTCCGCCAGGTTCCCCATAAGGATGATGGTCGCGGATTCGTGGTTGAAGTTGGGGATCTGCACAACCACACTGGTGAAGCGAGCGAAGAAATGTCCTAGATTCTCATCCCCTCCCTGTTTGATTGAGTTTAAGTCCAGCATAGGCTTTTTTCTTGAGCGCGCGCTCCCAAAATGGGATTGGAATATTCGGTTCAGCTCAGAGAAGCTGGTGACCGAATTCTTCGACAGATTGGTGAACTAGGTCAAAGCTATCTTTGTCAGCGTTGATGGGAAAGTTCTACACAGCATGGCATCATTGTATTCGTTGATGCCCATCCCGGTCATGAAGTGGCACAAATGGTCTTCGGGGTCCGTGGTTTTGTCGTATTTCATAAGGTTCACATCCCTTCATCGTTTGGGCACTAGTGCCCGGCAGATATATTGGGTGAACTAATGGCAAGGCTTTTGGAGGGTCAATCTTCATCTGCGCTGAGCCGGACTTGGTGGAGGTGGACACATCAGTTGAGTGCTCCCCTCAGCGATGTTTATTGGGCTGCATGTCAACCCCCTGCGACCCTTGGTGTAATGGATCAAATCCTAGGCATGGGGCCTCGTGCATAGGGTTCCCATAGTGATTGAGGTTGAAAATATCTGCCGCGTTCGGTTGACCATGCACGTCGAACTGCTGGTTGTGAGGCTAGGCCCCATGTTGGCCTTGATACGGGTATCCGTACTCATAAAAGTGTCGTGGCTCGGGTGCTGGCTGATAATAGTGTTGTGGTTCCGGTGTCGGTTGATAATAATGATGTGGCTCCGGTGCTGGCTGATAATAGTGTTGCGGCTCATGCGGGACTTCATAGGGAACGTACGCTGGTGGGACATACTCCCCGTATACTAGTGTATACGCTTGGTGGTAGGGCGGCACATAAGGTGATGTCCACATGCCTTGTTAAGTCTCCGTCTGAAGGACGGATGGATTGTACATGCTGGTGGCTTCTTGTTCCGGAGCTGCACTCTGGCTCATTTCATCCGAGTTCCCGCTGTTGTACATTGTTCCTGTCCGCGGAGAATCACTTAACCTTTGTTAGTAAATTGATTTGGTACGAATCTTGCTTTTTAAATTCTGGATGGATCACCCCGCGTCCCTCTCGTTTGTGGAAGGGACCACCTGATGTCCGCGTGTTTCGGCAAACCAGAAGGTTGCCGAGTTGGACTGTGGGTTTGAGGTGTCCATGACTTAATGTATATATATATTTTTTACTTGACTAAATGATAATGAAAATTTAAGAATGAACCCCTCAGTGTGAGTGGGTTCCCACAGACGGCGCCAGTGATGAAGTCCTCCCAAAAAAGTACTTAGTGGACCCACTTGCGGTGGGTCCCTTGGGGGCGGACTTGAATCACGCGACAGGGATACACGGGCTTACCTGACACATGGACTATACTTCTCATGGTATTACCTGGACCGTGCTTTCACCGCGTGCCTAAAAATTATACTTACCCCGCTCCTTTCCTGGGAGATCATCGAACATTCAGGAGGTTTCAAGGATCATACCTGTCCGCGGAGAATCACTAGCAATGATATCAACGCGGAGGACGAGTCACGTTATTCCCTTTCGTACCCGAAATTACCTTTGTCTCCACTAAATGATTGCCTGCCTGATGGCTAGCTTAGTGATGATTTATGTCTTTTCCTGGTATCCCTCCTTCTCTTCTCCTCTTCTTGTTTTTCTTCTTTGTTCTTCGGTATTCTTCTCTGCTTCCATTTTTTTCACAAAAGTCCCCTTCTCTTCTGTTCATTTCCCCTTTTATAGGGATTGGCCAAAGACCTCCCATCGTGACACTTGTCACATTCGGGTTGACACGTGTGGCCCCCGTGGGTGGGGGGCATGATGGACATGTGTCAACAATTCATGTCCGCGTCCTCCTGAACTCGGGGGGGGTCTCTTTGGTGCTGTTTCGATATGTCCGCGTCCACTCTAGAACTTGGGGGTCTCCCTGGTGTTGTTTTGATATGTCCACGTCCACTCTTTGTCTATCATTTCCGCATGGTTTCATCAGCGCCACCTTTTACCACGATATCTCGATACAAATCTGTATACAAATCACTCATATGACACCAACCATCACCAAATCAAAATAATAATAAATTATAATCAGGTTTTATTTAAAACACATATCATTTAACATAATTCTATCCATCCTTATGTACCATGTCTTAAACCTTTGAAATCTTAATTAATCAAGGAAGGAAAGTCAACATACCTCTTATGTGAGCAACATATACATAATCACACTTCGAAACAGATTTTCATTATTATCCTAATGCTTTATTTTGATTAACTTTCTAATTGGCAATAATCTATCTTTATTCCATATCTCAAAAATAAATATGAGCATATCTTCAATTGAAACGAATGAACGGACATATGAGAATTTTAGATGTAACAGTATGAACCATAATCTTTATATTATCAATATATAAGGTGGTAAATCAATTATAATAAAGCATCAATCATATGTGTGAGTTAATATAGGGACGGATAGACAAAATCCAAAGTAAGGCAGGAAAATTGTGCTTTTTTATCTACTTCAGGATATATGTCTTTTCATCTACTTCGTGAGATGAATAATAAAAATATAATATACAAATAAAAAATCAAAACAAAACAAAATAATAATCATTGTTCATCGCTACATGGATGATATTTATTGTTTCATCACTATGAGGATGAAATTTATCAATCACATCAAATGATTTATAGTATCAATTTCTTTACTTTCATCCACTTCGAGGGATTTAATATTATCTACTTCGGGAGACCGATTAAATTATTTATGAACATGATTAGTTATATATATATATCATAATATAATATGGTTACCTTCTAAGCATGTACGAAGTATAGTATAAGTAATCTAATTAACTAATCAAAATAACTAGGCTCATGTATAACTCAATTTTAATTAGAAAAATCAAATTATACTTGCCTCCACGACGGCGCAGAACTTTAGGGTAAATTAATGAGTTTGTAATTCTCGCCTAATTGAATAGGCCCACCACTTATATAATTGATATATACATCATCTTCGGTTGCTTCAGGGACCTCTTTATCCGCTTCAGGGATAAATAATTGAGATTATATATTTTATATCCACTTGAAGGGAAAAATTCACCACTTCGGGGTTCATATAACTTAGGTCTCCACATCATCTTCGAGATGTGTTCATATACCTCACAGGGTAAAATATTCCACCCTGGAAGTTTTAGGCCGTTTTATCTAGTTATATAAAATATTCGGGCCAATCTGCGATGTTTAAAAACAGTGGGCTGGTTTTATAATTTTTTTCTTTCAACATGCAATATTCACGCAGATCGTCCTCTTCGATAGCCTTTGCGCAGAGCGGCGGCGCGCGACTCCGGGCGGCATCCGCGGTCTTTTTGGACAACCAGCAATGAAGGTTGCGTATGGCTCGGCAACCAACGATCGACCCGCCTCGACCGGCCTCGATCCCAACGACAACGAGGAATCCCCAAAGGCGCGATGGCGGTTCATCGGAAACATCGAACCTCGGCTGCAGGCTGGGGATGCGGATCCTGGAGGCGAAATTCAGAGCTTTGACTGTGCCCCTAGGCGCTCGGGCACGGAAACGTAAGCGGGGTGTGTCCCCGTCGAGAGGCACAAATCACTCACATTATTAAGTCCCAAATGCTCTCTGTTTGTGAAAAGTTTGACGGTCTTAGGACCATCTTTGTTGCAGAGACAGAATTTGTTCATGATTACAGATGATCAATGAACAGAGAGATGCGGAAAGATAGAAAAGATGAAGATGAAGAAAAAGAAGATGAAGAAGAAGATGAAGATCTGAGAGACAGAGAGAGAAAGAGATGAAAATGTATTTTCTGTATATTGAGATAGTTGTATCAATTGTGTTACAGATGATCGAGCTTGAGCATTTATATAGTTCAGCTGATGTAAAGTAAATAAAATCAGGACCACACATCTGTAACTACCAGTTTGTTTTACAACAGAATATACAACTGGTTTATTTCATATATCTAACACTCCCCTTCAAGCTTAGAGTTGTTTGAATTGATTGACAACTCCAAGCTTGACAGTTAGCTTTGACATCTGCTATTGACTCACAACTTTGGTGAATATATCTGATGGCTGCTCCTTAGTATATATGTATTTTGCTTTAATTTCTCTATTCAGAATCTTGTCTCTAACCAAATGACAGTCAGCCTCTATATGCTTAGTTCTCTCGTGAAAAACTGGGTTCTTAGCTATGTGTAATGCAGCTTGATTATCACAATATAGCTCAACTGACCCATGATTCCTTATGCTTAGATCCTTTAGCACTCGAACTAACCAAGTTATCTCACAGCAAGTAGCTGCCATGGCTCTATATTCTGCTTCTGCTGTGGACATGGCAACAAATGAATGTTTCTTAGTTCTCCAAGAGATAAGAGAGTCTCCCAACATAATGCAGAACCATGTTAGAGATCTTCTACTCATTGGACAAGCTTGCCAATCTGCATCACAGTATGCTCTTAGCCTGATCTCATATTTGCTTAACATCAACAACCCTTGCCTTGGAGCTTGTTTCAAGTATCTTAGCAAGTATTTTGCAGCTTTCCAATGATCTTCAGTTGGACTTTGCATGAACTGACTCAACACCTGAACAAAACAGGTGATATCTGGCCTGGTAACAGTGAGATATATCAGTTTCCCTACCAACTGTTTGTACTTCTGAGGTGACTTCGTGCACTCCCCTTCACTGGAGAGCTTCATGTGTGAATCTAATGGAGTAGCTAATGGCTTAGAGTCAGCCATTCCCATTTCCTCCAGGAGCTCCATTGTATGCTTCCTTTGATTCAAGTAGATCCCAATCTGGTCTCTATCTACTTCTATCCCAAGAAAGTACCTTAACTCCCCTAGATCTTTGATCTGGAAGTTCTTGTGCAGGTGCAGCTTCGGCTTGTCAATCTCTGCCTGATCATTTCCAGTTATGATCATGTCATCTACATACACTAGTAATGCAGTAAATGACTTTCCTTTCTGCTTGGTAAATAAAGAATAATCTGCTTTTGATTGCATATATCCTCCTGCTTTAACCACGTGAGAGAACTTAGCAAACCATTGCCTTGTTGCTTGCTTAAGCCCATATAGAGACTTTGTCAATTTGCAAACCATAGACTCATTGTCTTCACTTATACACTCCCCTTGAAGACAAGGAGACTTCTGAGATTGAAGCTTTTTCAAAGCATTGTAGGCAGGAGGGAGAGACATATAGACATCCTCTTCCAGATCACCATGCAAGAAAGCATTGGTGACATCCATCTGAGAGATATGCCATTGCTTAGCAGCTGCAATGGCAAGCAAAGTCCTGACAGTAATCATCCTGGCAACTGGTGCAAATGTCTCAGAGTAATCTACTCTATGAAGCTGAGTGAATCCTCGAGCAACCAGCCTTGCTTTATGCCTCTCAAGAGTACCATCTGACTTAAACTTCAATTTAAAGAGCCATTTGCAGGTCAAAATAGATTTCCCAGGAGGAAGAGATACAATCTCCCAAGTGTGATTCCTTTCTAAGGCATCTAACTCAACTATCATTGCATCACACCAAGCAGGATCTTTGATGGCTTCGAGTCACATTTTTAGGAATAGAAAACGATGCTACATTGTTTACAAAAGTTTGGTAGGTAGGTGTACAAGCAGCATAGGTACAAGAATTAGCAAGAGGATACAGAGAATGTGCCTTGGATGAACCAACTGCAGGTGTGGTAAGCTCCTTTGAAGTATGACAGACATATTCCTTTAGCCAACTGGGGGCCTGTGATTACGAGCAGATTGTCTAAGACCAGTGACATCATGCTCACAAGGGACAACAGGCTCAGAAGGGACAATAGGCTCAAAAGGGACAACAGGTTCTGGCATTTCATCAAAGGATGCAGAGATAGGTGATGGAGAGTAATCATTAAGAGAGGGTGCAATGGTGCTGTCATTCATAGAAGAATGACCAACATAGTTTGTGTAGTCAAAAGGAAAATTTTGATCAACAAAGTCTGAGAGAGACAAAGTTGGAGAGTTTTGTTTTTCTTGAGCAAATAGAGAGTATGAAAATATGTGTTCATGAAAAACAACATTTCTGTTGAGCATACACTTGTGATTTCTGAGATTTAGCAATTTGAATCCCTTCTTAGCATAGGGAAAGCCCATAATAATGCAGGGATCAGATCTAGGATGAAACTTTCTAACCTCTTTTCCAGTAGATGTGGACACAAAGCATAAACTGCCAAAGACTTTGATGTGAGAATAATCTGGTTTAACATGAAAAATGACTTCATGAGGAGATTTGTGTTTGAGGATGGGGTTTGGTAGTTTGTTTATGATATATGTGGCAGTGAGAATGGCATCGCCCCAATAATGTTGAGGGATATTAGATTGAAACATGAGAGACCTAGCAAATGAGTCAATTGGCGGAGGCAATGCCCAAAGCGTCAGGATCATTCCCTGGATCCACTGTGCCCAACCAAAAGGGCAAAACCACTGGTCATATTGCGGAAGTAAACCTAAGGAGTGGGCGTCAATTACAAACGCCCGAGCAAAAAGCGGAGGAGAAGGAGCCAGAACAGACGTCGATGTCGACCCCCCCTGTCGATATCGACCAAGGTGACGTCGATGTCGACCTTCCTGTCGATATCGACCCTAATGCTGCGTCACCATAGAAATCGACTCCTCCAATCGATGTCGACCCTACTGATGTCGATGTCGACCTCACTACAGCCGCGGGAAGGAAGAAGGTGTTTCCATTCCCATCTAGAAAGGTGATTAAGGACCCAGCGGAAAAGAAGTTCCAACGGTTCGTGAAGATGCTCCAAGGGCTTAATTTCTCTATACCATTCACAGAGGCACTTCACGAGATGCCATCTTATGTAAGGTTCCTTAAAGACATCTTAGGTAAGAAGCGATCGCTATCTGAGATCGCAGAGGAGTGCAACAGGTTGGAACTACCACAAAAGCGGGCGGACCCAGGTAAGTTTTCTATCGCTATAGGTCTAGGTCAATTCAAATTTAATGCTTTAGTTGACTTGGGCGCCAGCATTAGCATGTTGCCACTAACCATTTGGCACAAGGTAAAGATAGGTCCTCTGGAGCCCGTGGATGCAAGATTGTACATGGCTAACAATACGGTAGTGATTCCAACTAGGATAGTGACGGATGTGCCAGTACAAGTAGGTAAATTCTTTGTCCCTGCTGATTTCTTAGTTGTTGATATAGCGGAGGACCCTGCTTATCCAATTATTTTAGGTAGGCCATTCCTAGCAACTGTCGATGCCAACATTAGTATGAAGAAAGGATTGCTCTCATTCACAATTAGTGACGAGGTGATAGAGTATACCTTCAACAAGACGGTGAAAAATCAAGGGCCAATGGAGATAAAAGCCATCAATGGTGTCTACATTACATGTGGAGAGGCAAAGGTAAGAAGTATGACACCAGAGGAGCTTGAGAAGAGGGCCATAGAAGCCCAAGTGGAGGAAGTTGTGGCAATCTTGAACGAAGGAGCCCAACAGAACATCGAAATCGACCCAGGTAAGTCGATATCGACCACTAATGTTCAAGATTCTGTGTCAGGTCATAAGTATGGGGTCGACGGAGGAAGAAAAGAAACATCGAAATCAGGGTCTAAGGTCGATATCGACCATACCCTACCGAAATAGACCACCATCAGCGCTGAGAAGGAAGGAAAGAAGACCTCGATATCGATCCCTGAGGGTCGAAATCGACCTGATCATGTCGAGCCAAAACTCTCCAAATCGACTGATCCTCTAGGAGTACAACAAAGGTCGATATCGACCTCTGAACATCGACATCGACCTGAGCCACAGGCTGAGAAGAAGGTAAGTCAAGGTACGGATTCCTCTTGTTCCATTTCGATTAAGGATTTATCATTATTTGGAAGAGGTGTGCCTTGGCATGTGCGCTTATGTAGGGTATCCGATGATGATTCAAGCCAATATGAGATAGGAGACAAGGTCTATGTTGCCAAATCTAAGGACCATTGGTTCCCTACAAGATTTAAGGACAAGAATTTAGGACCATTCACGGTGAATCAGATCCATCCCGGCGGAATGCAGCTGCGTGACAAGAAAGGAGTCATATTTGAGGCCCAAGCCACATGGGCTCTACAGATGCCCCCTTGAGAAGCGCAAAGGAAGAAGTCGGCCTAGCGACTTAAATGTCTAGAGCTTGTAACAAAGACTTAGTTTTGGTTTTAGACAGCTTTTATTTTGGTTTTAGACACTTTATTGTTTTGCATATTTTGTTTTGGTTTTGGTTTTAACAAGTTGCAGGAGAGAGAAAAAGCACACTGAGAAGACATCGAAATCGATGTCTAACATCGACATCGACCCCAAGATAGGATTTGTGATCGAGGCCGGATCACCCTGAAGCCTGAGCCAGAAATCGATATGAACATCGATATCGATGTTAAGGGTCGATATCGACCTTCCCTGCTGTCTTCTTCGACTCCTGAAATTTGTGACGATTTAGTAAGTTTTCTTCTTAACCCTAGTTCTAATACAGTGAGGACACTGTAAATTCTAAGTATGGGGTGGGGGAAAGGCTTACTTGCATATTCATACTTAGTTTAGATTTGTATATTTATTTTAATGCATATTTAGTTTTTATTTCGAAAAAAAAAATGACCCCCATCAAAAATTTTGAAAATTTAGAAGAGTCATGGAAGTATAAAAAAGAGCTCTATGATGCAAAATTAGATTCATTAGAGATATAACATGAAATTGCCTAGTTAAGGGAAGTCCCAATGAAGTGCAAAAAGAAGAAAAAAATAAAGGAGATGACAAATTTGAAGTTGCTTTTGACATATGCATGATAAGATGATGGAGGACTTTTTATATTTCCATACATATGCCCAATTTCATATACTAGCCTTACCTATGCATATTTGCAAAAGTCACAAAGCCATATATGAGCCTTATCATGATCATTATTGCTCCACATATATACATATTGCCCATTTTATACCTTATACCCTATCCGGTGACAATGTTGAGAATGGAAGTCATCTTTGGAGTTATATGGAGTTGTGCATTATTATGAAGTTGTTGGCAGGAATGAAAAGAATTATGAATTATGGAAAATTTAATGAGCGAGAAAAAATCCGATCACCTCAGAAGATAAAGGTAGGTCGACCCTACTCGTTGAGATGTTAGTTCAGCGAGATGGGACACAAGGTAAAGAGTCCGAAGTACTAAGTATCCGGGGTCATTCATGACACCAATGTTTGCGACTCGCGAGAAGGCAGTGCTACGGTTAAAGAGGTAAAAGCATTGAGCGATGAGTGAAAGGTGAGACATTATAAAGAAGGAATGTGGAATGTTTTGGAAAGAAAGTATGTTTCCCCGGATTTAACACCACATGGCCAAATATTAGCCCACCTTTAGCCTTTTACCAATCTATTTCTCACAAGCTTGCAAAAAGTCCTCTTGATTATTAATGCTATGTCGCTAAAATTGTTTTTTGCATATTACCTCCTTTTATAAGTATGAAATTGCTTTTATGCATAGGCATGGACTTGGTTGACATAAGTGCCTTATTGAGGATGGCAATTGATTGTAGGGACATATGAAAAATGAATCTATAATGTTGAGGGTTTACTTTCTTCCCCTGAATGACCATTAAAGGTATTGCTTGGGGACAAGCAAGCTTAAGTATGGGGTGTTTGATGTGCGCGCAAATTTGCCATATTTTCTATGCACATAAAAGTCCATTTTATTGTCTTTTGCATGCATATTAATGGGAAAACATGGGATTAGTGTAGTTTATGCTTAAATATCAAACATATGGATCTGCACGAGTTTCTATGTGATTTTTGCAGAAAACAGGATAAAAATGGACGGATTTGGAAGAACGGAAAAAGAACTCGAAGTCTTCTGAAGAGGTCGAAATCGACTAGGGACCTCGACATCGAGTGCATCAGAGACATAGGATTCGAGCAGCAAAGGAAACAGAGCATGTCGACACAGAGAGGTCGATATCGACGTCTGGAGGTCGATATCGATTTTGCCAGATCGACCTAAATGATAGAAGTCGAGTGCCAGTTCGAGTAGGAGAAGGAGAAGCTCGAGATAAAGTTTTGAAGGGGTCGATATCGATGTCTAGGGTCGATATCGACCATGCCAGCAGAGGAATCCGACTCAGATTTTTTATAGAAATCTATCCAAAGCTTGCACGTCTATCCAAAAGTCGAGATTTCTTATCTTCAACACCAGATCTATCATGAAGAGGCTGATTCACCATAGAGTTTTAGTTTTTACTTTTATTTTAGTTTATCTTAGAGAATAAAGATAAAGTTTCGAGTCTTTATCGACATATATAAATAGAGGCCAATAGGGCTGAGTTTAGGGCATCCAAGAACATTCAATTTGATAAACAATTCAGTTTCAATAGTAGTGACGAGTTAGAGAGAGAGAGGAGGCCGAGTGAAGTTTGTAAAGCGAGAGCGGAGTGGCTTGTTCGGTTGTACTTTCTTTCAAAGTTTTAATTCAAAGTAGCTTTCTTTCAATAACAATGATGATGATGTGCATGATGAGGAGCGAGTAGTCAACCCACTTCTAGGGTCGGGGTGAGCCCGACGATAACGATGTAAGGTAAGTACATCAAAGGTATGACTTTTATGCGATTCCGTCTTCTACCCCATGCATGATCCTTTGCGAAAGTTAGGGAGATTCATTATTTGCATTATTGAAGCGAAAGCCACTCATATTGTGAACTTGAATTGCTCATGAATTGGATAGTAACTCTTAGGAACTATGCGAGAGCCTCTAATCACCTAAGTGTTGATAACAAAAGTTATTTGACGGAAAGACATTAAATTTCATAACTTTAGCATAAAACTTGCATTGTTATCGTTGTGGCATGAAACCCCGACTTTGGAAGCTTTTTAATTAATTGAATTCAACATAAAAGTCTTAGTTTTGTTTCTGATCATCCTCCTTTCCCATTCTATTTTCTTCGGACTCTTTTCCGACAAATTGGTTACGAAAACAGTTTCTGTGACAAGCATCGAAATCGATTGTAAGGGTCGATATCGAGGTCTAACATCGATATCGAGGTCTCTGCTCGACGTCGACTTTGCTGCTTTTGTCTTCTGCAGGAACTGCGCTAGGAACTTCAGAACTGGGGTCGATATCGACCAGATTACTCGATATCGAGTGTCTGCTGAGGTCAAAAGCTTTGATCGTGAGTACAACAAGGGAAGCGCTGACATACCTCCTCGTGGATTCGATCCTGAATTACCCTACTACTACAAGGGAGGGGATTCTTGTATTATTTGTTTGGGACAGGGAGTTAGCCTAGTTGTGCATTGTTTATTTGAATTGTTTGAATCCCTATACTCCACCCCGTTGCGAACAAAAGGGATGAGAATATGTGTTGTATTCAATCCACCAATACAATATATAGGAGTCATATCCTTGAGCTCCAACTTTACAAATGCTTATATTTATAATCATAATAGATTTGAAATCCGAACACACCTATAATCATTTTTTTATTAGGAAAGAATACGGGCGAGCGAGCTCTACCCGACGACATCCTTTTGAATGAGGTCTAAAAGACCAAAATCGTTGTAAATATCGACACTCCAAGCAAAGTGGCAAAGGTGTGCAACCTTATCAGCCACTCTATTGCCTAAACGGGGCACATGAAAGAAGGAAACTTCTTTCAAAGTCGATAGAAGAAGTTTAACATCTGACAAGATCAATTCAATTTCCCAAGGACATTTAGATTTTTGGTTGAGGTGGTTTATGATTATACTAGAATCGCCTTCAATGTGGATTTTGTCGATATGCAGTTGAATAGCGTGTTGGATTGTAGTTTTAAAGCAAGAGCTTCCGCTTTCAAGGGGCTTTGTTTACCAAGTTTTTGGTAACATATACGAATAGGTCGTCCTTCCCAATCCCGAATTATAGCTCCCGCCGAGTTGACATCGTCTGATTTTGTGGATCCATCAAAATTTAGCTTGAGAGTTCCCTTCGGAGGTTTACGCCACGTAACCTTACCATACTTATTTTTCTTCTTTGGGTAATTATAGTTATGAGTATGTAAGAGGAAGTCATCATCTAAACTATGCTCTATGTGAACTGTTTTACACCAATTCTCCTTGTGAGTTTTAATAATACGTAGCGACGTATCTCTAAGTGGGATGGGAACCTGCCTAAACACGTATTGGTTTCGAATGTACCAAACAGACCACCAAGCAAAAACAAGCTCCACCTTGGCCGTTGCATTAAGGTTTTTCCCGATGAAAGAAATGATGGGTTTTATATCTCAAGAATGATTTATCATACGAGATATTGTTGAGATTATGCGAGAAGGAAACTGAAATAAAGAGCGCACGTAATGGCATTCTAACAGCAGGTGAATATCACCTTCGGCTACACAGTTGCACCAGCTACAGGTGGAAGGTATAGAGACCCCGCGAGAGGCTAGCCTAGAGGCAGTTGGGAGACCTTCCTGGAAAATCTTCCACAGAAAACTTTTGACCTTAGGCGGAATGTCCAATTTCCAAATCCAGGCGTTATTGTATCAATTTAAAGAGGATTGAGATGTGATTAGTTTGTATGCACTCGAAGTGGTGAACCATCCCGCTCTATCAGGCCACCAAGATAGCCGATCCTCAAAAGTAGAGACGGGACGTGGAATGTCCAAGATTTCTTTGACTATGTCAATAGGTAGCACCCTGTTTAGTTTCTCCATCCACCATCTACCCCCCATAATGTAGTCACTCACGGTTTCTTCCTTGTTACTAATTTGGGGGCAATCATCTCTAGATTGCAGAGAAGAGGTTGAAATCCAATTATCTGTATAAAATTTGATAGAATTCCCATTTTCGATTGACCAAATAAGCCCCAACTTAAATTTATCAATGAGAGTGGTCAGTTTGCCCCATTGCCAAGAGGAATCACCATATTTCTTGTATTCAAGGATGTTAATAGAACGTAAGTACTTGTATTTAAAAAGAGTGACCCATACATTATCTGGTTCAGCCAATATTTTCCAGAGTAGTTTCATTTGAAGGCCTTCATTCATCTCTTTTGATTTCCTGAGCCCTAATCCCCCACACTTTTTTGGTCTGCAAATTTTATCTCATCTAATAAGCGGCCGGTGTTGAAGATCTTTATTCCAGAAGAACATAATACTAATCTGATCAAGCTCTTTATGTATTGAAGTGGGTAGCAAAAAGTTTTGCATTGTGTACAACGGTTTAGCTGATAAGTTCTTATTGATTAGAATTGCACGTCCCTGTTGTGATAAAGCATTGACACGCCATTTACTTAGTTGTCTTTAGATTTACAGATGATATCTTCAAAAGTATATTTGTTTACTCTACCATTAATAATCGGACAGCCGAGATATTTTTCCAATGAGTTTTTTGTTTGTAATATTCAAACAATTACTAAGCTCAGAGATCCTAGTATTCGAAATGCCTTTATAGCTTGGAAGCTCGATTTATGGTAATTAACTTTTTGCCCAGAAATTTTATAGTATGAATTAGTTATTGTTCTAACTTTCTATCCTGCATCATCACTACCCCTTGTGAAAATGATAATGTCATCAGCAAAAGATAAGAAAGGAACCTGAGGACCATTTCTACCGAAGGTGAACCCAATTGGACTGTTATCCACATTTGTTTCAGCTGCAAGTTTCCGAGCTAGGATTTCGGCTCCTAGGATAAACAGGAAAGGGGATAGAGGATCCTCTTGGCGAAGCCCTTGCGAGAGTAGGAACATATCAGTAGGGCCATTGTTCACTAGCACTGAGAAAGAAACAATCGTTACACATTCCATAACCCAAGTAATGAAAGTATGGTGAAACCCAAAATTTTCAAGAATCTTTTTTGTGAAATTCTAATAAACTCTATCGTACGCTTTTTCCATATCTAATTTTATCGCCAACCATCCCTCGCGGCCTGTACACAACCTGAAATAGTGGAAGATTTCATGACCTATCAACACATGCATTATCTTGAACGGCCCTGTGTGACACAAACACTCCCTGTAAAGGGTGAATAAGTTTACCAATAATTGTTTTGATTCTTTCTGTCAAGATTTTTGATATGATTTTATATAGTGTTGAACATAAACTGATTGGACGGTAATGACTGGTAGTAGTTGGGTTGTCTCGTTTCAGCAAAAGTGTAATAAACGTATGGTTTATTTGTTTAAGAATTTTTCCTGAGTGGAAAAAACTCTTAACAGCTCTAGTAATAGACACCCCGACTATATCCCAATATTTCTTATAGAATTCGGATGTGATTCAGGACCAGGAGATTTATTATTACCCAAACTAAACACTGCAAATTTTATTTCATTATTAAAAGGGTGTCGAATGAGAAATTCATTTTCCTCAATAGTAATTGAGGGATGGATTAGATTAAGCATTTCATTAGAAGTCTATCATCGATAGACTCTTTTTTGAATCTTTTTTCGAAATCATTTTTAATTTCGTTTCTAACATTTTCCTCTCCAACTATTAATGTACCTCCATCAGTAGTTATGTTGCGGGTTTGTTTCCTATGTCTTCTCCCGGAGGCAACACGATGGAAATACGATGTGTTGGAGTCTGATAGCTTAAGCTGCTTTGTTTTAACTCTTTGATTCCAGAATGTTTTTTGAAAAATAAGAAGTTTTTCCTTTTTTCTAAGAAGGCAATTTTCTTTATTGATGGTTCTCTGTGTGATATTTACTGGCACTGATGATTGAATTTTTAAGCAATTCGTTCTCCACCTCTTTCAATTGACGAAATATATTCCCAAAGGTGTACTTATTCCATTCTTTTGCTTTTTTCTTGAGAATTTTTTGTTTAAAAATAAGTGGAAACATAGTAGAGCCTGGGCAAGTTGCTCGCCATGAGTGTTTGATGATGTTACGAAAGTCCTTCAGTTGAAGCCAGGCGTTTTCAAATTTGAAAGGTGGAGCTTCGAAAATTGTACTATTCTCGAGTGTTATTGATATGGGACAGTGATCTGATGATGAAAAGGCCTTATTATTAGTAATTAGGTTGGAGAATTTATGAATGACTTGGTGATGAACAAGAACTCGGTCCAGTTTTTCGCGGATGTTGTTCTCTTCATCAGGGTTCTTTCTCTAGGTGAATGGATTCCCGAAAGTAGGAAGATCCATGAGTGAATAATCATTTTTGAATTTTAGGAGTCTAACGAACTGAGAGGAACGAGAGTTAGCACCTCCCATCTTGTCCTCACTACATAAAATTTCATTTAGATCCCCTAACACAATGCATGGGATAGGCGAAACATTCACAATTGAGGTTAGTGTTTCCCAGAACGAGTCTTTCTCATGAGGGATAGACAGGGCATACACAAATAGGAGGAGAATCTTAAACGTATCATTAATATTTTTGTAACGTAATCCTATAATTCGAGGTACGTGAAATTCAACAGAAATAATTTCATTCGATAATTGGTGGGATTTCCATAATGTACCAAGCTCACCCGATCGCCCAGTAACAGGCGACTAGATAGCCTCATCAAATGCGGCGTGTTTCCAAAGTTTGTCTTCAGGAATGAATTCTGATTTAGTTTCCGCTAGTGCCATCATTTGAATATGCTCATTTTTGCACAAAATATTAATTTTAGTTCAAAACGTTTTTTTCCTTAAGCCTCTACAATTCCAATAACTAATCTTCATTTATAACAATCGATGATATAAGAACAAGATTAAGTGTCCTTATATCATGAAGCATTTTTCCTAATCCATTTTGGGAACATAATGTGGTTGTGATGGGGTTTTCAGAAAACTTATTAATACTACTTTATTTTTTACCCGGGCAAATCAAAACTGCATCTTCAATAGTAAACATCACTATTTTTTCACTTAAATTTCCAAGCGAAAGACTAGGGTATAACGATTGTTTCCTTCTCAGTGCTTGTAAGACTTGGATTTTTGGTTGATCGAATATTATTTTTCATAAATGTATTTGATAAAGAAAGCAAGCAGTGAAAATTGCATTTAACCAAACAAATAAACCACCAGGGGAAGAAACGATTTGATGCCTTATAAATTTGATTATGAGCTGATTTTATAATTGTTATGCAAATATCCGAAGCAAGGTGAGTGAAAAGGTAGTAGACATTTAATTTACACCACTGACCCATTACTCCTTTAGAAATATTATTCGGGGCAGTTTGCAAAATGTCCATAAAATATGTACTAATTGGTGAAATGTCCACGTTTTGGGACAAATTGGTGAAATGTCCTAAATATAAACCCCCTCCCTTCTCCCACGCGCCTTTCTCTCTCCTCCGCGCTCTCCCTCTCCGCACGCTCTCTCTCCCGTCCCCTTTCTCCTTCCCCTCTCTCTGTCTGCATCTCAATCTTCGTCTTTCTCCGTCTGCATCCGTGTTTTCTCCCCCCACTCATCGTCGGCGAGCCTCGGAAACCCTAGGATATAGGTTATTTGAATTCAAATCACTTTCATAGTCTCTTTGGCCAAGACCTGAGCGGGATGGATGTAGTTCACAGGATCAGCTCAATTGATTGGAAGTCGACGCCGGTAGTTGCCCTAGCCACCAGCGCCGATGGTTCTACAGTCGCCGCCGCTCGCCAGGACGGCACCGTTGAGATTTGGCTTGTTTCTCCTGGCTCGATCGGCTGGCACTGTCAATTGGTACTGCTCGTTTATATCCTGGATTCGTAGTTCTCTCACTGTTGTCGCGTTCCTCCGTGGCTAATTTCCTTCTGTTTCTTGTTCTTTAGATGATACACGGGGATAATAGTCCAGAATCGAGAGTTTCATCGCTCGCTTGGTGTAGGTCAAGGAAGAGGGGTGAACCATCAGGCCGTTTGTTTTCGTCTAGTGTTGATGGTTCGGTTTCAGAATGGGATCTCTATGCTTTGCGGCAAAAGGTTAGTTTTGCTCTTTCCTGATTTGTAATGCTACAAGTTGAAAATTCTCTCTTTTGAATGACCTATTTCAGTTTAGCACACCACTCTAAATAATGACAATGTTGCATGTGAAAGGTTTTACCAAAGATAGAGAGGTGGAATGAGAATATTTGGCAGTATTTCTTTATCTATTTATAAATGTTCATAGAGTTGTATTTTTATTCTGTTACAGATTGCTCTAGATTCCATAGGAACATCGATTTGGCAGATGGCAGTGCAACCTTGTAGCGAACAAACTACTTATAATGATCATGAGTCATAGAGTAATGGGAATGGTATTGTAATAGATAGTTATAATGACAGTGAAAGTAGTTCAAGCGATGATGATGACAGTCTTGCTGAGCTTCATGAATCTTTAAAGCAAAATCCTTGTGTGGCTCTTGCTTGTGATGATGGTTGTGTGAGATTGTATACTATTTCAGATGCTGATATGTTCATTTATAAGAAATCATTGCCTAGGGTCAGCGGTGAGGTCTCTCTACCTTTGACCTTAGTTGAGTTATTCCGCTTGTTCAATAATGTGATCATTTTGTTAATGGCAATCTTTTGTTTCTTTTCTATTAGGCCGCACACTCAGTGTGACATGGAGTCATGACGGTAATAGGATCTTTTCAGGAAGCAGTGATGGGTATTTATTTTGTTTTCTGATTTTCGTAGAGTTTCTTAAAAAACTAGCCTTCTTGTTTTGAATGTCAGCGTTCTTTTTATAATAAAAAAATTGTGAATGTTCCTAATTATTTATTTATCTAATTTTGCTGTGCAGGTTTATAAGGTGTTAGGATGCAAAACGAGCTTATGAGCTATATAGGATAACTGTTGGACTTAGAGGTTTGGGCAGTGGGCCTGAACTTTGTATTTGGTCACTTCTTTCCCTAAGGTAATATAATGGGATAGTTGATTAACTATTGTGAACTTTGAATATGCTCAGCATGTGGATCTATTTATCTAATGGCTTTTTTGATTAAATTTTGAATTTTTTTAAGGTCTGGAGCACTAGTTAGTGCAGATAGTTCAGGATCTGTTCAGTTTTGGGACAGTGAGCAAGGAACTCTATTGCAGGTTTATTCTCTTCACAAGGGTGACGTAAATGCCCTAGCAGCTGATCCATCTCATAACCCTCTGCTGGTTCTGATGGCAAGGAATTGTATTGTTTCTATGAGTTGCAAACGATTGAAAAATATAACTTCTTGGTTACATGATATATTTTGAATTACCACTGTACTTGACTTTTTATCTAGTAAGATATTTTTGTTTTAATAAATATTCATTTATTTTTTAGTTTTTGCCGAGACTTATAATACAGCCTTATCATGACAAATGTAGCTTGGTTATCTTTAGGTGATACTCTACAAGCTTTCTAAGAGTGTTACTAGCTCCAACCACTGTGGTAGATTCTGATTTCTAAGAGTGCTACTAGCTGCAATGGAATCAAAGTCTGCAGTAATCACTGCAGACTTTGAAGTCTGCAGTAGATTCTGATTTCTTTAGATTCTGAAGTAGCCGATTTTGAAGTCTGCAGTGATTACTGCAATGGAATCACATAAAATTTGCGCCGAAGGCGCAAATTTTCTTTGATTTTTTATGTATCGGATACAATTTTGAAGTCTCCATTCGAATCTGTGACTGTTTATGCTCGTTTTTGCTATATCTGTGATTGTCTAGCTTGTCTAATTTAATGATTTTAAGCAATCGATTGTTCTTTAGTATATTTTGCTAAAGAATTGTTTATAATGAACTTGGTGTTCGTCTCAATTACGTTTCCGACGCTAGTTTCATGATTTTGGAAATGCAATTTGAGTACTGGATATGAATTTGATGATGATTTATATGAAATCAGGAAGCTACTTTGAGTACTGATTGTGAATTTGATGAGGATTTCCAGCCCACCACATGTTTGTCAAAATGTCTGATTTGTGAAGACAAATATAAAGAAATCAGAAGTGATACTTGATTGTTTAGTTTTCAGTTTGATTTGTAAATTGCTACTTTTAACGTTGTTTCTGCACCTAAGATATTTGCTAGTGCATTTCCTGTACACTATGAACCTTCTAAGGGCTTCTACTTTGAAGTTAATGCTGATTACCCAATTGTACAAGTTAATGCTGACGCTAGTTTCATGATTTGCACAACTGGAGCTTAGAGTTGCACAACTGGAGCTTAGAGTTGCACGACTCGAGCTTAGAGTTGCACGACTCGAGCTTAGAGTTGCACAACTCGAGCTTAGAGTTGTCACTTCATTAAAACAAATGTTAAGCTAGTTTTAATATGTATTGTCAGCGAGGTTGAGCTTTAACGTGAACAATATGATTAAATTACATGCCTTGTGGATTCTATGATTAATCCTTGATTTGAATTTTGAGCTTTGTGGATTGGAAATTGTGATTGAGATGGGGAAATACATGCCTTCTAGATGTTCAATGTGTGATTGTTGCTATAATTTTTGTTCTTGCTGTCCAACCTACAGTTGCACGACTCGAGCTTAGAGTTGCACGACTCGAGCTTAGAGTTGCATGACTCGAGCTTAGAGTTGCACAACCCAGATGAATGCATTAATGCTCAATAAGATAGGGTTGTTTAGTTGAAAAAAGTGTAGAGCCATAGTTGTATCATCATTGTCCCTTTGCAGTTTGCACAATTGGTTTGATGTCAGCAGTATTGTGTTTTTCGTGATCTAGTTTGTGCTTTGCTTAGTGAAATGTGTTCCTTAGTGATCTTGTTTGTGCTTTGCTTGCTCATTCCTTGGATTTGATATTGACTTATTTATTTTTCTAAAACTGCATTATGTTATTGATCTGATAGAGCTCAAATAAAAGGGTGCCCACCAACTGCTGCTGAAACAGAATGCAAGTGGCTATGGCCTGCACAAGTTCCACCTTTTGAATATGTTTTGAGTTTTGAGATCCTTGATGCTCGGAACAAGGAAGCAGCAGTCTTAATAAAGGACTTGGAGGGAGAGATTGTGAGCTTGAGCATGAGAACAGATGACTAAAAGAGCTTGCAGACATTGTCCCGAGTGTTAGAAAGGTGTTAGAAAATGAACTCTCAACAGTAAAGAGGTTGGAAGAACAGCTCACAAGCAAAGGTCAATAGAACAGTTGCCTTAAAGATGAAGTGTATAACCTCCAATGAAAGGTTAGTAGCTTGGATGAAATGTTAAATGAACCTGAAAATGAGTTATCCACTTAGCAGCAATCATTCAATTTATGAAAGTCCATTCGATTTTTTATGCACCAGTGTCCCGGGTTTTTATGAAAGTTCACCTCTTACCATTTCATGGAATGTTTGGAGCACTGTTATGTCTCTGTGCAGCTTCACAACTAAACTCTTTTCCAGTTTTTCTAATGCTTGCATCATTGTACATCAGGATGTAGTTGTCTGCACCATAAGTTGCATGATTGCTGCTAAGTGATTGCAATTTGTTTTGCTAAGCCTTATGTTCACAGGATTCTTAATTTTGTTTCCTCTTGTGCTGACAAAGGTTGCTCTTTGAGAAGCATTTCCTCTACCTTGCAAGGAAGCTTGCTGGGTAAGGACCCCTAGTTGAAAGCTGCTTGTTCAGTTTAAACTTAGTAATGAAAATGTATGCTCATCTGGATATACATATTTTTTTGCTCAATGTAGTGATGCGAATTTGCACTTTGTGGAGTCCCTTGCCTTGGCCCCTCCAGAGGTTCACATCGACTTGCAGGCACAAGCTCGATCAGTAAGTATCCTTTATCGCGTTTTGATGGTAATCTTGATCATGAACCATTCTAAATCTGATACTGTTGTTGGCATGCATGAAGCTGAGCTCCTACAAGCTGCAAACCAGTCCCTTCCAGATGATGATGATGATGATGCTTTCGAGTAAAAGATGAGAAGTTGAGCTTGAATTACCGGATTGGGCCAATTGTCTTTTTAGCAAATAGGGTGGTTCGCGCAACCCAGGGGAAAACTCTCAAGATCAAATGTTGTTTTGTGTTTTTGGCATTTTTTTCTCTAGTAAAACGCATGCTTTTGAATATGTTTGACAATGGTTTTTATAGTGGATTGGTTGTGCCCACTCCGTTTGTCCTCCCTTGTCCCAATTTCTTTGTTTCATCCCTCACATTTGAGGTTACTTTTGATGGATTGAAATCACAGGAAGTTTACTTCCAAATCTATTAGAGTTGCACAGCCGTAGTTTAGAGTTGCACAACTCTAAACTACGGCTGTGAAATAGCTGAAATAGCTACCATCTAAAGTTGAAATAGTTGAAATAGAACAAATCGTTAAACTCGCGTAAGTCCATCAAGATATCTAATTTTATATTTCTGAAAGTTGAGCTATTAGTCATTTATATATGAATCAATTTGATTTCTTTATAACTCTGTCAACACTAAAATTTTGAATACCGCTGACATTCATTGTTTTCTCTAATTAACAAAATAGAAAAGATGCTGACACAACCCTTAATTTATGAAATTTGAGCTAGTAATCATTCATGCTATATAAAAAGATAGGAAAAAAGTCTAGGAATTTTATGCAATTGTATTTTACAATTGCACAACTACACTTTTAAGTTGCACAACTACACTTCAAAGTTGCACAACTTCACAAGTCTCAATTGTTGTGCAAATATAATCTATTGATGAGCAAAAATAAGACCATGTTGTGCAATAATCTATTGAGAAAGTATAAAATTATATTGAGAAAAAATAAGATTATATTGAGCACAATTTCACAAGTCTCGATTGTTGTGCAAATATAATCTATTCTTGAGCAAAAATAAGATCATGTTGAGCAAATTTCCACCAATCCCCCATGTTGTGCAATTATAGTCTATTGATAAGCAAAAATAAGACCATGTTGTGCAATAACCTATTGGGAAAGTATAAAATTATATTGAGAAAAAATAAGATTATATTGAGCACAATTTCACAAGTCTCGATTGTTGTGCAAATATAATCTATTGTTGAGCAAAAATAAGATCATGTTAAGCAAATTTCCACCAATCCCCCATGTTGTGCAATTATAGTCTATTGATGACCAAAAATAAGACCATGTTGTGCAATAATCTATTGGAAAAGTATAAAATTATATTGAGAAAAAATAAGATTATATTGAGCACAATTTCACAAGTCTCGATTGTTGTGCAAATATAATCTATTGTTGAGCAAAAATAAGATCATGTTGAGCAAATTTCCACCAATCTCTCATGTTGTGCAATTATAGTCTATTGATGAGCAAAAATAAGACCATGTTGTGCAATAATCTATTAAAAAAGTATAAAATTATATTTACAAAAAATAAGATCATGTTGAGACACAATTTCACAAGTCTCGAATGTTGTGCAAAAATAAAGTATTGATGAGCAAAAATAAGAGCATGTTGTGCAATAATTTATTGAGAAAGTATGAAATTATATTGAGAGAAAATAAGATCATGTTGAAAACAAATTCACAAGTCTCGATTGTTGTGCAAAAATAATCTATAGTTGAGCAAAAATAAGATGATGTTGAACAAAATTTCACCAATCCCCCATGTTGTGCAATCAAAGTCTATTGATGAGCAAAAATAAGACCATGTTGTGAAACAATCTATTAAGCAAGTATAAAATAATATTGAGAAAAAATAAGATCGTGGTGAGCACAATTTCACAAGTCTCAATTGTTGTGCAAATATAACATATTATTGAGCAAAAATAAGATCATGTTGAGCAAATTTCCACTAATCCCCACATGTTGTGCAATTATAGTCTATTGATGAGCAAAAATAAAACTTTGTTGTGCAATAATCGATTGAGCAAGTATAAAATAATATTGAGAAAAAATAAGATCATGTTGAACACAATTTTACAAGTCTCAATTGTTGTGCAAATATAATATATTATTGAGCAAAAATAATATCATGTTGTGCAAATATAACCGTAAGTTGTGCAAATATGACCCAAGTCTAGTTTTTTTTTATTTTTTTTATTTTTTTTTTAACATTTTGTCGTGCAAATATAAGAGTACGTTGTGCAAATATAACCGTAAGTTGTGCAAATATGACCCAAGTCTAGTTTTTTTGGGGCAATTTGCGAAATGTCCATAAAATAGGTACTAATTGGTGAAATGTCCACGTTTTGGGACAAATTGGTGAAATGTCCTAAATATAAACCCCCTCCCTTCTCCCACGCGCCTTTCTCTCTCCTCCGTGCTCTCCCTCTCCGCACGCTCTCTCTCTCACTGCTCAACGGCGATTTCACGAAATCGATCTGCTCGGCACCTACACCGATTCATCTGGACCTGCCGCAGAGGAGCACCAAGCGAGTTAGCGAGCGAGGTCGATGTCGAGCGAGCGGAGCGAGCGAGGTCGAGCAGCCGGAGCGAGCGAGGTCAAGGGAGCGGCCTTCATCACCTCAGATCTGGTTGTGTTGTAGGTAAGTGTCATACCTTGCATTAGTTTACTTGATCTTGTGAGTGTTTGTGTTTCCTTGCATTAGTTTGCATTAGTGCAGCTTTTGTTGCAGAAGGAGAAGATTAATTGCCCTGTTCTTGCTTCCGATCTCCAGAGCCCGCCTTCCGAATCCAAGATTGCGCGCCTTGATGCAATCGATTATATTCTCAAAGTTAGTTTTTCGAATCCTAATTCCCCCAATTTCTGCATCGTTTTTCGTTTCATCTCATATGATTGATTTTGTTCTGGATGAATTAGACCAGGGAACTGTTGGGGTTTCAGTTCCAAACTGCTTATTTGTCAGTCACCTACTTGGATCGGTTCCTTTCTCTAAGAACTTTGCAAGTGAGTTTCACTGTGTACTTCAGATCTTACAAGATTGCCTTTTTTTCTTTTTTAAATATACTGAATTTTAAAAAATTGGTGAATTGCTGCAGGTTGAAAAGCCATGGGCAATGCAGCTGCTATCTGTGGGATGTCTATCTCTTGCGGCGAAAATGCAGGAGTCGAATCCATGGGGCTTATCGTCTTTACAGGTCGGGGAGTTCAGATTTGATGCTAAATCAATCCAAAGAATGGAGCTTTTAATCCTATACACATTGGAGTGGAAGATGGGTTCAATCACTCCTTTTGCTTATTTACCTTACTTGATCAGTAAACTCTTCACTGAGCCTCCCCTTTGGATTACTCTTAAAAAGATTCAGGAACTCCTAATGGCCATTGTGAAAGGTAATTGTTCTTTGGAAGTTTCTGCATTTGGTAGCCAAATCTGAAAATAGGTAGGCAAAGATATAATGATCTGATGATCCAAATATAATGCTTCAATCAAATCCAAGCAAGCTGATGATTCTTCATAAAAATGCAGATTTCAGCTTGGTGGATCATTACCCATCTGCCATAGCTATGGCTGCAGTTTTGTTTTCATCAGATCAAACGTTGACAAGAAACACATTAGAGTTGAAGATTAATGTCATACCTTGCATTAGTTTACTTGATCTTGTGAGTGTTTGTGTTTCCTTTTTTATTCACAAGTTGCTGATTAGAATATGGAATGACTAATTCTGAAGTACACAGTGGAATGACATCGTTTTTATGCGTATTCTAGTAACTTTGGAGCTTGTATTGGAAATCTGAAGTTATCGTGGAGGCATGTACCTTTTCAAACTTGTTTTGGTATCGGAAACAATGAGAGAGGTGGTAACTCAAATACAATATGGAATATTAAATATTCATGTGACTCCTCTATGTCTGCTGAGCAAGTAAAAGATTGAGCAAGTAAAAGATTATATGGGGAATTTGTGAAATGTCCAAAAAAACTGGTCCTAATTGGTGAAATGTCCACGTTTTGGGACAAATTAGTGAAATGTCCACAATATAAACCCTTCTTACGCGCTCCTACGCGCTCTCTCTCCCATCCATCTCTGCGAGCTCCTCCTTTCTCTGTCCATCTTCCCCCATCTCCGGCGATTCCTGAATCCAGCTCCTCCTTCCATCTTCCTCCATCTGCGTCCATCTCCGGCGCATCATCGCGCCGTCCCCGTCCACTTCCTTCTCTATTGCAGCCGGAGATCTCCTTTGAGATCGTCGACATCGGCCCTCACTGGATCTGAGAATCCGAAGTGAGAGAGGGCGAGCGAGGGAGGCCGAGAGCGAGGGAGCGAGCGTCTGGTCGCGATTCACCACTGCGTCTTCATCCGGTGGCAGCGACGAGATCCGGCGAGATCTGATGTCCATGGCTTCGATTTACCGCAGATCGGATTCGCAAAATTAATCGCGATTCACCACTGCGTCTTCCTCCTCTGGTCAAGTTTTCTAGTCACCGCCGCGCCGGTCCTCCTCAGGTCGCCGGAGTTCGCGCGAGCGCCGGGAGATCGAGATCTCCTCGAGCGCCGGAGTAGGGATCTCCGCCGAGATCGAGCACCGGGAGATCGAGATCTCCTCAAGATCTTGATCTCGATCTCCTCGAGATCTCAGTTAGGTGTAGGGATCTCCGCCGCTCCTCCTTTTGCAGGTTTGCGCGAGCGCCGGAGATCTTGGATCTCAGAGTGCTCGAGACACGAGCGAGCACTCTGAGATCATGTTGAGCAATTTTTGTGCAATAATTTATTGAGAAAGTATGAAATTATATTGAGAGAAAATAAGATCATGTTGAAAACAAATTCACAAGTCTCGATTGTTGTGCAAAAATAACCTATAGTTGAGCAAAAATAAGATGATGTTGCACTACTAGAATTGTGTTCATAGACATCGGGTATAAACCGATGTTAATCAAAAAAAATTCGACGTGTTAGTGGGTGGTGTTAAAGATCCCAACTTCACCACATCGGTTTATAACCGATGTCTTTAATAATTTATAACATCGTTTTTATTTTTAATAATGACATAAATACATGGATATAATTACTTTTTTATTGATTCATCTAATGTTAAACCATTATTATTTTTCATTTCTAGTCATTTGGAGGTATGGAGGGTAATACAAAATTTCAAATTAGCATCGCTATTTTTTATAAACCTGATGTCTTACATTGCCACCCACATCATTTTATATATTTTTAACGATGTAAGTGCTACATATACACATCTGTTTTTGTTATAATTTTCATATATGCTGGGTTTAGAAATCGATCTGTATCTTAATTGTCAACGTATTTACAAACGTAGACATCGCTTTTCTCTCTCAAGTTCGATGTGTTTCATCAAATAAACCTACTAATCTATATTGCGACATTGTTTTGGCAAGCAGAAAATTAAACAATACAAAAGACCATAACCAATACATTAAATAATGACAATACTCTTGCCAACTAGGCTAAATACAAAACAAAATACATCAATAGTTTGATTCTAAGCTTGACATAATATCACTTGAAAATAATAAAAATAGAGTATGGATGCAAGATGCACAATTTGAGGCCAAGATGCAACGATCTTCGTCTTCGTCATTCATTGTTGCTTCCTCTCGTTCAGACCTTGTGTTGCCACTTCCCTTCTCTAAATCTTGCTCAAATTAAGCATCCAACAGTCAATGAAGAGCAGATATGAACTAATGCCTATAAAACACATGTAACCACCAATCAAGAGCATGAAAATTCTGCATAAATACATCATGAATGAATATAAGAGTGCAGCAATACAAAACAGCTCAAAGTAATATGTAGTTATGCAAGGACCGAACCAGTTTTAATGCAACAAATATCCATACATGTGAGTTGTTTTAAGACAGCTTATATCCATATATCCATATATGTGAGCTGTTTTAAGAGTGCATCTCTTAAACCATGTACACATATTATCAAGAATTACATTTCCCATGTCATTTCTAGGATGCAAACTAAGAAAAAACAAATGAAATCATTAAATACCGTGATTGGAGGTGCTGCTCCCCACTGAATTCCAGGATCATGGAAATAATTCAAAGCTGCTGTTCTGAACATCAATTTTGCAGATTAAAATGAACTTCATCAACCAAAGAAGGATAGTCTATTGATGAGCAATCCCCCATGTTGTGCAATCATAGTCTATTGATGAGCAAAAATAAGACCATGTTGTGAAACAATCTATTAAGCAAGTATAAAATAATATTGAGAAAAAATAAGATCATGGTGAGCACAATTTCACAAGTCTCAATTGTTGTGCAAATATAACATATTGTTGAGCAAAAATAAGATCATGTTGAGCAAATATCCACCAATTCCCCATGTTGTGCACATTCAAACTAAAATTGAATTTTTTTTCCGTGTCAGCACTTTTTGAATTTTTATATTGGTGTGCAAATATAAGTTTATGTTGAGCAAATATAATATTGTGTTGTGCAAATATATGTTTATGTTATGCAAATATTAGTTTATGTTCTACGCCATTTCACTAGTAACAAACATGAAAAAGATACAAAATATATATCTAGATTTTAGACCAATGTCGCCTTTGGATGCCAAGTATCATTACATACAGAGTGCACAAGCAATTCAGTAGTTGATGGGTAATAAACATCAGGTCGAAAGCATTCAGACAGTCCAGCATTCTATCTCAGGTCGAAAGTAGTTGATGGGCATTTAGGCTTTATGCATCCAAATCATCTGTTATGAAAGTATTTACAGGCACCATGAGGTGGGATTGCAGACATACTCGGTAGCAACTTGTAACCCATAAAAGACGGATCATCCTATTACCGGACTTACTCAGAAGCCACGAGCTGCTCATCACTATCAGATGCAATAGTAGCTGGGGACAGTGAGCCTTGGGTCCATCTCTTGAGCATCTCCAGTGCAGCTTTGGGCTGATCCATGGGTACCATATGACCAGCATCATGGACCTGCCAATTATCGAACAATGTTAAAAAGTGAGCATTGGCACCCCAGCTCTGAACGACATAACGAAAAGCTGGATAAAAAATGGGTCGTAGAATGGTCAAGGTGGCTAACATTCACAAACCCTCAAAAATGTATTATAATGGGATAGAGCATGAAGGGAACAAAAGCATCTCATAGTATACTATAGAGTGACCAAGGGGCAAAGAACGAGAAATGACCTTCAGGAAAGAAAGAGGACCGAAACTTCTCAATATTCCAGCTTCAGAGCCATCAACTTCAAAACAAACTTCAGGAGCTGCAGCATAATCTTTTTTACCACTCCATTCCATTGCCTCCACCCATCTTGAGTTACCTGCTCAAATCAGAATGAATAGGTTACAATACTGCAGGCACGGTGTCCATAGTAAACTGTTCATAAAGCAAATTACAGTAAACTAACAAGGTCTCCAAACATTAAATCCATAGTGAAGAGGAGATTCTCACCTAGCCAGTTGCAAATGAGATCATACTCCCCAGCATATATAAGCACCTTGATACCATCCTCCAAAAGAGCCGGGATGCCTGCTTCTAAATTCCTCATCCGGTCAACAAGCATTGCCTGATACACAGTAGGGCTGCAGGAGACGAAATCAATGTCTCCAACTCCAAGGGCACTTCTTACTGGTTGCTGCTTTAGGAATATCTCCATATTTGAGAAGTCATAGCACAGGCTCCCCTCACACTTCTTCCTAATATCATAGTACTACAAAATAGTTTGTGAAGGGCTTGGTTTTAGAAGATATAGATCAATAAAACACTAAATAAATGTGAACATTGTAGAAATAAAAGGAATAGAATCTCTTGCAGCTCAAATAATACAAGAGATAGGTTACTTATATTAGTGTTCCCCGCAAGTGCCATAATGCTGCTGAATATGGTATTGCAGAGAAAATATGATGCTATGCAGGAAAGTGTACCATCAGTGCCTGTATCAAGAAACATGCAAAACTTATATTAAGAGCTTCTCATGGATAAATACAAAACACAAAGGTGATCTTGTTCAGGCAAATGAAGTGACAACAATAGAATGCAAGGAGATGAAGTCAGGACATGTTGTACCACACAATTTTATCCCCATTTCACATGCAGGAACGATCTTGTTGTTACGATTATAGTCCCTTTCCTGGATCAATCCCATCTTCAATGCATAATCTGGGTAAGCTTGATACTGAATTGCTGGATCAGTCAAACCATTACCAATTGCAAATCCCTGCCAAATCAGAAAAAGTTAGCAACATAGCACAGTATATGGATAGCTACGAGAAGACAAATAGACGAGGAGATATTCCATTCCTAACCTTTATATGAATGCCTTCACTAGCTTTGTTTCCTCTGTGTACACGAGAAGCAAAGGCCGGAATATAGTGTCCAGCATATGATTCCCCAGTGATGTAGAAATCATTGTTTGCAAACTGTGGATGTTCCTCAAAGAAAGCCTAATACCATGGGGAAAAACAGTACAACCAAGTTACATTGAATAATCCAACATACATCTAGTAGTATTTAGAAGTATAAGCCGGATGATCAGTAAGATCGACACACACAAAAGGAGAGGAGGAAGGGAGGAGTTAAAAAGTCTACGGTAATGGATTCGAAGATTCGGTTCAGTACAAACCCTAAAATAAACCACGCACATTGAATTCGGATTTCATGGCTCGACTAAACCAAAATCAACACTAGAATTATGAAATTGGAGGTCAATTAACCTGGAAATTGTGCAGAACGCTATCATCGGACCGAGGTGGAACCTATCTGAACATGGAGAGAGGATCCTGAGCAACGTCGTCGTCCAATTGCGCCTCCAATGGCGAGGACTCTTCCCGAGCACGAGGAGATGGTGATGGAGCGAGGAGCTCGGCCCTGGATCGCCACGCTGCGAAGTGTTGCTCCTCATCGGTGAAGACGACTGGGAATGAGGTGCCATAGCCGGCGACGTCGAAGCTTCGCCTCCAGATCCGGCGACGAGCGAGAGGGCGAGGATGAGAGAGAGCGTGTGAAACAGTCTTACAATTTGGAAAAGAGTATATATAGTGGACAGATTTTCAATTTGTCCAAAAAGTTGGACAATTCACCAATTTGTCCCAAAAAAGTGCCCGTTTGGCAAATTTTTTCATATTATTCAAAAGCACAATTAGAAGGCTAGTAAAAATATGTAAACACACTGGTGAAACAAGGAGAAAATAGTTTATTAAATGAAATTTGTACTCAGCGCCATACATATAAGTAAGACCCATATAAAATGGCAAATAGACAAATATTTTGCAAGCAAAGGATAGTTTCCAATCACCGGACAATCTAAAGTCAGTAGTGAAAGGCAGCATAGAGACTACGCTCATCAACGAATAAATCTATGTCAACACAAACATAGTACTGAACTTGTGTATACACAGAGATGAATGATCATAGTAAATCACAAGCCTAAAGCTGGGAGTAAAAAGAAATAGTTCATAATAGTGGACATCCGACATGATTTTCTACAAAATAATATGCAACATTTCCATACAAGGAGGAACATCCCAAAGGGGGGAACATTTGATACTGCAGATAGCCATACAACACAGACCACCTCCCCTATACCATTTCCCTCGACAATGGTCATCAAGACATCATTGCAGATATATTTCGCCGGAATACCCGGAATCCTGAACCACACTTCCAGGGTGGTGATTGACTCCGAGAGCGGGTCGAAATCAAGTCTCCGCTTGCAGAAAACCATCAGTTGGCTATCGACATGAAAAGGATGGCCGAGCCCAACCTTCACACAATCCTTGCCTGATCGAACCTGAGTTCGAACCAATTGTTTACCATCGGGATCAGTTGGAAACCACCAGAGATGAATTTCCAAACAAATTGAATTTTCTTGCGGATGGTCTTGATGTTGAACGGGTCCCCAAAGATCGTATCAAAGAGAGAGGTGATGCCTAAGTTGACGATGTTTTCCTGAACCCCATAGAGCACATTCTTCAGCCGGTCCAGGTTGAGAGCTTGTTTCTTCCGTTTTTTCTTTCGCTTTTCTTCCAAATGGTGGCTACTCCCAACAACGGGGAGAAAGTCACCAACATGATGTGTTGCCTCATAATAAGGATTTAGGCCCTTTCGGGGGTTGTTTGGGGAAGGAGCTTCGCTCACATCCGCCATTTTTTCCTTACCTTTCATAATAGACTGAGAACCACCACCAGACATACCCCAAGGAGAAACATGACATGAGGAAAAGTAGATATAACAAACAGAAGATGGAGAAGTAAGGATGAAGATGTGGGGAAGCACCCTGCCCCACCATCGGACTTTATAGGCCCCCACAGAACACCCAGAGAGAGACCATGAGTGGATAGTATCGCACCACCACCTCTTTCGACGAGACACCTTTTTCCTCTTTCTGAAATTTCTCCCCACCTTCTCGACCCTTCGACAATCGATTTCAAAGCTATTAGGGCTTCGACCATCGAACTCACAACCCAAGAATAACACTCGGAGAAAAAGTGAGATGGGGAGATGTTTGTGGTTTCAGGGGCGTGAGGACGCCAAGGTTGAGGTTCGATTCAACATCGAGGTGAATTTTAAGGTTTGAATCAGGCCGTGTCTCGCTGGAAAACACACCAGCTTTAGGGATTGAAGGTTTTTTTGGGACGAGAAAGGGGGCGCGTGGATCTGGACTTCAACGCATTCATTTTAAGCCCAGAAAGGGTTTCTAAACACACCTATAATCATAATATATTTATAATAAACCAATTAATTTATTTAAAAAAAATTAATTGGATTATAGTGTACCAATAGTAAATAATAGGGAGTAATTTACACTATAGATTTACACTCGGAGAAAATTAATTGGATTATAGTGTAACAATGGTTCGGAGTATTTATATATGTTTACCTGCTGACCCTATGTTTTTGGGTAATCATTAATTCGATCGGAAAGATAAGCTCCCAGCCTCCCAACACTCCCCCAACAGACAAATAACCAACCAACCAACCAAAAATCTGAGTGCCTTGATTCACATCACAGCTTTGGCCTTTGAGAGAGCAGCTTCCATGGCAGCTGCTTCATCTCTCGTTTCATCCTCTCTCTTCTCTCCATCTTCTGCTTCTTCATCCCTCTCTCGCTCCTCTCTCAAGAAGCCCTCCAGTCCTCTTTCTTTCTTCAAGCCCCTTTCTCTCCCTTCTTCTCTTCCCTTGACAGCAAGGAAGAACCCTAACCCTCTCTTGTCCCCTCTCCTCTCCCTCATTTCTACCTCCAAGGACTTAATCCTTCAAAACTCCTTCGGTTCTGTTTCCGAATCTCTTTTTGCCATCTGCGCTTCCGTCTCGCTGTCTCTAGCGCTCTTCATCTTCGATGTCGATCCAGCTTCTGCGTTTGTCGTCACCACCCCTCGTAAGTTGCAGTCGGATGAGCTCGCAACTGTTCGCCTCTTCCAGGAGAACACCCCTTCTGTTGTTTACATTACCAATCTGGCTGTCAAGTATTGCCTCATCTCTCTCTCTCTCTCTCTCTCTCTCTCTCTCTCTCTCTCTCTCTCTCTCTCTCTCTCTCTCTCTCTCTCTCTCACTTGTTCTTCTCTTAATTCATTAGCTGAATCTGTTACCATATTTGCTATTGTGTGGAGTTGATAATTGATGCAAAATCTTTTACCCTTCTTATAACTTAGTTTCTACCTTTGTTAAATTATTTTGATTATGGTGATATGTGCGTTGTTTTAGGCAGGATGCCTTCACTCTGGACGTGTTAGAGGTGCCACAGGGGTCTGGTTCTGGCTTTGTTTGGGACAAAGATGGTCATGTTGTCACCAATTATCACGTGATTCGTGGCGCTTCCGATCTTAGGTTTGTGCTCTACCTTTTTACATTATACTATAGATCTTAGGTTTGTGCTTTACCTTTCACATTATATTTTATTCTAAGCTGTTCGTTCATTTAGTCTTGCTCTTACTCTTTTGCAATGTGGAATTGTGGATTCCTGTCACAAATAGAGGAAGTGTAGACAATGTAGGAGGGTAGAGCTCCAGAATATTGCTTTCTCTATTTTATTGGGAGTAAATGGATGAATGTTGCGAGTTGGCCACCAAAGGTAGGATTTTAGAGGGAGAGAGAGAGATGATTACTAACATTAATGTCATTGTATGGCTATAAACTTGCTTTTCGAAATCATTTCAATAGTAATGTCAAATGTCTTTTATTACTATGCTGAGTTGCTGCTCTTGCTAACTTATTTCCATGGATTGCATTTACACAGCAATACCCTATTCAATAAATATCATTATATCAACATTGAAAACCATGAGATGCTTGTAGTCGTGGATTGGTTTTCACTGCAATGATGATGTGTGCTTAGAAAGTATAATTTGAAGGGAAAATTAATTTATGTCTAACCTTCATTGCAGAAAAACAAAAGTCTTTGATTCGGGTATGCTTTTCAGACTAAAAGCAGGTTCTAATAAGGATTAGTTAGTATTGCTGCTGTGTCTGAGGAAGCCTCCAGTTCATTACTAGTTAGAAGAAGTTGATGACTACTTATATTTGTGGTTTCAACCAGGATCTGTATTGTAAGAAGTACTTACATATTTTGTTGCTTGGAATTGTGTGTATTTCCTATTTAGCATTTTGTCTTCTGGAGGGATTTTAATGATGATCATGGTGGAACTCGTATATTCAGCTATATATCTTCCATGGCTACACATGTTTGGTGTAATGATGGAATTCCACATTTATGTTTATCCATGTAGACTATCAGCCTAGTAACACAACCAGCTGTTAGCCTGTTACAAATGCCAATCACTTGGGTACTATTGCCAATTCAGTACTCTAAATTTTTTTTTTGCCAAGCCTCAACTATGGTGAGAAAGTGTGCCTTTATCATTTCTTGGCTAATGAAATTGCATAGAACTATATATGCTTTACTAGTGTAGTTGTCTATTTCTAAATCCCTTCTTATGTTTAGAATGCTTAGTAAGCACTACATTACACAGTGTAATGTTCTCTGTTTTAGCTCATAAAAACATCTTCTTCCAGCCAATTTAAGGTGTAGCTCAAAATCTAGCTTATGGAGTGATACTGTTATTAGCCTGTTGCATTAGTTAAGCTCTAACTCTAACATAGGTTTGAAATTTCTGCATGAGAATGAACTTTTGGAGCTAGTCGAATGATAACTTGTGAGGAGACTTGTTACTATTTTAGAGAGAGATGTTAAATCAAACACTGAACTCATGATACTATGTGGAGTGCTTTGTATACTTTCATTCTTAATCCACTTGACACTTGATTGTAACTCAAATGAATTAGGCAAGATTAATTTGCAAGTTTCTTATTATGTATAATGCTAGTTATTCACAGGGTCACTCTTGCCGACCAGACCACTTATGAGGCTAAGGTTGTTGGTTTTGACCAAGACAAAGATGTTGCAGTCTTGAGCATTGATGTAACTAAAGATAAGTTGCGACCAATTCCTATTGGTGTTTCTGCAGACTTGTTGGTCGGCCAGAAAGTCTACGCTATTGGGAATCCAGTAAGTGAATAGCCAGTTATAATGGAAAAATAAGTTATTCTTGAACTAGCCATGCTTTCACTTCTTGAGGTCTGTTTATTGTTTGAAAGTTCACTTTTGTTCTTGTTGCTTAACATAACTGTCTATCTTGTTCCTCCCTGCTGGTATGTAACTGTTTTGCAGTTTGGACTGGATCATACCCTTACAACCGGTGTTATCAGGTAGAAAGTTACATGTCTTAATGTCAGCCTTGCAGCTAGTGCCTAGTAATATGCAATCCATGTATTCCATCTGAATTTTAAACTTAAGGCTAAGATGTCATTTTGAAGAGCTTCCTCCCCAAACATCTTAGAGAAATTTCATCAAAAGATGATAAATTTTAGTCTGATACCTGTTGACACCAGAGTGGAAATTATCTGAAGCTCCATGTACTGGCAGACTGAAATATTACTTTCAACTAGGAAGTTCTATGTAACTCGACATTTAGTAGCTGGTTGGCAAGTATTTTGCAAGATAAGATGCTGAATATTGCTATTAAAAGAGCGAAATAGAAAACATTAAGGGTTTGATATTGATTCTAAAAAAGGAAGGGGAAACCTTTTCTGCTGTTTCTGTAGTGGGCTTCGAAGAGAAATTAGCTCTGCTGCAACAGGTCGGCCAATACAAGATGTTATTCAAACTGATGCTGCTATAAATCCCGGCAACAGTGGTGGGCCATTACTTGACAGCTCTGGGAGTCTCATTGGGATTAATACGGCTATATACTCTCCTTCGGGTGCATCTTCTGGTGTTGGATTTTCGATCCCTGTTGATACTGTGAGTTATTGCAAGTTTTATTGCCATGCATCTCCTAATTCTCTAAGTTAGAGAGATTTTTAGGCTTTGGATTTTGGATTTTAACACAGAATTTTTAGTGAAGTGAAAGGTGAAAAGATTCATATTCACGTGCCAGCCATTTCTTTTTCTTTTCTTTTCTTTTCTTTTATTATTTTTTTTTTTACAAATTTCAGGTTAGGGGAATTGTGCAACAGCTGGTGAAGTTTGGTAAAGTTACAAGACCGATTTTAGGGATCAAATTTGCACCTGATCAATCTGTCGAGCAACTGGGTGTAAGTGGAGTGCTTGTGCTAGATGCTCCCCCTAACGGTCCAGCTGGGAAAGCGGTAAGACTCGACAACTCTCGTTTGGCGAGTCTTTTCTTGTTGTATTGGATTTTGCTGGATTGAGTAACTAGGATGTGATCCTGTAGGGTCTGCTGCCAACTAAACGCGATGGATACGGAAGACTTGTTTTAGGGGATATTATAACATCTGTAAACGGGAAAAAGGTTACAAATGGAAGTGATCTGTACAGAATCCTAGACAGCTGCAAAGTGGGCGAGACGGTATGCTCTTTCTTTGTCTACTTCCATATGTTTTCAAAACTTCCTATCTAATTATCTTCCAAGCAATATTCAGTGAGTAAAAGAATATTATTTGTTGATGCAACTTTAGGTGACTGTGGAGGTATTGCGAGGTGATCACAAGGAGAAAATACCAGTGGTTCTTGAACCCAAGCCGGATGAATCGTAAGAATTGAGGAGCCTTGGGTGCGTATAACATGTGTAGTACCAAAAAAATGCCGGTGATTTGCTGTTTGTAACTTGTACATAATATTATTTGTGCTACTGATATGCAAATGAAATACCATGCCCATTCTTCCCACGGCCCACCCTAGCTTTTTTCATCAGATACAGCTCTACCTTTACTTCTTTCTATTTTGGGTTAATTGCGCTAAATATCCTAACCTTTATAGAAAGTTGCGTTTAATATCCCGACCTTATAAGATTTTGCGAAATATCCTGAACTTTGGTGTTAGTTGCGCTCTCTACCCTATATAAGTTTCTTAAATTAAATAATTACACAGATGATGGAAAAATTACACAAAATCACCCATATTCATAAAATATTTTCAATGTACCCCTAATATAATTTAAAACTGAAAAATAGCAAATTTACTCCTTTAAATAATTAATATAATTATTGAAAATAATTAATACTCCCTCCGTCTCAAAATTTAAGTCGTTTGACTTTTTGACACGCTTTTTAATGTGTTAAAAACTCTATGAAATATTAAATTTTTTTCAAAATTTTTTAAATAATTTCAAACTTATTATTTATAAGTTAGTAATTATTTTAAAATTTTTGAAAAAAAAATATTTCATAAAGTTTTGAACACATTAAAAAAGCGTGCCAAAAAGTCAAACGACCAAAATTTTGAGACGGAGGGAGTATAATTATTGAAAATAATTAATTTTAATTATTTTTCTTGATAACATATGTTATAAAAAAATATAAATTTATATATACCTATCTATACATGTGGATTTGTACATCTATTCTCTATTTTATATATATATATATATATATATATTGGTCCTTATTATTTTATATATACTAAAACTAATACATAACATCTTATGTGGTATCTTGTGATTGAATCTTAAGAAAATATTTTTCATATAAATTCCATAGCATTAAAAAATTATTCTATAAAAATGCTAACTATAAATAAATGAAATATTATATTTTTACAAAAATAAAATAAAAAAATATTTTTAAAAAAGAAATATTAAAATATATGATAACTATTTATAATTAATAAAGATATGATAAACATATATTAAAAATAGGAAAAATTGGGTATATACTCATGGGAACTCGATTAATTAGGCATATAATATGGTACTTACATATTAATCTTACGTAAATTAAAACTATAGCTTTATAACATATAATTTTAAGGAAAAGAATATATGATAAGGCATAAATTTATTTTTAAGTAATTGATTTTATTTAAATATTTTTAGAGCACACATTTTTATATGTATGACATAAATTTCATTTTTTATTTTGATTAAAATGGGGGATTTTTTTTAAAAAAAAACTATGGGTGTTTTTGTGTAATTTTCATATTATGTTAGTGATTTTATTAATTTAAGAAACTCATCCAGGGTAGAGAGCGCAACTAACAACAAAGTTCAGGCTATTTCACGAAATCTTACAAGGTTGGAATATTAAGTGCAACTATCTATAAAGGTCAGGATATTTAGTGCAATTAACCCTTCTATTTTAACTGAAACTAGTAATTTTCCCGAACCATGTTCGGGTTTTTTCATAATATTTTCGGTCGAGTTTGACGTCTTAAATAAAATATGTGACACATTCATCAATTTTCTACTAATATATCATTTTGTTCATGCTTCTTGTCATGTTGTTCTTCAAAAATTTTGGTTATCATGGGGAAGTACTCTTTTCTCGAGACGATCGATACTTCAAATTTAACAATAGTAAATCGACCGCTTCCAAACTTCTCCTGGCACCCGTCCTACTTTAAGGCAAATAAAAGAAATCTTTAGTTTTTGGCTTAAGAAAACTGAGTTCGAATCCTCTATGATACTTTATTTATTACACATCATGTTACACCTTTTAAATTGCTCTAGATTATAAACCAATTTGATAAAGATACCTTAAGTTTAAATATATAAACCCTATATAGCTAAAATAAATGATATTTAGTGTGTGTATTTTTATAATGTCTTGGACCCTTAATTAGAAAAAAGTACTCTACGTTTAAGTACACCCTAAGAGGCCAAAACATAAAAAAAAAAACTTATGTTATATCTCTCAAATTAGTCTAAATTATAAATCAATTTCAATACGTGCCCCACTTTAAAAATTAACTTTTAATCCAATTCCATATTTGAAATATTAAATACTTAGAGGCATTTCATCGAACACCTCACGTCGTTCAAGGATTAAACCCATCAAATCACAATTTATAACCTTTTTATTTCACTTGAATAACACTAATATCTGATGATGAAATTTTATCAATAATTTATGATCTTCAATTTCACAAATTTCATCAATGGAGTAAACAATTAATACATTGTTATCTAAAAATTTTGCCCAAAAAATATTCCAACGAAGAAATATTGGAACTCTTGTCAAAGCTCTTTCCCGAGCTTAAATATATGATGGGTTGAGCGTCGAATATTTTTGGTTTTTTTTTTCTTCCCATTGTATTTAATATTGAAAATCGATTTTCATAACCATAATAGATTTCACACCATGCTTGTGAATGGGTTGCAGAAAATAAATGATTTATGTTTTACTTGTTTTAAGGTCATGTGTATTTTTATGAAAATCCAATTATTCCAAATTGACATAACAAACGATTTATTTTCAAATTTTTTTACTTTTTTATTTTTATTCTTATTGTATTTAATATTGAAACCTTATTTTACTCGCCATAATATATTTCACACCATGCATATGAATTGGGTTGAAGAAAATAAATTATTTGTGTTTTTACAAATTTTAAGGCCTTTTGTATTTTTAATTGGGGTCCGATTATTCTAAGTTGACCTCTATTAGACGATTTCTTTTTAAGTGTTTATAATTTTTTATTTTTTTATTCATATTGTATTTAATATTGAAACCTGATTTTCATAATTAAAATATACTTCAGACCATGACTGATTATACCCCAAATTAAGTTCTATAAGAGGAAGTGTTCATACCCCAACATTACAATCAATCGATAAAAATTTAGTACTCCTTTTCGAGAAATCCCAAATTTGATCAAGTGAACCTTTCCTTTTTATATATATTTCATCTATGAGAGCCAAAAAAAACAACTTAATACAAATCCAACAAATTATAAATCTAATATTTTGTGTTACAAAAATTCTCCTTTAGTTCATCAATTTTAGATTGTTGTTTAGCACGAAGCTATTCCAAAATTTTATGGCGCTTTTATTACAAGAGCTAAAGTCATCACACTTCGCAACATCAAAAAAAATAACCAAAGACTAAAACCTAACAATATTGACATAACCACATATTGAAAAACAAGTATGGACTTATTGCTGAAGAGGATCAACTTTCGTAGGACAATGCGAATGTAACTAATGGTTCTGGTAACTTCAACCTGAACATGCTTCAAGCACGACCTCTCATCATTTTTTGTCCCCTTGGAGAATGTCTACTGAGAAGTGAACAAACTTAGTCACATAATATAAAAACCCATCAATTGTACGTAAGAAGAAACCAAACTCCATCATTGAAAGTTATCTCCACTTATGTATTTTGAATGATAAAGGTAGATCATAATTGCACTTAGCAGTTGCCCAACAAAATTGAACATTTCCTATGAAAATAATTTTTATAATTTCGACTAATGGCAAATAAAGAATGTATAGCTCAATCTCCTATTCCTAATCAAGGGCGCAAGAGAACGTTTTATCCTCTGTTAACTTGAGCAAAGAAAGGCCTAGTGGAGTAGTGGGTATCCTACAAGAGCATTGCCTTCTACATTAATGAACCAACAATCTCAAGGATCTCTAGAATGCCATGATCAATGATAGTCTGCAAGAAAGTTTTACCATTATTTCAAATTTCATTTTGCTCTACTACTTAACTTGTATCAACTCCAAAGAAATATGCAACTAACAACTACACTATATAAAGGCAATACCTAAAAAAATACACAACTTCATTTACTGTATAACAACATATTTGGTAATTTAATGTCGTTCATACATTCATCATGCATGAATTATAGAAATTGATCCCAAAAGCCAACTTTTCTTGATGAGTAAAATCATTATAAAATCAACTGATCCATTCTTTAGAATATGGATTTGATCCATTCTTTAGAATATGGATTTGATTCCTACACATCAAGAAATTTATGGATCAATCTTTTAGACAAATCATTTAAAATGATCGAATGAAAGATGAATCAAGACTTCCACTTCAAAAGAAGATCCAATTGATGAAGAACTCTCACTCATAAGTGCTAAAATTGTCAAATTGGAAGAAATTAATGAAAACACTATTATAAACCCTAAACATTAAACCTAATCAGAAAACCAAAATTTGGATGATAAAACCATATCACCAACCATAAACTTGCAAAAGAAAAACAAAATTGCTTTGCCCTAATCATCAAGCCTTAATCTTCAATACGAAAAAGTGCATACAAAATAAGTCATAAATTTAGACAAAATAACATGAAATTTCAATCAAAGTACCATAAAATTGAAGCTTAAACGATGGGTATGAAATCGACCATAAATCAAGAACACTTTCTTGAAAATAAGTAGACTATAAACCAAGAATAATAGTTTAAAATCCAATGTTTGGCTTAACAAAGATATCATAACACTAAATCTGAAAACCAAAATCATAGTTATCCATGGCCATAAAAATATAAAATTAATTTCAACCAAAGGACCCCATCTTATCATACGATTAAATTGTATCATCACCTCCATTAGAATCGCAATGAGGGCCATGGAGATTGCACCTCAGACTTGACCACCATCTCATTTTCTAGATACCAACGATCCATATCATTGCCAAGAAATCACCAACATGAGAAAAACTTTGATATGTATCCTCACTTTACCTATTCAAATCAAGAAACCAAAAATAAAATCAAACATCATGTAATTTATTGTCTAGGATGAGATCAAGATGTTGTACTGAGATATATTTTCATACTAGTGGGGCATGCCCGTGCGTAGCACGGGATTTATAATTGCTTTGTATATATAAACCAATACAGTGTGTTATATACAAAAATAAATAATTTATTATATATTATCTATAACCATGTATTTTTTTATATTTCCTTTAATTAGAAACACCAATAAAATAAATGGTGAATGAATCTTTTGTTAAGAGGAAGGTGATAGGATTGTTCATAACTCAATGTGAATTTAAAAAGAATAAATTAATAGTATGTATTTTAGAAACACCAATAAAATTAAAATATTACTATAAAAAATGATCAAATACTACATACATACTACAAATGCAAGTAACTAAAAAAAATCTAGAACCATAAATAAAGAGAATTTGAGAGAATTTTAAAAATGAAAAATAAATATATGTAGAATCTAGTGAAATTAGATTTACAAATGATATATAACAATACTACAACTATTGTGCTACCCACCTATGGTGATCGATTAATCTCTTCATAAGGTTTTTTTACCTACAAATTAAATAAATAGAATAAATATTAGAATACACAACAATAATAATACTGTAGTAATAAAGGGAATATTATGAAAAAAAACAACGAAAAAGTAGAAAAACCTAGATATATCTAGTATTAGATTTAAAAAGTTTGAGAAATAAACAAAGGTTGCAACCATAATATAATGTGGAAGAATTAAAGAAAATCATGAATACAAAAATTAGAAGTCTAAATCTCCCTAAACTCATTCTTCACATCTTTCTTTTAAAAATAAAAAGCACGGTTTTGTGTACAAATGCATGACCTCCTCCTCCTTATATATATATATAAAGCCCTTCATTATTTTTTGTCTTTTGATATTCCCTTTGTTTAGAAGTTTGAAAAGATAAAAGGTCACAACTACACAATAAATTATAATTAATATTATTTTTGTAAAGATGAAATAAATTGTAATTAGTATTATTTTATTAGAAGGTGGAAGATCTTAATAATAAATTAGAATTACTATTTTTTATGCATAATATTTTTATTTTTTATATTTCCTTTAATTAGAGCTTTTCCAAAATTAAATAAAAGGATACAACCACACAATAAATGGTTATGATAAATTTGGAGTAAATTTTTTTTATTTGGTGTGGATTATTTTTAAAAGGCTTGATAAAATACAACGAAATTGTGATGAGAAAATAAACTATGGCCAAAAAAGATAAAGTTAAATTAGGTTTTTATTGTATATGACATAAAGTATATACATTTATGAAATTAAGGCATTTATGGTATAAATTTATGAGTAAGTTTGTGAAGGTGGAAGATCTTCACACTAAATTGAAATTAATATTTTTGATTTAGTAAATTTTTTCAAACCTAATATTTTTTTGGTCTCTTGATATTTCCTTTAATTAGATGTTTTGGAAAACAAAAAGCTACAAAACCACACAATAAAATGTAATAAATTTAAAATCACAAATAATAAATTATTATTTATGATAAATTTTAATATATAATCCATATAATATGATGCAATTTTTTTTTAAAAAAAAAGTTAACATGTGTTCTTATATATATGTATACTCCATATAGTTTTAATATATACTCCATATATATAAAGTTATCGTGAGAAGCAAGAAAAAATAAGTTTAATACTTAAAAATGGTATAATGATACTCCGTAGCTCCCTTAATTAAAAAAACTTCATTTTATAGTGTAGATTTTAAAAATAAATAATGTCATTTTAGACATTTTGGTATTGATTTTACCTAATTTTGTAATTTTTAGCAGATTGTTAGTTGTGATGTTTTGATAAAGTAAAACAAATAATGTGTGTTTTTTTTAAAAGGCTTATGATTAAAATATAACAAAAGTCTAAATGATAAAATAAAAAAAGCCAAAATAACAGAGAAGTAAATTAACTGTTTATATATAACAAATGACTCTTGAACCATATTATATATTAGATATATAGATTAGATTATATTAGATTGTCATTAAGTCAATAAAATGACCATGAAAAAATAAAATAAAAGATGTAATTGCTAAGGTTATGAAGAGGTTGTTGTGATTATATATAAATGACCATGGAAAAAGATTATTATTGTTATTATATATAAATTAATTAGATTAAATTGTCATTAAGTAGAATAATGACAAAGTAGGAAAATAAAATAAAAGATGTAATTGTTAAGGCTTAACCTTGGATGAAGGGATTCTCATCAACAACTACTACCATTGGGCTAAAGAAATTATATTGATGCAAATTGAGCATAAAATAAAAATAGAATTTTTTTTGTGCATTTAATAATGGTAATAAATTACCCATGAACACAACTTTTAAGGTTTACATGGACACAACTTTTAAGGTTTATATAGAAGAGATTAATGCCTAATTGATGCTAGCATAAAGAACCTAATATTAAAATTTTTAGTGAAAAACAGGATAACATGAATCAGAGAAATTAATAATTTTTTCAAGAAAACAAAGATACCATTTTATTTGACCAAAAGACGTTTTATACACTTGCAACACCAATTAACCTCCTGTAATGGGCAAGAAAGAGAGTCATACAGCTTATGAATATTTATATAAGCCCTTGGATGGGGACAATGGGGTTCTGGTGCTGCACCCAATTAACCACCAACCATCGATGCCCTCGTCCGCTTGTCGTCGTTCGGTCTGCAATCGCCATGTCCATCTATCGTCATTCGTCAGCCCTAGCCCTTCTCCAAAGCGGTATGCTCAATATTGCTCATCCATAGAAACATAACATGAATATAAACCTTAGATTTGAGTAAGTAAACCAAGACAATGAAATTGGAAAAAGATATATAAAATTGATGAAGAAAAATCTTATTAAAACTCAAATCATCGAGGGAGATGAAGAGTGTCACTGTTGTCATTGCTTGTCTTCTCACACCCCACCTTCCTTTCTTATCATCCCGACATCGTAGTCATTGTCGTTATGCCCATATTGAAAGAAATTGCCTAAAATGCCAAATCGAATCCCTAATTCTTGAAGGTTGTACCCCAAATCGATCAAATCCTAAATCAACTGAGTAGTTGAAACCAAAGCGACATATAATTCTGAAAGAAATGTTTGAAAAATTAATGATGAACAATAGTAGAATGAATCTCTATTCGATTTCCAACATAAGAAGTAATGACATGGAAAAGAAATACTTAGCAAGACATCTCTCAAAAATCAGCAACCAAGAATGCTTATTTTGCATCCCAAATTCTCGTTTTTTCCATGTCAATTCCCGTTCTCCTACAAGCACCTTTCGATCCTCAATCACTTGCTGAAGCCTCCGTTGTGGAATTCGCCGCTAAATCTAAACTTCTGGGAGATCCCATCTTCAACCGCTGCCAGAACTTTCAGAGGCCTTTGATTGTCTCCGCGATTGGCTGCGGTGGGATCAGCAGCCTCAACACTCAGGCTACAATTCGGACTCGATGTATCGGTGATTTGGCTAAGTTCTGCGCATCTGCCCTTCCCTTCTCCTGAGCAGTTCACCCTTCTCCTGATTACGGTTGCGGAGAAGATAACGTGGGTTAGTGATGCAAAATTTAAGTGAATGGACAATTTTGCCCTTAATCAGATTTTGCTCAAATAATGCCACGTGGCTCAATTTTTTACAAAGAAGTTGCTTATGAATTTGCAAGTATTAGGGTTGGATTTGGTTGCTGTTGGAGGGTAAAATTTCATGAATTTTATTGATTTATGATTTCATGTAATAATATTGTCACATTTATGCTATAAAAAAAATGTGATTAATTTCCTTAAATTTAAAGGCATGGCTTACAATTGAAAGTTGGATCTCTTAAAAATTCCAATGCAAGCCCAATCCACAAATGAGCCCAATCCACAAATGAGCAGTTGGTGGAGGTTACACAAAAAATTAAACGTGCAAAAAAAAAAAAACTGCAAAGAAAGTGATGTAGTGGGGGAGGGTCTGATAACTGTTGCCTTCATCCACCTTATAAAAAAAGGGTATCACTGCATTTTGTGGGCTTCCTTCCGGCTAGCCTTTTCTTCATTTGGGGCTATTCAACTGTAAAAGCAAGGTAGTTGTTGTTGGCTCCTGACTTCTTCCTTCTCCCTGGCTTCCTCTGCTTTCGACCATCTTCTTCCTCATTCCCTGCTGGTTGGAGAAACAGCAAGCACAACTTTTATTTCCCTCCTGGCTTTTCCTGCTCTGGAGAAACCTGCAAACACATACCCACAAAGGCATCAGCAACCTGCAAACACACAACCACTTAAATCCTCAAAATCCAACAGAGGGTATAACTCTATCCTTATTTCTTTATTTTGATTTGCAGGTAAACAAAGAAGATGGAGGATCAAAACCTTGGGTTCATATGCTCTCACCTAGGGGATGACCTCGTAGTAGGATGAAGGTTTTCACTTTCTCCTAGGGGTCTCCTCATAGTAGGTTGAGAGTAGCTCGTAGTTGGCTTGAGAGTTTCAACTCTCGCCGCTACACCTCGATCCCGGCGAGGATCGGTTCATTGGGTCGAAGTGCTGCCGAGATTCCGACAGACTTAATTAGCAAATTCATTAAGTCTGCCCTGGTGCTTCTCAAATCCAGACAAAAAAAATGCAGAGGACCAAAGACCTAAAACTGACTTGGGGCACAAACCTTCCCCCATTGCTACCAAATTGCAACTAAATTGGAACCCTAAATGCTACAAATTCAGCCTTTTAACAAAATTGAGGTTGCAAATTGAAATACAAGGGGAGCCATGATATCAGTTAGGCATAAAACAAATTCAGAGACTGAAGTGCAGGTCGACAGAAATCCAAGTTGGTCAATTAAACATGTTCGAATTAGATCAATTTGAGTCAAATGCAAATCAAATCCAAATCAGTCTATGCCTACTATTCAACTGATATTTCAATTCAGTTAAGGAAAAAAAAGGAGAAAGGAGTTGAACTTAACTAATTAGGCAAGACGGGTTTGCAGCAACGGAACTGATGACTTAAGCGGGGCCTCGCTGCACTGTTCTTTGCTCTAATTGCTCAAGGTCGGGACTCTTCGGGCTTCTTCACAGCCTCCCTTACCTCCTCTTTTGACTGTCCAAATCAAAAAACCCCAAATAACAAATAAAAACCAGTCTTAATTTCCTCAAAACCCAAATCAGTTGCAAGTCCTAACAAATTAAAGGGACTAAAAGTTTTGAGATTCGGGGCGCGAATCCATTAAACCCTAATTGAAATGGAAATTTTGGGGGAAAACCAAACAAAAGAAGATCAAAACTCACAGAGTTTTCGAGGAACATCGAGCGCTTGTGCTAGCGGCTTTCGTCCGAGGTGTTGGGCAGCAATTAGGGCTTCGATCTTAGTCGCCTCTAACCTTCGGCCTTCGAAACTCTCTGAGTCCACTTGATTTGGCGTGATCTGGGTTCTCCTTTCGGAAAACCTTCGAGTTGTCGCTGATGTGCTCCGTCGCCAAGAGGGGTTGAGCCTGCAAAAAAAAGGGCAAACACCCGAAGTTGAAAGAAGCTAGGCTTAGTAGTCAGTTCACCTAATTGTTTAACTGGGCCAATTTAATTAGAATGGGTTGTTAATCTCCTGGGCTTCGGTTTGCTTTGAATAAAAAAACAAGCAGACAAGGAAACAATCTATCTATATAAAATACTAAAGCAGAGGCCTAAAACGACATCTGATGCGATTTCGCGTCCATGGAATTTTATCGATTAAAGCGGGATTATTTTTGCCTACGTGTCATTTTCTGGATTAAAGTGGTATTATATTTCTAGGCCACATCAATTAATAAGCCAATATAGTTAGGTAAAAAACTTATCTTTTTAGATCAATAATCTATCCAATATTTGGTCAAAATTGAATATAATATATCTATAGATAAATGTGTATTTTTTGTCAAAAAAAGTTATCTTTGTTTGAAAAATACCGTTATTTTACCAAAAAAAATCTACATAATCTTAAAAGGCTAGATTAATTTATAAAAAAGGCTAAATTAATTTTTATTTATACTACACCCGTATCAATTGTATCTACTAATCTACATATTGGTACGGGTGTATTCGGTAATAAATTATAAGCTTTTACAATGTGGATATGATAATACCATTTTAATTTATTATTGTTTATATTTGTTTGATATATTTACATTTTTACAATAATTTTTATTATTGTAAGTTTATCACATTATATTAATTTATTTGATTTAAAAAAATTTATGTTTATGTCAATTTTTAAATAAAGATTTTTTCTTGACAAAATTTTTCGTGCATCTTATCTCTAACTAGTTCAAATATATTTTTACATAAGTAATAATTTATAAAATTAATATAAGGCAATATAGTTAGGTAAAAAACTTATCTTTTTAGATCAAATAAGCTATCCACTATTTTGTCAAAATTGAATATATAACTATATATAAATATCTAGCGTCAAATTTGGGTTAATTATTATACCTTTTACATCAAATTATGATAAAAAAAACACGTACCATTGCAACTTTATCACTAAAATGTTATATATCTTGATTAGTGACTTTGAATATATATACGGAGTAGTAATTTATATTAATTCAAAGATGTTTTATATAATAAAATTTATTTAAAAATCGCACAACGGGCGAATAATAAAACTAGTTCCATATAAAGCCAAATCATACATAATATACGTATATGCTTAGGCATATTCAAAATAAATTTATTTAATTGCAAAATCGATCCACAAAAATATTAGAATTATAATTGGCACAAACTAAGAATTCGAGTTTGATCAAAATATAAAATTAAACTCGTCAAATATTCTTTGCCAATTAATTCTAGTGGTTCAATCTCAAATCGACTCCTAATAAAAAAACGGAGTCAAAATCTTAAACCGGATTTTTTCCAAATTAAAATCGGTTTCTGTATAGAACTACGTTAAGATTTGATGCTCTTTACGAGCTGCGTAGGAAATCCGGTAAAAACTTATATATCTCGGATTCAGTCGCATGCCCAAAATCAAATGAGGTTGCAAGAAAGAACTACGAGTGATTTGATCTAGTTTAACCGAGTACGTAGGAAGCTCGACATATAGCTCAAGCTCGTTGAGTTCAATCGCAAAACCGAAATAAAAATTAAATCGGTTCCCGAAAGAACTACGTAAGGACTTGATACTCCTTTACGAGTTATGTAGGAAATCCGTTATCAAATTTAACATATATTGGGATTCAGTCGTCATTCCCAAATTAAATCAAATTATTTGTCCATTTAGAACTACGTAAAGACTTGACGCCTCATTTCAGCTACGTAGGCAACCCGATATTAAATCCTAAAAATATATCGGGTACAGTCCTCAACCTCTAAATTCACTCTTAAATGAATATGAGGTCAAAACCAAATCAAACTGTTTTCCCGAAAGAACTACGTAAAGACTTGATACTCTTTCACGAGTTACGTAGGAAATCCGGTATCAAATCTAATATATATCGGATTCAGTCACCCGCCAAAATAAATTAAATTGGCTTCTTTTAGAACTACGGGTGATTTGATTCTCTTATAAGAGATACGTAGGACACTCGATACAAAGCCAAGGCTCGTCGAGTTCAATCGCCAAAAACAAATTCAAATTGGTCATTCCGACTCGATACAAAGCTTCTGCTCGTCGAGTCCAATCACCACCCTCAAATGATCTCATGATCAAACCAAAATACAAAATCTCTTTTTTGTTAAGAACTACATAAGATTTGATTCCGCTTCGTCGGATATGTAGGAAACTCGATGTCAAGCAAAAGCCCGTCGGGTTCAATCACAAATTCCAAAAAGACTTTCTTCGGTTCCAAATGAAGTTAAGTCAATCAAGCAAAATCATTTCATCTTATAGAACTACGTTAATATTTGATGCTCTTTACGAGCTACGTAAGAAATCCGGTAAAACCATATGTGTCTCGGATTCAATCACAAACCCAAATTCAATCAATCTGTAGAGAACTACGTATAGACTTGATATTCTTTTACGAGTTACGTAGGAAATTCGGTATAAAATTTAACATATACCGGATTCAGTCGCCTTTCCCAAATTAAATTATTTTTACCCAAAAAAACTACGGGTGATTTGATCCGGTTCAAACGGATACGTAGGTAGCTCGACATAAAGCTTAAGCTTGTCAGGTACAATCGCCAATCAAAAAAATCAAATTGGTTCACCGTGCAGAACTACGTAAAGACTTGACGCCTCATATCGGCTACGTAGGTAACCCGATATTAAATTCTAAAAATATATCGGGCACAGTCGTCGACCTCTAAATTCACTCTCAAATTAATATGAGGTTAAATCCCACTAAATTAAATCATTTCATATTTTTGAACTACGGTTGATTTGATTCTTTTCTAAGAGATACGTAGGATACTCGATACAAAGTCAAGGCTCGTCGAGTTCAATCGCCAAAAATAAATTCAAATTGTCTATTCCGACTAAATATGAAGCTTCTGCTCGTCGAGTTCATCCGTCCCTCTCAAATGATCTCAGGATCAAACCCAAATATCAAATTTTCATCAAAACCAAAGTGTCCACTCTAACTCGATAAAGAGCTTCCGCTCGTCGAGTTCGGTCACAAAAATCAAAATCAAATTCCACCATCCCCAAATTGATCTTTAAGTTAAACTTCTAACTCAAATCAAACACCACATCAAATCGTTCTCTATGCAAATGATAGGCGGGTTTCTTGAGTTACCCTTCCGAGAAGGTGGGCTCAGGTTACTCGGGTGGAGTGTCATTCGAGTTACCCTTCATACAAGGTGGGCTTGAACTTCATCCTATGATGCATATAAGAGAATGAAACCAAATTCAAACCAAACTAAATCAAACACAAAACCAAAACACTTGACACTACGTGAGGCTTGATTCTCTTCCAAGAGATACGTAGGCAACCCGCTCAAATTCGGGTGCAGCCCAAATCACCAAAAATACTCAAATCTTGGTATCGATACGACTTTGAATCAAGAGGATAACCAAAAGGGGTCGAACTCAAATATTAAAAAATCAAATAAAATGTGTTGTACAATTATCGTGCATTTTTGTTCAACAGTTGCCATTTTCATTATTTAGCCAAAGTGAGGAAAATTTCACAGGTTTGGGATTGCAATTAATTAACATGAGTTATCTCCACTTGTTTCTCCTCACGCAACACAGTCGGGTAGGCCTTGTTCAAGGATGGCAATGGATCCATCCCAATTATGTTTTTTCGAGTTTGGGCAGTTAAAGGCGGGTTCATTAGGTGACATAGTTGAAGTTTGTTGTTGCTTGGCAACCGAGAGAAATATCGTGATACTTATACAAGTCTACATGTCACCCATTAGTCTTAATATGTCACTCACTTTCTTTCTCACTTTTTGTGTATGTCACCAATTATATTCTCCATATCACCTCTGAACCTATTGTTAGAATTGCAGAACACACACAGATAACAATTGAGAGGAGGAAGATGACAGTTAACACAACACACAACACATACACACAACACATACACGATTTTCTGAACTACCTCACTCCAATTCATTGATTGAACACCCCATACATACTCCTTACAAGTTAGTATCTGCTTAAAAAAAACTACCACTACATCCACTAGAGCATGAATAAGCAAAAGAAAACTAACTTTTGTCATACTTGAAATTTAGAAAACTTAGCCAACACACTAAAAGCTAACTACCAACTAACTTGAGTTCAACAACTATAGATTGAAACAAATCATATTTCAACACCTCCTTGATAGGCTAAAAACCTACACCCACAAGTGTATGGGGTTCAGTTGTAGTAATCAAGTGTCGTATCCACAAGGACTATGTGGTATTGATTGTCAATTCAAACAGATTTAACTAAGCCAAGAAAATACGAGAGAAGAAATGTTCATATGGATGGAGAAAGTAACCAACTAATTAAAAGGAAACAACTATACAAAATTGGTATTAAAACAATGGATACGAGGCAAATTTAGGGTAAAGGATCACCACAATGATGCTTTAGTAGATTAAAATTAATATTCGTGTTATCTTGTCTGAGCTTGTTGAAGGTAGATTGTCAAAGGTAATCGCGAATCTCCTTTCGGTTTCAACGCGAATGTGTCTAAATTGGTTAACGATCTCCTTTCGGTATCAAGCAACCAATTTAGACCCTTTAAGTTCTTAGAATTCTAAATGATAATCACATTAACGTCGCCTTTCGGTCTCGATCAATACCAAAATCATCTAAAATCTCTATGACAATCAATAAATCCTCAAGAAATTCGATTCTCTTTCGATAAATCAAACTTCAAGTTTAATCCTATGGTTCTGATGGATCAAATAGCTTTTCGGCCTAAATTCACCATCTAAATTCTAATTTAGGGTTTTAGTCTTTTGATTTCAAACCCTAAATCAGTTCTAACCAATTTTCATCAATTAGGGCTGGCACAATAGGATTAAATCTAACAAATTATCAGACAAACGAATATCAATCTCAACACTAACTAAATCATCGTCGGAATCTCCCAAACCCTAGACCGAAAATTCAAGCAAGCATAATATGATAAACAACGAAATAAATCATAGACAAAATTAAATCGTCGAAATAAAATAGAATGCAAACAAGGATTTCGTCTTCGATCCAAAGTGTATACCGTCAAAACAAAATCAAAACTAAAAAACTAGGCCGAAGCCAGTACGGCAAAACTCCCAGCTCCCCTTCTAGCAATCGTTCAGGAGTATATATATATATATATATATATATATATATATATATATATATATATATATATATATATATATATATATATATATATATATATATATATATATTTATTTATTTTTAGGAAATTACAATTTTGACCCACAAACTTAAATAATTAAAAATTAGCCTAACACCCAATTATAGATTTAACTACGCAAAACAACCCCAAATTCCACAACTTCCGAAATTAGCTCCTCGGTTCAATCCAATATTGCTTGCTGCTCCGTATTCAGCTTGATTTTTCTCGATAATAGCCTCAAAATGCCTGAAACAAATTAAACCAAGTGTAGACTCCAAAAATGCAAAATAAAATAAATAAAGCATAAAATATGATAAATATGCATGAAAATGATCTAAAATAATATGCAAATGTATGCCTAAAATATAACTAAAATAGATGCTATCAAATCACCCCATGCTTGAACCTTGCTTGTCCTCAAGCAAAAACAAGTATGAATATTCACAAGAAAGATTTCGGCTTCTATCCAAGCAATGCATTTGCCCATTTAGATATAGACATCGGGTTCAAAACAAGAGCAAGCAAACCATGCAAGAGACAAGTCAAGACATCAATTCCAAGACCTCACATAGAATATATTTTGTGGAACACTCTCACTCATGTGTCTAAGGTACAAAAGTTTCGCTCGGGCTCAAATCTTGAAGACTCATCTACCATAAGCTTGAATTAGCGTCCTAACTCTCCACCACTTGGACTATGCACATAAAACATAAATCATGAGGTCTTTTCTTGGGTTGTAATGGGGCCAAGGTAAGAAGAATAAGGTATGGATTCTTTGGTCATGTGGTGCCAAATCCGGGAAATAGAATTACTTCCTAAACTTCAACCACAATAACCACTTCTTTTCTCAACACACATACCAAATTTCTCACAACAACCACATCACATAAGAAAGTAAGCTCATAAACTCTCAACTTTTGATAACCCATTCCCTTTTTAGAAATTATTCTCTAGTGATGAAGAAGAATTTTTTTCTTTCTCTTTTTTTTTCTTTTTTTTTTCTTTTTCACTTCTTTTTTTTTTCAATTTTTTTCAATTTTTTATTTCTTCATCACAAGAAACATACAACTTAAGCACACTACCCCTCACTCAATAAATAATCACTCAAAGCACATATTTCTTCTTGTCCACAAAACTATAGATAAATCTATTTCATCCTAATTCCCGGATAGGTAAATGAGGCTAAAATAGGCTTAAGGATAATCTTGTGGAGCTACAAATGAATAGGCAAATAGGCTCAACGGGCTTCAAGCAAAGGATATCATAATAGGGTAGGAAGGGAATAATAGGCTAACAAAAGTTGCCTCAATCATGTTTATGCAATGCACACAAGTCATATATGTGACCTCGTGAGGTTCTAACGCAAGTTCTGAAGATAGAGCAATCAAGAAGAGCAATTCACACACAAAAGAAAGAGGACTCATGGATGTCAGTCCTAGGCTCAGAATCTCACGGCTTTTGTCTTAGAATCACAATCTCAACAAGTCTCAAGATGATTAGTTTTGAAAGAATTATAGCACAAACCCAAATATCCAAATCATCACAAGCTTTTTAACATGCCTTGAAGAATATCATCAACCAAAATCAATCAAGGAAATGACAAGTTCTCCAAGAAGAGCAAGGAATTTTTAAAGCAAGGGTTCATCTCAATACATCTATATGCAAATACAATGCATGAAATGCAAATGAAAAAGAAAAATGAAAAAAATTATATGAAAAAACGGAGTCACACAAGTGAACTACAAGTGAATTACAAGTAAGTTACCCCCACCCCATGCTTAAAATCTACTTTGTCCCTAAAGTAGCGAATGATAAAGAGTAAGGGAAGAGGAACTCACCAAACATTCAGGCAAAATCGAGCAATTCAAGCAAGAGGTAGTAGTGCAAGTTGTATTGAACCTTCTGTGATATTTAATTAAATTATGGCAGCATCTCCGTTGTAAATTGGTCTGTACACAACACAAAAACAGCAGCAATGCAAGCCTCACAAGTACAACAATATCACATCAGCAACCAGGATCCAATAATCAATAAAATTCAGCACTACATCAACTCAGCAATCAAAGAAAAATCAGCCCTCTAGATCATGCTCATCCATATATTTACGACTAAATTCATGAAAAATTAATATGGATGCAGAGAGCATGAGACAAACAAAAGAACTCTAGGAGGGACAGAATCATAGAAATCACCAAGCCAAGCAAAAAAACACTTCAAAAAATTAGTGTACATGACTAGACTTCAAGAGCTAAAGTGAACAATTTCAGCAATAAAAATCAGTCAAATAACACCTCTGAATTTCAATCCAAAGTTTCCTACAAGCATGAGACTCAAAAAATAACTCAGTTGACTTCAAATATAGCAAGGAAATTTCAATCAGCCCAGGGAGTACCTTATCACTTCAAAGTCTCAAACGTCTACCTAGGATTGGCACAAATCAAGTAAGCTAGATTCGGGAGCAAAAATCAAAGTAAAGAGACTCAAGACCAACCAAACTCAATAGAAGCATTGTGTGTTAAAAGTGGATTAGTCCAGGAGAATGATCAAGAGTCGTGGGAATTGCAAAACGTCCTTCTCCCAAATCAAGCTCATCGCAAGGAACTCCTCAATTTAAATCCATTCATTCAGCCACGACACAATCATACATAACATCTCGTAGCAACAACTTCCAACCGCAACAACTCAGCAAACTAGTAAGCTAAGTACATCGAACTCCATCGAATTCAGAAAACATCTTCAGAATCTAGGAACGATATAACAAAATTCAGCATTCAAGTTCCATGAAACTCAATCAATAAAAACCTCATGAAATTAGGAATATACAATTGCATATAATCAAAACATCACTGTAAACCCAAGCCACATCAAGCTCACAATTCAAAATCTTTACCACTGAATTCCAAGTTATGCAAATCAAAACAGGAAGGAAAAAAAACATACCTGCGCTTACCCTCGAGTTGAACATTGGAGGATTCTGAGATAGGGTTTGGGGCAATGGCAGCAGCAGCAAGGGTCGAGAAGAATCGGGCGGCGAGGGCTTAGTACAGCAGCTTTGGGCGGAGGCGTGAATCAAGGAGGATGAGGAGCCTGCTGGTGGCAAGCGGAAGAAGGAGGGTGATCCGGCGGTGCCTGGTGCGGTGACCGACAAGAGGTGTGGGGTGCGCTGGCGGCGGTTCACAGAGAGAGGGGAGAACGACAGTGGGTTCGCCGGCGATTGGGGCCGAGAGCTGGAGGCAGCTAGGGCGAGCAGAGCGGTTTAGGGCTATGGTGATGGAGGCAGCCATGGAAAGCCGGTATTGATTGCCAGCCATGAAAAGAAGATGGTTTGGAGGAGGGCTTGTGGAGCGGCGCCGGTTCAGACGAGGGTAGGACCAGCGACGGGGAACAGGTGACTCAGAGGAGGCGAGAGGGAAGAACGGGGAGCGGCCAGAAGAACACTAGAGAAAATTCCACTCCGAGAGGGAAGAACGGGGAGGAGAAGCAAGGGAAAGAACGCTTTCTCCACTTTTTTTTTCATTTTCAATTTTTTTTTGAACAAAATTTATTTTACTCGGCCGAGTGAACAACACACTCGGTCGAGTGACAATCTTATGCACCTTCTGGAATCCACTCGGACCAAGGGGGAATTTCCACTCGACCGAGTGGACCCACCTTTTTTTTTTTTTTTCAAAGACAGAAATATATGTAATCTTATTCTTAATAAAAAAAACAATAACTAACTTTATTTAGAATAAAATAAAATGAAATAAAAACTAACCTTGGTTGCCTCGAAAGCGTTTGAACCTTCCCGAATGGATGGTCCATGGCTCAATCCATCCATCAAGCAGAGTGTTTTCGGAGCAGATTAGTAGAGATTCGTTGAAGTTCAAGCTCACGAGGAATGTGCTCTTTCTTTTCTTAGAGTATCGTCCCTTTGTATCTTCACTAAACTCAAACAATGGAACCCATTCCTCATACTCTAAAATCTCCATGTCTTCAAAAACCTCAATGTCAAGAAAAACGATAGTGCAATCGTCATTGTCACTAACCTCACCTTCAACAGAGAAACCTTTGGGAAAACATGGAAGATTCATTTGTTGAGCCTCTTGGATCCGCAACATCTCATCCTCAAAAACAACTTGGATCTTTGAGAGGTGGGTTTCCAAGAAAGTGAAGTACTCTTCCATATAAATCAACTTGGACGATTTTTGTGAATTTTCTGAAGCTTGATCTCGACACCCATGCGGTGCACCCTCGGTGATATCCCTCTCGTAAGAAAGGTGAGGATGCAACGAGTAGTACACCTCTTGTTCATTCCCAAACAACACCGAGCAATCAGTAGCTACATGATCAAAAGCTCCACAAAACTCACAATAGCTTATGCCATCCATTTGAGCACAACCTGAAATCAAAAACAAAAGGAAAAAAAATCAAAAGCAAAAGAATGACTTAGAAAAATCAGTCTAAATAAACAACCAATACAAACAATAGTCCCCGGCAACGGTGCCAAAAACTTGATAGGCTAAAAACCTACACCCACAAGTGTATGGGGTTCAGTTGTAGTAATCAAGTGTCGTATCCACAAGGACTATGTGGTATTGATTGTCAATTCAAACAGATTTAACTAAGCCAAGAAAATACGAGAGAAGAAATGTTCATATGGATGGAGAAAGTAACCAACTAATTAAAAGGAAACAACTATACAAAATTGGTATTAAAACAATGGATACGAGGCAAATCTAGGGTAAAGGATCACCACAATGATGCTTTAGTAGATTAAAATTAATATTCGTATTATCTTGTCTGAGCTTGTTGAAGGTAGATTGTCAAAGGTAATCGCGAATCTCCTTTCGGTTTCAACGCGAATGTGTCTAAATTGGTTAACGATCTCCTTTCGGTATCAAGCAACCAATTTAGACCCTTTAAGTTCTTAGAATTCTAAATGATAATCACATTAACGTCGCCTTTCGGTCTCGATCAATATCAAAATCATCTAAAATCTCTATGACAATCAATAAATCCTCAAGAAATTCGATTCTCTTTCGATAAATCAAACTTCAAGTTTAATCCTATGGTTCCGATGGATCAAATAGCTTTTCGGCCTAAATTCACCATCTAAATTTTAATTTAGGGTTTTAGTCTTTCGATTTCAAACCATAAATCAGTTCTAACCAATTTTCATCAATTAGGGCTGGCACAATAGGATTAAATCTAACAAATTATTAGACAAACGAATATCAATCTCAACACTAACTAAATCATCGTCGGAATCTCCCAAACCCTAGACCGAAAATTCAAGCAAGCATAATATGATAAACAACGAAATAAATCATAGACAAAATTAAATCGTCGAAATAAAATAGAATGCAAACCAGGATTTCGTCTTCGATCCAAAGTGTATACCATCAAAACAAAATCAAAACTAAAAAACTAGGCCGAAGCCAGTACGGCAAAACTCCCAGCTCCCCTTCAAGCAATCGTTCAGGAGTATATATATATATATATATATATATATATATATATATATATATATATATATATATATATATTTATTTATTTATTTATTTTTAGGAAATTACAATTTTGACCCACAAACTTAAATAATTAAAAACTAGCCTAACACCCAATTATAGATTTAACTACGCAAAACAACCCCAAATTCCACAACTTCCGAAATTAGCTCCTCGGTTCAATCCAATATTGCTTGCTGCTCCGTATTCAGCTTGATTTTCCTCGATAATAGCCTCAAAATGCCTGAAATAAATTAAACCAAGTGTAGACTCCGAAAATGCAAAATAAAATAAATAAAGCATAAAATATGATAAATATGCATGAAAATGATCTAAAATAATATGCAAATGTATGCCTAAAATATGACTAAAATAGATGCTATCAAATCACCCCATGCTTGAACCTTGCTTGTCCTCAAGCAAAAACAAGTATGAATATTCACAAGAAAGATTTCGGCTTCTATCCAAGCAATGCATTTGTCCATTTAGATATAGACATCGGGTTCAAAACAAGAGCAAGCAAACCATGCAAGAGACAAGTCAAGACATCAATTCCAAGACCTCACATAGAATATATTTTGTGGAACACTCTCACTCATGTGTCTAACTCTCCACCACTTGGACTATGCACATAAACCATAAATCATGAGGTCTTTTCTTGGGTTGTAATGGGGCCAAGGTAAGAAGAATAAGGTATGGATTCTTTGGTCATGTGGTGCCAAATCCGGGAAATAGAATTACTTCCTAAACTTCAACCACAATAACCACTTCTTTTCTCAACACACATACCAAATTTCTCACAACAACCACATCACATAAGAAAGTAAGCTCATAAACTCTCAACTTTTGATAACCCATTCCCTTTTTAGAAATTATTCTCTAGTGATGAAGAAGAATTGTTTTCTTTCTCTTTTTTTTTCTATTTTTTTTTCTTTTTCACTTCTTTTTTTTTTCAATTTTTTTCAATTTTTTATTTCTTCATCACAAGAAACATACAACTTAAGCACACTACCCCTCACTCAATACATAATCACTCAAAGCACATATTTCTTCTTGTCCATAAAACTATAGATAAATCTATTTCATCCTAATTCCCGGATAGGTAAATGAGGCTAAAATAGGCTTAAGGATAATCTTGTGGAGCTACAAATGAATAGGCAAATAGGCTCAACGGGCTTCAAGCAAAGGATATCATAATAGGGTAGGAAGGGAATAATAGGCTAACAAAAGTTGCCTCAATCATGTTTATGCAATGCACACAAGTCATATATGTGACCTCGTGAGGTTCTAACGCAAGTTCTGAAGATAGAGCAATCAAGAAGAGCAATTCACACACAAAAGAAAGAGGACTCATGGATGTCAGTCCTAGGCTCAGAATCTCACGGCTTTTGTCTTAGAATCACAATCTCAACAAGTCTCAAGATGATTAGTTTTGAAAGAATTATAGCACAAACCCAAATATCCAAATCATCACAAGCTTTTTAACATGCCTTGAAGAATATCATCAACCAAAATCAATCAAGGAAATGACAAGTTCTCCAAGAAGAGCAAGGAATTTTTAAAGCAAGGGTTCATCTCAATACATCTATATGCAAATACAATGCATGAAATGCAAATGAAAAAGAAAAATGAAAAAAATTATATGAAAAAACGGAGTCACACAAGTGAACTACAAGTGAATTACAAGTAAGTTACCCCCACCCCATGCTTAAAATCTACTTTGTCCCTAAAGTAGCGAATGATAAAGAGTAAGGGAAGAGGAACTCACCAAACATTCAGGCAAAATCGAGCAATTCAAGCAAGAGGTAGTAGTGCAAGTTGTATTGAACCTTCTGTGATATTTAATTAAATTATGGCAGCATCTCCGTTGTAAATTGGTCTGTACACAACACAAAAACAGCAGCAATGCAAGCCTCACAAGTACAACAATATCACATCAGCAACCAGGATCCAATAATCAATAAAATTCAGCACTACATCAACTCAGCAATCAAAGAAAGATCAGCCCTCTAGATCATGCTTATCCATATATTTACGACTAAATTCATGAAAAATTAATATGGATGCAGAGAGCATGAGACAAACAAAAGAACTCTAGGAGGGACAGAATCATAGAAATCACCAAGCCAAGCAAAAAAACACTTCAAAAAATTAGTGTACATGACTAGACTTCAAGAGCTAAAGTGAACAATTTCAGCAATAAAAATCAGTCAAATAACACCTCTAAATTTCAATCCAAAGTTTCCTACAAGCATGAGACTCAAAAAATAACTCAGCTGACTTCAAATATAGCAAGGAAATTTCAATCAGCCCAGGGAGTACCTTATCACTTCAAAGTCTCAAACGTCTACCTAGGATTGGCACAAATCAAGTAAGCTAGATTCGGGAGCAAAAATCAAAGTAAAGAGACTCAAGACCAACCAGACTCAATAGAAGCATTGTGTGTTAAAAGTGGATTAGTCCAGGAGAATGATCAAGAGTCGTGGGAATTGCAAAACGTCCTTCTCCCAAATCAAGCTCATCGCAAGGAACTCCTCAATTTAAATCCATTCATTCAGCCACGACACAATCATACATAACATCTCGTAGCAACAACTTCCAACCGCAACAACTCAGCAAACTAGTAAGCTAAGTACATCGAACTCCATCGAATTCAGAAAACATCTTCAGAATCTAGGAACGATATAACAAAATTCAGCATTCAAGTTCCATGAAACTCAATCAATAAAAACCTCATGAAATTAGGAATATACAATTGCATATAATCAAAACATCACTGTAAACCCAAGCCACATCAAGCTCACAATTCAGAATCTTTACCACTGAATTCCAAGTTATGCAAATCAAAACAGGAAGGAAAAAAAACATACCTGCGCTTACCCTCGAGTTGAACATTGGAGGATTCTGAGATAGGGTTTGGGGCAATGGCAGCAGCAGCAAGGGTCGAGAAGAATCGGGCGGCGAGGGCTTAGTACAGCAGCTTCGGGCGGAGGCGTGAATCAAGGAGGATGAGGAGCCTGCTGGTGGCAAGCGGAAGAAGGAGGGTGATCCGGCGGTGCCTGGTGCGGTGACCGACATGAGGTGTGGGGTGCGCTGGCGGCGGTTCACAGAGAGAGGGGAGAACGACGGTGGGTTCGCAGGCGATTGGGGCCGAGAGCAGGAGGCGGCTAGGGCGAGCAGAGCGGTTTAGGGCTATGGTGATGGAGGCAGCCATGGAAAGCCGGTATTGATTGCCAGCCATGAAAAGAAGATGGTTTGGAGGAGGGCTTGTGGAGCGGCGCCAGTTCAGACGAGGGTAGGACCAGCGACGGGGAACAGGTGACTCAGAGGAGGCGAGAGGGAAGAACGGGGAGCGGCCAGAAGAACACCAGAGAAAATTCCACTCCGAGAGGGAAGAACGGGGAGGAGAAGCAAGGGAAAGAACGCTTTCTCCACTTTTTTTTTCATTTTCAATTTTTTTTTGAACAAAATTTATTTTACTCGGCCGAGTGAACAACACACTCGGTCGAGTGACAATCTTATGCACCTTCTGGAATCCACTCGGACCAAGGGGGAATTTCCACTCGACCGAGTGGACCCACTTTTTTTTTTTTTTTTTTCAAAGACAGAAATATATGTAATCTTATTCTTAATAAAAAAACAAAAACTAACTTTATTTAGAATAAAATAAAATGAAATAAAAACTAACCTTGGTTGCCTCGAAAGCGTTTGAACCTTCCCGAATGGATGGTCCATGGCTCAATCCATCCATCAAGCAGAGTGTTTTCGGAGCAGATTAGTAGAGATTCGTTGAAGTTCAAGCTCACGAGGAATGTGCTCTTTCTTTTCTTAGAGTATCGTCCCTTTGTATCTTCACTAAACTCGAACAATGGAACCCATTCCTCGTACTCTAAAATCTCCATGTCTTCAAAAACCTCAATGTCAAGAAAGACGATAGTGCAATCGTCATTGTCACTAACCTCACCTTCAACAGAGAAACCTTTGGGAAAACATGGAAGATTCATTTGTTGAGCCTCTTGGATCCGTAACATCTCATCCTCAAAAACAACTTGGATCTTTGAGAGGTGGGTTTCCAAGAAAGTGAAGTACTCTTCCATATAAATCAACTTGGACGATTTTTGTGAATTTTCTGAAGCTTGATCTCGACACCCATGCGGTGCGTATCCCTCGGTGATATCCCTCTCGTAAGAAAGGTGAGGATGCAACGAGTAGTACACCTCTTGTTCATTCCCAAATAACACCGGGCAATCACTAGCTACATGATCAAAAGCTCCACAAAACTCACAATAGCTTATGCCATCCATTTGAGCACAACCTGAAATCAAAAACAAAAGGAAAAAAATCAAAAGCAAAAGAATGACTTAGAAAAATCAGTCTAAATAAACAACCAATACAAACAATAGTCCCTGGCAACGGCGCCAAAAACTTGATAGGCTAAAAACCTACACCCACAAGTGTATGGGGTTCAGTTGTAGTAATCAAGTGTCGTATCCACAAGGACTATGTGGTATTGATTGTCAATTCAAACAGATTTAACTAAGCCAAGAAAATACGAGAGAAGAAATGTTCATATGGATGAAGAAAGTAACCAACTAATTAAAAGGAAACAACTATACAAAATTGGTATTAAAACAATGGATACGAGGCAAATCTAGGGTAAAGGATCACCACAATGATGCTTTAGTAGATTAAAATTAATATTCGTGTTATCTTGTCTGAGCTTGTTGAAGGTAGATTGTCAAAGGTAATCGCGAATCTCCTTTCGGTTTCAACGCGAATGTGTCTAAATTGGTTAACGATCTCCTTTCGGTATCAAGCAACCAATTTAGACCCTTTAAGTTCTTAGAATTCTAAATGATAATCACATTAACGTCGCCTTTCGGTCTCGATCAATATCAAAATCATCTAAAATCTCTATGACAATCAATAAATCCTCAAGAAATTCGATTCTCTTTCGATAAATCAAACTTCAAGTTTAATCCTATGGTTCCGATGGATCAAATAGCTTTTCGGCCTAAATTCACCATCTAAATTCTAATTTAGGGTTTTAGTCTTTCGATTTCAAACCATAAATCAGTTCTAACCAATTTTCATCAATTAGGGCTGGCACAATAGGATTAAATCTAACAAATTATTAGACAAACGAATATCAATCTCAACACTAACTAAATCATCGTCGGAATCTCCCAAACCCTAGACCGAAAATTCAAGCAAGCATAATATGATAAACAACGAAATAAATCATAGACAAAATTAAATCGTTGAAATAAAATAGAATGCAAACCAGGATTTCGTCTTCGATCCAAAGTGTATACCGTCAAAACAAAATCAAAACTAAAAAACTAGGCCGAAGCCATGTACGGCAAAACTCCCAGCTCCCCTTCTAGCAATCGTTCAGGAGTATATATATATATATATATATATATATATATATATATATATATATATATATATATATATATATATATATATATATATATATATATATATATATATATATATATATATGTATATATATATATTTTTAGGAAATTACAATTTTGACCCACAAACTTAAATAATTAAAAACTAGCCCAATACCCAATTATAGATTTAACTACGCAAAACAACCCCAAATTCCACAACTTTCGGAATTAGCTCCTCGGTTCAATCCAATATTGCTTGCTGCTCCGTATTCAGCTTGATTTTCCTCGATAATAGCCTCAAAATGCCTGAAACAAATTAAACCAAGTGTAGACTCCGAAAATACAAAATAAAATAAATAAAGTATAAAATATGATAAATATGCATGAAAATGATATAAAATAATATGCAAATGTATGCCCAAATTCCACACCTCCTCTTGATGCAAACTCTCTCATACCAATTCTTTCTCGAAAGAATTTGTGCTTTGCTACATTCAGTGCCTTTGTAAATAGATCATTTGTACCACATAATTTGAGCACAACTTTCTCTTTTGCCACAAGCTCTCTAATGAAATGATGTTGCAGATCAATATGCTTGTGTTTGGTTCTTGCATGAAAAGTAGAGTTCTTTGTCATGGCAATAGCTGACTTATTGTCACACTAAATCTCAATAGCTTCACTCTGTGTGCACCCCAAATCAGTCAGCAATTTCCTCAACTAGAGAGCTTGTCTTCCCGCCTTTTGCAGCCATATACTCAGCTTCAAAAGAGGACAATGTAACAATTTCTTGCTTCTTTGAACTTCATGTAATTGCCCTTGAGCCAAGACTAAACACATACCCTGAAGTGCTCTTTCTATCATCAACACATCCAGCCCTATTGACGTAGGGGAGAATTGAATATGAAAATATGTAAATAAAAACAGAAGCCAATTCCCTATCTTAACAAATAAATTACAAGACTCCCCCGATGTAGTGTAAGGGAATTAGGATCGATCTACGAGAAAGCGTGTCAGCGCTCGCCAAAGTAGCTCTTCAAAATTGTTCTCTATATCGACCAGAAGTCCTCGATATCGACTTGAAGTGGTCGATGTCGATCAGGGCAGTAGATCTCCTTCTCCAGCAACTCAGCAGAAGGCAATAGAAGCCTTCAATATCGATAAAAAAACCTCGACGTTGAGTAACAATCTACAAACACCACAACCAACAAACAGAAGAGATCGACGTCAACTAAGGTAGTCGATGTCGAGTCGGAAACAGCGTCGGTCGACTCAGAAAACTATCGATCGAGTTGAAAGTAGTAATAGAGGCAGTCGACGTTGACTGAGGGGCAGTCGATCTCGAGTACAGAAACATAGAAAATAGAAAGTCGACAAAGATGGCCGAAGACGAGAAGAATGGTTGAGGATGCGATGAACAGAAATATCAAAGGGTTTGTTATTTCAATCACTCACACACAAGACTAGAATTTTAGGGTTGCAAACAATATAATAGAAGCTTCCAAGGTTAGGGTTTACCACGACAACAATCATGCAATACACAAGAATCATAGAAAAGATCATGCTTTATCATAAAAAAGACAACTTTCACAATCATAACAAATAGATCATATAAGCTCTCGCATAAAAACCTATTTATTTCTATCTCTTCATAATTAAGGTTTAATCAACTTTCGCAAATCAATCCTAATTACTATCCAAATTCATAATTAATTCACTTTTTCTTCATAAATCGCAAACAAGGAATTTCCTCTACTTTCGCAGCGGAATTAGGCATGAAATAGAAGATGATAATCTCACAAAAGCATCATAGATTCAAGCATACATACATGACTATTGTCGGGCTCACCCCGACCCTAGAAGTAGGACGACTACTCACGCATCATCTCAATGCAAGACATTATAAACATGAAAAAACATAAACTTGAATTAAAAGCAAACTAAACTTACAACCGAAAATCAGTCTTTCTCCTCTCCTCTCTCTCTCTCTCTTTAACTAAGTGATAGAGCTCATTTAGATAGCCATAATAGGTTGCATTAAGCTTAGTTAAGGTGCATAACATGCATAAGTTAAGTAGAATTTGCATATTTACTCGCCATGTTGGTGGAGTCGGAATCTACACGTTTTTATTGATTATTTCAAGTAGATGTGATCTCGACAAGGAACGAGGAGGCTCATGGATTAAGTAAGAGTCAAGAAGAGGAAGCTACAAGAAGAGAATGGGAGTGGAATTGAAGTTCGAGAGCCTAAGTGAAGAACAAGTCAACAAAGGTTGTCCCCCGACAAGCTGAACTTGTATCGCACTTTCTGGAGGCCTCGATGGTCCGATTGACTATTATAAGTATGCGTTGGAAAGCTCTTTTCGAGAGCTACAACTTTTATGTTGATGTCGATACCAAATTCATAACAGGAAAATTGCTAAAGACTGGAACGGCCGCGCCCATGGCTCAAGAGGTCGCACCCGCGGCCAGAACCTGGGCATCATATTCTGTAAAGGCCGCACCCGCGGCTTGGGAGGCAGCACCCGCGGCCTTGCTGGGCCGAATCAGCGCCGAATTTATCCGATAACTCTATCTTTCCTTATTTGAACTCTATCTTTTAAGAACGTCTTCTAGGGTTTTAGGTCGGTTCTTAGTCTTATTTAGCGCGTGTTTGGCAAATTGGGGTTTTTTTAGGAGTTGGAGTTTATTTTGTGTATTATGGAGGTGTGGGAGGTGGAGATTTTTTTTTAAAAATAACCTTGTAAAAAAGCTGATTGGTGTTTGGTTGGTATAAAGGGGTTGGAGATGTATATGTGGGAAAAGGACGAAAATACCCTAAAGTTATTTATCTCTTACCCACCACCCTCCTCTCCTTTACTGTTGTAGAAGGCTGGCGGCAACCCTAACGTATGCAGAAGAGAGCTCGAAAATAGGTAAGCCTTCCTCCTCTTCAAGATTTGTGATTTTCGGTGGTGGATTTCGCTGAAAAAGGGTATGGGAATGAATTTGGGTTGCCTTTCAGTTCGGTTTTCTTGAATTTCAATATGAATTTCGGGTGTTAATGAAGGGTTTTATGTACTTCTTTGAAGGAAGAAGCCCGACCTTGGAGGTTTTGCGGGTGTCTCCTACTGGATTTGGTGGCTTCATAGGTAAATAGGTGTTTTAGGTTGCTGGGCCGAATCAGCGCCGAATTTATCCAATAACTCTATCTTTCCTTATTTGAACTCTATCTTTTAAGAACGTCTTCTAGGGATTTAGGTCGGTTCTTAGTCTTATTTAATGGCTTGTTTTAGGTTGTTGTAGGCATCTAATCTTTTGACAATTTCTTGACAATGGAGTGCTAAACTATTTTGTTTTGCCTACGATTTGAGACCCCGTTTGGTTGAATTTTGAGTTTTCTATTCTTGTTCTTATTTCCATCATATGTTTCATCTTCTTTGTGCTTGAATGTTTTATGGTGTTTGATTCCATCTCGATTGATCACCCTTTTAGGATCTCATCATCGCTAGGGTTTTGAATTGTTCGTTATGATTCTTAATCTTTCGTAGCAAACATGTTCTAGTGCACTTCGTTAGAAAGCTTGAATATGTAGGAAGTTGACTATAGGTTAAATATTAGTTCTTTAGGGGATTGATATTGCTTTTAAGCTTTATACATCTTGAGACTTATTGCTATTCCTAGGATTAAACCTTAATCCGTGTTAAGATTGCCTAGGAGTAAGGGATTATTAGAACTCATAGGGCTAATAATCTATTCAAATCAAGATAAGAACATTTGATTGGAAAAGGAAAAGAATTTGAGTAGGAAACAAGGATTGAATTCACCAAATAGGGTTGAGAATTGTAAGTGAAACTATCTCTTACTTATTGATTCTCCTACTGGATTTGGTGGCTTCATAGGTAAATAGGTGATCAAATCTTCCTTTCTATTGTATGTGGAATTGGTTTGTGTGTAGATCTACTATGTATACAATGTGTGAAATGTCGTTCATAAATTTTGGTATAGATAGAGGTATTGTTAGATGTAGTTCTTGAATTTTGGTATAGTTAGAGGTATTCTTAGATGTTCCTTGGTATTGTATGTGGAATTTGGTATATATTGTTAGATGTACTCCTTCAATTTGGTATAGATAGATGATGAAGCCCCACTATTGAATTCATGATATACTATCCACAAATGGGCATTTGAAGTGATGATATACTAATCGTAAGCAATGTTTTTCACTTAAATAATATGACTTTGGATGAATATTTAGGTCTTATGCGACAAACTGTTGAAGTACCCAATTTTATCCCTGACACATTAATTTTGAAATTCTTCAGATGAACAATTACTTATATGTGTGTTGAAATGGCAATGTGGTTGTTGTATTAGTTGTATCCAATAGTAGGTTGCGTTTGTTGGTAATGTGTGTTCGTAAGTATTGAGCAGCTTGTGTTTCGAACAATGGCGTCAAGCAACAAGCCCCCTCCAAAAGACAAGTCTTTTCTGTGGACTGAGGAATTGATGCGAAAGTTTCTCGATCTCCTTCTTGCATATCAGCGCAAGTATGGTCGAGATCAACAATTCAGTTGGGTTGAACTCACTGCTGAATTTGAGGAAGCTACCGGCAAGAAGCGTGGGAAAGAAACTCTCAAGAACAAGCATACTGTAATGAAAGAGAGGTGGAGGGAATGGAAAGACTTGAAACATGGGGAGACCGGTCTTGGTTGGGACCCCGCTAGTGGGACAATCGCCGCAACTAAGGAGTGGTGGGCAAAGAAAATACAGGTAGACTCAGGTGTTTTTTCTTTGTTTGTCCCTTTTCTGTGATCCGATTAGTTGTTGCTTCTTTCATCTTAGCTTGGTTGTTTGCATATTCAACAATGAAATGTACATATCATTGCTTGAAGAATACATCTTCTGTAGTTATGTCGGATTGTCCGTCCATTTCCAATCACAACTAATGCATAAGTAATGTTATGGATTCATTTGTGTAGACTTATAATAACTAAGCATGACTTCTCCACAAGCGCAAGCTTATTCATGGCAATTTCAACCTATTATGGATTCATTTGTGTAGACTTATAATAAGTAATGTTATGGATTCATTTGTATGTTCATCATCTTATTTAGCTTTGTGGTTGATGTAGGAGAATGGCAATTTCAAAAAATTCCAAAAGCGGGGAATCTCACCTGACGTAGAGGACATGTGGGACCAAATCTATGGAGGGACTGTTGCCACGGGACAACATTGTGTGGCTCCCTCCATGGATGCACCACCTCCACCGTCATCCTCCGCCGTTGGTGAGGTAACTGGCGTTGACAGTCAACAGGCGGATACCGAATATGACTTGGGGGACGATTTCGACCAGCTTACTGCTGAATTTGGTACCGGCAACGGAAGCTTGTAGAATATCACTCGAGGGATCAGTGCATCTGCTCCATAGAACCCAACCGGATCCACCCCCTTGAACCCTATCGGATCCACCCCCATCGGTCCAACGGCTGGGGTAGAACCTCGTGGGAAGAGAGTTGCAGGAACCCCATCCACGCAGACAGGTAAGAAGAGATCTAATCGACAGTCCACGGGATCGTCCCTCTACCAAGGACATATGGAAGGGGTCGAGGAAACGCAGAGGGAGCTCTTAGCTATTCTGAAAGATGAAGAGTCGTCAAACAAACAAGAAGGAAATGCTCAACGAGTTATGGATGTGCTTGCCACCATGGATGATGAGGTTTGCTCGAGGACGGCAGTCCGTTGTGGTGTTATGCAGTTGACGCCTTGATCAACAGTGAGCGTGCCTCCATGTTCTTCCTCGCGATGCCGAAGAACAGCTCGTGACTTTCATGGCTCCAGTGGCATTCTGACAAGAACGGAGGGCACTCGTAGCTGTTGGCATCTGCGTGAGTTTATGAATGTGTCTCTGTCTTCTGTTGCAGATACATGTTTGCTATCTTATTGTGTCCTTGTCGCCTCTATGGTTGTGTGACTTGTGTTCGTTTCTAGTTTGCTAACTGTCATTGAACTCGTTCTCTGCATTTTAGTGCTTCTCTGGATACTTTGTTATGAGTTGTTGTCAACATTTATGTGTTCTTGTGATGTTGTATGGGTGTTCTTAAATGTTGTGATCACTAGCATTTATGCTTTGTCTATAATAAGAGTTGTTGTCATTTAAAACAACAGGGATGCACGCATGCCTTGTCAAATACTCAGTGCTCACCTGTCCTGTTTGGAATTGCAGGGAGGTCAACATGGATGATGCAACTCATACACGTGAACGGAAACGTCAGCGTGAACGAGCGATTATCATCTTGCTCCTCCTACAACAACAATCAAGGGTGATTGCCGAGCACTACTACAAGCATGTTGTGAAAGTCCCTTGCTACATCTCTACTTACACCGGTGCTATGTGGGTGGATGACATCATCAATCACGCCACCGATCTCAGGTCAGTTCAAAACTTCCGTATGAGAAAACAGACATTCATTAGGTTGTGTGAAGTGCTTGAACACCGGTATGGATTGCGTGGTTCCCACAACGTCCATGTCATGGAAAAAGTTGCGATCTTCGTGAACACCATGGCGTGGGGCGCATTACAGCAGAACACATGCGAAAGATTCCAACGATCTCTATCGACGATTAGCGAATGCATAAGTGATGTGCTCGAGGCGATGGTTGGGCGTGGACGTGGCTTCAATGGACTATGTCGGGATGTTATCCGCCCATTAGACCCGATGTTTCAAGACGTCCCCCACCAAATACTAAATGACAAACGCTACAATCGATACTTTAAGGTATGCACTTGGACAATGTCTCATGTGTGCTTAAAGTTGTTACCCATATGACAGCAGCAACAACAATAATGTAGGGCTCCTTTTAGGCCAAATTTTATGAATGAAAAGATAGAGAACCATTTTAGGAAGAAGTAGGATTTGGAAACACTCAACTTGCTCTATAGAAGAAGTTATGAATTTTTTTTATTAAAACACTTTCCTCTCCTTCATATGACAACAGAAGGAAAAAAATATTCAGGGCTGATTTCATCACAAATTGTATGAAGGAAAAGATAGAGAACCTTTCGAGAAAGGTGTAGGATTTGGAACCACTTGAATTGATGCTATATGGAAGAAGTTATAAATTTTTTTTTATCAAAACAGAGCCCTTTTTCTTCTCCTCCATATGACAGCAGCAATAAAAATAATGTAGGGCTCCTTTCAGGCCAAATTTTATGAATGAAATGATACATAACCTTTTTATAAAAAAAGTAACAAATGTATATAAAAAAAACTAACAAAATTATATCTTTAAGAGAGAATGTGTAGGTCTTCTCTGCCCACATTCTTGCATCCTGGAACATCAGTTTGTGCTCTTTCATTTTAACTGCTTTTGATTTTTGGTGAGCAAACTGCCTCCTCTTCCTTGCAATTAAAATTCAACAATCAGTATTAATAATATTATCCTCAAATCATACAAGATACAAGAACCTCCAAATTTTCACTTCCCTCGTATCACACAACCCATAAACTACTGCTGTGTGAAATATCACAGAAGTTGCTGAAGCTTCTGAATAAAAAACAAAACCGAAAGTGAAAGGAGATAAAAAGGAGAGTGCAAGTGAAGATAACTGGTTCAAATTACTGCAGATTAGAGGTCAAGTAACAACAGGTGCCAAAGCAGTGCACATGACAAAATACTCAAAATCTGATAATAACTACAAGTGCCCAAGAGCAATGGCAATGTAATCAAAAGGCTGCCCTAGTTAAACCGAATCCAAACAAAACATGGTCACCTGAATGACAAATTCCTTGCCTAGTTACACCTAATTTACCTACCGAAACATGTCAGCTGAATGACAAAAGTCTTCCCTAGTTACACCACATCCTAGCGAAAGATGTCTACTTCTTGACAAATGCAAGGAGGAAGACAAAGACCATGACGATGATAATCATACGAGACCTCCTCTCACGACCCTTGGATGTAGCCAGCTCAATCCACAGCTTGCAAATATAGGTGCTCAGTGAAGCAACCCTATCCGTGAGTTCTTGGTTCATGGATGTCTCTCCCATCAACTCCTCGTCGCGGCGACCTAAGGTGTCTTTAATAGCATATAGCCGTTCAGCTAGATCCAAGTTGCGAGTAGTTAGATCCTGGTTGTGCTCGGTGATATCCCGGTTGCGCAGAGTGAGTTCCTGGTTGCGCTCGGTGATTACGTGGTTGTGCTGAGTGAGTTCCTGGTTGCGCTCGGTTAGATCTCGGTTGATTGCCGTTAGATCCCGGTTGACTTCTTCCAAGTGAAGGAGCGTTGGGTTTCGGCGGCTTGTTGCATCATCCTACTCGGCACTAAAATCAGCCCACTAAGAAGCACATGAAAGAACCCACAATTACAAACCACATGATAAGCGACAATTGGAAAAGCAAGTACTCAAGTGTTGTGGTTGTTTTGACATGAATGAAAGCAAGAAGCAAGTGATAGGGATTGAGGCAAGGGAAGGAAAAGTCCATGGCAACCAATTCATGAATTCAATGAAAGGAAGAGGCAGGTTCATCTCTTACAGACAGATTGAAGTGTTCTTACCTGACAGCATGATAAAGGAACCTGGAAAATACACTATGAACAAAGAAAACAGAAAATCTGAAAGACAGATTCATCTCTTACAGACAGATTCAAGTGTTCATGTAACAACATTCAAGTGTTCATGAACTAGAGACACACAAACAAATTCATCACTTACACACAGATTCATCACTTACAATAAGAGGAAGTCTTCATGAATGAATGAAAGAACTACAGACAGACTGTGGGAAAGTGCTCCTCAATGTTCATGAAAGAAACCAAATCTATGGAGAAAGTGTTCATGTTCAATTAAGAGAAAGTGTTTACTACAAACATATTTGTTCATGTTCAATTAAGAGAAAGTGTTCATGAATGAAAGATGAAGAAAGGAAATTCACAGGTATGAATTGAGACAATAAACATAAGCTGATGATGGTGACATTGTATGCTATTTATTATATGTATTATTGTTAAATATATGTATATATACTGTCAATGCATAAAAAAAATTATACATTCTAAGCCTTCCTCTCTCTACCTATCTATATTTATCCCCCAAAAACAAACTACAATTATCTTAGCTCCAAATTTGATAGATTTGCAACTCATCAAGGCTGAACATATCAACAGATTTGCAACTCATACAAGCTCCAAATCTTTAGCATTGCAATATGTAATTTGAACATATCAACATCAAGGCTGAGTTTACCTCCGCCGTCCAGGGGTCATAAGGCTCTTCCCCTCCGATCCAAGGGTACTTTTCAGGACAACCGCTGGGCCAACTATCGGAACTGTCTGACATGCCTGTGGATGCAACATTAGAGAGTATAAGTGCAATGTTGTAGGAGCTCTGCCCATTGAGGGTGGGAAGGTAGAAGATGCAATTTGTTAAGCATATATACTCAGCCTTGAAAACGTATAATTGTTACTTGCATGATTTAAGTAAAATTACTGTAAACATGTTAGCAAAGGATTTAAGTAAAGTTATTGTAAACATGTTAGCAATGGATTTATCCATACAAGTGATTTACGTACAGTTGTTAGCAAAAGAATTATATATTTCTCACATTTTTTTTCCTCATTGCCACCCAACTGCAGCCTGCAAAATGTCAATGTAAACATGTAATGACAAAACATTGGACCTCAACTCCATTGGTAACAAAGTGAAGGCTCAACTCCATTGGTAACACAATCTAGGGATGTGGATAACTACTGCAACTACAATCAACAAAATGCCAAAAATTCCCCATTTCGATATGACAACAGCCATAACAACTGCAACTCAACAATAACAAAAGAACTTGCAGGGTTCACCCAAAATGCCAAACATTCCCATTTCGATTTCACTTTCAAGTACAAAATTCCCCATTTCGATTTCACTTTCCCCCAATCGACTGCCTTTCGTTGTTGTTGTTATTTCAGTGGTTCCCCATTTCGATTTCACTTTCAATTGGATAATGGTATTCTATATTTCATTCCAGATCTGGAAACCCTAACCAAAATCGATTTGAGATTTCGTTCCAGATCTAGAAACCCTAACCAAAATCGAATGTCCATGACTCTCAAGCAAAAAAAATGGACAACAATATTGCACAGAGGAAGGATGAGAAGGATAGAGGGCTACAGAGAATCGATGAAGAAGAGGCATACCTGGGAGAGTGACCACGACGATGATGGAAGGAGAGGTGGGTCGACCAATCTTCAAGGGAAAAAATGAACATTTTTCGGTAACCTGATATGATAATCTGCTGAAGCTGCCCCCCCCCCCATCTTCTGATTTTGGTGGAAAAAAACCTCCAACTCCACCTCTTTGCACCTGCATCTGAAGACGCTTCCAAACAACCCGATGCGAGGTGGGAAAAAAATTTAAGCTACAATAACCTCTTATAACCGGGTATCAAACACAACCTTAATGGCTTGTTTTAGGTTGTTGTAGGCATCTAATCTTTTGATAATTTCTTGACAATGGAGTGCTAAACTATTTTTTTCGCCTACGATTTAAGACCCTGTTTGGTTGAATTTTGAGTTTTCTATTCTTGTTCTTATTTCCATCATATGTTTCATCTTCTTTGTGCTTGAATGTTTTATGGTGTTTGATTCTATCTCGATTGATCACCTTTTTCGGATCTCATCATCGCTAGGGTTTTGAATTGTTCGTTATAATTCTTAATCTTTCGTAGTAAACATGTTCTAGTGGACTTCGTTAGAAAGCTTGAATGTGTAGGAAATTTGACTATAGGTTAAATATTAGTTCTTTAGGGGATTGATATTGCTTTTAAGCTTTATATATCTTGAGACTTATTGCTATTCCTAGCATTAAACCTTAATCCGTGTTAAGATTGCCTAGGAGTAAGGGATTATTAGAACTCATAGGGCTAATAATCTATTCAAATCAAGATAAGAACATTTGATTGGAAAAGGAAAAGAATTTGAGTAGGAAACAAGGATTGAATTCACCAAATAGGGTTGAGAATTGTAGGTGAAACTATCTCCTAATTATTGATTCTCCTAACTTGTTAATGTTTCTCATTCTCAACCACTTCAAACCCATCTTTTCTACAAATTGGTAAATACACTCTATATAGAAATACTTGATTCTCTATGGGATCGACCTCTTACTTGCTCACTATACTAGTTTGTAGGTTTGAGTTTTTTTTGATAGGATACACAACGATTTCGTCTTGTCAAATTTTGGCGCCGTTGCCGGGGGATCTAGTTTATTTCTTTGTTTGGTGTATTTATCAATTTTTGTATATATCTTTATATCTAACCCCGTCGTGGACCTATCTTACGGTTCACAACACCCTAGCTACTAATCTTTCAAGATGTTGAGGTTGTTGCAGTTTCAAGGGAAAAATTTTCACCTTTATCTCACGAGAGTGGATAATTTATTGGACGCCTGGTATGCACGGGGTTACCAATATAGTTTGCGAGATATGGTTATTTGCGTACTTAAAGGCATGACTCCTGAGACCAAAAAACTTGCCGAGTCTATGAATAACGGAGGCTTGGCGAGTTTTGATTTATCAACGATGTGGGATTTTTTCTGCTACATGGGTCACCAGGTGGAGCAGGAAGAAGCTTTCACACGCCAGGATTTGATGGAGGAAATGCTTGATAGGATGGAGCGATCTGAGGAAAAATTGAACCAACGTGCTCACATGATGAGTGAGTTGGAAGCGGAGAAAAGTGTCATACCTCAAGTTGATGAAACTCAATACGCAAACTATGATGGTTTGATTGAAGATGGAGGAGAGAGTCCGATGCTCTCTTACGTGGAGTCTCGTGAGTGCACGCATGAGGATCTACATGTTTTGGCTCCTAATTCATCTAAAAAAGTCATCCCTGACTTGCCTAGCGAGGAACCATGTCAAGAGCCGATTGCTGTGGCTCCTAAGCAAGGTACTGACATTTCTTACATTTTTGTGGATTTTGGTGAATATGTAATGTAGATCCTTAGGAGCATTACTTTGACAAGCCACTAGCGGAACTGTGTTGGTGGTCTTATATACCCTCGACTGAAAGTCAGGCTCAAGAGTATGATGAGTTGGTAAGATTCTTGAACGCCTTACTATTTTCTATCAACTTTTTCATATTTTGTATCCATTTATCTTTTGGATGGGCAAGAAAGTTTGATTTACTATTGAGGGCGCTAACAATGTCCGTGTAAGTCTTGAATGCGTAGACGAATAAAACATCGAGTCTATGACGTTAACCAGGGACGCTTCTCGGAAGGCAACCCGAGGTAAGTGGTTAGATAAGGTTTTATTTTGTTTTTCAATAAATAAAGTGTTGGATTTTTGTGTTTTCGGCTAACCAGCAGGGGAAACAATGAGAAACTGAGTTGTTGAAAAAGCCGCTGGTGAAGCCGCACCCGCGGCCACCCTGCGGCCAAGGCACCCTGAAAGGCCGCACTCGCGGCCACATTGGTCGCGCCCGCGGCCACCTGCCCAGCTAGCTCCGTATGTTTAGCTCGCGTCTTCTCTTGGCTCATCTATCGTCGTCGTTGTTCACGACTTCTTTTCCTTTTATATACATCCCATTGTGAGACTTCACATCACCATTTCTCTCATGTTTTTTCGTTTCTTGTCTTTGATTTTCATTGAGGGCAATGAAAGGTTAATGTGTGGGGGAGGGTTCTATTCATGTAGTTCGTGCATTCATGTTTAATTTCCATTTTCATTCATGTTTAATTTTCATTCTTATATTGCATTGAAAAGAAGAAAATTTGAAAAATGAAAAAAAAAATCCAAAAATGAAAAAAAATATATCCAAAAATATCATGCATTTAGGTCTCATCTCCTCTCATGTAGACCGCTTGTCCTCATTAAGTGTTATGTATAGTCTTGTCATGAAATCCCATAACTTGTTTGAGATGTTTAAGCCTTTATTCATTTACGGAGCATGATTTGATGATATTAATTGAGCATGTATAACTCATAGACATTGTAATATTGAAATCCAACAAAATATACCCTTGTGAGTATTTTTGGCCTTATTGGGACGATCTTCATATTTATGTCCTCTTGTTTTGTTGTGTGTGATACTCGTCCATGTTACTACCTCTTAGAATTGCGAATGACATCTATGTTGAGGCCGTATTATATTGATCATTACTTGTGATTTTCATGTGATTGAGGCATTACTTTTTCTTAGCCATGTTATTCCCTTTCACTACAACAAAACAAGCTATTTACGAGAAAAAATTTCCTCGTAGAAAATACAAATTTTCTCGCTAAAAGTGTTTGGCGAGGAAATAAATTTCCTTGTCGGGTGGTCGAAGAAAGCTCGTCAATGAAAGTATCAACGAGGAAAACAAAATTCCTCGTAGGCAATTTTTGGCAATGGTTATAATTTGTCGTTGTAATAATTTAGCGAAGAATATTTTTCTCGTCAAAACGCAAACATTTTCGTTGCAGAATAAGTTCCGAGATTAGAAAATGGTCGTTGAATATATTTGTCGACGAAATAAAATTTGTTGCTATTGTTTTTATTTCCTCGTTAATGATGACTAGTAATTAACACAATAGAAATTAAAAAATAATTTTAAATATTATTTTTGCCGACAGACATATATTTGTCATTGAAGATAATATCAGCGAGGAATAATTTCCTCAAGAATAGTTATTTTTCGCGAGAAGATCAAAATCCCTCGCTATTTATATCCTTTTGGCGAGAAAATATTGTCTCGGTACATATAACAACTAACGACGATTTGATTTTGTGGGTGTAAAAATTGTATTTGTAGTGAGAAAAATCCTTTCATCGGCAAAAATAGTTTAGGGCGAAGAAGTCATTCCTTGTCGTAGCCCTATCTTTAACTAGGAAATTATATTGCATCATATTATCGATCGAAGAAAATATAATTTCATCGTTATTAAATTTTACTTTTCACATGGAAATAATGCATATTATGTTAAAATTATAATATAAATAATTTGAGCTTTTCATTCAAGAAAATAAGGCACTCGGGTGGTGCTCGAAAAACGACTAAATAATATCCATTGCGCCTAGCAAAATAACTAAACAATATATACCTGGTATCTTAGAAATTAAACAAACATAAGTGGCTAAACAATACTTGTTGTAAGTATCTAGTTCTAACATAGCTAGAAGTTTTACTAAACAAACTAAATTCCAAATAAATAAAAAAGCCAAAAAGTCTCTACTTCTCTAGTTGTTGGGTAGCAAAGTTTGCCATGAAATGTTGCATCATTTTCTTCATTTGTCAATTGTCATTGTGCGAGTTCCATCTTATTGACTTATCTCAGCTCGAAGCAACACCATTTCATCTGCAACTGAAGGTCAAGCATCAGTATTAGGAAACATACCAACTTCAAATTTTGAAACTAGAATCATAATAATTTCATAACTTGGAATAATGACTGTGGATTACAGATCAGTTTCAATGGCAGGCCTATCTCCTTGCACACGTCACCTTTTACACGTAAATGAATCCATAATTTAGTATGGAGTTTAACCGTTAATTAGTGAGGATATATATGGTAGCAAGCCCAACAAAAAAATATATATATGACAGAAAAAATCCACAAGTAAGGCAAATAGAAAAGGATAGCAAGGCAAAAAAAACAATCACAACAACCTACCTAACCTTGACCTAAAAAAAAGTACCACAGCAACCTAACCTTGACCAAAAAAATAAAAATACAACAGCAACCGAAATAGCAATATATATGTATATATGATAGCAAGGCAAATAGATTTCAAATCTTTGATTGGAATTTACTATGACAGCAAAAAAAAACCTTCACCCCCCCCAAAAAAAGTATGACAGCAAATAAAAACTTGACCAACAAAAAAAGTAGACAGCAAAATCAGATGCAATACCTTTGAAGTTCGATAGTTCAATGGAAACCTTCGAATTTTGTTGTTCGATGACAACCTTTGATCGGAAATTTAGTATGACAGCAAAACAAAAAACTCATCTATTGCAGGAATTTTCGATTGACAAAAGCAAATGGATTTGGGAACTGTCTAACATCAAACAAATGAAAATCGAACATCAACTATATGCAAAGTAGAAGCCATCGAACAACGGGTCAAAACTGTCGAACATCAAAGTAGAGGCCATCAAACAGCAACTATACTGAACAACAACTATTGATTGAAATTTATATCTATATCATAGCAAATATCGAACAACAAATGAAAATCGACTGAAATTAAAAGCCATTGAACAACAACTAACAATAGACTGAAATTAGAACCAACTCAATATACCCAAATCGAATTGAACTTTCAAACCTGGACTAATGTCAATAAAGAGGAGAACATGAGGCGTCTGGAGTGCTAGAGTAGAGTCGCGGAGCGTTGAAGCCGATGAGCGTAGACCTGTAAGCGTCGGAACTCAAGAGTGCAACCGGTGGAAGTAGGGCGCAGGTAGGCGGACGAGAGAGAGGTTGAGATACGGCGGTTCTAGGGATTTTCAGTACTCCCTTTAATGTGGGTGGGGTAGTGAAAAAAATGTGGGATAAATTTTATCTTTACCGCCAATAATTACTACGAATTCCAAATTTTGGTGGGATTTTAGAATTTTACTTTTAAGTTTTACAAATATGCTGCCTACATGTTTATCCTTCCATTTTCTTTTATGAAATATCGAATTTTGAAGAATTTTTTAAGGGAATATAGAATAGAGTTTTATTATTATTATTATTATTATTATTATTATTATTATTATTATTATTATTATTATTGTGTTTCATTCCAATCTCTATCTATATATATATTCTACTAGTGTAGGTACCGTCCAATGCACGAAAAATACACTAATACAATATTATAAATAATTTAGATAGATTTCAATAAATAAAATAATAATAATATAAATATAAATAATTTTTTCCACCAAAAAATAATATAGATATAAATAAAATTAATTAGTTCGATAGATTATATATAATATAAATATCTTTTAGTTAGATTCTCTCAAAATATATATAAAAAATTCACATTTATAAGGTAAGATACTTTTTTCTAATATAACATTAGTTGAATCTCATGTAATTTAATAGATAACTAATTTTTAAAAATATTTTAATATTTTTTTATTAAATATATATGATATATTTTTTTTTTAGTTTACTAAAATAGATATGCACGGATGGATTGTGGCTAATAATATTTTTATAAATCATTTTAGGCTCAAAAAATAATATAGATATGAATAAAATAACAATTATTAAATAATTAATTTTTATATAAATAATTTTTTTTACCAAAAAAAATCTAGATATAAATAAAATAGCGCTTCCCAAATACTACATATTTATCTATTAATATTTTTGGTAAGTATGACTATTAAATAATTTTTATTTATATTTTTGTCAATCACCTAAAATATATAGATAGATAGATAGATTGTGGCTTACATAACTTTCTATAAATTATGACAATATATTATTTTATTAATTTTTATCCTAGAATCAACCACAACGCGCCACATAGAAATTTTTACCCTAGAATCAACCACAACACACCACATAAGACGCTATGCATCGGTTTTAATATATGTATATAGATATATAGATATAGATTAAACAAAAGCATTTACGTCACATGTCACCCCATTACCCCAAGTTATCTTTGGAAATTCAATTTAATATAGTATATCTAATTTATATTAACTAAAAAAAATTCAAACATTCCTACGTTAATTCATTGTATCCAATCTACCCATATCTCTTATTTAGGAAAATCTTATTAATATATTCAATTTATATATTTTTTTATGTAACTTATTTAATCTAATTTTATCATATTTGGGTATGAATTTCACATCATGCAAAGGTACAAATTTATAACCTAAATTAATATAATTTAGTGAATGAATATTAATATCAATTTATAATTTATATGAGAATCATTTTTTTAATGAGAGTTATCACCAAACTAGTTGGTCTTTTTTTACCAATCAAATTAGAGCTTTATTGAAAATAATATCCTTCACATATTCTATACAATAGATTTAATCCAAAACACCAAATTAATATTAATATTAGTATATAGTTTAAATAGAAGAAATTTTGATGAGATATAGTAACCAGATTAATTGTAGGACTTTCAAGCAATCAAATCATATATAATAATTTTTTTAATTTTCTTAACATATTCTACATTTTTAATCAATTCCATTATATTTTTCCCCATTAATTATCCAAAGTAAGATATTTGCTTAATGATTATAGATTAAAGTTTTCATTTAACATCTCATTTTTAAAAAATACATGATTTTTATTTTATTACCTTCCTTTCTATATCAACCCAACTTCTAACCTAATTAGTTTTTGAGAAAATAAAATAATAATAAAAAATTAACGTGTTAAATAAAATAATAGAAGTTGTGTCTTTTCTTTTTCTTTTCTTTTCGAATTAATCAAATTCATTCATCTATGCAAATTGAATTATATATATAACCAATAATCTTACAACCATGTGTTGTCTCCTTATGCGAAGATATTTTTGATCATTTTTTTCAATTCATTATATACTCAATTTTCTAATCGGTGGTTTTCAAAATATTGAATTAATATTAATGTTAATGCTAATATATAATTCTAATGAAAAGTAATTTTGATGGGGTGACATCATCACATTAATTATAGTTTTTTCGTTAACATATTATATATTTTCTAACCAACGGGTTTAATTAAAAATATTGGATTAATATAGCAATATATGCTTAAAATATATAATATTTTTCCAAATTTCGTTAGATATCGATATATTTTTATAAGATTTTACCTATGTATGTTAAATATGGATATATTATATTATATCTCTTTTATTGGTAGTCAATTTTTAGAAGATTAATATAGCGATAGTAATATATGCTTAAGATAATATTTTACCAAATTTAGTTAGATATCGATATATTTTTATAAGATTATACCCCTGCTTGTTAAATATGGATATATTATATTATCTCTCTTTTATCAATTCCACCTTTTATATTTTATATTAAACATTAAATATTTTATTAAGTTTTATCATATTACCTGCATTATAACTTTACATCAGTGTAAATTAAAAATTGTCACTTTTTTCAAACAAATTAGTTTTATCTTCATGTAAAGTTTAATTTAATAAAGAATTCAAATATATTGCTATCTATCTATCTATCTATCTATATTTGATTCATCTCTCCTTGTCCTTTGCAAAAATTTTCCGCTCTTCCGTATCGCTTGCATTACGGGATCAGACCAAAGAGGTGGATTCTCATTTTCCCCTGAGCGTAATCTAGGTTTCAATTACCGCATCTTCTAGGTTAGTAATGTGATTTCTGTAGAGTTTTCTTCAGTAATTCGTCAAATAATCTACCGCGATTTAATGTGTTTAATCTATCTATCTATCTATCTATCTATCTATCTATCTATCTATCTATCTATCTATCTATCTCTCTCTCTATATATATATATATACTAAAACCGATACATATATAAATTCTTATGTAGCGCGTTGTGGTTGATAACTTTTACACGGCTAATTATTATTTCAATTACCCAAAACCTTTTATCTTCTTCATATTGATAAAGTTATTGATAAATTTATTTAATTATTATGACTATGCTAAGTATTATTTCAATTTCGTCAAAAAATTTTATGTTCTAAAAATATGTTCATATTGATGAAGTTATTGATAGAGTTATTTAATTTGTATGTCCATGTAATATATTGATAAAGTTATTATCTTCTAAAAATATGTTCATATATAGTGAAAATAGGTAAAATCTTATCTTATATAATAGTCTTTAAAATTAGTTAATATCTTCTAAAAATATATCCATATCTAATCAAATTGGGTCAAATTTTATCTTATGCATATATAGATATATTGATTAAATAGAGTTAGAATAAAATTTTATCTTATTCATATATTTTAAAAAAATTAATATCTTCTATAAATATATCTATATCTAATCAAATTGGGTCAAATTTTATCTTATGCATATATAGATATATTGATTAAGTAGAGTAAGAATAAAATTTTATCTTATGCATATATTGATTATTTCAAAATTTTGTGACAGATTCATATGACTACGATTAAGTAGAAGTCGCCAAGTGTCTCAGACAACTTTTCCTTTATTATATATAATAGATTTTTGGTGAAAAAATAATTTATATTTAGATTATTATTATTTTATTTATTAAAATTTATCTAAATTATTTATAATATTATATTAATGTACTACCGGACATAGCCTACACTATTAATAAAATACGTAGCATAAGGTAGTATCAATTACTACTAATTTATAAACTTATAATGGATCTAGTGCAAGTATGAAACATAAAAATTGATGGATCCTCCACACGAGCCTCAGAGGTAATATAAACAATACTGTATAGTCTGTATTCAATATGGACCAGAATTAATCAAAACGTCGTTTGATTCATCGACGTCCACACCAGTCAATAACCATCTCTCCCCCACAGTCGCTCCTTCCGTCCTTCGTTTCGAACTCAGTGGGAGGTCGAATTCAATCAATTTATGGTGTCGAACTCAGCAGTTTGATTATTATCCTCATCTCTACAGTTTAACAGGTTTCATAATGTTTCATTCCCTTTTTAATTACCCTATACGGGTTTAATTTGCTCAATAATTAAGGTACTGCACTCATCGATCGATCTCATGAGCGAGCAAGAATAGAAAAGAAATTACGAAGAGAATGATTGAATATAAGTTTTTTGTTCATTCACCGTGGATGTTAACTGAATTTAATTGGTTGAAATGAATGACATTTTGAGAATTTAAGGCTTTGATTTTAGTAAATGCTTCCTTTGGATTTGGATGATGAGGTTGTTTTGTGATTGGTCATATGTGATTATTAGTAGATTTTTTAGCACTGATTTTTAGTAGATTGAAAGCTCTTGAAACAGTTGTATATACATGTGATTTATTGATGCACTTTAGGTGTTTGATAAAATGTCTATGGGAGGAAATAGGAGAATTAAACATACATTTGCCAGTGAACTCCATATTTGCCTAATTGTTATTCAATTTGGTACCATATTTGTATAGACTTCAAATGAGAATTAAGTTTTAAGAATCAAACATGACTAACTTGTTCTTTGTTCCCACTTGTGTCCACTTATTTGCAGTCATTTCTGAAATTTGAGGTTGTTAAGAGTCCTATCATTGATTTGCTAGCTAACCTCACTTGGTTAGAGGATTATTGATCATCTTTTGGCTAGCTTGAGGATTGACTTACCCAAGGCAGATATTTTTTCTAATGAACTGAGAACATGTATGGAATATGACATATAGGGAGAAGCTTGCTTTGAAGTTTGATCAATGTTGGCTTTGAGAATGATTTTTCTCATTGAGAATCTTATTTATGTAGATATTTCTCTGTTTGAGAAGGAGATTGGCTTTCCTATCGTTGATAGAAAGTGAGTGCCTTGCTCTGCTTTATTCTGCCTTATGTTTTTACATTTGAGCAGCAATATGACCATTTTAGTATGTCTAGTTCCCAACTTTTCATAAAATCCTTGTGCTTACACTTTCATTTTCTAGTAACATGGAATATCTTGTTGTATCTTGATATCTACGATTGAAATACTATGTTCAATGATAGACATGGTCATTTAACTTGAATTATCACTGTTTTCTTATATTATACTCCGTATTGTGTATTCACTTGTTCATGTAAGATAAATCTCACCTATTGCTACCTTGATCAGTTTAATATTTTTTTTACCTTATTTCTGAACTTAGGTTCACTTGAGTAGTTGATCTGAGGCTCGGTAAGAATTCATCTAAGATTAGATGAAGCTTTTTACTTTTTACCTTTTATCTTCGGGGAACTTCTCTCGTTAATTTTTTTAGTATATTTTCGGGAATTATTAAAGGCTAGAATTTGGCCAGAGATTATCTGTAGTTTAAATGATTTATAAATGTCCAAATGCAAACATAAAGGAGAAGAGTGGGAGAGTGGATGCAAAACAAATCTTGCAATAAACCTCTTTGTTAGTCATCCATAAATCTACCTTGTAATTGGCTATTTTGCCTAGGGCTAGTCAGGCGTTTGCTTGCTAGTTAGTGAGTGAACTCCAGGGATTTATCCTTGGCTCTGGTTCAGTGGTTCATCTCAGGTTGCTATTAAGTGTGTTTTGAGTTTGATCGATCTAACAAATTCGCTCGTATGCTCTATCAATGTCCTTATGCACTCTAACTGTTTGTTTTATCCATAACAATAAGGAATTCATAGTGTTGTTACTTAATGGATTGTTGACATCTCAAATGTGTAAACATGATTAATGTTGCTGCTTCTTTTTTCCAGTTTCGCACATTTGTCGTTCTAGCTTTCTGTGATTTTCTTAAAGCTAGCTACCAAAATTTCACTTTTCTAATTCGAAATTTCGGTTTTGCAGGTTAAAGAGTATGTTTCCACCAGAGTAGGACTGAATCGTGTTTGCCTTCTTATTGACACCTAGTGGGGAATGAAGCCTAGGGATCATGAACTTGTCAATTTGATGGAAAGGTATTTTTGGAATTTTTTTTGTTTTTCCTACTGATGCATTTGTGAGGTCATCAAAGAAAAAGGCAGATGGGATTTTAGAAGCTCAACTTGTTGCACATTTCATTTCCTTGAAACCTAATCTAAGCAAAGCTATAAATATTTATCAACTAGCATCGATTAAGTTGCTATAATAAGTGTTCTCCTCTTTCTTGTTTTGCCTTCAACAATGATTTGATACAAGTTTGTGATTTCTCTACAGAAATGCTAAATTTTTCTAAATTTGATGTGTCCATAGAGGTTGGCTTTTCTAATTTCCCCGCACTTTGTTTGAAAAAAAATATTTAAAGTTTTAAACCATGGTCATATTTGATGTGTGCAGGAAAAGGAAAAGCTTGTGGCTGAAGTTGTTCGTTTTCTCCTCTTCAAAATGCAGCAGAGCTCTGGCTGTTCAATTAAAAGGGAAGAAGTAATTGAGGTATTCAGCCAAATCCAATGACAAGAGAAAAAAAGCCTTGATGAAAAAGTATGGGAACAGAAGATGTTAATGATCTAGTATGAGAAAGTGGTTTAGGAGCTTTCTAGTGAGAAAGTAAGATTGTGGGAAGTCCTACGAGACCTGTCTAACTGTAGGCTGAGGTTGAAATTGAGAGACGATTATAGCTACTAGAGGAGAGAACTGAAGGGTCTTTTTCATTATAAATTAGGGGTGTTGCTGGGTCCTATTGTCAAGACTCTAGCTTGGTCTTTGCCACCAATATTTGTAACCAAATCACACTATTTATATATCGGTTTTTCTAAGGGCATAGGATAAGACACTAAATTGAGAAAGATTACCTACCAAAAAGGCAAGCGACCCTAGGAATCTAATTTTAAAAAAAGCTAAATTAATTAAAATTTAAAAAACATTTCTCAATTTAGGGTCTTATCCTATGCCCCAAGGGCATAGGATAGAAAAATCGTTTATATATTTACCTTTTTTCGGACCCAAAATAGACCTTAAATTTATTTTTATTTCCTTATTTATCTCAATATATACTGAATACCTTAGTTTGGTCTTTGTCACCATTTGGAACCAAATTACACTATTATATATATTTACCTTTTTGATACCTAAATAGACCTTAATTTTAATTTTATTTCCTTATTTATCTTAATATATATTGAATATCTTAATAAAAAATCTTAATATATTCCTAATTAATCAAATTATTTAAAATCTTAATATATATTTTGATTTCCCTATTTATTTTTATTTTCTAATTTTTATTTCCTTACCAAAAAAATATCTTAATACGGAGTCTATATAGAATACCTTAATAATTACTTATTTTAGATTTGTGTGTATTATTGCTTATCCAAATATATTGCTTTTTAATTTAATTCTATTTCTTTTCTAGAAAGAGATAAATAAAAATGAAAGACTGCTACAAGAACAAATGGGGAGGGATTTGAACTTTTCTCGCCATTAATGAAATTGGATCGTTATTTGCTCTAATTTCACATAAATCAATAATATCAAAAATAGTATTTTCTCTCTAATTGATATGATTAATGACATTATTGACATATTTGTCACCGAGAAATAAATACTTTTATTAACAAATAAAAATATTTATTGCCAATAAATTTGGTGAGTTTTCACCATATAAGTGTGATGAAAGTGATATTTTCTTGCTAAATAGTTGTTTCAATGACAAAAATATTACTCGTAAAATATCAACATATGGCAAGGAATTGAAAATTTTCTTGTTAATAAATTTGAGCTATTTTCTATATTTCACCAAGCCAATAATGACAAAAATGGAATTTCCTCGTTGATCAATATGTTTAGCGACAAAATATTTCCTCGAGAAGCACATACTTTTAGCGAGGACCTACAATCTTTGTCGCTAATAAATTTGGCGGGTTTTACATAATTCCACCAAACAAATAATGAAAAAATTAAAAATTCCTCGATGAAAGTATTTTTAGTGATGAAAACATTCCTCGATAAAAAAACTCTAAATTCGTCGTTATTTTCCTTATGGTTTCACTGACCACATTATACTAACAATTAGCGATGAGTCAAAAAAATGTCATTGAATCCCACTTTTAACGAGGAATATAGGTTTCTTGCTAAAGGTCATGTGCCATTTTATGAGGAGCAATTATATTCGTCGCCAAAACCCACATTTACCAAGGAAAAATAATTCTTCGCTAAAATTTTGGTCGCTAAAAGGCTTTTCTGTTGTAGTGTTTCCACCTTACATATTATCCTTTGCTTGAAGCCATTTTGAGCCTTTTAGCCCATCCTTTGTAGCTCCACAAAAATATCTCATATCCAATTTCAGCCTTACCCTATCCGGGAATTAGGGAGAAGATTGGTGAAAATGTATATTAGTGGAGTTTCTTGAGCATTTTGGGTATGATGTTGGGTATTATGTCTTTTTGGTACATCATATGGATGATTATTGTGCTTAATACTCGGGGCCTAAGGAGGATAAAATTCACTTAGGAGTGAAAGTCGAGGTAAATACATAAAAAGAAAAGAAGAAAAATCATCGAAAAATCAAAAGAGAAAAAAGAAGAAAGAAAGAGTGATGTAGTTAATAGGAGTTGCGTTTAAGCTTGTTATGAGTTTATGGAGTTGAGTTTGATGGCATTAGCGGTATAAGAAGTGTTTGGTTTTAGTGTTCTTCCGGTTGTGTAAAGTACTAACTCTTTTTCTCGGATTTTTAGCACCACAAGCCTAAATGTTTCTCTACCTTGATGTTCTTACCAAGCCCCATTACAACCCTATACAAGACCTCATGATGTTTATTACTTGTAATATCATTTACGGTGGAGATTTGTGATGTTAATTTCAATTTTTATGTAGCATAGTTTCATGGATTTGAGTTTGAGTGATATTGATTAACCTTAAACACATGAGCGAGAGAGAAACACTTATTTCCCGGTGAGGTTGGATATAGATATTACTTTATTCTTTAAGTTTATAAATACATGCTATGATGTTATGCATTATTTTATGTTCCAATATATTTTCAAACCTTGTGGTTTATGAGGTGAAGATATCGATAACTTGTTTGTGGGATAAGTGGTTAGATTTGGTTTTGTTTGCTTGAGGACAAGCAAATGTTCAAGTGTGGGGGATTTGATAGAGCTCATTTAGGTAGCCATAATAGGTTGCATTAAGCTTAGCTAAGGTGCATAACATGCATAAGTTAAGTAGAATTTGCATATTTACTCGCCATGTTGGTGGAGTCGGAATCTACACGTTTTTATTGATTATTTCAAGTAGATGTGGATCTCGACAAGGAACGAGGAGGCTCATGGATTAAGAAAGAGTCAAGAAGAGGAAGCTACAAGAAGAGAATGGGAGCGGAATTGAAGTTCGAGAGCCTAAGTGAAGAACAAGTCAACAAAAGTTGTTGCCCGACAAGCTGAACTTGTATCGCACTTTCTGGAGGCCTCGATGGTCCGATTGACTATTATAAGCATGCGTTGGAAAGCTCTTTTTGAGAGATACAACTTTTATGATGATGTAGAGACCAAATTCATAACGGGAAAATTGCTAAAGACTGGAAAGGCCGCGCCCGTGGCTCAAGAGCCCGCACCCGCGGCCAGAACCTGGGCATCATATTCTGTAAAGGCCACACCCGCGGCTTGGGAGGCAGCACCCGCGGCCTTGATGGGCCGAATCAGCGCCGAATTTATCCGATAACTCTATCTTTCCTTATTTGAACTCTATCTTTTAAGAACGTCTTCTAGGGTTTTAAGTCGGTTCTTAGTCTTATTTAGCGCGTGTTTGGAAAATTGGGGGTTTTTTAGGAGTTGGATATTTTTTAGGAGTTGGAGTTTATTTTGTGTATTATGGAGGTGTGGGAGGTGGAGATTTTTTTTAAAAAATAACCTTGTAAAAAAGCTGATTGGTGTTTGGTTGGTATAAAGGGGTTGGAGATGTATATATGGGAAAAGGATGAAAATACCCTTAAGTTATTTATCTCTTACCCACCACCCTCCTCTCCTTTACTGTTGCAGAAGGCTGGCGGCAACCCTAATGTACGCAGAAGAGAGCTCGAAAATAGGTAAGCCTTCCTCCTCTTCAAGATTTGTGATTTTCGGTGGTGGATTTTGCTGAAAAGGGGTAAGGGAATGAATTTGGGTTGCCTTTCAGTTCGGTTTTCTTGAATTTCAGTATGAATTTCGGGTGTTAATGGAGGGTTTTATGTACTTCTTTGAAGGAAGCAGCCCAACCTTGGAGGTTTTGCGGGTGTCTCCTACTGGATTTGGTGGCTTCATAGGTAAATAGGTGTTTTAGGTTGCTGGGCCGAATCAGCGCCGAATTTATCCAATAACTCTATCTTTCCTTATTTGAACTCTATCTTTTAAGAACGTCTTCTAGGGATTTAGGTCGGTTCTTAGTCTTATTTAATGGCTGATTTTAGGTTGTTGTAGGCATCTAATCTTTTGACAATTTCTTGACAATGGAGTGCTAAACTATTTTGTTTTGCCTACGATTTGAGACCCCGTTTGGTTGAATTTTGAGTTTTCAATTCTTGTTCTTATTTCCATCATATGTTTCATCTTCTTTGTGCTTGAATGTTTTATGGTGTTTGATTCCATCTCGATTGATCACCTTTTTAGGATCTCATCATCGCTAGGGTTTTGAATTGTTAGTTATGATTCTTAATCTTTCGTAGCAAACATGTTCTAGTGCACTTCGTTAGAAAGCTTGAATATGTAGGAAGTTGACTATAGGTTAAATATTAGTTCTTTAGGGGATTGATATTGCTTTTAAGCTTTATACATCTTGAGACTTATTGCTATTCCTAGGATTAAACCTTAATCCGTGTTGAGATTTCCTAGGAGTAAGGGATTATTAGAACTCATAGGGCTAATAATCTATTCAAATCAAGATAAAAACATTTGATTGGAAAAGGAAAAGAATTTGAGTAGGAAACAAGGATTGAATTCACCAAATAGGGTTGAGAATTGTAAGTGAAACTATCTCATAATTATTGATTCTCCTAACTTGTTAATATTTCTCATTCTCAACCACTTCAAACCCATCTTTTCTACAAATTGGTAAATACACTCTACATAGAAATACTTGATTCTATGTGGGATCGACCTCTTACTTGCTCACTATACTAGTTTGTAGGTTTGAGTTTTCTTTTGATAGGATACACAAAGATTTCGTCATGTCACTAAGGCACAAAATTGCTTGTGATCTTGGATGATTCTAAAATCCTAGCCCTAATGACTTTATTTATAGTAAACTAATCACTGTCCTCCAAGGAAAGTAAATTCTATCTAAAATAAAATATTAAATCTTTTATCTAAAGCTCTATCTAAATATAAAGTCTGATTTTAATCATGGAAGGATAAAAGATCTCTTGCTAAATTAATCCTTCAAAGATTCTGACTCCAATCCTGCGTTTGTGGCGCGTCAGCATCCGGTTGACGTTGAGTGAAGTGGTCAACGTCGTGGGCTCTTCTGTGGCACTCGATCTTGAGTAGTGGTCGATGTAAATGTTAAATTTTGACTGCTCTTCCCTTCCAATCCAGTAGCTTGATTCCTCCAATTCTTTAATCGATGTCGATAGCTCTTGGTCGACGTCGAGTCCCTTTTTAGCTCCATGACTGACAGGACAAAATCGTTGCGTTTTCCTATCAAATGAATATCCAAACTAACCAACTAGTATAGCTAGTAAGTCCGGAGTCGATCCACAGGGAACTACTTTGAGCTTATGTGTTTTAACTACCAACAAGAGTAAACAAGGGGGTTGTAGAAATGTAAAGATAAAATGAATTGAAAAAGTAAATAATGGTGATAGTTGTAAACAATGATGAATGAGATGTTTCACCTACGATGCTCAACTTTGGCTTGTCTCCTTGATCATAGTTCTTCGTTCTAGTTGTGTCTTTTCTACCATCTACTCTTATCTTGATTTAAATAGATTATTAGTCCTATGAGTTCTAATAATCCCTTATTCCTAGGCAATCTTAACACGGATTAAGGTTTAATCCTAAGAATAGCACTAAGTCTCAAGATATATGAAGCTTATAAGTAATATTAATTCCCTAAAGAACTAACATTTAACCTATAGTCAATCTCTTATACAATCAAGCTTTTCTACGAGATCCACTCAATTGTACTTGCTACTATGAATTAGGCTTCACAAATATATGAATCAAAACCCTAGCAATGATGTAATTCTAACGAGGTCGTTAATCAAGATAGAATCAACATCAACAAGTAATAAGCGCACAAAGAGATTGAAATAGATAGTAGAAATAAACTAGAATTCCAAACTCATAATTCAACAAAACCAAGTCTTGATCGTAGGCAAAAAAAGATGAGTTTAGTTGCTCATGCTTCTAAACATTGTCTGTCAATTCTTCAAAAGTCAAAAGATGATATAAAACCACTAATTTCAGTCCTTAAATACCTAAGAATACTGTCATAAAAACCTAGAAACCGTTCTCCAAATGATAAAGTCCAACATAGGTAAAATAGAATTTCGGAACGGAACCGGCCTAGTAAGGCCGCGACCAGGCCGTGGGCGCGGCTTATACAGTGTACTCCCAAATATGGCAGTGGGTGCTACCCTGATAGCCGCGGGCGCGACCTTTCTGTCTCCCTTGTTCTTCTGGCTGCGGGCCGCCGTTTTTCCTCTTGTATGTCCTTTCTTTTTCCTTGTGCATTCCAACTTGGCTTCTCTAGCTCGTTCTTGCCTCCATATGATCCATGTAACTCTCATGAATGACCTCCTCACTACTTAGAATCCAAAATCTGCAATTACGCACTAAACTTGTGTAGATTCCACACTTAAACACCAAATGAGCAAACAAGTAAACTAACCCATTAAAATGCAATATATATCTACATGACCCTAAAACTACTCTATAATGCCTATCTAAATATGCATTATCAAACTCCCCCACACTTAGCCTTTTGTTTGTCCTCGAGCAAAACAAATCATTTATGAATCATTCATCCCACAAACACAATCCTTCATGCAATAGCCTTATCAAAAGCAACATCTCAACAAAGTGCAAACATAGGCAAAGCAAACAAACGTCCTAGCATTTATTTAAGTGATTAAGTTGCCCGCATGCTTATCCATCCAACCTCAGGGAATAAAGTGTTTTCGCTCTCACATAAGTGTTTAGGTTAATCAAATAACACTCAAACTCCATCCAAATGCAACTAAGCTACATAAGAATTGAAATTGAATCACAATCTCCACCGTGGATGTCATTACCAACGAAAATCATCATGAGGTCTTTCATGGGGTGTAATGGGGCTTGGTAAAAAAAATTAAGGTAGGGAGTATTTTGGCCATGTGGTGCTTGTAAACCCGAGAACTAGAATCTACTACACTTCCATAATCCCAACACTCTCTAACCATCAAACTCTAAGCTCAAAACAACTCATGCAAAGAAACTTTCCTTCAACCACAATATCTTCGACCTCACAACCAAATAAATGAAGTATTCTTTTATTGCACATAATGTGTGTGTATATATATATATATATATATATATATATATATATAACACATGCCTCACTCTCCTATATCACGCGCATTGCGCTTCTTCAGCTAAGGCATGTATGGGGATTTTTTTTAATTTACGCGCGTCCAACTGGGAAAAAAACATAAGAGTTTTTGTGGAGCATTGTTGACATAATTGGGAATCGATCAGGGGTCTCTTGTTCGTTTGACATTAATAAATGTTAATCCCACCAACTGGGAAACGAAGCATTTATGCTCCATCTTACATCTATTCTTATTAATTCTAGTTAAACTAAGTATTTAAGTTTTTATATCTCTATTTTAATACATTTTTATTTTTCCTAATTGGTTACCGTAAGCTTTAATATTTTTTTATTTCAATCTATTTTTATATTATATATAAATTAATCAGTTAGCATATTAGACATGGATTGATTTTTTATAACTATGGATTGAGTATTTTTTTTATAATGTGGGTTCAAGATTATTATAACCTACGTTATAGGTTCATGATTTAACGTTAGATATAATTATGAATTTAATATTTTATAATTATGAGTTTAAGATTTTATTCAATTTACGAACTATGAGTTCAAAATAGATCTTAATTAGTAAAATTTTGAAATTGGGTTTAAGATTTTACAACTATGAGTTCAAAATTTTAAAATCTTGAATCTACTGAACGTGTTATTTTATAATTGTGGGTTCAAGATTTTAAAATATTGATCCTACTTAATAAAATTTGAACATATTGTTTTATAATTTGGGGTTCAATATTTTTAAATCTTTAACCTACTTAGTAAAATTTTGAATCTAAAGATATTTTATACCGGTTGGATCAAAAAATATTTCATGGTGTATTGACTCCGTATAAAGTAGGTTCAAGAATTTTAAATATTGAGCCCATAGTTATATATCAGCCAAAGTGACATCTTGTTATCTTACATTTCATGTTGGTTTATTAAGTAGGTTCAAACTAGATCCGTCCCTGGTTATATAATTATATATAGCCCAATATGATATCTTGATGCCTTACATTTCATGTTGATTTATTAAGTAGGTTCAAATTTTTTTTCATGGTGTATTGTCTCAATTTAAAGTAGCTTCAAGATTTTTAAATCTTGAACTCATAGTTATATGTAGCCTTAAAGTGGCATTTTGTTGTCTTACATTTCATGTTGATTTATTAAGTAGGTTCAAGTTTTTTTTTTCATGGTGTATTGCTTCCATATAAAGTAGGTTCAAGATTTTTAAATCTTGAATCCATAGTTATTATAGCGTTAAAGTGCCATTTTTTTTGCCTTACATTTCATGTTGATTTATTAAGTAGGTTCAAGTTTTTTTCATGGTGTATTGACTCCATATAAAGTAGGTTCAAGAATTTGAAATCTTGAACCCATAGTTATATATAGCCCAAAGTGACATCTTGTTGTCTTACATTTCATGTTGGTTTATTAAGTAGGCTCAATCTTTTTTTTTCATGGTGTATTGCATCCATTTAAAGTAGGTTCAAGATTTTAAAATCCTGAACTCATAGTTATATCTAGCCTTAAAGTGACATCTTACTCCAAGTGAGGACAACGGACCTGAGACGGCTAGGTGGCATGGGCTGGTGCCTCTTAAGAACCCGGGTCTTATAGATGGTATCAGAGCCAACTCTGGGCTCGGAGGTGCGCCGACAGTATGCTTAGGTACGCTCCTCCCAGAGGGCAGTCCCTTGGGCCTGACGGGGTCGTCAGTGCTTTAAGTGGGGGAGATTGTAACACCCCATTCCACATCGGATATCATAAGGATGTTGGGAGTGATTTATAAAATCGAATATCATAAGGATGTTGGGAGTTATTTATAAGTGATTCAAGCCCTACCCAGCTCACAAGAGCTCTTCCTTTTCAGGCTCCAAGTGAGAACAACGAACATGAGAGAGCTAGGTGGTATGGGCTGGCGCCTCTTAAGAACCCGGGTCTTACATATTGCCTCCATATAAAGTAGGTTCAAGATTTTTAAATCTTGAACCCATAGTTATATATAGCCTTAAAGTGACATCTTACTACATCACATTTCATGTTGGTTTATTAAGTAGGTTCAAGCTTTTTCCATGCTGTATTGCCTCCATTTAAATTAGGTTTAAGATTTAAAAATCTTGAACCCTCTAGTTATATCCAACCCTAAATTCATACACCTTAAATAATAATTATACACTAAACAAACCTTAATTATTAATTATGCACATTCATTATCATTGAGTGAAAATCAATAATAAAGGTATAGAAATGGCCACGCACAACTCAACTAACAAATTATTTGCTTATTTGTTTCTCATAGTATTCAATTCAAAAGATACACAATGATTAACAATATTTAAATACTATGTATGTCAAAGTGTATAACAATATTGAGATTCATTTCAACTCTCTCACTCTATTTTCACAGGTGAGGTTATTTGGGTATTCAAGATTCAGCAGTCAATTCAAATACAATACATTATAGTTTTGGAGGGGATAAATGCAATTTAAATAAGATACATTAATTCACCACAATAATACATTGCTTGCAAAACTAGGTGGCTCGTGTCTTTTGTAAATAGAGAGGGCACTCAAGCTTATTCCTTATAGCCAATGGCAAAGTGACCCGCTTTAAGTAGGTTCAAGTTTTTTTCATGGTGTGTATTGTCTTCATTGTGTAGTGCCTTCATTTAAAGTAGGTCAAGATTTTAAAATCTTGAACCCATAGTTATATATAGCCCTAAAGTACGTGACATCTTGTTGTCTTACATTTTATGTTGGTTTATTAAGTAGAGGTAAATGTTTTTGTTATGATGTATTGCCTCCATTTAAAGTAGCTAGGTTCATAAATTTTAAATTTTGAACCCAGAGTTATATATAGCCCTAAAATGACATCTTGTTGTCTTACCTTTCATGTTGGTTTGTTCAAGTTTTTATTATAATGTATTGCCCCCATTTAAAGTAGGTTCAAGATTTTTAAAACTTGAACCCATAGTTATATATAGTACTAAAGGCTTCCAAGGTCGGGGATTCATGCCACAACGATATTCATGCAAGTATGATGCTAAAGTTATGAAATTTAATGTCTTTCCGTCAAATAACTTTCATTACCAACTTTTAGGTGATTAGAGGCTCTCGCATAAAACCTAAGAGTTACTATCCAATTCATGAGTAATACAAGTTCACAATATGATTGGATTTCGCTTCAATAATGCACATAATGAATCTCCCTAACTTTCGCAAAGGATCATGCATAGGATAGAAGACGAAATCGCATAAAAATCATACCTTAGATGCACTTACCCTACATTGCTATCGTCGGGCTCACCCCGACCCTAGAAGTGGGTTGACTACTCGCGCTTCATCATTGAACTCATCATCATCATGGAAAAGAAACTACTTTGTATTGAAATTGCAAAAGAGAAAGTACACCCGAACAAAGCCACTCCGCTCTCACTTAAACAAACTCCACTAGGCCTCTCTCTCCCTAACTCGCTAAAACTGTAATTGAAACTGATTTCTTGCTTGCTTGAATTTGTGTGAATGATTAAACTCAGCCCTAATGGCCTTTAATTATAGATCTCAAACCTCGCTATCCAAGGATTCGAAAACCTATCTTTATTCTCTAAGATAAAACTTTATAAAGGTAAAAACTAAAAACTCCATGGTAAATAACATAAAAGATGAAGTCTGGTGCTTAATGATAGAAGATCTCGACTTTAGGATTATCTCGAATGCTTTAGATAGAATTCTATCAAAAACTGAGTCGAATCTTTCTACAGCAACATCGATATTGACCTTCAGACCTCGATATCGACCTCTCTTTATCCTATCTCGAGTAGTCCTTCTCGTCCTCAGAATGGCACTCGACTTTTATCTTTTATCTCGATTTAGGCCACTCGATATCAACCTTTGGACATCGATATCGACCTCTTCTATGTCGACATGCTCTGTTTTCCTCTGCTCGATTTCTGGTTGCTCTGTTTCACTCGATGTCGAGGTTCATCATCGATTTCGACCTCTTTAGTAGACTTCGAGTTCTTTTTCCCGCTTTTCTTCTCTTGTCCAAATTCCATCCATTTTCGTCTCATTTTTTGCAAAATATCATAAGAACTCGTGTAGACCTCTATATTTGACAATTATGCATAAACTACACTAATCTTATGATTTCCCACTAATATGCATGCAAATAACGATAAAATGGACATGAATGTGCATAGAAAATATGGCAATTTGCGCGCACATCAAACACCCCATACTTAAGCTTGCTTGTCCCCAAGCAATACTTTTAATGGTCATTCAGGGGAAGAAAGTAAACCCTCAATATCATAGATTCATTCTCATATGTCCCTACACTCAATTGCCATCCTCGAAAAGGTACTAATGTCAACCAAATCCATGCCTGTGAATAAAAGCAACATCATACTCACAAAAGGAGGTTCATATGCATAAAAAAAATTTTGCAACATAACATTAATAATCAAGAGGACTTTTGCAAGCTATAGAGAAGTAGATTGGTAAAAGGCTAAATGTGGGCTAATTTTTGGCCATATAGTGTTGAATCCGGGGAAATAAAACTTTCTTTCCAAAACATTCCACATTCCTTCTTCATAATGTTTCTCACCTTTCACTCATCGCTCAATGCTTTTTTATTTATAATGCTTTTACCTCTCTAACCTTAGCACTGCCTTCTCGCGAGTCGCAAACATGGGTGTCATGAATGGCCCCAGATACTTAGTACTTCGGACTCCTCACCTTGTGTCCCATCTCGCTGAACTAACATCTCAACGAGCAGGGTCGACCTATCTTTATCTCCTGAGGTGATCGGGTTTTTTGTCACTCATTAAATTTTCCATATTTCAAAAATTGTTGCATTCCTGCCAACAACTTCAATAATAATATGCACCAAATCCATATAACAACTCCAACGATGACATCCATTGTAACGGCCCGGATATAAATATCCGGGATACGTTTCGAAGGTCGGATACCTTCGTTCGGATGTTGCAATTCAGGTACGGGTCGAGGTTTCAAACCTCTAATCAGTCGAAGTTTCAGAAATACGATTTAAACGAAAGTAAAGCGGAAGCATGACTTAAATACAAAAGCCGCGGCAGAGCCGGGTCAAAACCAAAACAAAGTGGGTGATTGTCATTTGTCAAGTTAGAATATGTTAGCCGGATTCTTCGATTCGTCAAAAGATTTCCCCGTCACAGAAGCATGGAGCAACAAGAGCGGTACCTAACACTATCCACGAAGTCAGGCCTGGTGATCGCCTGCGGGTCCTCTGACCGCGCTGAGGCCACATAACATGCCTATGCCTAAATAAAAGATGACTAATGCGGTACAAGATTTAAATCACACTATCATGCCCCTAGTATATATATAATATGCAGAAAAGAACTGTAAAGGGCCCCAGACAATGCCAAGTGGCATATCCCTCTCCTACTCTGCACCCCTTCCCGTTAGTGCAGAGACTAGCCAGTTCGGGCTATAGCATAGCACTCTCTTCGTGGTGGTGCACTCACCACGGTATCATCATATCATATCATATCTCATCATCATATCATATCTCATCATCATATCATATCTCATCATCATATCATATCTCGTCATCATATCATAAAGTAAATAAAACATGCCCGATGGTGCTGGGCTAATCGTATCATATCAAATCATCTCATCTCTTGCCCGATGGTGCTGGGCTATCATATCATGCTCATATCGACTCGATAGACTCAGGGCACCCGATGGGGCTAGGCTACCCTATGACCCTAGCAAAGACTCTAGGACTATCACAGATAACGGCCGTTCTGTATTCAAACACACAAAGTAAACACATGCTCAGTTCAATGCAATCCTAACATGATACTACATGGCATGCTTTAATATGCAACAAAACTACACATTACATGACACATCAGGCAGGAGGTCCAGGTTACTGAGTAAGTCCCGTAGGATACTTACCTGTTGATGCAGAACAGCAAGATAACACAAGCAAGGGCCCAATGCAAATCCAAAGCAATCCAAAAGCAATACACACCTATCATCAAGCCATTTCCATAAGCTACCAGATCAACATTCATACTCACGAATCCAAGTTCTCAACATCCTCAAAACCGACCGATAGTAAAGCCGTTTTCCAAAATCTTTCCGATACGATCAAATCGACCAAAATCATTCTTTCAATCAACCCATTGATAAAATCATACCAACCATATTTTCAAACTCATAAATCCCAGTTAAGTCAACTCATATTCAAAATACTTTCTCAAATCATACTTGGCCAAATTCCGACATTAAACATTTAAGCCTTAAAGTCAATTTCCAAAAATCATATTATAAAACAATTCCGGCATGTTTCTTGTTTCCAAAACATTATATAAATAATTCTGAATACTAAATCATCAAAATAATTATAAGCTCACAAATCATGTTTAAGTCAAAATCAACAATTCACTTTAAAATCCTAGCTCACATAGTTAAATCTTCTTCTTAAAAATCATCTTACAAATCATTATATAATAACACATCTCGAGGAATATTTAATAAAATAAAATAAAATTTCCAAAAGCACTTCATTTTAATAACCCACATTTATAAATCAAAATACTAAATTTCTTTAACATAATTTAAAACACATCTCAAAATCACCATATAACATCCTACTAATATATAACAATTAATATTACTTTTAAAACCTTCTATAATATATATTAATATTTTCAGAATGTATAAATACATATAAAAAAAATCAGAAGTAACATATATCATAACATTTATATATATATATAACACATAATATAAATTTAACATATACAAAATATAACCAATTATAACCCAGCCATACCCAAAAATTAGGCCCACAAACCCGGACCCAAGAGAGAAAAGAAGAGACCCAACCCAGTTTGTTGTAACCGAAACCCTCAGCCCACAGCCCAACCCGATGGCCCAAATCATCTGCCCTCTTACCCAGCCCGATCAGAAATAAATAAAAAAAAAGAAGAGGGGCCCCACGCTGACTGGGACGCCACGGTGGAGCGGGACCCACGACCCCATCCTCTTCCTCAGCCCCCTCTTTGCTCCCCATTCGAACAGAAACCGGCGGCGGCCACGACCTCTCTCCCGCTCTCCCAGCCACCGCTACCCAGGAAGACCCACAACCCAAGGAATAAGGAAGGAGGAAGGAGACTCACCGAAGGATACTCCAGAGGTTCTTCGAGGATTGTCAGAAGCGCCCGTCGGAAACGATTCGGCCACCGTCGGTGGTCGATTAGGCTGGTGGAGAACGAAGGGAGACGTCTGAGCCTGGGTCGGGCGCGAATGGTTAGAAAGGTGCGCCTTTAGAGCGTGGATAAAGGGAACACGGAGAAGCGAGGTCTTACTGGGTTCGAAACCGGAAACAGGGGAGGAGGAGAGGAAGACGGCGATGGGTGGCGGCTCCGAGGGATGTGGCTCCGGCCTCCTGGGTGGCTGCGGGGCTCAGTGCCGCTCGACGGGGACCAGCCGGCGCTGTTGCAGCGACTTGGGGTGGCTCAGAGGTGTTCGGATAACATAAGGTGAGAGGGTGCCGAAATTGAAACGGAAAGGAGAGTGTGGTGATGGTGGCTGGAGAGGGAGGTGGCGCAGCTTTAGGAGAGAGGAGGGAGAGGGTTGGAAAATCTTAAAGGAAAAGGGTGGGTTTCTGCTGCGGAAGGGAGGAGGGATATGTGAGCAAATGGGTGTTGTTTGGAGCTTTCAGCAAGGAGAAGAGAAGAGGACAAGAGAGCTAGTGGGAGGGGACCAAGTGTGGTGTACTGGAATTGTGTAATGGGGGATGCAGGGGAGGGAGGAAGCCAAAAGAAGAGAGGGGACCAATTGGATTTGGTGTGTGTGAGGAGGATGCTCTGCCGAGAGAGAGAGAGAGAGAGAGAGAGAAGAAAAGAAAAAGGAAAGAAATTAATATTTGTGTGGTCCCAACAAGCTATTTTGAATACCCGACAATTATCTCGAACCCGCTAATCCCGACTCTATCAATGCCCGACTAAATCGAATTTTAATAAAAATTAATTTACTAATCTCAATATAACGGAATTAAATTAATCTCAATCAAAACTCGGAGTTTAAATTAATCTTTATTAATACTCGATCTCGAAAGCGAAATCGAATCCCGTCAAAATCCGAAATTTAACTTGATGCCAGAATGATTTTAAATCGAAACTTGATGCTCGAGGACGGGTTTTTATTCCACTTTTACAAATTGAATAAAATAATAGTATATTTAAGTAAAATAATATTAAAATAATATAAAAAATAAATTCGGCCTTTACATTCATCCACCTCTAAAAACAAGCCTCGTCCCCGAGACTAAAATCATTTTTAAAGCAAAGGGAAGAGGTTTGAAATCGGTGAGTCCGAGGACCATGTCCAAGGATCTTGTAATCATCTCGGTTGCGTCTTCCGGGATTCTCACAACATCCCGGTCACAGTCGTGACATTTCCAAATGGGTCTTGTCGAGTGTGTAATAAGCGCCCCTATCACATCCTCGCTTCGACCTTTCGGAAGCATCACAACTCCAAAAGCATTATAGCGCCCGACTAGGTCTTAGCAAACAATCTATAAGCGCCCCTATAAAATGCTTGTATCCACTTCGTGAGACGTCATAATGTATATCCAGTTCGTAAATCCCAAAGTGCTTTGTAAATGGAAAGATTGTCATCCACATCATTGAAACTCTCAACTTCTTTAAAACCCCAAGTTGGCCATTTTTAAAACCGCTCAAAATATTCAAATTCAATTTTTAATCAAGCAACTTTACACCAAAACAAGTCAAATCCTTTCAAATCACAATTTGGTCAAAACTCTTCCGAAAACCAAATCAGCTTCACACATACCAATCAATCAAATTCCGAGGGTAGGAGGTGGAGTCATCCACCTCTAAGGGCTGATCCCATATTCTCTTCCTAGGTTCCAAAGTCATTCTATCATCATCCTCAACTCAATATGCACATGAATAATCAACTCATCGGCTCATAACATCGTCAACCATGTCTTATATGGCAATCTCAACATCAATCATGATAATCTCAACCAATCAACATCGTAACCGCATAACATGTTTACCCATAATATAAAGCATACCATTCTTTCAAACACATCAAAAGCAACAACAAAATCTCAACGTCATATCACGAGTCATAAGGTGTATCTATATCATATCGAAGGCATCACAAGTGTATCATCGAATTCTCATAATCATGCCAGCACACATGTCAAGAGATCAAGGAGGTTAGGTGTCATGGAGTCAGTACACTACTACAAGTCAAACCTCACGATCGCATCTCAACATCGCACACTAGTGGAACCAGTCATAACAAGGGATCTCATGCAAAGCATAATTTCACATAGTCATCCTATCCAATTTCTATCCAGCATTATCATAGCATATTATCACATCAATCCAACAAAATCATGCTATTAAGATTCAACCAAAAAGGGGGAGATCAAACAATATATCAACATCAAATTGTCATCATGCTTTCCAGACATCATCTTAGCTCATCACAATGCCATAAAACGATTAATAGCAGTCATGCACCATCATCTCATATATACACATAAGTCATATCTATACCCCAAGTCATATTCATCACTTACCTATTCATAATCAGGCTTATCAACCATATAGTATAACATCATGCTTTCACACAACAACGTATCATCATCTCATGATTCATTCAACACATTATAACATGCTTTTAGAACAACATAGTAGGATACCAATGGATCATTATATCATGTTCATAGTTGTCACTACCAATTTTAACTCAGTATTGCATATCAACAGTAATATCATGCCATACAGGTTTATCATGGTTGCTATCTAACATCATGCCAGTACATATTAACAAATCACATAATCAAGAAGACCCTCACATCATACCAATCACTCAATTCCCTTAACCGCTCTCTAACCATTCTACCAAGGGACCTCACTCACATGTTTCAAGAAGAAGCAATCATTAACATTATTACACAGAAGGGCTACATCATATCAATTAGCATTTATCAATAGCATCATTAGCTCATCACTTACGCATTGCAACTGGGTTTAAAGTCTCAATTTACTGTCATGCTCAATAAGTATTGGAAAACATCATATATGAACCTAATCAAGTCAAGCTAGCACTTCACATCATAACCACATCTAATAAACAATTTAGGTTCTCAGCATTTGCAGTTCACATTATAGGCAAGGAATTTAGATCATGCTTGGCATCTCTGAATAGCATCACATCAAGTCATCATGGCACATTAGGACAATAAGGCACCGAATCATATATATCATCATAGACATCGGATAATCAGGCAATAATCATTACCAAGTCATCACATCAACACGCAATTTTCCACATCAAGTCAGTGCAATATCATCATCAACAAGCTCAGAAAGGGTTAGCAATTCGAAAAGAGGACGTTCCCACCTGCAAGTCATATCGTACTCAACAATCGTGATCCTCGAAACGAGCTTATTCCGTCGACATTATCGATCCCGAGGCCCGTGGGTTATGGGCCCATGCTTCCGCTGTACTGCTCTATCGCTATTCGACTTCCCGGTCCCTTTTTCCATGCGGTCGCTCATCCAAGGTAACGCGTAGGAGTTCAAGTTAGTGGAGATAGGGGAGTGACAAGGGCGGACGACCCAATGTTTCTTTCGGAGACGGAATAGACCAAAGCTAAAGACGACATGACTAGAGACAAGACTCCGACTCGGGAATAGTAACAATGCCTTTATGGAGTCCATTAGGTTACAACTTGTGACAAACAAGCATGAATTCATTATGGAGCATATCAATCACATCAATCCACACTAACATGTACCTACCTCGGGGCAACATTCGTATTCATATCAAAGACATAATCAAGTCCTACACTGATGTATGTGAAACAAGTTAACACTCTAGTATTCCATGGAAACAGATATGCCTAGTAACTTCAAGCAAGATAGGCGGAACCAACAATGATCATATATAATTCGAAGTCATGCGGAATCTAGTGAAGATAACGAGCATCATGCATATGAACAATGTAAAAGCATGGTATACACATCAACAAATGAGTCCAAATATATCATGGCAAGGTATGTCGTATCAAACAAGTGAAGCGTCATACGAGAACACCTAAGAGCAGCATAGTATGTATCACAGATATGAACAGTGCACGAGTTTGGTGTGTGCATCATACAAGATCATATAAGGGCAACATAGTAACTATCTCATCTGACGCAATGATCATATCCTAGGTCAAGCATGGCACGTAATCGTATGACGAGATACATTTAGAGAGCATAGGTCCTACATGATACTAGCGATACATGATAAGACAAGGGCATAGTCAAGAGTCGTCTAAAAGAATTCGACATAGTGTTCATAGGGCATGAGACATCATTACAGAGAGTAACAAGGAGGACATCACCAACAATAGACTATATGTATGCTAGGATCTAACTTATCATAGTGCACATAAAATTTGTATAACAATTATCACATTATAGGACAAGCATATTCACGTAATAGAATAAGCATGGCAAGTCACCATTTAGTGAGTCATATTGGAAACCATAAGCCTTACATGATACTAATAGCACACATCGAACATGAGTACAATTAAAGTAATTCAACTAGGTTCATTCCGATATTCATGCGACGTGTATATGCAAAATCATGATATAGAGTGGTGTGTGATCATGCGAGGTGTCAAGTCATACGTTCATGCAAGTGCGAGAGGATATCATAGAGTAATAGAGAAATGGCGTCGGGCGATAACATGTAAGCATGCTAGGATCAACCTTCACGGAAGGCAAGTCGATCATTGAATTTAACATCAATCTAATCGGATAGTAAAACATTTACGAGGGTAGAAAGAGGGAGAACCACACTATCAAGAACCTAGCTCAAGAGAGGAATTCAGCGATAATGTCGGCAAGATATAATTATGCGCAAGTCACAACTAAGGATCCTACCTGATGTCAAAGGCTCAACATGACGTACGATACATGCATGCAACTAATCCGGACGATGCGTAAGAAATCACTCAATCACATTCCAGTAATATAGAAGCATGATCAAGTTTAACGATGTATAACACAAGTTTAATTAATGACCAACATAATTAGAATACGCGGCTTGAGTACAAATCAACACATACTAGGGTAAACATGTATTCACCAAGACTCCATTATGCAACATATTCTCCGTCCAATCACAACTAACACACACAATATTAACTTGCAAAATAACCAACAATAGTTAATCTGACGAATACAAAATAGATGGGCATGATATAGATTCTTGTCACAAGATGAATGATAAGCATCGAGGCATCATCGGCTAGCATGTTAAAGAGCACATCTTATGAGGCATTCATATAAAGTAGAGTCGATCACACTATCATGGACCTAATTCAGAAGAAGCAACAGTCATATAGACTCATATCATTGTCCCCGGATAGGGTATAAGGTATAAAAAATGGGCAATATGTAATATATGTGGAGCAATAATAATGATAATGTAAGGCTCATATATGGCTTGTGACTTTTGCGAATATGCATAAGTAAGGCTAAGATACGAACTTGAGCACTTGTATGGAAAATATATAAAGTCCTCCATCATCTCATCATGCACATGTCAAAAGCAACTTCAAATTTTTACCTCACTTTCATGGTTTTCTCTAGAAAATTGCACTTCATTGTGACTTCCCTTAACTAGGCAATTTCATGTTATATCTCTAATGAATCTACTTTTGCATCGTCGAGTTCCTTTTTTGCTTCCATGACTCTTTTCTTTATTTTCACATTTTTTGATGGGGGTCATTTTTCTTTCTTTTTTTTATTTTGAAATAAAAACTATGATGCAATGCTTAAAGATAAATATGACTAAATATGTATGAATAAACATGTAAAAACTATGCAATAACTCATGAAAAAAATTTCAAAATATGCTAAAATATGTAAGAATATGCGAGTAAGCCTTTCCCCCACCCCATACTTAAAGATTACAGTGAGGAACTAGGGTTAAGAAAGAAACTTACTAAAACTTCACAAATTTCAGGAGTAGAAGAATCTGCAGTGATGGTCGATATCGATCATACCAGTAGATATCGACTGATTTCATCGATTTCGGGCTCAAGCTTCAGGGTGATCTGGCCTCGACCACAAGCCCCTCGGAATCGATCTTTAGGTCGATATCGAGCTACTAGCTAGATTTCGATGTCTCTTTTGCACTTTTCTCTCCTTCCTGCAACTTGTTAGAAAATATAAACCAAACAATACAAATAAAGCATAATGTAAAGTCTCAAAACAAAGTAAAAATGTCCAAAACCAAAAACTAAGCCTTTGTTACAAGCTCTAGACTTTAAAGTCCATAGGCAGAATTCTTCCTTTCGTGCTCTCAAGGCGGCATCTGCAGAGCCCATATGGCTTGGGCCTCAAATAAAACTCCTTTCTTTGTCTCTCAACTGCATTCCGCCTGGATGGATTTGATTCACCGTGAATGGTCCCATCCTCTTGTCTTTGAATCTACTAGGGAACCAATGATCTTTTGATTTGGAGACAAACACCTTATCTCCTACTTCATAATGGCTCGAATCATCATCGGATACCTTACACAAGTGCACATGCCAACGCAAACCTCTTCCAAAAAGTGATAAATCCCTAATTGAGATGGAAAAAGAGGAGTCCGTACCTTTGCTTACCTTCTCTTCTGTCCTTGGGTCTGGTCGACATCGATCATCAGTAGTCGATATCGAGCTTTGTTGTGCTCCTGGAGGTCCTGTCGATTTGGAGTGGTTCTGCTCGACATGATCAGGTCGATTTTGATCTTCAGAGATCGATATCGAGGTCTTTGCTCCTCCTTTCTCAGCTTTTATGGTAGTCGATTTCGGCTTAGTCTTATGGTCGATATCGAGCTTTATGCTCAATTTCGAGGTTCCTTCTCCTCCGTCGACCCCATACTTATGACCTGGCACCGGATCTTGAACTATGTTAGTCGATATCGACTTACCTGGGTCGATTTCGATGTTCTTTCTTGCTCCTTCGTTCAAGATTGCCACGACTTCCTCCACTTGGGCTTCTATGGCCCTCTTTTCAAGCTCTTCCGGTGTCATACTCCTTACCTTTGCTTCCCCGTAAGTGATGTAGACACCATTGATGGCCTTTATCTCCATAGGCCCTTCATTATTCCTCACCGTCTTGTTGAAGTCGTACTCTATCACTTCGTCACTAATTGTGAATGAGAGAAATCCTTTCTTCATGCTTATGTTGACATCGACGGTTGCTAGGAATGGCCTACCTAAAATAATTGGACAAGAAGGGTCCTCTGCCATATCAACAACTAAGAAATCAGTAGGGACAAAGAACTTACCTAGTTGCACTTGCACATCGTCTACCATCCCTGTTGAAATTACTACCGTATTATTCGCCATGTATAACTTTGCATCCACGGGCTCCAGGGGACCTATCTTTATCTTATGCCATTTGGTTAGTGGCATCATGTTAACTCTAGTGCCCAAATCAACTAAACCATTAAAGCGATATCGACATAAGCCTATAGCGATAGAAAACTTACCTGGGTCCGCCCGCTTATATGGTAGCTCCAATCTGTTGCATTCCTCTGCAATCTCCGCAATTGATCGCTTCTTACCCAATATGTCCTTAAGGAACCTCACATATGATGGCATCTCATAAAGTGCTTCGGTGAATGGAATTGAGACATTAAGTCCTTGAAACATCTTCACGAGTCGCTGGAACTTCTTTTCCGTTGGGTCCTTAATCACCTTCTTTGATGGGAATGGAAACACCTTCTCATTCTCTGTGGCTGGAGTTGGATCGACATCGACTAGATGGGGATCGATATCGACTGGAGTATGGTCGACATCAACATCACCTTGGTCGATATCGACAGGGGGGTCAATATTGATGTCTGTTCTGGCTCTTTCTCCTCCGTTTTTTGCTCGAGCGTTTGTACTTGACGCCCACTCCTTAAGTTCATGTCCGCTATGTGTCCAGTGGTTTTGCCCTTTTGGTTGGGTACAGTTGATCCAGGCAGCGATCCTAACGGTTTGGTTATTTTCTCCGCCAATTGACCCATTTGGGTCTCCATGTTGCGCTTCCAAACGTCTATCTCCCCAAGCCTAGAGTTAATGCCCTACAACTGAGTATGGACGGAGTTATTGGCTTGTTTAAACTCAGCATGGTTCCCCCGCATCTCATCAAGAATGATCTGCAGGTCATCCTTCCTTGTTTCCCGCTCAAGGTGCCCTGGTGCTCTATATGGTAGGGGATCCCTTTGTTGATAGAATCGTTGATCTCCCCAATACTGCTGATTGCCCCCTCCATAGGGGCCTCTCATCCACTTGGCTTCCTCATGTTGTTCCGCCATAGATACTTGCTCAAGATGTGGATAGGCACTAGTGTTGTGCCTTGTTGAGCCACATTCCTGACAAGGTTGATTGTTGCTCATGAACCTGACTTGCTTTTGAAGGCGACGTGTTTGATCATTGTGGAATCGTTGCCTCACATCAGGATCAATCTCCTTTGGAGGCTCATAAAGTGGCATAGATGGGGCAGGCCTTGAGGCATAGGCCGCAGCAGTCCCATAGGTGTTGTCAAAGTTCAACAGCCTCTCAATCGTCTCCCAGGCCTCCGTGGGTGTGAGCTCAATGTACCGATAGGAGGTGTATGAATTGATCCTCTCCTTGTTCGGCGCATCAAGGGAGTTATAGAAGATCTCCTGGATGACATATGGAAGTTGCCTATGCATCGGGCATGATCTCAGCAAGTCCTTAAATCGCTCTCACGCATGTGCCAATGTTTCACCAGGCTTTTGTTTGAAAGTTGTGATGCTTTGCCGCAACATCGCCATTTTTTTATGGAGGAAAGAACATGTTTAGGAATGCATCCTTCACCTCTGCCCATGTTCTCAGCGAGCGTGGAGCCAAACTCTCTAGCCATTGTAATGCATTCCCTGCCAAAGACCATCGAAAAGATTTTAGTCTCACACACTCTAAATTCACACCATCAACAATAGTTTCACATAAATCCATGAAAGTAGAGATATGTTGCAAAGGGCATTCATTAGGTCTTCCTTCAAAAGTGTTTCTTTTAATCTCAGACAGGAAGTTTATTTTAATTTCATAGTTAGAAGGAGGAATTAAAATAGCGGATTCATGAACATGTAGCGGCGGATGCATGTATTGCATCGTCGTTTGTGGATACTGATTGAGCCGCTCTTAGGCTTGTCTCCGCGCATCCTCCTCTCTATTAGCACGGGCTCGCTCTGCAGCAGCGGTGGCCCTCTCAGCAGCGATTGTAGCATTATGGTACTCAATTTCCTTCCTCAACCGCTCAATGGTCTCAACCTACATCTCGTTATCCGCCATGATTTGAATAGCTCTGTTGCGAAGATGGAAGTAACGTTCAGGCTCGTCAAGAATCTCTAGGATAGGTTCGCGATCAGAGTGTCACATAAACCTGCTAAATAAGCACTAAAAATCAAGAGAAAACTTAGGTGGCGATTGATTGCCTCCCCAGCAACGGCGCTAATTTGTTCATAGGGGGAGGTGATTCACTTAGATATAATATTCAAATTCAAACTAACCTAACTCCCTTATTCAAGTAAATAAAATACAAGAATCTCTCTCGATGTAGTGGTAGGGTAATTCAGGATCGAATCCATGAGGAGGTATGTCAGCGCTTCCTAAGTTGCAATCATGATCAAGCTTTCGACTCCAGGAGACACTCGATATCAAGGTGTCTGGTCGATATCGACCTCAGTTCTGGTCGATATCGACCTCAGTTCTAGTCGATTTCCAGTGAGTTTCCTGCAGAAGACAAAAGCAAAGCAGTCGACGTCGAGATAGACCTTGATATCGATGTTAGTGCTCGATATCGACCTTTCCAGTCGATTTCGACATGTGTAACAAAAACAGTAATACGTAACTTATTTGTCGGAAAAGAAGTCCGAAGAGCGTAGAATGGTGATGGAAAGATGGACAAAAATAAAAAACTCAAACTTTTTAGAAGAATTCAATTAACTAAAGGCTTCCAAGGTCGGGGATTCATGCCACAACGATATTCATGCAAGTATGATGCTAAAGTTATGAAATTTAATGTCTTTCCGTGAAATAACTTTCGTTACCAACTTTTAGGTGATTAGAGGCTCTCGCATACAACCTAAGAGTTACTATCCAATTCATGAGTAATCCAAGTTCACAATATGATTGGCTTTCGCTTCAATAATGCAAATAATGAATCTCCCTAACTTTCGCAAAGGATCATGCATAGGATAGAAGACGAAATCGCATAAAAATCATACCTTAGATGCACTTACCCGACATTGCTATCGTCGGGCTCACCCCGACCCTAAAAGTGGGTTGACTACTCGTGCTTCATCATTGAACTCATCATCATCATGGAAAAGAAACTACTTTGTATTGAAATTGCAAAAGAGAAAGTACACCCGAACAAAGCCATTTCTCTCTCGCTTACACAAACTCCACTCGGCCTCTCTCTCTCTCCCTAACTCGCTAAAATTGTAATTTAAACTGATTTCTTTCTTGCTTGAATTTGTGTGGATGATTAAACTCAGCCCTAATGGCCTTTAATTATAGATCTCAAACCTCGCTATCCAAGGATTCAAAAACCTATCTTTATTCTCTAAGATAAAACTTAATAAAGGTAAAAACTAAAAACTCCATGGTAAAGAACATAAAAGATGAAGTATGGTGCTTAATGATAGAAGATCTCGACTTTAGGATTATTTCGAATGCTTTGAATAGAATTCTATCAAAAATCGAGTCGAATCTTTCTGCAGCAACATCGATATCGACCTTCAGACCTCGATATTGACCTCTCTTTACCTTATCTCGATCAGTCCTTCTCGTCCTCGGATTGGCACTCAACTTCTATCTTTTATTTCGCTTTAGGCCACCCGATATCGACCTTTGCACATCGATATCGACCTCTTCTGTGTCGACATGCTCTGTTTTCCTCTGCTCGATTCCTGGTTGCTCTGTTTCACTCGATGTCGAGGTTCATCATCTATTTCGACCTCTTCAGTAGACTTCGAGTTCTTTTTCCCGCTCTTCTTCTCTTGTCCAAATTCCATCGATTTTCGTCTCATTTTCTGTGAAACATCATAAAAACTCGTGTAGACCTCTATATTTGACAATTATGCATAAACCACACTAATCTTATGATTTCCCACTAATATGCATGTAAATAATGATAAAATGGACATGAATGTGCATAGAAAATATGGCAATTGTGCGCACATCACAACTTCCATCTTTCACCATATTCATCACCATCACTTCCGCTCTCACATATTCATCATCCATCCTCCTCCCCATCTCCATCCAGCATCACCGTTACCACTCCCACACAACATCACCTCCACTCCCCTTCTTCTTGCTCCCACCTCATGCTCATCGTCACTTCACCAGCCGCCTGTACATCGCAGCCAGCAACCCTCGTCGCCGTCGTCCTTGTCGAGAAGCACGAACGGCTTCCCTGTTACCGTGAAGAGCCAAATGCCTCTAATCGAGCCTCCTTCTCGTTTCGTTGAAGCCCAACCTCCCTACCTTTCGAGCAAGTAACAGTAGCAGCCTTTGACACCCCTTGAAGCCACCAGTACCAGCGGAGCCGCCATCTAGGAGCACTCGCAGCCCCATCCTATTCTTCCCATGTTTTCGCGCTCCGAGGTCGCTAAGCTTCGACCTCTCGCTCAATTGGAAATCCCATGAAAGAACCCTCGTTTAAACTTGCTTTACTCTCCTAGGTCGACCCCAAGGTTTCTCCCTCTTAGACGCAGTGAATCGCGCCTCCGACAAGCTCCGACGAAGCTCCGACGTCCGCAAACCCCTCGGTGAGCTTCGTTATTCCCTTTCCTTGTCCATTTTTTCGTCGTTCGATTCATGAGGTCGGGGCGATTGGGCGAGCCCGAGCAAGAACTGAGAGCCATGGGCGAGCGCAGTAGAGCACTGGAGCGGCGTCGTGCTACAAGCGGGAGCGATTTGTTTTGAATCAGGAGGAAGATGATGAGAAGATGGCCTTGTGGGCCCCTTGCCATATTAATTTATTTCTTTTAAGTTGAGACCGGTTGGAAGTATATAATTACGGGTTCGGTTTGGTTGGGTTTAAATGGGTTTGGTTCGGTTCGAGTTTGTTCGTTTATTTATTTATTTAATAGTATTAAAATATTATAATATTATTGAGTATTAAAATATAAAATATTATTTTGGAGATTTTATAAAGGGTCGGTTTTATTAAATAAAAACGGTTGGAACTTTAAAGGATTTGGAAATATTTTTTTTCGAAAGTATTTAATAAATGGTTTTGAAATAGGATATAATATTAATTGGGTTTTAAAATATATTATTTGAGAATTGAAGTTTTAAAAAAAATTTAGAAAATAATTTCAAGGTCGGAAAGGGATTTAATAAATAAATTGAAATAGGAATTTTATGAGCAATTGCAAAGGTCGGAACTTCTAACTATTTAACTCGGGATTGGAAGCAGTTTGGAACTAACTTGAGAATCTGACTTGATCGATGACTGACTAGCATGATGTTCTGATATATGTGACTAATAGCATGACTTGTGGTGATTTATTATAGGAGGACTAAAATGTTAGATAATTATGACGAGGCAGTAGGATTATGTTATCGCACGAGTTACACCTTACGTTTATGATGAATTATTGGGGTGGATATGCGAATATGATGAATATGAGCATGCGGAATTGGTTGAGTGATATATGGATAATGATGTGGTCATATGGAACGTATGATGCGATGGAATGTCATTGCGATGTATTTATGATTCTATTGAATGATGTGTGCTTCGAGTGATTGAACGGTTAGATATAGACTTATAAATGTGCTCTGATGTGTATCTAGGTGATACTATTTGATTGTTGTTGTAATGGCCTGGGATTATATTCCCGAGTTACATTTCGAGGGATGAAACCCCTCATGGGATATTGTGCCCCGAGTACAGGTTGAAGGTTTGAAATCAATAATTTTGTTGTAAAAGTGGGATTTCGCACCCAAAACCGAGAGGGATCGTTGGGATCCCCGAGGTAAGCCCCTTGTACCTGCCCTATGACCTAAGTCATAAAATCCATTTATCATACAACCCAGTAGAGTTTCCAAAATCATACAAAAGGTTGCCACGGCGGAGCCGGGTCAAAACATAATCCAATTACTTAAATTCAAATCATTATTAATTTCGTGTAGTCAGAGTCTCAACTCTCTCTTTCTGCCATGTTAGACCCCACAATCATTGAGCCAAATCAGCATCAATAGTATTAAGGATAATGGATACCTAAAAACGTTAATAGTGAGCGACATCAGATGATGCCCACTTGGGTCTGTCCCTTCCTTAAGGGTGCTGTCCCCACAATATGTACACACATATGCTATACCTAATAATCATGCTTCTAGATGCAAGGCGGAATATTAACACACTAGCATGTCCCTAGGATCAGGTGCATAGTAATAATAATAATAATAATAATAATAAGGCCTTATCACAGAATACCAAGTGGTATATCTCTCTCCTACCTCCACCCCCTTCCCGATAGGGCGGAGACTGGCCAGTTCGTGAATGCATTCCATTCAATTATATTCGAATCGGCCCACAGGCCCGACCCGTAATCATATATAAAGTCCGCAGGCAAATCTTGTAATCATGCTCATAATATAAGTAAAGGTGGTGCCATATGACTCGAATGACTCTGGACGAGACCCGATGAGACTGGGCCGTCCTATGCCCCTAGCAAACACTCTAGATACTTCACAGATAACGACCGTTCTGTTTACAGATGCATAAAAAAATAGAATGCTCAACGGTCAATGCAACCTAGCATGGTACTACATGGCATGCTTTTATGCATATGTAACACCAAGTATATCATGCACATATAGCAGGGTTCTATTCGATCCGAGTAAGCTCCGTAGGGACTTACCTGGCTATGCAGAACAACATAATAGAAGATCCGACACACATCAATCATAACCACAAAAGTATCACCTAGATAGATAGCAGAACATATATAAGTCTACGTCTAATCATTCAAGCATACATCATTCAATGAGAATAACAAATATATCGCAATTGCCATTTCATCATATCACCACCTTCCATAAGACCATATCATTCTCATCGTTCCATTCAGCCACATTCATATGCTCACAATAATCATATAGCTCAAAAGTCCATTATAACTCATCATAGTTCATAAGGTATAGGTCAAGCGATAACATAACTCTAATATCTCACCATGCCATTAGTCATTCATACATGCCATTAGTTCACACAAAACATGCTATTAGTCAATCAATCATATCATCATACCTGTTAGTCATTGATCTCATAATTCCCAAGTTAGTCCCGAAAACCGTTTCGAAAATCGAGTTTACTAGTTAGAAGTTCCGACCTTGAAAAATGTTCGTCAAATCCCTTTTTCGATTTAAATTCCGGTAATACCTTTTTAAATGTCCAAGTCCCATAATATTTTATTTGTCTTAAATCACTATAATATTATATCTTTAAATCTTAATAATAATATTTTATAATATTTTAAATACCATTTATCAATCTCTTCCATAAAACATTTTTAATTCCCTTAAAAATACCCAACCATTTTTATTTAATAAAATCAGCCCTTATTTTATAAAAATTACAAGCCGACCCCTTTTATTTTGTAAATACCAAACCGAGTTCCCTTTTTTCCCAAATTTTCCTAAGGTTTCCAAGAACATGTTAGTACAAGGATTGAACATAAAAATCATGAAGCTACATCCGGGCTCTGATTGGGCTCGTTCCTGCGCGAGGGTGCCTAGGATTGTTAGGGGATGTTTAAGGTGTGACCTTTGAGTTAGTAGGAGGTGAAAAGAGGGGAAAACGAGTTGTTACCTTCTTGAATCCGAAAATAGAGAGTTGAAGGGGATGATTGAATGTGGCTGTTGTTATGGTGTTTTGAAGCTGAAAAAGGGGTGTTTTGGCTGCTGAGATCTCATGGAAAAAAGAGGTAAAAGGAGGGGTGAAAAGTGGGAGCTTTGAAGATAAGGTTTTTGAAACTTTAGGATAAGGTTTTGGTGGAGTCTTCTAGGGTTTGTATTTGGATTGGTGGTATGTTGTAGGGAGGCAAAAATCGGATTTTTAAGGAGCCAAAGAGGGTTTTAGGTGAGCCAAAATCGGATGGCAAGGGTTGGGTTTGAAGGTTGCTTTGTCCCATTACTACTTTGGGTGGAGGCAAGGCAAAAAGGTGGAGAAAGAAAATGTGGATGTCTAGCCTCTTTTGGTAATGGGAATCTTTAACCAATTTCAAATATCTCTTGGCTCCATCATGGGTTAGGGTTGTCGGTTTTGGCATGGGAGAGTGAGGGCAGGAGTCCTTGTTCCGACGTTGTGAGCTCAAATCTCGAGGTTGGTCCCGAAGTTAGTTTCCGACGTTAGCTTCCCAAATCCCGCTCTCTCTTTCGCGCAATTAGAGTTTGAAATCCGAGAATCAAGGTTGCCATGTTAGTTCTTAAAATTTTTTTAGGTCGGGAATCTGCTTCATGAGTTCAAAATCCGAGTTATCGAGTTTTTCGTTTAATTTCGCTTTTAAATTCATTTTGATTTTCCTTTTTCTGAGAAATTAGGATTTAAAAATCCGAGCCTTTACGTCATCCACCTTTAAAAACAAGTCTCATCACCGAGACTAAAATCAAAACAAAGTAGGGGATGAAGTTGAAAATAGGTGAGTCCAAGGACCATTTCATTGATCCCGTAAGTGCCTCATAAGTGCCCCTATGAGATCCTCACAGTATCGTCGTCATGATCATAAAATCCCCGATAGGTCGTAGCGAGAGTGTGATATGGGCCCCTACAACATCCTTACCCCCACTTCTCAGTTATATCATAACTCGAAAGGCATTACAACATCGCCACTAGGTCTTAGCATGCAGTCTATAAGGTCCCCTATAAAATGCTTGTATCCACTTCGTGGGGCGTCATAATGCAAGTTCGATCAGAAAAATTCAAAAGGGGTTCCTTAGTTTGAAAAGGTTTGGTCTCAAAATCATTGAAACTCTCGATTGAGTTTGATTTCTCAAAATCCAAGGTAGTCCATCTTAAACACCATTCAAAATCCCTTAAACCCAACGTTAGTGAAGCAAGTTTCAAATATCAGGAGGTGGAATCATCCACCTCTAAGGGCTAATCCCATATATCCTTCCTAGGTTCCAAGTCAGAATCAAATTTCATCAAGTCGGTTCTCTCTTCCTAGCAATTCCAATTCAAGGCATCATGTAACATAGCAATCGTACATCATAACATTCGTATCACATGTTCACAAACAGGTTATACTCATGTCAAGGATAGTCACATACCATAACACATCTAACATAGCATCATACATAGTAGGGTTCATCATGTCACATCACAGAGGTTGCACATCATATCAATTACAAAATCACATCATACTCATACTAACTACCAAGCATCTTTACATTAGAAGCAAACAAGTACTTCCGTACACTAGCATTTCATCAAGTTCAAGGGATAACTATGTTAGTACTAATAGTTCACTATCGTCTATGACAATACGTAAGGGAGTTAACATCGTCTATAGCATAGAATTCGCACACATTCGGCCCCAAGTACGCATAATACTAGATCACATCCTCAACAAAACCTACCTATAAATACCAATCATAACAAGACACGACCACTACTCCTTACCTCTCGCATCAAGATCATCTTCACCTAGGTTTACCAACCCAATCCAATACTTGTTCTAGACTCCATTGTATCCCGCTCATATACCGACTCTCTATCCTCATAACTATCCGCAATCAAAGCCAATTACCCAAACCAACTACTAGGTACCCCAACTTCTATGCCATCAAACCATCTAAGGATCGATCTACTTAAATATCCCGATCTCAAGTACTACCTTCCACTCGACCCTCTAAAACCATATCCTGGAGTTCCCAATCACGCAATTTCCCCTATTTTGACAAGCCTAGCAACTCGCCCAACGACCAAGACTTCCTATAAAGCACACTCTCGTCCTAGGGATCCCCTAACAGTTCCATCTTTACCTCTTAAGAAAAATCTCAAGTCCTCAATGCCCAAATTCGCTTTGCTATCTCAACCCAAGTTCTCAATTGAACCTCTCTCACGATCGATCTAGACACTTCTTAACAATCCCGCTTACTCTTTCTAGGCTCTCCAAACTCCGCCTGACCATTATCTCCCAAAGAGACACCTCGAATCACCTTGCTAACCTGATCATACTTCCCGCACCACTAACCACTCTCACTAACTATCCACCTCTAAGAACCCATCACACTGACCATCCCATACCTGACATTCTCGACTAATTCTAACACAGAAACCCGACTAGTGCTAATCCCAACCACGAATCACCAAATGCCTCATCACCCGCGCCTATCCTCAAAGACCAACCACTGATTCTACCTACTCATCCCATTTCGAAACTAATGAACCTGAACCACTCATGACTCCTCAAGCCACAACTTCATAACCATGATGCCTTAGGCTTAAAACCTTTATCCATCGATCACACTTCCCAAGGAAAATCTATGCTAACCTAATCCAGATTACCCACAATATCGCAGCTTACCAAGTCTCCCATAATTCTCCACCCTATAGAATTCCCAACATCTGCTACCTGGACTAGTTTCCACATTTCCGCATGTCCCCAAATGCCCCATATTACGCTTCCTCGAACCTCGACATCTTACTGCCTAAAGCCCCCTTTTCTGATTGTCATTTCCACAAAATCTCTATATCATCCTCACTCGAATTTCCCAAGTATTGTAATATTACCAACCTTCGAAGATCCATCACCTTACAGTATACCCAATGTTGATAGGAGGAATGTTGAGTTGTTAAACAAATATATAAAATATAAATGCAAATCAAATCCTAGCCTATGCAAATAATTATAAGACTTCCTCCCGTTGGAGTAGAAGGGTAGTCAGGATCGATCCACGAGGAAGCAGGTCAGGGGATCCTAGATAGTCTTGAAAGCTCACATCTTTAGTCGACCAAAAGCCTTAATCTCGACCTAAGTGCTCGATGTGGACCTTGGCTGTCAATTCCGTCTACAACAGAAGACCTGCAGAGACAAAAACAAGCAGTTGATATCGACTAGGAAGGTCGATATCGATGTTAGTGGGTAGAAATTGACTGGCTCAGAAGACTGTCAGTCGACACAAGGTGGTCGATATCGAGTAGAAGACTCGAAATCGACCTCAGCAACAGGAATACAAGAGATTGATGTCGACACAGAAGACCGTCGACGGAGTCAAAGTGGTCGATATCGATGTTTTTGGTCGATATCGATGTTGGTCCCTGCAAAGTTGTTAGCTTTTGTCGACAAAGAAAGGCTGAAGAAATAAGGATGTTTAAGAAAGCAATGGACAGAATAAACACTGTATTTTTATGCGAATAAAATATATAAAAGCAACTCCTAGGATTAGGGTTTACCACAACGTTAACCAATGCATGCGATAAGGCAAATAAGACGGACAATTGCGCTATTTCACCCGAGGGACAAGCTTTCGCTGTACACCAACTCTTAGGATTAATCTTGCAAATAAACCTAATTGTCTCTACCAATTTTATTTTTATAACTCAAGTTGTTAGCATGAATCCCTTTTCTTTCGATTAGGACTAAACATAGAATCGTAGGAGATGATATAGACACAACGATATCAACATCAAACACTTACCTCAGGCACGCATGGCTAACGTCGGGCTCACCCCGACCCTAGAAGCTTTGGGAAACTACTCGCACTTCATTGTAGGAAACATCATTGATGGAAAGGAAAGAACTTGCATTAGTGACTCCGAAACTTTACAACTCAACGTCGGCTCTCGCAAACGCAAAACCCTAAAGCTTCTCTCTATCTCTATCTCTATTGCTGTATGATTGTCTGTGTAATTGAATGATTAAAAACCAGCCCCCTAGGGCTTTATTTATAGGCTACTAATCCTTGCTATCCAAGGATTGTATCTTCTATCTAAACTATAAACTCTATCCAAACAAGTAGGATAGATCTTTTATTTTGATAACTATCTAAAATACTTAATAAACCTTCAAGGTAAAAAAACAAATAATCCTCAGTTGTAATCTGTTTGAACCCATAGATAATCCGTGGCTCTTGAACATAGAATGGCAATCCGCATCTCGAAAAGCGCGTCCAACCCGTGTCGAAATCCAGTCGATATCGACCAGATAGGTCGATTTCGACCTCTTCATTTCTGCTCGACGGGCTCAACTCCACTCGATTTCTGGGACGTGGTCGATATCGATGTTAGGTGATTGATATCAAGTGTTTTTCTTCCGTTGGTTGATGGTCTGTCTCGACACTCAATGTCTGTGTCGATGTCTGTAGTCGATATCGACCAGATAGGTCGATTTCGACATCTTCTCAGCTTCACTTGGCTTCTTCGTTTTGACTCCAATTTCACTCCAATTCCTACATAATTAGATCAAAACTTGTGCAGACTCTATTTCTTGCATGTTAGCTCATTCTACACAAATTGACACTATTTTCAATCTTTATTTTGGGAATCGAATGAAATATGAAGTCAAAAGATGCAATAAAAAAGGGTACAAATATGTACATCACCCAATATCTTCCATACTCAGATAATGGAGGGTAGGTAAATAGAGGATAAAAATGGCTTAAAAGATGCCTCCATCATTAAATTCTCCTAAACATAAACATATATATGCATTGGCTTTGAATAACTATCACAACATTTAGAGATGCATAGGAAGAGTAAATACACTCAAGAAAGCAGAGGGATTTTTGATGTTCTCCCTATAGGCCAAAATTCTCACAAGGACAATTTTTTTTGGATTTGCTTTTTAGCCTAGGATCATATGTGCTCAATTTCATCACAAGTTCACAATCTACATAAAAACCATTTTAAGGACTTAGGCTAAACCATCCAAATATGCCATAGGATTTTCATGATCAAGTCACCTATTGAGTTTTCATCACAGGACATCTAAGTAGGGTTTCAAAACAAACTTAAAAAGTAAACATGCATTTTTTTGTTTTTTAAAAATTTTTCTGTTTTTTTGGATTTTTTGTCATTTTTATGAAAGTAAAAACTAAGAACAAAAGCTTAAACATGAATGCAATGCGAATAAGAAAACCAAGTTATGACCATAAGACATGTTTCTACCCCACCCCATACTTAAACTATACAATGTCCTCATTGTATTAAAAGAAAAACAAGGGTAGAGAGAAACTCACAGCGCAACCTGCGGATTCAGGTCGATTTCAGGTCAAGTCGATGCTAGAGGTCGATATCGAGTACAGTGGTCGATGTCGACTGCATCTGTCAAAGTCGAGGGCCGCCAGATGGTGGCCGATCTCGAGTATAATGGTCGATATCGACCTCTCCTTTTCTCTCCTGAGTCCTCGATGTCGACTCAGGAGATGGCTCGACCCTAGGGTGGTCGATTTCGACTGGCCTGGTCAATTTCGACTGCAACTACAGAAGCTTCTTTTCTTCTTCGTCGTTCCTTTTTCTTGGCAACCTGAAATCTTTGTTAGAACAATAGATAAAACCATGAATTATCACAGTTTCAAAAGTTTAAAAATACAAAATTCAAATCCCTAAAAACCATCTATGAAAAAATCAAAGTTTTAGTTACAAGCTCTAGAGTTTTGAGTCGCTGGGCCGACTACTCCGTCAATACTTCATGAGCCTTTAAGGTAGGGACCCTTCAAGCTTGAGCCTTCTCCTGGATCATCTAGGTCTTTTTGATAGTAGCTAAGTTCGGTAACCAAGGCTTCTTCTTTATTAGGTTCTTCTTCATTGGGCGCTTTCCTTCTCTTTCTTGAGCTAACTTTTGCAAGATGGGCAAACCATGGAGCTTTGACCCACCCATTAGTTGAATTATCAATTATGGACAGAGGAGGGTTAGAGATCATACATGGGCTTACCTGTTCGGGCCCAAAACAGAAATCTTCGGGCTGAGGGTCAGTCCATTTCGACAAAGGATGGTCGATTTCGACTTCTGTTGTCGATGTCAACATGTGTGGGTCGGTATCGACGTCAGGCACCCCATACTAAAGCTCTTGGAAATCATCTAGCTCACTCGATATCAATATGGTATGGTCGATATCAAGCGTTTCAGTCGATATCGACTAGTTCCAGTCAATGTTGACTCTTCTTGCTGTCTCCGTCCTCGCCAACAAAAATTTGCGAAGCTTCTCTTTAGCCGGTGAGAGGACAACTTTTTCCAGCTGCTTTGTTTCACTCATTGTAGGGTTGAAGTGAAACTCCACGACCTCGTTGCCGATTGTGAATGTAAAGGTGCCATTCCTCACATTGATGTTGGCATCCGTTGTTGCTAAGAATGACCTACCAAGGATGATAGGCACAATAGGATCTTCCGGCATGTCCAACACGATGAAGTCCATGGGTATGAAGAACTTTCCCACCTTGACCGGGATATCATCCACAACCCCAGTTGGTCTCACAAAGGAGTTGTCCGCCATGTAAAGCTTCATGTCGACGAGCTCCAATGCTCCTACGCCCACTTGCTGCCATATTGATAGGGGCATCAAACTAACACTAGCCCCAAGATCACAAAGGGCTTTGAATTGATGCTTACCAACCCCTACCGTTAGCGCAAACTTGCCTGGATCGTCGTGCTTCTCAGGGAACTCAATTGAATTGCATTCGCCGGCGATCTCTAGGATGGACCTCTTTTTGGACATGACGTCCTTAAGGAACCTTATATATGCAGGCATCTTGTTGAGTGCTTCCGTGAGTGGCATGGTGAGATTTAGACCTTGTAAGATCTTCACGAAGCGTCTGAACTTAGTATCTCCTGGATCCCGCAGCACCTTGGAAGGATAGGGTAGAGTTTTAGATGGCTTTGGAGGCGAAGTGGTCGATCTTTGCTTTCTGGACAGGTCGATATCGACATCAGGGTGGTTGATATCGACTGGTTTGGTCGACCTTAGGGGAGTCTGAAGCTGAGGTCGATTTCTAGAGGGGTCGGCATCGGTGGGGTGGTCGATTTTGACCTGTTCACTTGATATCGAGTTCCTCTCTGGCTTCGTTCTGTGCTTCGTAGTGGGCTCGACATCGACTGATGGTTCGATGTCGACAGGGCCCTCGATATCGACCTGGGGGTTGACATCGACTGCGTCTCCGGTGACTTCTCCTTCACTCCTTGGCTCGTGCAATGTGCGTCCACTCCTTAGATTGATAGCGGCTATGTGCCCGGCTTGCCCCCTTGGATTTTCTTGTGGTTGTCCAGGGAGTTTGCCGGGTGGCGTTGGAATTTGGGCCGCCAGTTGACCTAGTTGGTTCTCAATCGTCTTCTTCCAAGCATCCATCTCCCCCATTCGGGCGTTGAGGCCCTGAAGTTGGTTGTGGATAGTGCTGCTAGATTGTTGATTTGCAGCCTGTTTCCTCCTCATCTCATCAAGGATGAGTTGGACGTCATCCCGTCGTGGTTCTCTCTCTAGATGGCCTGGAGCTCTATAAGGTGGAGGATCCCTGGGGTTGTATTGGGGTGGTTGATTTCCCCAGTTTTGGTACCCCTGGCGATTGGGATTCCTCATGTAACGCGCTTCCTGGTGAGTCTCCGCTAGTTGTACTTGCTCCGTATGGGGGCATTCAGTGGTGATATGCCCGACGGAGCCACATTCGGCGCAGGGTTGGTTGGCGCAGAGGAATTTAACTTGTTTTTGAAACCTTTTGAGTTGATAGTGCATGAATTGATCTCTGACGTCGGGATCAATTTCCTTGGAGGGCTCATAAAGTGGCATAGATGGGGAAGGCCTTGAGTCAGAGGCCATAGGAGTCCCAGAGGTGTTGTCAAATTCGACCAACCTCTCTATAGTATCCCAAGCTTGTTGTGGTAGGAGCTCAAGATACCCATAAGAGGTATATGTGTTGATCCTCTCCTTAGTTGCTACGTCCAGGGCGTTGTAGATGATCTCCTGGATGACGTAGGGTGGTTGCCCATGCGTAGGGCAGGACCTTAGTAGTCCCCCAAAGCTCTTAGGGTCGGGGTGAGCCCGACGTTAGCCATGCGTGTTCGAGGTAAGTATTAGATGTTGATATCGTTGTGTCTATATCATCTCCTACAATTCTATGTTTAGTCCTAATCGAAAGAAAAGGGATTCATGCTAACAACTTGAGTTATAAACATAAAATTAGTAGAGACAATTAGGTTTATTTACAAGAGTAACCCTAAGAGTTGGTGTACGGCGAAAGCTTGTCCCTCGGGTGAAATAGCACAATTGTCCGTCTTATTTATCTTATCGCATGCATTGGTTAACGTTGTGGTAAACCCTAATCCCAGGAGTTGCTTTTTAAATATTTTATAATTCATCAAAAACCTCTGTCTTATTTCTGATCATCGCTCCCTCATCCATCCTAAAGTCTTCGGCCTTTCTTTGCCGACACAAAGAACTAACCCACTGCAGGAAGACATCGATATCGACCCCAGAAGTCGATATCGTCCACTGAGTTCGTCGACAGTTTTTTGAGTCGACTACGATCATCACTACGGAGTTTACTGAACATCGATATCGACCCCAGATGTCGAAATCGACCCTTCTGTATCAACTGGAAGACTTCTGAGCCAATCGATTTCGTGGACTGACATCGATATCGACCCTTTCCAAATGATATCGACTATTTTTTTGTCTCTGCAGGTCTTCTGTTGCAGAAAGGATCGACAGCCGAGGTCGACATCGAGCTCCAAGGTCGAAATCGAGGCTTCTGGTCGACGCAAGACGTGAGATTTCCAATGCTACTAGGATCCCGCTGACACGCCTCCTCGTGTATCGATCCTGACTACCCTTCCACTACAACGGGAGGAAGTCTTGTAATTATTTGCATAGGCTAGGAGTTGGTTTACATTTATACATCTTTATTATTTGTAACTTAAGAACATGACATTCCTCCTGCTTAACAAATTGGCGCCGTTGCCGGGGTGGCAATCAATCGCGCCCTAGTAGTCTATCTCACGTCTCTATCTAGTTCGGTTTGGCAGGTGTATGCGACGCGCTGATCGCCCACCTGAATTGGAAGGAGTAGACGACCCTGAGCGCTATTTCTACCTAAGAGCCCAAGCTCAAAGAATAATGGTAGACAACGCGAACCAGGCTGAACTTATTGAGCAACTAAGGAAGCAGGTTGAGGACTTAACAACTAGAGAGGCGGCACTTAAGGAGCGTGCTGACAGGGAGGAGGAAGGCCGGAGGCAAATAGAAGCCCAAATCAATGCCTTCCCTCGGAATGCAAAACAATACATGCACCCCCCGCTCACAGTGCCTGAATCGGCGATTCTTATCCATGCGTTTAATTTTGAAATCAAACCTAACTTCCTTACTGAGATTAGAAGGCATCAATATGAAGGGAAACCTAATGAATGCCCTATGGCACATATATCTACCTTCTTAGACCTCTGTGATACTATTGTTGACGGACAAAGTCTTGAGTATGTCCAACTAAAAGCCTTTCGCTGGTCTCTTACAGGAAAAGCATTGCAGTGGTTGGGGAGCTTAGCCCCAAGATCGCTCCGCACCTGGAATGAAGTCAAGGATGCATTCCTCAACAAGTTCTTCCCTCCTTCTAAGACGGCGTTGATCCGACAGAAAATCACGGCTTTCTAACAAAAGCCTGGTGAGGCTCTGGCGACTGTTTGGGAAAGGTTTAAGGACCTACTACGATCATGCCCGACGCATGGCCAACCACCGTACGTAATTCAGGAGATCATATACAATGCTCTTGACGCTGCAACCAAAGAGAGGATCAACACCTACACCGCCTATGGCTACCTTGAACTCGCTCCACAAGAGGCTTGGGAGACCATAGAGAGGTTGGTGGAATTTGACAATACATATGGGACTCCTGAGGCTTCCGACACACTATGATCGTCGAGGCCTGCCCCATCTATGCCATTATATGAACCCTCCAATGTAATCGATCCGGACGTAAAGGAACAATTTCATAGAGATCAACTTCGAAAGCTCCAAAAGCAAGTGAGTTTCCTTTCAGTGAACCAAGATTGCATTGAATGTGGATCACAACGGCACACCACCATCGAGTGCCCCCATGCTGAGCAAGTGCATCTAGCGGAGACTCACCAGGAGTCGTGCTACATGAGGGGTCCCAATCACCAATATTGGGGAGACCAAAGGTTCCATCAACCACAAAGGAACCCAGTTAACCCTAGGGACCCCCCGCCTTATAGAGCTCCTGGGCACCCGGAGAGAGACAAAAAAAAGGATGATCTTCAACTTGTGCTAGATGAAATCAGGCGAAATCAAGCTAAGAATGATCATTCCAACAATGCTATCCATTCTCAACTCAATTCCCTTACCACAAGGATTGGGGAAATGGATATTTGAAAAAAGAACGTAGAGACCTAACTGGGTCAATTGGCAGCACAAATCCCTAGACCGTCCGGAACGTTCCCTGGGCAACCAACTACAAATCCTAAGGGGCAATCCGGGACGGGCCATGTCGCAGCCATGCAATTAAGGAGTAGCAACAAAGTATAAAAGCCACGAACGGAATCGAAGAAAGCAGCAGATCCAGTCGACATCGACAGACCAGTCGATGTCGAGGATGAGGTCGATATCGACCCCCAGGTCGACCCCTAGGTCGATATCGAGGCCACTGCAGAGCCATCAATGCCACAACAGAGGTCGACATCGACCATTCCAGTCGATATCGACAAAAGCCCAGTCGACATCGATGTCCAGCAGGCCCCTCCGACCACCGTTTTGGCCCCTCCACCAAAGAAGACGTTGCCATTCCCATCCAAAGCATTAGAGGATCCCACCAAAGGTAAGTTTAGGCGCTTTGTAAAAATTCTTCAAGGTCTTAACATTACTATCCCTCTTACAGAAGCCCTAAGCGAGATGCCTGCCTATGTACGATTCCTGAAAGACATCCTGAGCAAGAAGAGATCCATGGCAGAGATCGCAGAGGAATGCTAAAAAATGGACTTCCCAGAGAAAAAGAGTGATCCAGGGAAGTTTGCAAATAAAGCCCTATGTGACCTAGGGGCAAGTGTAAGTCTCATGCCTCTCTCTATTTGGCAAAAGGTAAACATTGGCGCCCTTGAACCTGTGGACATGAAACTCTATATGGCTGACAACTCATTCGTCAAGCCCACAGGTATAGTTGATGACGTTCCTGTAAAGGTAGGTAAGTTCTTTGTGCCTACTGATTTTATTGTATTGGAAATGCCTGAAGATCCTATAGTGCCTATTATCCTTGGTACGCCTTTCTTAGCTACTGTTGATGCCAATATCAATGTACGTCGAGGATTACTAACCTTTACTATAGGGAACGAAGTAATAGAATTCTCTTTCAACCCGACCATGAGCGAAACAAAGCACCTGGAGCAAGTAGTCCTCTCGCCGGCTACGGAAAAGCTTAGAAAATTTTTGTTGGCGAGGACAGAAACAGCAAGCAGGGTCGACATCGACTGGAACCAGTCGATATCGAGTAAAAACATCGAAATCGACCTCCCTTGGTCGAAATCGAGTATGTCAGATTGTTGCCAGGAGCTTAAGTATGGGGTCACAGAGGTCGATATCGACCCCCACATGTCGATATCGACCATCCCTCAACCCGAAGATTTTTGTTTCGGGCCCAAACAGGTAAAGCCCTGGTATAACTTCTAACCCTCCTCTGTCCCTTATTGATGAATCAATTAAGCCAATTATTGATAATTCTACTAAAGAGAGGGTCAAAGCTCCATGGTTTGCCTATATTGCTAAAGTTAGGTCAAGAAAGAGGAGGCAAGCACCCAAAGAAGAACCTAACAATGAAGAAGCCTTGGTCGCCGAACTTAGATACTATCAAAAGGACCTAGATGATCCAGGAGAAGGCTCAAGCTCAAAGGGTCCCTACATAAAAGGGTCGTAAAGATTTGATGGAGAAGTCGGCCTAGCGACTCAAAACTCTAGAGCATGTACATAAAACCTTTAAATGTTTCGCATAGATGGTTTTTAGGGTTTTAAATTTTGTATTTTTAAACTTTTAAAACTGTGATAATTCGTGGCTTTATCTATATTCCTAACAAAGATTTCAGGTTTCTAAGCAAAAAGAAATGACGAAGAAGAAAAGAAGCCTCTGCAAAGGCAGTCGAAATCGACCCCCCAGGGTCAAGCCATCTCCTAGAGTTGACATCGAGGACTCAGGAGTGAAAAGCGAAGGTCGATATCAACCATAATCATCGATATCGACCACCACCTGGCAGCCCTTGTCTTCATTTTCTTCCTCGACTTCAACAGATGCAGTCGACATCGACCACTGTACCCGATATCGACCTCTGGCATCGACCCAACCTGAAATCGACCTAAATCCGCATGTTGTGCTGTGAGTTTCTCTCTACCCTTGTTCTTCTTTTTAATACAGTGAGGACACTGTATATTTTAAGTATGGGGTGGGGGAAAACATGTCTTATGGTCATTACTTGGTTTTCTTCTTCGCATTGCATTCATGTTTAAGTTTTTGTTCTTAGTTTTACTTTTATAAAATGTCAAAAAAACCAAAAAAAATAGAAAAATGTAAAAAAAAATGCATATTTACTTCTTCGGTTGTTTTTAAACCCTACTAGATGTCCTATGATGAAAACTCAATAGCTGACTTGATCATGTAAACCCTATGGCATATTTGGATGGTTTAGCCTAAGTCCTTATATTTTTATGTAGATTGTGAACTTGTGATGAAATTGAGCACATATGATCCTAGGCTAAAAAGCAAATCCAACAAAAATTGTCCTAGTGAGAATTTTGGCCTATAGGGAGAACATCAAAAATCCCTCCGCTTTCTTGAGTGAATTTACTCTTCCTATGCATCTCTAAATGTTGTGATAGTTATTCAAAGCCAATGCATATAGATGTTTATGTTAACGAGAATTAAATGATGGAGGCATCTTTTAAGCCAATTTTATCCTCTCTTTACCTACCCTACATTATCCCCGCTTGAAGCCAGAAAATTAGCCTGCGCCTGAAATTGCAAACTCCACAAAATTATCCCTAGCCGAATTGAGCCTGACCCCCATTTGGGAATGGAGACTTAGATTGGCTGGGCTAATGCCTTGTGGAAATAAAAGTGCATATTGTCCAGTTTCGAGCAAGGAAATTATGGGTTGGTATATATTTTCATCTTGTCATATTTTGTAAAGGGATTTATGGCTCAACATATAAATGCAAATATTTTTTATTATTTCCGAGAAAAAAAGTCCGAAAAAAAAGAGAGATGTATATATATAGTGCATGAGCCAAAATCCTTAAGTCTTTTATTCATACAAGTGTTATATTTTTTAGAGGTATATTAGAGTTTGAAAGAAGGGTTGGTAGAATGGTTTACATCTTTTAAGTAGGGCTGGGCTTCCGGTCTGGATCGGACCGGACCGGACCGAAGATTCCGGTCCGATCCAAGACCGGTGGACCGTAATCTCCAAGAACTTGGACCGTGGATCGGACCGAGACCGGAACTTATGGTCCCGGTCTTTACGGTCCGCGGACCGTAAAGACCGGTTGGACCGAAACTTTACAACAACTCTTTTGCAACAGCCCATGTTTGCCCTTTTACAGCGGCCGCTATTCATATTTTGCGTTAAATCAAACACCTGTAAATTGAAAATTCATTCATTCATGATTTGATTTCATTCATGTGTGCTTCATGCATGATCAAAGCGATATTAATTTGTCAAAATACACAAAAAAACCTAGATCTAAAAAAGTGAAAAGAGAGAGGGATGTAACTACTCATTGGCATCGGTTTGAACGGTTAGATGGTGGCTACTGTCGCGGGTGAGCATGCAATGAAAGAGAGGTGGAGAGCACAGTAGGTGAGGCCGTGAGGGTACTGTCGTCGGAAGTGACGGAGTAAGAGAGATGCGAGCGAGAGGCGGTTTGGAGTAGAGGAGGGTGAGGGACTGAGGTTACTGAAACGCGTACACACGGGGAAAAACTTCAAAAAAGGGCACGCTCTTCTTTTTTTTTGAAAGAGAAAGGGAATGCTCTCGGCTTTTTTTTAAATAATAGAGTTTACGGTCCAATACCGGTCCGGACCGGAAATTCCGGTCTGGTCCCGGTCTTGGACCGTAAACCGGAAATAGAAAATTCTTAGACCGGGGACCGGACCGTAATATTCCGGTCCGATCCAAAGACCGTAATTTCCGGTCCGATCCCGGTCCGATTACGGTCCGATCCAAAATTTGCCCACCCCTACTTTTAAGTGCATCTTTAGAGCATATTATATAAAGATAAGTTGGGAAAGAGCATTATAGAAGATTAAGCTTGGAAAGTGCAACATTGAAGAGTTATGGTTTGGATATTGCAAGTGTTGAGATTTAGGAGTCTTAATTCCCAAATTATAAAAGCACCACATAGCCAAATAATTCCATACCCTTAATTTCATACCAAGACCCATTACAACCCCGCCGAATGGAGTCTTCTTCGAAGTCTTCCATTGAGCGAAAGTCCTCCTGATAGTTCTTATTGCATTTTCATAATTGGTTGCGAAGTGGATTGTTATAAATTGCAATGTTTATGAGATTGTATATGGAATTGAGTTGAGAGTTGATCTTCATAGCCTAAACACATGAGAGTTGAGTGCAAACACATTATCATTGTGAGGTTGGATAAAAAATTGCATATGCCTATGGATCGCCTAAATATGTGCTATGACATTAAATTCACTTGCTTTGCTTTGCTACCGCTTATGATGTTGCTTTTGACAAGGGCGAAGACTTGAAGGGTGTGTTGTAGGTATTGGTTATTGCTTGGTTATTACTTGAGGACAAGCAAGTCTAAGTATGGGGTGTTTTTGATGTACATATTTGTACCTCTTTTTATTGCATCTTTTGACTTCTTATTTCATTCGATTTCCAAAGAAAATGTTCAAAAGGATAAAAACTTGTGTAAGAATGGGCTAAAGTACAAGAAATAGAGTATGCATGAGTTTTGAGCTAACTTTGCAGGAATTCGATGAAATCGGAGTCAAAACGAATAAGCCAAGTGAAGCTGAGCAGAGGTCGATATCGACCTGAAGACATCGATATCGACCATAGTTGTCGACACGCCTTCTGAGTGTCGAGATAGACTACACAGACCAACCAGGAAGACATCGATATCGACATACTACATCAATATTGACCTCAACATAGACATCGAGTGGAGCTGAACAAGTCGAGCAGAAACACAGACATCGATATCGACCTCTGTGGTCGATATCGACCCCTTATCTCGACAGAAGATAGACTCGATTTCGAGATGCGGATTGGAAACTTTATCTTCAAGGAGGCACGGACTTATCTCATACTTTTAAGATAGATGACAGCTGAAAACTTATTTATCTTTTAACCTTTAAGTTATTTAAGTTTTATCAAAATAAAAGACCTATCCTAATTGTTTGGATAGAGTTCATAGTTTAGATAAGAGTTACAATCCTTGAATAGCGAGGATTAGTGGCCTATAAATAAAGCCCTAGGGGGCTGGCATTCGATCATCCATCAAAGCATCGAATTTTTAGAGTTCAATTACAATAGAGTTAGAGAGAAGTTTTAAGGTTTGGCGTTTGCGAAAGCCGACGTTGATTTATAAAGCTTCGGAGTTTATATTTTAATACAAGTTTATTTCTTTCAATCAATGATGAGTTCCATGATGAGAAGCGAGTAGTCCCCCAAAGCTCTTAGGGTCGGGGTGAGCCCGACGTTAGCCATGCGTGTTCGAGGTAAGTATTAGATGTTAATATCGTTGTGTCTATATCATCTCCTACGATTCTCTGTTTAGTCCTAATCGAAAGAAAAGGGATTCATGCTAACAACTTGAGTTATAAACATAAAATTAGTAGAGACAATTAGGTTTATTTGCAAGAGTAATCCTAAGAGTTGTTGTACGGCGAAAGCTTGTCCCTCGGGTGAAATAGCACAATTGTCCGTCTTATTTATCTTATCGCATGCATTGGTTAACGTTGTGGTAAACCCTAATCCCAGGAGTTGCTTTTTAAATATTTTATAATTCATCAAAAACCTCTGTCTTATTTCTGATCATCGCTTCCTCATCCATCCTAAAGTCTTCGGCCTTTCTTTGCCGACACAAAGAACTAACCCACTGCAGGAAGACATCGATATCGACCCCAGAAGTCGATATCGACCACTGAGTTCGTCGATAGTTTTCTGAGTCGACTACGATCATCACTGTGGAGTTTACTGAACATCGAAATCGACCGCAGACGTCGAAATGGACCCTTCTGTATCGACTGGCAGACTTCTGAGCCAGTCGATTTCGTGGACTGACATCGATATCGACCCTTTCCAGTCGATATCGACTACTTTTTTGTCTCTGCAGGTCTTCTGTTGCAGAAAAGATCGACAACCGAGGTCGACATCGAGCTCCAAGGTCGAAATCGAGGCTTCTGGTCGATGCAAGACGTGAGATTTCCAACGCTACTAGGATCCCGCTGATACGCGTCCTCGTGGATCGATCCTGACTACCCTTCCACTACAATGGGAGGAAGTCTTGTAATTATTTGCATAGGCTAGGAGTCGGTTTACATTGATACATCTTTATTATTTGTAACTTAAGAACTTGACATTCCTCCTGCTTAACAACGGTCAACCAGTAAGAGAATCGAGAGGGGTGGCTCTACAAGACAATTCACTTCTAACTCGGAATCATTTCAATAATCACCCTCACTAACATACTCAAGTAACCCTCACAGCCGACACAATCCCCGAAGGTAGTTAGTTGACCGACCTAAATTTCTCGTAGAGGACATTGACACCAAGTAAGAGACTCGATAGGAACATCGACGGTGATAATATAAAGTAGGACTCAAAATGAGGAGAAAATGCACCATTCAACCGTTACTAACACACCTAGACGTTTTATGGAACGGACGACGGAAGTGGGGATTATCAAGGAGGATTGAACCATGGGAAGGATAGTTCTGACAAGACGGGGGTTTTGATTATATAAGAATAAGGTTTCTCCTGCTATCCCGTTTGCACAGACATTCATTACATGTTCCAAGTTAAGGCATACCAATTAGTTCACTATCCTAAGTACAATAGCACTCAGCACGGAAGCAACCAACGAGTTTAATATGATCTCTTTTGAAGTTTATAAAAGCACAGAGACGATCTATGCTGCCCTTCTGACCGGAGGGGCAATACCTCACGACCTCCTAACCCATGCTACTCCAACCCTCGGGCTCCTTGGAGTCTTTGAAACCCGTCTATAAAAGAAAGCTAGTATTTTGCCTACCGTTCCCCGAATTCTACATCCATAAGGGATGTCTACCGCTTGGGTCTCTACCCATGAATTCGATCCTAAAGGTCGGTTAGTATAGGGTTAGGTCCAATTAAATTTATTTTGCCCCTTGAAAACATTTTGCAAAACCATTTGAAATCCTTGGGCCATTTTCAAAACCACTTCAACCCATCATACTTGGATTGCAAAACCTGGCTCTGATACCAACTTTGTAACGGCCTTGGATTATGATTCCCAAGTTACATTTCGAGGGACGAAACCCCTCGTGGGATCTTGTGCCCCGAGTACAGGTTGAAGGTTTGAAATCAACAATTTCGCTGTAAAAGTAGGATTTTGCACCAAAAACTGAGAAGGATCGTTGGGATCCCCGGGGTAAGCCCCCTGTACCTGTCCTATGGCCTAAGTCGTAAAATCCATTTATCATACAACCCAATAGAGTTTCCAAAGTCCTACATAAGGTTGCCACGGCGGAGCCTGGCCAAAACATAATCCAATTACTTAAATTCAAATCATTATTAATTTCGTGTAGTCAGAGTCTCAACTCTCTTTGTCCGCCATGTTAGACCCGGCGGTCATGGAGCCAAATCAGCATCAATAGTATTAAGCATAATGGATACCTAAAAACATTAATAATGGGCGGGATCAGATGATTCCCACTTGGGTCTGTCCCTTCTTTAAGGGTGTTGTCCCCACAATATGTACACACATACGCTATATCAAATAATCATACTTCTAGATGCAAGGCGAAATATTAACACACTAGCATGCCCCTAGGATCAGGTGCATAATAACAATAATAATAATAATAATAATAATAATAATAATAATAATAATAATAATAATAATAATAATAATAATAATAATAATAATAATAATAATAATAATAATAATAATAATAATAATAATAATAATAATAATAATAATAATAATAATAATAATAATAATAAGGCCTTATCACAGAATATCAAGTGGTATATCCCTCTCCTACCTCCAGCCCCTTCCCGATATGGCGGAGACTGGCCAGTTCGTGAATGCATTCTATTCCATTATATTCGAATCAGCCCGCATGCCCGACCCGAAATCATATATAAAGCCCGCAGGCAAATCTCGTAATCATGCTCATAATATAAGTAAACGTGGTGCCATATGACTCGAATGACTCAGGACGAGACCCGATGAGACTGGGCCGTCCTATGACCCTAGCAAAGACTCTAGATACTTCACAGATAACGGTCGTTTGTTTACAGATGCATAAAGAAATAGAATGTTCAACGGTCAATGCAACCTAGCATGGTACTACATGGCATGCTTTTATGCATATGCAACACCGAGTATATCATGCACATATATAGCAGGGTTCTATTCGATATGAGTAAACTCCGTCGAGACTTACCTGGCTATGCAGAACAACATAATAGAAGATCCGCCACACATCAATCATAACCATAAAAGTATCACCTAGATAGATAGCAGAATATATATAAGTCTACGTCTAATCATTCAAGCATTCAAGCATACATCAATCAACGAGAATAATAAATATATCACAATTGCCATTTCATCATATCACCACCTTCCATAAGACCACGTCATTCTCATCGTTCCATTCAGCCAGATTAATAAGCTCACAATAATCATATAGCTCAAAAGTCCATTATAACTCATCATAGTTCATAAGGTATAAGTCAAGGGATAACATAACTCTAACATCTCACCATGCCATTAGTCATTCATACATGCCATTAGTTCACACAAAATATGCTATTAGTCAATCAATCATATCATCATGCTAGTTAGTCATTGATCACATAATTCCCAAGTTAGTCCCGAAAACCGTTTTGAAAACCGAGTTTACTAGTTAGAAGTTCCGAACTTGAAAAATGTTCATCAAATCCCTTTTTCGATTCAAATTCCGACAATACCTTTTTAAATCTCCAAGTCCCATAATATTTTATTTGTCTTAAATCACTATGATATTATATCTTTAAATCTTAATAATAATATTTTATAATATTTTAAATACCATTTATCAATCTCTTCCATAAAATATTTTTAAATCCCTTAAAAATACCCAACCATTTTTATTTAATAAAATCAGCCCTTATTTTATTAAAATTACAAGCCGACCCCTTTTATTTGGTAAAATACCAAACCGAGTTCCCCTTTTTCCCAAAATTTCCTAAGGTTTCCAAGAACATGTTAGTACAAGGATTGAACATAAAAATCGAGGATTGAAAGGATTTCTCACCCAAGTTTCTTCTTTTCCTTCGATTTGCTCGTGAAGCTACATTACGCAAGGGTGCCTAGGATTGTTAGGGGATGTTAAAGGTGTGACCTTTGAGTTAGTAGGAGGTGAAAAGAGGGGAAAACGAGCTGTTACCTTCTTGAATCCGAAAATAGAGAATTGAAGGGGATGATGGAATGTGGTTGCTGTTATGGTGTTTTGAAGTTGAAAAAGAGGTGCTTTGGCTGCTGAGATCTCATGGCAAAAAAAGGTAAAAGGAGGGGTGAAAAGTGGGAGCTTTGAAGATAAGGTTTTTGAAACTTTTGGATTAGGTTTTGGTGGAGTCTTCTAGGGTTTGTGTTTGGATTGGTGGTGTGTTGTAGGGAGGCAAAAATCTGATTTTTAAGGAGCCAAAGAGGGCTTTGGGTGAGCCAAAATCGGATGGCAAGGGTTGGGTTTGAAGGTTGCTTTGTCCCATTACTACTTTGGGTGGAGGCAAGGCAAAAAGGTGGAGAAAGCAAATGTGGATCTCTAGCCTCTTTGGGTAATGGGAATCTTTGACCAATTTCAAATATCTCTTGGCTCCATCATGGGTTAGGGTTGTTGGTTTTGGCATGGGAGAGTGAGGGCGGGAATCCTTGTTCCGACGTTGCGAGCTCAAATCTCGAGGTTGGTCTCGAAGTTAGTTTCAGACGTTAGCTTTCCAAATCCCGCTCTCTCTTTCGCGCAATTAGAATTTGAAATCTGAGAATCAAGGTTGCCATGTTAGTTTTTAAAATTTTTTTAGGTCGGAAACCCGCTTCATGAGTTCAAAATCCAAGTTAGCAAGTTTTTCGTTAAATTCCGCTTTTAAATTCATTTTGATTTTCCTTTTTTTGGGAAATTAGGATTTAAAAATCCGAGCCTTCATACTTGTGTTGCTTGCTGGGATTTCACTTTTGCTGTTTTGCTAGCCCGGTAAGTTCCCTCGGGGCTTACTCAGATTGATCAGACTTATCCATGCTTATATGTGCATGATGTACTAGGTGCTGCATTTCGTAATAGCATGCCATGTAGTATCAAGCTACGTTGCACTAACATTTGAGCATACTTATTTTTTATGCGTTTGTTAATAGAACGGCCGTTATCTGTGAAGTCACTAGAGTCTTTGCTAGGGTCATAGGACAGCCCAGTCCCATCGGGTCTCGTCATGAGTCATTGAGTCATATGGCAACACCTCTATTTATATTTCGAGCACGATAATTGTGAATGATATGATGATGAATATGATGATTATGATGAGCATGCTCAAGAATTTGGGCTAATCAGCTTGATCCAAATATTATGGAAAGGAATGCATTCATAAACTGGTCAGTCTCTGCCCTATCGGGAAGGGGGGCGGTGGTAGGAGAGGGATATGCCACTTGGCATTCTGTGCTAGGGCCCTATTTATTATTCTGCACATATATAAACTGCGAGCATGGCTTGTGATGCGGGACCATCCAAGACACCTCCGGATGCACCTATCATATTTGGGGATAGATCTATGACTCGAGCTCGTGAGAATGATGTCATCCTCAAGAGGAAGAAGAAGGCTCCTCCATGCGAGAAGGTCCAAAGGTGCAAGACGTTTTGGGTTCGTGCATGATCATTTGACAGCTTTTCGACGTCTCAGTAAAATGGGTCGTTCGGGGTCCTTATTTATCGGATTAGGTCGTGCCATATCTTGTTGGAATGAGGACGAAAATATCTACAACTTTTCTGTTGAAGGTTTTTCCAGATTCGACCTAGAGCATGGCCGAAAATCACCATCTTTGCAGCTGTCACTGTTTAGATGAAATTCTCCTAAGTATTGGAACTTCATTTATTACTATTTTTAGAGACCTTCTTTGCTTAAGTTATTTTAGGTAATTTAAGGATTTATTTTAATTATTATTTTAATTAATATTTTCATCTAAAATCAGCCCTAGGGTTATAAAGTAACGGCTGATCAGTTTGTAAAACAGACGTCATTCATTATTAAGAAATCTCAGTTTTGTGTTGAAGCAAGACTTGGTGATCCTGGTATCCACGACTCCCCCTCCTTGTGCCTCCAAGTTGTCCGCTTGGTTGTGTAGGGTTGTAGAGTCGGGTTGTGTAGTCGTTGGTGTTTGGTTCCTACCCTCTAAGGAGGCTTGGGTTCTTCATCTCGTTCTACATAGTTCGAATCAGTCCTTATCGGCCGTGTCTTGATTCAATTTCGAGTCTTTATTGCATTCTTGTCGAGTCTTGTGTTTCTTGTTGAGTCGACATCAAGTACCTCACGGTTCTTGTTGTTCTTGTTGCGTTTTGTTTACTTCTTGCATCAATCTTGCTGTGTCCTTTGAGTCTTGTTCGTTTCTTGCTTCCGTTCTTGAGTTTCTTGTTTGATTGTCGAAGATCAGGCCATCCTACGGCTAACCCCGTATCACCTTGTGTGTTAATATTTCTGTCATGCATTAGAAGCATGATATTAGGCTTAGCGTATGTTTGTACTTATATGTGGGGTGCAGCTATGCGGGCTTCGATTTGATCCTATGCCCGCTTTATATTTTTTTAGATATGTCGTATACGCATGATCATTGGCGATGTTGTTTGACTATGTGAGCAGGTTCCTTTTGCATGGCGGAGAGAGAGCGTCTTGAGACTCTGACTTCCCCCGACTATCATGGTTTTTGGATTTTATATTACCTGGACTACGTTTTCACCTGGCTCTGCCGTGGCACACTATGTATCATTTTTAGAATTATGTTTGATTTATATACTAAAAGGGTTTTCAACGCTTAGTCTTAGGACAGGTACATGGGTTTTACCCCGGGGTCTCCAATGGACCTTACGGATTTGGGTGCGAAATCCCACTTTAAATCACTAACATTTGTTTTTCAAACCTTCAACCTATACTAGGAGCGCAAGATCCAACGTGGGGTTTTATCCCTCGAAACGTAACTCGGGAATCATATTCCCAAGCCGTTACAAAGGTGGTATCAGAGTCTGGTTTTGCAATCCGAGTATGATAGGTTGAAGATGGTTTTGAAAATTACCCAATAATTTCAAATGCTTTTGAAAATGTTTTCAAAAGGGCAAAATGAATTTAATTGGACCTAACCCTAGACTCACCCAATAGGAAGCAAACTCGTAGGTAGAGACCAAGGCGATAGACATCCCTTATGGATGTAGAACTCAGGGAATGATAGACAAAATACTAGCTTTTGTTACAAATGGGCCTAGAAGGCTCCAAGGAACCACAGAGGTTGGAGTAACATTGGTTAAAAGGCTGTGAGGTATTTGCCCCTCCGATCAGTCGTCCCTCAAAGGATGACATAGATCGTCTCTATGCTTATATTATATATTCATATGGGACCGAGGGCAATCCCCCTCGAAGGGGATCATATTAATTCGTTGAGTGCTTTATTATTACTCTTGATTCCGTCAGGATAAATCTGCCCCCTGCCCTTGTTACCGCCTACATATATGGGATATTTTAAAAAGTGAACATCTTTATTAGTAGCGGGGTCCGGTGAAAGAATAAGAAACGTGATTTCACTATATTTTTTCCCCGGAACAGGGTGCTTTTGTGCTTAGTGTTAAAATAATCATTCATACAACAATCATGGTCGATACTATACGTGTTTCAGTTGGCCGTGGGGGTAGGGTACGTCACGGCGTGGGACGTCCCCCTTGCCGAGTTGTTGTTGATCGCACCGAGGAGCATGCAGTTGATGATCACACCGAGGAGCGAGCCTCACCACCACCAGTTGATGACAAAGCTTCGGTTCCACTAGCGATGACTATTGCTCAGCTAGAGGCCACACTGTATGATATTCTGAGTGAGCTACGAGGAGGATCTCAATCTACTACACCGACGCCCGAGATTCCAGCTCGGCCAATCGAGCTGGTTGCCAATGCGCACCTTGAGAAGTGCATCGAATGGGTCAAGACGCTGGCTCAGTGCCGCTCGCCGATATTTATTGGAGAGGATGGAGACGATGTTGAGAGGTGGTTCTGTGAGATTGACGGATTGTTCGACCACATCGTTGTACATGCTTCTGAGAGATAGAGACTTGCACCTGACCTTATACGGAGGGATGCTTTCGACCAGTGGTCCGTGTACAAGCTGGATCGAGATGAGTGGACCTACGATGAGTTTAGAGCCCGGATATTGAGAGAGTACTGCCCTCCTGGGATGCAGACAACACATGAGGTATCCTTTCCGCGTGGCATCTACGACCGATCATCCTCTGTATCTGCTATCTTTCGCCAGTTCAAGAAGGAGTTGGTATATTGTGGTCATCTGTGCCCTTCAGATGAGAGTCAGATTCGCATGTTGTCGATGAGGTTGCCATCTGATGTTCTTCTACACGTGTCCAGTTTGGGAGCTGTTGGCTTTGATCGATTCTTGGAGGTCATCTTCATGTATGATCGACATAGGATCTTATCCGAGACTTCATATTCCACTACTCACCCTGAGGCAAAGAGAGCGAAACCAGCTGACACTCGCAGAGACGATAGATTCAGGAGAGGAGGTTATAGAGGAGGATATCATGGAGTTGCACCGAGAGTACCCCTGCCACCAGTTCAGGCTACTATGGAGGAGATGTGCGAGTGAGGAGTATCACTTGACATGGATGTTTTGAGAGAGGTCACTACGTTGCTTCATGCCCGGATCATTCTACTATGCCATGGCACAATTCATGCAACGGACATATATCGTTCCCTGAATGCCCATCATGTTGCCTGAGCATTCAGGCAACGAACATGCTATTGCCTGATTGGTGGTTGCCTCAAGCTCGTTCCCCCAATACTCAAGTGATGAACAAACGTTTGTTCATTGCCTGAGATGGTTCAGGCAACGAACAAACCATTCATTGCCTGAATATGGTCAACGGGATGGGAACCGGATTTTTATCCATTCGGGTGATGAACTTTTGCTATTCAAGTGATGACAAAAGTCCGTCGCCTGAAATCATATGGATATTGTCAAATATCCGAATTTTCAGGGGATGAATACATCATGTTTGTTGCCTGAGTATTGTGGCAATGGATATTCAGGTTCAAGCGACTAGTTTGTTCATCACCAGGTTGTTCAAGCAATCAGTAATACTTTCAATGTTCGTCGCCCGAATCAATTATAGATTTTTTTATTTATATTCAAGCAATTGTTATATGCTATGTTCGTTGCCTGGTAAATTTTATGCTAAAAAATATATATTTCCAATATTGAATCACAATCAGGTCTGCTTATATTCAAGCACATTCAACCAATTTATGGGTTCCTAGTTGCCACATTCAAGCACAAGCACACCTGCTCACTTTCACATTTGACAAATTATGCATTTATATTCACATGCACAAAGTGAAAATACACAATCATTTAGCAAAGCCTACCCTTACACATATTCACAATCAGTTCACAATTTGGTTTCAGATTCACAAACACAAAATCTATACACAAAAGTTCAAGAGTTGTTAGGGGTGTCATTAACGTGAGGACTGTCATTAACCTGGGTGGTTGGTTAGGGATCCTGCGAGTTGCACAGTTGTCATCTGTTGCACGAGCTCCTCCTATGCAGCAACGCACTCTAAATCAGTGGAGTTGGCTCTCCTCGATTCCTCCTCAGCCTTCTTTGCTTTTGCCCCCCACTCCGTCCTCTGTCCAGCAACACTTGTACTTGCACTGGGTGACTCCATAGTGGAGTTTTGCAGATCCTTCTCTTATTCTAGAGCTGGTATGCATTGGATGAAAATGAAAAATCTTTAGACACAATAAACAACTAAGATGAAGAAAAGCCCCATGGGAAAAGATATAGTAAGACAATCTCATACTGAATTTTAATTTAGATTCACGGTGAGAGAAATTATCACTCAGAAACATCATAAATTTCACTTGGAACTCATAAAATCCATCCTCAATTCAATTAATCATTACTCCACCATGTAAGTGCACAAACCCCATAAATATGATGTGAATATCTTGCCATTGTCCAACAACAATAAACATGTACATGTAAACACACATATGGAGAATTTCACTATGCTCAAGTCCTTTCCCAAACTCTACAAGGACTCTTTGATAAACAACAACATGGCATGCTACATTAAAACAAGCAACATCAAAGAATCAAATCGGAACATGTGTCACAAGAGGCATGGGCTAGGATAACTCTCATACGAGCAATGATATATTTCTTAGTGATATATTCTCTGTTGAAACACAAAAAAAAAGATTAAATAAAGGTACTGAAGCTAACTCACTCTTGTATGATTGCAATTAAGCAGCCCTCCCAGAGAGCCTAGCTCATTTATATGAGTGGATCCAAGATTTGTATTTGTTGCTCAGCAAATCTCATCTCCTCCTTGCAAGCAAATGAATTTGTTAACACTTGCAAACATAAATACTAATGTATACATAACTCATTCTGAAGGTAGAAAGGATATCAAGTCTTGTATAGTCTATCTTACTTGTAGATAATTTTTTCTGAGCCTATACAATGTAACTCATATTTTCATTAATAAAATCATTCAAGTATAAAAGCCTTAAATTCTCATCTTTATGCCTTCCCTGTCTTGATAATCAATCCTGGCAAAATACAGAGAATCAAATCCTATCTACAACATCACAACCAAGCACAAAATCATTTTAGTCTAAATTCAAAAGCAGAAAAGGCCCTAATCTACCATAACAACGCAGACCTGGGCAAGATCCTCCTAAACAACAATAAACTGCAGAGTATGCGGACCTCGACGTCTTCTTTTGTCTCGTATCCCCTGGCCGAACAGCAACCCCGGCCTTCGTGAGAGGTAGCAACATAAGACAAGGACATAAGAGGAATGTCGAACTTTTAGCATCAATGCATTCATACAAACACCAAAGAAATAGAAAAGTCAAGCTCTATATTTGGTGTTCACCACTGAATGATGTTAGGAGTGCAGTTGAATGAAATGTTTAAATGAAAAGTCAAATCATACAAAATATCATTACTGGATGTTATTGTTAAAATCTACAAATCATAAAGTAATTGAAAATTATTTTGATATTTTCCCATGTCAGGTTAGGTGGAAGCAAAATGAGTAATATGATGGTATACCGTATAAGCAGTGCAAACTCATTTATATTATACTGGATGATAGAATGTTAGGGACTGAATTATAAGAACCTGATTCTGACTTGGAACTTAGGAAGAGAATATGAGATTAGCCCTTAGAGGTGGATGGTAGGATGATTGGGAAGTTGGGAATGCTTTTGGCTAAACGTCAAACTTATAAAGTTTTGGAACGGTGCTTTATAAAGGATTAATTTGGATTTTTGGGAAAACTAAAACCATCTGACCTTTCCCTTATAACACCCTATGAAGTGAATACAAGTATTTTATGGGGGCACCTATAGACTGATTGCTAAGACCTAGTGGGACGCTATGATGCTTTTTGAGTTATGATATGGATAAGAAGTCGAAATAAGGATGTGGTAGGGGCCCATATCAGATTCTTGCTATGACCTATTAGGGATATTATGATCATGAAAACGATATTCTGGGATGTACATATTTGTACCCTTTCTATTCACACCTTTTGACTTCATATTTCATTCAATTCCTAAAACAAAGGTTAAAAATAATGCAAATTTGTGTAGAATGAGCTAACGTGCAAGAAATAGAGTCTGCACAAGTTTTGGTCTAAATATGTAGGAATTGGAGTGGAATCGGAGTCAAAACGAAGAAGCCAAGTAAAGCTGAAAAGTAGTCGAAATCGACATGATTTCTCGATATCGACTGAAGACCTCGAGATGGACTCTGAGTGTCGAGACAAACCACAAAGACCGAACTAGAAGACCACTCGATATCGAGCAGATGAGTCGATATCGACCTTGCCCTTGAAATAAAGTGGAATAGAGCTTGTCAAGTAGAAACAGAGAACTCAATTTCGACCTGACTAGTCGATATCGACTGGAATGCAACACGGATTAGTTGTGCTTTTCGAGACGCGGATTTAAAGATCTATCATATGAGCCACGGATTATCTTCTTATTTAGATAAATTATCTCTTAAGGGTTGTTTCCTTTTTACCCTAAGATGATTATTAGTAAATTAGATATTTACCTTAATAATGATTTATCCTATTTGTTTAAGGATAGATTTTAACTAGAGGATAGGATCTACTTTCCTTGGCTAGAAATGATTAGTAGGCTACAAATAAAGCCCTAGGGGGCTGGTTTTATTCATTCAATCAAGCAAGATACAATCAATTCAATATAGTCAGAGTAGAGAGAAGATTTAGGGTTTGGCATTTGCGAAAGCCGACGTTGGATTGTAATGTTTTGGAGTTTCATTTAATGCAACTTCTTCCTTTTCAATGAATGGTGTCTTTTGTGATGAAGAGCATGTAGTTTCCCAAAGCTTCTAGGGTCGGGGTGAGCCCGACGTTAGCCATGCGTGTTTGAGGTAAGTATTTGATGTTGATATCGTTGTGTCTATATCATCTCCTACGATTCTATGTTTAGTCCTTATCGCAAGAAAAGGGATTCATGCTAACAACTTGAGTTATAAACATAAAATTGGTAGAGACAATTAGGTTTATTTGCAAAAGTATTCCTAATCATTGGTGTACGGGGAAAGCTTGTCCCTCGGGTGAGATAGCGCAATTGTCCTTCTTATTTGACTTATTGCATGCATTGGTTAACGTTGTGGTATACCCTAGCACTAGGAGCTGCCTTTCTTTATACTTTATACACATAGAAATATGTTCTTTTATCTGTTCATACTTCTTCTCCACTCTATTCGTCTTCGGCCTTTCTTTGCCGACTCTAACCTTTTCTGTAGGACAACTCGATTTTGAGCAATTAGGTCGATATCGACCACTTTGCCCTAAGTCGACTGTTTTTCTGTGTCGATCCTAATCTTTCTGTATCTGCTGCTGAGGTCGATTTTGAGTCATCCACTCGATATTGACTTCCCTGTGTCGACTAGCAGTCTTTTGAGCCAGGTCGACTTCGTTTGCTGACATTGATATCGAACACTCTAGTCGACATTGACTGCCGTTTTTGTCTCTGCATGTCTTCTGTTGCTGTAGAAATCGACAGCCTAGGTCGACGTCGAGTCCACTACTTGAGATCGAGGCTTCTAGTCGACATTCAGGACGTGACTTTGAGGCTATCTAGAATCCCGCTGACACGCTTTCTCGTGGATCGATCCTGACTACCCTTCTACTACAACGGGAGGAAGTCTTGTAATTCTTTGCATGGATAAGGAATTGGTTTGATTTATATTCTATATTTATTAGACTCGATTTCCTCCTTCGTAAGATTGTGAGATCTCATGGAGGCACTTATGAGGTACTTTTGGGATCAATGGCATAATCATTAGACTCACCAATATCAAACTTCATCCCATGTTTTAAAATGATTTTAGTCTCGATGATGAGACTTGTTTTTAGAGGTGGATGATGTAAAGGCTCGTATTTTTTAATCCTAATTTTTTTTCAAAAAAAGGAAATTAAAAATGAATTTAAATCGAATTTAAAACTCATTTAGTGGGTTCCAACCTAAATTTAAAATTTGACGAATGATTTTGTCCTTATATCCCGAGAATTCAAAATAATTATCGGATGGAGATATCCTTTTTCGATTTTAAAAATCAAATTTATCGGGAAAGCGGGATTCGGGGAAACTAACATTCGAAAACTAATTTCGGGATTCGAAATTCGCGTATTCGGGATTTATTTTTGGGTATTGGTTTAACATATTCAACACTCATCCTCACCCACTCCATCACCTATCCATACCCCTTCAAATCTACTCCCTCTCCCCGTCATTCTTCACTCACATCACCATCCTCACCGCCACTCTTCATCATCACCCTTACCAACTCCCATATTTCACTATATTCAGCACCATCACTCCCGCTCTCACATATTCATCATCCATCCTCCTCCCTATCTCCATTCAGCATCATCGTCACCACTCCCACGCAACATCACCTCCACTTCACTTCTTCTTCTTGCTGCCACCATAGCTCATCGTCACTTCACCAGCAGCCGGTACATTGCAGCTAGCAGCCCTGGTCGCCATCGTCCTTGTCGAGAGGCACCAATAGCTCCCCTGTTATCGTGAAGAGCCGAACGCCTCCAATCGAGCCAGCAACAACAACAACCTTTGACACCCCTTTGAGCCACCAGGAGCAGCTGCAGCCCCGTCCTATTCTTCCCCTATTTTCGTGCTCTGAGGTCGATAAGCTTCGACCTCTCATTCGTTTCAAAATCCCATGAAAGAACCCTCCTTTAACCTTCTTTTACTCTTCTAGGTCGACTCGAGGTTCCTCCCTCTTCGACGCAGTGAATCGAGGATCCGACAAATTTCGACGAAGCTCCGACATCCGCGAACCCCTCGGTGAGCTTCGTTCTTCCCTTTCCTTGTCCTATTTTTTGTTGTTCGATTCGTGAGGTCGGGGCGAGAAAGAGTGTGTATGTGTATGTGTGTGCGTGCGTGTGTGTGAGAGAGAGAGAGCGGGCGAGCGCGAGCGAGAACTGAGAGCCATGGGCGAGCGCAGTAGAGCACCGGAGCGGCGTCGAGCTGCAGGCGGGAGCGGTTTGTTTTGAATCAGGAGGAAAAGATGGCCTTGTGGTCCCCTTGCCATATTTATTTATTTGTTTGAAGTTCAAACCGGTTAGGAGTATATAACTACGGGTTCGGTTCGGTTCGATTTGGTTGAGTTTAAATGGGTTCGGTTCGGTTCGATTTGGTTGAGTTTAAATGGGTTTGGTTCGGTTCGAGTTTATTCGTTTATTTATTTATTTAACATTATTAAAAGATTATAATATTATTAAGGATTAAAATATAAAATATTTTTTTGGATATTCTATTAAGGGTCAGTTTTATTCAATAAAAACAGTTGGAACTTTAAAGGATTTGAAAATATTTTTTTCGAAAGTATTTAATAAATGGTTTTAAAATAGGATATAATATTAATTGGGTTTTAAAATATATTGTTTGAGACTTGAAGTGTTAAAAAGAAAATTCAGAAAAGAATTTCAAGGTCGGAAAGGGATTTAATAAATAAATTGAAAAAGGAATTGTGAGAGCAATCGCAAAGGTCGGAACTTCTAACTATTTACCTAGGGATTGGAAGCAGTTTGGAACTAACTTGAGAATCTGACTTGATCGGTGACTGACTAGCATGATGTTCTTATATGTGTGACTAATAGCATGGCTTGTGGTGATTTATTATAAGAGGACTAAAATGTTAAATAATTATGACAAGGCAATAGGATTATGTTATCGCACGAGTTATACCTTATATTTATGACGAACTGTTGGGGATGGATATGCGGATATGATGAATATGAGCATTAGGAATTGGTTGAGTGATATATGGAGAATGATGTGGTCATATGGAACATATGATGCGATGGAATGGCATTGCGATGTATTTATGATTCTATTGAATGATGTGTGCTTTGAGTGATTGAATGGTTAGATGTAGACTTACAAATGTGCTTTGATGTGTATCTAGGTGATACTATTTGATTGTTGTTTTGTTTGCTGGGATTTCACTTTTGCTGTTCTGCTACCAGGTAAGTTCCCTCGGGGCTTACTCGGATTAATCAGACTTATCCCTACGTATATGTGCATGATGTACAAGGTGTTGCATTTCATAATAGCATGCCATGTCGTATCACGATAGGTTAAACTAACGTTTTAGCATACTTATTCTTTATGCGTTTGTAAACAGAACGACCGTTATCTGTGAAGTCACTAGAGTATTTGCTTGGGTCATAGGACATCCCAGTCCTATCGGGTCTCGTCCTGAGTCATTGAGTCATATGGAAACACCTCTATTTATATTTCGAGCACGATGATTATGAACGATATGATGATGAATATGATGATTATGATGAGCATGCTTGCGGATTGGGCTAATCGGCTTGATCCAAATGTTATGGAAAGGAATGCATTCATGAACTGGCCAGTCTTCACCCTATAGGGAAGGGGGGCGGTGGTAGGAGAGGGATATGCCACATGGCATTCTGTGCTAGGGCCCTATTTATTATTCTGCACATATATAAACTGTGAGCATGCCTTATGTGTTAATATTTTCTTTCTACATTAGAAGCATGATATTAGGCTTAGTGTATGTGTGCACTTATATGTGGGGTGCAGCTATGCGGGCTTCGATCTGACACTATGCCCACTTTATATTTTTTTAGGTATGTGTTATATGCATTATTGACGATGTTGTTTGACTCTGTGAGTGGGGTCCTTTTGCATGGCGGAGAGAGAGCGTCTTGAGACTTTGACTTCCCCCAACTATCATGGTTTTTGGATTTTATATTACTTGGACTACGTTTTAACCCGGCTCTGCCGTGGCACACTATGTATCGTTTTTAGACTTATGTTTGATTTGCATACTAAAAGGGTTTTCACGGCTTAGTCTTAGGACAGGTACAGGGGTTTTACCCCGGGGTCTTCAACGGACCTTACGGATTTGGGTGTGAAATCTCACTTTAAATCACTAACGTTTGTTTTTCAAACCTCCAACCTATACTAGGAGCGCAAGATCCAATGAGGGGTTTTATACCTTGAAACGTTACTCGGAAATCATAATCTTAGGCCGTTACAATTATTATACACGAATAATCGCGTGGTACCTATGAATAATTTCTCTGCTCATAAATTATATATATAATTTGTCAGCAGAGAAATTATTCGTAGCTAACAAGCGATTATTTGCATATAATAATGTAATTATTCATATGTAACAAAAGATTATTCGTATGTATGTACATAGGAATAACCACTTAGTATCTATGAATAATGTCACTGTTCACATGTTACTTTCAATCTCAACTATTTGATCTTCTTAATTCAACGCTCCAGATTTGCTCAAAAATTACACATTAAGGCTTGCCTACACAGGATTTATCCTATATTAGGTAATGGATCAAATGTAAAATATCCTTAAGGTGTAAAATTCTCTAAATGGGTCTAATTATAAGTAAATGAGCCTCATTTTGATGGGTAAAAGGTAAATAGACCTAATTTATAAGTAAACGGGCCTAATTTAATTAAAAAAATACCAACCGCATGTGCTTGTTATAAGAGGAAGAATTGACTCAAACAAATTTAAATATAAGTGCAAACAATTCCTTTATCTGTGCAAATAAAATTCTAGACTTCCTCCCGCTATAGTGGAAGGGAATCAGGATCAATCCACGAGGAGGCTGGTTAGTGATGCCTGGATAGAGTCTAAGGTTTCTGCATAAGTCGACCAGTAGCCTCGATGTCGAGGTGGGGAGTCGACATCGACAGGGGCAGTCGATTCCTAGTTAGTGACGTCGATCCGTGAAGATCATGCAGAGAAGAGAAAACAACAGAAGCACTCGATATCGACTAAAGAGGTCGATGTCGAGTAGGGTCAGTGGTTCCTGTCGAATCTTTACACCATCGACGCAGGGTTTGCTCGATGCAGGTGGTCGATATCTGCTATATGTGTCGAAATCGAGTCCGTTCACAGAAGATGTCGAGTGCAGAAAAATAAAGTAAAGAAATAAATAAATAAAATGAAAAAGGCATAATATTTTTGGGTTTTTTGTATAATAAACTAAATGCTCCTAATGTAGGGATTTACCACGACGATAACCATGCATGCATTATGACTTAATTCACATAAAAGATTATGCTTTTCTCATCATCAATTAGGAATATAGAGGCTTTCGCATAAAAACCTAATTGTTTCTACCTTTTCATAATTAGGGTTTAGTCAACTTTCGCAGGCCAAACCTAATTACTATCCAAATTCACATGTATAATCCATTGTCGCTTCATATAAGGTAAATAAGGAATGATCCTAAACTCGCATAAAGGATTGAGTGCGGGGTAGAAGAAGAGATTGCATAATCAAATAGAGAATAAAGCGTACTTACATGGCTACCGCCGGAGTCACCCCGACCCTAGAAGTTGGACGACTACTCGCTCTTCATGGGGGAAAACATCATTGAATAAAAATAGAAACTTTGCATTAAACTTCAAAAGGAAATAATCGTACAACCATCGCCTTCTTTCCCCACTATCTCTCTCTATCTCGCCTTCTCTTTCTCTCTCTCCTTTGGTTGTTTGATTGTTGTGTGTTGGAATGAATAAAAGCCAGCCCCCTAGGACTTTATTTATAGCCTCCTAACCTTTGCTAGCCAAGGATTCGAGTTCTAATCCTCCTAAGATTGCTAAAAGGAAAGTTTATCTAAACTAAAATATATCCTAAAATAAAATTTTGAAATAGGTAATATTCCCTAACATGCTTGGAATATACCTCTAAGATAGATGAATCTTGGTAGATGATAGATGTCTTCGTGGCTAAGCAATATCCTCCAAAGATTCGGCCCAATCCGCGTTTTTCACACGTCTGTAGCACCAATCAATGTCTAGTGGACAGGTCGATATCGAGTGACTTATGTCGAGTCGAGTGGGTTTGGTGTGGTCGACATGGCTTTGGCTCGATCTTCATCTTTTCTCCTCAGTCGATCTCGGGTACTTAGGTCGATATTGAGTAGTTCTATTGAGATCGAGTGCTCTCAACTCGAGATCGAGTTCTTATGTCTTGTCTCGTCTTCACTCCAAAATGCTCCGTTTTCTACGAAATCAAATAAACTTGTGTAGACCTCTATATCTTACAAATGAACTCAAACTACACAAGTTCACTACTTTCCCAACCGGAAAGTATAAATTATGCATGAAAACGGAAAATATGTAATTATTGAACATGATGAAATATACGCACATCAAATCACCTCATACTTAAGCTTGCTTGTACCTTCAAGCAATACTCTTATTGATCATTTATGGGAAGGACAAAAACTCTCAACATTGTAGATCCATTCTTTTATAACCCTACAATCAATTGCCATCCTTGCAAAGGTACTAATGCCATCAAATTCATGCATGTGAATGAAAAGCAACATCTCACACAAAAGGAGGGTTATGCCAAAAACAGAATTTGTAACATAGCATTAATAATCAAGAGGACTTTTATGCGCAATGGTGGAGAGTGGGTAAAAGGTATAGTGGTGGGGTATTTTTGGCAATGTGGTGCTAATCCCGGGAAAAACTTTCAAACTTCTTTCTTTAATTCACTTTCTCCTTTGTGATTTCCACATTCCTTTCCTCATAATGATCTTTGATTTTTTCACTATAATGCTTTTACCTCTCTAACCTTAACGTTGCCTTCTCGCGAGTCGCAAACATGGGTGTCATGAATGGCCCCGGATACTTAGCGCTTCGGATTCCTTACCTTGTGTCCCATCTCACGTGAATTTTATCCTCCGCAAGCAGGGTCAATTCACCTAACTCCTAGCTCACTGGATTTTTTTTCACTCATTAAATTTTCCATTAACAAATTCCTGCCATCAACTTCATAATAACTTCACAATATATCAACCCATATAAAAACTCCAAAATATGACAATCATTTCATAACATAATCTCCCGGATGGGTAAAAAGGTATAAAAATGGGCAATATTTAGAACTTGAGGAGCGAATATGACATTAACCACATATGGCTTTGAATATGAAGTAAATGCTATAAGCATGGGTAAGGGTAAGGTGAATAATGAAGCATGAATGGAAACTAACCTCCTCCGTCCTCTTATCATAAACATGTCAAAAGCAACTTCAAATTTACGTCCTTTCATGGTTTTCTATAAAAAATTGCACTTCATTGAGACTTCCCTTTACTAGGCAATTTAATTGCTATATATCTAACGGATCTACTTTTGCATCATCGAGCGTTGTAACTAATTCCATGACACTTATTCAAAATTTTCAATGGGTGTACTTTTTCTCAAAATATGTATGAATTTAAAACTTTATGCTCATATGAGAATATGTATATGATGCAAATATGTAAGAACTAACTATGTGTCCAAAAACAAGACTTTATACATTTAAACTAACAATTGAGCAATTGAAATAAGGTAAACATGCTTTTACCCCACCCCATACTTAGATCCTAGAGTGTCCTCACTTTGAAAAAAAATAAGAAGTGGAATCAAAGAGAACTTACTAGAAAACATCGCAACGACTCAAATCAGGGACGTCTGCAGGGGAGGTCGATTTCGACTAGTTGTGTCGATATCGACTTGTTGTTTCAATGTCGATCTTCTGCTTCGACTCAGGATGATCAAAGTGTCGATCACAGTCGCTCCTTCGATTTCCTATGGTCGATATCGACTGGGTATGTCGATATCGAGTGCTTTTGTAGATTCCTTCCGTACCTGAAATTCTTATTTTTTCTCACCAAACCCTAAAAGTTCAAAGTTTTAAAGTTTTTAAACCCAAAGCAAAACCAGAAATTTAAAACCCTAAAATTTTAAAAACTCTATGTACAAGCTCTAGATTTTATAGTCGCTAGGCCAACTTCTTCCGCGCTTTTATCTAAAGAGGCATATGTAGGGACCATATTGCTCTCATGTCCTCTTCAGGGGCCTTCAAGCTCTACTTTGAACACCATCCCTTTCTTGTCTTTGAGTTCCAACCTTCCTAGATGGACCTTGTAGATCGTCATTAGTGCTCCCTTCCTTCCATCCTTTCTTTTGCATCCCAGGGCATTGCATTGCTCCATAAGCACCTTGTCGCCTGCCTTGTATTCGCTTATTGGCTTACCTATCATGTTAGTAAGGCATACAAACAAGGATACTCACTTCATAGGGACATTATAATTATGCTCTAAGGGAGGAGGATCTTTACCTGGACTTACCATCGAGTCCGTTTTTCTCTGAGGGATCACTCGATATCGAGTCCGGAGGTCAACATCGAGTTTCTTCTTCTCTGGGTCTGTAGTCGATGGAGGCAGATCGAATAAGAGGAGTCGATCTCAAGTGGGTCCAATTGATATCGACTGGCCCTAGTCGATCACGAGTACAGTGTCAACCTTATACTTAGCTTTTGGCACTCGATTTGGCTCCAGTGTACACGAGATCGACTGGGTTATGTCGACATCTAGTGCTTTTTCAAGCGCCTCTTCATCATCGGCTTGGTGCAAAATCTCCAAAAGCTCCTCCATTTGGGCCTCCATGGCCCTCTCTTCTAGCTCTTCATCGGTCAAGGCCCTCTTCATTGGTTCATCATATGGGATAACTCTCCCTATTGCATGCATCGGCTTGACCTCCATTCGATTCACCTTCTTCATTGTAGGGTTGAAGGAGAACTCGATGACCTCATTGAAAATGGTGAATGACACTAGTCCCTTCCGCACGTTGATATTGGTGTCGACCGTATCTAGGAACGGCCTCCCTAAGATGATGGGGCAAGTAGGAAACTCCGCAATATCTAGGACAATAAAATCAGTAGGCACAAAAAACTTACCCGCCTTTATTGGGACGTCATCGATGATGCCCGTAGGCCTTACAAATTTATTATTGGCCATGTAAGTTTCATATCAACAGGCTCCAAGGCTCCAATGTTGATTTTTGACCATATGGACAAAGGCATGAGGCTCACGCTAGCCCCTAGGTCGCTGATATGCGCTCAATTTACCATGTTTTTCATCAACTTTTACTTCGATTTTTGTTTATATTTGCATTCATATTGGTTGGGAAAACATAAGATTTGTGTCGCTTATGTTTATTTGCCAATTATGGAGGTCTACACGAGTTCTTGTGTTATTTCACAAAAATTGAAGCAAAATCAGAGCGATTTGAAAAGAGAAAAGAAGTTGGAAAATCACTCGAAGTCTGCTGAGGAGTCAAAATTGACTGAGTGACTCGACATCAAGTGCAACTGAAGACTAGAAATTGAGCCAGGAATAGAACCACTCTACCCAACACAGACTAGTCGATTTCGACTTAAGCTGGTCGATATCGAGTGCCCCAAATCGAGTGAAGTGATAGAGATCGAGTGCAGAATCCGAGATCGAGTATAGCTGGCTCGAGATAGAAGAGAAGTGGTCGTTATCGACTGAAGCTGGTCGATATCGAGTGACTGACAAGTGGGAAGGAATCGAGTTCCAAATAAATATGAAATATAATCTAAACCAACTCCCTGTCCAAGCAAATAAAATTACAAGAATCTCTCCCGATGTAGTAGTAGGGTATTCAGGATCGAATCCACGAGGAGGTATGTCAGCGGTTCCTAAGCTCGCAATCACGTTCAATTTCGACTCCAAAAGATCACATGATATCGAGTAGATCAGTCGATATCGGCTACAGTTCCAGTCGATTTCCAGCAAATTCCTACAAAATACAAAAGCAACAGTCGATGTCAAGTGGGGCACTCGATATCAGGTTAGCCACTCGATATCGACCTCTACAGTCGATTTGGAGTCTTCACAGAAACTGTAATAAAAACACTGATTTTATAAACTTGAATACACTCAATACACTCAAAAACCTCCAAGATCGGGGATTTCATGCCACACCGATAACCATATAAGCCTATGCCAAATTCATGAAAGATTATGCTTTTTCGTCAAATAACTTTCGTTACTAACAATTAGGTGATTTAGAGGCTCTCGCATAAACCCTAAGAGTTACTATCCAATTTCATAATTAATCCAAATTCACAAAAAGATTGGCTTTCACTTCAATAATGCAAATAAGGATCTCTTACTACTTTCGTAACAGAATCATGCATATAGGATAGAAGACGAAATCGCATAAAAATCATACCTTTAATGAATAAACTTACATGGCTATCGTCGGGCTCACCCCGACCCTAGAAGTAGGGGAACTACTCGTGCTTCATAGCCATAAACATCATCATCATTGTTGGAAAATAAACTTGAATTAAAATTGCAAACTAAAGATTACAGCCGAACAAAGCAAAAACCCGCTCTCGCTTCCTCTTTCTTCACTCGGCCACTCTCTCTCTCTCTATACCTAAATCTCTTCGATACTGAATGCTTGAATGTTGGATGTGGATTGGATGATTAAAAACTCAGCCCTAATGGCTCTAATTATAGACTTCAAAACCCTGCTATCCAAGGAGAAGAAAATCTATCCAAGGAGAAGAAAACCCTGCTACCCTAAAGGATAATAAGTCTGATAAGAAAGATAAAAGATCCCGACTTAATGTAGAAGTAAACTCCTTTGGATAAGATTTTATCAAAAACTATCGGATCTATCTGCAGCGTCACACGATATCGACTAGCTTCAGTCGATATCGACCACTTCTCTTCTATCTCGAGCCAGTTCTACTCGATCTCGGATTCTGCACTCGATCTCTACCTTTTACTCAATTTGGGGCACTCGATATCGACCAGCTTATGTCGATATCGACCAGTCTGTATCGAGTTGCATTGTTCTTCTCCTGGCTCAATTTCTGGTGTTCGAATTCCACTCGATGTCGAGTCACTTGGTCGATTTCGACTCCTCAGTAGACTTTGAGTAATTTTCCAACTTTTCTTCTCTTGTCCAAAACGCTCCAATTTTGCCTCGATTTTTGCGAAAGAACACAAGAACTCGTATGGACCTCTATATTTGGCAAATAAACATAAACTACACAAATCTTATGCGTTCCCAACCAATATGCATCAAAATATTGAAGAAATTGAAGTAAAAGTATATGAAAAATATGGCAATTTGAGTGCACATCAAACACCCCATACTTAAGCTTGCTTGTCCTCAAGCAATACTTTAAGCGGTCATTCAGGGGAAGAAACTAAAACCTCAACATCATATATTCATTGTTATATGTCCCTACATTCAATTTCCATCCTTGAAAAGGTACTAATGTCAACAAATCCATGCATGTGCATAAAAGCAACATCATACTAAAAAAGGAGGTATATGCGCAAAAACAATTTCGTACGACAAAGCATTAATAATCAAGAGGACTTTTGCAAGCTTATGGAGAAGTAGATTGGTAAAAGGCTAAAGGTGGGCTAATTTTTTGTCATGTGGTGTTAAATCCGGGGAAATAATCTTTCTTTCCAAACTTTCATTCCACATTTCTTCTTTATAATATTTATCACCTTTCGCTCTTCGCTCAATGCTTTTTTTTTTACTATAATGCTTTTACCTCTCTAACCTTAGTACTGCCTTCTCACGAGTCGCAAACATGGGTGTCATGAATGGCCCCGGATACTTAGTACTTCAGACTCCTCACCTTGTGTCACATCTCGCCGAACTAACATCTCAACAAGCAGGGTCGATCTACCTTTATCTCCTGAGGTGATCGAATTTTTTTCTCCGTCATAAATTTTCCATAATTTCAAATTTCTTTCATTCCTACCCACAACTTCAATAATAATATGCACAAACTCTATATAACAACTCCAAAGATGACATCCATTCTCAACATAGTCCCCGGATGGGCAATATGTAATGTATGTGGAGCAATAATGATGTAAGGCTCATATATGGCTTTTGTAATGAAAATATGCATAGGTAAGGCTAGGATATGAAATTAAGCACATGTATGGAAAATATAAAGTCCTCCATCATCTTATCATGCACATGTCAAAAGCAACTTCAGATTTTACCTCTTTTTCATTGTTTTATCTAAAAAATAGCACTTCATTGTGACTTCCCTTTACTAGGCAATTTCATGTTACATCTCTAATGAATCTACTTTTGCATTGTCCAGTTCAATAAAAGCTTCCATGTGCCTTATTCAATTTTTCAAATTTTTTGATGGGGGTGATTTTTTTTATATGATGCATAAATAAATATATCTAAGGTATCTATCTGAAAAAGTATGCATAAACATGAAAAAGAAATATGCAATATGCGAAAAAACGTGTAAAATATGCAAGTAACCCTTTCCCCCACCCCATACTTAAAGATTACAGTGTTCTCACTGTATAAGAACTAGGGTTAAGAAAGAAACTTACTAAAAATTAGCGAAAATCAGGTGCTGAAGACGTCTGCAGGGCTAGTCGATATCAGGTTATCCAGTCGAAATCTACTAATTTCACTCGATTCCTGGTGCTTCTAAGCTTCAGGATGAGCCTCTGTCGATCACAACTTCTCCAAATCGACTTGCACAGTCAATATCGAGCACTATACTCGATTTTGAGTCATCTTTTGCTCTTCTTCTTTTTCCTGAAATTCATTAGAAAATAAAACAAAAGGCAAAACTAAAACATAAAGTGTCAAAATATCCAAAAAGATCCAAATCCTAAAAACTAATTGTCTTGTTACGAGCTCTAGACTTTATAGCCGCTAGGCCGACTTCTTCTTTCATGCTCCTAAGGTGGCATCTGTAGAGCCCCTGTAGCCTGGGCCTCAAATAGTTCTCCATTCTTGTCTCGCAGTTGCATCCCACCTGGATGGATCTTGTTCACTGTAAAGGAACCCATCTTCTTTGTTTTGAACCTACTCGGAAACCAATGATCTTTTTATTTGGAGACATACACTTTATCTCCTACTTCTTAGTTGCTCGGATCATCACTGGACACCCTGCACAAGCGCACATAGCAAGGCAAACCTCTCCCAAATATAGATAAATCCTTTATTGAAATGGAGAAAGAGGAATCCATACCTTGGCTTAACTTTTCTATCTGTGAGTCCAGTCGATATCGACTAGTGTCACTCGATATCGACTTTACTTCTGCTCCTGATGGTTCTGTCGACGTGGGGGAATTCGGCTCGACATGATCAACTCGATATCGACTAGGGTTACTCGATATCGAGTGACTTTTCTCTCCTTCAGCTTCTGGTTCAGTCGATGTCGGCTTTGAAATTTGGTCGATTTTGAGTGCTGCACTCGATTTCGAGTTGTCTGCTCTGACATCGACCCCATACATAAAACCTAGCACAGAATCTTAAATAGTGTTAGTCGATATCGACTTACCTGGTTCAATTTTGGGTGGTTCTTTTGTTCCTTCGTTCAAGATTGCCACGATTTCCTCCACTTAGGCTTCTAAAGCTCTATTCTCTAACTTTTCGGGGGTCATATTTCTTACGTTAGCTTCCCCGCATGCGATGTAAACACCTTTGATTGATTTTACCTCCATAGGCCCTTCATTCTTCTTCATCGTCTTGTTGAAGGCGAACTCTATTACTTCATCACTGATGGGGACTAAGAGCAATCCCTTTCCTATGCTTATGTTTGCATCGGCGGTTGCTAAGAAAGGCCTTCCTACAATAATTGGACAAGTAGGGTCCTTTGCCATATCAGCAACTAGAAAATCAGCAGGGACAAAAAACTTACCTACTTGCACTAGCACATCTTCTACCAGGCCTGTTGGAATGACCATCGTGTTGTTTGCCGTATAGAGTTTAGCATCCACAGGCTCTAGGGCACCAATCTTTACCTTTGACCATATTGTTAGTGGCATAATGCTAACACTAGCCCCTAAATCACATAATGCATTAAATCGGTGTTGACCTAAGCCTATAGTGATAGCAAACTTACCTGGGTCTAGCCTCTTCTCTGGTAGCTCTATCTTACTGCATTCCTCTGCGATCTCAGCAATTGATTGCTTCTTACCTAGTGTCTTTAAGGAACCTTACATAAGATGGCATCTCATGAAGAGCTTCAGTTAATGGAATTGAAACATTGAGCCCTTGAAGCATCTTCACAAAGCGCTGAAATTTCTTTTCCACCGAGTCCTTTAAAGTTTTCTTAGGGAATAGCAGCACCTTCTTTTTCATTGCAGCTGGAGTTGAGTCCATATCGGGTAAGGTCTTGTCGATATCGACTGGAGGAGTCGATTTCTGGTGATGCTCAGATTCTGTATCGACATCGAGTAAAGGGGTCTCGATGTCGACTGCATCTCGGTCGATATCGACTGGAGTCATCGATATCGAGTCATCTTCTGTGGTTTTCTCCTCCGCTTTATTCTTGGGCGTTCGCAGCTGACACCCACTCCTTAGATTCATAGGCGCTATTTGACCAGTAGTTTTGCCCTTAAGATTGGGCACAGTAGATCCTGGCAGCGATCTTGACGGTTTGGGGATTTGTTCAGCCAATTGACCCATTTTGGTCACCATGTTCTTCTTCCAAACGTCGATCTCCCCGAGCCTAGAGTTGATGATATGCTGCTAAGTATGCACTGAGTTATAGGCTTGTTTAAACTCATCGTGGTTCCTCCGCATCTCATCAAGGATGATCTGCAGGTCATCTTTCCTTCGTTCCCGCTCAGGGTGCCCAGGTGCTCTATAAGGTGGGGGATCCCTTTGTTGATGCTGAGGTTGCTAGAACCTTTGATCACCCCAATACTCCTGATTGCCCCCTCCATAGGGGCATCTCATCCACTTAGCTTCCTCATGTGTCTCCGCAATGCTGACTTGCTCAAGATGTGGGCAGCCCTTGGTGTTGTGCCTAGTAGACCCACATTCCTGGCAAGCTTGGTTGTTGGAGAGGAACCTAACTTTCTTTTGTAGGTGGCGTGTCTGATCATTGTTGAATTATTGCCGCACATCAGGATCGATCTCCTTTGGAGGCTCATAGAGTTGTATTGATGGGGCAGTCCCTGAGTCATAGGCCGCAGCAGTCCCATATGTGTTGTCGAAGTTGACAAGCCTCTCAATTGTGTCCCAGGCCTCCGTAGGTGTATGTTCAATATACCGATAAGAGGTGTATGAGTTGATTCTCTCCTTATTCGGTGCATCAAGTGAGTTGTAGAAGATCTCCTGGATGACATAAGGTAGTTGCCATTGTGTAGGGAGTGATCGCAATAGGTCTTTAAAGCGCTCCAATGCCTGCGCCAATGTTTCGCAATGGTGGCATTGTGGTCCTCAATCTCCTTCCTCAATCTCTCAATGAGTTGAGCTTGTGTCTCGTTCTCCGCCATGATTCTGATTGCTCTGTTTCGAAGGAGGAGGAAACGTTCGGGCTCGTCAAGACATTCTAAGATAGGTTCGCGATCAGAACGTCGCATAAACCTATGAAATCAGCACGAGAAAAGAATGTGAGAAAAGATTAGGGCGCGATTGATTGCCTCCCCGACAACGGCGCTAAAATTTGTTAAGTGGAAGGAAAACTAGTTCCAAATAAATATGAAATATAATATAAATGAACTCCCTGTCTAAGCAAATAAAATTACAAGAATCCCTCCCGATGTAGTAGTAGGGTATTCAGTATCGAATCCACGAGGAGGTATGTCAGAGGGTTCCTAAGCTCCCAATCACGTTCAATTTCGACTCCAGAGATCACTCGATATTGAGTAGATCAGTCAATATCGACTACAGTTCCAGTCAATTTCCAGCAAATTCATACAAAAGAAAAAAGCAACAGTCGACGTCGAGTAGGGCACTTGATATTGGGTCAGCCACTCGATATCGACCTCTGCAGTTGATTTTGAGTCTTCGTAGAAACTGTAACGTAACCAAATCTGTCAAAAAAGAGTCCGGAGAATTTGAGAATGATGAGAGAAAGATGAACAGAATAAAAACACTTATTTTGTAAACTTCAATAAACTTAAAAGATTGGCTTTTTCGTCAAATAACTTTCGTTACTAACAATTAGGTGATTTAGAGGCTCTCGCTTAAACCCTAAGAGTTACTATCAAATTTCATAATTAATCCAAATTCACAAAAAGATTGGCTTTCGCTTCAACAATGCAAATAAGAAGCACCTACTACTTTTGTAGAAGAATCATGCATAAAGGATAGAAGACGGAATCGCATAAAAATCATACCTTTGATGCATAAACTTACATGGCTATCATCGGGCTCACCCCGACCCTAGAAGTAGGGGAACTACTCTCTCTTTATAGCCATAAACATCATCATCATTGTTGGAAAAAAAACTTGAATTGAAATTGCAAACGAAAGATTACAACCGAACAAAGCCAAAACCCGCTCTCGCTTGCACTTCCTTGACTCAGCCACTCTCTCTCTCTATACCTAAATCTCTGCGATATTGAATGCTTGAATGTTGGGTGTGGATTGGATGATTAAAAACTCAGCCCTAATGGCTCTTATTATAGACTTCAAAACCTCGCTATCCAAGGAGAAGAAAATATATGTTATTCCTAAGATAAAACTAAATAAAGTAAATAAATAAAATCACTTTAGGTAAATATGAATTCAACCTAAAGGATAATAAGTCTGATAAGAAAGATAAAAGATCCCGACTTAATGTAGAAGTAAACTCCTTTGGATAAGATTTTATCAAAAACTGTCGGATCTGTCTGGAGCGTCACTCGATATTGACTAGCTTCAGTCGATATTGACCACTTCTCTTCTATCTCGAGCCAGTTCTACTCGATCATGGATTCTGCACTCGATCTCTATCTTTTACTCGATTTGGGGCACTCGATATCGACCAGCTTATATCGATATCCACCAATCTTTATCGAGTTGCATTGTTCTTCTCCTGGCTTGATTTCCGGTATTTAAATTCCACCTGATGTCGAGTCACTTGGTCGATTTCGACTCCTCAGTAGACTTCGAGTAATTTTCCAGCTTTTCTTCTCTTGTCCAAAACGCTTCAATTTTGCCTCGATTTTTGCGAAATAACACAAGAACTTGTGTAGACCTCTATAATTGACAAATAAACATAAACTACACAAATCTTATGCTTTCCCAACCATTTTGCGTGAAAATATAGAAGAAATCGAAGTAAAAGTATATGAAAAATAGTTAAATCTAAGCGCACATCAGTGACACTGCAGAAAGATCCGACGGTTTTTATAGAATCTTATCCGAAGTGGTTTACTTTCTACATTAAGTCGGTGATATTTTATCTTTTTATCAGACTTTATATCCTTTAGGGTGAATTCATATTTACCTAAAGTGATTTTATTTATTTACTTTAGCAAGTTTTATCTTAGGAATAAGATAGATTTTCTTCTCCTTGGATAGCGACGTTTTGAAATATATAATTAGAGCCATTAGGGTTGTGATTTGAACCATCGACAATTCAAGAAATAGAAAAAAAAAGTTTTCAATTCAGTAGAGGGAGAGAGAGAAGGCCGTGTAAGGGAGAGAGAAGCGAGAGCGGAAGTTTGCTTTGTTCGATTGTAATCTTTCGATGTTTGCAATTTCAATTCAAGTTTATTTTCCAATGATGATGATGTCTATGGCTATGAATCGCGAGTAGTTCCCTTACTTCTAGGGTCGGAGTGAGCCCGACAATAGCCATTTAAGTGTATGCATCAAATGTATGATTTTTATGCGATTCCGTCTTCTATCCTATATGCATGATTCTTCTACGAAATTAGTAGGCGAATCTTATGCCATCTTTTTGTCAATATGGATTAATTATGAAATTGTATAGTAACACTTAGGGTTAATGCGAGAGCCTCTAAATCACCTAATTGTTAGTAACGAAAGTTATTTGACGAAAAGGCATAATTTTTCATGAATTTGGCATAGACTTATATGGTTATCGTTATGGCATGAGATCCCCGATCTTGGAGGTTTTTAGTTTATTGAAGTTTATATAAATCAGTGATTTTATTCTGTTCATCTTTTCTTCATCATTCTCATATTCTTCGGACACTTTTCCGACACAAATTGGCTACGTTTTAGCTTTCTATGAAGACTCGATTTCGACTGCAGAGGTCGATATCGAGTGGCTGACCCATATCGAGTGTCATACTCGACGTTGACTATCTGTGTCTGTTTTTCAGGAAGTTTTGCTGGAAATCGACTGGAACTATAGTCGATATCGACTGATCTACTCGATGTCGAGTGATCTTGTGAGTCGAAAATGAACGTGATTGCAAGCTTAGGAACCGCTGACATATCTCCTTGTGGATTCGATCCCAAATACCCTACTACTACATCGAGAGGGTTTCTTGTAATTTATTTACTTGGTCAGGGAGTTGGTTTATTTATATTTACATTTATTCGACTAGTTTCCCTCTTAACAAATTTTTGCGTCGTTGCCGGGGAGGCAATCATTCGCGCCCTAAGCTTTTACTCACGTTCTTTTCTAGTGTTGATTTTGTAGGTTTATGCGATGCTCTGATCGCGAACCTATCTTAGAAAGTCTAGAGGAGCCCGAATGTTTCATCCACCTTCGAAATAGAGCAATCCGAATCATGGCGGAGAACGAGACACATGCTCAACTGATAGAGAGATTGAGGAAGGAGATTGAGGACCACAATGTTACCATTGCCAATGAAAGGGCAACTGCAGCTGCAGAGGGAGCTCGCGCTGATAGAGAAGAGGATGGACGCAGACAAGCCCAAGAGAGGCTCAATCAATATCCATAGACGGCGATGCAATACATGCACCCTACACTCATCGTGCCCGAATATGCGATTATCATTCCTCCCTCTAATTATCAAATTAAAATTAACTTCCTTTGTGAAATTAAACGCAATACTTTTGAAGGAATAACTAATGAATGCCCCTTGCAACATATTACTACTTTTATGGATTTATGTGAGACTATCGACGATGGCGCTAATTTAGAATATGTTACACTAAAATATTTTTTATGGTATCTTGCAGGGAAGGCTTTGCAATGGCTTGAAAGCTTGGCTCAACGCTCACTAAGGACATGGACAGAGGTGAAGGATGCATTCCTCAATAAGTTCTTTCCCCCATAAAAAACGGTGATGCCGCGACAAAGGATCAAGAATTTTAAACAAAAGTCTAATGAGACATTGGCGCATGCATGGGAGCGCTTCAAGGACTTATTGCAATCATGCCCTACTCATGGGCAACTACCATATGTCATCCAGGAAATCTTCTACAACTCCCTTGATGCGCTGAATAAGGAGAGAATCAACTCATACACCTCCTATCGGTACATTGAGCTTACACCTACGGAGGCCTGGGACACAATTGAGAGGCTTGTCAACTTTGACAACACATATGGGACTGCTGCGGCCTATGACTCAAGGCCTGCCCCATCTATGCCATTTTTTGAGACTCCAAAGGAGATCGATCCGGATGTAAGGCAGCAATTCAACAATGATCAGACACATCGCCTGTAAAAGTAAGTTAGGTTCCTCTCCAACAACCAAGCTTGCCAGGAACGTTGGCCTACTAGGCACAACACCAACGCTTGCCCACATCTTAAGCAATTCAGCATTATAGAGACATGAGGAAGCTAAGTGGATGAGAGGCCGTTATGGAGGGGGCAATCAACAATATTGGAGGGATCAACGGTTCTATCAACCTCAACATCAACACAGAGATCCGCCACCTTATAGAGCACTTGGACATCCTGAGCGGGAACCAAAGAAAGATGACCTGCATATCATACAAGATGAGATGCGGAGGAACCACACTGAGTTTAAACAAGCCAATAACTCAGTCCATACTCAGCTGCACGGCATCGACTCTAGGCTCGCGGAGATTGACGTTTGAAAAAAGAACATGGAGACCCAAATGGGTCAATTGGCTGATCAAATTCCCAAACCATCAGGATCGCTGCTAGGATCTACTGTGCCCAATCTTAAGGGCAAAACTGCTGGTCACATAGCGGCTATGAATCTAAGGAGTGGGCGTCAACTGTGAATGCCCGAGCAAAAAGCGGAGGAAAAAGCCACTGGAGAGGACTCGATATCGACTCATTCAGTCGATATCGACCGAGATGTAGTCGACATCGAGTCTCTTTTACTCGATGTAGAAGTAGAAGCTGAATCACATAAAAAATTGACTCCTCTAGTTGATATCGACCAAACCTTACTCAATATCGACTCAACTCTAGCCGCAGTGACGAAGAAGACGCTGCCATTCACAAAGGACTGCAGCAAGTTGGAGCTACCAGAGAATAGGCCAGAGCCATGTGAGTTTGCTATCACTATAGGCTTAGGTGAGCATTAATTCAGTGGATTATGTGATTTAGGGGCTACTGTTAGCATTATGCCACTAACAATATGGTCAAAGGTAAAGATTGGTGCCCTAGAGCCTTTGGATGCTAAACTCTATATGGCGAACAACACGGTGGTCATTCCAACAGGCCTGGTAGATTATGTACCGGTTCAAGTAGGTAAGTTCTTTGTCCTTGCTAATTTTATAGTTGTTGATGTGGCAGAGGACCCTGCTTGTCCAATTATTTTAGGAAGGCCCTTCTTGGTAACCGTTGATGCAAACATAAGCATAAGGAAAGGATTGCTCTCATTCACCATCAGCGATGAAGTTATAGAGTACGGCTTCAACAAGGCGGTAAAGAGGAATGAAGGTCCAATGGAGGTGAAATTTCGCTTGCGGGGAACCTAAGGTAATAAATATGACCCCCGAAGAGTTAGAGTAGAGGGCCATAGAAGCCCAAGTGGAGGAAATCGTGGAAATCTTGAATGAAGGGACTGAAGCAACACTCGAAATCCACCTAGGTAAGTCGATATCGACTAACAATTTTCAAGATTCTGTGCCAGGATTTAAGTATGGGGTCGATGTTGAATCTAATCACTCGAAATCGAGTGCCTCACTCGAAATCGACCAAGATCCAAAGCCGACATCGACTGAACTAGAAGCTGAAGGAGAAAAGAATCACTCGATATCAAGTCCACCTAGGCAATGTTGAGTTGATCAGATCGAGTCGACTTCCCACACATCGACAGAACTACCACGAGCAGAAGATAAGTCGATATTGAGTAACACTAGTCGAGGACCCTCAGACAAAAAAGGAAAGCTCCGAAAAGGTAAGCCGAGGTATGGATCCCTCTACGCAAATTTCAATAAGTGATTTATCTATATATTAGAGAGGTTTGCCTTGGTATGTGTGCTTGTGCATGATATCCATTGATGATCCGAGCAACTACGAAGTAGGGGATAAGGTGTATGTCTCTAAATCAAAGAATCATTGGTTTCCAAGCAAGTTCAAAACAAAGAAGATGGGTCCATTCAAGTGAACAAGATCCATTCAGGCAGAATGCAACTGAGAGACAAGAACGGAGTGCTATTTGAAGCTCATGCGACACGGGCTTTGCAGATGCCACCTTAAGAGCATGAAAGAAGAAGTCGGCCTAGCGACTATAAAGTTTAGAGCTTGTAATAAGACAAATAGTTTTTAGGATTTGGATATTTTTGGTTTGGTTTGAACTTTAAGTTTTGGTTTTGTTTTTTTTCTAACGAATTTCAGGAGAAAGAATAAGCAAAAAAGAGGACTCGATATCGAGTACAGTACTCGAAATCGACTGCTAATGTCAATTTAGAGAAGTTGTTATCGACCTAGGATCACCCTGAATCTTGAAATCACCTGAAATCGAGTGACACTGGTCGATATCGACTGGATCACTCGACATCGACTAGCCCTGCAGACGTCTTCATTACTTGATTTTCGCTACTTTTTAGTAAGTTTCTTTCTTAACCCTAGTTCTTATACAGTGAGGACACTGTAATCTTTAAGTATGGGGTGGGGGAAAGGCTTACTTGTATATTTTAATAATTTTTTCGCATATTGCATATTTCTTTTTCATATTTATGCATACTTCAATACATAGTTACTTTAGATATTTTTATTTATCTTTATGCATCATATTTATTTTTCAAAAAAAGAATCACCCCCATTGAAAAAATTTATTGAATAAGTGCCATAGAAGTTTAATAGAACTCGATGATGCAAAAGTAGATTCATTAGAGATATAGCATGAAATTGCCATGTAAAGGGAAGTCATAATGAAGTGCGAATTTTTAGAGAAAACCATGAAAGAGAGGTAAAATGTGAAGTTGCTTTTGATATATGCATAATAAAGGATGGAGGACTTTATATTTTCCATACAAGTGCCCAATTTCATATCCTAGCCTTACATATCCATATTTGCATTACACAAGCCATACATAAGCCTTATATCATTATTGATCCACATACATTACATATTGCCCATTTTTTACCTTATACCCTATCCGGAGATTATGTTGAGAATGGATGTCATATTTGCAGTTGTTATATGGAGTTTGTGCATATTATTATTGAAGTTGTTCGCAGGAATGAAAGAAAATTTAAATTATGGAAAATTTAATGAGCGAGAAAAAATCTGATAACCTCAGGAGATTAAGGTAGATCGACCCTACTCGATGAGATGTTAGTTCGGCGAGATGGGACACCAAGGTGAGAAGTCAAAAGTACTAAGTATCCGAGGCCATTCATGACACCCATGTTTACGACTCGTGAGAAGGTAGTGCTAAGGTTAGAGAGGTAAAAGCAATATAATTGAAAAAAAGCATTGAGCGAAGAGCGAAAGGTGAGAAATATTACGAAGAAGGAATGTGGTATGGAAGTTTGGAAAGGAAGTTTATTTCCCCGGATATAACACCACATTGCCAAAATTTTGCCCACCTTTAGCCTTTTACCAATCTACTTCTCCATAAGTTTACACAAAAAGTCCTCTTGATTATTAATGCTTTGTCGCAAGAAATTGTTTTATGTATAACCCTCCTTTTGTGCCTATGATGTTACTTTTATTCACAAGCATGGATTTGTTGACATTAGTACGTTTTCGAGGATGGCAATTGAATGTAGGGACACATAACAATGAATCTATGATGTTGAGGGTTTAGTTTCTTCCCCTGAATGACCGCTAAAAGTATTGCTTGACGACAAGCAAGCATAAGTATGGGGTGTTGATGTGCGCTCAATTTACCATGTTTTTCATCTACTTTTACATCGATTTTTGTCTATATTTCCATTCATATTAGTTGGCAAAGCATAAGATTTGTCTAGTTTATGTTTATTTTCCAATTATGGAGGTCTACACGAGTTCTTGTGTTATTTCGCAGAAATCGAAGAAAAATCGGAGCGATTTGGAGAAGAGAAAAGAAGCTGGAAAATCACTCGAAGTCTACTAAGGAGTCGAAATCGACTAAGTGACTCGACATCAAGTGCAACTAGAGACCAGAAATCGAGCCAGGAATAGAACAACTCTACCCGACATAGACTAGTCGATATCGACTTAAGCTGGTCGATATCGAGTGCCCCAAATTGAGTGAAGTGATAGAGATCGAGTGTAGAATCCGAGATCGAGTAGAGCTGGCTCGAGATAGAAGAGAAGTGGTCAATATCGACTAAAGTTGGTCGATATCGAGTGACGCTACAGAAAGATCCGACAGTTTTGATAGAATCTTATCCGAAGTGGTTTACTTCTACATTAAGTCGGAGATCTTTTATCTTTTTTCAGACTTTATATCCTTTAGGGTGAATTCATATTTATGTAAAGTGATTTTATTTATTTACTTTAGCAAGTTTTATGTTAGGAATAAGATAGATTTTCTTCTCATTGGATTTGAATCTTGTCATAGGAATAAGATATATAATTAGGGCCATTAGGGCTGAGATTTGAATCTTCGACGATTCAAGCAATAGAAAAAAAAATTTTTCAATTCAGTAGAGAATGAGAGAGAAGGCCGAGTAAGGGAGAGAGAAGCGAGAGGGGAAGGTTGCTTTGTTCGGTTGTAATCTTTCGACGTTTGCAATTTCAATTCAAGTTTATTTTCCAATGATGATGATGTATATGGTTATGAAGCACGAGTAGTTCCCTTACTTCTAGGGCCGGGGTGAGCCCGACGATAGCCATGTAAGTTTATGCATCAAAGGTATGATTTTTATGCGATTCCGTCTTCTATCCTATATGCATGATTCTTCTACGAAAGTAGTAGGCGATCCTTATTTGCAATATTGAAGTGAAAGCCATCTTTTTGTGAATTTGTATTAATTATGAAATTGGATAGTAACACTTAGGGTTTATGCAAGAGCCTCTAAATCATCTAATTTTTACTAACGAAAGTTATTTGACGAAAAGGCATAATCTTTCATGAATTTTGCATAGGCTTATATGGTAATCGTTGTGGCATGAGATCCCAGATCTTGGAGGTTTTTAATTTATTGAAGTTCATATAAATCAGTGATTATCTTCTGTTCATCTTTCCCTCATCATTCTCATATTCTTTGGACACTTTTCTAACACAAATTGGTTATGTTTTAGCTTTCTGTGAAGCCTCGATTTTGACTGCAGAGGTCGATATCGAGTGGCAGACCTGATATCGAGTGTCCTACTCAACGTCGACTGTCTGTGTCATTTTTGCAGGAAGTTTTGCTAGAAATCAACTAGAACTGTAGTCGATATCGACTAATCTACTTGATATCGAGTGATCTTCTGAGTCAAAATTGAACGTGATTGCAAGCTTAGGAACCGCTGATATACCTCCTCGTGGATTCGATCGTGAATACCCTAATACTAAATCGGGAGGGTTTCTTGTAATTTATTTGCTTGGACATGAAGTTGGTTTATTTATATTTATATTTATTCGACTAGTTTCCCTCCTAACAGTCACACAAAGCCTTGTAGCGATGCTGGCCAAGCCCAATAGTGATGGCGAATCTACCAAGATCACTCCTCCTCTCATGGTAGTCCACCTTGCTGCACTCCTCTGTGATCTCAGCAATTGATCACTTCTTGCTTAAGATATCTTTAAGGAACCAGGCGTAGGATAGCATTTCATGAATGGCCTCCGTGAATCGTATAGTGACATTAAGGCCTTTGAGTACCTTCATAAAGCATTGGAATATCGCGTCCGCAGGGTCCCTTAAAGATTTGGAGGAGTGAGGCAATGGCTTCTTCTTCGATGGAGCGAGTATGGCCCGAGGTGGTGATGATGGATGGTCGACATCGACAGGGGGGTGCCGATATCGACTGTTGTGGTCGATCTCGGGGGTGCCTGGACAGGGTCGACGTCGACAAGTGGGTCGACATCGAGTGGGTCAGTCGACATCGACTGGGGGTTGTTGATATCGACTGGCTTTCTAGAGATTTGCTCCGCTGACTCTGTTTCATCATTGTTGAGTTGAATTTCCTTGCCATTCCTTACGTGTATGGCGGCGATGTGGCCCGATGATTGCCCCTTTGGATTGGCTTGTGGTTGGCCTGGGAGCCCTCCGGGTTGTCGTGGAATAGATGCCGCCAATTGACCCACTTGGGTCTCCACGCTTTTCCTCCATGTGTCAATTTCACCAAGCCTAGAGTTAATGCCATGTAGGGATGTTTAGATGGCATTGTTGGATTGCTTTGTCTCCACTTTGTTCCACCTCATCTTGTCAAGGATAAGTTGTAGATCATCCCTCCTTTCTCTCTCAGGATGGCCTGGTGCTCTGTATGGCAAGGGTTGCTGATATTCTTGATATTGGGGTTGTTGATAACCCCAATTCCCTTTGTTGCCTCTGTAGTTGGGCTCCCGCACATACTTGACTTCGTCATGGGTCTTCACCAATTGCACTTACTTCGTGTAGGGACAAGCCGTCGTGTTGTGTTTCTGCGACCCACATTCTAAACAAGCTTGATTGTTAGTAAGAAATTAACTTATTTTTGAAGATGCTTTACCTGGTCTTTCATGAACTTGTCCTTCACCTCAGGATCCACCTCTTTGGAAGGATCATACAATGGCATGGATGGGGTTGGCCTCGCATCGGAAGCCGCAGGAGTCCAATAGTTGTTATCGAACTCCACTAGCCTTTCAATCGTCTCCCACGCTTGAGTAAGTGTATGGTCCAGGTAGCGATAGGTGGTATAGGTGTCGATCCGCTCTCGTGTTGGCACGTACAGGGCATTGTAGATGATCTCCTGGATAACATATGGTTGTTGCCCATGAGTAGGGCAGGACCTCAACAAATCCTTGTAGCGCTCCCAGACTTGCGCTAGCATCTCCCTGTTCTCTGCTTGTAGGACATAATATTCTTGCGAATTGGCGCCGTCTTTGATGGTGGAAAGAACTTGTTGAGGAAGATGTCCTTAATTTTACCCCAGGAGTGGATAGATCGTGGGGGCAAGCTCTCCAACCAATGTAGCGCCTTTCCTGCAAGAGACCATCAAAAAACTTTTAGACGCACATATTCAAGATTGACATCGTCAGCAATGGTGTCTCATAGATCAATATAAGTAGTTATGTGCGCCATAGGGCATTCAGAGCCCTTTCCCTCAAAAGCATTTCTCCTAATCTCTGCAATAAAAGTAGTTTTCACTTCAAAAGCAACATTAGGGAGAACAATAGGAGACTCAGGCACCACCACGGTGGGGTGCATATATTCTTTCACATTCTGTAGGATCTAGCGTAGTTTCTCTTGCGCTTCTCGCCGAGCTTGTGCTTCTTCTTCGTAGTGAGCGACCATTCTTTGCTGTGCCTGGGTATGTTGAGTGCGCTTGGTTTTGAACCCCTCTACTTGCTTTCGGAGCCTTTCGAGCTCTTGTTGCATTGTTTCCTCGTTGGCCACGATCCTCTTAGCTCATTCTTTTAGACAAAGGAAGCGTTCCGGATTGTCTAAAGATGCGAACTCAGGAGTGCAATCAGCATGTCGCATACACCTTCAAGGCAACACTAGGAAAGAAGTAAGATAGACTAAACAGGGAGCGAATAATAGCCTTCCTGGCAACAGCGCCAAAAATTGTTTTAAGAGGAAGAATTGACACAAACAAATATAAATATAAGTGCAAACCAATCCTTTATCCGTGCAAATAAAATTCAGGACTTCCTCCCGCTGTAATGTAAGGGAATCAGGTTCGATCCATAAGAAGGCAGGACAGCGATGCCTGTATAGTCTCTAAGGTTTCTGTGCAAGTCGACCAGTAGCCTCGATATCGAGTAGGGGAGTCGATATCGACAGGGGCAGTCGATTCCTAGTGAGTGACGTCGATCTTTGAAGAACCTGCATAGAAGAGAAAACAACAAAAGCACTCGATATCGACTAGAGAGGTCGATGTTAAGTGGGGTCAATGGTTTCTGTCGACTCGTGGATTCGATCCTGAATTACCCTACTACTACAAGGGAGGGGATTCTTGTATTATTTGTTTGGGATAGGGAGATAGTCAAGTTGTGCTTTGTTTTATTTTGAATTATTTGAATCTCCTACTACCACCCCCGTGGGCGAACAATTAGGAGGAGGAGGATGCACCTGTGCAGATTCCCACCTCAGATCATCCCAAGGCTGACTACCATGGGGGTGGTGCTCAGTTTGCTGCAGGTCCTTCTGCTGGGCCTAGTTCCTCTTATGATGAGTCCACTTGGCGTGAGGACATGTTCGCATAGATGCGCCAGCTTTCTATCCGCCAGGACTCCTTTCAGTTTGAGCTCAGCGACTTGGGTCGCAATGTTCGGGATATGGCCTCTTCTATAGAGGACATGCGGAGGCAACCGGAGTATTACTATAGCAAGGGGTGGCTCCAGTTTCCGCCCTACCAGCCTCCGTCTCTGTGAGCGGTTAGTTTCCTTTACCCTCACCTCGCGTTTATTTGACTTATTTTTGTTGTCTTTGATGTTTCATTGAGGACAATGAAAGGTTTAAGTGTGGGGGAAGGGAATTTAGTGTATAGAGTTGAATTTAGTGTATATAGTGCATTTAGTTAGATCATGTTTAAATTTCTATAATCATCTGGCTTAAATGTGTGCTTTACTCTCCTTATGTTGCTACCTCTTTATTTTGACTTCATTATCTATTGTCAAGAACGAATCACATGTTTGTTGCTTGCGAAGTTTATGCTTTTATGTTTTTCCTTTAGCTTTATGTGAGTTTTGAGTGAAATAATGTGGCAATGGTTGATACACTTAGTAAACGGGTCTACTCATGACACCCATGGGTATTATTCGCATAAAACGGTGTTGAAAACTATCCACTAAGAAAGGAAGCTTGATCATTGAGTAACCGGGTTCATTTATGACACCCATGTTTGCAATTCGCGTCCAAAGATGTTCAAGTGGACTTCATTCAAGTAAGTTGAGGTGTTGAAAGACACCAAGACCGAAAAAAAAACGAAAAAAAAAGAGAATAAAAAGAAGAGAATTCTGGAGTTAATTTGCTTATTTTCTTTATTATTTTCCGCAAGTAATGGCATTTCGGTGGAGATTTGGTGATATTGTAGTCAATGTCTATGAGCTTAGTCCATTTTGGATTGAATTGAGAGTTGAACATTAAAGCCAAACACATGAGAGCATGAGTGAAACACATATTCCTGGTGAGGTTGGATGATTTCTACTTCTAAGCTTTAATCACTTAAATACATGCGAGGATGGTTGTTTTCTGGGTTTGTGTTTGCACTTGCTATGATGTTGCTTTTTGATGAGGTTGAAACTTGAAGGAATTTCCTGTGGGGTGCATTGATTCATATTTATTATATCATTGCTTGAGGACAAGCAAAGGTTAAGTGTGGGGGAGTTTGATAATGAATATCTTAGATAGGCATTATAGGCATTTTTAGGATAGTTAGGTTGTATTTAGTGCATGATTTGGAGTGTAATTGCATCTAATGATTATTTTGGAAGAGTTCGGATTCTGCGCCCAATTGTGATTATTTTGTAGAGTTGGATTCGAATGCCACGGAAGAGGATACAAAAGGAAACTGTCTATAGATGCAGTGGGTTCTGAAGTGGCCACGGCATCCACAGGTGGTGACCACTACATATAGGCATCGGCTGCCGCAAGCTCCCACGCAGCAGCATTGAGAATACACAGGCAGTGGCCGCCGCATCTGTGCAGCGGCCGTCGCATGGCTCGTCAACAACAATATGCTGCGTTTTAAGTAGTGAATGAATGTTCTATTGTTTTGGCCGACTTTTAGTTTGAAAGCCGACTTTAACCTAGTTACTATTGAATTCATTTTTACGTTCATAAAAAAATTAGAGAGATTAAGCGATGTCTTCCATGAGGAACTAAACTCATTTGTTCTATCTACGATTTAAAGCTTTATTTGGATGGATTGTGAGTTTCTGAATCTCGTTCTTAATTCCTATATTGAATGTTTCAACTTTTTTGCGCTTATTGATTTATTTTTTTGTTCTATCTTGTTTGGCCAACTCGTTAGATCAATTCAATTGCTAGGGTTTTGTAGATTCCTGATTGCGAAACATAACCTAAGTAGCAAACTTATCCCTTTAGGGCTGATTGAACTAATTGGATAGGTAGGAAGTTGGATGTGTTGTTAAATCCCTCTTTGGGGACTGCAAATATCTTGGTTAATCTCTGAACGTAAAGCTATCGATTGGGTTAAATCCTTTTCTAAGGAACTGCTCAAGAGATAATGGTTTCTAGGAGTGATTGGACTAGTAACTATATTAGGTCGGGACAAGGGCATTCATAAGAAACCTAAAATAACGAGAGGAAGTTACAATGATCGCTTCAACCAAATAAAGGTGGATGATTTTGCATTCTCAAAAACCCCCCTTTGGTTACTCAATTGGCATCTGAATCGCACTTGAATAACAAATTTCCCTGTGGGATCGACCTCTTGCTTATTGCTATACTAGTTATAAGTTTCAGTTATATTTTGACAGGATCAATGACAGGTTTTCCTCCCGTCAGAAAGCCTCTATATTCCTAATTAGTATTGAGAAAGGCTTAATCTTTTATGTGAAGTGATTATAATACATGTATGGTAACCGTCGTGGTGAATCCTTATCCTAGAAGCCCCTTTAGTTTATCGAGTTAAAACCCTAAAATCTGCTGCCTTTTATTTCCTTTTCTTTATTTTATTGTTTTTCAGCAATCGACATCGTTTGAGGAGCCACTCAATATCAACCATATAAGTCGATATCAACCACCCTGCATCGAGCGATTCTTCGTCGACAGTCTTCTGAGTCGATAGGAACTACTGATCCACTCGATTTCGACCATTCCAGCCGATATCGAGTTCTTTTGTTGTTTTCTTTTCTTCGCGGGTTCTTCCCAGATTGACGTCACCACTAGGAATCGACTGCCCCTGTTGATATCGACCTCCCAACTCGATATCGAGGCTTCCAGTCGACTTGCGCAGAATTCGCAGAGACTATCCAAGCACCGTTGACGCGCCTCCTCGTGGATCGATCCTGATTCCCTTCCACTACAACGGGAGGAAGTCTTGTAATTTATTTACGTGGACTAGGATTCGGTTTGATATCAAGCTATATTTATTAGACTCGATTTCTTCCTACGTCATCACCACAAAATTTGAGCCAACAAGTTCTCTCTCTCTCTCTCCTCATCATCTTTTCACAAAATCAAAACCCTAAACCAAAGACCTCACCTTTCTCCCTTCAATCCATCCTCCTCACTCTCCATTCCCCATTTCTTTTTTCTCACCCATAAAAACACAAATAAACACCTCCCAGAAGACCTTCCCTCAATGAAATAACCCAAAAATCGGAATCGGAAAGCGATTTCCACGCAAAAACCACCTTCTCTCCAACTTTCACCGCCATGAGATCCTAGGCATGCCCACATGTTCCAGGTCTCACCCACGAGCTCTGATTTGCAGCCGCAAAACCCGAGCCTAGAAGCCAGAGTTCTCACTCGCTGCCATGATACCCATTTTTGCCGCCGCAACTGTGCCCAAATTTGCGTCGTCGTCTTGGTAAAACGACTCGTACCCCCTCATCTCTACTCCTTTCTCTTCCTCGTTTGTTGTCGCTTGATCCTCACTCTTTTCTCTAACTTCCAAGGTCAAGAAATATCAGATCTAATGCCATGTGAAGTGGATTAGAGCTCATTTCTCCTTCCTTCTCCTATTTTTGAGCAAGGTAAACTCTCCTCCTTCCATCCTCTCATTTTGGGTTTAGATCTACGTAAAGGTTCTCTTTTAACCATGATCTATCACTCCTAGGCCCTGTCGTATTAAGATCTCGTTGAATCAGAGTCCAAAGACACACCTCCTTCAAGTTTTTGAAGAAATCCTCCAAGAGGCTAGGTAATCCCTCTTCCGCTCTCCCCTCTAGTCCACATTTGAGTCTTACATGGTTGTTTGAGGTCGTTTTGATGTTAGAAATGTTTTCAAACAAGTTTGGGTTAAAATGGTTTTGAATCGAAGAAAAACGAAGTGCAATTTGAAGCAAAGACGCGCATCCAGATTAAAATCTCGACGTGGCGAAACCATGGTCGTCGCGGCGAGTTAGAACACAAACAAAGGAAGAAGAGGATACTCGTGACCGTGGTTTTTGCCGCGGCGAAATCCTTGTGTCGTGGCCAGCGAGCACCTTCTCGCGGGGGAAATCTGGGGAGATTTTGCGGCCGCAACATGCCCTCTCGCTGCCGTGAAATCCCCCCAGTGGCTTGGGCGAGCCACCCCTAGACCCCTTTGGCTTGTGTTGTTGGTTTTTTATTCTAATCTTTTTTAATCGAATTCGAGTTTGAGATTATTTCAGAAAATTGGATTTTAGAATATTAATTTAATAACAGATTCTGGAATAAGGATGATTATTTTAATATTAAAAATGGGATTTTGACGGAATTTGAAATGTCGGTTTGAATGTTGGGAAAATGTTTTGAGAGCTTTGTTTCAAATGTCGGGATCCTTAAACATGATTAAATGATGGACAAATGGACATGGAAATGAATGTAAGTATTGTAAAATGGGCATAATTGGATGAGTTGGCTTTTGAGGTTTCCGCTTTGAGCATAATTTAAGAAGGGTTTGAAATGGTTGAATGTCGGATTAGTTTTGGGAATGGTTTTAGGACTTGGTCCTTGAGTGTGTGTATGACTAGTAGTGTTATGCCTTATCGCTTTCGTACTATTATCATAGGTGCTTGTGCTTGAGGTTCTTGAGTGGATTAGTTGCCTGTGTGGACTCTACTTGCGATATACTTTGTTGTTCGACTTATCAAGTAACTTCCTTTATGGACTTACTTAGACTAATTAGACAGACCCTTCTACTTGTACTTGTATGACATACTAGGTGTTGCATAAGCATTGAAGCATGCCATATAGTATCATGCTCAGGTTGCACACTTGATTGAGCATCTGTTTACTTATTGCGTATGAAAAGAGAATGACTGTGATCTTTGTGAGTCCTAGAATCATTGCTATGGTCATAAGATGGCCCAGTCCCATCGGGCTTGTCTGCCATAGAGTCATATTAGAGTTGAGCGTGCGGGCTCTTCTCACCATATGAGCATGATTTCGAGACTATTGATGCACACATATACTAATGTACATATTTAGAGTACTTTTATTGCATCTTTTGACTTCATATTTTAATCAATTTCCAAAGAAAATGAGAGCACTCGATATCGAGTGAGGGTACGTACCGACATCGACTATGCCCTAGATATCGAGTGGAACTGAGCCCGTCGAGCAGAAACGAAGAGGTCGATTTCGACTGATCTGGTTGATATCGACTGGATTTCGACACGGGTTAGATGCACTTTTCGAGACGCGGATTGCAATTCTATCTACATAAGCCACGGTTTATCCCCTATTTTAGATAAGATTATGTCTTAAGGGTGATTTCCTTTTTACCCTAAGATCTCTATTAGTTATTTTAGATTTTTACTTAAATAAAAGATCTATCCAACTTGTTTGGATATAGTTTAGATAGAAGATAGAAGATACTTTCCTTGGATAGCAAGGATTAGTAGCCTATAAATAAAGCCCTAGGGGGCTGGTTTTCATTCATTCAATCATAGAGATCATATCTCACAATAGCAATAGAGTTAGAGAGAAGTTTTAGGGTTTGGAGTTTGCGAGAGCCGGCGTTGAGTTGTAAAGCTTTGAAGGTTTAAATTTAATGCAAGTTTCTTCTTTTCAATAAAAGATGTTTGTTGCGCTGAAGAGCGAGTAGTCGTCCCACTTATAGGGTCAGGGTGAGCCCGACGGTAGCCATGTAAGTGCGCTTATTCTATATTTGATTATGCGATCTCTTCTTCTACCCCGTGCTCAATCCTTTTTGCAAGTTTAGGATCATTCCTTATTTACCTTATATGAAGCAAAAGTGGATTATATATGTGAATTTGGATTGTAATTAGGTTTTTCCTGCGAAAGTTGACATCAACCGTAATTATGAAAAAGGTAGAAACAAATAGGTTTTTATGCCAAAGCCTCTATATCCCTAATTGGTGTTGAGAAAAGTTTAATCTTTAATGTGAATTGGTCATAATACATGCATGGTTACCGTCGTGATGAATCCCTATCCTAGGAGCCCTTTATTCCATTGAAGTTAAAACCCTAAAAAAACTATTGTCTTTTATTTATTTTTCTTTTCTTTACTATTTTTTTACAAATCGACATTGACTAAGAACCACTCGATATCGACCATTCTGGTCGATATCGACCACCCAGCATCGAGCGATTTTTCTTCGACAGTTTTCTGAGTCGACAGAGCTACTGATCAACTCGAAATCGACCATTCCAGTCGATATCTAGTTCTTCTGTTGTTTTCTCTTTTTTGCAGGTTTTTCTCCAAATCGATGTCATCACTAGGAATTGACTGCCTCTGTCGATATCGACTATTCAACTCGGTATCGAGGCTTCTGGTCGACTTGCGCAGAGTTCAGAGAGACTACTCAGGTACTGCTGACCCGCCTCCTCGTGGATCGATCCTGATTCCCTTCCACTACAACGGGAGGAAGTTTTGTAATTTATTTGCATGGATAGATGATTGGTTTGCACTTATATTAAATTTGTTTAAGTCAATTCTTCCTCCCAACAAATTTTGGCACCATTGTTTGGGAGGCTATTAATCGCGCCCTGTTTAGTCTATCTCACTCTTTTACCTAGTGGTTTCATTAAGGTGTATGCGACGCGCTAATCGCACACCGAATTTGAAGGTATAGACGACCCAGAAAGCTATCTTCACCTTCGTACTAGAATCCAAAGATTCATGGCGGAACAAGAGACCCAGGCTTAACAAATTGAGCGGCTAAGGAAGAAAGTCGAGGACTTCACAAATAGAGAGGCGGCACCAAAAGAGCGTGCAGACAGGGAGGAGGAAGCAAGGAGGCAAATAGAAGCCAAAATCAAAGCCCTCCCTCAGAATGTCAAACAATACATGCACCCTGTGCTCTCAGTGCCTGAATCATCCCTTCTTATCCCTCCTTCTAATTTTGAGATTAAACCTAGCTTCTTAACTGAAATTAGGTGACGTCAATTTGAGGGGAAACCTTGAATATGTAAAACTGATGGCTTTTCGTTGGTCTCTCGCTGGGAAAGCACTAGCACGGTTGGAGAGCCTAGCCCCCAGATCGCTTCGCACGTGGGATGAGGTCAAGGATGCCTTCCTCAACAAGTTCTTCCCACCATCCAAGACAACAGTGATACGCCAGAAGATTATGGCTTTCAAACAAAGGCCACATGAAACCCTGGCGCAAGTGTGGGAGCGGTTTAAGGAGCTGCTGAGGACTTGCCCTACGCATGGGAAACCACCCTACATCATCCTGGAGATCATCTACAATGCCCTGGATGTAGCAAGAAAGGAGAGAATCAACACCTATACCTCCTATGGGTATCTCGAGCTCTTACCACAACAAGCTTGGGATACTATAAAGAGGTTGGTCGAATTTGACAACACTTATGGGAATCTTGTGGCCTCCGACTCAAGGCCTACCCCATCTATGCCATTCTATGAGCCCTCCAAGGAGATTGATCTCGACATCAAAGATCAATTCATAGAAGATCAACTCAGGAGGCTTCAAAAGCAAGTCAAATTTCTCTTCGCCAACCAACCTTGCACTGAATGTGGCTCCATAAAGCATATCACCACTGACTGCCCCCATACGGAGCAAGTACAACTAGGGAGACTCACCAGGAGGCACGCTACATGAGGAATCCCAATCACAAGGGGTACCAAAACTGGAGAAATCAACCACCCCAATACAACCCCAGGGATCCTCCGCCATAAAGAGCACATGGCCATCCCGACAGAGAAAGGAGGGATGATCTACAACTCATCCTAGACGAGATGAGGCGGAACCAAGCGGAGACAAAGCAATCCAACAATGACATCCAAACATCATTACATGGCATTAACTCTAGGCTTGGCGAGATTGATACATGGAAGAAAGGCGTTGAGAGCCAACTAGGTCAATAGGCGGCATCAATTCTACGACAACCTCGAGGGCTCCCTGGCCAACCATAGGCCAATCCAATGGGGCAGCCATCGGGCCACATCACCGCTATTCGTCTAAGGAATGGCAAGGAGGTACCTTTCAATGTCGGAGAAGCGGAGAAAGTCCCTGGAGAGCCAGTCAATATCGACCACCCCCAGTCGATATCGACTGACCCACTCGATGTCAACCCACCTGTCGATGTCGAACCTATCCAGACGAACTTGAGATTGACTACAGTAGTCGATATCGACACCCCGCCAGTCAATATCAATAATTCATCAGCACCACCTTGGGCGAATCCCGCTCGGCCGAGGAAGAAACCATTGGCCTACCCCTCCAAATCATCAAAGGATCTAGCGGACATGAAGTTCCAATGCTTTGTGAAGGTTCTCCAAGGCCTTAATGTCACCATCCCATTCACGGAGGCCCTTCATGAAATGCCATCATACGTCCGCTTCCTCAAAGATATCCTAAGTAAGAAGCGATCAATTGTTGAGATCACTGAGGAGTGCGGCAAGGTTGACTACCCAGAGAAGAGGAATCATCCTGGTAGATTCTCCATCACTATTAGGCTTGGCCAACATCACTACAAGGGCTTGTGTGACCTAGGGGCTAACGTGATCCTCATGCCTTTGTCCATCTGGTCAAAGGTCAACATTGGAGCCTTAGAGCCAGTTGATATGAAGTTATACATGGCCAATAACAACTTTGTAAGGCCCACAGGCATCATCGATGATGTCCCAGTCAAGGTGGGTAAGTTCTTTGTACCCACTGATTTCATTGTACTTGATATGGTAGAGGATCCTACTTGCCCAATCATCTTAGGAAGGCCGTTCCTAGCTATGGCCGATGCCAGTATCATCGTATGCAAGAGACTCTTGTCATTCACTATTGTCAATGAGGTCATCGAATTCTCCTTCAACCTTAAAATGAAGGAGGTTAACCAAATGGAGGTCAAGGCGATGCAAATAGGGAGAGTAATCCCTTGCGATGAACCAACGGAGAGAGCCTTGACCGACGAGGAGCTAGAGGAAAGGGCCATGGAGGCCCAAATGGAGGAGCTTTTGGAGATTTGGCACCAAGCCGATGATAGAGAAGAGCCAAACAGAGGACTCAAAATCGACACAACCCAGTCGATATCGAGCAAACAGGAGCCAAATTGATTGCCAAAGGCTAAGTATGTGGTCGACATAGCACTCAAAATTGACCAGGTCTAGTCGATATCGACTGGACCTACTTGAGATCGAATCCCCTTACTCGACCTGCCTCCATCGACAGAGAAGACAGAGGTCGATCAACCTACTCGATATCGACTGATCCTTGTGAACAGTACGGACTCCGAGGTAAGTCCAAGTAGGAATCCTCCACCCTTAGAGATAAATTCTAATATCCCTTTAAACAGAGCATCCTTGTTTGTATGCCTAACTAACATGATAGGTAAGCCCATAAAAGAATACAAGGCAGGCAACAAGGTGCTTATTGAGCAATGCAACGCCCTAGGATGCAAAAGAAAGGATGGAAGGAAGGGGTCAATCATGACGATCTATAAGCTCTATCCAGGAAGGTTAGAGCTTAAGGACAAGAAAGGGATGGTGTTCGAAATAGAGCTTGAAATCCCCGAAGAGGACATGAGAGCGATATGGGCCCTACATGTGCCATCTTGGATAGAAACGCGAAAGAAGTCGGCCTAGCGACTATAAAGTCTAGAGCTTGTACATAAACCCCTTTAAATTTCTACATAGATGGTTTTTAGGTTTCAAATTTTGAATTTTGGAATTTTGAGACTTTGATATACAGTTGTTTTTATCTATTATTGCATTAAAAATTTCAGGTTTCAAGAAAGAGGAACGACGAGGAAGAAAAGAAGCTTCTGAAGAGGCAGTCGAAATCGACTAAGCCATTAGAAATCGATCAACTAGGGTCGAGCCATATCCTGGAGTCGACATCGATGACTTAGGAGACTAAAGGAGCAGTCGATATCGACCAACATAGTCGATATCGACTAATTTCTGGCAGCCCTCGACTCTGACAGGTCCAGTCGACATCGACCACTGTACTCGACATCGAATACTGGCATCGACTGACCTGAAATCGACCTGAATCCCCAGGTTGCTCTGTGACTTTCTCTCAACCTTTTTTTTTTCTTTTAATACAGTAAGGACTTTGTATATTTTAAGTATGGGGTGGGGGAGAAACATGTCTTATGGTCACAATTTGGTTTTCTTCTTCGCATTGCATTCATGTTTAAGTTTTTGTTTTTTTTTAGTTTGTTTATTTTCATAAAAAATACAAAAAGTCAAAAAAATCCAAATAAATTAGAAAATGTCAAAAACACAAAAAAAATGCATGTTTACCTTTTAAAGTTTGTTTTTAAACCCTACTTAGATGTCCTATGATGAGAACTCAATAGCTGACTTGATCATTTAAATCCTATGGCATATTTGGATGGTTTAGCCTAAGTTCTTAAAATGGTTTTTTTATGTAGATTGTGAACTTGTGAAGAAATTGAGCACATATGATCCTAGGCTAATAAGCAAATCCAACAAAAATTGTCCTTGTGAGAATTTTGGCCTATAGGGAGAACATTAACAATCCCTCTTCTTTCTTGAGTGTATTTACTCTTCCTATGCATCTCTAAATGTTGTGATAGTTATTCAAAGCCAATACATACATATATATATGTTTATGTTTACCAGAATTAAATGACGGAGGAATCTTTTGAGCCATTTTTATCCTCTCTTTACCTACCCTGCATTATCTCTTCTTTAAGCCAGAATATTAGCCTGAGCCTTATATTGCAAACTCCGTAAAAGTGTCCCAAGTCGAATTGAGCATGACCCCCATTTGGGAATTGAGACTTAGATTGGTTAGAATAATGCATTGTGGAAAGAAAAGTGCACATTGTCTATGTTTTGAGCAAAAGGAAATTATGGGTTGATACATATTTGCATCTTTTCATACGTTGTAAAAGGATTTTTGGCTCACCATATAAATGCACCATTATTTCTTATTTAATTTCGCGCAAAAAAAATATTATATATAGTGCATGAGCCAAATATTCCTTATTCCTTTTATTTTATAAAAGATCTATATTTTTGAGAGCATATTAGGGTTTGAAAGAAGGTTGATCATCCCTATGGAAAGCATGTTTTGAAAGTACATCAATGTAAGAGATATGGTTTGGATATAGTTGTGATGAAGTTTAGGAGTCTTGATTCCCGAATTTTATAAGCACCACATAGCCAAATAATTCCATACCCTTTAATTTCATACCAAGCCCCATTACAACCCCGCTGAATGGAGTCTTCTTTGAAGTCTTCCATTGAGCATAAGTCCTCCTGATGGTTTTTATTGCATATAATTGGTTGCGAAGTGGATTTTTATAAATTTCAATGTTTATGAGATTGTATATGGAATTGATTTGAGAGTTGAGTGTAAACACATTATCCCTGTGAGGTTGGATCAAAATGGCATATGCCTATGCATCGCTCAAATATGGGCTATGACGTTAAATTCACTTGCTTTGCTTTGCTACCATTATGATGTTTCTTTTGAAAAGGGCGAAGACTTGAAGGATGTCTTGTAAGTATTGGTTATTGTTTGGTTATTGCTTGATGACAAGCAAGTCTAAGTATGGGGTGTTTTGATGTACATATTTAGAGTCCTTTTTATTGCATCTTTTGACTTCATTTTTTATTCAATTTCCAAAGAAAAGGTTGAAAAGTAGTACAAATTTGTGTAGAATGAGCTAACGTGCAAGAAATAGAGTCTGCACAAGTTTTGGTCTAAATATGTAAGAATTGGAGCAAAATTGGAGTCAAAACGAAGAAAATAAGTAAAGCAGAAAAGTGTTCGAAATCGACAGCACTGGTCGATATCGACTAAAGCGTCGACACAGAATCTGAGTGTTTAGATATACCAAGAAGACCAGCAAAGGAGAGCACTCGATATTGAGTGAGGGTGCCGATATCGACTATGCCCCAGAAATCGAGTGGAACTAAGCCCGTCGAGCATAAACGAAGTGGTCGATTTCGACTGATCTGGTCGATATTGACTGGATTTCGACACGGGTTGGACGCGCTTTTCAAGACGCGGATTGCAATTCTATCTACATAAGCCACGGTTTATCCCCTATTTTAGATAAGATTATGTCTTACGGGTGATTTCCTTTTTACCCTAAGATCTCCATTAGTTATTTTACATTTTTACCTAAATAAAAGATCTATCCTACTTGTTTGGATGGAGTTTAGATAGAAGATAGAAGATACTTTCCTTGGATAGCAAGGATAAGTAGCCTATAAATAAAGCCCTAGGGGGCTGGTTTTCATTCATTCAGTCACAGAGATCATATCTCACAATAGCAATAGAGTTAGAGAGATGTTTTAGGGTTTGCATTTGCGAGAGCCGGCGTTGAGTTGTAAAGCTTCGAAGGTTTAAATTTAATGCAAGTTTCTTCTTCTCAATCAAATATGTTTGTTGTGATGAAGAGCGAGTAGTGGTCCCACTTCAAGGGTCGGGGTGAGCCCGACGGTAGCCATGTAAGTACGCTTATTCTATATTTGATTTTGCGATCTCTTCTTCTACCCCGTGCTCAATCCTTTATGAAAGTTTTGGATCATTCCTTATTTACGTTATATGAAGCAAAAGTGGATTATATATGTGAATTCAGATAGTAATTAGGTTTTGCCTATGAAACTTGACATAAACCACCCTCATTATGAAAAAGGTAGAAACAATTAGGTTTTTATGTGAAAGCCTCTATATCCTTAATTGATGTTGAGAAAAGTTTAATATTCTATGTGAATTGGTCATAATACATGCATGGTTACCGTCGTGGTGAATCCCTATCCTAGGAGCCCTTTAGTCCATTGAAGTTAAAACCCAAAAAACTGCTGTCTTTTATTCCTTTTTCTTTTCTTTACTCTTTTTCTGCAAATCGACATCGACTAAGAACCACGCAATATCGACCATTCTAGTCGATATCGACCACCCTCCATCAAGCGATTTTTCATCGATAGTTTTTTGAGTCGATAGAGCTACTGATCCACTCGAAATCAACCATTCCAGTCGATATCGAGTTCTTTTGTTGTTTTATCTTCTTCGTAGGTTTCTCTCTAGATCGACGTCATCACTAGGAATCGATTGCCCATGTCGATATCGACTGTTCAAATCGATATCGAGTCTTCTGGTCGACTTGCGCAGAGTTCGGAGAGACTACTCAAGCACCGCTGACCCGCCTCCTCGTGGATCGATCCTAATTCCCTTCCACTACAACGGGAGGAATTCCTGGAATTTATTTGCATAGATATAGGATTGGTTTGCCCTTATATTATATTTGTTTAAGTCAATTCTTCCTCCTAACATATACTATCTAGGGATCATATTATTATTGATGATTGCTTCCATGCTGAGTGCTGTCATGCTTAGAATAGAAATCTAATTGGCATGTCACGACTATGAAACATATAGTGACTAATCTGTGCAAATGGGATTGCGGGAGTACCCTTATTCTTATATGGTCAAAGTCAAGTTTGAGTGGAACAGCCTTTCACTATGTGAACCTCTTTGATGACCTTATAGAGTCCTTCTCCTATATATCCGTGTCCTCCACGGGAGATTGGGTGGGTAACACATTGTCTTCGAGGATTATGCTTGGATATTATGGTTACTTGAGTGAGTATTGGAAGATAGTTCCTGGCAATGTTTTGAGTCTAGAGATTAAGGTGTTTTTGGGGATGTCTTCTCCAACTCTCGTGATGAACAACAAGTGTCGTCTTGCCACAAAGAGTAGTACCAGAGTCCATGGGAAAGAGGGATAATGAGTCAGTTGGGATGAGTCAATGGTTACCCTTAGGGATCTCTGTTCGGTTATCATAGTGACTCTCTATAAAATGACATGACATAGTATAATCTGGTGTTCTCAAGCATGTATCTTATGAACAACCATTATTGAAAAGTTGCACATGTCATTACGTCTATGCTTAGTCACATTGCATAGGTCTCGTGTTATACTTTTTCATCTTGTTGTCATGATCTTATGTCGTCACAACATGTCTACTTGACCTATCGTACTTATTGAGCTAATGATTGATGGAAGCATGAACTACATGATATGAATTCACTTGATTGTTGCTCTTTCCTGAATTAGGTTTATGCTAGTGTGATCAACTAATCTTTGTATGGATGCCCCCTAAGATGATCTCCCTAGCATGTTAGTCATGGTGCCCCATTACTTGGACGGGTGCTATACATCTCTATATATCCTCCCATGCTTTATATCATTGGAATATGATTGATTGATTCCTTGCTGATAGAGCGTTATTAGTATTGCATAATAGATTACATTTAGCATAGTTTAGGTATAAATATTGCATATTTTAGTTGCATTTACATGATTACTTATTGAGTTGGAAGATGCGGAATCTACACAATGTTATGGTTTATTTCAGGAATCGCATATTCAAGGTAGAGTGAACTTGAGGAGAGTAAAAGAAGTAAAGAATAATGCATTAGAAGCTAGAGGCAATCACGAGCAGAGAAGAGGAAGAAATCGATGGCTGCTCCACAGCCGAGCTAGCCGCCCCGCGGCCCAAAGACTTGTCGAAGGATTTCGTTGATCGCCTGGCCGCCCCGTCGCTTGAGGTAGCCGCCCTGCGGCCCGTGCAGAAACGCCGAATCGGATCTGAACTTTAATTAGGGTTTTTATTATTATTATTGGCCGATTCTTTGTAGGCCTTGAAAAGACATTTCTAGGTTATTCTACTATTCACCTTATGCACTTTTGAGAATTATGGAGAGAACGTTGAGCATGAGCAACTGAACTCTCAAAGGTTTCGCCTACAAGATCTTTGATTGTTGAATTGTGTGTTTCATAATCTAGTTCTTATTCCTATTCGAATGTTTTGACTTATTTGCGTTTAATTCCTTGAATGGGTTTTATTCTCTCTGGCCTGATCAACTAGTTAGAGTATATTCATTCAATTGCTAGGGTTTTGTAGATTTCTCGTAGCGAACCTTAACCCAAGTGGCAATCATATCCATTTAGGACTCGTAGGACTAATATGGATGTGTCGGAAGTTGAATATATGTTAAATATTGACTTGTAGCTTGATATTGCATATACCTTGGTTAATTCATAGTCTTAATGCTATCTCTAGGTTAAATCTTAACTGTGTTAGGGTTATTTAGAGATAAGGATTGCTAGGACTCGTAGGACTAGTAATTTACCTTAGATCTGGACAAGAACATTGGTAGGAAAACACAAGAACTAGAGGCTAAAACAAGGATCAAATTCATCAATTGAAGTGACAAATTGTAGGTGAACCTATTTCTCTCTACTGCATCTTACAACCTTCATTTCCTTGTTTGCTTGTTTCCGCTTTGATAAAAGGCGGATATTTCCATCACCAATTTTATTTTGTGGTTACTTGCAATTGAATTGATAGTTGAAGTTACTAGATTTCTCTGTGGATCGACCTCTTTCTTACCAACTATACTAATTGTGAGTTTGAATATTCTTTGGCAGGAACAACGACAGGTTTTCCTCTTGTCACTTGCATATCAACGTGTTAATCGATTAAATACATGTATGTATCGTATGTTGTGATGAGCCACTAGTATCATGTAGGACCCTTGGTTGTGACCTGTGCGAATTTATACCTTGCCTACATTATTGTTGATTCTTTCTTAGACTAGGTCCCTTATAATGTGGTCCTTTTTCTCTCTATATCTTCTAAAAAATGTTTCACTTATCCTGGCATGGTCAATATCGAATTCGATGATCGGCCTGCTCTCTGTAATGGTTAACCCCTAGCATGCTTACAAGCTATCACTCGGTAGAGTTTCCCCTATTGCTCTATGATATCCTCTCGTGCTTACATGAATGTATAAATTGACACCTCGCATGATCACACACCTTGCTACATTATGATTTCGCATACGCATGATACATGAGTGTTAGGTTGAATCCGATTGAATTACCTTGATGGTATTCATGTTCGATATGTGCTAATAAGTATATCCGTAGGGCTTATGTTCCATAATGTGCCCCTATGATAGTTCATTATAGAATGCTTATAATCTATCACTCGTGATGTTCTCCTTGTTACTATATGATGATCCCCCTTGCCCTCATGAATATTACGTTAGACTCGTTTGAATCACTTTTGACTATGCCCATGTCTCATCACGCATCACTAGTATCATGCCTATCTACTCGTCTCCTGATGTTGATTCCCTATGCCCCATGAGATTTCCTTATGCTTTTAAGCATGAATAGTATGAGACCTTGTATGAACACACACGCACACCGCGATAGTTGCCAGACGTTCACATGATCACCTTATATGAATATAGCGTATTGCTCTCTCGTAGCATGACATCTTAGAAACATTATGATAGTTTCATTGTGACGTTCTTATGTGTGCCTCATATAAATTGTTGGCCTTACCGTATGATGCCCTTATGATCCTTATTGCGTTCTAGTAACTTGTATGTCAGTAACCATCTTTGGTTATACTTACACCACGTCATGACCAGTTAGAGTTACATAGGACATGCTTTCTTATTACTACCTCATCATATGATTACATGTTGATGTGCGCGTAAATTGCCATATTTTCCATGCACATTTATGTCCATTTTATCGATATTTGCATGCATAATGGTTGGGAAATCATAAGATTAGTGTAGTTTATGCTTATTTGTCAAATATAGAGGTCTACACGAGTTTTTATGTTATTTTGCAGAAATCGAGACGAAAATGGAGCAATTTGGACAAGAGAAGAAGAGCGGAAAAAGAACTCGAAGTCTACTGAGGAGTCAAAATCGACCTATAGACTAGACATCGGGTGGAAACAGAGTACCAAAAAATCGAGCAGAGGAAGAACAGAGCATGTCGACAGAGATAGGTCGATATCGATGTTACATGGTCGATATCGAGTGGCCTGAATCGAGAGAATTGATAGAGGTCGAGTGCCAATCCGAGGTCGAGTAGGACTACTCGAGATAGAGAAAAGAAGAGGTCGATATCGATGTTCCCATGTCGATATCGACTGCTTCTGCAGACAGATCCGACGCTGTTTTTGATAGAATTCTATCCGAAGTATTCACATCTATCCTAAAGTCGAGATCTTCAATCATATACCACCAGACATGTTATCCCTTATGGTGAATTTGATATTTACCTAAGGAGTTTTAGTTATTTACTTTATTTAAGTTTTATCTTAGGAATAAAGATAGAGTTTCTTATCCTTGGATAGCAAGGATAGAGATCTATAATTAGAGGCCATTAGTGCTGAGTTAGAATCATCCACACACAGCAAAAAAAATTCAATTACATTAGTTATAGCGAGAGTAGAGAGAGAGTCGAGTGAGGTGTAGGAAGCGAGAGCGGAGTGGCTTTGTTCGGTTGTACTTTCTTTCTTTTGCACGTTTAATTGAAGTAGTTTCTTTTCCATGAGGATGAGTTCAATGACGATGAAGCGCGAGTAGTTCACCCACTTCTAGCGTCGGGGTGAGCACAAAGATAGCAATGTAAGTTTGTGCATCGAAGGTATGATTTTATACGATTTCGTCTTCTATTCTATGCATGACCCTTTGCGAGAGTTGAGGAGATTCATTATTTGCATTATTGAAGCGAAAGCCAATCGTATTGTGAATTTGGATTTTTCATGAAATTGGATAGTAACTCTTAGGTTTTATGCGATAGCCTCTAATCACCTAAAAGATGGTAACGAAAGTTATTTGACGGAAAGGCATCATCTTTCATGAATTTGGCATAATACTTGCATGGTTATCATTGTGGCATAAACCCCCAACCTTGGAAGCTTTTAGTTTATAAAAGTTAATACAAAATCTGTGTTTTTATTCTGTCCACCCTTCCCTCATTGTTCTATGTTCTTCGGACATCTTTTCCGACGCAATTTGCTACGTTTTGAGTTTCTATTGAAGACTCGATTTAGACTGCAAAGGTCGATATCGAGTGCTGACATCGATATCGAGTGAAAATCTCGACGTCGACTGTTTGTTTTGTCTTCTGCAGGAACTTTGCTGGAAATCGACGAGAACTGAGGTCGATATCGACCCGTGTACTCGATATCGAGTGGTCTGTTGGAGTCCAAACTTGATCGTGATTGCAAGCTTAAAAAGCACTAACATACCTCCTCGTGGATTCGATCATGAATTACCCTAACACTACATCGGGAGGGATTCTTATATTTTATTTGCTTGGACAAGGGAGTCGATTTAGTTGGATATTTATTGAGATATTTATTTTAGCGATTCCCTCCCCCTGTGAAAAAAGGGGGAAAAGCCTTACTTGCATATTTTTAGCATGTTTTAAAATTTTTCATAGTTTTTGCATATTTCTTTTCATGTTTTTGCATACTTTTACGTAGTTATTTTAGCATTGTTTATTTATCTTTAAGCACTTTATTTATCTTTAAGCATATTAGTTTAAATTTTCGAAAAAAAATGACCCCCATCAAAAATTTTGAAAATAAAGAAAAGAGTCATGGAAGCTTTTATTGAACTCGACGATGCAAAAGTAGATTCCTTAGAGATATAACATGAAATTGCCTAGTTGAGGGAAGTCACAATGAAGTGCGATTTTTTTTTTAGAGAAAACCATGAATGTGAGGTAAAATTTGAAGTTTCTTTTGACATATGCATGATAAGAGGATGGAGGACTTTATAATTTCCATACATGTGCTCAAGTTCATATCCTAGCCTTACCTATGCATATTTGCAATTTCACAAGCCATATATGAGCTTTATATCATTATTATTATTATTGCTCCACATACATTACATATTTCCCGTTTTGTATACCTTATACCCTATCCGGGGACAGAGTTTGAGAATGGATGTCATCTTTGGAGTTGTTATATGGAGTTTGTGCATATTATTATGAAGTTGTTAGCAGGAATGGAAATAAAATTTTGAAATATGGAAAATTTAATGAGTGAGAAAAAATCCGATCACCTCAGGTGATAAAGGTAGGTCAACCCTGCTCGTTGAGATGTTAGTTCAGCGAGATGGGACACAAGGTGAGGAGTCCGAATTTGTAAGTATCAGGGGCCATCCATGACACCCATGTTTGTGACTCGCGAGAAGGCAGTGCCAAGGTTAGAGAGGTAAAAGCATTATAGTGAAAAAAAAGCATGCGACTCACGAGAAGGCAGTGCCAAGGTTAGAGAGGTAAAAGCATTATAGTGAAAAAAAAGCATTGAGCGAAGAGTGAAAGGTGAGAAATATTATGCAGAAGGAATGTCGAATGAAATTGGAAAGAAAGTTTATTTCCCCGGATTTAACACCACACGGCCAAAAATTAGCCCACTTTTAGCCTTTTACCAATCTACTTCTCATAAGCTTGAAAATGTCCTCTTGATTATTAATGTTATGTTGCCTAAAATTGTTTGTATGCATATAACCCTCCTTTTATAAGTATGATGTTGCTTTTATTCACAGGCATGGATATTGTTGACATTAGTTCTTTTTCGAGGATGGCAATTGATTGTAAAGACATATAAGAATGAATCTATGATGTTGAGGGTTTACTTTCTTCCCCTGAATGACCATTAAAAGTATGTCTTGCGGACAAGCAAGCTTAAGTATGGGGTGTTTGATTTGTGCGTAAATGGCCATATTTTCCATGCACATTTATGTCCATTTTGTCGATATGTGCATGCATAATGGTTGGGAAATCATAAGATTAGTGTAGTTTATGCTTATTTGTCAAATATAGATGTCTACACGAGTTTTTATGTTATTTAACAGAAATCGAGACAAAAATTGAGCAATTTGGACAAGAGAAGAAGAGCGGGAAAAGAACTCAAAGTCTACAGAGGAGTCGAAATCGACCTATAGAATCGACATCAAGTGGAAACAAAGTACCAGAAATCGAGCAGAGGAAGAACAGAGCATGTCGACGGAGAGAGGTCGATATCGATATTACATGGTCGATATCAAGTGGCCTGAATCGAGTGAATTGATAAAAGTCGAGTGCCAATGCGAGGTCGAGTAGGACTGCTCAAGATAGAGAAAAGAAGAGGTCGATATCGATGTCTCCTGGTCGATATCGACTGCTGCAGACAGATCCGACGCTGTTTTTGATAGAATTCTATCCGAAGCATTCACATCTATCCTAAAATGAGATCTTCTATCATATACCACCAGACATGTTATCCCTTATGGTCAATTTGATATTTACCTAAGGAGTTTTAGTTATTTACTTTATTTCAGTTTTATCTAGGAATAAAGATAGAGTTTTTTATCTTTGGATACCGAGGTTAGAGATCTATAATTAGATGCCATTAGGGTTGAGTTATAATCATCCACACGCAGCAAGAAAAATTCAATTACATTAGTTATAGCAAGAGTAAAAAGAGAGAGAGAGAGAGAGAGAGCCGAGTGAGGTGTAGGAAGCGAGAGCGGAGTGGCTTTGTTCGGTTGTACTTTCTTTCTTTTCCAAGTTTAATTCAATTAGTTTCTTTTCCATGATGATGAGTTCCATGATGATAAACCGCGAGTAGTTCACCCACTTCTAGGGTCGAGGTGAGCCCGACGGTTGCAATGTAAGTTTGTGCATCAAAGGTATGATTTTTATGCGATTCTGTCTTCTATCCTATGCATGAGCCTTTGCGATAGTTGAGGAGATTCGTTATTTGCATTATTGAAGCGAAAGCCAATCATATTGTGAATTTGGATTTGTCATGAAATATGATAGTAACTCTTAGGTTTTATGCGATAGCCTCTAATCACCTAAAAGTTGCTAACGAATGTTATTTGACGGAAAGACATCATCTTTCATGAATTTGGCATAATACTTGCATGGTTATCATTGTGGCATAAACTCCCGTCCTAGGAAGCTTTTAGTTTATAGAAGTTAATACAAAATCTGTGTTTTTATTCTGTCCACCCTTCCCTCATCATTCTACGTTCTTCGGACATCTTTTCCGATGCAATTCTCTACGTTTTGAGTTTCTGTTGAAGACTCGATTTCGATTGCAGAGGTCGATATCGAGTGCTGACATCGATATCGAGTGAAAATCTCAACGTCGATTATTTGTTTTGTCTTCTGCAGGAAGTTTGCTGGAAATCGACAAGAACTGAGGTCGATATCGACCCATCTGCTCGATATTGAGTGCTCTGCTGGAGTCGAAACTTGATCGTGATTGCAAGTTTTGGAAGTGCTGACAGTCCTCCTCGTGGATTCGATCCTTAATTACCCTACCACTACATCAGGAGAGATTCTTATATTTTATTTGCTTGGACAAGGGAGTCGATTTAGTTGGATATTTATTGAGATTTTTCTTTTAGCGATTCCCTCCCCCTACGAACAGGGGGGGAAAGCCTTACTTTCATATTTTTAGCATGTTTTTAAATTTTTTATAGTTTTTGCATATTTCTTTCCATGTTTTTGCATACTTTTACGTAGTACTTTTAGAATTGTTTATTTATCTTTAAGCACTTTCTTTATCTTTATGCATATTAGTTTAATTTTTCGAAAAAATAAATGACCCCCATCAAAAATTTGGAAAATAAAGAAAAGAGTCATGGAAGCTTTTATTGAAGTCGACAATGCAAAAGTAGATTCGTTAGAGATATAACATGAAATTGCCTAGTTGAGGGAAGTCACAACGAAGTGCGGTTTTTTATAGAGAAAACCATGAATGTGAGGTAAAATTTGAAGTTTCTTTTGACATATGCATGCTGAGAGGATGGAGGACTTTTTAATTTCCATACATGTGCTCAAGTTCATATCCAAGCCTTACCTATGCATATTTGCAATTTCACAAGCCATATATGAGCCTTATATCATTATTATTATTGCTCCACATACATTACATATTTCCCATTTTATATACCTTATACCCTATCCGGGGACAGAGTTTGAGAATGGATGTCATCTTTGGAGTTGTTATATGGAGTTTGTGCATATTATTATGAAGTCGTTAGCAGGAATGGAAATAAAATTTTGAAATATGGAAAATTTAATGAGTGAGAAAAAATCCGATCACCTCAGGGATAAAGGTAGGTCGACTCTGCTCGTTGAGATGTTACTTCAGGGAGATGGGACACAAGGTGAGTTGTCCGAAGTACTAAGTATCCGGGGCCATTCATGACACCCATGTTTGCGACTCGCGAGAAGGCAGTGCCAAGGTTAGAGAGGTAAAAGCATTATAGTGAAAAAAAAGCATTGAGCGAAAAGTGAAAGGTGAGAAATATTATGAAGAAGGAATGTCGAATGATATTGGAAAGAAAGTTTATTTCCCCGAATTTAACACCATATTAGCCTTTTACCAATCTACTTCTCATAAGCCTGAAAAAGTCCTCTTGATTATTAATGCTATGTTGCCTGAAATTGTTTTTATGCATATAACCCTCCTTTTGTGATTATGATGTTGCTTTTATTCACAAACATGGATAATGTTGACATTAGTACCTTTTAAGGATGGCAATTGATTGTGGGGACATATAAGAAGGAATCTATGATGTTGAGGGTTTACTTTCTTCCCCTGAATGACCATGAAAAGTATTGTTTGGGGTTGAGCAAGCTTAAGTATGGGCTGTTTGATGTGCGCCTAAATTGCCATATTTTCCATGGACATTTATGTCCATTTTGTCGATATTTGCATGCATAATGGTTGGGAAATCATATGATTAGTGTATTTTATACTTATTTGTCAAATATAGAGATCTACACGAGTTTTTATGTTATTTCGCAGAAATCGAGACAAAAATGGAGCAATTTGGACAATAGAAAAAGAGCAGAAAAAGAATCGAAGTCTACGGAGGAGTCAAAATCGACCTATAGACTCGACATCGATGTTACATGGTCGATATCGAGTGGCTTGAATCGAGTAGATTGATAGAAGTCGAGTGCCAATCCGAGGTCAAGTAGGACTGCTCGAGATAGAGAAAAGAAGAGGTCGATATCGATGTCCCCTAGTCGATATCGACTGCTGCAGACAGATCCGATGCTGTTTTTGATAGAATTCTATTCGAAGCATTCGCATCTATCCAAAAGTCGAGATCTTCTATCATATACCACCAGACATGTTATCCCTTAGGGCTGAGTTAGAACCATCCACACACAACAAGAACAATTCAATTACAGTAGTTATAGCGAGAGTAGAGAGAGAGAGAGAGAGAGAGAGAGCCGAGTGAGGTGTAGGATGTGAGAACGGAGTGGCTTTGTTCGGTTGTACTTTCTTTCTTTTACAAGTTTAATTCAACTAGTTTCTTTTCCATGATGATAAGTTCATTGATGATGAAGCGCAAGTAGTTCACCCACTTCTAGGGTCGAGGTGAGCCCGACGATAGCAATGTAGGTTTGTGAATCAAAGGTATGATTTTTATGCGATTCCGTCTTCTATCCTACGAATGATCCTTTGCGAGAGTTGAGGTGATTCATTATTTGCATTATCGAAGCGAAAGCCAATCTTATTATGAATTTGGATTTGTCATGAAATTGGATAGTAACTCTTAGGTTTTATGCGAGAGCCTCTAATCACCTAAAAGTTGGTAACGAAACTTATTTGACAGAAAGGCATCATCTTTCATGAATTTGGCATAATACTTGCATGGTTATCGTTGTGGCATAAACCCCCGACCTTGGAAGCTTTTAGTTTATAGAAGTTAATACAAAATCTTTTTTTTTTTAAATTCTTTCCACCCTTCCCTCATCAATCTACGTTTTTCGGACATCTTTTTCGATGCAATTTGCTACGTTTTAAGTTTCTGTTGAAGACTCGATTTTGACTGTTGATATCGATATCCAGTGCTGACATCAATATCGAGTAAAAATCTTGACGTCGACTGTTTGTTTTGTCTTCTGCAGGAACTTTGCTGGAAATCGACCAGAACTGAGGTCGATATTCACCTGTCTACTCGATATCGAGTGGTCTGGTGGAGTCAAAACATGATCATGATTGCAAGCTTAGGAAGCGCTGACATACCTCCTCGTGGATTCGATCCTGAATTACCCTACCACTACATCGTGAGGGATTCTTGTGTTTTATTTTCTTGGACAAGGGAGTCGATTTAGTTTGATATTGTTTATTGATATTTATTTTAGCAATTCCCCCGCTACGAACAAATTGGCGCCGTTGCCAGGGAGGCAATCAATCACGCCCTAAGCTTCAGTCACATTCTTCTTTAGTGCTTTTTTTTGCAGGTTTATGCGACGCTCTGATGGCGAACCTGTCTTGGAAAGTATTGATGAGCCATTACGTTTTCTCCATCTTCGAAACAAAGCTATCAGAATCATGGGGGAGAACGAGACACAAGCTCAAATCATTGAGCGGTTGAGGAAGGAGATAGAAGACCACAACACTACAATCGCCAATGAAAGGGACGCCGTTGCTGCAGGGTGAGCCCGCACTAATAGAGAGGAGGATGCGCGTAGACAAGCCCAAGAGCGGCTCAATCAGTATCCACAGACGGTGATGCAATACATGCATTCGCTGCTTCATGTTCCTGAATCTGCGATTTTAATTCCTTCATCTAATTATGAGATTAAGATTAACTTCCTGTTTGAAATTAAAAGAAATACTTTTGAAGGAAGAACTTATGAATGCCCCTTGCAACATATTTCTACTTTCATGGATTTATGTGAAACTATTGCTGATGGTGCAAACTTGGAATATGTGAGATTGAAATCCTTTCGATGGTCTCTTGCAGGGAAGGCATTGCAATGGCTAGAAAGCTTGGCTCCACTCTCGCTGAGGACATGGGCAGAGGTGAAGGATGCGTTCCTAAACAAGTTCTTTCCTCAATCTAAAACGGCAATGCTGCGGCAAAGGATCACGACTTTCAAACAAAAGCCTCATGAGATTTTGGCACAGGCATAGGAGCGCTTTAAGGACTTGCTGAGATCATGCCCTACACATGGGCAATTACCATATGTAATCCATGAGATCTTCTACAACTCCCTTGATGGGCCGAATAAGGGGAGAATCAACTCTTACACCTCCTATCGATACATTGAGCTTACACCAACGGAGGCATGAGATACAATTGAGAGGATAGTCAACTTTAATAACAATTATGGGACTGCTGTGGCCTAAAACTCAAGGCCTGTCCCATCTTTGCAACTTTATGAGCCTCCAAAAGAGATTGATCCTGATGTTCAGCAACAATTCCACAACGATCAAACATGCCGCCTTCAGAAGGAAGTTAGATTCCTCTCAAACAATCAACCTTGTCAGGAATGTGGCTCAACAAGGCACAACACCAGTGCTTGCCCACATCTTCAGCGAGTCAGCATGGCGGAGTAACATGAGGAAGCTAAGTGGACGAGAGGCCCTTATGGAGGGGGCAATCAGCAATATTGGGGAGATCAATGGTTCTATCAACCTCCACATCAACAAAGGGATCCCCACCTTATAGAGCACTAGGGCACCCTGAGCGTGAACCAAGTTAGGATGACCTGTAGATCATTCTTGATGATATGCGGATCGAGGAACCACGCTGAGTTCAAACAAGCCAACAACTCCATTCATACTCAGCTGCTGGGCATAAATTCTAGGCTCGGGGAGATCGACGTTTGGAAGCGGAACATGGACACCCAAATGGGTCAATTGGCGGAACAAATACCCGAACCGTCAGGATCGCTGCCTGGATCTACTGTGCCCAACCTTAAGGGCAAAACTACTGGACATATAGCGTCTATGAATCTAAGGAGTAGGCGTCAATTGCAAACGCCTGAGCAAAAAGCGGAGGAGAAAGCCCCAGAAGAGACATAGATATCGACACATCCAGTCGATATCGACCATGGTGAAGTCGATGTCGAGTCCCCTATTCTCGATGTCGACACAAAAGCTGATCTGCACCAGAAATCGACTCCTCTATTCGATATCGACCACCATCAAGTCGATGTCGACTCAACTTCAACCGTAGTGAAGAAGAAGGTGCTGTCATTCCCAAGGAAAGCAATTAAGGACCTGGCGGAGAAGAAGTTCCAGTGATTTGTGAAGATGCTTCAAGGGCTCAATGTTTCAATTCCATTCACCGAAGCACTTCATGAGATGCCATCAGATGTGAGGTTCCTGAAAGATATACTAGGTAAGAAGCGATCAATTGCCGAGATCGCAGAGGAGTGCACAAGGTTGGAACTACCGGAGAAGAGGGCGGACCCAGGTAAGTTTTCTATCGCTATAGCCTTAGGTCAATATCGCTTTAATGCTTTATGTGATTTAGGTGCTAGTGTTAGCATGATGCCACTAACCATATGGCACAAGATAAAGATAGGTCCCCTAGAGCCTGTGGATGCAAAGCTTTTCATGGCGAACAATACGGTGGTTATTACAACAGGGATGGTAGACGATGTGCCAGTGCAAGTAGGTAAGTTCTCTGTCCCTGCTGATTTCCTAGTTGTTGATATGGCAGAGGACCCTGCTTGTCCCATTATTTTTGGAAGGTCATTCTTAGCAACCGTCGATGCCAACATATGCATGAGGAAAGGATTGCTCTCATTCACCATTAGTGATGAAGTGATAAAGTACGCCTTCAACAAGACAGTGAGGAAGCATAAAGGGCCAATGGAGGTAAAGTCAATCAATGGTGTCTACATCACATGTGGGGAAGCAAAGGTAAGGAATATGACACTAGAGGAGCTTGAAAAGAGTGCCATAGAAGCCCAAGTGGAGGAAGTCGTGGCAATCTTGAATGAAGGAGCGAAAAAGCCACTCGAAATCGACCCAGGTAAGTGAATATCGAGTAACATAGTTCAAGATTATGTGCCAGGTTATAAGTCTGGGGTCGACGTAGCAGAAGAGAGCTCAAAATCGAGCATAGAGTTTGAAATCGTCAAGGAACCTATGTCGAAATCGACTGCCCCAGAAGCTGAAGGGGGAAATGATATCTCAATATCGAGTTCACAAGGTCGAAATCGACCAGGCCATGTCGAGCAGAAATCCTCCACATCGACAGAACCACCAGGAGCTCAACAGAGGTCGATATCGAGTGACGCTGATCGATATCGACTAGACTCAGAGACAGAGAAGGTAAGCCAAGGTATGGATTCCTCTTTTTATATCTCAATTAAAGATTTATCACTTTTTAGAAGAGGTCTGCCTTGGTATGTGTGCTTGTGCAGGGTATCCAATGATGATCCGAGCAATTATGAAGTAGGAGATAAGGTGTATGTCTCCAAATCAAAAGATCATTGGTTCCCGAGTAGATTCAAAACAAAGAGGATGGGACCCTTTACTGTGAACCAGATCCATCCAGGTGGGATGTAGCTGAGAGATAAGAATGGAGTGTTATTTGAGGCCCAGGCTACATGGGCTCTGCAGATGCCGCCTTGAGTGCGAAAGGAAGAAGTTGGCCTAGCGACTATAAAGTCTAGAGCTTGTACAAGACAATTAGTTTTTAGGTTTTGAACACGTTTGGTTTGCTTTGAGACATTATTGTTTGTTTGGTTTTTGTTTTTATTTTCTAACGAGTTTCAGGAAAGAAGGAGCGCAAAAGACACATCAAAATCGAGTAGAATGCTCGATATCGACCTAAAAGGTTGATTAAGAGGAGCTGTGATCGACTGAGATCACCCTGAAGCTTTGAACCACCAGGAATCGAGTGAAACTGGTCGTTATCGACTGGTCCACCCGAATTCGACCTGACCTGCATACATCTTCAACTCCTGATTTTTGCTAGTTTTTAGTAAGTTTTTTTCTTAACCCTAATTCTTATACAGTGAGGACTCTTTAATCTTTAAGTATGGGGTGGGGGAAGAGCCTTACTTGCATATTTTTAGCATGTTTTAAAATTCTTCATAGTTTTTGCATATTTCTTTTCATGTTTTTGCATACTTTTACGTAGTTATTTTAGAATTGTTTATTTATCTTTAAGCACTTTATTTATCTTTATGCATATTAGTTTAAATTTTTTTTAAAAAAAATGACCCCCATCAAAAATTTTAAAAATAAAGAAAAGAGTCATGGAAGCTTTTATTGAACTCGACGATGCAAAAGTAAATTCATTAGAGATATAACATGAAATTGCCTAGTTGAGGGAAGTCACAATGAAGTGCGATTTTTTTAGAGAAAACAATGAAAGTGAGGTAAAATTTGAAGTTTCTTTTGACATATGCATGATAAGAGGATGGAGGACTTTATAATTTCCATACATGTGCTCAAGTTCATATCCTAGCCTCACCTATGCATATTTGCAATTTCACAAGCCATATATGAGCCTTATATCATCATTATTATTGCTCCACATACATTACATATTTCCCATTTTATATACCTTATAACTTATCCGGGGACAGAGTTTGAGAATGGATGTCATCTTTGGAGTTGTTATATGGAGTTTGTGCATATTATTATGAGAAGTTGTTGGCAGGAATGGAAATAAAATTTTGAAATATGGAAAATTTAATGAGTGAGAAAAAATCCGATCACCTCAGGAGATAAATGTAGGTCGACCCTGCTCGTTGAGATGTTAGTTCAGCGAGATGGGACACTAGGTGAGGAGTCCGAAGTACTAAGTATCCAGGGCCATTCATTACACCCATGTTTGCGACTCGCGAGAAGGCAGTGCCAAGAAAGAGAGGTAAAAGCATTATAGTGAAAAAAAAAAGCATGCGACTCGCGAGAAGGCAGTGCCAAGGTTAGAGAGGTAAAAAGCATTATAGTGAAAAACAAAAGCTTTGAGCGAAGAGTGAAATGTGAGAAATATTATGAAGAAGGAATGTGGAATGAAATTGGAAAGAAATTTAGCCCACCTTTAGCCTTTTACCAATCTACTTCTCATAAGCTTGAAAAATTCCTCTTGATTATTAATGCTACGTTGCCTGAAATTGTTTTTACGCATATAACCCTCCTTTTGTGAGTAAGATGTTGCTTTTATTCACAGGCATGGATATTATTGACATTAGTACTTTTTCGTGTATGGCAATTGATTGTAGGGACATATAAGAATGAATCTATGATATTGAGGGTTTACTTTCTTCCCTTGAATGACCATTAAAAGCATTGCTTGGGGACAATCAAACTTAAGTTGGGGTGTTTGATGTGCGAGTAAATTGCCATATTTTTCACGCACATTTATGTCCATTTTGTCGATATTTGCATACATAATGGTTGGGAAATCATATGATTAGTGTAGTTTATGCTTATTTGTCAAATATAAAGGTCTACACGAGTTTTTATGTTATTTCGCGGAAATCGAGATGAAATTGGAGCAATTTAGACAAGAGAAGAAGAGCGGAAAAAGAACTCGAAGTCTACTGAGGAGTCAAAATCGACCTATAGAGTAGACATCGAGTTGAAACAGAGTACAAGAAATCGAGCAAAAAAATAACAGAGCATGTCGACAGAGAGAGGTTGATATCGATGTTACATGGTCGATATCGAGTGGCCTGAATCGAGTGAATTGATAGAAGTCGAGTGTCATTCCGAGGTCGAGTAGGACTGCTCGAGATAGACAAAAGAAGAGGTCGATATCGATGTCCCCTGGTCGATATCGACTGCTGCTGTAGATAGATCCGACGCTGTTTTTCATAGAATTCTATCCGAAGCATTCACATTTATCCTAAAGTTGAGATCTTCTATCATATACAACCAGACATGTTATCCCTTATGGTGAATTTGATATTAACCTAAGGAGTTTTAGATATTTAATTTATTTAAGTTTTATCTTAGGAATAAAGACAGAGCTTCTTATCCTGGGATAGCGAGGTTAGAGATCTATAGTTAGAGGCCATTATGGCTGAGTTAGAATCATCCACACACAGCAAGAACAATTCAATTACAGTAGTTATAGCAAGACTAGAGAGAGAGAGAGAGAGCCGAGTGAGGTGTAGGAAGCGAGAGCAGAGTGGCTTTGTTCGGTTGTACTTTCTTTCTTTTGCAAGTTTAATTCAAGTACTTTCTTTCTTTTGCAAGTTTAATTCAAGTAGTTTCTATTGAAGGCTAGATTTTGACTGCGAGGTCGATATCGAGTGCTGACATTAATATCGAGTCAAAATCTCGACGCCGACTGTTTGTTTTGTCTTCTGCAGGAACTTTGCTGGAAATCAACCAAAACTAAGGTCGATATCGACACGTCTACTCGATATCGAGTGGTCTACTGGAGCCGAAACTTGATCGTGATTGTAAACTTAGGAAGCACTGACATACCTCCTATTGGATTCGATCCTGAATTACCCTACCACTACATCGGGAGGGATTCTTGTATTTTATTTGCTTGGACAAGGGAGTTGGTCTAGTTTGATATTGTTTATTGATATTTATTTTAGCGATTCCCTCCCCCTACGAACACATGACATACTTGTCTTGTCATGTAGACCTCGATGATGCAAGTTAGGAAGGAGAATTGACTCAAACAAATATAAATATAAGTGCAAACCAGTCCTTTATCCGTGAAAATAAAATTCAAGACTTCCTCCCGTTGTAGTGGAAGGGAATCAGGATCGATCCACATGGACGTGGGTCAGCGATGCCTGGATAGTCTCTAAATTTTCTGTGCAAGTCGACCAGTAGCCTCGATATCGAGTTGGGGAGTCGATATCGACAGGGGCAGTCGATTACTAGTGAGAGACGTCGATCTGTCAAGAACCTGCAGAGAAGGGAAAACAATAGAAGCACTCGATATCGACTTAAGAGGTCGATGTCGAGTAGTCAATAGTTTCTTTCGACTCAGAAGACCGTCGACGTAGGTTTTGCTCAATGCAGGGAGTCAATATCGACTACATAGGTCGATTTCGAGTGTGTTCATAGACGGTGTCGAGTGTAGGAAAAAAAATCAAAGCAACAATGTTTTTGGGTTTTTTGTATAATAAACTAAAAGCTAGGATAGGGATTTACCAAGACTATAACCATGCATTAGGACTTCATTCGTATAAGAGATTAAGCTTTTCTCAACATCAATTAGGAATATGGAGGCTTTCGCATAAAAACCTAATTGTTTCTACCTTTTCATAATTAGGGATTATGTCAAATTTCGCAGGCAAAACGTAATTACTATCCAAATTCACATGTACAATCCACTTTTTCTTCATATAAGGTAAATAAGGAATGATCCTAAACTCGCATAAAGGATTGAGCGCGGGGTAGAAGAAGAGATTGGATAATCAAATGGAGAATAAAGCGTACTTACATGGCTACTGTCGGGCTCACCCCGACCATAGAAGTAGGACAACTACTCGCTCTTCATGGGGGAAACATCATTGAATAAAAATAGAAACTTCGCATTAAACTTCAAAAGGAACTAATCGTACAACCACCGCCTTCTTCTCCACTATCTCTCTCTATCTCGCCTTTTTTTCTCTCCTTTGGTTGATCGATTGTTGTGTGTTAGAATTAATAAAAGCCAGCCCCCTAGGACTTTATTTATAGCCTCCTAACCCTTGCTAGCCAAGGATTGGAGTTCTAATCCTACTAAGATTGCTAAAAGGAAAGTTTATCTAAACTAACCTATATACTAAAATAAAATATTAAAATAGGTAATATTCCCTAACATGCTTGGAATATACCCCTAAGATAGGTAAATCTTGGTAGATGATAGATGTCTTTGTGGCTAAACAATATCCTCCAAAGATTCGGCTAAATCAGCGGTTTTCACACGTTTGTAGCACTAGTCGATGTCGAGTGGACAGGTCGATATCGAGTGACCTATGTCGAGTCGAGTGGGTTTGGTGTGGTCGACATGGCTTTGCCTCGATGTTCATCTTTTCTCCTCAGTTGATTTCGAGTCTCTAGGTCGATATCGAGTATATGTGTCGAGATCGAGAGTGCTCTCAGCTCGAGATCGAGTTCTTCTGTCTTGTCTCGTCTTCACTCCAAAATGTTCCGTTTTCTGCAAAATCAAACCAAAACCTGTGTAAACCTCTATATCTTGACAATGTACTCAAACTACATAAATTTACTACTTTCCTAACCCGAAAGTGTAAAATATGCATGAAAACGGAAAAGATGTAAGCATTAACATGGTGAAATATGCGCACATGAAATCACCCCATACTTAAGCTTGCTTGTCCTCAAGCAATACTCTTATTGGTCATTCAAGGGAAGGACTAAAACTCTCAACATTGTAGATCCATTCTCATATAACCCTACAATCAATTGTCATCCTCGCAAAGGTACTAATGCAATCAAATTCATGCCTGTGAATGAAAAGCAACATCTCGCACAAAAGGAGGGTCATTGTTCGTAAGGGGAGGGATGCTAGTTAAATAAAATATCAAACCAAACCAACTCCCTGTCCAAGCAAATAAAGTACAACAATCCCTCCCGATGTAGTAGTAGGGTATTCAGGATCGGATCCACGAGGAGGTATGTCAACGGTTCCTAAGCTTGCAAACACGTTCGATTTCGACTCCACAAGACCACTCGATATCGAGTAAATCAGTCGATATCGACTACAGTTCCAGACGATTTCTAGCAAATTCCTGCAGAAGATAAAACAGACAGTCGACGTCGAGTTGTTCACTCGATATCGGGTCAGCCACTCGATATCGACCTCTGCAGTCGATTTCGAGTCTTCAATAAAAACAGTAAAGTAACCAAATTTTGTCGAAAAAGTTTTCGAAGAAAGTAAGAATGATGATGGAAGGATGGACAGAATAAAAACTCAGATTTTGTAAACTTCAATAAACTAAAGAACCTCCAAGATCGGGGATTCATGCCACAATGATAACCATATAAGACTTATGCCTAATTCATGAAAGATGATGTCTTTCCGTCAAATAACTTTCGTTACTAACAATTAGGTGATTTAAAGGCTCTCGCATAAACCCTAAAAGTTACTATCCAATTTCATAATTAATCCAAATTCACAATATGATTGGCATTCGCTTCAATAATGCAAACTAGGATCGACCTACTACTTTCGTAGAAGAATCATGCATAAGGAATAGAAGACAGAATCGCATAAAAATCATACCTTTGATGCATAAACTAACATGGCTATCGTCGGGCATCACCCCGACCCTAGAAGGAAGGGAACGACTCGTGCCTCATCATCATAGACATCATCATCATTGGAAAAGAAACTACTTGAATTGAAATTGCAACGAAAGAGTACAACCGAACAACGCAACCTTCCGCTCTCGCTTCTCCTACTCCACTCGGCCTCTCTCTCTACTGTAATTGAAACTAAAATGTAATTGAATGTTCTTGGATGACTGAAATCGAATGAATAAACTCAGCCCTAATGGCCTCTAATTATAGATCTCAAACCTCGCTATCCAAGGATAAGAAAATCTATCTGTATTCCTAAGATAAAACTAAAAAATGTAAATAACTAAATCACTTTCGGTAAATAACAATTCACCATAAAGGATAATAAAGTCTGATAGTAAAAGATAAATGATCTCGACATAGGATAGAAGTAAATTCCTTCAGATAGAATTATATCAAAATCAGCGTCGGATCTATCTGCAGGAGCACTTGATATCGACCAGCTCATGTTTATATCAACCTCATGACTTCTATCTTAAGCCAGTTCTACCCGACCTCAGATTTGTACTCGAACTCTATCTTTTCACTTGAATTGGGGCACTCGATATCGACCACTTCTATCGATATCGACCAATCTGTGTCAACATGCTCTGTTCTTCCTCTGGCTCGATTTCCGGTGTCAGATTTCCACTCAATGTCGAGTCTTATGGTCGATTTCGACTCCTCAATAGACTTCGAGTTCTTTTTCATCTTTTCTTCTCCTCCAAATTGCTCCAATTTTGTCTCGATTTTTGCGAAATAACATAAAAACTCATGTAGACCTCTATATTTGACAAATAAGCATAAACTACACTAATCTTATGCTTTCCCAACAAATATGCATGAAAATATCGACAAAATAGACATAAAAGTAGATGGAAAATATGGCAATTTACGCGCACATCAAACACCCCATACTTAAGCTTGCTTGTCCCCAAGCAATACTTTTAGCGGTCATTCAGGGGAAGAAACTAAACCCTCCACATCATAGATTCATTGTTATATATCCCTACAATCAATTGACATCCTCGAAAAGGTACTAATGTTAACAATTCCATTCTTGTGAATAAAAGCAACATCATACTCACAAAAGGAGGGTTATACGCATAAAACAATTTTGTGCAACATAGCATTAATAATCAAGAGGACTTTTGCAAACTTATAGAAGAGTAGATTGGTAAAAGGCTAAAGGTGGGATAATTTTTGGCCATGTGGTTTAAATCCGGGGAAATAAACTTTCTGTCCAAACTTTGATCCCACATTCCTTCTTCATCATATATCTCACCTTTCACTCTTCGCTCAATGCTTTTTTTCACTATAATGCTTTTACCTCTCTAACCTTGGTACTGCCTTCTCGTGAGTCGTAAACATGGGTGTCATGAAATGCCCCAGATACTTAGTACTTCATACTCCTCACCTTATGTCCCATCTCGCTGAACTAACATCTCACGCAAGCAGGGTCGACCTACCTTTAACTCCTGAGGTGATCGGATTTTTTTCTCACTCATTAAATTTCCATAATTCAAAATTACTTTCATTCCTGCCATTACTTCAATAATATGCACAAATTCCATATAACAACTCCAAAGATGACATCCATTCTAAACATTGTCTCCGGATAGGGTATAAGTTATAAAAAATGGGAAATATGTAATGTATTGTGGAGCAATAATAATAATGATATAAGGCTCATATGTGGCTTGTAAAATTGCAAATATGCATAGGTAAGGCTAGGAAATGAAATTGAGCACATGTATGGAAATTATAAAGTCATCCATCATCTTATCATGCATATGTCAAAAGCAACTTCAAATTTTACCTCTCTTTCATGGTTTTCTCTCAAAAATTCCCACTTCATTGTGAATTCCCTTTACTAGCAAATTTCATGTTATATCTCTAATGAATCAACTTTTGCATCGTCGAGTTCAATAATAGCTTCCATGACACTTATTCTTTATTTTCAAAATTTTTTGATAGGGGTGATTTTTTTTGTTTTTTTTTGAAAAATAAATATATTGGATAAGATAAATAAACATATCTAAAGTTTCTACGTAAAAGTATGCATAAACATGAAAAAGAAATATGCAAAAACTATGAAAAATTTTAAAACATGCTAAAAAATGCTAAAATATATGCAAGAGATGCAGGTAAGCCTTTCCCCCACCCCATACTTAAAGATTATAGTGTCCTCACTGTATAAGAACTAGGGTCAAGAAAGAAACTTACTGAAAATTTGCGAAAATCAAGAGTCGAAGACGTCTGTAGAGGCAATCGATATCGGGTTGACAAGTCGATATCGACCAGTCTCACTCAATTCCTAGTGGTTTCAAGCTTCAGGGTGATCTCAGGTCGACCACAAGCTCTCTAAATCGACATGCTCAGTCGATATCGAGTACTTTACTCGATATCGAGGTCACTTTCTCACTCCTTTCCTGAAATTCGTTAGAAAAAATAAAACCAAAAGCAACAAAAAATATAGTCTTATAACAAACCAAAAGTATCCAAAAAAACCTAAAGACTAGTAGTCTTGTTACAAGCTCTAGACTTTATAGTCGCTAGGCCGACTTCTTCTTTCAATACTCCTAAGGCGGCATCTGCAGAGCACATGTAGCTTTGGTTTCAAACAACACTCCATTTTTGTCTCTTAGTTGCATCCCGCCTGGATGGATCTTGTTCACTGTAAAGGGACCCATCTTCTTTGTTTTGAACCTACTCGGGAACCAATGATCCTTTGATTTTGAGACATACACCTTATCTCCTATTTTATAGTTGCTCATATCATCACTGGATACCTTGCACAAGCGCACATACCAAGGCAAACCTCTTCCAAATAGAGATAAATCCTTAATTGAAATAGAAAAAGAGGAATTTATACCTTGGTTACCTTTTCGGAGCTTTCTTCTGTCTGTGGGTCCAGTCGATATCGACTAGTGGAGGAATTCGGCTCGACATGGTCTACTTGATTTCGACCTGGTGGACTCGATATCGAGTGGCTTTTCTCTCCTTCACCTTCTGGTTCAGTCGATGTCGGCTTAGGATTTTGGTCGATTTTGACCACTGTACTCGATTTCGAATTCCCTTCTGCCACATCGACCCCATACTTAAAACCTAGCACAGAGTCTTGAACAATGTTAGTCGATATCGACTTACATGGGTCGATTTCAAGTGGCTTTTTGGCTCCTTCGTTCAAGATTGCCACGAGTTCCTCCACTTGGGCTTCTATTGCTCTCTTCTCAAGCTCTTCAGGTGTCATATTTCTTACCTTAGCTTCCCCGCATGTGATGTAGACACCTTTGATTGACTTTACCACCATAGGCCCTTTATTCTTCTTCACCGTCTTGTTGATGGAGTACTCTATTACTTCATCACTAATGGTGAATGAGAGCAATCCTTTCCTTACACTTATGTTTGCATCCACGGTTGCTAAGAATGGCACTCATAAAATAATGGGACAAGGAGGGTCTTCTGCCATATCAACAACTAGAAAATCAGCAGGGACAAAGAACTTACCTACTTGCACTGGAACATCATCCACCATGCCTATTGGCATAACCACCGTGTTGTTCACCATGAAAAGTTTTGCATCTACAGGCTCTAGGGCACCAATCTTTACCTTCGACCATATGTTTAGTGGCATAACGCTAAAACTAGCCCCTAAATCAAATAATGCATTAAATAGGTATTGACCTAAGCCTATAGTGATAGAAAACCTACCTGGGTCCGCCCTCTTTTCTGGTAGCTCCAACTTGTTGCACTCCTCTGCGATCTCAGCAATTGATCGCTTCTTACCTAGTATATCTTTAAGGAACCTTACATAGGATGTCATCTCATGAAGAGCTTCAGTGAATGGAATGGTAACATTGAGCACTTGAAGCATCTTCACAAAGCGCTGAAACTACTTTTCCACTAGGTCCTCTATAGCTTTCTTAGGGAATGGCAGCACCTTCTTCGTTACTACGGTTGGAGTTGAGTCGATATCGGGTAGGGTCCGGTCGATATCGAATGGAGGAGTCGATTTCTGGTGGTGCTCAGCTTCTGTGTCAACATCGAGTAAAGGGGACTCGATGTCGACTGCACCTTGGTCGATATCGACTGGATGAGTCGATATCGAGTCCTCTTCTGGAGCTTTCTCCTATGCTTTTTGCTCAGGCGTCTCTTTGGAGTTTTTATATGGATTTTGTGCATATTATTGAAGTAATGGCAGGAATAAAAGTAATTTTGAATTATGGAAAATTTAATGAGTGAGAAAAAATCCGATCACCTCAGGAGATAAAGGTAGATCGACCCTGCTCGTTGAGATGTTAGTTCGGCGAGATGGGATATAAGGTGAGGAGTCCGAAGTACTAAGTATCTGGGGCCATTCATGACACCCATATTTGCGACTTGCGAGAAGGCAGTACCAAGGTTAGAGAGGTAAAAGCATTGAGCGAAGAGTGAAAGGTGAGATATATGAAGAAGAAGGAATGTGGAATGAAAGTTTGGAAACAAAAGCTATTTCCCCGGATTTAACACCACATGGCCAAAATTAGCCCACCTTTAGCCTTTTACCAATCTACTCTTCTATAAGTTTGCAAAAGTCCTCTTGATTATTAATGCTATGTTGGACAAAATTGTTTTATGCATATAACCCTCCTTTTTTTAGTATGATTGATAACGCGCATTTAGGTAGGCATATTAGGTTGCATTTAGCATGATTTAGATTTTGATAATGCATAGTTTAGGCTAGATTTGCATTTATATTTGTTTTGTTGGTAGAGTCAGAATCTACACGCTTTTATGGATTATTTCAGGTAGGTGTGAATCCGAAGAGGAATGAGAAAGCTCATGGATGAAGGAAGAATGAAGAGGAGGAGGAAAAGTGAAGAGCACGGGAGCGGAGTCGAATTTCGAGAGCTCAAGTGAAGAACAAGTCAGCAGAGCTTGTCGCCAGAGAAGCTGAAATTGTAATGCACTTTTTGGAGGCCTCGGTGGTCCGATTGACTATTATAAGCATGCGTTGGAAAGCTCTCTCCGAGATCTACAACATTCTGTTGACATCGAGACCAAATTCGGAGTGGAAAAAGTGCTGTGAACAGTAAGGCCGCCCTACGGCTCGAAGCTCTGACGAACGATTTTGCAATCACCTAGCCGCCCCGCGGCCTGGGTTGGCTGCCCCGTGGCTCCTGCTGAAACGAACAGACTTATTATCTATTTAATTAGAGTTTTATATTAATTATTTTGGCCGACTTTGTTAAGTTTATTAAGAACTATTAGGGTGATTTTCTTATACATCTAACTCATCATTTAATACACTTTAGAGATTATCAATTGAGAGAACCCTAGAGGGAAGCCTCCATGGCCATGGAGTGCTAAACTCTTCCGTTTCATCTATGGATTGAAGTTTTGGTTTGATAAAGTTATGAGATTTCTATTCTTGTTCTATTTCTATTGATTCTTTTGCGAATATTGTTGAATTCTTCTAGTCCGTACAACTAGTTGAGATTATTGCTAGGATTTTGTAGATTCCTCGTAGCGAACCTTAATCCATAGTAGCAAGCATGCCTTTTTAGAACTCGTAGGACTAAATTTGTGTGTGGAGAATCAATTATATGTTAAATGCTGACTCGTAGCTTGATGTTGCATGTATCCTGGTTAATCCTTAATCTTAATGCTGCTATTAGGTTAAATCTTGACCGTGTTACGGTTATCTAATTTGTAAGAGTTACTAGGACTCGTATGACTAGTAATTTACACAAGATCAGGACAGGAACAATAATAGGATGAAAAGAGAACTTGAAGAAGAATCGAGGATCAACTAATCAAACTAAAGTGGATATTTATAGATGAAATTATTTTCTCAATTGTTATCTCTACTAACTTGTTTATAGTTTCTTTTATCTACTTCAATCACCAAATCCCTCTTTTCTACCAATTGGTAAATATACATTGCATAGAAATACTTGATTCTCTGTGGGATTGACCTCTTACTTGCTTGCTATACTAGTTTGTGGGTTTGAGTTATACTTTGATAGGAACAACGACAGTTTCCTCCTGTCAATGATGTTGCTTTTATTCACAGACATGGAATTGTTGACATTTGTACCTTTTCGAGGATGGCAATTGATTGTAGGGACATATAACAATGAATCTATGATGTTGAGGGTTTAGTTTCTTCCCCTAAATGACCGTTAAAAGTATTGCTTGGGGACAAGCAAGCTTAAGTATGGGGTGTTTGATGTGCGCGCAAATTTCCATATTTTCCATCTACTTATATTTCCATTTTGTCAATATTTTCATGCATATTGGTTGGGAAAGCATAAAATTAGTGTAGTTTATGCTTATTTGTCAAATATAGAGGTCTACACAAGTTTTTATGTTATTTCGCAGAAATTGAGACAAAATTGGAGCAATTTGGAGAAGAGAAGAAAAGTTGAAAAAGAACTCGAATTCTACCGAGGAGTCGAAATCGACCATAAGACTCGACATCGAGTGGAAATCTAACACTAGAAATCGAGCCAGAGGAAGAACAGAGCATGTCGACACAGACTGGTCGATATCGACATAAATGGTCAATATCGAGTGACCTAAATCGAGTGAAAAGATAGAGTTCAAGTGCAAATCCGAGGTCGAGTAAAATTGGCTCGAGATAGAAGAGATGAGGTCGATATCGACATGAGCTGGTCGATATCGGGTGCTTCTTCAGACAGATCCGACACTGTTTTTGATAGAATTCTATCCAAAGGAATTTACTTTTATCCTAAGTCAAGATCTTTTATCTTTTACTATCAGACTTTATTATCCTTTACGGTGAACTGATATTTATCTAAAGTGATTTAGTTATTTACTTTATTTAGTTTTATCTTAGGAATAAAGATAGATTTTCATATCCTTGGATAGCGAGGTTTGAGATCTATAATTAGAGGCCATTAGGGCTAAGTTTATTCATTCGATTTCAGTCATCTAAGAACATTCAATTACACACACATTCAGTTTCAATCACAGTATAGAGAGAGAGAGAGAGAGAGGCCGAGTGGAGTAGGAGAAGCGAGAGAGGAAGGTTGCTTTGTTCGGTTGTACTTTTTCGTTAAAATTTCAATTCAAGTAGTTTCTTTTCCAATGATGATACTGTCTATGATGATGAGGTGCGAGTAGTTCCCTTACTTCTAGGGTCGGGGTGAGCCCGACGATAGCCATATAAGTTTATGCATCAAAGGTATGATTTTTATGCAATTCCGTCTTCTATCCCTTATGCATGATTCTTCTATGAATGTAGTAGGTCGATCCTAGTTTGCATTATTGAAGCGAAAGCCAATCATATTGTGAATTTGGATTAATTATGAAATTCACTACTAGAAAAATGTAATTAGACATCTGTTGTGAACAGAAGTCTTTCAAAAAAATTTCCGATCTTATTGTGCGTGTAGTAAAAGATCAACTTTTCCATATCGGTTTTAAGCTGATGTCTTTTCTTAGTTATAACATCTGTTTTATTTTGAATATAGATATAAATCAGCCCCTCAAATTTATTTTTGACATGTTCACTTGTTGATAAATATCCATGATTTTTCATTTATAAGCTTTTGAAGATGTTAATATTAAGCCTAAATTTTACATTAACATCACTATTTTTAAAATAATCAATGTATTAAAACCAAATAGACATCTTTTTTATTATATTGATTGGGTGTATAGTAATTCCATATATATTTTTTTATGATTTTTTATTGTTTTAAAATAATCTATCTTATGAAATATATAAATAATTGATGTATTAATATGATATATACATTGGTTTTCATTTTTATAACGATGTTATTATTATTAATATATATCAATTTATGTTAGCATTTTCATGTAAAAACGTGTATTAACATTTATTTAGGTAATAGGTCGATGTCTGTAATGATATCAACATCAGTTTTTATATAATAGTTTGATTTCAAAGGTATGAAATCACTCCATTTTTCATTTATAATCTGATGTTTTTTAGATTGATACGAAACACTATTTGTTTGATATAAGACGTAATTTTTCTTATGGAAATGAAAGAATCAATACTTTGATTAACTTGTAAACATACAATATACATACATTTATCAACCTAGCTATAAAGGCCAATTAAAATGTTATCATGAGCCTTGCCACGCTTGATGGCATTATCAGGAATGTAATTCTCATAAGAGGCTTCTTTGCTCGTTCTAGACTCTCACATAAAGTTCCTGCCCAAGATACGCCTTGTCCACATTTCTAACTTCAAATTCCACATTGTTATCTACAAAAATGAATTTACTAGGGCATATTCATTAAAAGTTTATCAAAGTACAAATCAATTTCAAACCTTGAAATGGTTATTAAAAATGGGTTGTTAAAAAATGAGTGGGTGAGCCATGGTTGTTAAAAAAAAGTACAAGAAAAGGTTTCAAATCTTGAAATGGAATTTACCAGGATATATTTATTAAAAGTAGATGCAATTGAAGAGTCCAAATCAATTTCAATCACAAACCTAACTGAAATATATATATATCTAGTGACTAGTGATAGCATAGATCACCTAGTTGAAACTAGCCAATCATAGATGATGTACAAACAGAAAAGTATAAGTTAATCTAGAAGCAGAGACAAACCGCTTGTCCCCATTCAGCATTTCTCAAGAATGGCTCCATGAAATAAAACAAGTCAACCAATAACAGGTGCAGATAAGGCCAACGGTTTTGAGAGTTTCCACTAAGTAATTTAGGCATGAAGGTTCTGTGACTAACTAGTTCAAGTCATGCAAAGCTAAAATTAAACCATCCAATAAAAACGTCAAAACTTGATAATACTCTAAAGATTAAGCATAAGAGAAGAGTGCACTAGAGAAAGAGTGCAAATAGAATTATGTATATCTTTCATTAAGAACAGAAACAACAACAGTAGCAGCCTGTCCTAAAAAGGACAATCAATGCAAACTAAACAAAATAGTAGAGGAAAGGGAAAACAAACAAACAAGAAAAATCATACAAAGTGTTCTTCCATCATTGACACAACTGAAACAGGAAAGTGGCCACTTTTACATATCAATAGGTATTTATGACAAAAACACACCCCCTAAAATGATAAGATAGTACAAAATTGCTAATTTTGACAAGTTTTGAGAAAGAACATCGAAGTCAAAGATGAGCAACAAGAAAAGCACTATCAGCGTACACTGTCAATGAACCATGACTACTAATAAAGAGAATAAGACACAGGATATCCACCAACTAGAAATGGTTACATCGCTGCACATTCATGAAGTTGAAGAAGATACATATGCATTTAACAACACAAAACTATTTAGAACCTTACAAGCTTATTTTCATTGACAAAACAAACCTTCGCTGGAGGAAAGAATAGCAAAGGATCCATGAAAAACATACAGTTAAACCTTTTATTGACAAGGTTTCTGAAAACCAAAGATCCCTTAGAAAATAAGGGATAAGGAATAGCAAAGGATCCATGAAAAACACATAAAATACTAAGATTATAAATCCTTCCTTAAAAGAATCCTGTCAATTAGTCCTACAAAATTCCACCGGGGTCACTTTGCACTATAGGATAAGCATAATATGGAAAAAGAATATCATATCCTTATAGAGCTCTTTCCTCTATGAAGACACCATTTGCCCGAGAATCTACTACAAAATAAAAAGTTCACAAGGTCTGAATGCAGGATCACACTTAGAAAGCAAAAGAAAGGTGTCAAACTCTAAATACATACCTCTACTGCACCAAAAAAAAGGGAATAATCACGAATGGGAATTTCCACTGCAAGGAACCTATACCACATTTTATACACAATAAGAAAGCAACTAATATCAATATGTTTCAGAATTTCAGATCAAGAACGCATTGAAAATGATAAATAATTTGGTAAATATTCAGATAAAGAATGAACCGGCAATGCCACAATGCCCAAACCAAATATTAAACTTGAGCCAATTGAAACAAAATGGCAAGGCATACTTTAGTCCTAGATCAGGATTATTTAGGAATTGAAGAGGTACCTTGAAGGAAAGAACAACCCCAGGTTCAAAAACTGAGCCAGACTTCATTACCACTCCATCACATACAATTGCATGCCTTAATTTACAGCCTTCTTCAATAGTGACATTGTTCCATATATATGAACCTTCTATAGAAACATTTGCACCAATTTTGCAACCTTCTCCAATGAATGAATTTGAAATTTGACTGTTGTCACCAATGATGGTGTCCTTTCTAATTACAGTGAAAGGACCAACTGCTGCAGTGCGTGATTTTGTTATCCCTAAACAAAACATAAATATGTTAACATAAAAGATAACAAAGGTTAAGAATACTTTAGTGCATGATCATGTTGGCCACTTAAAGTTAGTTTTTTATTGTCTTCACAAAGAGAAATTATATGCTAACTTGAAAAAGTGTTCTTTTGCTTCCGAGTCTACTATCTTTCTTGGTTTTTTAGTGTCTGCAACAAGTTTGAAAGTAGACGAGGAGAAGGTTCTCGCTATCCAAGAGTAGTCCCAGCCACAAACTCCCACTCATGTCCGCTCATTCTTGGGCCTTGCTGGTTTCTATCGACGATTCGTCAGGGACTTCAACACCATTGTCGCCCCCCTACATGAGCTGACCAAGAAAGATGTGACGTTTCACTGGACCGATGCACATCAGAGGGAATTCGATGCTCTCAAGGATCGATTCACCCACGCGCCTATGCTGCAACTACCCGACTTCTCACAACCTTTTGAGCTCGAGTGTGATGCTTCTGGCACTGGCATTGGTGGTGTGCTTCTCCAGAATAGGTGTCCCATTGCCTATTTCAGTGAGAAGTTGGGTCCTGCTGAGCTCAACTATTCCACCTACGACAAAGAGTTGTTCGCTCTCTTCCGTTGCTTGCAGAAATGGCAACATTACCTATGGCCTAAGGAGTTTGTGATCCATTTGGATCATGAAGCATTGAAATATCTCAAAGGTCAGACGGTGCTGAGTGGACGCCTTGCTCGGTGGGTTGAGTTCTTGGAGACTTTCTCTTATGTGGTTCACCACAAAAGGGGAAGGATAACGTGGTAGCTGACGCGCTATCACGCAGGTATGTCCTTTTGAACCATTGCGATGCACATATTTTGGGTTTTGCTTTGATTAAAGAACTATATGATAGTGATAGTTTCTTTAAGAACATTTATGCTCAGTGTGTATCCAAAGGTGAAGTTGATTCTTACTTTCTTGATAATGGTTATTTGTTTAGGATGGGCAAGCTTCGTATCCCATCTTCATCTATTAGGAGACTCCTTATTCAAGAAGTGCATGAATCTAGGGGACATGGTGGTTTTGAAAAGACTTTAGTTGGATTAAAGGAACATTACTTTTGGCCTAAAATGACTAATTATATGCTTAGATTTGTCAAAAGTTGTATCACATGTGCTAAAGCTAAGTCTAAAGCAAATACTAATGGTTTGTATACTCCGTTGCCGATTTCTAATGCTCATTGGGAAGATGTATCTATGGATTTTATTGTTGTATTACCTAGGACATCTAAAGGACATGATTCTATTTTTGTAGTAGTGGACATGTTCTCCAAAATGGCTCATTTCATACCTTGTCACAAAACTGATGATGCTATTCATGTTGCTAATCTTTTCTTCAAAGATGTTGTTAGATTGAATGGTTTACCATTATCAATTGTGTCTGATCGTGATTCTAAGTTTTGAGTTATTTTTGGAAAACTTTATGGTCTAAATTAGGTACTAAGCTTTCATTTTCTACATCTTGTCACCCCCAAACTGATGGCCAAACTGAAGTTACTAATAGGACTCTTGGAGCTCTCCTGAGAGTTATGCTGTGTACCAACCTTAGGAGGTGGGAAGACTGCCTACCTTTTGTTAAGTTTGCTTATAACAGGTCCAGGCATTCTGCAACAAAGAAGACTCCTTTTGAAGTGGTCTATGGGCGTAATCCTCTTATGCATGTGGACATGACACCTCGCCCTATTAAGGAGAAGGAGAGCGTCGATGCGACCAGGCAGGTTGATTTCATCAAACGCCTGCATGAGCGGACCAAGGCGCAGCTGGAAAGGAATAGTGCTCAGTACAAGGCGGCAAAGGATAAGCATCGCAAGGATGTGCAGTTCAACGTTGGTGACCTTGTCTAGTTGCACCTCAGGAAGGAAACGTTTTCGTAGCAACGAAAATCTAAGCTGGATCCCAAGGGAGATGGACCATTCCGCGTGGTTCAAAAGTTGGGACCGAATGCCTACCAGCTGGATCTCCCTGCCGACAAGTAAAGTGTCCATTCTACCTTCAATGTGGCCGACCTCTCTTTGTTCGTGCCTGACGATGACTTTGACGACGATTTGAGGAAAATTATGCTCAAGTGGAGGAGAATGATGCAGCGCAATCGGCGATGACTCCCGGTGACATTGAGGACAACATAAAGGTGCCATTTGATGGTCCTATCCCTCGTGCTAGGGCTAAGAAGATTCAAGATGCTACCCAAGCACTTCTCATTCGTTACCAAGGAGCTATGGAGCAAGGATTAAGGCCACCTTGGATCACTTTGCTCAAAACTAGACCACCAGTCCAAGAGTTGAGCTTAAGACTTCAGTCCAAGCTCATGAAGGCGAGGCCCGACCCACCATGAAGGCCCATTTCGTGCCTCCTCATAGGGCTGGCGGCAAATTCAGATTTTTAGACTATTTTTATTTTATTTATGTCATATTAGATAAATAAGGTTAAAAGGAAAGTATATCTACTTAGATTCTTCCTTAACCACTAAGGTTTGACTTTTCAAACTAAATCTAGGGTTTTAATTAATTATTATTATTATTAGTCAGCCATGCTGATCCTTTGCAAGGTGAGGATGGCTTAGCAATTTCTATTTAACGTACGTTCGAGTCATTAGGAAAAGGGAGATTGAAATATAGAATTGAGGAAACCCTTTGGCTAAAGGGTTCTTCAATCTTCAATCCAAACACTTGCTTCATAAATTTCATATTGTTATTCATCCCTTTAATCATTCACCCAATTGCCTTTCGAAATCCTAACTCCGAACACATCACAAAACACAAACAGAAATTCCTGCATAATACCGTCGCTGAAACCCTAGGCCTTCCGTAGCAGAGGAGAGAAGAGCGTCACTGAATCCCTCACAGCCCAGCAACACGCGACAGTCGCCCCAGCCCTTGCAGCGGACCTAGCCTAACCCGCCGCCTTGGTTGCTGCCTTCCCGCGACCTCTGTCGTCGTTTCAACTCCTTCCTTGTTTTGCCTCATTTTGTGTTGTTTTTTATTGCTTCGGTTTCGATTACTTTAGTTTCTCTCACCCATATTTGAATTATAATTGTTATAAATCAGGAGGAATCAAAGAATATTGCAAGATCGGGCCGTCAACAAGTTGTTATTCTTGATTCGAAGCCCACAGGCGAAGGATCGGGAATAGCAACGCATTAAGTGGTATCGGATTCTCAAGTGTATGCAAGTTCTTTACTCTCTTGATTCTATTATTTGGGTGATTATTTTTTGTGCCTATTTTTCTCACCATCCGCTGCTGAAATTTATTTTCTTTATTCAACCCTAAAATGGGCACTTGTTATTTGGGTGATAATCTTGTTTGGATCTATAATTTGGAAGATATTGAGTTTTTAGTCAAGTTGTGATCTTTACTATCTATTGCTACATATCATGCCTATGAATGTGATTCCTGGATTAGTTTCTGTCATGAACTTGCACCACTAAAGAACCCTAATGTCTCCATCTTTGAAGCCAATTTCCCTTATTCTTTTATTTTTGCTTACGTTTAGATCATCGTAGCATAGTTTCTTCTTTTTATTTTTTTTTTTCTGTCGCCATTTCTGCAGTAGTACAGCGACAATAACTTCAAAAAAAACAGAAAAAAAAAGAAAAAAAATCGTACAAAATAAAGCAAGTATCGTTCTATTTCTTTGATTTAGTAACTCTTTGCTTTATTCTATTGCATCTTTTGCATTCTTCGCTACATATTTGATGATCTATTTGGTTTGAAGCATCTCAAAGAACCCTTTGTTGTGTGATTTTGTGTTGTGCCAACACAGGAGCCTTGGTCACCCCCATCTCTCTCCGAACCATGTTGCGACCGTCAGATAATAGTTGACGGAGTGTGTGCACTTGATTGCCCTTGTGTTTGCATTCCTCTTATTACATCATTGCGGAATTTTGCATCACATTGTAGTTTTTTGCTTCATATCACTTAGCCGCTTGTTCTATACTTGATGTCCTTGTTATCCGAGTTGTGGCTGATTTTTATTCGCAATTTGATCATCTTCTTGCTACTATCAATATTGCATAATTCTGTGTCCAAGGAAAGTTGCTTGAATACGGTGCCTTGTTTTCTCACCTACTTGATTTCTAAAACCTAATCACTCTTAGAATCAAAAGGGCTTGCATTGCTTGGGTTCTGTTCCTTTGTCCCTTTTACTTGTTATCTCCTGATTTATAGGAACATGTCGAGGAGAGACGAAAACAGCTACTACTATGATGATGAGATTCTGGAAGAACCCATAACTTTAGGTAAAGTGGAGGAGGACCCGGCTATTAAGGAGATTGATCCTACATGCTTTCAGGAGGCTCTTTGCCTTGTCAATCGCCGAGTCCTACACATTCAGGAGGCTCCCATGGCTAATCAAAGGGAGAACATCTTCCACACAAAGTGTGTGGTTCGCGAGGCTACTTTGAATGTCATCATCGATGAAGGAAGTTGCTGCAACCTCATCAATGAAAAAGTAGTTGATTATCTTCATTTGACTACTACTCCTAGGACTACTCATTATGGTCTTAATGGTATTACTAATGATGGGTCTAATATTATGGTTACTAAACAATGCTTAGTTTCTTTATCTATTGATTCCTATCATGATCAGATTTTTTGTGATGTCGCTATGATGGATTGTAGTCATATCTTACTTGGTCGTCCTTGGTGTTATGATCGTTCTGTGTTGCATGATGGTCTTGCGAATACCTATTCTTTCACTTTTGATGGGAGGAGAGTCACTCTCCTACCCTTGTCTCCTCAAGCTGTTTTCAAGGAACATGTACACAAGAAACAACACCAGGACGCCCAGAACGAGGCCCAGAGGCAAGCTGCTGCCCGCAGCAAAGAGCACGCTGCACATAATGCAGCGGCCGCTGCGTCCCAAGCGGCGGTCGCCGCCTCTGCTCCTGCGACCGCCACAACTGCATCATCGTCTTCACCTTCTTCCACTTTGACGAAGCCCCGTCTTCTTCTATCAAGGGTTTCGTCGAACGACAAGCGCTTATGTCTCAGCCCCAGCAGAAGACGATTACTAGGGATGCTCATCGACCTCATATCCTTTTGATCATGAAAGAAGTATTACTTAATGTTGTGGATTTGATTCATATTTCTACGCCTATTGCTAACCTTTTGCAGGACTATTTAGATGTGCTTCCCGCTGAGCTTCTACAAGGCTTGTCGCCCATTAGGGGGATAGAGCACCAGATTGACTTTGTCCCTGGCGAAGCCTTGCCCAACCGTGCTGCTTATAGAGCTAGTCCTGAGGAGACAAATGAGCTACAACGCCAAGTCACGGAGCTTATGGATAAGGGCTTTGTTCGCGAGAGCCTTAGTCCCTGCGCCGTTCCTGTTATCTTGGTACCAAAGAAGGATGGCTCTTGGCGTCTGTGTTGATTGCAGGGCAATCAACCAAATCACGGTTAAGTATAGACACCCTATTCCTCGTTTTGATGATATGCTTGATGAACTCTATGGTGCTTGTATTTTCTCTAAAATTGATCTTAGGAGTGGTTATCATCAAATTAGGATGAAAGAGGGAGATGAATGGAAAACGGCTTTTAAAACTAAGTATGGCTTATATGAATGGTTAGTAATGCCTTTTGGATTGACTAATGCACCTTTTACATTTATGAGGCTTATGAACCATGTTCTTAGACGATACTTAGGGAAATTTGTCATTGTCTATTTTGACGATATTTTAATCTATAGTAAGAACCTTGTTGATCATGTTGGCCACTTAAAGTTAGTTTTTGATTGTCTTCGCAAAGAGAAATTATATGCTAACTTGAAAAAGTGTTCTTTTGCTTCCGAGTCTACTGTCTTTGTTGGTTTTGTAGTGTCTGCAACAGGTTTGAAAGTAGATAAGGAGAAGGTTCGCAATATCCAGGAGTGGTCCCAACCACAAACTCCCACTCATGTCCGCTCATTCTTGGGCCTTGCTGGTTTCTATCGACGATTTGTCAGGGACTTCAGCACCATTGCCGCCCCTACATGAGCTGACAACGAAAGATGTGACGTTTTGCTGGACCGACGCGCATCAGAGGGCATTCGATGCTCTCAAGGATCGACTCACCCACGCGCCTGTGCTGCAACTACCCGACTTCTCACAACCTTTTGAACTCGAGTGTGATGCTTCTGGCACTGGGATTGGTTTTTGTGCTTCTCCAGAATAGTCGTCCCATTGCCTATTCCAGTGAGAAGTTGGGTCCTGCTGAGCTCAACTATTCCACCTACGACAAAGAGTTGTTCGCTCTCGTTCGTTACTTGCAGACAGGGCAACATTACCTATGGCCTAAGGAGTTTGTGATCCATTCGGATCATGAAGTGCTAAAATATCTCGAAGGTCAGACGGTACTGAGTGGGCGCCTTGCTCGGTGGGTTGAGTTCTTGGAGACTTTCTCTTATGTGGTTCACCACAAAAAGGGGAAGGATAACGTGGTAGCTAACGCGCTATCACGCAGGTATGTCCTTTTGAACCGTTGCGATGCACATATTTTGGGTGTTGCTTTGATTAAAGAACTATATGCTAGTGATAGTTTCTTTAAGAACATTTATGCTCAGTGTGTATCCAAAAGTGAAGTTGATTCTTACTTTCTTGATAATGGTTATTTGTTTAGGATGGGCAAGCTTTGTATCCCATCGTCATCTATTAGGAGACTCCTTATTCAAGAAGTGCATGAATCTAGGGGACATGGTGGTTTTGAAAAGACTTTAGTTGGATTAAAGGAACATTACTTTTGGCCTAAAATGACTAATTATATGCTTAGATTTGTCAAAAGTTGTATCACATGTGCTAAAGCTAAGTCTAAAACAAATACTAATGGTTTGTATACTCCGTTGCCGATTTCTAATGCTCATTGGGAAGATGTATCTATGGATTTTATTGTTGGATTACCTAGGACATCTAAAGGACATGATTCTATTTTTGTTGTAGTGGACAGGTTCTCCAAAATGGCTCATTTCATCCCTTGTCACAAAACTGATGATGCTATTCCTGTTGCTAATCTTTTCTTCAAAGATGTTGTTAGATTGCATGGTTTACCATTATCAATTGTGTCTGATCGTGATTCTAAGTTTTGAGTTGTTTTTGGAAAACTTTATGATCTAAGTTGGGTACTAAGCTTTTATTCTCTACATCTTGTCACCCCCAAACTGATGGCCAAACTGAAGTTACTAATAAGACACTTGGGGCTCTCTTGAGAGTCATGCTGCGTACTAACCTTAGGAGGTGGGAAGGCTGCCTACCTTTTGCTGAGTTTGCTTATAACAGGTCCACACATTCTGCAACAAAGAAGACTCCTTTCGAAGTGGTCTATGGGGGCAATCCTCTTACGCCTGTGGACATGACACCTCGCCCTATGAAGGAGAAGGAGAGCGTGGATGCCACCAAGCAGCCTGATTACATAAAACACATGTATGAGCGGACCAAGGCGCAGTTGGAAAGGAAGAGTGCTCAGTACAAGGCGTCAAAGGACAAGCATTGCAAGGATGTGCAGTTCAAGGTTAGTGACCTTGTCTAGTTGCACCTCAGGAAGGAAAGGTTTCCGCAGCAACGGAAATCTAAGATGGATCCCAGGGGAGATGGACCATTTCACGTGGTTCAAAAGATGGGACTGAATTCTTACAAGCTGGATCTCCCTCCCGACAAGTACAGCGTCCATTCTACCTTCAATGTGGCCGACCTCTCTTTGTTCGTGCCTGACGATGAATCTGACGATGATTTGAGGACAAATCGTGCTCAAGTGGAGGAGAATGATGCAGCGCAATCGGCGCTGACTCCCGGTGACATTGAGGACAATATGAAGGTGCTATTTGATGGTCCTATCACTCATGCGAGGGCTAAAAAGATTGAAGATGCTACCCAAGCACTTCTCATTCGTTACCAAGGAGCTGTGGAGCAAGGATTCAGGCCACCTTGGCTCACTTCGCTCAAAACTAGACCACCAGTCCAAGAGTTGAGCTTAAGACTTCAATCCAAGCTCATGAAGGTGAGGTCCGAACCACCATAAAGGCCAATTTTGTGCCTCCTCATGGGGCTGGCGGCAAATTCAGATTTTTAGATAAATAAGGTAAAAAGGAAAGTCTATCTACTTAGATTCTTCCTTAACCACTAAGGTTTGACTTTTAAAACTAAATCTAGGGTTTTCATTAATTATTATTATTTTTAGTCAGCCATGCTGATCCTTTGCAAGAAGAGGATGGCTTAGCAATTTCTATTTAACGTACGTTCGAATCATTAGGAAAAGGGAGATTGAACTATAGAATTGAGGAAACCCTTTGGCTAAAGGGTTCTTCAATCTTCAATCCAAATACTTGCTTCAAAAATTTCAGATTGTTATTCATCCCTTTAATCATTCACCCAATTGCCTTTCGAAATCCCAACTCCAAACACAAACACAAACACAAATTCCTGCATAATATCGTCGCTGAAACCCTAGGCCATCCGTCGCAGAGGAGAGAAGAGCGTCGCTGAATCCCTTATAGTCCAGCAACAGGCGGCGGCTGCCCCAGCCCTTGCAGCGGCCGCTGCCACCTTGTAATGACCGGAATTTAAATTTTATGGATGGCTTTACATTGGTTTAATTATGGATTTTATGAAAGAAATATATACCCGAGCCACTTTTCTCGTATCTTATAAACATAACGGATTTTTAACGCATCACGAACTCGAGATATACGTCTTGCTAATATAAGGGCAGCCACCCCATTCATTCCTTGCACATATCTCACCCGCTCCCTTTGATTTGATCATATGACAAGCTAGGATCCTATTCATCTCACCCACTCTCTTTCCCATCACCCCTCCCATGCTTTGACCAAAGGAGCCCTCTCCCATTCTTTAAATCTGATCCCCAAGGCTCAGCCTCACTCATTCACAAAGAACAAGCCATCACTTGAGAGGAAAGGGAGAGAAAAGAAGCCTATCTCCATTGCTATTCCTTTTTGGTTGCCTTCCATTCAAAAAGCGATAACTCCCTCAATATTGATCCAAATGGAGTGATTCTTGAGCCCTTAGCTCCATCTTTTTATCAAATTTCAATAAAACATCCAAATCCAAGTTGATTTTTCCCTCCAAACGGGCCGATCTTTGGGGCTGCAGTGGAGTGTTCTAGGAGGGTCTTGGGTTTTTCAACTTGGTCTTTGGTAAGTCCTCTTGGTTCCTTTCAAAACTGAGTTCCAACATGTTTTATAACTCCTTTTCTTCAACTTTGAGAAAGAATCTAAATCATATTTTGGGATATTTGGTGACAAAATGGCAAGGTGTTTGGAAGGTGTTCCGAAGGACTCCCGAGGGTGTTCTTGAGTCGTTTGTGTGGGTTTCTTCGAAGGTAATCTCTCATCTTCCTTCCCCTCTCTAGGATAGATGTGTTTTGGTGTAGAAAAGGCTTAGAAAGTGGAGCCTCTATGTGTTTTGGTTGCGTTTTGTAGCAAAAACGTCAAAAAACAAAATGGATATATGTGCCTCTGTAATTTGGACATTATTTCCAATCCAACGATCTGGTCCGGCTGAAATAATAATATGATGTTCATGGCAATGTTATCTAACTGCCCTCAAAAAATGAGGACGATCCAACGGTTGGATCAAGAGTTATTATAATTTTAGTAAACAATGTTTATAATGACTCGATTAAAAACTTGGTTAAGGGAATGCTAAGAATATGGTTAAATATATGATGGCATAACCGAAATTTAGAGCATATAAAATACGAAAATGAAGTATACCCATAACTTGGCCAATAATAAGGATGAAAAGGTTAGGATTACGTGATGATATGTCCCGGATTATAACTTGTTAAGTATGGATACTTAACCAAGCTTATAAGTCCTTAAGCCATTAACCTTATGTGAATGTGTGTGATTATCTTGCGGTATGAGTTTATGTGATGCATTAATAAGAAGAACCTAATGTGAAATAATTACAATTGTTAGGCGCTTGATTCGTGTTTACACTTGGTGCTTGTTGGTTTCCGTGCTTACCTTCGGATTTCATGTAAGTCCCCTGGACTTACTCATGAGGTTACTCGTGACACATGAGTGTCGTAACGAGATAGATTCATGCATATGTTATGAAATAGAATTGTTGTAGTGTGTAAACCGGAATTATAACATAGAATGGAAATAGGGGAACGAAATGAACCCTTGTCTTCTCTTTGTCTTTGTTATAATAGCTGGCCATCCTATTCTATGTTGTTGTGTGGTGATTATCGGGATTCCATAAAGGCTGCGGCGTAGCCGAACCTTCGAGCATTCGATAAAGGTTGGCATATCCTCCAAGAATTTGGGTGATAAAGGATGGTGTAACCTGCAAGCATTTTGAAAGGGATTATATGGTTGATTGTTATCATTTGGGTACCCATTACCACATTTATTTATATATTCAGATTATGCCTTAGTAGCATGATAGTGTATTTACAGTTTTATCGCATCACATTTATATGCCTTTTTACGCACTTGCAGAGTATGCTGGTGCATACGTGTATGAGTAATCAATGATTGACCCCGTTATCTTTCTTGTTTTTAGATTCAGGTACCCCCATACCCGATATGCGTGATCATATGTGGATGTTTGCCGGGCACAGTCTATGGGACGATAGAGTGAGAGTAACATTGACCACGTTTTAATATTTTCTCGCTACTTATTACTTTTGCGTTTTGACCCGGCTAGGCCGCGACATGTGTTGTACTTTAATTCCGCCTTTATCTTCCGCTCAAAAAACCGTTTTGTAATAGTTACCTAGGATAGGTTCTAGCCTCCAATGGGCAAGCATTGCTTTGGGGTTCGAAATCCCCGTTTTAACAACTTATCTACGCTTCCGCTAAATAAATAATCTAAGTTATAACTCGTACTCGGTCGTAAGATCTAAAGCTCACGGAAGAATTCAAAACTCATTCTTAGCGTACCTCGAATAACCGGATCATCCGAACCTTATTAATCCTCTAAGTGGATTAATGGAGGCATATTCGGATATCCAAACTTTTGGGTCGTTACAAAGTTGGTATCAGAGCCAAGGTTGCTCGACCTGAGTACGCACGAGTTATAAAACATTTTTAAAACCCGCCCACCATTTTGGAAGTTTTAAAGGATTTTAAAAGGTTTTATAGGGCAACGATGAAAACCCTTTGGAAATGAAAATGAACTAGGATCTTTCTAGATGAGAGATAGGATCGATGGGTAGTATAAAGGTGATAGACATCTTATAGAGATGTAGAACGGGATTCTGGTAGACAAAATACTAGTTTTACTTTACAGCTGGTCGAAGAAGACTCCAAGGGAGCAACCATGGTGGTTGGAGTGGGATAGGATTTAGAGGCAGGCTCGCCAAGCTATCCCTCGAAGGATAACTATCTAGTTAGCTTCCGTGCGATATAAAACCGTGCCTACGAGCCATCCCCTTTAAGGGATGTAATTATGTGAAATGAATGTGCCTGAGGGTTGTCTTCCTTGAAGAAGACGTTTCATTGAGGTGTATATTGAGTACACTTATATGTTTAGTTGCACCATGGTTGAGATGAGAGGACAGACTGGTCCCGGAGATGCGAGTGGCCGAGGTAGAGGCCGAGGTAGACCTCGTGGAGGTCGTACCACTTGAGATAGACAGACTGAGACTCAGACTGAGCTGCCTACCGATAGAGCTGGGTTAGAGCAGTTGGTGCGCACGCTGATGGCATCGATGCAGCAGCAATATCAGGATCAAGAGAGTGCACCCGGAGGGGGTGACCGTAGATAGCAGCAGTAGACTGAGACCCCACCTAGGGGAGACCAGCAATAGGGTCAAGTGGATGAGCCTAGATCTGAGGGACGTTGTGTGGATTGGGTGAAGAGGTTCGCTCAGAGTAGCCCGCCACAGTTTCTAGGTAGTCCGGGAGAGGACGTAGAGCAGTGGTTTTATATGATCGAGGGGTTGGTCGAGCTGCTGGCCGTACCCGAGACTGAGCATCAGATACCCGCAGTGGGACAGCTACGTTACGCTGCATTTGACACATGGAGAGTCTGTAGAGTCGAGAGAGAGAGACCTGGACATATACTGAGTTCAGGGAGATGATGCTACGCGAGTATTGCACACCAGGGACGTAGGATGCCTGAGAGACTGCCTTCTACGATCGTGGTTATGATCCCTCGCTCTCTATCACCCAGGTTGATCAGCAGTTTAAGACCGAGTTAGTATATACTGTGGGAAGCTTTGCAGGACGGATACTACGAAGATTAGGATGTTATCGAGGAGGCTTCCTCAGGAGGTTCTGCTGAACGCCTCCCACCTAGGGTCTACTACCTTTGATAGGTTTCTAGATGTTGTGTTGAGATATGATCAGCAGCTACAGCTGGGTAGTTCGAGTTGTCGCTCCACCCGCGCTCCTTTAGGCGAGAAGAGGCCGCGACCTGCAGAGAAGAGGTCTAAGGGAGGCACCTGGAGCAGGCCAGTGGCGAGAGGAGGAGGACATGGCGGTAGAGGCACTAGACCCATTCCAACTATACCGGTGTCGTCTTACAGAGAGGCGAAGGTGAGGGCTGTCACCTATCACGGATGTTACGAGGCAGAGGTTTTGCTCAGCTGGCAGTTATTGCAGCAAACACCAGTTTCATCCCACCTCCACCGCCCCGTGCGTTCCCACTGTGGAACGGCGATATGTCAGCTCGGACTTCCACACGTACTATTACTTTCTGTGGAACTACTATCCGCATTTCGTTTGAAACTAGGGCAACCCACTACTTTATGGCAGATGCATGCGTAGCTAGGTTGAAGCTAGTATGTACAGTTTGTCCTGCATTAGTAGTGCGTCTGGCTGACGAGGCTAGGGTTAGGATGGGACGTGAGATCGTAGGATGCCCCATCAGGATAGGGGAAGGAGAGTGGCCCGCCGATCTTATAGTCATGTCGATGCAGAAGGATGAGATGATCCTTGGTATAGATTTCATGGACTTCTATGGAGCGATTATAAACCTGAGGACCCTTCAAATTTTGATCCTTGTAGAGGATGGGACAGAGCACCAGGTTTGGGGGAGTGACCCCAAGAGGAATGGAGCCCAGATCAGCGTAGTGCGAGCGGCGAGACTCTTAGATCAGGGATGCACCAGCTATTGATGCTACACTTTGGAGGTGGATCACGAGCGACCCAGCCTAGCAGATGTGCTAGTTGTTAGCGAGTTCGTCGATGTCTTTCCCGACGAGCTACCAGGACTTCCGCCGCAGCGAGATGTTGATTTTGTCGTTCAGTTAGATCCTGGCACGAGGCCGATATCGAGGGTTCCATATAGGATGGCACCGACGGAGATGGCTGAGCTGAAGGCTCAACAAGAGGAGTTAGCCTTAAAGGGCTACATTCGACCGAGCGCTTCGCCATGGGGAGCACCAGCGCTGTTCATCAAAAAGAAGGATGGATCGTTGAGGTTGTGCATTGATTACCGGGAGCTGAACCGGGCCACAATGAAGAACCGTTATCCACTGCCAAGGATAGACGACCTGATGATCCAGCTGCAGGGAGCCATTGTGTTTTTGAAGATATATCTGAGATCGGGTTACCACCAGTTGAGAGTGAAGGGCGAGGACATCCCGAAGACCGCCTTTAGAACCAGATACAATCATTACGAGTTTGTGGTTATGCCGGTCGGGCTAACCAACGCGCCAGCAACTTTTATGGAGTTGATGAACAGGGTGTTCATCGACTATCTTGACAGATTCATGGTTGTATTCATTGATGATATCCTGATCTACTCGAGGAGCAGAGAGGAGCATGCCGAGCACCTGAGGATTTTGATGAGGATTCTGTAGAAGCACAAGTTGTTTGGGAAGTTTAGCAAGTGTGAGTTCTGGCTCTCAGAGGTGATGTTTCTAGGGCACATCATATCAGCAACAGGGATAGCAGTAGATGCTTCGAAGGTTGAGGCTATCGTTGCTTGGGAGGTACCCAAGACCGTCAGAGACATTCGGTCTTTCTTGGGTTTGGCTAGCTATTACTGACGGTTCGTCTAGGGTTTCTTCAGCATAGCTAGACCAATGACACAGTTGACGAGGAAGGGAGTGCCCTTCGAGTGGAGTCCGACTTGTCAGGCCAGTTTTGAGCTTCTGAAGAGGAAGTTGACGTCCGCGCCAGTGTTAGCATTTCCCGAGGGGACGGAGGACTTCGTGGTCTACACTGATGCTTCGAGTTCAGGGTTAGGTTGTGTGTTACAGCAGAGAGATCGGGTCATCGCTTATGCTTCACGTGAGCTGAAGATGGGGGAGGAGTCATACCCCACTCACGATCTTGAGCTAGCCGCGGTGGTTCATGCGCTCAAGTTCTGGAGGCATTACTTGTATGGCACGTCAGTGAGGATTATGACCGCTCACAAGAACTTGAAGTATATCTTCACGCAGAAGGTGCTGAACATGCGCCAGAGGAGGTGGCTTGAGTTGATAAAGGACTATGAGCTCGACATAGTTTATCATCCCGGGAATGCCAATGTAGTGGCCGAAGTAGGAAGACTCATTAGGAGGTCACCTTGTCGAGGTTGACAGCACGACCAGAGTTGTAGAGAGAGCTGATGAGTTGCGGTATCGAGGTCTGGTCACAAAGAGAGAGTGGTCAGTTGAGCTTCCTCGAGATCCAGTCCGAGCTGATGGATGAGATTCGCCGAGCACAAGCAGAGTGTCCACGCTACATCCGACAGCGTATGGCGCAGGGGCACTGCAAGTCATTTTCCATCAGAGAGGATGGGATGTTAGTGTTGCAGGGTCGAGTTGCGGTACCAGAGGTACACAATCTAAGGCAGAAGATCATGATAGAGGCGCACTCTACTCCTTATTCGGTTCACCCGAGATCGAATAAGATGTATCAGGACCTGAGGAGGTCCTTTTGGTGGCGCCGAATGAATACTGACGTCGCATTGTTTGTTGCGAGATGTCACCTCTGCCAGCAGGTGAGGATTGAGCACCAGGAGCCTGGAGGGATGATCAGGTCACTTCCCGACCCCGTGTGGAAGTGGACAGATATCACCATGGACTTTGTTACCGGTCTTAGGAGAGATGTCCGAGGATTTGATGCGATATGGGTGGTGGTCGATAGGTTGACCAAAACCGCTCATTTTATTCCGATTCAGGAGACGTGGCCAGTGTCCACATTGGTACAGTCGTTTGTGCAGCATATTGTGAGGCTACATGGAGTCCCTCAGAGGATTATGTCGAACAGAGATGGTAGGTTCACCTCGAGATTCTGGAGGCAGGTGGACGAGGCTCTGGGGAGCAAGTTGCACTTTAGTACAACTTATCATCCGCAAACGGACGGTAAGAGTGAGCGGAAGATACAGACCTTGGAGGATATGCTGAGAGCATGTGTACTTAAGTGGGGAAACCTATGGGTGAGACATCTTCCACTGGTGGAGTTCTCGTACAACAACAGCTATCATTCTTCGATTCAAATGGCTCCTTTTGAAGCATTGTACGGGAGGCGATGCAAGTCGCCGATATGCTGGGATGAGCTTAGGGATGTAGTTGGTACATTGCCCCAGTATGTACGGAAGGCTACCAATCAGGTTAGGCGCATTCGCCAGCATTTGAGGGTCGCACATGATCGTCAGAAGAAGTATGCAGACCGTCGCAGGACGGAGTTGGCTTTTGATGTAGGCGACCATGTTTGGTTGCGAGTATCGCCGACGAGAGGGATCCGACGTTTTGGTATGAAGGGCAAGCTGAGCCCTAGATATGTAGGACCATTCGAGATCCTAGAACGAGTAGGAGAGGTAGCCTACAGATTGGCTCTACCGACTACATTAGCTGGCATCCACGACGTGTTCCACGTCTCGCAGCTTTGGAAGTACGAGCCCGATCCGAGTCATGTTCTTGATCACTCTGGTCTCGAGTTATAGCCCGACCACACCTTCGTTGAGCGCCCGATAGTCGTTCTTGACCACCGGGTCAAGAAGCTGAGACGTAGAGAGGTGCCTTTGTCTTGATTCAATGGGCTAGGAAGAGTCCCGAGGAGGCTACATGGGAGACAAAGGATAGTATTGATGTACATAATTGTACCTTTGTTTATTGCATTTTTTGACTTCATATTTCATTTGATTTCCGAACAAAAGCTTCAAAAGCATATGATCTCGTGTAAGAATGAGATAAAGTGTAAGAAATAGAGTCTACACGAGTTTTGAGCTAAGTATGCAGGAATTCGATGAAATCAGAGTCAAAACGGGCAAGCCGAGTGAAGCTGAGAAGAGGTCGATATCGACTGGAGACATCGATATCGACCCTGGATTTCGACACGACTTCTGAGTGTCGAGATAACCACACAAACCAGACTAGAAGCCTCGATATCGACACACATGCATCGATATCGACCATCGTCATAGACATCGACTGGAGTTGGACAAGTCGAGCAGAAACACAAGCATCGATATCGACCTCTGGTGTCGATATCGACCCTACCTCGACAGAAGATAAATCCGATTTTGAGGCTCGGATTGTGAAGTCTATCATCGAAGCCATGAGTTATCTCGTTCTTTTAGATATTAGAAGTTGTTTGTTATCTTTTCCTTTAAGTTTTATCAAAATAAAAGACCTATCCTAAATTGCTCGGATAGAGTTAATAGTTTAGATAGAAGTTACAATCCTCGGATAGCGAGGATTAGTAACCTATAAATAAAGCCTTAGGGGCTGATTTATTAGGCATCCAAGCATAGAATCATCGAGGACAAGGACAATAGACAATAGATAGTTAGGTTTTTTGAGCTTTAAAGTTACAAGCGCTTACGATAGTTGGCGTTGAGATTGTAAAGATTCGAAATTTTCCATTTATGCAAGTTATTTCAATTCAAGACATGTCTACGATCAACATGAGTGAGTAGTTCCCCTTTCTTCTAGGGTCGGGGTGAGCCCGACGATAGCCATGATGGTAAGGTAAGTACGTCGTTAAAGATTGTATCTTTTATCTCCTTCTACCTTGTTCTTCATCTTTAAATGCGAATTTAAGGAACTCATGTTGTAAAACTTGGGTAGTAATTAGGGATTCTATTCGAAAGATTATAAACTCAATTATGACTAAGGTAGACACCAATTAGGTTAAGTAATTGAAAAATCTCTTTTCCTATTGGTCGGTTTAGGTGAAAGCCTTTTCCTTTGTGATCAAAGCATGCATCTTTAGTTGATCCTTATTTCTACTATCATGGTTGTCGTCGCGGTAATCCTTGACTTTGGAAGGCTTTTTCCTTTGAGTTTACATTAAAATTTGCCCGTCGTTCGTTGAGTCATCGAAAAACCCAACACCTTTGCTTATTTCTGATCATTGCTTCCTTCCCATCCTTGATTCTTCGGCCTTTTCTTTGCCGACAAAACCACTAACTCACTGCAGGAAAGACATCGATATCGACAGCAGAGGTTGATATCGACCAAAACTGATAGATCGACGGTTTTCTGAGTCGATCTCGAGACTCCTGGGAAACTTCTGCAGGCACCGATATCGACACCAGACATCGATATCGACCCTTCTGTATCGACTGGCAGACGTCTGAGCCAGTCGATTTCGTGAACTATCCTCGATATCGACCCCCACCAGTCGATATCGACTACAGTTTTTGTTTCTGCAGGTTTTCTGTTGCAGACGACATCGACAGCCAAGGTCGACATCGAGGTCTGACATCGAGATCGAGGCTTCTGGTCGATCATAAAGGACGTGTCTTCAACGCTACTAGGATCCCGCTGACTCGCTTCCTCGTGGATCGAACCTGATTCCCTACTACTATAGCGGGGAGTCTTGAATTTATTTGAAGAGGCTAAGAGTTGTATTGGTTTATATTTGATTATATATTTCGATTCAATTCTCCCCACGTCAAGTATACGGGCCAGTTATGGGGGAGTGTCAGACGAGCTGTTAGCCTCGTATGTAAAGCCACGTGAGGATATAGTCCTTACCTCGTGAGACGGCCGGTGAGTGTCTCTTAGGATGTTTATCCTTTAGTTGCATTCTTGATGATTCTGTGTTTACTTTAGTACTGAGTGTGCACTTATGTGATTTATATGCGTGGTGGGCCCATGAGTGGCCGCTATAATATGTTATGTTATGCCTTGATATGATGTGCTATCACTGTTTACTGATATTTTACAACGGGGTGATTAGATGGCGTATAGATAAGTTATGTGTTCAGGGTGCTAGTACACACTTGTTACGTAACCTGGTATCACTAGCTCGAGGGGCAGTCGTGTGCAAGTTAAGGTAACATGGCTGTGTGCTACTCCTTATTAGGTGTGAGCGGTATTAGGGAATGCCCTAATATGCTCCACAGTTAGTAGACGATGACCCTGACTACACGGAGAAGTTGCCTTTTAGTAGAGTATCTTGATAGAGGAATCTGAACCTAGAAGGATGGAATATGGGAGTAACCCTTAGAGGTGGATGAAGTCCACCCTCTCGTTTCAGGAATAGGTTATAGTGAGACCTTATGGATGAACCTTAGAGGTGGATGAGCCACATCTACCATATGAAAAATTGGGAACGAGAAACGTGTATATGAGATATCTTTGGTAAGATCATGGGTTTTGACCTTAGAGGTGGATGCCCACCTCTCGACGGTCGAGTTGAGTTGAGACTAGGAGTGTCTAGGTCTAAGATCGTGTCGGGAGACCAAACACCTTGAATTCTGAGATTGATTCGAAAAAAAGCGATTTAAGGTTCCATTATCCGGGTAAACCAGTTATGCTTTGCGAAGTTTATACGAGCTTTTCACGGGGGCACTCGTGGAATTTTCGCTAAGACCTAGCGGTAGTATGATGAACCCTCTCGAGTTGTGATATTTTCGGCGGTCGAGGCAAGATGTGATGGGGGCGCCCATCACATGCTTGGCAAAACCGTTCGGGGCTATTACGTTCGTGGCAAAGGTGACATGAGATTCTTGGACGATGCATCCGAGATGATTGTGTGCCCTTTGGCCCGATTCAAGGACTCAAATTTTAAAACCTTCTCCACTGGTTTAAATCTTTTTGGTCTCGGGGACGAGACTTGTTTTAGAGGTGGATGATTGTAAAGACCAAAATTTAATTAATATTTATAAAATATCCGTAGCATAATCCGAATATTATCCTCCCTTATGATTATGAAAACCCGGAAATTTGAAAATTTATGGATGGCTTTACATTGGTTTAATTATGGATTTTATGAAAGAAATATATACCCGAGCCACTTTTCTCGTATCTTGTAAACGTAACAGATTTTAACACGTCACGAACTCGGGATTTACGTCTTGCTAGAATAAGGGCAGTCGCCCCATCCATTCCTTGCACACATCTCACCCACTCCCTTTGATTTGATCATATGACAACCTAGGATCCTATTCATCTCACCCACTCTCTTTCCCATCACCCCTCCCATGCTTTGACCAAAGGAGCCCTCTTCCATTCTTTAAATCTGATCCCCAAGGCTCAGCCTCACTCATTCACAAAGAACAAGCCGTCAATTGAGAGGAATGGGAGAGAAAATAAGCCTATCTCCGTTGCTAGTCCTTTTTGGCTGCCTGCCATTCAAAAAGCCATAACTCCCTCAATATTGATCCAAATGGAGTGATTTATGAGCCCTTAGCTCCGTCTTTGAATCAGATTTCAATACACATATCTAACATCCAAATCCAAAGTGATTTGCCCCTCAAAACTGACCAATCATTGGGGCTGCAGTGGAGTGTTCTAGGAGGACCTTGGGTTTTTCAACTTGATCTTTGGTAAGTCCTCTTGGTTCCTTTCAAAACTAAGTTCCAACATGTTTCATAACTCCTTTTCTTCAACTTTAAGAAAGAATCTAAATCATGTTTTGGGATTTATGGTAACAAAATGGCAAGGTGTTTGGAAGGTGTTCCGAAGGACTCCCGAGGGTGTTCTTGTGTCGTTTGTGTGGGATTCTTCGAAGGTAATCTCTCATCCACCTTCCCCTCTCTAGGATAGATGTGTTTTGGTGTAGAAAAGGCTTAGAAAGTGGAGCCTCTATGTGTTTTGGTTGCATTTTGTAGCAAAAACGTCAAAAAACAAAATGGATATATGTGCCTCTGTAATTTGGACTTTATTTCCAATCCAACGATCTAGTCCGGCTGAAATAATAATATGATTTTCATGGCAATGTTATCTAACTGCCCTCAAAAAATGAGGACGATCCAACGGTTGGATCAAGCATTATTATAATTTTAGTAAACAATGTTTATAATGACTCGATTAAAAACTTGGTTAAGGGAATGCTAAGAATATGGTTAAATATATGATGGCATAACAGAAACTTAGAGCATATAAAATACAGAAATGAAGTATACCCATAACATGGCCAATAATAAGGATGAAAAGGTTAGGATTACATAATGATATGACCCGGATTATAACTTGTTAAGTGTGGATACTTAACCAAGCTTATAAGCCCTTAAGCCATTAACCTTATGTGAATGTGTGTGATTATCTTGCGGTATGGGTTTATGTGATGCATTAATAAGAAGAACCTAATGTGAAATAATTACAATTGTTAGACGCTTGATTCGTGTTTACACTTGGTGCTTGTTGGTTTCCGTCCTTACCTTCGGATTTTAGGTAAGTCCCCTGGACTTACTCATGAGGTTACTCGTGACACATGAGTGTCGTAACGAGATAGATTCATGCATATTATATGACATAGAATTGTTGTAGGGTATAAACCGAAATTATAACATAGAACGGAACATAGGGAACGAAATGAACCCTTGTCTTCTCTTTGTCTTTGTTATAATAGGTGGCCATCCTATTCTATGTTGTTGTGTGGTGATTATCGGGATTCCCTAAAAGCTGCGGCGTAGCCGAACCTTCGAGCATTCGATAAAGGTTGGCACATCCTCCAAGAATTTGGGTGATAAAGGATGGTGTAACCTCCAAGCATTTGGAAAGGAATTATATGGTTGATTGTTATCATTTGGGTACCCATGACCGCATTTATTTATATATTCATATTATGCCTTAGGAGCATGATAGTGTATTTACAGTTTTATCGCATCACGTTTATATGCCTTTTTACGTACTCGCAGAGTATGCTGGTGTATACGTGTATGAGTAATCAATGATTGACCCCGTTATCTTTCTTGTTTTTAGATTCAGGTACCCCCGATACCCGATATGCGTGATCATATGTGGATGTTTGTCGGGCACAGCCTATGGGACGATAGAGTGAGAGTGACATGGACCACGTTTTAGTATTTTCTCGCTACTTATTACTTTTGCATTTTGACCCGGCTAGGCCGCGACATGTGTTGTACTTTAATTCCGCCTTTATCTTCTGCTTAAAAAACCGTTTTGCGATAGTTACCTAGGACAGGTTCTAGCCTCCAATGGGCATGCGTTGCTTTGGGGTTTGAAATCCCCGTTTTAACAACTTATCTACGCTTCCACTAAATAAATAATCTAAGTAATAACTCGTACTTGGTCATAAGATCTAAAGCTCACGGAAGAATTCAAAACTCTTCCTTAACACACCCCGAATAACCGGATCATCCGAACCTTAATAATCCTCTAAGTGGATTAATGGAGGCATATTCGGATATCCAAACTTTTGGGTCGTTACACACCTAACCTAACCCGCCGCCTCGGTTGCTGCCTTCCCGCGGCCTCTGTCGCCGTTTCATCTCCTTCCTTGTTTTGCCTCGTTTTGTGTTATTCTTTATTGCTTCAGTTTCGATTACTCTAGTTTCTCTCACTCATATTTGAATTATAATTGTTACAAATCAGGAGAAATAAAAAAATATTGCAAGATCGGGCCGTCAACAATTTGTTATTCTTGATTCGAAGCCCACAAGCGATGGATCGGGAATAACAACGCATCAACTTCAAAAGGAACTAATCGTATAACCACCGTCTTCTTCTCCACTATCTCTCTCTATCTCGCATTTCTCTCTCTCCTTTGGTTGATCGATTGTTGTGTGCTGGAATTAATAAAAGCCAGCCCCCTAGGGCTTTATTTATAGCCTCCTAACCCTTGCTAGCTAAGGATTGGAGTTCTAATCCTACTAAGATTGCTAAAAGGAAAGTTTATCTAAACTAAATTATATCCTAAAATAAAATATTAAAATAGGTAATATTCCCTAACATGCTTGGAATATACCCCTAAGATAGATGAATCTTGGTAGATGATAGATGTCTTCGTGGCTAAGCAATATCCTCCAAAGATTCGGCCCAATCCACGTTTTTCACACGATTGCAGCATCAGTCGATGTCGAGTGGACAGGTCGATATCGAGTGACCTATGTCGAGTCGAGTGGGTTTGGTGTGGTCGATATGGCTTTGGCTCGATCTTTATTTTTTCTCCTCAGTCGATTTCGAGTCTCTAGGTCGATATCGAGTATATGTGTCGAGATCGAGTGCTCTCAGCTCGAGATCGAGTTCTTTTCTCTTGTCTTACTTCACTCCAAAATGTTCCATTTTCTCCGAAATCAAGCCAAAACTTGTGCAGACCTCTATATCTTGCAAATGTACTCAAACTATACAAATTTACTACTTTCCCAATTCCCGAAAGTATAAAATATGCATGAAAACAGAAAAGATGTAAGCATTGAACATGGTGAAATATGCGCACATCAATGCATGATGTAATAGTTACTATGCCGCCTCACATGTTCTTGCATGGCACTTAGTCTGAATGTTATGATAATACCTCGGCATGTTGTGTTTGACATCATTTGTTAATGTATATACCACGCTCGTGCATCTGTCCATATATGTAATACTTGCTCTACTTGTTAAATCTTGTATGACCATTGCTGGTTTCCGCACAACTTGCTTATAATTCTATGCATATCTTGTTCTTGGAATGATAGACTACTAGGATGTCTCATAGGTACATGTTAGTGTGGATTAATGTGATTGATGTGCTCCGTAATGAATTCGTGAGTGCTTGTCACGATAGTAACCTCAACGGCTTCCATAAGGGCATCGTCGCTATTCTTGGGACGGAGTCTTGTCTCGATTCTTGTCATCTTTGGCTTTGGTCGTGTTTGTCTCCGAAAGGAACTTGGGTCGTCTGTCCTTGTCACTCCCCTATCTCTGTTGACTTGGTAGTGAATATTTCATGGTTGTCTCTCTGTACTAATGTGCTGACTATATTAATATAAGATTGTGATGCGGGACCATCTTCTACACCTCCGGACACACCTATCATCCTTGGGGATGGACCGATGACTCGAGCTCGTGCTATGAAGCTTCAGCGAGACTCTTTCGTGTTCGTGAGTCATGTCCTATTCTCGAGCGCTGTACAACTCCAAGAGACACCATTGAAGACTTACATGTGCATTGGAGTAGCTATGGTCGATCCTACCTAGTCATGTATAGGCCGGATTTACTAAGTGTTGAACACCCCTTTTATGCCATTTTTAGTAACCTTCTTTACTTAAGTTATTTTAGGTAATTTATGGTTTTACTTTTAATTTCTCTTTTAATTATTATTTTCATTAAAATCAGCCTTTTAGGGTTATAAGAACCGGCTGATCCCCTTGTTCAGAATTCATGTTCTTCATTATTGAAATTTCTGTCTTTTGTGTGAAACACATTGAGTGCAAGTCGATCGATTCGAAGCGTTGCTCATCGATTGCAAATTGGTATTGTTTCAGCTTGGTTTGCCTTGAGCTTGTCAGTCTCGCGAAGCTTGGTAAGTCCTGGTATCCACGAGCCCCCTCCTAGTGCCTCCAAGTAGTCCGCTTGGTTGTGTAAGGTTGTAGGAGCGGGTTACATAGTCATTGGTGTTGTTTCCTACCTTTTACGAAAGCCTGGGGTCTTCATCTTGTTCTATATAGATCGTTTCACCAATCTATCGTGTCTTTAGTTGCATTATTTCGAGTCTTTCAATTCATTACAGCCGCTGCATTCATCATCTTATTCATCACCTTCGAGTCTTGTTGAGTTCTTGCATCAATCTTGTTCCTTTTCTTGAATTGAGTCTTGATTGTCGAAAGATCGGGCATCCTACAGCTAACCCCATAGCAAATTGAAGGCCTCCGTTGATTGTGTACGAACAAAATACGAGTCCAAAGGCAGGGTAAGAAAGGGTTTAGCTAACGGAAATATTAACTCTTCCGGGAACCAATAACGCCGAGCTTTCTTTTAAGAGAGAAAGAATAGGGAGTAAGGGGGACCTTCGCTTCGAATCAGAGCTTAGGTTATCGACATCAAAAGTTATGTCTTTCTTTTGTTCATCATAAAACACAAAACCTACAAAAAAAAGTAGAGTCTAGTTTCAATTTTTGGTCTTTTACTTCTATTTCATCATTTGATTATTACTAACCTTTTTGTTTGTGATTGTTGTGGTTTCATCTAAGCCTAAACACATAGCCAGCCATGCCCACATCAAGGATTGAAGCCGAAATCACCATTGGTGCAGTCGACATCTCCTAGTTGCACCAAACACTAGTCGGCACCCCCCTTCACAAAGAAACCCTAACCCTAGTTCTATCTTTTATCTTTTATTTATCATTTACCCATCTTTATCTATCTTTTATTTCCATTTCTAATATCCATATATTTGCTGGAATTATCATAAGGAAAGTAATATCTATCCTATATCTCTCAAAGAATAGATAGATTTCTACTTGCCTTAATTAGCCCAATCCCTAGCCTATTCTATCTTTTAGGGCTGAATTTTTATTTCTTCATCATAATCTGATTAATATCGGTTTCCCTTGCATTTTTTATTTAATTTTCGTGCATTAGAGCTGCTGTAAAAAAAACAGATCCGAAAATTCAAAAAAAAAAAGAAAGAAGAGAAAGTTACTTGTTGATTGTTAGTTGTTCTTGTGAGTTGTGTTCGTCTAGTGCAAAAAGACATCAAGGGATCTTAATTGTGGTGAAGATCAGCCCTAATTGGCACCTCTCTGTCCAAAACACATACCTTTGAAAACCCTACCCTTGCAACTATAACATCCTTACTTGGGTTACAATCAAAAGAGGTAAATCATCAAAGGTTGTTACTTTTCTCTTCTTTTTCCACAAATCAGTCCATATTGTGTCTTATATTGCTACTGTCGAACCCTTGTTCATTGAGCAATTGCTAAGTGTCGAGTGCTTATTGATGTGTGCGCAAATTGCCATATTTTCTATGCACATAAAAGTCCATTTAATTTTATCGTCTTTTGCATGCATATTAATGGGAATACATGGGATTAGTGTAGTTTATGCTTAAATGTCAAATATATGGGTCTACACGAGTTTCTATGTGATTTCGCAGAAAATAGGATAACAATAGACAGATTTGGAAGAGCGAAAAAAGAACTCGAAGTCTTCTGAAGAGGTCGAAATCGACTGGGGACCTCGACATCGAGTACATCAAAGACATAGGAATCGAGCAGGAAATGAAACAGAGCATGTCGACACAAATAGGTCGATATCAACATCTGGAGGTCGATATCGATGTTGCCAGATCGAGCTAAATGATAGAAGTCGAGTGCCAGTTCGAGTTGGAGAAGGAGAGCTCGAGATAAAGTTTCACAGAGGTCGATATCGATGTTCAAGGTCGATATCGATGTTTCCCAGCAAAAGAATCCGACTCAGATTTTGATAGAATTCTATCCGAAGCTTGCACTTCTTTCCGAAAGTCGAGATTTCTTATCTTCAACACCAGAGCTATCATATGGGCTTATTTACCGTAGGATTTTTAGTTTTTACTTTATTTAAGTTTTATCTTAGAGAATAAAGATAAAGTTTCGAGTCTTTGGATACCAAAGTTCGACATCTATATCTAGAGGTCATTAGGGCTGAGTTTAGGTATTCAATTACATCCAATTTCAGTTATTAACACACACAATTACGCAGAGAATTAGTGGAGAGAGAGAGAAGGCCGAGTGAGTTGGAGAGAAGCAAGAGCGGCATTTTGGCTTGTTCGGTTGTACTTTCTTTCATAGTTTAATTTAAAGTAGTTTTCTTTCAATAATGATGATGATGTGCATGATGAGGAGCGAGTAGTCAACCCACTTCTAGGGTCGGGGTGAGCCCGACGATAACGATGTAGGGTAAGTGCATCAAAGGTATGACTTTTGAAGGTTCGATAATGTATAATAAAGTAGAATAAAGATACTCTAGAAGGGGTGGGGGTTGAATAGAGTATGCCAACTTTTCGCTGACAATCTCAAGACTTTTGAAACGCTTTCCGAACCTCTGGGAGTAAACTCAATTCTTTCGATTGGGATACCTGAAGCACAACAAAGTTATACAATTCGAAACAAGTGCGGAAATAATGGTAAAGCAATAAGTAAAGAACACGATGAATTGTTAACGAGGTTCGGCTCCTTTAAGGCTTAGTCCCTGCCTAGGGTTCTTCCATAACCCTAGGATTCAACAGGCTTTATTGATTCCCAATACGTAGGATCCTAATAGCTCACCGAGAAGCCTCTCTCCTATACAATTGCAATCTAGTCAACTCTCGTTCCCTTGGAGTCCTAGACCAATCTAGAAGAGCCCCACCTCTCTCAGCTATCTAGTACAATCCTCTTACACTCGTCAATCAATAACCTAGTGCACACTTCATGAGTTATAAACTCTCGAGTATAACACTCTCTCAGAATATATCCTATAAGCTCACTGTGTAACTCTCAAATGCTTTGAAACAAAAGATAAAACACTTAACACCTAGCAGAGAGTACACGTAGAAGAAAGATTGACTTGAGGGCTGAGTGTGCGTTGTAGTTCAATGATCGTCAGTGTTCAACTCTCCTTTCTTCTTTCTTCTTGATCTTCTTTTATGCTTGATCAAATCGGCGCCAAGAATCTTCACCCAACGGCTACTTGAGATCATGGCTTAGGAAGGATCTTCGCAATCTTCTATTTCGGGAAACTGCGAAGCCACAATCCACCTGATTTGATCTTCATGTCTTTCAGCTTTAAGGAAGGAGATTTCTTCGAAATCTTTGCTGTATGGTTAGTATAACATATGTATAATAATATTTAGAAACCATACATAGATAATATATATAAGATAATAACTAAAATACAGGTTTTGAATTTCATCAATACATCTTTAGCTTCAAGACCTTTGACACATGCTTTGTGTCAAAGCCTTTGAAACCTTTTCCGATTTTCATCAAGGGAGTGGAGTTATCAATCCCCCCTTGATGAAAGACAAAACCTGTGCATCCCTGTAACATAGTCAAGCAAATATATCATATAAAAAATCGGACTGAGTACCTGCAGGGGTTAGACAAATGTTGGATTATATAAGTTCAAAACCAATGATAAACGTATCCAACAAAATAAGGCAAAATAAGGTCTTACAAGACCCTTTACTTCAAAACGGTTTAAAGTTTAAAGTCACCAAAAGTCTAACCAATCTCCCCCTTTTTGTCTTTCAACAAAGGGAGGAGTATGACAACAGTCACCAAAAGTTTTGAAAACAGGGCCAGCAGTGGTAGAGAGTTAGATCAAGGGTTAGGATAGGGGTTCAGGGTTCATCGTCGTGAGCACCATCCTTGATCAGCATCTTCAACTCGTTTAACTGCTTGGCCATTTCTCTCATCTCAACCAACAACTCGTGGTGCAACTCCTTGACGTCCAGGCGAACTTCCTCCAAACCCAACTCCAGGTTCTTCATGCATTCATCGACGGCAGAGCTAGTGGGGAGAGTTTTTGAAGAAGAAGAGGCAAGACTCCAAGTCCCTTGAGGGTTCTGAGTTATGCCGATCTTCTCAAAGCTCTTAGAGTCAAATTTTCCTGTATGATGTTGTTGTTCTTCATTTTCAAAATCAATTTTAGAAGCTTTAAAGACACGGGTCAAGAGGTTTGCGAATGGGAGGGGAGTTCCTTTTCTGGCTTTTCGGGTGTGAGCAATGGATCCTAAAATGGTATTGGCCAGATCAAGATCATGGCCATTCAATATGTGGTATAGGAGGACCATAGCAATTTAAGTGAGGAGGGAGCCAGAGTTGATTCAGGGTAAAAGACATCTCACAATAATGTTAAAGATGATTTTGGCTTCAAGTGTGAGGGACGAGTGGGTGAGTTGCTTGGAGGTGCTGCATGATGCTTCGGGGAGCAGGTATTTGGCACGGGCAAGAGTAACACAGTGGTCTTTTGTGGGGGTTTGAGGAGAGGGTGGACTTGGTTTGGGAAGACCAAGGAGTTCAGCGAAGTCAAGGGAGTTGAACATGATTTTAATCCCTTTAACGACTGACTCCAGAGTCCAGCCTTCATCGGTGTGCTTGGCTTTGAGGTTTATGTAGAAGAGACGGGTGAGTTGGGGGTAGTACTCAGATTCAAAGTTTAGCAGGGTCCATGCAGGAGTTTGTTTGAGAAGGGAGATGCAGGGTAGGTTCAAAGCTTCTAAAAAATTAAAATCAATAAAATCAGAACAACAAATCCTACGAGTTTTGAACTCGTCTACCCATTTGCCAGTCATCTCAGCATTCTCAAACCAGGAGGAAGGTAAGGATTGGTTTACATGGATAAGTGCAGGGGGATCGACGGCAGGCTCAGCGTTCTTTCTTCGGGCTTTTGTTGGAGCGGTCGACTTGACGGGCGCTTCAAATCTTTTGGGAGTGGCTTTCCTGGAGTGCTTGGGAGGTGGAGACGTCTTGGCTTTAGCGGCCTTGCGCTTCTTCGGGGACGGGGGAGGAGGAGGAGTAGGAGAGGGAACATGTTCCGGCTCCTCTTCCTCTTCTTCCTCAGACCCCGAGCCCTCAGCAGACTCCTCAGCCTCATCTCCCTCGGCCTCCTCGTCATCATCAACCTCGTCGTCCTCCTCAGCTTCCTCTTCCTCTGGTTCCTCTCCTACTGGAACCTCCTTCTCCGCTTCTCTCTTGTCCTCTTCCTCGGCCTTTCTCTTTTTCTGGGCCTCTTCCTCAGCCTCCTTCTTTTTCTGGGCCTCTTTTTCAACATCTCTATCTAGAACCTCCTCAAGATCTTCCTCTTCCTCCTCTTCCTCAGAAATGACCTTTTTCTTTCCCTTAAGCTTCCTACTGAGGGGCGTCTTTTTCAGGCGCTTCGTGGACTGTTTGATTTCGGCAAGGGTGCTCACAGGGACGGTGCTCGGGACAATGGTCTCAGGGGTAGGTTCAGGTTGAGGGGAAGACACGAGGGGGATTTGACGACCTTTGGAGGTAGCGCCAAGTCTTTTGGGAGTGGAGGTTTTCTTGGATTTGGGTGCCATGGATATGAACGGTAAAAATTTCAGAGAGAAAGGATGAAGAAGATGGTCTAAAGGTTAGAGAGAATAGGGAGAGAAATGGTGGGCTCTGAAGATGTGAATAGTAGGGGTAAAGATTGTGTGGTTTAAAAAGGGAGCGGGTGAGGTAAGTTGATGGGACAAGATGGTAGTTTCCCAAGGTAATAACTCTAACTCATCATATCGCTGCCATATTTTCAAAATCAGTTTTACCAAAACAAATTCAAAATTTGAACAAAGAGCCGTTTGAATCTTAATTGATAAGGGAAGATGTTTATCCGATTTTAAAAAATTTCCACAAATAAAAATATAATCGGATAACATGCAATCAAAAGATTTTCCTGAAGGTAACAATGATGTAAAGATATTTAAATTTCCTTTTAAAAAAATATTTGATCAAATATCCAAAAAGATACCAACCAAATATATGATCCGTTATATTTGCTCTACTGTTCAGTTCACAACCTTTGAAATGCGGTTCAATGGTCTTGAAACTGAGTAGAAGTTTTCTTTCGTAAAGGGAAAGCTCCCCCTATGAAAGTGCATCCCTGTTAAGCATTCCAATTTCACGTCTAATGTCAGCCCATTGATAATCAGTTGATATAAATGATATTTACACATTACCTTTTTCGACATGATCTCTAATGAAATGATGCCTCACATCAATATGTTTGGTCCTTGAATGCTGAACGGGATTCTTTGTAATGGAGATGGCACTTGTGTTGTCACACTTAATGGGAATGTTTTGAGGTCGATGCCAAGATCCCTCATTTGTTGAGAAATCCAAAGGATTTGGGAGCAGCATGCTCCAGCGGCTATGTATTCAGCTTCGGCAGTGGAAAGAGCAACTGAGTTTTGTTTCTTTGAGTGCCAACTAATCAAGGATGCCCCTAAGAATTGGCAACATCCCGACGTGCTCTTCCTATCCACCTTATAGCCTGCAAAGTCTGCATCAGAATACCCAATTAGTGTAAAATCTCTTTGCTTCGGGTACCACAAGCCAAGCTCCTTGGTGCCATTTAGATATCGAAATATCTTCTTCACAACCACAAGGTGAGATTCTTTAGGGTCAGCTTGAAACCTAGCACACATGCAAACACTAAAGATGTTGTCAGGTCTACTAGCAGTAAGATATAATAAAGATCCAATCATCCCTTGACACTCCTTTTGATTGACACTCTTCCCAGTCTTGTCTTGATCTAAGGACAAGGTTGAGCTCATGGGTGTCTTGGCTGCTTTGAATTGATCCATCTTAAACTTCTTCAAGAGATCCTTAGTATACTTGCTTTGGTTGACAAAGATCCCTCTCTTAGATTGATGAACTTGCAACCCCAAAAAGAAGTTAAGTTCTCCCATTAAGCTCATCTCAAATTCACTACACATTATATCGGAAAATTCCTTGCACAAAGATGTGTTAGTAGCACCAAACAATATATCATCAACATATATTTGGATAACCAATATGTCCTTTCCTTTGGTCTTGATGAAAAGAGTCTTGTCGATCAGCCCCCTTTTAAAATCATTTTCTAAAAGATATTTTGACAAGCGCTCATACCAAGCTCTTGGGGCTTGTTTCAAACCATATAGTGCTTTGTCTAGTTTGTAAACATGATTAGGAAATTCCAAACTTTCAAAACCTGGGGGTTGAGCCACATAAACTTCTTCTTCTAAGAAACCATTAAAAAATGCACACTTGACATCCATTTGATATAGTTTTATGCCCATAAAAGATGCAAATGCTAATAAAATGCGAATGTCTTCAAGCCTAGCTACGGGAGCAAAAGTCTCCTTGTAGTCTATACCTTCCTCTTCATTGTAGCCTTGAGCAATGAGCCTTGCTTTGTTCCTCAAGACCTTACCATTCTCATCTAGCTTGTTCCGAAATACCCAACGTGTGCCAATGACTGGTTGATGCTTTGGCCTAGGCTTCAAGGTCCAGACTTTGTTCCTTTCAAGTTCATTAAGCTCACTTTGCATAGCAATGATCCAGTCTGGCTCTTGAATGGCCTCATCCACCTTCTTTGGTTCTACAAGTGAAATAAAAGCGTGAAAAGCACAGAGATTTTTAAGTTTAGAACGAGTTTGAACACTAGATGTAGGGTCAGAGATGATATCCTGTAATGGGTGTGACGAGGAGTATTTGAACTTTCTCTTGCTAGTCTCAGCTCCCTGGTTCGTCATATCAACAGGATTTGTTTGAGGTCCATCTGACTCCATGGATATATTGTGCTCAGTTACTATAGTATCTGACGTCTCAATAGCTTTGGACTGAGCTTCAAGACCTTGAGCCAACTCCTCAGTGTTAAGAATCTGATCCTGCATGTTCCTCTTCTATGTGTTCTTAGTGTTAAGAATCTGATCCTGCATGTTCCTCTTCTCGTGGATTCGATCCTGAATTACCCTACTACTACAAGGGAGTGGATTCTTGTGTTATTTATTTGGGACAAGGAGTTAGCCTAGTTGTGCATTGTTTATTTGAATTGTTTGAATCCCTACTATCACCCCCCGTTAGCGAACAAAATTGGCGCCGTTGCCGGGGAGGCAATCAATCGCCACCTAATTATAATCATGATCTATTTTGAGCTAATTTTGTAGGTTTATGCGACGTTCTGATCGCGGACCTATCCTGGAACCAATCAACGAGCCTGAACGTTTCTACCATCTTCGCAACAAACCAATTCGCATCATGGCTGACAACGAGACTCAGGCCGAAACCATAGAGCGGTTGAGGAAGGAGATCGAGGACCACAACACTACAATCGCTGCTAAGAGGGTCGCCGCTGCTGCAGACCGAGCCCGTGTTGATAGGGAGGAGGATGCGCACAGAAAAGCCCAAGAGCGGCTAAATAAGTATCCACAGACGGTGATGTAATACATGCATCCGCCGCTTCATGTTCCTGAATCCGCTATTTTAATTCCTCACTCCAACTATGAAATAAAAATTAACTTCTTATCTGAGATAAAAAGAAATACTTTTGAAGGAAGACCTAATGAATGCCCCCTGCAACACATCTCTACTTTGATGGACTTATGTGAGACAATTGCTGATGGAGTGAATTTAGAGTATGTGGATTAAAATCTTTTCAATGGTCTTTGGCAGGGAAGGCATTACAATGGCTTGAAAGTTTGGCTCCACGCTCACTGAGGACATGGGCGGAGGGGAAAGATGCATTCTTGAATAAGTTCTTTCCACCTTCTAAAACGGCGATGCTGCGACAAAGGATCACGGCTTTCAAACAAAAGCCAGGTGAAACCCTAGCACAGGCGTGGGAGCGATTTAAGGACTTGCTGAGATCATGCCCGACGCATGGGCAACTTCCATATTTCATTCAGGAGATCTTCTACAATGCCCTTGATGTGCCGAATAAGGAGAGGATAAATTCATATACCTCCTATCGGTACATTGAGCTTACACCAACGGAGGCATGGGAGACCATTGAGATGCTCGTGAACTTTGACAACACTTATGGGGCTGCTGCGGCCTATGATGCAAGGTCTGCCCCATCAATGCCACTATAATAGCCTCCAAGGGAGATAGATCCTGATATGCGGCAACAATTCCATAACGATCAAACACGCCGCCTTCAGAAGCAAGTCAGGTTCCTGAGCAACAATCAAACTTGTCAGGAGTGTGGCTCAACAAGGCATAACACTAGTGCATGTCCACATACTGAGCAAGTATCCATGGCGGAATAACATGAGGAGGTTAAATGGACGAGAGGCTCCTATGGAGGGGGAAATCAACAATATTGGGGTGATCAAAGGTTTTATCAACAAAGGGATCCCCCACCATATAGAGCACCAGGGCACCCTGAGCGGGAGACAAGGAAAGATGACCTGCAAATCATTCTTGATGAGATGCGGAGGAACCATGCTGAGTTCAAACAAGCCAACAACTCCGTCCATACTCAGCTACAGGGCATCAATTCTAGGCTTAGGGGGATCGACGTTTGGAAGCGCAACATGGAGACTCAAATGAGTCAATTGGCGGAAGTAATACCCAAAGCGTCAGGATCATTCCCTGGATCCACTATGCCCAACCAAAAGGGCAAAACCACTGGTCATATTGCGGCAATAAACCTAAGGAGTGGGCATCAATTACAAACGCCCCAGCAAAAAGCAGAGGAGAAGGAGCCTGAACAGACGTCGATATCGACCCCCCTGTCGATATCGACCAAGGTGATGTCGATGTCGACCTTCCTGTCGATGTCGACCCTGATGCAGCGTCACCACAGAAATCGACTCCTCCTGTCGATGTCGACCCTACTGATGTCGATGTGGACACAACTACAGCCGCAGGAAGGAAAAAGGTTTTGCCATTCCCAACTAGAAAGATGACTAAGGACCCGGCAGAAAAGAAGTTCCAGCGATTCGTGAAGATGCTCCAAGGACTTAATGTCTCTATAACATTCACAGAGGCACTTCATGAGATGCCATCTTTCAAGCCATTGTAATGCCTTCCCTGCCAAAGACCATCGAAAAAGTGGTTACCATCAAATATTACATATTGTCCATTGGAAAGATGGACAATATTACATATTGTCCATCTTTAAGCACCATATATGAGCCTTACTATATCATACATTATCATTATTGCCACACAAATATTACATATTGTCCATTTTTTATACCTTATACCCTATCCGGGGACAAGTTTGAGAATGGATGTCATCTTTGGAGTTGTTATATGGAGTTTGTGCATTATTATTGAAGTTGTTGGCAGGAATGAAAGAAATTTTGAAATATTAAAATATTTAATGAGTGAGAAAAAATCCGATCACCTCAGGAGATAAAGGTAGGTCGACCCTGCTCGTTGAGATGTTAGTTCAGCGAGATGAGACACAAGGTGAGGAGTCCGAAGTACTAAGTATCCGGGGCCATTCATGACACCCATTTTTGTGACTCGCGAGAAGGCAGTGCTAACGTTAGAGAGGTAAAAGCATTATAGTGAAAAAAACATTGGAGCGATGAGTGAAAGGTGAGAAACATTATGAAGAAGGAATGTGGAATGAATGTTTTGGAAAGAAAGTTTATTTCCCCGGATTTAACACCACATGGCCAAATATTAGCCCACCTTTAGCCTTTTACCAATCTACTTCTCATAAGCTTGCAAAAGTCCTCTTGATTATTAATGCTATGTTACGAAATTGTTTTTATGCATATAAACCTCCTTTTATGAGTATGATGTTGCTTTTATGCAAATGCATGGATTTGGTTGACATTAGCACCTTATCGAGGATGGCAATTGATTGTAGGGAGATATGAAAATGAATCTATGATGTTGAGGGTTTACTTTCTTCACCTGAATGACCATTAAAAGTATTGCTTGGGGATAATCAAGCTTAAGTATGGGGTGTTTGTTGCGCCCGCAAATCGCCATATTTTATATGCACATTTAAGTCCATTTTATCATCATTTGCATGCATATTAGTGGGAAAACATACGATTACTGTAGTTTATGCATTATTGTCAAATATAGAGGTCTGCATGAGTTTCTATGTGATTTTGCAGAAAACGAGACGAAAATGGACAGATTGGACAAGAGATGAAGAGCGGAAAAAGAACTCGAAGTCTACTGAAGAGGTTGAAATCGATGATTAACCTTGATATCGAGTGGAACAGAGCACCAGGAATCGAGCAGAGGAGAAGCAGTGCATGTCGACACAGAAGAGGTCGATATCGATGTCTGAAGGTCGATATCGAGTGGCCTGAATCGAGCATATTGATAGAAGTCGAGTGCTAATCCGAGGAGAAGAAGGACTGCTAGAGATAGAGTTAAAAGGAGGTCGACATCGAGGACCAAAGTCGATATTGATGTTTCCTGCAGCAGAAAGATTCGACTCAGTTGTTGATAGAATTCTATCCGAAGCGTTCGAGATAATCCTAAAGTCGCGATCTTTTATCATTAACCACCAGACTTCATCCTTTATGAGTTTTACCCAAGGAGTTTTTAATTTTTACCTTTATTAAGTTTTATCTTAGAGAATAGAGATAGGTTTTCGAATCCTTGGCTACTAAGATTTAAGATCTATATCTAGAGGCCATTAGGGCTGAGTTTATTCATTCAATCCACATACATTCAAGCAAGCAAGAAATCAGTTTCAATTACAGTAGCGAGTAAGAGAGAGAGGCCGAGTGAGTTTGTGAAGCGAGAGCGGAGTGGCTTGGTTAGGTGTACTTTCTTTTGAAATTTTAACCAAAGTATTTTCTTGTACATGATGATGATGAGTTCAACGATGAGACGCGAGTAGTCAACCCACTTCTAGGGTCGGGGTGAGCCCGACGATAGCAATGTTGGGTAAGTGCATCAAAGGTATGATTTTTATGCGATTCCGTCTTCTATCCTATGCATGATCCTTTGCGAAAGTTGGGGAGATTCATTATTTGCATAATTGAAGTGAAAGCCAATCATATTGTGAACTTGGATTACTCATGAATTGGATAGTAACTCTTAGGTTTGATGTGAGAGGCTCTAATCGCCTAATAGTTGGTAACGAAAGTTATTTGACGGAAAGACATTAAATTTCATAACTTTAGCATCATACTTGCATGAATATCGTTGTGGCATGAATTCCCGACCTTGGAAGCTTCTAGTTAATTGATTACATACAAAGTTTGAGTTTTGATTTCTGACCACCTTTCCATAACCATTCTACGCTCTTCGGACTTCTTTTCCGACACAATAGGTCACATATTACAGTTTCTGTTACAGACATCGACTGGCAAGGTCGATATCGAGCACTAACATCGATATCGAGGTTCATCTCGACGTTGACTGCTTTGCTTTTCTCTTCTGCAGGAAACTCATTGGAAATCGACCAGAACTGAGGTCGATATCGACCAGACACATCGATATCGAGTGTCTCCTGAGGTCGAAAGCTTGATCGTAATTGCAACTAAGGAAGCGCTGACATACCTCCTCGTGGATTCGATCCTGAATTACCCTACCACTGCATCAGGAGGGATTCTTGTATTTATTTGCTTGGATAAGGGAGTTGGTATAGTTAGAGTTTACATTTGAATATTTTATTTAAGCAAAATCACCACCTCCCCTAGACGAACAGAGTGTTGGGTCAATCCCCGTTTCTCGAGGAACTGAGGCTGGAAATGTATGAATGATTAGATGTATTGAGATGGTGATCTAGAGTGGCGAGTAAGTGGAAAGTGTTAGTCTAGAGTCATCTTGAGCATTTTGCGCTGAGTCTGAGAGTCTCCGTGTTTCACAGCGAGGACGATGGATACGAGGTGCGACCAGACGATCCCCATTTAGTTGGTGATCCCGTTAGGCCGAGACGAGATTTGGGAGATACTAAGAGAGCTCATCAGAGAGGATCGGTCCGTGATGTCAGAGGCCCCGATCCCAATTGCCCCTCCACAGGATCCGTTAGTTATGGCATATTACACCCCACCCATTTGGGGAGGGAGGAGACCTAGGACTATGAGACCCATTAGGGGCACCACCGCTGTCAGAGTACCTCTCACGAGAGGACGTGGAGGAGGCCCATTCCGAGCCCCATTAGCACTAGTTGCACCATATGAGACTCCAGATAGACACATCACTTGCTATGGATGCTTTGAGATGGTCCACTATGCTCACAGATGCCCGAAGAAGGCCACTCTATATTTTTCCTGTGGAGTTCGAGGACATAGGGCACCTCATTGCTCCCGAGATGGTAGAACTATGACCACGCCTACTCCTAGGCCTACAGAAGCTTTGATGCCCCTACTACCGATCTACCTACACGACCAGAGGAGAGGACTCACAGCTAGCAGAGTACTACCTCCGGGATGAGCTCAGTTGTCCTCCAGACCATTGGGACCAGCTCATTTTATAGGAGTGCCATTCGGAGGTACCGATGCCAGTTTATCTCCATCGGGCATCGTTCATCAGATGGGGAAAGATGATGGTCTTGCCCCTTCTACTATAAATGGCGGGTTTCCGCTTACTCGACTCAGTGGTTTCCGTGGTGTCGGCATATGATACTGAGGTTGGCTTATAGTGATATGCTAACTCCATGATACATAATCCATTGATCTCCTGACATGTGTGCTTGTGTGATTTCCATGATGGTTCGATGATGCACTTGTTATGCTCTCGGTATAATGTAGTGATACTTTCGTTACTCATAGTATGATGTAGAGACCTTGTTATTACATTGGCATGCTTTGAGACGTCTTTTGTGACTTATGTTCGGTTTTAGAGAAGTTATGCGATTGAGATGCTTTTGACATGTTTGGTTTTAAGTTGAGACATGGTGGTTGTTATGTATATGAGTTTCTGCATTTTGGTTGATGATTCCTATTTAGTTGAGATTGGTAGATTGATTGATTCCGGAATCTAGGAAGAGAATATGGGAATAGCCCTTAGAGGTGGATGACTCCACCTCCCGAGATTGGTTTTGTTGATGAATGATTGGGGTTTTTAAAGAGTTTGAAACTGTTTTGAGAAAAGGATTGCTTTTGGAATGGTTTTAGTCTCGGGGACGAGACTTGTTTTTAGAGGTGGATGAATGTAAAGACCAGAATTTTGAAAAGTATTTAATTGCCGAAATTGGAGAGTTTCAGAAAACCCATCCTCGAGTGGATTTCTAAAAATGGAAAGTCTTTGAAAACAATCCCGATATGTTTAAAAAATAGATTTTTGAGTTAAATCCCGCTTATTATTCGAATTTAATATATAGATTCACATGAGTCGTTTGAAACGAATTTGAAACTCGAGTTGGATTTTGGGGTAGATAGTCAGACTTAGGGTCGGAGGAGCGGAATCTCTCTCTCTCTTTCTCTCTCTCCTTGGGCTGGCCTCCCTCTCTTCTCTCCTCTTTTCCACTCATTCTCTCTCCTCATCCCACTACACATTATTATTTTGTCTTTACCCTCATTAAACCCTAAGGAGCCCCTATAAAGGGTAAACTCCAATCCCAACAATTCACAAAATATTAAGCTCTAAATCTGAGCCACTGACCTCTCTCTCTCTCACCTCATCATCTTTTCACAAAATCAAATCCCTAAACCAAAGTTCTCACCTTTTCTCCATTCAATCCATCCTCCTTACTCTCCATTCTCCATTTCTTGTTTCTCATCCACAAAAACACCCAGAAACACCTCCCAGAAGACCTCCTCTCAAATAAATAACCCGAAAATTAAAATCGAAAAGCGATTTCCACACAAAACCACCTCCTGTCCACCTTTCACCGCCGCGAGATCCTTGTCGAGCCTGCGAGTTCCAGGTCACACCCGTGAGTTCCGAGTCGCGGCCATGAAACCCGAGCCCAGAAGCTAGAGTTCTTACTCGCGACCGCGAGACCCATTATCGCTGCCACGACTGTGCCCAGATTTGCATCGTTGTCTCGGTAAATCGACTTGTTCTCCCTCATATCCACTCCTTTCTCTTCCTCGTTTGTTCTCGCTTGATCCTCACTCTTTTCTCTACCTTCCAAGGTCAAGAAACATCTGATCTAATGCCTTGTGAAGTGGATTCGAGCTCATTTCTCCTTCCTTCCCCTGTTTTTGACCAAGGTAAACTCTCCTCCTCCTATCCTCTCATTTTGGGTTTAGATCTACGTAAAAGTTCTCTTTTAACCATGATCTATCACTCCTAGGCCATGTCGTAGCAAGATCTTGTTGAAACGGAGCCCAAGGATTCACCTCCTTCAAATTTTTGAAGAAAGCCTCTAAGAGGCTAGGTAATCCCTCTTCCGCTCTCCCTTCTAGTCCACGTTTGAGTCTTTCATGGTTGTTTGAGGTAGGTTTTATGTTAGAAATGTTTTGATATAAGTTTGGGTTAAAAATGTTTTGAATCGAAGAAAAACAAAGTGTAATTTGAAGCAAAAACGAGCATCCAGGTTCAAATCTTACCGCGGCGAAACCATGGTCGCCATAGCAAGTTAGAACACAGACAGAGGAAAAAAGAGGGTACTCGCAGCCACGACCGCAGTTGTGAAATCCTTGTGTCGCACCCAGCGAGCACCTTCTCTGGGGTAAATTTGGGGAGATTTCGCAGCCGCGACTAGCGTTCTCGCCATCGCGAAATCCCTCTCGTGGCTTGGCCGAGCCACCCCTAGACCCTCTTGGCTTGCGTTGTTGGTTTTTGATTCCGATATTTTTTTAATCGAATTCGAGTTTGAGATTATTTCAGAAATTGGGATTTTAGAATATTAATATAATAATGGGATTTTGGAATAAGGATGATTATTTTAATATTAAAAAGGGGATTTTGACGGAATTTGAAATGTCGGTTTGAATGCTGGGAAAATGTTTTGAGAGATTTGTTTCAAATGTTGGGATCCTTAAACTTGACTAAATGATGGACAATTGGACTTGGAAATGAACTTGAGCATTGTAAATTTGGCATAATTGGATGAGTTGGCTTTTGAGGTTTCCTCTTTGAGAACGATTTGAGAAGGGTTTGAAATGGTTGAATGTCTGAATAGTTTTGGAAATGGTTTTAGGACTTGGACCTTGAGTGTGTGTATGACTAGTCGTCTTGTGCCTTATCGTTTTTGGACTATTATCATAGATGCTTGTGCTTCAGTTGCTTGAGTGGATTGGTTGCTTGTGTGGACTCTACTTGTGATATACTTTGTTATTCGACTTATTAGGTAAGTTCTTTTATGGACTTACTCAGACCGATCAAACACACCCTCCGGCTTGTAGTTGTATGACATATTAAGTGTTGCATAAACACTGAAGCATGCCATGTAGTATCATGTTTAGGTTGCACACTTGATTGAGCATCTGTTTACTTATTGCGTATGAAAAGAGAACGACTGTGATCTATGTGAGTCCTAGAGTTGTTCCTAGGGTCATAGGACGGCCTAGTCCCATCGGGCTTGTCCTCCATCGAGTCAGATTAGAGTTGAGCTTGTGGGCTCTTCACACCATATGAGCATGATTTTGAGACTATTGATGCACACATATAGTATCTACGAATGGTAATTGCTATGCTATATAGCCCGAACTGGCCAGTATCCACCCTAATGGGAAGGAGGGTGGAGGTAGGAGAGGGATATGTCATTCGACATTCTTTTGTCCATTTATCGTATTCTGTATATATATATATATATATATAAACTCCTAGCATGCTTGAGTGTTTAATTATTCTGCACTGCATTAGAATCATCTTTATTAGGTGTAGCGTATGTATATGCCTGGTTGTGGGAATAAAGTGCACATAGGGCCTTGGTCTGATCCTATGCCCTGCACATATTTTTTTAGGTTCGTTTGCAGATTGTGTTGGTTCCATGCTTCTATGATGGGAAATTGCTTAGGCGATCGTAATCGGAATTCACTTGGCTTAAAGGATTTCGTAAACTTGAGATTTTGAGGTTTTTTTTGACCTAGCCTTGTCGTGCCAAGTTGTACTCTATTTCTGTTTTCCGCCGTTTTCGACAAACGATTTCTGCGATATAGTCTCATTGGACAGGACAAGGGTATCAAATGACCCTACGCTTTATTTGGGGTTCGAAATCCCTACTTTAAACGCTCTCACTTGAGGTTTTAAAACCTTGACTTGTACCAGGATTGCAAGATCCGAATGAAGGTATCCAACCTTGGAAACGTAACCTGAATATTTATATTTGGGTCATTACATTGCTCACACCGACGAAGTCGCGCCCGACTTCGCCGCTGTCGAGCTCGCCAGAGCTCTCGAGGCCACCCAAGCTTCCTGCAATCAGCTCTCGCTCACCCCCGACTAATCTAAGCATCAAAAGGAAGCATGAAATGGAACGAGAAAGAAAAGAAGGCTCGGGAGCTCACCGACGTGTTCACGGCTTCAGAGCTCTTGATTGAAGTTCTGGCCATTGTCGGAGGCTCTCGATGGCTCCTCGGACCTGCATTGGGTGTGGGTGAGTGTGATGGCGAAGGTCGGGGGTGCTTTGGATCAAAAACGAAGGAAAATGGGTGACCCAAAGATTGTTCGCGCTCTAACAGGGGCGATGGAGCTTCGGTGGCTCGGTGATGGCATTGGGGGCCCTCTGGGTTGCCTCGGGGCATCGATGGATGCTGAGGGCTACTAATAGAGATCGAAGGAAGGAGGAGATTGTGTGTGGTGGCTTGTGGCTGATTTTGAAAAGGAAACGAATGTGTGGAGCTCGGGGCCTCGGTGCTCGGTGCTCTAGGGAAAGGTGGTACGTGGTGGTGTTGCCGGCGGGCTGAAGAACAAGGAGAGCAGGAGGAGTGAGGAGGAGGAGAAAATTGAAAGATGGATGAGCTTCTTTTGCTAATAAAATTGATGAATAACATCTACTAAACCACAAGTACAAGCTGGAAATTTTGAAGAGCGATCATTTCATCATAAAGTTTCTTGAAACAAGTAAAATAACCGACGCTTGATGTACATATTTATATCTCCTTTTATTGCATCTTTCGACTTCTTATTTCATTCAATTTCCAAAGAAAAGGTTCAAAAGAATATAAACATGTGTAAGAATATGCTAAAATGCAAGAAATAGAGTCTGCACGAGTTTTGAGCTAACCATGCAGGAATTCGACGAAATCGGAGCCAAAATGAAGAAGCCAAGTGAAGCTGAGCAGAGGTCGATATCGACCTGAGACATCGATATCGACCCTAGATTTCGACACGACTTCTGAGTGTCGAGATAGGCCACACAGACCAGACAAGAAGGCATAAATATCGACATACTACCTCGATATCGACCATTGACATAGACTGGAGCTGGACAAGTCGAGCAGAAACACAGGCGTCGATATCGACCTCTAGTGTCGATATCGACCTTATCTCGACATAAGATAGACTCGGTTTCGAGATGTGGATTGGAACTATATCTTCAATGAGGCACGGGATTATCTTACACTGTGAAGATAGATGGCAGCTGAAGTTTTATTTATCTTTTACCTTCAAGTTTTATCAAAATAAAAGACCTATCCTAATTGTTTGGATAGAGTTCATAGTTTAGATAGGAGTAACAATCCTCGGATAGCAAGGATTAGTAGCCTATAAATAAAGCCCTAGGGGGCTGGCATTCAAGCATCTTTCATCCAAGAAACAATCATCAATCAAGACATCAATAGAGTTAGAGTTAGAGAGAAGTTTTAGGGTTTGACGTTTGCGAAAGTTAACGTTGAGTTGTAAAGCTTCGGAGTTTATTTTAATGCAAGTTTCTTCCTTTCAATCAACAATGAGTTCCATGATGTGAAGCGAGTAATCCCCAAATCGAAAGTATTTGGGGATTAGGGTCGGGGTGAGCCCGACGTTAGCCATGCGCGCTTGAGGTAAGTATTTGATGTCGATATCGTTGTGTCTATCTCTCCTCCTACGATTCTATGTTTAGTCCTAATCGAAAGAAAAGGGATTCATGCTAACAACTTGAGTTATAAACATAAAATTGGTAGAGACAATTAGGTTTATTTGCAAGAGTAATCCTAAGAGTTGGTGTACGGCGAAAGCTTGTCCCTCGGGTGAAATAGCGCAATTGTCCGTCTTATTTACCTTATCGCATGCATTGGTTAACGTTGTGGTAAACCCTAATCCTAAGAGTTGTTTCTTTTACATAGTTTAATTCACATAAACCACTGTTATTTCTGTTCATCCCTTCTCATCCATTCTTAAATCTTCGGCCCTTTCTTTGCCTACAAAACAACTAACTCACTGCAGGAAGACATCGATATCGACAACAGAGGTCGATATCGACCAAACTGATAGATCGACATTTTTCTGAGTCAATCTCGAGACTCCTGGGAAACTTCTGCAAGCATCGATATCGACCCCCTTGTGTCGAAATCGACCCCTCTGTATCGACTGGCAGACTTCTGAGCCAGTCGATTTCGTGGACTAACATCGATATCGACCCCTACCACTCGATATCGACTACAATTTTTGTTTCTGCAGGACTTCTGTTGCAGAGAACATTGACAGCCGAGGTCGACATCGAGCTCAAAGGTCGAAATCGAGGCTTCTGGTCGACGCAGACTTGAGATTTCCAAAGCTACTAGGATCCCGCTGACACGCCTCCTCGTGGATCGATCCTGACTACCCTTCCACTACAACGGGAGGAAGTCTTGTAATTATTTGCATAGGCTAGGAGTCGATTTACATTTTTTACATCTTATTATTTGTACTCGACTTACCTCCTTAACAAATTGGCGTCGTTGTCGGGGAGGCAATCAATCGCGCCCTAGTAGTCTATCTCACGTCTCTACCTAGTCTTGTTTTTGCAGGTGTATGCGACGCACTGATCGCCCACCTGAATTTGAAGGAATAGACGACCCTGAGCGTTATTTCCATCTAAGGGCCCAAGCTCAAAGAATCATGGCGGACAACGCGAACTAGGCTGAACTTATTGAGCAACTAAGGAAGCAGGTTGAGGACCTAACGACTAGAGAGGCGGCACTTAAGGAGCGTGCGGATAGGGAGGAGGAAGGCCGGAGGCAAATAGAAGCCCAAATCATTGCCCTCCCTAGGAATGCCAAGCAATATATGCACCCCGCTCTCACCATGCCTGAATCGGCAATTCTTATTCCTGCCTCTAATTTTGAAATAAAACCTAACTTCCTAACTGAGATTAGAAGGCACCAATATGAAGGAAAACCTAACGAATACCCTATGGCACATATTTCAACCTTCTTAGACATTTGTGATACTATTGCTGATGGACGAAGTATTGAATATGTCCAACTAAAAGCCTTTCGATAGTCTCTTACAGGGAAAGCATTGCAGTGGTTGGAAAGCTTAGCCCCAAGATCACTCCGCACCTGGAATGAAGTCAAGGACGCGTTCCTCAACAAGTTCTTCTCTCCTTCTAAGATGGCGTTGATCCGACAAAAAATCACGGCTTTTAAACAAAAGCCTGGTGAGGCTCTGGCGACTGTTTGGGAAAGGTTTATGGACCTACTACGATCATGCCCGACGCATGGCCAACCACAGTATGTAATTCAGGAGATCATATACAATGCTCTTGACGCTGCAACTAAGGAGAGGATCAACACTTACACCTCCTATGGCTACCTTGAACTCGCTCCACAAGAGGCTTGGGAAACCATAGAGAGGTTGGTGAAGTTCGACAACACATAAGGGACTCCTGAGGCTTCTGACACACTATCATCGTCGAGGCCTGCCCCATCTATGCCATTATATGAACCCTCCAATGTAATCGATCCGGATGTAAAGGAGCAATTTCATAGGGATCAACTTCGAAAGCTCCAAAAGCAAGTGAGGTTCCTTTCAGCGAACCAAGATTGCATTGGATGCGGATCGCAGCGGCACACCACCATCGAGTGCCCCCATGCTGAACAAGTACACCTAGCGGAGACTCACCAAGAGGCGCGCTACATGAGGGGTCCCAATCACCAATATTGGGGAGACCAAAGGTTTCATCAATCACAAAGGAACCCGGTTAACCCTAGGGACCCTCCACCTTATAGAGCTCCTGGGCACCCGGAGAGAGACCAAAAGAAGGATGATCTTCAACTTGTGCTAGATGAGATAAGGAGGAATCAAGCTAAGAATGATCAATCCAACAATGCCATCCATTCTCAACTCAATCACCTTACCACAAGGATTGGGGAGATGGATATATGGAAAAGGAACGTAGAGACCCAACTGGGTCAATTGGCGGCACAAATCCCTAGACTGTCCGGAACACTCCCTGGGCAACCCACTACAAATCCTAAGGGACAATCCGGGACAGGCCATGTCGCAGCCATGCAATTAAGGAGTGGCACCAAAGTACATAAGCCACGAACGGAAACATAGGAGAAAGCAACAGACCCAGTCGACATCGACAGACCAGTTGATGTCGACCCAGAGGTCGATATCGACCCCCATGTCGACCCCCTGGTCGACGTCGATGACACTGCAGAACCTAAGAAGTCACAACAGAGGTCGAAATTGACCATTCCAGTCGATATCGACCAGAGCCCAATCGACATCGATGTCCAGCAGGCCCCTCCGACCACCGTTTTGGCCCCTCCACCAAAGAAGACGTTGCCCTTTCCATACAAACCATTGGAGGATCCCACCAAAGGTAAGTTTAGGTGCTTTGTAAAGATTCTCCAAGGACTTAACATTACTATCCCTCTTATAGAAGCCCTAAGCGAGATGCTCGCCTATGTTCGATTCCTAAAAGACATCCTTAGCAAGAAGCGGTCCATGGCAGAAATCATAGAGGAATGCTCAAAGATGGACTTCCCTGAGAAGAAGAGTGATCCAGGGAAGTTTGCAATCACCGTGGGACTTGGCCAACATCGCTACAAAGCCTTATGTGACCTAGGGGCAAGTGTAAGTCTCATGCCTCTCTCTATTTGGCAAAAGGTGAACATTGGCGCCCTTGAACCTGTGGACATGAATCTTTATATGGCTGACAACTCATTCGTCAGACCCACATGTCTAGTTGATGACGTTCCGGTAAAGGTAGGTAAGTTCTTTGTGCCTACTGATTTCATTGTATTGGAGATGCCTGCAGATCCTATAGTGCCTATTATACTTGGTAGGCCTTTCTTAGCTACTGCTGATGCCAATATCAATGTACGTCGAGGGTTACTAACCTTTACTATAGGGAACGAAGTGATAGAATTCTCTTTCAACCCAACCATGAGTGAAACAAAGCACCTGGAGCAAGTAGTCCTCTCGCCGGCTAAGGAGAAGCTTAGAAAATTTTTGTTGGCGAGGACGAAAATAGCAAGCAGGGTCGACATCGACTGGAACCAGTCGATATGGACTAAAAACATCGAAATCGACCCCCCTTGGTCGAAATCGAGTATGCCAGATCGTTGCCAGGAGCTTATGCATGGGGTCAACGAGGTCGATATCGACCCCCATATATCGATATCGACCACAGCACACGAAATTGACCCTCCTTGGTCGAAATCGACCACCCCTCAGCCCGAAGATTTCTGTTGCGGGCCCAAACAGGTAAGCCCAGGTATGACTCCTAACCCTCCTCCGTCCATTATTGATAAATAAATTAAGCAAATTATGGATAAATCAACTAAAGAGAGGGTCAAAGCTCCATGGTTTTCCTATATTGCTAAAGTTAGGTCAAGAAAGAGAAGGAAAGCACCCAAAGAAGAACCTAACATCAAAGAAGCCTTGGTCGCCGAACTTAGATACTACCAAAAGGACCTAGATGATCCAGGAGAAGGCTCACGCTCGAAGGGTCCCTGCATAAAAGGGTCATAAAGCATTGACGGAGAAGTCGGCCTAGCGACGTAAAAATTTAGAGCGTGTACATAAAACCTTTAAATTTTGCATAGATGGTTTTTAGGATTTAACTTTTGGATTTTAAACTTTTAAAACTGAGATAATTCGTGGCTTTATCTATATTTCTAACAAAGATTTCAGATTATCAAGCAAATGGAACGACGAAGAAGAAAAAAAGCTTCTGCAAAGGCAGTCGAAATCGACCAGGCCAGTCGAAATCGACCCCCCCAGGGTCAAGCCACCTCCTGGAGTCGACATAGAGGACTCAGGAGCAAAAAAGAGAGGTCGATATCGACCCTAATACTCGATATCGACCCCAACCTAGCAGCCCTCATCTTCACTTTCTTCCTCGACTTCGATAGATGCAGTCGACATCGACTACTGACCTAGATATCGACTTCTGGCATCGACCTAACCTGGAAATCGACCTGAATCCACAAGTTGCGCTGTGAGTTTCTCTCTACCCTTGTTCTTCTTTTTAATACAGTGAGGACACTGTATATTTTAAGTATGGGGTGGGGGAAAAACATGTCTTATGGTCATAACTTGGTTTTCTTCTTCGCATTGCATTCATGTTTAAATTTTTGTTCTTAGTTTTACTTTTATAAAATGTCAAAAAAAAATTCAAAAAAAAAAAATAGAAAAAATGTCAAAAATACAAATAAATGCATGTTTATTCTTAAGTTTGTTTTAAACCCTACTTAGATGTCGTATGATGAAAACTCAATAGCTGACTTGATCATGTAAACCCTATGGCATATTTGGATGGTTTAGCCTAAGTCCTTAAAATTTTTATATAGATTGTGAACTTGTGATGAAATTGAGCACATATGATCCTAGGCTAAAAAGCAAATCCAACAAAGATTGTCCTTGTGAGAATTTTGGCCTATAGGGAGAACATCAAAAATCCCTCCGCTTTCTTGAGTGAATTTACTCTTCCTATGCATCTCTAAATATTGTGATAGTTATTCAAAACCAATGCAGATATATGTTTATGTTTACGAGAATTAAATGATGGAGGCATCTTTTAAGCCATTTTTTATCCTCTCTTTACCTACCATGCATTATCTCTGCTTGAAGCCAGAACATTAGCCTGAGCCTGAAATTACAAACTCCACAAAATTATCCCTAGCCGATTTGAGCCTGACCCCCATTTGGGAATTGAGACTTAGATTGGCTGGACTAATGCCTTGTGGAAAGAAAAGAGCATAATGTCCAGTTTTGAGCAAGGAAAATATGGGTTGGTGCATATTTACATTTCGTCATATTTTGTAAAAGGATTTATGGCTCAACATATAAATGCACATATTTACTTATTATTTTCGAAAAAAAAATCGAAAAAATAGAGATATATAGTGCATGAGCCAAAATCCTTAAGTCTTTTATTCATACAAGTGTTATATTTTTTAGAGGTATATTAGAGTTTGGAAGAAGGGTTGATAGAATGGTGTACATCTTTTAGTGCATCTTTAGAGTATATTATAGAAAGATGAGTTGGGGAAGAGCATTATAGGAGATTGAGCTTGGAAAGAGCAACATTGAAGAGTTATGGTTTGGACATTGCAAGTGTTGAAATTTAGGAGTCTTGATTCCCGAATTATAAAAGCACCACATAGCCAAATAATTCCATGCCCTTAATTTCATACCAAGCCCCATTACAACCCCGCCGAATGGAGTCTTCTTTGAAGTCTTCCATTGAGCGAAAGTCCTCCTGATAGTTCTTATTGCATTTTCATAATTGGTTGCGAAGTGGATTTTTATAAATTGCAATGTTTATGAGATTGTATATGGAATTAAGTTGAGAGTTGATCTTCATAGCCTAAACACATGAGAGTTGAGTGCAAACACATTATCCCTGTGAGGTTGGATCAAAATTGCATATGCCTATGGATCGCCAAAATATGTGCTATGACATTAAATTCACTTGCTTTGCTTTGCTACCGCATATGATGTTGCTTTTGACAAGGGCAAGACTTGAAGGGTGTGTTGTAAGTGTTGGTTATTGCTTGGTTATTGCTTGAGGACAAGCAAGTCTAAGTATGGGGTGTTTTGATGTACATATTTATATCTCCTTTTATTGCATCTTCGACTTCTTATTTCATTCGATTTCCAAAGAAAAGGTTCAAAAGAATATAAACTTGTGTAAGAATGGGCTAAAATGCAAGAAATAGAGTTTGCACGAGTTTTGAGCTAACCATGCAGGAATTCGATGAAATCGGAGTCAAAACGAAGAAGCCAATTGAAGCTGAGCAGAGGTCGATATCGACCTGAGACATCGATATCGACCCTAGATTTCGACACGACTTCTGAGTGTCGAGATAGGCCACACAGACCAGACAAGAAGGCAGAGATATCGACATACTACCTCGATATCGACCATCGACATAGACATCGACTGGAGCTGGAAAAGTCGAGCAGAAACACAAGCATCGATATCGACCTTATCTCAACAGAAGATAGACTCGGTTTCGAGATGCAGATTGGAACTATATCTTCAAGGAGGCACGAGATTATCTTACACTGTCAAGACAGATGGCAGCTGAAGTTTTATTTATCTTTTACCTTCAAGTTTTAACAAAATAAAAGACCTATCCTAATTGTTTGGATAGAGTTCATAGTTTAGATAGGAGTTACAATCCTCGGATAGCAAGGATTAGTATCCTATAAATAAAGCCCTAGGGGGCTGGCATTCAAGCATCTTTCATCCAAGAAACAATCATCAATCAAGACATCAATAGAGTTAGAGTTAGAGAGAAGTTTTAGGGTTTGACGTTTGCGAAAGTTGACGTTGAGTTGTAAAGCTTCGGAGTTTATTTTAATGCAAGTTTCTTCCTTTCAATCAACAATGAGTTCCATGATGAGAAGCGAGTAGTCCCCAAAGCTCTTAGGGTCGGGGTGAGCCCGACGTTAGCCATGCGCGCTTGAGGTAAGTATTTGATGTCGATATCATTGTGTCTATCTCTCCTCCTACGATTCTATGTTTAGTCCTAATCGAAAGAAAAGGGATTCATGCTAACAACTTGAGTTATAAACATAAAATTGGTAGAGACAATTAGGTTTATTTGCAAGAGTAATCCTAAGAGTTGGTGTACGGCGAAAGCTTGTCCCTCGGGTGAAATAGCGCAATTGTCCGTCTTATTTACCTTATCGCATGCATTGGTTAACGTTGTGGTAAACCCTAATCCTAAGAGTTGTTTCTTTTACATAGTTTAATTCACATAAACCACTGTTATTTCTGTTCATCCCTTCTCATCCATTCTTAAATCTTCGGCCCTTTCTTTGCCGACAAAACAACTAACTCACTGCAGGAAGACATCGATATCGACAACAGAGGTCGATATCGACCAAACTGATAGATCGACAGTTTTCGGAGTCGATCTCGAGACTCCTGGGAAACTTCTGCAAGCATCGATATCGACCCCCTTGTATCGAAATCGACCCCTCTGTATCGACTGGTAGACTTCTGAGCCAGTCGATTTCGTGGACTAACATCGATATCGACCTCTACCAGTCGATATCGGCTACAATTTTTATTTCTGCAAGACTTCTGTTGCATAGAACATCGACAACCGAGGTCGACATCGAGCTCAAAGGTCGAAATCGAGGCTTCTGGTCGACGCAGACTTGAGATTTCCAAATCTACTAGGATCCCGCTGACACGCCTCCTCGTGGATCGATCCTAACTACCCTTCCACTACAACGGGAGGAAGTCTTGTAATTATTTGCATAGGCTAGGAGTCGATTTACATTTTTTACATCTTATTATTTGTACTCGACTTACCTCCTTAACAATGCTATTCTCAGATTCTTGACAAATATATAGTAGAAAGATCTTTCTCGACCGAGAACAATTGAGCACCATTAGAAATCGAGAAACGGAATTAATATCTCACCAAATATCACGAGCATTACCAAATTACAAGAAACTATCAGCAATATCTTTGCTCAGAGCATTAAGGATTCAAGAAATAACCATATCGTTCTATTGATGGCATCGTTAAAAAGTATCCAAAGGAATATCAAAGGAAACATCAACGAAGGCAAGCTTATTCATAGAAAAGAGAAAAATCAATATAGCACATTTCCAAGAAAATTAAAAAGAAAGCCCTCAAATGGTTTGGAAACAATAATCATACAAGGCGAATCCGAAGGATATATATAGAAAGCATGATTTGGATCATTGTTGACATGAATGAACAACAGATTGGTTGTGGAGTAGCCATAGTAGTGAAAAATCAAAATCAAAGAAACAAAGGAGCAAGATTCCAATTGGAATAAAAAAATGAGAATCAAACGAATGAAAAAGCGATCAGATCTGATAAAGAGCAAGAGAAAACTAGAATCTAGTAGGAAGAATCGAAAAATCGAATACCAAGATAAACTGTTATTTCACATTGGAACAAACAGGAAGAAGATAGATTTGTAGTTTATTATAATCATTGAATGAATGAAATTGTTTACAATCAACAATACTTGTACATGAGCTTCAAGCAATAGGGAATGACAAAACTACTTTTTGCTCTCGTAAACTAGACTCGAACAAAATACATGTTATTGGAGTGCAAAACTAGCTACTTCAAAAAAGAAATAAAAGAATCACTACAACCAATTAACGACCTGTTAGATAAGAGTACTATTATATGTTATCAGGTTATTTGAAAATGAAATATCCCTTAATTGTGTAATATGGTATAAGCGTTTACCTATAGTCTTTTGCTTTTCTCTAGAAATTTAAGTTTTTTTAATGAGTTCCTATATGTAAAGAGAAGTTTTGCAGTTGTCTTCATAAGACAAACTTATACGATGGCTAAAACCAATATAAAACCATGTCCAAACTTTTTTTTTGGTGGCAATTCCCTTTTTGTGGGCTTGTAAGGTAGACTTTACAGACACAAGAATTCTTTAATCTTCTTTTCTATACTTTTAGGTTACATTATTTCAATTCCATTTGTGTAAAGTTTTCACTATCGATCATCTTCTTGAACTTTGCAAGGTTTTTATACATGCATAAATGACATAGATAAATCTTGCTGGCAAAAATTGTCAACTATATGTAAATATGACTATATTCAGTATTGGCTTGGTTAAAAATTTTGAGAGCATCTAAGGCCTAGGGAGGTTGGTTTAACAAAAGAAGCTTTTCCCATAATGGTTATTAGGTGGAAATCAAACACTTTTTACCTCTCTAAGTTAGACTTACCAAATATGAAGTTGACTAACCGTTTATCCCTCAATTGTTTTTAAGGGAAATGCATTTTGTCCCAACAAGGTACTATATAGTGGCTCTCTGTTCTAAAAAATAAATAAGGCTCTTGAGTCAGGTTTTTTTTCAACTTGTTACTGGGATTGATTGTTTTTGGTGAATTCGAGTATATAACCATGGAAGCTTGATTAATTGGGTATATATCCATTAAAACCTCAAACTTGTTTATATACCCATCAAACCATTTATATTTTATTTAATTATTCATAATATATTTAATTTATACTATTGAATGTAAAAAATATTGAATTTTAAATATCAAATTTAGTTAACTTTCAAATAATTGTAAAATGAGTCACCGATTTCAAATTCTCTCAAATCAAGTAATTGTTTTAATATGATATGATTTTACACAAAAAAAATATATTTTTCTCTTTTAGCATGGTTTATGGTCATTTTAATAATTCAGAAATTTCGTTTGGTAACCCTGAGGTTTTGCGTATTTCGCGTGGTGAACAAAGGTTTAAGATATTTCGCCTGATAACCCTAGGGTTTCGAAATGTTTTGCCTCGCGCCCACAAGTTTGAATTTGTCCAATAATTGTGTTTTAAATTTATATGCGGATGAGTATTGTAATATTAACAACTTTTGTGGAGGGATTTCATAAAAAAGAAATAAATCATGTTTACTTCTAATTTGCTCACCATCGACACTTAGAGGAGGCTGAGGGCGATTCGCGAAGAAGAAAACATTGACATTCAGACGCAAGACCTTGTTTTCGCATTTACCAAAGCAAAACAAAATCATTACAAGGCACTAGCTTCTAATCTGCCATTAATCCATGATAAAGATAAAATTTTGCCTTGTAATTGGATCACCAACCTACTTTCTCTTCTTCAATCTCTCTGCATTCAATTCACAATAATGTAAGTGCCTTTTTTCCACTTCATGATGGAAGGGGCCAAGTGGCTTAATCGCCTTGAAACTAAAGACAAACAAATTCAAAATCACCTTGAACACAAGCAAGTTCAAATCAATTAGCACATGTTGGATCAGACATTCTCACCCGGAACCAAAAAAGAACCCCAAATTTTCAAAACCCTAAACCCTAAATTTGCAGATTCGAAACATTCAAAACAACATTTAGCCGTAATTTCATGTGATTAATCTTAATCAATTATTAAATTTGAACTCGGTAGGCACTTGGAGCTAATCAAAAGGCTTCGATTCGATCCGCAAAACTCACCTGACATCCCCCGCCGCCAAAGCCAGAGCCACCGCCCGCTCCCTGCCGCCAAGGCCGGAGTCACACCTTCTTCTTCTTTGTCGCCTCTGAATGTCAATGTTTTCTTCTTCGCAAATCGCCCTCAACCTCCTCCGAGTGTCGATGGTGAGCAAATTAGAAGTAAACATGATTTATTTCTTTTTTTATGAAATGCCTCCACAAAAGTTGTTAATATTACAATACTCACCCGCCTATAAATTTAAAATGCAATTATTGGACAAATTCAAACTTGTGGGCGCGAGGCAAAACATTTCGAAACCCCAGGGTTACCAGGCGAAATATGTTAAACCTTTGTTTACCATGCGACATATGCAAAACCTCAGGGTTACCAGACGAAATTTCCGTTAATAATTTAATTATTTTGAATTTACATATGAAACTTATTCAAAATAAAATCACAGGATAAAAAATATAATTATAATTATGCTGAAGTTTAAAGTTTATATTAAAATTTTTAATTGTTTTTTTTACAATAATCATAAAGTGATAATTTTTACAACAATCATATATAATTAAATTCTAATTGTATTTTCCATCAATAATATTAGATTAAATATATTATGTACAATCAAACAAAATTTAAATGATTTGATTGGGTATATAAACAATTTTGATGTTTTGATGGGTCAAACATAATTTAAATGATTTGATTGGGTATATAAAGAATTTTGATGTTTTGATGGGTAAATACCCAATCAATCAACTTTCCATGGGTATATACCTTATTTCACCCTTCTTCAATCAACTTTGTGTTTACAAAATGTAGAGTTTATTGCAAGATTTGAGTATTTAAGGTTCACCATAATAAATGATTTCTTGTGTAAATCTGCAAAATGTATGATCAAAATCCTCCATAAAATCCCTAAATGTAAGGAGAAGTGACTAAGTTGTTGTAGACATAAGCTTATCAAAAAACAGCGACGTAAGTGCCCTTTTCCCACCCAAGTCCTTCAATTTTATTGATGTTGTTGATTAAATAACACTCAGAGGCAAATAGATCAATATCATCTACATTGCCGCCATATATCGCCTTTCATCTGCCTCACTACATATGCCTAATCAATTGATTCAAATGGTTTAGGCGTCATAGAACCATCTATCTATCCACTTCTATCAAATTTTGTTAAGGTTGTTAAAAAATGTTTAGTAAGGTACTCACTGGTGATAATTATGCCATGTAATATATGTCCTAAATTGTTCCACTCCATCATAAGTTGTTTAAGTGAAGTACATGGACAATAAGTTGGTCCAATGCGGGCTTAAAGCCATCAAATAAACCATCATGGTTGAAGTGGTAGTAAAAAAATAAATAAAGTAATAAATCACGAGAAACTGAAAAGAAGAAAAATTTCGACGCGAATGAGTCAACCCAATATGATCCCAAAGCTTCTATACGTTTTTTCATTTCGACAAAAAGGAAAAAAAGGCATAATATAAATATCATTAAACCATATCCTACTTTGTTCTCTCCCTCCTTGCTCATGGAGTGGCATGCCGAAAATGAAAAGAAATAGGAAGAGTACTTACACTAAACTATGGCCGTACATGATGAGCAAATAAAACTATACTCATTTACCTATTCTATTCTTCAAAAGTGCGATCTTCTTTTAGCCTTTGCATCATATGTTTGTTTCTTTGGACTAACTGGAAGGGCAACATTTTGTTTTTGTTTTGCTTTTGTTTCTTAAGGTCTTTAATACACACTTTCTCGACTTGTTTGAACAATGAGTGTGCACATCCTATTTCAATAGACCCTGCTTCATATGGGAAGCACTGCCTAGTAAATAGTAATTTATTTTTTTTTCTACTTGTTTGATGGAGTGTTATTCTAAGAGAAAATATTTCTTCAAATTGAGATTAGGATAGAGGCGAACATGCATGTGTTTAGTCGATTTCGAAAATAAAAACAGTTTTTGGTGATAGATGCTAAATTTCTCTCTATTACAATCGATGTAAGAAGAAAATTTGGTTTGAAAAATAAAAATAAATAACCACCAAAAAAAGAGGCAAATATACCTAAAAATATCCAAAACCATATACCAATAGCATTTCAATCTATCTATTGATCTAGTTTTGGATTTTACTTGGGTCTTGATTCCATTGATTAATTCATTTATATGATAGATTATTGTATAGGCCATCATTTTGATAACTTCAATTTTAAAATTTAGGGGCTTCAAATCAATTTGTTGGAAAACCTACGTGCAATTGTTGTTGGGATTTTGTTGTTATTGATGTTGTTGATTTTTTTTGGTGGAGGAAATATTGAAAATGGGGGTGGATTATTACAATACATTGGAGGTGGGAAAATATGCAACAGATGAGGATCTAAAGAAGGCATATAGGAAACTGGCCATGAAATGGCACCCTGACAAGAACCCTAATTCCAAGAAAGACGCTGAGGCTAAATTCAAACAAATATCTGAAGCCTATGAGGTTTGTTTTCTTTCCAAATTGTCTTTTAAATCCAACGATTCTCAACATTGGATATGTTTTTTCTCTGATTTTTTTTTTGTGATGAATTTTTGAATCTCAAGTTTTTTTTTTTTGTTAAAGTCATCTAACACTTGAGTTGATTACAATTTTTTGATGTTCTTGATCAAATGGTGTTTGTTATGTTTTCATTTTTTCCATCGACATTTTGCACGATTGAATCTCTACACAAGGTAATATATTGATCAAATTACCTTCTATTTTTCATAGAATCACGTCTTTTGTAAGATAGCATCATGTCTTAAGGGTAAATTATATGATTGGTGTCTTTATCTTTTTGTTGTCCTAGTGAAGTCTTCAATTATATGGAAATCTATGGAAATTTTATCTTTTTATAAAATCACCAATAACACATTGTGAGATATAATTGACTAAGCAAAATAAAATTGGAAATAGAATGTGATAAAAAGGAATGTAATTTGCAACAATTTCTGTATTAGTGATTGCACATATGATGAAGTTGATGGTGTAGGTTCTTAGTGATGCTCACAAAAGGAAAACATATGACCAGTATGGTGAAGAAGGTTTGAAAGACATGTCGCCACCGCATCAAGAGAATGGTGGTGGTACCGGCTTTGGTGGCAATGGGCAAGGATTCTACCCAAGAAGTGCAGAAGACATATTTGCTGAGTTCTTTGGTAGCAGCCCTTTTGAGTATGGATCTCCCCATGGAAGATCCAAGAGGTATTCAGATAGTGCAAGTGCACATGGGGTGTCATTTTCGGGGAGTGACCAACATATGTACCGTACAGCTAATGATGGAAATAACTACTTAAAAAAACCGCCCCCTGTAGAAAACTCGTTGAAGTGCACTCTCCAAGAGCTATACTCGGGATCTTCAAGGAAGATGAAGATTTCTAGGACAGTTGTAGCTCCAAATGGGTATGTTATATTGATTCCATTTTCATGTTTGCAAACCCTATATTCCTTCACCACCCTTAATATATTAACACGAATGAACTACCATAGGGCTAGTTTTATGGAGAGTTTGACATATGATTGTCTAGGTTGAAAGTGCTACTTAGTTGTTGACAGTTTTTTCTAATAATTTTTTTTGAATCAGAGGACTTTGGGCTAAAAGACGCTTGGTTAACATGAGCAGTGATTCAGAAGATAGGCCACTGACCTTCATCTTTTTAAGGATGGATGTCCTATGATTGTTTTCATTCATACAACTTTTAGGATGAGAAACCTCGTTATGATTAGTCATATAAACCTTGACGACACTATATATTGTTCTTAAAACGGGCTTATTACAAAATTTCAACCTTTTAACCACTGGGTATTGGCTTAAAGGCATGTAGTTTGGGTCTTTTTCTAACTGATAAAATGTGATACTCTTTTAGACGGATGGTGCCAGAAACAGAAATAGTAACGATTGAAATAAAGCCAGGATGGAAAAAGGGAACAAAGATCACATTTCCGGATAAAGGCAACGAGCAGCCAGAGACGCTTCCGGCTGACCTCATATTCATCATAGATGAGAAGAAGCATGATGTGTACACAAGGGACGGGAACGATCTCATCATTAAACAAAAGGTGACTCTAGCCGATGCTATAGGAGGTACCACATTGAACATTGCCACATTGGATGGTCGCAACCTTAGTGTGCCGGTAATAGACATTATCAACCCAAACTATGAGCTTGTGGTTGCAAAGGAGGGCATGCCAATCACAAAGGAACCAGGTAACAAGGGTGATCTACGGATCAAGTTTGATATCAAGTTCCCTACAAACCTAACATTTGAACAAAAGACAAATCTGAAGCGCGCTTTTAATATTCGATAAATGTTATGTTCACGAAAAAGATCATGTTCTTCATAAATCAATTTCAAGTTGTTACTTCTCAAAGGCTTTGTTTTTCTTGGATGTCTTTCTCTAAGGAGAGAAAAATGCAGTAATGTGAGTGACAAAATGGAAAATCATGAAGTTGTAAGTTGGACGGAATCTTACCATTTAATTTTTTATTTAAAATCTTTGTTTGATACATGAAAATCATAATCAACAATGCAATAAAAGTCTATTAAATTGCAACCTATGGAATGAGATACTATGTAATTAATAAACAACTTCGTGGATAGAGTGAAAATCATAATCACTATGTCTATATTAACTAGATGAGATGTAAAATCATTTTGGCTATGTATTAAATATTTTATAAGGTTTTCAAGTTTCTATTACAATAACAATTAACAGAATTCAACTCAATAAGATTTCAAACCCCGACCAATACTTGAAAGATCAGGTGTGTGTGTGTGTTTGGTAAACATAAGGTTTTAGATAAGTGTGAATGGTTGTGTATATTTTGTATGAGGTGGATGTTTAATATTTAGGTGGATGTTTATATTTTTAGGGGAAAAAACTATATGAAGCATTGTTGAGTTTTTTTTTATTTTTTGATAAGGTAAGAATTTGAGATACCAAACAAAAAGTTGTTTGATAACTCAATAGGCCAACGAATCGGCAGACTAATTAACCATCAACATATAATAGACTAGCTAACACAAATTAATACATATGAAAGATAACCCAAATAACCTATAAGGGAGACCAAACATCAGACGAAGATTTGTGCGCCAACGGCTTGGAACCAAGCTAAAGGTCCGCGGAGACATTATTATTTCAATAATAACTATGATTATTTTCCAATCCATTACGGAATTTTAAAACAAACATTTTCAAGACGGCAGCAACACCAACCGTCCTCTCTTTATCAACTGCTACTCTCGGTGATTTAGTCCCGAAGACAACGAACGGTCTATGCAAAGTGAACGGAGGACGAGGAGGGCGACGCATTGGGCCGAACGGTTGACGGCAAACCATCTCCTTTCACCCTATTGGGAGACGCCAACCGATGGAAGAGGCTTGTCGACTAGGAAAGGTGATGCGAGGAAAAGTTCGGCGCTGACTTAGAAAGGAGATGAACGACCAATGGAAGGTCGACGATGAGCAGAGATTTCTGCGTTTGAAAATGGAGAGAGAAGCGGGAAAGAGAGAGGAAAAAAATAAAATTAAAATATTCTTGCCCTCCATTATTTTTATACACTTTATAATCTTAATTGCACAATTGTATTTTATAATTGCACAATTGTATTTTACAATGACACAATTATATTTTACATTTGCACAATTGTAAAATTATTATTCTTGCACTGTCATTTTATTATTTATACACCATCATTATATTAGTTTTACAATAAGAAAAATGTCATATATTGTCAATAAATGAAAATTTGAATATTTTCACAATTGTATTTTACAATTGCATTTTACAATTGCACAATTGAATTTTACATTTGCACAATTGTATTTTACATTTGCACAATTTGATTTTACAATTGCACAATTGCATTTACACTTGCACAATTGTTAAATTATTATTCTTGTACCGTCATTTTATTATTTATACACGATCATTATATTAGTTTTACTTTAAGAAAAATGTCATATATTGTCAATAAATGAAAATTTGAACATTTGCACAATTGTATTTTACAGTTGCACAACAAAAAGTGTTGAAAACGAAAAAAAAAGTGTTGGCACAAAAAAAAAAAGAAATATTATGTTCGCACAACATAAAGTTATATGTTCACAACACCAAGTTATATTTGCACAACAAAAAGTGACGACAAAAAAAAGTGATGGCGAGAAAAAAAAACTGACCCGGGAAGCAGGCACAGTGGGGGGCACAAGGCAGGGGCACATGCATGGGGTAAGGGGGCACATAGGGTTGACATTTTGTTAATTAAATTAGGCCCATTTACTTATAAATTAGGCATGTTTACCTTTTACCCATCAAAATTAGGCTCATGTACTTATAATTATACCCATTTAGAGAATTTTACACCTTAAGGACATTTTACATTTGGTCCATTACCTATATATATAGGATAAATCCTCTGTAAGCAAGCCTTACTGTGTAATTTTTGAGCAAATCTGGAGCGTCAGATTAAGAAGATCAAACAGTTGAGATTGAAAGTAACTTGAGAACAGTGACATTATTCGTAGATACCAAGTGATTATTCGTATGTACATACATATGAATAATCTTTTGTTACATATGAATAATTACATTTGTTCGTACATACGAATAATTATATTATTATACACGAACAATCGCTTGTTATCTATGAATAATTTCTCTGCTCACAAATTATATATATATATATATATATATATATATATATATAAAATTTGTGAGCAGAGAAATTATTCGTAGGTACCAAGAGATTATTCGTGTATAATAATTGTAACAGCCCGGGATTATGATTCTCGAGTTACGTTTCGAGGGATAAAACCCCTCGTTGAATCTTGCACTCCTAGTACAGGTTGAAGATTTGAAAAACAAACGTTAGTGATTTAAAGTGGGATTTCGCACCCAAATCCGTAAGGTCCGTTGGAGACCCCGGGGTAAAACCCATGTACCTGTCCTAAGACTAAGCCGTGAAAACCCTTTTAGTATGCAACTCAAACATAAGTCTAAAAATGATACATAGGGTGCCACGGCAGAGCCGGGTCAAAACGTAGTCCAGGTAATATAAAATCCAAAAACCATGATAGTCGGGGGAAGTCAAAGTCTGAAGACGCTCTCTCTCCGCCATACAAAAGGACCCCGCTCATAGAGTCAAACAGCATCGTCAATCATGCATATAACACATACCTAAAAAAATATAAAGCGGGCATAGGATCAGATCGAAGCCCGCAAAGCTGTACCCCACATATGAGTACACACATACGCTAAGCCTAATATCCTTCTTCTAATGCAAGACAAAAATATTAACACATAAGGCATGCTCGCAGTTTATATATGTGCAGAATAATAAATAGGGCCCTAGCATAGAATGCCAAGTGGCATATCCCTCTTCTACCACCGCCCGCCTTCCCGGTAAGGCGCCGGGCGGAGACTGGCCAGTTCATGAATGCATTCATTTCCATAATATTTGGATCAAGCCGCTTAGCCCAATCCGTAAGCATGCTCATCATAATCATCATATTCATCATCATGTCGTTCATAATCATCGTGCCCGAAATATATATAGAGGTGTTGCCATATGACTCAATGATTTAGGACGAGACTCGATGGGACTGGGTTGTCCCCTGACCCTAGCAAAGACTCTAGTGACTATACAAATAACAGTCGTTCTGTTTACACGTGCATAAAGAATGAGTATGCTCAAACGTTAGTGTAACCTAGCATGATACTACATGACATCCTATTATGAAATGCAGCACCTAATACATCATGCACATATAAGTAGGGATAAGTCTGATCAATCTGAGTAAGCCCCGAGGGAACTTACCTTGCTAGCAGAACAACAAAAGTGAAATCCCAGCAAGCAGCACAACAATCAAAAAGTATCACATAGATACACATCAGAGCACATTTATAAGTCTACATCTAATCGTTCAATCACTCAAAGCACACATCATTCAATAGAATCATAAATACATCGCAATGCCATTCCATCGCATCATACGTTCCAAATGACCACATCATTCTCCATGTATCACTCAACCGATTTCGCAAGCTCATATTCATCATATCCGCATATCCACCCCAACGGTTCATCATAAACATAAGGTATAACTCATGCGATAACATAATCCTACCGCCTCGTCATAATTATCTAACACTTTAGTCCTCTTATAATAAATCACCACAAGTCATGCTATTAGTCACACATATCAGAACATCTTGCTAGTCAGTCACCGATCAAGTCAGATTCTCAAGTTAGTTCCAAACTGCTTCCAATCCCGAGGTAAATAGTTATAAGTTCCGACCATTGCAATTGCTCATAAAATTCCTTTTTCAATTTATTTTTTAAATCCCCTTTCCGACCTAGAAATTCTTTTCTGAATTTTCTTTTTAAAACTTCAAGTCTTAAATAATATATTTTAAAACCCAATTAATATTATATCCTATTTTAAAACCATTTATTAAATACTTTCGAAAAAAATATTTTCAAATACTTTCAAGTCCCAACCGTTTTTATTTAATAAAACCGACCCTTTATAATATCTCCAAAATAATATTTTATATTTTAATCCTCAATAATATTATAATATTTTAATACTGTTAAATAAATAAATGAATGAATAAACTCGAACCAAACCAAACCCATTTAAACCCAACCAAACCGAACCGAGACGAACCCGTAATTATATACTCCCAACCGGTTTGAACTTAAAACAAATAAATTAATATGGAAAAGGGCCCATAAGGCCATCTTCTCAACATCTTCCTCCCGATTCAAAACAAACCGCTCCTGCCTACAGCCTGACGCCACTCCGGTGCTCTGCTGCGCTCGCCCAAGGCTCTCAATTCTCGCTCGTGCTCGCCCGCTCGCTCTCTCTCTCACACACACACATACACACATACACACACACTTGCTCGTCCCGACCTCACAAATCGAACAACGAAAAACTGGATAAGGAAAGGGAAGAACGAAGCTCATCGAGGGGTTCGCGAACGTCGGAGCTTCGTCGTAGCTTGTCAGAGGCTCGATTCGCTATGTCAAAGAGGGAGAAACCTCAGAGGCTCGATTCACCGCATTCGACGCAGGGTTGGTTGGCGGAGAGGAATTTTACTTACTTTTGTAATCTCATGAGTTGATCTTGCATGAATTGTGCTTTGATTTTAGAATCAATCTCCTTGGAGGGCTCATAGAGTGGCATCGATGGGGCAGGCCTTGAGTCGGAGGCCACAGGAGTCCCAGAGGTGTTGTCAAATTCTACCAACCACTCTATAGTATCCCAAGCTTGTTGTGGTAGTAGTTTAGAATACCCATAGGAGGTGTAGGTGTTGATCCTCTCCTTAGCTGCTACGTCCAGGGTGTTGTAGATGATCTCCTGGATGATGAGGGTGGTTATCCATGCATAGAGAAGGACCTCAGAAGCTCCTTAAATCGCTCCCACACTTGCGCCAAGGTTTCATGAGGCTTTTGTTTGAAAGCCATGATCTTCTGACATATAACCGCCGTCTTAGATGGTGGGAAAAACTTGTGGAGAAAAGCATCCTTGATGTCATCCCACGTGCAGAGCGATCTGGGGGCGAGACTCTACAACCATGTTAGCGCTTTCCCTGCAAGAGACCAACGAAAAGCCTTTAGTTTTACGTATTCAAGGCTTTGTCCATTAGCAATAGTATCGCACAAATCGAGAAAATGAGTTATATGCTCTAAAGGGCAATCATTAGGTTTTCCCTCAAATTGATGTCTCCTAATTTCAGTTAAGAAGCGAGGATTAATTTCGAAATTGGAAGGAGGGATAAGAATGGTCGATTTAGGCACTGAGAGCATAGGGTGCATATATTGCTTGACATTCTGAGGGAGGGCATTGATTTGGACTTCATTTGCCTTCTCGCTTCCTCCTCCCTGTCAGAACGCTCTCGTTGTGCCGCCTATCTAGTGGTGAAGTCCTCGACTTGGTTCCTTAACCGCTCCATTTGTTGAGCCTGGGTCTCTTGGTCTGCCATAATTCTTTGAACTCGGGACCTTAGATGGAGATAGCGTTCAGGGTCTTCTACTCCTTCGAATTTAGGCGTGAGATCAGCGCGTCGCATACATCTGCAAAGCAAAACTCAAAGGAAAATGTGAGAAAGACTACTAGGGCGCGATTGATCACTTCCCCGGAAACGGCACCAAAATTTGATGTAGGAAGAATTGAATCGAAATATATAATAAAATATAAACCAATGCAACCCTTAACCTCTTCAAATAAATTCAAGACTCCCCGCTGTAGTAGTAGGGAATCAGGATCGATCCACAAGGAAGCGAGTCCGCGGGATCCTAGTAGAGCCTGAATGTCACGTTCCGATGTCGACTAGAAGCCTCGATCTCGATTAGTGGACTCGACGTCGACCTTCGCTGTCGATTTCTAGTGCAAAAGAAACCTGCAGAGACAAAAACAACGAGTCGATATCTGATGTGCGCGCAAATAGCCATATTTTCTATGCACATTCAAGTCCATTTTATCGTTATTTTGCATGCATATTAGTGGGAAAACATCGGATTAGTGTAGTTTATTCATTATTTTCAAATATATGGGTCTGCACGAGTTTCTATGTGATTCGCAGAAAACAGGGCAAAAATGGACAGATTTGGAAGAGCGGAAAAAGAACTCGAAGTCTTCTAAAGAGGTCGAAATCAACTGAAGGACCTCGACATCGAGTGCAACAGAGGAGGCAAGAATCGAGCAAGAAAATAGCAGAGCATGTCGACACCAACAGAGGTCGATATCGATGTCCATGGTCGATATCGAGTGGCTAGATCCAGCTAATTGATAGAAATCGAGTGCCAATCCGAGAAGAAGAAGGAGAGCTCGAGATAAGATAAAAGAGAGGTCGATATCGACGTTTGAAGGTCGATATCGATGTTGTTCAGCAGAGAAGTCCGACTCAGATTTTGATAGAATTCTATCTGAAGCTTGCACGTCTATCCTAAAGTCGAGATTTCTTATCATCAACGTCAGAGCTATCACTTTAGCTAGTTTTACCATGAAGTTTTTAGTTTTACTTTATTTAAGTTTTATCTTAGAGAATCAAGATAGAATTCGAGTCTTTGGATAGCAAAGTTCGATATCTATATCTAGAGGCCATTAGGGCTGAGTTTAATCATCCAATTTTAGTTATTAAAACACATAGAATAAAGAGAGTTTGTAGAGAGAGAGAGAGAGAGAGAGAGAGTAGGCCGGGTGAGGTTGGAGAGAAGCGAGAGCGGAGATTTGGCTTTGTTCGGTTGTAATTTCTTTCATAGTTCAGTACAAAGTAGTTTTCTTTCAATAAAGATGATGAGTTGCATGATGAGAAGCGAGTAGTCAACCCACTTCTAGGATCGGGGTGAGCCCGATGATAGCGATGTAGGGTAAGTTCATCAAAGGTATGAATTTTATGCGATTCCGTCTTCTATCCTATGCATGATCCTTTGCGAAAGTTAGGGAGATTCATTATTTGCATTATTAAAGCGAAAGCCACTCATATTGTGAAGTTGGATTACTCATGAATTGGATAGTAACTCTTAGGAACTATGCGAGAGCCTCTAATCACCTAAGTGTTGGTAACGAAAGTTATTTGACTGAAAGGCATTAAATTTCATAACTTTAGCATCAAACTTGCATTGTTATCGTTGTGACATGAAACCCAACTTTAGAAGCTTTTAGTTAATTGAATTCATATAAAAGTTTTAGTTTTGATTTATGACCATCCTTCTTAATCATTCTACGCTCTTCGGACACTTTTCCGACAATAGGTTACGCAAAACAGTTTCTGTGACAAACATCGGAATCGATCGTAAAGGCCGATATCGAGGTTTAACATCAATATCGAGGTTCCACTCAACGTCGACTTTGCTGCTTTTGTCTTCTGCAGGAACTCTACTGGAAATCAACCAAAACTGAGGTCGATATCAACCAGACACATCGATATCGAGTGTCTTCTGAGGTTGAAAGCTTGATCGTGATTACAACAAGGGAAGCGCTGACATACCTCCTCGTGGATTCGATCCTGAATTACCCTACCAGTACATCGGGAGGGATTCTTGTATTATTTGCTTGGAACAGGAAGTTAGTACAGTTAGAGTTTATATTGAACATTTGAATCTACCTCCCGTTCGAACACCGAACAAATTGGCGCCGTTGCCGGGGAGGCAATCAATCGCCACCTAAATTTTCTCATGATCTTTTAGAGCTTATTTTGCAGGTTTATCTGACGTTCTGATCGCGAACCTATTCTGGAAACCATAGCCGAGCCTGAACGTTTCTTCCATCTTTGCAACAAAGCAATTCGAATCATGGCTGACAACGAGACGCATGCTGAGACCATAGAGCGATTAAGGAAGGAGATTGAGGATCAGAATGCCACAATTGCTGCTGAGAGGGCCGCTGCTGCTGCAGAGCGGGCCCGTGCTGATAGGGAGAGGATGCGCGCAGACAAGCCCAAGGGCGGCTAAATCAGTATCCACAGACGGCAATGCAATGCATGCATCCGCTGCTTCATGTTCCTGAATCCGCTATACTTATTCCTCCTTCGAATTATGAGATTAAAATTAACTTCCTTTTTGAAATTAAAAGAAATATTTTTGAAGGAAGACCTAATGAATGCCCACTGCAACACATCTCTACTTTTATGGACTTATGTGAAACAATTGCTGATGGAGTAAATTTAGAGTATGTGAGATTGAAATCTTTTCGATGGTCATTGGCAGGGAAGGCATTACAATGGCTTGAGAGTTTGGCTCCATGCTCGCTGAGGACATGGGCGGAGGTGAAGGATGCATTCCTGAATAAGTTCTTTCCACCTTCTAAAACAACGATGCTGCGACAAAGGATCACGACTTTCAAACAAAAGCCAGGTGAAACACTAGCACAGGGGTGGGAGCGATTTAAGGACTTGCTGAGATCATGCCCGACGGATGGGCCACTTTCATATGTCATCCAGGAGATATTCTATAATTCCCTTGATGCGCCGAATAAGGAGAGGATCAATTCATATACCTCCTATCGGTACATTGAGCTTACACCAACAGAGGCACGGAAGACCATTGAGAGGCTCGTGAACGTTGATAACACTTATGGGACTGCTGCGGCCTATGATGCAAGGCCTGCCCCATCAATGCCACTATATGAGCCTTCAAGGGAGATAGGTCCTGATGTGCGGCAAAAATTCCACAACGATCGGACACGCCGCCTTCAAAAGCAAGTTAGGTTCCTGAGCAACAATCAACCTTGTCAAGAATGTGGCTCAACAAGGCATAACACTAGTGCCTGTCCACATACTGAGAATGTATTCATGGCGGAACAACATGAGGAAGCCAAGTGGACGAGAGGCTCCTATAGAGGGGGCAATCAACCATATTCGGGCGATCAAAGGTTCTATCAACAAAGGGATCCCCACCATATAGAGCACCAGGGCACCCCGAGCGGGAAACAAGGAAGGATGACCTGTAGATCATTCTTGATGAGATGCGGAGGAACCATGCTGAGTTCAAACAAGCTAACAACTCCGTCCATACTCAGCTGCAGGGCATAAATTCTAGACTTGGGGAGATCGATGTTTGGAAGCGTAACATGGAGACCCAAATAGGTCAATTGGTGGAGGCAATACCCAAAGTGTCAGGATCATTCCCTGGATCAACTGTGCCCAACCAAAAGGGCAAAACCACTGGACATATTGCGGCAATGAACCTAAGAAGTGGGCGTCGATTGCAAAGCCCGAGCAAAAAGCAGAGGAAAAGGAGCCAGAACGAACATCGATATCAACCCCCTGTCGATATCGACCAAGGTGACGTCGATGTCGACATTCCTGTCGATGTCGACCTTGATACTACGTCACCACAGAAATCGACTCCTCCAATCGATGTCAACCCAACTGATGTCGATGTCGACCTAACTACAGCCGCGGGAAGGAAGAAGGTGTTGCCATTCCCAACTAAAAAGATGATTAAGGACTCAGCGGAAAAGAAATTTTAGCAGTTCAAGAAGATGCTTCAAGGACTCAATGTCTCTTTATCATTCACGGAAGCACTTCATGAGATGACGTCCTATGTAAGGTTCCTTAAGGACATATTGGGTAAGAAGCGATCGCTTTATGAGATCGCAGAGGAGTGCAACAGATTGGAGCTACCACAAAAGTGGGCGGATGCAGGTAAGTTCTCTATCGCTATAGGCTTAGGTCAATTGAAATTTAATGCTTTAGTTGACTTGGGCGCTAGCGTTAGCATGATGCCACTAACCATATGGCACAATGTAAAGATAGGTCCTCTGGAGCCCGTGGATGCAAGGTTATACATGTCAAACAATACGGTAGTAATTCCAACGGGGATAGTGACTGATGTGCCAGTACAAGTAGGTAAATTCTTTATTCCTGCTGATTTCTTAGTTGTTGATATAGTGGAGGGCCCTGCTTGTCCCATTATTTTAGGTAGGCCATTCCTAGCGACCGTCGATGCCAACATTAGTGTGAAGAAAGGATTGCTCTCATTCACAATTAGTGACGAGGTGATAGAGTATGCCTTCAACAAGACGGTGAAAAATCAACGACCAATGGAGATAAAAGCCATCAATGGTGTCTATATTGCATGTGGAGAAGCCAAAGTAAGGAGTATGACACCAGAAGAGCTAGAAAGGAGGGCCATAGAAGCCCAAGTGGAGGAGGTTGTTGCAATCTTGAACGAAGGAGCCAAACAGAACATCGAAATCGACCGAGGTAAGTCGATATCGACCATGCCCTAAAGCCGAAATCGACCACCATTGAAGCTGAAAAAGGAGGAAAGGAGAGCTCGATATCGATCTCTGATGGTCGAAATCGACCTGATCATATCGAGCAGAAACAATCCAAATCGACTGAACCTCCAGGAGTACAACAGAGCTCGATATCGAGGACTAAACATCGATGTCGACCTGAGCCACAAACAGAGAAGAAGGTAAGTCAAGGTACGGATTCCTCCTGTTCCATTACAATTAAAGATTTATCATTATTTGGAAGAGGTGTGCCTTGGCATGTGCGCTTGTGTAGGGTTTCTGACGAAGATTCGCGCCAATATAAGATAGGAGACAAAGTTTATGTTGCTAAATCCAAGGACCATTGGTTCCCTACGAGATTCAAAGATAAGAATTTGGGACCATTCATGGTGAATCAGATCCATCCCGGCGGAATGCAGCTGCGTGACAAGAAAGGAGTAATATTTGAGGCCCAAGCCAGATGGGCTCTGTAGATGCCGCCTTGAGAGCGCACAAGGAAGAAGTCGGCCTAGCGACTTAAAAATCTAGAGCGTATAACAAAGACTTAGTTTTGGTTTTAGACAGTTTTTTACTTTGGTTTGAGACACTACAGTTTATTTGTTTTGCATGTTTTTGTTTTGGTTTTGCTTTTAACAAATTACAGGAAAGAGAAAAGAACACGAAAACAAACATCGATATCGATGTTAAAGATCGACATCGACCTGAAGGTCGATTCAGATGGGCTTGTGGTTGAGGCCGAATCACCCTGAAGCATGAGCCAGATATCGATACTAGAGATCGATTCCGATGTCCAAGGTCGATATCGACCATCACTGCTGACTTCTTCGACTCCTGAAATTTGTGACGGTTTAGTAAGTTGTTCTTAACCCTAGTTCTAATGCAGTGAGGACACTGTAAACTTTAAGTATGGGGTGGGGGAAAGGCTTACTTACATTTTTAAGCATATTTTATTTTAGTTATAATGTTCATGCATATTACATATTTAGATTTGCATATTTATCTTTAAGCATTGGCATACATATTTTATTTTCGAAAAAAAATGACCCCCATTAAAAATTGAAAATAAAGAAAAGAGTCATGGAAGTATAAAAAAGAGTTCTACGTTGCAAAATTAGATTCATTAGATATATAACATGAAATTGCCTAGTTAAGGGAAGTCCTAATGAAGTGCAAAAAGAAAAAATAAAGGAGATGAAAATTTGAAGTTGCTTTTGACATGTGCATGATAAGATGATGGAGGACTTTTTATGAAATTTCCATAAAAGTGCTTACATATACAAGTTCATATCCTAGCCTTACCTATGCATATTTGCAAAAGTCACAAGCCATATATGAGCTTTATCATGTTCATTATTGCTCCACATATATTACATATTGCCCATGTTGGCGACTCGCGAGAAGGCAATGCTAAGGTCAGAGAGGTAAAAGCATTATAAGTGAAAAAAGCATTGAGCGATGAGTGAAAGATGAGACATTATGAAGAAGGAATGTGGAATGAATTTTTGGAAAGAAAGTTTTATTTCCCCGGATTTAACACCACATGGACAAATATTAGCCCACCTTTTACCTTTTACCAATCTACTTCTCACAAGCTTGGAAAAGTCCTCTTGATTATTAATGTTATATCCCTGAAATTGTTTTTGCATATAAACCTCCTTTTATGAGTATGAAATTGCTTTTATGCACACGCATGGACTTGGTTGACATAAGTACCTTATCGAGGATGGCAATTGATTGTAGGGACATATGAAAAATGAATCTATGATGTTGAGGGTTTACTTTCTTCCCCTGAATGACCATTAAAGGTATTGCTTGAGGACAAGCAAGCTTAAGTATGGGGTGTTTGATGTGCGCGCAAATAGCCATATTTTCTATGCACATTTAAGTCAATTTTATCATTATTTTGCATGCATATTAGTGAGAAAACATGGGATTAGTGTAGTTTATTCATTATTGTCAAATATATGGGTCTGCACGAGTTTCTATGTGATTTCGCAGAAAACAGGGCAAAATGGACAGATTTGGAAGAGCGGAAAAAGAACTCGAAGTCTTCTGAGGCGGTCGAAATCGACTGAAGGACCTCGATATCGAGTGCAGCAGAGTAGGCAGGAATCGAGCAAGAAAATAGAAGAGCATGTCGACACCAGCAAAGGTCGATATCGAGTGGCTAGATCGAGCTAATTGATAGAAATCGAGTGCCAATCCGAGAAGAAGAAGAAGAGCTCGAGATAAGATAAAAGAGAGGTCGATATCGAAGTCTGAAGGTCGATATCGATGCTGTTCAACAGAGAAGTCCGACTCAAATTTTGATAGAATTCTATCCGAAGCTTGCACCTCTATCCTAAAGTCGAGATTTCTTATCATCAACGTCAGAGCTATCACTTTAGCTAGTTTTACCATGAAGTTTTTAGTTTTACTTTATTTAAGTTTTATCTTAGAGAATAAAGATAGAATTCGAGTCTTTGGATAGCAAAGTTCGATATCTATATCTAGAGGTCCTTAGGGCTGAGATTAATCATCCAATTTCAGTTATTAAAATACATAGAATAAAGAGAGTTTGTACAGAGAGAGAGAGAGGAGGCCGAGTGAGGTTGGAAAGAAGCGAGAGCGGAGATTTGGCTTTGTTCGGTTGTAATTTCTTTCATAGTTCACTACAAAGTAGTTTTCTTTCAATAATGATGATGAGTTGCATGATGAGAAGCGAGTAGTCAACTCACTTCTAGGGTCGGGGTGAGCCCGACGATAGCGATGTAGGGTAAGTGCATCAAAGGTATGACTTTTATGCGATTCCGTCTTCTATCCTATGCATGATCCTTTGCGAAAGTGTTAAGGAGGTAAGTCGAGTACAAATAATACAAATAATAAGATGTAAATAAATGTAAACCAACTCCTGGCCTAAGCAAATAATTACAAGACTTCCTCCCGTTGTAGTGGAAGGGTAGTCAGGATCGATCCACGAGGAGGCGTGTCAGCGGGATCCTAGTAGCTTTGGAAATTTCACGTCTGCGTCGACCAGAAGCCTCGATTTCGACCTTGGGCCTCGATGTTGACCTCGGCTGTCGATGTTCTCTGCAACAGAAGACCAGCAGAAACAAAAACAAGTGGTCGATATCGACTGGAGAGGGTCGATATCGATGTTAGTCCACGAAATCGACTGGCTCAGAAGACTGCCAGTCAACACAGTAGGGTCGATATCGATGCTAGGGGTCAATATCGATGCTCAGCAAACTCCGCAGCGATGTTCGTCGTCGACTCAGAAAACTGTCGACGAACTCAGTGGTCGATATCGATGTCTGGGGTCGATATCGATGTCTCCCTGCAGTGAGTTAGTTGTTCGTCGGCAAAGAAAGGCCGAAGAATTGAGAATGGAGAGAGAAGCAATGAACAGAAATAACAGTGGGTTTTGTGTGTATAAACTATTTAAAAAGCAACTCCTAGGATTAGGGTTTACCACAACGTTAACCAATGCATTCGATAAGATAAATAAGACGGACAATTGTGCTATTTCACCCGAGGGACAAGCTTTCGCCGTACACCAACTCTTAGGATTACTCTTGCAAATAAACCTAATTGTCTCTACCAATTTACAACTCAAGTTGTTAGCATGAATCCCTTTTCTTTCGATTAGGACTAAACATAGAATCGTAGGAGGACAGATAGACACAACGATATCAACATAAAATACTTACCTCAAGCGCGCATGGCTAACGTCGGGCTCACCCCGACCCTAAGAGCTTTGGGGAACTACTCGCTTCTCATCGTGGAACTCATCATCAATTGAAAGTAAGTAACTTGCATTAAAATAAACTCCAAAGCTTTACAACTCAACGTCAACTTTCGCAAACGTCAAACCCTAAAACTTCTCTCTAACTCTAACTCTATTGTCTTGCTTGCTTGTTGAAAGATGATTCAATGCCAGCCCCCTAGGGCTTTATTTATAGGCTACTAATCCTCGCTATCCAAGGATTGTAACTCCTATCTAAACTATGAACTCTATCCGAACAATTAGGATAGGTCTTTTATTTTGATAAAACTTAAATAACTTAAAGGTAAAAGATAAATAACTCTTCAGCTGCCATATATCTTGAAAGTATGAGATAATCTCGTGCCTCCTTGAAGATATAGTTCCAATCCGCATTCGAAATCGAGTCTATCTTCTGTCGAGATCAGGGGTCGATATCGACACCAGGGGTCGATATCGAGGTCTCTGTTCCTGCTCGACTTGTTCAGCTCTGGTCGATGTCTATGTTGAGGTCGATATGGGGGTCGATATCGATACCAGGGGTCGATATCTGGGTCTAAGGTCGATTTCTACCTCTTCTCAGCTTCACTTGATGTCTATGTTGAGGTCGATATCTACACCAGAGGTCGATATCTATGTCAGGGGTCGATATCTACCTCTGCTCAGCATTACTTGGCTTCTTCGTTTTGACTCCGATTTCGCTCGAATTCCTGCATGGTTAGTTTCAAAACTTGTGCAGACCCTATTTTTTGCATTTTAGCCCATTCTTACACAAGTTTATATACTTTTGAAACTTTTCTTTGGAAATCGAATGAAATATGAAGTCAAAAGATTCAATAAAAGAAGGTGCAAATGTGTACATCAAAACACCCCATACTTAGACTTGCTTGTCCTCAAGCAATAACCAAGCAATAACCAACACCTACAACACACCCTTCAAGTCTTCGCCTTTGTCAAAAGCAACATCATAAGCGGTAGCAAAGCAAAGCAAGTGAATTTAACGTCATAGCACATATTTTGGCGATCCATAGGCATATGCAATTTTGATCCAACCTCACAGGGATAATGTGTTTGCACTCAACTCTCATGTGTTTAGGCTATGAAGATCAAATCTCAACTCAATTCCATATACAATTTCATAAACATTGCAATTTATAAAAATCCACTTCGCAACCAATTATGAAAATGCAATAAGAACCATCAGGAGGACTTTCGCTCAATGGAAGACTTCAAAGAAGACTCCATTCGGCGGGGTTGTAATGGGGCTTGATATGAAATAAAAGGTATGGAATTATTTGGCTATGTGGTGCTTTTATAATTCGGGAATCAAGACTCCTAAATCTCAACACTTGCAATATCCAAACCATAACTCTTCATAATATGCTCTAAAGATGCATTCCATCAACCCTTCTTCCAAGTTCTAATATACCTCTCAAAAAATATAACATTTGTATGAATAAAAGACTTGAGGATTTTGGCTCATGCACTATATACAGATATCTTTATTTATATTTTTCGGATTTTTTTTTGTTTTTCAAAAATAATAAGTAAATATGTGCATTTATATGTTGAGCCATAAACCCTTTTACAAAATATGACAAAATGTAAATATGCACCATCCTATAATTTCCTTGCTCAAAACTGGACATTATGCTCTTTTCTTTCCACAAGGCATTAGTTCAACCAATCTAAGTCTCAATTCCCAAATGGGGTCAGGCTCAATTCGGCTAGGGATAATTTTGTGGAGTTTTCAATTTCAGGCTCAGGCTAATATTCTGGCTTCAAGCAGGGATAATGCAGGGTAGGTAAAGAGAGGATAAAAATGGCTTAAAAGATGCCTCCATCATTTAATTCTCGTAAACATAATCATATATATGCATTGGTTTTGAATAACTATCACAATATTTAGAGATGCATAGGAAGAGTAAATTCACTCAAGAAAGCGGAGGGATTTTTTACGTTCTCCCTATAGGCCAAAATTCTCACAATGACAATTTTTGTTGGATTTGCCTTTTAGCCTAGGATCATATGTGCTCAATTTCATCACAAGTTCACAATCTACATAAAAATTTTAACGACTTAGGCTAAACCATCCAAATATGCTATAGGATTTACATGATCAAGTCAGCTATTGAGTTTTCATCATAGGACATCTAAGTAGGGTTAGAAAATAAACTCAAAAAATAAACATGCATTTTTTTGTATTTTTGACATTTTTCTATTTTTTTGGATTTTTTTGACATTTTATAAAAGTAAAACTAAGAACAAAAATTTAAACATGAATGCAATGCCAAGTTAAGACCATAAGACATGTCTTTCCCCCACCCCATACTTAAAATATACAGTGTCCTCACTGTATTAAAAAGAAGAACAAGGGTAGAGAGAAACTCACAGCGTGACCTGCGGATTCAGGTGGATTTCGGATTGGGTCGATGCCAGAAGTCGATATCTAGGTCAGAGGTCGATGTCGACTGCATCTGTCGAATTTGAGGAAGAAACTGAAGACAAGGGCTACCTGATTGGGGTCGATATCGAGTATAATGGTCGATATCGAGCTCTCTTTTTCGCTCCTGAGTCCTCGATGTCGACTCCAGGAGATGGCTTGACCCTGGGGGGGGTCGATTTCGAATGGCCTGGTCGATTTCGACTGCCTCTACAGAAGCTTCTTTTCTTCTTCGTCGTTCCTTTTGTTTGATAACCTGAAATCTGTGTTAGAAACATAGATAAAGCACGAATTATCTCAGTTTTAAAAGTTTCAAAAAGCCAAATGTTAAATCCTAAAAACCATCTAATGCGAAAAAATTTAAAGGTTTTATGTACACGCTCTAGATTTTTGAGTCGCTAGGCCGACTTCTCCGTCAATGCTTTATGACCTTTTTATATAGGGGCCCTTCGAGCGTGAGCCTTCTCCTGGATCGTCTAGGTCCTTTTGGTAGTAGCAAAGTTCAGCGACCAAGGTTTCTTTGATGTTAGGTTCTTCTTTGGACGCTTTTCTTCTCTTTCTTGACCTAACTTTAGCAATATAGGCAAACCATGGAGCTTTGACCCTCTCTTTAGTAGAATTATCAATAATCGGCTTAATTAATTTATCAATAAGGGACAGAGGAGGGTTGGGAGTCATACCTGGGCTTACCTGTTTGGGCCCGAAATAGAAATCTTCGGGCTGAGGGGTAGTCGATGTCGACCAAGGAGGGTCGATGTCGAGTGCTGTGGTCGATGTCGACATGTGGGGGTCGATATCGACCTCTGTGACCCCATACTTAAGCTCTTGGCAATGATCTGGCATACTCGATTTCAACCAAGGGGGTTCGATTTCGATGCTTTTAGTCGATATCGACTGGGATGTGGTCGATATCGACTGGGATGGTCGATTTCGACCTCTGTTGTGGCTCTGATGGCTCTGCAGTGGCCTCGATATCGACATGGAGGTCGACCTGGGGGTCGATATCGACCTCATCCTTGACATCGACTGGTCTGTCGATGTCGACTGGATCTACTGCTTTCTCCGATTCCGTTCTTGGCTTTTGTACTTTGGTGCCACTCCTCAATTGTATGGCTGCAAGGTGGCCCGTCCCGGATTGTCCCTTAGAATTAGTAGTGGGTTGCCCAGGGAGTGTTCCGGACGGTCTAGGGATTTGTGCCGCCAATTGGCCCAGTTGGGTCTCTACGTTCCTTTTCCATATATCCATCTCCCCAATCCTTGTGGTAAGGTGATTGAGTTGAGAATGGATGGCATTGTTGGATTGATCATTCTTAGCCTGATTCCGCCTGATTTTATCCAGTACTAGTTGAAGATCATCCTTCTTTTGGTCTCTCTCTGGGTGCCCAGGAGCTCTATAAGGCGGACGGTCCCTAGGGTTAACCGGGTTCCTTTGTGGTTGATGGAACCTTTGGTCTCCCCAATATTGGTGATTGGGACCCCTCATGTATCGTGCCTCTTGGTGAGTCTCCGCTAGGTGTACTTGTTCAGCGTGGGGGCACTCGATGGTGGTGTGCCGCTGCGATCCACATTCAATGCAATCTTGGTTCGCTGAAAGGAACCTTACTTGCTTTTGGAGCTTTCGAAGTTGATCTCTATGGAATTGCTCCTTTACATCCGGATCGATTACATTGGAGGGTTCATATAAGGGCATAGATGGGGCAGGCCTTGATGATGACGATGTTTCGAAAGCCTCAGGAGTCCCATATGTGTTGTCGAACTCCACCAACCTCTCTATGGTCTCCCAAGCCTCTTGTGGAGCGAGTTCAAGGTAGCCATAGGAGGTGTAGGTGTTGATCCTCTCCTTAGTTGCAGCGTCAAGAGCATTGTATATGATCTCCTGAATTACATACGGTGGTTGGCCATGCGTCGGGCATGATCGTAGTAGGTCCTTAAACCTTTCCCAAACAGTCGCCAGAGCCTCACCAGGCTTTTGTTTGAAAGCCGTGATTTTCTGTCTGATCAACGCCGTCTTATAAGGAGGAAAGAACTTGTTGAGGAACGTGTCCTTGACTTCATTCCAGGTACGGAGCGATCTTGGGGCTAAGCTCTCCAACCACTGCAATGCTTTTCCTGTAAGAGATCAACGAAAGGCTTTTAGTTGGACATACTCAAGACTTTGTCCATCAGCAATTGTATCACAGAGGTCTAAGAAGGTTGATATATGCGCCATAGGGCATTCGTTAGGTTTCCTTTCATATTGATGCCTTCTTATTTCAGTTAAAAAGTTTGGCTTAATTTCAAAATTAGAAGTAGGGATTAGAATAGCCGATTCGGGCACTGTGAGCGATGGGTGCATGTATTGCTTTGCATTCCGGGGGAGGGCGTTGATTTGAATCTCATATCGTCTCCTGGCTTCCTCCTCCCTGTCAGCACGCTCCCTTAGTGCCGCTTCTCTGGTAGCGAAATCCTCTACCTGCTTCCTTAAGCGTTCAATTTGTTGTGCATGGGTCTCGTTGTCCGCCATGATTCTTTGGACTCGAGATCTTAGGTGGAGAAAGCGTTCTGGTTCGTCTAGTCCTTCAAATTCAGGTTGGTCACCAGTACGTCGCATACACCTATAAAATAACACTAAAAAGAACCGTGAAAATAAACTACTAGGGCGCGATTGATAGCTTCCCCGGCAACGGCGCCAATTTGTTAAGGAGGTAAGTCGAGTACAAATAATACAAATAATAAGATGTAAATAAATGTAAACCAACTCCTGGCCTAAGCAAATAATTACAAGACTTCCTCCCGTTGTAGTGGAAGGGTAGTCAGGATCGATCCACGAGGAGGCGTGACAGCGGGATCCTAGTAGCTTTGGAAATTTCACGTCTGCGTCGACCAGAAGCCTCGATTTCGACCTTGGGCCTCGATGTCAACCTCGGCTGTCGATGTTCTCTGCAACAGAAGACCAGCAGAAACAAAAACAAGTGGTAGATATCGACTGGAGAGGGTCGATATCGATGTTAGTACACGAAATCGACTGGCTCAGAAGACTGCCAGTCGACACAGTAGGGTCGATATCGATGCTAGGGGTCGATATCGATGCTCAGCAAACTCCACAGCGATGTTCGTCGTCGACTCAGAAAACTGTCGACGAACTCAGTGGTCGATATCGATGTCTGGGGTCGATATCGATGTCTCCCTGCAGTGAGTTAGTTGTTCGTCGGCAAAGAAAGGCCGAAGAATTGAGAATGGAGAGAGAAGCAATGAACAGAAATAACAGTGGGTTTTGTGTTTATAAACTATTTAAACAGCAACTCCTAGGATTAGGGTTTACCACAACGTTAACCAATGCATTCGATAAGATAAATAAGACGGACAATTGTGCTATTTCACCCGAGGGACAAGCTTTCGCCGTACACCAACTCTTAGGATTACTCTTGCAAATAAACCTAATTGTCTCTACCAATTTTATGTTTACAACTCAAGTTGTTAGCATGAATCCCTTTTCTTTCAATTAGGACTAAACATAGGATCGTAGGAGGAGAGATAGACACAACGATATCAACATCAAATACTTACCTCAAGCGCGCATGGCTAACTTTGGGCTCACCCCGACCCTAAGAGCTTTGGGGAACTACTCGCTTCTCATCCTGGAACTCATCGTCAATTGAAAGGAATAAACTTGCATTAAAATAAACTCCGAAGCTCTACAACTCAACGTCAACTTTCGCAAACGTCAAATCCTAAAACTTCTCTCTAACTCTAACTCTATTGTCTTGCTTGCTTGTTGAAAGATGATTCAATGCCAGCCCCCTAGGGCTTTATTTATAAGCTACTAATCCTCGCTATCCAAGGATTGTAACTCCAATCTAAACTATGAACTCTATCCGAACAATTAGGATAGGTCTTTTATTTTGATAAAACTTAAATAACTTAAAGGTAAAAGATAAATAACTCTTCAGCTGCCATCTATCTTGAAAGTATGAGATAATCCCGTGCCTCCTTGAAGATATAGTTCCAATCCGCATTTGAAATCGAGTCTATCTTCTGTCGAGATCAGGGGTCGATATCGACACCAGGCGTCGATATCGAGGTCTCTGTTCCTGCTCGACTTGTTTAGCTCTGGTCGATGTCTATGTTGAGGTCGATATGGGGGTCGATATCGACACCAGGGGTCGATATCTGGGTCTAAGGTCGATTTCTACCTCTTCTCAGCTTCACTTGATGTCTATGTTGAGGTCGATATCTACACCAGAGGTCGATATCTATGTTAGGGGTCGATATCTACCTCTGCTCAGCTTCACTTGGCTTCTTCGTTTTGACTCCGATTTCGCTCGAATTCCTGCATGGTTAGCTTCAAAACTTGTGCAGACCCTATTTTTTGCATTTAAGCCCATTCTTACACATGTTTATATACTTTTTAAACTTTTCTTTGGAAATCGAATGAAATATGAAGTCAAAAGATGCAATAAAAGAAGGTGCAAATGTGTACATCAGAAAGTTAGGGATATTCATTATTTGCATTATTGAAGCGAAAACGACTCATATTGTGAACTTGGATTACTCATGAATTGGATAGTAACTCTTAGGAACTATGCGAGAGCCTCTAATCACCTAAGTGTTGGTAACGAAAGTTATTTGATGGAAAGGCATTAAATTTCATAACCTTAGCGTCAAACTTGCATTGTTATCGTTGTGGCATGAAACCCCGACTTTGGATGCTTTTAGTTATTTGAATTCATATAAAACTTTAAGTTTTGATTTCTTACCATCCTTCTTAATCATTCTACACTCTTCGGACACTTTTCCGGCAATAGGTTACACAAAACAGTTTCATTGACAAACATCGGAATCGACTGTAAAGGTCGATATCGAGGTCTAACGTCGATATCGAGGTTCCACACGATGTCGACTTTGCTGCTTTTGTCTTTTGCAGGAACTCTACTATAAATCGACCAGAACTGAGGTCGATATCGACCAAACACATCGATATCGAGTGTCTTCTGAGGTCGAAAGCTTGATCGTGATTACAACAAGGGAAGCGTTGACATACCTCCTCGTGGATTCGATCCTGAATTACCCTACCACTACATCGGGAGGGATTCTTGTATTATTTGCTTGGAATAGGGAGTTAGCATAGTTAGAGTTTATATTGAATATTTGAATCTACCTCCCATTCGAAAACCAAAAAATATCGACCAGATGTGTCAATATCGATATCAGTAGCACACGTCGACTTGGCTCAAAATAGTGTCAGTCGACACAGGGCACTCGATCTCAATGTGGATCACTCGATATCGATCTCAGATGCAGGAGGGATGGACGTCGACACAGAAGACCGTCGACGCAGAGCAAAGGGGTCGATATCGACCTGGTGGGTCAATCTCGAGTTCCTGAAGTGGTTAGTCACGAGGTCAGCAAAGAAGGCCAAAGACAAGTAGGATGGTAGAAGTAGTATGAACAGAAAAGAACATATTTTTGATGAATAAAATATAGAAAGAAAGGCAACTCCTAAGGCTAGGGTTTACCAAGACGTTAACCAACGCATGTGATAAAGTGAATAAGACGGAAACTTACGCTATCTCACCTGAGGGACAGGCTTTCGACGTACACCAACGATTAGGAATACTCTTACAAATAAACCTAATTGTCTCTACCAATTTTATGTTTATAACTCAAATTGATAACATGAATCCCTTTTCTTGCGATTAGGACTAAACATAGAATTGTAGGAGATGATATAGACACAACGATATCAACAACAAGTACTTACCTCAAGCACGCACGGCTAACGTCGGGCTCACCCTGACCCTAGAAGCTTTGGGGAACTACTCGCACTTCATCGCAATAGACACCATTGATGTAAAAGAAGAAACTTGCATTAATATAAACTCTGAAACATTACAATCCAATCCCGGCTTTCGCAAACGCCAAACCCTAAAGCTTCTTCTACTCTCTACTAGCTATTGTTGTTGTGTTCTAGAATGGAATGAATGAAAGACCAGCCCCTAGGGCTTTAGTTATATCCTACTAATCCTTTGTAGCCAAGGAGAGTAGTTATAATCCTACTAAAACTTCTATCTGAAATCTATCCTTAACAAGTTGGATAAATCTTTATTTAAGTAAATAACTAATTAACTAATAAATATCTTAGGGTAAAAAGGCAACAACCGTAAGACATAATATATCTTAAAAGATATGGTAAACCATGGCTAGTTGATAGATCTTCAAATCTGCGTCCTCGAAGAGCGTGCAAACCATGGTAATTTCACTCGATATCGACCAAGTCGATATCGAGGTCTCGGTTTCGGCTCGACAAACTTTACTTCACTCTAGCTCTGAAGGCATGTCGAGGTCGACATCTTCACTCGATCTCCAAGTCATGTCGAGTGGCTTCAGTGGATATGTGTGGTTTGTCTCGATGCTCAGGGTCCACATCGAGTTCTTCAGTCGATATCGACCAGACAGGTGTTTCACTTGGCTTTCTCGTTTTGACTCCGATTCCGCTCCAATTCCTACATCTTTATACAAAAACTTGTGCAGACTCTATTTCTTACACATTAGCTCATTCTACACAAATTTGCATTATTTTCAACCTTTACTTTAGGAATTGAATGAAATATGAACTCAAAACATCACTACCAAAAAAAAAATAGGAAATAGCCACGGATTTGTAGCATTTTCAAAATTAAAAAAGTTTTGGATTTACATCACATTGGAAGGGTTTTACGGAGTATAAATTAAAGAATTATGGGTTAATTTTTGTAAATTCCTAGAAATATAACCCTGGCCATATATAAGACATTATTCATGATGAGATCTAGCGCCGCTCTAACCAAATTCAAACTTCAAACCCATCTCTCTCACCTCTTTTGTCTCCTCTTAACTATTGCACTACTCCCATGGTGAACCACAAACTCATCCCGTCACCTCTCCCTCTCTCTCTCTCTTGAGGAACAAAAGACGACATCATTGATGAAATCTACGCCGAGCAGCACAACCGGGAGGAGTCGTTCTCCATCAGAGTCTGCGTCGAGCAACACAAGAAGTGGAAATCGATTTCAACAAGAAATCGAGCCTAGACAAGAAATTGAAAACGATTTCAACAACAAAGTGAACAGTAGGGGCAACCAACAAGAAATTGATTTTTGTCGAACAGGGGTAGAAATAGAAATTCGAAGCAATAAATTTGTGTGTAGAGAGGAGTGAACATTAAATTTTAGAGATCACTCATTTTCCTCCAAATTTGCAGATTTTTTTCATCTCTCTTTCAATTTCTCTATTTTACAAATGGATTTGCGGGAGCTGTTGGGGTGAAAAATGAACTATTTTCTCTAAAATTTCACATTTTTTCTATTTTACAGATGTTGTTGCGCTTGCTCTTAAGAATTTGGATGTAACCTTGGCATTGCCCCATCATGTGCATCTTCCATCACTTTCATTTAACCCGTATTTTATTTATTAGTAAATTAAATAATTCATTTCATCTTTAGGTTCTATTTCTTTCATTTTCCTTTTTCTAGAAAAAAAATGAAAATCTTTTTTATGACATCGCACCCTTCAAAGTTTGGTGAGGTGGAAAAATGGATGCCACGTGTGTTTTCCGACGTCCATGTGACGTATTTGGTCAGAAAATTCACCGAAATACACATATGTATTATTTTCGGTTAATAGGGAGATAGTTCGTATATTAAACTGTCAATTTCAAAGTTGGCATTATTTTTGACCAAAAGTTGATACTTACTATTATTTTTGGCCATTTTTCCAACTTATATTGGTGTCACAACCTATGTGGTCCATTAATTTACATCAATATTATATCTTAATTACTACGGAGTAGTATACATTTCCTTCCCTGTTAGGTAGACCTGTCAAACGGGTCATTCGGGTCGGGTTCGGGTCATTCGGGGCATTCGGGTCATTCGGGTCCCGGGTAAATTGGGTTTCGGATCAATCGGGTTACCGGTCATTCCGGGTCGAGCCAAACCGGGTTTGTCCCGGGTTCGGGTCGACCCACCGGGTCAAAAACCTCGAAATATTTGAAGAATTTTTAAATTAAATAATATTATTATAATAAAATTTATAATAAAATTATTATATTAATATTATATTAATATTTTAAGCTTAAAAAATCATATTTTAATAAATAAATGTTCTAAACATACTATAATTATAAAATATATATAAGTTATTTAACTTATGAATGACTTTAACGAATACAATTGCATGACGAATCTGTGTGGGGTCAATCTCATGCTTGTGTGGCGTCTAGATGATGCTGACTCACCGGGTTAGTTTTGACCCACCGGGTCACCGGGTCTTGACCCTAAAAGTTCCGGGTAATTCGAGTTCGGGTCGATTTCGGGTCTCGGGTCTAAAATACCGAATTCAAACCCGTAAAATTACCGGGCGTACGGGTCGGGTTTTTCGGGTCGGGTCATGTTTTGACAGGTCTACTGTTAGGTGTTAACTTTTCATTGTCCCCATTTGATTGGCTTACTTATCTGATTCATTAGGCATCCTTGATATTGAATATTGATACCCAACTTTTCATAATGTATCACTCAGAAATCAAGATTAAAGCTTAAACTATCCTCTATTCATCAAAACAGGAGCTTCAAAAGCTTGAGATTAAGGATGATATTTGTTTAAATCTTGGTCAATTAACGAGGGTCCTAAACAATTGCCAAAAAAAAATTGCATATATAAGTTGAGGTTGGTTTCAATATCAAAGTTGATTGTTAGGATTATAAGATCGAATATACACAAAAAATATAAATATTTTTGAAATATTTACGATGATAAATGGAAGAATGAAAAACGTGTATGGTGAGTCAAGCAGGAACAAACGAATATCGGCTTTGAATCTGTTGTCCCCAAGCCAATCCCCTCCCACTGTCCTTTGAGTTTGATTGGTCCAGCTGGCTCTTTCATTTTACTCTACTAAACCCGGTTCATTAAATATTAAATCAACCCGGTGGTTCATGAACACCCTAACCTAAACCCTCTCTCAAGTCTCAAACTTGACGTACTATACTACTATCAATTCATCTTCTTCCCTCAATATACCTAGGGCGCCAAAGTCGGTGACATTGCTGGGGTGCCCGCTGAATACCTTCGTCTCTAAACTCTCTCTCAAGTCTCACCAGGTGCCTGTTGCCAAAGTCGGTGACATCGTCGGGGTCTCCCTTGCCATAGCCAACACAAGGTACAATCTCCATTCTTGTGATTTTTGATGATACATCCACAGTAAGTAGTTATTTGAAATTAAAGATTAATCCAATTGATTTCCACATTAATTGCATCCTTTGCAAATTCAACCTTTTCAATTCAACCAAATTAAGAATTAGTTTAGTACGCTTAGTTGCTAAATAAGATTTGAACATATTCTTGAAGGCAATGGATTCCACATTAATTGCACGCTTAGTTGCTAAATAAGATTTGAACATATTCTTATAATCTTATATCTTATATATGTATGTAACGATTATTTACATTTGAATAATTTTGAAGGCAATGGATTGTACGATACCAGAAGTAGAAACTCAACCACGAAGACGTTTGGAATTTGAGGATGATAAGGAGCATATTGATTTGTGCGAAGATAATGAAAGTGAAAAGGTCATCCATGACAAGATCTCTAAAGCAATGATACCAATAGTTGGCATGGATTTTGAAACCGAAGATGTTGCTTATGAATTTTACAATGCTTATGCAAAGGAAATTGGCTTCTCCGTTCGAAAAAGCAAGTCACATGGACCAAAGGAGAGAGTGGTGGATAGGAAATTTATTAGTTCATGAGAGGTTAAAAGGGGATCAGATAGGCGAGATGATGTCTACAAATCTCATCGACCAGAGACAAGATTCGGATGTTTGGCTATGATGAAAATTTGTCGTCGGCATACACCAAAGTATACTGTTGTGAATTTTGTTCCTGATCATAATCACATCTTGGCTAGTCCAAGTAAGGCTCATTTATTCAGATCGCATCGAAAGGTGTCAGTGTCGCAAGTAATAGACGTAGATATGGCTGATATGTCAGGTGTTGCTCCCAGAACATCATGGTGTTGAGGAGCTTCTCCTACCATGCTTCATTGGCCTTCCTAGTCTCGCCCATTAGTTGCTCCCCAATAGCTACTATGTCTTCTCGGACGCTTGAGCTAACTTGTTCCTGCACTCGCTCTCCAAAGGACGACAGTTCTTGCCTAAGGTTTGTGGCCACCTGGGTTTGTACCTGGTTCCCTAACTCCACCATTTCCTTCCTCAAGTCTTGCCTCATGGTTGAAAGCTCACACACCATAGACCTTCTTAGTGGTCAAGGCCTCCATTTTACAAGCAACAAACTGAGAGGTCATTGCTTCCATAGAAATGGTGACCAACTGAGGATTCCAAAGGACAAGGATTCTAGATCAAGGGTGGGGGTGGAAGTTTGAGGTGGCTTTCCATCCCACACCAATCCTTTGAGCAAGGGCCTGGACATCATAGTCAATGCCCAACTTAGTTTCAAAAAGCCCACACATATGGGCGCCGTGCTAAGCAACCATCTCCTTAACTCTTTTTGTATTCTCCCATGTCGTACGTACTGCTGAACTTTTCGGTTTGTGTTGGTTGTGTTTTGGATGGTCAAACTTATGCTTGTGTTTTGGTTGGTTGAACTGGTGGTTGTATTTTGGATGTGTTTAGAATGAACAAATTATGTCAATGGTATTTTATTTTGGTATATTTATGTCCAGCATGGTTGGGATAGGTACCAACTCTTCCTCAGGCTCTTCTTCACCTACAAGCTCGCAAAAGATAATGTAATCATATGAACCAACCTCATGTAGATACGCCGTCTCTATCGGTTGGGGGGGCTACATCTTCTGAAGGTGATTCTGACAAGTCTTGCAACTTATTTCATGCGTCTAGTTATTCAAGCATGATTGTGTTGTACTCCCTTAGTCGTCGTACTTCAGCAGCTTCAGCTTCTATCTGGCGTCGTAATTCCGCCATCTCAGCCCTCATTTCCTTGTTGATTTCATCATCTATGGTTTGCCTACCCTCTTTAGCGTTGACCTCTAGTGATGGTTTATACATGTTTCCCCAGGATGGCTGACACGACCAATATGGGTCCTTGTAATCGTATTGAGCATAATACCCCTTCTCTGGTTGATAGGACCCATATGGCTCTTGGGCTTTGGTTGAATCCTCGGAGGACTTCTTTGCTTTCCAAGTATCAAAATCAATGAAATCTTCATCCTCCTCATCAACCTCGGCTAGATAGCTCGCAAACTCATTTTTCCTTGCATGTTGTCTTTCCTGTTCGGCAATTGTTTCGAAATAATCATATGCGTACTACATCTTGTACCTAATCCTGAAAACTCAAACAGGCGCACAAATCATATAGCAAGGGCTCGACACCAAGTCGGTACCAGTGAGGCGGGTGGTGGGAGGTGTTAAATTTTTTTTTTCGGATTTATCAAATAAACTAACTAGAAAAAAATGGAATATTAAAAAGAAATAATATCTATAAAAGAAAAGGGATGGGCTATTCCCAAACCTTAAAAGTAACTAAAACTTTGACACATTTGAAATCTCCCCGGCAACGGCGCCAATTTGATGAAGGGTTTATTTTCAATCAAATAAATTTATAAGATCGAAACCCCGCTGTAGTATAGTAGGGTCAAGTTCGTTCACAGGGAGAAAGTCAGTGACTCAATTCTAGTTACCAAAGAGCAAGAAATAGCAAGAAGGAATGAAAAGTATAGAGGTTTGGGGGTTTGTATGTTGCTGAATTTTTAGAAATATATCAATAATATGAAAGATCTAGGGCGTAGAGATCACCACAATGATAATTAAGCATGCATCGCAATGAATCATATGAAATTCATGTTTTTATCTATTAAAAAGGTCAATTTGCATCAACCCTAGTAAAGTTATTAACTTATTTGCATAAATCAATAAACTTTACTAACAATCCTAATTAGGTTATTCAAAACTTGCGTTTCAACACCCTAATTACTATCCAATTCAAAATTTCAATCTTTCAATTCAATTACGAAAAGGAATTTCCCCAACTTTCATTGAGTACTTAGCACATAACAATAGATAAAACCCATCAATTCAACAATTCATAGCAAATTCGCAGCTATAACTATCGTTGGGATCACCCTAACCCTAGAAAAGGCGACTACTCACGCATATTCCTCAACTTTCACAGAAGAAATCGCTTCAAAAAGCTCTCAAATCCGCTCAGAAACGCTCTCAAAAGTGTGCCGCTCACAAACGCTCTCAAAAGTGTGCTGAGAATTTTAGGAAAAACTAGGGCTGAAAAAAAAACTCCCCTTTCCAAACCCTAAAAATCCTATTTATATTAAATAAATCATAAACTAAATTAGGAAATAAGAAATATAACACTTTTATTTAAAGTTTATCTAAGGAAAAGGGTAAAAAATAATTAAATCTGGCTAAAAATCGTCCGCCAGGAGTTTGTACCGACACGGGGCCACCTCGGTACCGAGCCCCCTTAGGGTCGGTATGGGTACTGTTGCTCAATTTGGCTCGTTCTGTCAGATCATGCCTCGGTACCGACCCAGGTGGGGTCGGTACAGAGTCCGTACAGCTCAGTAAAACGCTCATATCTCCTTTGTTTGAACTCTGATTGCTTCCGTTCTTTTGCGTATGTGCTCCTTAATCTTTTCCGCATCTTTTCTTTCTTGAAAGTTTCTTCAAAAACAGTTTCAAAAATCCTATAAATCACACAAAAGCTAGTGAAGACATCTATTTCGCATGAAACATGAAAACCTATGAAAAAGACACTAAACCCAATGCATAACCAATGAAAAAGACTTATATTAAAACTAAAGTATATGGAAAAATATGACTAAAAACATGCACATCATCCATGAGGAAATATCTTTGAGATCGTATAGGGTCCTTCCCACCTTGACCTAAGCTTTCCAGGGAAGAGTTTCAAGCGCGATTGATATAGGAGAACCTTATCTCCTATCTTAAGCTCCTTCCGCAGGATATGCTTGTCATGCCAAGCCTTTGTCTTCTCCTTATAAATCAATGCATTTTCCTAGGCATCCAAGCGCAATTCCTCTAGTTCTTGCAATTGAAGCTTCCTAAACATACCCACTTCATTTGTCCTCATATTGCAATTCCTTGCAGCTCAGTATGCCTTATGCTGAAGTTCCACATGGAGATGACATGCCTTTCCAAAGACCAATCGGTAAGGTGACATTCTAATGGGTGTCTTATAGGCTGTCTGATAGGCCCATAGAGCATCATTAAGTCTCAAACTCCAATCCTTTCTGTTAGGTGCCACTGTTTTCTCAAAAATAGTCTTAATTTCGCAATTAGATATCTCCGCTTGAACATTGGTCTGAGGATGGTAAGCGGTAGACACTATCTGCATGACATGATATTTCATTAATAGAGCACTAACAGTCCTATTGCAGAAGTGTGTCCCCCTATCACTAATCAGAGCCTTCGGCACCCCAAATCTCGAGAAGATTGTGTCCTTTAGGAAATCTGCAACCACTCTGTAATCATCGGTTTTGGTGGCTTTTGCCTCCACCCACTTGGAGACATAGTCCACCTCAAGCAAAATATAGATATTCCCAAAAGAACTAGGAAAGGGACCCATAAAATCAATACCCCAAACATCAAAATTTTAACAGAATATGATCTTAGTTTGTGGCATTTCATTTCTAGCAGAGATGTTCCCAATCCTTTGACATCTATCGCAAGATTTGCAGAAAGCATTAGCATCCCTAAACATTTGAGGCCAAAAGAAACCTGCTTCTAAAACTTTCCTAGCAGTCTTTTGAGGACCAAAGTGGCCTCCACATTCATGAGCATAACAAAAAGTAAGGACAGATTGTACCTCATTGTCTGCTAGACACCTCCTAATTACCTGATCAACACAATGTTTCTAGAGGTAGGGGTCATCCCAAACATAGAAGCGAGAATCATGACGTACCTTGTCTTTTTAAGCCTTTGTGAAGTTGGGTGGAAAATTCCAGTGACCAAGAAATTCACCATATTGGCGAACCAGGGTCAAGGAGTGTGGACACCCATCAATAGTTCAGAAGCATCGGGGCTCACCTTAGCATTCAAATGATAGGAGGATGCTTTGTCAACAGACTGCAGCCGCTTCGTACGGATCAAGGCAGGTGGCGGCCGCTGCCTGTGTTGCGATGGCCGCTGCACCCTATTGTTGTAGACACAAAATATTGGTTAGTGCAAATAGAGTGTCATCAGGAAACTCACCATGGATGGGTCTTTGATCGTCCGGCTTGTCTTCTCCTTCGACAAGTCTACTGAGGTGGTCTGCCACTAAGTTCTCTGCACCTTTCTTATCTTTGATTTCGATATCAAACTCGCTCAAGAGTAAGATCCATCGAATCAATCTAGGCTTTGCTTCCTTTTTAGTCAATAAATAACGAAGAGCAGCGTGATCAGTGAAGACAATTACCTTAGCTCCTAGGAGATAGGAGCGAAACTTCTCCAATTCAAAGACCACGGCCAGGAGCTCTTTCTCTGTGGTAGAGTAGTTCCATTGTGCTCCATTCAGAGTCATAGAAGCATAATAGATGACATGAGAGCTCCTTCCTTCCTTTTGTCCAAAGACAGCACCCAATGCATAGTCACTAGCATCACACATAATCTCAAAGGGTTGTGACCATACGGGCGCTTAGATTATAAGGGCGGTTTCCAGGCGGCCTTGGAGCTTATCAAAGGCTACTCTACACCTGTCATCAAAATCAAAAACTACTTCTTTCTTGGGTAAGTCACAAAGAGGTGCAGAAATCTTAGAAAAATCCTCAATAAACCTGCGATAGAACCCCGCATGGCCTAAAAAGGAGCGAATCTCACGTACGTTGGTGGGGTAGGGCAGAGACTGAATGACATCAATCTTTGCCTTATCCACCTCAAGACCCCTACTAGACACAATATGACCCAAAACAATACCTTGCTCAACCATGAAATGACAAATGATGCAAGCAAGTATCGAAATCATGTCCATGCACAGTGAAATCATCCATGAATACTTCAATGAAGTGCTCTACATACTCATAAAATATTCTCACCATACATCGTTGGAATGTCCCAGGTGCGTTACATAACCCAAAAGGCATTCTGCGATTTGCAAAAGTGCCAAAGGGGCAAGTAAATATCATCTTCTCTTGATCCTCCGATGCTATGGGTACCTGAAAATAACTTGAGTAGCCATCTAAGAAGCAATAGAAAGAGTGACCAGCAAGGCACTCAAGCATTTGATCAATAAAGGGTAAAGGAAATTGGTCCTTGTGAGTTACCGCATTCAGCTTGCGATAATCAAGACAGACCCTCCGTCCAGTTTGGTCCCCACTAGGGACCAAATCGCCATTCTGATTCTCAACAACAGTGATACCCCATTTCTTAGGGACAACCTGAGTAGGACTCACCCACTTACTGTTAGAGATAGGGAAAATCATACCTGCTTGAAGGAGCTTCAACACCTCATTCTTTACCACCTCCATCATTGGTGGGTTGAGTCTCCGCTGAGGTTGCCTAGAAGGCTTGGCATCATCCTCCAGAAGTATTATGTAAATGTATAAGGTGGGACTGATTCCCTTAATGTCTGCAATAGTCCACCCTAACGCCTCCTTGTTCACCCTCAGAACAGTCACCAGTCGCTCTTCCTGCTCAAAAGTGAGTTTGTTAGAAATAATGACAGGTAAAGTATCATTCTCACTAAGAAAAGTATACTTAGGGTGACTAGGGAGTTGTTTCAACTCAATCTCAAGCGCCTGGATGATAGAGGGGAAAAGCTTTTCGCTTGGCACGGTTAGCTCAATGCGTTCTTCCCTCGGTGGCACATAAGTGCGAGGTCGACTGTTTAAAGCTAGTGCAGCCTCCTGTAGAGTAGATGACAAAGAATAATCTCTAGCAATCTCATCTAAAGGTACCTGTAGAGCGACCTGCAACTCATCAACACACTCTAAATCGAAGCAATCTTGCGCCATAGTATCAATAACATCCATGAAGCACAAAGATGGATCATCAGTTGGAAATTTCATGGAATCATAGATATTATACTCAACTCTCCTACCATCAAATTCCATAGTAAGTGACCCTGAATAAACATCTATCTTGGTCCTAGCGGTTTTCAGAAAAGGTCGGTCCAAAAGAATAGGGGCTTCATTGTTGCCAGGACCCATATCAATCACAAAGAAGTCCGCAAGGAATATCAAATTGTCTACCATGACTAAGACATCCTCAATAATCCCTTTCGGGTATAGTAGAGCAATCATCAAGTTGAATCACTACCCTGGTATCATTCAAAGGTCCTAACCCCAAAGCATGATAAACATGAGAAGGTAGAACATTAATAGATGCACCTAAATCTAACATGGCTTTGTCAAATTTAGTCTCACCTATCACACATGGAATTGCAAACATACCAGGATCACTACACTTCTCATGCAAACGCTTTTGAAATACAGCAGTGACATGTTCACTCACCTTGAACTTTTACTTACATTTGAGCTTCTGGTTCCGTGTTATAGTGCAAAGTTCCTTTAAAAATTTAGCATATCTAGGAATGCTCTTAATCAAATTGAGTAAAGGAATGTTTACCTCGCACTTACTAAACGTTTCGAAGATTTCATTGTCATTCTCATACCTGTATGTGTCCTTCAGGGCTTCCGGAAAAGGTGGACTCAGCTTTGGAATATACAAAGATATAGATGAAGATGGTTGGGAAGAAGCAGATTCGGCCTCTAGAGCAATGTCGCGGCCGCTGTCTATTGGCAGCGGCCGCTGCTCTTGTGTGATGTAGCGGGTAAACAGGCGGCGGCCGCTACACTTTGCAGTGAGCCTCTTTTCCTCATCCTACCCAAATTTCGATCTCTTCATCCACTTTCTCCTCATCATCCACTTGTGGTGTAGCAATCAGTTCCTTGCCACTCCTCAATGTTATTGCACTAACATTCTCCTTGGGATTCGCAATCGTTTGCGATGGAAGCTTCCCTGAGTCTTTTGCCTCTTTCGCACTTGGCAATTGAATGATTTGGCTCATTTGATTTTCCATACTCTTATTCTGAGCTGCCAAGCTCTGATTTTTCATCTCCAAGTTATTGGTGCATTCATCCTCGTTCATTACAATTTACGTGAGGGCTTGCAATTGACTCTCAGTAGATCCTTGAGGATGTGGTTGACCCTTTTATTGCGAGTCAAATTGTTGTTGTGGCCTTGCCTGGGGCCCTTCTTGTTGATTGAAAGAGGCTTGGTAGTTTCCATAACCATAACCCTGCTGATAGCCACTATTGTAGCTATTGTTGGTGAAGTAGCGAGGATTACCAAAGTTGCCTTGTCTAGGCCTTTGTGGAGCAAAATTCCCAATGGCATTCACATCTGCACTAGGTTCTTTCAGAATTGGGCACATATCCATTGGATGAGTAAATTCATTGTAGAGCCCACATGCTTTCAACTGCTGAGGTGCTCTGTCAATTACCGGCTTCTTCATCATCTCTTTCGTCTCATCCATATCAGTTTGTAATGCAGTCACTGGGGCCTCAATCGCAAGTACACCCCTAGCATGAGTGCTCTTATTGAACTGCCTTCAGCCCTCAGAGAGCTCCTTGAACACCTCCCAAGCTGCCGCTGGTGTCTTATTTAGCATGTTTCCCCCACAATAAGAATTCACTGTTTTGCGCTCCTCATCAGTAAGCTCATCGAACAAGAATAGAACCAAATATTTCTGAGAGAAGCCATGACATGGGCAGCTAGTGCATAGTTTCTTAAAGCGCTCAAAATACTCATGAATAGACTCGGTAGCCTGCTGCTCAATGTTGTTGATTGCCCTTTTCAAGGCCTTAAGCTTAGTTGCAGGAAAGTACTTCTCCAGAAAGACTCTCTTCATTTCAGCCCAAGTAGATATACCCCCAGGTGGTAGATAGAAGAACCATTCATTTGCCTTATCCTTTAGAGAGAAACGAAAGGCACTCAACTTGATTTGTTCCTCAGTAACGTCCTCAGGTTTCATCTTAACCACCATAGTATGAAATTCTAATAGATGCTTGTGGGGATCTTCCACACTCAACCCATGGAACTTGGGTAGCAGATGAACTACCCCGGATTTCAGCACAAAATTCACTCATTCCCCGAGTGCAGGGAATTGGATTGCTAGGGGTTGTTGTGCCAAGTCAGGAGTGGTAAGCTCCCTCAAAGTAAGATTGGCTTTGTCAGCCATCTCTGCAGTGCTTTCTCCTTGATTAAAAGATGACTCGTGAAAGCGATCACAAGTTTCTCGCCTTAAGGCAAAAAGGGTTTTCTCGATCTCTGAATCAAGCAATAGCAAAGATGGATTAGTAGCACGGGTATGGACCATATAAGATGATCCACACCAAGATTAGCAAAAAAAACACACAAGAATAATTAAATGTCCCCGGCAACGGCGCCAAATTTGACGGGAGGAAAACCTGTCGTTGATCCTGTCAAAATATAACTCAAACTTATAACTAGTATAGCAATAAGCAAGAGGTCAATCCCACAGGGAAATTTGTTATTCAAGTGTAATTCATATGCCAATTGAGTAAATAAAGGGGGGTGGGGTTTGAGAATGCAAAATGATCCGCATTTAATCAAAGCGGAATGGTGCAAGCAAAATTAAATGAACTTGTTTTAGATAATAGTGAGAAATACTTCTACCTACAATTTTACACTTTATTTGGTTGAAGCGATCATTGTAACTTCCTCTCGTTCTTTTAGGTTTCCTATGAATGCCCTTGTCCCGACCTAATATAGTTACTAGTCCAATCAGTCCTAGAAACCCTTATCTCAAGAGCAGTCCCTCGGAAAAGGATTTAACCGAATCGATAGCTTTAAGTTCAGATATTAACCAAGGTATTTGCAGTCCCCAAAGAGAGATTTAACAACACATCCAACTTCCTACCTATCCAATTAGTTCAATCAGCCCTAAAGGGATAAGTTTGCTACTTAGGTTAAGGTTCGCAATCAAGAATCTAAAAAACCCTAGCAATTGAATTGATCTAACGGGTTGGCTAGACAAGATAGAACAAAAAAATAAATCAATAAGCGCAAAGAAGTCGAAACATTCAACATAGCAATTAAGAACGAGATTAAAAAATGCACAATCAATCCAAATAAAGCTTCAAATTGTAGATAGAACAAATGAGTTTAGTTCCTCATGGAAGACATCACTCAATCTCTCTAATTGTCTGATGAACGTAAAATTGAATTCAATAGTAACTAGGTTAAGGTCGACCTTCAAACTAAAAGTTGGCCAAAAACAATAGAACATATGTTCACTAATTAAAACGCAGCGTATTGTTGCTGACGAGCCATGCAGCGGCCGCTGCACAAATGCGGCGGTCGCTGCCTGTGTATTCTCAGTGCTGCTGTGTGGGAGCTTGCGGCGGCCGCTGCCTGTATGCAGCGGTCACCACCTGTGGATGCCGTAGCCACTTTAGAACCCGTTGCATCTATAGACAGCTTCCTTTTATATCCTCTTCCACTTGTTCGTTATTTCCAATCTAAGACTATTGCATCATTTTGTGGCATTCGAATCCAACTCTACAAAATAACCACAATTTTGCGCAGAATCCGATCTCTTCCAAAATAATCATTAGATGCAATTAGACTCCAAATCATGCACTAAATGCAACCTAACTATCCTAAAAATGCCTATAATGCCTATCGAAGATATGCATTATCACTTTCGCATAAAAACCTAATTGTTTCTACCTTTTCATAATTAGGGTTTATGTCAACTTCCGCAGGCAAAACCTAATTTCTATCCCAATTCACATATATAATCCACTTTCTCTTCATATAAGGTAAATAAGGAATGATCCTAAACTCGCATAAAGGATTGAGCGCGAGGTAGAAGAAGAGATCGCATAATCAAATATAGAATAAGCGTACTTACAGGGCTACCATCGGGCTCACCCCGACCCTAGAAGTGGGACGACTACTCGCTCTTCATCGCAACAAACATCTTTGATTGAAAGAAGAAAACTTGTATTAAACTTAAACCTTCGAAGCTTTACAACTCAACGCCGGCTCTCGCAAACGCCAAACCCTAAAACTTCTCTCTAACTCTATTGTTATTGTGAGATATGATCTCTGTGATTGAATTGAATAAAAACCAGCCCCCTATGGCTTTATTTATAGGCCACTAATCCTTGCTAGCCAAGGAATGTAGATCCTATCTTCTATCTAAACTTTATCCAAACAAGTAGGATAAATCTTTTGTTTAGGTAAATATCTAGAACAACTAATAAAGATCTTAGGGTAAAAAGGAAACTACCCTTAAGATATAATCTTATCTAAAATAGAGTATAAATCGTGGCCTTTATGATAGACTTGCAATCCGCGTCCAGAAAAGCGCGCCCAATCCGTGTTGAAATCCAGTCGATATCGACAAGTTAGGTCGAAATCGACCTCTTCGTTTATGCTTGACGAGCTCAGTTCCACTCGATCTCTAGGGCATAGTCGATATCGACTCAATCTACTCGCTATCGAGTTATCTTCAATGTTGGTCTTTTTTTGGTCTCTCTCGACACTCAGAGTCCATGTCGAGGTCTTCAGTCGATATCGACCAGTGTAGTCGATTTCGACCTCTTTTCAGATTCTCTTGGCTTCTTCATTTTGACTCCGATTTCGCTCCAATTCCTACATATTTAGACCAAAACAGTGCAGACTCTATTTCTTGCACGTTAGCTCATTCTACAGAAATTTGCACAAGTTTTAAACCTTTTCTTTGGGAATTGAATGAAATATGAAGTCAAAAGATGCAATAAAAAGGACACTAAATATGTACATCAAACCACCCCATACTTAGACTTTCTTGTCCTCAAGCAATAACCAAGAAATAACCAATACCTACAACACATCCTTCAAGTCGTCACCCTTGTCAAAAGCAACATCGTAATGGTAGCAAAGCAAAGCAAGTGAATTTAACGTCATAGCACATATATGAGCGATCCATAGGCATATGCAATTTTGATCCAACCTCACAGGGATATGTGTTTGCACTCAACTCTCAATGTGTTTAGGCTATGAAGATCAACTCTCAACTCAATTCCATATACAATCTCATAAACATTGCAATTTATAATGATCCACTTCGAAACCAATCATGAAAATGCAATAAGAACCATCAGGAGGACTTTCGCTCAATGGAAGACTTCAAATAAGACTCCATTCGGCGGGGTTTTAATGGGGCTTGGTATGAAATAAAAGGTATGGAATTATTTGGCTATGTGGTGCTTATAAAATTTGGGAATCAAAACTCCTAAACTTTATCACAACTCATCCAAACCATATCTCTACAATGATGCACTTTCCAAAGTTGCTTTCCATAATGCTCATCAACCTTCTTTCAAATCCTAATATTCTCTCAAAAAGATAAATCTTGTATAAAATAAATGAACTAAGGAATATTTGGCTCATGCACTATATATAATTTTTTTTTCGAAAATAAACTTGTGCATTTATATGGTGAGCCAAAAATCCTTTTACAAAGTATGACAAGATGCAAATATGTACCATCCTAAAATTTTCTTTGCTCAAAACTAGCAATATGCACTTTCTTTCCAAAATGCATTATTCTAAGCAATCTAAGTCTCAATTCCCAAATGGGGGCTAGGCTCAATTCGGCTAGGTATAATTTTGTGGAGTTTACAATATAAGGCTCAGGCTAATATTCTGGCTTCAAGCAGAGATAATGCCAAGTAGGTAAAGAGAGGATAAAAATGGCTTAAAAGATGCCTCCATTATTTAATTCTCATAAACATAAACATATATATGCATTGACGTTGAATAACTATCACAACGTTTAAAGATGCATAGGAAGAGTAAATACACTCAAGAAAGCAGAGGGATTTTTAATGTTCTCCCTATAGGCCAAAATTCTCACTAGGACAAATTTTGTTGGATTTGCTTTTTAGCCTATGATCATATGTGCTCAATTTGATCACAAGGTTCACAATCTACATAAAAACCATTTTAAGAACTTAAGCTAAACCATCCAAATATGCCATAGGTTTTACATGATCAAGTTAGCTATTGAGTTCTCATCATAGGACATCTAAGTAGGGTTTAAAAATAAACTAAAATATGCATTTTTTGTATTTTTGACATTTTTTGATTTTTTTTTTATTTTTGTATTTTTTTTATGAAAGTAAAGTTTAAGAAAAACATAAACATGAAAGCAATGCCAAGTTGTGACCATAAGACATGTTTCTAACCCCACCTCATACTTAGAATATACAGTGTCCTCACTGTATTAAAAGAAAAACAAGGGTTGAGAGAAACTCACAGAGCAACCTACGGATTCAGGTCGATTTCAGGTCAATCGATGCCAGTAGTCGATGTCGACTGCATCTGTCGAAGTCGAGGAGGAAGTTGAAGTCGAGGGCCGCCAGAACTTGGTCGATATCGACTATGTGGGTCGATTTCGACTGCCTCTGCAGAAGCTTCTTTACTTCTTCGTCGTTCCATTTGCTATGAAACCTGAAATCGTTAGTGCATAATAGATAAAACCACAGTATATCAAAGTCTCAAAATCCGAAATTCAAAATTTGAAACCTAAAAGCCATCTATGCGGAAATTGAAAAGGTTTAGGTACAAGCTCTAGACTTTATAGTCGCTAGGCCGACTTCTTCCGTGTTTCTATCCAAGGTGGCACATGTAGGGACCATATTGCTCTCATGTCCTCTTCAGGGCTTTCAAGCTCTTCTTTGAACATTGTCCCTTTCTTGTTCTTGAGTTCCAACCTTCTTGGATAGACCTTATGGATCGTCACGATTGACCTCTTTCTTCCATCCTTTCTTTTGCATCCCAGTGCATTGCATTGCTCAATAAGCACCTTGTCGCCTGCCTTGTATTCTCTTATGGGCTTACCTATCATGTTAGTTAGGCATACAAACAAGGATACTCGCTTGATAGGGATATTAGAATTTATCTCTAAGGCGGTGGAGGATTCTTACCTGGACTTACCTTGGAGTCTGTACTGATCTCAGGGATCAGTCAATATCGAGTAGTGGGGTTGATATTGACTTCCTTCTTCTCATTCAATGGAGGCAAGTCGAGTAGGAGGATTCGATCTCAGGTGGGCCCAATCGATATCGACGGGCCCTGGTCGATTTCGAGTGCTGTGTCGACCCCATATTTAGCTCTTGGCACTCAATTTGGCTCCAGTTTACTCGATATCGACTGGGTTGTGTCAATTTCGAGTGCTCAGTTAGGCTCATCTCCGTCATCGGCTTGGTGGCAAATCTCAAAAAGCTCCTCCATTTGGGCCTCCATGGCCCTTTTCTCTAGCTCCTCGTTGGTCAAGGCTCTCTCCGTTGGTTCATCGTAAGGGATTACTCTCCCTATTGCTTGCATTGCCTTGACCTCCATTTGATTTACCTCCTTTATTGTAGGGTTGAAGGAGAATTCGATGACCTCATTACCAATGGTGAATGACAAGAGTCCCTTTCGCACGCTGATATTGGCGTCTGTCGTAGCTAGGAACGGCCTACCTAAGATGATTGGGTAAGTAGGATCCTCCGTCATATCAAGCACAATAAAATTAGTGGGTACAAAGAACTTACCCACCTTGACTGGAACATCATCGATGATGCCTGTGGGCCTTATAAAATTGTTATCGACAATGTATAGCTTCATATCACCTGGCTCCAAGGCTCCAATGTTGACCTTTAACCAGATGGACAAAGGCATGAGGCTCACGCTAGCCCCTAGGTCCCACAAAGTCTTGTAGCGATGTTGGCCAAGCCCAATGGTGATGGCGAATCTACCATGATCACTCCTCTTCTCTGGGTAGTCCACCTTGCTGCACTCCTCTGTGCTCTCAGCCATTGATCGCTTCTTCCTCAAGATATCCTTAAGGAAGCGAACATATGATGGCATCTCATGAAGGGCCTCCGTGAATGGAATTGTAACATTAAGGCCATTGAGAACCTTCACAAAGCATTGGAACTTCGTGTTCGCTGGATCCTTTGAAGATTTTGAGGGATATGGCAATGGCTTCTTCTTCAGCGGAGCGGGATTGGCCCGAGATGGTGTTGATGAAGGGTCGACATCGACTAGGGGGTGTCGATATCGACTGCAGTGGTAGATCTCGGGTTCGTCTGGACAGGGTCGATGTCGACATGTGGGTCAACATTAAGTGTGTCAGTCGATATCGATTGGGGCTGGTCGATATCGACTGGCTCTCCAGGGATGTTCTCTGCTTCTCCGACGTTAATAGGTATCTTTTTGCCATTCCTTAAGCGAATGGCGGCGATGTGGCCTGATGGCTTCCCCTTTGGATTGGCCTGTGGTTGGCCAGGGAGCCCTCCGGGTTGATGTGGAATAGATGCTGCCAATTAACCTATTTGGGTCTCAACGCCTTTCCTCTGTAACACCCCCTTTTTAATCCCAAGGGAGGGCTACAGTGCCAGTGAATTCTCAGACTTTAATGTCTTTGCATTCACCTAAGGCTTATAGGGACATGCTACCATACTCCCATAAACAAGACGATAATTCGAACAACTGATTAAAATAGTGCGGAACTCAAGTAAATATCGTAGTTTGAACTATTCAATCCAAATAACCTAGCTTAAAATGCCAAAACCATAAATTGTAAATAAACATTCAAAATAGCTAAAACCAACGTAGCATTGCGGAAACTGTAAAAGTTTAGAAACTGCAGTTTTAAAAATCCATGGATGATAGTCCTCTCTTTAGCTTTCTCCTACTCCACTGCCCGTACTAAACCTGTGGAATATGGTCTGGTGTTTCGTGAGTACGAAGGACACCAGCCATCCAATAAATAGGATGGTTAGTACAATTATGACTAGCAAATGATAGGAAAATGTTCAGACTTTAACCATACAGTAACCATAAAACGGTATGTCATAGGTTAAGGGAAAGACACGAATATTTAATGTGGAAACTGAATAAGAGGGTAAAAATTCACACATGACTCGGATGATCATAATGATCGATTATAAGGTAAGAAAAGGAATTATACCCGAAACAGATGAGTATAATAACTGAAGTGATCACCTATTTATTAATCGATAATAACCATAATCACACTAATCACAATAATAGTAATAATAATAATAATAATAATAATAATAATAATAATAATAATACGTGGTACCGGTCGAGCCTTTAACAAGGACCCCGACCTACATCAGATCGTTGTTTTACCACCCTGCGGAGAATGCATTCCGGGATGGATGTTTCATGAAACCTTGTAAGGCGGTGGCTTAACGAACCACAACCTACAAGTCATTCTATTGCAAAACTTGCCAATGACCTATAGTCACTCGCATCACGTGGTGCGCATTTTAACTTATCATACCTAAGCATCACATGGTGCATATCTTAACTTAACATACATAACCAGTTCATACTAGGTGATCATAATAACGACATTAAACCAACAAGGACGTGCAAGCATGGATATTTCAAGGATCTTAATACCGCATGCTATTAATTTGCATGAAAGAAACAAGCAGGATATCATGCAATTTAGGAAGAGGAAAATGGGCAATTTTCACTTATCTCAAGTTATAAACAAACAACATATTCAACTCACGTATCACTATAATTAATTTAATAAATTGCCCATCAATTTATACTCATGCCAGTTTATGAATAAAGAGATAAATTACATCAAGCAGACGAATATGCAATTTATCGAACTGGCAAGGAAATTGGCCACAGGGCCGCATTCGACACTGAAGAGTTAAAAAGGCACGTCAAAAGAATCACGAAACACGCAAAGGGCGTTGAACGAAATCACTTGCCTTAATTTTCATTGATCGGTTGATGACAGTGAGACGAGATCTTAGCACCTATTGGATCCAATTGAAGAGGAAAATATTTAATATTGACATTTGATACAATTAACCTTACTTAACTCAATTTGAAATTGAATTAATTCTACAAGGTTAAGAATCTATACCAATATAACTTCCTCGGGGAGCGGGACTCGGCGTGGGTGCTTCGGGATTTCTTGGCATCGCTGAAATGGGAAAGGATTGAATTTGTACAAAAGTATTAGCCATCTAATTTAATAAATAATTAACTTAGGGCCAGAAACAAAAATAGAATAAAAACACGGGAAGTTTTTGTAATTTTTTAAAAAGAGATTAAAATCTCTGTTTTCATTCCATGGAGGGTGCAAGGGCGGCTCTTCCTCCGGCGGCAATGGCTAGCGGCGCAAGCGAGGACTATGGCGGCGACTCAGACGGTGATTGGCGGCGGCAAAGCAGCGACAATCGGAGGCGGTGATGGGTGGCATCAATTGGAGGCAAGCGATCGGGATCGGAGGCGGTGCTCTTCCTCCGGTGTCGATGGGTGAGTGCAGCGAGGGCTGGGCAATCGGCGAGGCTGCATTCTCCAAGCAGTGGCTGGTTCACTTGCGGTGGTGGCTCAGTGGAGGCAAGCGGCTGTGGCTCAATCGAACAAGGTGCGGTAATGGTGGTCGGCAAGGAGGATCGGGTGAGAAGTGATGGTACGGGCTTGATGGGGGAGGAGGATGAGAGGGACGGTGGTGTTTTGGGATGTGGGAACCCTAGGTTTTGACGTGTATCTATATTGTTGAATTAGGTTTAGATAAAAGATAAAAGATAGAGTTTTGATTCTTTAGGATTAAGAATCAATTAAGGATAGAGATCATGGGTAGATAATAAATTTTAAGGAAGAGAAATAAAAGAAGTGGATAAAGATTAAAGATCAAGAAGATAGGTTTCTTCCCTTTTGCGGGATAAATATTATTTAATTTAACTTTATAAATTAAATAATAAGAGTATTTAGAGGATTTATGAAATTAAATCAACTCATATATTATTTCTCTTTAGAATAATTTAATTATTCTAATCCATACCCTATATATTAGGTGAATTTGTTAAATGACCAAATTCACAAGATATATATAATATAGTTTAATATAATATAGATTTATTTAATTAAATAAAAATAAGAAATAGCCCAAAAATAATTTGGGTATTTCATCCTCCATGTATCAATTTTGCCAAGCCTAGAGTTAATGCCATGTAGTGATGTTTGGATGGCATTGTTGGATTTCTTTGTCTCCGCTTGGTTCCACCTCATCTCATCTAGGATGAGTTGTAGATCATCCCTCCTTTCTCTGTCGGTATGGCCAGGTCCTCTGTATGGCGGGTGTTGCTGATGTTGTTGATAATGGGGTTGTTGATAACCCCCATTCCCTTGGTTGCCTCCATAGTTAGGCCCCCGCACATGCCTGACTTCGTTGTGGGTCTCCGCCAATTGAACTTGCTCCGTGTGAGGACAAGCCGTCGTATTGTGTTTCTGTGACCCACATTCTAAACAAAATTGGTTGTTATATAAAAACCTAACTTGTTTTTTAAGTTGCCTTACTTGGTCTTTCATGAATTGGTCCTTCACCTCAGGGTCCACCTCCTTAAAAGGCTCATATAGTGGCATGGATGGGGGCGGCCTAGCATTTGGTGTCGCAGGAGTCCCATAAGTGTTGTCGAACTCCACTAGCCTTTCAATCATATCCCAGGCTTGAGTAGCGGTAAGCTCAAGGTAACGATAGGTGGTGTAGGTTTTGATCCACTCGCGTGTTGGCACGTCAAAGGCATTGAAGATGATCTCCGGGATGAAATATGTCGGTTGCCCATGAGTAAGGCAGGACCTCAGCAAATCCTTGTAGTGCTCCCAGACTTGCGCTAGCATCTCCCCCGGTCTCTACTTGTAGGACATGATCTTTTGGCGGATCTGTGCCGTCTTTCATGGTGGAAAGAACTTATTGAGGAAGATGTCTTTAAATTTAGCCCATGTGCGGATAGATCATGGCGGCAAGCTCTCCAGCCAATGTAGCGCCTTTCCTGCAAGAGACAATCGAAAAGCTTTTAGGCGCACATATTTCAGATTGACACCGTTAGCAATGGTGTCGCAAAGATCAATATATGTAGTAATGTGCGCCATAGGGCATTCAGATCCCTTTCCCTCAAAGGCTTGTCTCCTAATCTCCGCAATAAAAGTAGTTTTAATTTAAAAAGCAACATTAGGGAGAATAATAGGAGACTCAGGCACCGCCACGGTGGGGTGCATATATTCTTTAGCATTCTGGGGGATCTGGCAAAGTAGCTCTTGGGCTTCCTGGTGAGCTCGGGCTTCTTGTTCATAGCGAGTGACTAATCTTTGCTGAGCCTGGGTATGTTGTGTGCGCTCGGTTTTGAAACCCTCCACTTGCTTTCGGAGCCTTTCAAGCTCTTATTGCATTGTTTCCTCGTTGGCCATGATCCTCTTTGCACGTTCTTGTAGATGAAGGAAGCATTTCAGATCGTCTAAAGCTTTGAACTCAGGCGGGCGATCAGCGCGTCGCATACACCTTCAAGAAAACACTAGGAAAAGAGGTGAGATACACTAAACAGGGCGCCATTGATAGCCTCCCCGGCAACAGCACCAAAATTTGGTATAGGAGGAAATCGAGTCTAATACATATAGCTAGATATCAAACCAAATCCTAGTCCACGCAAATAAATTACAAGACTTCCTCCCATTGTAGTGGAAGGGAATCAGGATCGATCCACGAGGAGGCGGGTCAGCGGTGCCTGGATAGTCTCTGCGAATTCTGCGCAAGTTGACCAAAAGCCTCGATATCGAGTTGGGAGGTCGATATTGATAGGGGCAGTCAATTCCTAGTGGTGACGTCGATCTAAGAAGAACCTGCTGTTGATAGCAGGTGGAAGGTCGAGTTCTTAAATACAAATAATGAGATGTATATAAATGTAAACCGACTCCTAACCTATGCAAATAATTACAAGACTTCCTCACGTTGTAGTGGAAGGGTAGTCAGGATCGATCCACGAGGAGGCATGTCAGCGGGATCCTAGTAGCGTTGGGAATCTCACATCTTACGTCGACCAGAAGCCTCGATTTTGACCTTGGTGCTCGATGTCGACCTCGGCTGTCGATCCTTTCTGCAACAGAAGACCTGCGGAGACAAAAAAGGTAGTCGATATCGACTGGAAAGGGTCGATATCAATTTCAGTCCACGAAATTGACTGGCTCAGAAGTCTGCCAGTCGATACAGAAGGGTCGATTTCGACGTTTGGGGTCGATATCGATGTTCAGCAAACTCCGCAGTGATGATCGTCGTCGACTCATAAAACTATCGATGAACTCAGTGGTCGATATCGACGTCTGGGGTCGATATCGATGTCTTCCTGCAGTGGGTTAGTTCTTCGTTGGCAAAGAAAGGCCGAAGACTTTAGGATGGATGAGGGAGCGATGATCAGAAATAAGACAGAGGTTTTTGATGAATTAACTATATAAAAAGCAACTCCTAGGATTAGGGTTTACCACAACGTTAACCAATGCATGCGATAAGATAAATAAGACGGACAATTGTGCTATTTCACCCGAGGGACAAGCTTTCGCTGTACACCAACTCTTAGGATTACTCTTGCAAATAAACCTAATTGTCTCTACCAATTTTATGTTTATAACTCAAGTTGTTAGCATGAATCCCTTTTCTTTCGATTAGGACTAAACATAGAATCATCGGAGATGATATAGACACAACGATATCAACATCTAATACTTACCTCAAACACGCATGGCTAACGTCGGGCTCACCCCGACCCTAAGAGCTTGGGGGACTACTCGCTTCTCATCATGGACTCATCTTTGATTGAAAGAAATAAACTTGCATTAAAATAAACTCCGAAGCTTTACAACTCAACGTCGGCTTTCGCAAACGCCAAACCCTAAAACTTCTCTCTAACTCCATTGAATATAATTGAACTCTAAAATTTGGATGATTGAATGCCAGCCCCCTAGGGCTTTATTTATAGGCTACTAATCCTTGCTATCCAAGGATTGTAACTTCTATATAAACTATGAACTCTATCCAAACAATTGGGATAGGTCTTTTATTTTGATAAACTTAAACTAACTTGATAAAACTTAAAGCTAAAAAGTAAATAAACCTCCAGCTGCTATCTATCTTAAAAATACAAGATAAATATGTGCCTCCTTGAAGATAAAGTTTCCAATCCGCATCTTGAAATCGAGTCTATCTTCTATCGAGATAAGGGGTCGATATCGACCACAGAGGTCGATATCGAGGTCTCTGTTCCTGCTCGACTTGTTCAGCTCCAGTCGATGTCTATGGGGATGATCGATATCGATGTCTTCAGGTCGATATCGATGTCTTCTTGGTTGGTCTGTGTGGTCTATCTCGACACTCAGAAGGCGTGTCGACAACTATGGTCGATATCAATGTCTTCAGGTCGATATCGACCTCTGCTCAACTTCACTTGACTTCTTCGTTTTGACTCCGATTTCATCGAATTCCAGCATGGTTAGCTCAAAAACTCGTGCAGACTCTATTTCTTGTATTTTGGCCCATTCTTACACAAGTTTATATTCTTTTGGACATTTTCTTTGGAGATTGAATGAAATACGAAGTCAAAAGATGCAATAAAAAGAGGTACCAATATGTACATCAAAACACCCCATACTTAGACTTGCTTGTCCTCAAGCAATAACCAAGCAATAACCAACACCTACAACACACCCTTCAAGTCTTCGCCCTTGTCAAAAGCAACATCATAAGCGGTAGCAAAGCAAAGCAAGTGAATTTAACGTCATAGCACATATTTAGGCGATCCATAGGCATATGCAATTTTGATCCAACCTCACAGGGATAATGTGTTTGCACTCAACTCTCATGTGTTTAGGCTATGAAGATCAACTCTCAACTCAATTCCATATACAATCTCATAAACATTGCAATTTATAACAATCCACTTCGCAACCAATTATGAAAATGCAATAAGAACTATCAGGAGGACTTTCGCTCAATGGAAGACTTCAAAGAAGACTTCATTCGGCGGGGTTGTAATGGGGCTTGGTAAGGAATTAAGGGTATGGAATTATTTGGCTATGTGGTGGTTTTATAATTCGGGAATGAAGACTCCTAAATCTCAACACTTGCAATATCCAAACCATAACTCTTCAATGTAAGTTTTTCCAAGCTCAATCTCCCATAATGCTCTTTCCCAACTCATCTTTCCATAATATGCTCTAAAGATGCACTTAAAAGATGTAAACCATACTACTAACCCTTCTTTCAAACTCTAATATACCTCTAAAAAATATAACATTTGTATGAATAAAAGACTTAAGGATCTTGGCTCATGCACTATATATATACATCTCTTTTTTTTCCGATTTTTTTTTTGACGAAAATAATAAATAAATATTAAAAAAATATGTGCATTTATATGGTGAGCCATAAATCCCTTTACAAAATATGACAAAATGTAAATATGCACCAACCCATAATTTCCTTGCTTAAAACTGGACAATATGCACTTTTCTTTCCATAAGGCATTAGTTCAGCCAATCTAAGTCTCAATTCCCAAATGGGGGTCAGGCTCAATTCGGCTAGGGATAATTTTGTGGAGTTTGCAATATCAGGCTCAGGCTAATGTTCTGGCTTCAAGCAGGGATAATGCAGGGTAGGTAAAGAGAGGATAAAATGGCTTAAAAGATGCCTCCATCATTTATGCATTGGCTTTGAATAACTATCACAACATTTAGAGATGCATAGGAAGAGTAAATTCACTCAAGAAAGCGGAGGGATTTTTGATGTTATCCCTATAGGCCAAAATTCTCACTAGGACAATTTTTGTTGGATTTGCTTTTTAGCCTAGGATCATATGTGCTCAATTTCATCACAAGTTCACAATCTACATAAAAATTTTAAGGACTTAGGCTAAACCATCCAAATATGCCATAGGGTTTACATGATCAAGTCAGCTATTAAGTTTTCATCATAGGACATCTAAGTAGGGTTTAAAAACAAACTTAAAAATAAACATGCATTTTTTTTATTTTTGACATCTTTTTTCTATTTTTTTGGGTTTTTTGACATTTTATAAAAGTAAAACTAAGAACAAAAATTTAAACATGAATGCAATGCGAACAAGAAAACCAAGTTATGACCATAAGACATGTTTTCCCCCCACCCCATACTTAAAATATACAGTGTCCTCACTGTATTAAAAAGAAGAACAAGGGTAGAGAGAAACTCACAGCGCAACCTGCGGATTTAGGTCGATTTCAGGTTGGGTCGATGCCAGAGGTCGATATCCGGTACAGTGGTCGATGTCGACTGCATTTGTCGAAGTCGAGGAGGAAAATGAAGACAAGGGCTGCCAGGTTGGGGTCGATATCGATGATTATTTTCGATATCGACCTCTCTTTTTCGCTCCTGAATCCTCGATGTCGACTCCAGGAGGTGGCTTGACCCTAGTGGGGGTCGATTTCGACTGGCCTGGTCGATTTCGACTGCCTCTGCAGAAGCTTTTTTTCTTCTTCGTCGTTTCTTTTGCTTAATAACCTGAAATCTTGGTTAGAAATATAGATAAAGCCACGAATTATCTCAGTTTTAAAAGTTCAAAATCCAGAAATCCTAAAAACCATCTATGAAAAATTTAAGGGTTTTATGTACATGCTCTAGAGTTTTGAGTCCCTAGGCCGACTTCTCTGTCAATTCTTCAAGAGCCTTTAATGCAGGGTCCCTTTGAGTACGAGCCTTCTCCTGGATCATCTAGGTCCTTTTGATAGCATCTAAGTTCGTCGACCAAGGCTTCTTCGATTTTAGGTTATTCTTTGGGGGCTTTCCTTCTCTTTCTTGACCTAACTTTAGCAATATAGGCAAATCATGGAGCTTTGACCCTCTTATTAGTAGAATTATCAATAATCGGCTTAATTGATTTATCAATAAGGGACATAGGAAGGTTAGCAGTCATACCTGGGCTTACTTGTTTGGACCCGAAACAGAAATCTTCGGGCTGAGGGGTGGTCGATTTCGACCAAGGTGGGTCGATGTCGAGAGCTTTGGTCGATATCGATATGTGGGGGTCGATATCGACCTCTGTGACCCCATACTTAAGCTCCTGACAATAATCTGGCATGCTCGATTTCGACCAAGGGGGGTCGATTTCGATGTTGTTAGTCGATATTGACTGGTTCTAGTCGATGTCGACCTTGCTTGCTGTTTCCGTCCTCGCCAACAAAAATTTTCTAAGTTTTTCCTTAGCCGGTGAAAGGACTACTTGTTCCAGGTGCTTCGTTTCGCTCATGGTCGGGTTGAAAGAGAATTCTATTACTTCGTTCCCTATAGTAAAGGTTAGTAATCCTCGACGTACATTGATATTGGCATCAGCAGTAGCTAAGAAAGGCCTGCCAAGTATAATAGGCACTACAGGATCTTCAGGCATCTCCAATACAATGAAATCAGTAGGCACAAAGAACTTACCTACCTTTACAGGAACGTCATCAACTATACCTGTAGGCTTGACGAATGAGTTGTCAACCATATAGAGTTTCATGTCCACGGGTTCAAGTGCCTCAATGTTTACCTTTTGCCAAATAGAGAGAGGCATGAGACTTACGCTTGCCCCTAGGTCACATAGCGCCTTATAACGATGTTGGCCAAGTCCCACGGTGATTGCAAACTTCCCTGGATCACTCTTCTTTTCAGGGAAGTCCATCTTTGAGCACTCCTCTGCGATCTCCGCCATGGATCTCTTCTTACTAAGGATGTCTTTAAGGAATCGTACATAGGCGGGCATCTCGCTTAGGGCTTCTGTAAGAGGAATTTTAACATTAAGACCTTGAAGAATCTTTAAGAAGCGCCTAAACTTACCTTTGGTGGGATCCTCCAATGCTTTGGATGGGAATGGCAACGTCTTCTTTGGCGGAGGGGCCAAAACGGTGGTCGGAGGGGCCTGCTGGACATCGACATCGACTGGAATGGGGTCGATATCTACTGGGATGGTCAATTTTGACCTCTGTTGTGGCTTTGATGGCTCTGCAATAGCTTGACCTCGACCTGGGTGTCCACCTGGGGGTCGATATCGACCTCTTCCTCGACATCAACTGGGCCGTCGATGTCGACTGGATCTGCTGCTTTCTCCGATTCCGTTTGTGGCTTTTGTACTTTGTTGCCACTCCTTAATTGCATGGCTGCGACATGGCCCGTCCCGGATTGCCCTTTAGGATTTGTAGTGGTTGCCCAGGGAACGTTCTAGACGGTCTAGGGATTTGCGCCGCCAATTGACCTAGTTGGGTCTCTACGTTCTTTTTTCCAAATATCCATCTCCCCAATCCTTGTAGTAAGGTGATTGAGTTGAGAATGGATAGCATTGTTGGATTGATCATTCTCAGCCTGGTTCCGCCTGATTTCATCCAGCACAAGTTGAAGATCATCCTTCTTTTGGTCTCTCTCCGGGTGCCCAGGAGCTCTATAAGGCGGAGGTCCCTAGGGTTAACCTGGTTCCTTTGTGTTTGATGGAACCTTTGGTCTCCCCAATATTGGTGATTGGGACCCCTCATATAGCGCGCCTCCTGATGAGTCTCCGCTAGTTGTACTTGTTCAGTATGGCGGCACTCGATGGTGGTGTGCCGATGCGATCCGCATTCAATGCAATCTTGGTTCGCTGAAAGGAACCTCACTTGCTTTTGGAGCTTTCGAAGTTGATCTCTATGGAATTGCTCCTTCACGTCCGGATCGATTACATTGAAGGGTTCATATAAGGGCATAGATGGGGCAGGCCTCGACGATGATGGTGTGTCGGAAGCCTCAGGAGTCCCATATGTATTGTCAAATTCCACCAACCTCTCTATGGTTTCCCAAGCCTCTTGTGGAGCGAGTTCATGGTAGTCATAGGAGGTGTAAGTGTTGATCCTCTCCTTGGTTGCAGCGTCAAGAGCATTGTATATAATCTTCTAAATTACGTACGGTGGTTGGCCATGTGTCGGGCATGATCGTAGTAGGTCCTTAAACCTTTCCCAAACAGTCACCAGAGCCTCACCAGGCTTTTGTTTGAAAGCCGTGATTTTCTGTCGGATCAACGCCGTCTTAGCAGGAGGGAAGAACTTGTTGAGGAACACGTCCTTGACTTCATTCCAGGTGCGGAGCGATCTTGGCGCTAAGCTCTCCAACCACTGCAATGCTTTTCCTATAAGAGACCAGCGAAAGGCTTTTAGTTGGACATACTCAAGACTTTGTCCATCAGCAATTGTATCACAGAGGTCTAAGAAGGTCGATATATGTGTCATAGGGCATTCATTAGGTTTTCCTTCATATTGATGCTTTCTAATCTCAGTAAGGAAGTTAGGTTTAATTTCAAAATTAGAGGTAGGGATAAGAATCGCCGATTCAGGCACTATGAGCGCGGGGTGCATGTATTGCTTTGCATTCCGAGGGAGGGCATTGATTTGGGCTTCTATTTCCCTCCGGCCTTCCTCCTCCCTATCCGCACGCTCCTTAAGTGCTGCCTCTCTAGTGGTTAAGTCCTCCACCTGCTTCCTTAGTTGCTCAATCAACTCCGCCTGGTTCGCGTTGTCTGCCATGATTCTTTGAGCTTGGGCTCTTAGATGGAAGTAGCGATCAGGGTCGTCTACTTTTTCAAATTCAGGTGGACGATCAGCGCGTCGCATACACCTGCAAAGTCAAACTAGGTCGAGACGTGAGATAGACTACTAGGGCGCGATTGATTGCCTCCCCGGCAACGGCGCCAATTTGTTGATAGCAGGAGGAAGGTCGAGTTCTTAAATACAAATAATGAGATGTATATAAATGTAAACCGACTCCTAGTCTATCCAAATAATTACAAGACTTCCTCCCGTTGTAGTGGAAGGGTAGTCAGGATCGATCCACGAGGAGGCGTGTCAGCGGGATCCTAGTAGCGTTGGAAATCTCACGTCTTACGTCGACCAGAAGCGTCGATTTCGACCTTGGTGCTCGATGTCGACCTCGGCTGTCGATCCTTTCTGCAACAGAAGACCTGCAGAGACAAAAAAGGTAGTCGATATCGATTGGAAGGGGTCGATATCGATGTCAGTCCACGAAATCGACTAGCTCAGAAGTCTGCCAATCGATACAGAAGGGTCGATTTCTACGTCTGGGGTCGATATCGATGTTCAGCAAACTCCGCAGTGATGATCGTCGTCGACTCATAAAATTGTCCACGAACTCAGTGGTTGATATCGACGTCTGGGGTCGATATCGATGTCTTCCTGGAGTGGGTTAGTTCTTCGTTGGCAAAGAAAGGCCGAAGACTTTAGGATGGATGAGGGAGCAATGATTAGAAATAAGACAGAGGTTTTTGATGAATTAACTATATAAAAAGCAACTCCTAGGATTAGGGTTTACCACAACGTTAACCAATGCATGCGATAAGATAAATAAGATGGACAATTGTGCTATTTCACCCGAGGGACAAGCTTTCGCTGTACACCAACTCTTAGGATTACTCTTGCAAATAAACCTAATTGTCTCTACCAATTTTATGTTTATAACTCAAGTTGTTATCATGAATCCCTTTTCTTTTGATTAGGACTAAACATAGAATCGTAGGAGATGATATAGACACAACGATATCAACATCTAATACTTACCTCGAACACGCATGGCTAACGTCGGGCTCACCCCGACCCTAAGAGCTTGGGGGACTACTCGCTTCTCATCATGGACTCATCTTTGATTGAAATAAATAAACTTGCATTAAAATAAACTCCGAAGCTTTACAACTCAATGTCGGCTTTCGCAAACTCCAAACCCTAAAACTTCTCTCTAACTCTATTGAATATAATTGAACTCTAAAATTTGGATGATTGAATGCCAGCCCCCTAGGGCTTTATTTATAGGCTAGTAATCATTGCTATCCAAGGATTGTAACTTCTATCTAAACTATGAACTCTATCCAAACAATTAGGATAGGTCTTTTATTTTGATAAACTTAAACTAACTTGATAAAACTTAAAGCTAAAAAGTAAATAAACCTCCAGCTGCTATCTATCTTAAAAATACAAGATAAATATGTGCCTCCTTGAAGATAAAGTTTCCAATCCGCATCTTGAAATCGAGTCTATCTTCTATCGAGATAAGGGGTCGATATCGACCACAGAGGTCGATATCGAGGTCTCTGTTCCTGCTCGACTTGTTCAACTCCAATCGATGTCTATGGGGATGGTCGATATCGATGTCTTCTTGGTTGGTCTGTGTGGTCTATCTCGACACTCAGAAGGCGTGTCGACAACTATGGTCGATATCGATGTCTTCAGGTCAATATCGACCTCTGCTCAGCTTCACTTGGCTTCTTCGTTTTGACTCCGATTTCATCGAATTCCTGCATGGTTAGCTCAAAAACTCGTGCAGACTCTATTTCTTGTATTTTAGCCCATTCTTACACATGTTTATATTCTTTTGGACCTTTTCTTTGGAGATTGAATGAAATACGATGTCAAAAGATGCAATAAAAAGAGGTACCAATATGTACATCACCTGCAAATAACAGAAAACAGAAGAACTCGATATCGACTATAATGGTCGAAATCGAGTGGATCAGTAGTTCCAGTCGACTCAGAAGACTGTCAACAAAGAATCGCTTGATGCAGGGTGGTCGATATCGACTGATATGGTCGATATCGAGTGGCTCCTCAGACGATGTCGATTGTAGAAAAACAATAAAATAAAGAAAAGGAAATAAAAGACATCAGATTTTAGGGTTTTAACTTAATAAAATAAAGGGGCTTCTAGGATAGGGATTCACCACGACGGTTACCATGCATGTATTATATTCAATTCACATAAAGGATTAAGCTTTTCTCAACACCAATTAGGATTATAGAGGCTTTCGCATAAAAACATAATTGTTTCTACCTTTTCATAATTGGGGTTTATGTCAACTTTCGCAGACAAAACCTAATTACTATCCCAATTCACATATATAATCCACTTTCGCTTCATATAAGGTAAATAAGGAATGATCCTAAACTCGCATAAAGGATTGAGCGTGGGGTAGAAGAAGAGATCGCATAATCAAATATAGAATAAGCGTACTTACAGGGCTACCATCGGGCTCACCCAGACCCTAGAAGTGGGACGACTACTCGCTCTTCATCGCAACAAACATCTTTGATTGAAAGAAGAAAACTTGCATTAAACTTAAACCTTCAAATATTTACAACTCAACGCCGGCTCTCGCAAACGCCAAACCCTAAAACTTCTCTCTAACTCCATTGCTATTGTGAGATATGATCTCTGTGATTGAATTGAATAAAAATCAGCCCCCTAGGGCTTTATTTATAGGCCACTAATCGTTGCTAGCCAAGGAAAGTAGATCCTATCTTCTATTTAAACTTTATCCAAACAAGTAGGATAAATATTTTATTTAGGTAAATATCTAGAACAACTAATAAAGATCTTAGCGTAAAAAGGAAACTACCCTTAAGACATAATCTTATCTAAAATAGAGGATAAACCGTGGCCTTTATGATAGACTTGCAAACCGCATCCCGAAAAGCGCGTCCAATCCGTGTTGAAATCCAGTCGATATCGACAAGTCAGGTTGAAATCGACCTCTTCGTTTCTGCTCAACGAGCTCATTTCCACTCAATCTCTAAGGCATAGTCGATATGGACTCCATCTACTCGATATCGAGTTCTCTTCGGTTTTGGTCTCAGGAAGTAGGAAAAAGAATATCTAGAAAAGGGACAATGAACTTGAAAATAAACCCGTCTCAAACCTCACCTCGAGCCCAAATCTGCGAGAAAGAACAATGATGCTCTCAGATATGCGATGAGATCAACAAAATAGCCCTAGATCCAGTGGATTTGAGACAATGAAAATCCAGATCTGAGGGAGGGACCAAAATCATCAATCGGTGAATCTGACATGCCTCCGCCGCACTTACTGTCATCTTCATCTTCCTTCTTCCTCTCTTCCGGCTTCGAAATTGATGAAGGCAAGAGATGAGAAGGGGACGGTCTGAATGGAGACCATCGGAGGTTGAGAGAGGGAGATCTCGCCATGGACGTGGGCACCAGACCTGACGGAGGAATGAAAGGGAAAGTGGAATAGGGGTACACAAACCTAATTAACTTTCAAAGAGGTATAGAATGGCTAAAAAAATAATTAAGGAGGCTAATCACCTAATTAAATGTTCATGGGAGTATAATATACCAAACTATCCATAAAAACATTATATATATAAATCAAAGTCCTCGTTATTAATTTATAAGATTTTAATAATGTCCAAATTTTAAATAAACATGCAAAAATATGATGGATAACTCAACGAAAATGTTTCTATTAAATCTTCAATTTTAGGCCTTTACACTTCATACTTTTCTTCCTCATCTACTTCTTCCACTAGTGTTGTTTTCAATATGTCATAGATTATTGACTCTAGAACAAGTGATCACATGCTGTGATTCTAAAGATGAGAGAGAACACGCCAAAAGCGCCTCTCCCAATTCCACCCCTATCTCAAACCTTTCCCCCAAAAAAATCTTCAGATGCAAACCCTAGATCTGAAATCGATCACCTCAAAGAAATTACTTTCTGCCTAAACGCCTGTAAACATGCCTCTTGGTGGATTGAAAGTGCCGATCATCCCTTCTGCAAATGCTTTCTGTTCGGAAATCTCTCTCTGTTGGGGGAACTTTACATCTGGGAATTTGCACTTGCACCAACTGAAATCCTTTTGGTTGGGGTCTGTTTGCCCTCTGAGGTCCTTGCCGGTTGGTGTCGAGTTCTTCTTTCTCAGAGAAGATCAAATCAAGGGGGTCAACGCTGTATTTGGCTTGCCCGCCCCCCTCCTTGGCCGTCGTTAAAGACTGCTGCGCTGCTCCTCGTTGTACTTCTGTTCGAATACGCCCTTGAAGGGGCTCTGCACTGGTCGGCTCTGCCTCTTAGCCGGAGACATGTCTCGTCTGGTCGGCGCAGTATGGGTACGTCTCTAAATCTCTCTGCACAACCCTTTCCTATCCACATCTATAAGAACACCAGGGGGTGTTGGGCGTCAGCACCCATCCACAACATTCTCCCCTTTCTCAGTTTCTGTTGCTTCTATTGTACTCTTTCTAATCTCTCATTTTCTGTCTTCAACATGGCTTCCTCCTCTAAGGAGAAAGGGAAAAAACCACTGGGGGATGAATCTCTCATTCCCCATCCAAAACCATCCCGAAAGGGCAAAACCCAGGTGCACATTGAGGAAGCTCCTGCTATGGAGGACACAACCAAGGCGAGCACCGATGATGGAGAGCAAAGGAGAAAGGAAAAGAAGAATAGGGCTCCCAAGGTCAAATTGGACAAGCTGAAGGCCATCCAGGGGTGTATCCAGGCCAACATCTCCTCACTGCATACTTCCTCTCTGTATGCAACTATCGTGGGGGAACCGGTAGAGGCCAAAGAAGTGCGAAAAAGGATAAGGCTTGAGTGGAAATTTCTGTCGGGTGGGTTTCAACTTGCCCCAGTCGCTAACAAATGGTTCGAGCTACGTTTTGATCTCCCGGAGGACAAGGATCATGTCTGGGATAGGCGACCATTCCACGTGGCTGGACAGCTCCTCATCCTGCGCCCTTGGAGCCTTTCCTTTGATCCATGGTCGGAACCTGTGACCAAGATGGATCTTTGGGTAAGGATCCCTGGGCTTCCAACCAAATTTGTAAGTGAGGCTATCCTGAAATCGCTCATTGAGGAGAACAAAATTGGGAAGGTGATCCGGGTAGCGGCTTTCAGTGCTAAGGGCGCTCGACTCCGCTACCCGCGTATCTGCATTTCCACTGATTTGGCCCTCATTCGCGCAAGAAAAGTCACCCTCATGAATGAAAAAGGTGAAATTGAGCACTTTCCAGTGTGGTTTGAAGATTTCCCGGAGGGGTGCAGAAGTTGCGGGCTTCTTGACCATATCTTCGAGGACTGCCCTCTTCGAAAGCTGTGCAATGCATTTGCAGGAGGAATATTGGGTCAGGACCCTGGTTCCGGGACCGGGGCTGATGATGCGCCCATACCCAGTGAGGGTGGTGATTGGGTTCGGGTGGCGACTCGGCGAGTTCCGCCGCCTGGACCTCCCACCTTCGGGCACTCAAAAGCTGAAATATGGAGCTGCCTTGGGAAAAACGTGAGTACCTCTTCTGAATCATCATCCTCCCTCTCTTCTGCTATTTCTGATGAGGTGAATTCAATCAATGATGAGCCTTCTGAGATTGAGATTGAAGGGGAGTCATTGGCCCCGGTTGTTGTGACTTCTGCCACGACTGTGGTGCCCCTGGCTCCCTCTGATTCCATGGTTGAAGCCCCTATCCCTGCGGCTGATGAGAATCCCCCAGATGATGTAAACTCCCCCCCCCCCCCACTGAGTCTGTCTTCCTTGACCCTGAGATGTATACCACCGACGATGATGCAATTATGGAGTATGAGGAGGAGGCCGGGTTCGAGGAAGGCTTCGGAGGAATTCCTGCAGACATGACCCAAGCTGAGTTCGATGTTATGCTGGCCAACATTCCGGCTTCTGAGGAATTCGAGCTCCCAGCTCTAAGCAACCCAACCCGGAAGATCACTGCTCCCCTCCCCCTTGCTGATGTTCCTCCTGCGACTGCCTCGGCGGTCCGGGAGTCGGAGCTGCAGCTGCTTGAGGGATCCTCCAAGACTGAGTCGGGCAAACGCAAGCTCGGGGACGACGAAGGTGACTCGGCCTGTTCCAAACTGATGGGTGGAGTCTCTAAGCGAGGGAAGAATGGTAAGTGACCAAGCCCCTTTTCCTCTTACTTGTGCTTCTGGTAGTTGGACCACAAGTGTTAAGAGGTTGATGATGAAACTACCTTACTTGCAATCAGCTGGGCAAACTACTCCTCTTCAAACTGCCCCTTTTGTTGTTAACCTCGTTAGAGGTAGTTCAATCATGAACTTGCTTATCAGACTATTAGGATTCGTAAGAAAACTTGTGTTTGTGTGGATGACAATGACCCATTTTGTTGTAATCTCAAGCTTTGTCTGTAGCACTATCTACTTTGTAAGATCTACCTTGTTAGTGTCACCTATGTCCAGGTTGCCCATTGCCTTGGTCACCTGGGTAGTAAGTCCACATAACATAAATATTAACTATGCAAATGTTCTGTATTGTTATTGGAAATGTGAACTGCCGACCCAGTACTCCTACCTAATCTCATATTTATGCAATTCTAATATGAACCCCATTTTAAGCAACCAACACAATAGATGGATCATACTCTCCCTAGAAAAACAGTTCACTAACCCTTTACAACCAACACAAATACAAGGCTCATTCATGAAACATTTAAAGATAGCCCAACAGAAGAGTGGATTGATGACTAGAATAAACTCTAAAAATTTAAATTCATAGAGCTTAACTTACACTAGTTTTCGCCATAAATCGACACCAAAAAAACTTCCTCATAGATTATCCAATATTGATCCACGGGATACGTTTAAATTATACCAAATTAGTAAGATAACTAGTGAACAAACAAGAGATAACAAAATAACACTCAAATACCATAAATGGTTCCATCAAGACAATTCAAATACGAAACCAATCACTAAAAACCATTTAAAATGGGAGGCCACAAGCATTGGCAGCCTTAGCCAAGATAAAGTGACACTATTTCTTGCTCCTCCAATAACAAAAATTGGTAAGAAAGAACAACTTTGGTATATATACACCTATCTCAATGAGACTATCAGATTAACACCTAACGAAATCTCCATAAACATAAAAAAATGGCATAAGAAAGTCATGCCAAAACCCAACCTACAGAAAACTCAAGACATATCTAATGGGGTAACATTGCGGCATAGAAAGATTAATCTTACTTCCGACTATGCCAGTAATAGGAGGTCATGATAATACGATACTGGAACTGTAGGGGAATTGGGAAGAAAACCTTCTGGACTAATATAAGTGGATGGCGAACCTTAGACCATATACAAATGCTTATATTGGCTGAAACAAAGACTGAAACAGAACCTCAAGAAGCAACATGGAAGACCGCTGGATTCACAAACATTTGTTGGTCCCCCGCTACTGGCCGAGCAGGGGGCATTGCTCTACTCTGGAATGAAAACTCATTTATTGATGAAACCATTGCAGTGGCCATTCACCTCCCCAGAATCATTGGAGTAAAATACAACAATTTAAAGGAGAACTTTGAATGTTTTTTGTTCTTTGTATATGCCCCCCCTAACCAAGTAGAAAAGGATGAATTTTGGAGAACTCTTCATAGTCTGATTATACAAAGTAACATCCCTTGCCTAATCATGGGAGACCTTAATGAAATTAACCATCCATCGGACAAACAAGGAGGTGCAGAGGCGCTACCGACCAGATTTCAAAGACTACTAGAATTCAAAGATGCATGCTCCCTGATGGATATACCAACTTTCGGGAATACATTTACATGGAGGAAAAAACCTTCTGGCATAGATAACATAATGGAAAAACTTGACAGGGTAATAGCCCATCATGACATTATCGATATGTTTCCTGATTTGGCAACTAAAAATGGAGCATTCTCAAACTCGGACCATTGTCCGATATCAATTAACTTGTCCAAAACCACCTCCTTCAAGCCCCCCCCCCCCCCCCCCCCCGTTTAAATTTGAGAACATATGGCTACAAAGAAATGACTTTAGAAATATTGTTAGACAGGCGTGGAGAGCGTCTTGCGCAGGCTCTGCTTTGTTCCAAGTCACCCACAAAACCAAAATCCTCAAACAAAAAGCAAAAATTTGGAATAAAAAGACTTTTGGGAACATTTTCCGTCAACTCCAGGAAACTGACGACGCACTACTGCAACTACAAGCTACCCCACAAACTAATCATAATACAGATTTATGCACTAAAGAACAGAAACTCCTATTAAAAAGAGAAAAGATTCTCCTCTTCCACAAAACCTACTGGAACCAACGGGCGAAATCTAAACACTTAAAACTAGCAGATACTAACTCCGCCTATTTCCACAGGGTTGCCACTGGAAGAAGAAACCGGAAAATAATCAGATCTATTACATCGGCAGAAGGAACATTTATCACAGGGAATGAAAATATCAAAAACGAAATTCAAAGAGACTTCGAAAAAAGATTTACCAAAGAACAAACGTTCACGAACCGTCAACTACAAGAGTACCTATCTGAAATAACTCCGGTAATAACGACCGAAGAAAACAACGTTCTTATTCAACAGCCAACTAATAGTGAAATTAAAAAAGCAGTTTTTTCAATGGGCAATAATAAATCTCCAGGACCAGACGGTATGACGGCAGAATTCTATAAAAAATATTGGAACATTGTTGGCACCGACATCATCAAAGCTACGAAAGCCTTCTTCCACTCTGGCAACCTATTAAAACAAATTAACCACACCTTCATCTCCCTAATACCAAAAACTGACAACCCTTCTATGACAACACACTACCGACCGATTAGCTTATGTTCGACAATGTATAAGATCATATCAAAAATACTAACAGAACGAATAAAAGTAGTGATGGGTAAAATTATCCACCCCCTACAAGGTGCTTTTGTTTCTGACAGAGCCATTCAAGACAATATCCTCATAGCACATGAGATCTTCCACTCTTTTCGCTCTAGGAAAGGTGCCAAGGGCTGGACTGCAATAAAACTCGATATGGAAAAAGCATATGACAGAGTAGATTGGCAATTTACGAAAGCAATTCTGGAGAAATTTGGTTTCCACCAAAAGGTAGTAGACATTATAATGGAATGTGTAACAACAGTCTCCTTCCCTGTATTAGTAAACAACGGCCCTACAGAACCTTTCAAACCATCACGAGGACTAAGACAAGGGGACCCCCTTTCCCCGTTCCTATTCCTACTAGGAGCAGAAGTTCTCGCCCGCAAACTATCTGCGGAAACTGAGACTAACAACAATAGCATTGGATTCAAATTTGGCAACAGAGGCCCCTGCATCCCATTTCTGGCATTTGCGGACGATATAATCATATTCTCCAAAGGTAGCAATTCAGCTTGTTTAAAAGTTAAACAAATCATCGAAGACTACTGCCAATTCTCAGGACAGAAAGTGAACTACCACAAATCTTCCTTCCAAACCTCACCGGGAATTCCCAGAACTAGAGCACGAGACCTAGAAGGTATCCTCAACATCCCCTTAGAACGAACCCTTGAGAAATATTTGGGATGTCCCATAATCAATGGAAGAGTTACGAAGGAAACATTTGGCGATATAATATGCAAATCAAAAGACCAGTTAAGCAAATGGCGGGCTTCTGCCCTGTCACAACAAGGGAGAGCGACGCTAATAACATCTAACCTAACATCAAAGCCTCTATACTCAATGCAGAGTTTCATGCTCCCAGTATCAATACATAACCAACTAGACCAAATAAACAGAAAATTCTTGTGGAACAAAGATGCACAGCATAGTCCACTCATAAGTTGGGATAAAATATGTAAATCAAAAGCGAAGGGAGGATTGGGAATAAGAAAAACAAAACACATGAATGACGCGCTTCAATTAAAGCTCCTATGGAAAATCCTGGCAGAACCAGAAAATCACTGGGTCAAAATCATTCAACACAAATACTTAAAAGAGAACCACATTCTCAACTACTCTGCAAAAGGCTCAGCATCGTGGCAATGGTCGAAACTAAGAACTCTTATCCCCAAATTCAAGACGGGGCTCATCTGGCTTGTAGGGGATGGAAAATCAATTAAATTCTGGACAGATAACTGGGTCACAGCTTCACCCCTTCTGGACAGAATTGATTCTCCACACAATATAAACCCGCTTGACACTGTAAGTGACTACATTATAGGAGGACAATGGTGGAAGGAGAAACTTATACCGATTCTCCCTGAAACCATAATAGAAGAAATAATGACAATCCCATTACCGACAACCCCCTTCAGGGATAGATTATATTGGTGGCCTGCTAAAAAAGGCTGGTTTACAACATCAAGTGCGTATGAACTAATCACAGACTCATCACAACGACCAACGACTGAATACTCGTGGATTTGGAAGCTGGATGCGCCACCAAAAATCAAAAATTTTATATGGAAAGTAAAACAAAAAGGGCTTCCAACTGCTACCCGCTTATCCCAAAGGGGTGTAGCAGTACCAAACACTTGTATTCTCTGTAACCAATCCCAGGAAGATGATATTCACCTATTCATAGAATGCCCCGTCATTAATTCCCAACACCAATTCTCAGAAGAAATATCTCAAAGAGTTCATACGATTCTGTCCGAGAACAGAGATATGGACCAAATCCTTGACATTCTAAGCACCATTAACCCGATAGAAAGGAGACGACACATAGCATTTAGATGGTGGACGATATGGTTCGTTAGAAATCAAATCCTTTTCAGAAATGGAAAAATCCCCTCAGCAGAGGGGCTACAAAAAATAACTATGGACAACATAGAAAACTGGGAAACAGCGAACAGATGGAGCGCCGCAAATATAGAAGAATCGACAACACAGACTGTGAAAAAGGGACCCACCAAAAGCACTACAATGCCTTCCCGATGGAGGAAGCCACCCGAAGGTAAATATAAACTAAATTTTGATGGATCATTCAAATCGGGTTCGAGTATCTCTTGCGGCTTCATCATCAGAAATTGGAAAGGCGACCCCATCAGTATTGGAGGTAATGCGACTGGGGGAAAATCCGCTCTCATGGCGGAAGCGCTTGCCCTGCGCCTCGGGGTTAAAAAAAGCTTTAGAATTACAAATAACTGACCTAATAATAGAAGGAGATTCAAAGATAGTCACGGATTGTGTTCGAACACAAATAGGGTGTCCCTGGGAAATAGAAATGATTTTATCAGATACACAAGCCTTACTCCTGCAAATTAAGAATGTACAAATAGCCCACATTCCCCGTAGTGGTAACCAGGTAGCAGACAAGGTTGCACACCTTTGCTACGATACCAACGGGCAAGATCTTTATCTTAACACAGGCCTTTTACGCCTCATCCGCCAGGATGCTTTCGGTTAGGGTCTTCCCATCCGAATTTTTACCTAATCAAAAAAAAAAAAAAAAAAAAAAAAAAAAAAAAAAACATGCTGTGATTCTCGTTATTTTTCCGAACTCAAGGATTTATGTTGTCCATACTATGTTCAAATGACAAATGGCTCCTTTGAAATAATGTTTCATCATGATCATGGATTTATGTTTTTCTGAACTCAAGGATTTGTGTATTATTTCTATGCTCAAATCAATTTGCTATATTTCACTCAACAAAGATATGCTTGCGTCTTGTCAAGTTTGTGCTAAAGCCCGATATCACAAACTTCCTTTTCCTTAAAGTAAAGTGTATCAATGCAATTAAAATGTGAAGTATTAAAGTACAAGTAAGACGTAGTGATATATTCTAGGTCAAGGCGCGTTATTTGCCGGTCTAAACATTTCATGAAACTAACACACTTCCGTGGTGAAGTATTATACAACCAAAGAGGTTGTTGGTTGTTACCTACAACAGAAAGGGTGGGACTGGTATTACACGATAAAAAAGGTGATTTGTGTTAAGTTATATAAAAGACATAAAATACATTTCATGTGAGTACATGAGTGAAGTTTTTAATATACATAATTAACAAATGGGTGGTTTGACTAAGTATTGGTGTTGGGGGACACATGATCAACCCTTAATTAATTGTCTAAGCTGCGGTTTAAAACTCTTTGGAGTCCTGCAATCTGGGTCAATTTTGGGTCACATCGAGTACCTTTTGTGTCAATATTTATTTTAGACCTTATAATAATAAACAGCGTATGGTGATCATAACTATTTTCCAGCTACATCATATTCTATCTGTAATCGAGATATGGTTCCTAAGGGAGCTTGTCACTCACATCCTGTCTTACTCAACCTTTCGGGGTTATCTGTGTCATACGAGGGTTGAGTTTCAAATAAGTCAAATCACCTAAAATACTCTAACCATCTCATTTGGATTTAATTTTTACCGTATTATATATGGTCACTTAAGTCCAAAGTTATCTCTGCTTTCATGCTGTCACTTGCTAGTTCTTGTGTACCGTCCTTTATTTGGAAGGCTGGTGTCTTTCATTTTATTAGGATGTCAGACTGATTTTCATAGGTTTATGATAAAGCACTACAAGGTCAAAGGTTGAAATGTGAGTCAGAATCGTCCTCAAATGTTTTAATATTTTATTTATAATATTGGTACTAGAGTAATTTCTCTACTATAAATGTAGAATTTTGTATTTTATTATAGGACATTCATAAAGATATTGTTGTTCATTTAACTTTATTAACCGATCAAATTGCACCAATCCAACCAAATGGCAAGACAACATGGAGACTAGCATAAAGAAATAAGACAAATCAATGGAAAGATTTATCTGTAATACCGGCCAAATCCTTGCAAATGGTGAAGAATGAAGATGAAAGAAGACGAGAAAACACAAACATGAATGATTAATCAACTTTGATTTCGACCTGGATGTTTCCTGGGAGCTAAAAATGGACACAGTGCAGTTTAATACAGAAATGACCAAATGTGTAATAGTTAAAGCAATCAAAACCACAACAAAACCAATTGAAAACCCAAAACTTGGGAATTACAGATCTATCACAACCACAAAGCCCTACAGATCTGAGGCATGAGAAGGGAAGCGAAATCCACATAACTACTTAGAACCGAATCAAAACCCTAAGAAAAGAGAAAAGCAATGAAAAACTGTGACAAGATCAACGGAAGAAAGATAGAAATTCCCTCAGATTAAAAGAAAATCGAAAAATGAAAGAGCAGCCAAGCAAAACCAAAAATCGGATATAAGTACCTGGAGATGTGTATTGCAATTTCTGAATTTGCAATCTCAATCTCTATGGCGAGTATCTGTCTCGCTTGTTTCAGAACCCGGTATGGGGGTCCCAAATCTCAATTTCTAGATTTGGGATTTCTGGCTTTCGATTTGGGGAAGGATTTGGGATCTCTTTGCAATGTAGTCGACTCTTTTCTTCTTTCTTCTGTTTCTTTTTTCAATTTAACGGAGTTATAACGTCTTTTCATAAAAAGCCAACCGAGGGCATTTGGCGAAAAAATGGAATCCTCAGGGGTATTTAGCAAAATATGTCATCCACCCCCAATATCTAATAATTTCGATCAGCTTTGGCATCTCCAACTCCAAGCATGCCATCCACCAACCCTCCACCAAATCTCGGTAATCGGTGGCAGTACGAGCGTACTGTGTCGGACTACCGGTGAGCACGCGATAGTGACAATATAGATAACCTAGGCGACGAATGGTCTCTCCCAACCAGATGTGGCGGCGCTTGCACTGCCTTTCAACAACGAGGGATTAATGGGGGACGATGATGAATTTGTTAATTTTACAAAGTTTTACCAAACTTTATAATTAATTATATTTTGAGGCCAAATTAATTTTTTGCTTTCGAATTCTAGCCCTCGTATCAATATTGGTTTAATATGTTCTAGTTTGTATATGAAACGATAATTTTTAAAGTTCGTATTATTTTTGGTTCACCGTGAATAGTTCGTATTATTTTCGGTTATTTTTCCTTTAAAAAAATATTGAAAGAAAATGTCAAATATATAATTTAATTGTAATAGTTTTAATTAAAATATTTGTGAGAAATAATGATATAATAAAACAAATAAATATATAATTTAAACATAATATTTTCAATTGAAATAATTGTGAGGAATAATGATATAATAAAACAAATAAAATAAAAAAAACGAAAAATTTTAATTATTTATGATATTTTTTATTTAAATAGTTGAGAGAAACCAAAAATATAGAAAAAGAATCAAGAAGAGTTACTTTTAAAACAATATTGAAAGAAGTCTTCATTGGCTTGGGTGAGCCTGCCTGGTGGCTTGCCGCCTGACTTACCTGATGCGGGGTTGATTGATCGTTCCAACAATGGCTCGCAAACATAAGAGCAAACGGAATTAGAAATTGGACAAATTTTGCGACTGATGTGAAAAATAGAAAAGACAATAGTTTCGGACAAAAACTGATGTTAAAGACGCTGACAGAATTGAATTAACGAAAATAAAAAAAGGGATATAGGGTTTGAAGGCAACCAGTTGGCCGGATGGCTATACCTAAGAGATTGAACCACTCATCGGTATAACGTCCTGAACAAAAGACCTCCTTCTACAACTTGATCGAAGCCTTTCTACGGATCAAGAGGACGTGGGATTTTCTCCTAGATTACCTAGTCCGCGAGATAGATAAACAGAGAGACAAATCGACACCTTCAGATTTTGGGTTGATGAAATCCATAATCAAGAAGAATGAGAAAAAGAGGAATTACAAGCAATGCTTGAGTTTTCTGAATTCAAAATAGTGTATCCTCTTTTACAAACTAGGGTCAAATATTTATAGCAATTAGAAAATTCTTGAAATTAATAAAATCAAGAAAATAAGAAAGTCTTCTCCTTGGCGCCCAAGGCAACACCTTCTCCTTGGTGCCCAAGGCAACACCTTCTCCTTAACGTCCAAGGCATTTCGCCCTTCTCCTTGGCGCCTAAGGCACGTCCGGTACTCTCCCCTTGGATGCTAGGACTAGGCATATAAATGCCTTAGAACTCATTCCCAACTCTTCTTGATGACTTGAAATTAACTTGTACTCCAGATAGCAAATAAAGTTGACGAGCTTGTCGGAGATCTGCTTTGCTTGACTCCGGGTCACTGGTCCCGCTGGCAGGGCAGGTGGCTCAGATGGTTCTGCATCATCCTCCCCTTCTTGGAAAGGATTCAAACTCAAATTTGTATGGACATCCTCTCTTAGATAACGAATCAAATCAGCAACGTTGAAAGTGGTGCTGACTCCATAGTCGTCTGGAAGCTCAAGCTTGTATGCATTGTCACCAATCCTCTGCAACACTCTGAATTATCCGTCGCCTCTAGGAGACAACTTTGATTTGTGCTGGTCTGGGAAACGATCCTTTCTCAAGTGGAGCCACACGAGATCACCTTCTTTGAAAATCACCCTCTTGCGCCCTTTGTTCTTGTAATCAGCTGTAGCTTCTGCTTTTTGTAGTAGACGCTCTCGTTCTCTCGTGCAACTCTTTAATGAACTCAACCTTCTTGCCTGCATTAAAACTTTCTTTCTCCCTCATAGGATATGGGGTAAGATCTAAAGGCGTTAGCGGGTTAGTCCCATAAACACACTCAAATGGAGTTAGATTGGTTGATGAATGCAAAGTCCTATTATATGAAAACTCCACATGAGGCAAAGCTTCTTCCCAAAGCTTGAGGTTCTTCTTAATGACAACTCTTAAGATAGTGGCTAGGGTCCTATTCGTTACTTCAGTTTGGCCGTCAGTTTGGGGGTGACTAGAAGTGGAAAATAACAATTTAGTACCTAGTTTAGCCCAAAGAGTCTTCCAAATGTAACTAAAAAATTTGCATCTCTATCACTCACTATAGTTTTCGGCACACCATGTAACCTAACCACTTCCCTAAATAACAAGATAGTAATAGTTGAAGCATCATCAGTCTTATGACATACAATAAAGTGAGCCATCTTAGAGAATCTATCAACAACCATAAATATAGAATCTCTCCCCTTCTTAGTCCTTGGCAATCCTACAATAAAATCCATACTAATATCCTCCCAAGGAGCACTAGGAATAGATAAAGGGGTATACAATCCATGTGGCATTAACTTAGCCTTGGCCTTTAAACAATCTAAGCACCTTTTCACAAAATTCTCGACATCCTTAAGCATATAAGGCCAATAAAAGTGACTATACAAAGTATGATAGGTCTTATCTCTCCCAAAATGTCCCATTAAACCACCTCTATGGCTTTCCTCCACAAGAAGTAACCTCAAAGAACACCTAGGAATGCAAACCTTGTCAGCTCGAAATAGAAATCCATCAAACAAATAGAATTTATCTAATGAACCTTTCGCTGCACAAGTCCTATATATTTCCCCAAAATCAATGTCATCTACATATAGATCCTTAATATAGACAAAGCCTAAGACCCGAGAATCTAATGTAGACAACAAGCTATGGCGCCTAGAGGGTGGTTAAGGCCCCTTCAATTTTTCAGAAAAGAAAGCAATAGGTTTACCTTCTTGCATGAGAACGCCTCCAATTCCAATACCGCTTGCATCTCATTCGACATCAAAAGGCCGACTAAAATCGGGCAAGGCTAGCAGAGGACGCTCGTCAACTTGGCCTTGAGGGTGGTTAAGGTCGATTCTTGGGTCTTTCTCCAAGCAAAACTTTGACCCTTCTTGGTCAACTCCGTCAATGGTGTGGCGATGGTGCTAAAATCCTTGACGAATCTTCGGTAGAACGTCGCCAAGCCATGGAAACTTGCACCTCTCCAACAGATCTTGGTGTCGGCCACTCTTGGATGGCCTTGATCTTCCCTTGGTCGACTTGAAGCCCTCTCGAACTAACTACAAAACCAAGACAAGTGACACTATCAGAACAAAGCTCACACTTTTTCAAATTAACAAACAAGCACTCAACACGAAGAGTTGAGAGAACTTCCCTTAAGTGAGCTTCGTGGTCTTCTAGTGATTTGTTGTAGATAAGAATATCGTCAAAATAAACAACAATAAATTTCCCAATTAGCTTTCTAAGGACATGGTTCATTAATCTCATAAAAGTACTAGGTGCATTAGTTAAACCAAAAGGCATAACCAACCATTCATATAAGCCATGCTTCCGTTTAAAAGCTGTTTTCCATTCATCCCATTCCTTCATCCTAATTTGGTGGTAACCACTGCTTAAATCAATCATTGAAAATATAGTACCACCAAACAATTCATCAAGCATATCATCAAGTCTAGGAATGGGGTGTCGATACTTCACAGTGATATTGTTAATAGCCCTACAATCTACACACATTATCTAGGATCCATCTTTCTTAGGGACTAATAACACAGGCACAACACAAGGACTCATGCTCTCTCTAATATAACTCTTATCTATCAGTTTCTGAACTTGGGTCTCTATTTCCTTAGACGCTTGAGGATTCGTCCTATAGGCTGGTCGGTTAGGCAAAGAAGAACCCGGAATAAAATCAATTTGATGCTCTATGCCCCTGGAAGGCGGCAACCCAGAAGGCATCTCATCGGGCATAACATCCTTAAATTCTTCTAACAAATCCTTAAACCTTGGAGGCAATTTTTCCTTAAGTTCATTAGTCATCAAATTTAGATCTATAAATAAAAGCATAAGAGTCGAATCTAGACTAATAACCTCATAATTGAAGTCAGTTTTTGACATCAGCAAAGTTGTAGTCGATGTCTCTGCTCCATCAGACATCGCTTTTCCTGGGACTGATGTCTCTGCCTCCCTTTTCTTCCTAGCTTTCTCAAGCTCGTCCGCAACCTGCACGAGTGTCATGGGTTTAAAGACTATCTTCTTGCCCTTAAAATCAAAAGTATATCGGTTAGTAAACCCATCATGAATAGCCTTTCTATCGTATTGCCAAGGGCGTCCTAACAAAATGTGGCAAGCATTCATGGGAACAACATCACAAAGAATAGTGTCCTCATATAAACCCAAAGAAACACTCAAGTTAACCTGCCTATCAACCCTAACTTCACCACTTTCATTCATCCATTGCAATTTATAAGGTTTAGGGTGACAAATAGTAGACAGATTCAACTTAGACACCATCTCAACATTAGTAAGATTGCAACAACTACCACCATCAATAAAAACTCGACAAACTTTGCCTTTAATGCGAAATTGAGTATGGAAAAGAGTTTCACGTTGATTATCATCATAAACAATAGGTTTAGCATGCAAAACTCTCCTAACGAGTAAACAATCACCTTCTTCAAAATCATATTCAAGTTGGTCAGATTCAGGCAAGTTATCAGTTTCAGTTTCAGGCTCCTCAACATCCGATTCACAATCATATTGTCCTAGGTGATTAACGATCAAGACACGTTGATTATTACAATCCTTAACAATGTGACCTCGACCGTGACATTTAAAACAGACAATATCAAGAGTTCTATTAGAGGGTTTAGAAGTACCTCCCTTTGATGAACCAGGATTACCCGAACCATAATGGGGTGTCGTTGGCAGTGGCAAGATCGGAGGCGTCAGGCCTCTACTGGACATCACGGGCATGACAAGTTTGCTACGGCCTCCTGTGGCTGAAAGCTCTCTTCCGGGCTGAGGATTCCTCCATCCTTGCCTTGGGGTTCCCCGGTTAGATGACGACTGGTATTGCAGCTTCTTCTCAACCTTCATGGTAAGGTGTAGTAATTGCATCATTGACTCGTAAGGATAACAGTCAACCTCGTGGGCCAACGAAGGATTTAGAATCCCTAAATATTGACCCATGGTGGTCTCCTCATCTTCTACGATGTCACACCTAGCCATTGCCATCTGCATGGTGGTGTAAGCCTCCTCTGCACTCATCGAACCTTGCTTTAGGTTCGCTAGCTGCTGTTTCAGATCTCGATGGTGGTAAGGGGGCAAAAATCGAGCCCTCATCAAGGCCTTCATGTCTAAGGTTCTTCTCCTGTCTTTTACAACATTATTCCACCAGATCAGTGCAAAACTTGTAAACTCAAGAACAACAAGTTGAACCTTTTTTGCCTCAGAAAAATTATGGCAATCCCAAATATGCTCAATTTTCGCTTCCCACTCTAGGTAAGCTTCGGGATCGCTAGTACCAGCAAAGGGATGAATTTTTACCTTTACCCTACCTATGCCATCTTGCTCGGGCTCTCTAGCACGCCTTGGTTGGTAATTTTCCTTTAGGAAATCATCATCAAACACATCGTTGTGAATGAGTTGTTGTTGTCGCTCCCTCTCTTGATCTGGATTACCCCTGTTTGGTGGCAGATTATTACCCTGAGTTGCTCGGACGTCTTGACCTTATTGCCTAGGTTGGAAGTTAGCCAAGAGTTGTTGGTTGGCCAACAGTAGCTGAGCCAGAGTAGTGTTTATAGCTGCAAGAGATGCAGCTAGGCCTCCATCTTGGGCCTCATTCTCCGGGATCTCATCTGCATTGACTTTAGACATCACAATAGAAATTGTCCAAGCAAACGTGTCAAGTTAGTGAACACAAAAACTCCTCACAAGTGTTTCATTCTCACTCAATTTGTGGATGTCTTCGGCTTCAATCTGTCTCATGACAATCTGTTCTCAAGTAGAGGTCAGTAACCAAGGACAACTTAAAGAACAAAAGAAAGGCTCAAAAAAGGTCAGGCTAAAAAGGGCAGGTAAGACTCAGATTTGTAGTTTGAGACAATCCCACCAAAGCTAACCACACCGATGCCTATATCCTGATGGTGGTGCAATTTAGAACTTGGGTTTTTTTTTTAACACATCAAGAACAGTTTAGGTGGAAAGCTTATAAAATGGTCTACTCGTACACCAATGACGCGATTCGCAAACAATTGTAATGAATGGCCCCGGTCGATGTACCAGCTTCTGTTGATGACGGTTGTTAGACATTGCCGCCCGAATTCCACACTGGACAAGTAGTAACATTTTTTAATGCCGCTGGATTTTTTTTAATGCCGCTGATTTTTGTTACTAGCAAGAAATCACAAAGCTTTAGGGTTTTGCGAGACGAATTGCAAAAACAGTTCAACGAGCGCAACCGCACAAACAAGATATAAACACAAGCATAGAAGCACTAGCGAGAATTGTTCAAACATACCGGAAAGGGTAACGGAGCCAAAGTCGGAGCCTAGCTCTGATACCACTTAATGCGGGGTTGATTGATCGTTCCAACAATGGCTCACAAACACCAGAGCAAACAGAATTAGAAATTGGACAGATTCTGTGACTGATGTGAAAAATAGAAAAGACAACATTTTCGGACAAAAACTGATGTTAAAGACACTGACAGAATTGAAATAACGAAAATAAAAAAAAGGATATAGGGTTTGAAGGCAACCAGTTGGCCGGATGGCTATACCTAAGAGATTGAACCACTCGTATGTATAACGTCCTAAACAAAAGACCTCCTTCTACAACTTGATCGAAGCCCGTCTTCGGAACAAGAGGACGTGGGATTTTCTTCTAGATTACCTAGTCCACGAGACAAATAAACAGAGAGACAAATTGACACCTTCAGACTTTGGGTTGATTGAATCCACAATCAAGAAGAATGAGAAAGAGAGGAATTTCAAGCAATGCTTGAGTTTTCTGAATTCAAAATAGCGTATCCTCTTTTACAAACTAGGGCCAAATATTTATAGCAATTAGAAATTTCTTGAAATTAATAAAGTAAAGAAAATAAGAAAGTCTTCTCCTTGGCGGCCAAGGCAACACCTTCTCCTTGGCGGCCAAGGCAACACCTTCTCCTTAGCGCCAAAGGCATTTCGCCCTTCTTCTTGGCGCCTAAGCCACATCCGGTACTCTCCCCTCGGATGCTAGGCCTAGGCATATGAATGCCTTAGAACTCATTCCCAACACTTCTTGAAGACTGAACTTGACTTGTGCTCCACATAGCAAATAAAGTTGACGAGCTTGTCGGAGATCTGCTTTGCTTGACTCTGAGTCACTGGTCCCGCTGGCAGGGCAGGTGGCTCATATGCTTCTGCATCATCACCGGTTCGCGTCCTTTGCAGGCTAGGGCTCGGACCCGTGGGGGATTAGTCGGACAACCTCGGAACCCCCACGTTACAAAAAAACAATATTAAAAGAAAATGTCAAATATAGAATTTAAATGTAACATTTTTAATCATAATAATTGTGAGAAATAATGATATAATAAAACAAATAAATATATAATTTAAACATAATATTTTCAATTGAAATAGCTGTGAGGAATAATGATATAATAAAATAAATGAAATGGTGAAAGGGTTGGGATTTGAACCTAAGACCTTTTTGTTTCCCTTTTTTCCTTTACCACTTGAGCTAGCTAGATATCACTTTTACTTTAAATATAATTTACCCCAGCTCCGCCCTTGGTTAACCGTACATTTATATTTAATTATAATACTTGGAGATCTGATGTACATATTTATATCTCCTTTTATTGCATTATTTGACTCTTTATTTCATTCAATTTCCGAAGAAAAGCTTCAAAAGTATATAAACTTGTGTAAAAATGGGCTAAAATGCAAGAAATAGGGTCTGCACAAGTTTTGAGCTAACCATGCAGGAATTCGAGCGAAATCGGAGTCAAAACGGAGAAGCCAAGTGAAGCTGAGAAGAGGTAGATATCGACCTTAGACCCAGATATCGACCCCCGGTGTCGATATCGACCCCTATATCGACCTCAACATAGACATCAAGTGAAGCTGAGCAGAGGTAGATATCGACCTTAGACCCAGATATCAACCCCCATATCGACCTCAACATAGACATCGACCAGAGCTGAACAAGTCGAGCAGGAACAGAGACCTCGATATCGACCTCTGGTGTCGATATCGACCCCTTATCTCGACAGAAGATAGACTCGATTTCGAATGCGGATTGGAACTATATCTTCAAGGAGGCACGGGATTATCTCATACTTTCAAGATAGATGGCAGCTGAAGAGTTATTTTTCTTTTACCTTTAAGTCATTTAAGTTTTATCAAAATAAAAGACCTATCCTAATTGTTTGGATAGAGTTCATAGTTTAGATAGGAGTTACAGTCCTTGGATAGCGAGGATTAATAGCCTATAAATAAAGCCCTAGGGGGCTGGCATTCAATCATCTTTCAATCATCCAATCTTAGAATTCAATTGACAATTAAGACAATAGAGTTAGAGTTAGAGAGAAGTTTTAGGGTTTGATGTTTGCGAAAGTTGACGTTGAGTTGTAAAGCTTCGAAGTTTATTTTAATGCAAGTTTCTTCATTTCAATCAACAAAGAGTTCCATGATGAGAAGCGAGTAGTTCCCCAAAGCTCTTAGTATCGGGGTGAGCCCGACGTTAGCCATGCACGCTTGAGGTAAGTATTTGATGTTGATATCGTTGTGTCTATCTCTCCTCCTACAATTCTATGTTTAGTCCTAATCGAAAGAAAAGGGATTCATGCTAACAAATTGAGTTATAAACATAAAATTGGTAGAGACAATTAGGTTTATTTGCAAGAGTAATCCTAAGAGTTGGTGTACGGCGAAAGCTTGTCCCTCGGGTGAAATAGCGCAATTGTCCGTCTTATTTATCTTATCGCATGCATTGGTTAACGTTGTGGTAAACCCTAATCCTAGGAGTTGCTTTTTGAATAGTTTATACACCCAAAACAGTTGTCTTTATTTCTGTTCATTGCTTCTCTCTCCATTCTTAAATCTTCGGCCTTTCTATGCCGACGAAGAACTAACTCACTGTAGGAAGACATCGATATCGACCCCAGACGTCGATATCGACCACTGAGTTCGTCGACAGTTTTCTGAGTCGACGACAAACATCGCTGCGGAGTTTGCTGAGCATCGATATCGACCCCTAGCATCGATATCGACCCTTCTGTATCGACTGGCAGTCTTCTGAGCTAGTCGATTTCGTGGACTGACATCGATATCGACCCCCACCAGTCGATATCGACTACCGTTTTTGTTTCTGCAGGTCTTCTGTTGCAGAGAACAACGACAGCCGAGGTCGACATCGAGGCCCAAGGTCGAAATCGAGGCTTCTGGTCGACGAAGACGTGAAATTTCCAACGCTACTAGGATCCCGTTGACACGCCTCCTCATGGATCGATCCTGACTACCCTTCCACTACAACGGGAGGAAGTCTTGTAATTATTTGCTTAGGCTAGGAGTTAGTTTACATCAATTTACATTTATATTTGTAATTTGAGAACTCGACTTACCTCCTTAACAAATTGGCGCCGTTGCCGGGGAGGCAATCAATCGCGCCCTAGTAGTCTATCTCACGTCTCTATCTAGATTGGCTTTGCAGGTGTATGCGACGTGCTGATCGCCCACCTAAATTTGAAGGAGTAGACGACCCTGAGCATTATTTCCATCTAAGGGCCCAAGCTCAAAGAATCATGGCGGACAACGTGAACCAGGCTGAACTTATTGAGCAACTAAGGAAGGAGGTTGAGGACCTAACAACTAGAGAGGCGGCACTTAAGGAGCGTGCGGATAGGGAGGAGGAAGGCCGGAGGCAAATAGAAGCACAAATCAATGCCCTCCCTAGGAATGCCAAGCAATATATGCACCCCGCTCTCACAGTGCCTGAATCGGCAATTCTTATCCCTGCCTCTAATTTTGAAATTAAACCTAACTTCCTGACTGAAATAAGAAGGCATCAATATGAAGGAAAACCTAATGAGTGCCCTATGGCACATATTTCTACCTTCTTAGATCTTTGTGATACTATTGCTGATGGACGAAGTCTTGAATATGTCGAACTAAAAGCCTTTCGTTGGTCTCTTACAGGAAAAGCATTGCAGTGGTTGGAGAGCTTAGCCCCAAGATCGCTCCGCACCTGGAATAAAGTCAAGGACGCGTTCCTCAACAAGTTCTTCCCTCCTTCTAAGACAGCGTTGATCCGACAGAAAATCACCGCTTTCAAACAAAAACCTGGTGAGGCTCTGGCGACTGTTTGGGAAAGGTTCAAGGACCTTCTACGATCATTCCCGATGCATGGCCAACCACCATATGTAATTCAGGAGATCATATACAATGCTCTTGACGCTGCAACAAAGGAGAGGATCAACACCTACACCGCCTATGGCTACCTTGAACTCGCCCTACAAGAGGCTTGGGAGACCATAGAGAGGTTGGTGGAATTTGACAATACATATGGGACTCTTGAGGCTTCCCACGCACCATCATCGTCGAGGCCTGCCCCATCTATGCCCTTATATGAACCCTCCAATGTAATCGATCCGGATGTAAAGGAGCAATTTCATAGGGATCAACTTCGAAAGCTCCAAAAGCAAGTGAGGTTCCTTTCAGCGAACCAAGATTGCATTGAATGCGGATCGCAGCGGCACACCACCATCGAGTGCCCCCATGTTGAACAAGTACACCTAGCAGAGACTCACCAAGAGGCGTGCTACATTAGGGGTCCCAATCACCAATATTGGGGAGACCAAAGGTTCCATCAACCACAAAGGAACCAGGTTAACCCTAGGGACCCTCCGCCTTATAGAGCTCCTAGGCACCCAGAGAGAGACCAAAAGACGGATGATCTTCAACTAGTACTGGATGAAATCAGGCGGAATCAGGCTAAGAATGATCAATCCAACAATGCCATCCATTCTCAACTCAATCACCTTACCACAAGGATTGGGGAGATGGATATTTGGAAGAAGAACGTAGAGACCCAACTGGGTCAATTGGCGGCACAAATCCCTAGACCGTCCGGAACACTCCTTGGGCAACCCACTACAAATCCTAAGGGACAATCCGGGACGGGCCATATCGCAGCCATACAATTGAGGAGTGGCACCAAAGTACACAAGCCACGAACGGAATCGGAGAAAGCAGCAGATCCAGTCGACATCGACAGACCAGTCGATGTCAAGGATGAGGTCGATATCGACCCCCATGTCGACCCACAGGTCGATATCGAGGCCACTACAGATCCATCAGAGCCACAACAGAGGTCGAAATCGACCATCCCAATCGATATTGACCAAAGCCCCGTCGACATCGATGTCCAGCAGGCTCCTCCGACCACCGTTTTGGCCCCTCCACCAAAGAAGACGTTACCATTCTCATCCAAAGCATTGGAGGATCCCACCAAAGGTAAGTTTAGGCGCTTCGTAAAGATTCTTCAAGGACTTAACGTTACTATCCCTCTTACAGAAGCCCTAAGCGAGATGCCCGCCTATGTGCGATTCCTCAAAGACATCCTGAGCAAGAAGAGATCCATGACATAGATCGCAGAGGAGTGCTCAAAGATGGACTTCCCTGAGAAGAAGAGTGATCCAGGGAAGTTTGCAATCACCGTGGGACTTGGCCAACATCGCTATAAAGCCCTATGTGACCTAGGGGCAAGTGTAAGTCTCATGCCTCTCTCTATTTGGCAAAAGGTGAACATCGGAGCACTTGAACCTGTGGACATGAAACTTTATATGGCTGACAACTCATTCGTTAGACCCACAGGTATAGTTGATGACGTTTCGGTAAAGGTAGGTAAGTTCTTTGTACCTACTGATTTCATTGTATTGGAGATGCCTGAAGATCCTGTAGTGCCTATTATACTTGGTAGGCCTTTCTTAGCTACTGCAGATGCCAATATCAATGTATGTCGAGGGTTACTAACCTTTACTATAGGCAACGAAGTGATAGAATTCTCTTTCAACCCAACCATGAGCGAAACAAAGCACCTGGAGCAAGTAGTCCTCTCGCCGGCTAAAGCAAAGCTTAGAAAATTTTTGTTGGCGAGGACGGAAACAGCAAGCAGGGTCGACATCGACTGGAACCAGTCGATATCGACTAAAAACATCGAAATCGACCCCCTTGGTCGAAATCGAGTATGCCAGATCGCTGCCAGGAGCTTAAGTATGGGGTCACAGAGGTCGACATCGACCCCCACATGTCGATATCAACCAACTCACTCGAAATCGACCCTCCTTGGTCGAAATCGACCACCCCTCAGCCCGAAGATTTCTGTTTCGGGCCCAAACAGGTAAGCCCAGGTATGACTCCTAACCCTCCTCCGTCCATTATTGATATATCAATTATTGATAATTCTACTAAAGAGAGGGTCAAAGCTCCATGGTTTGCCTATATTGCTAAAGTTAGGTCAAGAAAGAGAAGAAAAGCGCCCAAAGAAGAACCTAACATCAAAGAAGCCTTGGTCGCCGAACTTCGCTACTATCAAAAGGACCTAGATGATCCAGGAGAAGGCCCAAGCTCGAAGGGTCCCTACATAAAAGGGTCATAAAGCATTGACGGAGAAGTCGGCCTAGCGACTCAAAACTCTAGAGCGTGTACATAAAACCTTTAATTTTTTTTCTGATAGATGGTTTTTAGGATTTAATTTTTGGCTTTTTGAACTTTTAAAACTGAGATAATTCGTGCTTTATCTATATTCCTAACAAAGATTTCAGGTTTTCAAGCAAAAGGAACGATGAAGAACAAAAGAAGCTTCTGCAGAGGCAGTCGAAATCGACTAGGCCAGTCGAAATCGACCCCCCCAGGGTCAAGTCATCTCCTGGAGTCGACATCGAGGACTCAAGAGCGAAAAAGAGAGGTCGATATCGACCCTAATACTCGATATCGACACCAATCAGGCAGCCCTTGTCTTCATTTTCTTCCTCGAATTCGACAGATGCAGTCGACATCGACCTCTGACATAGATATCGACTTCTGGCATCGACCTAACCTGAAATCGACCTGAGTCCGCAAGGTTGCGCTGTGAGTTTCTCTCTACCCTTGTTCTTCTTTTTAATACAGTGAGGACACTGTATATTTGAAGTATGGGGTGGGGGAAAGACATGTCTTATGGTCTTAACTTGGTTTCTTCTTCGCATTGCATTCATGTTTAAATTTTTGTTCTTAGTTTTACGTTTATAAAATGTCAAAATCCAAAAAAATAGAAAAAATGTCAAAAATACAAAAAAATGCATGTTTGTTTTAAAGTTTGTTTTTTACCCTACTTAGATGTCCTATGATGAAAACTCAATAGCTGACTTGATCATGTAAACCCTATGGCATATTTGGATGGTTTAGCCTAAGTCTTTAAAATTTTTATGTAGATTGTGAACTTGTGATGAAATTGAGCACATATGATCCTAGGCTAAAAAGCAAATCCAACAAAAATTGTCCTTGTGAGAATTTTGACCTATAGGGAGAACATCAAAAATCCCTCCGCTTTCTTGAGTGAATTTACTCTTCCTATGCATCTCTAAATGTTGTGATAGTTATTCAAAACCAATGCATATATATGTTTATGTTTACGAGAATTAAATGATGGAGGCATCTTTTAAGCCATTTTTATCCTCTCTTTACCTACCCTGCATTATCCCTGCTTGAAGCCAGAACATTAGCCTGAGCCTGAAATTGCAAACTCCACAAAATTATCCCTAGCCGAATTGAGCCTGACCCCATTTGGGAATTGAGACTTAGATTGGTTGGACTAATGCCTTGTGGAAAGAAAAGAGCATAATGTCCAGTTTTGAGCAAGGAAATTATAGGATGGTGCATATTTACATTTTGTCATATTTTGTAAAAGGATTTATGGCTCAACATATAAATGCACATAGCTTTAGTATTTATTTATTATTTCTGAATAAAAATCCGAAAAAAAATAAATAAAGATATCTATATATAGTGCATGAGCCATAATCCTTAAGTCTTTTATTCATACAAGTGTTATATTTTTGAGAGGTATATTAGAACTTGGAAGAAGGGTTGATAGTATGGTTTACATCTTTTAGTGCATCTTTAGAGCATATTATGGAAAGATGAGTTGGGAAAGAGCATTATAGAGATTGAACTTACATTGAAGAGTTATGGTTTGGGTATTGCAAGTGTTGAGATTTAGGAGTCTTGATTCCCGAATTATAAAAGCACCACATAGCCAAATAATTCCATACCTTTTATTTTATACCAAGCTCCATTACAACCCCGCCGAATGGAGTCTTCTTTGAAGTCTTCCATTGAGCGAAAGTCCTCCTGATGGTTCTTATTGCATTTTCATAATTGGTTGCGAAGTGGATTATTATAAATTGCAATGTTTATGAGATTGTATATGGAATTGAGTTGAGAGTTGATCTTCGTAGCCTAAACACATGAGAGTTGAGTGCAAACACATTATCCCTGTGAGGTTGGATCAAAATTGCATATGCCTATGGATCGCCAAAATATGTGCTATGACGTTAAATTCACTTACTTTGCTTTGCTACCGCTTATGATGTTGCTTTTGACAAGGGCGAAGACTTGAAGGATGTGTTGTAGGTATTGGTTATTGCTTGAGGACAAGCAAGTCTAAGTATGGGGTGTTTTGATGTACATATTTATATCTCCTTTTATTGCATTATTTGACTCTTTATTTCATTCAATTTCCGAAGAAAAGCTTCAAAAGTATATAAACTTGTGTAAGAATGGGCTAAAATGCAAGAAATAGGGTATGCACAAGTTTTGAGCTAACCATGCAGGAATTCAAGCGAAATCGGAGTCAAAACGGAGAAGCCAAGTGAAGCTGAGAAGAGGTAGATATCGACCTTAGACCCAGATATCGACCCCCGGTGTCGATATCGACCCCTATATCGACCTCAACATAAACATCAAGTGAAGCTGAGCAGAGGTAGATATCGACCTTAGACCCAGATATCGACCCCCATATCGACCTCAACATAGACATCGACCAGAGCTGAACAAGTCGAGCAGGAACAGAGACCTCAATATCGACCTCTGGTGTCGATATCGACCCCTTATCTCGACAGAAGATAGACTCGATTTCGAATGCGGATTGGAACTATATCTTCAAGGAGGCACGGGATTATCTCATACTTTCAAGATAGATGGCAGCTGAAGAGTTATTTATCTTTTTACCTTTAAGTCATTTAAGTTTTATCGAAATAAAAGACCTATCCTAATTGTTCAGATAGAGTTCATAGTTTAGATAGGAGTTACAATCCTTGGATAACGAGGATTAGTGGCCTATAAATAAAGCCCTAGGGGGCTGGCATTCAATCATCTTTCAATCATCCAATCTTAGAATTCAATTGACAATTAAGACAATAGAGTTAGAGTTAGAGAGAAGTTTTAGGGTTTGACGTTTGCGAAAGTTGACGTTGAGTTGTAAAGCTTCGAAGTTTATTTTAATGCAAGTTTCTTCATTTCAATCAACAAAGAGTTCCATGATGAGAAGCGAGTAGTTCCCCAAAGCTCTTAGGGTCGGGGTGAGCCCGACGTTAGCCATGCACGCTTGAGGTAAGTATTTGATGTTGATATCGTTGTGTCTATCTCTCCTCCTACAATTCTATGTTTAGTCCTAATCGAAAGAAAAGGGGTTCATGCTAACAACTTGAGTTATAAACATAAAATTGGTAGAGACAATTAGGTTTATTTGCAAGAGTAATCCTAAGAGTTGGTGTACGGCGAAAGCTTGTCCCTCGGGTGAAATAGCGCAATTGTCCGTCTTATTTATCTTATCGCATGCATTGGTTAACGTTGTGGTAAACCCTAATCTTAGGAGTTGCTTTTTAAATAGTTTATACACCCAAAACAGTTGTCTTTATTTCTGTTCATTGCTTCTCTCTCCATTCTTAAATCTTCGGCCTTTCTTTGCCGACGAAGAACTAACTCAATGCAGGAAGACATCGATATCGACCCCAGACGTCGATATCGACCACTGAGTTCGTCGACAGTTTTCTGAGTCGACGACGAACATCGCTGCGGAGTTTGCTGAGCATCGATATCGACCCCTAGCATCGATATCGACCCTTCTGTATCGACTGGCAGTCTTCTGAGCCAGTCGATTTCGTGGACTGACATCGATATCGACCCCCACCAGTCGATATCGACTACGGTTTTTGTTTCTGCAGGTCTTTTGTTGCAGAGAACAACGACAACCGAGGTCGACATCGAGGCCCAAGGTCGAAATCGAGGCTTCTGGTCGACGCAGACGTGAAATTTCCAACGCTACTAGGATCCCGCTGACACGCCTCCTCGTGGATCGATCCTGACTACCCTTCCACTACAACGGGAAGAAGTCTTGTAATTATTTGCATAGACTAGGAGTTGGTTTACATCGATTTACATTTATATTTGTAATTTGAGAACTCGACTTACCTCCTTAACAAGATCCTTGCTATTATTTACTATTTTTATTTTTAATTATTGAATATATTAGAAAATGCTTAATTTTTATTTATTAAATAATATTAATATTTTTATGTTAAAAACGTGCATAATATTATAATCGATTTATCTATTAGAAATCGAGCTAATGCATTGGAACTACATAAATGTGTTTTTACAAAAGAATCTTTCTTTTTAGGATTAATTAATGTGTTTTCATAAAACTCCTATTATAAATATAATTGAAAATAAAAGCTCGTGTAAGCAGAGGCGGAGCTAGGGATTCTTGGGTCACGTGCCCCTCCTCTCATACGACGAATTAACTAGGTGTATTCTCCTCGTCAATAGCTTCTCTTTCATATATAATACGCTCTAATCTAACATCTGAATAAAAAGTTATGGATGATTTAAAATTAAAGGTATATTAATCACTTTAATTTTGTTTCAATATAATATAATATTTACTTAAATTAACATTCACGTACTATAATTCATCTCGAGAGCTTCGAAATGAGAGGTTATACTAATCATTTCGACAAATAGATAAGAAGTTACGCAAGTTTAACAATTTTATATCTGCTATGCATTATTATATATATGATATGAGTGCAACAAGTTACATATTGACTATGGTTGTTATTCGAGCCAAACAAGTCTAGTATTGCTTGATTGTATTTAGCTCGTTTATAAACGACTCGAGCTCGAGTCGAGCCTATATTTGAACTTGAGCTCCTACTCGGCTTGTTTAGTAAATGAACGAGCTTGAGCTGAGTTTTTTTTTCCAAGTGTTATGCAATCTTACTTGCTCATGACATAGTAACTTAAAAGAAAATTTGTAAATTTCACAAAATTCATGCTATTTGAGTTTCAATCGAGCCGAGCCGAGCTTTGAATCAAGCATAAAAATGTGTTCATAATAAGCTCATTTTGTAAATGATGCTCGAATCGAGCTTTTATTAAGCAAAACTCGAGCCAAGCTCTAGCTATTCCGCTCATATAACAATCATAATCTTCACTTAATGTTTATTATATTGCGTTTCCTATACTTATTTAGTTAAAAAAAAATTTCGGACATTTCATTTATACATTTATATTTCGTTTTTTTAGGTGCGAAAAAAATGATAGCGTTTTGTCATAAACCGATAACGTTTTATCTTAAAATAACATAATTTATTATCATATTATATATAATTCTTTATGTCAATTTAATCCAAAACTATATCCCATATGCAATTGTGCCCCCTCTGAAATTTTTCTAGTTCTGCCCCTGCGTGTAAGACATGGTATGAACTAGTAAAATATAAAGTATTTTATTACAGTTTTCCTAAGAACAAATTTATTCATCGTAAAACATAATATAAATATATAGACATGGGTTACTCGTAGTAGCGGAGCTAGGGGTGCTTGGGGGTGCTCGAGCACCCCCTAGCCAGAAAAAAAAAATACAAAAAAATAATAATTTTTTTTTGCATATATTTAGTATTTTTAAGGTAATATAATATCTTTAATTGACTTTTGAAATAAGATTGCTATCTAGCTCAAGTGGTAAAGGGAAGAAGGAAGTTAGGAAGGGGAATCAAAAGGTTAGGGTTTAAATCTCAAGTCCTTGACTTTTTATTTGCTTTATTATCTCATTAATTTTTCTTAATTTCTCTCTATATTTTTTTTGTTTCAATCCACTATTTCATTAAAAAATGTCATATTTATGTTTACATTATATATTTAACCTGTTATTTCAATGTTGTTTTTGTTTGTCTTCTATTTTTTTTGTTACTCTCAACTATTTAAATACAAAAATAAACATTAAAAAATTATAATTTTAGTTTTTTTAATATTATTTTTTTAAAATCTCTTTATAAGTATACACCAAAAAAAATATTTTACGAAATTTTTTTAGCATTTCCTGATCGACAAAAATCCTGGCTAATTAAAAAAATTAATCCACCGAAAAAAGACAGACAGTAGAAAGTTAAACGATGATTGTTGTTTCGGTCAAATGAACCTTAATTTACGATGAATGAGTAGCCATTTTTGAAATGATCCTAACTCTTCGCTTTTTTTCCTTTTAATTAAATAAATTATACAAATCTAACCGAACAAAGGAATCTGTCAATCCCATAGATATTTTTCCATCTAAAAATTTCCATCAATTACACAGTTTTACATTGTCGTTTTCTAAATACAGCCATACCAATTAATCATTTTATCTTTTAGGTTAATTAAAAAAAAGAATACATATTTTCATCCAAAACATAAAAAATAAAAATGAGCAAGAACAACAACAAACACAGGAGCAATATGAGCGGGTGTTCTCTCTCCTTCCACCGGGAAATGCCACTTCACTTGGACGCCCCACGCTTCAGACACCTCCTCCTCCTCATCGTCGTTGTTTTTCTACTGTTTCTCCTCCTCCTCCGGCATCGGAACCCGGTGTCCTCCACCGCAGTCACCCTCGTTCACTCCACCACCGCCAAGACCACCCTCCACAACATTCTCTTCTCTATTGCATCCTCTTCATCCTCCTTCCCCCACCGCGTCTCCTACCTCCGCCTCTGGTATCACCCTAACATAACTCGCGCCCTTGTCTTCCTCGACACGCTCCCTCCTCAATCCCCGGGAGACAATAGCAACGATGACCCCTCCCTCCTTCCTCCGATGATAACCTCCCATAGGACATCCAAATTCCCATACACCTTTCAACGAGGGCATCGATCGGCCATTCGCGTCGCTAGGATTGTTAAAGAGGTGGTCGACCGAGGCGAGACAGATGTTAGATGGTTCGTGTTCGGTGACGACGACACCGTCTTCATCCCAAAAAACTTGGTGGCTGTGTTGTCGAATTACGACCATAATCGATGGTACTACATTGGCAGTAGGTCCGAGAGCCTCGACCAAAATATAAAGATGTCCTTCGACATGGCCTATGGCGGAGGCGGCTTTGCCATTAGCGCTTCACTTGCTCGGGTTTTGGCTAGGGTTCTTGATTCATGTTTAATGAGGTATCCATATTTATATGGGAGTGACAGTCGAGTATTTTCTTGTGTGGCGGAGCTTGGAGTCTCAATCACATTAGAAACTGGATTTCATCAGGTGAAATATATATATATATATATATATATATATATATATATATATATATATATATATATATATATATATATATATATATATATATATATATATATAAAGTACTTCTTCTATTAATTAAAACATGTTATTTATTAATTGGTGCGCATATATGCATATGCAGTTGGATGTCCGAGGATCAGTAGTTGGTTTGCTTAGTGCACATCCGTTATCACCAGTGTTATCTCTCCACCATTTGGATGTAGTGGAACCGGTGTTCCCAGGGATGAATAGGGAATCAGCATTGCAACATCTGTTCAAGGCCGTGCGCGTCGACCCTGCAAGGATACTACAGCAGACGGTTTGCTATAGTGATTCATACAACATTTCGGTTTCAGTGGCGTGGGGTTATGTTGTACAAGTCTACCACGGGAATCACTTGATTACCGATCTTCTCTCTCCATTCAGAACTTTCACTCCATGGAGAAGAAATTCTCTCAATAATAAGAGACAATACATTTTGAATACAAGGGAGTATCCTAAGAACCCATGTATGAGGCCCGCCTTTTTCTTCTTCCAAGCTGTTGAGCCCCGTCAGGAAACTATTTGGAGCATCTATGTCAACAAGTTTATGTATGATTGTTACCAAATCAACAACTCTATTCGTCGAGTTCGAGATGTAAGGATCTCTTCGAGTAAGCTAGAGGATGATAATCCACACCCTCCGAGGCGTCAGTGTTGTGATATTGCACACCCAGTTGATGCATCCATGTTCATATATGTGAGACCCTGCAAAGAGGAGGAATTGATCTCCATGTATCAGTAATAATTAATCAGGATTTCTGAAGCTTGTTGTTTCAATATGAAATTGGTATCTAGTTGTATGATATTATAGTCTTAACTACGCCATACATTTTTTTCCTTTTTTTTTGGGGGGGGGGGGGGGCGGTTTCAAATTTATTCATTTTTAATTATGTAGGTCAACTTGTAAACGGATACAAGTTTTTGTAGCCATCCAGCCGATCTGAATGAACAGAATCTAATCAAGAAGAGAGAAGGTTCCAACCAGACTCTCTTGATCTAGGGTACAACATATATCAGGTTGTAAACCTAATTTACTCTCAATGGATCATTCCGCCTATAAAGTCTCAAGAACCCAATTATCTCATTGCTTTATGTCTAGGCAGAATAGAAACCAGTTCAAAACATGGCTTCTTCTATGGACTCGTTATTTGTCATCACCATCTGCTAGTTGTGTTTTAGATCTTCCAAAAGATCACAGACTCTAGTGGTGAAAGGTGCTATCTCATTTGGATACTTTTGGAGCAACCACATCTAATGTGTTTCTGAGATACCTTGTGTTCAAAACAACTCCCACTCTAAAGTGGTTTCGATATGCTCACAATCATTCTAGATAAAATTCTGAACTCGAAACACATTTGTTCAACAAGCTGTGAGCCAAGAACGAAACTTCTTTAGCTCTGAACATTCTCAAGAACACTAGATCACGATTGACCCAGAATATCCTGAATGTTAATGTGTCAAGACAACTTGTATAATAACTATCATAAGACGATGTAATAACTGAACTACCAGAGGCTATGTTGTGGTTTTATCAATCAAAACTCATCCTAATTTGGTTTAACAACTGTCATACAATCATGATTAAGGATCCCTGAGCTACAAAAACTCATTTTCCTTATTAGATTGCTATCATCAATCTTAGAAGTTCGCATTTCCAAGATAATTTAAGAATTTGATCATGTACCTAGCCACATGCCTAGTACACACATTCTTCATGATACCTTTTATCCAAATGGATTTGATGCAACTAAACAGATAAGGCTAAAATATATGAGAAGTAGCTTCTTAAGCTTATTCTATATCTTAAGGTTCACCAACTGACCCTCAATCATAAGTACATCTCCCAGAGATCCTCTTTTTCCTTTAGCCTTTAACATGACACCTCGTGTGCGATTTCCAGGAAATAACTGACTAAGGATTGTCCAACAAATGAACCACTCCACACACAAATCAGCACAATATGCACTCATCAGAAACCTATGCTTGGTGCTCGGATTTGACCATTTTGTCCAACTTCAGTCAAACGGAGAATTTAAGACAGAAAACTTTTTGAATTTCATATGATTTCTCCATCACTCAATATGAGAGAAATCATGGATATATGTTAACCAACAAGCTCACCTTATATATCAACATCCATTTATACACCATTAGATCTATATTGATCTTAGAAGATCATGAAATCCAAAACAACACAATAGAATATGTGCTTTAAGCTTCTAAATTTTGTAGAACACAATCCACAAAAAAATGTACTGATCTGTTATAAGTAACAGATTACCCTCGAAGCCTCAAGAGAGTGCTTAATGCAATAAGCATCTAATCTCTTTGGACAATCCCACAATGATCATCCTAGACATACCTCAAGGTGTGTTACATCATTTTTAGATAAGGAAACATCCTCTTCTAACAACTCTGTCTTTTTTCAGGTTCCGTTGAACCTATTCTCCCACTCGCTAGTAGAATACCTTTTAGAGTATGCATTTCATCTACCCTTTATCACTTTGAAAAGTGGTTAAATTATGCTTCCACAGTGATACTTTTCATGAACTAAAACAATTCAATGAGGATTAGAAAATGTCAAGATCTAAACTTAACATCATCTTATACGATTGGTTTCAGCTAAACTTCGAAGTTCAACACCAATTCTCGGATATATCATCTGATCTAGTTGCCTAGTGATCAATTTGAAACAAGTAGATCGCAACTTCATCATTTGGACCTAGCAACGACTTGCTTAATTCCAATGATCAGATTATGCATAAGTTAGAAATAATATTTGCAACCATTATCACAAAAGTGACAAATTAACCTCTTGTTACTAAACCAAAAATAAGCAAACTTATGATCTTAACATTGGAACCGAAAATCCAATAAGATCTCAAGGTTCTTTCCAATACTAGCATCATGACATCACATGGTCTTTGTAAGGAAACTTTAGAAGCCCCTGGCGTTTTCAGAAAAGCTAAACTTTTATTACTACGATATAAATCAATGTAATCTCAGTTCTGCTAACTTCTGATTCAGATCAGTAAGAGGAGTATATTACCCGTCTATCACCATTGACAGGAAACATGTTACCTTTTATGCACAAATCATAAACTAACCCATATTATCATTTACCATGACCTTCAAAGCAAAAACATACTTATAGCATGCAATCAACTCCGTTGAAACACAGATTCATGATGACATAACCATCCGTCTGACGATTTTTAAACAACGTATGTTTAATGTTATCTTTCAACCTATGCAAGTCAGTCTAAAGATTTGCTCCCACTAGGACCAACGTCCCTAAGTGAAACAGAGTACACTAAATAACAATCTTCCTAACATGAAAATGCCTTAGAAACATGAAATCTAGCTTTACAACTCTTTTGATCTAAGAAAATCCAAAATGAGCTTTACAAATTAGAAAATAATTTTTAAAGCCTAGGACTCGAGAGCTGAGCTCTCATCAAGTCCATCTGCTCATTTTCTAATTTTCAAGAGAACTGCATTGTTGTTGACGTACCCGAAGTACTCAACATCAACTCACTTTATTTGTATGTCCAACGTAAGGGCCCTTACCCCTTAAGGGTTCATTCAGATTTTTAGAACTAGGTTTAAAAAAGCTATTCAAAATTACTGAATATTTTTGATCCATTTAACAAATGGATTACTTTCTTGATTACCTTGCAATCACACTCAAACAAATCAAGTGTTTTTCCATAATTTCAAGTACATCACCACGTTAGTAGTAAAAACATGAAATTTTTCGCAAGGTTTAGAGATACATCCTGAATGCTTATCTCTTATACAATCTTTACATAAAAGATTTATTTCTCATATTTTAATTAACTTACAAAAAGTGAATTTCCCATTTTAAGTTAATAAGTTATACGCAATAACTATCCGTTAACTCAAAGTAATTTTAAACAACTCACCATTGAATTATTTAAATCCGCTCAGTTTTCAAGTAAAATGATATTCAACCAAGGTTAAACATCATTGAAAAACAAATTCTTGGAAAAAGAATTTTAGAGAGCTCAGTCCGTATGTGAACATATCAACAAATATTAGGACTCATCATCGCTCGTTATTAGATAAAGGCCACATAGGTCGATATATCATATAACTTTCAAGTTCGTTCGCTTCAATAAAAAAAATCAATCAAACACATAGTCCGATCAAATTTTTTTTAGAGCAAACATAACCAAAAAGCTGTTTCAAGTGACCTAGTTCACATAACTTAGTCATATAATAGTGATGATTCGCGTTCGAACCGAATCAGGCTAAGCCCAACTCATTAAACACAACCCAGCATGTCTTAGTCCGGGTCCGAACCAAACCAAGAAAACTCCAATGCTCGGTCAAACACGACAAGTCACAATCCAAAACAAATCCGGACAAATGAGTCACGTTCAACATATAATAGCAAAGTCCAAATTGTTCAAATTTTATTTTTCAGTTTTCAATTAGGCCCATATAAAAATAGGCCTTACTGAAAAACTCTCAATCGGTTCAACAAACAAGCTCTTCTAAGTCAACACCTTGACCAAAACAAAATGTGACCCGTGAGCCCACCGAAGTCCGTAACCCTAAGTCACAAGCTATCCTGGATCAGCCCGTCACTAGGCCCGACGTGACCCGAAATCACAAAACCTCACAGGAGCACCGCCATGGCAGCAAACTTGGAGGTTCGTTCGAGTCCGCCTCCCTCTGTGCAGCAGGATCTTCCGCCGACGATTGCACAGCCGGTAGCGCCTCCGCCTCCTGGTGCTTCAACTGATGAGCACGGTGGCGAGTGCGGCACCAGCAAGCCTAAGGTCTCCGGCGTATCTCTCCTCCCACTGTGCAGCCGTTTCCCCACCGTTGACGACCTAGGCGGTAGCGCCTCCGCCTATAAGTGCCCCGTCGAGGAGCATGGTGGAAGTGGCTCCGCCATGCCCTGGATCTCCGACGAGTTTTCCATATGCAGCCAAACTCGAAGGAGAAGGAGCAACAACCCTCACCAGCGGCGCGAATTCGACATCAGACCTCTCAGATCTAGGCTTGTTCATGAAGAACACAGACTCTTAACCCCCAAATTCGACATCAGATCCATCATAAACGACCGCAACGAATGCAATCGACACATCACAAATCTTGAACTCATCAAGGTGAGAACGAATCGAGCCCTAAAAATCAAAATTTTCTGATCTAGGTTTGTGTTCACGAAGAACAACCACCCCGAAAATCAGATCAGTCCCTCGAGATTGACCATGAAGATCAATCGATCCCAATCGCCATCAAAGCAAAACTAGTCAAATAAATATAAATATGAACTAAACCAACTCCCTGTCCAAGCAAATAAATTACAAGTAACCTTCCCGATGTAGTAGTAGGATATTTAGGATCGATCCACGAGGAGGTGTGTCAGTGGATCCTAAGCTTGCAACCACGTTCTATTTCGACTCAGCAGATCACTCGATATCAAGTAATACAGTCGATATCGACTACAGTTCAGTCGATTTCAGTGGAACACTCGATATCAGGCCAGTCACTCGATATCGACTACAGAAGTCGAAATCGAGTCTTCAATAGAAAGCTTAAAATGTAACCTATTTATCGAAAAAGTGTCCGAAGAATATGAGAATGATTCAGGAAAAATGAACAGAATAAAATCGCAGGTTTGTATAAAATTCAATAAACTAAAAACCTCCAAAATCGGGGATCTCAAGCCACAACGATAACCATATAAGCCTATTCCAAATTCATGAAAGAGTATGCTTTTTCATCAAATAACTTTCGTTACTACCAATTAGGTAATTTAGAAGCCCTCGTATAAATCCTAAGTGTTACAATCCAATTTCATAATTGACCCAAATTTACAATAAGATTGCTTTCGCTTCAATAATGCAAATAAGGATCGCCAACTACTTTCGTAGAAAAATCATGCATATAGGATAGAAGACGAATTCGCATAAAAATCATACCTTTGATGCATAAACTTATATGGCTATCGTCGGGCTCACCCCGACGCTAGAAGTAAGGGAACTGCTCACGCTTCATAGCCATAGACATCGTCATCATCATGGGAAAATAACAAACTTGAATTGAAATCGTCGAAAGATTACAACCGAGCAAAGCAAAAATCCCGCTCTCGCTTCTCTCTCCTTCACTCGGCCTTCTCTCTCTCTCTAAACTGATTTGAAAGTGTTTCTTTGCGATATTGATGATTGAATATCAGCCCTAATGACTTTAATTATAGATTTCAAACCTTACTATCTAAGGATATGAAAATCTATCTTATTACTAAGATAAAACTTGCTAAAGTAATTAAATAAAATCACTTTAGGTAAACATGGAATTCACCCTAAAGGATATAAAGTCTGAAAATAAGATAGAAGATTCCCGACTTAATGTAGAAGTAAACCGCTTCGGATAAGATTTAGTCAAAACGTCGTCAGGTCTTCTGCAGCGTCACTCGATATCGACCGGGTCTAGTCGATATCGATCACTCATCTTCTGTCTTGAGTCAGCTCTACTCGACCTCGGCTCTGCCCTTGATCTCCAGCATTTCACTCGATCTTCATCACTCGATATCGAGTAGCTTTGGTCGATATCGGCCTGTTTGCATCGAGTAGAGTTGTTATCTTCCTGGCTCGATTTCTGGCGATCAGTTTCAGTCGATGTCGAGTCACTTAGTCGATTTCGACTCCTCAGTAGACTTCGAGTGCTTTTCCAGCTTTCTCTTCTCTTCTCCAAATTGCTCCGATTTTGCCTCGATTTTTGTGACATAACACAAGAACTCATGTAGACCTCCATAATTGGCAAATAAACATAGACTACACAAATCTTATATTTTCCCAACCAATATCTATGAAAATGTCGACAGAAATCGAAGTAAAAGTAGATGAAAATCATGGTAAACTGAGCGTACATCAACACCTCTACTTAAGCTTGCTTGTCCTCAAGCAATACTTTTAGCGGTCATTTAGGGGAAGAAGCTAAACCCTCAACATCATAGATTCATTATTATATGTCCCTAAAATTAATTTCCATCATCGAAAAGGTACTAAAGTCAACAAATCCATGCCTGTGAATAAAAGCAACATCACACGCACAAAAAGAGGGTTATGCATAAAACAATTTCATACGACAAAACATTAATAATCAAGAGGACTTTTATGCAAGCTTATAGAGAAGTAGAATGGTAAAAGGCTAAAGGTGGGCTAATTTTTGGCCATGTGGTGTTAAATCCGGGGAAATAAACCTTTTTTCCAAACTTTCATACCACATTCCTTCTTCATAATATTTCTCACCTTTCGCTCTTCGCTCAATGTTTTTTTCACTATAATGCTTTTACCTCTCTAACCTTAGCACTGCCTTCTCGCGAGTTGCAAACATGGGTGTCATGAATGGCCCCGGATACTTAGTACTTTGAACTCCTCACCTTGGTATCCCATCTCGCCGAACTAACATCTCAACGAGCAGGGTCGATCTACCTTTATCTCCCGAGGTGATCGGATTTTTTCTCGCTCATTAAATTTTTCATAATTCAAATTTTCTTTCATCCTGCCAACCACTTCAATAGTAATATGCACAAACTCCATGTATAATCTCCAAATATGACATCCATTCTCAACATAATCCCCGAATAGGGTATAAATAAAGGATTAGTATGCTATAAATAAAGCCCTAGGAGCTGGTTTATTCATCATTCAATCATAGAGATTCATATCTCACCATAGTTAGAGAGTAGAGAGTAGAGAGAAGCTTTAGGGTTTGGCGATTGCGAAAGCCGCCGTTGGATTGTAAAGTTTTAAAGAGTTATTTGATGCAAGTTTTCTCTTTTCCAATCAAGATGTTTATTGCGAATGAAGTGTGAGTAGTTCCCCAAAGCTTCTAGGGTTGGGGTGAGCCCGACGTTAGCCATGCGTGTCTGAGGTAAGTACTTGATGTTGATATCGTTGTCTATGTCATCTCCTACAATTATATGTTTAGTCCTTATCAAAAGAAAAGAGATTCATGTTAACAACTTGGATATAAACATAAAATTGATAGAGATAATTAGGGTTATTTGCAAGAGTATTCCTAATCGTTAGTGTACGGTCAGTGAAGGACCCAGGAATTTTCCGGGGGGGGGGGGGGGCGGGGGCTGAACAAATTTTTGAAAAATTATTTTACATGTATATATATATATGAAAAAAAGTTTTTTTCAAAAAAAACATATTAGAAAAATCGTTAAATTTGTTATTAAAATAGTCATTTTTAGTAGGAAAAAAGTAGAAATTATCAAAAAAAAATGAGAAATTTTTTTATATGTATATGTAGAAAAAAAAGCTTTTGTTTAAATACATTGAAGAGAAATTTTAATTTGTTATTTAATTAGCCATTTTTAGTAGGAAAAAAACTAAAAGAAACAAAAATTATGGAAAAAGTGAAGCTAATGGGATTTGAACTCACAACCTCAAGGTAATAACTACACCTCCTTACCAACTAAGCTAAGCTTCCCTTGTGATTCTTTTCTCTTTTTACACTCTTTTATCCCTAAAATTTTTAAAAATTACCAAAAAAATCCGAAAATAAAAAATATTTCTAGGGTTTTCTTCCGGGCTAGGGGGGCTTCAGCAACTCCGAGCCCCCGTCTGCCACTGTGTACAGCGAAAGCTTGTCCCTCGGGTGAGATAGCGCAATTGTCTATCTTATTTACCTTACGCATGCATTGGTTAACGTTGTGTTAAACCCTAGCCTTAGAAGTTGCTTTATTTATATATTTTATTCATCAAAAAACGTGCCTTTTCTGTTCATGTTTCTTTATCCATCCTATTTGCCTTCGGCCTTCTTTGCCGACGAACACTAACCACTGCAGGAACTACTCGATATCAACAGAACTGGTCGATATTGACCCATCCAGTCTACGTCGACGGTCTTCTGTGTGGACGTCCTTTCTTCCTACTGTTGAGCTCAATATCGAGTCATCCACTTGACATCGAGTGCCCATGTGTCGATTGGAAGTCTTCTGAGCCAAGTCGACGTGTGCTACTGACATCGATATCGACACCCCTGGTCGATATCGACTGCTTGTTTTTGTCTCTGCAGGTTTTCTGTTGAAATAGAAATCGACAGCCCCTATCAACGTCGAGTACCCTACTCGAGATCGAGGCTTCTGGTCGATCAGACGTGTGATTACAAAGACTATCTAGGATCCCACTGACAAGCTTCCTCGTGGATCGATCCTGACTCCCTACCACTACAGCGGGAGGAAGTCTTGTAATTTATTTGCGTGGACTAGGATTCGGTTGGCATTTATACTCTATATTTGTTTAACTCGACCTCCTCCTCTCCTAACATGTACCATCTTCTTTGTGCAGTTTCTCATTTGTGTTCATAAAAGTGTAGGCCACATCACATACTTCCATGTGGAATTTCTTGAGCAAATCCTTGACATACTTTTCACAACACACAAACACTCCATCCTCTTTCTGATGCACTTCCAAACCCAGGAAGTATCTCAACAGGTTGAGATTTGTCATCTCAAATTCTTCCATTATGGACCTTTTGAAGTCACTCAGCATTCCCTATGATGAACTGAAATAGATGATGTCATCTACATACAAACACATGACAATAAACTCTTTCTTCCCTCTTCCTTTCACAAATAAGGTAGGCTCATTCTCACTCCTTTCAAACTCATTCTTCAAAAAGAAAGAGTCAATCCTATTGTACCAAGCTCTTGGAGCCTGCTTTAAACCATAGAGTGCCTTCTGTAATTTATACACCTTGTTTTCTTCATCAGGCTTTACAAACCCTTGTGGTTGCTCTACATATACCTCATCCTATAACTCACCATTTAAGAAAGCTAACTTTAAATCAAACTATGATACACTTTCAACTTCCATTGTGTAGCTAAAGCAAAAGATACTCTCACAGTCTCGAGTCTTACAATTGGTGAGAAAGTTTCCTCAAAATAAATTCCTTCTTGCGGAGCATATTCCTTAGCCACAAGTCTTGCCTTGTGCTTTTGTACACTCCCATCTGAGTTGAATTTGGTTTTGAATACCCATTTCAACCGTATCACATTCTTCACTTGAGAAAGCTCAACCAAACTCCCTGTATCATTCTTCTGAATTGCCTTCATCTCCTCTCTCATAGCCTCTTGCCATTTGATTTCATCCTTGGCATCATCAAAACTCTCTCGATCAGATGCCACTAAAGCAAACCCAAAGCTCTCATAAATATCAGCTAGTGATATGAAGTTCCTTGGAAGAGAACCACTTGATGAGCTCGAATGAGATGAGTTTTGACTACTAGATGAGCTGTATTGAGGCACTAGAGTTGTAGTAGAGTGCACATTCTCATTGTCCCCATGATATGTATCATCTCTAGTTTCTTCATTTGCACTGTCGATAGAAATGACATTTTCTGTCACTGGATTGCTACTCTTTCTCTCCCAACCCTACTTAGCTTCTTCATTAAACACTATATTCATGCTCATAATGATCTTCTTGCTCACATGATTGTACAACATGTAAGCTTTGGATTGAGCTGCATAGCCAATGAAGATACACTTCTCAACTTTATCATCCAATTTTGATCTCAAGTTCACCGGTGCATATGCTGCACACCCAAATACTCTCAAATGGCTCACATATGGCTTCTTTTCTCTCCAAACTTCAAATGGAGTCTTGTTCAAGATAGCTTTTGTTGGAGAGATGTTCAACACATATACTGCAGTGGCAACCGCTTCACACCAAAACTGATGTGGCACATTCCTGGGTTTCAACATACTCATTGCCATCTCCACTACAATCTCATTTTTCCTCTTAGCTACTACATTTCACTCAGGAGTATAAGGTGTTGTCAGTTCCCTTCTAATGCCATTTTCTTCACAAAATGAGATGAACTCAAAGGACATAAATTCTCCTTCTCTGTCAGTTCTTAATGCCTTCACCATTTTTTCCGATTGGTTTTCTGCGAGAGCTTTGAACCTCTTAAAGCATTCAAATGCTTCAGACTTGAATCTCAAAAAGTAGACCTGACTTATTCGATTGTAATCATTAGTAATGAGGAAGAAATACTTGCTTTCTCCAAGTGATTATGTTTGCGTTGATCCACAGAGATCAACATGTAACAAATCAAAACACTCACTTTCTCTCCATGCTTCTCTATTTGCAAATGATTCCTTCATTTGTTTTCCATACAAAAACCCTTCACACAGATCTAGCTCTCCAATCTTTGGCATACCTTGAACCATATCTCTTGAGCTCAACACCTTTAAACTCTGGACATTGAGATGACCATATCTCAAATGCCACAACATGGTATCACCATCACACTCTGTTGTCATAGCATTGCTCACATTTATTGCTAAGTTGAGTGGGAACATTTTGTTCTTGGTCATGCGGACATTCACAACAATATGACCCAGTCTTCTTTTCTATGATCACACATGCATCATCATCAAACAAAAGAGAAAAAAACAGCTCCTTGAAGCTGACCAACACTGAGTATATTGTGAGCAAGACTGGGCACAAGCTGACATCATTCAAGAGCTTCTCTCCTCCTTAGACACTCTTGTTTACAATTGTGCCTTTTCCTTCTACTTGTAATACTTTTTCATCTCCAAGTCTAACTCTACCCTTTTTGGACTCATCCAAGTACTTGAACAACTTCGTACAAATGGTTCGAGCAACTACTATTCAAATACCACAGTTCACTCATATTATCTTCAACAGATGACAGTGCCATGAACAACCTGTCTTCATGATCAATATTCTCCAAGTAATTAACTCCCTTCTGCTCATTTTCTTGCTTCTCCCAACAAAAAGCTTCCTTGTGCCTATATTTCTTGTAATAATAGCATTTTATGTTATTTCTGGGAGATCTTGAGTCACTACTTTTGGCCTCTGTTGGACTCCTTCCACTAATCATTGCCTTGATCACCGCCATTCCCTCTTCTTGAGCCATTGAACTGACCTCTGCCATAACCTCTTCCTCCATGACCTCTGTAACCACCTTTGTAGCTACCTTGACTTCTATGACCACCTCTGTTATATTTCAATAAGACTCAATAATTGATACATAGTAATTTATATGCACATATAAATATAGGATTACAAACCTATTATATTTCTATAAAACATCAAGCTTTCGGTTAAGCTAAATTTCCAAAATGTCGCTAGCAAGTAGCAGCCCCATCAAACACATTTTTCCTGGTTGTACAACATGCTAAACATAAATTTCAACATAAAAAAAAAGAATGGTCAAATAAAAATACAAGTAATCAAGCTCTAGATAGAATTCATACAAGAGAAGATATCACTCCTTGTTGGTATCCTTCTCTTCCATATCATTTTTTAAGGCATGGTAAAAATAACTAACGGATTGATTTATAAATAAAGAAATATACAAGTGATTATTTCGATTCCATGTATAAAGATGATCAAAATACAAATGTATTTTGCTAAAAAATATTTAAAAACACATTTAAGAATAAGAAAGATATACGAACCTTCATCTACAAAGTTCGGACCAAAGCCAACTTTTAGTACACAACAATGGCTCCAGGGCCTCGAAACAGAGTCAACTACGAAATGTTGATTCAGAAGCAACAAGGTGAGAGGTATAGCTAAGATATCTCCAACCATCAATCCTTGCCACAACAGGATATAGACTTCCATTTGCCTTCCACCATTCCAATAAATCAAAATTTGGACTCATAGGATGAAACCTCTCCTCAAAATACAACTCAAGATCATTCTTAAAAGAATTTTCCAAGTTTTCTGGCTGAAGACATTGAGTGATGTCATCATCAAAGCGAACAATATTTCCAACACTAACACTCGTAGATGAAACAAAATGATTAAATTGAGAAGCACTAGTACCACTTTCACAATTGTTTCCCTTTTCTCCGTTGTACTTTTTTCATATTCCAAACAAACTTAATCACAAATCTCTTTCAATTTTTCAGCTTCCTCACCTTTATAAATCTCAAAGACTCTATTTTTGTACCTTGGATCGAACATCGCAACAACTCCCATCATTCCATGTATTACAAGCCAATACTTGTCAAACTTGTCCAACATCTTCATTGCCATATGTCGTATGGACTTATTTGGATCATCATTGTCATATGTTGTATGGACTCTTTTTGAATAAGTTGTCCCTAGATGTGGAAAGATTCCTCAATACTCTCCTCCCTCTTTGAGGTTTCCCTCCAAAATGCAACATTATCTTTGATTTTTCCAATCTCAGTTGCCATCACATCCATTCCATCTTTCACAATCAAATTAAGAATATGTGCACAACAACACATATGACTATAGTCTCCTCGATCTAAGAATAAGATGGCTCCTATCGAGTTTATCAAAAAGAATATTGATAATAACATCATTTGTATAACAATTATCCAAAGTAATAATAGATAACCTCGTATCAAGGTTCCAATCTAGAATGGTAGCAATCAACACCTTGGATAATTCCTCCATTGTATGTGGACATGGCATATATGCAAACCTACAAAGTTTTTACAAAAGCTTTAATTCAAAATACGAATTAGAAAAGTATCTAAGAGAATCCTTAATTAATTAGCATAAAAATCATACTTTATTGTTTGACTTTGTAGTTTCCAACGTAAATCAATCCAATGTGTAGTTATCGACATATATCCTTTCCGCTGATTTTGGGAAGTCCACATATCCGAGGTGATTCCAACTCTAGTACCATTGTTGCCATAAAATTCATCATTTTCTTTCTCTCATACTCGAAAACTCTGTGAATATCACTTGATGGTATTCCTACTGATCATTGCAAATTGAGGCTGAAGACTGACCACAAATATCCTCAATCCCACATGACCCACTACTGACAATGGTTGCTCATGCTAAACGACAAAGTTTGCTAATTCTCTTCTAGAGACCTCTTGATTGAACTCTCTAAAAACAAGTTGTACATGATTTCCGCTTTGAGACATTTTGCAGGACCATTTCCTTTTGAGAGTTGGATTTTGCCTCATGAGATTTACACATCACACAACTTTTATATTCATCATGCAAATGCCTAGTGCCATTTCTTGATTCCCCTCCTAATTTCTTTGAGCAATTCTTACAAATAGCTTTTTTCCTTACCATCTACTGTATCATTTCTAATGTGAAATATGTCCAAACAGTGTCATCTTCCGCTTTTTTCCCCAAAGTTAATCCATTCTCATCTCCTTCGGGTGTGTCTTTAAAAAAGGTATTAAAAGGAGTATCCATGAGTTGATCAGGAGCGGCTACAAGCAAATCCTTAGTATTCATATTGACCTAATAAATATTTCAATATAAACCACTAAAATTACTAATGATTCAAGAGCCAAAACAAAATAATGAGAGGAACTTTGCACCCAACTTCATAAAAATTCCTAGATCGAAGATCTAAAATTGTGAAAGGTACAAATGTAAGTACTTACCGAATTGAATGTCAACTTGTGAAAGGTACTACTTTTCATAAGAATTTGGTGACATGGTGGTGAAAGTGCACACTGAGCACTATTATGCTTGCCACTTACCGAGAGCAAATTAAAAGTTTAGGGTGAAGTTGAATTGGAAGCTAAAGAGAGAAGATGGACCGATGGAGTAGATTTTTTTTGGAAGCAGGATAAGAATTAGGACGGCCGGCGACGATCAGCCTTCAGTCATAGAGCGTCCGAGCGGACGAGGTCACGGAGTTCCAGATCATAGTCCCAGCTATCATCGGCAGGGCAGCAGTACGCAAGTCGTGCAATTCTGTCAGCAACTGCGTTTGAACCCCTAAAATATGACGAATAGCAATATTAGTGATAGATTGGATATTTAAAATCGTATCAGCCATCAAGAGCTCGATGTTTCACGGGCACGTCCAGTCACCCAGGAAAGCTTTTATGACGATCAAACAGTCTCCTTCGATCAGAAGGTTCTGAATACCCATTTGTTTGGCCCTAGCAACTCCGTTGTGGAGTCCTGAGGCTTCCACAAACACCGCAGAGGTATTGTTGCATGTGCCCGAACCTAAAGAAATTAGATGACCTAAATGGTCCCGGATGACGAACCCAAAGATGCTATCTCCCGATTGTCGAAATGAACCATCAAAATTTAGTTTGTAATAACCTGTCGGAGGTTTGGTCCACCTTTGATCCGCCCTCTTTATATTTGGGCGAATATTTCCTTTTCCCCTTTCTGGGATTCGGTTATTTGAAATTGGATTAGCACTTGTATTGTCGAAACGATCCTTCCAATTGGAGAGGGAAGTTTGACAGAAGATTGTTATTTCCCTAGCAGAAGGAGATTTACTGTTATTGAATAACTTTTGGTTTCTAAAGAACTAGATACCCCACCAAGCAAACTCTAGTTTGATCATAATATCCTTCGTTACCATATCATAAATTGAGCAAAGCACACTGCTTGGTTTAGTCAGTGCGTCAAGGTGATGCATGGGTGGCAAAGCAATACGAAGGTCGGAGAGTAGGTCCAATGTCATTGGACATTGTGTTAGAAGGTGTAAAGTAGATTTTGTTGTGAAGTCACAAAAGCAGCAACCCGACGGAACCGCAGCATGGCATCTTTGCAAACGTTCCGTCGTGGGGAACCCATCTCGAGAAATTTTCCATAGGAAGTGTTTGACCTTTTGTGGTAGGTCTAGTTTCCACAACCAGTAGCAATCAAACTTTATGTTTTCATCTATCGGTTTTACAATTGAAGTTGCCGAGGAGATCGAGAACCAACCGTTTTTACTTGGTCCCCAATAGAGTCTGTCCGGTAGAGAATTTTGCGGTATTAGTGTTTGAATTATATTTTTTATGACATTTGGGTGTAGGATATTCTGCAAATCCTCTTGGATTTTTGGAATATTCCACTGTTTGTTACCTGTGATGAAATGATGAATCGAGTAGTTAGCAGCTTCTTCACTGACAGGTGACTGAATTTCGTTTAGTAAGGGGGTATTTTTAACCCAGTTGTCCTTCCAGAATTTAAGCGTTTTCCCGTCTCCAATCGAACAGTGTAAGCCTGGTTTAAACAGATGTCTAATAGGCATCAGCTTGGCCCATTGCCAGGAAGTATTTCCTTTTTTATAATCCATGAGCGGGGATAGCTTTAGGTATTTAGCCGAAATTACCCTGACGCAGATATTATCTGGTTCCGCAATTATCTTCCAAAGTAGTTTCATTTGTAAGGCTATGTTCATAGTTTCTGCTTTGTATATGCCCAAACCACCTTGCATTGTATCTGTGCAGATTTTGTCCCAGCTAACAAGCTAAGTATAAGTCTCATTTTTGTTCCAAAAGAAACGTCTACAAATTTTGTCAAGTTCCCTCAGTATTGACTGTGGAAGCATAAACGCTTGCATAAGGAAAAGAGGTTGAGCCCTTAGGTTGGATTTAATTAGAACTCTACGTCCTTCGGCCGAAAGAGTTGAAGCTTTCCATTTCGAAAGTTGTTTTTGAGCTTTCAAAATATCATTAGCAAAAGTATCGCGATTAACCCTGCCATTTATAATTGGACAACCCAGATATTTTTCCAGATTATTTGTTTGTGGTATTCAAAGGGTGTTAGAGATGGTTTGGATTGCCGCTGTCGTTGTCCCCACGGACACTTGGAAGCTGGATTTATGCAGATTAACTTTCTGACCCGGAACGAGGCAGAAACGATGAATTATGTTTAACAGATTGTGACACATAGTTTGGTTCGCTTTACCAAACAACAAGATGTCATCTGCAAAAGCCAGAAATGGAATTTTAATTCCCGGGTTACCCATAGAAAAGCCAATGTCCTTTTATACAGCTGCTTTGCAACTTCGGGTTCTGGCAAGTACCTCTGCCACTAAAATAAATAGAAAAGGTGAAAGAGGATCACCCTGCCTTAGGCCTCTCATAGGTTGGAATGGGGTCGATGGTTCATCGTTAATGAGTACAGAATAAGTAACTGTTTGTACAAACTCTTTAATCCAAATTATGAATTTATCGTCAAAGCCGAATTTTTTAAGGACAGCAAATAAAAAAGGCCATGGTTGACCTGTCTTAGTAATTTTCTGGAATGGAAAAAACTTTTCACCGCTTTAATGACTGAAGGGCCGACGATGTCCCAGTAAGTCTGGTAGAAACCATCCGGCATTCCGTCCGGTCCAGGAGTCTTGTCTGCTTTAATTGTGAATAGCGCGTTCTTTATTTCTGCGTTTGTCACTGAAGCTGTGAGAAATGCATTCGTGTCATCTGAAATTTCGTTGTTGATAATTTCCAGTTCTTCATGGAAAGTGGCCGGTTGGTTATTTGACGATTTAAAACGAGCTTGGAAGCTAGATTCGAATTCACGTCTAATAGATGAATGATCAGATAGATACAAGCCGGATTCCGATCGAAGGTGTTTTATAGCTTTTTTACCTCGTTTGCCCGAGGCAATTCTGTGAAAATAAGCTGAGTTTGTATCCATAGATCTTGTGTGTTTAAGTTTTGCTCTTTGGCTCCAGTACCGTCTTTGGAAATCAAGCATTCTTTCCCTTTTGCTTTGCAGTCTGCTGTGACGTAAGAAGATATCCTGACTGTAATTGTTAATTAAGATATTTTGAAGGTGCAACAGTTCCTCATCTTTTTGGTAAATTTGTTTATGAATATTGTTAAGGTTTTCCTTATGCCACTTTTTGGCTAATTTCTTCAGATGAGATGTTTTTTTAACTAATTTAAAGAAAAATGATCCCTGAGGATTTATTCGCCAAGACTGTTTGACTACATTTTGGAAATCTGATTTGGTAGTCCATGCCAGCTCAAAACGGAAGGGTTTGTTTTGGGTATGTTTCTGGTTCCGCAGACTAACAGAGATGGGTGCATGATCCGAATTTGTGAAAGGGTGTATTCTAACCCTCAGACCATCATACTGAGCAATGATTTCATTTTGTGCTAGTAGACGATCTAGTTTAGCGAAGCTATTATTTGGCATGCCAGTTTTTTTCGCTGCCAGGTATAATGTCCACCATGAGTGGGCACATCGTGAAGGTTTAGAATATTCGAAATGTCATGAATTCAGGTAACACGAGATGGAGCAGGTACAATGTCGCCCAGTTTGTCAGACGAAACCGCAATTTCATTTAGGTCACCCATGATACAAAACGGGGTATTTATGTTTGAGGTGTACGCCGTTATAGAAACCCAGAATTGTTGTTTTGCAGCAAGGTTCGGAGGCGCATACAAAAATATGATGCCGAACGAGAAATTTAAAGCCTCGTCATGATATTGAATATGAATAAATCTCTGATTGATGGAAATAAGCGACAGTTGTCCTTGATCGGGTGAGGGCTCTTTCCAAAGCAGACAAATTCCTCCAGAAAAGCTAATAGCCGGGTCGAAAGCAATATTAGAAAATCCATACTTCTTCCAGCAGAAATCCGGTGGAGGTAAGTTAGCCTTGGTCTCTAAGAGTGCTAACACATTGATATAATTATTTTTACAGAATAGTTACGTATTAGTCCAAAAGTTTCTTTTTTTTTAATACTGCAGTAGTTCCAGGTGCATATATTCATGGGAAACCATTTGTTAAATGTGATTGTATGATAAGATTAATATAATTGGTCAAATGTAGTTTTTTGTTAAGGATTTGTATTAATCTGGGTTATATTTTAGTATACCGAAATAATGTAATCGTTACAAGTCTCTGAATTTTTCTAAAATTAAAAACGACATTGTAATGTAAATACATGATAAAGTTTTGTCCCTGCTCTTGAATTCGGAGGGGGAAGGGTGCAATCATAATGACCTGAACTCTAATAAATGTGTAGAAATCACCCGTCATTTTTTGCCAAGAGTGAACTAGATAGGAAGGAAGTTCCCTATGAAAGAAAAACATAAGCAAGTTCATTGATATTGTGTAAACACTAACATGGTGATAAATTTGAGCTGTTGTATTTACATTTACCAATTTTCTCTCTCTTCCTTCTACCAATTTTCAGCCCACGTTTAGAATTCTCAGCACACTTTTGAGAGCGTTTGTGAGCGGATTTGAGAGCTTTTTGAAGCGATTTCTTCGGCGAAAGTTGAGGAACGTTTAGTAAGGCTTTTGGGACACATTGTTGACATTATTCTCAGGTTTTTATGCAATTTGAATTTCTGATTTTTAGTTATTTCATGAATTTTGCAATGTCTACCATGTTTATGCGTGAGTAGTCGTCTTTTCTAGGGTTGGGGTGATCCCAACGATAGTTATGCTTGCAATTTTGCTATGAATTGATGAATTCATTGGTTCTTATCTATTTTATATGCTTAAGTACTCAATGAAAATTGGGGAAATTCCTTTTTTGCAATTGAATTGAAAGATTAAATTGTGAATTGGATAGTAATTAGGGTTTTGAACGCAAGTTTGATAACCTAATTAAGATTGTTAGTAAAGTTTATTAATTTGTGAAAATAAATTGATTACTTTGCTAGGGTTGATGGAAGTTGACCTATTTAATAGATAAAAACATGATTTTCATATGATTCATTGCAAGGCTTGCATGATTATCGTTGTGGGGATCCTTATGCCCTAGACTTTTATTATTATTAATTTTCCCTAAAAATTCCAGCAGCCCACAACCCCCAAAAATCTCTATATTTGTCACCTCTTCTCGCTATTCTTGCTCTTTGGTAACTAAAATTGAGTCACTGACTTTCTCCCTGCGGACGAACTTGACCCTACTATACTATAGCGGGGTTTCGATCTTATAAATTTATTTGATTGAAAATAAACCCTTCAACAAATTGGCGCCGTTGCCGGGGAGATTTCAATTGTGTCAAAGTTTTAGTTACTATTAGGGTTTGGGAATAGCCCATCCCCCTTTGCTTTTAATTGTGGTGTCTTTGTTTTTGTTTTTGGTTTCAGTTTATGCCATCGGAACGATCTTTGTTGTCGATCCCGAACCGGAACGCTCTTTCCATCGTAGACTACGAGAAGCCAGGACAATGGGAGACAACACAGGCAACAATGGAAATAATGGCAACAATGTTAATGTTGCTACAGAGATGGTTGAACTCCGTCGACAGATGGAGCAGTTTTGTCTCACTGCAGAAAGAGAAAGGGAAGCGACTGCTCGTCTGCAACAGCAGTTAGATGATATCCCAAGGAATGCAAAACAATATATGCACCCAGAACTGAGGGTGCTTGAGTCTGCAATTGTCCTCCCTGAGATTGAGCGCAACTTTGAGATCAAATCTCACTTCATCTCTTTAATTAAAAGATCTCAATTTGAGGGCAAAGCTAATGAATGCCCTATGCTTCATATCAAGAATTTCATTAATTTATTCGATACTATTGCTGCTGATAATATATTGTTAGAATACGTTCAATTAACGGCTTTTAAATGGTCTCTTGCAGGAAAGGCCCTGAATTGGTTGGAGAGTCTACCGCCTAGGTCTATCACTACATGGAAGGCTTTGTATGACTTGTTCATGACAAAATTCTTTCCACCGGCAAAGACAACGGAGCTTAGGAAGAAGATCACCTCTTTTCACCAATTGCCAGGAGAGACATTTCTAGAGACCTGGGAAAGGTTCAAGGAGTTGCAGAGACAATGCCCTACCCATGGGCAACCCGAGTATGTACTCCAAGAAATCTTCTTCCAAGCCATAAATACAGAGACCAAGACTCGATTGAACCTACACACCGATTGTGGGTTCCTTGAGATGACTCCAACTGATGCATGGGCTCTTTTGGACAAGCTAACGGAGTATGATGCTATGTATGGCACCCAAGAGGCTAGACCCTCAGGTAAGAAACTTTATGAGCCTCCTAATGAAATTGACCCTGATGTGCGTAGGCAATTCCATGATGATGAGACCCGACGCCTCAAGAAACAAGTAAGTTTTCTTTCTAGAAACCAACCTTGTTTAGAATGTGGTTCTCAATCTCATAATACTATAGATTGCGATAATATTAGCCAGGTACAAAGGGCGGAGCATTACGAAGAGGTAAGTTACATGAGGGGCCCTTATAGGCCTCCCAATTATAATAACAACTATGCAGGGAACAAAAATAACAATTATGCAGAGAGGAACAACCATTACCCTAATTGGGGTAACTATAGACAGGGCCAAGGGAGCCAACCTCCCCAAGATCAAAGGATTCCCCCATATAGGCCCCCTGGCTATCAAGAACCACCATCATGGGTACAAAAGCTTAAGGAAGGATTCAATGGGCTTCGTTCCGATGTGAATTCTCAAATTAAAGGTGTTCAAGCACAACTAGGAGACTTGGAAACATGGAAGAAGGAAGTGGAGTCTCAACTAGGGCACCTAGCGGCTCAAATCCCTCGACCTCAAGGGAAATTCTCGGGTCGTCACGATGAGAACCCTAAAGGGCAAATAGCTGCAATTCACCTAAGAAGTGGGAAGAAAGTGCCTGGATGCGAAAGCACGTCAAACGAGGAGGAAAACGGCAAAAACAGTATCCGTACCGAGGGCGTACCGACCCCCCAGGGTTGGTACCGACCCCACCTGCAGGTACGACGTCCTTTTCTTCTTTTTCTCCTGATTCCAGTAGCTGTACCGAGGTTGTACCGAGCCCCCCAGGGTCGGTACTGACCCCCCCCCCCCCCCGCAGCAGGTGACCCTCCTCTCTCCAGCACAGTCCGTACCGAGGGCCGTACCGACCCCCCTTCAACAGTAATGGATTCTTCTTTTGGGCCTATTTCATCCCCGAATCCGACGAAAGTGCTTCCATAACCTCCAAAAAAGGTAAAGGACACAACGGAAGGTAAGTTTCAAAGGTTTGTAAAGATGCTTCAAAGTTTAAATATAACTATTCCTTTCACTGACGCTTTGAGTGAGATGTCTGCTTACACTAAGTTTTTGAAAGACATTTTAGCTAAGAAGAGATCCATGTCTGAGCTTTCTGACGAGGTCCGTTCAGTGAAATTCCCTGAGAAACTTGGAGATCCAGGTAAGTTTGTTATTACTATTGGTTTAGGATCTTACCGTTTCAAGGCTTTGTGTGATTTAGGTGCAAGTGTTAGCCTCCCTCCCCTTTCTATATGGTCAAAGACGAGCTTAGGAGCTTAGGAGCCCTAGAGCCCGTCAACATGAGAGTCCATGGCTAATGGCGCAGTAGTATCACCAACTGGGGTGATTGATGATGTTCCCGTCCGTGTAGGTAAGTTTTTCGTCCCTACCGATTTTATTGTTATGGATATGCCAGAGGATCCAGTGGTGCCCATCATTCTTGGACGACCATTCTTAGTAACTGCTGGAGCAATAATTGATGTTAGGAAGGGACTCCTAACATTTGAGATTGGGGATGACATCGTTGAGTTTCGCTTCAATCCAACGATGAAGGAAACCATGGACATGGTAGAGGTAAGCTATTTTGATTGTCTTGATTCTGCAGGCCCAGTCTCAGGTCTTCTGGCGGATCAAGAGGAAATCTATTCTTTAGAGGTCCTGGAAGCAATATTGAGGACGGATGAGGAAGAGCCCACACTTGTTCCAATCGAGCCTTCCCCAGAGCTTAAGCCACTTCCAGAAGGTTTGATGTATGCTTTCTTGGGTCCCAATTCTACTTTTCCTGTGATCATTAATGCGAAATTGAATGAGGAAGAAGTAGAGAAGTTACTTAATGTGCTTAGAACCTATAGGAAGGCTATTGGTTATTTTTTGGATGATATCATTGGAATTTCACCTTCTTTGTGCATGCATAGAATATTCATGGAGGATGATCATAAGCCAACCATAGAACGTCAGCTTAGGCTTAACCCAAATATGCAAGAAGTAGTCAAATCTGAAAATTTGAAAATGTTAGATGCTGGAATTATTTATGCTATTTCTGATAGTAAATGGGTGAGCCCGGTTCATGTTGTACCTAAGAAAGGGGGAATGACTGTGATTGAGAATGAGAAAGGTGAGTTAGTACCTACTAGGACCACTACTAAATGGCGCATGTGCATTGATTATAGGAAGTTGAATAGTGCTACTAGGAAAGATCATTTTCCTCTTCCTTTTATTGATCAAGTTCTTGAGCGTCTAGCACAACACAATTATTTTTGCTATTTGGATGGCTATAGTGGTTTTTGGCAGATTCCCATTCATCCGGATGATCGGGAGAAGACAACTTTTACTTGTCCTTATGGAACTTTTGCTTATAGGAGGATGTCATTTGGGCTCTGTAATGCCCCTGCAACTTTTCAAAGGTGTATGATGGCTATTTTTTCTGAGATGATTGAGGATATAGTAGAAGTGCTTATGGATGATTTTTCTGTTTATGGTTCTTCTTTTGATTCATGTCTTGCCAACTTGAGTAGGGTGCTAGAAAGATGTGAAGAAACTAAATTGGTACTTAATTGGGAAAAATGTCACTTTATGGTTCAAGAGGGAATTGTTTTAGGGCATTTGGTTTCAAATAGGGGAATTGAGGTAGATCGTGCTAAAATTGAATTGATTGAGAAACTACCTCCTCCCTCCAATGTGAAAGATATTAGGAGCTTTTTAGGACATGCAGGCTTTTATCGGAGATTCATTCAAGACTTTTCAAAGATTGCTAAACCTCTAACTAATTTGCTTATGAAAGATGTAGCCTTTGAGTTTTCTGCAGAATGTCTTGATGCATTCAACAAGTTGAGAGAAGCCCTTATTTCCGCTCCTATTATGCAATCGCCCGATTGGAACCTTCCCTTTGAGATCATGTGTGATGGTAGTGACTATGCTGTGGGTGTCGTGCTTGGGCAAAGGAAAGACAATAAGCTTCATGCAATCTACTATGCAAGTAAGACACTCGATGAAGCGCAAAGTAAGTACACCACGACGGAGAAGGAATTCCTCGCCGTGGTATTTGCCTTTGAAAAGTTTCGTACTTATTTAGTAGGCTCTAAAGTCATTGTTTATACGGATCACGCAGCGGTAAGGTATTTGATGACTAAGAAGGATGCCAAGCTTAGGCTCCTTCGGTGGATGCTTTTGTTGCAGGAATTTGATTGTGAGATTAGGGACAAGAAAGGAGCGGAAAACTCGGTGGCTGACCATCTGTCTAGGTTGCCCTTAAACCACCTGAAGGAGTCCGAAAATGAAGTGCCAATCAATGACTCCAGCCCAGACGAGAGCCTCCTTAAGCTCATTCGCTCCGATTCGGTGAGTTCCGGTGAAGATTCCTTTTATACCCCTTCTTCTTCTCCTATATCTTGCCATATTTATGCCGTTAGAGGGTCGAGGACCCCTTGGTTTGTGGATTTTGCTAATTATATTGTAGGGGGAGAAATCCCTAAGGATTTGACCTCGCAAGCCAAGAAGAAGTTCCTCCACGACGTCAAACACTACTACTGGGATGAACCTTACTTGTTCAAGCAAGGAAGTGACCACATCTTTAGACGTTGTGTGCTGGATGAACAGATTGAGAGCATCATCAAGCATTGTCACACCCTTCCGACGGGTGGCCACGCAAAAAGCTTCAAGACCACGGCGAAGATTCTTCAAAGTGGCTTCTATTAGCCTACCTTGTTCAAGGATGTACATGCTTACATTGAAGGTTGCGATGAATGCCAAAGAGCGGGAAATATCACTTGGAGACATGAGAACCCTCTCACCGGAATCCTAGAGGTTGAACTTTTTGACGTATGGGGTATTGATTTTATGGGGCCCTTTCATTCATCAGGGCCTTATAAATATATCTTGGTAGCGGTCGATTATGTTTCTAAATGGGTTGAGGCAATAGCTACACGTACTAATGATTCTAAAGTTGTAGCTAAATTTATGAAGACTAACATATTTCCCAGGTTTGGAGTCACAAGGGTTCTTATTAGCGATGGAGGATCTCATTTCATAGAAAGGGGCTTCGAGGCTCTTTTGGCTAAGTATGGGGTGACTCATAGGGCGGCAACACCTTATCACCCTCAAACTAGCGGCCAAGTGGAGGTTTCAAATCGGCAAATAAAGAGCATCTTAGAGAAGACGGTGTCGCGCTCACGAAAGGATTGGTCATCTAAGCTAGATGATGCACTTTGGGCATATAGAATGGCGTACAAGACACCATTGCGCACAACTCCCTACAACTTGGTTTATGGTAAGTCTTGCCATTTGCCCGTCGAGCTTGAGCATAGAGCTTTATGGGCTCTCAAGGAGCTTAACATGGACCTTAATGCGGCCGGAGCAAAGAGATTCATGGACTTGCAAGAATTGGAGGAGTTGAGGCTCAAAGCTTGTGAAAACGCCGAAATCTACAAAGAGCGCACCAAGAAGTGGCACGACAAGAAGTTGGTCCCAAAGACCTATGAGGTAGGTGATAAAGTTCTTCTTTTCAATTCTAGATTGTGGTTGTTTCCAGGGAAGCTTAGATCGAGATGGAGTGGGCCATTCATGGTTCATCATATCTATCCCCATGGAGCGGTGGATCTAGTTGATGAAGGAGGAGCCACATTCAAGGTCAATGGCCACCGACTCAAGAAATACTATGATAGAGTGGATCCGGAGGAAGAAATAAGAGTTACTTGGGCTCTTACAGCATTGGAATGAAGATGAGGTAACCACGTCAAGCTAACGACGTTAAAGGTAGCGCTTACGGGAGGCAACCCGCTTTAATTCCTTTTCTTTCTAAGTTTTATTTTGAGTTTTTAAATTTTAGGATAGGTAGGATAGCTGGGGTAGAGAATATTGCACTAACCATGCAGGTCTTAAGAGGAAACCACTGCGAAAACTAGCGAAAAACGAAAAAAGAAGCTCAAAAATACCTGTACCGAGGTTGTATCGAGGCTCCCTACCTCGGTACCAACCCCCCTGACGGACACGTAAGTGAATCTCGGAAAATAGAGAAATTCCAGTAGGCATACCGACCCCGTACCTTGCCTCGGTACCGACCCCCTACCATTAAAAAAAATCAGAAAATCGAAAAAAAAAATTATCTTTTATTTTACCTTTTTCTTTTCTTCCTTTTTATTTCTTTTCTTTTTCTTTTCTTCCCTCTCTTTCTTTATTTCCCAGACCCAGCCCCGTGTCCCGACTTCTCCACCCTCGGTTCTGAGACCCCACAGCCCAGCACCCTCCTCTCTCGGCGCCTCCCACGCCCACCACGAGCCACCTCGGGCCACACCACCACCACAGCTCGAACCCCCATCCCCAGCCGCACCCAGCGAACCCAGACTTGGCGTGGTTCGAGCCCTACAGCCCTCACACCGAACCCTTCTCTCCCATTGTTGTTCGATTTCTGTTGGCCTTCCACAGCCTCCACGAGCCACCTCCGGCCACACCACCACCACAGCTCAAACCCCCATCCTTGGCGCACCCTCCGAGCCCAGCAGCACTCTGGTTCGAGCCCATCCGAGTCCCCACCGAACCACTTTGCCAAAAATCGCTGTTCGACCTTTTGGTTCGTTACAAGTTCGAAAATCCCAATTTTTCTTCCTCTTTCCACTCAACATTGGTATGATTTTTTACCCTAAACTTGTTTATTTCAATTATTTTGATTGATTTGATGATTTGGGTTGAGATTCAAAACCTAGGATTTGAATTAGGATTGAAAATTGGGGCTTTTTACCGAGGGTCGAATTGGTCGAAATTGATGATGTGGTTGTGTTGTTGAGTTGATTTGGAGCATCTTTCGTGTTCATAGCATTGTCAAATTGATTATGGATTGTGAGCCAATTGGATATTATGTTTTTCTTGCGATTCGTTTCAAGTTTCGACTTTGATTTGATTTTTATGCTTTAGGATGATTAAGTTCTTCTAATTTAGCATAAAAATTATATCTTTGCATGATTTAAAAATTGCGAGCAAGTTATATATCCATTGCATATTTAATTGACTTGTTTTGAACTTAAGTATGGGGTTGTGACGGATGAATTGTGTATAATGAGTTGTGCATTACTTATATTACTTTTCTTGGGTATATTGTTGTATGATTAGGGGATGCCTTAGTGCTCTACATGATATTACATTATATATATTGTTTCCCCTTTTCATATAGTCTAGGCTGAGCATATATTTTATATATAAGTAGTGCATTATATTTATTCTATATGGTGGTGAGTTTGTATGCATTTGAGTTCCTTGGATATTTTCAAGAATGCACTTATTGTTATGTGATTTTATGTTTGCACATGCTTTATATGCTTATAGGATTTATTTAGTGCATCTTATTTCTTTTGTGTCTACTCGGTTATGTAGATATGTATGGCTTGATCATAATTGACTTGGTTTTATGATTATAGAAACATATTTAGCTTGAGTTTCTTTTCTTTGTTTCAGGAATATCTTCCGTTCTAAGAGCAAAAGGGTTAGGGAGTCATCTTCTATGGTTACATTGGATGACCTGATCATCTATGACGCACGTCAGAAAAAGGAGTACAAGGACATCCTCAAGAACCACAAGCTTCGAGCTCGGTGGTATGACCCTATAGATGGAGTGAGTCTGGGCATACAGGATGACATAGTGGAGGCCTTTTCCTATTTAGGCGCCACGTGTCTATTGGATCCTGTCCCGCGCTTCTACCCAGCCCTCGTTCCTGAGTTCGTGGCTACTTTGCAGACGGACGTCAATGTGCCGGATTTTGAGGGCCCTATTACATTCCAGCTAGGGAATGAGATTCACACATTCACCTTGCAGCAGTTCAACGCTCTGTTGGGATTCCCCAACCTTGTGGAGCCTTACAACGTCGTCAGCTGCAAGGCTTTAGATACATGGAAACTGATCACCGGCACGCCCAGATGGCCTGAAAGAGCTCTTCCAGGTAAGGATATCGCGAACCCTCTTTTTCGCATTATCCTTAGGATTTTTGGTAGCACTATATGGGCAAAGAAAGAGCTTTCTAGGCCTACAAGGATGGAAATTGCTTGTTTAAGGGGGGTGTTATTCGAGATGGAGACGCCCCTAAATTTGGGTTATGAGTTCCTTGCACATGTTAGAGATTACATGAAGAACGCCGATGAGATTTGGCTTGGTGGTATGATTGTGCTTTTGGCCAAGCGCCTACAAGTTGATCTAACCAGATACAAGTCTACGGCTACTCAGCTTATAGACATTGCTTATTTGACGAGTGCTAAGGTGATCACGAGGAAAAGGGATAGATACTTTTCTACTTTTCATGGTTATGATGTTGAGATTCTCAGGCAGAACTTGGACTTGTTGTATGTACCGAATTGGCACAACACTTGGGATGAGGAGTATCGTTCAATCTCAGAGGTCATTTTGGGAGATCCTCTAAGACGCCAGCGATCGCCGAGGTATCCCCATCCAGATGACACATTAGGTATAGTGGTTCACCAGCCGGAGCATACTGAATTCATGGATCATGACGCCAGGCCTAGTGGCCACTACTTTTCTGATGACGCTGGTCCGAGTAGGACTTCTACATAGCAATCTTCTTTTGATGATATCATGCGCGAGCTGCAATATCTGAGATTAGGCCAAGAGAGCTTGCAGGAGAGCTTGCAGGAAGGGCAGAATGTTCTAAGGGGTGAGTTTACACGCCTGAATGAGAGGATGGACCTACAGGAAGCACGCGCGTCCTCTTTTACATCTTGGGTATCCTCTCTCTTCCCACAGAACCCATACCCACCGCCGCCGCCGCCCTCTGAGTAGAGTTTCTTGATTTCTTCAACAACTTCTGCATCTTGTTTTTGTGAGTTTCTGAGTCTTTTTCCTTTTACTTTGATTTTCTTTTGACAGTGGGGACGCTGTCTATTTTTAAGTATGGGGTGGGGGATTCAGAAAACTTGTGTGTCATTATTTCTGAGAATTGTTCTTCTATGTGTTGTTCTGCACTTCATTTTATTTGGATTATGTTATGCATTCATGTTTAAGTCTTATGCACTTTAAGTTTTAAGTCCTTAGTCATATTTTAATTATCTTAGTCTTGCTTTAAGTGAAAAAAAAAACAAAAACAAAAAACAAAAATGTCGAAAAAATAAGAAAAGAGAAAAATGCATGTTTATTTTATGTGTTAGTTTTAGCTTTATACCCTAACTTAGAGGTCCTATGATGATAAATAATGGCTGACGTGATGATATAAGTCCCATAGCATAATACGGTTAAGTAACATATTTGAGCATGTATGATCTAAGTTCTTAGGCATGACTGAAGTCCAACAAAATTTTTACCTAGTGAGAATTTTAGCCTTATATGGATAACATAAAAATCCCTTTGCTTTCTTGAGTGAGTTACTCTTCATATGTATATTATCTCTGAGTATTGCGATGGTTATCTATTTTTCAATGCCAATATATATATAAATTTGATGTAAACGAGAATTAAATGATGGAGGCACCTTTTGAGCCAATTTTATCCTCTCTTTACCTACCCTACATTATCTCTGCTTGAAGCCAATAATTAGCCTGAGACCTTTATATATTATATAAGCTCCACAAAATTATTTCCTAGCCGAATTGAGCCTGACCCCATTTGGGAATTAAGACTTAGAGTTGGTTGGATTAATGATTTAGTGGAAAGATTGAGCTTATGTTTTGGTTCAAGTGAGAAGAATTTTGAGTTTATGGAAGCATGGGCTGGTTTTATTTTTTTTTATCTTGCTACATATTATGTAAAAGAATTTTTGGCTCACATTATAAATGCACTATTTTTATTTTATTTTATTATTTTCGTTTTAAAAAAAAAGAAAAGAAAAGAAAAAAAATCAGAAAAAAAAAACAGAGAAAAAAAGGTGAAGTTATTAGTAGATGAATAAAGTGCATGAGCCAAATAATTCTTATTTATTTTCTTTTATGCATGAGTTGTATTATTGAGAGGTAGCTAGAGTTGGAAAAAGGGTTGAGGTCTTCATGAGATATGTTGATGAGTTTGGTTGATTCATATTATTGAGAATTATGGTTTGGTTGAGTTGCGGTGAAGATTTAGGAGTCTTGATTGCCGAACTTTATTGAGCACCACATAGCCAAATAATTTCATGCCCTTTATTTTATACCAAACCCCATTACAACCCCGCCGAATGGAGACTTCTTTGAAGTTCTCCATTGAGCGAAAGACCTCCTGATAATTTTTGTTTGTATTAGCATTAATTGGCTGCGAATTTGGTGATATAAGTTTCAATATTTAAGAGTTTTTGCATTTGAATTTGAGTTGAGAGTTGTTCTTAAAGCCTAAACACATGAGAGCGAGTGAAACACTTTCCCCTGTGAGGTTGGATGGATAAGCATGCAGGCTACTTGATCACTCATGTACATGCTAGGACGTTTGTCTACTTTATTCATGTTGCACTAAATCGAAAAGGCTAGTGCGTAAAAAGTATGTTTGTGGGATGAAAGACTCATGTTTGGTTATTGCTTGAGGACAAGCAAGTCTAAGTATGGGGTATTTTGATGTGCATGTTTTTAGTCATATTTTTCCATATACATTAGTGTTAATATAAGTCTTTTTCATTGGTTATGCATTGGGTTTAGTGTCTTTTGCATAGATTTTCATGTTTCATAAGAAATAGATGTCTTCACTAGCTTTTGTGTGATTTACAGGATGTTTGAAGCTGTTTTTGAAGAAAATTTCAAGAAAGAAAAGATGCGTAAAAGAATAAGGAGCGCATAGAAAAAAGAACGGAAGCAATCAGAGTTCAAACAAAGGAGATATGGGTGTTTTAATGATTTGTACCGACCCTGTACCGACCCCCTGGGTCGGTACCGAGGCATAATCTGACAGAACAAGCCAATCTGAGCAACAGTAGTCATACTGACCCTAACGGGGCTCGGTACCGAGGTGGCCCGGGTCGGTACAGGCTCTTTGGCGGACTGTTTTTATCCAAATTTAATTATTTTTACCTCTTTCCTTAGATAGACTTTAAATAAAAGTGTTATATTTCCTATTTCCTAATTAGGTTTATGGGTTATTAAGTATAAATAGAATTTTTAGGGTTCGGAGGAGTCTCTCTCTTCCTTCTACCAATTTTCAGCCCACGTTTAGAATTCTCAGCACACTTTTGAGAGCATTTGTGAGCGGATTTGAGAGCTTTTTGAAGCGATTTCTTCGGCGAAAGTTGAGGAACGTTTTGTAAGGCTTTTGGGACGCATTTTTGACATTATTCTCAGGTCTTTATGCAATTTGAATTTCTGATTTTTAGTTATTTCATGAATTTTGTAATGTCTACCATGTTTATGCGTGAGTAGTCGTCTTTTCTAGGGTTGGGGTGATCCCAACGATAGTTATGCTTGCAATTTTGCTATGAATTGATGAATTGATTGGTTCTTATCTATTTTATATGCTTAAGTACTCAATGAAAATTGGGGAAATTCCTTTTTTTGCAATTGAATTGAAAGATTGAATTGTGAATTGGATAGTAATTAGGGTTTTGAATGCAAGTTTGATAACCTAATTAAGATTGTTAGTAAAGTTTATTAATTTGTGAAAATAAATTGATTACTTTGCTAGGGTTGATGCAAGTTGACCTATTTAATAGATAAAAACATGATTTTCATATGATTCATTGCAAGGCTTGCATGATTATCGTTGTGGGGATCCTTATGCCCTAGACTTTTATTATTATTAATTTTCCCTAAAAATTCCAGCAGCCCACAACCCCCAAAAATCTCTATATTTGTCACCTCTTCTTGCTATTCTTGCTCTTTGGTAACTAAAATTGAGTCACTGACTTTCTCCCTGCGGACGAACTTGACCCTACTATACTATAGCGGGGTTTCGATCTTATAAATTTATTTGATTGAAAATAAACCCTTCAACACTAGCTGGTCAAACTAAGGACATCCAACGCTTGACTAAACACCACCTAGAAGGACCACTCCACAAAGCCGCTGACCTGCAACCAAAACAACACAAAGAACCAAGAAGAGGCAACCCAAGGCAATGTATACCAGTATAGCGATGGCAAACAGTAATCAAATGAGAAATTAAGAGTGAAAACAAAAAGACATAAACCAAGTACACATATATATAAAACTTCATAAGTAACAAGAGAACCCAGCTTTCATGGTTAAAAGCACAACATACAAACGGTAGGGAAAAGGAACGGATCATAGTAGTAGACAGCCTAGAAGAGAAAACAAAAGGAAAAGGGTAAAACTTTAGGCTGTAGATACAAGGAAACTTAGTAGTGCTAATGCTGAAATGAAAAGGATAGCAAAAGAATCCCTCCGGAATCAAGATATAATGACAGTTAAAATAAGCAAAACGATCAAATATATGTTGTGCAATCATGGGGAACTACATTTTTCGCTTCTTCAGATGGGAAGACGTCGAGTCATCCCTTAGGGTGTCACCACTAGGCCCCTGTTGAGCGGTTGCATCATCCGTAGATTTGAGCTAGAGTCTAGCCAGTCGACGTGACATAGACCTGGAGGTCGAAACCAACCTCGAGGACTGCAGGGAGTCCTCAGAAGAGGCCCTAGTCGACCTAGCAACAGGTACAGCAACTTGTCCAGCATCAGAAGGATTGTCAACCTCCATGGAAGAGTTCACAGCTCCTGGAAGTGCCGTCACACCCTTTACAGCAGCCTCAGTAACAACCTCAGGAGTGACCTCGCCCGTCCAACCCAAGGATTCATCATTAGAAGCGGGAAGAACCACCTCAGCCAAAGTGATCCCAACAGTAGCATTGTTCATACCTAAATCCACAGTAGGGGTGACAGTAAAGTGAAGGAATTCAACCACCACAGAATCCAGCCCAGTCATGTAGCGCTTATGACTCCTTTTGAAGTGGGCAGTATGGAGAGTGGCCCCTTTAGGTCCAACCTTGAACCACTCGGCATCATCGGAGGACCCCATTCTCTCCTGAGGAGGGAGAATATTAATCTTAGTAACAACAGATTTTATCACCTTTGCAGTACAATCCTCAAAGCCATGAGAGAACCCCCCCCCCCCCCCCCCCACAAAGGCCACATCCTTTCGGAAAATCCTCATACCAAATTCTGAGGTTAAGGGGCTGGGCAAATTCATCAGGAACAATGATACCCCCCACAAGACGATCAAGGTTAACATTAGCAGCAAAGCGGGTATAACCAACCCTAATTTTTTGATGAGAAAGCTTATCAAGCTTGATAAAGGTGCCCACCCTAAAACGCTCAAGGATATCGATCAGAGCCTCTCTACACATGAATTCAACAGGGAGATTTGGAATTCGGATCCAAATATCGACATGGGTAATATTAGATGTAAGAGGGCTAAAAGCTGGAAACCACTTAAGTAAAAAGAGCATAAAAGCGAAAAAGTGGTATGGACGACCATCCCAAACCCGATTGAGATTGACAATATTGTTGAATTTCACCTCAAAACAACCACAAGTTAGATCGACAATCATCGAAGTTTTGGCACAGAAGCGCCACTCAATGCGGAGCTTGAGAAGTATCTCCTCCCAGTCAGCAGAGCCACCAAAAAGACACCCGAGCAGAATGTGTTGATTAGCAATAAGAGATTTTTGCCTAATCTCAGCCAGCCTTGCGAAGTAAGCCGTCTGATCGAAGTCAGCCATAACTGACCTTGACGGAGAGAGGGGCTCGTCGATACCAACTTTAGCCTTCCCCTTGGCTTCAGAAGACAAACGAGAAGGGGGGGTTACATCAGCCATATCAGCCGATGAAGACCCAGGAGCCTTTTGGACAGAAGTAGATTTAGGATCAGCAATATCTTTAATTGTGGGCGCCTCAGTAGAATGGAGGGCATCCAAGAAGGTTTTCGATGGATCCATAGGGCAAGAGAAAAAAGAGAAAAACAAGTGTTGAGTAACAGTGGTACTAGAAAACCAGTAGGAGAATAAGAGGGGACGGTGAGTCCCAAAGCATCATGTGAGGATGATTATATAGGATCGGAGCAAGTAAGCAAAAGCAAATCTGGTTTGGTAATGAGTAGAGGGAAGAGGACTTACAGAGATCAGAGGTAGGCAACAGAGCGGAAAGCATGAGAGTAGACAAGACACCCGAAGCAACAACCAGGCACGCCAAGGGAGAATGCGACCCGCGCCGTCCAGCCACCTCAAGAACCCCTCCAATCTCATTAATACCCGATGGTAGGTCGAGCAGAGCCTGCAAGTGGAGGCTCGAGTGACAGGCCGAGTCCAATCAGAGGATAAAACCTCCCAATTGTTCACCTGGTTAGGGTTTGCTCCAAGTGGGGGAGCTTTTTGGTGCGCCGCCGAGTCACTCAAGGGGGCCACAAGCAGGAGTGAAAGTCGACCTGGGTAGGATGGGTTATAATTGGGGGGATAGAGGATCTGGTGATCTTTGGTCCGGGTGGAGGGTAATCGGCCATGGCGGCGATTTAGGGCTTCAGGAAGAAGAGGAAGGGGGCGCGTTATCGCACGTACTCTTAGGGTAAAAAGGGTTTCCATTTTTCAAAATTGTCCTTTTTAACTATATGAAAGGTGTGGAGGGACCGATGGAGTAGATAATCACGGCACATGTCCGTGTGAAAGGTCTTTTTTTTAATGTAAAAATTGAATGTTAAATGGATGATAATTAAGTCATAACTTGATATGACTTTTAGACTTTGGTCAAATCATGAGATTACATATTTTCTTTATCAAAATAAAATATTTTTATTTTTTAAATTAGAAAGTGATAGGTTTGGTATGATATGATTTTATATAAAGCTAGAGGAAACAATTAAAAATATCATTTTCTTTTTCTTTTTTTTTTGGTCCAAATGGTGGGATTTTAAATCCCTATATTAGGTTGAAAGATAAATATCATTTTCTCAAACAAAAATATTAAGTATGGAGATATATAAAGAGAAGTTCGTAAAAAAAAAGGATAAGAATATGTTATTAGTATATACTCCCTCTATTCGATAAAATAGGTCGTTTTACTATTCACACAACTTTTTAGGGGATAAAAATTATATAAAATATTAATTTTTTATTAAAAAAATTAACAATTTCATATAGTTATTATTAATAAGTACGAACTTGTTAAAAAAATTATAAAAAAAAGATGGATATTTTATATAGTTTTATCATCATAAAGAAGAGTGCGTGAATAGTAAACGACGTGTCTTGCCCAACGGAGGGAGTATGTAATATTAGAATAACATGTTTAACTAGCACTTATATAGGTTGCTTTTAATGTAACGACCCGGGATTATGATTCCCAGGTTACGTTTCGAGGGATGAAACCCCTCGATGGGATCTTGCGCTCCGAATACAGGTTGAAGGTTTGAAATCCAATATTAGTGTTTTCAAACTGGGATTTCATACCGAAAACCGAAGGGACCGTTGGAATCCCCGGGGAAATCCCCTGTACCTGTCCTAAGTCTAAAACACGGGAAATTCATTTGATTATGCAAACAACGGAAATCCAAAGTAATACATAGAGTACCTCGGCAGAGCCGGGTCAAAACGGAGTATAAGGTACGAAATCCCAAAAGTGCTAGTCTAGTGAAGTCAAATGTCTCAAGCTCTCACTCTCCGTCATGCAAAATAACCCGCTCAAGAAGGCAATCATCATCAAAAATCACAGCAACGAAATACCTAAAAACATATATAGTGGGTAGGATCAGATCGATGCCCACTTACCTGCACCCCACATATAAGCACACATATACGCTAGTCCGAATATCATGCTTCTAATGCAAGGCAGTATTTTAAATCACGCAAGCATGCTAGCAGTTGTATAAATGTAGAAAGCGGTAAATGGGCCCACACAAAATGCCAAGTGGTATATCCCTCTCCTACCTCTACCCCCTTCCCAATAGGACGAAAACTGGCCAGTTCGTGAATGCATTCCATTTCCAATTCATTCTTATCATCATACTCGTAATCATCATCATGGGCGTAATAAAATAAAGTGTTGCTCATGACTCATATGACTCAGGACAAGACCCGATGGTACTAGGATGTCCTTTGACCCTAGCAAAGACTCTAGTTAACTTCACAGATAACGGTCGTTCTGTTTACAAACGCATAAAGAATGAGTATGCTCAACGTTAGTGCAACCTAGCATGATACTACATGGCATGCTGATCATGAATGCAAGCATCTAGTACATCATGCACATATAAGTAGGGATAGTCTCTCTTTCAATCTGAGTAAGCTTCGAAGAGACTTACCTGGCTAGCAAATCAGCAAAAGAAGAACCCGGCACGCAGCAAGCACAATAAGATAATATCACCTAGATACATAGCGGAAATATATGAGTCTACATCTAAGATACTCTAAGCATACATAGCACACACATCATACAATCGGATAGGTAAATAGATCGCTTCATCCACACTTGTCATCCCATCATGATCAACCAACTCATCAAATCATAACATCTCATCAGATAACAATAACTTCCCAATTTATAGCCAAATTCGCATGCTTATCATACCATACTTATATATATCTCTCATCATCAAGTATAACATTCGTAAGATATTACTCAAGCCATAACTCAATTCTACGATATCATGTTATTAATCACGCATACATGCTATTAGTCACTCAACCATATAATCATGCTATTTAGTCATCGAACAAGTTGGATTCCGATCCCAATTTAGTTCCCAAACCATTTCAAAATTCGAGTCAATTAGTTAGAAATTCCGATCCTTGAAAACGTTCGTCAAATTCCTTTTTGATTTAATCCGATAATATATTTGAAGTCCCTATTTTTTATAAGATCATAATATAATATATTTTAATCTCAAAATAATATTTTTATATTTTAAATCTCAATTAATATTATATAATATTTCAAATAACATTTTTATTTGATAAAATCAGCCTTCTTCAAATTACTAAAACCGAACCTTATTTTATAAAATTTACAAATGACCCCTTTTTATTTTGTTAAAACCCAAAATCGAAACCCTTATCTTATAACCCACAAAAATCCGTCCCTAATTCATTTAACCCACTAGACATTATTTAACACAGCCCAACATTTTATTCTTGTTAAAACAATGAATCTGGCCCACACCACAAAATAGGCCCAACCCTTTTCTTTTTTACCAAAAACCGGCCCTTTTCTTTTAAACCAGAAGAAGAGTAAGAAAAAAGAGTGGGTCCCACGGCTTGTGTGGCAGGTGAGGTGGAAAGGTAGGGTCCACGCCTTCTTCTTCTTCCTTGCTGCTCGAAAGAACAGGGAAGAAAGGGGGCTCTATGGCGTTCAACAAAACAGAAGAAGAGGAGGGATCTGGCCGGCGGCGATGGAGCTGGACTCCGGCCACCCGACACACACCCATGGAAACAGAAAATAAAAGAAGAAGGAGGAAGGAAGAGCTCACCGGGGGGAGTTGTCTCGCCGGAAACGGGGCTCGGGGAGTCGGCGTCCGAGGCATCGGGGGTCTGGTTCTCACCGAAATCTGCCTAGGGAGGGCGGAGGAGCGTTAATGCTTCACCTTTAGGTTGATAGGAGGTGAAAGGAGGAAGGACGAGAGGAATCGAGCCTTACCGAGGCAAAACGGAAAACAGGGCGCGAAGGAGGACGGTGGTGGCGCTCTGGCTGCTTCAGGCGGCTCCGGCTGCTGTTGGAGGCTTTGAGGAGGGAGGTGGGTGCTGCTGATGGTGCCTCGGCGAAGGAGGAAGCGGGTAGTGTGTGCACTGGGCTCCTCGGCTCGGCAAAACAAGGGCGGGGGAATGGAGCTGCGGTGGTGGGGTGGCCGGCGACGGAGCTGGGGCTCCTGCTGGTGGCGACGGTGTAGTGGTGGTGGTGGCTGTGGTGTGGAGTGTTGGTGGAAGGGAGGTGGTAAAAGAAGTTGCTTTGGGGGGTTTTGTTCTCTATGTTTAATAAGAGAGAGAGTTGGATGTGTTGTTTGAAAATGAATGTGAAGTGTGGGCAATGGGGAGCTGGTCTTTGGGCAAATTCAGAATGCAATAGTTAGGAGTGGCTAGGGGTTGTTTGTTTTCCAAATACGTGGGAATTAAAGGAAAGGAGGGAGGGAGTGGAGATAAGATTTTATTCAACTAAGAGGAGGTGAGTTGGAATGGATAAGGATGAGCGAAATAGGACGGAATTGTGATCCCGAGTCGGAAATTCGAATTTCCGACGTTTGGTTTTCCGAAACCCGCTCTCTCAATCAATTAGGTTTTTAAACCCGAAAGAATATCGTTATCCAAAAAAAATTTTCGGATCCCGAGAAAAAACGGAATCGATCCTAAAGGTTCAAGATTGAGTCGGAATTCGTTTTAATAGTTTCGAGTTTGATTTATTAAATTAAAACGAGTTTTTTCTTAAAATATCCGATTAAATCCGTTTTAAATTTATTTTAAATTTTCTTTTTTCGAAATTTAGGATTTTTAAAATCCGGGCCTTTACATTTAATACATACTTATATAACTTTGAAATTAATGATGATTGTTGAAGTTTTGCAACTACAAATAGTCATGAACAATGATATTCCGTATATAACAACCCAGAACATATGATTTTTTTTACCAGAACATATGATTTTTTTTACCATTTAATTAATCATATATAATCATACTAAAACAGAGATATGAAGTCTCCTCTAGTCTAATTCGTCTATGTGTTATTTTCTGTTTCAATCTTATCTAGATTTTTTGACACGTCAATTAATAATGATCCAATATATTTAAGTCATGCTAGACAATTATCTCATCTATTTTATGCATGTATCATCTCATATGTCCTTCTCATATGTTAAATGGTTACAAAATCTATCATTTTACCATGAGTTATTCTATAAATATTGTACCTTGAATTATTTTATCTTTAGTCATTAAGATTGGTTATTTTAATTCATTATATCTAATGATAAGATTTCTTTATTAATCAATAAAATATAATTATCAAAATATTTATATTAATTCTCATCCTTATATCTTAAATCGTTACAAAGCCTATTAGTTTTATGATTTCTTGAAAATTTTTATTAAAAATTTTCAAATAAAATATTTTAATCTTCACATAAAATTTAATATAATAAATATAATTTATCAACAAAAACGCGCAAAAGTGGAAACTAATAGTTCTATATATCAACTACCGATTCTATATTTCTATCAACTAACACCATAAGATATTATAAATATTGATTAACTACAAACACAATTTCGAATAATGATTTTCACCAAAAATTTTAAATAATGATTATTTTTTAAATAAAATATTGTAAATTTTGATTAACTACCACCATATTTTTTTAATAAATAGAATTAGATTACTATTTATAAATATTTAATTTATGATTTTAGAACTATTACTCTATTTTTTTTATATAAATCATAAACCCTAAATCCTAAAGAATTATTGGGTAATTCAAGGGTAGACCTGAACAGACCTGGGCTAACCCGCCCAACCCACCCGGGGGAAAATGCAAGCTTCGGTAGAACAATCAATGCCCTGGTAGGCCCACTGGGTTGGGCTTGGGCTGAGTATGAGGCCCAAGCAGGCCGGACTTATATATTAATATTATAATATATATATATTGATATTTTTATCATAAAACAAACTAATATATAAAATATCATTATCATAATACAAACTATATATATAATGATTTTTTTAGCATAATTTAGCTTCTTTGTTATATTATTGTCTTAACAGTGTGTGTATATGTGTATGTATGTGTGTGTATATGTATATATATTAGAGATTTTACATGCATTCACTCTTTACAATGCACACGTGAGAACATTTGTGAGTCATTGGATGAGTGTTGATAAATGGATAGAATTTAAACTAAAAATAAATTTTAAAAAATTCTTTTAAAAAAATTATTAGATATTCTCTCTATATATCTCATTCTCTCTCGCTGATTTGTTAAACACGATTGAAAATTTAAACGCTAAAAAAAGAATATTCATCTAAGTCAATATCATCCAAATATAGATATATTCAAATGAATATTCAAACAACTAATATTCATATTCATTTGAATATATGAATATACATATATTCAATCAAATGAATAGGGATGTTCAAATGAATCTTCATTTGAATGAAGAGCAGAGGTAATATTGGCCTAAGAGAGAGGCGAACTTCATTTCTCTCATTCAAATGAATATTTATTTGAATATATGAATATACCTATATTCATATTCCAATGAATATGGATATTCCTATGAATATATCAAATTATTCACATAATTTTAACGTGGAAGATTTGAGGAGAGAGAAATTTTTTAAGGCATTAAATTATTAATAAATATATTTTTAAAAAATAAAAAAATATCCATAAATATTAATATCAATCATCAATCTTATCCATTTATCAAATAAATATATTTTTAAGGCATTAAATTATTAATAAATAGATTTGAGGAGTGAATGCATTGGAAAGTTATTATATATATATATATATAATATTGTGTATATAATGTGTAATATACGAAGTATTATGTTACATATAATATATACATAAAGTATAAAAAAAGTATAGATTTATATGTGTTGTGTCTTTAATTGACTTTGCTTCTTGGATATTAGCTAAAAGGAAAATTTAGTTACATAATCGGTTATGCTATCGGATAGGATTTCCTCGTCCGAATCCTTTCCTAAAAAAAAACGCTAGGCCTGGTGGGTAGCCCGACCCGCCAACAAGGGCAGGCTTGAACAAGGTAGTAGGCCCAAAAACCGAGTATTGCCCAAGCCCGGTCCGGTACAATGGGCTACTAAAATATCGAAGGGTTGGGCCAAGCTCACCCGGCCCGACCAATGCTCATGTCTATTCAAGGGGATAGTGATTGGATCCTTAATACAGGGTCGGAGATACCCAACAAGGTCGGGGGCAGGGATCCCAGGCGGGGACAAGGATAGGGACTACTGGGGTATCTAATCCATTTGCTACCGGTGGAGACCTATATCCTCATCCCCTTCTCCGTCCCCATCACGAGGATTCCCCATGGAGAACGACCCCTCATCCCCATCCATGTCCCCGTCGCGGGGATTCCCCACGAGGAACGGGGAATCCCCATCACAGAGTTGAGATGTATTTTTTTCATTTGTTGGGCAGCCTGTGGTGCATCTAACAACTGTCCGCAATGAGTTGTGAAGACTTGCGGTATATCTAGTAAAAATTAACGAGGGTATAAAGACGTGGAAAAAAGAAAAGGATGGTAGAAGGAAAACGATCCTTTTAGTCCCGGAAGCGTTCGCTACATGGGCACCGCTAGCTACAATACAAGCCTCTCAAGGTGAGGCTAGTAAGTGTTGCTCCTTGCTTTAGCTTGCACTTCAGCGGCGCCTTTTGCCTTTACCATCACTGACTCATGGAATGAGTCACTATTACCCAGGAAATGGAAAAGGAATCAACCGAAAACCTCAAAGCAAGCAGCCGAGACGATATCGATTCTAAAAGCATGTATCCTCTGGATATAAGATATCACGTATGTCGACTAACTTGATAGCATTCAAGTTCTAAATATCCAAGTAAACCGATGGTATTGATTCTACAGCGCAAATGAGTAAATCGAAAGGCAGACTAAATGCACTGACTTACTGAGTGTTAAAATTCCAAATACAATGTCACCTTTCTATGCGCTATGTATGACAGTTTCAGTCTCCAGTCTCTCTGCTTACGACTTAACGGCCTTCCCTTGCTTGAAGGGTCCCTATTTTCCTTTACATCTGCCAACTTCCATACACAATTCCCTGTTTCTGGTTCAATTGAGTCTATAAAGAAAACGCCACTCTTCTCCTCGGATTTAGCCTCTTCATCTTCAACATATGACACTACCATTGGGAAGTCCTGGAACCTGTGGAGATCTTCTGGTACTCTCAGTAATCGTTCGGCACCTGGAGAAGATACCTTCAAGAATCAACACAGCACATTTACACGTCGGTGAGATATACTTTTGGTAATCTGCATCTCACTAACAAAGAAAGCATTGCAAAAGCAGAGGAGGCATTTACCTCAAGAGCAAGGTCATCAGGAATGTCGCCCCTTGACCCTTCTTCCTCTAAACGCTTCTTGTATTGTCGAGAGTAACTTTCAATTTCTTCTACAGTAGGGCATCCATATCTGGAATGGACAATCATATGAAGTCATGTTTCAAGAACTTTGTACCGAAAAAGCCAATCCAGATGCCCTTTTTTTTTCAAACATAACTATATCTAGTACAGTTCAATATAATTTCATTCCCTACAAGCACAAAAGATAAATGCAGAGTAGCAGATAATTCAAAGAACAGATCCATCTGTTAAATTATTCAATCATTTTGATCATCCAGATCAGAAAGGCAGAAAGTGGTTCCCATCTCTCAGACTCATAATGATCATAATATGGCAGCTCTTGAGAGGCAGTGAGATTTTCTCTTACATATTTGACAGATAAGCTTCACTGTTATATGAATATAAGCATGGGTCCAAAAAGAAATGGTAATTTGAGTAGACAATAAGAACATACTCATTTGATAGTTTGTCAAGTCTGACATAAATGTATCCTCGAGGAGAAACCTTAAAGGCAAACAAATTTACATCATCACTGAATTGGCGTAGGACTTCATGTGCAATGGATAGAACCTGATCACCCCAGGGGATGCTTTGTAGAACAATTCCACCACCATCGCCACCATCACCGATCTAAGATTTTGAAAATATATCATTTACCACATCAGAACAGAAGTACCCAAAAGAAGAGGCAGCAATGGAAAAAGATTCATAACATCTTAAAGTAGAGAGGTACCTGAGGTTTTGTCTCCTCCTCTTCTTCCCATTCAATAATATCAGACTCTGGCTCTATATTGTCTGAAACTATTTAATAACATTCTGTCAAGACATACAACAACTCAAGCCATGCAAGTTAACATTATGGTTACTAAGGCTGTGGACGCACTTGGTCGTCAAGAGAAAATGACATATTGGCAATTACCTTACCCGAAAGAACGGAAAAAAAAAATCCAACATTTGAATATTTATCCCTCCCTTCTTCGGCTTTCTGGGCTGATGGTGTTGTTTATTTGAATATCTATCCCTGTAGTCTTTTGTGTTCAACTGTACACTTTACTCTCTCTTCTCACACCCTTGGAAATTAAATTGCAAGAGTAAACACAATTTTGTATTCCGTTCCTTGTGCTATTGATAGATTTTTGACTTTTACCATTTACAATTTTTGTATATGACTATACCAACTTAAAAAAACTCAAGGAAATAAAATCACAATCTCTCTCCTAGAAAGCATAGATCAAAGTTGAAGGCATGCCCTTAAACCGAATAGAATATCTACACTCCTATAAAGCAAATAGGGAAGGTGGAACAGAAAAATACATCTGTAGCATAATACCCTCAAGCATAAAAAATCCCCAATCTTTGGCTTGCATTGGGCTATGTTATCCAGAAACTCCAAAGGATTCACGTGTACCCTCATGTGAAACTATGATAACTATAATGGGTTATGGGGATCATGATTCTTTGGCCCTCTATACGTTTTCTGCTCCTCATTTCCTTGTATGTTTCCAATGCCAAAACACTAATGGAAAAACACTATACCCTAAGTGATTAACAATACCACAAGATCCCAATGATAAAACAAAGGGCGGGTTTGGGAAGTCACACTGTAGTGGATGGGGAAGACCGCCTCCTGTGGTACAACACTAATTGAACCACTAAACGCTACCAACTTTGCAAAATATGTTCTAAAGATGAAGAGTAAAAAATTATCCGTGTATACTTCTACCTAGGACAATAATCAAACACATAGCGGACAATCAATTTCAGAGCGAAGCATCATGGAAGTGACATTTAAGGGCTCGTTTGGTATTGATATTGAGACGGGAAAACGATCCATCGACGCCATTGGAGTGGGTAGATGACCGATTGATTAATCGAATGATAAATCTCAGCCTAGAGGCTCAATTGATGAGTCCGAAGGTGAGTATTCTAGGCCTAGAAACCAACCACGAAAGGAGAAGGGTCGATTCGAAGGTATCTAGAATAGGGATTTGAATTGAGAGAGATTTGAGATTGGAAAGATGATTTTCTGTAATTGGTTAATCTGCAAATGCCTGAGGATGCGAGTACATAAAGGCAATGACGGGTTCACCCAAAATAGAACATTAAACCGGTTTGACATAGACCGGGTTAAACAAAATACTTAAACAAAAACCATAACATATGTAAACTCAAAATCCCTGTTACAGATCTCCCTTGTTGAAATGATCCTTGTCCTCAAGGATCGAAATTTGATCAGCTGAAACCTGCAACTTGTATCGATGACTTTATCTGCAAACTTGGGGCATTGTCCACCGGGGTCGAAGACGAAAGAAGTGGCATTTACTGCATAACGGAGCCAGAGATCCTGCATAGCAGTACTAACTAGCATCGCAATCAACATTTGACACTCCACTCTTGTTTCCTCTTCAGCCCGCATCTTCTCTAGTCTTATAGTATTTAAATCATTCTCAAGAGCAACTCCTAATAACAATGAATAATGTGGAGTGGGTAGATGACCGATTGATTAATCGAATGATAAATCTCAGCCTAGAGGCTCAATTGATGAGTCCGAAGGTGAGTATTCTAGGCCTAGAAACCAACCACGAAGGGAGAAGGGTCGATTCGAAGGTATCTAGAATAGGGATTTGAATTGAGAGAGATTTGAGATTGGAAAGATGATTTTCTGTAATTGGTTAATCTGCAAATGCCTGAGGAGGCGAGTACATAAAGGCAATGACGGGTTCACCCAAAATAGAATATTAAACCGGTTTGACATAGACCGGGTTAAACAAAATACTTAAACAAAACCCATAACATATGTAAACTCAAAATCCCTGTTACAGATATCAAGTTAACAAATCAAGAACAGCAATTGGATACAGTAAGACACAATTGATATCAAGTTAACAAATCAAGAACAGCAAGACACAATTGGATACAGTACGAGGACCTAAATTCAAAGTAAGAAAAATGCTAGTAGTGAAAAACCCTAGGACTCTTGCAGTATCAAAAAGGCAGGGAGAGAGATTACAGTGCAAACGGTCATCTCCAGCGCGGATAGGCTGCGGTTGTTGTTGGGAGGAAGCAGTAGTAGAAGAGAAAGGGCGAGGAGTAGAGAGAGAGGGAAAACGCCATAGGTAGGTTGAGGAAGGAGCTTGTGGTTTCAATGTAAATGGGAGAGGCGGGATTGTTGGAAAAGGGTTTCTTCGACAGAGAAGCGGACGGTAGGATTTGAACAGCAGCGTCCTCATCAGCTTCTTCTTCATTTCCGTCTTCGCAGTCACACAGTACACCAAAACCCTCGCCCTGCTTGCCCCTGCTTTGAATCAAACAAGTGCGCCACCCAAAACTTATAGACTCCCTCGGTCTCAAATTAAATGTCACTAGTCTATTCTACGGTTTCTACCCGGAGTTAGTCTAACCGTACGACGGGTTTTGTGTAATGGCCCGGTTATAAATATCTGAGTTGCGTTTCGAAAGTTGGATACCTTCGTTCGGATTTTGCAATTCAGATACGAATCGAGGTTTCAAACCTCTAAAAAGTCAGTATTTAAAGCGGGGATTTCGAACCCCAAAACAGTCGAAGAGTCATTGGGTACCCTTAACATGTCCTAAAAGCCTAGGTCGCGGAAATTCATTTGAAAATAAGCAGAAAACCAAAGTAAGGTACAACTTGCCACGAGGAGGCCGGGTCAAAACCAAGACAATAAAACACAAGTCGAAAAGTACTTAATTAGCGGGTTAGCCCAGTTCTTCGCATTCGCCAAGGAGTATTTCCCAAGTCATGAAAACATGGAGCAAGCATACCTAAAAACGATTTGTGCGAGCGGGGTCAGACCGAGACCCCCCAACGCACTCTGTCCCGCAAGCAACATACATATACGCTATACCTATAATAAAGATGCTCTAATGCAGTACGAAAATTAAAATCACACAAGCATGCTGACAATTTATATAATATGTAGAAAAATTGTAAAGACGCACAAAGAATGCCAACTGGCATATCCCTCTCCTACTCCGCCCCCTTTTTCATGAGCGGACCTGGCCAGTACGGTACCCATTCCATCATACATGTGTGCACATTATCATCATCATCATAGCATGCTCATCATCATATCATATCCTCGTCATATCATATCATCATCATATCATATCATCATATCATGCTCATGCCCGGTGGTACTGGGCTATCTCATCATCATGTTCATATATCGACGCTACTGACTCAGGGCAAACACGATGAGGCTGGGCTACCCTATGACCCTAGCAAAGACTCTAGGACTCCCAAATAACGGTCGTTCTATTCTCAAACACACAGAGTAACCGAATGCTCATTCATAAGTACAATCCTAGCATGATACTACATGGCATGATTTTAAATGCATATGAAGCACCTAGTATATCATATGATCACAAGCAGGAGATTTCTCTTTCGAATCTGAGTAAGCCCATAAAGGAACTTGCTTGGAGGAGCGCAGAATCCAAGCAATAAGCACCAACAGCAAGCAAATTCAGGCAAGTCGGAGATTCATCTAGAAGGAATTAAGTAGAATATGCATAAGTCTATGTCTAAACCACACAAAGCGCCCCTAACTATCACACATAAGTTCACGAAATCATAGAATATCGCATCTTAACATAAATTCATCATTATCATCTCAACTTATCTCGTCATTCATCGTATACCATCTCACATCTCATCTCATATCAATATCTCATCGCATAACATCAGCATAACTCAGCAGATATCATTTCAACTCATTATTATACTATATATCGACCATTTAGAAATCATGCATCATTATCTTATATATAAGTCATATTCATCCTCCAAGTCATATTCATACTATAAGTCATATTTATACTCTAATCATCATATCATACTTCCATTTTTAGCACATATTCATAATCACGCTTATCAACCATATAATATAACATCATGTTTTTATATAGTACATCATAGTCTCACATCATAATTCACATACGACACATCATCATAAACTCATATTTAAGGACATATATCAATATTTCATCTCATAATTCACATCAGGTTCATACTTATCAATTTAAGATATTATCATAAATCATGCTTCAACATGTATCCATATCATAACATATCACAACATAATTCGCACAATTTTCACAATTTAAGATTCAACAATTAATTTACCAAGTTAAATCGAGTAAGTCAATTCCCAAGTTTCCCCAAACCCTTAAGTCTCAAAATAAGTCAACACAATAATCAAACAATTCTTTTAAATCATACTTACCCAAATCCCGACATTAACCATTTGAATTCTTAAACCAATTTCCCAAAATTATATTATTATTATTAAAATAATCCCGACATATTGGTTTTAAAACAACAAATCCTTTTGAGGAACATTTCCAAAACACAAGTTTAAAGACCATCACCAAAATAGCTTAACAACAACTAGGTTTTGTAAAATACCCTTTCGACACATTTTAGAAGATTTCAACATGCCTTTTAAGTAATTTAGCAACAATATTTAAACCAAATTAAATCATTAAATCATTTCATTTTTTTAATAACCCATATCTATAAAGTAACATTAGTATATCACATTGAATATATTTAAAACACGCATATAAAAATCATCATATAATAATATACTATATCCCAAATACTATTACTTTTAAAACACTTTACAATATATAATAATTTCAGAAATATATATTTATCACAACACCTCAGAATAATAATAATGATAATAATAATAATCTAATCAAATAACAAATATATCAACTATATAATAACATAACATATAAATATAATATAAACACAAAACCTTTAAAACCTTTTTCTAATTTCAAGTCTAATTAATATATTCTTTAAATCCCAACAATTTAAGATTAATAATTTTATAATATATAATAATTTTCAGAAATATATTAACACAAAATAATATAATAACTAACAACAACCATATAATATAATAACCTAGCACATAATATATATATATATATATATATATATATATAACAACTAACATTAATAACAACAACCCCAAAAGAAACCCAACAGGCCCAAAGAATACCCAACCCGGATCTGACCCAGGTCCCAGAGCCCATACCCATCCTTGGATATGGTTTCAGTGAACCGGCCAGACCGGACAAAATGAAGAAAGGAAGGAAGTGAACCGGGTTCACTAGTGTTGTCTCCATCGCCCAGTTCACTGCTCAAAATCGGAAGAGGAAGGAGAGGCAAGGGGCCTCGCCGGATCTTCTCGTTTACACTCCGACCACACTTACCCAAAGACCCAAAAAAACGAACGAATCAAACCCAAGAGAAGGAAGAAAAATGGAGCTCACCTAGGGCCTTTGAGGCTTCATCGGAGGCGCGACGGAGATCGTTCAAGCTCGTCGGAGGCGTGGGGAGGCTTTTGAGACCTGGTTTAGAGGTGAACGATCATAAAGGCAGACCTTTATGGAGTACTTGGTCGGCAACGAAGGAAAGAAAACTTTAACGACCTTGAACGGGGGAGAACAGGCACTACAAAAAAAAATTAAATTCGCCACACTATCTAGCTTCGGCAGGGACTTACCGTGGCAATTGATATCCTTTTGCCACGGCATTAGCCACGGCAAGCCTTCAATCCAGAAAAAACAAAGACATTAGCCACTGATGGTAGCTTCGGCAAGGTTGTCGTGGCTATTGGGTCGATTTTGCCACCCCTACTAGCAATGGCAATAGAGTTAACGTGGCTAAAACGTATATTATTTTATTTTTATTTGAAAAAAGAAAAGAAAACCCTAACCCGTGTATATGCCTCCTCATTTTCACTATCGCTTCAGATCTAAAAACCCTTCCTCGCTCTTCAGATCTAGAAACCCTTCCCCGTGTTCCCCTTCTTCTCCTCTTCTTCCCCTTATCGCATTTGCCTTAAGCCCGGCGTTGGCAGGAGCTTCGATCCCCGTCAACCGGAGTTCGATGTGAAGACGAAGGCTGACGCCCGACCCTCTCCTCCTCTTGGATTGTTGCCGAATCTGAAGCCAACCAATGCTCCTCGCCTCCAAATCTCAAACCCCTTTCATTCTTGTCTCCACCCCTCTTGTTCTCTCTTCGACCTCCCTTAAGGGCTGAATCCGAGCTTCTGCGCCCTGATTCAGAGGAGTTAGAGACTCCTTGTCGCTCGCCCATCCTAGTATCATTGACTCTTGCCTTCCGTGTCCGCCCAGATCTCTGTCCACCTTGTTGAACCAAAGCCAAAGAAGAAGAAGAAACAGATATTTGTCCACGTGAAGAAGTATAGTTCGGTACCTTCAATCAACTCCAAATCAGGTTCTCTTCTTTGCTCTCGCTCTCTCTGTGATTCTTTCCTACTATTTTACAATGAATCCACTCCTATTACACTTAATTTCATCTCTAGTTTCCTAACACCCTAAATTGACTGCATGTTTTGGTTAATGTGTGGAAAACTAGAGCATCAATGCGATCCTATGATGTGATTAGTAGTTCCTTTGGTTATTCTAGGGCCTAATCTGGGTTTATTGCTGCGCTTTGATGTTAATTAAGCGATTTTAAGATGCAAATTGCTAAAGAGAAGTTGTCTTCTTGCTGGAATTTTTTCCTTGTGTTAGCTGCTTTCGCTTGATGAAGACGGAGGTTGTTTTGTAAGAAAATAAAAAAAGATAAAAATAGTGTCTTGATCGTTTTGCTGCAACTTTATGTCTACTCTGAAACGACTTAATTTTTAGAGTAGACAGACATTATGTAATATTCTGCTAACAGGAATCATTGAGAAAAACTAAGCTTAATTTTCTAACTAAAAAAACACTAAGCCTGCAATTCAAAATGAGCTGAACCAACCAAACAACTCATTAATTTGCCACTGAGGCATTCTTTCGATATGTGAGAGCAGAAGCCTTATAATTCCTTGTACATAAATCAAACATAAGTTTTGGACTGCTAGTTTAACGGGATAGAAATGGGATGGTAAACAGGTTTAAAGAGACTCACCACATTAAGCAAATTATAGTCCTGAATGTTCTGCCTGTTTATGTCATCTTGCATATTGAATACATATCTTGAAATTTTGGAGCCTTTTTTATTTAATATATTATCTATTTTGAAAGGTTTATATAGTAGCTTATTGCTATTAGTATCATCTAGTCAGAATATATTCCTTTTTCCGCCAATTTGATATATGTCCTAGTTAGAGAATTTGTAACTTCTGAAAATGACTTATTGTAGATTTTGGTGTTGAAGGATAAGAATTTCGTGAAATTAAAGTTTTTTTTTATGTGTTTAGTGATCAAATTGCGAATTGATTTATGTTAGGGTTTTGCCGAATAAAAATTTGTTAATCGGTGTTCCCTTGCTTTTCTGTTTAATGATATCATTCTGTGCAGCCTTGTGGAGGGATAATAAGCTTGTTAAGCTTCGCAAATCTGGCTGAGAATTGATCATAAGATAGGTATATTTGATCTTCTTCCTCTTTTTTTCCCTTTAATTGCCCCAAAATGAGAAGCCCTTGTTCCCTTGTTTTCATCTACACAACTCCCTCTTCACCCTTTTCTTGAAACATAATGGCACTTGTTGTCCCTTGTGCAGGTTGATGGAGACGTTTCCATGGAGGACGTATTTGCACAGATTGATGCTGCACTTGGCAAGCTTCTTGAGGAAAAGTCAGCTGCAGGAAGTACTGAGGCACCATAGATTCTTCACAAGGGTAGAAGAAAAATGCTAGAGGTTCTTGTTTGGTAATATTTTATTCTAGGTTAATTTGATGTTAGCTTGTTTGTGGTTGAACTAGATCTAGTCCTTTTTTTTTCATCTTTCGTTCATTGTTGTTTGGTTCTTAATAATTTCTTTGCTAACAAGTGATGTAGCTGGTCTGTATCGTCTTAATGGTAGGAGCAAGGCATCCCAACGCTTACTTAGCAATAACTGCTTGCACTAAAGAAATCGGTACCACAAAAGAAAACTGGTAGAGGCACCACGTGTTGTAAGTCTCTGTTTTCATTATATAAAAAGTTTTCAGAAATTTGATTAATCACCGGATAGTGTATATATGTACTCAAAAGCATTAAATAAGAGAGAAATGGCACTTTAAATTTGTATGAAAAAAAAGAAGTTAGTTAAAATCTTTGTTCTTTCTCTTTTACTTTTAATTTTGCATAAACAAACATATCAGGCCCAATTCCTGCAGAGATTGGAAGGATACCAACGCTTCAAATACTTGATCTTTTAAATAACATGTGGACTGGAGAAATACTCTCTTCCATATCTCGGCTGAAAAAACCTCTAGTACGTGTGAGTGGATTCAAAACAATCAGTGTTGTTGAATGAGTGCCTTCTTAATGCTCACTGCTTTCTTTTCTTTCTTTCTTTTTTTCACTTTATTGAAAACTTGGATTACCTTATAAGTTATATCACCCAACTGTATCTTCTGAATAATTTACAGCAAGGGGTTCTTCTACAAATGGGAAAGAATTAGTGACTTTTTCCTCTTGAGGGAGGGAGAGTATTACTCTTCACAGAATAGTGGTGCTTTAGTGGCTTCAACTTCCGGTGTTACTCGTATTCCACTCTTCTAAAGGTAATGTATCTTTTGTTTGTTAACATGCTTTATACAGCTCCATCTGTAATATTATTAATCGAATCTTATAGGATATCCACATGACACCCGATTGCAAAATGATGAGTAATTTATCTTCATGTCCTTTTATTTTTCCTTGTACATCATACCTATTATAGTATAAGATATGCTGGCTTAGCAGTTTGGTAATTTTCATACCTCTTTTCATTATGCAGTTTATGAGATGACATGGTAGTAGGAACACGAATAAACATGAACAAAAGACTGAGTCACATGATAGTATAAGAAAGTTGTACTTAGTTTAAATATGCTTCATGTCCTTTTATTTGTCTGATAAGGCAGTGGAGTATGTGATTGGGCTTTTGCTGATGTCTATTAATTTATTGCCTTAACGGTAGATTTATAATCTCTGAAACTTTGATGTGATCGAAGGTGAATTAATAATCACATGCTTCTTGAATGTGAGATGATTGTGTGGCTTTTTTATTTTTTCAGTGTTGCTGGAAGGTACTTCATATTTTAAGAGTCAAGGGGTTCTGCTAAGAATTAATAACAAACTTGTATATACAAGTTTGTTACTGTTCTTTTGGAAGAATTCAGGTTTGTTGTATGATTCCTTACAATTTTCTCCTAACATATGTTTGTTTGATTTTAGAGGAGTTTTGTTTTATTCGATCAAATTTTAATCATCACCTCTGAATCTGTTTTCAAACAGGATTACCTTTGTCTCAGGATTGAGTTGATGTCTTCTTTTGTCCTCAATAATGAATACAGCTTGAACTAGTGATTCTATCTATAGGCTCATATATCACTTACATTGTGTCTGCTTATTGTTAGTCACTTGGGCAACAAAAGTTTATTTTCAGTGAATTTGATTGCTTGATATGAAGATGTAAATGCTCTATTTGATCATATCTGCTGGTTTTTTTCATGCAGTATATGTAGAGTTCAAATGCCATTTGATATTTAAAATATCATCTTTGAATGATACTCTTTGTTGGTGTTAGGTGGAGGCACACATTTGCTTGGTGAAGTGTTGAGATGCAATGAAAATCATGTAATCTATTGACATGGTGAAGATCAAGTGTAAATTGTGTAGTTATATATATATATATATATATATATATATATATATATATATATATATATATATATATATATATATATATATATATATATATATATATATTTTGTTAAAACGTAGTTTTGGAGATTTTATTGTATATGTAAATTTTATAATTATGTATATTTATTTTCTATAAATTATGTAGTTTTTAACATTTTATTATATATGTAATTTTTTATAATTAATGAAATTTTATTATATAGGTAAATTGTGTATTATTTTTTTTAAAAAAATATTGGACTTTTTAGCCCGGGTCTGAATAATCCGGGCTAAAAAGCATGTTTTTTTTATTTTCCACCCACACTTTAGCTACGGCTACTTGCCGTGGCAAATGTGTCATGCTTATCGACTAGGGTTGCCTTGCCGTTGCTTTAGTTGTGGCAAATATTCTTGCCACGGAAATTACCCGAAGCTAGGATAATTTGCCACCGCCCGGCTCGCCACCCCCCCCATTTGTTGCCACAGTGCCGAAGCTAAAAGCCTTTTGCCACCACAGAAAGGCCTTTTGCCACGGCATTTTTCCGAAGCAAATTTAATTTTTTTTTTTGTAGTGAGGGGAGAAGGAGGAAGGAAAAGATGACAGCGTCGGTTTTGGGGCTGCTCCTGGTCGCCTGGTTGTGCCTTCGGCCGTTGGGGGAGCTGCTGTTGTTGCTCGGACTCGATGGAGGAAGTGATGGAGGTGGTAGTGAAGCTGCTGCTCGGCTCGGCGCTTTGGGAGGGGAAATAGGGTGCTCCTAGGCTCGGATGAAGGAGAAGAGACAAGGGAGAGGTGGTTGCATGGTGATGGTGGCGTCGACAATACAGAGCTTAAAGGAGCTGTTTTTTGGCCTCAGTTGGAGGAGGGAGGAGATGGCGGGGTGGTACCGAGGAGGAGCTGGAGGTGGTTGTGGCTATGGCGTCAAAGAGGAGGTGGTGAATGGTGTTTGTGGGTGGCGGTTTCAACAGAAAAGGAAGCAACAAATAGATAAGAAGAGTGAATGAGAGGGTGTGGGTTTATTTTGAATTTAACAAGGTAGGATAGGGGTGGTTTGGGCAATGGCGTGGGTAACGCCTGCTAAGGTTGCCCAAACAGGGCAGGGTGGTGGGGAAGAGAAGAGAGGGGTGATGTTAGGGACAAATTGGGAAAGCTACAAAACTCATTTTCAAAATAGATCAAAGAGGAGGTGTTGGTACTGCTAGCTCACAACATAAGGGAGCACAGTGCGATAGAGAGCGGGGGGGGGGGGTAGTCCTCAAATATTTTGAATTACGCAGAATATATTTCGAAAATTAAAACCGGAAACCCGCTCACTCGGTCTTATCCCGACGCGATCGAAGTAATTTTTCAAATCCAAATCAATAAATAATTCGATAAATATTTTCAAGTCTTAGACTAAAAGTAGCGGAATAAAATCTGCTTTTAAATCTAATTCAAAATTATACCGGAATTCGCTTCGAAGGATTTAAATAAAATAAATCACTCGAGGAGGGAGGTATTAAAAATTTTCTGAAATCTTATAATTCAAATCCCAATTAAGTCAATATTAAATTGAAATTAATTCTTAATTTCTAAAATAATATTTTTAAATCTCGAGTCTTTACATTTCGTCTATTAGCAAAACGAAGGTTAATAAAATAACTATGGATTGGTTCGAAAGACGACAAAAAACCAAAATATCAAAGTGTTGAAAATTTCGTCAGTCTCGTTGAACGTAATGAAAAACACAAGTTAAGATTTGTTGTGGACTTTTTACATTGAGGTTGATTGGGTTTCGATATTTTTTTTATTATTTTCGGCGTGAAGACTACGAGATTGTTCAATTTATGGCAAATTTGCCAGCATGTAGGATTTCTCCGACCTTTTCACCGAGAAGCATCCCCGACAGAAACGTCCGACGTCAATCCCAATCTTAATTGAAGCTTTTTCGTGGGGGATCTTGTAGCACATTTTGAGTCTTGCATGAGTTACAATTGCAGGAAGGGTGTCCCTATATCCACCGCAAATCCATGCTTAAAACCTGTTAATCATCATTAAATTCAACGTTGTATGGTTAATTATACTATAACGTCCAATTGGACGTTGTAATTAGGCAGATGCAACGTTGTAAACCCAAAACAGGGTGGGGCGGGTCGGTCAGAGAGCAACGTCCAATTGGACGTTGTAAACTCGGCCTAGGTGGGCCAATTCACAACGTCCAATTGAACATTCTAATATGAAAAATTAGACTATAACGTCTGATTTGACATTATATTATGTCCACTTAGACGTTACATAACGTCCAATTAGACGTTGTATTTCAGTACCATTTCCATCAACTATGAAATGTTTTTCTTGTGAAGAAAAACATATAATTGGATCTATAGAACCTATAGATGTGTGGAAGAATAAAAAAATAAAGACAAAAGGAAATTGTATAATTGAACTTGTACAACATAATATATAGAATAAGATAATATAGATGTTTTTATAATAGATGGTAGAATTTTATTTCACAAAGTCTAACATAATAGGGCAACGATAGTTAAACATCGGGTCACGACTGTTAAAAATCGTGTAGGGGACGAATTTTCTGAACTCGTAATGATCTAAATCTATCAAATATCCAAACAAAAGAATAAAAGAATAAAAATAAAAAATAATATAATCAAGATTGAGTATATATATAACTCAATGATGGCTTTTGATAGAAAAAATTCCTTTCAAAGAGAGATGAGAGAGCACTCAAAAACCCTAAAGCATCCCCCGACCTCCACAACCTGAGCACTAGTCACCCTCCTTAAATCAGATCTGAATCCAAACTTAAGATATTTCCCAAACTGAAACCCCATTCAACTAGAATCTAAGAAAGTTATCCCAACCACAAAAAGAAGAAACATCTGAGAAACAAGATTTAAAAAAAAAGCAAAGAAAAGGCATATTAAATGGAAAAGAGGGAAAGAACGACAAAATCAAGAAGAAAAAGAAGAAGAAATTAGATCCTAAAGCAAAAAACGAAATTTCAGAAAAAAAGAAAAAAATATAGAAAGCCTTGCGGGTGGTAGTGTCTTTAGGCTCATCGAAATGGGTGGTGTCTTCACCGAGGATGGGTTGAGATCCACTGTGGACAGTGGCGGCATTTGTTTGGAGAAGTCTTCCTTTTTTACTCTCCTTTGGCTTGCTTATTGACTTCACATGAATCAACTCCTCTCGTGTCGATGGTCAGAATCAATGTTCGACAGAAAAAGTAAACGACGATATGAAGAAGTATCTCCGACTAAGTGAAAATGCATATTTCAATAGGCATTATAGGATAGTTTTAGTTGCATTTCATTGTAATATAGTCATGGTTTATGGTTAATTTCATATTATGTTCTTTTAGTGGTGAAGTTCGAAAACTACGCTATTTCGATTGATTCGTGCAGATTCGTACTTCCGATGTGGTGGAGAACTCAGGATAGATTATTATGAAGTAAATGAGCTAAAGGAAGAAAGGAAGAAGGAAATATGAGCCAAAGACAAACATGGCCGAGAGCAATAGAAAATGGAAAAATGGCATTTCGCCGTGGCGAGTCAGAACAAAGCACAAGAGGAACAAAACTCAAGCCGCGACTGTGAGTCATGCACTTCGCCACGGCAAATGACCTCAAGTTGCCATGGTGAAGGTCCACCGAGTGATGCTGAAAACACAACTAGTCGCCACGGTGAAACACCTTGTCGTCGCGGCGAGATTGCTCACAGATAATCCGTTTCAAGACCGAATCTTATCTTTTAGGAAGGAAACTTGATCCAGTCTGAATGATTATCCATTTCTAATGGTTTAATTTATTCAGATTGAGGATTATTCATTTAATAATTTAGGGTTTAATATTTTTAGGATATTTTATTATATTTTAGGATATTTTCTATTATCTTATTAGGAAAGTATCCAGGGTTTTAGGGCCTTTTTTCTCCTAGGTTGAGTTAGGCCACAAAATTAGCAATCATTCAACTCATGTTCTCAGACTTTTACAGTAACTTTTCATCAGTCAAAGTTTATATAATTTCCATTCAATTTGAAGGAGATTTTGGTAAGCTATGAGTGGCTAATTCCGCTATTTGTTTCACCTATATTTCGGAGACTTGGTTGGTGATTTGTGAGGCTTAAAATCAGCATTTTTCCTCATGTTCTTTTGATATTCCTTGTGTTTATTATTGATATTATTGTGATTCACGACCATAATAGTATCTTGCTAGGTCTTTGTTCTATCGTACTTGAATGAATTCCATAGTAGCTTGCTTAGAATTTTGAAAACCGTGTTTGATCAAGACTAAGTATGGATTTCGACATATGCCTTAAACATCGGTTACCATGTTTACTTGGTGTTATTCATATGTCTAGATTCTTAGGAACTTGTGCTATCTTTATGTTAAATCTTTTTCGTGCGTAGGTTACATAAAGGTGTAAGGGGTTGAATTCACTCGTTGTGGTTTAATCTATTCAAACTAAGATGGGAGGAATGTATGTGAGAGGAAATATGACAACTCGAGTTTAAGTCTAGGACCAATAAAGCAAACCAAAGTCGGTGAATGCATAGGTGGAACAGTTTCTCCATTGAATTTTTATCAAAACCATCTCTTTATGCTTTTCTATTTCATTTGCGGCATTAACCATTAGTTTACTTTCTCACATTTATTTGCTTATTTCCCACTTTTATTAAAGTAGAGTTTAAGTTATTGAATCTTTGATTTCTCTGTGGGTTCGACCCTGGATTTATCGCTATACTAGCCTTTAGTCTGGGAATTTCTTTGACGATGTTTACACACGACAGTTTACCTCCGGTCAAATTTTGGTGTCGTTGCCGGGGAGATCTTTGATTTCTTTGTAGAACGCTATTTTGTTGTGAGCCATTGTATGGTTCACACCCATACTGCTGGCGCATCTCTTTTGTCTTTAGATCCAAATATTGGGCGAACTCTTTCTAGGTTGCAAAAAGGACACATATCCATCTTAGAAAGCACAGAAGAGATGGGTGACAATGTTGCTAATGATGGTGGGATCCTAAATCAACCATAGGATCCACCACCCAACAACAATCAAATTTTCAATCAGAATGCTAACGGAGCAGCCGATCCTTATAGGAGGACTTTGCAAGAGATTAGGGAGCCAAATCTGACTACTCAACCATTGGCTATTGTGCTCCCAGATCTTCCAGGTTGTTCCAGGTTCAAATATGAACCAAGATGGACAGACATCTTGCCTTATTTCCATGGTTTATAAGGAGGAGATCCCAACAAACATCTAGCTGTATTCTAGGCTATCTGTGATCGCATCAAGCCTGGTGATTTGAATGAAGATCAGATGATGTTGAGAGTCTTCCCATTTGCTCTGAAAGATACATCCAACGATTGGTTATACTACCTTCCTGCTGAGAGCATCCATACTTGGATTGAGCTAAAGAGAGCTTTTCTGAAGAAGTATTATCCTACTACTCACCACAACAAGATGAAGAGAGAGATCACAAGCATTGAGCAGATGGCTACAGAATCACTCTATGAGTATTATGAGCGCTTTGAGAGACTCACTGCAGCATGCCCCTATCATAGACTTACTGAAGATGATCTAATACTTGCACTCTTTGAAGGACTGACGGATAGAGATAGAGGGGCAATCAATTATGCTTGTGGGGGAGACATTCTTCTCAACACACCAGATGAAGCTATGGAGATATTTGAGAGACTTGTGAATTCATCACAGTAATACTCTAGGACTCTAGGAGCTAGAGGAGTCCTAAGGATGAAAGTCAATCCTCCCAGAGATGAGTTAGCAGAGATCAAGGAGCAATTGAGCAAGCTTACCATGGCAGTTCAAGGAGTCAATTAGATTCAGCATCCTTGTGAAGTCTGCGGAGATTTTTCACATCCAATTGATCTATACCCGCAGATCCAAGAGAATGTTGTAGATGTCAATACCATGGGTGATTATGGCCCCCGCCGAAACTATGGTAATGGTCCTTTCAATTCTAATTATAATAATTATCAACCAGGTTTTTGGTGGCAGGTTCAATCAAAATCAAGCTTCTTTTCAACAAGGGAGGCCCTAATTCCAACAACAATCCCCTCTTCAAGCCAATCCAGACAAATATGAAACTCTCGGGTCTTAGACAAGATGACAACATATGAAAAGGTTGTTGGGCAATTAACTCTGGAAGTAGGAGAAATGAAAGCAAAGCCGTCGGACAAGCTACCTTCGCAATCGGTACCTCCACCGCGCAAGAATGTCAATGCTATACATCTAAGGAGTGGTGAGAAATTACCTTCCAACCATCAGGAACAACAATATCAAATAGTGAAGGATTGGAAGGAAGAAAGCCAAGACGAAAACAAAGAAAGACAACCATATATAGAGATTTTGCTGCCGCAAAAAAAAGCCTTTCGCCGTCGCGAAATCCCCAAGCCCAGAAGTTCTTGACAGTTCCATTTCGTCATGGAGAAATAAATCATTCGCCACCGTGGATCCAAGTCGCCACGGCAAAAAGTATTGCGCCACAGCGAAACAGTTGCACCCAGACGCTGAGTTGAGAGCTGACTCGAGATTGCTCACAGGAAATCCGTTTCAAAACCGAATATTATCTTTTAGGAAGGAAACTCGATGCAATCTAAATGATTATCCATTTCTAATGATTTAGATTGAGGATTATTTATTTAATAATTTAGGATTTAATATTTTTAGGATATTTTATTATATTTTAGGATATTCTCTATTATCTTATTAGGAAAGTATCTAGGGTTTTCGGGCCTCTTTCTCCTAGGTTGAGTTAGGCCACGAAATTAGCAATCATTCAACTCATATTCTCATACTTTTACATTAACTTTTCATCACACAAAGTTTGCTTAGTTTTCATTCAATTCGAAGGAGATTTTGGTAAGCTATGAGTGGCTAACTCCGCTATTTGTTTCACCTATATTTCAGAGACTTGGTTGGCGATTTGTGAGACTTAAATTCAGTTGTTTTCCTCCTATTCTCTTGAGATTACTTGTATTTATTGTAGATATTATTGTCATTCGCGACCATAATAGTATCTTGTTAGGTCTTTGTTCTATCGTACTTGAATGAATTCCATAGTAGCTTGCTTAGGATTGTGATAACCGTGTTTGATCAAGACTAAGTAGGGATTTTGACATATGCCTTAAACATCGGTTACCATGTTTACTTGGTATTATTCATATGTCTAGATTCTTAGGAACTTGTGCTATCTTTATGTTAAATCTTTGTCATGCTTAGTTTACATAAAGGTGTAAGGGGTTGAATTCACTCGTTGTGTTTCAATCTATTCAAACTAAGATGGGAGGAATGTATGTGAGAGGAAATATGACAACTTGAGTTTAAGTCTGGGACAAATAAAGCCAACCAATGTCGATGAATGCATAGGCGGAAAGGGTTTCTCCACTGAATTGTTATCAAAACCATCTTTTTATACTTTTCTATTTCATTTGCGACATTGATCATTAGTTTAGTTTCTCACATTTATTTGCTTATTTCCCACTTTTATTAAAGTAGCGTCTAAATGATTGAATCTTAGATTTCCCTGTGGGTTCGACCCTGTATTTATCGCTATACTAGCATTTAGTGTGGGAATTTCTTTAACGAGGAGCAAACAGATTCGAATCTCACCGCGGCGAAACCATGGACTGTAACGGCCCAAGATTATGATTCCAGAGTTACGTTTTGAGGGATAAAACCACTCGTTGGATCTTGCGCTCCGAGTACATGTTGAAGGTTTGAAAAGCAACCATTAGTAACTTAAAGTGGGATTTCGCACCCAAATTCGTAAGGTCCGTTATAGACCCCGGGTTAATCCCTGTACCTGTCCTAGGACTAAGTCGCAAAAATCCTTTTAGTATACAAATCCAACATAAGTCTAAAATGATACATGGGGTTCCACGACAGAGCCGGGTGAAAACATAGTTCCAGGTAGTGTGAAATCCGAAACCATAATAACGTCATCACACATATAACAACATCGTCAATCAAGCATATAACACATACCTAAAAATATAAAGTGGGCATATGATTAGATCGAAGCTCGCATGGCTGCACCCCACATATAAGCACACACAAACGCTAAGCCTAATATCATGCTTCTAATGCAGGACAGAAATATTAACACACAAGGCATGCTCGCAGTTTATATATGTGCAGAATAATAAATTGGGCCCTAACACAAAATGTCAAGTGGCATATCCCTCTCCTACCACCGCCCTCTTCCCGATAGAGTGGAGACTGGCCAGTTCATGAATGCATTCCGTTCCATAAATATTGGATCAAGCCGATTAGCCCAACCGTAAGCATGCTCATCATAATGCAAATTTGTGTAGAATGAGCTAAAGTGCAAGAAAGAGAGTCTGCACAAGTTTTGGTCTAAATATGTAGGAATTAGAGTGAAATTGGAGTCGAAACGAGAAAGCCAAGGGGAGCAAAAAAGAGGTCGATATCGACCACATATGTCAAGATTGACATGCGAACTCGACATGGACCCTGAGCGTCGAGACAGACCACGCAGACCCGTTGAAGACCACTCACCTGTCGAGCCAAAATAGAGACCTCGATATCGACTCACCTGGTAGATATCGAGTGGAATTTGCCACGGTTTGCACGCGCTTTGAGGACATGGATTTGATGATCTATCAACTAAGCCACAGTTTATCATATCTTTACGCGTTCCCTATATACACCGTAAATACTTCGTCGGATCCAACGTTATAGCAATGTCAAAATTAACGTTTCCACAACGTCCAATCCGACGTTGTTAGTGGTGGTATATTTGCCCAATGGAAAAGGAATCCGACGTTGTAGGTTGGAACCCACCGGGCTCCGTCAGGCTTAGCAACGTCCATTTGGAGGTTGTAACAACGTATGATCCGACGTTGTTACAACGTCAATTTGGATGTTGTACTCCCAGTAATATCAGCAACTCCTATAAAAGGGGGTGAGGACCGCATTTGAAAATTCAACACAACAATTCCACATTTTCTTTCCTTCCTTCCATGAAGCCGGTTAAAACTGAACATCGCGGATTAACCCCCCGCATTGATTTTGTAATCAAAAGGGTTCGGTACTCAATGCCCCCGGAGGTGTCCGACTGTGCTTTCCGCAATCCAGAATACAGTGGTTGTCATCCTTGCTCCCTGTTTCGGGTCGAGTGTGAAAATGAGACTCACATTTCCGCACCCTTGCAGTTCGGGTGTAGAGACTGCAACCGTTTTCATCAGGGCATTCCTGGAGCGTATGAGTGGAGGGTTGGAGACCTTCTCCTTCAACATATTCGGTCATTCTTCCCCGATGTAAGCAGAGATGACCACGTTTACGTAGCTCAACAAGCAGGGATACTTGTGAGGGAAGCAAATATGGAGGTCCGAAACTTTGCATTCAACGAGTTAAAGATTGAACTCATTTCGAAGACGAATTAAGTAGAGCCTGGTCGATTGTGTTGTTATCCGTAGTGTATTTGTTTGTTTTAGTAATCTTGATGTGTTATCTAATCATTATCTATGAAGTAAAGCGTTTGCATGTGATTGTTTGTTATTGTCAATAGGTAGAAACCATCAAAAACACTAATGCAAGCAACAAGAACTACACAAATAAAGTATATCCACCAAATACGAATACTATGTCATAAACAAACAGAGATGACCACGTTTTCATCAGGGCATTCCTGGAGCGTATGAGTGGAGGGTTGGAGACCTTCTCCTTCAATGTATTCGGTCATTCTTCCCCGATGTAAGCAGAGATGACCACGTTTACGTAGCTCAACAGGCAGGGATACTTGTGAGGGAAGCAAATATGGAGGTCCGAAACTTGGCATTAAATGAGTTAAAGATTGAACTCATTTCGAAGACGAATTAAGTAGAGCGTGATCAATTGTGTTGTTATCCGTAGTGTATTTGTTTAGTTTAGTAATCTTGATGTGTTATCTAATCGTTATCTATGAAGTAAAGTGTTTGCATGTGATTGTTTGTTATTGTTAATAGGTAGAAACCATCAAAAACACTAATGCAAGCAACAAGAACTACAAAAATAAAGTATATCCACCAAATGTGAATAGTATGTCATAAAAAAAACAAAATATAATGTATCTACTGATAAGATCTAATGTAGCTCATAATATGCTCGTACATCTGGTCCATCTGGGGATGTCCGACCAATGCTTGAATACCCTGGGTCATCTCGTCGACCTGGGCCTGGCACGCAGCAGACTCAGCTGGTCTGATGACGTCGTCTGGGTGTGTAGGTGCAGCCGGTGGATCATCATCTCGTACCACTGTCGTGGGCAACACATGACCTCGACTCTGGGACTGAAACCAAGTGAGGTAGTCAGCTGAGACACCTCCCTGACAGCTCTCGTCCGTCCTCCGGTGGCCAGTGACAAGTTAGAATCTGTCAGGGTCCTGTGATGACCAACGGTCGTGTTGATGGGCAAACGTCACGACGTAACGCTTCTTCAGGCGAAATGGTCGCTGGGCCAGGGTGGGAGGGATGACGCCCAATGGGATCTCCTACATGCAGCCAAACTGCCGGAGCACCCTATCTGGTATGTACGGCTCAATGACGCCACCGAAGCTGATGGTGCCTCGATAGGTGGAGGAGCGAAACCGACCTGCAAAATCCAAGTCTCTGCCAAAAGGCATCCACTCGACCTAAGTTGTAAGAATGATATTAGGGAAACAATCTTACTCGACATATGTAGTTAATATCAAAGAAAGTGAGAAACACGTTACCTAATCGATGGTCATGCGCTCAAGTTGTGAAGCTTCCGCTCACGCTTGCGCCTCTCCCTGTCGTTCCCCCTCTTCGCGGCCTTCGACGGGTCGAATTGTGTCATGTATCGGGGATCATCCCCTACATCCCTGTCTGGGCGAAGTGGACCCGCAAAACAAGGGAAGTACGACCAGATCGATGCCTATACAGTATAAACCATTAGAGCACTTTTTATATGTAACTCGCAAGTAGAGCAACATATTTATCGTATTAAACCCACACTTACCTGCAAAAGCGCAGCATACCCACTTAGACCCTTAGCCTCGCCTCTCGTGGCCTCCCCTAATCCCCGGTTGAGGAAGGCAAGCACTCCTACTCCCCAAGCTAGTCTCCCAGCATGCTCTAAGTCCCAAACTAGCCCGAACAATGAGAAGTGTACGCGGCTCTAGCACTTATCGATGAAGAGCGTCGCACCCAGCAGCGTAGCCAAGAAACCAACAGCGAAATAGTGGTGGCGCTCTCTTACATCGGCGGTGAGGTCGGCGAACTGATCCCCACGGCTGCCGTGCCTCTCCCGCCACGTAGTCGTCAACTCCAGGTGGAACGCTCCGCAAGCGGTCCTGTGCCTATTCAGCTCAGCCGCGGTCCAACCATACCTCTGCTGCAGTAGAGGCTTCAACTGTAGTGGCAGATGGTCAGGGATAGGGGCGCAAGGCAGTCCGTCAATCGGCAACCCCATCAGACAAGCGACATCGTGGAGTGTGATGGTCATCTCGCCCCAGGGAAAGTGGAAAGAGCTCATCTCTGGCTGCCAATGCTCAATGAACACAGTCAATAACTAGGCATCCACTCCGTCTCAGTTCAAATCAAGCAGCCCCAGTAGACCAAACTGAGCTGCATCCTGCACCCATATCATCGGGCCCTCGTATATGTAGCGGCGGAATGGATCGAGGTGAAGATGAACCTTTAGCAATGTATGTTGAAAGGTAGGGTCCGTCCATAGCCAGTGAGACCTATGATGCCTATATGAGACCAAAAGATCTCCTGGAGGCAACTCGCCATCGGGGAGCTCATCGTCCCCATCATCGGCCTGCTCCGCCCCCTCCAGAACCTCCCATCCTCCTCCTCCTCCTTGGCCCCCCTCCTCTTGAACCGCCCCCTGCGACTCCTGAGCTGGCCCCTGCGGGTCCTGACCTACCACATGCCCCTCCCCCTGCGGGCCTTGAGCTGGCCCATGCGGGTCCTGACCCGCCACCTACCCCGCCCCCTATAGGCCTTGAGCTGGCACCTGTATGTCCTGGCCCGCCACCTGCCCCGCCATGTCCTGTCCCGCATCGTGCCCACCCTCCTCGTGATCCTCCCCATCATGATCATTGTCATCATCGAGATGCTCTCGGTCGAAATGAACATCCCCCACATCCTCCTCCGGCATGTCGTCCCCTACCGGAGTAGGTGTTAGGCAGCCACTTATTGCTGCGATGACCTCAGCCCAATCAGCGTTGCTCCGCGCTTGTCCGGAGGTACTAGCACCACCCGTGCGTTGCTGAACCCCAAGACCAAGGCCGAAGAACAAAGAATCGGCGTCCAATGGGTACTGCGCCCTCTCCGTCCACTGCGTCTGGGACGTAGCAGCCTCAACCACTGTATCACGCACGGTCATAGTCTCTTGCTCCACAAGAGCCATGAGATCTGACACTGTCTGCGAAGACGAATCAGTGATTACGACCTCGGCCGTGTCGACTCTCCCTGCTACTGTAGGTAAAGCCGCATTGCGATCTCGACCGAGAACGACGCGAACAGTCCCGTCATCCCTCCTCAACCGGGAATCCTATTAAATTTCGAAGTAGTTTTTAAATATATTATTTTATTTCAATTGAATTTTAACTTCAATAAATTGTATTTGTATTTTATTTATTAACAATTTTTTCTATTCTTTATTCTAACAATTTTTTTAACAATTTTAAGAATTTTTTAAAAAAAATTTGTATACTTTAATTTATATATATAAGTAAATTTTATTTTTTTCTATAAATTCTTTTATTTTGTAACAATTTGTTTCTATACTTTATTTTTCTATGTTTGCATTTTGTTCAGTACAATTTTGATTTTATATTATACTTACAATATATTGTATTAAATATATTGTGCTTTCAATATATTGTATTTGTATTTTATTTCTTAACAATTTTTTCTATACTTTATTTTAACAATTTTAAAATTTTCTTAAAATTTTTTTCTATACTTTAATTTATATATATATATATATAAATTTTATTTTTTTCTATAAATTGTTTTATTTTTAACAATTTATTCTATACATTATTTTATTTTTAACAATTTTTTATATATTTATTTTTTCAATATATTGTATTTTTTATTTAATTCAATATCATCATATATGACTAATCTAATTAAATTAATATGTAAAATTTAAATAAAACTATCTAAAATTAAATAAACTAATTATTACTTCCGATAAACTAACTATTATCTAAAATTAAATAAACTAACTATTATTTCCGATAAACTAACTATTATCTAAAAAAATAAATAAACTAATTATTATTTCTATATAAAATTAAACAATAAGGTAAAATGAAAATAAAATGAATTGATGCTAAACGACGGAGTACTCGACAGGGGAGAAACCTCCTGGGTACGCCTCTTTCGACCTGCACCAGCTCTCCAACCACCGCGGCCACCCCCATCACCGGCGCCACCACCACCGCCACCAGCACCACCGGCGCCGCCCCCTCTGATGTGCGCACAAATTGCTATATTTTCTATGAACCTAAAAGTCAATTTTATTGTCTTTTGCATGCATATCAATGGGAAAACATGGGATTAGTGTAGTTTACACTTAAATATCAAATATATGGGTCTGCACGAGTTTCTATACGATTTTGCATAAAACAGGAATAAAAATGGACAGATTTGAAAGAGCGGAAAAAGAACTCGAAGTCTTCTGAAGAGGTCGAATTCGACTGGGGACCTCGACATCGAGTGCATCAGAGACATAGGAATCGAGCAGGAAATGAAACAGAGCATGTCGACACAGAAAGGTCGATATCGACGTCTGGAGGTCGATATCGACGTCTGGAGGTCGATATCGATGTTGCCAGATCGAGCTAAATGATAGAAGTCGAGTGCTAGTTCGAGTAGGAGAAGAAAAACTCGAGATAAAGTTTTGAAGGGGTCGATATCGATGTCTAGGGTCGATATCGACCATGCCAGCAGAAGAATCTGACTCAGATTTTTGATAGAAATCTATCCAAAGCTTGCACGTCTATCCAAAAGTCGAGATTTCTTATCTTCAACACCAGATCTATCATGAGAAGGCTGATTTACCATAGAGTTTTAGTTTTTACTTTTATTTAAGTTTATCTTAGAGAATAAAGATAAAGTTTTGAGTCTTTATCGACATCTATAAATAGAGGCCAATAGGGCTGAGTTTAGGCATCCAATAACATCCAAGCACATACAATTCCAGTTTTATATTGAGTAGTAATGAATTAGAGAGAGAGAGGGCCGAGTGAGTGAAGAGAAGCGAGAGCGGAGTGGCTTGTTCGGTTGTACTCTTTTGCAAAGTTTTAATTCAAAGTAGTTTTCTTTTAATAACAATGATGATGATGTGAATGATGAGGAGCGAGTAGTCAACCCACTTCTAGGGTCGGGGTGAGCCCGACGATAGCAATGTGAGGTAAGTGCATCAAAGGTATGACTTTTATGCAATTCCATCTTCTACCCCATGCATGATCCTTTACGAAAGTTAGGGAGATTCATTATTTGCATTATTGAAGCGAAAGCCACTCATATTGTGAACTTGAATTGCTCATGAATTTGATAGTAACTCTTAGGAACTATGCGAGAGCCTCTAATCACCTAAGTGTTGATAACGAAAGTTATTTGACGGAAAGGCATTAAATTTCATAACTTTAGCATAAAACTTGCATTGTTATCGTTGTGGCATGAAACGCTGACTTTGGAAGCTTTTTAATTAATTCAAAATCAACATAAAAGTTTAAGTTTTATTTCTGATCATCCTCCTTTCCCATTCTATTTTCTTCGGACTCTTTTTCCGACAAATTGGTTACAAAAACAGTTTCTGTGACAAGCGTCGAAATCGACTGTAAGGGTCGATATTGAGGTCTAACGTCGATATCGAGGTCTCTGCTCGACGTCGACTTTGCTGCTTTTTTCTTCTGCAGGAACTGCGCTAGGAAATCGACCAGAACTGGGGTCGATATTGACCAGAGTACTCGATATCGAGTGTCTTCTGAGGTTGAAAGCTTTGATCGTGAATACAACAAGGGAAGCGCTGACATACCTCCTCGTGGATTCGATCCTGAATTACCCTACAACTACAAGGGAGGGGATTCTTGTATTATTTGTTTGGGATAGGGAGTTAGCCTAGTTGTGCATTATTATATTTAGTTTATTTGAATCTCCTACACTCTACCCCCGCTGCGAACAAATTGGCGCCATTGTCAGGGAGGCAATCAATCGCCACCTAAGTTAATCACGATCTTTTGAGCATATTTTGCAGGTTTATGCGACGTTCTGATCGCGGACCTATCCTGGAACCAATTAACGAGCCTGAACGTTTCTACCATCTTCGTAATAAAGCAATTCGCATCATGGCTGACAATGAAACGCAGGCAGAAACCATAGAGCGGTTGAGGAAGGAAATCGAGGACCACAACGCTACGATCGCCGCTGAGAGGGCCGCCGCTGCTGCTAAGCGAGCCCGTGCTGATAGGGAGGAGGATGCGCGCAGACAAGCCCAAGAGCGGCTAAATCAGTATCCACAAACGGCAATGTAATACATGCATCCGGCGCTTCATGTTCCTGAATCCGCTATTTTAATTCCTCACTCCAACTATGAAATAAAAATTAACTTCCTATCCGAGATAGAAAGAAATACCTTTGAAGGAAGACCTAATGAATGCCCCCTACAACACATCTTTACTTTTATGGACTTATGTGAAACAGTTGCTGATGGAGTGAATTTAGAGTATGTGAGATTAAAATCTTTTCGATGGTCTTTGGCAGGGAAGGCATTACAGTGGCTTGAAAGTTTGGCTCCACGCTCGCTTAGGATATGGGCGGAGGTGAAAGATGCATTCTTGAACAAATTCTTCCCACCTTCTAAAACGGCGATGCTGCGACAAAGGATCACGACTTTCAAACAAAAGCCAGGTGAAACCCTAGCACAGGCATGGGAGCGATTTAAGGACTTGCTGAGATCATGCCCGACGCATGGGCAACATCCATATGTCATCCAGGAGATCTTTTACAACGCCCTTGATGCGTCGAATAAGGAGAGGATAAATTCATATACCTCCTATCGGTACATTGAGCTTACACCAACGGAGGCATGGGAGACCATTGAGAGGCTCGTGAACTTTGATAACACTTATGGGGCTGCTGCGGCCTATGATGCAAGGCCTGCCCCATCTATGCCACTATATGAGCCTCCAAAGGAGATAGACCCTGATGTGCGGCAACAATTCCATAACGATCAAACACGCCGCCTTCAAAAGCAAGTCAGGTTCCTGAGCAACAATCAAACTTGTCAAGAGTGTGGCTCAACAAGGCATAACACTAGTGCATGTCCACATACTGAGCAAGTATCCATGGCGGAACAACATGAGGAGGTTAAGTGGACGAGAGGCTCCTATGGAGGGGGCAATCAACAATATTGGGGTGATCAAAGGTTCTATCAACAAAGGGATCCCCCACCATATAGAGCACCAGGGCACCCTGAGCGGGAGACAAGGAAAGATGACCTGCAAATCATTCTTGATGAGATGTGGAGGAATCACGCTGAGTTCAAACAAGCCAACAACTCCATCCATACTCAGCTGCAGGGCATAAATTCTAGCCTTGGGGAGATCGACGTTTGGAAGCGCAACATGGAGACTCAAATGAGTCAATTAGCAGAAGCAATGCCCAAAGCGTCAGGATCATTCCCTGGATCCACTGTGCCCAACCAAAAGGGCAAAACCACTGGTCATATTGCGGCAGTAAACCTAAGGAGTGGGCGTCAATTACAAAAGCCCGAGCCAAAAGCGGAGGAGAAGGAGCCAGAACAGACGTCGATATCGACCCCCCCTGTCGATATCGACCAAGGTGACGTCGAAATCGACCCTCCAGTCGATGTCGACCCTGATGCTGCATCACCATAAAAATTGACTCCTCTAGTCGATATCGACCCTACTGATTTCGATGTCGACCTCACTACAGCCGCGAGAAGGAAGAAGATGTTGCCATTCCCAACTAGAAAGATGATTAAGGACCCAGCGGAAAAGAAGTTCCAGCGGTTCGTGAAGATGCTCCAAGGACTTAATGTCTCTATACCATTCACAGAGGCACTTCACGAGATGCCATCTTATGTAAGGTTCCTTAAAGAAATCTTAGGTAAGAAGCGATCGCTCTCTGAGATCGCAGAGGAGTGCAACAGGTTGGAGCTACCACAAAAGCGGGCAGATCCAGGTAAGTTTTCTATCGCTATAGGTCTAGGTCAATTCAAATTCAATGCTTTAGTTGACTTGGGCGCTAGCGTTAGCATGATGCCACTAACCATATGTCACAAGGTAAAGATACGTCCTCTGGAGCCCGTGGATGCAAGCTTGTACATGGCTAACAATACGGTAGTAATTCCAACTGGGATAGTGACGGATGTGCCAGTACAAGTAGGTAAATTCTTTGTCCCTGCTGATTTCCTAGTTGTTGATATAGCGGAGGACCCTGCTTGTCCAATTATTTTAGGTAGGCCATTCCTGGCAACCGTCGATGCCAACATCAGCGTAAAGAAAGGATTGCTCTCATTCACAATTAGTGACGAGGTGATAGAGTATGCCTTCAACAAGACGGTGAAAAATCAAGGGCCAATGGAGATAAAAGTCATCAATGGTGTCTACATTGCATGTGGAGAAGCAAAGGTAAGAAGTATGACACCGGAGGAGCTTGAGAAAAGGGCCATAGAAGCCCAAGTAGAGGAAGTTGTGGCAATCTTGAACGAAGGAGCCCAACAGAACATCGAAATCGACCCAGGTAAGTCGATATCGACCACTAATGTTCAAAATTTTGTGCCAAGTCATAAGTATGGGGTCGACGGAGGAGGAAAGGAAACATCGAAATCGGGGTCAAGGGTCGATATCGACCACACCCAGCCGAAATCGACCACCATCAGCGCTGAAAAGGGAGGCAAGGAGACCTCAATATCGATCTCTGAGGGTCGAAATCGACCTGATCATATCGAGCCAAAACTCTCCAAATCGACTGATCCTCCAAGAGTACAACAGGGGTCGGTATCGACCTCTGAACATCAACATCGACCTGAGCCACAGACTGAGAAAAAGGTAAGTCAAGGTACAGATTCCTCTTGTTCCATTTCAATTAAGGATTTATCATTATTTGGAAGAGGTGTGCCTTGGCATGTGCGCTTGTGTAGGGTATCCGATAATGATTCGAGCCAATATGAGATAGGAGACAAGGTCTATGTTGCCAAATCTAAAGACCATTGGTTCCCTACAAGATTCAAGGATAAGAATTTAGGACCATTCATGGTGAATCAAATCCATCCTGGCGGAATGCAGCTGCGTGATAAGAAAGGAGTCATATTTGAGGCCCAAGCCACATGGGCTCTGTAGATGCCGCCTTGAGAAGCGCAAGGGAAGAAGTCGGCTTAGCGACTTAAAAATCTAGAGCTTGTAACAAAGACTTAGTTTTGGTTTTAGACACTTTTATTTTGGCTTTAGACATTTTATTGTTTTGCATATTTTGTTTTGGTTAAACAAGTTGCAGGAAAGAGGAAAGCACACTGAGAAGACATTGAAATCGATGTCTAAGATCGACATCGACCTCAAGGTCGACATAGAGGGTTTGTGATCGAGGTCGGATCACCCTGGAGCCTGAGCAGAAATCGATATGAACATCGATATCGATGTTAAGGGTCGATATCGACCACTCCTGCTGTCTTCTTCGACTCCTGAAATTTGTGGCGGTTTAGTAAGTTTTCTTCTTAACCCTAGTTCTAATATAGTGAGGACACTGTAAATTTTAAGTATGGGGTGGGGGAAAGGCTTACTTGCATATTCATACTTAGTTTAGATTTGCATATTTATTTTAATGCATATTTAGTTTTTATTTCGAAAAAAAAAATGAAAAAATGACCCCCATCAAAAACAAAAAGAAAAAGAAAAGAAGAGTCATGGAAGTATAAAAAGGAGCTCTATGATGCAAAATTAGATTCATTAGAGATATAACATGAAATTTCCTAGTTACGGGAAGTCCTAATGAAGTGCAAAAGAAGAAAAAAAATAAAGGAGATGAAAATTTGAAGTTGCTTTTGACATGTGCGTGATAAGATGATGGAGGACTTTTTATGAAATTTCCATACATGTGCTCAAGTTCATATCCTAGCCTTACCTATGCATATTTGCAAAAGCCACAAAGCCATATATGAGCCTTATCATGATCATTATTGCTCCACATATATACATATTGCCCATTTTATACCTTATACCCTATCCGGGGACAATGTTGAGAATGGATGACATTTTTGGAGTTATATGGAGTTGTGCATTATTTATAAAGTTGTTGGCAGGAATGAAAGAATTATGAATTATGGAAAATTTAATGAGCGACAAAAAATCTGATCACCTCAGGAGATAAAGGTAGGTCGACCCTGCTCGTTGAGATGTTAGTTCAGCGAGATGGGAGAAGGCAGTACTAAGTATCCGGGGCCATTCATGACACCCATGTTTGCGACTCGCGAGAAGGCAGTGCTAAGGTTAGAGAGGTAAAAGCATTATATTGAATAAAAGCATTGAGCGATGAGTGAAATGTGAGACATAATGTGGAAGTCTTGGAAAGAAAGTATGTTTCCCCGGATTTAACACCACATGGCCAAATATTAGCCCACCTTTAGCCTTTTACCAATCTACTTCTCACAAGCTTGCAAAAAGTCCTCTTGATTATTAATGCTATGTCGCTAAAATTGTTTTTGCATATTACCTCCTTTTATGAGTATGAAATTGATTGTAGGGACATATGAAGAATGAATCTAAGATGTTGAGGGTTTACTTTCTTCCCCTGAATGACCATTAAAGGTATTGCTTGGGGACAAGCAAGCTTAAGTATGGGGTGTTTGATGTGCGCGCAAATTGCCATATTTTCTATGCACATAAAAGTCCATTTTATCGTCTTTTGCATGCATATTAATGGGAAAACATGGGATTAGTGTAGTTTATGCTTAAATATCAAATATATGGGTCTGTACGAGTTTCTATACGATTTTGCAAAAAACAGGAATAAAAATGGACAGATCTGGAAGAGCGGAAAAAGAACTCGAAGTCTTCTGAAGAGGTCGAAATCGACTGGGGACCTCGACATCGAGTGCATCAGAGACATAGGAATCGAGCAGGAAATGAAACAGAGCATGTCGACACAGAAAGGTCGATATCAACGTCTGGAGGTCGATATCGATGTTGCCAGATCGAGCTAAATGATAGAAGTCAAGTGCCAGTTCGAGTAGGAGAAGGAGAACTCGAGATAAAGTTTTGAAGGGGTCGATATCGATGTCTAGGGTCGATATCGACCATGCCAGCAGAAGAATCCGACTCAGATTTTTGATAGAAATCTATCCAAAGCTTGCACGTCTATCCAAAAGTCGAGATTTCTTATCTTCAACACCAGATCTATCATGAGAAGGCTGATTTACCATAGAGTTTTAGTTTTTACTTTTATTTAAGTTTATCTTAGAGAATAACGATAAAGTTTTGAGTCTTTATCGACATCTATAAATAGAGGCCAATAGGGCTGAGTTTAGGCATCCAATAACATCCAAGCATATACAATTCCAGTTTTATATTGAGTAGTTACGAATTAGAGAGAGAGGGCCGAGTGAGTGAAGAGAAGCGAGAGCGGAGTGGCTTGTTCGGTTGTACTCTTTTGCAAAGTTTTAATTCAAAGTAGTTTTCTTTCAATAACAATGATGATGATGTGCATGATGAGGAGCGAGTAGTCAACCCACTTCTGGGGTCGGGGTGAGCCCGACGATAGCAATGTGAGGTAAGTGCATCAAAGGTATGACTTTTATGCAATTCCATCTTCTACCCCATGCATGATCCTTTACGAAAGTTAAGGAGATTCATTATTTGCATTATTGAAGCGAAAGCCACTCATATTGTGAACTTGAATTGCTCATGAATTGGATAGTAACTCTTAGGAACTATGTGAGAGCCTCTAATCACCTAAGTGTTGATAACGAAAGTTATTTGACGGAAAGGCATTAAATTTCATAACTTTAGCATAAAACTTGCATTGTTATCGTTGTGGCATGAAACCCCGACTTTGGAAGCTTTTTAATTAATTTAAATCAACATAAAAGTTTAAGTTTTATTTCTGATCATCCTCCTTTCCCATTCTATTTTCTTCGGACTCTTTTTCCGACAAATTGGTTACAAAAATAGTTTCTGTGACAAGCGTCAAAATCGACTGTAAGGGTCGATATCGAGGTCTAACGTCGATATCGAGGTCTCTGCTCGACGTCGACTTTGCTGCTTTTGTCTTCTGCAGGAACTGCGCTAGGAAATCGACCAGAACTGGGGTCGATATTGACCAGAGTACTCGATATCGAGTGTCTTCTGAGGTCGAAAGCTTTTATCTTGAATACAGCAAGGGAAGCGCTGACATACCTCCTCGTGGATTCGATCCTGAATTACCCTACTACTACAAAGGAGGGGATTCTTGTATTATTTGTTTGGGATAGGGAGTTAGCCTAGTTGTGCATTGTTATATTTAGTTTATTTTAATCTCCTACACTCTACCCCCGCTGCGAACAAACCCCCTCCAGATCCACCAGCACCACCGGTGCCCCAACCTCGCCCAGATTCGACCACCATCGCCACGCCCCCTCCTCGCCGGCGCCGCCTCCTCGTCCTCGCCCAACACCCCCGCCGCCACCATCACCAACACCGCCTCCTTCTCCTCGCCCAACGCCGCCCTTGCCTCGTCCTCGGGATCTCACCATCGCTCTCTCGCCGGATTTGAGAACGTCGGATTCGATCTCTCTCTTGCCGATTCGTGTTGAGGAAGAGCTCTCTCTCTCTCGCCGATTCGTGTTGAGGAAGAAGACTACCAACGTCGAATCCGATGTTGTGCTTTATATAAAAAGAAGCGCAACGTCGGATTTGACGTTGTACATAGTGGACACAATGTTCAATTGAACGTTGTGCCCCGCAACGTTTTGAATCACAACGTTCGATTGGACGTTGTGATTCAAAGTACAACGTTGAATTCAACGTTGTAATTCAACGTTGTAATGCAAAATCGAACGTTGTTGTATTCCCGTTATTGGATCCGGGTTTCGGATTCGGGTGGGCTGAGACATGGGCCTTTGGTTATGGGTTTTGGGTAATTGTTGTAAGGGTTTAAATTACTTATTTTAGACATATATTATTATCTAAATTGTTATATAATTGTTTGTTTATTCATCATTAAATTATTTTATACACATATTATTGTCTAAATTGTTATATAATTGTTTATTTATTCATCATTAAATTATTCTGGATTATTAATATATTTGAGTATTTATGCAACTCTTTTAGAAATTATTATTTAATATTTAGTTAGTATTTGTTTGCTAATTGACCCTGTTTTCATATGTTAAAGCTATTTTGATACTTGTGTGAGTATTGGGATATTAAATGATTAGGTATAAAATGCCATTTTGATACTTGTGGGAGTATTGGGATACTTGTTTAATGTCGGAATTTATTTATATTATTTTATGAAGTGTTGGAATTTGGCGAAGTAACAAATTCCCGATCGGAGGGAGGAACAAGTTGACGAACAAGTTAAATAAAAAATAAAACCTTACACCGCGACGAGCTTTGTTACAAACATAAGTTGGTGTCATTTTGATAATGAAGAAAGGGTTTGGACTTTTATAGGCCTTGACTCTTTGAAAAACTTTGTCCGCTGCACTCATGGAACGACATGTGATTCTACGTTGAAATGATTTTCACTCGTCGTTCGACGATTGCAGCGGAAAAAGATTTTCAAAGAGCCAAGGCCTATAAAAGCCCAAACCCTTCCTTCATTATCAAAGTTGAAATGATAATACATACATTGCCTACAATGATACTACATGCTTCAAAAATACAATGCCGACATACATCATGGTAGAACTCGTCCAGCATTTCTGTAATCTTGTTACCAATGTCGGATTGGTAGGCCTCTCAGGCAGAAAACGGTGTTTCGTCCCTCTAACTTGATAACCGGTCCCATTGGACGTTTCTCCGTCTTTTTGGAAGGTACTCGGGGGTCTATTGGGGACCAACATTAGGTGGTATATGTAAGAGAGGGATTGTTGTTATGTGTCTGGGTTGTTAGGGTGGGGTATTGCTTTTATAGGCCCTTCAAAATGCAACGTCGGATCGGACGTTGCCAAACCCTATGCAACGTCGGATCCGACGTTGCAATTTGAAGGGCTTAGGGTTGCTATGCATAGGGTATGCAACGCCGGATCGGACGTTGCAAAACCCTATGCAACGTCAGTTCCGACGTTGCATTGTGAAGGGCTTAGGGTTCCTACCATAGCAACCCTATACATAGGGTTTGCAACGTCGGATTCGACGTTGGATAGGGTATAGCAACGTTTGATCTGATGTTGCATGCCCTACGCTGCATTTTGACTCGACATCGACTCATCTTCAATCGATATATTTGTTCTTCTAATTAGATTCGATTCAAGTGAATATTAAAATGATTCATATTCAATGTGTTTGTTCTTCTAAGTAGATTCGATTCAAGTGAATATTAAAATGATTCATATTCAATGTATTTGTTTTTCTAATTAGATTCGATTCAAGTGAATATTAAAATGATTCATATTCAATGTATTTGTTCTTCTATGTAGATTCGATTCAAGTAAATATGAAAATGATTCATATTTAATGTATTTGTTCTTCTAATTAGATTCGATTCAAGTGAATATTAAAATGATTCATATTCAATGTATTTGTTCTTCTAAGTAGATTCGATTCAAGTGAATTAAATGATTCATATTCAATGTATTTGTTCTTCTAATTAGATTCACTTCAAGTGAATATTAAAATGATTTATATTCAATGTATTTGTTCTTCTAAGTAGATTCGATTCAAGTGAATATTAAAATGATTCATATTCAATGTATTTGTTCTTCTAATTAGATTCGATTCAAGTGAATATTAAAATGATTCATATTCAATGTATTTGTTCTTCTAAGTAGATTCGATTCAAGTGAATATTAAAATGATTCATATTCAATGTATTTGTTCTTCTAATTAGATTCGATTCAAGTGAATAATCAAATAGTTAACATCACAAGTGCATTACCAAATAAAGTTTACATAGAGTTTACATAGAGTACATAGTTTAGGGGAGTACATAGATTCGATTAAATCCAAGCCATAAATATCCCTAAGGTTAAAATCAAGGGGAGTACATAGAGTTTACATCACAAGTGCATTACCGAATATATAACATATGAAAAAACCGTACAATTGCCCCAAATTGTACATTGAAAACACAAAATCAATTGGATCAGTTGCTCCCAACGGACTCAGCAGGAGCCGCTGGTTGTATCTCAATCTGCCTGAACGTTGCTACTTGATTGATGAATTGATTTGTTCATGCTTTGGGTGTTTTGCTCGCTTGCCTCTACTAAAACACTTCATCCCTTCTCTTAGTTTTTGGAGCTCTAAGATTTCCCTTCTCTTAGTTTTTGGAGCTCTAGGATTAAAAAAAATACATACGAGGAACAAGAAGCAAATGATGGAGGAAAAACTAACGGTCAAAGAAATGATCAAATTGATTCACATAACATGCAGTTTAACCATGGGGAACACCAGTTGCCAATCAAGAAGAACTCAGTAGAAAGGGTGCGGATGACCTAACTCACATAATTCTGATTTTTATCTTCCTGTGGTGCTACTTAAAACAACACCTTGTGTTCGACCATATATGAACAACATCCATAGAGGATAAGAAAATTGACTAATGATCCTCATGTTGGGAGCTTGATTTGTGTGAGCAAAGACCAAGTATTCTTACTTGATTAAATGGGTCCAAGGGATAGTCCACCCACTAAATAGAAACCCAATTAACCCCCTAAGGACCCAAAGAAAGTGAAATGAAGTCTTATTGAGAAAGAACTGATCTTTTCAAGAGTTTTCGAACTTACGAAGATTATCAAAGTTTTGATGACCCAATTTTCCCTATTGATCTAACAGAAAACTGAAATAAAATTGAAAATGGTATATTACACAAGAACTGGAAAAGGAAAATGGAAGCCATGAATGATACAAAAAGACGTTTATAAACCTAGAATTGCATAGACATCAGAAAAAAATACAAAAAGAAAATCTAACCAAATTACAATGACAAACAAGAAAAGATAATGAAATTGAAACCCCCAAACCAAATAAGTTTATATGAGAATATGCTCATGGAACATACGCGGAATAGGCCGCAAAACCTATGGACAATAATGGAGTCTTTTATAAAATTGAAAATTTTCAAATAATTACACTACTAGATACAAAAATTAAAAGAAAAATGATGATGTCTTGTGAAGTATGCTCCTCATGTGACTACTGTATCCTCTCTCTTGAGCAATTCGTGATTTCGTTTCTCGCTCAGAAAACCCTAGCCTTTCAAAGAGATCGAGCCACAATTTGTGATCAATCCACCTAAAAGATTTAGAAGATGAATTATTGCAAATTCAATCTGATCCAAATTACCAACATCACCCTACAATAATAAGTAAAGAAAAACACTTAATTATGAAAAAGGAAAAGTTACTCCTTTTTCAAAAATCCTATTGGAATAAAAGGGCAAAATCTAAACACTTAAAACTAGCCAATACCAACTCCTCTCATTTCCATAGGATTGCCACAGGAAGAAGAAATCCAAAATTCATTAGAACAATTAGCTCTTCTGAAGGTACCCTCATCTTAGGGGATGAAATAATAAAAATAAAATTAGGAAAGATTTCAAAAAGCGATTCACTAGGCAATCTATAGATCAATTGGTGTTGAACGAATATCTGGTTCTCATATCCTCTTCGATTACACCAAAGGAAAATGCTTTCCTTATAAACTATCCATCTAATGTGGGGGGTTCCTATTTAGGAAACAACAAGTCTCTTGGGCTTGATGGTATGACGACAAGATTTTATAAAAAAAATATTGGGACGTCGTGGGTATTAGTATGGTCCGGGCTGTCAAAGCCTTTTTCCACTCGGGTAAATTATTATGCGAAATCAATCATACTTTCATTTCATCAATCCCTAAATGCAATAATCCTTCTACGACAGATCAATATTGACCAATCAATCTCCGCTCCACTATTTATAAGATAATATCAAAAATAATTACAGAGAGACTGAAAATAAATTATAGGTTGGTTAATTCATCATCTGCAAGGAGCATTCGTTTCAGACAGGGCACCCAAGGATTGCGTCAGAGGGACCCTTTGTCCCCTTTTTTGTTCATTTTGGGTGCTGAAATTCTTGCTAGAAAAATTGATTTTGAAGAAAGCTCTGTAGATAATGTTATTGACTTCCAATTTGGTTGTAGGAATCCTCGTATCCCCTTTATCGCTTTTGCTGACGACATTATCATATTTTCCAATGGCAATGCTTGAGCATGTACGAAAGTTAAAATAAAATAGATGACTACTGTCGAATATCGGGGCAACATGTTAATTACAACAAATTGACATTTCAGGCTACATCTAGAATAACGTGCTTGCGTATAACCGAAATCAAAGGGCATTTGAACATCTTGAGTGAAACTAATTTGGAGAAATATATGGGTTGACCGATCATTAATAGACGAGTAACAAAACATAACTTTGAGGAACTTATTTGCAAATAAAAAAAGACCAATTAAGCAAATGACAAGCAAATTCGCTCTCTCAACAAGGGAGAGCTACCCTTATAGCAACAAATTTAGCAGCAAAACATAATTATGTCATGCAAAGTTTCCTGCTTTAAGGAACCATACATAAACAACTAGATCAAATAAATAGATCTTTTTTCTGGAATAAAGATGCTCAACACAACCCTCTCATTGGATGTGACAAAATTTGTAGGCCCAAACGTTTTGGCAGTGGTCAAAATTATGCACCCTCATATCGAAATTCGAATCTGGCCTTATATGGTTAGTATGAAATGGAAAATCCATTAACTTTTGGCAAGACAACTAGATCTCAGCAACTACTCTAATTAAAAGAATTCTTGACAATGTCTAGATTAACTTGAACCACACTGTTAGCGATTATATTTTGGGAGAAAAGTGGTGGCATGAGAAACTTGTGTACTTTCTTCATGGTAGTCTTGCAAAGGAAATAATGGACATACCCCTCCATATAACTCCATTTGTAGATAGATTATACGGGTGGACAGACAAAAAAGGCCGGTTTACTACGGCTAGTGCCTTTAATCTTCTCACTACCAATGCCGGTACAACCACATACGACAACGCTTGGATTTGAAAAATTAATGTTCCGCTAAAAATAAAGAACTTTGTGTGGAAAATAAGCCAAAAAGGACTCCCAACTGCAACCCGCCTAATGCAAAAGGGAGTTTCCGACCCTTGCACCTGTGTTTTGTATAATCACTCTAGAGAAGATGATACTCATTTGTTTTTTGAATGTTAGCATAACAATTTCCAAATCCAGATGTCAACTGATACAAAACAAGAAAATGATGATATGATTTCGGTGTCAAGAGACTTCACTTCGGTACTCCAATTCGTTGGTGAAACATTAACAAAAAAGGATAAACAAGCACTTGCCTTCTGATGGTGGACCATCTACCCGGTACATTAGAAACCAATACATCTTTAGGAATGAGCATCTCCCCGATGTTGTTGGGGTAAATACGAATGATTCGTGTCCATCTGAAGAATTGGGAAAAGGCTTGCAATTTAACCATTCAAAATTTAGAGGACAACCTATTACATCCTTCGGCTAAAGGTCAATGCGCAGCGACGCATAAGAGAAAAAACAGTAAATGGAAAAAGTCTTCACATGGTACGTTCAAGCTAAACTCCTATGAGTAGTTCGATCGGATATCATTCGAGACTTGCATGGAAAAACCTTATAGTGTCAAAGGCTCTAGCTCTAAGAGATGAGATTCTTAAAGGTCTTGAACTAAAAATTTTAAACCTTATAGTGGAAGGAGATTCAGAAATTATAATAAACGGCCTAAAGTACAATATCAACTGTCCTTAGGAAATAAAACTTGTTATGGATGATATCGAAACTCTTCTGTTGGGCTTGCGGGAGATCTCTTTCTCCCACATTCATCGTCTTGGTAAACGAGTGGTTGATAAGGTTGCACATCTTTGCTACTCGACCAGGGGTCCCAACATTTCCAGTGATTTAGGTCTTCTTGACCTTGTCCACCATAATGCTATCGGGTAGAGTACGCTCACCCGAATTCTTGCACAATCAAAAAAAATTTAAAAGAATACCAAACGAATCAATGTGGAAACAAAACTAGATTTAAATCACAATTTTAGCGTGTTTTCAATATTCTTTAAAATATTCTTCTTAATACGTATATACCAAAAAATATATTTTCTGGATTTTTTTAGCACCACTAATCAGAAAGTCCAAGGGCGTGTTTGTCGGGAGATTAATGTTTTTTTTTTCAAATGACAACACACCTACATATGCTTGGCAAGGGGTGCCAAAAGGTAGAAGATGAAGAAGATGGATATTATTCGAGGTTATTTTGAGATAAAGAAGACAGAGATTATTCGAGGTTATTTTCGCCCAAGAATCCCACCCTACACAATCAAGATTGTCGAGGTTGTCCACCTCAACAAACCCAGCCAACTCCGTTGCTTCATCTCTGAAACCCTATTCTCTACAACTCGTGCACCTCCGCTTTGATTCGCGCAATCGATTTGTGTTCTCTCCGAAATTCGAGATTGTTGAAGACATCGATGACTCTAATCAGCCTACCTCACAATTGCAGGATCGCAATCGAAGGTGAAGATAGTGAACAAGAGGAAGGTAGAAGACGTTGAACAGGCAGAGAGTCGAAGGTAGACGACGGTGAACAAGATCGAAGGTCGAGTTGGTGAATGGGAGTAAGGTAAAAGACGATAAAACAGGCAACGAAGGGTGGCAGTTGCTGCCTCTCTCTCTAAATTATCGATTGGAGAGAGTAAAGAGAGATGTTGCATTTTTGCTCTATATTAGAAATCAAGGACATTTTTTCTTTTTATGGTTACAATAAAAAAAATACTTTTCTACCCACCAAACACTCTAACGTGTTATGTGGGGATTATTTCAAAAAAAATCTTCACCTCTTCCACCTCCATAACTCATACAATAATCTCCACCTCATATAATGCCTTAAAAATAATCTCCACCATTTAAAAAATAATCCATTGGCAAACACGCCCTAATACTTTTCAGATTTTGTGAATTGAGAGATTAGAGAGAACGTGAGAGAGAAAACAACCAAACTGAAACTTTCATTGAAGAACAAGAATCTGTTATAGAAGCTACAACAGAACTCAAAGAACTGTTGAACCAGGAGGAAGGAGGGAGAATATATAGACGATGATGATCACGTGCCTATCACGTGATTCATTAATCCGTTATAACCCTCAACCCGGTTTACATAAATAATAAAAGAAAAACCCGGTTTACATAAATACAATTACAGAACCGAGCCTATACACTAACATCCCCCTCAAACTGGAGGTGGATCACACAGATGCATCCCTAGTTTGTGTAAAAGCTCTTTGTGATGATAAGCTGGTAAGATCTTCGTTAGCACATCTGCCAATTGATTCTGAGTAGGTAAGTAGGTAAGTTGTAGCAACCCATCCATTACCTTTTCCCTTGTGAAATGACAATCAATCTCAATGTGTTTCGTACGCTCATGAAACACAGGGTTTTTAGCTATCTGGATTGCTGACTTTTTGTCACAATGCAATGTCACAGGAGTCAATTTGGTTTCCCCAAGCTCTTGTAAAACATTCACAAGCCATGTCACCTCTGTTGCAGCTTGGCTCATAGATCTATATTCAGCTTCAGAAGAACTCCTTGATACTGTCGACTGTTTCTTTCATTTCCAAGTGATTGGATTATCACCATATAGTACAACATATCCAGTTACAAACTTCCTTGAGATTGGACATGAAGCCCAGTCAAAATCTGAGAATGCTTGTAATCTGATGGAGTCTCCTGTCTGCAATTTGATTCCATAATGCATTGTCCCCTTTACATATCTCAGCAAGTGATTCGGAGCAGCTTGATTACTCTTCTCTGGGTGTTGAAGAAATTGACTTAAAACCTGCACAGAAAATGAGATATCTGGACGTGTGTTTGTTAAGTAACTCAGTTTACCAACAATGCTTCTGTATGCAGTAGGATCTGAAATTAAATTATCTTTATCAGAAGCATAAAGTTTAAAATTCAAAGGCAAGGGTGTAACACAAGATCTCTGATCAGCTATGTCAGTTTCATTGATGATCTCTTGACAGAACTTTCTTTGACTCAGTATTAAGGACTTGTTGGAATGAATCACTTCTATACCCAAGAAATAGTTCAATTTTCCTAAGTCCTTAATACTGAACAGATCATGCAAATGTGTCTTCAACCCTGTAATTTGACAAATATCTGAACCTATAACAATGATGTCATCTACATAAACTGCCACAATTGTTAAATGTCCTTTATAGTGAGATATAAACAAAGATGGATCATATTTTGACTGAACAAAATTAAAATCAATCAGAGTAGAGTACAGTTTGTTGAACCATTGCCTAGAGGTTTGCTTTAGCCCATACAATGATTTTTTCAATAAACAAACCTTGCTGTCAGGATTTGGTACTCCATGAGGCATAGTCATATATACTTCCTCATGTAAGTCGCCATGTAAGAAAGCATTATTTACATCTAACTGATAAATATCCCAACCTTTATTAAGAGCAAGAGATAGAATGATCCTTACAGTGGACATTTTGACCACATGTAAAAATGTTTCATCATAGTCTATACCATATTGCTGGGTATATCCCTTTGCTACCAATCTGGCTTTGAACCTCTCAACAGATCCATCAGCCTTTAACTTGATCTTATAAACCCACTTACATCCTATAGCTTTCTTCCCTGCAGGATGATTAGTCAAAACCCAAGTTTTTTAGTCTGTAATGCATCTATTTCTTTGTCCATAGCCTCAATCCATTTTGGATTCTTTGAAACTTTGGCAAAGGTTTTAGGTTCTATCAAATCAGATGAACCATTGACAGATGCTGAATTACACTTAAAAGTAGAATTATCAATGAATAGAAAAGAATCTTTGAAACCAGTCATCAGAGGAAACATCTCAGAGTTAGAACCAAAATTACAAATGTAATCTTGTAAGTGAGATGGTTGTCTATGAACTCTTGATGACCTTCTTACACCAGTCTGTATCACTCCTTCACCACTGGCATCTGAATGATTGACCCCTGAATGATCATCTGAAACACCATTATCAGATTCATTCTCAAACATGTTTTGACTAATATTTTCCTCAATAATCTCACTGTTAGGAAGAAAAATAGATTCAGGACTATCCATCATAACATTTGGAAGAGGAATTCCTTCATCAAAACTAATTTTATGCAGAGGGAATTGTAACTCATAAAACTGAACATCTCTTAATACAAAAATCTTATGAGACTTTAAATGGAGAACCTTGTATCCTTTAGTACCATGAGGATACCCCACAAATATACAAGGTGAACTCCTGGGATCAAACTTGGACCTACCACACTTATCAGTTGTGACAAAACATAAACATCCAAATGATTTTAACATATTATAGTCAGGAGCTCTATGAAATAAAATTTCATAAGGAGTCCTAAATTGTATAGATGACAATGGAAACCTGTTGATCAAATAGGTTGCAGTCAATATACACTCTCCCCAATACTGAACAGGTAGATGAGATTGAAATAAAAGAGCTCAAGCAGTCTCCAAGAGATGCTTATGCTTCCTTTCAACTACACCATTCTGTTGTGGTGTATGAGCACAAGTTGTCTGATGTATCAAACCTTGCTCCAAATAAAATTGTTGAGCCTCATTACTACAAAACTCCATACCATTATCAGATCTGATAATCTTAACCTTTACATCAAATTGAGTAAACACAAATGAAACAAAAGCTTTAAGAATAGAAAACACATTACTTTTAGCAACAACTAGATGTGTCCATGTTGCTCTAGAGAAATCATCCACAATAGTTAAAAAATATTTGAAACCATTCTGAGTAGGCACCTTATATGGCCCTCAGATATCAACATGTATCAATTCAAAACAAGCAACGGATTTTATTGAACGATTAGGAAATGAAGATCTATGCTGTCTGGCTTTGGGACAAACCTGACAGACATGATACTTCTTAGACTTTACAAGTTCATTCAGAAACTGAAAATGAAACATTTGATCAAATGGAACATGTCCAAGTCTACAATGCCAAAGTTCTAAAGAAGATGCACTTGCACTATTACAACTTACAGATTCATCATGATTAACAGCAACAGATAAAGCATCAGGAGATTCTCTATTATGAATATGAATATCATTTTTGTCCTTCAGAGATGTGAGATACAGCCCTTTTGACACTTCACCAAGCACCTGTGGCTTGTTCATTGAAGGGTCTTGTATCAAACATTGAGAAGGAGTAAACAACATATATGTGTTTAAGTCATTCACAAATTTTCTGACAGACAGTAAGTTATAAGCAAACTCAGGAACATGAAGAACATCATGTAATACAATTTGATTCTTTAGCTTTATAGATCCAATATGACAGATCTTAGATTGTTGACCATTAGGGACAGTAATATAGCTAGGCATATTAAAAGGTTTATATGAATCAAACATAGACAAAGTAGGACAAATATGATGAGTGGCACCACTATCTATAACCCAGCTATAATCACTGCCTACCATACTTAGACAGAAGATGTTACCTGCCACCATGTTGTTATCCTCTCCATTACTTTGCTTACTCAGAAAAGCCAAGATCTGCTCATATTGTCCTTTTGTCAAGAAATGAGCAGCTTCTTGATCATCATTTTCAACCACCACATTTGAAGCAAACTTCTTAGATTTTTCCCCTTTGAAATTGGGAGGATACCCATGGATTTTGAAACATCTGCTTATAGAATGACCAGACACTTTGCAATACTCACAGAAATAGTTTCCTTTCCCTTTAGCTCCATTCTGAGATGCTTGATTGCCACCCTTCTGTCCATTATTCTTGTTGTACTGATTGCCAAACTGACCACCAGGATTAGATTGATTTCTTGATCTTTGGAATGCATTGAATGCTGCAGTATTGTCACCAACAGAACTAGAATTATTCAATCCTCTTTGTCCTTCCTCATCAAGAATCATCCTATACACATCAGCAATGTTTGGTGTTGGCTTCATCACCAATATGCTAGTTCTAACACCATTGTATGCATCAGGCAACCCAACAAGAAACTGCATCACTTGCAGCTTAGCAAAAGATTTAGAAACTGGATTCCGAGTACCACATGAAGTACACACAGGGGATTCAATTAAATCCATGTACTCATCCCAAAGTTTCTTGAACTTTGTGAAGTATGAAGTCAATGAGGATCCATTCAAAGAGATATTGAACATATCTTTTTGTACCTGATACAAACGAGTGCTATTTGGAGATCCAAATCGCATCTTCAACTCATCCCAAACATCTTGTGCAGTTCTGAAATACACCAGAGATTCTGCAATTTCTTTTTCCACCGAATGTAACAACCATGCCACCACCATCCCATTACACCGTCTCCATTGGGCATATCGTGGTGATGTCTCTGGCGGAATCTGGAAACTCCCATCCACAAGAGCAATCTTGTTTTTCGCAACCATGGACACTTCTACCGCGCGCCTCCAGTGGTTGTAATTGGAATCATTTAGCAGCTGCGTCGATAAGTTGTAGCTGGGATGATCAGAATGATGCAGAAACAAGATATCACTTGCATCAATCTGATTTGGATCTTGACCATCCATGGTGATTCAAGATTTTCGATTTTGCGGAAGAACTGAAAAAAAAAACTTCAGCACGAACAGAGGCAGACGAACTGAGAATCGCGCGAGCTATGGTAGCTCTGATACCATTTCAGATTTAGTGAAGTGAGAGATTAGAGAGAACGTGAGAGAGAAAACAACCAAACTGAAACTTTCATTGAAGAACAAGAATCTGTTACAGAAGCTACAACAGAACTCAAAGAACTGTTGAACCAGGAGGAAGGAGGGAGAATATATAGACGATGATGATCACGTGCCTATCACGTGATTCATTGATCCGTTATAACCCTCAACCCGGTTTACATAAATAATAAAAGAAAAACCCGGTTTACATAAATAATAAAAGAAAAACCCGGTTTACATAAATACAATTACATAACCGAGCCTATACACTAACAATACTCGTGGGTTTGCTCACGAAATTACCGAATGATTTATTAGAGGAGAGGGGAATTCAGCTTCTGTACAAATCTATACCAAAGAAAAAGCATTTGTACGCTTCTCTTGGAAGGAAAGTCTGCAGCAAATAATCATTTCATAAATGACGACCTAACAAGTGAGGGCGAGATGCATGTTGCTTCCACAGCTAGTGTCTTCACAATCCCGTGGCACGGATCACCTCCAAATTTAGCATTTGAGACTCCAACTGAGCAGCTTACCCTCCCTTCACAAGCCTGTGACGAAAAATAAAAAAATTGATGAGAACGACGTACGACTACTTAACTAAATTTCCAAGATTTGTAAGGTAATGTAGGTAGGAACAAGCAGCCAAGCAAATTCAGTTTGTGATAGGCCTTTCAATCAACATAGACTAAGGGATTATATTTAGGCATGTCACGCTGATTAACACCTAAAAGGGTTAGGAGGACATCACTCTACATTCCGGAGTCTAATAAATATGAGCTTTGCATAAGGTATGATGCTTGGTTACCTCAGAAACTATGTCGAATGAATTTGGTGCATGGCAGTTGCCCTTAGAATACCGTTGACAAGCCCCTTTTGGGGTTCCATAGCTCGCAAACTGTATGGAGATCACAAGGCCCTTTTCACACAGCAGCTGTAATTCTGGTGTCGTGTCGTTTATTACTGGTCTTCTAGCTGTAGGCTCAGGGTTAGACCACTTTGAGAGAGGTGGATGATTTGTCTCTAAGATGTGACCACAGATAGTCTTGGCAGAGACTGTTCCTACTGAAATCTCAAATGGGTTTCCTCCTATTTCCTCAAATATGACCAATAGATTCTGTGTTGGGTGCAACCATGACCGTGGTATGTGATACCTGCAAATAGACAACTAACATGATTAGCAGAAATTAATGTAAAAATAAAGGCCCAGCTCGATGAACACCGTAAAAAACAGGCAACTTTGAGGTTCAGGTGTACTAGTTGTTTACTACCATACGAATACACACGTACCATATCTGGGTGGGCTTTCCGCAATTGGTTCTGCACTTGTTTGAGTCATATGGGCCTCGATAGTCACAATTTTTTTGGCACCCATCTTTTGAGGCTAGCCGCGTCCAGTATCTACCTATATGGTGCCCATTAACCCAGACCTGACCTTTTCCCATCCTTCGCAAATCAAGCACAACCGGATCTAGCCCCTCAGGAGCATCAAAATAAGTCTGCATGAAGTGATTATCGACGAAAATTAGGGATATAGATGAAAATGTTAACAAACTGAAGACAAGCCAAATAGCAAAACATATACGGACCAAGATAAAAAGTGAACTGAATAATGTATAAAATTACAAATGGATTATGCGTGTTAACAGCATTTGAATCTTTATGTCTAGAATCTCTTTTTTCCTTTAAACCATTTCTTGATGAGTGACATTACATTATGCCGTAGGTATGTGATGTTATTTATGCCAAGCGTTATTCCATTAAAAAGATATATGCCAAAAGGTCACTTGTGCGATACTGATAACAGGATATCAGGGCCTCAACTACTCCCATCACACCCTTCATCGTGACTAACACAGCGATTGCCAAAAGGGAGCAATCAAGATTTGAGCAATTAGATTGTCAACAAAGCTATCCAAACATGGAAGAGACAATAAATCATGGGTTTATCATATCTAGTCAATCGAAATGTTCTCTCCATGTACCTCATCTGGAGTATAAGAGAAAGAAAAATGCTGCTCCCAATGCTTTCCAAGATAAGAGTAAAAAAAAAGTGCATAATATTCAGCAGTTAGTTTACTGTGGAGCGAATCCTACATTGTACCAGCTTAAGCCAGATGGGACTTTGTCCAAGGTCAACTTGGTCCAATCCGCCTGGTCCTTCCCCTCTACACTATATATTTTCTGGAATTCTCCCTTGAACCCAACCTGCCAAACCAGTAGAACAGCCTCAACAACAAATCAAACAAAAGTTCTACTTTCTCATCGTAAAATGCTATAAATTATTTTCCATCAGTTGAAAAAATGAGGAGGAATGATCCATGTTTAAAAAGGTCTTCATGTTGGCTAACAAAGTTTATATTGTAGTAAACATCACTAAATTATCCTTTTTAGTATCAGAGCCATTGTACATGAATCCAAGAGATTGTATATGGTGTCTAAAAAGAAAGTTCGTCCCAGTTATAAAAGATAATCAAGCAGCTAAACGATGAGTGAATATCTCATCAAGGGAAACACAATAAATTACATTATCTTATATTCGTATTCAACCATTTTTGCATAATGGCAACATAAGAAGTCATAGTTCTATTGTTTTCATCTTCAACGGCTACCTTAACAAAAGAGTTAACTGACCTGATGTGTCCATGACAATACTGAGAGGTCAATCACCCAATCTTTTGATCCTGTAAGCTTAATCTCGCCCTTAAAACCGCCCCCATCTTTCTCAAGGAATGCTCCATAATTCTGAAGAAAATATCAGGGCCAAGAGGGTGAAAGGGTCAAAGATCAATATAAACAAGTGTAATAGACAAAATGTTATCCTGTACATTGATCTAAATGTCACGTATCTCTTCCTAAGCTGATAATTATTTCAAATATATGTACTTTGTTTTTCTTTTTAAGGACCAATGAGCTCCACCGCGAGGAGGGTTAACTCTGCAGGTAATCTGCCATATATGAAGTGTATAGGTACACAAAAAGAAGAGATGTATTACTCTTCAAGTCATTTACATCAAAACTCCAAAAACTGATCTTTATCCTCGAGTATTACTCTTGAAATGTATCTTTCAGCCAAGCCCCATACTTTCTATTGGCAAACTATGGATAACATACTTTTTTTTAGTTGTATTCCAAAGGGAGAAAATCCCATATTAATATAGAAAAGAGAAGCTAAAAAAGCATAATGACTATCATAAAAGAGCCTAGGAAATACTCCGTATAAACCAACAACTAGAAAATTAAACCTGAAGCAATAACTCGTAACATAATAAATACAACACCCAACTAACTAGTGACATAATATTAAAATCAATTTATCCAACACTCCCCCTCAAGCTGGGTTAGTAACCTTATGTTGCAAGGAATCAGCAAGCTCCCATCTTTTGGACTCAGATCTTTTGGACTCCATGTGCCACTCACTCTTTGAACCTTATGATTCAAGGAATCAGGCATCAGCAAGCTCCCGTTGTTTGAATCCAATTACGAAGGCAAAGAACTTTACCACCTTCATGTACTCTCATCATGACACTTTGGCATTGATGAGAAAGTGTACACGAAAAGAAATAGTTCAGCCCTTGGTTACTAGATTTGTCACAGCTTTCTTGACATTGCAAAGTATGCTTGAGAAGAAAGAGCCATTGAGGCAAATGTTTTACCATATATATAGAGAGAGAATGATTCCAGTGTAAACACCTCTAACAATGTCAACTATGAAAAGATTGATTATTCGCACGTATTAACATAATTATTCACCTGACATAAATTAATTATTCGTATGTATTAATAGTCTTTTCATTAAAATTTATTCATAAGTTACAACATGATTATTCATGAGTTATCTATAAATAATCATGTTGTTTAGACAAATAATTGTGCTCTTCAATTTTTCCTTTAAATCTCAGTTGTATATATATAGAACTATCCAATGCATTCACTTCTTAAAATGAATTCGTGAGACCGATTCTCAGTCATTGGATTAAAACCGAATAAATGACTATGATAAAAGATAATTTTTGGAAATTAACTTTTTTTCAACACATAATCATTTAGGGAAATTATAAGATTATTTGTCTTTTATCTCTATCCATTTACATTGACAAGCAGAAACGTCAATTTTATGGAAAGACATGGATTTAAATGAAAAATAATACGAATGAATTAATATTATTTAACAACACGAATATCAATGAATACTCATCCGGATATTCATCTGAATATGTTGTCTTATATTGAGATGAATATTATATGGATATTATTCATATGAATATTTGAGACAATATTAAGATGAATATTATTCATATGAAACTGATCTTCAACTGTTGAATTAAAACCGAATGAAGGACTGTAATTAAAAGATAATTTTTGGATTTTTTTTTTAAAAAAAACAATAATTTATGGAAAAAACTCAAACATATCTTTTCCCCGAATCTCTATCTCTTTCCCCTAATCAAAATAAAATCAAAACCACCATCCAAAATCTGGTAGCAAAACCACTATAATTCAAAGCATAGAGCATCTGTGAACATAGAGAATGATTGATACCAACGGTGTTTTGACTTTGACAAAAACCTTTAATCAACCAAAAGTAGATGAAGAAATTGGGATTCGATACTCCCCCAGAAGTGCAGCAAAAAGCTATAAGCTTGTTAGTCGTGTGTGGAAGTATGGATAGAGAGGTTTGTTTTGATCAATTGAGCGTGCACTTGCCGCATTTCAGCCATCGTTTTTGCAAATTCTTGGCATTCAAACTGTTGAATCTCGAAGCATGTATGGAAGTGATGATAGAGTTGAAATAATATTTTTCCCATAACTATTTGAATAATAATCATCTCATTTGAATAACATTAAAAAAGCTAAAGTAATTTAAAACGTCTAACATTAATTTATTTCCACTTTTAAAATTTTCAAATATTCATCTGAATATATGGTAACATGTTCTGATGAATATTAGGGATAATATTCAGATGAATATTAGGGTAATATTCATATGAATATTCAATTAACGTTAGACTTTTAACGTTAGACGTGTTTCTTATAACTATATATGAAAGGTATTCATTTATTAAAGGCAATAATTTTTAATTAATGTGTTCAAAAATATTAATTTCCATTTATAAATATATAAATTTTCTATTAATCACAGGCTCATAGCCATTCATTATATTTTAATCCAATGGCTAAAAGAGTCTCACGAATGTAAGAAGTGAATGCATGTGAAAGCTATATAGCTTTATATATATATATATATATATATATATATATATATATATATATATATAGGGTCGGGTTCAGGTGAGAAGCGCTGAACCGGTGAGAAGGAAAGAAGTAATCTGATTGGTCCACGTGTCCAAAATTGCATTAGAAATAGGAGACACGCGGATTACCCCAATTAATTAGTAACACCTACACAAATTAATTAGTAACACCCTACTCTCACAAGTAACACTAATTAATTGCACGCGCCAATCAACACACTGTACGTACATGTTAAAAGTGTTTACATGGACTTTTAAAAATTATTTTTTGGCATTTTCACTTGTTAAAAAAATATAAAAAATATATTTTTGGATGTATTTTAATTTTATCTACACATAGACACCCACTTTGTATATGTTTTGTTGAAAAAAAAATGTGGTTCACAAGCTATAACGAAGTGGTTCATGAAGTTACCAAGAAGTGGTTCAGCCCTTTTACTCTTAGTGGTTCAGCCCTTTTATTCATAGTGGTTCAGCCCTTTTTACTCTTAGTGGTTCAACCCTTTTACTCTCACTGAACCACTCTCTATTTAGTCACTGAACCACTCTCTATTTAGTCACTGAACCAATCTCTATTAAGTCACTGAACCACTTTCTATTTAGTCACTGAACCACTCACTATTTAGTCACTGAACCACTCTCTATTTAGTCACTGAACCACTCTCTATTTAGTCACTGAACCACTCTCTATTTAGTCAATGAATCACTCTATATTTAGTCTCTGAACCTCTCTATTTAGTCACTGAACCACTCTCTATTTAGCCTCTGAACCACTCTCTATTTAGTCAATGAACCAATCTCTATTTAGTCACTGAACCACTCTCTATTTACTCTCTGAACCACTCTCTATTTACTCTCTGAACCACTCTCTATTTAGTCACTGAACCACTCTCTATTTAGTCACTGAACCACTCTCTATTTAGTCACTGAACCACTCTCTATTTAGTCAATGAACCACTCTCTATTTAGTCTCTGAACCTCTCTATTTAATCACTGAACCACTCTCTATTTAGTCTCTGAACCACTCTCTATTTAGTCACTAAACCAATCTCTATTTAGTCACTGAACCACTCTCTATTTAGTCTCTGAACCACTCTCTATTTAGTCTCTGAACCACTCTCTATTTAGTCACTGAACCACTTTCTACTTAGTCTCTGAACCACTCTCTATTTAGTCACTGAACCACTCTCTATTTAGTCACTGAACCACTCTCTATTTAGTCAATGAACCACTCTCTATTTAGTCTCTGAACCTCTCTATTTAGTCACTGAACCACTCTCTATTTAGTCAATGAACCACTCTCTATTTAGTCTCTGAACCTCTCTATTTAGTCACTGAACCACTCTCTATTTAGTCTCTGAACCACTCTCTATTTAGTCACTGAACCAATCTCTATTTAGTCACTGAACCACTCTCTATTTAGTCTCTGAACCACTCTCTATTTAGTCTCTAAATCACTCTCTATTTAGTCACTGAACCACTCTCTACTTAGTCTCTGAACCACTCTCTATTTAGTCTCTGAATAGAGAGTGGTTCAGTGACTAAATAGAGAGTGGTTCAGTGACTAAATAGAGAGTGATATAGTGACTAAAAGGGCTGAACCACACAAGTAAAAGGGTTGAACCACTAAAAGTAAAAGGGTTGAACCAATAAGAGTAAAAGAGCTGAACCACTAAGAGTAAAAGGGCTGAACCACTTCTTGGTAACTTGATGAACCACTTTTTCACAACTTGTGACCCACTTTTTTTTTTCAAAAAACCATATACAAAGTGGGTGTCTATGTGTAGATAAAATTAAATTACACCCAAAAATATATTTTTTATATTTTTTTAACAAGTGAAAATGCCAAAAGATAATTTTTAAAAGTCCATGTAAACACTTTTAATATGTACGTAGTGTTACTTGCGAGAGTAGAGTGTTACTAATTAATTTGTGTAGGTGTTACTAATTAATTGAGGTAATCCGCGTGTCTCTTATTTCTAATTCAATTTTGGACACGTGGACCAATCAAAACGCTTCTTTTCTTCTCACTGGATGGAGCGCTTCTCACCTGATCTCGATCCTCTATATATATATATATAGGGGTGCGCTTCGGTGAAAACCAAAATTGCGGTAAAAACCTGTGAGGACCGGCTTTTTAGCCCGGTTTAGTAGCTTTAGAGTCTGGTTTTGAATAGAACCGATCTATAAGGTCACATATTTTAACCCGATCCTGAATAAAACCGAGTTATAAAGTCACTAATGTAATTTTAAAACATGAGTTTTCAGCACGGTTTTTAGGTTTAACTAAGATATAAAGTCATGTGTTATTTTAAAACTTGAGTTTTTTGCACGGTTTTTAGGTTGAACTGAGTTGTAAAGCCACTATGTAATTTAGGTTTTTAGCACGGGTTTCAAATAAACCAAGCTATAAAGTAGTCATCACGGTTTTTACCATAATTTAAGGTTTTCACCGGAGTCAATCCCTATATATATATATATATTGCGCTCCGGTGAAAACCAAAATTGCGGTAAAAACCTGTGAGGACCGGCTTTTTATCCCGGTTCACTAGCTTTATAGCCCGGTTTTGAATAGAATCAATCTATAAAGTCACATATTTTACCGGAGCGCACCCCTATATAAATATTTAATAGAACCGATCTATAAAGTCACATATTTTAGCCCGGTTCTGAATAAAACCAAGCTATAAACTCACTAATGTAATTTTAAAACATGAGTTTTCTGCACGGTTTTAGGTTTAACCGAGATCTAAAGTCATGTGTTATTTTAAAACGGGAGTTTTTAGCGCGGTTTTTAGGTTGAACTGAGTTGTAAAATCACTGTGTAATTGAGGTTTTTAGCACAGGTTTCAAATAAATCAAGCTATAAATAAAACTGCTATGGAAAACGCTGGCTCAGCCGGATAATGTTTGGGTGCAAATAATTAAGTATAAATATCTTCGAGAGGATGACATTCTCCATTATAAGAAAAGTGGTGTCACCTCCTCGCAATGGGCGAAACTTACAACTCTGATTGATAAGTTCAAAAAGGGGCTTATCTGGTCAGTCGGCACCGGGACCGCTATCAATTTCTGGTCTAATAACTGAATCACAACATCTTCTATTTAGGCTCGTGACGATTGCCCAAGAATTGATAACATTAATGATAAAGTCAGTGACTATATCCTCGGAGGTAAATGGTGGGAGGAGAAACTCTCTGATGTTCTCCCACACAATATGGTGGAGGAAATCCTTGACATTCCACTCCCAGTCTCAAATTTTGTGGACATATTATACTGGTGGCCGGACCAAGAGGGCTCGTGCACTACGTCAAGCGCATATAAATTGGTCTCTGCCGAATCCTCAATTCCCTTAGACAACAACTCCTAGATCTGGCATCTCAACATACCACCTAAGATAAAAAATTTCCTGTGGAAAGTCTGTCAAAACGGCCTTCCCACGGCTGCTAGACTAGCCCAACGGGGGGTTCGTATCCCTCCTACATGTAACCTTTGTAATTGCCCTATGGAAGATGATGTACATCTGATATTCGAATGTCAATACTCGAAGTCTCTCGCTATTTTCCCAACCCACATAAACTCCTCTCAATAGTCAGCCGAATCACACTATTAAGAGATAATTGCCCAATCATGTCATTCATTGGAAATAGCCTACCAAAGGCTGCTCTTGGTAAACTTGCTTTCGCTTGGTGGACAATGTGGTATATTCAAAACCAACATGTGTTTAGGCAGGCTCCAATCCCTTCGAGGGATGACGCATTGATGCTTATTAATACACATGAGAAAAATTGGAGTAACACTCACCAATATGAGTGTACACTAGATGATAACACCAATCCTCATTCACGAAGCGGCAGACAACACGTAAAGAGAAACAAAAACCGTCATATCAAGTGGCGCAAACCACCAAAAGGCACATTCAAACTCAACTTTGGCGGTTCGTCTCTGGTTGATAACCGTAGTTCCGCTGGGGTTGTCATCAAGGACGGGCATGGACACCCAATACACATAGGTTATAAACAACTGGGTATTAAAACCGCATAATTATTAACCATCTAAATAACAAGTCGAGATGCCCATGGGAAATCGAACTCATCCTGTCAGACGTACAATTTCTTCTATCAACTATGAAAGAAATCTCTTTCATTCATGTACCCCGTTTCGGCAATAGAGTGGCCGATAAGGTTGCACACCTTACCCACTCTGCCAGGGGTACTCATATTTGTAACAATTCCGGTCTTACAGACCTCATCCGCAAGGATGCCTTCGGGTAGAGCGCGCTCACCCGATTTTTTTCCTAATAAAAAAAAACAAACTAATATGTAAACTCAACCCTCCTTTAAAAAATAAAGAAAAAGCAATAGCATAGAATATATCAAACAATAAAAGGCAGGAGTCAAGTATCGTACCTGCATACCAATGGTGACTGACAATAGTTGCAACTCATTGTACCCGGGCAACAGCTGAACAGACTGTGTCACCTTCACCCAATGACCAAATGTGCTACCTATATTTTCAGGAAAAGGAGAAGGAAAGGGCATAAGAATAAGTAAAATAATGCAACATAGATAAAAAGAACTGAAACAAGGGATCCAGATAGAACTTCTAAAAGAAGGGAAAGTAATATAAACCAAATTGAACATAAACTGTATGGCATATTCAAGTTCCCCTAGCTAACGGTCAGTAAAAATGATCTACTACAAGCCCATTTTTTACAGCATGTATTGTTTTGCACTTAAATAGAATTAAAATCCCTAAAAGTGAAGGAAAAGAACCATAAACACAACAGGACAGAACACAAAATGCAGCATGCCAAAGAATTCTGAAATAAAAACAAATACCAGCAAGTTGGCCATTAATAAATAGATGTACTCCATCACGGATACTACCAATAATAAGAGTAGCGTTCGCCCCGTTCCTCTTCAAAAATGAAATTTCTTCACTGGAAATGTACACTCTGCAAAGATTTCAGGCATTTAAATGTATGAGAAATCAGCTCCAGAAGAATTTGGTAAACCCATAATAAGCAAATGACTAAACAGCATACCATACAATGTATCAATAGTTGAAAATGATAATCTGAAAACAAACCATAATTGTCGTAACTGATAAGCACCACCCATAAGATGGTGCTCTCACCAACCTGGATATAATAACGCATCCTAATAATTATAATAACGCAAACCAAATTGCTTTTGCGGTTTTACCTCATGTTTCAATGTAAGGAAAGAACAAAGAAGACCAACATTCTCATTCATCAGTCGATAGAAAGGTTGAAGTAAAGGAAATAATAGATATCGAATCATCAGAGAATTAGCAGTCCTGTCAGATGAATATAAAGAATTCATATGCATGTTTGTGACAAAGAACTAGCCACTAGACAGATGAGTATTAGGTAAAATAATCGAGGGTAGAAATAAGCTATGAACAGGAGTTTACCGAGGATTACTAGAGTTGAATTTCATACAGAAGTAATACGAAAGTATATAGGTTAACAATTCCAAGGTTTATGCAAATCTGCCTCTTATTATAACAAGTAGCAGGAGTTTATTAGACATACCTGGTGCAATACCATAGATAATCAGAAGTGTCTTTAGTCACATTTAAATGCTCCATTATGCCTTGCACACTGACATTGCTTTGACTCCACACTCCAATAGGCTCATTGACAGTCTCCCAATCTTTCAATACAGAGGATGCATTGCCTGAGGACAACACATTTTGCGGTGGATAAATGGACATAAAATGAGATGCACCAAAATTTATCTCCTTGATGGAAGTCTGTGCTCCAATCTGAACAGGAAAGAACTAGAAACCTCAGAAGAGAATCAGATATTACTAGAAGTAGCATAAGCAGCCATAGATGACTGATGGAGCACTGATCCAAATTAACATAATTTAAAACTTTTCAACTTCTCTAAAGAAAACCAGATTTCACTGATCAAATGTTTCATGTCCTTATTCCAACTGTTTCCAGCTCATTTAACCAAGAAAAACAAAATAGATATCATCTTATGTCCAGATATGTGATTACAATTATAAACACGAAGGAAATGCAAGGTTACAAAAGTGTCTGTTCTCAAGCGGCTGTAAGAAAGATGTGGGTAAGCTGGAATACGTCATATATTCAAGCTTCTCATCGATAAAATAAGTACAACCTAACATATTCAGACCTTTGCTGTGTTGAATGCCAAGGTCTGGCAATCTGGCAAAATACTAACAGACCATGGGGGCAAGGAATAATCTTGACCCCTGAATCTCACTGTTGCAGCCTTCTTTTCATCTATATTTGCTAGGAAAGCTGAACATATATTTGCATTCTTAGGATGAATTGAATCAAAACCTCCACCATCAACTTTTCCTTCGTAAATATGCGCCTGAACAAAGCAAAGAAGAAGACACAAGACATTCGAGTTAGTACGAATCAACATAGATGGACATATATTATTTTTATCATCGCTTTGATGATACCTCCACAAACATGAACAAGACCACTTTATATAGACTAAAACCTAACATGCAGCAAAATGGCATTAAATGATTTATTTCCAATGCTTTGATGATATCTCCAAATAGAACAAAAACACCACCACTTCATAAATTTCATATACGCAAAAAGTTCAAAAACCTTACATGCAGCACAAGTGAGACAAACTAAAATATGTTACTTATGATACGGTCACTGCAGTCAGTGGCGGAAGGCTATGGGGGCGGGTAGGGGCCATGGCGCATGGCCCCTCCGGCATTTTTTTATATTTTATATAATATATACAGTATAGTATAAATAGGACTATTTAATTAAGAGAGACATTAAAAATACAGTAAAGAGAATTCATACTAGTACTAATTAATTAATTTTTTTTTCCAATTTTCAATAAAAACTTAACAATTGATAGAGTTTTATGTTCAACTTCTTAGTTCACAAAAAAAAAAAAAGTTCAACTTCTTAAGGTAAATTCATTACTAATTAATTACCCCTAATATCTCTCATAATCTCTCTTTTATTTTTAATATCTCAACCGCTTAATATAATCTTATCTCCTAATTGAAAAGAATGCATATCAATAAAGACGGTGGAATATCTCCTAAATCATATTTTATAATGAAAAAGTTGAAAATCGAATTTATTTCTAACGTAGAAACTGTAGAGTACTATTTAGATAAAAGTCGCTATAATTTATTTTTTTGTATGAAGTTTTGGCATCAGGTCCCCTCCTATGTACTTTGTTGTTGTTGTTTTCGTATAAATGTAAAGGCGTAGGGATGAGCCTCCTTACTTGACTAGGTTCTAAATCCTAAAAAAAATGTTTTTGGCCCCTACGAAACTTTTGTCCAGGTTCCGCCACTGACTGCAGTCATATTTATCCTTAAATCAGGTGATTATGAAAGCACACAAGGCCAAGAAATTGGTACAGACCTCCTGCAATGGGCCTAACTTCAGATACTGAGCTGTATCAGCAGCAACGAGGGCAGGTTCACACAACTTGATTGCAGCATGCAGATCTTTCAAGTGACCCCATTTAGGTTGGCTCAGCATACCTATTTTAGTAAGTGAGCCACTTAAAGTAAATCATAATCAGTCACATATAGAGCAGAGATTTAAAATGGAGGTAGATTTGAACCTACCATATTCGTTGATGGGTGCATCATAATCATAGCTTGTAATGTAGAAGGGCCCTCCTGATGTCCGGCCGAAGTTTGTGCCGCCAAAGTACTACAACCATGAAGCAAAGCTCCTAAACTTAGACCTCATGGTTTTCATACATGATTGCACTTTCAAGTTGATCAATATGTCCAGAGGTGTTTGCTTTTAATCTAGATGATACATTACAGGAACTCAAAGGAAACATGCCTCAGGCCAATGCTGCTACTATCTTGCCTGTGATTTTTAATGGCCTTCCTCAGATAGGAAGCAAACAAATATTTCAATTCTCTCTAAAGTAAAACAAAATGAATCCACCCAAGTTCATCCCACTCTCCTACTAATGGATTCGTCAGGCACATCTTTAGAAAATGTTTAGTTTGCCATGTAGAAAATGATTTGTCTAATTTATCCATCCTTCAACAAAATGCATCACTGAATAATAGTTAATGTAATCAATCGGCTCACCATATAATAATTTTGAAAGCTCCCTCCACGTTGGTAAAAACGAGCAACTGCAAATGCAAGATCTTCAACAGGTCTATGAGGTAAGCTTCCACCCCAAGTTGCATACCTACAACAAAGGGAAATAAAGTCGATTATGAGGTCGGCCATAATGGCCATGCACCAGGAATAGACAGGAATTAGTTTGAGATGCCTAAAGAATAGGAGATTGAGTTAAAGCATGATGAAAGCTTTGGTTATGGAATGACAAAGCATCACTTCTTACCATCCATCCCAATCTTCAGTCCAAAGAATAGGTTTTTTATTGGAATTTGGCCTAAAACCATCACAATAATATCCATTGCAAGCATCTATCTGTTAATACAAGAATCACATTTGCACACAAATCAGTAAAAAAAAAACACACACTATGCAGCAAAGAGACATTGTATAAAACACTTTTGCTTATGAAACATACAAAGAATAGTAGCCAAATCAGAGAAAAAGAAGAAAAAGAAAAGGACTTGCAATGTATTCTGGTGCATCCGTTTGTTTGCACATAACCCAGGGAACTCCAGCATCAAGCCCAACAGCCATATTGGCAGCCCATTTAACATATTCCTTTCCCCCTTGTCCATAGGCTTTCTCAACATCACCATACTCATTCTCTATCTGAAAAAAATGTTCAATAACAAGATCCAGCTCTTAAAATGAATTATGCACTGATACAAATAGAGAATGTAGGTAGCAATAGCATTAATTGGCAAATTTATAGAATCTATCAACCAATCCATTTATAATATGACCATTGTCATCAGCCAATTGCTTTCAAATGGGTATTTCCTCATTTCCTTGTATATGAAAACCATGAAGCTGAGCCAAATTGAAGAAAGACAAATAAGATTTAAGAAGTTAGAAAGTAGAGCCTTTAGACAACCTGCAACATTATGACTGGACCACCTTGCCAAGAGAAAAGTTCCTCATTCCGCATCAAATCAACAATCTTCTTAACGAATCTTTGCATCTCGTCCTGGTGTCAAAGAAAAAAAAAGAACTATATGATAATAAACACCTTGAGACAAAACATGCTCGATGTTGTCAAGTGTCAATTATGGAGAGGCCAACAATTTATGTACCTTGAATGGTGCATTATTGGTCCGAAATTCTATGCCAGGTACATCACGTAGCCATATTGGAAAGCCTCTGCATTTTAGATAAGAGATCATAGGAGAGGCAGCGCAGTAATAGCAATGTCAAACACATATATAATGTCACTAAAAGATCAACGCTTGAGATTAAAAGTAACTTCTGATTATAAAGTGGTATTGGGTGATTATTTGTTGGAATGAAATTATTCGGGGTACCGGTGATTATTCGTTAGAAAGAAATTTACATTTTTTTAGAGATGAATAATTACATTGTTATAGACGAATAATCATGAGAAAACAAACGAATAATACATGCATACACGAGAAGGTTTGTGTACACCATAAGGCCTGGAACCAACCTCTATATATATATTGGTCGGCTCCAACCTCTATATATAGATACACACATATATAGTTTTTCAAGTGTAAGTGTGAAGATGCAGAAAAACTATTTATAAAAGTGGTTAGCTGGATGCATGCATTAGCAACCAATCTCATCCTCAAAAAGGGGTAAAAGTTTCTGGTCATTTCGCCAGATATTGCATGCAATGAACTGTGTGAGAACTGTATACAATTACATTTTTTTCAATTTATGTAGTAACAAATTAAGGTGCCACGCTATACAAATCCACCAAAAGCTGTAAGTAACACAAATTTAAGAGACCAATACCCGAAGTTCCACTCGGCACACACATATGGTCCAATTCGAAGATGGAGATAGAGTCCACTAGCAGCCACCAACTTCACAAACTTGACAAGGTCGTACCTTCCTTCAAAGTTAAACTATACAGTAACATTTATGTTCAGTATCCCATCAAATGAGAAACTCAAATGCAGAAGCAATACAAGTGGATCAAACAACAGACCTGGCATCTGACAGGTTCATGTCCATTCCAAAACACGTAAGTTTGAATGACATCGGCACCACCTTCCTTGCTCTTGGCAATCAGATCAGGCCACATCTAGGATAATAAACACAGATTGTCTTTTGTAACTCAAATAAAGAAAAAGTAAGGACCTCAAATCAACATGGATGCCAACGTGCGATTTCTCGGAAGCTATAAGAGGCACGAAATTGGGATTTTTCAAACAAAATTGATGATCAACTGGTAAACCTAGAAAATAGAGAATGCAGGAACAACAACCTCGGGAGAGGCACGGGGGTAGTGGAGGCCGGCGGAGATGAGGATGCGACGGCTGCCGTCGATGATGAGAGCGCGATGATCGTAGGTAACGTTGAATGGCTTGAAATACTCGCCGGAGATAACTGTGGCCATGGATACAAGTGAGACAGCGAGGAAGAGGGGTAGCCATGGGAGAGGGGTTCGAGGAGGATTCACCTCCACCATCATCGTCCCCCAAAACCCACCAGGTTGACTGGACTGATCAGTGATTTCGGGGCGAAAAGCAAGACATCAGTGATTTCGGGGCGAAAAGACATTGAAATCACGCCAATATAATAAGATTTAGGGGTGGGTCAAGTAGGATCTTAGGTAAGGCCTCGTTTGGTTAGTCAGTTAAAAACACATGAAGTTAAAAAACGAAGTAGATATATTTCTGTGTTTGGTTGACAGAATAATACAGGAATTTAACTTCCTAGGAATTTCAATTTCTCCAAATCGTAGGAAGTTCACTTACTTAGGGGACTAGTCAACTTCCACCCTTTTTAATGTGAATTTATTTATTTTCCTATTTATATTACTAAAAACTAAAATTCAACCAAAAAACTTTTTTCAATTCATGGGAAGTGGATTTCACGGGAATTCAATTCATGGGAAGTAAGTTCCCGGGAATTGTACTTCCCGCATTCAACCAAACGAGCCCTAAAATGTGACATGTGGGTTGAGTAGATCCTAATCCAAATCTTCATCTCCATCTTCAAGTAGGTAAAAAAGGAGTGGTTAACCAAAATATTCACAAAATAAAAAAATATTTACCAAAATATTTATGGTTTAAAAGTATTTATCAAAATATTCACTAGGGTCCCACTTGTCTTTTATAAATTCTCATAAAAAACAAAAATCATAAATAATCACCGTATCTTTTTATAATTTGCATTAATATCCTTAAATGTCATTTTTCTAGTTCTATATTCCGCCTTAATTATCATAATCAGAACATTAATCTAGTTTGATCCTGCAATTTGGTATCAGAGCCAAGTTGATTAAAAATAATTTGTATTTATCTATAAGCCAATCTGGAGGTATCTACTAATTGTCCCATAAGACTTATCCTCATGCTTTACATTTAGATACAAATGATAAGCATTTTGGAGCAATTTTAAATGCTATTTCAGACCAACTTATAGATCTAAAAGTTGAAGTTAAAAAATTAGAACAGTTATATCTTGAGATTAGCAGTAAAATTTTTAAGATTGTAAAAGAAACAGGTGAAGTGCATCACTCAACCAATCTAAAAGCCATCAACGAAATTAGTCATCAGATAAGCCTAAAATCAGTTGGTGAAATTAAGAAAGGAGATCCTTTTAAATATAGTTATCCATTTAAAAAATCCAAAAAGAAGTTTTCTACTAAGTTAGATAATCTAAAGAAAAAAGGTGTTATTGAAGAAGAAAATCAAGACGAAAATCAAATCCTTAAAAATGAATCAACATCCATTTCTACAAACAAGGAGATTTAGCACTAAGTTGGATGACCCAGAATGGAAGTTGAAATTATAGAAACTCAAAGCCCTTGAATTCAACTTCATAAACCAAGAAGTTATGAGTGACGATGAGTCTGACAGAAATTCTGATGAAGAAGCCGTATATCAGCAAATGGGATTAATTAATCTAAAAGACATGGAAAACATTCCCATATCTAAAGTTCAACAGAGACTAGATGAAATACTAAGACAAAGAAGGATGAGGGAAAATGAACCAGTAGAACATAACGAAGCTAGAAGAAACTTCAGGCGCTATGAACATGGTTCAACCAGTAATTATAGACCTAGGCTAAAGCCAAAGGAGTTTCTAGAGAAGAAAGAAAGATTTGGAGTAAATATTATGCCAAACCATAGGCCAAATCAAAGAGAAATTAACCTAGAACCCATAAGTGAAACAGGTTACAAGTTAAACCTGGATGGTGTAAGGAATAAGCGTGAGATCATAGAATTCTGGAAGAAAAGTATGATGAGCGTATTAAACATGAATGTAGGATGGAACTCTTCTCAATTCCTTAATTATATAGAACACAGTTTTTATGGTTGTATTGCCGATTGGTATGGAGCCATTGGTGATGAAGTTAAATAGGAGCTTAGGAATCTGGCAAGTCCAGTAAATATGTTCACATTAATATGCGAATTAATTGAAGATGAATTCTTTGGAGAAAAAGAAGACGAAGATAAGGAAGCTTTAAAATGGCAAAGAACTTTGAACAATCTTGAAATCTGTAACATGAAATATGTTGATAATTATATAACAGAATTCGAGAAGTGTTATTATAAGATAGGAGAAAATGGCACTAATCTACAAATGTTCTTTCATAAACTTCCTGCCCCAATTAATGAGCAAATAAGTGAAGAATATCGAGAGATAATAAAAAATGGAAGTAAAGATTATCTTGGTAATAGAATTTCCTATGTTAGGAAATGGGTTGAGAAAAAATGTAGAGATGTGAGAAGCACCCAAAGAATGAAGAAACAATGCTTAACTTGTTGGGAGACGCCGACAGAATGGGGATGCAACACTAGAGATCATCATGGAAGAAGGAACTATAAGAGAAAAAGTTTCAACAAACAAAGAGGTGAAAAATACTATAAGAAGTATTATAAAAAACCTTTTTAAAAAAATAGAAGATTTTTCCAGAAAGCCTCATTTTGTCCTGAGAAAAAAAAACTGCAAGTGTTGGGCATGTGGAGAATCCGGTCATTATGCTAATGAATGCAAAAACAAGAAGAACAATAGATTAGCAGAAGCCCTAGGTAGTTTGGATTACATAGAACTATCAGAATGAAGCAGTAGATTTAGCTCTAAGGAATAACAAAGGAATAGTAGAAATAATAGAAGAAAGGTTTGATGAAAATGAAGAATCTGAAAATGAGTCAATTGAAGGTGAAGAAATTAATGAGATGATGGAAGGAGAAGCTCTTAGTGAGTTCTCTGATGGACATGAAATGACTACCTTAGCTCAACTTCAGCAAGCTGAAACTTCTATTGATGAAGAACAAGTAGAAGAAATGACCAGATCAGGGGTTGATTTCCCGATCATTGCCAAAGAATAGTTTGTTAAAAAATCATTGCTCTCTAAATATGCTAAATATGTGTGTGAAGAGATGTATGGAGACGTAACAGTTAAAAACAATGAGAATCAAGCAACTGAAGTGAACTTAATTAATTGGGCAAATATTCAAAAACATAACAAAGACAAAAAATTTAAATGCATCTTCATATGTGGCATCCAAGTTATTATAACTTCGTTACAAGACTATGGCAAGGATGTGCAATGCATTAATTTTGTTTGTGATATCAGACATAAAGGTTTAGTGACCAATGCATTAGTGGAATAGTCTGTAATCTGAGTCAAGGAGCAGTCTCTTGGATCTGTAGGCCAAACTATTATGTTAGTTTAGAAGATCAGTATGCATCCAAGTTCTTAGCTATAAAATTGTTAACAGAAGGTATCAGTATGCTGAAGGGAACTTGTCCATTACAGCTAAAGTGGAAGGTAGTTTATAAATTAGAACACACTACAAATCCTCCACGTAAGTGTCACATAGTAGAAGCCGAGAAACACGAGATAGTAGGACCCAGCAAAGAGGTTGTGCCGGTAAAGCTAAGACAAGACCAGATAAAACTAAAGACCATTTGGGTAAATGCATTTGAAAATTCTACAGTCACTAGTAGCGATAAAGTTTTAACTATAGATGAAGAGGGTAGAATACATACAAATGCTAAACCACAAGTAAACCTATCTAGGTGTCCGAGTTTAGCCAGAAATCCCAATTATAGGTTCAATCCTAATCTCAGTATTACCCCAAGAAACCAAGGAACTACTGCAAGCAAGAAAGACAAGTCATTTGTGGTAAATGAGGATATAGCCAGCATGATAACAACTTTAAATAAGAGATTAGAAAATAAAATTATAAGAGAACCATCTAGACATAGTATTGATCTAGGTTCCTATCCTTTTAGAGAATCTGACACAATTCCATTGTATCATCTAATAGCCTCAAATGTCGAAGAAAGACAGGGACAATCATCCAGTTCTGAGCATAAAGGAAAGATAATGGGATATCAAACTAGAACCATTAGTGAAGCTATCTATGAAAATGATATAAGAACAAAGAATTTCACTGAACCTCCTTAAGAACCGTTTTGTGAAGAGGAAATGGGAACGAGAATGGAAGTGATGGATCTTAGGTATCTCTACAAAGAAAATGAGAGGATAGAAGAGAGCCTTGAACATGTCAGTAAAGGATCCTTGAAGAAAAATTATAGAATCACAAACCCTAATAGCATTTATATCCCAATAAGTATTTGTTTAGAAGGGTTTAACAATTATGAATTGTGTGCCTTTGTGGATAGCGATTATTCTGTATGCTTTGGTAAGAAGGCATTATTTCCTGAGTTCATATGGCAGAAATCTCATAGGCCAATCCAAGTCAGAATAGCTGACGACAGTATCATGGTTCATTCAGAATTAGCTTCTGATGTGCCAATCATGCTAGGAGGAGTCCCATGTGTGATCCCCACACTCTAGGCTACTACTCAACCTTCGCACGATATGTTAATTGGGAATAACTTTCAAAGACTTCATGTCCCAGTCACTCAGCACTTAGACATGATGGTCTTTAATATCAATGGCGAAGATGCTTGGGTTAAAAAGATTAAACAAGCTTATACACACCAAGCAATAGAGTTTACGCGCACTAAGCGTGGTGAGGAGTATATTCTTCCTAGACAAAGAGAATTTGCACTCTCTATATGTGAAATAACTTTAAAAGAAAAAATCCTTAAACAACAAGAAAAAATGTGTAAGGAGTTATATTCTGAAAATCCTTTAAAATTTTGGGAAAAAGATAAATCAGTTGCTACCATAGAATTAATAGATCCAAAAGCTGTCATTAGAGTAAAACAAATGGTTTACACTTACAAAGATCAACAAGAGTTTAAAGAACAAAATGATGAACTATTAAAGAAAGGACTAATCAGAGAAAGCAAAAGTCCTCATTCTAGCCCTGCCTTCATGGTCAGGAATCATGCTGAAGAAAAAAAGAGGAAAAGCTAGAATGGTTATCAACTATAAAAACCTTAATGATAATACTGTTTTCGATGGATACTATATCCCTAATAAAACAGTTTTATTTAATAGAATACAGGGAGCTACTTGGTTCTCTAAAATGGACCGCAAAAGTGGTTATTGGCAGGTAAAGATGGACGAAGACAGCATTCCACTTACTGCATTTAGTGCTCCGCAAGGACACTATGAGTGGATAGTCATGCCATTTGGTTTAAAAAATGCACCACAAATATTTCAGAGAAGAATGGACAATGTCTTCAAAGAATTTAAGCATTGTTGTCTTGTTTACATTAATGATATCCTAATCTTCTTTATAACCTTGGAGCAACACAAACATGATTTGAAAGCTATAACCCAAAAATGCATTGATCATGGAATCATTCTAAGACAGAAGAAATGCATTTATGCTGAGCCAGAAATAGAGTTCCTAGGACTAAAGATTAAAGCAGGTCAAATTGTGTTGCAGGAACATATTCTAGAAAAGGTGGAAAATTTTCCTGATGAAATCAAAGATAGGAAACAACTAGAAAGGTTTCTAGGCTGTCTTACTTATGCTTCTGATTTCATTAAAGATTTAGCCAAACTAAGAAAACCTTTACAGATAAAATTAAAGAAAGAACAAGTTTGGACTTGGACCCAGCTAGACACTAAGATAGTCAAGGAACTAAAAAGAAGATGTGAAAAGCTTCCTATATTGACTCTACCTAATGAAGATGATGAGTTAGTTCTTGAAACAGATGCTAGTAATTATCATTGAGGAGCTGTTTTGAAACTAAAGAAAGATAACAAGCTTTGCAGGTACAACAGTGGCAGTTTCAACAAATCCGAATAAAATTACACTGTCATGGAAAAAGATATTCTTGCGATTTATCGTGGAATCCAGAAGTTTATAATCTTTTTATCCCCTAAACCTTTTACAGTCAGAACAGATTGTAAAGGAATATTGGGTTTTATAAATAATAATCTTGATAATATGAAAGCGCATGGGAGACTCATGCGTTGGCAATTAGCCCTTAACCAATTCACCTTTACTGTCGAACATGTGCAGAGTTCAAAAAATTCCCTAGCAGACAGCCTAACTAGAGAACTAGCTGATGGACCAAAGAAACCAGATTCGATGGGAAGACCCTCGCTGGGCAACCAGCGAGATAGATCGTGATTTCTTATGTGACATAAGAGAATATCAAGGATGGGTTTCCCCTCCAAGTTTTTACATTTCTGTTGATTTTGGAAGATTTACTCATAACAGATTCCGTCGTGGACTCCTAGAAACGAGACACGGAACGGTTGAAAGATTTTTAACTTTGGAAATTATTATAAAAGTTCTTCAGCTACCTGTCGAACTTCAAGAAGAAATCTGTAGAAGATGGAGGATGAGAGATTTCAGACACTTCTACTGGATGGTAACCGGAAGGATCAGAAGACCACCAGGAGGAGTGATAGACGGATGGTTTACTCACTTTGTAGTAGACAACCAGGCAGGATTGGGAGGAATATCGTTGCCCATCATGCCAGGTGAAGACGCAGATTACTTGAAGTCATGGAAATATGGAATGTGTAGCGGACTTTATAAAATCAATCGATCGTGGCCAAAAGAAGAAGAACAGAGCATCATGCTCAAATACTTCACCAAGTTCCAGAAGGAGGTCTTCCTCAGAGCAGCAAAGTTTGAACACATAGAAAAGATAAATGGATGTCGAGTTGTCAGTGTTTGCATGGATGTTAGCCCGGGAAAAATCCGGTTACCACATTACTTGATCTTCATATTATTTACAGAGGGATACTGGTACGTACAGGATCCAGTAGTGGGAAACCTTGGTAATACCATAAGACATCCATGGGTAGAAGAGCGAAAGGGTTCTTCTACATCTATTTTTACATCAACAAGTATAGACACACTGACTGTGGAATATTCAAAGTTGGGAATACCACCTTCATCATAACTCCACAGCTCAAGCCATTGATGCAGCAGGCAATAGACAGGTCCGAGTCCATTGAGCTCTATTTAGCACAAATAGAAGCTGGTCACTTTTTAGACAAGGAAGGCCATGAAAGGATGATTGATATGCTAATTGTATGGGATCGAGAATACACTGAAGGTCTAATGCTTGATCTCGATTCGGATAATGATCAAGATCTAGAGATTGATAATACTCTAGATTTAGTGCAAGATTATGATGATGATGACCTGGAAGCTAGCATGGGAGAAGAAGGAGTCAAAAATCTGGACGAATACAATTGAATCATTGAAGAATCTCACCAGCCTTTACAGCCTTTGTCTTTTTCTTTTTACTAGTCAGCATGTGAGTTGTATTATTGAGTCAGCACTGTGTGCTTTTTATTGCTTTCTGAAGTGCGTAGGGGCCCATATGCCGGCCATTAGCTTTTAGACGTTGTAAAGGCATTCAATGCCTTTCAACCAGCTCTATATATAGAGCTCTCCTCAGACTTCTAGGGCATCAAATTCCAGAGAGATAAAAACCCATATGAAAAGAGAAAGAAGTCTTGTAATACAGAAAGAAAAAGAGAAGCATTGTTGAGTTTCGAGTAGTTTGGTTTCCCATCACTTAAAACCTCAAGAATCCTTCGATGGATCTTTCTGGTGTGAGAATCTAGTATGTTTGTGTGTTTGTAAGTTTTAAATTAGGAGTGCTTGTGTGTTGTAATATTTTCCAGATTCAATAAAAGTTTGTTTTTAAGAAAGGGAAAGCTACTTAATCGAACTTTATGTTCTGAATAATTAGTTTTCTTGATTCCAATCCTTTCAATGTCCAAAAATAAAAACTGAAAGTTAGAGACTACGATCTGAGGTAGGAAACGAAACAGATTTGTGTTGTGCCTGTACTAAGGGAGGCCTGGTTGAAGGTTAGCCACCTCTAGAAAACCGGAAGCTAGAGGAACGTCGGTGGTCTAGTGTAACTAAGTTCAGGTATTAGTCAAACCTCACTATCTTTAAGTTTTTAATTGCAGAGCGTGGTGGGCTTGAAACCATAGAAAATTCATTATTCTTAATATAGTTAGTAGATTATGGTAGTTAGTACCACCAAAAGTCGTTTATAAATATTCTATATTACATCTTGAGTATTATTGTCGAAAACTAGAAAGTTAAAGACCAAGTTTGTAATTTTAATATTAGTACGGGTATCTTTTGAAAAATCAAAAAGAAAAAGCTGAAATCTTTGAATATTTTTTAAAATAGTTTGAAAGGTTGAATATTGTGGTAATTAGTTTGTAAAACTTGAATATTTTGAAAAAACATTTCGGTAAAAGAGTCAAGTGGACTTTTTTTTTGGTTAATCCGTGGGAGAATTCGACTTAAATAGAAGAAATTTTTGACTGTCCTACCTAGTATTACGTCCCATAACATGAAGCCCAAATTTTGTAAAGAACAAGGTTCGCTACTAGCGAGCACCAGGCACAAGGCTAGCGAGCGGCAGCGTGTGCGCACACAATTGCTTGCTTTAGCCACTGGCCCACCTGGCCCACTTGGCCCCCTTGGCTACTTGCGTCCCCACTTGCAAGTAAACCCTTCAATTGAAGTATGCTAGATATTTAGTTAACTTAGCATAGAAGTTTTTTAAGCTATTTGTGAGCTACTTGTGTGCACCTTGCTTGTAAGCACCTGGTTTGTAAGCGGTTTGTTTGTAAGCTACTTGTAAGCATTATAGGCAAGAATAGCTTAGATGAGTCAGGCCTCTTAGAGTAGGCCCACTAAAATATTATCGAATGTCTTTCTCAACCCTTGTAATATATATTGGCACTTAACGTTCATTATAATATACGTTGAAAAAGTTGACACAATTCATTAGTCATTCAGCCACCCTTAGTCACTTAAAGATTCCGCTTTGCCTTGTGAAGGCACACAATCAATAGGTTGCTTGTATTCAGGACATTTGCGAGGCATTTTTCGAGTGCATTGCCAAACAGGCCATAGTCTTAGCTTAAGGTTGTAACAAGTGGTATAAGAGCTTTGTTGAAGGCTCCAAATCAATCTTGATATGGCTAATATTCATGACGAAGTTGAGGTTCCGAGGGGACGTCAACAAGAACGCAAGAAGAACAAAGGATCTTCCACTCGGGAGATACCGGGTGATGACTCTCAAGAGCCCTTCTCGGCACTCGAGCGTCGAGTTATCAGTTGTCACCATCGAAGAGAAGCAACTAGAGCTCGCTGATTATGTCGAAGTCGTGGGAAATCAGGCGGAGAAAATCAGTTTCGACATCAATGCTCTAGAAGCCCACACCTTCGAGAAAATGGAGCAAATCCGTGGGGCACTTGATGGGGCTGCACTTGAAGAAGTCAAGCACATGGACACCTTGGAAGAGACCATCCAGAATCTCACGGGTCAAATCTCTAAGCTCCAGGCCAACCTGGAGCAAGCCTAACAAGCTGGGCTAGGGGTGCCAAACCATGGAGGTATAGGCCCAGCGATTGCGATCGCTCCTCGCATTGAGACCCCAAGCCAAAGGAGTTTCGAGGGGTGTAAGATGCCAAGGAAGTTGAGAACTTCTTGTGGCAGTTCGAGAGGTACGTTGATGCCGTGAAGGTCACCATCGACTCCGAGAAGGTGCACCTGGTGACCATGCATCTCACCGACATGGCCATGCTTTGGTGGAGACGAAAGCATGGTGAAATCCAAAAGAGGTAACGTCATCCTAGACACTTGGGACAGCTTCAAGGTCGAGTTGAAGAAGCAATTCTACCTCGACAATGTCGTCTACAAGGCCTGAAAGAAGCTTCGTGAGCTTAAGAACTCCGGTTCGATACGTGACTACATCCGTGACTTTACTTCAATTATGTTGCAAATACCGGATATGTCCTAGGAGGAGCTCTTGTTCTATTTCATGGACAGGCTTCAAAATTGGGCATGCACTGAGCTTCGATCTATAGGCGCTAAGTCAGTGGACGAAGCAATCCTATATGTCGAGTAAATGACCGACTACTTCAAGGGTGGAGATGCTCCAAAGAAGAAGGAGAATCCTCCTAACCACAGCGGCGGAAACCCACCCAAGAAGTATTCACCCAAGCCTCTCGACAAGAGGCCAGAGGGGCAAACATCGGATCATCCGCGCTATGATCCGAAGAAGCAAGGGAAGGCCCTAGTCATGGGGTGTTTCATATGCAAAGGGCCACACCGAATGAGGGATTGCTCAAGATTCGGGAAGCTAGCAGCCATTACTATGGTCGAGGAGTAGAAAGTTGGCTCAGATGATGACTCCGGGCACCTTGGGTCCTTGTAATTGCCAGCTGCGGTCCAAAAGGAGGTTCCAAAGGTAAGCTTCGTACACCCAGGCCTTATGTTCATGCAAGTCAGGGTCAACAAACGTCTAACCGAGGTTTGAGTGGACACCAGAGCCACTCACAACTTTATTCCGACTTGATAAAGCTTGGAACCTAGGTGTCACCCTTGAGAATGGTCGTGGCCTTCTTGATGTGCGCGCAAATTGCCATATTTTCTATGCACATATGAATCCATTTTATTGTCTTTTGCATGCATATTAATGGGAAAACATGGGATTAGTGTAATTTATGCTTAAATGTCAAATATATGGGTTTGCACGAGTTTCTATGTGATTTCGCAGAAAACAGGATAAAAATGGACAAATTCGGAAGAGCGGAAAAAGAACTCGAAGTCTTTTGAAGAGGTCGAAATCGACCGGGGACCTCGACATCGAGTACATCAGAGACATAGGAATCGAGCAGAAAAGGGAACAGAGCATGTCGACACAGAAGGGGTCGATATCAACGTCTGGGGGTCGATATCGATGCTGCCAGATCGACCAAATTGATAGAAGTCGAGTGCTAGTTTGAGTAGGAGAAGGAGAAGCTCGAGAGAAAGTTTTGAAGGGGTCCCAATGAAGTGCAAAAAGAGAAAAAATAAAGGAGATGAAAATTAAAGTTGCTTTTGACATGTGCATGATAAGATGATGGATGGCTTTTTATGAAAATTCCATACAAGTGATTATTTATACAAGTTCATATCCTAGCCTTACCTATGCATCATTGCAAAAGCCACAAAGCCATATATGAGCCTTACATCATTATTGCTCCACATATACACATATTCCCCATTTTTATACCTTATACCCTATCCGGGGACAATGTTGAGAATGGATGTCATCTTTTGGAGTTATATGGAGTTGTGCATTATATGAAGTGGTTGGCATGAATGAAAGAGTTATGAAATATGGAAAATTAAATGAGCGAGAAAAAATCCGATCACCTCAGGAGATAAAGGTGGGTCGACCCTGCTTGCGTTGAGATAATAGTTCCGCAGGATGGGACACAAGGTGAGGAGTCCGAAGTACTAAGTATCCGGGGCCATTCATGACACCCATGTTTGCGACTCGCGAGAAGGCAGTGCTAAGGTTAGAGAGGTAAAAGCATATATTGAAAAAAGCATTGAGCGATGAGTGAAAGGTGAGACATTATAAAGAAGGAATGTGGAATGATTTGGAAAGAAAGTATGTTTTCCCGGATTTAACACCACATGGCCAAATATTAGCCCACCTTTAGCCTTTTTACCAAAATACTTCTCATAAGCTTGCAAAAGTCCTCTTGATTATTAATGCTATGTCGCTGAAATTGTTTTTGCATATTACCTCCTTTATGGGTATGAAATTGCTTTTATGCACAGGCATGGACTTGGTTGACATAAGTACCTTATCGAGGATGGCAATTGATTGTGGGGACATATGAAAAATGAATCTATGATGTTGAGAGTTTACTTTCTTCCTCTGAATGACCATTAAAGGTATTGCTTGGGGACAAGCAAGCTTAAGTATGGGGTGTTTGATGTGCGCGCAAATTGCCATATTTTCTATGCACATATAAATCCATTTTATTGTCTTTTGCATGCATATTAATGGGAAAACATGGGATTACTGTAATTTATGCTTAAATGTCAAATATATGGGTTTGCACGAGTTTCCATGTGATTTCGCAGAAAACAGGATAAAAATGGATGAATTCGGAAGAGCGGAAAAAGAACTCGAAGTCTTCTGAAGAGGTCGAAATCGACTGGGGACCTTGACATCGAGTACATCAGAGACATAGGAATCGAGCAGAAAAGGGAACAGAGCATATCGACACAAAAGGGGTCGATATCGACGTCTGGGGGTCGATATCGATGCTGCCAGATCGACCAAATTGATAGAAGTCGAGTGCTAGTTCGAGTAGGAGAAGGAGAAGCTCGAGAGAAAGTTTTGAAGGGGTCGATATCGATGTCTAAGGGTCGATATCGACCATGCCAGCAGAGGAATCCGACTCCGATTTTTGATAGAATTCTATCCAAAGCTTGCAACGTCTATCCAAAAGTCGAGATTTCTTATCTTCCACACCAGATCTAACATGAGGAGGCTGAGTTACTATAGTGTTTTAGTTTTTTACTTTTATTTTAGTTTTATCTTAGAGAATAAAGATAAGGTTTCGAGTCCTTATCAACATCTATAAATAGAGGCCAATAGGGCTGAGTTTAAGCATTCAATAAGATTCAATTTACACACAATTCAGTTGAAATAGAGAGTAGAGAGAGAGAGAGGAGGCCGAGTGGAGTTGTAAAGCGAGAGCGGAGTGGCTTGTTCGGTTGTACTTTTTTTCAAAGTTTTAATTCAAAGTAGCTTTCTTTCAACAATAATGATGATAATGTGCATGATGAGGAGCGAGTAGTCAACCCACTTCTAGGGTCGGGGTGAGCCCGACGATAGCAATGTGAGGTAAGTACATCAAAGGTATGACTTTTATGCGATTCCGTCTTCTACCCCATGCATGATCCTTTACGAAAGTTAGGGAGATTCATTATTTACATTATTGAAGCGAAAGCCACTCATATTGTGAATTTGAATTGCTCATGAATTGGATAGTAACTCTTAGGAATTATGCGAGAGCCTCTAATCACCTAAGTGTTGATAACGAAAGTTATTTGACGGAAAGACATTAAATTTCATAACTTTAGCATGAAACTTGCATTGTTCTCGTTGTGGCATGAAACCCCGACTTTGGAAGCCTTTTAATTAATTGAATTCTTCATAAAAGTCTTAGTTTTGTTTCTGTTCATCTTCCTTCTCCATTCTATTTTCTTCGGACTCTTTTCCGACAAATTGGTTACGAAAACAGTTTCTGTGACAAGCATCGAAATCGACTGTAAGGGTCGATATCGAGGTCTAACATCGATATCGAGGTCTCTACTCGACGTCGACTTGCTGTTTTGTCTTCTGCAGGAACTACGCTAGGAAATCGACCAGAACTGAGGTCGATATCGACCAGTATACTCAATATCGAGTGTCTGCTGAGGTCGAAAGCTTTGATCATGAATACAACAAGGGAAGCGCTGACATACCTCCTCGTGGATTCGATCCTGAATTACCCTACTACTACAAGGGAGGGATTCTTGTATTATTTGTTTGGGACAGGGAGATAGTCTAGTTGTGCTTTGTTTATTTTGAATTGTTTGAATCCCTACCACCTCCCCCTAGCGAACAAATTGGCGCCGTTGCCGGGGAGGCAATCTATCGCCACCTAAGTTAATCACGATCTTTTTCTGAGCTTATTCTGCAGGTTTATGCGACGTTCTGATCGCGGACCTATCCTGGAACCAATCAACGAGCCTGAACGTTTCTACCATCTTCGCAACAAAGCAATTTGCATCATGGTTGACAATGAAACGCAGGATGAGATCATAGAGCGATTGAGGAAGGAGATCGAGGACCACAATGCTACAATCGCTGCTGAAAGGGCCGCCATTGCTGCTGAGCGAGCCCGTGCTGATAGGGAGGAAGATGCGCGTAGACAAGCCCAAGAGAGGCTAAATCAGTATCCACAGACGGCGATGCAATACATGCATCCTCCGCTTCATGTTCCTGAATCTTCCATTATAATTCCTCACTCCAACTATGAATTGAAAATTAACTTCCTATCTGAGATTAAAAGAAATACTTTTGAAGGAAGACATAATGAATGCCCCCTGCAACACATCTCTACTTTTATGGACTTATGTGAAACAGTTGCTGATGGAGTAAACTTAGAGTATGTGCGACTAAAATCTTTTCGATGGTCTTTGGCAAGGAAGGCATTACAATGGCTTGAAAGTTTGGCTCCACGATCGCTAAGGACATGGGCGGAGGTGAAAGATGCATTCTTGAACAAATTCTTCCCACCTTCTAAAACGGCGATGCTGCGACAAAAGATCACGGCTTTCAAACAAAAGCCAGGTGAAACCCTAGCACAGGCATGAGAGCGCTTTAAGGACTTGCTGAGATCATGCCCGACGCATGGGCAACTTCCATATGTCATCCAGGATATCTTTTATAACGCCCTTGATACGCCGAATAATGAGAGGATCAATTCATATACCTCCTATCGGTACATTGAGCTTACACCAACGGAGGCATGGGAGACCATTGAGAGGCTTGTGAACTTTGACAACACCTATGGGGCTGCTGCGGCCTATGATGCAAGGCCTGCCCCATCTATGCCACTATATGAGCCTCCAAGGGAGATAGATCCTGAGGTGCGGCAACAATTCCATAACGATCAAACACGCCGCCTTCAAAAGCAAGTAAGGTTCCTTAGCAACAATCAACCTTGTCAGGAGTGTGGCTCAACAAGGCATAACACTAGTGCCTGTCCACATACTGAGCAAGTATCCATGGCGGGACAACATGAGGAGGTTAAATGGACGAGAGGCCCCTATGGAGGGGGCAATCAACAAAATTGGGGTGATCAAAGGTTCTATCAAAGGGATCCCCCAACATATAGGGCACCAGGGCACCCTGAGAGGGAGACTAAGAAAGATGACCTGCAAATCATTCTTGATGAGATGCGGAGGAACCATGCTGAGTTCAAACAAGCCAACAACTCCGTCCATACTCAGATGCAGGGCATCAATTCTAGACTTGGGGAGATCGACGTTTGGAAGCGCAATATGGAGACTCAAATGAGTCAATTGGCGGAAGCAATGCCCAAAGCGTCAGGATCACTCCCTGGATCCACTGTGCCCAACCAAAAGGGCAAAACCACTGGTCACATTGCGGCAGTAAACCTAAGGAGTGGGCGTCAATTACAAATGCTAGAGCAAAAATCAGATGAGAAGATGCCAGAACAAACGTCGATATCGACTCCTCCAGTCGATATCGACCCTACTGATGTCGATGTCGACCTTACTGCAGCCGCGGGAAAGAAGAAGGTGTTGCCATTCCCAACTAGAAAGGTGATTAAGGACCCAGCGGAAAAGAAGTTCCAACGGTTCGTGAAGATGCTCCAGGGGCTTAATGTCTCTATACCATTCACAGAGGCACTTCACGAGATGCCATCTTATGTAAAGTTCCTTAAGGACATCTTGGGTAAGAAGCGATCACTCTCTGAGATCGCAGAGGAATGCAACAGGTTGGAGCTACCACAAAAGCGGGCAGACCCAGGTAAGTTTTCTATCGCTATAGGTCTAGGTCAATTCAAATTTAATGCTTTAGTTGACTTGGGCGCTAGCGTTAGCATGATGCCACTAACCATTTGGCACAAGGTAAAGATAGGTCCTCTGGAGCCCGTGGATGCAAGATTGTACATGGCTAATAATACGGTAGTAATTCTAACTCGGATAGTAACGGATGTGCCAGTACAAGTAGGTAAATTCTTTGTCCCTGCTGATTTCTTAGTTGTTGATATAGCGGAGGACCCTGCTTGTCCAATTATTTTAGGTAGGCCATTCCTAGCAACCGTCGATGCCAACATCAGCGTAAAGAAAGGATTGCTCTCATTCACAATTAGTGATGAAGTGATAGAGTATGCCTTCAACAAGACGGTGAAAAATCAAGGGCTTATGGAGATAAAAGCCATCAATAGCCCAAGTAGAGGAAGATGAGGCAATCTTGAACGAAGGAGCTCAACAGAACATCAAAATCGACCCAGGTAGGTCGATATCGACCACTAATGTTCAAGATTCTGTGACAGGTCATAAGTATGGGGTCGACGGAGGAGAAGAGGAAACATCGAAATCGGGGTCAAGGGTCGATATCGACTACACCCTATCGAAATAGACCACCATCAGTGCTGAGAAGGGAGGAAAGGAGACCTCGATATCGACTTTTGATGGTCGAAATCGACCTGATCATATCGAGTCAAAACTCTCCAAATCGACTGATCCTCCAGGAGTACAACAGGGGTCGATATCGACCTCTGAACGTCGACATCGACATAGATAGGGTTTGTGATCGAGGCTAAATCACCCTGAAGCCTGAGCAGAAATCAAGAGAGACATCGATATCGATATCAAGGGTCGATATCGACCCTGCCTGTTGTCTTCTTCGACTCCTGAAATTTGTGACGGTTTTGTAAGTTTTCTTCTTAACCCTAGTTCTAATACAATGAGGACACTGTAAATTTTAAGTATGGGGTGGGGGAAAGGCTTACTTGCATATTCATACTTAGTTTAGAGTTGTATATTTATTTTAATGCATAAAAAAAAGAGAAATATGACCCCCATCAAAATTTTGAAGAGAAGAAAGAGTCATGGAAGTATAAAAAAGAGCTCTATGATGCAAAATAAGATTCATTAGAGATATAACATGAGATTGCCTAGTTAAGGAAAGTCCCAATGAAGTGCAAAAAGAGAAAAAATAAAGGAGATGAAAATTAAAGTTGCTTTTGACATGTGCATGATAAGATGATGGATGGCTTTTTATGAAAATTCCATACAAGTGATTATTTATACAAGTTCATATCCTAGCCTTACCTATGCATCATTGCAAAAGCCACAAAGCCATATATGAGCCTTACATCATTATTGCTCCACATATACACATATTGCCCATTTTTATACCTTATACCCTATCCGGGGACAATGTTGAGAATGGATGTCATCTTTTGGAGTTATATGGAGTTGTGCATTATATGAAGTGGTTGGCATGAATGAAAGAGTTATGAAATATGGAAAATTAAATGAGCGAGAAAAAATCCGATCACCTTAGGAGATAAAGGTGGGTCGACCCTGCTTGCGTTGAGATAATAGTTCCGCAGGATGGGACACAAGGTGAGGAGTCCGAAGTACTAAGTATCCAGGGCCATTCATGACACCCATGTTTGCGACTCGCGAGAAGGCAGTGCTAAGGTTAGAGAGGTAAAAGCATATATTGAAAAAAGCATTGAGCGATGAGTGAAAGGTGAGACATTATAAAGAAGGAATGTGGAATGATTTGGAAAGAAAGTATGTTTTCCCGGATTTAACACCACATGGCCAAATATTAGCCCACCTTTAGCCTTTTTACCAAAATACTTCTCATAAGCTTGCAAAAGTCCTCTTGATTATTAATGCTATGTCGCTGAAATTGTTTTTGCATATTACCTCCTTTATGAGTATGAAATTGCTTTTATGCACAGGCATGGACTTGGTTGACATAAGTACCTTATCGAGGATGGCAATTGATTGTGGGGACATATGAAAAATGAATTTATGATGTTGAGAGTTTACTTTCTTCCTCTGAATGACCATTAAAGGTATTGCTTGGGGACAAGCAAGCTTAAGTATGGGGTGTTTGATGTGCGCGCAAATTGCCATATTTTCTATGCACATATAAATCCATTTTATTGTCTTTTGCATGCATATTAATGGGAAAACATGGGATTACTGTAATTTATGCTTAAATGTCAAATATATGGGTTTGCACGAGTTTCCATGTGATTTCGCAGAAAACAGGATAAAAATGGATGAATTCGGAAGAGCGGAAAAAGAACTCGAAGTCTTCTGAAGAGGTCGAAATCGACTGGGGACCTTGACATCGAGTACATCAGAGACATAGGAATCGAGCAGAAAAGGGAACAGAGCATATCGACACAAAAGGGGTCGATATCGACGTCTGGGGGTCGATATCGATGCTGCCAGATCGACCAAATTGATAGAAGTCGAGTGCTAGTTCGAGTAGGAGAAGGAGAAGCTCGAGAGAAAGTTTTGAAGGGGTCGATATCGATGTCTAAGGGTCGATATCGACCATGCCAGCAGAGGAATCCGACTCCGATTTTTGATAGAATTCTATCCAAAGCTTGCAACGTCTATCCAAAAGTCGAGATTTCTTATCTTCCACACCAGATCTAACATGAGGAGGCTGAGTTACCATAGAGTTTTAGTTTTTTACTTTTATTTTAGTTTTATCTTAGAGAATAAAGATAAGGTTTCGAGTCCTTATCAACATCTATAAATAGAGGCCAATAGGGCTGAGTTTAAGCATTCAATAAGATTCAATTTACACACAATTCAGTTGAAATAGAGAGTAGAGAGAGAGAGAGGAGGCCGAGTGGAGTTGTAAAGCGAGAGCGGAGTGGCTTGTTCGGTTGTACTTTCTTTCAAAGTTTTAATTCAAAGTAGCTTTCTTTCAACAATAATGATGATAATGTGCATGATGAGGAGCGAGTAGTCAACCCACTTCTAGGGTCGGGGTGAGCCCGACGATAGCAATGTGAGGTAAGTACATCAAAGGTATGACTTTTATGCGATTCCGTCTTCTACCCCATGCATGATCCTTTACGAAAGTTAGGGAGATTCATTATTTACATTATTGAAGCGAAAGCCACTCATATTGTGAATTTGAATTGCTCATGAATTGGATAGTAACTCTTAGGAATTATGCGAGAGCCTCTAATCACCTAAGTGTTGATAACGAAAGTTATTTGACGGAAAGACATTAAATTTCATAACTTTAGCATGAAACTTGCATTGTTCTCGTTGTGGCATGAAACCCCGACTTTGGAAGCCTTTTAATTAATTGAATTCTTCATAAAAGTCTTAGTTTTGTTTCTGTTCATCTTCCTTCTCCATTCTATTTTCTTCGGACTCTTTTCCGACAAATTGGTTACGAAAACAGTTTCTGTGACAAGCATCGAAATCGACTGTAAGGGTCGATATCGAGGTCTAACATCGATATCGAGGTCTCTGCTCGACGTTGACTTGCTGTTTTGTCTTCTGCAGGAACTGCACTAGGAAATCGACCAGAACTGAGGTCGATATCGACCAGTATACTCGATATCGAGTGTCTGCTGAGGTCGAAAGCTTTGATCATGAATACAACAAGGGAAGCGCTGACATACCTCCTCGTGGATTCGATCCTGAATTACCCTACTACTACAAGGGAGGGATTCTTGTATTATTTGCTTGGGACAGGGAGATAGTCTAGTTGTGCTTTGTTTATTTTGAATTGTTTGAATCCCTACCACCTCCCCCTAGCGAACACTTCTCAAGACCATGAACTGCGATACCAAGGCGATTTCACAGGTCGCTCGAGGTGTCTCCGTGCAGATCGGAGAATGGATCGGGAAGCTTGACTTCTTCGTGGCGCCCATGGATGATTTCACCATTGTCCTTGGGCTGGAGGGCATGAGGATGTAGAAGATAGTTCCTATGCCACACCTAGACTCTATGTGTGTGCTGGAGTCACGGTCACCATGCGTGGTGCCCGCCAAGCAAAGGAACATGAAGTCCTCGATGCTTTCCGCAATGCAGCTTGCGAAGGGTTTCAAGAAGGGGGAGCCAACCTTCATCGCAACCATGAGCTCAAGTGGCGTTGGTGCTCAAGGGAAGGTCCCTTCTGTGATTACTCGAGTTCTCGAGGAGAGCATCGATGTGATGCCCTCAAAGTTGCCATACCAGTTACCTCCTCGATGAGCGGTGGACCACCATATCGAGTTGGAACCAGGGGCCATACCACCTACCAAAGCTCCTTATCGTATGGCCCCGCCAGAGCTCGAGGAGCTCCGGAAGCAACTTGATGAGTTGCTAAGTGCTCAAAGCATCCGGTCTTCAAAGGCTCCCTATGGGGCACCCGTGTTGTTCCAGCGCAAAGGCGATGGGTTGATGCGGCTAGGCATTGACTACCGTGCTCTTAACATGATCACCGTCAAGAGCAAGTATCCGATTCCTTTGATTGATGACTTGTTTGACAAGCTAGGACAAGCTCAATGGTTTACCAAAATGGACTTGAGGTCAGGCTACCATCAAGTGCACATCGCCGACAGGGATGAGCCAAAGACAACATGTGTGACCAGGTATGGTGCATTAGAATGGTTAGTGATGCCTTTTGGCCATACGAATGCACCGACTACCTTTTGTACTTTGATGAACCAGCTCTTTCATCTATACTTAGATAAATTTGTTGTTGTTTATCTAGAGGATATTGTGGTCTTTAGTAACACCTTACAGGACCACGTTGAGCACTTGAAGGTTGCTTTCAAGGTGCTAAGGGACAACCTGCTCTTTGTGAAGAGAGAAAAGTGCACATTTGCTCAAGAAGAGGTGCACTTCCTCGGGCACAACATCTGTCGAGGACGGCTGAGCATGGACCTTGCTAAGGTTTGTGCCATCAAAGAGTGGGAGCCACCCACTAATGTTTCAAAGTTGAGGTCCTTCTTGGGCCTGGTGAACTATTACCGCAAGTTCATAAAGGCTTACTCAGCTAGAGCGGTGCCTTTGACTGACTTGTCGAAGAAGGCGAGCGTCTGGCTTTGGACGGACAAGTGCTAAGCAGCGTTTAGGGCCTTGAAGGAAGCGGTGAGGGGAAAGCCCACCTTGGTGTTGCCTTATTTTACCAAGGACTTTGAAATTCATACCGATGCTTCCGACTTTGCTATTGGTGGCGTCTTGACGCAAGATAAGCACTTAATCGCTTTTGAGAGTCGAAAGCTAAACGACGCTAAGAGGTGCTACACGGTTCAAGAGAAGGAAATGACAGTTATGGTTCATTGCCTTAGAGCCTAGAGGCACTACTTGCTTGGATCAAAGTTCGTGATCTTCACCGACAATGTAGCCACTAGCTACTTTCGGGGACAAAAGAAGCTAGGCCCAAAAGAAGGCACGATGACAAGACTTTCTTGCCGAATATGACTACACCATGCTCCATAATCCCGGACGTGCCAATGTTGTGGGCGATGCTCCCAGTTGTAAAGCTGAGCTTGCGGCCATAACTTCTGCGAGATGGGTCTTGATCAAGATCCCAGGGATAAAAGTTTGATGAATCTAGCCAAAGAAGGAGGCAACCAGGATTTCTGGGTCCATAAGGGACTCTTATACACCAAGGGACAGTGCGTCTCTGTGCCTCGGATAGGAGACCTACGCAAAGCGTTGATTCGGGAGAGTCATGACTCATATTGGGCCGGGCATCCTAGTCAGTGACGCATAAGGGATCTTGTGGAAGCCAACTACTTCTGGCCCCACATGAGAGACGATGTTGAGTCATACATGTATACTTGCTTAGTTTGTCAATAAGACAAGCATGAGACCAAGCTATCGGCAGGGCTGCTAGAGCCTTTGCCAATTTCGAAGGGTCCTTGGGAGCACATCTCTATTGACTTCATCGTCGGTCTACCCAAGTCAGAAGGGATGGGTTGCCTTATGGTGGTCGTCAATTGCTTTCTAAAATATGCAGTCTTCATCTCGACACTAGCCACTTGTACTATAGCTCAGACAGCGCGACTTTTTTTTCAAACACGTAGTGAAGCATTGGGGGCTACCCAGGAGCTTTGTCAGCGACCGTGATTCACAATTCACAAGTAAGTTATGGACTGAATTATTTAAGCTTCTTGGGATTGACTTGCACTTTTTAACGGCGTTCCATCCCCAAACTGATGGACAAACGGAGCGTATTGACGCTTTACTTGAGGGCTATTTGAGGCACTATGTAGGTGCCAATCACCAAGACTATGCAAAGCTTGTAGACATAGCCCAGTTCTCCTACAACTTTTAGTTGTCTGAGTCACTTGGCAAGAGCCCATTCGAGATAGCTACTACCGTCAACCATTCACACCAACTTCCCTTCCAATTGCTTCGAAGGGGTTGAGCCCAACTACAGGGGCATTAGCAGGGTCTTGGGTCGAGCAACTTGAGCTTGCTCAGGCACATCTTCTTAATGCGCATAGGCACATAAAGAAATGGGCTAATACTCGAAGGCACCCTGTTGAGTATCAAGTTGGGGAGCTAGTCATGATGAAGTTGCTACCTCAACAACTGAAGTCACTTAGACAAGTGAACAAGGGTCTCTTAAGGCACTTTGAAGGTCCGTTTGAGGTTTTAGCCAAGGTTGGGAAGGCAGTCTACAAGCTTGCCTTGCCACCTAACTTGAAGATCTATCCCGTTGTTCATGTGAGCTTGTTGAAGCCTTTTCATGTAGACATTGAAGAGCCTGAGCATGATGAGTCCTTGAGGGCTCCACCCTTAGTTTTCGAGTCCTTTTCAAAGGGCATTCAAGAAATCCTAACTGACCGAATTGTAAAAAAGAAGGGCATCCCAAGGGTCACTGAGTACCTCATCCAGTGGGAGGGGTCTCCTTCAACCGATGTTACTTGGGAGAAGGAGAAGGACTTATGGCATTTTAAGGATGAAATTATCGAGTATCTTGTGAGCAAAACAACAGAGGCAACGTCGTCACAAGTCCAGAAGTCTTAGGGTGGCGTCGAGGGTGTAGCCACTGTTGTTGTAGGAGAATATTACGTCCCATGACATGAAGCCCAAGTTTTATGAAGAACAAGGCTCGCTACTAGCGAGCGTCAGGCACGAGCGCTGGGCACAAGGCTAGCGAGCGCTGGGCACAAGGCTAGCGAGCGCCATGCACAGGCGACAGGCACGCTCCTCACGCAGTTGCTTGCTTTAGCCGCTTGAAGGCCACTTGCCCACTTGGCCCCCTTGCCCACTTGCGTCCCCACTTGCAAGGAAACCCTTCAGCTCAAGTATGCTAGATATTTAGTTAACTTAACATAGAAGTCTTTTAAGCTACTTGTGAGCTGCTTGTGTGCACCTTGCTTGTAAGCATCTGGCTTGTTGTAGGCTACTTATAAGCATCCTAGGCCAGAATAGCTTAGATGAGTCAAGCCTCCTAGAGTAGGCCCACTAGGATATTATGGATTGCCTTTCTCAGCCCTTGTAATATATATTGGCAATTAACTGTCATTATAATATACGTTGGAAAAGTCGGCACAAATCATTAGTCATTCAGCCACCCTTAGTCACTTAAAGCTTCCGCTTGGCCTTGTGAAGGTACACAATCAATAGGCTGCTTGTATTTGGGATATTTGCGAGGCATTTTCCGAGTGCATTGTCGAATAGGCCTTAGTCTTAGCTTAAGGGCCTTAGTCTTAGCCCCTATAGGATTTGTGCTACTGCAAAAATGAAGCTTGGAAATTGGCTTATCATGAGACAATATATCATGTTCTAAAGGAAGAATAATGGATTATACTAGAAGACATCAAAAGACAGAAATGTTACCCACCAATGATCCGTAAAAGATGTGGTCGCCCTCAAAAGAAAAGAAAGCTTTCAGCTGGAGAAATCAGAGGCAAATCATCAAAAAGGATTCACGAGAATTAGAGATTTTATGGTACAATAAGTTTGAGAAGATTTACTTTATCTTTTTCTTATATGGAATAGAATGTTCACCGTCACAAGTTTATTACACTGAATAGAATGTAAACTGTCACCATATTTCAATTTTTTTTCTAACATTAGTGTTTTGCAAAGATTTATAAATGCGAAAATGTTAAGTACATTATATCTTTAAGAGATGAATGGTGTCATCACCATGAATCCTGTCACTATGAATCATGTCATGATGAAAGTTGTCACCAGAATACATGTGGTGGACAGTTATCTTCTAGTATATGAATGGCTAATAGTGTCATAGATACTGTAATAAAAAAAATAGGGTAATCAATGGTGTAACCACAATAAAAACATGGTCATATACACCATAACCAAAATCCTAAAGCCTAAGTCAAAAGAACATGTGATGTATAATATGGTTTAGGGTTAAGTCTTTAGGGTTTAGGGCTACGTAGCTAAGATATGAATGTTGTCACCAAATGGAAAACCCTAGGACTAAGGAAGCAAAAACCCTATAGAGGCTAATGAGAAGACAAAATAAATGGGGCTCAAGTTCTCCTCTAATATATCAATGGGTAAGAGGATCATAGGCACTTTAACCAAGATGAAAACAGGGTCATAGACCCTGTCACCACTATAAAAACAGGGTAATAGACGTTGTAACCAAAGGAAAACCCTAAAATAAGAGAAACACAAACCTTATAGGGGCTAATGAGAAGCCAAAATTCATGTGGTGACAGTTCTTCTCTAATATATGAACGGGTAAGAGGGTCATAGACGATGTAACCACTATTAAAACAGGGTTATAAACCCTGTCACCACTATAAAAACAGGGATAAAAACACTGTAACCACTATAAAAATGGGGTCATAGTGACGTGCTCGGAACTCTTCGAGCCAGTAGGATCGACGATGAGGTTCCTCCATTATTTGAAGGGATAAACATTTCTACTCGTAACCAGATATGTATGGCAAAATTCACAGGCCTCTCACCCTTGAACCTCCAACACTCAATCTCAATCCTCTTAGAATCTCACTTCGAGGATCTCGACCCATTGACACCTTCGCCTCTCACTAGGGTGTCTCCCTCGGCATCTTACCAAAGGGTTTTGTTTTTAGCATCTCACCAAAAGCATGATCCTTAACCGGGAATCAAAGGAAGCAAAGGTGCTTAACTTTTTACTCAAAAATTCAACTTGTTTTTAAAAAAGGGAAACCTTACACAATATATAGGAGAAACTCTAGTTTCCTATGTGTTTACAAGCGATGTGGGATACTTTTTAAATAGAAAAATATAAAAAAATATATAAGGCTAGATCACATCATCCTCCCATCCTTTGAAAAAGGTTCGTCCTCGAATCTTGCATTGCCTTTCCAAAAGTTACAATATGCCCATGTACGTTGGATCTACGTAAGGTATCGATGGTTAGTCCGACAAAAGCTCTCAAATCTATGTGGCCCTTCCAAATGATACGTTATGCCTCTGTATATTGGATCTGCGTAATGCACTTCATTGGTTGGTCCTGCACAAAACTCCAACGGATGGTTGTGGATGTTTGTGACAACATCACAAAAAGATTGAGGAACCCTAAACGGAAGCTCTGATACCAAATGATATACTCTAAAGGATCGATCCAACAAGTTTCAAGCTTCGATCAAACACGAGAACAAAACTTGACACACACGACTCTTTTTTTAGGATTTTTTCTAGGTTTATGGAGAAGTAAAACAAGATATGAATGACTAAATCTAAGAGCATCTCACCCATAGATTTACCAAACTCGCTCTCTCACTCGTCAACATCTCATTCCCGAGTAATCAAGCCTTTGTTTGAACAACTCTAACAAGCATCTCACCGAAAATAGTTAAATAAACGGAACCATTCCTTGGCCTCTCACTCCGAAATGGGGTGTCAAAATGGCATCTCATCAAATCAACAAAACACACACACTTTTTAAAAAAATTCTCGATTCAAATATGATTTTTAGTGACAAAGGTTTAGCCATTTTATAGCCATAAAACAACAACAATTAAAATGCCAAATTAAAGATGGAAAAGATGAAAAGTTTCTCGGAAACTGATGGAGAAAGTTGGCCAGCCCCATGGTGGAAAATAAAGGGATGGATATCATCATGAAGTGTAGAAAACCATCAAGTTCCATTGAATGAAGACCCTTCAATACATCTTCATCTATTCCGACTTCATTCAATGCATCGGGAAAACTGTCCAGATTTCAAACTGCTGGATTATTGTCAATTTAGGACCTATTCTTGGATGATTTTGGCACTTTGGTCTTCATAAAAGATGTATCTCTATGAATTAGCTTTCCAACAAGTACTCATGGACCTCCATCGAACTAATATAGCCCATTTTATGATTGAAACATTGAGCATGCGTTGAAAGAGTCTGAATCACATCATCCTCCCCTCCTTTGAAGAAGATTCGTCCTTGAATCTTGCGTTGCCCTTAAAAAAGTTACGATATACCCATGTACGTTGGATCTGTGTAAGGTATCGATGGCTGGTGCCGCAAAAGCTCTCGAATCTACACGATCCTTTCAAATGGTACATTACGCCCCTGTATGTTGGATCTGCGTAATGCACTTTAATGGTTGGTCCCGCGAAGGCCTTGATGGGTGGTTGAGGATGGAGACAATAGTACATATGGCCTTGTAAACTCATTGGATTAGCTCTTATACCAAATGATATGAACCAAAGGATACCCATCATCATAGGCTCGAATAGCCCATCGGATGTACTCTTCGGACAAAGGCTTGGATCTCGTCTTCTTGAACATTTTGACTAAGAAGAAACAACTCAGTTATCGAAAGCTTGATGGACTCAAGTCGATTATCTCTAATACCACTTGATGCAACCTGAAGGATCGATCGACCAAGCCTCAAGATTTCGAACACTCTTTTTGTGGGGATAATTTTTTGGGTTTATGGAAACTGAAAAAAAAAAGATATGTAGAGCAAGATTCACAATCCTCTCACCTTTGAACCCCCTACACTCGATCTCAATCCTCTCGGAATCGCACTCCAAGAATAAACTTATTATAAGAAGTGGTAATATGAAAAAGAATACACATATCAAAATTGGATAATTACCCAAGATTTCAAAAACTAGTATAAAATTCAACATGCTCATCAGGGCTGAGAAAGGAATTGTTAGGTAGTTTAGGAAGGCGAGGTTTCTTCGGTTTACAAGGATTGGTGTAAGAAGTATGGGTTGTAGGATTAGATTTCACCACCCTATCAGAACGCCGCGGAACTTCATCATCGTACTCATTTTCAGCATCCGAAGGAATAAGGTAACTGATATCAGTGATGTTATGAAATTCATTGCATTTATCACGAATATCATAATCAACACCACCACTGTCACCCAACCCATCCTTTGTGACAACATCACTGTAGCCATGTATGATCCCAATACCATGATCAACTTTTTCAACAATAACTTCCGGAGCAGGACAACTACTTGCATCAATCAAATTAGGTGTAACCATAACTTTGGGACTAACAACACCACTGTCATCAGGTGCATCAGTCGAACAAGGAAGCACAAGAGTAGCAACAACACCACTGTTACCACGTGTATCAATAGAACAAGGAAGAACATGAGTAGCAACAACACTATCAACAGATACCTCTTTTGAAACAATAATGTCCTCAGTGGTCGACTGTGAATCAAGAAATTCAGTAGGAGCAACTAAGCTAGCAAAAACGGTGTCACCTGCACCAATTACTACAGTTGGAGCAACACTCAAATCAACAGTTCCATCAGGCGAAGCCACGAAGAAAGTACTTCTGTATCAGTGCAATTAGCATTACCATCTACTGAAGTTAACACATTAGTTGCTCTAACAACAAAATACTTTGAAGTTAGGGAATCATTGGAAGTATTCGCGGAACCAGATTTATACAAACACTCAAACAAATGCTCATGATCAGACAATTGAGAGCAATTATCCCTAATACCGGCAAATACATCCTTCATAGAGTCATCCAATGCCTCACGTTTCTTTTTCAAAGCAACCTCATTATCATCACTATGGTGAAAGATATGTGATTCCAGTTTATGCACTTTCCGCTCAAGGATAAGAATCTTAGAAGCACAATCTTTCAATTGAGCTTCAATAGAATCAAATGATGCCTTAAAAGAATTAATAATTCCTTCAAAAACAGCTTTCCCAACAAAATCTTTTGGCAACCCAGGAACATCATCACTTGAAGGAAGCCCATCATCTTTGGGAGGAATAGGTTTAGGGAGCGTAAACTTAGACCTCTTGGGCTTGTCACCATGATCTAAACCTTTGTCACCACATTGTGCTTCTTCTTCACTCTTAGCGGGAACTTGACTCTTTGAAGATTTCTGAGATGGCACCACTTTTTGCTTTTTCTTAATAGGCTGATCAAGAGCATGAGAACTTCTCAACACTCTCTTCTTCTTGATAGACTCTTCAACAACAGGAGTACGTCTCAACACTTTACCCTTCTTCACAAGAAGACTGTCACCACTGCTCATGAACATTGTAACCAACCTCTTCCTGAGATGGATAGGACTCTCAAAATGAGAAGTGCCCTCAGTGATCACTGGTGGTCTCACTACCCCCTTCTTTCCCAAAGTTGGGGTTCTAACTATTTCCTTCATTCGAGTAGGAATAGTTGTAGAAGGGATATTAGCTTTAACTCTACCATAAAGAAGACGACTACTTGATTATCTGACCCGATACGCTTGGATGCATAAATTCTTAGGAGACACTAAATCACTGTCATCAGTATCAATACCAACAAAACAAGAAACGTATGAATCAATGTTGTCATCAGCAACTTGATCAGAAACTAAGAGGTCAGGGCAATCCATAAACAAGGCATAAAGAGAGTAAACAGTCCCTTGACAAGAGAACAAAAAAATACTCCCTCCGTTCGGCAAAACTTGTCATTTTAGGGTGATATTTTTGTTCAAAAAAACTTGTCATTGTAGGTATTTTGCCCTTCACTTTACAAAAATGCCCTTGATATGATTGATGGTTTGTTAGTTGTAGTTTTCGATAAAGTAAAAAAGGAGGGTAATAATTGAGGGTAAATTAGTACATTTGTTAATTGTCTTAAAACTTGTGAAAGAAGCTAAAATGACAAGTTTTGCTGAACGGAGAGAGTACAATTAAAAGATGACAAATATATTACATAGAAGAGAAAAACTAAGATCAGAATAATAAAAGATGAGACCAGGAAGAATGCTTACCAAATCTTGAGAGAAAATTTCAGAACACTTATCATATACAATGATGTAATCACGTTCAACACTATACCAGATAAGAGAGGCTCGTAATCCTTCACAGAATGCAAAGTCACATTTTAAGATGGCAGCAATCTTAGGGATTGCCTCTAAAATCCAAACCCGAGAACAAAGTAACATTAAGAACAAAAATAGAATTAAAGAATAACAATAAGGAAAAAAACATTGAAATATAAAAGGAAAGGAAAGGGAAATACCTGAAATGCTAAGAGATATCTGAGCAATTTATAATCAAATCTTGGACCTTTTTTGGATTAGTCAGATCTCATAGGTTTCTTCAAAAAATCATGTGTTTCCAAAAACACAACCCGACCAAAAAGATACAATTTTAACCGATCCAAATCACAAACAAGGTTCATAAAAGATTGACGTAAAAGAGCTTTAGAATGCTAAGGGAGCAACACACCCTCAATCAATAACAAGTACACCATGAAAAGTTTCTTCGGAGACTAATTTGGCTCCTTGAGGAAAATTTGGAGAAGACCATTAAAAATGCAGTTCGATACCCCCCAAAACTTCTCCATATCCACATGAGGAGAGGGAGCCATGTCATCACCAGGTTCTTCCTAATTCAAACCAGTTACACAACAAAATTCAGCTAGGGAAAACCTCAACAAATTATGCCCAACTTGGAACCACATCTCATGAACTTTACGAGTATCAACTTCATGTAGAAGCATTTGATACACAAGTTGATGATAAAAATAAAGACGATCAACAGAACAAACAATTGGACCTAAATACCCATCTATAAGGGAAGCCCAATCGGGAGTAGACAATCCATTCTGAATAACTTTGATCAAAGTAGGCTTTGAATAGACATTAATATGGCCACAAAAACGCTGTTGTTTGGGAGCAATAAACTTGAAGCAAGTAGGTTGAATAACAGATGGTGGAACCACATTAGAAATTTCTTGACGGACCACAATTTCATTACCTAAATAGCATAGAAATAATGTAAACATGATGTGTTACTGATGAAACCGTGCGGAAATGATAGACGAAGAATCGGACGCGGACATAATAAAACAACACCAAAAAAGACCCCCGAATCCGGGAGGACGCGGACATGAATAATTGACACATGTCCATCATACCCTCGGCCCACGAAGGCCACACGTGTCGACTCAAATATGACAAGTGTCACAACGGGGGGTCTCTGGCCAATCCCTATAAAAGGGGAAATGAACAGAAGAGAAAGGGACTTTTGGGCAAAAACGGAAGCATAGAAAGATACAAAAATCAAAGAAGAAGAAAAGAAAAGAAGGAAGGATACCAGGAAAGGATTTGAATCATCATTAAGTTGGTCGCTGAGCAAGTGATCATTTATTGGAGGATAAGCAAATCTGAGTATGGGAGGGGATATCGTGACCTGTCCTAAGCGTCGAATAAACACTCTCGGTGACTCTCCGCGGGAAGGTATGATCCCTGAAACCTCTACAACGTTCGATGATCTCCCATGAAAGATGTGGGGTTAAGATAGAATTTAAGCACGCGAGTAAAGCACGGCCCAGGTAGTAGAGCGAAGAATTTAGCCCACGTGTCAGGTAAGCCCGTGTATCGCAATAGGACGGCTCGCGTCTACCCCCTAGGGACCCACCACAAGTGGGCCCCTTTTTAGACTTTGTTGGGAGGAAATCATCACTGGCGCCGTCTATGAAAACCCACTCGTACTAAGGGGTTCATTTGTAAATTTTTTCATCATCAAAGAATCAAGCAAAAAACGTATATACTTTGAGTTGCGGACGCCTCAAACTCACGATTCCACCTGGCAACCTTCAGGCTTGCCAAAAACACGCGGATATCAGGAAGACCCTCCCACTGAGGGAGGGATATGAGACGGTCCATACAAAAATCTAAAATAATAAATTTCATACCATACCTATTTACTAACAAAATTCTTAAGTGATTCTCCACGGGCAGGAACAATGTAAAACGGTGAAGACTCGGATGAGATGAGCCAAAGTGCAGTACCAGAACAAGAGGCCACCAGCACGTACAACCCATCTGCCCTTCAGACGGAGGGACAACAAGACATGTGGGCGTCACCCTATGTGCCACCCTACCACCCGGCATACGCCCCAATGCACGGAGAATATATCCCACCAGTGTACATGCCCAATGGAATCCAGCCTGAGCCACTTCATTACTTTCAGCAAGTACTAGAGCCTCAACCCTTTTATCAACCAGCACCCGCGCCGCAGTACTATTATCAACCGACACCAGAACCACAACACCACTACCCACCGGTGAACGAACCGCGACACTTCTATGAATATGGAAACCGGTACCAAGGCCAACATGGGACCTACTATCACAACCAGCAGCATGACGCATATGGTCAACCGAACGCGGCAGATGCCTTCAACCTCAATCAGTACGGGAACCCAGTGCCCGTAGCATCAGGCTTCAGATTTGATCCTTTGCACCAAGGAGCACAAGGGGCTGACATACAGCCCAATAAACACCGACGGGGGGAGCACTCGACTGACGTGTCCACCTCCACCAAGTCCGGCTCAACACAGATGAAGATTGACGCCCCTGAAGCCTTGCCATCTGTGTTCACCCAAGATATCTACCGGGCACCAGTGCCCAAGAGATGGAGAGATGTGAATCTTATGAAGTATGATGGGACCACGGACACAGAAGACCATTTGTGCCACTTCATGACAACAATGGGCATCAATGAGTACAACGACGCCATGCTGTGTAGGACTTTCCCATCGACACTGACAAAGATAGCATTGACCTAGTTCACTAACCTGCCGAAGAACTCGGTCAGCAGCTTCTCTGAGCTAAACCGAATCTTCCAATCCCATTTTGGGAGTGCACGGTCAAGAAAGAAGACCATGTTGAACTTAAACTCCATCAAACAAGGAGGGGATGAAACTCTGGGGCACTTCTTTGCCCGCTTCACCGGTGTGGTTGTTCAAATCCCAAACTTCAACCACGAATCCACTACCATCATCCTAATGGGGAACCTGGCGGAAGGGGATTTCAAGACTTACTTGTTTAGAAAGAAGCCCAGAGATTATGATCAATTGAGAGATCTGGTGTCGTGACAAATAGATGCAGAGGAAGCTGCCGCGTCAAGCTCAAGAGCAAACGGCGGACATCAAGGCTTTTTCAGCAAACTTGCTGGGAAATTCAAAAAGGATAAAGGAGCAGCTAAGCCACCCAAACAACCATCAACGGGACACCATCGATAAAATGACGAAGTCTACCTCAATTCAGGCAGAAGGGAGGAACCTCGCCACCAAAGGGATGACCGAAGAGAAGATCGAGGCCGATCGCATCAGCCGCGAAGAGATGATTACCATGGTCGGGACCACCATCATCAAGACCACCACCAAAATAGAAGGGATGATCGGCATCCAGCCGAACACCACCCGCGAGAGGAAGACCATCCCCAGCAACAGAGCAGAGACCATGACCGATACCGAGGACAAGAAGAAGCCCCTCAGCCGAACCGAGGGAGAGGCCGGGGACGAAGATGGCGACGAGGATGCTAGAATGGCCCCCCTCCCCCACAGGGATCAGTGAACCAGGCCCCCAGGGGACACGAAGGACGGGTGAGGTCCGTGGTCGAACGTATCCGAGAACCCGAAGGATACATCGACACTTTAGCGGGAGGACCCTCTCTCTCGGGAGCTAGCAATCAAGAGAGGAGAAGCTACGAGCGAGAAGGGAAGCAACCACCCTCCGCAATAAGCAGACGGATTGCTCTCACACCTCATGCGGAAATGGTATTCTCAGCAGGCGACGCGGAAGATGTGAGAATGCCTCATTCTGACCCACTAGTTATACATGCCCAGATAGCTACCAAAACTATCAAGAGAGTCTTTATTGACACAGGGTCATCTGTTGACATACTCTCTTGGGAAGCTTTCTCACAGCTCGGAGTCTCAGCGACTGCACTCAGGCCATATCCAGGAACACTGGTAGCTTTTTCTAGAGATGAGATACTAGTTGCAGGAACTATCGAACTGACGGTAGTGCTTAAAACCGCGCCAAAACGAAGGATGGAGAACATAATCTTCACCGTTGTCTGAGTCCCGACGGTGTACAACGCCTTGCTAGGGAGGGTATCCCTCTACAAATTTCAGATGGTCGTTTCTATTTACCATTTTCTAGCCAAGTTTCCTGTCACTGGAGGGGAGGTTGGCGAGGTCCGCGGTCAGCAGCCGGAAAGCAGAAGCTGTTATTTACCTCCCTGAAGAAGAAAAAAGAAGTGATGCAGGTCGAGGAGTATACCACGAGCACAACCAAAAAGGAAGAAGGGAGCCCGCGGGAAGAACTTATAGCGGAAACCGATCCAGGAAGCACCCTCATTGAGGTAGAGCTGGAGGTGAGACCGGCGGCCAGAAAGGTTCCAACCGCGGATGAAAAACAGACTCATCTACCTTTCCCCAATCCTGAAGAGAAAGTGTATTTAGGACAGGCTTTAGGACCAGAAGAAAAGGAACGCATCCTCGATATCATAGCCAGATCAAGAGATGTCTTTGCATGGTCACCAAAGGATTTACTTGGGGTTCCCTCGTCGATCGCCTTGCACATACTCCGGATAAGACATGATGCCAAGCCTGTCGCTCAGAAGAAAAGAAAAATGGCGCCCGAAAAGGGGCTCGCCGCCAAAGAAGAAACAGAGAAATTACTCGACGCGGGCTTCATCGAAGAAGTAGAAGACTCCGAGTGGTTGTCCAACGTGGTTTTGGTCAAAAAATCTAATGGAAAGTGGCGAATGTGTGTTGATTTTTCCGATCTCAACAAATCTTGCCCCAAGGACAGTTACCCGCTCCCATCAATCGACGAATTGGTCGATTGAACCGTGGGGAACGTCGTCCTCAGTTTTCTGGAAGCATACTCAGGGTACAACCAGATCCGCATGGACCCACTTGATAAAAGAGCCACCACGTTCATTACAAATCAAAGGGTATTCTGTTATCAAGTTATGCCGTTTGGGTTGAGAAATGCAGGGGCCACGTTCCAAAGAACTGTTGACAGGATTTTTCGTGCCCAAATTGGAAGAAACGTGTCGATCTACGTAGATGATATTGTGGTGAAAAGCTTGAAGGCGGAAGATCACGCGGCCGATCTGCAAGAAACCTTTGACTCTCTGCGGCGTGGAGGACTAAATCTGAACGCGGAGAAATGTGTCTTTGGGGTTGACTCCGGGAAGTTCTTGGGATTCTTGGTTAGCCAGCGTGGGATAGATGTAAACCTAGAGAAGATTGCAGCCATTCAAAGCATGCAACCACCCAGGACGATCAAAGAGATCCAGACTCTCAGCGGCGCTGTCAACTATCTCAGCCGATTCTGCTCTTGTCTCGCGGATAGATCTTTGCCGTTCTTTGCATTGCTGAAAAAGAGAGGGCCCATCCAGTGGACGCCAGAACTGCAGCAGGCTTTTGAAGGAATGAAAGAATACTTAATGAAGTTACCAACTCTTCACGGGCCGGAAAAGCTTGAAGTTCTGCACCTCTACTTAGCAGTCAGGAGCACAACCATCAGCGCTGTTCTCACCTGCGAAGAAAAATATCCTGTTTACTACATTAACAGGGTATTACAGGATGCTGAGACAAGATATGAACCAATTGAGAAAATGATTATGTGCCTAGTGTTTGCAGCAAGAAGATTGCGGCCCTACTTTTAAGACCATCCGGTTCAGGTCTTGACTAGCCTGCCCTTAAGGCAGATCCTACATTCTCCTTGCCTTTCGGGATGGATGACAAAGTGGGCGGTAGAATTGTCAGAGTTTGAGATCGAATACAAGCCGCGGAAAGCCGCATTGGCACAGACCCTAGCTGATTTCATCTGTGAGACAAGCTTTGAAGGACAGTCATCATCTGAAGACAGCAGTTGGGTCTTAAAAGTGGACGGAGCAGTCAACCAAGTTGGTTGTGGAGCTGGAATTGCCTTAATCTCCCCTGAAGGGCAGATGATAAATTATGAATATAAACTCACCTTTTAAGCAACCAATAATGAAGTAGAGTATGAGGCCCTTATAGCTGGACTAGAGATAACCCTGGCACGTGGAGCAAGAGGGGTAACCGCTTACACTGACTCCGAGGTTTTGATGATGCAAGTAGAAGGAAGATACGAGGCCAGAACAGGTTTGATGCCGGATTACTTGAGGAAAGTTCAAGCCTTACGAAGAGCCTTCATAAACTTCACGATAACAGCTGTACCAAGGGAAGAGAATCAGCAAGCAGACGCTTTGGTGCAGATAGGCGCGACGATGCCATCCGAAGTCGGGTCGGAATTCGTGTTTAAAAAGAAAGAAAGCCGGGGAATTGTGAAAGAAGTTTTCTTCATTGAAACTAACGGAGAAAACGACTGGAGGACCCCCATAGCTGAGTATTTGGAAAAAGGGATCCTCCCCGCGGAAAAATCTGAAGCCAAACAAACAGTGACAAGAGCTGCTAGATTCACTGTCCGCGATGGAAAGCTTTTTAAGAGGGGTTTCGCGCAGCCTGATTTGATGTGTGTCACCACTGAAGATGGAATGATGATTATACAGGAGCTTCACTTTGGGGTATGTGCACATCACCAAGGCTGAAGAGCGCTGACTGCGAAGATTATGAGGACCGGATATTACTGGCCTACGATGAAGCAGGACGTTCAAGGATTCATCAAGAGGTGTGACGCATGTCAAAGACATGGGAATGTTATCCATCAGTCCGCAGATACAATGAAGGGAATTCATGGTGCATGTCTGTTTTCACTTTGGGGGATGGACATCTTGGGGCCGTTTCCAACCGCGCCAGGCCAGTTGAAATATGTGCTCACGATTGTGGATTACTTCACAAAGTGGGTAGAAGCTGAGGCCATGGGGCTCATCACCGCTGAAAAGGTGAAGCAATTCCTCTGGAAAAACCTAGTCTGCCGTTTCGGGGTTCCGGAGTCGATCATCATGGACCACAGTCCTCAATTCGACTGCGAGACCATCCACAACTTATGTAAGGACCTCCATATCAACCTCAAATTTTCATCCGTAGCACATCCTCAGACGAACGGACAGGCGGAGGTCACTAACCGGCAAATACTAGAAGGAATACGGAAAAAATTGGGAGCCACGGCTAAGGGACGATGGGCGGAACTCCTTCCGCTGGTACTCTGGTCTCATAGGACAACCACCAAGGCACCAACAGGCGAGACGCCATTCTCTTTGGTCTACGGCATGGACGCGGTAATCCCAATCAAATGAATGATCCCATCAACTCGCGTCCTCGGATTCGACCCACAGTCCAATGAAGAAGCACTTGAAATAGAAATGCATTTCAGGGAAGAACGCAGAATGATGGCGGCTTTGAAGGTAGAAGAATACAAAAGAAGGGTCGCAAAGTACCATGATCAACGAGTTCGGCCGCGACAGTTTCATAAAGGAGATCTGGTCTTGCGGCGAGTGCAAACCGGAGGAAAGTTGGACGCCAATTGGGAAGGTCCGTACGTAGTAGCCGATGCCATCCAAACTGGCGCATACAAGCTGAAGAACGAAAACAGAGAAACTTTGAACAAAACATGGAATGCTGACTATCTGAAAAAGTACTACGTGTAGGTCTAAGCACCAAACTTAATTAAACAATCGCCCCCGCGGACAGTTGAAAAAGCGGTTAGTGGGCGTTTTCTGTAAAAGTTGTATGTTGCAGAAGCAGGTGGATTTCCCTCAGAGACGCTGGAGCTTTCTCCACGTCGCTCCCCTGATCGAGACTCATGTTCTCTCAGGGTCGAGCCGAATAACGACAGAGTCTAAAGACGCTGGAGCTTTCTCCGCGTCTCTCCCCTGATCGAGACTCATGTTCTCCCAAGGTCGAGTCGAATAACGACAGAGTCTAAAGACGCTGGAGCTTTCTCCGCGTCTCTCCCCTGATCGAGACTCATGTTCTCTCAGGGTCGAGCCGAATAACGACAGAGTCTAAAGACACTGGAGCTTTCTCCACGTCTCTCCCCTGAACGAGACTCATGTTCTCCCAGGGTCGAGTCGAATAACGACAGAGTCTAAAGACGCTGGAGCTTTCTCCGCGTCTCTCCCCTGATCGAGACTCATGTTCTCTCAGGGTCGAGCCGAATAACGACAGAATCTAGAGACACTGGAGCTTTCTCCGCGTCGCCCCCCTGATCGAGACTCATGTTCTCTCAAGGTCGAGCCGACTAACGACAGACTAATAACGCTGGAGCTTTCTCCGCGTCGCTCCCCTGATCGAGACTCATGTTCTCTCAAGGTCAAGCCGAATAACGACAGAATCTAGAGACGCTGGAGCTTTCTCCGCGTCGCTCCCCTGATCGAGGCTCATGTTCTCTCAAGGTCGAGCCGACTAACGACAGACTAATGACGTTGGAGCTTTCTCCGCGTCGCTCCCCTAATCGAGACCCACGATCTCTCAAGGTCGAGCCAACTAATGACAGAATCTAAAGACAACTGAATCTAAAACACTGAGGTTTATTACTACGAATAGCATCACAGAAGAAACGTTTCATCAGTCCAACAACAACCATAACACGTAAAAACACAAGACGCGAGTGAAAGTTACAGAAATTACACGGGAATTCTCTAGTACAAAACATAAAATCAAATGTTAACCACAAAAGGGACCATCATTTAAAGGCAAGCAGAAATCAAACATCTGGGAGGATGACTGGCCTTGGAGGCGACATAACATAACCATTCTCCACACAAATAGATCCCTCATCAAGCACACGAACGTCAAAGTGAACCCCACCGCGGTGGTGGAAGACCATGACAGACCCCATTCCTAGCCCCTGGGACGTTACAAAGTCGCTCCAACCACCGACTAGCCAAAATATCCCTTAGTCTCGTTTGACTATCCCAATTGGGGCATCCACGCCTGAGCCCAAGGACAAAAAAACTTGAGTCGGATCTGAGACACCCGTTTCATACTCAAAAAGAGCAGGGAGTGACTGAAAATGGACATAGACAAGTAAAGCATAAGAAAGGAAGTAATCTTTAAAGTATGCGAAAAATAAAAGTTAACTCACTAGCTCTTGCAACTGATCTTCAAAATTAAGGGCTAAGTAAAAAGCCCAAGGAGTCTGAATTGATGCATCCATACTGAAGAATAAAAGCTTGAGAGTGAAACCAAACTGAGCCTTGCTTATAAAGGGCTCCGCCGGATGGTATTCACGAAGTATGTCCTTGAAAGATTCCCCAAAAAACCCTCAAAAGAAGAGCGGAATAACAACAGTCAAAGCTTACAGAGGACAAGACCAGAGAAGACAGGTTTTTACTACACAAAAACCAAGGAGAATCCTGAACACTACCTCGATATTCATAAAATCAGAAGAAACAACAGACGCCACGTTTATTCACTGCTCGCGGAAATAAAACCACATATGAACAGAGTAACCCCATCCATTCACAAACGAATACATCATCAGGAAAAATTAATCAAGAGTACGAGCCGTTCGTCAAAGGACCCGCGTCCTCATAGAGAAGGCGACTGACGATCTCATCCCCATCCTCCAAACCCATGACTTGGACTTCAAAATGAGCATCCCCTTTGTGAATAAAAACCATAGAAGATCCGACCGCGAGCCCATGAGACTCGACGAAATCTTTCCAGCCCTGTCGAAGCCAGTACATTCCGTAATCACCCTTGAAGATGCGAACCGGAAAATTACGCAAGAGGTGGGATGAAAGGAAGATTTGCTCGGGAATGGCATCCATGTATTCCCCCTCAAAACGCATGGGTAAAAGCTAAAAAGATGGTGGCAGGAAAAGAAGTCAGATAAAGAAAGGGAAAATCATCAAACAGAACCAGCATTTCAATAAGGACTTACTAAACGAAATGTTTGATCAATACGATCAATCGATTGAAAGAAAGCCCATCTACCCGCACCAGAAATAGCCATGAGCACAATCAAAGTATGAAGTGAAAAAATATTGAGTAACAAGAAACGGGGAAGAAGTCCCCTCTATGAAAGCTGGAACAACGACACGCATGGACACCACTTGGCGAAAGATTCCTCTAAAAATGGGGAAGGGGCTCATCAACCGAGATAGCAGTATGATCACATGAACTGCAAAAGAAAGCACAGTGAAACGACTTGTCGACCAGAAGCAGCTATCAAAAGGGTCTCGATTCAGACCAAGATCAGACCCGAGAAAACACGCGGCCCAAAAAACGCCCCGTGGAAGCACCCCAGGGCAGGAAACTGGACACGCGGCAAGATTAAGCAAATATAAAGCCCCATGAAATCTTGAAATAAGAAATATGCATAAAACAAGGAAATGGAATTCGAAAATCCCCCCAAAGCCTTTTACAGAGTAATCATTACGGAGGAGCAACTCCAATCTCTACGGCTCCCACTAATGTACGTCCTCCTAGAAGAAGATGCCCACATTCTGGTGCACCTATGGTCCCGATCCAATCGCGAGCATGAAGTCAAAGTCGAGGTAGACGCGGACGGAATCTATTGGTTCACAGACGGATGGCCGGGGTTCGTGGAAGCAAACAGGGTAAGTGTTGGAGTCGCCTTAATCTTCGTGTGCCAAGGAGACTCGATCTTCGAAGTCTACGTCGCGAATCCCGACTGCGACTACAATGGAGTTGAAGGACGCGAGTGAGCGCATGGGGTTTAGACTAGGACTGGCCCCACGACTCTTTAAGATGTAAGAGAATAAGATGACATTCCAATAAATGAAGAAGAACCTAGGAATCATGTAATGCTATCGCTTTAAAATAAAAGATCAAGTCTCTACATTAAAAGCTTCGTGAATAAAACATCTCCTTTATTCGCAAACCAGCCTTACGCGGCAGATCGACTTCCTTAATTTACAAACGCGACTCAACATGAACCGCTGGAAGAAGTAGTCGAGGAATAGCACTTGACTCTAGCGCAATCAAGGTCACGTCGCGGACAAACCTTAAAATGTGTGCGATTCATGTAGAAAAATGTCATCGACGACCCCACGACAAACCTATGATGAGCGACGAATTCATTCCATCCGCAATTAAGATACAAACGGCCATCGCGACCTCTACTCATCTCTACCTGAAAATTCTCAATGGCATAGGAGGACAGGAAGACTTTACGCGGTAGGGAGGATCCGAACTCAACCTCAAACTGAGGCGGAAGAGGCTGCCAAAGAGCGATACAAAGTAAGGATTCAAAGCCTAGAAAAGAGGCAAAAAACAGTAAAAATCAAGAGGGTCGAGATAGTCATACAAGTAAAGAAAGTTGTTCAGCACATTCCAAAGTTTGAAAAAACGCCCAAGGGTTGGGATTCTCAGGCGCCATAGTTTTTATCAAACACAAATATACGACAGTAACCAGAGGTAATGAAAAGAAAAAATCCCAAACCAAGAGCTTAAAAAAGGGGAAGTTGAACTCAAGCATGGTAGACAAGTGGCAAGAACCTTTTAAATCGTGATCAAGAACCGCGACAAAGGTAGCCGAACACGCAATAAAGAACACAAGAATAAAGAGCAAGGGTGATATTTACTGCAAGAGGTTACTAATGTGCAAAAATACAACCCTCGAAGTAAGGCAGTAAAAACTATTGTTTGAAACCAGAAAAGTGGAACTACCCAAAGTCAACAAAAGTCAATCAATAGAAGTTAATTACAAAACTGGCCTGCGCCAGTAAAATGGTTAAGTGAAGATAGAAGAAACAAGCCCTCCAGGTCTCAAGGGTCGGCGACAGCATCAATCTCTTCTTCATCACCATCGGAGTCCTCTTCATCAGAATCCTCTTCCCCCGCCAGATCTTCCGGGGTCAGACCCCATTCCTCCATCACCAAATTTGCCTCGAACTTCTCCAAAGAAACGCCTGGGTTAGCCTGCGAGCGGGCAACGCTCTGGTTAATGCCCGCAGACATCCCCTTTAGGAAGTAGCTAAAGCATTTGTCCTTCAAAAGCTCTTTTCCCTCTGGGGATCGGAGACACGGCTTGGCTATTGAAGAAAGGAAGGAAACACCCGCGTCGGTTTTGACCCACTCTGAGGACAGGAACTTAAGCCCCGCGGGTGACTCCAGCCATTGAAGCGCGACCTCCTGAGCAGATTGAGACTGGAGCCTCTCCAACTCTTGCTTCGCTAGGGTACGATCCTCTTCTACGATAGAGTGTTCGACCTGAAGATCTTTGTAGCGCGTCTCAACCATCTCCAGCTTCTCCCTCAGGTGCTCCGCGGACTGTTGAAGTTCCTCTCCCTGGCGGCGCAAAGCCTCCGAACTCGAAAGTGCCACATCACGCTCTGTGGTCAGAGTGGAGATCTGCTCCTTCAAAGCGGAGTTCTGCTCACTAGCGGCCTGCAATTTCTCATAAAGCTCTGCAGATCGCTTCTTGAACTTCTCCACTGAAGTCGGATCGCCAATGGTATTGCCCAGCATCCTCAACCTGTGGTTCAGCTCCTTGATCTCCGCGGATTTCTTGGAGATCTCCTCCACTTGGGAAGACAGCCGTCGCTCCGACTCGGCCTGGAAACCCCTAACCTGAGGAAATGAAAACAAAGGTAAAAACAAGGGTAGGGGAGATGAGCGACGGCGGAAACAAGTAAAACAACTGAAGAAAGTAATCCCCACGACAACTCACCCATTGAGCCATGCGATCAAACTGAAGAGAGAACTCTTCACATTCTAAGCGACACAGCCACGCCCGTTCGTTCCGCGCAAATTTGTCTGGGAAGCGAAGGTAGACGAGTTCGTCGACCCCAAAGCCGGGGATACGGAAGGCAAGCAGGGTATCGTCCCCCTGCAAAAAGAGGGCTCCCTCTTCGCCAGCACCAAAGGCCCGAGAAGAACCCTCAGCCTTCTTCCTTTTTTTAGAACGGGAAGCGGCCGCGTCTGACGAACGAGGACACTTCTCACGAGCCTCGAAGACCACAACTTCCGCCATTACGATAGGCTCGCTGGTTCTTTCAGCTTCTCCAACGGTCGCGTCTCGAGAAGCAGAAGGAGGACGAGGTACGCGCTTGGAAGACTTCTTCTTCCTCGCCTTATTACTCTCCTGGACATGGTGCCGCTCGACCAAAGAGCCCAAATCCATTAAATCCGCCAAAGAAAAAAAGAAAAACGAAAACATTAGACACCACTAACAAACATCCTACCTCTTTAGAGAAAACAAAAAGGAGGAGGCATTAAAAAACATGAAACTATAAAGAAATCACAGAAATAAAATGTGTTGAAGACTAAGGCAACACCTAATCGCGGATGAGGCAAGCTCAATCCTGCCATCTCAAGTCGAAGAGCCGAAACCATAGTTCGCCATGGCAGCTTAGGCTCATGAACGAAGGAATCTTTGAACTTGTCAAGCCTCGCAACCGAAGGCTTTTTGACCGCGCTGAACCATCCAGGGACGGTCTTGAACTTGAGAGAGGCGCCGGCCTTGTCGCGGACAAGAAACCACTTGTGCTTCCAGTTTGGCTTGCTTGATAACCTCTCAATGTAACTGCAGCTGGAATTGCACTGATAAAACCTAGGATCTTGAGGCCCCCTCTTCAAAGAAAAGATGCTAAGCATAAGTTCCTTCGTCGGGGACACTCCGATGTCCAAGCACCGCATCACAAAGCTGGTGAAAAACATCCAACAATTCGGCACAACTTGCGCGGGGCTCAGGTTGTACTCGGACAAGAAAGCAATGAACAAGGGGTGAAGAGGCAGGCGAAATCCTTGAGATAAATGTAAAGACTGAATGTATTTTATATTATTATATTATTATATTTGAGTAAATAAATTATTATTTTATTTAATTGGTAGAAATGTGAGAAAACCCGTTCTCGAGTGTACGTTTGATTTTAAAAACATTCCGGCATCGTTTTGAGAATTTAGATTTTAACGGATTTAATTCCGCCTTCGAGCTCCGAGTTTTGATAAAATTAATTTAATTCCGTTATCTTGAAATTAGTAAATTAAACTTTAATTGAAGTTTGATTTAGTCGGGATTCGATCGGGCGAGCGAGTTTGAGTCTTTTCCGCTAATTTGAATTCTTTGTGGGGACCCCTTTTTTATTCCTATTTTATTTACCTTTTCTTTTATTTCTCTCTCTCTCCCTCCCTTCCCTCTCGGATTCCTGTGAAATTTCACTGGTCCCCTCCTCTCTTTTGGTTTCTTCCCTCAACAGCTCACAATGTCCTAATTGCTATATATCCTACCCTCCCCCTGCCTCACTGTCTTCATCCAATTACACACAACACCACTTGCTCACACATCCCTCCTCCCTCTCTCCATCTTTTCTGTTGAAAACCCTCCTTTTCTCATGTTCCCCTCCACACTCCTTGCTCTTCCTTTATCCTTTCCGCCTCACCTCACCATTCCCCTGTTGAACCACCACCAGCAACCAACACCTTCTCCTACTCCCTTCCCTCCCGTCGAAGAAGCAGCATGCTGCCAAGCCGACTGGGGGCACCTCCGAGAGCTTCGAGCGCCTGAGCATCAGCCCCACCTCCTTCCTCCTTGTATCCGTGCAGCAACAGTAGCTTCCCCGACGACCAAAGACGAGTCCGAGCCACCCAGCAGCACCCCAGATCCAGCAACGCCGCCACCAACTCCCCTGTTTCCCTGTTTCCACGCAAGCAAGGTCGGTAATGGCTTTCCGTTCGTTTTCGACCCAATTCCTCCTAAGGGTTCACCTTTAACCCTCCTTCGTCCTTCCTAGGCATCGAACAAGGGATTCCCATCGTCGGCGCAGCCGGATCGAGTGGATCGAGCATTCTCGGTGAGCCCACCTCTCCCTCTCTCCTTTACTCTCGTTTGAACTTCCATGCTTGGGTTGTGGTCGGGTTTAGGAGTCGGATTGGTTGGGAGTGAGTAGGGTCGGAAAGAGGCCGCCGGCGAGGCCCTGTCCTCCTCTTCTTCTTCCCTCCATTTTCGGCCGTCGAACTCTGTTGCTGAAGGCAGGGGAAGAGGACGACCTCTTTTTTTTCCTTTCCTTGGTTGGGCCTAATTTCTGGGCCACATCCGAGATGAAACGGGTTATATCGTTTTGCATCCGGGTCTCCTCCTTTCCTTTGTCTTGGGTTGGGCCGGGTCCTTCTCTTCTTTTCTTTGGGTAGCTGGGCTGACAAATGTGGGTTTATGGTTGGGTTTGAATGAGCTAAGTGGGTTTCGAATTGGGCCAGATTTTTCCGGGTCGGGCCATCTCCTTTTCCTTCTCTTCTCTGTTGGTCGGGTCTGGGCTTCATTTATTGGGATGGGTTTTAAATTTTCGGTTGGGGCTGGGATATTTGTTTAGCTTTTGGAATTTGGTATGTATTAATTTATGCTATGTGATATATATTTTATATATTTATATGTGATAGTAATTATTATTTCTAATTTTAGGAAAATATATATATATATTTATATGTTCTGGAATTATTAATTTTTATATTTAAAAGGGGTTTTAAAAGTGATTTTAATTGATATGGAGTTATAAATATATTTATGGTTATTGTTTTGAGACTTTATGGATAGTAAGTGTTAAATTATTTGGATATTATTATTATTTTGGGGTTTGGTTATAATTATAATATTCTGGAAATTTATCTTTATATATTGTTTATTATTTTAAAATAATATTGATTGGATTATTTAATTGATGCATTTTAAGAGGATTTAAACATGTGAGTTAGGAACTTTAAAGCGAATTATTGGTTTTGAATTATAAATATGATTTGTGAGCATAGAATTATGTTGATGGTTTAATATTGGAACTTATTTTATGTTTTTGAAATAAGAAACATGCCGGAATTATTTTATAACATGATTTTGGGAAATTGACTTTAAGGCTTAAGTGTTAATGTCGGAATTTGGTCAAGTATGAGTTGAGAAATCATTTTGAATATGAGTTGACTTAATTTGGGATTTATGAGTTCGAAAATATGGTTGGTATGATTTTATCAATGGGTTTGATTGAAAGAATAATTTTGGTCGATTTGATCGTATCGGGAAGATTTTGGGAAACGGTTTTACTATCGGTCGGTTTTGAGAATGTTGAGAACTTGGGTTCGTGTGTATAAATGTTGGTTTGGTAGCTTATAGAAATGACTTGATGATAGGTGTGTATTGCTTTTGGATTGCTTTGGACTTGCATTTGGGCCCTTACTTGTGTTATCTTGTTGTTCTGCATCAACAGGTAAGTATCCTACGGGACTTACTCAGTAACCTTGACCTCCTGCCTGATGTGTCATGTAATGTGTAGTTTTGTTGCATATTAAAGCATGCCATGTAGTATCATGCTAGGATTGCATTGAACTGAGCATGTGTTTACTTTGTGTGTTTGAAACAGAACGGCCGTTATCTGTGATAGTCCTAGAGTCTTTGCTAGGGTCATAGGGTAGCCCAGCCCCATCGGGTGCCCTGAGTCTATCGAGTCGATATGAGCATGATATGATAGCCCAGCGCCATCGGACAAGAGATGATATGATATGATATGATATGATTAGCCGAGCACCATCGGGCATGAGCATGATTTATGATATGATGATGAGATATGATATGATGATGAGATATGATATGATATGATGATACCGTGGTGAAGTGCACCACCACGAAGAGAGTGCTATGCTATAGCCCGAATTGGCCAGTCTCTGCACTAATGGGAAGGGGTGCAGAGGTAGGAGAGGGATATGCCACTTGACATTGTCTTGGGCCCTTTACAGTTCTTTTCTGCATATTATATATATACTAGGGGCATGATAGTGTGATTCAAATCTTGTACCGCATTAGTCATTTTTCATTTAGGCATAGGCATGTTATGTGGCCTCAGCGCGGTCAGAGGACCCACAGGCGATCACTAGGCCTGACTTCGTGGATAGTGTTAGGTACCGCTCTTGTTGCTCCATGCTTCTGTGACGGGGGAATCTTTTGGCGAATCGAAGAATCCGGCTAATATATTCTAACTTGACAAATGGCAATCACCCACTTTGTTTTGGTTTTCACCCGGCTCTGCCGTGGCTTTTGTATCTAACCCGTACTTCGGCTGATTAGAGGTTTGAAACCTCGACCCGTACCTGACTTGTAACATCCAAACGAAGGTATCCGACCTTCGAAACGTATCCCGGATATTTATATCCGGGCCGTTACAATAAACTCGTCGCGTATACCATCAGACAATCTTCATAAGCATCTAGGCAGCCCCCGCCTTCTGAAGGTAGGCACAACTCCACCCCCGCTGGCCACGGAAAAATTCGAGCTATAGCCGCGACACTAGACTGATCAAGCAGCTTCGTGCATCCCCACACCTCTTGATTAGGGGAGCATCGCGGACGAACTCTTTCAGAGACGACTAGAGGACAAGGTTGAGGATCGCGGAGGGAAAAATCCCCCCGAAAGGAACAAGAGGATAGGTCATCTAGGAAATAAGAAGGAAGGTCAAGGTCGCTAAGAACCTCCTTCGAGCGGACCCTTGTGCACGTCTCTGCGGTTCCAATAGGAGACTCGGCATAAGGAACCCATGATAGCTCGGATTCCAAACTGCTGGTCGACGGATGCGGGCTTGAAGAAGCACGCGCACCGGGATGAACCTGAGTTTCCACGTCCATCGAATGAGCGTCCATGTTCCCATCGCCCCCCTTAGAAGAAGAAGAAGTTAAGTAAGGAGAGGAATAATAATCAGGGTCAGAGCGTTTCCGTCGTCTTCTCACCTTAATGGAACTGCCGGATGGACCCACGCAGTCTGGAGTAGAGATGCTGGAAGAAGAGGAAGAGTCTGAAGAAGAACTCTCTGAATCAGAAGCGGAACTCCCGGTAGAAGACGAGGAGGAAGAATCCAAAATTACCGCAGAAGGATTCACTCCTGAAGCAGAGGGCAAACCCTCTCTCCATCCCTCCTCTCTTTCAAACTCATCCAACGCGTCAAGGTTCCCCTCAGAATTAGCCATCCTTGAAAAAGTTAAAAAGATGATCTGAAAAGGAACCCGTACGCGGAACAAAAAATCAAAAAACCCAAAGAAACAAAACTGGGAGAAAAAGGGAGACCCCGAACAGATCTAAGAGGAAGAAAGCAAGAACTTCAACGAGAAACATAAGAATTAATAGAGCATCCAAGAACACTTCAAGAAAAACTTAAGAACTCAAGAACAAAAGCGGGAATTTACCTTGAAAAAACAAAGAGACTGCCGGAAAGCACAGGGAATGCTGAAGAACGAACGGAAAACTCTGAAAAAGCAAAAGTTGAGGGAATGCCACAAACAGACAAACAGTGGGAAATGAAAAAGTGAAAACGGAACGGGGTAATTTATAGAAAAATTACCGACTCTTCAACTCCCCTCAAAGCGACATGGGCCATGGTAAAACCCTAATGGGCCGGAAGAATCCTCGACCAGGCCCACAAACATTGGTCAAGAAAGAAACTACGAAATTGCCCCTCAAAGGAAAAAAGGAGAAACGCATTTCCGCGGAGAAGGTCGAATCGTCTCAAGCTCTCATAGAACTTAACCCGACCCGAGGAGCTGTGATGAAACCGTGCAGAAATGATAGACGAAGAATCGGACGCGGACATAATAAAACAACACCAAAAAAGACCCCCGAATCCGGGAGGACGCAGACATGAATAATTGACACATGTCCATCATGCCCCCCGCCCACGAAGGCCACACGTGTCGACTCAAATATGACAAGTGTCACAACGGGGGGTCGCTGGCCAATCCCTATAAAAGGGGAAATGAACAGAAGAGAAAGAGACTTTTGGGCAAAAACGGAAGCATAGAAAGATACAAAAATCAAAGAAGAAGAAAAGAAAAGAAGGAAGGATACCAGGAAAGGATTTGAATCATCATTAAGTTGGTCGCTGAGCAAGTGATCAGTTATTGGAGGATAAGCAAATCTGAGTACGGGAGGGGATATCGTGACCTGTCCTAAGCGTCGAATAAACACTCTCGGTGACTCTCCGCGGACATGTATGATCCCTGAAACCTCTACAACGTTCGATGATCTCCCATGAAAGATGTGGGGTTAAGATAGAATTTAAGCACGCGAGTAAAGCACGGCCCAGGTAGTATAGCGAAGAATTTAGCCCGCGTGTCAGGTAAGCCCGTGTATCGCAATAGGACGGCTTGCGTCTACCCCCCAGGGACCCACCACAAGTGGGCCCCTTTTTAGACTTTGTTGGGAGGAAATCATCAGTTACAACATAGAAAATAATGTCACCAAAAACAGAACAAAACAAATTGAACAACCACATAAACAAATACTATCACCACAACAAACAGGGCAAACACACAAGAAGGAGAATGTCATATGGAATCCTGTCACCAAACAAATAATAAATTGTAACCAAGAAATAGGTATCCATAAAACATGAAACAACGATCACAAGACAATATAAAGTACATAAAAAGGAAAAAACTATAAACACAAAAACCAATATCATCAAGGAAGTAGAACAAAATCATAAATCATACTATAACCAAACAGGTAACAAATTGTAACCAACCATAAAAAAACAAAGAGAAACAACAAATGCCACACATCCAGAAATGGAAATGAAATCAGAACAAGGGACATAAATCATAGCACAAACTGATAGCCATTATACAATAACTGAACTAAAAACAAACCCTAAAACGGAAGGAAAGGGCTAAAATAACAAAAAATAAACCAAAATAGCCAGAAAATGCAGGAAATGAAAGTAGATCTCCACAATACAAAGAGAAATTGCAAAAACATTGAAAGAGTAGAGACGATGAAAGTACCTGATGAAGCCATGAGAAGAAGATAACCAGAGAAACAAAATGAAGTGCCGATAAATGCAGACTCGAAGAGAAGAGCAAGGCGGAGATCAATTGTCGCCGAGAACGAACGATCGGAGTGCAAAGAGAGAAATTGTCCGTTGGATTGCAATTGCTCGCGAGTGAAGTGATGGAGAACGGGAAGCATAGAGGGAGTAACAGGTAGGGGCAAAAAGGGGATTATGAAATTTTTTTGGACAATTGCTAACAAATCCAAACACCCAAGACAAATGCTAAATGAATCGATGAAAAGGGCCTTTGGGTCAAATATCTTCTAATAAAAGGTATTACAAAAAATGTCATCATTAAAAAAAATAAAATAAATTCGAATAAGTCGGTCCACCGTCAACGTTGACCAGTTAATAAACAATTGACCATTGTCTATTAATACTAGGGCTGGAAATTACCCGCGGCTAACCGCTCCACCCACCCCACCTGCATTAATTTTGCGGGCGAAAACCCGCAAAAAAGTTGGTGACGGGTGGAGCGGGTGCAGGTGAAACGGGTGATGGATGGATTATGGGTAAATATTTTTTACCCATCACCCGCCCCAATAGTCCACCCATTAACCCGCTCCATTCACCAGCCCCGCACACCCGCATAAAACCCTAAAAATCTATCTATATGTGTGTGATGTTACTATTTTACCATTTCCAATTGAAAATGTAAGTTTTTTTTCTCTAATTGTAGTTGTCTATCTGTTTTTTTCTTTAATTGTTTAATAGAGAACATATAATTTTACTTGTTCATTGGCATGCTAGGATACTGCGGTAGATCAACCCAATTATTGAAGAGGGAAAACATGTGATTATGCTACTATCTACTCTTCCAGTTCCATTCTCATCTATTTTAGTTTCATTTTGTAATTTTAAGTAACACGTTGTTGTGATATATGAGTGTATAACACGTATTTTAATTCCACGGACTTATATTTGTAGTATTTATAAATTAATTTTTAAATTTTTATTCATCTTTCAAAGTTACTCAAAAAATCTTAACTACGCTCATTGGGTACCCGCTCCACCCGCATCACCCGTATGGGGCGGATGAGGGTGAAGAAGTTTGTTGGTGATGGATGGAGCGGGTGCGATTATTTACCCGCGGGGCGGGTGATGGAGTAGCGTCATCCAACCATAACCCGTCCCATTTCCACACCTAATTAATACAGAGTACTATATTTGGAGAAAGGTACATCTCATCTTTGTCAACATAGTATTTTTCTTAAAGGGGTCTAATTACTACTCCCTCCGTTCCTTTATATTTGTCTTTCTACTATCCATGCACGTTTTCTAAGGTGGTAAAAAATATATAAAATACTTATTTTTTAATAATTTTTTTAATAACATCATACTTATTAGTAATAAATGTATTAATATTTAAAAAATTGAATAAAAAATTAATATTTATATACTCCCTCCGTTCGGCAAAACTTGACGTTTTACTATTCACGCACGCTTTTTAGGATATAAAAACTATATAAAATATCTAGTTTTTTAAATAATTTTTTTAACAATTTCGTAATTATTATTAATAAGTACAAACTTGTTAAAATTTTTTTTTAAAAAAATGAATATTTTATATAGTTTTTATCATTCAAAAAAAGCGTGCGTGAATAGTAAACGACAAGTTTTGCCGAACGGAGGGGGTAGTTTTAACTTCTTAAAAAACGTGCTAGATTTGAAAATGACAAATGGAGGGAGTAATTAGATAGGGATCTACTTTTTAGAACATGGTAAAATTTCTTTTTAGAGCATAACAAAAATACCCTTTTAATTAAAGTAAATTACACCGTTGTCCAATTACACCTTTGTCCAATAGCAGCGGCCATGGTAGGCTCGAGGGTCACCGGATTTCCAGAGCAAACCGCGTGCAGGAAGTAGCTGCAGCCAGGTTACTTGGCTAGACGCTCGGACCTGCACGGGGCTCCGGTCTTGATTTGACCCTGAGAGATGCAGAGGATGCTGATGTTAGTTTGGACAGTCAGTGAAAACCGAAGGCGAAATCTTCTCTTATTCTCAGTGAAAGGTTATTAGTTCATTGAAAGGCTACAGGGCAAAGCATGTAACTTACCGTTGTCAGACCAACAGAGAGATCGGCGATGAATGTGTCTTCAGTCTCACCACTGCATTCAATTCATTGGGGGAGAAAGGTCAAATTACCATGAAAAATTATCGCATAAATGAGAAGAGTTAAATCGATGTTGAGGTGGTTATGCAGTATCCATGGAGCATAAGACTTTGCATTCCGTACCTCTTGTGGCTGGCCATCACTTACCCAATTTCAAACCTAAGGGCATCAATTATTGATGGAGACTGAATTGATCAACACTAATCATGTAGCAAGTTGGAGTTGGAATTGATTATTTTCTGTAAAGAAATGGCAATTGATAAAATTCTTCTATTTTTCCATCGGAGGGGTGAATATAGTTTAATATCTAGGTGGTGGAGAGAGAGAAATGGAAGGACATGGAATGGCAGATGGTCGTTGCGATCTAAATGAAATTGGTCGTTGCGACCATATTTCATTTGGTCGTTGCGACCATGTGTATTTTGTAAAAAAAAAAGTGGTCGCAGCGATCAATTAATATTTGGTCGTTGCGACCAGGCTATGCGCTAAACGAAAATTTACCCTTGCGCTAAACAGAAATCGTGATTAGATATTGTGAAGGAGATCTTCGTATTTGCCCGCTTCTCGCAGTAAAAGCCTTTCACCAATCACACCCACCGGCTCACGAATCTTCCTCCCATGATCCCCTAAAACCCTAGATCAACCCCCCGCCATTTCCCCAATGGAAGACGATGGTGGCTTTAGCTTCGATTTTGAGGGCGGCCTCGATGCCTCCGTTCCTCCCAATCCATCCGTCTCCGTTCCCGGTGCCCAGTCTGATGCCGCCGTCCCCTCTGCCAATGCTTCTTTCGCCGCAGGTAACGCTTCTGCAACGGCTGCGGGAGGAGGTGGCGGAGGAGATGCTCTGATGGGACATGGAAACAGGAGGAGCTTCCGACAGACAGTCTGCCGCCACTGGCTTCGAAGCCTCTGCATGAAAGGCGAGGCCTGTGGGTTCCTCCATCAGTTCGACAAGGCTCGGATGCCGGTTTGTAGGTTTTTCAGGATGTTTGGCGAGTGTAGGGAGCAAGATTGCGTGTATAAGCACACCAATGAAGATATCAAGGAGTGTAACATGTAAGCTTTCTTTGATTTTATTGGCCTTGATCGTTAAGTGTGTTTTAGTTTATAGTGTAATTGGAGGTCCATACTTGTTTGTACTTGAATTTGCAGCTGTGTCTGAACGCTTGTTTTGAAATTATATGGCGTACTCACTAATGAAGAACAAGAGACAGAAAATGAATCACTTTAACTATTTGAGTAAAATAGTAATTGAAGTATTTATAATTTTACAAATGCTATGATGCAGAAATGAGGAGCCAGGTACTGTAAGATCTCTCTTAGAACTAAAATTCTCTAAATTTTCAATAATCATTCTTTGAACTAGAATCTCGTGGATCTAGTAGCTCTTGTGAGTTAAGATGGACTCAAAGTCACAATCAGACTCCCATCACATTGTTAAATAGCACTTGTACAAGCCCAACAAGCTAATATTTACAAGTGGTGGTTGACAATTATCACATGTGTAGCTCATCCATGCCTGAAGACTAAACCTTGAATTTTACATCTTCTATGAACGGCAGAACACCACATCATGGTTCTTTGTTCATCTTTTTGTGGCTTCCAAAACACATCAATTTGATGCTTAGTTATCTTATTGTTTTTTTTTTTTAACTCGTAAATATATAAACTCCAATAAGGTGACTAAAATTTTGATATGTTGATTTTGGATGGGTGATTGGGTGGAAAGTATCATCTTATCCTTCAATCTAATTTTGTCTCTCTCCCACATGCCACACCTCAGGTATAGACAGTTAATAATGTTAATAACGATTGTATACACATTTCACATAAGTAATTGGTGCCACAAGCATAGCCTGCTAACACTCGGTCCGAATAAGATTTGATTCGTATCTGAGAAGGAAGATGAAATATTCATAGAGCACACTGTTAGAAGAGAACTCCATGAGCTTGACATGTTTTGGCTGATCTTTTTTTGTCATTGTAGGTACAAGTTGGGGTTTTGCCCAAATGGTTCCGACTGCCGTTACAGACATGTGAAGCTTCCTGGACCTCCTCCACCTGTTGAAGAAGTTCTTCAAAAGATTCAGCATCTAAATTCTCATAACTATGGTTCATTCAACAGGCCCTATCAACAAAGAGGCAGTAACTACTCCCAACAAGGAGCTCACCCTTCACAAGTTTCTAATCATGGAGATGACGCTGTACCTTCAAAACCTTCATTTGCTGATCCCTCTAATACGCAACAACAAACCCAAAATGAACAAGCTTCCCAGAGTCAATTACAAAATCCTTCCAGTAATTCGCAATTGACAAGGGCAGCAACACCACTACCTCAAGGAACGACTAGGTGTTTCCATACTTTATAATTTTCTGCAAGGCTTTTAGTTGTATTTGTGCTTTTCTCTTGTCAATGCAACAAGCATACTCGATATTGCTGCATGGTTCTAGTCCCAGCTCCACAGATGCCTGGAAAGTTTTAATTTTTCTATTTTAGGGCCTTTTTTGAGACCCTGCTGATACATCAATTATTTCTCTCAAGAGCATGGAGGGAAATACTCTCTTAAGCTTTTTTTTTTGTTGGATTTGTGGAATAACAGGTATTTTATTGTTAAGAGTTGCAATTCTGAAAACCTGGAGTTATCTGTTCAACAAGGTGTTTGGGCTACACAAAGGAACAATGAGGCCAAACTGAATGATGCTTTTGAGTCTGTTGAGAATGTAATTTTGATCTTTTCAGTGAACCGTACGAGACACTTCCAGGTGTATATTTTAGCTGGTATCACTTACTAGTTTGTGTAATATTTTCTCAATGTTATTCTTCTGAGTTGATTTGAACCAATTTCTTCTTATCATGTGTATTCATTGTCTTAGGGATGTGCTAAGATGACATCTAAAATTGGTGAATCCAACGTCGGTGGTAACTGGAAGCAGGCCCATGGAACTCCACATTATGGGCGAAATTTTTCTGTCAAGTGGTTGAAGGTAATTTTCCTATACGATATAGTTACCTTCAAATTGTTGTTATATACAGTCTTTGGCACAAATTCAATGTATTATGCTATCAACAATGCCACCCATTCGAGCAAGAGTTCCATTTGAAAATACAAGTGCGGCTTAGCTTTTCTAGGCAGCAATGTCAGTTGTATAATACCTTGTTGCCAAGAAGGCTAGGATTAGTAGGTGACTCAAAACGCTTTACTCTGACTTTTAAAATAGGATTCATCCTCTAATTGATTTTGGGATATTAGAGGTTGAAATAAGCAATTGAACTTGAGTTTTATTTTGGAATGTTTGTGCATTGCCAAAGGGTAGGCAGGCGAGGCGCCTTCAACTAGGCACACCCTGGGTGCCAAAGGTGCGCTTATGTGCATCTTAAACAAAGGCCTTCTACTCTCCACATAAATTCAGTTAAATATCCTGAAAAACAACCCATAAATTTACTGAAATACAAAGTATGAATTTATGGGCTGTTTTGAAATTTCCATAAAGCGCGCCTAGGCTTGGCATCAAGGTGCAGCTCTCGCCTTTTAGAACTATAAAAGGCGAGAGCTGCACTCTAAAAGGCGAGAGCTGCACCTAGATGCTAGGGTTCCTGGAGCCTAGGGTCAAAGATTGGTGGTTTCCAACTCTCTACCACTGTTGTCTGCTTTCTATTGATACAAGGAAGTTGATGATTATGAAATTTAGAGTCAAAGATTGATGGAAGCAGTAGATCAGGATTTTAAATACAGAAATAGAAGCTGAAATAATTGAGTTGAGAGTTTTTTCTGTTGCATATGAGGATAGTTCTTAGTAGGGGTGGGCGCGGGACGGGACGGGATGGGGGTCGTCCCGCGTTCCGTCCCGCGTAATTTTTGCGAGACGTGATTCACTACTTTTTTTTCAATCCCGCGCGGGCCTTGTCCCTCACGGGACGGGACCGGGACGGGACGGGCCTTGTCCCTCAAATAAAAAACATTATAAAAATTCTTAAATTCCTATATATTTTGCGGTTTTTAAAGGCATAACATATATATAATATTTTTATATAATTTTACAATGTTTCAGATATATACGCATTGACACATTATACATATAATTAATTACAATATAATATATATAGACATACCGATACACTTTATATATATACAGTGGAGTGGACAATGTATACAATAATATATTTACACGGTAAAAATGTATATATATACACAGTATATACAAAGTTTATATAAACTGTATACTTCTTTGTATATATATAAGATGTATACATATATACACACTGTAAGAGTATTAGTGTGTATATACAATATGTACACACTGTAATTAAGTGTATATATACATTGTGTAATATATATATATATATATATATATATATATATATATATATATATATTGTAATTAAGTGTATATATACATTGTGTAATATATATATATATGTATGTATGCGGGACGGGACGGGATTTGCGGGATACGGAATCCTCGTCCCGCGTCCCGTCCCGCATAATTTTTGCGGGACGGGATTCACTATTTTTTTTCCAAATCCCACCGGGACCGGGACGGGTCCGGGATTTGCGGGATTTGTGCCCACCCCTAGTTCTTAGGAATCACTCTTAGATTTTTCTTTGTGTCACACCATATGAGTAGGTGTTTAAGAATGACTTCTTAAGCTCCATGCATCACAACTAGGAGTGAATTGCATCACATAACAAAAAATATGTACAGGAAGGCAGAGAGACAAAAAAGCTTTATGGTTCATCATTGATCTAGATTCTAGATTCCCTTAATTATACATCTTTAGTACCTGGATTTTGGGATTTGATAAGCAGGGGGGGGGGGGGATGTAACGCAAAAAATAGTTCAAAAAAAATATTAAGGTAAAAAGAAGTAAAAAAATAGGGAAAGGTACACAAGTAGTGTCATGAGTTCAAACCTCAGTCTTTAGTACCTGGATTTTGGGATTTGATAATAAGGAAAGGTGAGTAATTAGTCCAAGAGGTCATGAGTTCAAACCTGTCTTTACCTTTGCAATACTTTTCATTCGTACGGCCACCACTGCTGCTGAGTTTTTAGCTTCCATAGGGGGATCGTGTGGTAGTTTGTTTCAATTGTCTTCTGCATGGACTTGAGCTGTTGGGTTTTAAACGGCTTTCTTTTACCCTGTTTCTGCTTATCTAGAGTGGCTGTCCTCTATATTTTCTATTAGGAAGGAGGAATGTGTTAATCTTCTTTTACTAAATCCCCCAACCTGAACCAATGAGGTCTTAATTAACTGGTCTTTATAGATGCAAGCTTTTTTTCAGTACAGGATACTGATTCTTGCAGATAATAGCTAGCTTTCCTAGTATGAATCAATCTCAAGTATGTGAATGCAATACTGGAATGTTAACTTTATGTTCACGAACTCATAATACTGGCATACTGCATGAAATACAAATTTAATGTAGGTTGGAGATAAGAATATAGTAGTGTAGGTGTTTGTGTTCAAGTTGTGGAACAAGATAAATGGTCTTTATAGATAAAAGCTTTATTTCAGTGCAGGATACTGATTGTTATAGAAAGTAGCTAGCTTTCCTAGTACAAATCAATCTCAAGTATGTGAATGCAATGCTGGAATAAGTTAACTGTATGTTCATAAATTCATACTACTGGCATACTACTTGAAATACAACTTCATAATATAAGTTTCAAATAAGAATATAGTAGTTTGCAGATACAAGCTTTATTTCAGTACTATATACTGATTCTTGTAGATAGTAGCTAGCTTTCGTAGTACGAATCAATCTCAAGTATGTGAATGCAATGCTGGAATGTTAACTGTATGTTCATTAACTCATAATACTGGCATACTCCTTGAAATGCAACTTCTTAGGCTCCGTTTGGCAAAATACTAGCTAATGGGCTAGCTGAAGCTGATGGAGTAATTGAAGTTGATGAATTATTTGTGTTAAATATATGTTAATAAACGGGTATGATGTTTGGTAAACCTACCGGTTGGGGGAGTCTTTGTCACGTCGTTTGTGGGTTTATTAAAAATATTTTGGGATTTTAGGAGGATTCTATTACATAATCTCTTCTCTAGCTTCATTGTTTGCTTGGAATTCTTGCTTTTTATGAAGCATTGAATTCCCCAACATCCCAATTTTGTAATTTGCCTATTACACTTGCACAATCTTGTTACTTTGAACAAGAAGTCCTTATATTTGGAAGAAAAATTTACAACGGTGTCCCTTTTTCCCTTTTTTTGTGTGCAGTTATGTGAATTGTCCTTTCAGAAAACCCGCCATTTGAGGAATCCATACAATGAAAATTTACCAGTGAAGGTACTGATTGAATCAATTCTATAAGGTTTGGTTTTTTATTTTTTATTTTTTTGCATTTGTTCCTTTGATTTACTTCCAGTCATTCAGAGACATCGCATAATCCAATAAATATTATTTTTAGTTTGTACTGTAATATTTTGAGCATCCTTCATCCTTATGTGAGCAATATGTTAATTTCTCCTTATTCTTGATTTATTGAACAAAATATGAAACATCGATATGAAAATGATCCCCTAAATGGAATTACCTTTTGTATGTAATACTCTTGTACACTTTTGTATTAAAGTCTTTATTTGTTCAATGAGATTTTTTTTAGTTTGAACTGTAATACTCTCCTATACTTGTATTAAAGTCTTTATCTCCAGTGAATATTATTTTTAGTTTAAACTGCAAGATTTTAAGCTTCCTTTGTCCTTATTTGAGCAATCTATTAGTTTCTCCGTTTTTTTTGGATTTATTGAACAGAATACAAAACATTGATATGAAAATGACACCCCTAGATGGATTTACCTTTTTGTGTGTAATGTTGTCTTATACTTGTATTAAAGTCTTTATTTGTTCAATGAAGTTTTATTTTGTTCATCTCCTTTTTTTTTAATAGTTCTTTTGGGGATCTATATGAGGCACTTGGGCCATTACAATGGGGGAGGGGAATCGAACATGTGACCTCATGGCTACGGCCTATGGGATGTCATCATTCCGGGCTAAGCTAACAATGCTTGACCATCTCCATATTTTTGCTTCTCATTGAAATTGGAATGTTTTACGATTGTGAACACATGGATCCATGTTCCTCACAACACTGTTTGGTGTTCTTCTGTCTTTATACAATATGATTGGGATAAGTTTTCCTGGGAGTAAGAAGTTTATGGGTGAAGAACAGGAAGAAGATGAATCCTGTCAGCTTGATTAATGCAGCCAGAACAATAGGCCTATATGTACAGCCTTAGATCTAGTATTACAAGGAAATGAAAGATATGGAAGAATAAAAACTATCTATAAATATACAAGATATTATATCTACATATCCTAGAATATCTCTAGAATAATTCTGAATAAAATATTTCCTTGAAAGATATTCAACACTCCCCCTCAAGCTGGGTGATAAACATCTTTCATTCCCAGCTTGGAATTTAACCAATGAAACCGTGAAGTATGGAGGCCTTTTGTCAACACATCTGCAATCTGCTCATCTGAGGGAATATAAGAGAGAGTAACTAGACCTCCTTCAAGCTTCTCTTTTATGAAGTGTCGATCAATTTTGACATGCTTAGTTCTGTCATGTTGGACTGGATTGTGAGCTATGCTAATGGCTGATTTGTTGTCACACATCAGTTTCATTGGCCCTTCCCACTTCACCTTAAGATCATTCAAAATAATTTGTAGCCATAACAACTCACATAACCCGTGTGCAAGTTCCCTGAATTCGGATTCAGCAGAAGACCTAGCAACCACATTCTGCTTCTTGCTTCGCCAAGTAACCAAATTTCCTCCAAAGTAAAACACAATAACCAGAAGTAGACCTCCTATCTACAACTGATCCTGCATAATCTGCATCTGTGTAAGCTTCAAGAGTAAGGTTGTTTCCTCTCTTGAACAAGATTCCTTTCCCAGGATTGCCCTTCAAATAGTGGAGTACTCTGTAAGCCGCCAAAAGGTGACATTCTCTAGGGTCATGCATAAACTGACTGATTAAACTAACAGAGTAAGCTATGTCGGGTCTAGTATGAGATAAATAGATCAACTTCCCACACAACCTTTGATACATTTGCTTGTCAACCGGTGCTTCTTCCTTTGCTTCTCCAAGCTTATGATTCGGATCAATAGGCGTTGGAGCTGGTTTACACGCACTCTTACCGGTTTCTTTTAACAAATCTTCAATGTATTTCTGCTGGGATATAAAGATCCCATGAGAAGAGTGAGCCACCTCAATTCCAAGGAAGTACTTCAATTTACCAAGCGATTTGATCTCAAACTCAGCTTCCAGTTTTCTCCTTAGATTCTCCTTCTCGAACTCATTGTCACCTGTGACAATAATATCATCGACATATACTAAAAGGATGGTTACTCCCCCTGAAGCTGAATGCTTGATGAACAAAGTATGATCCCCTTGGCTTTGTCTATAACCCGCTCCTTTCATGACTGCTGCAAATCTTCCAAACCAGGCCCTTGGTGACTGTTTTAGACCATAAAGAGCTTTCTTTAGTCTACATACCTTGGTAAAGGCAGGAGGTGTGAAACCTGGTGGCACTCTCATGTAGATTTCTTCATTCAGTGTTCCATGAAGGAATGCATTCTTAACATCATACTGTAAGAGTGACCAATTGAAGTGAGCAGCCAAAGATATCAAAACTCTCACAGTATTCATTTTTGCAACCGGTGCAAAAGTGTCTTGATAATCAATCCCATAGGTTTGAGTGTAGCCTTTAGCTACAAGTCGGGCCTTGTATCTTTCCAGTGTCCCATCTGCTTTATATTTTAAGGAATATATCCACCTGCAGTCAACCACACATTTTTTCCAACAGGTTTATCAATAATCTCCCAAGTCTGATTTTTTTCTAGTGCTGACATCTCTTCCTTCATGGCTTCTCTCCATTCTCTTATCTTTAAAGCTTCCGAAACAGATGTAGGAATAGGAATTTGGTTAAGGCTTTGAATGAATTTTTGGTGAGATGGGGAGAAGCGATGTAAAGACACATGGTTAGATAAAGGGTATAAGGGCCTTTTTGTGCACTCTCGGGTTCCTTTCCTAAGAGCAATGGGTTGCTCAATATCTGGATGAACACGATCATTAGTTTCAACAGATGTATGGATATTAGAAGCAGATTCCATACGTTGAGGATTGGCGTTATCAAGGCCAAATTCCGGACTTGAGGGTTGAACTTGCTGCTGGATGAGATCAGTCCTTATTCTTCTGGAATACACATGTGGATAGCTAGGAAGAGAGGAGTTAGGTTGAGGTATAGGTACTGATGCCTTTTGAGGAGTAACGTCCATAGAGATATATAATTTTGAGGTGGGACATTTTGCTCAAGGTCAGAAGGGTTTGGAACCTTGGTTTGGGGATAAAAAGGTGATGTTTCAGAAAATGTAACATCAATAGAGATATATAATTTTTTAGAGGTGGGATTGTAACACTTGTAACCTTTCTGAGTAGTAGAATAGCCAAGGAAGATGCATTTGACAACCTTTGGATCTAATTTTCCCCTTTGAGGACTGTGCACATGAACATATGCAATACACCCAAAAACCTTTTGTTCAAGACTCGATGCCCTACAATTTGGATAGAACTCCTCAAGACACTCAAGTGGACTTTTGTAGTTCAAAACTTTAGATGGCAGCCTATTTATGAGATGGGTTGAAGTGAGGACAGCTTCTCCCCAAAAAGATTTAGGAACATTGTTTGTGAAGAGCATGGCACGGGTAACCTCTAGAATGTGTCTATTTTTCCTTTCTGGAAGACCATTTTGTTGGGGTGTATACACACAAGAGGATTCATGGATAATACCTTGGGATTGGAAATAAGATGTCAAGGACTGGTTGAAGTAGTCCTTGGCATTATCTGTCCGGATCCTTTGGATTTTTGTGCCAAATTGATTTTGAATCATGGAGTGAAAAATGGGAATAATTTGGCTCACATCAGATTTGTTTTTGAGGAGATATACCCACATGACACGAGTGCAATCATCAATGAGTGTAACAAACCAGCGAGCACCAGAGATATTAGGCAAAGGAGCTGGTCCCCATATGTCACTATGAATAAGCTGGAAAGGAGAAATACTTCTTTTATTGCTTATAGGAAAGGACACACGGGTATGCTTAGCTAACTCACAAACCTCACATTGAAACTGAGAAGCATCTATTCCTTGACATAACTCAGGGTACAAATGTTTTAAAATATAAAGGGAAGGATGGCCCAAACGGCGATGGTGAAGCCATATGAGCTCATTGTTCATGGTTGTGGATGAAAAGACACGAGTGGTAAAACTATCCTCAAGCGATTCCAGGTGGTAAAGACCATTCTTTTTCTTAGCAAGTCCAATCCTCTCCCCCGAATTCAGGTCCTGTATAACACAAACAGAAGGTGTGAAAAGAGCATGGCAATTAAGATTCTTTGTAAGCTTGCTAACAGAAATCAAATCTGTAGACAATTCAGGGACATGGAGAACATTTTTTAGGTTTAATGTGGTGGAGAGGGGAATGGTTCCTTGGCCAGCAACAGTGGCCAATGACCCATTAGCTGTCATGATTTTCTTGTTTTTGGAATGTTGATAAGTCTGAAACTGGAGGGAAGATTTGGTCATATGGTCAGTGGCACCCGAGTCTATGATCCATTTTGTGGGATGACATGTTTGGGAAGCTTTAAAGCATGAAGAAAATGAATTGTTACCTGATAAAGCAAGAGAGCATTGACTGTTACCAGATTGGTTTTCAAGAGATTTGAAGAAGTTCCTGAATTTTTCAAAGTCAGCTCGAGTCATCCCTGCCTGAGCATCTACTTGAGAAGCCCCTTGAGTCTCCGTATTGCTTGGGGTCTGGATGAACTCTGGTTGCTGTTCCAATCTCGGCTAGGGGGCTTGCCGTGTAATTTCCAGCACTTGTCTTGAATGTGGCCAGATTTCTTGCAATGGCTACACCACCTATCATCTTTCCTTCCAGTCTTGGCAGCAAGAGCAGAACTTTCAGCGGGAGCTGGTGTGGAGTCAAGCATTACAGCCCTCCTACTCTCTTCTGCCTTCGCAAGGAAGATAACCTCTTCCAAAGTTGGTAGCTCTTCTCGCCCAAGGATCTGGACCCTGATCGGGTCATATTCAGAGCTTAATCCTGCTAGAAAGATATAAACTCTGTTCTTGTCTTGATACTTCCTCCATGCTGCAGCATCTTCTTTGCACTTCATTTGAAGAACTTGATGCTGATCCAGTTCTTGCCACAAGCTTTGCAGGAGATTACCATACTCGGTGATAGTCTTTTCCCCTTTCTTGGTGGAATAAGACTTGATAGTAAGTTCAAACGCCAATGCCTCATCCTTCGCCTTGGAGTAAGACCTCTTGATGAAATCCCAGACATCTTTCGCAGTCTAGACATCTTTCGCAGTCTTCAAGAACATACACGATACACTCACACTTGGTTCCATGGATTCCCATAGCCAAAACATGATCATTGAATCTGTCTCATCCCAAGTGTGAAAGTTGGGATCTTTTTGATCTGGAACTCCCTTGGTTAGATGGTTGAGCTTTCTTTTTCATTTGAGATAGGTCTTCACAGCCTGAGACCAGATGAGGTAATTTTTTCCATTGAGTTTGTAGGCAGATTGAAGACTTTGGAATTCAGCCTTCTTTTTTGTGGAAGCAATTTCAGTATCGGGTGTGTTTGACATGGTTGAATGAGGAAAGGCAAAAGCAGCAACAAAGGCTACTGAAGGAAGAGTTTGTCTTCAAAAGAAGAACAAGAATACGACAGCAATGAAGGCTGACCGTCAAAGGAAAAATATAGCAGCAATGAAGGCTGCCTAGATGTGAAAGATTAGAGCAAATTAGGCTCTGATACCATGAAGAACAGGAAGAAGATGAATCCTGTCAGCTTGATTAATGCAGCCAGAACAATAGGCCTATATGTACAGCCTTAGATCTAGTATTACAAGGAAATGAAAGATATGGAAGAATAAAAACTATCTAAAAATATACAAGATATTATATCTACATCTACTAGAATATCTCTAGAATAATTCTGAATAAAATATTTCCTTGAAAGATATTCAACAATGGGTAATGGGACTATTCTTGTTACTGTTTGGTCAGTTGAATCCTACAAACTCATCTACATAGAAATTTCTTCGTAGAAAATGTCTGAAATAGTGGAGATTTTAGAATAAGCTGGATTCTGGAAATTACAAACTTATGCCTAATCTTTTGTAACGTTCTGCTGCTATACATTGTTCTTTGTAATTTTGTTAATTCTAATTGTAAGGACTTTCTTCTGACTACATTGTTCTTTGTAATTTTGTTAATTCTAATTGTAAGGACTTTCTTCTGACTGATTATCTAGTAGAATGAGGTAGCAACAGGATGAGCTTTTTTCTTTGGAGTAGCTCTTATGGGAAATCCTTTGACTGCGGATTGTTGGAGTTTTTGTTTCAATATGAAATAAGAATAACCTTTTGAAGTCATAAAGACTTCTGTTAAATAACAGGACATGCATATGAAATTGGCTCCATGTACAACATTATGTGTGCTGGAATGTAAACCTGTTTTGGGTGAGGTACTTTAGTATCTGGTTGGCTTTTGAACTAATCAAGTGAAAATGTAATTGCAGATAAGTAGAGATTGTCAGGAGCTTGAGACCTCTGTAGGGGAGCAGTTGGCTTCCTTGCTTTACGTTGAGCAAGATAGTGAGCTTATGGTATGCGAGGAATTAGATATCACACATTTACAAATTCATTTCTCTTTGCTCATTATTTTCCAAAAATCACATTTGTCTAGGACTTGCTGTGTGTTCGATCACATAGGAGCTGTTGCACCACGTGCTCATGTTTTTTTATGTCCACCATACACTAGTTTATATTGTATATCATTAAAAAAAACTCATATAGCTACCTTGAGTGTAATTTTACCTGGCAAATGATCTTCTGGTTGGTGAATTCCCAGTTACATTTACATGATTCCATGTCGATTTGATAAACACGTGTTTCTTTTTCCCATGTATTTGAATTGTGTTGCCAACTTTTTTGGGAGGGTTTATTGTGTTTTTTTTTATTGTCATGGTATAAAGCTTTGCCTTTTTTGGAATCTATTACATTCTATGGTTTGTTTTTATTTAAAAAAAAAAGAATTAGCTTGAATAAAGAAGAGAGTTAGTGTGTTTCTAGAAATACCTCAACCCTTTTTTTGGGCGGGATATACTGTTTTTTTAGATGTCTAGTAATTGTGATGTATATTATGGTCATTGAGTAGAATTTGTTAGCTATCTCCACGCTATTTTTTAACCTATTAACACCTGATGTATTTTCAGATTTCTATTTTTTGAGCACCATGTTAGAGTAAATTCATCATATGAATGCAGAAGATAGTGGCAAAAAACACTGATTTTTTGGCCTTCTGGGATTATTTAATATTGTTGTTCTAATAACTTGGAGATGTATTGTGAGTGACAGTTGATATTTCCTTCCCCAGTTCAGTAATGACAGACCTAAGTTCATGTTACATTGTGTTAGGCAATGCTAGTGGCCGCTGAATCAAAGCGGGAGGAGGAAAAGGCCAAGGGAGTCAACCTGGAAAATACAGCTGAGAATCCCGACATTGTACCGTTTGAAGACAATGAAGAAGAGGAGGAGGAGGAAAGTGAAGAAGAAGAAGAGGGCTTTAGTGCTGGAGTTCCGAACTTTGCCTCTCAAGGTAGAGGAAGAGGTAGAGCAATGATGTGGCCTCCTAACATGTCCATGGGTCGAGGAGCCAGGCCTTTACCTGGAATGCGAGGATTTCCTCTTGGTATGATGGGTATGGATGGATTTTCCTATGGGTCTGGACCTGGACATGATGGTTTCACAATGCCGGATCCATTTGGGATGGGTCCACGTCCTTTTGTGCCTTTTGGCCCAAGATACCCTGGCGATTTTGGTGCACCAGGACCTGGTATGATGTTTCCTGGCCGACCTGCTCAGCCTGGTCCCATCTTTCCTGGTGTTGGTGGATTCGGTATGCACATGGGCCCAGGCCCACCTCGCCCTCCTTTCATGGGTGGGATGGGAATGGGACCTGGAAGAGGTGGTAGACCAATGGGAATGTCCCCGTTTGTTTCACAGCGAGGTGGAACGTACCCCATGGGTAATCGACCTCACAAGAGAGACCTGAGAGGACCAACTGGTGACTCGGGTAGTGATGTGTATGGCGGTTCGGCTCCAATGCAAGGCAAAGGTCACAATCAAGATGAGGATGCAAAGCAGCACCACCAAGTCTCAAGGAGCCAACCTGAAGACAAATTTGGAGCAGGAAACAGTTTTCGGAACGAAGAGAGCGGAAGTGAGGATGAAGCACCCAGGCGAACGAGGCGTGGGTAGGGCGTTTACGGAGAAGGCAGCAGACTTTGATTAGCAAAATCTCTGATTCTATGAACCACTGTAGTGTAAATCTGTGGTGAGTTTTATAACATATTTTTATATCTGATAGCTAGAAATTCAGCGACTTGTGATTGCGTTTTGTGTTGTTTCATTTTTGTATTTTCCCTTCCTCATTTTGGTTGGAGTTTAATACGTGGTCAAATTCCACGCTTGGTGTATCATAACATTCTACACAATTAACATGGTAACAAGAGTGAAAATGAACAGATTGATTAAAACACCGATAGGCTTTACGTTTGCTGCACGGTAATTGTTTTGACTTTTACATCGAAAGCTACGGCTGATTATATCTATATCTATTATTCAAAGCATCAACATCACTGCTAATGACACTAAGAGCCGGCCTCATCCTTGCCAAATAGTCGGCAACACCGTTCGCTTTCCGGTGTACATAGCTCCACCTGCATTCACGCCTTCTCCTTGACCCAAGTTGCAAGTGCAACTTGGTACCTGCATAGAAACACAAACACACAACTACGACAACCTAGATAACCTTATATTTAAATGTTAGACTATAAAATTTGGGATTATCTAAATGGTAGACCTTAAAACAGAAGTAAGAAAATATCATAACTAAAAGAAAATAGAAAATCTTTTTGATTTCCGAAAATTGTACGAAAAACATACTAGCTCGGTCGAATACCCATCTAGCCGGCCACGTAATGCCTCGGTCGGACGAGTATTGAACTGGTCGGGTGAGTACAAGCCTTATCAAAGGGTTGTCACTGCATGTTAGTCGACAATTCCTAGAATTTTTTACATTTATTGAAAAATGGAAAAGAAACTAACTAAAAAAAACTTATATTAGGTTGCTTCCCAAGATGCGCTTTTTTTAAGCTCGTTTAGCTCGACCTATCGATTGCGTATCAACTTGAATCTCCCGGAATGAACAGTTCATGGCATGATCCATTCATCCTCTAAAGTGTTCCTTGAGCACCATAAATTGCCTAACTTGGGACCAGTGCTCTTCATAGAGGTGTATTACTTCCTTTTATATTGATTTTCCTTGTCTGCATCTATAAAAACCATGGTCATGTGAAAATAAGTTGATTACCTTCATAAACTCGAGGATGTTCACAACTCGTGGAACCAACTCAATCGACACATCTTCAGGTGGGTGCAGCCGTGCAGGATAATGTGTTGCTCGACTTCTTGAATTGCCTCCTCACCCAGAAATGGAGAAGGATGCGCTTGGGCATGATCAACAACAACATCGTTGGGGTTAGTAACCACCTTTGAAGACTCTTGAGGCTTCTTGTCGGAGGCAAGAAGTGCATCAACCTTGTCTATAGCATGTTTCAATTTGGCCTTCCATCTAGCAGCCTCTTTGGCATCTCCTCTGGCGATCTCAGCTTCCAAGAACTCTAACTCCACCTTAACTCTCAACTTTGTTTTCTGCCAACGCATTGCATTATTCTCTAACACGGCTTGCTCCAAGATGTGCGTGACTTTAGCTTTCAGCTAATAAATCCTTCGAACACAAGCATTTATCTTCAAACATTTTCAATTTCTGCCAATTATTAATCGTAGGGGAGTACCTCAATATATTTCTTACCACCTTCATCCACGAGATATTATTTTCTTGAACCTCACAATCATGTGTACTATGACCAAATTCATCACAAAAACAACAATTCCAATTAGGATTCATCCTTCTATAATGATTGTGACAACAATCACTACAAAAAAAAATGCATTTTGCATCACTAGCTATCCATCATGCATCCTTCTACAATGATTCATGATGTAATTGGGCTAGCTTCTAGATTTGATCTAATAAGTGTTGCTCTGCCTTCTTGTGATAAGTCATTAGCTCTTCATTTGGTGAGTTATGCTCTTGTCTTACATACCGTTTATTCGAATGTTGTTTTATTTACTCTCCCATTAATGATAAGACATCCAAGATATTTTTCTAGTGCATTCTGGTTTGCGATATTAAATGGTGTTCTTGATCATTTGAGCAGATTCCTGGTTGGATTTGGCGAAGATTATCATGTCCTCTGCAAAGGAAAGGAATGAAATTCTAGGTCCCATTCTTGTAATGTCGAATCCAATCATGTTTTCCGTCTCATTGCTTAAATTTTTTTTTAATTTTCTCGTTGCTACACCTATTATGAACAATAAGGGTGATAGTCCTTGTATAATACCTCGTTCTGGTGTAAATGGTTCAGTTGGTCCTTCATTGACCAGGATTGAGAATGAAATTGTCTTGGCGCATTGTTCAATCTAGTTTCTAAACTTTGGACAAAAATCGAATTTTTTAAGAACTTTGAAGAGAAATTTTTAATCCACCTTATCATATGCCTAGCCCATGTCTAATTTGATTGTCATCCATCCATTTTTTTTTCTTTTAAATTTGTGAAATATTTCATGTCCTATGAGGACATTATCTTGTATTGCTCTCTCAGAGACAAAAGCTCCTTGAAGAGGGTGAATGATTTTTTTAGAAGATTTTTCATTCTACCAACTAATATCTTAGCAATTGTTTTATATATAGTCATGTATAAACTGATGGGTCTATACTGTCTAGTAGTTCTTGGGTTGTCGCATTTCGAAATGAGTGAAATAAAACTCTGGTTGATTTGTCTTAGAATTCTTCTAAAATGGAAAAAAACCTTTGATTGCTTTAACGACCAATGGTCCTACAATGTCCCAATATTTCTTGTAAAATTTTCTTATCATCCCTTCGGGTCTTGGGGTTTTGTTTTTTCCGATTGAGAATATCGCATTTTTTTCTTAGTTTGATACAGGTCGCGTTAATGCTACATTGTCATCTTTGCGGATTTCATTGTTGATTAGTTCTAGGTATTAAGTTGGAATTGATATTTTGTTTCCTGAATCTCCCATCGAAGTCTTTTTTTTATTTTTGATTTTTTGTCTCCTTCTTTTGATATCACTTGACCTTCTATTGTTCGTATTTCTTTTATTGTTTTTTGGTTTCTTCTTTCTGATGCCACTATGTGAAAACAACCCGAGTTAGTGTTTGCTAATTTCAAATATTTTGATTTTGCTCTTTCACTCTAGTAAGTTTTATAGAAGAACATAATATTGTCTCTTTTTTTTGGCAGTAGGCAAACAATAGAATGCCTTGCCGAGGCAAGGTTCATTCTTGATCATCCTTACAGATGATGCTAAATAAATCCCCATGCAAGGGGAGATTAGACATATTACAAGTACCTCTATGTCTAGCAATGTAATCGGCCGATGCGTTTGATTCTCTAAAGCAATGCTGAAATTCAATATCGTCAAAACTGTCCTTCATCAGCTTGATCTTCTCGATTGTTCTGTAGATCTCCCAATCAATCTTGGTGTTGTCATTAAGTGCTTGGACCACCTTCAAATTATCTCCTTCAATAATGACCCTCCTCAATTCTTTCTCCATGGCTTTTTGGACACCTAAGCAGAATGCGGAGGCCTCTGTCTGTAGAATAGAACCCGAACATGATTTTTGTTGAAAGATGTCAATAACTTGTCCCAAACTATCCCTAATAATACCCCCCAAATTGCAGTCGGAGGGACCTCTAACCGAAGCATCTACATTTATTTTGTATATGGTGAATGGTGGTTTAGACCACCCGGACGTCCTTTTCTTATTTTTCTTAATAGTTTGTGGTTTGGGTGGGGCAGCTTGGTTCCAATTGTTCACTTGTTGGAGTATTTTATGGACAATGGAAGAGTTTGTTTCAAGTTGTTGGCCGTCGAAAATGATTGTATTCCTTGTTTCCCATATAGTGTGCCATATAAAGCATAAGTCCTCAAAGTCTTGATTATCATGGTTGATAGTCCAAAGGTTAGTCTGAATTGATTGGTTTGCATATAAGTTAATAAAATTTCTACTAGTTGCATATTCATATATGGATATAATTGATTTAGTGATCGGGCATTCTAGGAAAAGGTAATGAGCATCTTCATCAAAGCCTTGGTATAGTACACATTGAGTTGGGACTCTGTTGAAATGATTATTTAGCGGGGCTTTGGTGGGTAGACCATCAACTATAATTTTCCAAATAAAGTTTTGAATTTTTGGTGGTAATCGGAGTTTCCAGATCCACTTTAGGTCTTTATTTTTTAGAGCATTAATGTATTTTATTTTGTGTGTTGATTTTGTTGAGAACTCGCCATTAGTATTCAGTTTCCAGATGAGTTTGTCATGTGTGTTCCATGTCGGAATTGGGATATCCCTAATGGAACAAACCACATGAGGGGGGAAAAGTTGTCTTAAAAGAGGTATATTCCATTCTTTTTGCTGAGTGAACATTTCTTGCTACCTTCATGTTAGAGTTGTTGTTTCCTTTATAGCATTGAAGTGGTAGGTTTTTATCCACGGGTCCGTCCAAACATTTATGGAGTTTCCATTTCCCACAATCCAGAGAAGACCCTTATCAAAAGTGTCTCGAAGATGGAGAAGTCTTCCAAATTGCCAAGATAAAGCTTGTTTGTTGTTAAAATAAAAAATAGTTTCATTTTTTATAGATATTTTTACTTTATAACTCTAACCCAAATATTCCGAGGTTCTGAAATTATCTTCCAGAGTAGTTTTAGTTGAAGGCTGATGTTGGTTTCTTCCGCCGTCTTAATTCGTAAACCTCCATTTTCCTTATTTGTTCAAATGTTTTCCCAACTAATAAGAGGATTATATCTTTCCGAGTTAAGTTTATTCCAGAAAAAGTTTTTGTTGATCTGATCAATTTGTTGTAGAATGCCCTTTGGTAAAAGAAAATTCTGCATGAGATAGTTGAGTTTGGAGCTAAGATTAGCACGGATGAGCACAACCCTCCCAGCTTGGGATAAAGTTGAGGCCTTCCATTTAGAAAGTTGTTTTTTTAGACTCTGGATTGTTTCTTCAAAAACACAGTTTTTAACTCTACCTTTGATAATGGGAATCCCTAAATATTTTTCTAAGCCAGAGGAAAATGGGATGTTCATATCTTGGGAAAGTGAACGTGCCAGATTAGCATTTACATTTGTTGAGACTTACATAGAGCTTTTCTGATAGTTGATGATAAGGCCAGATTGATTAGAGAAATTATTTAGCATATTTTGAATTGTGTGAAGGCTTTTATGCGAAGCATTTGCAAATATAAGCGTATCATATGCAAATGTGAGAAACGAGATGGGAGTTCCATTGGAGGTTAATTTCATCCCTATGAGTGCGTCATCCCTTTTAGCTTCCTCATGGAGTTGTCTAGCAAAGTTTTCCATTATTATGACAAAAATATAAGGGGCTAAGGGATCTCCCTGGCGGATACCCCTCTGTGGTTTGAACTGTTTACCCGGGGTATTGTTCACTAGGACCGAAAAAGTAGAAGTAGTTATGCATTTTATAACCCAGTTAATCCAGGTTTTATGGAATCCAAATTTGGTTAGAATTGCTTCAATATAATTCCAATTGATTTTGTCATAAGCTTTCTCCATATCAAGCTTTAAAGCCATCCAACCCTTTTTACCTTTTTGTTTATGAAAAGTATGAAAGATTTCATGTGCTATCAGAGTATTGTCCTGGATGGACCTTCCTTCTACAAAGGCCCCTTGATAAGGATTTATTATTCTTGGAAGTATAGTCTTAAGGCGATTTGCTAGAATTTTGGCAATTGTTTTGTAGATAGTATTACACAGGCTAATCGGTCTAAAATGATTAATGGTAGTCGGATTGTCAATTTTGGGAACGAGGGCTATAAAGGTTTGGTTTAAATTAGATAATATGCTGCCCGAATGGAAGAAGGCCCTAATGGCCTTGCAAACCAGGGGACCAACAATATGCCAGTATTTTTTATAAAATACTGGGGGAAAACCATCCGGTCCTGGTGTCTTATCTTCTGCCATGCTAAAAATTGTGTCTTTAATTTCCTTATTTGTTGGTTGTCTTATAAGAGTGTTATTCTTAGCATCTGTAATTTCAGAGTTTATATTCTCAATCATACTTGGGTGAATCGTCATAGAATGATGAGTAATAAATCTATCGGAGAGTTCCTTGGTAATTTGGTCTCTTATTTCTTGGTCTTCTGTTAGAGTAGTTCCATCCCTTGCTGTAAAATTTGAAGTGGAATTTCTAAAATTTTGAATTTTGACTACAGATTGGTAATACTTTGTATTCTTGTCTGCCAGTATAATATGATTGATTTTAGCTCTTTGTTTCCAAAAGGTGTGATTAAAAGAAAGGATCTTATTTCTAGTTTGTTCTAGTCTAGCAAGTTTTTCAATTTGGGTTTTGGGGATCGATCCCCATGGAAGAGAATCTTGAAGAGCTTGTATTTTGTTGTCCAAAGTTGTTAGTTGAAGCAGACTATGATCTTGACGTTTTTTGCACCAATCCTTTGTGTTTTTCTTGAGCAATTTTTGCTTTTGAAAAAGTTGGAAGCAACAAGAGCCATGTAACTTATTGTTCCACACTTTTCGAACCAAGCTTTCAAACTTCTGATCTGTTGTCCAAGCCATTTCAAACCTGAAAGGTGAACCTTTTTTTGGGTCAACGGTTCCCATTTGTAGAGTTATTGGGCAATGATCCGAGGATGTGAATGGATGGTGTACTACTCTAAGATTCTTGAATTTTGACATAATGTTTTGGTGAGCTAAGACTCTATCTAATCTCTCATAAGTGTTGTTTAGAGGATTGTAATTTTTCCGCCAAGTAAATAGGGACCCATTACAAGGAATGGTATGAAGGTTGAGATCGTTTTTTATTTGAGCGAGCCTTCTGAATCGCGATTGAGTCGGTATAATGCCTCTCGATTTTTCGGCAATGTCTTCGATGTCATTGAGATCGCCCATAATGATAAATGGTAGTTTATAGTTCATGGTTGTTTTATATATATCTTGCCAGAATACCGATTTTTCTCCTTCTACAGATGGAGCATACACAAACATAATGGCTATATCCTCATTGTGCACCTTAGTTTCAAGCATGATCATTCTATCATTCTGATTGGTAATTTTCACAATTTTGGAAGAGTTGGAAAACTTGACAAGAATCCATAATCCTCCTCGATATCCCTTGGATCTAACAATAAAACATTTATGAAATCCTGCCTGTTTAATTTGAAAGTCAGAGGGTGGCTCTGCAGATTTTGTTTCAGCAAGTGCAAGGATATCAAGCTTGTTTTTTTTTCTTAGAAGACCTATTTCTTGCCAAAAGAGAGGTCGCCGGGAACCCCGGCTGTTCCAATATCCTAAGTTAATCATAAAATAGCCTTCGGAAGTGCCTTTTAGGTGTCTTAGGGTATAAATTATTGCATTTGTTAACAAATAAAAGTCTACAACTAGTATACTTACAAGTGTTTTTACGGATTGTGTTATATATCTTTATGGGAGGGATCATGGGCCAGCTCTTGTTCAGTCCTTCTGCCGGATTTCTGGTATAACGGGCACTGCTGATCAAGTTTGGGATATCAACAGGGGTATTGAGGCCTCCTTTAAACATCCCTTTTTTGATTTCAAGGTTGAGTATAACTTGTTGGTATGAAGTTTTGGTGCAGCCTTCCACCACACAAACCATAGGAAGAAGGGTTGGTGGGGATCAACTTAAAGTTTTTGAATCTGTAATGGGAAAGAATAATACCTTCCATCATTTACCGAGTACTTCTTGGTTGGCTCTTGATATAGAGTTGTAGAAGCCTGAGCATTCGCTCATCAAGATAGGGATTAAGGGGACTGCTAATCTTTATAAAATGTACTTTAGACATCTCGCATTTCCCACCCATTAGGATATCGGAATCAATCAACGGCTCACAGTCAAGAGGTTCCCGAAGCAGAAGCGTAGAGAACTCTGCAAACTCATTGTACTTGCTGCCATTAGTAGGTTTATTCATAGGATGGTTTATGAGAAGCGTATAGAACAAAAAGCTAACTCCCTGGTTATGCAGAGAAACAATCCAACAATAGAATTCATTACAGTCCAACTTAATGAAAGCAAGCATAAACATATAGACATTAAAGACAGACTCACATCGCTTTCTATCATGACAAAGAATCATGCATAAACTAAACTCATGTTTAAACATATTCAGGATAAAATTTTGGTTTGAGAGAGGTTTATGAGTAGACTTATCTGCACTGAAGAACCGAGCAAGAATAGCTAGCCTCTCCAGCAGCCGAGATGTCATGGGAGGGGTTAACAAGTCGGAGTCGTCGCCCGCCCCGAAGAAAGTTTGTAGTAACCGTCCTAAAGATGGCCTGCTGTGATAGGAGTTCCCTTTGCATGTTAAATTTGGAACTTGAAAAGGATAGAAATCGAAGGCAAATGTTTTGATATTGCAGTAGTCTGATGCAAGGTTTTTATAATAAAATTTGGATATAGAGTTTTTGGGTTTGAAAGTTTGTTTCTTCAACACTTGAAGATGATTGAGAAGAAGCTTATGTAGATATGAAATTAGAGAGTGGTTAGCAAGCCTCGACGACAGAGCCGAGCTAGCCATGGGCAGCGGAAGAAAGACTCGCCCAAGAGAGACAGTAGAAGAGAGGGCCAAGTCGCCCAAGAAGGAGAGAGGCAGAGAGAAGCCGCGCCAACAGTCACCGAGCAAGGCGGGACCGAGTCACATGACCGCAGAAGCGCTCCTCCAGCACTGGACGATTGAGGCGACCACACCACCAGAGTCCAATAGCCTCGAACGAACATCGATCGGCCCCTCCAACCCCCAATCGGAGACCCCTTCCTTCTTTTCTTGAAATTTCTTCCAACAGTGTTGGATTTTCCCCTTTTTTCCCCTTTCTTGTTAAGAACCGGAGGACATTTGCAGGTAAGATTAGGGGGATCATCTGTGAATCGTGGAGATCTGAAGAGTTGGGATCTTGAATTGGATTAGAAGTGAGCAAATTTGGTGAAAGAGGGTTGGAAACAAGGGGTGGCGACAATGGTTTTTAGGGTTTGTTCTTGGGAGCGTTTCTTCATTTTTCTTTTCCTCTCTGAATAAAGTCCCAACATAATATTGTCTCTTCTTTTGCAAAACTCTATATTTTTTCTAGTAATTACGTTGGTTCTGACTATTCTATCTTGTCTTTTACATACTTATAATTCGTTGATCGTCTATTTCTTTAAGTTGTCTAAAAATATTTTCGAAAGTTATTTTATTCCATTCTTTATCATTCTTTCCAAGTTTTGTGTTTTCTTTACAAGGTTAAACACACTATTCTAAAAAACCTTTCAAGGCCCGCGTAGACTCTCGCCTAAACCCTTAATCTCGCCCCACTGTCAAGGCTGTCAAGGTCACCAAAACCCATCCGACCATAAAGACCTGCCATGAAATCCGCCTAGGCCCTTGTCCCTAGCCTACCGCCAAGCGTTTTTTAGAACATTAGTTGAACATATCAAACCTTCCCGAGGTCTCCATGCTTATTATACTATGTTTCGATAATCATTTCTGGTTGTCAACATATTTTTAAATTTGAATGGTTGCGCCTGATATCTTTCTTGATTTTCTAATTCCGTAACATTGGGACACTGGTCGGAGGAAGTGAATGCATTGTTTTTTGTTATGATATTTCGGTACCAGTCTAATATTTGTTCTTATACTAGTGTTCTATGTAGCTTTTCAAGTATGTTATTTACTTATGTTTTATTTTTCCTCCAAGTGAAAGTGTTCCCATATGTTGGGATGTTGTGTAGGTTATAATTATCTTTCAAGTTGGTTAGGTAAATAAATCAGTTCGGATGGGGCGGTTTCTCGCCATATTTATCATTGCTTTTCTCAATCTCATTTAGGTCGCCCATGATAAGGCATGATTAGTTCATGACCTGGGTATGTTCTTAAAAATTTTTTTATCTGGTTCATGTGAGAGGGGTGGGGGGTGGGGTCCATACACAAAAAAAGATTGCAAAAGAGATGTTTCTTAGAGAACTCTCATAACAGTCATCTTTATTTGAGTGTCTTAACCTCTTTTTTTTATTAAAAAAATAGAAATGGCAGTAAATGACAGGATATTGCACTTCATTAAAAAAAAAGTTCCTTCTTCCAACCCCTTACTCACATTGGTTCAAACAAATTTTTGACTTTTCATTTAATGCTATGACAATTTCAGTTTTCTTTATAATGTTTTAATTTTAAGACACCCAAAAGATGTCCTTAGTGGATGCTCTTAGGTGATTTTCATATTGAATTAATTTGCCAAACAGGCCTTTTTTTTGCCCATATTGGACAATTGTCCACCCATGAATTCAAATTGGGAAAAAGTCTACCCCTTTTTTTAACCCTAATGTCCCGTTCCACCTGTGCCCCCCCTCCTCCTCCGATACCCCTTCTCCCACTTCTCCCTGCTCTCCTTCAAGCGTCGTTTAAGCAAGTTCCATGGGAGCAACGAGGGCTTGCCGTCGCCCAGGTCTGAGCGAGGAAGAGAGCGACCGCCCACCGGAGACAACGACAGCTTGCCTACCTTCCAGGTTCGCCTCTGTAATCCACCAAGCTCTCGCTCTTCCGGTCTCCCACTGCTCCTACTTGCCTCGCTCTTTATCCCCCTTGCTCGCCGTCGATGAATCGTTCGACGTTCGTCTTTCATCTCTCCACTGTTTCCGGTGAAGAAGGCGATTTGCTTCCGGTGACGAAGCAGAGGCTCTATTATTGTCCGATAGCTGCGGACAGCACACGACGACGACCTCGCTCCACTCCTTCGGCGAATTTTGATGGTGCCGGAAGCGGCTTCGCGATTCAGATAATCAAGGTAAAAGTAAATGTTCGTGTTAAAAATTAAAATTGCGATTTCCATCTTTTCGATTTGGAATTTTGGAATGGAAATGAATACTCCGTATTTGTGTAATTAGAATTGTTCTTCCTGGGGGAGGATTGATTGCAGAATATGGAATGTTCAAGAGGTTGAATTTGAGTTAAATGATTGCACTGTTACCGTAAATTGAAAATCGGATTCAAAATTAAATGATGTATTGTTCTGCAAAAGAAAATGTAGGAAGATAAGATGAATGTGCAGAGAATTCAAACTGAAATTATAAAATTGATTATTATAATAAGCCTCTTGTGTTTATATGAATTGAAATTGATTCTTAATAGCAAAATTCGTTATGCTGAAATGCTGAAATTATAAAATTTGTTTGGGAAAATACAATTGATTATTATAATAAACCTCTTGTGCTTCCATGAATTGAAATTGATTCTTAGTAGCAAAATTCGTTATTCTGAAATTAAAAAATTGTATGAGCTACTATATCTTACACACAAACATGTATGACAATATTTTGACATTTCAGCTTTTTTCGCTGACGCGAAAAAAAAAATCATTTCAGCATTTTTTTCCCAATTCCGGTCCAATTATTGGGTCTTTATTGATTATTAAATGTTATCAGGTTTCATAAGCAGAAATTAGGACATCATAATCAATATTATAATACGATTAACTATATAAATTTTTTTTTTAAAAAAAATGTAGTTTTGAATACCATCCTCTAAAGTAATGGAAGGAATCCAGTGGTTTCACAAGCAATCTACAACCAGCAATGGCTCTTTTCTTCTCTATAACCATTAAGTATTAGTACTATAATAATAAATTAAATACATTTAATTATGAGCATTTCATCATTTCAGCATATTTTGAAAAAAAAAATTTGTTTAGCATTTCAGCATTTTTTGAAAAAACAAACTCCGGTTTCAGCAACTCCGGTGTCGAAGTGGTGACGCGGAAAAAAAAAAAGCAACTTCGGTTTCAGCAACTCCGGTGTCGAAGTGGTGACTCGAAAAAAAAAGAAAAAAAAAGCAACTCCGGTTTCGGCAACTCCGATGTCGAAGCGCTGACGCGAAAAAATAAAAAACTAATTTCAGCAATTGCAACAACAATTTAAGCAACTCCGTTTTCAGCAACCCTGATTTCAGCAACTCCGATTTTAGCAACTTAGGTTTTAGCAACGCGCGAAAAAAAAAACTAATTTCAACAATTTCAGCAACTTCGGTTTCAGCAACGCGCGAAAAAAAAAACGCTGAAATAGGGTTTACTGAAACCAAATGTGCTGAAACAGGAGGGGGCACAGGGGGCGCGCGTGGGGGGGTAAAGGGGCAAAGGGGGCAAGGGAAGGAAGGTGGACATTTTGCCAATTTGAGGGGGAAGGGTAGATATTTTCCTAATAAAGGTACTAATTATGGCCTATAGCACAATTCCCCCTTTCATATTTAATGTTCACATATATCTCATCAATATGCATCATTTTTATGGATGCATTGCGTGAGCTGTGGTTTTTCCAAAGTATGCAAAGTACAACTGCACGCCTCGTCACCGATGCCCACACCATCGGGTCAAATCCCAGTTTTTTCCAAGTTGCATCGGGTAATGGTCTTTCAGTTTTGGTTTCAATTAAAGCCATAATTTGGATTTTTTTTTTAATTTTACAAGATGATTCGATTTCCGTCCATAGTCTCTTTAGACCTATTCCGCATATATTCCATGTATAGACTTTCATATTATAACTCATCTTTTTGAATTTTCTTGTCTTTTGTCCAATCCATGTTTTCAGTTTCAATTTTCACATGTATTTTCTCAATCTTTCTATCCTCTTTGTCTTTGGGTTCTTTTCCCTTTTTCAAATTATCTTGCTGTGTGTATATATGTATTCTTATTTTATTCAGATTTTCGTTTTCCCTGTTTATATTCACATTGGTTTGGTTGAGAGAGGTGCTTGAAACAATTTCCATAATTAACCAGAGAAAGGACTACACATATGAGAATGATGAGTCTTGCATTCTTTCCCCTTCTAACTTAGCTTTCCATTCATTTTCATAATTTAAGCTAGACTTTAACTCTGTGCAAAACAAATTATTCGACAAGGATATCTACCGGTAATTATCATAATCAAAATGTTCATCAGATATAGTTTTCAATGGCTTACTCTTAGGTTTATCACATACGTTCTTCTTGTGTAGTTGGACTTGAGAATGTTCCCCATTTTTTGCTCAATTCAGTTTTTTGGAGGCATTCAAAAGGTTCTAATGAATGAAATTCAGTGGTGGTCTAAATTGTTGAGTTGAATGAAATCAAATCTGTGGTGGTTCTCAATACTACTCTATGACCATGTCCCCTCTACCAAGCAGTTTTCTTATATCAAGCAGTCTATCCTATTCAGTTTGGTTTTGTTGACTGTGTTCCATGCATTTTAAAAATAAAGTTTAAATGTTCTTCTATATGATGATATATTGTTAGCTTCATTATGCACTTTTATTATATAACCGCTATTGCTATTGCTTGCATGAATTGGTCTAAATTGTTTGCTATTTTCGTATTGAGATTCAACTCTTTTTTATGATGCCAAAAAAGGGAAGTTAAGTGCTGGTTAAATTAGGTACTCAATGAGTAGTTAGCTATTTTGATCTCGATAATATGATTTTATGTGCCCATTGTTTTGAGATAGGTTTCTTTATGCTGAGTTTTGTATATATATATGTTGAGTTCTATACACATACCCATGTTTCATATATATGTTTAGTTTTGAGTGTTGTTACTTTGATGGGGAACTTGATTGAAACTATGCCCTCAAACTAAGGAGGAACTTAATGGAACCTATGTTCTCAAATTGAGGAGAAATATTGATTGTTTGATCTTATTTGAGAGAATTGGTTGTCATAAACTTGAGGGAATTTGTTTGGATTCTATGAGTCCTTTTAGATTCCTACTTTGTTTTTTTATGATTACAAACAAACAATGCTTTCGTACATATATTTATCGATCAAAGATATGTTTGTTTATTGTCATAAAAAAGGGAAAAGTTGTTGAGATTCAATGAATCCCTATATAGAAAACAAAGTGTTTTGATGACAACAAACAAACAAAATCTTATGTGTTTATTGGTAAAAAAAAGGAAATAAATTTAGAAAGGGAAGTTAAGATAATACAGAAAATCGACCCTATTTTAGTAAAAAAGACTAGAAGATATAGACAGAAATGAACAAGACATCAAGAGAATTATGTCAATTTTGTTCGATATAATAAATGCTTGATGTGTTCATCCCATAGTTTATTATAAAAGCTTCTCTATTATTTAAATCTTCATCTTCTAGTTTCAATGTGTTCTGGTTCTCACACTACAAAAAAAAAAACAATTTAGCAACGACTATTTCCCGTGGCTAAAAGATCATTTGCTGTGGCAAAAGGGTAGTAGCAACGGTCGTAGCCACGGGAGAAGAGCCGTGGCGAAACCTTTGGTGGCAAAAGAGTCTAGCCACAGGATCTACCATTGCTAGGATGATAGCCACGGCTATAGCGACAGCATTCAGCAAAAGGCTGGCGAAGCCAAGCCAAAATGTTGCGACGGATGGTTGCTGTGGCTACTAAATTTTCCCCGCTAAAAACTTGGTGCTTTATTCCTATGTATGCGACGGGGATATGCCGTGGCTAGTATTCTAGCTTTTTTTTCCCTGTTGTGATGGTAATATGTCGTTGCTAAGTTTATTAGGCATGACTAGTTCACAAATAGATTACACCCATAATACAATCTACCATAGAACGTTAGATTAAACATTGAAAGTACATAAGAGAAATATGTTGGCAAGTCCAGAGTTTTAGCATTTCGACAAAAGATCTGTGTACATAAATACATGGAGCCAAATAAAAGCATAGTCCTTATGTTGGTGCTAGAATAAGTCCTCACCATCTCTCAACGAGTAGCTTGTGGAGCATTTCTTTCAACTTCTCCATGTGGCATGCCATGGTTCTGGAGAAACAACGAAAAGTGAGCAACATCAGCAGCAATTCTCAGCCGTTGGTTCAAGGCATTCACCATGCTCCATGCTCGCCTCAAGGGAAATGCAACCTATGCATAAATAATATAAAGCAGTTATCTCCACCAAGTTAAAAAAAAAGATTCATTCCTTAAATAAAGCAAAATCGAAATATGAAAGAAAAGATGTGAAAGAATACTTATACAACTACTCAGTATTCAAATATACATAATGTGAAGCAAGCCCAACAATTTACCTAACCTAAAGGCATTCAAATTTTAGACATTTGCTAAAGATAAATCTATGTATGATTTAGTTTACGGATAAAAGCCTTACAACCAAGCAAGATCAGCCAATGAAAGGCAAAGGTAAAAACCAAATCCAAAAAAACCAATGCTTATGCCCTGTAGTTAATTGTAACTAATTTGCATATTATAATTCTTAGTTCTTTGAATTTTGTGAGAATCCATTAAAGAATGCAAAAAGCTATCAGAGATATATATTTTTTTTTCAACTTGTCAAAATGGTACAAAGTTTCAGGTAGTTTTTTTTGCATGAAATCCTTTTTCTGCTGTTTTAAATTCAAGACTATAACTTATTTTGAGGTAGTATTTTTTTTTTCAACTGGTCAAAAAGATTTCCAAATTATAGGAACATATTAGATTGAATAAGAAAGTTCGTAGTTGTTTGAATTTAAATCAAGTATCCAAATAGAGATTTTAGAACACAAGAAAAGTACAGAGTTTGCGAAAAAAGGAGGGAGACGATACCTCCAAAGCACCCTAAGATCTCTTTCAGCTTCCAGCTACTCTTGCAATCTTTGAACCTGGAAGTGTGTCATGGTCACAGAAAAATCAAACAAAGTAAAACACGTATAGCTAAGTTGGAAACAATTACGTTAAAGTATTATATGTATCTCGTCTCTTGAAGAATTATTAGTATGCATGGAAGTTATTCATCAGAAATTAGCACGTAATTTCATAATTTGTAAATTTCCTAAAAAGAAGTCTACATGATTAACCAAGTATATTTGTATTCATGTCATGTATTAGATCAATTTGTAAATTTCCTAAAATGAAGTCTGCATGATTAACCAAGTATATTTGTATTCATGTCATGTATAAGATCGAGATGAGTACATGATATGGAATAAAACTAAATAGATAATGGTAAATGAGCAACAAAAATAACAGAGCAAGAATGCTATAAATAGATAATGGTAAATGAGAGATCTATACTTTAAGTCTTCAATCAAATATCTTGATTTCCAAGTTGTAGCAGGAAATATTTGTAATTGACTAGTACATATTTAAGTCCGTGAACTAAGAAATGATATATTCTGAAATAGAACATACCCTATCAAAATAAACTAGAGTCCTAAGAATACATACCTCGTGAAGAATTGATATCACATTAATATTTGTTTTCCCAACCCCATGAGCATAACAAGATTGAGAGATATCAATTTAGTAGCATGCAAGGACTTTCCGATGATCGAGCATGCCACTGCAATAACTAGAAGAAACTGCAGATAGTTTTAGTCTTCTCTATGGCAGTAGCCTCAACACGTATACAACATGTACTTGTACTCGTCATCTCCAAAATCAGCCAATGCTTTTTCCTTCTTATCCCAGGGATTCCAGATGACTACAAGAGAAAATTAAGGATGTAAAAACAACTCTTTACGAAGGGAGAAAAGGTCAACTTGTAAAGCCCATTATGACATATCACAATGAACATTTTTATGCCTGTTACTTTTGGTGAAAAAAACAGATCGATTTTCAAACTGAGGAAAAATAAAGATGGGAAAGAACAATCCACCTAATACTGATCCAGAGGATAACATACCCATGTCAGTAAGAAACCTTATAACCCATGTTACTAAACCTGATTATCTACTCAGCATCTCCTTTTTCCAACTTTTTTGGAGTGTTTCCTTTGATTCTTCTAACTCATATAGCATATTCCACTCGATTGACAATACCCACATAATTAGATATATGACAACTTTAGAACATCTAATATCCTTTTATACCACCAATATAATAAAACAGGAGTCATGTTAGCAGTTGTAGCAGAAAGAGAAATTCAGCAAGGCACATCAAAGAAGAAAGAGAAACTAACCATGTTGGAAGGATCGAACAGTGTCATCTTGCCGAAGATTTCATCGGATCTGGCCTCATAACCACCATAGCATTGCTCTTCTTCCGCATCTAGATGGTACGGTTGACTCGGCACACGTATTCAAACCCTAGAGAGGATATTTGACAGAGCATTCAAAAGGCCATAAAAAACCCTAATCTTGTACAAATTTGAATAAATCGTAAAGGAAACAGGAAGAGCATGTCCAAATTACCTCATACTTGGCCAAAATCAATAGTGCGAGGCTTTGCTCCGAAAGAAGATTGGGAAGCTAGGGTTCTAGAGAGGATTTTTTTTTAAGTCGGTGTTGCTTTAGAAGCAAAAGTTGTTCTCTTCGAGACTAGGCGCCAATGAGTGAAAAGCTGCGGGACCTTCCTTCTTCTTCTTAAGACTTGAGAGGCGAGCAAGAATCGAGAGAGAGCGAGTGGTGAAAGGCCAAGTGAGAGAGGAGATCAGGAAGGGTAGCCATGGATAGATCTGAGCATGAGATGAACGAATGGAGAGAGACTGATTGGAGAGAGGCCGAGTGAGAGAGGAGATCAGGAAGGGTAGCGATGAATGGATCTGAGAGCGAGATGGACGAACAGGAGAGAGAAAAGGTAATCAATCCTCAGATTTGAAGAATGAATTGGGTGGAGGCGGATGACTAGGTTAAGGGTTTTCTTGTTTTTTTTTTTCCTTTTTCTTTAACAAACAAATTATACAGTACGTTTTTAGCTACCGGAATCTTATTGCATACTAAATTAAACCCCCCTATAAATTTTCGCCACGGCTTCACCTTGCCGTTGCTACTATCTGCGCATAATTTATTTATTTTTATTTAATGGCCATGGCTCATCTATGCCGTTGCTATCATGTGTGGCAAATTTGTTTTTTAACCACAGCTCATCTATGTCGTTGCTATCATGCGTGGCAAATTTGTTTTTTTTTTGTAGTGTCAATCGCTCGATCCCTTAATTGACTCCTACTGCATTCATTTGATTTGATCCACACCTACTTCATCATCATCAACTGTGGAGTGTATTTTCTGATGACAAGGGTGTTTTTTGTTTCCCAAGCACTCCCCTTCGATTCCTTTTTAGCTCTGTTTTGTTTTTTTTTTCACTATATTACGAAAAACCCTCAATTCCCAAGTCCCTCAATTCCATCTAACTCAATCTGTTGTGCGAAAACCCTAAATTCAAGCCCCACGTCATCGATTTTGTTCACTGTTTTAATTTTCACAAAAATTGACAGTGATGGAAATGATTTAGGGTTTTTGTTGGTTCCCAAACAAAAAGGGTTCCATTTCTAGGCCTTTTTTTAACTCTTGTTGCAATATTGTCTCTGGTTCTTTAATGGGCATGCAAAAATCCAAAAATCACACACAGTAACATCATCTTCATTCTTTGAAAACCACATAGAAAAAGGAAATTGAGAAGTATGTTAGGCTGTTAGCGGTGGATTTGAGGAGCTTCTGCTGATTTTGGTTCTTCACACTATTCCCTTGTCCATCTTTAGTTCTCATGCCCCATTCAATCCATTTCCCCAAAACTTTTGAATTTTGTTCACTATTTTTGCGAAAAACCTCAAATCCCAAGTCTATATATAATGGAGTAAATTACCTCTCTTTTTCTCAAAATCCTTCTTCATGTCACATTCAGTTGCATGATGTGGGTTGTTGTTCGGTTGACCATTCTCGGCGTTCACTCGCTTTCACGGAGCTTTGGTTAGAAGTTTTTTTTTGTATTATATAATAATCAACAGAGTTAATGGTTAATATGGAGTTAGGGTACGGAACAGAATTTTGCAAAAATTAAGGGGAACTAACCGGAAAACAAAAAATATTGGGATACCAACCGAAATAGCCTTAGCCACTAAACGAATTTTTTCAAAAAAAAATGTCATAGTAAGTGTGATAGCATGCATTTAGATGGTCATAATAGGTTTCATTTAGCTTAGTTAAGATGCATATCATGCATGGTTTAAGCACAATTTGCATATTTGCTCTCTATGTTGGTGGAGTCGGAATCTACACGTTTTTATTGATTATTTTAGGTAACTGTGGATCCGAGGAGGAGACATGGGTTGATGAAACATTAGATGAGGATGTCTAGTTGATCGAGGAATCTTACATGAAGATCTAAAGAGGTCCTGAGAAGAAGAAGCGAGCCTAAACGAAGAACAAGTCTGCAGAAGTTGTCGCCAGATATGCTGAACTTGTTTTGCACTTTCTGGAGGCCTAAGTTGTCCGATCAACTATTATAACTATGCGTTGGAAAGCTATTTCAGAGAGCTACAACTTTCCTGTTGACGTCGAGAGCTGATTCAAAGAAGATTTTTCGTAAAAGACCGATGCAGCGGCCGCCGCATTAGTACTGCAGCGACGCGTTTAAGGTTTTTGCGCAGCGACGGTTTTTTTCTATCCAAGACCTATTTATCTATCTTTTGGAGGCCGACTCTTTGGATGATTTTAGAGAGGGCTTAGCCCTAGGTTTCCACTTTCATTTTTCATTCTACGTTCTATCAGACAAATTAGGGATTGAGCGATGCTTTCTATGAGGAACTAAACTCATCGGTTCTGCCTGCAATTTGAAGCTTTATTTGGATTGATTGTGAATTTCTAATTCTCGTTCCTTAATTCCGCTATTGAATGCTTCAACTTCTTTGCGCTTATTGAATTATTGTTTTGTTCTATCTAGCCCGCGCAACTAGTTAGAGTCAATTCAATTGCTAGGGTTTTGTAGATTCCTGATTGTGAACCTTAACCTAAGTAGCAAACTTATCCCTTTAGGGCTGATTGAAGTAATTGGATAGGTAGGAAGTTGGATGTGTTGTTAAATCCCTCTTTAGGGACTGCAAATACCTTGGCTAATCTCTGAACTTAAAGCTATCAATTGGGTTAAATCCTTCTTTAGGGACTGTTTGATTGATAAGGGTTGCTAGGACTGATTGGACTAGTAACTATATTAGGTCGGGACAAGGGCATTCATAGGAAACTTAATAGGACGAGAAGAAGTTACTAGGATCACTTCAACCAAATAAAGTGGAAAATTATAGGTAGAACTACTTCTCTCATTTGTTTGAATCACAACCATTTACTTCTGTTTTTTTTTGCTAATTTGCTTTGCTTTCACAAACACTCCCAATTTGGTTACTAAATCAGCATTTAAATCATACTTGAGCAACAAATCTCCCTGTGGATCGACCTCTTACTTATTGATGTACTAGTCATAGGTTTGAGGTTACTTTGACGGATCAACGACAGGTTTCCCCTCCGTCAAATTTGGCGGAGGTTTATTGATTCTTGTGTGTTTTTGGTGCAGATTTTTGGTGTGGACCATCTTATATGGTCTATACCCGTGCTACTAACATATGTTGAAGGTGAGGTTATTGCAGTTACACGGAGAGAGTTTTCATCAATACTTCATCAGACTGCAGAAGTACATTAACGATGTTTATTCATGGGGATATCAAGCTAGTTTAAGGGAAGTGCTTCTATGCATCTTTGATGGCATGACTTCTGAGACACGGAGTCTTGCTGAGCGCATGAGTGATGGAGGTTTATTAGATATGGGACTCTTGGAGATGTGAGAATTTTTCTGCAACATGGATTATCAATGTGCGTAGAATGAGTCACTTCCTCCAGTATCTCAAATCGTTGAGACCTCTGTTGCACCTCTTGAGGTCATTGTTGAAGATCAAACTAAGAAGATAGAGGAAGAAGACACTTCATCTGACGAGATCATCCCTAGCTCGCCCATTGGTGAATCAGGTCCAAAGCCTATTGCTGAGGCTACAGAGTAAGTAAAAGATGTCTCCTGCACTATAGTGAATATTGGTAGATGCGTTGATCCATTTGACTGCTACTCTGATAAGCCACAAATAGAACTGAATTGGTGGTATTATATACCCTCTGTGGGTAGTCGAGCCCAGGAATACAATAAGTCGAAACGGTTCTTAAATTCATTATTATTTAGTTTCAATTTATTTGTATGTAATGCATGCTTGTTTGGTAGTTGTGCGCAAGAGTTCGACAGGTTACTGAGGGCTTTGACTATGTCTTATTAGAGTCTTAAGATTACCCACAACGTCGAGCCAACGACATGAAACAAAGGCGCTTCTCGGGAGGCAACCCGAGGTAAGTTTTCTAATTTAGTTATTTCAATTCCTAGTTAGCTAGTTTTCTTTTCAATAAATTGGGTTTTCCATTAGGCATTAGATAGTTGCTTTTAGTTTTGGATAGACAAAGTTTTCAGGAAAGGTCGCACGAAATAGGCAGCGGCCACCGCAATGCTCATATCTAACTTATCTACCTTTTATTTGTTCATGGGTCTACTCTTTCACCACATTGTGAGTATTTCATTCATCTCTCCCTCTATGATTTATTGTTTTTGTTGTCTTTTATGTTTCATTGAGGACAATGAAAGGTTTAAGTGTGGGGGAGGGATTGCATTGCATATAGATAGAGTTTGCATATCATGTTTATTTATGTCTTCATAGTTATTTTTATTCATATATTGCATTTCAAAAAAAAAAAATCATGCATTGCATATACATAGATTTCAAATACCCACCTTAGTTAGCGAAACTCTACATTCTTATTGCATGAACCTGTAAATCCTACGATGAATTTGATTTGCTTAGCCTGATCGCCTTAAAATGTTTTCTTATGAAGCATGATTTGTGATGTAATTGAGCATGTATGATTGAGCTAAGTATGATTGAAATCCTACATGAACATGACCCTTGTGAGAATGTTTAGCCTTATTTGGAATCATTTATAATTCTTTTGCTCCATTGTGTGATTTATTCTCCTTGTGTTGCTACTTCTTGGCATTGACTTCAGTATCTATTTTTCAAGACCGACTGACATGTTTGTTGCTTGCGGAGTTTATGTTTATAGTTTGAGTCTTTTGTTTGAATTTGTGCATATTTAAGGAAATAAAGTGGCAATGGTTGATACACTTAGTAACCGGGTCTACGCATGACACCCATGGGTATGATTCGCGCAAAACGGTGTTGAAAACTATCCACTATGAAAGAAAGCTTGATCATTGAGTAACCGGGTTCATTCATGACACCCATGTTTGCAACTCGCGTCAAAAGATGTTCAAGTAGACTTTACTTAAGTAGGTTGAGGTGTTGATAGACCGGGGTCATTCATGACACCCATGTTTGCGCCTCGCGTAAGGAAGACACCAAGGCAAGAAAGTAAATAGAAAAAAAAAGAAAAAAAAAAGAAGAAAAGAAAAAAAGTCACATTTTGTTTATTTTTCTTTATTGTGTCCCGCAAGTAATGGCAATTCGGTGGAGATTTGATGATATTGTGGTCAATGTCTATGAGCTTAGTGCATTTTGGATTGAGTTGAGGGTTGAACCTTAAAGCCTAAACACATGAAAGCATGAGTGAAACACATATTCCTGGTGAGGTTGGATGATTTCTACTTCTATGCCTTGATCGCTAAATACATGCTATGATGTTTATTCACTTGGTTTTGTGTTCATTTAAAATTGATGTTGCTTTTGATTTGGGATAATGCATGAAGAAGGAAAGTGTAGGTATAGGTTGCTTTTATATTGTTCGCTCGAGGACTAGTGAAGATTAAGTGTGGGGGAGTTTGATAGCATGCATTTAGATGGTCATAATAGGTTTCATTTAGCTTAGTTAAGATGCATATCATGCATGGTTTAAGCACAATTTGCATATTTGCTCTCTATGTTGGTGGAGTCGGAATCTACACGTTTTTATTGATTATTTCAGGTAACTGTGGATCCGAGGAGGAGACATGGATTGATGAAACATTAGATGAGGATGTCTAGTTGATCGAGGAATCTTACATGAAGATCTAAAGAGGTCCTGAGAAGAAGAAGCGAGCCTAAACGAAGAACAAGTCTGCAGAAGTTGTCGCCAAACATGCTGAACTGTTTTGCACTTTCTGGAGGCCTCAGTTGTCCGATCGACTATTATGACCATGCGTTGGAAAGCTCTTTCAGAGAGCTACAACTTTCCTGTTGACGTCGAGAGCTGATTCAAAGACAATTTTTCGTAAAAGACCGATGCAGCGGCCGCCGCATTAGTACTGCAGCGACGCGTTTAAGGTTTTTGCGCAGCAACGATTTTTTCTATCCAAGACCTATTTATCTATCTTTTGGAGGCCGACTCTTTGGACGATTTTAGAGAGGGCTTAGCCCTAGGTTTCCACTTTCATTTTTCATTCTACGCTCTATCAGACAAATTAGGGATTGAGCGATGCTTTCCATGAGGAACTAACTCATCGGTTCTGCCTGCAATTTGAAGCTTTATTTGGATTGATTGTGAGTTTCTAATTCTCGTTCCTTAATTCCGCTATTGAATGCTTCAACTTCTTTGCGTTTATTGAATTATTGTTTTGTTCTATCTAGCCCGCGCAACTAGTTAGAGTCAATTCAATTGCTAGGGTTTTGTAGATTCCTGATTGTGAACCTTAACCTAAGTAGCAAACTTATCCCTTTAGGGCTGATTGAACTAATTGGATAGGTAGGAAGTTGGATGTGTTGTTAAATCCCTCTTTAGGGACTGCAAATACCTTGGCTAATCTCTGAACTTAAAGCTATCAATTGGGTTAAATCCTTCTTCAGGGACTGTTCGATTAATAAGGGTTGCTAGGACTGATTGGACTAGTAACTATATTAGGTTGAGACAAGGGCATTCATAGGAAACTTAATAGGACGAGAAGAAGTTACTAGGATCGCTTCAACCAAATAAAGTGGAAAATTGTAGGTAGAACTACTTCTCTCATTTGTTTGAATCACAACCATTTACTTGTTTTTTTTTTTGCTAATTTGCTTTGCTTTCACAAACACCCCCAATTTGGTTACTAAATCAGCATTTAAATCATACTTGAGCAACAAATCTCCCTGTGGATCGACCTCTTACTTATTGCTGTACTAGTCATAGGTTTGAGTTTACTTTGACGGATCAACGACAGGTTTCCCCTCCGTCAAAGTGTAATAGTGAAGTAAAGGAGTTTCAGTTCAAGGAAATGAGCAAAGAGCACACTAGAGAAACTTGAAAGAGATGACCACTTGAGACATCAGAGTAACTAATGTTGTACATACATTATTATTATTCAAGATAAGAGAAGAAGAGATTAAGAGCTCATTTGGTTTAAATTATGAAAAGGTAAAGGGAAAAAAAATGAATGTAGTCCATTTATGTTTAAGATACATTGTTTAAAATTTTAATCATTATCATTTTCTCTCAACTTTTCAAACCAAATTGGTTTTATTTCACCCCTTAAATCACCCATTTGAACAAGCTGTAATTATATCCTTTATATCTCTAATCATTACTCATTCTATCTTATTTTTTATAAAAAAAATACTAGCATTTTTCTCTAATCTAGATAGATTTTTCCATAAAAATTTGTTTTCAGTCGGTTTCCTTTACATGCTTATACCAAACGAGCCATAAAGCTGAAAAGGGACAGTCAATCCAATCCAATCCATTTTTTTTTTATCAGGTAAGAATTTGGCTGACCAAAACCTAGCTGATCGCATCTTGTTGGACGAGGTCTAACAGACCTGGATGTGTTTCAAGTGCATGCCCCTGCAAAGAGCGGCTAATGTGTGCAACCCTATCAGCCACTCTGTTCCCAATGTGGGGGAGATATGAGAAGGATACTTCGTGAAAGTATTGGAGGATTATTTTGATATCTCCCATAGTCAATTCAATCTCCCAAGGACATTTTTCTTTCTGTGCTAGATGGTTGATGATGATATGTGAATCTCCTTCTCATACGAGTTTTCGGATACGAAGTTCTCTAGCTTTAATTACTCATTCTCTTAGGGTGAGGGCTTCCGCCATAAGAGGAGATTGTTTACCTATATGTTTGTATCCCAATGAAATGGGTTTTCCCTCCCAGTCCGGAATTATGTACCACGTGGTGCTTGCATCCAAATTTGAGGATGAACCATCGAAATTTAGTTTCATGACTCCTCGTCCCGATTTTTTCCACTTAATTTTTGTTGATTTTTAATTTTTCGGCTTGGCTTATCTTTTATATTTTCTATTCCTATGTCCTCTTCTTTACATGTTTTTCTCCAATTCTCATAAAGCGTAGTTATAAAAAACTGTATTTCCCTCTTTGATGGAATATGGTCGTCTCGGAAGGTAATTTGATTTATGTAAAACTAAATGACCCAATATTTGAGTGCTAGTGCTTCTTTTTTTGTGGGATTGAGTTTATTACCTAATGTGCTCATGATTACTTTATTGTCTCTTGTGTTGTTTAGTAGGCTAGGTATGATGTGTTTCATCTTCAAAATGGTGGTTACATAATTTACAGGGGATTGGGATAGGAACACTTCTCTAGGATAATCGAGTTGTTGTTGGGAGCCCCTTTTGAGCCATTCCATATAAAGTTTTTAATCTTTGGGGGAATATGTAGCTTTCAAATGCATGAGTTGGGGTCGTCTGTCATATTATCACAGTTTGTAATGAGTTTCATTGCACTTGCTATTGTGAACCAACCATCTCGATCCGACCACCAGAGAGTCTATCCGGGAGCAGCGAGACAGGGATAGGAATTTCTGTTATTTCCTTTACGATTTTGTTATCGAAATCTCGATTTAGTCTCTCAATCCACCATTTTCCGTTTATCATATAATCACTGACCTTTTGGTTAATGTTAACACCTTGTGGTGGGTTTATTCTTCCTAAAAGAGGGGTCATCGACAACCAATTGTCTGTCCAGAAATTAATGGTTCTCCCATCTCCTACAAACCAAATGAGGCCTTTTTTGAATTTGACAATGAGCCGACTTAGGTTTCTCCACTGCCATGATGTATTGCCCTTTGCTTTTTATTGTAGAAGTTATGTGTTTTTCAAGTATTTATACCATATCGGTTGAACCCAATAGTTATCAGGTTCAGCAAGGATTTTCTTTAATAATTTCATTTGGAGAGCCTTGTTCATGTCCTTCGATTTTTGAAGCCCGATCCCACCTTTACTTTTTGGCTTGCAGATTCTATCCCAGCTTATTAGTGGTCTATGTTGGAGATCTTTGTTCTAGAAAAACGTTCTATTGACTTGGTCTAGTTCTTTGTATACATTGGTCGGCAGCATAAATCTCTACATTATGTAGAGAGGTTTTGACAAAAAATTTGAATTAATAAGTGTTGCTCTCCCCTGCCAAGAGAGTGCATTGGCCCTCCACTTAGATAGTTGCTCTTTTGACTTGGATACAATTTCTTCAAAAGTTTATCGATTCACTTTGACGTTAATAATGGGGCAACCCAGATATTTTTCTAATGCTCTTGTGTAAGGAATTTGTAAACTGCATTCAAGTTCTTAACTCTAGTTCTGGGTACACCACTAGGTTTTTGAAAGGAGGATTTGTGAAAGTTAACCTTCTGGCCCGAGTACTTACAATATTCATCAACAATTTTCCTTATATTTTTGCTTGTAGTTGAAGTGGATTTCGCAAAAACTATGATGTCGTTCGCAAAAGCTAGGAAAGGAATAGAGAGACCGTTTCTGCCAAACCTAAACCCAACGGTTCCATTTCTCGAAGAAGCCTCCTGTTGTAGTTTTCTGGCAAGGATTTCCGCCCCCCAGTATGAATAAAAATGGAGATAATGGATCACCCTGACGGAGACCCCTAGTTGGTTTGAATAATGCCGTAGGGCCGTTATTAACCAAAATTGAAAATGAGACTGTTTCTAAACATTCTCTTATCCATCCTATAAAGATTGGGTGGAAGACGCATTTCGCTAGGATTTGAAAGCAGAAGTCTCAATCAACATGATTGTATGCTTTTTTCCATGTCTAGTTTTATCGCCATCCAACCTTCATTTCCTTTTCTAATTTTGAAAGTGTGGAAGATCTCGTGCACTATCAAAATATTGTCCTGAATAGTACGGTCAGATACAAAGGCTCCTTGTAATGGATGTATGAGCTTTCCTATCACTTTTTTTTGACAATCAATTATGATTTTTGAAATAAGTTTATATATAGTTGAGCAAAGGCTAATATGTCTGTAATTGTTTGTTGTATTTGGGTTATCACATTTTGGTAAAAGGGTAATAAATGTGTGATTTATCTGTTTAAGCAACTGATTGGAAGAATCGTTTGAGTACTTTTATCGCTGATGGGCCAACGATTCCTCAATAAGTTTTATAGAATTCCGTCGTCATCTTGTCGGGACATAGGGACTTATTTTTTTCCATACTAAATAATGCACTTTTAATTTTGCTATTTGTAACTGGTTTTATTAATTTCTCATTTTCGCTATCCATAATTGAGGGAGTTAACAAGGATAAGTAATCTAAGAGGTTTGACCTATTCTCCCTATCCCTTTTGAATCGTCTTTCAAAATCTTGTTGAATTTCCTTCTTGACATTTTCTTTCCCAACAATTTGAGTTCCGTTTGCTGTTGTAATATTTTGAATAATCTTTCTATTTTTTCTCCCCGTTGCTATCCTATGGAAATAGCCAGAGTTAGTGTCAGAAAGTTTTAAATGTTTAACTTTTGCTCTTTGATTCCAGAATTTCTTAAGTAGTTGTGTTTGTTTATCCACCATGAATGTGTTTTGAGAAACTAAATTTGTTTTTTATATCTTGAGAAGGCTACATTCAACATCCTTTAGTTGTCGGAATATGTTTCCGAAGGTTTTCCCCTTCTATTCCTTAGCTTTCATCTTTAAAAATAAATGTCTTAAAGGATAGTTGAAACATTGCTGAACCACTACAGTTTGCTCTCCAGGTTTGTTTAACTATATTACGGAAATCATTCCTCTATAACCACATGTTTTCCAATTTAAAGGGTGATGCCTTGTGTATTTCGCCATTATTTAGATCAAGAGAGATGGGACAATGATCAGACGATGTGAATGCGTGGTGTGTAATTTTGTAGATTTGGGTATTCCTACAAAAACTGATGCTGGACAATTGCTTTATCTAGTCTTTCAAGAATATTATCCGGTCCAAACATCTTTTTTCTCCATGTGAAAGATTTCTCTGAAAAAGGTATTTCAACTAGATTACAAGATCCTTTAAGATCAAGAAAACGTCTAAACCGTGTGGGGTTGATTGCTGTTCCTCTGAACTTGTCTTCTCCATGACTGATCTCATTCATATCCCCAATCACCATACAAGTTAGGTCTGTAGAGTTTACTAAATTTTTATATGTCCTCCAGAAAACATCTTTGTCTCTTTCATCACGAGGACCATAGACGAAGATAAGGATGTAGGAGAAATTTAAATTTAAATTTCTGTATTTGATTATAATGATTCTCTCAAATTGTTTGTCCAATGAAATATCTTCACGAGTAAGGTAGTATAATTTCCATAATACACCAATCCCACCAGAGCGACCAATGGTTGGCGACAAGATCGCATTATCAAAACCTGCGCTTCTCTATGTTTTTGAAGGAATTGTGTCCTTTAATTTGATGTGCAATGACTAAACATGGAATATGACGATTGATAGAGATATACAATCCGGTTATTTTAGGAGTCGCAGTGCTTTGCTAGAAGCCAACTACGATTAATGAAGTTAAACGGTTTAAGTCCATGACTATTATAAACGGGTCCTATGAGGTCACTCCTTTGAGTTGACGGACTAGATCAACGGAATTGATAGTTTATTAATATATATGTGATATATTATTAATAAAAAATAATATTTATTTATGAAATAAATAATTAAGAAAGTTACTCAGAGATTAATTGATGAAATTAATCAACTGGTAGTTACACTTTCTTTCTTAAATTCTATACGTTCGTTTGGATGGCCTCCCACATTCTCCTAATTACTACCTTCGCTTAAGGCCTTAATACGGGCAAGAGGCTTAGAAAATTAGTGATGAAAAACCACAGTAGCTTTTGTGTGGAGAAAGACAAAAGGGTTTTGCTAATTTTGTTAGGAACAAAAGGAGGTACGTACTAGGGGTGGGCATTTCCAATTAATTGCTAATTCAATTAATTGTAAAGCAATTAATTGATATATCAATTACCAAAATTTCAATACCATAATTGAATTGAAAAGAGCAATTAATTGGATACCAATTAATTATTAATTTCAATTCAATTATTCAATTAATTGATAATTGTTCTCCTCAATTGGGTGAGTTTGAGTTTGATAATTGTTCTCATCTTGTAAATGTTTAGAATTTGAGAAATCAACAGCCAGTTCGATGCCAAAAATGGGAAATTGACGAACCTCAGTTGGTGGGGTGACCGGACCGGTGAGGGCAAGCTGTGGCCGGAGAGACGAACAGTCGAAGTCGAATCCGAAGGGAGAGAAGCCGAAGACGAATCCGAAGGGAGAGAAGCCGGACCGGTGAGGGCAAGCCGAATCTGAAGGGAGAGAAGCTGTGAACGGTGAAATCGAAAATTGCAAAAGGTCGGATCTGAACCACAAACAATCCAAGCCAAAGGGAGAGAAGATCAGAAGAACAAGAGAAAAGAGAGACAAACCTGCTCAGTGAAGGCGATGAGGGAGCGAGATAAGGGAGCGAGATAACAGAGAGAGAAAGAGCGAGGCGATGAGGGCTTCGTCTTCTGAGGTCGGGCAAGGAGCGCTTCAAGGCATGACGGGGGAGCGCTTCAAGGCATGACGGAGTCGGAGAGACAGAGAGGCGAGCGTGAAATTACAGAGAGAGACAGAGAGAGGCGATGATGAGAGCGAGAGAACAGCGAGCGAAGCAGCGAACCCTAGTGTTTCTATCAATTAATCAATTAATTGGTCCAATTAATTGATATTGATTTGAATTGTAAAATAAAACCAATTCAGTTAACTATCTTGAAATGTATTTTTATTTCAAAACAGTTAATTGCAAAATGGAGCAATTTTTCAGTTTTTCAAATCAAAATTTTAATTTCAAGTAATTTTGCCCACCCCTAGTACGTACTAAGTAACTAGAAGTGGGGCAAGTGAGTTGCTATTTTTCAAGGAATCAAAGTGTTGATTTGCCAACCATCATCATCCCAAGCAATACGATTGCTAGTCTTTCGACCTTCGTCCTAGCAGTCGAAGACAAAGGAGATCTAGACACCGGGCTCGTGTGGACTAATTAGAGAAGTCACACTTGGGGCTTTTGATCTCTTCCGATTCCATCCAGATTCGATCCGGTTCACGCATCAACAGGTATCTCCTATAAACAATGATTGATCTATCGTTTATGCATGAAGATCCTTACGTTTAGATGTTTAGATATGATCTGAAATTCCGCTTAATACATCTAATTATCCTTCAATTGGTATCAGAGCATCTTGCATAAATTGATATGATCAATAGATAAATTGTTAATTTTGACGCTGATCTTGATTTAATTGGTGATAAATATGATATGGATTATTTTGCTATATCAAAATTTAGATTTTGACTAATTGGTTTAATGTAAATTGTAATGATCAATATTATTTATTTAAGAAATAAATAATAAATGTTATTTATTTGTGAAATAAATAATAACGTAAATTATTTGTTGTTGTGCATAACCCTTTGGTCTTTCTAAGTAAATGACTCTTAATTAATTTAGATTAATGGGATTGGAGTTACAAAGGGTAAAAGACTAGTAAGAGGTTGCTAATAAATGAAAATGAGTTTTTTTTTCCAATTTTGGGTTTGACTCAAGTAAGAAGATATAGAGCAAAAGTGTTTTATTTTTGGTGAGACACAACAAAAGTCATACATAAAGCATAATTGAGAAAGTGGTTCTCAATGCAATCGCATTTCTTCAGATGATCGTTCAATTTAAATTATATGATTTGATAACAGGGAATTACATACCATAACTTGAATTGGATTTGATCTGATTCGATTTTAGGAGTTTTCGTTGCCAACCCACAGACCAAACGACCACCATACAAACCGAACTAGATTCAGGTCTAGGTTAAGTCGAGTGTGACTCGACATGGGTCAACCCGAGTATGACTCGACATGGTCCGGTCTAAGAGGCTATATATTTTCCATCATATAATTTTCCAATAAATGCAATTTAATGATTAATATTGATTAATACCATATAAGGATTTATATTTTAAATTAAGACATTCTTTTGCATAATTTTATATTATGATATAAATTGCCTGCATAAGGTGACTAGTATAGCCCATAAATATGATCTGTGCATCGTTGTGTTTTTTGTACACGATCTGCGTATCGTTATGTATTTTTGTAATTTATTTTCGGTAATTAGATTATTAGAAAATATTGTAATACAAAACAAAGGAGACATAAGAAGTTCAAGGATGGAGATCCATGAAGGGTGCGAGGGTGGAGACCCATGGAGATTAGATCTTTAAAATTTTGCATCGTAGGGGCCATACTAGGATCACAATTTTCTTTGCATTTTGAATGCTTGCTTTTTGCATTTTATTTAAGTTTTTCATTGTTTTATTTATTTTTTTCACTTATAAATAAATGACAATTGCATGCTTAAGTTCCAAAGGTAAATTGGGGCAATGCCTTTCCATATCATAAGCCATTAAGTTCTGGATTTTTGGTTGGATGGGCTTCACAAAAGTGAGGGTGTATTTCCATAATCTTGGACTAATGAGGGTGAATCTATACGGGGGTTCATAAACCTTGATATGGTTGTATCTAACGAGAGACTAAAAGGCAAAGTTTTGGATCTTGAGGCATGGGGATGATTTTACATTGGATGTGGATCATCAACCAAGAATTGTAAGGAGTTATAATTAGTAATTGTTACTTACCTTGTGCACACAAGACTTAAGGTAGTGCAAAAGTACGTTGGGTCTTGTCTGTAATAGGATCTTGGAATCATTTTATTCACAAGGAACGATAAAATTTTGAATAAAATGCGCATTTACTTATATTAAAGGTGTTTGATTTTAAGTAATTGCATTTTGAACATATACTGATTTGCATGTCATTTCCTTTTATATATAGGCTTTATGTCAAACGATAACTTGAAATTCACCCTGCGCTCAATAGTTGAGAAAAACAAATGGAATGGAAAGAACTTTCTCGATTGAGAAAGGAATCTGATAATTGCTCTCAGGTTCGAAGGGCGTGAGCACCTCCTAAACACCCCTACCCCTACTATCACCGACAACTCATCAGATAAGGAGAAGGTGAGAGTAATGGAGTTAAAGAGTGAGTCTTTGCCTGAGTCTTTTCCTGCCACTTGTCTGATGCTAGGAGGCATGGAACATGACCTTTAAAAATGGTTTGAACACCAGGACGCCTACACTATCATATCCAACCTGAAAGTGCTATTTCAGGAACAGACAAGGATTGAACGATATGAAACTCACAAGGCTATATTGGATAGCAAGCTTGTGAAGGGAAAGCTAGTAGGTCCCCATGTGTTTAACATGATCGGTCTTTTTAGCCGTATGGAGACACTGGACACCCCATATGACCAAGAGTTTGCTACGGATATCGTCTTGCACTCCTTACATGATGACTTTGCCTCTTTCAGGATGAACTATCATATGCATGGTATTAATAAAAATCTGAATGAACTCCATGGTATGCTCAAAGCTTCTTAGCAAAATACTCCCACTGACAACAAGAAGGAAGTTCTTAATGTCAACAGAGGGAAAGGGTTCAAGAAGGTAGCCAAGAACAAGAATAATACACAAGGGAAAGGCAAGAAAGTTGCAAAACCTAAGGGTGGTGAGAAGCCAAGGGTGGGTGCAGATCATGATTGTTTCCACTGTAAGGCTAAGGGACACTGGAAAAGAAATTATCCCAAGTACATGGAAGACAAGAAGAATGGGGCTTTGAGTTCCAACACTTTAGGTGTTTGTGTTATTGAAATACTGTCAATCAAATGTCCTTACATTAGATAATGGTCCTGCATGGGTATTAGATATCACATGTGGTGTTCACATTATTTCATACGTGAAGGAACTAAGAAATATGAGACAAGTAAATAAAAGGAAGATAAATCTACACGTCAAACATGGAGCAAACGTTGCTGCACTTGTCGTAGGAGATTTTAGTTTATCTCTTCCTTTTGTTTTAATCTTAGAACATAATAATTGTTATTTTGTTCCTAGCATTAAAAAGAACTTTGTCTCGGTTGCGGTATTATATTCTGAAGGTTTTAATTTTGGGACTAAAGATGGAGGTATATCTATGATATCTTCTATGCTCGTGCTCAAATGATCAATTGAAATATTTGTATTTGACCTTAAAACAGAATCTTATAACATAAACACAAAAAGGAAAAATCAAATAAGTTGAGTGAAGCCTACCTATGGCACTGTCGTTTGGGTCACATCAGTTTGGACCGCATGAAGAAGCTCCATAAAGATGGACTTAAAAGACGTGGATTGTGAATCCATTGATACATGTGAGTCATGTTTGATAGGCGAGATGACAAGGTCACCTTTCAAAGGAACAAATGAAAGGGCTACTGAGCTATTGGACATTATACATACTGATGTATGTGGGCCAATGAGTACGAAAGGTAGAGGTGGTTATAGATACTTCATCATATTTACTGATGACATGAGTAGATATGGATATATTTACCTTATGTCACATAAATCGGAATCCTTTGAAAAGTTCAAGGAATTTAAAAATGAGGTAGAAACTCAAATTGGCAAGAAAATAAAAGCACTTCGATCAGATCGTGGTGGTGAGTACTTGAGCCATGAATTTGTTCATCATTTGAAAAACTGTGGGATAGTAACACAATTGTCTACTCCAAGAACACCATGGCTCAATGGTGTGTTTGAAAGGAGAAATCGGACCTTGTTAGACATGGTTCGGTCAATGATGAGTTTTGCTAACCTTCTGGGGATATGCCCTCACAACTGTCGTACTTACACTAAATAGGACTCTGTCTAGAGCTGTAGACAAAACTCTATATGAGATATGGACTAGAAAGGTTCCAAAATTGTCTTTTATGAAGATATGGGGATGTGAAGCTTATGTAAAACGTTTACAAACTGATAAGCTTGCACCTAAATCAGATAAATGCTATTTTATAGGTTATTCAAAAGGTAGTTTTGGATACTACTTCTACAGTCCCACTGAGCACAAAATGTTTGTTGCAAAGGATAGTGTCTTTTTGGAAAGAGAGTTTACACTACTAAAAACGCAGGAAATAGCTACGGGAAATAGCAACGGCATTGGCCACGAATGGCCGTGGCTAACCGGTTTAGCCACGGAAATAGCCACGGGCGGGCCATCCGTAGCCATATGCCTCGTGACTAATGGCGACGACTTTTTAGCAATGGATTTAGCAACGAATTACAAACGTCGTGGCTAAGCCCGTAGCTAGCGATGGACAATTGAATGTCGTGGCTGAGGCAACGAATTCAGCTTCGGAATGAGGTCATTGCTGAATTTGTGGCTACAGTCGTTGCCCATTTTGTTGCTTTTTTCGTTGCCACAAATAGGTCATCGGTCTGGATGCGTGGCTGATTCCGTGGTTGATTCCGTGGCTGGTTTGTGGCTACGGTCATTGGTAATGTTGTTGCTAATGCTAGTTTGTCATTGCTATTTTTGAGACTAAAGTCGTGGTTGATGTTAATTTTCATTTCATTCATAATTTTGTTGCACATTTTGTATCCCCATTTTGGATACATCCAAAGCAATACACAAATTCAAACATACATAAATGGAGTACAAAAATAAAGAATATATTCTAGACACAAAAGAAACAAACTACAAAGGAAGAAATCAAATATATCCAATTTCTTGTTCACACTTTATCTTTATCTTGATTAGCTTGTTCCTCATCAGTGATATCATCAAGCCTATCTCTTCGGGCAGCCATTGGACCTATTGACAATATAAAAATTGATGAGATAAATCAAGTATGGTAGAGAAAGATTCTCAAAAGTAACTTATACTCCCAAACATACTTCTAATCGGGATCGTTCAAGATTGAAATGTCAAGCATATCAATCATCAAAGACACAACGAATTCACTAATCAGGAAGTTCAATTCAAAGTAGGAAGAGAGTGTAAACCGGAGCTTACCCGTCAAGATTGGAGAGTTGAAACATGACCAATTTTGAGCAGCAAAAATGGTGGTGGGTCTGAATATGTAGCACCGACGAGAGAAAAATGAGTCGGGGAGAGAGAGAGTGCATCCATAGAGAGAGAGAGAGACCATGGCGTTTTATACAGGAGAAAAGGGGGAGAAGGACGGCATGGATCTGGCACCCAGGTGCAGCGGCGGTTGCTCCGATATGGACGGCGGTTGCTCCGACATCGACGGCGGTTACTCTGACATACCCGACGGCAAAGTGAGCGTATCTAATCGAGGGACATTGTAGATGAGAAAAATGAGCTAGAGGGCAAAGGGATTGAAAGAAATGAAACTGGCGAGAGAGTCAGACGAAGAGGGGAATAAAGGGAGATGGAGGGTTAATACTTTCCAAAAAAAAATTGAACTCCCGCTAAAAATTTCAATCCTGCTTTACTTTGGCATTTTGGCGCTTCGGTTTTATTTTGAATTTAAATGAACTCCCGCCTCTTGCTGTGTCTAAAGGTTGGGTAATTCATTGAACTCCCGCCGCATATTTCAATAATTCCCAATACAATTTTTTTAGTGTGGTCCATGATGTTCAATGTTCAAATGTCCATCTTTCTTTTTTTTCATCCACATTCTTTTACAATGAATTACGAATTTTTCATTCGTTAAATGTAGTCAAGTTAGTTGACCAAAAAAATATCGGCAAAATAATAAATTTGTAAGAAGAATACGTAGTTGGGATGATTGGGTTAATAAATTAGTCAACAAAAATAATCTATTTTAGTTAATTTGGAGAATAATTATATTTTTAATCAAATGAAATATAATTATTTTACATAAAAACATACTCTTATATTAGTCTAATAAGAATTTATTAATTAATATAAGCTTTTATTAAACATTTATTTGTTACTTATACAAGTTTTCCTCAAAACATACTCTTATAATAGTATAATAAGAATTTATTAGTTAGTATAAGGTTCTGTTAAACATTTAGTCGTTACTTTTACGAGTTTTCCACAAAACATACTCTTATAGTAGTCTAATAAGAATTTATCAGTCAATATAAGGTTTTATTAAACAGTTATTCGTTACTTATATGAGTTTTCCTCCAAACATACTCTTATAGTAGTCTAATAAGAATTTATTAGTCAATATAAGGTTTTATTAAACATTTTTCGTTCTTTATATGTGTTTTACTCAAAACATACTCTTATATTATTCTAATAAGAATTTATTAGTTAATATAGGGTTTTATTAGTTACTTATATGAGCTTTACTCAAAACACAGTCTTAGAGTATTCTAATAAGAATTTATTAGTTAATATAAGGTTTTATTAGTTACTTATACGAGTTTTCCTCAAAACATACCCTTATAGTATTCTAATAAGAATTGATTACTCAATATAAGGTCTCATTAAACATTTATTTGTTACTTATTTGAGTTTTTTCTCAAAACATACTGTTATAGTATTCTAATAACAAGTTATTAGTTAATATAAGGTCTTAATAAACATTATTAGTTAGTTATATGAGTTTTCCTCAAAACATACTCTCATAATATTCTAATAAGAATTTATTACTTAAGATAAGGTTTTATTCAACACTTATTAGTTACTCATATGAGTTTTCCTCAAAACATGCTTTTATATTATTCTAATAAGAATTTATTACTTAATATAAGTTTTTATTAAACATTTATTTGTCACTTATATGAGTTTTCCTCAAAACATACTCTTATGGTGTTCTAATAGGTATTTATTATTTAATATAAGATTTTATTCAAAATTTATTAGTTACTTATATGAGTTTTCATCAAAACATACCCTTATAGTATTCTAATAAGAATTTATTACTTAATAAAAGGTTTTATTCAACACTTATTAGTTACTTATATGAGTTTTCCTCAAAACATACTCTTATAGTATTTTCGTAAGAATTTATTAGTTACTATATGATTATGTTCAACAACTATTAGGTACTTAAATGAGTTTTCCTCAAAACTTACTCTTATAGTATTCTCATAAGAATTTATTAGTTAATTTAAGGGTTTATTAAAATTAGTTACTTATATGAGTTTCCTCAAAACATACCCTTATAGTATTCTAATAAGAATTTATTACTTAATATTAGGTTTTATTCAACACTTATTAGTTACTTGTATGAGTTTTCCTCATAACATACCCTTATAATATTCTAACAAGAATTTATTAGTTAATATAAGATCTTATTAAACTTTTATTAGTTACTTATATGAGTTTACTCAAAACATACCCTTATAGTATTCTAATAAGAGTTTATTACTTAATATAATGTTTTATTAAACATTTATTAGGCACTTATATGAGTTTTCTCAAAACACACCCTTATAATATTCTAATAAGAATTTATTAGTTAATATAAGATCTTATTAAACTTTTATCTGTTACTTATATGAGTTTTCCTCAAAACATACCCTTATAGTATTCTAATAAGAATTTATTACTTACTATAATGTTTTATTAAACATTTATTAGTCACTTATATGAGTTTTCCTCAAAACATACCTTTATAATATTCTCATAAGAATTTATTAATTAGTTAATATATATTTTTTTCAACACTTGTTAATTTATATAAAAAAAATTTCATAGGCATATTTGGGTCAGTCAATGGGCCAATCGGGGAAAACATAGTTATATTTGGGCTGATTTAGCCACAGATTCAATCGTCGCTAAATCACCACTTTATTCAATGGGCTGAGATAAGATAATTGGGCTTTCAATAGCTTCTAATGGGTCGAGCCTAGAAATTTTGGGAGAGTTTGTACCCGGATTTAGCCACGGATTGAGTGTCATCGGATAGCTCATTCATGATATATATCCGGCCCGCCTACAATTAGTGACCCAAGGCCCACTCACCACATATGTTCATTTGATTTCCGATTATTAATAGCCATGGATTTAGCGACGGATATTGTGTTGTGGCCATATCAGCGTCGAAAACAGCCACGACAGTCCTATTCGTGGCTACGTTCGTGGCTATTTACTGACACTGACACATATCGAGCCACAAAATCAGCTACGGACATCTGGGTCGTTGCTAATAGCCACGAATATTTTGGCATGTCATACCAGGATGAGTATTAGCCACGAATATAGCCAAGGTCAGGAACAGTCGTGGCCAATGTCATTGCTAATGGCCACGAATGCAGGGTCGCCTATAATTCGTGGCTAACCATCTGTAGCTATTTCCTGTTTTTTTAGTAGTGTTATTTCCAACAAGTCAAGTGGGAGAAATATTCATCTTGAATAGGTTCAGGATGAAGAGCAACAAACTCAACAACATGATGACATAGATGATTTCAAGGATGAGTTGATGGTTTTGGAAGGCTTAGGGCCCCAAATCATCCAAGAACCGGAACAAGAGGATCCACAAACAGTTGTGGAAACTGTTCCAACTCCAGTTGTTGAACCAGTTGAACCTAGGGGTGGCCACGGGTCACGGGTCGACCCGTCACCCGCCGGGTCGTACAGGTCGGTAACCCGGCGGGTGCGGGTTCTCAGGTCAAAAGGTCAAGGCGGGTTACGGGTTAGGGTTAGGGTTAGGGTCAGGAGTTTGAAAACCCACTGACCCGACGGGTCAAACCTACTTTTTTGAAAGATTAAGCCGTTGATGTAGTGGACCCCAACGAGAGATTTGTTTTTAAAAATGTAGCCGTTGTGCAACGGCTAGCTCAACCCAAAATGCCTATAAGATCTTGTCTCCTTGGTTCATTTCATTTCATTACAATCATACATTTCATTTCCGTAATAACGTTATCATGTCCGATCAATCCGTGACTTTGTTCCAAAACCATTTCGACAAGGTCGAGCTAGGTCTGGGGAAGGTCGATGCGGTTCGTCGTCATTGCGATCACAAGTTCAAGGTTACGAGAGGCGCCAGTTACGAAAATCTAAAGCTTCATATAACGAGGAAGCATCCCGACAAGATGCAGATCTAAGGAGGTTCGGGCTCGGCCTCGGGTGACTATGTGTCTAGGTCGTCTAGGCTCTAGCCGTGCAGGTGTGTCGTGTGTGAAGTGTGAGTGTGAGTGTGTCACACTGTTAGAGACTTAGTGTTAGTGTCATGTACTCATGTACTGATTAACTGATGAACTCATGTGTGTGTCAGTGTGTGTGGTGTCGAATGTCGATGTACAAGTAATCGCGGTTTTGATTTTCGAACCGTATTACGAGTGACATAATGACATGAAATAAACTGAATATTTGTAAAACCTAGTAAAAAACCAGTAGGCTACGAAGCTCAAGTGCAAAACCATCTGTAAAATTTAAAAAAAATAGGGGCAATGTTCAAAATTCCAATGGTCGACCCGCCGTTGGACCCGCCGGGTCGAACGTTGCCCAACGGTCGATTTGCTCCTTTTTCCTCCCGATTTCGGCTATAAATAAGCCTTACCACCCTCCCATTTCACTCACACCTCAACAAGACAACAACCATCTCCTCTAATTTAGTAATTTCTAATCTCATCTCAATCTCTGTAACCGCTCTGTATTAAGGCCCACGGCGTGATGAGCGGCAGGATAAGCGAATCCAGTGTCCAAGGCCCGCGACACGATGAGGAGGAGGGCGAATCCAGTGTCCAAGACCCGCGATAAGAAACACACATGCACGCTCTTGAGTGTGGACCAATTTCGGGCCGCTACATTCACATGCTGGTTCACAAAGCACCCGAGGGATGAAAACAGTTGTGACGTCAGTTGTAACTTCTGCGGGACGGTCTTTAGGCACCCGAAGGGAGGAGGATATGGGAACTTCAATGGTCATATCCAATTAAAACCTCCAGAGAAACTAGCCTTGACCAAACATTTGTAAATTTATTATTTTATGTTCTTTCTCACTTAAAATATCGACATTAGTAAGTTAACACTTGATTTTGATTTTTTTTCCTGCGTTTATTTACGTTTCATGAAAATAATACCCGGCGGGTCGACACGCCGGTTAACTGACGGGTTTCGACCCGTCGACCTTGGAACCCGCCGGGTGACCTGAATCCGCCAACCCGTGGGATTCCCGGGTTAGGATTCGGGTCACCATTCCCTGACCCTTGACCCAGCGGGTTGAACACGTCGATCCGCCGAGTCAGACCCGTGGCCACGCCTAGTTGAACCCACTCGTAGATCAGATAGGCCAAGGGTACAACCAAGACGTTATAATGATTTCATCTTGAATGTAAACGTTGATGTTCTTCTGTTAGAACATGATGAGCCTAATACCTATAAGCAAGCAACGACGGGTCCAAACTCCAAGAAATGTCTTTAGGCCATGAGATCCGAAATGGATTCAATGTTTGAAAATCAAGTGTGGGACTTGATAGATTTGCTAGATGGGGTAAAACCCATAGGGAGCAAATGGCTTTCAAACTCAAGACAGATAAGGATGGAAATGTATCTGTATACAAGGCAAGATTAGTTGCCAAAGGTTTTAAACAGATTCATGGTATAGACTATGGTGAGACCTTTTCACCAGTTGTCATGATAAAATCCATTAGGGTAATCCTTGCTATTGCCGCATATTATGATTTTGAAATTTGGCAAATGGACGTAAAAACCGCCTTCCTGAATGGATTCTTGGAAGAGGATGTGTACATGACACAACCAGAGGTTTTTGAAGATCCAAGTGATGCTGGGAAGGTATGCAAGCTTAAGAGGTCTATATATGGACTTAAGCAAGCATCCAGGAGATGGAACTTTCGGTTTGATGAAAAGATCAAAAAGTTTGATTTCATAAGATGCGAAGAGGACCCTTGTGTATACAAGAAGTTTAGTGGGAGTAAAGTGGTCTTCCTAGTCTTGTATGTGGATGACAAACTACTTATTGGAATGACATTCTGATGCTGGAGTCCATTAAGGAATGACTAAAGAAATGTTTCTCAATGAAAGACTTTGGGGAGGCATGTACATATTTGGAATAAAGATATATAGAGATAGATCTAAGAGATTGATTGAATCAAGGAACTTATATATAGATAAGATTCTTAACAGATTCAATATGCAAGATTCCAAGAAAGGGTTTTACCTATGTCATGGTGTGTACACGACCTGATGTTGCATTTGTTTTGAGCAGCTGTAGCAAATACCAATCGATTCCATGAAAGGCACACTAGTGTGCAGCTAAGAACATCCTGAAGTTTTTGAGAAGAACCAAGGATGATTTCTTAAGGGTGATGACAAGTTGATTGTACATCTTATGAGGAAGTATCACCTTATTTGACATTAAGATGTGTAAGGTGCATACATATGACAATATTGCAAATCCATTGACGAAGCTTATGCCTAACCCAAGCATGATGGTCACACTAGGGCTAAGGGTCTCAAACACATTGGAGAATAACTTTGAGATTGCTTTCTATTACATTTTATGTTGAGAGTGTTATACAATAAGTTTATGTTCGACTTAATATATATGATATTTCATCCTTATTTATATATATTTTTGAATAATGATAAATAAAATGTCCAAATAATTCCTAGTTCGCAAATGGGCTTATCTTAAGTGTTCTGGTAAATGAAACCCCATTAAGTGAAATGCAGTTATGAATTATCGCAAGTTCGTAGTCTGAAATCATCAACTTGGACATAGGTGATTTTATTAATGACTATATTGTAAGTTGACTCATAGCGCCAGGTTTTATGGGCTATAGGGACATGGAGATGTCTAGTCAATTACATATATATGTATGGATGATACATATAGGACAGACCCACCTTAAGACTCTACAAAAGGGATTGCAGAGTTTTAAGTGAAACCATGATTAGTAGATTCCTCAGACATGAGTATGTTATGGTCTCTCTTGATGATTGGTATTTCTTTGACACGGCTAAACGTTTTCCGTAATAGGGAGTTATAAAGGTCGTAGTTAGGATTGCCAAAAGTTGAGTGGGAGTCATAGTCATACAAGACTGGAGATGTCCTCCTTCTTCATGCATGTTGTGATGCATTGAAAAGGAATGGTGTCTAGGCCACTTGAAGAGCAAGAACTGAAAATGCATGGCCATGCTCGGATGGATTATTTGTAATCATCTGTTTATTTGACAGTTCGAACTCGGAGTTCAAGAAACATATTTGATAATAGATATGAATGTCACCATATCATCAAAAAAGACATTAAGAGACACGGGTATCTTATATTGCACACTTGTTTAAGGACAAGTGGGAGATTGAAGGAATTGTGTCCTTTAATTTGATGTACAATGACTAAACATGGAATATGATGATTGATAGAGATATACAATTCGGTTATTTTAGAAGTCGCAGTGATTTGCTAGAAGTCAACTACGATTAATTGAGTTAAATGGTTTAAGTCCATGACTATTATAAACGGGTTCTATAAGGTCACACACTTTGAATTGACGAACTAGATCAACGAGATTGATGGTTTATTAATATATATGTGATATATTATTAATAAGAAATAATATTTATTTATGAAATAAATAATTAAGAAACTTACTCAGAGATTGATTGGTGAAATTAATCAACCGGGGGTTACACTTTCTTTCTTAAATTCTATACGTACGTTGGGATGACCTCCCACATTCTCCTAATTACTACCTTTGCTTAAGGCCTTAATACGGGGCAAGAGGCTTAGAAAATTAGTGATGAAAAAACACAATAGCTTTTGTGTGAAGAAAGACAAAAGGGTTTTGCCAATTTTGTTAGGAACAAAAGGAGGTACGTACTAAATAACTAGAAGTGGGGCAAGCGAGTTGCTATTTTTCAAGGAATCAAAGTGTTGATTTGCCAACCATCATCATAGCAATACGATTGCTAGTCTTTCGACCTTCGTCCTAGCAGTCGAAGGCAAAGGAAATCTAGACACCGGGTTCGAGTGGATTAATTAGAGAAGTCACGCTTGGGGCTTTTGATCTCTTCCGATTCCATTCAGATTCGATCCGGTTCACGCATCAACATGTATCTCCTATTAACAATGATTGATCTATCGTTTATGCATGAAGATCCTTACGATTAGATGTTTAAATATGATCTGAAATTTCGCTTAACGCATCTATTATCCTTCAGTTTTTTCCTCAGGTATTCGTTTTGCTTTTGTCTCTGTTAGGGAGATTAGATGAATTTGTTCATTTTTAGAGAAGGAGCTAATGTCAGTCCAGAATGTGAGTTTTCCAATGCCCCTAGAGTTCCAGGTGCATATTTTCATTTAATAGTAGTTTTTGTGTGGCGATCACAGGTATAATCCCAATACCATTGCTTTTGTCTAAGAATTTGTAGTTATTTTGGTTAGCTTGATTTGCATAGATAATATAAGCTTTGTATGGTGATTTGGTTGATGAACAGATAATCTTGCTAAAATCATTGTCTAAAAAAATTTATATAAGTACTTGTAGACTTGTTGTATTATTTCGAAAGGTCTCATCGTTTTAGTAGTGCATGTGGTATACAATTTGTTGTTCGGAGCACGAGTTATTGTGACTGTTCCATAGTATGATTTTCCAATAAACATGTACATTATTACATCCTCTAGATGTGTTGGAAAGCTTGTAACGACAAGAGGGGACCATAAACTTGGATGATGCACAACTAAATTTTTTGCCCTACAAAAAAAACATGTAGGTAGGCTATGATGTATACACAATAAGATGTGTTGCATGAGTGGTGTCCTCCACGATAATTTTGGCTGATTTTGGCCAGAGAATTGAAGCAACATACCCAACAAATTACTTCTGCACAACTCATGAGATAGGATCGTATCTGTATTGGCATCAAATGGATGATTTACAATTAAGGAATAAGAGTTAAAGGTAGACATTTTTTTTGATTGATGAACTAAAAATCACATTGCCATGTTGAAATAATATACCGGAGGAGCTGAAATTCTTTCGGATAGTGGCTATTCTTATATTATTCAAGAACACATTGGATAGCCTGATAATGCAAATCCTGAGACCCAAGAAGTGCAAAAATCGGTTTGACAATCCCATAGTGGGAGGTGGACATAAAACGTGTATACTTTTGTTATACATACAAACATTTGTTTAAACTTTGAGAAGCATTAAAATGATATCCCGCCAATAAAGTACAATTAGATCTATTCCAATTAATATTACAAAATAGATAGATGTATAGACATAACTTAGAAAGCTGATTAACTAGGAGATTGAACACCTGAACCCAATAGATAAACCAACCTAGATTATCAACCAGGCCATCTCCAAGATCAATACAATTCAATAGGTACATCAACAAGCAAGACTTGAAGGTCACAATAGAGATATACCTAAGTCCCTTCAGCCGGGGCGATGGAGGAGTGAAACCATTCAGGCCACTCAAGAATTTTCTAGTTTCAGTATTCGCAAAGTCCTCTGCTCCAAGTCGCTCCGAAAGACGCCAAACCAAGGGTGTGTCAGCCGGAGCAACTAAGATGGAGGACTTGTGGTCATCAGCTTGGTTACGCCAGATAGAGTGCCAAAGCTTCAGAGCCTTGGTGAGAATTATACTCTTCATCATCGAAAATAAATGGAGTAGCCATAGACATGACTACCCCAATCATCCCCGAAGTAGTATTGTTGAGGAGTGGAGCCAAAGCTGCAATCCCCTGCTTACCCTTTGTAGTGTCTCTTTTAAAACAATCACTTTATCCTCTTCCGGGCAAGTCAGCCCAACAATTTTGTTTGTTTTAACGGTAAAGGACAGGAAATGAAATTGTAGACAAGGAAAATATATACGGAATTTTCGCCAAATGACCCTGAGATTAAGGCTAATTCGCGTGATATACGAAAGTTTGACATATTTCACCAGATGCCCCTAAGGTTTCCATTTTTTTCGCCAAATACCCCTGAGGTTTTCATTTTTTCGCCAAATGCCCCTCTGTTGAATTTGTTAACATTTTTTATTAAAAATAAAAAGAAAAAAAAATATTATTTCATTATTATTTTTGTAAGGTATTATTTGCACAATATTATTTAATTATGGTAATTACATTTTTTAACCAATGGAATTAATTCAAAACTTTTTTTTTGATAAAGTTAAAAGTAACTATACAATATTATTTCATTATGTATTAATTACATGATATCATTTCATGCTATTTTTTTAAACAATGGGATTAATTCAAAACTTTTTTTATAAAAAAAAATACACAGTTCTAAATATACGAATTCTTTTTTTTTTCAGAGCAACCAGTCTCTCTCTTTGTGTGTATATATATATTAGACCTGTCAAAACATGACCCGACCCGAAAAACCCGACCCATACGCCCGGTAATTTTACGGGTTCAAACCCGGTGTTTTAGACCCGGGACCCGAAATCGACCCGAACCCGAATTACCCGGAACTTTTAGGGTCAAGACCCAGTGACCCGGTGGGTCAAAACCAACCCGGTGAGTCAACACCATCTAGACGCCATACAAGCACCAGATTGACCGTACACAGATTCGTCATGCAATTGTATTCGTTAAAGTCAGTCATAAGTTAAATAACTTATATATATATATTATAATTATAGTATGTTTAGAACATTTATTTATATAAATATGATTTTTTATGCTTAAAATATTAATATAATATTATTATAATAATAATATTATAAATTTAATTATAATATTATTATTTAATTTAATTTGACATATTTATATTACAATTTAATTTTGATATTATTTTAATATTTTTAAAAAGTCTTCAAAAAGTTCGAGGTTTTTGACCCGGTGGGTCGACCCGAACCCGGAACAAACCCGGTTTGGCTCGACCCGGAATGACCGGTAACCTGATTGATCCGAAACCCGATTTACCCGGGACTCGAATGACCCGAACCCGAACCCGACCCGAATGACCCGTTTGACAGGTCTAATATATATAATGAAAAATATTTTTTTATATAATAATATTAATTTTTGGAATTTCACCCAATCAACCTAATCTACATAAATTTTCAAATAATAAAATTTTTAAACATTTATTAACCAATGAGATTTATCTATTGTAATTGTTAAATGAGAAATATTTTTGCTTAGATGACATAATCATTTTAAATTTACAATTTTCTCCCAATCAACTGAATCTAGAAAAAAAATCAAACTAATAAAATTTGTACATGTTTCTTTCATTAATCTACTTATATCTAAATATTAAATAATAAGCATTTTTATTAGGTGTTATAACCACATTTATTTTAGGATTTTAACCCAAACAACATATTTTACTTAAATCTTAAACTCATGTAATTTTTACACATTTTTCATAAATATTTTTTTACTATTTTTTACTTAATTATCAAATCAATTTTTTTTGTATTTTATGTTAATGTTTGATAATAGTTTATTTAAATTTTTCATAGTAATTTTTGATACTTACAAAATTTTATTTTTATTATCTAAACAGAAAAATATGCACCATGTTGCGGGAATTGTACTAATTTTCAATAAAAAATGGTATCAAATTCGACAGAGGGGCATTTGGCGAAAAAATGAAAACCTCAGGGGCATTTGGCGAAAAAAAATGAAAACCTTAGGGGCATCTGGTGAAATATGATAAACTTTTATACACCATGCGAATTAGCCTTAACCTCAGGGACATTTGGCGAAAATTCCGAAATATATAACAAACCAAATGCCTTTCTCTTGGAGTGCCTTTTAACTTCTTCCACACAATCGCTTTTCTCTTCTGCTTTTTGACTCCCATGAGCTTGGAAGAAGCAGCAGCCTTTGCACCATCATAGAGGACCGAAAACTCTGGCTCCATGGGTGATTTGCCTTTGTCAGCCTCAGGGGAATCCATCAGCCAAAACAAAGGAGAAAGGTAGAGAGTATTCAAAAGATATTTAAGTAAATCTGGTTGAAGAAGAGAGGGAGGAGAGGAGTAAGTACAAACCTCCCAATTAATAGTGCATAAAAATGTTGTACATACATTATTATTCATCAGAGACGAGGGCATTTAATCCATGCTGTACGAAATTTCAGATAACACATCAACTAGATCATAGCTGAGCTCTCGCAACTACAATAAGAACATGACAAACGCTAACTGAATAAATAGCATCTCTATGGATCAGATGACCCATTTAGGACCCGATCTAGAACTGAGGCTTGTTTTCGAGCAGCAAGCGATCAAGTGCCAAGGAGCGGTGAAATCTCAGTAGACCTCCACATGCCACTGCTTGTTCTTCTTCAGCTGTGAAAGCTTCGCATCCCAGCTTTCCCCTCTCTCCTCAGCCACCCTCTTGAGCGTATCTTGGATCCCAGGCATCATGCCCTTTAGACCGCAGAAGTAGATGTGTGCACCGTTGTCTAGGAGCTTGAAGATCTCATCACTGTACTCCTCGATCTTGTCCTGAACATACATTTTCCCACCCTTCTTGTTTTTCTGCTCTCTACTGAGGGCCTTGTCATACCGGAAGTTATCTGGATATTCGCGAAGATAATTGGAGAATTCCTCGTCGTAGAGGAGACTATCGATGTTGGCCACCCCGAGGAACAGCCAAGCTAGTCCACCGAACTTGAATGTTGGGGTGTTCTCCATGAACATGCGTCGGAGGTAGCCCCTAAATGGAGCCACACCAGTGCCTGTTCCAATCATAATGTGGGTCGCATTCGGATCATCTTCAGGTAAAAGCATGATCTTACCAGATGGACCTGAAAAAGTTATTCAGAGTATGATCGAAATCAGGTTCTAGAAAACTCTGGCCATCTGCTCAAAATGGTGTACATAATGGCAGAACTGTAAATAAAATGCATCAGTCGATGAATCAAATGAGTTTTCTTATAATGATATAGGAAATATGGAAATTAATCAACCTGCAGGGCAACTTTGTCTGAATTGGTAAACACAAAACAAGGGCAACTTTGTGGGGAAACACAAAACAACATAGCCCATTATCGACCCAGAAGAATTTCCATTACTAACAAAATGCAACAATTTGTACAAAAACTAGGTGGCAGATGTTTCATAAGCAACATTATAACTACACCCGTAATCATACCAATTTCTATAAAACAAGATAGATTTTAGCCTGCTAATGAACTGCTAAGTGGTGCCTTAGTGCCTTCAGTTTAACTGAAGCACGCAGAATATTTTCAACCTCGCCCATGACTTAGTTTCATAGGTAATCATTGATGTAATTTGTCCAAAAGAAAACCTTACCAGCAATTTGGATCTTGTCTCCTGGCTTGGAATTGCAGAGGAAATTACTGCAAATGCCATTCTTTGAAGGGTCTTCTTTCCCAGTCTCAGGATCATAGTAAACAGCCCGGCGGACACACAAACTTGCTGTCCTTCCATCAAAATAGTCCCCGTACCTTGTAGATGCAATGGAATACAGACGAACATTGTGGGGGTTACCTGGCTTTTTTGGGTTCTCACCCTGTTAAAGTGTTATCAAAGAATCAGATACCCAAAAAAAACAAGAACCAAAGAAATCTTCAGGTCAAACAATAGAATGGTCAATTTCACCAGCAACATCAACACCACAAAAAAGAAAGAAAAAGCAGAATGTTGGTAAATTAATGCATTCAATTTCTTTTCTCCACTAATTGAACATCAACTGAGTTACGTGCATAATGATAGGTGTGTACAAAACAAACACAATGGTAGTGAAGATAACATTTGTACAATGGCACTGGATTTGCTATTCTGAATCATTTTGTATTTTTTTGTTAGGTTATGTAAAAGCCTACTTTTACACCTTGTTATACTATTAATGTTAGGTTATGCTATATGCATTACGTTTTGTTGCCTAGGCCACATTTCTAGGTTACTTTTGCATGTTGGTTTCCTCTTTTCCTGTATTAATATAGGGCCCTACCTGGTGTGCTCCAACAAGTCTGCGTGCTTGCTTGGACACACCTTTCTCGAAGTTTTGATGGTATGGCTCTTTGAGGCTGCACCCTTGAAGGACATACCTATTATTTTGTTTTTGGTTTGTATGGCTCTAAGGGTCTGTGTATCCTTGGTGCATACTTCTTTTGATATATTTCTTGATGCTTTGTTTGTATCGTGAAGGCCTGCGCGCTAGATGGAACATACCCTTGTTTTTTTTTTTTTTGGTTTTAGCCTTGTGTTTCGTTGGGGACTACCTGCGTGTAGGCTCCTTGAGGCACAAGCTCGCTTGTAGGGATCCTTAGTGATCCTTCCTCATTCTTTCTATTTATTTACATGAATCCAACCCCCCGTGGGGGGTTGTTCCTTAAAAAAAAAGTATTTTTCCTACACAGATTTTTCTCCAATCCCCTCTCTTTTACTAACAGGTATCAAAGCTTTAGGTGTTATTCCTGAGCCTTTTAATTTTTTTTTTCTTGAAGGATGCAACCTTCATTACTGAATCTTTCAAGAGATCTGAATCCTCATTTCAGATCTATAGGTTTGTTCTACAACCTTCATTGCTGAGAATAAAACCTCTTACCAGCTCGAGATTTGTCCTTCCTTTTTCAGCCTTCATTGCTGAATTTTTTTCAAGGATTTCATCCTTCAGTGATGTATCTTCATCCTTTCTATGGCATCATTTGCCCACTTATGGTTCCTTCAAATAACGGTAGTGAAGTTTGTTGTTCTGAATCTTGTTGATTTCGGTGCTTTATCGGGCTTATTCTAGTGTTCGGTCCAACAACCTTGTATAAGCAATCGCCATTTTCAACTACAATCAGCCTCATTCATCCATGCTTAGCTTATCTCGAAGGCCTCCTTTCAAGATGGTATAGAGGGAGAACGTTGGATTTTTCAAGAGCTTTCTTCGAAGTGGGAATTAAAGATCTAAAACCCAACTTGAGGGGGAGTGTTGGATATACTATTCTGAATTATTTTCTATTTTGTTTGTTAGGTTATGTAAGCCCACTTTTAAGCTTTTATATTCAGCTATTAATGTTAGGTTGTGCACTTGTGCTATATGAATTAGACCATCTTCAACCCTAAGGTACCTCTTCTATATTATTTTTTCTCTCTTCATAATATTTTGACACCTCATTTATTTTTCCTTTTAAATAATTTTCCACTTTATCAACCTCTTTCTTTAAGGTTTTCATATTTTTACTCCACAATCATGAATTTACCTCATCCTTCTTTTTTTCTCATTTATCTATATCCACCATATAGTTTTCACCAATCATAATATTATTAATTAAATAAAAAACATAAAAATAAATAAAGCATCAATTTTTGCAAATGCTCCAATGCACTCTTTACCTCACCACACCAAGGTAACCCCTTCTCTCCCTTTACCTTAAAGTTTTGCCTGCAATCATGGGGTTACCTTATTGTTACCTTAAGGTAATGAAAACCCTTAGTTGTGGATGCTCTTAGGATTTGTTACCTAGGCTACTTTTATGGGTAACTTTTGTCTTTTGGGTTACTTCTTTTCTGTATTTATAAAAGGCTCTACCATTGTAATTGATGATTCAGAACTTCTCTTTTGCAAGTCTAAATAAGTAGTTTTCCTACACAGATTTTTCTCCTCTTCCCCTCTCACTTTTACTAACAAGTGAAACTCTTGCCATGCTAATACATTTCAATTCATGGATTAACACCGAGACAGAGTAATAATATCAATCCAGGGTTTGTCACACTATGATGAAACAAAAAAAATATATCCCACATCAATGATAAACAAAATCTTAAAGTCCAGTATGGCAGCATATTAAAAAAATAAATACTTCTTAGCAGAGGAACGGAATCCAAAACCAATTTATACACAGCAAGAAACAAGGTACATATAATAAGAAACAAGAAAGATGACTAACCGGAGGGATAACACCATAGCTCTGCCCTTCCCAATAGGGTACGTTGCCACCGTGATCAATCACTATGTGACAAGTCTCTCCTGGAGCTGTTGGGCCAACAATTCTCTCAACTGACACAATTGTCGCTGTATAAGGTTCCTTGGCCTTGTACAAATGCATTGGGGGCTCTTTGGTAGCTTCGAGTTCAAGAGGCGTCACATCAACTTTAGGCGAGATGGACTGCTGAACAGACATGCAAACTATAGGCTCCTTTCTTAGTTGCAAACTCCTGGCTTTTGAGCTTAATGCAATTCCAGACGTCCATAGCTTATTGTGGAAGCTCACATTGCGAGTCTGAAAAGGAATGACAAAAGTTTTACACTAGTATGGCAAACATGCTATATGGACAGAAGTGCAGCTGAAGATTCTCCACCCTCATTGAAGTACTAGAAATTAAATTTAGAAGGAAAACATTTACTCCTCATGTTACAATGCAATGAAATCAATATGTGGTGAGAATCATGCACAAGGTGTCATTTTTCACAAAACCATTTATCAAAAACAAAATTACATTTAACCGCCTATTATATTTTATCCGTAAATCTACCTCCGACCAAAATACCACCTATTTCACCCTATTTGAAAAATTAGAAAGGGTGTAAAATGTCAAAATACACCTCATTTATATATATATAAAAAAAAACAATTTACCTATTAATCAGACATATTCTAGACATTTTAAGCTTCTTCTTATCGTTTTCACTAATGGCAACACGGGTCTAGGAATAACGGGAAATGAACTGCAATCGTATTTATAATGGCATAAACGGTGATTAACGTATAAGGCGTGGTTGTGTAATTGTGTGTAGTTTACCCAAATAAAGAAGACAGTGGATATGAAGAGAAATGATGAAGAGGTCAATAGCATAGGACAAAATCTGGACCAAAAAAAGGGTGTTTTCATGATATAAATTACAAATCACATAAAAATTTAGGGGCCCAGTAAATACGTCAAACAAGAAATTCAAAGATCATGCGAGCTCAATTTATAGCGAGAAAAATTAGAGGTCATAATCAAGTAAAATCGATCGATCAAACCGAGGAAAGCACCTGGAACGCGGAAGTTTTGAGAGAGCAATCACTTCCAACTGGAACAGCAATTGCAGCAACCTAAAAACCCAAAAAATAAACCAAATAAAAATTCTAGAATGATAAATACAGGACGGAACTACCAATTTCGATGTTCGTATAAGAAACTAGAGATGACAAAACTCACCTGGGAGACGGCCGAATGCGCCATTGCTAAGTCAATGGAGCAGCTTCAAGGTGTTCGGAGAGAAAGAGATCGGAGGAGACAGATCGAGCGAGGGGGGTTTAAATAGAAGGGAGTGAAGACCGATCGGAGTGGGCCTTTGGGAAGAGGGAAAGGGCAGTCGCGATGGCTGCAGAGGGATTAAGGAATTAAAAAAATGGTATGAAAATGGCCTTTGCTGTTTGCCATTTTACTGCTTTGATAAGGCCTCTAGTGACCTATGCTCAACCCCAATAGACACCCCTAATCATATTCATCTACCCTGAAGAAGTTTTTCATAAAAAGTGGTTAATTTAGGCAAAACAACAATTAAGTTGAGTCCTATTAAAAAAAAAAACATAAAGTCTATTGACAAGATAAAAATATCTATTGACAATATAAGTATTATTAAATTGCATCTAAATCCTATTAAATTTTAGAAAATAGTTACAAATCCAATCAAGAACTAAACAAAAACTCTTTAGCCTGAACCCTTTTTTGCCGGCCTAGATGGACTATTGTTGAGAACTCTTGAATAATTCATATGCTTAATTTTTATAAGCACAACATAACCAAATAATTTCATACCTTTCCAAGCCCCATTACAACCTCGCCGAATGGAGTCTTCTTTGAAGTCTTCCGTTGAGCGAAAGTCCTTCTGATGGTTCTTATTGCATCTACATAATTGGTTGCGAAGTGGATTATTATAAATTGCAATCTTTATGAGTTTGTATATGGAATTGAGTTGAGAGTTGATCTTCATAGCCTAAACAGATTGAGAGTTGAGTGCAAACACATTATCCCTGTGAGGTTGGATCAAAATTGCATATGCCTATGGACCGCTCAAATATGTGCTATGACGTTAAATTCATTTGCTTTGCTTTGCTACCACTTATGATGTTGCTTTTGACAAGGGCGAAGTCTTGAAGGGTGTGTTGTAGGTGTTGGTTACTGTTTGATTATTGCTTTAGGACAAGCAAGTCTAAGTATGGGGTGTTTTGATGTACTTGTAGTCCTTTTTATTGCATCTTTTTACTTCATATTCCATTTAAAAATAATGCAAATTTGTGTAAAATGAGCTAACGTGTAAGAAATAGAGTTTGCACAAGTTTTGGTCTAATTATATAGGAATTGGAGCGGAATCGGAATCAAAATGAAGAAGCCAAGTAAAGCTGAAAAGAGGTTGATATCGACCTATCTGGTCGATATCGATTGAAGACTCGACATAGACCCTGAGTGTTGAGACAGACCAAGAAGACCAGCAAAGGAGAGCACTCGATATAGAGTAGAGGGAGTCGATATCGACTATGCCCCAGAAATCGAGTAGAGTGGAACCTGTCGAGCAAAAACAAAGAGGTCGAAATCGACTAATCTGGTCGATATCGACTAGATTTTGACACGGATTGGGCGCGCTTTTCGAGACGTGGACTGCAAGTCTATCAACTAAAGCCACGGTTTATCCTCTATTTTAGATAAGATTATGTCTTAAGGGTGATTTCCTTTTTACCCTAAGATCGTTATTAGTTATTTTAGATATTTACCTAAATAAAAGATTTATCCTACTTGTTTGGATAAAGTTTAGATAGAAGATAGGATCTGCTTTCCTCGGATAGCGAGGATTAGTAGCCTATAAATAAAGCCCTAGGGGGCTGGTTTTTATTCATTCCACAACACAACAGCAATAGAAGTAGAGTTAGAGAGAAGCTTTAGGGTTTAGCGTTTGCGAGAGCCGATGTTGGATTGTAAGGTTTCAGAGTTTTAATCAATGCAAGTTCTTTTCTTTCAATCAATGGAGTCTTATGCGATGAAGAGAGAGTAGTTTCCCAAAGCTTCAAAGGTCAAGGTGAGCCTGACGTTAGCCATGCGTGTTTAAGGTGAGTACTTGATGTTGATATCGTTGTGTCTATATCATCTCCTACGATTCTATGTTTAGTCCTTATCGCAAGAAAAGGGATTCATGCTAACAACTTGAGTTATAAACATAAAATTGGTAGAGAAAATTAGGTTTATTTGCAAGAGTATTCCTAAGAGTTGGTGTACAGCGAAAGCTTGTCCCTCGGGTGAAATAGCACAATTGTTCGTCTTATTTGCCTTATTGCATGCATAGGTTAATGTTGTGGTAAACCCTAGCCCTAGGAGTTGCCTTTTATATATTTGAATCACATAAAAATCTGTTCTTTATTCTGTTCATTGCTCCTCTTTCATCCTATTCGTCTCCGGCCATCTTTGCCGACCAATTAACGTTTCTGCAGGAACTAGTCGATTTCGACCACTATAGTCAATATCGACCACTATAGTCAATATCGACCACTTTGCCCCAGATCGACGGTTTTCTGAGTCGATCCCGATCTTCCTGCAGTTGCTGTTTGAGGTCGATTTCGAGTAACCCACTCGATATCGACTACCTTGTATCGACTAACAGTCTTCTAAGCCAGGTCGACTCGTTTGCCGACATCGATATCAACCACGTTAGTCGATATCGACTGCTTTTTTATCTCTGCAGGTTTTCTGTTGCAGTAGAAATCGACATCCAAGGTTGACGTCGAGTCCTTTGCTCGAGATCAAGGCTTCTGGTTGATGTGCGAGCAAATTGCCATATTTTCCATATAAATTTATGTCCATTTTGTCTATCTTTGCATGCATAATGGTTGGGAAAGCATAAGATTTGTGTAGTTTATGTTTATTTGCCAAATATAGAGGACTACAAGAGTTTTTATGCTATTTTGCAGAAATCGAGACAAAAATGGAGCAATTTGGACAAGAGAAGAAGAGCTGAAAAAGAACTCGAAGTCTACTGAGAAGTCGAAATCGACCTATAGACTCGACATCGAGTGGAATAGAACACCGGAAATCGAGCAGAGGAAGAACAGAGCATGTCGACAGAGAGAGGTCGATATCGACATGAAGTGGTCGATATCGAGTGCCCTAAATCGAGTGAATCGATAGATTCCGAGTGCTAATTCGAGGTCGAGTAGAACTGCTCGAGATAGAAAGAAGAGGTCGATATTGACATGTGCTGGTCGATATCGACTGCTGCTACAGACAGATCCGACGCTGTTTTTGATAGAATTCTATCCGAAGAGCTTACAATTATCCTAAAGTCGAGATCTTCGATCCATTATTACAAGACTTGTTATCCTCAATGGTGAATTTGATATTTATCTAAAGAGAATTAGTCATTTACTTATTTTAGTTTTATCTTAGGAATAAAGATAGATTTTCTTATCCTTGGATAACGAGGTTAGAGATCTATAATTAGAGGCCATTAGGGCTGAGTTTATTCATTCAATTACAGCAAGAAAAAAGTTTCAATACAGTAGAGAGAGAGAGAGAGAGCCGAGTGGGGTGAAGAGGAAGCGAGAGCGGAGGATTGGCTTTGTTCGGTTGTACTCTTTCTTTTGCAATAAAATTTCAATTCAAAGTAGTTTCTTTTTAATGATGATGATGTCTACGATGATAAGGCGCGAGTAGTTCACCTACTTCTAGGGTCGGGTTGAGCCCGACGATAGCTATGTAAGTTTGTGCATCAAAGGTATGATTTTTATGCGATTCCGTCTTCTATCCCATATGCATGATCCTTTGCGAGAGTTGAGGAAATTCTTTATTTGGATTATTGAAGCGAAAGCCAATCATATTGTGAATTTGGATTAGTCATGAAATTGGATAGTAACTCTTAGGTTTTATGTGAGAGCCTTTAATCACCTAATTGTTGGTAATGAAAGTTATTTGACGGAAAGGCATCATCTTTCATGAATTTGGCATAATACTTATATGGTTATCGTTGTGGCATGAATCCCCGATCTTGGAAGCTTTTAAGTTTATTGAGTTTAACCAAATCTATGTTTTTATTTTGTCCACCCTTCCATCATCATTCTAGATATCGAGTGAACAACTCGACGTCGACTATGCTTTTGTCTTCTGCAGGAATCTGTTGGAAATCAACTAGAACTGTAGTCGATATCGACCAGTCTACTCGATATCGAATGGTCTTCTGGAGTCAAAATTTGATCGCGACTGCAAGCTTAGGAAGCGCTGACATACCTCCTCGTGGATTCGATCCTGAATTACCCTACCACTACATCGGGAGGGATTCTTGCATTTTATTTGCTTGGACAAGGGAGTTGCTTTAGTTTGATATTTTATATTTGATATTTAATTAGCGATCCCTCCCCCTTATGAACAAATTGGCACCGTTGCCGGGGAGGCAATCAATTGCGCCCTAAGCTTTTCTCACGTTTCTTTTTAGTGTTGATTTTTGCAGGTTTATGCGATGGTTTGATCGCGAACCTATCTTGGAAAGTCTTGATGAGCCCGAAAATTTTCTCCATCTTCGAAACAGAGCTATCAGAATCATGGGGGGGGGGGGGGGGGGGAACGAGACACAGGCTCAAATCATAGAGCGATTGAGGAAGGAAATAGAGGACCATAATGCTACAATCGCCAATGAAAGGGCCGCTGCAGCTGCAGAGAGAGCCCGCGCTAATAGAGAGGAGGATGCGCGCAGACAAGCCTAGGAGAGGCTCAATCTGTATCCACAGACGGCGATGCAATACATGCATCCGTCACTTCACGTTCCTGAATCTGCAATTTTAATTCCTCCCTCTAATTATGAGATTAAGATTAACTTCCTCTCTGAAATTAAACGAAATACTTTTGAAGGAAGAACTGATGAATGCCCCTTGCAACATATTTATACTTTTATGGATTTATGTGAGACTATTACTGATGGTACAAACTTAGAATATGTTAGACTGAAATCCTTTCGATGGTCTCTTGCAGGGAAGGCATTACAATGGCTAGAAAGCTTGGCTCCACGCTCGATGAGGACATGGGAAAAGGTGAAGGATATGTTTCTAAACAAGTTCTTTCCTCCATAAAAAACGGCGATGCTGCGGCAAAGGATCACGACTTTTAAACAAAAGCCCGGTGAGACATTGGCATAGGCGTGGGAGCACTTTAAGGATTTATTGAGATCATGCCCTACACATGGGCAATCAACTTATGTCATCTAGGAGATCTTCTACAACTCCGTTGATGCGCCAAATAAGGAGAGAATCAACTCTTACACCTTCTATCGGTACATTGAGCTTACACCAATGGAGACCTGGTACACAATTGAGAGGCTAGTCAACTTTGATAACACATATGGGACTGTTGCGGCCTATGACTCAAGGCCTGCCCCATCTATGCCACTTTTTGAGCCTCCAAAGGAGATTGATCCTAATGTGCGGCAACAATTCCACAACGATCAGACATGCCGCCTATAAAAGCAAGTTAGGTTCCTCTCAAACAACCAAGCTTGCCAGGAATGTGGGTCAACAAGGCACACCACCAATGCCTGTCCACATCTTGGGCAAGTCAGCATGGCGGAACAACATGAGGAAGCTAAGTAGACAAGAGGCCCCTATGGAGAGGGCAATCAACAATATTTTTTTGATCAAAGGTTCTATCAATCGCAACATCAACAAAGGGATCGCCCACCTAATAGAGCACGAGGGCACCCTGAGTGCGAACCAATGAAGGATGACCTGCAGATCATCCTTGATGAGATGCGGAGGAACCATGCTGAGTTCAAACAAGCCAACAACTCCGTCCATACTCAGCTGCAGGGCATCAACTCTAGGCTCGGGGAGATCGACGTTTGAAAGCGGTACATGGAGACCCAAATGGGTCAATTGGCGGAACAAATTCCTAAACCGTCAGGATCGCTGCCTGGATCTACTGTGCCCAATCTTAAGGGCAAAACTACTGGACATATAGCGGCTGTAAATCTAAAGAGTGGGCGTCAATTGCGAACGACCGAGCAAAAAGCGGAGGAGAAAGCCACAGAAGAGACATTGATATCGACTAATCCAGTCGATATCGACCAAGGTGAAGTCGACGTCGAGTCCCCTTTACTCGATGTCGACACAAAAGCTGAGCTGCACCAGAAATCGACTCCTCCAGTCGATATCGACCACCCTCTACTCGATGTCGACTCAACTCCAGCCGCAGTGAAGAAGAAGGTGCTGCCATTCCCTAAGAAAGTTATTAAGGACCCGATGGAAAAGAAGTTTCAACGCTTTGTGAAGATTCTTCAAGGGCTCAATGTTTCAATTCCATTCACCGAAGCACTTCATGAGATGCCATCTTATGTAAGGTTCCTTAAAGATATACTAGGTAAGAAGCAATCAATTGTTGAGATCGCAGAGGAGTGCAACAGATTGGAGCTACCAGAGAAGAGAGCGGACCCAGGTAAGTTTTCTATCGCTATAGGCTTAGTTCAATATCGCTTTGATGCTTTATGTGATTTAGGTGCTAGTGTTAACATGATGCCACTAACCATAAGATAAATATAGGTGCCTTAGAGCCTGTAGATGCTAAACTTTTCATGGCCAACAATACAGTGTTGATTCCAACAGGGATGGTGGATGATGTGCTAGTGCAAGTAGGTAAGTTATTTGTCTCTGCTGATTTTCTAGTTGTTGATATGGTAGAGGACCCTGCTTGTCCCATTATTTTAGGAAGGCCATTCTTAGCAACCGTGGATGCCAACATAAGCTTGAGGAAAGGATTGCTCTTATTCACCATTAGTGATGAAGTGGTAGAGTACGCCTTCAACAAAACGGTGAGGAAGAATGAAGGGCCTATGGAGGTAAAGTCAATCAAAGGTGTCTACATCACATGCGGGGAAGCAAAGGTAAGAAATATGACACCTGAGGAACTTGAAAAGAGGGCTATATAAGCCCAAGTGGAGGAAATCGTGGCAATCTTGAACAAAGGAGCCAAAAAGCCACTCGAAATCGACCCAGGTAAGTCGATATCGACTAAAATTGTTCAAGATTCTATGCCAGGGTTTAAGTATGGGGTCGTCGTAGGGGAGGTCAACTTGAAATCGAGTGTAGAGGTCAAAATCGACCAAAACCCTAAGCCGACGTTGACTGCACCAGAAGCTGAAAGAGGACAAAGCAACTCGATATCGAGTAGTACAGGTCAAAATCAAGTAGACCAAATCGAGTCGAATTCCTCCACATCGACAAAACCTCCATGAGCAGAAAAGAGGTCGATATCGAGTGACACTGGTTGATATCGACTCGACTCAGAGATAGAAAAGGTAAGCCAAGGTACATATTCCTCTTTTTCTATTTCAATTAAGGATTTATCACTTTTTCGAAGAGGTTTGCCTTGGCATGTGCGCTTGTGCAGAGTAGCCAATTATGATCCGAGCAACTACGAAGTAGGAGATAAGGTGTATGTCTTAAAATCAAAAGATCATTGGTTCCCAAGTAGATTCAAAACAAAAAGAATGGGTCCCTTTATTGTGAACCAGATCTATCTAGGCGGGATGTTGCTGAGAGACAAGAATGGAGTATTATTTGAGGCCCAAGCTACATGGACTCTGCAGGTGCCACCGTATGAGCATAAAGGAGAAGTCGTCCTAGCGACTATAAAGTTTAGAGCTCGTAAAAAGACAATTAGTTTTTAAGTTTCGGACACTTTTGGTTTGTTTTAAACTTTTTTATTTGTTTTGATTTTTAGTTTTATTTTCTAACAAGTTTCAGGAAAAAGAAGAAGCGAGAAAGAGAGCTCGATATCGAGTAAAGTACTCGATATCGACCACGTAGTTCGATTAAGAGGAGCTGTGGTCGACATAAGATCACCCTGAAGCTTGAAATCACCAGGAATCGAGTGAAACTGGTCAATATCGACTGGTCTACCCGATATCGACTGCCTCTGCAGACGTCTTCAACTCCTGATTTTCGCAAAATTTTAGTAAGTTTCTTTCTTAACGCTAGTTTTTATACAGTGAGTACACTGTAATCTTTAAGTATGAGGTGGGGGAATGGCTTACTTGCATATTTTTAGCATTTTTGAACATGTTTTAAAATTTTCTATAGTTTTTGCATATTTCTTTTTCATGTTTATGCACACTCATACATAGTTACTTTAGATATCTTTATCTTTAAGCATTGTTTATTCATCTTTATGCATCTGGAAAAAAAGTCACCCCTATCAAAAATCTTTGAAAAAGAAAAAAAAGTCATTGAAGCTTTTATTGAACTCGACGATGCAAGATTAGATTAATTAGAGATATAACATGAAATTGCTTAGTAAAGGGAAGTCACAATGAAGTGCGATTTTTTAGAGAAAACCATGAAAGAGAGGTAAAATTTGAAGTTGCTTTTGAAATATGCATGATAAGATGATGGAGGACTTTATAATTTCCATACATGTGTTGAATTTCATATCCTAGCCTTACCTATGCATATTTGCAATTACACAAGCCATATATGAGCCTTACATCATTATTACTCCACATATATTACATATTGGCCATTTTTTATACCCTATACCCTATCCGGGGACAATGTTGAGAATGGATGTCATCTTTGGAGTTGTTATATAGAGTTTGTGCATTATTATGAAGTTGTTGGCAGGAATGAAAGAAATTTGAAATTTGGAAAATTTAATGAGTGAGAAAAAAAATCCGATCACCTCAGGAGATAAAGGTAGATCGACCCTACTCGTTGAGATGTTAGTTCAGCGAGATGGTACACAAGGTGAGGAGTCCAAAGTACTAAGTATCTGGGGCCATTCATGACACCCATATTTGCGACTCGCGATAAGGCAGTACTAAGGTTAGAGAGGTAAAAACATTATAGTGAAAAAAGCATTGAGCGAAGAGCGAAAGGTGAGAAATATTATGAAGAAGGAATATGGAACGAAAGTTTGGAAAGAAAGTTTATTTCCCCGGATTTAACACCACATGGAAAAAAATTAGCCCACCTTTAGCCTTTTACCAATCTACTTCTCATAAGCTTGCAAAAAGTCCTCTTGATTATTAATGCTATGTCGCGTGAAATTATTTTTGCATATAACCCTCCTTTTGTGAGTATGATGTTGCTTTTATTCACAGACATGGAATTGTTGACATTAGTACCTTTTCGAGGATTTCAATTGATTGTAGGGACATATAACAATGAATCTATGATGTTGAGGGTTTAGTTTCTTCCCCTGAATGACCATTAAAAGTATTGCTTGGGGACAAGCAAGCTTAAGTAAGAGGTATTTGATGTGCGCGCAAATTGCCATATTTTCCATATACATTTATGTCCATTTTGTCTATCTTTGCATGCATAATGGTTGGGAAAGCATAAGATTTGTGTAGTTTATGTTTATTTGCCAAATATAGAGGTCTACAAGAGTTTTTATGCTATTTCGTAGAAATCAAGACAAAAATGGAGCAAGAGACATAAAAAAAATTCGATTTATAGGGGAAATTTGGACAAGAGAAGAAGAGCTAAAAAAGAACTCGAAGTCTACTGAGGAGTCGAAATCGACCTATAGACTCGACATCGAGTGGAATAGAACACCGAAAATCGAGCAGAGGAAGAACAGAGCATGTCGACAGAGAGAGGTCGATATCGACATGAAGTGGTCGATATCGAGTGCCCTAAATTGAGTGAATCGATAGATTCCGAGTGCTAATTCGAGGTCGAGTAGAACTGCTCGAGATAGAAAGAAGAGGTCGATATCGACATGTGCTGGTCGATATCGACTGCTGCAGACAGATCCGACGCTGTTTTTGATAGAATTCTATCCGAAGAGCTTACAATTATCCTAAAGTCGAGATCTTTGATCCATTATTACCAAACTTGTTATCCTCTATGGTGAATTTGATATTTATATAAAGAGAATTAGTTATTTACTTATTTTAGTTTTATCTTAGGAATAAAGATAGATTTTCTTATCCTTGGATAGCGAGGTTAGAGATCTATAATTAGAGGCCATTAGGGCTGAGTTTATTCATTTAATTACAACAAGAAAAACGTTTCAATACAGTAGAGAGAGAGAGAGAGAGCCGAGTGGGGTGAAGAGGAAGCGAGAGCGGAGGATTGGCTTTGTTCGGTTGTACTCTTTCTTTTGCAATTTCAATTCATAGTAGTTTCTTTTCAATGATGATGATGTCTACGATGATAAGGCGCGAGTAGTTCACCTACTTCTAGGGTCGGGGTGAGCCCGACGATAGCTATGTAAGTTTGTGCATCAAAGGTATGATTTTTATGCTATTCCGTCTTCTTATGCATCTCTAAATGTTGTGATAGTTATTCAAACCCAATACATATATATGTTTATGTTTATGAGAATTAAATGATGGAGGGATCGTTTTAGCCATTTTTATCCTCTCTTTACCTACCATGCATTATCTCTGCTTGAAGCCAGAATATTAGCCTGATTTGCAAACTCCACAAAATTATCCCTAGCCGAATTGAGCCTTACCCCATTTGGGAATTGAGACTTAGATTGGTTAGAATAATGCATTGTGGAAAGAAAATGCATATTGTTAGTTTTGAGCTAGGAAAAATTATTGGTTGGTACATATTGCATCTTGTCATACATTGTAAAAGGATTTTTGGCTCACCATATAAATGCACATTCTTATTATTATTTTCATGCAAAAAAAATTAAAAAAAAATCAGAAAAAAAGAAAAAATATTACTCTCTTCGTCTCAAAATTTAGGTCGTTTGACTTTTTGACACGCTTTTTAATGTGTTCAAAACTCTATGAAATATTATTTTTTTTTCAAAAATTTTAGAACAATTACTAACTTATAAATAATAAGTTTGAAATTATTTAAAAAAATTTGAAAAAAAATTAATATTTCATAGAGTTTTTAACACATTAAAAAGCGTGCCAAAAAGTCAAACGACTTAAATTTTGAGACGAAGGGAGTATTATATTAGTGCATGAACCAATTATTCCTTAGTTCTTTTATTTTATACAAGATTTATATTTTTGAGAGCATATTAGGGTTTGAAAGAAGGTTATGAGCATTATGGAAAACAAGTTTGGTTAAGCATTATTGTAGAGATATGGTTTGGATATAGTGGTGATAAAGTTTAGGAGTCTTGATTCCCGAATTTTATAAGCACCATATAGCCAAATAATTCCATACCCTTTATTTTATACCAAGCCCCATTACAACCCCGCCGAATGGAGTCTTCTTTGAAGTCTTCCATTGAGCGAAAGTCCTCCTGATGGTTCTTATTACATTTTCATAATTGGTTGCGAAGTGGATTATTATAAATTGCAATGTTTATGAGATTTTATATGGAATTGAGTTGAGAGTTAATCTTCATAGCCTAAACACATGAGAGTTGAGTGCAAACACATTATCCCTATGAGGTTGGATCAAAATTGCATATGCCTATGGATCACTCATATATGTGCTATGACGTTAAATTCACTTGCTTTGCTTTACTACCATTATGATGTTGGTTTTGACAAGGGCGAAGACTAGAAGTATGTGTTGTAGGTGTTGGTTATTGCTTGAGGACAAGCTAGTCTAAGTATGGGGTGTTTTGATGTACATATTTAGAGTCTTTTTTATTGCATGTTTTGACTTCATATTCCATTCAATTCCTAAAGAAAAAGTTAAAAATAATATAAATTTGTGTAGAATGAGCGAACGTGCAAGAAATAGAGTCTGCACAAGTTTTATTCTAAATATGAAGGAATTGGAGCGGAATCGGAGAGTCAAAACGAAGAAGCCAAGCAAATCTGAAAAGAAGTTGAAATCGACTTCATTGGTCGATATCGACTGAAGACCTCGACATGGACTCTGAGTGTCGAGACAGACCACAAAACCAACCTAGAAGACCACTCGATATCGAGTGATGATGTCAACATCGACATGGCCCCAGAAATCGAGTGGAATTGAGCTTGTCGAGCAGAAACAGAGAGGTCGATATGGACTGCCTTGGTCGATATCGACTAAAATTTGACACAGATTTGGACGCGCTTTTCGAGATGTGGATTTGCAAGTCTATCATCAAAGCCACGATTTATCTTCCTAATTAGATAAGATTATGTCTTAAGGGTGATTTCCTTTTTACCCTAAGATGTTTATTAGTTGTTTTAGATATTTACTTTAATAAAGATATATCCTATTTGTTTGGATAAAGTTTAGATAGAAGATAGGATCTACTTTCCTTGGCTAGCATGTATTAGTAGCCTATAAATAAAGCCCCAGGGGTCTGGTTTTTATTCATTCCACATTCAATTCCATTACACAACAACAATAGCTAGAGAAGTAGAGAGTAGAGAGAAGCTTTAGGGTTTGACGTTTGTGAAAGCCGGCATTGGATTGTAAGGTTTCGAAGGTTTTATTAATGCAAATTTATTTCTTTCAATCAATGGTATCAATTGCGATGAAGAGCGAGTAGTTTCCCAAAGCTTCTAGGGTCGGGGTGAGCCTGAAGTTAGCCATGCGTGTTTGAGGTAAGTATTTGATGTTGATATCGTTGTGTCTATATCATCTCCTATGATTCTATGTTTAGTCCTAATCGCAAGAAAAGGGATTCATGCTAACAACTTGAGTTATAAACATAAAATCTGTAGAGACAATTAGGTTTATTTGCAAGAGTATTCCTAATCGTTGGTGTACGGTGAAAGCTGTCCCTCGGGTGAAATAGCACAATTGTCCATCTTATTTGCCTTATTGCATGCATTGGTTAACGTTGTGGTAAACCCTAGCCCTAGGAGTTGCCTTTTATATATTATTTGAACCATAAAAATCTGTCCTTTGTTCTGTTCACACTTCCTCTTTCATCCTATTTGTCTTCGGCCATCTTTGCCGACAATTAACGTTTCTTCAGGGCCAGTCGATTTCGACCACTATAGTCGATATCGACCACTTTGCCCAGATCGACGGTTTTCTGTATTGATCCTAATCTTATTGCACTTGCTGTTTGAGGTCGATTTCGAGTACTCCACTCGATATCGACTGCCCTATGTCGACTGGCAGTTTTTTTGAGCCAGGTCGACTTCTTCCACTAACATCGATATCGACCTTTCTAGTCGATATCGACTGCCATTTTTGTTTCTGCAGGTTTTCTGTTGCAGTAGAAATCGACAGTCTAGGTCAACGTCGAGTCCACTACTCGAGATCGAGGCTTCTGGTCGACATTCAGGATGTGACTTTGAGACTATCTAGGATCCCGCTGATACACTTCCTCGTGGATCGATCCTGACTACCCTTCTAATACATCGGGAGGAAGTCTTGTAGTTATTTGCACGGATAAGGATTCGGTTTGCTTCTATATTTCATATATTTGTTTAAACTAGACAATTCCTCCTCCTTAACAAAACTCCAATTATGAGAAGAAACAAGAGACACAGCTTTCCTTAAAGCAAATGAGTATCAACGACGACTTGCCAAAGGATATAATAAGCGCGTATTTATACGACCATTATAGAAAGGCAATCTAGTCCTTCGCTAAGCCATGAAAGGAGGAAAACTTGAACCCAAGTAGGAAGGCCCCTACGTCATCCACCAAGAAGTAGAGAGAGGATCCTTTAAACTTCAGAATTCCGAAGGAGCTATCCTCGTGAAAGCATTGAATTCCAAGAACCTCAAAGCATATTTCGCCTAGTTTATTTTTTATATGTTTGAAACATGATGGCTTAGAATTTTCCATGTATAGGAAGTCATAAGAATCCCGAATGGGTACACCTCTTCATGAATATAAATGAAAGTTTCAAACACAATCTGATCACGCGTAACCATAAATAAAATTTAGAAATCACGTGTCTATTGAACACGGATATGCAAACAAGCCTCTAAGGAGAATAAAATTTAGCAATCGCGTGTCTTTTGAACACAGATGTGCGAACAAGCCTCTAAGGAGAATAAAATTTAGCAATCGCGTGTCTTTTGAATACGGATGTGCGAAGAAGCCTCTAAGGAGAATAAAATTTAGCAATCGTGTGTCTTTTGAACACGGATATGCAAACAAGCCTCTAAGGAGAATAAAATTTAGCAATCGCGTGTCTTTTGAACACGGATGTGCGAACAAGCCTCTAAGGAGAATAAAATTTAGCAATCGCATGTCTTTTAAACACGGATGTGCAAACAAGCCTCTAAGGAGAATAAAATTTAGCAATCACGTGTCTTTTGAACAAGGATGTGCGAAAAAGCCTCCAAGGAGAATAAAATTTAGCAATCACGTGTCTGTTGAACACAGATGTGCAACACAAGCCTCTAAGGAAAATAAAATTTCGCAACTGCGTGTCCTATGTACACGAGTATACAAACGAACCTCCGAGCGGAATGAAAACTAGCAACCATGTTCATAACATAAAGAAGAATAAAATAAACATTCCATCAATACACTAGACAACGTACGGTACAATAAGTTGACAACGAATACACCGCGAATCAACTATGGCTGATTGATGACCACCGTTATTCATTATATAAGGTTTGTCACCCCTAAAAGAACGCTCTCAGTGACTAAATCACTCCTCCGCTTCCAAAACCATGATATTAAAACAATGACCTCCATCATATTTGAAAATGGTCAGTGAAGCATCAGCATGAAGGCCACTTTCCATCGAGAAGTCATGCCACCCTTTAGCCAACCATTGTCGATTATTACTATTCTTGGACACCTTCACATGCAACTTTTGCCCATTGGGAGATGTCAAGAAGACACGGTCTGTCACCACATTACCATACATTTCCCCAAAGCAAGTCGAAAAAGGCTATTACAAAAACGCGAACGATCAAAAGATGAGGCGAGCAAATCAAGAGTCATTATAGAATAAAAATACACCAAAAATTACCATTATGTGTAGTTTCTCCTCAGTTTCTATGGATCTGTAAAAATATTCTGGACCCGAGTTTGATGAAGCCATCTTTTTTCCACCCAAACCAAAAAATAAAACAAAGTATAAGATGAACCGTACAGAGAAATATTACCCCGCACCTATATATACCATAGGATAACGATGATAAAGAGAATCCAATCCACTTTAGCATTGATTGGATATATTGTACGGGAAATATAACCTAAATTCAAATCTTCCTGAGATACCCTGCATGTGATACACGTGGAAGGAATCAAGTCAAACCACTGCAACCCTATCCACAAACCTCAAATTAGAGCATAATCCCCTTGAGTCACGGGTGGCCTTGGCTTATCCCAGACTTATCAAATCTGTGCCCAAAACCACTGCTACCTACTAAAAGCAAAATTACATCAAAGACCGTGCCACCCAACACACCCATTACCGCTATAAAAAGACCTCTTTGCCCATTATCCCACTACCCCCAATGCCAAACTTTACATCATGGTAGCTCCAAACCCTCCTCAGAACCAATATTCACTACTAGAAAAATGCAATTACACATCTGTTTTGAACAGATGTCTTTCAAAAAAATTTCCGATCTTATTGTGCGTGTAGTAAAAGATCAACTTTTTCACATCGGTTTTAAGCCGATGTCTTTTCTTGGTTAAAACATCTATTTTATTTTGAATATAGATATAAATCAGCCCCTTAATTTTATTTTTGACTTATTCACTTGTTGTTAAAGCCTCATTATTTTCCATCTATAAGCTTATGAACATGTCCACACCAAGCCTAAATTTTACATTTACATCACTATTTTTAAAATAATCAATGTATTAAAACAAAATACACATCTTTTTTAATATATTGATTTTATGTATATTAATTTCATATATATAATTTGTGATTTTTTATTATTTTAAAATAATTTATCGTATGAAATATATACATAACTGATGTATTAATATGATATACACATCATTTTAGATTTTTATAAGGATGTTGTTGTTAGCAATATATATCAATTTATATTAATATATTGTGCTGTAAAAATATATGTTACACATTGATTTAGATTATTTAGACGATGTGTATAATGATGCTAACATCCTTTTTTATAAAATGGTTTGATTTCATATCTATTCAAGCACAACATCGAAATACATGAATAAATCAGCTCCAAAAACATACTAGACAACATGACTCGACATCGAAATACATATTACATATATCATAGTAGCTCTCATAACAATAAACACCCAACGGCTCAAACCAACCCCAAACTTTGAAATAAAATGGCTAAAAATGAATAAATCAGCTCCAAAAACAGCCGAAAACCCGGGGCACGTGCGCCAACAAAACAACCCATAAAAGTGCAAAATAGCTCATGAAAGCATCACCTAAAATTGTTCCAGAACTGAAAAAAGCAGCAGCTTCATTGCTGCCTTAACTGGTTCTCGTACTTTTGTTTGATTATGAGTACTCTTCTCACCAACCCATTGCTGCCTTAACTGGTTCCAAAGTAGTAGACCTGCAGACTACAACCATAAGAAGATACAAATAGGTCCAATGGCATCTTTGGAATTCTCATGTGGAAGAAGGTACCACCTGCACATGGAATACTGAGGGGCTCAAACAAAGATTTCATGAAATCTTATCAAAAAGCCACTTGCTAGAGATTAAAGCCTGAATTACCTGAGCCTTCTTCATCCTCTACAATATACAAGTAAAATTCCGGCATTGCTTTAGAGTGATCCTGTAAGAACCATTTCAAAATAGTGTATTAGGATGGTGAGAAGAATTTATAGACAGAACATGAAGGAGGCAACTAATAAGTACTCTATATGAACTAAGTCTAAGATAGAATTTGCATCTTTTTATCACATCTTTAAAACGGAGCAAGAATTTATTCTACAATTGGTCAAAGTAAATGCAATCATCACACATAGATGATTCCTCAAGTGTTTGTGCTAAAAAATCCTGCTGATATTTGATGGCCTTGCATGGAGATTTTCTCTGCACGTTCTAGATAAACAATGGAAGCAAAATACCAACATTATTAAGAACAAGCATTATTATGATTATCTATAATTGAGGACAAGAGATAACCTTAGAGGAACTGAAGCAAAAACTTACACTTGCCTCTTGATTACATCTGTAATTGAGTCTCAAAAGATTCAAGCACATCTTATCGATGAAATTTCCCTAGTAAAGGGTTGATGCTTCAGCAAGAAATATTGGTACATTCCCAATGTTATCTATTGGAGTACAGATATCAACATATGCTTGCATGAATAGAATATAATTAACAAATATACGTGACAGTGATAAAATGTTCGCATACATTTACTTAATGTAAGAGAATACAGATACTCTTGACTCAGTCATTACTAGGTCCTTGTAAAGAGAATGAAATAACATTTACATTGATTATTTAAGAGGATGATAACATGTTCCCATATACTCCATAAGTCCATGTAAAAAGAATGAAAGAGAACAAATGAGTGTTCCCATATATGTACATTCACAATGGTATTCATCATTAGTCATTGTAAAACCTAACAAGAATCAAATACTCATGAATGAACGAATGACAAGTCCCTTGAGGATGCAAAATACAGCAAAAGTGCCACTTATGATATCTAGTGAGATTTTCACTGGGTGCAAGGCAAGTAAAATGCACGTCATCAAATTTAATAATACTAGACTAATATTTTTCCTCTTTTTATCTGGGATTATATCACAATAGTTCTCTCTTATTATAGGTCTTCAGGAGTAATCGTCAATTAAGATGTGCACTATCAACCTGATCGTCACTTTGTCTATCCTTAAAGATGGACAATATGATCATTCTTTGTAAGTTTTGAGAGCATTTCTTGTAATTGTCATACTTGTTTTCAACATTTTATTACTGAAAAGTTATTGACTTGATCTCAAAATATTTCAAACTGTGGATGATACCCCTAATCTCTTCATTAAAGAAAAACCTAATTTAATAGTTTGGGTACTAGGAATTTTAAATTCTGAAAAGTATAACTAAATGTCATCTTCTGAAAAGAAGAACAAAGGTGAGCTTACTTAGGATAGAAAGCTTTGACCTCAAAATATGGATACTTCTCTCTGATTGTGCAGCTTTTGCTTGCCTCTTCTCTGAAACAATACACAAATGACTCCTTAGGATAGAAAGCATAAGAGCTACTCAATCATACTAATCTTCTCTTCATGAAAGGAATGAATTGAAAATGAACAACATAAGAGCTTAAATATGCTTAACCATTCTAAAGAATCATACAAGTTTCAGAAACAAGTAAATTATCTCTTTCATTGAAAAAGATGACTTTACTAGAATTCTATATGGATACTTCTCTATGATTGTACATCTTTTGCTTGCCTCTTCTCTGAAATAATGCACAAATGACTGCCTAGGATCGAAAGTATAAGAGCTACTCAATCATACTAAACTTATCTTCATGAAAGGAATGAACTGAAAAGGAACAACACAAGAGCCTGAATATGCTTAACCATTCTGAAGAATCATACAAGTTTCAGAAACAAGTAAATTATCTCTTTCATTGAAAAAGATGACTTTACAGGAATTCTATATAGATACTTCTCTCTGATTATGCAGCTTTTACTTGCCTCTTCTTTGAAACAATACACAAATGAATCCCTATGATAGAAAGTATAAGAGCTACTCAATCATACTAAACTTCTCTTCATGAAAGGAATGAATTGAAAATGAACAACATAAAAGCTTGAATGCTTAGCCATTCTGAAGAATCATACAAGTTTCAGAAATAAGTAAATTATCTCTTTAACTGAAAAAGATGACTCCTCCATAGTTACTTGATGCACTCAAATATCAACAGTAAATACGATCAAAATACAGATACAGTTATCAAATAGCAAATAATCAACATGATTAGATTTGCAAAGAATATGATACAAGAGAAAGAATGTGAATTTACAAAGAGAGTGTTCCAAATTATAGGAGCTTTTTGCCATGGCTAATCATAGATGATTAGAGGTATGAAAACCACCCACCGCCAAAATCGTCAACAGACTATTGTAGAAAAAGGTAAAGAGGAAAAAGATAAAAAATTAGGGTTAGGGAGACAAAGAAAGGGGAAAAAAGGAAGCAGAGAGGAGGATCTAACCAACGGCCTTGATCTCGACAGATCTGGTCCAGTTCTTCCTTGCCGGCGTCAATAAGAAGGAGACTGGCTCTGCGGGATTCATGAAGGGCGATTCTTGTTCCCTCCATTTTGTTGGTGCGTGTTGTCATTGGTTCACCCTCATGGTGGCCGCTTCGACGATTGTCAGACCATGGGGAAGAAGGGCTCAATGTCGGCCCGGAAAGCCATTCTGTTCCATCCCAAACGTGGAGTTCTGGAGACAAATTCAAGCGAAGAGGAAGAGAAGCAAGATTAGGCCGCTGTTAGTAAATTTAATTGGAAATCCGATCTGAGTCAAGGAAAGGATCTAGAGAAGAATGGAACTTTAAAGGAGGGAATTAAAGACGCCATTGAAGGCGTATCTAGCAGTGCTACTCAAATCCATGTCCGAAAAAAGGAAAATCGAAAGAAAGCAAAGATGAAGTTGTGTTTCCCTTTCTCCAAGCCCTGAAGAGGAGTTTTGCGCTAAAAATAAGTGTGGGAGAGAGAGAGAACTCAGGTTTGGGGTTCGGGAGAAAGAGATCTCAGATCTGTGGCGGTGGCGGAGGTGTAGTGGTGGCGGCGATGAAGACGGTAGGGGTGGTGGACCTGGTGGTGATATCCAGGAGGGTGAGACAAAGAGTTGGGAGAAAGGGGATGAAATATCTGAGTTTTCACCAAGTAGTAAGTACGGGCGGGTGTTTAAAAAAAAATTCTAAGTAGAGGGCGTTCAAATTTCAGACACTTAGAAAATTTCATCGGACGCGTGTTTTAATTTTTTTTCAAATTAACTATTTAACATCTGGCAAAAAATTCAACTGTTGTTTTATGTTTTTTTAACATCACAAATTTATTATTTGATGTAATAAATTAATTTAACATCGGTTGTTTTTTTGACAGACTTAAATCACATGATGTATAATTGCAGTATTCTAGTAGTGATTCCTTCTCACTAAGCTTAGACTTTGAAGAGCAAGTGTTTAGCATGATGTTACTACATTGTTTCGAAGAGGAGTTCGAAACTCAAATACTAGAGCAAATCTTGTTGTCATCCTGCACACTACAAAACTTCCTAATCCATTTCTCAAAGGGCCACTACCACTCTTTATGGGTGAAAGAGGGTTGGAATGATTTTGTCAAATCTCATGGACTCACCCTAGGCTCAACCATAAATTTCCTTTACAAAGACAATGCGCGATTTGATGTCCACATACTAGACTCTGAAGGCTACACCAAATCAAGGGTTGAAGTCGTACCGCGGCAAAATGGTCTTGGTTTCCAATGCAGGCTAAACCAAGGGTTGCTGATTGAGGGTTGTTACCAGGTGTTGGCGAGGACATAGGGAGACATGTGAACGGATGATGCCAAGATAGGACGGCGAGAGGAATCTGAAATACCGTTGCAAATACTAAACCCATGATGGGTAGCTTTATCCAATGTCTCCTATCACCATGCACAGGTCCTGCCCATCTCTGATTGTCGACGAACTGCTGGAAAGTGTACCCTCCCATATAACAACCGGCGTAGAGATCGACGTGATCCTCCAAGTGATTGCATAATAATGCTTTCAGTTTTGGGAAAGCAGACTTGCCGATCGGTGATGTCAATGACGTCAAAGCACGGTATCCACAATGACCATCTCCAATAGTGTCCCTGACACCCTGAATATATCCCAGCATGAAGGGATCAACGTTGTTTTGACCCCAGTTAAACCCTCCGAACACATCATCACGTCCACGTCGAGCTGTTGTAGCTTGTGGACAGTGTCGAGCAGCATGTCGAGCAGCACGTGCTTCTTCTCTCACAAAATTTGCCCTAAACTCCTCATAACGCAACGGGTTGGTTCTGCAGGCATTCCTCGATCCCCGAGGCCTCCCTTTCGATCGGACGCTTGAAGATGAGGGTGGGTGGAGGTCATCGTCGCATATGTTGTTGGAAGTCGTGTATGAAGATGACAGTTCATACGGGAGTGGAGTGTCGTCGATGTCAGTCCATGACAAATCCATCCAGAACGGGTGGATGTCCTCAGCGGGCATCGGAGTCCTGGAACTGACGTACGCCTAAATCTCATGGACACAAGAAATCCCGTAACATACCCCCCAATGTCGGTCCGTGCATTCCAGAGGAATGTTTTGGTTTACGACATCCTCCCACAACTTGTACAGATAGTCGAAGCACTTTTTGGAGATTAAAGTCTTTACCTGATCGAAAAGGTTGACTTTATGCGACCTCGTTGGCCATTTGAAGCGGTTGATCTCTAAAGGAGTTTGTAGCTCCTGCAGTTGGCAACCACTGACTCTATGGATTGCATCTACCACGACGCAGAAGTCCCCAGTCGATGAGTGAAGTGCCTCCTTTAGAACCTTGTGTTGACCCTCCACTCTGTACACAGTTTCACGTAAACATTGAAATTCGTACCACCAAATGTTTGATGACATATCATATTGTAATGGGAGATAGGAACGACGGTGTATCTGTTTGTTGTACGCGTGCCGAAATGTATAACATTATCCGTGTAGCATCGGACGAGGTTCCTTCTTTATGGAAGCCAAATCGCCTCTAAATACGTCATCACACCTGGGAATGGGTGCCATCTCTCGTGTAGCACCCGACGACGTCGCTGGAATGATTCCTCCGTCTTTGATTGGAACAACCCCCAATAGTTGCCCTTGAAAATGCCATCGTGGCTTAAATTCTTTGTGATTTTTAGTGCAGCTTCCTCGCATTTTCTCGTCACATATAACCAGCAAAGGAGATGCTACACATTGGGGAAGATAACATTTAGCGCTGCCAACAGACCTAGCTCCCGATCAGTCATAATAGCTTGAGGCTGAATAGTCCCAAGCAAGATCTAAAGCTGACGCATCACCCAAGCGTACGTGTCTTCGTTCTCGTGCGACATGAAAGCATAGGCGATGCAGTAATTATGGCCTGAGGGTGTGAAACCAACCACCTCGCACAATGGAATCCCATATCTGCAAGTGTAAATCTGTTACGAGCGTAGTACTTTATCATTTGACTAAATATGTAATAATGTAAGCGTAGTTGATTGACTTACGCATTTGTTTTGTACGTGCAGTCCAATATGATGACGTAATGGAACCTTCGGAGTAGCCGTATCCCGTCAGGGTGCGTTAGAAAGAGGTCGCTCAAGACGTCGTTGTCATCTGGATGTCGTCTGTACTCATAGTAGTAACCTCTTTCCCGTAGACGATGCAGAGTATTTTGGGTCATCGTCCAACTCCCCCTTTCTTCGACGGCCATCTTGTTGAGCGTGTTGGTAAGGGAACGCGATGACGTGACGTTGTTGCCATCCAACTGCCTCAATCCATATCCAATGACTTTTGGAGGAGTACCAATGTCCTTCATCCACATAGCCATCTTCTTCTCTCCATCTGTCATTCGTCCGGCGTACGCGTGACCCTTCAACATCGTGGGAAGCTGGTGGTTATGAACACCATGGGTTATAGTCATAACCCACTGACCCGGCGAGCCTTCGTGCCCGTGTAGAGAGAGAAGGGACAACCCTTTATCTTCGATAGCGTGCTGTGGAGCTTTCTCCCGCGTGGTTGGTACTCTCCGTATTGCTCGCAAGCAAGGAGAACCCCGCCTGGATGGTTTGACGCCCCCGTCCATGACCGCTTGATTACTAAAATCATGCAATGTTTCAGTCCCAAGTCCTTGAAATGTGTAACCATTTCGTTACGGTCATTCCAAACCCTTGGGTCCGAGAATTCAGCTGTAAAATCTGGTATCTATAATCACAAGAGTAACCATATCAAACAGAACGTTCAACATAAGGTATATAGTGAACTATGCAGAACGTATTTGTACCTGATCGGTCGGGCTAACTTGGAGACGATGATCTTCTTGCGGAATGTCCATAGCGACACAAACTAACTCTTATCGAACTATGTTAAAATTTGTTTTGGAGGATGTGGATTCTGGCTATCCGGCTCACCGCATCAAATAGGCATTTTTGCGTCAAAACTACGCTAACAGTGCACGTGGTCAACGACGTGCAAAAGTGCACGTCGTTGACCACGTGCACTCCAAAACCCTACCTACCCTAACCCTACCCAAAACCTTACCCAAACCCTACCCCCAACCCTACCAAACCCTAAACCCTCCAAACCCCACTCGTTCGATGAATTCGTGAGAAATGAACACTCGTTCGATGAATTCGTGAGAATTGAAGATTCAAACAAGATCGATAAGAATGCTGCATGATAAATTATAATCGTTATAATATATAATAGTTATAATATACAAGATCCGAATAGAATAGTGGATCCATAATATATAATAGTTATAATATACAAAAACCATAACAGTGAAAATAATATATACAAATTACGTCATGGTGATCGAGTGGACCGTACAGCATCAGCCAATATGTCCATCACCTCGTCGCACAGGTCGTGGAACCGAGGACTCAATGACAAGGCCCGTAGATGCCCATGGATCTCATGAATCCACTCCTCTCGATCAGGAGGGATAACCGCAGGCTGAGGCAGGTCCACCCATGGATCCATCGTTCTCGGGTGGACGGGCGCTGGAGGGTCCGGATGGCGTGGTGTGGTGGTCAACACATACGGCCGGCTCTGAGATGCGTACCACGCCATGTAGTCAGCAGTGACACCGGCCTGACAGTCCTCGCTAGTCCGCCGGTGCTCACCGAGCGGGTAGAAGCGATCGTCGTCCTGGCTATGCTACCTGTTGTGTTGGTTGGCAAACGTGGTGACGTACCTCCTCCTCAAGCTGGCGTCGCGGGTGACCTGCCTCGGCGGGATGATGGGCTGCGGGACCCCCTGGACTCGACCAAACTGCCGCAGACACCGATCGGGCATATATGGCTCCTTCTCACCGCAGAATGTGATCGAGCCGCGGTAGGTGGACGTCGAGTACTCACCGTCAAAGTCCAAATCACGCCCAAATGGCATCCAACGAACCTACAAATATAATATTCAGATGTAAGTCATGTCTACGAAAAATATTAAATATATGTATAGTATCGGTGACTTACATCATCGACGGTAAGCTGGTCGACCTCCTCCAGCATATGCCGAACCCGCTTGAGCTTGCCCTCATCGTCCTTGCAGGTAGGAGCCTTCGGAGGCTCGAACTTGGCATACCATCATCGATCCGCAGTCCTAACCGGATCGCTGGACAGAGGCCCATGAAAGCGCGGGAAGTATGGCCATACAAGCCTTGACATAAAAAACAATTTAGTAAGATTGAGACTAAAATAATAATAACCTGTAAAACGAAAATCGTGGACTCGTACATGTAGTAAAGACGTGCATCCATCTAAACCCTTTGCCTCTGCTCGGGTAGCCTCTCCTAGGCCCCTGTACAGACAGGCAAGGGCACCTGCTCCCCATGCGACGTCGGCCGCTCGGGGGACGTCCCAAACGAGGCCGAGTATCCGGAATTCGACCTGGCTCTGCGACTTGTCAACGAACAGAGTCGCGAGAGCGATGGATAGGTACACTAGAGCCAAATCTCACTGCTAGTCAGGGTCATCTCCTGGCAACCCACCTCCCACAAACCCCCCGTCCATCGGACCGTGTCGCTCGATCCATCGGTCTATCAGCAGCCCAAAGGGGTAGCCTCCAACTCCTCTATACGCCCTCAGCGTCTCGACAGGCAGCTGGTAGTACTCGGCGATCGTAGGGATCAACTCCACATCGGCTAGGGCCGACAAGCAAGCCAGTCCGTCAATCCGCAGCCCTAGCAAGCAGGCTACGTCGTGCAGCGTGATGGTCATCTCTCGCTATGGGAAATGGAAGGAGCTGGTCTCCGGATGCCAGTGCTCCACGAGGTCATCGGGCCCTCGTACAAATACGGGTCAAAACCCTATAGATGACTCGCCCGATGGTGGATCTTCAGCAGCGGAAGATCCACAGTCCCATCCCTCCAAACCCTATACGCTCGGTGGTGCCTGTAAGAGACCAGCAGAGTGCCCGGAGGCAAATCGTCTGCTTCCTGCGTAGCCGGTCCAACAGGCTGCGCAGGGATGGGTGCATCACCCGCACCACGTACCTCCTCCTGCCCCTCCTGCCTCTGCTCCTGCTGCCCGTCATGCCTCTTCTCTGTCACGTCGGGGATCGTGTCATCCGCAGAACTCAACGATATCGGCGCCGGTGTGCCGGAGGTCGAAGCCTCATGGATGGCGGAAGTAGAAGCATGATGGATGGCAAAAGTCGAATCCTCAGGGACGGCAGAAGTAGAAGCCTTATGGATGGCAGGAGGCACCTGCTCCGCCTGTCTACCCACACGAAAATCAGTGATGAACTCCCCGAGTACATCCTGAGATGGCATCCGCAGCTACTGCCCAGACAACGGATCACCAGATGAACGGAAATAAGGCAGACCCTGCCAGAAGCTGTCGTCCTCGTCGTACCGGGGGATCTGCGAGATCGGTTGAGCGCCCTATGCAGATAGCATCAACTCATCTACTGTATGGGTCAACGTCTCCTCCCTAATAATAGGTACCGTCTTCCCCTCACCGCCTCCCTCAACAATATCATCACCCCTACTCTCTATCCTACGCTGACTGGCAGCTGCCTGGTCTCCCACCCGAACAACCCGAAGGGTACCGTCAGTCCTCAAGAGTCTCGTCGCCTATTATTGGGAAATGTTTAAGATTATGTTACTTCTTGTATGACTTATGCTAATCTACGGTATGAGTCGATTATGCTTATAATGTTTTTTGTCTTTTAATATGCTTATAATGTCTTTTGAAGTCTTTTAAAGTCTTTTAATGTTTTAATGTCTTTTAATATGCTTTTAATGTATTTTAATGTCTTATAATGTCTTTTCAATTCTTTTAAAGTCTTTTAATGTCTTCTAATGTCTTTTAAAGTCTTTTAATGCTTTTAATGTCTTTTATTATGCTTTTAATGTCTTTTAATGTCCTTTCAAGTCTTTTAAAGTCTTTTAATGTATTCTAATGTCTTTTAAAGTCTTTTAATGCTTTTAATGTCTTTTAATATGTTTTTAATATCTTTTAATGTCTTTCAATGTCTTTTAAAGTCTTTTAATAACATAACAACTTAAACTATATAATCATAAAACTATAAACATATAATAACATAAAAACTATAAACTAAAAACTATAACATCTATCAACTATATACTACAAACTATAAACATATAATAAAACTATATTATAAAATAAAAAATATATTATAAAACTATATTATCAAATAAAAACTATATTATAAAACTATATTATAAAATAAAAACTATATTATAAAATAAAAACTATATTATAAAACTATATTGTAAAATAAAAACTATATTATTAAATAAAAACTATATTATAAACTATATTATAAAATAAAAACTATATTATAAAACTATATTATCAAATAAAAACTATATTATAAAATAAAAACTATATTAACAAATAAAAACTATATTATATAACGCGTAATATAAAATAAAATAAAAACTATATAATAACTCAAATAAAAACAATATAAAATAAAAACTACATAAAATAAAATATTTAAATAACTCAAATACCGGTGGGGTCGGGACGGGCGACAACTCTATACGACGCTTCCGCGGCGTTAATAGTGCCCGTGTCGCCACCTCCGCCTCGTGCTCCTCCTCCACCACCTCATCAGTCGCCACCACCACCGCCGGCGCCACCACCTCCTCCACCGCAGGAGCAACCACCTCCTCCACTGCCCCACCACCTCCACCCTCCACCACCACCTGGTCCACAACCACCCCATCACCTCCACCCTCCACCACCACCTCCACAGCCGCCCCACCACCGCCGTCTCCCGCCAGGGAACCCCCGACCTCGCTGCCCCACACGGCCTCAAGATCCGCCGTCGGGACCGCCACCTCCGTCTCCGTCTCCATCTCCATCTTAGTCTCTCTCTTCGTCTCTCTCTCCATCTCTCTCTCTCTCTCTCTCTCTTTATCTCTCTCTCTCTCTCTCTCTCTCTCTCTCTCTCTCGGAATCTCTCTCTCTCTCAGACTCTCTCTGTCACCATCGAAGTGGAATGGGAGACGAAGGGCCACGTTTTTTCGCTTTTTAAAGACGGAGTTGCACGTCGTTTTGGACGTACACCTTGCACGTCATTTTGGACGTGTATTTTGCACGTCGTTTTGGACGTGTACTTTTGCACGTCAATTTCTATGTGCAGGCACGGTAACCAAGATGTGCATGCACGTATCTGTGTTGTGTCCCCATCCAACTTGCACGTTTTTTCCCATTGCGTCAAGTATGCCGAAGATTACCTTTATTATGAATACACTAGGCAACATTCGGTACAATAAGTTGACAACGAATACACCGCGAATCAACTATGGCTGATTCATGACCACCTTTATTCATTATATAAGGTTTGTCACCCCTAAAAGAACGCTCTCAGCGACTAAATCACTCCTCCACTTCCAAAACCATGATATTAAAACAATGACCTCCATCATATTTGAAAATAGTCAGCGAAGCATCAGCATGAAGGCCACTTTCCATCGCGAAGTCATGCCACCCTTCAGTCAACCATTGTTGATTATTACTATTCTTGGACACCTTCACATACAACTTTTGCCCATTGGGAGATGTCAAGCAGACACGGTCTGTCACCACATTACCATACATTTTCCCAAAACAAGTCGAAAAAGGCTATTACAAAAACGCTAACGATCAAAACATGAGGCGAGCTAATCAAGAGTCATTATAGAATAAAAATACACCAAAAATTAACATGATGTGTAGTTTCTCCTCGGTATCTATGGATCTGTAAAAATCTTGTGGACCCGAGTTTGATGAAGCCATCTTTTCTCCACCGAAATCAAAAAATAAAATAAAGTATAAGATGAACCGTACAGAGAAACATTACCCCGCACCTATATATACCTTAGGATAACGACGATAAAAAGTATCCAGTCAACTTTAGCATTGATTGCATATACTGTACGGGAAAGATAGCCTAAATCCAAATCTTCCTGAGATACCCTACATGTGATACACATGGAAGGAATCCAGTCAAACCACTGCAACCCTGTCCACAAACCTCAAATTAGAGCACAGTCCCCTTGAGTCACGGGTGGCCTTGGCTTATTCCAGACTTATCAGATCTGTGCCCAAAATCACTGCTCCCCACTAAAAGCAAAATTACATCAAAGACCGTGCCACGCAACACACCCATTACAGATATAAAAAGACCTCTTTGCCCATTATCCCACTACCCCCAGTGCCAAACTTTACGTCATGGCATCTCCAAACCCTCCTCTGAACCAATATTCCTTCTCGCTAACCTTAGACTTTGAAGAGCAAGTGTTTAGCATGATGTTACTACATCGTTTCGAAGAGGAGTTCGAAACTCAAATACCAGAGCAAATCTTGTTGTCATCCTGCGCACTACAAAACTTCCCGATCCATATCTCAAAGGGCCACTACCACTCTTTATGGGTGAAAGAGGGTTGGAATGATTTTGTCGAATCTCATGGACTCACCCTTGGCTCAACCATAACTTTCCTTCACAAAGACAACGCGCGATTCAAGGTCAACATAATGGACTCTAAAGGCTACGACGTAGATAGCCAGCTAGATACTACTCAACACAATGGATCGCCATGTAATGATTTTTAAGGAATTTTTTTCCTTGTAATATTATCTTTTAAGAATGAATGCTAAGGCCCCTAGTATGGAATGAATTGTTGATCACAAAATGTAATTTCATTTGCGTTCATTACACTTGAGATTACCTTCGTGTTTAATTAAATCTCCATCGCGCTTATTACGCTGGAGATTACCTTTGCGTTTACTTAAATCTCTATCGTGTTTATTACGCTGGAGATTACCTTTGCATTTGATTAATCTCGATTGCGTCCAGTACGCTAGAGATTATTTTTATTTTGAACAAATCTCCATCACGTTTAGTACGCGGGAGATTATCTTTATTATCAATGATTCTCCATTGCGTTAAGTACGCTGGAGATTATTTTTATTATAAAAAAATCTCCATCGCGTTTAGTACGCTAGAGATTATCTTTATCATCAATAATTCTCCATTGTGTTAAGTACGTTGGAGATTATTTTTATTATGAAAAAATCTCCACCACGGTTTTAACGATGAAGATTACCTTCGAGTTTGATAAATTTCCATTGCATTTATTACGCTGGAGATTATCCTTGCATTTGATTAATCTCGATCGCGTTTATTACGCTGGAGATTACCTTCGGGTTTGATAAATCTCCATTGCGTTTATTACGCTGGAGATTACCTTTCCATTTGATTAATCTCGATTGCGTCCAATACGCTGGAGATTATTTTTATTATGAACAAATCTCCATCGCGTTTAGTATGTTGGAGATTATATTTATCATCAATGATTCTCCATTGCGTTAAACACGCTGGAGATTATTTTTATTATAAAAAAATCTTCATCACGTTTAGTACGCTGGAGATTATCTTTATCATCAATAATTCTCCATTGTGTTAAGTATACTGGAGATTATTTTCATTATGAAAAAAAACCTCCACTACGATTTTAATGCTGGAGATTACCATTGGGTTTGATAAATCTCCATCACGTTTATTACACTGGAGATTATCTTTGCATTTGATTAATCTCTATCGCGTTTATTACGCTGGAGATTAGCCTTGCATTTGATTAATCTCGATCGCATTTATTACGCTAGAGATTACCTTCGGCTTTGATAAATCTCCATCGCGTTTATTACGCTGGAGATTACCTTTGCATTTGATTAATCTCGATCGCGTCTAGTACATTAGATATTATTTTTATTATTATAAAAAAATCCTCCATTGCATCAAGTATACTGGAGATTATTTTTGTTATGAATAAATCTCCATTACGTTTGATACGCTGGAGATTATCTTAATCACCGATAATTTGCCATTGTGTCAAGTACGCCGGAGATTACCTTTATTATGAATAAATCTCCATCGCGTAAAATACGCTGGAAATTATCCTCATTAAAAGCATACCTCATCGCAAATCTTACGATAGGAATAAACTCGAAACATATTGGATGACCTATAAAAACAGAACGACAGCCACTACCCAGAAAAAACTGAAAGTTAATTATTTCTCCCTATATCAACATCGAACATTAAAATCTACATCGCCATTCTGGTCAGGCTCTGGATCAATCATGTTGACATCAAAGTGAGAGTGCCCTTCATAGTCAAAAATCAATCGCATACCGAGGCGAATTTCATTGACAATCGTGAACTCTCGCCACCATTCGGTAAACCAGTAACTGTCTATGCTCAATCTTTTAACCCTCACCAAAAAATTTTCATTTGCATGCGACCGGAGATACACTTGCCTCAAAACATCGTTGTCATAGCTTCCATACCCATATGGAAACCTCATAGTTAAACTCATCAACTTTATTATACAAAGCTAAATAATAAATTCATAAAACATACGAGCCTATGCAGATGGCTATCCACGACAATGTCTTTTACGAAACCACTAAGGCAAGGAAATTCAACGCTTTGGTTCGGAAATGAACTACCAGACGACATGCTCAAAATAAGATACTCTGAAAAAAGAACACATCCTGAAAATCAATATTTATAGAAACTATCAGGATAAGAAACAATCGGCACCGCTATCTTCATCTGTGCCGCGAGGTTTGAAAGGATAGACATTAAACAAAAACGGTCAGAATAAATTTCACCATCATTGGCACCGCTATCTTCATCTCTTCCATGAAGTCTGAAAAGACAGATATTTATAACAAAACGGCTAGGATAAACTTCACCGTTATCCACATCGCTATCCATAACAACATCCAGAAGACAGCTCACCACCTTGGAAACAAGAATCATACACGCGTCTGGCCAGTAATCCAAAAACATAAATGATCCCTCTTATCCCAAACCATTTTCCAACAAATTTCTGGTATAAATTAACGCGGGACGCAATTTAAAATACAACAACACCCCATACAAAACAGAATGCCAAGTTTTGACATAGCTTCGGGAGAAATTTCCCTTCCCACTTTCACCACAAACATCATATCATTCCCAAGCCCCAGGTTCATTAGGATGATCCTTCACGAGAGCCACCTAAATGGACTTCCTCTCCCGTACATTTCTGTAGAATTCGGAGAGGAAGTACTAGATCATGTTTACCTATGCTCCCCTCTAAATCAAGAATTCATGGTGTTGGTTGAAAGAGACGAGGGAGATTGGTCCTCCCTATCCGAAGGATGGAGAGACTTTGCAAGGATCAATAACCTGAGAATTGGCGCGTGTCTCACATTCAAGTACGAAGGAGACTCACACTTTGAAGTAACAGTACAACAACCAGGCCCAAAAGAGAACATAGACATTTCTTACGATCTTCTCTGTTATGAAGACATAGAAAATACCCCACAAGCTTAAGCTAGTAAACGAACCCTTGTAAACAAACCAATATACGACGCTTGACTTTTGACTCTATGAATAAAAGAAAAAGTTTTAGACCTACAAAGGGTACACCTAGCGAACCCTTTTTTTTTGTTATATCGCGATTTATTTTATAAAACGCTCAACAATAGGAGATTGGTAAGGGGATCGCAAGCAAAGCAAAAGATACAAAAAAGCAAGATTATAAACAATAGAAAATACGAAGATAAAAATGAAATATTCACAGTCGATACATAAACCGCGATGAAGCATATGTTAACATCGTGGGTGAAATTGTTTAAAAGAAATGTGGTACGCAAAACTTCCCAAAAAACCAAATGTTTAAAGAAGAAACAGATAAAAACTTCTTCCAGCATTGGTCGGAGTATCATTCGTCTGATCGCAAAGGAGGTCAGTTGCTTGGTCTTCAATCGGTTGAATAGGGGATGAAGAGGCTAGGCCTCGTTGTGGATCCTTAAGCACCATGTCGCTACTTTCATAGTTGGGTGCAAATACCGTCACCGAATCGCTAAGATGAGCAAAACGGTTGACACTCTGAATGATCCCACCTTCCACCCCCCTTAGAAAAAGCCTCGGACAAGTGACTGTAGAGAACCGTCTCACCCTCCTTCTTAAGAAACTTGTTCAACCCATCCTGGCCACCATTATTAAGAAGATAGTCGCAGAGTGTAGCCTTGGTCAGGACAACATCATCATTGGATGTATAACGTTTCAGCTCCCCCTTCACAACAAACAGCTCGTCATGAGCCTGTTTAAGCCCGGCCTCAAGCTCGCGAACCCGGATCTCCAACCTCCCCACCAATGACTCATACTCAATGTTCTTCTCTTTAAAGCTCAAAGACTCGACTCGCGATAAGTCGAGCTGGCCCTTCACCACCTCAAGATCTTTTTTGGACTTCTCCAGGGCCTTCTACAAACTTTTGATGATACCCTCTTCCATCTCTGCATCCCTCAACTTCGCCAGCCGGACCTGGAGGCCCTTGTTCTCTTTCCTCAAATCCTTCACGCGATCGATGTATTCCCTCAATCGCTGCGTCACTTCCCCCCATTGAAGATTACACTACGTGAGTATAAACACATAAAAGCATGAGATAAATAGAAAAGAAAGAGAAAAGAAAAGGACCATGATTAAACAAAAGATTAACTCACGAAGAAACTCACCCAACCCCCTGTTTTCTGCCCTTAGTCCATCAACTCTTCATCCTTGAGATGATGAAGATAATCCCTCTCAGCTAAATAACTCTTCGGAGTAAGAGCCAACTTCCTATAATCGATAGCAGTGAATCTGGGCTGCCGATACCCATACATGGCTATCCCCGATTTTTTAATCGGCTCTTTTGCCGAAATCATGTCGACCTCTTTCTCCCCTGCCTTCCTTTTCTTGGACCTATGAACAAGGAGCTCGTCATCTCTAGACGAGATGTGTTCCACATCCATAACCTGCTGTTCGATTGCCCCCTCCCTAGCAGGACAAGAACAGGCGAGGACCAAAGGCAACTGCTGGTCATCACCATCATGCAAAGCAGAAGCAACTGTAGGTTTTGTCATATTCTTCCCCTTCTTCTCAAGGACACCCGTGGAAAGTTTAGAAAGGTCCAGCATCTCTGTGGAAAAAGAAACAAAAATATAGATCAGAATAAAGACTTTGCCTTAAGAAGGCTCAAAATATAACATACACATCGCGATCAAACAGAAAAGGGCTCGACACCCACCCCGAGGATGTGGAAGGCTAAGACTAGCCATTTCTAATCTAACAAGAGTTATATCATCCTTGTAGCTACGTTTCCCTAAACTCCTCCCAAGAATGAATGCAGATTTCCACTGCTTAGTCGCGACAGTTTTGTTCTTAGGAGGAGCCATGTAGTTACTAGGGGTAATCTTGAAATTTAAAGATGTGCCCGAGCGATTGCGAATACTAAACCAATTCTTCCTCCACCCCGACTTACTCGATAACCTCTCTACGATGTCTTCACTAAGGGAAGCAGACACAAGCCCGTCACGACCACACTGTAGGGATAAGAACGTGAAGAGATGATCCAACGACGTTTTTTGTTTAACAGCAGCACTTCGCATCATGTATGCGGCTAAATACATCCAAACATTGAAGGAAAGCTGAGCAGGACACACTCATATTTTCTCTAGGAACTTCACGTAAAGTCTAGGCAATGGAACACGAAACCCCTGGAGCAAACTCTCCAGGTGGACTACCAAATGATTTGGGTATATATTTAAACAACCCCCACTCGTGAAAGATAAACCCAATTCTACACCAATTGGCCAAGGGAAAACGCGAGCCACTAACTCCAGATGAGCAGGCTCCGAAATTGACCTCTCCCCTCTGGTTTCAGCTAAGGAAGGAGCCACCCTTTCCCCGAAAACCAAAGGAGCAGGTTGGGGACTAGAAGGAACAAAGTTCTCACAAAAGCTACAGCTCGCGGCCTCTTTAATCCTATAAGTAGGCACAATGAAGTCCCCTGGTACCACTCGAACGTCCTTCTGCATTTTCACTACACGAAGGAAACTATCTTTATCACCTTGACTATTTGTGGAGTCGGACATATGGTAATACTCCGGATCGTCCTTTTTAAGAGGTCGCTTAATAGACCTAGCTGAAGGATTTTTCTTTTTTTTTTCTTTCGGCACTACAAGTTTCTTTCCTTTTCCCTCGCAAGGCCTGACCGGGGGAGGAGGACGAACGGAAGATACCATAGCTAGCCTCCGAGTCAATCCTCATCGCGGATTCTTGAGTCCTTGAGGAGCTAACCTCCTCTTCCAAAGGTCCCACACTCCTATATTGGCTATCGCTCTTCGACGACATCGCTATTTTGTAGAAAAGACTTCTAAGAAGTAAGCCCCTTAAAAAGACGCGAAGAAAGAAAATCAACAAAGGGAAATAGTCTTTTCAAATCGCGATCAAATAAAAATGGCGCCAAAAACCCCTCACATGGGCCATGTTGGCGCCCCACGCGCCCTATTCAGGGACAATGAAAAGACGTTTCCCCATGTTCGTAAGGGGGAGGGATATCCGCTAAAATAAAATATTCAATATAAATCTCAAACTAGAATGACTCCCTTGTCCAAGCAAATAAAATACAAGAATCCCTCCCGATGTAGTGGTAGGGTAATTCAGGATCGAATCCATGAGGAGGTATGTCAGTGCTTCCTAAGCTTACAATCACGATCAAGTTTCGACTCTAGAAGACCACTCGATATCTAGTAGACTGGTCGATATCGACCTCAGTTCTGATCGATTTCCAGCAAAGTTCCTGCAGAAGACAGAAGCAATAACTCGATGTCGAGTTGGGTACTCGATATCGATGTCAGCACTCGATATCGACCTCTGTAGTCGAAATCGAGTCTTCAACATTAACTACAAACGAACCTAATTTTTCGAAAAACATGTCCGAAGAATGTAGAATGATGAGAGAAGGGTGGACAGAATAAAAAAACAACTTTTTATATGAATCAATAAACTAAAAGATTCCAAGGTCGGGGATTCATGCCACAACGATAACCATGCAAGTATTATGCCAAATTCATGAAAGATTATGCATTTCCGTCAAATAACTTTCGTTACCAACTATTAGGTGATTAGAGGCTCTCGCATAAAACCTAAGAGTTACTATCCAAATTTCATGACAAATCCAAATTCACAATATGATTGGCTTTCGCTTCAATAATGCAAATAATGAATCTCCTCAACTCTCGCAAAGGATCATGCATAGGATAGAAGACGGAATCGCATAAAAATCATACCTTTAATGCACTAACTTACATTGCTATCGTCGGGCTCACCCTGACCCTAGAAGTGGGTTGACTACTCGCGCTTCATCATCATTAAACTCATCATCATAGAAAAGAAACTACTTTGTATTAAACTTGCAAAGAAAGATTACACCAAACAAAGCCAAATCTCCGCTCTCGCTTCCCTCCAACTCACTCGGCTGTCTCTCTCTACCTATTCTCTGCTGTAAAACTGATTGCTTGTTCTTGGTTTCTTGGATGTTGGATGATTCTAACTCAGCTCTAATGTCCTCTAATTATAGATCTCAAACCTCGCTATCCAAGGATTCGAAAACCTATCTTTATTCCTAAGATAAAACTTAAATAAAGTAAAAAACTAAAACTCCCTAGGTAAATCACACATTCACCATAAGGGATAACAAGTCTGGTGGTTAATTGTTAGAAGATCTCAACTTTAGGATAGATGTGAACGCTTCGGATAGAATTCTATAAAAAACAACGTCGAATCTGTCAGCAGCAGCAATGGATATCGACCATGAACCTTGATATCGACCTCCTATTTTCTCTATCTCGAGCAGTCCTACTCGACCTCAGATTGGCACTCGACTTCTATCAATTTGCTCATTCTCGGCCTCTCGATATTGACCTTGTAACATCGATATCGACCTTTTCATGTCGACATGCTCTGTTTTTCCTCTGCTCGATTTCTGGTACTCTGTTTCCACTCGATGTCGAGTCTTTACGTCAATTTCGACTCTTCCTCTCTTGTCCAGATTTGTCCATTTTTGTCTTGATTTCTGCAAAATATCTTAAAAACTCGTGTAGACCATTATATTTTGCAAATAAGCATAAACTACACTAATCTTATGTTTTCCCAATCAATATGCATGCAAATAACGACAAAATGGACATAAATATGCATAGACAATATGGCAATTTGCACGCACATCACCCCCCGAGGGATGACGGCCAAAAGTGCCTTTTTGCCTCCTTGAACTTTCCCTTTCCGAGGCAGGAGATAAAAGGGTTTTTAGGCAAAGAACCACCCTTCATATCCCCAAACACCCTCACACCCACCAGAGGGCCGCCGCCATGCCAGCCCTAGACTACATTGCTAGGGTTAATCCAACAGAAAGAAGAAGCAAAAAATTAAAAAAAATCACAACCCAAAAACCCCCCTCCGTGATGCACAACTAACTTGCTTCCCACCAAGAAATGCAGTTCCTCCCCAGAAAATACCATCCGAAACACCACCGTCGGAATTTTCCCCTTAAAAAAAGAAGTAATCGAAAAGAGAAGAGAAAAATAGGATAAACAAGATGACATCTAAACCTCTTACCTGATGAAGAATAGAGAACACGGCCCAAACGAACAGAACTCCGACAAAACCTTGACAACACCTTCCCTTCTTTCCTTGCCAAACATGGCTTGAAATCTCTGTCTTTCTCTTTCTTTAAAGTTCTCTGGAAGTAGGAAATGGCCAGAAAGAGAAACTGGCCCCCATTTATCGGTCTCTGTGGGAACGTTCGGTCAATCTTACAAATGGGCCTCACGAATGTTGGGCTTACCCACAAAGCCCATTAGGGAATAGTTTTCTTTTGGCAAAAAAGTTATCATTTTTATCGAGACATAATCGCGAGCAAATATTGCACGCAATCTAGTCCCGAGGAGATATGACGATGCATTGAAAAATAGCCCCTTAATTAATAGGGGTAAGACATCATAAATGGGTCACCCAATGCAAAGGTCATGCCTAAAACCCAATATCGACCATCGCGATCAAACTCGTCATACCCTACGAATCCACAGACCCCCTCTCTCGAGCGCAGACTCCTTAAGTTACACGCAGATTGCAATGAAGGTCTTTGATGTGCATCTGCATACCACTCACACTAAGTAAACAGAAACTCCGCGTCGCCTAAACTCTCTAATAAAGAGCAAGCGGCTCGCTGGCTAAGCACCTCCCCGCTAGTTTCGCCACGTGTAAGGGCCCAAAACCTATAAGAACCACAAGAAAGAGATCCGAAAAGGGAGGAAAGACAAGAGCTCTGCAATCCTCCCTAAGATAAAGTCCTCGGAGTTGAGTTCCTGGAATCTTTGATCGGAGAAGAACGTCTCTAGGATAAAACATCATCTGGCAACCTTCCTCTAAAGATGAAGATTGAATAGTGAATACTTAATGCGAGCAAACTTCATCGTGAGGATTACTTTATCACCAAATGCCGACATATAGTAAAGAGCTTAATTATATACAAATATCCTCCTTAATTGGCCTTGTAGGTAATTAAAGACATCTATCATCACCTTGAGGTAATAAGTATAGGTGAATTTCTAGAAACGCTTCAAAGGGAACTCAGGGTGCTGCATCACGGGCTCAACCAGACTGTTGGAGAGCTTACTACTCAGATCTGTCTCCTTCTATAAAGCAATAATCTCCTTCTTATTCACCTTCTTTAGATCGAAGCAGCACTGTCCTTCTTCAGATCCATATCTTTCTCCGACGCTTGTCGCCACTCCCTCCAAATCTTAAACTAGAGGGCGTGGTACTGAAATGGATATCTCCTTACTGGCCTGAATAATGAAACCAAGAAGAAATATACGGGAACCATAATTTCATACAAACCATAATCGAAGAAACACTCTTCTTCTTTTTCACCTTCTTCAGATCCATCTCCTTCTCTGACACTTGTGCCGGTGCCTCCAAATCTTGAACTGGAGGGCGTGGTACTGAAATGGAGATCTTTTTTACCAACCTGAATGAATGAAACTAGAAAGAACTGAACTAGAGATTTTGAAAAAAAAAAGACGAACGCTCATTCTGAAAGAGGGAGGTAGCCAACACATGATATAACCCTAGGGGTGATATGGGAAATTAACACACTCAAGCTTCTGGGCTCGGCTCGAGCTCAGCTCGGGCTCGACTCGAGCTTTACACACTGTTTAGGCTCGACTTGTTTCAGGATTTCGAACGAGCCGAGCTCGAGCTTTCTCGATTCGAGCCCAAGTCGAGCTCGAGCTGTTCGGCTCAGATAACAGCCCTAATGTTAAATACTGACTTGTAGGTTGGTGTTGGATGCATCTTAGTTAATTCTTAATCTTAATATCATGGTGTTGCATGCATCCTAATTAATCTTTAATATTTAATCTTAATGATACTATTAGGTTAAATATTAACCGTGTTAGAGTTGTTTAATTAGTAAGGGTTATTAGGACTTGTAAGACTAGTAATTATACAAGATCAGGACAGGAACAATAATGGGAAGAATAGAGAACTTGAAGAAGAATCAATGATTAACTTGGCCAAACTAAAGTGGATAATTATAGATGAAATTATTTTCTTAATTGTTAATTCTCACTATTGTTTATAATTTATCTAGTTATATTATTTTCAATCACCAAAACTCCCCATTTTTCTACTAATTGGTAAATATACATTACTTAGGAATACTTGATTCTTTGTGAGATCGACCTCTTACTAGCTCACTATACTAGTTTTTAGATTTGATTTATATTTTGATAGGAATAACGCCCTCGTGATTTTTCTCACTATATTTAATAGGAATAATGACCTCGTGATTTTGATATTAACAACTCATTTAATAGACCTCATGATTTTGGTTGCATGTGTAGTCACTAGCGGTGGAGATTTAGAGAACCAACACAATTTTATTGTAAATAAGTGTCAAGGATTAAGTTTGAGCGTGAATGATTAAGCCTAAACATATAAGCATGAGACACACACATTTTTCCTAGTGAGGTTGGATGAATGTACTTGATTTATTCCTTGGATTGCACCTATGCATGCTATATATGATGTTATTTTTTGCTTATTGACCCTATTTTTAAGCTTGGGTGTTTTATGAAGTGAATATATGGATTGCTTGTCTATGGGGTATTGATTTGTATTTATTTTTCATTGCTTAAGGACAAGCAAAGGCTCAAGTGTGGGGGTATTTGATAGTACGCATTTAGGTAGCCTTAATAGGTTGCATTTAGCTTGATAGATGTATATATTGCATAATTTAGTGCACATTTTCCATTTATACTCGTTATGTTGGTGGAGTCAGAATCTATACATTTTTATTAATTATTTCAAGTAGATGTGGGTCCGATGAGAAATGAGGAGGCTCAAAAGAGACAAGACTAGGAAGAAAAGTGAAGAGTTGGGAGCAGAGTTGGAGTTCGAGAGCCTAAGTGAAAAACAAGTCAATAGAAGTTGTCTCCCGATAAGCTGAACTTGTAACACATTTTCTGGAGGCTTCGTTTGTCCAATTGACTATTATGATTATGCGTTGGAAAGCTATTTTCGATAGCTATAATATTCATGTTGACGCCAAGACCAAATTCGAACATTCTTTTTCCGCGTGAAAACTAGGCCACCCTGTGCCTTGAAAAATTGCTAAAGTTTTCGCAGATCGCCTAGGAAACCCCGCAGCCTCATGTGTGTCTGAAACGTTGAATTTAATATTTATATTTTTTATAAATATATTTTATCTTAATTTGGCTGACCTTTTGAGGGATATTTAAAGACATCATAGGGTTATTTTATGAACCATACTAACTCTTAGCTTGGTGATGTCCGCACAAATAGCCATATTTTCTATGCACATTTAAGTCCATTTTATTATTCTTTTGCATGCATATTAGTGGGAAAACATGGGATTAGTGTAGTTTATGCATAATTGTCAAATATATGGGTCTGCACGAGTTTCTATGTGATTTCGCAGAAAACAGGATGAAAGTGGACAAATTTGGAAGAGCGGAAAAAGAACTCGAAGTCTTATGGAGAGGTATAAATCGACTGAAGGACCTTGACATCGAGTGCAACAGAGAGGTAGGAATCGAACAGGATGAGAACATAGCATGTCGACACACAAAGGTCGATATCGATGTCTGATGGTCGATATCGAGTACCTAGATCGAGCTTATTGATAGAAGTCGAGTGCTAATCCTAGTAGAAGAAGGAGTGCTCGAGATAGAGTTAAGCAGAGGTCGATATCGATGACGAAGGTCGATATCGATGTTGTTCATCAGAGAAGTCTGACTCAGATTTTGATAGAATTCTATCCAAAGCTTGCACGTCTATCCAAAAGTCGAGATTTCCTATCATCAACGTCAAAGCTATCACTTGAGCTGTTTTACCATAGAAGTTTTTAGTTTTACCTTATTTAAGTTTTATCTAAGAGAATAAGGATAAGTTTCGAGTCTTTGGATAGCAAAGTTCGATATCTATATCTAGAGGCCGTTAGGGCTGATTTTAATCATCCACACACGCAGAGAATCCAGTTTTCAATAGAGAGAATTTGTAGAGAGAGAGAGAGAGTAGGCCGATTGAGGTTGGTCGAAACGAGAGCGGAATTTGCTGGGTTCGGTTGTAATCTTTCTTTCGGAGTTTTAATACAAATTAGTTTTCTTTCAATGATGATGATGAGTTCCATGATGAGAAGCGAGTAGTCAACCCACTTCTACGGTTGGGGTGAGCCCGACGGTAGAGATGTAGGGTAAGTGCATCAAAGGTATGACTTTTATGCGATTCCGTCTTCTATCCTAGGCATGATCCTTGTGAAAGTTAGGGAGATTCATTATTTGCATTATTGAGGCGAAAGCCACTCATATTGTGAACTTGGATTACTCATGAATTGGATAGTAACTCTTAGGAATTATGTGAGAGCCTCTAATCACCTAAGTGTTGGTAACGAAAGTTATTTGACGGAAAGACATTAAATTTCATAACTTTATCATAATACTTGCACTATTATCGTTGTGGCATGAAACCCTGACTTTGAAAGCTTTCAGTTTATTGAATTACATAAAAAGTTTAAGTTTTGATTTTTGATCATCCTTCTTAACCATTCTACGCTCTTCGGACACTTTTCCAACAATAGGTTACGCAAAACAATTTATGTGACAAACATCGGAATCGACTATAAAGGTCGATATCGAGGTCTAACGTCGATATCGAGGTCTGTCTCGACGTCGATCTGTGTTGCTTTTGTCTTCTGCAGGAACTTCGCTGGAAATCGACCAGAACTCAGGTCGATATCGACTAGACAGATCGATATCGAGTGTCTTTTGAGGTCGAAAGCTTGATCGTGATTACAACAAAGGAAGCACTGACATACCTCCTCGTGGATTCGATCCTGAATTACCCTACCTCTACATCGGGAGGGATTCTTGTATTATTTGATTGATAAGGGAGTTAGCATTGGTGTGAATTATATTTGAATAATTGAATTGCACGATCCCGCTCTTACGAACAAATTGGCGCCGTTGCCGGGGAGGCAATCAATCGCCAACAAAGTTTTCTCACGATCATTTAGAGCTTATTTTACAGGTTTATGCGACGTTCTGATCGCGGACCTATCCTAGAAACCATCAACGAGCCTGAACGTCTCTTCCATCTTTGCAACAAAGCAATTCGAATCATGGCGGACAACGAGACACAAGCTGAGACCATAGAGCAGTTGAGGAAGGAGATTCAGGATCACAATGCTACAATCGCTGCTGAGAGGGCCGCCGCTGCTGCAGAGCGAGCCCGTGCTGATAGGGAGGAGGATGCGCGCAGACAAGCCCAAGAGCGGCTCAATCAGTATCCACAGACGGCGATGCAATACATGCATCCACTGCTTCACGTTCCTGAATTCGCTATACTTATTCCTCCTTCTAATTATGAAATTAAAATTAACTTCCTTTCTGAAATTAAAAGAAATAATTTTGAAGGAAGACCTAATGAATGCCCACTGTAATACATCTCTACTTTTATGGACTTATGTGAAACAATTGCTGATGGAGTAAATTTAGAGTATGTGAGACTAAAATCTTTTAGATGGTCTTTGGCAGGAAAGGCATTATAATGGCTTGAGAGTTTGGCTCCACGCTCGCTGAGGACATGGGCGGAGGTGAAGGATGCATTCCTAAATAAGTTCTTTCCAACTTCTAAAATGGTGATGCTGCGACAAAGGATCACGACTTTCAAACAAAAGCCAGGTGAAACATTGGCATAGGCATGGGAGCGGTTTGAGGACTTGCTGAGATCATGCCCGACGCATGGGCAACTTCCATATGTCATCCAGGAGGTATTCTACAACGCCCTTGATGCGCCGAATAAGGAGAGGATCAATTCATATACCTCTTATCGGTACATTGAGCTTACACCAACGGAGGCATGGGAGACTATTGAGAGGCTTGTGAACTTTGAGAACACCTATGGGACTGCTGCGGCCTATGACTCAAGGCCTGCCCCATCGATGCCACTATATGAGCCTTCAAAAGAGATAGACCCTGATGTGTGGCAATAATTCCACAACGATCAGACGCGCCACCTTCAAAAGCAAGTTAGGTTCCTGAGCAACAATCAACCTTGTCAGGAATGTGGCTGAATAAGGCATATGATTAGTGTCTGTCCACATCTTGAGCAAGGGTCTATGGCGGAATAACATGAGGAAGCCAAATGGACGAGAGGCCCCTATGGAGGTGGCAATCAGCAGTATTGGGGTGATCAAAGATTCTATCAACAAAGGGATACCCCACTATATACAGCACCAGGACACCCTGAGCGGGAGATAAGGAAGGATGACCTGCAGATCATTCTTGATGAGATGTGGAGGAACCACACTGAGTTCAAACAAGCCAACAACTCTATCCATACTCAATTGCAGGGCATCAATTCTAGACTTGGGGAGATAGACGTTTGGAAGCACAACATGGAGACCCAAATGGGTCAATTGGTGGAAGCAATACCCAAAGCGTCAGGATCATTCCCTGGATAAACTGTGCCCAATCAGAAGGGCAAGAACACTAGACACATAGCGGTGATGAATCTAAGGAGTGGGCATCAATTACAAACGCCCGAGCAAAAAGCGGAGGAAAAGGAGCCAGAACAGACATCGATATCGACCCCCCTGTCGATATCGACCACGGTGACATCGATGTCGACCTTCCTGTCGATGTCGACCCTGATGCTGAGTCACCACAAAAATCGATTCCTCCAGTCGATGTCAACCCTACTGATGTCGATGTCGACCTAACTACAGTCGCGGTAAAGAAGAAGGTGTTGCCATTCTCAACTAAAAAGATGATTAAGGATCCGACAGAAAAGAAATTTCAGCGGTTCGTGAAGATGCTTCAAGGACTCAATGTCTCAATACCATTCACAAAAGCACTTCATGAGATGCCATCTTATGTGAGGTTACTTAAGGACATATTGGGTAAGAAGCGATCGCTTTCTGAGATCGCAGAGGAGTGCAACAGAATGGAGCTACCAAAAAAGCGGGCGGACCTAGGTAGGTTTTCTATCGCTATAGGCTTAGGTCAATATCGCTTTAATGCTTTAGTTGATTTGGGTGCTAGCGTTAGCATGCTGCCACTAACCATATGGCACAAGGTAAAGATAGGTCATCTGGAGCCCGTGGATGCAAGGTTATACATGGCGAATAATACGGTAGTGATTCCTACAGGATTGGTAACTGATGTGCCGGTACAAGTAGGTAAATTCTTTGTCCCTACTGATTTCTTAGTTGTTGATATAGCATAGGACCCTTCTTGTCCAATTATTTTAGGTAGGCCATTCCTGGTGACCGTCGATGCCAATATCAGCATGAAGAAGGGATTGCTCTCATTTACAATCAGTGATGAAGTGATAGAGTATGCCTTCAACAAGACGCTGAACAATCAAGGGCCTATGGAGATAAAAGCCATCAATGGTTTCTACATTACATGTGGAGAAGCCAAATTAAGGAGTATGACACCGAAAGAGCTTGAAAAGAGGGCCATAGAAGCCCAAGTAGAGGAGGTTGTGGCAATCTTGAACGAAAGTGCAAAAGAGAACATCGACATCGACCCAGGTAAGTCGATATCGACTAATAATGTTCAAGATTCTGTGTCAGGTTATAAGTATGGGGTCGACGAAGGAGGATAAGGAACCTTGAAATCGGGGATGAAGGTCGATATCGACCATGCCCTAAAGCCGAAATCGACTGCCATAGAAGCAGAGAAAGGAGGAACAAAGACAACCTCGATATCGATCTCTGAGGGTCGAAATCGACCTGATCATATCGACAGCAACCACACCAAATCGACTGAACCTCCAAGAGCACAGCAGAGCTCGATATCGACCACTAAATATCGATGTCGATCTGAGCCACAGACAAATAAGAAGGTAAGTCAAGGTACGGATTCCTCCTGTTCCATCTCAATAAAAGATTTATCATTATTTGGAAGAGGTGTGCCTTGGCATGTGTGCTTGTGTAGGGTATCCGATGATGATTCGAACCAATATGAGATAGGAGACAAGGTTTATGTCTCCAAATCAAAAGATCAATGGTTCCCTACTAGATTCAAAGACAAGATGATGGGACCTTTCACGGTGAATCAAATTCATCCAGGCGGAATGCAGTTGCGTGACAAGAAGGAGTGTTATTTGAGGCCCAAGCCACATGGGCTCTGCAGATGCCGCCTTGAGAGCGCAAAAGGAAGAAGTCGGCCTAGCGACTTTATAGTCTAGAGCGTGTAACAAAGACTTAGTTTTAGTTTTAGACCGTTTTTACTTTGGTTTGAGACACTTTAAATTATTGATTTGCATTGTTTTTGTTTTGGTTTTAGTTTGTTTAACAAGTTGCAGGAAAGAGGAAAAGGATAGAAAGCCACATCGAAATCGATGTAAACTTTAAGTATGGAGTGGGAGGAAGGCTTACTTACATATTTTTAGCATATTTTTCATAGTTGTTGCATATTTTAGTTACATTTCATACATAGCCAGTCATATTTATCTTTAAGTAATGCATCATACATGTTTATATTCGAAAAAAAATGACCCCCATCAAAAATTGAAAATAAAGGAAAGAGTCATGAAAGTATAAAAAAGAGCTCTACGATGCAAAATTAAATTCATTAGAGATATAACATGAAATTGCCCAGTTAAGGGAAGTCCCAATGAAGTGCAAAAAGAAAAAAAAAGGAGATGAAAATTTGAAGTTGCTTTTGACATATGCATGATAAGATGATGGAGGACTTTTAGAAATTTCCATTCATGTGCTTACAAAAGTTCATATCCTAGCCTTACCTATGCATATTTGCAAAAGTCACAAGCCATATATGAGCCTTACTATATCTTGATCATTATTGCTCCACATATATACATATTGCCCATTTTTTACCTTATACCCTATCCGGGGACAAGTTTGAGAATGGATGTCATGTTTGGAATCGTTATATGGAGTTTGTACAATATTATTAAAGTTGTTGGCAGGAATGAAAGTAAATTTTGAAATATGGAAAATTTAATGAGCGAGAAAAAATCCGATCACCTCAGGAGATAAAGGTAGGTCGACCCTGCTCGTTGAGATGTTAGTTCGGGGAGATGGGACACAAGGTGAGGAGTCCGAAGTACTAAGTATCCGGGACCATTCATGACACCCATGTTTGTGACTCACGAGAAGGCAGTACCAAGGTTAGAGAGGTAAAAACATTAAAGAAAAAAAAGCATTAAGCGATGAGTGAAAGGTGAGATACATTATGAAGAAGGAATGTGGAATGAATGTTTGGAATGAAAGTATGTTTCCCCGGATTTAACACCACATGGCCAAAAATTAGCCCACCTTTATCCTTTCACCAATCTACTTCTCACAAGCTTGAAAAAGTCCTCTTGATTATTAATGCTATGTCGCTGAAATTGTTTTTTTGCATATAACCCTCCTTTTAAGAGTATGAAATTGCTTTTATGCACAAGCATGGACTTGGTTGACATAAGTACCCTATCGAGGATGGCAATTGAGTGTAGGGACATATGAAAAATGAATCTATGATGTTGAGGGTTTACTTTCTTCCCCTGAATGACCAATAAAGGTATTGCTTGGAGACGAGTAAGCTTAAGTATGGGGTGTTTGATGTGCGCGCAAATAGCCATATTTTCTATGCACATTTAAGTCCATTTTATTATTCTTTTGCATGCATATTAGTGGGAAAACATGGGATTAGTGTAGTTTATGCATAATTGTCAAATATATGGGTCTGCACGAGTTTCTATGTTATTTCGCAGAAAACATGAAAATGGACAGATTTGGAAGAGCGAAAAAAGAACTGGAAGTCTTCTGGAGAGGTAGAAATCGACTGAAGGACCTCGACATCGAGTGCAGCAGAGAGGCAGGAATTGAACAGGAAGAGAATAGAGCCTGTCGACACACAAAGATCGATATCGATGTCTGATGGTCGATATCGAGTACCTAAATCGAGCTTATTGATAGAAGTCGAGTGATAATCCTAGTAGAAGAAGGAGTGCTCGAGATAGAGTTAAGAAGAGTTCGATATCGATGATGAAGGTCGATATCGATGTTGTTCGGCAGAGAAGTCCGACTCAAATTTTGGTAGAATTCTATCCAAAGCTTGCACGTCTATCCAAAAGTCGAGATTTCCTATCATCAACGCCAGAGCTATCACTTGAGCTGTTTTACCTTAGAAGTTTTTAGTTTTACCTTATTTAAGTTTTATCTTAGAGAATAAAGATAAGTTTCGAGTCTTTGGATAGCAAAGTTCGATATCTATATCTAGAGGCCGTTAGGGCTGAGTTTAATCATCCACACATGCAGAGAATTCAATTTTCAATAGAGAGAATTTGTAGAGAGAGAGAGAGTAGGCCGATTGAGGTTGGTCGAAGCGAGAGCGAAATTCACTGGGTTCGGTTGTAATCTTTCTTTCAAAGTTTTAATACAAATTAATTTTTTTTCAATGATGATGATGAGTTCCATGATGAGAAGCGAGTAGTCAACCCACTTCTACGGTCGGGGTGAGCCCGACGGTAGAGATGTGGGGTAAGTGCATCAAAGGTATGACTTTTATGCGATTCCGTCTTCTATCCTAGGCATGATCCTTTTCGAAAGTTAGGGAGATTCATTATTTGCATTATTGAACCGAAAGCCACTCAGATTGTAAACTTGGATTACTCATGAATTGGATAGTAACTCTTAGGAATTATGTGAGAGCCTCTAATCTCCTAAGTGTTGGTAACGAAAGTTATTTGAATGAAAGACATTAAATTTCATAACTTTAGCATAATACTTGCATTATTATCGTTGTGGCATGAAACCCCGACTTTGGAAGCTTTTAGTTTATTGAATTACATAAAAAGTTTAAGTTTTGATTTTTGATCATCCTTCTTAACCATTCTACGCTCTTCGGACACTTTTCCGACAATTGGTTACGCAAAACAGTTTATGTGACAAACATCGGAATCGACTGTAAAGGTCGATATCGAGGTCTAACATCGATATCGAGGTCTGTCTCGACGTTGATCTGTGTTGCTTTTGTCTTCTGCAGGAACTTTGCTGGAAATTGACCAGAACTGAGGTCGATATCGACAAGAAACATCAATATCGAGTATCTTTTAAGGTCCAATTCTTGATCGAGATTACAACAAAGGAAGCGCTGACATACCTCCTCGTGGATTCAATCCTGAATTACCCCACCACTGCATCGGGAGGGATTCTTGTATTATTTGATTGATAAGAGAGTTAGCATAGTTGTGAATTATATTTGAATAATTGAATTGCACGATCCCACCCTTACGAACACTTGGTGTTGCATTTAATCCTTAATCTTAATGCTACTAGTAGTTTAAATCTTGATCATGTTAGGGTTGCCTTATTAGTAAGGGTTACAGGACTCATAAGACTAGTAATTTATATAAGTTCAGGACAGGAACAATAGTAGGATGAAAAGAGAACTTCAAGAAGAATAAATGATTAACTTAATCAAACTAAAATGGATATTTATAGATGAAACTATTTTCCTAATTGTTAATTCTCACTAACTTGTTTATAGTTTACTTAGTTATATTGTTCTCAATCACCAAACCGCCCCCTATACTAATAGGTAAATATACGTTACTTAGGAATAATTGATTATTTGTGAGATCGACCTCGTACTTGCTCACTATATTAGTTTGTAGGTTTAAGTTACATTTTGATAGAAAAAATGATAACTTCCTCTTGTCACGGATCAGGGCATCTGGTAGGAATAATTGATTCTTTGTGAAATCGACCTCTTACTTGCTCACTATATCAGTTTGTAGGTTTAAGTTAAATTTTGATAGAAATAGTGATAATTTCCTCCTCTCGTGGGACAGGGCATCCGCTCGTGTGATCAACTTAGTTTATCATGCCAAAATCACGTGACCATGTGCCTTGCCATGGTTGTTGGAGTTGCTTCTTTCCTTCTCACACACTCATGTGGATTTCGGTGCACGCTCGCTTGATGGCCTTTGTAAGCGCTAGTAAAGCCACCATGTTGTGTGGGTCTCCTACTTTGCACACTCTCCACATGCACTTGTTCTTTGGAGATGGATTCCTCTCATATCTTCCTTTCTCATGCACATTTTCCTAAGCATGTTCTAGTTAGCCTTAATTAGCTCTCAAAAACACCAATAAACATAACCACAAAGAGAGTAGACCTTTATTATATAAACTAAACACAAAACAAATAAAACACACACAAAACACATGATAAATTATATAAACCTAATCTAAATTCATGTCCAAAAATACATAAAATAAAATGACATCAAGCCTCCATTACAAGATCAGCTTGTCAGGTGACCTGCTCAATTGTTCTTTGTATATGCTCGGTTCTTCTTCTCCAAGCCTCTTTATATCTTCATTAATCTTATTAGATCAACTTGACTTTATCAATAAATGCATTATAAACCCAAGTTTCCTTAGATCCACGTTTATCTGAAATCACCAATAAAAACGTGTAAATTTCGATTCCACCACCAAACGAGTAAATATGCAAATGCTACCTAAATTATGCATGTTATGCTTCTAAACTAAGCTAAATATTACCTAATACTATCTTCTAAATGCGTAATTTCAGAAAACCTCTTCCTAAAATGGCATCTTGATTTGGATATATGGCCTTGTTGACAAAGAAATCGACCGGCTAGCACAAAGAACATGTAAACTCGCTTTCCTTTGAGTGCTTCTAAACTTCTCTTAAGCACTACCTTATAAAGTTGCTTCTAAAACTCGCTTTCCCTTGACTGCTCATCGTTCTAGAAATCCACATCATTTTCATCATACTCGAAATCATTGCCCGAGTTGTTAGCACGTGAGTCATTTAAGAGATTATCAATATTAGGTAGGGTAATCATGTTGTTCTCTATAACATCCTCTGGCTTCCCATCCTCATCAAGTTTAGACTCCTCATACTTCTTTAAATTCAATCTTTTAACTATTGTCGGCACTTCCCAATATGCATTACCTTTCTTTCTTGTTAGCTCAACTAGTTTTTTTAGTAGATTTTGCTTCTTTTCCTCTTATAGAGATAACGTAAAGTCCATTACCTCTTTAGAAGTGAGATCCTTATTCTTCATATATAACCTTCTTTATAAGGTTGGGAAAGTTCACCAATGAACAAAGTTCTTACATATAGCAATCAAGAAACACCACCCAAAAAAAGGAAATAGCCACGGATTGTTTAGCAACGTCATAGGGTTGTGGCCGAATTCGTGGTTGATAGCTACGAACACCTGACATGTCATCCCTAAATAAGCGTCGAGTGAAAATTTCTGTGGCTAAATCCGTGGCTAGGGGTGATGACATAATTTTGTTTCCAGAATGTCGTGACTATTAGCCACGATCATGAATGTCGTAGCTAAATTTATGGTTATTAGGCACGACTTTAGCCACTATTGAAATATTCGTGGCTGATTTCGATGCCAATTAGCTCGCGAAAAAATACAGTGGTTGTACCGTGGCTAAGAAGAAGTGGCAATTGGCAATCATGACTTGATTTCGTGGCCAATAGCCACAAATTTAGCGACTGTTGGAAAGCCCGTGGCTAGATTCGATGCTAATATGGTCATGCCCATTGTCCGTTGCTATATCTAAATTTGGGTAATTCTTCACACAAATTAAAGAAAATAATAATTTTAAAGCTCAAAATCTCACACAAAAAAATATTAGAGCCCAAATGCAGTTAAGCCCAATATCAGAGATAGTCAAAGCCCAAAGACGGTCAACCCGTTAGTGGTAGTCAAAGCCCAATGAATATGGAAGCTCAATTAATAGCTCTAGACGTATTAAAGAGCCCAATTAATAGCCACAGTCATATACGTGGCTAATGCCGTGGCTATTTACAGTTGACCTTAAATGACACAATTCAATTTCTAATGAGCTTTTAATTTATTATGGGACCAAATATGGCTATATTTTCCGCCAACGGGCCCATTAATGATATATGTCTTTATATGTAAATAAATACTCGAAAATAAACAAAACTAACAATTGTTGAATGAAACCTTATATTAACTAATAAATTCATATGAGAATATTAGGAGAGTTTATTTTGAGGAAAAATCATATAAGTAGCTAATGATTGTGGGATAAAACTTTATATTATTTAATAAATTCTTATTAGAATCATATAAGTGTGTGTTTTGAAGGAAAATCATATATGTACCTAATAACTATGGAATAAAATCTTATATTATCTAATAAAATGTAATAAGAATACTATAAGTGTGTGTTTTGAGGAAAAATCATATAAGTAACTAATAATTGTTGAATAAAACTTTATATTGATTAAGTAATAAATTCTTATTAGAATATTATAAGGGTACGCTTTGAGGAAAACTCTTATAAGTAACTAATAAATGTTGAACAACATCTTATAATAACTAATAAATTCTTATTAGTTTCTACCAAAAATAAATTCTTATTAGAATACTATAATAGTATGTTTTGAGGAAAATTCATATAAGAAACGAATAAATGTTTAATGAAACCTTATATTAACTAATAAATTCTTATTAGAATACTATTAGAGTATGTTTTCAGGAAATCTCATATAAGTAACGAATAAAAGTTTAATAACACCTTATAATAACTAATAAATTCTTATTAGAATACTATAAGACTATGTTTTGAGGAAAACTCATATAAGTAGCTAATAAGTGTTAATAAAGCTTTATATTAAGTATAAATCCAATACTATAAGTGTTTGATAAAACATTATAGTATTTTGATAAGAATAATATAAGGTTTTGGAATACTATAAAAATATGTTTTGAGGAAAACTCATATAAGTAACTAATAAATTTTGAATTAAAACTTATATTAAGTAATAAATTCTTATTAGAGTACTATAAGGTTATGTTTTGAGGTAAATTCATATAAGTGACTAATAAATGTTTAATAAGACCTTATATTATAAGTAATAAATTCTTATTAGAGTACTATAAGAATATGTTTTGAGGAAAACTCAAATATGTGACTAATAAATTTTGAATCAAACCTTACATTAATAAATTCTTATTAAAATACTATAAGAGTATGTTTTGAGAAAAATTCATATAAGTGACTAATAAATGTCTAATAAGACCTTATATTAAGTAATAAATTCTTATTTGAATATTATAAGGGTGCGTTTTGAGGAAAACTCATATAAGTAACTAATAAATGTTGAATAACACCTTATAGTATCTAATAAAATCTTCTTAGAACACTATAAGGGTATGTTTTGAGGAAAATTGATATAAGTGACTAATAAATGTTTAATAAGACCTTATATTAAGTAATAAATTCTTATTAGAATACTATGAGAGTATGTTTTGAGAAAAACTAATATATGTAATGAATAAATGCTTAATAAAACCTTCTTTTGACTAATAAATTCTTATTAGAATACTATTAGAGTATGTTTTCAGGAAATTTCATATAAGTAATGAATAAATGTTTAATAACACCTTATAATGACTAATAAATTCTTATTAGAATACTATAAGAGTATGTTTTGAGGAAAATTCATATAAGTGACTAATAAATGTTTAATAAGATCTTATATTAAGTAATAAATTCTTATTAGAATACTCTAAGAGTATGTTTTGAGTAAAACTCATATAAATAACTAATAAAACCTTATATTAACGAATAAATTCTTATTAGAATACTATAATAAGAGTATGTTTTGAGGAGAATTCATATAAGCGACTAATAAATGTTTGATAAAACCTTATATTAACTAATAAATTCTTATTAGAATATTATAAGATAATGTTTTGAGAAAAACTCATATAAGTAACTAATAAGTGTTGAATGAAACCTTATATTAAGTAATAAATTCTTATTAAAATACATAAGGGCATATGTTTTGAGGAAAAATCATATATGTAACAAATAAATATTTAATAAAACCTTATATTGACTAATAAACTCTTATTAGAATACTACGAGAGTATGTTTTGAGGAAAACTCATATAAGTAACGAACAAATGTTTAAAAAAACCATATATATATATATATTGACTAATTAATTCTTATTAGAACATTATGAGAGTATGTTTAGAGGAAAATTCTTATAAGTAATGAATAAATGTTGAATAAAATGGTATTTAATAAATTCTTATCATAATTTTAGTTTTTTTTTTCAATTTCCGATAAAATTTTAAAGAGTATTAGACTTTTTTGTTATTCGAAATGATATCTTAACTTCTACGTAGTACATATTTAAGTTGTGAATAAAAAATTAAATCTTGATCTTTTTAGAAATATAAGTTGGCGACTAAAAAAATAATTAATCATCCCAACTGGCAACTATTACTGTATTCTTCTTGAGTTACAAATTTATTAATTTGCCTCCATTCATTGAAAAAGAATGTGGAAGAAAAAAAAGATAGAAAATAGGTTGAGCATTTTTGGATCGCTTTCCAGTTATCCCCTACACCCTCTTTCCAACCCTAGCCGGGTGTGATTTGAGCTTTTTCTGGAAGAATTTCAAGGTAGAGTCGGCCCACTCCCAATTTTTCTCTCTCTTCTTCCCTTTTCCTTTCCTAGCGTTTTCTTCTTCTGATTTTCGTTCTGCTGGGTGTGGTTTCTTTTGGTTACTGGTTCTCCTCTTAGGAGGAAATCAGTTTCTGGTCTTGGACTTTTAAATGTAATAGCATCGGATGTAAATTGGGGCTTAACAGCCAGGGTGACAATCACACGATATCTTGGAAACTAAAGATTATCAGCTATTCGTTGTTTGACCTGTTGGAGATGTATAATTCACAAAGCTTAACAGCTATTCTCTATTCAAATGTTGATTGGAGTTCTATATCTTTACATCCAGTCCTTTTTTCCCTCTTACTATCTCCATTCAATGTTGTTTTTGCCAACAGTATACTTATTGCTTCTACTCTGAGATCTCTTGTAAATTCTTCTAACCTTCTGGAATTCCATCTAGAAATACGATTCATTGCTTTAAAAGTTTATTTGCCTCAATTTAATACTGGTCCTGTGGTCTTCTATTATATTTATCATAATTTAAGGCATCACAATAAATGAAATGGGTCTATTGTCTTCAGCTGTAGTTATCATTGTTGGCCGCTGCAATTTATAGACATTACTCTAGATTGGTTAGTTTCACTCAGTTCCTTATATGCTCTGTATCATCTCCTTTATATATACTACATCTTCTCTGGTATTCATTTGCTTTCCTTCAGGAGACCATACAAATTCTACTGGAAATATTGTTCTAAATGTCTCATTAATTAGATTGCCTATAGTCATATTTGTATGGGATTGATTTATATTTGGTTACCCAAAATGATTTGCTCTTATCTGATATATAGATCCTTTGATGTTCCTTCAATTTCTCCTACAATTCAATTTTCTTCAGTTTATAGATTTCTTTTTAAATTTGTTTTAGAAAACAAAGCTTTTTTCTGGTAATATAAATTTAGGTTTTTTTTGGGTTGGTTTGATATTTCCTATGTGCCAGCTATGGTTTCCTATATGATTGTGTTTACTCTAGTGACAACTATGATCCAACACAATTACATCTATAGTGACGCTACTTTGATTTTTTCTCAGTACATAGTCCATGCAATTAACTTGATTGGGTTATCAAATAGGTGGAGTCTTTACTCTCAATTTTGCATCTATCACGGCTCCTTTTCTGATAATTACATAATTACTGAGATTTTATGTCACCCTCAATTTATACATGATTTCCAAGTTATGTTTGGTGCTCCATCTTTCAATATCTCTGATGTCCATATCTTGATTTTTACCTTTCTTTATCTTACAATTCCATTTTACATTTTGGATTATATATTTTCCAATTATCTCAAAGTTAATTGATGTTCTCAAACAAAGTTATCCACGTCTTCTTCCTTCTTTTCTGCTTTTGTGCATGGGATTCACAATGATTCGGACTTGGATTCTTCCCCTCTTGTATTTCCTTGTCATGACCGTCTTCTGGACACGACTCTGGTAGGGCGATTTGTTAACAATAAAATGGATTTCAAACAAGTTTTGGCTAAGATGCGCACCAATTGGAGGTATCTTAAAGTTGTTCCAGAGGTTGTCCCTTGTTTTGTGGTTCAAAGGGATTTCCTTCTGTCGGCTGGGTTAGTTCTTGTGCTTAAGGGCTTTGTGTGGACTACCATTGTGTTACTGGATGCTTGTTTTCGCTTCTCTGATACCCTTTTGAATAATTCTAATATATTGGCAGTAGCTTCTATTACCATGATTTCACAAAAATGGTGGCTCAATTGTGATTCTAAAGTGCTTAACAGCAATCTCTCTGGGTTAACACCCCTCTTGATTAGCTTAACAGATTTTGAGTTTCATTATAATCAAAAGATACATATTGTTAATGCCATGACATTATTCAATATTTGGATTATTAACCATGCCATTTATAACATAAATATTCTAACTATTAGAGTTTCTATACTAACAATTACTCAAAGTTATCAGTCAGGATTATTGTATGTCTTAATAATGCTCACAAAGCAGGTATGGATAAAATATTATTTTAAATGACGAACATCGCATATTGGAATATTAGGAGTGTGAAAAAATCTAACCTGGGGCAAGACTTAGCTTATATTCAAAAATGAAACAAATTAGATATATTAGTCCTTGCAGAGACTAAATCAACTGAGCCACCAACTCAATCCCTCTATATACGAGCAGGTTTTAATTAGGCTCATCATATTGCCTCAATTGGAACAAAAGGTGGTTTATGGATTTTACTAAAGAATAATACATTTTCTCAGTCCTTTAAACAACTATCTGCATCAGATAAGTATATTATTTACCTAGCTAAAATTGATAACTTCAGTTTTATTCTTACTTTCATTTATGCTCCTTTAAATAAAATCGAAAAAAATAAATTTTGGAATGAATTATTCAATGTCATTCATAACCAATCTCTCCCATGTCTATTAATAGGTGATTTCAATGAAATTGAATCAGATTCTGACAAAATTGGAGGTATTCTTTCGCATGCTAATAGATTTTTACGAATACAATAGATTATAGAAGAATTAAATGTTCATACGATCCCTTATACAGGAAGCCCAATTACGTGGAGAAAAAGTCAAAATCCCATTAATAATACCTATGAAAGATTAGACAAAGTAATGGCTCATACGGATATCTGAACTCAATTCCCTAATTTATCAGTACACAATCATCCCTTTACAACTTCTGATCACTCTTTAATATCTATATCAATAGGAAGCAAAAAAATTAGGGCAGGTTCTCCGTTCAAATTTGAAATGTCTTGGACTAATTGTAAAGACGGAATATAATTTTTACATATATATATATATATATATTATATTTTATTATTTTAATGAAATATGTTATTATTCATTGCAATTTGTAAAAGCGGAGAAAAAGTCGTCCTCGAGCACGAGTTCAATTTTAAAATCCTTCCGGCATCATTTAAATTTTGGATTTTGACGGGATTTGATTTTCGCTTTCGAGTTCTGGGTATTAATAAAATTAATTTATGTTCCGAGATGATTTAAATTTTGATTTGAATTGTCGAGTGTCGGGAATTTGTTCGAGGGAGCGGAATTGGGATCGAGTGTCGGGATTTCAAATTTGTGTTGTGGGGCCCACTTCACACTATTTTTCTTTTCCCCTTTTCTTTCTTCTCTCTCTCTCTCTCACTCTCCCTCCCTCCCTCTCCGATTTCCTAACAGCATTGTACTGGTCCCCCTTTGTCTTCTTCCTCTTCCACCCCATGTCCTCATCCTCCTTGCACTCCTCATTCTGCAGCACACTCTTACCCCCAACACTCCTCTCTCCTTCCATTTCCTCTCCCTTCTGTCACTCTCAGCAGCCCTCAAAAACCCCCCTTACTCCTCTCGTCTTCCTTACACAGCAGCCCTTTCCTCCCTGTATCGGTTGACCGCGAGCCACCACACAAACACCATTCCTCCCTTCTCTTCCTCTCCTTTCCATCTTCTATTGCACACACACCCGCCAACCACCACCAGGAACCACCAGATGCCAGAAGCTGCCGTCGTCGTCGCCATTGAAGACGCTCACAACGGCCATCCCCTGTTCTTGCCGTAAGAAGAAGGAGCCTACGACAAGCTTGCAGCCACCAGAAACCACGCTATCCTCTCCCTTGGTTTCCAGAAGGTCGAAGAAGAAATGAAAGCCCTAGGAAGCCCTCGTCGGAGTCGTTCCCGCTGCCTTCCGTCCTTTGTTTTCCGATTGAGGTCGGTTTTGATTTCCGTTTTATTTTGTGTTTAAACTCTTCAAATCGCGCTCGTATTCACCCCTTATCTCCTCCTTGGCCCAGAGCAAGGTACCTTCCTCGCCATTGTAGCCGGAGCACCGTCGTCGACGCTCGGAGTCGGAATCGCATCGACCTCGGTAATTCTCTCCTTCCTCCCTCTCCTTCCCTCGCGTTTGAGTTTCTTGGGGTGGGTGACAGTCAGAATTGGAAGTCGATCTAGCTGGGTGGGGTTTAGGTCGGAAAGAAGGCCGCCGGCGAGGCCAATATCCCTTCCTTCTTCCTCCAGCCTTCGTCCGATTGCCAGAGGTTGAAGAAGGGGCTTGGGAACCCGGTTCTCTCCTTTTCTTTTCTTTTTTATTTTCCTGGCCGGTTCATTTTTTTGGCCGGTTCACCTCCACTCTCTGATTCATTAATTGGGAGCTGGGCATGCGGGTTTGGGCCGGGTCGGATCCGGGTCTTGGGCTGGATTGATTTCGGTTTGGGCTTAGTTTTATTTCTGAATGGGCTTATATATGGGATATATATATATATATATATATATATATATATATGTGATGTGGTGTTTAAATTTCGGTAGTTTATATGATTTGTGTTATGTTATTTATATATATATATATATATATGATATGTTATATTAATTGTTATTTAGAATTTTGGGAAAATAAATAAATAAATAAATAAATATATATATATATATATATATTCTGAAATCTTAATATATTTTAAAAAGGTTTTAAAAGTGATATTATTTGATATTGGGTTATAAATATATTTATGGTTATCGTTTTGAGATTATATGGATAGTAAGTGTTAAATTATTTGAATATTATTATCATTTTGGGATTTGGTTATAATTATAAATTCTAGAAATTAATCGTTATATACTGTTTATTTCTTTTAAAATCGTAGTAATTGGATTATTTATATATGATGCATTTTATGAGGATTTAAATATGTGAGTTAGGAATTCCAAAGTGAATTGTTGGTTTTAAATTATAAATATGATTTGTGGACATAAGATTATTTTGATGATTTAATATTGGAATTTATTTATATAATGTTTTTGAAATAAGAAACATGCTGGAATGACTTCTATAAGATGATTTTGGGAAATTGGTTTTAAGGCTTAAGTGTTTAATGTCGGGATTTGGATAAGCGATTTCAAAAGAATTGTTTGATTTTCTAAGTTGAGTTCTTTGAGAGATTGTTTTGGAAATGAGATGAAGAGCTGAGATGAACATAAAATGATATATGGTGAGATAAGACGGAATAATCTGAAATGAGATATGTGAAGATATGTATGATAGATAGGGGCACCTTGTGTGAATTAGATAGACTTATGCATTTGTATATTATTAGGTGACTGTGATATATTGGACATTGCTTACTATTGGTGACTCATTACTTGGATTCTGCTTCTGCCTTGTTTCTCTGCTGTTCGGCTTATTCAGGTAAGTTCCTTTATGGGCTTACTCAGATTCAAAAGAGAATACCTGCTTGTGAACATATGACATACTAGGTGTTGCATACGCATTAAAGCATGCCATGTAGTATCATGATAGGATTGCACTTATGAATGAGCATTCGGTTACTTTGTGTATTTGAATACAGAACGGCCGTTATCTGTGATAGTCCTAGAGTCTTTACTAGGGTCATAGGGTAGCCCAGCCCCATCGGGTGCCCTGAGTCTATCGAGTCGATATGAGCATGATGATAGCCCAGCACCATCGGGCATGAGCATGATATATGATATGATGATGAGATATGATATGCTATAGCATCGAACTGGCTAGTTTCTGCACTAACGGAAAGGGGTGCAGAGGTAGGAGAGGGATATGCCACTTGGCATTCTTTGGGCGCCTTTACAGTTCTTTTCCGCATATTATAATTTAGGAACATGCTAGTGTGATTTAATTTCCGCATTGCATCAAAGCATCTTTATATTAGCGTATGTGTATGTTTGCTTGCGGGACAGGGTGTGTTGGGGTCTCGGTCTGATCCCGCTCGCACCACTTGTTTTTAGGTATGATTGCTCCTTGTCTCTATGGCGTGGGAAAATCCCCCGGGCGATTGCAAAGAATTTGTCTAACCCCACTAATCTGGCTATACGACTTTAGAATATATGTTTTGGTTTTGACCCGGCTCTGCCGTGGCTCTTGTATCTAAACCTTACTTCCGCTTTGCTTTCGTTTAAATTGAATTTCTGCGACTTCGATTGATTGTGGTTCGAAATCCCCGCTTTGAATACTGATTGATCTTTAGAGGTTTGGAACTCGACCCGTACCTGAATTGCAACATCCGAACGAAGGTATCCATCCTTCGAAACGTATCTCGGATATTTATATCCAGGCCGTTACAAAGTTGGTATTAGAGCCAGGTTGTGCAATTCGGGTACGCAAGGGTCGAGTATATGTTTTGGAAAACCGCCCATGGATTTCAAAAGATTTGAAAGCGTTTAAAGGGGCAAAATGAACTTAATATGCCTAACTCAATTGAACTAAATATGAACTTGGCTTATGATAAAAGAAGAGAACCAACTAAAAAGGGATCGAGTGGGTAGAAAAGGTGTTAGGCCATCCCTTTTGGATATCGTTGGGAATGGGTAGGCGAAATACTAGCTTGTTCTTTACAGCTGGGTCTGGAAGATTCCAAGGAGGTCGTTATAATTATCATTGATTGATTCTATGTTCAGTGCTTGATATGCAAAAGATTGATTGATATGTCCTAACTGTTGAATGAATATTGAACGATCTGTGCGAACGGGATAGCGGGAGTACCCTTCTTCTTCTTATATGGTTAAGCTCAGCTTTTGTGGAACCGCCCCTTCCCTTATGAACCCTTTTGACAGTTCAATTGTAAAGACCGGAAAAGTTAAAATAATATTTTCTTACTATTAATTATGTTCGGCTTTAAAATTAAGATTTTAGAAATTTTAAAATTTCCGTCCTCGAGCAACTGAATTTTATTTAAACGAACTTCTATATAGTTTTGAATTGGGTTTAGAAATGGATTTTGATTTTCGGAGATCGAGCATTTATAAAATTCATTTAAGCTCAGGGTTTTGATTGAAATTTATTTGATTTCCGTTATCTTGCGAGTTGTTTAAAATTTGTTTTAGTCGGGATTCGATCGGGCGAGCGGGATTCGGGTCTATTCCGCTAATTTGAATTTCTTTTGTGGGGACCCCCTTTTTAATTCCTATTTTATTTTTCTTTTATTCCTTCTCTCTCTTTCTCTCTCTCTCCCTCTCTCTCGGTTCCTTGTCAAGAGCTGGTCCCCCCTCCCTCCTTGCCTTCTGCTCTTTGTGCAGCAACAGCTATGCCTCCCTCCTCACCTCACTCTCATCCCATTTCTGCCAACCCATACCCAGCAATTCCCTTGCTCCCAATCTGAAAACCCTCAAAGGAGCCCCCTTTCTTCCTCCCCTCTCTCCCTCTCTGCAGAGCCGAGCAGCCCATGCCACCATTATCCATGTCCTCGTCGTCGTCCTTGAAACCGAGCCCCACCCCTCCTTTTCTCGAGCGGATAGAGACGACCACCGAGCACCACCAGCACCCTTTCCTCCCAAGAAGCGGCCGTAGCAGCAGCAGCGAGGGTTTCTCCGACGCCAGGAGCTGAGCCAGAGGCCATCGGAGCCGCGTCGCACACCGTCTCCCCTGTTTCATCCCAAGAGGTCGGTAATGGTTTTCCGTTCGTTTTCGACCCATTTCCTCCTAAGGGTTCACCTTTAACCCTCCTTCGTCCTTCCTAGGCATCGAACAAGGGATTCCCATCGTCGGCGCAGCCGGATCGAGTGGATCGAGCATCTCCGGTGAAGCTTACGACCTCACGGTGAGCTCTTCTTCTCTCTTCTTCCTTGACTGCGTTTGGGTTCTTTTGCGTGGGTTGGGTTTAGGGAAGACTGTAGAACAATAGAGACTGGGCGGGGCTAGCAATGGAGCTCCGGCGAGGGCTCAGTTCCTCTCCTCCTCCTCTCCCGTTTCGAACCTGAACAGAGGATGAAGAAGGGGCAGGTGAACCCGGTTCCCTCCTTTTCCTTTTCTTATTTTTTGGCCGGTCTACCTTCTTTTCTCCTCTTCTCTTTGAACCGGGTCCTTAAATCCGAAGCTAAACCAGGTGGGCCCCACCCCTCCGCTCCACCTCACCCTCCACATCAGCCGTGGACCCCCCTTCTTTTAATTCTTTCTTGGATCTGGGCCAACGGGTTGTGGGCTGGGTTTGATTCGGGTTGGGCTACTGGATTGGGTTCCTTGCTATTCTTTCGGGATGGGCTAATTCTTTGGGTGTTTTATTGTTTTAAATTGTTATATGTAGAATATATATAGGTTATGTTATTTATATATATATATATATATATGTTATATTTTGTTATTATTCTGATTTTAGGAAGATGAATATATATATATATATATATATATATATATATATATATTTATATGTTCTTAAATTATTAATATTTACGTTTAAAAAGGTTTTAAAAGTGATATTAATTGATATGGAGTTATAGATATATTTAGGGTTGTTTTGAGGTTATATGGCTAGTAAGTGTAAAATTATTTGAATATTATCATTATTATGGGTTTTGGTTATAATTATAAATTCTGGAAATTAATCTTTATATATTGTTTATTTGTTTTAAAATAATATTGATTGGATTATTTAATTGATGCATTTCATGAGGATTTAAGTATGAGAGTGGGGAATTTTAAATTGAGTTGTTGGTTTTGATTTATAAGTATTATTTGTGAGCTTAGAATTATTTTGATGATTTAGTATTGAGAATTATTTATATAATGTTTGAATTAAAATGCCGGAATTATTTCTATAATATGATTTTGGGGAAATTGCTTTTTAGGGCTTAAATGTTTAATGTCGGGATTTGGATAAGCGATTTTAAAAGGATTGGTTGATTTTCTAAGATGAGTTCCTTGAGAGATTGATTTGAATATGAGTTGACTTAATTTGGGATTTATGAGTTGAAAATATGGTTGGTATGATTTTATCAATGGGTTTGATTGAAAGAATGATTTTGGTCGATTTGATCGTATCGAAAAGGTTTTAGAAAACAGTTTTACTATCGGTTGGTTTTGAGGATGTTGAGAACTTGGGTTCTGTATGTATGAATGTGAACCGGTAGCTTATGGAAATGACTTGATGATAGGTGTGTATTGCTTTTGGATTGCTTTGGACTTACATTTGGGCCCTTGCTTGTGTTATCTTGCTGTTCTGCATCAACAGGTAAGTATCCTACGGGACTTACTCAGTAACCTGGACCTCCTGCCTGATGTGTCATGTAATCTGTAGTTTTGTTGCATATTAAAGCATGCCATGTAGTATCATGTTAGGATTGCATTGACCTGAGCATGTGTTTACTTTGTGTGTTTGAATACAGAACGACCGTTATCTGTGATAGTCCTAGAGTCTTTGCTAGGGTCATAGGGTAGCCCAGCCCCATCGGCTGCCCTGAGTCTATCGAGTCGATATGAGCATGATATGATAGCCCAGCACAATCGGGCAAGATATGATATGATATGATATGATATGATTAGCCCAGCACCATCGGGCATGAGCATGATTTATGATATTGATGATGAGATATGATATGATGATGAGATATAATATGATATGATGATACCGTGGTGAAGTGCACCACCACGAAGAGAGTGCTATGCTATAGCCCGAACTGGCCAGTCTCTGCACTAACGGGAAGGGGTGCAGAGGTAGGAGAGGGATATGCCACTTGGCATTGTCTTGGGCCCTTTACAGTTCTTTTCTGCATATTATATATATACTAGGGGCATGATAGTGTGATTTAAATCTTATACCGCATTAGTCATCTTTTATTTAGGTATAGGCATGTTATGTGGCCTCAACGCGGTCAGACGATCCACAAGCGATCACCAGGCCTGACTTCGTGGATAGTGTTAGGTACCGCTCTTGTTGCTCCATGCTTCTGTGACGGGGAAATCTTTTGGCGAATCGAAGAATCCGGCTAATATATTCTAACTTGACAAATGGCAATCACCCACTTTGTTTTGGTTTTGACCCGGCTCTGCCGTGGCTTTTGTATCTAACCCGTACTTCCGCTTTGCTTTTGTTTAAATTGTATTTCTGAGACTTCGGCTGATTAGAGGTTTGAAACCTCGACCCGTACCTGAATTACAACATCCGAACGAAGGTATCCGACCTTCGAAACGTATCCCGGATATTTATATCCGGGCCGTTACATCAATCGAGTCCTCCCTTCGAATATCACTCTCCTCCACGGGAAATCGGGTTGGTAAACATATTGTTTCGGGAATCATGGTTGGATATGAGGGTTGCTTGGGAGAGTATTGGAAGTTGGCTTTTGATGTAATCCCAAGTTAGAAAGTAAGTGTTTTCGAGGTTGTCTTTCTTAATTCTTATGACGATCAATTGGTGTCTTCTTGCCATAAAAAGTCGTATCCGAGTCTCACAGGAAAGATGGGTGTTGAGTCAGTTTGGGAGAGTCAATGGTTGCCCTTATGGATCTCTATCGGGTTATCTTGATTGCTCTGTCCATGATTGTGTGATACTATGTGGTACTACTCCTTGACCTACAGATTGATCTTTAGTGTGAAATTGTGCTTGTGTGCTTTGGTGTTCGTAATGACTATTTTATGGGTTCGAGCTACATTTATTATATCCATATCATCCCGACATGATCTACTCAGTATATTGCATTTTCATACTAGGGCACGAATGAATATGTCATATGCTAGGAAGTTGAATAATTGATGTCCTCCCTATAAATAGGTTCATGATAGTGTGATCGTTCGGTTCTAGTATCATGATAGAGTGAGCCCCTTACTTGATGGATACATGTTATAATTTCATGTCAACATGCCTCAAATGCTACGTAATCATCAGTACCTATTATGATGATGATCCTTAATGTAAATTCGTGGTTGTATGACATCTTGTATCCATGCTGGTCACATTACTTAGGTCTCGTGTTCTATCATGGTTAGATGTCGTTATAGCATGTCTACTTGACCTATCGTATTGATCTTGCTGATGATTGATTGAGAGCATAAACCACATGATATGAGTCTATATGATTGTTGCTTCTCCTGGATTAGGTCCATGATAGTGTGATCAATTCTTCTTTGTATGAATGCTCGTAAGATATTCTCCTTAGCATGCTCGCCGATGACGCCTTAATGCCTATCATTCCTTCTGTGACAAGAATCTATAGCATGCTCATCTATTTTGTATTCCTAAGGTTAACCACTGTTGATTATTCTATAATTTGTATTGTTATGTGTTAATTGTGCTAAATTGAGGATATGTTAGTGTGAATGAGTCTTGATAAACACATGTTTCCTCCCCGTATGCTAGTCATGTTGCCCCATTACTTAGACTTGCTTTATACATCGTTATATTCCTCTCATATTACTATATCGTTGGAATATTATTGATTGAATTCTTGCATATTGTCATGTTAATCAACTAAATACATGTATGTGCCCTATGTTGTGTTAAGCCATTAGTAACATGTAGAATCCTTGATTATGGCTTCTGCACATTTATGCCCTACTCGCATTATTGTTGATCCTCTCTTGAGCTAGGTCGCTGATAGTGTGGCTCTTCCCTCTTTCTATCCTCGTAAATGTTTTACTTATCCGATTAGATTGATGTCGAATTCGGTGATCAACTTGCTTTCCATGACAATTAATCCTAGCATGCGTACATGTTATCGTTCGGTAGTGTTCTTCTATTATTCTATGATATCCTCTCGTGCTTCCATGAATGTATTATTTGGCACCTCGCATGGTCACACATCACGTTATATCATGATTTCGCAAACGCACGACGCATGAATGTTAGAATGAATCTAGTCGAATTACCTTGATTGTATTCATGTTCAATATATGAAATTAGTATCCCAGAGGACTTATGATTTTCAAAATGACTCCCTAAATGGTGACTTTCCATACTTATTCTATTAAGTGAACATGTTTGTCCTATAGTGTGATAGTTGTTATTCCGTTTTATGTGCACTATGATAAGTTTGATCCTAGCATACTTATAATCTATTGCTGGTGATGTCCTCCTTGTTACTCTCTGTAATGATGTCTCATGCTCTATGAACACTAAGTCGAATTCTTTTAGATGACACTCGACTATGCCCATGTCTTATCATGTATCACTAGCATCGGGTAGGACCAATGTTTCTAAAATGTACCTCGCCGTATGATTACATGTCATTCTTAACCTACAATATGATCATTACTGTTTGATGTGATAGTTACTATACCGCTCTTATATATTCTCGTATGACACTTAGTTGGTTTTTATGATAAACCTCGTCTTGATATATTTGGACTCATTGTTGATGTGTATACCATGCTCTTACATTGACCATATACATGATGCTCGTTATCTTCAATTAAATCCCCCATGACTTCGAATCATACATGATCATTGTTAGTTCTGCATAGCTTGCTTGAAGTTGCTAGGCATATCTGCTTCCATGGAGTCATAAACTACTAGCTTGTCTCACGTGCATCGGTGTAGGACTCGATTGTACCTTGGAATGAATATGTATGTCGTTGTTCTTTAAGATAGGTACATGTTAGTGTGGATTAATGTGATTGATATGCTCCATGATGAATTTGTGCTTGTTGTCACCATTGTAACCTAATGGACTTCCATAAAGGCATCGTTACTATTCTCGGGTCGGAGTCTTGTCTCTAGTCGTGTCATCTTTAGATTTGGTCCATTTTTGTCTCCGAGAGAAATATTGGGTCGTCCGCTTTTGACACTCCCCTATCTCTGCTAACTTAGACTCCTACGCGATAAATTGGATGAGTGACCGCATAGAAGAGGGGACAGAAAGTAGATGGCGATAGAGCGGCGCAGCGAAAGCATGGGCCCATAACCCACGGGCCTCAGGATCGACGATGTCGACAGAACAAGCTTGCTTCAAGGATTGCGGTTACTGAGCGCGATATGACTTGCAAGTGGGGGTGTCCTCCCTTCGGATTGCTAATCCCTTCTGAATATGTTGATGATGATATTGCACTGACTTGATGTTGAAAAAAATTTCGTGTTGATGTGATGACTTGGTAATGATTATTGTCTGATTATCCGTTGTCTATGATGATATGTATGATTCGATGCATGACAGTCCTAATGTTCCATGATGACTTGATGTGATGCTATTCTGAGTTGCTAAGCATGATCTAAATTTCTTGCCTATAAAGGTATGAACTGCAAATGCTGAGAAGCTGAACTGTTTATTTGATAGGGTCATGATGAAACATGCTAGCTTGATTTGACTAGGTTCATATATGATGTTTTGCAATACTTATTGAGCATGACGGTAAATTGAGACTTTTGATACAGTTGCAATGCTTAATGATGAACTAATGATGCTATTGGTATAAATGCTAGTTGATATGATGTAGTCCTTCTGTGTAATAATGTCCATGATTGCTTCTTCTTTAAACATGTGAGTGAGGTCCCTTGGTAGAATGGTCGGAGAGCGGTTAAGGAAATTAAGGGGTTAGAATGATTGAGGGTAGTATGAGGTAAGTCACAGGAGAGGGGTTTGGCTTAAGTAAGAATGAGTGAGTTTGAGAGCTATAAGAGGCGATGCTTAGTGGTATCCGACGAGCTTCTAGATGAATCTTAGGTGGGGGTACGGTTAGAATAGGCCGGCTAGGTGGTGATCGGGGTATCCTTACAGAAGAGAGGTGGTTAGAAGGGTTCTACATTGTGATATCTTGGGAAGAGTGAGAAATGTAAGAAATGACCTTTGGGGATATCGAGAACATAGTATGCAGGGGTGCTCGGGTGTGAAGACAGAGATATGGTTGGAGTCTTAGAGGTGGATTGTTAGTGAGAGTGCTTGTCGGGAAGAGGTAAGAGGTTAAAAGGTCGAAATGAATTGGGGTTTCTTCTGTGGGGTAGTAGCTGAGTGGATGTTGGTGGGTCTAGAAGAAGGTTGGTCATGGCTTGAGAGTGGGAGACGAGCGAGCGGGGATTGCGTTTCGTTTTGACTGGTAGTGAGGTGAGGATTTTCTTGATTATGTGATTTGTAATATGTACTGGCATGATGTTAGATGGCGACCATGATAAACCTGATATGGCATGATATTACCTGTTGATATGCAATATTTGAAACCTAGTTGATAGTGACAAGTGTTATCCTGATATAATGATACATTGCTAGCCTACTATGTTGTTCTAGAACCATGTGGTGAGGTGTTGTATGAATCATGAAATAATGATATGTTGGTATGTGAGAGGATGATGTTATATTATGATCAGGAGATGTTAAATGATGAATATTGATTTGGATCATGAATATGACTTGTATATATATGTGAGATAATGGTGCGTGATTGCTAAGTCATCGTTATATGGCATTGTATGAGTGGAGATGATGTTTTGTGAGTGTGTTTACGTTTTGATGATTAATATATTGATTGACCTTCCCCTCTGCTGAATCTTAATAGCCTGACCTTATTGTGTTGATGTGTCGACAATGGGTTTGGTTCGTTGATTCTATGATGAGAGATACTTTTATGACTTCTGGTGTGATGTTGAGAGGTTGTTATGATTTTGTTATGTTGTTGAGATGCATATTATTACCTTTAGCATGATAGGGAGATGTTGATGTGACCTTGTGGCGCTACGTTGGTATATGTTGAGACTTGCTGTATGATGTGATGATTGGAGATTGGTTGGTTATACAGTTATGCATTTCTCATGGCTTATGCATCTTGCTTGAATTGAGCCTGATAGATTGATTCGATTCTGGAACCTAGAAAGAGAATATGTGATTAGCCCTTAGAGGTGGATGATTCCACCTCCTACCTTCTGAATTTGATTGATTGGTTGTGAGAAGCTGATTTGGTTTTTGGGAGATTTTGACGAAATCTTGATTTGAAAAGATTCGACTTGTTTTGGTGTAAAGCTGCTTGATTAAACGTTGAATTTGAAGATTTTGAGCGGTTTTGTAAAGGACCAACTTGGGGTTTTAAAGAAGTCGAGAGTTTCGATGATTTAGATGATAATATTTCCATTTACAAAATGCTTGAGGTTTTACGAACTGGATTTAAATTATGACGTCTCACGAAGTGGATACAAGCATTGTATAGGGGTGCTTATAGATTTCTTGCTAAGACCTAGTCGGACGCTATAATACTTTTAGAGTTGTGATACTTCCGAAAGGTCGAAGCGAGGATGTGATAAGGGCGCTTGTTGCACACTTGACAAGACCAATTGGAGATATCACGACCGTGACTAGGATGTTGTGAGAATCCCGGAAGACGCAACCGAGATGATTGCAAGATCCTTGGACATGGTCCTCGGACTCACTGGTTTCAAACTCCTTCCATTGCTTTAAAATGATTTTACTCTCGGGGACGAGACTTGTTTTTAGAGGTGGATAAATGTAAAGGCGGAATATAATTTATATATATATATATATATATATATATATATATATATATATATATATTATTTTAATTAAATATGTTATTATTCATTGCAATTTCTAAAAGCGGAGAAAAAGTCGTCCTCGAGCACGAGTTCAATTTTAAAATCCTTCCGGCATCATTTAAATTTTAGATTTTGACGGGATTTGATTTTCGCTTTCGAGTTCCGGGTATTAATAAAATTAATTTAAGTTCCGAGATGATTTAAACTTTGATTTGAATTGTCGAGTGTCGGGAATTCGTTCGAGGGAGCGGAATTGGGATCGAGTGTCGGGATTTTAAATTTGTGTTGTGGGGCCCACTTCACACTATTTTTCTTTTCCCCTTTTCTTTCTTCTATCTCTCTCTCTCTCTCCCTCCCTCTCTCCCGGTTTCCTAACAGAGTAACAGCATTGTACTGGTGCCCCTTTGTCTTCTTCCTCTTCCACCCCATGTCCTCATCCTCCTTGCACTCCTCATTCTGCAGCACACCCTTACCCACCAACACTCCTCTCTCCTTCCATTTCCTCTCCCTTCTGTCACTCTCAACAGACCTCAAAAACCCCCCTTACTCCTCTCCTCTTCCTTACACAACAGCCCTTTCCTCCCTTTATCGGTTGACCGCGAGCCACCACACAAACACCATTCCTCCGTTCTCTTCCTCTTCTTTCCGTCTTCCATTGTACACACACTCGCCAGCCGCCACCGGGAACCACCAGATGCTAGACGCCTTCGTCGTCGCCATTGAAAACGCTCACAACGGCCATACCCTGTTCTTGCCGTAAGAAGAAGGAGCCTATGTCGAGCTTGCAGCCACCAGAAACCACGCTATCCTCTCCCTTAGTTTCCAGAAGGTCGAAGAAGAAGTGAAAGCCCTAGGAAGCCCTCGTCGGAGTCGTTCCCGCTGCCTTCCTTCCTCTGTTTTCCGATTGAGGTCGATTTTGAATTCCGTTTCGTTTTGTGTTCAAACCCTTCAAATCACGCTCGTACTCACCCCTTATCTCCTCCTTGGCCCAGAGCAAGGTTCCTTCCTCGCCATTGCAGCCGGAGCACCGTCGTCAACCCTCGGAGTCGAAATCGCATCGACCTTGGTAATTCTCTCCTTCCTCCCTCTCCTTCCCTCGTGTTTGAGTTTCTTAGGGTGGGTGACAGTCGGAATTGGAAGTCGATCTACCTGGGCGGGGTTTGGGTCGGAAAGAAGGCCGCCGGTGAGGCCATCATCCCTTCCTTCTTCCTCTTGCCTTCGTCTGATTGCCAGAGGTTGAAGAAGGGGCTTGGGAACCCGGTTCTCTCCTTTTCTTTTCTTTTATTTTCCTGGCAGGTTCATTTTTTTGGCCGGTTCATCTCCAGTCTCTGGTTCATTAAATGGGAGCTGGGCTTGCGGGTTTGGGCCGGGTCAGATCCGGGTCTTGGGCTGGGTTGATTTCGGTTTGGGCTGGGTTTTATTTCTGAATGGGCTTATATATATGGGTTATATATATATATGTGATGTGGTGTTTAAATTTCGGTAGTTTATATGATTTGTGTTATGTTATATATATATATATGATATGTTATATTAATTGTTATTTCGGATTTTGGGAAAACAAATATATATATATATATATATTCTGAAATTTTAATATATTTTAAAAAGGTTTTAAAAGTGATATTATTTGATATTGGTTTGTAAATATATTTATGGCTATCGTTTTGAGATTATATGGATAGTAAGTGTTAAGTTATTTGAATATTATTATCATTTTGGGATTTGGTTATAATTATAAATTCTAGAAATTAATCGTTATATATTGTTTATTTGTTTTAAAATCGTAGTAATTGGATTATTTATATATGATGCATTTTATGAGGATTTAAATATGTGAGTTAGGAATTCCAAAGTGAATTGTTGGTTTTAAATTATAAATATGATTTGTGAACATAGGATTATTTTGATGATTTAATATTGGAATTTATTTATATAATGTTTTTGAAATAAAAAACATGCCGGAATGACTTCTATAAGATGATTTTGTGAAATTGGTTTTAAGGCTTAAGTGTTTAATGTCGGTATTTGGATAAGCGATTTCAAAAGAATTGTTTGATTTTCTAAGTTGAGTTCTTTGAGAGATTGTTTTGGAAATGAGATGATGAGATGAGATGAACATAAAATGATATATGATGAGATAAGACGGAATAATCTGAAACGAGATATGTGAAGATATGTGTGATAGATAGGGGCGCCTTGTGTGAATTAGATAGACTTATGCATTTGTATGTTGTTAGGTGACTGTGATATGTTGGACATTGCTTACTATTGGTGACTCATTACTTGGATTCTGCTTCTGCCTTGTTTCTCTACTGTTCGGCTTATTCAGGTAAGTGGGCTTACTCAGATTCGAAAGAGAATACCTGCTTGTGAACATATGACATACTAGGTGTTGCATAAGCATTAAAGCATGCCATGTAGTATCATGCTAGGATTGCACTTATGAATGAGCATTTGGTTACTTTGTGTGTTTGAATACAAAACGGCCGTTATCTGTGATAGTCCTAGAGTCTTTGCTAGGGTCGTAGGGTAGCCCAGCCCTATCGGGTGCCCTGAGTCTATCGAGTCGATATGAGCATGATGATAGCCCAGCACCATCGGGCATGAGCATGATATATGATATGATGATGAGATATGATATGCTATGATGAGATATGATATGCTATAGCATCGAACTGGCCAGTCTCTGCAGTAACGGAAAGGGGTGTAGAGATAGGAGAGGGATATGCCACTTGGCATTGTTTGGGCGCCTTTATAGTTCTTTTCCGCATATTATAATTTAGGAACATGCTAGTGTGATTTAATTTCTGCATTGCATCAAAGCATCTTTATATTAGCTTATGTATATGTTTGCTTGCGGGACAGGGTGTGTTGGGGTCTCGGTCTGATCCCGCTCGCACCACTTGTTTTTAGGTATGATTGCTCCCTGTCTCTATGGCGTGGGAAAATCCCCCGGGCGATTGCAAAGAATCTGTCTAACCCCGCTAATCTGGCTATACGACTTTAGAATATATGTTTTTGTTTTGACCCGGCTCTGCCGTGGCTCTTGTATCTAAACCTTACTTCCGCTTACTTTCGTTTAAATTGAATTTCTGCGACTTCGATTGATTGGGGTTCGAAATCCCCGCTTTGAATACTGATTGATCTTTAGAGGTTTGAAACCTCGACCCGTACCTGAATTGCAACATCCGAACGAAGGTATCCAACCTTCGAAACGTATCTCGGATATTTATATCCGGGCCGTTACACTAATAATGATAACTATAATAGATTAGTCAAATCAACTTGGTAGAATAAACTTCATGGATCTTTTATGTTTACACTATTACAAAAACAGAAACTTCTCAAAAAAAATACAAAAATCTGGTGCAAATCTCACCCAAATAATAATTTCCGACAGATAACAGATATTGAAGATCAGCTTCTGTCACTACAAACACAACAAATTAATGGGATTTTGAACGATGCAATAAACATTAAACGAAATAGATTGCTAAACAAGCGTGAAGCTCTCATGGACTTTAATAATACATTCTGGAAACAACGAGCAAAATCAAATTTTCTAAAGTTCGGAGACAGAAATACAAAATACTACCAAACCGTATCTAAAATAAGAAATTCTAAAAATATCACTCGTAATTTTACAAATAAACATGGTATATTAATTGATGATGCGGATCAAATAAGAGATGAAATTACAACTGAATTGGCTGACAGATTCATTTCCAATAACACACCGATTAGTAGTAATCCATATTTCCTAAATTTCATTGATTAGACTATTACTGAATCTGAAAACTTAAAATTAACACAACCTTTCTCAGATAAAGATATTAAGGATACCCTATTCTCAATGATAGATGACAAAACTCCAGGCTCTGATTGAAAAATACTGGGATATTGTAGGTAAATTAGTCTGCAAAGCTGTTAAATCCTTTTTTCATTCTGGTGTACTACTCAATGAAGTAAATACAACTTTCATTGCACTTATTCCGAAAATTGACACACCTACTAACATTAATCATTACCGTCCAATTAGTCTGTGTAACACTATTTATAAAGTCATTTCAAAACTATTAGCTAATCGATTAACACCTATTTTACCCCGCATTTTTAACCATTTCAAGGAGCTTTTGTACAAGGTAGAAATATTCAAGATAACATTCTAATAGCTCATGAGGTTTTCCACTCTTTTCATAACAAAAAAGGAAAATTTGGGTGGATGGCTTTAAAGCTAGATATGGAGAAAGCTTATGACAAAATAAGCTGGAACTTTATTCGAATTATTCTAAACAAATTTGGATTTGATTCTAGATGGATTGATTGGGTTATGACCTGCCTAACTAAAACCAGTTTCTCAGTTTTAGTTAATAATCTGCTAGGACTTACATTTCATACTTATAGGGGAATTCGGCAAGGAGATCCCCTTGCACCATATATTTTTGTTTTAGTTATGGAACTACTAGGGAGAATGTTACAACAGGAATCATTGGAATCCGAGGCCTTGATTGGAATCAAACTTACAAATAACAGTGATCATATTCCATTTCTCTCCTTTGCAGATGACACTCTAATTTTTCGACGTGCGGATGAGTTAAGTCTTCATACAATTAAAAATATTTTGAATACTTTCTCTAATATGTCTGGATTAACTATTAATAATAATAAAAGTTCTTTACAAGTCTCCAAAAATATACCTTTCAATAAAGCCCAATCTCTAGCTCAACAGCTAAATATTCCAGTCACTAAATCAATAGAAAAATACCTTGGTATACCACTTATTAGTGGTAGAGTTTGTAATGTCTTATTTGATGAGGCAATTAATAGCCTTAAAAAGCAACTGTCAAAATGGAAATCTAACACTCTCTCTCAAGCTGGTAGATCGGTACTAATTCAGGCAAACCTAAATTCTAAAACAAAATATTTAATACAATCATTTCTACTTCCAAAAGGAATTCTACAAAAAATTGATCAAATCAACAAAAATTTCTTTTGGAACAAAATTCAATCTGATAACTATCATCCTCTAATCAGCTGGGAACATCTGTGTACCCTTAAAAAAGATGGTGGGTTAGGTTTTAAATCAGCCGAGCAAATTAATATTGGCATGCAAATGAAACTTCTTTGGAGAATTATAGCTAATCCTGATAATATTTGGTCCAAAGTAATTACGGATAAATATCTCCCGACAGAATCTCTAATGGAAAGAGGAAAATTTAAAATTCTTGGCAATTTGGAAAACTTCTTAATATTAGAGATTTATTCTCTAAAGGTTTGCTCTGGCTAGTTGGTAATGGGAAAACTATAAATGTATGATCTGATATTTGGGTAAATGCACAAAATCTTAAGAGCTTTAGAAATAATCTTAATCCTAATTTAAAAGTATGTGATTTATTCACAAATACCAACTCCTGGGATACTAGAAAATTAAACAATATTTTTCCGGCTCACATTGTTCAATCAATTACTAATATCCATAATCCAATAACTGATATTCCGGACAAATTAATTTGGATTTATAGTAATAAAGGAAAATTCTCTGTTAAATCCACATCTTCTCTTTGTAATACAAGAAATACAAAGAAAATCCAAGCAGACTGGATTTGGAAACTTAATATCCCTCTGAATATTAAAAATTTTATTTGGAAAATTATTTTAGATATCTTGTCCACTACTGCCCGACTAAGTAGATATATAAATAGAGTCCCTAATACTTGCTCTCTCTGTAATTCTGATATAGAAGACACAAATCATTTATTGTTTAACTGTCATATTAGAAGATCCCTTATTCAAAATCTGGGTATTTAGTTGAAGAAATGTTTTATTCTTCCAAATTTTACAAATGACGTCCAAGAAAACATTCTAAATACTAAGGCTCTTAATCCAGATTTCACGGACTTATGTCATTTATGGCATTCACTTTGGGAACTCAGAAATAGAATTATTTTTCGGAATAATTCTAATAAAACTATTATTTATGTATTAACTCAAGCTATTGATAATATCTCATGCTGGAGAAAAGCGCAGGTAAAAAAGAAATTACCTAAACGTATTAGACCTCTTGACAAAATTATTTGGAAACGGCCTTCAATAAATGTAATTAAAATCAATGTAGATGCTTCAATAAAAAATGATACTCAACCACTGATTGGATGTATAGTGAGGAATAATGAAGGTCAAGTCATTCGAATACACAAATGTAATGCTAGGATGGGTTCTGTCATTCTAGCAGAAGCGTTTGTTGTTTATACACGTATAAGAATAGCAGCAGGGATGGGGATCCGAAGAGTTATAATTAAAAGTGATTGTGCTATCATCATCAACACGATCCATCAAACGAACACAATACCATGGGAGATCAATCAAATAGTGCAAGAGATCCTTACTTTAAAAAGAGATTTTAAGAGCGTCACATTTCAGCATTGCTATAGAGAAGCCAACGGTGCAGCTGACTTTTTAGCTAAATCTCAATTAAATTATAATTCTATTTTGAGTACGTGTTGTTGTGAATTCCAGAACATCATCTTGCGAGATGATCATGGATGTCGGTAGTACATCCAATTTATCGCTTACTGTAAAAAAAAAATAAAAATAAATAAAAAAATGGGTGATTTTGCTAATTAGACTTTTTGGAAAAGTCAATTAGCTAAATGTAACCCAAACAAAAAAAATTAGATGGGTGACCCCTCCTCCCCCTTCCTTCCTTCCCTTCCCCCTCCCTTCCCTTCCTTCCTCCCACTTTCCTCATTCCTTCCCTTCCTTCACACTTTTATAATTGATGCCACTTTTTTTTGTGATGCCGTTACTTTTTTGTGATGCCGTTTTTTTACCATTGACTACTGATGCCATTTTTTATGTCATTTTTTTTTTGCCGTGATGCCATTTTTTTCAAAATAGTGTTTTGATGCCATTCTTTAATGACATTTTTTTTCTTTAATTTGATGCCACTTTTCCAAAATAGCATTTTAATGTCATTTTTCTAATGTAATTATTTGATGCCGCTTTTTTTAGTTCAGTAAATTGTATATCGATATATTTTCATTGACTCTATTTTTAATCACTGATGACATATTTGTGATTATATTTTATTGATGCAATCATTTGTGATGACATTTTTATTATATTTTTATGAAATTGAAGACATATGGGGATAAAATGTGATTAAACTTAAGTGATAACAGCTTTTATTGATGAATTTTATTCATTGATGAAATTGGTGATTACACTTCATTGATATCAATTATTTGTGATGAAATTATTTGTTGATGACATTTTTATTTATACAATTGATAACATATGAGGATAAAATGTGATTACACTTTATTGATGAACTTTTTATTGATGACACAACATTGAAATTAAGTGTAAAAGGGGAAGTAAATGCCAAACTTCATCAATATTGTAACACAAGAATCCATTAACAAACAAGGTCCCTTTATAACTACCCCTAAGAAAAGAAAAGAAAAACACACAAGGTCCATGATTTGCTAATACTCCTGCCAACTAGCCAAGTCACGACTCAAATCTTGTGACTAGAGCTTACCACCTGGAATTCCATCGATCTCAACGTCGAAATACACCTTGTGTTATCTCCTTCAAATCCTTATCCTTGGATTGCTTAGCCTAAAACAATGATCGAACAATTGGTTCAAACCAATTACAAGCATGAGTTCATTGATTAAAATTACAAGCAAGTAAGAAAATAACAAGGAGTGGTTGGCTCCAACTGTGTTCATTGATTAAAAAAAAATTAGGAATCAAAATTACAAGTAAGTAGGAAAAAAAATTATAACAACAATTTCTTAATCGCCATTGATTCTATCTCTTATCATCATTGATATGTCAAAATTAGGAATCAAAAAATTAGGAATCAAAATTACAAGCAAGTAGGAAAAAGATTACATTTGATGAAAATTTCTTAATCGCCATTGATTCTATCTCTTATAATCACTGATATGTCAAAACAAAATTGTAAAATGTACCTATATTGAACAAGACAGTCTCTCTTTCTTGGACACCAGGAATTGCAACAACCCCTTCAGCCTCCACACTCACAAGAACATAAATCCACCCTAAACATTTACCAATAAGAAAAATGGTTAAATTAGTTCTTTGACCAACTCATTGAAAAACAACACCAAACAACTGCAAAACCTGGGAATTGATGGCATCAAGAGAGTCAGTTTTGAAGATCAACTTTTCAGTGTTGAGTAGCTTCCTCTGGTGATTTGTCAGCACATCAGATTCCCCTCTCTTCAGTTGAATAGAAAAAACAGCTGGTATTTGGTATTTGAAAAGATGAGCAACAATGAAGATATACCTATTGATCCTTGACAGTAAAGATGGGCAAAAAAAATGTAATTTCCTAGAACTCCAGCAAAAAAATGTGAGGATTGTAGTCAATTGCAAGTAAGGAAGCTAGGATCCCTTGGAACAAAAAAATTGCATACCATCTCAATATTACGAAGTGCTGCCGTCAACAAAATATTTGGCATCTCCACTGAAAGAAGAGTTTATAACAAATCATTTCTAAAAGATAAGATAAGGGATTATGTATTAGGGGAAAAAGCGATTGGCAACCTAGCTCTAGATTATGGAGACTACTAGATCTATTAGCATAAAACCGCACTAAGTTCAATTGATTGGGCAGCAACATCAAGGTCCCACTTGGCAACTTTCATCATATTGATCAATGGCTTCAAGAATTCATGGATGGCTTTATAAGCAACCTCTACAATTTGGCATTCATCAATTAAAATGAAAGGGCCTGTAATTTGTCCTAATTAGACATGTTTAGATCCAAATTTATGCAAAAACATGCAAAGCCATTAACAAGGAATGATTTATTTCAACTAAAATTTAGCAGGAAACAAAAAGTCCACATTCAATTCATCTAGGCATTTCATCGAACACCTTGGATGCAACTCTTACCTCCTCGTCTATCTTCATTAATCCAAATGCAGTGGTACGTTTTTCGTCCATTGGGAGAGCAAACACAGAATATTGGCATCTGTTTCTTTGTGAGCTTGAACAAATCTTTCATAATCCATTCGCTAGAAGTCAAAATATAAAATCCAAAACAAGAACCCTAATTCCAAAATCCAAAACAAGACACAATAGAAATCGGAAAATAAACCAAGCAATGGGGGAAATCAGGAACCTTATCCCATCAATGCAATATTAATCAACAGTTGAAGTTCCAGGGAGGACCGAGATCGCTCAAAAAACCGAAACAGTAGAAGAGGCCGGGAGGACGAGATCGCCCAAAACCCTAAAGAAAAAGATGAAAACAAATCGTAAGTTACCTGACAACTCTTCGTCGGGAGAGGAACGATCTTCCATGGCCATGTAGTTGCCGAATCCATCGCCATTGTTGCCAGATATGAGAGTCGTCCATTCGTGAAGAGAGGAGAGAGCGAAGAGGTGAGTGGGTACGGGGGCTAATTTTATTTTGGAATGAAATGGCACAGCTAATTATTTTTGTAAGGAGAATAATTACCAAATGAAATTCTTAAAAAGGTATATTCTACACCAACTTTTCTATAAAAAAAAAGATAGAAATTGAAGTGCTAGATTGCCAAAAAAAATTGAATCGGAGGTGGGCCAGAATGTCAATTGTAGCACTATAATTGACCAGAAAAATCAAATTGAGCGCCATAATTTTTTTTACTGGAGACCCAAAAAATCAAAAAGTTTAATAAGTCTCCCTCTCCCTTTATACTTTAATTCTTGGCCTCTACTATCAATACATTCGAAACCCTTCCCTCTCCCTCACCGCTGGATCCGCTTACTTCGCTGCCGGGTCCTTGACTCCATCACCGCTGCAAACCTCCTCTTCCTCCCAATCAAAGCCTATGAAGAACTCCTCCTCCTCCTCCTCATCCTCTTCTTCACCGCTTGAATCAGGTGAATAATTATCACAATAGCCACTCCATGCCGGAGCAATAACCGCCGCCGTCCACACCGAAGAAACCGCCGCTGCACCTGGGTACCAAATGTTAGCCGTCCTCCGCCCTTTCTCCCGTAGAAAACGCCCTGGTCTGGTCTCTCTCTCTCTCCTCCTCCTCTTGTCAGTGCTATAGATCTAGAACCACCATCGATGTTGCTGCTCCAAATTGGCCATGCTTCAACTCTCGAGTGGTCCTGATTTTCCTCGACACCAATCTAGACATACTACGGGGTAAGCTCCGACTCTTCTTTTTATCTGTCAACTCTTATCTGATTGGATTTGTGCTGATGAACTTCTTGCTGCTTGGTTTTTTCCTATGAAACGAATTCTGAAACTTATTTACTAAATTAATCACTCTTTCTACAGCTCTCTTAAGAGATGATAAAAACATTATTAACAGCAAATGGTTGGAAAAAAGAATTTCCCAGCTCTAACCAATTTTGGTTGAAGGGGTAAGTCAGTTAGCATTTCCCTCTAAAACAGATATTCAATGATCTCATGTCCAACAGGTTCTTGGCATTCTTACGAGGAGATTCAGACAGTAGGCTCTTGTCAGTTTCTTCTTCTTTGAAGCTGATGCTGCCTCTGAACGACGAGCAGGTGCACCTCCTCTTATATGCTTGGTTATTTGCTTGACATTTCTGATATGAATTGGCAACACTCTTGTGCTTTTTTGTGCCAAAGACGAAAACAAACAACTACTTAAGTAGATTTTTTTAATAATGTTAACTCTACTTAATTACAATAGTCCATGTGTTTTTAGTAATTGTAATGACTTTTTTGCCTTTGTTGGTCAAATTATCCAAGATTTATTGCATTTTGTTGTTCATGTAGGGAGGAATCATGCAGAGGATGTTGTCGAGATAAACAAATCCATGAGGACAGCTTGAATATGTGTTCTCCAATTTGTTTCTTTTGTATCTAAAATTTGTATGAATGACTAATGGCATGATGAGATGAGACAAGGGGAAGGCGGTGGTTGTAGAAAGGTTTATTGTCTCATTTTTGTTATGTTGAGACTTGTTGTATTGTTGAACTTTTGAGTGTATTTTAGATGTGATTTGAAAGGTGTATTGGATGTGTTTGTGTGACATATTTGTAAAATTATATTAAATTTATTTCCTAGCTCATTCAACAAATAAGGCCACGGGCATAGCCAATAATAAAGTCATGAACTTAGCCACGAATACTCCTACGGGAATAGCCACGGCCGTAGCCAACAATAAAGCCATGAACTAAGCCACCCAATTGGCCACGGTTGTTGCCACGAAATCAGCCACGACATACATTGTGGCTAACTTCATCGCTACAGCCACGGATGACATGATCCCGAGCCGGCCACGGACATAGCCACGGACTTGTCAGATCGTGGCTATTAGCCACGGATGTTGGGGAGCTGACTATTAGTGACGAGGCATATAGCCACGAATGGCGACGAACATAAAATTCGTGGCATTGCCCGTTGCTAAACCGTTTAGCCACGATCATTCGTGGCCAATCAGTGGCTATTTGGCCGTGGCTATTTCCAGCATTTTTGGTAGTGAAAGAGTACTAAAAACTTTTTAAAGTCAATGTGAAATTGTAAACTTAGGGCTCAATATTGTAAAAGAGATACTTCTTGAATTCACTTCCCTTTTTCATATTTTTGGTTGTTGGTGGTAATCATAAAACATCCATTTCTTTGCCATTCATTCATTCAATCTTTCCATCTCTTGTACAATAAATGATTCCAACAACTAAAATCCTAGGATTAGGTTTAGTGTCTTTGGTGAGGCATGCAACGATCGTTGATTCCTACCAAAGATGATCTCAACTCAATATGCTAGTATAGCGGTAGAGTAGAGGTCGATCCCACAAAGAGTGTGTGTGACTTTATGTATGTTCTTTGTCAACAATGAAAGAGAAGAGAAGTAGAGATCCAATCTGCAGAGTGAACCATAAAAAGGGCCACATGGAAATATAGTTTGACCTACGTGACCTTATGAAATAAGCCAAATGGTTAAATGAACATAAAACCACATCACTAACTTTATACTTTGAATGCACAATTGAGAAGGTATACATGTCTATCAATATTTGGTGTAAAACAGAAGTCTATTTCCATAATCAATGATCAACAACCTAATTGGATAACATAGATTTACTTGCCAAAGTGCCTGAGTATCACAAATACCTGTATCTTTATTAGGCATTCATTCTTCAATTTTATGTCTTCATATTACCTTTTAAATAAGCTTTAAAATGTTATCTTCAAGTAAAACATCTTTATAGTTCAATTTATCTTCTTTATTGATCATTAATCTTCTACTAAAAGTTGAGAAACATTTCTATTATAGAAAATTTTTAAAGCTAGACCAATAGTTTCTTAAATTATTCATCAACCAAGAGGAGCAACCAAGGGAAATTCCCAAGTCATAACTTATGAAACTCGAGACTCACAAATCCTTGCCCGTCTCTTCTCTCTAGATCACCCACCAAACATTATGATGATCTTTATGCATAAAAGTTCTAGGAACCTTAAGGTGAACTGCAAAGGGAGAACAACACCTTAGATAGGTGACACATTAGTAGACATCATCTAGTCCGCAAGTGTAAGTGGTCAGGCACTAGCTGGCACCAAGTTGTGAACAATATTTACAACACTCATAGCATTCAATGCATCTTTATCCTCTTATGTTTCTTTTTCAGCAGCAATAAAACTTTGTTCCAGTTCTTCAATACCAACTTGCATTTAAGCATTTGCAACATCTTAATGGTTTCCCATGGTTTCAGTATGGTTTAGGTGACTCTTTTTATGCTAAGTGAAAATGATACTCTTCGCGTCCTCTAGTGGTTATACCGAATACTGCATTGAGCATCCGTGAAGGGCATAAATTGAGTACATCAAACGTACACCGACACACGACAAAAATAAATTAAGAAAAGTACGCAAATTGTTATCTATATAATCCCTCGGCAATAACACCAAATTTGACACCTATGTTGTTGAAGGGGTAATCAACTAGTAACTTCAAAACCTATATCAAATTAAATTTAATCAATTCCCTAAACACACATATGGTAGCATAAATTTTTTTTATCGAATTTAGGGAATTAGTTGGTAATAACTTGACTACTTCTATGTTCTAACGTAGATATCAATCAAATAAAACATATATTTTAGACTTTTAGGTCACCAATGTCTTCATAGAAAGGTCTCGTTGATAATTATAGGATAGTTTCTTTATAAGAATCATGTAAACCTGATTCTAGACAAACCTCATGAATGGTTGCGAGCTCAGGGTGGGTCGCAATGAAGTCCAATAAATGAAGGTGGCATAGAGAAGCAATTTTGTCCATTATAGCATTAGCATCCTAGAAGATGTGGTTGAAATGGGCCTCCTTGAAGTGAAGATAGCGAGTACGAATATTTAAAACAACCAGCTTCCAGTGGTACTCCCCAGTTTCATGAATGACATTTATCATGCTAATGTTGTCCCCTTCAAACTGGACTCTCTTCAAGCTGAGCTTCCTAGTTGTTTCCACAACCGCTTTAAGAGTCATCACTTCGAAAAGTAAGGGTGATCCTAAAACCCCATAGTCAAACATCCTAGAAGATCAAATGCTAAAGAGGATCTCGACAAAAGAAGGTCGAAGAAGAGAAGCCATCCTGCCTCACAGATCCATTAAAATTAAATGTAAAGAAATTTGGTAAGGATTTTTACCATTTGCTTTCGCTTAGCTTTCATTGTTGTGGTTTATTACTAATATTTTGTGTTGTATGCTTTGTTTGGTCCATGACTTTTGCCTTTTGCCAATTTTACATATGTTGTCTTACTATCATTTCTAATTCCTTATTGTCATTGGCATTTGTTGGATCAAAAACTTTCTTATTCCTATGGTTCCAAAAGCATCGCGAAATGGTTGCTAGTTTTGTGAATTTTTGTTTTGTCATGCTTGTCTAGAGTTCTATAAACACTTGATTTGGACTTTGTTGGTTGTATCGAAATTGTGTAGTATATGTTTGGTTCTTCTATTGATTTTGCCAACCATATCTAGAAGCGGGGAGCATTTAAAAAATAGGTGTAGTGAATCCTCATAGCCATGGACCTAAGGGAACACCCCATGTGTACATGATCTCTTTTTCTTGCTAATCTCTCATTTGTTGGAATCCCATCCATTCCAAACTTCCGAAGGAAATTTTTTTTTTAATTTTGGTAAGATGTCAAGTTTTCATACCCATTCAAAGCCATAGCTTTGCATGTTTTGTGCATTGTAATGAGGTCATAAGCACTCGTTGTGGTGAACCATCCATTTTTATTAGATCTCCAATCACTACAGAAAAAAAAACAAATTAGTCACGGATGGTAGCAACAACATGAATTTGTCGTGGCCATTAGGTAGGTTATTGCCATGGCTAAGCGATGGTAAGTATTAGATTAGTTCAATTTGCAACGACAATAAGGTTTCCGTGGCAAATTTTACTACAATTAGCAACGACATAGATGATGTCGTGGCTAAAGTGTCTAATTTTTTTAATGTAAAAAGAAACTAATAAAAAAACACAACCTGAGTAATTTGGATCAAAATTTTCCATTTACAATATTTCTCTCGACATATCTTCGACTCTCTCTCTCTCATCAAACGATTCCCATATCGTCGTCGACTTCCGCCTGTTCATCGGAGCAGCTCATCCCCACACCGACTTGACGTCATTCATCAACAAGCCGCCATGAAGCTATCGGTGTTGTGACCTCACCCGGTTTAACAGTACTAAAAAGGTAGGAAATAGCTATGGAAAACAGCAACGGATTTAGCCACGAATGTCCGTTGCTAACCGGTTTAGCCACGGAATCAGCCACGGGCGGGCCATCCCTTGCTATATGCCTCGTAGCTAATAGCAACGGCCTTTTAGGGATGGATTTAGCAATGAAACAGTTTAGTCGTGGCTAAGTCCGTGGCTAGTAGGGGGAGACATATGCCGTGGATGTGGCTACGAAACCAGCTTCGAACACAGCATCGACATTAAGGCGTCGATGATGCCGTGGCTATGTTCGTTGCAGAGTTCATGAATGGAAACATGTTATGCCAAAGCCGTTGCTGATCCGTTGCTATGGTCGTTGCTAAAGTTGTTGGTTAGGTCATTGCTAGTGTTGTTGGTAGGATTGTTGCCGGGGTTGTTGCCAAGGTTGTGGGTAACACCAGTGTTCTTGCTGTTGCTATTTTTAGGCTAATTTTGTGTCATTGCTAGTGTTGTTGCTATTTTCGTGTCATTTGTGAGTTTAATTTGTGTCGTGATTTGTAGCAAATTTAGTATCCGGATATTTTGGACGCATTATATATATATATATATATATATATATATATATATATATATATATATATATATATATATATATGATACAAAAAATATACATATAAAGTCATAATATGTTACTACATTAAACGAAACAGTCATGCAAAAAAACATAACAGAAGTTAGAAAAACACACATTTAGCTGGTAAGAGTTGTTCGACAATCCAAAAGAGATACATCCAAACAGTTATAAGAACCAAAATAGAACCGAAGTCTAAAGAGATGAGAAAGATTCAGAGTTGTTCGACATCCAAAAAGAGATACACACATTCAGCTTACTTTGATGGGCGTTTGCACTTTATCCCCCAACGACACCATTTCTTTCCTCATGTCTTCCTTGATTGTTGAAAGTTCACACATCATGTATTCCTTCAGATTGCCATAACTACCAGCTACAAAATCATTGCCAACAATGCATGCATAATGTCCTGAATGCAAGATGGGTTGAGACTCCAATCCCATGCCAACAACCCGACCTTTCTTGACACGACCTGTTGCCTTGATCCAAAGATGATTCATGTCGACCGAATGAGATCCATTATCAGAGACTGCATCATCATCATCCAATGTTTAACTCCAGCCGTAGGGAAGAAGAAGGTGTTTGAGCGATTCGTGAAGATGCTTCAAGGGCTTAATGTCTCAATTCCATTCACCGAAGCACTTCACGAGATGCCATCTTATGTGAGGTTCCTTAAGGACATATTGGGTAAGAAGCGATCAATTGCTGAGATTGCAGAGGAGTGCAACAGATTGGAGCTACCACAGAAGCAGGCGGACCCAGGTAAGTTTTCTATCGCTATAGGCTTAGGTCGATATCGCTTTAATGCTTTAGTTGATTTGGACGCTAGCGTTAGCGTGCTGCCACTAACCATATGGCACAAGATAAAGATAGATCCCCTGAAGCCCGTGGATCCAAAGTTATACATGGTGAACAATACGGTAGTAATTCCAACAGGGATGGTAGATGATGTGCTAGTACAAGTTGGTAAGTTCTTTGTCCCTGCTGATTTCTTAGTTGTTGATATGGCAGAGGACCCTGCTTGTCCCATTATTTTAGGTAAGCCATTCCTAGCAACCGTCGATGCCAACATAAGCGTGAAGAAAGGATTGCTGTCATTCACCATCAGTGACGAAGTGATAGAGTACACCTTCAACAAGACGGTGAGGAATAATAAAGGGCCAATGGAGATAAAGGCCATCAATGGTGTCTACATCACATGCGGGGAAGCCAAGGTAAGGAGTATGACACCAGAAGAGCTTGAAAAGAGGGCCATAGAAGCCCAAGTGGAGGAGGTCGTGGCAATCTTGAATGAAGGAGCCAAAAAGAACATCGAGATCGACCCAGGTAAGTCGATATCGACTAACAAAGTTCAAGATTCTATGCCAGGTTATAAGTATGGGGTCGACGGAGGAGAAGGAACCTCAAAATCGAGCATAAAGGTCGATATCGACCACAATCCAATGCCGAAATCGACCACCACAGAAGCTGAGAAAGAAGGAGTAGGAACCTCGATATCGATCTCTGAGGGTCGAAATAGACCTAACCATGTCCAGCGGAACCACTCCAAATTGACTGAACCTCCAGGAGCACAATAGAGCTCGATATCGACTACTGATGATCGATGACGAGCTGAGCCACTGACAAAAGAGAAGGTAAGTCAAGGTACGGACTCCTCTTTCTCTATCTCAATTAAGGATTTATCATTATTTGGAAGGGTTTGCCTTGGCATGTGCGCTTGTGTAGGGTATCTGATGATGATTCGAGCCATTATGAAGTAGGAGATAAGGTGTTTGTCTCCAAATCAAAAGATCATTGGTTCTCGAGTAGATTCAAAGACAAGAGGATGGGACCATTCACGGTGAATCAGATCCATCCCGGCGGAATGCAGCTGCAAGATAAGAAAGGAGTGCTGTTTGAGGCCCAAACCACATGGGCTCTGCAGATGCCGCCTTGAGGAGCGCAAATGAAGAAGTAGGCCTAGCGACTTTAAAATCTAGAGCTTGTAACGAAGACACTTAGTTTTTGGTTTTGGACATTTTTACTTTTCTTTGAGACTTTACATTATGCATGTTTTGGTTTTGTTTTTATTTTTTAACAAAGTTGCAGGAAAGAAGGAAGGAGCAAACACAGACATCGAAATTGAGCTAGTAGCTCGATATCGACCTAAAGGTCGATTCCGAGGGGCTTGTAGTCGAGGCCGGATCACCCCGAAGCTTGAACCAGAAATCGATGAAACTAGCCGATTTCGATGTTAAAGGTCGATATCGACCACCACTGCAGATTCTTCGACTCTTGAAATTTGTGAAGTTTTAGTAAGTTTCTTTCTTAACCCTAGTTTTAATACAGTGAGGACACTGTAATATTTAAGTATGGGGTGGGGGAAAGGCTTACTTGCATATTTTAGCATATTTTGAAAATTTTTCATAAGTTTTTGCATAGTTTTTAGCATAGTTTATGCATATTCATACTTAGATAATTTAGTTACTTTTATCTTTAAGCATATTTATCTTTAGTGCATCATATTTATTTTTATGCATACTTAGTTTTAATTTCGAAAAAAAAGAAGAAAAAAATGACCCCCATCAAAAATTAAAATAAAGGAAAGTGTCATGGAAGCTAATAAGGAACTCGACGATGCAAAAGTAGATTCATTAGAGATATAACATGAAATTGCCTACTTAAGGGAAGTCACAATGAAGTGCAATTTTTTAGAAAAAAGCATAAAAGTGAGGTAAAACATGAAGTTGCTTTTGACATGTGCATGATAAGGTGATGGAGGACCTTATATAATTTCCATACATGTGCTCAATTTCATATCCTAGCCTTACCTATGCATATTTGCAAAAGTCACAAGCCATATATGAGCATTATATCATCATTATTTTTATTGCTCCACATATATTACATATTGCCCATTTTTTATACCTTATATCCTATCTAGGGACAAGTTTGAGAATGAACGTCATCTGTGGAGTTGTTATATGGAGTTTGTGCATTATTTATGAAGTTGTTGGCAGGAATGAAATAAATTTTAAAATACGGAAAATTTAATGAGTGAGAAAAATTCGATCACCTCAGGAGATAAAGGTAGGTCGACCCTGCTCGTTGAGATGTTAGTTTAGCGAGATGGGACACAAGGTGAGGAGTCCGAAGTACTAAGTATCCGAGGCCATTCATGACACCCATGTTTGCGACTCGCGAGAAGGCAGTGCCAAGGTTAGAGAGGTAAAAGCATTATAGTGAAAAAAGCTTTGAGCGATGAGTGAAATGTGAGAAATATTATGAAGAAGGAATGTGGAATATTTTGGAAAGAAAGTTTATTTCCCCGGATTTAACACCACATGGCCAAAACTTATCCCACCTTTAGCCTTTTACCAATCTACTCTTCTACAGCTTGCAAAAGTCCTCTTGATTATTAATGCTATGTTGCAAAATTGTTTTATGCATATAAACCTCCTTTTATGAGTAAGATGTTGCTTCTATTCACAGGCATGGATTTGGTTGGCATTAGTACCTCACCGAGGATGGCAATTGATTGTAGGGACATATAAGAATGAATCTATGATGTTGAGGGTTTACTTTCTTCCTCTGAATGACCATTAAAAGTATTGCTTGGGGACAAGCAAGCTTAAGTATGGGGTGTTTGATGTGCGCGCAAATTGCCATATTTTCTATGCACATTTATGTCCATTTTAACGTTATTTGCATGCATATTAGTGGGAAATTATAAGATAAGTGTAGTTTATGCATAATTATCAAATATAGAGGTTTACACAAGTTTTTATGTGATTTCGCAGAAAACGAGACGAATATGGACAGAATTTGGACAAGAGATGAAGAGCGGAAAAAGAACTCGAAGTCTACTGAGAGGTCGAAATTGATGATGAACCTCGACATCGAGTGAAATAGAGCACCAGGAATCGAGCAGAGGTGAAACAGAGCATGTCAACACAGAAGAGGTCGATATCGATGTTTGAAGGTCGATATCGAGTGGCCTGAATCTATGCTATTGATAGAAGTCGAGTTCCAATCCGAGGAAGAGAAGGACTGCTCAAGATAGAGATAAAGAAGGTCGATATCGAGGTCTTATGGTCGATATCGATGTTTGCTGCAGAAAGATTTGACTCAGTTGTTGATAGAATTCTATTCGAAGCGTTCGAGATAATCCTAAAGTCGAGATCTTTTATCATTAAGCACCAGACTTCATCCTTTATAAGTTTTACCATGGAATTTTTAGTTTTTACCTTTATTAAGTTTTATCTTAGAGAATAAAGATAGGTTTTCGAATCCTTGGATAGCGAGGTTTGAGATCTATATCTAGAGGCCATTAGGGCTGAGTATACACATTCAATGAAGCAAGAAATCAATTTCAATCACAGTTTTAGCAAGTAGGAGAGAGAGAGCCGAGTAGGGTGGTGAAGCGAGAGCGGAGTGGCTTTGTTCGGTGTACTTTCTTTCTTTTGCAATTTCAATACAAAGTAGTTTCTTTTCCATGATGATGATGAGTTCCATGATGAAGCGCGAGTAGTCAACCCACTTCTAGGGTCGGGGTGAGCCCGACGATAGAATTGTAGGGTAAGTGCATCACAGGTATGGTTTTTATGCGATATCCTCTTCTATCCCATGCATGATCCTTTTCGAAAGTTAAGGAGATTCATTCTTTGCATTATTGAAGCGAAAGCCAATCATATTGTGAACTTGGATTACTCATGAATTGGATAGTAACTCTTAGATTTTATGCGAGGGCCTCTAATCACCTAAGTGTTGGTAACGAAAGTTATTTGACGGAAAGACATTAAATTTCATAACTTTAGCATCATACTTGCATGATTATCGTTATGGGATGAATCCCTTTCCTCGGAAGCCTTTAGTTTATTGAATTTCATAAAAAGTTTGAGTTTTTATTTATGTCCATACTTCCCTCACCATTCTACGTTTTTCGGACTTCTTTTCCGACAAATAAGTTACGTTTACAGTTTTTGTTACAGACATCGTAATCGACTAGCAAGGTCGATGTCAATCACTAACATCGATATCGAGGTTCTTCTCGACGTCGACTGCTTTGCTTTTGTCTTCTGCAGGAAACTCACTGGAAATCCACCAGAACTGAGGTCGATATCGACCAGACACATCGATATCGAGTGTCTCCTAGAGTCGAAAACTTGATCGTGATTGCAACTAAGGAAGCGCTGACATACCTCCTCGTGGATTCGATCCTGAATTACCCTACCACTACATCGGGAGGGATTCTTGTATTTTATTTACTTGAACAGGGAGTTTGCTTAGTTGTGATATTTATTTGATATTTTGTTTAAGCGAATCACCTCCCCCTTCGACCATTTTGTGAGTTGTTTATACCTTCATACTTCAACAAGGTAGATCTTTTAACTTGGCAAACGGTCGTAACGTTGCTTTCTCATCGTGAAGACACAACTTTGGTGATGACACTAATTAACAGGTAGCTAGACCACTTCTTAGTACAGTCATAAGTTTTTTAAACGTTGAGACAACATTGTATAGATTTTTCCATTGTGGATATATGACAACACTTAAGATTAATTTTGAGGCTTAATTCTACATGGGAATAAAATATGGTGAGATTGAGATAATTTGTCTTAGATAAAAATTTTTTTATCATAAATTATGACAAAAGATTTTGATTAACCAGTTTTAATGGAGTCAAATTTTAATTGAGTTAGATTTTATTTAACGTAATATTTAGTTGAATTACATGTTTCCATGATATCAATATAATCTTTACCAAAAAAAATGATATCAATATAATTGTGTTAAGTATACAATTATTGACTTATTTTTAAAAATCCGCACATGGTGCGGTTTACTATACTAGTATACTTCTATACATATATTGTACTTTGTATAGATATATACATATACTGTATATCATGTAAAGGCTCGGATTTTTAAATCATAAATTTTTGGAAAAAGAAAAACAAAATGAATTTAAAAACGGAATTTAGCGGAAAAACTCCCTACCTCGGGTTTTGAACTCAAAACGGATTTCCGACCTAACTAAAATTTTAAGAACTAACATGGAAACCTTGATTCTTGGATTTCCAATTCTAACTTCGCGAAAGACAGAGTGGGATTTTGGAAGCTAACGTCGGAAACTAATTTTAGGATGACCCTCGGGATTCGAGATCGCAACGTCGGAACGAAGATTCCCGCCCTCACTCTCCCAGCCCTATCAGAAAATCTCAGCCCCAAGATGGTCCCCATGGAGCCAAATTTGAAATTAAGAAAGCTTCCTCATCACTCTTCTCACTACCCTAAATGGCTAAACACTTAACCATGCTTTACCTTCCCTTTTTCCTTGCCCATCACAATTATGGAAAAGGGACAAAACAACCTTCAACCTCTTCCTTGCCCATCCGATTGTACACTACTAGAATTCTGTTATTTAACATCGGGTCATTAACATCAGTGCGAAAAACCTTCCATGTTAAACAGTTTTTTAACATCGGTTTTTGAATTTTCTATGTAAATAAAAGTATAGACATCCTCCCATTTATTTGACAGATGTTAAATATGTGTTTTTAATAAAAATTAGAAGGCGCGGAAGTAAATCTGAATTCATTTGAAAACCAGCTCATGTAACGGCCCGGAAAGTAAGGATCTTCTTTCCCTTTAATTGCCCCTCCCTTGGGCCTAGGAAAGAAAACCTAATTATCCGGGTTACGTTTAAGAAGGCAATGTTACCTTCCCACTAGATCTTACAACCCAAGTACGAGCCGCAAAGTTTCGCAATAAAAGAAACAAGGTTTTGAAATAGGGGTTTCGAACCCTTAAAGATCGCGGGTCCAGTGGGGACCGAATACCCGCCTTAGTCTAATCGTGAAATCGAGCGGAAACGGAAGTAAAGTTTAAATCGAAATACAATCCAAAAAGAATGCCACGGTAGAGCCGGGTCAAAACGACGTAAAAGAGTATAAAAGAGAAGGAGTTTAGTGGTCTCTCAAGCTCTCGATCTAACGCCAGAAGTCTGAACCCGCCAAGGATCCATACAAGCAAAGATAGCGGCTAACGATTACCTGAATCTAAAAAAAAGAAGGGGATCTGGGTCAATCATCAGTTCACTCCTGCGCGTGTGTAAACACACTCTGAGAGGCATATAATAAGCATCCTATTCCTAAGATGAAATTCGTAATGCAAAACGGAAATTAACAGATAAGCATGCGGATAAGTAAATGCAGAAATAGATAAAGAAGCGCGCCAATTACAAGAAATGCCAAATAGCATGTCCCTCTAGGCTCCTAAGAAATCCTATAGCAACTCACCATCAAAGGAGCTACCTCACCCTATGGTGCAGGCCAACCCCACGCAATGAGCCTACTAACTATGAAAGGAAGGCGAGCAACGACACTTATATAAGGCCTAAGGCTCTAAGAATCCTAATGCACTTACTAAAAAGCCTACCGCATCATCGAGTGCAAGCAACTTTCTATATAAGCGCCAACTAGGATGACAAGAATAAAGAAAAAGTTCCCAACCAATAAACACCTATAACGGCCGTTTTCTAGCAAAGACAGATAGCAAGTCATATGGTTTCTGTTTTAGATCCTAAGCTTGATTCTATGTCGTATGGTGCATGAACACTAGCCTACTCTATAACACCCAGTGCATAAAGCACCCATCATGAGTAAGTTCAAGGAACTTACCTGGAGAAGCGCAGAATCCAAAAGCAAGAACATCAATATAAGCAAGCAGATCCAATAGGTTAAATATCACCTAGTAAGCAATACATATGATGCATAAGTCTAAGTCTACACACATAATAGCCATTCAAAAAAATCACATAAGTCAAGATCTCTTTCCATAACTTAGGCATATTTTCATCATCATCAACTCAACATCTTATCTCATCTCATCTCATCATGTGTCATATCCTTTCATAATATATAAAATCATGCCTTCAATTCACATTTACTCATATCTCATACCATATAATTTCTCAAATAATTCCGTGTATCAATCATGTTGCAACTCATTTACAACTCATGCTATAACTCACATAATTCACAAGGTTTACACTCAATTTACCAAATCCAAACCAAATAAACCAGTTTCAAGTTTCCAAAAGCTATTTGTTCTCAAATAAAGTCAAGCCGCTAGTTAAAACAAGTGATGCTAAAATAATACTTAGCCAAATCCCGATATTAAAACATTGGCCCTTAAACCAACTCTATAATATTATTTTATTAAAATAATCCGACACAAGTTACAAATTCCCCAAACCTTAATCTTAAAGCTTTAATAATTTCCAACTCTTGCCAAATATTTCAATAATTTACATGTTCCAAAACTAACCATTTAAAACGCCAATACATAACAATTAAATTATTTTAAGAAGTAATTCTCACCAATCGGATTAAATAAAACATCTAAATAAATCAAAGTATATACTTAAATAATTTAATAAATAATAATAATTAATTAAATAATAAATAAATAAAGGGATAAAACAAGCCCTCAAACCGGACCAACATAATCCCAAACTGGACCCAAAATTTCCAAAACGGAACCAAACCGAACCCATAATTTATTAAAACCCAACCGGCCAACAGCAAAACCAAAAAAAATATATAAAAAAAGGGAGGTGGGGCCCACGGAGGCTGACTGGGCAGGCCCCACGGCTGGTTCATCTTCCTCCTCGCGCTCCCGCCTGCCTCAGCTCCCCTGTTCCGCGCTCGCCATCGCCTCGCCCTCTCGTGTCCTCCCTCGCACCCATGCTCTCGCCCCCTCATTTTCGCTGCCCCCCTCTCTCTCTAACAATCTCGCTCGCCCGCTCTTGACTCTCGCTCGACGCCCTTGTAAGCTCGCCGGACTCGACCCTCACCCACTCTCTTCCCAACCACCCAAGAATCAAAGGACCCAAAATGATTCACGAGAAAGGAGATGAGAGGAATAGGAGCTCACCGAGGTAATGTGGTTTCGATTCTTGCCGGAGGCTCGATTCGCGCTCATCCTCCTTGTTCGGAGCTAACAGGGGCGTCACTTGGCTGGTGGAGCAGCTGGTGTCGTTTAGAGGTGGTATTGGAGGTGGTGGTGTGCTTGGGTATTTTTTTGAATAGGAGAACAAGGAAGGTAGCTTCGGGCTCGATGAAACAGGGGTGGTTGATGGTGATGAAGGTGATGAGGGGTGTGAAGGTGATCGGTTATGAAATGGGGGAGTGATGGTGGTGTGCTGAGATGGTGAAGGCAGGAGGTGGGGGTGAGTGAAAGGAAGAAATGGGGGTATGGGCTATGTCTGATGGAACGTAGGAGGGAAAAGGCGATGGGGTGAAGGAGTGGGTAAGTGTGAAAGTGTGTGTAAAAGTCAAAGTGAATACCCGGAAACACATCCCGAAACCCGCTTTCCGACCTTAACCCGACTCAATTAAAATCAATTTAAAATAAACATTCGAATCCGAATTAGATAATGAAGCCCGAAAATATTTCTAAGCCTTAAAATAATAGAGCGAAATGAATTCATTTCAAATCAAATATCAAGTTCATGTCGGAATTCATTTCGAAGAATAAAAATAAAATCGTTTGCTCGAGAACAGAAATTTTAAATATTTTTCGAATCCTTGAGAATTAAATCAAAACCAATCAATATTAAATAAAAAATTAAATCTTAATTTAGAAAATAATATTTTTAAAATTCCGGGTCTTTACAGCTCAAACAAACATGGGTACGATTATAGAAGGCAAGCCGCTTCTTTCTTCATTTGCACAGTAAACTGACCCTTCCTCCACTCTCTGTCTCTCTCTCACACTAGAAGTTGCAGACCTCCGGTGACCGAATCTCGACACCGCCCTTCTTCTCCTTTCTCCGGCAGCCAAATCCTGACTTTTTCTTCTTCCTCCACTCTCGCCCTCAATGTGCATCTCAATCCATTCTCCGTCATCTTTGTCAATCAGATCGATGGAACCCTAGCTCGAACCGCGAAGCCTCCGGCGACTCGCTCCACCTCCTCCTCCCGCCACCTCCCTTCGCAAATCCACCCAGATCCGTTCTTCCTCCTCGGATCTAAACCCATAAACGCCAAATCTCTTCTTTCTCGGTGCTTCATCCTAATCACAGGCTCGCCGCCTCCTCATCGACGATCCTTCACCTCAGATCTCCTCCAAAATCAAAAGAAATTCGATTTCAGTATGGATCTGTCCGGTTTCTGAAAGATTCCCTCTAAGCGCTTCAAACATGGATTGTCGCTTTTCTGGTGAGTTGCTCCTTGCTCTTTCCTTGAGATTCAAGGCTGAAATCATCAGTGGAGAAGACACATGTTGTCAGGTTGGCGTTCGAATTTCCCGTTTGTTCATTTAGGGTTTGTGTTTATCGTTTTGGTTGATTTCTTCTCCCCTTTAGTTTCTTCATTAGTTTATCATTTTTTGTTTCTCTTTTAAGTTATGAACAAGCAGCCATGGAATATTTCTCCTCTTCTTAAAAAGCTTCATTTTGGGTAGTGAGAAAAATTGGTCCTTTGGTTATTTATTTATCTGCTTTTGATGGAAGACTGCAACTTAACAATGTGTGCATCTTCCTTTATTCAGTGAGATTGTAAATGAAGTTGTTATGCATTGATGCAAGGAGCAGCATCGGCAGAAGGTGAAGCTGGACTGCTGGATAGGTATTCTTCACCTTTGAGTTGTGTATGATGCTTTTGCTCTCTCAGATGGATTAAAATCTATTTGAATAAGTAATATAGTATCTTTTATAGGTATAGTTGATAGTTGATGCTCATTTGCCACTTTCTCCAATGGATTGAAATCTATTTTTCAACTGTTCTCTCTAATTTGTCCAGAACTGAAACAAAATTAATCTGATCACATACAATAATCTTTCTTTGCATGATCACTAGTCTCTCTCTTCTAGCTAAAAAGTATCATACTACTCTATGTTCTACTGTTATGGATAACACCTCTTCTTCTTTTTGGTATTTTCAGTCATGTTTAATGGAACATTCAAAATTGGTGTCATTTTCCTAGTGGAAATCATCTTATTATGGTGGTTCTTTTCATGGAGAATAGGTGTTCGTGTGAAAAATGGCCTTATGACAAAAGGTTTTCTGAAGTTTAATCTCTCTAGTTCTACGTGAAATTGAATTTAGGTATGCTCTACCGAGATAACAGGTTTAGCTTTTAAAAGCCAAAAAATTAAATTGCTTTATGAATCCTTCAGTGATCTTGTAGGCTTTGTATTATAATTAGAGTAATAATTGGTTAAGCATTCCAATTCGAGAAAGATTCTTCTAAATTCACTAGTTTAGATATTTTTAAGATAAATTTATTGAGTTTAGCCATTTTTATTTAAACAAAAAAGATTTTTATTAATCGATCTTAATTTGTTCAAGGCCTTAAACTTTAGAGAAAATGAAGCTGCTAGGAGAGAAGAAGTTGAGGCAACTATAGAGTGTAATCCAAATGCCTTCATGCCAGAGATTACTAGTAGCCTACATGGAATTCGGGACAAAAAGGTATGCATTCTTGCTCAATATGAGTTGCACTCATCCATATTTATATGGTTTGCTACTATCATGTTCCATGCCAACAAATAATTTACTAATATATTTCAGTTCCTGCAGGAACTAGTTCTCTTTGCCTGGCTGTACCTTTACTTGTGTTACAGGTTGTTCTTTTACCTTTCTTTCTTCTTTTCTGTGAAGTTATCAGAATGATAACTATCTATACCTATCAGATATGAGATAGCTACTGATCCTTAACTTCAAATTCTGGCCTTACTGACTTCACTTTTGTTTACAGAGCAGGATAGGTAAAAAGACCAGAAGTAAAGGTACTGCCAGGCAAGTGTTTCATTAGCCTCAAATTCTGTCCAATGTTCCATGCTTGAGAATATCAACATATCTCGAGAGCGTCCGTTTTCTAGAATTTTAGATGGCGATCCTGCTGTAGTAAGTGTTTCATTAGCACCTATAATTTGATTTTAACCATGTCATGTGGCATCAATAATTTTGCATCTCTCATTCTCGTTGTATTCATAGAAATTTCCAATGATGAATTCTTAGGTCTCTATGCATCCTTATTCATCTATGTATGTGCTAGTGTTTTTCTGCTGAGTTGAGCTGAAAGAGATGTCCATTATAGGTGAAATTTCCCATCATATATGGTCACTGTTTGCAATGGTGATATATTGGTTGCTTTGCCATTTTGCTCTTGTTGTCATGAAGTGGTGTTGCTCTTACTGTCTAGGCAAATATTCATTGTACCGTTAATCTTAATGTTTGCCAGATGCTATAGGTAACCAGTTTTCTCTGACATATTTAGCTTTTCAATGTGTCACCAGATGGGAGCCTCTACACTCCAACACCCGTTGATCCCGTTTTTATTATGTTACCTATATTTGAGGAAGCCCATATGATGGTATGTCAACGAATATTAGTTATGGACGAGATCATGTGATGATCTCATCTCTATTATACACAAGACAATGTTCTTCCATGTGATACATAAATTGAGTGATACACTCTGAATTTTCTACCCAAACCTATTCAGCATTACAATTTGACATTAATATTCGAAAATGTGATATCTGGAAACCGTGTGTAACGGCCCGGATATAAATATCCGGGATACGTTTCGAAGGTTGGATACCTTCGTTCGGATGTTGCAATTCAGGTACGGGTCGAGGTTTCAAACCTCTAGAGATCAATCAGTATTCAAGGCGGGGATTTCGAACCCCAAACAATCAAAGTCACAAAACTCAATTCAAACGAAAGTAAAGCAGAAGCAAGGTTTAGATACATGAGCCACAGCAGAGCCGGGTCAAAACCAAAACATATATTCTAAAGTCGTATAGCCAAATTAGCGGGGTTAGACAGATTCTTTGCAATCGCCCGGGGGATTTTCCCACGCCATAGAGACATGGAGCAATCATACCTAAAAACAAGTGGTGCGAGCGGGATCAGACCGAGACCCTAACACACCCTGTCCCGCAAGCAAATATACACACACGCTAATATAAATATGATGCGAATGCGGATAATAAATCACACTAACATGATCCTAAATTGCAATGTGCGGAAAAGAACTGTAAAGGGCCCAAGACAATGCCAAGTGGCATATCCCTCTCCTACCTCTGCACCCCTTCCCGTTAGTGCAGAGACTGGCAAGTTCGGTGCTATAGCATACCAATTTCCTCGTGGTGGTGCACTCACCACGACATCATCATATCATATCATATCATATCATATCATCTCATCTCTTGCCCGATGGTGCTGGGCTAATCATATCATATCATATCATCTCATCTCTTGCCCGGTGGTGCTGGGCTAATCATATCATATCATATCATCTCATCTCTTGCCCGGTGGTGCTGGGCTAATCATATCATGCTCATATCGACTCGATAGACTCAGGGCACCCGATGGGGCTGGGCTACCCTATGACCCTAGCAAAGACTCTAGGACTATCACAAATAACGGCCGTTTTATATTCAAACACACAAAGTAACCGAATGCTCATTCATAAGTGCAATCCTAGCATGATACTACATGGCATGCTGTAATGCTTATGCAACACCTAGTATGTTATATATTCACAAGCAGGTATTCTCTTTCGAATCTGAGTAAGCCCATAAAGGAACTTACCTGAATAAGCCGAACAACAGAGAACAAGGCAGAAGCAGAATCCAAGTAATGAATCATCCAATAGTAAGCAATGTTCAACATATCACAATCACCTAATAACATACAAATGCATAATTCTATCTAATTCACACAAGGCGCCCCTAACTATCATACATCTCTTCTCATATCTCATTTCAGATTATTCCGTCTTATCTTATCATAGATCATTTCATACCCATATCATCTCACTAGCTCATCCATAATCTCATCTTGCATTATCATATAATATTTAATGTTTTACATAAAGTTCACAAAATCCTCAAGCAGAAACCAACAACAGATTCCCTGGATTAAATCAAGTATATCATTTTCCAATGTTTTCCAAACTCTTAAATCTCAAGTTAAGTCAACTCATATTCCAAAACACTTTCTCAAATCATATTTTTCCAAAAAAAAACCATTTATAAAACATAAATCTTTAATCAAGTCGCAAATTTATACCACTTAAAATAATTCCGGCATGTTGGTTTTCAAATAACAATTCTTTTAAAGGACATTTCTAAAACTTGAAAATCTCCTTTTAAATAATTTATCATCAATATATCTAATAAACATAAACATCCACTAACTTTGTTAATAATTCATTTTAAAGATCCCCAAATCATATATTTCAATCATCACACAATACTTATCCTAAATGATATTATTTCCAAAGACTTTTATAATAGATACAATTTTTCAGAAAATATATAATCACAAAGTTTCAATATTATAATGATAATAATCATAATAATAATAAAATAAATTAATAAAAGTCATCCTATAATGTATGACCTATATGTAAATTACGTAAACAAACATAAGGAGAAAAATAAGGTAACCCAGCTGGCCCAACTCCCCACCCATTTCGGAGGCCCTAACCCGAGCCTAGTTTGGAAGGAAGGAAAAAGGGGGGTCCGGATTACAATGGTATAACCCGGAATGGGAATCCGGGTTCAGCCCACCCTATTAGGCCCAGAATTACCCATTAGAATGAAAGAAGATATGGGCACCCAGCTCCCCGCATGTCTTCCTCCTCAACCAGAAGAACAGAGTTCAATGGAAAACGAAGGGGACGAGGTGGAACCCAGGGCGTCTCCGGTGACCTTCACACCCAAAACCGATCCCAACCCGACCGAGACTAGATTCCGACAATAACTCAAGCAAAGAAATTCAAACGTGAGCAAAGGAAAGAGGGAAAGATGGGCTCACTGAGATCGAAGTTCGCTGGAGAAGAGATTCGTCGGGGTTGGATCGAGCTTCGTCGGAGTCGGAATCGAACAAGCTTGATCTGGGACGGAAGGAAATAGAATAAAGGTGGAGCTTTTTGGGGTAAACGATCGGGAAAGACGAAGGAACCATGACCGACCTTTTTGGAAGAAGAGGGGAGACGGGAGCGCAATTGACGATTCCAAGGGCTCCTAGGCTCGATGTGCTGGGCTCCGACGGTTTTCCTGGTCGCTTTTGGTTGGGAATCAGAGGAAAAGGAAGAAGCTGCTGCGTAGCTCGGAATCGGTGGAAGTAGAACAAGATGCTCGGTCCTTTACTGGCGAACAGGGGAAGAGCGAAGCGAGTGCTCGGCGACGAGGTTTCCGGAGGCTGTTGGGTACGGGGCTGGAAGAATTGAAGGTGTGACAGAGAGAACTTATGGTTGCTTGAGATCAAAACAAAAGGGAGGCAGAGGAAGGTGATGGTGATCGGGACCACGGGCAAGGGGAGGCTGTTTGAGCTGAAATGAAGGAGATGAGAAGGAGGCTATGGCTTGGTTGATCTGTGTATAAGGCCTAGGGTTTGTGTTTTCCAATTTATAGGGACATTTGGACAAAATCGGGTGAGCAGCTGGGTGGGTGTGAGCTGTGATTTTTGAGGGAGCAAGGTGTATGTGCATCCAGACAAAAGAGCCTCTGGCTGTGAGTGCGTAGCAGGGCAAGGGGAGAGAGAGAGAGAGGGAGGGAGAGAGAGAGAAGAAAGAAAAGAAAAAAAGAAAGGAAAATAGGAATAAAGAGGTCCCCACAAAGGAATTCCAATTAGCGGAATATACTCGAAACCCACTCGCCCGATCGAATTCCGATTAAATCAAATTTAAATTAAATTTCAATTCAATTTCAAGATAAAAGGAATTAAATTAATTTATATCAATACTTGGAGCTCGAAGGCGGAATTAAAATCCGATAGACCCTAAATTCGCAACACAATGCCGGAATGACTTTAAAATCAAAACTTACGCTCGAGGACGGGTTTTGTTCAAACCTTATAACCCGGACAAAATAATATATTTTATGTTTTAATAGAATAATAATATACTAATATATAAAATATATTCAGTCTTTACACCGTGAGTGGTAGATTTCAACATATTAAATAAGGGCTTTTCCTCTTTCTTATAAATGGTGCAATAGTTTTTAAAACTATATTCTGGAGTGTTAAGACCAAGTCTCAAAATCATTACAAAATGTTTGTATCGTTGTCATCACTCATTTATTAAATTAATGATTTTAGAAGGGTGATGACCTTGGGAAATTCAGACAGATAGATGAGATGATCTTTATTGATGGCTATCCTGGATATCAACAATTGTCATCCATTTTGGAGGAATCTATGCATGTAGTTTGTGAAGTTAAAGGTAAATAATGTTAAAGCATATCGATGCAATTGATTTATCCTTGTCAAATGTGACAGTTTTTAGCTTCATGATGTCTTTTGATGGCTAATACAAACAACAACATTTAAGCAAGTGTTTCAACATTATCAATAGTAATATCCCTTTCCCTTCATAGTTTGCTTAAGATAATAAGAAAATATAATCTAAAGACATTCTGAACTGTAACGGCCCGGATAAAAATATCCGGGATACATTTCGAAGGTCGGATACCTTCGTCCGGATGTTGCAATTCAGGTACGGGTCAAGGTTTCAAACCTCGAATCAATCGAAGTCTTCGAAATTCAATTTAAACGAAAGTAAAGCGGAAGTACGGTTTAGATACAAAAGCCACGGCATAGCCGGGTCAAAACCAAAACATAAATTCTAAAGTCATATAGCCAAATTAGCAGGGTTAGACAGATTTCTTTGCAATCGCTCGGGGGACTTTCCCACGCCATAGAGACAGGGAGCAATCAAACCTAAAAACAATTGGTGCGAGCGGGATCAGACCGAGGCCCTAACACACCCTGTCCCGCAAGCAAACATACACATACGCTAATAATAAAGATGATAAAGATGCGGAAATTAAATCACACTAACATGATCCTAATTTACAATATGCGAAAAAGAACCGTAAAGGCGCCCAAAGAATGCCAAGTGGCATATCCCTCTCCTACCTCTGCACCCCTTCCCGTTAGTGCAGAGACTGGCCAGTTCGGTGCTATAGCATAGCAATATCCTCGTGGTGGTGCACTCACCACGGTATCATCATATCATATCATATCATATCATATCATCTCTTGCCCGATGGTGCTGGGCTATCATATCATGCTCATATCGACTCGATAGACTCAGGGAACCCGATGGAGTTAGGCTACACTATGACCCTAACAGAGACTCTAGGACTATCACAGATAACGGCCGTTCTGTTACATACGCATAAAGAAATAGAATGCTCAATCACAAGTGCAATCCTAGCATGATACTACATGGCATGCTTTAATGTTTATGCAACACCTAATATGTCATATATTCCCAAGCAGGTAATCTCTTTCGAATCTGAGTAAGCCCATAAAGGAACTTACCTGAATAAGCCAAACAGCAGAGAAACAGGGCAGAAGCAGAATCCATGTAATGAATTATCCAATAGTAAGCAATGTCCAACATTCACAATCCCCTAATAACATACAAATGCATAAGTCTATCTAATTCACACAATGCACCCCTAACTATCGCACATCTCTTCTCATATCTCATTTCAGATCATTCCGTCTTATCTCATCACAATTCATATATCATTTCTTGTTCATCTCATTTCCAAAACAATCTCTCAAAAACTCAACATAGAAATCAAACAATGCTTTTAAAATCACTTATCCAAATCCCGACATTAAACACTTAGGCCTTAAAACCAATTTCCAAAAATCATATTATAGAAATCATTCCGGCATGTTTCTTAATTAAAAAACATAAAATAAGTTCCAATATTAAACCATCAAAGTAATTCTATGGTCACAATTCATATTTATAAATCAAAACCAACAATTCACTTTAAAAATTCCTAACCCACATAATATGTGGGTTAGGAATTTTTAAAGTGAATTGCATCACATATAATTAATCCAATTAATAGTATTTTAAAACAAATAACAATATATAACGATTAATTTCTAGAATTTATATTATATAATAATATTTTCAGAATATGTATACATAACAAAAAAAAATCAGAAATAATATATAATATAACATATATATATATATAACAACGCCATGATATAATATAAATATAAGTAATACAACAACAATGACCAATTAAAAGAAAAAAACCCAAAGGAAAGGCCCTGCCCAGGAGAAATGGACCCACCCGACCCATAGAACAAACCGGATCCAGAAGGAGAGAAAGAAACAGGACCAAAGAAGAAAAGAAAGGGAACCCAATCCAGTGGCCCAAACCGATGGCCCGGATCCAAGCCCAGATCTCAGCAACCCGACCCGAACCAATTCCCATACTCGGATGCCCATACCCGGATCCCCTTTAGTTGTTTAAATGAACCGGACCCAATAAAAAGAGAGTAAGGCCGAACTGGGGAAAAAAAGAGAAAGAAAAGGAGGTGAACCGGCCTAGTGAACCCGCCCCTAACCTCCAGCACCCCTGCCCAGGCGCTCGGAAATCCGAGAGAGAAAGAGAGCCCAGAGCTTCTCCCGGCGGCCTTTCGACCTGAGATTCACCTGACCCGACCGACAACCAATTCCGAACCTGGGGTTGCTAAAAAAACAAAGGGGCTGAGGGGCGGCAACGGTGGCGTTTGAGGCTGAGTTTGAGGGGTGAAACAGAGAAACAAAGGAGGGCAGATAAATGGGGAAGTGAGTTATAGGGTTAGGTGTGGGAGGGGTGAAAAATGTGGATACTTGTGTGTGTTTGGGGCTTGACAGACGAAATGAAGAAGGGGATGTGTGAGTACATTGGAGAGGGAGTGCAGAAGAAAATACAAAATGGGAATCATGTCTGCAATTTTGGTTTGGTCAAGGAGCAGATTGGCGTGGAGAGGACAGCAAAGGGAGATGGTGGTGTGGTATTGGCATGAGAGATAGAATAGGAGGGCAAGCTGTGCTGCTGCATAAGGAAAGAGACAAAGGAGAGGGGACCAGCTATCCTCAACAGGATCCGAGAGGGAGGGGGAGAGAGAGAGAGAGAGAGCGAATAAAGAAAAGAGAAAAAATAAAATAGGAATATATAAGTGGTCCCAACATAAAATGCTAGGAGAATATACCCGACATTCAAATTCGAACCCGCTAATCCCGACTCTAACAAATTTAATCAAATTTTCAATTCAATCTCAAGATAACGGAATTAAATAAATTTCAATCAAAACTCGGAGCTTAAATAAATTTTTATTAATACCCGAACTCGAAGTCGAAAATCAAATCCCGTCAAAATCCTAATTTAAAATGATGCCGGAAGGATTTTAAATTTTGAACTCGTGCTCGAGGATGATTTTCCTCCGCTTTTACAAATTCAAATAAATAAATACTAACATATTTAATTAAAATAATAATATAATATATATATATATATAATATATATTCAGTCTTTACATTTATCCACCTCTAAAAAGAAGTCTCGTCCCCGAGACTAAAATCATTTAATGTAATGAGAAGAAGTTTGAAATCGGTGAGTCCGAGGACCATGTCCAAGGATCTTGTAATCATCTCGGTTGCGTCTTCCGGGATTCTCACAACATCCTAGTCACAGTCGTGACATCTCCAATTGGTCTTGTCAAGTGTGTAATAAGCGCCCTTATCACATCCTCGCTTCGACTTTTCGGAAGTATCACAACTCTAAAAGTATTATAGCGTCCGACTAGATCTTAGCAAGCAATCTATAAGCGCCCCTATACAATGCTTGTATCCACTTCGTAAGACGTCATAATGTAAATCCAGTTCGCAATTCCTCAAAGCGTTTTGTAAATGGAAAGATTGTCATCTAAATCATCGAAACTCTCGACTTCTTTAAAACCCCAAGTTGGCCATTTTAAAACCGCTCAAAATCTTCAAATCCGACGTTTAATCAAACAACTTACACCAAAACAAGTCAAATCCTTTCAAATCAAGATTTCGTCAAAATCTTCCAAAAACCAAATCAGCTTCTCGCAACCAGTCAATCAAATTCAGGAGGTAGGAGGTGGAATCATCCACCTCTAAGGGCTAATCACATATTCTCTTCCTAGGTTCCAAAATCGAATCAATCTATCAGTCTCAATTCAAGCAAGATGCATAAGCCATAAGAAATGCATAACTATATAACCATCCAATCTCCAATCAACACATCACACGACAAGTCTCAACGCATAACAATCGTAGTGCCACAAGGTCACATCAACATCTCCATATCATACTAAAGGTCATAATATGCACCCCAACGACATAACAATATCATAACAACGTCTCAACATCACACCAGAAGTCATAAAGTATCACTCATCATAGAACCAACGAACCAAAACCCATTGTCAACACATCAACACAACAATGTCAGGCTATTAAGATTTAGCAAAGGGGAAGGTCAGTCAATATGTCAATCACCAAAACGTCAGCATACTCGCAGAACATCATCTCAACTCATACAATGCCATATAACGATCACTTAGCAATCACGCACCATTTTCTCATATACGTATATATATATATATACATATATATATATATATATGTATAAGTCATATTCACGATCCAATTCAATATTCGTCATTTAACATCTCCTGATCATAATATAACATCATGCTCTCACATAGCAACATATCCTTATTTAATGATTCATACAACACATCACAACATGCTTCTAGAACAACATAGTAGGATAGCAATGTATCATTCTATCATAATAACACTTGCCACTGTCAACTAGATTTCCAATATTGCATATCAACATGTGATATCAAGCCATATCAGGTTCATCATAGTCGCTATCTAACATCATACCAGTTAATAATCACATCATGAAGAATGTTTTGCACATTATTTTAGTTATAATAAAACGCAAACCCCGCCCACTAGTCTCCAACTCTCAAGCCAAGACCAAATCTTCATCTAGACTCACCAACTCGGATAAAATCCCCAAAGAAACCCCAACTCATTCTGATCTCCAGTCTCACCCCTCATTTCACCAAGCATTCTCACTAGCAATCCACCTCTAAGACTCCAACCCTTTCTCTGTTTCCACACCCGAGCATCCTTGTATACTACGTTTCCGCTATCCACAAGGTCATTTCTTACATTTCTCACTCTTCCCAAGATATCACAACATCATGCCTTGCTAACCACGCATCACTACCCAACCAGCCTATCCTAACCATACTTCTTATCCAAGATTCTCCTAGGAGCTCATCGAAAACCACCAAACATTACCTCTTATAATTCCCGAACCCACTCGGTCCAACCTAAGTCAACACCCCTCTTCTGCAACTCTCCCTTACCGCCGTTGATCATTCTAATCACTCAAAACCTTTCTCCACTCTCTGACCGCTCTACCAAAAGGACCTCACTCACATGTTCAAAGAAGAAGCAATCATGGACATTATTACACGTAAGGACTACATCATATCAATTAGCATTTATATTAAATAGCATCATTAGCTCATCATTAGATATTGCAACATGTATTAAAAGTCTTAATTTACCGTCATGCTCAACGAGTATTGTAAATCATCATATATAAATATGGTCAATTCAAGCTAGCATGTTTCATCATAATTTTATCAAATAAACAGTCCAGGTTCTCAGCATTTGCAGTTCATAATTTTAAAGGCAAGAAATTTAGATCATGCTTGACAGTTCAGAGCATCTACGCATCAAGACATCGAGCACATTAAAGCTGTAAGGCAATCGAATCATATCATCATAGTCAACAGACAATCAAGCAACAGTCATCACCAAGTCATCACATCAACAAGCAACTTTCAACATCAAGTTAGTGCAATATCACCATCAACAAGTTCAGAAAGGGTTAGCAATCCGAATGAAGGACACTCCCACTTGCAAGTCATATCGTACTCAATAATCGCAACCCTCGAAGCGAGCTTGTTCCATCGACATTATCTATCCTGAGGCCCGTGGGTTATGGGCCCACGCTTCCGCTGTGCTGCTCTATCGCTATTCGACTTCCCGTTCCCTTTTCAATGCGGTCGCTCGTCCAATGTAACGCGTAGGAGTTTAAGTTAGCGGAGATAGGGGAGTGACAAGGGCGGACGACCCAATGTTTCTTTCAGAGATGGAATAGACCAAAGCTAAAGACGACATGACAAGAGACAAGACTCTGACCCGGGAATAGTAACGATACCTTTATAGAAGTCCATTAGGTTACAATGGTGACAACAAGTACAAATTCATCATAGAGCATATCCATCACAGTAATCCACACTAACATGTACCTATCCCGGGGCAACATTCGTATTCATATCAAAGACACAATCAAGTCCGATGCTGATGTATGTGAAATGAGCTAACATTCTAGTATTCCATGGAAGCAGATATGCCTAGCAACTTCAAGCAAGATAGGCGGAACCAACAATGATCATATATTAGGTCAAGCATGGCACGTGATCATATGACGAGATACATTTAGAGAGCATGGGTCCGACATGATACTAGTGATACATTGTGAGACAAGCATAGTCAAGAGTCATTTAGAGGAGCTCAACATAATATTCACGAAACATAAGGCATCATCAAAAGTAGCAAGAAGGACATCATGGGTGCTAGATTATAATCATGCTAAGAATGAACCATCATAGAGTACATATATTGTACAATCGTTGTCACATCATAGAACAAGTACAACATGTGATCATTTAGCGGGTCATATTGGAAATCATAAGTCCTACAGGACACTACTGGCACATATCGAATCTGAACACAATCAAGATAGCTCGATTAAATTCATTCTAGCTTTCATGCATCATGCGTATGCAAAATCATGATATAACATGGTGTGTGATCATGCGAGGTGCCAAATCATACATTTATGGAAGCAGGAGAGGATATCATAGAATAATAGAGGAACACTACCGAACGATAACATGTACGCATGCTAGGATTAATTGTCATGGAAAGCAAGTCGATCACCGAATTCGACATCAATCTAATCGGGTAAGTAAAACATTTACGAGGATAGAAAGAGGGAAAAGCCACACTATCAAGGACCTAGCTCAAGCGAGAATCAACAATAACGTAGGCAAGGTAGAGTTCGCACAAGTCACAATCAAGGGTACTGCATGATACTAATGGCACAACATGACATATGATACATACATGTATTTAGTTGAGTAACATGACAATATGCAAGAATTCAATCAGTACTATTCCAACGATATAGTAACATGAGAGGAATATAACGATGTATAAAGCAAGTCTAAGTAATGGGGCAACATGGCTAGCATACGGGGACATGAGCCCAATTCAATGTATACGGGGAGGAAACAGGTGTTTATCAAGACTCATTCGCACTAACATATCCTCAATTTAGCACAATTAACACATAACAATACAAATTATAGAATAATCAACAATGGTTAATCTGAGGAAGTCAAAATAGATGGGCATGCTATAGATTCTTGTCACAAGATGAATGATAAGCATCGAGGCATCATCGGCGAGCACGCTAAAGAGCACATCTTATGAGGCATTCATATAAAGAAGAGTCGATCACACTATCATGGACCTAACCCAGGAGAAACAACAATCATATAGGTTCATATCATGTGGTTCATGCTTCCAATCAATCATACGAGCAATACAATAGGCCAAGTAGATATGCTATGACAACATATAACCATGATAGAAAGTAAGACATAACACGAGGCTAAGCAATGCAACTAACCACAACCCGAGCTTAAACAATATAATCATGACGGAAGGCAAGGCATAACATGAGGCTGAGGAATGCAGCCACTCACAGGTGTAATAACATGAGCAACATTTTACTAAGAAGCATTCGCAAGGTACATGCAGGATGTTACAAAATCATGTCATGCAATTCAGAGAGAGTCACCATTACAACCGGACAGAGATCCCTAAGGGCAACCATTGACTTTTCCCAACCGAATCATCACCCCTCTTTCCCGTGGGACTCCGGTACAACTCTTTATAGCAAGGAGGCACTGGTTGATCATCATAAGGATTGAGAAAGACAGCCTCAGAAACACCTTACTCTCGACTCAAAATGACATCAAGAACTACCTTCCAATACTCAGTCGGACAACCTTCATATCCGTACATGATTTTCCGACACAATGTGTTTACCAACCCGATTTCCTGTGGAAGGGACCGATATTCAAGAGAAAGACTCGATAAGACCATCAAGGGTTAACATAGTGGAAGGGGTTATTCCACCCAAGCTAGGCTTAACCATAGGAAAATAAGGGTACTCCCGCTATCTCGTTCACAGATCAGTCAATATTCATCAAATAGTTAGGACATACCAATCAATCTTTAGCATACCAAGCACTCAACATAGAATCAGTCAATGGCAATTACAATGATCTCCTTGGAGTCTTCCCGACCCATCTGTAAAAAAAAAGCTAGTATTTCGCCTACACATTCTCGACTACATCCAATAGGGATGGTCTAGCGCCTTTTCTACCCACTTGATCCCTTATTAGTTGGTTCTACTCTTTTATCATAAGCCAAGTTCATATTTAGTCCAACTGAGTTAGGCATATTAATTTCATTTTGCCCCTTTAAAATTCTTTCAAATCTTTTGAAATCCATGGGCGGTTTTCCAAACATACACCCGACCTTTGCGTACCCGAATTGCACAACCTGGCTCTGATACCAACTTTGTAACGGCCCGGATATAAATACCCAGGATACGTTTCGAACGTCGGATACCTTCGTCCGGATGTTGCAATTCAGGTACGGGTCGAGGTTTCAAACCTCGAATCAGTCGAAGTCTCAGAAATTCAATTTAAACGAAAGTAAAGCGGAAGTACGGTTTAGATACAAAAGCCACGGCAGAGTCGGGTCAAAACCAAAACATAAATTCTAAAGTCATATAGCCAAATTAGCAGGGTTAGATAGATTTCTTTGCAATCGCCCGGGGGACTTTCCCACGCCATAGAGACAGGGAGCAATCAAACCTAAAAACAATTGGTGCGAGCGGGATCAGGCCGAGGCCCCAACACACCATGTCCCGCAAGTGAACATACACATACGTTAATAATAAAGATGATGCAGATGCGGAAATTAAATCACACTAACATGATCCTAATTTACAATATGCGAAAAAGAACTGTAAAGGCGCCCAAAGAATGCCAAGTGGCATATCCCTCTCCTACCTTTGCACCCCTTCCCGTTAGTGCAGAGACTGGCCAGTTCGGTGCTATAGCATAGCAATATCCTCGTGGTGGTGCACTCACCACGGTATCATCATATCATATCATATCATATCATCTCTTGCCCGATGGTGTTGGGCTATCATATCATGCTCATATCGACTCGATAGACTCAGGGCACCCGATGGAGTTAGGCTACACTATGACCCTAACAGAGACTCTAGGACTATCACAGATAACGGCCGTTCTGTTACATACGCATAAAGAAATAGAATGCTCAATCACAAGTGCAATCCTAGCATGATACTACATGGAATGCTTTAATGTTTATGCAACACCTAGTATGTCATATATTCACAAGCAGGCAATCTCTTTCGAATCTGAGTAAGCCCATAAAAGAACTTACCTGAATAAGCCGAACAGCAGAGAAACAGAGCAGAAGCAGAATCTAAGTAATGAATCATCCAATAGTAAGCAATGTCCAACATTCACAATCACCTAATAACATACAAATGCATAAGTCTATCTAATTCACACAAGGCGCCCCTAACTATCGCACATCTCTTCTCATATCTCATTTCACATCATTCCGTCTTATCTCATCACAATTCATATATCATTTATTGTTCATCTCATTTCCAAAACAATCTCTCAAAAACTCAACTTAGAAATCAAACAATGCTTTTAAAATCGCTTATCCAAATCCCGACATTAAACACTTAGGCCTTAAAACCAATTTTCCCAAAATCATATTATAGAAATCATTCCGGCATGTTTCTTATTTCAAAAACATGAAATAAGTTCCAATATTAAACCATCAAAGTAATTCTATGCTCCCAAATCATATTTATAAATCAAAACCAACAATTCACTTTAAAAATTCCTAACCCACATATTCAAATCCTCATGAAATGCATCACATATAATTAATCCAATTAATACTATTTTAAAACAAATAACAATATATAACGATTAATTTCCAGAATTTATATTATATAATAATATTTTCAGAATATGTATACATAACAAAAAAAATCAGAAATCATATATAATATAACATATATATACAAAAACGCCATGATATAATATAAATATAAGTAATACAACAACAATGACCAATTAAAAGAAAAAAACCCAAAGGAAAGGCCCTGCCCAGGAGAAATGGACCCGACCCATCGGCCCAAACCGGATCCAGAAGGAGAGAAAGGAACAGGACCAAAGAAGAAAAGAAAGGGAACCCAATCCAGTGGCCCAACCCGATGGCCCGGATCCAAGCCCAGATCTCAGCAACCCGACCCGAACCAATTCCCATACCCGGATCCCCTTTAGTTGTTTAAATGAACTGGACCCAATAAAAAGAGAGTAAGGCCGAACCGGGAAAAAAAGAGAAAGAAAAGGAGGTGAACCGGCCTAGTGAACCCGCCCCTAACCTCCAGCACCCCTGCCCAGGCGCTCGGAAATCCGAGAGAGAAAGAGAGCCCGGAGCTTCTCCCGGCGGCCTTTCGACCTGAGATTAACCTGACCCGACCGACAACCAATTCCGACCGTAACCCAAGAAAAGAGAGAAAAACGCGAATGAGGAGGAGGGAAAAAGAGAAAGATTACCGACGGTGTGCAATTCCGATTCCGAGGCTCGACGGCGGTGCTCTGGCTGAAATTCCTGGGCACATCGACGTCGGAGAGAGAGATGGAGTCGATGCTGCTGCTGGTGATGCTGCTCGAACCCGGAAGGAGGAGCTCCGTTGGTTTCCCATTGACACAGGGCGTGCTTCCGGGTGGCTCAGCGACAAGGACGGGGGAGCTGCTGGTGGTGGAATGGTGGTGTCGCTGGAAGAAGACACAGAGGAGGAGGGTGGTGATGATGATGTTTCTCAGTTGTTGGTGGTGGTGATGAAGGTGAATCAGAGTGGAGAGGATAAGGGTGGCTGTCAAAACAGAGGTTGAGGGGATGGCCCTGGGGTTGCTAAAAAAACAAAGGGGATGAGGGGCGGCAACGGTGGCGTTTGAGGTTGAGTTTGAGGGGTGAAACAGAGAAACAAAGGAGGGCAGATAAATGGGGAAGTGAGTTATAGGGTTAGGTGTGGGAGGGGTGAAAAATCTGGATACTTGTGTGTGTTTGGGGCTTGACAGACGAAATGAAGAAGGGGATGTGTGAGTACATTAGAGAGGGAGTGCAGAAGGAAATACAAAAAGGGAATCATGTCTGCAATTTTGGTTTGGTCAAGGAGCAGATTGGCGTGGAGAGGACAACAAAGGGAGATGGTGGTGTGGTATTGGCATGAGAGATAGAATAGGAGGGCAAGGTGTGCTGCTGCATAAGGAAACAGACAAAGGAGAGGGGACCAGCTATCCTCAACAGGATTTGAGAGGGGGGGGGGGAGAGAGAGAGAGAGAATAAAGAAAAGAGAAAAAAATAAAATAGGAATATATAAGTGGTCCCAACATAAAATGCTAGGAGAATATACCCGACATTCAAATTCGAACCCGCTAATCCCGACTCTAACAAATTTAATCAAATTTTCAATTCAATCTCAAGATAACGGAATTAAATAAATTTCAATCAAAACTCGGAGCTGAAATAAATTTTTATTAATACCCGAACTCGAAGTCGAAAATCAAATCCCGTCAAAATCCTAATTTAAAATGATGCCGGAAGGATTTTAAATTTTGAACTCGTGCTCAAGGACGATTTTTCTCCGCTTCTACAAATTGAAATAAATAAATACTAACATATTTAATTAAAATAATAATATAATATATTTAAAATATGTATTCAGTCTTTACATGAACTACTCCCTTTGTTTATTGTTAAGTGCGGTTTATTATTCATATACGTTTTTTAACGATGATAAAAACTACACTATATAAAACATCAATTTTTTCTAATTTTCTTTAATAATATCATAATTATTACTATTAAGTATGAAATCATTTTAAAACATTAATAAAAAGAAAGTTGATATTTTATACTCCTTATATTTTATCATCCTTAAAAAATGTGCATGAATAGTATACAACATTTAAAAAGAAACAGAAGGATTATTACTTATAAATGCATAATCCCATCTTTTCATGCTCCTTGCTTCTTTCAGAAAGGTGACAGTTTTATTTTCCTCAGCAACCTCTTGGCTTCAGTGAATTTGACAGCAAGACTTTATTTTCTTGGCTCTTGAGAAACAACCAGCACCCTTGCTTTCCTATAAATTGTCTCAATGACCCCAAGGATACAAACCTTTCAAAAGATCAAAAATCTTTTAGTTTAACTGAATGCCTTTACATTACTGAATTTTTCAGCCTGCAGCTTGTATGATATTAGCCTGGAGTGGTTTATTGTCTTTTTGCTAATTGACTGAATACGAGGGCACTATTTTAATAAATTTTTAGTCCTACTTGTGTCATTTCTCTCCGAACTAGTAAATATTTTGAGTAAGCATGGATTCTGATAAAGAAACTTTAGAAGGGATTTTTTTTATTAATGTTTTGATCTTTATTATTGCTAATTGGGTAAATTGTGAAAAATAGCATGAACTTGAGGGGTAGTTGCGTTTAATGACATGAACTTTCAAAATTTTAAAAATAATCACCAACTTTGGTTCCGGTTGCAATAAGTGGCACATCTATTGTTTTTTTTAAATATCACCTCTTATTCACATTCTTTGTAGAAAAAATTCATCCAATTTTCAATTTAAAAAAAATGCCCATATTTCATTTTTAAAATAATCCATTTTCATTTTTAATTTTAAAAAATATAATTTATTTTATAAAACACTACTTTTCCCCTTTTTTCTTAAAAAAATACACTCATTATTTACACCCGGTTAAAAAAAGAACAAATTTTATTTTCTCCATAAACTCAGTTTTTTTCACAAAATTAAAGGCGAAACTAATTAAAATAACCCATCCTTTAAGGGGGTGTTAAAAATATATCCCTTCCTTTCAAATGTAAGATAAATATCCCGACCTTTTTAAGGTATGGTAATATAATATCCCAAAATTTTCTCTCCCACAAAAATGCTTACATGGCACATATGTTGCAAAAAATAATGATCATATTCACAAACGTGCCCTTGGATCTTAATGCTCGAATTATACAAAGTATAGTCTAGATTGTCATGATAATTTTAAAAAAAAATAAAAGTCTCTTTTGTAACCGAAAAAAAAAATCATTCAATTTAATACGTTTTTTTAAAGATTATAGATAAATTTAATCAAAACGAATATAATAAAAAAAGTAAATATTTAAAATATAATTTTCAATATCTTGATTGTGTAAAATATCATTCAAGTTTATTAGATTAAATTAGATTGGTTTTTAAGTTTATCTTAATTTTTTTATTTTGGATTTAAGAAAAAATAAAAAATAAAAAATTACATTCTTTTATATATTTTTAATAATAATCATTTACTTCTTATATATAAATGAACACCATTGAATAATCTAAATAATTAAATTTTCATTTCAATTTCATAGTAACATAAAGTTTATAATTGGCAAAATATTCTTCAGTTTGGATAAGTTAAATCACTAGCTAATCATTTACTAATTGAAAATATATTATTTTTCTTTACATTTTTTTATTTGGCTTGTTATAGATATTGATTTAAAAAAAGATATAAAAAGTTAGGTACAAATCAAAACTAAAACTACGAAAGTTTATTAAAGAAACTTTTAAACTCATCTAATTTAATTTTATACAGTAGGTTTTATTTGAATTGAAAATATATGAGTAATACAATACAAAAAATAAGAATTTTATTGGAAAGAAATCATTGGGATATTATATTACCATCACTTATAAAGGTCGGGATATTTATCTTACATTTGAAAGATTGAGATATATTTTTAATACCCCCTTAACGGTTGGGTTATTTTAATTAGTTTTTCCAAAATTAAATAATAAGTAATATCTTTAAAATGAAAAATGAGTGTATTAAAAAGATACCAATTAATATCACAATTATATTTTTTAAAAAATGATGTTTTTTGAAAAATTGAAATTGCATTTATAAACATGAAAATTGTTTTTTTTAAAGAAGAAAATTGTGAGTGGGTTTAAAAAAAATGGAAAATGTGATTTTTTTGTAAACAAAATGTTAATAAGGGGTACACTTTTAAAATAAAATGGTTGTGCTGCTAACCACAACCACCCTTCAAAGTTGATGATTATTATAGAATTTTTGAAAGTTGGTGCCACCGAACGCAACCACCCCTAAAGTTCGTGTTATTTTTTGCAATTTGCCCTTGCTAATTTAAAGCCTATTAGCTCAAACTGGTAGAGCGATGTGTTCAAGAACAAAGGTGCGGGTTCAAATCCCGTATAGGCTACAACGAAAAAAACAAATATTTCATTTAACAACGGCTAAAAACCGATGTTAATCAAAATAAAAAATCGATGTCTATGTGGGTGATGTAAAAAGGCAAAACTTTTAAACATCGGGTAATAGCCGATGTCTTTGTATGTTATAACATCGGATTTAAAAATATACCCGATGTTATAAAATACAAAGACATCGGCTACTACCCGATGTTAAAAAGTTTTGACTTTTTACATCACCCACATAGACATCGACTTTTTTTTTGAAAAATATCGGTTATTACCCGATGTTAAATGAAAAATTCTAGTAGTGGTTGCTCCAAAAAGGCTCCTCTTTGACACTTTAAAATCAGATTTTGGAAGATCATTGCTCACCACACAAAGCACACACAAACCCTAGCAAAGAAAACTCCAAAACCTTATCTTTATGCCTCCATCTCTTCTTGCCTCTTCTTTCCCTTTTCTCCTCCATTGCTGAGATTTCCAGCAGCCTAAACACCCTCATTTCATGCTCAAATCATCACCACAACAACCCTATCTCATCACCTCCTCTAACTCCCTCCTTTATTTCAAGTCAAGGGAGCTCATTTCCCCTTCTTGAGCTCAAAGCAAGCCAAAGCAAGCTCCTTTTCTCTTCCTCTCTCAATGAGCAGCAACAACAGCTCCCTTAGCCTCCCCATGAGGTCCTCAAAGTAGAAGAAGAAGCCCCGAGAAGCCCTAGGAGACTCAAACTCTATATTTTCGGATTCAGGAAGGTAACAAGTTGTTTTTCCCTCCTCCTACCTCATAATAACTCAAAGTTCACACCTTTAACACCATCTAACAATCCTAGGCACCCTCGCGCAAGAACGAGTCCAATCGGAGCTCGGATGAAGCTTCACGAGCAAACCGAAGGAAAAGAAGGAACCTGGAGGAGAAATCCCTTCAAACCTTGATTTTTATGTTCAATCCTTGTTTGAACATGTTCCTAGAAGTCTTAAGAAAAATTGGGTAAAAGGGGATTCGGTTGGGGTTTAAGGAAATGAGATCTCGGTTTTGGTGTTCAACAAATGAATGGCGATTTTGGGTAATTTAAAAAGGGTCGGATTTTATAGTTTTATAAATAAGGGGTGATTTTGGTAATTATATAAAAGAGCTGATTTTTTTATAAAATACAAATGGTTGGGTCTATCTTTATAATCTATATATATATATATTAAAGGTATTTAAATTTATATTATGGCCTTGTAAAGTGTAACGGCTTGGATATAAATACCCGGGTTACGTTTCGAAGATTGGATATCTTCGTTCGGATGTTACAATTCAGGTACGGGTCGAGGTTTCAAACCTCTAAAGATTAGTATTCAAAGCGGGGATTTCTAACCCCAAGCAATTGAAGTCGCGGAAATTCAATTCAAATGAAAGTAAAGCGGAAGCAAAGTTTAGATACAAGTGTCACGACAGAGTCGGGTCAAAACCAAAACATAATGGGTGATTGTCATTTTATCAAGTTAAAATATTAGCCAGGTTCTTCGGTTCGCCAAGAGATTCCCGTCACAGAAGCAAGGAGCAAACAAGAGCGGTACCTAACACTATCCACGAAGTCAGGCCCGGTAATCGCCTGTGGGTCCTCTGACCGCGCAGAGGCCACATAACATGCCTATACCTAAATAAAAGATGACTAATGCAGTACAAGATTTAAATCACACTATCATGCCCCTAGTATATATAATATGTCGAAAAGAACTGTAGAGGGCTCAAGACAATGCCAAGTGGCATATCCCTCTCCTACGTCTGCACCCCTTCCCGTTAGTGCAGAGACTGGCCAGTTCGGTGCTATAGCATAGCAATATCCTCGTGGTGGTGCATAAACCAGGGCATCATCATATCATATCATCTCATCTCATCGCTTGCCCGATGGTGCTGGGCTATCATATCATGCTCATATCGACTCGATAGACTCGGGGCACCCGATGGGGCTGGCCTACCCTATGACCCTAGCAAAGACTCTAGGACTATCACAGATAACGGTCGTTCTGTATTCAAACATACAAAGTAATCACATGCCCAGTTCAATGCAATCCTAGCGTGATACTACATGGCATGCTTTAATATGCAACAAAACTACACATCACATGACACATCAGGCAGGAGGTCCAGGTTACTGAGTAAGTGTAAACGCTCGGATTTTTAAATCCTAATTTTGTCGGAAAAAGAGAATTAAAAATGAAATTAAATCGGTTTTAAAACTCGTTTAGCGGATTCCGACCGGAATATAAAATTTGACGAATAATTTCCATCCTTTTACCTCGAAAATTTAAAATAATTATCGGATGGCGATATCCTTGTCGACTTAAAAAAAATCTAATTGATCGAGAAAGCGAGAGTCGGGGAAACTAACATTCGGAGATTAATTTCGGGATTCGAAATTCGCGTATTTGGGATTTATTTCGGGTATTTATTTTACCCATTCCCACACGCTATCACCTACTCCCTCCCCATACCCTGCAACCCGAACCCATACCTCCTTCAAATCACCATCATCACCGTCATTCTTCATCGATCATCACCGCCAACACCACCACTCCTCCTTCCTTCTTCCTCCTCTCGCCACAACCACCACACACCACGCCTCGTTGCGCCATCACCGCCAACACCACCATCGTCTCCTCCTCTTTCATCGAAGGGCAATCGCGGCCGCCCCTGGAGCTCTTGGCGTCATCGACGAGCCTCTGAAGATCCCACGTCCGTTTGAGGGTGATCCAAACTCCTTGCTCTGTTTTGCAAGCTAACTTCCGGTAATCGTCCCTCCTTCGTTTTTGATCGAAATTGCTTGCGGTCTTCACCATCACACTCACCCACATCCGGTGTAGGTCCGACAAGCCATCACGAGCCACCGACGAAGCCCAGAACTCCGATCGAGAGCCCCGAAGTCGCGAAATATCCATCTCAGTGAGCTCCGAATTTATCCTCGTTTCGATTCGTTTCTGAGTCTTTTTCGATGTTTAGATTAGTCGGGAGTAGTGAGAGTCGATTGTGAGTGCGGGACGATTGAACAAGCTCGAGAGCGAGGTCGAGAGAGTGCGAGACGAGCGCAGCGATCGCGAGGTGAGACGAGCGCAGGCGAGGGCGCAAGCAAGCAACGAACAGCGAGCCCGGGTGAGCAGAGACGAGCAGCGACCAGCGAGCGCAGGTGAGGGGCGATCAGCGAGCATGAGAGGCGAGCCAGCGGACGACGTTGCAGGCTAGCCGGCGGGAGCAAGTCGCGAGCGCCAGGCGGGAGTTTTTGAATAACTTGGAGGAAGAGGATGGCTTGTGGGCCCCGCCTCTTCCTTAAAATATTTTAATTATTTTGATGTTTAACCGGTTGGATTTTTGTTTGCGGGTTTGGTTCGATTCGGTTCGGTTCGTTTCGGTTGGATTTAAATGGGTTCGGTTCGGTTCAGGTTTATCTATAATTAATTAATTAATTAATGGTATTTTAAATAAAATATAATATTACTCGGACTTAAATATTTAAAGGGAATTTGAAAAAGAATTTCAAAGATCGGAAAGTGGTTTAATAAATAAATTGAAAAAGTAATTTTAGCGAGTAGTTTTCAAGAGTCGGAATTCTGAACTATTTGACAAGGATTTTGAAATGGTTTTGGGACTAACTTGGGAACCCGACTTGTTCGATGATTAACTAGCATGATGATATGATCGTTTGACTAACGACATGATATGTGTGACTAATAGCATGACGTATGATGATTTATTTTAAGAGATTGAATAGTGGTTGCTTATGATGATGATGATGATATATATCCTTATGGAAAGTATGAGTATGAAATTATAATATGTGAATTTGGCTAAGAATGATATAGATGTTATCTTAAGCTGATGAGATGGCGGATTATATATGTTGAACGATATGAGATGGGAGATGATTGATCAGGATGAACTAGAAGTATGATGGATGCGAACTTGTTTATCTATCTGTTTGTATGAGTGTGTGATATATGTGTTCAGAGAGACTATAGAAGTTTACTCAGTAAATTCTCGTTATGTAATTAGGTGATATTCTGTGATCGTGACTACTGTGTGCTGCATTCTTCTTTTGCTGATCTTCTAGCCAGGTAAGTACCTCCGGGGCTTACTCAGTAACCGAGACCTCCTGCCTGATGTGCCATATAGTATGTAGGTGCTGCATATGCATAAAAGCATGTCATGTAGTATCATGCTTAGGAATTGCACTTATGAATGAGCATTCTTATTCTGTATGCGTTTGAATGCAGAACGACCGTTATCTGTGAGTCCTAGAGTTGTTGTTAGGGTCATAGGACAGCCCAGCTTAATTGGGCGTTGTCCTCCTTGAGTCATATATATATATATATATATATATATATATATATATATATATATATATATATATATATATATATATATATATATATATATATATATATATATATATCATGAGATACGAGATGATCTGAAATACGATATGATGATGAAATGTGATATGCTATAGCATCGAACTGGCCAGTCTCCACCCTATCTGGAAGGGGGATGGTGGTAGAAGAGGGATATACCACTTGGTATTCTTTGTTAAGGCCTTACTTCATATTCTACATATGTGAATTAGGAGCATGATAGAGTGGTTAATATTTCAGTACTGCATGAAGGCATCCTTTATTCTAGGTATAGGCGTATTATATGCCCTCAGCGCGGTCAGAGGACCCACAGGCGAACACTTGGCCTGACTTTGTGGTATAGTTTCAGGTACCCGTTCCACTACTTGATTTCGTGCTGTTATGACGGGGTCCATTCATATGGCGGAGAGTGAGTGTTTGAACCATGACTTCACCAAATTTATACCTCTGGGATTTCTTCCTACTTATACTCTGTTTTGACCCGGCTCTGCTGCGACACTGATTGTATCGTTTTTAGAACTTATATCCTTTGCATGATAACGGTTTTGCACGCTGTAGACTTAGGACAGGTACAGGAGTTTATCCCGAGGTCTCCAGCTGTCCTTCCAGATTTGGGTGCGAAATCCCACTTTAAACTACAAATCTTCGGTTTCAAACCTTCAACCTGTACTCGGGCGCAAGATCCCAACGAGGGGTCTCATCCCTCAAAACATAACTCGGGAATCATAATCCCGGGCCGTTACAAAGGTGGTATCAGAGCCAGGTTTTGCAATCCGAGTACAATAGGTTGAAGATGGCTTTGAAAATCGCCCAATGATTTCAAATGGTTTTGAAAAATGTTTAAAGGGCAAAATGAATTTAATTGGACTTAAAACCTAAATGAATAAAGGGGAAACAATCTCGTGGGTAGAGACCAAAGCGATAGACCTCCCTTATGGATGTAGAACTCGGGGAACGGTAGGCAAAATACTAGCTTTTATTTACAGATGGGCCTAGAAGACTCCAAGGAACGCCACGGAGGTTAGAGTGTCGAGTTAGGAGGCCGTGAGGTTCTTGCCCCTCCGGTCAGCCGTCCCTCGAAGGACGGCATAGATCGTCTCTGTGATTGTATGCATTATATCCAATTGAGCCCGAGGGCGATCCTCTTCGAAGAGGATCATATTAATCTTGTTGAGTTCTATTGTGCATAGGATAGCGAACTAATCGATATGCCTTACCTAGAATCATGTATTGAATGTGTAAACGGGATAGCGGGAGGAAACCTTGACCTTGTGTAATTGGAATACCTGTCTTGTCGGAATAGTTCTTCCATAACTCAACCCCCTTGATGATTCCGATTTCGTCATCCGTCCCACCAAAATATCTAGGCATGTTAGCAAGGGTCGAGAAGCATCTGCTCTCCCCGTTTTGAGCCCTGTTTCATATCCCACCATCGATGCTTCTATCGAGTCTCGTACATGAGGTTGGGGTCTTCCACGGGAAATTTGGATCGGTCAACTAATTACCTTCGAAAATCGTGTCGGATGTGAGGGTTACCTGAGTATGCTAGTGGGGGTGAGGATTTAAATCATTTTGAGATAGAAGTGAGTTGCCTTATGGAGTCAGCCCTTTCGATCCACGTAATGGCCAACCACGTCTTCTTGCCACAAGAGTCTAAACACGAGTTCTACCCTCACCTCTCGGAAACGGCGTGAATGTCCTTGTGTCCAGCGAGTCATACTAGCATCCCACGAAGAGACGGGGTGGTGAGTCGGTGATTTCCCTAAGAGAATTCTGTCAAGTTATAATGATAGCCTCCTTGTTATTTCCTGACATGCTATATTGAGATAATTCAAGATGACTTGCATGGTTGCACTTATGAATGGATGTATGTGTCGTATCTATTGAATTCCCATAATTGCTATCTCCCTATGAACTAGGTCCATGATAGTATGGTCAACTCTCATTTTATGTTTAAAACGTGAATTGGATGACTCAGCAAGTCAGATTAACCTAATTGGGCCTCATTGACTATGCACATGTTTAATGAGATAGTTGCTATACCAACCCTGCATGAACTAACCATACCCTTAACATGACTTTAGGGTACATCTTAGCATGTTTCCCTCAACCCCGCAATATTATGACTTGCTTATGTGTGTATCTAAATTGAGTGATAAGTCATGCATATGATATCCTGTGATGTTTGCTAGGTCTTTCATAACTTATATCATATATGTCCCATGTCCGTTCGTGCATGTATGTTCTTAGTATATCAAGCATGATTAGTGAATGAAATGATAGGTTGCTAGCTTCTTCTGTGAACGTGTAAAGTGGATGATATGAACATGTTATGAATGCATAGATCACTACTTCTCGAGATAGGTGCATGTTAGTGTGGAATGATGTGATGATATTCGTGATTATTATGTGTTTGCGTGCCACAGTTATAACTTCATGGAATACCCTAAGGGCATCGTTGTAACTCTCGGGTTGGGATCTTGTCTCTGGTCTTGTTGTCTCTAGGCGTGGTCCATGTCTGAATCCTTATGGAAGTCATGTGATGGGCATATGACCCCTAGGCCCCAACAACGTCACCGATGGCAAAAAGGACGAATATGCTTCAAAAATGACAGTCGTGAACAGGTTCCTCCCAACTGACACGAGGAAGAGCATTCTTAATTCAAATCGTGGATTCTTCTATAGTAATTGTAATTGATGTTGTGCGATAGGCCTAGAACTGACATAATTGAATGTGTGATGACGGATGTGTTGAACTGGTAGCAATGATTGCCTGACTAACTTGTTCCTATGATGATGTGCCTTGGTGCTTGGTATACTGACTTGCTGGTGAGTAGATTATGGGTTATATGTGTGGTGGTGCTTCTTCTTGGGCATGAGTCGAGAGATTCTTCGGTAAGCTAGGTCGGAAAGTGGCAGAGGGATTGAAGTCTTTGTTCTTGGTCATGAGATGAGCGAGAGGGTGTGCAGGATGGATGCGTTAGCTTGGGTAGAGCCGAGTGAGTTGGGACTGGTAGGAGATAGTGCCCAGTGAGTTTAGTTGAGCTCCAGGCAGGTCTTAGGTGAGGAGTGGAGTAGTATGGCGAGACTTCGAGGGAAATGTCCTAGTGAGAAGTGGTAGTCTAGGCAGGTAGTGTTTGCGGGTAGTATAAGAGAGTGGTTGGCTGAAGTCTAGACTAGTTTCATTAAGGTGATCTTGAGATTGGGTATGGGTATGGGTAGAGGTAGTTAAGATAGTTCTGGAGGTGGATGGGCGAGCTAGGAGTTGATCGGGGGATTCTTGAGGGGAGGTGTTGTGAGACGGATTAGTGTGCTAAGGAAGGTGTCTAGATTGTCTATGAGCAGATCGTGGACGGTGTCGAGGATGATCGATTAAGGAACATCTGAGGAATCGTAGAATTTGGGACTAGGTGGTGTGTGCTGTGAGTGGGAGCGATTTCGCTAAGGGATGAGGTTGAGGAATTGCCAAGGAAGAGTAGTATGAGGTTGCTTGGGAAATTATCAATTAGGGATATTAGGTTGTTCATATCAGGGTTGTTCGTGTGATGAGTATTTGAGGTTGTTTAGATAGGATTGGTAATGCTTGGGGAAATGATGAGTGAAGGATTTCTAGATCCGTTGTTGAAGGATTTTGGCATAGGGAATGAATCGGGATTTATGAGTGGAGGTTATTGTGGCTATTGAGGTATTTGAAGTGTAAGATGAATCTTCGAGGAGAGACTGGTAGCTAGGCAAGGATGTCGTTGAGATTTTAGTGAGACGGTGGGCTTGAGATTTAGATAGGGGGGATTCTGAGCTTGGATTTGGGAACTAGACAAGGCAGAAGGCATTAAGAGTGCTAAAGGAAGAAGGTTTTTGAAGATTCGCGAAGTTGCAGCACTTAGGAGATTCGGATGAGGAAGTCATAGGAGTTCAGTGGGAATTCTATCGGTTTTGTGTTTGGCTGAAGGGAAGTTGGGCGGGGGGAATGGGTTTATGCAGGAGGGAGGGTAGGATAGGTAGCAAGAGGACAAGGTGAGCTGTGGGTGAGGAAAGAATACAAAAGAGAGGAGGGGACCAGCTCCCCTTATCAACAGAAATCCGAGTGAGAGAGAGATAAGAAAAAGGGAAATAAAATAAATGAAATTGGTCCCCCACAAGGAATTCAAATTAGCTGAATAGACTCGAAACCTGCTCGCCCGATCGAATCCCGACTAAAACAAATTTAAATCAAATTCAATTCGATTCCAAGATAAACGGAATTAAATTAAAATTTCGATACTCGGAGCTTGGATGCAGAATTAGAACCCGATAGAATCTAAATTCTCAAAACGATGCCGGAATGACTTTAAAATCAAATCTTACGCTCGAGGACAGGTTTTCTCACATTTTTACCGATTGAATAAAATAATAATTTATTTACTCAAAATAATAAATTAATATAAAATACATTCAGTCTTTACATAAAGTATGGAGATTTAAAATGTAATATTGGACTATAAAATATTATGAGATATTATGGGTGAGATTTAAAAGAAAAAGATATGTATATATAATATTATTGCTTGTGATTTAAAAACATGATATTATGAGCCTTGGATTTAAGAAGGGGTTAGGAAAAGGGTTTAAAGGTTGAGATTTGATTTGACAATGGAATTTGATTTAATAAAATTTAAAAAGGGAATCTTTGGAAATATCCTAACTTGATCGGGGTTATTTTGAAATACTTGACGAACATTTTCCAAGGTCGGAATTTCTAATATTTGACATGGATTTTGAAATGGTTTTGGAACTAACTTGGGAACCTGATTTGTTCGATGACTAACTACCATGATGACATGATTGATTGACTAATAGCATTGTGAAATGTTGAGATTATGTATCGTTAACTTATGCTTTTAAGGTATGATGAATATGGTGAACTTGAGATATGTGATATGCGGATATATGGCTATCAATATATGAATGTGGCTGAATGGAATGATGAGGATGAGATGGTCTTATGGAATGTGACAAATGATGTGATCTTATGGAATGTGGCGATGTGATGTATGGTTGAACTTGATGTGATGATGATTGCGATATGATTGTTATTCTCCTTGAATGATGTGTGCTTGAATGATTAGACTTAGACTTATATATATATATATATATATATATATATATATATATATATATATATATATATATATATATATATATATATGTTCTGATATGTATCTAGGTAATACTTTGTGATTATGAATGATGTATGATGGATCTTCTATTATACGGTTTTGCATAGCCAGGTAAGTCTCTACGGAGCTTACTCGGATCGAATAGAACCCTGCTATATGTGCATGATATACTCGGTGTTGCATATGCATAAAAGCATGCCATGTAGTACCATGGTAGGTTGCATTGACCGTTGAGCATTCTATTTCTTTATGCGTCTCTGTAAACAGAACGGTCGTTATCTATGAAGTATCTAGAGTCTTTGCTAGGGTCATAGGACGGCTCATTCTCATCGGGTCTCGTCCTAAGTCATTCGAGTCATATGGCACCACCTTTACTTATATTATGAGCATAATTACGAGATTTGCTTGCGGGCTTATATATGATTACGGGTCGGGCCTGCGGGCCGATTCGATTATAATGGAATGGAATGCATTCACGAAATGGCCAGTCTCCGCCCTATCAGGAAGGGGGGTGGAGGTACGAGAGGGATATACCACTTGGTATTCTGTGATAAGGCCTTATTATTGTTATTATTATTATTATTATGCACTTGATCCTAGGGGCATGCTAGTGTGTAAATATTCCGCCTTGCATCTATAAGCATGATTATTAGGTATAGCGTATGTGTGTACATATTGTGGGGACAACACCCTTAAGGAAGAGACAGACCCAAGTGGGCATCATCTAATCCCGCCCACTATTAATGTTTTTAGGTATCCATTATGTTTAATAATATTGATGCTGATTTGGCTCCATGACCGTGGGGCCTAACATGGTGGAAAGAGAGAGTTGAGACTCTAACTAGACAAAATTAATAATGATTTGAATTTAAGTAATTGGATTATGGTTTGACCTGGCTCCATCGTGGTAACCTTATGTATGATTTCAGAAACTCTACTTGGTTGTATGATAAATGGATTTTACGACTTAGGCCATCGGGCAGGTAAATGGGGCTTACCACGGGGCTCCCAACGATCCCTCTCGGTTCTGGGTGCAAAATCCTACTTTTTTAGCGAAATTGTTGATTTCAAACCTTCAACCTGTACTCGGGGCACAAGATCCCACGAGGGGTTTCATCCCTCGAAATGTAACTCGAAAATCATAATCCCGACCCGTTACATATCATACTATACATTGTATACTATACACCGTATACTTTCTATACAGTGTATATGTACACTGTATTATGTAATAGTGTTTATATATATAAATATAATATCATGTGTAATTATATTTATAATGTGTCCAATGTTTATGTATAAAAGGAAAATCATAAAATATAAAAAAATATTATAAATCTAATATATAATACGCCATTGAAAACCGGTAAATTTATAGAAATTTTAGATTTTTTAACAATGTTCTTATTTGAGGGACAGGGTCCATCCCGTCCCGTCCCGGTCCTGTCCCGTCCCGCAAGTGACAAGGCCCGCGCGGGATTGGAAAAAAATTAGTGAATCTCGTTCGGGTCCCGTTCTGCAAAAATTACGCGGGACGGGACGTGGGACGACCCCTATCCCATCCCGTCCCTCGTCCACCCCTAATGGGAAGTATAAGAAGTATTTAGAGTTGGAAATAATTCACTCGATCCGCAAAAATCGATTCGATCGATTCGACAACGAACTCATTTGACACCCGAATAAATGAAAAAAAGTTTAGATTTGGGACGGATTGACCCATTCCGATTTAAGCCTGGACTGAAAGTAATCTGAACCCAATATTAACCTGAACCCAATTATATCCGAATGGGACACCCAAACTGAACCCGAAATCCAAAATTGCTCAACCCGAACATATCTAAAACCCAAAATCTCCCGAACCCGATTATATCCGACCTCCGAAACAACCTGAACCTAATTATATCCGAAATCCACAACAATCTTAGCATTAACATTTCTCCTAAAATACCTTATCTAGTAGCCAAAATAACCTAAGTACAATATTTAATTACTTAATAATGAACATTAATATTATCATGCATATAGTATAATTAAATATTATTTTTTACTCAATCTATTGAAAAATATAAGACATTTGATTTTTTTAACAAATTTTTTAAGATGCTAAAACTATATAAAATGTTAATTTTTTAAAATTAATTTCATACTTATTACTCATAAATATAAAAATTTATAAATTAACAAAAAAATATATTTATATAGTTTTTAGCTTTTAAAAAATGTATATAAAAACATAAACATCTCATAGGAAAACATTACCTTGATTCTACTAAAATTTGATTTGATTTATCCCATGTGATTCATATAAGTCTGATATGACTAAAACCCGATTCACTTGAACCCGTTTTGACCAAAATCCAATTCACCCGAACCGTACGTTTAGACTGAAATCCAATTGTATTTGATAAAAATAATGCCCAAATAAACCCTACCCGATCGAAATATATCTGAATTGTCATCAGACCCAATGTCAACTCGAATACGATATGACTCGAAACTGAATAACCCGACCCCACTCACCTGATTGCCCACTCCACAAGCAGTGGCATAGATATATGTAACACGACTTCTATAAAGTATGTATTATATGCATGGACGGAGCTAGGGAGGGTCCATGGGGGTCATGTCCCCCCCCCCCCAATTTGACTAAATATCTAAATATATTCTTCTCGTTGATAGCTTCGTTTTGATATATAATACGCCCTAATCTGACGTCTGAGTAAAAAGTTATGGATGTTTAAAAATTAAAAGTATATTAATCACTTTGATTTTGTTTCAATAGACCATAATGCTTTTATAATTTACTTAAATTAATATTCACATACTATAATTCATCTCGAGAGCTTCGAAATGAGAGGTTATACTAATCATTTCGACAATTAGATAAGAAGTTACGCAAGTTTAAAAATTTTATATCTGGTTATACATTATTATATGTTACAAATGGAAGAAATTATATATTGACTAGGGCTGTTATTTGAGTCATGCAAGTCTAGTATTGCTTGATTATATTTAGGGTCGAGCTCGAGTCGAATCTATATTTGAATTTGAGCTCATACTCGACTTGTTTAGTAAATGAACGAGCTTGAGTTGTGTTTTTTTTTCCAAGTATTATGCAACCTTAACTTACTTGCTCATGACACAATAACTTAAAAGAAGAATTTTAAATTGCACAAAATTCGTGCTATTTTATCACGTTTCAATCGAGTCGACTCGAGCTTTGAATCGAGCATAAAAATATGATCATAATCAGCTCATTTTTTAAATAATGCTCGAGCCGAGATTTGATTGAGCAAAAGTTAAGCCAAGCTCTAGCTACTTAGCTCATATAACAACCATAATCTTACCTTAATATTTATCGAATTCTTTTTAAAATATTCAAAGAAAAATAAAAATTTACAATAAAATTCATACGTTGAAAATATTTACGAAAATATTCAAATTTCAGAGAAACGCGGTCGACCGCGTTTCATTCACAATAACGAAAATTTGAAATTGGAAAAAAAATAAATGAAAGAAACGCGGTTTCAAGCCGCGTTTTATCATTAATTTTAAGTAAAATACGGTTTAAAACTGATTTTATTTCAATATAAATTTTAAAATAAAGAAAAAAGAAAAAACCAATGAAACGCGGATTAGTACCGCGTTTCTTTTGTCCCATTTCTATCATCTTCTTCGTGAAGGCGAAGAGAGACAAGCCCGACTTGGCCATGTCGGCCACCCCGTTGGTGAGGCCGTTGAGGAGGAAGGTCGGGTGGGGCAACCAGGAGGTTATCAACGGTTGCGTTCCAGCCCGGGTTTGACCCGTCGGTGGAAGGAATGGAGACGACGTCGGAGCTGAGTTGGCCGCCGGTGGCAGTGTAGGTGACGGAGTTGTCCGCGAGGAGGCCGCAGGTGTTGTTGAAGCAGTCGGAGCGAGGGGCGGAGTTGCAGATGTCTTAGTCAGTGGAGGAGTACCTAGAGTCACAGTTGACCCACAAGAATTGCTCGCTGACGTCGACAATGAGGCAAATGGGACACGGGATGTGCGCTAAGTGAACTGGGTGGTGTATTGGAGGGTGGCGTGGCACCGTATTTGTAGATAGGGAGTGGTGGCTGGCTGGAAGTCGTCGCCGATGGTCGAAGGATTGACGAAGGAAATGAGGGAAATGGGAGACAAAAGAAACGCGGTTTCAATCCCCATTTCACTAGTGTTTTTTTTTATTTTAAAATTTATATTGAAATAAACTCGGTTTCAAACCGTGTTTTAACTAAAATTAATGGTAAGACACGGTTTCAAACCGCGTTTCTTTCATTTTTTTCCTATACTTATTTAGTTAATTTTTTCCCCGGATATTTCATTTATATATTTATATTTTTTTAGATGTGAAAAAAATGATAGCATTTAGCATAACCAATGACATTTTATCTTAAAATAATATCATTTATTACTGTATTATATATGATTCTTTATGTCAATTTAATCCAAAAATATTTTATAAATGACTACATGTATAATTGTGCCCCGAAAAAATTTGTGGAATAGGCCTATTTTTTGGCCTTTATTGAAAGAGTGTCCATGGACTTGGGATATTTAGCAAATAGTCCATCTCAATCACACGCTTATTCCATGGGATCAAATTGTGCTCCCCTCTCTGGTTACCTTTCAATTAGGCAGAGCTATTATTCTTCCGCCATTGTCGACCGGGCTCATTGGGGGAAGATCCCATCTCCCTCTCCAATGCCTCTGCTTCTCGATCTACGGCTTCAGATTCAGCATTGTTCGTCGAAGATCGAGGCCTTGTGCTTTCCGTTGAAGGAGAGGCGGAAACGGCCCTGTGCTTTTCGTCGAAGGGATTCCGATCGAAGGAGATTTCAGGTATTCGTCTCTCCCAATCTCATATCTGAAAGCGAGGAGGCAATCCTGGTGCGCCGGCGTCGAGGACTGCCTCATCTCCTCGTGCTGAAACTCGCCCCGTGCTGACATCGATCTTGGTCTCGTCCGAGTCTGACTCGGCTGACTTGAGAAGCAGAATCGCGACAACCAAACGCTGCCTGATTACATCGATCGGAGGAGAGGCAGAATCGATCTCATCGTCGCCCGATCGGAAGGCGGAGAGGTGTTGCCAAAAGATACGAAGGGGAAAGGCTACAACAGCTGCTGCTCTTGGCCTCAGCAAGGAGTTTGGGTAAGTCTACTGTCATAATTTGGCTACATGGAAATATTGAAATTCTAGTTGATACATTACTCCTCATATAGTTGTTTCCTTCTCTTCTTCTTAGTATTCCCATGTATATTCAATTTCTCTCTTAACCTTTTTATGATCAAGCTACCTAGCAATCCTTATCCTACTTCTGACATTGATTTGTTAATTAGGTAGTTATTATTATTTTTATTGTCGTAGCTAGGGTGTCAAGAAACTGATGATGTAATTGTTGTGGTTTAATAAAAGAATTTTGTTTCATTTGAAAGAATTTTGTTTCATTTAATAAAAGAATTTTCCACCGAAGAAGAATGCACCCTCAGGAACCAAGGTTAGTGATCTTTATTTGAATAGAGTATCAGACCATGTGTCATGATCTGATTGCCTAGTCTAATGATCATTATTGACATTAATTATGCATACATGGAGCACAACTTCAAAAGCACATTATTTAGGGCATTTGTCGCTCAAATTAACGACTACTAAACATAAATGTAAAAGTGCATCCATATAATGATTGTAAAAGGATGAAATAGGTGAGTTAGATTTGCACTCCTCAGTATTTTATCATTTCAGCATTATTTGCTTCTTGATTTTGTATAAAAACTATATATAAACCCTTTCTACTGTCATAATAATGAATTGTATAAGCTTTTTCTAGTTCATGCTGAAACTTTTGGAGAGCTTATTAGCTTCTTCATTTTATGTGTGATCTGAAATGCTGAAATCTTAAAATGCTGAAATTAATTCTTATTAGCGAAATTCGTTATGCTGAAATGCTGAAATTAATTCTAATAAAATTGTATGAGCTACTATTAGCGAAATTCGTTATGCTGAAATGCTGAATTTGTGTTCGGTTGTTGTAAAGACCGAGATTTTTAAATAAATATTTTTGTAATTATAAATTTGATTTCGATAAAAATTTATTCAATTCCCGAGATTTCGAAAAATTTCAAAAATCTCCGTTCTTGAGCCAATAACTAATTTAAATTCTTTCGAACAATTCCAGCATAAACATGTGACTCAAATTTGAAAACGAATAATTCCGCTTTATCTTTCCAAGGCTTAAAAATGTTTTCGACTTTCGTTATTTATTTTGGATTCGATTAATTATTTTAAAACGTGTCGGGTTAAGGTCGAAAAGCGGGTTTTGGGGTTTATTACCGGGTATTATAGTTGACTTTCACCCCCTAGCCACCCTAAACCCCTACCACTAGCTAGGTGGTTCCCCCCTTTCCCACACCTACACCTTCCCTCCCTTCCTTTCAAAAAAAGGGTTGATAACCTTCAACTCCAACCCTCCTTTCATAACAGTCTGCACTCCCATCTCCTCCTTCACTTCTTCAGCTCTCCCCACAACTGGAACTACCATCACCGTCTTTCCGTTTTCCTCCCGAAGCCCCCAGACACCATAGCACTCGGAACACCCTACGGGCACCCTGCCCGTCGCGTTGCCGAGCAACCACCGAGCACCATCACACCCCACCTCCTCCTACCCTCGACGAGTAGCAACCCAGGCGCAGCCTGAGCCATGACGACGCCGGAGCCACCCCCTCGCACAGAGCATCCCTCCTCACTTCCCCATCCCCTGTTTTCAAGTTCGGGTCGGTAAGCACACCACCTCCTTCATTCCTCTTCCTATTTGCCTCAAAATAAAATAAAGGTTGAACCTTAACCCCCTTTCATTGCCCCCAGGGCACCTTCGGCGAAACTCTGCCTCCGACGAAGCCAAATCGAGCCCGACGAAGGTTTTTCGGCGAAATCTCGAGTCCTCGGTGAGCCCTCGAACCTCCTCCTTTTTCCTTGGTCTTGCTTTTGGGTTAGTGGTGGTAGGGAAGGTCCGTTGAGAATGTCCGGAGGGGGAGCCCGTTGCCGGCAAGTAGCTCTCTTTCCATGTCTTCTTCTTCCCAGTTGAGCAGAGTTGGAGGTTAGGGGCGGGTTCAGGCCTCCGGTTCGGCCATTTCTTTTATTTTTTGATTCGGCCCGGTTCACCTCCTTTTTTTCTTTCTTTTGTTCCGGTTTTCTTTTTTTTTTCTTCCTTCTACTGGGTTGCTGAGTGAAACCGGATCTGAGTGGGTAAGGACCCGGGTTTGGGCCGGGTAAAGGGAAATGAATTGGGCTTCGGTTTGAGCTGATCTGGTGGGTTATTTTGAGTTAAAAAATTAATATATTGGTTATATAAATGTTATTCTAAGTATTATTAAATTTATTTTTCTGATTTATGTATTTATTTAACTCATTATTTACTTATTTATTATAAGTTATTAAAATCTGAATTATTTGATTAATTAATTAATTATATTATCTTAAGGTTATAGTTCAACCACTTGTGAACCCTTTGTTAGTTACTAAAATTATTTACTTATATTTTTCTGAATTTTATTTGAATATGATATGGAATCAATTGGAGTATTTAATTGTCTATTTTAATATATATTTAAATCTAATTTTTAAAATATTATTTAGTTGCTTGATTATATTATTTTAATGGGTAAAGGTTATTTGAATATTTTATGGATTGTGATCCTTTATATGGTTAAGTAATTGATTATCTTTCCTCGATCTATTTATTTAGTTATTTAATCTAATTTGTTGAGAATGATTTATATGAATAAACTAATTCCTACGTTTTGGTATTTGAAATGGGTAATTGGAGATATTGGAATAATTCATGGAAATAAGGATGTGATGAGATGACTAATGATGATGATGATGATATTATGATCGCATTGAGAAAGATATCGGATTATGAGAGATAATGAAACTAAATGAGAAATGGAGATGAAATGGTAACGGTGATAATGATGAAATGGATGGGTTATGTCATTATGTGTATCTTATATGTTTCACATGTGACTTGTGTGCTTGTGTAAATTAGACTTAGACTTATTATATTATTTATGAAATTTCTAGGTGATTTCTGATCTGTTGGATTGCTCACTCCTGCTGCCTTATTTAGCTGCTCAGCGTTTCCAGGTAAGTCCTCCAGGGCTTCTTACTCAAGTTAGAACCACATGCCTGATGTGTCATATAGTGTGTAGGTGTTGCATCCTACATATTCATGTAGTATCATGCTTAGGTTGCACAAATTAATCGAGCATCCGTATTCTCTTTGCGTATGGTAGAACGGCCGTTAAATTGTGAGTCTTAGAGTCATTTGCTAGGGTCATAGGACGGTCCAGTCCCATCGGGCTTTGTCCTCATCGAGTCAGACTGTTAAATTGACGAGCATGACTATTGATGCGATTGATGATGTTATGGTATTGAACACGGCTGGTTCCCGCACTAACGAGCATGGGTGCGGGAGTAGAAAATGCGGCATGTTCCTGCACTAACGAGCATGGGTGCGGGAGTAGGAGAGGACATGCCACTTGGCATTCTGTGCGGGATCCCATTTAATCGCTTTCTGCATATATAAACTGTTAGCATGCTTGTGTGTTTAATATTTCTGCACTGCATTAGAGCATCCTTTATTTAGGTATAGGCATATTATATGTCCTCAGCGAGGTCTTCAGGGCCCGCATGAGTGGCTCGACCTTGACTTCGTGGTTAGTTTCAGGTACACGTACCCTTACTTGATCATGTGCTGTTGTGGCGGGGGATATCTCATGGCACAGTGAGAGGGAGAGAAAGACCGACTTGAACTCCACACTTTTGCTACTTATTTCCTCGTATTTAGTTTTGACCCGGCCATGTCGTGGGAACTTGTATTATGATATTTCCTTTTTTATGCTTTTGAACTTAAAATGTTTTGAGCAACTAGGGCAAGTAGAACAGGTTCGGGGGACCTAACGGCCCTATCGCGAATTTTAGGGTGCGAAATCCCTTCTTTGATCACTAAAACTTTGTTTTAAAACTCAACCCGTACTCGAATTGCAAGATCCGAAAGAAGGTATCCAATCCATCGAAACGTAACCCGAATATTTATATTTGGGCCGTTACAAAGGTGGTATCAGAGCGAGGTTGCGCGATTTGAGTACAAATGGGTTGAAGTACGATTTTGAAAAACCGCCCAATGTTTTAAAAGATTTTGAAGAGTTTTAAAGGGCAAAATGAATTTAATTAATGAACAAATCTTAATAAACTTGACTTAAAATAAGAAAAATCGGAAAAAGGGAAATCGAGTGGGTAGAAAGGCGATAGACCATCCTATTGGATGTAGACTTGGGAAAGGGTAGGCAAAACTTAGCTTTGTACTTTACAAAGGGCCTGGAAGACTCCAAGGAGTTTGCACCGTGGTGGTTGGAGTAGCGGGGTTAGAATGTAGAGGCCGAGAAGATAGTTGCCCCTCCGGTCAGTTGCCCCTCGAAGGGCAGCTTCTAGATAGATTCTATGATTTTATAAATGGGACCTGAGGGCTGTCCCCCTCGAAGGGGATCTGATTAATTTATGTTGAGTGCTTCTGTGCTATGTGTTAAGCCCCGCCCTTCTATTGCAGCCACTATGGCCGATACACGAGGTGGACGGATCGGGCGTGGGAGCCCAGTGCGTAGAGGTAGAGAACGACCCCGTCGTATGGCACCTACTGTTACTACCGACGCTGACACCCCGACACCTAAGGGCGGCGAGACTCAGGTCCCCATTCAGCAGATCACACTGAGGCAGATGGACCGAGTTGTGATGTTGGAGGTCTTGTGAGAGTTTCTTGGGGAGTCACAGTCTGCAGCACCCGGGGCCCAGATCCCGATCGAGCCGCCTATAGCACCTGAGCCCGCTCGAGCTGTTCCTATGGCCGTTGCGCAACCCGAGAAGCGCATCGACTGGGTGAAGGTCATGGGGCAGTGTAGGTCGCCGCAGTTCTCAGGAGACGCTGGAGAGGATGTAGAGATATGGTTCCGTCAGCTAGACGGGATCTTCGACGATATCGATGCGCCAGCTACAGAGCGACAGAGGCTAGCAGCAGGACATTTGCAGGAGGACGCCTTTGATCGCTGGTTTGTGTACAAGACGGAGCAGACTGAGTGGAGTTATGATGCCTTCTGGACTTTGATGCCGAAGGAGTATAGTCCCCGGGGACTCAGATTGCTCGCGAGGTGGCAATTTATCGTGGGACCTACAACCCGTCTCTCTTTGTTGTTGATGTTGTCCGCCAGTTCAAGAAGGAGCTGGTTTACTGTGCACACCTATGTCCCACTGACGAGAGTCGCATTCGATTGTTGTCGATGATTTTGTCACCAGCGGTACTACTGCATGCTTCTAGTCTAGGCGCAGTCTCGTTCGATCGTTTCCTGGAGGTGGTCCTTCTATACGATCAGCAGCGTATCCTCTCCGCGACTGCATATGCTTCATCCCACTCTGAGGGGAAGAGATCTAGACCTGCTGAGACCAGATGGGAGACGAGACCTAGAGGAGGGTTCCGAGGAGGATTCGGAGGAGTTTCGAGGATTTCATCAGCACTGTCTGCTCCGAGTAGAGAGGTTCGAGTTAGGAGCATCACTTGTCACGACTGCTACAAGGAGGGTCATTATGTTGCTGCATGTCCAATGAGAGATACTAGGTGCTATTCATGTGGACTTTTAGGTCATAGATCTCGCTACTGCCCCCAGAGTAGAGGGACTCCATCTGCATCCCGCTCTCCGACTTCCAGAGGCTCCCAGACCCCCACAGCTAACTTACCCCCAGGGTCAGGGGAGAGGTTCTGCTCCTAGTATAGGCCGCGGAGGATTGAGAGGCGGTAGAGGTTCTGGCCGCGGAGGTAGAGGATCGACTTCAGCCGGGCCATCAGGGTCGAGTTATGGCAGAGGACAGAGTTCAGGAGGTCGTGGTTCCGCGTTGCCCCCACCGCCCCGCGTGTTTCAGATGCGAGTTGATGAACATTTTGCTCCGACTGCAGCAGGTACCATCTCTCTCTATGATGTGTGTCTACTATGCTGTTTGATACTAGTGCTACACACTGCTCTATAGCAGAGACGTGCGTTGCTAGGCTGAGCCTTAGCTGCACGAGTGGTCCATCCCTCTTAGTAGGCATGCCGGATGGATCTAGGGTTAGGACTAATCGAGAGATCCTAGGATGCCCTGTTCATATAGGAGAGCGTGAGTGACCAGCAGACCTGATTGTGATGCCTCTGAAGACGGACGACCTCATTCTCGACATGGATTTCATGGGACGATATGGAGCGATCTTCAACCTTCGGACGAGGACTGTGACACTTCTAGCTGATGACGGGACCGAGCACCAAGTTTGGGGAAGTGACCCCAAACAGAACGGGGCGCTTATCAGCGCAGTTCGAGCAGCCAGACTTTTGGATCAGGGATGCATGGGGTATTGGTGCTATGCCTGAGAAGTGGATCGTGAGCAGCCCAGCATGACCGATGTACGTATAGTGCGAGAGTTTGTTGACGTGTTTCCAGACGAGCTGCTAGGACTCCCTCCGTAGAGAGACATCGACTTCGCCATAGAGTTAGAGCCGGGTATGAGGCCCATTTCACGTGTACTGTATCAGATGGCACCAACCGAGATGGCAGAGTTGAAGGCTCAGTTGGAGGAGTTGGCCGAGAAGGGCTACATTAGACCTAGTGCGTCACTGTGGGGAGCACCGGTCCACTTCGTTAAGAAGAAAGATGGATCGTTGAGATTATGCATTGACTACCGGGAGTTGAACCGGGCGACGGTGAAGAACCGTTATCCTTTTTCTCGGATTGATGACTTGTTGGATCAGCTTTAGGGAGCAGTTGTGTTCTCGAAGATTGATTTGAGATCCGGTTATCATCAGCTTCGAGTGAAGCCTGAGGATGTACCAACGACCGCCTTCCGGACTCGTTATGGACATTATGAGTTCGTAGTCATGCCATTTGGGATGACCAATGCACCTGCAGCTTTTATGGAGCTCATGAACCAAGTGTTCATCGATTACTTGGATCGTTTCTTCGTTGTCTTCATCGACAATATTCTGGTGCATTCGAGGAGTAGGGAGGAGCACGAGGAGCACCTGAGGATTGTGCTAGAGACGCTGAGGAAGCATCAGCTGTATGGCAAATACAGCAAGTGTGATTTTTGGATCTCTGAGGTGACTTTCTTGGGTCATGTGATTTCAGCAGAGGGTGTCACCGTGGATCCGGCGAAGATAGAGGCTATAGTAGCTTGGGAGGTGCCCAAGAGATATCCGCTCCTTCCTTGGCTTGGCGAGTTACTATAGAAGATTCGTTCAGGGGTTCTCGAGTATCGCATGACCGATGACACAACTGTTGCAGAAGGATGTTCCTTTTGAGTGGAGCGTGGAGTGTCAGACCAATTTTGAGCTTCTGAAGGAGAAGCTGACCACTGCACCAGTTCTAGCTTTGCTAGATGGGACTGAGGATTTCGTTGTCTACACTAATGCATCCAGAGCCGGATTGGGGTGCGTACTTCATCAAAGGGATCGAGTTATTGCCTATCCTTCACGTCAGCTGAAGCTTGGGGAGTTGTCTTACCCCACTCATGACCTAGAGCTAGCAGTTGTAGTTCATGCTCTGAAGATCTGGAGGCACTATCTGTATGGCACGTCGTGCAAGGTGATGACGGACCACAAGAGCCTGAAGTACATCTTCACGCAGAAGGAGCTGAACATGAGACAAAGACGATGGCTGGAGTTGCTCAAGGACTATGATCTGGAGATTGTGTACCACCCTGGGAAGGCCAACGTGGTCGCAGATGTGCTCAGTAGGAAGACTCATCAGGAGGTGACGATAGCTAGGCTCACCGCTCAGGAGCGACTACAGTCAGATTTGATATCGAGTGGTATCGAGGTTTGGATTCAGCGAGAGAGCGGACAACTGACCTTCTTAGAGGTGCAGTCCGATCTGTTAGAGGAGATTCGCAGAGCCCAGACAGATTGCCCAGAGATTGTATCTCTAAGAGAGCGGATGGCTCAGGGACGAGCCGGAGAGTTGTCAGAGTGAGAGAACGGGATGCTGACATTTCAGGATCGCGTTGTGGTACCATCTACTCAGGATCTTAGACAGAGGATCATGCGAGAGGCACACACCACTCCTTATTATGTCCATCCCGGGACGAATAAGATGTACCAGGATTTGAGGAGGTCTTACTGGTGGCAGAGGATGAGAGCAGACATCACTGACTTCGTAGCTAGATGCCAGGTTTGTCGGCAGGTTCGTATTGAGCACCAGCGGCCAGGAGGACTTGACAGGTCACTTCGAGTCCCTGAGTGGAAGTGGACTGACATTTCTATGGACTTTGTCACCGGACTGAGGAGAGATGTCAGAGGATTCGACGCCATCTGTGTTGTGGTCGATAGGTTGACCAAGTCCGCACATTTTGTTGCCATACAAGAGAAATGGCCAGTATCGAGATTAGCTAAGGAGTTCAACCGACAGATTGTCCGTTTGTATGGGGTGTCAAAGAGGATTGTTTCTGACAGAGACGGCCGCTTTACTTCACGATTTTGGCTGCATGTGCACGAGGCTCTAGGGACCAGATTACAGTTCAGTACTTCCTTCCATCCGCAGACAGATGGATAGAGCGAGAGGACTATATAGACACTACAGGACATTTTGAGGTCTTGTGTGCTAGAGTGGGGAGACAGATGGGTGGAATACCTACCGCTGGTTGAGTTCTCGTACAACAACAGCTACCATTTTTCGATCGAGATGGCTCCCTATGAGGCATTGTACGGGAGGCGCTGCAAGTCACCAGTTTATTGGGATGAGCCCGCAGATACAGTCACATCCTTGCCAGAGCTAGTCCGACAGACAGTGGATCAGGTTGGCCGCATTAGAGAGCACATGAGGATCGCTCAGCACCGTCAAAAGAAGTATGCTGATCGACGGAGGACAGAGATCGTCTTCAATTTGGGAGCTCATGTTTGGCTAAGAGTTGTCTTGTGTTAAAATCCTCCATGAGTGCTGATCTGTTTGAATTCCTCCATGGCGTTGTACTGTTGGTGAATTCGTATTGGTGAATTTTGCTTTCTTTTTTAATATATGTACTTTTGCTACTTTATATATATATATATATATATATATATATATAGGGGAGGGTTCGGGTGAGAAGTACCCGGTCCGGTAAGAAGGAAAGAAGTGATCTCATTGGTTGAAACATATCTGGTTTTTACTTTAAAAAAATACCCTCACGCGCTACGAGTAATCCCTTTTCCTTTAGCTTGGTGGCGATGACTTCCCACAGAAGCTTGTTCCTCTTCGTCTCCATGAAAGCCCTGTTCAGCTCCCCCTTATCCTCAAGAACTCCTTCGTCTCCTGCCCGCTCCACTGCAGAAACCTATCCCCCGCCGCCGTCGACGCCGACGCCGACGCCTCTATTTTTGAATTACAATGCCATTAATTTAGGGATTCGCCGACGTCATTGCTGAGATCGTCGTAAGTCCTTTCGACAGCCCAAAGTCATTGCTGAGATCGTCGTAAGTCCAATTCCACCTCGTTTAATTATATGTAATATGTATATGGATAAACCATTAAGTTCATCATCAATTGCACCTCTATTTTTGAATTATAGTGCCATTAATTCATGACCTTTTTGCTCTATTTTGGTTGACTTTAATTTGTCTATATCAATTTTTTGGTCAACTTCATCTGAATTTGTTTGGGTTAATTTCATGCCAATTTAATGATCGATTCAATCTTGAAGAATGCTATGTTTTATAAAAAGATTTTTAATGTAGGAAATAAATGATGGTATTGTTGGTGATACCCCTCCATGATCGATCAATCGATCTATCAATCAATCAGATCGATTGTGATTTCTTTATGAGGATCGGACGATTTTTCGGTTGGAATTGAATCGAATTGATCGAATATTTGTATATTCATATGTGTGAATGTAGGTGTGAATCCAATTCATAGGTGGGAAAGGCGAAAGAAAAAACGGTATTGGGTTTTGATTTGGCTGTCGACAATTTGGGAAAACAGAGACAACAAATTGGTTCAGAGGTTATACCAAGTGGTTCAGAGGTTTATACCAAGTGGTTCAGTCTTATAATAACAAGTGGTTTGGTGAATAAATAGAGATTGGTTCAGGGCTAAATAAAGAGTGGTTCAGTGACTTAATAGAGATTGGTTCAGTGACTAAATAGAGATTGGTTCAATGACTAAATAGAGATTGGTTCAAGGCTAAATAAAGAGTGGTTCAGTGACTAAATAGAGAGTGGTTCAGTGACTTAATAGAGATTGGTTCAGTGACTAAATATAGATTGGTTCAGTGACTAAATAGAGATTGGTTCAGTGACTAAATAGAGATTGGTTCAGTGACTAAAACGAGAGTGGTTCAGTGACTAAATAGAGAGTTGTTCAGTGAGAGTAAAAGGGCTGAACCACTGAGAGTAAAAAGGGCTGAACCACTATGAATAAAAGGGATGAACCACTAAGAGTAAAAGGGCTGAACCACTTCTTGGTAACTTGATGAACCACTTCTTTATAGCTTGTGAACCACATTTTTTTTTCAACAAAACATATACAAAGTGGGTGTCTATGTGTAGATAAAATTAAAATACACCCAATAATATATTTTTTATATTTTTTTTAACAAGTGAAAATGCCAAAAAATAAATTTTAAAATGGTTGAACCAATACGAGTAAAATAGCTGAACTAATACAAAGAAAAAGCCTGAACCACTAAGAGTAAAATGACTGAACCACTATGACTAAAATTGCTGAACCACAACAAATAAAATGGTTGAACCACTATGAATAAAATTGCTGAACCAATACAAATAAAATGGCTGAACCACTTCTTGTTAATTTTTTTTCAACAAAACATATACAAAGTGGGTGTCTATGTGTAGATAAAATTAAATTATACTCAAAAATATATTTTTTTATATTTTTTTTAACAAGTGAAAATGTCAAAAAATAAATTTTAAAAGTGGATGTAAATGTTTTTATATGTCTACGTAGCTTTTTCAATTAATTAGTAAGTTTTGTGTGTTGGTGCGTGTAATTAATTAGTGTTACCTGTGAGAGTGGTGGTGTTACTAATTAATTTGGGTGGGTGTTACTAATTAATCGGGGGAATCCGCATGTCTTCTATTTTTAATTTATTTTTGGACACGCGGACCAATCAAATCACTTCTTTCCTTCTCACCGGTAGTGTGCTTCTCACCCGAACCCAACCCTATATATATATATATATATATATATATATATATGTTGGCAGTGCACTTAGCTTGTGAATTCGGCTTCTTTAATTATCATGGCAATATGCTTTATAGATAGTGTACTTGTGAATTTGGTCTGTTGCTTCTTCAAGTAAAAAATATATACTGTATATTATAGATTGACAAAATTCCTCGAGTAAAAATTAATTATTATAAGATTGTATGAGCTACTATATCTTACACACAATCATATATGACATCATTTCATCATTTTAGCATTTCAGTATTTAATCATATCAGCATTTCAGTATTTGGAAAAAAATAGCTCCGGTTTCAGCAAAACGGTTTCAATAATACGTGGATTCGAATACCACATAGGCTAAATTTTATATCCCGTAACACGTTTTCAGTAACTCTTGTTTCAGCAACCCCGGTGTCGAAGTGCTGACACGGAAAAAAAAAACAACTCCGGTTTCAGCAAAATGGTTTCCGCAACTCCGGTATCGAAGTGGTGACGCGAAAAAAAAAGAAAAAAAGAAAAAAAGAAAAAAAAAACAACTCCGGTTTCAGCAACACGGTTCCAGCAACTCCGATTTTAGCAAATCCGGCGTCGAAGTGGTGATGAAAAAAAAGAAAGAAAGGACTGACGCGAAAAAAAAAACTAATTTCAGCAATTACATCAACAATTTCAGCAACTTCAGTTTCAACAACTCCGGTTTCAGCAACTTCGGTTTCAGCAACTCCGGTGTCGAAGTGGTGACACGAACAAAAAAGAAAAAAAAACCAACATCGGTTTCAGCAACATCGGTTTCAGTAACGCGCGAAAAAAAAACGCTGAAATAGGGGTTGTTGAAACCAAATGTGCTGAAACAGGAGGGGGGCACAAGGGGCGCGCGTGAGGGCACATGGACAAAGGGGGCAAGAGAAGGGATGTAGACGTTTTGCCAATTTGAAAGGATGAGTGGACATTTTCCTAATAAACACCCTAATTATGGCCTATTGCTCAATTGACCCTTGTGCCCCATATGAAATTTTTTTGTTGGCTCCACCATATGTATACTAAATTATATACGTTGTATATATAACAACTTCTGTATAGTATGTATGATATGTATACTAAATTTGATTTACTACGTAGTAGTATGCTAGCTTTTGAAATGGACAAAAAAAAAGGGGTAAGAAATCAAAAGAATACGGGTAAAAAATAGTGAGTGGAAGAACGGAAATGGACAAAATTTGGGGTTAGTAAACACAGATAAACAAGGAATAGGCTGACAAAAAAGAAGAATAATCACGTGGTAAGCATTTACGGATGTTTTAATGCCCAAAGGGTGATTTTCAAGGGCACGCTTTGGATTGAATCTAGGAGACAGGACCACTCCCGCAAGCAACCCCCTTTTCTTATTACAATGACGACAAAATTACGAGACACTAATCTAAGGATGGTGCTATATACACACGGGACAGGTGCTATATACACTACATAGGACGGACCATAGATCCGTTCGTTTTAAATTTTAATAAAAATACACGGACGGATCTAGGATCCGTCCGTTATAAAAAAACACACAAAAAAAAACCAGCTGCAGAACAGCTTTCAAAAAAAAAAATAAAGAGCAAGGGCGGATCTACGATCCACCCTTGAAGTTGTTCTGCAGCTTTTACTACTTCCTCTTTTTTTTTTGTAATAATACATAGGACGGATCTCCGTCCTATGTAATTTTTTTTATTTTTTTTTTACAACGGACGGATCCTAGATCCGTCCTATGGACTGCATATAGCACCTAATAAATAAACACTGATTTTTACTGTATCTAAATTTATGAGCGAGGTTAATTAAAGATGTTAAAATATTTATTAATAAGATGAAAGTAAACTTTAAATAATTTTTTTTACTTTTAATTTTTTTTTGTAAATGTAATAGAGAATAAAAGTAAAAATATAAATGACTTAATTAAAAACAACCAATTAAGGAAACTATTATCGAAACTAGTGTAATTCGTTTGCATAAAAAAAAAACAGAAATAATAGCTTATTGACAAATATAGTAGATACATTATAATTGACGCATTAACAAATGACAATAACTATGCCAAAAATTACATTAATCCATAAAATATTTATTGAAGTTCACCACAATCATATAGATTTGAGATAAATTTAAATTGAAACAAAATGAATTAAACCATTGCCTTTACCGTATGTATTCTTCGACAATGGTGTTGTGAAATAAACAAAAAAAATAAACCACGCACTTACGAAAATTTCTATACTAAATATCACCAAGATAGTGTCACCAATAAAAAAACGGAGAGCCCTAGGTATACCATTAGGGTTGAGCTAGTTTATAAACCACGCAGTTATACTTTCATCAACTAATTAAGTACTAAATTTGATTTTAAATTATAATATAACAGAGGGTACTATAGGTGCAGCAGCTCCAAGGGGTGCGCAAATTGGAAGCAAGTAGAGAGGAGCTGCTCCGATCCCACCCTCCTCCTCGTCACTTAGTCCTACGACCACAACCACTCCTTCCCTGTCTCCTGCAATTGTTACTTTATATGTTATTCAATGAACAAAGTCCCAACACTTACCTCCATAGTTGCTGCATTACACAGAAGCAAAGTCACAAGAAGCCGGTGCTGCTTCTGAACTACATGAAGAATGGTAGCTGCACACAATCACATAATCTCACATTATAAGAAAAACAATTTTTATGTGGCCAACAATGTACGATGCAACAACTTATCATATTCAACTAACAGCAGAAACCACCAACATCAACTACAAACTCTATAGTCACCATTAAAAGCAAGGTCAACCATCAGTTTATGGAAAGAGTATACATTCCACAATAAAAAAAAAACAAAAGCGAGAAAATCATACTAAACTAAACAAAACCAATACTCCAATTCCACTTGCATTCCCACCGATTCGAGCTAGAAAGCGGAAAAAGCGAATCAAAAAGGGGGAAAAAGGCTGCCTACTTGCTTCTTCTCAGTAGGGGTGCCACTCTGCTTGAGGATCTCAAGGTCAACGAGGTGGATGGACATGAGACCGAGAGTCAAACCAGACATGATTTCGGCTAAAAGCACAAAGAAGCAGCAGATCGTAGCATAGATGAACCACCAAGCTGTTCCAAAAGCGATGTCTGATTGCAACGACAGAAGAGGACGAGGATGACAAGGAATTGAAGGATAGAAGGAGTCCTCATATTGGAGCAACAATGGGAGTCCTCAAATTAGATCAACAATGGTGGCTAGGGCAACAATGGGAGTCCTCAGATTAGAGCAAGGGAAAGGGGAGGGGGTGGGGGAATTAAAACAGGGGTATTTGGGATTATGAAATTATTATAGACATTTACTTAGTTATCAAACAAAAATGGACATTTACCTTTTTTTATCATGTAATAATTCGGGTGGGATAATCCTACCTGATAGCATCCTTGCGGATGAGGTCTTGAAGACTTGTATCAGTGTAAATGTCGAGCCCCCTAGCCGAGTGCAAAAGGTATGCAACCTTATCAGCCACTCTGTTGCCATTTCGGGACACATGAGAGAAGGAGACTTCTCTCACAGTCGACAACAATGTTTTGATATCGGACATCACCAATTCAATTTCCCATGGGCATGTGCAATTCGTTTTGAAATGATTTATGATTATAAGAGAATCCCCGTCAATTTGTAATTTGTTTATTCCTAACGCATGAATTTGGATTATACCATGTCTTAATGTCAAAGCTTCAGCTCTCAGCGGGGTTTGGTTGCCAATTCTGACATAGCCAATATGGATCGTTCTACCCTCCCAATCACGAATGATGTAGCCAAATGAGCTATCGTTGTTATCAAGTGTAGATCCATCAAAATTTAATTTAAACCAACCAACATGTGGTTTTCTCCATTTAACAATTTTTTGCCGTAGCTTTGTCTTTGTGTAATTGGTAGCATTATCCTTTTGAGTACATTGAGTATCAACCTCATTTTCATGCATGGAGGATTTCTTCCAATTATCTAGGTGAGTTGCAAATTGCAATTATGTGTATAACAGATTCCCAATTCGGAATGGGTTCATTTCTAAAGATTGTTTGATTTCTAATATACCATATCGTCCACCATGTTACCGCTACTATCTTCTTTTCAGATTTTATAAGAGTGTTTCCAATTAATGATAATATAGGAGAGAAATCTCTCGAATTTGCAATCAAGTTGATTATAACCTGCATTGTTCCCACGGACAATGGGAGTTGGAAATTAGAAAACTGGCATTCTAAAAAAAGATGTGTTTCATCTTCAGTGGCACTGTTATAGAATACACAAGTTGGTACGGAGACCCCTTTTTGGGATAGGTGGGTAGCCGTTGAAATACCCTTCTGTCCAAGTTTTCAAAGGAAGTTCTTTATTTTTGGTGTTGTGTCAATTTTCCAAGTCCATGCATTATTATCCTCATTTTGGCTATTATTTTTAATGATCAGTTTGTAGGCGCTTGCTGTTGTAAACTATCTCTCCCTATCTGGCCACCAATATAATCTGTCATCAAATGTATTCGTAGGAAGGGGGATATCCAATATTTCTTTTGCTATAGTTTGGGGGATTGTGTTATATAATTTTTCCTCCCACCATTTTCCTCCTAAAATATAGTCACATACTATTTCGTTTTCATCTCGAATGATAGGACACTCGTCCCTTTTGATTATTGGCGAAGTTGTGAGCCAGTTATCAGTCCAGAATTTAATCGATTTGCCATTGCCCACCAACCAAATTAAACCAGTTTTAAATTTTCTAATAAGAGGAGTTGGTTTCGACCATTGCCAAGACGAACTCCCACTTTTCTTGTAATTTAATATATGCGTTGTTTTCAAATACTTGTAATGATTTACTTTTACCCATATATTTTTCTGGTTCCGCAAGAATTTTCCAGAGGAGTTTCATTTGAAGTGCATCATTCATATCCTTGGATTTTCGAATACCTAAACCTCCCTTTCTTTTTGGTCTACAGATTTTATCCCAACTTATCAGAGGCCAATATTGGAGATCTTTATTCCAAAAGAAACATCTATTTAGTTGATCTAGTTCCTTATGGATTGTTTTAGGGAGCATGAAGCTTTGCATTGTTTATAAGGGTTTTGATGTCAGGTTTGTGCCAATAAGGACAGCATGTCCTTGCTGTGATAGGGCAGTAGCACGCCATTTACTAAGCTGCTCTTTTGATTTACAAACGATTTCCTCAAAAGTGTGCTTAGTTACTCTCCCGTTGATAATAGGACAACCAAGGTATTTTCAATCGTTATTTCATTTGATATACACAAGCATCTTTCAAGTTCCTCGATTCTGGATCTAGGGATTCCTTTCGTAGTTTATAAAGCGGATTTGTGATAACTAACTTTTTGACCTGAAATATTGCAATATTCATCTATAATCGTTTTGGCTTTTAAGAAAGGTGAGGTGTTACCTTTGGTGAAGATAATAATATCATTAGCGAATGCAAGGAAAGGGATATGTAGTCCATCCTTCCCGAATTTAAAACCAATATGGCCATTCCTCATGTTTGCTTCATGTGAGAGTTTTCTTGCTAAAACCTCCGCCCCTAAAATGAAGAGAAACAGAGATAGAGGATCACCTTGTCTAAGGCCTCTAGAAGGTTCGAATACATCTGTTGGGCCATTGTTAATGAGCATAGAGACTGTAGTTATACATTCCATAATCCATTTAATAAAAGTCGGGTGGAAGCCAATTCTCTCCATTACTGCCCTTGTAAAGTTCCAATCAACTCTATCATAAGCTTTTTCCATATCAAGCTTAATTGCCATCCACCCATCTTTACCTTTTCTGCTACGAAATAAATGAAAAATTTCATGGGCTATATGAACGTTGTCATGTATAGCCCTATCCGACACAAATGCTTCTTGCAAAGGGAGGATAAGTTTACCTATGATATTTTTCAGTCTCTCCGTCAGAATTTTAGAAATAATTTTATAGATTGTGGAGCATAAACTGATTGGTCTGTAATGTGTAGTTGTCGTGGGATTCTCGCTTTTTGGTAGAAGTGAAATAAATGTATAGTTTATTTGACGAATAATTCTTCCAGAAAGAAAGAATCATTTGACGACTTTGATGATCGATCCCCCAATAATGTCCCAGTATTTTTTGTAAAATTCTGCAGTCATTCCATCTGGGTCCGGGGATTTGGTTTTGCCAAGGCTAAACATTGCCCTTTTTATTTCCCCATTATTTGGATGTTGGGTAAGATAACTATTTTCCTCATTGGTTATTGTTGGGGTGACAAGATTTAGGTACTCCCTTAAGAGGTTTTCATTTATCCTTTCTTGTTTAAACCTCTTTGCGAAATCTCTAGGGATTTCATTTCTGATATTTTCATCCCCCTCGATATACGTACCTTCACTGGAAATAATTGATCGAATGATTTTTCTATTCCATCTGCAGGTTGCTACTCTATGGAAATAGATTGTGTTTGAATCTCCTAGTTTTAGATGTTTCGATTTGGCCCATTGGTTCCAATACTTTTTCTGAAACAGAAGAAGCATCTCTTTCTTTTTTAGGAGATTTCTTTCTTTGGCTATGTAATTCAACCAAATCTGTTGAGTAATGCTTTGTTATATCTCCAGCAGGCTGCTTTCAACTTCCTAGAGTTGCCGGAAGATATTTCCGAATGTTTTCTTATTCCACTCTTTTGCTTTTTGTTTAAGCAATTTGGTTTTGTATATAACTTAAAACATAGCAGAGCCTGCACACGACGCTCGTCAAGCTTGTAAATGGATATTTCACCAAATTTTTTCACACACCCACACACACAAATATATATTTGTGTGTGTGTACACTACTAGGTATATATATAGTATAGGTAGAATCTTTTTTTTATTAGGAAAAATTTCGGGTAAGAGAACTCTACCCGAGAGCATCCTTTCGGATGAGGTCAAGACGACCGACATTGTTGGAAATGTCGACACTCCGGGCAGAGTGACCAAGGTGTGCAACCCTATCAGTCACTCTATTGCCCATGCGAGGAATGTGATAGAAAGAGACTTCTTTCACCGTCGACAAAAGGATTTTGATATTTGTCATAATCATTTCAATTTCCCAAGGGCAGTTATGCTTGTTTGTCAAGTGGTTTATTATTATTAGATAATCACCTTCAATATGTATTTTGTTGATATGTAGTTGTATGATTTTCAAAACTCCCTATTTAAGAGCCAGTGCTTTGGCTTTAAATGGGGTTTGGTGACCCAAGTTTTGATATCCAATATGAATCGGTTTCCTTAACCAATCCCGAATAATTATGCCTGTTGAGCTATCATTGTTTGATAGTGTTGATCCATCGAAATTAATTTTGAATGTTCCTTCAGCGGGATTTCACCATGAGATGGTTTTCTTCGTTTTACATTTTCTCTACTGATTGGAAATCTGTCTAGTTGGGGTAACCACCAAATTAAGGTAATCATCGTACCTAGAAGTTTTCTTCTAATTCTCAATATGAGGTTCTATGAGATGTCTTGTTATATACGTCCGGGGAATGGGCACTTGTTTAAACAGATGTTCGTTTCTGGTAAATCAAATTGTCCACCAAGCAAAGGCAATATTGTCCTTGTCTTTTTTAGTGAAGGTGTTACCAATGAAATCTAGAATGGCCAGGCTTTAATTCGTGTGATTGGGAAATCAAATTGGATATCTTTAAATGACAATTTGGTGAAAAGGAATGTAGAAGATTCATATAGGGACATTCGATCAATAAATGGGTATCATCTTCAACAGCAAGATTGCAAAGACAACAAGTATTAGGAACAGATACACCACGTTGGCTAAGACGATCAGATTTAGGGAGACCATTTTGTGAGATTTTCCACATAAAATTCTTAACCTTGGGGGGGGGGAGTGTTAAGATTCCATATCCAAGCGTTATTGTCAACCTCAAGGGAGCTTTGGGAAGAAGTAAGTTTAGACACAGACGATGTTGTGAACCACCCTTCTCTATAAGGCCACCAATAAAGACGATCCTCCATAGGATTAACAGGTAATGGAATGACTAAAATGTCTTTGATAATGGTTGGCGGGAGGCAGACCTGAAGTTTTTCTGTCCACCACCACCCACCTATGATAAAGTCACTGACACGGACATCCGTGTTAGTGATGTTCAGGCAGTCAAGCCTGGAACGGATAGGGGAAGTTGTCAACCAGTTATCTGTCCAAAAACTAATAGATTTACTGTTACTAATCGACCAGATTAAACCAGACTTGAACTTGTCTAGGAGCGGAATGAGTCTAGCCCATTGCCAAGAAGACCCACCCCACTTCTGGTAGTGAAGAATATTAATAGATCCGAGGTATTTGTGTGTGACTAACTTGACCCAGGCGTTGTCGGTTTCCGCCATGATTTTTCATAGTAATTTCATTTGGAGTACTTCATTCATATCTTTAGATTTTCTTAAACTCAGATTCCCATATTTCTTTGGTCTTACAGATTCTATCCCAACTAATAAGCGAATGGTGTTGTAAATCCTTCTTCCAGAAGAATTTTCTATTTATTTGATCAAGTTCTTTGTGCACGGAGGAGTAGAGCATAAAACTCTACATCGTATAAAGCGGTTTAGATGCTAAATTTGATCCAATGAGGATTACCCGACCTTGTTGAGAAAGAGCACTCGCTCTCCATTTACTCAATTGTCTTTCGATTTACAAATGATTTCCTCTAAGGTTTCTTTGTTAACTTTCCCATTAATTATTGGATATCTGAGATATTTTTCCAGGGATTTTTCATTTGTAATGTTTAAAACTTTGGAGAGTTCTTGAATTCTGGAGTTCGAAATGCCTTTTGTTGCTTGGAAACTGGATTTGTGGTAGTTGACTTTTTGTCCAGATATTCTGCAATAGTTGTCGATGATTGTTTTGACTTTGAGACCAGCAGAAACACTGCCTTTTGAGAAGATTACGATGTCATCAGCGAATGCCAGAAACGGAAAGCATGGACCGTTTTTGCCAAAATTGAACCCAATAAGACTATTTACAACACTAGCTTCTTGTGAAAGTTTGCGAGATACGAGCTTCGCTCCTAGTATAAACAAGAACGGGGACAGCGGGTCTCCCTAACTAAGGCCCCGAGTTGGTAAGAAAATATCAATTGGTCCATTGTTTACTAAAACTCAGAAAGAAACATTTGCAACACATTCCATAATCCATGACACAAAGATAAGGTGGAAACCAAATTTGTCAAGGATCTTTTTTGTGAAGTTCCAGTCTACCCTGTCATAGGCTTTTTCCATGTCAACTTTTATTCCTAACCAACCCTCACTGCCTTTACGGGATTTGAAAGAGTGAAAGATTTCATGGGCAATAAGGACATTATCCCGGATGGCCCTATTCGAAATAAAAGCCCCTTGAAGGGGGTGGATTAGCTTCTTGATTGTTTTTTTCAACCTTTCTTTAAGAATTTTGGAGATAACCTTATATATAGTGGAACATAGGCTGATGGGACGATAGTGATTTGTAGATGTTGGATCATCACATTTTGGAAGTAAGGATATGAAAGTGTGGTTTATCTGCTTAAGAATTTTACCAGATTGGAAGAAACCTTTTACAGCCTTGATAACCAAAGGGTCAACACTGTCCCATTATTTTTTTTATAAAATTCAGTAGTGAAGCCATCAGGACCAGGAGACTTATTGTTCCCAAGACTAAAAACTGCATTTTTTATTTCACTATTAGACGGATGTTGTATGAGAAAATTGTTATCCTCTGTAGAGATTGATGGCTGAATGAGATACAAATGATCGTTTAGGAGATTTTCATTAATTTGTTCCTTCTTGAATCTCTTTTCGAAATCTCGATTTATTTCTAGTATTACATTTTCCTCTCTAACAAAAAGAGTACCTTCATCGGACGTGATATTGCGAATTTGTTTTCTACGTCTTTTACCAGAAGCAACATGGTGGAAATAAGATGTGTTTGAATCTGATAACTTCATGTGTTTAGTTTTGGCCCTCTGATTCCAAAAATTCTTTTGGAAAAGGAGAAGTTGCTCTTTTTTCTTCAAGAGGTTTAATTCCTTGGTGTTGCCCCATGAAATAGAATGATTTATCTCTTGAGATTGTATTTCAAGCATATTATCTTCTACTTCTTGCAGTTGGCAGAAAATGTTGCCAAAAGAAGATTTGTTCCATACTTTAGCTTTTTATTTCAGTATTTTTTGTTTGGGGAAATTTTTAACATAGCAGTACCCGGGCACGAGCTACGCTAAGCTTATTTCACTATATTACGGAAATCCTTCCTCTGAAGCCAGATGTTTTCAAATTTGAACGGTGGTGCTTTGAAAGTTACACTACTATCAAGAATAATCGAGATAGGGCAGTGATCAGAGGAAGAAAAAGAACCATTCTTTGTAATTAGGTTAGGATATTTGTGCAAAATTGAGGGATGAACAAGGACTCGGTCCAGTTTTTCAAGTATATTTTGTTGTCCTTCCGACATTTGCCTCCAGGTAAATGGGTTTCCAAACATGGGAATGTCCAACAGAGAACATTCATCTTTAAATTGAATGAGCCGAGAAAATCGGGAAGGGTTAATACTAGCGCCACCTAGTTTATCATTTCTGCAATTGATTTCGTTCAAGTCGCCCATGACAATGCAAGGAACGGAAGAGGTCGTAACTATATTTGTGAGGGTAAACCAGAACACATCTTTCTCACATGGGTTGTGAGGAGCATAAACGAATAGGAGCATGAGTATAACGTCGTCAGACGGGTTATTATAACGAAGATCGATTATTCTCGATAGATGAATTTCAACAGAAAGAGTTTCTGTCAAGAGCTGGTAATCCTTCCATAGTAACCAAAGACCGCCAACTCTACCAAAGGCAGTAGACTAAATAGCATTGTCAAATCCCGCATTTTTCCAAGAATTTTCGTCCGGAATATTTTCAATTTTTGTTTCTGCAAGAGCCACCAGTTGAATGTGTTCATTTTTACACCAAACATTTATGTCGATCCAAAATGATTTTCTCCTTATTCCTCTACAATTCCAAAAGCTTATTTTCATGAATAACTTTGAGTTGCATGAGGAAAAAGGGTTATATTCCTCATGCCGTAAGGGATATCAATGAGAATCCAAATTTGAAGATGATTTAGTTTAAAGTTTTATCGCTGCTCAAGACGCCCAAAAGTGAATGAACATCGGCAACAAAAGCAGTAATTACATATTGTATATAAGAACCGACTTACAAAAAACCATTTTCCAATATTAAAAGATTTACATTCCAGTTTGAGCAAGAGAAGTTTGTCACAATAAAATTCTAAGTACAATCCCTTCAGTTTGGTCGATACCCACTTGGATTCACCAAGGTTTCCATTACTGCTGCAAAAAACAGATCTTCGCAAAGACCCTGTAACCTGCTGCTCAAACTTGCAAAAACCCGAAATTACATTGCAAGGAGCACCGAGGAAGGCAGGATAATAGAGCCCTAAATGGGAAAGCTTAATGAGCTCAATATAATTACCAAGATCAACATCCGCAGCAGCATAGTAATAGAAGACGATATGGGAAGTCATGGGGTGCAAACCCAAATTAAGATCATAAGGGACAAATGAAGTGTTTACTAAAACAGAGCATCTCATAATATATAGGATAAATGCCATTACCCAACTATCTAACCTCAATACCCAGTTATGACAGTAAATATGTAGTGAGGTAATGGTATGAACTTGAATATTCTCCATAAGCAGTAAGCAGTGGCAACTGAAAGCCAAGTTTCACATTTAGACATATTTGGAGTAACTGGCACTTCCCAAGGGATGAACCAAGGATATAAATACCTTGTTTGAGGGATGCTTAGACCCTTAAGCTGGGACATAACCCAGATGGCTTCACTTGTATCTCCCAAGCAGTTGCTTAATCCAGATATCCAATGGCTCTCAACCCCCTACTGTTCTAACTTGAACATTAACCTAGGGGATGTCCAATGAACAACGAAGGAGGAAGACAACATTAATGCCAGAGGGGCAAGCGGGATAATTCCAGGAAACAGGAAACCAGTTAATCGGAAAAATTGTTCGAAAAGCATTACAAAACCAGAACCTGAAGGAGCTTTAAAATGAAAGGATGATTCATCATAATCAGCAGTAAGCTGGGAGAAGGTGATCAGCCAAATACAATTATGTAAACAACACTTATATGCAAATAATTTATCCTACCATAGACCAAGATTAGGCCACCACATATATTAATTCCAATGTAACATATGAGCGAGAAGAAACTGAGAGTAGTTGTAATCACCTCAATTAAAACCATGAGAGTTTTGAGTTCTTCATTATTAGTGAATCTAAACTTGTATTTCGTACCAGCCCTGCACGGCAGAGAAGAAGTAGCACCGACCTTGGAGAGTAAAATCCTCGCAGAGAAATGCAGCCCGCTAGAGCGAGATTTGGGGCCCTTTCGGGGGGTGTTAAGAGGATTGGTGATAGTCGCAGAATCCATGCGTTGTGTACCTTTGTCATCACCATCCGAGCTCAACTCAGACCAAAATCAGAAAACTTTGTTACTTGATTTTTTGATAAAAAGAACGAAGGGAATGAGACGGAAGGGGAAGAGAGGAGCGAAATCTAAACCCAACCACCCAAGCCCATGAAAGAAGCCCAGAAAAGAAGAGAGAAAGAAAGAGATTTAAGGATGGAATCGCTCCATACCTCCATCCAAGGTAGTACAAAGCGTCGTCGATGGAAGGCCGCCACGGAGCACACAACAGCACTACGCAGCACCACACCCCCAACCGGCGAGTAACTTTTTTCCTCTTTTTGAAAAATTTCCCCATCTTCTTAATTCGACAATTGTCGATTACATGATTTTCAGGAGGACGACGACCATACTCGCCATCCATGAGAGGCACCCAAAAAACTGATGTGATAGGAGATGACTGTGGTTTTAGAAGTGTGGGAACGACGGGGTTGAGACTCGATTCCACATCGAGATGGATTTTAAGGCTTGTAAAAGATTGATTCTCGCCGGAATTCAACATAGCATTAGGGATTTGGTGTTTGGAAACTTGAGATTGGGGGCGCGTGTAGCAGAAAGCACAACGCGTTCTTTGCCCTAGTATAGGTAGAATCTATAATGTGAATCTAAAATGTGAACATTTGTTTCTTTAAAAATAAATAACTACAAAATTAAGTTCCATAGACCAGATTTCATTGTTTTTTTCTTATTTCTTTTTACGCAAACAATTGCTCAATTATAATAGGTTAAATATTCACATTTTGTATTATACATATTCGCTTCCAATTTGTAAGAAGCAATAGACAAAATAAAGCATGTAAGGCTATAACCGTATTATTTTAAACAAAGATAACTTTTTTTTTGCCCATCAACATTGATGAATTGTAGCCCATTGATTTCGATGATCCAAGGACTCACAATTCTCCATTTGTTACCACCGCGGTAAGACCCACTTCACAATAAACTCCCTATATATTTTAACACCCCCATCTTTAAAAATACAAAAGAAAGTATTGTAGATTTAGCGAGCTCTTATACTTTATAAGTATAAGGACTCACCTTAGGCTTATAGGGACATGCAATCGATTAATGTTCCTATATACAGGCAATAACAAACATTTAAAATAATATATGAGTGAGAGAACTTTTATAAACAAAATTATATTTTATTAATATGCTCCTTTTAAAAGTAGGGTCAAGTATAAGATTATAAACTTGTACAAAATTTTCTTAAATGAATAATCAAACTCTTATACGACTTTTTACTATGAATTTAAACCATAATTAAAAATAAATTTAAAAGTCATCAACTTCTCGTCCATTAACTTGTCCTCTGTGACTCGACTTCTAAACTTGCGAATTAGAAGCTGAAGTGTTATGTGTTTGTGTGTGTATACAAACAAGAAACCTCGGCCTTCCAAAATAAAACAAGATGGTCAGTTCGGTGAAGAACTAATAAGTGACGAAAAGAAGGAAAAATATACCACTTTAATTATAAATCCAGTGATCGTAATATGAATTTGAGTAGTTTAAAGGAAGTATATAATTTCCATAGATGTAAATTATATACACTTGGATATTCATGAATGATTGAAGAAACTGGTATGAGTAGTAAGATACTCTAGAGAATACATTCTGAATTGAAATGGAATATATACAACTAGAATTATCAATCACCTTACATGAGCCAATCAAGTACCATTCGCTTACTAAGTTTTTAATGATCGATAAACATGTCTATTATCATGACAGGAGGGAACTGTCATTATTCCTATCAAAAGTAACAAACCTACAAACTAGTATAGCAAGCAAGTAAGTGGTCGATCCACAGAGAATCAAGTATTCCTAAGTAAGGATATTTACCAATCAGTAGAAAATGGGGTTTTGGTGATTGAATTTAAGAAAAGAAACTATGACCAAGATAATTGAGAGCTAACAATCAAGAGAATTAATTAGTTTCACTTACAACTTGAGGAATCAAGTATTCCTCAAGTTCTTTTCTTTTCCTACAAATGTTCTTATCCCGATCTTATATAAATTACTAGTCCTACAAGTCCTAGTAACTCTTGTTCCTAGACAACCCTAACACAATTAACATTCAACCTAAAAATAGGATTAAGAATAAGAATTAATCAAGATACATGCAATACTAAGCTACGAGTTGATATTCAACATATAATTGACTTCCTACACATCCAAATAGTCCTACAAGTCCTAAAGGGATATGCTTACTACTTGGGTTAAGGTTCACTACGAGAAAACTACAAAACCCTAGCAATTAAACAAATTAATTCCAACAAGTTGGCCAGATAAGAGAGAATCAAGAACATCTAAGTAATTAAACACAAAGAAGTCAATACATTCGATAAGAATAAAAACGAGATTAGAAAACTCATAATTCAACCAACTAATAAATCAACTTGCAGGCAAAACAAGTGAGAGTTTAGTTGCTCATGCTCAACAATGCTCTCTCAATATTCTCTAAAAAGTTCATAAGATAGTCTTAAAGGTAACCCTAATACGTCTTTATATAGGCTTAAGAAGTCGGCCCATAAATAATATAAAATATTATAATTAGAAGAAAATAACTAATTGACGAGCGTAGAACGGTCGTTGATTCTCACCAAAGAAATACCTACACTCAAAAGCTTAGTATAGAGGTTTAGTACATGTTTCCCTGCTAACAATAGAGAGAAAGAGACTTCGGAGGAAAAGAGAGATCCTTATACCAATAGATGATTGAGAAAAACAAAAGTAACTAAACAAAGTACTTGAGAATCAAAAACAATAGTAAGATGAATAAGTTCACTCACTTTTCGCAACAATGGTTGGTTTTTCGATCGTCAAACTTCTTCCTAAGTATTATGTTTCTACTTAGTTATTTTAGGGTTTGGTTTATGTACAAACTTAGTAGGCCACCTATTTGATCACCACTTCAGTCCCTTACTCTAGCAGGGGGCGAGTAGCATAATTCCTAGATGTCAGCCTAGTTATCGCTTCCACTAAAAGAGATAATTCCTAGATGTCAACCTTCCTACATCGTCAAGGTTCCTGGAAGACATGATGGCTACTTGTGGATTAAGGTTCGTAAGTGGAGGTAGCTATAATCATAACGCGATGGAACTCTATCATGGTAGCTTATCAAGATATCATCAACAACATTAGCAATGCAGCACAAGAAGATTAGGCCACAAATGGATAAGATCCTGTTCTTGCAATCGAAGAAACGAATCTGTGTAGAATCCCCCAACATTGGCGGGCGCCGACACATGCTTGTGTCGAATTCGTTCCGCGAGTGCTGAGATCGGCGGGCACTACAAGGCATCGGTAGGCGTCGATATTTTCTGTCCTCATAGTGATGTAGATCTCATCGAGATTTTTTCAACACATGGTCATAACAGTCTATTGGACATCCCAAGCCCTGGAAAATTGCGTTTTGTGTTCGTCTCGCCGTGTAGACAGCTTTTGCGGCTCACTATTGTTTCAGCTCTTAGACCTTGATTCCTTGCTCTGTTTCTCATTGGCATATCTTGGCACTTTCATGGGTTGTCCTAGTTCTCCTTAGACAGCTTTTGCGGCTCGCTATATGATCCATGATTTCTCCTCCATTTGAAGCTCGGATCTACCACATGCAAGTAAACACTAAAAACGCATAGATTCCGACTTTCGAGACTAGACGACACAAGATGCAACTTATGCACGCATAAAATATGTAAATATGCAACGTAAATTACCCTAAAACTACCTAAAATGCTTATGCAAAACATGCATTATCAGTATTATCTTAACCAGAAAACTATAAAACTAAAGGATAAACTCTAATCAAGACGGATATAGTTTTGAAAACTTCATCATGAAGAAAACATATGTTCCTCAATTAGATAGACTCTTCATAGATTCAGATAGGATCTTCGGAGATTCGCTTATTACAGGACCTACTGGCTCCCGCTGCTAGCAGCCCTTGTGTTGTTTGACATGTCTTTGTTCGCTGGATTGGTACTCCGACTCCTTCCTAGCGAGTCCCAGCGGATGCAGCTTCCCGAGCTTCCTCTTGTCTTCTTTTCATCCTACTTTTTAACGACCCGGACTTATTATACCCGAGTTACATTTTGAGGGATAAAACCCCTCGTTGGATCTTGTAACGCCCCGGATATAAATATCTGGGTTACGTTTCGAAGGTTGGATATCTTTGTTCGGATCTTGAAATTCAAGTACGGGTTGAGGTTTTAAACCCCATAAGATCAGTATTGTAAACTGGGGATTTCGAACCCCAAAACTCTCGAAGGGTCGTTGGTTACTCTTAACCTGTCCTAAAGCCTATGTCGCAGAAATTCATTTAGAAAGAACCACATGAGTGGAAAATAAAGTACAACTTGCCATGGCGAGACCGGGTAAAAATCAAATCAATAAAACATAAAATCAGGAAATCCTTTAGCCAAGTTAGCGGAGTTAGACAGGTTCTTTGCATTGCCTAGAAGATTCCTGACAAGAGGAAAACCTATCGTTGTTCCTGCCAAAGAAATACTCAAACCTATAACTAGTATTGTTGGTAAGAAAGAGGTCGATCCGCAGGGAAATCTAGTAAGTTCTAATGCTAATCTAATCGCAAGTAACCAAAAAGAGAGTTTTTATGGGAAAAAGATCCTCCTTTTGTCAAAGCGGAAAGAAGCAAACAAAGTAAAGGAGGTTGAAAGATGCAGTAGAGAGAAATAGGTTCACCTACAATTTGTCACTTAAATTGATGAATTTGATCCTTTTTTCAGCCTCTAGTTCTTTTTTTTTTTCCTATCAATGTCCTTGTCTAGATCTTAGGTAAATTACTAGTCCTACGAGTCCTAGTAATCCTTATCTCTAAATAACCCTAACACAGTTAAGATTTAACCTACAGATAGCATTAAGACAATGAATTAACCAAGGTATATGCAATATCAAGCTACGAGTCGATATTTAACATATATTCAACTTCCTACACATCCAATTAGTCCTATGAGTCCTAAAGGGATATGATTGCCACTTGGGTTAAGGTTCGCTACGAGAAATCTACAAAACCCTAGCAATTGAATGAATTTACTCTAACTAGTTGATCAGGCCAGAGAGAATAAAACACATTCAAAGATTTAAGCGCAGGGAAGCCAAAACATTCAAATAGGAATAAGAACTAGATTAAGAAACTAACAATTCAACAATCAAGATCCAAACTGTAGGCAAAACCTTCGAGAGTTTAGTTCCTCATGCTCAACGTTCTCTCAATAAATCTCTAAGGTGCATAAGGTTATTAGTTAGCTGCCTAAGAAAATAACCCTAATAGTCCTTAAATAAGCCTAAGAAAGTCGGCCAAAACAATTCTAAAGAAACCCTAATTAATGTATAAAATTGAATCGGCGGTTCTGCTGAGGCCGCGGGGCGGCTACCTAGGCTGCGGGGAGGCCAGGCGATTGCGAAATTGTTCGTCAGAGCTTCGAGCCGCGTGGCGGCTAGTGGTGGCCGCGGGGCGGCCATTCTGTTCACAGCGATTTTTTATCTTCGAATTTGGTCTCGATGTCAACATTAAAGTTGTAGATCTCGGAAAGAGCTTTCCAACGCATGCTTATAATAGGCATTCCGACCAACGAGGCATCCAGAAAGTGCATTACAAGTTCAGCTTGTCTGGCGACAACTTCTACTGACTTGTTCTTTACTTAGGCTCTCAAAATTCGACTTCGCTTCCGTACTCTGCACTTTTCTTCCTCAATTTGAATCTTCCTTCATCCAAGAGGCTCCTCATTCCTCGTCGGATCCATATCTACCTGAAATTAACCATAAAATTGCATAGATTCTGACTCTTTCAATACCACTGGTAAACATGTAATTGTAACTAAAATATGCACTATTTAGAACCAAACTATGCTAAATGAATCATAATATGCATATCTAATCATGCTCTATCAAATTCACCCACACTTGAACCTTTGCTTGTCCTCAAGCAATAGAAAAATCAACTCTGTAGCCCCACATAATAGTAATTCATGTATCAACCCCAATATTCTTTAAGTGCATGAAAACTAGCAAACACAATAGATTAACAACATCATAGCACATAATTGCAATAATCAATGAAATCAGGCAACCATTTCCATTTTAGACCTCACAAGGAATATGTGTTTCACTCTCGCTCAAGTGTTTAGGGTTAAATGTTTACGCTCAAAACTCAATCTTTAAAAACTTAGCTACAATAGTCTTGCACCAGTGTTCTAGCTCTCCACCGCTGGTGACTCTACACACAACAAAAATCATGAGGTCTTTCAATTGGGTTGTAATGGGGCCAAGGTAGAAAACATAAGCTATGGAAAAATTTAGGCCATGTGGTGCTCATAATCCGGGAACTAAGGATGCAACCAAATTACAATACCAATCACAAGATCATACCATAACTCTACAATGTATACAACTCCAATCTCAAGCATCAAACTTCACAAACCATACTCAACTCATTCTCTTATTCTCTTTTTTTTTTGTCTTTTTTTTTCTTTCGCATTTTTTTTCCTTTTTTTCTTTTTTTTTTCATATGCTCTTCTTCATGCTATATCAAATGATTTTCCTTGACTTTTAACCCTAAGTGAATTTTATCCTTCTTAGGTCCCAAGTAATGTGTAAACTACTAGTAAGAATCAAACATCTCATAAAAGTACTCCAAACATACATCCATCACTCAAACCACCATCCACAATATGAATATTCACCAACTATTCCTAATTTCCGGATGGGTCAGGCTATAATTGGCTACGGAAAAATCTTGTGGAGCTCAAAAGAATTGGTAATTAGGCTTAATATTGGCTTCAAGCAGAGGATAATATGCAAGGTGGGAATAGAGTCGAATAGGGCTAATAAAGGTGCTTCAATCATCTTTAAGTCATGTGCAGAAATCATAATATGCAGCCTTGAATAAGATATCTAAATGCAAGCCAAATAGGAAGCAATTAAAGAGAGTACACTCAACAAGCAAGAGGACTAAATTAAGCGCAGTCCTGAATAGGCCTAAATAGCTCACCAGGTCATGTCTAGAACTTCAAGATCACCCAAAATCAAAGATCTTATGTGCTCAATCATTAACCAATTATGCTCACTAAATAGTGTGGAAATCAGATATCAAAGGTTTCAATAATCCAAGCACATCACGGGGCATAAGTCTCAATAAATAAATTAGAGGACAAGTGGCATCCATATGGGAAAATAAGACCTAATCCTAGCTAATGCATAAATATAATTACATAAATAATATAATTTTTTTCAATTTTTGGTTTTTTTTGATAACATGTTGATATGCATGCAATCTAAACTAAAAAGAACTATGCAAGTGCAACTGAAAATAAACATGCAATCCTAGTCCTATTATGCCATGCAATTCTTCCCCCACACTTAAATCAAACATTGTCCTCAATGACATAAAAGACAACAAAAGATAAAAATATGAAGAAAAAAAAAACTAACATGCTCACTGCGGTTGTGGTGGGTAAGGTGAGAAGTGAAGGGGAAACTTGTCAGTCCCGTCAGAGGCCGCGGGGCGGCTAATTAAGCACATGACCTAGACGGCTTTATAGGCCGCGGGGCGGCCTGTGAAATTTAGCTCCTTCGACACTTTCTCTTCAACGCCTTTTCTCCCTGTGGTGTTAGCTCCCCACAACCAAACGGAACCAAAAACTAATCTAATAAAACAAAAGACATAGAGGAAAACAAAAAACACACCTTGGGTTGCCTCCTAAGCAGCGCCTTTGTTTATTGTCGTTGGCTCGACAGTTTATTCATCCACTCATTCAAGACTCAAGCGGACATTGTCAGCGCCCTCAAGAGCAAATAAAATTGTCGTGCCCAACCGATATTCGAATGCACACTAAAGATGAAACAATTGGTAATTAAAAATATAGCAATGAGAACCGTTACCAGCTTACTATTCATTCGAGCTTGATTCTCCCTCGAGGGTATGTAGGACCACCAAGACAGTTCCGCTGGTGGTTTGTTGAAGTAGTGGCTCCATGGATCGACATATTCACCAAAATCTCCCAATTTGCAAAAAGTACTAGTTTCTTGTTCGGGAACCACATAAATCGGTCCCGGACTTGGCTCCTTGATAGGCGAGTTGGGGATGATATCTACGAATGGAGGGAGCATTGAAACATACTCAATCTCTAGGGACGTCTCCTGAGATTTCGTGTCGATAACCACTAGATGCTCTTCTCCATTATCGGAGAATTCATCGTTGCTTGCATCTTGGCTTTCATCAATTTGAGGAGTAGAACATCGCTCAACTACCAAGTCCTTCAATGTTTGAGTGAGTTGGATAATTGCTTTCTCATTTCGATTATTCATCTCACGTAATTGCCCCATTTGCTCCATCAAGACACTGATTGAATCCTCCATGGACGGGTCGGAGTACTCCATTGGTTGAAACATCGAAGTGTAGGATTCTTCATCCGCCGATTGGTCACCCATGTAGCAGAAAAGATCCCATAGTCCCGACACTCCTAAACCAGCAAAGCTTCCGTTGTTTATGAACTTGGCAAATTCTCGTGTCTCAAGAGTCATGCCCTCAATAAGGCAAACACTACAAGAAAAATGATTTTGGGCGACCAAATGTATGTAACTAGGGTGACAAAAATATTATCCTCGCCCAAATTAGGTTTTCCGTGACAAAACGATACTTTGTCACCCAAAACACGTTTTCCATGACGAAAAATTAAAATTGTCGCCCAAAAGAATCTAGGGTTACGACAAAAAGGTATTTGGTCGCCCATTTAATACGATTTTCCGTGATAAAAATAAATATTGTACCACCGTGCGCCTCTTTACTCCCTCTGTGTCACTCTCTCTAAACCCTAGATCCAATTTCCAGGTCTCCTCCGCCCCAAACCTAACCGAAGGAAATCCTCCAATTCATGGCGGTCCACTCGGTAACCAGATCGGGGCCAATGGGAGGTCGTTTGAGCCGAGCACGACGTTGATTCCACGGGACGATGCCAGGGGGACTCGGATCTGCATTTGTGAGAGGTTCACTCCGGGAGCGGGTCTTGCTTGATGTTGTTCACAAGGAGGCTGAGAATTGCGATTGTCTACAAGGTAATCGATTTCCAAAGGCCTTGAAGTCTCCGATTTCCTTTGTAATTTCTCTCTTTCCTCATTTCTTCGTTGTTCAATCATTTTTTTCCACTTTAGAGTCCTCTTCATACAATAGATCGATTCGTTAGAGGTTCATCTTATGTTACCATCTCATTGATGTATCATTTGATTTCAGAACTAACAATTTTACACCTTCACTTGTGATACTTAGGGTTCTTGTTTGTACCGCAGAAATTGCTTGATTTGCTCTACAATAAATACCGTTACTCTTGGCACCCTTTTATTTTATTTAATTCTCTTGCCAAAAGGCCATATTCTGATTTACACACCTTTTGGTGTCTAGTTAGCAATATGATTAATTGGAGCTCTTGTATTGTTTGACCTTGCTTCTGAATTATCAAATCAATGATTTCGTCCTATTTTCTTGTTCTCGGGTGGTTTATGTGATTATGAGGCTCTTGCTTGGTGTTCCATGCTGGTCATGACTGTTGTGGAGACTAAAGTCTATATCAGGGATTTTAGATGGTTTGTTAGGTTTGGAGTTATTTATGCCTTGGTCGGTGATGTTGTTGCGCTCAAACCTTGTGCTGTCAGCCAAGGAGTTCTATGACATGTAGCTTTTCTTTGTTCTATGCGAAATACCATGGTTGATGTGACTCCCTTATTCACCTTACGCCTATTATTATGTGTATTTTTCTGTTATTTAGCTTAAGCTACTGTTGTGTTCTTGCAGTTTCGTGTTAAATCTATACATTAGCCATTATGAGTATTTTTACTTGGATTGATTCAACCAATGGATGGGGAAAGTTGTAATATTTGCAATTTTAATTGAACAAGAAATCTGATAGAGGGTAGCTTATATATCATTCTTAATCTGTATACATGATTGTTGGGATTGATCACTTTAGATAAAAAAAAGATTCAATTATATAATCACTTTTCTTAGTAAAACCTAAATGAAATAGGGTATGTTTGTAGGGGGTGGCAACAATTAGAGACAACTAGGGTACTAGTATAATGATCACCTCACTAGCTAATTGTCTTAGTAAAACCTGCAAACTTTAGTTAGATTATCTAGTTCAGATTGACAATCTATATATATATATATATATATATATATATATATATATATATATATATATATATATATATATATATATATATATATATGTGTGTGTGTGTGTGTGTGTGTGTGTGTGTGTATGTGTGTGCGCGCGCATGTATGTATGTAATTTTTGGAGTTATTATGCTTTGGTCAGTGATGTTGTTGTGCTCAAACCTTCTGTTGTCAGCCAAGGAGTTCTATGACAGGTAGCTTTTCTTTGTTCTATGTGAAATACCATGGTTGATGTGACTCCCTTTTTCACCTTATGCTTTCATGCATATAAGATATATGCATGAAAGATTGCAGACATGTTGAATTTATAACTTTCTTTGCAGGTCAACAAATATTATGATCTTGTTACAAGCTTTTATGAATTTGGATGGGGAGAGTCTTTCCATTTTGCTCAGCTCGAAGGTTTTATTTCTATTAGCTTAAAAGAAGACAGTTTGTAAGTTATGCATGCCTTTTTTAAGAACTGAATTTTTTTCCTTTTACTATTCTTAGTTTCTTTTGAAACGAGACTACTTGTGATTTTGTTTCCAGATGGAAGAATGAAACTCTCCAGGAGAGTGTTAACTATTAAGAGCCATGAGCACTTCCTTGCTTTACAACTAGGGGTAAAACCTGGACATAATTAAGGTCTCTTTCTTCTTCACATTGGATAAAATTATTTTCTCTCGTGCATTAAGTTTAAGCTTCCTGTAAATTTTCATGGATTTTTTGGACTTTGGACTTTGGATTTAAAGCACCATATCTCGCAAACTATCTTGGAAACCCCGTGAATAACAGATGTCCACTAAATTTCCCAATCTCGTGAGGTAATGGTGAAAATACTCTCCTTGAAACTGCCATAACTTCAACATCTTGAAATATTAGCAATTAGGTGTCGCGAACCGTAAGATAGGTCCACGACGGGGTTAGATGTAAATATATACAAAGGTTAGCGATAAAAAAACACAAGAAATTTCAAAAATTCCCCGGCAACGGCGCCAAATTGGACAAGAGGAAAACCTGTCGTTGTTCCTGCCAAAAGAAATACTCAAACCTACAACTAGTATAGTTGGTAAGAAAGAGGTCGATCCACAGGGAAATCTAGTAACTTCTAATGCTAATCTAATCGCAAGTAACCAAAAAGAGAGTTTTTGTGGGAAAAAGATCCGCCTTTTGTCAAAGCGGAAAGAAGCAAACAAAGTAAAGGAGGTTGAAAGATGCAGTAGAGAGAAATAGGTTCACCTACAATTTTTCACTTAAATTGATGAATTTGATCCTTATTTCAGCCTCTAGTTCTTTTCTTTTCCTATCAATGTCCTTGTCCAGATGTTAGGTAAATTACTAGTCCTACGAGTCCTAGTAATCCTTATCTCTAAATAACCCTAACACGGTTAAGATTTAACCTAGAGATAGCATTAAGACTATGAATTAACCAAGGTATATGCAATATCAAGCTACGAGTCGATATTTAACATATATTCAACTTCCTACACATCCAATTAGTCCTACGAGTCCTAAAGGTATATGATTGCCACTTGGGTTAAGGTTCGCTACGAGGAATCTACAAAACCCTAGCAATTGAATGAATCTACTCTAACTAGTTGATCAGGCCAGAGATAATAAAACACATTCAAAGATTTAAGCGCAAGGAAGCCAAAACATTCAAATAGGAATAAGAACTAGATTAAGAAACTCACAATTCAACAATCAAGATCCAAACTGTAGGCAAAACCTTCGAGAGTTTAGTTGCTCATGCTCAACGTTCTCTCAATAAATCTCTAAAGTGCATAAGGTTATTAGTTAGCTGCCTAAGAAAATAACCCTAATAGTCCTTAAATAAGCCTAAGAACGTCGGCAAAAACAATTCTAAAGAAACCCTAATTAATGTCTAAAACTGAATCAGCGGTTCTGCTGAGGCCACGGGGCGGCTACCCAGGCCGCGGGGCGGCCAGGCGATTGCGAAATCATTCGTCAGAGCTTCGAGCCGCGGGGCGGCTAGTGGTGGCCGCGGGGCGGCCATTTTGTTCACAACGATTTTTCCTCTTCGAATTTGGTCTTGATGTCAACACGAAAGTTGTAGATCTCGGAAAGAGCTTTCGAATGCATGCTTATAATAGGCATTCCGACCAACAAGGCCTCCAGAAAGTGCGTTACAATTTCAGCTTGTCTGGCGACAACTTCTACTGACTTGTTCTTCACTTAGGCTCTTAAAATTCGACTTCGCTTCCGTGCTCTGCACTTTTCTTCCTCAACTTGAATCTTCCTTCATCCAAGAGGCTCCTCATTCCTCGTCGGATCCACATCTACCTGAAATTAACCATAAAATTGCATAGATTCCGACTCTTCCAATACCATTGGTAAACATGTAATTGTAACTAAAATATGCACTATTTACAGCCAAACTATGCTAAATGAATCCTAATATGCATATCTAATCATGCTCTATCAATTCCCACGTCATAGAAGCATAGAGCAAGCATACCTAAAAACAATTTGTGCGGGCGGGGTCAGACCAAGTCCGCCCCTCCAACGCACTCTGGGTCCCGCAAGCAAGCATACACATGCGCTATTCCTATAATAAAGATGCTCTAATGCAGTGCGAAAATTAAATACGCAAGACATGCTTTTATCGGGATATAATATAAGTGTAGAAGGACAGTAAAGGCGCCCAAAGAGTGCCAAGTGGCATATCCGTCTCCTACCTCTACCCCCTTTCCGTTAGGGTAGACATTGGCCAGTCCGATGCTATATCATAATCATCATATATATATATATATATATATATATATATATATATATATATATATATATATATATATATGCACATCAATAATCAATCATTATCAATAATCATAATCAATCTTGTATCATGCTCATATCGTAATCATGCTCATATAAGTCAAGCTCATCTCATATCTCGTGGCAATAATGACTCAGGACAAACCCGATGGAGCTGGGCTATCCTATGACCCTCGCAAAGACTCTAGGATTCATAGATAACGGTCGTTCTATATTCAAACACATAGAGAGATAGAATGCTCGTTCAAGTGTGCAACCCTAGCATGATACTACATGGCATGCTTTTAATATGCTTTTGCAACACCTAGTATGTCATATGATCACGAGCAGGAGATTTTCTCTTTCGAATCTGAGTAAGCCCATAAAGGAACTTACCTGAGAAAGCCGAACAACAAAGAGATAGCGGAAAGTAGAATCCAAGCAAGTCAGTAATCACCTAGTAAAATAAGTAATAAAGGCGCCATAAGTCTAACGTCTAACTAACCAAATAAGCATAGAGAAACGTGTTCAAAGAAATTTCTGAAAACCAAGCGATAAATCAAAACGCGTCAAAATACGAGAAAACATCTGAAAGCCGAGATGTCCGCAGATTAATCATTTGAAATTTCCAATAATTGTCATTCGTCATTCTATCGAGTATCTCCTCTCATTCCAGTTCCTCTCAGTCCAAAGGTTCAGTTATGCCATAAGCAAAGTCCAGTATTGGTTCGGTTAAGCAGTCCAAAAAAGTATGGTTAAGAGAGTCCAAGGTTCAACAAATCATAATATGCAGTTAAGATAAGGTCCAAGAGGTTAGATCAGTCCGTTAAACAAGGACCGAGAAATTCAGTTGTCCAAGGTCATTAATAAATAGGCAAATCCGGTTAAATTGGTCAAAGTTGTCGTTAAAGGAATCCCGACATCTCGGTTTTAAAACAGAAATTCCTTTAAGAAACATTTTGGTGAAGAACTTAGAAACCCTTTTAAATAATTCAACAAACAATATATAACTAAAATAAAACACCAAACTATATTTATGAATAATTCATTTCAAAATTCCAAGAATTACATATTTAAAACTTCACAAAATACCTTATCCATATAATATCACTTTTAAAATAATTTTGTAATATATAATTAAAGTTTTAGAAAATATTTTTTATCACAAAAAAATAATATAATAATGATAATAATAACAACTAACAAAAATCATATAAAATATCTTATATAATAATATGACAACAACATATAATAATATCACCTTAACCACAAAACCCAATATACGCAGCAGCCCAAAACCTGAACACGGAACTGGAAACCCGACCCGAGCCCATCTGAAGCCCAAACCCGTAGGGTGTTTAAGTGAATCGGGAGAAATAAAACAAGTCGACCGGTTCATGAAAAGGAGAAAGGAGAACCCAGTCCAACCAAACCTTCTCCTTCGACCTCAGAATAGAGCACGGACGATGGAGGAAAACGGGAGAAAGAAAAGAGAAAAGCTCAGGCCTTGGTGGTCCGTTCGGCCTCAAAGCTTACCCAAGTGATCGACATGAGATCCCAACCAAGACCCAACCAAAATTGAAGAAACGACGCGAGGAAAGGATGGAGGAAAGGGGAGCTTACAGTGCGACTCCAAGGTGGGTCTTCAGGCTTCAAGGGTGGTGTTCCTAGGAAGGAACACCACCCTTGAGAATGGAGGAGGAAATGGGGCTGTGTGAGCCTAGGAAGGAAGAGAGATGAGTGAGAAACATTTTTTAGCGGTTTAGAATCAGAAACGAAAGGAAATCCCAAACCGACCTTGGGAATGAAACAGGGGAGACGAAGGTCTCGCGGCTCCAACGACTCGTCGACGTCGAGTGTAATGGGATGGGTCGATGCTGCTGCTGCTCTTTGAGAATGGAGGAGGAAATGGGGCTGATGCCTGGACGAAGGAGGATGAGGTCGTGAGGCCACTGTTGCTTGGCGACTTCGAAGGTGGTATAGTGATGGCGCTCGGACAGGGGACGAGATGGAGTGGTGTGCCTGTGTGTTTATCAAGATTGGAGAAGCAGAGGATGACTTGGGGCTTTTTTTTCTTTTGTGGTGGCACCGACAAGGTGAGGGAGTGAAGGAGGTGGGGTGGCGCTGGTGTGACAGAAGAGGATGGGAGGTGGTGGACTCTGATTTGGCATGGGACTTGTTTGGGTTGCCAAAATAAGGGGAGCAGGAGGTTGAGGAAAGAGGTAGTGAGGGGTTGTGGTTTAGCCAAGAATGGAAGAGGGTAGCTGGCCTGGAGGAGGGGTGTTTGAATACAACAGTGGTGTGGGGCTTGAAGCAGGGAAAGAGGGAGAGAGAGAGAGAATCAGGAAAAGCGGGGTCAACAAGGGCAGTTTAAAATCCCGACAAATTCAAACTCGAAACCCGCTCGCTAACCCGAATCCCGACACTAATAATTTTTGAATAAAATTTCAAACTCATTTTCAAACAATCGAATTTAAATTAATTTTCCCCAAATCCGGAGCTCAGTAGCGGAATTAGAATCCATTAAAATTTAAATTTAGAACGATGCCGGAATCATTTGAATTGATTTTTAAATCGAAAATTTGGGCTCGAGGATGAGTTTCTCTAGCTTTATAAATCGGATATGAAATAATATATTATAAAATAATATTTAAAATAATATTTAAAATAGTTCCACCTTTACAGATCTTGCGCTCTAAGTACAGGTCGAAGAATAAGTATTAACACACCTGCATATAAACACACCGCATAGGCTGATCCCCACATATAAACACACATGTACGCTATACCTAAATACATGCTTCTAATGCAGGATAGGAATATGAATACACCAGCATGTTCGCAGTTATATATATGCAAAATATTAAATAGAGCCCTAACACAGAATACCAAGTGGTATATCCCTCTCATACCACCGCTTCCCTTCCCGAGAGGACGGAGACTGGCCAGCTCATGAATGCATTCCATTTCAGTTTAATTGAATCAAGCCCGTATTAAAGACCAACCCAAAGCATGCTTAAAATAATCATCATATATGTGGTCTTGCGAAAAGAAAGTAATAGTGCTGGTAATAATAGAGGTGTAATTGTAGATATGTTGCCAATGACTCGAATGACTCAGGACGAACTCGATGGGACTGACCATCCTCTGACCCTGGCAAAGACTCTAGTTACTTCATAGATAATGGTCATTCTGTTTACAAACGCATAAAGAATAAGTATGCTCATACGTTAATGCAATCCTAGTATGATACTACATGGCATGATATTATGAATGGAGCACCTAGTATATCATGCACATATAAGCAGGGAAAGGTCTGATCAATCTGTGTAATCCCCGAGGGAACTTAACTGGCTAACAGAATAACAAAAGAAGAACCCGGCATGCTGCAAGCACAATCAGATAGTATCACCGAGATACATAACGGACTATATGAGTCAACATCTAAGTTACTCAAGCATTCATGGCACACGCATCATTCCATCGAATAAGTAAGCACATTGCATTTTTCATTCCATCATGTTCAATCACTCACTGAATCATAACATCTCATAAGACCACAATAATTTTCATAACTCACTCAGCCAATTTCGCATACTTATAATATCATCTCAACATGTATATAATATTTCATAAAACATTACTCATACGATAATACATTACTTCTACATCATGCCATTAGCCATTTCATACATGCTATTAGTCACACATATATGCTGTTAGTCAATCAATCATATCATCATGCTATGTAGTCACCGATCAAGTCTAATTCCCAAGTTATCCACGAAAACCATTTCGAAAACCGAGTCATATGTTAGGATCTCCGACCTTGAAATACTCATGAAGTTCATTTTCCAAAACCCGAGTCACATCATTAGATCAATCATTTAAATCCCCAAAATCGTCGAATACGGTTCTTGAAAACGTACGGCACAACTTCGAGAATTAAGGGGTTAAAGCTCTTGGTGTCTCGCTGCGGTGAAAAGGGCTTTCGCCGACACGAGTCATCCCAGTGAGCACCCCACGAGGAATAGGGGTGTCGCGGCCGCGAGGTGCCTAACCCGCCCTCGCGAGAGCCTCGTGCCTGCGAGAGTTGGGTCATGTTCGTAAGGAGGAGGAGATCCGCTTAAATAAAATATCAAATAAAATATCAAACTAAACCGACTCCCTTGTCCAAGCAAATAAAATACAAGAATCGCTCCCGATGTAGTGGTAGGGTAATTCAGGATCGAATCCACGAGGAGGTATGTCAGGGCTTCCTAAGCTTGCAATTAAGATCAAGTTTCGACTCCAGAAGACCACTCGATATCGAGTAGTGCAGTCGATATCGACCTCAGTTCTGGTCGCTTTCCAGCAAAGTTTCCTGAAGAAGACAAAAAAAGAGTCGACGTTGAGTTTTTCACTTGATATCGATGTCAGCACTCGATATCGACCTCTGCAGTTGAAATCAAGTCTTCGCAGAAACAGTAAAAGTCGCCAATTTGCGTCGAAAAAGATGTCCGAAGAAAGTAGAATGATGATGGAAGGGTGGACAGAATAAAAACACAGATTTTTATACATCAATAAATAAAAGCTTCCATGGTCAGGGATTCATGCCACAACGATAACCATGCAAGTATTACGCCAAATTCATGAAAGATGATGCCTTTCCGTCAAATAACTTTCATTACCAACAATTAGGTGATTAGAGGCTCTCGCATAAAACCTAAGAGTTACTATCCAATTTCATGAATAATCCAAATTCACAATATGATTGACTTTCTCTTCAATAATGCAAATAATGAATCTCCTCAACTTTCGCAAAGGATAATGCAAAGGATAGAAGACGGAATCGTATAAAAATCATACCTTTGATGCACAAACTTACATGTCTATTGCTGGGCTCACCCAGACCCTAGAAGTGGGTGAACTACTCGCGCTTCATTATCTTTGAACTCATCATCATGGAAAAGAAACTACTTTGAATTAAACTTGCAAAAGAAAGAGTACACCGAACAAAGCCAATTCCGCTCTCGCTTCCTACACCCCACTCGGCTCTCTCTCTCTCTCTCTCTCTCTCTCTCTCTCTCTCTCTCTCTCTCTCTCTCTCTCTCTCGCTATACTACTCTAAAACTGAAATTCTGTGTGCTTGGATTATTGAATGGATGATCTAACTCAGCCCTAATGGCCTCTAATTATAGACTTCTCACCTCGCTATCCAAGGATTAGGAGCTCTATCTTTATTCCTAAGATAAACTTAAATAAAGTAAAAAACTAAAACTCCTTAGATAAATATCAAATTCACCATAAGGGATAACATGTCTGGTGTGAATGATAGAAGATCCCGACTTTAGGATAGATGTGAACGCTTCGGATAGAATTCTATAAAAAACAGCGTCGGATCTGTCTACAGCAGCAGTTGATATCGACCATCAAACATCGATATCGACCTCTTCTTTCTCTATCTCGAGCAGTTCTACTCGACCTCGGATTGGCACTCGACTTTTATCAATTTACTCGATTCAGGGCACTCGATATCGACCATATTCAGTCGATATCGACCTCTCTCTATCGACATGCTCTGTTCTTCCTTTGCTCGATTTCTGGTACTCTGTTTCACTCGATGTCGAGTCTTTCGGTCGATTTTGACTCCTCAGTAGACTTCGAGTTCTTTTTCCGCTCTTCTTCCTTTGTCCAAATTGATCCATTTTTGTCTCAATTTATGCGAAATAACATTAACTCGTGTAGACCTCTATATTTTGCAAATAAGCATAAACTACATTAATCTTATGTTTTCCCAACCAATATGCATGCAAATATCGACAAAATGGACATAAATGTGCATAGAAAATATGGCAATTTGCGCGCACATCAAACACCCCATACTTAAGTTTTCTTGTCCCCAAGCAATAATTTTAATGGTCATTCAGGGGAAGAAAGTAAACTCTCAACATCACAGATTCATCGTTATATGGCCCTACACTCAATTGCCATACTCTAAAAGGTACTAATGTCAACAATATCCATGCATGTGAATAAAAGCAACATCATACTCACAAAAGGACGGTTCTATGCATAAAATAATTTTGTGCAACATAGCATTAATATGCAAGAGGACTTTTGCAAGCTTATGAGAAGTAGATTGGTAAAAGGCTAAAGGTGGGCTAATTTTTGGCCATGTGGTGTTAAATCCAGGGAAATAAACTTTCTTTCCAAACGTTCATTCCACATTCCTTCTTCATAATATTTCTCACCTTTCACTCTTCGCTCAATGCTTTTTTCACTATAATGATTTTACCTCTCTAACCTTAGCACTGCCTTCTCGCGAGTCGCAAACATGGGTGTCATGAATGGCCCCGGATACTTAGTACTTCGGACTCCTCACCTTGTGTCCCATCTCGCTGAACTAACATCTCAATGAGCAGGGTCGACATACCTTTATCTCCTGAGGTGATCGGATTTTTTCTCACTCATTAAATTTTCCATATTTCAAAATTTTGTTTCATTCCTGCCAACGTACAACTCATTAATAATGTGCACAAACTCCATATAACAACTCCAAAAATCACATCCAATCTCTACATTGTCCCCGGATAGGGTATAAGGTACAAAAATGGGAAATATGTAATGTATGTGGAGTAATAATAACCATATAAGGCTCACATATGGCTTGTGTAATTTGCAAATATGCATAGGTAAGGGTAGGATATGAACTTGAGCACATGTATGGAAAATATAAAGTCCTCCATCATCTTATCATGCATATGTCAAAAACAACTTCAAATTTTACCTCACTTTCATGGTTTTCTCTAAAAAATCGCACTTCATTGTGACTTCCCTTAACTAGGCAATTTCATGTTATATCTCTAATGAATCTAATTTTGCATCGTCGAGTTCAATAAAAGCTTCCATGACATTTATTTTCTTTATTTTTTCAAAATTTTTGATGGGGGTGATTTTTCTCCTTTTTTTCTCTTTTTTTTTCGAAAAATAAATATGCTAAAGATAAAGTGCTTAAAGATAAATAAACAATTCTAAAATAACTATGTAAAAGTATGCATTAACATGGAAAAGAGATATGCAATAGCTATAAAAAAAATTTTAAAATATGCTGAAAAATGCTAAAACTATGCAAGTAAGCCTTTCCCCCACCCCATACTTAAAGATTACAGTGTCCTGACTGTATAAGAACTAGGGTTAAGAAAGAAACTTACTAAAAATTCACGAAAATCATGAGTCGAAGACGTCTGCAGGTGAGGTCAATTTTGGCTGGACGAGTCGATATCGACCAGTTTCACTCGATTCCTGTGATTCCAAGCTTCGGGATGATCATGTCTTCGACCATAACTCCTCTAAATCGACCTTTTAGGTCTATATCGAGTATTTTACTCGATTAGGATCTCTTTTTTACGCTCCTTCTTTCCTTAAACTGGTTAGAAAAATAAAACTAATTGTCTTTTACAAGCTCTAGACTTTTCAGTCGCTAGGCCGACTTCTTCCTTTATGCTCTCAAGGCGGCATCTGCAGAGCCCATGTAGCCTGGGCCTCAAATAACACTCCATTCTTATCTCTCAGCTGCATCCCGCCTGGATGGATTTGGTTCAAGTAAAGGGACCCATCCTCTTCGTTTAGAATCTACTCGGGAACCAATGATCTTTTGATTTAGAGACATACACCTTATCTCCTACTTCATAGTTCCTTGGATCATCATTGGATACCCTGCATAAGCGCACATACCAAGGCAAACCACCTCCAAAAAGTGATAAATCCTTAATTGAAATAGAAAAAGAGGAATTCATACCTTGGCTTACCTTCTCTGTCTTTGAGTCTAGTCGATATCGATCATCATTACTCGATAATTCTACGATTCCTCAGATGTTCCTTAATCGATCATCCTCGACACCGCCCACGATCCACTCATAGACCATCTAGACACCTTCCTTAGTACACCAATCCGTCTCACAACCCTCCCTTCAAGAATCCCCCGATCAACTCCTAGCTCGCCCATCCACCTCTAGAACTATCCTAACTGCCTCTACCCATATACAATCTCAAGATCACCTTAATGAAACTAGTTTAGACCTCAGCCAACCACTCTCTTATACTACCCACACACACTACCTGCCTAGAATACCACTTCTCACTAGGACATCTCCCTCAAAATCTCGCCATACTACTCCACTCCTCACCTAAGACCTGCTTGGAGCTTAACTAAACTCACTAGCCACTATCTCCGACCAGTCCCAACTCACTCGGCTCTACCCAAGCTAACGCATCCATCCTGCACACTCTCTCACTCATCTCATGACCAAGAACAAAGACTTCAATCCCTCCGCCACTTTCCGACCTAGCTTACCGAAGAATCTCTCGACTCATGCCCAAGAAGAAGCACCACCACACATATATCCCATAATCTACTCACCAGCAAGTCAGTATACCAAGCACCAAGGCACATCATCATAGAAACAAGTTAGTCATGCAATCATTGCTACCAGTTCAACACATCCGTCATCACACATTCAATTATGTCAGTTCTAGGCCTATCGCACAACATCAATTCCAATTAGTATAGAAGAATCCACGATTTGAATTAAGAATGCTCTTCCTCGTGTCCGCTGGGAGAAACCTGTTCACGACTATCATCCTTGAAGCATATTCGTCCTTTTTGCCATCGGTGACCTTCTTGGGGCCGAGGGGTCAAATGCCCATCACATTTCCACTGCGCCACTCCGGTGCCATTCGGTCGTTTGCCCTTTCTTCCTTATCTCCATTCATAAGGGGATCGCGAGGGGTCAGAGGTTGTGGAGATAGGGGAGGGACAAAGGAGGAAAACACGACTTCTATAAGGATTCAGACATGGACCACGACTAGAGACGACAAGACCAGACAAGATCCCAACCCGAGAGTTACAACGATGCCCTTAGGGTATTCCATGAAGTTATAATTATGGCACGCAAACACATAATAATCACGAATATCATCACATCATTCCACACTAACATGCACCTATCTCGAGAAGTAGCGATCTATGCATTCATAACATGTTCATATCATCCACTTTACACGTTCACAGAAGAAGCTAGCAACCTATCATTTCATTCACTAATCATGCTTGATATACTAAGAACATACATGCATGAACGGACATGGGACATGTGTGGCATAAGTTGCACTAGTTTTAGCAACATCCAAGGACATTATATACATGACTTAACACTCAGTTAGATACACATAAGCAGGTCGTAATATCATGGGGCCAAGGCAAACACGCTAGGAGGTACCTATCGCATCACATACATCCATATTCACATCGTAAGACAAGGACATCACATAGTCATACGAGGGCCTATAAATGGGAGACATATGTCCTACATGATACTAGAATTGCTCATTAAACATGTACACAGTCAACATGGTCTAATTAGGTTGATTTAGCATGCTAGGACAGTCATCTCATATATTAAACATACAACGAGGGTTGACCACACTATCATGGGCCTAATTCATGGGAAGACAATAATCATGGAAGTTCCATACATATGACACATACATATAATAAGAGCAACCATGCAAGATATCACGCAAGTCATGCTGAAATACACCACTATACTATGTCATGCAACCACAAGAATGGCTACGACTATAACCGACAGAATTCTCCAAGGCCATTCACCGACTCATCACCCCGTTTCCCCGTGGGGCACTAGTATGACTCGCTGGGTAGGACACAAGGGCACTCACACTGTTTTCGAGGGGCGAGGGTAGAACTCGTGTTTAGACTCTTGCGGTAAGAAGACATGGTTGGCCATTACGATTATCGAAAGGGATGGCTCCATAAGACAACTCACTTCTATCTCGAAATGATTTAAATCCTCACCCCCACTATCATACTCAAGTAACCCTCACATCTGACATGATTTCCAATGGTAATTAGTTGACCGACCCAAATTTCCCATGGAAGAGCCCAACCTCAGGTACGAGACTCGATAGAAGCATTGATGGTGGGATACGAAACAAGACTCAAAACGGGGAGAGCGGATGCTTCTCGACCCTTGCTAACATGCCTAGATATTTTGATGGGACGGATGACGAAATCGGAATCATCAAGGGGGTTGAGTTATGGAAGGACTATTCAGACAAGACAGGTATTCCAATTACACAAGGTCAAGGTTTCCTCCCGCTATCCCGTTTACACATTCAATACATGATTCTAGTTAAGGCATACCAATTAGTTCGCTATCCTATGCACAATAGCACTCAAAGATTAATATGATCCTCTTCGAGGAGGATCGCCCTCGGGCTCAATTGGATATAATGCATACAATCACAAAGACGATCTATGCCGTCCTTCGAGGGACGGCTGACCGGAGGGGCAAGAACCTCACGGCCTCCTAACTCGACACTCCAACCTCCGTGGTGTTCCTTGGAGTCTTCTAGGCCCATCTGTAAATAAAAGCTAGTATTTTGCCTACCGACCCCCGAGTTCTACATCCATAAGGGAGGTCTATCGCTTTGGTCTCTACCCACGAGATTGTTTCCCCTTTATTCATTTAGGTTTTAAGTCCAATTAAATTCATTTTGCTCTTTAAACATTTACCAAAACCATTTGAAATTATTGGGCGATTTTCAAAGCCATCTTCAACCTATTGTACTCGGATTGCAAAACCTCAGCTCTGATACCACCTTTGTAACGGCCCGGGATTATGATTCCCGAGTTACGTTTCGAGGGATAAAACCCTTCGTTAGGATCTTGCGCCCCGAGTATGTAAATACCAAATATATTTTAGATATCATATAAGTATTATTTTAATTAAAATGTTATTATTTATTTCAATTTGTAAAAATGGGAGAAATATCGTCCTCAAGCACGGGGTCAATTTCAAAATCCTTCCGGCATCAATTTAAATAAAGGATTTTGATGGGATTTGATTTTCGACTTCGAGTTCGAGTATTAATAAAATTAATTAAGCTCCGAGTATCGAAAAATTTAATTAATTCCGTTATCTTGAGATTTGTAATTGAAATTTATTTATTTAAATTGATTTAGTCGGGATTCGATCGGGCGAGCGGGTTTCGAGTCTATTCCGCTATTTTGAATTCTTGCGTTGGGGACCAATTCTACTTTATTTTGTTTTCCTCTCTCTCTCTCTCTCTCTCTCTCTCTCTCTCGGCAGCCCTGCCTTACCTCATAAAACCTGCAATTACACACCCAGCTCACCATGGTCCCCTCTCTTGTCTTCTTTCCCTCCCGATGCAGCCTTGTTGCACCCACACCCACCCTCTTCTTCTCACATTTCTGTATCTGCAGCAGATTTCCCAAACCTCTCCCTCCTCTCTTCTAAAGCTACAGAACCCCCAACAGCTCACCACACTCCCTTGCCCATCCCCTCTTCTGGTCCTCTGTTCGCCGAGCCCACCAAACCACCTCACCAGCTCCTCGTCGTCGCCGCCATCGGACCACCACCACCACAAGGGTCCCCTTGCTTCCCCTGTTTCCATCGAACAACAGCAACACCTCCCTCTAATTCCGAGCAGCTGCATCTCTCTGCCACCCTCTCTTTCTCCTTCTTCTGTCACTGAGCACCACCTTGCCGACACCAGAAGCAGCCAGAAGCCTCAACGGTGCCGCCGAGCCGCGTAACCCCTTCCTTCCCCAGTTTCAATCCGAGAGGTGAGAAACTTTGATTCCCTCTTGTTTCGGCTGGAATTTCCTCGACACTGTGCCTCACCCATCTCTCCTCCCTTCCTAGGCTCGAGCAACGTTCCTACCCCGTCAACCATAGCCAGAGGCCGCCATTGACGTCGGAATTTCCCCGGAAAATCGCCACTGTAAGTCACCTTTTCTCCCTCCTCTTCTCGCGTCGTTTCCTTCATTGTGGTCGGTTAGGTCGGAATCTAGGATCGATCAGATTGGGGGTGGTTGGGTTGAGAACGGAGCTCCACTCGTTAGCTTCTTCTTCTTCTCCTTCCTCCGTCGTCGGCAAGCGAAGCCCGGACTGAGCTTGAAGAAAGGCATCTTCTTTCTCCTATTGGGCTGGGCCTGACCCGGATCCCTCTACCGGGTTATATCATTTTAAACCGGATCCTGCTAGCTTCTCTTTTCTTAATCCGGATTAGGAAAACGGATCGGGTTGGTTTCATTTTAATTGGACGGATCCTTGTCCTTTCCTTTCTTCCGGGTTGGACCCTTTCCCTTGGGCTTGAGCCTGGGTAAGGCTTGGGCCTTTTCTTTTCTCCTTCACTCGGGTGGGCTGGCAATATGGGTGGGTTATTTTAATTTCGGAATTATTTATATGTTAAATGTTATGTTTATATTTATATATTTATATATATATATATACATATATATACTTATATGTTGTATTGATTATTATTTCTGATTTTAGGAAAATATATATATATATGTATTTATATGTTCTGGGATTATTAATATTTACATTTAAGAGGGTTTTAAAAGTGATATTAATTGATATGGGGTTATAAATATATTTATGGTTATTATTTTGAGACTTTATCGATAGTAAGTGTTAAATTTTTTGGATATTATTATTATTTTGGGATTTGGTTATAAATATAGTATTATGGAAAATTAATTGTTATATATTGTTTATTGTTTTAAAATAATATTGATTGGGTTATTTAATTGATGCATTTTATGAGGATTTAAACATGTTAGTTAGGAATTTTAAAGCGAGTTGATGGTTTTGAATTATAATAATGATTTATGATCATAGGTTATTGTGATGATTTAATATTGGAATTTATTTATAATGTTTTGAAATAAGAAGCATGCCGGAATGATTTCTATAATATGATTTTGGGAAATTGGTTTTAAGGCCCAAGTGTTTAATGTCGGGATTTGGATAAACGATTTTAAAATGATTGTTTGATTTCTAAGTTGAGTTATTTGAGAGATTGTTTTGGAAATGATGAGATGATGAGATGAGATGAACATGAAATGAGATATGGATTGGGATGAGATAAGATGGAATAATCTGAAATAAGATGTGAGAAGAGATGTATGGTAGTTAGGGGCGCCTTATGTGAATTTGTTAGACATTGCTTGCTATTGGTGACTCGTTACTTGGATTCTGCTTCTGCCTTGTTCTCTGCTGTTCGGCTTATTCAGGTAAGTTCCTTTATGGGCTTACTCAGATTCGAAAGAGATTACCTGCTTGTGAATATATGACATACTAGGTGTTGCACAAGCATTAAAGCATGCCATGTAGTATCATGCTAGGATTGCACTTGTGATTGAGCATTCTATTTCTTTATACGTATGTAACAAAACGGTCGTTATCTGTGATAGTCCTAGAGTCTCTGTTAGGGTCATAGGGTAGCCCAGCCCCATCGAGTGCCCTGAGTCTATCGAGTCGATATGATATGATATGATAGCCCAGCATCATCGGGCAAGAGACGAGATGATATGATATGATATGATATGATGATACCGTGGGTGAGTGCACCACCACGAGGATATTGCTATGCTATATCACCGAACTGGCCAATCTCTACACTAACGGGAAGGGCTGCAGAGGTAGGAGAGAGACATGGCACTTGGCATTCTTTGGGCGCCTTTACAGTTCTTTTTTCGCATATTGCAAAATAGGACCATGTTAGTTTGATTTAATTTCTGCATCTGCATCATCTTTATATTAGCGTATGTGTATATTTGCTTGCGGGACAGGGTGTGTTGGGGCCTCGGTCTGATCCCACTCGCACCAATTGTTTTTAGGTTTGATTGCTCCCTGTCTCTATGGCGTGGGAAAGTCCCCCGGGAGATTGCAAAGAAATCTGTCTGACCCTGCTAATTTGGCTATATGACTTTAGAATTTATGTTTGGTTTTGATCCGGCTCTGCCGTGGCTTTTGTATCTAAACCGTACTTCCGCTTTGCTTTCATTAAATTGAATTTCTGAGACTTCGACTGATTAGAGGTTTGAAACCTCGATCCGTACCTGAATTGCAACATCCGAACGAAGGTATCCGACCTTCAAAACGTATCCCGGATATTTATATCCGGGCCGTTACAAAGTTGGTATCAGACCCAGGTTGTGCAATTCGGGTTCACAAGGGTCGGGTGTATGTTTTGGAAAATCGCCCATGAATTTCAAAAGATTTGAAAGCGTTTTAAAGGGGCAAAATGAACTTAATACGTCTAACTCAATTGGACTAAATATAAACGTGGCTTATGATAAAAGAGGAGAACCAACTAATAAGGGATCGAGTGGGTAGAAAAGGCGCTAGACCATCCCTAATGGATGTAGTCGGGAATGGGTAGGCGAAATACTAGCTTGTTCTTTACAAATGGGTCGGGAAGATTCCAAGGAGGTCGTTATAATTGCCATTAACTAATTCTATGATGAGTGCTTGATATGCTAAAGATTGATTGATATGTCCTAACTGTTTAATGAATATTGAACAATTTGTGCGAACGGGATAGCGGGAGTACCCTTCTTCTTATATGGTTAAGCTCAGCTTTTGTGGAACCGCCCCTTTCCTTATGGACCCTTTTGACAATTCAATCGAGTCCTCCCTTCGAATATCAGTCTTCCACGGAAATTGGGTTGGTAAACACATGGTGTCAGGAATCATGATTGAATATAGAGGTTGTCCGAGAGAGTATTGGAAGACGGTCCTTGATGAAATTCCGAGTTAGAGAGTGAGATGTTTACAAGGTTGTCCTTATCAATTCTTATGACGATCCATCAGTGTCCTCTTGTCACGAAAAATTCATATCCGAGTCCCACGGGAAAGATGGGTAATGATTCAGTTGGGAAGAGTCAATGTTGCTCTTATGGATCTCTATGGGGTTATCTTAATTGCTCTGTCCATTATTGTGTGATACTATGTGGTGCTACTCCTTGAACTACAATTGATCCTTAGTGTGAAGTTGTGCTTATGTGTCTTAATGTTCATAATGACTATTGTATAGGTTTAAGCTACATTTATCATATCCATATCATCCCGACATGATCTACTTAGTATATTGCATTGTCATACTAGAGCACGAATAAATATGTCATATGCTAGGATGTCGTCTAATTGATGTCCTTCCTGTGAATAGGTTCATGATAGTGTGATAGTTCGATTCTAGTATCATGATAGAGTGAATCCCTTACTTGATGGATACATGTTATAATTTCATGTCGACATGCCTTGTATGCTACGTAATCCTCAGTACCTATTATGATGATGATCCTTAATGTAAATCCGTGGTTGTATGACACCCTGTATCCATGCTGGTCATATTGCTTAAGTCTCGTGTTGTGTCTTACCCTCTATCATGATTGTATGTTGTTATAGCATGTTTACTTGGCATATTGATCGTATGATTGATCGAAAACATGAACCACATGATATGAGCCTATATGATTCTTGCTTCTTCTGAATTACGTCCATGATAGTGTGATCTACTCTACTTTATATGAATGCCTCATAAGATGTGCTCTTTAACATGCTAGCCGATGATGCCTCGATGCTTATCATTCATCTTGTGACAAGAATCTATAGCATGCACACCTATTTTGTATTCCTCAGATTAACTATTGTTGATGATTTTGGAAATGAGTATTGTTATGTGTTAATTGCGCTAAGGTGAGAATATGTTAGAGTAAGTGAGTCTTGACAAACACATGTTTTATCCCAGTATGCATTAATTTGAACTCATTTCCCCATATTCTAGTCGTGTTGACATTACTTAGACTTGCACTATACCTCGCTACACTTCCTCTCCTGTTTCTGTATTATTGGAATGTGATTGAATTGAAGTCTTGCTTAGTGCCGAGTAATCGATCAAGTGCATGTATGTACCACATGTTATATTGAGCCATTAGTAACGTGTAGGATCCTTGGTTATGACTTACGTACATTTATGCCTTGCCTACCTTATTGTCGATTCTCTCTCGAGCTAGGCCCCTGATAGTGTGACTCTTCCCTTTTCTCTCATCTTAAAATGTTCCACTCGCCCCGATTAAATTGATGTTGAATTCGATGATCAACTTGCCTTCCGTGATGATTAATTCTAGCATGTTCACATGTTCTCGCTCGGTGGTATCCCTCTATTACTCTATGATATTCTCTTGTGCTTGCATGAATGTATGACTTGACACCTCACATGATCACCCACCACCCTATATTATGATTTTGCATATGCATGACGCATGAATGTCGGAATGAATCTAGTTGAATCACTTTAGTTGTACTCCTATTCGATATGTGCTATTAGTATCATGTAAGACTTATGATTTCCAATATAACTCCCTTGGAGGTGACTTGCCATACTTATTCTATTACGAGAATATGCTTGTCCTATAGTGTGATAGTTGTTATTCCATTTTATGTGCACTATAATAGCTGTTCCTAGCCTACTTATAATCTATTGCTGGTGATGTCCTCCTTGTTACTCCCTGTAAAGATGTCTCATGCCCTATGAACATTATGTCGAACTCTTTTAGATGACTCTCGACTATGCCCATGTCTTATCACGTACCACTAGCATCATGATGGATCTGTGCTCTCTAAATGTATCTTGTTGCATGATTACGTGCCGTTCTTAACCTATTATATGATCATTGCTGCCGGAGGTGATAATTACTATGCTGCTCTTATGTGTTCTAGTATGATGTTTCATCTAATTATTATAAAATACCTTGCCATGATCTCCTTGGACTCAATTGTTGATGTGTATACCATGTTCCTACATTGTTCATATACATGATGCTCGTTATCTTCATTAAATTCCGCGTGACTTCGAATCGTACATGATTATTGTTGGCTCCGCATAGCTTGCCTAGGTTGCTAGACTCATCTGCATCCATGGAATACTAGAATGTTAGCTTGTTTCACAAACATTAGCGTAGGACTTGATTGTGTCCTTGATATGAATACGAATGTGCCCCCGAGATAGGTACATGTTAGTGTGGATTGATGTGATTGATATGCTCCATAATGAATTCGTGCGTGTTGTCACAATTGTAACCTAATAGACTTTCTTAAGGGCATCGTTACTATTACTGGGTCGGAGTCTTGTCTCTAGTCATGTCATCTTTAGCTTTGGTCCATTTTGTCTCCAAGAGAAACATTGGGTCGTTCGCTCTTGTCACTCCCCTATCTCCGCTAACTTGAACTCCTACGCGATACATTGGACGAGCGACCACATGGAAAAGGGAACGGGAAGTTGAATAACGATAGAGCAGCGCAGCGGAAGCGTGGGCCCATAACCCACGGGCCTCAGGATCGACGATGTCGATGGAACAAGCTTGATTCGAGGTTTGTAATTGTTGAGTACGATATGACTTGCAGGTGGGAGCGTCCTCCATTCGAATTGCTAACCCTTTCTGAACTTGTTGATGGTGTACTGCACTGACTTGATGTGGGAAATTGCGTGTTGATGTGATGACTTGGTAATGAGTATTGCCTGAATATCCGTTGTCTATGATGATATGATTCGATGCCTTACAATCCTAATGTGCCTTGATGACTTAATGTGATGCTACTCTGAGATGCCAAGCATGATCTAAATTCCTTGCCTATAAAAGTACGAACTGCAAATGTTGTGAAACCTGGATTGTTTATCTGTTAAGGTTCTGATGAAACTTGCTAGTTTGAATTGACTTTATTCATATGTGGTGTTATGTGATAAATTTTGAGCATGACGGTAAATTAAGACTTGTGATACATGTTGCAATATCTAATGATGAACTAATGATTATATTTAATATAAATGCTAGTTGATATGATGTAGTCCTTATGTGCAATAATGTCCATGATTGCTTCTTCTTTAAATATGTGAGTGAGGTCCTTTTGGTAGAGCGGTCAGAGAGTGGAGAAAGGTTTTGAGTGATTAGAATGATCGACGGTTGTAAGGGGAAAGTTGCCGAAGAGGGGTGTTGACTTAGGTTGGACCGAGTGAGTTCGGGAATTATAAGAGGCAATGCTTGGTGGTTTCGATGAACTCTTAGGTGAATCTTGGGGAAGGGGTATGGTTAGGATAGGCTGGTTAAGTAGTGACCGATAAAATTTTATTGAAGATGCATGGTTAGAAGGGTTCTACGTTGTGATACCTTGGGAAGAGTGAGAAATGTAAGGAATGACCTTGGGGTATTGGTATCATAGAGTGAGAGTGTACTTGGATGTGAAAACAGAGATGGGGGTTGGAGTCTTAGAGGTGGATTGTTAGTGAGAGTGCTTGGCGGGAAGAGGTGTGAGATTAAAGGTCGGAATGAATTGGGGTTTCTTCTGTGGGATGTTATCCGAGTTGGTGAATCTAGATGAAAGTTGGTCTTGGCTTGAGAGTTGGAGACGAGCAGGCGGGGTTGCGTTTTATTATAACTGATATGTTGTGCAAAACTTTCTTGATTATGTGATTATGATCCGACATGATGTTAGATAGCGACCATGATGAACCTGATATGGCTTGATATTACATGTTGATATGCAATATTTAAATCTAGTTGGCAGTGACAAGTATTATCATGAAATAACGATGCATTGCTATCCTACTATGTTGTTCTAGAAGCATGTTGAGATGTGTTGTATGAATCATGAAATAATGATATGTTGCTATTTGAGAGCATGATGTTATATTATGATCAGGAGATGTTAAATGATGAATATTGAATTGGATCGTGAATATGACTTATATATATGTATGAGGTAATGGTGCGTGATTGCTAAGTGCTCGTTATATGACATTGTATGAGTTGAGATGATGTTTTGTGGGTATGCGGATATTTTGGTGATTGATATATATTGATTGACCTTCCCCTCTGCTGAATCCTAATAGCTTGACCTTGTTGTGTTGATGTGTTGAGAATGGGCTTTGGTTCGTTGATTCTATGATGAGAGATACTTTTATGACTTCTGGTGTGATGTTGAGACGTTGTTATGATTTTGTTATGTCGTTGAGATGCATATTACGACCTTTAGTATGATATGGAATGTTGATGTGACCTTGTGGCACTACGTTGGTATATGCTGAAACTTGTCGTGTGATGTGTTGATTGGAGATTGGATGGGTATACAGTTATGCATTTCTTATGGCTTTTGCATCTTGCTTGGATTGAGACTGATAGATTGATTTGATTTTGGAACCTAGGAAGAGAATATGGGATTAGCCCTTAGAGGTGGATGATTCCACCTCCTACCTTCTAAATTTGATTGATTTGTTGCAAGAAGCGGATTTGGTTTTGGGAGATTTTGACGAAATCTTGATTGAAAGGATTTGACTTGTTTTGGTGTAAAGTTGTTTGATTAAACATCGGATTTGAAGATTTTGAGCGGTTTTAAAAATGGCCAACTTGGGGTTTTAAATGAGTTGAGAGTTTCAATGATTTGAATGACAATCTTTCCATTTACAAAACGCTTTGAGGATTTACGAACTGGATTTACATTATAGACGTCTCACGAAGTGGATACAAGCATTTTATAGGGGCGCTTATAAACTGCTTGCTAAGACCTAGTCGGGATGCTATAATACTTTTAGAGTTGTGGTACTTCCGAAAAGTCGGAGTGAGGATGTGATAAGGGCGCTTATTACACACTTGACAAGACCAATTGGAGATATCACGAACGTGACTAGGATGTTGTGAGAATCCCGGAAGACGCAACCGAGACGATTACAAGATCCTTGGACATGGTCCTCGGACTCACCGATTTCAAACTCCTTCCCGTTGCTTTAAAATGATTTTAGTCTCGGGGACGAGACTTGTTTTTAGAGGTGGATAAATGTAAAGACCAAATATATTTTGGATATCATATTATTATTATTTTAATTAAAATGTTATTATTTATTTCAATTCTGGATCTACTTTATTTTGTTTTCCTCTCTCTCTCTCTCTCTCTCTCTCTCGGCAGCCCTGCCTTACCTCACAAAACCTACAATTACACACCCAGCTCACCATGGTCCCCTCTCTTGTCTTCTTTCCCTCCCGATGCAGCCTTGTTGCACCCACACCCACCCTCTTCTTCTCACATTTCTGTATCTGCAGCAGATTTCCCAAACCTCTCCCTCCTCTCTTCTAAAGCTGCAGAACCCCCAACAGCTCACCACACTCCCTTGCTCATCCCCTCTTCTGGTCCTCTGTTCGTCGAGCCCACCAAACCACCTCACCAGCTCCTCGTCGTCGCCGCCATCGGATCACCACCACCACAAGGGTCCCCTTGCTTCCCTTGATTCCATCGAACAGCAGCAACACCTCCCTCTAATTCCGAGCAGTTGCATCTCTCCGCCACCCTCTCTTTCTCCTTCGTCTGTCACTAAGCACCACCTTGCCAACGCCAGAAGCAACCAGGAGCCTCAACGGCGCCGTCGAGCCGCGTAACCTCTTCCTTCCCCTGTTCCAATCCGAGAGGTGAGAAACTTCAATTCCCTCTTGTTTCGGCTGGAATCTCCTCGACACTGTGCCTCACCCATCTCTCCTCCCTTCCTAGGCTCGAGCAACGTTCCTACCCCGTCAACCATAGCCAGAGGCCGCCATTGACGTCGGAATTTCCCCGAAAAATCGCCACTGTAAGTCACCTTTTCTCCCTCCTCTTCTCTCGTCGTTTCCTTCATTGTGGTCGGGTTTAGGTCGGAATCTAGGATCGATCAGATTGGGGGTAGTTGGGTTGAGAACGGAGCTCCGCTGGTTAGCTTCTTCTTCTTCTCCTTCCTCCGTCGTCGGCAAGCGAAGCCCGGACTGAGCTTGAAGAAAGGCATCTCCTTTCTCCCATTGGGCTGGGTCTGACCCGGATCCCTCTACCGGGTTATATCATTTTAAACCGGATCCTGCTAGCTTCTCTTTTCTGAATCCGAATTGGGAAAACGGATCGGGTTGGTTTCATTTTAATTGGACGGATCCTTGTCCTTTCCTTTCTTCCGGGTTGGACCCTTTCCCTTGGGCTTGAGCTTGGGTAAGGCTTGGGCCTTTTCTTTTCTCCTTCACTCGGGTGGGCTGGCAATATGGGTGGGTTATTTTAATTTCGGAATTATTTATATGTTAAATGTTATGTTTATATTTATATATATATATATATATATATATATATATATATATATATATATATATATATATATATACACATATATATACTTATATGTTGTATTGATTATTATTTCTGATTTTAGGAAAATATATATATATATGTATTTATATGTTCTGGGATTATTAATATTTACATTTAAGAGGGTTTTAAAAGTGATATTAATTGATATGGGGTTATAAATATATTTATGGTTATTATTTTGAGACTTTATCGATAGTAAGTGTTAAATTATTTGGATATTATTATTATTTTGGAATTTGGTTATAAATATAGTTTTATGGAAAATTAATTGTTATATATTGTTTATTGTTTTAGAATAATATTGATTGGGTTATTTAATTGATGCATTTTATGAGGATTTAAACATGTGAGTTAGGAATTTTAAAGCGAATTGATGGTTTTGAATTATAATAATGATTTATGATCATAGGTTATTGTGATGATTTAATATTGGAATTTATTTATAATGTTTTGAAATAAGAAGCATGCCGGAATGATTTATATAATATGATTTTGGGAAATTGGTTTTAAGGCCCAAGTGTTTAATGTCGGGATTTGGATAAACGATTTTAAAAGGATTGTTTGATTTCTAAGTTGAGTTCTTTGAGAGATTGTTTTGGAAATGATGAGATGATGAGATGAGATGAACATGAAATGAGATATGGATTGGGATGAGATAAGATGGAATAATTTGAAATAAGATATGAGAAGAGATGTATGGTAGTTAGGGGCGCCTTGTGTGAATTAGTTAGACTTATGCATTTATATGTTATTAGGTGATTGTGACATGTTGGACATTGCTTGCTATTGATGACTCGTTACTTGGATTCTGCTTCTGCCTTGTTCTCTGCTGTTCGGCTTATTCAGGTAAGTTCCTTTATGGGCTTACTCAGATTCGAAAGAGATTACCTGCTTGTGAATATATGACATACTAGGTGTTGCATAAGCATTAAAGCATGCCATGTAGTATAATTCTAGGATTGCACTTGTGATTGAGCATTCTATTTCATTATGCGTATGTAACAGAACGGCCGTTATCTGTGATAGTCCTAGAGTCTCTTTTAGGGTCATAGGGTAGCCCAGCCCCATCGGGTGCCCTGAGTCTATCGAGTCGATATGATATGATAGGATATGATAGCCCAGCACCATCGGGCAAGAGACGATATGATATGATATGATATGATATGATATGATATGATATGATATGATATGATATGATATGATATGATATGATATGATATGATATGATATGATATGATATGATATGATATGATATGATATGATATGATATGATATGATATGATATGATATGATGATACCGTGGGTGAGTGCACCAACACGAGGATATTGCTATGCTATAGCACCAAACTGGCCAGTCTCTGCACTAACGGGAAGGGGTGCAGAGGTAGGAGAGGGACATGCCACTTGGGATTCTTTAGGCGCCTTTACAGTTTTTTTTTCGCATATTGCAAAATAGGACCATGTTAGTGTGATTTAATTTCCGCATCTGCATCATCTTTATATTAGCGTATGTGTATATTTGCTTGCGGGACAAGGTATGTTGGGGCCTCGGTTTGATCCCGCTCGCACCAATTGTTTTTAGGTTTGATTGCTCCCTGTCTTTATGGCGTGGGAAAGTCCCCCAGGCGATTGCAAAGAAATCTGTCTGACCCTGCTAATTTGGCTATATGACTTTAGAATTTATGTTTGGTTTTGACCCGGCTCTGCCGTGGCTTTTGTATCTAAACCGTACTTCCGCTTTGCTTTCGTTAAATTGAATTTCTAAGACTTCGACTGATTAGAGGTTTGAAACCTCGACCCGTACCTGAATTGCAACATCCGAACGAAGGTATCCGAACTTCGAAACGTATCCCGGATATTTATATCCGGGCCGTTACAGAGTACAGGTTGAAGGTTTGAAATCAAGGATTTGTAGTTTAAAGCGGGATTTCGCACCCAAATACGGAAGGTCTGCTGGAGACCCCGGGGTAACCCCTGTACCTGTCCTAAGTCTACAAAGCGGAAAATCTTTTATCATGCAAAGGACATAAATTCTGAAACGATACAACCAGTGTCGCGGCAGAGCCGGATCAAAACAGAGTATAATTACGAAGAAATCCCAAAAGTGTGAATCTGGTGAAGTCATGGTTCAAACACTCACTCTCCGCCCTATGAATGGACCCCGTCATAACAGCAGAAAATCAAGCAGTAGATCGGGTACCTGAAACTATACCACCAAGTCAGGCCAAGAGTTCGCCTGCGGGTCCTCTGACCGCGCTGAGGACATATAATACGCCTATACCTAGAATAAAGGATGCCTTCATGCAATACTGGAATATTAACCACACTATCATGCTCCTAATTCATATATGCAGAATATGAAGTAATGCCTTAACAAAGAATACCAAGTGGTATATCCCTCTTCTACCACCACCCCCTTCCAGATAGGGTGGAGACTGGCCAGTTCGATGCTATAGCATATCACATCTCATCATCATATCGTATCTCATGCTCATCTTGTATCTCATGATATATATATATATATATATATATATATATATAAATGACTCAAGGAGGACAACGCCCGATGAAGCTGGGCTGCCCTATGACCTTAACAACGACTCTAGGACTCACAGATAACGGTTGTTCTGTATTCAAACGCATACAAAATAAGAATGCTCATTCATAAGTGCATGTCCTAAGCATGATACTACATGGCATGCTTTTATGCATATGCAACACCTACATACTATATGACACATCAGGCAGGAGGCCCTGGTTACTAAGTAAGCCCCGGAGGACTTACATGGAGAGGCGCAGAATCCAAACAATAATCAGCAATGGCAAGCAATCCAACAGATCAAAGATCACCTAGTAATCCCATAAATAACATAATAAGTCTAAGACTAATTTACGCAAGGCACACAAGCCACATATGAACATATAAGATACACATAAATGTGATAACTTGACTGTCTCATCATTATTAACATTATCATCTCATCTTCAGTTCTCATCTCGTCTTATCATAACTTGTCAACTCATCAGTTTAAAAATAACCTCCATATATATATATATTACTTAGCCAAATTCGCATATTATTATTTCATACTCATACTTTCCATAAGGATATATTATTATCATCATCATCATCATTGGTAACCAACATTTAACCCCTTATAATAAACCACCACAAGTCATGCTATTAGTCACACATATCATGTCGTTAGTCAAATGATCATATCATCATGTTAGTCCGTCACCGAACAAGTATAAATCCCCAAGTTAGTTCCAAAACCGTTTTGAAATCCGGATCAACCAGTTAAGAATTCCAACCCTTGAAAATACTCACAAAATTCCTTTTTAATTATTTACTAAATCATTTTCCAACCTTGAAATTATTTTCTAAATTTCTTTTTAAAACTTCAAGTCTCACATAATATATTTTAAATCCTAATTGATATTATATAATATTTTAATAGCATTTATTAAATACTTTCGAAAAAAATATTCCCAAATCCTTTAAAATCCCAACCGTTTCTATTTAATGAAACCGACCCTCTATAAAATCTCTGAAATAATATTTTATATTTAAATCTTTAAATAATATTATAATATTTTAAGTACAGTTAAATAATCAAATAATTAAACGAATAAACCCAAACCGGATCAAACTCATTCAAACCCAACCGAACCAAACCGAACCGAACCCGTAAATAATAACCCCAACTGGTTTAGTATTAAAGCAAAATTTCTAAAGGCAAGGGGGCCCACATGAGCAACGTCATTCTTCATCTTCTTCCCAAATTCGAAACGGAGAGAGCCCCCCTGGTGCCAAGCTCTGCTCGTCCTCGCTCCCGCCGGCGACCGGAGCGCCTCCTCTCGGCCTCCCAAGTCATCCTCGTCGTCTCCAGCCTCGCCTTGGCCTCCCGCTCGATCGGACACGCCCAGCTCGCAGCTCACTCTCGACACTCACTCGCGCTCTCGCCCCTCACGCCGACCGAGCTCCGACGATCGTCGGAGCTCTCGACCTCACCCGATCATCCCGCACTCAGCTCACGCACACTCTAGACTAGTCTAAGTATCGAAAAAGACTCAGAAACGAATCGAGACGAGGATAAATTCGGAGCTCACCGAGATGGATTTTTCGCGACTTCGGAGCTCTCGATCGGAGTTCTGGGCATCGTTGGTGGCTCACGATGGCTTGTCGGACCTACACCGGATGTGGGTGAGTGTGATGGTGAAGACCGCAAGAAAAATTCCAATAACGAAGGAGGGACGTTTACCGGAAGTTAGCTTCGCGATTGATCGAAGATTAGAAAGGAATGGGCTGCGGTGGCTCCGTGGCGGCTCCGGTGGTGTCCATTGTTGCTGCTGGTGGCGCCGAGGGATGCTGCGGCTGCTCTTGTGGCTCCGAGGAGGGGTCGAAGATAAAAAGAGATTGGTGGTGGTGATCGGAGAAGAGAAGCGGGAAGGAGGTGATGGTTACGATGCGTGATGATGGTGGTGGTGTTTGGATGGTGATAGGGTGACGAGACCAGGTGGTAGGTGGTGAGTGAAGATGATGATGGTGGTGATGCGTGGGAATGAGATCGGGAAGGTGATGGAGTAGGAGAGCCGAAGGGAGTGGTAGGGGAGGTGATGGTGAATGAAGAATAAAGAATGATGGGGTAAGGTGGGTTTGAAAGGGTAAGGTGAGTGATGGGACTGGGTGAGATATTACGTGTGAGATTGGTTAAAACCAATACCCGGAAACAAATCCCGAATACGAGAATTTTGAACCCCGAAATTAGTTTCCGAATGTTAGTTTCCCCGAATTTCGCTTACTCGATCAATTAGATTTTTAAAATCGAAAAGGATATCGCCATCCGATAATTATTTTAAATTTTCGAGATAAAAGGATGGAAATTATTCGTCAAATTTTATATTCCGGTCGGAATCCGCTAAACGAGTTTTAAAACCGATTTAATTTCATTTTTACTTCTCTTTTTCCGACAAAATTAGGATTTAAAAATCCGAGCCTTTACAATATATATATATATATATATATATATATATATATATATATATATATATATATATATATATATATATATATATATATATATAAAGTCATATTCATACTTTAATCATCATATCCTACTTTCATATTTAGTACATATTCATAATCAGGCTTATCCAGCTTATAATATGACATCATAATCTCACATCGTAATTCACGTACAACACATCTCATAATTCATATTTAACAATTTCATTGATATCATATAAAAACACATAGTAACATATAACACATCATAACAATATCACACATCCTAATCTGCATTTAACACTCATATAAGCTATCAAATTATCCAACAAGTTATATCCCAAAACTTTCTTAAAACCTCAAGCTAGCTTAAATCATTATTCAAATAATCCTCTTAAATCATACTCGGCCCAAAATCCATTTATAAAAATCATTACTCTTTAAATTAACTTACTCTATTATTTTATCAAAACAATCCGACAAAGTTAGGGAAATTCCAAAATTCCTCTTTAAAGTTATTAAATCAATTTTCGACTTTTGAAAATATTTTCCAATTCCCTTTTCAATTCAACTCCAATAATTTATTATAAATGTAAAGACCAAATATATTTTAGATATCATATTAGTATTATTTTAATTAAAATATTATTATTTATTTCAATTTATAAAAATGGGAGAAAAAAATCGTCCTCGAGCACGACTTCAAAATTTAAAATCATTCCGGCATCAATTTAAATTAGGATTTTTGACGGGGTTTGATTTTCGACTTCGAGTCCGAGTATTAATAAAATTTAATTAAGCTCCGAATTGATTGAATTATTTAATTCCGCTATATTAAGTTTAGTAATGGAAATTTTGATTTAAAATTTGATTTAGTCGGGATTCGATCGGGCGAGCGGGTTTTGAGTCTTTTCCGCTAATTTTGGATTGGTATTGTGGTAATCCTATTTTTTTTCCTTTTCTTTATTCTCTCCTCTCCCTCCCTCTCTCTCTCCCTCTCTCTCTCTCCCGGGTTCCTGTTACATAGGGCTGGTCCCCCCTCTCCTTGCCTTCCTCCCTGTACAGCTGCGGCCTTGTTGCACCTACACCCCACCCTCTTCTCCTCACATTTCTGCATCTGCATCAGAAACCCATTCTCCTCCCTCTCTCACCCTCATCCTCTCCTCCTCCTTTTCTGTATGCAGAGAGCATTGGGCTCCAAAAGACACCCCATTGCCCCACCTTCTTTCACCACCACCCATCCACCATCTCCTCTGTTTTGAAGCTCCGAGCATCGAGCACCCAACTCTGAGCTAGCAGCAACGTCAGCCTCCACCTCACCACCCACAGCAACCAGCCACCACCACCACGCCGCCGGCACCACCGAGAGCACACCACAGCCCTTCCCCTTGCTCCCCTGTTTTGTCGAGCATCAACATCAGCTTCCACTCCCCTCCTCGACGCCTCCGTACAACAACGAGCAACCCAGGAGCCGCCGGAGGAGCCCACAGCCGAGCCAGGAGCAGTCGGAGCCGAAAACCGACCACCTTCACCCCTGTTTCCGTTAAGGCTCGAACCACCTCGGATACTGGATCCTTGGAGCTTGACCGGCCATCGGAGCACCTCGGAGTTGAAGATGCACGTGATCGGTAATCTCTCCCTCCTCCCTTTCTCCTTGTCATCGCTTTCTCCTTTTTGGGCCGATGGTGGTCGGAATTTCATTCCGACCTCCGTGGTGGAAGGCGGAGGCCAATGGGACGCCGAAGGCCGGGAAACCCCCCTCCCTCCTCTTCCGTCGCTCCCCGCTTCTCCTCGGTTGGCCAGAGGTAGGAGACACGCCTGCCCCTTCTAATTTGTTGGGCTGGGCCGGGTTTGTTTTTGTTCATATGGGTTATATCATATCTTTCATCCGGATTCCCCCCCCCCCCCTCCCTTTTCTTGTGGTATCCGGATAGGGTATCCGGATTTGGGTTTTCGGGCTGGGTTTTGGTAACGGGTTATGGGCTGGATGGGTAACGATTTGGGATGGGTTATATCCGATTGGGCTGTATTCTATTTCTGATTTGGCTATGTATATATTGGGTTATATATATATGGGGGTTTTTGTTTTTATTTATTATTTCGGCAATGTTATATATATATGTGTAGATGTTATATGTTTTATTCTTCTGATTTTGGAAAATGATTATATATTTATATGTTCTGAAATTATTAATATTTATATATTTATTGATATGGAGTTATAAATATATTTTTGGTTTGTTTTAAGAAGATATGGATAGTAAGTGTTAAATTATTTGAATATTAATATTACTTTGGGATTGATTATAATTATAAACTTTAGAAAATTTATCGTTATATATTATTTATTGTTTTAAAATAATATTGATTGGATTATTTAATTGATGCATTTTTTGAGGATTTAACTATGTGAGTTAGGAATTTTAAGCGAATTGTTGGTTTTGAATTATAAATATGAATTGTGAGCATAAAATTATTTTGATGGTTTAATATTGAAACTTATTTTATGTTTTTGAAATAAGAAACATGCCGGAATTATTTTATAACATGATTTTGGGAAATTGGTTTAAGACTTAAATGTTTAATGTCGGAATTTGGCTAAGTATGAATTGAGAAATTATTTTGAACATGATTTGACTTAATTTTGGATTTAAGATTTCGGAAAATGATTTTACTATCGGTCGGTTTTGAGGATGTTGAGAACTTGGGTTCGTATGTATGAATGTTGGTCTGGTAGCTTATGGAAATGACTTGATGATAGGTGTGTATTACTTTTGGATTGCTTTGGACTTGCATTTGGGCCCTTGCTTGTGTTATCTTGCTGTTCTGCATCAACAGGTAAGTATCCTACGGGACTTACTCAGTAACCTGGACCTCCTGCCTGATGTGTCATGTAATGTGTAGTTTTGTTGCATATTAAAGCATGCCATGTAGTATCATGCTAGGATTGCATTGAACTGAGCATGTGTTTACTTTGTGTGTTTGAAACAGAACAGCCGTTATCTGTGATAGTCCTAGAGTCTTTGCTAGGGTCATAGGGTAGCCTAGCCCCATCGGGTGCCCTGAGTCTATCGAGTCGATATGAGCATGAAATGATAGCCCAGCACCATCGGGCAAGATTTACGTATTTTTTTTATATATGTTATGATGATACCGTGGGTGAGTGCACCACCACGAGGATATGTTATGCTATAGCAACGAACTGGCCAGTCTCTGCACTAACGGGAAGGGGTGCAGAGGTAGGAGAGGGATATGCCACTTGGCATTGTCTTGGGCCCTTTACAGTTCTTTTCCGCATATTATATATACTAGGGGCATGATAGTGTGATTTAAATCTTGTACCGCATTAATAATCTTTTATTTAGGCATACGCATGTTATGTGGCCTCAGCGCGGTCAGAGGACCCGCAGGCGATCACCAGGCCTGACTTCGTGGATAGTGTTAGGTACCGCTCTTGTTGCTCCATGCTTCTGTGACGGGGAAATCTTTTGGCGAATCGAAGAATCCGGCTAATATATTCTAACTTGACAAATGGCAATCACCCACTTTGTTCGGTTTCGACCCGGCTCTGCCGTGGCTTTTGTATCTAAATCATATTTCCGCTTTACTTTCGTTAAACTGAATTTATGAAACTTCGACTTATTAGAGGTTTGAAACCTCGACCCGTACCTGAATTGCAACATCCGAACGAAGGTATCCGACCTTCGAAACGTATCCCGGATATTTATATCCGGGTCGTTACAAAGTTGGTATCAGAGCCAGGTTGTGCAATTCGGGTACGCTAGGGTCGAGTGTATGTTTTGGAAAACTGCTCATGGATTTCGAAAGATTTGAAAGCGTTTTAAAGGGGCAAAATGAACTTAAGATGCCTAACTCAATTGGACTAAAAACGAACTTGGCTTATGATAAAAGAGGAGAACCAACTAATAAGGGATCAAGTGGGTAGAAAAGGCGCTAGATCATCCCTATTGGATGTAGTCGGGAATGGGTAGGCGAAATACTTGCTTGTTCTTTACAGATGGGCCGGGAAGACTCCAAGGAGATCATTGTAATTGCCATTGACTGATTCTATGTTGAGTGTTTGATATGCTAAAGTTTGATTGGTATGTCCTAACTATTTGATGAATATTGAATGATCTGTGCGAACGAGATAGCGGGAGTACCCTTATTTCCCCTATGGTTAAGCCAGCTTGTGTGAAAAAGTCCCTCCACTATATTGACCTCTTGACGGTTCTATCGAGTCTCCCCCGGATGTCAGTGTCCTCCACGGGGAATTGGGTTGGTAAACACATTATTTCGGGAATCATGATTGAATGTAAGGGTTGTCCGGGAGAGTATTGGAAGACGGTCCTTGATGTAATCCCGAGTTAGAGAGTGAGATGTTTACGAGGCTGTCCTTATCAATTCTTATGACGATCCATCAGTGTCTTCTTGTCACGGACAATTCGCATCCGAGTCCCACGGGAAAGATGGGTAATGAGTCAGTTGGTAAGAGTCAATGTTGCTCTTGTGGACCTCTATCGGGTTATCTTGATTGCTCTGTCCATTATTGCGTGATACTATATGGTACTACACCTTGACCTACAATTGATCCTTAGTGTGAAGTTGTACTTACGTGCCTTAATGTTCATAATGACTATCGTATAGGTTTGAGCTACATTTAGCATATCTATATCATCCCGACATGATCTACTTAGTATATTGCATTGTCATACTAGAGCACGAATAAATATGTCATATGCTAGGATGTCGTCTAATTGATGTCCTTCCTGTGAATAGGTTCATGATAGTGTGATAGCTCGGTTCTAGTATCATGATAGAAGTGAGTCCCTTACTTCATGGATACATGTTATAATTTCATGTCGACATGCCTTGTATGCTACGTAATCCTCAGTACCTGTTATGATGATGATCCTTAATGTAAATTTGTGGTTGTATGACACCTTGTATCCATGCTGGTCATATTGCTTAAGTCTCGTGTTGTGTCTTGCCCTCTATCATGATTGTATGTTGTTATAGCATGTTTACTTGGCATTTTGATCGTATGATTGATCGAAAACATGAATCACATGATATGAGTCTATATGATTGTTGCTTCTTCTGAATTAGGTCCATGATAGTGTGATCGACTCTACCTTACATGAATGTCTCATAAGATGTGCTCTTTAACATGCTAGCCGATGAGGCCTCGATGCTTTCCATTCATTCTGTGACAAGAATCTATAGCATGCCCACCTATTCTGTGATTAACTGTTGTTGATTATTCTAGTAACTGCTATGCGTTAATTGCGTTAATCTATAGCATGCCCACCTATTCTGTGATTAACTGTTGTTGGCATTTTGATCGTATGATTGATCGAAAACATGAATCACATGATATGAGTCTATATGATTGTTGCTTCTTCTAAATTAGGTCCATGATAGTGTGATCGACTCTACCTTACATGAATGTCTCATAAGATGTGCTCTTTAACATGCTAGCCGATGAGGCCTCGATGCTTTCCATTCATTCTGTGACAAGAATCTATAGCATGCCCACCTATTCTGTGATTAACTGTTGTTGATTATTCTAGTAACCGTCGTATTAACCAGTCAAGTGCATGTATGTACCATATGTTATATTGAACCACTAGTAACATGTTGGGCCCTTGGTTGTGACTTGTGCGAATTCTACTTTGCCTACGTTATTGTTGATTCACTCTTGAACTAGGTACTTGATAGTGTGGCTCTTTTCTCTTTCTGTTCTCTTAACATGTTTCACTCGTCCTGATGAGTTTAATGTTGAATTTGATGATTGACTAGCTTTCCGTCATGATCAAACCTAGCATGCTTACATGGTAAAGATGTCTATTACTCTATGATGGCTCCTCGTGCTTGCATGAACCTATGACTTGACACCTCGCATGATCACGCACCACCCTATATCATGATTTTGCACCTGCATGACGCATGAATATCGGAATGAACCTAGTTGAATTACTCTAGTTGTACTCATGTTCGATGTGTGCTATTAGTATCATGTGGAGCTTATGACTTCCAATATGACCTGCTGAATGATTTCATGTCATGCTTGTTCTATAATGTGACAGCTATCGTACCATATATGTACTCTATGATGGTTCTTTCTTAGCATGATTATAACCTAGCATCCATGATGTCCATCTTGTTACTTTTGATGATGCCTCATGTTTCGTGAACATTATGTTGAACTCCTCTTAATGAATCTTGACTATGCTTGTATCGCATTATGTATCGCTAGTATCATGTAGGATCTATGCTCTCTAAATGGATCTCGTCATAGGATTCCGTGCCATGCTTAACCTAATATGTGATCATTGCTGTTAGATGTGATAGTTATTATGCTGCTCTTATGTGTCCTTGTATGACGTGTCATCCGATTGTTATAATATACCTTGCCATGATATATTTTGACTCATTTGTTGATTTGTATACCATGCTTTTACATTGTTCATATGCATGATGATCGTTATCTTCACTAAATTCCGCTTGACTTCGAATCATATATGATCATTGTTGGTTCCGCCTATCTTGCTCGAAGTTACTAGGCAGATCTGTTTCCATAGAATACTAGAGTGTTAGCTTGTTTCACATACATCAGCCTAGGACTTGATTGTGTCTTTGATATGAATACGAATGTTTCCCCCGAGATAGGTACATGTTAGTATGGATTGATGTGATGGATATGCTCCATAGTGAATTCATGCTTGTTTGTCACAATGGTACCCTAATGGACTTCCATAAAGGCATCGTTTCTATTCCCGAGTCGGAGTCTTGTCTCTAGTCATGTCGTCTTTAGCTTTGGTCTATTCCATCTCCGAAAGGAACATTGGGTCGTCCACTCTTATCACTCCCCTATCTCCGCTAACTTAAACTCCTGCGCGTTACTTTGGATGAGCGACCGCATGGAAAAAAGGGATCGGGAAGACGAATAGCAATAGAGCAGCGCAGCGGAAGCGTGGGCCCATAACCCACGGGCCTCAGGATCGATAATGTCGACGGAACAAGCTCGCTTTGAGGATTATGATTGTTGAGCATGATATGACTTGCAGGTAGGAGCGTCCTCTATTCGAATTGCTAACCCTTTCTGAGCTTGTTGATGATGATATTGCACTGACTTGATGTTGAAAGCTGCTTGTTGATGTGATGATATGATTCGATGCCTTGATTCGATGCCTTACAGTCCTAATGTGCCATGATGACTTGATGTGATGCTATTCTGAGTTGCTAAGCATGATCTAAATTCCTTTTCTATATAGTATGAACTGCAAATGCCGAGAATTTGAACTGTTTATTAGCTAAGATTATGATAAAACTTGCTAGTTTGAATTGACTTTATTCATATATGGTGTTATGTGATAATTTCGAGCATGACGGTAAATTGAGACTTTTGATACTTGGTACAATGCTTAATGATGCTAGTTGATATGATGTAGTCCTTATGTGCAATAATGTACATGATTGCTTCTCCTTTGAACATGTGAGTGAGGTCCTTTTGGTTGAGCGGTCAGAGAGTGGAGAAAGGTTTTGAGTGATTAGAATGATCGACAGTGGTAAGGGAAAGTTGCAGAAGAGGGGTGTTGACTTAGGTTAGACCGAGTGGGTTTGGGAATTATAAGAGGTAATGCTTGATGATGTTGGATGAGCTCCTAGGTGAATCTTGGGTGAGAGTATGGTTAGGAATAGGTCGACTAGGCGGTTAGCAGGGCATGATGCTTGTGAAATCTTGGGAAGTGTGGAAGTGTAAGAAATGGCTTTTAAGAGTATGAAGGATATAGAATGAGAGGGCCCTCGAGTGTGAGGTTGGAGATAGTAGTGGATTCTTAGAGGTGGATTGTTAGTGAGAGTGCTTGGTGAAATGAGGGGTGAGACTGGAGTGTCAAAATGAGTTGGGGTTTCTTTGGAAATTTTATCCGAGTTGGTGAGTCTAGATGAAGATTGGTCTTGGCTTGAGAGTGGAGACGAGCGAGCGGGGTTTGCATTTTATTTTGATTGGTATGATGTGAGGGTCTTCTTGATTATGTGATTTATTAATATGTATGGCATGATGTTACATGTTGATATGCAAGACTGAGTTAAAATTGGTAGTGACAACTATGAACATGATATAATGATCCATTGCTATCCTACTATGTTGTTCTAAAAGCATGTTATAATGTGTTGAACGAATCATGAAATAATGATATGTTGCTATGTGGGAGCATGATGTTATATTATGATCAGGAGATGTTAAATGATGAATATTGATTTGGATCATGAATCTGACTTATATATATATATATATATATGAGATAATGGTGCGTGATTGCTAAGTGATCGTTATATGACATTGTGTGAGTTGAGATGATGTTTTGTGAGTATGTTGACGTCTTGGTGATTCACATATTGACTGACTTTTCCCTTTTGCTGAATCTTAATAACCTGACCTTGATGTGTTGATGTGTTGACAATGGGTTTTGGTTCATTAATTCTGTGATGAGAGATACTTTTATGACCTTTGGTATGATCTGGAGATGTTGATGTGACCTTGTGGCACTACGTCGGTATATGTTGAGACTTGCCTTATGATGTGTTGATTGGAGATTGGTTGGTTATTCAGTTATGCATTTCTTATGGCTTATGCATCTTGCTTGAATTGAGATTGATAGACTGATTCGATTCTGGAAACTAGGAAGAGAATATGGGATTAGCCCTTAGAGGTGGATGACTCCACCCCTCCCCCCTTCTGAATTTGATTGATTGATATGCGAGAAACTGATGTGGTTGTTGGGAGATTTTGACCAAATCTTGATTTGAAAGAAATTGACTTGTTTTGGTGTAAAATTGCGTGATTAAATATCGGATTTGAAGATTTTGAGCGGTTTTAAAAATGGACAACTTGGGGGTTTAAAGAAGTTGAGAGTTTCAATGATTTGGATTACAATCTTTCCATTTATAAAACGCTTTGAGGTTTTACGAACTGGATTTACATTATGACGTCTCACGAAGTGGATACAAGCATTGTATAGGGGCGCTTATAGATTGCTTGCTAAGACCTAGTCGGACGCTATAATGCTTTTAGAGTTGTGATACTTCCGAAAGGTCGAAGCGAGAATGTGATAAGGGCGCTTATTACACACTTGACAAGACCAATTGGAGATGTCACGACCGTGACTAGGATGTTGTGAGAATCCCGGAAGACGCAACCGAGACGATTACAAGATCCTTGGACATGGTTCTCGGACTCACCGATTTTAAAACTTCATTCCCTTTGCTTTAAAATAATTTTAGTCTCGAGGACGAGACTTGTTTTTAGAGGTGGATAAATGTAAAGACCAAATATATTTTAGATATCATATTAGTATTATTTTAATTAAAATGTTATTATTTATTTCAATTTATAAAAATGGGAGAAAAAAATCGTCCTCGAGCACGACTTCAAAATTTAAAATCATTCCGGCATCAATTTAAATTAGGATTTTTGACGGGGTTTGATTTTCAACTTCGAGTCCGAGTATTAATAAAATTTAATTAAGCTCCGAATTGATTGTATTATTTAATTCCGTTATCTTGAGTTTAGTAATGGAAATTTTGATTTAAAATTTGATTTAGTCGGGATTCGATCGGGCGAGCGGGTTTTGAGTCTTTTTCGCTAATTTTGGATTGGTATTGTGGTAATCCTATTTTATTTTATTTTTTTCCTTTTCTTTATTCTCTCCTCTCCCTCCCTCTCTCTCTCTCTTCCTCTCTCTCTCACTCCCGGGTTCCTGTTACATAGGGCTGGTCCCTCCTCTCCTTGCCTTCCTCCCTGTACAGCTGCAGCCTTGTTGCACCTACACCCCACCCTCTTCTCCTCACATTTCTGCATCTGCATCCGAAACCCATTCTCCTCCCTCTCTCACCCTCATCCTCTCCTCCTCCTCTTCTCTGTGCCGAGAGCCATGGGCTCCAAAAGACACCCCATTGCCCCACCTTCTTTCACCACCACCCATCCACCATCTCCTCTGTTTTGAAGCTCCGAGCATCGAGCACCCAACTCTGAGCTAGCAGCAACGTCAGCCTCCACCTCACCACCCCCAGCAACCAGCCACCACCACCACGCCGCCGGCACCACCGAGAGCACACCACAGCCCTTCCCCTTGCTCCCCTGTTTTGTCGAGCATCAACATCAGCTTCCACTCCCCTCCTCGATGCCTCCGTACAACAACGAGCAACCCAGGAGCCGCCGGAGGAGCCCGCAGCCGAGCCAGGAGCAGCCGGAGCCGAAAACCGACCACCTTCACCCCTGTTTCCGTTAAGGCTCGAACCACCTCGGATACTGGATCCTTGGAGCTTGCCCGGCCATCGGAGCACCTCGGAGTTGAAGATGCACGTGATCGGTAATCTCTCCCTCCTCCCTTTCTCCTTCTCGTCGCTTCCTCCTTTTTGGGCCGATGGTGGTCGGAATTTCATTCCGACCTCCTGGTGGAAGGCGGAGGCCAATGGGCCGCCGAAGGCTGGGAAACCCCCCTCCCTCCTCTTCCGTCGCTCCCCGCTTCTCCTCGGTTGGCCAGAGGTAGGAGACACGCCTGCCCCTTCTAATTTGTTGGGCTGGGTCTGTAACGGCCCAGGATTATGATTCCCAGGTTACGTTTCGAGGGATAAAACCCCTCGTTAGGACCTTGCGCCCCGAGTACAAGTTGAAGGTTTCAAAACTTACTTTAATGTTTTCAAGGGGGATTTCATACCCAAAATCGAATGGATCGTTGGAAACCCCGGGGAAGTCCCCTGTACTTTTCGTAATCTAAGCGTGGAAATCAGAAATCATGCGACTAGTGGAAGCAAGTATAATACAAAAGTGTGCCACGGCAGAGCCGGGTCAAAATGGAGTCTAAAGTGTAAATCCGAAAAAGTATAATCAGAGTCTGGTGAAGTCTATACTCCAGTGCTCACTCTCCGCCGACAAAATGACCCGCGCAATAAGCAAGCAGCACCGATAGGATGAACATAAATAATACCTAAAAAAAATTGATATGGGGCGGGATCAGATCGATGCCCACTTAACTCTGCATCCCAACCATAGGCACGCATATACGCTATTCCTAATAAAGATGTTTCTAGATGCATGGCGGAATATTAACACACTAACATGCTCCTAAGATCAAGTGCATAATAATAATAAGGCCTTAGCACAGAATACCAAGTGGTATGTCCCTCTCCTACCTCCACCCCTTCCGACAGGTGGAGACTGGCCAGCTCGTGAATGCATTCATTCATAATTGGGCGGCACGCATGCCTAACCCGTTCCACAATAAAGCCCGCAGGCATCTCATAATATAAGGAAGTGCATGACTCGATTGACTCAGGGTACCCGATGAGGCTGGGCTACCCTATGACCCTAGCAATGACTCTAGTTACTTCACAGATAACGGCCGTTCTGTTTACATACGCATAAAGAAATAGGATGCTCAACGTAGATGCAACCTAGCATGGTACTACATGGCATGCTGATCATGAATGCAACACCTAGTATATCATGCACCTAAAGCAGGGAATAGCTCTATTCAATCTGAGTAAGCTCCGAAGAGACTTACCTGGTATCGCAGAACAGCAAAAGACAATCAACCAGGCAATATGAAATCCGACACGTCACAGATGGTCACCGGGGGGGGTTTCGAGGTCTCGTCGGAGTTCGTCGGAGCTCGATTCGGCCTCGTCGGAGCCGATCCTTCGCCGGAGGCTGCCTTTCGAAAACCGAAACAGGGGAGAGGAGGAGGTGCTCGGCGGCGGTGGCTCCGGCTTCTGCTGGCGGTGACGGTGGGTAATGGTGGCGGTGGTGAGGTGCGGCGGTGGTGAGATGGAAATGGAGCTCAAGGGGGAGGAGCTAAGTTTTTGTGTTTTGACAGTGAAACCGAGAGAGAGGATAGTGGGGGAAGAATCTGATTTTGGATGGTCTTTCAATGGTCAATTGTAAAAAGAGGTCTTATTTTTTTGTGAAGAGTGAGGTATTGTTTGTTTGCCAAAATAAGGGGGTCAAAGAGTGGAGGGAGGAAAGGAGAAGATAAGATTTTACCTCAATTAGGAGATGATGAGTTGGATTAGGATAAGAATTCGGAATATGACGGAATTGAGATCTCGAGTCGGGAATTTAAATTTCCGCTGATTGATCGTGCAAAACCCGAAATGAAGGACGGAATTGATTTTAAATTCATTTTGATTTTCTTTTTCAGAAAATTAATATTTTAAAAATCCGAGCCTTTACATCATCCACCCCTAAAAACAAGTCTCGTCTCCGAGACTAAAATCATTCTAAAGTGGGGATGAAGTTGGAATTGGTGAGTCCAAGGATCACGTCATCGATCCCGTAAGTACCTCATAAGTGCCCCCATGAGATCTCACAGTACCGTCGTCATGATCATAATACTCCCAATCGGTCGTAGTAAGGATGTGGTAGGGGCCCCTACCACACCTCACTCCGACTCCTCAGGCATACCATAACTCAAAACCATTATGACATCTCCGCTAGGTCTTAGCAAGCGAGCTACAGGTGCCCCCATACATGCTTGTATCCACTTCGTGGGGCGTCATAATGAAAGCTCGGGTTGGAATAGTTTTCTCAAAATCTATGTTCCTTCTCAAATCACCGTTTGAAATTCTTGAAATTCGACATTAAACAAGGTATTCCCAAACTTCCCAATTTCCCAATCATTCTAACATCCACCTCTAAAGGCTAATCCCACATTCTCTTCCTAGGTTCCGAGTCAAATCATAATTTCACAACTCAATCTCTAGCATTTCTAACATTTGGTATCATGGATATAGAAGAATGATCATAATCTTAAGATAAACAGAAGATCATAGCACATCAAAGACAGTCACATACCATAATACCTAGCACATCATCATATCATCGAGGCTCATCGCATCATATCACCAAGGATCTGCACATAACTACCAAGCATAAGCACGAAATCAAAGAGACACCACTAACCAATCCCAACCAACTAGCTAGGCATACTCACCGCACTCGAGAGGTCAAGGTAATGTCTACGCTCGGCTCAACATAGGACGCAAGTAGCTCATCTAAGACATCTCCATAGCTAGCCCGAATGCTCTCCTCGGTCTCCCATGTGGCCTCCTCAGGGCTCCTCCTAGACCACTGAACCAGAAGCAAAGGAACCTCCCTGTTCCTAAGCTTCTTGACACGACGATCAAGGACCCTCACCGGACGCTCTACAAAGGTATGGTCAGGCTCAACGTGAAGGTCTGAGTGGTCAAGGACATGACTAGGGTCGGGAATATACTGACGGAGCTGGGAGACATGAAAGACGTCATGGACGCCGGCTAAGGATGGAGGTAAGGCTAAACGGTAGGCTACCACACCGACTCTCTCTAGGATCTCAAATGGGCCAATGAACCTCGGACTCAACTTCCCTTTGATGCCGAACCGTCGAACTCCCCTGGTGGGCGAAACTCGAAGCCATACATGCGAACCTACCTCGAACTCAAGCTCGGTCCTCCGTCTGTCCGCATACTTCTTCTGTCGATCCTGGGCTACCCTCATATGCTCTCGGATGCGACCAACCTTATCAACTGTCTCTCTGACCATCTCGGGCAACGACAGAACTGTATCTGCAGGCTCGTCCCAGCAAACCGGCGACTTGCATCGCCTCCCATACAAAGCCTCATATGGGGCCATCTCGATCGACGCGTGGTAGCTGTTGTTGTAGGAAAACTCCACTAGCGGTAGGTGCTTGACCCAATGATCACCCCAATCCAAGACGCACGATCGCAACATGTCCTCCAACGTCTGAATCGTCCTCTCGCTCTGGCCATCTGTCTGCGGGTGATAAGCCGTACTGAAATGCAATCTGGAGCCCAAACTCTCCTGGACCTGCTGCCAAAACCTCGAGGTGAAGCGCCCATCTCGATCAGATACGATCCTCTCTGGTACTCCATGAAGCCTCACAATCTGGCGAATGAACTCGTCTGCTAACTTCGAAGCTGGCCATGTCTCCTGAATAGCTATGAAATGGGCCGACTTGGTCAACCTGTCGACCACGACCCAAATAGCGTCGAATCCTCTGACGTCTCGCCTCAGCCCAGTGACGAAATCCATGGAGATATCCGTCCACTTCCACTCGGGAACTGGAAGTGACTGGACGGGTCCTCCCGGTCTCTGGTGATCAATCCGAACCTGCTGGCAAACCTGACATCTGGCCACAAACTCTGTGATGTCTGCTCGCATCCTCTGCCACCAATAACTCCTCCTCAGATCCTGATACATCTTATTCGTCCCTGGATGGACAGAATAAGGGGTGGAGTGAGCCTCCTGCATGATCCTCTGCCTCAGACCTGACGTCGAGGGAACTACAACTCTGTCCTGGAAGGTCAGCATCCCGTCTGCTCTCTCTGCAAGCTCTCTGAATCTGCCCTGAGCCATCCTCTCTCTCAGAACTGCAATCTCGGGACAATCTGCCTGACCCTGCCGAATCTCTGCTGACAACTCTGCCTGCACCTCTAAGAACGACAACTGCCCGCGATCTCGCTGAATCCACACCTCAAAGCAGTATCTCAACAGGTCTCTCTGCAAATCTCGCTGAGCTGTAAGCCTCTCAACTGCCACCTCATAATGAGTCTTCCTACTCAACGCATCTGCCACTACATTGGCCTTCCCTGGATGGTAGACTATGTCCAAGTCATAGTCCTTCAGAAGCTCCAACCATCGTCTCTGACGCATGTTGAGTTCCTTCTGCGTGAAAATGTACTTCAAGCTCTTATGATCCGTCATCACCTTGCAAGAAGTACCATACAGATAATGTCTCCAGATCTTCAGAGCGTGAATCACGGCTGCCAACTCCAAATCATGGATGGGGTAAGACACCTCTGCAGGCTTCAACTGACGCGAAGCATAAGCGATGACCCGATCCCTCTGATGCAGAACACAACCCAAGCCGAAATGCGAAGCATCTGTGTAGATAACGAAGTCCTCTATCCCATCTGGCAGAGCCAACACCGAAGCAGTCGTCAACTTCTGCTTCAGAAGCTCAAAGCTGGCCTGACAATCTGAACTCCACTCGAAGGGGACGTCCTTCTTCAGCAGCTGCGTCATCGGTCTAGCAATACTCGAGAAACCCTGGACGAACCTCCTGTAATAACTAGCCAATCCCAGGAATGAGCGGATGTCTCTGACGTTCTTGGGCACCTCCCAAGCAACGATGGCATCAATCTTTGCCGGGTCCACGGCAACTCCCTCAGCTGAAATAACGTGGCCTAAGAAAGCCACCTCTGTGAGCCAGAACTCACACTTGCTGTACTTCCCATACAGCTGATGCTTCCTCAGCGTCTCCAGCACAATCCTCAAATGCTCCTCGTGCTCCTCTCTACTCCTCGAGTAGACTAAGATGTCATCGATGAAGACGACGACGAACTTGTCCAAGAAGTCGATGAACACTCGGTTCATGAGCTCCATGAACGCGGCTGGTGCATTGGTCAGTCCAAACGGCATGACCACGAACTCGTAGTGACCATAGCGGGTCCGAAAAGCGGTCTTCGGAACATCCTCTGGCTTCACCCTTAGCTGATGATAGCCCGACCTCAAGTCGATCTTCGAGAAAACCACGGCGCCCTGCAGCTGATCCATCAGATCGTCAATCCGGGGAAGAGGATAACGGTTCTTCACCGTCGCCCGGTTCAGCTCCCGATAATCGATGCACAGTCTCAGCGACCCATCCTTCTTCTTGACGAATAGCACTGGCGCTCCCCAAGGCGATGCACTAGGTCGAATGTAGCCCTTCTCAGCTAGCTCCTCTAGCTGAGCCTTCAGCTCGGCCATCTCCGTCGGTGCCATGCGATAAGGAACTCGCGAGATAGGCCTGGTGCCTGGCTCCAACTCAATCGCAAAGTCGACCTCTCTCGGCGGGGGAAGTCCTGGCAGCTCCTCTGGAAACACATCTGCGAAGTCTCTGACAACGGGAACATCTGATACACTGGGGTGCGTGCGATCCACCCCTAAAGCATAACACCAATACCCGACGCAACCCTGGTCTAAAAGTCTGGCGGCTCTGACTACGCTGATGAGTGATCCGTTCCTCTTGGGGTTGCTCCCCCAAACCTGGTGCTCGGTCCCGTCAGATGCCAAAATCGACACTGTCCTCGTCCGCAAGTTGATGATAGCCCCGTAGTGGTCCATGAAGTCCATACCCAAGATGAGATCATCCATCCTCAATGGCATAACGATAAGGTCGGTAGGCCACTCTCGCTCTCCTATCCGAATGGGGCACCCTAAAATCTCACGACTCGTCCTAACCTTGGCCCCATCCGCCAGACCAATAGTAAGGGGTGAACCACTCGTGCAGCTCAGGCTCAGCCTGGCCACGCACGCCTCTGCTATGAAGCAGTGAGTCGCACCAGTGTCAAACAAGATAGATAGGCACTCGTCATGGAAGAATATCGTACCTGCGGAAGTCGGGGCTGAGCGGTCATCAGCATGCATCTGAAATACGCGGGGCGGTGGGGGCAATCCTGGTCCTCGACCTCCTGAACTCTGGCCACGATCATACCCTGACCCTGACGGTCCTACAGGAGATGATCCACGACCCTGACCTGACCCAGATGGTCCTCTACCTCTGCGTCCAGAGCCTCTACCTCCTCTACCTCCACCTCGGCCTCTGCCGGAAGGGTCACCTCGTCCCTGGCCCTGACTCTGGCCCTGGGGGTATGTCAGCAGTGGTGGCTGAGGAGCCACAGGAAGTCTCGGTGGCTGTGCAGTAGCTGGAGCTCCACGACTCTGAGGGCATGTAGCAGCTCGGTGCCCCATAGTACCACAGGCGTAGCACACCGTCGAGCGGTCTGGGCAAGAAGCAATGTAGTGGCCCCTCCCGAAACATCCATGGCAGGTCCTCACTCTGGCATCTCCTCCATAAGCAGTCTGAACTGGGGGTGCTCTATGTGCAGCTCCGTGATATCCTCCTTTAAATGCTCCTCTCCTAGATCTGTCATCTCCACGGGTGTCGGCTGGACGCGCCCTCTTCGCATCAGGGCGAACAGTAGAGTAGGAAGTCTCACACAGAATCCTCTGCTGATCGTACATAAGGATGACCTCCAGAAATCGATCAAAGCTGACAGCTCCTAAGCTGGACGCATGCAGAAGTACAGGAGGCGGCAATCTCATAGACAGCAATCGAATCCGACTCTCGTCTGATGGACATAGGTGATCGCAGTATATCAGCTCGCTCTTGAACTGGCGAACGATGGTAGCTACAGAAGCCGACCGGTCATAGGTGCCGCGCATAAAAGATACCTCCCTAGCCATTTGTATCCCTGGTGGACAGTACTCTCTCATCATCAGGGATCTGAACTCGTCATAGGTCCACTCGCTCCGCTCCTTCTTGTAGACAAACCACCTAGCATTCGCGTCCTCCCGTAGAAGTCCTGCTGCAAGTCTCTGTCTCTCGGAGATAGGTACATCAACATGGTCAAATAACCCCTCCATATCACGCAGCCATCTCTCCACGTCATCTCTGACGCCTCCCGCGAAGGTCGGCGGACTGCACTGAGCAAACCTCTTGACCCAATCGATGCGCTTCTCAGGGCACGCATCGGCCACAGGCTCGGCTGGCTGCTGAACTGGGACCTCTGGCGTCGGCGCCGTAGATCGAGCCCCTCCACGTAACTCGCTCAGAATATCATGGAGCGCTGCCTCTAGCTGCCCAATCCTAGTCTCTGGGGAAGCTGGCACCCGGTCATCAGCTCGCGGTGGCGAAACTCGCTCCTCAGCACACTCAGCGACAACTCGACGAGGGCGTCCCCTGCCGCGACGCGCCCCACCCCCACGCCCATCTAAGCCACGTCTCGTGTCGACCATACTTGCTACATAACAGTAATTATATCACTCAGCACAGAAGCACTCAACGATTCAATATGACCCTCTTCAAGGAGGATCGCCCTCAGGCCCAATTGAATTGAAGACATACAAGCACAGAGACGATCTATGCCGCCCTTCGGGGGACAGCTAACCGGAGGGGCAATTACCTCCCGGTCTCCTAACCCATTTTACTCCAACCCTCGAGTTCCTTGGAGTCTTCACAACCCATCTGTAAAAGAAGCTAGTATTTTGCCTACCTTCCCCGAATTCTACATCCATAAGGGATGCCTATCGCATAGTCTCTACCCCACGAGATTGCCATTTATAATTGATTAATTTATACTTATTTCCAATTAAATTCATTTTGCCCCTTGAAAACAATTTGAACACCACTTGAAAGCAATTTGAAAACCTTGGGCCATTTTCAAAACCACTTCAACCTATCATACTCGGATTGCAAAAACCTCGCTCTGATACCACCTTTGTAACGGCCCAGGATTATGATTCCCAGGTTACGTTTCGAGGGATAAAACCCCTCGTTAGGACCTTGCGCCCCGAGTACAAGTTGAAGGTTTCAAAACTTACTTTAATGTTTTCAAGGGGGATTTCATACCCAAAATCGAATGGATCGTTGGAAACCCCGGGGAAGTCCCCTGTACTTTTCGTAATCTAAGCGTGGAAATCAGAAATCATGCGACTAGTGGAAGCAAGTATAATACAAAAGTGTGCCACGGCAGAGCCGGGTCAAAATGGAGTCTAAAGTGTAAATCCGAAAAAGTATAATCAGAGTCTGGTGAAGTCTATACTCCAGTGCTCACTCTCCGCCGACAAAATGACCCGCGCAATAAGCAAACAGCACCGATAGGATGAACATAAATAATACCTAAAAAAAATTGATATGGGGCGGGATCAGATCGATGCCCACTTAACTCTGCATCCCAACCATAGGCACGCATATACGCTATTCCTAATAAAGATGTTTCTAGATGCATGGCGGAATATTAACACACTAACATGCTCCTAAGATCAAGTGCATAATAATAATAAGGCCTTAGCACAGAATACCAAGTGGTATGTCCCTCTCCTACCTCCACCCCTTCCGACAGGTGGAGACTGGCCAGCTCGTGAATGCATTCATTCATAATTGGGCGGCACGCATGCCTAACCCGTTCCACAATAAAGCCCGCAGGCATCTCATAATATAAGGAAGTGCATGACTCGATTGACTCAGGGTACCCGATGAGGCTGGGCTACCCTATGACCCTAGCAATGACTCTAGTTACTTCACAGATAACGGCCGTTCTGTTTACATACGCATAAAGAAATAGGATGCTCAACGTAGATGCAACCTAGCATGGTACTACATGGCATGCTGATCATGAATGCAACACCTAGTATATCATGCACCTAAAGCAGGGAATAGCTCTATTCAATCTGAGTAAGCTCCGAAGAGACTTACCTGGTATCGCAGAACAGCAAAAGACAATCAACCAGGCAATATGAAATCCGACACGTCACAGATGGTCACCGGGGGGGGTTTCGAGGTCTCGTCGGAGTTCGTCGGAGCTCGATTCGGCCTCGTCGGAGCCGATCCTTCGCTGGAGGCTGCCTTTCGAAAACCGAAACAGGGGAGAGGAGGAGGTGCTCGGCGGCGGTGGCTCCGGCTTCTGCTGGCGGCGACGGTGGGTAATGGTGGCGGTGGTGAGGTGCGGCGGTGGTGAGATGGAAATGGAGCTCAAGGGGGAGGAGCTAAGTTTTTGTGTTTTGACAGTGAAACCGAGAGAGAGGAGAGTGGGGGAAGAATCTGATTTTGGATGGTCTTTCAATGGTCAATTGTAAAAAGAGGTCTTATTTTTTTGTGAAGAGTGAGGTATTGTTTGTTTGCCAAAATAAGGGGGTCAAAGAGTGGAGGGAGGAAAGGAGAAGATAAGATTTTACCTCAATTAGGAGATGATGAGTTGGATTAGGATAAGAATTCGGAATATGACGGAATTGAGATCTCGAGTCGGGAATTTAAATTTCCGCTGATTGATCGTGCAAAACCCGAAATGAAGGACGGAATTGATTTTAAATTCATTTTGATTTTCTTTTTCAGAAAATTAATATTTTAAAAATCCGAGCCTTTACAGGGTCGGGTCTGTTTTTGTTCATATGGGTTATATCATATCTTCCATCCGGATTCCCCCCCCCCTCCCTTTTCTTGTGGTATCCGGATAGGGTATTCGGGTTTGGGTTTTCGGGCTGGGTTTTGGTAACGGGTTGTGGGCTGGATGGGTAACGGTTTGGGCTGGGTTCTATCCGATTGGGTTGTATTCTATTTCTGATTTGGCTATGTATATATTGGGTTATATATATATATATATGGGGGTTTTTGTTTTTATTTATTATTTCGGTAATATTATATATATATGTGTGTAGATGTTATATGTTTTATTCTTCTGATTTTGGAAAATGATTATATATTTATATGTTCTGAAATTATTAATATTTATATATTTATTGATATGGAGTTATAAATATATTTTTGGTTCGTTTTAAGAAGATATGGATAGTAAGTGTTAAATTATTTGAATATTAATATTACTTTGGGATTGATTATAATTATAAACTTTAGAAAATTTATCGTTATATATTATTTATTGTTTTAAAATAATATTGATTGAATTATTTAATTGATGCATTTTATGAGGATTTAACTATGTGAGTTAGGAATTTTAAGTGAATTGTTGGTTTTGAATTATAAATATGAATTGTGAGCATAAAATTATTTTGATGGTTTAATATTGAAACTTATTTTATGTTTTTGAAATAAGAAACATGCCGGAATTATTTTATAACATGATTTTGGGAAATTGGTTTAAGGCTTAAATGTTTAATGTCGGAATTTGGCCAAGTATGAATTGAGAAATTATTTTGAACATGAGTTGACTTAATTTTGGATTTAAGATTTTGGAAAACGGTTTTACTATCGGTCGGTTTTGAGGATGTTGAGAACTTGGGTTCGTATGTATGAATGTTGGTCTTGCAGCTTATGGAAATGACTTGATGATAGGTGTGTATTGCTTTTGGATTGCTTTGGACTTGCATTTAAGCCCTTGCTTGTGTTATCTTGCTGTTCTGCATCAACAGGTAAGTATCCTACGGGACTTACTCAGTAACCTGGACCTCCTGCCTGATGTGTCATGTAATGTGTAGTTTTGTTGCATATTAAAGCATGCCATGTAGTATCATGCTAGGATTGCATTGAACTGAGCATGTGTTTACTTTGTGTGTTTGAAACAGAACGATCGTTATCTGTGATAGTCCTAGAGTCTTTGCTAGGGTCATAGGGTAGCCTAGCCCCATCGGGTGCCCTGAGTCTATCGAGTCGATATGAGCATGAAATGATAGCCCAGCACCATCGGGCAAGATTTACGTATTTTTTTTTATATATGTTATGATGATACCGTGGGTGAGTGCACCACCACGAGGATATGCTATGCTATAGCAACGAACTGGCCAGTCTCTGCACTAACGGGAAGGGGTGCAGAGGTAGGAGAGGGATATGTCACTTGGCATTGTCTTGGGCCATTACAGTTCTTTTCCGCATATTATATATACTAGGGGCATGATAGTGTGATTTAAATCTTTTACCGCATTAGTCATCTTTTATTTAGGCATAGGCATGTTATGTGGCCTCAGCGCGGTCAGAGGACCCGCAGGCGATCACCAGGCCTGACTTCGTGGACATCACCAGGCCTGACTCCATGCTTCTGTGACGGGGAAATCTTTTGGCGAATCGAAGAATCCGGCTAATATATTCTAACTTGACAAATGGCAATCACCCACTTTGTTCGGTTTTGACCCGGCTCTGCCGTGGCTTTTGTATCTAAATCATATTTCCGCTTTACTTTCGTTAAACTGAATTTATGAAACTTCGACTGATTAGAGGTTTGAAACCTCGACCCGTACCTGAATTGCAACATCCGAACGAAGGTATCCGACCTTCGAAACGTATCCCGGATATTTATATCCGGGCCGTTACAATAAATTTCCATATATTTTTTTTCAAAGTTCATAGTATATTTTAAAATACCCTAAATATATATTTTATCAAAATAAACCCTACCATATTTTATTTTATAAAACCCAGCCCCTTAGTTAAATTACCCAACCGACCCCTTTTCCAGTTGAAAACCGAGCCCACCTTAAAATCGAATTCTAGAAATTATCCCCAAATTTTCAGGCCCAAAACAAACCTTTTTCAAAAGAATTAGACCCAGCCCAACTGACCCAAGCCCAACTCTCCTCCTTTCACTCAGATTCTGAACCCAAAATTTAGAAAAGGAAGTGGGCCCTCTTGTGATGATGTGGATGCGGGCCCCAGGCGCTGATGTGGTGATGGCGGTGGACCCCACATACCTTCTTCTTCCTCGGCTCAGCTTCCGCTACTCTGTTCAAATGGCCGTTGGGCTCGGCGCTCCTCCGCCTTTGTCCTTCCTTCCTCGGCTCCCTTCCTCGTGCTTCCTTGGCCTCAGCTCCTCCTTCCCGACTCCATGGCTCCACTCTCCCGTCCGCTCACACTCGCTCGCCCTTACCCCAAACTCACTCTCCCCCTCACCTCGCTGGACCTCGAGCTCGCAAACTCTCTGACCCGCTCTCACCTTTCTCTCCGATAACCAATAAACAAGTAAAGAACTAGAAATCGAATCAAGGGAGGGGAGAGGGTTCGAAAGCTTACCGAGGGGTTCGATGCTCGTTGAAGATTTGTCGGAGTTCCTCTCGGGCTCGTCGAAGACGGACCTTCGCTGGAGATGGCCTAGGAAGGGGGGAATGAGCTTAAGGTCGAGCCTTTACACCATTTTAAGGAGTGAAAAGAGTAAGGAGATAAGCTTACCCGATTGAAGGAAGAAAAACAGAGGAACCGGAGGAAGGAGGTGGTTGTGCTCGGCTCCGCTCGGGAGGCGCCCAACTGTTGCCTAGGAAGCGCTCAGGGAGGAGCTACGTGGCACCCAGGTGCTCGGCTACTCGGTGCTAAAGAAGGAAGAGGAAGACGACGACTTGGGTGATGGTGGTGGCGTTCTGGTGGCCGGGGAAGTGGTGACGGTGACTGCAGCGGTGAGGTGGGGATATGGTGGAGGAAGGGTTTAGGTGTGGTGGTGGTGTCCGATGGAAATGGAGGATGTAACGGCCCGGATATAAATATCCGAGATACGTTTCGAAGGTTAGATACCTTCGTTCGGATGTTGCAATTCAGGTACGGGTCGAGGTTTCAAACCTCTAATCAGTCAAAGTCTCAGAAATTCAATTTAAACGAAAGTAAAGCGGAAGTACGTTTTAGATACAAAAGCCACGGCAGAGCCGGGTTAAAACCAAAACATAAATTCTAAAGTCATATAGCCAAATTAGTGGGGTTAGACAGATTTCTTTGCAATCGCCCGGGGGACTTTCCCACGCCATAGAGACAGGGAGCAAACATACCTAAAAACAAGTGGTGCGAGCGGGATCAGACCGAGGCCCCAACACACCTTGTCCCGCAAGCGTACATACACATACGCTAATAATAAAGATGATGCAGATGCGGAAATTAAATCACACTAACATGATCCTAGTTTACAATATGCGAAAAAAAAGAACTGTAAAGGCGCCCAAAGAATGCCAAGTGCCATATCCCTCTCCTACCTCTGCACCCCTTCCCGTTAGTGCAGAGACTGGCCAGTTCAGTGCTATAGCATAGCAATATCCTCGTGGTGGTACACTCACCACGGCATCATCATATAATATCATATCATATCATCTCTTGCCCGATGGTACTGGGCTATCATCTCATGCTCATATCGACTCGATAGACTCAGGGCACCCGATGGGGCTGGGCTACCCTATGACCCTAACAGAGACTCTAGGACTATCACAGATAACGGCCTTTCTGTTACATACGCATAAAGAAGTAGAATGCTCAATCACAAGTGCAACCCTAGCATGATACTACATGGCATGCTTTAATGCTTATGCAACACCTGGTATGTCATATATTCACAAGCAGGTAATCTCTTTCGAATCTGAGTAAGCTCATAAAGGAACTTACCTGAATAAGCCGAACAGCGGAGAATAAGGCAGAAGTAGAATCCAATCAATGAATCACCAATAGCAAGCAATGTCCAACGTATCACAGTCACCTAATAACACACAGTTATGCATAAGTCTATCTACTTCACACAAGGCGCCCCTAACTCTCATACATAGCTTCTCATATCTTATCTCATATTATTCCATCTTATCTCATCACAATTCTTATACCATTTCATGTCTTCATCTCATTTTCAAAACAATCTCTCAAAAAAACTCAACTTAGAAAATCAAACAAATCTTTTAAAATCGCTTATCCAAATCCCGAGATTAAACATTTTAACCCTAAAGTCAATTTCCCAAAATCATGTTATAAAATAATTCCGGCATGTTTCTTATTTCAAAAACCTTATATAGATAAATTCCAATACTAAATCAACAAAATAATATTTACATATCTTAAATCTCAATTAATATTATAATAATAGTTTAAATGCCATTTTATTAAACACATTCAAATAATATTTTCAAACCCCTTAAAATTACCAACCATCTTATTTAATAAAATCAGCCCTATCTATAATTACTGAAATTGCCCCTTATTTATAAAACTTCAAAATTGACCCCTCATAAAATTACCCAAAACCGACCTTAGTTAAAAACCAAAAAAAAAATCTAGCCTTTTGTTAAAACAGGCCCAAACCCTTTGATTTTGTTTTCTGAAAACAAATTAGGCCCACAGATTAGGCCCAAGAAGTCATTCCTCTCTTCCTTCATTTTCAGACCCGAAGTCAGAACTAAAAAAATGAGGAAGGGGGGCCCAGCTGACTCAGTGCCAAGGTGGACGGGTGGGCCCCAGGCGTCTTCTTCCTCCCCTGTCGACAGAATAGAGCGAAGAGAAGGGAATATGTGCAGCGGCCGCGCACGGGAGGGGACGGAGGAGGAAGGGGAAGCTCGGAGCTCGGAGGCGGCAACCCGGACTCCGACTCCGGCTATGACTACCCGACGCCGACTACCCGACACCCATAGGTTCAAACGACAAGGAAGTGCTCACCGAGGGCGTCGACTCGCCGGAAACGCTCGGCGTGGCTTCGCCGGGGATGCTCGGAGGTTCGTCGGAGACTCGATCTGCACTTGCTTGGCCCTACGCTTCGTGAAACAGAGGAACGAGGAGGAACCGAGGGCTGCGACTCCGAGGGCTTGGCGTTTGGGCTGCGATGGGGCTCCGGGAGGTGGCGCTGGGGCGCTCATTGTTAGGCTGGTGGGGTGGAGCTCTAGTGGAGAGGTGGTGGTGTTGTGTCGAGTGAAAAAAAATGGAGGAGGAGAGCTTGGCTCTCGGCAAAACCCAAAGGGAAAGAAGGGGGTGTTTGGTTTGTTGTGAAAATGAAGGGAAGGGGCTGAGGTTGCAAAGGGCAATTGAGAGGAGAGGAGAGGGGTGCTGCAGAGATGACAAGAGGGAGGGAGAGAGGGAGGTTTGTGGGTGCAGAGGCAATGTATGTGAGCAGAAAAGGGAAGAAGACAAGAGAGGGAGGAGGTGAGGCAGGGGCACACAACCAACAGATCCGAGAGGGAGGGGGACCGCAGAGAGAGAGAGAGAGAGAGAGAGAGAGAGAGAAGAAAAGAAAAGAAAAAGAAAAGAAAAATAGAGAGAGTGGGCCCCACAACATCAATTTAAAATCCCGACACTCGACCCCAATCCCGCTCACTAGAACGAAACCCGACACTCGACAATTAAATAAAATTTTAAATCATATCGGAATGAAAATAATTTTATTAATACCCGGAACTCGAAAGCGAAAATCAAATCCCGTCAAAATCCAAAATTTAACTAATGCCAAAAGGATTTTAAAATTGAACTCGTGCTCGAGGACGACTTTTTCTCCGCTTATGCAAATTTGATATGAACAATAACATATTTAATTAAAATTATAAATATAATATATATATATATATAAATTATATTCCGCCTTTACAGAGGAGGTATTGAGCTCAATGTTCTCGGCAACCAAATGGGGGAAGGTTGTGTTTGGGTTTCTTTGAAAATGAAATGGGATGGGGATAGATTGGGGTTTCTAATTTTTGAAAAGGGGAAAGTGATCTGCTAAGATACTCTTTGGCCAACACAGAGAGGATAGGAGTGCAGTGGGTTGTTTGTTTCCAAAGAAGAGGGAAACAAGAAAGATGGGAGGGAATTAGAGATAGGACTTACCCAAATAGGAGGGGGTGAGTTGGAATTGGATAAGAATGAGTGAAAGAGGACGGAATTGTGGTCCCGAGTCAGAAATTTGAATTTTCGACGATTGGTTTCCCAAATCCCGCTCTCTTGATCAATTTGATTTTAAACCCGGAAGGATATCGTTATCCGAAGAAATTTTTCGGATTCCGAGAAAAAGACGGAATCGATCTTAGAAGGTTCAAGATTGGGCCAGAATTCGTTTTTAGAATTTCAAGTTCGATTTATTAAATTTAGGACGAGTTTATCATCTTATTATTATTATCATATAGTTATATATATATTTATTTATTTATTTAAAATAAAACCCGATTAAATCCGTTCTAATTTTATTTTTAATTTCCTTTTCCCGAAAGTCAAGATTTTAAAATCCGGGCCTTTACATAAATAAACTATAAAATCATTGTGGGTTATTTAAAATTTAAATAATATTTAAAGTGATTAATATACCTTCAATTTTCAAACATTCATAACTTTTTACTTGGATATCGGATTAATGCATACTATATATCAAAACGAAGCTATTGATGAGGAGAATACATATATGAGGTTCGTCAGATCAGGGTGGGGGCACGTGCCCCCACATGCCCCCATTTGAATCCGCCTCTAATTTAACCTAATCTTTTATCTAACCATGGTTATAATTTAATTGGAAGAAACAATCAGAATAAAGTATTACATTTGTTTTATTCTAATTTGTGTTCGATCTCTATCTATCCTTCAATAGTCAAAATTATATTGATTATTTTTATTACCCTCGTGCCTAATATGAACTATTATATATATATATTCTATTATATATATAATTGTTTAAAATTCATTCACACTTCACATTGAATACTCTTATCAACTAACATATATTTTTACAAAAATATACGTTAATATAAAAATATATTATAGATTTTGGTGGAGTTTGTAGAAAATCAATAGGTCCCCTTAATTAATATAAAAATATATAATTAAATCAAATAATATGTTTTAAACTCTATTTTACATATTTTTAATAAAATTATTGTATAATAACACAACTAAGTATTCTTTATATAACAATTTAGTATTGATTTAACATAATCTATTTATTGAATCAAATTGTATCTTTTCCTTTATCTGAGATAACTTAAATAAAAAAATGTAATTAATAAATATTAAATTGTGTAAAAAAACTAATAAAGAAATTAATATTTTATATATTTTTTTACCCTCTTAAAATATGCATAAAAATAAAACATATTGTATTGTTGATCAGAGAGAGTATTATTAAAAAGGTTTTAATTTTTATATTTTGTAATATGTCGTGCCAGAGCATGTAGTATAGATAATTAAAATTATCATAATTTATCATTATATACGACAAATTGTAATTATATCTACTAGATTTTTTTATTGGTAATTAATTTGACTTTGAATTGGTTAGGCTGTCCAGTTTTGTTCATAACTCTCATATTACCAATTGAAAATTTTTATTTTATTTTTTGAAAAAGACAAGATAAATTTTCAATCATCTAAAAAATGATTTTAATAATTTAATTTAATTTTTGAGCGAATTGCACAATCTAACCCCCTATCCGAACACCTTTGCGCCCATAACCCACTATCCGAACTAATTACAAAGGATAACCCTCCACCCAAAAAAAATTGCACTCCATCCGGTAAAATGCAACCGGGACAGAGGAGAGAGAGAGTGAATGTGGAGAGAGAGAGGAACCAGGGGAAGTTAATGAGGAGAGAGTGAGAGAGGGAGGAAACAGTTTTTTTAAAATCAACTGTATCTCACGGGCCTACAAAAGAGGAAAAGAAAAAGAGAAGGAAGAAGAGGAAGAAGAAAAAGAAAAGGAGAGAGGGCAACAGTCGCTCATGCAAACCTGAGGAAAAGAAAAAGAGAAGGAAGAAGAGGAAGAAGTCGACAGTGCAGTGCAAGAGAGGTTCGAAGAAGGTGAGCCGACATTGAACAGGGCGATTTTGAAGTAAGTAAACCTTAACTCGATCGATTAATTACCTATTGCTTGGATTCGTAGGGGAGGAACCGATTGGAAGAACCTAAATTGTTTTTGATTGTGTGAAAATGGGATAAAGGGGTTGAATGGGTTGACAGTTCGCAATTTTCCCTGTCATGTAGGAAGTAACCGGCGTCACGTTAAAAACAAAGGGTGGAAAGTTTGGGAACTGCGGTGTGCGGAGAGAAGGGAATTATTGGGAAACGGGAAATTGGGGAACGTTTATGTCGAATTCGAATTTTCAGGAGTAGGGTAGCTGTAGATACGTTCAATTTAGGGGGGAAATTGGCCGGAATGGGGCGAATTAGGGTTAGGGAAAATGTTACAAAGGGTGAGTTTTCATATGTGTAGATTGAAATTGGACAGGGGAACTGAATATTAATGTCAGTAGGTCGAGATTTCTGATGAAAAATTTTGACACTCGTGTGCAATTTAGAGATGTACAAATTGAATAAGTCCAGTCCACTGTCATGTATAAATAATAAGGTGTCATGTGTAAATATTAACGTGTCATGTATAAATGTTTTGGTGTCATGTAAGATAGATTGCAGGGATGAATATGGAACCACTGTGTGCATTCAATCTTAAGATGAATAAGTAACTGTCATGTACATATTGAACCATTGGGTGCATTCAATCTTGACACTTGATATGCATAGGTTCTGAATGAGTAACTGTCATGTACATATTGAATTCTACAATGTTTGTGGGACTGATGAGAAGGGAATTGTGGGCTGGGGGACGCGAATTGATTTCGAGATTACTGATATTTGGTCTCCCAACATGCAGGATATCTGCTAAATATAAAAAATGTCGTAGTGGCAGAGTGGAAAGAAGATTGTCGACCCTGCATCGCAAACCTCCGGCGCGGTATGATGGGCATTCGTTGAGTAATGTAAGTTGTGATTGACGTGGTGCAGCATTTCTCACTTGTTGAAGTCTGTGCAGGTTGTGTACGCTGTCGAGGAAGACAGACACTTGAAAGCAGGATGTAACCAATACTGTCGGTTGCCCCTCCTAGTAAACATTGACAACCGGTTGAGCGAGTCCCAGTGGAAGCGCCTGATGGAAAGCCCGTTGGGGGGTGTTGCAAGACTGGGCATAAGCACAAGGGTCCAGTTCTCCGGGCAGCTTGTACACTACGTTCTCCAATGACAACTGAAGACGAAGAAGAAGCATGAAACATGGTACAAGATCCATGATGCGGTTGTGAGGTTCTCAATAACTGAGTTCGCCCTTGTCACCGGTCTCAACTGCGGCTATGTCGACGAACCTGAGAAGGACTCGGCGTGTGAGACGGCAGTGTATCATTTCTTTGGAGTTACCAAGTTGAAGATGTCCGAGTTCGAGGTGATGTTCCAAGTGGCAATGGCATCTGAGAAATCGTCAGCCAAAAAGTTTAAATTTGTCCTGCTGATGCTGGTCGAGGGCGTGTTGTTCGCGAAGGAACCCCAAAACTACATTAAGGGGTGGGTGGTCAACCTCGTCTTGGACATTGAAAGGTTCCTGGCCTATCCGTGGGGTCGGCTTTCCTACGAGCGAACGAACGAGTTCCTGAACCATGCAATCGAGAGGAAGCTTCAACACACTGGCAGCAGCCCCACTGCACCACGTCCGTCGTACGTGCTGATGGGATTCCCCCTCGCCTTCCAGGTTCGTTCACAAACCTCACTGGACGACTAATGAATTAATATTAGTCATTCATATACTTTATACTGAACAACAATTGACCTTGTACTGGACAAACGTTGTTTGCAGATCTGGGTGTACGAAGCTCTCCCTCCAGTGGGCGTCCAATGTGCGAGCATCATAGATGAGAACATGTACCCTAGGTGTCTGCGATACGAGTCTAAGGAAGGGAACCTCGAGTATTCCACCATCGAAACCCGACTGTGGGAGGCTGTGGAGCTCGGGTATTTCGATGACCCAAACGCTGTGAGGCCGGTTCTCATCCCCGACGAAGTGGAGGAAGCTACCCGTTTGTACCGCGATGCCCGATACAGTCACGATAAACGGGACCACTTCTTCAACGACATTGTCCGGGCGTTCTTAGCAGCAAATGCGAAACCCCCACGGAAAGAACAATCAAAGGAAGCACCTGGGTCAACGCCAGAATCAGAGGAGGGTACGCAGACAAAAGCTTCCATCTTAGAGATCGAATCAAGATTACTGGCGAAGTTGGACGACATGGCGAGGAGCATAACCGCGGATTTAGGATCGAAGATGGCCACGCTTGAGGAGTCGATTGAAGACTTGAAGAGGGCATTGAGGGGGAAGGGGACTAGGGAGTCGGAGGAGCAAGGGGAGGTGCTGCCAAAGACGGAGGTAAGGCTTTTGGTGTGTCATGGCATCATATAGAGCGTCATGTAATTGTATATCACTGTCATGTCAATATTGGAAGGTGTCATGTTAATGTCAGCACATGTCATGAAAATATCAGTTTCTGTCAATTTAATTTGATGTCATGTGGATAGGTTCATAGAGCAGTGAAGGAAAAGGAAAAGTACAAGGACGAGGAGGAGATACAGCCGACCCAGGAGGACAATCAGTCGGAGAAACCTACTCTGAAAATCGGCGAGGTATGGACATTTGACTGTCCTGTCAAATTAACTATCTGTCATGTTATATGCACTATGGTGTGCTGGGTGCAGGTTGATGTTGAGGCTGAGGTGCCCCTCCAACGGCATGGTAGGAGGACCCGTCTACATCCTGATACATTCTCCCCGGGGGAAGTAAAGCAGCCAGCGAAGAAGCCGTGTGTGGGCAAGAATGCATCGCAAGCAGTGGATGCCGTGGACCTAGGCATGACCACGAGGGCAGACGTTGATGCGTTTTCATCCTGGATGAAGGACGGAACTGACCCTGTCCGGTCGGTTGAAGGCAGCCTACTGCATAGGGAGTTCTTCACGGTACTCCAATCACCGACAAGTTGGGTCACATCCGAGGTTAGGTTCCCACAACGTGGTTCTATAAATTACCTTCCTCGTCATATGCTCTTCCATATAAATGGTTTTCCGTGCGTGCAGCATATCGAGCAGGCATGCGCCCTCCTGCGGAAGGACATCAAGGACGACGACAAGTACGAAGATGTCGCCGTCCTTGATTTCTTCTGGGGGTTTCTACTGCAGAAGCATTTTGCGGATGCGAAGGGGAAACTTGATGTGGTCAAGGGGGACGAGAAGTTGTCCCACTACTTCGACGGAAAGTCACCGGAGAGGTTTGCAACGGAGTGGGCCGTTATCGACCGGCTGTTGGTGCCTTGGAATGTCAAGAACGAGCACTGGGTGGCGCTAGAGACCAATCTCGCGGAGTGGACAGTGAACGTCTACGATCCTGACATCAACTTAGTCGCCGAGCGCCACATGGCGGGCTTTCTAAAGCCGATGACCCACCTCATCCCCATTCTGATGGACAGCCATCCCGAACTTCGGGTTAAATGGGTCGGCAAAGTCCCGAAACCCTTTGCATACAAGAGGGTGAAAGGGATTCCCCAAAACAAACAATCGTAAGTAATATTTCCACTTGTTCCAAATATAAACAATTGTCGCAGGTTGGGTGAACATGTTTCGTTGTCGTGATGTAGGGACGACTGTGGTCCATACGCCATCTGCTTCATGCAGCTCCTCGCGGCCGGAGACACCAAGTTCCGTGGCCTTGACGATGACTTCATTACGGTGTACCGCCAATTCCTTTGTGCTGCCATCTTTTACGGACGTCTTACACCCCCATCCGACTCTTAAGAGTACTTCCCGATTGGTTTTAGACTGTTGTGTTTGGTTTTAGATTGTTATTGGTTGGTTTTAGACATTTCTGTTGGTTCGTTTTAGATTGTTGTTTTTTTGTTTTAGACATTTCACTTTGACATTGTTATTGGTTTGTGGACTTGGTTAGTTAGTCTTAATGTCATGTAAAATTTCTTAGATGTCATGTCAAATATATTATATGTCATGTTATGTTCATTGTCTGTCATGTAAACCAAATGTACGAATTGGGGTAACCACACAAAGTAGAACAAAGTAGGGCAGACCAAACCATAGGTACAAACTAGGATAGCTACATACTGAATTGTAAAAGGTGGACTTGGTTAGTCACAATGTCAAGTGAAGTGCATCTTATGTCATGTCAAATTTATTATCTGTCATGTAAAATTTCTTAGGTGTCATGTCAAATATATTATATGTCAAGCCAAGTTCATTGTCTTTCATGTAAACCAAACGTACATATTGGGGTAACCACACAAAGTAGAACAAAGTAGGGCAGACCAAACCAAAGGTACAAACTGGGATAGCTACATACTGAATTGCAAAAGGTGGACTTGGTTAGTCACAATGTTAAGTGAAGTGCATCTTATGTCATGTCAAATTTATTATCTGTCATGTCAAATTTCTTAGATGTCATAACAAATTTATTATATGTCATGCCAAGTTCATTGTCTGTCATGTAAACGAAAGGTACATATTGGGGTAAACACACAAAGTAGAACAAAGTAGGGCAGACCAAACCAAAGGTACAAACTGGTATAGCTACATACTGAATTGCAAAAGGTGGACTTGGTTAGTCACAATGTCAAGTGAAGTGCATCTTATGTACACCCGCCCACTCTATTGGTTCACTTTTGACAGTTGTCGGAAATGCTTCGGACTTCCCTTTTCCGCGTTGGTATGCTTCCTCTACTTCCCTCACCGCTCGCTCCGCCTCGTGATCCCATGGGTTGACTACATCTTCGACGTCACTGCTGACACAAATTACATGCTTCCCACTTGGCTCCAACTGGACACGTGGATATTCTACCTGGTCAGATGTATATTCTAACTGGACGAGCTGAGTTTCTAACTGGACATCAGTTCGTTGTCCACCGACACCTTGTGCTCCCACAACTTCCACTTCTTCATCCCCTGCCAAGCGGGGGTCCGTATGTGGGTGATCTTCTTGGGTCACGGGTGCCCACCCCCGACTGAATGGGCCGTTGTGGATCCTTCTGTAGTGGCCACTTCTCCACCAAACTTGTGTATCAGGGAGACATGGAGGTCGATAGGCCAGGATCGTTCTCCAGATAGACCATTTAAAAACTTGAAGGCATGCAGGTCTTCGTCATCCCCAATGGAAAAACGTCTACACCCTTCCTTTTGCGGCTTTGCATATGTGAGCTGGACGTCATGCCTCCTCCCATCGACATTAAACTTGGCCATCAGCTATTTCTTCAGGGAGACGTAGTCAATACTTTCGTCTACCAGGACAGCCTTCTCGCTCCTGTACCCCTCCACGACCCAAGTGCCCTGTTCACATACCCACCATCCTCCAAACACTACAGTCATACAGACGAACGATTTATCCCCTGATCCATTAGTTAGAGGGGGACACATTCAGTTTTACAGGAAGATGAATATATTTTATGTAGAAACGTATCGCATAACCTAAAAAGAAGGAATACTTACTCATTTTCTATCAGATGTCGGTGGTTGTCGAGTAAACCCCAATAGTTGTCAGGCGATTGAATGGGTTTAAACTCTCCCCATCTTCCCTCCTCTCCCTCTTATTCCCTTTTGGCGGTATTGCCTGGGCGGGAAACGGTCTCTCTCCCGCTCTCTCTCTCTCTCTCTCACTCTCTCTCTCTCTCTCCCCTGTCTTATCCACTGTCCTGTCTGACAGTTTCTCTCTTCTCTGCAGGATGCCCTTGCTTTTCTATCCCTCTCTCTTTGATTTTTTTGGTCAAATTGTATTCATTGGTTTGAACTTCTTATCGTTTCAATATTGCTGATTGCTACATTTTCCTACAGATTTGCATTTAATGAGTATGAAGTGTGAGTGGGAAACCCAGTTTTATACCAAGGTCAAACATTGAATAAAACGCACCGACAATATGTCCAGTACAAAACCATTTTATGGCATGTCAACAGTGACACGTGTCATGTATATACCAACACACTGCCATGTTAAAGGTCACATGCTGAACAGTGTCCCTACTCACCCAAATTCGGTGAAGTTAAATCCCCGTTGCCATTTCACCACCTCTCTAACACCCCTTCAATGAAATGGTATCCTTATCACACCACCTTGCTTCCTCATCTGGCCTCCCTCCCCGACCAGTGCCCATCGTTATATCATCCGACAGCTCGGACGATGGGAATGAGGTTGCAGGTTTGTCAAGCATTTCATTGGTTTAAATTTGTGCTACTTGTATGATTATACTACCGTATTTTTATTTTTTATGCAGGACCAATTTCGCCGCCTTACCGACGAAATCAAAAGGTAGAGATCGTCGACGGTGAGGCTGGGATGCTCAGGTCATTCTACGAGGTGACCCTTGTACGCAAAGTGGATCCTGGCCACTGGTTGGTGGAATATGTGACCCTCCTACGGAACAACAGAAGAGACCTGCTGAAGGAAATCATGCCGGTTTTACGAATTCGTCCCCATCCACCTCGTATTTCATATAACGCCTACGCAGTCGACGACCGTGTAGACTGTCACGTCAACGATGGGTATTGGTCCGGCAGGGTCGTTCGTGTGTCCGGTTATGGGAATGACCGAACTTTCTCGATCCACTTCCCGCTGAGCAGGGAGACAACTGATCATCGTGCCCGCGATATGCACCCACACTTCGAGTGGAATGGGTGCAGATTCACCACGCAGCCGCATTTTCGCTACCTGTTACCGTAATTTTCGATTTCAATGTCGTGTATTTTTCTACTATTTGCTACTGTCTTTTAAATGTTTGCTCCGATGTTGTATTTATTTAATGCTAGTGAATTTGTCTTCCATATATTATGTCCAGTATATCTCAATATGTGACATGTCGTATTACATTGACTGTCCAGTTTAAACGAACAGCTTACACGTCAACCTACAAATTACCTCCCACCCACCTTCTTCTTCGATGGTTTTTCTCTGAAACTTAAGATTTAATTACAAGTATATTTCTGCCCCCTCAATTTCACCCTCACTATGACTCTTACACTTGGACCAGTCACATTAAAGCATAGTAGTGTCGACATGAGAGAACAAAATCATGGCATCAAACTATGGGTAAATATTAAAGCATAGTAGACGTCATTATAGTGAATCTCCTTCTCCCACAAATCTTCTCCAGTCGATTCCGCATGCTGTATTGATATGTTTCTCCGAGCAAATTTGTCCAGTTAAATGCAATATGTGACATGTTTTGTTGATATTGACGTCCAGTTAAAACGTACTTCTTACACGTGATTCTGCAAATAAACCCCCGCCCCATTCCTACTTCATTTGTTTTCTCTGAAGCTTCAAATTTAATTGACGGTATCTTTTTATGCCCCCTCACTGACACTCTCGCTGATCTCTCTCTCCTCTCAGACTACACTTTTGTTTTTCACCTCTCTCTCTCTCTCTCTCTCTCTCTCTCTCTCTCTCTCTCTCTCTCTCTCTTCTGTCCTCTACAACAGCAAATTCAGTGTACTTTTTCCCTCCTCCAACTCTCTCTCTCTTTCTGACTTGTCTTCGCTTTTCAGTAAAGCACTCTCTCTCTCTCTCACTTTTCCTGCTTTTTTATCCGTGTCCAGCTGTCCCCTATTGGGTTACCTACAACCGGCTGAACCTTGCCACCGGATATCCACTTTTATGCAATTTTTTTTCGGATTGGGTCACTCATGCAAACATTTCGGATAATAGGGTTAGTTTAGCAAATAGCCCTTAATTTTTTCATATATTCGATTTCCTATTTCTAATATATAATTACTTGATGACTAGAATTACTTTGCTACTAATACTTTACACTTTTAAAATTTTACTCATCGAATTTATGGAATTTTTAGGGGAGCATTTTTTTTTTCTTTTTTTAACAAAGCATTCTATAGTAATATTTAAATTCAGGGGTTTTTTTTCAAATGAACATTCACAAACCAATTAATGTTTAAATTAAAAAAAAACAGTATCATGAGAATTAAAGTTGGTAAATTATACAAAATCATTTTCAACAATGTGAACAAAAATTAAATACTCCTTACGTTCAGTAAAGGATGTCATTTTACTTTTCAACACATTTTTAAAAAGTTACAAGCTATATAAAAGATTATTTTTTCAAATTTCATAATATAATTGATATAACTCTGTTATTGAAAATAGTTAAAAAAAAAAATAAAAGACACAAAAAAATATAATTCACTAAGATACCGCGCAAGAGCGCGAGTAGTAAAACTAGTTTGAAATAAAACAACAGAAAACTTTGAAATAAAATAGAAGACAATTTTCTAAAGTTGAGCTTTTTTTAATACAAGGTAAGAATTTGGAAGGTTTCATACCTTGCTGAAACACCAACAAATTGCATCCCTCCTTACGAGGGAAAGGAGCTTTGGGTGCGACATGACTTTCTCGTGCTCCATCAAATAATGTAGGCGCGCGCTACCTTGTCTGCCACCTGATTCAGCTCACAAAAGACATGTGAGTAGGACGACCACTCAAAACGACAAAGAAGCTGTAGAATGTCAGTAATTGTCATCTCAATCTACCAAGGGCATTTCCACTTGCCAGTGATGGAGTTGATGACTGTCAAACAATCTCCTTCGATCATGATACGTCCTAGACCAAGGTCCTTTGCAGCAACCCGGCTAGATTGGATCGCAAGAACTTCCGCTTGTAAGGAGGACGCGGAGCCACACTGGAAGTTGAGCATTTTAGATTATAATATATTTACTTTTAAATTTTACATATTTTCACAGAAAAGTGTATGACTATTTAAATAAATCGTAGCATAATACTGTATACATAGTATATAAAAAACCAAAAGTAAACAAATTAAGTCAAGATACTGAGTAACTCTCTTTTTGGGGGAAAGATAACTTTCTAGCTAAAGGACTTTACACATATTAAGTACTTGATCATATGAGCTATAATTACATGAATGATAAATGTATCAAAAAGGTATTCACAGCAAAAAGGGTGTAATTATGAATTCAAAATAAAAGGCACTCTTTTTCCTCTGCAACACCACTTTCAATATTCTGATCAAGTTCCACTATACAGAAAAATGTGCATGTAACATGCATGCGTATCTATCTATATTTATATTGGCTGTTCTAATATGTTTAGGAAAAAAGAAAGAAAAACCTAGTTTTAATAGTAATGTATTGAAATTAGAAAATAAAATATTTTTTAAAAGTGAATATTTTCAAGTTTAGGGTGTTTAATGGGTGCCCATTGAAACACATTAGAAAAATTCTATTTATATACATTATTGTTAACTAATCAAAGCTCACATAATATCTTATGTGACATTATGTATTGGATTTTGCAGAAATTTTCGAATTTGTTTTCAAAATATTCACTAAAAAATAATTATTTACCATAATATTCACACATTTAAAATATTTACGGAAATATTCATTTTTTACAGGTTTCGTAGAAAAACGCGGTCTTAAAGCGCGTTTTATATACAAACCCTAAAATATGAAACGGGAAGGAAGGTTGGTAAAAACAATTAATAGAAAAACGCGGTTTCAAACCGCGTTCTATAATTAATTTCGGATAAAACGCGAGTTTGAACCGCGTTTTTATCAATTTGTATTTTGAAATTAAAAAAACAAGAAACGCGCGGATTTAAGCCGCACTTTACTATATATGTAAAAAAAAGGTGCTCTACCTTCGTTCTTGCACTGCGCCTCTGCCTAATTAATTGGGCCGCCTAATTAAATATAAATATGTACCATCTCCACTTCTTTTCTTTTGTTTTTTTTTTAAGTAAAGAGCGGTTTTAATATAACTTTTATCTTTTTAGATCAGATAATCAATCAAATATAATCTTATATTTTTTTTAATAAAAAAATTAAAATTATGAGATAAATTATGGTCAATATACTATTCTACCTTTTACTTCAAATTGAATCTTATATATTTAAATATAAATATGTACCATCTTAATTTAATGGTAAAATTTGGGAAAAGAAATCTATCTATAACGTTATATATATATATATATATATATATATATATATATATATATATATATATATATATATATATATATATATATATATATATATATATATATATATATATATATATATATATATATATATCATGCCATAAAATTTTGGTCGATTATTTTATCTTTTAGATTAACTTGAACATAATATATTTAAATACAAATACGTCACAAAATTTTGTGATGTAATTACAATTCGGTGGTAGAACAGGTTTTTGAGTTGATCAACGATAAAGATAATTGATTTGACCATAAAATATAATTAATTTGATCAACGATAAAGATTTATAATAGGTAAATGCAATAAAATTAGTTTGGTTAAAGAAAATAAAACAATAAGTTTGGTTTAAATAAGTAAAACAATCATTCAAAATTTTTTAAAAAATATATTATAGTGTAATTGCACTCACATGTGACTTAAATAAAAAATATTATAATCTATAATATTATCATTACGTACATATTGGATAAGGGACATGATCTCAAAGAACAAAGATTTGATAAGAAAAAAAAGTATCCTCAATTAATATACAACAAATTTAATATGGTGTTAGTTAAATCAATGTATAAATCTAAAAGGATTGATATTATATAATTTTACAATATTCTTTTTTATTTTAAAATTTTTTGATATAATAATTTATATTATTTATAAAATCTACTACTCTGTATCAATAGTATAAGAAGTGGAGACAGCCTCCTCCTTAGACCTGTCAAAGTATAACCCGATCCGGAAAACCCGACCCGTACGCCCGGTAAATTCTTAGTCAAGATACGGTTTTTTCGACCCGAAAAATTTTTTAGACCCGAACCCGAAGTACCCGGTAATTTTCCGGGTCATCTGGGTTTAGACCCGGTTGACCTGGTAATTTTGACCCGATTGACCCGATTGACCCGGTGACCCGGTGACCCGATTGAGCCGATTAATTTATAATTATATATGCTTAAATTTTTTTATGGAGATTCCAATTTATTACATTTTATAATTACAATCACTTGATCTTTCATTTTCAAATCAACTTTTATATTTATTTGTATTGTGTAATACTCTCTCCGATCAATAGTATTTGATTTTTGATTTTTTTATCACATTTTTTAAGAAGATAAAAATTCTAAAAAATATTAAAACAATTCTATGCTTATTACCAATAGCATGAAATTGTTTTTAAAAAATTATTTAAAATTTGAAAATTTTATATATTTTTAAATTTTATTAAAAAAGTTAAAATTGACGAACCCGAAATCGACCCGAAATGACCCGAAACCCGGTCAAACCTGGTTTCGAGTGAACCCGGATATACCCAGGACCCGTTTTACCCGGAACCCGTTTTACCCGAAATCCGAAATGACCCGACCCAAACCCGACCCGAATGACCCGAATGACCCGATTGACAGGTCTACTCCTCCATACAGTGATGATGAACAATGGAATTAATTAGCTGGAGCAGTTAATTAGGCAGAGCGGCAAAGAGCAATTAATTGGGCAGAGCGGCAAAGCACTTTTTTTTCATGTATAGTAAAGCACGGTTTGAAACCGTTTGTTACTTTTTTTTTAAATTGATATAAATGCGGTTCGAAGTCGCGTTTTATCCGAAATTAATTATAAAACGCGGTTTCAAACCGTGTTTTTCTATTAACTATTTTTACTACCCGCCCGTTGTGCGGTTTCTTAATAAACTAAATGATATTTAATTTATATTTTCTTTCTGAAATTTGAAAGTTATAATAGTTTGTTTGGATCTTTTAATAAAAATAAATTATTCAAATTAATATACTTAAAATTTTATTAAATAAATAAATTAAAATCTTGGAAATTTTTTAAGATAAAAATAAAAAGTGAACAAAATCATAGAATAATGTCAACATATCTATCAAATTATTATGTAATTTTATTAATAATTGTATATAAATAATACTCCGTATAGTTTAGTAACCAAAGCATAAAATAATAAATATATATTAACAACTAATTCAAGTTAAATTTGATTGAGCAAATTAATGTTGGAAAAAAAATAAAGCAAAGTATCTTAATAATGGATTAACAACTAATATATACTCTGTATTAATTAAACCAATGGGTTTATTTTATTTTTAAAGATATGGATAACAACTAATATATAGATACCATATTATTTATTTCAATTGTTAAATTTAATTAATTTTATTGATACACAGAATTTGAAAATAATTAATATATGCATAATACAAATTTTATTCTAACTATATTATATATCACAAATTTCATCAGATATGGATATATTTTTAGAAGATACTCCGTATTAAACAATTTTAAATACAATTATATCAACTATATTCCAATTTAACCCTAAAATTCTGTGTATTATTATCCCTTCTTTTTGATCTAATATTTCAAGCGACGTGTAAAAAAATAATACTCCGTATCATTTAATATGCAAAAAATAATACTCCATATCATGTATATTGTTCTATCGAGTTACGTATTGGGCTTACTAAATGACACGTCTTTTTTATTTAATACCCTAAAATCATTTAATTCTAGATTAAAATGGCAACAGGAGAATTTACAGCGTTGGTCATAAAGAAAAAAAATCTCAATGTAAGCCTTAATCAAACAACATTTATTAATAAATATAATTTAAAATAAGAATCTAATTTAATCTAAATATAAGATTATATTGGATAGATTATTTGATCTAAAAAGATAAGTTTTTTTACCTAACTATATTCATTTATTAATTGATGTGACCCAAAAATATAATACAATTTTAATCCAGAAAATGACACGTAAGCAAAAATAATCCCGCTTTAATCTAGAAAATTCCACGGAACCGAGATCGCACCAGAGCCCATTTCAGGCCTCTGTTTTAGTATTTTATATAGAAGATTGTTTTTATCCATCTCCCTTCCCGTTTCAAATTTTAGGGTTTATACATAAAACGCGGTTTATGGCCGCGTTTTTCTGCGCAACCTGCAAAAAATGTATATTTCCGTAAATATTTTAGATGTGTGAATATTATGATAAATAATTATTTTTAGTGAATATTTTGAAAAAAAAATTCAAAATTTTCTCTAGTCAAAAATAAATATTATAATAATATATTATCATATTTATTAAATTAAGTAAATTCATCATGCACAATTCATAATCTATATATATAATTAATCAAAAAATATATTATAAACTATTTCATGATAGAATCTACCAAAAAATATTAATAGATAAAATATTTTATAACTTTCATTTTATTTATATCTAGATTTTTTTATTTAGTGGATAAAATCATTTATATCAATCCATATATTAACGATAAAATAGCGGGCAAAATTTTACCTATCTAAAGTCCTTTTTTAAAAGAAAAAATATGGAGTCTTGCGCCCCTATACAATTTATATCTATATAATACCTTAATTTAGAAGAATTTTGATGATGTGTCAACACCTTCTTAATTTAAGGTTTTTCAACTAATCACAATTTTCTCTTATTATTATTATTATTTTTCTCTTAATCTCTTTCATACATTTACATTTTTCCCTTTTATTTTTTACCCATTTACTAACCATCTATATAATACCTTAATTTAGAAGACTTTTGATGATGTGTCAACACCTTCTTAATTTAAGGTTTTTCAACTAATCACAAATTTCTCTTATTATTATTATTTTTTTTCTCTTAATCTCTTTCATACATTTACATTTTTTTCCTTTTATTTTTTACCCATTTACTAACCATTGGGTTTAATTCAAAACATTGAATTAAATCTAATATCTATTATATACATATAATAATAATAATAATAATAATAATAATAATAATAATAATAATAACAAGAAATTTGGCCCAAAGGCCGATACAAATTGTCCTACACTTTTCCCTTTGCTAGCAAATGTCCAAAAACATTTCATAATACCATCTTTACCCTTGCCTATTACTCTAAAAAAACACCCCCCAAATTAGTTGTTTCCATTCAGACAAGAATCAAAAGATTCATCGAGAGATCAACGAAGCGCGATCCATCGAAGATGTCGTGGCAAACCTACATCGACGAACACTTGATGTGCGACATCGACGGCACCGGCCAGCACCTCACCGCCTCTGCCATCGTCGGTCACGACGGCAGCGTTTGGGCTTAGAGCACCGCGATATCAAGACGGCGAACCTCCACCTCGAACTCCACGGCGTCTCTGGCGCCGAATTCGGCCGGATCAAGCTATGCGACTTCGGATCGGCCGAGTTCATCCGCGAGGGGGAGCAATCCTCGACCTCCACGGCGTCTCCGGCGCCGAATTCGGTCGGATCAAGCTCTGCGACTTCAAGGATAACCTCTCCCAGCCGGTGTTTGCGCTCGATTCGCCGATCTCCGTTCTCCTCCTCAAGGATCTGGAACTCATCAATGTCAAGCACTTGGATCCTCATTCCAGGTTCGTTGAATTATTAGTTTTCCTTCCCCACTTTTGTCCCCAATCTCCCATCTGAGCCATCTCCCCTCACTCATTTGTTAATATATCCCATTTGTCTCAACAACATTTAATTTCCATTTCCATGAAAATTCAGAGTTTGAATAAATGTATGGTGGGGGTTTATTAATTGCCATCTTCCATCTTTTCTGTGCACCCACCTGTTTTTATGCCACTCTGCAGCCCTCCACTAAAATGCAGCAAAAACTATTCAATGATTCCTGTTTTTTTCTTTTTAATCTCAGATGGGATATATATATTTTCCCAATTTATTAGTCACCACCCACCTCTTATTTTTTTACTGTAAAATGTACAGATCAGAAGATAGGGAAAAGAAATAGTAAGAAGATTGTCTTTTTCCTGCTTCAATCTCATTTGTCTCTTAAAGTTGTCATGGTATGAATGTAGGGGTCTCGACATCAACAACGATACAGGTTTTCAAGACCTCATCCGTAAGGATGCTATCGGGTAAAAAAAAACTCTAAAAACGAAACTGTAATAAAAAAAATTTCATGTCACCACACACGTGTCACCACTGTCACCACTGTCAAAGAGTGGTGACAGTGACCCCATAAAAAAAAACTCTAAAATCGAAACTGTAATAAAAAAAATTTCATGTCACCACACACGTGTCACCACTGTTAAAGAGTGGTGATGGTGACCCCGTAAAAAAAACTCTAAAAACGAAAATGTAATCAAAAAATTTTCGTGTCATCACTATTAAAGAGTGGTGACAGTGACCCCGTAAAAAATAACTCTAAAAACGAAACTGTAATAAAAAAAATTCATGTCACCACTGTCACCATTGTCAAAGAGTGGTGATAGTGACCCCGTAAAAAAAAACTCTAAAAACGAAACTGTAATAAAAAAAAAATTCATGTCACCACACACGTGTCACCACTGTCACCACTGTCAAAGAGTGGTGACAGTTACCCCGTAAAAAAAACTCTAAAAACGAAACTGTAATGAAAAAAATTTCATGTCACCACACACGTGTCACCACTGTCAAAGAGTGGTGACAGTGACCCCGTAAAAAAAATATGAAAACGAAACTGTAATCAAAAAAATTTCATGTCACCACACACGTGTCACCACTGTCACCACTGTCAAAGAGTGGTGACAGTGACCCCGTAAAAAAAACGAAACTGTAATAACAAAATTTACATGTCACCACACATGTGTCACCAAAAGTCAATGCCTTTGACCAGTCAATGATCAATGGTCAAATTAAAAAATGGGAAGGAGGAAAATGGGAAGGAAGGGCAAAATTGGAATTTTTGGACACCCTCCTAATTTATTCTCCCTTTTGTCCTAGGGCTTAATTTTTGCCCAAAATATGGACACTTACCAAATTTTCCCTAATAATAATAGTAACCTATATCAATATATAATATCTTAATTTAAAAACCTTTTAATGAAGTCTAACTTTATGATAAACATTTTTACCATTTTCATAAAGATTTCAAGTCTACTTTCACATCGCGCCATGGTGCGGGAATTGTACTAGTAATATAATAAAAAGGAAATTGTATCTTTGGAGATTATAGATATTGAATGAAGGAAAATACATCTCTAGAGCTTATAGAAGAAGAAGTTAAACAAGAAGTACTTTTTAGATCAAATAATAGACATTATTATTTAATCTAAAAAGCTTGTTCGTAAGAACGCACTTGGGTGGTGGCTCAACCGCAGTTGATCACCCCAAATCTTCGCCTTATATAAAAAAATAGGCATTATTATTTTATATGCAAGAAAGTGTATGTCTTAATAGTTTCAATGTTCATTATTTCCTTATGAGTGTGTAGGAATTGAAATGAGAATGAAAATTGAAATAAAAAATTAGAATAAGTCTTTTCTGAAACAAGTTGTTTGGTATAATGCTGAAATAAAATTTAAAAATTCAATCTAAATATACACAAAATTCAACCTACACAAATTCAATCTCTCAAATTAGTCAAAGAATGCATTCAAACTGTCACTTTCTCTATTCTTGTAAATGATGAACCAACTGATACTTTTCGACCTTAACGGGGTCTAAGACGGAGATCCTATCTCCCCCTAGCTCTTTATTTTAGGCGCATAAATCTTGGCTCGAAAATTACAATGACAAAGTGAACAACATAAGAACACTATCGATGTTAAAACCTCAAGAAGTGGACCTTCGATCCCTTTCCTTTCCTTTGCCAATGACATTATGATTTTTTCTAAATCAACCCCAGAAGCTTGTAGAACGGTTTAAAATATAATCGATGAATATTGTAAGATCTCAGGACAAAAAGTAAATTTTCAGAAATCTGTATTCCAAGACACAAAGAGAATCACACACGAACAACGCCAACGACTCCAATCCTTCCTACAAAAAAACAACCAAGTTGATGTAGAAAAATATCCCGGGTGCCCCATAATAAATGGTAGTGTAACGGCCCAAATATAAATATTCGGGTTACATTTCGAAGGATTGGATACCTTCGTTCAGATCTTGTAATTCGAGTACGGGTTGAGTTTTAAAATAAAGTTTTTAATGCTCAAAGAAGGGATTTCGCACCCTAAATTCGCGATAGGGCCATTAGGTCCCCCGAACCTCCCCTACTTGCCTAAGTCGCTCAAAACGTTTTAAGTTCGAAAGCATAAAGAAGGAGATATCATAATACAAACTGTCATGGCATGGCCGGGTCAAAACCAAACACGAGGAAATAAGCAGCAAAAGTGTGGAGTTCAAGTCGGTCTTTCTCTCCCTCTCACTGCGCCATAAAATATCCCCCGCCACAACAGCACACGATCAAGCAAGGGTACGGGTACCTGAAACTAACCACGAAGTTAAAGTCGAGCCACTCATGCGGGCCCTAACGACCTCGCTAAGGACATATAATATGCCTATACCTACATAAAGGATGCTCTAATGCAGTGCGGAAATATTAAACACACAAGGATGCTAGCAGTTTATATATATATAGAAAGCGATTAAATGGGATCGTGCATAGAATGCCAAGTGGCATGTCCCTCTCCTACTCCCGCACCCATGCTCGTTAGTGCAGGAACCGACCGCGTTTTCTACTCCCGCACCCATGCTCGTTAGTGCTGGAACCGGCCGCGTTCAATATCATAACATCATCAATCCCATCAATAGTCATGCTCATCAATTTAACAGTCTGACTCGATAAGGACAAAGCCCGATGGGACTGGACCGTCCTATGACCCTAGCAAATGACTCTAAGACTCACAATTTAACGGCCGTTCTATCATACGCAAAGAGAATACGGATGCTCGATTAATTTGTGCAACCTAAGCATGATACTACATGAATATGCAGGATGCAACACCTACACTGTAACGGCCCGGATATAAATATCCGGGATACGTTTCGAAGGTCGGATACCTTCGTTCGGATGTTGCAATTCAGGTATGGGTCGAGGTTTCAAACCTCTAATCAGTCGAAGTTTCATAAATTCAGTTTAAACGAAAGTGAAATGGAAATATGATTTAGGTACAAAAGCCACGGCAAGGCCGGGTCAAAACCGAAACATAATTCTAAAGTCGGATGGCCAGATTAGCGGGGTTAGACAGATTTCTTTGCAATCGCCGAGGGACTTTCCCACGCCATATAAACGGAGAGCAATCATACCTAAAAACAATGGGTGCGAGTGGGGTCAGACCGAGGCCCCAACACGCTCTGTCCAGCAAGCGAACATACACATACGCTAATAATAAAGATGATGCAGATGCGGAAATTAAATCACACTAGCATGATCCTAATTTACAATATGCGAGAAATAACTGTAAAGGCGCCCAAAGAATGCCAAGTGGCATGTCCCTCTCCTACCTCTGCACCCCTTTCCGTTAGTGCAGAGACCGGCCGGTTCGATGCTATAGCATATCATATCTCATCATCATATCTCATCATCATAACATAAATTAAAATAAATAAATCATGCCCGATGGTGCTGGGCTATCATCATGCTCATATCGACTCGATAGACTCAGGGCACCCGATGGGGCTGGGCTACCCTATGACCCTAGCAAAGACTCTAGGACTATCACAGATACGGCCGTTCTGTTTCATACGCGTAAAGAAATAAAACGCTCAATCACAACTGCAACCTAGCATGATACTACATGGCATGCTTTAATGCTTATGCAACACCTAGTATGTCATACATTCACAAGCCGGTAATCTCTTTCGAATCTGAGTAAGCCCATAAAGGAACTTACCTGAATAAGCCGAACAGGAGAGAGCAAGGCAGAGCAGAATCCAATAAATGAATCACCGATAGCAAGCAATGTCCACATATCACAATCACCTAATAACATATAATTGCATAAGTCTACCTATTTCACACAAGGCGCCCCTAACTATCATTCATATCTCGTCTCATATCCCATTTCAGATTATTCCATCTCATTTCATCACAAACCATATCTCATTTCATGTTCATCTCAGCTCATCATCTCATTTTCAAAACAACCTCTCAAAGAACTCAACTTAGAAGATCAAACAACTCTTTTAAAATCGCTTATCTAAATTCCGACATTAAACATTTAAACCTTAAGGCCCATTTTCCCAAAATCATGTTATAAAATAATTCCGGAATGTTTCTTATCTCAAAAACCATATATAAATAAATTTCATTATTAAATTATTAAAATAATTTCAAGCTCACAAATCATATTTATAAATCAAGACCAACAATTCACTTTAAAAATTTCTAACTCACATGCTTAAATCCTCTTAAAAGGCATCAATTAAATAATCCAATCAATATTATTTTAAAACAATAAACAATATATAAGGATAAATTTCCAGAATATTATAATTATAACCAAATCCCAAAATAATACTAATATCAAAATAATTCAACACTTACTATTCATAAAGTCTCAAAACAATAACCATAAATATATTTATAACTCCCTATCAATTAATCTCACTTTTAAAACCTTTTAAATACAAATATTAATAATTTCAGGACTTATAAATATATATATATATTTTACTAAAATCAGGAATAATAATAATTATCACACATATAAATATATAATACCGAAAAAATAAATAAAACAACAACCCTATATATATATAACCAAATTCAAAAATCCAAAACCAGCCCAACCCTAAAGCCCTAACCCGAGTCCAAGAGAAGGCCCAAAGGGAAGCCCCAACCTGCATCCCGGATCCGACCCAGACTACAACCCGACCAGGAGAAGAAAAGAAAAACCAACCCGGAAGAAAAGAACCAATTCAAGCCCATACCCGAGTTCAGAAAAGAAAAGAAAAGGAAGACCCGGATGGGGAATTCGGATTGGACCCAAACCCGGAAACTGAAGCCCAGAAATTAGGCCCAAGGAGTCACCTTCTTCCCCAAAGAAAACGAGCGGAGCTCGGTTGGGCGTCGGAGGAAACGGGGAGAAAGGGAGGTGGAACCCAGGCTCTCCGGCGACTCTCTTCCCTCCCAGACCCTCTCCACCTAACCAGCGTGTAATTCCGACCACCCCAACCCCAAGAAGGCAAAACGAGAGTAAGAGGAAGGAGGAAGAGGAAGCTCACCGTGGCTCGAAGGTTCGCCAGAAATCTTCGTCGGAGGCTCGATTTGGCTCGCCGAAGGCTGAAATGCGTCAGTTCGAATCCTAGGACGACAGAAGGGGCTTAAAATTTCGACCTTATAAGGCTTCGAAACAAAAGAGAGGGAAGACGAAATCTTACCGAATCCTAGGACGCGAAACAGAGGAAAAGGAGGTGAAATTGCACGGTGGTGGTGCTCGGGTAGCTTCTGGCGACTCTGGGTTGTTCAGTCCTATTCTTGGGACGTCGGAGGAGCTGTCGTGCTTGGAGGAGGAGGGGCGAAGGGCTCGACAGAGAGGGAAAGGGGGCGGATGTGGAATAGATAAGAGGAGGAGAGATGGAGAATGGGTTGTTCTTGAGGGCTGAAAAGGAGATGAAGAGGGAGGGGAAGATGTGTGTTTGCTGGGGTGTGAGGTTCTGTGTGTGTGAGGGGTGTAAGAAATAAAGGAAATGGGGGGGGGGGAGATGTGTGTGAGCTTGGCGTGAGGGGAGTGGGTTTTAGCAGAGCAGAGGGTGTGTGGGAGAGGGAAGAAGACAAAAGAAAATTAAAGGGGAGGGGTCCATCATCCAGTGTCCGGGAGAGAGAGAGAGAGAGAGAAGAAAGAAAGAAAGAAAAGGAAAAGAAATGAATATGTGTGGTCCCCACAAGACCACATTCAAAATACCCGGAACCCGCTATCTCGACGTATCCCGACTCGTTCAATTCCCGACAAAATCGAATTTTAATTAAATTTAATTTACTAATCTCAATATAACGGAATTAAATTAATTTCAATCAAAACTCGGAGTTTAAATTAGTCTTTATTAATACTCGATCTTGAAAGCGAAAATCGAATCCCGTCAAAATCCGAAATTTAAATGAGGCCGGAATAACTAAAATCCAAAATTTACGCTCGAGAACGGGCTTTATTCCACTTTTACAAATTGGATTTAATAATAATTTATTAAATAAAATAATCATAATATATAATTATACTCGGTCTTTACATTTATCCACCTCTAAAAACAAGTCTCGTCCCCGAGACTAAAATCATTTAAAACAATGGAAAGGAGTTTGAAATAGGCGAGTCCGAGGACCATGTCCAAGGATCTTGCAATCATCTCGGTTGCGTCTTCCGGGATTCTCACAACATCCTGGTCACGGTAGTGACATCTACAATTGGTCTAGTCAAGTGTGTAATAAGCGCCCCTATCACATCCTTGCTTCGACTTTTCGGAAGTATCACAACTCTAAAAGCATTATAGCGTCCGACTAGGTCTTAGCAAGCAATCTATAAGCGCCCCTATACAATGCTTGTATCCACTTCGTAAGACGTCATAATGTAAATCCAGTTCGTAAATCCTTAAAGCGTTTGTAAATAAAAGGATTGTCATCCAAATCATTGAAACTCTCAACTTCTTTAAAACCCCAAGTTGGCCATTTTTAAAACCGCTCAAAATCTTCGAATTCAATTTTTAATCAAGCAACTTTACACCAAAACAAGTCAAATCCTTTCAAATCAAGATTTTGTCAAAACTCTTCCGAAAACCAAATCAGCTTCACACATACAAATCAATCAAATTCCGAGGGTAGGAGGTGGAGTCATCCACCTCTAAGGGCTAATCTCATATTCTCTTCCTAGTTTCCAAAATCGAATCAATCTATCAGTCTCAATTCAAGCAAGATGGATAAGGCATAAGAAATGCATAACTGTATAACCAACCAATCTCCAATCAACACATCATAAGGCAAGTCTCAACATATACCATCGTAGTGCCACAAGGTCACATCACATCTCCAGATCATACCAAAGGTCATAAAAGCATTTCTCATCATAGAATTAATGAACCAAAACCCATTGTCAACACATCAAGGTCAGGTTATTAAGATTCAGCAAAAGGAAAGGTCAGTCAATGTGTAAATCACCAAAACGTCATCATAGTCGCAAAACATCATCTCAACTCATACAATGTCATATAACGATCACTTAGAATTCACACACCATTATCTCATATATATAAGTCAGATTCATGATCCCAATCAATATTCATCATTTAACATCTCCTGATCATAATATAACATCATGCTCTCACATAGCAACATATCATTATTTCATAATTCATTCAACACATTATAACATGCTTTTAGAACAACATAGTAGGATAGCAATGGGTCATTATATTATGAGTATAGTTGTCACTACCAATTATGATTCAATATTGCATATCAACATGTAATATCAGCCATATCAGTTTCATCACAGTCGCTATCTAACATCATGCCAAGTCATTTTAATAAATCACATAATCAAGAAAGCTTTCACATCATCACCAGGCAAAATAAACGCAAACCCCGCTCGCTCGATTTCAATTCCTACATCAAAACCAGCCTCATCTAGATTCACCAACATCAGTTCAGGTAACATCCTCAAAAGAAGTCCCAATTCATTTCAATACCCTAATCTCGCCCCTCATTCCACCAAGACTCTCACTATCAATCCACCTCTAAGAATCCAACCCTCATCTCTGTTTTCACACCCGAGCACCCTTGCATACTATGTCCTCGATACCCCCAAAGGTCATTTCTTACATTTCTCACTCTTCCCATGATATCACAACATAGAACCCTTCTAACCACGCATCTTCAATAAAGTTTCCTCGGTCACTACCTAACCAGCCTATCCCTAATCATACCCTTATCCGAGATTCACCTAGGAGCTTATCGAAATCATCAAGCATTACCTCTTATAATTCCCGAACCCACTCGGTCCAACCTAAGTCAACACCCCTCTTCTGCAACTTTCCCTTACCACCGCCGATCATTCTAATCACTCAAACCTTTCCTCCACTCTCTGACCACTCTACCAAAAGGACCTCACTCACATGTTCAAGGAAGAAGCAATCATGAACAATATTACACATAAGGACTACAACATATCAACTAGCATCATTAAGCAATTGCAAAAAGTATCAAAAGTCTCAATTTACCGTCATGCTCGAAATTATCACATAACACCATATATGAATAAAGTCAATTCAACTAGCAAGTTTCATCATAAACTTAGCTAATAATCAATTCAGATTCTCGGCATTTGCAGTTCATACTATACAGGAAAGGAATTTAGATCATGCTTAGCAACTCAGAATAGCATCACATCAAGACATCATGGCACATTAGGACTGTAAGGCATCGAATCATATCATCACATCAACAAGCAACCTTCAACATCAAGTCAGTGCAATATCATCATCAACAAGCTCAGAAAGGGTTAGCAATTCGAGTAGAGGACGCTCCCACTTGCAAGTCATATCGTACTCAACAATCGTAATCCTCAAAGCGAGCTCGTTCCGTCGACATTGTCGATCCTGAGGCCCGTGGGTTATGGGCTCACGCTTCCGCTACGCTGCTCTATCGCTATTCGACTTTCCGTTCCCTTTTCCCATGTGGTCGCTCATCCAAGGTAACGCGTAGGAGTTTAAGTTAGCGGAGATAGGGGAGTGACAAGAGCGGACGACCCAATGTTTCTTTCGGAGACGGAATAGACCAAAGGTAAAGACGACATGACTAGAGGCAAGACTCGGACTCAGGAATAGTAACGATGCCCTTAGGAAAGTCTATAGGGTCACAATTGTGACAACATACACGAATTCATTATGGAGCATTTCAATCACATCGATCCACACTAACATGTACCTATCTCGGGGCAACATTCGTATTTATATCAAAGACACAATCAAGTCATACGCTGATGTTTGTGAAACAAGCTAGCATTCTAGTATTCCATGGAAACAGATATGCCAAGTAACTTCGAGCAAGATAGACGGAACCAACAATGATCATATATGATTTGAAGTCATGCGGAATTTAATGAAGATAACGAGCATCATGTATATGAACCATGTAGGAACAGGGTATACACATCAATAATTTAGTCCAAATATATCATGGCAATGTATATTATAACAATCAGATGAAGCGTCATACGAGAACACATAAGAGTAGAATAGCAATTATCACATATATGAACAATGTACAAGTTTGGTGTATGCATCATACGAGGTCATATAAAGGGCAACATAGTAACTATCTCACAATGATCATATGTTAGGTCAAGCATGGCACGGAATTATATGACGAGATACGTCTAGAGAGCATGGGTCCTATATGATACTAGCGATATATAATGTGATACAAGCATAGTCAAGAGTCATTTAGAGGAGTTCAACATAATATTCACGAAACATGAGGCATCATCAAAAGTACAAGAAGGACATCATGGGTGCTAGATTATAATCATGCTAGGTACGAACCATCATAGAGTACATATATGGTACGATGGCTGTCACAATATAGAACAAGCATGATATGAAATCATTCAGCATGTCATATTGGAAGTCATAAGCTCCACATGATACTAATAGCACACATCGAACATGAGTACCATTAGAGTAATTCAACTAGGTTCATTTCGATATTCATGCGTCATGCTGGTGCAAAATCATGATATAGAGTGGTGTGTGATCAAGCGGGGTGTCAAGTCATAGGTTCATACAAGCACGAGAAGCCCTCATAGAGTAATAGACATCTTTACCATGTAAGCACGCTAGGTTTAACTATCACGGAAAGCTAGTCAAACATTGAATTCAACATTAACTCATCAGGACGAGTGAAACATGCTAAGAGAACAGAAAGAGGAACGAGCCACACTATTAGGTACCTAGTTCAAGAGTGAATCAACAATAACGTAGGCAAAATAGAATTTACACAAGTCACAACCAAGGGCCCAACATGTTACTAGTGGTTCAATATAGCACATGGTACATACATGCTCTCGACTGGTTAATACGACGGTATGCAAGAGTTCATTCAATCACATCTCAACGACATAGTGGCACGATAGGAAAACGCAACGAGGTATAGATCAAGTCTAAGCAACATTGCGACATGACTAGAATATGGGGACATGAGCTCGAATCAACACATAATAAGACAAAACATGCATTCCTCAAGGTTCAATTATAACACATATTCTCCGTTCAACACAACTAACACACACAATATTAATTGCAAAATGATCAACAATAGATAATCTGGTGAATTCGGAATAGATGGGCATGCTATAGATTCTTGTCACAAAATGAACGATAAGCATCGAGGCATCATCGGCTAGCATGCTAGAGTGTACATCTTATGAGGCATTCATATAGAGAAGAGTCGATCACACTATCATGAACCTATTCATAGAGAGTACATCAATTGTACAACTTCATAGCATATGACATATTTATTCGTGCCCTAGTATGACAATGTAATATACTAAGTAGATCATGTTGGGATGATATGGATACGATAAATATAGCTCAAACTTATACAATCGGCATTATGAACATTAAAGCACATAAGCATAATTCCACACTAAGGATCAATTGTAGGTCAAGGAGTAGTGCATATAGAATCACACAATCATGAACAGGGCAATCAAGATAACCCGATAGAAGTCCATAAGGGCAACATTGACTCTTCTCAACTGACTCATTACCCATCTTTCCCGTGGGACTCGGATACGAATTTTTCGTGACAAGAGGACACTGATGGATCGTCATAAGAATTGATAACGACAGCCTCGTAAACATTTCACTCTCTAGCTCGGAATTTCGTCAAGGACCGTCTTCCAATACTCTCTCGGATAACTTCTATATTCACTAATGATTCCCGACACCATGTGTTTACCAACCCAATTCCCGTGGAAGACCGATATTCGAAGGGAGGACTCGATTGAATTGTCAAAAGGGTTCATAAGGAAAGGGGCGGTTCCACAAAACTGAGCTTAACCATATAAGAAGAAGAAGGGTACTCCCGCTATCCCGTTCGCATAGATCGTTCAATATTCAATAAGTAGTTAGGCATATCAAGCACTCAACATAGAGTCAGTCAATGACAATCACAATGATCTCCTTGAAGTCATCCCGACCCACCTGTAAAGAACAAGCTAGTATTTCGCCTACCCATTTCCGACTACATCCAATAGGGATGTCTATCGCCTTTTCTACCCACTCGATCCCTTATTAGTTGGTTCTCCTCTTTTATCATAAGCCAAGTTCATATTTAGTCCAATTGAGTTAGACATTTTAAGTTCATTTTGCCCCTTTAAAACGCTTTCAAATCTTCGAAATCCGTGGGCGGTTTTCCAAAACATACACCCGACCCTTGCGTACCCGAATTGCACAACCTGGCTCTGATACCAACTTTGTAACGGCCCGGATATAAATATCCGGGATACGTTTCGAAGGTCGGATACCTTCGTTCGGATGTTGCAATTCAGGTACGGGTCGAGGTTTCAAACCTCTAATCAGTCGAAGTTTCATAAATTCAGTTTAAACGAAAGTGAAATGGAAATATGATTTAGATACAAAAGCCAAGGCAAGGCCGGGTCAAAACCGAAACATAATTCTAAAGTCGGATGGCCAGATTAGCGGGGTTAGACAGATTTCTTTGCAATCGCCGAGGGACTTTCCCACGCCATATAAACGGAGAGCAATCATACCTAAAAACAATGGGTGCGAGTGGGGTCAGACCGAGGCCCCAACACGCTCTGTCCAGCAAGCGAACATACACATACGCTAATAATAAAGATGATGCAGATGCGGAAATTAAATCACACTAGCATGATCCTAATTTACAATATGCGAGAAATAACTGTAAAGGCGCCCAAAGAATGCCAAGTGGCATGTCCCTCTCCTACCTCTGCACCCCTTTCCGTTAGTGCAGAGACCGGCCGGTTCGATGCTATAGCATATCATATCTCATCATCATATCTCATCATCATAACATAAATTAAAATAAATAAATCATGCCCGATGGTGCTGGGCTATCATCATGCTCATATCGACTCGATAGACTCAGGGCACCCGATGGGGCTGGGCTACCCTATGACCCTAGCAAAGACTCTAGGACTATCACAGATACGGCCGTTCTGTTTCATATGCGTAAAGAAATAAAATGCTCAATCACAAGTGCAACCTAGCATGATACTACATGGCATGCTTTAATGCTTATGCAACACCTAGTATGTCATACATTCACAAGCCGGTAATCTCTTTCGAATCTGAGTAAGCCCATAAAGGAACTTACCTGAATAAGCCGAACAGCATAGAGCAAGGCAGAGCAGAATCCAAGAAATGAATCACCGATAGCAAGCAATGTCCACATATCACAATCACCTAATAACATATAAATGCATAAGTCTAACTATTTCACACAAGGCGCCCCTAACTATCATTCATATCTCGTCTCATATCCCATTTCAGATTATTCCATCTTATTTCATCACAAACCATATCTCATTTCATGTTCATCTCAGCTCTTCATCTCATTTTCAAAACAACCTCTCATAGAACTCAACTTAGAAAATCAAACAACTCTTTTAAAATCGCTTATCTAAATTCCGACATTAAACATTTAAACCTTAAGGCCCATTTTCCCAAAATCATGTTATAAAATAATTCCGGAATGTTTCTTATCTCAAAAACCATATATAAATAAATTTCATTATTAAATTATTAAAATAATTTCAAGCTCAAAAATCATATTTATAAATCAAGACCAACAATTCACTTTAAAAATTTCTAACTCACATGCTTAAATCCTCTTAAAAGGCATCAATTAAATAATCCAATCAATATTATTTTAAAACAATAAACAATATATAAGGATAAATTTCCAGAATATTATAATTATAACCAAATCCCAAAATAATACTAATATCAAAATAATTCAACACTTACTATTCATAAAGTCTCAAAACAATAACCATAAATATATTTATAACTCCCTATCAATTAATCTCACTTTTAAAACCTTTTAAATACAAATATTAATAATTTCAGGACTTATAAATATATATATATATATTTTACTAAAATCAGGAATAATAATAATTATCACACATATAAATATATAATACCGAAAAAATAAATAAAACAACAACCCTATATATATATAACCAAATTCAGAAATCCAAAACCAGCCCAACCCTAAACCCCTAACCCGAGTCCAAGAGAAGGCCCAAAGGGAAGCCCCAACCTGCATCCCGGATCCGACCCAGACTACAACCCGACCAGGAGAAGAAAAGAAAAACCAACCCGGAAGAAAAGAACCAATTCAAGCCCATACCCGAGTTCAGAAAAGAAAAGAAAAGGAAGACCCGGATGGGGAATTCGGATTGGACCCAAACCCCGAAACTGAAGCCCAGAAATTAGGCCCAAGGAGTCACCTTCTTCCCCAAAGAAAACGAGCAGAGCTCGGTTGGGCGTCGGAGGAAACGGGGAGAAAGGGAGGCGGAACCCAGGCTCTCCGGCGACTCTCTTCCCTCCCAGAACCTCTCCACCTAACCAGCGTGTCATTCCGACCACCCCAACCCCAAGAAGGCAAAACGAGAGTAAGTGGAAGGAGGAAGAGGAAGCTCACCGTGGCTCGAATGTTCGCCAGAAATCTTCGTCGGAGGCTCGATTTGGCTCGCCGAAGGCTGAAATGCGTCAGTTCGAATCCTAGGACGACAGAAAGGGCTTAAAATTTCGACCTTATAAGGCTTCGAAGCAAAAGAGAGGGAAGACGAAATCTTACCGAATCCTAGGACGCGAAACAGAGGAAAAGGAGGTGAAATTGCACGGTGGTGGTGCTCGGGTAGCTTCTGGCGACTCTGGGTTGTTCAGTCCTATTCTTGGGACGTCGGAGGAGCTGTCGTGCTTGGAGGAGGAGGGGCGAAGGGCTCGACAGAGAGGGAAAGGGGGCGGATGTGGAATAGATAAGAGGAGGAGAGATGGAGAATGGGTTGTTCTTGAGGGCTGAAAAGGAGATGAAGAGGGAGGGGAAGATGTGTGTTTGCTGGGGTGTGAGGTTCTGTGTGTGTGAGGGGTGTAAGAAATCAAGGAAATGGGGGGGGGGGGGGGGGGAAGATGTGTGTGAGTTTGGCGTGAGGGGAGAGGGTTTTAGCAGAGCAGAGGGTGTGTGGGAGAGGGAAGAAGACAAAAGAAAATTAAAGGGGAGGGGTCCATCATCCAGTGTCCTGGAGAGAGAGAGAGAGAGAGAGAGAAGAAAGAAAGAAAGAAAAGGAAAAGAAATGAATATGTGTGGTCCCCACAAGACCACATTGAAAATACCCGAAACCCGCTATCTCGACGTATCCCGACTCGTTCAATTCCCGACAAAATCGAATTTTAATTAAATTTAATTTACTAATCTCAATATAACGGAATTAAATTAATTTCAATCAAAACTCGGAGTTTAATTTAGTCTTTATTAATACTCGATCTTGAAAGGGAAAATCGAATCCCGTCAAAATCCGAAATTTAAATGAGGCCGGAATAACTAAAATCCAAAATTTACGCTCGAGAACGGGCTTTATTCCACTTTTACAAATTGGATTTAATAATAATTTATTAAATAAAATAATCATAATATATAATTATACTCGGTCTTTACATTTATCCACCTCTAAAAACAAGTCTCGTCCCCGAGACTAAAATCATTTAAAACAATGGAAAGGAGTTTGAAATAGGCGAGTCCGAGGACCATGTCCAAGGATCTTGCAATCATCTCGGTTGCGTCTTCCGGGATTCTCACAACATCCTGGTCACGGTCGTGACATCTACAATTGGTCTAGTCAAGTGTGTAATAAGCGCCCCTATCACATCCTTGCTTCGACCTTTCGGAAGTATCACAACTCTAAAAGCATTATAGCGTCCGACTAGGTCTTAGCAAGCAATCTATAAGCGCCCCTATACAATGCTTGTATCCACTTCGTAAGACATCATAATGTAAATCCAGTTCGTAAATCCTTAAAGCGTTTGTAAATAAAAGGATTGTCATCCAAATCATTGAAACTCTCAACTTCTTTAAAACCCCAAGTTGGCCATTTTTAAAACCGCTCAAAATCTTCGAATTCAATTTTTAATCAAGCAACTTTACACCAAAACAAGTCAAATCCTTTCAAATCAAGATTTTGTCAAAACTCTTCCGAAAACCAAATCAGCTTCACATATACCAATCAATCAAATTCCGAAGGTAGGAGGTGGAGTCATCCACCTCTAAGGGCTAATCCCATATTCTCTTCCTAGTTTCCAAAATCGAATCAATCTATCAGTCTCAATTCAAGCAAGATGCATAAGGCATAAGAAATGCATAACTGTATAACCAACCAATCTCCAATCAACACATCATAAGGCAAGTCTTAACATATACCATCATAGTGGCACAAGGTCACATCACATCTCCAGATCATACCAAAGGTCATAAAAGCATTTCTCATCATAGAATTAATGAACCAAAACCCATTGTCAACACATCAAGGTCAGGTTATTAAGATTCAGCAAAAGGAAAGGTCAGTCAATGTGTGAATCACCAAAACGTCATCATACTCGCAAAACATCATCTCAACTCATACAATGTCATATAACGATCACTTAGCGTTCACACACCATTATCTCATATATATAAGTCAGATTCATGATCCCAATCAATATTCATCATTTAACATCTCCTGATCATAATATAACATCATGCTCTCATCATTTAACATCTCCTGTCATATAACGATCACTTAGCATTCACACATCATTTGATAATAATTTATTAAATAAAATAATCATAATATATAATTATACTCGGTCTTTACATACACACTATATGACACATCAAGCATGAGGTTCTAACTTGAGTAAGCCCCGGAGGAATTATCTGGAGTAGCAGATCAGCAAGAGGATAAGCAAGCAGGTTAAGATCACCTAACAATTATTAATGAACGTTTATAAGTATACTGCACAGAATGGGATCCATTTTCCACTACACATAATCATAATTAGTCATAACATCATCATCATCATCATTATATCAACCATCATTTCTCATCATATATTGTCTCATCATATCTCATCTCATTCTCGTTATCATCAACTCATTATCTCATATCATAAATCATATTCATACTCTAATCATCATGTAACACTTCATGCTTTCATTTTTAGGCACATATCCATAATTATGCTTCTCAATCATATAATATAACATCATGTGGATCGGAGTAAAGACCTCATCATAGGTCCTATATCATATCATAGTACATCATAACATGCTTACTAAATTAAATTGCAACTATTCATGCACGCTTTTTTAGAATGATAAAAACTATATGAAATATTAACTTTTTTTAAAATTTGTTTTTATAAATTCATACTTAATAGTAATAAGTATGAAATTATTAAAAATATATATTAAAAAAATTAATATTTTATATAGTTTATGACACCTCAAAACGCGTGCATGAATAGTAAAACGTCAAGTTTTAATTAACGGAGGGAGTATCATATATCATTCATGCATGCAACTCATATTTTACTCATGTAATAACGATATTATCGCACAAGTGATTCACGTAATCAAAATCTCAAGATTTCTCATCAATTAGTTTAACAAGCCAAGTCCAAGCAAATCAGTTCAAAGGTTCCAAAATCATTTGTTCTCAAGACAATTCCATCCAAAACAATTTCTTAAAAATCATACTTAGCAACTCAATTATAAAGTATTTAACCTTTAAGGCAAATCCACAAAATTATATCCTTAAAATAATCTCGACATAATTTCATTTTTATCTAAAAATCATCACTCTAAAGTATTAACAATTTTCGACGCTTTGATAAATAATTCAATTAATATAATTTAAATCTAACCATTTAGATAACTTCAATTAATAAATTAATTAATTAAATAATTAAATAATAACTAATTCAATAAGTAAATAAATATTAGTAATTAAACAAATAAGTAATTAATTATTTAGGCTAATAAAAAACGAATCCAATTACTACTTAAACCCGAACCCACATTTCAATTAAAAACCGGCCCAAAAGAAAGAAAGAAAGAAAGAAAAAAGAACCCAGCCCAACCCTTTTCTTTCTATCTAATTTCCCGGCCCAAAAACCCTCAGCCCAAATACCTTTTAGATTTCCAATTTTTGAATACTAAAAAAAAACGAAACAAGAAGAGGGCGGGCCCCCACTTCTCCTTTAACCTTCAGACGTCTCGCCCCGCTCCCCTGTTCACTTGCCCTGCTCCCCCGCCCTCGTGCTCGCAGCTCTTGCATCTCCCACACCCTCACCCTCAGTGCTCGCTCGCTCATGCCCAACGTCGCTCACCCGCTCATAGCTCTCGCAGCCCCCTCGCACTCTTCTCTCTCCCGCTCTCGCGCTCACCTCCCCGCTCTCGAGCTTGCCGGAGCTCTCGAGCTCGCCGGAGCTCTCGAGCTCACCCACTCTCCCGGGCTCGGCTCTTACCCTCTCTCATCGACCATTTGAAAACACAAGGAAACTGGAAATCTAATCAAGGAAGGGATGGGAAGGTCGAAAGCTCACCGGAGGTCTCGAAGTCTTGCCGGAATCTTCGTCGGAGGTGCATTTTGCTTCGTTGGACTCAAAATCGAGTAAGTTCAGCCTTAGAACGGAAAGTAATATGTTAAAGGTGGTGTTTTAAATCAGTTTAGAGCGAAAAGGGGGAGGAGAGGTTACCTTTGAATGGAAAAACAGGGATGGAGGAGGAAGGGATGGCGTCGGCGGTCGGTGGCTCTTGAGCTCGGGCTTCACTTCGGACGCTGGAGGAGGCGTCGGGCTCGACTGCTGCTTGAGATTCGAAAGGAAGAGGAGGTTAAGCATGTGGCTTAGGCTAATCCGAGAACGGGGGGCTCGATGGTGTTTGGTGAGAAAAGGAGATTGAGTGTGCTGGTCTTTGAAATGAAAGAAGGAGGAAGGCTGAGAGGGAGCAGGGGATGTGAAATGAAAGATGAAGAAAGGGGGGTGGTTTTACAGATGAAATAGAGGATAGGGGGTGGCTTGAAAGCTCAAATAGAGGGTAGGAGGGGCTATAGGGGTGATGTAGGTGGAGATTAGGTGGCTGAAGGGTATCACTTTAGGAGACAATCAAATTATTATACCCAGAAATAAATCCCGAAACTCGCTTCCCGACCTTAACACGACACGATTTAAAATAATTAATCGAATCCAAATTAAATAACGAAACCCGAAAATATTTTTAAGCCTTGGAAAAATAAAGCGGAATTATTCGTTTTCTAATTTGAGTCAAAAGTTTATGCCGGAATTGTTTGAAAGAATTTTAAATTCGTTATTAGCTTGAGAACGGAGATTTTTGAAAATTTTCAGAATCTCGGAAATTGAATAAATTTTTTATCGAAATCAAATTTATAATTATAAAAATATTATTTAAAAAATCTCGGTCTTTACAGGTAGAGTGAACAAAGATACATTTGAAGAAATCATTGGGAAAACAAAGAACCAATTAACAAGGTGAAGAGCAAATGAACTCACCCAACTAGGACGAGCGATCCTAGTAAAAGCTAATCTAGCGGCAAAACCAAGCTATATTATGCAAAATTTCTTGCTTCATGCAAGCATTCAGAACGACCTGGACCAACTTAACAGATGCTTCTTTTGGAACAAAGACCCTCAATATAAGCTATTGATTGGGTGGGATAAATTCTGCAGACCGAAAAAAGAAGAAGGACTTGGACTGCATATAAGACTAAAGACATGAACAAAGCATTACAAATGAAATTGCTTTGGAAAATCCTGGTAGAGCCACAAAATGAATGGGTTAAAATCATTCAGCATAAGTACCTCAGAAATGAGAGCATATGGAATTATCAACGGAAAAGAAATTGCTCCTGGCAATGGGCAAAATTAATGGACATCAAAGAGGAATTTTGTACTGGATTGATCCGGCAAATTGTAAATGGGAAATCCATAAGGTTCTGGAAGGATAATTGGCTCCTAAACGAAAGGAATCTGCGAAAAAAATGCATCTTGGACCAAATAGACGAACAAGATACTATTGACCGTTTCATGAAACAAGACAAGACGTGGGATAAAGAAAAACTGAGCCATTTCCTACCACCGGATACTGTTGATAAAATTCTAGATGTCTATATCCCCGCAAATGAAAGGGAAGATAGACGATACTGCAAACCGAGCAAAAATGGATGGTTTTCTACTGCTAGTCCTTTAAATCACGTAACGATAACTAGAAGGACCAATTCAGACGCATTGGACTAGATATGGAAGATTGACTGTCCCCCGAAGATTAAAAATTTTCTATGGAAAAACCTACTAAACGGAACGCCAACAAAAGTCAGATTACAAAGTAAAGGGATCCATATGCCCCTAGAATGCCCCTTATGCTCCCACTACGAGGAAGATAACACCCATCTCTTTTCTGAATGTCAGTCCTCTCTATATTTCATTGGAAGTCTCGATAGACAGATTGAACAAACAATCTGAAACACTGACAAAAGAAACAAGTCATACAAGGACATAATCTCGGATATTTTCCACCAATTACCTTCAAAACAAAAATCAATCCTTGCTTTTGCCCTTTGGGGCATTTGGTCAATGAGAAACAGAATAATTTTTGACAACAATAACATCAGAACGATGGAAGAATGGATTAAAAATATAAAACAATATAGGAAGGCGTGGAGAAGAGCTCAAACTGACGAACAAATAGACGACCATGACATACCAAGATACCCCCCCACCCTCCGAAATAGAAAGAAAGCAATAAGATGGAAAAAGCTTGTGGATGACTATGTCAAGCTCTATTTTGATGGTGCTCGGACTGGATCGGATCGTGCTGCTTCTGGCTTCGTTATCCGTGATCGTATGGGAAGAGCCTCTCTTGTGGAGCGCGTAGCCATGTTTCGGTGACTAATGTGCAGACGGAATGCTATGGCCTTATCGATGGCCTCTTGGAAGCTTCTAAGCGAGGTTTCGCGCGCCTGGAGGTTGAATGTGACTGTCTCACCATCATTAACGCTCTGCGGGGCCTTTGGCAGTATCCGTGGGAGATCGAGATGATGATTTCGGATGCTCTGGGCCATTGTTGATCTTTTGAGCGGGTCACCTTCGCGCATATATTCAGGGAGGGTAACCAGGTTGTGGATCGACTGACGCATCTGGGATGTCCTCGCATTTTGTTGCCGACTGCGTTCCAGCTGAGATCATAGATCTCGTCCGTTGGGACGCCATCATGCGGTGGGTTAGTCACGTCTAACCCCTCCCCGAATCCTTCCCTTGTATCAAAAAAATAAAAATAAAAATAAAAAACTCAAATTCTACCTATCAAATTGACAAATTCACGAAACAAATTCAAATTTTTTTTGCTATAGTAGAATAGATTTGAACTCGCCTTCAATTGTCCCCGCATACCACCTACGTACTGAGTACTTAATTACCATATGAGCTATTACTTCTTTGTGAAATCGATATGCTAGCTACTACCTCCGATTCAAAATACATGTCGTTTGACTTTTCATTATATAATATATTAACTTTTTTATTATTATGTTTTTACAATTTAATACTAATTATCAATAAATATTAAGTTGTAAAAAAATAATTTAAAAAAAATTGACGTTTTATATAGTTTTTAGGTTCTTAAAATACGTGTAAAAAAGTCAAACGATATGTATTTTGGATCGGAGAGAGTATCTTATTACATTAATTATGGGCACAAAACAAATAATGCCACATCTTTTTATTTTTATATTTTTTCAATAAATATATTAACACAATATTTTAAATTTTTATTTCTTATAACAAAATCTATTAAAAATATAAAAATTAATTCGAAAAAGTTGAATTATAATTTGCTTTAAAAAGTATATTTTCAAATCTTTTAATTTTGTTATGATAAACCTAAGCAGTAACTTTTTGTCAAAATTATTATTTTTATTGTGTTAAAACAAATTTTTTTTTGGGTAAATTGCAACTAATATCCCAACCTTTAGGGATAGTTGCTTTCAATACCCTAACCTTGTAAAATTTCACAAAATATCCTAACATATACCATTAGTTGCAATTAACACCCTAAATGAGTTTCTTAAATTTAAAAATTACCCACACCAAACAAAAATTACAAAAAATCACCCATATTCATAAAATATTTTCAATGAATCCCTAATACATTTTTAAAAAATGAGAATTAAATAAATCTCTTACAATTTGACCCCACCTGACCCACCATCCAAAAATAATTATAATATATATATATAATATACTCCTTTAAAATATAATATAATTACTTTAGCATCTACTCATTTAAAATTTTAATATAATCAATCAAAATAATTAATTATTTATCAAAAAACATATATTATAATTAAAATCTAAATTTATATAAGTCTGTCTTGATACATGCCGATTTGTGCATCTATATATTCCCTGTATATTATTTGATACGATATATACTGTCTTTTTGGTTAATATTATGTTATATATACTAAAACTAATACATAACATCTTATAATGTATCACACATAAATTTCATGGTATTAAAAAAATGATTCTATAAGAAATGTTTAACATAATAGTTTTACAAAAATAAAATAAAGTAGATTTAAAAAAACAAATGGTAAAAGATATGATAAACATTTGCAATAAATAATTATATAATAAAGATATATTCAAAATAATGTGGTAAAAAATAATAATTTTACCATATTATTTTTAATATATCTTTATTATGTAACTATTTATTACAAATGGTTATCATATCTCATAGCATTTATTTATTAAAATCTACATTATTTTATTTTTGTAAAAGTGTTATGTTTAAGATAAATAATTAATTATTTTGAGTACTTATATTAAAATATTAAATGAGTAAATGCTAAAATAATTATATTATATTTTTAAAGGAGTATATTTTATATACCTGTTATAATTATTTTTGGATGGTGGGTTGGGTGGGCTTAAATTATAAGAGATTTTTTAATTTCAAATTTTAAAATATATTAGGAGTTTATTGAAAATATTTTATGAATATGGTGATTTTTTATAATTTTTGTATGATATGGGTAATTTTTTAAATTTAAGAATCTCATCCAGGGTGTTAATGCAACTAATGGTATATGTTAGGATATTTTGTGAAATTTTACAAGGTTAGGGTATTAAAAGCAACTATCCCTAAAGGTTGGGATATTAGTTGCAATTTACCCTTTTTTTTTCCATATTTGTATTTTTTTCAACATATATTTCTTGATGAAGCCCCTTTTGAGGATTCTATTTCCTCGAATTCCAGGATCTAGTTATGCGCAACTCTATATACATGTAAGATGCTTTCACCTCCGATACATGAATTAATAATTTTTTTTAAATATAGCTATCAAGGTTTGAACCTTTGACAAAGAGGTAGTCGTCAACCACTATAGCCATTGAGCTAAAGAAGGCATGTTAAATTAAACTTTGGAATTAATTTGGATGAATTGGGGACTGGTCAAACGAGGGAGGAGCACTGGTCAAACGACGCCGCGGCTCTCTTCCCTGAAGTTCAGTCACAGGACTCCTGGTAGAATGTAACGCGTATGGACTTTGGTCTATCCATGAAGCAAGCATCTCGTTATATATTTTTGATGTGGTAGCGCTCTAGGCTCTGATTGTGGAGATCTCGATCTTCTCCTTTTCCTTGATTCGTCTTAATTCAAATTAACACCAAATCCAATTCTCAATTTCCAAAATCTAAGCTAGCTAGCTAGCACAAGTACTTGTTACAACGCATAACTCGATCTGTAATTTACAAAACATAGAGATAGGATAATTAGCAAACCATATTTTTTTTTGGTCTTCAAACGATATTAACTCCTTCTTGCCGACCTCGCTGTCACCGCATCGGAGGTGGCCACATCGGCAGAGAGAGTGCCGACACCTGCAATTGGGAGGCCGCGGGATCAATTGGCAATGAATATGAGGTAACCGCGCGTGCTGTGAAATTGTGCATTAATGAGGAGTAAAAGTCCTTCTCTGCGTGTTGACATACGAGTCAACATTTTCGGCGGCGGCATCCATGGAGAGGAACATCAAGAGAGACACGATGAATACATAGAGAGAGTAGGATTAGGTTAAATTTATTTTTTTTGGTAGTCTGAATTAGGTTAAATTTATACAAGGCTAGTTAGAACATTTACTTGAATTCTTTAATTAAAAAGTTGACATGGGGAGCTAATTAAAATGGATATCAAAATGGACACACCCAATTTCTTCAAATAATAATTATTACATTACATTAATTTAATTTAACTAATTATATATTAACAATTATATCAAGTCATATCCTTAATAAAGAATATTATGATATTTTGATATAATGGTACAATTTGTCAAAACAATTAATTCCTCTATAAAATTTATTACAGTACGTAATAATTACAAATAACAAAAACTCTTTAATACGGGAGTGAAATGTAGTGACAAGCAGGAGATTTTACTTGATCTATATATGAAATTAATATATAATTAGAAACTATTATTTCTTAAAAAAAAATTACGAATGAGAATTAGACAATTCAAGTATATTAATTGTATGCAATGGAAAATTACAAAGAAAGTACACTGAACGTATGCCAAAATATTAAAGGCCGGCAGAGATGGAGACATTGAGCAAGTGTCAACTCTTGGCATATTGTTGAAGAAGAAAGGGAGGGTTGGAGGTAGGGTTATGGCGCATGGCCGCCGCAATTGGAATGGGAATGGGAATGGGATGATAACTAATCATGGAGATCCGGCCACCTCCATCATCATCATCATCATTACGATCATCATTTCTATTATAATAATAAGTAGGGAAGCGATTGGCCAAGTTGAAGGTGCCGGGCGTCATCAGCTGGTTGGCCGAAAACTGGGAAATGAGGGAGGGAGAAGAAGAAATGGAAGTAGATGCAGTAGTAGGTGGTGGAGCAGAAGAGGATGCTGCTGCAGGAGGCATGGCCTCAAGTGCCTTCACCTGAGACCTGAGGAACTTTAGGTAGTTGGCTGCCTCGTCCAGCATGGAAGCTGTGTCCATCTTGCACCCTCCAGGGACCAGCTTCTGCAGCACCCTCAGCCTCTCGCTTATCCTCTCCCTCCTCTGCCTCGCTGCCACCGTCTGCGGGTCCGACGATATCCTCACGTTCTTCCTCCTCGGCTTCTCCACCACCTCTGCACCGAGATTCACCGGCCTCAATGCTGCTGCCCTGTACATCATCTCCTTCATCTGCTGGATGGCTTCTGCGTCCACGTCTCCCTCCTCCTTCCTCCTTGACCCACCCTGCTGGAAGTTTAACGTCGACGACGACCATGTCGCCTTTGTCTCACTTATCAGCTTGAACGTCCCGGAACTAGCTTGGTACCCGTACTGTTCGGATCCAGATCCGAGGAGAGTGAAGCGTTTCTTTGGATCCGGATCCGGGTTCCAGTCCCTCTTTCTCTTCTTGAACGAATTCGAATCACCATCATGGGTGTGGATCTGAGGGTGGGGCTGGAACCTGCTGTCGTTCGATATGCAGGAGGATCCGGCGGGTAGGCTCCACAAGGCTTGATGAGAGTCGGCTGATGCAGGCCGGGGAGACGTATCGGAGTAGAAGCCAAAGGCTTGACCCCTGAGATCGCAATCACTAGCTGTTTCTAGATGAGCCACGAGCCCATCGGCATCCTCCATTAGGAGCTGGTCCACCGAGTGAGCCGGCAGCTGGCTGATCATGATTAGCTGAGCTGGCTCGAAGACCTCTTCTTCGACACCTGGTGCCGAGTTAAAGCAGCAGCTGGGCTCTGCATGCTGGGGATGGCTGCTGCAGCTGGTCCATTCACACTCCCAGCTGTTCGCCAGTGTCTCCATTTTTGGCCTTCAAAACTCTCCCGGCTCTCTTTTCTCTAAATATTTATCAATGTTTTCGGTCCTGTTAAATTCAAAAATTAGCAACTACAAATGTGAACCAAAATGTCAGGTATCCGATTCAACTTCAAATTAAAAGTATAGAAGTAGAAACAATTGAAGATGGGAATTGGGAACCAAATGGGAGGTAGCTAGATTTATATATAAGCAGCTGTTGTAACGAAAAAACCGTACCCACCACCAGCGCTATAAATGATGAGTGAGAATGTAGGTAGTGTTAATTTGATTGGCAACAAAGTCGTATTAGGAAGGCCAGAGATGGTCCAATTTGATGGAAGATCGACGTCAGAGCCGCCATGATTTTTCGGAAAAGAGTTTGAAGCAAGCTAACTAACATGCATATGCAAATTGGAACGTACGTACCAATTTAACTAAATATATATTACGTCTAGCTACCTACAATTAATATTAATGATTCTAACAAGTACCTTTGAAATGAGCGGTGATGCGATGAGGTTCAGCTGCTATCAAGCAAGAGGTTGTTCAAGTTGTGCTTGTGTATGTGTCTGTGAGGGGGAGAGAGAGAGTCTGTGGGGGGTTATATATATTTAACAGATAAGGACTGGTGCTATCAAATGAAAGCAAAGAAAATAATTATAAAGAGCTAGAATTACAGCAGGAACATTAGGAGCTTACGAATACCGTATATTATTATATTATTATAATAAGATATCATACGTACTCCAAGTTGGGGGGCACTTTAACAACCCAGCTTTTTGCTCTTAATTATAAATAATAATTAGTTTTATTACTCGCCCATTGTACGATTTTTTTAATAAATTTTGTTACATAAAATATCTTTAAATTAATATAAATTTTGATTGGATTGGGTTAAAAATGGACATCTAATAAAATGCCCAAATATAAATTCAGTACTTTAATTTAAAGGAACAAAATTTTACGGCATGGGCGGAGTGTTGGATCTGTGTTTTATTGGCCCTATCATTTTTTTTGAATCTTGAATTAAAAAAGGTGGGTAATTTTATCATTTATTTCAGTTTAATTGGGCTAAAAACGGATCTATCTTTCTAACTGGACATTGCTATCTTTAAACATATGAAAACATAAATTTATAAGATTTATTTTATCACCAAAAAAATTAATATTTATTTAGATTGGGTCAAATTTAATACTCTATTTATCTTATAGAAAATTTTAGTGATTCTATCTACTTCATGCAGGACTCAACAAAAAAAAAACTACTTCATGCATGAGCAAAATTAAATACTTTGTACGTATATAAGCAAAATAAAGAAAATGATAGGGCCAATAAAGAAATAAAAATAATCAAATCAAAATATAAATTGACCCCTGAATCTCACCATTTGCATCTCCTTCAACCCCGTTAGATTTTTTGGTCCAATATATATTATTATATTTTATTAGTTAAATTGGATATGTTTTCAACAATAAGTGTATTATGTGTATAATATATATTAATTGATGTGGGCAAAAAATATAATACAATTTTATTTCAGAAAATGACACGTAAGCAAAAATAATCCCGTTTTAATCCAGAAAAATTTCATTGACGCGAAATCGCAACAAAACCCTTTTCATGCCTCTGTTTTAGTATTTTATATAGATATAGATATAGGTATATAGATAGATAGATATAGATATTGATATATTGATAGATGTATAATGATTATTTGGCATTAAAGTATATTAAATAAGGATACTATAATATAATTTAGTTAGGTAGAGGTAGTAAATTTAGTTAGATTTGTTTGTTGCATTTGTAAATGCACGGTGATTCTATTCAAATTAAATAATTATAAACCTAGTGTAATTTCTAAGATTTTACTGTATCAAAACTAATTAGAGTTATTTAAATAAATTATAAAATATTATCAAAATATAACTAAGTAAGATATGATAATAACTTATTAATTGATATAATATTGGATAGATTATTGATCTAAAAAGATAAGTTTTTTACCTAACTATATTGGCTTATATTAATTGATGTGACCCTAAAATATAATACCACTTTAATCTAGAAAACGACACGTAAGCAAAAATAATCCCGCTTTAATCCAGAAAATTTCATGGATGCGAGATCGCACCAAGTATTTTATATAGATTGTGAGGTTGGGCTCCGTAATATGGAATGCAAATAGATAAGGCCGTGTGCATTCATTTCAAACCTAGCCCTCGTCAAGAGGAAATTCCTTCCCTCGTTAAGTCTTTCTTGATGCGGGACCATACAAGACACCTCCGGATGCACCTATCATACTTGGGAATGGACCTATGACTCGAGCTCGTGAGAATGATATCATCCTCAAGAGGAAGAAGAAGGCTCCACCATGGGAGAAGATCCAAAGGTGCAAGATGTTTTGGGTTCGTTCATGATCATTTGACAGCTTTTCGACGTCTCAGTAAAATGGTTCATTCGGAGTCCATATCCATCGGATTGGATCGTGCCATACCTTGTTGGAACGAGGAAGACAAGATCTACAACTTTTCTGTTGAAGGTTTTTCCAGATTCGTCCTAGAGCGTGGCCGAAAATCACCATCTTTGCAGCTGTCACTGTTTAGACGAAATTCTCCTAAGTATTGGAACTTCTTTTGCTATTTTTAGTAACCTTCTTTACTTAAGTTATTTTTAGTATTTTAGGGTTTTATTTTAAAAGCTATTTTATTTATTATTTTTATTAGAAATCAGCCCTAGGGTTAATATAAACACACGGCTGATCTCCATTGTAAAAACTCAGACGTCTCTTGCTTATGAAAATTTCAGTTTTGTGTGAAACACAACGAGTGAAAGTCAATCGATTCGAAGCGTGGCTCATCGATTGCAAATTGGTATTGATCTCAGCTTGGTTTGCTTTGAGTTCATCAACCTCGCAAGAGCTTGGTGATCCTGGTATCCATGAGCCCCCTCCTTGTGCCTCCAAGTTGTCCGCTTGGTTGTGTAAGGTTGTAGAGGCGGGTTGTGTAGTCGTTGGTGCTTGGTTCCTACCCTCTAAGGAGGCCTGGGGTCTTCATCTTGTTCTACATAGATCGACTCAGTCCTTATCGGTCTTGTCTTGATTCAACTTCGAGTCTTTATTGCATTCTTGTCGAGTCTTGTGTTTTCTTGTTGAGTCGACATCAAGTACCTCACGGTTCTTGTTGTTCTTGCTGCGTCTTGTTTACTTCTTGCATCAATCTTTCTGCGTCCTTTGAGTCTTGTTCGTTTCTTGCTTCCGTTCTTGAGTTTCTTGTTTGATTGTCGAAGATCGGGCCATCCTACGGCTAACCCCGTATCAAATTGGCATCAGAGCTTAGGTTTCCGACATCAAAGTTGTGTCTTTTCTTTCATAAACACAAAAACCACAAAAAAATAGAGTCTTTATTCAGTTTTGGTCTTTTACTTCTTGAATTTTTGAATTTGATTGCTACTAACCTTGTTGTTTGTGATTGTTGTGGTTGCGATCTAGCCCTAAACACAAGAGCCAGCCGTGACCCTCACAAGAGAGTGGCCGAAATGTCCTATTGGAGGAGTCGACATTGCTCTCCAAGAACCCTAGTTCAGTCGCCCCTCATACATCACAAGGAAACCCTAATCCTAGTTTGTTGCTTCTATCTTTTGATTTATCTTGATCTATCTATTTTTTTTGCCTTATTGAATTTCTGATTTTTGGTAGATATAATTCATTTTATCTATCATAGATTATAAAGGCATAGATAGATATACTTACCAAAGTTAGCCAAACCATCATCTATATCTATCATTCTAGGGCTGATTTTATTTTTTTCACCTAAGTTTTGTTATTTTCGATTTTCCCTTCAAATTTTCTGTAATTTCTTGCATTAGGTTAAAAAAAAGAGTCAGTTCGAAAAAGTCAAAAAAAAAGAGAGACATTCAAAGGCTTGGACCTAGGAGGATAAAATTCACTAGGGGAAAAAGTAAGTCAAAAAAAAAGAGAGAAGAGTGTTGATCTAGTGCAAGAAAGCTCAAAGGGACCAAATTGGTGATCTTGAACAGCCCTAGTCGACATTCACATTACCTCCCAAACACAAAACTTGAAACCTTACCTTGCAACTACAACATCCTTACTAAGAGTTTGAATAAAAAAGAGGTAAATTTCCAAGTTATCTATTATTTTCTTTTATTTTTCCCACAAAAATCAGTCCTTTGTGTGTTTAATTTTATTGTGTCGAGTACTTCTCCTTGCTGTAGAGTACTCTTGTGTGTGTCGAGTGCTCTCACCTTTGTCGAGTGCTCCATTATTTGTGTTGTTTGAGTGCCATACCGAGTCGGTACTCTCTTGTGTCGATTGTTCTTGACTTCTGTCGAGTGCAATCTTGTGTTATCCTTCATTCTCTTGATCTCTTACCTTGTATTGCTAGGTTTTTGCTTGAGTGTTGATTTGCCCAAGACGGATTGAAACAAGAAGTGTGACATACCAATTAGAGAGGGAGTGTGAGCGAAACACTTGCGATTTTGTTTATATTTTTACTAACCTTCACATAGTTCTTTGTTTGTCTTTATTTGCAATGTCTAATAACCAGGGCAACAACGGTAACCATGGTAACAACAGCGCCAAATATATGTTCAGTACCTCGACCACACTACCTCCTGAGGTATTAAACATGTACAATGCCATCATGGAGAACTTGGCTAAGATAGATAAAAGCTTGACGGCAATAGAGCTTAAGCATTTTGGCTCTAACACGATGCCCGGACAAGGAGTCCCACCTAGAGATGTAGTGCCATCTAATGAAAGGGAAGAAACTCATCCTATTCCACCTAATAATGTTAACCAACTTAATGTTTCCCCTAGCATAGATAATCAGCTTGTTTATGAAATTAAAGAGCATGTTAATAATGATCAAGATGTTAATTTACTTGCCTGTGTTGATACCGATTGCATTGAATATGAGCATGATGATTCTTTGATTGTTAGTAAAGTTTTAAGTGCTCAACCTACACCTTGTGATGATAATCAAAGAGAAGATTTATGTCATACCAAATGCTTAGAAAAAGGCAAAATTTGTAATATGATCATTGATGGTGAAAATTGTTCTAATATTGCTAGCCTTGAAATGATTGAAAATCTAGCCTTGAAAAAGGAAGAAAACTTGCTAGCCTTTGATGGAAACATAAGGATAAATGAACAAGCTAAAGTGCATATTAAGTTAGAACATTATGAAGATGATATGAAATATGAATTGTGCACTAATCAAGTTTCTTTTCTTGGTTTTGTAGTGAGAGGAGTTTCCATGGACATGTGGTATTCAACCCTGGAGGCCATGGTGTGAGTGCTCCATTCAACGTCGCGGATCTTAACCCCTATCTTGCCATGCCTGATACCTTGGATTCGTGGACGAATCCTTTTCAAGAAAGGGAGATTGATGCGGGACCATTCAAGACACCTCCGGATGCACCTATCATACTTGGGAATGGACCTATGACTCGAGCTCGTGAGAATGGTGTCATCCTCAAGAGGAAGAAGAAGGCTCCACCATGGGAGAAGGTCCAAAGGTGCAAGACGTTTTGGGTTCGTTCATGATCATTTGACAGCTTTTCGACGTCTCAGTAAAATGGGTCGTTCGGAGTCCATATTTATCGGATTGGATCGTGCCATACCTTTTTGGAACGATGAAAAAAAGATCTACAACTTTGCTGTTGAAGGTTTTTCTAGATTCGACCTAGAGCGGGGCTGAGAATCACCATCTTTGCAGCTATCACTGTTTAGACGAAATTCTCCTAAGTGTTGGAACTTCTTTTGCTATTTTTAGTAACCTTCTTTACTTAAGTTATTTTTAGTATTTTAGGGTTTTATTTTAAAAGCTATTTTATTTATTATTTTTATTAGAAATCAGCCCTAGGGTTAATATAAACACACGACTGATCTCCATTGCAAAAACTCAGACGTCTCTTGCTTATGAAAATTTCAGTTTTGTGTGAAACACAACGAGTGAAAGTCAATCGATTCGAAGCGTGGCTCATCGATTGCAAATTGGTATTGATCTCAGCTTGGTTTGCTTTGAGTTCATCAACCTCGCGAGAGCTTGGTGATCCTGGTATCCACGAGCCCTCTCCTTGTGCCTCCAAGTTGTCCGCTTGGTTGTGTAAGGTTGTAGAGGCGGGTTGTGTAGTCGTTGGTGCTTGGTTCCTACCCTCTAAGGAGGCCTGGGGTCTTCATCTCGTTTTACATAGATTGACACAGTCCTTATCGGTCTGGTCTTGATTTAATTTTGAGTCTTTATTGCATTCTTGTCGAGTCTTGTGTTTTCTTGTTGAGTCGACATCAAGTACCTCACGGTTCTTGTTGTTCTTGCTGCGTCTTGTTTACTTCTTGCATCAATCTTGCTGCATCCTTTGAGTCTTGTTCATTTCTTGCTTCCGTTCTTGAGTTTCTTGTTTGATTGTCGAAGATCGGGCCATCCTACGGCTAACCCCGTATCATTTCTCCACCAGAGATCCCAAATGTGTTAAATGTCCAACCGATCATTACTTTATATGGTTTATCATTTCCTTTTTTCATCTCTGTGTGTTTCCAATAACTTGTTTCTTTCTCTTTATTTTCGTCTTTACTTAGATGATTATTGTCTTCTTGCTTGCTCTCGATGATTGTCTTCGTTTGCAAATTAACAATGTGTGAATCAAGTACAGAACACGGAGATTAGTGTACTTTTATGGTGATTCCTTATCAATTTCTACTTCTCTTTCTTAGGGTTTGTCCATTTTAGTAACTTGGGGGGAGGGATTTGTACTATTGAATTCGATTTTAACGTATTTTTTATGTTTTGTAATGTCTTCTAATATGTTTAGTTACCATTGTTTCTGACCTGGAATCTTATAAATCTCAATTCGATGTGAGTATTGGCTTCTTTTGTTTGTCCGCTGTTTTTAGTTTTCTTGGTGTTATAATGTGTGTTTATGCGGGGTCATGTTTCTGTTTTTGTAGAAAGTAGAGTACTGGATACCTTTGGAGGAAAGATTAAGGCTCAAGCTAATATTTATTCCCATCCCGAAGTTTGTGATGTTATTAAGCGGGGGTTGTCAACATCTGATTTTCAGCGACTAAAGAATAGCTATTTAGGCTTAGTTTTTATACAAGGGACAAAAATGTGTTTTAGATTTCTGTTAATTCATCAGATGGTAATTCATGAGGTATAAACAAAAAAAAATATGAAATGTGGTTCAAGGTTGATGGGTTGATGGGTTGATTGCTCGATTCTCTTTATTATAGTTCCATGTCATAACTAGTCTTCCGGTTATTGAATTTGATATTGTACCTTTAAATTAAAGCTTGTTACATATAAGAGTTTTTTGTCGAAAAAATAAGGTCTCTTACGGTGATATATTGAAGATTTTCCAATGTGAACCTAACAACTCCCGAAGGAAGTTAATCATGGCAAAACTTCTTATAATTAGGAAGGTTTTGTTGTTTAAAAGGTCTGAGGTTGTTAACTTGACGCATTTGGCTCTTGCGTGTGATCTAGAGACATTTGAAATATATCACTTTATAGGTTGTTAAAAGGGTTGAGAAGGGTGTCTTCTATTCAGCCTGACTTCAATCCTAAGGGAGCATATGAGTTATTTGGATATCTTCTAGTATTTCAAGTAATATTTTTATTCCCTTCTGTTCATCACTAACTATATATAAATGTCAGTACTTTATAAAAATCAACATGTTTTGTGTGTATTTAACAGGCCTGGATATTGGAAGTATTCCCTTCCATTGCTGATAAATTCAAATGCACATTTAAGTATGTTGAGAAAGACACAACCTCTTTACATTGGGCTTGTGATGTTAAATTTAGTTATGGTCAAGGTTCACTATTTGATGGAGTAATGGTATGCTTTTTATTTGTACATGTTATTGATTGTCAACATCTTGTATGTATGAATCATTTGTCAGCATTTATAGTTTTAATTGATTGTCTGCATTTATATTTTTGAATAATAGGCTCCCATGTACCTAACATATGAGGAGTTTGCAAGAAAACCTGGGATCGATTTTCAAGATGAAGAGGCTGGTGATTTTTTTTATTCTATTTGTGAACATGTATTTCCTAAAACTAAACAAAGGTTTAGGTCTGATGTTAGGCGGTTGAGGAAGAACTGTTATATGTCGAATTTTGGTGGTGATGTTGCTTTGATTTGTACACTTCCTTCTCCTTTTTATGTCCTTGCAATTCCTTATTCTTCTTCTTTGTAGGTGATGATGATGACTTTAAAATCCCATTAGCGAGGTTGGAGCATAAAACTACTGATCTTGATGCTGACAATAAGAGCCATAAGAGGTATAAGAAAAAGACAAGTCCCTAATATGTCTTTCGGATAAGGGGGAAGTATAGAAAGTTGGGGGGAGCATCTGGATTTGTTGTTGTTAAAGAAAGTCAAGCGGACGAGGGATCAGGTTTGAAATTTAAACTTCAAAAGACTAAAAAGACTGTGGAATTTGAAAGGGAAGGATTATTATGTATTGAAGGGGGGAGCGTTGGGGAAGGTGCTAAAAAATTACTGAAATATCTAACAAGGAAGAGGACAATGTTTAAAAAGGGATGGATGTAGGTGACAAAAAGTTCGATCGAGCTGAGAGCTGGGTGGTTGAGGTTGTTGACAATGGGAGGGAGAGTGGGTTGAAGGGGGTGGACATAATGGTGGATGAAGTTGAAAAAGTTATTGATGTAGCTGAAAAAGGGTTGGGGGAAGATGTTGAAGATGAAGATAATTGGGATTCAAATGCTATATCAGGTAATGTTTGTGGGGAAGATGACATGAATTATAGCTACAAAAAAGGGTGATTCTGGTTTTGATTCAAGCAATGATGTAGCTGACAATGAAGAGTTTGAGAAAGATTTTAAACGTGCTGACAATAGTGGTCATGAGGGAGAGATGCCTAAATGTGAAAAAAAAGATGTCATTGAAGCTGGATACTTTAGTATCCACTCCTGATTGGGCCCTGAAGCTGATAAGCAGGGTTCTTTTGAGACAAAGTTATTATTGAACTACAAAAAGAAGTTAGGGGAGTTGGTGATATTGGTGGTAGGGCTGCTAGCTAGTGTTGAAAACAAGTTTACCCTGTTTGAGTCCATACATGCAAAATTCCATGATTGAAAACATATTCCTTCTCATATTGATTTTCCAGAGAAGGTTATTGTTGATGTTTTGTCTAGGTTGAAAGTGGATGTTGAGATTCCTCTTGAATTTGAAGAGAAAAATGATGATGCAAAAGAAGCTAATTAACATTGTGCAAGCTGACATTCCAAGTTCATTGAAAGTTGAAGGAACTTTATGTGAAGCCGAAATCGACATCACATTGTTGAGAGGCAAAAGCATGTTGTGTCAGATTCTGTGCTTTCTTTTATTGATCTTGCTCGTGACTCGGATCCTGTTGAACAAGCTGATATAAATGCTAATGTTGAAAGGGAACCTACAGCTAAGGTTGTGAATGGGGTAGAGAATGTTGAAGTTCAAAAGGGTAATGAAGTCTTAAATGAGCGTGTAATGAAGACTCCTCTCATTCTTAAGTATAAAGAGTTGGAATTTTAAAATATTATTTTCTCAATTAAGATTTGAATTATGATTTAATATTGATCTAGATTCTCTTTCAATTCCATGATTTGAATTTTTTTTGAAAATCTCCGTCCTCAAGCAATTAAATTTATTTTAACGGATTTTTCTCCTAGTAACCTTAAGGTCTTGCATATTTTGTGCGGTACCCTACTTTTTTTACATATTTTGCCAAATAACCCGGAGGTTTCATATTTTTTCTCCAAATAACCCTGAGATTTCATATTTTTCGCCAAATAACCTTCTCTCCCAAATTAACGTTTTTTTTTTGTTTTTTTTAAGTAATTCCTCTTGAATTTGTACTAAAATTCTTGTGTGGTGGTGTTTGTTTTAGTTGTAGTTCTTGTGACACTTGTTAGACTTAGTTGCTGATTTTAGCCCCATGGAATCTGGGATATCAATAGTCGTTGTTCATATCATGGGTGTGGTTCTTATGTAAAGGCTAATTTGGATTGCCTTCTTATGATTTGGTTGTCTGGATTTCCTACTAAATATTGTCCGACATTTAACCTATAAGATTAATTCAAAACTTATTTTTTAAATAAAGTTAATATTAACTACACAATATTGTTCCATTTTATATTAATTACACAATATCATTTCATACTAGATTAATTTTTTTTACCAATGATATTAATTCAAAACTTTTTTTAATAAAGCTAATATTAACTATACAATATTATTTCATTCTATATTAATTACACAATATCATTTAAATCTATTTTCTTTATTAATTCAAAAATTAATTTTTTTAATAAAGTTAATATTAACTATGCAATATTATAGTGGTAATTTTATGTTAACATACGGTAATAGTTTATTTTGTTTTATAGTGGTAATTTTTTATACTTAATTTTTTTTAAAATTTTTTAAAAAAAGAAAAATACGCGTCATGGCGCGGGTACTGTACTAGTTTCTTCCTTGAATGAAAACACATAGAAATTGTAGGTTTTGAAATTTGATGAATGTAAGATTCCTCTTTTTGCGAAGCGGGCATATTTGATACAACCAAAATATAAGCTAAAATCACCAACTAAGTCTAACAAGAGCAACAAGAACTATAACTAAAACAAACACCACCACCCAAGAACTTTAGTACAAATTGAGAAGTTACTAAAAAAACAAAAAAAAAAGTTAATTTGGGAGAGAAGTTTATTTGGCGAAAAATATGAAATCTTAGGGTTATTTGGCGAAAAAATACAAAACCTCAGGGTTATTTGGCGAAATATGAAAAAAGTTGGGTACCGCGCGAAATATGCAAGACCTTAGGGTTATTAGGCAAAAAATCCGTTATTTTAATTCTTTTAATGCGAATTTCGGCATGATTTTAAATTGGATTTCAAAACGGATTTCCATTCCGCTTTCTTGACTTGGAATACCTTTTGGATTTCATTATTATTTCGAATTCAAAATTATCGGGTATTTTGAATTTTGATCTTTTGGGACCACAATGAGATGTGTCTACTTCTTGATGTACACATTTGCACCTTCTTTTATTGCATCTTTTGACTTCGTATTTCGTTCGATTTCCAAAGAAAAGGTTCAAAAGAATATAAACTTGTGTAAGAATAGGGCTAAAATGCAAGAAATAGAGTTTGCACATGTTTTGAGCTAACCATGTAGGAATTTGAGCGAAAACGGAGTCAAAACGGAGAAGCCAAGTGAAGCTGAGCAGAGGTAGATATCGATCCCAGACCCAGATATCGACCTCTGAGGTAGATATCGACCTTCAACATAGATATCGACCTCAACGAGTGAAGCTGAGAAGAGGTAGATATCGACCTTAGACCCAGATATCGACCCCCAGTGTCGATATCGACCCCCATATCGACCTCCACATAGAAATCGACCAGAGCTGAACAAGTCGAGCAGGAACAGAGACCTCGATATCGACCTCTGGTGTCGATATCGACCCCTTATCTCGACAGAAGATAGACTCGATTTCGAATGCGGATTGGAACTATATCTTCAATGAGGCACGGAATTATCTCATACTTTCAAGATAGACGGCAGCTGAAGTTTATTTATCTTTTACCTTTAAGTTCCTTTAAGTTTTATCAAAATAAAAGACCTATCCTAATTGTTCGGATAGAGTTATTAGTTAGATAGGAGTTACAATCCTTGGATAGCGAGGATTAGTAGCCTATAAATAAAGCCCTAGGGCTGATTTGTTAGATCATCCAAGCATCCAAGAATCCAATAATCAAACAACCCAAGACATAGACATTAGAGTTAGAGAGAAGTTTTAGGGTTTGACGTTTGCGAAAGTTGACGTTGAGTTGTAAAGCTTCGGAGTTTATTTTAATGCAAGTTTCTTCCTTTCAATTGATGATGAATCCCATGATGAGAAGCGAGTAGTTCCCCAAAGCTCTTAGGGTCGGGGTGAGCCCGACGTTAGCCATGCGCGCTTGAGGTAAGTATTTGATGTTGATATCGTTGTGTCTATCTCTCCTCCTACGATTCTATGTTTAGTCCTAATCGAAAGAAAAGGGATTCATGCTAACAACTTGAGCCATAAACATAAAATTGGTAGAGACAATTAGGTTTATTTGAAAGAGTAATCCTAAGAGTTGGTGTACGGCGAAAGCTTGTCCCTCGGGTGAAATAGCGCAATTGTCCGTCTTATTTATCTCATCGCATGCATTGGTTAACGTTGTGGTAAACCCTAATCCTAGGAGTTGCTTTTACATATTTTATACACACCAAAACCCCTGCTTTATTTCTATTCATTGCTTCCTTTCCATCCTTGATTCTTCGGCCTTTTCTTTGCCGACAAAACCGCTAACCCACTGCAGGAAAGACATCGATATCGACAGCAGAGGTCGATATCGACCAAACTGATAGATCGACGGTTTTCTGAGTCGATCTCGAGACTCCTGGGAACTTCTGCAAGCATCGATATCGACCACTTTGTGTCGAAATCGACCCCCTGTATCGACTGGCAGACTTCTGAGCCAGTCGATTTCGTGAACTAACCTCGATATCGACCCCACCAGTCGATATCGACTACCGTTTTTGTTTCTGCAGGTTTTCTGTTGCAGACGACATCGACAGCCAAGGTCGACATCGAGGTCTGACATCGAGATCGAGGCTTCTGGTCGAGTAGGAAGGACGTGTCTTCAACGCTACTAGGATCCCGCTGACTCGCTTCCTCGTGGATCGAACCTGATTCCCTACTACTATAGCGGGGAGTCTTGAATTTATTTGAAGAGGCTAAGAGTTGTATTGGTTTATATTTTCTTATATATTTCGATTCAATTCTCCCTACGTCAAATTTTGGCGCCGTTGCCAGGGAAGCTATCATTCGCGCCCTAGTAGTTTATTTTCACGGTTCTTTTTTAGTGTTGTTTTATAGGTGTATGCGACGTACTGGTGACCAACCTGAATTTGAAGGACTAGACGAACCAGAACGCTTTCTCCACCTAAGATCTCGAGTCCAAAGAATCATGGCGGACAACGAGACCCAGGCACAACAAATTGAACGCTTAAGGAAGCAAGTAGAGGATTACGCTACCAGAGAAGCGGCACTAAGAGAGCGTGCTGACAGGGAAGAGGAAGCCAGGAGACGATATGAGATTCAAATCAACGCCCTCCCCCGGAATGCTAAGCAATACTTGCACCCATCGCTCACAGTGCCTGAATCGGCTATTCTAATCCCTACTTCTAATTTTGAAATTAAGCCAAACTTTTTAACTGAAATAAGAAGGCATCAATATGAAGGGAAACCTAACGAATGCCCTATGGCACATATATCAACCTTCTTAGACCTCTGTGATACAATTGCTGATGGACAAAGTCTTGAGTATGTTCAACTGAAAGCATTTCGCTGGTCTCTTACAGGAAAAGCATTGCAGTGGTTGGAAAGCTTAGCCCCAAGATCGCTCCGCACCTGGAATGAAGTCAAGGATGCGTTTCTCAACAAGTTCTTTCCTCCCTCTAAGACGGCGCTGATCCGACAGAAAATCACGGCTTTCAAACAAAAGCCTGGTGAGGCTCTGGCAACTGTTTGGGAGAGGTATAAGGACCTCCTACGATCATGCCCGACGCATGGCCAACCACCGTACGTCATCCAGGAGATCATATACAATGCTCTTGACGCTGCAACAAAGGAGAGGATCAACACTTACACCGCCTATGGGTACCTTGAACTCGCTCCCCAAGAGGCTTGGGAAACCATTGAAAGGCTGGTGGAATTTGACAATACATATGGGACTCCTGAGGTTTCCCACGCACCATCATCGTCGAGGCCTGCCCCCTCTATGCCCTTATATGAACCCTCCAATGAAATCGATCCAGATGTGAAGGAGCAATTCCACAGAGATCAACTTAGAAAGCTCCAAAAGCAAGTGAGGTTCCTTTCAGCGAACCAAGATTGCATCGAATGCGGATCGCAGCGGCACACCACCATCGAGTGCCCACATGCCGAACAAGTACACCTAGCGGAGACTCACCAAGAGGCGCGCTACATGAGGGGTCCCAATCACCAATATTGGGGAGACCAAAGGTTCCATCAACCACAAAGGAACCAGGTCAACCCTAGGGACCCTCCGCCTTATAGAGCTCCTGGGCACCCGGAGAGAGACCAAAAGAAGGATGATCTTCAACTAGTACTGGATGAAATAAGGCGGAACCAAGCCAAGAACGATCAATCCAACAATGCCATCCATTCTCAACTCAATCACCTTACCACAAGGATTGGAGAAATGGATATTTGGAAGAAGAACGTAGAGACCCAACTGGGTCAATTGGCGGCACAAATCCCAAGACCATCCGGAACACTCCCTGGGCAACCCACTACAAATCCTAAGGGACAATCCGGGACGGGCCATATCGCAGCCATACAATTAAGGAGCGGCACCAAAGTACACAAGCCATGGACGGAGACGAAGGAGAAAGCTGCAGACCCAGTCGACGTCGACAGACCAGTCGATGTCGACCCAGAGGTCGATATCGACCACCATGTCGACCCCCTGGTCGATGTCGGTGACACTGCAGAGCCATCAGTGCCTCAACAGAGGTCGAAATCGACCATTCCAGTCGATATCGACCACATTCCAGTCGATGTCGATGTCCAACAGGCCCCTCCGACCATCGTTTTGGCCCCTCCACCAAAGAATACGTTGCCATTTCCTTCCAAAGCATTGGAGGATCCCACCAAAGGCAAGTTTAGGCGCTTCATAAAGATACTTCAAGGACTCAACGTTACTATCCCTCTTACTGAAGCCCTAAGCGAGATGCCCGCCTATGTGCGATTCCTCAAAGACATCCTGAGCAAGAAGAGGTCCATGGCAGAGATCGCAGAGGAGTGCTCAAAGATGGACTTCCCAGAGAAGAAGAGTGATCCAGGGAAGTTCGCAATCACCGTGGGACTTGGCCAACATCGCTACAAAGCCCTTTGTGACCTAGGGGCAAGTGTAAGTCTCATGCCTCTCTCTATTTGGCAAAAGGTGAACATTGGTGCCCTTGAACCTGTGGACATGAAGCTTTATATGGCTGATAACTCATTCGTCAGACCCACAGGTATAGTTGATGACGTTCCGGTAAAGGTAGGTAAGTTCTTTGTGCCTACTGATTTCATTGTATTGGAGATGCCTGAAGATCCTGTAGTGCCTATTATACTTGGTAGGCCATTCTTAGCTACTGCAGATGCCAATATCAATGTACGTCAAGGATTACTAACCTTTACTATAGGGAACGAAGTGATAGAATTCTCTTTCAACCCAACCATGAGCGAAACAAAGCACCTGGAGCAAGTAGTCCTCTCGCCGGCCAAAGAAAAGCTTAGAAAATTCTTGTTGGCAAGGACGGAAACAGCAAGCAGGGTCGACATCGACTGGAACCAGTCGATATCGACTAAAAGCATCGAAATCGACCCCCCTTGGTCGAAATCGAGAATGCCAGATCGCTGCCAGGAGCTTAAGTATGGGGTCACAGAGGTCGATATCGACCCCCACATGTCGATATCGACCACAGCACTCGAAATCGACCCTCCTTGGTCGAAATCGACCACCCCTCAGCCCGAAGATTTCTGTTTTGGGCCCAAACAGGTAAGCCCAGGTATGAATCTTAACCCTCCTCCGTCCATTATTGATGAATCAATTAAACCCATTATTGATAATTCTACTAAAGAGAGGGTCAAAGCTCCATGGTTTGCCTATATTGCTAAAGTTAGGTCAAGAAAGAGAAGAAAAGCGCCCAAAGAAGAACCTAACATCAAAGAAGCCTTGGTCGCCGAACTTAGATGCTATCAAAAGGACCTAGATGATCCAGGAGAAGGCTCAAGCTCAAAGGTTCCTTACAAAAAAGGGTCATGAAGCATTGACGGAGAAGTCGGCCTAGCGACTCAAAAATCTAGAGCATGTACATAAAACATTTAAATATCGCATAGATGGTTTTTAGGATTTAAATTTTTGGCTGTTTTGAACTTTTAAAACTGAGATAATTCGTGCTTTATCTATATTTCTAACAAGATTTCAGGTTATCAAGCAAAAGGAACGACGAAGAGGAAAAGAAGCTTCTGCAGAGGCAGTCGAAATCGACCAGGCCAGTCGAAATCGACCCCTCAGGGTCAAGCCACCTCCTGGAGTCGACATCGAGGACTCAGGAGCGAAAAAGAGAGGCCGATATCGACCATTATACTCGATATCGACCCCAATCAGGCAGCCCTTGTCTTCATCTTCTCCCTCGACTTCGACAGATGCAGTCGACATCGACCTCTGACCTAGATATCGACTTCTGGCATCGACCAAACCTGAAATCAACCTGAATCCGCTGTAAGTCTCTCTCTACCCTTGTTCTTCTTTTTAATACAGTGAGGACACTGTATATTTTAAGTATGGGGTGGGGGAAAGACATGTCTTATGGTCATAACTTGGTTTCTTCTTCGCATTGCATACATGTTTAAATTTTTGTTCTTAGTTTTACTTTTATAAAATGTCAAAAATCAAAAAAAAAAAAAATATAGAAAAATGTCAAAAAAAAAATGCATGTTTATTTAAAGTTTATTTTTCTTTAATCCCTACTTTGATGTCCTATGATGAAAACTCAATAGCTGACTTGATCATGTAAACCATATGGCATATTTGGATGGTTTAGCCTAAGTCTTTAAAATTTTTATGTAGATTGTGAACTTGTGATGAAATTGAGCACATATGATCCTAGGCTAAAAAGCAAATCCAACAAAAATTGTCCTTGTGAGAATTTTGGCCTATAGGGAGAACATCAAAAATCCCTCCGCTTTCTTGAGTGAATTTACTCTTCCTATGCATCTCTAAATGTTGTGATAGTTATTCAAAACCAATGCATATATATGTTTATGTTTACGAGAATTAAATGATGGAGGCATCTTTTAAGCCAATTTTATCCTCTCTTTACCTACCCTGCATTATCCCTGCTTGAAGCCAGAACATTAGCCTGAGCCTGAATTGCAAACTCCACAAAATTATCCCTAGCCGAATTGAGCCTGACCCCCATTTGGGAATTGAGACTTAGATTGGTTGGACTAATGCCTTGTGGAAAGAAAAGAGCATAATGTCTAGTTTAGAAAAAGGAAATTCTAGGATGGTACATATTTACATTTTGTCATATTTTGTAAAAGGATTTTTTGGCTCACCATATAAATGCACATAGTTTCAGTATTATGTTCGAAAAAAAAAATAAAATAAAATAAATCCGAAAAAAATATATGTATATATATATATATAGTGCATGAGCCAAAATCCTTAAGTTTTATTCATACGAATGTTATACTTTTGAGAGGTGTATTAGAACTTGAAAGAAGGGTTGATGGAATGCATCTTTAAGAGCATTATATTGAAGAGTTATGGTTTGGGTAATGCAAGTGTTGAGATTTAGGAGTCTTGATTTCCGAATTTGAAAAGCACCACATAGCCAAATAATTCCATACCCTTAATTTCATACCAAGCCCCATTACAACCCCGCCGAATGGAATCTTCTATGAAGTCTTCCATTGAGCGAAAGTCCTCCTGATGATTCTTATTGCATTTTCATAATTGGTTGCGAAGTGGATTTTTATAAATTACAATGTTTATGAGATTGTATATGGAATTGAGTTGAGAGTTGATCTTCATAGCCTAAACACATGAGAGTTGAGTGCAAACACATTATCCCTGTGAGGTTGGATCAAAATTGCATATGCCTATGGATCGCCAAAATATGTGCTATGACGTTAAATTCACTTGCTTTACTTTGCTACCGCTTATGATGTTGCTTTTGACAAAGGCGAAGACTTGAAGGGTGTGTTGTAGGTGTTGGTTATTGCTTGGTTATTGCTTGAGGACAAGCAAGTCTAAGTATGGGGTGTTTTGATGTACACATTTGCACCTTCTTTTATTGCATCTTTTGACTTCGTATTTCATTCGATTTCCAAAGAAAAGGTTCAAAAGAATATAAACTTGTGTAAGAATAGGGCTAAAATGCAAGAAATAGAGTTTGCACATGTTTTGAGCTAACCATGTAGGAATTTGAGCGAAAACGGAGTCAAAACGGAGAAGCCAAGTGAAGCTGAGCAGAGGTAGATATCGACCCCAGACCCAGATATCGACCTCTGAGGTAGATATCGACCTTCAACATAGATATCGACCTCAACGAGTGAAGCTGAGAAGAGGTAGATATCGACCTTAGACCCAGATATCGACCCCCAGTGTCGATATCGACCCCCATATCGACCTCCACATAGAAATCGACCAGAGCTGAACAAGTCGAGCAGGAACAGAGACCTCGATATCGACCTCTGGTGTCGATATCGACCCCTTATCTCGACAGAAGATAGACTCGATTTCGAATGCGGATTGGAACTATATCTTCAATGAGGCACGGAATTATCTCATACTTTCAAGATAGACGGCAGCTGAAGTTTATTTATCTTTTACCTTTAAGTTCCTTTAAGTTTTATCAAAATAAAAGACCTATCCTAATTGTTCGGATAGAGTTATTAGTTAGATAGGAGTTACAATCCTTGGATAGCGAGGATTAGTAGCCTATAAATAAAGCCCTAGGGCTGATTTGTTAGATCATCCAAGCATCCAAGAATCCAATAATCAAACAACCCAAGACATAGACATTAGAGTTAGAGAGAAGTTTTAGGGTTTGACGTTTGCGAAAGTTGACGTTGAGTTGTAAAGCTTCGGAGTTTATTTTAATGCAAGTTTCTTCCTTTCAATTGATGATGAATCCCATGATGAGAAGCGAGTAGTTCCCCAAAGCTCTTAGGGTCGGGGTGAGCCCGACGTTAGCCATGCGCGCTTGAGGTAAGTATTTGATGTTGATATCGTTGTGTCTATCTCTCCTCCTACGATTCTATGTTTAGTCCTAATCGAAAGAAAAGGGATTCATGCTAACAACTTGAGTCATAAACATAAAATTGGTAGAGACAATTAGGTTTATTTGAAAGAGTAATCCTAAGAGTTGGTGTACGGCGAAAGCTTGTCCCTCGGGTGAAATAGCGCAATTGTCCGTCTTATTTATCTCATCGCATGCATTGGTTAACGTTGTGGTAAACCCTAATCCTAGGAGTTGCTTTTACATATTTTATACACACCAAAACCCCTGCTTTATTTCTATTCATTGCTTCCTTTCCATCCTTGATTCTTCGGCCTTTTCTTTGCCGACAAAACCGCTAACCCACTGCAGGAAAGACATCGATATCGACAGCAGAGGTCGATATCGACCAAACTGATAGATCGACGGTTTTCTGAGTCGATCTCGAGACTCCTGGGAACTTCTGCAAGCATCGATATCGACCACTTTGTGTCGAAATCGACCCCCTGTATCGACTGGCAGACTTCTGAGCCAGTCGATTTCGTGAACTAACCTCGATATCGACCCCACCAGTCGATATCGACTACCGTTTTTGTTTCTGCAGGTTTTCTGTTGCAGACGACATCGACAGCCAAGGTCGACATCGAGGTCTGACATCGAGATCGAGGCTTCTGGTCGAGTAGGAAGGACGTGTCTTCAACGCTACTAGGATCCCGCTGACTCGCTTCCTCGTGGATCGAACCTGATTCCCTACTACTATAGCGGGGAGTCTTGAATTTATTTGAAGAGGCTAAGAGTTGTATTGGTTTATATTTTCTTATATATTTCGATTCAATTCTCCCTACGTCACTTCTCCCTCTCTCATACAAAAATCAGACCTCTCCCACCCTTACTCGTGACTGCAACAACAACAATATGCAACACCTTCCTCCCTCCTTCCTTCGATTCATATTTGGCGAAACATCACCCTCCCTCTTATCTCTTGTTCCCTCCTTTTTTTGGGCAAAATGCCAAGGCACACTCACCTCTCCTTGATGTTCTGATTGGCAGCCCTAACCCGCACACATCTCTCTTTATATTGGCATCAAACAACCCTAGAAAACTCATTCACAAATAACCCAAAACACAAGCCCTCCAAACACTCTCTTCTCTCATTTCTCTTGCAAACATACTGAAGGCTCGATAATGTAAAACAAAGTAATATAGAAATACTCTAGAAGGGGGGTTGAATAGAGTATGCCGGTTTTTCGTAGATTATCAAGACTTTTGAAGCTCGTGCAAAATCCTTTGAGATTAGACTTAGTCTTTTCTTTGAAAACCTGAATCACAAAGTTAAACAGTAGAACCAAGTGCAGAAATAAGGTAAAGCAATAAGTAAAGGACTCGATGAGTTGTTTACGAGGTTCGGCACGAACTTGGCCTATGTCCCCGCCTAGGGTTCTTCCACAACCCTAGGATTCAACCGGCTTTTATTGATTCACAAGACTTAGGATCCTAGTAGCTCCCCGAGAAGCCTCTCTCCTATACAATTGCAATCTAGTCAACTCACGTTCCCTTGGAGTCCTAGACCAATCTAGAAGAGCCCCACCTCTCTATGCTATCTAGTGCAATCCTCTTACACTTAGTGAATCAATCGCCTAGTGTCTACTTCCTGAGTTACAAACTCTTGAGTATAACACTCTCTTGAAATATATCCTATAAGGTCACAGTGTAACTCTCAAATGCTTTGAAATGAAATTACAGACTCTTAAGGACTAGCAGAGAGCACACGAAGAAGACAGATCTCGCTTGAAGGCTTGAGTGTATGAAAGCTTGTGTTCAACAGGTGTATTGCTGTCTTCTTCTTCCTTTTCTTTTTATTGAAACAAATCGGCGCCTAAGGATCTTCACCAACGGCTAGAGAGGATCATGGCTTGAGCTGGATCTTCTATCTTTGGAAACTTTCGGAAGCCACGATCTTCCGATTTGAATCTTCTCAATTTACAACATAAGGAAAGAAATAATATTCGAAAAAAAACTTCCTGAAAGGTTAGTGTATATATAATAATATAATGGAAACATATATAAAATAATATTCGAACATAATATTATATAGAACAAGTTTTGTGTTTCATCAATACTGTTAAAGCTTCAAGACCTTTGACACAAACAGACTGTCAAGGCCTTTGAAACTTATTTCGATTTTCATCAAGGGAGTGGAGTTATCAATCTCCCCCTTGATGAAAGACAAAACCTGTGCATCCCTGCAACTTAGTCAAGCATATATAATATAAGTAAAATCGGACTAAGTACCTGCATGGGTTAGACAAATGTTGGATCAAAATTTTAAAGCAAGAAGACCATCCAACTGAAAATAAAACCAAGGTCTTCCAAGACCTTTAAATCGCAATAGTTTTAAAAAGTCTAACACCACCACAGATCATCTCCCCCTTTTTGTCTTTCAACAAAGGGAGGAGGTAAAACAGTCACCAAAAGTTTTGAAACAGTTTCCAAAAACCAGCAATGTTTCAGATTTGGGGTTAGGGTAGGGTAGGATAGGGTTAAGCTTCATCGTCCGGAGCATCATCAGTAAGCCGCGAACACAGTCCTTGCAACAACTTGGTTACCCCGCTCATCTTCGTCATAAACTCCTTGTGCAGCTTCTTGATATCCAAGCGAACTTCCTCCAAGCCCAACTCCAGGTTGTCCATGCGTTCATCAATGGCTGAAGCAGTGGGAAGAGCTTTTGAAGGAGAGGCAAGACTCCAAGTCCCTTGGGGGGACCGAGTGATGCCAATCTTTTCAAGGCTCTTGGAGTCGAACTTACCCATATGACGCTGCTGTTCTTCATTTTTAAAATCGATTCTAGAAGCTTCGAAGATTTGGGTCAAAAGGGTAGCTAAGGGGAGGGGAGTTTCTTTCTTGGCTTTTCTAGTGTGAGCCATGGATCCTAAAATGGTGTTGGCCAGATCAAGATCAAGGCCATTGAGGATTCGGTAAAGTAGGATCATGGCATTGTCGGTTAGGAGAGAGCCAGAGTTTAGACGGGGTAAGAGGCAACGCACAATGATGTTAAATATGATCTTTGCCTCTAGGGTAAGGGATGAGTGGGTTAGCTGCTTTGAGGTGTTGGTAGATGCCTCGGGTAGAAGATATTTGGATCGGGCAAGGGTAATGCAGTCTTCTTTAGAGGGGTTTTCTTGAGAGGGTGGACAAGGGCTAGGAAGGCCAAGGAAATCAGCGAAGTCAAAGGAGCTGAAAGAGATTCTAACTCCCTTGACGACAAATTCCAAGAACCAACCATCGTCAGTGTGTTTGGCTTTGAGATTTATATAGAACAGGTGGGTGAGTTGGGGATAATAGACGGTTTCAAGATTGAGAAGAGTCCAAGCTGGGGATTTTTTAAGGATAGCAATGCATGGTAAGTTCAAAGCTTCAAAGAACGCAATATCTAAAAAATCAGAACAGCAGATCCTACGAGTTCGAAACTCATCTACCCACTTACCAGCCATTTCAGCATTTTCAAACCATGAAGAGGGGAGGGATTGATTTACCTGAATGAGAGCGGGAGGATCAGCGTTCTTCCTTCTAGCCTGTGTTGGAGCAGACCTCTTGGCAGGCGCCTCAAGGCTTTTGAGGGTGCCCTTCCTGGTGCGCTTGGGAGGAGGAGGCTTGGCTGTAGAGGCTTTCCGCTTCTTTGGAGATGGGGGAGGAGGAGGAGGAGAAGCAGAGGGAGCATGCTCGGGCTCCTCTTCCTCTTCTTCCTCTGACCCCGAGTCCTCAGCGTTGTCTCCATCGGTATCCTCCTCGTCCTCTCCAGATTCGTCTTCCTCCTCGACCAACTTCCTTGCAAGCTCGGCCTCCTCCTCGGCCTTTTTCTTCCTCAAAGCTTCTTCTTCGGCTTCCTTGGCTGCATCCTTTTCCAGAATAGTATCAAGATCCTCCTCTTCTTCTTCCTCATCCACCTCCTCAATGATGACCTTCTTTTTCCCTTTCTGCTTCGCACTGAGAGGCTTCTTAGCAGAGCATTTTTGAGAGCCCTTGGTTACTGTAGTCGTGCTCTCAGTGATGGTGCTCTGGACAGTAGCAGGGACGATGACTTGAGGAGTGGGTTCAGGTGTAGGAGAAGTAGCAGTGTCCTGGCGTCCCTTGGGGGTGGCGCCAAGTCTTTTGGGTGTGGAAGCTTTCTTTGATTTGGGAGCCATGGAGGTATTCGGCTAGGGTTTTGGATAGTTTGAGAGATTGGAGAGGGAGAGCTGGAATAGTTTTGGGTAGATCTGAGGTTATGAGGTAATCGAGAGGGGTTGGGGTTTTAAATAGGAGAGATTTGAGTGATGGGATGGGGTTTAGGGTTCCAATGTAAGTAATGATAACATTGACAATTTGAAAATTATTTCAATTCAAAATTCAAATCTTCTCTTAACGATTTTAGAATAGGAGGGAAATAACCGAAAATATTTTGTTCCAAAAATATCTCAACGGATAAAGAATATGTAACATAAATAAATTATTTTGAAATCCAATGAAAATAATACTTGATCAAATATCTAAAAAGATATTAACCAAATATATACGATCCGATATCTGTTTTCTATCATTCAGTTCACAAACCTTGACATAAAACTTAAGGGTCTTGACACTGAGTAGAATTTATCTTTCGTAAGGGAAAGCTCCCCGTACGAAAGTGCATCCTTGTTAAGCATCCCGATCTCCCGTCTAATGAAGGTGAACCTGTCCTCTGCCAAAAGCTTAGTAAAAATGTCAGCCCATTGATAATCAGTTGAAATAAAGGAAATGGACACATCACCTTTTTCGACGTGGTCTCTAATGAAATGATGCCTTACATCAATATGTTTGATCCTTGAATGCTGAACAAGATTCTTTGTAATGGAGATGGCACTTGTATTGTCACACTTAATGGGAATGCCTTTGAGGTTGATGCCAAGATCTCGCATTTGTTGAGCTATCCAAAGGATTTGGGAGCAGCATGCTCCAACTGCTATGTATTCGGCTTCTACAGTGGATAGGGCAACTGAGTTTTGTTTCTTAGAATGCTAACTGATCAAAGATGCTCCTAAGAATTGGCAACATCCTGATGTGCTCTTCCTATCCACCTTATAGCCTGCAAAATCTGCATCAGAATACCCGATTAATGTGAAATCCTTTTGCTTTGGGTACCATAGTCCAAGCTCCTTAGTGCCATTGAGATATCGAAAGATCCTCTTCACAGCCACGAGGTGAGATTCTTTAGGACCAGCTTAAAACCTAGAACACATGCAAACACTAAACATGATGTCAGGTCTACTAGCTGTAAGATATAGTAAAGATCCAATCATTCCCCGATACTCCTTTTGATTGACACTCTTCCCAGTCTTGTCTTGATCTAGGGATAATGTTGAGCTCATGGGAGTCTTGGCTGCTTTGGATTGATCCATTTTGAACTTCTTCAAGAGATCCTTAGTGTACTTGCTTTGGTTGACAAAGATCCCTTTCTTGGATTGATGAACTTGTAATCCCAAAAAGAAGTTGAGTTCACCCATCAAGCTCATCTCAAATTCGCTGCACATGATGTCAGAAAATTCCTTTCACAAAGATGTGTTAGTAGCACCAAATAATATATCATCAACTTAAATTTGAATAACCAAAATGTCCTTTCCTTTGGTCTTGATAAAAAGAGTCTTGTCGATCAACCCCCTTTTAAAATCATTTTCTAAAAGATATTTTGACAAGCGCTCATACCAAGCTCTTGGGGCTTGTTTCAAACCATAAAGCGCTTTGTCAAGTTTATAAACGTGATTAGGAAATTCCAAACTTTCAAAGCCTGGGGGCTGAGCCACATAAACTTCTTCTTCTAAGAAACCGTTGAGAAAAGCACAGTTGACATCCATTTGATATAGTTTTATGCCCATAAAAGATGCAAATGCTAATAATATGCGAATGGCTTCAAGCCTGGCTACGGGAGCAAAGGTCTCCTCGTAGTCAATACCTTCCTCTTGATTGTAGCCTTGAGCAACAAGCCTTGCCTTGTTCCTCACGATCTTACCATTCTCATCCAGCTTGTTTCGAAATACCCATCGTGTGCCAATGACAGATTGATGCTTTGGCCTAGGCTTCAAGGTCCAGACTTTGTTCCTTTCAAATTCGTTAAGCTCACTTTGCATAGCAATGATCCAATCTGGCTCTTGAAGGGCCTCATCTACCTTCTTGGGTTCTATAAGAGAGACAAACGCGTGAAAAGCACAAAGATCTTTAAGTTTAGAATGAGTTTGAACACTAGAAGTAGGGTCAGAAATGATATCCTTTAATGAGTGTGATGAGGAGTATTTGAATTTTCTTTTGCTAGTCTCAGCTCCTTGATTCGTCACACCAGCAGGATTGATTTGTGGTACATCTGACTCCATAGTCCTGTTATGTTCAATTTCAACAGTTTTTGACATTTCAACACTGTTGAATTGGACACCAAAGGCTTTGGACGAATCTTCAACACCTTGGGCCAATTCTTCAGTGTTGAGAATCTGTTCCTGCATGTTCCTCTTCTCTGTGTTCTTGGTAGCAGCATCATCACCTTCCTCGTTCTCCTCATGGATGTTAAGATCTATATCTGCAACACTTTCACTCAAAGAACCGTCATTGCATTCATCAAATATAACATGTATACTTTCTTCAACTAACTGGGTCCTGTTATTGAAGATTCTATAAGCTTTGCTACTTGTGGAGTAGCCAAGAAAAATACCTTCATCACTACGCGCATCAAATTTCCCAAGGTTATCTTTTCCATTGTTATGAACAAAGCAAGTACAGCCAAAGGGTTTGAAATAAGATATAAGTGGTTTGCGGCCTTTGAAAAGTTCATAAGGAGTTTTCTTTAAGATGGAACGAATAAGACAGCGATTCAAAATATAGTTAGCTGTGGTAACAGCTTCAGCCCAATAGGTTTTAGGTAATGCATTTTCTAAAAGCATAGTCCTGGCCATATCCTCTAGGGTGCGGTTCTTTCGTTCCACAACCCCATTTTATTGAGGTGTCCTAGGAGCAGAAAAGTTATGGGAGATGCCATATTTAGCACAAAATAAATCAAACTGAAGTTGATCAAACTCCCTACCATGATCACTTCGAATTGACACTATGGGCTCGTTTCTTAAAGTTTGCAACTCCTTACAAAGTTTTGAAAACTGAAATAAGGCCTTTGAGTTTTCTTTTAAAAATGCAACCCAAATATATCTAGAAAAATCGTCAACAACAACAAGCATGTACTTTTTACCATTGGGAGATTTGACTCGCATAGGACCACATAAATCCATATGTAAAAGTTCAAGGGGTCTAGAAGAACTTACAACCTTTTTGGGTTTGAAAGAGCTACGTGTTTGTTTACCTCGTGTGCATGCATTGCACATATCAATACCTTTGAAGTCCATCTCAGGTAGTCCTCTTACAAGCCCTTTGGACACAAGCTTCTGTAGTGTATGTGGACTCACATGACCGAGTCTCCCGTGCCAGAGCTTTGGATCGTCCGTCAAAGCTTTTAGATAGGTTAAGCTTCCTTGTGCCACTTGATCAGCATTCACAGCGTAACGATATGCAGTTAGTATAACTTCACCTGTATCGTCTCTGCACACTAGACATCTTTTCTTGTTAAATCTGACATTATTGCCACTATCACATAATTGAGAAACACTAAGCAAATTATACTTTAAACCATTCACAAGATAGACATTTTTAATACTATGGTTGGAATCACTCCCAACGCTACCAATACCAACGATGTCACACTTTCCTTTGTCACCAGGAGTGATTGTTCCTGTGGATTGCTCCTTTAGATCATGAAAGAGAGACCTCTTCCCACTCATATGCCTCGAGCATCCACTATCAATAATCCATTTTTGCTCCTTCACCTTGGTGATCTCCTGCAAAACAAACATCAACCTTTGTGGCTAGACCAATAAGCAAATTTGGATCCATTATTGGGATAGACCATATTTGGTAAAATAGTTCCTTTTGGGACCCAAACTTGTGTTATCCGTTCTATTCTCAAATGAACAGGGAATGTATTGCGAATGATATATGGATCCTTTCTTCTATAGGGGCAGGTCTCTTTTACATGTCCCTTTCGAGCACAATGGTGACATATAGGAGAGGTTCTGCTTCCTTTTGCCTTTACAAAGGTGGTAATGTGCTGCTACTTTAAAAACCTTGGATTGTAACCAATTCCACTTTTGTTTAGAGAACTTTGTTGCTCACCCAACATCCTATCAAGAGTGCCTTTGGATTTGGTAAAACTTATGAGGGCTGTCTGTTGGTCTTGAATCTTATTATTCAGGGAGATCTTCTCGTTCTCTAAGTCATGATGTTCACTTCTTAGAGACGAGAGATCTTGCTTGAGTTCAGATTTCTTTGAATCAAGAGTCTTGACTTTAATGTCAAGACCTGAATAAGAAGCTTCAAGACTTTTGACCCTCATAGACAGATCCTCAATGGTTCTTTCCTGGTCCACAGTTCTCTTAATAAGAATGTTAGTTTGGGCAATGAGTTTCTCTTCATTGGCAATCATATTAGAAAGGAATTCCGATAATACCTCTTTTGGACTTGCCATAAGTTCTCTTACGGTTACCTCAAGCTTCTCATCGTGAGATTCATCTCCTGATGCCATAAGACAGACATTGGCCTTCTCATCGTCGGAGTCGGAGTCAGAATCGCTCCAAGTTGCCACCATGGCTTTCTTTTTCCATCTATCACCCTTCTTGGACTGGCTCTTCGTCTTTTGAGGGCAGTCTTTCACAAGATGATCTGTTTCACCACATTCAAAACAAGACAACGGTTTAGTCTTCTTATCATTTTTGTTGTATTGAGACTTACCTCGGAATTTAGAAGACTCTGATCCATCCTTGTTGTTGAATTGTTTCTTCATTTTGAGGATTCGAGCAAGGCCTCTTGTGATAAGAGCAAAAGGATCATCCTCATCGTCATCCTCATCTTCGGAATCAGATTTATCTTTGTTGTCATCCTTCTTAGATTTGAGCGCCAAATTCTTAGTGCTTGCTGGAAGTTCTCCATCGTCTTCATTAAGGATCATCTCATGCGTGATCAGTTTCCCAAGCAGGTCGTCAAGAGGCAGAGTAGTGAGGTCTTGGGCTTCCTCTATAGTTGTTACTTTAGGACCTCACTTTTCTTTTGGGAGACACCTCAATATCTTCCTTACTTTCTCAACGTTTGTAAAGCTCTTGCCGAGAGAGTCAAGGTTGTTGGTGATTTCTGTGAATCGTGTGAACATGACCTTGATAGACTCATCAGGCTTCATCTTGAAAAGTTCATACTTTTGAAGGAAGATGCTGATCTTGGTGTCCTTCACTTGGCTGGTTCCCTCATAGGTGACGACCAACTTGTCCCAAATCTCTTTAGCTGACCTACAAGATGAAATACGGTTAAACTCATCAGTGCTAAGACCACAATAAAGTAATTAATAGCCCTGTAGTTTTTGGAGACGAGTTCAAGATCCGCTTGGATGTATTCAGACTCCTTCTTTGCGACTTTGGTTCCATTTGGTCCATCTTTCTCTGGAATCTTTGGCCCATTCTCTATAATATTCCAAAGTTCCAGATCTTGGTCTATGATGAACATCTTCATCAATGATCTCCAGTGGACAAAGTTGTTTCCTACAAAGAGTGGTGGTCTGCTGGTAGACCTTCCCTGTGCAAATCCTCCGCTTGCTTCACCAGACAAGATCGAAAACTCACAAGATTGTTAGATCAAAAGCAGTGAGTAAAGCTCTGATACCAATTGAAGGTTCGATAATGTAAAACAAAGTAATATAGAAATACTCCAGAAGGGGGGTTGAATAGAGTATGCCGGTTTTTCGCAGATTATCAAGACTTTTGAAGCTCGTGCAAAATCCTTTGAGATTAGACTTAGTCTTTTCTCTGAAAACCTGAATCACAAAGTTAAACAATAGAACCAAGTGCGGAAATAAGGTAAAGCAATAAGTAAAGGACTCGATGAGTTGTTTACGAGGTTCGGCACGAACTTGGCCTACGTCCCCGCCTAGGGTTCTTCCACAACCCTAGGATTCAATCGGCTTTTATTGATTCACAAGACTTAGGATCCTAGTAGCTCCCCGAGAAGCCTCTCTCCTATACAATTGCAATCTAGTCAACTCATGTTCCCTTGGAGTCCTAGACCAATCTAGAAGAGCCCCACCTCTCTATGCTATCTAGTGCAATCCTCTTACACTTAGTGAATCAATCGCCTAGTGTCTACTTCCCGAGTTACAAACTCTTGAGTATAACACTCTCTCGAAATATATCCTATAAGCTCACAGTGTAACTCTCAAATGCTTTGAAATGAAATTATAGACTCTTAAGGACTAGCAGAGAGCACACGAAGAAGACAGATCTCGCTTGAAGGCTTGAGTGTATGAAAGCTTGTGTTCAACAGGTGTATTGTTGTCTTCTTCTTCCTTTTCTTTTTATTGAAACAAATCGGCGCCTAAGGATCTTCACCAATGGCTAGAGAGGATCATGGCTTGAGCTAGATCTTCTATCTTTGGAAACTTTCGGAAGCCACGATCTTCCGATTTGAATCTTCTCAATTTACAGCATAAGGAAAGAAATAATATTCGAAAAAAAACTTCCTGAAAGGTTAGTGTATATATAATAATATAATGGAAACATATATAAAATAATATTCGAACATAATATCATATAGAACAGGTTTTGTGTTTCATCAATAATGTTAAAGCTTCAAGACCTTTGACACAAACAGACTGTCAAGGCCTTTGAAACTTATTCCGATTTTCATCAAGGGAGTGGAGTTATCACATACAACCCACAAAGGAGCTTCCTTTTCGCTGTTATTCGTACCCATCACCACCAGTCAGTCATCATCATCTCCAACCACCGAGGACCATCAACAACCACCCAGGAGCCCCACCGGAGTAGCCCTCATCCGAGCACCACCACCTTCTTCTTCCTTTTCTCTATTTTCCTCCAACAACTCGATAAGCTTGTCATTCCTCTCCTTTGGCTCAAAACTGTTGTAAAGTGTCACTTTCAAGCTTTTCCCTTCTATCCTAGGCCAATAATGAAGTGATTCCGACCCCGATGAAGCCACAACAACCCCGAGCACCTTCCGGTGACATTTTCGAGCAACCTTGGTGAGCCTAGCCCTATCTCTCTCTCATGTGGTCTCTTTTGTTCCCTTTACATTCATTAAGGTCGGGGAAGGGTGCCAGGAAGATTGGGGGAGGTTTGGCTAAGAAATGAGGGAGATTTATCGAAGAAACACCAACCCAGGTGGTGTTTCGCTGTGGCAAAACCCCGGTTTGCCGCAGCGAACAAGAACTGGGCTGGGTTGGGGGAGATGACCCTTGTCATGGAAAAACTTGGGTTTCATTGCGATGAGAGCTCACTCGCGGTTGCGAAACACACCCACCGCATTAGAGCATCTTTATTCAGGCTTAGGACATATTTTGTGCTCTCAGTGATGTCTTTAAGGCACGCATGAGTGGCTCGACCTTGACTTTTTGTATAGTTTCAAGTACCCGTTCCTTTTTCCTTTTCTCCAAATGACAAATCCATCACCAACTCTAATCCTAATTCCCGGAGGGTTAGGATAATTATTGACTAGGGATAAATTATATTTTGTGGAGCTTCCAAAAGAAATAGGCTAAGGCTCAAATTGGCTTCAAACAAAGGTATAACGTAGGGTAGATATGGATAAATATAGCTAAGAAAAATTGCCTCAATCATTTGAAACTTATAAGCAATGAACATATATTATAGCGGGCCTCAATAATAAATAACTATGTCAATAATCAGAAATTAATGCACAAAAAGTGTAAAGACTGAATATATATTTTATATATATATTATATTATTATTTTAATTAAATATGTTATTATTTATTGCAATTTGTAAAAGCGGAGAAAAATCGTCCTCGAGCACGAGTTCAATTTTAAAATCCTTCCGGCATCATTTTAAATTTTGGATTTTGACGGGATTTGATTTCCGGTTTCGAGCTCCGAGTATTGATAAAAAATTAATTTAATTCACTTTATCTTGAAATTGAATTGAAATTTGATTAAATTTGATTTAGTCGGGATTCGATCGGGCGAGCGGGTTTTGAGTCTAATTCCACTATTTTGAATTCTTTCGTCGGGGACCAATTATATTTTATTTCCTTTTCCTTTTATTTCTATCTTTCTTCCTCTCTCCCTCTCTCTCTCTCCCCATCACTTTCGGATTACTGTCAAACGGTCCCCTACCTCACCTCACATCTGCAATTCACACAACACCACCCACACATTTCAGGGACCACTCCCCCTGCTTCCCTCATTCTCCAAATTCCAGATTTCCACAACCCACCTTCATCCAAGCTCCTCCTCTTCACTCCCTCCGTTTTGTTTACCTACACCGAGCCACCACCACCTCCCCAGCTCCTCGTCGTCGCCCCCGTGCCTCCTCTGTTTTGCCGAGGAAAGAACCCAAGCTTCCACTCCCTCCTTCCTTCATTCTTGAAGAGCAGTAGCAGCCTAGCATTCCGAGCCCACCCTCTTTGCAAAGATCAGTCGACGAGACAAGGGAGCCTCCCAGGGGATCCCGGAGCCACCCGACCACAACCTTCCATCCTCCCTTTTTGGTTTCAAGTGGTAAGGATTTGCTTTCACCTCCCTTTTGTCCTTAAACTGCATAAAGGCAAAAGCTTTACCTCATCCCACTCTCTCTAGTCTCTCTTCTTCAAGATCCTGCACTGAAGAAGCCTAATCGGCATCCGACGAGCGCTTTCCGGTGAGGTCTTTGAGTTTCGGTAAGCCCCTTCTCCTCCCTCCTTTCTGTGTCGTTTTGATGAACCATCATGTGCTTGATGTCGGAGAGGGGGTGGTCTTGCGTGAGAGTTTGGGTGAGAGCCGCCGGAGAACCTCCATTTTCTCTTTCCCTTCTTCTGTTTCCAAGCCAGTTGAGCAGAGGAAGAAGAGACTTGAACCCGATTTTCTTCTGTCCCTTTTCTTATTTTCTGTTGCCGGTTCAAAGGAAATTGGGCAAGGAGCCGGTTCACTTACACAATGAAGAGATTCTGAGAGTTTGGGTTTGGGTTGGGTATGGGCTCGGTTTCAGAAATCCGGGTTTGGGTTGAGGGAAATGGGCTGGCCTGTTGGGTATTTATTTTGTTATGTTGTGTTTTATTATATAGTTATTATAATTGTTAAATTATTATTAGTTATTATTATATTTATGAGATTTTGTGAGATAAATATTTATTCTGAAAATATTAATATATTATTTTACGTGGTTTTAAAAGTAATATTATTTGAGATGGATTATTATATAATGTGTTATAAGGTGATTTACCTATTGACTTATAAATTTGGGTTGTTAAAATGGATTGATTTTGGTAATTTTATTATTATGATATTATGTGGAGTGTGTTATTAGATATTAAATATATTTTATAAATTGTTCAAAAAATGATTTATTGGTTTTTGATAAGGTCGTGGAATAAAATGCCGGAGTTATCTCTGTAATATGATTTGAGGAATTGTTTTAAAAATGAGTTGATTTAACTTGAGATTTAAGAGTTTGGAAAACTTTGGGAAATGAGTTTTGAAATATTATTTTAATATTCAATATTAAAGAAGGGTTTGACAGAACTTGAACTATTTGATCTTGAGCTTGTAGTTATATTAAAAGTGTCATTTCAAATGTCGGGATTTTTTCTTGGCTTGATGATGTTGGTTTTGAAAAGGAAATTGGAAGAATGATTTTGGTTGATGTTGATCATATCGGAAAAGTTTTGGAAAACGGTTTTACTATCGGTTGGTTTTTGAGTATGTTGAGAACTTGGGTTTCGCGCGTATGAATGTCTGTTCGGTACCTTATGGAGATGGCTTGATGATAGGTGTGTATTGCTTTTGGATTGCTTTGGACTTGCATTTGGGCCCTTGCTTGTGTTATCTTGCTGTTCTGCATCTTCAGGTAAGTATCCTACGGGACTTACTCAGTAACCTGGACCTCCTGCCTGATGTGTCATGTAATGTGTAGTTTTGTTGCATATTAAAGCATGCCATGTAGTATGATGCTAGGATTGCATTGAACTCAGCATGTGATTACTATGTGTGTTTGAATACAGAATGACCGTTATCTGTGATAGTCCTAGAGTTTTTGCTAGGGTCATAGGGTAGCCCAGCCCCATCGGGTGCCCTGAGTCTATCGAGTCGATATGAGTATGATATGATAGCCCAGAACCATCGGGCAAGAGATGAGATGATATGATATGATATGATATGATGATGCCGTGGTTAGTGCACCACGACGAGGAAATTGCTATGTTATAGCACCGAACTGGCCAGTCTCTGCAGTAACGGGAAGGGGTGCAGAGGTAGGAGAGGGATATGCCACTTGGCATTGTCTTTGGCCCTTTACAGTTCTTTTCTGCATAATATATACACTAAGGGCATAATAGTGTGATTTAAATCTTGTACTGCATTAGACATCTTTTATTTAGGTATAGGCATGTTTTGTGGCCTCAGCGTGGTCAGAGGACCCGCAAGCGATCACCGGGCCTGACTTCGTGGATAGTGTTAGGTACCGCTCTTGATTGCTCCTTGCTTCTGTGACGGGAATCTCTTGGCGAATTGAAGAATCCGGCTAATATATTCCAACTTGACAAATGGCAATCACCCACTTTGTTTTGGTTTTGACCCGGCTCTGCCGTGGCACTTGTATCTAAACCTTGCTTCTGCTTTACTTTCATTTGAATTTAATTTCCGCGACTTTGATTGCTTGGGGTTCGAAATCCCCGCTTTGAATACTGATCTTTGAGGTTTGAAACCTCGACCCGTACCTGAATTGCAACATCCGAATGAAGGTATCCGACCTTCAACACGTATCTCGGATATCTATATCCGGGCCGTTACAAAGTTGGTATCAGAGCCAGGTTGTGCAATTCGGGTACGCAAGGGTCGAGTGTATGTTTTGGAAAACCGCCCATGGATTTCAAAAGATTTGAAAGCGTTTTAAAGGGGCAAAATGAACTTAATATGCTTAACTCAATTGGACTAAATATGAACTTGGCTTATGATAAAAGAGGAGAACCACCTAAAAAGGGATCGAGTGGGTAGAAAAGGCGTTAGACCATCCCTTTTGGATGTAGTTGGGAATGGGTAGGCGAAATACTAGCTCGTTCTTTCCAGATGGGTTGGAAAAACTCCAAGGAGATCATTATAATTGTCATTGACTGATTCTATGTTGAGTGCTTGATATGCTAAAGATTTGATTGGTATGTCCTAACTATTGAATGAATATTGAATGATCTGTGCAAACGGGATAGGAGGAGTACTCTTCTTCTTATATGGTCAAGGCCAGCTTGTGTGAAGCAGCCCCTTCTACTATGTTAGCCCCTTGACGGTTCTATCGAGTCCTTCTCCCGGATGTCAGTGTCTTCCACGGGGAATTGGGTTGGTAAACACATTGTGTCGGGAATCATGATTGAATATGAGGGTTGTCTGAGAGAGTATTGGAAGATGGTCCTTGATGTAATTTCGAGTCAGAGAGTGAGATGTTTTTGGGGCTGTCCTTATCAATTCTTATGACGATCCATCAGTGTCTTCTTATCACGAAGAGTTGTACCAAGGTCCCACGGGAAAGATGGGTGATGAGTCAGTTGGGAAGAGTCAATGTTTGCCCTTATGGACCTCTATCAGGTTATCTTGATTGCTCTGTCCATGATTGTGTGATTCTATATGCACTACTACTTGACCTACAATTGATCCTTAGTTTGAGACTGTGCTTACATGCTTGATGTTCATGATGACCATTGTGTGAGTCCGAGTTACCTATGTTACGCCCTATCATCCTGACATGATCTACTTAGTATATTGCATTGTCATACTAGGGCACGAATATATATGTCATATGCTAGGAAGTTGTATAAATGATGTCCTCCATGTGAATAGGTTCATGATAGTGTGATCGTTCAGTTCTAGTATCATGATAGAGTGAGTCCCTTACTTGATGGACACGTGTTATAATCTGATGTCAACATGCCTTATATGCTACGTAATTCTCAGTACATGTTATGATGATGATCCTTAATGTAAATTCGTGGTTGTATGACATCCTATATCCATGCTGGTCACATTGCTTAGGTCTCGTGTTGCATCTCGCTTCCTGCCATAATTATGTGTCGTCATCGCATGTCTAATTGACCTATTGTAATGATCGTACTAATGAGTGATTAGAAGCATGAACCACATGATATGAGTCTATATGGTTGTTGCTTTCTCCTGAGTTAGGTACATGGTAGTGTGATCATCTATTCTTTATATGAATGCCTCATAAGATGTGCTCTTTAGCATGTGAACCGATGATGCCTCGATGCTTATCATTCGTCTTGTGACAAGAATCTATAGTATGCCCATCTATTTGGTATTCCTCAGATTAACTATTGTTGATTATTCTACAATTAGTATTGCTATGCGTTAATTGTGCTAAATAGATAATATGTTAGAGTGAATGAGTCTTGATAAATACATGTTTCATCCCAGTATACCTTGATTGAAACACATGTCCCCATATTCTAGTCATGTTGCCATGTTACTTAGACTTGCTCTATACCTCGCTGCATTTCCTCTCATGCTTCTATATTATTGGAAGGTGATTGAATTGAAGTTTTGCTTAATATCGAGTAATCAATCAAGTGCATGTATATGTCATGTGTTAGGTTGAGCCATTATTAACATATAGAATCCTTGGTTATGACTTATGCACATTTATGCCCTGCTTGCATTATTGTTCATTCTCTCTTGAACTAGGTCCTTGATAGTGGGATTCTCCCTCCCTCTATCCTCATAAATGTTTTCTTATCCGATTAGATTGATGTTGAATTCGGTGATCGACTTGTTTCCATGACAATTAATCCTAGCATGCGTACATAATATCGCTCGGTAGTATTTCCCTGTTACTCTATGATATCTTCTTATGCTTTCATGAACGTATGACTTTACACCTCACATGATCACACACCACGTTATATCATGATTTCGCATATGCATGACGCATAAATGTTAGAATGAATCTAGTCGACTTACCTTGATTGTATTCATGTTCAATATGTGTTACTAGTATCCTATAAGGCTTATGATTTTCAATATGACTCGCGAAACGGTGACTTGTCTTACTTGACCTATTACGTAAACCTACTTGTACTGTAATGTGATAGTTGTCGTATCGTTTTATGTGCCCTAGGACAGTTCATTCCTAGCATGATCATAATCCAAAGCCCGTGATGTTATCTTGTTACCCTGTGGTGATCCTTTTGCTTTCATATACATTATATTGCACTCATTTAATCACTCTTGACTATGCCATACCTGATCATGTATCACTAGCATCATGAAGGATCTGTGCTCTCTAAATGTATCCTGTTGTATAATTACATGCCATTCTTAACTTATTATATGATCATTGTTGTCAGATGTGATAATTACTATGCTGCTCTTATGTGTTCTCGTATGACGCTTCACCTGTTTGTTATGACATACCTTGCCATGATATATTTGGACTCATTTGTTGATGTGTATACCATGCTCTTACATTGTTCATATACATGATGCTCGTTATCTTCACTCAATTCCGCATGACTTCGAATCATACATGATTATTGTTGGTTCCTCATAGCTTACTCGAAGTCGCTAGGCATATCTGCTTCCATGGAATGATAGACTACTAGCTTGTTTCACGTGCATTAGTGTAGGACTCGATCGGGTCTTTGGAATGAATATGTATGTCGTTGTTCCTCGAGATAGGTACATGTTAGTGTGGATTAATGTGATTGATATACTCCATGATGAATTCGTGCTTGTTTGTCACAATTGTAACCTAATAGACTTCCCTAAGGGCATCGTTACTATTCCCGGGTCGGAGTCCTGCCTCTAGTCGTGTCATCTTTAGCTTTGGTCCATTTTGTCTCCGAGAGGAACCCTGGGTTGTCCGCTCTTGTCACTCCCCTATCTCCGCTAACTTAGACTCCCACGCGATACATTAGATGAGCGGCCGCATAGAAGAGGGGACATGGATTTAGATAGTGATAGAGCAGCATAGCGGAGGCATGGGCCCATAACCCACGGGCCTTAGGATCGACGATGTCGACGGAACCATCTTGTTTCGAGGATGGCGGTTATTGAGTACGATATGACTTACAAGCGAAAGTGTCCTCCGTTCGAATTGTTAATTCCTTCTGAATATGTTGATGATGATATTGCACTTACCTGACGATGGAACTAACATGTTTGATGTGCTGTCGTGATGATGATTATTGCTTGATTATCCATTGTCTATGATGATATATATGATTCGATGCCTTACAATCCTAATGTGCCATGATGACTGATGTGATGCTACTCTGAGTTGGTAAGCATGATCTAAATTCCTTGCCTATAAAAGTATGAACTGCAAATGCTGAGAACCTGGAATGTCTATTAGATATGATTATGATGAAACGTGCTAGCTTGATTTGATTAGGTTCATATATGATGTTGCAATACTTGTTGAGCATGACGGTAAATTGAGACTTTTGATACAGTTGCAATGCTTAATGATGAGCTAATGATGCTATTGATATAAATGCTAGTTGGTATGACGTAGTCCTTCTGTGTAATAATGTCCATGATTGCTCTTCTTTGAACGTGTGAGTGAGATTATTTTGCGGAGTATTCGGAGAATGGTAGGAGGAAATTGAGCGGTTAGAATGATCGATGATAGTATGAGGTAAGTCACATGAGAGGGGTTTGGCTTAAGTAGGAACGAGTGAGTTTGAGAGCTATAAGAGGCGATGCTTAGTGGGTTCCGATGAGCTTCCAGATGAATCTTAGGTGGGGGTATGGTCAGAATAGGTCGGTTAGGTGGCGATCGGGGTATTCTTATAGAAGAGATGTGGTTAGAAGGGTTCTATGTTGTGATGTCTTTGGTAGTATGGGCAATGTAGGGGATGGCTCTTGTGAGTATAGAAAACATAATATGCAGGGGTACTCAGGTGTGAAAACAGAGATGGGGGTTGGATTCTTAGAGGTGGATTGTTAGCGAGAGTGCTTGGTGGGAAGAGGTGTGAGATTAAAATGTCGAGATGCATTAGGACTTCTCCTATGGGATGTTATCCAAGTTGGTGAGTCTAGATGAAGGTTGGTCTTGGCTTGAGAGTTGGAGACGAGCGGGCGGGGTTTGCGTTTTATTATAACTGATATAATGTGCAAAACTTTCTTGATTATGTGATTATGAACTGGCATGATGTTAGATAGCGACTATGATAAACCTGTATGGCATGATATTACATGTTGATATGCAATACTGAAATATAATTGGTAGTGACAACTATGATCACGATGTAATGGTACATTGCTATCATACTATGTTGTTCTGGAAGCATGTTATGATGTGTTGTATGAATCATGAGATGATGATACGTTGTTATGTGAAAACATGATGTTATATTATATGGTTGATAAGCATGAGTATGAATAGGTAAGTGATGAATATGACTTGGATCATGAATATGACTTATGTGTGTATATATGAGATGATGGTTCCTGATGATTAAATGATCGTTATATGGTATTGTAAGGAGTTGCAATGATGTTTTGTGAGTATGTTAGCATTCCGATGCTTGGTATATGGTTAGATCTTTCCTTTTGCTGAAGCTTAAATGGCATGACCTTGTGTGTGTTAATGTGTTGACAATTAATATTAGTCTGCTGACCTTATGATGATATTCTGCTATGACTACCTTTACCATGCTAATGTTTGAATTGACATGCTAAATCTGTTATGACAATGCGGAATAGAATTCGGATAGGTTGATAAGATGATTAGGTGAGTTATGTGTTCATTAAATGAAAAACCCTTGTTATGACTGGTTCCACCCGTGTTGCGATGTTGAGATGCGATAGTAAGATTCGACTTGTAGTAGCGTACTGACTCCATGACACCTAACCTCTTTGATCTCTTGACATGTGTGCTTGCGTGATAAGTTATGAGAATTCGATGATGCACTTGTGATGCCTTCTGTGTGAGGTAGACATACTTTATGACTCATGGTATGATGTTAAGATTTCATGATTGCTTTTGGCGTGTTCTGAAGAGATGGTATGATCTATGTTATGGGTAATCATGTTATGCGGTTGAGATGTCGATTGTTTGAGATTATCATAATTGATGTTGAGATTGCCATATGAGAGGTGGCTGATGATGTTATGAGTCGATGAGTTGATTTACTTATGTGCATATTGAGTTGAGGATGATGATAAAATGATTTTTGGAACCTAGGAAGAGAATATGGGATTAGCCCTTAGAGGTGGATGATTCCACCTCCTGGCTTTTAAGTTGATTGATTGATAGGCGAGAAACTGATGTGGTTGTTGGAAGATTTTTGACGGAATCTTGATTTGAAAGGATTTGACTTGTTTTGGTGTAAAGTTTCTTTATTAAACGTCGGATTTGAAGATTTTGCGCGGTTTTGAAAAGGACCATCTTGGGGTTTTAAAGAAGTCGAGAGTTTCAATGATTTAGATGACAATCTTTCCATTTACAAACACTTTGAGGTTTTACGAACTGGATTTACATTATAACGTCTCACGAAGTGGATACAAGCATGTTATAGGGACGCTTATAGATTGCTTGCTAAGACCTAGTCGGGACGCTATAATACTTTTAGAGTTGTGGTACTTCCGAAAAGTCAAAGCGAGGATGTGATAAGGGCGCTTATTACACACTTGACAAGACCAATTGAAGATGTCACGACCGTGACTAGGATGTTCTGAGAATCCCGGAAGACGCAACCGAGATGATTACAAGATCCTTGGACATGGTCCTCGGACTCACCGATTTCAAACTTCTTCTCATTACATTAAAATAATTTTAGTCTCGGGGACGAGACTTGTTTTTAGAGGTCGATAAATGTAAAGACTGAATATATATATATATATATATATATATATATTATATTATTATTTTAATTAAATATGTTATTATTTATTGCAATTTGTAAAAGCGGAGAAAAATCGTCCTCGAGCACGAGTTCAATTTTAAAATCCTTCTGTCATCATTTTAAATTTTGTATTTTGACGGGATTTGATTTCCACTTTCGAGCTCTAAGTATTGATAAAAAATTAATTTAATTCCGTTTATCTTGAAATTGAATTGCAATTTGATTAAATTTGATTTAGTCGGGATTCGATCGGGCGAGCGGGTTTTGAGTCTAATTCCGCTATTTTGAATTCTTTCGTTGGGGACCAATTATATTTTATTTCCTTTTCCTTTTATTTCTCTCTTTCTTCCTCTCTCCCTCTCTCTCTCTCCCCATCCCTCTGGGATTACTGTCAAATGGTCCCCTGCCTCACCTCACATCTGCAATTCACACAACACTACCCACACATTTCAGGGACCACTCCCCCTACTTCCCTCATTCTCCAAATTCTAGATTTCAACAACCCACCTTCATCCAAGCTCCTCCTCTTCACTCCCTCCATTTCTTTTACCTACACCGAGCCACCACCACCTCCCCAGCTCCTCGTCGTCGCCCTTGTACCTCCTCTGTTTTGTCGAGGAAAGAACCCAAGCTTCCACTTCCTCCTTCCTTAACTCTTGAAGAGCAGTAGCAGCCCAGCATTCCGAGCCCACCCTCTTCGCGAAGATCAGTCGACGAGCCAAGGGAGCCTCCCAGGGGATCCCGGAGCCACCCGGCCGCAACCTTCCATCCTCCCTCCTCTGTTTTTTTGTTTCAAGTGGTAAGGATTCGCTTTCACCTCCCTTTTGTCCTTAAACTGCATAAAGGCAAAACCTTTGCCTCATGCCACTCTCTCTAGGCTCTCTTCTTCAAGCTCCTACACTGAATAAGCCTAATCGGCCTCCGACGAGCGCTTTCCGGCGAGGTCTTTAAGTTTCGGTAAGCCTCTTCTCCTCCCTCCTTTTTGTGTCGTTTTGATGAACCATCATGTGCTTGATGTCGGAGGGGTTGTGGTCCTGCGTGAGCGTTTGGGTGAGAGCCGTCGGAGAACCTCCATTTTCTTATTTTCTGTTGCCGGTTCAAAGGAAATTGGGCAAGGAGCCGGTTCACTTACACAGTGAAGAGATTCTGAGAGTTTGGGTTTGGGCCGGGTATGGGCTCGGGTTTGGGGCCAGAAATCCGGGTGTGGGTTGAGGGAAGTGGGCTGGCCTGTTGGGTATTTATTTTGTTATGTTGTGTTTTATTATATAGTTATTATAACTGTTAAATTATTATTAGATATTATTATTATATTTCTAAAAATTTATGAGATAAATATATATTCTGAAAATATTAATATATTATTTTACGTGGTTTTAAAAGTAATATTATTTGAGATGGATTATTATATAATGTGTTATAAGGTGATTTACCTATTGACTTATAAATTTGGGTTGTTAAAATGGATTGATTTTGGTAATTTTATTATTATGATATTATGTAGAGTGTGTTATTAGATATTAAATATATTTTATAAATTGTTCAAAAAATGATTTATTGGTTTTGATAAGGTCTTGGAATAAAATGCCGGAATTATCTCTATAATATGATTTGAGGAATTGTTTTAAAAATGAGTTGACTTAACTTGAGATTTAAGAGTTTGGAAAACTTTGGGAAATGAGTTTTAAAATATTATTTTAATATTCAATATTAAAGAAGGGTTTGACGGAACTTGACCTATTTGATCTTGAGCTTGTAGTTATATTAAAAGTGTCATTTCAAATATCGGGATTTTGTCTTGGCTTGATGATGTTGGTTTTGAAAAGGAAATTGGGAAAATGATTTTGGTTGATGTTGATCATATCGAAAAAGTTTTGGAAAACGGTTTTACTATCGGTTGGATTTTGAGTATGTTGAGAACTTGGGTTTCGCGCGTATGAATGTCGGTTCAGTAGCTTATGGAGATGGCTTCATGATAGGTGTGTATTGGTTTTGGATTGCTTTGGACTTGCATTTGGGCCCTTGCTTGTGTTATCTTGCTGTTCTGCATCTTCAAGTAAGTATCCTACGGGACTTACTTAGTAACCTGGACCTCCTGCGTGATGTGTCATGTAATGTGTAGTTTTGTTGCATATTAAAGCATGCCATGTAGTATCATGCTAGGATTGCATTGAAATGAGCATGTGATTACTATGTGTGTTTGAATACAGAATGACCGTTATCTGTGATAGTCCTAGAGTTTTTGCTAGGGTCATAGGGTAGCCCAGCCCCATCGGGTGCCCTGAGTCTATCGAGTCGATATAAGTATGATATGATAGCCCAGCACCATCGGGAAAGAGATGAGATGATATAATATGATATGATGATGTCGTGGTTAGTGCACCACCACGAGGTAGGAGAGGGATATGCCACTTGGCATTGTCTTGGGCCCTTTACAGTTCTTTTCTGAATATTATATACACTAGGGGCATGATAGTGTGATTTAAATCTTGTACTGCATTAGACATCTTTTATTTAGGTATAGGCATGTTATGTTGCATCAGCGTGGTCAGAGGACCCGCAGGCGATCATCGGGCCTGACTTCGTGGATAGTGTTAGGTACCGCTCTTGATTGCTCCTTGCTTCTGTGACGGGAATCTCTTGGCGAATTGAAGAATCTGGCTAATATATTCCAACTTGACAAATGACAATCACCCACTTTGTTTTGGTTTTGACCCGGCTCTGCCGTGGCACTTATATCTAAACCTTGCTTCTGGTTTACTTTCATTTGAATTGAATTTCCGCAACTCTGATTGCTTGGGGTTCGAAATCCCCTCTTTGAATACTGATCATCAAGGTTTGAAATCTCGACCCGTACCTGAATTGAAACATTCGAACGAAGGTATCCGACCCTCGAAACGTATCTCGGATATCTATATCCGGGCCGTTACAAAAAGAGTAAATCACACAATCCAAAGAAAGGGAATGTATATGATCCATATAAGGCCAAAAATTCTTACTAGGACAAGTTTTTGTTAGATTTCAATCATGCCTAGGAACTTAGATTGTGCATGCTCAATCATGTCCACTTAATATGTTTCACTTAAAAACCAAATTTTAAAGCCAATTAATCCAAACTAGTTGTGGAACTTAAATGATCAATATTTTATAACAACATTTCGTGGACTAAGATTGATAGGTATTTGAATAATGACACAATTTAATGCAAATATGCATGATATTTTTGATATTTTTGATATTTTTTCTTTTGATTTTCTAATGAAGTGTTGAAAGTAAACATGAAACGCATGAAATTTTTTGAAATATGCTCTAAAATGCAAAAACTAGACTTAAGATAAACCCTTCTCCCCCACACTTAAACTTTTCATTGCCCTCAATGAATGAAAACAACAAAATAAAAATAAAAATAAAAATAAAGAAATTAAAAAATTCAAGGGGAGAATATGGGTGAATAACCAATTCATTTGTCTTGAGACGAGTGTGGCTCCGACACTCATACTGTCTTTATCTCATCACGTAAATCCATCAGTCCATACTACGTGGCTACTACCAGCGTACTGTGGCTTGCTTGCATAATTCGATCTCTTTTCCTCCTGTAAAGCGATGATCTCCAAATAGAGCTCTTCATTTATGATTTCTAATGTCTGCATCCTTAGTTCCATCTGTAAGAGCCATGCTGGTTGATGTCTGCTAAAATAAGCACGTTTTTTGCCTACTTTTACGGCAGTTTTTGTGTTATATTTGCATTATGGTTTGGGAATGCTTTAAATTTGTGTAGTATTTGCATATTTACAAGAAATATAGGTCTACACAAGTTTTGGTTTAATTATGCATAAATTGGAGCGGAATCGAAGCTGAAACAAGAAGTCGAGAACCAAAACAGAGCAGTCAATCTCGAATAATCTACTAGACATCGACTGAAGCAAATGCCTAGAGACTAAGTACGAGACAAGAGAAGAATAACCACCTACTGGAATGGAGGTCGACGTAACCCTAGATCGACCAAGCTGGTCACCATCGACTGAGCTGAAGTGGTGCAAAATCGAGTAGAAAATGGAGTGCTCGACGTCGAGTGAACCGGTCGACGTCAACTGGATCTGTTGATAGCAGTAACGCATTTTGACTGTCCGAGTTTGAGGAAAAGTCCAATTAGCCACATTTTTTTATATCTTTTCTAGATAGATTTAATCCTTATGGGTATTTCCTATCTACCCTAGGGATATAGTTTATTTTCGTGTTAAGTTTATACCTTCTACTATAGTTTATCTTCTAGTTTTGATAGAATTACTTCTCCTAGGCTAGCTAGGATTGGTATGCTATAAATAAAGCCCTTGGGGTTGATCTTTATGTATCTCTCACACAACAAGCAAACACAACAAACAATTACAATTCAGTTTTAGGATTTAGGAAGCTTTATGGTTTTGACGCATGCGAGAGCCGACGTTGAGATTGTGAAGACTTCAAGTTTCTATCTTTTATGCAAGTTTGTTTCTTATATTCAATCATGTTCTCTTCTATTATGAGCGAGTAGTCGCTTTTCTCTTAGGGTCGGGGTGAGCCCAACGTTAGCCATGCATGCTTGATATGGTTTGATGTTAATATTTGTTATGTCTTGATCATCTCCTACCTTTTTGTGTTTAGCCCTTATCGAAAAAAAAGGAATTCATGCTAACAACTTGGATCATAAACATAAAATCGGTAGAGACAATTAGGTTTATTTGTGAAAGCATATATATATCTATTTATTGGTAACAGTGAACGCTTGTTCCTTTGATGTGATAGCATAATTGTCCATCTTGCTTTATCTTATGCATGTGTGGTTAACGTTGTGGTGATCCTTAGCCTTAAGAGTCATTTTTATTATATTTTATCCTTTTTAATCATTAGCTTAAACCCCTTAATTTTCTGTTCACATCTTCTTATTCATCCTTACATTCTTCGGCCATCTTTGCTGACGTTTTCTGTCTGTTTAGTGCTTGATATCGACTGAACAGGTCAAGATCGACTGCCTTATATCGATCGATGGCTTTCTATGTTGATAGACCACTGTGACTGACTCAACATCGACTGCCTGAGTCGATGCCTACCACTTTTGCCTTCTATGTTTACAAGTTTACACACTCGAGATCTATAACCTTGATCGACATTGACTGTACCAGTTGACATCGAGAGCTTCTGATCGACTTCTGCAGAATGTTTTTGTGAACTACTATAGATCCGTTGAAACGCTTCCTCATGGATCGATCCTGACCCTTCCAGTACAGCGGGGGAGTCTTGAATTTATTTGAGAGGCTAGGGATGATCATATTATTTATATTTTGTATATCAATTCTCCCCTAACATTAAATTTTGGTGCCATTGCCGGGGAAGCGATCATTCGCACCCTAAGTTGTTCATCTAACGTTCTTTTTTAGTGTTGTCTTATAGGTGTATGCGACGCGTTGATCGCATGCTGGAATTCGAAGGTTTAGATGACCCGGAGCGATTTCTCCATCTTCAATTAAGGTTGCAAAGAAGCATGTCAAACCAAGAGACTCAAGTTCGAGAGATCGAGCGTCTCAAGAAGCAACTTGAGGATCATACCTCTAGAGAAGTTGCACAAAGGGCATACACCGATCGAGAGGAGGAAGCAAGGAGGTAATATGAATCCCAACTCAATCAACTCCCTCAAATGGCGAAGCAATACATGCATCCAACTCTAACCGTGCCCGAATCGGCTATTCTTATCCCTTCTTCTAATTTTGAAATTAAAACAAGTTTCCTAACTGAAATTAGGAGACACATACTTTTGAAGGGAAACCTAACGAGTGCCCTTTGGCACATATTACTACTTTTTTACACCTTTGTGATATAATTGCCGATGGACCTCACCTTGAATATGTTAAACTAAAGGCATTCCGTTGGTCTCTCATAGGGAAAGCACTACAATGGTTGGAAAGCCTAACCCCACAGTCACTCCGCACATGGAATGAAGTCAAGGATGCGTTCGTCAACAAGTTCTTCCCTCCATCCAAGATGACAGTGATACGTCAAAAGATCATGGCTTTCAAGCAAAAGCCTAATGAGACGTTGACACAAGTGTGGGAACGGTTCAAAGAGCTACTAAGATCTTTGATGTATATATTTAGAGTCCTTTTTATTGCAGCTTTTGACTTCATATTTCATTCGATTCCTAAAGAAAAAGGTTAAAAATAATGTAAATTTGTGTAGAATGAGCTAACGTGCAAGAAATAGAGTTTGCACAAGTTTTGTTCTAAATATGTAGGAATTGAAGCGGAATCGGAGTCAAAACGAAGAAGCCAAGTAAAGCTGAAAAAGAGGTCGAAATCGACTTCACTGGTCGATATCGACTAAAGACCTCGACATAGACTCTGAGTGTCGAGACAGACCACAAGATCAACCAAGAAGATCACTCGATATCGAGTGATGATGTCCACATCGACATGACTCTAGAGATCGAGTGAAGTGGAACCCGTCGAGCAGAAACAAAGAGGTTGAAATCGACTGCCTTGGTCGATATCGACTGGAATTTGACGCGGGTTGGACACGCTTTTCGAGATGCAGATTGCAAGTTTTATCATCTAAGCCACGGTTTATCTTCATTATTAGATAAACTTATGTCTTAAGGGTGATTTCCTTTTTACCCTAAGATCTTTATTAGTAATTTAGATATTTACTTAAATAAAGATTTATCCTATTTGTTTAAGGACAGATTTTAGATAGAAGATTAGATTTACTTTCCTTGGCTAGCTAGGATTAGTAGCCTATAAATAAAGCCCTAGGGGTCTGGTTTTTAATCATTCCACAACACAACAACAATAGCTAGACAGTTAGAGTAGAGAGAAGCTTTATGGTTTGGCATTTACGAGAGCCGACGTTGGATTATAAGGTTTCGGAGTTTCAATTAATGCAAGTTCTTTTCCTTCAACCAATGGTGTATTTTGCGATGAAGAGCGAGTATTTTCCCACAGCTTCTAGGGTCTGGGTGAGCCTGATGTTAGCCATGCGTGTTTGAGGTAAGTATTTGATGTTGATATCGTTATGTCTATATCATCTCCTACGATTCTATGTTTAGTCCTTATCGCAAGAAAAGGGATTCATGCTAACAACTTGAGTTATAAAAATAAAATTGATAGAGACGATTAGGTTTATTTGCAAGAGTATTCCTAATCGAAGGTGTACGGCGAAAGCTTCTCCCTCGGGTGAGATAGCGCAATTGTCCGTCTTGTTTGCGTTATTGCATGCATTGGTTAACGTTGTGGTAAATCCTAGCCCTAGGAGTTGCCTTTTATATATTTGAATCACATAAAAATCTGTTCTTTATTCTATTCATACTTCCTCTTTCATCCTCTTTGTTTTCGACCATCTTTGCCAACAACTAACGTTTCTGCATACCTAGTCAATTTCGACCAAACAGGTTAATATCGACCAAATTGCCCCAGATCGACGGTTTTCTGTGTCAATTCCTATCTTCTTGCATTTGCTGCTGAGGTCGATTTCGAGTCATCCACTCGATATTGACTACCCTGTGTCGACTGGCAGTCTTTTGAGCCAGGTCGACCTCGTTCACTAACATCGATCCACGCTTCCTCGTGGATCCACGCTTCCTTGTGGATCGATCCTGACTACCCTTCTACTACATCGGGAGGAAGTCTATATTTTATATATGTGTTTAAACTAGACATCCCTCCTCCTAACAAATTGGCGCTGTTGTCGGGGAAGCAATCAATCGCGCCCTAGTAGTCTATCTCACATTTCTATCTAGTTTTGGTTTACAGGTGTATGGGACGCGCTGATCGCACACCCGAATTCAAAGGTTTAGACGATCCTAAAACCTATCTTCACCTTCGGCTAGAATCCAAAGAACTATGGCAGATCAAGAGAGCCAAGCTCAACAGATTGAACGCATAAGCAAGCAAGTCAAGGACTTCACAACTAGAGAGGTGGCACAACGAGAGCTTGCTGACAGGGAGGAGGAAGCAAGGAGGCAAATTGAAGCCCAAATCAACGCCCTCCCCTAGAATGCCAAACAATACATGCACCCTGTACTCTCAGTGCCTGAATCGGCCATCCTTATCCCCCACTCCAATTTTGAAATTAAACCTAGCTTCTTATATGAAATTAGACGACGTCAGTTTGAGGGAAAACCTAATGATTGTCCTCTTGAGCATATTTCTCTATTCTTTGACTTATGTGATACAATTGTTGATGGACAAAGCCTAGAGTATGTTAAACTCAATGCTTTTCTTTGGTCTCTCGCAGGGAAAGCATTAGCATGGTTAGAGAGCCTAGCCCCCATATCGCTCCGCACGTGGGATGAAGTCAAGGATGCCTTTCTCAACAAATTCTTCCCACCATCTAATGCGTTGCTATTCCGATCCTTCGCCCGTGGACTTCGAATCAAGAACAACGTCTTATGTTTGGTCCCGATCTTGTAATATTCTTTGATTTCTCCTGATTTGTAACAATTATAATTCAATATGAGTGAGAGAGAATAAAGTTAATTGAAAGTCGTAACAATAATTAACAACACAAGGCCAAGGAAGAGGAGAAGACACAAAAGCGACGGAGCCAAGGATGCAACGGCCGCTGCAATAAGGGGGCAGCCACTGCCTAGGTTGGTCACCGGTTCAGCGACGGAGGCTCCTGTTCACTTGCGACGGTGGCGCCTAGGGTTTCAGCGAATTTTTTTTCAGGATCCTCTTTGTGTTTTGACTTTGTGTTTGAAGTTAGGGATTCGAAGGTGGTTTGTATGGATGATTCAACTTAAGAACAGCGATATGAATGTATAAAGAAAGGTATTTGGATTGAAGATTGAAGAACCCTTTAGCCAAAGGGTTTCCTCAATTTTATAATTCAGTCTCCTTTACCTAATGGGATGAACGTATGTTAAATAGATTCCTAAGCCATCCTCACCTTGCAAAGGATCAGCATGGCTGACTTAAAATAATAATAAAATATATGAAACCCTAGATTTAGTTTGAAGAGTCAAACCTTAGTGGTTAAGTAAAAATCTACGTAGATAGACTTTTCTTTTTACCTTATTCACCTATCTATGTATTACTAAAAATAAAACATTCCATAAATACCTCCAACTAACATAGAAGTTACTAAATATGGAAAGAACTAAAAACTAATAATAATAATAATAACTAAATAATAAAATATCTTTGTCGATGGCCACTTCTTCTCTTCAAGCCATGGTGGCGCCTTCTTCTTCCTCTTGAGGACGACACTCTCTTTCTTCAATAGCCCTCGAATCGATCTTGATAGCTCGCCTGGGTCTAGGTCATTGTTCGACCCGCAGAAGGCCATCTTGATCAGCATCATTCTCCCCCTCTTAGCTTCGATTCGTCCTCGAATCGAGTCGTTGAGGAGCGGGGGGATAGCAGCAAGAATGAAGCATGATATCGGAGGACAAGCAAGAACATCCGAAAAAAACATAGGAGGTGCCACCACCTCAAAAACAAGGACATTCCCAGGAGGTACAATAGCTAACTCCATTAGAAACGGCCTCGACATCCTCTTCAACCTCGGCATCCTCTTCAGATTTCAGCACAGATTCTGAGACATTCCCGGGAGAGTCTTGCAGCATATGACACACCGTTGGATAGCTCGTCGAGTCAGCTTCGCAACAAGACTGAGTTGACTCAATTCTGAGTCAGAGTCAACGGAAATCTGTGAAATAAATTCGGCGCGATCTGCTGAATTCTGGGCAACGATTGCAACACGAGGCTCCTTAGGCTCAATGACCTCGACGTCGGGTGCGGCAACTACAACAACTAGAGCAGGGGTGAACACCAAAGCTAAAGCTTGACGAAAGCCATATGAGAAGTCCTCCTTCAAGCCCTTCATGAACGCGGCCCTTGATTCGGCGAACAAGGAAGAAAGGTCGGCTTGAAGTTGTGCTCTCTACTTTTGTCATCGTTATTCCTCAGGCTCTCGTTGTCGGAGAAGCCAAATCTGATGGCGACGTTGATGTTGTTGTCGACGCCTTTCCTCTTCAATCTCCGCTTGCCGTTGAAGCCAAAGTTGGCGTCTTTTGGCTTCGCGTTGACGCTTTAGGGCTTGTTGTTGTTGTTGCAAAGCTCTCCTCTGCAACTCTCGTTGGCATCGTTGTTGTGCAGCCCGTTCCAAGGCAAAGAACTCATCCAAAGGATTGGGGTCATCATCCCAATCTCCATAGAAAGCCCAAACCATGAATCAAAACATTAGTAGCATCAAACGCAACGAAACAATGAGCGTAGCATAACCTGTCTCTGAATACCAATTGATGCGTTGCTATTCCCGATCCTTCGCCTGTGGGCTTCGAATCAAGAACAACATCTTATGTTTGGTCCCGATCTTGCAATATTCTTTGATTTCTCCTGATTTGTAACAATTATAATTCAATATGAGTGAGAGAGAATAAAGGTAATTGAAAGTCATAACAACAATGAACAACACAAGGCCAAGGAAGAGGAGAAGAGACGAAAGCGACGGAGCCAAGGATGCAGCGGCCGCTGCAATAAGGGGGTGGCCGCTGCCTATCCTGGTCACCGGTTCAGCGACGGAGGTGCCTGTTCTTTTGGACGGTGGCACCTAGGATTTCAGCGACGGTTTTTCAGGATCCTCTTTGTGTTTTGACTTTGTGTTTAAAGTTAGGGTTTTGAAGGTGGTTTGTATGGATGATTCAACTTAAGAACAGCGATATGAAAGTATAAAGCAAGGTATTTGGATTGAGGATTGAAGCACCCTTTAGCCAAAGGGTTTCCAGAATGTTATAATTCAATCTCCTATACCTAATGGGATGAACGTACGTTAAATAGATTCCTAAGCCATCCTCACCTTGCAAAGGATCAGCATGGCTGACTTAAAATAATAAAAAAAATATATGAAACCCTAGATTTAGTTTGAAGAGTCAAACCTTAGTGGTTAAGGAAAAATCTACGTAGATAGACTTTCCTTTTTACCTTATTCACCTAACTAAGTATTACTAAAAATAAGACATTCCATAAATAGCTCCAATTAACATAGTAGTTACTAAATATGGAAAGAACTAAAAACTAATAATAATAATAACTAAATAATAAAATATCTTTGTCGATGACCACTTCTTCTCTTCAAGCAATGGTGGCGCCTTCTTCTTCCTCTTGAGAACGACACTTTGTTCCTTCAATAGCCCTAGAATCGATCTTGATAGCTCGCCTGGGTCTAGGTCATGGTTCGACCAACAGAAGGCCATCTTGATCCACATCATTCTCCCCCTCTTAGCTTCGATTCATCCTTGAATCGAGTCGTTGAGGAGCGGGGGGACAGCAGTAAGAATGAAGCATGACATCGGAGGACAAGCAAGAACATCCGACAAAAACATAGGAGGTGCCACCACCTCAAAAACAAAATCAGGCACCATTAAGTCCAAAAATCAAAAGAAGAAAAATTAAGAGTAGAATGGGGCACATCAAGGACATTCCCAGGAGGTACAATAGCTAACTCCATAGAAACGGCCTCGACATCCTCTTCGGTGTCATTGGACAAAGTCAACACATCCGGCACAACACTGGAGTCCAATTTCAGCACAGATTCGGAGGCTTTACCGGGAGAGTCTTGAGCATATGACCCACCATTGGAATGCTTGTCGAGTCAGCTTCGCAACAAGACTGAGTTGACTCAATTCCGAGGTCGGTGTCACCGGAAATCTGCGAAACCAATTCGGCGCGCTGTGCTGAATTCTGGGCAACGATTGCAACACGAGGCTCCTTAGACTCAATGACCTCGACATCGGGTGCGGCAACTACAACAACTGGAGCAGGGGTGAACACCAAAGCTAAAGCATGACGAAAGCCATATGAGAAGTCCTCCTTCAAGCCCTTCATGAACGCGGCCCTTGATTCGGCGAACAAGGAAGAAAGGTCGGCTTGAAGTTGTGCTCTCTACTTTTGTCGTCGTTATTCCTCAGGCTCTCGTTCTCGGAGAAGCCAAATCTGACGGCGACGTTGATGTTGTTGTCGACGCCTTTCCTCTTCAATCTCCGCTTGTCGTTGAAGCCAAAGTTGGCGTCTTTTGGCTTCGCGTTGATGCTTTAGGGCTTGTTGTTGTTGTTGTTGCAAAGCTCTCCTCTGCAACTCTCGTTGGCATCGTTGTTGTGCAGCCCGTTCCATGGCAAAGAACTCATCCAAAGGATTGGGGTCAACATCCCAATCTCCATAGAAAGCCCAAACCATGAATCAAAACATTAGTAGCATCAAACGCAACGAAACAAAGAGCGTAGCATAACCTGTCTCTGAATACCAATTGATGCGTTGCTATTCCCGATCCTTCGCCTGTGGGCTTCGAATCAAGAACAACGACTTATGTTTCATCCCTATCTTGCAATATTCTTTGATTTCTCCTGATTTGTAACAATTATAATTCAATATGAGTGAGAGAGAATAAAGGTAATTGAAAGTCGTAAAAATAATGAAAAACACAAGGCCAAGGAAGAGAAGAAGAGATGAAAGCGACGGAGCCAAGGATGCGGCGGCCGCTGCTATAAGGGGACGGCCGCTGCCTATGCTGGTCACCGGTTCAGCGACATAGGCGCTTGTTCTCTTGCGATGGTGGCACCTAGGGTTTCTGCGACAGTTTTTCAGGATCCTTTTTGTGTTTTGACTTTGTGTTTGAAGTTAGGGTTTCAAAGGTGGTTTGTATGGATGATTCAACTTAAGAACAGCTATATGAATGTATAAAGTAAGGTATTTGGATTGAAGATTGAAGAACCCTTTAGCCAAAGGGTTTCATCAATTCTATAATTCATTCTCCTTTACCTAATGGGATGAACGTACGTTAAATAGATTCCTAAGCCATCCTCACCTTGCAAAGGATCAACATGGCTGACTTAAAATAATAATAAAATATTTAAAACCCTAGATTGAGTTTGAAGAGTCAAACCTTAGTGGTTAAAAAAAATCTACGTAGATAGACTTTCCTTTTTACCTTATTAACCTAACTAAGTATTACTAAAAATAAGACATTCCATATATAGTTCCAACTAACATAGGAGTTATTAAATATGGAAAGAACTTAAAACTAATAATAATAACTAAATTATAAAATATCTTTATGGATGGCCACTTCTTCTCTTCAAGCCATGGTGGCGCCTTCTTCTTCTTCTTGAGGACAATACTCTCTTCCTTCAATAGCCCTCGAATCGATCTTGATAGCTCGCCTGAGTCTAGGTCATTGTTCGACCCACAGAAGGCTATCTTGATCCGCATCATTCTCCCCCTCTTCGCTTCAGTTCATCCTCGAATCGAGTTGTTGGGGAGCGAGGGGACAGCAGCAAGAATGAAGCATGACATCGGAGGACAAGCAAGAACATCCGACAAAAACATAGGAGGTGCCACCACCTCAAAAACAAAACCAGGCACCATTGAGTCCAAAAATCAAAAGAAGAAAAAGTAAGAGTAGAATGGGGCACATAAAGGACATTCCCAGGAGGTACAATAGCTAACTCCATAGAAACGGCCTCGACATCCTCTTCGGTGTCATTGGACAAAGTCAACACATCCGGCGCAACACTGCAGTCCAATTTCAGCACAGATTCGGAGGCCTTACCTGGAGAGTCTTGCAGCATATCACCCAGGGTTGGAAAGCTCGTCGAGTAAGCTTTGCAATAAGACTGAGTTGACTCAATTCCGAGGTCGGTGTCAACGGAAATCTGCGAAACCAATTCGGCGCGCCGTGCTGAATTCTGGGCAACAATAGCAATACGAGGCTCCTTAGACTCAATGACCTCGACATCGGGTGCGGCAACTACAACCGCTGGAGAAGGGGTGAAGACCAAAGCTAAAGCTTGACGAAAGCCATCTGAGAAGTCCTCCTTTAAGCCCTTTATAAAGGCGGCCCTTGATTCGGCGAACAAGGAAGAAAGGTCGGCTTGAAGTTGTGCTCTCTACTTTTGTCGTCGTTATTCCTCAGGCTCTCGTTGTCGGAGAAGCCAAATCTGATGGCGATGTTGATGTTGTTGTTGACGCCTTTCCTCTTCAATCTCCGCTTGCAGTTGAAGCCAAAGTTGGCGTCTTCTGGCTTCGCGTTGACGCTTTAGGGCTTGTTGTTGTTGCAAAGCTCACCTCTGCAACTCTCGTTGGCGACGTTGTTGTGCAGCCAGTTCCAAGGCAAAGAACTCATCCAAAGGATCGGGGTCATCATCCCAATCTCCATAGAAAGCCCAAACCATTGAATCAAAACATTAGTAGCATCAAACGCAACGAAACAAAGAGCGTAGCATAACCTGTCTCTGAATACCAATTGATGCGTTGCTATTCCCGATCCTTCGCCTGTGGGCTTCGAATCAAGAACAACGTCTTATGTTTGGTCCCGATCTTGCAATATTCTTTGATTTCTCCTGATTTGTAACAATTATAATTCAATATGAGGGAGAGAGAATAAAGGTAATTGAAAGTCGTAACAACCATGAACAACACAAGGCCAAGGACGAGGGGAAGAGACGAAAGCGACGGAGCCAAGGGTGCAGCGGCCGCTGCAATAAGGGGTGGCCGCTGCCTATGCTAGTCACCGGTTCAGCGACGGAGGCGCCTGTTCTCCTGCGACGGTGGCACCTAGGGTTTCAGCGACGGGTTTTCAGGATCCTCTTTGTGTTTTGACTTTTGTGTTTGAAGTTAGGGTTTCGAAGGTGGTTTGTATGGATGATTCAACTTAAGAACAGCGATATGAATGTATAAAGCAAGGTATTTGGATTGAAGATTGAAGAACCCTTTAGCCGAAGGGTTTCATCAATTCTATAATTCAATCTCCTTTACCTAATGGGATGAACGTACGTTAAATAGATTCCTAGGCCATCCTCACCTTGCAAGGGATCAGCATGGCTGACTTAAAATAATAATAAAATATATGAAACCCTAGATTTTGTTTGAAGAGTCAAACCTTAGTGGTTAAAAAAAATCTACGTAGATAGACTTTCCTTTTTACCTTGTTAACCTAACTAAGTATTACTAAAAATAAGGCATTCCATAAATAGTTCAAACTAACATAGGAGTTACTAAATATGGAAAGAACTTAAAACTAATAATAATAATAACTAAATAATAAAATATCGTTGTGGATGGCCACTTCTGCTCTTCAAGCCATGGTGGCGCCTTCTTCTTCCTCTTGAGGACAATACTCTCTTCCTTCAATAGCCCTCGAATCGATCTTGATAGCTCGCCTGGGTCTAGGTCATTGTTCGACCCACAGAAGGCTATCTTGATCCGCATCATTCTCCCCCTCTTCGCTTCGATTCATCCTCGAATCCAGTTGTTGGGGAGCGAGGGGACATCAGCAAGAATTAAGCATGACATCGGAGGACAAGCAAGAACATCCGACAAAAACATAGGAGGTGCCACCACCTCAAAAACAAAACCAGGCACCATTGAGTCCAAAAATCAAAAGAAGAAAAAGTAAGAGTAGAATGGGGCACATAAAGGACATTCCCAGGAGGTACAATAGCTAACTCCATAGAAACGGCCTCGACATCCTCTTCGGTGTCATTGGACAAAGTCAACACATCCGGCGCAACACTGCAGTCCAATTTCAGCACAGATTCGGAGGCCTTACCTGGAGAGTCTTGCAGCATATCACCCAGGGTTGGAAAGCTCGTCGAGTAAGCTTTGCAATAAGACTGAGTTGACTCAATTCCGAGGTCGGTGTCAACGGAAATCTGCGAAACCAATTCGGCGCGCCGTGCTGAATTCTGGGCAACAATAGCAATACGAGGCTCCTTAGACTCAATGACCTCGACATCGGGTGCGGCAACTACAACCGCTGGAGAAGGGGTGAAGACCAAAGCTAAAGCTTGACGAAAGCCATCTGAGAAGTCCTCCTTTAAGCCCTTCATAAAGGCGGCCCTTGATTCGGCGAACAAGGAAGAAAGGTCGGCTTGAAGTTGTGCTCTCTACTTTTGTCGTCGTTATTCCTCAGGCTCTCGTTGTCGGAGAAGCCAAATCTGATGGCGATGTTGATGTTGTTGTTGACGCCTTTCCTCTTCAATCTCCGCTTGCAGTTGAAGCCAAAGTTGGCGTCTTCTGGCTTCGCGTTGACGCTTTAGGGCTTGTTGTTGTTGCAAAGCTCTCCTCTGCAACTCTCGTTGGCGTCGGTGTTGTGCAGCCAGTTCCAAGGCAAAGAACTCATCCAAAGGATCGGGGTCATCATCCCAATCTCCATAGAAAGCCCAAACCATTGAATCAAAACATTAGTAGCATCAAACGCAACGAAACAAAGAGCGTAGCATAACCTGTCTCTGAATACCTATTGATGCGTTGCTATTCCCGATCCTTCGCCTGTGGGCTTCGAATCAAGAACAATGTCTTATGTTTGGTCCCGATCTTGCAATATTCTTTGATTTCTCCTGATTTGTAACAATTATAATTCAATATGAGGGAGAGAGAATAAAGGTAATTGAAAGTCGTAACAACCATGAACAACACAAGGCCAAGGACGAGGGGAAGAGACGAAAGCGACGGAGCCAAGGGTGCAGCGGCCGCTGCAATAAGGGGGCGGCCGCTGCCTACGCTAGTCACCGGTTCAGCGACGGAGGCGCCTGTTCTCCTGCGACGGTGGCACCTAGGGTTTCAGCGACGGTTTTTCAGGATCCTCTTTGTGTTTTGACTTTTGTGTTTGAAGTTAGGGTTTCGAAGGTGGTTTGTATGGATGATTCAACTTAAGAACAGCGATATGAATGTATAAAGCAAGGTATTTGGATTGAAGATTGAAGAACCCTTTAGCCGAAGGGTTTCATCAATTCTATAATTCAATCTCCTTTACCTAATGGGATGAATGTACGTTAAATAGATTCCTAGGCCATCCTCACCTTGCAAAGGATCAGCATGGCTGACTTAAAATAATAATAAAATATATGAAACCCTAGATTTTGTTTGAAGAGTCAAACCTTAGTGGTTAAAAAAAATCTACGTAGATAGACTTTCCTTTTTACCTTGTTAACCTAACTAAGTATTACTAAAAATAAGGCATTCCATAAATAGTTCAAACTAACATAGGAGTTACTAAATATGGAAAGAACTTAAAACTAATAATAATAATAACTAAATAATAAAATATCGTTGTGGATGGCCACTTCTGCTCTTCAAGCCATGGCGGCGCCTTCTTCTTCCTCTTGAGGACAATACTCTCTTCCTTCAATAGCCCTCGAATCGATCTTGATAGCTCGCCTGGGTCTAGGTCATTGTTCGACCCATAGAAGGCTATCTTGATCCGCATCATTCTCCCCCTCTTCGCTTCGATTCATCCTCGAATCCAGTTGTTGGGGAGCGAGGGGACATCAGCAAGAATTAAGCATGACATCGGAGGACAAGCAAGAACATCCGACAAAAACATAGGAGGTGCCACCACCTCAAAAACAAAACCAGGCACCATTGAGTCCAAAAAATCAAAAGAAGAAAAAGTAAGAGTAGAATGGGGCACATAAAGGACATTCCCAGGAGGTACAATAGCTAACTCCATAGAAACGGCCTCGACATCCTCTTCGGTGTCATTGGACAAAGTCAACACATCCGGCGTAACACTGCAGTCCAATTTCAGCACAGATTCGGAGGCCTTACCTGGAGAGTCTTGTAGCATATCACCCAGTGTTGGAAAGCTCGTCGAGTAAGCTTTGCAATAAGACTGAGTTGACTCAATTCCGAGGTCGGTGTCAACGGAAATCTGCGAAACCAATTCGGCGCGCCGTGCTGAATTCTGGGCAACAATAGCAATACGAGGCTCCTTAGACTCAATGACCTCGACATCGGGTGCGGCAACTACAACCGCTGGAGAAGGGGTGAAGACCAAAGCTAAAGCTTGACGAAAGCCATCTGAGAAGTCCTCCTTTAAGCCCTTCATAAAGGCGGCCCTTGATTCGGCGAACAAGGAAGAAAGGTCGGCTTGAAGTTGTGCTCTCTACTTTTGTCGTCGTTATTCCTCAGGCTCTCGTTGTCGGAGAAGCCAAATCTGATGGCGATGTTGATGTTGTTGTTGACGCCTTTCCTCTTCAATCTCCGCTTGCAGTTGAAGCCAAAGTTGGCGTCTTCTGGCTTCGCGTTGACGCTTTAGGGCTTGTTGTTGTTGCAAAGCTCTCCTCTGCAACTCTCGTTGGCGTCGTTGTTATGCAGCCAGTTCCAAGGCAAAGAACTCATCCAAAGGATCGGGGTCATCATCCCAATCTCCATAGAAAGCCCAAACCATTGAATCAAAACATTAGTAGCATCAAACGCAACGAAACAAAGAGCGTAGCATAACCTGTCTCTGAATACCAATTGATGCGTTGCTATTCCCGATCCTTCGCCTGTGGGCTTCGAATCAAGAACAACGTCTTATGTTTGGTCCCGATCTTGCAATATTCTTTGATTTCTCCTGATTTGTAACAATTATAATTCAATATGAGGGAGAGAGAATAAAGGTAATTGAAAGTCGTAACAACCATGAACAACACAAGGCCAAGGACGAGGGGAAGAGACGAAAGCGACGGAGCCAAGGGTGCAGCGGCCTCTGCAATAAGGGGGCGGCCGCTGCCTACGCTAGTCACCGGTTCAGCGACGGAGGCGCCTGTTCTCCTGCGACGGTGGCACCTAGGGTTTCAGCGACGGTTTTTCAGGATCCTCTTTGTGTTTTGACTTTTGTGTTTGAAGTTAGGGTTTCGAAGGTGGTTTGTATGGATGATTCAACTTAAGAACAGCGATATGAATGTATAAAGCAAGGTATTTGGATTGAAGATTGAAGAACCCTTTAGCCGAAGGGTTTCATCAATTCTATAATTCAATCTCCTTTACCTAATGGGATGAACGTACGTTAAATAGATTCCTAGGCCATCCTCACCTTGCAAGGGATCAGCATGGCTGACTTAAAATAATAATAAAATATATGAAACCCTAGATTTTGTTTGAAGAGTTAAACCTTAGTGGTTAAAAAAAATCTACGTAGATAGACTTTCCTTTTTACCTTGTTAACCTAACTAAGTATTACTAAAAATAAGGCATTCCATAAATAGTTCAAACTAACATAGGAGTTACTAAATATGGAAAGAACTTAAAACTAATAATAATAATAACTAAATAATAAAATATCGTTGTGGATGGCCACTTCTGCTCTTCAAGCCATGGTGGCGCCTTCTTCTTCCTCTTGAGGACAATACTCTCTTCCTTCAATAGCCCTCGAATCGATCTTGATAGCTCGCCTGGGTCTAGGTCATTGTTCGACCCACAGAAGGCTATCTTGATCCGCATCATTCTCCCCCTCTTCGCTTCGATTCATCCTCGAATCCAGTTGTTGGGGAGCGAGGGGACATCAGCAAGAATTAAGCATGACATCGGAGGACAAGCAAGAACATCCGACAAAAACATAGGAGGTGCCACCACCTCAAAAACAAAACCAGGCACCATTGAGTCCAAAAAATCAAAAGAAGAAAAAGTAAGAGTAGAATGGGGCACATAAAGGACATTCCCAGGAGGTACAATAGCTAACTCCATAGAAACGGCCTCGACATCCTCTTCGGTGTCATTGGACAAAGTCAACACATCCGGCGCAACACTGCAGTCCAATTTCAGCACAGATTCGGAGGCCTTACCTGGAGAGTCTTGCAGCATATCACCCAGGGTTGGAAAGCTCGTCGAGTAAGCTTTGCAATAAGACTGAGTTGACTCAATTCCGAGGTCGGTGTCAACGGAAATCTGCGAAACCAATTCGGCGCGCCGTGCTGAATTCTGGGCAACAATAGCAATACGAGGCTCCTTAGACTCAATGACCTCGACATCGGGTGCGGCAACTACAACCGCTGGAGAAGGGGTGAAGACCAAAGCTAAAGCTTGACGAAAGCCATCTGAGAAGTCCTCCTTTAAGCCCTTCATAAAGGCGGCCCTTGATTCGGCGAACAAGGAAGAAAGGTCGGCTTGAAGTTGTGCTCTCTACTTTTGTCGTCGTTATTCCTCAGGCTCTCGTTGTCGGAGAAGCCAAATCTGATGGCGATGTTGATGTTGTTGTTGACGCCTTTCCTCTTCAATCTCCGCTTGCAGTTGAAGCCAAAGATGGCGTCTTCTGGCTTCGCGTTGACGCTTTAGGGCTTGTTGTTGTTGCAAAGCTCTCCTCTGCAACTCTCGTTGGCGTCGGTGTTGTGCAGCCAGTTCCAAGGCAAAGAACTCATCCAAAGGATCGGGGTCATCATCCCAATCTCCATAGAAAGCCCAAACCATTGAATCAAAACATTAGTAGCATCAAACGCAACGAAACAAAGAGCGTAGCATAACCTGTCTCTGAATACCTATTGATGCGTTGCTATTCCCGATCCTTCGCCTGTGGGCTTCGAATCAAGAACAATGTCTTATGTTTGGTCCCGATCTTGCAATATTCTTTGATTTCTCCTGATTTGTAACAATTATAATTCAATATGAGGGAGAGAGAATAAAGGTAATTGAAAGTCGTAACAACCATGAACAACACAAGGCCAAGGACGAGGGGAAGAGACGAAAGCGACGGAGCCAAGGGTGCAGCGGCCGCTGCAATAAGGGGGCGGCCGCTGCCTACGCTAGTCACCGGTTCAGCGACGGAGGCGCCTGTTCTCCTGCGACGGTGGCACCTAGGGTTTCAGCGACGGTTTTTCAGGATCCTCTTTGTGTTTTGACTTTTGTGTTTGAAGTTAGGGTTTCGAAGGTGGTTTGTATGGATGATTCAACTTAAGAACAGCGATATGAATGTATAAAGCAAGGTATTTGGATTGAAGATTGAAGAACCCTTTAGCCGAAGGGTTTCATCAATTCTATAATTCAATCTCCTTTACCTAATGGGATGAATGTACGTTAAATAGATTCCTAGGCCATCCTCACCTTGCAAAGGATCAGCATGGCTGACTTAAAATAATAATAAAATATATGAAACCCTAGATTTTGTTTGAAGAGTCAAACCTTAGTGGTTAAAAAAAATCTACGTAGATAGACTTTCCTTTTTACCTTGTTAACCTAACTAAGTATTACTAAAAATAAGGCATTCCATAAATAGTTCAAACTAACATAGGAGTTACTAAATATGGAAAGAACTTAAAACTAATAATAATAATAACTAAATAATAAAATATCGTTGTGGATGGCCACTTCTGCTCTTCAAGCCATGGCGGCGCCTTCTTCTTCCTCTTGAGGACAATACTCTCTTCCTTCAATAGCCCTCGAATCGATCTTGATAGCTCGCCTGGGTCTAGGTCATTGTTCGACCCATAGAAGGCTATCTTGATCCGCATCATTCTCCCCCTCTTCGCTTCGATTCATCCTCGAATCCAGTTGTTGGGGAGCGAGGGGACATCAGCAAGAATTAAGCATGACATCGGAGGACAAGCAAGAACATCCGACAAAAACATAGGAGGTGCCACCACCTCAAAAACAAAACCAGGCACCATTGAGTCCAAAAAATCAAAAGAAGAAAAAGTAAGAGTAGAATGGGGCACATAAAGGACATTCCCAGGAGGTACAATAGCTAACTCCATAGAAACGGCCTCGACATCCTCTTCGGTGTCATTGGACAAAGTCAACACATCCGGCGTAACACTGCAGTCCAATTTCAGCACAGATTCGGAGGCCTTACCTGGAGAGTCTTGTAGCATATCACCCAGTGTTGGAAAGCTCGTCGAGTAAGCTTTGCAATAAGACTGAGTTGACTCAATTCCGAGGTCGGTGTCAACGGAAATCTGCGAAACCAATTCGGCGCGCCGTGCTGAATTCTGGGCAACAATAGCAATACGAGGCTCCTTAGACTCAATGACCTCGACATCGGGTGCGGCAACTACAACCGCTGGAGAAGGGGTGAAGACCAAAGCTAAAGCTTGACGAAAGCCATCTGAGAAGTCCTCCTTTAAGCCCTTCATAAAGGCGGCCCTTGATTCGGCGAACAAGGAAGAAAGGTCGGCTTGAAGTTGTGCTCTCTACTTTTGTCGTCGTTATTCCTCAGGCTCTCGTTGTCGGAGAAGCCAAATCTGATGGCGATGTTGATGTTGTTGTTGACGCCTTTCCTCTTCAATCTCCGCTTGCAGTTGAAGCCAAAGTTGGCGTCTTCTGGCTTCGCGTTGACGCTTTAGGGCTTGTTGTTGTTGCAAAGCTCTCCTCTGCAACTCTCGTTGGCGTCGTTGTTATGCAGCCAGTTCCAAGGCAAAGAACTCATCCAAAGGATCGGGGTCATCATCCCAATCTCCATAGAAAGCCCAAACCATTGAATCAAAACATTAGTAGCATCAAACGCAACGAAACAAAGAGCGTAGCATAACCTGTCTCTGAATACCAATTGATGCGTTGCTATTCCCGATCCTTCGCCTGTGGGCTTCGAATCAAGAACAACGTCTTATGTTTGGTCCCGATCTTGCAATATTCTTTGATTTCTCCTGATTTGTAACAATTATAATTCAATATGAGGGAGAGAGAATAAAGGTAATTGAAAGTCGTAACAACCATGAACAACACAAGGCCAAGGACGAGGGGAAGAGACGAAAGCGACGGAGCCAAGGGTGCAGCGGCCGCTGCAATAAGGGGGCGGCCGCTGCCTACGCTAGTCACCGGTTCAGCGACGGAGGCGCCTGTTCTCCTGCGACGGTGGCACCTAGGGTTTCAGCGACGGTTTTTCAGGATCCTCTTTGTGTTTTGACTTTTGTGTTTGAAGTTAGGGTTTCGAAGGTGGTTTGTATGGATGATTCAACTTAAGAACAGCGATATGAATGTATAAAGCAAGGTATTTGGATTGAAGATTGAAGAACCCTTTAGCCGAAGGGTTTCATCAATTCTATAATTCAATCTCCTTTACCTAATGGGATGAACGTACGTTAAATAGATTCCTAGGCCATCCTCACCTTGCAAGGGATCAGCATGGCTGACTTAAAATAATAATAAAATATATGAAACCCTAGATTTTGTTTGAAGAGTTAAACCTTAGTGGTTAAAAAAAATCTACGTAGATAGACTTTCCTTTTTACCTTGTTAACCTAACTAAGTATTACTAAAAATAAGGCATTCCATAAATAGTTCAAACTAACATAGGAGTTACTAAATATGGAAAGAACTTAAAACTAATAATAATAATAACTAAATAATAAAATATCGTTGTGGATGGCCACTTCTGCTCTTCAAGCCATGGTGGCGCCTTCTTCTTCCTCTTGAGGACAATACTCTCTTCCTTCAATAGCCCTCGAATCGATCTTGATAGCTCGCCTGGGTCTAGGTCATTGTTCGACCCACAGAAGGCTATCTTGATCCGCATCATTCTCCCCCTCTTCGCTTCGATTCATCCTCGAATCCAGTTGTTGGGGAGCGAGGGGACATCAGCAAGAATTAAGCATGACATCGGAGGACAAGCAAGAACATCCGACAAAAACATAGGAGGTGCCACCACCTCAAAAACAAAACCAGGCACCATTGAGTCCAAAAATCAAAAGAAGAAAAAGTAAGAGTAGAATGGGGCACATAAAGGACATTCCCAGGAGGTACAATAGCTAACTCCATAGAAACGGCCTCGACATCCTCTTCGGTGTCATTGGACAAAGTCAACACATCCGGCGCAACACTGCAGTCCAATTTCAGCACAGATTCGGAGGCCTTACCTGGAGAGTCTTGCAGCATATCACCCAGGGTTGGAAAGCTCGTCGAGTAAGCTTTGCAATAAGACTGAGTTGACTCAATTCCGAGGTCGGTGTCAACGGAAATCTGCGAAACCAATTCGGCGCGCCGTGCTGAATTCTGGGCAACAATAGCAATACGAGGCTCCTTAGACTCAATGACCTCGACATCGGGTGCGGCAACTACAACCGCTGGAGAAGGGGTGAAGACCAAAGCTAAAGCTTGACGAAAGCCATCTGAGAAGTCCTCCTTTAAGCCCTTCATAAAGGCGGCCCTTGATTCGGCGAACAAGGAAGAAAGGTCGGCTTGAAGTTGTGCTCTCTACTTTTGTCGTCGTTATTCCTCAGGCTCTCGTTGTCGGAGAAGCCAAATCTGATGGCGATGTTGATGTTGTTGTTGACGCCTTTCCTCTTCAATCTCCGCTTGCAGTTGAAGCCAAAGTTGGCGTCTTCTGGCTTCGCGTTGACGCTTTAGGGCTTGTTGTTGTTGCAAAGCTCTCCTCTGCAACTCTCGTTGGCGTCGGTGTTGTGCAGCCAGTTCCAAGGCAAAGAACTCATCCAAAGGATCGGGGTCATCATCCCAATCTCCATAGAAAGCCCAAACCATTGAATCAAAACATTAGTAGCATCAAACGCAACGAAACAAAGAGCGTAGCATAACCTGTCTCTGAATACCTATTGATGCGTTGCTATTCCCGATCCTTCGCCTGTGGGCTTCGAATCAAGAACAATGTCTTATGTTTGGTCCCGATCTTGCAATATTCTTTGATTTCTCCTGATTTGTAACAATTATAATTCAATATGAGGGAGAGAGAATAAAGGTAATTGAAAGTCGTAACAACCATGAACAACACAAGGCCAAGGACGAGGGGAAGAGACGAAAGCGACGGAGCCAAGGGTGCAGCGGCCGCTGCAATAAGGGGGCGGCCGCTGCCTACGCTAGTCACCGGTTCAGCGACGGAGGCGCCTGTTCTCCTGCGACGGTGGCACCTAGGGTTTCAGCGACGGTTTTTCAGGATCCTCTTTGTGTTTTGACTTTTGTGTTTGAAGTTAGGGTTTCGAAGGTGGTTTGTATGGATGATTCAACTTAAGAACAGCGATATGAATGTATAAAGCAAGGTATTTGGATTGAAGATTGAAGAACCCTTTAGCCGAAGGGTTTCATCAATTCTATAATTCAATCTCCTTTACCTAATGGGATGAATGTACGTTAAATAGATTCCTAGGCCATCCTCACCTTGCAAAGGATCAGCATGGCTGACTTAAAATAATAATAAAATATATGAAACCCTAGATTTTGTTTGAAGAGTCAAACCTTAGTGGTTAAAAAAAATCTACGTAGATAGACTTTCCTTTTTACCTTGTTAACCTAACTAAGTATTACTAAAAATAAGGCATTCCATAAATAGTTCAAACTAACATAGGAGTTACTAAATATGGAAAGAACTTAAAACTAATAATAATAATAACTAAATAATAAAATATCGTTGTGGATGGCCACTTCTGCTCTTCAAGCCATGGCGGCGCCTTCTTCTTCCTCTTGAGGACAATACTCTCTTCCTTCAATAGCCCTCGAATCGATCTTGATAGCTCGCCTGGGTCTAGGTCATTGTTCGACCCATAGAAGGCTATCTTGATCCGCATCATTCTCCCCCTCTTCGCTTCGATTCATCCTCGAATCCAGTTGTTGGGGAGCGAGGGGACATCAGCAAGAATTAAGCATGACATCGGAGGACAAGCAAGAACATCCGACAAAAACATAGGAGGTGCCACCACCTCAAAAACAAAACCAGGCACCATTGAGTCCAAAAAATCAAAAGAAGAAAAAGTAAGAGTAGAATGGGGCACATAAAGGACATTCCCAGGAGGTACAATAGCTAACTCCATAGAAACGGCCTCGACATCCTCTTCGGTGTCATTGGACAAAGTCAACACATCCGGCGTAACACTGCAGTCCAATTTCAGCACAGATTCGGAGGCCTTACCTGGAGAGTCTTGTAGCATATCACCCAGTGTTGGAAAGCTCGTCGAGTAAGCTTTGCAATAAGACTGAGTTGACTCAATTCCGAGGTCGGTGTCAACGGAAATCTGCGAAACCAATTCGGCGCGCCGTGCTGAATTCTGGGCAACAATAGCAATACGAGGCTCCTTAGACTCAATGACCTCGACATCGGGTGCGGCAACTACAACCGCTGGAGAAGGGGTGAAGACCAAAGCTAAAGCTTGACGAAAGCCATCTGAGAAGTCCTCCTTTAAGCCCTTCATAAAGGCGGCCCTTGATTCGGCGAACAAGGAAGAAAGGTCGGCTTGAAGTTGTGCTCTCTACTTTTGTCGTCGTTATTCCTCAGGCTCTCGTTGTCGGAGAAGCCAAATCTGATGGCGATGTTGATGTTGTTGTTGACGCCTTTCCTCTTCAATCTCCGCTTGCAGTTGAAGCCAAAGTTGGCGTCTTCTGGCTTCGCGTTGACGCTTTAGGGCTTGTTGTTGTTGCAAAGCTCTCCTCTGCAACTCTCGTTGGCGTCGTTGTTATGCAGCCAGTTCCAAGGCAAAGAACTCATCCAAAGGATCGGGGTCATCATCCCAATCTCCATAGAAAGCCCAAACCATTGAATCAAAACATTAGTAGCATCAAACGCAACGAAACAAAGAGCGTAGCATAACCTGTCTCTGAATACCAATTGATGCGTTGCTATTCCCGATCCTTCGCCTGTGGGCTTCGAATCAAGAACAACGTCTTATGTTTGGTCCCGATCTTGCAATATTCTTTGATTTCTCCTGATTTGTAACAATTATAATTCAATATGAGGGAGAGAGAATAAAGGTAATTGAAAGTCGTAACAACCATGAACAACACAAGGCCAAGGACGAGGGGAAGAGACGAAAGCGACGGAGCCAAGGGTGCAGCGGCCGCTGCAATAAGGGGGCGGCCGCTGCCTATGCTAGTCACCGGTTCAGCGACGGAGGCGCCTGTTCTCCTGCGACGGTGGCACCTAGGGTTTCAGCGACGGTTTTTCAGGATCCTCTTTGTGTTTTGACTTTTGTGTTTGAAGTTAGGGTTTCGAAGGTGGTTTGTATGGATGATTCAACTTAAGAACAGCGATATGTAGACATGGCCACAGGTCCGACCCGCCGGGTCGACGGGTCGGACCCGCCGGGTCGGCAACCCGGGTGGTACGACCCTAACCCTGACCCGGGATTCCCACGGGTCGACGGGTCGGGTGACCCGCCGGGTCGGCGGGTTGGCGGGTCGGAGTCCCGGGTCGGCCACGTGGCGTTGAAGGGTTGACCCGGCGGGTCGACCCGCCGGGTCAAGGCCGGGTCAGGTTATTTTTTTACGTTTTAGTGATGTTTTGTGGATTGGTGAAATAAGGTTTCGTGTTTAATGGTGTTTGGGTTTGGGGAAAAAAAAAGATGGAAGAAGGGCTTGAATCGGTTTTCCAATTGCCTACGTATCCTCCCGGGGGAGAGGAATCAAAGCCCACGTAGTTCTTTACCTGTTGTCTGAACCCCGCTTACCTTTTCGCCTATTCGTCGGTGTCGGATTGGCGCTGGCCCTGGGGATCGATGACTCCACCGTCAACGGAGCTCCCGACGGATTCGGAGTCCACTCCATCATCAGGCTTTGATCCGGTGTTGATGAGGTTCTTCTGTATTCTCATCTCAGCCTTCTTCCAATCGGCGAGGCATACTTGTGCTTCGAGGTTCTCAGGGAGCAAGTTTGATCTCTTCTCGGTAAGAATTTGTCCCCCATGGCTGAATAATTGTTCCACTGCGACGGTGGAACAAGGGGCTCCAAGTATTTGTCGAGCGATCACCTGCAAGGTCGGAAATCGCTGTCTTTCTACTCGGCCCCACCATTCTAAAATATCGAAATCTTCATCTTCATCACTGCGAAATTCAAAGTTAGTAGACAAGTATTCGTCGAGCTCCGAGTGGGGGCTCGACGAGGACCTCGACCTCTTTGCGCCAAAAATATCTCTGGCAAGAGCCTTAGTTCGAGCGGTAATACTAGTGCGGGAGGAACCGCTCGAGCTGGAAGGCGCAGGAGGAGGAATGTTAGGCGCTCTAGCGCCCGTAGAAAAATGAGTATATAATGCTTCAAGTATTCCCCTAACTCTATCAACTATAATTGAAACATTGCAATCAGGATCATTATGGATATCGAGCGTAGGATAATAGTTTTCTAAAAACTTTTGAAGCCCAGTTAATTTGTATCTAGGGTCGAAACAACAAGCTACGAGGAAAATATCAGGAATAACTTTGTAATAAGACAACCATTTCGCCCGCATGGTGAAAACAGCGTCGGATATGCATTGCACTTGAAGCCCGTCTTGAAGAGCTATGGCAATGTTCATAGCGACAAAACAGAAAACACTAGATGTAGGAATGTAAGCATGACTAAAAGTTTCGGTTGCATCATGGAAGACCTTGAAAACCTCCATTATATCTCGAGCAACCACCCACACATCCCCAAAAACGTTTGAACCTTCGATGTTTTGAGTGGCAAAAGCGGAAAGAAGATCTCTATATTGATAAGAATCAAAAATCATTTTGTAAGTCGAGTTCCACCGAGTGCTAACATCTCGGGGGAAGTTCTTCGGGCGGATGTTGTTAGAGCGGCAAAATTGGTGCCATTGATGGCAAAGCTGTTTGTTTCGCCAAAGTGCCCGTAAAACATATCGAATAGGTTCGGTTTTCTGTTGTAAATACGTTAAACCATCTTGAACACATAAGTTTAAAATATGAGGTGCGCAACGTATATGGAAAAATCTCCCCCCTATCCCGGGCTGACAATATTGTGTTAACTCTGGGATAGAGGCGGTGTTGGCGGATGCGTTGTCAAAACCGATTGAAAAAACTCTTTGAGTCAATCTATACTCTTGTAAAACTCTGAAAATAACCGCAGCTATGTTACGGGCCGTGTGGGCCTCGTCAAAAACTCGAAAAGCCAAAACTCGTTTGTGTAAAATGAACCGTTCATCAACTCAATGGCAAGTGACACCCATATATGAGTGGTGTTGCCAGTGGTCGGTCCAAATATCACTACAAATTGAAACATGTAAATCGCTATGTTTTTTTCACTTTTTTCACATTGTAAATTTATAATAGGTTGTGTTGTTATTTATTTGTTTGATGGTCAAAACTATTTATTTAGGTTTATTAATTTATATGTTGGAATTTGGATTAGTTAAAAAAACCAAATAGTACACACATAAAACCCAATTTTATTACAAAACAAACAACGATTACGAACTAGTACCGGATTCATTGCCTCGGTCGATATCGCGCTTGGCGACATAAGTCATAAAACACTTACTTCCTAGTTCCTACTTTATTTGCATAACATCATAAACTTCACAAAACACAACACTAAAATACTAATTACCCGACGATCCCGATGATTCGTCGACTTTTTCGGGGTGCTTCTTGGCTAGATGATTCTTCAAGTTGCCATAACCCAAGTTGTTCGTTACCTTGTACTTATGACCACAATAACGACACTCCGCTTCGAACTTTCCCGGGCCTTGGTCGACCTTGTTGAAATGATTGAACAATGCGGAGGAGCTCGATGAGGTCTTCGAGGATCCGCTCTTACCGCCGGCCATTACGACAATTGACAGAACGACGGGAATGAATGAAATGTAAGTTGATTGATGGGATGTGCAAGTAAAATGAATTGGGGAAGAGGGGATGCTATTTATAGAGTCGAGCCTACGTTCAACCCGAGCAACGGCTAGTTTTTTTTAAAAAAAAATAAACGGTCAAGTGGGACCCACCTCCAACGGCTAGTTTTTTAAATGCTCAACCCGTGACCCGCCGGGTCACGGGTTGAGTTTCCCTCGACCCTAACCCTGACCCTCAACCCGACCCAACCCTTCGACCCTTGGACCCGGACCCGCCGGGTCACCGACCCGGCGGGTCACCAACCCGGCGGGTCACGGGTCGACCCGCCCGACCCGTGACCCGTGGCCATGTCTAGCGATATGAATGTATAAAGCAAGGTATTTGGATTGAAGATTGAAGAACCCTTTAGCCGAAGGGTTTCATCAATTCTATAATTCAATCTCCTTTACCTAATGGGATGAACGTACGTTAAATAGATTCCTAGGCCATCCTCACCTTGCAAAGGATCAGCATGGCTGACTTAAAATAATAATAAAATATATGAAATCCTAGATTTTGTTTGAAGAGTCAAACCTTAGTGGTTAAAAAAAATCTACGTAGATAGACTTTCCTTTTTACCTTGTTAACCTAACTAAGTATTACTAAAAATAAGGCATTCCATAAATAGTTCAAACTAACATAGGAGTTACTAAATATGGAAAGAACTTAAAACTAATAATAATAATAACTAAATAATAAAATATCGTTGTGGATGGCCACTTCTGCTCTTCAAGCCATGGTGGCGCCTTCTTCTTCCTCTTGAGGACAATACTCTCTTCCTTCAATAGCCCTCGAATCGATCTTGATAGCTCGCCTGGGTCTAGGTCATTGTTCGACCCACAGAAGGCTATCTTGATCCGCATCATTCTCCCCCTCTTAGCTTCGATTCATCCTCGAATCGAGTTGTTGGGGAGCGAGGGGACATTAGCAAGAATGAAGCATGACATCGGAGGACAAGCAAGAACATCCGACAAAAACATAGGAGGTGCCACCACCTCAAAAACAAAACCAGGCACCATTGAGTCCAAAAAATCAAAAGAAGAAAAAGTAAGAGTAGAATGGGGCACATAAAGGACATTCCCAGGAGGTACAATAGCTAACTCCATAGAAACGGCCTCGACATCCTCTTCGGTGTCATTGGACAAAGTCAACACATCCGGCGCAACACTGCAGTCCAATTTCAGCACAGATTCGGAGGCATTACCTGGAGAGTCTTGCAGCATATCACCCAGGGTTAGAAAGCTCGTCGAGGCAGCTTCGCAATAAGACTGAGTTGACTCAATTCCGAGGTCGGTGTCAACGAAAATCTGCGAAACCAATTCGGCGCGCCGTGCTGAATTCTGGGCAACAATAGCAACACGAGGCTCCTTAGACTCAATGACCTCGACATCGGGTGCGGCAACTACAACCGCTGGAGAAGGGGTGAAGACCAAAGCTAAAGCTTGACGAAAGCCATCTGAGAAGTCCTCCTTCAAGCCCTTCATAAAGGCGGCCCTTGATTCGGCGAACAAGAAAGAAAGGTCGGCTTGAAGTTGTGCTCTCTACTTTTGTCGTCGTTATTCCTCAGGCTCTCGTTGTAGGAGAAGCCAAATCTGACGGCGATGTTGATGTTGTTGTTGACGCCTTTCCTCTTCAATCTCCGCTTGCAGTTGAAGCCAAAGTTGGCGTCTTTTGGCTTCGCGTTGACGCTTTAGGGCTTGTTGTTGTTGCAAAGCTCTCCTCTGCAACTCTCGTTGGCATCGTTGTTGTGCAGCCAGATCCAAGGCAAAGAACTCATCCAAAGGATCGGGGTCATCATCCTAATCTCCATAGAAAGCCCAAACCATTGAATCAAAACATTAGTAGCATCAAACGCAACGAAACAAAGAGCGTAGCATAACCTGTCTCTGAAAACCAATTGATGCGTTGCTATTCCCGATCCTTCGCCTGTGGGCTTCGAATCAAGAACAACGTCTTATGTTTCGTCCTGATCTTGCAATATTCTTTGATTTCTTCTTATTTGTAACAATTATAATTCAATATGAGTGAGAGAGAATAAAGGTAATTGAAAGTCGTAACAACAATGAACAACACAGGGCCAAGGAAGAGGAGAAGAGATGAAAGCGACGGAGCCAAGGATGCAGCGGCCACTGCTATAAGAGGGCGGCCGCTGCCTATGTTGGTCACCGGTTCAGCGACATAGGAGCTTGTTCTCCTGCGACGGTGGCACCTAGGGTTTCAGCGACGGTTTTTCAGGATCCTCTTTGTGTTTTGACTTTGTGTTTGAAGTTAGGGTTTCGAAGGTGGTTTGTATTCAACTTAAGACCAGCGATATGAATGTATAAAGCAAGGTATTTTGGATTGAAAATTGAAGAACCCTTTAGCCAAAGGGTTTCATCAATTCTATAATTCATTCTCCTTTACCTAATGGCATGAACGTACATTAAATAGATTCCTAAGCCATTCTCACCTTGCAAAGGATCAACATGGCTGACTTAAAATAATAATAAAATATATGAAACCCTATATTTAGTTTGAAGAGTCAAACCTTAGTGGTTAAAAAAAATCTACGTAGATAGATTTTCTTTTTACCTTATTAACCTAACTAAGTATTACTAAAAATAAGACATTCCATAAATAGTTCTAACTAACATAGGAGTTACTAAATATGGAAAGAACTTAACACTAATAATAATAATAACTAAATAATAAAAAATCTTTGTGGATGGCCACTTCTACTCTTCAAGCCATGGTGGCGCCTTCTTATTTCTCTTGAGGACAATACTCTCTTCCTTCAATAGCCCTCGAATCGATCTTGATAGCTCGCCTGGGTCTAGGTCATTGTTCGACCCACAAAAGGCTATCTTGATCTGCATCATTCTCCCCCTCTTAGCTTCGATTCGTCCTCGAATCGAGTCGTTGGGGAGCGGGGGGACAACAGCAAGAATGAAGCATAACATCGGAGGACAAGCAAGAACATCCGACAAAAACATTGGAGGTGCCACCACCTCAAAAACAAAACCAGGCACCATTGAGTCCAAAAAAGAAAAAGAAGCAAAAGTAAGAGCAGTATGGGGCACATCAAGGACATTCCCAGGAGGTACAATAGCTAACTCCATAGAAACGGCCTCGACATCCTCTTGGGTGTCATTGGACAAAGTCAACACATCCGGCGCAACACTGCAGTCCAGTTGCAGCACAGATTCGGAGGCTTTCCCTGGAGAGTCTTTCAGTATATGACCCACTATTGGAAAGCTCCGTCGCTCGTCGAGTCGGCTTGTTGTTGTTGTTGCAAAGCTCTCCTTTGTAACTCTCGTTGGCGTCGTTGTTGTGCAGCCCGTTCCAAGACAAAAAACTAATCCAAAGGATCGGGGTCATCATCCCAATCTCCATAGAAAGCCCAACCCATTGAATCAAAACATTAGTAGCATCAAACTCAACGAAACAAAGAGCGTAGCATAACGTGTCTCTGAATACCAATTGATGCGTTGCTATTCCCGATCCTTCGCCTGTGGGCTTCGAATCAAGAACAACGCCTTATGTTTGGTCCCGATCTTGCAATATTCTTTGATTTCTCATGATTTGTAACAATTATAATTTAATATGAGTGAGAGAGAATAAAGGTATTTGAAAGTCATAACAACAATGAACAACACAAGGCCAAGGAGGAGGAGAAGACACGAAAGCGACGGAGCCAAGGATGCAGCGGCCGCTGCAATGAGGGGGCGGCCGCTGCCTATGTTGGTCACCGGTTCAGTGACGGAGGCGCCTGTTCTCTTGCGACGGTGGCGCCTAGGGTTTCATCGACGGTTTTTCAGGATCCTCTTTGTGTTTTGACTTTGTGTTTGAAGTTAGGGTTTGGAAGGTGGTTTGTATGGATGATTAAACTTAAGAACAACGATATGAGTGTATAAAGCAAGGTATTTGGATTGATGATTGAAGAACCCTTTAGCCAAAGGGTTTCCTCAATTCTATAATTCAATCTTCTTTACCTAATGGGTTGAACGTACGTTAAATAGATTCCTAAGCCATCCTCACCTTGCAAAGGATCAGCATGGCTGACTTAAAATAATAATAAAATATATGAAACCCTAGTTTTAGTTTCAAGAGTCAAACCTTAGTGGTTAAGGAAAAATCTATGTACATAGACTTTCCTTTTTCCCTTATTCACCTAACTAAGTATTACTAAAAATAAGACATTCCATAAATAGCTCGAAGTAACATATGAGTTACTAAATATGGAATGAAATTAAAACTAATAATAATAATAACTAAATAATAAAGTATCTTTGTTGATGGCCACTTCTTCTCTTCAAGCCATGGTGGCGTCTTCTTCCTCCTGTTGAGGACGACACTCTCTTCCTTCAATAGCCCTCGAATCGATCTTGATAGCTCGCCTGGGTCTAGGTCATTGTTCGACCCACATAAGGCTATCTTGATCCGCATCATTCTCCCCCTCTTAGCTTCGATTCGTCCTCGAATCGAGTCGTTGGGGAGCAGGGGGACAGCAGCAAGAATGAAGCATGACATCGGAGGACAAGGAAGAACATCCAACAAAAACATAGGAGGTGCCACCACCTCAAAAACAAAACCAGGCACCATTGAGTCCAAAAAATAAAAAGAAGCAAAAGTAAGAGCATAATGGGGCATATCAAGGAAATTCCCAGGAGGTAAAATAGGTAACTCCATAGAAACGGCCTCGACATCCTCTTCGGTGTCATTGGACAAAGTCAACACATCCGGCGCAACACTGCAGTCCAGTTGCAGCACAGATTCGGAGGCTTTCCCTGGAGAGTCTTTCAGCATATGACCCACTATTGGAAAGCTCGTCGAGTCAGCTTCACAACAAGACTGAGTTGACTCAATTCCAAGGTCGGAGTCAACATAAATATGCGAAACAAATTCAGCGCGCTGTGCTGAATTCTGGGCAACGATTGCAACACAAGGCTCCTTAGGCTTAATGACCTCGACGTCAGGTGAGGCAACTACAACCGCTGGAGCAGGGGTGAAGACCAAAGCTAAAGCTTGACGAAAGCCATCTGAGAAGTCCTCCTTCAAGCCCTTCATGAACGTGGCCCTTGATTCGGCGAACAAGGAAGAAAGGTCCGCTTGAAGTTGTGCTCTCTCCTTTTGTCGTCGTTCTACCTCAACCTCACATTGTTGGAGAAGCCAAATCTGATGGCGACGTTGATGTTGTTATCTACGCCTTTCCTCTTCAATCTTCGCTTGCCGTTGAAGCAGAAGTTGGCGTCTTTTGGCTTCGCGTTGACGCTTTAGGGCTTGTTGTTGTTGCAAAGCTCTCCTTTGCAACTCTCGTTGGCGTCGTTGTTGTGCAGCCCGTTCCAAGGCAAAAAAACTAATCCAAAGGATCGGGGTCATCATCCCAATCTCCATAGAAAGCCCAAACCATAGAATCAAAACATTAGTAGCATCAAACTCAACGAAACAAAGAGCGTAGCATAACCTGTCTCTGAATACCAATTGATGCGTTGATATTCCCGATCCTTCGCCTGTGGGCTTCGAATCAAGAACAACACCTTATGTTTGGTCCCGATCTTGCAATATTCTTTGATTTCTCCTGATTTGTAACAATTATAATTAAATATGAGTGAGAGAATAAAGGTAATTGAAAGTCGTAACAATAATGAACAACACAAGGCCATGGAGGAAGAGAAGACATAAAAGCGACGGAGCCAAGGATGCAGCGGCCGCTGCAATAAGGGGGCGGCCGCTTCCTATGTTGGTCACCGGTTCAGCGACGGAGGCGCCTGTTCTCCTGCGACGGTGGCGCCTAGGGTTTCAGCGACGGTTTTTCAGGATCCTCTTTGTGTTTTGACTTTGTGTTTGAAGTTAGGGTTTCGAAGGTGGTTTGTATGGATGATTCAACTTAAGAACATCGATGTGAATGTATAAAGCAAGGTATTTGGAGTGAAGATTGAAGAACCCTTTAGCCAAAGGGTTTCCTCAATTCTAAAATTCAATCTCCTTTACCTAATGGGATGAACGTACGTTAAATAGATTCCTAAGCCATCCTCACCTTGCAAAGGATCAGCATGGCTGACTTAAAATTATAATAAAATATATGAAACCCTAGATTTAGTTTGAAGAGTCAAACCTTAGTGGTTAAGGAACAATCTACGTAGATAGACTTTCCTTTTTACCTTATTCACCTAACTAAGTATTACTAAAAATAAGACATTCCATATATAGCTCCAACTAAGCTTCGATTCGTCCTCAAATCGAGTGGTTGGGGAGCGGGGGTACAACAGCAAGAATGAAGCATGACATCGGAGGACAAGCAAGAACATCCGACAAGAACATAGGAGGTGCCACCACCTCAAAAACAAAACTAGGCACCATTGAGTCCAAAAAATCAAAAGAAGCAAAAGTAAGAGCATAATGGGGCACATATACGATATTTCCAGGAGGTACAATAGCTAACTCCATAGAAACAGCCTCGACATCCTCTTCGGTGTCATTGGACAATGTCAACACATCCGGCGCAACACTGCAGTCCACTTGCAGCACAGATTCGGAGGCCTTCCCGGGAGAGTCTTGCAGCATATGACCGACTGTTGGAAAGCTCGTGAAGTCAACTTCGCAACAAGACTGAGTTAACTCAACTCCAAGGCCAAAGTCAACGGAAATATGCGAAACAAATTCGGCGCGATGTGCTGAATTCTGGGCAACGATTGCAACTGAGGCTCCTTAGGCTCAATGACCTCGACATCGGGTGAGGAAACTACAGCCGCTGGAGAAGGGGTGAAGACCAAAGCTAAAGCTTGATGAAAGCCATCTGATATGTCCTCCTTCAAGCCCTTCATGAACGCGGCCCTTGATTCGGCGAACAAGGAAGATAGGTCGGCTTGAAGTTGTGCTCTCTCCTTTTGTCATCGTTATACCTCAACCTCTCATTGTTGGAGAAGCCAAATCTGACGGCAACGTTGATGTTGTTATCTATGCTGGTCACGGGTTCAGCGACGGAGGTGCTTGTTCTCTTGCGACGGTGGCACCTAAGGTTTTAACGATGGTTTTTCAGGATCCTTTTTGTGTTTTGACTTTGTGTTTTAAGTTAGGGTTTCGAAGGTGGTTTGTATGGATGATTCAACTTAAGAACAGCGGTATGAATGTATAAAGCAAGGTATTTGGATTGAAGATTGAAGAACTCTTTAGCCAAAGGGTTTCCTCAAGTCTATTATTCAATCTCCTTTACCTAATGGGATGAACGTACGTTAAATAGAATTCTAAGTCATCCTCACCTTGCAAAAGATCAGCATGGCTGTCTTAAAATAATAATAAAATATATGAAACCCTAGATTTAGTTTGAAGAGTCAAACCTTAGTGGTTAAGGAAAAATCTATGTAGATAGACTTTCCTTTTTACCTTATTCACCTAACTAAGTATTACTAAAAATAAGACATTCCATATGAGTGAGAGTGAACTAAAAACTACTAACAATAATAACTAAATAAATAAATAAGACATCGACAAAGATAATTTTTTATTTAGTAATTCAATATGAGTGAGAGAGAATAAAGGTAATTGAAAGTAGTAACAACAATGAACAACACACGGCCAAAGAAGAAGAGAAGGCACAACGGCGACGGAGCCAAGGATGCACCGGCCGCTGCAATAAGGGGGCGGCCGCTGCCTATGCTGGTCATAGGTTCAGCAACGGAGGCACCTGTTCTCTTGCGACGGTGGCGCCTAGGGTTTCACCGACGGTTTTTCAGGATCCTCTTTGTGTTTTGACTTTGTGTTTGAAGTTAGGGTTTCGAGGGTGGTTTGTATGGATGATTCAACTTAAGAGCAGCGATATGAATGTATAAAGCAAGTTATTTGGATTGAAGATTGAAGAACCCTTTAGCCAAAGGGTTTTCTCAATTCTAAAATTCAATCTCCTTTACCTAATGGGATGAACGTACGTTAAATAGAATTCTAAGTCATCCTCACCTTGCAAAGGATCAGCATGGCTGTCTTAAAATAATAATAAAATATATGAAACCCTAGATTTAGTTTGAAGAGTCAAACCTTAGTGGTTAAGGAAAAATCTATGTAGATAGACTTTCCTTTTTACCTTATTCACCTAAGTAAGTATTACTAAAAATAAGACATTCCATATGAGAGAGAACTAAAAACTAATAACAATAATAACTAAATAAATAAATAAGACATCGACAAAGATAATTTTTTATTTAGTAATTCAATATGAGTGAGAGAGAATAAAGGTAATTGAAAGTAGTAACAACAATGAACAACACACGGCCAAGGAAGAGGAGAAGACACAACGGCGACGGAGCCAAGGATGCACCGGCTGCTGCAATAAGGGGGTGGCCGCTGCCTATGTGGGTCATAGGATCAGCAACGGAGGCGCCTGTTCTCTTGCGATGGTGGCGCCTAGGGTTTCAGCGACGATTTTTCAGGATCCTCTTTGTGTTTTGACTTTGTGTTTGAAGTTAGGGTTTCGGAGGTGGTTTGTATGGATGATTCAACTGCGTTGCTGAAATCTAAGTTGCTGAAATCGGAGTTGCTGAAACCAGGGTTGCTGAAATTGGAGTTGCTTTTTTTCCTTTTTTCTTTTTTTTTCGAGTCACCACTTCGACACCGGATTTGTTGAAATTTGAATTGCTGAAACCAGTGTTGTTGAAACCGGAGTTGCTTTTATTTTTCTTTTTTTTTTCGCGTCACCACTTCGACACCGGAGTTACTGAAACCGAAGTTGCTGAAATTGTTGCTATACTTGCTGAAATTAGTTTTTTTTCTTCTTTTTTGCGCGTTACTGAAACCGAAGTTGCTGAAATCGGAGTTGCTGAAACCGGAGTTGTTTTTTTTCCCGTCACCACTTCGACACTGGAGTTGCTAAAACCGAAGTTGTTGAAACTGGACTTTCTTTTTTTTTTCTTTTTTTTTCAAAAAAATGCGATAATGATGAAATGCTGAAATATATGCTTGTGTGTAAGATATAGTAGCTCATACAATTGTATAACAATTAATTTTAGCATAACAAATTTTGCTAAAAAGAATTAATTTCAGCATTTCAGCATTTTCAAATCACACAAAACACAAGAAGCTAATAAGCTCTTCAAGAGTCCGCATTTCAGCATAACGAATTTTGCTAAAATGCGAACACCCACTAATGCTCAAAATACCGCTGACGTTCAAAAAATTTTCAGACACCACAAACTCTCAACAAAGTAACCTCAATCAAAGTAGCAAACTAACCACAAGTTCTATTTTTCTAATATATAATTATTAATTAATTGTAAAAATTGCTGAAATTATATAACCAATGATACATGTATGCATCTAATATACCACTGATGAAATCATTCCACAGATGATATTATAAACATACAAACTAAAAGGGAGATGAATTGAAAAAAAGGAGATGAAACTAAAAAGGGAGATGAAATCAGTATTGAACAAAGAACATTGGGAATCGAGGGAGGAGGAAGTGAAGATGAAGCTTACTCGTTGTTGTGGCTGAAGCTGAAAGGAGGAGGAGACACGCCATGGAGAGATGCAGAAGCTTCACCATTGTTGAATTGAATTGCTTAGCAAAAGGATTCGTCAGTGTGTTTGTGTTTGGATTTGAAAGTTGGCATGTCCACTTCATATTTAGTGCAGGGTTTGCTTTGTTTACAAGACCTTGTGGTTTACAAATTTATTCATAATGTCCTTGAAATCATTCAGAACCACCAAAACTGAAATCAGTGAATCCAACACAACAACCCTCAAAGACAAAACCTGCACTTTCAAACTACAATGCCTCCGCAAAAGTGAATTTACGAATCATCCATACACACAAGTTCATGCCAATAGATGTACAACTATACAATTATGAGTTTATAGTTATGGAAACCGCAAATAAACTTCACAGTAAAAACGAAGGAGGTTTCTAGAAACCTCCCTCAGACGGCACAGGAAAGGGCAGCCGGGGTTCCTTGCTCTCCGGCAGCCGTCGACGGCGTAACCGCCAACGTTGTTCGATCCCCACTGTTGCTTCATCGTCCTCTCCTCCTTCCCGTCTCTGCCTCGCTTCCTCTCCGCACCAGTGCGCCGCCCCGACCCCTTTCCTCGCCGTCGTTGAATTCAGGAGGAGTCGGGATCGATGTCGACGAAGCCCGAATCTTCCGTCCTTGCCTCCGATCCTTCTTCCTGGTGCTGAGCATAGTCATACAGGGGAAGTCGTAGCCATGGTTGCTCCTCCATGGTTGCTCCTCCATGGTCACCTCCATGGTTGCTCCTCCATCGTCGCTGCCTGAAATCGCGCCGACGAAGCCATGGGAGGCTCGACCTTGGGCGCCGACGGCGAGGCTTCGAGAGCGAGAGTGAGGGAGAAGCGGGAGCGGCCTTGTTCCTCCGGCGACCAGAGAGCACGAGAAGTGGTCGCTGTTCCCGATCTCTTCCATGGAAGGGGGCAACGCGTGATTAAAAAAGGGAGATGGACTTTAACCTAATTAAGTTAGGTCCGTGGACAATTGTTAATTTGGGCCCAAAAAATGGCCTGTTTGGCAAATTAATTCTAAATTTAAGACATGTCACACAATGGCTCAATCTATTTTTCCATGTGTCACCCTATGTATATATCTTATATCTTAAAGCGGTTACAAAATCTATCGTTTTACCATGAGTTATTTAATATTTTGTATTATTAATGTTTTATATTTTAAGTGGTTACAAATCTATCATTTCACCTTGAGTTATTTTTAAAATATTTTATCTACAAAAATTATATCTTAAGTGTCATATCTTAAATGGTTACAAAATATATCATTTTATCTTGAGTTATTTTATAAATAATACACCTTAAATTATTAATATTTTTTCAATGAATATTATTTAACTAATTATATAATCCTCTACGTTGAACTTTCTTAGCCACAACCACCACTTTTCATATTACGGCTCCCATTAAAGCAAAATCGGATCATAGTATAACTTTGGATAGGGCTGTTTTTATAAGAATATATTAGAGTTTGGCTCGATAACAACTTGAGTTCGACTCCATAGAAATTATCATTGAAACTCAGACATAATACAAGCTCAAATAACTCAAAATTTTTAAAAGTTGTAAACTTTCCTTTAAATTACACATATCATAAACAAATAAAATTAAATACTCATAAAACGGTTGACTCACTTGCTCATTTACTAAACAAGTCGAATTCGCTTACGTGTTGTTTTCTAGTGCAATCTAGGCCGAGTTTTTTGTCACGACAATTAATGATGATCCAATAAATTTAACTCACGTTAGACGATAACCCTATCTATTTATACATGTGTCATCCTCTGTGTCCATTTTAATTAATGATTAAATTAATTTTTATTATAAATATTCAACCTCATATCTTACAAATCTTATCATTTTATCTTAAGTTGTTTATAAATATTTTATCTAGAAAAAAAATCTAGATTAGATTAATTTATATGAAAAAAGTAAGATTTGTTTTACACTAACGAAAATTGATTAAATTATATATAGAGAGAGTGAATCAGTTTATATATATTATATTAAATTATTAAACTATCACATTAACCAATAGAGATAATTCAAATTAATAAGTGTTTATTTTTCAGAAATAATTAATTTATAAACCAAATTTACGCAAATATTGCTCATGTACAATATTATTTTGTTTATCTTTAAACAATCACATTAAACAATAGAAATAAGTCAAATCAATAAGTGTTTATCTTTAACAACAATTAATTTATAAACCAAATTTATGCAAATATTGCTCACGTACCAAATTTATGCAAATATTATATCCATGATACATATTGTTTTGTTTAGCGATAAAATAATTTTGTTTTATGAAAAAAATTAGGAAAAGAATAATGAAATTACATCATACAAATTTGAAATTAAATGCCGTTAATCCAGCCTATAGATTACATTTTTCCATTAAGTATATATATATATATATATATGAAATCAAAAAGTAAAAAAATAATATTTATATATTTTTTGTGATCTTATACAATTTGTGCATGAATAGTAAAGGTTATATAAAAAACCGCGAAGATCGCGGGCAGTAAAACTAGTTTATTTATTATAGTCTTTAATAAATGTAAAAATATGTAAAATAGAGAAGCTGTTGGAGTTAGAGTGGATTTTTTTTAGAGATTTTGACATTGGGAGATTTGCTGAAATAACACACATTTGAGGGAAACCTTGCATGGCTAAAAAATTAGGTGGTTCGGATAGTACTGGAACCGGGAGATTAGGTTGTCGGTTACCACACATCAAGTGGAGGAGAAAAAAAATAAAATGAAAAGAAAAATCAGAGAGAAAGAGAGGGTGAGAGGGGAGTGTAAAAAATAAAATGAAAAGTCAATGTCATGTCATATCAAGTATAAGAAAAAAATAGGAGAGAAGATAATAAGTAAGGAGAGAGAAAAGTACTTGAGAGAGAGTGTGTGTGTTGAAAAGAAGTGAGATGAAAAAGTCAAATGAATAATTAATCAGGGGAGAGAGAGAAATGAAGAGAGAGAAAGGAGGAGAATGAGAATTAATTGTGTGAGAGAGAAAAATAAAAAAAAAGCAAAAGAGATGTAAAGGAGGAGAGAGGGAAAGATGGAAATTAATTAGGGGAAAGAGAAAAAAGTACGTGTACATGAGAGAGAAAAATGAGACAATTAATTAGGAAAAGAAAAAGAAAAGTAGAAAAGAGGGAAAAGATGAGATAGTGAATGTAGGAGGGAGAAAGTGACTATTCGATTGTACATGACACCTACATGACAACCCAGTAGGATATACATGACGCCTATTCGTTTTTACATGTCACAAGTAAATGGCATTTGTTGACTGTTATGAAATCAATGAAGCTTTTGATGACTACCAGGTCTAATGGCCTCCTTTTCAATGTTACTAAACTATTCTATTATATGGAAATTAGATCAATATCATACAAATCAATTTTTCACATATAGACATTTACATACAATCAGGTGTCATGTAAAATACATTATGTGTCATGTAAAAATAAACTAATGGTATGTAAAAGTCTACAGGCGTTATGTCATCAACTATATTTTACATGCCACCATATAATCCTTAACATGTCATATAATGTATTTTACATGTCGCCTAAACAATTTTACATGTCACGTGAATTCTTTTACCTGACGGACCTCATGAGTGTGTTGTTGGATCACTTGATTGTTTTGTAACCGAGTTTCTCATCGACAAAAATACACTCAGCCTTGTTTACTTGACATATAGTCCTCTAACGTATTTGCGAATTGAAATGTGAAGTTTTGTTTGGTCAAAGAAGTCCCTTGTTTAGAATAAAATAGGAGAAGAGATGAGATTCCATATAATTCCTATTTTATCCTCAACATTTATCCATTTAGGCTTTAGAAGGTTTAACTTTTAGTTGTGAGATAAAATGGACACTTGATGAACACCTTGATTGTTTTTTTTTTTTGTAATGTGATCAATGGCTTGTTATATAACATTTGAGTAACACTAAAAAATTCATAAAAGAGCTTGTATGTTATTTCTTCCCTAGCTCTTGATTTGTTTACAAATGCTCTTTTATTTATAAGAAGAAACAACATTACGATTGTAACAAACTTTCGTCGATGCGATAGAAAGGCACAAATAGTCAAATACACCACACACAGGCACAACGAAAGGTAATGGCAGCTCAGACTTATACTCTTGTCACCCAGTAGGATATACATGACACCTATTCGACTGTACATGACAATTTAGTAGGATATACATGACACCTATTCGTTTGTACATGTCACAAGTAAATGACGTCTGAGTTTGACTTTTATGAAATCAATGAAGTTTTTTCCATTGTTCTGCCATATTTGAGAGAAATCACTTAATCGAGAGTCACTTATGTAACGACCCGGATATAGATACCCGGGTTACGTTTCGAAGGTTGGATACCTTCGTTCGGATCTTGCAATTTGAGTACGGGTCGAGGTTTTAAAACTCAAGATTAGTATTTTAAAGTGGGGATTTCGGACCCTAAAATAGCCGGAGGGCCACGTGGAATCTTCAAGATGTCCTAAGGCTATGTCGTGGAAATTCATTTGCAAACTGTGTAACACCCCCTTTTTATATCCAAGGAAATGCTACAGCGTCAGTGAATCCGCAGATTTTAATGTCTTTGAATTCACCTGAGGCTTATAGGGACATGCAACCATGCTCCCATAAACAAGATGATAATTTAAGCAATTAAAATAAAATAGACGGAAGTCAAATAAATATTATAGCTTAAAATATCCAATCACAGTAACCTGAAATAAATACTGAAACCATAAAGTATAGATAACTCCAAAATAGCTAAAACGAAAGTAGCATTGTGAAAATCTCAAAGGTGCAAAACTCGTAGTATAAAGATTCATAAATGATAGCCCGCTCTTCAGCTCTCTCCTGCTCCACTGTTCGCACTAAACCTGTGGAATATGGTCTGGTGTTTCGTGATTACGAAGGACACCAGCCATCCAATAAATAGGATGGTTAGTACATTTAAGACTAGCAAGCGATAAGGAAAATGTTCGACTTTAACTAAAACCAGTGACCATGGAACGGTATAATAATAGTTAAGGGAAAGTGTAGAGTATATAATGTGGAATCTGATAATAGAATAAAACAAAAAGACACATGACTCGGATGATCGCGGAGATCGAATAAGAATTCGATATAGGAATTATACTCGAATGCAATGAAGTATAATATGCGCAGAAATGATCACCTTACATAAAACACTATACGATAACATTAATAATAACGACGATAATAATATAACACGTGATACCGATCGGGCCCTTAAAGAGGACTACGACCTACAACACTATGGAAGTTTACCATCCCGCGATGAATGCATTCCGGAATGGGTCGTTTCATGAAACCTTTATAGGGTAAGGCTTAACGAACCTCAACCTGCAAGTTAGTCTTAACTAAAGAAAACTCGCACTGACTAAAAGTCAATTCGCACTATAAAGTACGCATATTTAATTATATCGCAATTTAGTCGCTTTCATTACACTAGGTAATCATGTACACGGTATTAACAACAGAAGACAAGCATGGATATTTCAAAGGATCTTAATATCTCATACTATTAATTTGCATGAAAGAAACGAGCAGAAATTCATGCAATTAGGAAGATGAAAATGGGCAATTTTCCACTTATCTCGAGTTATAAACAAATAACATATTTAAATCACACATTACTATAATTAAAATAATAATTACCCATTTATTTATACTCATGCCAATTTATGAATAATGAGATAAATTACATCAAGCAGACGGATATGCAATTTATCGAAACTGGCAAGGAAATTGGCCACAGGGCCGCATTCGACACAAAAGAATAAAAAGGCACGCCAAAAGAAAATCACGAAACATGCAAAGGGCATTGAATGAAATCACTTGCCTTAACTTTCGATGATCAGCTGATGACAACAAGGCGAGATTTTAGCACCTATTGAATCCAACGGAAAAAGGAACATTTAATATTGATATTTTATACTATTAACTTTACTTAACTCAATTTAAAATTGAATTAATTTTATAAAGTTAAAAATCTATACCAATAGGAATTCCTCGGGATGCGGGATCCGGCGTGGGTGCTTCGAGATTTCTTGGTGTCGCTGAAACGGGCAAGAATCGAACAGTTTAGAAATATTGGCCACTTAACTTAATAAGTAATTAACTCAGGGCCAAAAACGAAAAATTATATAAATGAGGGAAGCTTTTTGTAATTAAAACAAAAGAGATTGAAAACCTCTGTTGCTCCTCCTTCACGAACAGCGCACAGGGGCGATGGCTTCGGCGACGGCGAGCAGCTCGGCGCGGCGATTGGCGATGGCATAGCAGCGGCTATCGGAGACAAGGGCAGCGACAATCGGAGTCCAGCGCACTGCTGCTCACGGGCAAGGCTGCGCTGCGGTGGGTCTCGGCGACACGGGAGGTGCGGCTGGGCTGCGGGAGTCCAGCGCACTGCTGCTCACGGGGATGTCGAGAGGAGGATGAAGATGGTGGCTGCGGCTGGCTCGGGCAGGGGCCTTCAGCGGCGGGAGGTTGCTCACGGGGATGTCGAGAGGAGGATGAAGATGGTGGCTGCGGCTGGCTCGGGCAGGGGCCTTCGGCGGCGGGAGGTTGCTCACGGGAGTAGATTAGGATGAGGGAGATTGAAGGCTCTGTTTGGCTTAGGGAGATGACGGTGATGGATGGGATTTTTGGGGATATGGGAACCCTAGGATTAAACGTGTATCTATACTACCAATTAGGTTAGATAAAAGATAAATCTTTGATTCTATTAGATTTAGAATCAATTTAGGATAAACTGAACGTAGGAGATGTTTATCAGAAAAATCTGGAGGAAGAGATACACCTTTGGGTTGGAAAGTGGGCTTCTACCAACCGGGCTGGGCCGAAAAATCCAACCCTCTTTATTGGGTTTATAGATGCAACTGAATTTAATTATATACTATACATATATATGGGTCCATCTATATATATATTATATATATTAGCGGAAAGAAAATATTATTTAATTTAACTTTATAAATTAAATAATTTTAATAGCAAGAATGTTTAGAGAATAAAATTAAAATAATATAATTATTCTAATTTATATTATATATCTTATGCGAATTCATTAGCTTCCTCAATTCACATAATATAGTATAATATTATCTAAAGAAATATCCCAAAAATAATTTGGGGTATTTCATACCTCCCTCCTTAAAATAAGTTTCGTCCCGAAACTTAGAAAGAGAAAAAGAATGGAATTGAGAATAAATTAAGTGGAACTTTAGAACTGACGAGAGAATTGAATAAGAGGTCAGCCAGAGTCCAAAACATTAACCAAATGAACCATAACAAAGGTCCTCAACAAGCTTTCATATTCAACAACAATAGAATAAACGAGGTAATGAAAACACTATGCGATCCGCGCTAGGTAGAAAACAACTGAGGAAAATGTTTCCGCATTTCTTCCTCAGTTTCCCAAGTCATCTCCTCAGTTCCGTGCTTTGACCAAAGCACCTTGACGAGCGAAACCACCTTGGTACGAAGTTGCTTTTCTCGCCGCTCCAGAATCCGCACCGGTTCCTCCTCGTAGGTTCCGGGGGGGCGGACCTCGATGTCCTCGTAGCTTAGGATGTGGGTCGGGTCGGGCACATACTTCCGTAGCAGCGATACATGGAAGACGTCATGTACTGGATGAGCTGACGGGGGTAGAGCAAGGCGGTAGGCAACATTACATACCCGCTGTAGGATCTCAAATGGCCCGACATATCGAGGGTTCAGCTTCCCTCGCTTTCCGAACCGAAAAACTCCCTTTGTGGGTGACACTTTCACGAACACCTTGTCACCCACCTCAAAGTTGACCTCTCTACGCCTAAGGTCAGCATAAGACTTCTGGTGACTCTGAGCGGTCAACATTCGTTGTCTGATCATAGCGACTTCGTTAGCTGTCTTCTCTAGAAGCTCCGGACCTAGATGGATGGCATCAGTCGCATCATCCCAACACACTGGCGATCGACACTTTCGTCCATAGAGAGCTTCAAAAGGAGCCATCTTTATGGATGAATGCCAGCTGTTGTTGTAGGTGAACTCAATCAGACTCAAACTAGTCTCCCAATCTGTTGGCCTATCCAGGACACAGGCTCGTAGCATATCCTCCAGTGTCTGAATGGTCCGCTCTGACTGACCATCTGTCTGAGGATGAAAAGCAGTGCTGAAATTTAGCTGAGTGCCAAGTCCTTCATGCAGCTTCTTCCAGAACTCTGAGATAAATCGTCCATCACGATCAGAGACAATGGACGAAGGAATCCCGTGCAGGCGGACGATGTGCTGAAGGTACAATTCTGCTAGCTTGGCCGGCTTCCAGTTAGACCGGATAGCAATGAAGTGTGAACATTTGGTGAGTCGATCAACAATCACCCAAATGACATCCTTCTGCCCCTGACCCTTAGGGAGCCCCATAACAAAATCCATGGAGATCTGTTCCCACTTCCATGTGGGCACTGGAAGTGGTTGGAGCTTCCCACCAGGTCTCTGATGCTCGATCTTGACCTGCTGACACACCAAGCATCTGGCCACGTGCTCTGCTACTTCATTCTTCATGCCAGACCACCAGTAGTTCCTCCTCAGATCCTTGTACATCTTACTAGCTCCAGGATGTACCGAATAGCCGGATGCATGAGCTTCCTCAAGGATGGTCTGTCGGATCTCAGGGACATTAGGGACGCAGATGCGATTCCCAAACCATAAGGATCCATCATCCCTCACAACAAAGCCCGGGGCTTTACCATCGAAGAAGTCAACAGTGATCTGCAGTAACACAACATCCTCTGTCTGCTTTGCTTTTATCTTTGCTAACAGATCTGACTGAACCTCCAGCCTACACAACTGTCCTCGGTTCCTTTCAAACCAAACCTCAACCTCCAACCTGAGCAGGTCCCTTTGCAGAACAGGACATGTTGTCAAACAGCTAATCATAGCCTCGTGCTGAGATTTCTGGCTCAAAGTATCGGCTACGACATTAGCCTTTCCAGGATGATAGAGAAGCTCAATGTCATAGTCCTTGATCAGCTCTAACCAGCGTCTCTGTCTCATGTTCAACTCTTTCTGGGTGAATACATACTTGAGGCTTTTGTGGTCGGTGTATATCTGGCAACGAACTCCATACAGATAATGGCGCCAGATTTTTAGAGCGAATACCACAGCAGCTAATTCCAGATCGTGCACTGGGTAGTTCTCCTCATACGGCTTCAACTGTCGTGATGCATAGGCTATTACCTTCCCATCCTGCATCAGTACACAACCCAAACCTTGCATGGAAGCATCACTGTAAATCACATAATCTTTTGACTCCTTCGGAAGTGCTAGAATAGGTGCTGTGATCAACCGCTTCTTGAGCTCCTGAAAGCTTGCTTCGCACTTGTCATTCCAGACGAATTTCTGGGATTTGCGCAGAAGTGAGGTCAGTGGTTTGGCCAATTTGGAGAACCCTTCTACAAACCTTCTGTAGTAGCCTGCTAGTCCCAGAAAACTCCGGATCTCCTTGACATTCTTTGGTGGAGTCCACTTCTCTACAGCTACTATCTTCTGGGGGTCGATCATCACCCCTTTCTCTGAGATGATGTGGCCTAGGAAGGTCACCTGCTTCATCCAAAAGTCACACTTGGACAGCTTTGCGTACAACTGATGCTCTCGCAGTGTTATCAAAATAGTTCTCAAGTGTTCCGAGTGAGCCTCTTCACTCGGTGAGTAGATCAGGATGTCGTCAATGAAAACTACGACGAACTTGTCCAGATACTGGTGGAAACAACGATTCATCATGTCCATGAAGACTGCCGGGGCATTTGTTAAGCCAAAAGGCATCACCACGAACTCATAGTGCCCATAACATGTCCTAAATGCAGTCTTTGGAATATCCTCATCACGGACTCGGAGCTGATGGTAACCAGATCGAAGGTCAATCTTGGAGAATACCCTTGCTCCCTGAAGCTGATCTAACAAGTCGTCGATGCATGGAAGTGGATACTTGTTCTTGATCGTCACCTTGTTCAACTCCCGATAATCAATACACAGACGGAAAGAGCCGTCTTTCTTCTTCACAAACAGCACGGGAGCACCCCAAGGTGAAGCGCTGGGTCGGATATAACCCTTCTCTAATAGCTCTTCAAGCTGGCTCTTCAACTCTTGCATCTCCACTGGAGCCATGCGGTACAGAGCTTTGTAAATTGGAGCGGTTCCTGGTTCTAAGTCGATGGTGAACTCAATGAACCGCTTTGGAGGTAAACGAGGAATCTCGTCGGGAAAGACATCAGGGAAATCCCGAACTATAGGAATATCGGAGATAGGGACCGGTTCGGACGGCTGATCCTGTAGATAGCATAAAAATCCGGCACAACCTTGACGTAACAATCTGGCTGCCTGCATTACATTAATAACACGGCCATCCTCCTCGGGGATGCGCCCACGAAATCTGCACACAACCTTACCGTCCGGCAAAATGGTCACGATTCTCCGTCCGCAATCAATGATTGCACCATGGCGAGTAAGCCAATCCATGCCGAGGATGATGTCCTGAGGAAGGATCGGAAGCAGAACAAGATCGGCAAGATACTCATCGCCACCTATCGTGAGGGGGAAACGGAACAACATTTTCCTACCTTGAACTCTTTCCCCATTAGGGAATTTCACAACGAAAGAATCATCTAGAGTCACAGATTCTAACCCTAGTCTTGCAACAGTTTGCTCGGCTATAAAAGAATGAGAAGCGCCCGAATCAAAAAGAATGTTAATGGGTTCAGCCCGGAGATAGATAATACCTTAAGCCATAGGAGAAGCAGTGTCATCCAGCCTACGCATCTCATATAGTCGCGGACCCTGCTGAGATGACCCGACGACGTTCTTGCCTTTGTTCACTGTCGGCTGTGAACCTGCAGGAATCTGGGTATTCTGTTGGTACTGCTGCGGCCTGTGCTGCTGCTGGTTTTCATACTGTCTCTGCCCCTGATTCCGAGGAACCATAGCGGATGCCTGCTGTGAGAGGTTTTGGTTCCCGTTAGGAGCAAAACGGCAGAAGCGGACCATGTGACCAGCCTTGTTACATCCTCTACAGATACGCTTCTTTTCTCTGCAATCTGGTTTCAGATGTCCCGATTTCCCGCAGTTGTAGCAGACTGCTGAGTGACCACCTCTAGCAGAAGTAGTGTCCTGACCTGGCTGGGTACGACCAGTTGTCATCCCCCCAGCAGGTGCAGAAGGAGCTGGCCTATTCGAGCTAGAATACTGCCGACGACCTCTCCTCCGGTCATATATTTTCCTGAGCCTTTCTGCTCTCATCAAGAGTGGCCTCAACCCTGTAGGCTGCGTCGATATAAGCATCCAAGGTCTCATTTTTGTAAGCCAACATCTGCAGCTTCAGTTTCGGGTACATCCATTCATGGAAATACTCCACCTTGTGCTTCTCAGTTTGCACCAATTCATCAGCATAGGGCAACAGTTCATAATACTTGTCTACCAGTTGAGCTAGTTTCATCCCTTGAGTGTTGGGGTAAAGAAACTCTCTCTTCTTCTCTAACCTCAGCGACGGAGAGAAGTAGTGATCGGTAACCAGCTTCTTGAAGGTCTCCCAGGAAGGAGCATTCACCCAAGTGCAGTAGGCGGACTCCCACCACTGTCCCGCTGCGCCCTTCAGGTACAAAGCAGTAACATATACCTTAGTGTCATCAGTGCAGTGTATACCTCGGAAGACTTTCTCGATGTGCGTGAACCACTGGACCACTTTGAATGGCTCACCAGTTCCATCATAGTTATCCACCTTGCTGGCATTGACTGCTTTCAGGACGTCACTATAGGTGTCCATTGGTCCAGCTGGGTGGTGAGGAGGATGGTTAGGTGCCCACAAATCCCTAGCTGCTGCATGCCTGTCAGGAGGTGGACGCCTTTCATCTCCCACTACCTGAGCTACAGCATCCCTCACCATTCCCCTCAAAGCTTGCATCAGTTCCTCGTCCAGCATGTTATCAACTGGGGTGCGCTGCCTTTGGCTGGCATGAGAAGCCCTACGCTGGCTTTGAGCGCCATTCAGGGAGTGATCGCCTGATTCCTCCACCCGCTCCATGCGTGGGTTCGAAATGCCATTCTCCACCCGATCGGAGTTAGGTGGTGGTAAGATGGGCTCAGTAGCAGCCTTGGTACGTCCCCTAGTATTCATGATCAGGAGGTAGGAGAAATAATATTAATAATTTCAAACTCGACCAGATCAGGGTTGGAGATAATGCAGGTAATATCCAAAACTTTATAATGCATACGAAACGAGTTCAAATACTAAGAGGATAACAAAAGTTGCAACCACCTAAAACATAGGGTAAGTCTACCCTTTATGGAAAAAGAAATACTAAATCTGTCTAAGAAATTGAATGTCTATTAATGGTAGAGGCTAGTGAGTTCTCAATCCTCATTGTCTTCTGAAAAGGTATACAGCTCGAGGAGTTTGTCCATTTCAGAGTCGTGCTTCTGTGAGGCTGCATTTCTCTCTAACTCAGCATGCTCACACAACTTTTTCAACTCCTCTCTAGCCTCATCACAGCGTTTTTCCAGCCCCTCCATAATCTGCTCCTTATCCTTGTATATTTCCTCTGCCTCCCTTACGCGGAGTCTCTGCCTCGATCTTCATACCAGCAATGCCTGATAGGCTTCTTTATCAGCGTAGATTTCCACAAAGGATCTCTTCTTTGTGTCCTCCTCACTGGGGGCTTGGGATGGTTCCGTCTCGTACACTCGGATGAGGTCCAGGAGGTACTCTCTCCGATCGTCGTCTAGAGGAGCTAGTATGGCTCTCTTTTCCCGTACTGCCTTTTCCTCGCTGTAGAATCGAGGAGTTCCCAAGTTATTTTCCTTGTACCACTCGCGGATGAGCTTCTTGCCATATTCCGTGGCTGCAGCTCCTTCAGGAGGGTCGGTCCGGACATTCTTCCCCTTGGATAGCTCTGTTGTCGCTTTCTCCACAACCTCGACTTCTGTGCTGGAGTCAGATCCGGCGTCTGAGCTATCGGTGAGGACAATGCGTTGAGGGTAACCCATTGTGTGGAACTTCGAGATCTTGCGAGCGTCAGACATCTATCGAGGAGGATGAAAAGACATCAATACTCGAGCGAGACAATCCCAGAAAGAGGAATTTAAAAGGAAAATAAGAATAGGAAATATAATATTAGTCTTTGGCAGGTGCAGGAGCTTGAGCAGGACTATCGGACAAGTATTTTGAAATTATTTCTCAAAACTGCTTACCTTTGAAAGTAAAAAGTTGGCTTTGATAAAAGCGTTTTGCGATTCATTTTAGAAATCATTTAAAAATTTAAATGAAAACGTTTTAAAACCAGAAGCTCTGATACCACCTTCTGTAACACCCCCTTTTTATATCCAAGGAAATGCTACAGCGCCAGTGAATCCGCAGATTTTAATGTCTTTGAATTCACCTGAGGCTTATAGGGACATGCAACCATGCTCCCATAAACAAAATGATAATTTAAGCAATTAAAATAAAATAGATGAAAGTCAAATAAATATTATAGCTTAAAATATCCAATCACAGTAACCTGAAATAAATACCGAAACCATAAAGTATAGATAACTCCAAAATAGCTAAAACGAAAGTAGCATTGTGAAAATCTCAAAGGTGCAAAACTCGTAGTATAAAGATTCATAAATGATAGCCCGCTCTTCAGCTCTCTCCTGCTCCACTACTCGCACTAAACCTGTGGAATATGGTCTGGTGTTTCGTGATTACGAAGGATACCAGCCATCCAATAAATAGGATGGTTAGTACATTTAAGACTAGCAAGCGATAAGGAAAATGTTCGACTTTAACTAAAACCAGTGACCATGAAACGGTATAATAATAGTTAAGGGAAAGTGTAGAGTATATAATGTGGAATCTGATAATAGAATAAAACAAAAAGACTCATGACTCGGATGATCGCGGAGATCGAATAAGAATTCGATATAGGAATTATACTCGAATGCAATGAAGTATAATATGCGCAGAAATGATCACCTTACACAAAACACTATACGATAGCATTAATAATAACGACGATAATAATATAACACGTGATACCGATCGGGCCCTTAAAGAGGACTACGACCTACAACACTATGGAAGTTTACCATCCCGCGATGAATGCATTCCGGAATGGGTCGTTTCATGAAACCTTTATAGGGTAAGGCTTAACGAACCTCAACCTGCAAGTTAGTCTTAACTAAAGAAAACTCGCACTGACTAAAAGTCAATTCGCACTATAAAGTACGCATATTTAATTATATCGCAATTTAGTCGCTTTCATTACACTAGGTGATCATGTACACGGTATTAACAACAGAAGACAAGCATGGATATTTCAAAGGATCTTAATATCTCATACTATTAATTTGCATGAAAGAAACGAGCAAAAATTCATGCAATTAGGAAGATGAAAATGGGCAATTTTTCACTTATCTCGAGTTATAAACAAATAACATATTTAAATCACACATTACTATAATTAAAATAATAATTGCCCATTTATTTATACTCATGCCAATTTATGAATAATGAGATAAATTACATCAAGCAGACGGATATGCAATTTATCGAAACTGGCAAGGAAATTGGCCACAGGGCCGCATTCGACACAAAAGAATAAAAAGGCATGCCAAAAGAAAATCACGAAACATGCAAAGGGCATTGAACGAAATCACTTGCCTTAACTTTCGATGATCAGCTGATGACAACAAGGCGAGATTTTAACACCTATTGAATCCAACGGAAAAAGGAACATTTAATATTGATATTTTATACTATTAACTTTACTTAACTCAATTTAAAATTGAATTAATTTTATAAAGTTAAAAATCTATACCAATAGGAATTCCTCGGGATGCGGGATCCGGCGTGGGTGCTTCGAGATTTCTTGGTGTCGCTGAAACGGGCAAGAATCGAACAGTTTTGAAATATTGGCCACTTCACTTAATAAGTAATTAACTCAGGGCCAAAAACGAAAAATTATATAAATAAGGGAAGCTTTTTGTAATTAAAACAAAAGATATTGAAAACCTCTGTTGCTCCTCCTTCATGAACAGCAGACAGGGGCGATGGCTTCGGCGACGGCGAGCAGCTCGGCGCGGCGATTGGCGATGGCACAGCAGCGGCTATCGGAGACAAGGGCAGCGACAATCGGAGACAACTCGGGGTGGCCTCGACCTTCTGTTCTCCGGGCAAGGCTGCACTGCGGTGGGTCTCGGCGACACGGGAGGTGCGGCTGGGCTGCGGGAGTCCAGCGCACTGCTGCTCACGGGGATGTCGAGAGGAGGATGAAGATGGTGGTTGCGGCTGGCTCGGGCAGGGGCCTTCGGCGGCGGGAGGTTGCTCACGGGAGTAGATTAGGATGAGGGAGATTGAAGGCTCTGTTTGGCTTAGGGAGATGACGGTGATGGATGGGATTTTTGGGGATATGGGAACCCTAGGATTAAACGTGTATCTATACTACCAATTAGGTTAGATAAAAGATAAATCTTTGATTTTATTAGATTTAGAATCTATTTAGGATAAACTGAACGTAGGAGATGTTTATCAGAAAAATCTGGAGGAAGAGATACACCTTTGGGTTGGAAAGTGGGCTTCTACCAACCGGGCTGGGCCGAAAAATCCAACCCTCTTTATTGGGTTTATAGATGCAACTGAATTTAATTATATACTATACATATATATGGGTCCATCTATATATATATATTATATATATATTAGCGGAAAGAAAATATTATTTAATTTAACTTTATAAATTAAATAATTTTAATAGCAAGAATGTTTAGAGAATAAAATTAAAATAATATAATTATTCTAATTTATATTATATATCTTATGCGAATTCATTAGCTTCCTCAATTCACATAATATAGTATAATATTATCTAAAGAAATATCCCAAAAATAATTTGGGGTATTTCAAACTGAGGTAAAGCGGAAGTAAAGTACAACTTGCCACGTCGAGGCCGGGTCAAAACCAAAACACAAATTCTAAAATTGTAAGGCCAAGTTAGCGGGGTTAGGCAGATTCGTTGCAAGCTCCCGGGGGTTTTCCCACGCCATAGAGACAAAGAGCAATCATACCTAAAAAAATGTGGTGCGAGCGGGATCAGACAGAGACCCCAACGCACCCTGTCACGCAAGCAAACATACACATACGCTAATATAAAGATGATGCAGATGCGGAATTTAAATCACACTAACATGATCCTAACTTCAGTATGCAGAAAAGACCTGTAAATGCGCCCAAAGAATGCCAAGTGGCATATCCCTCTCCTACCTCTGCACCCCTTTCCGTTAGTGCAGACTGGCCAGTTCGATGCTATAGCATATCATGTCATATTATGTCTCATCATCATATCATAAATCATACTCTTGCCCGATGGTGCTGGGCTATCATCATGCTCATATATCGACAACTGACTCAGGGCACCCGATGAAGCTGGGCTACCCTATGACCCTAGGAAAACTCTAAGACTCACAGATAACGGCCGTTCTGTTTTCAATCAGACAAAGTAACCGAATGCTCATTCATAAGTGCAATCCTAGCATGATACTACATGTCATGCTTTAATGCTTATGCAACACCTAGTATGTCATATATTCACAAGCAGGTATACTCTTTCGAGTCTGAGTAAGCCCAAAAGGAACTTACCTGAATAAGCCGAACAGCAAAAGACACGGTAGAAGCAGAGTCCAAGCAATATCAACAATCACCTAATATACAAGCGATAAAAGCGCCATAAGATACTATTATACTATTTTAAAACATGGAAACCTTTTCGCAAGCTAATCACAAAAGAAAAATAACTAGATTCCGAGAAATTATCCGAATACACAAATCTAGGTCAAACCCGGTCAAAGTTGCTATAATAGAATTTCTAACACTTCGCTTTCCAACCAAATTCTCCAAAGAACATTTCCAAAACATAGAAACTTCCTTTTAAACAATTACTTATAATATAATATTAACTAAAGTAAGACCCTCCAATTTTATAGTTAAATCCTTTTAAGTTTCCCAACTAGAACATATTAAATTCGTCACAAAGGCATGTATACAATTCATTTTATAATATAACACTTTCTAACTTTATTTCACAAAATCAAATTAATAAAAATAATAATAAATATAATAATAATAATAATAATAATAATAATAATAATAAAATAGAGTACGTAGCTAGATGGTTTATACAAATATATAACATATCCCCACAAAACAACCCAAATCGGACGGCCCAGTCCATTAACACAAACAAGGAAACCCAGAACCCAAACCCGAATGGAGGCAAAACAAGGTGGGGGTCCGGATTTGTAAGCCATGCAAGGGATAAGAAAGAAAAGGGATCCGGGTTTAATACAACCCGTTTGACGAATTAACCCGACCCAAGCCCACAAAATTAGGCCCAAAGAGAGGCTTCCCTCGTCTTCAACCTCTAGCCACAGCAGAGGAGGAGCGGAGAGCGACGGGGAAGGGAGGAAGGGGGAGCCCTGGCCTCCGGCGGCCCATTGGCCTCCGTTCTTCAACCACGGAGGTCGGATTAAGATTCCGACCACCCACGACTCGAAGGAAACAAAACGACAGTAGGAGAGGGAGAGGAGAAGATTACCGAGCTCGAATCTCCACTCCGACAAGGCGCTCTGGGTGGCTTCTGCTGTAGCTAAGGGGAAGTGAACAGCTCCGGCCTAGGACGACGGGGAAGGAGGGTGAAAAGAGCGACTAATACACTAATCGAAGTCAAGGGAAGAAGATTGAGAGGGCTACCTTGTCGGCTTCAAAAACAGGAGAGGAAAGGGGCGGCGACTCCGACGATGGCTCCTCTGTGTCCGTAAGGGGCCCTTCTGTGCCCAGGAAGGAAGAGAGATGAGTAAGGGATTCGTTTAGAGGATAGAAATGAAGATGGGAGAGGGGAGGTGCTTTACCGAAGTTGAACCGAACAGAGGAGGGGAGAGACTTCAGCGGCACGGCGGCAGCTCCGGTAGCGTCCGAGGCTTCCCCTAAGCTTCGGAGATGGATGAAGGCGTTGCTGGCTGCCTGGAGGAGTTTGGAGGTGAAAAGGTGATTTCTTGGGGGTGAATTGATACGGCAAAAGGGGGGCTTCCTGTGGGTTTTTTTTCCTCCTGGGTTTAAGACAGAAGAGGAAATGTGGGAGAGAGGGAGGGGTTCTGATGGAATGAGGGTGGAGTGAGAGAAGATGGAGGGTGTGTGGGTATGTATAGAGGAGCAATGTTGGGAGGGGGTGCAGAGATGGTGGGTGCAGAGATGGTGAGTGCAGAGATGGTGCAAGCAGGAGGTTGCAGGGGTGCGGTATGTGAAAGGGGAGGGGCTGTTACATTGCAGGGGAGGGGACCAATTGGTAGTAACTGAACGTGAGGGAAGGGGGAGAGAGAGAGATAGCAAAATTAAGATGGAAGGGTCCCACTCGCCTTACAAATTTGAATTTCCGACGCTCGATTCCCAATTTTCTCTTATAAACGGAAATCCCGACGCTAAGAATTTAAATCGAAATAAAATCATTTCGGATAATAAAATAAGTTTTAATCATTCTCGAATACTCAAGAGCGGAATCCAATTCCGTTTTGAATCTAGATTTTAAAATGATGTCGAACGTATTTAAAAAAATCGACCTAGTGTTCGAGGATGGGTTTTTCTTCCATTTTTAATGAAATAATCATAGTCCAAGAAGTTTTAATTAAAATCATAATCATATAATATAAAATATATTTGGTCTTTACATTATCCACCTCCAAAAACAAGTCTCGTCCCCGAGACTAAAAATCATTCTAAAGCAATGGGAAGAATTTGGAAGAGGTGAGTCCGAGAATCATGCCATCAATCTCGTAAGTATCTCACAAGGGCCCATATGAGATTCTCGCAGTATCTTTGACGTGATCATGCTACTCCCAATTGGTTGGAGCAAGTATGGGATATGGACCCTTATCCCATCCCTTCCCCGACTTCTCAGTCATATCATAACTCAAAAGCATATAAATATGGCTTGGGAGGGTTCAAAAGCGTTTTAAATGGAAAGTTGGACCTCGAAATCATGGAATTCTAGATAGTGTTTACACTTTCATAAAACCCCGAAATGTTCCTTTTCAAACTGCTCAAAGTTTTCAAATCCGATGCCAAATCAAGAAATTTCATATTGCGAGGGGTAAAATCATCCACCTCTAAGGGCTAATCCCAAATTCTCTTCCTATGTTCCAAGTCATTCAATCACCATTTCCAACTCATCAAGAATCATAAAGTCATAATCTCATCAACTCATGTATAGATAGCTACCATCATATCAACCACCTCTCACGTGGTAAGTCTCAAACATCAAGGAGATAGTCTCAACAAGTCAAACCGCTCAACGCATAAACGGTCTAAAACACAACAAGAGGGATACTAGTATCTCAAAACGTGCCAAAATGGCGACAAGGTCTCAACATACTACGAGTCATAAAGTATCTCGACATCCTACAAAAGCATCATAAGTCCCAACGGACGTCACATCAAGCACATCAGCATGCAAGCCATGAGAACCGATCTCTAGCCACATCATCTCAGCATAGAATATGAACAGAGAAAGCAATCATAAGCACACAAAATCACAAAAATGCCCATTCCCGAATTAAAAGACTACTAAGGCTCACCACTAGCTCACGAGGTCAATGATAGGTCAACACTAGGCTCAATATAAGATGCTAAGAGCTCGTCTACGACACTCCCATAACTCGAACGGAGGCTATCCTCAGTCTCCCAAGTCGCCTCCTCGAGACTCCTCCTAGACCACTGGACGAGAAGAAGAGGAACCTCCTTGGTTCTCAACTTCTTGACTCGACGGTCAAGCACCCTAACTAGGCTATCTACATAGGTGTGATCGGGCTCTATCCGAAGATCGAAATGGTCAAGGATATGGCTCGGGTTGGGGACATATCACCGAAGCTAGGACACATAAAACACATCGTGCACTCCGGCTAACGATGGGGGTAGGGCTAAACGGTACGCGACCTCGTCGACCCTATCGAGAATCTCAAACGGTCCCACAAATCTAGGGCTCAGCTTGCCCTTGATGCCAAAGCGACGAACTCCTCTAGTCGGTGACACTCTAAGCCATACATGCGATCCAACCTCAAACTTGATCTCCGTCCGTCTGCGATCCGCATACTTCTTCTGCCGGTCCTGAGCGACCCTCATATGCTCCCGTATGCGTCCGACCTAGTCGACGGTCTCTCGAACCATCTCCGGCAACGAAGCTGTGGTGTCAGCGGGCTCGTCCCAACATATTGGCGACTTGCAGTGCCTCCCATACAATGCCTCATATGGTGCCATCTCGATCGACGAATGGTTGTTGTTTTTGTACGAGAACTCGACCAACGGTAAGAATCTGACCCAACGGTCGCCCCACTCCAACATGCAGGATCTCAAAATATCCTCCAGAGTTTGGATCGTCCGCTCACTCTGTCCGTCCGTCTGCGGGTTATAAGCAGTGCTGAAATGCAAACGAGTCCCCAAAGCATCATGAATCTGCTGCCAGAACCTCGATGTGAAACGGCTATCTCTGTCGAAAACTATCCTCTCGGGAACCCCGTTGAGTCTCACAATCTGTCGGATGAACTCGCCTTCTAGTCTCGAAATCGGCCATGTCTCCTGGATGGCAATGAAATGGGCCAACTTGGTTAGTCTGTCGACCATGACCCAAATAGCATCGAACCCTCTGACATCTCTCCTCAACCCAGTGACGAAATCCATGGAGATATCTGTCCACTTCCACTCGGGAACTGGAAGCGATCTGACCAAGCCACACGACCTCTGATGCTCAATCCTGACCTGTTGACAAATCTGACATCTGGCGACGAAATCTGTAATATCTTCTCGCATCCTCTGCCACCAGTAGGATCTCCTCAAGTCTTGGTACATCTTATTCGTCCCTAGATGGACCGAATAAGGGGTGGTATGGGCCTCCTGCATAATCCTTTGCCTCAGATCTAACGTAGAGGGTACTACCACTCTGCTCTGAAAAGTCAGCAATCCATTGGCTCTCTCCATAAGCTCTCCAACTCGTCCCTGTGCCATCCGCTCTCTCAGTGCTGCCACCTCAGGGCAATCTGCCTGACCTCTACGAATCTCATCTGTCAGCTCTGAGTGAATCTCGAGGAAGGATAGCTGACCCCTCTCTTGCTGAATCCACACCTCTATGCCAGATGACATCAACTCTGCTTGTAATCTACGCTGCGCTATCAATCTGGCCACAGCCACCTCCTGATGAGTCTTCTGACTGATCGCATCGGCCACCACATTGGCCTTCCCGGGATGATAGATGATCTCCAAATCATAATCCTTCAGGAGCTCTAACCAGTGTCTCTGTCTCATGTTGAGCTCCTTCTGGGTGAAGATGTACTTCAAGCTCTTGTGATCCTTCATCACCTTGTATGAGGTACCATACAGATAGTGTCTCTGGATCTTTAGAGCATGCACTACAGCTGCCAGCTCAAGATCATGTGTGGGGTAAGTCTCCTCTCCAGGCTTCAACTAGCGTGAAGCATAAGCAATAACTCGATCCCTCTGGTGCAGAACGCAACCCAAACCAGCTCACGATGCATCTGTATAGATCGCGAAGTCCTCGGTCCCATCAGGTAGAGCAAGGAGAAGCTCGAAACTGGCCTGACAATCCTCACTCCAAACGAAAGGTACGTCCTTCCGTGTCAGTTGTGTCATCGGTCGAGCGATCCTCGAGAAGTCCTGAACAAAGCGACGGTAGTAGTTGGCCAATCCTAGGAAGGAACGGATGTCTCGGACGTTCTTGGGCACCTCCCAAGCAACGATAGCATCAATCTTCGTTGGATCCACGGTGACTCGAGCTGCTAAGATCACATGACCTAAAAAGGTCACCTCGGGAATCCAAAACTCACACTTGTTGTACTTGCCGAACAGCTGATGCCTCCTCAAAGTCTCCGGAACAATACTCAGATGCTGCTCATGCTCCTCGTGGCTCCGCGAGTATACTAGGATATCATCGATAAATACCACGATAAATCTGTCCAGATAGTCTATGAACACCCTGTTCATAAGCTCCATGAAGGCTGCTAGCACGTTGGTCAGCCCAAAAGGCATGACCACAAACTCATAGTGCTCATACCGCGTCCTAAAGGCGGTATTCTGGATGTCCTCTGATCGCACTCTGAGCTGATGATATCCCAATCTCAAGTCGATCTTCGAAAAGATCACTGCACCCTAAAACTGGTCCATCAGGTCGTCAATCCTCGGAAGCGTGTAATGGTTCTTCACCGTCGCCCGGTTCAGCTCGCGGTAATCGATGCACAACCTCAACGAACCATCCTTCTTCTTGACGAACAGCACCGAAGCTCCCCTGGCGTTGCACTCGGACGAATGTAGCCCTTCTCGGCTAACTCCTCAAGCTGAGCCTTAAGCTCGGCCATCTTTGTGGGAGTCATCCTGTAGGGTACTCGAGAAATGGGCCTGGTGCCGGCTCCAACTCGATAGCGAAGTCGACCTCTCTCTGCGGGGGTAATCCTGGTAACTCATCGGGGAATACATCGGTGAAGTCTCGAACAATGGGTACCTCAGACATGATGGGTCGGCCTCCATCCACCTCCAAAGCATAACACCAATATCCCGTACAACCCTGGTCAAGAAGTCTCGCTGCTCGAACTGTGCTAATCAGTGCCCCATTCCTTTTGGGGTCACTACCCCAAACCTGGTGCTCGGTGCCATCCTCTGCTAGAATTGACACGGTCCTCGTCCGCAAGTCGATGAACGCCCCATAGTGGTCCATGAAATCCATCCCAAGAATCAAGTCGTGGGTCCTCAAGGCCATCACGATCAGATCGACGGGCCCCTCTCGCTCTCCTATACGAATGGGGCAACCTAGGATCTCACGACTCGTCCTAATACTAGCCCCATCCGGCATACCCATAGTCAGGGGCGAACCCCTCGTGTAGCTCAGGCTCAGCCTAGAGACGCACGACTCTGCTATGATGCAGTGTGTGGCACCCGTGTCAAAAAGAATACTAAAACAGTCATCTCGGATAAATATGGTACCTGAGGCACTCGGAGCGGATCGATCCTCAACTCTCATCTGGAAAACGCGGAGCGGTGGGGGCAATGTAGAACCAGAAGCTCCAGATGTCTGTCCTCTCCCATAACCTGACCCAGACGGTCCTGCGGAAGACGATCCTCTGCCTGTCCCGGGCCCAGATGGCCCACGGCCCCCTCTAGCTGAACCTCTGCCACATCCTCCGGGCCGACCTCTAACAGCTATACTGCCTCTCCTCTGCCCCGGGGAGTAAGTCAGAAGCGGGGGCTGGGGAGCAGCGGGAAGTCTCGGTGCGGGTGTAGCTGGTAGGGTCCTACCACCCTGGGGGCAATGTGCAGCTCTGTGTCCCATACCTCCACAAGTGTAACATCTGGTAGATCTATCAGGGCAATCTCTCTGGTAATGACCGGGCTCAGAACAACCATAGCATGTGATGCTCCAGACGCTAGCACATCGACGAGCCACTGGTGGTGCCGGGGGTGGCATAACTCTTGGCATCCCTCCTCTGAATCCTCCGCGGAAGGCTCCTCGGGAACTCACATCCCATCTCGTGTCAGCGGGCCTCGGCCTCTTCGCCTCAGGGCGAGAGGGGGCATACACAGTAGTAGTCAAGATCCTCTGCTGCTCATACATCATCACGACCTCCAGAAAGCGGTCAAACGGAACAGCTCCCAAACTAGATGTGTGTAGAAGAATCTCTGGCAGCAGCCTCATAGACAACAAGCAGATACGACTCTCATCAGTGGGACAGAGGTGAGCGCAGTAGATCAGCTCCCTCTTGAACTGGCGAATGACCTCTGATACAGGGCGGGATGGGTCGTAAGCAGCGCGCATGAAGGTGACCTCCCTAGCCATCTGTGTCCCTGGCGGACAATACTCCCGAAGCAACAGTGCTCGAAACTCCTCATAGCTCCACTATGCCTGGCCCGTCTTATAGATGGTCCAGCGAAGAAATGTGTCCTCTCGCAAAAGTCCTGCGGCCAACCTTTGACGCTCGGAAGTAGGAGCGCCGATGAAGTCAAATATGCTATCGATCTGTCGCAGCCATGCCTCGATGTCCGCCCCGTCCTCTCCCAAGAAGTGTGGTGGGCTGCAGAGTGCCAAAGATCGAACCCAGTCGATGTGCTTCTCAGGATGCACATCGACGGGGGCTGGTGCGACTGGCTGTCCAACGGGGATCTCTCTAGCCAGCTCAACTGGCTGCTCGACGGGGATCTGTATATCAGGTGTATCCGGTGGAGGATCTCCGACCAGCCCTCGTAGCATCTTGATCAACGTCGCCCTATTCATCTGTCTCAGTATCTCCTCTGGCTGGGGGGGCAGGAACCTCCGCACCCCCGAGATCCTGAACGTCATCATCTGTCCTGTCGGCCACAACTCGACGAGGTCGTCCTCTGCCCCTACGTGCTGGGCCCCCACGCCCGACGGTCCCACGTCGTGTATCGACCATGCTATATACCCAGAGTCATCACTCAGTATAGAAGCACTCAAGTATGATTACAATGATCTCCTTTGAGGGAGATCGCCCTCAGGCCCAATTGATATACATACACACATCAAGCTATCTAAGGTCGCTCTTCGAGGAGCGACTGACCGGAGGGGCAAATACCTCACGACCTCTACCTAATTCGCCACTCCAACCACCGTGGTGCAATTCCTTGGAGTATTCCAAGCCCATCTGTAAAGAGTAAGCTATGTTTTGCCTACCCTTTCCCGATCTACATCCAATAGGGATGGTCTAACGTCATTCTACCCACTCGATCCCCAATGTTTGATTTTACTCAATTTTAAGGCCAAGTTCTTATTAGATTCATTTGTGTTAGACATATTAAGTTCATTTTGCCCCTTGAAAACTCTTTCAAATCTTTTGAAATTCGTGGGCGGTTTTCAAAACATACACTCGACCCTTTGGTACCCAAATTGTCAAACCTGACTCTGATACCAACTTTGTAACGGCCCGGATATAGATACCCGAGTTACGTTTCGAAGGTTGGGTACCTTCGTTCGGATCTTGCAATTCAAGTACGGGTCGAGATTTTAAAACTCAAGATTAGTATTTTAAAGTGGGGATTTCGGACCCCAAAATAGCCGGAGGGCCACGTGGAATCTTCAAGCTGTCCTAAGGCTATGTCGCAGAAATTCGTTTGCAAACTGAGGTAAAGAGGAAGTAAAGTACAACTTGCCACGGCGAGGCCGGGTTAAAACCAAAACACAAATTCTGAAATTTTAAGGCCAAGTTACGGGGTTAGGCAGATTCTTTGCAAGCGCCCGGGGGTTTTCCCACGCCACAGAAACAAAGAGCAGTCATACATAAAAAAATGTGGTGCGAGCGGGATCAGACTGAGACCCCAACGCACCCTGTCCCGCAAGAAAACATACACATACGCTAATATAAAGATGATGCAGATGCGGAATTTAAATGACACTAACATGATCCTAACTTCAGTATGCAGAAAAGAACTGTAAAGGCGCCCAAAGAATGCCAAGTGGCATATCCCTCTCCTACCTCTGCACCCCTTTCCATGAATGGAGAGACTGGCCAGTTCGATGCTATAGCATATCATGTCTCATCATCATATCATAAATCACACTCATGCCTGATGGTGCTGGGCTATCATCATGCTCATATATCGACAACTGACTCATGGCACCCGATGAAGCTGGGCTACCCTATGACCCTAGCAAAACTCTAAGACTCACAGATAACGATCGTTCTGTTTTCAATCACAAAAAGTAACCGAATGCTCATTCATAAGTGCAATCCTAGCATGATACTACATGGCATGCTTTAATGCTTATGCAACACCTAGTATGTTATATATTCACAAGCAGGTATACTCTTTCGAGTCTGAGTAAGGCCATAAAGGAACTTACCTGAATAAGCCGAACAGCAAAAGACACGGTAGAAGCAGAGTCCAAGCAATATCAACAATCATCTAATATACAAGCGATAAAAGCGCCATAAGATACTATTCTACTATTTTAACACATGGAAACCTTTTCGCAAGCTAATCACAAAAGGAAAATAACTAGATTCCGAGAAATTATCTGAATACACAAATCTAATACTAATACTAACACTAACACTAACACTAACACTAACACTAACACTAACACTAACACTAACACTAACACTAACACTAATACTAATACTAATAGAATACGTAGCTAGATGATTTATACATATATATAACATATCCCCACACAACAACCCAAATCGGACGGTCCAGTCCATTAACCCAAACAAGGAAACCCAGAACCCAAACCCGAATGGAGGCAAAACAAGGTGGGGGTCCGGATTTGTAAGCCAGGCAAGGGAAAAGAAAGAAAGGGGATTCGGGTTTAATACAACCCGTTTGACGAATTAACCCGACCCAAGCCCATAAAATTAGGCCCAAAGAGAGGCTTCCCTCGTCTTCAACCTCTAGCCACAGCAGAGGAGGAGCGGAGAGCGACGGGGAAGGGAGGAAGGGGGAGCCCTGGCCTCCGGCGGCCCATTGGCCTCCGTTCTTCCACCACAAAGGTCGGAATAAGATTCCGTCCACCCACGACTCGAAGGAAACAAAACGACAGTAGGAGAAGGAGAGGAGAAGATTACCGAGCTCGAATCTCCACTCCGACGAGGCGCTCTGGGTGGCTTCTGGTGTAGCTAAGGGGAAGTGAATAGCTCCGGCCTAGGACGACGGGGAAGGAGGGTCAAAAGAGCGACAAATACACTAATCGAAGACAAGGGAAGAAGATTGAGAGGGATACCTTGTCGGCTTCAAAAACAGGGGAGGGAAGGGGCGGCGGCTCCGACGATGGCTCCTCCGTGTCCGTAAGGGGCCCTTCTGTGCCCAGGAAGGAAGAGAGATGAGTAAAGGATTCGTTTAGAGGCTAGAAACGAAGATGGGAGAGGGGAGGTGCTTTACCAAGGTTGAACCGAACAGAGGAGGGGAGAGACTTCAGCGGCACGGTGGCGTCTGAGCCTTCCCCTGAGCTCCGAAGATGGATGAAGGCATTTTTGGCTGCCTGGATGAGGATTTTGGAGTTGAAAAGGTGATTGCTTGGGGGTGAATTGCTACGGAAAAAGGGGGGCTTCCTGTGGGTTTTTCTTTCCTCCTGGGTTTAAGACAGAAGAGGAAATGCGGGATAGAGGGAGGGGTTCTGATGGAATGAGGGTGGAGTGAGAAAAGATGGGGGGTGTGTGGGTATGTATAGAGGAGCGATGCGGGGAGGGGGTGCAGAGATGGTGGGTGCAGAGATGGTGAGTGCAGAGATGGTGCAAGGAGGAGGTTGCAGGGGTGTGGTATGTGAAAGGGGAGGGGCTGTTACATTGCAGGGGAGGGGACCAATTGGTAGTAACAGAATGGGAGGGAAGGGGGGAGAGAGAGATATAGAGAGAGAGAGAGCAAAATTAATATAAAATTAATATAAAATAGATAAATAAGATGAAGGGTCCCACTCGCCTTACAAATTTGAATTTCCGACGCTCTATTTCCAATTTCCGCTCATAAACGGAAATTCCGACGCTAAGAATTTAAATCGAAATAAAATCATTTCGGATGATAAAATAAGTTTTAATCATTCTCGAATACTCAAGAGCATAATCCAATTCCGTCAAAATCCAGATTTTAAAATGATGTGGAATGTATTTAAAAAAATCGACCTAGTGTTCGAGGATGGGTTTTTATTCCATTTTTAATAAAATAATCATAGTCCAAGAAGTTTTAATTAAAATCATAATCATATAATATAAAATATATTTGGTCTTTACAACTTATTAAATCAATGAATTTTTTTTGTTACGAAAATCTATGCGGGACAAAACGTTGGTATCCCTTGGTCCCTACACTTGTATTCATATATTCTTACACGGTACGAGAAATTTTTTTAAATTTATATGATTTTCATTCAATGACTATAAAGAGCTTCGTTTACGAAAACTCAAAATCTTCTTCTCTCTTCTAACATGATCAAAATCATCGAGTTCTTATTGTTTCAATTTTGCTACAAGTCTACTATATAAGAAAATGCAAATGATTAGTCACTCAAAATGTTCTTTTTTTCTTCTAACTTGTTGTTTTTGGTGTGTATTACTAGTAGCATTTAAATTGGATATATGATTTTTTTTATTTATTTTCGAAGCCGGAAAGGGGGCTCAGCTCGAGGGCCAACAGATTGAGGTTAGCGTTTGTTAATGTCTGCATTCTTCAATATAGCTTATTGGATTTGGTCTCAATCTCTCTGAATTTGTGATGATGCACTCCATTTACATGTCAGTCATACCGTATTTACATGTCACTCTATACTATTTTACTTGTCACCCCTACAAACTTAAATATAAACAGAGCTATTATTGCCAACATCTGACAAGTAAAACTAAACTAATGGTATGTAAAAGTCTGTAAGTGACATGTAAACCAGATCGACAACTATTGTCAACTTGTCACCTGTGTTTTTTTTTCTTGCCACTAGTATGTTTTAGCCTGTAAGTGACATCTCACGCAGCAGAGCACCCATGATCCCCTTTTGTTCATCCTTTTGGCATCAAATGGCTCCGATTTGGCCTCCTTGTGCATATTATGAGCTTATGCTTTTGCATAAACATCAAACTGCCAAAGAAACTTAGTGCAAAAAGCCAAAAAGTAAAAGGGAACTGATCAAAGTGTTGCATAAATATTACCTGGTTCATCATGTGCTCTTCCTCAACAAGTTGTAATCCTGTCAAATAAAGTTACCTTAAGAAATATAGCAAAACAATGAAAATCAATTTTCCTTCTTCAACAAAGCATAAGGCACAGACTGGCGATAACGGTTATAAATATCAGAATAATTTTGATATAATTATGCACATTATGATACACCCTTTTTCACTAACTTAACAACTCCTAACTTCATAGATATCGAACAGTTCATTGTGCCAGATTTGAAGAAAGGATAGGGCATACCTTAATTTCTATGCACAAAATAAAATTTTGAAACACTGGCCAATTGGAAACAATCTCATGCTCCAACATCCATCAATCTTCATCCTTCTTCTCCACCTTTTCTTTTCTATTATGTAATTGAAACACAATGAAAAGATGCAACGAAGCCTTCGACCTACGTGAGTGGCTAGGGCTCCAATGGTGAAGGCGGAGAGGAGCGAGGTGGCCGGCGGGATTCAGGAGTCGGCAAAGTTCATGGCGATTGAGGGCCTGGCCGGCGACTTCATCTTCTTGCACTGTTCGACACCAACTTTGTGTTGGTGTCTGCAGCAACTTCGACTCTTCTGAGCAGAGAGGAGGAGAAGATTGCAACCCCCGCAGCCTTGCTAGGGCTCTAGTGGTGAAGGCGGAGAGAAGCGAGGAGGCCGGTGGGATTCGGGAGTCGGCGAAGTGGGCTAGGCCGACAGCAAGGCTGCAGGCGGCGGAGATGAGATCCGATCGAGATGCAGCGGGAGGGCGAGCTCAGGGTCGATGGAGATCGAAGCGGTGGCTCCCATGTGTACATGCATGTGCCCTGGGCGGATTTGAGCCTCACCAGCGCTGCTTCCACTCTCTCAGCCTCTTTTATCTTCTTCTCTCCAATTCCCTTTGGAGCCATCGGCGATTCGAGCCTCGCCGGCGCTGCTTCCACCCTCTCAGCCTCTCTTATCTTCTTCTCTCCAATTCCCTCTGAAGCCATCGGAGCCTGACACAATCTATTTTTCTCTCTCCTAAGCAACCGGTTAGCCAGTTTTGTTTTAACCGGTTGGCCTACAATTTTTTTGGACAGGTGTTAGCCTTTGCAAATATGTGGGCCGGCCTGTTAGTTCAGCAAACAAATTCGGATCGGGTGCTAATTAGTATAATTCCCTCTTTGACATTTTCATCTCTATTTTAGAGATTTTTTACCAAAACTGTTGGGCTTGCTCAAAGCCCAAATGTTGCAAGTATTAAACATCTTATCGTAAGAGAATTACAAAATGTTCCACTCATTTACTGAGAGAGAGAAAGCCTAACTTGTTCACATGTACCAAATAAAGGGGAGACCAATTTACACGGTGAAAATATCGCGGTTTACACGGTACCGCTCACGGTTTCAGAAACCGGGAGAATGTTTTTGCGACGGTTTAAAAACCGTCGCTATAAATCTATATTTTCTACTTTTACGTTGAGAGGTCACGGTTCTAAAACCGTGGGAAGCGTTCTGAGAAAATACGCTGCCATAAGGGATACAAATGGGGATTTATGGCGACGGTTTTGAAAACCGTCGCTATAAATAGTCTCACGGTTTCTAAATCCGTGACCACCCAATGGAGCGAGGCATATTTTCACGGTTTCTGAAACCGTGGCCGCCAATTACTCACGGTTTGAGAAACCGTGATCGCCACCGTGCCATTGGCGATAAATTAGCCGTGTCAAAAGCAATTCGGTAAATAAAAAAACATTGTTGACGAGTTGCTGCTTTCATGAAAATTTAGTCATCACATTTTAATACTGGTAGAAGCTCGCTATGATTAATGTTTAAAAAATAAAAGGGTATTTGCAAAAGTGGAGTAACACATTAAAACATTGATTAAATTTCAGGCATTAGGGAAGGGCAAATGCATACCTGAACTGGAGTTGCGTCAACTAACATCCCAACAACACCACCACCGACTACACGTCCATCTAGAGCTGCTAGAGAAATACTCATGCCACCTGTTTTGACTTGGTTACCACCACTTTCTGAGAGCAGGAAAGAACCAGTTAATGAAATAATCTCAAATCTCCCCTGGGAAACAAATGGCATTTCAAAAAAATCGAGTCAATAAATCTACTTGCGACAAAGAAAGGCTAAACAATAACAATTTCATTCAGTAAAACTAATTTTCGAAATGAAAAACAATTCGAGAGGCAGCCTCGCATCTCATTATTTAATATTACTTAACTGGACAGAAACCTTTTAAATACTCCCTCCATTCAAAAATACAAGTCATTTGACTTTTTAGCACGTTTTTAAAGAAGCTAAAAAATATATAAATATAAACTTTTTTATATAGTTTTTAACTTTTTAAAAAATGTGCTGAAAAGTCAAATGACTTATATTTTTGAACGGATGAATAGTTTCAAAGATGATATTTTTCTATTTTAATAGTGGTTTTCCTTAAACAAAAAAAGGAAAAAAACCCTAGCTTCAATGCATTGAACGTAACTTCTTAAAAAATGTGCTGAAATGTCAAATGAATTATATTTTTGAACGGAGGAATAGTTTCAAAGATGATATTTTTCTATTTTAATAGTGGTTTTCCTCAAACAAAAAAAGGAAATAAACCCTAGTTTCAATGCATTGAAAGTAGGGCTAATGCATTGAAAAAAAAAGGATATTCCAGCTCAGTACACCACAACTGGTGAAACCAATAGCAACATAAAACACATCACAATTTAAAGACTAATATGAACTAAAGAAATTGGAGAAGGCATGCAAGTAAAGAGAGGAAAATCCACAACCACTGGATACGCTACTCCATAATGCAGAAAGAAAGAGATTTTCTTGTAGAATGAATATGCATTAGGCACAAGATCAGACAAAGATAAAGTTGAAAAATTACGGTTTCTTATACTAAAGTTGGAGAAAACAAGAGACAAATACAAAGGTACAACTGTAGAAGCAACTCAATCGGTTATGAAAGAACTTGCATTTTCTATAACAAAAGTTTAAATTTCATCACACTCACTAATGCCAGAACTTGCATATATCAGGAACACGCATTACTAAAAACAGTGCTCAGGAAGTAGAAATACACATAATCTTCACATACCTCATATGTCACACTAGCATCACTAATAGCTGATTGACGAAGAGTTACATTGCAGATTGAACCATTTGCAGACATTATGCAAACAGTATGTTGTCCTTGCCGAGAGAATGCCACAATCTTTGATGCAATGTCCTGTAAACAAGGAGAGCAATGTGATAAGCTGTCAGCTTATGTGACAAACAAAATCAATGCACCTTCCTTTAAAAAATTATGGTGTAATGAATAAGTAAAACAGATGCCAAAAGCAATGTGTAAGAGTGCGGGTAACTATTCTTTTATTAAAATTCCAACAAATTTTCTTTCTTTGAAAACATTTTTATTGAAGAAATAACAAAACGAAGCTTAAGTTGATTAGTTAAGGTGTAATAAAAAAGTAAAACAAATGCCAAAAGCAAAAACAACTACAAACCCACAAACCAGTTTGCAATTTTTCAAGTGAAACTCTTCGTAAAAGCACATTTACTGACAAGAAGAAGAAAAAAATGTAATAACATTCTTTGTATATAAGAGAAGGTGAGCACTAGAGATTAGGGAACTAAGAGAGGATGTGTTGTAATGGTCATGCACAATGCTGGAAAGGTAAAGGGCTTAGCTTTAAATTGCCTCTGTGTGAATTCAATGAAAAATATGCTTCTTTTCCCACGTATGTGTTGTGCTTTCCATTTTGATTAACTCCTGAAGATTTCAGTTGGTTGTTACTTTTCCTTTAAAACCTGAATAGTATTTTCCACCTCTTGCTCAAGTTCATTTTGTATTCTATCTTGTGACTTGTTGTTACCACCTCTTTGTTAAGTGAGGATGTGCTACGACGATTAACATACTTCAAAAGGATTAATAAGCCCAAATGAACTAAAAATAATTGTTCTACTTATGATTTGCAACCACAAACAATGCAGATGGAACTGTACAATCAGAAGAAAGCCAATGTTTACAGTCACTTTGGTATTTCTATCCTTTTAGCCCAAATTACCAAAAGTACATATGGAAATAGATGAACAAAGAGACACAACGGTAAAACGCAAATCGGGACACTAGATGAACTAGGTAAGAGATGAAACAATGTGAGGGGTAATACTCAAATTAAAAAACTAACATATGGAATGATCACGAGTTCAAGGGTCCTAGAGAAACTTTCCCAAGCATTTGAGTTCATTAATTCTATTTTTGCTTCAATCATTTTTTTATTTGTCAAAATCATTTAACGACTCAAGGAATTTTGTTTTTTGATTGCAGACTTAAACCTTTATCATAATCCATCAAATTTAGTTTTGAATTATGATATAGCTGATGTTTCCATATTTAGGCACCATAATTGGTTCTGCTATCTAATCAGCATTTAAAAAAGCCCAACCAAGGTGCATTTAAAAAAATTTCCCTAGCATTTGAGTTCATTAATTCTTTTTTTGCTTCAATCATTTTTTTATTTGTCAAAATCATTTAACGACTCAAGAAATTTTGTTTTTTGATTGGAGACTTAAACCTTTATCATAATCCATCAAATTTAGTTTTGAATTATGATATGGCTGATGTTTCCATATTTAGGCACCATAATTGGTTCTGCTATCTAATCAACATTTAAAAAAGCCCAGCCAAGGTGCACTTAAGCCCGATTCGGCAGGGGTAGGGCCTGCCTTGGTCAAGGCACATCAAGGGTGGAAAGGCACACCCAAAGTGCATGAGGCGCAGCTTAAGCCCCAGGCGCCAAAAAGCTGCAGGCAATGGACTTTTCTATTTTTCTTTCTTATTTTGGTTAATCATGATATACCGCATATCTCAGTTGATTTTGGATACAATCTTTCCTTTTTTTTAATTTATTTAGACAATATTTTGTGGATTTTGTTGAAGATTTTAGCAACTTTCTTTCTTCATAAACATTCAGTCCTCCCTCCTGTTCTTCACGCCTCCTTTTCTCCCTTTGTTTCCCTCCTTCTTTCCCTCCTTTCTCTGCCCTTCTTCCTTTCAGTGTTGATGGAGTTGCTACTGATTTCTTTCTATTCTTTAATATCTTATGCTTTAGACTTATATTAATACTTTGTGATGCTTTAGACTTTGGCTTTTTACTTGCTTACTCCCTAAAACTTGGTTTTATTAGAAATATATGTTTTCAATCTGGTTTTAATTCATCGACGATGGGTTTTATATAGCATCAAACTTCAGTTTAAAGGTGTTTTGAGATGTTTTATGGAAAAGCCATCGCCTTTGCTTCTGAAACCTACTTAAGCTATAGGTTTGTTTTGTGGCCTTTTTTCGCCTCTAAAGATATCCCTCAAGTAGAAGTCAAGTCAGGATTTTCATTCCCACTGATCACAGGATCAGGGCTCTGATATCAAATGATTCTAAAATATTTACTGATTTCTTAATATCTCAGCATGCATTGAATAAATCTAGATAAATACAAAAAAACATATGCCAATGAAGCTTGCTTCTTTCTATAAAGTATTGGGAGATAAAGGTTTATCCTTGAGCAATCAGACAGATTGCAACTTAATGTTGAGTTCACGTAATATATAGCACAAAGAAAGTTAAAGGTTGTTCTTTTACATCTTTCTAATTATTTCCATCACTTCTCAAGTGGGAGAGCCAACAAGACACACAATCTGGACTGTTAGTAATAATAATTTACTGCAGCCACCACATAGAAGCCCACTATCAAGGAAGAAGGTAAAGAACTTGACAATCCACTATCTTTGACCTAAGTGTAACTTTAGAAGAACAAGCATTTTATCGTCCAATTTTTTCTATTAAAAGAAAAGATCTGAAAAACTATTAAGAGGGATAACTTTATAATCTCTAGCTATTTATTTGAACAAGGAACCTACTAAAAAAGAAAAGCAATTCTATCCAAGCTTGAATAGGCCCTCTTCATTGTAGCAGTATATAATGAGTTGAACTTCCAAACTTTAGCGCATTTATACCCTAATGTTACCTAGAAAGATCAAGCTAAACTCAGTGTTCTATTGTTCTGTCAGCCTTGCTCATACAAATAAATGGAGACTTCGAAAAAATCAATTCAAGCATGGAAACATTTGAGGCTCGTTTCACAATTCCAACAGGGATGATGAAGAGCCTGGATAAAATTGGAACTAATCATTTCAAGAATGGAATGGATGAAATGGGAAAATAGTTAGATGTCTACTATATAAAGCCCTACAGGTTCGTATCACAATCTTGTTTTATTAAACTGAAAACAAATCCATGTGTAACAACATGAGAAACATGAAAAGAAGGAATGGAAGTTGGTGCAAAATGGAAATGATAAGCCTCTTTGGCATCGATGCTTATGATTTTTTAGTAAACTTACACGGCTTAATATAACGGATTATAAGGATAACATGCTGATAAGGAAGCATCACAAAACATAATGTAAATGCAGCAATCAGACATGCATAAAGATATAGCAACAGTTCATGGATAAGTTTTCAAATATATGAAACAAATTTACTTTGACCATGAACTACATAATACATGAATCATGATATACAACAACCAAAAGAAAAGGAAACAAAAGTCTCCAAAAAATGATGCCAGCTTCTCATCAACCACAATTTAAAAAAAATGAAACAAATTTACTTTGAAACAAATTTACTTTGACCATGAACTACATAATACATGAATCATGATATACAACAACCAAAAGAAAAGGAAACAAAAGTCTCCAAAAAATGATGCCAGCTTCTCATCAACCACAATTTAAAAAAAATGAATTGCTTTAGTGCCAATCACTGAAGGAACCAACAAAAATGTATTTAGATCTTCTAACTAAATGACGATGTTTGCGAAGATAATTTTGCTTAACATGCAATCAGCTTCTTAGAGCATCTCCAATGGCTTCCCCATATTAGGTAATTTTAGGTTTTTAGAGAATTTTAAGCTTTTTTTAATCCAACAAATTCTCCTTCTCATTCTCCAAAATAGAGAGGTAAAATAAAGTAGAGAAACTTCTCCGAATCTACGACATTCTCCAAAACAAAATTCTTCCCCAAATCTTCAAAATGGGTTGGAGTAAAAATAATTTTGGAGAATTCGTCCTATTTGGAGAAATTTTGATGAAGTCATTGGAAATGGCCTTATAACTGCATAGATACCTACATTTATAAGGTTGCCACCACAAAGATGCGTAATTCAATCAACTTGTATCAATTTTTTTTATTCAAACATCATTAACTACTCAATCATAGCTGAATCTAATCTAAAAAATATATGCATCAAAAGGAAAAAATTTGTGACAACGACAAACTTCATAAAATAGGGGAAAACACAAGGCCTTTATTTTCACATGGCAAAAAATTGAAAACTAGCATGGAACACAAATTTGAACAATGAATTACCTCCCCGACTTTCACGAAAATAACATGCGGTGTAAAACCAACTCCGCAATTGCCTGCAGTGATCATCAATCTCTTCAAACTCATTCTTTTACAAAATGATCCAAAGCAAATGCAGAAGCTCAAAGAAAAAGATTTGAATTAAAAATTACCCAAGGCATCCAACTGCCTCTTCCCAGAACCAGGAGGTCTTCCACGGTGCTTCTTCGACGAAGAAGATGGAGCCTCAGACGAAGGGGTTCCACCACCCGAATCAGCCTGAACCAAATCAGTAGAAATAGGGGCAGGCGCCACCAATGGGTGAGTATTTTCTTGGCCTACCCCTCTTCTTCTTAGCAGGATTAGTCGCAAAGCCCCCACTATTACTAACATCGGTGCCACTAAAAAGGTGGGATTGATGGACTCAAGCGGAGACTTAGAATCCGGGGTTGATGTGCCCATAGAGTTGAAGGGGAAGCGGTTGTTGTGCAAGAAACCAGAGGAATTGTAGCCGATTATTTGAGGAGAGGTGTTGTTAGACATGTTGATGTTCTGGTGATAGGGGTGGTTGTAGGAATTTCCGGAGGAAAGCATCATACCCGGCGGCGGATGAGGCGGTGTTGATTGCGGCGGGTGTTGGGGAAGGTGGTGGTTGTGGTGGAGGTGGTGGTACGGCGGCGCTTGAGAGTTGTGGTCCATTGAAGCAAACCAACAATGGCTGCAACTTTTGGGGTTTTCCGTATGGATTCAAGAAACCTATTCTCTCTCTCTCTCAGGCGGAAGAGAAGAAACGAGACGAAGAAGAAAGTGTGAGAAAAGGGCTTCTTTTCAACAAGGAATTGATGGCCCTTTTATAGCACTCAACTCTAGACGCTACTCACTATAGACTTACTTGCATTTAATTTTACCTTAGATAAGATACTACAGAGTAATTAAACACGATTTCTGTTTAGCGCGGGCTTTTTTGCCGTTTAGCGCATGGCGCATGGTCGCAATGACTATTTGAGAAACGGTCGTTGGGACTTTTTTTTAAAAAAAAAAAACAACAACGTGGTCGCAATGACCAAGTGAGGATATGGTCGCAACGACCAAGTGAGGATATTGTCGTTGCGACCATACTTAAAATGGTCGTTGCGACCAATCTTGTTATGAAACACACATGATGGTCACAATGACCAAACCCTACATGGTCGTTGCGACCATCACTTAACATGGTCGTTGCGACCAGAAGCCCAGTGGTCACAACGACCAAAGCTCAGTTGGTCGTTGCGACCAGTTAGTACGTTTTAAAAAAAAACGAAAACGGCCTATATAACAGACGTGAGTATTCGAAAACCTAGACCTTGCGGTATTATCGATTGAGCATATAATTAAGTTGTAAACATGTCGAAAGAGAACGATGAGTTGAGTAAATGCCTTGAAGACATATCGCTAGAATTTGGACTCCAACAAGTATGTATCTCATCCTTGTTTACGTGTCGAATGTTAGACACTATAAAACTTTATTTTTCATCATTAATAAGTATTGATGATGTTTACATATTATGCATAATATAAAATTGCAATATTTGTTAGGGTTAATGAAATTTTGCATTGAGAATATAGCGTTGCAAACTTTTTTAAGGTTAAAAAGAATTAGGTTTAATGAAATTGCAATATTTTGTAGGGTTAGTGAAATATTAGTAGCGTTAATGAAATATCATGCCATTGAATATAAAATTACAAACTTTCATGAAATTGCATTAAATTTCAATCTTTTGTAGGGTTAGTGAAATATTAGGGTTCATGAAATTTTATGTTGTTGAGAATATAAACTTGCAAACTTTCATGAAATTTCATTATTTTTTAGGTTTAATGAAATGTTGTATTGAGATTGCATTATTTTTTGGGTTATTTATTAGGGTTAACTAATGGATTTTTTAGGGTTAATGAAATTTTGGATTGAGGTTTGCATTAATTTTTAGGGTTAATGAAATTTTATAGGGTTAATGAAATTTTGGATTGAGATTGCATTATTTTTTGGATTATTTATTAGGGTTAATGAAATTTTTTAGGGTTAATGAAATTTTGGATTGAGGTTTGCATTAATTTTTAGGGTAAATGAAATTTTTTAGGGTTAAAAGGAATTAGGGTTAATGAGATTGCATTATAATATATTTTGGATTTATTATAATAATGGGGTTAATGAAAAAAGTATATACCAAATTAATGTTATGAATTGAAATAATTGAGGATTAGATAGATATATAGATAGATAGGTAGATAGGTAGAAAGGTAGATAGGTAGGTAGGTAGGTAGGTAGGTAAGTAGGTAGGTAGGTAGGTAGATAGGTAGATATGTAGATAGGTAGATAGGTAGATGGATGGGTAGATAGGTAGATAGGTAGATGGATGGATAGATGGATGGATAGATAGATGGATAGATAGATGGATAGATAGATATTTATCTTTTAATAGTTAGATATAGGTATATCATGAATTTAATATTTCACCATTTACTTTCACTCTATCAATTTGTATATCGAGTCTGACACTTTACATTGTTTATTGTAAGGGGGACAACGAGGACACTGAATTATATATCAATTACAGTTTTCACACTATAGTGCCAAACAACACCCTGCTGCCAAGCCAGTCAACTGTCAGAGAGGAAACTAACGGGGCGCAACTCGTTCAACTGTCATCTGATTTGGGTACCCCATATGAAAGGACTTTGCCTGTCCCATCATCAATGCAAATGCAAATGGATCGAAATGAATCAGAGCAGATTGAAGTGCCCACGGAGCCTGTGTAGGTATGGTCAGCAGATTACACTGAACAGTTTACTACTAATAAAACATTCAAGAATAGGGAGGAAGCTATAGAATGGGTGAAGAAGAAGGGCAAAGAGAATCAGATGTGCATTGTCATCAGTCGTGTTGTCAAGAGTGATGCGACTACACTTGGGCGGACATGGATGTAGTGTGAGAGAGAAGGGTGGTACACACCTGTGAAAGATGACGTCCACAAACACGTGAATACAAAAAAATGTGGATGTCCATTCATGTTGAAAGTTTTAGAGAGTGAAAGGGGATGTTGGAAGGTGCAGATGATGGTAGGAGTTCACAACCACGAGGTACATAAGAGTTTGCATGGGCATGAGTTCGCCGGAAGGCCTACAACAGTAGAGCATGAGTTGATTAAGACCATGACCGTAAAGACCCGAAATTTTAAAATATTATTTTATGACTTATGATTAAAATTAAGTATTAAATTTCTGAGATTTCGAAAATTTTGAAAATCTCCGTCCTCGATCAAAATAATTTTTTTTTCTTCTTTTATTTGATTCAAATCAAATTCCGGCGTATATCCGATTTCAAAGAAATAAATGTTGTTTTGAACCTGTCAAGGCGAGTATGATAAATTTCACGGCCTAATTAAATTGAATCAAAATTGATTGAGTTGAATTTTGTTATTTATTGTGTGAAAATTTCCAAAACCTAGGAATGACGGTAAAGTTTTGTAATTTTTCCTAAACATTAAGCAAAACCTAGTTCCCTAGGTATATAAACTCCACTTCATGTTCACTCCCTCCTCAGTCCTCACTCCATCAGCCGCTCTCACTCACTCCCTCCTTCCCATGTCTCAGATCCGAACACCCGACCTCCAGCTTTCGAGCTCCACCCATGGCGCTGCCTCCCTCTCTCCACTACTCTCATGCTCTCTCTCGACATCTCTCGCTTGCCCTTCCCTGCCCACCAGATCTGAGTCGAGACCCCTCCGACGGCGACCTCGCTCGACCTCCATCTCTTCCTCCTGGTTCTCCTCATCCCTCCTGAGACTCGCGCCCTCTCGCTCTCACCGACGTTCGTAGCACCATCGGACACCACCCTCGTCGACCATGGCAGCTTCTTCCCCCTTGCTATCCCTTAGATCTCGCGCTCTCTATCTCTGTCGAACTCGCTCTCCCTGCTGCTATCCTCCCGCTCCCCCAGTCATCGTCAACGTCATCGCCGGCAGAGGAACCCCATGGTCGCCCTCCTCCTCGAAGCCACCCCCTGCAGATCTCTTGGTGTCCCCTCTCGTCGGATCTCCTTGGCACCACCACGAGGCGAGGCTTATTGGAGCTAGTTGAGGAGCCAAGCTGTGGCCGAGTTGCAAGGCGCAGCTCCTAGAATCAAGGATGCGAGTCGCCCCGACTTCGACGAACCGAAAACCTTCCCCGCCTAGCCCAGATTTCGAATTCCTTGCTTCATATTCAACATTGGGATTTGGGTAAATTCTTGGGCTTTGGGACCTTTATCGAGCAAATTTCTGAATTTGTGGATTAGTTGAGTGCCTTGAATTGTTGCTTATGTGCTACTTTTGTTCTCGTTTGCCATTGAAGAGATAAATTAAAGAATGTTTTATTCAATGATCGGAATTAATTTAAGGTGTTTATAAAGTGAAAACCAAATTGACTTGTTAAACTTGTTGGTTGAATGTTTTGTTTCGGTCAAATAAGCCAATAATCTTAGTTGACTTGTAATTGGTAGATTAATGGTGATTGGTTTTTAGTAAGTTAGGTATATATAGCGTAAATTCATTGGAAGGTTCATATAAACTTAATTGGGTTAGAAGCGATTGAAACACTTGTTACCTTAGTATAGAATTAATTAGCTTGACTTGATATATATATATATTTAGCTAGGTAATTCGTTTGACTAAGATCTATATATAACTGAGAGTTATGTTAGCTATAGATAAAATAGAAAATGAGATAGGATTCTTCACGTAGAGGCATACCTTTAAGTGTGAGTGTTTTATTTGAATGTCTTATGATTAATGTTCTTGGCAAGTAAAATTAGAATAGTGAGATATGTTCAAGCGTATTTGGTTATATAAAAGATGAGGAATGAGGTAGGACTCTCCTTATAGGAATCGGCCTTTAAAGTACGACTATTTCATTTGGATGTTGTTTATTGAATGAAATTGATTAGCAAGGCCTTCTAAGAGTTAGTCGAGACTTGGTTAAGCATGTAAGATATAAAAGACATATTGAGAACTTGTTATACTTGTAAGCTTGTTGTTATGCTTTTTGTTAAGTTAAGAAATTGGTTAATAATTTGAGTTAACTATTAAACATGAGTATAGATGAGTTGTTGGTTGTTATTTGCTTATAGAATTATATTTATTGACTAAATCTTTTTGGCTAGGGATAATAATCCTTTAAGTTATATATATATATATATATATATATATATATATATATATATATATATATATATATATATATATATATATATATATATATATATATATATTAATAAGATCTTATTGTGATAATGATAAGTTCTTACTAGGTTATTATCATGTGTTTAATAGCCAATACCTTGAGATATGATTTAATAACTTGTCTTGATAAGTAAAGTTGAGGTCTTAGATAAAGAGATACCTTGAGAACTTGTTATGTTTTAATCTTGCTTTTGTTGACTTCGAGCTTTCATTGATTGATTTAGTGATAATTGAATTCATAAAGGATTTTAGAAATGTCGACTTATCATAACTTAGTCCTTAAATATGAATGAATATATGGTACTTGAGAAAATGATTTGATAAAAGAGATTCTTTTCAAATTACCTTGGTTACTCGTTGAGCTTGATCTATTATGTGAGTTTTGATAAATAAGACTTGTTGATCCTTGGTTTTGAGAACTTGTGGTTTTGTTGAGTAATCAGGTATTTGATAATCGATGGTTACTTGAGAAAATGGTTGGGGAAAACCTGAACTTGAGATGAAGTAAGATGTTTGAGTGATGATATTGGTAAAACTTTGAGCTAAGTTTCATACTTGATGAAAACAAGGTTAATTGAGAATGATAGTCACGATGAGAATGCTAGATTACTTGAATAAGATATTATCTACTTAGTCTTGTGATGACTTGGAAACATGCTTGTGTGTTGATTAAATATGTATTGATGAGTTGTTCCGTGCTTATTACTTGCTAGTGTGATTGGATGATTATCTGAGTGGCTTGTTTCCCGATGGATGATTGTCTAAGTGGCTTGGTTGCTGATTAATTGGAAGTGAAGACTCCAGGTAAGTCCTCCGGGGCTTGCTCAAGTGATTGGACCTCATGCCTGATGTGTTATATAGTATGTAGGTGTTGCATATGCATAAAAGCATGTCATGTAGTATCATGTTAGGACTTGCACTTATGAATGAGCATCCCTATTCTTTATGCGTTTGAAACAGAACGGCCGTTATCTGTGATAGTCCTAGAGTCTTTGCTAGGGTCATAGGGTAGCCCAGCCCCATCGGGTGCCCCGAGTCTATCGAGTCGATATGAGCATGATGATAGCCCAGCACCATCGGGCATGTTTAATTTATGTTATGATGATGATACCGTGGGTGAGTGCACCACCACGAGGATATGCTATGCTATAGCAACGAACTGGCCAGTCTCTGCACTAACGGGAAGGGGTGCAGAGGTAGGAGAGGGATATGCCACTTGGCATTGTCTTGGGCCCTTTACAGTTTTTCCGCATATTATAACTGTCAAAGCATGCTTATGTGATTTAAATCTTGTACTGCATTAGTCATCCTTTATTCTAGGTATAGGCGTATTATATAACCTCAGCGAGGACTTCCGGTCTCGCATGAGTGGCTCGACCTTGACTTGTGGTATAGTTTCAGGTACCCGCTCCCTTTGCTTGCTGATTTGCTTCTATGGCGGGGTTTTCTCACGGGACGAGAGTGTTAAAAAGACTTCACCTATTCTGGCTTGACTTTACAAATGTTTTGGTTAAGTTGTCATTTAGAAACATGTTGTATTTATATTGATTTAAACTCGTTCTATCTCTTTTGAGTTTTGACTAGTTGAATTAGGACATGTTCTCGTTTTATCTCTTTTGACTGTCTCGAGGGTTTGAAATCCCCTTTTTCTTCATTAAATTCTTAAGACATAAACAGGGTTATAATTTGAAGTTAATAAATAAGCAGCTCGTACTTGGATTGCAAGATCTGGCAGAGGGATAATTCTTCCCTCTAAACGTAACCCGGAATTATAATCTGGGCCGTTACAAAGTTGGTATCAGAGCCAGGTTGTGCAATCCGAGTACAAATGAGTTGTAAAACAATTGGTGATTTTGAGTTTTGAAAAATAGAATGGCCCAAAGGTTTTCAAGAGTTTTTAAAGTTTTCAAAGGGGCAAAATGAATTTAATATGGATAACTAAGATAACCACCTTGAGAAGTGAGAATCGGGACTTGAACGGGTAGTCATGGCGATAGCTATCCCTTACGGATATAGATTGGGATTGGTAGAGACCACTAGCTTTATACCTTATGGATGAGCGTGAAAGACATATTTAGAATCTTGGTTGGGTAATTCGTAATTTGATTTTTTTTAGATAAGTAAATTTGGGGGAGAAGTTTGGTGACTCATGTGTGTTATTCTTGATGACTTGGTATGATATTTGTTTATATGAGTTTCCCTTGTTATGACATCTGACGTAATTCTTATAATATGCTTTGATCTTGTTATGCGTACTTGACAACTTGGATTGGATAATTGTTGTCATTCTTGATGCATTGACTTATACACATTTGTTTACTACATATATTACTTATGATGGAAATTGTTGGTGCCTTTTGGCCTTGGTTGATGAGGACATGAGATGAGATTATGAGGATTTACACTGTTATGACTGATGTTTCGTATTGGTTAGTGGAAGCTTATGAGCTCAGGCTTGAGAATCTTACTTTGGTTGATGGGAAAACTTATGGTTTGAGAATTGAGAAGTTATGTTTGTTGAATTGAGAGCCATGATATTTTGACCATAAGAGCTCATAGTGACTTGATATGAAATACTTATGAAATTCAGATTCTTGATATAAATTGTTGATTCTTTCTTAGCGATAATGTTTTCACAAAGTCGACACAAGTATTTTACAGGGACGCTTGTAAAGTACTTGGTCGAATCTAGTGAGGACATTGTGACGATTTTGTGATACTTGTACAAGTATTTCATGGGGACGCCTATGGAATACTTGTAGGTATCACAAAATGCATCGCTTATGTGCTTACTTGGGATGTTTTGACATGATATTGTTCTATGATCTTTTTAGTGATACCTTAGATGATGAATTCTAATGATATTGCTCTCTTAAGCGAAATTTGTTCAAAAGAGGGTCATGTGTGTACAACTCGACTAAAATGCATGTGAATCGATGAATAGACATGAATTGCTTATTCACAAAATAGGATTTATGTGATTGGTATGACATTGTCCCTCCTACCCTCGACGTGTTATCGTTCATATGTTGTGACTTTATGAGATTTTGTGGAGTTATGTCATGCACCTCTATCTTGTTTTATGAACGATGATGGTTAACTATGATGTATTGCCTATGTGGCTACTTGTCATCCTATAATTGTCTGACTTGTATGATTGATAACTTACATGTCTCTTATTCCAATAAGATGAATTCTTGCTTGTTTGTTTGGTTAGGGAAGGAGACTTGTACAACTTGGCCTTTATAGGTTGAAATGATGAATAGATGTAACTTGCTTAGTAATGAAGACAAGAATGATCTCTAAAACGTAGACTTTAAATCTTGATTAAAGGGTTTCCTCCTCTCTAAGGGAAGAGACTCTATATTCAAGCTAACTTGTTAATGGTGAGATTCGTTAAGATAGCAAGTTGACCTATTGATTGACTTCTTTGAATTATTGGTGAAGTTTTATTTACGATTTTTGAGAATCTCGATAAATTGCCATGATAACTCCTTGTCTCTTCAACACTCTTCTCTTGCCTTGCCGCTCTGGTTTCTTCTAAATTCCTTTCATGTTGGTCAACTATATTCCAAACCTATTGGGTCTAACTTGTTGCGAACTAGTATGTAAGTTAGAGTGTTGATTGTCTTGAGGGAGCACAGTACCAAAAAGGGGTCTTGATGAATGATTCTTAGGAATCTGTTGGATGTCCTATTTTGTACGGAGAGATCTTTTGAAATCTTTGTTCATTCGGGAAATTCGTTTGAAGGTTTTCCTTATGGTTGGTGTTTACCCAAAAGTATATTGTCTCCCTAAGAAATAACTAGGCTTCTTTTCAGAAGAGGGATGAAGTCAGTGGGATGAGTCGATGTTTCACTGGGAAATTTCTATTTGGTTATGATGATAGTCTTGTTGTGTTTCTATATTTTGATGTGTTATCGTGTGTATACTTGTTCTATTTGGATCTATGTTGATATGTATATCTATCATCTTGCACTTGATTCATCCATCCATTATACACATTATCTTAGGATCGTATCACACTCTATAGTACTTCTTTTGTGTTTCTCTCACATTATTATATGATTAGTTGGACTTCAGATGTATTGTCATGATAGCCCCTGTACATGTATATCATATGTTTATGTACCCGTGTCTTATTTGGTGTTACTAGTGTCATATAGGATTTATAACTTGTGAACTACCTGACCTTATTCCCCATCTATACTATTGTTCGTCACCCTTAATCACATATTCATGATAGTCTTCTCATTCTTCTTTTATTACTGTTTGTCCTTTTGGATGTTAAGAATGTTAGGTATAATTGAATTAGTATGTTGTGCCTGTATACCTCATCTGTATCACGCCTTTATTATTTCTATCGCGGGTTCATGTTAAACTTGTCATCTTTTTGTATGTTCTCGTCACATGAGCATTGATCTTTGTCTACTTATGCTTATTAAATGATGTTGATTTAGCTATGTTACGATTTTATGCCTTATGTGGTTAACGTCGTGTTTAGCTATGTACCTCTTATCATTGTCTCTTCTTAATCTGCGCTACAACTCTATGATTTTCATGCTTTAAGGACCTCACACGTCGCATGACCACCCACTACTGTAGCTATATAAATTTATGGGATGATCCTTGGATAAAGACAACGTGTTATTCTCTTGTAATATGCTACCCTTGGAAACTATTATTTGATTTTGACGGTAGCCACCCTTAAGCATCCATGACTTGATATGAGATTACATCTAGTTACTTGTAACATTTATGCCTTGTTGACATGTATGTGCACATCCTGACGTTGTGTAAATTGAGATAGTCGCTATTGTATCATGGTCGTATTACTTCCTCCTTACACATCTCTCATGCTCCTAGTAGGTTTTCGCATGATCATTTTGGCCTATTATGCATTGTTGTAATGTATGTCGTTACATGCTACCTATGTGCCCTCCTACTGTGTTGTGTGCTACTAGTACCCCTCATATGATCTCTACTTTCAAAGAAATGATTATTGAGTTTTATGCCCTAAGTGATTGACTACTATAACTACATGACCCATGATAGCTCGGCCGTGCCTTTTCCATCTATATCTTAGTTGGTATGCATATCTATGACATTATACTCTATATATCTATGCTTAGCCTCCATCGATTTAGACTTGCAACGTTCTTGATTATACTTCACATATATTCATGTTGTGTGGTTATATAATTGTTTTGACTTGTTGCGAATTGTCATGTTAGTGGTTAGACTATAGCTCTACATGTTTACATCTAGCCATATGTTGTTAAATACTAATTGGTAATTAAGTAGTTGAGAACATGATTATGCAATTATTGCACTCTCTATATTACTTATAGGATTCTCTCACGCATGTATTGAATCAATTTAGTAAATTCGGGTGATAGATTGTAGATCTGCCTTAAATGAGTGCAGTACCTTAATAGCATTTCTTTGTCATTATATGTGTGATATTCCTTATTAATGATGATTTGACTTGATGATAGTATGTCTATCGATAATGCTCTCATGATGATAGGTTGTTTATCTTGTACCTTGCCACATGAAATGACACTAGTGCTAGGATCGGATCATCATTGCCTCTTGAGATAGGTTCATGTTAGTGTGCAAAAAAAAATTAATTACAACATTGTGTGTTTATAACATGATGTGTTGCATGATGATTGAGTGATACGATCGTAACCTTAAGGGTTTCCCATGGGCATCGACGAAATTCTCACGTTCTTGTCTTACCAGATACTGTCCGAGTCTATCTTCGTGTCCAAGTTAGGCAAATTGTCCCTTAATATCTCTTTCCTTCAGTTATAACTTAGGTCTTGCGTCATCCTCGTATAATCTTCTGTGGTGTGATCAAGAGTGGGTCGTTTAGTTTGACCAGAGTGGCGCAGCGGAAACGTAGTGGATCAACCTGCTGACTTTTACGATGCTGATTTATGCTTTCCCTTCTGGGTGCACATATTATTTATGATGATTCTGTTCATCTCTAATAGATAAAATGAGCAACCTTCTGTGATTATATGGTGTGCTAATGATGTGATCTACTGATGATTAATTCTAACATAATGATATTTAAGATATGTTAATATTTGAGATTTATGTTGAGACTGATCATGAGAAATGAACTTAAGAAGTGGAATCTGGGACTAGCCCTTAGAGGTGGATAAACTGCTTGTTGAATCCTTGAAAATCTGGTTGACTGACATAGGAGGAGTTGACTCGAGTTTTCGAAATGTTTTGTTGCTCTTAAAAGGATTTTAGTCTCGAGGACGAGACTTGTTTTTAGAGGTGGATGATGTAAAGACCCGAAATTTTAAAATATTATTTTATGACTTATGATTAAAATTAAGTATTAAATTTCTGAGATTTCGAAAATTTTGAAAATCTCCGTCCTCGATCAAAATAATTTTTTTTTCTTCTTTTATTTGATTCAAATCAAATTCCGGCGTATATCCGATTTCAAAGAAATAAATGTTGTTTTGAACCTGTCAAGGCGAGTATGATAAATTTCACGGCCTAATTAAATTGAATCAAAATTGATTGAGTTGAATTTTGTTATTTATTGTGTGAAAATTTCCAAAACCTAGGAATGACGGTAAAGTTTTGTAATTTTTCCTAAACATTAAGCAAAACCTAGTTCCCTAGGTATATAAACTCCACTTCATGTTCACTCCCTCCTCAGTCCTCACTCCATCAGCCGCTCTCACTCACTCCCTCCTTCCCATGTCTCAGATCCGAACACCCGACCTCCAGCTTTCGAGCTCCACCCATGGCGCTGCCTCCCTCTCTCCACTACTCTCATGCTCTCTCTCGACATCTCTCGCTTGCCCTTCCCTGCCCACCAGATCTGAGTCGAGACCCCTCCGACGGCGACCTCGCTCGACCTCCATCTCTTCCTCCTGGTTCTCCTCATCCCTCCTCAGACTCGCGCCCTCTCGCTCTCACCGACGTTCGTAGCACCATCGGACACCACCCTCGTCGACCATGGCAGCTTCTTCCCCCTTGCTATCCCTTAGATCTCGCGCTCTCTATCTCTGTCGAACTCGCTCTCCCTGCTGCTATCCTCCCGCTCCCCCAGTCATCGTCAACGTCATCGCCGGCAGAGGAACCCCATGGCCGCCCTCCTCCTCGAAGCCACCCCCTGCAGATCTCTTGGTGTCCCCTCTCGTCGGATCTCCTTGGCACCACCACGAGGCGAGGCTTATTGGAGCTAGTTGAGGAGCCAAGCTGTGGCCGAGTTGCAAGGCGCAACTCCTAGAATCAAGGATGCGAGTCGCCCCGACTTCGACGAACCGAAAACCTTCCCCGCCTAGCCCAGATTTCGAATTCCTTGCTTCATATTCAACATTGGGATTTGGGTAAATTCTTGGGCTTTGGGACCTTTATCGAGCAAATTTCTGAATTTGTGGATTAGTTGAGTGCCTTGAATTGTTGCTTATGTGCTACTTTTGTTCTCGTTTGCCATTGAAGAGATAAATTAAAGAATGTTTTATTCAATGATCGGAATTAATTTAAGGTGTTTATAAAGTGAAAACCAAATTGACTTGTTAAACTTGTTGGTTGAATGTTTTGTTTCGGTCAAATAAGCCAATAATCTTAGTTGACTTGTAATTGGTAGATTAATGGTGATTGGTTTTTAGTAAGTTAGGTATATATAGCGTAAATTCATTGGAAGGTTCATATAAACTTAATTGGGTTAGAAGCGATTGAAACACTTGTTACCTTAGTATAGAATTAATTAGCTTGACTTGATATATATATATATATTTAGCTAGGTAATTCGTTTGACTAAGATCTATATATAACTGAGAGTTATGTTAGCTATAGATAAAATAGAAAATGAGATAGGATTCTTCACGTAGAGGCATACCTTTAAGTGTGAGTGTTTTATTTGAATGTCTTATGATTAATGTTCTTGGCAAGTAAAATTAGAATAGTGAGATATGTTCAAGCGTATATGGTTATATAAAAGGTGAGGAATGAGGTAGGACTCTCCTTATAGGAATCGGCCTTTAAAGTACGACTATTTCATTTGGATGTTGTTTATTGAATGAAATTGATTAGCAAGGCCTTCTAAGAGTTAGTCGAGACTTGGTTAAGCATGTAAGATATAAAAGACATATTGAGAACTTGTTATACTTGTAAGCTTGTTGTTATGCTTTTTGTTAAGTTAAGAAATTGGTTAATAATTTGAGTTAACTATTAAACATGAGTATAGATGAGTTGTTGGTTGTTATTTGCTTATAGAATTATATTTATTGACTAAATCTTTTTGGCTAGGGATAATAATCCTTTAAGTTATATATATATATATATATATTAATAAGATCTTATTGTGATAACGATAAGTTCTTACTAGGTTATTATCATGTGTTTAATAGCCAATACCTTGAGATATGATTTAATAACTTGTCTTGATAAGTAAAGTTGAGGTCTTAGATAAAGAGATACCTTGAGAACTTGTTATGTTTTAATCTTGCTTTTGTTGCCTTCGAGCTTTCATTGATTGATTTAGTGATAATTGAATTCATAAAGGATTTTAGAAATGTCGACTTATCATAACTTAGTCCTTAAATATGAATGAATATATGGTACTTGAGAAAATGATTTGATAAAAGAGATTCTTTTCAAATTACCTTGGTTACTCGTTGAGCTTGATCTATTATGTGAGTTTTGATAAATAAGACTTGTTGATCCTTGGTTTTGAGAACTTGTGGTTTTGTTGAGTAATCAGGTATTTGATAATCGATGGTTACTTGAGAAAATGGTTGGGGAAAACCTGAACTTGAGATGGAGTAAGATGTTTGAGTGATGATATTGGTAAAACTTTGAGCTAAGTTTCATACTTGATGAAAACAAGGTTAATTGAGAATGATAGTCACGATGAGAATGCTAGATTAGTCGAATAAGATATTATCTACTTAGTCTTGTGATGACTTGGAAACATGCTTGTGTGTTGATTAAATATGTATTGATGAGTTGTTCCGTGCTTATTACTTGCTAGTGTGATTGGATGATTATCTGAGTGGCTTGTTTCCCGATGGATGATTGTCTAAGTGGCTTGGTTGCTGATTAATTGGAAGTGAAGACTCCAGGTAAGTCCTCCGGGGCTTGCTCAAGTGATTGGACCTCATGCCTGATGTGTTATATAGTATGTAGGTGTTGCATATGCATAAAAGCATGTCATGTAGTATCATGTTAGGACTTGCACTTATGAATGAGCATCCCTATTCTTTATGCGTTTGAAACAGAACGGCCGTTATCTGTGATAGTCCTAGAGTCTTTGCTAGGGTCATAGGGTAGCCCAGCCCCATCGGGTGCCCTGAGTCTATCGAGTCGATATGAGCATGATGATAGCCCAGCACCATCGGGCATGTTTAATTTATGTTATGATGATGATACCGTGGGTGAGTGCACCACCACGAGGATATGCTATGCTATAGCAACGAACTGGCCAGTCTCTGCACTAACGGGAAGGGGTGCAGAGGTAGGAGAGGGATATGCCACTTGGCATTGTCTTGGGCCCTTTATAGTTTTTCCGCATATTATAACTGTCAAAGCATGCTTATGTGATTTAAATCTTGTACTGCATTAGTCATCCTTTATTCTAGGTATAGGCGTATTATATAACCTCAGCGAGGACTTCCGGTCTCGCATGAGTGGCTCGACCTTGACTTGTGGTATAGTTTCAGGTACCCGCTCCCTTTGCTTGCTGATTTGCTTCTATGGCGGGGTTTTCTCACGGGACGAGAGTGTTAAAAAGACTTCACCTATTCTGGCTTGACTTTACAAATGTTTTGGTTAAGTTGTCATTTAGAAACATGTTGTATTTATATTGATTTAAACTCGTTCTATCTCTTTTGAGTTTTGACTAGTTGAATTAGGACATGTTCTCGTTTTATCTCTTTTGACTGTCTCGAGGGTTTGAAATCCCCTTTTTCTTCATTAAATTCTTAAGACATAAACAGGGTTATAATTTGAAGTTAATAAATAAGCAGCTCGTACTTGGATTGCAAGATCTGGCAGAGGGATAATTCTTCCCTCTAAACGTAACCCGGAATTATAATCTGGGCCGTTACAATGACCGAAAGCCATGTGAAGCGAAGGAACATTTTGTTAGCCCTTCAAAAGAAGCCCGGGAATGTGACAAAACTAAAGCAAGTGTACAACTTAAGAGGCAGCCTTCGAAAGCAGGGTATGCAGGGGAGAAGCGTTCCGTAACAATTTTTTGGCAAGGCTATGGAGTTGAAGTATTTTGTGTGGAACAGAACATCGCCAGACTCAGCGGTTTTGAGTGACATTGTCTGGGCACATCCCGATTCTATCGCGCTCCTGAAGGCATTCCCTTATGTACTTGTGATGGATGCGACATACAAAGTGAACAGGTACAGTTCGTCAATCTTGTTTAAGTTTATGAGTCCATTGGACATTTCCATATTAGAGAGCTTCACATATCTATTTAACACACTACTATGTAAATAGGTACAATATGCCTTTCTTTGAAGTGATTGGCGTCACATATACGTAGAAGAACTACAACATAGCATGTGCTTTTATGAGCAGGGAAACTATTGAAAATTACTCGGGGGTTATGGGTGTCATAATTGAACTTCTCAACTTGGTCAGAAGGTCTCCTATTACCATAGCCACCGACAGAGAGCTCGCTTTGATTAATTCCATTACAGTTGTCTTTCCCTAGACAAAGCGAATCCTATGTTGGCGTCATGTGCAAAAAAACTTGGAGGACATAGCAAAGAAACTTACAAAAGACGTGAAGCTTGCAGATAGGTTTCTGAGAGACTGCATGTCTTTACTCTGGTCATGGACCGAAGAGCAGTACGTCAGCGGATTGAATCGACTACGTTCTAGCTGGAGAAATAGATCGGGGTTGGTGAACTACTTTGAGCGGCAGTGGTTAAGAAACTATAAAGAAAATCTTGTATCTGCTTGGACGGATAAGGTGTTCCATTTGGGAACCAGAAACACTAACAGGTATGATTGATTTTTGTACTTCAATTAGATTTCATATCTTGTTTCACATTATGCCTTTACTCCATGCGTACTTAATTCATTGCAGAGTCGAGGGTGGACATTCCACATTTAAGGAGTTCATGAATCCAAAGGGAGCAATGAGTCTTGAAACTATCTTCGACAGCATGCATGCATCTCTTCAGGTTCAAATAAGTGAAATTAAAGCATCGTTTGGGGAATCTCGACTCAAAGGGATGTCGTATGCAGCAACTGAAGATGTGTTTCGGTTACTGCAACATTTTGTTTCTCATAAGGCTGTAAAGTGACATATGGACTTCTATGCTACCACATAGTTGCGCATCATAAGAATTGTGATATTCCGATCTCCTTGTCAACGCCGCATCCTTTCTGGACACAACTTGATATCCCACTTCATGATACTCCAGACCAGCTTGATGATGATGCTACTCGAAAGTGCAGGGTCGCTAGATCGCTGATGGATGAGTTGTACTTCAACGACTTCCCAAAAGCTTATGCAGATGAACAGTATCGATGGGCGACAACAATGTATGGCATGCGTAACCCTCACCATACAAATCTGAAGGAACCACAAGTGATACAGACCAAGTGTCGCCCGCGAGAGAGCCTCAACAAACGTGACCTTTGTGGGTGGGAATACACTAATCTCCAACTGCAGAAGGCACAAAATGCACCACCACTGGGTCAAAAGTCTGCACTCAAGCTAGTGACTCCGATCAAGAGAACACGAGGCAGGCCCCCTAGCATCCACAATAAAGTAGCCCCAGCAGCGACACCTATTCAGACCTCGCCAGCCGGGTCAGATGAATGTACACCTGTGAAAAGGCGTCGAGGTAGACCTCCGTTGCCTAAGAAGTCATCCCCCGCTGTAATTGCAACGAAGATTGCAAATCCTACCGTAGTTGGTCTAGTTCAGGGTCCGCACATTGGTGTCATTCCATAATTCATGAACAAATATGTTATCGAGTCATATATAGTGGCACCTGATGGAATTTGTGGATTCAGAGTGATTGTGCATTCAGGAGGCCATGATGAAGAAGATTACTAGAAGATGATCAGACAAAGCATGCTTATGGAAGTACGACATCGTCCCCAGTTGTACACTCAGTGGTTAGGTGACGACGGCATCGCGAGGGTTACGGAAGCACTAACCTGGTTTGTCGATGGTGTGGTTGCTCCACCAGAGTTTTGGCTTGATGGCATGGATATGGGGTTGTTGGTTGCAACGACATTTTACAACATCTTTATTGTGTTCAATGGGTCAGAGGGGTGGACATTCCCTCCTCTAACGGTCCGACCCGATTTGGCGTATGAAGATTTGGGGATTATTATGATATGTTTGAAAGGCGAACATTTCAGTGGTGTAAGTACAACATTCATATGTATCCTTTTTTTAAGTTGTACGTGTTATCTGATCGGATTATGATATCCATTCTTTGTCTACGCAGATAATGTTACAACCTGATGCACCCCTGCCTCCTATCGCACTCATATGGTGTCGTAGTCGACAACAAAGCACTGCCGGCCTTGAATCCTTCCTCCGAGATCGGCTTGACGCATATTTGTATGAACGAGGTAATTGATGTGCGCGCAAATTGCCATATTTTCTATGCACATAAAAGTCCATTTTATCGTTTTTTGCATGCATATTAGTGGGAAAACATGGGATTAGTGTAGTTTACACTTAAATATCAAATATATGGGTCTGCACGAGTTTCTATGTGATTTCGCAGAAAACAGGATAAAAATGGACAGATTTGGAAGAGCGAAAAAAGAACTCGAAGTCTTCTGAAGAGGTCGAAATCGACTGGGGACCTCGACATCGAGTGCAGCAGAGACATAGGAATTAAGCAGGAAATAAAGCGGAGCATGTCGACACAGAGAGGTCGATATCGAGGATTGAAGGTCGATATTGATGTTGCCTGATGCGGGTCAAGGTGGCCTTCTGTGGGTCAAACAACGATCTTGATCCTGGTGACGACTTGAGGACGAGTCGATTTCAAATGGAGGAGAATGATGTCATCCTCAAGCGGTAGAAGAAGGCTCCACCTTGGGAGTTGTTGAAGAAACGACGTTAATTATTTTGTTATTTATATTTCTTGTTTTTAATATATTCTATTTTTAGTAACTCCTATGTTAGTTGGAGTCTAATTATAGAATTGCTTATTTTTAGTATTTCTTAGTTAGGTTAAATACGATGGTTAGGAGAGTCTATCCTTTAGACTTTCTTAATTATCATATTTTATTATTTTCTATATTAGGATTTTAGATTAAATTCAATTAGTTAGGATATACTTTGGCTTAGCTCTAAGGAAGCCAACCAAACCCCAGTTCTTAGACTATTTATATGCTTTCATTCATTTAATAAAAATCAGATTGAAATAGAATTGAAGAAACCCTTTGGCTAAAGGGTTCTTCGATTATCAATCCCAAAAAATTTGCATTCAAAACATCATATTGTTCTTCATCCTTTTAATCATCCAAACAAGTGCCTTTCGAAACCCTAACCCCAAACACAACCCAAAACACAATACACAAAATCTGCAGGAAAACCGTCGCAGAATAACCCTAGCGCAACCGTCGCTAAATTCCAAGAACCGTCGCCCCATCACTTGCAGCGGCCGCTGCATAGTTGCTGCCTCCCCGCCGCAACCGTCGCTGCAACCTTGGCTCCGTCGCTGCTGTGTCTTCTCCTCTTCCTTGGCCTTGTATTGTTCATTGTTGTTCCTTTGCTTCCGCTATCTTCACACTTTAAATACCTTCACTACACTTGTTCCAACTCAAGATAAATCAAAGCGTATTGCAAGATCGGGCCAACAACAAGTCGTTATTTTTTTATTCGAAGCCCACAGGCGAAGGATCGGGAATATCAACACATCATTGCCAGATCGAGCTAAATGATAGAAGTCGAGTGCTAGTCCCAGTAGGAGAAGGAGAGCTCGAGATAAAGTTTCACAAAGGTCGATATCGATGTTCATGGTCGATATCCATGTTGCCCAGGAGAGGAATCCGACTCAGATTTTGATAGAATTCTATCCGAAGCTTGCACGTCTATCCTAAAGTCGAGATTTCTTATCTTCAACATCAGAGCTATCATATGAGCTGATTTACCATAGGAGTTTTTAGTTTTTACTTTATTTAAGTTTTATCTTAGAGAATAAAGATAAAGTTTCAAGTCTTTGGATAGCAAAGTTCGACATCTATATCTAGACGCCATTAGGGCTGAGTTTAGGATCCAAGCAGATCCAATTACAGTAGTAACGAGTTAGAGAGAGAGAAGGCCGAGTAAGTTGGAGAGAAGCGAGAGCGGAGATTTTGGCTTGTTCGGTTGTACTTTCTTTCATAATTTAATTCAAAGTAGTTTTCTTTCAATGATGATGATGAGTTGCATGATGAGAAGCGAGTAGTCAACCCACTTCTAGGGTCGGGGTGAGCCCGACGATAACGATGTAGGGTAAGTGCATCAAAGGTATGACTTTTATGCGATTCCGTCTTCTATCCTATGCATGATCCTTTGCGAAAGTTAGGGAGATTCATTATTTGCATTATTGAAGTGAAAGCCACTCATATTGTGAACTTGGATTGCTCATGAATTGGATAGTAACTCTTAGGAACTATGCGAGAGCCTCTAATCACCTAAGTGTTGATAACGAAAGTTATTTGACGGAAAGGCATTAAATTTCATAACTTTAGCATAAACTTGCATTGTTATCATTGTGGCATGAAACCCCGACTTTGTAAGCTTTTAATTAATTGAATCCATATAAAAGTTTTAGTTTTGTTTCTGATCATCCTTCTTTACCATTCTACTTTCTTCGGACTCTTTTCCGATAATTGGTTACGAATTACAGTTTCTATGACAAACATCGGAATCGACTGTAAAGGTCGATATCGAGGTCTAACGTCGATATCGAGGTCCCACTCGACGTCGACTTTGCTGTTTTTGTCTTCTGCAGGAACTCTACTAGAAATCGACCAGAACTAAGGTCGATATCGACCAGACACATCGATATCGAGTGTCTTCTGAGGTCGAAAGCTTTGATGGTGAGTACAACAAGGGAAGCGCTGACATACCTCCTCGTGGATTCGATCCCGAATTACCCTACTACTACATTGGGAATGGATTCTTGTATTATTTGTTGGGACAGGGAGTTAGCCTAGTTGTGAATTGTTTATTTTAAATATTTGAATCCTACACTTTCCCTTAAAAAACAAATTGGCGCCGTTGCCGGGGAGGCAATCAATCGCCACCTAAGTTTTCTCACGATCTTTTTAAAGCTTATTTTGTAGGTTTATGCGACGTTCTGATCGCGGACCTATCCTGGAACCAATCAACGAGCCTGAACGTTTCTACCATCTTCGCAACAAAGCAATTCGCATCATGGCTGACAACGAGATGCAGGCTGAGACCATAGAGCGGTTGAGGAAGGAGATCGAGGATCACAACGCTACAATCGCTGCTGAGAGGGCCGCCGCTACTGCAGAGTGAGCCCGTGCTGATAGGGAAGAGGATGCGTGCAGACCAGCCCAAGAGCGGCTAAATTAGTATCCATAGACGGCAATGCAATACATGCATCCGCCGCTTCATGTTCCTGAATCCGTTATTTTAATTCCTCACTCCAATTATGAAATTAAAATTAACTTCCTATCTGAGATAAAAAGAAATACTTTTGAAGGAAGACCTAATGAATGCCCCCTGTAACGCATCTCTACTTTTATAGATTTATGTGAAACAGTTGCTGATGGAGTAAATTTAGAGTATGTGAGACTTAAATCTTTTCGATGGTCTTTGGCAGGGAAGGCATTACAATGGCTTGAGAGTTTGGCTCCACGCTCGCTGAGGACATGGGCGGAGGTGAAGGATGCATTCCTGAATAAGTTCTTTCCACCTTCTAAAACGGCGATGCTGCGGTAAAGGATCACGGCTTTCAAACAAAAGTCAGGTGAAACACTAGCACAGGCGTGGGAGCGATTTAAGGACTTGCTGAGATCATGCCCGACGCATGGGCAACTTCCATACGTAATCTAGGAGATATTCTACAACGCCCTTGATGCGCCGAATAAGGAGAGGATCAATTCATATACCTCCTATCGGTACATTGAGCTTACACCAACGGAGGCCTGGGTGACCATTGAGAGGCTCGTTGAACTTTGACAAAACTTATGGGGCTGCTGCAGCCTATTATGCAAGGCCTGCCCCATCAATGCCACTATATGAGCCTCCAAGGGAGATAGATCCTGATGTGCGACAACAATTCCACAGCGATCAGACACGCTGCCTTTAAAAGCAAGTCAGGTTCCTGAACAACAGTCAAACTTGTCAGGAATGTGGCTCAACAAGATATAACACTAGTGCCTGTCCACATACTGAGCAAGTATCCATGGCGAAACAACAAGAGGAGGTCAAGTAGACGAGAGGCTCCTATAGAGGGGGCAATCAACAATATTGGGGCGATCAAAGGTTCTATCAACAAAGGAATCCCCTACCATATAGAGCACCAGAGCACCCTGAGCGGGAAACAAGGAAAGATGACCTGGAAATCATTCTTGATGAGATGCGGAGGAACCATACTGAGTTCAAACAAGCCAACAACTCCGTCCATACTCAGCTGTAGGGCATCAATTCTAGGCTTGGGAAGATCGACGTTTGGAAGCGTAACATGGAGACTCAAATGAGTCAATTGGCGGAAGCAATACCCAAAGCGTCAGGATCATTCCCTGGATCCACTGTGCCCAACCAAAAGGGAAAAACCACTGGACACATTGCGGCAGTAAACCTAAGGAGTGGGCGTCAATTACAAACGCCCGAGCAAAAAGCGGAGGAAAAGGAGCCAGAACAGACAACGATATCGACCCCCTTGTCGATATCGACCACGGTGACGTCGAAATCGACCTTCCACTCGATATCGACCCTGATGCAGCGTCACCATAGAAATCGACTCCTCCAGTCGAATTCGACCCTACAGATGTCGATGTCGACCTAACTACAGTCGCGGGAAGGAAGAAGGTGTTGCCATTCCCAGCTAGAAAGATGATTAAGGACCCAGCGGAAAAGAAGTTCCAGCGGTTCGTAAAGATGCTCCAAGGACTTAATGTCTCTATACCATTCACAGAGGCACTTCACGAGATGCCATCCTATGTAAGGTTCCTTAAGGACATCTTGGGTAAGAAGCGATCGCTCTCTGAGATCGCAGAGGAGTGCAACAAGTTGGAATTACCACAAAAGCGGGCGGACCCAGGTAAGTTTTTTATTGCTATAGGTTTAGGTCAATTCAAATTTAATGTTTTAGTTGACTTGGGCGCTAGCGTTAGCATGATGCCACTAACCATATGGGACAAGGTAAAGATAGGTCCTCTGGAGCCCGTTGATGAAAGGTTATACATGGCCAACAATACGGTAGTGATTCCAACTGGGATAGTGACAGATGTGCCAGTATAAGTAGGTAAATTTTTTGTCCCTGCTGATTTCCTAGTTGTTGATATAGCGGAGGACCCTGCTTGTCCCATTATTTTAGGTAGGCCATTGTTAGCAACTGTCGATGCCAACACTAGTGTGAAGAAAGGATTGCTCTCATTCACAATTAGTGACGAGGTGATAGAGTATGCCTTCAACAAGACGGTGAATAATCAAGGGCTAATGGAGATAAAAGCCATCAATGGTGTCTACATTGCATGTGGAGAAGCCAAAGTAAGAAGTATGACACCGGAGGAGCTTGAGAAGAGGGCCATAGAAGCCCAAGTGGAGGAAGTTGTGGCAATCTTGAACGAAGGGGCCCAACCGAACATCGAAATCGACCCAGGTAAGTCGATATCGACTAATAATGTTCAAGATTATGTGCCAGGTCATAAGTATGGGGTCAACGGAGGAGGAAAAGAAACATCGAAATCGGGGTCTAAGGTCGATATCGACCATACCCAGCCGAAATCAACCCCCATTAAAGCTGAGGAGGGAGGAACAGACACCTCGATATCGATCTCTGAGGGTCGAAATCGACCTGATCATATCGAGCAGAAACTCTTAAAATCGACTGATCCTCCAAGAGTACAACAGAGGTCGATATCGACTTCTTAACATCGAAATCGACCTGAGTCACAGACTGAGAAGAAGGTAAGTCAAGGTACGGATTCCTCCTGTTCTATTACAATTAAAGTTCTATCATTATTTGGAAGAGGTGTGCCTTGGCATGTGCGCTTATGTAGGGTATCCGATGATGATTCAAGCCAATATGAGATAGGAGATAAAGTTTATGTTGCCAAATCTAAGGACCATTGGTTCCCTACAAGATTCAAGGATAAAAATTTGGGACCATTCACGGTGAATCAGATCCATCCAGGCGGAATGCAGCTGCGTGATAAGAAGGGAGTAATATTTGAGGCCCAAGCCACATGGGCTCTGCAGATGCCACCTTGAGAAGTGCAAAGGAAGAAGTCGGCCTAGCGACTTAAAAGTCTAGAGCATGTAACAAAGACTTAGTTTTGATTTTAGACAACTTTTACTTTGGTTTGAAACACTTTATTGTTTTTGCATATTTTGTTTTGTTTTGGTTTTATTTTTAACAAGTTGCAGGAAAGAGAAAAGCATACAGAAAAGACATCGAAATCGATGTCCAAGATCGACATCGACCTAAAGGTCGACTTAGATGGGCTTGTGGTCAAGGACGGATCACCCTGAAGCCTAAGCCAGAAAACGATGAGAAACATCGATATCGATGTTAAGATCGATATCGACCATGGCTGCTGTCTTATTCGACTCCTGAAATTTTTGACGTTTTAGTAAGTTTTCTTCTTAACCCTAGTTCTAATACAGTGAGGACACTGTAAATTTGAACTATGGGGTGGGGGAAAGGCTTACTTTCATATTCATACTTAGTTTAGATTTGCATATTTATCTTAATGCATACTTATTTTATATATTTCGAAAAAAAGGAAGAAAAATGACCCCCATCAAAAATTTGAAAAAAGAAAGAGTCATGGAAGTATAAAAAAAAGCTCTATGATGCAAAATTAGATTCATTAGAGATATAACATGAAATTGCCTCGTTAAGGGAAGTCCCAATGAAGTGCAAAAAGAAAAAAATAAAGGAGGTGAAAATTGAAGTTGCTTTTGACATGTGCATGATAAGATGATGGATGACTTTTTATGAAAATTCCATACAAGTGCTTACATATACAAGTTCATATCCTAGCCTTACCTATGCATATTTGCAAAAGTCACAAAGCCATATATGAGCCTTATCATGATAATTATTGCTCCACATATATACATATTGCCCATTTTATACCTTATACCCTGTCCGGGGACAAAGTTTGAGAATGGATGTCATTTTTGGAGTTATATGGAGTTGTGCATTATTTATGAAGTTGTTGGCAGGAATGAAAAAATTTATGAAATATGGAAAATTTAATGAGCGAGAAAAAATCCGATCACCTCAGGAGATAAAGGTAGGTCGACCCTGCTCGTTGAGATGTTAGTTCAACGACATGGGACACAAGGTGAGGAGTCCGAAGTACTAAGTATCCGGGACCATTCATGACACCCATGTTTGCGACTCGCAAGAAGGCAGTACTAAGGTTAGAGAGGTAAAAGCATTATATTGAATAAAAGTATTGAGCGAAGAGTGAAAGATGAGACATTATGAAGAAGGAATGTGGAATGTTTTGGAAAGAAAGTATGTTTCCCCGGATTTAATACCACATGGCCAAATATTAGCCCACCTTTAGCCTTTTACCAATCTACTTCTCACAAGCTTGCAAAAGTCCTCTTGATTATTAATGCTATGTCGCTAAAATTGTTTTTTTGCATATTACCTCCTTTTATGAGTATGAAATTGCTTTTATGCGCAGGCATGGACTTGGTTGACATAAGTACCTTATCGAGGATGGCAATTGATTGTAGGGACATATGAAAAATGAATCTATGATGTTGAGGGTTTACTTTATTCCCCTGAATGACCATTAAAAGTATTGCTTGGGGACAAGCAAGCTTAAGTATGGGGTGTTTGATGTGCGCGCAAATTGCCATATTTTCTATGCACATAAAAGTCCATTTTATCGTCTTTTACATGCATATTAGTGGGAAAACATGGGATTAGTGTATTTTACGCTTAAATATCAAATATATGGGTCTGCACGAGTTTCTATGTGATTTCGCAGAAAATAGGATAAAAATGGACAGATTTGGAAGATCGGAAAAAGAACTCGAAGTCTTCTAAAGAGGTCAAAATTGACTGGGGACCTCGACATCGAGTGCAGCCGAGACATAGGAATTAAGCAGGAAATGAAGCAGAGCATGTCGACACAAAGAGGTCGATATCAAGGATTGAAGGTCGATATCGATTTTGCCAGATCGAGCTAAATGATAGAAGTCGAGTGCTAGTCCGAGTAGGAGAAGGAGAGCTCGAGATAAAGTTTCACAGAGGTCGATATCAATGTTCATGGTCGATATCTATGTTGCCCAGCAGAAGAATCCGACTCAGATTTTGATAGAATTCTATCCGAAGCTTGCACGTCTATCCTAAAGTCGAGATTTCTTATCTTCAAAATCAGAGCTATCATATGAGCTGATTTACCATAGGAGTTTTTAGTTTTTACTTTATTTAAGTTTTATCTTAGAGAATAAAGATAAAGTTTCGAGTCTTTGGATAGCAAAGTTCGACATCTATATCTAGAGGCCATTAGGGCCGAGTTTAGGATCCAAGCAGATCCAATTACAGTAGTAACGAGTTAGAGAGAGAGAGAGAGAAGGCCAAGTAAGTTGGAGAGAAGCGAGAGTGGAGATTTTGGCTTGTTTGGTTGTACTTTCTTTCATAATTTAATTCAAAGTAGTTTTCTTTCAATGATGATGATGAGTTGCATGATGAGAAGCGAGTAGTCAACCCACTTCTAGGGTCGGGGTGAGCCCGACGATAACGATGTAGGGTAAGTGCATCAAAGGTATGATTTTTATGCGATTCCATCTTCTATCACATGCATGATCCTTTGCGAAAGTTAGGGAGATTCATTATTTGCATTATTGAAGCGAAAGTCACTCATATTGTGAACTTGAATTGCTCATGAATTGGATAGTAACTTTTAGGAACTATGCGAGAGCCTCTAATCACCTAAGTGTTGATAACGAAAGTTATTTGACGGAAAGGCATTAAATTTCATAACTTTAGCATGAACTTGCATTGTTATCGTTGTGGCATGAAACCCCGACTTTGTAAGCTTTTAATTAATTGAATCCATATAAAAGTTTTAGTTTTGTTTCTGATCATCCTTCTTTACCATTCTACTTTCTTCGGACTCTTTTCCGACAATTGGTTATGAATTACAGTTTCTGTGACAAACATCGAAATCGACTGTAAAGGTCGATATCGAGGTCTAACGTCGATATCGAGGTCCCACTCGACATCGACTTTGCTATTTTTGTCTTCTGCATGAACTCTACTAGAAATCGACCAGAACTGAGGTCGATATCGACCAGACACATCGATATCGAGTGTCTTCTGAGGTCGAAAGCTTTGATCGTGAGTACAACAAGGGAAGCGCTGACATACCTCCTCATGGATTCAATCCTGAATTACCCTACTACTACATTGGGAGGGGATTCTTGTATTATTTGTTGGGACAGGGAGTTAGCCTAGTTGTGAATTATTTATTTTAAATATTTGAATCCTACACTTTCCCTTAAACAACAGTGATGTCCAAAGGGAAAGAGATGATACTGTCATTAGTTGGGATTAGAAGGCTTTTACTTTGATAGTTTATGTTTATGTATATTGGCTTTTACTTATACTTTGATATTATACATTTGATATTACACATTTGATATTATACTTTGATATTATACATTTGATATTATACTTTGATAGTTTATGGCTTTTACTTATACTTTGATATTATACATTTGATATTATACATATGTTTATTTATATTGGCTTCCAACATTTGTCGATGGGCTTTTACTTTGATAGTTTATTTTTATGTTTATTTATATTGGCTTCCAATATTTGATATTATATGATTATTCATATTGACTTTCAATTTCGAAATACCCCTACCTAACTCCCATTATACTAAAGGTCGCAATGTCCATAGGTATGTCTTCAATTACGAAATAAATCATCTAAGACTACGACAAATAAACATAAAGGCTATGACAAATAATCATCTAAGTCTACCATAGATCGCGATGTCCATGTCACTCAAGATCCCCACCCCCAACCACCACTCGGTGGTGGGTTGTCATTCCATGACCCCCAGTCACCACTTGGTGGTGGGTTGTCATTCCATGATCCCCACCTCTCAGTAGATGTGTTGCTACCTTGTCCAACATCATAGGTGGAGCGACTCGGATACTCGTTCAAGCCCATATACCCTAGCTCGATCGCCGCGTACATCATGCTCTGGTGGACATCCTCAGGCACCCGCGACCTAGTATCCTCGGCAAACCATGGGGTGAGATGCTCAAGCGCCCGCTCCATATGCTGAAATTCATGCAACACATGACTAAGTATTGATAATATATTAAATGATAATAACGCAGAATAGAGCAATATGTAATTATGTATTGTTACCACTGATTCTTCAGAAGCTAGCGCGGAAGTAGGATGTATGAACTGATGTGTTCGCGGCTCGTACCATGAAGCATAATCGTCGGACACATCACAAGCATACCTACTCATAGGGCTGATCATGTCCATAGACATGGAGTGAATGTGGGCAAGAGTCCCAACCCACGCCCCAATCTCGTAGACCACCTTGTACTCTGTGTTCTTCACAACTCTCATAGAAATCGTGGGCTAGATGACGGCAGATGGCACTCCCTATTGGTGACCAAATCGCCTCGCGAATCCATCTGGCATATACGGCTCATTAATATCCAGACATGAGATTATGCCATGGAATCTATATGGCGTTGTAGCAGGGTTGTGAAAGTTAACATCCCCATACGACATCCAATCCACCTGTGTGCATTCATAGAGATCAAGTCATCTCATATCTGCTCAATCTACTTTATTCAAAACTGGGTGTACATTATCATTGAATATGAAAGATAAGCATACCTCATTCGGCTGCAGTCCATCCAACAACTTTCTGTAGTTAAGGTACGGAGGAGAAGGCAGAGTCGCATTTTTCCATTGGCATGTGAATGGCTCTGTGTCTCTATCCCAATCGCTCGATCTAGTAGGACAAAATCTTGGAAAATATGCATATATCCAAGCCTATTTTCATAAAAAATTATAATCAACATTCAAAATTTATAATAAAAAATTATGAAATATTGGAAATAAATGTTGATACGCACCTCGATGAGTGTAATTCAACCACACATCTGGCTGCAATCTCTATGAGATGCCTCTCCCAGCCAGTGGTACAAGAAGCTCACCTGGATGTGATCACGTAACAATGAGAGGTAAGATAGAAAAAGCATGTTCCGTTTCTTGTCAGTGAACAGGGTAGAACACATGAGGTAGAGGAGGAAGTAGGTTGCAATTGATTCAGCTGGCAGATATTCAGCATTGTCGTCCTCACATTGGCTAACCAGAAACTCATATGGGAACCCCCCGCCTCCCTATTTGGCGATCACTAAGCTTCTTCGCATCAATCTGCAACTCCTCCACCAGCTCTCACAACACGACCTTCGGATCCATATGATGTGAGACTACATCTCCAGCAATGTTGATCCCCAGCAGATAGTACATGTCATGCAATGTGATACTCATCTCTCCAAACGGCATATGAAACGAGTTCGTTTCTGGATGCCAACGCTCAACAAACGCATCCACATGACTTTCGTTATGTCTGCTATACATCGACGTTTGGAGATGTGTCAGACCACTGCTTGAAACGATATCTACCATGGCAGGTTCTCATCCAAAACCCACCTTGAAAGCTGTGTGGTACGAATATGAAGCTTCAATGGTTCCCGCTCCTATCGAAACATACATCAATCATAGATGATAACAATATCTATTTTATGAAATTTAACATGCACGTATACAATAAATAACGTTAATAAGATTTTACTAACCATCCCAGCCCAAATGGCATGAGCGATATGTCCCTCAAACCTCAAAAATAGATCCGGAATACGAGGACCTCCCAGAGTTGGACACGTCAGCAGTGTTGCTATCGTGGGACCTCCGTGTTGTTGCTGTGATAATGCATATCTTAGATAGGAATTATAGGCATTTTAGGATAGTTAGGTTGTATTTAGTGCATGATTTGGAGTTTAATTGCATCTTATGATTATTTTGGAAGAGTTCGGATTCTGCGCACAATTGTGGTTATTTTGTAGAGTTGGATTCGAATGTCACAGAAAGATGCAATGGACTTGGACTGGACAAAAAGAGCAAGCTGAAGAGAACATAGAAGCTGTCGATAGATGCAGCGGGTTCTGAAGTCGTCGTGGCATCCACAGGCGGCGACCGCTGCATACAGGCAGTGGCCGCCGCAAGCTCTCACGCAGCAGCACTGAGAATACACAGGCAGTGGTTGCCGGATCTGTGCAGCGACCGCCGCATGGCTTGTTAGCAACAATACGCTGCGTTTTAATTAGTGAACGGATGCTATTGTTTTTGGCCGACTTTTAGTTGGAAGGCCAACTTTAACCTAATTACGATTGAATTCATTTTTACGTTCATCAGACAATTAGAGAGATTGAGCGATGTCTTCCATGAGGAACTAAACTCATTTGTTCTATCTACGAATTGAAGATTTATTTGGATTGATTGTGAGTTTCTTAATCTCGTTCTTAATTCCTATATTGAATGTTTTAACTTCTTTGCGCTTATTGATTGATTGTTTTATTCTATCTTGTCTGGCCAACTTGTTATATCAATTCAATTGCTAGGGTTTTGTAGATTCCTAATTGCGAACCTTAACCTAAGTAGCAAACTTATTCCTTTAGGACTGATTGAACTAATTGGATAGGTAGGAAGTTGGATGTGTTGTTAAATCCCTCTTTAGGGAATGCAAATACCTTGGTTTATCTCTGAACTTAAAGCTATCGATTGGGTTAAATCCTTTTTTGAGGGACTGCTCATGAGATAAGGGTTTCTAGGACTGATTGGACTAGTAACTATATTATGTCAGGACAAGGACATTCATAGGAAACTTATAAGGACGAGAGGAAGTTACAATGATCGCTTCAACCAAATAAAGTGGATAATTGTAGGTAGAACTACTTCTCACTATTGTCTAAAACAAGTTCATTTAATTTTGCTTGCACCATTCCGCTTTGATTAAAGGCGGATCATTGTTGCATTCTCAAAAATCCCCCTTTGGTTACTCAATTGGCATCCGAAACACACTTGAATAACAAATTTCCCTGTGGGATCGACCTCTTGCTTATTGTTATACTAGTTATAAGTTTCAGTTATATTTTGACAGGATAACCGACAGGTTTTCCTCCCGTCAAATTTGGCGCCGTTGTCGGGGAATATTTAATTCTTTTTGTGTGTTTTTGTTGCTAATCTTGGTGTGGATCATCTTATATGGTCCATACCCATGCTGCTAATCCATCTTTGCTATTGTTTGATTCAAAGATCGAGAAAACCCTTTCTGCCTTAAGGCGAGAAACTCGTGATCGCTTTCACGAGTCATCTTTTAATCAAGGAGAAAGCACTGCAGAGATGGCTGACAATGCCAATCTTACTCTGAGGGAGCTTACTGCTTCTGACTTGGCACAACAACCCCTGGCAATCCAATTCCCTGCCCTCGGGGAAGGAGTGAATTTTGAGCTGAAATCCGGGGTAGTTCATCTGCTACCCAAGTTCCATGGGTTGAGTGGGGAAGATCCCCACAAGCATCTATCTGAATTTCATATTGTGGTGGTTGGGATGAAACCTGAGAATGTTACTGAGGAACAAATCAAGCTGAGGGTGTTTCCTTTCTCTCTAAAGGATGAGGCAAATGAGTGGTTCTTCTATCTACCACTTGGGGTATATATACTTGGGCCGAAATGAAGAGAGTCTTTTTGGAGAAGTACTTTCCTGCAACTAAGCTTAATGCCTTGAAAAGGGCAATCGGCAGTATTGAGCAACAGGCTACCGAGTCTATTCATGAGTATTTTCAGCGCTTTAAGACTCTGCGCTAGCTGCCCATGTCATGGCTTCTCTCAGAAAGATTTGGTTCTATTCTTGTTCAATAGGCTTACTGATGAGGAGCGCAAAACAGTGAATTCTTGTTATAGGGGAAAATGCTGAATAAGACACCAGCGACAGCCTGGGAGGTATTCAAGGAGCTCTTTGAGGGCTCAAGGCGGTTCAACAAGAGCACTCGTGCTAGGGGTGTACTTGCGATTAAGGCCCCAGTGGCTGCATTATAGACTGATATGGCTGAGATGAAAGAGATGATGAAAAAGCTGGTAATTGACAGAGCACCTCAGCAGTTGAAGGCATGTAGGCTCTGCAATGAATTTACCCATCCAATGGATATGTGCCCAATTCTGCAAGAACCCAACGCAGATGTGAATGTCGTTGGGAATTTTGCTCCACAAAGGCCTAGACAAGGCAACTTTGGTAATCCTAGCTACTTCAACAACAATAGCTACAATAGAGGTTATCAACAGGGTTATGGTTATGGCAACTACCAAGCCCCTTTCAATCCGCAAGAAGGGCCTCAGGCAAGGCCACAATAACAGTTTGACTCGCAACAAAGGGGTCAACCACATCCTCAAGGATCTACTGAGAGTCAATTGCAAGCCCTCACACAAAATTGTAATGAACCAGGCTCAACGCACAAAGAACTTAGAGATGCAAAATCAGAGCTTGGTGGCTCAAAATAAGAATGTGGAAAATCAAATGAGTCAAATCATTCAATTGCTAAGTGCGAAAGAGGCAAAAGCCTCAGCGAAGCTTCCATCGCAAATGATTGTCAATCCCAAGGAGAATGTCAGTGCAGTAACAGTGAGGAGTGGCAAGGAACTGATTGTCACACCACAAGTGGATGAGGAGATCGAAATTTTGGACGAAGAGGGAAAAGAGGCTCATTGCACAGTGCAGCGGCCGCCGCAAACAGGTAGCGGCCGCCGCCTGTTAACCCGCTGCATCACACCAGAGCAGCGGCCGCCACCAACAGGCAGCAGCCCGGAAGGACAGACGCAAGTTTGAGAATGATAAGGAAATCTTCGAAACGTTTAGTAAGTGCGAGGTAAACATTCCTTTACTCAATTTGATTAAGAGCATTCCTAGATATGCTAAATTTTTAAATGAGTTTTGCACTATCAAACGGAACCAGAAGCTCAAAGGTAAGCAAAACGTCAAGGTGAGTGAACATGTCACTATTGTATTTCAAAAGCGTTTGCTTGAGAAGTGTAGTGATCCTAGTATGTTTGCGATTCCATGTGTGATAGGTGAGACTAAATTTGACAAAGCCATGTTAGATTTAAGTGCATCTATTAATGTTCTAGCTTCTCATGTTTATCATGCTTTCGGGTTTGGACCTTTGAATGATACCAGGGTAGTGATTCAACTTGTTGATCGCTCTACTATTTACCCGAAAGGGATTGTTGAGGATGTCTTAGTCATGGTAGACAATTTATGTGCACCCGAAAGGGATTGTTGATCGCTCTACTATTCCATATGTGATAGGTGAGACAACTGGTTGATCGCTTTCGGGTTTGGACCTTTGAATGATACCAGGGTAGTGAGTCAACCTTGCACTTATGTGCCACCGAGGGAAGAACGCATTTAGCTAACCATGCCAAGCGAAAAGCTTCTCCCCTCTATCATCTAGGATCCTGGGATTGAGTTGAAACAACTCCCTAGTCACCTTAAGTATACTTTTCTTGGTGAGAATGATACTCTACCTATCATTATTTCTAACAAACTCACTTTTGAGCAGGAAGAGCGACGGGTGACTGTTCTGAGGGAGAACAAGGAGGCGTTAGGGTGGACGATTGCAGACATTAAGGGCATCAGTCCCACCTTGTGCATGCACATGATACTTCTAGAGGATGATTCCAAGTCTTCTAGGCAACCTCAGCGGACACTCAACCCACCAATGATGGAGGTGGTAAAGAAGAAGGTGTTGAAGCTCCTTCAAGCATGTATGATTTTCCCTATCTTTGACAGCAAGTGGGTGAGTCCTACTAAGGTTGTCCCTAAGAAAGGGGGTATCACCGTTGTTGAGAATCAGGATGGTGATTTGGTCCCTAGTAGGGTCTAAACTGGATGGAGGGTCTGTATTGATTATCGCAAACTAAATGCGGTAACTCGCAAGGACCACTTTCCTTTACCCTTTATTGATCAAATGCTTGAGCGCCTTGCTGGTCGCTCTTTCTATTGCTTCTTAGATGGCTACTCAGGTTATTTTCAAGTACCCATAACACCAGAGGATCAAAATAAGACGACATTTACTTGCCCCTTTGGCACTTTTGCATATCGCAGAATGCCTTTTGGGTTATGTAATGCACCGGGGACGTTCCAACGGTGTATGGTGAGCATATTTTCTGGGTATGTAGAGCACTTCATTGAGGTATTCATGGATGATTTCACTATGCATGGAGATGATTTTGATACTTTCTTGCATCATTTGTCGCTTATGCTTAGACGTTGTGTAGACACTAACTTAGTTTTTTCAATTCTGAAAAGTGTCATTTCATGGTTGAGCAAGGTATTGTTTTTGGTCATATTGTGTCTAGTAGGGGTCTTGAGGTGGATAAGGCAAAGATTGATGTCATTCAGTCTCTGCCCTACCCCACCAATGTGCATGAGATTTGCTCCTTTTTAGGCCATGCGGGGTTCTATAGTAGGTTTATTAAGGATTTTTCTAAGATTTCTGCACCTCTTTGTGACTTACTCAAGAAAGAAGTAGTTTTTGATTTTGATGACAGGTGTAGAGTAGCCTTTGATGAGCTCAAAGGTTGCCTGACAACCGCCCCTATAATCCAAGCGCCCATATGGTCACAACCCTTTGAGATTATGTGTGATGCTAGTGATTATGCATTGGGTGCTGTCTTGGGACAAAAGGAAGGAAGGAGCTCTCATGTCATCTATCATGCTTCCATGACTCTGAATGGAGCACAAAGGAACTACTCTACCACAGAGAAAGAGCTCCTGGCCGTGGTCTTTGCACTGGAGAAGTTTCGCTCCTATCTCCTAGGAGCTAAGGTAATTGTCTTCACTGATCACGCTGCTCTACATTATTTATTGACTAAAAAGGAAGAAAAGCCTAGATTGATTCAATGGATCTTACTCTTAAGCGAGTTTGATATCGAAATCAAATATAAGAAAGGTGCAGAGAACTTAGTGGCAGATCCCCTCAGCAGACTTATCCAAGGGGAAGACAAGTCGGACGATCAAAGACCCATCCATGGTGAGTTTCCTAATGACACTCTTTTTGTATTAACCAATGTTTCGTGTCGACAGCAACAGGGTGCAGCGGCCGCAGCAAAACAGGCACCAGCCGCCGCCAATAGGCAGCAGCTGCCGTCTGTTGACAATGTGGCCTCCTATGACTTGAATGCTAAGGTGAGCCCCGATGCTTATGAACTATTGATGGGTGTCCACACTCCTCTTCCGTTTGAATTTGGCAAGTATAATTAGGTGACCTTAATATAAGATAAGAACGTCGTTACCCACCGTTTATTTAAAGCATGATTTATCCTTATTCTTTCATGCTAATTGGTTAGATATGGAACATGTCCTTTTCTTTGGTGTTTCCATCCTTTATTTTATTTCCTTTCATTTCATTTGGCATCCATGTTACCTCTAAATAACATGGGTTATTTTGTGTTGCGTGATCACCTAGGATGTCTCAATAAAATAGTTAGTAATGTGAGAATTGTGTGTTACGATTGGAACTCAATTGAATCAAGATTAATTAAGTAAAATGTACGTACCAATGAATGCGAAGCAAAGTGAATGTAACGTGTGAAGTAATAAAAGTAATGGAAACAGGTTGGGGTTGCGAGAACCCGGTCTATAAAGGGTTTCATGAAACTAACACATTTTCGTAGAGAAATGTTACACTACCTCCGGTAGTAGGCTACTATCTACTAGTGAAAGCGGGGCCGGTATCATAGTATAAAAAATAGTGAGTGATGTAAAACATTCAACTTTTATTAAAGAGAAAATTTGGTTGAAGAGACCTTTAATAAAATCTAATTAGGTGATTATACCCATCCAAAATAAAATTGGCCGCTTTGGACCTCGTCCAAAATTAATTAGGCGCTTGTACCCCTGCCCTCACTCCATTCTCTTCCATCGTTCTCCTCTGAGACACGACACGCAAAATCTCCCCCTCTCTTATGCCATGGAGGCGATTTAGGAGTGAAGACGGATATAGAGATCTCCCTCTATTGGAGCTGCCATGGTGTTGAAGGGTTTATTTTCAACCAAATAAATTTATAAGATCGAAACCCCGCTATAGTATAGTAGGGTCAAGTTCGTTCGCAGGGAGAAAGTCAGTGACTCAATTTCAGTTACCAAAGAGCAAGAATAGCGAGGAGAGGTGACAAATGTAGAGATTTTTGGGGTTTTGTGGGCTGCTGGAATTTTTAGGAAATATCAATAATAATAAAAGTCTAGGGCATAAGGATCCCCACAACGATAATCATGCAAGCATTGCAATGAATCATATAAAAATTATGTTTTTATCTATTAAATAGGTCAACTTGCATCAACCCTAGCAAAGTAATCAAGTTATTTTCACAAATTAATAAACATTACTAATAATCTTAATTAGGTTATCAAACTTGCATTCAAAACCCTAATTACCATCCAATTCACAATTCAATCTTTCAATTCAATTGCGAAAAGGAATTTCCCCAATTTTCATTGAGTACTTAAGCATATAAAATAGATAAGAACCAATCAATTCATCAATTCATAGCAAAATTGCAAGCATAACTATCGTTGGGATCACCCCAACCCTAGAAAAGGCGACTACTCACGCATATTCATGGTGAATAACTCAAAATTCATGAAATAACTAAAAATAAGAAATTCAAATTGCATAAAAACCTGATAATAATGTCAACAATGCATCCCAAAAGCCTTACAAAACGTTCCACAACTTTCGCCGAAGAAATCGCTTCAAAAAGCTCTCAATTCCGCTCACAAACGCTCCTAAACGAGTGTTGAGAATTCTAACGTAGGCTGAAAATTGGTATGAAGAAGAGAGAGTCTTCCCAAACCCTAAAAATCCTCTCTTTACTTAATAGCCCCTAAACATAATTAGGAAATAACAAATATACGAATTTTATCTAAAGTCTATCTAAGGAAAATAGGTGAAAATAATTAAATCCGGATAAAAATAGGTGCCAGCGAGCCCGTACCGACCCTAGTCCACCTCGGTACCGAGCCCCCTTAGGGTCGGTATGACTACTGTTGCTCAGATTGGCTTGTTCTGTCAGATTATGCCTCGGTACCGACCCATGGGGGGTCGGTACAGGGTCGGTACAGCTCAGTTAAATGCCCATATCTCCTTTGTTTGAACTCCGATTGCTTCCGTTCGTTTTCCTATGCGCTCCTTATTCTTTTCCGCATCTTTTCTTACTTGAAAGTTTCTTCAAAAACAGCTTCAAAAATCCTGTAAATCACACAAATGCTAGTGAAGACATCTATTTCTTACGAAACATGAAAATCTATGCAAAAGATACTAAACCCAATGCATAACCAATGAAAAAGACTTATATTAACACTAAAGTATATGGAAAAATATGACTAAAAACATGCACATCAAAATACCCCATACTTAGACTTGCTTGTTCTCAAGCAATAACCGAACGCGAGTCTTTCATCCCACAAGCATACCTTTTTACGCACTAGCCTTTTCAATTTAGTGCAACATGAATAAAGTAGACAAACGTCCTAGCATGTACATGAGTGATCAAGTAGCCTGCATGCTTATCCATCCAACCTCACAGGGGAAAGTGTTTCACTCTCTCTCATGTGTTTAGGCTTTAAGAAAAACTCTCAACTCAAAATCAAATGCAAAAACTCTTAAATATTGAAACTTATATCACCAAATTCGCGACCAATTGATGCTAATGTAAACAAAAATTATCAGGATGTCTTTCGCTCAATGGAGAACTTCAAAGAAGTCTTCATTCGGCGGGGTTGTAATGGGGCTTGGTATGAAATAAAGGGCATGGTATTATTTGGCTATGTGGTGCTCAATAAAGTTAGGGAATCAAGACTCCTAAATCTTCAACACAACTCAACCAAACCATAACTCTCAATCATATAAATCAACCAAACTCATCAACATATCTCGTGAAGAACTCAACCCTTTTCCCAACTCTAGATACCTCTCAATAATATAACTCATGCACAAAAGAAAATAACGAAGAACTATTTGGCTCATGCACTTTATTCAACTACTAATAACTTAACCCCTTTTTTTCTCTCTTTTTTTTTTCTTCTCTTTTTTTTCTGAATTTTTTTTTCTTTGTTTTTTTTTTCTGATTTTTTTTTAGAACGAAAATAAAATAAAATAAAATAACAATAGTGCATTTATAATGTGAGCCAAATATTCTTTTACATAAATGTAGCAAGATAAAAAAATAAAACCCAACCCATGCTTCCATAAACTCAAAATTCTTCTCACTTGAACCCCAACATAAGCTCATTCTTTCCACTAAATCATTAATCCCACCAACTCTAAGTCTTAATTCCCAAATGGGGTCAGGCTCAATTCGGCTAGGAAATAATTTTGTGGAGCTTATATAATATATAAAGGTCTCAAGCTAATTATTGTCTTCAAGCAGAGATAATGTAGTTTAGGTAAAGAGGGGATAAAATTGGCTCAAAAGGTGCCTCCATCATTTAATTCTCATTCACATCAAATTTATATATATATTGGCATTGAAAAATAGATAACCATCGCAATACTCAGAGATAATATACATATGAAGAGTAAACTCACTCAAGAAAGCAAGGGATTTTTATGTTCTCCCTATAAGACCAAAATTCTCACTAGGTAAAAGTTTTGTTGGACTTCAGTCATGCCTAAGAACTTAGATCATACATGCTCAATTATGTCTACTTAACCGTATTATGCTATGAGATTTATATCATCACGTCGGCCATTATTTATCATCATAGGACATCTAAGTTAGGATATAAAGCTAAAACTAACACATAAAATAAACATGCATTTTTCTTTTCTCTTTTTTTTCGACATTTTTCTTCTTTTTTTATAGCTTAAAGCAAGACTAAGATAATTGAAATATGACTAAGGACTGAGAACTTAAAATGCAAAGATAATTGAAATATGACTAAGGACTTAGAACTTAAAATGCATAAGACTTAAACATGAATCCATAACATAATCCAAATAAAATGAAGTGCAGAACAACACATAAAAGAACAATTCTAAGAAATAATGACACATAAGTTTTCTGAATCCCCCACCCCATACTTAAAAATAGACAGTGTCCCCACTGTCAAAAGAAAATCAAAGTAAAAGGGAAAAAGACTCAGAAACTCACAAAAACAAGATGCAGAAGCTGGTGAAGAAATCAAGAAACTCTACTCAGAGGGCGGCGGCGGTGGGTATGGGTTCTGTGGGAAGAGAGATGATACCCAAGATGTAAAAGAGGACGCGCGTGCTTCCTGTTGGTCCATCCTCTCATTCAGGTGTGTAAACCCACCCCTCATTCCTTTCTGCAAGCTCTCCTGGCCTACTCGCAGATATTGCAGCTCGCGCATGATATCATCAAAAGAAGATTGCTGCGTAGAAGTCCTACTCGGACCAGCCTCATCAGAAAAGTAGTGGCCACTAGGCATAGCGTCATGATCCATGAATTCAGTATGCTCCGGCTGGTGAACCACTAAACCTAGTGTGTCCTCTGGATGGGGATACCTGGGCGGTCGCTGGCGTCTCAGAGGATCTCCTAAAATGACCTCTGAGATTGAACGATACTCCTCAGCCCAAGTGTTGCGCCAATTCGGTACATACAACAAGTCCAAGTTCCGCCTGAGATTCTCAACATCATAACCATGAACAGTAGAAATGTACCTATCCCTTTTCCTCGTGATCACCTTAGCACTTGTCAAATAAGCAATGTCTATAAGTTGAGTAGCCACAGACTTGTATCTGGTTAGATCAACTTGTAGGCGCTTGGCCAAAAGCACAATCATACCACCAAACCAAATCTCATCAGCGTTCTTCGTGTAATCTCTAACATGCGCAAGGAACTCATAACCCAAATTTAGGGGCGTCTCCATCTCGAATAACACCCCCCTTAAACAAGAAATTTCCATCCTTGTAGGCCTAGAAAGCTCTTTCTTTGCCCATATAGTGCTACCAAAAATCCTAAGGATAATGCGAAAACGAGGGTTCGCGATATCCTTACCTGGAAGAGCTCTTTCAGGCCATCTGGTCATGCCGGTGATCAGTTTCCATGTATCCAAAGCCCTGCAGCTGACGACGTTGTATGGCTCTACAGGGTTGGGGAATCCCAACAGAGCGTTGAACTGCTGCAAGGTGAATGTGCGCATCTCATTCCCTAGCTAGAATGTAATAGGGCCCTCAAAATCCGGCCCATTGATGTCCGTCTGCAGAGTAGCCACGAACTCAGCAACGAGGGCCGGGTAGAAGCGCGGGACAGGATCCAGTAGACACGTGGCGCCCAAATAGGAAAAGGCCTCCACTATGTCATCCTGTATTCCCAGGCTCTCTCCATCTATAGGGTCATACCACCGAGCCCGAAGCTTGTGGTTCTTAAGGATGTCCTTGTACTCCTTCTTCTGACGGCCGTCGTATATGATCACATCATCCAATGTAACCGTAGAAGATGACTCCCTAACCCTCTTGCTCTTAGAACGGAACATATTCCTGAAACAAAGAAAAGAAACTCAAGCTAAATATCTTTCTATAATCATAAAACCAAGTTAAATATGATCAAGCTATACATACCTACATATCCGAGTAGACACAAAAGAAATAAGATGCACTAAATAAATCCTATAAGCATATAAAGCATGTGCAAATATAAAACCACATAACCATAAGTGCATTCTTGAAAATATCAAATGAACTCAATTGCACACAAACTCACCACCATATAGAAATAATATAATGCACTACTTATATATAAAACATATGCTCAACCTAGACTATATGAAAAGGGGAAACAATATATATATATAATGTAATATCATGTAGAGAGATAAGGCATCCCCTAATCATACAACAATATACCCAAGAAAAGTAATATAAGTAATGCACAACTCATTATATACAAATCAACCGTCACAACCCCATACTTAAGTTCAAAACAAGTCAAATAAATATGCAATGGATATATAACTTGCTCGCAATTGCCAAATCACGTAAAGAGATAAATTTTATGCTAAAACAGAAGAAATGAATCATCCTAAAGCATAAAAATCAAATCAAAATCAAAACTCGAAACAAATCGCAAGAAAAGCATAATATCCAATTGGCTCACAATCCATAAGCAATTTGACAATGCTATGAACACGAAAGATGCTCCAAATTAACCCAAAAACACAACCACATCATCAATTTTGACTAATTCGACTTTCGGCAAAAAAGCCCCAAATTCCGCTTCTAAATCAAACCCTAGGTTTTCAATCTCAACCCAAATCATCAAATCAATCCAAACAATTCAAATAAACAAGTTTAGGGTAAGAAATTATACCAATGTTGAGGAGAAAGAGGAAGAAAAATTGGGATTTTGAAGGTATAACGAAGCAAAAAGGTCGAACAGCGCTGCTGGGAAAAAGTGGCTCGGTGGTGGCTCGGTTGGACTCGAACCAGGGTGGATCAGGGGTCAGGGGGTGCGCACAGGGGTGTGGGTGCCAGCTGGGGTGGTGGTGTGGCCGGAGGGAGGCTGAGGTGGTTGTGGTAGGCGAAGAGAGAAGTCGGGCTGGGCGTGGGTTATCGAAACCGAGGGTAGGGGTGTGGGTAACGGGGGCTCGGTGTAGGCTGCTGGGGCTCGAACCGGGGTGCAGCTGGGCTCAGAGGGTGCGCCAAGGAGGGAGGATTCGAGCGGCGGTGGTGGCTTGGCCGGAGGTGGCTCGGGCTGGTGGTGGGTGGCTTCGGAAGAGGGAGGGGCTGGTGGTGGGTGGCTTCGGAACCGGGGCTGGGCTGGTGAAACGAGGGCAGGTAAGAAAGAAAAGGAAAAGAGGGAAGGAAAGAAAAAAAAAAGAAAAAAAAAGAAAGAAAGAAAAAAGGAAAGAAAAAAAAGAAAAGAAAGAAAAAAGAAGAAAAGAAAAAGGTAAAATAAAACTTAAATTTTAATTAATTTTTTTTTATTTCGATTTTCTGTTTTTTTTTCTGGTAGGGGGTCGGTACCGAGGGAGGGGGGTCGGTACGGCCTCGGTATGCCTACTGGAATTTCTCGGTTTTCCGAGATTCACTTACCTGTCCGTCAGAAGGGTCGGTACCGACCCTAGGGGCCTCGGTATGCCCTCGGTACAGCTACTGGAATTTCTCGGTTTTCCGATTTTCGCCCGTTTTCGCAGTGGTTCCCTCCTAAGACCTGCATGGTTAGTGCAATACGCTCCACCCCAACTATCCTACCTATCCTAAAATTTAAAAACTAAAAATAAAACTTAGAAAGAAAAAGAAATAAAGCGGGTTGCCTCCCGTAAGCGCTACCTTTAACGTCGTTAGCTTGACGTGGTTACCTCATCTTCATTCCAATGCTGTAAGAGCCCAAGTAACTCTTATTTCTTCCTCCGGATCCACTCTATCATAGTATTTCTTGAGTCGGTGACCATTGACCTTGAATATGGCTCCTTCTTCATCAACTAGATCCACCGCTCCATGGGGATAGATATGATGAACAATGAATGGCCCACTCCATCTCGATCTAAGCTTCTCTGGAAACAATCGCAATCTAGAATTAAAAAGAAGAACTTTATCACCTACCTCATAGGTCTTTGGGACCAACTTCTTTTCGTGCCACTTCTTTGTGCACTCTTTGTATATTTCGGCGTTTTCATAAGCTTTGAGCCTCAACTCCTCCAATTCTTGCAAGTCCATGAATCTTTTTGCTCCGGCCACATCAAGGTCCATGTTAAGCTCCTTGAGAGCCCATAAAGCTCTATGCTCAAGCTCGACGGGCAAATGGCAAGACTTACCATAAACCAAGTTGTAGGGAGTTGTGCGCAAAGGTGTCTTGTATGCCGTTCTATATGCCCAAAGTGCATCATCTAGCTTAGATGACCAATCCTTTCGTGAGCGCGACACCGTCTTCTCTAAGATGCTCTTTATTGGCCGATTTGAAACCTCCACTTGGGCGCTAGTTTGAGGGTGATAAGGTGTTGCCACCCTATGAGTCACCCCATACTTAGCCAAAAGAGCCTCGAAGCCCCTTTCTATGAAATGAGATCCTCCATCGCTAATAAGAACCCTTGGAACTCCAAACCTGGGAAATATGTTAGTCTTCATAAATTTAGCTACAACTTTAGAATCATTAGTACGTGTAGCTATTGCCTCAACCCATTTAGAAACATAATCGACAGCTACCAAGATATATTTATAAGGCCCTAATGAAGGGAAGGGCCCCATAAAATCAATACCCCATACGTCGAAAAGTTCAACCTCAAGGATTCCGGTGAGAGGGTTCTCATGTCTCCAAGTTATATTCCCCGCTCTTTGGCATTCATTGCAACCTTCAATGTAGGCATGTACATCCTTGAACAAGGTAGGCCAATAGAAGCCACTTTGAAGAATCTTCACCGTGGTCTTGAAGCTCTTTGCGTGGCCACCCGTCGGAAGGGTGTGGCAATGCTTGATGATGCTCTCAATCTCTTCCTCCGGCACACAACGTCTAAAGATATGGTCACTTCCTTGCTTGAACAAGTAAGGCTCATCCCAATAGTAGTGTTTGACGTCGTGGAGGAATTTCTTCTTGGCTTGCGAGGTCAAGTCCTTAGGGATTTCTCCCCCTACAATATAATTAGCAAAATCCGCAAACCAAGGGGTCCTCGACCCTCTAACGGCACAAATATGGCAAGATATAGGAGAAGAAGAAAGGGTATGAAAAGAATCCTCACCGGAACTTACCGAATCGGAGCGAATGAGCTTAAGGAGGATTTCGTCCGGCCTGGAGTCATTGATTGGCACTTCATTTTCCGACTCCTTCAGGTGGTTTAAGGGCAACCTAGACAGATGGTCAGCCACCGAGTTTTCCGCTCCTTTCTTCTCCCTAATCTCACAATCAAATTCCTGCAACAAAAGCATCCACCGAAGGAGCCTAGGCTTGGCATCCTTCTTAGTCATCAAATACCTTACCGCTGCGTGATCCGTATAAACAATGACCTTAGAGCCTACTAAATAAGTACGAAACTTTTCAAAGGCAAATACCACGGCGAGGAATTCCTTCTCCGTCGTGGTGTACTTACTTTGCGCTTCATCAAGTGCCTTACTTGCATAGTAGATTGCATGAAGCTTCTTGTCTTTCCTTTGCCCAAGCACGGCACCCACAGCATAGTCACTAGCATCACACATGATTTCAAAGGGAAGGTTCCAATCGGGCGATTGCATAATAGGAGCGGAAATAAGGGCTTCTCTTAACTTGTTGAATGCATCAAGACATTCTGCAGAAAACTCAAAGGCTACATCTTTCATAAGCAAATTAGTTAGAGGTTTAGCAATCTTTGAGAAGTCTTGAATGAATCTCCGATAACAGCCCGCATGTCCTAAAAAACTCCTAATATCCTTCACATTGGAGGGAGGAGGTAGTTTCTCAATCAATTCAATTTTCGCACGATCTACCTCAATTCCCCTATTTGAAACCAAAAGCCCTAAAACAATTCCCTCTTGAACCATAAAGTGACATTTTTCCCAATTAAGCACCAAATTAGTTTCTTCGCATCTTTCTAGCACCCTACTCAAGTTGGCAAGACATGAATCAAAAGAAGAACCATAAACAGAGAAATCGTCCATAAACACTTCTACTATATCCTCAATCATCTCAGAAAAAATAGCCATCATACACCTTTGAAAAGTTGCAGGGGCATTACAGAGCCCAAATGGCATCCTCCTGTAAGCAAAAGTTCCATAAGGACAAGTAAAAGTTGTCTTCTCCTGATCATCCGGATGAATGGGAATCTGCCAAAAACCACTATAGCCATCCAAATAGCAAAAATAATTGTGTTGTGGTAGACGCTCAAGAACTTGATCAATAAAAGGAAGAGGAAAATGATCTTTCCTAGTAGCACTATTCAACTTCCTATAATCAATGCACATGCGCCATTTAGTAGTGGTCCTAGTAGGTACTAACTCACCTTTCTCATTCTCAATCACAGTCATTCCCCCTTTCTTAGGGACAACATGAACCGGGCTCACCCATTTACTATCAGAAATAGCATAAATAATTCCAGCATCTAACATTTTTAAAATTTCAGATTTGACTACTTCTTGCATATTTGGGTTAAGCCTACGCTGACGTTCTATGGTTGGCTTATGATCATCCTCCATGAATATTCTATGCATGCACAAAGAAGGTGAAATTCCAATGATATCATCCAAAGAATAACCAATAGCCTTCCTATAGGTTCTAAGCACATTAAGTAACTTCTCTACTTCTTCCTCATTCAATTTCGCATTAATGATCACAGGAAAAGTAGAATTGGGACCCAAGAAAGCATACCTCAAACCTTCTGGAAGTGGCTTAAGCTCTGGGGAAGGCTCGATTGGAATAAGTTTGGGCTCTTCCTCATCCGTCCTCAATATTGCTTCCAGGACCTCTAAAGAATAGATTTCCTCTTGATCCGCCAGAAGACCTGAGACTGGGCCTGCAGACTCAAGACAATCAAAATAGCTTACCTCTACCATGTCCGTGGTTTCCTTCATCGTTGGATTGAAGCGAAACTCAACGATGTCATCCCCAATCTCAAATGTTAGGAGTCCCTTTCTAACATCAATTATTGCTCTAGCGGTTGCTAAGAATGGTCGTCCAAGAATGATGGGCACCACTGAATCCTCTGGCATATCCATAACAATAAAATCGGTAGGGACGAAAAACTTACCTACACGGACGGGAACATCATCAATCACCACAGTTGGTGATACTACCGCGCCATTGGCCATGGACACTCTCATGTTGACGGGGTCTAAGGCTCCTAAACTCGTCTTTGACCATATAGAAAGGGGAAGGAGGCTTACACTTGCACCTAAATCACACAAAGCCTTGAAACGGTAAGATCCTAAACCAATAGTAATAGCAAACTTACCTGGATCTCCAAGTTTCTCAGGGAACTTCACTGAACAGACCTCTTCAGAAAGCTCAGACATGGATCTCTTCTTGGCTAAGATGTCTTTCAAAAACTTAGTGTAAGCAGGCATCTCACTCAAAGCGTCAGTGAAAGGAATGGTTATATTTAAACTTTGAAGCATCTTTACAAACCTTTGAAACTTACCTTCCGCTATGTCCTTTACTTTTTTCGGAGGATATGGAAGCACTTTCGTCGGATTCGGGGCTGAAATAGGCCCAAAAGAAGAATCCATCACTGCTGGGGGGTCGGTACCGACCCTAGGGGGTCGGTACGGCCTCGGTACAGGTCGTGCTGGAAAGAGGAGGGTCACCTGCTGCTGGGGGGTCGGTACGGCCTCGGTACAGCTACTGGAATCAGGAGAAAAAGAAGAAAAGGACGTCGTACCTGCAGGTGGGCTCGGTACCGACCCTGGGGGGGGTCGGTACAGCCTCGGTACGGACACTGTTTTCGCCGTTTTCCTCCTCGTTTGACGTGCTTTCGCGTCCGGGCACTTCCTTCCCACTTCTTAGGTGAATTGCAGCTATTTGCCCTTTAGGGTTCTCATCGGGACGGCCTGGGAATTTCCCTTGAGGTCGAGGGATTTGAGCCGCTAGATGCCCTAGTTGGGACTCCACTCCCTTCTTCCATGTTTCCAAGTCTCCTAGTTGTGCTTGAACACCTTTAATTTGAGAATTCACATTGGAACGAAGCCCATTAAATCCTTCCTTAAGCTCTTGTACCCATGACGGTGGTTCTTGATAGCCAGGGGGCCTATATGGGGGAATCCTTTGATCTTGGGGAGGTTGGCTCCCTTGGCCTTGTCCATAGTTACCCCAATTAGGGTAATGGTTGTTCCTCCCTGCATAATTGTTATTTTGGTTCCCTGCATAGTTGTTATTGTAATTGGGAGGCCTATAAGGGCCCCTCATATAACTTACCTCTTCGTAATGCTCCGCCCTTTGTACCTGGCTAATATTATCGCAATCTATAGTATTTTGAGATTGAGAACCACATTCTAAACAAGGTTGGTTTCTAGAAAGAAAACTTACTTGTTTCTTGAGGCGTCGGGTCTCATCATCATGGAATTGCCTACGCACATCAGGGTCAATTTCATTAGGAGGCGCATAAAGTTTCTTACCTGACGGTCTAGCCTCTTGGGTGCCATACATAGCATCATACTCCGTTAGCTTGTCCAAAAGAGCCCATGCATCAGTCGGAGTCATCTCAAGGAACCCACAATCCATGTGTAGGTTCAATCGAGTCTTGGTCTCTGTATTGATGCCCTGGAAGAAGATTTCTTGGAGTACATACTCGGGTTGCCCATGGGTAGGGCATTGTCTCTGCAACTCCTTGAACCTTTCCCAGGTCTCTAGAAATGTCTCTCCTGGCAATTGGTGAAAAGAGGTGATCTTCTTCCTAAGCTCTGTTGTCTTTGCCGGTGGAAAGAATTTTTTCATGAACAAGTCATACAAAGCCTTCCATGTAGTGATAGACCTAGGCGGTAGACTCTCTAACCAATTTAGGGCCTTTCCTGCAAGAGACCATTTAAAAGCCTTTAATTGAACATATTCTAACGATATATTATCAGCAGCAATAGTATCGCATAAATCAATGAAATTCTTGATATGAAGCATTGGGCATTCATTAGTTTTGCCCTCAAATTGAGATCTTTTAATTAAAGAGATAAAGTGAGATTTGATCTCAAAGTTGCGCTCAATCTCAGGGAGGATAATTGCAGACTCAGGCACCCTCACTTCTGGGTGCATATACTGTTTAGCATTCCTTGGGATACCATCCAACTGCTGTTGCAGACGAGCAGTCGCTTCCCTTTCTCTTTCTGCAGCGAGCCGAAACTGCTCCATCTGTCGACGGAGTTCAGCCATCTCCGTAGCAACATTAACATTGTTTCCTGTGTTGTCTCCCATTGTCCTGGCTTCTCGTAGTCTGCGATGGAAAGAGCGTTCCGGTTCGGGATCGATAGCAAAATCGAAATCAAGCCGACGTCGCCCCGATGGCATAAACTGAAACCAAAAACAAAAACAAAGACACCACAACTAAAAGCAAAGGGGGATGGGCTATTCCCAAACCCTAATAGTAACTAAAACTTTGACACAATTGAAATCTCCCCGGCAACGGCGCCAATTTGTTGAAGGGTTTATTTTCGACCAAATAAATTTATAAGATCGAAACCCCGTTATAGTATAGTAGGGTCAAGTTCGTTCGCAGGGAGAAAGTCAGTGACTCAATTTCAGTTACCAAAGAGCAAGAATAGCGGGGAGAGGTGACAAATGTAGAGATTTTTGGGGTTTTGTGGGCTGCTGCAATTTTTAGGAAATATCAATAATAATAAAAGTCTAGGGCATAAGGATCCCCACAACGATAATCATGCAAGCATTGCAATGAATCATATAAAAATCATGTTTTTATCTATTAAATAGGTCAACTTGCATCAACCCTAGCAAAGTAATCAATTTATTTTCACAAATTAATAAACTTTACTAACAATCTTAATTAGGTTATCAAACATGCATTCAAAACCCTAATTACCATCCAATTCACAATTCAATCTTTCAATTCAATTGCGAAAAGGAATTTCCCCAATTTTCATTGAGTACTTAAGCATATAAAATAGATAAGAACCAATCAATTCATCAATTCATAGCAAAATTGCAAGCATAACTATCGTTGGGATCACCCCAACCCTAGAAAAGGCGACTACTCACGCATATTCATGGTGAATAACTCAAAGTTCATGAAATAACTAAAAATCAGAAATTCAAATTGCATAAAAACCTGAGAATAATGTCAACAATGCGTCTCAAAAGCCTTACAAAACGTTCCTCAACTTTCGCCGAAGAAATCGCTTCAAAAAGCTCTCAATTTCGCTCGCAAACGCTCCTAAACGAGTGCTGAGAATTCTAACGTAGGCTGAAAATTGGTATGAAGAAGAGAGAGTCTTCCCAAACCCTAAAAATCCTCTTTTTACTTAATAGCCCCTAAACATAATTAGGAAATAACGAATATACGAATTTTATCTAAAGTCTATCTAAGGAAAATAGGTGAAAATAATTAAATCCGGATACAAATAGGTGCCAGCGAGCCCGTACCGACCCTAGTCCACCTCGGTACCGAGCCCCCTTAGGGTCGGTATGACTACTGTTGCTCAGATTGGCTTGTTCTGTCAGATTATGCCTCGGTACCGACCCATGGGGGGTCGGTACAGGGTCGGTACATCTCAGTAAAATGCCCATATCTCCTTTGTTTGAACTCTGATTGCTTCCGTTCTTTTTCCTATGCGCTCCTTATTCTTTTCCGCATCTTTTCTTTCTTGAAAGTTTCTTCAAAAACAGCTTTAAAAATCCTGTAAATCACACAAAAACTAGTGAAGACATCTATTTTTTATGAAACATGAAAATCTATGCAAAAGACACTAAACCCAATGCATAACCAATGAAAAAGACTTATATTAACACTAAAGTATATGGAAAAATATGACTAAAAACATGCACATCACACATGGGAGACAAGGAAAGAGTTTATTTCTATCGACGGTTTAAGGTGCATACCTCTCCCTCCTTCCTCTTCCCTCAAAGAATCAATTTCGATAGACAATTTAAGATGCGTCGTTCGAATTGCAGAAGCATCATTAGGTTCATACACGCATCATTAGGTTGTTTCAATTATCTAAACAATGCTCCTTGATGAATTAGGTTTGAGAGATTGATGAATAGAGGATTGTGAATTGAATGATGTCGGGATTAGCGATCGAGCCATGCGAATCTGTCTTCTCATGAATCTATTCCCCCCAACAAGAGCCTCCCACTTCTCTCCAGGGCATCGCTCTTTCTCTGCTATTTCACAGTCGCTGCCTCCCTTTCCACACACGATTCAATTTCCTCTGTGGATTCTTGGCCCTTGAAGAAGATGAATTGCTGGAGACCTTGTGCTTGTACTATACTCAAGGTAAGTGTACCAAGGTAAGTTATCTCAGTTGAATGAGCCTCTTCTTCTTTTTCTCTTGGGAGTGTTTCTTGTCATAAATGGACTGAAGAGTTAACTATGGATGCCTTACTTTGAATTGGATGAATGGTGTATTGATCATTAGACAATTAGACGAATTGTGTTTACTGTGGAATCTCTTATAGGGTGCCCGCCATGTGTTTGATTAAATGCCCTAATGAAATGTTTTGTAGAATGAAGAGTACGTGTTATAGATAGTGTAATTTGCCTTGATTTTTCTGTATCTAATGTTTGTTCAAGAGCCAAATTGTTTTAAATTCTTGACTTTGATGTTACCTACTCCCATGTTTTATCTACAAATTACATTAAAACTACCATTTTAATAGCTGAAAGTGATACTACTTTTGGTCTGTGGGGTTGTTTTTATCAGACCCATCTACTGCTGCTATACATGTGCTGGGCAGGTCCCATGAGGAGAGTAAGTCGCTCCACAAGCCTGACGACCTCAAGTCCCTCTGGGCTATCCGACGTTGTCTCCGTCTTGAAGAGGGCTTGAGCCATCAAGTCCCAGCTCGCTTTGTCTGCGAAGCTCGACGAGCCCATCGACCGAACTAGGTCTCCCGTCACCAATGGGCTCCGGATCAAACTCAAGGACCTTATGGTGGAATTTCAGGTACTTTTCAGATCCCAGATTCCTCTTATTTTCTTATTCGACTTCTGATTCAGTTCCCGTTGGAGTTTAGTTGATTAAGGTTTGCAATTATCGAATTTGAGATCCGAATTTGGTTAATTTGAAATCCAATTGTGAAATCAAGGGTGCAATAGCACAATTGATGGACTTGATTTGTGTGAATTGAGCCCCTGAGCTTCTTAGCGGAAAGAGTAACATGGTGACAGAAAAGGTAAGGATATCAATTTTGTTGAAATATTGGATCCTGGACCAACCCCTACTACTAGATTTTCATTTTGTGCACGTTGTGATATTGTAGATTGATGTTTACTCATTTTGGAATCTTAGGGGTCGTTTGTTTATATAAGAGAGGAATGGAAAGGTAAGGTATTAAATTTTACATATAAAATGTATATGATCATCATTTTTTGTGAGCTTGGAGGAGAGGGTGGGGGGATTATTAGACCATCCTAGAGGTATTAGTTATCCCCCTTCAAATTAGGGAATAGAAGGGTAACAAATTTTGTATGAAAAATGGGAGAAGAAGGAGAATGATTAGAATAGTGATCAATGAATCTTAACTTAAATATGGACTATATTCATAAGGGTAATCATTACCTTTTTCTACCCAAAAACAAACGGGGGTTAATGTGGGAAGTGCTTACTGGGGATGAACCTTATGCAGACATGCACTGCGCTTCTGTACTAGGTAGGAAATCTTTTGAAGGCCTTCTAATCATGTTTCCAGGCCATGCAGTTTGTTGGGAGTGTTCTTTACATTTGAGTGGTTATAAGGTCCATCATCTTACTTTTTCATCATTCTCTTGATAAATTCGAAGGAAAGTTCCTGATATATTTGATTGTTTTATCTGTGGATGATAAAAAAATGAATACAAAACTTTATTGTTTGTATTAATTTGGCTGTAGTTATAAAGATCATTTATGTTTGTTTCTTTTCTTGGGTTTGGGTAGGAGTTGACAAATTCTAATTCATTATATATCTAGAAAGGCAAGATGTTTTATTTTATTTGTGTTTATTTCTCATTGCACTTGTGTGATATCAGCTTTTTATGATTTGGATTTTTAGTAGAGTTCGATCTATTGAACTCTTCTTGGAACCATCAAAATATAATTCAACGATTAGATTATCTTTACTATGTTTCTGTACCCAAGTGTTTATCTCTTTATATTCAGTTTATTTTTCTTTTACTTTTGAATCTGTGTGTTTTATAAAATCTACTTGCAGCATTGTTAAAATCTACAAAATTCTAATTTGGTTCGAGTGTTAAAGTTTCAGTCAGTGATCTTTAATTTTCTGTTTATTTCATTTCTCTTAAAATAGTGATTCATGTTGTCTCAGGAATGTCCAGAAAGAGTGGGAGAAAATGGCTCTTCAAAGGCTGCTATCACAAAGAAACTTAATTGTAGAGCACTGGAGAAAGAAGTTAAAAGGCTAAAATATGAATATGAGAAGCTATCCATAAAAAAAAGCTCTGAGGTATCTGCACTTACGTCGGAGAAAGAATTTGCTTGGAATCAGTATAGAGAAATGGAGAGCAAGTATAACACTCAGCTCTAGACAAAAAATGACGATGTCAATCAAGTAAATGCTAGAGTGTAGACATCTTGTGGATTGAGAATTTGAGATTTTGTTCCATGCGTAATTGTGGTTGTGAGGAGAGAGCTATTTGTCATTGGAAATTGAAACATAAGTTCATATATCTACTAATGGATGTTCATGTTTGATATAAAAGAATTCAAGTTGAAGTTCCTTTTGTTATGTTGTTAATAGTGGTGGATGAATAAAATGTTCTTTCAAATTGTCCTCGACAGATTTTTTTTGGTTTCTCACTTGTTCAGTTAGCTTTGGGTGCTTTCTTTGCTTTCATTTTATTACATTTATTAATTTTGAAGGTAATTGTCTTTTCTACTTGTCCTTATTATCAAGAAAGTTTAGACACCTTCCAGTTGTAGAAAATGGGGAAGTCAATGCCTTGTTGGATATCACTAAGCGCCTATATGGCTATATGATGCCATTTCCAAGATGGAGAAAGCTGCTCAGCAAGGTAGTGCAATTGCAGCTGCTGTGGCCTGTGGAAGGAGTCGAACGTGAGTGGGGTAGCAATTTGTATGGTTAATTACTAGAATAAAAATTGGAATCTTTTTTTTTAATAGCTAATATATGGGCTTGAGATTGAGTTTGTGCATCTGGTGACACTGTTTTGATTCCCCATTTTATACTTCAATGTCATCAATTTTATAATCACAATGATTGAGATCAATTAATTGTAGTTACAAATGTGTCATCAATGAATAAAAATCATCAATAAAATTGTCATCAATAAAATTGTTATCAATAAAAAGATGTCATCAATGAAGTGTTATTACGTATTAATCTCATATGTCATCAATTGTATAAAAACATCATCAACAAAGAATGTCATCACAAATGATTGAGATCAATGAAATGTAATCACAACTGTGTTATCAATGTCATCACCCATCACAAATGATTGAGATCAGTGAAGTTTAATCACAAGTGTGTCATCACTCATCAGTGAATAAAAGTAGAATCAATGAAAATATAGCGATATACAATTTACTGAATCACAAAAGTGGCATCAAACGATTTGATTAAAAAAGTGGCATCAAATAACTATATTAGAAAAATAGCATCAAAACATTACTTTAAAAAAGTGGCATCACATTAAAGAAAAAATGTCATTAAAAAAATGGCATCAAAACACTACTTTGAAAAAATGGCATCACGGTAAAAAAAATGACATCAAAAAATTTATATAAAAAAGTGGCATCGGTGGTCAACGGTGTAAAGATGACATCACAAAAAAAGTGGCATCAATTGCCAAAGTGGGAAGAAGGAATGGAATGAAGGGGGAAAGTGGGAAGGAAAGGAAGGAAAGAGGTAGGGTTTACTTCACCTAATTAAATTAGTTTAGGGTCTAAGTACTTAATTAAATATTCAAAAGGGTCAATTTACCAAAATCACCCTTTATTAAAAGTGGTTGACGTGCTAAGTGTGTAACCTTGTGCTTAAGCTACTCAACGTGAGGAAGTGAGTGAAGAGTGTTACATCAATTTGTGTTTAAGCTACTCAAAGTGAGGACGTGAGTGAAGTGTGTCATATATATATATATTTTCATTACATAGTGAGAACAATGTTTTATAGTGATCACAATTAATTCAAGCTAAATCATATTCCATATGTAATCAGAGTATGGTTCCTAAGAGTGCTTGTCGCTCACATCTTCTCTTACTCAATCCTTTGGGGTTATCCGTGTCACAGGAGTCGTGTCTTAAAATGTTAAGCCTACATAAAATATTCTCAATAATCACATTTGGGTTTAGATTCATTTCAAGCCGACATCTGCTAGTTCTTACGAACTAACCGTCCTATTGTTTTTGGACGGCAAGTTTAGGTCGAGTCTCAGAAGAGAAGACGAAGAGAAGTTGAGAAGACATTTAAGTTATGTTAACATTGTATTTAAATTTTAAATGTCTAGATATATTGTATAGGAGTTTTATTGTTTTATTTTATTTAAAAGTCTTCCGCTGTATTGTTCTCCATTTGTAATTAAATCCTCGATTTTAGAGGACAATTTAATAAAGAGTTATTTTTATACTTCAAGACTTCCGCTATTTAATTGTATTTTACTTATGTTAATTATCTGTCATCATCTTGTTTGTGGGAGCATGGTTGCATGTCCCTATAAGCCTAAGGTGGTTACAAAGACATTAAAGTCTGAGTAATCACTGGCGCTGTGGCATTCCCTTGGGTTATAAAAGGGGGTGTTACAGCTCCCCTGTCAAGTTTTTTTTTTTAATAAATGCCTCTCCCCTGTCAAGTTTTATCCCCTCTCTGCACATTTTTTTTTAAAAATCCCATTTCATTTATTATTTAACGACTGTAGCTAAACATTTAACGGAGGGGCACGCAGTGAAACTTTTCTAAATCTCAAAGGCATTTCACGAAATATGTAAAACAATTGTACACCACACGAAATTATTATAATTTTAGGCTATTGTTAGATACACCGCAAATGGTAGTTAAGGAGTTGAACGTCGTTATTGTAACGGCCCGGGATTATGATTCTCGAGTTACGTTTCGTTTTCGAGCCTATTTGATATTTAGATTAGTCGGGAGTGAGTGAGGGCTGAGTGCGGGATGAGAGGGGGTGGAAATGGGGAAAAACCTGAGCTCCAACGACGAGGACGAACCAGTCCGTCGAAACGGAGGTTGAAGATGAAGGCCGCGGGCGCGGCCAAGCTAGCCGCGACCGCAGTAGTCTGGCAGCGGCCGTGGCACTGTTCACTTGGACTGGTTTTGGCGCGACTTCTTGGGCCGGTTTTGTTATTTAAACTATTTATTTAATTAATTAATATTATTTGAAGATTAAAATATAAAATATTATTTTGGGTATTTTATAAAAGCATGGTTTATTAAATAATAAAGGATTGGAATATATTTCATGAAAAACGGTTAGTAAAGGGTATTTTAAATAAAATATAATATTATTGGAGGTTTAAAATATAACATTTTTTGGACTTGGAGGTTTAAAAAGAATTTGGAAAAGAATTTCAAGGTCGAAAAGTGATTTAATAAATAAATTGATAAAGGGAATTTTGGGAGTATTTTCAAGGGTCGGAATTCTTAACTATTTGACTCGGATTTTGGAAACGGTTTTGGATCTAACCTGGGAATTATACTTGTTCGGTGACTAACTAGCATGATGATATGATCGGTTGACTGATGATATGATATGTGTGACTGATAGTATGACTGGTGGTGATTTATTATAAGCATATGAATATTAGTTATTTATGAGTTATGACGATGATGATATATATATATATATATATATATATATATATATATATATATATATATATATATATATATATATTAAAAAGTTAAGCATATATGAAACGGTAATATGTGAAATTGGCTAAGTATGGTATGGAGGTGGTCGTGAACTGATAATGATGATGTTATGACCGAATTGAGAAAGATGCTAATTTGTGAGATATGATGAGACTAGATGAGAACTGAAGATGAGATGATAATGTTAATAATGATGAGACAGTCGAGTTATCATATTTATGTGTATCTTATATGTTCATATGTGACTTGTGTGCCTTGCGTAAATTAGACTTAGACTGATTAAGTTATTTATGGGATTACTAGGTGTTCTTTGATCTGTTGGATTGCTTGCCATTGCTGATTATTGTTTGGATTCTGCGCTTCTCCAGGTAAGTCCTCTAGGGCTTACTCAGTAACCAGGACCTCCTGCCTGATGTGTCATATAGTATGTAGGTGTTGCATATGCATAAAAGCATGCCATGTAGTATCATGATTAGGACTTGCACTTATGAATGAGCATTCTTATTCTGTATCCGTTTGAATACAGAACGGCCGTTATCTGTGAGTCCTAGAGTCGTTGTTAGGGTCATAGGGCAGCCCAGCTTCATCGGGTGTTGTCCTCCTTGAGTCATATATGTGTATATATATATATATATATATATATATATATATATATATATAATGAGATACGAGATGAGCATGAGATACGATATGATGATGAGATATGATATGCTATATCATCGAACTGGCTAGTCTCCACCCTATCTGGAAGGGGGTGGTGGTAGAAGAGGGCTATACCACTTGGTATTCTTTGTTAAGGCCTTACTTCATATTCTGCATATATGAATTAGGAGCATGATAGAGTGGTTAATATTTCAGTACTGCATGAAGGCATCCTTTATTCTAGGTATAGGCGTATTATATGCCCTCAGCGCGGTCAGAGGACCCGCAGGCGAACACTTGGCCTGACTTTGTGGTATAGTTTCAGGTACCCGTTCCACTGCTTGATTTCGTGCTGTTATGACGGGGTCCATTCATATGGCGGAGAGTGAGTGTTTGAACCATGACTTCACCAAATTTTTACTTTTGGGATTTCTTCCTACTTATACTCTGTTTCGACCCGGCTCTGCCGCGACACTGGTTGTCTCGTTTTCAGAACTTATATCCCTTGCATGATAAAGGTTTTGCGCGTTGTAGACTTAGGACAAGTACAGGGGTTTACCCCGGGGTCTCCAGCTGCTCTTCCAGATTTGGGTGCGAAATCCCACTTTAAACTACAAATCTTCGGTTTTAAACCTTCAACCTGTACTCGGGGAGCAAGATCCCAACGAGGGGTCTCATCCCTCGAAACGTAACTCGGGAATCATATTCCCGGGCCGTTACAAAGGTGGTATCAGAGCTAGGTTTTGCAATCCGAGTACAATAGGTTGAAGATGGCTTTGAAAATCGCCCAATGATTTCAAATAGTTTTGGAAAATGTTTAAAGGTCAAAATGAATTTAATTGGACTTAAAACCTAAATAAATAAAAGGGAAACTATTTCGTGGGTAGAGACCAAAGCGATAGACCTCCCTTATGGATGTAGAACTCGGGGAACGGTAGGCAAAATACTAGCTTTTATTTACAGATGGGCCTAGATGACTCCAAGGAACACCACGGAGGTTGGAGTGTCGAGTTAGGAGACCGTGAGGTTCTTGCCCCTCCGGTCAGCCGTCCCTCGAAGGACGGCATAGATCGTCTCTGTGATTGTATGCATTATATCCAATTGAGCCCGAGGGCGATCCTCCTCGAAGAGGATCATATCAATCTTGTTGAGTGCTATTGTGCATAGGATAGCGAACTAATCGGTATGCCTTAACTAGAATCATGTATTGAATGTGTAAACGGGATAGCGGGAGGAAACCTTGACCTTGTGTAATTGAAACACCTATCTTGTCGAAATAGCCCTTCCATAACTCAACCCCCTTGATGATTCCGATTTCGTCATCCGTCCCACCAAAATATCTAGGCATGTTAGCAAGGGTTGATAAGCATCCGCTCTCCCCGTTTCGAGTCTTGTTTCATATCCCACCATCGATGCTTCTATTGAGTCTCGTACCTGAGGTTGGGCTCTTCCACGGGAAATTTGGGTCGGTCAACTAATTACCTTCGGAAATCGTATCAGATGTGAGGGTTACTTGAGTATGATAGTGGGAGTGAGGATTTAAATCTTTTTGAGATAGAAGTGAGTTGTCTTATGGAATCATCCCTTTCGATACTCGTAATGGCCAACCATGTCTTCTTACCACAAGAGTCTAAACACGAGTTCTACCCTCGCCTCTCGAAAACAGTGTGAGTGCCCTTGTGTCCTACCTAACGAGTCATACTAGTGCCCCACGGGGAAACGGGGTGATGAGTCGGTGAATGGCCTTGTAGAATTCTATCGGTTATAGTTGTAGCCATTCTTGTGGTTGCATGACATAGTATAGTGGTGTATTTCAGCATGACTTGCCTGATATCTTGCACGGTTGCTCTTATGAGATGTATGTGTCATATGTATGGAACTTCCATGATTATTTTCTTCCCATGAATTAGGCCCATGATAGTGTGGTCAACCCTTGTTGTATGTTTAATATATGAGATGACTGTCCTAGCATGCTGAATTAATCTAATTAGACCATGTTGACTGTGTACATGTTTAATGAGCAATTCTAGTATAATGTAAGACATATACCTCCCAGTTATAGGCCCTCGTATGATTGTGTGACGTCCTAGTCTTACTATGCGAATATGGATGTATGTGATGAGATAGTTACTATACCAACCCTGCATGAACTGACCATACCATTAGCATGATTTTTAGGGTACATCTTAGCATGCTTTCCGTAATATTATGACTTGCTTAATTGTGTACCTAAATGAGTGATAAGTCGTGCATATGATATCCTGTGATGTTTGCTAGATCTTGCATAACTTATGCCATATATGTCCCATTTCAGTCTGTGCATACATGTTCTTAGTCTGTCAAGCATGATTGGTGAATGAAATGATAGGTTGCTAACTTGTTCTGCGCACATATAAAGATGATTATATGAACATGTTATGAATGCATAAATCGATATTCCTTGAGATAGGTGCATACTAGTGTGAAATAATGTGATGATATCTCTTGATTTTTATGTGTTTGCGTGCCACAATTATAAGGGCATCGTTGTAACTCTCGGGTTGGGATCTTCTCCTTGGTCTCGTCGTCCCTAGTTCTGGTCCATGTCTGAACCCTTAAGGAAGCTGTGTTGTCCGCCCTTGTCTCTCCCCTATCTCCGTAACTTCTAACCCTTATGATCCTTCGATGAGCGCTGATATGCAAGAAAGTACCAACGACCAAGTGGCACTGGAGCGGCGCAACGGAAGTGTGATGGGTCCATGACCCTAGGCCCCAGGAACAACGTCACCGATGGCAAAAAGGACGAATATGCTTCAAAGATGACAATTGTGAACAGGTTCCTCCCAGCTAACACGAGGAAGAGCATTCTTAATTTAAATCGTGGATTCTTCTATACTAATCGGAATTGATGTTGTGTGATAGGCCTAGAACTGACATAATTGAATGTGTGATGAAGGATGTGCTGAACTGGTAGCAATGATTGCCTGACTAACTTGTTTCTATGATGATGTGCCTTGGTACTTGGTATACTGACTTGCTAGTGAGTAGGTTATGGGTTATATGTCTAGTGGTGCTTGTTCTTGGTCATGAGATGAGCGAGAGGGTGTGCAGGATGGATGCGTTAGCTTGGGTAGAGCCGATGGAGTTGGGACTGGTCGGAGATAGTGGCCAGTGAGTTTAGTTGAGCTCCAGGCAGGTCTTAGGTGAGGAGTGGAGTAGTATGGCAAGACTTCGAGGGAAATGTCCTAGTGAGAAGTGGTAGTCTAGGCAGGTAGTGTGTGCGGATAGTATAAGAGAGTGGTTGGCTGAGGTCTAGACTAGTTTCATTAAGGTGATCTTGAGATTGGGTATGGGTAGAGGTAGTTAAGATAGTTCTAGAGGTGGATGGGCGAGTTAGGAGTTGCTCGGGGGGATTCTTGAGGGGAGGTGTTGTGAGACGGATTAGTGTGCTAAGGAAGGTGTCTAGATGGTCTATGAGCGGATCGTGGGTGGTGTCGAGGATGATCGATTAAGGAACATTTGAGGAATCGTAGAATTTGGGACTAGGTGGTGTGTGTTGTGAGTGGAAGCAATTTCGGTAAGGGATGAGGTTGAGGAATTGCCAAGGAAGAGTAGTATGAGGTTGCTTGGGAAATTATCGATCAGGGATATTAGGTTGTTCATATCAGGGTTGTTCGTGTGATGAGTATTTGGGGTTGTTTAGATAGGATTGGTAATGCTTGGGGAAATTATGAGTGAAGGATTTTTAGATACGTTGTTGAAGGATTTTGGCATAGGGAATGAATCGGGATCTATGAGTGGAGGTTATTGGGGCTATTGAAGTATTTGAGGATGTGAGATGAAACTTCGAGGAAAGGCTGGTAGCTGGGCAAGGATGTAGTTGAGATTCCTAGTAAGACTGTTGTAACGGCCCGGATATAAATATCCGAGATACGTTTCGAAGGTCGGATATCTTCGTTCGGATGTTGCAACTCAGGTACGGGTCGAGGTTTCAAACCTCTAATCAGTCGAAGTCTCAGAAATTACAATTTAAACGAAAGTAAAGCAGAAGTACGGTTTAGATACAAAAGCCACGGCACGGCCGGGTCAAAACCAAAACAAGTGGGTGATTGTCATTTGTCAAGTTAAAATATGTTAGCCGGATTCTTCAATTCGCCAAAAGATTTCCCCGTCACAGAAGCATGGAGCACAAGAGCAGTACCTAACACTATCCACGAAGTCAGGCCTGGTGATCGCCTGCGGGTCCTCTGACCGCGCTGAGGCCACATAACATGCCTATGCCTAAATAAAAGATGACTAATGCGGTACAAGATTTAAATCACACTATCATGCCCCTAGTATATATAATATACAGAAAAGAACTGTAAAGGGCCCAAGACAATGCCAAGTGGCATATCCCTCTCCTACCTCTGCACCCCTTCCCGTTAGTGCAGAGACTGGCCAGTTTGGGCTATAGCATAGCACTCTCTTCGTGGTGGTGCACTCACCACGGTATCATCATATCATATCATATCTCGTCATCATATCATAAATCATGCTCATGCCCGATGGTGCAGGGCTAATCATATCATATAAAATCATCTCATCTCTTGCCCGATGGTTCTGGGCTATCATATCATGCTCATATCGACTCGATAGACTCAGGGCACCCGATGGGGCTGGGCTACCCTACGACCCTAGCAAAGACTCTAGGACTATCACAGATAACGGCCGTTCTGTATTCAAACACACAAAGTAAACACATGCTCAGTTCAATGCAATCCTACCATGATACTATATGGCATGCTTTAATATGCAATAAAACTACACATTACATGACACATCAGGCAGGAGGTCCAGGTTACTGAGTAAGTCCCGTAGGATACTTACCTGTTGATGCAGAACAGCAAGATAACACAAGCAAGGGCCCAAATGCAAGTCCAAAGCAATCCAAATGCAATACACACCTATCATCAAGTCATTTCCATAAGCTACCAGACCAACATTCATACATACGAAACCCAAGTTCTCAACCTCCTTAAAACCGACAGATAGCAAAACCGTTTTTTTTCCAAAACCTCTCCGATACGATCAAATCGACCAAAATCATTCTTTCAATCAAACCCATTGATAAAATCATACCAACCATATTTTCGAACTCATAAATCCCAAATTAAGTCAACTCCTATTTAAAATGATTTCTCAACTCATACTTGGCCAAATTCCGACATTAAACATTCAACTTTAAAACCAACTCTCTCCAAATCAAATTATAAAATCATTCCGGCTTGTTTCTTATTTCAAAACATTATATAAATAATTCTCAATATTAAATCATCAAAATAACTCTATGCTCACAAATAATATTTATAAGTCAAAACCAACAATTCACTTTAAATTTTCCAATCTCATATTTAAATCCTCATGAATTGCATCAATTAAATAATCCAATCAATATTATTTTAAAACAATAAACAATATATAGTGATAAATTTCCAGAATATTATAAAAATGCCCAAAATAATAATATTCAAATAATTCAACACTTGTTACCCATAAAATCTCAACCAATCCATAAATGTATACATAACCCAATATCAATTATTATTATTTTTAAAACCTTTTACATATATTAAAATATTTTAGAATATATAAATATATAATCATTTTCCAAAATCAAAAAAAATAATAACATATAACATATACACATATATATAAATAAACACTACCGAAAATAATAAATAAAACAACCCTATATATATACCCCAAAATATATATAACCAAACAAGAAATAAAATCCAGCCCAACCCTAAAGCCCTAACCCGAGTCCGGATCCGAGCCCAATGGAAGCCCAACCCGACAACCCAATCCGGATAGCCCAAAAGAAAAGAGAACCCGGATACAAAGAAGAAAAGAAGAGCCCAGCCCATCAGAAAAGAAGAATGGAGAGGGGGCTCGGGTGAGGTGGCGGCTTATGTGGAGGTGGGGCCCGCAGGTTCTCTTCTTCCCCATTGCCCTTGGTCGACAGAAGGAAGAGGAAAAAAAAGAGGGCGGCTGCGCTCGGACCGAAGGAGGAGGAGGCTCCCTCCGGCGGCGACCCCTCCCCGACTGGCGTCACGGAATTCTCTCCGACTCCCACCAACGAAAGGACATCAAAACGGATCTAAAAAGGAAGGAAAGAAGAGCTCACCGAATGGCCTTCGAAGCTTGACGGAAACGCTCGTCGGTGGTGCCACAGGCTTCGTCGGAGTTCGATACCAAGGGATCTTGGCCTGGGAGAGAGAGATGTGAGCATAGGTGGACGTTTACGGCCTATTAGAGCGAAAGGAGGTGAAAGGGGAGGTTACCGTCGAGAATGGAGGAGAACGGAGACGAGAGGAGAGAAGTGGCTCGGTGTCGGTGGCTCCGGCCTTCCTGTGGTTGCTGCGCGGCTCGCCTGGGACGCCGGGGATGACAGCTGCTGCTGCTTGACGGAGAGAGGAGGAGACGGGGTGCTGCAGGGACGCGCTCGGTTCGGCGTTGCCCAAAGGAGCGGGGGCGAGGCGCTCGGAGCTGCTCAGGTGCTCGGATTTCAAAAAGAAAGGGAGTGAACAGATGAGGAGGAGAGTGTTTGTTTGAATTGAATGAAAGGATGAGGAGGAGAGTGAGGGTGTGTGAAGCAGGGCTGCTGCAATGAGGCAGGGGAGGTGAGGAGGGTGAGGGAAGAAGCCAAAAAAAGAAGAGAGGGGACCAGCCCCAATAGCAAGCACGCGAGAGAGGAGAGAGAGAATAAATAAAATAGGAGATGGTCCCCACAAGACCAAATTCAAAATACCCAGAACCCGCTATCTCGACGTATCCCGACTCGTTTGAAATTAAATAAAATTTCCGAAGCCGCATTAAAATAATGAACCTCAAATAAATTTCAAATCTCGAAGTAAAAGGCAGAAATAGAATTTGACGGAATCAAATTTTTAAAACGATGTCGGAATCATTCATAATGATTTTAACTCGGAAATTGCTCGAGGACAAGTTCTTCTCCAATTTATATCTCATATATAAAATAATATACTTTTATTTTAATTTAATATTAAAGTAATATTTCGGCCTTTACATTCATCCACCTCTAAAAACAAGTCTCATCCCCGAGACTAAAACCGTTTCAAAGCAAGGGGAAGAAAGTTTGAAATCGGTGAGTCCGAGGACCATGTCCAAGGATCTTTTAATCATCTCGGTTGCGTCTTCCGGGATTCTCACAACACCCTAGTCAGGGTCGTGACATCTCCAATTGGTCTTGTCAAGTGTGTAATAAGCGCCCTTAGCACATCCTCGCTTCGACCTTTCGGAAGTATCACAACTCTAAAAGTATTATAGCGTCCGACTAGGTCTTAGCAAGCAATATATAGGCGCCCCTATACAATGCTTGTATCCACTTCGTGAGACGTCATAATGTAAATCCAGTTTGTAAACCTCAAAGCGTTTTGTAATTGGAAAGATTGTCATCCAAATCACTGAAACTCTCAACTTCTTTAAAACCCCAAGTTGGCCATTTTTAAAACCGCTCAAAATCTTCAAATTCAATTTTTTAATCAAGCAACTTTACACCAAAACAAGTCAAATCCTCTCAAATCAAGATTTCGTCAAAGTCTCCCAAAAACCAAATCAGCTTCACGCAACCAATCAATCAAATTCAGAAGGTAGGAGGTGGAGTCATCCACCTCTAAGGGCTAATCCCATATTCTCTTCCTAGGTTCCAAAAATCATTTTATCATCATCCTCAACTCAATATGCACAAAATAATCAACTCATCGACTCATAACATCGTCAGCCACCTCTCATATGGCAATCTCAACATCAATCATGATAATCGCAACCAATCGACCTCTCAACCGCATAACATGATTACCCAGAAAATAAATCATACCATCCCTTCAGAACATGCCAAAAGAAATAACAAACCTTAACATCATACCATGAGTCATAAGGTATATCTACCTCATACAGAAGGCATCACAAGTGTACCATCGAATTATCATAAATTATCACGCAAGCACACATGTCAAGAGATCAAAGAGGTTAGGTGTCATGGAGTCAGTACACTACTACAAGTCGAACCTCACGATCGCATCACAACATCGCACACTAGTAGAACCAGTCATAACAAGGAATCTCATGTAAAACATAAATTCACATAGTCATCCTATCCAATTTCTGTCCAGCATTATCATAACATATTATCACATCAATCCAACAAAATTATGTTATTAAGATTCAACCAAAAAGGGAAGATCAACAGTATATCAACATCAAAATATCATCATGCTTTCCAGACATCATCTTAGCTCATCACAATGTCATATAACGATTAATAGCAGTCATGCACCATCATCTCATATATACACATAAGTCATATCTATGCTCCAAGTCATTTTCATCACTTATCTTTTCATAATCAGGCTTATCAATCATATAGTGTAACATCATGCTTCCACATAACATTGCATCATCATCTCATGATTCATTCAACACTTTATGACATGCTTTTAGAGCACATGGTAGGATAGCAATGGATCATTATATCATGTTCATAGTTGTCACTACCAATTTTAACTCAGTATTGCATATCAACATGTAATATCATGCCATACAGGTTTATCATGGTTTCTATCTAACATCATGCCAGTACATATTAATAAATCACATAATCAAGAAGACCCTCACATCATGCCAATCACTCAATTTCCTTAACCGCTCTCCAACCATTCTACCAAGGGACCTCACTCACATGTTTCAAGAAGAAGCAATCATGGACATTATTACACAGAAGGACTACATCATATCAATCAGCATTTATCAATAGCATCATTAGCTCATCATTAAGCATTGCAACTGTGTTTAAAGTCTCAATTTACTGTCATGCTCAATAAGTATTGCAAATAATCATATATGAACCTAATCAAGTCAAGCTAGCACATCTCATCATAACCACATCTAATAAACAGTTCAGGTTCTCAGCATTTGCAGTTCACATTATAGGAAAGGAATTTAGATCATGCTTGGCATCTCAGAGTAGCATCACATTAAGTCATCAAGGCACATTAGGATTGTAAGGCATCGAATCATATCATCATAGTCAACAGACAATCAAGCAACAGTCATCACATCAACAAGCAACTTTCAATATCAAGTCAGTGCAATATAATCACCAACAAGCTCAGAAAGGGTTAGCAATTCGAATAGAGGACGCTCCCACCTGCAAGTCATATCGTACTCAACATTCGTAATCCTCTAAGCGAGCTTGTTCCGTCGACATTATCGATCCTGAGGCCCGTGGGTTATGGGCCCACGCTTCCACTGCGCTGCTCTATCGCTATTCGACTTCCCGATCCCTTTTTCCATGCGGTCGCTCATCCAAGGTAACGCGTAGGAGTTTAAGTTAGCGGAGATAGGGGAGTGACAAGAGTGGACGACCCAATGTTTCTTTCGGAGACGGAATAGACCAAAGCTAAAGATGATATGACTAGAGACAAGACTCCGACTCGGGAATAGTAACGATGCCTTTATGGAGTCCATTAGGTTACAACTTGTGACAAACAAGCATGAATTCATTATGGAGCATATCAATCACATCAATCCACACTAACATGTACGTACCTCGGGGGCAACATTCGTATTCATATCAAAGACACAATCAAGTCCTACGCTGATGTATGTGAAACATGCTAACATTCTAGTATCCTATGGAAACAGATATGTAGTAACCTCAAGCAAGATAGGCGGAACCAGCCATGATCATATACGATTTGAAGTCATGCGGAATTTAATGAAGATAACGAGCATCATGTATATGAACAATGTAGGAACATGGTATACATATCAACAATTGAGTCCAAATATATCATGGCAAGGTATATTATAACAATCAGATGAAGCGTCATACGAGAACACATAAGAGTAGCATAGTAATTATCACATATATGAACAATGCACAAGTTTGGTGTATACATCATACGAGATCATATAAAGGGCAACATAGTAACTATCTCACAATGATCATATATTAGGTCAAGCATGGCACGGAATCATATGACAAGATACATCTAGAGAGCATGGGTCCTACATGATACTAGCGATATATAATGTGATACAAGCATAGTCAAGAGTCATTTAGAGGAGTTCAACATAATATTCACGAAACATGAGGCATCATCAGAAGTACAAGAAGGACATCATGGGTGCTAGATTATAATCATGCTAAGTACGAACCATCATAGAGTACATATATGGTACAATAGTTGTCACATCATAGAACAAGTACAACACGTGATCATTTAGCGGGTCATATTGGAAATCATAAGCCCTACATGATACTAATAGCACACATCGAACATGAGTACAATTAAAGTAGTTCAACCAGGTTCATTCCGATATTCATGCGTCATGTATATGCAAAATTAGGATATAGAGTGATGTGTGAACAAGCGAGGTGTCAAGTCATAGGTTCATGCAAACACGAGAAGCCATCATAGAGTAATAGACCTTTTAACCATGTAAGCATGCTAGGTTTGACCATCACGGAAAGCTAGTCAATCATCGAATTCAACATTAAGCTAATCAGAACGAGTGAAATATGTTAAGAGAACAGAAAGAGGAAATAACCACACTATCAGGTACCTAGCTCAAGAGAGAATCAACAACAAGGTAAGCAAGGCATAAATGTGCGTAAGTCATAACCAAGGATTCTACACGTTACTAATGGCTCAATATAACATGTGGTACATACATGCACTTGGTCAAGTACTCGGCACTAAGCAAGACTTCAATTCAATCACATTCCAATAATACAAAAACAGAAGAGGAAGTGTAGCGAGGTATAGTGCAAGTCTAAGTAATGGCAACACGACCAGAATATGGGGACATGAGTTCAAGTTAATGTATACTGGGATAAAACATGTATTTGTCAAGACTCACTTACACTAACATATTCTCACCTTAGCATATTTAACACATAACAATACTCATTTGCAAAACCATCAACAATAGTTAATCTGAGGAATACAAAATAGGTGGGCATGCTATAGATTCTTGTCACAAGATGAATGATAAGCATCGAGGCCTCATCGGCTAGCATATTAAAGAGCACATCTTATGAGGCATTCATGTAAGGTAGAGTCGATCACACTATTATGGACCTAATTCAGAAAAAGTAGCAATCATATAGACTCATACCATGTGGTTCATGTTTCTAATCAATCATACGATCAATAGGCCAAGTAGACATGCGATGACAACATATAATCATGAGAGAAAGAAAGGCATAACATGGGACCTAAGCAATGGGGCAAGCATGGGTACAGAATGTCATACAACTACGAATTCATATTAAAGATCATCATAACTGTACCGAGGATTACGTAGCATAGGAGGCATGTTGACATGAAATTATAACATGTATCCATCAAGTAAGGGACTCACTCTATCATGATATTAGAACCGAACTATCACACTATCATGAACCTATTCACTGGAAGGACATCAATTAGACGACATCCTAGCATATGACATATTTATTCGTGCCCTAGTATGACGATGCAATATACTAAGTAAATCATGTCGGGATGATTTGGGTATGATAAATGTAGCTCGAACCCATACAATAGTCATTATGAACATTAAGGCACATAAGCACAATTTCAAACTAAGGATCAAACCGTTGATCAAGGAGTAATGCATATAGAATCACATAATCATGGACAGAGCAATCAAGATAACCCGATAGAAGTCCATAAGGGCAACATTGACTCTTCCCAATTGACTCATTACCCCTCTTTCCCATGGGACTCGGATACGAATTTTCCGTGACAAGAGGACACTGATGGATCGTCATAAGAATTGATAACGACAGCCTCGTAAACATCTCACTCTCTAGCTCGGAATTTCATCAAGGACCGTCTTCCAATACTCTCTCGGACAACCTCTATATTCAATCATGATTCCCGACACCATGTGTTCACCAACCCAATTCCCGTGGAAGACCGATATTCGAAGGGGGGACTCGATTGAATTGTCATAAGGGTTCATAAGGAAAGGGACGGTTCCACAAAAGCTAAGCTTAACCATATAAGAAGAAGAAGGGTACTCCCGCTATCCCGTTCGCACAGATCGTCCAATATTCATTCAATAATTAAGTCATACCAATCAAATCTTTAACATATCAAGCACTCAACATAGAATCAGTCAATGGCAATTACAATGATCTCCTTGGAGTCTTCCCGACCCGTCTATAAAGAACAAGCTAGTATTTCGCCTACCCATTTCCGACTACATCCAAAAGGGATGGTCTAGCGCCGTTTCTACCCACTCGATCCCTTATTAGTTGGTTCTCATCTTTTATCATAAGCCAAGTTCATATTTAGTCCAATTGAGTTAGGCATATTAAGTTCATTTTGCCCCTTTAAAACGCTTTCAAATCTTTCGAAATCCATGGGCGGTTTTCAAAAACATACACTCGACCCTTGTGTACCCGAATTGCACAACCTCGCTCTGATACCAACTTTGTAACGGCCTGGATATAAATATCCGGGATACGTTTCGAAGATCGGATACCTTCGTTCGGATGTTGCAACTCAGGTACGGGTCGAGGTTTCAAACCTCTAATCAGTCGAAGTCTCAAAAATTACAATTTAAAAGAAAGTAAAGCGGAAGTACGGTTTAGATACAAAAGCCACGGCAAGGCTGGGTCAAAACCAAAACAAGTGGGTGATTGCCATTTGTCAAGTTAGAATATGTTAGCCGGATTCTTCAATTCGCCAAAAGATTTCCCCGTCACAGAAGCATGGAGCACAAGAGCAGTACCGAACACTATCCACGAAGTCAGGCCTGGTGATCGCCTGCGGGTCCTCTGACCGCGCTGAGGCCACATAACATGCCTATGCCTAAATAAAAGATGACTAATGCGGTACAAGATTTAAATCAAACTATCATGCCCTAGTATATATAATATACAGAAAAGAACTGTAAAGGGCCCAAGACAATGCCAAGTGGCATATCCCTCTCCTACCTCTGCACCCCTTCCCGTTAGTGCAGAGACTGGCCAGTTCGGGCTATAGCATAGCACTCTCTTCGTGGTGGTGCACTCACCACGGTATCATCATATCATATCATATCTCATAATCATATCATAAATCATGCTCATGCCCGATGGTGCAGGGCTAATCATATCATATAAAATCATCTCATCTCTTGCCCGATGGTTCTGGGCTATCATATCATGCTCATATCGACTCGATAGACTCAGGGCACCCGATGGGGCTGGGCTACCCTACGACCCTAGCAAAGACTCTAGGACTATCACAGATAACGGCCGTTCTGTATTCAAACACACAAAGTAAACACATGCTCAGTTCAATGCAATCCTACCATGATACTACATGGCATGCTTTAATATGCAATAAAACTACACATTACATGACACATCAGGCAGGAGGTCCAGGTTACTGAGTAAGTCCCGTAGGATACTTACCTGTTGATGCAGAACAGCAAGATAACACAAGCAAGGGCCCAAATGCAAGTCCAAAGCAATCCAAATGCAATACACACCTATCATCAAGTCATTTCCATAAGCTACCAGACCAACATTCATACATACGAAACCCAAGTTATCAACCTCCTTAAAACCGACAGATAGCAAAACCGTTTTTTTTCCAAAACCTCTCCGATACGATCAAATCGACCAAAATTATTCTTTCAATCAAACCCATTGATAAAATCATACCAACCATATTTTCGAACTCATAAAACCCAAATTAAGTCAACTCCTATTCAAAATGATTTCTCAACTCATACTTGGCCAAATTCCGACATTAAACATTCAACTTTAAAACCAACTCTCTCCAAATCACATTATAAAATCATTCCGGCTTGTTTCTTATTTCAAAACATTATATAAATAATTCTCAATATTAAATCATCAAAATAACTCTATGCTCACAAGTAATATTTATAAGTCAAAACCAACAATTCACTTTAAATTTTCCAATCTCATATTTAAATCCTCATGAATTGCATCAATTAAATAATCCAATCAATATTATTTTAAAACAATAAACAATATATAGTGATAAATTTCCAGAATATTATAAAAATGCCCAAAATAATAATATTCAAATAATTCAACACTTATTACCCATAAAATCTGAACCACTCCATAAATGTATACATAACCCAATATCAATTATTATTATTTTTAAAACCTTTTACATATATTAAAATATTTCAGAATATATAAATTTATAATCATTTTCCAAAATCAGAAAAAATAATAACATATAACATATACACATATATATATAAATAAACACTACCGAAAATAATAAATAAAACAACCCTATATATATACCCCAAAATATATATAACCAAACCAGAAATAAAATCCAGCCCAACCCTAAAGCCCTAACCCGAGTCCGGATCCGAGCCCAATGGAAGCCCAACCCGACAACCCAATCTGGATAGCCCAAAAGAAAAGAGAACCCGGATACAAAGAAGAAAAGAAGAGCCTAGCCCATCAGAAAAGAAGAATGGAGAGGGGGCCCGGGTGAGGTGGCGGCTTATGTGGAGGTGGGGCCCGCAGGTTCTCTTCTTCCCCATTGCCCTTGGTCGACAGAAGGAAGAGGAAAAAAAAGAGGGCTTCTGCGCTCGGACCGAAGGAGGAGGAGGCTCCCTCCGGCGGCGACCCCTCCCCGACTGGCCTCACGGAATTCTCTCCGACTCCCACCAACGAAAGGCATCAAAACGGATCTAAAAAGGAAGAAAAGAAGAGCTCGCCGAATGGCCTTCGAAGCTTGACGGAAACGCTCGTCGGTGGTGCCACAGGCTTCGTCGGAGTTCGATACCAAGGGATCTTGGCCAGGGAGAGAGAGAAGTGAGCATAGGTGGACGTTTACGTCCTATTAGAGCGAAAGGAGGTGAAAGGGGAGGTTACCGCCGAGAATGGAGGAGAACGGAGATGAGAGGAGAGAAGCGGCTCGGCGTCGGTGGCTCCGGCCATCCTGTGGTTGCTGCGCGGCTCGCCTGGGACGCCGGGGATGACAGCTGTTGCTGCTTGACGGAGAGAGGAGGAGACGGGGTGCTGCAGGGATGCGCTCGGTTCGGCGTTGCCCAAAGGAGCGGGGGCAAGGCGCTCGGAGCTGCTCAGGTGCTCGGATTTGAAAAAGAAAGGGAGTGAACAGATGAGGAGGAGAGTGTTTGTTTGAATTGAATGAAAGGATGAGGAGGAGAGTGAGGGTGTATGAAGCAGGGCTGCTGCAATGAGGCAGGGGAGGTGAGGAGGGTGAGGGAAGAAGCCAAAAAAAAGAAGAGAGGGGACCAGCCCCAACAGCAAGCACGTGAGAGAGGAGAGAGAGAGAGAGAAGAAATAAAATAGGAGATGGTCCCCACAAATTAAATAAAATTTCCGAAGCAGTAGTAAAATAATGAACCTCAAATAAATTTCAAATCTCGAAGTAAAAGGCGGAAATAGAATTTGCCGGAATCAAATTTTTAAAACGATGTCGGAATCATTCATAATGATTTTAACTCGGAAATTGCTCGAGGACAAGTTCTTCTCCAATTTATATCTCATATATAAAATAATATACTTTTAATTTAATTTAATATTAAAATAATATTTCGGCCTTTACAACTATGGGCTTAAGGTTGAGATAGGGAGATTATGAGTATGGATTTGGGAACTAGGCAAAGCAGAAGGTATTGAGGACGCTAGAGGATAAGAGATTTTTGAAGGTTGGTGAAGTTGCGGTGCTTAGGAAATTCGGACGAGGATGTTATAGGGATTCGGTGAAAATGATGATCGGTACATAAGGGTTTAAGTGGTAGAGATTTCGATGTTTAAGGAAGCGTGATCTGAGGCAATTTGGGGAAACATGCGGAGTTGAGGAAACTAGTCCAGGTAGAGTATACTGGGAAGAGGATCTAGAGTGGGTCGGCTTGAGGGTCATTGTGATTCGTGGTTGGGAGTACCACTAGTTAGGTTCCTGCGTTAGAATTGGTTGGGAGTGTCAGGTGTGATATGGTCAGCATGAGTTAGGTCCTTAGAGGTGGATGGTTAGTGAGAGTGGTTAGTGGCATGGGAAGTATGATTAAGTTAGCAAAGTGATTCAAGATGTCTATGTAGGAGATGATGGTCGGGCGGAGTCTTGAGAGCCTAGGAAGAGTAAGCGAGAATTGTTAAGAAGTGTCTTCTAGACCAATCATGAGAGTGGTTCAGTTGAGGACTCAGAATTTTCTATTTGAGGGTAAAGATGGGACCGATAGAGGGCCCCTAGGGCAAGGATGTGTTATATATGGAGTCTTGATAGTAGATCGAGTTGTTCAGCTTGTCGAAATGGGGGAATTTCGTGATTTGGGAACTCCGAAAGATAGTTTTAAATAGTCGAGTGGAAGGTAGGACTTGAGATCGGGATGTCGAAGTGGATTGGCCCTTAGATGGCTTGATGGCATAGGAGTTGGGATACCTAGTAGTTGGTTTGGGTATTCGGCCTTGATTGCGAATAGTTATGAGGCTAGAAAGGTTGTATGTGAGCAGGGTACAATGGTGCCTAGAACTGGTAGTGGATTGAGGTTGTAGACCTCGGTGAAGTTGATCTTAGTGCAAGGGATGATGGGTAGTGGTCGTGTCTCGTCATGATTGGTAGTGTAGGCAGATTCTCCTGAGATAGTGATCTAGTGTATACTTTACTTGGGACCGAATGTTGTGCGAATTCTATGCTATAGACGATGTTGATTCTCTGATGTGTTTTCGTTGACAACAGGGAACTGTTAGTACTAACATAGTTATCCCTGAACTCGATGGAATGCTACTGTACGGAAGCAGTTGTTTGCCTCTAATGCGATGACGCTGGGTAGTTAGAATGAGTATGATGTACTTATCTGATTGATATAACGTGCTTATCTGATTGATATGGTGTGTAACTTCCGTGAGATGATGTGATAAATTCTACCATATATGATACGATGCTAGATATGCTATGATATGTGGCCATTCTTGAGGTGATTATGTTGTGTTATTAGACGTGAGGTGCTATTGTTATTCGATATATATACATGATGCTGGATGATGGAAATGTTAGAAATTGAACTGTTGAACCTTGATTCTGACTTGGAACCTAGGAAGGGAATATGGGATTAGCCTTAGAGGTGGATGATTCCACCTCTTGAGTTCTGAAATTGCTTGACTAACTTGAATTCTGAGAAATTTAACATGATCGAGAACTTCAATGATTTTGAGACCAAACCTTTTCAAACTGAAGAACCCTCTTGAATTTTTCTGACCGAGCTTGCATTATAACGCCCCCCGAAGTGGATACATGCATTTTATAGGGGCCCTTATAGACTGCTTGCTAAGACCTAGGGGAGATGCTATGATGCTTTTCGAGTTATGATATGACCGAGAAGTCGGAATAAGAATGTGGTAGGGGCCCATATTACATTCTTGCTACGATCTATTGGCGATATTATGATCATGGCAACGGTACTGTGAGGACCTCATAAGGGCACTTATGAGGTGTTTACGGGATCAATGGCATGATCCTTGGACTCACCGATTTCAAACTTCATCCCCTGTTTTAAAATGATTTTAGTCTCGGGGACGAGACTTGTTTTTAGAGGTGGATGATGTAAAGGCTCGGATTTTTAAATCCTAATTTTGTCGGAAAAAGAGAATTAAATCGGTTTTAAAACTCGTTTAGCAGATTCAGACCGGAATATAAAATTTGACGAATAAATTCCATCCTTTTACCTCGAAAATTTAAAATAATTATCGGATGGCGATATCCTTGTCGATTTTAAAAATCTAATTGATCGAGGAAGCGAGAGTCAGGGAAACTAACACTTGGAAACTAATTTCGGGATTCAAACTTTGCGTATTTGGGATTTAATTCCGGGTATTTATTTTACCCATTCCTACACTCTACCTAATCCTCACCCACTCCAATCACTCCCCATACCCACCCCTCACCCCGTCACTCATTCATCACTGTCACCTACTCCCTCTTTCACCATACCCACACCATCCTTCACCATTTCACCATCACCTTCACATTCACCTCATGCCACACATCCATCACCATCGCATCATCCATCATCGTCCCCGCCACCTTCGACGCCGCCAGTCACCACCTTGAGCCGCCCTTCTGTAGTTGCCGGACCACCACAAGCGCCGCCAGCATCCACCAAGGTGCCACCAACAGCCCCGGAGCCACCAGCGCCGTCGACGAACCACCGAACAAACTCCTTGCTCTGTTTCGTGAAGCCTCGTTCCGGTAAGCCATTCTCCTTCGTTTCCGATCGAAATCGCCTTCGGTCTTCACCAACACACTCACCCACATCCGGTGCAGGTCCGACGAGCCATCGCGAGCCTTCGACGAAGCCTAACTCTCCGATCGAGAGCTCCGAAATCGCGAAAAATCCACCCGGTGAGCTTCCACTTTCTTCCTCGTTTCGATTCGTTTTCGAGCCTATTTGATATTTAGATTAGTCGGGAGTGAGTGAGGGCTGAGTGCGGGATGAGAGAGGGTGGAAATGGGGAAAAACCTAAGCTCCAACAACGAGGACGAACCAGTCCGTCGAAACGGAGGTTGAAGATGAGGCCGCGGGCGCGGCCAAGCCGCGGCCGCTGCCTGCTGCGGCCGCGGCACTGTTCACTTGGACCGGTTTTGGCGCGACTTCTTGGGCCGGTTTTGTTATTTAAACTATTTATTTAATTAATTAATATTATTTGAAGATTAAAATATAAAATATTATTTTGGGTATTTTATAAAAGCATGGTTTATTAAATAATAAAGGATTGGAATATATTTCATGAAAAACGGTTAGTAAAGGGTATTTTAAATAAAATATAATATTATTGGAGGTTTAAAATATAACATTTTTTGGACTTGGAGGTTTAAAAAGAATTTGGAAAAGAATTTCAAGGTCGAAAAGTGATTTAATAAATAAATTGATAAAGGGAATTTTGGGAGTATTTTCAAGGGTCGGAATTCTTAACTATTTGACTCGGATTTTGTAAACGGTTTTGGATCTAACCTGGGAATTATACTTGTTCGGTGACTAACTAGCATGATGATATGATCGGTTGACTGATGATATGATATGTGTGACTGATAGCATGACTGGTGGTGATTTATTATAAGCATATGAATATTAGTTATTTATGAGTTATGACGATGATGATATATATATATATATATATATATATATATATATATATATATATATATATATAAAAGTTAAGCATATATGAAACGGTAATATGTGAAATTGGCTAAGTATGGTATGGAGGTGGTCGTGAACTGATAATGATGATGTTATGACCGAATTGAGAAAGATGCTAATTTGTGAGATATGATGAGACTAGATGAGAACTGAAGATGAGATGATAATGTTAATAATGATGAGACAGTCGAGTTATCATATTTATGTGTATCTTATATGTTCATATGTGACTTGTGTGCCTTGCGTAAATTAGACTTAGACTGATTAAGTTATTTATGGGATTACTAGGTGATCTTTGATCTGTTGGATTGCTTGCCATTGTTGATTATTGTTTGGATTCTGCGCTTCTCCAGGTAAGTCCTCCGGGGCTTACTCAGTAACCAGGACATCCTGCCTGATGTGTCATATAGTAGGTAGGTGTTGCATATGCATAAAAGCATGCCATGTAGTATCATGCTTAGGACTTCCACTTATGAATGAGCATTCTTATTCTGTATGCGTTTGAATACAGAACGGCCGTTATCTGTGAGTCCTAGAGTTGTTGTTAGGGTCATAGGGCAGCCCAGCTTCATCGGGTGTTGTCCTCCTTGAGTCATTTATATATATCATGAGATATGAGATGAGCATGAGATACGATATGATGATGAGATGTGATATGCTATAGCATCGAACTGGCCAGTCTCCACCCTATCTGGAAGGGGGTGGTTGTAGAAGAGGGATATACCACTTGGTATTCTTTGTTAAGGCCTTACTTCATATTCTGCATATATGAATTAGGAGCATGATAGAGTGGTTAATATTTCAGTACTGCATGAAGGCATCCTTTATTCTAGGTATAGGCGTATTATATGCCCTCAGCGCGGTCAGAGGACCCGCAGGCGAACACTTGGCCTGACTTTGTGGTATAGTTTCAGGTACCCGTTCCACTGCTTGATTTCGTGCTGTTATGACGGGGTCCATTCATATGGCGGAGAGTGAGTGTTTGAACCATGACTTCACCAAATTTTTACTTTTGGGATTTCTTCCTACTTATACTCTGTTTTGACCCGGCTCTGTCGCGACACTAGTTGTCTCATTTTCAGAACTTATATCCCTTGCATGATAAAGGTTTTGCGCGTTGTAGACTTAGGACAGGTACAGGGGTTTACCCCGGGGTCTCCAGCTGCTCTTCCAGATTTGGGTGCGAAATCCCACTTTAAACTACAAATCTTCGGTTTCAAACCTTCAACCTGTACTTGGGGAGCAAGATCCCAACGAGGGCTCTCATCCCTCGAAACGTAACTCGGGAATCATAATCCCGGGCCGTTACAGTTATTAATGTGCATGCACGTCATTATTAACGTGTAAATGAGGTGGGTGGCATCTTAGTGCACGTCGGCCTGCACGTTGCTTTTAACGTGCAAGTCTGCACATAGTCAACGACGTGCAAATGTGCAAGTAGTCAACGACGTGCAAATGTGCACATAGTCAACGACGTGCAACTTGTCTGATTAGGTTTAGGGTTGGGTTTAGGGTTTAGGGTTAGGGTTTAGGGTTTAGGGTATAGATGTTTAGGGTTTAAGGAGGGAGATGTTTAGGGTTTAGGGAGATGTTAATAGAATAAAATTCAATAATTTTAGGAAAGGTTTTCATTCGAATAATATGCGAATAATATTACAAGACACGGAAAAAAAAAGGTTTATATCGATAATTGTAATAGACTCGTGGAATAAACTCTAGACAAAGTGTAAAGGGCGACCGACATCGACACTTAAGGCTCGGAATCTGTCAAACTGAGCTTGAAAAGGAGCATCCCATACTTCGACACTCGGTTGATGATGTTCAACCCATTCTGGTGGCAAGCGGCAGAATAGGAGCGTTGACGCAACCAGACCTATGAGAACGGAAAATTAGAGTTAGAGTATTAAAATATAGATGAAAAGTAATAATAGGAAATATAAGGCGTTTGAAGTCGTACCGCGGAAAAATGGTCTAGGTTTCCGATGCAGGCTAAACCAAGGGTTGCTGATTGAGGGTTGTTACCAGGTGTCGGCGAGGAGATAGGGAGACATGTGAACAGATGATGCCAAGCTAGGACAACGAGAGGAATCTGATATACCGTTGCAAATACTAAACCCATGATGGGTAGCTCTATCCAACGTCTCCTATTGTTGTTTGCAAGAGGATTGATATGTCGAGTAATTACAAATACTAAAGATGTAATAAACGTAAACCAACTCCTGGCCTAAGCAAATAATTACAAGACTTCCTCCCGTTGTAGTGGAAGGGTAGTCAGGATCGATCCACGAGGAGGCGTGTCAGCGGGATCCTATTAGCGTTGGAAATTTCACGTCTGCGTCGACCAGAAGCCTCGATTTCGACCTTTGAGCTCGATGTCGACCTCGGCTGTCGATGTTCTCTGCAACAGAAGACCTGTAGAGACAAAAACAAGTAGTCGATATCGACTGGTGTGGTCGATATCGATGTTAGTCTACGAAATCGACTAGCTCAGAAGACTGCAAGTCGATACAGAAGGATCGATATCGATGTTAGGGGGTCGATATCGATGTCCAGTAACTCTGCAGCGATGTTCGTCGTCGACTCAGAAAACTGTCGACGAACTCAGTGGTAGATATCGACGTCTGGGGTCGATATCGATGTCTCCCTGCAGTGTGTTAGTTCTTTCGTCGGCAAAGAAAGGCCGAATATTTAAGAATGGGCAGAGAAGCAATGAACAAAAATAACATGAGGTTTTTGTGTGTATAAAATATGTAAAAACAACTCCTAGGATTAGGGTTTACCACAACGTTAACCAATGCATGCGATAAGATAAATAAGACGGACAATTGCGCTATTTCTCCCGAGGGACAAGCTTTCGCCGTACACCAACTCTTAGGATTACTCGTGCAAATAAACCTAATTGTCTCTACCAATTTTATGTTTATAACTCAAGTTTTTAGCATGAATCCCTTTTCTTTTGATTAGGACTAAACATAGAATCGTAGGAGGAGAGATAGACACAACGATATCAACATCAAATACTTACCTCAAGCGCGCATGGCTAACGTCGGGCTCACCCCGACCCTAAGAGCTTTGAGGAACTACTCGCTTCTCATCATGGAACTCATTGTTGTTTGAAAGGAAGAAACTTGCATTAAAATAATCTCCGAAGCTTTACAACTCAACGTCAACTTTCGCAAACATCAAACCCTAAAACTTCTCTCTAACTCTAACTCTATTGTCTTGCTTGCTTGTTGAAAGATGATTGAAAGATTGATGGGATCCTCTAACAAATCAGCCCCTAGGGCTTTATTTATAGGTTACTAATCCTCGCTATCCAAGGATTGTAACTCCTATCTAAACTATGAACTCTATCCGAACAATTAGGATAGGTCTTTTATTTTGATAAACTTAAATAACTTAAAGGTAAAAAATAACTAAAACTTCAGCTGCCATCTATCTTGTAAGTATGAGATAATTACGTGCCTCCTTGAAGATATAATTCCAATCCGCATTCAAAATCGAGTCTATCTTCTGTCGAGATAAGGGGTCGATATCGACACCAGAGGTCGATATCGATGCTTGTGTTTCTGCTCGACTTGTCCTGCTCCACTGGATGTCTATGACGATGGTCGATATCGATGCATGTATGTCGATATCGAGGCTTTCTTGTCTGGTCTGTGTGGCTTATCTCGATCTTCAGAAGTCGTGTCGAAATATAGGGTCGATATCGATGTCTCCAGTCGATATCGACCTCTTCTCAGCTTCACTTGGCTTGTTCGTTTTGACTCCGATTTCATCGAATTCCTGCATGGTTAGCTCAAAACTCGTGCACACTCTATTTCTTATACTTTAGCTCATTCTTACACAAGTTCATATACTTTTGAAACTTTTCTTTGGAAATAGAATGAAACATGAAGTCAAAAGATGCAATAAACAAAGGTACAAATATGTACATCAAAACACCCCATACTTAGACTTGCTTGTCCTCAAGCAATAACCAAGCAATAACCAACACTTACAACACACCCTTCAAGTCTTCGCCTTTGTCAAAAGTAACATCATAAGCGGTAGCAAAGCAAAGCAAGTGAATTTAACGTCATAGCACATATTTAGGTGATCCATAGGCATATGCAATTTTGATCCAACCTCACAGGGATAATGTGTTTGCACTCAACTCTCATGTGTTTAGGCTATGAAGATCAACTCTCAACTCAATTCCATATACAATCTCATAAACATTGCAATTTAAAAAAATCCACTTCGCAACCAATTATGAAAATGCAATAAGAACCATCAGGAGGACTTTCGCTCAATGGAAGACTTCAAAGAAGACTCCATTCGGCGGGGTTGTAATGGGGCTTGGTATGAAATAAAAGGGTATGGAATTATTTGGCTATGTGGTGCTTTTATAATTCGGGAATCAAGACTCCTAAATCTCAACACTTGCAATACCCAAACCATACTCTTCATAATATGCTTTAAAGATGCATTCCATCAACCCTTCTTCCAAGTTCTAATATACCTCTCAAAAATATAACATTTGTATGAATAAAAGACTTAATGATTTTGGCTCATGCACTATCTATAGATATCTTTATTTATTTTTTCCGGTTTTTTTTCGAAAATAATAAGTAAATATGTGCATTTATATGTTGAGCCATAAACCCTTTTACAAAATATGACAAAATGTAAATATGCACCATCCTATAATTTCCTTGCTCAAAACTGGACAGTATGCTCTTTTCTTTCCACAAGGCATTAGTCCAACCAATCTAAGTCTCAATTCCCAAATGGGGTCAGGCTCAATTCGGCTAGGGATAATTTTGTGGAGTTTGCAATTTCAGGCTCAGGCTAATGTTCTGGCTTCAAGCAGGGATAATGCAGGGTAGGTAAAGAGAGGATAAAAATGGCTTAAAAGATGCCTCCATCATTTAATTCTCGTAAACATAAACATATATATGCATTGGTTTTGAATAACTATCACAACATTTAGAGATGCATAGGAACAGTAAATTCACTCAAGAAAGCGGAGGGATTTTTGATGTTCTCCCTATAGGTCAAAATTCTCACAAGGACAATTTTTGTTGGATTTGCTTTTTAGCCTAGGATCATATGTGCTCAATTTCATCACAAGTTCACAATCTACATAAAAAATTAAGGACTTAGGCTAAACCATCCAAATATGCCATAGGATTTACATGATCAAGTCAGCTATTGAGTTTTCATCATAGGACGTCTAAGTAGGGTTTAAAAACAAACTTAAAAATAAACATGCATTTTTTTGTATTTTTGACATTTTTCTATTTTTTTTGGATTTTCTGATATTTTATAAAAGTAAAACTAAGAACAAAAATTTAAACATGAATGCAATGCGAAGAAAACCAAGTTATGACCATAAGACATGTTTTTCCCCCACCCCATACTTAAAATATACAGTGTCCTCACTGTATTAAAAAGAAGACCAAGGGTAGAGAGAAACTCACAGCGCAACCTTGCGGATTCAGGTCGATTTCAGGTTTGGTCGATGCCAGAAGTCGATATCTAGGTCAGTGGTCGATGTCGACTGCATCTGTCGAATTCGAGGAAGAACCTGAAGACAAGGGCTGCTAGGTTGGGGTCGATATCGAGTATTAGGGTCGATATCGACCTCTGCTTTTCGCTCCTGAGTCCTCGATGTCGACTCCAGGAGGTGGCTTGACCCTGGGGGGGGGGGTCGATTTTGACTAGCCTAGTCGATTTCGACTGCCTCTACAGAAGCTTCTTTCCTTCTTCGTCATTCCTTTTGCTTGATAACCTGAAATCCTTGTTAGAAATATAGATAAAGCACGAATTATCTCAGTTTTAAAAGTTTCAAACAGCCAAAAATTAAATCCTAAAAACCATCTATGCGAAATTTAAATGTTTTTATGTACAAGCTCTAGAGTTTTGAGTCGCTAGGCCGACTTCTCCGTCAATGCTTCACGATCCTTTTATGTAGGGACCCTTCGAGCGTGAGCCTTCTCCTGGATAATCTAGGTCTTTTTGGTAGTATCTAAGTTCGGCGACCAAGGCTTCTTCATCGTTAGGTTCTTCTTTGGGTGCTTTCCTTCTCTTTCTTGGCCTAACTTTAGTAATATAGGCAAACCATGGAGCTTTGACCCTCTCTTTAGTAGAATTATCAATAATCGGCTTAATTGATTTATCAACAATGGACGGAGGAGGGTTAAGAGTCATACCTGGGCTTACCTGTTTGGGCCCAAAACAGAAATCTTCGGGCGGAGGGATGATCGATGTCGACCAAGGTGGGTCGATTTCGAGAGCTTTGGTCGATGTCGACATGTGGGGGTCGATATCGACCTCTGTGACCCCATACTTAAGCTCCTAGCAGTGATCTGGCATACTCGATTTCGACCAAGGGGGGTCGATTTCGATGTTTTTAGTCGATATCGACTGGTTCCAGTCGATGTCGACCCTGCTTGTTGTTTCCGTCCTCGCTAACAAAAATTTTCTAAGCTTCTCCTTAGCTGGCGAGAGGACTACTTGCTCCAGGTGCTTTGTTTCGCTAATGGTTGGGTTGAAAGAGAATTCTATCACTTCGTTCCCTATAGTAAAGGTTAGTAATCCTCGACGTACATTGATATTGGCATCAGCAGTAGCTAAGAAAGGCCTACCAAGGATAATAGGCACTATAGGATCTTCAGTCATCTCCAATACAATGAAATCAGTAGGCACAAAGAACTTACCTACCTTTACTGGAACGTCATCAACTATACCTGTGGGTCTGACGAATGAGTTGTCGGCCATATAAAGTTTCATGTCCACAGGTTCAAGTGCACCAATGTTCACCTTTTGCCAAATAGAGAGAGGCATGAGACTTACACTTGCCCCTAGGTCACATAGGGCTTTGTAGCGATGTTGGCCAAGTCCCACGGTGATTGCAAACTTCCCTGGGTCACTCTTCTTCTCAGGGAAGTCCATCTTTGAGTACTCCTCTGCGATCTCTGCCATGGATCTCTTCTTGCTCAGGATGTCTTTGAGGAATCGTTCATAGGCGGGCATCTCGCTTAGGGGTTCTGTTAGAGGGATAGTAATGTTGAGTCCTTGAAGAATCTTTATGAAGCGCCTAAACTTGCCTTTGGTGGGATCCTCCAATGCTTTGGAAGGGAATGGCAACGTCTTCTTTGGAGTAGGGGCCAAAACGGAGGTCGGAGGGGCCTGCTGAACATCGATGTCGACTGGAGTTGGGTCGATATCGACTGGTAGGGTCGATTTCGACCTCTGCTGTGATTTCTCAGGCTCTGCAGTGGCATCGACATCGACCAGGGGGTCGACATGGTGGTCGATATCGACCTCTGGTTCGACATCGACTCGTTTGTCGATGTCGACTGGGTCTGCTGCTTTCTGCTCCGATTTCGTTCGTGGCTTTTGTACTTTGGTGCCACTCCTCAATTGTATGGCTGCGACATGGCCCGTCCCGGATTGTCCCTTAGGATTTGTGGTGGGTTGCCCAGGGAGTGTTCCGGACGGTCTAGGGATTTGTGCCGCCAATTGACCCAGTTGGGTCTCTACGTTCCTCTTCCATATATCCATCTCCCCAATCCTTGTGGTTAGGTGATTGAGTTGAGAATGGATGGCATTGTTCGACTGATCATTCTTAGCTTGATTCCTCCTTATCTCATCCAGTACTAGTTGAAGATCATCCTTCTTTTGTTCTCTTTCCGGGTGCCCAGGAGCTCTATAAGACGGATGGTCCCTAGGGTTAACCTGGTTCCTTTGTGGTTGATGGAACCTTTGGTCTCCCCAATATTGGTGATTGGGACCCCTCATGTAGCGCGCCTCTTGGTGAGTCTCCGCTAGGTGTACTTGTTAGGCGTGGGGGCACTCGATGGTGGTGTGCCGCTGCGATCCGCATTCGATGCAATCTTGGTTCGCTGAAAGGAACCTTACTTGCTTTTGGAGCTTTCAAAGTTGATCCCTATCAAATTGCTCCTTCACATCCGGATCGATTACATTGGAGGGTTCATATAAGGGCATAGATGGGGCAGGCCTCGATGATGATGATGTGTCGGAAGCCTCAGGAGTCCCATATGTGTTGTCGAACTCCACCAACCTCTCTATGGTCTCCCAAGCCTCTTGTGGAGCGAGTTCAAGGTAGCCATAGGAGGTGTAGGTGTTGATCCTCTCCTTAGTTGCAGCGTCAAGAGCATTGTATATGATCTCCTGAATTACATACGGTGGTTGGCCATGCGTCGGGCATGATCGTAGTAGGTCCTTAAACCTTTCCCAAACAGTCGCCAGAGCCTCACCAGGCTTTTGTTTGAAAGCCGTGATTTTCTGTCGGATCAACGCCGTCTTAGAAGGAGGAAAGAACTTGTTGAGGAACGCGTCCTTGACTTCATTCCAGGTGCGGAGCGATCTTGGGGGCTAAGCTTTCCAACCACTGCAATGCTTTCCCTGTAAGAGACCATCGAAAGGCTTTTAGTTGGACATATTCAAGACTTCGTCCATCAGCAATAGTATCACAAAGGTCTAAGAAGGTATAAATATGTGCCATAGGGCATTCGTTAGGTTTTCCTTCATATTGGTGCCTTCTAATCTCAGTTAGGAAGTTAGGTTTTATTTCAAAATTAGAGGCAGGGACAAGAATTGCCGATTCAGGCACTGTGAGAGCGGGGTGCATATATTGCTTGGCATTCCTAGGGAGGGCATTGATTTGGGCTTCTATTTGCCTCTGGCCTTCCTCCTCCCTATTCGCACGCTCCCTAAGTGCCGCCTCTCTAGTCGTTAGGTCCTCAACCTGCTTCCTTAGTTGCTCGATTAGTTCAGCCTGGTTTGCGTTGTCTGCCATGATTCTTTGAGCTTGGGCCCTTAGATGGAAATAACGCTCAGGGTCGTCTACTCCTTCAAATTCAGGTGGGCGATCAGCGCGTCGCATACACCTGCAAAACCAAACTTGGTAGAGACGTGAGATAGACTACTAGGGCACGATTGATTGCCTCCCCGGCAACGGCGCCAATTTGTTGTTTGTAGGAGGATTGATATGTCGAGTAATTACAAAGACTAAAGATGTAATAAACGTAAACCAACTCCTGGCCTAAGCAAATAATTACAAGACTTCCTCCCATTGTAGTAGAAGGGTAGTCAGGATCGATCCACGAGGAGGCGTGTCAGCGGGATCCTAGTAGCGTTGGAAATTTCACGTCTACGTCGACCAGAAGCCTCGATTTCGACCTTTGAGCTCGATGTCGACCTCGGTTGTCGATGTTCTCTGCAACAGAAGACCTGTAGAGACAAAAACAAGTAGTCGATATCGACTGGTGGGGTCGATATCGATGTTACTCTACGAAATCGAGTGGCTCAGAAGACTGCCAGTCGATACAGAAGGGTCGATATCGATGCTGGGGGTCGATATCGATGTCCAGTAACTCCGCAGCGATGTTCGTCGTCGACTCAGAAAACTGTCGACGAACTCAGTGGTAGATATCGACGTCTGGGGTCGATATTGATGTCTCCCTGCAGTGTGTTAGTTCTTTCGTCGGCAAAGAAAGGCCGAAGATTTAAGAATGGGGAGAGAAGCAATGAACAGAAATAACAGGAGGTTTTTGTGTGTATAAAATATGTAAAAACAACTCCTAGGATTAGGGTTTACCACAACGTTAACCAATGCATGCGATAAGATAAATAAGACGGACAATTGCGCTATTTCTCCCGAGGGACAAGCTTTCGCCGTACACCAACTCTTAGGATTACTCTTGCAAATAAACCTAATTGTCTCTACCAATTTTATGTTTATCACTCAAGTTATTAGCATGAATCCCTTTTCTTTCGATTAGGACTAAACATAGAATCGTAGAAGGAGAGATAGACACAACGATATCAACATCAAATACTTACCTCAAGCGCGCATGGCTAACGTCGGGCTCACCCCGACCCTAAGAGCTTTGGGGAACTACTCGCTTCTCATCATGGAACTCATTGTTGTTTGAAAGGAAGAAACTTGCATTAAAATAATCTCCGAAGCTTTACAACTCAACGTCAACTTTCGCAAACGTCAAATCCTAAAACTTCTCTCTAACTCTAACTCTATTGTCTTGCTTGCTTGTTGAAAGATGATTGAAAGATTGATGGGATCCTCTAACAAATCAGCCCCTAGGGCTTTATTTATAGGTTACTAATCCTCGCTATCCAAGGATTGTAACTCCTATCTAAACTATGAACTCTATCCGAACAATTAGGATAGGTCTTTTATTTTGATAAACTTAAATAACTTAAAGGTAAAAAATAACTAAAACTTCAGCTGCCATCTATCTTGTAAGTATGAGATAATTACGTGCCTCCTTGAAGATATAATTCCAATCCGCATTCAAAATCGAGTCTATCTTCTGTCGAGATAAGGGGTCGATATCGACACCAGAGGTCGATATCGATGCTTGTGTTTCTGCTCGACTTGTCCTGCTCCACTGGATGTCTATGACGATGGTCGATATCGATGCATGTATGTCGATATCGAGACTTTCTTGTCTGGTCTGTGTGGCTTATCTCGACGCTCAGAAGTCGTGTCGAAATATAGGGTCGATATCAATGTCTCCAGTCGATATCAACCTCTTCTCAGCTTCACTTGGCTTGTTCGTTTTGACTCCGATTTCATCGAATTCCTGCATGGTTAGCTCAAAACTCGTGCAGACTCTATTTCCTATACTTTAGCTCATTCTTACACAAGTTCATATACTTTTGAAACTTTTCTTTGGAAATCGAATGAAACATGAAGTCAAAAGATGCAATAAACAAAGGTACAAATATGTACATCACCTATCACCATGCACAGGTCCCGCCCATCTCTGGTTGTCGACGAACTGCTGGAATGTGTACCCTCCCATATAACAACCGGCGTAGAGATCGGCGTGATCCTCCAAGTGATTGCATAATAACGCTTTCAGTTCTAGGAAAGCAGACTCGTCGATCGGTGATGTCAATGACGCCAAAGCATGGTAGCGACAATGACCATCTCCAATAGTGTCCCTGACACCCTGAATATGTCCGAGCATGAAGGGATCAACATTGTTTGGACCCCAGTTAAACCCTCCGAACACATCATCACGTCCACGTCGAGCTGTGGTAGCTTGTGGACGGTGTCGAGCAGCATGTCGAGCAGCACGTGCTTCTTCTCTCAAAAAATTTGCCCTGAACTCCTCGTAACACAACAGGTTGGTTCTGCAGACATTCCTCGACCCCCGAGGCCTCCCTTTCGATCGGATGCTTAAAGATGACGGTGGGTGGAGGTCATCGTCGCATACGTTGTTGGAAGCCGTGTATGAAGATGACAGTTCATGCGGGAGTGGAGTGTCGTCGATGTCAATCCATGACAAATCCATCCATAATGGGTGGATGTCCTCAGCCGGTATCGGAGTTCCGGAACTGACGTACGCCTGAATCTCATGGACACAAGGAATCCCGTAACAAACCCTAAATGTCGGTCCGTGCATTCCGGAGGAATGTTTTGGTTTACAACATCCTCCCACAACTTGTACAGATAGACGAAGCACTTTTTGGAGATTAAAGTCTTTGCCGCATCAAAAAGGTTGACTTTATGCGACCTCGTTGGCCATTTGAAGTGGTCGATCTCTAAAGTAGTTTGCAGCTAATGCAGTTGGCAATCATTGACTCTATGGATTGCATCTACCACGACGCAGAAGTCCCCAATCGATGAGTGAAGTGCCTCCTTTAGAACATTGTATTGACCCTCCACTCTGTACACAGTTTCACGTAAACATTGAAATTCATACCACTAAATGTTTGATGACATATCATATTGTAATGGGAGATAAGAAGGATGGTGTACCTGTTTGTTGTACGCGTGCCGAAATGTAGAACATTATCCGTGTAGCATCGGACGAGGTTCCTTCTGTATGGAAGCCAAACCGCCTCTAAATATGCCATGACACCTGGGAATGGGTGCCACCTGTTGTAGGGAGCAGAGGAAATGGAGGGAGTAGATGATGGGATTTTATGTGAAATGGGGAAAGGGACCGGCTGGGTTCTAGTGCAAAGAGAGGAGGAAGAGGAGGGCCTGCAATCCTTGCCGTGAGGGGTTGATTTTCAAAAGGTAAGGAGGAGTGGGTGAAGAGAGGTAGGATAGGGGTGTGTCTAACTATAAGAGGTAAAAGAGGACAAGAGGGAGTAATAGGTACTGCTACCTCAACACAGTAGGGACAGAGGGAGTACAATGAGAGAGAGGAAAATAAAATAGAGTGGTCCATATGAAATTTCAAAATCCCGGAAATAAAATCCGTAACCCGCACACTCGACCTCATTCAGACTCGATTCAAAAATAAATTTCAAATCCTTAAATCCAAAATAATAATTTTCCATTAATCGCTAAAATAGACAAGATTCGTAAAATATTTCCACTCGATTCGATATAAGAAGCGAAATAAACTCGTTTCTAATCAAATTCAAATTTATGTCGGAATATGCTTTGAAAGAACTAAAATAAAATTATTCTGCTCGAGGACGGAATATTTGAAATTTTTCGAAATTTTAGAATTCAAATCCCAATTAAATCAATATTAAATCAAAATAAATTCTTAATTTATAAAATAATATTTTAAAATTCCGAGTCTTTACATTTATGATGATATAGGTTGAAGCTGATCAAATTCAAATATAGAAATTCTATTCAATATTAAAAATCACCAATTTATATCAAATATAAATATTATATTTGCTAGATACACAAAATTAATGATATCTAATCAATCTATCTACGGGTTATGATGCAATTCGCATCCGTGTCATATTTTGGAGCAATTCGCATACGTGTCATATTTAAAAACAATAACACAATTGAAGATTATATATTTACTTTATATGGAGTAGTAATTTATATTAATTCAAAAAGATGATTTATATAATAAAATTTATTAACAAATTGCACAACGGGCGAGTAATAAAACTAGTTGCTAATAAAAGGGCATCAGCCCGTCGCCCCGTCTTGAGCACCCAAAAAAAAGTAACTAATAATACCAACCTATATTAAGTGTATATCAACCATCTTCACCTATACAACGGGATGGAACCCAAAAAACCAAATACCCCTAAAAAGTACGCACTATCTCACGCGCACCTTTTCCCTCACCCTCAACCCTTTCACTTTCCTTTTTCTGCAAATCGAAAACCTAAATATGATCTTCTCCAAAATCTAATCGATCATCCTATCTCCAGTTTGTCTGCGAATCGAAAACCTAAATCTGATCTTCTCCAAAATATAATCGATCATCCTATCTCCAGACCGTCTTGGCTTAATCCGCCCTCAATAATCCATCTGAGGCTCCTTTGGTTTTGGATTTGAAGCTCCACCATTGTACGCCTTTCTAACATTGTACAATCTCCATGGATATGCTTTATCCACCTCCTCTGGCACTCCCCTTCTTTCCCCTCTGGTTTGGGATCTCAATACCAAAACGAACGGTTAACTTACTCCATATGTGCGTGTTGGTACTCTTCGATCTCCGAGAAGGGATCTGCTGCTTCAAAGATCCGTATATTTGATTGATCTTCTCAAGTGCTCGGAGTTGGGGCGTTCTCCCTCTTCTCTGTCTGGCCTCTCTGCATACCTTCCGCAGCCCAATTTGTGCCTTGTGTGCTTGTGGCTGGGCGCCTACTCCCCTGTCTTCCCGGCTTCCTGTACGGCATCGTTTGCCTCTGCCCTGAAGTTTGCTCCTTGCTTTAATCTTTCATCAGATCTTCTACCAGGTACAATCTCAACTCACATCCTCTTAGTTTGATCCATATCACCTATAATCATTTGCTTAATTTCAATCTTCAATTTCCCCCCTATTTAAGAAGTAACCTCACCCCATTATTTGCACTCACCTCTTCAATCACCTCTTGTCTCTTTCCTCTTAATTTCTACTACTTCTTACTCTCTGCTTTTCTCGTTTTAATTTTCTTTCTCCTTACTGTCATGGACAATCAAGGCAACCAAAAGAATGGGTCTGAGGGCTTCTCGGAGACCTCTAACCCCACCCAAAACGGGAAGCCTCCGGGCGACACCCACACCCACACCCAACCCAAAGTGAAGCATTCGTGCGAACCCCATCAAAACTCTATTCCACCCCTTCGATCGTCCACTCGAGAGAAGGGCAAAAGAAAAATTAATATAAACTCCTCCTACTCACAACTTACTAAGTTTAAAACAAAACCCAAATCCCAAACAAGTCACATCGTTTTCGATCTTGTGTTCGGCATCCAGATTGAACTTGTCAAAATCCAGGCTACCCACTAGTTTGAACTTAAAATTTGCTCACCCCCTTATTTTAATTACCATTTCATCATCTATCAGTTGCAACCTACAACTACACCTAAACCAATACCATTATATTATGTTATTACTAACCATGCTCGGCTTTCTTTTCGAGCCTTGTCCACTCGTTCTTTGCATGCAGGTTCGGCTGAACCCAAGCTAAACACCAACCATGAATCACCTCGAATTTGCTCGGACTATGATCTTTGTTGTCCAACGATCTATGTCGACTATATCATTCTATGAGGATCCCGGAATCTCACCTATCATGCTGCTTTTACTTACTGTTTGATGCAATTATATTGACTAAATCATGCAACACCATCTTGCCATGGTGCTTTTACTTGTTGTTTATCTCAATTTTAAAGGCTAAAACATGTAATACTACCTCTATCCATTTGATCTTTTATGTACATACTGCATTTCAACCTGCATTCCTATCATGGCATTGTGCACTATTTGATCAATTATTAGATTTCGTCACCAGATTACTATCATCCCTCACTACCGATTTCAATCATATTATAAAAAAGATTTCAATCATATTATCAGTAAAAATGCATCTATACAAAACTAAAAAGCATACAACCATATTAATTATTTGTATTTCTAAGACAGCAGCCCCGGTCTTGGAACCACTCCTTTTGTGTAAGCAAGACCTAATGATACCCCTAATTCAAGTAAATAATATATCATGAAAATAAGCTTTTGGAACGTTAGGAGTCTTGCTCGGAAGAACATATGGACTCAGATAGACTCGACCTGTAAAACTGAACATATACAAATATTAGCACTAGCAGAAACCAAGCTTCAAACACCTCCAAAGGATTCTTTTTGGCGACACGCAGGATTCGACAACCTTCGTTTTTGCCCATCTGTTGGGCTCTCGGGATGCCTCTGTCTCTTATGGAAATCTTCCCATTTAAACAAAGACACCTTCGAAATCATAAGATTGGAGGAGCGATATATTCTGACTAAATACCATAACGTTAATCACATGTTAACACTAATAATTTTATTCGTCTATGCTCCACCACATCAACACCAAAATCTAGATTTCTGGAATGAAATGTCGACAATACTCCTAACTAACCCACATACATACATTATTGCCGGTGATATTAACGACATTCTATGTAACTTCGACAAACTAGGAGGGCCAGCCCCTACCCTTTCAAGATTCCACAGACTCACGGGTTTCATATTAAAACACGACCTAATAGATATACCAACGACTGGTAACCAATTTACTTGGCGCAAAAGTTCCCAGGCAGAGCATAATACTTACGAAAAATTAGACCGATTCCTGGTACATAAGAACATATATGCAGTACTACCAAATTTAACCACCGAAAATCATGCCTTCACGACTTCGGACCACACTCAAATAACATTAGAACTTTTCCCGAACGAACTTCCAATTATGCAACCTTTTAAATTTGAATTAGCATGGACAAAGCATAAAGACTATGAAAATTCTGGTTAAGGCAAGCTTGGCGTCTCAACCCTGCCGGCTCTCATCTATTTAAGCTAATCAAGTGACTACAAGACCTCAAAAAGAAAAGCAAGCTTTGGAGCAAACGCACGTTTGGGAATATCTTCACACAAATTGCCAATACTGAAATAGAGCTACAACAACTACAATCTCAATTATTTATAAACTACGACACAAACATAGACATGAAGCATGAATGCCTACTAAACAAATATAATCAACTTGTAAACTTTCAAAAAACCTATTGGGGTCAGAGAGCAAAGAGAGTCCACATTAAAAATATGGACACTAAATCCAAGTACTTCCATCGTGTGGCTACTGGAAGAAGAAACAGAAATATAATAAAATCTTTTGTCACAAAAGAAGGTATTACCCTTAACATAGTGACACAGATCCGAGGCGAGATTAAATTAGACTTTTCTAGTTGGTTTTCTGCCACACCACAAACCCAAGGGCATTTTCGGCTACTACAATACATAACACCGGAGGTCACTGCTACGAACAATGACTGGCTAACCCAACCAATCTAAAACTCCGAGGTTAGGTATGCTGTCTTCTCACTAGCTAAAGATAAATCTCCGGGCCCTGATGGTTTCCCTGCGGGCTTCTTCCGCTCTTACTGGCACATTATTGGTCCCTATGTCATCAAAGCCACCAAGGGATTGTTCTCCAGTGGGAAAATACGCAAATAAATAAATCACACCTTTATTGCGTTAATACCCAAAATGCGATAACCCACAAACTGCAAATAATTTCAGACCCATTAGTCTCTACTCAACCATTTACAAAATAATCTCTAAGATCCTAGCTACCAGACTACGACATATACTCCCCAAACTAATTCACCCACTCCAAAGTGCATTCATAGCTAAACGCTCTATCCAAGATAATATCCTAATTGCAAACGAAATATTCCATTCTTTTCAACATAAAGAAGGATCATCTGGCTGGATGGCTGTAAAACTGGATATCGAAAAAGCTTTTGACATGGTTAGATGGGACTTCCTACTAGAAACCCTAATTGACGATCACCTCATGGTGAGTATGTAACGGCCCAGATATAAATACCCGGGTTACGTTTCAAAGGTTGGATACCTTCGTTCGGATGTTGCAATTCAGGTACGGGTCGAGGTTTCAAACCTCTAAAGATCAGTATTTAAAGCGGAGATTTTGAACCCCAAGCAATCGAAGACGCGGAAATTCTTTGAACGAAAATGCGAAAGCGGAATTAAAGTACAACTTGCCACGGCAGAGCCGGGTCAAAACCAAAACATAGTGGGTGATTGCCATTTTACCAAGTTAGAATATTAGCCAGGATCTTCGGTTCGCCAAGAGATTCCCCGTCACAGAAGCAAGGAGCAAACAAGAGCGGTACCTAACACTATCCACGAAGTCAGGCCCGGTAATCGCCTACGGGTCCTCTGACCGCACTGAGGCCACATAACATGCCTATACCTAAATAAAAGATGACTAATGCAGTACAAGATTTAAATCACATAAGCATGCTTGACAGTTATAATATGCAGAAAAATTGTAAAGGGCCCAAGACAATGCCAAGTGGCATATCCCTCTCCTACCTCTGCACCCCTTCCCGTTAGTGCAGAGACTTTCAGTTCGATGCTATAGCATAGCAATTTCCTCGTGGTGGTGCACAAACCACGACATCATCATATCATATCATATCATCTCATCGCTTGCCCGATGGTGTTGGGCTATCATATCATGCTCATATCGACTCGATTGACTCAGGGCAACCCGATGGGGCTGGGCTACCCTATGACCCTAGCAAAGACTCTAGGACTATCACAGAAAACGGTCATTCTGTATTCAAACACACATAGTAACCACATGCTCAGTTCAATGCAATCCTAGCATGATACTACATGGCATGCTTTAATATGTGTTAAGGAGGTAAAGTCGAGTACAAATAATAAGATGTAAATATATAAACCGACTCCTGTCCTAAGCAAATAAGACTTCCTCCCGTTGTAGTGGAAGGGTAGTCAGGATCGATCCACGAGGAGGCGTGTCAGCGGGATCCTAGTAGCTTTAGAAATCTCACGTCTGCGTCGACCAGAAGCCTCGATTTCGACCTTGGGCCTCGATGTCGACCTCGGCTGTCGATGTTCTCTGCAACAGAAGACCTACAGAGACAAAAACAAGTAGTCGATATCGACTGGTGGGGTCGATATCGATGTCAGTCCACGAAATCGACTGGCTCAGAAGACTGCCAGCCGATACAGAAGGGTCGATATCGATGCTAGGGGTCGATATCGATGCTCAGCAAACTCCGCAGCGATGTTCGTCGTCGACTCAGAAAACTGTCGACGAACTCAGTGGTCGATATCGACTTCTGGGGTCGATATCGATGTCTCCCTACAGTGGGTTAGTTTCTTGTCGGCAAAGAAAGGCCGAAGAATTGAGAATGGAGAGAGAAGGGATGAGCAGAAATAACAGTGGGTTCTGATGAATTAAACTATGTAAAAAGGCAACTCCTAGGATTAGGGTTTACCACAACGTTAACCAATGCATGCGATGAGATAAATAAGACGGACAATTGCGCTATTTCACCCGAGGGACAAGCTTTCGCCGTACACCAACTCTTAGGATTACTCTTGCAAATAAACCTAATTGTCTCTACCAATTTTATGTTTATAACTCAAGTTGTTAGCATGAATCCCTTTTCTTTCGATTAGGACTAAACATAGAATTGTAGGAGGGAGATAGACACAACAATATCAACATCAAATACTTACCTCAAGCGGGCATGGCTAACGTCGGGCTAACCCCGACCCTAACAGCTTTGGGGAACTACTCGCTTCTCATCATGGAATTCATCATTGATTGGAAGAAATAAACTTGCATTAAACTATAAACTTCGAAGCTTTACAACTCAACGTCGACTTTCGCAAACGTCAAACCCTAAAACTTCTCTCTAACTCTAACTCTATTGTTTGTCTCTTGTCTTGGATTAATGGATTGTTCTCGGATCCTCTAACAAATCAGCCCCTTGGGCTTTATTTATAGGCTACTAATCCTCGCTATCCAAGGATTGTAACTCCTATGTAAACTATGAACTCTATCCGAACAATTAGGATAGGTCTTTTATTTTGATAAAACTTAATGGTAAAAGATAAATAAAACTTCAGTTGTCCTCTATCTTGAAAGTGTAAGATAATTCCGTGCCTCCTTGAAGATATAGTTCCAATCCGCATTCGAAATCGAGTCTATCTTCTGTCGAGATAAGGGGTCGATATCGACACCAGAGGTCGATATCGAGGTCTCTGTTCCTGCTCGACTTGTTCAGCTATGGTCGATTTCTATGTTGAGGTCGATATGGGGGTCGATATCGACACTAGGGGTCGATATCTGGGTCTAAGGTCGATATCTGCCTCTTCTCAGCTTCACTTGATGTCTATGTTGAGGTCGATATCTATGTTGAAGGTCGATATCTACACCAGAGGTCGATATCTGGGTCTAGGGTCGATATCTACCTCTGCTCAGCTTCACTTGGCTTCTCTGTTTTGACTCCGTTTTCGCTCGAATTCCTGCATGGTTAGCTCAAAACTTGTGCAGACTCTATTTCTTGCATTTTAGCCCATTCTTACACAAGTTTATATTCTTTTGAACCTTTTCTTTGGAAATCGAATGAAATATGAAGTCAAAAGATGCAATAAACAAAGGTACAAATATGTACATCAAAACACCCCATACTTAGACTTGCTTGTCCTCAAGCAATAACCAAGCAATAACCAACACCTACAACACACCCTTCAAGTCTTCGCCCTTGTCAAAAGCAACATCATAAGCGGTAGCAAAGCAAAGCGAGTGAATTTAACGTCATAGCACATATTTCGGCGATCCATAGGCATATGCAATTTTGATCCAACCTCACAGGGATAACGTTTTTGCACTCAACTCTCATGTGTTTAGGCTATGAAGATCAACTCTCAACTCAATTCCATATACAATCTCATAAACATTGCAATTTATAAAAATCCACTTCGCAACCAATTATGAAAATGCAATAAGAACTATCAGGAGGACTTTCGCTCAATGGAAGACTTCAAAGAAGACTCCGTTCGGCGGGGTTGTAATGGGGCTTGGTATGAAATAAAAGGTATGGAATTATCTGGCTATGTGGTGCTTTTATAATTCGGGAATCAAGACTCCTAAATCTCAACACTTGCAATACCCAAACCATAACTCTTCAATGTAAGCTCAATCTCTATAATACGTTTTCCCAACTCATCTTTCCATAATATGCTCTCAAAAATATAGCACTTGTATGAATAAAGGACTTAAGGATTTTGGCTCATGCACTATATATATATATATATATATATATATATATATATATATATATATATATATATATATATATATATATTTTCGATTTTTTTTTTCGAAAGTAATAAGTAAATATGTGCATTTATAGGTTGAGCCATAAACCCTTTTACAAAATATGACAAAATGTAAATATGCGCCATCCTATAATTTCCTTGCTCAAAACTGGACATTATGCTCTTTTCATTCCACAAGGCATTAGTCCAACCAATCTAAGTCTCAATTCCCAAATGGGGGTCAGGCTCAATTCGGCTAGGGATAATTTTGTGGAGTTTGCAATTCAGGCTCAGGCTAATGTTCTGGCTTCAAGCAGGGATAATGCAGGGTAGGTAAAGAGAGGATAAAAATGGCTTAAAAGATGCCTCCGTCATTTAATTCTCGTAAACATAATCATATATATGCATTGGTTTTGAATAACTATCACAACATTTAGTGATGCATAGGAAGAGTAAATTCACTCAAGAAAGCGGAGGGATTTTTGATGTTCTCCCTATAGGTCAAAATTCTCACAAGGACAATTTTTGTTGGATTTGCTTTTTAGTCTAGGATCATATGTGCTCAATTTCATCACAAGTTCACAATCTACATAAAAATTTTAAAGACTTAGGCTAAACCATCCAAATATGCCATAGGATTTACATGATCAAGTCAGCTATTGAGTTTTCATCATAGGACATCTAAGTAGGGTAAAAAAAACAAACTTAAAAATAAACATGCATTTTTTTGTATTTTTGACATTTTTCTATTTTTTTTTAATAAAAGTAAAACTAAGAACAAAAATTTAAACATGAATGCAATGCGAAGAAGAAAACCAAGTTAAGACCATAAGACATGTCTTTCCCCCACCCCATACTTAAAATATACAGTGTCCTCACTGTATTAAAAAGAAGAACAAGGGTAGACAGAAACTCACGTCGCAACCTACAGATTCAGGTCGATTTCAGGTTTGTTCGATGCCAGAAGTCGATATCTAGGTCGGTGGTCGATGTCGACTGCACCTGTCGAAGTCGAGGAAGAAGATGAAGACAAGGGTTGCCTGATTGGGGTCGATATCAAGTATAATGGTCGATATCGACCTCTCTTTTTCGCTCCTGAGTCCTCGATGTCGACTCCAGGAGATGGCTAGACCCTGGGGGGTCGATTTCGACTGGCCTGGTCGATTTCGACTACCTCTGCAGAAGCTTCTTTTCTTCTTCATCGTCCCTTTTGCTTGACAACCTGAAATCTTGGTTAGGAATATAGATAAAGCACGAATTATCTCAGTTTTAAAGGGTTCAAACAGCCAAAAATTAAATCCTAAAAACCCATCTATGAAAACTTCAAAATTTTTATGTACATGCTCTAGATTTTTGAGTCGCTAGGCCGACTTCTCCGTCGATTCTTCATGACCCTTTTATGTAGGGACCCTTCGAGCGTGAGCCTTCTTCTGGATCATCTAGGTCCTTTTGGTAGTAGCGAAGTTCGGCGACCAAGGCTTCTTTGATGTTGGGTTCTTCTTTGGGCGCTTTTCTTCTCTTTCTTGACCTAACTTTAACAATATAGGCAAACCATGGAGCTTTGACCCTCTCTTTAGTAGAATTATCAATAATCAGCTTAATTGATTTATCAATAATGGACGGAGGAGGGTTAGGAGTCATACCTGGGCTTACCTGTTTGGGCCCGAAACAGAAATCTTCGGGCTGAGGTGTAGTCGATGTCGACCAAGGTGGGTCGATGTCGAGTGTTGTGGTCGATATCGACATGCGGGAGTCGATATCGACCTCTGTGACCCCATACTTAAGCTCCTGGCAGTGATCTGGCATACTCGATTTCGACCAAGGGGGGTCGATTTCGATGCTTTTAGTCGATATCGACTGGTTCCAGTCGATGTCGACCCTGCTTGCTGTTTCCGTCCTCGCCAACAAAAATTTTCTAAGCTTTTCCTTAGCCGGCGAGAGGACTACTTGCTCCAGGTGCTTTGTTTCGCTCATGGTTGGGTTGAAAGAGAATTCTATCACTTTGTTCCCTACCTTTACCGGAACGTCATCAACTATACCTGTGGGCCTGACGAATGAGTTGTCAGCCATGTAGAGTTTCATGTCCACAGGTTCAAGGGCGCCAATGTTCACCTTTTTCCAAATAGAAAGAGGCATGAGACTTACACTTGCCCCTAGGTCACATAGGGCTTTATAACGATGTTGGCCAAGTCCCACGGTGATTGCAAACTTCCCTGGATCACTCTTCTTCTCAGGGAAGTCCATCTTCGAGCACTCCTCTGCGATCTCTGTCATGGATCTCTTCTTGCTCAGGATGTCTTTGAGGAATCGCACATAGGCGGGCATCTCGCTTAGAGCTTCTGTTAGAGGGATAGTGATGTTGAGTCCTTGAAGTATCTTTATGAAGCGCCTAAACTTGCCTTTGGTGGGATCCTCTAATGCTTTGGAAGGGAATGGCAACGTCTTCTTTGGTGGGGGGGGCCAAAACGGTGGTCGGAGGGGCCTGCTGGACATCGATGTCGACTGGGATGGGGTCGATATCGACTGGAATGGTCGATTTCGACCTCTGTTGTGGCTCTGATGGCTCTGCAGTGGCCTCGATATCGACCTGTGGGTCGACATGGGGGTCGATATTGACCTCATCCTCGACTTCGACTGGTCTGTCGACGTCGACTGGGTCTGCTGCTTTCTCCTCCGCTTCCATTCGTGGCTTATGTACTTTGGTGCCACTCCTTAATTGTATGGCTGCGACATGGCCCATCCTGGATTGCCCCTTAGGATTTGTGGTGAGTTGCCCAAGGAGTGTTCCGGACGGTCTTGGGATTTGTGGCGCCAATTGACCCAGTTGGGTCTCTACGTTCTTCTTCCATATGTCCATCTCCCCAATCCTTGTGGTAAGGTGATTGAGTTGAGAATGGATGGCATTGTTGGATTGATCATTCCTAGCTTGATTTCGCCTGATTTCATCCAGTACTAGTTGAAGATCATCCTTCTTTTGGTCTCTCTCCAGGTGCCCAGGAGCTCTATAAGGCGGAGGGTCCCTAGGGTTGACCTGGTTCCTTTGTGGTTGATGGAACCTTTGGTCTCCCCAATATTGGTGATTGGGACCCCTCATGTAGCGCGCCTCTTGGTGAGTCTCCGCTAGGTGTACTTGTTCGGCATGTGGGCACTCGATGGTGGTGTGCCGCTGCGATCCGCATTCGATGCAATCTTGGTTCGCTGAAAGGAACCTCACTTGCTTTTGGAGCTTTCTAAGTTGATCTTTGTGGAATTGCTCCTTCACATCCGGATCGATTACATTGGAGAGTTCATATAAGGGCATAGATGGGGCAGGCCTCGATGATGATGGTGCGTCGGAAGCCTCAGGAGTCCCATATGTGTTGTCGAACTCCACCAACCTCTCTATGGTCTCCCAAGCCTCTTGTGGGGCGAGTTCAAGGTAGCCATAGGAGGTGTAGGTGTTGATCCTCTCCTTAGTTGCAGCGTCAAGAGCATTGTATATGATCTCCTGAATTACGTATGGTGGTTGGCCATGCGTCGGGCATGATCGTAGAAGGTCCTTGAACCTTTCCCAAACAGTCGCCAGAGCCTCACCAGGCTTTTGTTTGAAAGCCGTGATTTTCTGTCGGATCAACGCCGTCTTAGAAGGAGGGAAGAACTTGTTGAGGAATGCGTCCTTGACTTCATTCCAGGTGCGGAGCGATCTTGGGGCTAAGCTTTCCAACCACTGCAATGCTTTCCCTGTAAGAGACCATCGAAAGGCTTTTAGTTGGACATATTCAAGACTTCGTCCATCAGCAATAGTATCACAAAGGTCTAAGAAGGCAGAAATATGTGCCATAGGGCATTCGTTAGGTTTTCCTTCATATTGATGCCTTCTAATCTCAGTAAGGAAGTTAGGTTTAATTTCAAAATTAGAGGCAGGGATAAGAATCGCCGATTCAGGCATTGTGAGCGCAGGGTGCATATATTGCTTGGCATTCCTAGGGAGGGCATTGATTTGGGCTTCTATTTGCCTTCGGCCTTCCTACTCCCTATCCGCGCGCTCCTTAAGTGCCGCCTCTCTAGTCGTTAGGTCCTCAACCTGCCTCCTAAGTTGCTCAATAAGTTCAGCCTGGTTCGCGTTGTCCGCCATGATTCTTTGAGGTTGGGCCCTTAGATGGAAATAACGCTCAGGGTCGTCTACTCCTTCAAATTCAGGTGGGCGATCAGCGCGTCGCATAGACCTGCAAAGCCAATCTAGATAGACATGTGAGATAGACTACTAGGGCGCGATTGATTGCCTCCCCAGCAACGGTGCCAATTTGTTAAGGAGGTAAAGTCGAGTACAAATAATAGGATGTAAATATGTAAACCGACTCCTGTCCTAAGCAAATAAGACTTCCTCCCGTTGTAGTGGAAGGGTAGTCAGGATCGATCCACGAGGAGGCGTGTCAGCGGGATCCTAGTAGCTTTGGAAATCTCACGTCTGCGTCGACCAGAAGCCTCGATTTCGACCTTGGGCCTCGATGTCGACCTCGGTTGTCGATATTCTCTACAACAGAAGACCTGCAGAGACAAAAACAAGTAGTCGATATCGACTGGTGGGGGTCGATATCGATGTCAGTCCACGAAATCGACTGGCTCAGAAGACTGCCAGTCGATACAGAAGGGTCGATATCGATGCTAGGGGTCGATATCGATGCTCAGCAAACTCCGCAGCGATGTTTGTCGTCGACTCAGAAAACTGTCGACGAACTCAGTGGTCGATATCGACTTCTGGGGTCGATATCGATGTCTCCCTGCAGTGGGTTAGTTTCTTGTCGGCAAAGAAAGGCCGACGAATTGAGAATGGAGAGAGAAGGGATGAGCAGAAATAACAGTGGGTTCTTGTGAATTAAACTATGTAAAAAGGCAACTCCTAGGATTAGGGTTTACCACAACGTTAACCAATGCATGCGATGAGATAAATAAGACGGACAATTGCGCTATTTCACCCGAGGGACAAGCTTTCGCCGTACACCAACTCTTAGGATTACTCTTGCAAATAAACCTAATTGTCTCTACCAATTTTATGTTTATAACTCAAGTTGTTAGCATGAATCCCTTTTCTTTCGATTAGGACTAAACATAGAATTGTAGGAGGAGAGATAGACACAACGATATCAACATCAAATACTTACCTCAAGCGCGCATGGCTAACGTCGGGCTAACCCCGACCCTAAGAGCTTTGGGGAACTACTCGCTTCTCATCATGGATTCATCATTGATTGGAAGAAATAAACTTGCATTAAACTATAAACTTCGAAGCTTTACAACTCAACGTCGACTTTCGCAAACGTCAAACCCTAAAACTTCTCTCTAACTCTAACTCTATTGTTTGTCTCTTGTCTTGGATTAATGGATTGTTCTCGGATCCTCTAACAAATCAGCCCCTAGGGCTTTATTTATAGGCTACTAATCCTCGCTATCCAAGGATTGTAACTCCTATCTAAACTATGAACTCTATCCGAACAGTTAGGATAGGTCTTTTATTTTGATAAAACTTAATGGTAAAAGATAAATAAAACTTCAGCTGTCCTCTATCTTGAAAGTGTAAGATAATTCCGTGCCTCCTTGAAGATATAGTTCCAATCCGCATTCGAAGTCGAGTCTATCTTTTGTCGAGATAAGGGGTCGATATCGACACCAGAGGTCGATATCGAGGTCTCTGTTCCTGCTCGACTTGTTCAGCTATGGTCGATTTCTATGTTGAGGTCGATATGGGGGTCGATATCGACACTGGGGGGTCGATATCTGGGTCTAAGGTCGATATTTGCCTCTTCTCAGCTTCACTTGATGTCTATGTTGAGGTCGATATCTATGTTGAAGGTCGATATCTACACTAGAGGTCGATATCTGGGTCTAGGGTCGATATCTACCTCTGCTCAACTTCACTTGGCTTCTCCGTTTTGACTTCGTTTTCGCTCGAATTCCTGCATGGTTAGCTCAAAACTTGTGCAGACTCTATTTCTTGCATTTTAGCCCATTCTTACACAAGTTTATATTCTTTTGAACCTTTTCTTTGGAAATCGAATGAAATATTAAGTCAAAAGATGCAATAAACAAAGGTACAAATATGTACATCAATATGCAACATCTACACATCATATGACACATCAAGCAGGAGGTCCAGGTTACTGAGTAAGTCCCGTAGGATACTTACTTGAAGATGCAAAACAACAAGATAACACAAGCAATGGCCCAAATGCAAGTCCAAGCAATCCAAAAGCATTACACACCTATCATCGAGCCATTTTCATAAGCTACCGGACCAACATTCATACACACGAAACCCAAGTCCTCAACATCCTCAAAACCAACCGATAGTAAAACCGTTTTCCAAAACCTTTCCGATACGATCAAATCGACCAAAATCAGTCTTCCATTTAACCCATTGATAAAATCATACCAACCATATTTTCCAACGCTTAAATCCACAATTAAGTCAACTCATATTCAAAATAATTCCTCGAATCATACTTGGCCAAATTCCGACATTAAACATTTAAATCCTTAAAGTCAATTTCTCAAAATCATAGTATAGAAATAGTTCCGGCATTTCTTACTTATTTAAAGACATCATCTTAAAATCATTTAATAAAGCATTTATTAATCACACTTCTCAAATAATATCACTTTAAAATTCCACATTTAAACAACATCTAATAACACACTCCAACTAGTATTTAAATATAATAAATTACCAAAATCAATCCATTTTAATAACCCACATTTATAAAACAACAACACTAAATTACTTTATCATTTCTAAAACATGTATTAAAACACCACATAATATCATAATAATATATATACATATATCAAATAATACCATTTTTAATCACTTTTATAATATCTACTAACAAAATAAAATACCAACATCACATAAGGTATAACATATATATATATAACCCAATATCAATTAATATTACTTTTAAAACCATTTATAATATATATTAATATTTTCAGAATATATATATACATTTCCAAAATCAGAAATAACATATAATATAACATATATATATATAATAACATAACACATAATATATAATCACATATACAAAATAAAAATAACCACTCAATTCCAAACCCAAAAGCCCAAACCCTTACCCGGATTTCAAGTCCAAACCCGAGCCCACAAGGAAAGAAAATAAAAGAAAGGAAGAAGGATCCGGATAGGGAGGCCCAGCCTAGAACCGAAAATCAGAAGTAGAAAAGAAGGGGGGGCCCATGCTGACTGGGCGCCATGGTGGCAAGGCGGGCCCCATCCCCATCTTTCTCCTCTTCATCTGTTCGACAGAAGAGGACAGGCACCACCTCGGTTGCCCAGTACCGAAGGAAGGGAGAGGGAATGGCGAGGCCTCCGGCGGCGCTACCGTGCTCCGGCCACTCATTCCGGCTACCCGACACCCCCCACACCCAGAAGGGAAGAAAGAGAAGAGAAAGGAGACTCATCGAGGGCATTTGGAATCGCCGAGCTTCGACTCGACTCATCGGAGATTCTTCGAGCTCGTCGGAGGCTCGGGGAAGCTTGTCAGGCCCTGGATCAAGGAGATAGGTGATAAAGGTGGAGCTTTTCGTATCTTGGAGTGGAAAGGAAGGGGAAACGGAGCCTTACCGAGCCTAAACCGAAAAAAAAAGAAAGCGGAAACGAGGCGCTGTCCTCGGCTCGTCGAAGGTCTTTCGGGGCTGTTGTTGCTGCTAATGAGTGTCGAGGAGGTCGTGGGAGGTGCTGCTGCCATAACGGAAGGAGTGATGGAGGCTCGGATTGCCCAGCTTGACTCGGATCTCGCTTGAGGAAAAACAGAGAGAGCTTCTGCGAGGTGGCGGAAGTGGAGGTGATGACGGTGGTTCTGGGTGGCGAAAGAAGGAGGTGGAGGCGTGGTGTCCTTGGCAAAACAGTGAGGGTCAAGGGATAAGGAAGAAGGAGAGGAGTGTTTGATTTTGATGGTTTGAAACGGGGGCAAACAGAGGTGAGAGGGGGGTGAGAGGGGCTGGAAGTGGGTTTGTGTTTGGGAGAGTTGTGGTATTGGGTGGGTGATCTGGGCTAGCTGCTACAATTGAAGAGAGGGCTGCCGTTTGGGGTGCAACAAAGGGTAGCAATGGGTTTGTCTTCTTTTCCAAATCAAGGAGGGGCAAAGATGGGGAAGAGGAAAGCAAAAGATGTGAGTGTTTAACCCAACCAAGAAATAGGAAGGTGAGAAGGAAATTTCTTCCATTCAAACATCACAAGAACGGGACCAGCTCCCATACCCACAGAAATCTGAGGGAGAGGGAGAGAGAGAGAGGGAAGAAAAGAAAAAGGAAATAGGAAATAAAAGAGGTCCCCACAAAAGAATTCAAATTAGCGGAATAGAATCGAAATCCGCTCGCCCGATTGAATCCCGACTAAATCAACTTTAAATCGAATTTCAATTCAATTTCAAGATAAACAGAATTAAATTAATTTTTTTATCAATACTCGGAGCTTGAAGGCGGAATTAAAATCTGATTGAATCTAAATTCTCAAAACGATGCCGGAATTTGCTTTGAAATAGCTAAATAAGATTAATTTGCCCGAGGATGAAAATTCCAAAATTTTTTCGAATTTATCTCAGATATAGAATAATGTATATATATATATTTAATAATAATATAATATATAGAATATATTCGGTCTTTACAGAGTACTTTCATTACAGACGATAAAGTTTGTTATCAGGAAAAAGCTTTTGGGTTGGGAAGTTCCCATTGTGGACCTAAGCAACAAACTCAAACCTAATTGATGATCACCTCATGGTGAGTACCTTCATTACAGACGATAAAGTTTGGGATGTTGATAAACTACAAAACACTATAAAAAACAATGTCAGCAAGAAAACCCTCAAAATCATTATACCAACCCCAATACCAAAGCACATCCACCAAGATAGGCTATACTGGGCCTATAGTAAAAATGGTTAGTTCTCAACAGCTTCGGTGATTGAACTTATTCACAAAACAAAAAACCATTCCACATCTGATTTTCATTGGATTTAGAATTTAGATGTGACCCCAAAAATAAAAGACTTCTTGTGGCGAGTATCCAAAAATGGCCTACCTACCTCCGTTAAACTGGCCTCCCGTGGAGCTGGCATTCCCACTGACTGCCCCCTTTGTGGTATGAACTACGAGGACATTGATCATTTCTTATTCCAATGCCCTACAACAAAACATGCAATACAACAACTCTCTCCTAAAATTCATAACACTCTTCGATGTACCTACGACACCAAGTCCAACACAAATGAAGCCTTATGTGCTCTTTATGCCACCCTTGGCAAATCAGATCTTTCCACACTTGCTACAGCTTGGTGGTGCTCTTGGTACTTTAGGAACAAAGCCCTTTTCGATAAACTCAATCCTAACTCTAAAACAATAGTATCCTATATAAAAAAACCAGTTATCTAACTGGGAGAAGGCAAAAACTGATGACATAAGTTCAGATCCGAAAATACAGAATAAAGATACCGGACCTCGTAAGACCAGAAAACACATACCCAAATGGACTAAGCCACGAAACAATTGGTATAAATTAAATTTCGATGGAGCCCTGTCCTCTGACAACTGCAGCACTTATGGATTTCTTATCCGAGATAACTTGGGTAGTGTTCTATATTCAGAATCTGGTACCTCTCCTCTTTCCTCCGTTATTGGATCCGAATGTTTTGGTATGTGGAAGGGTATTCTTAAAACAGCGAAACTCAACATTACGCGTATCTGCACTGAAGACGATAATCTCAGTATTATCAAATGCTTTAGCGCAGGTGCTTCTAGTTTTGGCGAAATAGAGATGCTCTTATCCGACTCTCTGTGCGCCCTGAGGCAGTTTTCTGAATTTGAGATCTCTCATATCTTTAGGGATGGCAACCGAGCTGCTGACCGTCTATCTCACCTCGGGATCGATTTCTCTGGCTCCTCTCTCCCTACAGATGCAGTCCTTTGGAGTATCATCCGAAAGGATACTCTTGGCTAGTATGCTTTGTTTACAACCAAATTTTTTCTTGTTCAAAAAAAAAACCACCTTCACCTAGTCTGCCCAAAGTAGATGCCCCCTTGGATATTCCTTTGGCTTCAAAATCAGCAGGTATTGTAAGTCAGTAAGACTCACATCAATATGTCGTTAAAACTAGATATTTCCTATCGTTATCATATATGCTCCGCATCCAATAGCTATCCCCAGCTGTCAATATTCGGGTTGGCAAACATACCAAACTTGACAGTACAAACACAACGTGAGATCTTCCAACTATGTACTTCCAAAGTCTCAATTTGTGTGTATACACATACATGACTAATGACCTTTTGCACCTAAAATCTTTCTCAAACAAGTATTGTATTACTCCCTCCGTTCGGAAATATAAGATCTTTTACTTTTTGGCACGTAGGTTAAGGAGCTAAATACTATATAAAATATTAATTTTTTTAAAATTAATTTTTTACAATATAACACTTTTTATTAATAAGTATTAAAATGTAAAAAAATAATTTTAAAAAAATCAATATTTTATATAGTATTTAGCTCCTTAAACTACGTGCTGAAAAGTAAATGATCTTATATATTTAAACGGAGGGAGTATCAAATTATCAATCGATTGTGTATTAGAGGGCGGTTTTTCTCCCGACTCGAGTTCAAGCCCTGTGTACGAATCTGACAAGTGTTAATCTGGAGTTCAAATATGCTGGAAAGTGATTGTTTTGTACAATCAATTTGCTTTGAACAATATATATATATATATATATATATATATATATATATATATATATATATATATATACACACATATAATACAGAGTTTAAGACTCTAATCCATGACAAGACCCTAAACAAGGATGAGCTTAAACATGCTTATTATGTTGTAGTCTTCAAAACTGTAAAAACTAGCCTAACTTGACTTATCCGTCGAGCTAAAAAAAAAAACAGGTAAAATCCATATCTATACAGAAACATAGACGAGCAAAACGCGCAATCTGGTCATGTATTCAACCTGATCAAAACTGGGATCTTCACAATTCAATCTTCTTTTATTTCACATTTCGTCATTTGATATCAGAAACCTTGGTTGCTAAGAGCATTTTGAGGTGATCAGGGCTGTAGTATCGGCTGCTCATCCTCACCGTCGCTTGTTGGATCATCAGATCATTCACAAGGGATGCGCTCGCGTGTGTCACCTCCAATTCGAGCTCCTTCAAGGCATTCATTAGCCTCGCAGCTGGGTGGTTCCTCTTGCTACAGCTGACTCTTACCATAGCATCCCTCCCAATGATCTTCACATCGACATCCAAGCCAGTCTCCTTCTCCACAACCGGCTCGGTCTGTTGGTGATGTGCTGACCGGGGCTGGTCTTTGCTCGCAGACACCTCCTTCTCCAGCGCCTCCTTCTCCATCTCCGTGGATTGGAGCTTTGCTTGAAGCTCCTGGATGTATGAGACAGCGTCGCCCAGAAGCGAAGCCTTATCCATCTTTGACACATTAGGCACCACCGCCCTCAACGCGTAGAACCTCTGGTTGAGCTTCTCCCTTCGTTGTCTTTCGGCCTCGACATGATTCAGCGGCTCCAGCCTGCCATTGGCCGGCTTACGTCCCCTCTTCCTCGGCCGCTTCTCAGGCTCAGGCTCAGGCTCAGGCTCGGGCTCCTCCACCCGGCTGCTTTCCGCCTCCCTAGCCACCGAGGCTTCCAAGTCCGAGTGGTCAGAGTCCGCATTAACCACATTATCAAGTCTCTTCACCTCCATGGATGAAGACACAATCACACTAGAACTCGGAGATAGCTTCTTGTTACTACTGTCTCCATTGTTTTCCTCCATTAAAAACCCTGAACTCGATCCATTTCCATTGCCAAACAAGCTATTGTCGATGTTGTCAAAATTCAACACATCCCCTGGGAAGTTATAGTCTTGAGTGAAACCCCCCTGTTTTTGTTGCTTGTTGTGAATCCCAAATGGCCTCTCAATCGATCCGTTCGAGCTCGGGACATCGAATCGAGCCTGCTTCGTCCCTTGATTGATCGAAATGGAACTCGATTTGACCGGGACGAAACCGCCATGGGCAGTGAAACATTCAGAAGGATCCACGCGGATCCACGGCGTGCCGGAATTGTTGTTCTCGGCGACTGTAAGAGGCTGCGGCGGAGGCGGAGCAACGGCGCTGCCGGCGGCGGCGAAATCGAACAAAACCCTAACCCTATTCACCAAATTGGAGCTCTGGAAAACGAGAGAGGTGGATCCCAATTCAAGAACGCCGTTGGGGGTGGGGATACAGGCGAGGGTCTGGAGCCCGAAAGCCGCCGCCTGCCGGGCCCGATCCCAGGCGGATCCGGATAGCCGATCGGACCCGGAGGCCCAGACGGTGCTCTGCTGCAAGTAGGCCTGGCCGGGTAGATCGACGCCGTACGGGAAGGCCTGGGTCATGGATATGAGGTAGAACCACTCGGTGTCGGTGACGTCATCCTCGACGACGACGTCGTTTTGGAGGGAGGAGTCGCAGCCGGTGAGTAGCGAATTAAGCTCACGGAGAACCTTTTTCCTCTCAAGCTGCTCAGCGGGGTTCAACGACGTCGTTTTGGAGGAGGGGTCCTCGCCTTTGAAGTAGCCGTCTCCCCAACCAAGGAGAGGCTCGCCGGAGAGGGCGGAGGAGCGGTTCCAGAAGATGGCGTAAGACCAGCGTTCACGGGCGCCGTCGATGAGGGACTGGAGGCTGTTGTGGAGGGTGGCAGAGGAGGAAGGGGGAGGGGAGGTGAAGGGAGGGAGAACATCCATGAAGGAGGAGGAAGAGGAGGAGGAGGGAAGGTCGATCCATGGATTCATGGCTGATTGGATAGGGAGATTGGATTCATCCAGAATCGTTGGTGAAGAGGGGTTCGGTTTAGCAGCCGCGAAGTGGGAGAGGCCGAGAGAGAGAGAGAGAGAGAGAGAGGTCTGACTGGGAAGTGGGGTGGGAAGCTGAGTTCTACTGAATTGAATTCCTTGAATTTTGTGAATGATTTGGGAGAAGATAGGAGAGGGAGAGAGAGAGAGAGAAATCGGGGAGACGGAGATTTCTGCGAAGGACAACGCACTACCGTCTAAAAAGGCCTTTATTTTGCAACAACTACTACATTTTTTGCAAAATCTATTACAGTACATAATTTAATTTCTCAAGCAGCCGATTATTTTATTCGCCCTTGTAAAATAATTGGTACTCTATGTCTCTATATCTACCTATTAAATAAAATAAGTATTTTTTATTTAGGTTTTATTTAGATGTCATAACTAATACAGTAAACACTTTCAATTTTATAATCCCTTTAAAGGGACATCTTTGCAAACCAGCTGAGGGGAAACCAAAAGTGTGATAATATTTACACCCATAAATTTTACTATATACACCACACCTACCCCTCTTGAATCACACACATGCTCCTCTTGAGTCACACACCTGCCCCTCAAGAGGCGTAAGGTATTTTAATATAAAATACTGTGCGCCTCTTGATGGGCAGGTGTGTGACTCAAAAGGAGCATGATGTATTTTAAAAAAAATATAAAAAGTGAGATATGTGGTGTAAATAGTAAATTTTGTGGTGTAAATAACATACATTAACCAAAAGCAAAACAAAATCCCTTAGGGTGTGTTTGGATTCCAAATGCATTATCATTATAATGCAAAATGATAAGACGGTATTTGGTTAACAAAATTTTTAAGGCGTTTAAATTATGATATTTTTGGATTCCATGATATATTAATTAAAATGCAATTATTTTATCTTGATTTATGTTATTATTTGGTTAAATTACGGTTTTACCTCGATTTTTACGAGATTTTTATTTTTACAACCAAACGGACACATAAAACGAGGTAAAATAATTGCATTATAATGAAAATGCAATGGAATCCAAACACACCCTTAAACTTTAAAGGGTAAAAAATCACAAAGTCCAGCCCCCCAAACTTTGGGTGTGTAACAAAATGTCGAGTTATTCATCATATGTATTTTTGCATGATATGTTCTTGTATGAAACCGAGTGTCGAGCGCCACTGACCTACTACTATCTAAAGGCATAGGCGGTTATTTTTTGGGGGAGAAGGTGACGAATCACCTATATTTGTTCTACTCGTTAATAATTTTATTTTAATATATTACCGAATAAAAAATTAAGAACGTTTGAAAGTTAAAACACATATTAATTATTTTAAATGTCTTTTAATAAATCACTAGTTCAGTACCTGCACTGTGTGCGGTTTTTTTAATTTAAATAAATTTAATTATAAAACTCATTTATTCAATTAATTAATTTCTTCCATACTTCTGATTTCTCAAATCTGAATGAATTTATACTTAATTAGTATAAAAGCTAATTTCTCCTTACTCCGGTCTTACTCCTTAATCTTTGCTAGTTAGTGCATATTAGTGGAAACAACATATGAAAAGCTATAATTTCTCAAATCTGAATAAATTTATACTTTATTGACAATATATGAAACAACATGTGAAAAGATAGTAAATATTAGTGGAAACAACAAAATAACATACCTTGTAACCAATCAGCACATTATTTCGAAAAGCTTACAAAGGAAATCGTAAACAAAGTCGTAAATAACCTGCAATAACAACAACAAAAAGAAGGGAAAAGACGCCAACATTTGTGAAATAACATTAAAAATCTAAGCTATATATAGCTCAAAATCTAAAAATCTATCCATAATTATATATGTATAAAATCCAAAAATATATCTCATAAATATATCAATACCTTCAAGATATATAGGAAAATTTTATTTCTTATTGAATTCCATAAGTTGATAACTTTTACACGCCTAAATATTATTTTTTCAATTTACCCAAAACCTTTTATCTTCTTCATATTGATAAAGTTATTGATAAATTTATTTAATTATTATGGCCATACTAAGTATTATTTCAATTTCGTCAAAACTTTTTATCTTCTAAAAATATGTTCATATATAGTGAAAATAGATAAAATCTTATCTTATATAATAGTCTTTAAAATTAGTTAATATGGAGTATCTTCTAAAAATATATCCATATCTAATCAAATTGTGTCAAATTTTATCTTATGCATATATAGATATACTGATTATATAGAGTTAGAATAAAAATTTATCTTATGCATATATTTTAAAATTAGTTAATATCTTCTAAAAATATATCCATATTTAATCAAATTGGGTCAAATTTTATCTTAGACATATATAGATATATTGATTAAATAGAGTAAGAATAAAATTTTATCTTATGCATATATTGATTAATTCAAAAAATTGTGATTGGTCCATACGACTACGATTAAGGAGAAGCCGCCATGTGTCTCAGACGACTTCTCCTTTATTATATATAATTGATTATACTTTTATATTTTACTTTATTTGATATTTTGGTAAGATAATTAAACCAATAGCTTCGAAATAAGAGGTTATATTACTAAATTCGATAATTAATAAGAAATTATGCAAGTTTAAAGTTTGTATATCTTGTTACACATTGTTGCATGATAAGAGAATAAACAAGTTACATATTGACTTTGTCGGTTTCATATGATATATTTTAGACGAAAAGAATGTTGCTATAGATTAAAATGACATCATCTTTTTCGTTTAAAGGGAAAAAATATATAACAACTAATGACACGGTTTTAAAATAAAACATCAGCGTTTTGAACAAAAAACATTGTGTTTTTAACTAAAAAATATTGTCTTAAACTAAAAAATCATCGTTTAATCTAAAATATCTTAGTTTTGGTTTGCTAAACTATAGAAAATCTATTGAAGAGTGAATCAAAAATTTGTACAAAAGTTCGCCCCTCCCCCCGATAAAGTTCTGACTAATTCGTCCCTGTCTAAAGGGGTTAAGGATGTTATATATGTTAAACCATATTGTGATATGAGTGAATCATTCTATGATAGGAAAGTTATGGTGATTATGGTTGATTAGTGGTATCTATTAGCCAATGAATGTGTTATGGCCCTAAGGTCGGATAGAAGGAAAGCCTTAAACTTTCATGGAAATTGAGAGGGAAGAAGAAGATGAAGTGTAGAAAGAGGAAGAATAAAGAGATTAGACCGAGAGAGATTAGGAGAGAAAGAGATTAGGAGAGAGGAAAGGTAAAAGATTGGATTATTACTTAGATAAGCTCCCCAATTACAATATCTAAGGTATTTATACCCTAAACCCTTAATACTAGTGCATTCCCCTTACAAAAGCTTTTTCCCAAAGCTTACCTATAACGATGTAAAAAAACACTAACTAAACTAAAATGCTAGTGTTGAAGTCAAAGCGTGTATACACTGTCCACCTTGCCACAAATAGCCTCTTGTAGCCTCTTGCCACAAATTGCTAAAATTGTCCATTCTCTGCATCAGTCGTAGTGGCAGCTCCATTTAGTAGCACTCCCTGCAACCTTATGACAACACCATCAATTAACTAAGTACCAATAAGCCTTTACTCCTATATTCAATGACTTGTAAGCTGAATTGGATATTGTAATGAATGAGTAGTGCTTTTAGCTGCTGGAAATTGCCCTTCCACCATGTGCATCCCTTCGCTGCATTCAACTTTACAAACAAAAAAGGACCTTGGTTGCAGCAGCTTCACAAGACTATCCCCACACTTCTGCAGCAGCTCCCCACAATCAAATCAAAAATAATTATCCCTCGATTATAACTGCATAGAAAAAGAAAATCAACCGATCGAACTTTCCACAAGTGCTCTTAAGGCCCAATCACCCCAAGGAACAACACTGCAGAAAATAAAGCTAGGTGCTAAATGCGTATTGAATCTTGTTGTTGTACATCTAGGCAATCATGTCACTTGCACCTATTTCCTTTTCACCAACTCACATAAAACAAAATGGATATGGTGCACTTGAATTGTTATCCCATAACCCCTTATAGCATCTAGGAAGTGCCAACATTATGGCATGGTATATGCACTTGAAATGCTCTCCAATACCTTCCAATTAAGCCACATGTCTGAACTGATGAAAAATTCTAGAAATTAATTGTTGACTTGCTGATATCGATACCCTTGCACTTGCCAACATCAGCACACATTATATCTTCATTTGCACTTGTAGCCATTGTTTTGTTGCTTCTTAATTTTTATACAAGCACCCATGCCCTCAGGTAGGGCTGGGCTTCCGGTCTGGACCGGACCAGACCGAAGATTCTGGTCCGGTCCAAGACCGGTGGACCGTAATCTCCAAGAACTTGGACCGCGGATCGGACTGGGATCGGAACTTATGATTTCGGTTTTTCCGGTCCGCGGACCGTAAAGACCTGTTGGACCGGAACTTTACCCTATATTGAAATTTCTTAACCCTAGATTTAAAATCGGGATGAGATTCTTCAATCTTAGTCTAAAATATTTATGATTTCTCCAAATCTATACTAAAATCGACATTAATTTGTCAAAATATACACAAAAACCTAGATCTAAAAGTGAAACGGAGAGAGAGGGACGCCTCACACACATTCACCTCTTTTATTTTAATGATAAGAAATCCAGTCCAATTCCGGTCCGATCCCGGGTTTGGACCGAAAACCGGAAATAAGAATTTCTTGGATCGTGGACCGGACCGTAATATCCCAGTCCGATCCAAAAACCGTAATTTCCGGTCCGATCCAAATTCTGCCCAGCCCTACCCTCAGGCAACAACAACAACAAGCAAGCAAGGCTCCTCCCGGATCAAAAACCATAATCAAACTCTTGCCTATATACGAGGCCACACCCACTCTTCCTAGACCAATAAGGATCACATCGTCCCTTCCTCTGCCAAAAGGCATCCCAATCAACCGATCTTTGATGCATTGGAGGCTGAAATGAGCATCAGTAGACAAGTGGTACCCAACATGACCAATCGAACCCATGTCAATTACTTTACCGTCACCATTCTGATCATACAGACAATCAAAACTACCCCCAGGGTAGAAAGTGGTTGTGCTTACTGACCTATACATTCCGTCAAACACTTGGTAGGCAATTTTAGCTTTAACTGAGCTAATTGAAACATCAACATATTCAACTACAAAAGTCTTCTTGACAGGCAATTTCACAAACACCTTATATGCATCACTTCTTTCCATTCGTGCACATATCGTCATTCCCTTAAATCAATCCATTTCTTCTAGTTCTTTAAAGACTATAACCGTTAGGGAATGTGGAATTACCTTTGAATACTCAAATTGAATTTGAATTTCTTGGAATGGTGCGACAACCTCTAATTGTGGTGACAAAAACTTTATTTCTTGACCCCTCCTAAAGCCGATTCCCCAATTGATCATTGGGTCACTGCACCCTCCTTTTGAGAGATCGCCTGAATCTATGTCCAGATCGTCACCTTATGATGATCCAAGGTGTAGGGTAGGTATCAAGTTGGAATGGACGACTTCTCGTTCCTGCGACCCAATCTAAACAGGCTCAAATTCGACACGTCCATCTTCAATCTCTTGGCTCCGTTCTTTGTTCGGACTTGTAATCTTTTCGACCCGGATAGGATATGTTGGTTCATCGGTTGTGCCATCTTCCAACGGAGATTGCTCACTGTTTCCGGGACTCAAGGTGCCATCAATTGAGATGCCTTAGAACTCCTCTCGCCGTTGTCGCATACCATTTGTAATCTCTCGCAAGGTAGCGCTCACCTGTTCCGCGCTAGCCATCATCTTGTGATAAGCCTCGTACATGGATCTGTAGGAATCTTGCAATACCTCGAATGCATCACCGTCTACCATTAACGTCAATTTGAGGGCTTCAAACTTTTCAAAAATTCACGAGTTAGGTCACGAGATGTAAAGACCGGGAGATTTTAAAATAATATTTTCTATCTAATGATAAATTATAATGAGTTAAGATTGATATTCGGAGAATTTCTTTAAACTTCGTCCTCGAGCAATTAATTTTTTTTTTCTTTTCAAACTCCTCCAAAGTAAATTCCGACATTATTCAAAATCGGATTTTTATTCCACTTTCAGATTCCGAGATTTGAAAATCTAAATTGGATTTTATTATTTATTTCAGATTGAGATCTCGATTTAAAATTTCATTTGATTCGGGATTGGTTCGAGAGAACGGGTTTCGGGATTTATTGTTCCGGGTATTCTTGAATCTCCTTGGGACCACTTTGTTCCCTCTCCTATTTTGGCATCTTCCCCTTCAAATTTCCGATTTCTGTAACCTGCACCCTTACCTTTCATTTCCTGTTTGAGCTAGTAGCTCCCATCCTCTTTCTCTTCCTCACACACCCATGCCCCCTCTAATCTTGGCAAGCTGCCAAACCAGGCCAGCCCACGCCAACTGCTCAGCACCACCCATTTCCCTTGAATTCAGGTAGCACCTCTCCTCCTCTTCACTCCCATTTTCATTTTCAAAAACAAACCCACAAACACAACACCCCACATCTCCCAAGCTTCCTTTTTTTCCTGGTTGTTCTCGCATCCCTTGAGCACCATCTTCATCCCTCATTTTCGCCGCCAAACACAACCAGACCCCCTTCCAGCAGCTGGCATCTCCACCATCACTTCAGCTTCCTTTTACCTCTCTGCCGAGCCACCACCACCACACTACAGCTCAAGCCTCCCTTCTTCTCCTCGATGAGAGCAGCGCCATCAACAACCCTCCTCACCTCTGTTTCTAAGCCAAGGAGTCGAGCCCAGCAGCAGCTCCTCCGACGCCCGAGACGAAGCCGAGCCGCCCAGCTTCTTTCCTCTGTTTCTCCGAGCATCTTGGTAAGCCTTTCCCCTCTTTTTCGATCAAGCCACGCCATCAAGCATCACCTTTATAACTGCTATCTCCGACCTAGGCTAAGAGCTCCCTGCTTCCTACTCCGGCGAGCCCCAATCGAACCCCGACGAGCTTCCCGGCGAATCTGAAGACCCCTCGGTGAGCCCCCTTTTTCTCCCTCCTTTTCTCGCGCGTTTGGACCTTTGTGTGTGGGTCTTGGTCGGGGAAGGGTTTCGATTGGTTAGGAGTGGGTTTGGGCCGGGAAGAGCCGCCGGAAGAGCATGAGCTTCTCCTTCCTTCCTCGTCTCTTTTTCCGATTGAGCAGGGTAGGTGTGAGGGGTAAGAGATGGGTTCAATTCATTTTTTTTTTGAAAACAGGTTCAGCGTTTTAAAATAAAAGAAAAGGGAGCCGGTTCACCTTATTTAAAATCAGTTTGGGTTCGGGTTGGATCCGGGTTGTGGGCCGGGTTTTCTTTTGGGCTGGTCCGAAATTTTAAGGGTTGGGCTTGAATTGTTGGGATGTATAAATGTATATTATGTACAAATCATTTGAGGTATTTTCGGTTAAGTAATAAATTATTAAATAATTGAATTATATATATATATATTATAAAGTTATGAATTTTAAAATGTTTGGGATTTAAAATAAATGAAATATAATATATTATATTATATTATCATTGAGATTAAAAATATCTTAGTTAGACTTGGATTTGAAAATGAATTTTTCGAAAATATTTTAAGGGTCGGAAATTGAATTAGTCACTTGAAAAGGAGATTTTCAGGAATATTCTAACATTGTCGAAATTGTTTTTATAAAATAATAAAACAAGTTAATTTAAAGAGTAATGGTCGTAAATGGATTTTTGGATGACTTGAGAAAATGTTTTGAATAGAGATTGATCTTTCAACTTGTATTTTGGAAATGTTCCTCAAAATGATTTGTTGTTTTAAAACCGATATGCCGGGATTATTTTATTAATAATAATAATATAATTTTGGGAAATTGGTTTAAGGATTCAAATGCTTAATGTCGGGATTTGGCTAAGTACGATTTAAAGGAAATGTTTGATTAATGCGTTGACTTATTTTGAGACTTAAGAGCTTCGGGAATCTTGGGAAATTGACTTGCTCGATTTAACTTGGTAAATTAATTGTTGAATATTAAATTGAGAAGGTTGTGCGAATTATGTTGTGTTATGTTATATGATGTGATGATTAGAGTATGGATATACCTTAGAGTATGAATATGACTTATATAATAATAATGGTGCATGATTTCTAAATGATGGGTATATGGTATAATGATGAGTTGAAATGATAAAATGTTGGGATTATGAGATATTAGATATTGAGATGAGATTATGGATGAGATATTATATGTTGAGATAAACATGAAATGAGCATAATGAGGTAAAATGAAAGGATTAAGATGATATGAGTTGATTGATGGAAATGAATAAGGAAGATGATGAGATGAGTTGAGATGATAACGATGAAATGTTAAGATGTGATATTATATGGTTATGTGAACTTATGTGCGATAGATAGGGGCGCCTTGTGTGACTTAGACGTAGACTTATGCACATCTTATGATATATGCTAGGTGATTTGTGACATGATTGGATTGTTTGCTATTGCTGATTATTTCTTGGATTATGCGCTTCTCCAAGTAAGTTCCTTTATGGGCTTACTCAGATTCGAAAGAGAAATCTCCTGCTTGTGATCATATGACATACTAGGTGCTTCATATGCATTTAAAGCATGCCATGTAGTATCATGCTAGGATTGCACTTGTGATTGAGCATTCTATTTCTTTATGCGTATGTAAACAGAACGACCGTTATCTGTGAAGTAACTAGAGTCTTTGCTAGGGTCATTGGGTAGCCCAGCTTCATCGGGTGCCCTGAGTCAGTATTGTCGATATATGAGCATGATGATGAGATAGCCCAACACCATCGGGCATGAGCATGATATATGATATGATGAAGAGATATGATATGCTATGATGAGATATGATATGCTATAGCATCGAACTAGCCAGTCTCTGCACTAACGGGAAGGGGTGCAGAGGTAGGAGAGGGATATGCCACTTTGCATTCTTTGGGCGCCTTTATAGTTGTTCTGCATATTCTTCCAACTAGGAGCATGCTAGTGTGATTTAAATTTCCGCACTGCATTAGAGCATCTTTATTATAGGTATAGCGTATGTATATGCTTGCTTGCGGGACAGAGTGCATTGAGAGGACTTGGTCTGACCCCACTCGCACAAATTGTTTTTAGGTATGCTTGTTTTATGTTCCTATGGCGTGGAAATCCCCCCGGGCGAATGCGAAGATGTAACGGCCCGGATATAAATATCCGGGATACGTTTCGAAGGTCGGATACCTTCGTTCGGATGTTGCAATTCAGGTACGGCTCGAGGTTTCAAACCTCTAATCAGTCGAAGTTTCATAAATTCAGTTTAACGAAAGTAGAGCAGAAATACGATTTAGATACAAAAGCCACGGCAAAGCCGGGTCAAAACCAAAACATAATTCTAAAGTCGTATGGCCAGATTAGCGGGGTTAGACATATTTCTTTGCAATCGCCGGGGGACTTTCCCACGCCATATAAACAGGGAGCAATCATACCTAAAAACAATTGGTGCGAGCGGGATCAGACCGAGGCCCCAACACACCCTGTCCAGCAAGCGAACATACACATACACTAATAATAAAGATGATGCAGATGCGAAAATTAAATCACACTAACATGATCCTAATTTACAATATGCGAGAAATAACTGTAAAGGCGCCCAAAGAATGCCAAGTGGCATGTCCCTCTCTTACCTCTGCACCCCTTTCCATTAGTGCAGAGACTGGCCAGTTCGATGCTATAGCATATCATATCATATCTCATCATCATAACATAAATTAAAATAAACATGCCCGATGGTGCTGGGCTATCATCATGCTCATATCGACTCGATAGACTCAAGGCACCCGATGGGGCTGGGCTACCCTATGACCCTAGCAAAGACTCTAGGGCTATCACAGATAACGGCCGTTCTGTTTCATACGCGTAAAGAAATAGAATGCTCAATCACAAGTGCAACCTAGCATGATACTACATGGCATGCTTTAATGCTTATGCAACACCTAGTATGTCATACGTTCACAAGCCGGTAATCTCTTTCGAATCTGAGTAAGCCCATAAAGGAACTTACCTGAATAAGCCGAACAACAGAGAACAAGGCAGAAGCAGAATCCAAGTAAGAGTCACCAATAGCAAGCAATGTCCAACATATCACAATCACCTAATAACATACAAATGCATAAGTCTATCTAATTCACACAAGGCGCCCCTAACTATCACACATCTCTTTTCATATCTCATTTCAGATTATTCCATCTCATTTCATCACAAACCATATCTCATTTCATGTTCATCTCATCTCATCATCTCATTTTCAAAACAATCTCTCAAAACTCAACTTAGAAAATCAAGCAATTCTTTTGGAATCGCTCATCCAAATCCCGATATTAAACACTTGGGCCTTAAAATCAATTTCCAAAAGTCATATTTAAATCCTCATAACTCCTCATATTTATAAATGAAAACCAACAATTCACTTTGAAAATTCCTAATTCACATAGTTAAATCCTCATAAAATGCATCAAATATAAATAATTCAATTAATATTATTTTAAAACAAACACAATATATAATGATAAATTTCCAGAATATTATAAAAAAAATCCCAAAATAATAATATTCAAATAATTCAACACTTGTTATCCATAAAAACTCAAAGAAGTATACATAACCCAATATCAATTATTATTACTTTTAAAACCTTTTAAATATATTAAAATATTTCAGAATATATAAATATATAATCATTTTCCAAAATCAGAAAAAATAATAACATATATATATATATATATAAACACTACCGAAATAATAAATAAAAACAACAACCCCATATATATATAACCCAATATATATATATATATATATATATATATATATATATATATATATATATATATATATATATATATATATATAACCCATTCAGAAATAAAATCCAGCCCAACCTTAAAGCCCTATACCCGAGTCCGGATCCGAGCCCAATGGAAGCCCAACCCGACAACCCAATCCGGATCCCCTCCCCATTTCAGTTTAGTGAACCGGAGAGAATAACTGAACCGGCCCCAAAAAAATATAAAATAAAAGAAGGAACCGGCACCTGAACCCTCCCTCTTCAATTCCATAGAACAGAGCAGGGGAGCGGCGCCGGAGAAGCGAAGGAAGAAGAAGAAGGAGGCTAGCCGGCGGAGCTCCGTTCTCAACCCAACCACCCCTAATCTAGTCGACCCTAGATTCTGACCTAATCCCGACCACAATGAAAGAAGGGGAGGGAGAAAGGGTGACTTACAGTGCGCGACTCCGAGGGCTCGAAGCTGCGTTGGAGGTTCGTCGGCGGCGCTCCGGCTGCGGGGACTCGAGGGAAGGTGACTCCGGCTCCTGGCTTGCGCGTTGGTGCTGCTGCTCGAGCTTAGAGAAGGAAGGAGGTGGGGTGTGCTTGGCTTGACTCTCCCGGAAAACAGAGGAAGCAAGGAGGTGGGATGCTCGGCGGCTATCAAAACGGAGGACGAGGTGGCGCCTGACGACAATGGAAGGAGTGGAGAGGATGATGGTGGTAGCTTGGGGCTGCTTGGCCTCAAAGATCAGAAAAGAAAGGGAAAAAATAGAGAGATGAGTGGCTTGAAGTTCGGCAGAAATGGAGGAAAGGAGTGCCTTGGAGGGCTGTCAAATGTGGGAGTTTGTGGGTTTGTGGGATTGGATCAAAATAAAAGGAGAGGGAGGAAGTTGCAGAGGGCTTCCGAACGAGGGGACCATCTGAAATTGTGGGTGTGGAAGGTGTGTGTGGACGTGAGTTGGTGAGGAGGAAGAGGACAAGAGAGTGAGAGGATGAGTGAGCTGGAGAGAGAGAGAGAGAGGGAGAGAGAGAGGAAAAAAGAAAATAAAATAAAATAGGATTGGTCCACTAAAGAAATTAAATTAGCGGAATAAACTCGAAACCCGCTCGCCCGATCGAATCTCGACCAAATCAAATTTAAATAAAATTTCAATTACTAATTTCAAGTTAAACGGAAATTAAATTAATTTTTTGATACTCGGAGCTTAAATTAATTTTATTAACACTCGATCTCAAAAGCGAAAATCAAAATCCATTTCTAAAACCCAATTCAAAACTATATAGAAATTCGTTTCTGAAGAATAAAATTCAGTTGCTCGAGGACGGGAAATTTCAAAATTTCTAGAATCTTACTTTTAAAGCCGAACATAATTTAATATTGTAAGAAAATAATATTTTAACTTTTCCGGTCTTTACATTTATCCACCTCTAAAAACAAGTCTCGTCCCCGAGACTAAAATCATTTTAAAGCAAAGGGGATGAAGTTTTAAAATCGGTGAGTCCGAGGATCTTGTAATCGTCTTGGTTGCGTCTTCCGAGATTCTCACAACATCCTAGTCACGGTCGTGACATCTCCAATTGGTCTTGTCAAGTGTGTAATAAGCGCCCTTATTACATCCTCGCTTCGACTTTTCGGAAGTACCACAACTCTTAAAGCATTATAGCGCCCGACTAGGTCTTAGCAAGCAATCTATAAGCGCCCCTATACAATGCTTGTATCCACTTCGTGAGACGTCATAATGTAAATCTAGTTCGTAAACCTCAAAGTGTTTTGTAAATGGAAAGATTGTCATCCAAATCATTGAAACTCTCAACTTCTTTAAAACCCCAAGTTGGCCATTTTTAAAACCGCTCAAAATCTTCAAATTCAATTTTTAATCAAGTAACTTTACACCAAAATCAAATCAAATCTTCCCAAATCAAGATTTCGTCAAACTCTTCCGAAAACCAAATCAGCTTCACACATACCAATCAATCAAATTCCGAAGGTAGGGGGTGGAATCATCCACCTCTAAAGGCTAATCCCATATTCTCTTCCTAGGTTCCAAAATCATTCCATCATCATTCACAACTCAACATGAACAAAAGTAAATCAACTCGTCAACTCATAACATAAAGCATACCATTCTTTCAAACACATCAAAAGCAACAACAAAATCTCAACGTCATATCACGAGTCATAAAGTGTATCTATATCATACCGAAGGCATCACAAGTGTATCATTGAATTCTCATAAATCATGCAAGTACACATGTCAAGAGATCAAAGAGGTTAGGTGTCATGGAGTCAGTACACTACTACAAGTCAAATCTCACGACCGTATCTCAACATCGCACACTAGTACAACCAGTCATAACAAGGGATCTCATTTAAAACATAAATTCACATAGTCATCCTATCCAATTTCTATCCAGCATTATCATAACATATTATCACATCAGTCCAACAAAATCATGCTATTAAAATTCAACCAAAAAAGGGGAGATCGAACAGTATATCATCATCAAAATGTCATCATGCTTTCCAGACATCATCTCATGATTCATTCAACACATTATAACATGCTTTTAGAACAACATAGTAGGATAGCAATGTATCATTACATCAAAATAACACTTGCCACTGCCAACTAGATTTCCAATATTGCATATCAACATGTAATATCAAGCCATATCAAGTTCATCATGGTCACTATCTAACATCAAGCCATTTCATAATCACATAATCAAAAAAAAAAGTTTTGCACATTATATCAGTTATAGCAAGACGCAAACCCCGCCCGCTCGTCTCCAACTCTCAAGCCAAGACCAACCTTCATCTAGACTCACCAACTCGGATAACATCCCACGGGAGAAACCCCAGTTCATTCCGTCCTTTAATCTCACACCTCTTCCCGCCAAGCACTCTCACTAACAATCCACCTCTAAGACTCCAACCCCTATCTCTGTTTTCACACCCGAGTACACTCTCACTCTATGTCCCCAATACCCCCAAAGGTCATTTCTTACATTTCTCACACTTCCCAAGATATCACAACATCATGCCCTGCTAACCGCACATCCTCTAGTAAAATTCCCCGATCACCGCCTAGCCGACCTATTCCTAACCATACTCTTATCCGAGATTCACCTAGGAGCTCATCCAAAATAATCAAGCATTACCTCTTATAATTCCCGAACCCACTCGGTCCAACCTAAGTCAACACCCCTCTTCTGCAACTTTCCCTTACCACCGTCGATCATTCTAATCACTCAAAACCTTTCTCCACTCTCTAACCGCTCAACCAAAAGGACCTCACTCACATGTTCAAAGAAGAAGCAATCATGGACATTATTGCACATAAGGACTACATCATATCAACTAGCATCATTAAGCATTGCAACAAGTATCAAAAGTCTCAATTTACCGTCATGCTCGAAATTATCACATAACACCATATATGAATAAAGTCAATTCAAACTAGCAAGTTTCATCATAATCTTAGCTAATAACCAGTTCAGATTCTCGGCATTTGCAGTTCATACTATATAGGAAAGGAATTTAGATCATGCTTAGCAACTCAGAATAGCATCACATCAAGTCATCATGGCACATTAGGACTGTAAGGCATTGAATCATATCATCACATCAACAAGCAGCTTTCAACAACAAGTCAGTGCAATATCATCATCAACAAGCTCAGAAAGGTTTAGCAATTCGAATAGAGGACGCTCCCACATGCAAGTCATGTCGTGCTCAACAATCGTAATCCTCAAAGCGAGCTTGTTCCGTCGACATTATCGATCCTGAGGCCCGTAGGTTATGGGCCCACGCTTCCACTGCGCTGCTCTATCGCTATTCGTCTTCTCGATCCCTTTTTCCATGTGGTCGCTCATCCAAGGTAACGCGTAGGAGTTTAAGTTAGCGGAGATAGGGGAGTGACAAGAGCGGACGACCCAATGTTTCTCTCGGAGACAAAATGGACTAAATCTACGGATGACACGACTAGAGACAAGACTCCGACCCGAGAATAGTAACGATGCCCCTATGGAAGTCCATTAGGTTACAATGGTGACAACAAGCACAATCCATCATAGAGCATATCCATCACATTAATCCACACTAACATGCACCTATCCCGGGGCAACATTCGTATTCATATCAAAGACACAATCAAATCCGATGCCGATGTATGTGAAATAAGCTGACATTCTAGTATTCCATGGAAACAGATATGCCAAGTAACTTCAAGCAAGATGGGCGGAACCAACAATGATCATATATAATTCGAAGTCATGCGGAATTTAGTGAAGATAACGAGCATCATGCATATGATCAATGTAAGAGCATGGTATACACATCAACAAATGAGTCCAAACATATCATGGCAAAGTATATTATAATAATCAGATGAAGCGTCCTACGAGGCTCATAAGAACATCATAGTAACTATCACACCTAACAGCAATGATCACATAGTAGGTTAAGGATGACATGTAATCATACGACGAGATACATTTAGAGAGCATAGATCCTACATGATACTAGCGATACATAAGGTGATACAAGCATAGACAAGAATCATTTAGAGGAGTTTAACATAATATTCACGAAATATGAGGCATCACCAAAAGTAACAAGAAGAACATCATGGGTGCTAGATTGTAATAATGCTAAGAACGAACCATCATAGAGTACATATATGGTATAATAGTTGTCACATCAGGGAACAAGTACAACACGTGATCATTTAGCGGGTCATATTGGAATCATAAGTCTTACATGATACTAATAGCACATATCGAACGGGTGTACAACCAAAATGATTCAACTAGATTCATTCCGATATTCATGCGTCATGTATATGCAAAATCAAGATATAGAGTGGTGTGTGATCAAGCGGGGTGTCAAGTCATAGGTTCATGCAAGCACGAGAGAATAACATAGAGTAGTAGACATTTTAACCATTCAAGCATGCTAGGTTTAACCATCACGGAAGGCTAGTCAATCATTGAATTCAACATTAAGCTAATCAAGACGAGTGAAACATGTTAAGAGAACGGGAAGAGGAAAGAGCCACACTATCAAGGACCTAGTTCAAGAGAGAATCAACAATAAGGTAGGCAAAGTAGAACTCGCATAAGTCACAACCAAGGGCCCGACATGTTACTAACGGCTCAATATAACATATGGTACATACATGCACTTGATTGATTACTCGACACTAAGTAAGACTTCAATTCAATCACATTAGAAGCATGAGCAAGTTTAACGATGTATAACACAAGTTTAAATAATGGGCAACATAATTAGAATACAGGGCATGAGTACAAATCATCACATACTAGGGTAAATATGCATTCACCAAGACTCCATTATGCCACATAATCTCCGTTCAACACAACTAACACACACAATATTAACTTGCAAAATAATCAAAAATAGTTAACCTGACGTATACGAAATAGATGGGCATGATATAGATTCTTGTCACAAGATGAATGATAAGCATCGAGGCATCATCGGCGAGCATGCTAAGGAGCACGTCTTATGAGGCATTCATACAAAGAAGAGTCGATCACACTATCATGTACCTAATCCAGGAGAAAACAACAATCATATAGGTTCATATCATGTGGTTCATGCTTCCAATCAATCATACGAGCAATACAATATGCCAAGTAGCCATGCTATGACAACATATAACCATGATAGAAAGTAAGGCATAACACGAGGCTAAGCAATGCAACTAACCACAACCCGAGCTTAAACAATATAATCATGACGGAAGGCAAGGCATAACAGGAGGCTAAGGAATGCAACCACCCACAAGTGTAATAATCATGAGCAACATTTTACTAAGAAGCATTCGCAAGGTACATGCAGGATGTTACAAAATCATGTCATGCAATTCAGAGAGAGTCACCATTACAACCGGACAGAGATCCCTAAGGGCAACCATTGACTTTTCCCAACCGACTCATCCCTCATCTTTCCCGTGAGACTCGGATATGACTTTTATGGCAAGATGACACCGGTCGATCGTCATAAGAATCAAGAAAGACAACCTAGGAAACACTTACTTTCTAACTTGGAATGACATCAAAAGCCAACTTTCGATACTCTCCCAAAGTAACCCTCATATCCAACCATGATTTCCGAAACACTATGCTTACCAACCCGATTTCCCATGGAGGAGACCGATATTCAAAGGGAGGACTCGATTGAATAGTCAAAAGGGTTCATAAGGAAAGGGGCAGTTCCACAAAAGCTGAGCTTAATCATAGGGAGATAAAGGTACTCCCGCTATCTCGTTCACAGATCATCAATATTCATTCAATAATTAGAACATAACAATCAAATCTTTAGCATATCAAGCACTCAATCATAGAATCAGTTAATGACAATTACAATGATCTCCTTGGAGTCCTCCCGACCCATCTGTAAAGAACAAGCTAGTATTTCGCCTACCCATTTCCGACTACATCCAATAGGGATGGTCTAGCGCCTTTTCTACCCACTCGATCCCTTATTAGTTGGTTGTCCTCTTTTATCATCAGCCAAGTTCATATTTAGTCCAATTGAGTTAGACATATTAAGTTCATTTTGCCCCTTTAAAACTCTTTCAAATATTCGAAATCCATGGGCGGTTTTCCAAAACATACACTCGACCCTTGCGTACCCGAATTGCACAACCTGGCTCTGATACCAACTTTGTAACGGCCTGGATAAAAATATCCAGGATACGTTTCGAAGGTCGGATACCTTCGTTCGGATGTTGCAATTCAGGTACGGGTCGAGGTTTCAAACCTCTAATCAGTCGAAGTTTCATAAATTCAGTTTAACAAAAGTAAAGCGGAAATACGATTTAGATACAAAAGCCACGGCAAAGCCGAGTCAAAACCAAAACATAATTCTAAAGTCGTATGGCCAGATTAGCGGGGTTAGACAGATTTCTTGGGAAATTGTTTGATTAATGCGTTGACTTATTTTGAGACTTAAGAGCTTCGGGAATCTTGGGAAATTGACTTGCTCGATTTAACTTGGTAAATTAATTGTTGAATATTAAATTGAGAAGGTTGTGCGAATTATGTTGTGTTATGTTATATGATGTGATGATTAGAGTATGGATATACCTTAGAGTATGAATATGACTTATATAATAATAATGGTGCATGATTTCTAAATGATGGGTATATGGTATAATGATGAGTTGAAATGATAAAATGTTGGGATTATGAGATATTAGATATTGAGATGAGATTATGGATGAGATATTATATGTTGAGATAAACATGAAATGAGCATAATGAGGTAAAATGAAAGGATTAAGATGATATGAGTTGATTGATGGAAATGAATAAGGAAGATGATGAGATGAGTTGAGATGATAACGATGAAATGTTAAGATGTGATATTATATGGTTATGTGAACTTATGTGCGATAGATAGGGGCGCCTTGTGTGACTTAGACGTAGACTTATGCACATCTTATGATATATGCTAGGTGATTTGTGACATGATTGGATTGTTTGCTATTGCTGATTATTTCTTGGATTATGCGCTTCTCCAAGTAAGTTCCTTTATGGGCTTACTCAGATTCGAAAGAGAAATCTCCTGCTTGTGATCATATGACATACTAGGTGCTTCATATGCATTTAAAGCATGCCATGTAGTATCATGCTAGGATTGCACTTGTGATTGAGCATTCTATTTCTTTATGCGTATGTAAACAGAACGACCGTTATCTGTGAAGTAACTAGAGTCTTTGCTAGGGTCATTGGGTAGCCCAGCTTCATCGGGTGCCCTGAGTCAGTATTGTCGATATATGAGCATGATGATGAGATAGCCCAACACCATCGGGCATGAGCATGATATATGATATGATGAAGAGATATGATATGCTATGATGAGATATGATATGCTATAGCATCGAACTAGCCAGTCTCTGCACTAACGGGAAGGGGTGCAGAGGTAGGAGAGGGATATGCCACTTTGCATTCTTTGGGCGCCTTTATAGTTGTTCTGCATATTCTTCCAACTAGGAGCATGCTAGTGTGATTTAAATTTCCGCACTGCATTAGAGCATCTTTATTATAGGTATAGCGTATGTATATGCTTGCTTGCGGGACAGAGTGCATTGAGAGGACTTGGTCTGACCCCACTCGCACAAATTGTTTTTAGGTATGCTTGTTTTATGTTCCTATGGCGTGGAAATCCCCCCGGGCGAATGCGAAGATGTAACGGCCCGGATATAAATATCCGGGATACGTTTCGAAGGTCGGATACCTTCGTTCGGATGTTGCAATTCAGGTACGGCTCGAGGTTTCAAACCTCTAATCAGTCGAAGTTTCATAAATTCAGTTTAACGAAAGTAAAGCAGAAATACGATTTAGATACAAAAGCCACGGCAAAGCCGGGTCAAAACCAAAACATAATTCTAAAGTCGTATGGCCAGATTAGCGGGGTTAGACATATTTCTTTGCAATCGCCGGGGGACTTTCCCACGCCATATAAACAGGGAGCAATCATACCTAAAAACAATTGGTGCGAGCGGGATCAGACCGAGGCCCCAACACACCCTGTCCAGCAAGCGAACATACACATACACTAATAATAAAGATGATGCAGATGCGAAAATTAAATCACACTAACATGATCCTAATTTACAATATGCGAGAAATAACTGTAAAGGCGCCCAAAGAATGCCAAGTGGCATGTCCCTCTCTTACCTCTGCACCCCTTTCCATTAGTGCAGAGACTGGCCAGTTCGATGCTATAGCATATCATATCATATCTCATCATCATAACATAAATTAAAATAAACATGCCCGATGGTGCTGGGCTATCATCATGCTCATATCGACTCGATAGACTCAAGGCACCCGATGGGGCTGGGCTACCCTATGACCCTAGCAAAGACTCTAGGGCTATCACAGATAACGGCCGTTCTGTTTCATACGCGTAAAGAAATAGAATGCTCAATCACAAGTGCAACCTAGCATGATACTACATGGCATGCTTTAATGCTTATGCAACACCTAGTATGTCATACGTTCACAAGCCGGTAATCTCTTTCGAATCTGAGTAAGCCCATAAAGGAACTTACCTGAATAAGCCGAACAACAGAGAACAAGGCAGAAGCAGAATCCAAGTAAGAGTCACCAATAGCAAGCAATGTCCAACATATCACAATCACCTAATAACATAAAAATGCATAAGTCTATCAAATTCACACAAGGCGCCCCTAACTATCATACATCTCTTTTCATATCTCATTTCAGATTATTCCATCTCATTTCATCACAAACCATATCTCATTTCATGTTCATCTCATCTCATCATCTCATTTTCAAAACAATCTCTCAAAACTCAACTTAGAAAATCAAGCAATTCTTTTGGAATCGCTCATCCAAATCCCAATATTAAATACTTGGGCCTTAAAATCAATTTCCAAAAGTAATATTTAAATCCTCATAACTCCTCATATTTATAAATGAAAACCAACACTTCACTTTGAAAATTCCTAAATTTCCAGAATATTATAAAAAAAAATCCGAAAATAATAATATTCAAATAATTCAACACTTGTTATCCATAAAAACTCAAACAATCCATAGATGTATACATAACCCAATATCAATTATTATTACTTTTAAAACCTTTTAAATATATTAAAATATTTCAGAATATATAAATATATAATCATTTTCCAAAATCAGAAAAAATAATAACATATAACATATACATATATATATATAAACACTACCGAAATAATAAATAAAAACAACAACCCCATATATACATAACCCAATATATATATATATATATAACCCATTCAGAAATAAAATCTAGCCCAACCTTAAAGCCCTATACCCGAGTCCGGATCCGAGCCCAATGGAAGCCCAACCCGACAACCCAATCCGGATCCCCTCCCCATTTCAGTTTAGTGAACCGGAGAGAATAACTGAACCGGCCCCAAAAAAATAGAAAATAAAAGAAGGAACCGGCACCTGAACCCTCCCTCTTCAATTCCATAGAACAGAGCAGGGGAGCGGCGCCGGAGAAGCGAAGGAAGAAGAAGAAGGAGGCTAGCCGGCGGAGCTCCGTTCTCAACCCAACCACCCCCAATCTGGTCGACCCTAGATTCCGACCTAATCCCGACCACAATGAAGGAAACGACGCGAGAAGGGGAGGGAGAAAGGGTGACTTACAGTGCGCGACTCCGAGGGCTCGAAGCTGCGTTGGAGGTTCGTCGGCGGCGCTTTGGCTGCGGGGACTCGAGGGAAGGTGACTCCGGCTCCTGGGTTGCGCGTTGCTGCTGCTACTCGAGCTTAGAGAAGGAAGGAGGTGGGGTGTGCTTGGCTTGACTCTCCGAGAAAACAGAGGAAGCAAGGAGGTGGGATGCTCGGCGGCTATCAAAACGGAGGACGAGGTGGCGCCTGACGACAATGGAAGGAGTGGAGAGGATGATGGTGGTAGCTTGGGGTTGCTTGGCCTCAAAGATCAGAAAAGGAAGGGAAAAAATAGAGAGATGAGTGGCTTGAAGTTCGGCAGAAATGGAGGAAAGGAGTGCCTTGGAGGGCTGTCAAATGTGGGAGTTTGTGGGTTTGTGGGATTGGATCAAAATAAAAGGAGAGGGAGGAAGTTGCAGAGGGCTTCTTACCGAGGGGACCATCTGAAATTGTGGGTGTGGAAGGTGTGTGTGGACGTGAGTTGGTGAGGAGGAAGAGGACAAGAGAGTGAGAGGATGAGTGAGTTGGAGAGAGAGAGAGAGGGGGAGAGAGAGGAAAAAAGAAAATAAAATAAAATAGGATTGGTCCACTAAAGAAATTAAATTAGCGGAATAAACTCGAAACCCGCTCGCCCGATCGAATCCCGACCAAATCAAATTTAAATAAAATTTCAATTACTAATTTCAAGTTAAACGGAAATTAAATTAATTTTTTGATACTCGGAGCTTAAATTAATTTTATTAACACTCGATCTCAAAAGCGAAAAACAAAATCCATTTCTAAAACCCAATTCAAAACTATATAGAAATTCGTTTCTGAAGAATAAAATTCAGTTGCTCGAGGACGGGAAATTTCAAAATTTCTAGAATCTTACTTTTAAAGCCGAACATAATTTAATATTGTAAGAAAATAATATTTTAACTTTTCCGATCTTTACAGAAGAACCGGACTAACCCGCTAACTTGGCTAAAGTATTTTTCAACTTGTGTTTTATTGTCTTGGTTTTGACCCGACCTTGCCGTGGCAAGTTGTACTTTAATTCCGCTTTCGCAGTTTCTTTCAAATGCATTTTCGCGACTTCGATTGCTTGGGGTTCGAAATCCCCGCTTTAAATACTGATCTTTAGAGATTTGAAACCTCGACCCGTACCTGAATTGCAACATCCGATCGAAGGTATCCAACCTTCAAAACGTATCTCGGATATTTATATCCGGGCCGTTACACGAGAAATGATTGGCTCTGATACCACTGTTATGGCCCTAAGGTCGGATAGAAGGAAAACCTTAAGCTTTCATGGGGATCGAGAGGGAAGAAGAAGATGAAGTGTAGAAACAGGGAGAAGAAAGAGATTAGACCGAGAGGGATTATGAGAGAGAGAGATAGAGATTAGGAGAGAGGAAAGGTAACAGATTGGGTTATTAATTGGATAAACTCCCCAATTACAATATCTAAGGTATTTATACCCTAAACCCTTAATACTAGGGACATAACAGAATGTTGACCTTCTCATGTTGGCTTATTATTAATATGCATGTGCATTAATGTATTAAGTGTAAATTTGCTAAATATGAGAACGAACTACTTGGTTGGATAATAGTAAAGAAATTTAATAAGAATGTGATTTCCAACACCCCTCTCGAGAGCAACTTTCTATCCTCTTTGGTTTTCCTTATATTTAAATCGATTAACCAAAAATTAGAGCAAAGGCCCACTTTGCGTGTCACTTTGCAGATCATACTAACATAGATACCCCCTAAAAAAAGGCATAAATCAGCTTCATGGGAGGCCTTGGGAAATCAAGACCCATATGGTTAATTGTAAGTACCCACCTCTTGCAAAAACTCCTTCAAAAAGTTGGACAATTTCATTTGTAATTACTAACAAGAATACAACTAAAAACTCCATTTACTATAAGACAAGTAACTCCTTCATGTGGAAGGTTTGGCATGAAGAAACAACTATTAGGGAAAATTATAAAGATAGGTTTAAATGAGGATTTGCACATAGAACTGTGGAGGAATTAGCAAACCAACCTTTTGGACAAAAACTAATGCGTATAGCAGAAATGAACATATCTAAATATTAGTGTTATCTAAAACAAAAATACCTTCTGGCTAGAGATAAAAAAGTATCATCAATGATTCTGATATCTCATGTATAGTAAAGGGGGACATGAATGAGATCACAAGTAGGGAAGATAAGCTAGGTTGGGCAGAAATCAACCTAAACCGCTTCGGTGGACTAGTAGACCTTGTAACGGCCCAGATTTTAAAATCCGGGTTACGTTTAGAGGGAAGAATTATCCCTCTGCCAGATCTTGCAATCCAAGTGCGAGCTGCTTATTTATCAACTTCAAGTTATAACCCTGTTTAAGTTTTTAGGATTTAATGGTATAATTCAAGAAAAAGGGGATTTCAAACCCTCAAAACAATCAAAGAATCCAATCATTATTTGTGCTTTCGCACGTTAACCTGTCCTAATTCAACTAGTCAAAACTCAAGAGAGATAAAACAATTTTTAATCAACATAAATACAACATGTTTCTAAATGACAACTTAACCAAAACATTTGTAAGGTCAAGCTATAATAGGTGAAGTCTTCTTAATACTCTCGTCCCGTGAGAAAACCCCGCCATAGAAGCAATCAACAAGCAAAAGGGAGCGGGTACCTGAAACTATCCACGAAGTCAGGCCAAGATACGCATACGGGCCCTAAAGACCTCGCTGAGGACATATAATACGCCTATACCTAAAATAAAGGATGCTCTAGTGCAGTACGAAATTTAAATCACACAAGCATGTTGACAATTTATATATGCAGAAAGCGATTTTAAATGGATCCACACAGAATGCCAAGTGGCATATCCCCAAGCTCCCAATATGTGCCCACTCCGGGGTCATACATGTTCGTACCCAACTTCGAGGTAGGACGCTCGGTCGGTGCCACAGCCATCATATGTCCGTACCCAACTCTGAGGTAGGACGCTTGGTCACCGCCGCAGCCATATCATAATATAAGACTCGACTGGGACCAAATCGATATGAAACACGAATGCCCCAATGACCCTAGCAACGACTCTAAGGACTCACAGATAACGGCCGTTCTCTTTTCAGACGCATAAAGAATAGGGATGCTCATTCATAAGTGCAAGTCCTAAGCATGATACTAAATGACATGCTTTTATGCAGATGCAACACCTACATAATATATGACAAATCAGGCATGAGGTCCTGGTTACTGAGTAAGCTCCCATAGCAAACTTACCTGGAGTCTTCACATCCAACTAGCCAGCAAATAAGTCACTCAGAGAATCACCCATCAGCAAGTAAGTCACTCAGAGAATCGTCCAATCACGCTAGCAAGTAATAAGCAAGGAATAACTCATCAATACATATTTAATTAACACACAATTATGCTTTCAAGTCAACACAAGATTCAACAATATTTCATTTAAATAATCTAACATTCTCATCATGACCATCATTCTCAATTAACCTTGTTCTCTTCAAGTATGAAACTAAGTTCAAGGTCTTACAAATATCATCACTCAAAACACCTTACTTCCGCTCAAGCTCGGGTTTTCCTTACACGATTGCTTAAGTGATTCATCATCATCATCTTATATATCATCATATAACATCTCATCATTTTTCATGGCAATTTCCATAAATCAACTCAAGATTCCATGTATCAATCATGTTTTTAACTCATATATTCATATCTCAATTACATACTTCATATATTTCACACCATAACTCACACAAGTGCTCAAGTAATTTCATTAATCAAGTCATCAAGTCAACTCAAGTAAGTAATAAATTATCAAACCTCAGATAACTCAACGAAATCATAATTCTCAACCATCAGAAGAAGTCAACAATTTATCTTCTGTGAATTCTCATGTACTAAACCCTCTCAAACACAATCAATTAAGACGTCAACTCATGAATCTCCACAGTTAAGTCTACAAGCTTAACAAGTTCCCAAAACACTTCTTATATAGTTTTAATAATAAAAGTTGATGATACTAACCTCAATATATCAATTCAATTATAATAAATGTTAACTCAGTTGGTTCATCTTACAACGATTATATCATAGTTCACACATCTTATTCATTCAAGCTAGGTCTCCACACATATCCCCATCCTCCGAACTTAGCCTATAAATATAATACTATAAGCATATAGCAATCAATGACTTCATGCTCAAGTTACTACTTAAAATATGCTCAAGTTACATGTTCAATGGAAAGAGTAAAACAAGTTGGTACATGAGAAATTGTTTATAACTTAGGTTACATCGTAGTCTAAACTCTCCTTGAAATTAACCCAATCAATTGATAACATAGGTGAGTTTATCGATCCTTTCAAAATCTTACTTATATTATATCAAAACCACTTATATAACTATATAAGTCCTAAGTCCATAGGTTGTAAGTAGACAAATGACATATTAACCCCACATCTAAAATGTAATATAAACTTAATAGCTCGTTATAAGATTCTACAAGTCATAAACATTAATCACACGATATTCAAATAAAACGCTCGACTTAAGGTCTATGATTAAATAAAGTGTAACGGCCCGGGATTATGATTCCCAAGTTACGTTTCGAGGGATAAAACCCCTCGTTAGGATCTTGCGCCCCGAGTACAGGTTGAAGGTTTGAAATCAAGGATTTGTAGTTTAAAGCGGGATTTCGCACCCAAATCCGGAAGGTCTACTGGAGACCCCGGGGTAACCCCTGTACCTGTCCTAAGTCTAAAAAGCGGAAAATCTTTTATCATGCAAAGGACATAAATTCTGAAATGATACAACCAGTGTCGCGGCAGAGCCGGATCAAAACAGAGTATAATTAGGAAGAAATCCCAAAAGTGTGAATCTGGTGAAGTCAGGGTTCAAACACTCACTCTTCGCCATATGAATGGACCCCGTCATAACAGCACGAAATCAAGTAATGGAACGGGTACCTGAAACTATACCACAAAGTCAGGCCAAGTGTTCGCCTGTGGGTCCTTTGACCGCGCTGAGGACATATAATACGCCTATACCTAGAATAAGGATGCCTTCATGCAGTACTGAAATGTTAACCACACTATCATGCTCCTAATTCATAAATGCAGAATATGAAGTAAGGCCTTAACAAAGAATACCAAGTGGTATATCCCTCTTCTACCACCACCCCCTTCCAGATAGGGTGGAGACTGGCCAGTTCGATGCTATAGCATATCACATCTCGTCATCATATCGTACCTCGTGCTCATCTCGCATCTCATGATATATATATAAATAATGACTCGAGGAGGATAACACCCGATGAAGCTGGGTTGTCCTATGACCCTAACAACGACTCTAGGACTCACAGATAACAGCCGTTCTGCATTCAAACACATACAGAATAAGAATGCTCAATCGTAAGTGCAATTCCTAAGCATGATACTACATGACATGCTTTTATGCATATGCAACACCTACATACTATATGACACATCAGGCAGGAGGTCCTGGTTACTGAGTAAGCCCCGGAGGTACTTACCTGGCTAGAAGATCAGCAAAAGAAGAATCCAGCACACAGTAGTCACGATCACAGAATATCACCTAATTACATAACGAGAATATACTGAGTAAACTTCTATAATCCCTCTGAACACATATATCACACACTCATACAAACAGATAAATAAACAAGTTCGCATCCATCATACTTCCCGTTCATCCTGATCAATCATCTCCCATCTCATACCGTTCAACATATATAATCCGTCATCTTATCAGCTTAAGATAACCTCTATATCATTCTTAGCGAAATTCGCATATTACTATTCCATACTCATACTCTCCATAAGGACATATATCATTATCATCACAAGTATCGATCATTTAATCTCTTCTAAAAATCACCACAATATCATGCTATTAGTCATACATATCATACCGTTAGTCAAACGATTTTATTATCATGCTAGTTAGTCATCGAATAAGTCTTATTCCCAAGTTAGTTCCAAAACCGTTTCAATTCCGAATTAAACAGTTAAGAATTCCGACCCTTGAAAATACTCGCTAAATTCCCTTTATCAAATTATTTATTAAATCACTTTTCGACCTTTGAAATTCTTTTCCAAATTCCTTTTTAAATCTTCAAGTCCAAATAATATATTTTAAATCCCAACTAATATAATATAATACTTTAGTCACCCTTTATTATTTAATAAACCATCCCTCTATAAAATCTCAAAAATAATATTTTATATTTAAATCCTCGAATAATATATTATTGTATTTTAAATACCGTAACCAATTAAATAAATAACTCGATTAACCCGACCGAACCAAACCGAATCGAACCAAACCGAACCAAACCGATTTAATATAATACAATAATATAATATATATATATATAAGGGGGACCCACGATCTTCTTCTTCCTCATTTGAAACCGGATTCCCGCCGAGGTTGCCCATCTCGACCCCGGCCTCGACTCGCACCCGTTGGCCTCGCCTCGCGCCCGTCTTGTGCTCCCGCCCTCGAGCTCACCGACCACGCTCGACCTCGCTCCCAGCTCGTGTCTCACACTCGACAGTTCGTCCCCATCCTCGCCCGCTCGCTCGCGACGCTCATCGCCAAGTCGACTGAGCTCCTACGATCGTCGGAGCTCTCGACCTCACCCGATCGTCCCGCACTCAGCTCACGCACACTCCCAACTAGTCTAGGCATCGAAAAAGACACGAATTCGAATCGAACAAGGAAGAACGTGGAAGCTCACCGAGTGGTTTTTTCGTGACTTCGGAGCTCTCGATCAGAGTTCTGGGCTTTGTAGGTGGCTCGCGATGGCTTGTCGGACCTACACCGGATGTGGGTGAGTGTGATGGCAAAGACCGCAAGCGAGTTCGATAAAAAAACAAAGGAGAACGACTTACCGAAAGTTAGCTTCGCGATCGATCGAAGATTAGAAAGGTATGGGCTGCGGTGGCTCCGTGGCGGCTCCGGTGGTGTCCATTGTTGCTGCTGGTTGCTTCGAGGGATGCCGCGGTTGCTGCTGGTGTAGCTTGTAGCTCGGCGTCGACTTGCTAGGCTCAATTTCGGAAAACAGAGGTGCAAGGTGCGGTGACGGTGGTGTGGTGAAGGTGACGGTGATGGTGATGGTGATGGAGATGAAATGGTGAAGGTGAAGAGGGGATGGTGAGGATGAAGGTGTCGATGATGGTGATGAATGAGGATGGAGGGGATGAATGACAGTGATGAATGAGGAGACGGTGAAGGTGATGGGAGCAGTTGAAATGGATGGCGGGGTCATGAACCGAAATGGTGAGGGTGACGGGAGTGGGTGGTTGCGTGTGGAAACTGGTTAACCAAATACCCGGAAATAAATCCCGAATACGCGAATTTCGAATCTCGCAAAATTTGTTTTCGAGTGTTAGTTTTCCCGAATCTCGCTTTCTCGATCAAATAGATTTTTAAAATTGAAGAGGATACCGCCAGCCGATAATTATTTTAAATTCGCGAGGTAAAAGGACAGAATCGTTCGTCAAAATTTTAAATTCGGTTCAGAATTCGTTAAACGAGCTTTTAAGTCGATCTAAATTCATTTTTTAATTCTCTTTTTCCAGTAAATTAGGATTTTAAAAATCCGAGCCTTTACATAAAGGGGGTTCTATCTTATATTATCTTAATTCACTCGACCATAATTAAAATCAAATAAGTCTATTAGTTATCATTTCTGACTATCATTTCCATTTTCTTAATCTGTACTTAGTTGCCAATACCCCTGATTATTTAATTACAAGTCATGCCTCCACTTAACTGACCTATATTCATTATCACTTATAAGACAATTACGATTCCAAATAGTAAGGTTTCATGAAATCTTGTTTACAACTAAGGAAACCCTATTTAAAATCGTTATCCTACACTTTAAATGAAATGGGAGAAGAGAATGTAAACAAGCATTCAATCAATCATCAACCATCCACAAAACAAAACCAATTCAATTTTATAGACCATCAACCCATATCAAACCAATCAAGATTCAAAGACCAAAAGTTATACCGTTCCATGTGTTCAAGTGGGTAAGGGGAACAGAGGTGCAGCGGAACTCAAATCCGCTCGGGGTTGACGGTTTCGGAGCTCCTCGTCGGGAAGGAACGAGCACCGAGAGAGGTCCGATGGGCAGCTCCGGTATCCCGTTTCCGTCTGTCGGTAAGAGAGTCGAGGAGAAGACAGGGGAAGAGAGAGCGAATCAATGGCGGCACTGGGTTCCTGGTCGAAAGGCTGAGCGTCGATGAAGGAGGCACCGTCGAGGGCTTCGTCTTCAGTCTTGAGGCTGGCTGCCGGAGGCGCTCAGATGAGCTCGAGGCGACGTCCGAGAGAGAGAGGGCGGAAGCGAGAAAGCGAAAGAGAACTGGAGGGTGAAGGAGTGGGAAGCCATTGGAGCTCGAAAGATCGACGGTCGGGTGAGCAGCTCGGACGAGGCTATGGGAAGGGAGCTCGAAAGTGATGAGTGGTTGAAGAGGAAGGCTGAACTCCCCAAAGCCATATCTGAAACGTGAGAAAGAGGAACAAGGGGCCGGGGTTTTCGAAGAGCGCAACCATGGTAGCTCCTCTTGAGCTCAGATCTGGAAAAAGGAGGAGGGTGGTGAATAGTGGGCGGCTGCTTGGGTGAATAAGGGTATTTATACCCCACAATTAGGGTTGGACTAGTTTAAGGAAAATTACAAAGTGATTACGCTATTTCTACTTTATAAAATTTATACCCCTATAAAATTATAAAATTCGTCCCGGTAAATTTTATTTAAATTAAAAGCACCACAATATAAATCTCGGTATTAATAAAGTAAATAAAATAATTTAATGAAAGTATTTTCCTTTCATTCAAAACCTTCGACATCTCAGAATTTTTATTAAATCATAATTCACAAAATAATATTTTTTTTTATTTTTTTTGGATCCTTACAAACCTAAAGACTAAAAATGCTAACAGATTTAGTACTATTAATAGATAGATAATAGATGTGATTAAAATGTTTTGGTTTTAATATATACTAGTGTAGGTCCCGTTCCGTACACGGAGACTACATTAATACAGTATTATAAATAATTTAGATAAATTTCAATAAATCAAAATATAAATAATCTAAATATAAAAATTTTTCCACCAAAAAAAATATAGATATAAATAAAATTAGTTCGATAGATTATATATAATCTAAATATCTTTTATATAGATTCTCTCAAAATATAAAGAAAATTCACATTTATATGGTAAAATGTTTTTTTCCCTAATCTAACATTAATTGAATCTTGTATTATGTATGGATGGATTGTGGCTACAATATATTTTTATAAATCATTTTAGGCTAAAAAATAATATAGATATAGATAAAATAATTATTATTTAAATAATTATTATTTAAATAATTATTATTTAAATAATTAATTTTTATGTAAATAATTTTTTTTCACCAAAAATAATCTAGATATAAATAAAATAGCACGTATCAAATACTACATATTTATCTATTAATATTTTTGGTAAATATGACAATGAAATATTTTTATGTATATTTTTGTCAATCAACTAAAATATATTGATAGATAGATAGATTGTGGCTTATATAAATTTCTATAAATTATGACAACATATTATTTTATTAATTTTTATCATAGAATCAACCATAATGTGCCACATAAGAATTTTTATCTTAGAATCAACCACAACACGCCACATAAGACACTAGTATGCTACGCATTGGTTTATATATATATATATTGAATACAAGGAAAGAAATTAAGACAAAACAGCCACAACATGGCTATCTGTATTCTAGAGCGTCCTTCCGGACGAGAACGTGAAGTTCTAAATCGTGCTCAAGATCCTCATTGGCAGGGATACAATAGCTCATATACGCAATCCTATCTGCCACTGTATTTGCTTCTCTGAAAATATGAAAAAAATAGATACGGAATTAAAAAAAAGTGCATAAATATTTGAAAATTGTTACCAGAATGTCGATGATCCAAGGACACCGCCAGTCACCTAGAAGAGACTTAATAACCGTTAGATTGTCACCTTCAATCGGGATATTATGAATACCTAGCTGTTTAGCTCATAGAATCCAATTACGAAGACCTAGAGCCTCAACATAAATGATTGACATATCGTTACAAGGACCACACCCCAATCCAATAACATGGGTGAAAGAGCCACGAATAATGAATCCCAAAGATGCATTATTATTGGCCAGTTGGGAGCCATCGAAATTCAGTTTGCACAAAATTAGAGGCGGTGTATCCCAACGACCCTCTCCTCACGCTCGTCCTCTCTGTCTGATCCTGCGCGCACAACTTGTTTTTAGGTATGATTGCTCTTTGTTCCTACGGCGTGGGAACTCCCCCGAGCGATTGTAAAGAACCTGCCTAACTCCGCTAATTTGGTTACATAATTTCATAATATATGTTTTAATGATTTGCTTTTGACCCGGCCTCGCGGTGGCAAGTTGTACTTTACTTCCGCTTTCACCGGTTTCGAAAATGAATTTCCGCGATATAGTCATAGGACAGCTTAAGGGTTCCTAGTGGCCTTAGATTGTTTTGGGGTTCGAAATCCCTACTTTAAAATACTAATCCTTTAAGGTTTGAAACCTCGACCCGTACTCGAATTGCAAGATCCGAACGAAGGTAACCAACCTTCGAAACGTAACCCGGGTATTTATATCCGGGCCGTTACATGAAGCTTTTGTAAACTGTAACACATTAATGTTGTTACACTATTACTTATTAATATTAATATTATTAGTGTTACATTATTATAAACGTAACATTTAGGGGGGAAAACCTGATAAAAGAAAAGAAAAAAAAATATTACCTTGACTTGTTGACCTAGTGGTGAGTATACCCTAGTGCCTTATTTTGATGCTGTGCGCTTAGATGTTGCCTCTATGCCGTTGTGCTTATATGATTGATTGTTATGTGAAGAATATATGATGATATGATGTGATGGGTGATGAGCCTCTTGATGTGTAATGACTTGCTTGCATGATACAGGTAGGATACCACCCTTAATATGCTTGTTAGCATGATGAACCTTGATAGCTTGGCTTGATTATTTTGATATATGAGATCCTGAGATTGATAGTTGAAACCGATTATGGAAAAAATGAACCTAGGAAGAGAATGCGGGATTAGCCCTTAGAGGTGGATGATTCCACCTCTTGAGTTTTGAAATTGCTTGACTGACATCGGATTTAAAGGATTTTGAACGGTGTTAAAAAAGGACTAACTTGGATTTTGAAAGACTTTGATAGGTTTTAAAGATTTTAGTCTCGGGGACGAGACTTGTTTTTAGAGGTGAATGATGTAAAGACCGGAAAAAAAATTTAAAATAATATTTTATTAGCATTTGGAAATTCTGAGAATATCCGTCCTCGAGCAATTTAGTTTATTCCAAATCTTTTGAAGTAAATTCCGGCATCACTTTTTTAAATCGGATTTTCGGACGGATTTTATTCCGCTTTCAAATGCCGAGATATGGAAATGTAAGTTGGATTTCGTTATTTTATTTCGGTTTTGAGATTTGATTTAAAAGTTCGATTGAGTGGAGTGAGCGGATTTCGGGGTTTAGATTCCAGGTATTTTGAAAATTTAATTGGGACCACTCACCATTTTGTTTTCTTTCCCCTTTTGTTTCAATCAAACCAAAAACTCACTCTCTTCTAAGGGTGGAATTGGTACATTACCAATTCTTTTTTTCGTTTACCATGTACCAACCAATTTGAATTGGTAACCGTAAAATCTGAATCATTACCAACCACCGAATGGGCTGTACCAACTTAATTGGTTACAAATTAAATTGGTTGGTACGTGTTGGTAATGGTATTTTACCATGTTTTGCATGTTGATGAAAAACATACAAATAGTCAAATACAATACAATTTGATTAAAACTTATAAGTTATTACAATTAAAGTAGTAACAACATAAATATTTAAATTGTTGATGCATTTAAGCACTAAAGCAAAATAAAAACTTAAATAGTCCCGACAATAGTCAAAATAACATGTCCACTTCTGAATAAAGTTTAGGTTTTAGTCTAAACCAAGGTTGAGCTAGTATTCTTCCCTTGATTAAAAGCATTTTATGAAAATAACGCATACAAAAAAAATCAAGCTAGGTAATAGGTAATACTTAATATAAAAAACAGTAAAACGATATACACCTTCTGGGCCCTAGCATAACATAAGTAAATGAACTTAGATCTCAGATGGTGGCCGCCATTGAAGGGATGAAGCTGAAGGGTGAAAAACCTAGATCTGGTTTCTCAATCTGAACTAAGACTAGGCTTTTTTTTATTTCCCTAATTAAGTTTTAGTGTTTTACATAAAAAGTTATGGACTTACAGTTAAAACTTAAAACAATTAAAACTTTAATTAAAAAATAATAATAAATATATATATATTGGTATGAATTGGTTGGTAATTACCGTACCAACCAATTTCAAATCGGTTGGTAATGGTAATACCAACTTTTCCGCTTCAATTACCATTACCGTACCGACTTTTGAGACTTGGTTCGGTATACCGAACAAATTAAATTGGTAACCGATTAATTGGTTACCAATTTAATTGGTTCTGGTTGGCACGTGTTGGTTTGGTTTTTGTGAGAATTTTTGCCCAACCCTACTCTCTTCCCTCTACCATCTTGTTTCTCCAGTTAGCACCCAGGCTGGTCCCCTCCCTAATTATCTGGATGCACCTGCTCCCTCTCTATCTCTTTGTATTTGAGGCCAGGCACACCCACAAGTAACCTCACCTGCTCCCCTCATCCCCTTATGCAAGACAACAAGCTCCATGCTTACTCTCTCCTTGCCCAAGTTCTGAAGAACCTCATTCATCCCCTCTTTCCGTTCTTCAAACCCATTTCCCTTTCACCACAACCCAACCCTTTTGTTTCTTCCCAATTCAACCCAAAACCTCCCCCTTCCTTTAAGTTCTAACCTCAATTTTCGAGCTCCAAACACCACCTTGCACCACTTTGTTCATCCCCCCCACTCCTCTTGTCTTCATCCAAGACTCCACTAGACGCTAGCCAAAACCGCAGTCGACCACCCAAGGTGTCTAGAAGGCCACCAGCGCTGCCGGGAACAGCTCCTCCTTTCCCTCACCTCTGTTTCGCTTTAAAAACCGGTAAACAACTTCGATTCTCCTTTCTTCGCTTCAGGAACTCGTAAAGCTGCTCCTTTACTCCTCCTTCTTCATTCCTAGGCCAAGAGGAAAGCCATTCGACCTCAAAGAAGCACACCGACGCCAATCACGAGCCCCTCTCCCCTGTCTTCTTGGTTAACTTTGGTGAGCATCAATCCTCCCCTGTCTCCACCACCGACAGAGCCTAATCGACCACCTCGGACCCTTTTTCGACGAGGCCCTTCGAGCCATGGTAAGCTTCCTCTCCTCCCTCCTTTTTGTGTCTTTTGATGTGCTTTCATGTGCTTGATGTCGGGGAAGGATTATGTGTGTGGGTCGAGTGAGAAACTGCCTGTGAATCCCTCCATTCTCTCCTTCCTTCTTCGGTTTTCTACGCTTGGACAGAAGTCTTCCGCGGGAACTTGAGTAAGGAGTAGATTCTTTGTTTTGCTTTGAGGATTTGACAGAATTAAAAAGAGGGATCCAAACCCGGTTTTCTTACTTTATTTTTCTTATTATTTCGGTTTGGTTTAAGTAAAAAGGGGCAGTTTGATTTTTGTTAAAAATCAGATTTAAGCTTGGGCTTTCTACTTGGGCTAATCCGAAATTGGGGGGAGGAGAGTTGGGCCAAATTTTATTTGGGTAAGTTGTGTGTTGTGATGATTTTAAAGGTATATACGTATATTTTATGAAATATATTAAATAAAAGGGATATTATATATTATATAATATTATTGATGAGATTTAAAGATATAATATTATTATTGAGATTTAAAAATATAATATTATTGGACTTGAAATTGGAAAAGAATTTGGAACTCAAATGTCGAAAATTGAATTGAAAAATGGAAATGGATTTAATAAAATTAAAAAGAGGAATTTTTGGAAATGTTCTAACTTTGTAGGATTTATTTTAATAAAATAAGATAATAAGTTGATCAAAGCGTAATGTTTTAAAAATGGATTTTAGCCAAGTATGATTTGAGAAATTGTTTTGAATAGGAGTTGACCTAACTTGATGATTTAAGGACTTTTGGGAACTTGGGAAGTTGACTTACTTGGTTTAATTAGGTGAATTACTTATTGAATCTTATGTGTTAAATTATGCGAATGATGTTATGGTATGAATGTTAAATTGATTATAAAGGCATGATGTGAATATAATTTGATTATAAGGCATGATGTGTTGAGTATGAGATTTATGGATGATATATGAATATTATGATGATGATGAATAAAGCATGAATAATGTTGAGATCTTAACTTGATAAGCATGAAATATGACGTATGAGTACAAGCATGTTAATAAAGGAATGATGGAATATGAGATATGTTGTGAATCATGATATGTTATTATATGTTGTAATATGTTATATGATGATGCGAGTTATGGATATGATATGTGAGATGATGTGTGAGGTGGTATTAGATGAGCTATGATGAAATGAAGCTATGAGTTATGAGATAATGATGATGATGTTGATGATATGACGGAATTGAAGAAGATGACAGATTATGAAATAAGATGAGAATATGTGACTTAATGATGCTAATGAGTTCTTTTATTTTTATTTTACTTAGTTTCATGTAGCGGTAATGGGTCCTATATTCTTTGGACTTATATCTTGCATTATTAAATTATTAGGTGATTTGTGACGTGACTTGGATTACCTATTGTTGGATATTACTTTTGTTGTTCTGCTATTCTAGGTAAGTCCTATGGGGCTTACTCAGTGACTGGACCTCATGCCTGATGTGTCATATAGCGTGTAGGTGTTGCATATGCATAAAAGCATGATCATGTAGTATCTTGTTTAGGTTGCACTAATTGAATGAACATCTATTTACTTTATGCGTTTGAAAAGAGAACGGTCGTGATCTGTGAGTCGTAGAGTCTTGGCTGAGGTCATAGGACAACCCAACACCATCGAGTTGTCTTGATAGAGTCGGTGAGGGCACAGCCTGATCCCATTCATAACTATGTACTCCGACCTCGATGTTAGGTGCAAACGATGCGTTACATAGATGCCATGTACTCTGACCTCGATGTTAGGTACGAACGGTGCGTTACATAAACCCCACTATGTACTCCGACCTCGATGTTAGGTATGGACGATGCGTTACATAGAAGCTATGTACTCCGACATCGATGTTAGGTGCGGACGGTGCGTTACATAGATCATATGTACTCCGACCTCGATGTTAGGTATGAACGTTGCATTACATATGCCTCGCTCCGATTGAGGCGAGGGACCCACGAGCAAGAGTCGGGACATGCCGCTTGACATTCTGTGTGGGCCCATTTACTGCATTTATTGCATTTCCGTCATTTTATCTATATCTGTCAGCATGTCTTGTGTGTTTAAATTCCCGAACTGCATTAGAAACATCCTTTATTTAGGCTTAGCATGCTTTATGTCCTCAGTGTGGTCTTTAGGGCCCGCATGCGTCTCTTGGCTGACTTCGTGGTTAGTTTCAGGATTATGATCTTTACTTGTTGCATGCTGTCATGGCGGGTTTATCTCTACTTTGTCGCACTGATGACCGAGAGACTGATTATCACAGAATATACATACTTTGATGATTTATACTCGTTTACTTGGTTTTTACCCGGCTATGTCGTGACAAGTTGTACCTTGATTTCCGTTTCTTTCCATTGTGTAACGGCCCGGATATAAATACCCGGGTTACGTTTCGAAGGTCGGATACCTTCGTTCGGATGTTGCAATTCAGGTACGGGTCGAGGTTTCAAACCTCGAAAGATCAATCAGTATTCAAAGCGGGGATTTCGAACCCCAAGAAATCAAGGTCACAAAACCCAATTCAAACGAAATTAAAACGGAAGCAAGGTTTAGATACAAGAGCCACGACAGAGCCGAGTCAAAACCAAAACATATATTCTAAAGTCGTATAGCCAAATTAGCGGGGTTAGACAGATTCTTTGCAATCGCCCGGGAGATTTTCCCACGCCATAGAGACAGGGAGCAATCATATCTAAAAACAAGTGGTGCGAGCGGGATCAGACCGAGACCCCAACACACCCTGTCCCGCAAGCAAATATACACATACGCTATAATAAGGATGATTCGATGCAATGCGGAAATTAAATCACACTAGCATATTCCTAAATCATAATATGTGGAAAAGAACTGTAAAGGCGCCCAAAGAATGCCAAGTGACATATCCCCATATCTCTGTATTTCCCGTACCCACTCCGAGGTAGGGCGCTCGGCCTTAGCCGAACCGTAATAAATATATTTCCGTACCCACTCCGAGGTAGGGCGCTCGGTCTATGCCTAACCGTATCAGAGATATATATATAAATCATACTCATCGACTCGATTGGGGACCGAAACGGTATAAAACACGAATGCCCCCATGACCCTAGCAAAGACTCTAAGACTCACAGATAACGGCCGTTCTGTATTCAAACACACAAAGTAACCGAATGCTCATTCATAAGTGCAATCCTAGCATGATACTACATGGCATGTTTTAATGCTTATTGACGGAAGGAAAACCCTGTCGTTGATCCGTCAAAGAAAACTCAAACCTATAACTAGTATAGTAATAAGTAAGAGGTCGATCCACAGGGAGATTTGTTATTCAAATGTGATTTAAGATGCTGATTTAGTAACCAAGTGAGGGTGTTTGTGAAAGCAAAGCGAGTTATGAAAGGCAAGAGTAAATGGTTGTGATTGAAACAATTGAGAGAAGCAGTTCTACCTACAATTTTCTACTTTATTTGGTTGAAGCGATCCTTGTAACTTCTTCTCGTCCTATTAAGTTTCCTATGAATGCCCTTGTCCCGACCTAATATAGTTACTAGTCCAATCAGTCCTAGAAACCCTTATCAATCGAACAGTCCCTAAAGAAGGATTTAACCCAATTGATAGCTTTAAGTTCAGAGATTAGCCAAGGTATTCGCAGTCCCTAAAGAGGGATTTAACAACACATTCAACTTCCTACCTATCCAATTAGTTCAATCAGCCCTAAAGGGATAAGTTTGCTACTTAGGTTAAGGTTCACAATCAGGAATCTACAAAATCCTAGCAATTGAATTGATCTAACTAGTTGGCCAGACAAGATAGAACAAAACAATAATCAACAAGCGCAAAGAAGTTGAAGCATTCAAATATAGGAAACAAGGAACGGGAATTAGAAACTCACAAACAATCCAAATAAAGCGTCAAACTGTAGGCAGAACAGATGAGTTTAGTTCCTCATGGAAGACATCGCTCAATCTCTAAATTGTCTGATGAACGTAGAATAGAATATGAAAAGTACTCAAAACTAAAATACTCTCGGCCTTTTAAAAGTCTAAACCGATCTTAAAAAGAAAATAACAAAAACTAGGGTTTCACAACTTGAAATGCGGCAGATGACCGATGCGGCAGCCGCAGCATAGGTGCCGCGGCCGCTGCACGCGTGTTCTCTTCAGGCGCCGCTCCAGCTCCTTGCGGCGGCCGCTGCATGTATGCTGCGGCAGCGGCATATGCCCCGCTGCTTCATCCCGCTGCCAGAAGCTTGATCTCCAATTCTTTGCTCTTCTTCTTCAAGTCTTCCACTATCATGCATCCCATAGTGTTCGAATCTAATCTGTAACAATACTCAAAAATTCGCGTAAAATCCGAACATTCTAAAATAATCGTTAAATGCACTTTAACTCTAATTCATTAACTAAATGCAACCTAACTAGCCTAAAAATGTCTATAATGCCTATCTATGATATGCATTATCAAATTCCCCCACACTTAGCCTTTGCTTGTCCTCAAGCAATGATAGAGTGAACATAAATCAATGCATCCCACAGGAAATCCCTTCAAGTCTCAACCTCATCAAAAAGCAACATTATAGCAAGTGTAACCATAAGCCAAGCAAACAAACGTCATAGCATGTATACAAGTGATCAAAGCTTATAAGTAGAAATCATCCAACCTCACCAGGAATATGTGTTTCACTCATGCTCTCATGTGTTTAGGCTTTAGAATACAACTCTCAACTCAATTCAAAATGCACTAAGCTCATAGACATTGACCTCCATATCACCAAATATCTACCGAAATGTCATTACTTGCGGGACAAAATCAAGAAAACTAAATAAAATGTAACACTTTTTTTTTCTTTTTTTTGTTTTTTTTCTTTTTATTTGGTTTGGTGCTTTCCTTACGCGAGTCGCAAACATGGGTGTCATGAATGGCCCCGGTCTATCAACACCTCAACTTCCTAAAATGAAGTCCACTTGAACATCTTTTGACGCGAGTTGCAAACATGGGTGTCATGAATGAACCCGGTTACTCAATGATCAAGCTTCCTTTCCTAGTGGGTAGTTTTCAACACTGTTTTGCACGAATCATACACATGGGTGTCATGCATAGACCCGGTTACTAAGTGTATCAACCATTTCCACCTTATTGGCCTAAATATGCACAAACTAAAACAAAAAGACTCAAGATATAAACATACTCCGCAAGCAACAACTATGTGATACTAAAGTCAATGCCAAGAGGTAGCAACACAAGGAGAGTAAATCACACAATTAAGCAAAAGAATTATAAACAATTCCATATAAGGCTAACATTCTCACAAGGGTCATGTTCATAGGATTTCAATCATACTTTAGCTCAATCATACATGCTCAATTATATTTGCAAGGTCATGTTTCATATAAAATAAAGAATATAGACAAGGCCAAAACATCCAGAACTCCATGGGATTTATATGATCATGTTGAAATTTAAATTAGAGGACAAACTAAGCCAGATGGGTATTTAAATAACACATATGGATGCAATGCATGATTTTTTTTTGCATAAGTAAACAGGAATGTAAATATGAAATGAAAAAATGTGTGCAGAAATTTAAACATGATCTAACTGAATGCACTATATAAACTAATAAATTTCCTTCCCCTACACTTAAATCTTTCATTGTCCTCAATGAAATATCAAAGACAAAAAAAATAAATCAAATCAACACGAGGTGAGGGTAAAGAAAACTAACTGCTCACTAAGGCGGCGGTGGCTGGTAGGGTGGAAACTAGGGCCACGCCATGCTATAGTAGTACTCCTGCTGCCTCCTCATGTCCTCTATAGAAGAGGCCATATCACGAACATTGCGACCCAAGTCGCTGAGCTCATACTGAAAGGAGTCCTGGCGAATCAAAAGTTGGTGCATCTGTGCAAACATGTCCTCACGCCAAGTGGACTCATCATAAGAAGAACTAGGCCCAACAGAAGGGCCTGCAGCAAACTGTGCACCACCCCCATGAGAGTCAGGCATAGGGTGATCATGTGCATCCTCCTGCTCCTCCTCCTCATCATCATCCTCATCATCATTCGCATCAGCCAACAAGTAAAAGGAATCATCAGTAGGGCCATAAGGAAGGGCCCTAGGTAACCTCAGTCTGTGGACTCCTCCTGGTCCAGCCTTCCATACAAAACCTCTCGCCTCCGAGCCCTCTAGCAATAGGCCCTCCGCAGCTAGTCCTCCGTGTAAGTGAACCCACCAGACATAGGGACCCCGCTCTGAGTGTGATCAATGAAACGGCGGGCGATCAGACTGATCATGCCTCCTAGCCCCACTCTACCCAACGTCTTCCTCTGAATCCGCAGGCAACTGTCCAGAAAGATCTCAACCCAATCCAGAATGATAACGGACTAGGGAGAAAAACTCCACAACTAGGGTAAGTCTCCAGCAGGCACCTTGTTCACATTGCCCTGGCCACTGAAAGCCATTGCCAGGACCTTGTGAACTAACCGCAAACAGGGATGGATGAACTTATAGTTATATTCTCCTCGATGTCCATCAAAAGCGGAGCCCGTCACTGCGTACCAAAAATCATGGACCTGCTGATCTGGCACGTGAGTAGCCCAATCCTCAGTGGTCTCCTGAGTAATCCCAACGGCTGCCCTCAACTGAGCAAAAGTGCAATGATAAACCTGGTCCAACAGATGGAACTGGATCCGATCATCAGATACCTCAAGTGTAGCGAGAAACTCCTTGGCCAACTCAGGATACATGGGGGCGCTATAATTCAGAAAAGCACCTAGGCCCCCACGAGTAAGCATCTGCTGGGTAACCTGTAACATCCCCAACCTCTGTAATGTAGGAATATCGAAGAACTTCGTTTGCACGAATTTCTTTGAATCAAAACTCTCCCAAATCTTCCGCTGTCCTCTAGATAAGTTTCTCAATTGACGAACCATATTCAATAGATTTCAATCCCGCAATAAGCACAAATCAACAACTCAGAGGAACAAACCAACACAAGGCTCAAATCCAAACAAACCAATCAAACCAACTCAATCCTCCAAACAAACCACAAGTATCAATAGCACAAATCACCCAAAAACCGAGCACCAAGCAACCAATAAATAAAGTGGAGCAACCGGACAAAACCTACAACACAAGCGAATGCAAACCTGGCGGCGACGAAGGGTGCGGCGGCCGCGGCAAGGTGCGGCGGGCGCAGCAAGCGGCGGCAGGCGCATCGTTTTGCGGCGGCCGCTGCACAGTCGGGGTTGTCTCCTTCGCTTGATCACCAATGGCGGCCCGAGTACCCTGGATCTAAATCCGATTCAGCGCGGGGTGAATGTGGACGGTGAGGATCGGTTGGGGTTTGGTTGGAAGAAGGTGATGGGTTGGTTTGGGAGGATGAAGGTTGATGGAGGGGATGAAGACTGGTGTAGGTTGAGGATGAAGGTGATGAAGAAGATGAAGGTTGGGATTTTGAGAAGGATTTGAGATTTTGAGGAGGAGAAGGTGATGAGGGTAAAGAAAGTAATGGTTAGATCTAGGTAGGGTAAGAGAGAAAAAGGGCTTCCGGTTTTTGATTTTTGTTTTTTTTTTCAGAACTCAGAAAAAGGGCTCACGGGTCTGAAATGCGGCGGCCGCGGCAAGGTGTTGCGGCCGCTGCATTTGGCAAGTGCTGCGGTTTCATGCTGCGGCCGCTGCATTAAGCTGCGGCCGCTGCATTTGTGCTGTAGCTCCTCTTCTTCCTCGATTTGCACGAACCCAATTCCTCTCTTTTATGAGTTGTTAGTCCCAATTCTAAAACAAAAGCAAAACAACAAGAAAACTACCTAAGGGTGATTAATTGAAAAGGGAAGAAAACTTACCTCAGGTTGCCTCCTGAGAAGCGCCTTTGTTTTAAAGTCATTGGCTCGACGTAAGGGCCCTTGAGTGGCCTAATTGGTTGGTTCAGCAAGCACCAACTCCTCCTCGTCATTCCGGGGGATGTTCTCAAAGTATGGCTTAACTCTATGACCATTGACCTTAAAGAGCTCATTAGACTTACGGTCAAAGAGTTCTATTGCTCCATGAGGGAATATCCTAGAGATCGTGTAGGGTCCTTCCCACTTTGATCGAAGCTTTCCAGGGAAGAGTTTCATGCGTGATTGATATAGGAGAACCTTGTCTCCTACCTTTAGTTCCTTCCGCAGGATGTGTTTGTCATGCCAAGCCCTTGTCTTCTCCTTATAAATTAGTGCATTATCATAGGCATCCAAGCGAAGTTCCTCTAGCTCTTGCAATTGAAGCTTCCTGAACTCACCTACTTCATTCATACTCATATTGCAATTCTTTACAGCCCAGTATGCCTTATGCTGAAGTTAACAGGAAGATGACAAGCCTTACCGAACACAATTCGATAAGGAGACATACCAATGGGAGTCTTATAAGCCGTCCGATAGGCCCACAGAGCATCATTCAACCTTAGACTCCAATCCTTTCTGTTAGGTGCCACTGTTTTCTCCAGAATGGTCTTAATTTCCCGATTTGATATCTCAGCTTGACCATTGGTCTGAGGATGATAAGTAGTGGACACTCTCTGCGTGACATGGTATTTCTTTAACAGGGCAGTGATAGTCCTATTGCAGAAATGTGTCCCTCTGTCACTAATTAGAGCCTTCGGCACCCCAAATCTTACGAAAATGGTGCCCTTTAGGAAATCTGCAACAACTTTAGAATCATCAGTTTTGGTGGCCTTTGCCTCCACCCACTTGGAGACATAGTCCACCGCAAGCAAAATGTAGATATTTCCAAAAGAACTCGGGAAAGGACCCATAAAATCAATGCCCCAAACATAAAAAATTTCACAGAATATGATCTTATTTTGTGGAATTTCATTTCTGGCAGATATGTTCCCAACTCTTTAACATCTATCGCAAGATCTACAGAAAGCATTAGCATCTCTAAATAAGTGAGGCCAAAAGAAACCTGCTTCTAAAACCTTCCTAGCAGTCTTTTGAGGACCAAAATGGCCTCCATATTCATGAGTATGACAAAAAGTAAGGACATATTTTACCTCATTGTCTGGTAGACACCTCCTAATTACCTGATCAACACAATGTTTCCAAAGGTAGGGGTCATCCCAAACATAGAAGCGAGCGTCGTGTCGAATTTTGTCCTTCTGAGCTTTCGTGAACTTAGGTGGAAATTCTCCGGTGACTAAGTAATTCACCATATTGGCAAACCAAGGTCGAGGAGTATGGACACCCATCAGCAATTCAGAGGCATCGGGGCTTACCTCGTCAAAACAAAGCAAAGGTACCGAACTGGCCACGTGCGGCGGCTGCGGCATAGGTGCTGCGGCCGCTGCTTCAGTGTCATGCGGCGACCGCGGCATAGGTGCTGCGGCCGCTGCTTCATTGACGTGCGGCGGCCGCTGCAAAAGTGCTGCGGCCGCTGCATTTTCTGTGCTTTCCTGCAGCTCTATAGACGAAAGATGGTTCAAGAAAAATAGTGTGTCATCAGGAAACTCACCGTGAATGGGGCTTTGACCGTCCGGCTTATCCTCTCCTTGGACAAGTCTGCTGAGGTGGTCCGCTACTAAGTTCTCTGTACCTTTCTTATCTTTGATTTCGATATCAAACTCGCTCAAGAGCAAGATCCATCGAATCAATCTGGGTTTCGCTTCTTTTTAAGTTAATAAATAACGAAGAGCAGCGTGATCAGTGAAGACAATTACTTTAGCTCCTAGGAGATAGGAGCGGAACTTCTCCAATGCAAAAACCACGGCCAGGAGCTCTTTCTCTGTGGTCGAGTAGTTCCTTTGCGCTCCATTCAAAGTCATGGAGGCATAGTAGAAGACATGAGAGCTCCTTCCTTCTTTTTGTCCCAAAACAGCACCCACTGCATAGTCGCTAGCATCGCACATAATCTCAAAAGGTTGAGACCATATGGGTGCCTGAATTATAGGGGCGCTTGTCAGACGAACTTTTAGCTCATCAAAGGCTGCCCTACACTTGTCATCAAAGTCAAACACTACTTCCTTCTTGAGTAAATCACATAGATGTGCAGAAATCTTAGAAAAATCCTTAATAAACCTGTGATAGAACCCTGCATGGCCTAAAAAGGAACGAATCTCACGCACATTGGCGGGGTAAGGCAGAGACTGAATGACATCAATCTTAGCCTTGTCCACCTCAAGACCCCTGCTAGACACAATATGACCCAAAACAATGCCTTGCTCAACCATAAAATGACACTTTTCAGAATTAAGAACTAAGTTGGTGTCTACACACCGCCTAAGAACAAGTGACAAATGATGCAAGAAAGTATCAAAGTCATCTCCATGCACAGTAAAGTCATCCATGAATACCTCTATGAAATGCTCAACATACTAAGAAAATATGCTTACCATACACCGTTGGAAGGTCCCAGGTGCGTTACATAGCCCAAAAGGCATTCTGCGATATGCAAAGGTGCCAAAGGGGCATGTAAATGTCGTTTTCTCTTGATCCTCCGGTGCTATGGGTACCTGAAAATAGCCTGAGTAGCCATCTAAGAAGCAATAAAAGGAGCGACCGGCAAGGCGCTCAAGCATTTGATCAATAAAGGGTAAAGGAAAGTGGTCTTTGCGAGTTACCGCATTAAGCTTACGATAATCAATACAGACCCTCCATCCAGTTTGGACCCTGCTAGGGACCAACTCACCATCCTGGTTCTCAACGACAGTGATGCCCCCCTTCTTAGGAACAACCTGAGTAGGACTCACCCACTTGCTATCAGATATAGGAAAGATCATACCTGCCTGAAGGAGCTTCAGCACCTCCTTCTTCACCACTTCCATCATCGGCGGGTTGAGTCTCCGCTGAGGTTGCCTAGATGGCTTTGCATCATCCTCCAGAAGTATTCTGTGCATGTAGAGGGTGGGACTGATGCCCTTAATGTCTGCAATCGTCCATCCTAACGCCTCCTTATTCTCCTTTAGAACAGTCACCAAACGCTCCTCCTGCTCAAAAGTGAGTCTGTTAGAAATAATGACAGGCAAAGTATCATTCTCACCAAGAAAAGCATATTTAAGGTGACTAGGGAGTTGCTTCAATTCGATATCAGGCGCCTGGACAATGGATGGGAGAAGCTTGTCACTTGGCATGGTCAGCTCGATGCGTTCTCCCCTTGGTGGCACATAGGTGGGTGATTGATGGTCCAAAGCCAATACATCCTCCTGCAGATTAGATGACAAAGCATAATCTCTAGACATTTCATCTATAGGGGCCTGTAAAGCGACCTCCAACTCATCAACACACTCTAAATCAAAGCAATCCTGTGCCATAGTATCAATGACATCCATAAAACATAAAGAAGGATCATCAGATGGAAATTTCATGGAATCATAGATATTATACTCAACTTGTTGACCATCAAATTCCATGGTAAGAGACCCTGAATAGACATCTATCTTGGTCCTAGCAGTTTTCAGAAAAGGTCTGCCCAACAGAATAGGGCCTTCATTGTTACCAGGACCCATATCAATCACAAAGAAATCAGCCGGGAATATCAAGTTGTCGACCATAACCAAGACATCCTCAACAATCCCTTTCGGGTAGATAGTAGATCGATCAGCAAGTTGAATTACTACCCGAGTATCATTCAAAGGTCCCAATCCCAAAGCATGATAAACATGAGAAGGCAAGACATTAATAGATGCTCCTAGATCTAACATGGCTTTGTCAAATTTAGTATCACCTATCACACATGGAATTGCAAACATACCAGGGTCACTATACTTCTCAGGCAAACGCTTCTGAAACACGGCAGTGACATGCTCGCTTACCTTTACCTTTTGCTTACCTTTCAACTTCTGGTTCCGCTTTATAGTGCAAAGTTCCTTCAAAAATTTAGCATATCTAGGAATGCTTTTAATCAAATTAAGCAAAGGAATATTTACCTCGCACTTACTGAACGTCTCGAAGATCTCCTTATCATTCTCATACCTTCGTGTATCCTTCAAGGCTTCTGGAAAGGGTGGAACCGGCTTTGGAGTCTCCAGAGGTAAGGTAGAAGGAGGAGGAGGAGAAGAAGAAGAAGAAGAAGGGAGAGAAGAGGAAAAGGGACTAGAGGGCATACCATCTTTGTGGGTGCCGTCTGAGACAGGGGCGGCGGGCGCAGCCCCCTGCTGCGGCCGCTGCATTTCTGGTGTGCCGCGGCTGCTGCATATGTGCGGCGGCCGCTACACTGTGCAGTCAGCAACATTCTCCTCTTCGATCTCAATTCCATCGTCCATTATTTCCCCGACATCCTTTTGAGGTGTGGCAATCAGTTCCTTGCCACTCCTAAGCATTACAACGCTGACGTTCTCCTTAGGATTTACAACCGTTTGCGATGGAAGCTTCCCATCATTTTTTGCCTCCTTTGCACTCAAGGCTTGAATAAGTTGACTCATTTGATTCTCAAGATTGGTTATCCGATCCGATTGTTGTTTCTCAACCTTCAAGACTAATCGTGACAAAGTCTGTAGAGGATCCTCATTAGCCTCATTCGCTTGCGGTTGGCCTCCTTGTCAAGGTTCAAATTATTGTTGGGGCCTTCCCTGTTGCCCCCCTTGCTGATTAAAAGAGGCCTGGTAGTTCCCATAGCCTTGCTGATAGCCTCTGTTATAGTTGTTGTTGAAGTATCCAGGATTGCCAAAATTTCCTTGTCTAGGCCTTTGTGGAGCGAAATTCCCCATGACATTCACATCCACGCTAGGCTCTTGCAGAAGTGGGCACATATCCATGGGATGAGTGAATTCATTGCAGAGTCCACACGCCTTCAACTGTTGAGGTGTTCTATCGATTACCAACTTTTTGATCATCTCCTTCACCTCTGCCATATCAGGCTGAAGCGCAGCCACATGAGCATCAACAGAAAGTACACCCCTAGCACGAGTGTACTTATTGAACTGCCTAGAACCCTCAGAGAGCTCCTTAAACACCTCCCAAGCTGCAGCATGCATCTTATTCAACATATTTCCCCCACAACAAGAGTTCACCATTTTGCGCTCATCATCAGTCAACCCATTGAATAGAAATAAAACCAAATCCTTCTGCGGGAAGCCATGGCATGGACAGCTAGCGCATAGTTTCTTGAAGCGCTCAAAGTACTCATGAATCGACTCTGTAGCGTACTGTTCAATGCTGCTGATTGCCCTTTTCAAGGCATTAAGCTTTGTTGCAGGGAAGTACTTCTCCAGAAAGACTCTCTTCATCTCAGCCCAAGTAGAGATAGTCCCAAGAGGTAGGTAGAAGAACCATTCATTAGCTTCATCCTTCAAAGAGAAGGGAAAGGCTCTCAGCTTGATTTGATCCTCAGTAACGTTCTCAGGTTTCATCCCAACTACCACCGTATGGAACTCAGATAGATGATTGTGGGGGTCCTCCCCACTCAAAGTTAACTCCTTCCCCTAGCACAGGGAATTGAATTGCAAGGGGCTGCTGTGCCAAGTCAGGAGCAAAAAGCTCCCTAAGAGTGCGGTTCGCTTCGTTAGCCATCTCTGCAGTGTTTCCTTGATCAAAAGGTAACCCGTGAGAACGATCACGAGTTTGTCGCCTTAAGGAAGAAGCGGTTCTTTCGATCTCTGAATCAAATGGCAACAAAGAAGAATTAGTAGCACGGGTATGGACCATATAAGACGCTCCACACCAAAAAAATATCAGCACAAAAACACACAAAAAAAATACACAAAAATCCCCGGCAACGGCGCCAAATTTGACGGAAGGAAAACCCTGTCGTTGATCCGTCAAAGAAAACTCAAACCTATAACTAGTATAGTAATAAGTAAGAGGTCGATCCACAGGGAGATTTGTTATTCAAATGTGATTTAAGATGCTGATTCAGTAACCAAGTGAGGGTGTTTGTGAAAGCAAAGCGAGTTATGAAAGGCAAGAGTAAATGGTTGTGATTCAAACAATTGAGAGAAGCAGTTCTACCTACAATTTTCCACTTTATTTGGTTGAAGCGATCCTTGTAACTTCTTCTCGTCCTATTAAGTTTCCTATGAATGCCCTTGTCCCGACCTAATATAGTTACTAGTCCAATTAGTCCTAGCAACCCTTATCAATCGAACAGTCCCTAAAGAAGGATTTAACCCAATTGATAGCTTTAAGTTCAGAGATTAGCCAAGGTATTTGCAGTCCCTAAAGAGGGATTTAACAACACATTCAACTTCCTACCTATCTAATTAGTTCAATCAGCCCTAAAGGGATAAGTTTGCTAATTAGGTTAAGGTTCACAATCAGGAATCTACAAAATCCTAGCAATTGAATTGATCTAACTAGTTGGCTAGACAAGATAGAACAAAACAATAATCAACAAGCGCAAAGAAGTTGAAGCATTCAAATATAGGAAACAAGGAACGGGAATTAGAAACTCACAAACAATCCAAATAAAGCGTCAAACTGTAGGCAGAACAGATGAGTTTAGTTCCTCATGGAAGACATCGCTCAATCTCTAAATTGTCTGATGAACGTAGAATAGAATATGAAAAGTACTCAAAACTAAAATACTCTCGGCCTTTTAAAAGTCTAAACCGATCTTAAAATGAAAATAACAAAAACTAGGGTTTCACAACTTGAAATGCGGCAGATGACCGATGCGGCGGCCGCAGCATAGTTGTCGCGGCCGCTGCACGCGTGTTCTCTTCAGGCGCCGCTCCAGCTCCTTGCGGCGGCCGCTGCATGTATGCTGCGGCCGCGGCATATGCCCCGCTGCTTCATCTCACTGCCAGAAGCTTGATCTCCAATTCTTTGCTCTTCTTCTTCAAGTCTTCCACTATCATTCATCCCATAGTGTTCGAATCTAATCTGTAACAATACTCACAAATTCGCGTAAAATCCGAACATTCTAAAATAATCCTTAAATGCACTTTAACTCTAATTCATTAACTAAATGCAACCTAACTAGCCTAAAAATGTCAATAATGCCTATCTATGATATGCATTATCACTTATGCAACACCTAGTATGTCATATATTCACAAGCAGGTATTCTCTTTCGAATCTGAGTAAGCCCATATAGGAACTTACCTGAAGAAGCGCGGAATCCAAGAAATAGTCAGCAATAGCAAGCAATCCAATCATGTCACAAATCACCTAACATATAATATAAGATGTGCATAAGTCTACGTCTAAGTCACACAAGGCGCCCCTAACTATCACACATAAGTTCACGATATCATATAGTATCACTTCTTAACATTAATTCATCATTATCATCTTAACTCATCTCATCATCTTATCATCTTCTTTATTCATTTCCATCAATCAGCTCATATTGTCACATATCGTCTTATCCTCATATCATCTTATTAATTCAATCATATCATCTCGCATCTTGTCTCAACATTTGCTCATTTTAACTCATCATTTAGAAATCATGCATCACTTTTATATATATAAGTTATATTCATACTCTAAGGTATATCCATACTCTAATCATCATATCACATAACATATCACAACATAATTCGCACAATCTACTCAATTTAATATTCAACAATTAATTTACCAAGTTAAATTAAGTAAGTCAATCCCCAAGTTTTCCCAAACCCTTAAATCTCAAAATAAGTCAACGCAATAATCAAACAATTCCTTTAAATCTTACTTAGCCAAATCCCGACATGAAGCATTTGAATCCTTAAACCAATTTCCCAAAATTTCCGAAGCTCTTTAAATCTCAAGCTAGATCAATCTTTATTTAAAATATTTTTCCAAATCACACTTGACCCAAAAATCCATTTATAAACCATTTTTCTTTAATCAACTTATTATATTATTTTTATCAAAACAAATCCGACAAGGTTAATATATTTCCAAAAATCATCTTTTAACTTTATGAAATCCATTTCCATTTCCCAAATCAATTCCGACAATTGAGGACCTTTTCCAAATTCTTTTCCAATTTCAAGTCCAATAATATTATATTTTTAAATCTCAAAATAATAATATTACAACTTTAAATTTCTATAATAATATATTATATAAATATATATTTTTTTAATCTCAAAACAATATAATATAATATAATATATAAAGTCCCATTTAATATATATAATCCACTCATTTAATATAATTTTTCAAAATTCATTTCAACCTTAAAACAACATATATAAATCTGAAAAAATGCATTAATTAAATTCCCCTAAGAAATCAAGCCTAGAAAAACAAAATAGGCCCACATCTTTCTCAAAATCGGATCCAGCCCACACCCTTAAGCCTCATCCGGTTTTAAAATCCGGATCCAATCTCAACCCAACTGAACCAGCTTTTCTAAAAAAAATATCTTTCTCAAAATCGGATCCAGCCCATACCCTTAAGCCTCATCCGGTTTTAAAATCCGGATCCAATCTCAACCCAACTGAACCAGCTTTTCTAAAAAAAAAAGAAATGAACCCGTGGACCCCACCCCTTTCTTCTTGCCCAGAAAACCAATCCTCACCCACTGCTCTCTCGCTGCTCACGGTTCTCTCCCATGGTTGGCCTCGCTTGGCCTCACTCTGGCCCCCGCTCGCCTGAACAACTCAAGAAAAAAAGAATCAAAGTAAAACCGAAAGGAAGAGGCTGATGAATGCTCACCGAGGTCGACGTTCTCGAAGGGAAAAGGGGGTCGCTTGGTTCTATTCAAATCAGGCAGTGGTGAAGCTCCTTGTTCTTGGCCCTGTTTGAACGCAGAAAACAGGGGAGGAAGAGGAGGAGACGGGCGGCTTCGACTCTCCTGGTGGCTCGTCAGCGTCGGAGGAAAGGAATCGTGGGTGCTCGAGTTAGCTCACGGAAACAGGGAGCTCGGGAAGCTCTGGAGGAGCTTGAAGTGGCTCGGAGCTACCAGCTTGGAGGGAGGTGTCTTGATTCTTCAATAGACAGGGGACGGTGGTGGTGTGAGGCTGGCGGCTAAGGGGTGCCCAAGGGAGGATTTTTAGTTTGCTTTTGGGATGAGTTTGAAAAGAAAAGAGATTGGAGATGGAGGGTTGAATAGTTGGGTGTGGATTAGAATCAAGTGGGAGGAGGCTATGAGCTTTGGCGTGGGATTCAATTAAAAAGGGGGGAGTATTACTGCAGGAATCTGAACAAGAAAAGGTGATGGTGTGTTGGGCTTAATTTAGAAAGAAGACAAGAGGTGAGTTGTGGGTATGTGTGTTGTTTGAAAATGGAGGAAAGAAGACAAAGAAGTCAGCCTGGTAAGCCAAAGAGGGAGTGCAGCCCGAGAGAGAGAGAGAGAGAGAGAGAGAGAGAGAGAGAGAGAGAGAGAGAGAGAGGAAATGGAAGTAAATTGGTCCCAAAGCAATATATCAACATACCTCACAACAAATATAAAAAACCGCTCTCTCGACCTTATTCCGAATCGATTCGAGGTGCATTTTAAATCTTCAAACCGAAATAATATAACGAAGTTTCAATAAGTAATATTCCAATAGGCTCTGCATAGGAGAGTGTTGTTGCAGGAGGCTTGATTTGTCAAGTAATTACAAATAATAAAGATGTAATAAATGTAAACCAACTCTTGGCCTAAGCAAATAATTACAAGACTTCCTCCCGTTGTAGTGGAAGGGTAGTCAGGATCGATCCACGAGGAGGCGTGTCAGCGGGATCCTAGTAGCTTTGGAAATCTCAAGTCTGCGTCGACCAGAAGCCTCGATCTCGACATTGGGCCTCGATGTCGACTTCGGTTGTCGATGTTCTCTGCAACAGAAGACCTGCAGAAACAAAAACAAGTGGTCGATATCGACTGGAAGGGGTCGATATCGATGTCAGTCACGAAATCGACTGGCTCAGAAGACTGCTAGTCGACACATAGGGGTCGATATCGATGTCAGGAAACTCCACAGCGATGTTCGTCGTCGACTCAGAAAACTGTCGAAGAACTCAGTGGTCGATATCGACGTCTGGGGTCGATATCGATGTCTTCCTGCAGTGGGTTAGTTCTTTGTCGGCAAAGAAAGGCCGAAGATTTAAGAATGGGAAGAGAAGCAATGAATAGAAATAAAGCAGTGGTTTTTGGTGAATTAAACTATGTAAAAGGCAACTCCTAGGATTAGGGTTTACCACAACGTTAACCAATGCATGCAATGAGATAAATAAGACGGACAATTGTGCTATTTCACCCGAGGGACAAGCTTTCGCCGTACACCAACTCTTAGGATTACTCTTGCAAATAAACCTAATTGTCTCTACCAATTTTATGTTTATAACTCAAGTTGTTAGTATGAATCCCTTTTCTTTCGATTAGGACTAAACATAGAATTGTAGGAGGAGAGATAGACACAACGATATCAACATCAAATACTTACCTCAAGCGCGCATGGCTAACGTCGGGCTCACCCCGACCCTAAGAGCTTTGGGAAACTACTCACTTCTCATCATGGAACTCATCATTGTTTGAAAGGAAGAAACTTGCATTAAAATAAATTCCGAAGCTTCACAACTCAACGTCAACTTTCGCAAACGTCAAACCCTAAAACTTATCTCTAACTCTAACTCTATTGATTGTCTCTTGGATTGGATTGAAAGATGATTGAATGCCAGCCCCCTAGGGCTTTATTTATAGGCTACTAATCCTCGTTATCCAAGGATTGTAACTTCTATCTAAACTATGAACTCTATCCGAACAATTTAGGATAGGTCTTTTATTTTGATAAAACTTAAAGGTAAAAGATGATAAACAGCTGCTAATATCTAAAAGAACGAGATAACTCATGGCTTTGATGATAGACTTCACAATCCGAGTCTCAAAATCGGATTTATCTTCTGTCGAGGTAGGGTCGATATCGACACCATAGGTCGATATCGATGCTTGTGTTTCTGCTCGACTTGTCTAGCTCCAGTCGATGTCTATGACGATGGTCGATATCGATGCTTGTATGTCGATATCGAGGCTTTCTTGTCTGGTCTGTGTGGCCTATCTCGACGCTCAGAAGTCGTGTCGAAATCTAGGGTCGATATCGATGTCTCCAGTCGATATCGACCTCTTCTCAGCTTCACTTGGCTTCTTCATTTTGACTCCGATTTCATCGAATTCCTGCATGGTTAGCTCAAAAACTCGTGCAGACTCTATTTCTTATACTTTAGCTCATTCTTACACAAGTTTATATACTTTTGAAACTTTTCTTTGGAAATCGAATGAAATATGAAGTCAAAAGATGCAATAAACAAAGGTACAAATATGTACATCAGAGAGCGGAATAAATCCGTCTTTAAATCAAATTCAAATTTATGTCGGAATTCGCTTCGGAGGAATCAAAATAAAATTTAATTGCTCGAGGATGGAATTTCAAAATTTCTCCGAATATCACTCTTAATCCATTATAAATTATTATTAGATAGAAAATATTATTTTAAAATCTCCCGGTCTTTACATCATCCACCTCTAAAAACAAGTCTCGTCCTCGAGACTAAAATCATTTTCAAAATCGATCAAGCCTTTCTCAAAATATGAAACCCAACAAAATCATTCAAAATTCGGGCCAAATCATGTTCAAAACCTCAAATATGAGAAATCTTTCAAAAGCTCAAATCAATTCTTCCTATGTTAGTCAACCAAGTTTTCAAAATTCAAGAGGTGGAATCATCCACCTCTAAGGGCTAATCCCATATTCTCTTCCTAGGTTCATCTTTCAAAATAAGTTTTCAACTATCAGTCTCAAGCATTATCATGCTCAATCATCAGTCATCTCAGAACAATCTCAGGATCTCATATATCAAGATAATCGGGCCAAGCCATCAAGTTCCATCACACTAATCAAAATACCAAGGGTGTTATCCTACCAATATCATGCAGGCAAGTCATTATGCATCAAGAAGCTCATCGTCAATCACATCATATCATCACATATTCTGTACACCACTATCCATCATATAAGCACAACGGCACAAAGATAAACATCAAAGCACACATCTCACAACAAGGTACCAAGGTATACCCATCACTAGGTCAAGAAGTCAAGTTAAGTCTATACTAGGCTCCACGTAAGACGTGAGTAGCTCTTCTGAAGTATCTCCATAACTAGCCCGAATACTCTTCTCAGGATGCTCTATCAAGGAATGATCGACCTCAACGTGGAGATCAGAATAGCCAAGAATGTGGCTAGGAACGAGAACATATCAACGAAGCTGAGACACAAGAAAGACATCGTGCACTCCAGCTAAGAACGGGGATAAAGCTAGGCGTCAAGCTACATCTCCAGAACCTCAAAAGGATCAACAACCTAGGGTTGATTCGCCTATGATGTCAAAACGTCGGACCCCACAGGAGGTGATACTCTCAGCCATACATGTTCTCCCACATCAAAGAGAATCTCGATCCTTGTTAATGCCTCAGAACTCGTGAACATGCTGCTAGAATCTCGGAGTGAACCGCCTATCTCTGTCGGGAACTATCTTCTCAAGAACTCTATAGAGCCTCGAAATCCATCAGATGAACTCCTTAGCTAGCCTCAAAACATGCCCAGTTTCTTAAATAGTGATGAAGTGCGCCTCTCGCATAATCCTCTGCCTCAAATCTTGGGACCGGTGGGTTATGGGCCCACCATGCTTCCGCTGCGCCGCTCGAGTTCTACCCAGATGACCGCTCTCTTCTCAAAGTCGGCTCTCGTCGAAAGTAGTGCAAAAGATACTAAGCTATCGGACATAGGGGGAAGTAAAAGCGGACAACCCGAATTCCCTACGGAACCAAACATAGACCAGAACTGATGGCGACGAGACTAAAAGACAACATCCCAACCCAAGAACGATGATAGTGCCCTTATGGAATTCTATGAGGTTATAATGAGGCAAGTAGGATACATATAAATCAATCATGAAGCATACTAGTCACATCAATACAAACTAACATGTACCTATCTCGCTGGACAACGACAACATATATTAATAATAAGGAACATGAGCGAGTTCTACACGGACGTACATATAAGACAATCTAGTCACCCATCGTCTCAAGTAGTAGAGAGCTCAACATGTTTAAGAAACAAGGATGCATGATTTCAACAATAAACTTATGTGGCACAAAACTATGCAAAACATAGTAGTATCACAACATCACATATATGGTTAAATACTCATGTTCAACAAAATCCCAGAACATCATATATACTTATCATCATAACTAATCAAGTCCAAATCCGTATAAATCATGGAATCATAAATCATTTTTAAGTCCCTTTTTCATCAAATCATATAGCATCACATAAGAATTCAAATCATATATAAAATAACCCAACCGAGTTTAAACCAAACTCGAGTCAACGACCAAAGAAAGGAGAGAATCGGCTCCGACCAAGAGCCCAGATCTGGTTTTCGTCGTAACGAATTGGCCGCTCGTCACAGCAAAATCCAGTTCTTCGTCCCTCGCGAGTGATGCCTCTCGCTACGCGCGGCAAGCATCATTCTCTTCCTTTGTTCCTAGTCCTTGTTTCGTCGCAGTGACCATGGTTTCATCACGGCGGAACAAGCAACTGTGAGCTCGCTTTTGATCTAAACTTGATCTTTCTTTCCCATCCACTCTCATCCTTTCCAATATCCTTCCCCAACCTCAAGCAACATTTAAAATAATGATCCCGAATAATAATATAACTAACAACTTGATAACCACTTAACACCACATTTTCAAATACCTCAAGATTTAATATAGGATATTAATGATTAATTACCCATCTCGGATACACATATAGATAAGTCATATCAATATAGAATCCGATACTAAGATGCTCAAACACGTCATAGCACTATAAAAGGAACACATAAGGGGGCACAATAACTATCACATCATACAACGACATGGTCTACATGATAAGATAAGTATGACATGTAATCCTACGATGAGCTATAATCGGAAAGCATGTCCTACATGATACTAGCTGGTCATGACGTGGCATAAGTATAACCAAGGATGATTACTGAGGTACGAATTCAATATCAGATCATATTTCATGTATATGTGCATTTCATCATGTCGTAGTATACAATATGCAAGGTGGCACCCAATCACTAATTAACACGAGACTTGAAATTATATGTGCTCAACAAGACAAGCATTGATCGACGATATATACAAAGCAAAATTATAATGTGTGAACCTGGGCATGATTTTAACTATAATAGGGGGTGCGTAGTCAGATGAGGTACAAGCTACGAGAATAAAATAAGCATCACAAGAGCATCATAGGGTAAGGACTATAATTTACATGAGACACTCACATAAACATGTCATTAGTCATATTAGGCATGCTACTAGGTTGTTGAGGCGTAACATGATAACTAGGTTACCAACATAAAACATGCTCAGATAGTCATAAGATCATATAAAGGGGAACATCATGGTTATCACAACCTATGGCAAATGTAACTGAACAATGATACAAAGTGGGCATGGAATTATGCAAGTCACATTTCTAAGAGCTTAGATTCCACATGATACTATTAGTGCATGACAAGTCCTAGATAGGTGAGATTAAGGTGCATCGAATAACTTCACATAATAACATGGAGAGTCATAGAGGCTTAAGCAAGGCTACCATTACAACGAGCATCAATGCATATTAGAGGAATACAACGAGTACAACATGTGAATCATGCGCACGTCATAATGCAGAACAAGATAATGCTCTTAAGGTGTCATATTACAAGAGAGCAACACGCCACATTTACACATATAAGGGCAATCATGCGAGTTCCTAGCAACCATCCTAGTATGGGCATTCATGCAAAAGGTGAGGTGTCCACACGTGTAAAGGTATTGTCTCAATGAAGGGTGTAACAAGAGATGTACATATCATGGTCGTACTGAGGTCATTAGAGTATAAGATCAATGATGGCAAGATGATAATCTAAGGTGCTACTAGCTACTAAGATACAAGGAACAACATAATGTCATGAATGCAATGTTTGCGTACATAAGAGGAGACAATTAAGGCACATATTCTCATAATAAGTTGCATTTTAGGAGACATACATCCTATATGATACTAATAGCATACACAGAATCTAAATACAATGTGGTGTGTGTACAGGCAAGGTGTCAGTTTATTCATTCTTAAAAGCATAAAAGAATGTCATGGGCCCTACAGGATACTAAGGTCTCGGTGAAGAGCGTAGATGTGCAACATATGGCATATGTACATTAAACAACTTCGCACCAACATATTCAAGAGGTCAAGACGACAATAACACAATCATATGGAACAAGGAAGAAACGTAGAAGGGGAAAACACGAGCCTAAGATAGTGTGACTTCATATATGTACATGGATACAAGTCAATAAATATCGGTACATGACATGTATTTAACACAATGATATATCAAGTCGTTCAACATAGTAATGCATCACGTCACATAAATACAGATAGGGCCACCGTTATAACCAAACAGAGATTTCCAAGGGCAATAGCGACTTATCCTCACAGACTCAAAAGCCCATTTCCCGTGGAATGCGTGTGTGACTCATTTTGAGGACATAAAAGGGCTCTCAAATTACTCCGACAAGGAGACGTCAGTTGACCGCAGCGAGATTCGAGGAGGATGACTCCATAAGACAACTCATTCTATCGACTCGGAATCGTTCGTAGTTTGATACTCTAGCACACTGACCATCTCGTGGCATGACCTATAGCGTCAGGTACCATACTTATCACACACTCAAGTAGCCAATGTTCCCGAACCCAATTCTCAGATACGATTAGATTCCCAATTTCATTTCCCATAAAAGGCATCGATACCAAAAAGAACGACCCGATCAGAATACCAATTGAGACATGGAAGAAGATAGAAGGGGAGGAAATCAGAATGAACAGAATAGGCATCCCTCAACCATCACCAACCTTTAACCGAACATCATCGAACCAGAGACAGAACCAAAGGGAAAGACACCAACAAGTGAATCATGGAGGAGACTGCTCTATAAGATAGAAAACCCTGACTATACCGAAAGGAAAGAATCTTTCGCTTATCTCGCTCACATAGAGATGCAACACTCAGTTCAAATATACCAATAGATTTCCAGTTCTAGCATAATAGCACTCAACACAGAATTAGTCATTGACAATTATAATGATCTCCTTCGAGGTAGATCGTTCTCAGGTCCAATTAATACATAAAGCACATCAAGCTACCTAATGCTGCTCTTCGAGGAGCGACTGACCAGAGGAGCAAAAACCTCACGATCTCTACCTAACTCGCCACTCCAACCACCTCGGTGCAATTCCTTGGAGTCTTCCAACCTACCTATAAAGAATAAGCTAATATTTTGCCTAGCCGTTCCCAACTACATCCAATAGGGATGGTCTAACGCCTTTTATACCCACTCGATCCCTTTGGTTTGATCCATCATATTTAATAAGCCGAGTTCATATTTAGTCCAATTGAGTTAGGCATATTAAGTTCATTTTGCCCCTTTAAAACATCTTCAAATCCTTTGAAATTCATGGGCAATTTTCCAAAACATACACCCGACCCTTGTGTACCCGAATTACACAACCTCGCTCTGATACCAACTTTGTAACGGCCCAGATATAAATACCCGGGTTACGTTTCGAAGGTCGGATACCTTCTTTCGGATGTTGCAATTCAGGTACGGGTCGAAGTTTCAAACCTCGAAAGATAAATCAGTATTCAAAGCGGGGATTTCGAACCCCAAGCAATCAAGGTCACAAAACCCAATTCAAACGAAATTAAAACGGAAGCAAGGTTTAGATACAAGAGCCACGACAGAGCCGGGTCAAAACCAAAACATATATTTTAAAGTCGTATAGCCAAATTAGCATGGTTAGACAAATTCTTTGCAATCGCCCGGGACATTTTCCCACGCCATAGAGACAAGGAGCAATCATACCTAAAAACAAGTGGTGCGAGCGGGATCAGAACGAGACCCCAACACACCCTGTCCCGCAAGCAAATATACACATACGCTATAATAAGGATGATTCGATGCAATGCGGAAATTAAATCACACTAGCATATTCCTAAATCATAATATGCGGAAAAAGAACTGTAAAGGCGTCCAAAGAATGCCAAGTGGCATATCCCCATATCTCTGTATTTCTTGTACCCACTCCGAGGTAGGGCGCTCGGTCTATGCCGAACCGTAACAGATATACTCCCATACCCACTCCGATGTAGGGCGCTCGGTCTATGCTGAACCGTATCAGAGATATATATATATATATATATATATATATATATATATATATATATATATAGATCATACTCATCGACTCGATTGGGGACCGAAACGGTATAAAACACGAATGCCCCCATGACCCTAGCAAAGACTCTAAGACTCACAGAAAACGACCGTTCTGTATTCAAACACACAAAGTAACCGAATGCTCATTCATAAGTGCAATCCTAGGATGATACTACATGGTATGTTTTAATGCTTATGCAATACCTAGTTGTCATATATTCACAAGCAGGTATTCTCTTTCGAATCTGAGTAAGCCCATAAAGGAACTTACCTGAAGAAGCGCGGAATCCAAGAAATAATCAGCAATAGCAAGCAATCCAATCATGTCACAAATCACCTAACATATAATATAAGATGTGCATAAGTCTACGTCTAAGTCATACAAGGCGCCCCTAACTATCACACATAAGTTCACGATATCATATAGTATCACTTCTTAACATTAATTCATCACTATCATCTTAACTCATCTCATCATCTTCTTTATTCATTTCCATCAATCAGCTCATATCGTCACATATCGTCTTATCCTCATATTATCTTATTAATTCAATCATATTATCTCGCATCTTGTCTCAACATTTGATCATTTTAACTCATCATTTAGAAATCATGCACCACTATTATATATAAGTTATATTCATACTCTAAGGTATATCCATACTCTAATCATCATATCACATAACATATCACAACATAATTCGCACAATCTTCTCAATTTAATATTCAATAATTAATTTACCAAGTTAAATCAAGTAAGTCAATCCCCAAGTTTTCCCAAACCCTTAAATCTCAAAATAAGTCAACACAATAATCAAACAGTTCCTTTAAATCTTACTTAGCCAAATCCCGACATGAAACATTTGAATCCTTAAACCAATTTCCCAAAATTTCCGAAGCTCTTTAAATCTCAAGCTAGATCAATCTATATTTAAAATATTTTTCCAAATCACACTTGACCCAAAAATCCATTTATAAACCATTTTTCTTTAATCAACTTATTATATTATTTTTATCAAAACAAATCCGACAAGGTTAATATATTTCCAAAAATCAACTTTTAACTTTATGAAATCCATTTCCATTTCCCAAATCAATTCCGACAATTGAGGACCTTTTCCAAATTCTTTTCCAATTTCAAGTCCAATAATATTATATTTTTAAATCTCAAAATAATAATATTACAACTTTAAATTTCTATAATAATTTATTATATAAATATATATTTTTTTAATCTCACAATAATATAATATAATATAATATATAAAGTCCCATTTAATATATATAATCCACTCATTTAATATAATTTTTCAAAATTCATTTCAACCTTAAAACAACATATATAAATCTGAAAAAAAAAAATGCATTAATTAAATTCCCCTAAGAAATCAAGCCCAGAAAAACAAAATAGGCCCATATCTTTCTCAAAATCAGATCCAGCCCACACCCTTAAGCCCCATCCGTTTTTAAAATTCGGATCCAATCTCAACCCAACTGAACCAGATTTTCTAAAAAAAAAAAAATGAACCCGTGGACCCCACCCCTTTCTTCTTCCCCAGAAAACCAATCCTCACCCACTGCTCTCTCGCTGCTCACGGTTCTCTCCCATGGTTGCCCTCGCTCGGCCTCACTCTGGCCCCCGCTCGCCCGAACAACTCAAGAAAAAAAGAATCGAAGTAAAACCGAAAGGAAGAGGCTGATGAATGCTCACCGAGGTCGACGTTCTCGACGGGAAAAGTGGGTCGCTTGGTTCTATTCAAATCCGGCAGTGGTGAAGCTCCTTGTTCTTGGCCGTGTTTGAACGCAGAAAACAGGGGGGGAAGGGGAGGAGACGGGCGGCTTCGACTCTCCTGGTGGCTCGTCAGTGTTGGAGGAAAGGAATCATGGGTGCTCGAGTTAGCTCACGGAAACAGGGAGCTCGGGAAGCTCTGGAGGAGCTTGAAGTGGCTCGGAGCTACCAGCTTGGAGGGAGGTGTCTCGATTCTTCAATAGACAAGGGACGGTGGTGGTGTGAGGCTGGCGGCTAAGGGGTGCCCAAGGGAGGATTTTTAGTTTGCTTTTGGGATGAGTTTGAAAAGAAAAGAGATTGGAGATGGAGGGTTGAATAGGTGGGTGTGGATTTGAATCAAGTGGGAGGAGGCTATGAGCTTTGGCATGGGATTCAATTAAAAAGGGGGGAGTATTACTGCAGGAATCTGAACAAGAAAAGGAGATGGTGTGTTGGGCTTAATTTAGAAAGAAGACAAGAGGTGAGTTGTGGGTATGTGTGTTGTTTGAAAATGGAGGAAAGAAGACAAAGAAGTCAGCCTGGTAAGCCAAAGAGGGAGTGCAGCCCGAGAGAGAGAGAGAGAGAGAGAGAGAGAGAGAGAGAGAGAGAGAGAGAGAGAGAGAGAGAGAGAGAGAGAGAGAGAGAGAGAGAGGAAATGGAAGTAAATTGGTCCCAAAGCCATATATCAACATACCTCACAACAAATCTCGAAAACCGCTCTCTCGACCTTATTCCGAATCGATTTGAGGTGCATTTTAAATCTTCAAACCGAAATAATATAACGATGTTTCAATAAGTAATATTCCAATAGGCTCTGCATAGGAGAGCGGAATAAATCCGTCTTTAAATCAAATTCAAATTTATGTCGGAATTCGCTTCGGAGGAATCAAAATAAAATTTAATTGCTCGAGGATGGAATTTCAAAATTTCTCCGAATATCACTCTTAATCCATTATAAATTATTATTAGATAGAAAATATTATTTTAAAATCTCCCGGTCTTTACACATTGAGATTTTCAAACGGTTTTGAGCGACTTAGTCACCTAGGGCAGGTTTTGGGTACCCAATGGCCCTTCGCACTTTTTGGGATATGAAATCCCCTCTTTCAAAATACTAACTTTTGAGGTTTGAAACCTCGACCCGTACTTGGATTGCAAGATCCGAACGAAGGTACCCAACCTTCGAAACGTAACCCGAATATTTATATTTGGGTTGTTACACTCAGCACGGTCTCCAGAATTCACATGCTATTGAGTAATTTATTGTTTCGTGCTGACGTGACAAGGTTTGCTATGAGCGCACGTAGAGAGACTGAACCCCACACATTATATTATTGTTGTTTTGACTCAGCTCTGTCGTGACATCTTGTATAAAAAAAGTATTGAATTCTTTGTTTGAAACTAAAATGTTTTCCGCGCTTTAGACTATAGGACATGTACATGTGTGTTAACATCGGGTCTTCAATGGACCTCTCGCGATTTTGGGTTCGAAATCCCCCTTTACAACTTTAACATTTGTTTTGAAACATTCGACTTGTACTTGGATTGCAAGATCCGAACGAAGATATCCAATCTTCGAAACGTAACCCGGGTTTTATAACTCGGGCCATTACACTTGGCTCCATCAAAATTTAGCTTCATGAATCCCTCGGGCGGTTTCTTCCATTTAACTTTTTTCTGGTGTCTCAATCTATTTTGAGGTTTCTGATGTATAGATGTAGCTAGGGGTAGAATTGGTACATTACCAATTCTTTTTTTTGTTTACCATGTACTAACCAATTTGAATTGGTAATCGTAAAATCCGAACCATTACCAACCACCGAATGGGCTGTGTCAACTTAATTGGTTACTAATTAAAATGGTTGGTACGTGTTGGTAATGATATTTTACCATGCTTTGCATGTTGATGAAAAAACATACAAATAGTCAAATACAATACAACTTGATTAAAACTTATAAGTTATTACAATTCAAGTAGTAACAACATAAATGTTCGAGGGTCTCGGCGACCTCTCTTCTGGCAAGAAATTAACACTCTAAGACAAAAGAATAATCTCGATATTCTTGCATTGTCGGAAACAAAAACCTCGGAACCACCCACGGATTTTCAAATTAAAAAGGCCGGTTTTCACAAGTGTCATACGATTAAATCAATTGGTCATAGAGGAGGATTGTGGATTCTGGTTAGATCTTTCAACTCCTCTTATCCATTTTAAGTTCTAGAACAAAATGACATATTTTTTATGTTTCAAACTAAGATCAATAACACTAATATAGTGATAATTCTAGTCTATGCTCCATCCGTTGAAGGAGAAAAAAATGTCTTCTGGGAAGGTTTACTCAATATCATTAATTTTTATAAATTGTCTATCTTATTCATGGGAGACCTTAACGATATCGAGAATGACACAGAAAAACTAGGAGGAAATGTGCCAACTCTCACATTTCAAAAACGAACTCAACCTCATTACTGTTCCTTACACGGGATCACATTTCACTTGGAGAAAGAATTGTTCCCCGATCAATAACACATACGAAAGACTTGACAGAGTCCTAGCTCACCAAGATATCATAACAACCTCTAAAAACCTAAAAGTGATACACCATCCTTTCACTTCGTCAGATCACTGCCCCATAACTCTTCAAATTGGAACACATAACTCTTTTAAGGGTTCACCTTTCCATTTTGAAATGGCCTGGACTACCAAAGAAGATTACGAGAATATTGTCAAAAGTGTCTGGAAGAACAAAATTAGGGGCTCCTTCAGCTTTCAACTGATGCAAAAACAAAGATTGCTTAAAAAAATACAAAAAATTGGTGTAAAAGTCATCAAGGTCACACTTTAAACCAAATCACAAAAATAGATAATCAAATACAACAACTTCAACAACTATTACCCTGGGGTAATATTCCCAAAAATCAACTTGACAAACTTAGGAGATTGGAACAAACAAGAACAAAAATTCTAACTTTTAATCACACCTTTTGGAAACAACGTGCCAAAATCACACATCTTAAATTAGCAGATAAAAATACAAAATATTACCAATCAACGGTAAAAATCAGAAACTTCAGAAAGAAATGTTCTACTTTCACAACTAGGGATGGGAATGTCCTAACCAATAAACAAGAAATAGAAAATAATATAACCTTAGAACTAGCATAGCGCTTTATTAATCGTTCCAAAGAAACTATCCGTCCTTATATGTTAGAGTTTGTTCAATTTGAAATAACTATGAATGATAATATTAATCTCACTAGACAACCAACAAATAAAGAAATCAAAGAAACAATTTTTTCCATGGCAGAAGACAAAACCCCAGGACCAGATGGCTACCCCCCGAAATTTTATACAAAATACTGGAGCATAGTGGGTTCCTTATTCTGTAAAGCCATAAAAGCTTTCTTCCACTCTGGAAATATGTTGAAAGAGATTAACCAAACATTCATAACCCTTATCCCCAAAATTGACTCATCCTCAACCATCAATCACTTTAGACTAATTAGTCTTTGTAATACCGTTTACAAAACCATAGCCAAAATTCTTGCCAACAGACTCAAAACAATACTCCCAAAAATTATTAACCCATACCAAGGTGCTTTCATTGAAGGAAGATCTATTCAGGATAACACTCTTATCGCTCACGAAGTTTTTCATTCGTTCAATAAACAGAAAGGGAGGAAAGGTTGGATGGTTTAAAACTTGACATGGAAAAAGCTTATGACAAAATCAATTGGAAATATATTGAAGCCATTCTCATTAAATTTGGTTTCCATAGCACTTGGATCAAATTGGTCCTGACTTGCATTTTGACCCCGATCTTATCAGTTTTGGTTAATAACAGTCCGGGAAAGCAATTCAAACCCCAAAGAGGAATTCGTCAAGGCGACCCATTAGCCCCTTATATTTTTATAATTGTTTTGGAAAATTTTGCTAGACAACTTATGGAAGAATCCAGAAGAGATGACGCTCTAATTGGAATTAAACTAACTAGAAATGGTACTCCAATTCCTTTTCTCACATTTGCTGATGACACCCTTATTTTTGCCCCGGCAGCCCACAAAAGTCTACATACAATACATAATATATTAAACAAGTTCTCCAATCAATCGGGTTTGGTTATCAATTATTAAAAAGGCTCTTTGCAAGTCTCGAAGAATGTTAGTCCCCTTTTGGCACGTTCTCTCTCTCAGGATATGAATATTCCTGTCTCAACCAACATTGAAAAGTACCTGGGTATTCCCATCATAAATGGAAGTGTGAAGAATTGTATGTTTGAGGAGGTTGTCCAAAGCCTAAGAAAACACTTGTATAAATGGAAGGCCTCAACATTATCGCAGGCTGGGAGAGTTGTTCTTATTCGTGCAAATCTCAGTTCTAAGGTCAACTATTTAATGCATAATTTTTTACTTCCAAAAGGCATCTTGCAACAGATTGATCAGATTAATAAAAATTTCTTTTGGAATAAACTCAACTCAGAGCGTTATAACCCATTAATTAGCTGGGATAAAATCTGCAAAACTAACGAGGAAGGTGGTTTGGGGCTGAAGACTGCTGAAGCCTCCAATATCAGCTTATAGCTAAAACTCTTATGGAAATTACTCATTAACCCAAACAAAATATGGGTCAAAGTAATTCGTGAAAAATATCTCCATAATGAAACAATTTTCGAGTTTAACAAAAACAATACGTCTTGGCAATTCAGAAGACTCCTCTATCTTAGGGAATTATTCAATAAAGGCCTCTTTTGGATTCTAGGTGACGGTCATACCATCAACGTATGGTCGGATCGCTGGATTAGCATTTTTTCACTAAAAGATTTTCAAGGAAATCATGATCCTAATCTAAAAGTATCAAATCTCCTTATCAACCAACAACATTGGAATATACCTCTTTTAAGACAAATGTTTCCTCCCCAAATTCTAGATCTCATTATCCGAATTCCAATTCCAACTTGGAATTCACCGGATAAATTGATTTGGAAATTTACAACGACCGAAGATTTCACGACTAAATCAACACACAAAATCGGAAATCTTACTTCCCAATATCCAAATAATTTCAATTGGATATGGAAACTTAAGCTACCTCCCAAAATCCAGAGTTTCATCTGGAAGGTAATGATAGACGGATTACCAACCAAGATAAGACTTAATAAGCACTTTAATAGAGTTCCGAACCAGTGTGTACTTTGTGAAGATGCTGACGAAGATATCCAACATATTCTATTAGACTGCCCTGTAACAAAATCTATCATATCATCATATGAATATTTAACTGGTAGGTATTTTATTAATGTAAAAAAGGAGCGATCTATACAAGAAGACATCATAGAGATCAAGCATAATAATTCAAATTTCGAAGATCTCTTTTTTACTTGGCACGCAATTTGGGAATTGAGAAACAACATCATCTTTAACAATCACAAAATGAATTCTTACATGCCCATCAGTCATAGTATCAATCAAAAAATAAGAGACTGGAACCAAACTAAAGGAAATAAAGAACAAAAAAGGAGCAAAGAAAGACGAAAGTTTGCTAGATGTACTAAACCACCTCATGCCATCTATGAAGTTAATGTAGATGGCTCTGTTAGGGCTCCTAACGATTGTCACTTTGGGGGCATCATTAGGGATAGTTCAGGCCAGGTGATCGACATTTTCCATCAGAAAGCAAGAGCAGGTTCTATTATTCAAACTGAAGCAGAAGCTTTCCGCTTGGGAGTACAACGTGCCTTCAACAAAGGAATTAGGAAGGTGATCATTGAAGGAGACAATTCTAAAGTGTTTGACGCGTTAAACGACAAAGTCAAAGCTGATTGGGAAATTTACATAATTATTGAGGAGATCAAATACCTGAGAGGACACTTTGAAGAAATTGAATTTCGACATTGCTACAGAGAAACAAATGCAGCTGCTGATTATATTGCTAAGAATAGAGTTGGTTGTAACTTGTATAATCTCCCCTTGCATGGGGACCTTATTAACATCATCCTTAGGGATGATCAAGAATGATCCCTGCTTTGGCAGGACATTCTATTCCTTGCCTATTGTAAAAAAAAATTGTTGATGCATTTAAGCACTAAAGCAAAATAAAAACTTAAATAGTCCTGACAATAGTCAAAATAACATGTCCACTTCTGAATATAGTTTAGGTTTCAGTCTAAACCAAGGTTGAGCTAGTATTCTTCCCTTGATTAAAAGCATTTTATGAAAATAACGAATACAAAAAAAAATCAAGCTAGTTAATAGGTAATACTTAATATAAAAAACAGTAAAACAATATACACCTTTTGGGCCCTAGCATAACATAAGTAAATGAACTCAGATCTCAGATGGTGGCCGCCATTGAAGGGATGAAGCTGAAGGGTGAAAAACCTAGATCTGATTTCTCAATCTGAACTAAGACTAGGCTTTTTTTTATTTTCCTAATTAAGTTTTAGTGTTTTACATAAAAAGTTAAGGACTTACAGTTAACACTTAAAATAATTAAAACTTCAATTAAAAAAAATAATAAAAAAATATATATATTGGTCTGAATTGGTTGGTAATTACCGTACCAACCAAATTCAAATAAGTTGGTAATGGTAATACCAACTTTTCCGCTTCAATTACCATTACCGTACCGACTTTTAAAACTTGGTTCGACATACCGAACCAATTAAATTGGTAACCAATTAATTGGTTACCAATTTAATTGGTTCTGGTTGGCACGTGTTGGATTGGTTTTGGTGAGAATTTTTGCCCAGCCCTAGATGTAGCCTCATCGTTCTAGAGCTTTTTTCCAAGATAACCTATATTGTGTAATGATCTTTATCCATTGTTCCATATTTCTGACATCATGATTTTTAAAAAGAATTTTATTCCTCATAGACCAAATCCATCCTAAGGAAAACGCTAGTATCGATTTACGAGTAGTTGATAGCTGGGAGAAGATTTCAGTACTTATCATATTCTAGGCCTTGTTAGTTTTGTCTGTATTTTGTATTATTCTTTCATTCTACTTATCCATTCTTCCAACTAGTGTCAAAGATGTCTAACATGCTGTGAATAAGTGGGTTGTGTCTTCTTCGCAATGGTTGTAGAGGGAAAAACCGAAAGGGACATCAATTCCTTTGTTCAAATGTGATATAGGGTGGTAAGTCAGACACCCGGAAATGCACGTGGGATGCGCGGCACCCATGTGCGCATCCAGGATGTGCCCAAGGGTGGCATGCCCTCGTCCGTTTTCGAGTCTTTCCACACGTGTGGACATAAATAAATAAACATATATAATTAATTAATATTTATTATATAATAAATAGAAAAATAAAAATAAATTATTATTTATTTTACATATACAACTATTTAATTATATAAATTATTATTTATTTTTATTTAATTTATTTGTAGTTACTTTATTTAATAATATATTTTTCTTTAATTATATTAATTAATGTATTTATAACAATATAATAAATAATTATTTAATGTATGTTGATTATGTAACACCCACGTCCCACATCAGATATCATAAGGATGTTGGGAGTGACTTATAAGTGATTCAAGCTCTACTCATGTCACAAGAGAGCTCTTCCTTTTCAGGCTCCAAGTGAGGACAACGGAACTGAGAGGGCTAGGTGTCGTGGGCTGGCACCTCTTAAGACCCCGGGTCTTACATATTATTATATTTAAGTGTTTTTTTATTTGTTAATTATTTACTGAATTAATATATCTTTTTATTTTTACAATATTTAGTTAAATTTTGTTTACATTTTTTCTTTTATTTATCTTCATTATTAATTTTTTATTGTTTGTTTAATTTATTAATCTATTATTTATTTGTATGTTTTATTCAAAAATGATTTTGTTAAATTTATTTTTATATTTTAAAAAATTAGTGTTTATTTGACGTACATAATTATGTAATTTTAATGTGTTTATATAAATTATTATTTATTTTACATACATAATTATTTATTTATATAAATTATTATTTATTTTTAGAGGGAATTATAGCAACTAACACCCGATCCGAATTTGTTTGCAAATATAACAGGTCGGCCCACATAATTGCAAAGTGTAGCACTCCAATTAATAAAATTTGCTCTCTCACCCGGTAATTAGAGGGAATCACCAGGTAATTAAAGAGAATAGAGGAGATGTGACAGTTATGGGAGAGAGGAAGTACAGATGATGGCAGTTTGAAAAAAAAAGTCCCATCAAACCGTCACACGAGGGGCGCCTTCATAAAGGGGAGGGGTAGGGAAAGGCGGTTCCACGGGAAAGAGAAAGAAAGTGCAAGATAGAGGCCAGTGAAAACGAAGGGAGAGGAAGAGACACAGACAGGAAAAGGGGACGAATCGGATAGAGAAGGAAGAAGAAGAAGAACGTACAGTTCAGAAGACCCCAAGGAAATGCTAGGGTAATAGAAGATTGAAGTAAGTAACTGCTACCTTTCATGCTTCATGAAATTGTGCAATGTACAAGGGAGAAATGGATTTGTGTTGGGCATTGGGAGAAATTGGGGGATGTGGAATTGTGCAATGTACAACAAAGGGGAGGGGAGGGGTTCGTAATAGATGAATAGGTAGAAATTGGGGATGGTAACTGGCTAAGAATGAAATAGGTTGGGCGAAAATGGCGAAATGAAAGTGTTGAATGAAAAACCAGCAGGTACCAACAGCAATTTCCCTTCTGTCATGTAGGAAGGGACAAGCGTCAAAAAAAATTAGGTGGGTGGAAGGGCTAGAAATTGGGTTTGGGGAAATATAAGAAAGGGTGAGTTATAATATGCCTAAGGTAAAACCCAAAAGGGGAACTAAATATTGATATCAATAGGTAGAAATTACATATGAATATGTTGAGAATCGGTTGAAATTTAAAATGTATAGGGTGGAAAGTTGATGTGCACATGGTTACATTTATTGCTATCAATTACGAATGGAAACTAGTGAGTTACATATATGGTTATTCGGCGCATCAAATGTTGATATGAATAGGCTAAAATTGGAGGTGTCTAGGTTGAACATTGTTTTCAATTTTGAGATGAAAAGACAAGAAAATGTGGTTGCTGTCATGTACCAGTTTACAGGTGACATGTTAAAATGTGTTTTTGTCATGTAGAACTAATTACATTTGTTGCTGTCAATTAGGAATGCAAAATTTGTGAGTTGCATATGTGGTTATTCCGTGCATTCAAAATTATGATATAAATAGGTTAACAGTGGATGTGTCTTGGTTGAACTTGGTATTCAATGTTGATATGGAAACACCAGAAATTGTGGTTGATGTCATGTACCAGTTTAGAGGTGATATGTTGAAATGTGTTTCTATCATGTAGAAATGGCTACATTTGTTGATGTCCATTAGGAATGCAAAACTGGTGAGTTGCATGTGGTTAGTCTGTGCATTCAATATTGATATGAAGAGGTTAACAATGAATGTGTCTTGGTTGAACTTGGTATTCAATGTTGATATGAAAACACTATAAATTGTGGTTGTTGTCATGTATCAGTTTAGAGGTGACATGTTGAAATGTGTTTCTGTCATGTAGAAATGGATACATTTGTTGCTATCAATGAAGTTGAAGCATTGGGTGCATTTTGTTATGAAAGGTTCACATTTGATATAGAGGTGAAAAATTGGGGTTGAAATTAAAATGAATAGGTTCAGGGAATTGTGTGATGTCATGTATGAATGTACAAGTAACAAGTAAAATACAGTACCTGTCATGTAGCATGAAAAGAGTTACATGTAATTGAGACTGATGTAAAAGAGAAGTGTAGATTGGCGAAGATGTAATGTTGTTATTGTTGTTCTTCTACACCTTTGTGACGTATGGTCTCCCACACTGCAGGATATATAATCAAGCAAAATGGTTCGTATTAGTGTAGCGAGAGAGCGTCTTACGCAAACTTCTGGCGTGGTACGATGTCATGATGTTAAAGCAATGTAAGTTGATATTGTTGTTCAACGTCGCTCACATGTTGATGTTGTGTAGGTTATTTATGCGGTAGAAGAAGATAGACATTTCAAAGGGAGATGCAACCAGTTCTCAAAGCCACAACTTCTAGTGAACGTGGACGAGTGCCTGACCGCAGATGACTGGAACCGCCTTCTAGATAGCCCGCTGGGAGGAGTAACGAGGCTGGGCTCACTACTCCACTTCTCGGCACACCTGGTACACTACGTCCTTCAACGGAAGCTCAAGACGAAAAAGAAAAACAAGACATGGTACAAGATCGAGGGTGCTGTTGTGAGGTTCTCCATTGTGGAGTTTGCGGTTATGTTTGGCCTCAATTTTGACTACGTTGAGTGGCCTGAAGACGATGAGGACGACGAGTCCAGAATGAAGGCTTTCTTTGGCGTGGACAAGCTTAAAATGTCAGAGTTTGAGGTAAGGTTCCAGGTGGCCATGAAAACGGGGCGCTCGTGGGCTCGAAGGTTGAAGTTTGTTCTGATTATGTTGGTGGAGGGCGTGCTTTTCGGGAAGGAACCCCGAAACTATATTCATTCGTGGGTTGTCAATCTTGTCTCGGACGTCAGATGGTTCATGGCTTACCCATGTGATCAGTTGTGCTATGAGCGAACCCACCAGTTTCTTCACAGTGCAATAGAGAGGAAGCTGGCAAAGGGGACAAACACAAATGCACCGCGTTCGAGATGCATTTTTTTTGGCTTCCCCCTCATTTTCCAAGTACGTAAACTTACTGGCCATCCATGAATATATTACTGCCCATCCGTTGTGTTTATACTGCCAATCCTTCAATTTGATACTGGTTGTCCTTTCAAATTTCTCATGGCATCCATTGATGTAGGCGTGGGTGTACGAAGCATTAGCTCCAGTGGCCACCCAATGCGCTAGCGTGATCGAGTCGGGTGCGTATCCGAGGTGCTTGAGGTACGGGGTGAAAGACGACAACCTCGACCACAAACCCATACAATACCGCCAGCGGGAAGCAAATGAGGTCCTCCACAACTTCGACAACGTTGACGCCATGTGCCCCATCCTACTCCCAGATGCACATGAGGAGGCCAAACGTGTTGCACGCAATACTACCTACATGCATGATGAGCCAAACAAGTTCTTTGATGACATCGTCCGAGCCTTCAAAGAGGCTGAAGCTGAACGACGAAAGGAAAGAGGGGGATCTCTGCCAGAGCCAGAAGCTTCAGTTGAGGGTACGCAGCATGAGGCCCGCATTTCTGCGATGGTGTCCAGGATTATGGCTAAGTTGGAAGAAATGGGAAGAAACCTAATCGCAGAGGTTGGAACGAAGATAGTGAAGCTTAAGGAATCCATTGACAAGTTCAAGAGGTCAATGAAGAGGGGCACGATCAGCAGTGAACAGGAAACATATTCGTTGGGAGGGAATGGAGGCCCACATGTCGATCCAGTTGATCAAGATGACTTGCAATCAAAGAATAAGGACAACGACAAGGAGAAGGAGGTAAGGGTCCTTCCCGCTTATATGAGCTGGTGTTTTCAATTGTTCGACTTTGTTCGACTCCTACTTGGGTCACCAACTCATGGGTTATGCATAGATTGAGTCAGATGGGAGGGACAAGGTTGAGGACACCAGGAACTAGCCAGAGGATGAGGTACGTCTACGTATGTATGATAGATTTTGTATTATGCAAAGTTATGTGGTTGGTTTAAATCATTATGTAGTTGTCATGTTATTAACAATGGTTGTCATGTATGAAAAACTACCTATCATGTTAATTTCTTCTGATCAACATAAGGGTAACGACAAGGATAGCTTAGAGTAGACACATGTTGGGGAGACTGTTAAGGGAAAGATAGATGCCAAAGAACCGGATGAGACTGATAAGGTAAAGGATGGGGAGTTGGAAACACTTAAGATAAAAAATGGAGATGTAATACCTGAACCTCTACCTCTCATGTGTTAATCTGAAGGTGACATATAACAAATGGGTGGGTGGCCTCTAACAGTGTTGGTTTTTTTGGTGTACTAGGTGCAGGACGAGGCAGATGCCACACAACCTAGGGAGACTGTGAAGGCCAAGGATGGGGAGTTGGATGCACCGCCGATTACAATTGGAGAGGTAATAAGCTGACTTCTAACTGTAATGTTAGGTTAATGGGGTGACATGTAAGAACTGGGTGGCTGGATTCTATAACACAAGATTGTTTTTTGTAGACTTGGTGTGGGACCAAAGCGACCTAGGTGAGGGCTCTCAAGTTGAGGTGCCACTTGAACGTAGGGGGGCGAGGGCACTTTGCCTACCCACGACACCTGCAGACCATGAAATCACTCGCCCAGCGAAGAGACCACGTCTCACCAAGGGGGAGAAGGTAGTGCAGGTAGTTGACGCGGTCGACCTTGGGCTGCTCACGAGGGCGAATGTCGATGCTTTATCAGAGTGGATGAATGATGGGACCGATGACCACGTGTGTTCCCTTGAAGGGACTCTCCTACAGAAGGAGTTCTTCGGCGAGCTACAGATGCCGAGGGTGTGGGTGACCTTATAGGTTATCTTCCCCCCTTTACCTTGTTTGACCTCGAGTGGAAGGTGGCTTCGTATGTAATATGGTAAGTGCTTTTATAGCATATTGAGCGGGCGATGTGTATTCTTCGGAAGAACATGAAGGCAAGGGCTGACAAGTGCGCAAGGGTGTTGATGTGCGCGCAAATTGCCATATTTTCTATGCACATAAAAGTCCATTTTATTGTCTTTTTCATGCATATTAATGGGAAAACATGGGATTAGTGTAGTTTACGCTTAAATATCAAATATATGGGTCTGCACGAGTTTCTATTCGATTTTGCAAAAAACAAGAATAAAAATGGACAGATCTGGAAGAGCGGAAAAAGAACTCGAAGTCTTCTGAATAGGTCGAAATCGACTAAAGACCTCGACATCGAGTGCATCAGAGACATAGGAATCGAGCAGGAAGTGAAACAGAGCATGTTGACATAGAGAGGTCGATATCGACATCTGGAGGTCGATATCGATGTTGCCAGATCGAGCTAAATGATAGAAGTCGAGTGCCAGTTCTAGTAGGAGAAGGAGAATATCAAGATAAAGTTTTGAAGGGGTCGATATCGATGTCTAGGGTCGATATCGACCATGCCAGCAGAGGAATCCGACTCAGATTTTGATAGAATTCTATCCGAAACTTGCACGTCTATCCAAAAGTCGAGATTTCTTATCTTCAATACCCTATCTATCATGAGAAGGCCGATTCACCATAGAGTTATAGTTTTACTTTATTTAAGTTTTATCTTAGGGAATAAAGATAAAGTTTCGAGTCTTTATCGACATCTATAAATAGAGGCCAATAAGGCTGAGTTTAGACATTAGATTTTAGATCCAATAACATTTAATTTCAGTAGTTCAAACACATATACATGCAGAGAATTAGTAGAGAGAGAGAGAGAAGGCCGAGTGAAGTTTGTAAAGCGAGAGCGGAGTGGCTTGTTCGGTTGTACTTTCTTTCGAAGTTTTAATTCAAAGTAGTTTTCCTTCAATAAAGATGATGATGATGTGCATGATGAGGAGCGAGTAGTCAACCCACTTCTAGGGTCGGGGTGAGCACGACGATAGCAATGTGAGGTAAGTGCATTAAAGGTATGACTTTTATGCGATTCCGTCTTCTACCCCATGCATGATCCTTTACGAAATTTAGGGAGATTCATTATTTGCATTATTGAAGCGAAAGCCACTCATATTGTGAACTTGAATTGCTCATGAATTGGATAGTAACTCTTAGGAACTATGCGAGAGCCTCTAATCACCTAATTGTTGATAACGAAAGTTATTTGACGGAAAGGCATTAAATTTCATAACTTTAGCATAAAACTTGCATTGTTATCGTTGTGGCATGAAACCCCAACTTTGGAAGATTTTTAATTCATTGAAATCAACATAAAAGTATTAAGTTTTGATTCTGATCATTCTTCTTTTCCCATTCTTTTTTTTCGGACTCTTTTCCGACAAATTGGTTACGAAAACAGTTTCTGTGACAAGCGTCGAAATCTACTGTAAGGGTCGATATCGAGGTCTAACGTTGATATCGAGGTCTCTGCTCGACGTCGACTTTGCTGCTTTTGTCTTCTGCAGGAACTGCGCTAGGAAATCGACCAGAACTGGGGTCGATATCGACCAGATTACTCGATATCGAGTGTCTTCTGAGGTCGAAAAAGTTGATTGTGAATACAACAAGGGAAGCGCTGACATACCTCCTCGCGGATTCAATCCTGAATTACCCTACTATTACAAGGGAGGGGATTCTTGAATTATTTGTTTGGGACAGGGAGTTAGCCTAGTTGTGCATTGTTATATTTAGTTTACTTGAATCTCCTACACCACCCCGCCTGCAAACAGGTGTCCCTTCTGGACAACTACTGGGGGTTCCACATCTAGAGAATATGGGCAGACTGCAAGGGCAAGATTGACAGGGTACAACTTCTCGAGGAGATGCCCCAATACTTTGAAGGTAAGCTTCCAGAGCTGTTCAGCAAGTCATGGATGGATGTCGACTGTGTGTTGGTCCCATGGAACCTGAAGAACAAGCACTGGGTGGCCGTTGAGATCAACCTCCTTGACTGGACAGTCAATGTCTACAATTCTGACATACGCTTCGTCCACGAGCTCCAGATGCCTAACCTTCTGAAGCCCGTCACTCACCTCCTCCCCGCATTGATGAATGGACATGCCGAACTTTATGGCAAGCTTGCAGGTAAAGTCCCCAAGCCATTCACGTACAAATGGATCAAGGGGTTGCCACAAAACAAAATATCGTAAGTACTTAACTCACAATTTGTTTGAAATTAACATTAGTTGGTTGTTACTTTGTGGTCACAGGAGGTGTTTTCTTCGTGCAGGGGAGACTGTGGCCCATATGCCATCTGGTTTTTGCAGCTACTTGCCGATGGCAAGCCTGACTTTGCTGGCCTGGATGATGACTATATTGAAGCCTATCACCAACTCCTCTGTGTGGCCATATACCGCAAAAATCTTGCACCCTTAGACGATCCGAAATAGTAAGTGTATGGTTCATTGAACATTGTTGGTAGACTTTTGGGTTGTTGTAGTTGGGGTTGGTTGAAGTTGTGTCCGTTTCTGAACATTTGGTTTGTTTAAAGGGTGATGGTTGGACATATGTTGAACATTTGCTTTGTCATAAGGGTAATTGTCGTAGGACATATGTAGGTACGTATGACCATCTGTAGGTCCTTTTGCATTACGAAACTATGTTTTGCATTATGAAAATTATATTCTTCGCATGTTATCTTGTAACACAAAAAGGTGATTACCACATACTTATCTTATTCGCATTATGAAACTTATCTTATTTGCTAAGTACTAACTCATGTGAATAAAGACAACCAAAAAGGTGATTACCACATACTTACACATACTGACGAGAACAAGCATAAGGTGATAACCACAAATGTAATTACAGAAGTCTGTCTACATGAGTTCCCTAGTGCCGACGCTACGCTAACCCAAAACATACATTCGCATAAAACGCAAAAGGCACATGCCATAGTGTCATGTCAAAAGTAACAAATGGCATGTCAAATCTATCATATGACAAGTCGATAGATATTAACTGGAAACTAACATGGTTGTAGTTACCCTTAGGTCCTGCGTCTCTTCGGGTACTTCCGCTCCCATTGGGAGGGATAATGTGATGTCTTCGGCCTCCCAGGACGGGCCTTGATGGGGGGGGGGGACGCAACGCATCTCTGTGATAGCCCGGAGGACTCGCCATGTTTTCCGATAAGGGAGGGGGTAGATAACCTTCTGGTAGCATGCACGCCATGCGTCGACCTTGTAAAAGTCATTCACAAGCGAGTACACATCGACCCCCCGATGGTGGGCTGCTACAAGTGCATGGGCACATGGATACAGGTCAACATTGAAGCATCTGCAACTGCACAACCGCCCGGCAAGGTTGACAAGCCAAATTGACGAACCCTTGCGGACCTCGAACTCATAGGCGCTCAACGGCCTTACAGCCATGGTGAGGGACGGTGCGTAGTTCTCCTTCATGTCATCAGCGACCCAGTCACTTAGGACCTTTTCAGGGGATGAGTTGGCCTCTCTCCGAGTTATGAACCACTTACCAACAGTTTCGATGATTGCATCAATGAGGGAAGTCAAAGGCACGTCCCTAGGATGCTTGATAATGGAGTTGAGACACTCGAAATTGTTAGTGGTTGTGATGTTAAACCTAATCAAGGTTCCATGTTAATTAAAGAAGGTGTCATGTTTACTGAAGCAGGTGTCATGTAATTTATATAAGGTGGCATGTAAATATAAGGGGTGGTGATGTTCAACCTGTTCGCTGGGAAGAACGCCCTAGCCCAGTTGTTGAACCCTGACTCCTTCAGGTATTGTCCTGCAGCGGGAGCCTGTGCGGAGAAGTCCGTGAAAAGCGCATGGAACTCGACATAGATATACGCCTTCCCCATAATAAAGTAGAGGTCCTGCAAAGTGGCAATCTTCTACCGGAATCGCACATTCTGCCATAGGTGCCATGTGCAAATGCCGTGCTTGGAGAAGAAATATGTATCCCATATCCCCTTGAGAATGCTTATGTGGCGGTCAGACACCCAGACAAGGTCAGGCGTGTCTTCAACGACCCATAACATTTGCCTGAAAAAGAACCCCCACGAACCGTCGTTCTCCCCGTCGACCATGGCGAACGCGACTGGGTATATGAAGTGATTAGCGTCTTGTGCAGTTGTGAACAACAGGTAACCACGAAACTTCCCCTTCAAGAACCCCCCATCGACAGATATGACCTGCTTAGACAACAATGGGGTAATGTAACATACAAGAGGCGTCATGTAACATAGAAGAGGTGTCATGTCAAATATAAGATGCGTCATGTCAGATAGAAGATGTGTCATGTATACGCTCCTATATGACAAGTACGACTGTGTTAGTTGGCAGGTAGCAGATAACATGTAGAGTATAGCGTTATTAGGGGACATGAACGACGATCCTTACGTAGGTGGGGGATGGCCCTCCTCCACACACCTATACTAAAAAAGGCGTAGTTGGAGTGCCCATTCGGGTCGCACAGTTGGTATTCACATATGGTGTGTGGTGTACATTGCATATGTACTTGCCTCAGGCATGCTGGAATGAACCGGTTATGGGATACTACGTACCTTTCGACTAGCCTATGTCCCAGCTGCTTGTATGTTGCCCGACGCTTGTGGGTGAGCCTGACATTGAGATCGCAACTGTGTTCATCGACAAGCTTTCGGATCATCCACAAACACGACTTCTTGTACGTGGATGCCCGACATTCCCACTTGTAGTTGGCCCCCACATACTCCACGACATACAATGTCTTCGTCGTCCTCTTCACCTTTGTGTCGAAGCACCTAGCAGGTGCCGTCATCCTTATCGTATGTTGCTTCGAAAAACTTTTCCAACGCTCCTAACAACGCTTTTTGACGTTTATATGCTTCTTCGACTTCCCTCACCGCTTGCTCTACCTCATAATCCCATGAGTACGATTTCGTCGTCATAGATCCCCCATACTCGACTTTTACCGCAGCCGGACTGACTTCGTCATCGTCCGATGAGCTACCAAGGTCAATGGTGACTCATCTATCACCATAGGGGACGCTCACTACGTCTTCCAGGTCGCTGCTAAGTTGGATGACCTGCTTTCCACGTTTTATTGCAACAACTTTTTTTGCCCTGTCGTCTACCTCTAACTCCAACTCCTGTTCTATCCCTAACTTGTCATTTCATTTTTTTCCCTTGTCACCTGATTTAGTCGGCTGGACATGTGTTTGTTTTTCCTCTCCATGTAAGAGTCTCTCCAGTTCGTGTTCTTTATCAACTCTGTAGGGCGGATCCATCCCAGGGTGATCTTCCGGGGTGACGATGGGCCCACTTAACGGCAGGACGACATCATCACCCCCCGAACGCGACATACCCATCCCAATCGACGCTCCCGTGGTTAATCCTTCGCTCATGGGTGTCTCCTCACTAACCTTGTTTTGAAAGGAGACATGAAGCTCAATAGGCCAGTACCGTTTTCCATTTAGAGAGTTGACAAACTTGAAGGCGTGCAGGTCATCATCGTCCCTAATCGCGAAGGGATTGCACCCCTCCTTCGGGTTTATATATGTGAGTTGTACATCATACCTTGTCATGTCCACACCAAACTTGTCCATCAGTAGTTTCTTCATTGACAAATAGTCGATCTTCTCGTCCACAACCACGGCTTTCCGGCTCTTCGTACCCTTGAAGACCCAACCTCTCCCTTGACAAGCCCACCAACCACCAAACAAGACGGTCATATTGTAAAGGCCGGAAGATTTTAAATAATATTTTCTATTTAAAATTGTAATTTATAATGGATTAAGTTGATATTCGAAAAATTTTGAAAATTTCGTCCTCGACCAGAATAATTTTAGGAGCGATATGAATATATAAAGCAAGGTATTTGGATTGAAGATTCAAGAACCCTTTAGCCAAAGGGTTTCCTCAATTCTATAATTCAATCTCCTTTACCAAATGGGATGAATGTACGTTAAATAGATTCATAAGCCATCTTCACCTTGCAAAGGATCAGCATGGCTGACTTAAAATAATAATAAAATATATGAAACCCTAGATTTAGTTTGAAGAGTCAAACCTTAGTGGTTAAGGAAAAATCTACATAGATAGACTTTCCTTTTTACCTTATTCACCTAACTAAATATTACTAAAAATAACACATTCCATAAATAGGTCCAATAAACATACGATTTACTAAATATGGAAAGAACTAGAAACTAATAATAATAATAATAACTAAATAATAAAATAACTTTGTCGATGGCCATTTCTTCTCTTCAAGCCATGGTGGCGCCTTCTTCTTCCTCTTGAGGGCGACACTCTCTTCCTCTAATAGCCCTCGAATCGATCTTGATAGATCGCCTAGGTCTAGATCATTGTTCGATCCACAGAAGGCCATCTTGATCCGCATCACCATCCGAGACGGCGGTTATAAGCAAGAAGATCCTGGCTTTCAAACAAAGGCCACATGAACCCCTGGCGCAAGTGTGTGAGCGATTTAAGGAGCTGGTGAGGTCCTGCCTTATGCATGGGCAACCATCCTACGTCATCGAGGAGATCATCTACAACGCCCTGGACGTAGCTACTAAGGAGAGGATCAACACCTATACCTCCTATGGGTATCTCGAGCTCCTACCATAACAAGCTTGGGATACTATAGAGAGGTTGGTCGAATTTGACAATACCCATGGGACTCCTGTGGCCTCTGACTCAAGGCCTGCCCCATCTATGCCACTCTATGAGCCTTCCAAGGAGATTGATCCTGACGTCAAAGATCAATTCATGCACGATTAACTCAGGAGGCTTCAAAAGCAAGTCAAATTCCTTTTCGCCAACCAACCCTACACTGAATGTGGCTATGTCAGGCATATCACCACTGATTGCCCCCACACGGAGCAAGTACAACTAGCAGAGACTCCCCAGGAGGCGCACTGTTGAAGGGTTTATTTTCAATCAAATAAATTTATAAGATCGAAACCCCGCTATAGTATAGTAGGGTCTAGTTCGTCCGCAGGGAGAAAGTCAGTGACTCAATTTTAGTTACCAAAGAGCAAGAATAGCGAGAAGAGATGACAAATATGGAGATTTTTTTGGGGGTTGTGGGCTGCTGGAATTTTTAAGGAAAATCAATAATAATAAAAGTCTAGGGCATAAGGATCCCCACAACGATAATCATGCAAGCATTTCAATGAATCATATAAAAATCATGTTTTTATCTATTAAATAGGTCAACTTGCATCAACCCTAGCAAATTAATCAATTTATTTTCACAAATTAATAAACTTTACTAACAATCTTAATTAGGTTATCAAACTTGCGTTCAAAACCCTAATCACTATCCAATTCACAATTCAATCTTTTGATTCAATTGCAAAAAAGAATTTCCCCAATATTCATTGAGTACTTAGGCATATAAAATAGATAAGAACCAATCAATTCATCAATTGATAGCAAAATTGCAAGCATAACTATCGTTGTGATCACCCCAACCCTAGAAAAGGCGACTACTCACGCATATTCATGGTGAATAACTCAAAATTCATGAAATAACTAAAAATCAGAAATTCAAATTGCATAAAAACCTGAGAATAATGTCAATAATGCCTCCCAAAAGCCTTAAAAAACTTTCCTCAACTTTCGCCGAAGAAATCGCTTCAAAAAGCTCTCAAATCCGCTCACAAACGCTCTCAAAAGTGTGTTGAGAATTCTAAACGTAGGCTGAAAATTGGTAGAAGGAAGAGAGAGACTCTCCCAAACCCTAAAAATCCTATTTATACTTAATAGCTCATAAACCTAATTAGGAAATAACAAATATATGAATTTTATCTAAAGTCTATCTAAGGAAAAGAGGTAAAAATAATTAAATCCGGATAAAAACGTCCGCCAGCGAGCCCGTACCGACCCAGGCCACCTCGGTACCGAGCCCCCTTAGGGTCGGTATGACTACTGTTACTCATATTAGCTTGGTCTGTCAGATTATGCCTCGGTACCGACCTAGGGGGTCGGTACAGAGTCGGTACAGATCAGTAAAATGTCCATATCTCCTTTGTTTGAACTCCGATTGCTTCCGTTCTTTTTCCTATGCACTCCTTATTCTTTTCCACATCTTTTGTTTCTTGAAAGTTTCTTCAAAAACATCTTCACAAATCCTGTAAATCACACAAAAGCTAGTGAAGACATCTATTTCTTATGAAATATGAAAATCTATGCAAAAGACACTAAACCCAATGCATAACCAATGAAAAAGACTTATATTAACACTAAAGTATATGGAAAAATATGACTAAAAACATGCACATCAAAATACCCCATACTTAGACTTGTTTGTCCTCAAGCAATAACCGAACATGAGTCTTTCATCCCACAAACATACTTTTTACGCACTAGCCTTTTCAATTTAGTGCAACATGAATATAGTAGACCAACGTCCTAGCATGTACATGAGTGATCAAGTAGCCTGCATGCTTATCCATCCAACCTCACAGGGGAAAGTGTTTCACTAGCTCTCATGTGTTTAGGCTTTAAGAACAACTCTCAACTCCAATTCAAATGCAAAAACTCTTAAATATTGAAACTTATATCAATAAATTCGCAACAAATTGATGCTAATGCAAACAAAAATTATCAGGAGGTCTTTCGCTCATTGGAGAACTTCAACGAAGTCTTCATTCGGCGAGGTTGTAATGGGGCTTGGTATGAAATAAAGGGCATGAAATTATTTGGTTATGTGGTGCTCAATAAAGTTAGGGAATCAAGACTCCTAAATCTTCAACACAACTCAACCAAACCATAACTCTCAATCATATAAATCAACCAAACTCATCAACATATCTCGTGAAGAACTCAACCCTTTTCCCAACTCTAGCGACCTCTCAATAATACAACTTATGCATAAAAGAAAATAAATAAGAACTATTTGGCTCATGCACTTTATTCAACCACTAATAACTTCACCTTTTTTTTCTCTTTTTTTTTTCCTTTCTTCTTTTTTTTTTTCTCTGAATTTTTCTATTTTTCTCTGTTTTTTTCTCTGATTTTTTTTGAGAACGAAAATAAAATAAAATAAAATAAAAATAGTGCATTTATAATGTGAGCCAAATATTCTTTTACATTATATGTAGCAAGATAAAAAAATAAAAACCAACCCATGCTTCCATAAACTCAAAATTCTTCTCACTTGAACCCAAACATAAGCTCATTCTTTCCACTAAATCATTAATCCCACCAACTCTAAATCTTAATTCCCAAATGGGGTCAGGCTCAATTCGGTTAGGAAATAATTTTGTGGAGCTTATATAATATATAAAGGTCTCAAGCTAATTATTGGCTTCAAGCAGAGATAATGTAGGGTAGGTAAAGAGAGGATAAAATTGGCTCAAAAGGTGCCTCCATCATTTCATTCTCATTCACATCAAATTTATATATATATATTGGCATTGAAAAATAGATAACCATCGCAATACTCAGAGATAATATACATATGAAGAGTAAACTCACTCAAGAAAGCAAAGGGATTTTTATGTTATCCCTATAAGGCCAAAATTCTCACTAGGTAAAAATTTTGTTGGACTTCAGTCATGCCTAAGAACTTAGATCATACATGCTCAATTATGTCTACCTAACCGTATTATGCTATGGGACTTATATCATCACGTCGGCCATTATTTATGATCATAGGACATCTAAGTTAGGATATAAAGCTAAAACTAACACATAAAATAAACATGCATTTTTTCTTTTCTTTTTTTTTTCGACATTTTTCCTTTTTTTTTAACTTAAAGCAAGACTAAGATAATTAAAATATGACTAAGGACTATGACTAAGGACTTAAAACTTAAAGTGCATAAGAATTAAACATGAATGCATAACATAATCCAATAAAATGAAGTGCAGAACAACACATAGAAGAACAATTCTAAAAAATAATGACACACGAGTTTTCTGAATCCCCCACCCCATACTTAAAAATAGACAGTGTCCCCACTTTCAAAAGAAAATCAAAGTAAAAGGAAAAAGACTCAGAAACTCACAAAAACAAGATGTAGAAGCTGTTGAAGAAATCAAGAAACTCTACTCAAAGGGCGGCGGCGGTGGTGAGTATGGGTTCTGTGGGAAGAAAGAGGATACCCAAGATGTAAAAGAGGACGCGCGTGCTTCCTGTAGGTCCATCCTCTCATTCAGGCGTGTAAACTCACCCCTCAGAACATTCTGCCCTTCCTATAAGCTCTCCTGCAAGCTCTCCTGGCCTAATCTCAGATATTGCAGCTCGCACATGATATCATCAAAAGAATATTGATGTGTAGAAGTCCTACTCGGACCAGCCTCATCAGAAAAGTAGTGGCCACTAGGCATAGCGTCATGATCCATGAATTCAGTATGCTCCGGCTGGTGAACCACTAAACCTAATGTGTCCTCTGGATGGGGATACGTGGGCGGTCGTTGGCGTCTCAAAGGACATCCCAAAATGACCTCTGAGATTGAACGATACTCCTTAACCCAAGTGTTCACCAATTCGGTACATAAAACAAGTCCAAGTTCTGCCTGAGAATCTCAACATCATAACCATGAAAAGTAGAAAAGTACCTATCCCTTTTCCTCGTGATCACCTTAGCACTTGTCAAATAAGCAATGTCTATAAGCTGAGTAGCCGCAGACTTGTATCTGGTTAGATCAACTTGTAGGTGCCTGGCCAAAAGCACAATCATACCACCAAACCAAATCTCATCGGCGTTCTTTGTGTAATCTCTAACATGCGCAAGGAACTCATAACCCAAATTTAGGGGCGTCTCCATCTTGAATAACACCCCCCTTAAACAAGCAATTTCCATCCTTGTAAGCCTAGAAAGCTCTTTCTTTGCCCATATAGTGCTACCAAATATCCTAAGGATAATGCAAAAAGAGGTTTCGCGATATCCTTACCCGGAAGAGCTCTTTCAGGCCATCTGGGCATGCCGGTGATCAGTTTCCATGTATCCAAAGCCCTGCAGCTGACGACGTTGTATGGCTCTACAGGGTTGGGGAATCCCAACAGAGCGTTGAACTGCTGTAAGGTGAATGTGCGCATCTCATTCCCTATCTGGAATGTAATAGGGCCCTCAAAATCCGGCCCGTTGACGTCCGTCTGCAAAGTAGCCACGAACTCAGCAACGAGGGCTGGGTAGAAGCGCGGGAGAGGATCCAGTAGACACGTGGCGCCTAAATAGGAAAAGGCCTCCACTATGTCATCCTGTATGCCCAGACTCGCTCCATCTATAGGGTCATACCACCAAGCCCGAAGCTTGTGGTTCTTGAGGATGTCCTAGTATTCCTTCTTCTGACGGGCGTTGTATATGATCATGTCATCCAATGTAACCGTAGAAGATGATTCCCTAACCCTCTTGCTCTTAGAACGGAACATATTCCTGAAACAAAGAAAAGAAACTCAAGCTAAATATGTTTCTATAATAATAAAACCAAGTCAATTATGATCAAGCCATACATGCCTACATAACCAAGTAGACACAAAAGAAATAAGATGCACTAAATAAATCCTATAAGCATATAAAGCATGTGCAAACATAAAACCACATCATAATAAGTGCATTCTTGAAAATATCAAATGAACTCAAATGCACACAAACTCACCACCATATAGAATAAATGTAATGCACTACTTATATATAAAACATATGCTCAACCTAGACTATATGAAAAGGGGAAACAATATATATAATGTAATATCATGTAGAGCACTAAGGCATCCCCTAATCATACAACAATATACCCAAGAAAAGTAATATAAGTAATGCACAACTCAATATACACAATTCATCCGTCACAACCCCATACTTAAGTTCAAAACAAGTCAAATAAAGATGCAATGGATATATAACTTGCTCACAATTGTCAAATCATGTAAGGAGATAATCTTATGCTAAAATAGAAGAACGTAATCATCCTAAAGCATAAAAATCAAATCAAAATAAAAACTCGAAACAAATCGCAAGAAAAACATAATATCCAACTGGCTCACAATCCATAATCAATTTGACAATGCTATGAGCACGAAAGATGCTCCAAATCAACCCAACAACACAACCACATCATCAATTTGGACCAATTCGACCCTCGGTAAAAAGCCCCAAATTTCGCTTCTAAATCAAACCCTAGGTTTTCAATCTCAACCCAAATCATCAAATCGATCCAAATAATTGAAATAAACAAGTTTAGGGTAAGAAATCATATCAATGTTAAGTAGAAAGAGGAAGAAAATCGGAGGTTTCGAAGAGTAACGAACCAAAAGGACCAAAACAGTGAAACGGGACAAGTGGGTTCGGTGGGGGCTCGGTGTGGGGGCTACATGGCTCGAACCAGGGTGCTGCTGGGCTCAGGGGGTGCGCCAAGGGGTGGGGGTTCCAGCTGTGGTGGTGGCGTGGCCGGATGTGGCTCGGGGTGGTGATGGGTGGCGCCGAGAGAGGGAGGGGCTGGGCAGCGGGTTCTCAAAACCGAGGGCAGGGGTGTGGGTAACGGGGGCTGGGTGTGGGGGCTAGGGGCTCGGAACCGAGGTGCAGCTGGGCTCAGGGGGTGCGCCAAGGGGTGGGGGTCGAGCTGTGGTGGTGGTGTGGCCGGAGATGGGCTGATGTGGTGGTGGGAGGCGCGGAGAGAAAAGGGGCTGTGCAGGTCGCGGTTCGAAACAGGGGGCTGGGGTCTGTGTAACGGGCTTAGGTTGGAAATAAAGAAAGAGAGGGAAGAAAAGAAAAAAAAGAAAAGAAAAGAAAAGGAAGAAAAGAAAAAGAGAAAAGAAAAGAAAAATATTTTTTCGATTTTCTGAATTTTTTTCTCTTTTTTTTAGAGGTGGGGGTCGGTACCGAGGGAAGGGGGTCGGTACGCGGTCGGTACGCCTACTGAAATTTCTCTATTTTCCGAGTTTCACTTACCTGTCCGTCAGGAGGGTCGGTACCGACCCTAGGTGCCTCGGTACGGCCTCGGTACAGCTACTGGAACTTCTCGGTTTTCGAAGATTCACTTACCTGTCCGTCAGGAGGGTCGGTACCGACCCTTGGTGCCTCGGTACGGCCTCGGTACAGCTACTGGAATTTCTCAGTTCTCCGAGATTCACTTACCTGTCCGTCAGGGGGGGTCGGTACCGAGGTAGGGAGCCTCGGTACAACTTCGGTACAGGTGTTTTTGAGCTTCTTTTTCCGTTTTTCGCCCGTTTTCGCAGTGGTTTCCTCCTAAGACCTGCATGGTTAGTGCAATATGCTCCACCCCAACTATCCTTCCTATCCAAAAACTTAAAAACTAAAAATAAAACTTAGAAAGAAAAGAAAATAAAGCGGGTTGCCTCCCATAAGCGCTACCTTTAACGTCGTTAACTTGACGTGGTTACCTCATCTTCATTCCAATATTGTAAGAGCCCAAGTAACTCTTATTTTTTCCTCTGAATCTACTCTATCATTGTATTTCTTGAGTCGGTGACCATTGACCTTGAATATGGCTTCTCCTTCATCAACTAGATCCACCGCTCCATGGGGATAGATATGATGAACCACGAATGGCCCACTCCATCTCGATCTAAGCTTTCCTGGAAACAACCGCAATCTAGAATTGAAAAGAAGAACTTTATCACCTACCTCATAGGTCTTTGGGACCAACTTCTTGTCATGCCACTTCTTGGTGCGGTCTTTGTATATTTTGGTGTTTTCATAAGCTTTGAGCCTCAACTCCTCCAATTTTTGCAAGTTCATGAATCTCTTTGCTCCAGCCGCGTCAAGGTCCATGTTAAGCTCCTTAAGAGCCCATAAAGCTCTATGCTCAAGCTCGACGGGCAAATGGCAAGACTTATCATAAACAAAGTTGTAGGGAGTTGTGCGCAATGGTGTCTTGTACGCCGTTCTTTATGCCCAAAGTGCATCATCTAGCTTAGATGACCAATCCTTTCGTGAGTGCGATACCGTCTTCTCTAAGATGCTCTTTATTTGCCGATTTGAAACCTCCTCTTGGCCGCTAGTTTGAGGGTGATAAGGTGTTGCCACCCTATGAGTCACCCCATACATAGCCAAAAGAGCCTCGAAGCCCCTCTCTATGAAATGAGATCTTCCATCGCTAATAAGAACCCTTGGGACTCCAAACCTGGGAAATATGTTAGTCTTCATAAATTTAGCTACAACTTTAGAATCATTAGTACGTGTAGCTATTGCCTCAACCCATTTAGAAACATAATCGACCGCTACCAAGATATATTTATAAGGCCCTGATGAAGGGAAGGGCCCCATAAAATCAATACCCCATACGTCGAAAAGTTCAACCTCTAGGATTTCGGTGAGAGGGTTCTCATGTCTCCAAGTGATATTCCCCGCTCTTTGGTACTCATCACAACCTTCAATGTAAGCATGTACATCCTTGAACAAGGTAGGCCAATAGAAGCCACTTTGAAGAATCTTCGCCGTGGTCTTGAAGCACTTTGCGTGGCTGATAAGCATAATCCTATCGTTACTTAACAACAGTGGTGAGCAATAACAACCTATATTCACATTTATCATTTAAGAAGGGGCGAATCTTCTCGAATTAGCCGTTAGAATCAAATATCCGATTCAGCACTCATGGGGGCGAGAAATGTGCGCCTTAATGAGGCAAAAATCAATAAGGAGAGTAAGAAAAAGAAGGATAAAAGGAGAAAGGGAAGGAAAAGATGGGAGGACCATCTTCATCAAGAGAAAAACACTACACTACAAAATTTGGTATTACATTAGGCGCCGTCCGTGGGGAGAACGCGAGGATGGTCGAAGCTTCTAATCCGGTTGATGAAGGGGGTGTCGAGTTTGACCGAGAGGCAGAACTTGAAAGGAGGTTGGCTGAAAGGGACCGGCAATTGGAGGCTACACAGGAAGAGATTGCGGTGTTGCGTCCGCAGAACGCTCGTCAAGAGAAGGCCTATGGCAAGCGTCCGAGAGAGGAAAACGGAGGAAGCGGTCACCGATTAGCTAGCATCATTCAAGGGGCTCCGGAGAAACAGGGAGATTGGGCGAATTGGTATCGTGACGAGGCCAGTGGGATCGTGTATGATAAGTACAGGGGTCGCGAGGTGATTCACGACGATGAAAGGTGGGATGGCCCTCTGGCAAATCAACATCGCCTCCGCAGCGAGCGGGAGGAAGATGGACGGGCTGATGCATTTCGTGATGAAGGGCTAGAGGGGGAAACTTTCGAGCACGAGTGGGCAGAGCACGGAAGAAGAGAAGTCTCACGCGATCGTGGCAGAAGATGAGAATGGGAGCATCAGAAGGAGCCCATCGAGGGACCTCGTAAGAGGCATGGACGTTCAGAAAAGATCAGCCGAGCCGAGGAGAGGTTGTTGAAGTTGTTTGCCAACCAAGGGGAGTCATTAGTCTCAGTTCAGGAGCAGGCCGAGGCAAAGCTATCGCAAATGACATCGACTCCATTCACCAGGCGCATAAGAGACCAACGCCCCCCAGATAAGTTTTCGGCCCCTACCTTTGATTTATATGATGGAAAGTCTGACCCTATCAATCATGTGGCATTATATACTCACAAAATGGCACTTTGGATTGAAAATAATGGCATGATGTGTAAGATGTTTCCTGCTAGTCTAGGAAAGAAAGCCTCGAAATGGTTCCATGCTCTACCTCCTATTTCAATCTCCTCGTGGAATCAATTGGCTCAAAGTTTTGTTGCAAGGTACATAGCCAACAGTAGGGATCCGGTGTCGATCGACACCCTTTTTGCCATCTGACAGCGCAAGGGAGAGTCTTTGAGGCAGTTTTCCTCGCGCTTCTTCGAGTGCTACTCGGACATGGATTCGTGCGATGAAGTCACTGCGGTGGCGGCTTTTCGATTGGCCTTACCAAGGGATTGTCGATTGAGGGAGAGCTTAACGCTAAGAACACCCATAAGCATGTCTGAGTTGCAAGAGAGAATTCGTCAATATTCCAAGCTAGAGGACGACAGGAGGGGTGCAATCGACAACCGACCGGTGTCACCTAGTCGCAAGCACCATGGTCTAGACACGGGCAGGGAGAGAGTCTACTCCGAGAAGGGCTCGTTCCGTGACAAAGGATTACTCCCGAAGGCACCTAATGTTGCGGTTAACACTGTTTTTAAGGTCCCGATTTACCGAATCCTAGCTCAGATCAGAGACAAGCCTTTTTTCAGATGGTCGGGCAAGATGAGAGGAGACCCTGCTGAGCGAGATATGAGTAAATTCTGCTCTTATCATCGCGAAAAAGGACACATGACAGAAGAGTGCAGGACATTGAAGCATTACTTGGAATATTTAGTTGAGAAGGGTCATTTGAATGATTTTATAAAGGAGAAGCCAACAGCGGGACCGGAGAGGGAGAATGCTAATGTCCATAACCGAGGTACCGAGCAGGACAACGTTGGTCAGATAAAAGTAATCTACTTGGTCGATGTGAAGCCGGGGAAAAGAGGCGAGGATCGACATGGCTATAGGAAGAGTTGTCATGCTCTCGAAGTTCTCAAGGCTGAGGGCAGGGATTCAAAGCGGCACAAGGGGCTATCACATTCTGTTTTGAGCTTTACAGACGACGATCTTCAAGGTATACAACTTTCACACAATGACCCGATAATCCTGACCCTCTCGATCAACAATTTTGAGGTTCGGCGGGTCCTGGTGGACTCGGGAAGTTCAATCGACATCATGTTTTATGAAACTTTCGTGAAGTTGGGAAAGTCACAACAAGATTTGGTGTCGGCTGCAACCCAGCTGGTTGGTTTAGGATCGTTCCCCGTATGGCCAAAAGGGGTGCTAAGAGAAGCTGTGCAGTTAGGGGGAAAGGTGGTGCAGACGGAATTCTTTGTCGTGGATGTACCGTCTTCCTATAATTTAATTATTGGGAGACCATGGATTCATAGTATGGGAGCAGTACATTCCACCCTACACCAAATGATCCAATTTTCGCATGAAGGGAGTCTTGTTCGAGTTCGAGGTGATCAAATGGCGGCCCGATAGTGTTTGAAGGCTGATGGAGGCAAGCCAAAGTCTTACATGGTTCGAGAAGCGCCATAAGTCCTAGATGAAGTAGGCCTCTTACCGAACGAGAAGTCGGTCGAAGAGTTTCAGAAAATTTTTGGTAACGGGCAAGCCGAAGCGACCAACAAGATCATTGTTGATGGCTTGAAGAAGCGACTCGAGAGGGCAAAAGGAGGTTGGGCGGACGAATTACCCGCTGTCTTATGGGCTTATCGAACCACCCCTCGAACTTCTACCGGAGAGTCACCCTTTGCTCTCACATATGGGTCCGAGGCGGTTATTCCTTTGGAGATCGGCCTACCTACGATCCGCACCTATGGGTCCGAGGCGGTTATTCCTTTGAACAGGGAGGTAATGAATTAGCCTTGCAATATAACTTAGATTTTCTATAGGAAAAAAGAGAGCAAGCTCTGATCAAAATGGAAGCCTACCAACGTGGCTTAGTGTAAGCTCATGGAAGGCATGTGCGTCCTCGCAGCTTCAAAGCAGGAGACTACGTGTTGCGACGCATGCTCTTGAACTCTCGCAACCCAGTCGACGGCAAACTCGGGCCAAACTGGGAAGGATCGTATCGAGTGGTGGAAGTGCTTGGCAATGGGGCTTACAAGCTAGCTGATGCAACGGGAAAAACAGTCCCAAGGACATGGAACACATTCCACTTGAAGCTATTCTACATCTAATATTTTTTATTTTTTATTTTGCTTTGAACCGTATGACTTAGGCCATTAGAAACTAAAATAAGGGGTACTCTTTTTCCTCTCCATGTGGTTTTATCCCAAGAGGTTTTCCCATGGGGAGGTTTTAACGAGGCCCCGAGTGTTTCATTCCCGAATCGTCTTTGATTTTGAATTCTGTTTAGAAAGTGTTTGTTTGCTCTCCTTGGTGCAAGGCAGTCCATAAAAAAAATCGCCACTTACGGCCAAAAGAAATCGCCACTTACGGCCAAAAGAAATCGCCACTTATGGCCAAAAGAAACCGCCACTTACGGCCAAAAGAAATCGCCACTTACGGCCAAAAGAAATCGCCACTTACGGCCAAAAGAAATCGCCACTTACGGCCAAACGAAATCGCCACTTACGATCAAAAGAAATTGCCACTTATGGCCCAACAAAATCGCCACTTACGGTCAAAGAATCGCCAGTTACAGCCAAATAATCGCCATATACGGAAAAAAAAGAGTCACCACTTACGATCAATTGATAACATCGTTGTAGGCAAAGATAGGCCGTGAGGATCGGTTGAAATAAAATAGTAAGATTCCTTCCTCACGAGACCGTGAAGAAGGTATCTGAGGGGCTATTGATAAGCATAATCCTATCGTTACTTAACAACCGTGGTGAGCAATAACTACCTATATTCACATTTATCATTTAAGAAGGGGCGAATCTTCTCGAATTAGCTGTTAGAATCAAATATCCGATTCAGCATTGATGGGGCCGAGAAATGTGCGCCTTAATGAGGCAAAAATCAATAAGGAGAGTAAGAAAAAGAAGGATAAAAGGAGAAAGGGAAGGAGAAGAGGGGAGGACCATCTTCATCAAGAGAAAAACACTACACTACAAAATTTGGTATTACAGTGGCCACCCGTCGGAAGGGTGTGGCAATGTTTGATGGTGCTCTCAATCTCCTCCTCCGTCATACAACATCTAAAGATATGGTCACTTCCTTGCTTGAACAAGTAAGGCTCATACCAATAGTAGTGTTTGATGTCGTGGAGGAACTTCTTCTTGGCTTGCGAGGTCAAATCCTTAGGGATTTCTCCCCCTACAATATAATTAGCAAAATCCGCAAACCAAGGGGTCCTCGACCCTCTAACGGCATAAATATGGCAAGATATACGAGAAGAAGAAGGGGTATAAAAGGAATCCTCACCGGAACTCACCGAATCGGAGCGAATGAGCTTAAGGAAGCTCTCGTCCGGCCTGGAGTCATTGATTGGCACTTCATTTTCGGACTCCTTCAGGTGGTTTAAGGGCAACCTAGACAGATGGTCAGCCACCGAGTTTTCCGCTCCTTTCTTGTCCCTAATCTCACAATCAAATTCCTGCAACAAAAGCATCCACCGAAGGAGCCTAGGCTTGGCATCCTTCTTAGTCATCAAATACCTTACCGTTGCGTGATCCGTATAAACAATGACCTTAGAGCCTACTAAATAAGTACGAAACTTTTCAAAGGCAAATACCACGGCAAGGAATTCCTTCTCCGTCGTGGTGTACTTACTTTGCGCTTCATCGAGTGCCTTACTTGCATAGTAGATTGCATGAAGCTTCTTCTCTTTCCTTTGCCCAAGCACGCACCCACATCATAGTCACTAGCATCAACATGATCGCAAAGGGAAGGTTCCAATCGGGCGATTGGATAATAGGAGCGGAAATAAGGGCTTCTTTTAACTTGTTGAATGCATCAAGACATTCTGCAGAAAACTCAAAGGCTACATCTTTCATAAGCAAATTAGTTAGCGGTTTAGCAATCTTTGAGAAGTCTTGAATGAATCTCAGATAAAAGCCTGTATGTCCTAAAAAGCTCCTAATATCTTTCACATTGGAGGGAGGAGGTAGTTTCTCAATCAATTCAAATTTAGCACGATCTACCTCAATTCCCCTATTTGAAACCAAATGCCCTAAAACAATTCACTCTTGAACCATAAAGTGACATTTTTCCCAATTAAGCACCAAGTTAGTTTATTCACATCTTTCTAGCATCCTACTCAAGTTGGCAAGACATGAATCAAAAGAAGAACCATAAACAGAAAAATCATCCATAAACACTTCTACTATATCCTCAATCATCTCAGAGAAAATAGCCATCATACACCTTTGAAAAGTTGCAGGGGCATTACAGAGCCCAAATGGCATCCTCCTATAAGCAAATGTTCCATAAGAACAAGTAAAAGTTGTCTTCTCTTGATCATCCGGATGAATGGGAATCTGCCAAAAACCACTATAGCCATCCAAATAGCAAAAATAATCGCGTTGTGCTAGACGCTCAAGAACTTGATCAATAAAAGGAAGATGAAAATGATCTTTCCTAGTAGCACTATTCAACTTCCTATAATCAATGCACACGCGCCATTTAGTAGTGGTCCTAGTAGGTACTAACTCACCTTTCTCATTCTCAATCACAGTCATTCCCCCTTTCTTAGGGACAACATGAACCGGGCTCACCCATTTACTATCAGAAATAGCATAAATAATTCCAGCATCTAACATTTTCAAAATTTCAAATTTGACTACTTCTTGCATATTTGGGTTAAGCCTACGCTGACGTTCTATGGTTGGCTTATGATCATCCTCCATGAATATTTTATGCATGCACAAAGAAGGTGAAATTCCAATGATATCACCCAAAGAATAACCAATAGCCTTCCTATAGGTTCTAAGCACATTAAGTAACTTCTCTACTTCTTCCTCATTCAATTTCGCATTAATGATCACAGGAAAAGTAGAATTGGGACCCAAGAAAGCATACCTCAAACCTTCTGGAAGTGGCTTAAGCTCTGAGGAAGGCTCGATTGGAACAAGTGTGGGCTCTTCCTCATCCGTCCTCAATATTGCTTCCAGGACCTCTAAAGAATAAATTTCCTCTTGATCCGCCAGAAGACCTGAGACTAGGCCTGCAGACTCAAGACAATCAAAATAGCTTACCTCTACCATGTCCGTGGTTTCCTTCATCGTTGGATTGAAGGGAAACTCAACGATGTCATCCCCAATCTCAAATGTTAGGAGTCCCTTCCTAACATCAATTATTTCTCCAGTGGTTGCTAAGAATGGTCGTCCAAGAATGATGGGCACCATTGGATCCTCTGGCATATCCATAACAATAAAATCGGTAGGGACGAAAAACTTAACTACACGGACGGAAACATCATCAATCACCCCAGTTGGTGATACTACTACACCATTAGTCATGGACACTCTCATGTTGACGGGGTCTAGGGCTCCTAAACTCGTCTTTGACCATATAGAAAGGGGAAGGAGGCTTACACTTGCACCTAAATCACACAAAGCCTTGAAACGGTAAGATCCTCAACCAATAGTAATAGCAAACTTACCTGGATCTCCGAGTTTCTCAGGGAACTTCACTGAACGGACCTCGTCAGAAAGCTCATACATGGATCTCTTCTTAGCTAAGATGTCTTTCAAAAACTTAGTGTAAGCAGGCATCTCACTCAAAGCGTTAGTGAAGGAACTATGCGAGAGCCTCTAATCACCTAAGTGTTGATAACGAAAGTTATTTGACGGAAAGGCATTAAATTTCATAACTTTAGCATAAAACTTACATTGTTATCGTTGTGGCACGAAACCCCGACTTTGGAAGCCTTTTAATTAATTGAATTCTTTATAAAAGACTTAAGTTTTGTTTCTGTTCATCTTCCTTCTCCATTCTATTTTCTTCGGACTCTTTTCCGACAAATTGGTTACGAAAACAGTTTCTGTGACAAGCATCGAAATCGACTACAATGGTCGATATCAAGGTCTAACATCGATATCGAGGTCTGTGTCGACGTCGACTTGCTGTTTTGTCTTCTGCAGAAACTGCGCTAGGAAATCGACCAGGACTGAGGTCGATATCGATCAGTATACTCGATATAGAGGTCTGCTGAGGTCGAAAGCTTTGATCGTGAGTACAACAAGGGAAGCGGTGACATACCTCCTCGTGGATTCAATCCTGAATTACCCTACTACTACAAGGGAGGGGATTCTTGTATTATTTGTTTGGGACAGGGAGTTAGCCTAGTTGTGCATTATTTTATTTAGTTTATTTGAATCTCATACTACCACCCTGCCTTTGAACAAACACCTCCCCCTAATCAAAATTCCTCATGCCAATCCTTTCTAGGAAGAACTTATGTTTAGCTGAACTGAGAGACTTAGTGAACATATCAACATTTAATTGGTCATTAGTTGCACAAAACCTTAGCACAACCCTATCCTTTGCCACCAGCTCTTGGAATGGAGTGATGTTGCACATCAATGTGCTTTGTTCTGGCATAAAAGTCTGGGTTCTTAGTCATTACTATGGCTGACTTATTGTCACACCACACCTCCACAACTCCACTCTGCTTGCATCTAAAATCATGCATCAGCTTCTCCAACCATAAAGCTTGTCTTGCAGCTGCACTTGCTACTACATACTCTGCCTTTGAGGAATACAAAGAAACTGTGTCTTTCTTCTTTGAGCTTTATGTGACAGCTCTACAACCAAATCCAAACACTGAGCCTAATTTGCTCTTCCTATCATCAATGCACCCTGCCCAGTCACTTTTTGTATGTCCTTGAAGCTTGAAATCTTTGACTTTTTCATACCAAATTCCAAGCTTTAGAGTGCCAGCAACATACCTTACTATTCTCTTGACAGCTCCTAGATGTTGCTTCTTTGGTTCATGCATATATCTCGAGACAAAACTCACACAAAATGCTATGTCAGGCCTAGTGTGTGTAAGATAATTTAGACCCCCAACTAGGCTCCTGTACACCTTCTCATCTGCTCTCCCTGTGCCATCAGTTCTTTGTAACCTCTAATTCATGTTCATATGGGTCTGAGAAATCTCACACTTCTCCATCCCATACTTCTTTAGCAACTCCCTGGAATACTTCTCTTTACACAAGAAAATGCCATATGTTTCTTGCTTCACTTCTAACCCAAGGAAGTACTGTAGCAAATTCAAATCAGTCATCCCAAACTTACTCATCATGGCTCCTTTGAATTGATCAAGCATCCCCTGTGAGTTACTAAAGTAAATAATGTCGTCTATATATAGACAGGCCATAATAAACTTACCCGTCGGATCTTCTCTAAACATACAAAGTTGGCTCATTCTCACTTCTCTTAAACTGATTCTTCAAAAAGAAATCATCAATTTTGCTGTACCAAGCCCTTGGAGCTTGCTTCAGTCCATATAATGCCTTCCTCAATCTATACACCGTACTTTATTCACCACTTTTGACAAACCCCAGAGGCTATTCTACAAAGACTTCCTCTTCCAGTTCACCATTCAAGAAGGCTGACTTCACATCAAGTTGAAAGATGGGCAATCTCCAAGGGAAGAGCATCAAGGGAGCTATGGAGCATAACATTGAAGACATAAGAATAATCGAGCTACCGGAAAAGCGGCGCTCGCCGTTATTTCACCGGCGCTCACCGATCTTGCGCGATCAGAAGATTCGATTTGTCCAATGATCTTTCTATTAGTTTATTATTATTTTATTTCCTAGGGTTTTCCTATGATGGTACTTTAGGGTTTTTACAGACCATATTCATAGTGTGATTGCGTGGTTGAACGTGTGGGAGAGAGAAAGACAATTAGGTTTACGGTGATTATGAGTTGCAAAACTTATAGTTTCGCATGCAATTTGAAGACATGGTTGGATGAATTGTGAGGATTTGATTTCTTATTAGTTATTCTTTGGTTATTTATCATCCTTGTTCTATATTACTTGATATTTTCATATGTTCTTTCTTTGAATGATCATCTAGATAGAAACGGCAATTCTGCCAGCGATTTCTATCTTTAGATTGGTTTCTTTGTAGAAAGCAGGGAAATTGATTACGTAAGTATAGATTATTCTCCAGGATGATAACTAATATTGCTATTAGGTCATGCACTTAGGTAAACTAATTCTAATCTTGTAATGTTACTTGAGTAAGTGATTTCTCTTGCGAGTGATCTACAAAAGCCAAGTCGGGCATAACTTTAGGAATACTAATGAAATCAATCCGAGGACCATAAATTCTAAATCATTGTTGAGATTGGTAGGTGAAGCATTTTCCATCATTATTATCAATATACAATTATTATTTCTTTGCATCTTTAGTGTATTTCAATTGCATACTACAATCTTATTTCCTTTAGTTTAGAGAGTCTTCTTAAGAACTACAAATCAGTCCTCTCTGTGGGATCGACTCCTTACTTGTCACTAATCTTTTTTTTAACATTGAGTTAGGATATTGTGTATTTGGGGGACCAGGACCAATGACACATTTACACCTGGTAAAAACAGCCCACCAAATCTTGGCGTCGTTGCCGAGGAAGTCTAGTATTCGTGTTCTTTTGTTGATTTTCTTTTATTTATCTTTTATTTATTTCAGTTTATTTTTATTTCTCATTTTATTTTAGGTTTGACCTACTCTATATAGTCCAGACCCGTTCTACTAATTCATCATCTTTGTCTTTTGATCCCGAGATTGAAAGGTCTCAATCCATGTTGAGAAGGAAACTTGATTTTAAGCACGTAGAGAAGATGGATGACAATAACAACAATGAAGGAAACGTTGAAAATCCGCCAAGAAGAACCTTGAGAAGCTTAACTAAACCAAATCTGAATGCACAATCCCTTGCAATCAGGCTTCATGCTCTCCCTGAAGGTTCTATATTTGAGTATAAATCCAATTGGTCTAATGCTTTACCTACTTTTCATGGCAGGTCTGGAGAAGAGCCAAACAAACATCTCACAGAGTTTGCTAGCATATGCGATAGACCAATTGTAGGTCTGGAGAAGGCCTGATGGATGACCAATGGATGCTTAGAGTGTTTCCCTTTACTCTGAAAGATACAACGAGTGATTGGCTATTTTATCTTCCCCCCGAAAGCATCACTACTTGGGTTGGAATGAAGAAGGCTTTCCTTCAGAAGTACTTTCCTGCTACTCGCCTCAGCAAACTCAAGAAGAAGCTGTCTAGTATTGAGCAATCATCTACCACTAGTACAAAATGTATATTATAAGACGCCACATAAACAACGGTTTCTATAAAGATGGTGTCTATGTTGAAAAAAAAAATCAGAGATTTTTGGGACGGACAACGGTTATAAATTTAACTTTTGTCTTTGGGTGTGTTTGTATTTATAAAGACAACAGGTATTTAGAAAACCGTTGTTATATATACAGAAGACTTCTCAAAGAAAACGGTTCATAAAACCGTTGTGTAAGGCCGATTATAATCGTTGTCTATTAGGTTATAAAGACAACGAATATTTAAAAAACTGTTGTTATATATGTAGAAGACGTCTCAAAGATAACGGTTATTAAAACCGTTGTCTAAGGCCAAATAAAATCGTGTTTGGTAAATTTAAAAGACAATGGATATTTAAACAACCGTTGTTATATATACAAAAGATTTCTCAAAGAAAACGGTTCTTAAAAACCGTTGTGTAAGGCCGATTAGAATCGTTGTCTATTACATTATAATGACAACGAATATATATAGAAGATGTTTTAAAGAAAAAGATTATTATCACCGTTATCTAAGGCTGAACGAAATCAGCTTTTAGCAAGTTTGAAAGACAACAGATATTTAAAGAACCGTTGTTATATATACAAAATACTTCTCAAAGAAAACGGTTTATAAAACCGTTGTGTAAGGCCGATTAGAATCGTTGTCTATTACGTTATAAAGACAACGAATATTTAAAAAACCATTGTTATATATAGAAGACGTCTCAAAGAAAATAGTTATTAAAACCGTTGTCCAAGGTTGAATAAAATCGCATTTAATAAATTGAAAAGGCATCGGGTATTTATACAACCGTTGTTATATATACAAAAGACTTCTCAAGCCTAAACACATTTGAAAGGGAGTGAAAACACATTATTCCCCTTGAGTGGTTGGATTCTAGTTGCTTTGCCTAAGGTTATCTAAATATATATGATGATGGTTCAATGCTTGTTCTTATTTGGACTATGCTAAATTGATGTTGCTTTTGACTAAGGCGAAGACTTGAAGGCATGTTAAGGGTTTTGGTCATAGTTTGGTTATTGCTTGAGGACAAGCAAGTCTAAGTATGCGGTGTTTTGATGTATGCATTTTTAGTCATATTTTGCATCATGTTTTCATCTCATTTAAGTCATTTTATTTACTTTTGTGTTGGGAAAGTGTGTCGTTTGTGTTAGTTTTCATATTATTCAAGATATGGAGTCTACACAAGCTTTGGTGGTGTTTTTGTAGGTTTTGAAGCTGATTTGAAGGAGTTTGGACGCACTTTAGAGCTTAATGAAAAATCATGAAGGCAATGGAGATGCCAAGCAAAAGCAAAAAGTGGTGCAGCTGGAGAAAAGTATTATTTTCGCCATCCATCACTTCGATTCAAGTTCTGCAGCCATCATGAGAGTTGTAGTCCTTGAAAAGAGCTTTCCAACGCATATTCATATGCATCAATCGGATAAACGAGGACTCAAGAAAGTGCGTTTGAAGTCAGAGTCGAAAAGCTGGAGAAAAACAGAAGTTACTGCATTCAAACAGACCCTCGGCCCCGACACCTCAGACCTCGGCGCCGAGGTATCTGCGCACCATGAGAAGTTTTTGCGGGCTGATTTTATTACTTAATGGGCTTTTTGATTAGGATTTTCATCTGAATTTCTTTTAGGATCTTTTAGTTAGATAGACTTGGGATATGTTATCCTTCCTTGGACAGATTTAATTATTTTCCTAAGATAAAGTCTCTTTTCCTTAGAGATTAAGTCTTAAGTTTTATCTTTTAAATAAAGCCAATTAGAGGCTAATTAACACACGCTACACAGCTGAGTTTGACAACAGAAAAAAGGCACGTTTAGAGCTTAGGGTTGAAGAATATTGAAGGAGACTTTGAGGTTTGGTTTTATGCAATTTGAGATTATGAATTCTTCCATTGTTTTTTGTCTTTCTTTGCAATGAGTGAGTAGTTCTCCTCTCTTCTAGGGTTAGGGTGAACCCAACAATAAGCATGTGTGTGAATGAATGAATCTATACTTATGTGATGTTTTTATCTACTTCTACCTATGTACTTCACCCTTGATGATAATCTGGGGAATTCATTGTTACAATGTAATTGACCAAAGGAGATTGTTAAATTTGATAGTAATTAGGGATTTTTGATGAAAGTTAAAAAGACCTAATTAAGAAAAGGTATAATCAAATAAGTCTCTTATGCAAAAGTGAATTGATTTGTTTGATTGAGATAAAAGCATATTTCTCATATGATTCATTACATTATACATGTGTTTATTGTTGTGGTAAGGCCCTAATCTTGGAAGTTCTTTCTCATATATTGCATTCGTGTTAGTTACTTGTTACTTAATTAGTGTGTTTTTCCCTGTTTCACAGCCGCTACTTGTGTCTTTATTTCCCCTATTTTCGACCATTAAAACAACTAGGATAGAATCGCTGACATACTCCCTTGGATCGACCTTGATTTCCACTACACTATAGAGGGATTCGAGCATAAATTTATTTGATTAGAGTGAGCATAAACATCGATCTCCCATCACGTCACGTCAATATTATCTATGTATGGTTTCCGAATATTATTATACATATGTTATACGAACCATACAGCAAAGATTTCGAAGAAATCTCCTTCCTTAAAGCTGAAAGATATGAAGATCAAATCAGGTGGATGATGGCTTCACAGTTTCCCAAAATAGAAGATTGCGAAGATCCTTCCTAAGCCATGATCTTAAGTAGCCGTTGGGTGAAGATTCTTGGCGCCGATTTGATCAAGATTAAAAGGAGATAAAGAAGAAAGAAGAAAGAGAAGTTGAACACGGACGATCATTGAACTACATCGCACACTTAGCCCTCAAGTCAATCTTTCTTCTACGTGTACTCTCTGCTAGGTGTTAAGTGTTTTATCTTTTGTTTCAAAGCATTTGAGAGTTACACAGTGAGCTTATAGGATATATTCTGAGAGAGTGTTATACTCGAGAGTTTATAACTCAGGAAGTGTGCACTAGGTTATTGATTCACGAGTGTAAGAGGATTGTACTAGATAGCTGAGAGAGGTGGGGCTCTTCTAGATTGGTCTAGGACTCCAAGGGAACGAGAGTTGACTAGATTGCAATTGTATAGGAGAGAGGCTTCTCGGTGAGCTATTATGATCCTATGTTTTGTGAATCAATAAAGCCTGTTGAATCCTAGGGTTGTGGAAGAACCCTAGGCGGGGACTAAGCCTTAAAGGAGCCAAACCTCGTTAACAATTCATCGTGTTCTTTACTTATTTCTTTACCATTATTTCCGCACTTGTTTCGAACTGTATAACTTTGTTGTGCTCCAGGTATCCCAATCGAAAGAATTGAGTTTACTCCCAGAGGTTTGGAAAGCGTTTCAAAAGTCTTGAGATTGTCAGCGAAAAGTTGGCATACGCTATTCAACCCCCCTTCTAGAGTATCTTTATTCTACATCGTTATACATTATCGAACCTTCAATTGGTATCAGAGCCTTACTCACTGCTTTTGATCTAACAATCTTGTGAGTTTTGATCATGTCTGGTGAAGCAAGCGGAGGATTTGCACAAGGGAGGTCTACCAATAGACCACCGCTCTTTCTGGGAAACAACTTTGTCCACTGGAGGTCCTTGATGAAAATGTTCATTATAGATCAAGATCTGGAAATTTGGAACATTATAGAGAATGGTCCAAAGATTCCTGAGAAAGAAGGACCAAATGGAAGCAGAGTCGCGAAGACTGAGGACGAATACATCCAAGCGGATCTTGAACTCGTTTCCAAGAACTATAAGGCCATTAACTTACTATATTGTGGTCTTAGTACTAATGAGTTTAATCGTATTTCATCTTGTAGGTCGGCTAAAGAGATTTGGGACAAGTTAGTTGTCACCTACGAAGGAACAAGTCAAGTGAAGGACACCAAGATCAGTATCTTCCTTCGAAAGTATGAACTTTTCAAAATGAAGCCTTATGAGTCTATCAAGGCAATGTTCACATGATTCACGGAAATCACGAACAACCTTGACTCTCTCGGCAGGACCTTTGAAAATGTTGAGAAAGTAAGGAAGATATTGAGGTGCCTCCCAAAAGACAAATGGGGCCCTAAAGTGACAGCCATAGAGGAAGCCCAAAATCTCACCACTCTACCCCTTGATGAATTGCTTGGGAAGTTGATCACACATGAGAAGATTCTCAATGAAGACGATGGAGAAATCCCAACAAGCATTAAGAACTTGACACTCAAGTCTAAGAAGGATGAGCCTAAAGATGTGTCTGATTCTGAAGATGAGGATGATGATGAGGATGATCCCTTTGCTCTCATTACAAGGGGTCTTTCTCGATCCTCAAGATGAAGAAGCAATTCAACAACAACGATGGATCAGAGTCTTCTAAATTTCGAGGTAAGTCTCCATACAACAAATATGACAAGAAGACTAAACCTTTGTCTTGTTTTGAATGTGGTGAAACAGACCATCTAGTGAAAGATTTCCCTCAAAAGAAGAAGAGCCAGGTCAAGAAAGGTGATAGATGGAAAAAGAAAGCCATGGTGGCAGCTTGGAGTGATTCTGACTCAGGTGACTCAAATTTAGATGATGAGAAGGCCAACATTTGTCTCATGGCCTCAGGAGATGAATCCCACGATGAGCAACTTGAGGTAACTGTAAGAGAACTTATGGCAAGTCCAAAAGAGGTACTATCGAAATTCCTTTCTAGTATGATTTCCAATGAAGAGAAGCTTATTGCCCAAACTAACACTCTTATTAAGAAAACCGTGGACCAGGAAAGAACTATTGAGGAACTGTCAATGAGGGTTAAAAGTCTTGAAACCTCTTATTCGGGTCTTGGCATTAAAGTCAAGACTCTTGACTCAGAGAAATCTGAACTCAAGCAAGATCTCTCGTCTCTAAGAAGTGAACATCATGACTTAGAGAGCGAGAAGATCTCCCTGAATAAGAAGATTCAAGACCAGCAGACAGCCCTCATAAGTTTTACCAAGTCCAAAGGCACTCTTGATAGGATGTTGGGTGAGCAACAAAGTTCTCTAAACAGAAGTGGTATTGGTTACAACCCGAGGTTTTTAAAGAAGCAACACATTACCACTTTTGTAAAGGTAAAAGGAAGCAGAACCTCTCCTATATGTCACCACTGTGCAAGAAAGGGACATGTAAGAGAGACCTGCCCCTATAGAAGAAAGGATCCTCATATTATTCGCAATACATTTCCTGTTCACTTGAGAAAAGAACGGATAACGCAAGTTTGGGTCCCCAAAGGCACTATTTTACCAAATATGGTTTATCCCAATAAAGGATTTAATTTGCTTATTGGTCTAGCCACAAAGGTTGATTTTTGTTTTGCAGGACATCACCAAGGTGAAAGAGCAAAAATGAATTATTGATAGTGGATGCTCTAGACATATGAGTGGGAAGAGGTCTCTCTTCCATGAACTAAAGAAGCAATCCACTGGAACAATCACGCTTGGTGACAAAGGAAAGTGTGACATCGTTGGTATCGGTAGTGTTGGGATTGATCCTAACCATAGTATTAAAAATGTCTACCTTGTTGATGGTTTGAAGTATAATTTGCTTAGTGTTTCTCAACTATGTGATAATGGTAATGATGTTGGATTTAAAAAGAAAAAATGTTTAGTGCACAGAGAAGATACAGGTGAAATAGTTCTAATTGCCTATCGTTATAACAACATCTATGCCGTGAATGCTGAGCAAGTGGCACAAGGAAGCTTAACCGGCCTAAAGGCTTTGACGGACGATCCAAAGCTCTGGCACAGGAGACTCGGTCATGTAAGCCCACATACACTACAAAAGCTTGTGTCCAAAGGGCTTGTAAGAGGACTACCTGAGATGGACTTCAAAGGTATTGAGATGTGCAAAGCATGCACACGAGGTAAACAAACACGCAGCTCTTTCAACCCCAAAAAGGTTGTAAGTACTTCTAGACCCCTTGAACTTTTACATATGGATTTATGTGGTCCTATGCGAGTCAAATCTCCCAATGGTAAAAAGTACATGCTTGTTGTTGTTGATGATTTTTCGAGATATACTTGGGTGGCATTTTTAGAAGAAAAATCAGAGGCTTTATTTGAGATTCAAAACTTTGTAAGGAGTTACAAACTTTAAGAAACGAGCCCATAGTGTCAATTCGAAGTGATCATGGTAGGGAGTTTGATCAACTTCAGTTTGATTTATTTTGTGCTAAATATGGCATCTCCCATAATTTTTCTGCTCCTAGGACACCTCAACAGAATGGGGTTGTGGAACGAAAGAATCGAACCCTAGAGGACATGGCCAGGACTATGTTTTTAGAAAATGCACTTCTTAAAACCTATTGGGCTGAAGCTGTTAACACAGCTAACTATATTTTGAATCGTTGTCTTATTCGTTCCATCTTAAAGAAAACTCCTTATGAACTTTTCAAAGGCCGCAAACCCCTTATATCGTATTTCAAACCCTTTGGCTGTACTTGTTTTGTTCATAACAATGGAAAAGATAACCTTGGAAAATTTGATGCGCGTAGTGATGAAGGTATATTTCTTGGCTACTCCACAAGTGGCAAAACATATAGAATCTTCAACAAAAGGACCAAGATGGTTGAGGAAAGTATTCATGTTATATTTGATGAATGCAATGACGGTTCTTTAACTGAAAGTGTTGCAGATTTAGATCTTAACAGCCATACAGAGAATGAGGATGGTGATGATATTGCTACTAAGAATACAAAGAAGAGGAACATGCAGGATCAGATTCTTAACACTGAGGAGTTGGGTCAAGGTCTTGAAGCTCAATCCAAAGCTATTGAGACGTCAGATACTACAATAACTGAGCACAATGTATCCATGGAGTCAGATGGACCTCAAACAAATCATGTTGATCTGACGAACCAGGGAGCTGAGACTAGCAAGAGAAAGTTCAAATACTCCTCGTCACACCCATTACAGGATATCATCTCTGACCCTACATCTAGTGTTCAAACTCGTTCTAAACTTAAAAATCTCTGTGCTTTTCACGCTTTTGTTTCACTTGTAGAACCAAAGAAGGTGGATGAGGCCCTTCAAGAGCCAGACTGGATCATTGCTATGCAAAGTGAGCTTAACGAATTTGAAAGGAACAAAGTCTAGACCTTGAAGCCTAAGCCAAAGCATCAATCAGTCATTGGCACACGTTGGGTATTTCGAAACAAGCTAGATGAAAATGGTAAGGTCGTGAGGAACAAAGCAAGGCTTGTTGCTCAAGGCTACAATCAAGAGGAAGGTATAGACTACGAGGAGACTTTTGCTCCCGTAGCTAGGCTTGAAGCCATTCGCATTTTATTAGCATTTGCATCTTTTATGGGCATAAAACTATATCAAATGGATGTCAAGTGTGCATTTCTTAATGGTTTCTTAGAAGAAGAAGTTTATGTGGCTCAACCCCCAGGTTTTGAAATGTGGAATTTACTAATCATGTTTACAAACTAGACAAAGCGCTTTATGGTTTGAAACAAGCCCCAAGAGCTTGGTATGAGCGCTTGTCAAAATATCTTTTAGAAAATGATTTTAAAAGGGGGTTGATCGACAAGACTCTTTTCATCAAGCCCAAAGGAAAGGACATATTGGTTATCCAAATATATGCTGATGATATATTGTTTGGGGCTACTAACACATCTTTGTGCAAGGAATTTTTCGATATAATGTGCAGTGAATTTGAGATGAGCTTAATGGGAGAACTCAACTTCTTTTTGGGGTTGCAAGTTCATCAATCTAAGAGAGGGATCTTTGTCAACCAAAGCAAGTATACTAAGGATCTCTTGAAGAAGTTTAAGATGGATCAATCTAAAGCAGCCAAGACACCCATGAGCTCAACGTTGTCCTTAGATCAAGACAAGAACGGGAAGAGTGTCAATCAAAAGGAGTATCGAGGGATGATTGGATCTTTATTATATCTTACTGCTAGTAGACCTGACATCATGTTTAGTGTTTGCATGTGTGCTAGGTTTCAAGCTGACCCTAAAGAGTCTCACCTCGTGGCTGTGAAGAGGATCTTTCGATATCGAAATGGCACCAAGGAGCTTGGCTTGTGGTACCCGAAGCAAAGAGATTTTACACTAATTGGGTATTCTGATGCAGACTTTGTAGGCTATAAGGTGGATAGGAAGAGCACGTCGGGATGTTGCCAATTCTTAGGGGCATCCTTGATTAGTTGGCACTCAAAGAAACAAAACTCAGTTGCTCTTTCCACTGCCGAAGCTGAATACATAGCCGCTGGAGCATGCTGCTCCCAAATTTTTTGGATTGCTCAACAAATGAGAGATCTTGGCATTAACCTCAAAAACATTCCCATTAAGTGTGATAACACAAGTGCCATCTCCATTACAAAGAATCCCGTTCAGCATTCAAGGACCAAACATATTGATGTGAGGCATCATTTCATTAGAGACCATGTCGAAAAAGGTGATGTGTCAATATCATTTATATCAACTGATTATCAATGGGATGACATTTTTACTAAGCCTTTGGCAGAGGACAGGTTCACCTTCATTAGACGTGAAATCGGAATGCTTAACAGGGATGCACTTTCGTAGGGGGAGTTTTCCCTTTACGAAAGAAAACTTCTACTCAGTGTCAAGACCTTTGAACCTCATTTCAAAGGTTGTGAACTGAACAGTAGAGCATATATAACGGATCATATATTTGGTTGGTATCTTTTTAGATATTTGATCAAATATTTTTTAAAAGGAAGTTTAAATATCTTTACTTCATTGTTACCTTCTGGAAAATCTTTTTATTTGCATGTTATCTGATTATATTTTTATTTATGGAAATTTTTTAAATCGGATAAACATCTTGCCTTAACCATTAAGATTCAAATGGCACTTTGTTCAAATTTTGAATTTGTTTTAGTAAAACTGATTTTGAAAATATGGCAGTGATATGATGAGTTAAGAGTTATTACCTTGGGAAACTACCATCTTGACCCATCAACTTACTTCACCCGCTCCCTTTTTAAACCACACAATCTTTACCCCTACTATTCACATCTTCAGAGCCTACCGTTTCTCTCTCTATTCTCTCTGACCTTTAGACCATCTTCTTCATCCTTTCTCTCTGAAATTTTTACCGTTCATATCCATGGCACCAAAATCCAAGAAAACCTCCACCCCCAAAAGACTTGGCGCTACCTCCAAAGGTCGTCAAACCCCCCTCGTGTCTTCCCCTCAACCTGAACCTACCCCTGAGACCATTGTCCCGAGCATCGTCCTTGAGAGAACCCTTGCCGAAATCAAGCAGTCCACGAAGCGCCAGAAAAAGACGCCCCTCAGTACGAATCTTAAGGGAAAGAAAAAGGTCATTGCTGAGGAAGAGGAGGAAGAGGAAGATGTTCAAGAGATTCTAGAGAGAGATGCTGAAAAAGAGGCCGAGGAAGAGGCCCAGAAAAAGAAAGAGGCCGAGGAAGAGGCCTAGAGAGAAGCGGTGAAGGAGGTTCCAGCAGGAGAGGAACCAAAGGAAGAGGAAGCTGAGGAGGTCGACGAGGTTGATGATGACGAGGAGGCCGAGGGAGATGAGGCTGAGGAGTCTGTTGAGGGCTCGGGGTCTGAGGAAGAAGAGGAAGAGGAGCCGGAACCTGTTCCCTCTCCTACTCCTCCTCCTCCTCCCCCGTCCCCGAAGAAGCGCAAGGTCGCTAAAGCCAAGACGTCTCCACCTCCAAAGCGCTCCAGGAAAGTCACTCCCAAAAGATTTGAAGCGTCCGTCAAGTCGACCGCTCCAACAAAAGCCCGAAGAAAGAATGATGAGCCTGCCGTCGATCCCCCTGCACTTATCCAGGTAAACCAATCCTTACCCTCCTCCTGGTTTGAGAATGTTGAGATGGCTAGCAAATGGGTAGACGAGTTCAAAACTCGTAGGATTTGTTGTTCTGATTTTATTGACTTTAACTTTTTAGAGGCTTTGAACCTACCCTACATCTCCCTTCTCAAACAAACCCCAGCATGGACCCTGCTGAACTTTGAATCTGTGTACTACCCCCAACTCACCCGTCTCTTCTACATAAACCTCAAAGCCAAGCACACAGATGAAGGCTGGACTCTGGAGTCAGTCGTCAAAGGGGTTAGAATCATGTTCAACTCCCTTGACTTCGCTGAACTCCTTGGTCTTCCCAAACCAAGTCCACCCTCTCCTCAAACCCCCACAAAAGACCAGTGTGTTACTCTTGCCCGTGCCAAATACCTGCTCCCCGAAGCATCAAGTAGCACCTCCAAACAACTCACCCACTCCTCCCTAACACTTGAAGCCAAAATCATCTTTAACATTATTATGAGATGTCTTTTACCCCGAATCTACTCTGGCTCCCTCCTCACTGACAATGCTATGGTCCTCCTTTATCGCATATTGAATGGCCATGATCTTGATCTGGCCAATACCATTTTAGGATCCATTGCTCACACCCGAAAACCCAGAAAAGGAACTCCCCTCCCATTCGCAAACCTCTTGACCCGTGTCTTCAAAGCTTCTAAAATTGATTTTGAAAATGAAGAACAACAACATCATACGGGAAAATTTGACTCCAAGAGCTTTGAGAAGATCGGCATAACTCAGACCCCTCAAGGGACTTGGATCCTTGCCTCTTCTTCTTCAAAAACTCTCCCCACTAGCTCTGCCATCGATGAATGCATGGATAACCTGGAGTTGGGTTTGGAGGAAGTTCGCCTGGACGTCAAGGAGTTGCGCCACGAGTTACCGGTTGAAATGAGGGAGCTGGCCAAGCAGTTAAACGAGTTGAAGATGCTGATCAAGGATGGTGCTCAAGACGATGAACCCTGAACCCCTATCATGACCCTTGATCTAACTCTCTAACACTGCTGACCCTGTTTTTAAAACTTTTGGTGACTGTTATCATACTCCTCCCTTTGTTGAAAGACAAAAAGGGGGAGCTTTGTTAGACTTTTGGTGACTTTAAACTTGGTTAGACTTTAAACCATTTTGAAGTAAAGGGTCTTGGAAGACATTATTTTGCCTTATTTTGTTGGATGCGTTCGTCACTGGTTTTGAACTTATATGATCCTACATTTGTCTAACCCCTGCAAGTACTTAGTCCGATTTTTTATATGATATATCTGCTTGACTAAGTTACAGGGATGCACAGGTTTTGTCTTTCATCAAGGGGGAGATTGATAACTCCACTCCCTTGATGAAAATCGGAACTGTTTTCAAAGGCATTGACACAAAGCTTGTGTCAAAGCTCTTTAAGCCAAAGCTGTATTGATGAAATTCAAAACCTGTATTTTTAGTTATTATCTTATATATATTATCTATGTATGGTTTTCGAATATTATTATACATATGTTATACTAACCAAACAACAAAGATTTCGAAGAAATCTCCTTCCTTAAAGCTGAAAGATATGAAGATCAAATCAGGTGGATGATGGCTTCGCAGTTGCCCAAAATAGAAGATTGCGAAGATCCTTCCTAAGCCATGATCTCAAGTAGCCGTTGGGTGAAGATTCTTGGGGCCGATTTGATCAAGATTAAAAGGAGATGAAGAAGAAAGAAGAAAGAGAAGTTGAACACGGACGATCATTGAACTACATCGCACACTCAGCCCTCAAGTCAATCTTTCTTCTACGTGTACTCTCTGCTAGGTGTTAAGTGTTTTGTCTTTTGTTTCAAAGAATTTGAGAGTTACACAGTGAGCTTATAGGATATATTCTGAGAGAGTGTTATACTCGAGAGTTTATAACTCAGGAAGTGTGCACTAGGTTATTGATTCACGAGTGTAAGAGGATTGTACTAGATAGCTGAGAGAGGCGGGGCTCTTCTAGATTGGTCTAGGACTCCAAGGGAACGAGAGTTGACTAGATTGCAATTGTATAGGAGAGAGGCTTCTCGGTGAGCTATTAGGATCCTATGTTTTGTGAATCAATAAAGCCTGTTGAATCCTAGGGTTGTGGAAAAACCCTAGGCGGGGACTAAGCCTTAAAGGAGCCGAACCTCGTTAACAATTCAACGTGTTCTTTACTTATTGCTTTATCATTATTTCCGCACTTGTTTCGAACTGTATAACGTTGTTGTGCTTCAGGTATCCCAATCGAAAGAATTGAGTTTACTCCCAGAGGTTTGGAAAGCATTTCAAAAGTCTTGAGATTGTCCGCGAAAAGTTGGCATACTCTATTCAACCCCCCCCCCCCCCTCTAGAGTATCTTTATTCTACTTTGTTATACATTATCGAACCTTCAGAAGACAAGAAGCTCAGAAACCGCGTCATATAAGTTCTGAGACTCTCAAGGGAGGTGCCTTGAGAGATTCGATGATGATGGTAAGAAATCAAGGAAAATTCATGCGACAAATGGCTTAAGAGCTACAAGAACTCAAATTGAGGAATCGGAGAAAGGATTTGTTGGGAGATTCTTTCGAAGACAACTTTATGGCTATGGTTCTTGGAGGTAAGGAAGCTAATTTTTCCAATGAAAATTTAGAAGAAAGGCTGAAGGGGATGATGGCCATGGGTGATGAAACTTGTGGGATCTCGGAATGCGCAACACCGCCTGACGGCGCCCGCCGCCTCCAAACACGGCGCCCGCCGCCCTTGACAGTGAGCGATTCGATTTCTGACGTTGATCCAACCATGGAGAAATCATCGGAGGAGTGGTCTTCTGAGGTTCTAAAACCTGTACCACCCCTCCCTCATGCCTCAAATCTTGATCGTAAGTGGGAAAATGAGAAAGAACTATTCGACACTTTCACTAAGTGTCAGGTAAACATTCCTCTCCTTAATCTAGTTGAATTTGTTCCTCGTTATGCAAAAGGCTCGTCAATTGGTTCCAGGATAGGTCCGCGATCAGAACGTCGCATAAACCTGCAAAATAAGCTTAGAAAAAGATCGTGATTAACTTATGGTTGATGATTTGATTTTCCCTGCTGATTTCTTTGTGATTGATATGGGACTTGGTATACGCGAGACACCTACCATATTAGGTAGACCTTTCTTGTGAACTACAAAAGCGAAAATTGATTGTTTTGCTGGATCTTTAACTATGGAAGTTGATGGGGAAAAAGCTGAATATTTGATCCATGATGGGAAATCTGCTGCATATTCTCTGAATCTGGTTGATGTTGTTGATATTTTCACTAAGGATATCATGAGTATTGATCGTTCTGACCAGCTATAGGTTGTTTTGGACTCCCCTTTGGGAGAATTATGTTGTGATTATGCTTTGCCTAACAACCTGCAGGAATTGTCTGTGGCTATGGATGCCAATTCGGACAATTGGTCCCATTTCTATAGAACTGAACCATTGGATCCTCCTTGTGAGAAACTTTTTCCATCTGTCATTCAGGCGCCTGATGTTGAATTGAAACCCCTCCCTGATCATTTGAAGTATGCATTTTTGGGAGAGGGTAACACACTTCCTGTGATTATTTCTAACAAGCTTACTTTTTGGGAGAGGGTAACACACTTCCTGTGATTATTTCTAACAAGCTTACTTTTGACCAGGAACAAAGGTTGGTGGACCATTGCTAACATCAAAGGAATCAGTCCAACATTGTGTATGCATCGCATACTCATGGAGGATGGTGCAAAGCCGACAAGACAACGTCAACGACGGTTTAATCTATCGATGATGGAGGTCATAAAAAAGGAGGTCTTGAAGCTCCTTCAGGGAGGTATGATCTACCCTATTTCTGATAGTCAATGGGTGAGTCCGACGCAAGTGGTCCCTAAGAAGGGAGGTATCACAATCTTTGAGAATCAGGAAGGTGAGATGGTACCTATGAGGATACAAACTCGTTGGAGAGTTTGCATTGACTATCGCAAACTCAATGCTGCGACATGTAAGGACCACTTTCCTTTGCTTTTCATTGATCAAATGCTTGAACGCCTTGCCAACCGGTCCTATTATTACTTTTTGGATGGTTATTCTGGTTATTTTCAAATTCCTATTGCATCCGAGGACCAGGAGAAAACCACTTTTACATGTCCTTTTGGTACTTTTGCTTACAGTAGAATGCCCTTTGGATTATGTAATGTGCCTGGTACATTTCAAAGATGCATGATGAGTATATTTTCTAAATATGTTGATCTAGCATTTCATTGAAGTGTTTATCACTAGTGCTTAAGAGGTGTGTTGAAACCAATTTAGTCTTAAACTCTGAAAAGTGCAATTTTAGGGTTGAACAGGGGATTGTCCTTGGTCACATTGTGTCCAAGAAGGGCATTGAGGTAGATAAAGCAAAGATAGATCTTATTCAGTCTCTGCTTTATCCTACTAACGTACGTGAGATGCGTTCTTTCTTAGGTCATGCAGGATTTTATCGGAGGTTTATCAAATATTTTTCTAAGATAACCTCCCCATTATGTGAGCTCCTTAAGAAATATGTGTCTTTTCTGTTTGACGATAGTTGTAAGAAAGCTTTTTACGAGTTGAGGAATCAGTTGACTTCAGCACCTATTATTCAGGCTCCTATCTGGACTCTGCCCTTTTAGTTGATGTGCGATGCTAGTGATTATGCTGTTGGGGCTGTTTTGGGACAGAAAGTTGAGAAAGCATCTCATGTGATTTACTATGCTTCTATGAATGGCTCAATGGAATTACACAACTACAGAGAAGGAATTGCTAGCTGTGGTATTTACTTTGGAGAAGTTTCGTCCCTATTTATTGGGTGCCAAGGTAGTGGTTTATAGTGATCATGCGGCACTCTGCTATTTGATGACAAAGAAGGATGCAAAGCGTAGGTTGATTCGATGGATTCTACTTCTGACGGAATTCAATTTGGAAATCAGAGATAAAAAGGGAGCAAAGAACTTGTAGCTGACCACCTAAGTAGGATCTATAAAACTGATGGTGGAGGAGAGCAACTAGAGAGGCTAGGAGAGTTCCCTAATGAAAGATTACTGAGAATTTCGTTATATGATGACTCTGAGCCTGACGACGCCCGCCGCCCTGACAACGGCACCCACCGTTCTGACGGACTGCTGATCTCCGATTTGCTTGATGGAGATAACACTGAGCCACCTGCTTTACTTATGGGTATTGAAACCAAAAAACCTTGATTCGCTGATATTGTTAATTACTTGGTGGCTAGAATCTTCCCTTCTAATTGTCCGAAAGCTAAGAAAGACAAAATTCGGCACGATGCTTGCTACTATGTTTGGGATGACCCTTTCTTGTGGAAGCACTGCGCTGATAGAATTTTTTGTCGATGTCTTCCAGACAATGAGGTAACTTCTGTTTTGATATCCTCTCATTCACATCCAAGTGGTGGACATTTTGGACCACAGAGGACAGCTAAGAAAGTCTTGGAAGAGGGATTCTAGTGGCCTCACATCTTTCGCGATGCTCATGCTTTCTGAAAAACTTGTGATAGATGTCAGCGCACTGAAAAATTTCAGGCAGAAATGAGATGCCACTATCTTCGGTTATGGTGTGTGAGATCTTTGATATTTGGGGTATCGATTTCATCGGACCCTTTCCTAGTTCATTTAGAAATGTCTACATCTTGATGGTTGTTGATTATGGTTGCTAGTTTCTTGAAGAGCTTATTTGCTAGGTTTGGGATGCCCAGGGCTGTTATCAGTGACAAGGGAACCAACTTCTGTGATAAGATTGTCAGCGCTCTTTTGAGAAAGTACAATGTGACTCAGAAGGTCTCCATAGCCTATCATCCTCAAACCAATGGACGGGCAGAATTGTCTAACAGGGAGGTCAAGAGGATTTTAGAGAAGACTGTTGCACCGAATAGTAAAGACTGGAGTGTCAGATTCAAAGATGCTCTATGGGCCTACCGCACTGCTTATCAGACACCCATTGGGATGTCCCCGTTTCATTTAGTTTATGGAAAGCCTTGTCATTTGCCAGTTGAGATCGAGCACAAAGCATTCTGGGTAGTCAAACAAGCCAATATGGATGCATTTGAAGCAGGAGAGTTGAGGAAGCTTTAACTTCAGGAGTTGGAAGAGATTCGTTGGGATGCTTATGAGAATGCTAGGATCTATAAGGACAAAACAAAAGCTTGGCATGACAAACACATTCTGCGAAGAGAATTTCATCCATGAGATAAGGTTATGTTGTATATTTCACGCTTAAAACTTCACCCTAGGAAGCTCAAGTCTAGATGGATGGGTCCTTAAATTGTAGTCCACGTTTACCCCTATGGTGCGGTTGATTTACAAAACCCAATTGATAGTCATAACTTCAAGGTGAATGGTCAAAGGATCAAGAAATATCATGAGGACATCGCTGGACAAGTTATAGACTCCTGGCGAGGGGAGGATCTCCCTGAGGATTAGGATCACTTCATTACGTCTGGCCCAGGACGTAAAACAAAGGCGTTGCTCGGGAGGCAACCCGAGGTAAGTTTCTTTTCTTTTCTTTTATTTGATTTTATTTTATGACATTTGTGTTTCATTAGCATTAGGTTTGTTAGTTTTTGCATTTTGGAGATGTTTGGATTAAGTTGTTAGGTAGGATTTGGACTTTGGAGTCGAAAACGAAGGAGTTTGCATCATTGAGGCCACGATGCCCGCCGTCTCAAAAATCTGGGCCGTGGTTCGTTGGACGTGTGGGGCCCGTTTAATTTTTAAACCCTGTTTTTTTCCCCTTCCTCACTTCATCCCTAACCTCCAAACCCTCCTCCATATTCTTCAACCTTCCAAACCTTCTCCTTCATCACAAATAATTACCTTACATCCAAACCATTGCCTAAATCAGAAACCCGACCACATATTCGAAATCCCCACGCCCCGATCTACAAATATCAACCCTTGTTATTCCCTTTCACCCACCTCCAAAATTCACCAAAATCTTAAACCACCACCTCCGGCCACTTTGTATTCGAAATCGTTCTTCCCAAGGCTTTAGAAACACTTTTTGTGAAGCAAGAAAGGGAAAACGGGCTATTTCCGACGTTGGAGGAGGTACTTTGGTGGAGGCCCGATCGTTCTTCCCGCCCAGAAATCCATGGCGCCCGCTGTTCACAATGGTAAGGGGGGAGGCGGGGGAGGTGTATGTAAAATAGGAGAATAAAATAAAGCACAACTAGACTATCTCCCTGTCCCAAACAAATAATACAAGAATCCCCTCCCTTGTAGTAGTAGGGTAATTCAGGATCGAATCCACGAGGAGGTAGGTCAGCGCTTCCTTTGTTGTACTCACGATCAATGCTTTCGACCTCAGCAGACACTCGATATCGAGTATACTGGTCGATATCGACCTCAGTTCTGGTCGATTTCCTAGCGCAGTTCCTGTAGAAGACAAAACAGCAAGTCGACGTCGAGCAGAGACCTCGATATCGATGTTAGTACTCGATATCGACCCTTAAGGTCGATTTCGATGCTTGTCACAGAAACTGTTTTTGTAACCAATTTGTCGGAAAAGGATCCGAAGAAAATAGAATGGAGAGGGAAGATGAACAGAAACAAAACTAAGACTTTTATGAAGAATTTAATTAATTAAAAAGGCTTCCAAAGTCGGGGTTTTATGCCACAACGATAACAATGCAAGTTTCATGCTAAAGATATGAACTTTTATGTCTTTCCGCCAAATAACTTTCGTTATCAACACTTAGGTGACTAGAGGCTTTCGCATAATTCCTAAGAGTTACTATCCAATTCATGAGTAATTCAAGTTCGCAATACGAGTGGCTTTCGCTTCAATAATGCAAATAATGAATCTCCCTAACTTTCGCGAAGGATCATGCATGTGGTAGAAGACGGAATCGCATAAAAGTCATACCTTTGGTGTACTTACCTCACATTGCTATCGTCGGGCTCACCCCGACCCTAGAAGTGGGTTGACTACTCGCTCCTCATCATGCACATCATCATCATTGTTATTGAAAGAAAGCTACTTTGAATTAAAACTCCGAAAGAAAGTACAACCGAACAAGCCACTCCGCTTTCGCCTTACAACTTCACTCGGCCACTCTCTCTCTCTCTCTCTATTCTCTATTGCAACTTAATTGTCTCTCAAACTGAATTCGGAATTTTCTCCATCATGAAAATTGAATACCTAAACTCAGCCCTATTGGCTTCTATTTGTAGATGTCGATAAGGACTCGAAACCTTATCTTTATTCTCTATGATAACTAAAATAAATAAATAAAAAGTAAAAGCTAAAACTTCATGGTGAAATCAGCCTCCTCATGATAAATCTGATGTTGATGATAGGAAATCTCGACCTTTGGATAGATATTGCAAGCATTGGATATAATTCTATCAAAATCGGAGTCGAATTCCTCTGTTGGCATGGTCGATATCGACCCTTGGACCTCGATATCGACCCCTCCAAAATCTTATCTCGAGCTTCTCCTTCTCCTACTCGACTTCTATCAACTTGGTCGATCTGACAGCATCGATATCGACCTGTATACTCGATATCGACCTCTTCTGTGTCGAGATGCTCTGTTTCCTTCCTGCTCGATTCCTATGTCTCGATGTACTCGATGTCGAGGTCTTCAGTCGATTTCGACCTCTTCAGAAGACTTCGAGTTCTTTTTCCGCTCTTCTGAATTCATCCATTTTCATCCTGTTTTCTGCGAAATCACATGAAAACTCGTGCAAACCCATATATTTGACATTTAAGCATAAACTACTCTATTCCCATGTTTTCCCATTAATGTGCATGTAAAAGACAACAAAATGAATTCATATGTGCATAGAAAATATGGCAATTTGCGCGCACATCAAACACCCCATACTTAAGCTTGCTTGTCCCCAAGCAATACTCTTAATGGTCATTCAGGGGAAGAAAGTAAACCCTCAACATCATAGATTCATTTTTCATATGTCCCTACAATCAATTGCCATCCTCGAGAAGGTACTTATGTCAACCAAGTCCATGCCTGTGCATAAAAGCAATTTCATACTTATAAAGGAGGTAATATGCAAAAAACAATTTTAGCGACATTGCATTAATAATCAAGAGGACTTTCTTCAAGCTTGTGAGAAGTGGATTGGTAAAAGGCTAAAGGTGGGCTAATATTTGGCCATGTGGTGTTAAATCCGGGGAAGTACACTTTCTTTCCAAAATATTCAACATTCCTCCTTCATAATGTCTCACCTTTCACTCATCGTTCAATGCTTTTTTCACTTTAATGCTTTTACCTCTCTAACCTTAGCACTGTCTTCTCGCGAGTCGCAAACATGGGTATCATGAATGGCCCCGGATACTTAGTACTTTGGACTCCTCACCTTTGTGTCCCATCTCGCCGAACTATTATCTCAGCGAGCAGGGTCGACCTACCTTTATCTCCTGAGGTGATCGGATTTTTTCTCGCTCATTTAATTTTCCATATTGTATCATTCCTGCCAATAACTTTATAAATGCACAACTCCATATAACTCCAAAGATGTCATCCATTCAAAAAACTTTGTCCCCGGATAGGGTATAAGGTAAAAAATGGACAATATGTATATGTGGAGCAATAATGATCATAATAAGTCTCATATATGGCTTTGTGAATATGCGTAGGTAAGGCTAGGATATGAACTTTGCTTGTATGGAATTTTTATAAAAAATCCTCCATCATCTTATCATGCATATGTCAAAAGCAACTTCAAATTTTCATCTCCTTCATGATTTTCTCAAAAAATTGCACTTCATTGGGACTTCCCTTAACTAGGCAATCTCATGTTATATCTCTAATGAATCTAATTTTGCATCATAGAGCTCTTTTTTATACTTCCATGACTCTCTCTTTTCCAAAAATTTTGATGGGGGTCAATTTTTTTATGCATTGAAAAAATAAATATGCAACTCTAAACTAAGTATGAATATGCAAATAAGCCTTTCCCCCACCCCATACTTAAAATTTACAGTGTCCTCACTGTATTAGAACTAGGGTTAAGAAGAAGACTTACTAAACCGTCACAAATTTCAGGAGTCGAAGAAGACAACAGGGAAGGTCGATATCGACCCTTTACATCGATATCGATGTCTCTCTTGATTTCTGCTCGGGCTTCAGGGTGATTCGGCCTCGATCACAAACCCTATCCATGTCGACCTTGAGGTCGATTTCGATGTCCGACATCGATTTCGATGCCTTTCTATGTGCTTTTCTCTCTCCTGCAATTTAAAAACTAAACACACAATATGCAAAACAATAAAGTGTCTAAAACCAAAACTAAGTCTTTGTTACAAGCTCTAGATTTTTAAGTCGCTAGGCCGACTTCTTCCTTTGCGCTTTTCAAGGTGGCATCTATAGAGCCCATGTGGCTTGGGCCTCAAATATCACTCCTTTCTTGTCCCGCAGCTGCATTCCCCCGGGATTGATTTGATTCACCGTGAATGGACCTAAGCTCTTATCCTTGAATCTTGTAGGGAACCAATGGTCTTTAGATTTGGCAACATAGACCTTGTCTCCTATCTCATATTGGCTTGAACTATCATCGGATACCCTACATAAACGCACATGCCAAGGCACACCTCTTCCAAATAATGATAAGTCCTTAATTGTAATTAAACAAGAGGAATCCGTACCTTGACTTACCTTCTTCTCAGTCTGTGGCTCAGGTCGATGTCGATGTGCAGAGGTCGATATCGATCCCTGTTGTACACCTGTAGGATCAGTCGATTTGGGGAGCTTTGACTCGATATGATCAGGTCGATTTCGACCCTCAGAGGTCGATATCGAGGTCTCCTCGCCTCTCTTCTCAGCGCTGATGGTGGTCGATTTCGATAGGGTGTGGTCGATATCGACCCTTGACCCCGATTTCGATGCTTCCTCTTTTCCTCCGTCGACCCCATACTTATGACCTGTCACAGAATCTTGAACATTAGTGGTCAATATCGACTTACCTGGGTCGATTTCGTTGTCCTGTTGAGCTCCTTCATTCAAGATTGCTTCAACTTCCTCTACTTGGGCTTCTTTTATGGCTTTTATCTCCATTGGCCCTTGACTTTGCACCATCTTGTTGAAGGAATACTCTATTACTTCGTCACTAATTGTGAGTGAGAGCAATCCTTTCTTCACGCTAATGTTGGCATCGACGGTTGCTAGGAATGGCCTACCTAAAATAATTAGACAAGCAGGGTCCTCCGCTATGTCAACAACTAGGAAATCAGCGGGGACAAAGAATTTGCCTACTTGTACTGGCACATTTGTCACTATCCCAGTTGGAATAACTACGGTATTGTTAGCCATGTATAATCTTGCATCCACGGGCTCCAGAGGACCTATCTTTACCTTGTGCCAAATTGTTAGTGGCATCATGCTAACGCTAGCGCCCAAGTCAACTAAAGCATTAAATTTGAATTGACCTAGACCTATAGCGATAGAAAACTTACCTGGGTCCGCCCGCTTTTGTGGTAGCTCCAACCTGTTTCATTCCTCTGCGATCTCAGAGAGCGATCGCTTCTTCCCCAAGATATCCTTAAGGAACCTTACATAAGATGGCATCTCGTGAAGTGCCTCTATGAATGGTATAGAGACATTAAGCCCTTGGAGCATCTTCACGAACCGTTGGAACTTCTTTTCCGCTGGGTCCTTAGTCACCTTTCTAGTTGGGAATGGCAACACCTTCTTCCTTCCTGCGGCTGTAGTGAGGTCGATATCGGCAGCAGTAGGGTCGATATCGACTGAAAGAGTCGATTTCTGTGGTGACGCAGAATTAGGGTCGACATCGACAGGAGGGTCGACATCGATGTCACCTTGGTCGATATCGACAGGGGGGGTCGATATCGACGTCTGTTCTGGCTCCTTCTCCTCCACTTTTCGCTCGGGCGTTTGTAATTGACGCCCACTCCTTAGGTTTACCGCCGCAATATGACCTGTGGTTTTGCCCTTTTGGTTGGGCACAGTGGATCCAGGGAGTGATCCGGACGCTTTGGGCATTGCTTCCGCCAATTGACTCATTTGATTCTCCATGTTGCGCTTCCAAACGTCGATCTCCCCAAGTCTAGAATTGATGCCCTGCAGCTGAGTATGGACGGAGTTATTGGCTTGTTTGAACTCAGCGTGGTTCCTCCGCATCTCATCAAGGATGATTTGCAGGTCATCTTTCTTAGTCTCCCGCTCTGGGTGCCCTGGTGCCCTATAGGTTGGGGGATCCCTTTGATAGAACCTTTGATCACCCCAATTTTGTTGATTGCCCCCTCCATAGGGGCCTCTCGTCCATTTGACCTCCTCATGTTGTTCCGCCATGGATACTTGTTCAGTATGTGGACAGGCACTGGTGTTATGCCTTATTGAACCACACTCCTGACAAGGTTGATTGTTGCTCAGGAACCTTACTTGCTTTTGAAGGCGGCGTGTTTGATCATTATGGAATTGTTGCCGTACTTCAGGATCTATCTCCCTTGGAGGCTCATATAGTGGCATAGATGGGGCAGGCCTTGCATCATAGGCCGCAGCAGCCCCATAGGTGTTGTCAAAGTTCACAAGCCTCTCAATGGTCTCCCATGCCTCCGTTGGTGTAAGCTCAATGTACCGATAGGAGGTATATGAATTGATCCTCTCCTTATTCGGCGCATCAAGGGCGTTATAAAAAATCTCTTGGATGACATATGGAAGTTGCCCATGCGTCGGGCATGATCTCAGCAAGTCTTTGAAGCGCTCCCACGCCTGTGCTAGGGTTTCACCTGGCTTTTGTTTGAAAGCCGTGATCCTTTGTCGTAGCATCGCCGTTTTAGAAGGTGGGAAGAACTTATTCAAGAATGCATCTTTCACCTTCGCCCATGTCCTTAGCGATCGTGGAGCAAAACTTTCAAGCCATTGTAATGCCTTTCCTGCCAAAGACCATCGAAAAGATTTTAGTCGCACATACTCTAAGTTTACTCCATCAGCAACTATTTCACATAAATCCATAAAAGTAGAGATGTGTTGCAGGGGGCATTCATTATGTCTTCCTTCAAAAGTATTTCTTTTAATCTCAGATAGGAAGTTAATTTTCAGTTCATAATTGGAGTGAGGAATTATAATGGCAGATTCAGGAACATGAAGGGGCGGATGCATGTATTGCATCGCCGTCTGTGGATACTGATTTAGCCGCTCTTGGGCTTGTCTGCGCGCATCCTCCTCCCTATCAGCACGGGCTCGCTCAGCAGCAGCAGCGGCCCTTTCAGCAGCGATTGTAGCATTGTGGTCCTCGATCTCCTTTCTCAACCGCTTTATGATTTCAGCCTACGTCTCGTTGTCAGCCATGATGCGAATTGCTTTGTTGCGAAGATGGTAGAAACGTTCAGGCTCGTCAATTGGTTCCAGGATAGGTCCGCGATCAGAACGTCGCATAAACCTGCAAAATAAGCTTAGAAAAAGATCGTGATTAACTTATGGTTGATGATTTGATTTTCCCTGCTGATTTCTTTGTGATTGATATGGGACTTGGTATACCCGAGACACCTACCATATTAGGTAGACCTTTCTTGTGAACTACAAAAGCGAAAATTGATTGTTTTGCTGGATCTTTAACTATGGAAGTTGATGGGGAAAAAGCTGAATATTTGATCCATGATGGGAAATCTGCTGCATATTCTCTGAATCTGGTTGATGTTGTTGATATTTTCACTAAGGATATCATGAGTATTGATCGTTCTGACCAGCTATAGGTTGTTTTGGACTCCCCTTTGGGAGAATTATGTTGTGATTATGCTTTGCCTAACAACCTGCAGGAATTGTCTGTGGCTTTGGATGCCAATTCGGACAATTGGTCCCATTTCTATAGAACTGAACCATTGGATCCTCCTTGTGAGAAACTTTTTCCATCTGTCATTCAGGCGCCTGATGTTGAATTGAAACCCCTCCCTGATCATTTGAAGTATGCATTTTTGGGAGAGGGTAACACACTTCCTGTGATTATTTCTAACAAGCTTACTTTTTGGGAGAGGGTAACACACTTCCTGTGATTATTTCTAACAAGCTTACTTTTGACCAGGAACAAAGGTTGGTGGACCATTGCTGACATCAAAGGAATCAGTCCAACATTGTGTATGCATCGCATACTCATGGAGGATGGTGCAAAGCCGACAAGACAACGTCAACGACGGTTGAATCTATCGATGATGGAGGTCATAAAAAAGGAGGTCTTGAAGCTCCTTCAGGGAGGTATGATCTACCCTATTTCTGATAGTCAATGGGTGAGTCCGACGCAAGTGGTCCCTAAGAAGGGAGGTATCACAATCTTTGAGAATCAGGAAGGTGAGATGGTACCTATGAGGATACAAACTGGTTGGAGGGTTTGCATTGACTATCGCAAACTCAATGCTGCGACATGTAAGGACCACTTTCCTTTGCTTTTCATTGATCAAATGCTTGAACGCCTTGCCAACCGGTCCTATTATTACTTTTTGGATGGTTATTCTGGTTATTTTCAAATTCCTATTGCATCCGAGGACCAGGAGAAAACCACTTTTACATGTCCTTTTGGTACTTTTGCTTACAGTAGAATGCCCTTTGGATTATGTAATGTGCCTGGTACATTTCAATGATGCATGATGAGTATATTTTCTAAATATGTTGATCTAGCATTTCATTGAAGTGTTTATGGATGATTTCACCGTGCATGGGGATGATTTTGACTCTTGTCTGCATCATTTATCACTAGTGCTTAAGAGGTGTGTTGAAACCAATTTAGTCTTAAACTCTGAAAAGTGCAATTTTAGGGTTGAACAGGGGATTGTCCTTGGTCACATTGTGTCCAAGAAGGGCATTGAGGTAGATAAAGCAAAGATAGATCTTATTCAGTCTCTGCTTTATCCTACTAACGTACGTGAGATGCGTTCTTTCTTAGGTCATGCAGGATTTTATCGGAGGTTTATCAAATATTTTTCTAAGATAACCTCCCCATTATGTGAGCTCCTTAAGAAATATGTGTCTTTTCTGTTTGACGATAGTTGTAAGAAAGCTTTTTATGAGTTGAGGAATCAGTTGACTTCAGCACCTATTATTCAGGCTCCTATCTGGACTCTGCCCTTTTAGTTGATGTGCGATGCTAGTGATTATGCTGTTGGGGCTGTTTTGGGACAGAAAGTTGAGAAAGCATCTCATGTGATTTACTATGCTTCTATGAATGGCTCAATGGAATTACACAACTACAGAGATGGAATTGCTAGCTGTGGTATTTACTTTGGAGAAGTTTCGTCCCTATTTATTGGGTGCCAAGGTAGTGGTTTATAGTGATCATGCGGCACTCTGCTATTTGATGACAAAGAAGGATGCAAAGCGTAGGTTGATTCGATGGATTCTACTTCTGACGGAATTCAATTTGGAAATCAGAGATAAAAAGGGAGCAAAGAACTTGTAGCTGACCACCTAAGTAGGATCTATAAAACTGATGGTGGAGGAGAGCAACTAGAGAGGCTAGGAGAGTTCCCTAATGAAGGATTGCTGAGAATTTCGTTATATGATGACTCTGAGCCTGACGACGCCCGCCGCCCTGACAACGGCACCCACCGTTCTGACGGACTGCTGATCTCCGATTTGCTTGATGGAGATAACACTGAGCCACCTGCTTTACTTATGGGTATTGAAACCAAAAAACCTTGATTCGCTGATATTGTTAATTACTTGGTGGCTAGAATCTTCCCTTCTAATTGTCCGAAAGCTAAGAAAGACAAAATTCGGCACGATGCTTGCTACTATGTTTGGGATGACCCTTTCTTGTGGAAGCACTGCGCTGATAGAATTTTTTGTCGATGTCTTCCAGACAATGAGGTAACTTCTGTTTTGATATCCTCTCATTCACATCCAAGTGGTGGACATTTTGGACCACAGAGGACAGCTAAGAAAGTCTTGGAAGAGGGATTCTAGTGGCCTCACATCTTTCGCGATGCTTATGCTTTCTGAAAAACTTGTGATAGATGTCAGCGCACTGAAAAATTTCAGGCAGAAATGAGATGCCACTATCTTCGGTTATGGTGTGTGAGATCTTTGATATTTGGGGTATCGATTTCATTGGACCCTTTCCTAGTTCATTTAGAAATGTCTACATCTTGATGGTTGTTGATTATGGTTGCTAGTTTCTTGAAGAGCTTATTTGCTAGGTTTGGGATGCCCAGGGCTGTTATCAGTGACAAGGGAACCAACTTCTGTGATAAGATTGTCAGCGCTCTTTTGAGAAAGTACAATGTGACTCAGAAGGTCTCCATAGCCTATCATCCTCAAACCAATGGACGGGCAGAATTGTCTAACAGGGAGGTCAAGAGGATTTTAGAGAAGACTGTTGCACCGAATAGTAAAGACTGGAGTGTCAGATTGAAAGATGCTCTATGGGCCTACCGCACTGCTTATCAGACACCCATTGGGATGTCCCCGTTTCATTTAGTTTATGGAAAGCCTTGTCATTTGCCAGTTGAGATCGAGCACAAAGCATTCTGGGTAGTCAAACAAGCCAATATGGATGCATTTGAAGCAGGAGAGTTGAGGAAGCTTTAACTTCAGGAGTTGGAAGAGATTCGTTGGGATGCTTATGAGAATGCTAGGATCTATAAGGACAAAACAAAAGCTTGGCATGACAAACACATTCTGCGGAGAGAATTTCATCCATGAGATAAGGTTATGTTGTATATTTCACGCTTAAAACTTCACCCTAGGAAGCTCAAGTCTAGATGGATGGGTCCTTAAATTGTAGTCCACGTTTACCCCTATGGTGCGGTTGATTTACAAAACCCAATTGATAGTCGTAACTTCAAGGTGAATGGTCAAAGGATCAAGAAATATCATGAGGACATCGCTGGACAAGTTATAGACTCCTGGCGAGGGGAGGATCTCCCTGAGGATTAGGATCACTTCATTACGTCTGGCCCAGGATGTAAAACAAAGGCGTTGCTCGGGAGGCAACCCGAGGTAAGTTTCTTTTCTTTTCTTTTATTTGATTTTATTTTATGACATTTGTGTTTCATTAGCATTAGGTTTGTTAGTTTTTGCATTTTGGAGATGTTTGGATTAAGTTGTTAGGTAGGATTTGGACTTTGGAGTCGAAAACAAAGGAGTTTGCATCATTGAGGCCACGATGCCCGCCGTCTCAAAAATCTGGGCCGCGGTTCGTTGGACGTGTGGGGCCCGTTTAATTTTTAAACCCTGTTTTTTTCCCCTTCCTCACTTCATCCCTAACCTCCAAACCCTCCTCCATATTCTTCAACCTTCCAAACCTTCTCCTTCATCACAAATAATTACCTTACATCCAAACCATTGCCTAAATCAGAAACCCGACCACATATTCGAAATCCCCACGCCCCGATCTACAAATATCAACCCTTGTTATTCCCTTTCACCCACCTCCAAAATTCACCAAAATCTTAAACCACCACCTCCGGCCACTTTGTATTCGAAATCGTTCTTCCCAAGGCTTTAGAAACACTTTTTGTGAAGCAAGAAAGGGAAAACGGGCTATTTCCGACGTTGGAGGAGGTACTTTGGTGGAGGCCCGATCGTTCTTCCCGCCCAGAAATCCATGGCGCCCGCCGCCCCTAATACGGCGCCCGCCGCTTGCTCAGAACACCATTTTCATCTTGCCTTCTGGTATGATTACTAGCTAGATGAGATTAATCAGTTGCAGATTGCTCAGGGCACAGAGTTCCGACAGTACCACCCTAGTGAGTTATTTTTGGCTTTCCTTACACTTTGCTCTATTTATTTGCTGCTTTGTCCTTGTGTTTAGGCATTGAGGACAATTAAATCTTTAAGTGTGGGGGAGGTGTCTTATGAGTTTGATGAGTTTGTTGAGACAGTTTCATATTTCTCCTAGTTTTTGATTTGGTCTGTACTTGGATATTCTTATGTTTGGATATTTTTGTTGATATGTTTGGATTATGTGGTTCGGTCATTGCTTCTGTCATGGTTATGGCTTTAAGTCATTTTCTTAGTTATGTTTTAGTTTGAAAAGGAAAAAAAAGAAAAAAAAATGGAAAAATGTCAAAAATCACAAAAATACCATGCATTGCATAATATATCATTATTAAAACAACCACCTTAGTTAAGCAAAACTCTAAGCTTTTTTATGGCATGAACTTGTAAACCCTACGACTTAGTTGAAGTGCTTAGCCATATTTGCTTTTCTAAAATGTTTTCTAAGGAGCATGATTGGTGATGTAATTGAGCATGTATGATCCAGATTGGAGTATGAATTAAATCCTACACAGTATGAACCCTATGAGATATTTTTAGCCTGATAAAGGATACATCTATATTCCTTTTTCTTTTCTTGTGTTATTTACTCTTCCTATGCATTTATCCTTGAGTATTAACATGGTTATCTATTTTCAAGACCGATTATATACATGATCATTGCTTGATAAGTTCAAATGATAGAGGGAACATTTTAGCCACATTTTTTCCATGTCTACCTTATGTTATATTTTGCTTTGAAACCAATTTGAGCCTTTAGCCTATTTTATTTGCAAGCTCCACAAAATTGCATTATTCCTAACCTATGATAAGCCTTACCCTTTTCCGGGGAAATTAACATTTGGAGTAGGTTATGGATCTATTTTGGCGTGGTGGTGGAAAGAAGCTAAAGTGTGAGTCTCATGGTTTATGGTTTTGAAAAGATGTAATGTTATGTGCTTTATTTTCCCTTATATTTGTATTTCATGTATATGGCTCAAGTAAAAAAAATGCCGAGAAAAAGAAAAAAAAAGAGACAAGAATAATAAAGAGCCAAGTTTAGTTATTTTTGCATTATGAGGAGGATTGGATTTATGTTGGTTGAAAGAAAGATTGGTTGGGTTTTGTATATGCATATGTATGCGTGATTATGAGATGAGTATGAGATGATGATCTATAGAGGAATTTTGGGCTTTATTTTCATATTTATTGAGATGTTGTGTTTATGAGAACTTGATGTACAATTGAGTTGGTTTGTGTTATGTTGGGAGTTTTGGAATCTTATTTTCCCAGAATTATTAGTACCACATGACCAAATACAATTCCTTGCCCTTATGTTTCTTACCAAGCCCCATTACAACCCCCCCGAATGGAATCTTCTATGAAGGTTTCCATTGAGCGAATGTCCTCTTGATGTCCTTATTTTGGCTTTGATGTATCCAGTGGAGATTTCGTGATATAAATGTCAATGTTTGATTTGATGCTTGGATATGGAATTGAGGTGAGTGTATGCTTAATGATGCGGGACCATCCAAGACACCTCCAGACACACATATCATACATGGAGACGGAGTTATGACTCGAGCTCGTGCCAAGAAACTTCAGCGAGACTCATTCATGTTTGTGAGTCATGTTCTTTTCTCGAGCGTGGTTCAACTTCAAGAGGATCCATCAAAGACATATGTATGCTCTACAGTAGAGTTGGCCGATTCTCCTAGTCCTTAGGGTGGCCGGAATTTTACTAAGTGTTGGACTCCTTTTATGCCATTTTTTGTAACCTTCTTTACTTAAGTTATTTTAAGTAATTTAGGGTTTTATTTTAATTTTCCTTTTATTTATTATTTTTGATGCGGGACCATCTTCTACACCTTCGGACACGCCTATCATACTCGGGGATGGACCTATGACTCGAGCTAGTTCTAAGAATCTTCAACGAGACTCTTTCATGTTCGTGAGTCATGCTTTGTTCTCTTGCACGGTTCAACTTCGAGAAGCACCATTGAAGTCTTACCTTTGCTCAGGGATTGAAGTGGCCGAATCCACCTAGTCTTAGGGATGGTCGAATATGTTCTAAGTGTTGGAACCTTTTTTTGCTATTTTAGTACTTTCTTTACGTAAGCTATTTTTAGTAATTTAGGAATTTAATTATTTTAATTGTTATTTCTTTAGAAATCAGCCTCCTAGGGTTATAAGATGGCCGATTCCTCCATTGTAGAAAGACACGTCTCTTTGAATACAAAGCTTTCTCTTTTGTGTGAAACACATTGAGTGCAAAGACAATCGATTCAAAGCTAGCGTTGCTCATCGATTGCACAATTGGTACTGATCTCAGCTTGGTTTGCCTTGAGTTTGTCAATCTCGTAAGGGTTTGGTAATCCCTGGTATCCATGAGACCCCTCCTTATGCCTCCATGTTGTCCGCTTGGTTGTGTAGGGTTGTAGAGATGGGTTATATAGTCATTGGTGTTGGTTCCTACCCGCTACGGAGGCCTGGGGTCTTCATCTTGTTCTATATAGATCGACTCACCCAATCTATCGGTCTTTACATTGTTATTGTCGAGTCTTTCTTTCAATGTCAATCGAGTCTTGTGTTCTTTTGTTCTAGTCGATATCGAGTCTTATAGTTCTTGTTGAGTCTGCGTTGTTCTTGATCGTTCATGGTCGAGTTCCTTGAGTCTTGAGTCGTTCTTGCTTGTTCTTGTTTAGTTCTTGTTCAATTCTTGAGTTAGTGTCTTGATTGTCGAAGATCGGGCCATCCTACGGCTTATCCCGTATCAAATTGGCATCAGAGCTTAGGTTAACGACATCAAAGTTGTGTCTTTTCTTTTTGTTCATCATAAAATCATAAAAACCCCACAAAAATAGAGTCTTTATCAGTTCTTGGTCTTTTACTTCTTGTTCTTGAATTTTGATTATTACTAACCTTGTTGTTTGTGATTGTTGTGGTTGCAATCTAGCCCTAAACACAAGAGCCAGTCGTGACCTTCATAAGAGTGTGACCGATCTGTCCCTTTGGTGTAGTCGACATTGGCTCTCCAACACCCCAAGTCGGCCGCCCCTCATACATTCACAAGAAACCCTAGTTTGTCTATCTTTTACTTAGTTGTTCTATCTATCTACTTGCCTTATTTAATTTTTGAATTTTGGTGTATATAAGCAATTTTATCTATCTTAGATTATAAAGGCATTGATAGAACCCTACTTAACAAAGTTAGCCAAACCTCATCTATATATATTTCTTAAGGGCTGAAGTTTATTTCATTCACCTACTTTGTGTTATTTTCGAGTCCCTTATTAATTTTTGCTTAAGTTCTTGCATTAGATAAAAAAAAATCAGTTCGAATAATTTAAAAAAAAATGAGATTCAAAGGATTGGACCTAGGAGGATAAAATTCACTAGGGGAAAAAGTAAGTCAAAAAAAAGAAGAAGAGAGAAGTGTTGATCTAGTGCAAGAAAGCTCAAAGGAACCAAATTGGTGATTCGAACAAGCCCTAGTCGACAGCCCTATTTCTCTTGCCAAAACACAACCTTGAAACCCTACCTTGCAACTACAACATCCTAACTTGAGGTTTCAAATCAGAAGAGGTAAATTTCCAAAGGTTGTTCTTTTATTTCTTTTCTTTTTCCACAAAATCAGTCCGTTGCTTTATTTTATTTTGTTGTGTCGAGTACTTCTCCCCTTTGTCGAGTACTCCTTGAATTGCCGAGTGTTGTTTGAGTTGTGTCAAGTGCTCCACACCTTTTGTCGAGTGCTCTTGTGCTAGTGTCGACTGTTCTTGGCTTTGTCGAGTGCAGTCTTGTGTCATTTGGTCATTCCCCTTTGATCTTTGATAGTATTTACTTTGTGTTGCTAAGTCCTAGCTTGAGTATTGATTTTCCCAAGGCGGATTGAAACAACAAGCGTGACATACCAACTAGAGAGGGAGTGGGAGTGAAACACTTGTGAGTTTGTTTATATTTTCTACTAACCTTTACGTAGTTCTGTGTTTGTTGCTTTGCGATGTCTAACTAGGAGAACCACGACAATAATGGAAACAATGGTAACAACTCTACCAGTACCTCGACCACACTTTCTCCTGAGTTGTTCAACACCATCAATGAGAATATGGAGAGGATGATGGAGAGAATAGCGGTTGTAGAAGCAAGGCCATCCAGTTCTAACACCGTGGCTGGGCAAGGCAATCCCTTGCATGATGAACCGCCTCATGATGAAAGGGAAGTAACTAATCTTAATCCCCCTCCTAATCCCAATGCTAATCAGCAAAATGTTCCCCCTCATGTAGATAATCCTTTTTTTGATGAGAACATCTCTCCACGAAGGGAGAGACATGGTAGGAATAATGGATTTGCTAATGCGCAGGGACGACGAGGCCGTAGGCAACAAGAGGAGTACTACCCTTCAGAGGACGAGTATGACTTCTAAGAGGAGGATCATTGGGAGCAACGTCCTAGGCGAAATGATAGAGGAGGTCGACACCACTACAGAGCACCTAGGGAGCCTGAGCAAGATGGCATACCTATATCGACTGGGAGACTAAGATGGATCAAATCTGGAATTTCCATAACTTATCCGACGCTAAAAAGGTACAACTTGCTTCTCTCGAATTTCAAGGTTTTGCATTGATTTGGTGGGATAACTTAGTTAAAGAGAGGAGAAGAGCTTTAAATGCGCCTATTGCTTCATGGGAGCAAATGAAAGCGCTTATGAGGAGAAGGTTTGTTCCTTAACACTACTCCCGTGAACTTAGGCAATGATTAGAAAACCTTAAGCAGGGTAGTAAGGGTGTTGAAGAAACTTTTAATGCAATGCAAGAAACCATGGCTAGAGCTAATGTAGTTGAAAATGATGAAGATACTAATGCTAGGTTTCTTAGAATATTGCATCCCACCTTAGCTCATGAAATCGATTATTTTCCCTATTCTACGCCTACTGAATTGTTACATTTAGCTATGAAAGTAGAAAGGAGTGCTAGATATAGGAGCCAAGGAGGGAGAATGTCGAGTGGGCAACCTCAAGGGTGGTGCCAGAACCAGCCTCAACAGCCCAAAGGGAGGTCTAACGGCGGTTTCAGGGAGAGGCCGAGCCATGGCCGAGCACCTCAAGAGCCCATCGACAAGGGTAAGGCGCCTATGGTCGCCAGGAATTCGTCTGGGGCATCTACTGGCCCTAAAGGGATAAATCCTAACCCCTCTTCTACTAGATATAGGGACATTGTTTGTTTTGAATGCCAAGGTAGAGGTCATGTTATGAAAGATTGTCCTAATAAGAAGACTCTCGTGATTAATCACCTAGGAGAATATGAATCTGAAAAATTCTTGTGATGAAAATGAAGAGCATGCTAATGATGATCAAAACCTTACCTTACTTGCTTATGATGATGATGATGGCATTGAATATGAGCATGGTGATTCCTTGATTGTTAGGAGAGTTTTAAGTGTTCAACCTGCACCTTGTGATGATAATCAAAGGGAAAATTTGTTTCATACTAGATGCTTAGTTAAGGGGAAGGTTTGTAATGTGATCATCGATGGGGGAAGTTGTTGTAATTTGGCTAGTCAAGAGATGATTGATAAACTACAACTTCCGACAGTACAACATCCTAGACCTTACAAATTACATTGGATGAATGATTGTTGAAATTTGAAAGTTAACAAGCAAGCTAAAGTTCAAATTAAACTAGGACATTATGAAGATGTTGTTCTATGTGATATTGTGCCTATGCAAGATTGTCATATACTTTTAGGTCGTCCTTGGCAATTTGATCGTAAGGTCTTACATGATGGCTTCACTAACTATTATTCCTTTAATTTTCAGGGAAAGAACATCGTCCTCAAGCCTATGACCCCAACACAGGTGGCCGATGAGATTGAGAAAATGAAGGTAAGTGAAGGTAAGTTAGTTAAGGAGGCTCAAGCGAGCCAAAATAGCACCCCTACTCGGCCTAAGGACGTCCTTTTGGCATCCAAGAGGGCGTTTGTAGACGAGTTTGTGGACGGGGAAACAACCCTCATGCTCCTATACAAAGGGTTGAATATGTTGAGTGAGGAGCTTAGAGCTACCCTCCCTCCTCACATCCTATCTCTTCTTGAAGAGTATAAGGATGTGTTCCCCGATGATATACCACCAGGCCTACCCCCTATTCATGGCATTGAGCATCAAATTGCTCTCATTCCGGGGGCTGCATTGCCTAATAGGCCTACTTATCGCATGAATCCCACTGAGACCCAAGAGGTTCAATCCCAAGTCCAAGAGTTGTTGGATAAGGGATACATTAGGGAAAGTTTGAGTCCTTGTGTTTTTCCGGTGTTATTAGTCCCTAAGAAAGATGGTTCATGGAGAATGTGTGTAGATTGTAGGGCTATTAACAATATTACTGTCAAATATCGTCATCCTATTCCCCGCTTAGATGATATGTTAGATGAATTGCATGGTTCTTCCATATTTTCAAAAATAGATCTTAAAAGCGGCTATCATCAGATTAGAATGAAGGAAGGCGATGAATGGAAAACAACATTTAAGACGAAATTTGGTTTATATGAATGGTTGGTTATGCCTTTTGGTTTAACTAACGCTCCTAGTACTTTCATGCATTTAATGAATCATGTGCTTAGAAATTTCATAGGTAAATTTGTTGTTGTTTATTTTGATGACATTCTCTTTTATAGCAAATCTCCTAAGGAACATGAAGCACATCTCAGGAAAGTACTCTCTACATTTAGATTAGAGCACTTGTATGCAAATCTTAAGAAATGTGAATTGTGTAATAATCAAGTGTCCTTTCTTGGTTTTGTAGTGAGCTTGAATAGACTACGCGTTAATGAGGCGAAGATCAAAGCAATTCAAGAGTGGCCGACCCCTACGTCAATCGGTCATGTGCGTAGCTTCCACGGATTGGCGAGCTTCTACAGGCGCTTTATGCACGACTTCAGCTCCATCGCAGCCCCTCTCACGGAAATCACAAAGAAGCGGAGCGAGTTCAAGTGGGGTGCAACTCAGGAGGAGGCGTTCTACACACTCAAGGAGAAGCTGACGCAAGCTCCTTTGCTTGCGTTGCCCGATTTCACTCGACCATTCGAGGTGGAATGCGATGCTAGCGGAGTTGGGATTGGAGGAGTTCTTAGGCAAGAAGGTAAGCCTATTACATTCTTCTCTGAGAAATTGAAAGGTGCGTGTCTTAACTACTCTACTTATCATAAGGAATTATATGCATTGTTTAGAGTTCTTAAGACATGGTCCCACTACCTATGGCCGAGAGAGTTTATTCTTAGGACTGATCATGAATCTTTGAGGCATTTTAAGAGTCAAGATAAACTAGATAGGAGACAAGGTAGGTGGATGGAATTCATTGAAACATTTCCTTATGTGATTAAATATAAGAAGGGCAAGGACAATGTGGTTGCTGATGCCTTATCTAGGAGACATGTCTTATTAACCACTTTGGATTCTATAGTCCTAGGCTTTGTTTATATTAAGGAATTGTATAAGGATGATGAAGATTTTGGAGAGGTATTTCGAAACTGTGAGGCTAAGGGTCCTACCGACAAATTTTATATCTTTGAAGGATTCTTGTTTAGGATTCATCAAGTATGTATTCCTAGGTGTTCTCTTCGATTGTTATTGGTGAATGAAGCCTATAGTGGAGGTTTAATGGGTCATTTTGGGAGAGATAAAACTTATCATACACTTAGGACGCATTTTTATTGGCCATATATGCTTAGGGATGTAGAACATTGCCTTAAGAGATGTATTAATTGCTTAAAGGCCAAATCAAAGCTTTTGCCTCATGGGTTATAAACGCCACTACCTACCCCTACAGCCCCTTGGGAAGACATTTCTATGGACTTTATTGTTGGGTTGCCTAGAACTAAGAAGAGGAGAGATTCTATATTTGTGGTAGTGGATAGATTCTCTAAGATGGCTCACTTCATTGCATGTCATAAAACCGATGATGCTACTAATATTGCTCATCTGTTCTTGAAGGAAATAGTTAGGTTGCATGGTGTGCCTAAGACTATTGTTAGTGATAGGGATGTTAAGTTCTTAAGTCATTTTTGGCGAACATTATGGAGTACATTGGGAACTAGGTTGTTATTCTCTACCTCTAGTCACCCCCAAACTGATGGCCAAACTGAGGTGACCAATAGAACCTTAACCACAATCCTTAGAGCCATTATTAGGAACAATTTGAAGCTTTGGGAAGAACCCTTCCCTCATGTGGAGTTTGCCTATAATAGGACTATGCATTCCTCAACCAAATTAAGTCCATCTGAATGTGTTTATGGTGTGAACCCGCTAACCCCTCTTGATTTTACCCCATATCCTATGAGGGAGAAAGAATCATTTGAAGCAGATAGACATGTCGAGTTCGTTAAGGAGTTGCATGAACGAACACGCCAGAAGCTTATGGAGAAGGATGAGTACAACGCCAACAAAGCTAACAAAGGGTGGCGGCATGTGGTCTTCAACCCTGGAGATCTTGTGTGGGTGCACCTAAGGAAGGAGAGGTTCCCGGAGCAACAGAAAAGCAAGCTAGCACCACGAGGAGATGGACCGTTCAAGGTTCTTCAACGAGTTGGTGAGAATGCCTACAAGCTGGAGCTTCCTGGAGACTATGGCTTGAGTGCTACGTTCAACGTCGTGGATCTCATTTTTTATCTTGCGGTGGACGAGACTTTGGATTTGTAGTCGAATCCTTTCCAAGAAGGGGAGGTTGATGTGGGACCATCTTCTACACCTTCAGACACGCCTATCATACTCGGGGATGGACCTATGACTCGAGCTCGTGCTAAGAAGCTTCAACGAGACTCTTTCATGTTCGTGAGTCATGCTTTGTTCTCTTGCATGGTTCAACTTCCAGACGCACCAATGAAGTCTTACCTTTGCTCAGGGATTGAAGTGGCTGAATCCACCTAGTCGTAGGGATGGCCGAATATGTTCTAAGTGTTGGAACCTTTTGTTGCTATTTTTAGTACTTTCTTTACTTAAGCTATTTTTAGTAATTTAGGAATTTAATTATTTTAATTGTTATTTCTTTAGAAATCAGCCTCCTAGGGTTATAAGATGGCCGACTCCTCCATTGTAGAAAGACACGTCTCTTTGAATACAAAGCTTTCTCTTTTGTGTGAAACACATTAAGTGCAAAGACAATCGATTCGAAGCGTTGCTCATCGATTGCACAATTGGTACTGATCTCAGCTTGGTTTGCCTTGAGTTTGTCAATTTCGCAAGGTTTTGGTAATCCCTGGTATCTACGAGCCCCCACCTTGTGCCTCCAAGTTGTCTGCTTTGTTGTGTAGGGTTGTAGAGACGGGTTATATAGTCATTGGTGTTGGTTCCTACCCTCTATGGAGGCCTGGGGTCTTCATCTTGTTCTATATAGATCGACTCACCCAATCTATCGGTCTTTACATTGTTATTGTTGATGTACACATTTGCACCTTCTTTTATTGCATCTTTTGACTTCGTATTTCGTTCGATTTCCAAAGAAAAGGTTCAAAAGAATATAAACTTGTGTAAGAATAGGGCTAAAATGCAAGAAATAGAGTTTGCACATGTTTTGAGCTAACCATGTAGGAATTTGAGTGAAAACGGAGTCAAAACGGAGAAGCCAAGTGAAGCTGAGCAGAGGTAGATATCGACCCCAGACCCAGATATCGACCTCTGAGGTAGATATCGACCTTAGACCCAGATATCGACCCCCAGTGTCGATATCGACCCCCATATCGACCTCAACATAGAAATCGACCAGAGCTGAACAAGTCGAGCAGGAACAGAGACCTCGATATCGACCTCTGGTGTCGATATCGACCCCTTATCTCGACAGAAGATAGACTCGATTTCGAATGCGGATTGGAACTATATCTTCAATGAGGCACGGAATTATCTCATACTTTCAAAGATAGATGGCAGCTGAAGTTTATTTATCTTTTACCTTTAAGTTATTTAAAGTTTTTATCAAAAATAAAAGACCTATCCTAATTGTTCGGATAGAGTTATTAGTTTAGATAGGAGTTACAATCCTTGGATAGCGAGGATTAGTAGCCTATAAATAAAGCCTTAGGGCTGATTTGTTAGATCATCCAAGCATCCAAGAATCCAATCATAGAACAAGACATAGACAATAGAGTTAGAGAGAAGTTTTAGGGTTTGACGTTTGCGAAAGTTGACGTTGATTTGTAAAGCTTCGGAGTTTATTTTAATGCAAGTTTCCTCCTTTCAATTGACGATGAATCCCATGATGAGAAGCGAGTAGTTCCCCAAAGCTCTTAGGGTCGGGGTGAGCCCGACGTTAGCCATGCGCGCTTGAGGTAAGTATTTGATGTTGATATCGTTGTGTCTATCTCTCCTCCTACGATTCTATGTTTAGTCCTAATCGAAAGAAAAGGGATTCATGCTAACAACTTGAGTTATAAACATAAAATTGGTAGAGACAATTAGGTTTATTTGAAAGAGTAATCCTAAGAGTTGGTGTACGGCGAAAGCTTGTTCCTCGGGTAAAATAGCGCAATTGTCCGTCTTATTTATCTCATCGCATGCATTGGTTAACGTTGTGGTAAACCCTAATCCTAGGAGTTGCTTTTACATATTTTATATTCACCAAAACCCCTGCTTTATTTCTATTCATTGCTTCTCTCTCCACTCTAAAATCTTCGGCCTTTCTTTGCCGACGAACCACTAACCCCCTGCAGGAAAGACATCGATATCGACAGCAGAGGTCGATATCGACCAAACTGATAGATCGACGGTTTTCTGAGTCGATCTCGAGACTCCTGGGAACTTCTGCAAGCATCGATATCGACCACTCTGTGTCGAAATCGACCCCCTGTATCGACTGGCAGACTTCTGAGCCAGTCGATTTCGTGAACTAACCTCGATATAGACCCCCTCCAGTCGATATCGACTACCGTTTTTTTTTCTGCAGGTTTTCTGTTGCAGACGACATCAAGGTCGACATCGAGGTCTGACATCGAGATCGAGGCTTCTGGTCGAGTAGAAAGGACGTGTCTTCAACGCTACTAGGATCCCGCTGACTCGCTTCCTCGTGGATCGAACCTGATTCCCTACTACTATAGCGGGGAGTCTTGAATTTATTTGAAGAGGCTAAGAGTTGTATTGGTTTATATTTTCTTATATATTTCGATTCAATTCTCCCTACGTCAAATTTTGGCGCCGTTGCCGGGGAAGCTATCAATCGCGCCCTAGTAGTTTGTTTTCACGGTTCTTTTTAGTGTTGTTTTATAGGTGTATGCGACGTACTGGTGACCAACCTGAATTTGAAGGACTAGACGAACCAGAACGCTTTCTCCACTTAAGATCTCGAGTCCAAAGAATCATGGCGGACAACGAGACCCAGGCGCAACAAATTGAAAGCTTAAGGAAGCAAGTAGAGGATTACGCTACCAGAGAAGCGGCACTAAGAGAGCGTGCTGACAGGGAAGAGGAAGCCAGGAGACGATATGAGATTCAAATCAACGCCCTCCCCCGGAATGCTAAGCAATACTTGCACCCATCGCTCACAGTGCCTGAATCGGCTATTCTAATCCCTACTTCTAATTTTGAAATTAAGCCAAACTTTTTAACTGAAATAAGAAGGCATCAATATGAAGGGAAACCTAACGAATGCCCTATGGCACATATATCAACCTTCTTAGACCTCTGTGATACAATTGCTGATGGACAAAGTCTTGAGTATGTTCAACTGAAAGCATTTCGCTGGTCTCTTACAGGAAAAGCATTGCAGTGGTTGGAAAGCTTAGCCCCAAGATCGCTCCGCACCTGGAATGAAGTCAAGGACGCGTTTCTCAACAAGTTCTTTCCTCCCTCTAAGACGGCGCTGATCCGACAGAAAATCACAGCTTTCAAACAAAAGCCTGGTGAGGCTCTGGCAACTGTTTGGGAGAGGTATAAGGACCTCCTACGATCATGCCCGACGCATGGCCAACCACCGTACGTCATCCAGGAGATCATATACAATGCTCTTGACGCTGCAACAAAGGAGAGGATCAACACATACACCGCCTATGGCTACCTTGAACTCGCTCCCCAAGAGGCTTGGGAAACCATTGAAAGGCTGGTGGAATTTGACAATACATATGGGACTCCTGAGGTTTCCGACGCACCATCATCGTCGAGGCCTGCCCCCTCTATGCCCTTATATGAACCCTCCAATGTAATTGATCCAGATGTGAAGGAGCAATTCCACAGAGATCAACTTAGAAAGCTCCAAAAGCAAGTGAGGTTCCTTTCAGCGAACCAAGATTGCATCGAATGCGGATCGCAGCGGCACACCACCATCGAGTGCCCACATGCCGAACAAGTACACCTAGCGGAGACTCACCAAGAGGCGCGCTACATGAGGGGTCCCAATCACCAATATTGGGGAGACCAAAGGTTCCATCAACCACAAAGGAACCAGGTCAACCCTAGGGACCCTCCGCCTTATAGAGCTCCTGGGCACCCGGAGAGAGACCAAAAGAAGGATGATCTTTAACTAGTACTGGATGAAATCAGGCGGAACCAAGCTAAGAACGATCAATCCAACAATGCTATCCACTCTCAACTCAATCACCTTACCACAAGGATTGGGGAGATGGATATATGGAAGAAGAACGTAGAGACCCAACTGGGTCAATTGGCGGCACAAATCCCTAGGCCATCCGGAACACTCCCTGGGCAGCCCACCACAAATCCTAAGGGACAATCCGGGACGGGCCATGTCGCAGCCATACAATTAAGGAGTGGCACCAAAATACAAAAGCCACAGACGGAAACGGAGGAGAAAGCAACAGATCCAGTCGACATCGACAGACCAGTCGACCCAGAGGTCGAAATCGACCCCCATGTCGACCCCTTGGTCGATGTCGATGACACTGCAGAGCCATCAGTGCCTCAACAGAGGTCGAAATCGACCATTCCAGTCGATGTCGATGTCCAACAGGCCCCTCCGACCATCGTTTTGGCCCCTCCACCAAAGAAGACGTTGCCATTCCCTTCCAAAGCATTGGAGGATCCCACCAAAGGCAAGTTTAGGCGCTTCATAAAGATACTTCAAGGACTCAACGTTACTATCCCTCTTACTGAAGCCCTAAGCGAGATGCCCGCCTATGTGCGATTCCTCAAAGACATCCTGAGCAAGAAGAGGTCCATGGCAGAGATCGCAGAGGAGTGCTCAAAGATGGACTTCCCAGAGAAGAAGAGTGATCCAGGGAAGTTCGCAATCACCGTGGGACTTGGCCAACATCGCTATAAAGCCCTATGTGACCTAGGGGCAAGTGTAAGTCTCATGCCTCTCTCTATTTGGCAAAAGGTGAACATTGGTGCCCTTGAACCTGTGGACATGAAGCTTTATATGGCTGACAACTCATTCGTCAGACCCACAGGTATAGTTGACGACGTTCCGGTAAAGGTAGGTAAGTTCTTTGTGCCTACTGATTTCATTGTATTGGAGATGCCTGAAGATCCTGTAGTGCCTATTATACTTGGTAGGCCATTCTTAGCTACTGCAGATGCCAATATCAATGTACGTCGAGGATTACTAACCTTTACTATAGGGAACGAAGTGATAGAATTCTCTTTCAACCCAACCATGAGCGAAACAAAGCACCTGGAGCAAGTAGTCCTCTCGCCGGCCAAAGAAAAGCTGAGAAAATTCTTGTTGGCGAGGACGGAAATAGCAAGCAGGGTCGACATCGACTGGAACCAGTCGATATCGACTAAACACATCGAAATTGACCCCCCTAGGTCGAAATCGAGAATGCCAGATCGCTGCCAGGAGCTTAAGTATGGGGTCGCGGAGGTCGATATCGACCCCCACATGTCGGTATCGACCATAGCACTCGAAATCGACCCTCCTTGGTCGAAATCGACCACCCCTCAGCCCGAAGATTTCTGTTTTGGGCCCAAACAGGTAAGCCCAGGTATGAATCTTAACCCTCCTCCGTCCATTATTGATAAATCAATTAAGCCGATTATTGATAGTTCTACTAAAGAGAGGGTCAAAGCTCCATGGTTTGCCTATATTGCTAAAGTTAGGTCAAGAAAGAGAAGAAAAGCGCCCAAAGAAGAACCTAACATCAAAGAAGCCTTGGTCGCCGAACTTAGATGCTATCAAAAGGACCTAGATGATCCAGGAGAAGGCTCAAGCTCAAAGGTTCCTTACAAAAAAGGGTCATGAAGCATTGACGGAGAAGTCGGCCTAGCGACTCAAAAATCTAGAACATGTACATAAAACATTTAAATATCGCATAGATGGTTTTTAGGATTTAAATTTTTGGCTGTTTTGAACTTTTAAAACTGAGATAATTCGTGCTTTATCTATATTTCTAACAAGATTTCAGGTTATCAAGCAAAAGGAACGACGAAGAGGAAAAGAAGCTTCTGCAGAGGCAGTCGAAATCGACCAGGCCAGTCGAAATCGATCCCTCAGGGTCAAGCCACCTCCTGGAGTCGACATCGAGGACTCAGGAGCGAAAAAGAGAGGTCGATATCGACCATTATACTCGATATCGACCCCAATCAGGCAGCCCTTGTCTTCATCTTCTTCCTCAACTTCGACAGATGCAGTCGACATCGACCACTGACCTAGATATCGACTTCTGGCATCGACCTCACCTGAAATCGACCTGAATCCGCAGGTTACACTGTGAGTTTCTCTCTACCCTTGTTCTTCTTTTTAATACAGTGAGGACACTGTATATTTTAAGTATGGGGTGGGGGAAAGACATGTCTTATGGTCATAACTTGGTTTCTTCTTCGCATTGCATACATGTTTAAATTTTTGTTCTTAGTTTTACTTTTATAAAATGTCAAAAATCCAAAAAAAATAGAAAAATGTCAAAAATCAAAAAAATGCATGTTTATTTAAAGTTTATTTTTCTTTAATCCCTACTTAGATGTCCTATGATGAAAACTCAATAGCTGACTTGATCATGTAAACCCTATGGCATATTTGGATGGTTTAGCCTAAGTCTTTAAATTTTTATGTAGATTGTGAACTTGTGATGAAATTGAGCACATATGATCCTAGGCTAAAAAGCAAATCCAACAAAAATTGTCCTTGTGAGAATTTTGACCTATAGGGAGAACATCAAAAATCCCTCCGCTTTCTTGAGTGAATTTACTCTTCCTATGCATCTCTAAATGTTGTGATAGTTATTCAAAACCAATGCACATATATGTTTATGTTTACGAGAATTAAATGATGGAGGCATCTTTTAAGCCAATTTTATCCTCTCTTTACCTACCCTGCATTATCCCTGCTTGAAGCCATAACATTAGCCTGAGCCTGAATTGCAAACTCCACAAAATTATCCCTAGCCGAATTGAGCCTGACCCCCATTTGGGAATTGAGACTTAGATTGGTTGGACTAATGCCTTGTGGAAAGAATAGAGCATAATGTCTAGCAAGGAAATTATAGGATGGTACATATTTACATTTTGTCATATCTTGTAAAAGGATGTTTTGGCTCACCATATAAATGCACATAGTTTTAGTATTATGTTCGAAAAAAAAAAATCCGAAAAAAAAAAAATATATGTATATATAAAGTGCATGAGCCAAAATCCTTAAGTTTTATTCATACAAATGTTATAATTTTGAGAGGTGTATTAGAACTTGAAAGAAGAGTTGATGGAATGCATCTTTAAGAGCACTATATTGAAGAGTTATGGTTTGGGTATTGCAAGTGTTGAGATTTAGGAGTCTTGATTCCCGAATTATAAAAGCACCACATAGCCAAATAATTCCATACCCTTTATTTCATACCAAGCCCCATTACAACCCCGCCGAATGGAGTCTTCTATGAAGTCTTCCATTGAGCGAAAGTCCTCCTGATGATTCTTATTGCATTTTCATAATTGGTTGAGAAGTGGATTTTTATAAATTACAATGTTTATGAGATTGTATATGGAATTGAGTTGAGAGTTGATCTTCATAGCCTAAACACATGAGAGTTGAGTGCAAACACATTATCCCTGTGAGGTTGGATCAAAATTGCATATGCCTATGGATCGCCAAAATATGTGCTATGACGTTAAATTCACTTGCTTTACTTTGCTACCGCTTATGATGTTGCTTTTGACAAAGGCGAAGACTTGAAGGGTGTGTTGTAGGTGTTGGTTATTGCTTGGTTACTGCTTGAGGACAAGCAAGTCTAAGTATGGGGTGTTTTGATGTACACATTTGCACCTTCTTTTATTGCATCTTTTGACTTCGTATTTCGTTCGATTTCCAAAGAAAAGGTTCAAAAGAATATAAACTTGTGTAAGAATAGGGCTAAAATGCAAGAAATAGAGTTTGCACATGTTTTGAGCTAACCATGTAGGAATTTGAGCGAAAACGGAGTCAAAACGGAGAAGCCAAGTGAAGCTGAGCAGAGGTAGATATCGACCCCAGACCCAGATATCGACCTCTGAGGTAGATATCGACCTTCAACATAGATATCGACCTCAACGAGTGAAGCTGAGAAGAGGTAGATATCGACCTTAGACCCAGATATCGACCCCCAGTGTCGATATCGACCCCCATATCGACCTCAACATAGAAATCGACCAGAGCTGAACAAGTCGAGCAGGAACAGAGACCTCGATATCGACCTTTGGTGTCGATATCGACCCCTTATCTCGACAGAAGATAGACTCGATTTCGAATGCGGATTGGAACTATATCTTCAATGAGGCACGAAATTATCTCATACTTTCAAAGATAGATGGCAGCTGAAGTTTATTTATCTTTTACCTTTAAGTTATTTAAAGTTTTTATCAAAAATAAAAGACCTATCCTAATTGTTCGGATAGAGTTATTAGTTTAGATAGGAGTTACAATCCTTGGATAGCGAGGATTAGTAGCCTATAAATAAGCCTTAGGGCTGATTTGTTAGATCATCCAAGCATCCAAGAATCCAATCATAGAACAAGACATAGACAATAGAGTTAGAGAGAAGTTTTAGGGTTTGACGTTTGCGAAAGTTGACGTTGATTTGTAAAGCTTCGGAGTTTATTTTAATGCAAGTTTCCTCCTTTCAATTGACGATGAATCCCATGATGAGAAGCGAGTAGTTCCCCAAAGCTCTTAGGGTCGGGGTGAGCCCGACGTTAGCCATGCGCGCTTGAGGTAAGTATTTGATGTTGATATCGTTGTGTCTATCTCTCCTCCTACGATTCTATGTTTAGTCCTAATCGAAAGAAAAGGGATTCATGCTAACAACTTGAGTTATAAACATAAAATTGGTAGAGACAATTAGGTTTATTTGAAAGAGTAATCCTAAGAGTTGGTGTACGGCGAAAGCTTGTTCCTCGGGTAAAATAGCGCAATTGTCCGTCTTATTTATCTCATCGCATGCATTGGTTAACGTTGTGGTAAACCCTAATCCTAGGAGTTGCTTTTACATATTTTATATTCACCAAAACCCCTGCTTTATTTCTATTCATTGCTTCTCTCTCCACTCTAAAATCTTCGGCCTTTCTTTGCCGACGAACCACTAACCCCCTGCAGGAAAGACATCGATATCGACAGCAGAGGTCGATATCGACCAAACTGATAGATCGACGGTTTTCTGAGTCGATCTCGAGACTCCTGGGAACTTCTGCAAGCATCGATATCGACCACTCTGTGTCGAAATCGACCCCCTATATCGATTGGCAGACTTCTGAGCCAGTCGATTTCGTGAACTAACCTCGATATAGACCCCCTCCAGTCGATATCGACTACCGTTTTTTTTTCTGCAGGTTTTCTGTTGCAGACGACATCAAGGTCGACATCGAGGTCTGACATCGAGATCGAGGCTTCTGGTCGAGTAGAAAGGACGTGTCTTCAACGCTACTAGGATCCCGCTGACTCGCTTCCTCGTGGATCGAACCTGATTCCCTACTACTATAGCGGGGAGTCTTGAATTTATTTGAAGAGGCTAAGAGTTGTATTGGTTTATATTTTCTTATATATTTCGATTCAATTCTCCCTACGTCAATTGTCGAGTCTTTCTTTCAATTTCAATCGAGTCTTGTGTTCTTTTGTTCTAGTCGATATCGAGTCTTATAGTTCTTGTCGAGTCTGCGTTGTTCTTGATCGTTCTTGGTCGAGTTCCTTGAGTCTTGAGTCATTCTTGCTTGTTTTGTTTAGTTCTTATTCAATTCTTGAGTTAGTGTCTTGATTGTCGAAGATCGGGCCCTCCTACGGCTTACCCCGTATCAATTTTCATTAAAAATCAGCCTTTAGGTCTATAAGAACGGCTGATCTGCCCATGGAAGAACTCACATACATTCTTGAATACAAGTTTTCTCTTTTGTGTGAAACACATTGAGTGATCAAGTCGATCGATTCGTGGCTAGGCTCATCGATTGCAAATTGGTACCGTTTCCGCTTGGTTTGCCTTGAGTTTGTCAATCTCGCAAGGTTTGGTAATCCCTGGTATCCACAAGCCCCCTCCTTGTGCCTCCAAGTTGTCTTGGTTGTGTAAGGTTATAGGAGCGGGTTATATAGTCATTGGTGTTGGTTCTTACCTCCTACGGGAGCCTAGGGTCTTCATCTTGTTCTATATAGATCGTTTAACCAATCTATCGGTCTTTATTTCTTCATATTTTGTGTCTTTCATATACATCCCAGCCGCACCTTGTTATTGTTCTTAGTCGATATCGAGTCTTGTTGAGTCTTGCATTGAGTTCTTGAGTTCTTGCATCGTTCTTGTTTAATTCTTGCAATTTGAGTCTTGATTGTCGAAGATCGGGCCATCCAACGGCTAACCCTGTATCAAATTGGCATCAGAGCTTAGGTTTTTCGACATCAAAAGTTGAGTCTTTTCTTTTGTTCATCATAAAAACACAAAAACCCTACCAAAAAAAATAGAGTCTTGTTTCAATCGTTGGTCTTTTACTTCTATTTCATTATTTTGATTATTACTAACCTTGTTTGTGATTGTTGTGGTTGCGATCTAGCCTAAACACACCATTTCCGTGACCTACATCACCCATTGGAGCCGATTTTCAGCCTTGAGCATCACCCTTGGTGCACATCCCAAGTCGGCATCACCAAACCCTAAATCGGAACCACCCAAAGGAAACCCTAACCCTAGTTTGTTTTCTATCTTTTATCTATCTATTTTCTATCTTATTTTTACCTATCTTGGCATGTTAAATTCTAAAATTCTAAATAGGAAATTATATCCATCTTAGATCATAGGAAGTTAGATAGAAGAGAATTGCCAAATTTAGCCACAATCATAACCTATTCCTATCTTTAGAGTTGAATTTTATTTTTTCATCTTAATTTCCGATTTTACTCTTGTTTTTATTTTAATTTCATGCCTTTACAACAGCTGTAGAGCAAAAAAAAAGTACAAAAATTCAAAAAACAAATTCAAAGGCTTTAACCTAGGGAGGATAAAATTCACCTAGGGGTAAAAGTAAGCTAAAAAAAATCAGATTCGAAAATTTAAAAAAAAAAGAAAAAGAAAGTTTCCAGTTTCATCTTTTGGAGTTGTTTGTTTGTTCTTTGGGAGCTTTTGTTTATCTATTGCGAGAAACCATCGAGGGACATTATTTGTGGTGAAAATCAGCCCTAAAGCCGAGCTTATTAACTCCTAAACACAACCTTGAAACCCTAACTTTGCAACTACAACATCCTTACTTGGGTAACAAATCAAAGAGGTAAATCATCAAAGGTTGATTCTTTATTTTCTTTTCCACAAAAATCAGTTCATATTTGTTGTTCTTGTTGCTTTTGTCGAGTCATATCTCCAATTGAGTTGATTGTGTCGAGTGCTCCTTGCTCCTATCGAGTCATATCTTGATTGTGTCGAGTACTCCTAGCCATTGTCGAGTCTCTGCAGCCTTGATTCTCTTGATTTCTTGCGATCTTAATACTATTGCATACCTTGTGTTTGCTAAGTCCTAGCTTGAGCATTGTCTTGCCCAAGGCGGATTGAAACAACAGGCATAACATACCAATTAGAGAGGGAGTGTTGAGTGATACACTTGCAAGGTTGTTTTAGTTTATTACTAATCTTTCACATAGTTCTTTGTTTGTTTCTTTGTGATGTCTAACTCAGGTAACAACAATTCAGGCTCTGAGCGTGTCCCTCCAGAGGTGTTCAATCTTCTGAATGCCATGCATGACAACATAGCAAGGCTTATGGAGAGGATGGCGTCACTAAAGTCCCAACCTTCGGGCTCTAACACGGTGCCTGGACAAGGCATACCACTTAGAGGTGAAGCGCCTGCAAATGAAAGGGAAGAAACTCATCCTATTTCTCCTAATCCTAACCACATAATGTTCCTCCTCGTTTAGATAATCCTTTATTTGATGAAATTCCCTCACCTCATAGAGAGAGGCATGATAGGAATAACATGTTTTTTGGTGCGCAGGGACGACGAGGTCACATGCAGCAGAATAGTTCCACCCTTCGGAGGACGATGATGACTTCCAATAAGAAGGCCATTGGGAGCAGCGTCCTAGGAGGAATGATAAGGGACGACACCACCATAGAGTACCTAGAGAGCCTGAGCAAGACGGCGTAGGCAAGGTGAAGGTGAAGATTCCCCCAATCGACGGCAAGTGCGATCCTGATGCTTACATCGAACGGGAAACCAAGATGGAGCAAATTTGGAGTTGCCACAACTTCTCCGAACACAAAAAGGTACAACTCGCTTCTCTTGAATTTCAAGTTTTTGCACTAATTTGGTGGGATAACCTTGTCAAAGAAAAGAGAAGAGCTTTGGATGCGCCTATTGCTACTTGGTATCAAATGAAGGCGCTGATGAGGAGAAGATTTGTCCTACAACACTACTCCCGCGAGCTCAAGCAAAGGTTAGAGAACCTTAAACAGGGAGGTAAGAGTGTAGAAGAAACCTTTAATGCCATGCAAGAAGCAATGGCAAGAGCCAATGTTATTGAGGATGAAGAAGATACTATGGCTAGGTTTCTTAGAATTTTACATCCTTCTCTAGCTCATGAAATTGATTGTTTTCCTTATTCTACGCCTACTGATCTTTTGCATTTAGCTATGAAAGTAGAAAGGAATACTAAGTACAGGAGCCAAGGAGGAAGGAGTTCGAGTGGACATGCCCAAGGGTGGCGCTAAGGCCGAGTGCAACAGCCCCAAGGGCGTAGTGACGACGACTTTAGGGAGAGAGGAAGCCAAGGCCGGACACCACAAGAGCCACTCGACAAAGGGAAGGCGCCTATGGTTTCTAAAGGCACTTCTGGGGCATCTACTGGCCCTAAAGGGAGTAATTCTAACCCCTCTACTAGATCTAGGGACATTGTATGTTTTAAATGCCAAGGTAGAGTTCATGTTATGAAGGATGGCCCTAATAAGAAGACTCTCATGATTAATCACCTAGGAGAATATGAATCTAAAAATTCTTGTGATGAAAATGAAGAGCATGCTAATAATGATCAAGACCTTAATTTACTTGCCTATGAAGAGGATGATTGCATTGAATATGAGCATGGTGATTCTTTGATTGTTAGGAGAGTTTTATGTGTTCAACATGCATCTTGTGATGATAATCAAAGAGAAAACTTGTTTCATACTAGATGTTTAGTTAAAGGCAAAGTTTGCAATGTGATCATTGATGGAGGAAGTTGTTGTAACTTAGCTAGTCAGGAGATGATTGATAAACTACAACTTCAAACTGTACAACACCCAAGGCCTTATAAATTGCATTGGATGAATGACTGTGGAAATTTAAAGGTTAACAAGCACGCTAGAGTTCACATTAAACTAGGACATTATGAAGATGAAGTTTTATGTGATGTTATACCTATGCAAGCTTGTCATATACTTTTAGGTCGTCCTTGGCAATTTGATCGTAAGGTCTTACATGATGGCTTCACTAACCGTTACTCTTTTGTGTTTAAGGGTAAGAACGTCGTCCTCAAGCCTATGACACCAACACAGGTAGCCGATGAGATTGAGAAGAGAAAGGTAAGTGAAGGTAAGATAGCTAGGGAGGCTCAATCGAGCCCAAATGTCACCCCTACTCGGCCTAATAATGTACTTTTGGCTTCCAAGAGAGCATTTGTGGATGAGTTTGTGGATGGGAAAACGACCCTAATGCTCCTATGCAAAGGGTTGAGTCTGTTGAGTGAGGAGCTTAGCGCCACCCTCCCTCTTCACATCCTATCTCTTATTGAAGAGTATAAGGATGTCTTCCCTGATGACATACCACTAGGTCTACCCCCAATTCGTGGTATTGAGCATCAAATTGATCTCATACCGGGGGCTGCATTGCCTAATAGGCCTGCTTATCGTATGAATCCCACTGAAACTCAAGAAGTTCAATCCCAAGTCCAAGAATTGTTGGATAAGGGATACATTAGGGAAAGTTTGAGTCCTTGTGTTGTTCCTGTGTTACTAGTCCCTAAGAAAGATGGTTCATGGAGCATATGTGTAGATTATAGGGCTATTAACAATATTACTGTAAAATATCGTCACCCTATTCCTCGCTTAGATGACATGTTAGATGAATTGCATGGTGCCTCTATATTTTCTAAAATTGATTTAAAAAGTGGGTATCATCAAATTAGAATGAAGGAAGGGGATGAGTGGAAAACAACCTTTACAACTAAATTTGGACTCTATGAATGGTTGGTTATGCCTTTTGGTTTGACTAACGCTCCTAGTACATTCATGCGCTTAATGAATCATTTGCTTAGAAACTTTATTGGGAAATTTGTTGTTATTTATTTTGATGATATTCTTACTTACAGCAAGTCTCCTAAGGACGATGAAGCACATCTTAAGGAAGTACTCTCTACACTTAGATTAGAGCACTTGTATGCAAATTTGAAGAAATGTGAATTGTGCACTAATCAAGTTTCTTTTCTTGGCTTTGTAGTGAGCTCTAATGGACTACAAGTTGACGAAGCCAAGATCAAAGCGATCCAGGAGTGGCCGACCCCTACTTCAATCGGCCATGTCAGGAGCTTTCATGGACTGGCGAGCTTCTACAGGCGATTTGTGCGCGACTTCAGCTCCATCGCAGCCCCACTCACCGAATTAACCAAGAAGAGGAGTGAGTTCAGGTGGGGCGCAACTCAGGAGGAAGCTTTACGCACCCTAAAGGAGAAGCTGACGCAAGCCCCTTTGCTTGCATTGCCTGATTTCACTCGACCATTCGAGGTGGAATGCGATGCTAGAGGAGTTGGGATTGGAGGAGTTCTTATGCAAGAAGGTAAGCCTATTGCATTCTTCTTTGAGAAATTGAAAGGTGCGTGTCTTAACTGCTCTACTTATGATAAAGAGTTATATGCATTGTTTAGAGTTCTTAAGACATGGTCCCACTACCTTTGGCCTAGAGAGTTTATTCTTAGGACCGATCATGAATCATTAAAGCATTTTAAGAGTTAGTATAAACTAGATAGGAGACATGGTACATGGATGGAATTCATAGAGACATTTCCTTATGTTATCAAGTATAAGAAAGGCAAAGACAATGTGGTTGCTGATGCTTTATCTAGGAGACATGTTTTATTAACCTCTTTGGATTCTAGAGTTCTAGGCTTTGTCTACATTAAGGAATTGTATGCATCTGATGATGATTTTGGAGATATCTATCAGAATTGTGTGGAAAAAGGCGTTGTTGACAAATTTTATATCTTTGAGGGAATTTTTTTTAGGATGGATCAAGTGTGTATTCCTAGGTGTTCTCTACATTTATTACTTGTGAATGAAACCCATAGTAGAGGATTAATGGGTCATTTTGGGAGAGAAAGACGTATCATACACTTAGGTCGCATTTTTATTGGCCTCATATGCTTAGGGATGTAGAGCAATGCCTTGAGAGATGTATTGAAAGTTTAAAGGCCAAATCTAAACTTATGCCTCATGGATTATACACGCCACTACCAACCTCTTCAGCCCCTTGGGAGGACATTTCTATGGATTTTATTGTTGGGTTGCCTAGAACTAAGAAGGGGAGAGATTCCATATTTGTGGTAGTAGATCGATTCTCTAAGATGGCTCATTTTATTGCATGTCATAAGACCGATGATGCTTCCAATGTTGCTAATTTATTCTTTAGGGAACTAGTTAGATTGTATGGTGTGCCTAAGACTATTGTTAGTGATAGGGATGTTAAGTTTCTTAGTCATTTTTGGCGAACATTATGGGGCAAATTGGGAACTAGGTTGTTGTTTTCTACTTCTAGTCACCCCCAAACTGATGGCCAAACTGAGGTGACTAATAGAACCCTAACCACTATTCTTAGAGCCATTATTAGGAAGAATTTGAAGCTTTGGGAAGAAGTCTTACCTCATGTGGAGTTTGCTTATTATAGGACTATGCATTCCTCAACCAAATTAACTCCATTTGAATGTGTTTATGGTACTAATGCACTAACCCCTCTTGATCTTACCCCATATCCTATGAGGGAGAAAGAATCTTTTGATGCAGGGAAACATGTTGAGTTCGTTAAGAAGTTGCATGAACGAACGCGCCTGAAGCTTATGTAGAAGGCTAAATACAACGCCAACAAAGCCAACAAGGGGCGGCAGCATGTGGTCTTCAACCCTGGAGATCTAGTGTGGGTGCATTTAAGGAAGGAGAGATTCCCGGAGCAACGGAAGAGCAGGCTCTCACCGCATGGAGATGGACCATTCAAGGTGTTGCAGCGGATTGGTGAGAATGCTTACAAACTGGAGCTTCCTTGGGACTATGGTGTGAGCGCTATATTCAACGTCGTGGATCTTATTCCCTATCTTGCCGTGGATGAGACCTTGGATTCATGGTCGAATCCTTTCCAAGAAGGGGAGGTTGATGCGGGACCATCCAAGACACCTCCAAACACACCTATCATACTTGGAGACGGACCTATGACTCGAGCTCGTGCCAAGAAACTTCAGCGAGACTCATTCATGTTTGTGAGTCATGTTCTTTTCTCGAGCGCGGTTCAACTTCAAGAGGAGCCATCGAAGACATATGTATGCTCTACACTAGAGTTGGCCGATTCTCCTAGTCCTTAGGGTGGCCGGAATTTTACGAAGTGTTGGACTCCTTTTATGCCATTTTTAGTAACCTTCTTTACTTAAGTTATTTTAGGTAATTTAGGGTTTTTTTTTTATTTTCATTTTATTTATTATTTTCATTAAAAATCAGCCTTTAGGTCTATAAGAACGGCTGATCTACCCATGGAAGAACTCACGTACATTCTTGGATACAAGTTTTCTCTTTTGTGTGAAACACATTGAGTGATCAAGTCGATCGATTCTTAGCTAGGCTCATCGATTCCAAATTGGTATCGTTTCCGCTTGGTTTGCCTTGATTTCGTTAATCTCGCAAGGTTTGGTAATCCCTGGTATCCACAAGCCCCCTCCTTGTGCCTCCAAGTTGTCCTCTTGGTTGTGTAAGGTTGTAGGAGCGGGTTATATAGTCATTGGTGTTTGTTCTTCTCCTACGGGAGCCTAGAGTCTTGATCTTGTTCTATATAGATCGTTTCACCAATCTATCGGTCTTTATTTCTTCATATTTTATGTCTTTCATATACATCCCGGCCGCACCTTGTTATTGTTCTTAGTCGATATCGAGTCTTGTTGAGTCTTGCATTGAGTTCTTGAGTTCTTGCATCATTCTTGTTTAATTCTGGCAATTTGAGTCTTGATTGTCGAAGATCGGGCCATCCAACGGCTAACCTCGTATCACTTAAAGCCTAAACACATGAGAGCAGGAGTGAAACACATTATCCCTTGTGAGGTTGGATGTTTTCTACTTCTATTCTTTGATCGTTAGATACATGCAACGATGTTGATACACTTGATCATGTGTCCCTTAAAATTTGAAATTTGATTTGTTTTTGTAAGGCTAGTGCATGAATGGTGAGCTCGTAGGTATGGGTTTCTTTTATTATTCGCTCGAGGACTAGCGAAGCTTAAGTGTGGGGGAGTTTGATAATGCATATTTTAGACAGGCATTATAGGTAGTTGTTATTGCATTTAGAGGAGTATATGTCATGTTTAGTGAGTACTTCACCTCATTAGTATTTTATCTTGCAAATGTGGAATCTACACTCTTTTTGTGATTATTCGCATATTTATGTTTCGATGCTCGGAAGGATGCATTTATGGCTTTGCTAAGGATGAGTATGGAGAGCTAGGAACCTGAGGAAATCATTGGAAAAGGCAAGAAGAGGCGTAGGTAGAAGCTTAGCTTGGATTCAGGAGAAATCAGATGAAGAACACGTTATTGTTGGGACGGTGCCCACCGCCTAAAGCACGGCGCCCGCCGGTCCACCCGGATGCGGGATTGCGAAATCTCTCCGTGGAAAATTTAATTAGGTTTTTAGTTTACATAATTGTGTCCGACTTTTGGCCGACGAGAGAGAGTGAGAGAATAGAGAGAGACTTCAATGGAGATATTGAGAGGAAAACCTCCCATGAGGAACTAAACCTCTTTCGTTTTGCTGCAATTTCTATCTATTCTATGTTTGATTTATTCAATATCTTTGTTCTTCATCGATTGATTGCATGTATTCCCTCTTGATTGGCCTCCTTGAAGGAATTTGCTTTCTTGCTAAAGATTTGATTATCTCTTGCAAGTTAATTGAATCAGTAGCACAGCATAGCCAATCGATCCCGTGAAAGTATCGATTGGGTGTGTGTGGGATATTGACAATTTTACTTTATCAATTGCAACAATTAGGGTTAGAGAGTTGCGCCTCTATCTTTAATTGTTTGTGTCATTGACATTGTTTAATTGCTTAGGGTTGGATTAATCTACCAATAGATGAATCAAACTAAGAAAGGTAGGATAGAGTCAAGCATCAAAGACATAACCATTGTTGATGAATTGTAGGGTGAAACTATCTCATCAATATTAATTATCACAATTTCTCCACTGCTACTTTTGCCGTATTCAATTGTCTTTTCATTCACTTACTCTTCAATCTTATTTTTTATAGCAATTTGATAGACTGTAAAGGTATTCTCTCCGTGGGATCGATCCCTTACTATTCCACTATACTAGTTACTAGGTTGCTAGTTGAGTTATTGGCTTGGGTTATTCTTTTTGGTGTTGTAGAAAGGTAACGACATTCTGCACCACACCAAACGCTAATAAGTTCAATGAATTTTAAATTACTGATGCAATCTTCGCCACAAGCAGCAAAATCTAATTCTTTGACAGCACCTGAGGATGCCGCAAAATCGAAGAGGAATCTGACAACACTAATGCCAAAGGAAATCAAGTCTAATAAATATGAAATAAATATCAAACTGAATCCTAGTCCATGCAAATAAAATACAAGACTTCCTCCCGCTGTAGTGGAAGGGAATCAGGATCGATCCACGAGGATGCGGGTCAGCGATTTCTGAATAGTCTTTAGAACTCTGCGCAGGTCAACCAGTAGCCTCGATATCGAGTTGGGGAGTCGATATCGACAGGGGCAATCGATTCCTAGTGTCTAGCATCGAGATGTGAAAACTTGCAAAGGAGAACAAAGAATATGTGCACTTGATATCGACTAGATAGATCGATCTCGAGTGGGTCAGTGGATTCCTGTCGACTCAAAAGACTATCGACGTGGGATCTCTCGATGCACTGTGGTCAATATCGACTCAGGAGGTCGAAATCGAGTTGAATCACATACATAAAACAAAAATAAAGTGCGAAACAGAAAATAAAGAAAAGAAATAAAAAGCAAGAATATTTTTGGGTTTTTGTTTAATATAACTAAAAGCTCCTAAGGCAGGGATTTACCACGACGATAATCATGCATGTATTATTACTTTAATCACATAAAAGATTAAGCTTTTCTCATAATCAATTAGGAATATAAAGGCTTCCGCATAAAAACCTAATTGTTTCTACCTTTTCATAATTAGGGTTTAGTCAACTTTCGCAGGCAAAAACCTAATTATTATCCAAATTCACATGTATAATCCACTTTTGCTTCATATAAGGTAAATAAGGGATGATCCTAAATTAGCATAAAGGATTGAGTGCGGGGTAGAAGATGAAATCGCATAATCAAATAGGGAACAAAAGCGTACTTACATGCCTATCACCGGGCTCACCTCGTCCCTAGAAGTAGGAAGACTACTCACTCTTCATTAGGGAAAAAATAATTGCATAAAAATAGAAACTTTGCATTAAAAACTTGAAAAGGAAACTAATCGTACAACCACCATCTTCTTCTCCGCTATCTTCTACTTCTCTCACCCTTCTCTCTCTCTCTTCTCTTTGGTTGCTTGATTGTTTTTAAATTGAATGAATTCAGAATAAAGCCAGCCCCCTAGGGCTTTATTTATGGCCTCCTAACCCATGCTAGGCAAGGATTGGAGTCCTAATCCTACTAAGATTGGTATATGGAAAGTTTATCTAAACTAAATTATATCCTAAAATAAAATATTAAAATAGGTAATATTCCCTAACATGCTTGGAATATACCCCTAAGATAGATGAATCTTTGTAGATGATAGATGTCTTCGTGGCTAAGCAATATCCTCCAAAGATTCGGCCCAATCCGCGTTTTTCACACATCTGTTGCACTAGTCGATGTTGAGTGGACAAGTCGATATCGAGTGACCTATGTCGAGTCGAATTGGTTTCTTGTGGTCGACATGGCTTTGGCTCGATCTTCATCTTTTCTACTAAGTCGATCTCGGGTTCATTGGTCGATGTCGAGTACTTATATCGAGATCGAGTTGCCTGCTCGAGATGGAGCTCTTCTGTGCTTTTCTCCTTTGTCTTGTTTCTTCTCTAGAATGCTCCGTTTTCTGCGAAATCAAACCAAAACTTGTGTAGACCTCTATATCTTGCAAAAAAACTCAAACTACACAAATTCACTACTTTCCCAACCCGAAAGTATAAAATATGCATGAAAACGGAATAGATGTAAGCATGAAACATGGTGAAATATGCACACATCTAACACCCCATACTTGAGCTTGCTTGTTCTCAAACAATACTCTTGTTGGTCATTCAGGGGAAGGACTAAAACTCTCACCATCGTAGATCCATTCTCATATGTCCCTACAATCAATTACCATCCTCGCAAAGTTACTAATGCCATCAAATCCATGCCTATGAATGAAAAGCAACATCTCGCACAAAAGGAGGGTTATGTAAAAACAATTTGTAACATAGCATTAATAATCAAGAGGACTTTTATGCGCAATGGTGAAGAGTGGGTAACAGGTATAGTAGTGGGCTATATTTGGCAATGTGGTGTTTAATCTGAGGAGAAACTTCCAAATTTCTTTCTTTGATGGTCTTTCTCCTTTATGATTTCCACATTCCTCTCCTCATAATGCTTTGCTTTTTTCACTTATTTGCTTTTACAACTCTAACTTTAACGTTGCCTTCTCATGAGTCGCAAACATGGGTGTCATGAATGGCCCCGGATACTTAGCGCTTTGGACTCCTCACCTTGTGTCCCATCTCATGTGAATTTTATCCTCCGTAAGAAGGGTCGATCCACCTAACTCCTAGGTGACCGGAATTTCTTTTCACTCATAAAATTTTCCATATAAAATTCTTGCCATCAACTTCATATTAACTTCACAACATATCAAACCATATATCATCTCCATAATATGACATCCATTCCATAACATAATCTCCCGGATGGGTATAAAGGTATAAAAACAGGCAATTTAAGAACTTGTGGAGCAAATATGACATTAAGCACATATGGCTTAGAATATGATGTAAAGGCAATAAGCGTGGGTAATGGTACAGTGAATAATGAAGCATGAATGGAAAATAAAGTCTTCCGTCCTCTTATCATGCATATGTCAAAAAGCAACTTCAATTTTTACTCCTTTCATGGGTTTTCCTAAAAATTGCACTTCATCGAGACTTCCCTTCACTAGGCAATTTAATTGTTATATCTCTAACAGATTTGCTTTTGCATCGTCGAGTCTTGTAATTACTTCCATGAAACTTTTTTTACTTTTTCAATGGGGGTACTTTTTCTCAAAAATCTGAATGAAACTTTATGCTTAAGAGAAAATACGTATATGATGCAAATAATGTAAGAATTAACCATGTGTGCAAAAACAAGACTTAATGCATTAAACTAACAATTAGGAGCAAAATAATGTAAGAATGCTTTTACCCCACCCCATACTTAAATCTTACAGTGTCCTCACTGTAAAATAAAATAAGAAGTGGAATGAAAGAGAACTTACTATAAAACGTCACAACGACTCAATACAGGTAGTCTGCAGGGGAGATCGAGATCGAGTGATGGTGTCGATATTGACTGGGTATGTCAATATCGGTCCTTTGCTTTGACTTAGGGTGATCTCTGTGTCGGTCACAATCACTCCTTTCGATTCCCTTGGTCGATATTGACCTGTTATGTCAATATCGAGTGCTTTTGCAAATCCCTTCGTACCTGAAATTGTTAGTCCTCTCCAAAAACTCAAAAAGTTTAAAGTTTTAAAGCAAATGCAAAACCCTTAAAACCAGATTATCTAAAAGGTCTATGCACATGCTCTAGATTATAGTCGCTAGGCCGACTTCTTCCGCGCTTCTATCCAAGGTGGCACATGTAAGGATCATATTGCTCTTATGTCCTCTTCAGGGCCTTCAAGCTCTACTTTTAAAATCGTCCATTTCTTGTCTTTGAGTTCCAACCTCCCTGGGTAGACTTTATAAATGGTCATTAGTCCCTTCTTCCTTCCATCCTTTCTTTTGCATCCCAAAGCGTTGCATTGCTCCATAAGCACCTTATCGCCTGCCTTGTATTCACTTATCGGCTTACCTATCATGTTAGTAAGGCATATAAACAAGGATACTCGCTTCATAGGGATATTAGAATTATGCTCTAAAGGTGGAGGATCTTTACCTGGACTTACCTTTGAGTCGGTTATGCGTTGAGGGGTCACTCGACATCGAGTCAGTGGGTCGACATCGAATGGCTTTTCTCTTGAGGGTGCAGTCGATGGAGGGGTGTCAATCAGGGGGAGTCAATCTTAAGTGGGCCTAGTCGATATCAATTGTCCCTGGTCGATCTCGAGTGCTCTTTTGGTGTCGACCCCATACTTAGCTTTTGGCACTCAATCTAGCTCCATTGTACTCGGCATCGACTCGTGGGTGTCGACATCGAGTGCTTTTTTAGGCTCTTATTTGTCGTTGGTGAAGCGATTCTGGAATTTCACCTATACTTATTACCTCAAGGTGACGAAAAAAGTCCTTAAATACCTGCCGTATTAAGAGATAATACTTAGTTTCGCGATCTAGTGAACCTTTTGTTACTGTGGGTGATTTTACAGATGTCCGAGGTTCGCGATCAGGTATATTTATTGTTCAATCGTCGTCTTTAGAGGAAGTTTGCTTTGATGATGTGTCTTTCCTAGAATGGCTGCTTGTCCGATTTAAGGATCTAAAGAACTCAAACCTAAGGGTTTTATGTCGAAGGAAGTTGCAGAGCTCCTTTTCTTATCTCTTATTTCGGATCCATTTCTTTGTGGGGATTAGGGGGGCATTTATAGTACCAAAGTGATGTGCGCGCAAATTGCCATATTTTCTATGCACATATAAATCCTTTTTTATCGTCTTTTGCATGCATATTAATGGGAAAACATGGGAATAGTGTAGTTTACGCTTAAATGTCAAATATATGGGTCTGCACGAGTTTCTATATAAAAGTCTTAGTTTTGTTTCTGTTCATCTTCCTTTCCCATTCTATTTTCTTCGGACTCTTTTCCGACAAATTGGTTACGAAAACAGTTTCTGTGACAAGCATCGAAATCGACTTTAAGGGTCGATATCGAGGTCTAACATCGATATCGAGGTATGTCTCGACGTCGACTTGCTGTTTTGTCTTCTGTAGGAACTGCGCTAGGAAATCGACCAGAACTGAGGTCGATATCGACCAGATCACTCAATACCGAGGTCTACTGAGGTTGAAAGCTTTGATCGTGAATACAACAAGGGAAGCGCTGACATACCTCCTCGTGGATTCGATCCTGAATTACCCTACTGCTACAAGGGAGGGGATTCTTGTATTATTTGTTTGGGACAGGGAGTTAGCCTAGTTGTGCATTATTCTATTTAGTTTATTTGAATCTCCTACTCCATCCCGTTACCGGAACACAAAGCGAGCCGCTGGCTGGTGACCTCGTGGTTTTCGTAGGGGACACGTGGAACTCATGCCTTCATACCAGCAACTTAGGGTAGCTACACGTGGTGATGTTAGAGGAGAGGTGCTCCACCAGTGAGCTATTAGCTTTCCTGAGGGAGTTCCTAGTTTAGTCTCGGAGCTTCCCTTCGCGATCTTGATTATGAGGAGTGACACTCTTGGTTAGACGTAAGCCTTAGCTTATGCGAAATGAGAGAACTATGATTGCGATGACAGGGTTCTTGGTATACACATGACTTTCTTGAGTATATGATCTTTGCGTAGGGTAGCCCATTTATGACATCATATTACTATTAGTAAAAGAGATTATTTTAGATGGCATCGTCATATCTCCTCGGGACTAGATCGTGAGGAAAAATGACACGCGATCAAGTTTCGATAAAAGCGATGCTTTCTTTTTCCTTAACGGGGAAAAGCGAGATTTGTTGTGAAGATGGGCTTAGGTGGTCCAGCCCAACAAGTCCATGATTCTTTGGAGCGGGAATTAGTACGGACCCACAGAGACTTATAAATAGGGTTTTCACTTCCTTTTTCTCGTCATTTTACTTTATCTTGAACTGGATAGAGAGAGAGAAAGAGAGAGAAAAGAAAGGAGGTATCTCTGGAAACAAGACAACGTTGTCTGGATTCTCTGGTTTTGGCGGTTTTGGGCGTAGTGACTTTCTAGACTCGAGGTTTCTTTCTTCGGTTGGTTCCTCCGTTTCCAAGTAAGTAACCCTTGATCCTATTTCTTTTTATAGTTTTCTTTTACCATTTCCCATCTGTGTTCTTTGTTTTTTCTTCCGGTTTTCTTCCTTTGATTTCTTCTGGTTTTTCGGGGTAAAAGGGGAAATTCTTTTTTGAGGGGTTGCTCCTGAAGAGATAGTAAAAGTAACCTCCTTTTTTGGTGGGGGAAAGATGGAAGGAGTGGTGCTTAGGGGCGGTTGGATTGGTGGCTCTTGGTTTCTTTCTCGGATTTCATGATCGGGCCACCCTGGGCATGGTGGATTGAGGCTGATCAGGTGGCGGTTCTCCGATGAGACAAAAAGTAAGACCTTTGGGATCTTATTTTATATTTTCTTTTGAGGACGCCTCATTTTCTGTCTTGGGAAAAGGGATTTTTAGGAAGGCAAAAAGGCATTTTTTAGCCGTCGTTTCTTGGGAAAAGAGTCTTTTCATTGTCTTTTTTAAAGAGGCGTGTGAGGCGCCAATCTGACCCTAACTGGGCTTTTGGCGCCATTTCCTATCTAATCGCAATTTCAAAAAGACTACTTTCCTGGTGTGTTGATTTTCATCCTTTGTGTCTTTTCAGGGAGTTTGTTTCTTAGGAAGGTCTCATTTTCTTTTTAGGGAAAGATAGAAAATATCATCAGCAAGCGACAGTCAGAATGTGAGTGTGGGTGATGTAAGAGAAGAATTCAGCTCGTCAAGAACTCCACATTCGGTCGCGAATAATGACTTTGAAGCCACGACATCTTCCATTCGTGTTCCCTTACCTCAGTTGGGAGAAAGCGGGGGTAAAGTAAAGGGGCCAGTATTATCAAAGGGAAAAAGTAGGATCCCTCTAGCTGGATCGTTTAAACAACCTTTGTCAAGAGAGGATCACGCGTACTATCATACGTCCGAATCTGATGATGGTCGCGGCAAACGAAGGAAGATGATTCGCGATGGGAAGAAACCTAAAGAGATTCATGTGGTACCCGGGGATTTTTCCGTGCCTCCTTATAATGTTGAAGAGTTTACGAATAACAGTTTCTGTGAAGGCTTTACCCCTTCTAATCCTCCTCCCGTTCCTTCCATTTTTTAAGAGCGGGTAGCCCCTACAACATCAGAGACTAGGGAGAGGCGTCTATTTTAGAGCCCATGCATTTGAAACTTGTGGCTCGTGCCTTTCCTTGGCCCGTGGGGGTGGAATTGGTTTTTCCTTCTGTGAGAGGGGGTTGCTTGAATATATACCCTAACCATTTAGTGGTTCATTTGGAGAGTTTGCTCCAAGGGTTTCATCTTCCCCTGCCCAGACTTCATGCAAAATTCCTTGGAAAAATTCGAGTGTGTCCAGCCCAGGTCTCCTTTAATGTATGGATGTTTTTAGCCGTTTAAACCATGCGGTGCATAGCTTTAAAACAGGATATGTCGCTAGATCATCTGTTTACGTTTTTATCCCTTAGGCATGGGAAAGACGGGTTGGTGTCTGCATCTCATAGCGGTGATATAGTAACGAGGTTGTCAAGTAGTCCTGGGTGGAGGAAAAAATGGTTTTTAGTTCGCGATCCTTCTGGGACTATTTGATACTTTTAAATCACCGCAGGCAATTATCAGACCCCTTCTAAGAATAGGACCGCGGCGACTAACCAATGGAAGGCGACGTTTGGGTGTGGAATCAAAGTGGGAAAGCGTAGTTATAAGGAATTCATAACCCCTACCCTTCTAGAAATGGCAAGACTCAGCCTCCCACATCCTCGGGGTGGGTATTCAATGTTTCTTTCAACCCGCGATACATTATGACTTTCTTTTCTTTGCGTACGGACACGAGCATTCTTATCTTAATCTGCACCCGTATGTATTATGTTTCTTTCCTTTGGCAGGTATGTTGGATCTTACCAAACTCTCTGTGGGAGCCTTGAAAGGAAGGAAAATCTCGAGATCGTCGGCTGCCGGTGTTTCAGCCGTAGCTCGCGATACTGCTCTGCCCCTAGTTCCCGCCGGAAGTCGTCTTGTGGGGGAAGTAGCAAATGCCTCGCCTGTTCTTAATTTGGATCAGGATCCAGTCGGGGACGATGAGCCTCTAGTCCGTGCTGTGAGCAAGAAAAGGAGGACATGGGATAAAGGTCTCAATGCACCTTTATCAAAAGAGCCGCTTACTCAGTCTGGAATAGCCATATCAGGTTATCGGCAACCTGGTTTTACAACGATCGACTATCGTAAGCTCGCTCTTCCCAGGAGGAGTTGTCCGGCTGAAAGGGGTTATATTTGGGCCCTCACAGACGAAGATCTAGCCGATGAAGGGCATAAGGTTGTGGGCTGGGTAAGCTTTATACTGCTCTTTTGCTTTGCTATGAAAAACTTATCTCTTTCAGACTTTCCTCTTTTCACATGTTTTATTGTTTTGATTATTACTATAACCTTTATTGGGAAGAGGTGACGGGGCATTTGAAAGAGCATGGCGATCGTGTAAATCAGCTGCAAAGGGAAGTGAAAGTCCTCCAAGTGAAACTGTCCAAGCTGAAGGATGCGGAGATGCAAGAAGGGACCATCAAGAGTTTGCAGTATGCTTTAGAGAAGGCTGAGAAGGAGCTTGAGAAAGTGAAGGGGGTGTTGGATCTTTCGAATGTAGAGTCCATGAATCTGAGGGAAAAAATTGCTGAAAATGTTTCGCGGATTTCTGATTTAGAAAATTGGCTGGATGGAATGGGGTAGGAGTTACAACGTGTGTGCGATGAGTTGTCTGTCACTAAAGAGGAGTTAGAGAAGTATACATCCGACGATGGTGTTCAACTAACCAAAGCTACCCTTTATGAGTATCTCCTGACCGACGAGGGTAAGGGAAGACTTGGTAGATTTCTAGAGACATTTGGGGAATCCATTCTCTATAGCTACTTAGCTTAAGCGTTCGCGAAAGGTGTCGATGGCGGGGTCATCGAAAGCGTGAATCGGTTTGCTCATCTTGACAGTTCTGTGAGAATGTTTCCACCTATTTATGATGCTACGACATGGTGCTCGTGGACCCATCTCTAGATTTAGCCCCTTCTTCTCCAACATCGTTACTCGAGACGGGTCTGGTTGGTAATCCTGAAGACCAAGATCGCGATCCAGAAATCGGTTCTTGATAAACACTTGTGTTGGTTATTTTCTGGACATTAGTTTGTTTGTTTTGCCTCGTGTGATGGTCTTTTGAACAATTTCACCCGCGATATTCAGGTCGACTGTTTTGTCATGGTTTATGGTTATAAGTATATAATTTCCACTCTTTCTTGTTGGTATTATTTGTCTTTTTAGATTACTTTGCGATATCCTTACCAATCTCCTGTTGTTGAGCGCTTTATAAGGTAATGCGTGAGATAACATAAAATAAAGGGATCGCTAAGTTTTTATTTATGGTAAAAATTTGATCTTTCTAGATCAACTTTGTTACAACACTTTGTTTATTAGTTTTTAGTTTTGGGTGGTACCTTCTATGTCTTCATGGAACAAAAGGTCATAGGAGATGTCTCTATTTTGCTCTTGTCCAGGCTCATGTATGGTAACTTGGAAATGAGTGTTTCCTTCATATTCAAATGTAAGGCACGCTCCAATTCTGAGGTTATTGATTCTTACAAAATCTCTCTATCCTTCAGAAAGGGAGTACCAGTTTCCTTCATCTCTTTCTACGAGGATCATGAAGTGTTGGTTTGAGGGAGAGCGGAGGAATACATGGCCTAAGATTTCTTCTTCGAGTTTTGTAAATATATGTGGAAAGGGGAGCCTGATCATCTGATCCTGAAGAAGGATCATTCTGATGAACATAGGGTTGGGATATGTTATGACGCTTGGGATAAATCTAGGAGGGGAGAGATTTTAGGAGAGTTCATCGAAGCTTGGCATTGTATGAGAGTGTTCTGTTTTAAACTTTGTAGGTTAAGGAAAGGTATACTTATATGAATTCGTTATTTAGGGATAGGGATATGGTGTATGGGTTTTTGGATTATCAGCAAGACGCGTGTCGATTGAGTCTTATTGTTGATCTTTCGATCTGACTCTTGCTTGTGGACAAGTTTGAAGTTGGGTCGTGTCTTGTGTTAATCTTCTTGTCAGGATAAGGGTAAGTATAATGGTTTATCGCTTGTTATAGTTATCTAGAAGCTTTAACTTTTTATAAATGACGTTCTGCTTGTTTTGAAAACAAGGATTTTTGTATTGATGATGTCAAATAGCTGATTTGCGCGCAAATTGCCATATTTTCTATGCACATATGAATCCATTTTATAGTCTTTTGCATGCATATTAATGGGAAAACATGGGAATAGTGTAGTTTATGCTTAAATGTCAATTATATGGGTTTGCACGAGTTTCCATGTGATTTCGCAGAAAACAGGATGAAAATGGATGAATTCGGAAGAGCAGAAAAAGAACTCGAAGTCTTCTGAAGAGGTCGAAATCGACTGAAGACCTCGACATCGAGTACATCAGAGACATAGGAATCGAGCAGAAAAGGAAACAGAGCATATCGACACAGAAGAGGTCGATATCGACGTCTGGGGGTCGATATCGACGTCTGGGGGTCGATATCGATGCTGCCAGATCGACCAAATTGATAGAAGTCGAGTGCCAGTTCGAGTAGGAGAAGGAGAAGCTCGAGATCAAGTTTTGAAGGGCTCGATATCGATGTCTAAGGGTCGATATCGACCATGCAAGCAGAGGAATTCGACTCCGATTTTGATAGAATTATATCCAAAGCTTGCAATATCTATCCAAAGGTCGAGATTTCCTATCATCGACACCAGATCTATCATAAGGAGGCTGATTTCACCATGAAGTTTTAGCTTTTACTTTTTTTTAGTTTATCTTAGAGAATAAAGATAAGGTTTCGAGTCCTTATCGACATCTATAAATAGAGGCCAATAGGGCTGAGTTTAGGTATCCAATTTTTCGCAGAGAAATTCAGTTTCAATAGAAAGTAGAGAGAGAGAGGAGGCCGAGTGGAGTTGTAAAGCGAGAGTGGGGTGGCTTGTTCGGTTGTACTTTCTTTCGGAGTTTTAATTCAAAGTAGCTTGCTTTCAATAACAATGATGATGATGTGCATGATGAGGAGCGAGTAGTCAACCCACTTCTAGGGTCGGGGTGAGCCCGACGATAACAATGTGAGGTAAGTGCATCAAAGGTATGACTTTTATGCGATTCCGTCTTCTACCCCATGCATGATCCTTTGCGAAAGTTAGGGAGATTCATTATTTGTATTATTGAAGCGAAAGCCACTCATATTGTTAAATTGAATTGCTCATTAATTGGATAGTAACTCTTAGGAATTATGCGAGAGCCTCTAATCACCTAAGTGTAGATAACGAAAGTTATTTGACGGAAAGACATTAAAGTTCATATCTTTAGCATGAAACTTGCATTGTTATCGTTGTGGCATGAAACCCCGACTTTGGAAGCCTTTTAATTAATTGAATTCTTCATAAAAGTCTTAGTTTTGTTTCTGTTCATCTTCCTTCTCCATTCTATTTTCTTCGGACTCTTTTCCGACAAATTGGTTACAAAAACAGTTTCTGTGACAAGCATCGAAATCGACCATAAAAGTCGATATCGAGGTCTAACATCGATATCGAGGTCTCTGCTCGACGTCCACTTGCTGTTTTGTCTTATGCAGGAACTGCGCTAGGAAATCGACCAGAACTGAGGTCGATATCGACCAGTATACTCGATATCGAGTGTCTGCTGAGGTCAAAAGCTTTGATCGTGAGTACAACAAGGGAAGCGCTGACATACCTCCTCGTGGATTCGATCCTGAATTACCGTACTACTACAAGGGAGGGGATTCTTGTATTATTTGTTTGGGACAGGGAGATAGTCTAGTTGTGCTTTGTTTTATTTTAAATATTTGAATCTCCTACTTACCAACCCCGTTGCGAACAATAGCTCATTGACTGGATCCAGGACCAACTTTCCCATGCTTGGGAGCTTTATAGTGGATATTGTTGTGGAGAGTTATCTGCATCGTCTTGTATGTTTTGTGAATACTTTGTTGTTCTTTGAAGAATTTATGAATTCTAAATTATTAAACTCCGTTTTTATTTTCTCCTCCTATTTTTTATAAGTCTCTTCCATATGGATATGTGTCTTATGGCGATGATTTTTGAGGCAAGTGACTTTGTCTTCGCGAGATGATGAAACATTTTGGGTAACAGTTGAAAAGCTGAGTACCGATCGATATTGGTTTACCGAAGGGTGGTCAGAGTTTGTGGCGATGAATGAAATTCGGGTTGGTATGTGGTTAGTTTTTAATTATGATGGGAATTCCTTGTTTGATGTCATCGCGATTGATCCGGAACCTGATCAGAATGGTGATTTGGAGTTTAATGTTCGTTGTTGATCATAGATGTGAGTTTTGTTGTTGTAACTTGTTTAAATAAATAAATGAGTTGATTGATGTTCGTTTAGGGGAGCGGGATCGTGCAATTCAAATATTCAAATATAATTCACAAATATGATAACTCCCTTATCAACCAAATAATACAAGAATCCCTCCCGATGCAGTGGTACGGTAATTCAGGATTGAATCCACGAGGAGGTATGTCAGCGCTTCCCTTGTTATAATCACGATCAAGCTTTAAACCTCAAAAGACACTTGATATCGATGTGTTTGGTCAATATCGACCTCAGTTCTGGTCAATTTCCATCAAATTCTTGCAGAAGATAAAAGCAACACAGATCGACGTCGAGACATACCTCGATATCGACGTTAGACCTCGATATCGACCTTTACAGTCGATTTTGATGTTTGTCACAAAAACTGCAATGCGTAACCTATTGTCGGAAAAGTATCCGAAGAGCGTAGAATGGTTAATAACAGATGAACAGAAACAAAACTTAAATTTTATATGAAATTCAATTAACTAAAGGCTTCTAAGATCGGGGTTTCATGCCACAACGATAACAATGCAAGTATGATGCTAAAGTTATGAAATTTAATGTCTTTTCGTCAAATAACTTTCGTTACCAACACTTAGGTGATTAGAGGCTCTCGCATAGTTCCTAAGAGTTACTTTCCAATTCATGAGTAATCCAAGTTCACAATATGAGTGGCTTTCACTTCAATAATGCAAATAATGAATCTCCCTAACTTTCGCAAAGGATCATGCCTAGGATAGAAGACGGAATCGCATAAAAGTCATACCTTTGATGCACTAACCCTACATCGCTACCGTCAGGCTCACCCCGACCCTAGAAGTGGGTTGACTACTCGCTTCTCATCATCATTATTGAAAGAAAACTACTTTGTATTAACACTCCGAAAGAAATTACACCCGAACCAAGCCAATTCTGCTCTCGCTTCTCTCCAACCTCACTCGGCCTCCTCTCTCTACAAACTCTCTCTATTGAAAACTGGATTCTCTGTGTGTGGATGATTAAACTCAGCCCTAACGGCCTCTAGATATAGATATCGAACTTTGCTATCCAAAGACTCGAAACTTTATCTTTATTCTCTAAGATAAAACATAAATAAGTAAAAACAAAAAACTTCATGGTAAAACTAGCTCAAGTTATAGCTCTGACGTTGAAGATAGGAAATCTCGACTTTTGGATAGACGTGCAAGTTTCGGATAGAATTCTATCAAAATCTGAGTCGGACTTTTCTGCTGGACAACATCGATATCGACCTTCATCATCGATATCGACCTTGGGTTTCACTCTATCTCGAGCACTCCTTCTTCTACTAGGATTGGCACTCGACTTCTATTATTTATCTCGATCTAGGCATTCATATCGACCATGGTTAATCTTAGCCGTAGTAAGCTTTGAGGTAGCATCCTTATACAAAGTCAATTCTATCAAAGTGTATGGGTTTTGTTGAGGATTTGGGTTTGCCGTTTTTAATTTGCTGTTTCTTGTGAATGATGAAGGTATGGGGGTTTGGTGTGTCTTTTGCTGGTGTTTGTCTTTCTCTTATTTTTAGAAAAAATGTCTTGTTCTCACTCAGGTCCCCGAGATTTCATCAGGTTTATAGATGCTGCTGAGAAACTGCACTTCTTGGTATTTGTCGTTTTAATACTCGGTTTTTTGTCGCATTGTATTTATGGTTTTCTTCCTCCTTCATGCTTAGCTAATTTTTGCGCATTTATGACAGCCTTTGCCCAATTGCTTTGGGCGGATTTATGGGGAGTTGATATCAGATCATGTTTGTTTGACATCCCCAAATGGCAATAGCATGCAAGTGCGGATCTGAAAGGATGGTAATGGAAAATCATGGCTAACAGAGGGTTGGAATGCCTTTGTGGTGGAAAGTGGCATTCGTGTAGGCGCTTCATGGGCCCTTTTTAGATACGTGGAGGATCATTGCTTTAATGTTTTGGTGCTGGAAGAGGAAATAGAGGAGGAAGAGGAAGAAGAGAAAGATGAGGATAAGAAGAATTGATTTACTGTTAGGGTCTTTTCCATTTGTTTCCGAAAAATTGTTATCATGTCTTTGTCAATTGTGTGTGGCAAAGGTTTCAGGGTGGTCTTATTTGTCGTTGGTTAACTTGTATGCCTTGTTAATGCTTTATGGTATTTCGTATTTGAATAATGTTTGTGATCGAATTGTTTGAACGCTTGGTTCATGTTTTGAGGTTAACTTGCGTGTTTAAATTTATTCCTTGTAGAGGCTCGTTTGCATATTCGTGCCAAAAGTGCACACGATTGCTAAATTTATTCTCCGTAGAGGCTTACTTGCAAATCCATGCCAAAAGTGCACGCGATTGCTAAATTTATTCTCCGTAGAGGCTTACTTGCAAATCCGTGCCAAAAGTGCAGGCGATTGCTAAATTTATTCTCCGTAGAGGATTACTTGCAAATCCATGCCAAAAGTGCACGCGATTGCTAAATTTATTCTCCGTAGAGGCCTACTTGCAAATCCGTGCCAAAAGTGCACGCGATTGCTAAAATTATTCTCCGTAGAGGCTTACTTGCAAATCTGTGCCAAAAGTGCACGCGATTGCTAAATTTATTCCTCGTAGAGGCTTACTTGCAAATCCGCGCCAAAAGTGCACGTCATTGCTAAATTTATTCTATGCAGCGATACAGGGTTTTTTCAAAAGAGGGCCTAGAACTTTCATATATATATATATATATATATATTTTTAGAGAAGTGGTGTGCCCCTTCTAGGACCCTCGAGACTTCGTATCCAGAGAAAATTCTAAGTCATCGGGGATCCTTATACAAAAAAAGGTTAATCTTAGCCGTAGTAAGCTTTGAGGTTCTTAGTGTTCCATGCTTCAGGGAGGATAGCCCCTTCTGGGTTTTGAAGCTTGAATAATCCTCTCCCTACTTCCTGGTGAATTATGTAGGGTCCTTCCCACTTGGGTTCGAGTTTCCCTCCTTCTGTGGCTTGTCGAAGGACCATGTCCCCTTTTTGTAATGGGCGTACGAAAACACTGTTGTTGTAGCCATCAGAGAGTCGGCATTGATATTCACTAGCCTTGATGCAGGCTGTTTCCCTTCTTTCTTCGTGGAGGTGCAATTCCAATTCTAATGCTTCATCGTTGGTATCTTTATTGAAGTTAAAAACTCTTGCTGAAGGGATCAGTAATTCGACTGGGACGACCGCGTCTACACCAAAGTTCATGGCGAAGTGTGTTCCTCCCGTGGGGCTTTTTGTTGAGGTTCGGTACACCCATAGAACTAGAGGTAAGGTCTCTGCCCATTCACCTTTGGCGAGGCCTAATCTTTTCTTTAATGCATTCGGGATTTATCTATTGGTTGTTTCAGCTTGGCCGTTGGACCGGAGGTATGCCACAGATGAAAATTGAAGCTCTATGTAGAGCCCAAAACAGAAATCACGAATAGTTTCACAATCGAATTGAGGCCCATGATCAGTAATGATTGCTCACGGTACTCCAAAATGACATATCATATTCTTCCAGAGGAATTTTCGTACTTTTTCCGTTGTTATTAAAGCCATGGCCTCGGCTTCTACCCACTTGGTGAAATAGTCAACTATCACTAGGATGAATCGCAGTTGCCCAGGAGCCCGTGGAAAAGGTCCGAGGATGTCTATCCCCCACATTGCAAAAGGGTACGGGGCAGATATGCATTTGAGGGGGTGGGGTGGTCGATGTTTGAGGTCGGAATGTCGTTGACAAGGATCACATATCATGATGTAGTGTTGGGTTTCAGCCCTGAGGCTGGGCCAATAATATCCTAGTCGCGTGATCTTTGTTGCAATAGCTCTTCACCCTTGGTGATTTCCACAGATGCCTACATGTAGTTCTCTGACGATGGCCCGACCTTCTTGGTCAGACACGCAAAGAAGGTCTAGGAGGTGAAAACCTCTTTTATATAGTCGACCGTCTTTGATTCGAAAACGAGAAGCTTGTCTCACAAGCCTTCAATATTCTGAGCCATGGGCTCCTTCGATTGGCCCATTGTTAATGTATTCCAAGATGGGTTCTCGCCAATCGGATGGTGATATCGCAAAAACCCCTTTATGGATCTCCCGAGTATCCCTGCGCTGTATTACCACATGATCGCTAAGCTCGAGGGGAAGCGTAGCTCCTATCCTAGCTAGGATATCGGCTCGCTCGTTTTTCTCATAAGGTATTGAAGAGATTGAACAGAGATTAAAAGCAGCAGTAAGCGTTTGTACTCGGGTAAGGTATTCCAGGAGCATCCCTGTTTTTGCCTCATATTCTCCTTTGACTTGCTCGGCTACTATTTCTGAATCAGTGAATATTTGCACTTGGAGAGCACCATTGATCAACGCTTTCTCTATCCCTGCTATTAATGCCTCATATTCCACTTCGTTGTTGGTTTCTTTGAAAAGAAGCTGGAAAGATAAATCAGTGACTTCCCCCGTTGGGCTAGATACTGTTACCCCTGCTCCACATCCGTGAGATGATACAGATCCATCTACATTGATTACCCAATCCTCTCCTTCGCGATCTTGTGTTTCCGAGAATGTAGCCTCCACTACGAAGTCAGCTAATGCCTGAGCTAAACGGGATTTTTGTGGTTTGAAATGAATATCAAACTTAGATAGCTCTACCGCCCATTTTACCATTCTACCAGAGAGCGGCGGTGAATGGAGGATTTGATGGAGGAGGAGATCGGAGAGGATTTCAATGGTGTGTGCTTGGAAGTAAGGCCTCAATCTTCTTGTTGCAAAGACCACAGATAAAGCCATTTTCTCAATAGGGGTGTATCTGGACTCAGTTGACTGTAGCACTCTACTCGCGAAATAAACAGGAAATTTGGATTCCCTGGTCAGCACGACGCTAATGGTGGTTGATCCAACTGCGAGGTAGAGTTGTAAGGTTTCATGCTCCCGGGGGTAATGAAGTGTGGGAAGAGTTGCAAGATATTCTTTCATGTCCTTGAAAGCTTTGTCCAATACTGAACTCCATTCTACTGGGCCTTTCTTCTTTAGTTGGTCGAAGAAAGGTAATGAATGATCTGCTAATCGCGAGCAAAAACGGCTCAAGTAGTTGATCGATCCATTGAGTTTTTGGATGTCTTTTAGCGTTTTAGGAGGGGTCATATCGAGTATGGTTTGCACTTTTGAGAGGTTTACGTCTATTCCTCTTTGACTAATCATGAAACCCAAGAACTTTCCAGAATCAACGCCAAATACGTACTTTTCTGGGTTTAAGCATACGTGATTAGATCTAAGAGCATCGATGGTTTCTTGCAAATCGGAAGGGTGCTGCTCTTTGGTCAAACTCTTGACTACAATGTCGTCGACATAAACTGCAATGTTTCTTCCTATCTGGGGTTTGAAAACTCTTTTGATCATTCGTTGAAAAGTAGCACCTGCATTTTTCAATCGAAAGGGCATTACCTTGTAGCAAAAGGTGCCCTGATTGGTGATGGAGGTCGTGTTCTTACCATCGCGTGGATGCATTTTGATCTGGTTGTACCCTGAATAAGCATCGAGAAAGCTTAAAGTGGCGTGACCTGTTGTGGTGTCTACTAACTCATCAATAGAAGGGAGTGGATAACTATCCTTCGGACATGCTTTGTTTAAATCTTTGAAGTCGACGCACATCCTCCGTTTTCCATTGCTCTTTTTGACTAAGACCACATTAGATAGCCATGTTTGGTCATTAATCTCGTGAACAAATCCTGCTTGCAAAAGCTTTTCTACTTCTTGTTTGGTGGCTTTAGCTTTTTCCGCGGCCATTTTCCTTTTTCTTTGACACACTGGTTTAGTATCGTGGGTGAGTCTAAGGGAATGCTCAGATATTTCTCGAGGAAGGCCCTTAAGGTCTTGAAGTGACCAAGCAAAGACGTCTCTTGAATTCTTGAGAATGTCTTTAACGCGATTTAGATCGGTAGTCTCCAGACTATGCCCATGATAAAGGGCATCGGTGTCGTTGGTGGAAGGGACAAAAGCCACCTTTTCTTCGACGATCTTATCACCGATCTTTATTGGTCGGACTTCCAATTTGGCTTCGCTGGGGTGAGAAGTAGCTTCTAAATCATCATTTTCAACTACTTCTGACTTTAAAGATCCTGGGGTAGGTCTGTCGATAGCAAGTACTCTGTGTTGATTTTTCTGAAGGGATGCGAGGTAGAAGACCTTGCTCTCTGATTGTTCTCCGCGTACTTCCCCAACTTTTCCACCAGCACATGGGAATTTGATGCCAAAATGGTAGATGGAACAAGCTATTTGGAATTTGAAGAGGCTTACGCGGCCCATGATGGCATTGTAGATAGAAGGTAGACGAACCACTGTGAACTCTATCATGTGAGACCTCCTTCCCGGAGGGGTTCCTAAAGTCAATGCGAGTTCAATTGTCCTAGATACTTCAACTTCATCTCCTGAAAATGAGATAAGTTTCCCAGAATAACATCGCAGAGCACTCTCTGCAATCCCCAGCTGTTCGAACGCATTCCAATATAGGACATCCACTGAAGAGCCTGTGTCGACTAAAACGCATTTGACTATTTTGGTGCCTAGTTGCACATGAATAACTATGGGTCTGAGTGGGGCATTCTGAGATCGCGGGCATCAGAGAAATAGAAATTCAAGACAGCGTGCTTTATGGAAGCCTGTTTGATGCTGGATTCCGACGGGGGTTGTATGGCTTCTCTTTCATAGTTTTTTCTCTCCTGATTGCTAGTTCCGAATGCAGATGGTCCTCCTGTAATGTTATTGATGAATCCGTCGGGAAGGGGCGGATTTTGATCATTGCGATGAGAATATACAGATTTTTTTGATGATGACCTTGCTTCTGGAATATGGGGAATATCCCTTGGTGGGGGCCTATAACCACCGCCTCTATTTCCGTTTCTCCCTCCACGTCCTCGTAGGTAGCCGCCCCTTCCCCTTCCCCCTTGGCCATATGGTGGGCGGTATTGTTGGGGTGGAAGGACGTGCCGGTTTTGGTTTTGATTCGTAGGTGGGGCACAAATTTGCAGAGGCACTATTTGTTGTGTGGGAGGAGGAGGGACTCCATAAACAGGAGGTCGGATCATATATGGGTGTGCCATTTGTACATTGCTTAGGGCAGAGGTAGGTAGGTTTGGATTGGTCAATTGATTGTATTGTACCTCTTGGGGTTGATGTTGTGGAACGATAATGGGATTTGGCCAGAGGGGGTTATAGTGTTATTGGTTATCTCAACCTCCTTTGTTATGGAATTTATTGTTGGGCTTGTGAAAGTAGGGAGGTTTATTTTCATTGGTCTTTGAACTCAATCCTGCAACCTCTAATGCGTGAATCTGCAAAGTGACCAATTCGCGCAACTTGTCATAATTGCAGGGTTCTTTTTTGAACAGATAGGTCTTGAAGTCGCTTTCGGCCAAGTTGCCCATCAAACTGGTGATAGCTGATTCTTGATTGAATTTTGGGATTTGCACAACCATAGTAGTGAATCTGCTGAAGAAGCTGCCCAACGATTCAGATGCTTCTTGTTTAATGGAATTTAGATCCAGCATGGTGCGCTTTCGCATACAAGCGCTGCCAAAATGGGCAACAAAAATGCTCGACAGCTGGGTGAAGTTGCTTATTGATGACCGGCGTAGGTTGGTGAACCAGGTCAACGCGACTCCGCTCAAGGTGGATGGGAAACATCAAAAAAACATTGCGTCGTTGTTGTCATTCATGCCCATGGCTGTAGTGAATTGATTCATGTGATCATTTGGATCGGAATTCCCAGTGTACTTCGCGATGGACACATCTCTCTATCTTTTGGGTACCGGTGTTTTGCGAATGGCTTTGCATAAGGCAGACGGGAAAAGGGGCTCATCCTTAGGAGTCGGATCAGGGGCTCCTGACGAATTGGATCTTGACGAAATATCCGCTGCAGAATTTTCCCGGGCTTTCTTTCCGACGTTATCTTTATCACGATCGCGATCTGCACCTTGAATATTATCAAACGGGCCTGGTAATAAGTTGAGTGCGACGCGAGTGGGGGCCGATTGTTGATGGTACCCGTAGGGGTCATATTGGGGAGGGATCATGTTCGCGGGTTGTCCATAGAAAGAGTTCGGGGGACAGCCACCTGCGAAGTAAGTATATGGTGGGTAACCCCCCAAGCTTCGTGTTGTCCGAAAGGGGGAATTGCGGCGTTGTTCCAAAGTGGTTGGGGAGGAAGATCCTCATCTTCCAGTATGCAATTCTCTTCATCGGGGGGGTTATTTAGATTCAGCTCGTTGTTCCATCCCTCCTCGTGATGTTGTTCTCCAAACTCCTCTCCAAAGAGAATGAAATTCATTTCTTTGTTACCTGCGATCTTGCAAAAGTGAACTTTTAATTTTAACTAAAAAACCAGTTCTTCGAAAGGAACAAACAAACTTTTAAGCAAATGAAGAATGAAAAAATTTATGAAAGCGAAGAAAAAATTCTTCGGGGGACCCCTCGTCGTGAAGGGTTCCCACAGACGGCGCCAATGAAGCGATTCTGGAATTTCACCTATACTTATTACCTCAAGGTGACGACAAAAGTCCTTAAATACCTGTCGTATTAAGAGATAATACTTAGTTTCGCGATCTAGTGAACCTTTTGTTGCTGAGGGTGATTTTACAGATGTCCGAGGTTCGCTATCAGGTATATTTACTGTTCAATCGTCGTGTTTAGAGGAAGTTTGCTTTGATGATGTGTCTTTCCTAGAATGGCTGCTTGTCCGATTTAAGGATCTAAAGAACTCAAACCTAAGGGTTTTATGTCGTAGGAAGTTGCAGAGCTCCTTTTCTTATCTCTTATTTCGGATCCATTTCTTTATGGGGATTAGGGGGTATTTATAGTAGTACCAAAGCGAGCAGCTGGCTGGTGACCTCGTGGTTTTCGTAGGGGACACGTGGAACTCATGCCTTCATTCCAGCAGCTTAGGGTAGCTACATGTGGCGATGTTAGAGGAGAGGTGCTCCACCAGCGAGCTGTTAGCTTTCCTGAGGGAGTTCCTAGTTTAGTCTCGGAGCTTCCCTTCGCGATCTTGATTATGAGGAGTGACACTCTTGGTTAGACATAAGCCTTAGCTTATGCGGAACGAGAGAACTATGATCGTGATGACAGGGTTCTTGATATACACATGACTTTCGTGAGTATATGATCTGTGCGTAGGGTAGCCCATTTATGACATCATATTACTATTAGTAAAAGAGGTTATTTTAGATGGCATCGTCATATCTCCTCGGGACTAGATCGTGAGGAAAAATGACACGCGATCAAGTTTTGATAAAAAGTTATGCTTTCTTTTTCCTTAACGGGGAAAAGCGAGATTTGTTGTGAAGATGGGCTTAGGTGGTCCGGCCCAACAAGTCCATGATTCTTTAGAGTGGGAATTAGTACGGTCCCACAGAGACTTATAAATAGGGTTTTCACTTCCTTTTTCTCGTCATTTTACTTTATCTTGAACTGGAGAGAGAGAGAAAGATAGAGAAAAGAAAGGAGGTATCTCTGGAAACAAGACAACGTTGTCTGGATTCTCTGGTTTTGGCGGTTTTGGGCGTAGTGACTTTCTAGACTCGAGGTTTCTTTCTTCGGTTGGTTCCTTCGTTTCCAAGTAAGTAACCCTTGATCCTGTTTCTTTTTACATTTTTCTTTTACCATTCCCCAATTATCACAGATCAAGATCAATTATGCCAAAACCTCATCCCCTTTCTTTCTCAGCATCAAAATCCCAAACTCACCCAAGGATATGAAAGCTCCCCAATCTTGAATCTTTTAGCAAAACCTTAACTGCATCTCTTCCCAACTGGTCCACACATGAGGTTTGCCTAAGCAAGTCATACGAGCACTCATGAACCAAATCGCATCTCCCTTACTTCCCAAATTTCATACATATTTACTTGAAACGCCAACTATCGCTCAAAACCTTGCTACGATCCCAAACGATTACGGTTAGACCTGTCAAAACGTAACCCAACCCGAAAACCCGACCCGACCGCCCGGAATATTTTGGGTCAAGACCCGAAAATTTTGACCCGAAAATTTTTTTGAACCCGAACCCAAAAAACCGATATTTTTCTGGGTCAAATGGATTTCGACCCGGTGACCCGATGACCCACCCAATTTGTGGAAACAAAACTTTTACTAATTAATAAAAAGCCTAGAAAATCTCAAAGTCATATTAGGATAAGTTTAGTAATTAATATATTATTAAAATTAATTAATTTTTAGTAATTATATATTATTAAAATTATTCGTGGAGATTCCAAGTTATTACATTTTATAATTACAAATATTTAATCTTTCTTTTTCAAATTAACATTTATATTTATTTGAATTGTATATTACTCTCTCCTATCGGTAATATTTTATTTTTTATTTTTCCACATGTTTTTAAAAAGCTAAAATAACTCAATAAAATATTAAAATTTTTAATTAAAATTTTGTACTCATTAGTCATTACTAATCCGTATGTAATAATTTCAAAAAGTTAATTAAAACTTTAATATTTTATAGAGTTATAAATTTTGTCAAAAATAATGACTAATAGTAAAAATCAAATGTTTTAGATTGAGCTTAGATGACATCTTCTAATAAGTATAGCGCCCAAAAAGAAAAACTTGCCAATCACATCTTTAAATTTATGTTTTGAAGTTATCATAAAGTCATCAAAATACGATTTTTTATTAAAAAATAATAAAAATTGACCAACCCGAAATGGACCCGATTTGACCCGAAACCGAGTCAAACCCGGGTTGGAGTTAACCCGATCTACCCGAGACCCGATTTACCCGAAACCCATTTTACCCAAAACCCGAAATGACCCGACCCGAACCCGACCCGAATGATCCGATTGACAGATCTAATTACGATCCTTAAATGTCGTCCTAGTCTAAATTTTCCAAAATTTTCATGCCTTATTTTTTCAATTCTTATAAGATGTCACAAGCACATATTTCCATTGCCTATAACTATTAGCACCTCAATCTCTTTCAGTAGGTTAGTTCTCGATATTCCGCACAAAATTTTCCGACCTTCTAAATCCATCAATCACGCTTACGATCGAAGTGGCCTGATATGGGGTTAGCCGTAGGATAGCCCGATCTTCGAAAATCAATCAAGGAACTCAAGAATGGAAGCAAGAAAGACTCAAGAACTATAAAGACTCAAAAATTAAGAACAAGACACGACCGATAAGGACTGATTCGAACTAAAATAGAACGAGATAAAGACCCCAGGCCTCCTAAGAGGGTAGGAACCAAATACCAACGACTATAAAGCCCGCCTCTACAACCTTACACAACCAAGCGGACAATTTGGAGGCACAAGGAGGGGAGTTGTGATTACCAGGATTACCAAGCTCTCGCGAGGTTGATGAACTCAAAGCAAACCAAGCAAGATCTATAACCAATTTGCAATCGATGAGCAACGCTTCGAATCGATTGACTTGCACTCTTGTGTTTCACACCAAAAGAGAGAAATTTCAATAAAATTGTACGTGAAAAGTTCTACAGAGGGATCGGCCAAATATAAACCCTAGAAGGAAGGTGTTGGCCGAAAATAATAATAAAAATACTAACTTAAAGGAATTAATAAAATAACCCTAAAAGTTTCCTAAAATAGCTTAAGTAGGAAAGTTGCTAAAATAGGAAATAAAACAAGGTTCAAGACTTATGAATTTCGGCCCTATCATGTGACTAAGATGATTCGACAATCTTGATCCCAATGCACATGTAGGTCTTCAATGAAGGCTCGGGGAGTTGAACCGTGCTCGAGAATAAGGCATGACTCACAAACAGGAATGAGTCTCTCTGCAGCTTCTTGGCTCGGGCTCGAGTCATAGGTCCGTCTCCTAAGATGATTGGTGCGTCCGGAGGTGTAGATGATGGTGTAGAAGATGGTCCCGCATCAACCTCCCCTTCTTGGAAAGGATTCAACCACGAATCCAAGCCCTCGTCCACGGCTAAGTAAGGAATGAGATCCGCGACGTTGAAGGTAGCACTCACGCCATAAGTTCCAGGAAGCTCCAGCTTGTAGGCATTGTCGCCCACCTTCTCCAGAACCTTGAAAGGTCCATCTCCTCGTGGTGCAAGCTTGCTCTTCCTCTCATTGGGAAACCTCTCCTTCCTCAGGTGCACCCACACTAGATCCCCAGGCTGGAACGTCACCAATCTACGCCCCTTGTTGGCCTTATTGGCGTTGTACTCAGCCTTCCGCATAAGCTGGTGACGCGTCCGCTCATGTAGCTCCTTGAGAAACTCAAAATGCTTACCTGCGTCAAATGACTCATTCTCTCTCATAGGATATGAAGTAAGATCAAAGGGGGTTAGTGGATTAACACCATACACACATTCAAAAAGAGTTATCTTGGTTGAGGAATGCATTGTTCTATTGTAAGAAAACTCCACATGAGGTAAGGCTTCTTCCCAAAGCTTCAAATTCTTCCTTAATATGGCTCTAAGGATAGTGGTTAAGGTTCTATTGGTCACCTCAATTTGGCCATCAGTTTGGGGGTGACTAGAGGTAGAGAATAACAATCTAGTTCCTAATTTATTCCATAAAGTCCGCCAAAAATGACTAAGAAACTTAACATCCCTATCACTCACAATTGTCTTAGGCACACCATGCAACCTAACTACTTTCTTAAAGAACAAATTCGCAACATTAGTAGCATCATCAGTCTTATGGCATGCTATAAAGTGAGCCATCTTAGAAAATCTATCCACCACCACAAATATAGAATCCCTCCCCTTCTTAGTTCTGGGCAATCCCACAATAAAATCCATAGATATATCTTCACAAGGGCCTGAGGGTGTAGGTAGTGGGGTATATAAACCATGGGGCATAAGCTTAGACTTGGCCTTTGAACAATCAATACATCTCTTAAGGCAATGATCTACATCCCTAAGCATATGTGGCCAATAAAAGTGTGACTTAAGTGTATGGTAGGTCTTATCTCTCCTAAAATGACCCATTAAACCTCCACTATGGGCTTCATTCACCAATAATAACCGAAGAGAACACCTAGGTATGCACACTTGGTCTCTCCTAAACAAGAATCCATCAAAGATATAGAATTGGTCGGTAGGACCCTTATCTAGGCACTTACGAAAAGCTTCCCCAAAATCAGCATCTTTCTCATACAATGCCTTAATGTATACAAAGCCTAAGACTCTAGAATCCAAAGTGGTTAAAAGGATATGTCTCCTAGATAAAGCATCAGCAACCACATTGTCTTTCCCTTTCTTATACTTTTAACATAAGGAAATATGTCTATGAATTCCATCCATCTACCATGCCTTCTATCAAGTTTATCTTGGCTCTTAAAATGTTTTAGAGATTCATGATCTGTCCTAAGTATAAACTCTCTAGGCCATAGGTAATGGGACCATGTCTTAAGGACTCTAAATGATAGAGCTCATTTAGGTAGCCATAATAGGTTGCATTAAGCTTAGTTAAGGTGCATAACATGCATAAGTTAAGTAGAATTTGCATATTTACTCGCCATGTTGGTGGAGTCGGAATCTACACGTTTTTATTGATTATTTCAGGTAGATGTGGATCTCGACAAGGAACGAGGAGGCTCATGGATTAAGGAAGAGTCAAGAAGAGGAAGCTACAAGAAGAGAATGAGAGCGGAATTGAAGTTCGAGAGCCTAAGTGAAGAACAAGTCAACAAAAGTTATCGCCTGACAAACTAAACTTGTATCGCACTTTCTGGAGGCCTCGGTGGTCCGATTGACTATTATAAGCATGCGTTGGAAAGCTCTTTTCTAGTGTCTTGAGCATTTTGGGTATGATGTTGGTTATTACTTCTTTTTGGTACTTCATATGGATGATTATTGTGCTTAATACTCGGGGCCTAAGGAGGATAAAATTCACTTAGGAGTAAAAGTCGAGGAAAACTCATTAAAAGAAAAGAAGAAAAAGAAGAAAAATCATTGAAAAATCAAAAGAGAAAAAAAGAAGAAAGAAAGAGTGATATGGTTAACAAGAGTTGTGTTTAAGCTTGTAATGAGTTTATGGATTTGAGTTTGATGGCATTAGCGGTATAAGAAGTGTCTGGTTTTAGTGTTCTTCCGGTTGTGTAAAGTACTAACTCTTTTTCCCGGATTTTTAGCACTACAAGCCTAAATGTTTCTCTACCTTGATGTTCTTACCAAGCCCCATTACAACCCTATACAAGACCTCATGATGTTTATTACTTGTAATATCATTCACGGTGGAGATTTGTGATGTTAATTTCAATTTTTATGTAGCATAGTTTCATGGATTTGAGTTTGAGTGATATTGATTAACCTTAAACACATGAGCGAGAGAGAAACACTTATTTCCTGGTGAGGTTGGATGTAGACATTACTTTGTTCTTTGAGTTGCTAAATACATGCTACGATGTTATGCATTATTTTATGTTCCAATATATTTTCAAACCTTGTGGTTTACGAGGTGAAGATATCGATAACTTGTTGGTGGGATAAGTGGTTTGATTTGGTTTTGTTTGCTTGAGGACAAGCAAAGGTTCAAGTGTGGGGGATTTGATAGAGCTCATTTAGGTAGCCATAATAGGTTGCATTAAGCTTAGTTAAGGTGCATAACATGCATAAGTTAAGTAGAATTTGCATATTTACTCGCCATGTTGGTGGAGTCGGAATCTATACGTTTTTATTGATTATTTCAGGTAGATGTGGATCCTGACAAGGAACGAGGAGGCTCATGGATTAAGGAAGAGTCAAGAAGAGGAAGCTACAAGAAGAGAATGAGAGCGGAATTGAAGTTCGAGAGCCTAAGTGAAGAACAAGTCAACAAAAGCTATCGCCCGACAAGCTAAACTTGTATCGCACTTTCTGGAGGCCTCGGTGGTCCGATTGACTATTATAAGCATGCGTTGGAAAGCTCTTTTCGAGAGCTACAACTTTCATGTTGACATCGAGACCAAATTCACAACGGACAATTTGCTATATGCTGGAAAAGCCGCGCTCACGGCCACCAAGGCAGCGCCTGCTGCCAGAATTTCAGAGCTCACTGCATTAGCCGCGCCCGCGGCTTGGGAGGCAGCGCCCGCGGCTTTGCTGGGCCGGTTCAGCGCCGATTTTTATATCTTTCCTAAGTTGGGTCTATCTTTGGAAAACACTTTCTAGGGTTTTATGACGGTTCTTAGGCCTATTTAAAGGCTTGTTTTAGGGTGTTTTAGGGATATCATCCAATCTTTTGACAATTGTTTGACAATGGAGGGCTAAACTATTTGGTTTCACCTACGATTTGAGACTCCGTTTGGTTGAATTGTGAGTTTTCTATTCTTGTTCTTATTTGCATCATATGTTTCACCTTCTTTGTGCTTGAATGTTTTATGGTGTTTGATTCTATCTCGATTGATCACATTTTCAGGATCTCATCATCGCTAGGGTTTTGAATTGTTCGTTATGATTCTAAATCTTTCGTAGCAAACATATTCTAGTGAACTTCGTTAGAAAGCTTGAATGTGTAGGAAGTTGACTATAGGTTAAATATCAGTTCTTTTGGGGATTGATATTGCTTAGGATTAAACCTTAATTCGTGTTAAGATTGCCTAGGAGTAAGGGATTATTAGAACTCATAGGGCTAATAATCTATTCAAATCAAGATAAGAACATTTGATTGGAAAAGGAAAAGAATTTGAGTAGTAAACAAGGATAGAATTCACCAAATAGGGTTGAGAATTGTAGGTGAAACTATCTCTTAATTATTGATTCTCCTAACTTATTAATATTTCTCATTCTAAACCACTCAAAACCCATCTTTTCTACAAATTGGTAAATACACTTTACATAGGAATACTTGATTCTCTGTGGGATCGACCTCTTACTTGCTCACTATACTAGTTTGTAGGTTTGAGTTTTCTTTTGATAGGATACACAGCGATTTCGTCTTGTCAAATTTTGGCGCCGTTGCCGGGGAATCTAGTTTATTTCTTTGTTTGGTGTATTTATCGATTTTTTTATATATCTATATATCTAACCCCGTCGTGGACCTATCTTACGGTTCACGACACCCTAGCTACTAATCTTTCAAGATGTTGAGGTTGTTGCAGTTTCAAAGGGAAAATTTTCACCTTTATCTCACGAGAGTGGATAATTTGTTGGACGCCTGTTATGCACGGGGTTACCAATATAGTTTGCGAGATATGGTTATTTGCGTACTTGAAGGCATGACTCCTGAGACCAAAGAACTTGTCGAGTCTATGAGTAACGGAGGCTTGGCAAGTTTCGATTTATCAGAGATGTGGGATTTTTTCTCCTACATGGGTCACCCGGTGGAGCAGGAAGAAGCTTTCACACGCCAAGTTTTGATGGAGGAAATGCTTGAAAGGATGGAGCGACTTGAGGAAAGATTGAACCAACGTGCTCACATCATGAGTGAGTTGGAAGCGGAGAAAAGTGTCAAACCTCAAGTCGATGAAACTCAATACGCAAACTATGATGGTTTGATTGAAGATGGGGGAGAGAGTACGATGATCTCTTACATGGAGTCTCAGGAGTGCACGCATGAGGATCTACATGTTTTGGCTCCTAATTCATCTAAAGAAGTCATCCCTGACTTGCCTATTGAGGAACCATGTCAAGAGCCAATTTTCGTGGCTCCTAAGCAAGGTACTGACATTTCTTACATTTTTGTGGATTTTGGTGAATATGTAGATCCTTGGGAGCATTACTTTGACAAGCCACTAGCGGAACTGTGTTGGTGGTCTTATATACCCTCGACTGAAAGTCAGGCTCGATAGTATGATGAGTTGGTAAGATTCTCGAACGCCTTACTATTTTCTATCAACTTTCTCATATTTTGTATCCATTTATCATTTGGATGGGCAAGAGAGTTTGATTTACTATTGAGGGCGCTAACAATGTCCGAGTAAGTCTTGAATGCATAGACGAATAAACCGTCAAGTCTATGACGTTAACCAAGGACGCTTCTCGGGAGGCAACCCGAGGTAATGGTTAGATAAGTTTTAATTTGTTTTTCAATAAATAAAGAGTTGGATTTTTGTGTTTTTCGGCTAACCTGCAGGGGAAACAATGAGAAATAGAGCTGCTGAAAAAGCCGCTGGCGAAGCTGCACCCGCGGCCAGCCTACGACCAAGGCACCCTGCAAGGCCGCACCCGCGGCCACATTGGCCGCTGGCGCGGCCACCTGCCCAGCTAGCTCCGTATGCTAAGCTCGTGTCTTCTCTTGGCTCATCTGTCGTCGTCGTTGTTCGCGACTTCTTTTCCTTTGATATACACCACATTGTGAGTCTTTGCATCACCTTTTCTTTCATGTTTTTAAGTTTTCTGGTCTTTGATTTTCATTGAGGGCAATGAAAGGTTTAAGTGTGGGGGAGGGTTCTATTCATGTAGTTCGTGCATTCATGTTTAATTTCCATTTTCATTCATGTTTAATTTTCATTCTTATATTGCATTGAAAAGAAGAAAATTTGAAAAATGAAAAAAAAAATCCAAAAACATCATGCATTTAGGTCTCATCTCCTCTCATGTAGACCGCTTGTCCTCATTAAGTGTTATGTATAGTCTTGTCATGAAATCCCATAACTTGTTTGAGATGTTTAAGCCTTTATTCATTTATGCAGCATGATTTGATGATATTAATTGAGCATGTATAACTCATAGACATTGTAATATTGAAATCCAACAGAATATACCCTTGTGAGTATTTTTGGCCTTATTGGGACGATCTTCATATTCATGTCCTCTTGTTTTGTTGTGTGTGATACTCGTCCATGTTACTACCTCTTAGAATTGCGAATGACATCTATGTTGAGGCCGTATTATATTGATCATTACTTGTGAGTTTCATGTGATTGAGGCATTACTTTTTCTTAGCCATGTTATTCAATTTCCACCTTACATATTATACTTTGCTTGAAACCATTTTGAGCCTTTTAGCCCATCTTTTGTAACTCCACAAAAATATCTCATATCCAATTTTAGCCTTACCCTATCCGGGAATTAGGGAGAAGATTGGTGAAAATGTATATTAGTGGAGTGTCTTGAGCATTTTGGGTATGATGTTGGTTATTACTTCTTTTTGGTACTTCATATGGATGATTATTATGCTTAATACTCGGGGCCTAAGGAGGATAAAATTCACTTAGGAGTAAAAGTCGAGGAAAATTCATTAAAAGAAAAGAAGAAAAAGAACAAAAATCATCGAAAAATCAAAAGAGAAAAAAAGAAGAAAGAAAGAGTGATATGGTTAATAAGAGTTGTGTTTAAGCTTGTTATGAGTTTATGGAGTTGAGTTTGATGGCATTAGCGGTATAAGAAGTGTCTGGTTTTAGTGTTCTTCCGGTTGTGTAAAGTACTAACTCTTTTTCCCGGATTTTTAGCACTACAAGCCTAAATGTTTCTCTACCTTGATGTTCTTACCAAGCCCCATTACAACCCTATACAAGACCTCATGATGTTTATTACTTGTAATATCATTCACGGTGGAGATTTGTGATGTTAATTTCAATTTTTATGTAGCATAGTTTCATGGATTTGAGTTTGAGTGATATTGATTAACCTTAAACACATGAGCGAGAGAGAAACACTTATTTCCTGGTGAGGTTGGATGTAGACATTACTTTGTTCTTTGAGTTGCTAAATACATGCTACGATGTTATGCATTATTTTATGTTCCAATATATTTTCAAACCTTGTGGTTTATGAGGTGAAGATATCGATAACTTGTTGGTGGAATAAGTGGTTTGATTTGGTTTTGTTTGCTTGAGGACAAGCAAAGGTTCAAGTGTGGGGGATTTGATAGACCTCATTTAGGTAGCCATAATAGGTTGCATTAAGCTTAGTTAGGTGCATAACATGCATAAGTTAAGTAGAATTTGCATATTTACTCGCCATGTTGGTGGAGTCGGAATCTACACGTTTTTATTGATTATTTCAGGTAGATGTGGATCCCGACAAGGAACGAGGAGGCTCATGGACTAAGGAAGAGTCAAGAAGAGGAAGCTACAAGAAGAGAATGAGAGCGGAATTGAAGTTCGAGAGCCTAAGTGAAGAACAAGTCAACAAAAGTTATCGCCCGACAAGCTAAACTTGTATCGCACTTTCTGGAGGCCTCGGTGGTCCGATTGACTATTATAAGCATGCGTTGGAAAGCTCTTTTCGAGAGCTACAACTTTCATGTTTACATCGAGACCAAATTCACAACGTAAAATTTGCTATATGCTGGAAACGCCGTGCCCGCGGCCACCAAGGCAGCGCCTGCTGCCAGAATTTCAGAGCTCACTGCATTAGCCACGCCCGCGGCTTGGGAGGCAGCGCCCGCGGCTTTGCTGGGCCGGTTCAGCGCCGATTTTTATATCTTTCCTAAGTTGGGTCTATCTTTGGAAAACACTTTCTAGGGTTTTATGACGGTTCTTAGGCCTATTTAAAGGCTTGTTTTAGGGTGTTTTAGGGATATCATCCAATCTTTTGACAATTGTTTGACAATGGAGGGCTAAACTATTTGGTTTCACCTACGATTTGAGACTCCGTTTGGTTGAATTGTGAGTTTTCTATTCTTGTTCTTATTTGCATCATATGTTTCACCTTCTTTGTGCTTGAATGTTTTATGGTGTTTGATTCTATCTCGATTGATCACCTTTTCAGGATCTCATCATCGCTAGGGTTTTGAATTGTTCGTTATGATTCTTAATCTTTCGTAGCAAACATGTTCTAGTGAACTTCGTTAGAAAGCTTGAATGTGTAGGAAGTTGACTATAGGTTAAATATTAGTTCTTTAGGTGATTGATATTGCTTATAAGCTTTATACATCTTGAGACTTATTGCTATTCCTAGGAATAAACCTTAATCCGTGTTAAGATTGCCTAGGCGTAAGGGATTATTAGAACTCATAGGGCTAATATCTATTCAAATCAAGATAAGAACATTTGATTGGAAAAGGAAAAGAATTTGAGTAGTAAACAAGGATCGAATTCACCAAATAGGGTTGAGAATTGTAGGTGAAACTATCTCTTAATTATTGATTCTCCTAACTTATTAATATTTCTCATTCTAAACCACTCAAAACCCATCTTTTCTAAAAATTGGTAAATACACTCTACATAGGAATACTTGATTCTCTGTGGGATCGACCTCTTACTTGCTCACTATACTAGTTTGTAGGTTTGAGTTTTCTTTTGATAGGATACACAGCGATTTCGTCTTATCAAATTTTGGCGCCGTTGCCGGGGAATCTAGTTTATTTCTTTGTTTGGTGTATTTATCGATTTTTGTATATATCTATATATCTAACCCCGTCGTGGACCTATCTTACGGTTCACGACACCCTAGCTACTAATCTTTCAAGATGTTGAGGTTGTTGCAGTTTCAAGGGGAAAATTTTCACCTTTATCTCACGAGAGTGGATAATTTATTGGACGCCTGTTATTCACGGGGTTGCCAATATAGTTTGCGAGATATGGTTATTTGCGTACTTGAAGGCATGACTCCTGAGCCCAAGAACTTGTCGCGTCTATTAGTAACGGAGGCTTAGCAAGTTTCGATTTATCAGAGATGTGGGATTTTTTCTGCTACATGGGTCACCAGGTGGTGCAGGAAGAAGCTTTCACACGCCAAGTTTTGATGGAGGAAATGCTTGAAAGGATGGAGCGACTTGAGGAAAGATTGAACCAACGTGCTCACATCATGAGTGAGTTGGAAGCGGAGAAAAGTGTCAAACCTCAAGTCGATGAAACTCAATACGCAAACTATGATGGTTTGATTGAAGATGGGGGAGAGAGTTCGATGATCTCTTACATGGAGTCTCATGAGTGCACGCATGAGGATCTACATGTTTTGGCTCCTAATTCATCTAAAGAAGTCATCCCTGACTTGCCTATTGAGGAACCATGTCAAGAGCCAATTTTCGTGGCTCCTAAGCAAGGTACTGACATTTCTTACATTTTTGTGGATTTTGGTGAATATGTAGATCCTTGGGAGCATTACTTTGACAAGCCACTAGCGGAACTGTGTTGGTGGTCTTATATACCCTCGACTGAAAGTCAGGCTCGAGAGTATGATGAGTTGGTAAGATTCTTGAACGCCTTACTATTTTCTATCAACTTTTTCATATTTTGTATCCATTTATCATTTGGATGGGCAAGAGAGTTTGATTTACTATTGAGGGCGCTAACAATGTCCGAGTAAGTCTTGAATGCATAGACGAATAAACCGTCGAGTCTATGACGTTAACCAAGGACGCTTCTCGGGAGGCAACCCGAGGTAATGGTTAGATAAGTTTTCATTTGTTTTTCAATAAATAAAGAGTTGGATTTTTGTGTTTTTCGGCTAACCCGCAAGGGAAACAATGAGAAACAGAGCTGCTGAAAAAGCCGTTGGCGAAGCCGCACCCGCGGCCAGCCTACGACCAAGGCACCCTGCAAGGCCGCACCCGCCGCCACATTGGCCGCGGGCGCGGCCACCTGCCCAGCTAGCTCCGTATGCTAAGCTCGTGTCTTCTCTTGGCTCATCTGTCGTCGTCATTGTTCGCGACTTCTTTTCCTTTGATATACACCACATTGTGAGTCTTTGCATCACCTTTTCTTTCATGTTTTTAAGTTTTCTTGTCTTTGATTTTCATTGAGGGCAATGAAAGGTTTAAGTGTGGGGGAGGGTTCTATTCATGTAGTTCGTGCATTCATGTTTAATTTCAATTTTCATTCATGTTTAATTTTCATTCTTATATTGCATTGAAAAGAAGAAAATTTGAAAAATGAAAAAAAAATCCAAAAATGAAAAAAAAATCCAAAAATATCATGCATTTAGGTCTCATCTCCTCTCATGTAGACCGCTTGTCCTTATTAAGTGTTATGTATAGTCTTGTCATGAAATCCCATAACTTGTTTGAGATGTTTAAGCCTTTATTCATTTATGCAGCATGATTTGATGATATTAATTGAGCATGTATAACTCATAGACATTGTAATATTGAAATCCAACAGAATATACCCTTGTGAGTATTTTTGGCCTTATTGGGACGATCTTCATATTCATGTCCTCTTGTTTTGTTGTGTGTGATACTCGTCCATGTTACTACCTCTTAGAATTGCGAATGACATCTATGTTGAGGCCGTATTATATTGATCATTACTTGTGATTTTCATGTGATTGAGGCATTACTTTTTCTTAGCCATGTTATTCCCTTTCCACCTTACATATTATCCTTTGCTTGAAACCATTTTGAGCCTTTTAGCCCATCTTTTGTAGCTCTACAAAAATATCTCATATCCAATCTTAGCCTTACCCTATCCGGGAATTAGGGAGAAGATTGATGAAAATGTATATTAGTGGAGTGTCTTGAGCATTTTGGGTATGATGTTGGTTATTACTTCTTTTTGGTACTTCATATGGATGATTATTGTGCTTAATACTCGGGGCCTAAGGAGGATAAAATTCACTTAGGAGTAAAAGTCGAGGAAAATTCATTAAAAGAAAAGAAGAAAAATCATCGAAAAATCAAAAGAGAAAAAAAGAAGAAAGAAAGAGTGATATGGTTAATAAGAGTTGTGTTTAAGCTTGTTATGAGTTTATGGAGTTGAGTTTGATGGCATTAGCGGTATAAGAAGTGTCTGGTTTTAGTGTTCTTCCGGTTGTGTAAAGTACTAACTCTTTTTCCCGGATTTTTAGCACCACAAGCCTAAATGTTTCTCTACCTTGATGCTCTTACCAAGCCCCATTACAACCCTTTACAAGACCTCATGATGTTTATTACTTGTAATATCATTCACGGTGGAGATTTGTGATGTTAATTTCAATTTTTATGTAGCATAGTTTCATGGATTTGAGTTTGAGTGATATTGATTAACCTTAAACACATGAGCGAGAGAGAAACACTTATTTCCTGGTGAGGTTGGATGTAGACATTACTTTGTTCTTTGAGTTGCTAAATACATGCTACGATGTTATGCATTATTTTATGTTCCAATATATTTTCAAACCTTGTGGTTTATGAGGTGAAGATATCGATAACTTGTTGGTGGGATAAGTGGTTTGATTTGGTTTTGTTTGCTTGAGGACAAGCAAAGGTTCAAGTGTGGGGGATTTGATAGAGCTCATTTAGGTAGCCATAATAGGTTGCATTAAGCTTAGTTAAGGTGCATAACATGCATAAGTTAAGTAGAATTTGCATATTTACTCGCCATGTTGGTGGAGTCGGAATCTACATGTTTTTATTGATTATTTCAGGTAGATGTGGATCCCGACAAGGAACGAGGAGGCTCATGGATTAAGGAAGAGTCAAGAAGAGGAAGCTACAAGAAGAGAATGAGAGCGGAATTGAAGTTCGAGAGCCTATGTGAAGAACAAGTCAACAAAAGTTATCTCCCGGCAAGCTAAATTGGTATCGCACTTTCTGGAGGCCTCGGTGGTCCGATTGACTATTATAAGCATGCGTTGGAAAGCTCTTTTCGAGAGCTACAACTTTCATGTTGACATCGAGACCAAATTCACAATGGACAATTTGCTATATGCTGGAAAAGCCACGCCCGCGGCCACCAAGGCAGCGCCTGCTGCCAGAATTTCAGAGCTCACTGCATTAGCCGCGCCCGCGACTTCGGAGGCAGCGCCCGCGGCTTTGCTGGGCCGGTTCAGCGCCGATTTTTATATATTCCCTAAGTTGGGTCTATCTTTGGAAAACACTTTCTAGGGTTTTATGACGGTTCTTAGGCCTATTTAAAGGCTTGTTTTAGGGTGTTTTAGGGATATCATCCAATCTTTTGACAATCGTTTGACAATAGATGGCTAAACTATTTGGTTTCACCTACGATCTGAGACTCCGTTTGTTTGAATTGTGAGTTTTCTATTCTTGTTCTTATTTGCATCATATGTTTCACCTTCTTTGTGCTTGAATGTTTTATGGTGTTTGATTCTATCTCGATTGATCACCTTTTCAGGATCTCATCATCGCTAGGGTTTTGAATTGTTCGTTATAATTCTTAATCTTTCGTAGCAAACATGTTCTAGTGAACTTCGTTAGAAAGCTTGAATGTGTAGGAAGTTGACTATAGGTTAAATATTAGTTCTTTAGGGGATTGATATTGCTTATAAGCTTTATAAATCTTGAGACTTATTGCTATTCCTAGGATTAAACCTTAATCCATGTTAAGATTGCCTAGGAGTAAGGGATTATTAGAACTCATAGGGCTAATAATCTATTCAAATCAAGATAAGAACATTTGATTGGAAAAGGAAAAGAATTTGAGTAGTAAACAAGGATCAAATTCACCAAATAGGGTTGAGAATTGTAGGTGAAACTATCTCTTAATTATTGATTCTCCTAACTTGTTAATATTTCTCATTCTAAACCACTCAAAACTCATCTTTTCTACAAATTGGTAAATACACTCTACATAGGAATACTTGATTCTCTGTGGGATCGACCTCTTACTTGCTCACTATACTAGTTTGTAGGTTTGAGTTTTCTTTTGATAGGATACACATTGATTTGTCCTGTCACTAAACAACGCATATAATTCTTTGTCATAAGTAGAGTAATTAAGACATGCACCTTTCAACTTTTCAGAAAAGAAAGCTATAAACTTACCTTCTTGCATGAGGACTCCGCCTATGCCAACTCCGCTAGCATCACATTCAACCTCGAAAGGTCGAGTGAAATCAGGCAGAGCAAGCAATGGAGCTTGTGTCAGCTTCTCCTTGAGTTGCCGAAATGCATCCTCCTGAGCTGGACCCCACTTGAACTCACACCTCTTCTTTGTCAGTTCTGTGAGAGGGGCTGCGATGGAGCTGAAGTCGTGCACAAATCTCCGATAGAAGCTCGCAAGTCCCTGGAAACTCCTCACTTGGCTGATATTGGTCAGAGTCGGCCAGTCCTGGATTGCTTTGACCTTTGCGTCATCGACTCGTAATCCACTTGAGCTCACTACAAATCCAAGAAAAGACACTTGATCAGTACATAATTCACATTTCTTCAAATTAGCATACAAGTGTTCTAATCTAAGAGTAGAAAGTACTTCCCTTAAGTGTGCCTCATGTTCCTTAGGTGATTTACTATACACAAGAATATCATCAAAGTAAACAACAACAAATTTACCTATGAAATTTCTAAGCACATGATTCATTAATCTCATGAAAGTACTAGGAGCGTTGGTTAAGCCAAAAGGCATAACCAACCATTCATAGAGCCCAATTTTAGTTTTGAAGGCTGTTTTCCATTCATCGCCTTCCTTCATCCTAATCTGATGGTAGCCGCTCTTTAAATCAATTTTATAGAAGATGGAAGAACCATGCAACTCATCTAACATATCATCTAGGCGGGGTATAGGATGGCGATATTTTACAGTTATGTTGTTAATTGCCCTACAGTCTACACACATTCTCCAAGACCCATCTTTCTTAGGGACTAACAACACAGGCATAGCACATGGACTCAAACTTTCCCTAATGTATCCCTTATCCAACAGTTCCTGGACTTGGGATTGAACCTCTTGGGTCTCAGTGGGATTCATTCTATAGGCAGGCCTATTAGGCAAAGAAGCCCCTAGAAGGAGATCAATTTGATGCTCAATTCCTCTAATAGGGGGTAGACCTGCTGGTATGTCCTCGGGGAATACATCCTTATACTCTTAAATAAGAGATAGGATGTGAGGAGGGAGGGTAGCCCTAAGCACCTCACTCAAAATGTTCAACCCTTTGCATAGGAGCATGAGGATTGTTTCCCCATCCGCAAACTCGTCTAAAAATGTACTCTTGGAAGCCAAAAATACACCTTTAGGCCGAGTAGGGGTAGACACATGGCTCGACTGAGCCTCCTGAACTAACTCACCTTTACTTACCTTCCGCTTCTCAATCTCATCACCCACCTGGGTTTGCGTCATAGGCTTGAGAACTACATTCTTGCCCTGAAAAGTAAAAGAATATCTGTTAGTAAAGCCATCATGCAAGACCTTACGATCAAATTGCCAAGGACGACCTAATAAAATGTGACAGGCGTGCATAGGTACAATATCACATAACACATCATCTTCATAATGTCCTAATTTGATATGCACTTTCACTTGCCTATTCACTTTCAAATTACCACAGTCATTCATCCAATGCAATCTATAAGGCCTAGGATGCTGAATAGTAGGAAGTTGTAATTTATCAATCATCTCTTGACTAGCTAAGTTACAACAACTTCCTCCATCAATGATCACATTAACAACCTTACCCTTTACTAAGCATCTAGTATGAAACAGATTCTCACGTTGATTGTCATCACAGGGGGCAGGAACAACACTTAAGACTCTCCTAACAATCAGTGATTCACCATGTTCATAAGCAATGCCATCATCATCTTCATCATAAGTAAGAAGGTTGAGATTCTGATCATTTTCATTAACAGGCTCTTCATGTTCATCACAAGAGTTTTCAGATTCATATTCACCTAAGTGATTAATCATGAGAGTCTTTTTATTGGGACAATCCTTCATAGTATGACCTCTACCCTGACATTTAAAGCACATAATGTCCCTAGATCTAGTAGTAGAGGGGTTAGGATTACTCCCTTTGGGGCCAGTAGATACCCCAGACGAATCTCGTCCAGCCCAAGGCGCCTTGCCCTTGTCGGAGGGTTGCTGGGCTGTTCGGCCTTCCCCTTTCCCTTGGCCTTGGTTTGGCCGAGAGTTGTAGCCTCCTTCAGGCCGCCCTTGGGGCTGCTGTGGCCGGTTTTGGCGCCATGGTTGGGGCTGCCCACTCATCATCCTTCCGCCTTGGTTCCTGTATCTAGCTCCACGCTCAACTTTAATAGCCAAATATAATAATTCAGTAGGAATAGAGTAAGGAAAATAATCTATCTCAAGAGCTAAGGCGGGATGCAAATACGAAAAAACCTAGCATTTGTATCCTCATAGTGTTCAACTACATTGGCTCTAGCCATGGTTTCTTACATAAGATTAAAGGTTTCCTCAACAGATTTGTTATCTTGTTTAAGGTTTTCTAGGCGTTGCCTAAGCTCTCTAGCATAATGTTGAGGGACAAACCTACTTCTCATTAAGGCTTTCAATTGATTCCAAGAAGCGATAGGCGCATCAAGGGCTCTTCTTCTTTCCTTCACCAAGTTATCCCACCAAATTAGAGCAAACCCTTGAAATTCTAAAGAAGCCAATTGTACTTTCTTAGGTTCAGAGAAATTGTGACAGTTCCAGATTTGTTCCATTTTTGTTTCCCAGTCAATATATGCATCTGGATCTGTCTTACCATCAAAGGAAGGAATCTTTACCTTTACCTTACCTATGCAGCCCTGATCAGGATCTCTAGGCTCACGGTATTGGTAACGACCTCCTCTGTCGTTCCGCCTCGGGCGTTGCTCCCAATAGTCCTCTTCTTGGAAGTCATCGTCACGCTCCGAATAGTAGAACTCCTCCTGGAAGCCACGGCCTCTTCCTCTTCCCCGTCCTTGCCCCTGCACATTAACAAATCCGTTATTTCTACCATATCTCTCCCCTCGTGGAGAGTTGTTCTCTTCAAACAAAGGATTAATTAAATTAGGGTTAGGATTAGGATTAGGATTTCGGACTTCCCTGTCATCATTAGGCGTATCGTCACGCCTTTGATTACCTTGACAACCAAGGTTATTAGACCCGCTCGGCCTAGACTCCACAGCCGTTATCCTTGCTCCCAATGCCGCCAAATTTTGATTGATGCCATTAAGAATGGCTACCAATTCGGGTTGCAAGGTAGAAGCGTTGTTGGAGTTGTTGTCCTTGTTGCCAATGTTGGCATTGTTCTCGTTGTTAACCTGCTGAGACATTGCAAATAAAGACAAACACGGAACTATGTCAAGATTAGCAAAAGATAAACAATCTCGCAAGTGTTTCGCTCACACTCGTCTGTCTAATTGGTATGACAAGCTTGTTGGGGCAATCCGCTTTAGGCAAATCAACACTCAAGCAAAGACTTAGCAACACAAGGTAAGAGATCAAGAGAATGGACAAGAAACAAACAACCGAAAATCTCAACAGAACAGAAGTATCGAGTTGAAACAAGAGGTATCGACTCGGTAGGGGGTGGTACCGACTCGGTATGTGAACACTAGACAAGTAGGTCGATATCGACCCGACGACTCGAGATCGACCAAATAAAAAACTCAACAGAAACCAAATATCGACTCGACAGGAGAGGATATCGACTTGGCACTGGGGGTGTGTCGACTCGGTATGTGTGGGAAACTCGAAATAGACGCAAGGGCCACTCGACACAGCACTCCACAGTTGCAAAGGCCACTCGATACACACAAAACAACTCGACAAAATAGAACAAAAATAAGGGAAAGAAAAGAAAACTTGGACTTTTACCTCTTTTTTTGATTCAAACCCTTAGCAAGGACGTTGTAGTTGCAAGGTAGGGCTTAAAAAAAATTTTGTGTTTTGGGAGGTATGTGTTTGAGATTTTCAACTAGGGCTATGGAATTTCACCAAAATTGGTCCTTGAAGGTTCTTGCACTAGTGAATTTTATCCTCCTAGGTCAAAGCTTTGAATGTATTCTTTTTTTTTCTTTTTTTTTATAACTTTTTCGTTTTTTTTTTACTAATGCAAGAACACTTAACAATGAAATAAAAGGACTCTTGAAAATTGAAACTATGGTGAAAGAAAAATAAAATTTATGTAGCCCTAATGAAATATATATATAGATGGAACTTTGGCTAAATTTGGTAAATAAATCTATCTATGCCCTTTATAATCTATGATAGAAAATATGAGATATATCTACCACAAATTTCAACAAATTAAATAAGGCAACAAAGTAGATAGATCTAGGATAACAAAAGATAGAAACAAGCAAACAAACTAGGGTTTGTGATCTTGTGTTTGGGGATATCGAATGGAGATCCACTTCAACAATTTTGTCGGCTGCACAAAGGTGCTAATTGGCTCCAACGTGGCTACTGGTCTCGGCTTAGGATGTGTTTAGGGCTAAAGGCAACCACAACAATCACAAACAAGGATTAGTAGCAATCAATTTCAAAAAAATTCAAGAAGCAAAACCCAAGAACAAGAAAGACTATTTTTTTTTGTAGTTTAGGGAATCAAAAGACACAACTTTTGATGTCGGAAACCTAAGCTCTGATGCCAATTTGATACGGTGTTAGCCGTAGGATGGCCAAATCTTCGACAATCAATCAAGGAACTCAAGAACGGAAGCAAGAAAGACTCAAGAACTATAAAGACTCGAAAATTAAGAACAAGACACGACCGATAAGGACTGATTCGAACTAAAATAGAACGAGATAAAGACCCCAGGCCTCCTAAGAGGGTAGGAACCAAATACCAACGACTATAAAGCCCGCCTCTACAACCTTACACAACCAAGCGGACAACTTGAAGGCACAAGTAGGGGACTTGTGATTACCAGGATCACCAAGCTCTCGCGAGGTTGATGAACTCAAAGCAAACCAATCAAGATCTATAACCAATTTGCAATCGATGAGCAACGCTTCGAATCGATTGACTTGCACTCTTGTGTTTCACACCAAAAGAGAGAAATTTCAATAAAATTGTACGTGAAAAGTTCTACAGACGGATCGGCCAAATATAAACCCTAGAAGGAAGGTGTTGGCCGAAAATAATAATAAAAATACTAACTTAAAGGAATTAATAAAATAACCCTAAAAGTTTTCTAAAATAGCTTAAGTAAGAAAGTTGCTAAAATAGGAAATAAAACAAGGTTCAAGACTTATGAATTTCGGCCCTATCATGTGACTAAGATTATTCGACAATCTTGATCCCAATGCACATATAGGTCTTCAATGAAGGCTCGGGGAGTTAAACCGTGCTCGAGAATAAAGCATGACTCACAAACAGGAATGAGTCTCTCTGTAGCTTCTTGGCTCGGGCTCGAGTCATAGGTCCGTCTCCTAAGATGATTGGCGCGTCTGGAGGTGTAGATGATGGTGTAGAAGATGGTCCCGCATCATGGCCCCTAAATCATCTCTCTCCCTCACACGACCAAATTAGGCCTTCTTACCAAAGTCATCCCCCTTACCTATGTCCTTATCGGTTAATTCCATTATTACCTTTAAGAGGAATTTTCCAAATTGTTTCAATACCCTTATTCTACTCCCCATATCCATAGACATTCCCATCGCTAATCCACCTCTAAAGAATCATCTTCCACTAGAAACCTTATAAGAGTCATCCTCTCATTCTGTATTCTCAATCGCAAAAATTTAGATTCCTAATCCCTACACGTATCCCAAAGTAAGGTTTGGTAGCGCCTCCAATTGACTAAGTTGACCTCTCAGCTTTTTCCTACCTAGTACCTTAGACTTTTGATACAAATTCTACACCTTTCAATACTATCCCATCCTTACTCTAGAAAATATCATCAAGTCTCACACATTCCTACTCTCACATCATGCACTCAAGGAATCAACGCACTCGAACAGGAACCATGAATGTAGTGAGATTACCAACCCGATTTCCCGTGAAAGATTTTGCTAATATGAGGAAAAGAAGGCCAACAAAATATCATTTGACAATATGGATGGAAGTTTAGAAAAGGTAAAATGTAAAATGAAAGGATCATGACGTCAATGAATGAAGGATGTGGAATGATCACCCATATGATCGACATTTCCCAACCAAACGATAAGAAAGGACATCTCGTCAACCTAGCTGCAGAATTTCAACACACTCCCAAGAATATATCAAATAAAATCCTAGACCGAGGGAAAGAACACATGAAGAGGAACGTCAAAATGAGGCATCTAGCACATAAGCACTCAACAATGTATAATCAGATCCCCTTCGAGGGGAATCGCCCTCAGGCCTAATTTATATAAAATCACATAATCTATCTAGAAGCTGCCCTTCGAGGTGCAATTGACTGGAGGGGCAACTATCCTCTCGGCCTCTATATTCTTTTTTTAACCCCGCTACTCCAACCACTACGGTGCAAACTCCTTGGAGTCTTCCAGGCCCTCTGTAAAGCACAGAGCTAAGTTTTGCCTACCTTTTCCCATGTCTACATCAATTAAGGATGGTCTATCGCCTTTCTACCCACTCGATTTCCCTTATTTTAAGTCAAGTTTATTAAGCTTTTTTCATTAATTTAGCCATATTAAATTCATTTTGCCCTTTAAAACCCTTCAAAATCCTTTAAAAACATTGGGCGATTTTCAAAATCATACTTCAACCCATTTGTACTCGAATTACGCAACCCAAGCTCTGATACCACCTTCGTAACGGCCCAAATATAAATATTCGGGTTACGGTTTTGAAGGATTGGATACCTTTGTTCGGATCTTGCAATTCAAGTACGGGTTGAGTTTTAAAACAAAGTTTTTAGTACTCAAAGAAGGGATTTCGCACCCTAAATTCGAGATAGGGTCGTTTGGTACCTCGAACTTGTCCTACTTGTCTAAGTCGCTCAGAACGTTTTAAGTTTTAAAAGCATAAAGAAGGAAATCTCATCATACAAATTGCCACGGCATGGCCGGGTCAAAACCAAATATGAAAAAATATAAAGTAGCGAAAGTGCAAAGTCCATAGTCAGTTTCTCCCTCCAATTGCGCCATCAGATACCCCCGTCATAGCAGCACGAAATCAAGCAAGGGAACGGGTACCTGAAACTATACCACGAGTTAAGGTCGAGCCACTCATGCGGGCCCTGAAGACAAAGCTGAGGACATATAATATGATCTAAGCCTAGATGAAAATGATCTAATGCATTACTGAAATATTGAACATGCAAGCATGTTGACAATTCATATATAATGACAAAAATGCAGTAAATAGGCCAACACAGAATGCCAAGTGGCATGTCACAATCTCTCAAAACTCATGCCTCAGTAGGGGCGGGTATCTCTCTCATGTTCGTACCTCAGCCGGGGTCGAATGTCCGCCTCAATCGGGGCCAGATGACTCGGTCGGTACCGCAGTATATGTCATGCCTCAATCCATACCTCAGCCGGGGTTGGACACTCAGTCACCGCCGCAATCATATATAAAACTCAGGAAATCATTCTCTTAGATGACTCTATCGGGACAAACCCGATAGAGCTGGGTTGTCCTATGACCCTAGCAACGACTCTAGACTCATGACTTATGGCCGTTTCTACAAATCGCATTCAGAATACGTATGCTCATTTGTAAATGTGAAACCTAGGCATGCTACTACATGACATGTTATTATATTGCCTACATACTATATGACACATCAGGCATGAGGTTCTAACTTGAGTAAGCCCCGGAGGACTTACTTGGAGGTGCGAAGCAGCAAAGTAAGGGGGCAAGAGTAAGCAACCCAATATATCAGAGATCGCCTAGTAATTTCATAAATAACATAATAAGTCTAAGTCTAATTTACACAAGGCACACAAGTTACATATGAAACATATAAGATACACGTAAATAATATAACTCAACCATTTCATCATTATCAACATTATCATCTCATCTCCATTTCTCGTCTCGTCTCATCATATCTCATAATCCCACATCTTTCTCAATTCGGTCATAATATTATCATCATCATCATTTATCTCAACTAAACTCAAACGTCCTATATCCTCTTATTCCATTCTTATTTCCATAATTCATCTCGAATTTCTAACGTCTCAAATCGTGCTTTCAATTCGTATTTGCTTGTAATCTCATTTTTATTAAAACATTCTGGCATTTAGAAATCTTTATAAACAACCCAACAACTCAAATTACCCATTTTAAGTATCAAAACTTAGCAATTAGATTATTCACATAAATCATTCTCAACAAATCAGTATAAATAACTAAATAATTAAATCAGAGAAAAGATAATTAAATAACTTAACAATATAAAGAATCACAAGCCATGAAGTATTTAAATAACCTTCACACATTAAAACAAGGAAAAATTTGCTAAATGTCCATTTCAAAAACCCCTTTTTGGTAAATGTCCATTTTTATAAGTCATTTAAATAATTGTCCACATTGACAATTTTACACTTGTATATTCTAAGTGCTATGACAAGAGGAAAACCTGTCGTTGTTCCTGCTAAAGAAATACTCAAACCTACAACTAGTATAGTTGGTAAGAAAGAGGTCGATCCACAGGGAAATCTAGTAAGTTCTAGTGCTAATCTAATCGCAAGTAACCAAAAAGAGAGTTTTTATGGAAAAAAGATCCACCTTTTGTCAAAGCGGAAAGAAGCAAACAAAGTAAAATAAGTTGTAAGATACGATGGAGAGAATTAGGTTCATCTACAATTTGTCACTTCAATTGATGAATTTGATCCTTGTTTCAGCCTCTAGTTCTTTTCTTTTCCTATCAATGTCCTTGTCCAGATCTTAGGTAAATTACTAGTCCTACGAGTCCTAGTAATCCTTATCTCTAAATAACCCTAACACGGTTAAGATTTAACCTAGAGATAGCATTAAGACTATGAATTAACCAAGGTATATGCAATATCAAGCTACGAGTCGATATTTAACATATATTCAACTTCCTACACATCCAATTAGTCCTACGAGTCCTAAAGGGATATGATTGCCACTTGGGTTAAGGTTCGCTTCGAGGAATCTACATAACCCTAGCAGTTGAATGAATCTACTCTAACTAGTTGATCAGGCCAGAGAGAATAAAACACATTCAAAGATTTAAGTGCAAGGAAGCCAAAACATTCAAATAGTAATAAGAACTAGATTAAGAAACTCACAATTCAACAATCAAAGATCCAAACTGTAGGCCAAACCTTCGAGAGTTTAGTTGCTCATGCTTAAGAGTTCTCTCAATAATTCTCAAAAGTGCATAAGGTTATTAGTTAGATGCCTAAGAAAATAACCCTAATAGTCCTTAAATAAGCCTAAGAAAGTCGGCCAAAACAATTCTAAAGAAACCCTAATTAATGTCTAAAATTGAATCGGCAGTTCTGCTGAGGCCGCGGGGCGGCTACCTCAGGAGACGGGGCGGCTAGGCGATCAGCGAAATCCTTTGACAAGTCTGCGGGCCACTGGGCAGCTATCTCGGCCGCGGGGCGGCCATACTGTTCACAGCGATTTTTTCTGTTCGAAATTGGTCTTGATGTCAACATGAAAGTTGTAGATCTCGGAAAGAGCTTTCCAACGCATGCTTATAATAGGCATTCCGACCACCGAGGCCTCCAGAAAGTGCAAAACAAGTTCAGCTTGTCTGGCGACAACTTCTGTTGACTTGTTCTTCCCTTAAGCTCTCGAAATTCGACTCCGCTCCCGTTCTGCTGACTTGTTCTTCCCTTAAGCTCTCGAAATTCGACTCCGCTCCCGTGCTCTTTACTTTTCTTCCTCAACTTGAATCTTCCTTCATCCAAGAGGCTCCTCATTCCTCGTCAGATCTACATCTACCTGAAATTAACCATAAAATTGTATAGATTCCGACTCTACCAACACCACAGGTAAACATGTAATTGTAACTAAAATATGCACTATTTACAACCGAAATATGCTAAATGAATCTTAATATGCATATCTAATCGTGCTCTATCATGCTACACCAGACACGCGGAAGAGAAAGCTCTGCCCACCCACGGAGAGAGCTTCCAACTCAGCCTGCCCTCCTCCTGGTAGACGTAGCCGACTCCTTTCTCGGCAAGAGCGATCCGGGCCCTCCTCCTGGTAGACATAGCCTGCCCTCCTCCTGTCAATGCAGCCTGCCCTCATCACGAACATGCTTGCCCAGGCGTCCAAAAGCACCACCCTTTTCCCCATTAATTAATTGCAACTAATTGATTAAAATATGCATGAAATGTGTGAATTTTTTAGAAGAGGATAGGAGTTGAGAATTAATTGGAGATGTGGATGGAAGGAGGGAGGAGGCCGGAGGGGTTGTTATTTATAGGAGATTAGGGGTGCGGATATTCGATAATTCAATATATATCAGTGGAGATTTTTGACAAGGAGTTCTCCACTAAATTTTATACAGATCCCACAAAAAAAAAATATAGAGTGCTATATTTTAATGCTTCTGTAGGTACTTTGATTTTTTTTTAATAGGTTACAAAAATAATGAAATGTTACCTTTGTCTCAAAATATAATTTTTTTTGTTCGATGACAACTTTTCATCAAAAGATTCAGTCATTTCAAAAGTAGTGGTGACTGGTGTCACCATAATAAAATTAGTGAAATCAATGTTGTCACCAAAAGAAAACCCTAAGACAAGGGGAGAAAAAAACATTATAAGGGCTAATGTGAAGCAAAATAACATGTGGTGTTCAATATAAGTCACAAAGTTCAAATTTAATTGTCACCAAAATAAATAAATAAAGTGTAACCAGAAGAAAACCCTAGAACAAGGGGAGAAAAAACATTATAGAGGCTAATGCTAACCAAAAGAACATGTGGTGTTCAATATAAGTCATGACAAAGTTCAAATATAACTATCATCGTCATACAAAAAAAGTGTAACCATTGTTATCACCAAAGGAAAGTGTTATTAGTGGTGTCACCACAATAAAAAAAATGTCACTACTGTTGTCAACAAAGGAAAACAGTACTTCGTTAAGAGATGAATGGCTAAGTGTGTTAATAATGGTGTCACCAACATAAAAACAGTGTCAACATGAGTGTACCAAGTGTTGTCACCAAAAAAACAATGTCACCACAAGTGTACAAAGTGGTGTCACCATCAGTGTAGCTCTTGAAAAGAATAGTCAAGTGTTATTAGTGGTGTCACCAGGAAAAATAGTGTCACCAATGCTGTCACCAAAGGAAAACCCTAGGATAAGGGAAAATGTTATTAGCGTGGATGTCACCACAATAATAATAAAAAAAGAGTAACCACTGCTGTCACCAAAAGAAAAACCATACGACAAGGGAGAGTGTTATTAGTAGTGTCACCACAATAAAAAAATGTAATCACTGCTGTCACCAAAAGAAAATCCTAAGACAAAAGAAAGTGTTATTAATTAGTAGTGTCACCACAATAAAAAATTAAAAGTGTAATCACTATTATCACCAAATGAAAACTCTAGGACAAAGAAAAATGTTATTAATTCGTAGTGTCACCACAATAAAAAAATGTAAATTATTGCTGTCACCAAAGGAAAACAGTACTCCGTTAAGAGATGAATGACTAAGTGTGTTAATAGTGGTGTCACCAACACAAAAACAATGTCTCCACTAGTGTCAAGTGTTGTCACCACCAGTGTACAAAGTGAAACAATGGTACGTAAGTGTTATTAGTGGTGTCACCAAGGTAAAAACAGTGTAATCATTGTTGTCACCAAAGGAAAACCTACGGGATTATTTCCGAAAAATAATCTTCATCCCCTCCACCCCAAAAAAATCCTTAAAAATAATCTTCATCCGCTTCGAAAAAGTTGTCACTAAACAAAAAATATTGTTATCACATGTGTTATTAGTGTTGTCACCAAGGTAAAAAACAATATAATCACTATTGTCACCAAAGGAAAACCCTAGGACAAGAGAAGCACAAACTCTTAATTATCAGTGTCACCGCCCTTAATTAGTTCACTGGCACCACCCTTATTTATCAGTGGTGACAATGATGGTGACACATATGTGGTGAGAATTTTTTTAAGTGAGAATTTTTTTTACGATAACATTATCGATGTCATAACTGATGGTGACAATTTTTTTTTTACATTTTTTTACAAGTTCACGGTCAATAACTTTATAACATTGTTGGTGACACAGACGGTGAAAACTTTTTTTTTGATAACTTTTTTTATAAACTTTGTTGGTGACACTAATAAATTATTAAATATAATAAATATCAATGGGATGTCAACAATAAATTTAATAAATCACTTAAATCTAATAAATAACTTAAATTTTGTAGTCCCAATCGACACTTTTCAAGATATGAACAACTAGCCAAACTGGAATTCAAATACCTCCCCTCCACCTTAATTCTTGTCGTTGTTTTTTTAATCAGAACCTTAAATCGAAACAAGTTAAAGAAGAAATGGCAAAGTGAAAATTTCATATGTAATGACAGTAGATCTACAAAAGATTATAAGACTAAAATAAAGGGGCTTCACCACTGTTGCTCGTACTAGCTAAGGGGCTTCCATTGACAGCTATGTCATCATCAGGAGCAGCAAATGACAACAGTTCTAGCCTTTAACTTTAGATGTCTCCGATGGTGTGTGGACGGTGTAGCCCCGGTGGAGGAGGAGGTGGACGAGCCGCGAGCCAATGAAGCCACTGCCGCCAGTGACAGACAATCTCAAGCTTGCATGTTTCGCTCCTCGTTCTCTCTCAAAATCGAAACTCTTTCGAGCTTCCATGGCCACCGAGCTCTCAGCTCCACCCTTCCATGGCTCCTCTCAGATCTGTGAAGTCCGGCGCCGCCTCTGTTCGATCCTTGCTCTTCGTCAATCTCCTCCCCTCCTCCCGTCGAATGCAGCAGCCACCATGGAAGGTGCACCTCGAGCAGCTGTATGTAAACAAGGATAAGTAAGGATAAGGGTAAAACGGGAATTATGAAATTTTTTGGACATTTAGCAAAAGGGGAGATTAGGGTGGACATTTAGCAAAATAGGATTATGAAAATGGACATTTTACCAAATAATTTCTTAAAACAATATAATCAAACAACAAATAATACTTAAAAATCAGATTTTTAATAACTTATAATAATAATTTAAATACCCATGATATTTCATAATAATATTTATAATAATATTTCACTTTAGCTATTTCTAAAAACACATATAAAACCACCATATAATAACATACTATATCCCAAATAATTCTACTTTTCAAACAACTTATAATATATAAATTATTTACAGAAAATATTAATTATCTCAAAACTCATAATAATATAATAGTAATAATAATAATCAAATAACAATTATATACTAACTATATAACATAACATAATAAATAACAAAATATAACACCCTTAAACACTCCAAAAGGTCGGCCCAACCAAAAGAAACCCAGCACAAGCCCGGATCCAAACTCAACCCAGACACCCTTTTCCCAATCCGATTTTAAACAACAAAAATAACAAAATAAAAAAATAAAGCGCTGAGCCCACAGGAGACAACTGGCGGCGGGCCCCACCTCGACACTGTTCACCTCCTTCCTCCGGTTCTCCCCTGTTCACCTCGCCCTCGTTCTCAACACTCTCGCTCTTCCTCGCTGCTCTCACTCTCGCTCGCATGCCCTCACTCCCTCGTCCCACGCTCCCGCTGCTTGCTTCCTCGTTGCTCGCACCCACTCACTCGCCTCCGTCCTCTCTCTCTCGACACTGTCGCTCCCTCGCCCACTCCCGAGCAAACCGGAGCTCTCAAGCTCGCCCACTCTCAGGCCCCCACGTTCTCATGCCATGTTGAATGAAAAGAAATAGGAAATCGAAGCTAGGAAGAGGAAGGGAGGTTCAAATGCTCACCGTGTAAAGACCGGAATTTAATCAATATTTATAAAATATCCTTAGGATAATCCGAATATTATCCTCCCCTATGATTATGAAAACTCGGAAAATTTAAAATTTTTATGCACGGCTTTACATTGATTTAATGATAGAAACACATTCCCGAGCCACCTTTTCTCGGCTTTTATGAACTTAACGGATTTTAACGCATCTCGGGCTCGGGATTTACATCTTTGATTTACAAGGCCAGTCGTCCATACTTAACTTGACCAACATTGATCACCACCCACTCCTTGACTTGACTTGACTTGACTTGTGGCTTGCTTGTGATGATAGGTGTTCAACCACTCTCATCCCTTCCATTTAATCACTCCCCATCTTTAACACATGAACCACTCCTTTCTCTCCTTTATAACTGACCCAAGCTCAGTTTAGAACTCATTCACAAAGAGCCCCACCGTCACTTTGAGAGAAAACCAAAGAGAGAAGAAGCCTTCACCATTTTAGGTCCATTTTGGTGACCTTGCACAAGAAAAGCCATATCTCCCTCAATACTACTCCGAATTGAGCAAACTCGGTGGCCTTAGAACCATATTGAAACCACCTTTCCAACCATATATTATAATCCAAAATCCAATCTCGTTTTCCCATCCAAAATCGTCCATCATTGAGGCTGCAGAAACTGTCTTTTGAAGGATCTTGAGGTTTTGCGTTGTTTTCTTGGTAAGCTCCATTATTTCCTTCCAAAACTGAGTTTAAACCTTTTATATGACTTCTTTGCTTCATTTCTAAATAAAGTCCTGACCCTTTTGCTTGGGGTTTTGGAAAATATATTGCAAGGTGTTTGGAGGTGTCCCCAAGGTCCCCGAAGTGAGAATGTTCGAGCCATTTGTGTTCCATTTGCCTAGGTAATCTCTCTTCCACCTTCCTCTCTCTAGGATAGCTTGAGTTGATGTGAAAAGTCTTAGGATAGTGGATCCTATAATGATATTAAATCGGTTTGGTTCGGTTGGGTTTGGTTCGGTCGAGTTAATCGGTTATTTATTTAATTGGTTGCGGTCTTTAAAATACTATAATATTATTCGAGGATTTAAATATAAAATATTATTTTGTGGATTTTATAAAGAGATGGTTTATTAAATAATAAAGGGTAATTAAAATATCATATTATATTATTTGGGATTTTAAAATATATTATTTGGATTGAATAATTGAAAAAGGATTTTAGCAAGTATTTTCAAGGTCGGAATTCTTAACTGATTAATTCGGATTTTTAAACGGTTTTGGAACTAACTTGGGAATAAGACTTAGTCGATGACTAACTAGCATGATAATCTGATCGTTTGACTAACGGTATGATATGTGTGACTAATAGCACGATATTGCGGTGATTTTTATAAGAGATTAAATATTCGATACTTATGAAGATGATGAATTGGAGAATTATATGGAATATGGTATGAGTTGTGAGATGATGGATTACGAGATAAAGTTAAGATGATGAAAATGATGATGTGACGTTTATTGTGTTAAGCTGTGTAGTTGTGTGTGTGATACTTTCATGCTTTGTGTGCCTTAGAGATAGACTCATTCATGTGCTTATACTTATTAGGTGACCATCTGTGACGTGTCGGATTTCATATTGCCTGGTTGATTGCCTTTTGCTATTCTCCTTACTAGGTAAGTCTCTTCGGAGCTTCCTCAGATTGATAGAGAGATATTCCCTGCTTTATGTGCATGATATACTAGGTGCTTGCATTCATGATCAGCATGCCATGTAGTATCATGCTAGGTTGCATTGACCGTTGAGCATTCTATTTCTTTATGCGTATGTAAACAGAACGGCCGTTATCTGTGAAGTAATTAGAGTCTTTGCTAGGGTCATAGGATGGCCCAGTCCCATCGGGTTCTGTCCTGAGTCGATCGAGTCATGGAACTTCCTTTACTTATATTATGAGCTGCCTGCGGGCTTTATTTATTATGGATACGGGTTGGGTCTGCGGACCGCCCGATGATAAAGGAATGCATTCATGAACTGGCCAGTCTCCGCCCTATCGGAAGGGGGTGGAGGTAGGAGAGGGACATACCATTTGGTATTCTTTGCTGGGGCCCTATCTATTATTAAGCACTTGATCTTAGGGACATGCTAGTGTGTTAATATTATGCCTTGCATCTAGCAGCATCTTTATAAGGTATAGCGTATATGTGTGCTTAGAGCCGGGATGCAGCAGGTGGGCATCATTCTGATCCCGCTCACCATTACCATTTTTAGGTATTATTTATGTTCATCCCATTGGTGTTGTTTACATATTGCGTGGGTCATTTTGTTCGGCGGAGAGCGAGCGCTGGAGTTATCTACTTCACCAAACTCTTACCATGGTTTTGGATTTATACTTTTAGACTCCGTTTTGACCCGGCTCTGCCGTGGCACCCTATTGTATTACACTTGATTTCGCTATTTGCATGACTACTGGTTTTCCACGCATAGACTTACGATAGGTACAGGGGACTTCCCCGGGGATTTCAACGATACGTTTCGAATTTGGGTATGAAATCCCACTTTGGAAACATTAGATTAGGCTTTCAAACCTTCAACCTATACTCGGGGCGCACGATCCCAACGAGGGTTTTCATCCGTCGAAACGTAACCCAGGAATTATAATCCCGGGCCGTTACACACCGAGGGTCGAAGCTTCGTCGAAAAGGATTTGAGGTCACCGGAATTCGATTGGCTCGCCGGGGATTCGGGGAGGTGCTAGCTTGGCCTAGGAAGGAAATAGGAGGCTTAAAGGCGCGCCTTCACATCGGTTTAGTGTGAAATGAGGAGGAAGAAAGCTTACCGAAGCTGAAATCAGAAAACAGGGGAGGAGGGGAAGAGTTGACGTCGGCGGTGGCTCCGGGGCTGCTCCTGGTGGCTCGGCTAGCTGATCTTGGCAGCTGCTGCTGGATCGAAGGGAGAAAGAAGGTGGAGTATGGTGGTTCAATTAGGTGGAAAACGGGAGGCTTTTGGGTGTTTGTTTGAAGAAAAAGGAGAGTGAAGAGGGAGAGGGTGTGTTTGGGTTCAAATTTGATAAAGAGGGCAGTTAGGGGTGTGGTACTGCTGTTAACAGTGGGAGAGGAGGTAGGCTTGTACAGAGGAGGTGATGTCGGGTGAAGGGGTGAAGTGCAACTGATGGTTTGGGTAAAGTGGGGTCTAAGGGTGGTTGGGTAGGGGTCTTAGGGTGGCTAGGAAGGGGGGATATTAATTGTGGTGAAGGTCAACTATTATACCCGGAAATAAATCCTGAAACCCGCTTTCAAACCTTAACCCAACACGTTTTAAAATAATTAATTGAATCCGAATTAAATAACGAAACCCAAAAATATTTTTAAGCCTGGGAAAAATAAAGCGGAATTATTTCGTTTCCAAAATGAGTAGCAAGTTTAAGCCGGAATTGTTTGAAAGAATTTAAATTAGTCGTTGCCTCGATAATGAAAATATTTAAATTTTTTCGGAGTCTCGAAAATTGAATAAATTTTAATCAAAATGAAATTTAAAATTTTAAAAATATTATTTAAAAATCTCAGTCTTTACAGCTAGCCAAGGATTGGAGTCCTAATCCTACTAAGATTGGTATATGGAAAGTTTATCTAAACTAAATTATATCCTAAAATAAAATATTAAAATAGGTAATATTCCCTAACATGCTTGGAATATACCCCTAAGATAGATTAATCTTGGTAGATGATAGATGTCTTCGTGGCTAAGCAATATCCTCCAAAGATTCGGCTCAATCCGCATTTCTCACACGTATGTTGCACCAGTCGATGTCGAGTGGATAGGTCGATATCGAGTGACCTATGTCGAGTCGAGTTGGTTTCTTGTGGTCGACATGGCTTTGGCTCGATCTTCATCTTTTCTACTAAGTCGATCTCGGGTTCATTGGTCGATGTCGAGTACTTGTATCGAGATCGAGTTGCCTACTCGAGATCGAGCTCTTCTGTGCTTTTCTCCTTTGTCTTGTTTCTTCTCTAAAATGCTCTGTTTTCTGTGAAATCAAACCAAAACTTGTGTAGACCTCTATATCTTGCAAATGAAATCAAACTACACAGATTCACTACTTTTCCAACCCGAAAGTATAAAATATGGATGAAAAACGGAATAGATGTAAGCATGAAACATGGTGAAATATGCGAACATGAAACATCGGTGTCGATTTGTCGATGTCGATTTGCAGACGACGGTGACTGGTGAGGATGAGATCCTCCGCTTCTTGGAACTGCCGCTGGTGCTGAAGAGAGAGTTAAGGAACTTTGCCAGCATCTCTCTAGGCGATATCAACTGCTTCATCCATTTCAAGTCATCGTAGAGTTTCAGCGCTCGTGATTTCGCTGACTTGCCGTTGTTGTCACTCTTTGGCGGCCTCGGATTAAGAAGAGGGAGAAAATGCATAGTAGCTATTCAAATTACATATGAACAAAGTTTGAGTCTCTCTCTCTCTCTCTCTCTTCAGATCTCGCTTGGAGGATAAAGGAAGCCATGGGAGGGTTTGAGCCTTCTCCCCTCAGATACGGCGATGAATAGATGAGAAAGCAGATGTAGGGAGGTAGTTAGAATTTAGGTGGACTTTTAGCTAATTTGTAAGAGGTGGTAGACACTTTTTCAATTAAAGCCTAAAAAATGGCATGTATAACAAATTAATTCCATAATTAATTGCAGAAATGGAATGCGGTAAATTAAAGTCTAAACCAGTTTTGTTCTGATATTCATATCTCATATCTTGAATATGTTGAATATGAAAATGTATGACATAATATTCATTCATTGTACTGTATTTTTTGTTTCATTATACCCTAGCTACCTTATTTATATATTGATAATTTCACAGCTAATTTTTACTATATTCACCGCTAACCACCACAACTTGATGCGGTGGGTTTAATGATGATTTACAAGTCCACCACAGTATGGTGTGGTAGGTAGTGACCAAGTGTTCATAGACCCACCGTAGTATGATGGGGTGGATGGGAAACAAAACGGGGGCCGACCCACCGCATCATGATCCAGTGTATGGGAATGGTAATGATTTGTTGTTAAGTGGTCCGGTCTGGTCCGGCTGAATTTGTAGCTCATTAAATAGTGGGTCGGACTAGACCGGGTGAGGATGAATCCGAAAACCATGTCATGTGAGATATGAAAAACCTTTAGTGTAGTTAACACTTGTGTGCAAACCATTCTCGTCCAGGAAAAGTAAATCGTAACGAAGCAAGTGATACAAAAGAAACTACAAGTACGGAATCCAAGTTCGAGTAAAGGGACAACAAGTACAGCTAAGCGAGTCAATAGTAGCCTCTCCTTAAACCAAGACTTATGTCATAATTTTTCTTTAGGTGTGACTCCACTAAAATAACTAATTAAATTAAATTATTTAATAATTAAATTTGATTCACATGAATATCATATTTCTAATTTGATCGTATTTTAATTTTTATTTGAGAACAATGAAATTTTATTTAATCTCTTTTATCATATTTTTTACAACTATCATATTTTAATTAATTTCTTTGTTTATACTCATATATCTTTCAAAAGATTAAACCTATGTAATTTAAGTGGATTCACATTAATCTAATTAATTTGATTAAATTTTACTAATCTTTTAATTTTCACCTAAATCGATCTATTTGAAACTATTAATTGAATCTCATATATGTTAATTATGTTTTCAATTAATTTTAGGTCTCATTTTACGGCAACTAATTTGAGTTTCATATCCAAGCAAATTTGAAAGTTACTTTTCTTTGAACAAAATAACATTGAAAAAAAATTACTTATGATTCACTTAGCTTGAAAAATTACTTATATAGTTTTGAATAACCTAAAACTAAGATAATGTTTTCTTCTCTTAGCTTGATAAGTCTCATCTCAAGCTTTTCAGAGCTCTGTTTTTTATATTTATAAATATATTGGTTTCTTCTCTTCCATGCATCACTGTATTTGTATGAACTATTCTATTAGGTAGGCCAAGGTTATCAAACATCTTCATAGTAAATTAAATAGGAATTCTGACTTAATATAAATGTAAAAAATAAATAAAAATTAGTAATTCATTGACAATTATAATTGATAGCATGTTATAAAATAGTAATTCCTTGAAAATTATGCACTTTGATTAAAGGAATATTCTAAAAGATATTTAGCACAAGTGTTTAAGAGGGATCCTTTACGTACCCAAAAGTAAACACATTTTTCTAATATTTTGTTTTTACTAGAATTATTAATTTAACCATAGAAAATGACAAATGTTAAACATACAATTTATGAAAATAATAAGAGTTTATTATATGGTATATAAATAATATATTCCTAATATATAAATATATAAAATTAATATTGTTGATTATTCAGTAAATAGATACAAATTATTGTTTAGCCTTTATTTTGGACAATTGAAATGAACTTAAATTAATTTAGTTGAAGATAGGGTTTAAACAGATAATTAGCCACCAATTAAATTTAAAATATTTTCGTAGAGTTAATGAATGTACGAAAAAAATTACTACCCTAAATATGAAAATTTGGGTCATTCTCAAAGATTTTGAATTTAAATCATTTAAACTTATTTGAGCATTTAAGATATTTTTACAACTCTACAATAACTTGACTATTCCAAAAGTCGTACACTTGCGAAACATGCCACATGGCGGCTCCTCCTTAAACCAGAATTATATGACAATTTTTCCTTTAATGTGCCCCCACCTAAATAATTAATTGAATTTAATTAATTATTAATTAAAATAAATATCATGATAATTTAACAAATTTATTAGAATATTAATTTCTCCCGAACTTATTATTTTTACCCAATTGAATTAAAGTGATTTAATTTTTTTTAATTCAATTAGTCAATTAATTACTTTCTATTATAACTTTAATTTATTTTTTCTCGTAAATTTTGAATTAAAACTTAATATCTTTATTATTTACCACATTTTATACCAAAATTAATATATATATTAATCTAATTGATATAACTTAAAGAAGATATGTCAAGATTTTGTTTTTTGTTTTAAATATCCCAAAAAAAACTATCTTGCAAGACAAGATATTGAATATGAATATAAAAACTCATGATAAAGGAAATCAAACGCGATGTGAATGATTTCTTTTTTAGTATATTTTTCTAGAGCTAATATCAAATTTTATGTCAAATTATATTTGTGTGATTTGAGAATTGATACCTATATTTAAACTTTGAATTCAAAAATATAAATAATTATAATTTCCTTGAACCAAAAATAATTTGAATTTTAAATTTTCATATTTAAATAAAATATTAAATGGTTATTGTTGATTTTAGGCAAATAAAATACTCTTTTGAAATACAAAATTTAAATCAAGTTCAACATTTTCATTATCAATAGGCAATGAGCTCGATTCTTACTCCCCATTTTGTCTAATGGTTTTTCCTCTACTTCTTTTTTTTTTTTGCAAATGAATTAAAGTATAATTTTGAGATCCAAAAATCTTTCATTCATTTTTCCTTTATCTGTCATATGTTTAAGACACTAAGCTAATTATCCGTGCTTTGAACTAATATAATAATAATAATAATAATAATAATAATAATAAAGATTTTATTTTATATATTGCAAATCGTATAACATGCTCGAATTGTATTCTTTATTTCTTATAAATAGGTATTATGAAAATGAAAGTTATTATTCAATCTAATAATCAATACATTATTTAGTCCTTATGTAGTACTTACATATCATTCATCATCTATGGTGTATAAGCAATTACTATTATTAATTAATTTTTCTTAATCTTTTATGGAATCTATGTAATTTAGCTTTGCATTGACCACTCTTGTTTTCTAAAAGAAAAAATAAGGTGGTTTTGAGTTCAATGTCAATCATATATAATGATAAAAAAAATATTCAATCATATACTTTTAAAAATGGTATACTTTATCTCTTGAAATGTTGTATTCTAAAAACAATTCGATAGAAAATTCGAAGTAAGTCGTGTTTATACTCTAAACCTCAACTTATGCTTATGTTTGTGCTTTTTATGCATAATCACTATATTCTAAAATATTAACTATATTATATATATATATAAGATTATTTTACAATGTTGTTGGTTGATGAGTCATCGATCATTTGAGTATTTGGATTTTGGACTCATTTTATGCACTAAATTTGCATGAAGAGTTCTATCAACCATCGATCAACTTATAATTATGATTTATCAGTTTTTATTTGTGGAGTTTGCTTAAATTTTTTTTATAACGAAGTAACATTGTATTTTGTTTGTATACTATTTCCAATATTTTCATACACACACCACTCATATTTAAACAATATAGAGAAAATGATATTGTTATTATTTATTAATTTAGTGTTGTTTAAATGGATATGAAAGATGGTTCATATTTCAAAGATATACTTAGATTTAAAAAATATATATTAATAAAAATAAATGATTAGTATTTTATCAAAATATAATAAAATATTCATCGAATTAAATTTTAAAACATATCGTGCTTTGAAGGCACGAGAACTACACGTACATATACTAAAATCAATGGCAATGCATAGTGTTACATGGTGTGTTGTGATTGATTCTAGAAAAAAATTAAAATAATATGTTCTCATAGTTTATAGAAAGTTATCATAATTAAGACACAATCTATCTATATATATTTTAGTTGATTGCTAAAAATATAAATCAAAATTATTCCATAGTCATACATACCAAAAGTATTAATAGATAAATATTTTATTGATGTTATTTTATTTATATCTATATTATTTTTAGTGGAAAGAATTATTTATATCAAAATTAATTATTTGATAGTTGCTATGTGATTTATATCTATATTATTTATTAGTATAATGAATTATTTATATCTAAATTAATTTTTATTTTATATTTTATACACACTTTGACCATTACTTAATTAAATTCTCATATTGTAATTCATATTTATTGTTTTTTTTTTGGTTAGGACACACTAGTATAGTCATAAAACTCGTGAAGCTTTGTCACACAATTCTTATTGATTATGAGATTATCCTTTGATTATTAGCATTTTGGTATCAAGAGTCTTAGAGTCTGATACCCTCCCCTCCGGCTCTAATACCACCACTCTTACCATTAACACTAACACCAACCATGAACCCCTTAAGCAGAAATTCTCCATGAGCTTACCTCAGGAATCCAAACCCTTTCAGCTAGGGTATCTGCCATGCCCATCAGCCCACGGTTCGATGACGATGACGAGCTTATGGTGTGGTCTTACTCCCCTGATCCTTTCCCTACACCACCCTTGACAGATGGGCCACTCCGCTACCTTCTTGTCATGATCGTTCACAAACAATTATAAAATCACTCTACAATCTACATGGCCTGTGTGCTTCAGCTTATGCATTCTCAATCCATTTCCATATCTCTATATGGAATACTTGAAACTTGTTTGGCAATTCACTTGTCAGCGAGCGAAAGAGGAAAGTAAAAATAATATATAATCAAGTATTTTAAGATCCATAAGCCGCTGGACAACTGAGGCAATGATATCAAGTGTAAATTCATAACCATGTACAAAATTGCACTCGACCATTTAAAAAAAATACAAATACGATTGCGGGTTACATTGTTTTTAATTTCCAAGCAAAGAGTAAAAAAAGATGCCAAACACAACTACAGTCCTGAGTTCTGGATCAAGTCAAAAGGAGATTACCCTGGATCCCTTGTAATCAATATAGTTGGAAAACTTCTTTAATGTTAACAATGGTGACGTCCGCTTTAATGGACAACAAAAACCTATAAATAAGTACCCGAAAACTTCATCAGGAAGAGAGTGTTGTACAAGTGATGGAAGTCGTGAATTAATTTGTCCGGACAAGAGTTCTATACAGAGCTCTTTGACATCATGAAGCTTAGGTGGTTTCCTCAACAGTTGTCCACTCAACACCTGCACAAATTTATTCAACAGAAACCTGAACAGGATCAATGATAAGAATCACTCAAATTGTTTTCAATCGATGCGAAAAGTATCCACAATTTTAACCCTTAATGATGGTACAGGATTACTAAATCTTATGATCAATGGAGTGAAAATTGAAGTACTATTTATGCGTTCATATATGAAATATTATTTTATTTTATTTTTCAAATTCATTTTGAAGCTGCAATTGATTATTAATTTAAAAATCACCTTTAAAATATGCTGCATGGCTTATAACCACCGAAAAACCACCCCTCTTAGAGCATTCCCAAGTGCTTCCCTAAAACAATCTCCAAAATAGAGAATGAGAAATCAAATATTTTGAATATTTTTTTGCCTCATTCCAACAGTTTCCCCATTATAGAATTCACCCCAAAATATATAGAGTTTGCTCCAAATTTAGGGAATGACCTCTATATTTTCCATCCATTCTCTATTTTGGAGAATACAATGGGGAAGCTCTTGGAGCAAAAACTATCCCAACATTCTCCAAAAAATGAAGATGGGGAATCTCTTGGGGATGCTCTAAGCCTTCAGTTAGCAAACAACCACCTCTCAAAGGTTTCCATCAAAGTCTCAGTTAAAATGTGAAATTACGAATTTATCCTTGACTTTTTTTTACAAATATTCTAATGTAAATGAACTGGACTAAATAATTAAAAACAAACCAAAACAATAAAAATGCCAATGCTTTCTCCTCCGATTCCACCAAAAAAAAAAGGAAAAAAAAACTTTCTATCTCTCTTCTCCCGGTCCACTAATGTGTCTCCTCTCTCTCACATACACATGGAGATGGTGGACACCAGTTAGAACATCCCCAAACTGTTTCAATTTTGATCCATTTATCTCTCACACCAGTGAATCCGGAGACAATTTCAAGCCTGAACACTTCAAGAAAAACCCTAATGTAGGATGTTCAAGTGGTGTCTTCTCTCCCCTCCACCCAACCTCTTCTCCAAGCAATCAATCGAAACCCAAACTCCCTTCGACGTCACCCCTCTCTCAACCCGAACTCATTTCTTCAAACACGTAACCTAATTAAATCCCCAATTCCACTTCAAAAAACAGAGGATTAAGAGAAGTCCATTTTTTAACCCTAATTTGGTTTCCTCAATTTTGAATCTAAACGAATAAGGTGTCCTTGTAACTAAAGGGCAATTCAAGCATGTTTGGATTGTGGAATTTGGATTCCATTGCTTTCAGGGACTACAAAAACCCAACGGTCACATGTTCGTTGTTGAAAGTTTTCGCTTCGAGAATCTCCAATATTGTAAGGTAATTGCATAATTTGATTAGTTTTGCTGCTGCTTGATTTGTTGCAAATGTTTTTCCTATGATGAATGCATGATTTTATTTTTGGATAGTTTAATCCTTTAATTCATTCATTTATATTAGAATATATTAAAAATCAAGGGCAAATTTGAACTTTCACTTATTTAACTAAAAGAGGTGGTTGTTTGCGAAAGGAAGGTTTATAAAACAGGGGGATTCGCACAATGTGGCATATTTTAAGGGTGGTTTCCTGCAGTTTACCCTAATTTATTACACAACATGAGAAATATTAGGGGAGCGAGAAGAATGCATGCCATGATGTAGAAAATGCTGAATAAAAAAGTTCACGAACAAAGATACCTCATTTCCCATTGACATACTCAATAAGGTGTAGATCAAGCTCAAAATGCTGGCACAAAAGTTTCTGCTACATAAAAATGAAAAAATAAGCAAATACAGAACAAATAGATTAAACAGGAATAAGGTAATTAAGCAAATTATCCAAATTATCCAAATACATTTCTCTGAAATATATAAAACCAGGCTATGGCCAAAATACCAGGAATAATGCTTGCAAGAAGCAAGCGTTATTCTCTAAACAAAAATACATATCTATCAAATGAAGTTACAAAGTTCCTGGTTTTGACACTGAAAATTTGACTTTTCAACAGAGGAAATATTGATATATGTGTGACCTTTTATTTAGTTTATTTTACCCTAAGACAGTAGATATGTATGACATATGCCCTGCAAATGAGGAAGTGGGCATCAACCAAGTATTTACTTTTAGTCCGTAGAGCCACCAAGGTCTCTAATTTAAAAATCCTAAAATCTGTCTCCATTTGGTTTTCCTTTTATACGGTAGGAACAAGAGCTATTGATGAACTAAGAGCATCTTTAATGGTGGTACTCCAAGTACCATAGCAATTAAAGAAAAAGGAAATGTAAGAAAAAGTAAGATTTTTGAAAGAACCCATAAAGAAAAGTGAGCTCAAGTATCATGTGTATGATACTCATTCTTACACAATACCATAGAATATTACCCAATCAAAAATTAATAGTGGATCTCATTTGATTTTTACTTCCAAAAAAAATTACAAAAAACAATTTTGATGCAAAAAGTGAATTAAGATACTCATGTCAAGTATCATGGTTGTGGAGTATCAAATATTAAAATGAGGTGAATGTGAGAGAAATGGCAAAAAGCATGTTATGGTACTCAACATGAGTACCAAGGTTAAAGATGCTCTAAGACACTAAAACTACCACGAGTAAGAGGTTAGGTGCTTTCTGTTAAGTTTAGATATTACCTTTGTTATTGGTGGAGAAGAAACTTTCATCACAAAATCTGGTTCTGGAAATCGAGCAACCTCTACATTTTTATCAAATAGTATATATGTTGGAAGGACTGCACTCCCTGTCATCATGTCTCGGATAAGAGCAAAGGCTATTTGTAATGATAAAACAATTTATAAAATTGACCCAGAAGAACCAAAATGTGCAGGATGATACAGTATTCACCTTGCAGAAAGATTCCAAATTTATCTGCTGCATTTGGAAAGAGGCCAATATCAACAACTCCGAAAGACAAATTCTTGTTCGAATATCTGCATAAGCAAAGTTCCAGTTTGTAGGGGATTGACTTTAAAACTCGAAGTTCTTCAATCTTCAGGCATGCTATGGGGACGAGGCTTACGTAATTGATAGTTCAGGAAAGATCTGACTGGTGCGTGCACAGGAAGACATAGACAAAGCACGGAATTCAACCTGAAAATATTGAAGCTAAAACTTGTGAGAAAATGGAGAATAATACACACATAAAAAGACAGACTTTCAAAGTAAGCATACATTTAACTTCCTTTGTCCGATACTAGCAAAAGATCTCGTAGGAGAAGTGATAGAAATCAATGGGAGCAAGTATCTCACTCCTAAGACAACAACTAAATGCATGGGTCTTGCACCCGGATATGAGTGGAGAATCTCCAAATTAGTTTCAATTCAAGTATTCAATTAGTTTGAGTCCTGCGCCTTACTTTCAATTCAAATATTCAATCTCCAAATTATTTGAAATACTTTCTAATTCGTTTTATATATAGTATAGATTTTCTATAGCAAATAACGATCAAAGTAACATTAAAATTAGTCTTTTTGAAATAATAGCACCTTAAAAAAATTTATAGTTGAATGATGTAGCTGAATTGTGGAATCTGTCTATTTATTTATCTATTGTTTTCAAAAAATAAAGTTAAGAAAATGTTTATAGTAGTGGGATGAATAGTGGAGTGGGTAACGGATTTTAATTTGTATTTAAAAAAAATGGATGTCATGTAGGTGCTTGTGTGTAACTAGGCGAAGAAGTAGATGAAGTGGATCTCTACAATGATGACACATGGAACGAAAGCTCATGGTGAAGCCACATAAGACCGTCCTGCTTCATTTTATATATAGTATAGATATAGATGTCTGCCTGCACCAGTTTAGATACCTCATATCTCTAATGGAAAATAAATAGCTAAACTCCTAATTAGTAAAAAGGACACAATAGCTAAAATTAACAATATTGGAAATTTGGAAGAGATAATGGGGATAATGCATAAAACCTACGAAGTTGGAATGGGAAACTAGAGAAGGAGGTCAAATAAAGTTGGAGTTGCTTACCAACTAAACATGGGCATACTGCTTCCAAAAAGTTGTAGTTGCTAATCTACTAGTGAAGGAGGTTGAATATAAAAGGTCTCATGAACCCACTCTAAGACTTCCATAAAGTTGTGAGCTTAGCCCTTGATTACTGATAATGAAAATTTGTCATCCGGAGACAGGAATCGATAATTTTAGACAGCTGGATACTGTAAACTGACATTTTTAAGGTGGACACTAGTTGAAACGCAGTAAGGTGATAACCAGATATGATATTCATACAAGGGAAATGATAACTGATCCCTACAAATCCTTTTCTGAAGAAAGAGCTGGGAAGGTTTTAGAAAGATGATCCTGTATGACTGTTAAAATATAACTTCACCCCAACCAATGAGAAATTTTGGGACATGATTATGCAATTTCAGTGGTTAACTTTTTAGTTTCTCAATTCTCAAAGGTGCTTGTCTCATGTTAAATATAGAATTTATAAGAAGGATTATGCAGGAGACAACTTGCTGAAGTTCAATTACTTGAACTTTGAAGCATTGTACAAACCAGCCAAAATCTAGGTCTGTCCCCTTCAGTTAGTGAGGTCTCCAATTGCAATGGTGTAAGAGAAACACAGGTACCTATTAAAAATTTTAAGCAAGTTCAAACCCACATCCAAAACAATATTTATTGACAGAAGAAATAAGCAATCGATACACGTTGCTCTTTAATGCTAACCTAGTGCTTGAAAAGCAGGCTGCTGGGAGAGAATATATATAACTGCAAAATCCGGAAGTATTTCAGTCAGCAAAACCAAAACATATAACTTGATAAGCACAACAACACCATTTAAGAAAAAATCGCCAGATGCATTTGAAAATAAGACCAAAATATTATTGTACTCCCTCCGTCCGGAAAAAAAAAAACATCTCGTTTACCAATTACCAGTCATGCATGCTAGGATGATAAAAATTCAAGTATATAACATATCAATTTTTTTATTAAATTTTAAATATATAATTTCGCATCCACACGCGTTTTTATATATAATTTAGTAAACGACGTGTTTTGCGGGACGGAGGTAGTAATAAATATTCTAGTGATGAAAAGTGATAAAATAGAAGTTATCTCTACAGATTTGGTTCACAAAAACTCTATATCTGCACTTGTAGGGTTTGAATTTCTATACCCCAAGAAGGCATCCCCGACCCAAGACATTAAAAAAATAAAAACAAGATGGAAATGTACCTAGAAATGCCACCATATACCAGAAAGCCAAATGATAATCCACAAATAAAGCAAAGACTAGAAGGAAACCCTGTAGGGAAAAGTACACAAGAAATCAGAAAATTATGTAAACTCTCAACATGCCCATTGCACAGAACATCTTAAATGAAATGGTCTCAATACAACATATTTAAAATAATAAGAAATAAAAATAAAAGAAGGAAAATTGTAAGCCAATAAGTACAACTATAGGAGGGTAAAGGTTCTAGTTTGTCATGACACTGCTAAAAGATATGATTTCAGAACATGAGTGACTTGCAAAGTCAAAGCAAGCTATTGCCCACCTCAAGATTTACAGGTCAGAAAATGCCACAAGACAATAATTTCAACTCTTTGGCTTATAGCAGTTCTTAAGTACTTTGAAAGACAAGAGAAACTTATGCAATGATGCAATTAGAGTTGCTTTGTGCACAATTTTTTTTATATATAAATTCTGTTCATGTGGATATAAAACAGCTACCATGGGCTACTGAAAAAATGTGTTAATGCTTGCTGCATATTTTTCAAGTCATACCATATAACCTCTTCCGGTATAAATAAATCATCGAGCATCAAACTCACAGACACTTAGCGTTGAATGAAAGCTCTGTGTTGGGTTGAATCATGAAAAGCCAGTGTAAATGTACCCATTTCTTCTTGCAAAGACCAATATTAAGTCCAGTAGATATTTCATTTTTAATATGTGACTCCATCCCCACAATTTCCTTAGGAACTGATTAGAACTTGCTGACTTTGCTTATCAAATTGATTATCACATTTCGTATGTTCAAATTCCTCCCTGTCTAGAGTATCACTATAAAATCAATCTTTAATTCTCCGGCTTGTCTGGATAGACTACATAGCATCCATATTCAACTTTATGTTTCAAGTTCCACAAATTAAACTGCACAATTTGAATATTGATAAAGAACGCAACAATAAAAATACATGATAAGCAATACGCACAACAAGAGGGTTTGTGTCAGATCAGACAATTAACTAGGATGAAATACCAAAAGGGAAAAAAAACAAATACAAACAACCTTCAGAGAGGACTTCTTTCCATAATTTAATTTATAGTGAAGAACAATAGTATGAGTTTGCTGCATAGAAATCTAGAAACAAAGGGTACAAGCAAGAAGTAAGAAAGAGCATCAGGTTAGGACAAGCATGACCTTAGCATACATCAGGGTATCAGCAATGAAAGCTTCCCATGTTTCTTCTCTCACCATCTGAATGAATAAATAGAGATGGAGTTAAGATTCAACAAAGACTTTGTAGTTTCTTCTACAAAGTTGTCTTTAACATCCAAAATTCGTATAATTATTAATTATAACATAACCTCCACGTGCCGAATCCACATCACCCCCAAAATTTAAAACACTAAGGGAAATTGCTTAAATCAAGTGTTAGCTGTCATTTCTTGAGTCCTCTAACTTACAATATAGTATAGTATATGAACAAGATGGAACTTATCTGATCGAAGATAAAAACCAATAATTATACAATTAACTATCCCTTATTCTATTAGTGATTCGCCGATTCAACATCTACACACGTTTTATCCTTAATAAAACATTAATTTAATGTGTAAAATACTCCTTATTGAAACTAAACTAATATTTAAAGAGGCTATATTAGATATTATATACATTTTAGTCAAGTGTTATTAGAGATAATTGATGCGAGTATTGATATAGGGTGAGTTTGATTTACATCATAAGGCTATGTCCACATTATCACCTATCATCTATGTAGCATAAATACCGACATGGGACACGGTGTGACACAGGGACATGACAATTTTGAAAAACTAAGGACTAAGACATGGCTATGAAACTACCCATAAACTTGTATTTCCAAACCAAAAACAACATTACCACTACTACTTTGATAAGTTTGTGATCAAATTTTACATGTAATATAACAATCAAACTAAGATTTTACTAAATTTAACCTAAACTTGAAATCAAAATCAAATACTACAATAGATAGTCTAGATCTAGACAGAAAAATCTAAAGAACTAGGGTCATGGGAGAAGGCACAAGTGTTTGGAGTGTCGGTCAAGTGTCGTGTCCGAATACGTTGTTGCCTCTATAGGAGTGTCCGTGCTACATAGCCTATAATTTGTCTTGTGAACTGTGCTTTCACAAGTTATCAACACCATTTGCATGTCTTAACAGACACAACCTTACAACCAAAGCATGAATGAACTTTGAATAAATATAATTTTCTTGATATAGGGAGGTCTTATGCATTGATAAGGTGCAGTTTACTCGACAATTCACTTTGCCAGTCCGTCATACTTTAATTAGGTTTTGTAAACAGCAACAGCTAGGATTAATTTTGTATAATCGTACCTAATTTGGTTCATTTACATTAAACTTATTCCTAAGATAAACAAATATCAAACTTCTGTTGAGAGGAAATATAATTCTCACAAGATCTAGAAGATTACCTTGACAGCAGTAAAGACTGAAAACGCAAGAATAGCTTGGATCTCCTAAAAGCAAACAAGAACCAAAATAAATAAATAAATAAAAACAAGATCAGAACCAGAGCGAGACCTCAATAAATTGAACAAATGAAGATTAGATATGGAGAGCGTACGCGGTAAAGAAGACGGTAGTGGATAAAAGGAGAGAGAACGGAAACGGCGGAGAGGCGAATGGGGAGGTAAGAGAAAAAGAGGAGGAAGTGGAAGAGGTAGAAGGGCTCTGTCACCAACGTGTTCAGCCATGTCAATGGATTTCTTATCATCTTCCTCTGATATGGAATCTCGAGCTACCGAATCGGAAATTCCAGGAGATTGCAGTGCGCCGGTCGTCGATCGGAGACAAAAAGTGAGGCAGTCGATCTGAGTAAATCTGCCTGTCTCTAGGGTTCACGTGAAAGGACAATTTCCCCCCCGTCGGGTGGCCAGTGTGGCATGGACAAAGGGTGATAAAGAGGTTTCGATTTCGATCCCTACCGCCGCCACTGCTCATAGAAAATCCAAAGTTTGTTTTGCTCAATATTAGTGGATCGAACAAGTCGGCACAAGTCGATTTCCCTAGTATGTGGTTATTATTGGTTGAGTCACGTGCATGAGATTTGCCGCCAAATGATGATTTCCTCGTCATAAAAAAAAAATTAACAAGGTTAGGATTCAACATCTTTGCTTTGATCGGCGGAGTAATCGTTATTATATAGCCAATGGAATATTAAACTAAGGAAGATGACCTGAACACAGATGCTCTCAACAAAAACAAACCGACGAAGTGAAAGTCGAGAAAAACCATGAATAAACCGCAAATGTCAAGAACATGGGAGAGTTTGGAGACTAACGCGACATCTTGATGCACGAAGGATAGAAGCAGAAACTATGGCTGTTATCTGAGCCGAATAGCTCGGGCTCGGCTCGAGAAAGCTCGGCTCGGGCTCGTTCGTATAAGGAAAAAGAGCCGAACTTGAACATAGTTTTAGGCTCGAGCCGGAAGCTCGATACAAGAAATCACTAAAATACCCCTAGGTTATTATATATATATATAGAAGTACTTGGGATTTCTAAGGAGAAAGTGAGAAACTGATCGAGAAAGGAGAGCATCAGCGTCGGCCCTCCTTCCGAGCTCGGTTCAGACACCGCCGGTGAACAGCAGCAGTAGCAGCGCGGAGCCGGCGACTTCCTTCTCTCGCTCGCCCTCCTCGACTCGTCCTTCTCGCTCGCAGCTCGTCCTCCTCGACTCGGACTCGTCGCTATTCGGCTGTCCTCCAGCAGCACCTCGAGTCCCCGACCAAGTACATTCTTCATCTTCTTCGATCTATTCCAGATCTCACACAGATCTCGCTCTCCCAGATCTCTCTCCCTCGACCCTCTCTCTCGAGTCTTGCTCTCCCATATCTCTCCCAGATCTCGCTCTCTCGACCATCTCTCTCGCAGATCTGGCATCTCTCCCAGATCTATTGCTGTTGTATTTCTTTAATTTGTAATTTATTTTGTTGTTGTTTATTTATTGAATATGTAATATTGTGTGTTAAGTTGAAATTGTGTTTGATGATTTGTTGAATTTCTGTTTGGTGTAATCTGATGCAAGAAGGTGAATTTCTTCATTTTCTTGAATCTGTGATGTATTTGGTGTAATCTGATGTATTAAGGTGAATTTCTATTTGGTGAATATCTACTAATCTGATGTAAGAACAAACATAAAACATATATGTAATTTGATTTAGGCCAATTTATGGTATTTATTTGTTATGGGTTGTTCATATTAGTATTGAAACAGTGAAACAAGCAACCTATTAATTGGGCTTTTGAAAATGAATTGCAAACGAGCCGAACAAACGAGCTCGGACAATGAGCTCGAACGAACTTAGGCTCGTTCGTTCGACTTGATCGAGCTTAAACAAGCCGAGCTCGAACATGTGTTTGGGCTCACGAGCCGAGCTTGAGCATTAAAAAAAGCTCGTGTAAAATTTGGGCTCGAGCTCGGCTCGGCTCGTATTCTATTCGAGCCAAGCTTGAACATACCGAGCTCGGCTCGTTCGGCTCGAATATCAACCCTAGCAGAAACCCACAAACGGAATGAGATGTTTCTTGGAAAAGTGTGGACCAACAATGTTCCTCTTACCTAAATAAGAGATCTTCGAAAACAATGATCAACTCGATCAACAAGACATCTAAGTCTGCCACCAAGAATACATTACAAGAGTGATCTAAAAAAAGTAAGAAAAAGTAAGGATTTGGGAGCAATTAGGTTTGACGATGGTAATCCTATCACATACGGGAATAGAAGTAAAAGGGAATTTTAGTTAGGGACAAAGATAATAATCCCATTTCGATCCTTGTCACATTCGCGCTCCCTTGAAAAACCTTGAGAGGATTCTAATATATATTACGAAATCCTCATCTGTTATTTAATGTAAATTTTTATAATTTTATGTAATAAAATTTTATTTTAAAAATGTGTTTCTTGTAATATACATTTATGTAATATTATATGTAATATATATTATATATTTGACTTAAATGTGATAATATCATATAGTTTTATATTAAATAAGAAAATCATGAGTTCTAAATAAGGAACCTAATGGGAAAACACGCGAGGAACGTAAACAAAAAAAATTAAATGGGGATGGAGATTCCCTAATAAGGACGATTGAAACAACGGAGAAGGGGATGAGGTTCATTTTTGATCCCCGAAACGGTATTAGGACTAGGGCTGGAAATAACTCGCGAGTATCCGATCAACCCACTTCACCCACATTAATTTTGCGGGTGAAAACCCATAATAAAGTGGGTGACGGGTGGTGCGGGTGCGGTGATAGATGGATTATGGCTGAAGATTTTTCACCCATTACCCGACTCAATACTCCACCCATTCACCCGCCCCGGATACCCGCATAAAACCCTAATTTATATATATATATATATATATATATATATATATCTGTGTGCGTGTATGCATGCATGTATATATGTATATGCGTGTTTTTACTATTTTACCCTCTAAACTATATATATATGTGTGTGTTTACTATATATGTGTTTTTCCTAGGAGTGTGTGTGTGCGCGCGCATTTTCATTTTGTAACTTTTAAGCAACATGTTATTTTTTTTATTAGGTAAGTATGCGAGGGAGCGAACTCACAAGAGGATAACTTGTCGTTGTTTTTGCCAAAGAAATACTCAAACCTACAACTAGTATAGTTGGTCAGAAAGAGGTCGATCCACAAGGAAATCTAGTAAGTTCTAGTGCTAATCTAATCGCAAGTAACCAAGAAGATAGTTTTTGTGGGAAAAAGATCCGCCTTTTGTCAAAGCGGAGAGAAACAAACAAAGTAAAGGAGGTTGTAAGATGCAGTAGATAGAAATAGGTTCACCTACAATTTGTCACTTCAATTGATGAATTTGATCCTTATTTGAGCCTCTAGTTCTTTTCTTTTCCTATCAATGTCCTTGTCCAGATCTTAGGTAAATTACTAGTCCTATGAGTCCTAGTAATTCTTATCTCTAAATAACCCTAACACGGTTAAGATTTAATCTAGAGATAGCATTAAGACTATGAATTAACCAAGGTATATGCAATATCAAGCTACGAGTCGATATTTAACATATATTCAACTTCCTACACATCCAATTAGTCCTACGAGTCCTAAATGGATATGATTGCCAGGTTCACTACGAGGAATCTACAAAACCCTAGCAATTGAATGAATCTACTCTAACTAGTTGATCAGGCCAGAGAGAATAAAACACATTCAAAGATTTAAGCGCAAGGAAGCCAAAACATTCAAATAGGAATAAGAACTAGATTAAGAAACTCACGATTCAACAATCAAGATCCAAACTGTAGGCGAAACCTTCGAGAGTTTAGTTGCTCATGCTCAACGTGCTCTCAATAATTCTCAAAAGTGCATAAGGTCAATAGTAGAATAACCTAGAAATGTCTTTTAAAAGCCTACAAAGAATCGGCCAAAAGTAAAAATAAAAACCCTAATTAAAGTTGAAAACTGATTCGGCGTTTCTGCACGGGCCACGGGACGGCGACCTTAGGCGACGGGGCGGCCTGGCGATCAACGAAGTCCTTCGAGAAGTCTTCGGGCCGTGGGGCGGCCAATGATTTCTTTCACTTCTCTTCTCGTGATTGCCTCTAGCTGATAATGCAATTTCCTTTACTTCTTTAACTCTCCTCAAATTCATTCCACCTTGAATCTACGATTCCTAAAATAAACCAAAACATTGTGTAGATTCCGCAACTTCCAACTCAATAAGTAATCATGTAAATACAACTAAAATATGCAATATTTACACCCAAACTATGCTAAATGTAATCTATTATGCCATACTAATAATGCTCTATCAAATTCCCCCACACTTGAACCTTTGCTTGTCCTCAAGCAATAGAAAAAGTAACTCTGCAGCCCCATAGAATAGCAATTCATGAATCAACCCCAATATTCTTTAAGTGTAGGAAAAACTAGCAAACACAATAGATTACCAACATCATAGCACATAATATTAATAATCAATGAAATCAAGCAACCATATCCATTCTAGACCTCACAAGGAATATGTGTTTCACTCTCACTCAAGTGTTTAGGGTTAAATATTTACGCTCAAAACTCAATCTTTAAAAGCTTAGCTACAATAGTTTTGCACCAGTGTTCTAGCTCTCCACCGCTAGTGACTCTACACACAACCAAAATCATGAGGTCTTTCAATTGGGTTGTAATGGGGTCAAGGTAGAAAACATAAGGTATGGAACAATTTAGGCCATGTGGTGCTCATAATCCGGGAACTAAGGACGCAACCAAATTACAATACCACTCATAAGATCATACCATAACTCTACAATGTATACAACTCCAATGTCAAGCACCAAACTTCATAAACCATACTCACCTCATTCTCTTATTCTCTTTTTTTTTTTTTGCATTTTTTTTTCTTTTTTTTTCTTTTTTTTTTCTTTTTTCTTCATATGCTCTTCTTCATGCTATATCAAATGATTTTTCTTGACTTTTACCCCTAAGTGAATTTTATCCTCCTAACTACTAGCAAGAATCAAAACATCTCATAAGAGTACTCCAAACATACAATCCATCACTCAAACCATCATCCACAATATGAATATTCACCAACAATTCCTAATTCACGGATGGGTCAGGCTATAATTGGCTATGGAAAAATCTTGTGGAGCTCAAAAGAATAGGCAATTAAGCTTGATATTGGCTTCAAGCATAGGATAATATGCAAGGTGGGAATAGAGTGGAATAGGGCTAATAAAGGTGCCTCAATCATCTTTAAGTCATGTGCAGAAATCATAATATGCAGCCTTGAATAAGATATCTAAATGCAAGCCAAAGAGGAATCAATTAAAGAGAGTACACTCAACAAGCAAGAGGACTAAATTAAGCGCAGTCCCTGAATATGCCAAAATAAGCTCACCAGGTCATGTCTAGAACTTCAAGATCACCCAAAATCAAAGATCTTATGTGCTCAATCATTAACCAATTATGCTCACCAGATAGTGTGGAAATCAGATATCAAAGGTTTCAACAATCCAAGCACATCATGGGGCATAAGTCTCAATAAATAAATTAGAGGACAAGTGGCATCCATATGGGAAAATAAGACCTAATCCTAGCTAATGCATAAATATATTACATAAATAATATAATTTTTGGTTTTTTTTCTTTTGCGAATAACATAGACTAACATCAACTAACATATTTCAACATGCAATCTAAAGTCAAAATGCAATATAAAGGAAAAAAAAATACAAACCTAACATGTATGCAAGTCTTCCCCCCCACACTTAATTCTGACATTGTCCTCAATGACGAAAACATCAAAATAATCTGAAAGGGAAAAGAAAAGAAAAAGAAAAACTAACATGATCACTGCTGAGGTGGTGGTGGCGGGTAAGGTGGGAACTGAGGATAGGAAAATCGAAAGAACTCCTCCTGTCTTTGTCTCTGCGGCTCCTGAGCCTCCCATGCAGCTTGCTGTCTGTGGAGCATCTGCTCCTGTAAGCACCGCATCTCTGCCCGGCTCTCACACATATCTGCCATGCTAGTCGTGAGTCCACGAACATCGCGACGGATGTCTCTCATGTCAACATAGAGCTGCTGCTGATGATCCCATATAGCATCCTGACGACGAGAAATCATCTGCTCATGGTGCCACATGGTGTCCTGGAGGAGAGTCATCTACTGCTGATGCTCCCACATAGTATCCTGTCGCAGAGACATCACCATCCTCCTCTGCTCAAGCTCATAAAAACCTGGACCAGCACCTACTCCAGCTGTGCCAGAAGGTCCAGCACCCCCACCTCCTACATCCACTTGAACCTCAGGAGCCCCACCATCATCGTCCAAAGTAACATCATCTCCATCATCCCCATCCTCATCATCCTCATCCTCATCTCCCATAAAGAAATCGTCTGCCGTAGGACCAAAAGGAAGTGGCCGGGGTAATCTCAGCTGAATCGCCCCAAGATGGCCTGTCCTCCAGACCCACATCGGCGCTCTCCCCTCCAAATGGCCAGCTTTCCTCAGCTGAGCCTCATCATACAAAAATGAACCATGCAGGACATCAGGGACAGCGCTCAAATCAATACAATCCCGTGCAATGAGAGTGATGAGACCCCCAAAGCTAATCGTCGCCGTCTTGCGCTTGTCTATGATGTCCATGCAGTTGAAAAGGAACAAATCCACCCAACCTGGAACCACTGGGCTCTCTGGCATCAGACACCACAAATATGACATATCCCTAAGCGAGATCTTGTTGACCTCAGCCTGGGCAAAGAAAGTGTTGGCTAAAACCTTATGGATCAGCCGTAGTGCAGGGTGCCTAATACTCGAGTTGTATTGGCCCTTCTTGGCCTCAAAAGGCACCCTAGTCACCGCAAGCCAAAATGTAATAGGCCCCTGATGGCATGCATTTAGATGGTCATAATAGGTTGCATTTAGCTTAGTTATGATGCATATCATGCATGGTTTAAGTACAATTTGCATATTTGCTCTCTATGTTGGTGGAGTTGAAATCTACACACTTTTATTGATTATTTCAGGTAACTGTGGATCCGAGGAGGAGACATGGGTTGATGAAGCATTAGATGAGGATGTCTAGTTGATCGAGGAAGCTTACATGAAGATCTAAAGAGGTCCTGAGAAGAAGAAGCGAGCCTAAACGAAGAACAAGTCTGCAGAAGTTGTCGCCAGACATGCTGAACTTGTTTTGCACTTTCTGGAGGCCTCGTTTGTCCGATTGACTATTATGACTATGCGTTGGAAAACTCTTTCAGAGAGCTATAACTTTCCTGTTGACGTCGAGAGCTGATTCGACTTGAATTTTGCGTAAAAGACTGATGCAGCGGGCACCGCCATATGCTGTGGGCGCAGCAATATGCTGCGGCCGCGGCCGCCGCATGTTCCAGCAGCGACGGTTTTTCCAGCAGCGACAGTTTGCCTATCAAAACCCTATTTATCTTTGTCTTTTGGCCGACTCTTTGGGCACGAAATTAGAGAGGGCTTCGCCCTAGTTATTCATTCATTAGATTAGGATTCAAGACGATTTTAGTTAGAGATTGAGAGCGATGTTCGCCATGGGCGACTAAACTCTCTTCGTTCTATTTGCAATTTGAAGCTTTGTTTGGATTAAGTTGTGAGTTTCTGAATCTTGTTCCTTATTTCTTATATTGAATGTTTCAACTTCTTTGTGCTTGAATGTTTGATTGTTTTATTCTATCTTGCCTGATCAACTTGGTAGAATCAATTCAACTGCTAGGGTTTTGTAGATTCCTGATTGCGAACCTTAACCCAAGTGGCAAACTTATCCCTTTAGGGCTGATTGAACTAATTAGATGGGTAGGAAGTTGGCTGTGTTGTTAAATCCCTCTTTAGGGACTGCAAATACCTTGGTTAATCTCTGAACTTAAAGCTATCAATTGGGTTAAATCCTTCTTTCACTACTAAAAAAAAGGAAATAGCTACAGATTCTTAGCCACGAATGTCAACTGACGCTGTTTTGGTTGCTAATAGCAATGACATTGGCCACGACTGTACTTGACCGTAGCTAATTTCGTGACTGGTGGTTACCCAAGAATGCCACGTCATCAAGTTCGTTGCTAATAGCAATGAACGCATTGCCCGTGGCTGATTTCGTGGCTGAGGAAGTGGGTGATAATAGTGATAGCCACGAAATTAGCTACGAAATATTATTCCGTGGCGGGATTCGATGCTGATTTGGCAACAACATCAATCTCGTGGCTAAATCCGTCGCTATTCAGCTTCATAAATCCGACGATGGAATGGACACGAGGTGAGTGGGCTTGGATCGGTTATTGTAGGCGGGTCGGACATGGGGTGAGTGGGCTTGAATCGTAGCTGAATCCGTGGCCAACGAAAATAACAAATTGTTATGGGCTCGGCATGGATCAATAGCCCATTAGAAATGATGGGCCCAATTACCTTATTAGCCCGTAGGAAGAAATGTGGATATAGCAACGACTGTATCCGTGGAAAAATCCGTTGCTATTACGGATGAGGTCGACTTTAATGCGCATTGTCCTTCACCTGTCTTCTAGTAGTTGGGTGCATTAATTGGGGCCGACCCACGTGTTTGTCTTCTAGCTTGGGTGAATTCAACATTGCCATTTGCAATTCGAAGAGAAGGCTGGACACACATTCTCTTCAACTTGAACCGGCCTGCAATACTGATCAGTACGACGTAAGTATATAATTTTTGTCTTAATTAACTTACATATTACACTATATTATTCTTTTTTAACTTAATTAATTTCAGGAGAGTATATATATATTGGTACGTTATATATATGTATGGGTAATATATAATATATAATGAATTTTACACGTTATATATTATACAAGAATTAAAAATGTTTATATATATATATGTAATGTAATATAAAATTTTGATGGAAATTGCATTAATTTTTATGATATCAATTTACAATTTTATTGAATATTATATAGGTAGTTATTTGAAAGTGGGTTTTTGTAAATGTTTATATGTACGGTTGCATTGAAAATTTAGGAATGTTGAATTTGTAATGTATACTTATAATGAATTGGAAATTTAAGAATGTTCAATTAATTTGTAATGTGTGTATATGTACCGTATAGATTGATTGAGAATTTGATAAAATGGATGATCGTACATGGATGTATGACATGTACTTGTCGGATCGTGGAGGATTGAAGCCTGAATACTACGCAGGGGTTGATCAGTTTATAAATTTTGCTTGTAGTCAAGTGCATTACGTCGATGAAGGTAAGATAAAGTGTCCATGTCGGAAATGTGTGAATTGCAAATTCGAGAAAGTAGATGTTGTGAAGGCGCATTTATATAATCGCGGGTTTATGTTCGGTTATCATCGTTGGACAGCACATGGTGAAACTATTGTACCTACATACCATGAGCAAATGGTAGGGGGTAACCAATGGGCTATGTATGATCAGTTAACTACAGAACAGAGGATGGTATTTGATATTGCAGGGCCAAGCTTTGTTCCTCCGTCATGGTTTAGCTCATATATTAATGTCAACGATGTTCCGAATAATGGAGATGGTTTTGAATTCCAACCAGCTGAAGAAGAAGTTAATGAGGTCGATGAAATGAGGGAAGATCCGGTAGAAACCGAGGAGGCTAATCTGTTGTCCACACGGTTTGCAGATGTGTTGAGAGCAGCTGATGAACCAGTGTTTTCTGGGTGTACGTCACATACACAATTGTCTTTTGTGAGCCGACTTATGAGCTTGAAGTGCGAACATAATGTTCCTCAAAGTCTGTTCAATGGTTTTGTGCAATTGTACGATGAAGTGCTACCTCATGACGACAAGATTCCCACCAGTTACTATGAAACTGAGAAAATAGTTCGAAATTTAGGGCTACCGGTGGAAAGAATAGGAATGTGTCCCAACGGTTGTATGTTGTATTGGAAGAGTGATGTGAATGAAGAATCATGTAAGTGTTGTGGTCATGCAAGATATGTTGTTAGTGCTACAGAGAAGCGTCGGGAACAGAAGGTTTTATTCTACTTGCCTTTAACTCCGAAGCTACAGAGACTATATGCTTCCGAGGTGACAGCCAGCCAGATGACTTGGCATGCAGAACACGTTGGGAACAGAAGGTTTTATTCTACTTGCCTTTAACTTCTGTCGTTGATAGTGCCAGGTCCTCGAAACCCAAAGAAGTTGATTGACATTTGCCTCCAACCTCTTATTGATGAGTTGATGCAGTTGTGGGATGTTGGTGTCGTCACCTATGATGCCTCGAGGAGAGAGAACTTTGTTATGCGTGCAGCTTTACTTTGGACCATCAGTGATTTCCCTGCATATGCTATGTTGTCCGGATGGATCACTGCCGGTCAGTTGGTTTGTCCGATTTGTATGGAAGCAGGATCTGATGCTTTTCGGCTTCAACATGGATGGAAGGCTTGTTGGTTCGATTGTCATCGGAAATTCTTAGATCTTTCTCATCCCTTCCGTAGAAATAAGAAGGACTTCTACAAAGGACATGTGGAAACAGCATTGCCACCACCATTGCTATCGGGGGAGCAGATTTGGGAGCGGGTCCGTGATTTGCCAACAGTCATGGAGGATCCTTCCTTCCAATGTGATGAGTATGGGGTTTCCCATAAGTGGACAAGACAAAGCATCTTCTGGAGACTTCCATATTGGAAGGACCTTCTAATCCGACACAATCTTGATGTTATGCACATTGAGAAAAATGTGTTTGACAATGTTTTCAACATTGTCATGGATATCCCTGGGAAGACAAAGGATAACTTGAATGCCCGGAAGGACATTCGCCTATATTGTGATCGACCTGAGATGGAGGTAGATGATGACTACAAGGGTGCAAAACCTAAAGCAATATATACATTGGCAAGAGAGGCGGAGAGAAAGGTGGGTCAATGGTTGAGGACCGTTAAATTTCCTGATGGTTATGCTTCTAATATAGGAAGATGTGTTCAGAGTGACGACTGTAGCCTCGGAGGGATGAAGAGCCATGACTGTCACGTGTTTATGGAGAGACTCTTGCCGATTGCTTTCAAAGAGTTATTGCATCCATCTGTATGGGGTCCTTTAACTGAGTTGAGTATCTTCTTCGAAACAATTTGTTCGTCGACATTATCAGTGTCTGTCATGGAGCAACTCATATTGATGATTCCACTGTTGGTCTCTAAGTTGGAGCGTATCTTCCCGCCATCATTTTTTGACTCAATGGAGCATCTCATTGTCCATTTGCCATATGAGACCCTGATAGGTGGCCCAGTTCATTATCGATGGATGTATCCATTCGAGAGACATCTATTCCAGTTGAAACGAAAGATTGTTCAAAAGAGTAATGTGGAAGGGTCGATCGTGATGGCATACTTACGGGAAGAGATAGCTTACTTCTCCGTGCACTACTTCCCTTCGCATGTTCCATCAAGGTTGAGGAGACCAGCGAGAAACGACATCGTTGACGGCGACGATTGTGCTTTCTCTATTTTCAATTATCCAGGCAAGGGTAGTGGGAAGCAGCAAATACGGTGGTTGACGGAAGAAGACGAGTGGAGGGTCGCACACACATACGTATTGCTCAACTGTCCGGAGGTGCAACCCTACATTCAGTAAGGAAAAACACATATTTTATTTATGCTTATATATATATAAGTATGTAAATATATTTATTTATCTTGCTCAACATTATTAGGGTAGGATCTTTGAGACTACCATGGGGGATAATGTTGGAGATGACCTCATTGAAAATGAATTCGCGAACTGGTTTAAGAATTATGTAAGTTTTATTAAATTACCAAAATGCTTACATTAATTTGTTCATATGTTTAAGTTTCACAGATGTGTATAAATGTGTTCTGTAGGCCTTAGATAGAGGAAATGGAATTGGTCATGGAGAGCTGCTGTGGAGTTCGGCATGGGGTCCTAACGTGAAAGCGATTTCTTGGCCAGCATACTTCTCCAATGGGTTTAAGTTCCACACTCTGCAACATGGTGCTGGGAAATCTACAATGAATAGTGGGGTTTGTGTTCGAGGGTCCAACTACGCGAGTCCTGAATCGGATTTTTTTGGTCTCCTCGAAGAAATCATCGAGCTTGAGTACCCAAGTGCACTTGATCATCCGCTGAAAGTTGTCCTGTTCAAGTGTCGATGGTTTGATCCAACGACACGTGGGACACAAGTTCATCCAATCTACCAGTTTGTCGAAATCAATCAGAAGAAACTGTATAGAAGGTATGAGCCTTTTGTACTCGCACAACAAGCACTTCAGGTTTATTATCTTCAATATCCAGGAGCCACACGGGAGCGTATGGAATGGTGGCATGTGTGCAAGACAAGGCCTCGCAACCGGATTGAACAACGATGGAATGTCGAGGGCCAAGCTGCTGCAGATGCTTACCAGTCGGATGAAGTCATCACCCCGGAATTGTACATCAACATAGAAGTGGACAACTCGCTGACAACCTTGCGAGATCCTTCAGGTGCAACCGAAGTCTATGAGGACACCGACGCTGTGGGGCTTGACCACGTCGAGGATGAGTTTCATGTTCAACAAGAAGAGGACGTCTTTGAGGCCACAACAAGCTATGAAGATTGCTCTGATTGACAATCTTGCGAGATCATTCATGTGTGATATGTACGCTTGCTAGCTGTTTGTTTTATTGACTTCGTCAAACTGCATCAGATTTCATTTTCTGTAACAAAAAATCTGCTAGCTGCTTGATATCCTTATTACTTAGCTAAAAATGCCCTGAGTAAATCAGAAATGTGTAGAATGCAATCAGATATGGCATGAGTAAATCTTCCAGCTTTATTTGGCTGCTGTCTAAGTTTTACATATATAGATAAAAGCTTCATTCTACTGACGACAACATGAAAGCTACTAATATTTTCAATGTTACACCAACACAATTCCCTTAAGACATAATGCTAATACATCTCTTCAAATTTTCACCAACACAATGAACAAGATAACCAACATGACACCTAATACGATTTTCAGCACTACATTCTCCCTTTGAATCTTCGCAAAATCAATGCTCAACTTAAAAAATTACGAGGGTCCATGATCTTCATTTGTGATAGCAACACCATAACTCTCTCTTTGGATCTTCATGCTCTTGTTAGTGTCATGAGCATCCAACCATCTAAAGTAGGTGCATTTTTCATCTTCCTACGTACAAAGAAGTAAAACAAAATATCAAACCAACAATCTACCAAATAAGAAGCAATTTTCTTGCAGATTATGAAATCATTTTTCACCCAGATTATGAAACCAACATGAAATCTGAGAAGCCTTTTCCAGCCAGATCAAATTATGCAAGCTTATCTGAAAGATGTATACATTCTACAATTCCATATTATGCATACACCTCTTTTGACAGAAAACTCTTATGACAGTCTACCAAATATGAAGCAAACATGAAGTAATTATCTTCTGACAGTCTACCAAATATGAAGCAAATATGAACATGCATATATGAAGCAAATATGAAGCAATTCTCTTATGACAGAAAACTCATACAAGCTAGGTTATCTGACAGATGTACACAACCATTTTATGCATACACCAGTGCGATATCAAACTGACAGAAAACTCATTCTACAACCATATTATGCATACACCAGTACTTTCATTCTCCAATTCATGAAATCTGAGAAATCTGAGAAAATCTGAGAAAACCTGTAACAACTCAAGGCGATAATGGAAAACATAGCAAATCTAACACAAACTCACAACCACAGTACGTATGCATACACCAGCTCAAAACGAATCAAATTCCCCAATTCAAATAAATTTCAAAAACCTGTACAAACCCTCACAGATTCCCCAATTCAAATAAATTCGCAAACCCTCACAGATTCCCCAATTCAAATTCGAAAACCCTCACAGCTCAAGACGAACCACAACCAAATCTTTGTGTGTCCACAGTGGAAATCAAATTCGAAAACCCTCACAGATTCCCCAATTCAAATAAATTTCAAAAACCTGTACAAACTCAAGACGAATTCGAAATGCCAGTTTGATATCCACAGTGGAATCCCTAAAAGTGAAATCAAATTTGAAAACCCTAACAGTTTCCCCAATTCGAAAAGCCAAAATTCAAATTCGATCGAACTTGGGAGATAGACGAAATATTGGAATCATACCTTCCATAATGGACAAACATAAAATTGTCTTCCCGAATTTCTAGTGTATTTGCAAGTTTGCAATCTCGCAGGGAAGCCATGCTTGCACCTTTCAATTAAAGCTTCGTCGTCGACTCTTCTCCGAGAATTTGATTTCATGGATGAGGTTTGTTGTCCCCAACCCTCCATCATCCTTAGAAAGCCTTTGCCCTTTGTTGTACGTCCCCAACCCTCCGTCGTCGACTCTTCTCTTCTGTAACTGCTAGATCTCTCCGGCCAAGCTTAGTTTGTCTCTACACATTTCTCTCCGGCCAATCTTCATTCTTTCATTTTCCTCTGTAAAAAAATTGTAAACAAAAAATTATGACATGGCAAAATGGTAATTTCTCCAACGTACAGTAGGTGCAATTGGAAAAAAAAATTAGGGGTTAGGGTTAGTGTTAGGGTTAGGGTTAGGGTTTAAGGTTTAGGGTTAGGTTTTAGATCAAGGTAGATCACTCAATAGATTGAGTGGTGATCAATATAGTTGGTGTTGCTTGTCTATTTGTCATTATGAGGTGGCAAAAATGGATGCCACGTGTGTTTTCCGACGTCCATGTGGCGTGTTTTCCGATTTAGGGTTCAGGGTTTAGGGTATAGGGTTTAGTGTTAGATGAAGATAGATCAATCAATATACTGATCGATCGAGTGGTATAGTTCGTCCTCCAACCTCTAGTGGTAAATATGATTCTTACATTTCGTTCCGAGTTATCGTAATTCTTACATTTCATACACATTCCTCATACGTGATCGTGATCAAGCTAGTTTGTTTCACTTTTCATAAAATATGCGCTTCTTATAGGGTTGAAATAAATAAAAGCATTTTTCATGCACATTTCTTATATTTGGTGTTGTGATCGAGATAGTTTTTTCCGTTCTCACAAAATGTGAGTTGAATTATTTAGAGTTTACATTTGTTCTCCATTCACCGAGATAGTTCATTTAGTCGAGGTAGTTTCGATAAACATAGGTGGAGTGTGAGTATATATTCAATTAATGTAGAGATCAAGATACTTTGTTTCGATCGTGGAATCTCGATCAAATGTATAAGGTTTTATACTTAATTAATATAAAACCTAAAGTAACTTTTAAAACCTTTCTTTTGAAAAAACTTTAGGAATTTAATTGATATATATATGTATATGTATATATATGTAGGGATAATCAATTGTATATTACAAATGCTTCTTATGTAATTATGAAAATAACCTAAAGTATTCATTTAATGGTGTTGTGTTCAATTGTGATTTGTATATATAATGACTTGTGTATATGTATCGAATGACTTGTACAAATTTCTGAAAGTGAAAAATTGGGAAGGAAAGTGAAATATTGGGAGGGAAGTCCAAAATCCAAATTTCGGATAGGCCCATTTCAGAAAAAGCCAAACTCTCTCCTCTCTCAATCACTGTCCACATTTCAGAAGCCTAACTCTCTCCTCTCTCAAGCGCCCTCTCCATCCTCCGAATTTGAGAAACCTTAACTCTCTCCTCTCTCAATCGCTCTCTTCTCTCTCAATCATGCGAGGAGGTGCACCCCGGAGGTCTTCTCGCAATAATGCAGGCTCCAGACCACCACTGGCTCCGACCAGTGCACCGATGAAGCCAGTACGACCGACCTCTCCACCAGCTGCTTCCTCTCCAGGGACGACTGCTCCAATGGTCGCCTCTCCTACCAGGGCTTCACCTCGGAGACATCAACCAACTGCACCCTCTCCATCGGTTAACCCTCCCACTGTGGCCAAACCACCGGTACGCCCTCCTATTAGATCGTTGCCCCGAAAACTTCAACCCACTGCCCCCTCTCCACCGCTAACCCATGCACCAACTCCACCGGTCAACCCACTGCCCCCTACCACAGCCCCACCGGTGACATCTCCTGCCATTACGCCGTCTCAACCCCCACTGAACAATACCAACCCAAGGAAAAGACCCACTGCCCCCTCCCCACCGGTGACGTCCCCTGCCCTTACGCCGTCTCAACCCCCACTGAACAATACCAACCCAAGGAAAAGACCCACTGCCTCCTCCCCACCGGTGACGTCCCCTGCCCTTACGCCGTCTCAACCCCCACTAAACAATACCAACCCAAGGAAAAGACCCACTGCCCCCTCCCCACCGGTGACGTCCCCTTCCCCAGCGGTGAGCTCGGAACCTTCTGCGCTCGCCCAACCCAGTGCCTCTCAACCTGGGGCCTCCACATCCTCGGCGGTAACTCTGCCGGCCTCCCAATCTCAACTCGCACTGGTGTAGACAACAATGAAGATGAGTCATCCTCAGGGACACAGAAACCAGCTTCTGAAAAAAGTACGACTCGGCTGCCACCGGAAGTGAGGAATCTTCCAGGTGGAACAGAAAAGTTTCAATTCAGCTTGTTAATGGAATGTAAGTGGGATGGAAGTTTCTCTTCTTACATTTGTTCGGTTTCTGAATTTCCAATTAAAAGTTCAATGTCTGTTGCTTATGATCAATGTTTGTTGAATGATCAATGTTAGGGTGCTTATGTGTTAGGGTGCTTCTGATTAGGGGTTATGTCTACTGATTAGGGGTTATAGTTGGTGTTGCTTGTCTATTTGTATTTATAAGAGTTGAAGTTTAAGTGTTCATCTGCTGTTGTCTGTATTTGTTTGTTGTCATGTGCTTCTGATTAGGGCTTATGTGTTTCTATGTAAGTTTGGTTTTCATCTGTTGAACGATCAAGTAACCTCTGTTGCTTATGTGTTAGGGTGCTTATGTAGTTAACCTCTGTTGCTTTGGTTTGGTTCGGTTTTCATTTGTTGATATTTCAACCTCTGTTGTTATTTCATTTGCTTTGGTTTGGTTTGGTTTTCATTTGTTGCTTTGGTTTGATTTGGGTTGGTTTTCAAGTGCTAGGGTGCTTATGTTGTTATTTAGTTTTGGTTTTCATGTGTTACTGTGTTATGTGTTCATTCAACTGATGCTAGTATAAATACTTGTATGATTGGATTCATATTATTAGCCATTTATTATATGTGTGTTGAGCAAGTGACCAATGCTAATACATCTCTTATTTTCTCTGTTTGAGCTGATGAAGATTCGATGCAACCAATCCTGCATTTGGAGTCCTGACGCAGATTATTCATTCACATTTTGATGGTCCATACATATGTTGGAGTGATGTTCCTGAACCAACAGTGGAGCTATGGTGGGAGATGTTCAAGGTATAAAACAATTACATAACTTGATACTTTTATTACTTTTATTTGACTGAATACATAATGTATACATACCAGCTCATTATTTCTCAATATGTTCAGCATCGGTGTACATGGGATGAAAACATATACCCAGATTCAGTCATTCGCAAGGCTTTCAACACTAGGGGAGGGGACCACCTAAGGAACGTTTTCGGGAAGGCACGCACTGGAAGAACAAAAAAAAAGCCTACATGGGTAAAGCAATGTATATGGGTGAAAATGTGGGAGGCATGGAGAAAGGAGGACAAGTTTCTACACCAATCTGAAGTGAACAAGAAGAATAGAGCTATAGCAGCAGAGAGGGGCAGTCCAATTTTTAGTGGCGGTTCGGTTTCCACAACCGTAATCAAGGATCGGCTTGTATGCACTATATGTCCTCTGTCCTCCTCTTGTTTTCCCTTTTACTGTCTATGCATTTTTATTTACCTAGTTATCTAAACGAATTTTCTGTTTTCACAGAAGGAGCTTGGAAAGGACCCCACACCAAAGCAGACCTTTGAAAGGTGTCACAAAAAAAGAGATGGTTCTTGGGCGGGCGCTCAATGCCAAGAAACTGTGGTAACTTCATTTTTAACTGACCCTTTATTTTCTTAATGTTTTTTGTTGTTTGATGTCCACAATCTAAATTGGCCTTGTTGTTATTGCATTTCAAATCGTAATGTTGTTGTCTGTTACAAACCCAAATGATGGATCATTGGTGTTGTCCTCTTTTTTTGTTGTACACGTGTTTCATGTTTGGCTAAAACTGGTATTGTCCTCTTTGATTTACATAGCTACTGCATTGTTGTTTTGTTTCTGAACTGGGGGGGGGGGGGGGGGGTGTTACTGCATGTGAACTGCTACTGTTGTCTCTTCCAAATCCAAATGTTGGGTGGAACTGTCATCTCTTTGTTGTTGTTGTGCATGTGTTTTATACTTGGCTATAGGTTAATTCATGTGATGCTACTTCCACTGGTTTGTGGTAAGTTAGAAAGCACCAACCGATTGATAATATAATGTTGGGATCTCTTGTGCTGTCAATTGCATTACAATCTACTCAGATGATGAAAGCAAGTATTTATGTTATAAGATACTGCCTTGGTTTGGTTGTTTATTTCATTTCCATTCATTTTATAGGACAAGTATGACCAGCTGCTTCAAGAAGAAACATTGGATGATGATGCAGTCTCTGATAATGGATCCCATTCGGTTGACATGAATCAGCTTTGGCTCAAGGCAACCGGTGGTGCGAAGAAAGGCCGGGTTCACGGCAGGGGATCGGAGTCGCAACCCATCTTGCAGTCAGGCAATTATCCACGCACTGGTCGCCACCATTCTGCAGCTGTTTCTAGCAATTTGAAGGACTGCATGATGTTTGAACTCTCAACAATCAAGGAAGACTTGAGAAAAGAAATGGTGGAGTTGGGGGATCAAGTGCAGACACAGGTGGCCACAAATCTCAGGGAAGAGATGACATCCTTTGGAGATCGAATGCAGGAGACGCTTATTAGCACCATGAGGGATTTGTACAAGGGCAAACGCCCATCAAAATCAAAGTAAGCAGGCTTCAGTGCAATGTGGTGGTTAAGACTTTTGTTGTTTTGCTTGTGTCTTATAACTGTTTGGATTTGGATGTTTCTCTTCTGGAATGTCGAAAACTATGACCGGCTTAATTTGTGTCGTTTGCTGTTGAACTACTTTGGTCTAGACTTCTGTTATTGTTGTTGTATTGGATGACTGTTTCGTTTGCTGTATTGTAGTCACATTATGACTTTTATGAATATTTTTTTCGTATCATATATATATATATATCAGGCTAAGAAATATGCTACACGAAATTAGCCTCCAAAATAGCAACGGCAAGATAACTGGCGCTGCCCACAACCTTAGCAACAACATTAGCAACGACCCTGACAACCACTTTAGAAACGACCCCACCAACGACACTAGTAATGACCTTGACATCAACTTTAGCAACGGCCTTAGCAACGGATCAGCAACGAACCATGCTAGGTTCATCACCAGTTTGTAGCCACGAACCCAGCAACGAACTTAGCAACGACTTCAATTTTCAAGGCTGTTTACAAACTGGGTTCGTAGCCACAGCCACGGCATATGTCATCTACTATTAGCCACGGACGTAGCCACGACCATAAAATATTCGTTGCTAAAATCTGTGGCTGACGCCCGTCGCTATTAGCTGCGAGGCATATAGCAAGGGATGGCCCGCCCGTGGCTGATTCCGTGGCTAAATCGGTTAGCAACGGACATTCGTGGCTAAATCCATTGCTATTTTCCGTAGCTATTTCCTGCGTTTTTAGTAGTGTTTAGGGACTGTTCAATTGATAAGGGTTTCTAGGACTGATTGGACTAGTAACTATATTAGGTCGGGACAAGGGCATTCATAGGAAAACTAAAAGGACAAGAGGAAGTTACAATATCAATTCAACCAAATAAAGTGGATAGTTGTAGGTAGAGCGATCTTCTCTAAATTGTTTTGCATCAACTTGTTTATAGTTTATTTTGTTTTCTTTCTTATTTCAATCACCCAAAAATCCCCCTTTTCACTAATTGGTAAATACACATTGCTGAGGAATACTTGATTCTTTGTGGGATCGACCTCTTACTTACTTGCTATACTAGTTTGTAGGTTTGAGTTTTATTTTGATACGGTTTACGCGACTAAAAACCATCCATCAGCCCCTCTCCCTTTGATACATCAAACCAACCTGCGGTTAGAGCTGACAAAACTCGACCCGAACCCGAAAACCCGACCCGGTCGACTCGAAACCGATTATTCTGAACACCGACACAACTCGTCCATTTTGGACTCGAAATCCGAATGAACCAAACCCGATTAACCCGAAACCCGTTAAGACCCGAACCTATTATAACCGAAACTCGAAATAACCCGAACTTTAAGCTACAATCTAGTGAATTTTTTAAAACGAATATTGAAATAATGAAAACCCGAGACAACCGAAACCCGAATAACCGAAACCCGATACAACCAAAACCCGAACCCGACCCAACCGATTGACCAAATTATTAGACATTACCCGAAACCCGAATGACCCGAAACCGACTAACCGAACCCAAAACTGACCCGACCCACCCGATTGCCACCTCTACCTGCGGTTGGTGCAACCGTAACTTCAAAAATCTGTCCCACTCTCTTCTTTGTCCTCGTGAACTCCCGCCCCAACAACCTAAACTAACCCCGAATAGGTCGGAGCATTCTTATCTAAGAAATTCCCTAGGCCTCCATGTTCTAACAATTGCCTAGTACATACATCCATCTCTAACATCCGAAGGGTAGGTTCATGAAAAAAATTGGTTTGAAAGAAATTTCTAGTATTCAGCGCATTCCGCTTCTCTTTCTGACTCCTACTTATCCCATGGGGTCTAGACATGTTCGCTTAAAGCTAAGAAATTAACCCAAGAAAGAGTTTGAATCAAGAACTCACGAAAATGGAGGTTTCTGCAGTGGCCGCGGGGCGGCCGGCGATAGGTGGCCGCGGGGCAGTTGAGAAGGTGACGGGGCGGCCGGCGACGGGCAAGGCCGCGGGGCGGCTGGGCTAGCAATGGGGCGGCCCCGCAAAGTAGTGGATCTACTGCTCCGACGTCGGATTTGCGCTCCGACGTCTCAAATTCCTCCCTCCGTTGGTGGATTTCTCCAAAAACCTTGAAGATCCTTCGAATCGGGTGTTTTTGGTTTAGATCTAGGAAGAATGAGGAGAATGTGGGTGGTTTGGTGAAAGATATAGGTAGATAATGGAAGATATTGGAGAAAGGGGTGAGTTTTGTGAAGATTGAAGCTTTGAGGGAGAGCTTTAATGGAGTTTGGGGTTTTGGGTGTGGGTTTTTTTGAATGTTGAAGATGAAGATAAAGGAGATAGATGAATATGGTGAAAGTGGCGTGGGGGCGGCCTTTTGATTAAGATAGATGATGAAAGGGGTTGATAGGGTTAAAAGAATGTAGCAGGTGGGGCCCACACGGGTCCCAAACTTTTTTTATCCTCCGTCAGGGGTCGCGGGGCGGCAAGGGTAGGCAACGGGGTGGCCGACGATTGCGAAGAGAGCTTCGCTCGCTGTCGTGGCCGTGGGGCGGCCTAGCTGGCGACGGGGCGGCCTGCCCCTTTTCTGGTCATCTCCTCTTCTTTTTTTTACCCTGCGGGGTTAGTATGCCGAAACACCAAAACTAAACTAAAAGAAAATAACTAAATGCAATAAGAAAAGAACATCTAAACTACTTACCTTGGGTTGCCTCCCAAGCAGTGCCTTTAGTTAACGTCGTAGGCTCGACGTCATAACTCCCTAGTGATCCTCAGCGCTTGGTTCATGGAGAACCAACTCATCACCATCCTCTTTGACAAAGTTCTCATAATATGGCTTCACGCGATGACCATTTACCTTGAAAATGTCTCCATTCCTCTCATTGAGTAGCTCTACTGCACCATGAGAAAAGACATTAGTAATCACATATGGCCCTGCCCATCTAAAGCGAAGCTTACTTGGGAAGAGTTGAAGACGTGATTGGAATAGAAGGACCTTGCCCCCAACTTTGAGGTCCTTTCTCAAAATATGGTTGTCGTGCCATGCCTTAGTCTTCTCCTCATAGGTGACGGAGTTATCATAGGCATCCAATCTCAACTCTTCCAGCTCCTACAGCTGAAGTTTCCTGAACTCCCCAACTTCATCCATTTGCATATTGCATTGTTTCACCGCCTAGTATGCCTTCTGTTCCAGTTCGACAGGAAGATGGCAAGCCTTTCCATAAACTAATCGAAACGGAGACATCCCAATGGGAGTCTTGTAAGCAGTTCGATAAGCCCACAGAGCATCATCAAGTCTTACACTCCAATCCTTCCTGTTTGGGGCAACAATCTTCTTCAAGATAGTCTTAATCTCGTGATTAGACACCTCAGCTTGCCCATTAGTCTGGGGGTGGTATGCAGTAGACACCCTCTGCATAACATGATATTTCTTTAATAATGCACTTACAGTCTTGTTGCAGAAATGTGTCCCCTTATCACTTATCAATGCTTTCGGCACTCCAAATCTAGAGAATAGCTCCTTGAGGAAACCTGCAACCACTTTCGAATCATCAGTCCCGGTGGCCTTCGCCTCCACCTACTTGGAGACGTAGTCCACCGCAAGCAAAATATACAAGTTTCCAAACGAGTTAGGGAATGGTCCCATGAAGTCAATGCCCCAAACATAAAAAATCTCACAAAATATCATGCGAGTTTGTGGCATCTCATTCCTCTTAGAAAGATTCCCAATTCTCTGACAGTGATCACAGGATTTGCAAAAAGTATATGAATCACGAAATATATGCGGCCAAAAGAACCCTGCTTCAAGTACCTTTCTTGCTGTCTTTTGTGGTCCAAAGTGCCCACCACATTCATGTGAGTGACAGAAATTATGGAAGATTGTACCTCATCGTCGGGAAGACACCGACGTATCACTTGATCAGCGCAACGCTTCCATAAATATGGATCATCCTAAACGTAGAAGCGAGCATCATTGCGTATCTTGTCCTTTTGAGCCTTGGAAAAGTTGGGTGGAAACTCCTGTAATACTAAAATGTTCACCAAATTAGCGAACCAAGGGCGGGGAATAGAGCTTACCTTCAAAAGAAGTTCAATCTCAGAGTCTGCAGAGGCCGTGGGGCGGCCGGCGACAGGTGGCCACGGGGCGGCCAGGCCAGCGACGGGGCGGTTGGAGACGCTGAACACTTCAAATAATTCTTTGTCAGGAAAACTCCCCAAGATAGGTGATTGCTCGTCCTGCCCATTCTTTCCCTGCAATATACGACTTAAATGATCTGCAACAAGGTTCTCAGCACCCTTTTTCTCCCTGATTTCGATGTCAAACTCACTTAAAAGCAAGATCCATCTAATCAATCTTGGCTTGGCCTCTTTCTTCATCAAAAGGTAATGAAGCGCTGCATGGTCAGTATACACAATAACTTTTGTACCAAGCAAATAAGATCTAAATTTCTCAAGGGCAAAAACAATAGCAAAAAGTTCCTTCTCTGTGGTTGAGTAGTTCCTTTGGGCGCCATTCAATGTCAGAGATACATAGTAGATCACATGAGAGCTCTTCCCCTCTTTTTTTCCAAGCACGGCTCCCACGGCGTAGTCACTAGCGTCACACATCAATTCGAAGGGTTGGGACCAATTTGGCGCTTGTATAATTGGTGCACTAGTAAGACAAGTCTTCAACTCATCAAACGCCATCCTGCACTTCTCATCAAAAGCAAAAGTGACCTCCTTCTTCAGTAGCTCGCACAAGGTTGAGGTGATATTTGAGAAATCCTTAATGAACCTGCGATAGAATCCTGCATGGCCTAAAAAGGAACACACTTCACGCACATTAGTAGGATAAGGCAATGATTGAATGATGTCTACCTTCGCCTTATCAACCTCAATCCCTTTATGTGAGACAATGTGACCTAAAACGATTCCCTCCTCAACCATAAAGTGACACTTCTCTGAATTGAGCCCTAAGTTAGTGTCAACACACCTTCTAAGCACAAGTGCCAAATGTTTTAAGCAAGCATCAAAACTATCACCATGTACAGTAAAGTGATCCATAAAAACCTCATTGAATTGCTCTACATATTCAGAAAAAATGCTTACCATACACCGTTGGAATGTCCCAGGAGCGTTGCACAAGCCAAAACGCATTCTGCGATATGCAAAAATGCCAAACGGACAAGTGAAGGTCGTCTTTTATTGATTCTCCGGTGCGATGGCTATCTGAAAGTACCCTGAATATCCATCTAAAAAGCAATAATATGGAGGACCAGCGAGCCGTTCAAGCATCTGATCAATAAAAGGTAAGGGAAAGTGATCTTTTTGAGTTACCGCATTCAGCTTGCGATAATCGATACAAACTCTCCAGCCTGATTGGACTCTGGTAGGGACCAACTCACCTTCTTTGTTCTCAACCACTGTTATGCCCCCCTTCTTTGGTACTACCTGCGTTGGACTAACCCATTGACTATCAGAGATGTGATAGATCATACGTGCCTGAAGGAGTTTCATCACCTCCTTCTTTACTACCTCCATCATAGGTGGGTTGAGTCTCCGTTGAGGTTGCCTGGAAGGTTTGACTCCCTCTTCTAACAAGATTCTGTACATGCAAGTAGCTAGGCTGATTCCCTTGATGTCCGCTATGGTCCATCCCAGAGCAGTCTTATGTTCTTTGAGCACCGCCACCAACCTATCTTCTTGGTCCTTAGTAAGCTTGTTGGAGATGATGACAGGCAAGGTATCACCTTCCCCCACGAATGCATACTTCAAATGCTCAGGAAGTGGCTTGAGCTCAACAACGGGTGCCTGCACAACAGAAGGTAAGAGCTTCTCGCTCGGACCGGTTAGTTCCATAGGGGTGCCTACCTGCAAATGAGTTGGGAGGGTGGACAAGTCTCTTATGGTCTCCTGCAGGTTAGTAGACAAAGCATAATTTAAGGACAACTCCTCAATAGGAGCTTCTAGAGCAACCTGCAAGTCATCTACACAACTCATATCAAAAGTATCATGCATACAAGTATCAATGACATCTACAAAGGATAAGGAAGGATCGTCAGAAGGGAATTTCATTGCATCATATATATTGTATTCAGCCTTCTCACCATCGAATTCCATAGTCAATGAGCCAGAATACACATCAATTTTTGTCTTAGCAGTCTTCAAAAAAGGCATTCCTAAAAAAATAGGGGCCTCTTGCTTACCATGCTCCATGTCTAAGACAAAAAAGTCAGCAGGAAAGATCAATTTGTCAACCATGACTAAAACATCCTCTACTATGCCTCTAGGATAAGCATTTGAGCGGTCCGCTAGTTGGATCACCACTCTAGTTTCATGCAAAGGTCCTAAGCCTAATGATTCATATAGAGAATAAGGTAAGACATTAATAGATGCACCTAAGTCTAATAAAGCTTTATCAAACTTAGTCTCACCTATCACACATGGGATTGTAAACATGCCAGGGTCGCTACATTTCTTAGGCATGCGCTTTTGAAACACAGCAGACACATGTTCGTTTACCTTAATCTTCTACTTCCCTTTCAACTTTTGATTCCTCTTTATGGTGCAAAGCTCCTTAAGAAATTTAGCATAACGAGGAATACTTTTAATCAATTTGAGTAAGGGAATATTTACCTTGCACTTACTGAATGTCTCAAAGATCTCTTTGTCATTCTCAGGCCTCCTTGTATCTCTAAGAGCTTCAAGAAAAGGAGGAACAGGTTTGTAAGAATTTAAAGGAGGGAATTGAGGCCTTACATAAGAGTCGGAAGATTCGTCAGGGGCAAGGACGCGAGGCGGCTGGGTGTGGCCGGGGGGCAGCTCGCTGAAATCCGCTTCTCTAGAATTGTCCTGGCCGCGGGGCGGCTCAGGGGGGCCGCGGGGCGGCTAGCGATTCCGAAGCTCTTCTTCTCCTTTTTCTTTACGCATCTCAGGTTCTCCATAGTTTTCGTCATCCTGGTGAGTAGTAATCAGTTCTTTACCACTTCTTAGCGTTATTGCGCTGACGTTATCCTTAGGATTCACCACCGTTTGAGATGGTAGCTTTCCTGAGTCCTTAGCCTACAATTCACTCAGCGATTGAGCCAATTGGCCTACCTGTTTCTCAAGATTCTTTGAGTGCTCAACCTGGCTCATGAGTATCCTAGTGAGGGTCTTGATAGGGTCCTCAGTAGATTGATCCCCTGCGGGAGGTGCTCTCTGCCTAGAATCGAATTGTTGCTGAGACCTTTGTTGGTGTCCCCCTTGTGATTGAAAGGGGCCTGGTTATTACCATAGTCATACCCTTGGTAACCTGCATTATAATTATTATTGAATTGACTGGGGTTACAATAGTTACCATACCTGGCTTCTGCGGGACAAAGTTTCCCATGGCGTTAAGCTCAACATTAGGATCCTGAAGTAGTGGGCACATATCGTTTGGATGTAAAGGATCAGTACATAGCCCACATGCCTTGAGTTCTTGAGGGGTCCATTTGAGCATCATCCTTCTCATCATCTCCTTCATCTCCATCATATCAGCTTGCAAATTGGAGCTTGAAGAATCTACAACCAATACTCCACGGGGGTTTGCCCTCTTGCTATATTGTCTAGACCCCTCAGCAAGCTCTGAGAACAACTTCATAGCATCATTTGAGGTCTTGTTGAGAATGTTATCCCTACTAGTGGCATTCACCATTCGACGCTCATCATCAAGCAAACCTCCATGCAAATAAAGTACCAAATCCTGTTGTGAGTAACCATGGTAGGGGCAACTTGAGCAGAGCTTTTTGAATCGCTCCACATACTCATACAGGGTCTCAATTGCTGACTGCTCGATGTTGCTGATGGCCTTTTTGAGAAAGTTCAGCTTTGTAGCAGGGAAATACTTCTCTAAGAACAATCTTTTCATCTCTGTCCAAGTAGTAATGCTCCCTGCAGGCAAATAGTAAAACCAATCATTAGCTAAATCTTTTAATGTGAAAGGAAAAGCTCGTAACTTGATTTGGTCCTCTGTGACATCTGCGGGTCTCATGCTCTCAATGATAGCATGGAATTCCGCTAAATGTTTGTTGGGATCCTCGCCACTCAACCCATGGAACTTAGGCAGAAAGTGGATCCACTAAGCCTTAAACTCGAACTTGGTCCCTCAGTAAGCGCTTGAAACTGCACTGCCAATGGTTGTGTTTGCAGATTCGGTGCGGTGAGTTGCCTTAAGGTTTGGTTCGCGTTATCTAACGCATTGTCACCCATCTTTGCAGTCCCTTCGGCTTCTTGATCAAAAGGTAATTCGCTAGAGTTGTTGCGAACCTCCCGCCTTAGGTTGGAAAGAGTCCTCTCGATCTCTGAATCAAAAGGAAGTAAAGATGGATTAGTAGCACGGGTACGGACTATAAACATGGTCCACACCAAGGATAACGATTAAACAACACAAGAAATTAAAAAGAATTCCCCGGCAACGGTGCCAAATTTGACAAGAGGATAACCTGTCGTTGTTCCTGCCAAAGAAATACTCAAACCTACAACTAGTATAGTTGGTAAGAAAGAGGTCGATCCACAGGGAAATCTAGTAAGTGCTAGTGTTAATCTAATCGCAAGTAACCAAGAAGAGAGTTTTTGTGGGAAAAAGATCCGCCTTTTGTCAAAGCGGAGAGAAACAAACAAAGTAAAGGAGGTTGTAAGATGCAGTAGAGAGAAATAGGTTCACCTACAATTTATCACTTTAATTGATGAATTTGATCCTTGGTTCAGCCTCTAGTTCTTTTCTTTTCCTATCAATGTCCTTGTTCAGATCTTAGGTAAATTACTAGTCCTACGAGTCCTAGTAATTTTTATTTCTAAATAACCCTAACATGGTTAAGATTTAACCTAGAGATAGCATTAAGATTATGAATTAACAAAGGTATATGCAATATCAAGCTACGAGTCGATATTTAACATATATTCAACTTCCTACACATCCAATTAGTCCTACGAGTCCTAAATGGATATGATTGCCACTTGGGTTAAGGTTCGCTATGAGGAATCTACAAAACCCTAGCAATTGAATGAATCTACTCTAACTAGTTGATCAGGCCAGAGAGAATAAAACACATTCAAAGATTTAAGCGCAAGGAAGCCAAAACATTCAAATAGGAATAAGAACTAGATTAAGAAACTCACAATTCAACAATCAAGATCCAAACTGTAGGCGAAACCTTCGAGAGTTTAGTTGCTCATGCTCAACGTGCTCTCAATAATTCTCAAAAGTGCACAAGGTCAATAGTAGAATAACCTAGAAATGTCTTTTAAAAGCCTATAAAGAATCGGCCAAAAGTAATAATAAAAACCCTAATTAAAGTTAAAAACTGATTCGGCGTTTCTGCACGAGCCGTGGGGCGGCGACCTCAAGCGACGGGGCGGCCTGGCGATCAGCGAAATCCTTCGAGAAGTCTTCAGGCCGCGGAGTGGCCAACGATTTCTTACGCTTCTCTTCTCGTGATGGCCTCTAGCTGATAATGCAATTTCCTTTACTTCTTTAACTCTCCTCAAATTCATTCCACCTTGAATCTACGATTCCTGAAATAAACCAAAACATTGTGTAGCTTCCGCAACTTCCAATCAACAAGTAATCATGTAAATGCAACTAAAATATGCAACATTTACACCCAAACTATGCTAAATGTAATCTATTATGCCTTACTAATAATGCTCTATCACGAACTCTACCCAATATCATCCTGGCGGATGAGGTCAAAAAGACCTAAATCATTGAAAATATTGGGACCCGTGGCCTAGTAGCAAATGTGTGCAACCTTATCAGCCACTCGATTGCCAATACGGGGAACGTGGGAGAAAGAAACCTCCCGCAAGCCCAACAGTAGTGTTTTAATATCAGACATAGTAAGTTCGATTTCCCACAGACATTTGGTATTATATTTTAAGCGATTTATTATAATTTCCGAGTCCCTTCCACAATTAGTTTCAGATTTTGTATTTCCAAAGCCTTACGAATCCCTTCCCTTAAGGCTAGAGCCTCGGCTACAATTGGAAGTTGTCCACCCACCAAGTTATGGCCAATATGAATAGGTTTACCATTCTAGTCATGGATGGTATATCCAATAGAGCTATTTGATGACGATATGGTTGACCCATCAAAGTTCAATGTGAAGACCCCGGAGGGGGGTGTTTCCATTTACAAGATTTTCGGTTACTACGTTCATTGCGGCGACCTTTAGTTGTAGGGTGGACTTATTTTCCATCAATATTGTGTAAATCTATTGCGCACGCCTTTTCCCAATTCTCTAAGTGCATGTTGATCATCCTATTTACCCCTGTAGCATCTGGAGGATGTTCATTTTTAAATATGTATTGATTTTGGATGAACCAGATAGTCCACCACCTGAATGCGACGAGTCGTTTTTCCTTTTTGGAAAGCATTTTCCCAAGGAAACTTAGTATAGTAGTGAAATCTCTTGACTCATTCAATAATTCTTCTATTAATTGTTTTTTATCATTTGCCCACAGAGGGTGGAAACTATTATACTGGCATTCTAATAATAAATGAGCCTCATCTTCCCTGGATTGGTTACAAAAGACAAAAGTATTTGGGACAGAAACCCCTTTTTGTTCAAGGTGACTAGCAGTTGGTCGGCCTTTTTGACTTATTTTCCACATAAAGTTCTTAATTTTAGAGGGTATAGTTATATTCCAAGTCCATGAGTTGTCGTCCGTTGTTGAACCGAAATGGGTCGTTAGAAGATTAAATGCACTAGATGTAGTAAACCAACCTTTTTTGTCTGACCACTAATAAAGTTTGTCTTCGAATGGGGTTACAGGGAGTGGAATGTTTATAATTTCGGTAGCAATGTCCGAAGGGAGCATAGAAAAAATCTTTTCACGCCACCACTTTCTATCCATTATATAATCACTGACATTCTCTTCAAGATCAAAGGGATCAGTGTTCTCAATTCTATCGACTAGAGGAATTTTTTTTGATCCAATTGTCTTTCCAAAACTTAACAGATTTTCCATTTTCTATGGACCAGATTAGGCCAATTTTAAATTTTTGTATGAGAGAGCAAAGTTTAGACCATTTCCAAGATGCACGACTTCTACGAGTGTATGTTAGGATGTTGTTATCCTTCAAATATTTGCATTGTATTACTCTAACCCAGACATTGTCTGGCTTGACGAGTAATTTCCACAACAGCTTCATTTGGAGCACTTCATTCATATCTTTTGTCTTTCGCATGCCGAGTCCCCCACATTTCTTAGGTCTGCATATCCTATCCCAACCAATGAGTGAGCTATGTTGGACGTCTTTGTTCCAGAAAAAAGATCGATTAATCTGATCTAATTGTTTATGTACTAGCCTTGGGAGAAGGAAAATTTGCATGACATATAGGGCTTGTTTGGTATGCATTACTGGTAATAAAAAAGGGTAATTAATGGGAATAGATGATTCCCACTTTTGTTGTTTGGTATGTTAAAACACGGAATCAAAATGATTCCTAGGAATCCCATTATCCCCCATTTATCCCAAATTTCATTCCTTTAGAAAAGGTAGGGGATCCCCCATTCCCAATTTGCAAAACCCTATCTACACGTTCAGCAGCCCCGCACCCCATCTCTCGCAGCCGACCTTCGAGTACCATCCCCGGCAGCCTCCTCCATTGCCGACAGCGCCCCTCCGTCTCCGACAGCCACCCTTCGTTGCCGACCAGGTTCGTTCGGTTCCTCTCTCTCTAGCGCCATAATCGTCCCGACACTTTTCGCTCATCTGCTTCCGGAATGCAGGTGCTCCGGGCCTCTCATCGGCGGGCTTCCTCCTTCACCGGCATCCAACAGCCGTCGCCGGCAGCCTCGACAGGTTATCTCTCTTCCTCTCTCAGGCTATAATCTACTTCAAATTTGAGATGAGATTGGGGATTTCTATTTTTTTTGCATGTTTATGTTGAAATTGTGGATTTGTTATGTTGAATCTGTTTAGAGTAGATGAAAATCAATAGATGGGATGGTTAGTTTGTAACACCCCATTCTGTAAACGAGGGAATGTTGCAGCGCCAATGATTACTCGGACTTTAAGGTCTTCGTAACCACCTTAGGTTTATAGGGACATACTACCATGCTCCCATAAACAAGATGATAACAAAATAAAATACAAATTGCGGTTCGACTTAAAATATAACACATTTTTTTATAAACTCAGTATTCAAATTACAATATTTGATACATCAAAACATTACAGCGGAAGACTTTGTAAAAATAAACATTTAACATTTATACAATATTTTCTAAGAACTTTAAATAATTAAATCTTGAAAATAAAATGTCTTCTTAATCTTCTTCAACTTCTCTTTGGAGACTCGACCTTAACCTGCGAACCGGAGACTGAGGTCTTGTACAAAGACAAAAGGAACCCCTAGCCATCCAAACAAAGGACGGTTAGTTCTCGAGAACTAGCAAGTGACGGCTCAAAAACTGGGACTACTTCAGATTTATACTCATTGACCTTTAATGGTATGAATTTAAACCCAAATGTGATTATTGATAATATTTTATGTAGGCTTAACGTTTTAAGACACGACTCCTGTGACACGGATAATCCTGAAGGATTGAATAAGATAAGAAGTAGGTGACAAGCACCCTTAGGAACCATACACTGATTACAGATGGGTTATGATATAGCTTGAATTAGTTGTGATCACTATGAAACTGATGTTTATCACACACTTCACTCACTTTCCTCACATTGAATAGCTTAAACGTACGCAAATTTACACAACGTTACACATTATAATACTTTGATAGTTTACACATTTCACAACACACACCTCTTAATTAATTAACAATCATATGATACCGGTCCCACTCTCAATAGCAGATAACGACCTACTGCCTTTTTATTTGGTAGTGTAACATTCCGATAAATAATATATGCGTGTTCGGAATGTGTAAGTTTCATGAAACTTTTAGACCGGGGAATAACGGCCCCGACCTGACTTTACCAAATCACTTTCACTTAACTTTACACGTTATGTATCACCTTGATTTACATTGATCGATAAGTTTTACTTGAATTGATCTTGATTCAATTGAGTTCCGATCATAACACACAATCATCACATTTTTCACTATTGATTAATGTCATCCTAGGTGATCACACAACACAAAAATAATCCATATTATTTAAAGGTAACTGACATGACAAAATCATTGGTTTTCCTATCAAAAGAATATCCAAACTAACCAACTAGTATAGCTAGTAAGTCCGTAGTCGATCCATAGGGAACTATTGTGACTCTATGTGTTCTAATCACTAACAAGAGTAACCAAGAGTATAGCTAGTAAGTCCGGAGTCGTTGGTGGGATTTGTTGACAATGATGATTGAAAGGTTTCACCTACGATACTCGACTTTGGTTCATCTCCTTGATCCTAGTTCTTCAGTCTAGTTGTATCTTTCCTACCATCTATTCTTATCTTGATTTAAATAGGTTATTAATCCTATGAGTTCTAATAACCCCTTATTCCTAGGCAATCTTAACACGGATTAAGGTTTAATCCTAGGAATAGCACTAAGTCTCAATATATATGAAGCTTATAAGCAATATTAATTCCCTAAAGAACTAACATTTAACCTATAGTCAATCTCTCATACAATCAAGCTTTTCTACGAGATCTACTCAAATGTTTGCTACTATGGATTAAGCTTCACAAACGTATGAATCAAAACCCTAGCGATGATGCAATTCTAACGAGGTCGCGAATCAAGATAGAATCAACATCCACAACAATGAAAGCACAAAGAGATTGAAATAGATTATGGAATTAAACTAGAAATTCAAACTCACAATTCGATAGAACAAAGTCTTGATCGTCAGCAAAACACAATGAGTTTAGTTGCTCATTCTCCTAAACGTCGTTCTTCAATTCTTCAAAAGTCAAAAGATAACCTAACATAACCTAATTTCAGTCTTAAAAACCTAGGATTACCGTCAAAGAAACTTAGAAAACCGTCGTCCAAAAGACAGGGCCCAAATAGGTGAAAGGGAAAAATAGAACTGGACCGGCCCAGTAAGGCCGTGGTAAGGCTGCGGGCGCGGCCTACATGGTACGTTCCTTCTTGTTGGCAGCGGGCGCTGCTTCCATGGCCGCGGGCGCGGCTTGTCTGCTTCCCTTGTTCTTCTTAGGCCGCGGGTACCGCCTCTCTGCTCGAACGTCTCTTCCTTCTTCCTTATGCATTCAACCTTGGCTTTTCTAGCTTGTTTTTACTTCCATATGGTCCCTCCAACTCTCATCAATGATCCCTTACCTCCTTTGAGTCTAGAATCTGCAATTGCGCAACAATCTTATGTAGATTCCGCTCTTAACCCCCAAATGAGCAAACAAGTAAACTAACTCATTAACATGCAATATCTACATCTAAATGACCCTAAAACTACTCTATAATGCCTATCTAAATATGCATTATCAAACTCCCCCACCCTTAGCCTTTTGCTTGTCATCGAGCAAAACAATTCATTTGTAAATCATTCATCCCACGACACTATTATTCATGCAATAGCCTCATCAAAAGCAACATCTCAACAAAGTGACAACATAGGCCAAGCAAACAAACGTCCTAGCATGTATTTGAGTAATCAAGTAGCCCGCATGCTTATCCATCCAACCTCACCGGGAATAAAGTGATTTCACTCTCACTCAAGTGTTTAGGCTAATCAAATAACACTTAAACTCCATCCAAATGCAACTAAGCTACATAAGAATTGAAATTGAATCAAAACTGCCATTGAGAATATCATTACTAGAGAGAATCATCATGAGGTCTTTTATGGGTTGTAATGAGGCTTGGTAAGAACATTAAGGTGGGGAGTACTTTGGTCATGTGGTGCTTGCAAATCCGAGAACTAGAATATACTACACCTTTATAATCACCATACTCTCTAACCATCAAACTCATGGCTCAAACAACTCATCCAAAGATCATTTTCATCAACCACAATATCCTCCAATTCACAACTAAACCAATGAAGTAGTTCCTTTATTTCACAAAATGTAAAGACATATATATACTTCTCTTTTTTTTCTTCTTTTCTTCTTTTTTTTTTTCTGATTTTTTTTCTTTTTTTTTGAAATAGATAATACACATACTTTAGAACCAACAACAACTCAAAGGCTCAAGGTGACAACTCCACCATTACATATCATTCCACTCTCAAAGCTCACTCAATATTACTCAAACCAATCTCCAACCAACTCTACTCCTAGTTCCCGGATGGGTTAGGCTATAATTAGTTAGGTGATGATTTTTGTGGAGCTACAAAGAATAGGCTAATAGGCTCAAAGGGCTTCAAGCAATGGAACAATGTAAGGTAGATATGGAGAATATACGGCTAATGGAAACATGCCTCAATCATATGAAACCACCAATAACGATCATAATAGTGCGACTAGGCATAGATAAACAAAATCAATTCTAAGAGGTAGAAGCATTGGAGAGTATTCACACATGAACAAAAGCAAAAGGACGTCAATGATGTGTAGTCCCAATAAGACCAAAAATCAACTCACAAGGGTAAATTTTGTTGGATTTCAAACATGCCTAGGAACTTAGATCATACATGCTCAATTATGTTCACCTAGCTATGTTGCACATAAAAACCATAAATGGGATAAGGCTAATACAATTCACACATGTCATGGGACTTATATGATCATTCTTTTGAGCATACTTATAGGACTAATTAGGCTAGGTGGTTGTTTGATAAATGACATATTCTATGCAAATGCAATGCATGCTATATATATATATATATATATATATATATATATATATATATATATATATATATATATATATATATATATATATATATATTCATTCTTTTTCATTCTGTTTTTTGTTTTTTTTTTCTGTTTTTTTTCGGGAATAGAAAATATATACTCCTAACATGAAAATTCATAAAAATGCAATCTATGCATACTATGAAGAATGAATGATCTAAACATGCAATATATGTACACTAGCTAGCTAAACCCTCCCCCACACTTGTAACTTTCATTGTCTCAATGAAATTGCAACAATAAAAAGCATAAAGAATTGTTAAGGAGGTAAGTCGAGTACAAATAATAAAGATGTGTAAATGTAAACCGACTCCTAGCCTATGCAAATAATTACAAGACTTCCTCCCGTTGTAGTGGAAGGGTAGTCAGGATCGATCCACGAGGAGGCGTGTCAGCGGGATCCTAGTAGCTTTGGAAATCTCAAGTCTGCGTCGACCAGAAGCCTCGATTTTGACCTTTGAGCTCGATGTCGACCTCGGCTGTCGATGTTCTCCGTAATAGAAGTCCTGCAGAGACAAAAACAAGCAATTGATATCGACAGGGGAGGGTCGATATCGATGTCAATCACGAAATCGACTGGCTCAGAAGACTGCCAGTCGATACAGAAGGGTCGATATCGATGCTCAGCAAACTCCGCAGCGATGTTCGTCGTCGACTCAGAAAACTGTCGACGAACTCTGTGGTCAATATCGACGTCTGGGGTCGATATCGATGTCTCCCTACAGTGTGTTAGTTCTTCGTCGGCAAGGAAAGGCCGAAGATTTGAGAATGGAGAGAGAAGCAATGAACAGAAATAAAACAGTGGGTTTTGTGTGTATAAACTATGTAAAAGGCAACTCCTAGGATTAGGGTTTACCACAACGTTAACCAATGCATGCGATAAGATAAATAAGACAGACAATTGCGCTATTTCACCCGAGGGACAAGCTTTCGCCGTACACCAACTCTTAGGATTACTCTTGCAAATAAACCTAATTGTCTCTACCAATTTTACGTTTATAACTCAAGTTGTTAGCATGAATCCCTTTTCTTTCGATTAGGACTAATCATAGAATCGTAGGAGGAGAGATAAACACAACAATATCGACATCAAATACTTACCTCAAGCGCGCATGGCTAACGTCGGGCTCACCCCGACCCTAAGAGCTTTGGGGAACTACTCGCTTCTCATCGTGGAACTCATTGTTGATTGAAAGGAAGAAACTTGCATTAAAATAAACTTCGAAGCTTTACAACTCAACGTCAACTTTCGCAAACGTCAAACCCTAAAACTTCTCTCTAACTCTAACTCTATTGATGGTATTACTTGCTTGTGAATTGAATGATTGAATGCCAGACCCCTAGGGCTTTATTTATAGGCTACTAATCCTCGCTATCCAAGGATTGAAACTTCTATCTAAACTATGAACTCTATCCGAACAATTAGGATAGGTCTTTTATTTTGATAAAACTTTAAAGGAAAAGATAATAAACCAGCTGCTAATATCTAGAAGAACGAGATAACTCATGGCTTTGATGATAGACTTCACAATCCGAGTCTCGAAATCGAATTTATCTTCTGTCGAGGTAGGGTCGATATTGACACCAGAGGTCGATATCGATGCTTGTGTTTCTGCTCGACTTGTCCAGCTCTAGTCGATGTCTATGACGATGGTCGATATCGAGGTAGTATGTCGATATCGATGCCTTCTTGTCTGGTCTATGTGGCCTATCTTGACACTCAGAAGTCGTGTTGAAATCTAGGGTCGATATCGATGTCTCAGGTCGATATCGACCTCTTCTCAGCTTCACTTGGCTTCTTCGTTTTGACTCCGATTTCATCGAATTCCTGCATGGTTAGCTCAAAACTCGTGCAGACTCTATTTCTTATACTTTAGCTCATTCGTACACAAGTTTATATACTTTTGAAACTTTTCTTTGGAAATCGAATGAAATATGAGGTCAAAAGATGCAATAAACAAAGGTACAAATATGTACATCAAAACACCCCATACTTAGACTTGCTTGTCCTCAAGCAATAACCAATACCTACAACACACCCTTCAAGTCTTCGCCCTTGTCAAAAGCAACATCATAAGCGGTAGCAAAGCAAAGCAAGTGAATTTAACGTCATAGCACATATTTTGGCGATCCATAGACATATGCAATTTTGATCCAACCTCACAGGGATAATGTGTTTTCACTCAACTCTCATGTGTTTAGGCTATGAAGATCAACTCTCAACCCAATTCCATATACAATCTCATAAACATTGCAATTTATAACAATCCACTTCGCAACCAATTATGAAAATGCAATAAGAACTATCAGCAGGACTTTCGCTCAGTGGAAGACTTCAAAGAAGACTCCATTCAACGGGGTTGTAATGGGGCTTGGTATGAAATAAAAGGGTATGGAATTATTTGGCTATGTGGTGCTTTTATAATTCGGGAATCAAGACTCCTAAATCTCAACACTTGCAATATCCAAACAATAACTCTTCAATGTTGCACTTTCCAAGCTCAGTCTCCTATAATGCTCTTTTCCAACTCATCTTTATATAATATGCTCTAAAGATGCACTAAAAGATGTAAACCATTCTATCAACCCTTCTTCCAAAGTCTAATATACCTCTAAAAAATATAACACTTGTATGAATAAAAGACTTAAGGATTTTGGCTCATGCACTATATATATACATCTCTATTTTTTTTTCGGAAATAATGAATAAGTACTAACAAATATGTGCATTTATATGGTGAGCCAAAAAAAAAAATCCTTTTACAAAATATGACAAAATGTAAATATGCACCAACTCATAATTTCCTTGCTCAAAACTGGACATTATGCTCTTTTCTTTCCACAAGGCATTAGTCCAGCCAATCTAAGTCTTAATTCCCAAATATGGGGTCAGGCTCAATTCGGCTAGGGATAATTTTGTGGAGTTTGTAATTTCATACTCAAGCTAATATTCTGGCTTCAAGCAGGGATAATGCAGGGTAGGTAAAGAGAGGATAAAAATGGCTTAAAAGATGCCTCCATCATTTAATTCTCGTAAACATAAACATGTATATGCATTGGTTTTGAATAACTATCACAACATTTAGAGATGCATAGGAAGAGTAAATTCACTCAAGAAAGCGGAGGGATTTTTGATGTTCTCCCTATAGGTCAAAATTCTCACAGGGACAATTTTTTTGTTGGGTTTGCTTTTTAGCCTAGGATCATATGTGCTCAATTTCATCACAAGTTCACAATCTACATAAAAATTTTAAGGACTTAGGCTAAACCATCCAAATATGCCATAGGGTTTACATGATCAAGTCAGCTATTGAGTTTGCATCATAGGACATCTAAGTAGGGTAAAAAAACAAACTTAAAAATAAACATGCATTTTTTTTGTATTTTTGACATTTTATAAAAGCAAAACTAAGAAAAAATTTAAACATGAATGCAATGAAGAAGAAAACCAAGTTATGACCATAAGACATGTCTTTCACCCACCCCATACTTAAAATATACAATGTCCTCACTGTATTAAAAAGAAGAACAAGGGTAGAGAGAAACTCACAGTGCAACCTGCGGATTCAGGTCGATTTCAGGTTTAGGTCGATGCCAGAAGTCGATATCTATGTCAGAGGTCGATGTCGACTGCATCTGTCGAAGTCGAGGAAGAAAGTGAAGACAAGGGCTGCCAGGTTGGGGTCGATATCGAGTATAATGGTCGATATCGACCTCTCTTTTTCGCTCATGAGTCCTCGATGTCGACTCTAGGAGGTGGCTTGACCCGGGGGGGGTCGATTTCGACTAGCCTGGTCGATTTCGACTGCCTCTGCAGAAGCTTCTTTTCTTCTTCGTCGTTTCTTTTTGCTAACAACCTAAAACCTTGTTAGAAATATAGATAAAGCCACGAATTATCTCAGTTTTAAAAGTTTCAAAAACAAAAGTCAAATCCTAAAAACCATCTATGCGAAAAATTTAAAGGTTTTATGTACATGCTCTAGAGTTTTGAGTCGCTAGGTCGACTTCTCCGTCAATTCCTCACGAGCCTTTTATGTAGGGACCCTTCGAGCTTGAGCCTTCTCGTGGATCATCTAGGTCCTTTTGGTAGTAGCTAAGTTCGGCGACCAAGGCTTCTTTGATGTTAGGTTCTTCATTGGGCACTTTCCTTCTCTTTCTTGACCTAATTTTAGCAATATAGGCAAACCATGGAGCTTTGACCCTCTCATTAGTAGAATTATCAATAATTGGCTTAATTGATTTATCAATAATGGATGGAGGAGGGTTAGGAGTCATACCTAGGCTTACCTGTTTGGGCCCGAAACAGAAATCTTCGGGCTGAGGGGTGGTCGATTTCGACCAAGGTGGTTTGATTTCGAGAGCTTTGGTCGATATCGATATGTGGGGGTCGATATCGACCTCTGAGACCCCATACTTAAGCTCCTGGCAATGATATGGCATTCTCGATTTCGACCAAGGGGGGTCGATTTCGATGTTTTTAGTCGATATCGACTGGTTCCAGTCGATGTCGACCCTGCTTGCTGTTTCCGTCCTTGCCAACAAAAATTTTCTAAGCTTCTCCTTAGCCGGCGAGAGCACTACTTGCTCCAGGTGCTTTGTTTCACTCATGGTTGGGTTGAAAGAGAATTCTATCACTTCGTTCCCTATAGTAAAGGTTAGTAACCCTCGACGTACATTGATATTGACATCAGCAGTAGCTAAGAAAGGCCTACCAAGGATAATAGGCACTACAGGATCTTCAGGCATCTCCAATACAATGAAATCAGTAGGCACAAAGAACTTATCTACCTTTACAAGAACGTCATCAACTATACCTGTGGGTCTGACGAATGAATTGTCAGCCATATAAAGTTTCATGTCCACAGGTTTAAGTGCGCCAATGTTCACCCTTTGCCAAATAGAGAGAGGCATGAGACTTACACTTGCCCCTAGGTCACATAGGGCTTTATAGCGATGTTGGCCAAGTCCCACGGTGATTGCAAACTTCCCTAGATCACTCTTCTTCTCAGGGAAATCCATCTTTGAGCACTCCTCTGCGATTTCTGCGATGGATCTCTTCTTGCTCAGGATGTCTTTGAGGAATCGCACATAGGCAGGCATCTCGCTTAGGGCTTCTGTAAGAGGGATAGTAACGTTAAGTCCTTGAAGTATTTTTACAAAGCGCCTAAACTTACCTTTGGTGGGATCCTCCAATGCTTTGGATGGGAATGGCAACGTCTTCTTTGGTGGAGGGGCCAAAACGGTGGTTGGAGGGGCCTGCTGGACATCGATGTCGACTGGGCTCTGGTCGATATCGACTGGAATGGTCGATTTCGACCTCTGTTGTGGCTCTGATGGCTATGTAGTGGTATCGATGTCGACCAGAGGGTCGACATGGTGGTCGATATCGACCTCTGGGTCGACATCGACTGGGTCTGTTGCTTTCTCCTCCGTTTCCATTCGTGGCTTTTGTACTTTGTTGCCACTTCTTAATTGCATGGCTGTGACATGGCCCGTCCCGGATTGTCCCTTAGGATTTGTAGTGGGTTGCCCAGGGAGTGTTCCGGGCGGTCTAGGGATTTGTGCCGCCAATTGACCCAGTTGGGTCTCTACGTTCTTTTTCCATATATCCATCTCCCCAATCCTTGTGGTAAGGTGATTGAGTTGAGAATGGATGGCATTGTTGGATTGATCATTCTTAGCTTGATTCCTCCTTATCTCATCTAGCATAAGTTGAAGATCATCCTTCTTTTGGTCTCTCTCCGGGTGCCCAGGAGCCCTATAAGGCGGAGGGTCCCTAGGGTTAACCGGGTTCCTTTGTGGATGATGGAACCTTTGGTCTCTCCAATATTGGTGATTGGGACCCCTCATGTAGCGCGCCTCCTGGTGAGTCTCTGCTAGGTGTACTTGTTCGGCATGGGGGCACTCGATGGTGGTGTGCCGCTGCAATCCACATTCAATGCAATCTTGGTTCGCTGAAAGGAACCTCACTTGCTTTTGGAGCTTTCTAAGTTGATTTCTATGGAATTGCTCCTTCACATCCGGATCGATTACATTGGAGGGTTCATATAAGGGCATAGATGGGGCAGGCCTTGATGATGATGGTGTGTCAGAAGCCTCAGGAGTCCCATATGTATTGTCGAACTCCACCAACCTCTCTATGGTTTCCCAAGCCTCTTGTGGAGCGAGTTCAAGGTAGCCATAGGAGGTGTAGGTGTTGATCCTCTCCTTTGTTGCAGCGTCAAGAGCATTGTATATGATCTCCTGAATTACATATGGTGGTTGGCCATGCGTCAGGCATGATCGTAGTAGGTCCTTAAACCTTTCCCAAACAGTCGCCAGAGCCTCACCAGGCTTTTGTTTAAAAGCCGTGATTTTCTGTCGGATCAACGCCGTCTTAGAAGGAGGGAAGAACTTGTTGAGGAACGCGTCCTTGACTTCATTCCAGGTGCGGAGCGATCTTGGGGCTAAGCTTTCCAACCACTGCAATGCTTTTCCTGTAAGAGACCAGCGAAAGGCTTTTAATTGGACATACTCAAGACTTTGTCCATCAGCAATTGTATCACAGAGGTCTAAGAAGGTTGAAATATGTGCCATAGGGCATTCGTTAGGTTTTCCTTCATATTGGTGCCTTTTAATCTCAGTTAGGAAGTTAGGTTTTATTTCAAAATTAGAGGTAGGGATAAGAATTGCCGATTCAGACACTGTGAGAGCGGGGTGCATATATTGCTTGGCATTCCGGGGGAGGGCATTGATTTGGGCTTCTATTTGCCTCCGGCCTTCCTCCTCCCTATCCGCACACTCCTTAAGTTCCGCCTCTCTAGTCGTTAGGTCCTCAACCTGCTTCCTTAGTTGCTCAATAAGTTCAGCCTGGTTTGCGTTGTCCGCCATGATTCTTTGAGCTTGGGCCCTTAGATGGAAATAACGCTCAGGGTCATCTACTCCTTCAAATTCAGGTGGACGATCAGCACGTTGCATATACCTACAAAAACAAGACTAGGTAGAGACGTGAGATAGACTACTAGGGCGCGATTGATTGCCTCCCCGGCAACGGCGCCATTTTATTAAGAGAGGTAAGTCGAGTACAAATAATAAAGATGTGTAAATGTAAACCGACTCCTAGCCTATGCAAATAATTACAAGACTTTCTCCCGTTGTAGTGGAAGGGTAGTCAGGATCGATCCACGAGGAGGCGTGTCAGCGGGATCCTAGTAGCTTTGGAAATCTCAAGTCTGCGTCGACCAGAAGCCTCGATTTCGACCTTTGAGCTCGATGTCGACCTCGGCTGTCGATGTTCTCCACAACAGAAGTCCTGCAGAGATAAAAACAAGCAGTCGATATCGACAGGGGAGGGTTGATATCGATGTCAGTCATGAAATCGACTGGCTCAGAAGACTGCTAGTCGATACAGAAGGGTCGATATCGATGCTAGGGGGTCGATATCGATGCTCAGCAAACTCCGCAGCGATGTTCGTCGTTGACTTAGAAAACTGTCGACGAACTCTGGGGTCGATATCGATGTCTCCCTACAGTGTGTTAGTTCTTCGTCGGCAAGGAAAGGCCGAAGATTTGAGAATGGAGAGAGAAGCAATGAACAGAAATAAAACAGTGGGTTTTGTGTGTATAAACTATGTAAAAGGCAACTCCTAGGATTAGGGTTTACCACAACGTTAACCAATGCATGCGATAAGATAAATAAGACGGACAATTGCGCTATTTCACCCGAGGGACAAGCTTTCGCCGTACACCAACTCTTAGGATTACTCTTGCAAATAAACCTAATTGTCTCTACCAATTTTACGTTTATAACTCAAGTTGTTAGCATGAATCCCTTTTCTTTCGATTAGGACTAAACATAGAATCGTAGGAGGAGAGATAGACACAACGATATCGACATCAAATACTTACCTCAAGCGCGCATGGCTAACGTCGGGCTCACCCCGACCCTAAGAGCTTTGGGGAACTAATCGCTTCTCATCGTGGAACTCATTGTTGATTGAAAGGAAGAAACTTGCATTAAAATAAACTTCGAAGCTTTACAACTCAACATCAGCTTTCGCAAACGTCAAACCTAAAACTTCTCTCTAACTCTAACTCTATTGATGGTATTACTTGCTTGTGAATTGAATGATTGAATGCCAGCCCCCTAGGGCTTTATTTATAGGCTACTAATCCTCGCTATCCAAGGATTGAAACTTCTATCTAAACTATGAACTCTATCCAAACAATTAGGATAGGTCTTTTATTTTGATAAAACTTTAAAGGAAAAGATAATAAACCAGCTGCTAATATCTAGAAGAACGAGATAACTCATGGCTTTGATGATAGACTTCACAATCCGAGTCTCGAAATCGGATTTATCTTCTGTCGAGGTAGGGTCGATATCGATGCTTGTGTTTCTGCTCGACTTGTCCAGCTCCAGTCGATGTCTATGATGATGGTCGATATCGAGGTAGTATGTCGATATCGATGCCTTCTTGTCTGGTCTATGTGGCCTATCTCGACAATCAGAAGTCGTGTCGAAATCTAGGGTCGATATCGATGTCTCAGGTCGATATCGACCTCTACTCAGCTTCACTTGGCTTCTTCATTTTGACTCCGATTTCATCGAATTCCTGCATGGTTAGCTCAAAACTCGTGTAGACTCTATTTCTTATACTTTATCTCATTCGTACACAAGTTTATATACTTTTGAAACTTTTCTTTGGAAATCGAATGAAATATGAGGTCAAAAGATGCAATAAACAAAGGTACAAATATGTACATCAAGAATAAGGGAGGAGAAGAAAAAACTTACTTGCTCATTGGTAGGGCAAAGGTGGAGGAGGATGGTATGGCGGGAATCCTGGGTAAGCGAAATGGAAGAACTCCTCCTGGCCGAGACGCATCCGCTCAATCGCCTCCATCTGAGCCCTCTGGGCCTCAATCTGGTGCTAAAGAAGCTGACTCTGGGTCTCACGCACCGTCGTAAGATCCACTGAGAGGCCCTGAATGTCCTGACGGAGATAAGAGAACTCCTGGTGGATGTCCTGCTAGTTCTTCCACAAACTGTGCTGCTCCACTCTCAACGACTCCATCTGTCGCTGGAGTGCCCATAAGGAGGGCTCATCTCCTCTAGAAGTGCCCGAAGAACCAGCACCGCCCTGAGACGGCCCAGGCTGGAAATACATGGGCTCAGTAGGTGGAGCATCATCCTCATCATCCTCTTCCTCCTCAGCTCCCCCCTCATCATAGTCCGGTCCGAATCCAATGGCAGGGGCCCCTATGGGGGCATCATGAGGAATAAAGAAGTCCGTTGCCGTCGGTCCGAAGGGAAGCGGGCGAGGCACCCTAATCTTTTTCACATTGTTTTTCCCCGCCTGCCAGATGAAAGAGGGCCCCTCTCCCACCAAATGGTTCGCTCTCCTCAATGCGGCTAAATCCAAGCGATAGTTATCGCCCATCGAATCTTGAAGGTCCGACGTGTTGACACGATGTTCCCAAGCAATCAATGTGACTAAACCTCCAAACCCGATGGGCGCTGTCTTCCTCTTCGTCCCATCCCCAAGAGCATCCTTGCAATGCTACATAAACAACTCCACCTAATCCGGAACCTAGTCTCCATCCGGAGTCAAACACCAAAGATATGAGAGAGCACTTAAGGACACCTTGTTTATCTCCGCTTGCCCAAAGAAGGTGTTGTTCAACACCTTGTGACAAAGGCGGAGGGATGGGTGAAGAATGCTATAATTGTATTCCCCCGCCTTGGGCCGTATCACCCGTCCTGTTGCCCCATGCCAAAAATCGGTGGTTGTGGCTTTGGGAATCCGATACCAATATTCAGTGGCTTCCGCAGAACCTCCGAAAGCTCGAGCAAAAGGGTCTCTATCGGAATGGTAAGCCCTACCTGTAAGCCGAAAATCTATACCACCCACTTCTCTAGCCTTCAACGTACTCAAAAACTCACGCACCAAACTTGGGTACGTCGGAGCATTCTTGTCTACAAACTCCCTCAAACCTTCTTTCTCTAACAATTGACGAACCTTTGGCTCGAAACCTAGCACTCTTAATGTCGGAACATCAAAGAACTTTGTTGATAAAATATCCCTTCCCTCAAGAACATTCCACCTCTTCTTTTGGTTACTAGACATTCCCGAAGGTCTTTCCATCGTCTATCAATCACTAATGGCCGGAAAAGAGCGGAAAAAGAAGACTTACACGAGCGAGGGTGTCGGAAACAAAAAAATGAGTGCTGGAAACAGGGGTCGCGGGCGCCGCCTGAGGGGCCGCGGGCGCTGCCTGCGTGCTGAAACTACTATAAAGGCGGCGGGGAAAGCCACGGGCGCCGCCTAGGGTGCGGCTTCTCTGGCTGCTTCTCCTCATCTCCGGTGGCTCCGACTTGTCTCCGGGGGCTCCGACTTCAATGCCGGAGCATCGATTCTCGAGAAACGAAGCCGAAAAGATCCCGTTTGCCTCCTTAATGTACGTAAACACTCCGATCTTCACAATGTAGATGGATGGGGTGTGTTTTGGGGTGGTGAAGTGGTGGATGATGGTGGTGTTTGTGAATGTGGGTTGTGGAAAGAAAGTTTGAGTTTTTGTGGGCGGAATGACGAACGGAGTGCGTGGTTGCGTAGATCAGGAGCGGGAATGTCGGAAAACGGGGTCGGTTTTGTGATTGGAGGATGAGAGGGTTGAGATGTGGTAGACGGTGATGATGGAGCTTGGAGGTTCCCTTTAATGGTGATGGCTCTTTAGAAAGAAGGAAAGAGAATAGATAGGAAAGAAAAGAAAGATAGAAGATAGGGGATATGGACAAAAGAGAGGTCTCACGTGAGGAGTGCAAAGGGAAATCTCAAATTCAGGTTTTTCCTTTTTTTTTATATGTGCAGCTTTTTCAGTTTTTTGGATCCGACAGGGCCGCGGGCGCGGCCTCCTCCTGGGTGCTGCCCAAACAGCCGCGGGGGCCTTTTTTTTCAGATCATCCCCTTCTTCATCCCTTTTTCTCGTCCCCTGAAAGGTTAGTACACTATGGCGGAAAGCAAAATCCTAAGAATCTAAGACGGTATAGTACTCTTAAAAAAAATAAAACAAACTCGAAAGACTAGGAACGAAAAGAAAAAAAAAAAGAAATCTACTTACCTCGGGTTGCCTCCGGAGAAGCGCCTTTGTTTCTCGTCGTTGGCTCGACGTAATAGCTCCTTACTGAGCCTCGTCAACTGGCTCATGTAGAGCCATCTCTTCCTCTATTCCTGCAGAGAATCCATCAAAATAAACTTTTAAGCCTATGACCATTTACCTTGAACACCTTACCGCTTTTCTCATCTTTGATGCCCACCGCTCCATGTGGGAAGATATGGACGATGGTGTACGGGTCAGCCCAACGAGAGCGGAGTTTTCCAGGGAAAAGTGTCAGGCAGGATTGATACAGAAGTACCTTATCCCCCACCTTGAAATCTTTCCTCAATATGTGCTTGTCGTGCCAAGCTTTGGTCTTATCCTTGTAGTTGGCGGCGTTGTCATAAGCATCCCATCTCAATTCCTCCAACTCCTGAAGTTGGAGTTTTCGAAACTCGCCAACCTCATTGATCTTCATGTTGCACTCCTTCACCGCCCAATAAGCCCTGTGTTGAAGCTCAACTGGAAGATGACACGCTTTCCCATATACTAATCGATAGGGAGATATACCTATTGGTGTTTTGTATGTCGTTCGATAAACTCATAATGCATCATCCAATCGCGAACTCCAGTTCATACGATTCGGGGCAACCGTCTTCTCTAAGATGGTTTTGATCTCACAATTTGACACCTCGGCTTGCCCATTGGTTTGGGGGTGATAAGCGGTGGACACCTTTTGCGTTACATGATACTTCTTGAGTAAAGCACTCACCGTCTTATTGCAAAAGTGTGTCCCTCTGTCACTGATCAATGCTCTTGGAACACCGAATCTAGAAAAGAGATCCTTCAAGAACCCTGCAACAACTCGTGAATCATCAGTTTTGGTGGCTTTTGCCTCCACCCATTTAGAGATATAATCCACCGCAAGTAATATATAAAGGTTCCCAAATGAGCTAGGGAAAGGCCCCATGAAATCAATGCCCCACACATCAAATATTTCATAAAACATCAAGCGCATTTGGGGCATTTCATTCCTACCTGACAAGTTCCCCACTCGTTGGCATCGATCACAAGATTTAGAATAAGCATGAGCATCACGAAAAATATGAGGCCAAAAGAATCCTGAATCGAGCACTTTCCTAGCGGTTTTCCGTGGTCCGAAATGACCACCACAAGCATGTGAATGACAAAACTCAAGGACAGAAAGTACCTCGTCGTCGGGAAGGCATCGACGAATTACCTGATCCGCACAATGTTTCCATAGAAAGGGGTCATCCCAGACATAGTACCGAGCATCATGACGGATCTTGTCCTTCTTGGCCTTCAAAAAGTTTGGCGGAAACACTCCTGTAACAATGAAATTCACAATATCTGCATACCATGGGTTATGAGTGTGTACAGCCATCAATGACACCCTCGAAGAGTCAAAAAGGTCCGCCGCGGGGTTGGCAGCGGGTGCTGCCTCCATGGCCGCGGGTGCTGCCTTTACAGTAGCGTTCCCCTGTAGGCCGCGGGCACCGCCTGAGGGGCCGCGGGCACGGCTTTTTGCTGAGTCCGAGATTTCCATTAAGCTTTCGTCGGGGAATTGGCCAAGGACGAGTGGATGTTCTCCCACCCCATTCACATATAATATTCGGCTTAAATGGTCGGCCACGAGGTTCTCCGCACCCTTTTTGTCCTTGATCTCCACATCGAACTCACTCAAGAGCAATACCCACCGAATCAACCTTGGCTTGGCTTCTTTATTCGTCAAAAGATAACGAAGTGCTGCATGGTCAGTATAAATAATTACCTTAGTGCCAAGTAGGTAGGGTCTGAACTTCTCCAATGCAAACACCACGGCAAGGAGCTCTTTCTCCGTGGTCGTGTAGTTCCGTTGAGCTACATTTAGCATCATGGATGCATAGTAAATCACATGTGAAGCTCGTTCCACCTTCTGCCCAAGCACGGCTCCCAACGCATAGTCACTTGCATTGCACATCAACTCAAACGGTTTGGACCAATCCGGAGGTTGGATGATAGGTGCACTTGTAAGCCTGGCTCTCAACTCATTGAATGCCTCATTGCATTGGACATTGAAATCGAATGATGCCTCCTTTAGAAGTTCACATAATGGTGCGGTGATCTTCGAAAAGTCCTTGATGAACCTGCGATAAAAGCCTGCATGACCAAGGAAAGAGCGAATTTCTCGCACATTAGTAGGATAAGGCAATGATTGAATGATATCAATCTTTGCCTTATCAACTTCAATTCCCTTTCGTGAGACAATGTGGCCTAGAACGATTCCCTGCTCAACCATGAAGTGACATTTTTCAGAATTGAGGACTAGATTGGTCTCTACACATATCTTAAGCACTAGTGTCAAGTGGTACAAGCAAGACTCAAAGTCATTTCCATGAACCGTGAAATCATCCATGAAAACCTCTATAAAATGCTCAATGTACTCAGAAAATATTCTTACCATACACCTTTGGAAAGTACCGGGTGCGTTACACAATCCCAATGGCATTCTGCGGTATGCAAATATGCCAAAAGGACATGTAAATGTCGTTTTGTCTTGGTCCTCTGGTGCAATGGCAATCTGGAAATACCCTAAGTAGCCATCTAAGAAACAATAAAAAGAGCGACCGGCAAGGCGCTCAAGCATTTGATCAATGAAAGGAAGGGGGAAGTGATCCTTACGAGTCACCGCATTCAATTTGCGGTAATCAATACATACTCTCCAGCCTGTTTGGACTCGTGTAGGTACTAGTTCTCCCTCCTTGTTCTCAACCATGTGTGACAGTCCTCCATCTCGTACTTTTCCTCCTCCTCGACCTGGGAATCCACATCCTTCTTGTTTTTATCCTCTTTTCCATCATGAGGAGTGTCAAACAGTCCTTTGCCACTCCTAAGGGTGATGGCGCTGACGTTCTCCTTTGGGTTAACCACCGTCTGCGACGGTAGCTTCCCCGAGTCTCGAGCTTGAAGTTCACCCACCGTTTGAGCCAATTGACTCACTTGCTTCTCCGTGGCTTTCAGCGCTTGTGCTAGTTGAGTATTCTGTTCTAGGATAGCCTTGAGGGTATCCTCTATGGATGAACCTCCTTGTTGAGGACCCCTCTGTCTATTGTCAAACTGTTGTCTGTATTGGGGTCCTCCCTGCTGATTGAAAGGAGGTTGTTGCTGCTAATTGTTTCTCATGCCATAGCCTTATTGGTAACCTGCATTATAGTTATTTGAATTGAAATTATTAGCAAAATTACCATACCTTTGCCCTCGTGGAACAAAATCTCCCACTGCATTCAACTCCATTTCTTGCTCCTGTAGCATGGGACAAGCATCCATGAGATGATTCGGATCAGAACAGAGCCCACACGCCTTGAGTTGTTATGGGGTTCCTTTAAGCATCATCCGTCTCATCATCTCCTTCATTTCTGCCATATCGCTCTGCAGAGTGGAGTTGGAGTCAATCGCTAGCACTCCACGCGCATGTCCGCTTAATCGCTAGCACTCCACGCGCATGTCCGCTTTTGCTGAATTGCCTGGATCCCTCAGAAAGCTCTGAAAACACCTCCCAGGCAGCATTGGGTGTTTTGTTCAAAATGTTACCTCCACAGGCGGAGTTGACTGTTTTGCGCTCCTCGTCAAGCAACCCATTAAACAAAAAGAGCACCAAATCCTTCTTTGAGAAACCATGGTAAGGGCAGCTAGAGCAAAGCTTTTTAAAGCGCTCAAAGTATTCATAGAGGGTTTCCGTAGCCTACTAGTCGATGCTGCTGATAGCCTTTTTCAGGCTATTTAACTTCGTCGCATGAAAATACTTTTCCAGGAAGAGACGCTTTAAATCAGTCCATGTGGTTGCACAACCTGGGGGCAAATAGTAGAACCACTCATTAGCGTCATCCTTCAGCGAAAATGGGAATGCCCTCAATTTGATTTGCTCCTCCATGACGTTGCCTGGTTTCATTCCGACCACGACAATATGGAACTCAGACAAGTGCTTGTGGGGGTCCTCACCACTCAACCCATGGAATTTGGGTAAGAGATGGACTACCCCAGATTTCAGCTCGAAGTTCGCACCGTCCCCAAGCTCAGGGAACTCCACCGCCAATGGTTGTTGAGCCAAATCAGGCGTTGTGAGCTCCTTAAGTGTTCGGTTATCCTCGTTAGCCATATCTATCCTTTCTCCTTCTCCTTGATCGAAAGATAACTCGCGAAGGTGATCACGAGCTTCTCGCCTTAAACTAGAGAGAGTCCTCTCGATCTCTGAATCCAAAGACAATAAAGATGAATTAGTAGAACGAGTGTGGACCATATACGTGGTCCACACCTAAGTTAGCAATCAAACACACAAAGTAAACAACTAATAGGTCCCCGGCAACGGCGCCAAATTTTGACAGGACAAAATCGTTGGTTTTCCTATCAAAAGAATATCCAAACTAAGCAACTAGTATAGCTAGTAAGTCCGGAGTCGATCCACAGGGAACTATTGTGACTCTATGTGTTCTAATCACTAACAAGAGTAATCAAGGGGGTTTGTATGAAAACAAAATGGAAATGAAATGCACAATGTAATTAATGGTGGGATTTGGTGACAATGATGATTGAAAGGTTTCACCTACGATACTCGACTTTGGTTTATCTCCTTGATCCTAGTTCTTCAGTCTAGTTGTATCTTTCCTACCATCTATTCTTATCTTGATTTAAATAGGTTATTAATCCTATGAGTTCTAATAACCCCTTATTCCTAGGCAATCTTAACACGGATTAAGGTTTAATCCTAGGAATAGCACTAAGTCTCAAGATATATGAAACTTATAAGCAATATTAATTCCCTAAAGAACTAACATTTAACCTATAGTCAATCTCTCATACAATCAAGCTTTTCTACGAGATCTACTCAAATGTATTTGCTACTATGGATTAAGCTTCACAAACGTATAAATCAAAACCCTAGCGATGATGCAATTCTAACGAGGTCGCGAATCAAGATAGAATCAACATCTACAACAATGAAAGCACAAAGAGATTGAAATAGATGATGGAATTAAACTAGAAATTCAAACTCACAATTCGATAGAACCAAGTCTTGATCGTAAGCAAAACACAATGAGTTTAGTTGCTCATTCTCCTAAACGTTGTTCTTCAATTCTTCAAAAGTCAAAAGATAACCTAACATAACCTAATTTCAGTCTTAAAAACCTAGGATTACCGTCAAAGAAACTTAGAAAACCGTCGTTCAAAAGACAGGGCCCAAATAGGTGAAAAGGAAAAATAGAACTGGACCGGCCCAGTAAGGCCGCGGTCAGGCCGTGCCCGCAGCCTACACCGGGCGCGGCCTACACAGTACGTTCCTTTTTGTTGGCAGCGGGCGCTGCTTCCGTGGCCACAGGCGCGGCTTGTCTGCTTCCCTTGTTCTTCTTAGGCCGCGGGTGCCGCCTCTCTGCTCGAACGTCTCTTCCTTCTTCCTTATGCATTCAACCTTGGCTTTTCTAGCTTGTTTTTACTTCCATATGGTCGCTCCAACTCTCATCAATGATCCCTTACCTCCTTTGAGTCTAGAATTTGCAATTACGCAACAATCTTATGTAGATTCCGCTCTTAACCCCCAAATGAGCAAACAAGTAAGCTAACTCATTAACATGCAATATCTACATCTAAATGACCCTAAAACTATTCTATAATGCCTATCTAAATATGCATTATCATTAACAAGGATGTCAAATAGAATAAAATAAATTAACGGATGGAAACATCAATGAAATAGCATGTTCCATACCTAACCATTCTAGCATGAAAGAACAATAATAAAATCATGCTTTAAAGAGACGATGGGTAAACTATGTTATTATTTTATATTAAGATCAAATAATAACTTTACCCAAATTTACTTGCCAAATCCAAACTGACAATTAAATAAATTACACAAAACGGGTGAATTGTAATTTATTTTATTTAACTTGGCAAGCAACCAAATGAAGAAAACAACTAGACACGAAAGCACCGATATGAGCAAAAAGACTCGGAAAGTCACTTGCCTTTTTCGCCTTGTTGGATTTCGGTACCAACTATGGACTTCAAGGAACTCCGTGACGGAATTGAATAAATCGATAGTCGCATCAAGACATAAAATGTGAGACAAAAAGAATGATTTAATAATTGGTATTTCATATGTGAAATTGACTTATTTAATTCGAAACTAAAATTCGAATTAATTATAAAGTCGGAGATTATACAAATTTTACCTCCTTTCAAATTGTCTCATGATGGGTGTCGGATTTTGAGATAAGCACTACGAATTTTTAGATTTAACGCGAGTTAAAATACATTCTAAAACAGCGAGTTAATCTTTATAATTTTCCAATTGAAATAGGGGCATATTTTACCAAAACTGAAAGTTTGGGAGGTTTTGTGTAATTAAATCAGCCCCTTCTCAACCTTCAGCCCGACAGTGATTCACACACTGTTCATCGTCTTCAACCTCCGACTCGACGGCGGCCTTCGGTGGAGACGGTGATGCACGCGGTGGCGACAGGGGATAGTAAGGTAGTGGCGACAGAAGGCGAGCACGGTGGTGGCAACAGGCGGCGGACGGTGGAGCAGTGGCGCGGTGGTGGTGACTGGTGGAGCGAAATCCCGATTTGGGCGGTTTTAATCTTATAAGTTTCTCGGGAATTTTTGAATGGGATTGCTTCTTGAGGTGTTTAGATCACTATGAACTAGGTTAGGAGCTCGAGTCGTGGCCATCAATGGTGGAATTTGCCGAAATGGGAAAACGTTCATATTTATAGGCGAAGCTCCAACACACCGGCTTGGATCAAATTGAATGAGCCATTAAAATCCAATTGATGTCTTCATTCATTGCCCTCAATCAATCCGGATGAAATCGTCACATAACCACTGGATCGATTTGAATTGAAGACTTAGGGTTTGCGAATTTGGACGGGATTGGAGATGAATTCGTCCACAAATTCAAGATTTGTCCGTGTTTTTGATAAGGTGGAATTGATTAGCACTTATTGGGGACGTTTTGAAGGCGAAACATCCAAAATTAAAAACCACCATTGGAGCTCTCATCCCTCTGCGTTTAACGTGAAACAGGAGGAAGATGATCTGACCCGTTTTGGGTCCGGGTCGGATTCGGATCGAAGATTGGGCTGGATAGTGGCTTCGGCCCAAACCTTCTTCTTTGTTAAAAAAAGCAAAGGCCAAATGTGTGTATATATACATCCACATACCTACCGTAATTAGGTCTATACATATAAATACAATTCAATATGTATATATTATCTATATATAGCTCCTTGGGTTATATTTTATATCATTATTAAAATTAATATTGTGAGATCAAATAAAAATAAATATTTATCTAAGTCACGGTACATTTAATATTTGTTAAATAATTTCATAATAACATCTTTTATAACATGTATACCACACACAAGCTATCTTTTATCTTCCCTCTTAATTTTATAAATAATAATTTTACTAATTCGTTCAAAATAACCTTTTTAATTATCATATATGTTAAATATAATAAGTCGGATCATAGATCCTACTTATTTTGCGTACAATGATATCAAAGAGGTTGTTGAAATAATTTACTTAAAGCATCATTCAAATAAAAGAATAAAACAATGAACTCACATCAACCTTTATTATTTAAAACCAAAGTAAAGCTTTATCTAAGTTAAAATAAGTTTCACTATTAAAAACATAATGTCTAACCGACTTTTATGTTCTAAATAATATGAATCGAAGTCTAGAATATAAGAATTTATATAAATTCTTTTATTTTAAAATTTTAATCTTATTCATTTACTTAACTTAGAACAGAAATACCCAAAAATACTTTGGGGTATTTTATAGTTTGACATCTAAACTCATGTTCAATTTGTGACTATTGTTTTGTAATTTCTGATTTTGATGAATTCGTTTGTGGTCGACTTGGAAAGGAGGAGAAAGGAAAGACAAAAGCGCATACAACTAGTTATTATGCTTGTGGTTAGGGTAATTGGCATTACCACCATTATGTTGCGGGATTATTTCTCTCAAATTCGAGAGATTGAATTTGACAAAAGAGAGAGGGCTTCATAGACTAGCTAATTTGAATAGGTTGATTTGAGAAAATGTTATTATATGTAAGAATGAGCTTCGGGTTAATAGACACACCTTTGGTGTGATATGTGAGATGGCTCAAGATATTGGAGGATTGCATAGAACAAAAAATATGGAATTGGAAGAAATTGTTGCCATGTTTTTGTACACTTTAGCTCATCATAAAAAAATAGGTCCATAGGAAATTACTTCTTGAGAAGTGGAGAGAGTGTAAGCCGACAACTCAACCTTTGTCTTCTTGCGATTCTGAAGTTGCATCGTCATGTGCTAAAAAAGCCTACACCAATTGGAGAAGATTGTGAAGATGGTAGATAGAAAATGTTCAAGGTACAACATTCAAATTAAATGAAAAAAAAAACATATGCACATATACTTCTATTTTTATTTGTCTTAAATTTCGACATGTCTTTGCTTTTGTAGAATTGTCTAGGTGCTTTAGATGGTACATTCATCAGTGTTCACGTGTCCAATGATGCTAGACCAAGATACCGATCTAGAAAAGGGGATCTTGCTATGAATGTACTAGGTGTATGCACACCTAACATGGAAATCATATATATATATATATATATATATATATATATATATATATATATATATATATATATATATATATATATATATATATATATATATATATATATATATATATATATATATATATATATATATATATATATATATATATATATATATATATATATATTGCCTGGTTGGGAAGGTTCTGCACATGATGGGCGTGTCTTTCGAGATGCTCTTGTGAGACCTAGGGGTCTAAAGGTTCCTTAAGGGAAATAAAGTCGGGGGTTATATTAGGAATTGCATGGTTAATGGTCTTTTGAGAATTATAAAAGACGGTAACATAACTTTATGAATTGCAATTATCCATAGGTTGCTATTACTTAGCTGATGCTGGATATACAAATTGTGAGGGGTTCTTAACTCCCTATAGAGGTCATCGGTATCACCTTAAAGAGTGGGGTGATGATCAACCACATAGTGCGGAAGAGTACTTCAACATGAAACATTCTAAGGCTAGGAATGGCATAGAAAGAACCTTTGGCATCTTCAAGGGAAGATTTGGTATTCTTCGAAGTCCTTCATTCTTTCCAATACGAACTCAAGGTCGTATTGTCACCGCATGTGCTATATTACATAACCTTATTCGAAAGCATATGCCAACCGATGGGCTTGTTCAAGAGAGTGATGGAGAGGAAGAAGAGAGTGATGAAGAGAGTCATGACGAAGAAGTGGAATTTATAACCATGGTTTCACCATCAAATGTATGGACTTCATTTAGGGACAGTTTAGCGCAAACTTCATTTAACAATTGGAGGTCTTGATCGTCTTAAATATTCAAGGAGTTGTTTATGTACTTTAGCTCTTTTGTTGTTAGCTACGATGCTTGAACCTTATCTGCTTTTGTAATTGAACTTCTTTGTTGGTATCTATGTAATGGAATCTATGTTGTTGTTGTTGTTTGCCTACTAATAGTAAGTTGTTGGTTGCCTATTCACTTTATCGATTGTTATTGTCCATTATACTATTGTTTTGTTGTTGTTAGGATGGATAAATCAAGTCAAAGACTGGGGACAAATAAGAGGTTTTGGGAACCCGAAGAAGAAGTGGCTTTATTAGACTTCATGTTGGATTTGAAAGGTGAGCCACAGTGGCGATCCAATGGAGGCTTCAAGCATGGGTTTACTACTGCATTGGAGAAAAAAATGAATGAGAGATTTCCTACATGTGGTTTAAAGGCCAACCCACACATTGAATCGAAGATCAAGCTATTGAAACAAAAGTATGCCATGGTGAGTGAGATGATGCGCTTGTCTGGTTTCAAGTGGAACAGCCAGACAGAAATGATTGAATGTGAGAAACAAGCATTCGATGACTTTTGTGAGGTATGAAATAAAAGCTTGTGAATCTTTATATAGACGTACTTATATCAAATTAAGTAGTCGAACTATGTTATTTGCGTTTAATTTTCAGAGATATCCTAAGGCAAAAGCACTATGGAGATCTAAATTTCCCTATCTTGAAAAGCTAGAGCTTGTCTTTGGTCCAGATCGTGCTAACAAGAATGAAGTTGAAGATATAGATGATGCTATAGATAATCTGGAGAATGTTGTGAACCTTGAGAATGATGTTGAAGATTGTGATCATCTGAGTACCTCTCCACCTTCAAAGAGGCAAAAGAAATGTCAATCATCTCTTAGAAAATCAAGCAAGAATGATGCGATTGATACATGGGCAAGTATAATGAGTGACTTCAATATGCAATTTGATAAGATTGCAACTACTATGGCTGCTGCAGAAGATCGTGAGCAAGCTGCAGAAGCTTCTAGACTTGCATTAGCGGAGCGAAAAAAAGAAATTGCTTCCCGAGCTTGCGAATATGCTTGGAGTCACAATTGATGATGCCATTGATGCTGCTCGTATCCTTGGTAATAACCCAAATAAGTTGGATATATTTGACAGTTGCTCAAGTGTTGATGGGAAGGTACGCTATATCTTAAAACTTGTTCGATCTGGTGGAAGCTCAAGTGGACAAAGTTGAAGGATGAAATGGGTATAGTTTGATGTCAAAGTTTTTGTGTGATTGCAAGGTCACTTTTGATGTATCGCATTGTAAAGACCCAAAATTTTAAAATATTATTTTATGAATTATAATTTAACTTCAATATTAAATTTATGAGGTTCTGGAAATTTCGAAAATCTCCGTCCTCGATCCAAATGGTTTCTATCTTATCCAAAAGCAAATTTCGACATAACTTGGATTCGATTTAAAAACAGATCTATTCCGCTTTCCTATACTGACACTTGAAGATTTTTTTTGGAATTCCGAGCTATGTGATAAATACTGTTTTGACCTATTGAGATGAGTGTGACAACTTTTATGACAAATTATAAATTAAATAAAAGTGATGGGTTAAATTTTGTTATTCTTTTGGATATAATTTTTATAAAACAAAAATAGCGGATGATTTTGTGATTTTCCACAATTTAATTCTAGCCCTAATATATATATATATATATATATATATATATATATATATATATATATATATATATATATATAGGGTCAGGTTCGGGTGAGAAGGGGTGATAGGGTGAGAAGGAAAGAAGCGCTGTGATTAGCTGAATTCAGCGCCCGCCCACGCGCTTTTTTTTTGCCCACTCGCTTTTATTACGTTGATATCACGCGCCCCCTATAAATTTACGTTATTTTCTTCTGCTTTTCTGTTTCTCTCCTTCCTTGTTCTCCAAGCTTCAAATCAGCGAATCTCTCTTCGAATTTTCGTATTCGATTCTCGTCATCAAATCTTCTCTCCACATGGCAGGATCATCGTCGTCAATTGAACCACCAGATCTGCTCTCCAAATCACCAGATCTGATGCCTGAAACACAAAATCTCTCCTCCCCAGATCAAATTGAAAGCGAAGCCAATGAAATCCAAAGATCTGTTGCAATATTGCAGAAGGAGAGAGGTAAAAATATTAATTTTGTTCTAATTGCTCTGTATTTTATTAATTTTTTATATTATTACATATTTATGCAATTACAACGAATTCCACGAGTGAATCTATAAGTGCTGAACCAATTACTATTAACTATGCTAAACCACTTATGACAAATTGGTTATTACAGAATTTATAAATAGTGGTTCAGCGTATAACCTTGTATTGGTTCAGAGAAATTGATGAACCAATCTTTCTTAATTTGCTGAACCACTCTGTATTATTGGTTCATAGAGAAACATAATTGATGCTGAACGAGTTCCTAATGTATGTTGAACCAGTTCCTAATATATCTGCTGAACCAATTATTATTATTACTAATAATTATACTAAACTAGTTCCTCTTGTATACTGAACCTCTTATTTTATAATGCTGAACACACTCAGTTATTTGCTCTGAACCATTTCCTTATATCCGCTGAACCAATTATTGTCATGTATACTGAACCAATTATTGTCATGTATAATTATTTTATTGATAAAAGTTCCCCTTTTATGTTCTGAATTAATTACTAATAAATTATGCTGAACCAAAGATGATAGATTGGTGAATCTTATATCTGTTGAACCAATTATTATTATAATTCTGAACCAGTCCCTCATGTATGCTGAACCAGTTTCTCATTTATCTTCTCAGCCAATTATTACTAATAATTATACTGAACCATTTCTCTTGTATGCTGAACCCCTTATTATTATAATGCTTGCTGCTCCAGTTCCTGCTATAATACTGAATCATTTAATAATAATTATTGTGAACCCAATGTCTGTTTTCTTATAACACACTGTAATCTTCCTGTCAGATATTCCTACCCCATCTGTCATCCCTGTAACAGGCATTGGTCCAACATCAGAGAACAGATTTGTCTTAGAGATATCACCAGGAGCTACAAAGTACTGGGTCCCGATATGTAATGAAGAGTTTAAACCTACTGTTGGGAAAATTTTTGATACAATTGGTGAAGGGTCAGAGATGTATGAGACATATGCTTCAATTTGTGGGTTTGACACACGCAACAGCACACTTTTACGAGCAGGGAGTGTGGTCAAGTTAAAGTACATTGTCTGCAACAGAGAGGGGGTAAAAAATGGAGCAAATTCAAAAGGAAACAGGAAAACAGTTTCGAACAGATGTGGTTGTAAAGCTAGAGTTGTACTAACAAGGACAATGGATGGAAAATATAAGGTGAAGGTGTTTGAAGAACGTCATACACATGAACTTCGGGATAAGTTTACAGGAAAGTATGCAAAATCTAACTTCAAGCTAGAAATGATGCATCGAAAATTTGTGTTGGACTGTGCTCAAATGAAAATTGGTGCTGTTAAAGCTTACAAGCTCTATGAAACAATGATGGGTGGATTATCAGAGGCTGGTGCAACAGTTGTCCAATTCAAGAACTTCAAAAGGGATTTGATGGCTTACATGAAAGATTCTGATGCTCAAATATTGATCAACAGATTATCAACAAAGAAAGAGATTTGCAGCGCCTTTTATTTCAACTATGTTGTTGATAATGAAGACAGATTGACAATGATATTTTGGGCAGATCCAATATCAAGAAAATTTTTTTCGATATTTGGGGATGTTGTCATATTTGATTCTACGTACAAAACAAATAGGTATGCTTCTTTATCAGCTATAGTAAATTATTAATACTGAACACTAATGTTTAAATGTACCGAACCACTTCCTGGTATAAATGCTGAACCAGATGCAGTAAATTATTAATGCTGAACCATTATCACATTAGAAACTGACCCATTGATTAATGTATAAGTTGAACCATTTTCTGCTGTAATACTGAACTAATTATTATGTAAGCTGAACCACTTATTAATATAATGTTGAACCACACTAAAGTATGTATGCTGAACCAATTACCATAGGGTCATGATCCAGCTATATTTTCCTTGATGAATTACTAATTATTAAATATACTGAACCACTCCCTGGTATATATGCTGAACCATTGCCCCTATATTAGTATAAATTGAACTGTCTTTTGCTGTACATTATTACCCATTAATTTTACAATTTTATACCACTATACTTATTATATTATCTAATATATTTTTCAGATATAATATGGTGTTTGCTCCATTCAGTGGGGTAGACAACCATAACAAATGTGTGACGTTTGCAGCAGGTTTGATTTTAAATGACGATATAGCATCTTATTCATGGATGTTCCAAAATTTTAACGAAGCAATGGGTGCAGAACCAAGACTTTTGGTGATAGATCAAGATCCATCAATGAAGGTTGCTGCTAAGTCCATATTCTCCTCCACTGAGCACAGATATTGCATGTGGCACATTATGAGTAAGGTCCCAGAAAGAGTTGGCACCACTTTAAGAAAATGTTCAGCTTTTAGAAGAAGTTTAGATGCTACAGTGTGGAATGATGAAATTGAACCGTTTGAGTTCGAGGAGATGTGGAAGTCAATTATTGAAGAGTACCAATTAAAAGAAAATGATTGGTTTAAAAATATCTTCAAAATCAGAGAGTCATGGATCCCCGCTTACAGTAAACATATACCACTAAGTCGAGTTGGAAGGACGACATCTGTTGCAGAATCCCAAAACAAGTTCTTTAAGTTATATACAGATAGATTCTTCAGCTTGGTTGAGTTATTGATGCACTATGATACTGCCATTGATAGCCAAAGACACAATCAAACTCTATTGAACATTGTTGACCAGACAAAATCTCTTGATATGATGACTGATTTGGCTATAGAAAAATATTGTGCATCAATATTTACATTACATACATTCCGGAAAATACAGATGCAGTTGCAGGGGAAGTGCCGTGTTCTTAATGTTGAAGAAACAAAGGAAAAACATTTGTTTACTTTGAGAGATATTTCAGGTACCAAATCCTTCAAGGTTGAATACCACCCTAATAATCAATTCACAAAATGTAGTTGTGTGATGTTTATGAGAGAGGGTTTACCTTGTTGCCATGCTTTCCAAGTATTAAAAGACTTGGGTATTAGCAAACTACCTGAGAATTTGGTTTTGCTGAGGTGGACAAAAGAAGCAGCATTATCTCCAATTTTCAAAATTGATGATGTTATTGTTCAGCAATGTGCACAGATTGATGCATGTAAGGTGTTAAGAAGTGAAATTCTTAGAAATGTCCATAAGTGTCTTGGATTGATTGATCAAGATGAAGAGAATTTGAAGAAATTTAATGATTCAATAGAGGCATATATTGAGTCGTTGAATGAAGTGGCTATTGAAGGTAGCCAGACACTTGATAAACAGAAATTAATGGAAGACTTTGTTGGTGTGAAGGTTCCAAATCAGATTGTAGTGCAGGACCCAGTAAAAGAAAGCAACAAAGGCAGTGGAAAGAGACTAAAAGGTGGAAAAGAAAAATCAATAGAGAAGAAGAAGAAGACAACACAACGATTGTGCAAGGAATGCAACAAATTAGCCTTCCATTACAGCAGAAACTGCAAAAAAATTCAAGCAGAGAAAAAAAAGATGGAAGAAATGAATAAAGCTTCTCGAAATATCTCATAGACAATTTTATTTTATATATTTTTACTGTTTTGAATAATTAGATTTTGTGAAACATTCTCTTAATGTCAATGTTGACAGATTTAGGGTGTGTTTGATAGTAGGTGTGAAGAGGTTTCGGAGGTTAAAAAAAAATGGAAGCTCTAGAGCATGGTGTTTGGCTGTGTCTTTGTGTGGAGGTTTGGGAGTTTAAGGTAGAGTTTATTTTTGTTGAAAATGGAAGTTGCTCCCCCTAGCTTTGGGAGGTTAAGGTGGAGTTTATTTTTTTGTGGAGGCTTGAGATGTCAGTTTTACCCTCCACTTTCTTTGCCCCTTTTGCCCCCCTAACATTTATGAAGGGCATTTTGGACTTTTTCACTACAATAACCTTTTATAAACCTTACAACCACCAAACACTTTTACAAGGTTATTTTTTAAAAAAAATCTCTACCTCTCACACCTTCATAATACACCAAATAAACTCCACATCCTAAAAAAACTCCAACTCCTAAAAAACTCCAATTTGCCAAACACACGCTTATTTTTAATTAGATTTTCTGAACCATATCTATTATTGGTTCACCTGAACCATCAATCTGATGACTATTATTGGTTCATCTGAACGCCATCATCACCATAATCTCTCTTAATTTTGCTGAACCATTATCTCATAATTGATGCTTAATAACCAGTTTACTTCCTCTCGTAATTGATGCTGAACCTATTTAAACTAGATTTTCTGAACCATATCAATTATCAGAGATAACTGAGTGTGGTTCAGACAGATAACTTGTAGTGCTTCATCATATAACCTTGTATTGGTTGACAGAACCACTATCTCCTAATTTTGCTGAACCCCTCTCTTGTATTTGGTTCAGAGAGAAACATTATTGATGTTGAACCAATTTCTCCTAAATTTTACAGGTATATAAAATGTGTTGCAATTAAAACATAATAATAATTCAAACTGAATAATTAAAGAAAAGTTAATAGTCTTATACAGACATTTTTTATAGAAAACTTAATAATTCAAACTGAATAATTAAAGAAAATATAGTGTTATACAGACATTATAACTAGAAATTAAAAAGAGGTCTTTCTTCTTCTTCTTCTTCTTCTTACTGCTGCGCTATATCCCAAAGAAGTCACGAATCTTCTGCCTTCTTTTGTCTTCTTCATGGAAGACATCCCTGATGCGGTTGATTATGTTGCCTTGTACCTCTTCCAATTCTTGCTCTAGTTGTTCTTTTTTTTTTCTTCCAACTACATACATTTTTAAATTTAAAAGTTAAATATTTTATTTAGATTAAAAACATATTCTGTAGAATATCTATAAATTACCGTCTATAGAAGTTGTTGATCATCTTCTCTAGTTGCCTCTGAGATCTTGTATGCATTTGCATTTACATGCCTTGTGATTGTAGAGGAGTATTCTTGATGGAACTCAGCGGCTTCCATCAGATCCCTCCTAATACTTGCTGTGTTCGTTTCACAAGCCTCTTCTAAAAGAGGGATGTGATAACCTGGGTATAGGATCTCGTCCAGATCCCCATTTAGCTTGTAGTAATCTTGGCAGAACTGCACTGGGTTGATTAAAGCCATTGTTTTTTGTGGGTGGGGGGAGGTTTGTTTGTTACGGGGGCAAAGGATGATTTTTGATGGATAAGGGAGGAGGAAGGGTATTCTTCTTTTATAGGCAGTTGCCCCTTTCCATCTTCTTTTTTTTTTCTGTATTTTAAAGAGCGGTTTTCCATTGTACTTTAACCTCTTCAACTTCCTTTAATTGTAATACTTATTTATCAGTGGTGCCTCTTCAACTTCCTTCAATTGTAATAATTACTTTAACCTATTTATGTCTCTGAACCTGACACAGTTATCTATCTGAACCACACTAATTATCTCTCTGAACCACAATAAGTCACCTCTTTGGGAAGTTGAAAAGTTACATACTAATATTAAATACTATAGTTTCCTATAAAAGATGGTATTTCCTATATAAAAGTGTAGTTAATAAATAATAAAGAAAAGTTGAAAAGTTGCATACTAATATTAAATACTGTAATATTAATATTAAATATTAAATCCCAATTACAGTTAATAAATAATATTAAATATTATTTATTAACTGTAATTGAATCATTGACACAATATTATGCTGAACCACACGCAATTATCTATCTGAACCAAAATCAGCCATATATCTGAACCACTTTCAGTTATCACTCTGAACCACACTTAGTTATCACTCTGAACCACACATAATTAAATGTTGATATTATCTGGAATCTTAAACACTTATCTATCTGAAACACACTCATTTCCTCTGAACCCACATTCACTTACCTCTCTACCCCCCCCCCCCCTCAAATTTATCTATCTGAACCACACTCAGTTATATCTCTGAACCACATTCAGTTATCTCTCTGAACCAATGATTCTCTTTGAGAGGGATTGAATCATTGACCCCACTACTATGCTGAAACTCACACAGTTATCTATCTGAACCATACTAATTATCTCTCTGAACCACACTAAGTCAGCTCTCTGAACCACACTCAGGTATCTCACTCTGAACCACTATTTGTTATAAGAACTACACAATCCCATAATAACAAATATATGAATATAAGACTAGATATTATACATTTGCTAATAACAAAACACAAATTCCATTGATATTATACATTTTCTTAAACCAAGTCCACCCAAAAAGGGGATGCAAATTTTCTTACACCAAAAAGTTAAAATACATTGTCTTTTCTAACATGACAATACTGCACAAAATGTAAGTTTACAGGGTTGATCGACAATGAGGACAAACGCCTTCAATCATAAGCCAAGTACGGAGACATTGTGGGTGGAAGAAATGTGAGCATGGCATTCCAAGGACGGGCGTCGACGACAACATCGGGTCAAGACATATTGAACATGCCTCTCCATCGAGATCAAGATGATATGTCTCTTGTAGGGCTTCAATAGCTTCTGTAGTGGCTGGATGATGTTGTACAAATTCAAGGTTATCGACCTCTATGTCAGAGTCGGAACTCGATTCGGAAGAATCGTTGGAATTGTAGTAAAAATTCAACGTGATGTTAGGGCAGAGACCATATTCAACAAAATCAGCGTCTTGCCGAAACCAAGAACATGTAAAATCCATTAAAAGCCGATTTGCTACCTGAGTTCGGATAACACTCGGGATCCCTGCGTCCGCTAAAATTTGATTGCAGCGGTCTTCGTTCATTGGCATACCGTTCCACCCGACAACGTGATGAAATATCACAGGATGGCTCACGGAAGGGGTTGACACCAAAACTTGACCGCCGCCATAAAAAGACGACTCAGTTCCTACGAGTTCAACTATAAACTCGCCCACAGTCTGATGATACCCATTTGCAGTAACAATTTGAAAAGCCATTGAAAAAGAGAAGCCTTAAAAATACAAAGACAACAATCAAACATTTACAGAGACACACAAATCAAACATTTAGAGAGATAATATGAAGAGAAACAACAATCAATACATTTACAGAGATAGAAATATAATCAAACACTAACCGGTTACTTGTACTTTTAGATTTTCAAAAGATAAATAGGAAAATGCAGAGAATGGGGATGAGATTTGAGGGAGATGAAAGGACTAGGGAACAGAGGTACTTATTTCTTTTTTTTTCAAATGATCACAACTGCAGAGAATGGGGAAATGGGAAGATTTATCAGAAAATACAGCACGCAAAATGACAAAAATACCCCTATAACGCCCTAGTAAATTTAAATCGCATCCGTTAATTTTTTAAACCGCATCAGTAATTTTTTTATATTTTTTTATTCAAAATTTAAAATCTATAAATTATGCTGAACCAATATTAGTAAATTATACTAAACCAATATTTCATGAACTCCTGAACCACAAAATTATTTATTCTGAACCAATATCAATAAATTATACTGAACTAATATTTCATAAACTCCTGAAACAAAAAATTATTTATGCTGAACCAATATCAGTAAATTATACTGAACCAATATTTGTTAAACTCCTGAACCACAAAAATATTTATGCTGAACTAAAATTTCATAAACTTCGAAACACACCACTCCCCTGCCCTTAATACATAAAATAAGTTGCAGTGCCGAACCACACTAATTATTCCTCTGAACCACACTCAATCATCTCTCTGAACCTCATTCAGCTATCTCTATCTGAACCACTACTGTTATCCCTCTGAACCAATGCTACGTTCACACAAAAATCAGTTAATACACACAAATAAAATTGTATTGCTGAAACATATAAAAGCAAATATATGAATATAAGAACTACATAATCCATGAATTATATAAAATTGTCAAATACAAAAATAAAACTGTTCAGAAATATTATCCATCCTTTACAAATTTACTTTATACATCATCCTATTTTTATTAACCCTGGGCTAAAATTCTTAATTTTTCCTAAAATATTATCTTTCACTTCATTAATAGAAGACTTCACAATTGCCTGCATGTAAAGCTCCCGGAGATTGATTAATGTTTTGGTAGAATTATTTGAAAATCCACTATTCCAATCAGGTCCGTTGCTCCCCATAAATGTCTCCATATGACGCATGCAGAAGATGCCACAATCAACAAAATTGTCTGATGTTGCCCATCTTAATTCCATTAAGTATGGTTTGTAATTCCGAACAAGGTCTGCTTTGGCTTTCAAATTCTTCAAATACAAATACTTGTTCAGAAAATTAACCTTCAATTAAAAAAAAACAATTAGTATATAGATAAGATAAATTGTTGAATAAAAACCATTTATACAAAAGAATAAATATAGTTACAGTAACTCTTGGAATATTAGCATATTTGAGATGAAAGTCCATTGTCAGCTTCATGTTATCAATTACAGCTACATCTTTTGTCTTGAAATTGACAGATATAATATAAAAGTGTTGTGATGCTAGAATTGGAAACATAATCTGTCAAAAAAAAACAAATGTAATTAATATTCCAAGAGTTACTATAAGTATACTGAACCACACTCAGTTATCTCTCAGATTATCCTTCTGAACCATATTTAGGTATCTCTTTGAACCACTATCACTTATCTCTCTGACCCACTATCACTTATCTCTCTGAACCTCAGTCAGTAATCTGTCTGAACCACACTTAGTTATCGCTCTCAACCACTATAACTTATTTCTCTGAGCCACTACAATTTATCTGTCTGAATACTCACTTATCTCTCTGAACCACTATCACTTACCTCTCTGAACCTCACTCAGTAATCTGTCTGAACCACACATAGTTATCGGTCTGAACCAATATAACTTATTTCTCTGAACCACCACAATTTATCTCTATGAACACTATCACTCTCTCTCTCTGAACCAAATATAAACATATAAAATGAATTTTAAATAAAACATACCAAATCATTTTCGCTCAAATTTGTAGGACATTTGACTGTAAGAAGTTCATCAAATTTCTCACGAAAGACTTTAAATCTCTTTTCAAGGTCACCATTCGTGGGGTACACAATTGAGTTTGCTTGGGAATACATGAAAAACATTTAAATAAAAAACTTAACATAATTTAATACAATCAACAAAATTAATTAAAATCTTAACTTACAATGAGATCGCAGGTGGCAAAGAATCTTTTAATAGATCCATATCCGCGATGAGATTCTTCATAATTCAGAATACAACTCCACGTATCAATAATTTGAGCATCAACATACTGATCAAATTGTAGTGACTGCATCGTAACCCGGGGGATTACGATGCTTTTGTAGCTGAAAAAAGTTTTCCTGAACCACAAAACAAATAATATTGCTGAAAAACAAACATTTATGTTTCTGAACATAGACTAAAATACTACTACTGAACCACACAGATATTTATAGCTGAAGCACACTAAAAAATTACTGAAACAAATAATATGTTTTCTATATATGCTGAACCAAATATATATCTTTCCTGAATCTATTATATTTAAAATCTTGAACAACTTACAATGCATCCTCTTCAACTTCTGACACATATTTGTATAGCTTTATAGCAAAAGCAGACTTCCTCTGGGGAGCAGGATTAACAAATCTATCATAAAATGGGCTCCTCATTTCTTTTGATGGCCCAATATCCCTCGATGGTTGAACCCTTTTTTCAACATTGGCTTTTGTTTTATTGTCGTCCTGCAGTATAAATTTATCAAAATATAACAAAAAAAATAAAACATACTTAAATATAAAATAAAAAAAACTTCATTCACCCCTTATAAAATGAAGAGAAAGAAAAATTGGCCTTTCTACAAACCTTTGGCAATGGGATTTTCAAAATTGTTTTCTTCTTCTGTGCACCAGCATCTGTAGAAACCCCCTGTAAAATGAAGAGAAAAAAATAGAAACATTATTTTGAAATACAATATAAATAAATATAATTAAAGAAATATATTAAAATAAAAATATTTAAAAATTACCTTTGAAATATCAGTTTCTATTGGTTCAATCACTTGGGGGGCCGCCTCTACTGGTGCTTTTTCAGAACCCTGATAAATTATTAATACATGTTAAAAAATTTATATAAAAAATATAAAGATTTAAATTAAACATTGTTAAATGACTTACATTCTTCTTTAATGATTGAATTGCAGCAACATCAGCTAACCCCTGAAGAGGATTTTTAAGAACATTGGTCTCAGCAACCACTGGTTGATCCTCTGTAGGAGACTGAAAAACAGCAGGGATGTCGTCTTCAGGGATCTTTTGAAATATTTTTTCAACAGTCCTAAACACTTCCGCAATTGTTGGAGTATTCCCAGGAGGTGTGAGCCCAAGATTCCACAATGGATCAGAAAGCCGAATTTTGTCCATCTCTTCTTTTTTTGGCAATAGCAATGTCAACAATCTGCATAAGCCTATCAATTTTAGGATTGTCTGCAAACTCATCTCGTTTTAAATTAATTTCAGGAGAGCTTGAAGGTTGTTCACAAACAATCCGCTTTGCAGCATGATTCAAATAACTAATCTCCACATCTTCATTTTTTCGAGAAACAGATTCAGCTATAAATTCTACAATATTTGAAATTGTTTTAACCAGTAAACACATCTCAAACTTGTATCTCTCTTTAAACCCCTGCAAAAAGAAGTAAAAATTTTGTTATATACTTAAATAATATTATAATTATAACTCAATTTTGTAAATAAATTTTAAAACAAAACTTACTTTTTTATTAGGACCTTCAAATAACTGAGCATGGTCCTTCAAAACTTCCTCACATACACCCTCTACAAGATCCGTTGTATTGTCCTCATTGACACTTCTTTATCTTCAGATAACTATTGAGAAATGATATAAAAAATTTGTAATATTAATGCTGAACCACATACTAATATCAATGCTGAACCACTACCACATCATAATTATTTCCAATTTGAACTACTTTAATTTCATATGCTGAACTAATGAACCACTACAAGCAATTTATGCTGAACAATTACTAGAAGTTTATCTTGAACCACATAAATTATTTATAATGACCCATTTTTCTTTGTATATTTCTCAACAGTTATGAACCACATTCATTATTCTCTCTGAACTGTAAAGACCGAGTATAATTATCTATTATGATTACTTTATTAAATAAATTATTATTAAATTCAATTTGTAAAAGTGGAATAAAAACCCGTTCTCGAGCGTAAGTTTTGGATTTTAGTTATTCCGGCGTCATTTAAATTTCGGATTTTGACGGGATTCGATTTTCGCTTTCAAGATCGAGTATTAATAAAGATTAATTTAAACTCCGAGTTTTGATTGAAATTAATTTAATTTCCGCTATATTGAGATTAGTAAATTAAATTTTATTTAATTTGATTTAGTCAGGATAAGGTCGAGAGAGCGGGTTCCGGGGTTTATTATTCGGGTATTATTTCAATGTATGGGACCACTTCTCTATCCTGCTCAGCCGTTTGTCCTCTTCTTCTTCCTATCACATACTCAAGCACCCTCCCTCACTTGCTGGCTTTACCCAAATTGCAACCCAACAACAGCTCCCTTTCACCCTTTCTCCAGCTCTCATTTTCCTTTTCTAGCTAAACACTGCCCAAGCCAACTGTACACCTCCCTCCTGTTTCATTTCAGAAAGCACAAAACTTGTCACAGGAGAACAACAACCTCTTGCTCAACTCGTTTGCTACTGTAAAACTCCCCTCTTTATTTTGTTGTCAAACCCACAAACCTCTACACATCCTTCACTCCCTCTCATATTGTCCTCAAGGCCTGCAGCTCTCCTCCCTCCTCCAAGCGAGGCCACAAAACAGCTCCCTTGAGCTCTGTTCGCCGAGCCACCACCACCTCCCCAGCTCCTCGCCGTCGCCCAATTGCCTCCTCTGTTTTGCCGAGGAAGGAACCCAAGCCCCCTCCTCCCTCCTTCGTTCTTCCTCCTTGAGGCACCAGTAGAGGTAGCCCACCACCTTCCCGGAGTCTCCAGCAGCCCAGAGCGTTAGAAATGTCGCCAGAAGACCCCGGAGTCGCCGACAGCACCACCTTCACCTTGTTCCCCTGTTCATCCTCCAATCTAAACGGTAAGGACTTCCCTTTCTTATTTCCGGAAACTAGCTCCAGTAAAGGTCGACCCTTAACCCCTTCCTCTCCTCCCCAGACCGTCTCCAGCCCGAATCCGCCTCCGACGAGACGAATCGTTCTCCGGCGAGCATTCCGACGAACTTCGATCGAACTCGGTGTGCCTCCTTTCTCTCTCCTTCTTCCTTTTTGGGTATGAGGGTGTTGGGTAGTCGGGATGGGTGGCCGGAAGTCGGAGCTAGCGCCGCCGGCAAACTCTTTCCCCTTCCTCTTCCGCTTTCCGGAGGTGCGGCGCCGAGCCCTCTTGGCTCTCTGTTTCAGACACTGGAATGGGGGAAGAAGAAGGAGGCCAGGTGGGTCCCACTCGGAAGCCACATCAGCCGCCACCTCAGGCGCGGGTCCCCCTCCTTCTTTAATTCTGACGTTGGGCCTCGGATTTGGGCCTGACCCGGATGATTCAAAAGGGTTATATCATTTTCTTCTTACGGGTATTTCAGTGGGGAGAGAATCAGATCCGGGTTTCTCTTTGGGTGTGGGCTGGATCCGTCTATTCCGGGTCGGGTTGCATTCCGGATTATATCATGTGAGAGGAGGGTATTCAATTTGGGCCTATTATTTCCGGGCTCTTCTTCCCTCAGTTTCGGGTTGGGCTTGGATCCAGTTGTGTCTTCTTGGATGGGTTGTTTTATGTTAATATTGTGTTATATATATGGCTACATATGTTATATGTTATGTTATATATATATGTTATATGTTTTTATTATTTCTGATTTTAGGAAAATGAATTTATATATTTATATGTTCTGAAATTATTAATATTTATATTTAAAAAGGTTTTAAAAGGGGTATTAATTGATATGGTGTTATAAATATATTTATGGATTGTTTTGAGATTATGTGGATAGTAAGTGTAATTATTTGGATATTATTATAGTTTTGGAATTTGGTTATCATTATAAGTTCGGGAAAATTAATCTTTATACATTGTTTATTCGTTTTAAAATAATATTAATTGGATTATTTAATTGATGCATTTTATGAGGATTTAAACATGTGAGTTAGGAAATTTAAAGTGAATTATTGGTTTTGAATTATAAACATGATTATGAACATAGGTTATTTTGATGATTTAGTATTGGAATTTATTTATATAACGTTTGAAATAAAATGCCGGAATGATTTCTATAATGTGATTTGGAGAGAGTTGGTTTTAAAGTTAAATGTTCAATGTCGGAATTTGGCCAAGTATGATTTGAGAATTATTTTGAATATGAGTTGACTTAATTTGGGATTTATGAGTTTGAAAATATGGTTGGTATGATTTTATCAATGGGTTTAATTGAAGAATGATTTTGGTCGATTTGATCGTATCGGAAAGATTTTGGAAAACGGTTTTACTATCGGTCGGTTTCGAGGATGTTGAGAACTTGGGATTCGTGTGTATGAATGTTGGTCTGGTAGCTTATGAAAATGACTTGATGATAGGTGTATATTGCTTTTGGATTGCTTTGGACTTGCATTTGGGCCCTTGCTTGTGTTATCTTGCTGTTCTGCATCAACAGGTAAGTATCCTACGGGACTTACTCAGTAACCTGGACCTCCTGCCTGATGTGTCATGTAATGTGTAGTTTTGTTGCATATTAAAGCATGCCATGTAGTATCATGTTAGGTTGCATTGAACTGAGCATGTGTTTACTTTGTGTGTTTGAATACAGAACGGCCATTATCTGTGATAGTCCTAGAGTCTTTGCTAGGGTCATAGGGTAGCCCAGCCCCATCGGGTGCCCTGAGTCTATCGAGTCGATATGGGCATGATATGATAGCCCAGCACCATCGGGCAAGAGATGAGATGATATGATACGATTAGCCCAGCACCATCGGGCATGTTTTATTTATTTTATGATATGATGAAGAGATATGATATGATGATGAGATATGATATGATATGATATAACCGTGGTGAAGTGCACCACCACGAAGAGAGTGCTATGCTATAGCCCAAACTGGCCAGTCTCTGCACTAACGGGAAGGGGTGCAGAGGTAGGAGAGGGATATGCCACTTGGCATTGTCTTGGGCCCTTTACAGTTCTTTTCCGCATATTACATATACTAGGAGCATGATAGTGTGATTTAAATCTTGTACCGCATTAGTCATCTTTTGTTTAGGCATAGGCATGTTATGTGGCCTCAGCGCGGTCAGAGGACCCGCAGGCGATCACCAGGCCTGACTTCGTGGATAGTGTTAGGTACCGCTCTTGTTGCTCCATGCTTCTGTGACGGGGAAATCTTTTGGCGAATCGAAGAATCCGGCTATCATATTCTAACTTGACAAATGGCAAATCACCCACCTTGTTTTGGTTTTGACCCGGCTCTACCGTGGCTTTTGTATCTGAACCGCACTTTCGCTTTATTTTCGTTTAAATTGTATTTCTGAGACTTCGACTGATTAGAGGTTTGAAACCTCGACCCGTACCTGAATTGCAACATCCGAACGAAGGTATCCGACCTTCGAAACGTATCCCGGATATTTATATCCGGGCCGTTACATGAACCACACTAATTATCCCCCTGAACCACACTCAGTTATATCTCTGAACCACATTCTTTATCTCTCTGAACAACACATATTATTCCTCTGAAACACACTCATTATTACTCTGAACCACACTCAATATTTATCTGAACCACATTCATTATTTATCTGAACAACACTAATTATTTATAAATGAAACACATACTATGTAATCAAAATAAAATTCATTTAACCATACTTTTTCTGGTGGGCCTTCAATTAATCCACATATAACTGGACCTCCCACAGTTTGCTCTTCAAATGTAGAGACTTGTTGTGGAACTGAAACAAACTCTAGTCTTGGCAATACACGACCAGATCCAAATCCATTGCCTCTCATTTCATCTCCTTCCCTTGCCTTAATTGAAGTAGTTGTCCAATTAACAAAGGTGGGCAATGATCTTGGTTTCTCTTGCCTTTGTAATCGAACACGATCAAGATAAAAGAACTGTGATAACAAAAAAAAAATATAACAGAAATTCGTAGGATATTAAAAAAAATATAACAGAAAATATCGAAAAAAAACAAAATGCTCAATATTTATCTCACTTACCAATAAGAATGGGACTGAACCAGTGAAGATAGAATTTTTGTTACGTGCCCATGATTTTTTTGTTTCAACAAGACGATCGAGCAAAAAACCACGCCAATTAATGTTTTTAATGTTTTTTACATTTTCAGCTACATAAAAATAACTAAAATTGACAGAGCCATTTGTGTTGCTTTCAATCAACGTAGATATTATAAGAATAGTGAAACAAGTCTTAAAAATTGTCCATCATCTTTATCAGTTAACATCTCTCGCACCAAATCAGCTGTGTGGATCCTCTTGTTCTCAGAAACCACAGATTTCTTCCACAAACATAATGATGCATCCGTCTTTGTGTTATATGAGATCAACAAGGACTGGAATTGACCCCATTGGCAACCCCAAAGCAATTGTAACATCAACATCTTCGATGAAAATTATATCTCTAGTGGCTGTAATGAGTGCAACCCTATCTGCATCAAAGTTATCCACCACCCAAAATGACAAAAACAATGGGAGATGTTTCATTTCTAACTTCAGTAGAGAACTGAACCCAAGCTCTTCAATGCTTTTTAATTGAGAATCATTTAAAGATTGAAATGATTCAACCAAAGAATAAGCGTGTGTGCGGGATTCCAGCTTAAAGTATGTAACATTTCCTTTAGCAGTTACAATAGTTTTTGTCCTAAGTTTCACATCTTGCTCTCCCTTCACCACAACCGCTTCATCACTGTCAGACTCTGATTCTTTAGCAATTTTCCTCTTCTTTTGCCTTTCCTTCTTCAAATCTTGATTATTCCCAGGTTTACGTTTGAATTTGTCCATAACAACTGCCAATGGGGTTTCATCTACAAACACCAAAATTAATAAAAAAAAATATCAATAATATCCATGTACAACTTTCTTTTAATACATGATATCAGCCCCAGTTACAGTAAAATTTATGAACCAGAACAATAAGATATTCCTAAAACAACCGAGACCTTTGCACCTATTTTCCCTAAATAAATATCGATGTTGAAATAATAAAAATTGAATTGAAACAACTTAAAAGAAGATATTTAAACAACGAAAATCAAGTATAATTACCATCAAGTAGCCGAAGTTCCATTTTAATCAACAGCGCTGAATTGTAAGAAAAAAATAAGAAAAAACAGTAAATAAACGAAGAAACAACAACTAACTATAGAAGAAAATAAAAAAATTACTCTCATTCAAGCTTACCTTTTCACGAGAGAGGAGTATTTGAGATTGGAGACCGAATCGACTCTTCAGAGATTTGGAGTAGGGTTTAAAACGAAAAGGGGGAAATGAAATTTCAAAATGATCACAACTGCAGATAATGGGGAAATGGAAAGTTATATCAGAAAATACAGCACACAAAATGACAAAAATACCCCTATAACGCCCAAGGAAATTTAAAACATGGTTCGGAGGTCCCCCCCCAGTTTCTTTTAAACCCTGTCCGTAATTAATTATGATGAACCAATATTAATTATGCTGAACCAATATCTGTGAATTATAGTGAACCAATATTTAATAAACTCATGAACCACAAAATTATCCTTCCTTAACCGCTATTTAATAATTCCCTGAAACACACTCATATATGAACTCTAAACCACACTCATTCTCTATCTGAACCATCCTCAGTTATCTCTCTGAACCACACTCAGTTATCTCTCTGAACCAAACTCACTAATCTCTCTGAACCACCCTCAGTTATCTCTCTGAAACACACTCACTTATCTCTCTGAACCACACTCAGGTATCCCTCTCATTCTCCTATCGGAACTATCCTCAGTTATCTATCTGAACCACACTCATTATATCTTTGAATCACACTCATTCCCCTATCTGAACCATCCTCAGTTATCTATCTGAACCACACTCATTATATCTCTGAATCACAATCAATCTCTTTCAGAACCATCCTCAGTTATCTATATGAACCACTCACTAATATTTGATGAACCAGACTCATTATCTCTCTGATCATCTCTCTAAACACACATTCATTATATCTCTGAACCAATATTTAATAATCTCCTGAAACACACATGCAGTATCCTCATAACAAAACAAGAACACACATATGATAAATGTTACGGAGTATGTAATAACCAGTCATTCAACAGAAATGAAAATGTTCAATAAGAAAATCATTCCACCCCAAACTACATAATACTTCAAATCCAAAATGCAAAATCCTACAACCTCCCATGATAACATCTCAATTACCATCCACATATATCCTAACATTTTCCTTTACGAAATCCTTCACTTCATTGATAGATGAACATATAATTGCATGCATATAAGCCCTCCGAAGATCTTTAAGGGTGCTGGGACAATAGTTTGACAAGCCACACTGCCACCGTTTTGCCCCTGTGAAAGTCTCCAAATGACGCATGCAATACACCCCGCAATCCACAAAATTATCAGTTGTTGCCCACCTTAAACCAAGAATGTACGCTTTGCAGTTGCGAATAAGATCTGCCTTGTTGGAGAGATTCATCTGATATAAGTAGTGACTCATCAAATTGACCTTCAATTAAAAAAAATAACAATATCTTAAAAATAAAATAAAATAAAATAAAATAAAAATGATATAAAAATTAGAAACTTACAGCATCCGTTGGAATATCAGAATATCTTGAGTTAAAGTCAACTAACAGCTTCATGTTATAAATGATAAAAACTTCTTTTCCAATAAAATTGAAGCATATAATATAAAAATGAGCATTATGAAGAACAGGCAACACAATCTGCACAAGGAAACACACAAAAAATTTTAAAATAATAAATACAAATGATAAAACACAAAATTAATTGATATTTATTCAGAAAAACTTACAAAGTTAACTCGAGCCAAATTTGGAAACCCTGAGACCGTAAGAACCTGATCAAACTTAGTACGAAAGATGTTAAATCGGCTTTCAAAACTCACACCCACCATTCCAACAACCGACCCCAACTGAAAAACATAAAACAAACTCACATAATATAATGAGAAATATAAAATTAAAGTACTCAATAATATAATGTAAATACAATAACTTACACTGACATCGCATGTTGCAATAAATCTCTTATACCCGAAAAATTCCTCTTGATAGTTAAGAAATTTAACAAAAGCATCAATCACTTGTGCATCAACATATTGGCCACAAAGCAATGATTGAAACACCATGCGTGGAACATTTTGTTCTTTAAATTTGAAAAGAACTTGCCTGTTAAAACATCAGCATTACAACCAAATTTGATAAGAAAGAACCAATATAATGAAAAGTCTAACACAATTATCTCTCTCATTATCTCTCTGAACCACAATCATTATATCTCTGAACCACAATCAAATCTCTCTCTGAACCATCCTCAATTATCTCTTTGAACCACACTCAGTTATCTCTATCAACCACCCTCAGTTATCTCTCTGAACATATATCAGAACCACACTCGTTCTCCTCTCTGAACCACACTCAGATATCTCTCTCATTATCTATCTGAACCACACTCATTATATCTCTGAACCACACTCATTCTCTATCTGAACCATCCTCAATTATCTATCTGAACCACACTCATTATATCTCTGAACCAAACTCAGTTATCTCTCTGAACCAAACTCAGTTATCTCTCTGAACCAAACTCAGTTATCTCTCTGAACAACACTCAGTTATTTCTTTGAACATGTCTCAGAACCACACTCATTCTCTCTCTGAACCACACTCAGGTATCTCTCTCATTCTCCTCTCTGAACCATCCTCAGTTATCTATCTGAACCACACTCATTATATCTCTGAATCACAATCAATCTCTTTCTGAACCATCCTCAGTTATCTCTCTGAACCACACTCAGTTATCTCTATGAATCACCCTCAGTTATCTCTCTCAACTACACTCAGTTATCTCTCTGAATAAGTCTCGGAACCACACTCATTATCCCTCTGAAGCACACTTATTATATCTCTGAACCACACTCATTCTCTCTCTAAACCACACTCATACTCCCCTATCTTAACCATCCTCAGTTATCTATCTGAACCACACTCAGTTATCACTATGAACCACACTCAGTTATCTCTCTGAACCAAACTCAAACCCATGTTGTCAAAGACCATTATATTTAACTAATATAATAAGAAAAAAACTTACAGAGGGTCATAAGTATCTTCAGCAACATAGTTGATTAATTCAAACCCAAATCCTGAATTTAATAGACAGGGAGTGACAACTTGACTCCTCAAAGGCATTTTTGTTTCTTGCCTTTCCCCAACTTCAACAACCGCTCCCTTCTTTCTCATAATCTTCTTCTTTTCCTTTTCATTTTTAATTTTCCTCTTCACCTCTGCCATTGTTGTTTGATCTACATAGAAAAAGAATGATAATAATAAACTGTAAAACCTTTTTTTTTACAAAATAAAACATAAAAAAAGAAGAAGATTTATGCCCACCGTCGAAGATGATGTTTTCCATTATAAACAACTTGCCTCTCGCTAATAGAGTTTCTCTGCAAATAAAAAAACCGTTAATGGAGGATTTGAGTTTCGAAATCAACACAGACATAGAGACTAGAAGAAACTGAAAAATAAAAACTTCGATTCAAACTTACAATGCACCGATAATGGAGAAGTTAAGTTTGGAAAGAGAAAAGACAGAAACGGTAGGTTTTAAGTAGAATAAGAAAGAAGATAATCCGAGAGAATATATAGAACAGAGAGAAGATATCGACAAGACGCGAACAGATTAGCCAAAAAAAGGGAGAAGATATCGAAAAGACGTAAACTGATATTTCCTCCACACGAAAAGACAAAAATACCCCTAATATTTTACACGCGCCCCACACGCCCGTCCCATTGTACACCGAAACAGAAAATATTATTTCAATCAGAAGTCTTCTTTCCTTCTCACCGGAAGGAGAGCTTCTCACCGGAACTCAATCCTACACACACACACACACACACACACACACACACACACACACACACACACACACACACACACACACACACACACACACACACACACACACACACACACACACACACACACACACACACACACACACACACACACACACACACACACACACACACACACACACACACACACACACACACACACACACACACACACACACACACACACCATTATATCACTCTCCTCCTTCTTTACCAAACCTCCAGCCGCCCCATCCCGTTTCTTCTCCTTCATTTGGGATCTAAAAGCGCTAGAGGATAACTTTTCACCTTCAACCACGAGCTCCTCATCCATGGCTTTCCCGAAATCGAACCCGAGCTCCCTCTCCTTTCGACGTCCTCCTCTCGACCTGCCATGGCTGCCTCCTGCCAATCGCATTCCTTGTCCTTTGTTTGCCGCTGTTGAGGACGAAATCAGAACCCCTGCCGACGCCATCTCCTCCTCCCAACGCCGAGACCGAGCTGCTTCCATCAACGATGAGCCACCAGTGAGTTCGAGGTCGGGCACCAAGCCAACGTTGGGATATATCGCTCTCCTTCTCGACCCCAACGGAGTCAGAGTTCAGCTGTAGCCTGACGTCGTCGACCTCGTGACCATGCCCTTCAAACGGAGCACTTGAATCTGCACACCTCCTAGTCACCGACGTTGGATAGACCAGACCATCGAGATTCGATCGGGCGGGATGAGCAGCCCTCTCCTCCTTTACTCAGACTCCGCTGAACCCAACGACCGCAAGCCTCCTAGTGGCTTCGATTCCAAGCCCATGAACCCAAACCCTCCTCGACCTCTGCGGAATCGTGGTACTACACCTTGGGTCTTGACTTGATTAAATTGATTTGCTCAGAGTTATACAGGCTGTTTGCTTTTCTTGAATCAATTCATGAATTTTATCTATTTTTAAAACTTACAAATAAGTGGTTGTATATTAACAAGCTAACTAAAAGATCCTAATTTACAAAAGCGGGTCAAGGATTGTAGCTTGACTTATTTTGGATAAATGGATATCATATTCTAATTGGTTGACTATAGATAGATCCGGCTAATTGTAAAATGGATTCTTAATAAACCGATTAAGTTAGATAAAGATAATTCACGTCGTTGAGTTGTAAGCCAAGATAGTAGGGAAGGTGAGACTTAGGAAGTTCTTTGCATATGTAACTGATTTAGATGTGTAAATTAATGATGTTTAGTATTGTTTATGAATCTTGTATAATCTTGTTGACGACTTAGTAATTCGACTAATTTCTCAAAATTGGACTGGTACGAATGTATAGAATGATAGGTTTAACCAAACACTTGTCATAAATAAGTTAAATAAATTAAGACTATTATGATCAACTTTGATTATTAGAATATATATAAGGTGTACGTCTTGATAACTTGTAATGCTTATAAACATAATTGTGGTGACTCATGAGTTGTGACATTATTTGATTATGTTTAAATTGATTAAATAGTTTGACTAGATTATCTAAGCTATAAAATGAAAATTCCATAATATTGTTTGTAGATAGATGACTTGGATATAATTGAATTTATCGAGTGATGAGTGATCTATTCGGTAATAACTAGACAATGAATATTTTGGCTTGTGAGTGTGGGATATTAATAATTATAAGGGTGGGTCTTGCTTAATAAGTGTGTTATAATTTGAGACATGGTAATATGAAGTCTTGTAATGTATACATTGAGTAAAAAGGTAAAGCGATTATATATCTTGGCTTGATAAGTGTTTTGACGCGCCCCTTAGAGTATAAATATGTTGTAGGTGTAAAAGAGGAGAACGGATAGGACTTTTTTGGAGAAAGGATTTAAGTGCAAGTATTGTTTCGATTGTTTACCGTTTGATTTATCGATGAGGTCAACTTGATCACTTGATGTGTGTGTATATATTTATATATCCTAAGTAATTGATATATCTAGATAAGTTGTTATAGTGTGAAATTACTTGGTGTATTAATGTGTAAAGTACAATGAATATGCTCACAATGAAATCTTTGCAAGGAAGCAAATTCAGGTTCAGGTTAAGAACATCTTTTATGTGAAATATCCTACTTGCATGGTTACTTGACAACATGCATGTTAGTGAATCTTATCAAGTGCCATGCTTAATTATTTGGATAACCATATGAGTGATATTATGTGATCTCTCGGCTTATAAATACTTGATGGGAACAAGATTAATTGAGAATGATGGTCATGTCGAGAATGCATGATTACTTGGATAAAATGTTATTTAGTCATGTGATGACTTGAAGGCCTATTGGTGTGTTGATGAAATATGTATTGATGAGTTATTCCTTACTTATTACTTGCTAGTGTGATTGGATGGTTCTCTAAGTGGCTTAATTGCTGATGGATGATTTTCTTGGTGGCTTGTTTGCTGGCTAATTGGATGTGAAGACTCCAGGTAAGTTCTTCGGGGCTTGCTCAAGTGATTGGACCTCATGCCTGATGTGTCATATAGTATGTAGGTGTTGCATATGCATAAAAGCATGCCATGTAGTATCATGCTTAGAACTTGCACTTATGAATGAGCATCCCTATTCTCTATGTGTTTGAACAGAACGACCATTATCTGTGAGTTCTAGAGTTTTTGCTAGTGTCATAGGATAGCCCAGTCTCATCGGGTTTGTCCTGAGTCAGTCGTGTCGTTGCATGAGATGATAGCCCAACACCATCGGGCATGAGCATGATGAAATGATATGATATGATATGATGAGATGATATGATGATGATACCATGTTTATGTGCACAAACATGAGGAAATGGGTACCGTACTGGCCAGGTCCGCTCATGACAAAGAGGGCGGAGTAGGAGAGGGATATGCCACTTGGCATTCTGTGTGGATCCAATTTATCGCTTTCTGCATTATATAAACTGTCAGCATGCTTGTGTGATTTAAATTCTAGTAATGCATTAGAGCATCCTTTATTATAGGTATAGGCGTATTATATGGCCTCAGCGAGGACTTTCGGTCCCGCATGAGTGGCTCGACCTTGACTTGTGGTATAGTTTGAGGTACCCGATCCCTTTTGCTTGCTGATTTGCTTCTATGGCGGGGTTTCCTCATGGGACGAGAGTGTTAAGAAGATTTAGTACATCTTACAACTTGACTTTACAAATGTTTTGGTTTAGTTGGAAATCTAGAAGTAATGTATGTTTATCTTGATTTAAACTCGTTGTCGTCTCTTTTGAGTTTGGCTAGTTGAAATAGGACAGGTTCTCGTGCGGAAGCACAAAATATGATTGGATTATCTGACTGTTTTGAGGGTATGAAATCCCATTTTTCTTGAATTATCACATTAAATCCTTAAGACTTAAACAGGGTTATAACTTGAAGAGAACAAGTAACAACTCGTACTTGGATTGCTAAGATCTGACAGAGAGATACTTCTTCCCTCTAAACATAACCCGGATTTCATAATCTGGGCCGTTACACGTATAACCTTACATGTCAAATGCCACTACATGGGTATAATTTTTTAGGGTGTATTTGGTTGTGTATATTGTCATGTTTACATGTTTGGATGCGATGTTTATGGCACTTGCAATACATTTTTAAGTTGTGTTTGTTTTAGTTGGAATATTGGTCTTCAATTCATACTGCTTTATTTGGCTAGTGGAAAATATTTGCATAGAAAACATGTAAATAAAGTTAAATTACATAAACAGGATTTGATTGTGATTCCAGCTTCGTAGTACAACCAAACAACAATTTTCAGTAAATGTTCATTCCGACAGCATACCAAACCACATGCTTCAGGAATGGTTTATTCCGAATTCTGATTCCATTCTAATTCCGATTCCCATTCCGATTCCAGCAGTCATACCAAACGGGGCCATAGTGGTTTCACCGCCAAATTAGTTGCTATTAGTGTGGCTCGTCCTTGTTAAGATAGCGAGCTAGCCCGCCACTTACTTAATTGCTCTTTTGATTTACTATTATAATGTCCTCGAAAGTATAAACCGAGACATGCCCATTAATGATTGGGAACCCCAGGTATTTCTCTAAATTAGTCTCATATGGAATTTTCAAATGACCTTCTATTTCATTTATCCTTGAACGGGTGATGGCCGATGTTGCCTGAAAAGACAATTTATGATAGTTTACCTTCTGACACGATATTCTACAATAGTCGTCTATTGTTTTTTTCACTTTTGCACACGATTATACACAACCTTTGGTGTATAAGTTAATGTCATCAGCAAAAGCTAGGAAAGAGATATTAAGGCCTCTGCGGCCAAATTGGAAACTAATTCCACTATCCGCAGAGTTAGCTTCCAAGACAAATTTTCTAGCAAGAATTTCAGCTCCTAAAATGAACAAAAAGGAGATGTCTCAATCCCCTAGTAAGTTTGAACGGTTACGTAGGACCATTATTGACCAAAATCGAAAAGGAAACCGAGGCGACACATTCCATGATCAGATTTATGAATTTTGGATCAAACCCAAATTTAGTCAATACTTGTTGGGTGAAACTCCAATCAACCCTGTCATAACCTTTTTCCATATCTAGTTTAATTGCTAGCCAACTTTATTTACCCTTTCGCGTTTTGAAAGAGTGGAAGATTTCATGCGCTATTAAGACATTGTCTTGTATTCCCTATCGGAGACGAAAGCCCCTTGTAATGGATGGATTAATTTGCCAATGATTTTTTTAAGTCTCTCCGTTATTATCTTAGATATAATCTTGTAAATGGTAGAGCAGAGGCTAATAGGCTGAAACTGGTTTGTAGTGGAAGGGTTATCACATTTAGGGTTTAAGGATATGAAGGTGAGGTTAATCTGACGCAATAGCTTGCCAGAATGGAAGAAAGCTTTAATGGCACGGATGGTACTACAACCAACAATGTCCCAATATTTTTCGTAAAATTCCGCCATCATACCATCTGGGCCAGGGGACTTATTATGTCCTAAGTTGAATACTGCATTCTTTTTTCCCCGTTAGATGGTTGTTTAATAAGGAAAGCATTCTCCTCTCTTGTCATTGAGGGTGTAATAAGATTTAAGTATTCATTCAAAATTGGTTGATCCAATGGTTGTCTCGTGAATCGCTTCTCAAAGTCTCCCCTTATTTCGTTTTTAATGTTTTCATCACCTAAAATACAAGTTCCTTAAGAGGAAGTGTTTGTTCTAATGATTTTTCGATTTCTCCTACCAGAAGCAACTCTATGGAAGTAGGAGGAGTTGGTGTCACTGAGTTTCAAATGTTTGGTTTTAGCTCTTTGGTTCCATTAGAATTTCTGGAAAAGTAGGAGCCTCTCATTTTTCATCAATAAGTTTTTTTCTTTAATTAATATTCCTGTAAGAGAAGTGTAATTTGGGTCCGATTGCATTTGGAGCAATTCGTCTTCTAAATCTTTTAGCTGGCGAAAGATGTTTCCGAAGGTTTTTTATTCCATTCTTTAGCCTTCTGTTTTAGAATCTTAGTCTAATATTGGATTTGATACATGATCGAACCAAAGCATGGGGCACGCCATGCTTTCTTGACAATGTTATGAAAATCATTTCTCTATAGCCAAGCATTTTCTAATTTAAAAGGAGGCGCTTTGGACCCCATGTTTTGGGCGAGTGTGATTGATATAGGACAGTGATCAGACGAGGAGAAAGCTCCATTTTTAGTTATTAAAGGTGGGACTTTTTATATGATTTCATGGTGAACCAGCACCCTGTTGAGTTTTTCCTTAACATTTTCTGTGCCTTCGACTTTTTTCCTCCATGTAAAAGGGTTTCCAAATGAGGGGATACTAATCATTGAGCAGTCGTTCTTGAATTGACTAAGTCTCAGGAACCGGGAAGGGAGGGCCGCAACCCCGCCCCATTTATCTGCACTTTGTTCGATTTCATTTAGGTCACCCATTGTTATACAAGGGTAGTTAATTTGGTTAACCAGAGTAGTGAGCGTATGCCAAAATTCATCTTTCTCAAATGGTCTGGGAGGTGCATAGACCAGCAATAACATCCAGTTAATATCCTCTATGTGGTTAATGTATCTAATCCCAATAATACGAGGCAGATGAATTTCTATCGTAACTAGTTTGTTCACTAGTTGGTTGTTATTCCATAGTACTCCAATATCACTAGATCTACTCGATGCAGGAGACCAAACTGCATCGGTAAAGCCAGAAGTTTTCCAAGAGATCTAATCATTCGGGATCTTATCAGTTTTAGTCTCAGCCAGAGCTAGTATATTAAATGTCCATTCGTTCTCCATGTGTTAATATCCGTCCAGAAGGTTTTCTTTCCTATTCCTCTACAATTCCAATAGTTTATTTTCATAATAGCCCTTTTTTTTTGGCATGGCAAGACGTTTGGTAAGTCGCCCCATGGAAATGTTTTTTAATTGTTATATACTTAACCGTGTGCCCAATGGGCAACTCAATTGATCTGTTCAGGTGTTTTGGTGTATTCTTTCCATGCGAGTAATGCATAATATTTTCTACAAGATTACTCTTCTTTCGTTTGGCGAATAGGATTCTCATTGACAGAATATTTCTCATATAAGGTGTTTTCAACCACATGTAGTTAGTCATTTGTATAAAAAATAATTGTTGAAGATCGGATGCTCATTAAGGAAGGAATTGCCATCCATTAAAAAGCCCAAACACTTAAGAGAATATAATTGAACCAATTTCATCATGCAATTTAGGAAAGTGCAAAAAGAGTTTCCAGGAGAAATGTACACTAAGAGATAAAGAATCACATTGGTTACTTGCCCTTAGATCAACAGAGGGGTCCCAAGTGTTAAGGTTGAAGGAGGAAATCGAGTCTAATAAATATAAATAGATATCAAACCGAATCCTAGTCATGTAAATAAATTACAAGACTTCCTCCTGTTGTAGTGTAAGGGAATCAGGATCGATCCACGAGGAGGCGGGTCAGCGGTGCCTGGATAGTCTCTGAAGCTTCTGCGCAAGTCGACCAGAAGCCTCGATATCGAGTTGGGAGGTCAATATCGACAGGGGCAGTCAATTCCTACTGGTGACGTCGATCTGGGAAGAACTGCGAAGAAGAGAAAACAACAGAAGAACTCAATATCGACTGGAGTGGTCGAAATAGAGTGGATCAGTAGTTCATGTCAACTCAGAAGACTGTCGACGTAGAGATGCTCGATGCAGGGTGGTCGATATCGACTGATATGGTTGATATCGAGTGGCTCCTCAAACGATGTCGAGTGCAGAAAAATAACGAAATAAAGAAAAGAAAAATAAAGACAACAATTTTTAGGGTTTTTCTTCAATAAACTAAAAGGCTCCTAGGATAGGGATTCACCACGACGGTATCCATGCATGTATTATGACTCAACTCATATAAAAGATTAAGCTTTTCTCAACATAAATTAGGAATATAGAGGCCTTCGCATAAAAACCTAATTGTTTCTACCTTTTCATAATTAGTGTTTATGTCAGCTTTCGCAAGCAAAACCTAATTACTATCCAAATTCAAATATATAATCCACTTTCGCTTCATATAAGGTAAATAAGGAATGATCCTAAACTTGCTTAAAGGATTGAGCGTGGGGTAGAAGAAGAGATCGCATAATCAAATATAGAATAAGCGTACTTACATGGCTACCGTCGGGCTCACCCCGACCCTAGAAGTAGGACGATTACTCGCTCTTCATCGCAACAAACATCTTTGATTAAAAGAAGAAAACTTGCATTAAACTTACACCTTCGAAGCTTTACAACTCAACGCCGGCTCCCGCAAATGCCAAACTCTAAAACTTCTCTATTGCTATTGTGAGATATGATCTCTGTGATTTGAATTAATAAAAACCAGCCCCCTAGGGCTTTATTTATAGGTTACTAATCCTTGTTAGCCAAGGAAAGTAGATTCTATCTTCTATCTAAACTCTATCCCAACAAGTAGGATAAATCTTTTATTTAGGTAAATATCTAAAACAACTAATAAATATCTTAGGGTAAAAAGGAAATCACCCTTAAGTCATATCTTATCTAATTATGAAGATAAACCGTAACCTTGATGATAGAACTTGCAATCCGCGTCTTGAAAAACGCATCCAACCCGTGTTGCATTCCAGTCGATATCGACTAGTTAGGTCGAAATCGACCTCTTCGTTTCTGCTAGACAAGCTCAATTCTACTCGATCTCTAGGGCATAGTCGATATCGATGCTTCTACTCGATATCGAGTGGTCTTCTAGGTTAGTCTTTTTGGTCTGTCTCCACACTCAAAGTCTATATCAAGGTCTTCAGTCGATATCGACCGGTGAAGTCGATTTCGACCTCTTTTCAGCTTCTCTTGGCTTCTTCGTTTTGACTCTAATTCTGCTCCAATTCCTACATATTTAGACCAAAACTTGTGCAGACTCTATTTCTTGTACGTTAGCTCATTCTACATAAATTTTCACTATTTTTCAACCTTTTCTTTGGGAATCGAATGAAATATGAAGTCAAAAGATGCGATAAAAAGGACTCTAAACATGTACATCAAAACACCTCATACTTAGACTTCCTTGTCCTCAAGCAATAACCAATACTTACAACACACCCTTCAAATCTTCGCCCTTGTCAAAAGCAACATCATAAGTGGTAGCAAAACAAAGCAAGTGAATTTAACGTCATAGCACATATTTGAGTGATCCATAGGCATATGCAATTTTGATCCAACCTCACAGGGATAATGTGTTTGCACTCAACTCTCATGTGTTTAGGCTATGAAGATCAACTTTCAACTCGATTCCATATACAATCTCATAAATATTGCAATTTATAATAATTCACTTTGCAACCAATTATGTAGATGCAATAAGAACCATCAGAAGGACTTTCGCTCAAAGGAAGACTTCAAAGAAGACTCCATTCGGTGGGGTTGTAATGGGGCTTGGTATAAAATAAAGGGCATGAAATTATTTGGCTATGTGGTGCTTATAGAATTTGGGAATCAAGACTCCTAAACTTCATCACTACTATATCCAAACCATATCTCCATAAATTATATGCTCTTCCCCATCTTGCTTTCCATAATGTTCATCAACCTTCTTTTCAAACCCTAATATGCTCTCAAAAGTATAAATCTTGTATAAAATAAATGAACTGAGGAATAATTGGCTCATGCACTAAATATAATATTTTATTTTTTTTCGGATTTTTTTAAAAACAAACATGTGCATTTATATGGGGAGCCAAAAATCCTTTTACAATGTGTGTCAAGATGCGAATATGTACCCACCCATACTTTTTCCTTTGCTCAAAACTAACAATATACACTTTCTTTCCACAATGCATTATTCTAACCAATCTAAGTCTCAATTCCCAAATGGGGGCCATGCTTAATTCGACTAGGGATAATTTTATGGAGTTTGCAATATAAGGCTTAGGCTAATGTTCTGGCTTCAAGCAGAGATAATGAAGGGTAGGTAAAGAGAGGATAAAAATGGCTTAAAAGATACCTCCATCATTTCATTCTCATAAACATAAACATATATATATGCATTGGCTTTGAATAACTATCACAATATTTAGAGATGCATAGTAAGAGTAAATACACTCAAGAAAGCAGAGGGAATTTTAATGTTCTCCGTATAGGCCAAAATTCTCACTAGGACAATTTATGTTGGATTTGCTTTTTAGCCTAGGATCATATGTGCTCAATTTCATTACAAGTTTACAATCCACATAAAAACCATTTTAAGGACTTAGGCTAAACCATTCAAATATGCCATAGGATTTACTTGATCAATTCAGCTATTGAGTTCTCATCATAGAACATCTAAGTAGGGTTTAAAAATTAACTTAAAAAGTAAATATGCATTTTTTTTGTATTTTTGACATTTTCTGATTTTTTTTATTTTTTGTATTTTTATGAAAGTAAAAATTAAGAACAAAAACTTAAACATGAATGCAATGCAGAAATAGAAAGCCAAGTTCTGACCCTAAGACATGTTTCATCCCCCACCCCATACTTAAAATATATAGTGTCCTCACTGTATGAAAAGAAAAAAAAGGGTGAAGAGAAACTCACAGAGCAACCTGCGAATTTAGGTCGATTTCAGGTTAAGTTGATGCCAGAAGTCGAGATGTCGATTGCATTTTTCGAACTCGAGGAAGAAGTCAAAGTCGAGGGCTGCCAGAATCTAGTCGATATCGACTAAGTAGGTCGATATCAAGTGTTGTGTTACGCTCTTGAGTCATCGATGTTGACTCCAGGAGATGGCTCGACCCTAGGGTGGTCGATTTCGAGTGGTTTGGTCGATTTCGACTGCCTCTGCAGAAGCTTCTTTTCTTCTCCGTCGTTCCTTTTGCTATGAAACCTGAAATTGTTAGTGCATAATAGATAAAAGCACGATATATCAAAGTCTTAGAATCCAAAATTCAAAATCCTAAAAACCAGCTATGCGAAAATTTAAAAGTTTTATGTACAAGCTCTAGACTTTATAGTCGCTAGGCTGACTTCTTCCGCACTTCTATCCAAGGTGGCACATGTAGGGACCATATCGCTCTCATGTCCTCTTTAGGGCTTTCAAGCTCTACCTTGAACACCGTTCCTTTCTTGTCTTTGAGCTCCAACCTTCCTGGATATACTTTAAAGATCGTCATTAATGATCCCTTCCTTCCATCCTTTCTTATGCATCACAAGGCGTTGCATTGCTCAATAAGCACCTTGTCGCCTGCCTTGTATTCTCTTATTGGCTTACCTATCATGTTAGTTAGGCATACAAATAAGTATACTCGCTTCATAGGGATATCAGAATTTATCTATAAGGGTGGAGGATTCTTACCTGGACTTACCGTCGAGTTCATTTTGCTCTCTAGGATCACTCCATATCGAGTGTGTGGGTCGATATTGACTTCCTTCTTCTCAGTCAATGGAGGCAGGTCGAGTAGGGGGAGTCGATCTCGAGTGGGTCCAATCGATATCGACTGACCCTGGTCGATTTCGAGTGTTGTGTCGACCCCATACTTCGCTTCTGACACTCGATTTGGCTCCATTGTACTCGATATTGACTGGGTTATGTCGATTTCGAGTGCTTTGTCAGGCTCTTCTTCCTCGTCGGCTTGGTGCCAATTCTCCAAAAGCTCCTCCATTTGGGCCTCCATGGCCCTTTCCTCTAGCTCCTCGTTGGTCAAGGCTCTCTCCGTTGGTTCATCGCAAGGGATTACTCTCCCTATCGCCTGCATTGCCTTGACCTCCATTTGATTCACCTCCTTCATTGTAGGGTTAAAGAAGAATTCGATGACCTCATTGCCAATAGTGAATGACAATAGTCCCTTCTGTACGCTGATATTGGCATTGGCCATAGCTAGGAACGGCCTCCCTAAGATGATTGGGCAAGTAGGATCCTCCGCCATATCTAGCACAATGAAATCAGTGGGTACAAAGAATTTACCCACCTTGACAGGGACGTCATCGATGATGCCTGTGGGCCATACAAAATTGTTATCGGCCATGTAGAGTTTCATATCAACCGGCTCCAAGGCTCCAATGTTGACCTTTGACCAGATGTACAAAGGCATGAGGCTTACGCTAGCCCCTAGGTCACACAAGGCCTTGTAGCGATGTTGGCCAAGCCCAATGGTGATGGGAAATCTACTAGGATCACTCCTCTTCTCTAGGTAGTCCACCTTGCTGCATTCCTCTGCGATCTCAGCAATTGATCGCTTTTTGCTCAAGATATCTTTAAGGAAGCGGACGTATGATGACATCTCATGAAGGGCCTCCGTGAATGGAATGGTGACATTAAGGCCTTGGAGAACCTTCACAAAGCGTTGGAACTTCGCGTCCGCAGGATCCCTTGAAGATTTGGAGGGATAAGGCAATGTCGTCTTTTTCGGCGGAACGAGGTTGACACGAGGTGGTGCTGATGAAGGGTCGACATCGACTGGGGGCTTGTCGATATTGACTGCAATGGTCGATCTCGGGTGTGTCTGTATAGGGTCGACGATGACAGGTGAGTCGACATCGAGTGGTTAAGTCGATATCTACTGGGGTTGGTCGATTTCGACTGGCTCTCCAGGGAGTTTCTCTGCAGGCTCCGTTTCTCCGACGTTGATTGGTATCTCCTTGCCATTCCTTAAGCGAATGGCGGTGATGTGGCCCGATGGTTGCCACTTTGGATTGGCCTGTGGTTGGCCAGGGAGCCGCCCAGGTTGTCGTGGAATAGATGCCGCCAATTGACCCAGTTGGGTCTCAACGCTCTTCCTCCATGTGTCAACTTCGTGAAGCCTAGATTTAATGCCATGTAGTGATGTTTGGATGGCATTGTTGGATTGCTTTGTCTCCCCTTGGTTCCACCTCATCTTGTCTAGGATGAGTTGTAGATCATCCCTCCTTTCTCTGTCGGGATGGCCAGGTGCTTTGTATGGCGAGGGTTGCTGATGTTGTTGATAATGGGGTTGTTGATAACCCCAATTCCCTTGGTTGCCTCCATAGTTGGGCCCACGCGCATACTTGACTTCGTCATGGGTCTCCGCCAATTGGACTTGCTCCGTGTGAGGACAAGCCGTCGTGTTGTGTTTCTGTGACCCACATTCTAAACAAGCTTGGTTGTTAGATAGAAACCTAACTTGTTTTTAAAGTCTCCTTACCTGGTCTTTCATGAACTGGTCCTTCACCTCAGGATCCACCTCCTTGGAAGGCTCATATAGTTGCATGGATGGGGGTGGCCTAGCATCAGGTGCCGCAAAAGCCCCATAGATGTTGTCGAACTCCACTAGCCTTTCAATCGTATCCCGTGCTTGAGTAGGGGTAAGCTCCAGGTAACGATAGGTGGTGTAAGTGTTGATCCGCTCGCGTGTTGGCACATCCAGGGCATGGAAGATGATCTCCGAAATGACATCTGGCGGTTGCCCATGAGTAGGGCAGGTCCTCAGCAAATCCTTGTAGCGCTCCTAGACTTGCGCTAGCGTCTCCCCTGGTTTCTGCTTGTAGGACATGATTTTCTGGCGGATCAGTGCCGTCTTTGATGGTGGAAAGAACTTGTTGAGGAAGATATCCTTATGTTTAGCCCAGGTGTGGATAGATCATGATGGCAAGCTCTCCAGCCAATGTAGCGCCTTTCCTGCAAGAGACCATCAAAAAGCTTTTAGGCGCACATATTTAAGATTGACACCGTCAGCAATGGTGTCACATAGATCAATATAGGTAGTAATGTGCGCCATAGGGCATTCAAAGCCCTTTTCCTCAAAAGCATGTCTCCTAATCTCTACAATAAAAGTAGTTGTAATTTCAAAAGCAACATTAGGGAGAACAATAGGTGACTCAGGCACCGCCACGGTGGGGTGCATATATTTCTTTGCATTCTATGGGATCTGGCGAAGTTTCTCTTGGGCTTCTTGGCGAGCTCGGGCTTCTTGTTCGTAACGAGCGGCCAATCTTTACTATGCCTGGGTATGTTGTGTGCGCTCGGTTTTAAAACCCTCCACTTACTTTCGGAGCCTTTCAAGCTCTTGTTGCATTGTTTCCTCGTTGGCCATGATCCTCTTAGCACATTCTTGTAGAGGAAAGAAGCGTTCTAGATCGTCTAAAGCTTGGAACTCATGCGTGTGATCAGCGCGTCGCATACACGTTCACGAAAACACTATGAAGAGAAGTAAGTTAGACTAAAGAGGGCGCGATTGATAGTCTCCCCGGCAACAGCGCCAAAATTTGATGAAGGAGGAAATCAAGTCTAATAAATATAAATAGATATCAAACCGAATCCTAGTCCACGCAAATAAATTACAAGACTTCCTCCCGTTGTAGTGGAAGGGAATCAGGATCGATCCACGAGGAGGCGGGTCAGCGGTGCCTGGATAGTCTCTGAAGCTTCTGCGCAAGTCGACCAGAAGCCTCGATATCGAGTTGGGAGGTCGATATCGACAAGGGCAGTCGATTACTAGTGGTGACGTCGATCTGGGAAGAACCTGCGAAGAAGAGAAAACAACAGAAGAACTCGATATCAACTGAAGTGGTCGAAATCGAGTGGATCAGTAGTTCCTGTCGACTCAGAAGACTGTCGACGTAGAGATGGTTGATGCAGTGTGGTCGATATCGACTGATATGATCAATATCGAGTTGCTCCTCAGACGATGTCGAGTGCAGAAAAATAACGAAATAAAGAAAAGAAAAATAAAGACAACAATTTTTAGGGTTTTTCTTCAATAAACTAAAAGGCTCCTAGGGTAGGGATTCACCACGACGGTAACCATGCATGTATTATGACTCAACTCATATAAAAGATTAAGCTTTTCTCAACGTCAATTAGGAATATAGAGGCTTTCGCATAAAAACCTAATTGTTTCTACCTTTTCATAATTAGGGTTTATGTCAACTTTCGCAGGCAAAACCTAATTACTATCCAATTCACATAAATAATCCACTTTCGCTTCATATAAGGTAAATAAGGAATGATCCTAAACTTGCATAAAGGATTGAGCGAGGGGTAGAAGAAGAGATTACATAATCAAATATAGAATAAGCGTATTTACATGGCTACCATCGGGCTCACTTCGACCCCAGAAGTAGGACGACTACTCGCCTTCATCGCAACAAACATCTTTGATTGAAAGAAGAAAACTTGCATTAAACTTACACCTTCGAAGCTTTACAACTCAACGCCGGCTCTTGCCAACGCCAAACCCTAAAACTTCTCTCTAACTCTATTGCTATTGTGAGATATGATCTCTGTGATTTGAATTAATAAAAACCAGCCCCCTAGGACTTTATTTATAGGCTACTAATCCTTGCTAACCAAGGAAAGTAGATCTTATCTTCTATCTAAACTCTATCCCAACAAGTAGGATAAATCTTTTATTTAGTAAATATATAAAACAACTAATAAAGATCTTAGGGTAAAAAGGAAATCACCCTTAAGACATAATCTTATCTAATTATAAAGAATAATCGTGGCCTTGATGATAGAACTTGCAATCCGCGTCTCGAAAACCGTATCCAACCCGTGTTGCATTCCAGTCGATATCGACCAGTTAGGTCGAAATCAACCTCTTTGTTTCTGCTTGACAAGCTCAATTCCACTCGATCTCTAGGGCATAGTCGATATCGATGCTTCTACTCGATATCGAGTGGTCTTCTAAGTTAGTCTTTTTCGTCTGTCTTGACACTCAGAGTCTATGTCGAGGTCTTCAGTCGATATCGACCGGTGAAGTCGATTTCGACCTCTTTTTAGCTTCTCTTTGCTTCTTCGTTTTGACTCCGATTCTGCTCCAATTTCTACATATTTAGACCAAAACTTGTCCAGACTCTATTTCTTGTACGTTAGCTCATTCTACACAAATTTGCACTATTTTTTAACATTTTCTTTGGGAATTGAATGAAATATGAAGTCAGAAGATGCAATAAAAAGGAATCCAAACATGTACATCAAGGTAAATATTTGTATAGACCCTAAGGTCGGGTTCGCAAGCTATTTTTATAGAGACTCTAAGGTCAGGTTTGCAAGCTATCTTCTTCGACGAGCCTTGGAATAACAAAATATGTTTGAGCTGTTGTGACCCAAAAAGTTGTTAGTCATGAAACCTGGATCGACAATGGAGTGATTTACAAAGAAATTTCACAGCCATAAGACTTGATTCATAGTTAAGACGATAATTAACGTTGATAGTTAAGCCCCAGAAGCCAAAACGGCTCCTATTCGAGGAGCAAATGTGTACAATAGAGAACCAGTGCGCATTACATGTCACAAGGGTTTGCAAGCTATCGTTAATGTTCACGAGTAAGCCACCAAAAGTAGATAATAAGTTACAGCAGCAAAACCATGGGTACCTTAGACTTTTTTTGGAAAGAGGGAAGGTTGGTACCGTTGGTATCATCATCACCATCACCAGGACAGCCTGACTACAAGCGTGTTTTCTCGGCATGTTTCCAATGACAGAATTTAGTAGAAAATGAAGGTATAATGATGCGTTAGCAATCAATGACACACAAATAAGCTTGATAAAGTTGAAATATGGTTCACTTATTCGGGCTTTTTTGCAATTTCCCTTCAGCTGGGAAGATGTAATATATACTTCATGAAAATCACATTTACAATTGTTGGGAGTGGAGGTAACAAGGTCACATACTTCTAGCTGCTCAAACCCATACAACTCAAGAAGAGGAGCATGAAGAGCAGCAATGAGAGTATAGGACAATTCAGTGAGACTTGATTTGAAAATTCTAATTAGTACCCTTATAGAGATTTTACCTAATAGTTTAAACGGAGTATTAATCAACAACTCAACATCATAATCAAGCCTATTTCCTTCCACCCCAAAATGAAAATGAAGGTTTTCATAAGACTTAACATCAAAAGCCCCAAATATGCATCATCAGGGATGTAAACATGATTTAGATGAGTAATACCTGGAAGCCGAGTGTAAAGAGAACATAGTATCACCATGATGTCCTTCAATCTTATAGTGTTCAAAATCACAGATGAATCGGCCATGGAGGTTGCTCCTTCAACAATAATGTTGGTAAGACTTTTAGAGGTAGCCAAAAACACAGTTTTTTCTAAACCCTTTCGAGAGGTAGGGGGTGAAGAGGCATACACCTCAATAACGGGTTTGATCAGACACCAGTAGACGGTGTGATTTTGAGCACAATACAACACGTTCACTAGATGATATTTTATAACTATATATTCCAATAACAATTTAATTCCATAAGTGAAAATAATCAACACCAAGAGTTTGAGAGAGAACCTGTTAAAGGTCTGATTATTCAAACTATTTTGAGAACCCTTTCGGGATTTGGGGGGGGGGGGGAAGGGGCACGAGCCCCCTTCGTGATCTTGTTCAATCTCCAAGCCTGGGGTCTCATAGATTGGAGTACATACCTACGAAGAGGATGTTTCAGCACCTTGGGAAGCCGCAAGGGCCACCAACGCACTGCGAACAGTAGCCTGCCCAACCCAAATGAAACCACCGGCAAGGCGAGGCAGAAGAGGAACCGATCGAAAGGCAAAATAAACAAAACGTCCTCCCAAATGAGACCACCAGCAAGCCATGGCCACAACCCCACAATTTCTTCCCTAGACCCAATCCAATTCAAAACCTTTCCTTTACTCTCAAACAACACATCCTTCATTGCCATTATATTCCCCCGATTCGAGCGCATCACCTGAGCACCCCCACCCACACAAACTCCATAGTGGAGCGGCATGTTATTGTTATACATGACACGTATTTGACTTCCATGAAGTCATATTATAGTATTTGTAAATTATAATTTAATTTTTATTCATCTTTCAATTTTATTAAAAAATCATAACTTGATCAAAAAAATTAAAAAAAGTCATAATTATGTTAATTTCACCCATTGGGCCCATGCTCCACCCACATCATCCGACCCGTGTGGATGAGAGTAAAGAGGTTTGCGGGTGATGGGTAGAGTGGGTGGAATTATTTATTCACGAGACTGGGGATGGAATGGCTTCATTCAACCATAATCCGCCCCATTTCCACCCATAATAGGGACATGGGGATAGGAAGAGTACTCCCGCTCCGAACCCATCCTGTTGTCATCCCTAGTCAGACCTTACTAATCCACCACTCAATGACATCTCTTCTAGCAATGGAAAGAAACTCCAGGTACGACAGAAGAGCGGCATGATTCATAAAATATCTCCGATGCACCACTTTGCCTACCATATAGTTTACATGACGGAAGATATATATACAAAACAATCAATCAAAGTGGTATAAGAGTTGCAGGATGTTTGTAATAAGTATCTCAATCTCCTAATGACATTTTGATGTGTCCTAGCCTCCTTCACTAATGATCCAAGAGGAGGAAGAGGCCATGAGTGTATGGTTTATTGGATCGATGACTAGAGCTAAAGTCTAGGTGATTGCAAAAGCCACCACGACTATTGTTACTCGAGCTTTGGCATCTAAAACTAGTGTCCTTCCTTTTGTTGGTCTATGTGGTCGATGCATTATGCTCGAGCAACAAACACGATGCTTCCTAGGGCATTTCACGTTCTAGCCTGTCTAGCTATTTACATATTATTTGCATTGCATTAGATATTTACTTGTTGTGGCATATCTATTTTGGGACTATCATCAGATAGGCTTGCTATTCTTAGCCTTTCTTTTAATAATAAGAGGTATGGTCTTCCCTTGCATAGGAAGAGCAATCCATTAGCTTTAACGCTTCAAGTCCACCTTGATAAATTAATGGATTTTCCCACATTTGGTCGCGTTTTCAAACTGCGTACGATTTCTAGTTACGTAAAGTGCTGATAGGGGTTTCAATACTTTAGTGGATATGTTTTCCCCATGTGACTAATCATCACTACCCTTAAATTCGTTAACCTTATATATATTCACTGTAATGAATATTAGTTATTCGCGGGTTCTTTGTTTTATTACATTTGATGAGGTTATGTTTGTATAGCGGGGAACCCCATTAGTGTGTAGAGAATTATTTGTGTGTTAAATACTGAATCATAACTTTATGTTACATACAACTTGGTTCTTGACCATAATAGAGTCAGTTGATTAGTAAAGGTTACTTTGACTCATAGAACTAGTAATTTACATAAGATCAGGACAGAAACAATCATAGGCTGAAAAGAGAACTTGATGAAGAATCGATGATCAATTGTCCAAACTAAAGTGGATATTTGTAGATAAAACTATTTCTTAATTGTCATCTCAACTAACTTGTTATAGTTTAATAAAACAATTTATTTTGTTGTATTATTCTCAATCACCAAAACGACAGTTTCCTTATGTCAAAGTGGACATAGAGGTTGTCCTATAATCACCATAGGGAGATAGGATAACCTAGAACATTAAGTGTGAATTCAAATCCACTAACAACGAGTCGGAGTATGAAACAATAATTTTCAACCTAACCTTAGCTAGAGACATAGGAATCTAGGATCTAAAGGTACATTGCAATTCCTTTATAGTGATGAATGGTACCATGCGCATTCATAGCAAAGGATTCCCACATGATGACCTATGTAGAAATCGTCAAAGAATTAGCACATGCTTTTAGGAATCTCGACATAAAGTAGATTCCTCAATAGGAAAATGCCCAAATAAATGTCTTGGCCAACTTCGCATCCTCCATCGGTGGTGTTTTAGTCCATATCATGACTTCCCCCATCACAGAATCACCACCCTCAAGGGATAAACCATCATAATTGAAAGCCCTCTAAGTGGACTAAGCTCTCCATTCGGAAGAAGTCTTGCTAAAAATCCCCAGCACAACCCCTTCGAATTCCTAGATCTGACTATACTTCAATTGCCTCTAGGAAAATGGATCCCATATCATGAGCAGGGACATGCTTTTACCCTGAAAATATGGGATTCCTAAGGAAATCATCTACGATAATGGATCCGACCATACTTCCATTGGCTTTAAGATAAAGGATCCCAAATCATCGGTGGGGATGGACAGGCTTCTGCTTCTCACTATCATTCCATGACCTTTCATGAGATGGGGAATGGGTATCGTCAAGATAAGCAAGTCATCTTCTTCATCATACGGAACATCATCTTTTGATATGGGATTCCCAAGGAAATCGTCTACGATAATGGATCCTACATAATTGGTAAGGACATGAGAGAATTCTACCAAGACCAGTGCATAGAGTTAATCACCTCAATACCCCATTATTTTCAATCCAACGGGTAGGGGAATAGGGTTTCTCGACTACAAAAGGGAGTCAGGATCGTTCCACTGGAGAGAGGACAACCTTTCTGAAGTAGTTGCTTTCTCGGGTAATAGGTAGCAAGAATGGTGATGAAAGGATTGGTATAGGTGTTGATGGGGGTAACTTGCTTCACACACACTTTCACGGCTCAAACAAAGGTAAAATTAATAGGAAAAAGGCTTCCAAAGCTAGGGATTACCACAACTATAAACACATGTGTAAGCCAATAAAGCACATAAAAGATCATGCTTTTATCATCAAACCGTTGACTTTCGTCGATCGACAAGTAAATCAATCAACTCGCATTAAATCAACCTACTTAAGAGACGACTTTCGCATACTCAACAAATAGATAATAGAGACTTTCACATAAAAACCTATTTGTTTCTACCTTTTCTTAATTAGAGTTTAATCAACTCTCATAAATTAATCCTAATTACTATCCGGTTTACAACAAATCCGCTTTTGCTTCATAATTGCAAACAAGAATTCCATAGACTTTCATCCAAGGGTAAGCACATAGGTAGATGATGATAAAAACATAAAACAATATCATAAAATTATCAATTCCATACACATGTCTATAGTTGGGTTCTCCCTCACCCTATAAGGAAAGGAAACTACTCACTATTCATGATAGTAAATATAAATAAATTTATAAAGGAAAGAAAACACCTTGAGAAATCTCTAAAATTGTAGCTGAACGTCGCTAAACGGCCTCTCTCTCTCTCTCTCTCTCTCTCTCTTCGATGGGTGGTGGATGAGATGATTGGATGATGTGAAATGGCTGGTCCTAGGCCTCTATTTATAGATGAGAAATCCCTAGAACCGCCACTCTTAATGCGCAAGAAAAGCCCAATGGACCGCATGAAAAAATCTGCGAAGATACGGAATCAGCGAGCGTGGCTCGCATCGGTGGGTGCCGCTCTCGAATCCTCAGAAAATACAGAATCTGCTGGCATCCGCTGGGTCTCGTTGGCAGCGGATTAGGCCAAATCGGGTTCCGCTGGCTCAGTGTGCTCGGATGTGCTCGGACATGTTGCTCGTGGACCGATCAGCTGGTAGCGGATGGCCTTTCGCTTGCAGCGGATCCTGCTTTTTCAACTCTTTTAGCTCTGTCTTGTAATGCACTTTTCGGAGTCCTCTATTGTCTGATTGATGCATATAAATATGCATTGGAAAGCTCTTTTTGAGGACTACAAATTTCATGAAAAGGTCAGAACTTGATTCAAAGTGTAAAAAATGTGAAAAGAAAGAGTTTCTCCAGCTGCTCTAGCTCGTCAACTTTGTTTGCTTCCGCTTCCACTTCTTTAGCTTTTTCCACATCTTGTTGACCTTCCTTTAATCTTTCCAATGTGTCAAATCTCCTATAAATGGCTCCAAAATCCTATAAAATGCAAAACACACTTGTGTAGACATCTATATCGAAAACCATACGAAAACCTACAAAAGCGGCTCGATTCTAACATAAATTCAATGCAAATGAACTTGAAATAAAGCTGTAAAACATGCTAAAAACGCGAAAACATGGAATCTAAAAATAAGTTTACAATCAACAATCTCAAGAAATGTCCGGTGAAAGCTAAAAGGAGTTGAGCAGGTGAACTTTTCATGGTACTTTGAGGGAGAACGTCAAGGCCAAGGTCAAGGTCCGAGTCTTTCATGAGGGAGATTGGGTTTTGAAGAAAGTCTTCTAAAACATCGAAGAAGCCAGTGAGGGGAAAATAGATCACGCATGAGAAAGGCCCTATAAAATTATGAAAGTTGTGAGATAAAGAGCCTACAAGCTAGAATCTCAGTCTGAAATCCCAATGCTTAGTAGCTAGAATGCAAAGCATTTGAAACAATATCATTTTTAGTAGCATTATCATTTTCCTTTCATTTATTTCTTGAGAACATATGACTAACTTGAGCATCAAAAACAAATAATAGGTCAATATGGTCGGAGACTCGTTGGATATGGAGAATGACAAAGGGATGTCGGTCGATTGTAAAGAGCTCTTGTCGGATCTAGAGAATACTTATTGAATAAGACTTGTTTTGAAGACTCATTATCGGATACGGAGAATACTCGTCGGAGAATACTTGTTTTGAAGACTCAGTAGAGAAAACTTGAATTTGAGAGAAAAGGACGAGGAGAGAGAAGGTAAAATAGGTAGACACTGGTAACGATTTGAGAAATGATCCAATTTATATCTCTAGGAGGCTAGAGTTTTCGGGATTAGACCTTGGAATTGTTTAATATTGAAAAAAAAAGAGAAGCAAATTTTGGTGTTGGGATGATTTGAATCTAATAGGGTTTATCTTATCTCCAGCAGTGCTACTTTGGTACTATTTGTCTCACCTTCCACTAGCGTATTTGGTTGAAGTGTTGATATCTTACTCTCTGCGGTTTCACTGACGACTGCTCTTCTATTTTGCTTCAGTCATCTATGATTCATCGACTTGTTGGTTTTTATTTTGGCTCTTTTATTGTCTTTGTCTGTGATGGTTTTCCGTCTGCCGATGTTACCTTTCGAAAATTAGGTATGTCTGATCTCGAATTTTTAATATATAAAAAAACATGGTTTATCTTTTGCGGTTTATTATATACTCCCTCCGTTCGGCAAAACTTGTCATTTTAGGGTGTTATTTTTGTTCAAAAAAACTTGTCATTGTAGGTATTTTGCCCTTCACTTTACAAAAATGCCCTTGATACGATTGATGGTTTGTTAGTTGTAGTTTTCGATAAAGTAAAAAAAGGAGGGTAATAATTGAGGGTAAATTAGTACATTTGTTAATTGCCTTAAAACTTGTGAAAGAAGCTAAATGACAAGTTTTGCCGAACGGATGGAGTATATATAATAAGATGTGGATAAAATATATTTTATTTAGATTTAGATTTATCCATTTAGGCTTTATTAATAGATTTATCCTAATAGGTTTAGAATTATTTAAGGCTATATAGTCTTCTATATGCATATCCAATTAGTGAGGGGGTGAAGCCCCAATCCGCATGGTCACGATCTAAATGCCTAGCGGTGGTTTCTTATAATCTCCTACATTGCATGCACATCCAATGAGTTGGGGGTGAACAATAAAGCTAGGGTCCAAGGGGCTAATGGTCATTTCGATGAAATGGTATACTATATTTCCTATTTCATAGGTTTATCATTTATCGGTTAGAATGTATGATACATCTCACTAGTACAAAATAACTTATTAAGAACGGTTTTTTATTGATAAGGATAGCGCTTATTGAGGTGTTAATAAAAGCGCTGAGAGCATGTTTAAGAGCGGTTTAAAAAAGCGTTGTAAAAACACAAGGATAGCGATTATTTATAGAAACCGCTTTCATCTTTTTTTTTTAATTTTTTAATTCAAAAAAGAACAGTACTTTTTTACAATAACTGTTGTCTATGGTAATATTTTTTTTACAAAAAATTATAGCTTTGCATATCGGTTATACTAGCACAATTATCACAAAACCACCGATTCAACATGGCAGTATGGCACTAGTCACCACTCACTAGCGCATCTTTACCACTTCCACCTCTAATCTCTAATGTCTGTAACCACAAACTTCCCTGTATCCTTCAAATTTTATCACATCTCCAAAGAGACACCACATTAGTACGTACTATTAAAATTCAACACATTCATAAACAAAAACACCTAAACAAAAACACCTGTATTAATGGTGTATGAGAAGAATTACAAATCAAATTATCTATAAAGTATACAAATTTACATAAAAACTGAATAAATTGAACCAATTGATGGCAGTACAGAAAAAATTGGACAATAAATTAAACAACAAATTGAACAACAAACTGAACAACAAACTGAACGAATTGATGAAAATACAGAAAAATTAACCTGAGAGAATCAATTGATGGTCGAAAAGTTCGAAATTAGTTAAGCTACAGAAAAAATCGAGAAAGCGGTCGAAGTAGAACGTAAAAGATCGAAGCAGCCTTTAAGGATGGAGATCGAATGAGTAGGACCTGGATAGGAGAACGTAGAAGATCAGAAGCGAAAGCGGCCTGATGGTTGTGCTTGAAGGTGCCCTTAAGGATGGAGATCGAAGGAGCAGGAACTGGGTGGCGTCAGAAAGAGAACGTACCGAAAGCGACCCTAGCTATCTTCTGGATTACGTCAAAAGAAGATCGAAATGGAAGAGGCTCAGTATACCGGAAGTGGTCTGGCTCAATGAAGTTAGAAGAGGAAGCAAATCAGTCCACCGGAACCAGCTTGGCTCGGTGACGTCGTAAGTAGAAGATGGAGGCCATGAAGATGGAAGATGGAGGCGGTGAAGATGGAAGATGATCTTGTAATCCTCAACTAGTTTAGGACAACTCCTCAGTAAAATCTCTTAGCGTGGATAAAGCCAAAACAATATTTAACCTATAGTTTACTAACTATAAACATTTGTAAATGTGATTTGTAAATGTGATTTGTAAATGTGATTGATCAATTTAGCCAAATACTCGATTAGAATTTAATTATAAAAATAAAAAATATTATTTATATAATTTCCTTTTCTTCTAAAAGAAAAATATAAGAAAAGATTAATCATTCTTATCTTATTAGGATACATGTATTTCAAACAAAAGAAATAAATAACCCCTTCTTTTGTTTTATAAGAAGTGGTTTTGTGCAATTTTTAAAGCACAAACGGCGGTGTTACACAAAGTATGATTTTATGAAGTTATTTTTTTTGGAATTTATAGGTTAACTATTTTTTGTTCACATAATAAAATGGCGGATTTGTGCAAATTTTTATAAATAATGGGTGGTTATGTATGTGCGATGTTCGATAAATAATGAGATGTTTTTACAAAATATGAAAAATATATAACAGATATTTTGTGTAATGCTAAAAAATAGTTGATTTTCTTCTAAAATTTTTGGAAACAATGGGTGATTTTTTGCTAAATTTTTGGCAGTAATGTGTGATTTTGTTAAAATGTTAAAATAAATGTGGTTTAATTTTTTTAATGTTAAAAGTAAAGGGATTTTTGTGGAAAAAATAAAGGGTGATTTTATTCAAAAAAAAAAGAGAAAATATATTGTAGTAAGTAAGAGAAAACATGAGAGAGAAAAAGGAGAGAGAAACTCTCAAATGAGAAAACCCTAAAGACACAATCCCCCGCTGCTGACCACGACATGGAGGCACAAACACCTCGATCAACTACAACTGACGCTGACCTCAAAATGGAAATCCTCACAAGTCATACGCCGAAGAAGAAGACGCAATTCAAAACCAGTCTACTCCTCCAAAGAATCCTAGCCCTCGACTTCGACACCGCCCTCAACTCGAAAGCTAGAAATCCAAGCATCGAAGGAAGATCGCTAAGGCACGAAGACAGAGATAGCCATATATGTTCATCTTTGCTAGCGGAGTTTTAAAAAAATCAGAAAATTGAGGCGAAATACCTCCAAGGCAAAAGGGGAAATCATTTGGAGAAAGTTTGGAGAAAGAGAAAAAAGAAATTAAGGAGGGATAGATTGAGGAGTAAATGGAAAGATTGGTTGTACAAGATCTCTCTAGATCCAGAATGGTTCATTTCAAGCCATGGATTTTCCATTGGAGGCTTCGGCATTGATGGTCGAGGGTGTGATCGGTCCTGCTTTCACCACAGTATCGTGCGCTGTCCAGCGTGGGGTCGTGGCGATCCTTTGTCGTCCAGTCGGTGATTCCTTTCTCGATCCCAGGTAGGGCTGTTATCTAAGCCGAACAAATCGGGCTCGCCTCGGAAAAGCTAAAGCTCGGCTCGTTCGTAAAGGTTAAACAAGCCAAGATTGAACATTGTTTTGGGCTCGAACCGAGCTCAAAGCCCGACATAAGAAAGTACAATAATACCCCTAGGGTTATAAGGGTTGGAGGGTTTAGTGTTAGGCGTGCGTGAAATTGTGACAGGGGCTTCTGTTCTTCAGGTCTTCACCCCGTCGGCCGCTTCTCTTCCCTCAGGGTTTGTTCAATCTCGGTCGGTGCAACCCCTTCCTTCCCTCAGGGCTCAGGTTGCGCCGACGCTGGGGAACCGACTCAGACTCCTTAGTAGTCAGCCCCAGGCGAGTATGTGACAAGTAAGCATCGTTCACTCGTTCTCCTCCTTACTCCCTCCTTGTTCAATTCGGTTGTTGTCACCTTGTCAGATATATTGTTGTCATCTTCCTCAATAGTTCCCCGACTCGCCGGTGAGGTCCCTCCTTGTTCATCTTCTTCCAGCCGGTAGAAACATAGAGGTTTTGTGGCTGTCAGATTTTATTCGGTTGAACAAAGTGAAAAGGGGTTCTGTTAGGTTTTTGGCTGTCAGATTTTTTCAACCAAACATTTAATTATTTTGTTCGAATGATGTATATAAGTATATAATTTTGTTCGATTGAAATTGAGAAGTAAATTGTAATTGAAATTAAGAAGTAAATTGAAAGTGAAATTGAGAAGTAAAGTGAAAAGGGGATTCTTTGTCACTGCCTCAAACGAGCAGCTGTCAACTGGGGTTGCTGCTTGTGCTGTCAATGGGCAAACCCTCCATTCTTTTATGTTGGTAATTTTTGCTAAATAAAAACATAGACTCCATCAACTTAATTGAAAAGTAAATTGAAAAGGGGTTCTATTATGTTGGTAAATTGAAATTTTTTTTGGGTATTATTTTGTCTAGATTTGTACTGTTTAATTAACTTTGATCCAAATTTTGTTTGGTATTCTTTTCAAATTTTATTTGGAACCGAGCTCGAATGAGCCGAACGAGCTTAGGCTCGTTCGTTCAGATTGTTCAAGCCTTAACAAGCCGAGCTCGAGCTTTCCCCAAGGCTCGCGAGCCGAGCTTGAGCGCCAAAAAAAGCTCGAATAATTTTTGGGCTCGAGCTCGGCTCGACTCATTTCCCGTTCGAGCCAAGCTTGAATATGTCAAGCTCGGCTCGTTCGGCTCGAATATTAGCCCTAATCTCAGGAGTATCTATGATTATCGTGAACCCAAGTAGTTTCTCACCCTCTATTTTCTCTCTTGCGATGCTAAGCCCTAGACTACTTTCTGTTTGCTGCTTGACTGAAACCAAAGGTTTAAGATCCATCTTTTACTTTTTCTATACTCTAAAATAATTGTATAAAAAAAATGTCCGTGAACTCTAAGATTTCTCTTATTTCTTCCTTCTCAAAGGGATGGAGGGAGCTGATTTGAGACCCATTGATAAACCGAGTTATCCTGAGGAAAAGAAACAGTTAAATGCCAATTCGTTGATGTTAGCTTTTGCAACATCGTTGATACTTGTCTGGTTGTACAATTCGAACAAGGTACCCTTTTGCGAGTTTAAGAGAAAATCTAGAATCCAGTGGATTAGAAATAAAAAAAATTGGATACTTTTGTAATGTCTCAACAACTGAACATGAATGTATGAAAGAGTTGATGTAGTGGGATTTGTTTACCCTCTGATGTATCTGTTATGCTAGAGAAATTGACTTTATTGATGCTAAGATATGTGGAACTTGTGAATTCCAAACCTTTGGTAATCATCTGTTGAACCCCGATTGCTGCTTCCTTCTCTTTGCCAAATTTAACTTTGTTGTGTATAAGCTGAAGTATTACAATCAACAAAAGGCTCTATCTGACAAGGAAATTTTTTTAGACCAAATTCAAAATAATGAACCTGTGAATATTAAATTAGATATGGAGGACAACGAACCCATGAACGATGCTATTCAAGATATGGTCAATATTTACCCTTTCAAGCCTTGTGAATCGTGTTATTTACCCGTGTGCTTGTTTTTTCTACTCTCTATTCCCCACTTTAGGTTCGGCTGTTTTAGATTGATGGTTTGCAGTGCTAGAGGGCCTCTTTTGGATTTTGAAATTCCGAAAAAATTCCATGACCCCAGGGACTTGCATCCCAAACTGAACAATAATGAAACTAAAAAAAAACAAGCAAACAAGAAACGAAAGATTTTTTTGACAAAGAAAAATATATACGGTATTCGATGAAAATTTGCATGTGGAATTATTGTGGTATTGGGAAAAGAAACCTTTGGACAAAAGTTAAAACTTTCTGTAAAATTAAAAACATCCAATTACTAGCTCTTTTGGAAACTAAGTCTGAGGTCTAGCCCCGGGTGTAAAGACTGAATTTATTCTATATTATTATATTATTATATTTGAGTAAATAAATTATTATCGGTAAAAATGTGGGAAAACCCGTCCTCGAGCGTAAGTTTGATTTTAAAGACATTCCGGCATCGTTTTGAGAATTTAGATTTTAACGGATTTAATTCCGCCTTCGAGCTCCGAGTTTGATAAAATTTATTTAATTCCATTATATTGAGATTTGTAATTTAAATTTTATTTAAAGTTGATTTAGTTGGAATTTGATAGAGACTGGATTAGCGGGTTTCGAATTTGAATATCGGGTATATTTTCCTTATTTTTTTTTATTTGGGACCACACACTGCTTTTCCCCTCTTTGTGTTCTTCTTCCCCCAAGTTGATCCCAATCTCAGCCCTCTCTCCCTTGTGCTGATCCATGTCAAGCCAAATTCCCCACACCTTCCTACCTCATATCCATTTTGGGTTAAACACCCACACACTCTCCTCCCCTTCCCCATCCTTGTATCCCCTTGTTTTGGCATTGAGACAAACTTTTGCTTCCCCCTTGCTGCACCTGAGCAACAACCCTCAAGCACTCACCTTGGCACATCCGAAACCAGCACCCCCAAATCCTCCCATGTGACCCATAAAATCATATTCCTTTTGACCCCTTTCATTACATACAAACACAAGAACCCAAAGGCTCCATTTTTCCACTTTGTTCTCGATTGTGCTAACACCATCACCACCTTCATTTCTGTCGTCGATCACAACACCCCCAGTCACTCCCTCCTCTGTCCTCCATACCCAGCAGCTCGAGCAAGAGCGACGTCCGAGCCGCAGCTGCAACCCCTCAGGAGCGGCCCTACCTCCCCTATGTTCCTCTGTTTCACTTCATGCCCGCGGTAAGGTCTCGTCCTCCTCTTCCTTGCTTCAATCGGTGTAAACTTCACCCTTAACTCCCCCTCTTTCTTCCTGGGATGAAACCGTTTGATTCCGACCGTGGCGAAGCCAAGGCGCGCCTCCGACGATGATTTCCGACGACGACCTCGAGACCATCGGGCAAGCTGTCTCTCTAGCCCTTTTCCGCGTCCCAGGCCAAGACGGCGTGGACTGCCTTCAACCGAGCCATTTACTGGGATAAAACATGTATTTATCGAGACTCATTTACTCGAACATATTCTCGCTTTAGCACAATTAACACATAACAATACTCATTTGCAAAATCATCAATAATAGTTAATCTGAGGAGTACGAAATAGGTGGGCATGCTATAGATTCTTGTCACAAGATGAATGATAAGCATCGAGGCATCATCGGCTAGCATGTTAAAGAGCACATCTTATGAGGCATTCGTATAAAGAAGAGTCGACCACACTATCATGGACCTAATCCAAGAGAAGCAACAATCATATAGACTCATATCACGTGATTCATGTTACACGGTTGAGATGTCGATTGGTTGAGATTATCATGATTGATGTTGAGATTGCCATATGAGAAGTGGTTGATGATGTGATGAGTCGATGAGTTGATTATTTATGTGCATATTGAGTTGAAGATGATGATAAAATGATCTTGGAACCTAGGGAGAGAATATGGGGTTAGCCCTTAGAGGTGGATGATTCCACCTCGTACCTTCTGAATTTGATTGATTGGGTTGCGAGAAGCTGATTTGGTTTTTGGGAGATTTTGTAGAGATCTTGATTTGAAAGGAATTGACTTGTTTTGGTGTAAAGTTGCTTGATTAAACATCGGATTTGAAAATTTTGAGCGATTTTGAAAATGGCCAACTTGGGGTTTTAAAGAAGTCGAGATTTTAAATGATTTAGATGACAATCCTTTCACTTACAAACGCTTTGAGGATTTACGAACTGGATTTACATTATGACGTCTCACGAAGTAGATACAAGCATTGTATAGGGGCGCTTATAGATTGCTTGCTAAGACCTAGTCGGACGCTATAATGCTTTCAGAGTTGTGACACTTCCGAAAAGTCGAAGCATGGATGTGATAGGGGCGCTTATTACACACTCGACAAGGCCCATTTGGAGATGTCACGACTGTGACCAGGATGTTGTGAGAATCTCGGAAGACGCAACCGAGACGATTACAAGATCCTTGGACATGGTCCTCGGACTCACCGATTTCAAACTTCTTCCCATCGCCTTAAAATGATTTTAGTCTCGGGGACGAGACTTGTTTTTAGAGGTGGATAAATGTAAAGACTGAATTTATTCTATATTATTATATTATTATATTTGAGTAAATAAATTATTATCGGTAAAAATGTGGGAAAACCCGTCCTTGAGTGTAAGTTTGATTTTAAAGACATTCCGGCATCGTTTTGAGAATTTAGATTTTAACGGATTTAATTCCGCCTTCGAGCTCCGATTTTGATAAAATTTATTTAATTCCATTATATTGAGATTTGTAATTTAAATTTTATTTAAAGTTGATTTAGTCGGAATTTGATAGAGTCTGGATTAGCGGGTTTCGAATTTGAATATCGGGTATATTTTCCTTGTTTTTTTTATTTGGGACCACACACTGCTTTTCCCCTCTTTGTGTTCTTCTTCCCCTAAGTTGATCCCAATCTCAGCCCTCTCTCCCTTGTGCTGATCCATGTCAAGCCAAATTCCCCATACCTTCTTACCCATCTTCCTCATATCCATTTTGGGTTAAACACCCACACACTCTCCTCCCGTTCCCCATCCTTGTATCCCCTTGTTTTGGCATTGAGACAAACTTTTGCTTCCCCCTTGCTGCACCTGAGAAACAGCCCTCAAGCACTCACCTTGGCACATCCGAAACCAGCACCCCCAAATCCTCCCATGTGACCCATAAAATCAGATTCCTTTTGACCCCTTTCATTACATACAAACACAAGAACCCAAAGGCTCCATTTTTCCACTTTGTTCTCGATTGTGCTAACACCATCACCCCCTTCATTTCCGTCGTCGATCACAGCACCCCCAGTCACTCCCTCCTCCGTCCTCCATACCCAGCAGCTCGAGCAAGAGCGACGTCCGAACCGCAGCTGCAACCCCTCAGGAGCGGCCCTACCTCCCCTCTGTTCCTCTGTTTCACTTCATGCCCGCGGTAAGGTCTCGTCCTCCTCTACCTTGCTTCAATCGGTCTAAACTTCACCCTTAACTCCCCCTCTTTCTTCCTGGGATGAAACCGTTTGATTCCGACCGTGGCGAAGCCAAGGCGTGCCTCCGACGATGATTTCCGACGACGACCTCGAGAACATCGGGCAAGCTATCTCTCTAGCCCTTTTCCGCGTCCCAGGCCAAGACGGCGTGGACCGCCTTCAACCAAGCCAGATCGAGCTCCGATTACCTTTTTCCGGTGAAATCAACCTCCCTCGGTGAGCCTCCGTATCCCCTTCTTTCCTTCTGCGTTTATGTTCTTTCGTATGGGTGTCGGGGTGGGACGTCGGTAAGGTGGCCGGAGCAATTACCCGTCGCCGGCGAGCTCCGAGCTCTCTCCTCCTCCATTTTTCTGAAGCCCAGCGGCAACAGAAACCTTCTCCCCTGTTCTTCTGCTACTGCCGACTGGGGAGGAAGGAGGTAGGAGGTGGGCCCCTCATAGCCACATCAGCGCCGAGTCAGCGCATGGGCCCCCTCCCCTTTTATTCTTTCTGATTTCTGGGCTAATAGTATGGGTCGGGACCTTCTTTTCTTTAGGTTCGCTGGGCTCGACTTTGGATCTGAAATTTCGGGTTTGGGCTGTTGGGTTTGGATTTGGGTGGTTATTGTTATTTTGTATATGTTATTAAAAGTTATGTGTTATGTTATTAATATATATATATATATATATATATATATATATATATATATATATGTTATACTATATGTTATTTCTAATTTTGGATATGTATATATGAATATTCTGGAATTTTATATATATATATATTTATATACATATATTTGTAAAAGGTTTTAAAAGTGATAGTTATTGTTATGGAGTTATATATATATATATATATATATATATATATATATATATATATATATATATATATATATATATATATATATATATATATATATATATATATATATATATATATATATATTTTAGATTGTTTTGAGCTTATATGGATAGTAAGTGTAAATTATTTGAATATTATTATTCTTTTGGGATTTGGTTATAATTATAATTTCTAGAAATTAATCGTTATATATATATTATTTATTGTTTTAAAATAATATTGATTGAATTATTTAATTGATGCATTTCATGAGGATTTAAATATGAGAGTGGGGAATTTTAAATTGCGTTGTTGGTTTTGATTTATAAGTATTATTTGGGAGCTTAGAATTATTTTGATGATTTAGTATTGAGAATTATTTATATACTGTTTTTGAACTAGGAAACATGCCGGAATGATTTCTATAATGTGCTTTGGAGAGAGTTGGTTTTAAAGTTAAATGTTTTATGTCGGAATTGGGCCAAGTATGATTTGAGGGAGTATTTTGAATATGAGTTGACTTAATTTGGGATTTATGAGTTTGAAAATATGGTTGGTATGATTTTATCAATGGGTTTAATTGAAGAATGATTTTGGTCGATTTGATCGTATCGGGAAGATTTTGGAAAACGGTTTTACTATCGGTCGGTTTTGAGAATGTTGAGAACTTGGGTTCGTGTGTATGAATGTTGGTCTGGTATCTTATGGAAATGGCTTGATGATAGGTGTGTATTGCTTTTGGATTACTTTGGACTTGCATTTGGGCCCTTGCTTGTGTTATCTTGCTGTTCTGCATCAACAGGTAAGTATCCTACGGGACTTACTTAGTAACCTGGACCTCCTGCCTGATGTGTCATGTAATGTGTAGTTTTGTTGCATATTAAAGCATGCCATGTAGTATCATGCTAGGATTGCATTGAACTGAGCATGTGTTTACTTTGTGTGTTTGAAACAGAACGGCCCTTATCTGTGATAGTCCTAGAGTCTTTGCTAGGGTCATAGGGTAGCCCAGCCCCATCGGGTGCCCTGAGTCTTTCGAGTCGATATGAGCATGATGATAGCCCAGTACCATCGGGCATGTTTAATTTATATTTAATTTATGTTATGATGATGATACCGTGGGTGAGTGCACCACCACGACGATATGCTATGCTATAGCAACGAACTGGCCAGTCTCTGCACTAACGGGAAGGGGTGCAAAGGTAGGAGAGGGATATGCCACTTGGCATTGTCTTGGGCCCTTTACAGTTCTTTTCCGCATATTATATATACTAGGGGCATGATAGTGTGATTTAAATCTTGTACCGCATTAGTCATCTTTTATTTAGGAATAGGCATGTTATGTGGCCTCAGCGCGGTCAGAGGACCCGCAGGCGATCACCAGACCTGACTTCGTGGATAGTGTTAGGTACCGCTCTTGTTGCTCCATGCTTCTGTGACTGGGAAATCTTTTAGCGAATCGAAGAATCCGGCTAATATATTCTAACTTGACAAACGGAAATCACCCACTTTGTTTTGGTTTTGACCCGGCTCTGCCGTGGCTTTTGTATCTAAACCGTACTTCCGCTTTACTTTCGTTTAAATTGTATTTATGAAACTTCGACTGATTAGAGGTTTAAAACCTCGACCCGTACCTGAATTGCAATATCCGAATGAAGGTATCCGACATTCGAAACGTATCCCGAATATTTATATCCGGGCCGTTACAAAGGGAGGCGGTTTGGCTGAAGGCGGGTTTTGATTCAATTTGCTGGACTCCTATGCAGGGTAGGGTGGGGGGAATCAATATGCTTTGGAAAGACTACCAATTGGCTAGTAGGAAAATATCGATCCTCAAAAAAGATGAACGGTTTACATCCGTTCTCCTTGAAGATAATAACATCGGCACTAAATGTTTTTGTTGTTTTGTCTATGCACCAGCACAAGAAAATGAGAAAACAGAGATCTGACAAAGATTAATGGACTGTATTTAGAAGATCGACCTACCAGTTCTGGTTATAGGAGACCTTAACGAGATGTAAACTGCTTCAAAAAAAATGGGGTGGTCCTCACCCAAACCCATCCAGATTTAAGAGACTACTTGACTTCAAGGACCAATGTGATCTTATCGATGTACCGACGATGGAGAATTTCACTTGGAGAAGAAATAAATCCGATAGTGATACAAATAATATTTACGAGAAACTTGATAGGACCCTGGTTCAGGATGAAATCATGTAATGGTTTCTGAACATTGCTACGAAACACTATGCTTTATCCTCTTCACATCAATGCCCAATCTCTATTGAACTAAGGACCACCCAATCTAAAAAGGCTCGACCCTTCAAATTCGAGAACATGTGGACCTAAAGAAAATATTATCGAAACATTGTCGTACAAGCCTGGAGGATGCAATACCGTGGATCCCACATGTTCCAAGTAAAAAAGAAAACCCAAGAACTTAAAAGACTAACGAAAGAGTGGAATAAGTTGACTTTCGGGAACATCTTCAGACAACTCAAGGAAATAGAAGAAAAATTGATTAATCTACAAAAAGGAATCATATGACCTCTCTCTAGGATCTCTTCGAGCCTCTAAGGGAGACTGACAAATAACAAGAATAAACTACTACAATTCCACAAATTATACTAGAGTCAAAAGGCGAAGACAAAGCACCTAAAACTCTCGGACACGAGTCAAGGTCGAGCCACTCATGCGGGCCTTGAAGACCTCGCTGAGGACATATAATATGCCAATACCTAAATAAAGGATGCTCTAATGTAGTGCGGAAATATTAAACACACAAACATGCTAACAGTTTATATATATACAGAAAGTGATTAAATGGGATCCCGCACAGAATGCCAAGTGGCATATCCCTCTCCTACTCCCGCACCCATGCTCGTTAGTGCAGGAACCGGCCGCGTTTTCTACTCCCGCACCCATGATCGTTAGTGCAGGAACCGGTCGCGTTCAATACCATAACATCATCAATCGCATCAATAGTCATGCTCGTCAATTTAACAGTCTGACTCGATGAGGACAAAGCCCGATGGGACTGGACCGTCCTATGACCCTAGCAAATGACTCTAAGACTCACAATTTAACGGTCGTTCTACCATATGCAAAGAGAATATGAATGATCGAGTAATTTGTGCAACCTAAGCATGATACTACATGAATATGCAGGATGCAACACCTACACACTATATGACACATCAGGCATGAGGTTCTAACTTGAGTAAGCCCCGGAGGACTTACCTGGAGGTGCAGAGCAGCAAAGTAAGGCAGCAGATGTAAGCAATCCAATAGATCAGAGATCACCTAGAAATTCAATATATAACATAATAAGTCTAAGTCTAACTTACACAAAGCATATCAAATAACACACATAAGATCCACATAAAACATATATAAGTTAACCATCCTATCATCATCAACATTAATGTCTCAATTCAATTTCTCATCTCGTTTCCACAACTTGGGCATATTCTCATCATCACATCTTATTTATATCAACATCATCATCATCATCATCATCGTCATCATTATTATCATCACAATTCCATTCTCATTTTCATAAATCATCTCGGATTTCCAACGTCTCAAATCATGCTTTTAACTCATATATACATATATTTCATGTCATAACTCACATAAATGCTCATGTAATTGATGTACACATTTGCACCTTCTTTTATTGCATCTTTTGACTTCGTATTTCGTTCGATTTCCAAAGAAAAGGTTCAAAAGAATATAAACTTGTGTAAGAATAGGGCTAAAATGCAAGAAATAGAGTTTGCACATGTTTTGAGCTAACCATGCAGGAATTTGAGCGAAAACGGAGTCAAAACGGAGAAGCCAAGTGAAGCTGAGCAGAGGTAGATATCGACCCCAGACCCAGATATCGACCTCTGAGGTAGATATCGACCTTCAACATAGATATCGACCTCAACGAGTAAAGCTGAGAAGAGGTAGATATCGACCTTAGACCCAGATATCGACCCCCAGTGTCGATATCGACCCCCATATCGACCTCCACATAGAAATCGACCAGAGCTGAACAAGTCGAGCAGGAACAGAGACCTCGATATCGACCTCTGGTGTCGATATCGACCCCTTATCTCGACAGAAGATAGACTCGATTTCGAATGCGGATTGGAACTATATCTTCAATGAGGCACGGAATTATCTCATACTTTCAAGATAGATGGCAGCTGAAGTTTATTTATCTTTTACCTTTAAGTTCCTTTAAGTTTTATCAAAATAAAAGACCTATCCTAATTGTTCGGATAGAGTTATTAGTTAGATAGGAGTTACAATCCTTGGATAGCGAGGATTAGTAGCCTATAAATAAAGCCCTAGGGCTGATTTGTTAGATCATCCAAGAATCCAATCATAGAACAAGACATAGACAATAGAGTTAGAGAGAAGTTTTAGGGTTTGACGTTTGCGAAAGTTGACGTTGATTTGTAAAGCTTCGAAGTTTAGTTTAATGCAAGTTTCTTCCTTTCAATTGATGATGAATCCCATGATGAGAAGCGAGTAGTTCCCCAAAGCTCTTAGGGTCGGGGTGAGCCCGACGTTAGCCATGCGCGCTTGAGGTAAGTATTTGATGTTGATATCGTTGTGTCTATCTCTCCTCCTACGATTCTATGTTTAGTCCTAATCGAAAGAAAAGGGATTCATGCTAACAACTTGAGTTATAAACATAAAATTGGTAGAGACAATTAGGTTTATTCGAAAGAGTAATCCTAAGAGTTGGTGTACGGCGAAAGCTTGTCCCTCGGGTAAAATAGCGCAATTGTCCGTCTTATTTATTCTCATCGCATGCATTGGTTAACGTTGTGGTAAACCCTAATCCTAGGAGTTGCTTTTACATATTTTATATTCACCAAAACCCCTGCTTTATTTCTATTCATTGCTTCTCTCTCCACTCTAAAATCTTCGGCCTTTCTTTGCCGACAAAACCGCTAACCCACTGCAGGAAAGACATCGATATCGACAGCAGAGGTCGATATCGACCAAACTGATAGATCGACGGTTTTCTGAGTTGATCTCGAGACTCCCGGGAACTTCTGCAAACATCGATATCGACCACTTTGTGTCGAAATCGACCCCCTGTATCAACTGGCAGACTTCTGAGCCAGTCGATTTCGTGAACTAACCTCGATATCGACCCCCACCAGTCGATATCGACTACCGTTTTTGTTTCTGCAGGTTTTCTGTTGCAGACGACATCGACAGCCAAGGTCGACATCGAGGTCTGACATCGAGATCGAGGCTTCTGGTCGAGTAGAAAGGACGTGTCTTCAACGCTACTAGGATCCCGCTGACTCGCTTCCTCGTGGATCGAACCTGATTCCCTACTACTATAGCGGGGAGTCTTGAATTTATTTGAAGAGGCTAAGAGTTGTATTGGTTTATATTTTCTTATATATTTCGATTCAATTCTCCCTACGTCAAATTTTGGCGCCGTTGCCGGGGAGGCTATCAATCGCGCCCTAGTAGTTTATTTTCACGGTTCTTTTTAGTGTTGTTTTAGAGGTGTATGCGACGTACTGGTGACCAACCTGAATTTGAAGGACTAGACGAACCAGAACGCTTTCTCCACCTAAGATCTCGAGTCCAAAGAATCATGGCGGACAACGAGACCCAGGCACAACAAATTGAACGCTTAAGGAAGCAAGTAGAGGATTACGCTACCAGAGAAGCGGCACTAAGAGAGCGTGCTGACAGGGAAGAGGAAGCCAGGAGACGATATGAGATTCAAATCAACGCCCTCCCCCGGAATGCTAAGCAATACTTGCACCCATCGCTCACAGTGCCTGAATCGGCTATTCTAATCCCTACTTCTAATTTTGAAATTAAGCCAAACTTTTTAACTGAAATAAGAAGGCATCAATATGAAGGGAAACCTAACGAATGCCCTATGGCACATATATCAACCTTCTTAGACCTCTGTGATACAATTGCTGATGGACAAAGTCTTGAGTATGTTCAACTGAAAGCATTTCGCTGGTCTCTTACAGGAAAAGCATTGCAGTGGTTGGAAAGCTTAGCCCCAAGATCGCTCCGCACCTGGAATGAAGTCAAGGACGCGTTTCTCAACAAGTTCTTTCCTCCCTCTAAGACGGCGCTGATCCGACAGAAAATCACAGCTTTCAAACAAAAGCCTGGTGAGGCTCTGGCAACTGTTTGGGAGAGGTATAAGGACCTCCTACGATCATGCCCGACGCATGGCCAACCACCGTACGTCATCCAGGAGATCATATACAATGCTCTTGACGCTGCAACAAAGGAGAGGATCAACACATACACCGCCTATGGCTACCTTGAACTCGCTCCCCAAGAGGTTTGGGAAACCATTGAAAGGCTGGTGGAATTTGACAATACATATGGGACTCCTGAGGTTTCCGACGCACCATCATCGTCGAGGCCTGCCCCCTCTATGCCCTTATATGAACCCTCCAATGTAATCGATCCAGATGTGAAGGAGCAATTCCACAGAGATCAACTTAGAAAGCTCCAAAAGCAAGTAAGGTTCCTTTCAGCGAACCAAGATTGCATCGAATGAGGATCGCAGCGGCACACCACCATCGAGTGCCCACATGCCGAACAAGTACACCTAGCGGAGACTCACCAAGAGGCGCGCTACATGAGGGGTCCCAATCACCAATATTGGGGAGACCAAAGGTTCCATCAACCACAAAGGAACCAGGTCAACCCTAGGGACCCTCCGCCTTATAGAGCTCCTGGGCACCCGGAGAGAGACCAAAAGAAGGATGATCTTCAACTAGTACTGGATGAAATCAGGCGGAACCAAGCTAAGAACGATCAATCCAACAATGCTATCCACTCTCAACTCAATCACCTTACCACAAGGATTGGAGAGATGGACATTTGGAAGAAGAACGTAGAGACCCAACTGGGTCAATTGGCGGCACAAATCCCCAGACCGTCCGGAACACTCCCTGGGCAGCCCACCACAAATCCTAAGGGACAATCCGGGATGGGCCATGTCGCAGCCATACAATTAAGGAGTGGCACCAAAATACAAAAGCCACGGACGGAAACGGAGGAGAAAGCAACAGATCCAGTCGACATCGACAGACCAGTCGACCCAGAGGTCGAAATCGACCCCCATGTCGACCCCCTGGTCGATGTCGATGACACTGCAGAGCCATCAGTGCCTCAACAGAGGTCGAAATCGACCATTCCAGTCGATATCGACCACATTCCAGTCGATGTCGATGTTCAACAGGCCCCTCCGACCATCGTTTTGGCCCCTCCACCAAAGAAGACGTTGCCATTCCCTTCCAAAGCATTGGAGGATCCCACCAAAGGCAAGTTTAGGCGCTTCATAAAGATACTTCAAGGACTCAACATTACTATCCCTCTTACTGAAGCCCTAAGCGAGATGCCCGCCTATGTGCGATTCCTCAAAGACATCCTGAGCAAGAAGAGGTCCATGGCAGAGATCGCAGAGGAGTGCTCAAAGATGGACTTCCCAGAGAAGAAGAGTGATCCAGGGAAGTTTGCAATCACCGTGGGACTTGGCCAACATCGCTATAAAGCCCTATGTGACCTAGGGGCAAGTGTAAGTCTCATGCCTCTCTCTATTTGGCAAAAGGTGAACATTGGTGCCCTTGAACCTGTGGACATGAAGCTTTATATGGCTGACAACTCATTCGTCAGACCCACAGGTATAGTTGACGACGTTCCGGTAAAGGTAGGTAAGTTCTTTGTGCCTACTGATTTCATTGTATTGGAGATGCCTGAAGATCCTGTAGTGCCTATTATACTTGGTAGGCCATTCTTAGCTACTGCAGATGCCAATATCAATGTACGTCGAGGATTACTAACCTTTACTATAGGGAACGAAGTGATAGAATTCTCTTTCAACCCAACCATGAGCGAAACAAAGCACCTGGAGCAAGTAGTCCTCTCGCCGGCCAAAGAAAAGCTTAGAAAATTCTTGTTGGCGAGGACGGAAACAGCAAGCAGGGTCGACATCGACTGGAACCAGTCGATATCGACTAAAAACATCGAAATCGACCCCCCTTGGTCGAAATCGAGAATGCCAGATCGCTGCCAGGAGCTTAAGTATGGGGTCACGGAGGTCGATATCGACCCCCACATGTCGGTATCGACCATAGCACTCGAAATCGACCCTCCTTGGTCGAAATCGACCACCCCTCAGCCCGAAGATTTCTGTTTTGGGCCCAAACAGGTAAGCCCAGGTATGAATCTTAACCCTCCTCCGTCCATTATTGATAAATCAATTAAGCCGATTATTGATAGTTCTACTAAAGAGAGGGTCAAAGCTCCATGGTTTGCCTATATTGCTAAAGTTAGGTCAAGAAAGAGAAGAAAAGCGCCCAAAGAAGAACCTAACATCAAAGAAGCCTTGGTCGCCGAACTTAGATGCTATCAAAAGGACCTAGATGATCCAGGAGAAGGCTTAAGCTCAAAGGTTCCTTACAAAAAAGGGTCATGAAGCATTGACGGAGAAGTCGGCCTAGCGACTCAAAAATCTAGAGCATGTACATAAAACATTTAAATATCGCATAGATAGTTTTTAGGATTTAAATTTGTGGTTGTTTTGAACTTTTAAAACTGAGATAATTCGTGCTTTATCTATATTTCTAACAAGATTTCAGGTTATCAAGCAAAAGGAACGACGAAGAGGAAAAGAAGCTTCTGCAGAGGCAGTCGAAATCGACCAGGCCAGTCGAAATCGACCCCTCAGGGTCAAGCCACCTCGTGGAGTCGACATCGAGGACTCAGGAGCGAAAAAGAGAGGTCGATATCGACCATTATACTCGATATCGACCCCAATTAGGCAGCCCTTGTCTTCATCTTCTCCCTCGACTTCGACAGATGCAGTCGACATCGACCTCTGACCTAGATATCGACTTCTGGCATCGACCTCACCTGAAATCGACCTGAATCCGCAGGTTGCGCTGTGAGTTTCTCTCTACCCTTGTTCTTCTTTTTAATACAGTGAGGACACTGTATATTTTAAGTATGGGGTGGGGGAAAGACATGTCTTATGGTCATAACTTGGTTTCTTCTTCGCATTGCATACATGTTTAAATTTTTGTTCTTAGTTTTACTTTTATAAAAAGTCAAAAATCCAAAAAAAATAGAAAAATGTCAAAAATCAAAAAAATGCATGTTTATTTAAAGTTTATTTTTCTTTAATCCCTACTTAGATGTCCTATGATGAAAACTCAATAGCTGACTTGATCATGTAAACCCTATGGCATATTTGGATGGTTTAGCCTAAGTCTTTAAATTTTTATGTAGATTGTGAACTTGTGATGAAATTGAGCACATATGATCCTAGGCTAAAAAGCAAATCCAACAAAAATTGTCCTTGTGAGAATTTTGGCCTATAGGGAGAACATCAAAAATCCCTCCGCTTTCTTGAGTGAATTTACTCTTCCTATGCATCTCTAAATGTTGTGATAGTTATTCAAAACCAATGCATATATATGTTTATGTTTACGAGAATTAAATGATGGAGGCATCTTTTAAGCCAATTTTATCCTCTCTTTACCTACCCTGCATTATCCCTGCTTGAAGCCAGAACATTAGCCTGAGCCTGAATTGCAAACTCCACAAAATTATCCCTAGCCGAATTGAGCCTGACCCCCATTTGGGAATTGAGACTTAGATTGGTTGGACTAATGCCTTGTGGAAAGAATAGAGCACAATGTCTAGTTGTAAGCAAGGGAATTATAGGATGGTACATATTTACATTTTGTCATATCTTGTAAAAGGATGTTTTGGCTCACCATATAAATGCACATAGTTATTTCAATTCGAAAAAAAAAAATCCGAAAAAAAATATATGTATATATAGTGCATGAGCCAAAATCCTTAAGTTTTATTCATACGAATGTTATACTTTTGAGAGGTGTATTAGAACTTGAAAGAAGGGTTGATGGAATGCATCTTTAAGAGCATTATATTGAAGAGTTATGGTTTGGGTAATGCAAGTGTTGAGATTTAGGAGTCTTGATTCCCGAATTTGAAAAGCACCACATAGCCAAATAATTCCATACCCTTTATTTCATACCAAGCCCCATTACAACCCCGCCGAATGGAGTCTTCTATGAAGTCTTCCATTGAGCGAAAGTCCTCCTGATGATTCTTATTGCATTTTCATAATTGGTTGCGAAGTGGATTTTTATAAATTACAATGTTTATGAGATTGTATATGGAATTGAGTTGAGAGTTGATCTTCATAGCCTAAACACATGAGAGTTGAGTGCAAACACATTATCCCTGTGAGGTTGGATCAAAATTGCATATGCCTATGGATCACCAAAATATGTGCTATGACGTTAAATTCACTTGCTTTGCTTTGCTACCGCTTATGATGTTGCTTTTGATAAAGGCGAAGACTTGAAGGGTGTGTTGTAGGTGTTGGTTATTGCTTGGTTATTGCTTGAGGACAAGCAAGTCTAAGTATGGGGTGTTTTGATGTACACATTTGCACCTTCTTTTATTGCATCTTTTGACTTCGTATTTCGTTCGATTTCCAAAGAAAAGGTTCAAAAGAATAAAAACTTGTGTAAGAATAGGGCTAAAATGCAAGAAATAGAGTTTGCACATGTTTTGAGCTAACCATGCAGGAATTTGAGCGAAAACGGAGTCAAAACGGAGAAGCCAAATGAAGCTGAGCAGAGGTAGATATCGACCCCAGACCCAGATATCGACCTCTGAGGTAGATATCGACCTTCAACATAGATATCGACCTCAACGAGTAAAGCTGAGAAGAGGTAGATATCGACCTTAGACCCAGATATCGACCCCCAGTGTCGATATCGACCCCCATATCGACCTCCACATAGAAATCGACCAGAGCTGAACAAGTCGAGCAGGAACAGAGACCTCGATATCGACCTCTGGTGTCGATATCGACCCCTTATCTCGACAGAAGATAGACTCGATTTCGAATGCGGATTGGAACTATATCTTCAATGAGGCACGGAATTATCTCATACTTTCAAGATAGATGGCAGCTGAAGTTTATTTATCTTTTACCTTTAAGTTCCTTTAAGTTTTATCAAAATAAAAGACCTATCCTAATTGTTCGGATAGAGTTATTAGTTAGATAGGAGTTACAATCCTTGGATAGCGAGGATTAGTAGCCTATAAATAAAGCCCTAGGGCTGATTTGTTAGATCATCCAAGAATCCAATCATAGAACAAGACATAGACAATAGAGTTAGAGAGAAGTTTTAGGGTTTGACGTTTGCGAAAGTTGACGTTGATTTGTAAAGCTTCGAAGTTTAGTTTAATGCAAGTTTCTTCCTTTCAATTGATGATGAATCCCATGATGAGAAGCGAGTAGTTCCCCAAAGCTCTTAGGGTCGGGGTGAGCCCGACGTTAGCCATGCGCGCTTGAGGTAAGTATTTGATGTTGATATCGTTGTGTCTATCTCTCCTCCTACGATTCTATGTTTAGTCCTAATCGAAAGAAAAGGGATTCATGCTAACAACTTGAGTTATAAACATAAAATTGGTAGAGACAATTAGGTTTATTCGAAAGAGTAATCCTAAGAGTTGGTGTACGGCGAAAGCTTGTCCCTCGGGTAAAATAGCGCAATTGTCCGTCTTATTTATTCTCATCGCATGCATTGGTTAACGTTGTGGTAAACCCTAATCCTAGGAGTTGCTTTTACATATTTTATATTCACCAAAACCCCTGCTTTATTTCTATTCATTGCTTCTCTCTCCACTCTAAAATCTTCGGCCTTTCTTTGCCGACAAAACCGCTAACCCACTGCAGGAAAGACATCGATATCGACAGCAGAGGTCGATATCGACCAAACTGATAGATCGACGGTTTTTCTGAGTCGATCTCGAGACTCCCGGGAACTTCTGCAAACATCGATATCGACCACTTTGTGTCGAAATCGACCCCCTGTATCGACTGGCAGACTTCTGAGCCAGTCGATTTCGTGAACTAACCTCGATATCGACCCCCACCAGTCGATATCGACTACCGTTTTTGTTTCTGCAGGTTTTCTGTTGCAGATGACATCGACAGCCAAGGTCGACATCGAGGTCTGACATCGAGATCGAGGCTTCTGGTCGAGTAGAAAGGATGTGTCTTCAACGCTACTAGGATCCCGCTGACTCGCTTCCTCGTGGATCGAACCTGATTCCCTACTACTATAGCGGGGAGTCTTGAATTTATTTGAAGAGGCTAAGAGTTGTATTGGTTTATATTTTCTTATATATTTCGATTCAATTCTCCCTACGTCAGTAATTTCATTAATCAAATCATCACGTCAACTCAAGTAAATCAATTCAAAGTTTCTCAAAAGCCCTTAAATTTCCAAGAAGTCAATTTAATGGTCAAATAATTCTTTTAAAATCATACTTAGCCAAATCCCGATATTAAACATTTGAATCCTTAAACCAATTTTCCAAAATTATATTATCATTAAAATAATCCCGACATATTCCTTTCTCAAAAATCATTATCTAATTAAATTCCGAAACTTAAGAAATATTTTAAACAACCCATATTATTAAAATAATTCCGGCATATCGGTTTTAAAATAATAAATCCATTTGAGAAAACATTTCTCAAAATACAAGTCAAGTATCCCTATCGAAAATATTAACTATGATTTCAACATCCTTTAAGACATTTTGGGAAACCTTAAACCTCCTTAAACAATATATATAAAAATTAAATAAACACTCAAATAAATCATATTTTAAATAACTTATAATAAATAATTAAATAATTAACTAATAAATAAAATAGAATAAAATAATAATAATTAAATAATAATTTAAATATAACGATTATATAATATATAAAATAAGTTAACAAACTTTCAACCACAATCAAATCCGGTCTAGAAGAAACCAAAAAAAAGGCCCAAATACATAGCCCAACCCGGATCAAAACCAGCCCAAAACTCAGCCCAGCCCGCCTGATTTGCCCTAACCCAAACCGGACCAACTTAAAAAAAATGAGAAGTGAACCGGAAAAAAAAAAGAAAAAGGGAACCGGACCGAACCCGTCTTCAACCTCCCCCTGTTCGCGCCTGCATTCACGCTCGAACAGTCTCCCCCCTCACCCCCGCTCTGTCCTCGCTCGCACCCACTCGTCCCCGCCCTTGCTCGCCCATCCGATCACTCCCCCGATTGTCCCCGACCTATCCGGTCCTCGTTCTCGAGCTCCCTCCGCTCACAATCTCGCTCGCTCTCACTCACGTTCAACCCCGCTCCCCACACATCTCCTCCGGGTCAAGAATACAAGGTGACGAGGTGGCTAAGATCAGGAAAGAATGACACTAGAAGGAGGAATGCTCACCGAGGGAGGTCGACTCGATTGGCTTCGTCGGGCCCATTCGCAGGCTCGATTCGCGCTCGCAAGTGCTTCGGAAGGTGGCGTCGAGGGCTCGTTGGCGGCCAGTTGTGGTGGGGAGAAGCCTCCAATGGCGTTGGAGGGTGCAGTGACTTCCGTCGGAGGAAACAGAGCCGGCGGCGTTGATGATGATCCACTGGCGGCTTGGACATCGGAGGAGATGAGGTGGTTGCTGTCGCTTGGAGCTTGGCATCGACTTTCTCAACTCGATTTCTGGAAAACAGAGGGAGCTTGAGAGGGTGTGTGGTGGTATCGAGTACATGGAATGCAGGAACCGGAGGGGCGAGGTGGAAGGAGAATGAAAGGAAAGATGAAGGAATGGTAATGATGGTGAAGTGAATGGTGAGGTGAGGGAGGGGTGTCTCGGCTTCAGGGTAAGGTAGGAGGGAGTGGGTGTGTGAGTTGAGTGTTGAATTGGGTAAAAGATGTCAAAATTAATACCCGAAAATAGATTCTGAAATCCGCTTTCCGACCTTATCCCGAAACGATTAAAATCAATTTAAAATAAACTTTTAAATCCGATTTAGATAATGAAACCCGAAAATATTTCTAAGCCTTAAAATAATAGAGCGAAATGAACTCATTTCAAATCAAATATCAAGTTCATGTCGGAATTCATTTCGAAAGAACAAAAATAAAATCGTTTGCTCGATAACAGAAATTTTTAATAATTTTCGAATCCTTGGGAAATAAATCGAAACTAAATCAATATTAAACCAAAAATTAAATCTTAATTTAGAAAATAATATTTTAAAATCCCGAGTCTTTTCATCATCCACCTCTAAAAACAAGTCTCATCCCCGAGACTAAAATTACTTCAAAGTAAGAGGAGGAAGTTTAAAAATGCGAGTTCAAGGACCTTGCCCAATGATCTTGCAATCATCTCGGTTGCGTCTTCCGGGATTCTCACAACATCCTAGTCAAGGTTGTGATATCTCCATTTGGTCTTGACAAGTATGCAATAAGCGCCCCTATCACATCCTCGCTTCGACTTTTCGGAAGTACCACAACTCTAAAAGTTCTACAATATCATCACTAGGTGTTAGCAAGCACGCTACAAGCACCCCCATAAAATGCTTGTATCCACTTCGTGAAGTATCATAGATTGACCCGGGACTTGGAAGTTTCAAAAGTGTTTCACAATTGGAAAAGATTTGCCTCAAAATCGTTGAAATTCTCGATTGTGTTCAGTCTTTCAAAATCCAAGTTAGTCCTTTTTATCACCGTTGTAAATCTTTCAAATCCGACGTTAGTCAAGCAGTTTTAGAACATCAGGAGGTGGAGTCATCCACCTCTAAGGGCTAATCCCATATTCCACTTCCTAGGTTCATTTCCCATAATCAGTCTCAATCAATCAACCTCGAGATATTATCATAATCAACATTTAAGCAACTCAAGATATCATATATCAACATAAACAAAGTCAGTCCATCCAGATTTATCATACCAATAACCATAACAAGAATATCAGCCTACTAGATCCTAACTATCAAAACCAATCATCATCCATCGGAGTGTCATCATAGCATAATTCATCATAACAGGGATGTCATTCTATCAAAAGGGTAACATATCAACAAATCAAATCTCATCTTCAACATATCATAAAAATCAAAGAAATATGTACATTATTACTAGTCAGAACAGGACACAGCCATCATACTCACACATCGCCATCAAGCTCCCGAAGCTAAGGTCAAGTCTAAGTTAGGTCTACCAACTCAATTCAGGTCAAAATCTCAAAATATAAAATTATCTCGCTTCTCTTAAACCAGAACCCATGGATGTTCTCATCAATTATATGTATACTAGTCCAAAGATCAAGCCTATCCCAAATTCATCCAACATATTCCACAAGCTTAGGTCAAAGAGTCCTCTAAGGATCAATCCACTCAAGATCCCAAGGTCTCAAATCCGACTTCCTATCTAACCACTCAAAGCTCATGCGTCGGAACTCACAACTCTCCAAGAAATCATAAATCGATCCCAATACTCCAACTCTCATCAAAACCTCTATCAAGCGCGCGAACAATCTAGGTGTTTCCTTCCAAATTCATTCATTTCACCTACATCCTCACGAGTTCATCCGATCGATATCTCTACGAGAGAAATCTCAATTGCTCCTGTACCCTTACCCTACTTCCCATACCAACAAGCACACCCATTGCTAATCTACCTCTAAAGAACCAACTCCTATTGACAACCTCATATAATGGCATCACTACATCCTATATCCTCAATATGTTTCAAGCAAAGGTTCATCTCCTAAGCTATTTACGCATCCCAAACAACATAAACACCTCACTCAGCTATGTCAGAAAGTCCTATAAGTAGTCAATCGTCTGCATTCGCCAGATTCTAAGTTAGAGAGCCTACTAGTGCTAAACCCGTAACACCACCCATCCAGTCTCCTCAATTGCACCTATACCCAAGTGGTCAACAACATGTCTTACTCATCTAACTCACCAAAATATCCCCAAACCGAATCGTATCTCTACATTTCCCAAAAGGTCATAGAAATTTCACTCATTTACAGCACCAATTACCATTCAAAGTCCCACTATAGCTGTTAAGGAGGTAAGTCGAGTACAAATAATAAAGATGTAAATGTAAACCGACTCCTAGCCTACACAAATAATTACAAGACTTCCTCCCGTTGTAGTGGAAGGGTAGTCAGGATCGATCCACGAGGAGGCGTGTCAGCGGGATCCTAGTAGCTTTGGAAATCTCACGTCTGCGTCAACCAGAAGCCTCGATTTCAACCTTGGAGCTCGATGTCAACCTCGGTTGTCGATGTTCTCTGCAACAGAAGACCTGTAGAGACAAAAACAAGTGGTCGATATCGACTGGAAAGGGTCGATATCGATGTCAATCCACGAAATCGACTGGCTCAGAAGACTGTTAGTCGATACTGAAGGGTCGATATCGACGTCTGGTGTCGATATCGATGTTCAGCACCCTCCGCAGTGATGATCGTCGTCGACTCAGAAAACTGTCGACGAACTCAGTGGTCGATATCGACGTCTGGAGTCGATATCGATGTCTTCCTACAGTGAGTTAGTTCTTCGTCGGCAAAGAAAGGCCGAAGATTTAAGAATGGATGAGAAGGGATGAACAGAAATAACAGTAGTTTTGTGTGTATAAAATATGTAAGAAGCAACTCCTAGGATTAGGGTTTACCACAACGTTAACCAATGCATGCGATAAGATAAATAAGACGGACAATTGCGCTATTTCACCCGAGGGACAAGCTTTCGTCGTACACCAACTCTTACGATTACTCTTGCAAATAAACCTAATTGTCTCTACCAATTTTATGTTTATAACTCAAGTTGTTAGCATGAATCCCCTTTTCTTTCAGTTAGGACTAAACATAGAATCGTAGGAGGAGAGATAGACACAACGATATCGACATCAAATACTTACCTCAAGCGCGCATGGCTAACGTTGGGCTCGCCCTAACCCTAAGAGCTTTGGGGAACTACTCGCTTCTTATCATGGAACTCATTGTTGATTGAAAAGAAGAAACTTGCATTAAAATAAACTCCGAAGCTTTACAACTCAGCGTCAACTTTCGCAAACGTCAAAACCTAAAACTTCTCTCTAACTCTAACTCTATTGATTGTATTACTTGCTTATCAATTGAATGAATGAATGCCAGCCCCCTAGGGCTTTATTTATAGGCTACTAATCCTCGCTATCCAAGGATTGTAACTCCTATCTAAACTATGAACTCTATCCACACAATTAGGATAGGTCTTTTATTTGGATAAAACTTAAATAACTTAAAGGTGAAAAGATAAATAACTCTTCAGCTGTCATCTATCTTGAAAGTGTAAGATAATTTCGTGCCTCCTTGAAGATATAGTTCTAATCCGCATTCGAAATCGAGTCTATCTTCTGTCGAGATAAGGGGTCGATATCGACACCAGAGGTCGATATCGACACCAGAGGTCGATATCGAGGTCTCTGTTCCTGCTCGATTTGTTCAGCTTCAGTCGATGTCTATGTTGAGGTCGATATGGGGGTCGATATCGACACCGGGGGTCGATATCTACCTCTGAGGTCGATTTTTACCTCTGCTCAGCTTCACTTGGCTTCTCCGTTTTGACTCCGATTTCACTCGAGTTCCTGCATAGTTAGCTCAAAACTTGTGCAGACCCTATTTCTTGCATTTTAGCCCATTCTTACACAAGTTTATATTCTTTTGAACCTTTTCTTTGGAAATTGAATGAAATACGATGTCAAAAGATGCAATAAAAGAGGTATAAATATGTACATCAAAACACCCCATACTTAGACTTGCTTGTCCTCAAGCAATAACCAAGCAATAACCAATACCTACAACACACCCTTCAAGTCTTTGCCCTTGTCAAAAGCAACATCATAAGTGGTAGCAAATGAAAGCAAGTGAATTTAACGTCATAGCACATATTTTGGCGATCCATAGGCATATGCAATTTTTTATCCAACCTCACAGGGATAATATGTTTGCACTCAACTCTCATGTGTTTAGGCTATGAAGATCAACTCTCAACTCAATTCCATATACAATCTCATAAACATTGCAATTTATAACAATCCACTTCGCATCCAATTATGAAAATGTAATAAGAATCATCAGGAGGACTTTCGCTCAATGGAAGACTTCAAAGAAGACTCCATTCGGCGGGGTTGTAATGGGGCTTGGTATGAAATTAAGGGCATGGAATTATTTGGCTATGTGGTGCTTTTATAATTCGGGAATCAAGACTCCTAAATTTCAACACTTGCAATACCCAAACCATAACTCTTTAATGTAAGCTCAATCTCTTATAATGCTCTTTCCCAACTCATCTTTATATAATATGCTCTAAAGATGCACTAAAAGATGTAAACCATACTATCAACCCTTCTTCCAAGTTCTAATATACCTCTAAAAAATATAACACTTGTATGAATAAAAGACTTAAGGATTTTGGCTCATGCACTATATATATATATATATATATATATATATATATATATATTTTTCAGATTTTTTTTGACGAAAATAATAAGTAAATACTAAAAGAATATGTGCATTTATATGGTGAGCCAAAGATCATTTTACAAAATATGTAAATATGCACCACCCCATAATTTCCTTGCTCCAAACTGGACATTATGCTCTTTTCTTTCCACAAGACATTAGTCCAGCCAATCTATGTCTCAATTCCTAAATGGGGGTCAGGCTCAATTCGGCTAGGGATAATTTTGTGGAGTTTGCGATTTCAGGCTCAGGGTAATATTTTGGCTTCAAGCTGAGATAATGTAGGGTAGGTAAAGAGAGGATAAAAATGGCTTAAAAGATGCCTCCATCATTCAATTCTCGTAAACATAAACATATATATGCATTGGTTTTGAATAACTATCACAACATTTAGAGATGCATAGGAAGAGTAAATTCACTCAAGAAAGCGGAGGGATTTTTGATGTTCTCCCTATAGGTCAAAATTCTCACAAGGACAATTTTTGTTGGATTTGCTTTTTAGCCTAGGATCATATGTGCTCAATTTCATCACAAGTTCAGAATCTACATAAAAATTTTAAGGACTTAGGCTAAACCATCCAAATATGCCATGGGATTTACATGATCAAGTCAGCTATTGAGTTTTCATCATAGGACATCTAAGTAGGGTTTACAAACAAACTTAAAAATAAACATGCATTTTTTTTGTATTTTTGACATTTTTCTATTTTTTTTTGGATTTTTTTTTGACATTTTATAAAAGTAAAACTAAGAACAAAAATTTAAACATGAATGCAATGCGAAGAAGAAAACCAAGTTATGACCATAAGACATGTTTTTCCCCCACCCCATACTTAAAATATACAGTGTCCCCACTGTATTAAAAAGAAGAACAAGGGTAGAGAGAAACTCACAGCGCAACCTTGCGGATTCCGGTCGATTTCAGGTTAGGTCGATGCTAGAAGTCGATATCTAGGTCAGTGGTCGATGTCGACTGCATCTGTCGAATTCGAGGAAGAAGATGAAGACAAGGGCTGCCTGATTGGGGTCGATATCGAGTATTATGGTCGATATCGACCTCTCTTTTTCGCTCTTGAGTCCTCGATGTCGACTACAGGAGGTGGCTTGACCCTGGGGGGTCGATTTCGACTGGCCTGGTCGATTTCGACTGCCTCTGCAGAAGTTTCTTTTCTTCTTCGTCGTTCCTTTTGCTCGATAACCTGAAATCTTTGTTAGAAATATAGATAAAGCACGAATTATCTCAGTTTTAAAAGTTTCAAAAAGCCAAAAGTTAAATCCTAAAAACCATCTATGCAAAATTTAAAGGTTTTATGTACATGCTCTAGAGTTTTGAGTCGCTAGGCCGACTTCTCCGTCAATTCTTCACGACCCTTTTATGTAGGGACCCTTTGAGCTTGACCATTCTCCTGGGTCATCTAGGTCCTTTTGGTAGTAGCGAAGTTCGGCGATCAAGGCTTCTTTGATGTTAGGTTCTTCTTTGGGCGCTTTCCTTCTCTTTCTTGACCTAACTTTAGCAATATAGGCAAACCATAGAGCTTTGACCCTCTCTTTAGTAGAATTATCAATAATGGGCTTAATTGATTTATCAATAATGGACATAGGAGGGTTAGGAGTCATACCTGGGCTTACCTGTTTGGGCCCGAAACAGAAATCTTCGGGTTGAGGGGTGGTCGATTTCGACCAAGGAGGGTCGATTTCGAGAGCTTTGGTCGATATCGTTATGTGGGGGTCGATATCGACCTCTATGACCTCATACTTAAGCTCCTGGCAGCAATCTGGCATACTCGATTTCGACCAAGGGGGGTCAATTTCGATGTTTTTAGTCGATATCAACTGGTTCCAGTCGATGTCGACCCTGCTTCCTGTTTCCGTCCTCGCCAACAAAAATTTTCTAAGCTTCTCCTTAGCCGGCGAGAGGACTACTTGCTCCAGGTGCTTTGTTTCGCTCATGGTCGGGTTAAAAGAGAATTCTATCACTTCGTTCCCTATAGTAAAGGTTAGTAACCCTCGACGTACATTGATATTGGCATCTGTAGTAGCTAAGAAAGGCCTTCCAAGGATAATAGGCACTACAAGATCTTCAGGCATCTCCAATACAATGAAATCAGTAGGCACAAAGAACTTACCTACCTTTACTGGAACGTCATCAACTATACCTGTGGGTCTGACGAATAAGTTGTCAGCCATATAAAGTTTCATGTCCACAGGTTCAAGTGCGCCAATGTTCACCTTTTGCCAAATAGAGAGAGGCATGAGACTTACACTTGCCCCTAGGTCATATAGGGCTTTGTAGCGATGTTGGCCAAGTCCCACGGTGATTGCAAACTTCCCTGGATCACTCTTCTTCACAGGGAAGTCCATCTTTGAGCACTCCTCTGCGATCTCTGTCATGGATCTCTTCTTGCTCAGGATGTCTTTGAGGAATCGTACATAGGCGGGCATCTCGCTTAGGGCTTCTGTAAGAGGAATAGTAACGTTAAGTCCTTGAAGTATTTTTTCAAAGCGCCTAAACTTACCTTTGGTGGGATCCTCCAATGCTTTGGATGGGAATGGCAACGTCTTCTTTGGTGGAGGGGCCAAAAGGGTGGTCGGAGGGGCCTGCTGAACATCGATGTCGACTGGAGTTGGGTCGATATCGACTGGTAGGGTCGATTTCGACCTCTGCTGTGATTTCTCAGGTTCTACAGTGTCATCGACATCGACCAGGCAGTCGACATGGTGGTCGATATCGACCTATGGGTCGACATCGACTGGTCTGTCGATGTCGACTGGGTCTGCTACTTTCTCCTTCGTTTCCGTCCGCGGCTTATGTACTTTGGTGCCACTCCTCAATTGCATGGCTGCTACATGGCCCCTCCCGGATTGCCCCTTAGGATTTGTAGTGGGTTGCCCAGGGAGTGTTCCGGACGGTCTAGGGATTTGTGCCGCCAATTGACCCAGTTGGGTCTCCACGTTTCTTTTCCATATATCCATCTCCCCAATCCTTGTGGTAAGGTGATTGAGTTGAGAATGAATGGCATTGTTGGATTGATCATTCTTAGCTTGGTTCCGCCTTATCTCATCCAGTACAAGTTGAAGATCATCCTTCTTTTGGTCTCTCTCCGGTGCCCAGGAGCTCTATAAGGCGGAGGGTCCCTAGGGTTAACCTGGTTCCTTTGTGGTTGATGGAACCTTTGGTCTCCCCAATATTGGTGATTGGGACCCCTCATGTAGCGCGCCTCTTGGTGAGTCTCCACTAGGTGTACTTGTTCAGCATGGGGGCACTCGGTGGTGGTGTGCCGCTGCAATCCGCATTCAATGCAATCTTGGTTCGCTGAAAGGAACCTTACTTGCTTTTGGAGCTTTCTAAGTTGATCTCTATGGAATTGCTCCTTCACATCCGGTTCGATTACATTGGAGGGTTCATATAAGGGCATAGATGGGGTAGGCCTTGACGATGATGATGTGTCAGAAGCCTCAGGAGTCCCATATGTGTTATCGAACTCCACCAACCTCTCTATGGTCTCCCAAGCCTCTTGTGGGGCGAGTTCAAGGTAGTCATAGGCGGTGTAGGTGTTGATCCTCTCCTTTGTTGCAGCGTCAAGAGCATTGTATATGATCTCCTGAATTACATATGGTGGTTGGCCATGCGTCGGGCATGAACGTAGTAGGTCCTTAAACCTTTCCCAAACAGTCTCCAGAGCCTCACCAGGCTTTTGTTTGAAAGCCGTGATTTTCTTTCGGATCAATGCCGTCTTAGAAGGAGGAAAGAACTTGTTGAGGAATGCGTCCTTGACTTCATTCCAGGTGCGGAGCGATCTTGGGGCTAAGCTTTCCAACCACTGCAATGCTTTCCCTATAAGAGATCATCGAAAGGCTTTTAGTTGGACATATTCAAGACTTCGTCCATCAGCAATAGTATCACAAAGGTCTAAGAAGGTTGAAATATGTGCCATAGGGCATTCGTTAGGTTTTCCTTCATATTGGTGCCTTCTAATCTCAGTTAGGAAGTTAGGTTTAATTTCAAAATTAGAGGCAGGGATAAGAATTGCCGATTCAGGCACTGTGAGAGCGGGGTGCATATATTGCTTGGCATTCCTAGGGAGGGCATTGATTTGGGCTTCAATTTGCCTCCAGCCTTCCTCCTCCCTATCCGCTCGCTCCTTAAGTGCCGCCTCTCTAGTCGTAGGTCCTCAACCTGCTTCCTTAGTTGCTCAATAAGTTCAGCCTGGTTCGCGTTGTCCGCCATGATTCTTTGAGTTTGGGCTCTTAGATGGAAATAATGCTCAGGGTCGTCTACTCCTTCAAATTCAGGCGGGCGATCAGCGCGTCGCATACACCTGCAAAACCAAACTAGGTAGAGACGTGAGATAGACTACTAGGGCGCGATTGATTGCCTCCCCGGCAACGGCGCCAATTTGTTAAGGAGGTAAGTCGAGTACAAATAATAAAGATGCAAATGTAAACCGACTCCTAGCCTACGCAAATAATTACAAGACTTCCTCCCGTTGTAGTGGAAGGGTAGTCAGGATCGATCCACGAGGAGGCGTGTCAGCGGGATCCTAGTAGCTTTGGAAATCTCACGTCTGCGTCGACCAGAAGCCTCGATTTCGACCTTGGAGCTCGATGTCGACCTCGGCTGTCGATGTTCTCTGCAACAGAAGACCTACAGAGACAAAAACAAGTGGTCAATATCGACTGGAAAGGTTCGATATCGATGTCAGTCCATGAAATCGACTGGCTCAGAAGACTGCCAGTCGATACAGAAGGGTCGATATCGACGTCTGGTGTCGATATCGATGTTCAGCACCCTCCGCAGTGATGATCGTCGTCGACTCAGAAAACTGTCGACGAACTCAGTGGTCGATATCGACGTCTAGGGTCGATATCAATGTCTTCCTGCAGTGAGTTAGTTCTTCGTCGGCAAAGAAAGGCCGAAGATTTAAGAATGGATGAGAAGGGATGAACAGAAATAACAGTAGTTTTGTGTGTATAAAATATGTAAGAAGTAACTCCTAGGATTAGGGTTTACCACAACGTTAACCAATGCATGCGATAAGATAAATAAGACGGACAATTGCGCTATTTCACCCAAGGGACAAGCTTTCGCCGTACACCAACTCTTAGGATTACTCTTGCAAATAAACCTAATTGTCTCTACCAATTTTATGTTTATAACTCAAGTTGTTAGCATGAATCCCCTTTTCTTTCGGTTAGGACTAAACATAGAATCGTAGGAGGAGAGATAGACACAACGATATCGACATCAAATACTTACCTCAAGCGCGCATGGCTAACGTTGGGCTCGCCCTGACCCTATGAGCTTTGGGGAACTACTCGCTTCTCATCATGGAACTCATTGTTGATTGAAAAGAAGAAACTTGCATTAAAATAAACTCCGAAGCTTTACAACTCAGCGTCAACTTTCGCAAACGTCAAACCCTAAAACTTCTCTCTAACTCTAACTCTATTGATTGTATTACTTGCTTGTCAATTGAATGAATGAATGCCTGCCCCCTAGGGCTTTATTTATAGGCTACTAATCCTCGCTATCCAAGGATTGTAACTCCTATCTAAACTATGAACTCTATCCAAACAATTAGGATAGGTCTTTTATTTTGATAAAACTTAAATAACTTAAAGGTAAAAAGATAAATAACTCTTCAGCTGTCATCTATCTTGAAAGTGTAAGATAATTCCGTGCCTCCTTGAAGATACAGTTCCAATCCGCATTCGAAATCGAGTCTATCTTCTGTCGAGATAAGGGGTCGATATCGACACCAGAGGTCGATATCGAGGTCTCTGTTCCTGCTCGATTTGTTCAGCTTCAGTCGATGTCTATGTTGAGGTCGATATGGGGGTCGATATCGACACCGGGGGTCGATATCTACCTCTGAGGTTGATTTCTACCTCTGCTCAGCTTCACTTGGCTTCTCCGTTTTGACTCCGATTTCGCTCGAATTCCTGCATGGTTAGCTCAAAACTTGTGCAGACCCTATTTCTTGCATTTTAACCCATTCTTACACAAGTTTATATTCTTTTGAACCTTTTCTTTGGAAATTGAATGAAATACGATGTCAAAAGTTGCAATAAAAGAGGTACAAATATGTATATCAATAGCCTCAATCAATCACGAGTCCTCAAGCCATCTTATACTAGCTTCTTATCGCCACATACTTTAAACTCGCCTTAGACTACAATCCTCAACAACGGCACCTTAACTCTTAATGACATTAACCATCAACCCTCTTTCCAAGAGAAATTCTATATCATTCTTATTCGAATTTACTCAAGGCATCATAAATTATTTGAAGTTTCGAATTCCTACGACCATTAGTAGCATCTTATTCTTCACCTGACTAGTTCTCATATTTGTCATTCACAATCTTTCTACCTGTACACCCAAGCAATCACTCTCATAAGTACTACTAACGAGGTCCTTTAGTTAGCTTAAGGCATTTCCTCAAAGAATTATCGTTCATTTCCTAATTACCTCAAGATTCGAATCAATTCCACACATACCAATTTCAATTCTTCTCTATGCTAAAATCTTCCAATCACGCCTCTAGAATCTCTCCAATTACAACACTAGCAAGCAACCTCAATATTACTCGAGCAATACCTAAGTGCAAATCTCACACTCCGTCCCATATCATATAAACAACTTGAACTCCAAGATCGACAATTTCCCAAGCATTCCTAGTCACTCAATCCTTAATGATGTCCATAATCCATCCCTTACCAAAGTTGTTCCTACTTCACAATACGAACAACCTAAGTCCCACGGTCGACAATTCCTTAAGCAATTCTAGCTACTCGAACCTTATCTCCATCCAAAACTAGTTCCTCAACAACACCGCTTCCACTCCTAGTACGACAACCCATCTATCATCATATCCTCCCTACAAGAATTCTTCCTCAAATATACCTAAATGAACTTACCCTATCCTTTGGTCAAAATTACTCACCTACACCACAATCTCATCTCCGCGGTCGTGCCATTCTCATCCTATGCTCAACCTAAGGCCTACCTAGAAGGATCGTCTAAAAATTTCTAACCACTGTCTTCTCATCCTTAGAAACTCACTCGATCCTACCTAAGCCAATATCTCATTTCCATGATTCTACCTCACACTCTCATCGATCGAACCTACGATTTCTAGTCTTCCCATCACCCCTCTAACTATATCGAAAAAGAAACCATAATCCAACATCGATAACTCACCCCTCATAGGCAAAATTAACGGAAGCAACACTCAGTAACTCTAACTACTAACATATCAAAGTACCAATGCATCGAAATTTATCAACATATCAGATCTAGGCCTATTGCACAACATCATGTTCAAACATCACAAAAAAGATTAGCAGCTCGAATGGAGAACGCCCCTTCCCTAAGTCATATCTATGAATCCAATGCGTGCTCATCCTTCAATGATGTTGATGATGTCAGTTCTGTCACCTGTAGGTTATGGGCCCACCATGCTTCCGCTACGCCGCTCTAGTGCTATCCAGTCAGTTACTCTCTTCCTCATGTCGACACTTCTTTCATAAGATGAAACAAGGTCCCAAGTTAACGAAGATAGGGGAGAGACAAAAGCGGACAATCCGGATTCCTTACGGAGTCAAATACGGACCGAGACTGAGGATAACAAGACTAAAGACGAGGTCCCAATCCGAGAATGACAATGATGTAGGGACACATGCTCAAATCAACAATTATCTGAATAGGACATGTATTTAAGATAATGTTATAGCAGGTCGTGTAATCACATATCGAGCTACAATGATAACTAAACAAAAATCTCCAAAGGCAACATCAACTCACTGACTCAAGAGCTCATTTCTCGTGAAATGCTTGTATGACTCATTTGGGTAAGAGAAAAGAGTACCCAAATTATTTTCCTAAAGAAGAGTGGTAGAGATGTGGACAAAGTCTCATGATAAGAAGACACTCGTTGACCATCGCAAGAATCGAGAGGGATGATTCGACGAAACAACTCTTTCCATTAGACTCAGAATCATATAGGGAAACTTAGGTTATTTGAAGTTGATATTCTAGTACATTAATTAACTCGTGGCATGACCTATGGCGTCAAGTACCATACTCCATCACACACCTAAGTAATCAATGCACTCAAACAGAAATCCGAAATATGATTAGATTCCCAACCCAATTTCTCGTGGAAGACGATAATATCATAGAGAAGACTCGATAAAAACATCTATCGAAGAGGATTAAAGAAAGAGAAGACGAAGGAAAGAATAGTAAAGGAGAGAAAAGGAAGGAAAGGAAAAGGAAGGATAAAGAAGGAAAAGGAAATGATCAATAAGACATCATTTAGAGGCATGAGAGATGAGGACAGCGAGATGAAAGGAATACACTCTTCGACAATTGTCAACCTTAGAAATCCATTGAACAGAAGGCGAAATGAAAAGAAAATGACACAGACAGTTGAATAATGGAAAAGATTGCTTTACAAGTACTGAAATCCCGACTACAGAGTAAGGAGGGACTCTCCCACTATCCCGTTCACACAGAAGTTTAACTCATAACCAACAGATATCAAGTAGAGTAACAAACATAATTCTTGCGCAACGAAGACAACACTCAGCACAGAATCAATCAGCAATAATTGATTTGATCCCCTTCGAGGGGGGTCGCTATCAGGTTCAATTTATATAAAATCACAAAAGCTATCTATAAGTTGCCCTTCGAGGGGCAACTGACCGGAGGAGCAACTATCCTCTTGGCCTCTATATCCTAACCCGCTACTCCAACCACCACGGTGCAAACTCCTTGGAGTCTTCCATGCCCCCTGTAAAGTATACAGCTAAGTTTTGCCTACCCTTTCCCAAATCTACATCCAATAGGGATGGTCTATCGCCCTTCTACCCACTCGATTTCCCTTTTCCTATTTTCCTCATTTTAAGTCAAGTTTATTAAGCTAGGTTCATTAATTTAGCCATATTAAATTCATTTTGCCCTTTAAAACTTTTTAAAATCCTTTTAAAAACATTGGGTGATTTTCAAAACCATACTTCAACCCATTTGTACTCGAATCGCACAACCCAAGCTCTGATACCACCTTTGTAACGGCCCAAATATAAATATTTGGGTTACGTTTCGAAGGATTGGATACCTTCGTTCGGATCTTGTAATTCGAGTACGGGTTGATTTTCAAAATAAAGTGTGAGTGCTAAAAGAGGGAATTTCATATCCCAAAATTTGTGAGAGGTCCATGAGGGACTATAACCTGTCCTAGTTGACTAAGTCGCTCAAAACCATTTATAGTTCAAAACATAGAGAAAGGAAATTGACAATACAACTTGCCTCGGTGGAGCCGGGGCAAAACCAATATGAACGAGTATAAAACCTCTAAAGTGTCGATTCTGATGGTAGTCATTCTCTCGGTTATTTGAACACCCTAGAAGAAACCCTCATCATGGAAGCACGGATCAAGCAAGGATCAATTACCTGAAACTATACCACGAGTCAAGGTCGAGCCACTCATGCGGGCCCTGAAGACCTCGCTGAGGACATATAATATGCCTATACCTAAATAAAGGATACTCTAATGTAGTGCGGAAATATTAAACACACAAACATGCTAACAGTTTATATATATGTAGAAAGCGATTAAATGGGATCCCGCACAGAATGCCAAGTGGCATATCCCTCTCTTACTCCCGCACCCATGCTCGTTAGTGCAGGAATCGGCCGCGTTTTCTACTCCCGCACCCATGCTCGTTAGTGCGGGAACCGGCCGCGTTCAATACCATAACTTCATCAATCGCATCAATAGTCATGCTCGTCAATTTAACAGTCTGACTCGATGAGGGCAAAGCCCGATGGGACTGGACCGTCCGATGACCCTAGCAAATGACTCTAAGATTCACAATTTAACGGTCGTTCTACCATACGCAAAGAGAATATGAATGCTCGATTAATTTATGCAACCTAAGCATGATACTACATGAATATGCAGGATGCAACACCTACACACTATATGACACATCAGGCATGAGGTTCTAACTTGAGTAAGCCTCGGATGACTTACCTGGAGGTGCAGAGCAGCAAAGTAAGGCAGCAGATGTAAGCAATCCAACAGATCAGAGATCACCTAGAAATTCAATATATAACATAATAAGTCTAAGTCTAACTTACACAAAGCATATCAAATAACACACATAAGATCCACATAAAACATATATAATTTAACCATCCTATCATCATCAACATTAATGTCTTAATTCAATTTCTCATCTCGTTTCCACAACTTGGGCATATTCTCATCATCACATCTTATTTATATCAACATCATCATTATCATCATCATTATTATCATCACAATTCCAATCTCATTTTCATAAATCATCTCGGATTTCCAACGTCTCAAATCATGCTTTTAACGCATATATACATATATTTAATATCATAACTCAGATAAATGCTCATGTAATTTCATTAATCAAATCATCACATCAACTCAAGTAAATCAATTCAAAGTTTCTCAAAAGCCCTTAAATTTCCAAGAAGTCAATTTAATGGTCAAACAATTCTTTTAAAATCATACTTAGCCAAATCCCGATATTAAACATTTGAATCCTTAAACAAATTTTCCAAAATTATATTATCATTAAAATCATCCCGACATATTCCTTTCTCAAAAATCATTATCTAATTAAATTCCGAAACTTAAGAAATATTTTAAACAACCCATATTATTAAAATAATTTCGGCATATTGGTTTTAAAACAATAAATCCATTTGAGAAAACATTTCTCAAAATACAAGTCAAGTATCACTATCGAAAATATTAACTATGATTTCAACATCCTTTAAGACATTTTGGGAAACCTTAAACCTCCTTAAACAATATATATAAAAATTAAATAAACACTCAAATAAATCATATTTTAAATAACTTATAATAAATAATTAAATAATTAACTAATAAATAAAATAGAATAAAATAATAATAATTAGAGAATAATTTATATATAACGATTATATAATATATAAAATAAGTAAACAAACTTTCAACCACAATCAAATCCGGTCCAGAAGAATGCAAACAAAAGGTCCAAATACATAGCCCAACTCGGATCAAAACCAGCCTAAAACTCAGCCCAGCCCGCCTGATTTGCCCTAACCCAGACCGGACCAACTTAAAAAAAATGAGAACTGAACCGGAAAAAAAAAAGAAAAAGGGAACCGGACCGAACCCGTCTTCAACCTCCCACCTGTTCGTGCCTGCCTTCATGCTCGAACAGCTCTCCCCCCTCACCCCCGCTCTGTCCTCGCTCGCACCCACTCGTCCCCGTCCTTGCTCGCCCATCCGGCTCACTCCCCCGCTTGTCCCCGACCTCTCCGGTCCTCGTTCTCGAGCTCCCTCCGCTCGTAATCTCGCTCGCTCTCGCTCTCGCTCTCGCTCACGTTCAACCCCGCTCTCCACACATCTCCTCCAGGTCAAGAATACAAGGTGATGAGGTGGTTAAGATCAGGAAAGAACGACACTGGAAGGAGTAATCCTCACCGAGGGAGGTCGACTCGATTGGCTTCGTCGGGCTCATTCGGAGGCTCGATTTGCGCTCACAAGTGCTTCAGAAGGTGGCGTCGAGGGCTCCTTGGCGGCCATTTGTGGTGGGGAGAAGCCTCCAATGGTGTTGGAGGGTGCAGTAGCTTCCGTCGGAGGAAACAGAGCCGGCGGCGTTGATGATGATCCACTGGCGACTTGGACATCGGAGGAGAGGAGGTGGCTGCTGTCGCTTGGAGGTTGGCATCGACTTGCTCGGCTCGATTTCTGGAAAACAGAGGGAGCTTGAGAGGGTGTGTGGTGGTATCGAGCACATGGAATGCAAGAACCGGAGGGGCGAGGTGGAAGGAGAATGAAAGGAAAGATGAAGGAATGGTAATGATGGTGAAGTGAATGGTGAGGTGAGGGAGGGGTGTCTCAGCTGTAGGGTAAGGTAGGAGGGAGTGGGTGTGTGAGTTGAGTGTTGAATTGGGTAAAAGATGTCAAAATTAATACCCAAAAATGGATTCCGAAACCCGCTTTCCGACCTTATCCCGACACGATTAAAATCAATTTAAAATAAACTTTTGAATCCGATTTAAATAATGAAACCTGAAAATATTTTTAAGCCTTAAAATAATAGAGTGAAATGAACTCATTTCAAATCAAATATCAAGTTCATGTCGGAAGTCATTTCGAAAGAATAAAAATAAAATCGTTTGCTCGATAACAGAAATTTTCAATATTTTTCGAATCCTTGGGAATTAAATCGAAACTAAATCAATATTAAACCAAAAATTAAATCTTAATTTAGAAAATAATATTTTAAAATCCCGAGTCGTTACAAGCCGTGGGTCGTAGAAACATTAAAATAATTAGAAAGATTATAACCCAAGATGGAACAATGATCATAGGGGAAAAGAACATCTGAAATGAAGTTCGTTTGGACTTCGAAAAAAGATTTAAGAAAGAGAGGATAAATTATCAAAAACTGCAAGAATATTTAAAAAGATAAGTCCTTCGAGCATTTTTCTCACCAGAAGACAACGAACTCCTCACAAAACCGATCACAAATCAGGAGGTTAAAAAGGCATTTTTCTCCATTGGAAAGATAAGTCCTCCGGGCCCGATGGCATGAGGGGTGAGTTCTATCCACGATACAGGGGACATTTCGGGCCCTTATATTATTAAATTGGTCAAGGGATTCGTTCATTCGGGTAGAATGCTAATGCAAATAAACCAAACGTTTATTACCCTGATCTCTAAATGCGACAACCCAAAAACAACGAATAATTATAGACTGCTCGTCTGTGCTCGACCTTCTACAAGGATATTGCAAAATTTTTGCAAACATATTAGAAGCAGTTCTGGGCAAACTAATCCATCCGCTACAAGGAGCGTTTATCTCAGATAGAGCGATCCAGGATATTGTACTCATTGCACATGAAATATTCCACTTCTTTCGGCTTAGAAAATGACGTGATGGATGGATCGTGATTAAACTAGATATGGAAAAGGCTTAAGACATAGTTAACTAGGATTTCTTTTTGGCCATCCTCATAAAATTTGGCTTTTATCTGCAGTTTTGTGGATGGATTAAAGAATGCATCCAGACGGTGTCTTTTTCCGTTTTGGTCAACGACGAACCAACAGACACTTTCAACCCTCGTAGAGGGCTTAGACAAGGTGATCATATTTCGCCCTACTTGTTTATTTTAAGCATCGAGATCCTAGAAAGAAAATTTCAAAGACAATGCGAAATATCTCGAAACACTATCGGATTCAAGATATTTAGAACTGGCCCCTCGACCCCCTTTATCTCATTTGCTGATGATATAATAATTTTTTCTAAAGCAGGGACGGAGGCTTGCGATTCGATGAAAACAATATTCAATGAGTAAATTTAACTTAAAAAATCAGCCTTTCAAACAACCAAAGGTGTGACCAACGACCAAAGATAGAGGATTCAATCCTTATTACAAATCACGAACTAAACAACCTTAGAAAAATATATTGGTTGCCCAATCATTAATGGCAGGGAGGGCGGTCTTGATCAAAACAAATTTGTCAACGAAACCTAGCTATGGTATGCAAAACTTCATGCTCCTGACAAGTATTCATAATGATCTAGACCGAGTCAATAGATGCTTTTTTTTGGAATAAAGACTCTAAGTATAAACCTCTTATAGGATGGGATAATATCTGCAAACCAAAGTGTGATGGAGGATTAGGCATCCAAAAAGCAAAAGATACAAAAAAGGCCTTGCAGATGACATTGCTATGGAAGATCATTGCAGAACCGCATAATGAATGGGTAAAAATTATTAGAGAAAAGTACCTAAAATAAGAGAACATTTGGGACTACAAGAGGAAAAAGAACACTTCTTGAAAATGGGCAAAATTGATCGAGCTTAAACAAGAGTTTTGCTAAGCCACTGATGTTTATTCTGGCAAGTTTAAAATGGCAAAACGATTAAATTCTGGAAAGACAAGTGACTGTATATTGATGGAAAACTTAGGATAGATGTATCCAGGGCCAAGTTAACGATCATAAAACAATTAGCAACTTTATACAACAAAATAAAACATAGAACATAGAAAAAAATAGCAGAGGTACTACCTACAGATATGGTGGACAAAGTCATTAAAATTCACATCTCGACTTCTAATTTTGAAGATAGATTATACTGGTACCCAGATAGATATGAGTGGTTCTCTATAACCAGTGCATTAAACCACATTACGAAATCCAGAAGGGGAAACCTCGACCATGTTGAATGGATTTGGAAAATTGACTGTCCGCCAAAGATTAAAAACTTTCTCTTGAAAAATCTCCTAAACGGGACACCAACGAAAACCAGAGTACAAAGCAAGGAAATCCATGTCTTGATAAACTGCCCTATCTGCGATCATGATATGGAAGATGATGTCCACATTTCACCAAATGTCAGGTGACCCTTTCCTTGGTTGGAAGGATGGATAGACAAATTGAAAAAGTAATCTGAAATACAGTCAAAGACATTAAAACCTATAAGAAGATCATTATAGAGATCTTTTCTAATCTCTCTTCGGAGCAATAATCAGACCTATTGTTCTCACTTTGGGGAGATTGGACCATGAGAAATAGGATTCTATTTGATAACAATGATATCGGCAAGATAAAAGATTAGGAAAGGTTTATTAAGCAATACAGAAGAACCTGGAGGAAAGCGCAAATGAAGGATCTAGAAAATAGTAAAGACAATAGTAGGAATATTAACAGTTTAACTGGTCAAAAGAAAACGAAAAGGCAGAAAAGGATAAAGTGGAAAAACCCACATGCAAGCGTCATTAAACTAAATTTTGACATGTGAAGATCAGTTCGGTCGTGCGGTTTCCCGATTGGTACTCAGGGATTGCCATAGGGAGGTTCTTTTATGCGGTGATCGGGATCACGGGATGGTGTCAATGGATCGTGTGGAGTGTTTTAGCCTTCTGACTTGCTTGCAGGAAGTTGCGAGGCAAGGCTACTCCCGCCTTGAGGTCGAGGGGGATAGTTTGAAGGTGATCAGTGCTTTGAAGGGGGTTTGGCAGTGTCCGTGAGAGTTTGACCTAACGATCTCCGATGCTATGAGTCTCTACCGTGAGTTTGATGGTGTCTTTGCTCATATCTTCCGTGGGGGAACCGTGTGGCTGATTTGCTGGCTGATATGGGTCTTTCCTCGCACTTCATCTACGTCTGTATTCTTACTCAGTGTGTTGATGCGGTCCAACAGGACGCCCTTGGGCAGTGGTTTAACCGCGGTTAACCACCCCCAAATCCTCACCTTGTATCTTAAAACAAAAGAAGGAGAAAATATGAGTTTTATACGGACAAAAAAGAACTATGGGACATTAGTCGGAATTGGAAAAAAACCCAAGAGAAAACTTCACTTATCTAATAGGTAAGGCTACCCACCCAATTTTTTAAATAAAAAATACAAAAGTAAATGAGTTGGGACCCACTAACAATAATCAAAAGAAGAATAATTAATGAGTAGAGGGACACAATAATTATTATAGGAAGTATATTGATTACCTAATGGGAGTCAAGACCCATAGTTGGTGATTAATGAATTCCACCATATTTTTTATTTAAACCATATATAGTACTATATTTGTAATTAACCCTAACCATATACTATGTTTTTTAATTAAAATCATATTTGTTTTTAACAAAATTATATACTATATTTTTAATTAAATCTAATTACATTGTAATTAACCATGACCATATACTGTATTTTTTTCTGGAGTAATAAAAACCGTAATAAAAACCGTATACTCTATTCCAAATATATCTTGTGGATGTAAATATTTTTAACATATAGGTGATATGTAATATATCTTAAATGTCATCATGTTTAAAATATATACATGTAAATATTCCGATTCCATATATAATTACCCAGTGTGTGTGTCTATATATATATATATATATATATATATATGTATATGTATATATATATATATATGTATATATATATATATGTATATATATATATATGTATATGTATATATATATATGTATATGTATATGTATATATGTATATGATATATATATATACATATATATATATATATATATATATATATATATATATATATATCTTAGACGTGATCAAACCCTATATTTACATGTATATACAAGTATATATATGCACGTTTTTAAAAAAAAAACAAAACAACGTCTCACGGGGCACCACTGTGTATAGGAGGGAGGGGATTCTCCGGTTTCTCCCTCACTGTAGGCAGTTAGAGAGGGGCTTCACAAGCTATCAGTCGTCGCTCTGTTCTCTCTTCTCCCCTTGGACGATTACCTATAAAACCCTTCTTCTCCGTTTACTCTTCTCCACCGACGGGGATTCTCCTCATGAGGATACTTGGCAATTCGGTCTAGGGTACCATCACGAGCCCTAGATCCGATCGGTGGGGATCGGGTGTGAAGGGTTTCTTGAAAGTTGTCGCAATTCTCTTCGTCCCCCTCAAAGTTCTTCCTTTTCTTGGTGATCATGGGGTTTTCCTGAGTTCATCGCTTGTTTTGGCCTTGATTTGGTGTTCGTTTGTGTGATTGCTTGGGAGTGACGCTTGTTTAGGGTTTGTTACAAGCGGTGGCTGATGTAGGAGGAAATCAAGTCTAATAAATAAAAGATAAATATTAAATCGAATCCTTGTCTACGCAAATAAATTACAAGACTCCCTCCCGCTGTAGTGGAAAGGAATCAGGATCGATCCATGAGGAGGCGGGTCAGCGATGCCTGGATAGTCTCTAAGATTTCTGCACAAGTCGACCAGTAGCCTCGATATCGAGTTGGGGAGTCGATATCGATAGGGGCTATCGATTCCTAGTGAGTGACGTCGATCTGTGAAGAACCTGCGAAGAAGAGAAAACAACAGAAGCACTCGATATCGACTAAAGAGGTCGATCTCGAGTAGTCAGTAGTTCCCATCGACTCAAAAGACCGTCGACGTAGGGTTTTCTCAATGTAGGTGATCGATATCGACTATATAGGTCGAAATCGGGTTGCTTCATAGAAGGTGTCGAGTGCAGAAAAACAGTAAAATAATAAAGAAAAATAAAAAAGGCAACAGATTTTTTGGGTTTTTTGTATAATAAACTAAAAGCTCCTAGGATAGGGATTTACTACGACGATAACCATGCATGTATTATGACTTAATTCACATAAAAGATTAAGCTTTTCTCAACATCAATTAGGAATATAGAGGCTTTCGCATAAAAACCTAACTGTTTCTACCTTTTCATAATTAGGGTTTAGTCAACTTTCGCAGGCAAAACCTAATTACTATCCAAATTCACATGTATAATCCACTTTTGCTTCATATAAGGTAAATAAGGAATGATCCTAAACTCGCATAAAGGATTGAGCGTGGGGTAGAAGAAGAGATCGCATAATCAAATAGAGAATAAAGCGTACTTACATGACTACCGTCAAGCTCACCCCGACCCTAGAAGTACGACGACTACTCGCTCTTCATCGCAATAAACACCATTGATGTAAAGAAGAAAACTTGCATTAAATAAATCTTCAAAGCTTTACTACTCAATGCCAGGTTTCGCAAACGTCAAACCCTAAAGCTTCTCTAACTCTATTGTGTATTGTTGTTGTATGATTGAATCCTAAAAGACCAGCCCCTAGGGCTTGATTTATAGACTACTAATCCTTGCTAGCCAAGGAAAGTAGTTCTAATCCTACTAAAACTTCTACCTAAAATTCTAACCCAAACAACCCTAAGACATAATCTATCTAAATAGAAGATAAAACTGTGGCTTATGTGATAGACTTCCAAATCCGCATCCTCGAAGCGCGTGCAAACCGTGTCGATTTCCACTCGATATCGACCAGGTAAGTCGATATCGAGGTCTCTGTTTTGGCTCGACAAACATTACTTCACTTGATCTCTGGAGTGCACTCGATGTCGACATCTTCACTCGATGTTGAGTAGTCTTCAATGGTTCTTTGTCATCTGTCTCGACGCTCAGGGTCCACGTCGAGTTGTCATGTCGATTTCGATATATCTGGTCAATATCGACCTCCTTTCAGCTTCACTTGGCTTCTTCATTTTGACTCCGATTCTGTTCCAATTCCTACATATTTAAACCAAAACTTGTGAATACTCAATTTCTTGCATGTTAGCTCATTCTACATAATTTTACATTAGTTTAACATTTACTTTAGGAATCTAATGGAATATGAAGTCAAAATGTGCAAATAAAAGGACTCTAAATATGCACATCAAAACACCCCATACTTAGACTGGCTTGTTCTCAAGTAATAACCAAGCAATACCCAACACCTACAACATACCCTTCAAGTCTTCGCCCTTGTCAAAAGCAACATCATGAATGGTAGCAAAGCAAAGCAAGTGAATTTAACATCATCACACATATATGAGCGATCCATAGGCATATGCAATTTTAATCCAACCTCACAGGGATAATGTGTTTGCACTCAACTCTCATGTGTTTGGGCTATGAAGATCAACTCTCAACTCAATTCCATATACAAACTCATAAACATTGCAATTTATAATAATCCATTTTGCAACCAATTATGTTAATATAATAAGAACCATCATGAGGACTTTCGCTCAATGGAAGACTTCAAAGAAGACTCCATTCGGCGGGGTTGTAATGGGACTTGGTAAGAAATAAATGGTATGGAATTATTTGGCTATGTGGTGCTTATAAAATTTGGGAATCAAGACTCCTAATCTTTTGCACAACTTATCCAAACCATATCTCCTAGAATAATGTACAACCAAACTTACTTTCCATGATGCTCATGAACCTTCTTTTCAAACCCTAATATGCCTCTCAAAAATATAAATCTTGTAAAATAAAAGAACTAAGGAATAATAGGCTCATGCACTAATATAATAATATTTTTTCTTCTTTCTTTTTTTTCGAACGGAAATTACATAAAGAAAACAAAAAAAAGGTGCATTTCTATGGTGAGCCAAAATTCCTTTTACAATATGTGACAAGATGCAAATATGTACCATCCCATAATTCTCTTTTCTCAAAACTAAACAATATGCACTTTCTTTGCACAATGCCTTATTCTAACCAATCTAAGTCTCAATTCCCAAATGGGGGCCAGGCTCAATTCAGTCAGGGATAATTTGGTGGAGTTTGCAATATAAGGCTCAGGCTAATGTTCTGGCTTCAAGTAGAGATAATGCAGGGTAGGTAAAGAGAGGATAAAAAATGGCTTAAAAGATGCCTCCATCATTTAATTCTCATAAATATAAACATATCTATGTATTGACTTTGAATAACTATCACAACATTTAGAGATGCATAGGAAGAGTAAATACACTCAAGAAAGCATAGGGATTTTTAATGTTCTCCCTATAGGCCAAAATTCTCACAAGGACAATTTTGTTGGATTTTGCTTTTTAGCCTAGGATCATATGTGCTCAATTTCATCACAAGTTCACAATCTACAAAAAAAAACAATTTTAAGGACTTAGGCTAAACCATCCAAATATGCCATAGGATTTACATGATTAAGTCAGCTATTGAGTTCTCATCATAAGACATCTAAGTAGGGTTTAAAAACAAACTTAAAAAGTAAATATGCATTTTTTTGTTCTTTTTTATTGAAATTTTCTAATTTTTTTTATTTTTATAAAAGTAAAAAAAGTAACAAAATAAACTTTAAACATGAATGCAATGTAGAAACAAAAGAAAGCCAAGTTGTGACCATAAGACATGTTTCATCCCCACCCCATACTTAAAATATATAGTGTCCTCACTATATTAAAAGAAAAACAAGGGTAGAGAGAGAAACTCACAGAGCAACCTACGGATTTCGGTCGATTTTAGGTTAGGTTGATGCCATTAGTCGATGTTGAGTAAGAAAGTCGATGGCGACTGCATCTGTCTATGTCGAGGAAGAAGTTGAAGTCGAGGGTCGCCAGGTAAGGTCGATATCGAGAGGCCTACTCGATATCAAGTGCAGTGTTTGCTTCCTGAGTCATCGATGTCGATTCCAAGAAGTGGCTCAACCCTAGGCAGTCGATTTCAACTTGCCTGGTCGATTTCGATTACCTCTGCAGAAGCTCCTCTTCTTCTTCGTCGTTCCTTTTACTTTGTAACCTGAAATTCTTGTTAGTGCATAATAGATAAAGCCATGATATATCAAAGTCTCAGATTCCAAGATCCAAAATTTAAAATCCTAAAACCCATCTAAGCGGAAATTTAAAAGTTTTAGGTACAAGCTCTAGATTTTATAGTTGCTAGGCCGACTTCTTCTGCGCTTCTATCCAAGGTGGCATATGTAGGGACCGTATCGCTCTCATGTCCTCTTCAGGGCCATCGAGCTCGACTTTGAAAACCGTTCCTTTCTTGTCTTTGAGTTCCGACCTTCCTGGATAGACTTTATAGATCGTCATTAGTGCTCCCTTCCTTCCATTCTTTCTTTTGCATCCCAGGGCGTTGCATTGCTCCATAAGCACCTTGTCGCCTGCCTTGTATTCACTTATTGGCTTACCTATCATATTAGTAAGGTATACAAACAAGGATACTTGCTTCATAGGGATATTATAATTATGCTCTAAGGGCGGAGGATCTTTACCTGGACTTACATTCGAGTCTGTTTTGCTCTGAGGGATCACTCGATATCGAGTCAGGGGGTCGACATCGAGTTCCTTTTTCTCTGAATGTGCAGTTGATGGAGGCAGGTCAAGTAGGGGGAGTCGATCTTGAGTGGGTCGGTCAATATCGACTGGCCTTGGTCGATCTCGAGTGCAGTGTCGACCCCATACATAGCTTCTGGCACTCGATTTGGCTCCAATGTACTCAACATCGACTGGGTTGTGTCGACATCGAGTGCTTTTTTAGGCTCCGCTTCATCGTCGGCTTGGTGCCAAATTTCGAAAAGCTCCTCCATTTGGGCCTCCATGGCCCTCTCCTCTAGCTCTTCGTCGGTCAAGGCCCTCTCTGTTGGTTCCTCGCAAGGGATTACTCCCCCTATTGCATGCATCGCCTTGACCTCCATTTGATTTACCTCCTTCATTGTAGGTTTGAAGGAGAATTCGATGACTTCATTGCCAATGGTGAATGACAATAGTCCCTTTTCGCATGTTGATATTGGCGTCGGCCGTAGCTAGGAACGGCCTCCCTAAGATGATTGGGCATGTAGGATCTTCCGTCATATCTAGCACAATAAAATCAGTGGGTACAAAGAACTTACCCACCTTCACTGGGACGTCATTGGTGATGCCTGTGGGGCTTACAAAGTTGTTGACCTTTGACCAGATGGACAAAGGCATGAGGCTCATGCTAGCCCCTAGGTCACACAAAGCCTTGTAGTGATGTTGGCCAAGCCCAACAGTGATGGCGAATCTACCAAGATCACTCCTCTTCTCAAGGTAGTCCACCTTCCTGCACTCCTCTACGATCTCATCAATTGATCGCTTCTTGTTCGCTAATGGGGGGTATGTATAGGGATTAAAATCATTCAAATATAACAATGCACAACTGGGCTAACTCCCTGTCCCAAACAAATAATACAAGAATCCCCTACCTTGTAGTAGTAGGGTAATTCAGGATCGAATCCACGAGGAGGTATGTCAGCGCTTCCCTTGTTGTACTCACGATCAAAGCTTTCGACCTCAGAAGACACTCGATATCGAGTAATCTGGTCGATATCGACCAAACTTCTGGTCGATTTCCTAGCGCGGTTCCTGTAGAAGACAAAAGCAGCAAAGTCGACTTCGAGCAGAGACCTCGACATCGACGTTAGACCTCGATATCGACCCTTACAGTCGATTTCGATGCTTGTCACAGAAACTGTTTTCGTAACCAATTTGTCGGAAAAGAGTCCGAAGAAAATAGAATGGGAAAGGAGGATGATCAGAAACAAAACTAAGACTTTTATATTATTTTCAATTAATTAAAAAGCTTCCAAAGTCGGGGTTTCATGCCACAACGATAACAATGCAAGTTTTATGCTAAAGTAATGAAATTTAATGCCTTTCCATCAAATAACTTTCGTTATCAACACTTAGGTGATTAGAGGCTCTCGCATAGTTCCTAAGAGTTACTATCCAATTCATGAGCAATTCAAGTTCACAATATGAGTGGCTTTCGCTTCAATAATGCAAATAATGAATCTCCCTAACTTTCGCAAGGGATCATGCATAGGATAGAAGACAAAATCGCATAAAAGTCATACCTTTGATGCACTTACCCTACATCGTTAGCGTCGGGCTCACCCCGACCCTAGAAGTGGGTTGACTACTCGCTCCTCATCATGCACATCATCATCATTTTTATTGAAAGAAAGCTACCTTGAATTAAACTTTGCAAAAGAGAAAGTACAACCGAACAAGCCACTTCGCTCTCGCTTCACAAACTCCACTCGGCTCCTCTCTCTCTCTCTAACTCGTCACTACTCTCTATTGAAACTGAATTGAATGTCCAATTGAATTCCTAAACTCAGCCCTAATGGCCTCTATTTATAGATGTCGATAAAGACTCGAATCTCTATCTTTATTCTCTAAGATAAAATTTAAATAAAAGTAAAAATTAAAACTCCTATGGTAAATCAGCCTTCATATGATAAATCTGGTGTTGATGATAAGAAATCTCGACTTTGGGATAGACGTGCAAGCTTCGTATAGAATTCCATCAAAATCTGAGTCGGATTCCTCTGCTGGCATGGTCGATATCGACCCTTAACATCGATATCGACCCCTGTGAAACTTTATCTCGAGCTCTCCTTCTCCTACTCGAACTAGCACTCGACTTCTATCATTTAGCTCGATCTAGCAACATCGATATCGACCTTCGAACGTCGATATCGACCTCTCTGTGTCGACATGCTCTGTTTCATTTTTTTACTCGATTCCTACGTCCCTGATGCACTCGATGTCGAGGTCCCCAGTCAATTTCGACCTCTTGAGAAGACTTCGAGTTCTTTTTCCGCTCTTCTAAATCCGTCCATTTTTATCCTGTTTTCTGCGAAATCAAATAGAAACTCGTGCAGACCCATATATTTGATATTTAAGCGTAAACTACACTAATCCCATGTTTTCCCATTAATATGCATGCAAAATACAATAAAATGGACTTTTATGTGCAAAGAAAATATGACAATTTGCGCGCACATCAAACACTCCATACTTAAGCTTGCTTGTCCCCAAGCAATACTTTTAATGGTCATTCAGGGGAAGAAAGTAAACCCTCAACATCATAGATTCATTTTTCATATGTCCTTACAATCAATTGCCATCCTCGATAAGGTACTTATGTCAACCAAGTCCATGCCTGTGCATAAAAGCAATTTCATACTCATAAAAGGAGGTAATATGCAAAAACAATTTTAGCGACATAGCATTAATAATCAAGAGGACTTTTGCAAGCTTGTGAGAAATAGATTGGTAAAAGGCTAAAGGTGGGCTAATTTTTGGCCATGTGGTGTTAAATCCGGGGAAACATACTTTCTTTCCAAAACATTCCACATTCCTTCTTCATAATGTCTCACCTTTCACTCATCGCTCAATGCTTTTATTCAATATAATGCTTTTACCTCTCTAACCTTAGCACTGCCTTCTCGCGAGTCGCAAAGATGGGTGTCATGAATGGCCCCGGATACTTAGTACTTCGGACTCCTCACCTTGTGTCCCATCTCGCTGAACTAACATCTCAACGAGCAGGGTCGACCTACCTTTATCTCCTGAGGTGATCGGATTTTTTTTTTCGCTCATTAAATTTTCCATAATTCATAATTTTTTTCATTCCTGCCAACAACTTCATAAATAATGCACAACTCCATAATATGACTCCAAAAAAAGACATCCATTCTCAAACTTGTCCCCGGATAGGGTATAAGGTATAAAATGGGCAATATGTATATGTGTGGAGCAATAATGATCATGATAAGGCTCATATATAGCTTGTGACTTTTGCAAATATGCATAGGTAAGGCTAGGATATGAACTTGTATATGTAAGCACTTGTATGGAAATTTCATAAAAAGTCCTCCATCATCTTATCATGCATATGTCAAAAGCAACTTCAAATTTTCATCTCCTTTATTTTTTTCTTCTATTTGCACTTCATTGGGACTTCCCTTAACTAGGCAATCTCATGTTATATCTCTAATGAATCTAATTTTGCATCATAGAGCTCTTTTTTATACTTCCATGACTCTTTCTAATTTTTTTTCAAATTTTTGATGGGGGTCATTTTTTTTTCTTCTTTCTTTTTTTTTCTCGAAATAAAAAACATAAATATGCATTAAGATAAATATACAAATCTAAACTAAGTATGAATATGCAAGTAAGCCTTTCCCCCACCCCATACTTAAAATTTACAGTGTCCTCACTGTATTAGAACTAGGGTTAAGAAGAAAACTTACTAAACCGTCACAAATTTCAGGAGTCGAAGAAGACAGCAGGTAGGGTCGATATCGACCCTTATCATCGATATCGATGTTGTTCCTCGATTTCTGGCTCAGGCTTCAGGGTGATCTGGCCTCGATCACAATCTCATCTATGTCGACCTTAATGTCGATGTCGAGCTTGGACCTCGATTTCTATGTCTTTTCTGTGTGCTTTTCTCTCTCCTGCAACTTGTTAATAAACATAAAACTAAATATGCAAAACAATAAAATGTCTAAAACCAAATAAAAAGTGTCTAAAACCAAAACTAAGTGTTTGTTACAAGCTCTAGACTTTTAAGTCGCTAGGCCGACTTCTTCCTTTGCGCTTCTCAATGCGGCATCTGCAGAGCCCACGTGGCTTGGGCCTCAAATATGACTCCTTTCTTGTCACGCAGCAGCATTCCGCCAAGTTGGATCTGATTCACCGTGAATGGTCCTAGATTCTTATCCTTGAATCTTGTAGGGAACCAATGGTCCTTAGATTTAGCAACATAGACCTTGTCTCCTATCTCATATTGGCTCGAATCATCATCGGATACCCTACATAAGCGCACATGCCAAGGCACACCTCTTCCAAATAATGATAAATCCTTAATTGAAATGGAACAGGAGGAATCCGTACCTTGACTTACCTTCTTCTCAGTCTTTGGCTCAGGTTGATGTCGATGTTCAGAGGTCGACATCGACCCCTGTTGTACTCCTAGAGGATCAGTTGATTTGGAGAGTTTCTTCTCGATAAGATCAGGTCAATTTCGACCCTCAGAGATCGATATCGAGGTCCCCTTTCCTCCCTTCTCAGTGCTGATGGTGGTCGATTTCGGTAGGGCATGGTCGATATCGACCCTTGACCCCGATTTCGATGTTTCCTCTTCGTTTCCATTGACCCCATACTTATGACCTGGCACAGATTCTTGAACAATAGTAGCCGATATCGACTTTCCCGGGTCGATTTTGATGTTCTATTGGGCTCCTTCGTTCAAGATTGCCACAACTTCCTCCACTTGGGCTTCTATGGCCCTCTTCTCAAGCTTCTCTGGTGTCATACTTCTTACCTTTGCCTCTCCACATGCAATGTAGACACCATTGATGGCTTTTATCTCCATTGGCCCTTGATTTTTCACCGTCTTGTTGAAGGCATACTCTATTACCTCGTCACTAATTGTGAATGAGAGCAATCCTTTCTTTACGCTAATGTTGGCATCGACGGTTGCTAGGAATGGCCTACCTAAAATAATGGGACAAGCAGGGTCCTCCGCTATATCAACAACTAAGAAATCAGCAGGGACAAAGAATTTACCTACTTGTACTGGCACATCCGTCACTATCCCAGTTGGAATAACTACCGTATTGTTAGCCATGTACAATCTTGCATCCACGGGCTCCAGATGACCTATCTTTACCTTGTGCCAAATGGTTAGTGGCATCATGCTAACGCTAGCGCCCAAGTCAACTAAAGCATTAAATTTGAATTGACCTGGACCTATAGGGATAGAAAACTTACCTGGGTCCGCCCGCTTTTGTGGTAGCTCCAATCTGTTGCACTCCTCTGCGATCTCAGAGAGCGGTCGCTTCTTACCCAAGATGTCTTTAAGGAACCTTAGATAAGATGGCATCTCGTGAAGTGCCTCTGTGAATGGTATAGAGACATTAAGTCCTTCGAGCATCTTCACGAACCGCTGTAACTTCTTTTCCGTTAGGTCCTTAATCACCTTTCTATTTGGGAATGGCAACACCTTCTTCCTTCCCGCACCTGCAGTGAGGTCGACATTGACATTAGTAGGGTCGACATCGATTGGAGGAGTCGATTTCTGGGGTGACGCTGCATCAGGGTCGACATCGACTGGAAGGTCGACATCGACGTCACCTTGGTCGATATCGACAGGGGGGTCGATATCGATGTCTATTATGGCTCCTTCTCCTCCGTTTTTGCTCGGGCGTTTGTAATTGACGCCCACTCCTTAGGTTCACCGCCGTAATATGACCAATGGTTTTGCCCTTTTGGTTGGGCACAGTGGATCCAGGGAATGATCCTGACACTTTGGGTATTGCTTCTGCTAATTGTCTCATTTGAGTCTCCATGTTGCGCTTCCAAACGTCGATCTCCCCAAGCCTAGAATTTATGCCCTGCTGCTGAGTATGGACGGAGTTGTTGGCTTGTTTGAACTCAGTATGGTTCCTCCGCATCTCATCAAGAATGATTTGCAGGTCATCATTCCTTGTCTCCCGCTCAGGGTGCCCTGGTGCTCTATATGGTGGTGGGGGATCCCCTTATTGATAGAACCTTTGATCACCCCAATATTGTTGATTGCCCCCTCCAGAGGAGCCTCTCCTCCACTTGACCTCCTCATGTTGTTCCGCCATGGATACTTGCTCAGTATGTGGACATGCACTATTGTTATGCCTTGTTGAGCCACATTTCTGACAAGTTTGATTATTGCTCAGGAACCTGACTTGCTTTTGAAGGCGGCGTGTTTGATCGTTATGGAATTGTTGCCGCACATCAGGATCTATCTCCTTTGGAGGCTCATATAGTGGCATAGATGGGGCAGGCCTTGCATCATAGGCCGTAGCAGCCCCATAAGTGTTGTCAAAGTTCACGAGCCTCTCAATGGTCTCCCATGCCTCCATTGGTGTAAGCTCAATGTATCGATAGGAGGTATATGAATTTATCCTCTCCTTATTCGGTGCATCAAGGGCGTTGTAGAAGATCTCCTGGATGACATATGAAAGTTGCCCATGCGTTGGGCATGATCTCAGCAAGTCCTTAAATCGCTCCCACGCCTGTGCTAGGGTTTCACCTGGCTTTTGTTTGAAAGTCGTGATCCTTTGTCGCAGCATCGCCGTTTTAGAAGGTGGAAAAAACTTATTCAAGAATGCATCTTTCACCTCCGCCCATGTCCTAAGCGAGCGTGGAGCCAAACTCTCAAGCCATTGTAATGCCTTCCCTGCCAAAGACCATCGAAATGATTTTAATCGCACATACTCTAAATTCACTCCATCAGCAATTGTCTCACACAAGTCCATAAAAGTAGAGATTTGTTGCAGGGGGAATTCATTAGGTCTTCCTTCAAAAGTATTTCTTTTTATCTCATATAGGAAGTTAATTTTTATTTCATAGTTGGAGTGAGGGATTAAAATAGCGGATTCAGGAACATGAAGCGGCGGATGCATGTATTGCATCGCCGTTTATGGATACTGATTTAGCCACTCTTGGGTTTGTCTGCGCGCATCCTCCTCCCTATCAGCATGGGCTCGCTCAGCAGCAGCGGCGGCCCTTTCAGCAGCGATTGTAGCATTGTGGTCCTCGATTTCCTTCCTCAACCGCTTTATGGTTTCGACATGCGTCTCGTTGTCAGCCATGATGCGAATTGCTTTGTTACGAAGATGGTAGAAATGTTCAGGCTCGTTGATTGGTTCCAGGATAGGTCCGCGATCAGAACGTCACATATACTTGCAAAATAAGCTCAAAAAAGATCGTGATTAAACTTAGGTGGCGATTGATTGCCTCCCCGGCAACGGCGCCAATTTGTTCGCTAACGGGGGGTATGTGTAGGGATTCAAATAATTTGTTCGCTAACGGGGGGTATGTCAGCGCTTCCCTTGTTGTACTCACGATCAAAGCTTTCGACCTCAGAAGACACTCGATATCGAGTAATCTGGTCGATATCGACCTCAGTTCTGGTCGATTTCCTAGCGCGGTTCCTGCAGAAGATAAAAGCAGCAAAGTCGACGTCGAGCAGAGACCTCAATATTGACGTTAGACCTCGATATCGACCCTTACAGTCGATTTCGATGCTTGTCACAGAAACTGTTTTCCTAACCAATTTGTCGGAAAAGAGTCCGAAGAAAATAGAATGGGAAAGGAGGATGATCAGAAATAAAACTAAGACTTTTATATTGTTTTCAATTAATTAAAAAGCTTCCAAAGTCGGGGTTTCATGCCACAACGATAACAATGCAAGTTTTATGCTAAAGTTATGAAATTTAATGCCTTTTCATCAAATAACTTTCGTTATCAACACTTAGGTGATTAGAGGCTCTCGTATAGTTCCTAAGAGTTACTATCCAATTCATGAGCAATTCAAGTTCACAATATGAGTGGCTTTCGCTTCAATAATGCAAATAATGAATCTCCCTAACTTTCGGAAAGGATCATGCATAGGATAGAAGACGGAATCGCATAAAAGTCATATCTTTGATGCACTTACCCTACATCGTTATCGTCGGGCTCACCCCGACCCTAGAAGTGGGTTGACTACTCGCTCCTCATCATGCACATCATCATCATTTTTATTGAAAGAAAGCTACCTTGAATTAAACTTTGCAAAAGAGAAAGTACAACCAAACAAGCGACTTTGCTCTCGCTTCACAAACTCCACTCGGCTCCTCTCTCTCTCTCTAACTCGTCACTACTCTCTATTGAAACTGAATTGAATGTCCAATTGAATTCCTAAACTCAGCCCTACTGGCCTCTATTTATAGATGTCGATAAAGACTCGAATCTCTATCTTTATTCTCTAAGATAAAATTTAAATAAAAGTAAAAATTAAAACTCCTATGGTAAATCAGCCTTCATATGATAAATCTGGTGTTGATGATAAGAAATCTCGACTTTTGGATAGACGTGCAAGCTTCGGATAGAATTCTATCAAAATCTGAGTCGGATTCCTCTGCTGGCAGGGTCGATATCGACCCTTAACATCGATATCGACCCCTGTGAAACTTGATCTCGAGCTCTCCTTCTCCTACTCGAACTAGCACTCGACTTCTATCATTTAGCTCAATCTAGCAACATCGATATCGACCTTCAGACGTTGATATCGACCTCTCTGTGTCAACATGCTCTGTTTCATTTTTTTGCTTGATTCCTATGTCCCTGATGCACTCGATGTCGAGGTCCCCAGTCGATTTCGACCTCTTCAGAAGACTTCAAGTTCTTTTTCCGCTCTTCCAAATCCGTCCATTTTTATCCTGTTTTCTGCGAAATCACATAGAAACTCGTGCAGACCCATATATTTGATATTTAAGCATAAACTACATTAATCCCATGTTTTCCCATTAATATGCATGCAAAAGACGATAAAATGGACTTTTATGTGCATAGAAAATATGGCAATTTGCGCGCACATCACTTCTTGCTTAAGATATCTTTAAGGAACCGGACGTAGGATGGCATCTCATGAAGGGCCTCTGTGAATGGTATAGTGACATTAAGTCCTTGGAGTACCTTCACAAAGCATTGGAACTTCGCGTCCGCAGGGTCCCTTGAAGATTTGGAGGGATAAGGCAATGGCTTTTTCCTTGCTGGAGCGAGATTTGCCCGAGGTGGTATTGTTGAATGGTCGACATCGAGTGGGGGGTGTCGATATCGACTGCTATGGTCGATCTCGGGGGCGCCTAGACAGGGTCGACTTCAATAGGTGGGTCGACATCGAGTGGGTCAGTCGATATCAACTAGGGGTGTCGATATCGACTGGATTACCAGTGATTTTCTCCGCTAGCTCCGTTTCATCATTGTTGAGTTGAATTTCCTTGCCATTCCTTAAGCGTATGGCGGCGATGTGGCCCAATGGTTGCCCCTTTGGATTGGCCTGTGGCTGGCCTGGGAGCCTTCCGGGTTGTTGTGGAATAGATGCCGCCAATTGACCCAGTTGGGTCTCCACGCTTTTCCTCCATGTGTCAATTTTACCAAGCCTAGAGTTGATGTCATGTAGTGATGTTTGGATGGCATTGTTGGATTGCTTTGTCTCCGCTTGGTTCCACCTCATCTCGTCTAGGATGAGTTGTAAATCATCCCTCCTTTCTCTTTCGGGATGGCCAGGTGCTCTGTATGGCGGGGGTTGTTGATATTGTTGATACTGGGGTCTTTGATAACCCAAATCCCTTTGGTTGCCTCCATAGTTGGGCACCCACGCATATTTTACTTCATCGTGGGTCCCCGCCAATTATACTTGCTCCGTGAAGGGACAAGCCATCGTGTTGTATTTCTGCGACCCACATTCTAAACAAGCTTGGTTGTTAGTAAGAAACCTAACTTATTTTTGAAGATGCTTTACCTGGTTTTTCATGAACTGGTCCTTCACCTGAGTATCCACATCTTTGGAAGGCTCAAACAGTAGCATGGATGGGACTGTCCTCGCATCGGAAGCCGCAGGACTCCCATAGGTGTTGTCGAACTTCACTAGCCTTTCAATTGTATCTCAGGCTTGAGTAGGGGTAAGATCCAAGTAGCGATAGGTGGTATAGGTGTTGATCCGCTCTCTAGTAGGGATGTCCAGGGCATTTTAGATGATTTCCTGGATAACATATGGCGGTTTCCCATGAGTAGGGCAGGACCTCAGCAAATCCTTGTAGCGCTCCAAGACTTGCGCTAGCGTCTTCTCTGGTCTCTGCTTGTAAGACATAATCTTTTGGCGAATCTGTGCCGGCTTTGATGGTGGAAAGAAATTGTTGAGGAAGATGTCCTTAAGTTCAGCCCAGGTGCGGATAGATCGTGGCGGAAAGCTCTCCAACCAATGTAGCGCCTTTTCTGCAAGAGACCATCTAAAAGCTTTTAGACGCACATATTCAAGATTGACATCGTCAGCAATGGTGTCGCATAGATCAATATAAGTAGTTATTGTTAGGAGGAGGAAATCAAGTTTAAACAAATATATAAAATATAGAAGCAAACTGAATCCTTTTCCATGCAAATAATTACAAGACTTCCTCCCGTTGTAGTAGAAGGGTAGTCAGGATCGATCCACGAGGAAGCGTGTCAGCGGGATCCTAGAAAGTGTCAAAGACACATCCTGAATGTCGACCAGAAGCTTCGATCTCGAGTAGTGGACTCAGCGTCGACCTAGGATGTCGATTCCTACTGCAACAGAACCTGTAGAGACAAAAAACGGCAGTTGATATCGACTACAGTGGTTGATATCGATGTCAGCAAACGAGTCGACCAGGCTCAGAAAATTGCCAGTCGACACAGGGCAGTCAATATCGAGTAAAGTACTCGAAATCGACCTCAGCAAGCAGATGCAGGAAGATTGGGATCGACGTAGAGAACCATCGATCTGGGGCAATGTGGTCGATATCGACCTGGTTGGTCGAAATCGACTGGTCCTACAGAAACGTTAGAGTCGACAAAGATGGCCGAAGACAAAGAGGATGAAAGACGAAGTATGAACAGAAAAAGAACAGATTTTTATGATTCAAATATATATTTAAGGAAACTCCTAGGGCTAGGGTTTACCTCAATCTTAACCAATGTATGCAATAAGGCAAATAAGACGGACAATTGTGCTATATCACCCGAGGGACAAGCTTTCGCCATACACCAATGATTAGGAATACTCTTGAAAATAAACGTAATTGTCTCAACCAATTTTATGTTTATAACTCAAGTTATTAACATGAATCCCTTTTCTTACGATAAGGACTAAACATAGAATCGTAGGAGATGGTATAGACACAACGATATCAACATTAAGTACTTACTTAGGCACGCATGGCTAACGTCGGGCTCACCCCGACCCTAGAAGCTTTGGGGAACTATTCGCTCTTCATCGCAATAGACACTATTGATTGAAAAAGGAAAACTTGCATTAATAACTTCAAAGCTTTACAACTCAACGCCGGCTTTAGCAAATGCCAAATCCTAAAGCTCTTCTCTACAACTCTATTATATTGATTGTATCTTACTTGCTTGAATCAATAAAAATCAGCCCCCTAGGGCTTTATTTATAGGCTACTAATCCTTTCTAGACAAGGAAAGTAGATCTAATCTTCTATCTGAAATCTATTCTTAAACAAATAGGATAAATCTTTATTTAAGTAAATATCTAAATTACTAATAATCATCTTAGGGTAAAAAGGAAACAACCCTTAAGAGATAATTTATCTAACTATAGAAGATAATATGTGGCCTTCTTGATAGACTTGCAATCTGCATCTCGAAAAGCACATCCAACCCGTGTTGCATTCCTGTCGATATTGAGCAGTCAGGTCAAAATCGACCTCTCTATTTCTGCTCGACAGGTTCCATTCTACTCGATTTCTGGGGCAAGGTTGATGTCGACTCAGGAACTCGATATCGAGTGGTCTTCTAGGTTGGTCTTTGTGGTCTGTCTCGACACTCAGAGTCCATGTCGAGGTCTTCAGTCGATATCGACCGGTCCAGTCGATTTCGACTTCTTTTCAGTTTACATGGCTTCTTCGTTTTGACTCCGATTCCGCTCCAATTCCTACATATTTAGACCAAAACTTGTGCAGACTCTATTTCTTGCACGTTAGCTCATTCTACACAGATTTGCATTATTTTTAACCTTTACTTTAGGAATTGAATGAAATATGAAGTCAAAAGATGCAAATAAAAAAGCTACAAATATGTATATCACATTACTCTATACTTATACTTGCTTGTCCTCAAATAATAACCAAGAAATAACCAACACCTACAACACACCCTTCAAGTCTTCGCCCTTGTCAAAAGCAACATCATAAGTGGTAGCAAAGCAAAGCAAATGAATTTAACGTCATAGCACATATTTGAGCGATCCATAGGCATATGCAATTTTAATCCAACCTCACAGGGATAACGTGTTTGCACTCAACTCTCATGTGTTTAGGCTATGAAGATCAACTCTCAACTCAATTTCATGTACAAACTTATAAACATTGCAATTTATAATAATCCACTTCGCAACCAATTATGTAAATGCAATAAGAACCATCAGGAGGACTTTCGCTCAATGGAAAACTTCAAAGAAGACTCCATTCGGTGGGGTTGTAATGGAGCTTGATATAAAATAAAGGGTATGAAATTATTTGGCTATGTGGTGCTTTTAAAATTCGGGAATCAAGACTCCTAATCTTTATCTCTACTATATCTAAACCATATCTCTACAATAATGCTCTTTCCAAACTTTCTTTCCATAATGCTCATCAACCTTCCTTCAAACCTAATATGCTCTCAAAAATATAAATCTTGTATAAAATAAAAGAACTAAGGAATTTTTGGCTCATGCACTAATATATAAATTTTTTTTTTGATTTTTTTGCACGAAATTAAACAAATAAATAATAAATGTGCATTTATATAGTGAGCCAAAATCCTTTTACAATGTTTGACAAGATGCAAATATGTACCAACCCATAATTTTTCCTTTGCTCAAAACAAATAATATGCACTTTCTTTCCACAATGCATTATTCTAACCAATATAAGTCTCAATTCCCAAATGGGGGTCATGCTCAATTCGGCTAGGGATAATTTTTGTGGAATTTGCAATACAAGGCTCAGTCTAATATTCGGCTTCAAGTAGAGATAATGCAGGGTAGGTAAAGAGAGGATAAAAATGGCTTAAAAGATGTCTCCATCATTTAATTCTCATAAACATAAACATATATATGTATTAGCTTTGAATAACTATCACAACATTTAGAGATGCATAGGAAGAGTAAATACACTCAACAAAGCAGAGGGATTTTTAATGTTCTCCCTATAGGCCAAAATTCTCACAAGGACAAATTTGTTGGATTTGCTTTTTAGCCTAAGATCATATGTGCTCAATTTCATCACAAGTTCACAATCTACATAAAAACCATTTTAAGGACTTAGGCCAAACCATCCAAATATGCCATAGGATTTACATGATCAAGTAAGCTATTGAGTTCTCATCATTGGACATCTAAGTAGGGTTTAAAAACAAACTTAAAAAGGTAAACATGCATTTTTTTGTAATTTTGACATTTTCTAATTTTTTGGATTTTTGTATTTTTATAAAACTAAATAACTAAGAACATAAACTTAAACGTGAATGCAATAAAAGAAAGTCTAGTTGTGACCATAAAACATGTTTCATCCCCACCCCATACTTAAAATATACAGTGTCCTCACTGTATTAAAAGAAAAACAAGGGTAGAGAGAAACTTATAGAGCAACCTACATATTTAGGTCGATTTTAGGTTAAGTCGATGCTAGAAGTCGATGTCGAGTAAAGTGGTCAATGTTGACTGCATCAGTCTATGTCGAGGAAGAAGTTGAAGTTGAGGGTCGCCTGGGCTTGGTCGATATCAACTAGCTTGGTCGATATCTAGTTCTCCTTTTGGCCCCTGGATGATCGATCTCGATCTTAGGAAGATGGCTCGACCCTATGGTGGTCGATGTCGACTGGCCTGGTTGATTTCGACTCCCCCTGCAGAAGCTTCTTTTCTTCTTTGTCATTCTTTTTGCTTGATAACCTGAAATTCTTGTTAGTTCATACAGAAATAGCCATGGTATATCAAAGTTTCAAAATCCCAAAACCCAAAATTTTAAAACCCTAAAAACCATCTATGCGAAAATTTAAAGGTTTATGTACATGCTCTAGACTTTTGAGTCACTAGGCCAACTTCTCTTTCAATGCTTCATGAACCCTTAATGTAGGGACCCTTCAAGTTTGTGTCTTCTCCTGGATCATCCAGGTCCTTTTGATAGCAGCTAAGTTCGGAAACCAAGGCTTCTTCTTCGTTAGGCTCTTTATTGATTGCTTTGACCCTCCCATTAGTTAAATCGTCAGTAATGGACAGAGGAGGGTTAGGGATCATACTTGAGCTTACCTGTTCGGGCCTGAAACAGAGATCTTCGGGTGGAGGGTCATTCGATCTCGACATAGGGATGTCGATCTCGATTGCAAAGGTCGATGTTGACTGGTGGTGGTCGATATCGACGTCAGGGACCCCATACTTAAGCTCCTGGAAACTCGGTGGATCATCTGTATCACTTGATATTGTGTACAAGTGGTCCATTTCGAGTATTTCACTCGATTTTAACTAGCTCTAGTCAATTTCGACTCTTTTTGCAGTTTCCGTCCTTGCCAATAAAACCTTACAAAGCTTCTCCTTTGCTGGTGAGAGGGCAACTTGTTCTAGCTGCTTTGTTTCGCTCATTGTAGGGTTGAAGCGAAACTTTACGACCTCGTTGCCGATTGTGAATGTAAGGGTGTCATTCCTCACATTGATGTTGGCATCCGCTATTACTAAGAATGGCCTACAAAGGATGATAGGCACAATTGGATCTTCTAGCATGTCCAACACGATGAAGTCCGTGGGTGTGAAGAATTTTCCCACCTTGATAGGGACATCATCCACAAGCCCTGTTGGTCTCACGAAGGAGTTGTCCGCCATGTAGAGCTTCATGTCGACGGGCTCCAATGCTCCTACGCCCACTTGTTGCCATATTGATAGGGGCATCAAACTAACACTAGCCCCAAGATCACGAAGGGCTTTGAATTGATAGGAAACTCAATTGAATTGCATTCGTCGACGATCTCTAAGATGGACCTCTTTTTGGATAAGATGTCCTTCATGAACCTCACGTAGGCAGGCATCTCATTTAGTGCTTCCATGAGTGGGATGGTGAGATTGAGACCTTGTAAGATCTTCACGAAGCGTCGAAATTTGGCGTCTACCGAATCTTGCAGTGCCTTGGAAGGATATGGGAGTGCTTTGGATGGCTTCGAAGGCAAAGTGGTTGATTTTTGCCTTTTGGACAGGTCAACATCGACATCAGGGTGGTTGATATCGACTGGATTGGTCGACCTTGGTGGAGTCTGAAGCTGTGGTCGATTTGCAGAGGGGTCAACATCGGGTTGGTGGTCGATATCGACCGGGTCACTCGATATCGAGTGCCTCTCTAGCTCCATAGTGTGCTTCGTAGTGGGCTCGACATCGACGGGGTGATCGACGTCGACAGGGCCCTCGATATCGACTGGTGTGTCGACATCGACTGCGTCATTAACTACTTCTCCTTCGCTCCGTGGCTCATGCAATGTGTGTCCACTCCTTAAGTTGATAGCGGCAATGTGCTTCGTAGTGGGTTTTCTTGTGGTTGTCCAGGGAGCTTGCCGGGCAGCTTTGGGATTTGGGCCACCAGTTGACCCAGTTGGGTCTCAATAGTCTTCTTCCAAGTATCCATCTCCCCCATTCGGGCATTAAGCCCTTAAAGTTGGTTCTGGATAGCGTTGCTAGATTGTTGACTCGCAACTTGATTCCTCCTTAACTCATCAAGGATGAGTTGAACATCATCTCATCGTGGTTCTCTCTCCGGATGGCCCGAAGCTCGATAAGGCGGAGGATCCCTGGGGTTGTATTGGGGTGGTTGATTTCCCCAGTTTTGGTACCCCTGGCGATTGGGATTCCTCATGTAGGGCACCTCCTGGTGAGTCTCCACTAGTTGTACTTGCTCCGTGTAGGGGAAATCGGTGGTGATATGCCTGATGGAGCCACATTCGGTGCAGAGTTGGTTGGCGGAGAGGAATTTGACTTGCTTTTTAATCCTCCAGAGTTGATCTTGCATGAATTGCTCTTTGACTTCTGGATCAATCTCCTTGGAGGGCTCAAAGAGTGGCATAGATGGGGCAGGCCTTTAGTCGGAGGCCACAGGAGTCCCATAGGTGTTGTCAAATTCGACCAACCTCTCTATAGTATCCCAAGCTTGTTGTGGTAGGAGCTCGAGATACCCATAGGAGGTATAGGTGTTGATTCTCTCCTTAGTAGCTACGTCCAGGGCATTGTAGATGATCTCTTGGATGACGCAGGGTGGTTGCCCATGCGTGGGGTAAGACCTCAGCAACTCCTTAAACCTCTCCAACACTTGCGCCAGTGTTTCATGTGGCTTTTGTCTAAAAGTCATGATTTTCTGACGTATAACCGTCATCTTGGATTATGGGAAGAACTTGTTGAGAAAGGCATCCTTGACTTCATCCTACGTGCGGAGTGATCTGGAGGCTAGGCTCTCCAACCATGCTAGTGCTTTCCCTTTGAGAGACCAACAAAAAGCTTTTAGTTTAACTTACTCTAGGCTTTGTGCATCAGCAATTGTATCACACAAGTCAAGGAATAAAGAAATGTGCTCAAGAGGACAATCGTTAGGTTTTCCCTCAAATTGACGTCGCTTAATTTTAGTTAAGAAGCTAGGTTTAATTTCAAAATTCGAGTGAGGGATAAGAATGGCCGATTCAGGCACTGAGAGCACAGGGTGCATGTATTGTTTGACATTCTGGGGGAGGGCGTTGATTTGGGCTTCAATTTGCCTCCTAGCTTCCTCCTCCTTCTTAGCACACTCTCGTTGTGCCGCCTCTCTAGTTGTGAAGTCCTCGACTTGCTTCCTTAGGCGTTCAATCTATTGAGCCTGGGTCTCTTGGTCTGCCATAGCTCTTTGGATTCATGCTCGAAGGTGGAGATAGCTTTCAGGATCGTCTAAACCTTCGAATTCGGGTGTGCAATCAACGTGTCGCATACACCTGTAAAGCAAAGTTAGAAAGAGACGTGAGATAGACTACTAGGGCGCGATTGATTGCTTCCCCGGCAACGGCGCCAATTTGTTAGGAGGAGGAAATCGAGTTTAAACAAATATATAAAATATAAAAGCAAATCGAATCCTTATCCGTGCAAATAATTACAAGACTTCCTCCCGTTGTAGTAGAAGGGTAGTCAGGATCGATCCATGAGGAAGCGTGTCAGCGGGATCCTAGATAGTCTCAAAGTCACGTCCTGAATGTCAACCAAAAGCCTCGATCTCGAGTAGTGGACTCGACGTCGACCTAGGCTATCAATTCCTACTGCAACAGAACCTGCAGAGACAAAAACGGCAGTCGATATCAACTAGAGTGGTCGATGTCGATGTCTGCAAACGTGATGCGGGACCATCCAATACACCTCCAGACACACCTATCATACTTGGAGATGGACCTATGACTCAAGCTCATACCAAGAAACTTCAGCGAGACTCATTCATATTTGTGAGTCATGTTCTTTTCTCAAGCGCGGTTCAACTTCAAGAGGAGCCATCGAAGACATACTTATGCTCTACACTAGTTTTGGCCCATTCTTCTTAGTCCATAGAGTGGCCGAAATTACTAAGTATTGGAACCTTTATGCTATTTTTAGTAACCTTCTTTACTTAAACTATTTTAGGTAATTTAGGGATTTAATTTTAATTACTCTTTATTTATTATTTTTATTCAAAAATCAGCCTTTTAGGGTTATTAATAGGACGGCTGATCTAGGGAAGAACTCACGTACATTCTTGAATACAAGTTTTCTCTTTCGTGTGAAACACATTGAGTGATCAAGTCGATCGATTCGTAGCTAGGCTCATCGATTGCAAATTGGTATCGTTTCCACTTGGTTTGCCTTGAGTTCGTCAATCTCACAAGGTTTGGTAATCCCTGGTTTCCACAAGCCTCCTTCTTGTGCCTCCAAGTTGTCCGCTTGGTTGTGTAAGGTTTTAGGAGCGGGTTATATAGTCATTGGTGTTGGTTCTTACCTTCTACGGGAGCCTAGGGTCTTCATCTTGTTCTATATAGATCGTTTCACCAATCTATCGGACTTTATTTCATCATATTTCGTGTCTTTCATATACATCCCAGCCGCACCTTGTTATTGTTCTTAGTCAATATCGAGTCTTGTTGAGTCTTGTATTGAGTTCTTGAGTTCTTGCATTGTTCTTGTTTAATTCTTGCAATTTGAGTCTTGATTGTCGAAGATCGGGCCATCCAACGGCTTACCCCGTATCAAATTGGCATCAGAGCATAGGTTTATCGACATCAAGTGTTTCATCTTCATTCATCATCATAAAAACACAAAAACCTACAAAAAAAAGAGTCTTCTTTCAATCTTTGGTCTTTTACTTCTATTTCAATATTTTGATTATTTCTAACCTTGTTTGTGTTTGTTGTGGTTGCATCTAAGCCTAAACACAAGCCTAGCCGAACCATCATCAAGTGTTGGGGCCGAGATTCATCCATTCCAGCCGGTATCTTTGGGTACAAACCCTAGTCGGCACCCCCCTTCACAAACCCTAATCCTATGTGGCAAGAAACCCTAACCCTAGTTTGTTTTCTATCTTTTATCTATCTATTTTCTATCTTATTTTATTTCTATCTTGGCATATTAATTTCTGAAATTCTAAATAGGAAATTATATCCATCTTAGATCATAAAGTAGTTAGATAGAAGATAATTGCCGAATCTAGCCACAACCATAACCTATTTCTATCTTTAGGGTTGAATTTTATTTTTTCACCGTAATTTTCAATTTTCTCTGGTTTTTTATTTTAATTTCGTGCATTTACAGCAGCTGTAGAGCAAAAAAAAAAGAGTACGAAAATTCAAAAAAAAATTGTTCAAAGGCTTTAACCTAGGGAGGATAAAATTCACCTAGGGGTAAAAGTAAGCTGAAAAAAAAATCATATTCGAAAAATTCAAAAAAAAGAGAAGAAGAAAGTTGCTAGTTTGATCTTTTGGAGTTGTTTGTTTGTTCTTTGGAGTTTTGTTTATCTATTGCAAGAAATCATCAAAGGATATTATTTGTGGTGAAAATCAGCCCTAAAGCTGAGCCTATTACCTCCTAACATAAATCAAAGAGTATTGCAAGATCGGGCCGTCAACAAGTTGGTTTTCTTGATTCGAAGCCCACAGGTGAAGGATCGGGAATAGCACTACATCAAGTGGTATCAGTTTCGGCTTATTGCATCTCCTTTGATATTCTTGTTACTTACTAATGTTTTGATTTGATAGTGTGGGAGATTTGGGTGATTGGGATGATGATCCCGATCCATTGGATGAGTTCCTTGCTTTGGAACGGGATGCACATCAACGACGCCAACGAGAGTTGCAGAGGAGAGCTTTGCAACAACAACAACTAGAGCGTCAACGCGGAGCCCAAAGACACCAACTTTGGCTTCAATGGCAAGCAGAGATCGAAGAGGAGAGGCGCCGACAACAACATCAACGTCGCCGTCAGATTTGGCTTCTCCAACAACGAGAGGCTGAGGATGAACGACGACAAAAGGAGAGAGCACAACTTCAAGCCGATATTTCTGCCATGTTCGCCGAATCGAGCGCCAAGTTGATGACGGGCTTTCATCAAGCTTTTGCTTCGGCCTTCACCCCTACCCTAGCAGTTATAGTTGCCTCAACCAACGACGAGGTAATTGAGCCTAAGGAGCCTCGTGTTGCAATCGTTGCCCAGAATTAAACACAGCGCACCAAATTTGTTTTGCAGATTCCTATTGATTCCGACCTTGGAATTGAGTCAACTCAGTCTTGTTGCGAAGCTGACTCAACGAGCTTTCCAACAGTGGGTCACATGCTGCAAGAATCCCCCAGGAACATCTCCGAATCTGTGCTGCAAGTGGACTGCAGTGTTGCACCGAATGTGTTGACTTTGTCCAGTGACACCGAAGAGGATGTCGAGGCCGTTTCTATGGAGTTAGCTATTGTACCTCCTAGAAATATCCTTGATGTGACCCGTACTGCTGTTACTTTTGCTTCTTTCTATTTTTTGGACTCAATGGTGCCTGGTTTTGTTTTTGAGATGGTGACACCTCCTATGATTTTGTCGGATGTTTTTGCTTGTCCTCCGACGTCATGCTTCATTCGAGGACCAATCAAAGATAAGAGGGGGAGAATGATGTGCATCAAGATGAGCTTCTGTGGCTCAAACAACGATCTCAATCATGGCGACGACTCGAGGATGGGTCGAATGTAAATGGAGGAGAATGATGTCATCCTCAAGAGGAAGAAGAAAGCTCCACCATGGATTAAAGTGAAGAGGCCAACAACTAGGCCAAAGATATTCTAATTATTTTATTATTATTATTATTATTAGTTTTTAGTTCTTTCCATATTTAGTAACTCCTATGTTAGTTAGAGCTATTTATGAAATGTCTTATTTTTAGTAATACTTAGTTAGGTGAATAAGGTAAAAAGGAAAGTCTATCTACGTAGATTTTTCCTTAACCACTAAGGTTTGACTTTTCAAACTAAATCTAGGGTTTTATATATTTTATTATTATTTTAATTCAGCCCTGTTGATCCTTTGCAAGGTGATGATGGCTTAGGACTTCTATTTAATGTACGTTCAAGTCATTAGGAAAAGACAAATTGAAATATAGAAATGAGGAAACCCTTTGGCTAAAGGGTTCTTCAATCCCAACACTTTGAGTCATAATTTCAGATTGTTCTTCATCCTTTTAATCAGCCAAACAATTGCCTTTCGAAACCCTAATACCAAACACAACCCAAAACACAATGCACAAAATCTGCAGGAAAACCGTCGCAGCAACCCTAGCGTAGCCGTCGCTGAATTCCAGGAATCGTCGCCCCATCACTTGCAGCGGCCGCTGCATAGTTGCTGCCTCCTCGCCGCCACCGTCGCTGCATCCAGGTCGTGGCTGCCACTGTTCATCTTCCGTCGCTTTGCACTTTGCCTTGTTTTTGTGTTGTTCGTGGTTGTTCCTTTGCTTCCGCCATCTTCCCACTTTAAATCTCTTCAATCATACAACTTGAAATTGTCCAACTCAAGATAAATCAAAGAGTATTGCAAGATCGGGCCGTCAACAAGTTGGTTTTCTTGATTCGAAGCCCACAGGCGAAGGATTGGGAATATCAACGCATCATAAAGACTTCAAGTTTCTATTCAATGCAAGTTATTTCCTTTTATGCAAAGATGTCTACTTCAATCATGAGCGAGTAGTCGCTTAAGCTCTTAGGGTCGGGGTGAGCCCGATGTTAGCCATGCGTGGTTGAGGTATGTATTGATGTCAATATTTGTTGCGTCGTGATCATCTCCTACCTTTTTGTATTTAGTCTTTATCGCAAGAAAAGGGATTTATGCTAACAACTTGTATTATAAACATAAAATTGGTAGAGACAATTAGGTTTATTTACAAGAGTATTCCTACTTGTTGGTGTACGACGCAAGCTTGTCCCTTGGATGACATAGCCTAATTGTCCGTCTTGCTTATCTATTGCATGTTTGGTTAACGTTGTGGTAAACCCTAGCCTTAGAAGTTCATTTTTATATTTTTTTACATCCTCTTAATCATCGTTTTACCCCTGGATTTGTTGATCGTTGCTTCTTTCTAATCCTTTCTTTCTTCAACCTACTTTGCCGACAGTTACTGACCTTCTGTAAAGGCACTCGAGATGGACCCCTCTGGTCGATATCGACACTATCACATCGTTCAACATTTGATGTGTCGACATTACTTCTGCTTATGCATTGCTCTCGAGATCGACTAATGCATTCGATATCGAGTGCCTTATATCGACCGATAGTATTCTGAGTCGGTCGACTTCCGTTACTGGTATTCAACATCGACTCCTTAGGCCGACGTCGATTGCTTGTTTTTATCTCTGCAGGTATTTTTGATCGAGATCGAAAACCACCTGATCGACATCGACTACTCCAATCGAGATCGAGTGACTTTTGGTCGACACAAAACGTGAATTTGGGCTATTTTTGGATCCGTAGACAAGCTTCCTTGTATATCGAGCCTAATTCCCCTTCCACTACAGAGGGTTAGTTTTGAATTCATTTGAAAGGTTAGGGTTGCAATTGTGTTTATATTATTTATATATTTTTATAATCAATTCTCCCCTACCAACAAAATTTTATGCGTGCTCTCGGGCACTGGGCCTGCAGCAGTGTCTGGTGACGCGCCTAGCATGGTCCCCCTGTAGTGCCCGACACTACGAACTTCTAGCACAGAAGCATGCACCTGCATGAGTCCTCTAATGCGCGTGCCGCCTCTCATAGCGCCAAGAATGTGGTGGAGGAGCCATAGGGTGATAAAAGGCAGGAATTTGTGGTGGGCCTCCAAGCTCATCGACGAATGTCCAAGAAATCAAAGAAGAAGAGAGGGGGAGGAGGGTGCCTTGGGTGCTTAATGACGGTTCTAGCATGGAATGTTCAGGGGTTTTCCCTTCCCCGAAAACAGAAAGGAGTGAGGGACTTGATAGGTAAGTATGGAGCCTCTTTGTGTGGGATTTTTTTAGACGAAGTTGGATGTTGGAGTAGACCTTGAGTCGCTTGTTCATCGAGTGTGTGTGGGGTGGAGGTTTGTGTTAAATTTCCACCTTCATCATCAGTCTAGGATTCTTGTGCTATGGGGTCCGGGCCTTCTTAACATCTCCTTGGAGGCAATGTCCCCCCAATACATTGCATGTAGGGTGGAATGCCTTGTGTCCAAAGAGGTTTATAGGGTGTGTTTTATTTATGGCTTGCATAGTGTGGTCCTTCGAAAACAAATTTGGGAGGAGCTTTGTGAGATGTTTGATGCTTGTTTTGCCCAGGTTAGTCTTGGGTGATTTTAATAATGAAATGGCTGAAAGTGAAAGAATTAATGGGAGCCCTGTGATGATGTATGTGATGAATCACATGATTGAGGGGTGTCATAGCCGTGGTTTAGAAGATGTCGTGATGGACAATCCTAGTGACTTCACGTGGCACAAAGGTGTTGTTTGGAGCCGCATTGATCGTGTTATGGTCAAATCCGATTGGCTTGCCATGGATAGGGAGTGTAGGACCATGTTTGTGGAAAAGTGGGACATATCGGATCACAAATGTGCGGTTGTGAGGCTTGCTTAGGAGAGGAGGATGGAGGATCGTAGACCTTTCCAACACTTCAATATGTGGGCTTCACACCGAGAGTTTTGCTAGTGTGGTGGCACATAATTGGGTGACAGATAGAAGAGGCGTTGCACAGTTCTACTTGTATGGCCTTCTCAAATGCTTGAAGGCGCCCATTCGAGCCTTGAATAGAGTGCACTATAGAAATATCATGGCCCGGGTGCAGAGGGCTAATGATGATTATGCTGGTGTGTTGGACCAATTGCGTGAGGATCCTCTTAGTCATGAGCTCCTAGCGTAGGTAGAGGTGGCAAAAAAAAGGGCACTTTGGCTTGCTAAAGCAGAGTATAGCTTCGTGGCTCTACAAGCTAAGGTGAGGTATGTATTAAGCTCGGATAGGTGCACAAAATTCTTCCATGGAATCTTGAGAAGGAATGCTAGGCGGGCACATGTCGCTAGTGTGGAGAATAGTGATTGTGTGCCCACGACATCCTTTAATGAGGTAGGGGATGAGTTTGTCGGGCACTTTTAGCGGCTTTTGGGCACTTCTCATGCGGTTGTCCTCCCAAGCCATGATGATTTCATCCAAGGCACGTGGTTAGGTGAGGCGCAAGGTCAAAGCTTGTTAGCCCTAGTTGGTGACACTGAGATTAAAGAGGCACTCTGGTCATTGGAGATGATAAGGTGGCTGGGCCCGATGGCTATACTTCCAAATTCTTCAAGGACTCTTGGGGCACGATGGGAAGGATGGTGTATGGGGCGGTAAAGAAGTTTTTTCGAAATGGTCGCCTTTTAAGGCAACTAAACCATACCGTTATTTCTCTCATCTCTAAGGTGGCACAACCATTTAGAATTGATCAATAACGAACTATTTCTTGCTTCAATGTCGTGTACAAGGTGATTTCTAAGATAATGAAAAATAGGCTTGCAGAGTGTCTTCCTCTTGTCATTATTCCGGCTCAAGGAGGATTTGTTAAGGGGTGCTTGCTATAAGAGAATGTCTTCCTTGTTCATGAGTTCCTCCGTGCTTATAATGTGAAGAGATGTTTCCTGAATGTTGACATTGCCAAGGCATATGACTCAGTTTCGTGGGAGTTCCTTCACTTTGCTATGGAGGAGATTGCTTTACCACCTAAGTTTATAGAGTGGGTGATGGAATGTGTCTCTTCTCCCTCCTACTTTGTCAAGGTTAATGGTGTCCTTCATGGGCATTTTGAGGGGCGACAAGGGCTACACCAAGGGGACTCACTCTCTCCCTTATTATTTGTTATAGTCATGGAGATGTTTAGTAGGCACATCCGCCTTGCTATACTTAGTCCTGAATTTGAGTTCCATAAGGGGTGTGAAGGCCTTAGGTTCTCACATTTGGCTTTTACGGATGATGTAGTGTTCTTTTTACAAGGGAACCTTGGCGTTTGTTAAAGTACTTCTTGGTTGTATGCATCGCTTTTACACCATGCCTAGCCTTGCTGTGAGTGTTACTAAATCCTCGGTCTCCTTGGCCTTTATGCCTAAGGATGAGGCTTTGGCTATTAGGAATGAGATTGGCTTCCATGAAGGGGTTTTTCCGTTCCGTTATCTTGGTATTCCTATAGCTCCGCATAACTTGAGAGTGTTGGATTATGAGCCTCTGTTGGCTAAAGTTCATGCTCTTGTTGATGGATGGGCTAGGAAGACCCTCTCCTTTGTTGGACGCCGTGAGCTCTTGGCCTCCGTCATTAGAGGGGTTGAAGGCTTTTGGCTTGGGATCCTCCCACTCCCTCGGGCGATCCTAGACAAACTTACCAAGGTATCTCGTGCTTTTCTTTGGCGCTCTCCTAGGGTGTCCTAGCAGAAGGTGTGCCTACCCAAGAAGGAGGGAGGATCGGGCTTGGTTGATTTGAGCACATAGAATGTTGCGTTCATGTGTAAGTACTTTTGGCATATTCAAGAGGAAAGGGATAGCCTTTGGGTACGCTGGGTGCATCACAAGTACTTCATGGTGACTACGCCTATGGACTAGGGGCCTAAGAGGAGGGATTCTGCGTTGGTAAAGGCACTTCTTGGCGCTCGAGATAGAGTTGGGCTTTTTGGTACCGGCATTTATGATATTGATGAGCTCTTGCAAAGCTTGCTCACGGGGGACAAGTTCCACATTGTGCATGCTTATGAGTGCCTAAGGCTGAGGGGGGTGAAGACCCAGTGGGCACGTGTGGTGTGGGTGAAAGGGGGTGTGCCTAAGCATTCCTTCATCTCATGGCTTGCCAGGCTGTGACGTCTTCCTACTAATGATAGATTGCTCTTTTTGGAAGAGGATCCCGTCTGTCAATTTTGTGAAGATGCCTTGGAGACCCACAAGCATTTCTTCTTTGAGTGCCCATTTTCCAGGGAGGTGTGGACTAAGATGTGCCTTCGGTTTGGAATTTAGTCTGGCTTGCGTACCCTTCCTATGGCATGTGCAACATTGCATAGGGAAGCCAGGAGCAAACGTTTGAGACGTCGTGCTTTGGTACTTGCCTTGTTAGCCTTGGTATACCATGTGTGGCAAGCGTGCAATGCCTTGACCTTTGAGGATAACTGCATGCCTTGTGATGTGGTTTTTAGATTGATTTGTACCCATGTGTTTCGTAGTTTATTTAATCTATTTCCCCAAGATATTGTAGACTTTGCTTCTTTTTTTTATTATTTGCATATTTCATAGGTCTTGTATGTCCTTTGAATCTTGCAGATTGTAGTAGGTTATAAACCAATAGGACTCCCCTGGTTGGTCTTTCTTTTAGTAATATTTACCTTTTACCTAAAAAAAGAGAGGGGCTTCACAGGTGGAGTGTACCCAAAGCAACCATCACATCTTCAACACCCTATACATCAACCCTCATCTTCTTCATTTAGCTCCCGTCTTCATTGCCTCCTCATCATCCTCAACATGGACTAACAACCATCATCTTCCTCATTCAACCCCCAAGCTTTCATAAAAACGTCTTACCCGCAGAGCACTTGGACGACTAGAGAAACAAAGAATTTGTTGGAGCTATGCGTCGTCCACAGAAGCAACGCTGGCAACACCACCTCCATCGACTGGGGTTTCATCCAAAAACAACTCTGTGATGAACATAGGATAATAACTACTACAACGGTCATACGACACAAGTTCAAGACCGTTCAGGAAGATTACGTGGTGTGGCTTTATCTTTTTGAAGACCCAGAAGTTGATGTCAAACTCCACACTTGTGAGGTTAATGCACTGGAATGGTGGTGAGAGTCCAAGGTTAGTGGTTTCAACGTATAGCATCATTGTTACTCCTCTAACTTTCCATATTATAAATGTGTTTTTTTAATCCAAGTTTTGGTTCCCCACGTATAGCATATTGATCCATGTGTTTTTTATGTTACTATAAGTGTGTTTCGTTCAATATCAAGTTACGAGCTTTCATGTGAAACCCTTTTTTATCTATAGCATGAGATTAACTCACATACCTTTAGTTGTACATGAAATGGAATTTAATCATACATATATTGACTCACATACAAGTTGATTAAAAATGGTGGTATGAACAGAGAGAGATCGTAGATCTTTGCACTGCCTTATTCTATGAACGAGATGCACCTGTAGATCAATATCAAATAAACGCGACTGAAGTGTCTACTAGAGAGAGCCATGTTGGAGGACACTATGACACTCAGCCCTCAGTGTAGGGCGGTGGCGTGGGCGAATCATCGGGCCAATCTACATGAAGTTTATGAAGTTTTTCTTTTCTTTATTTGCAGGTTGTAATGTATCGATGACATGTTTGATCGAAAATAATGTTTGGACATTTTGATAATTTGTTACTCTTCTAATTACTTTCCATGTGTTTTGGCCGAAGTTTATGAGCTTTCAAGTTCTCTACGAAACAAAGTACAATAAGATGGGCCGACTAAAAAAAAGATGGGCAAATTTAAAATATTGGCCGACTAAAGTAAAAATGGGCAAATTTTTAATGGGCCGGATTTGGTTAAGATGGGTTAGCAAGTTCTTTATTTGCAAGTTTGTAATTTGTATGTGTGTGTGTTTTTTTTTTCAAAAGACTTACTCATATTTAGGTAAAACTTCAGGTTATAACTCTATTGTATTTGTGTGTGTTTTAGGAATATGAGTTATTTTGGAAAATGATTTTTCTATTTTTCTAGAACATGATTTGTCATGATAAAATTTTATAAGCATATAAATATGAAGATATATAAGTTAAATATAATTTTTAGAATTATTTTTAACATTTTTTTATAACAAAAATAATTTTGTGGTGTATCATAGGGTACACCATGTGTTGTAGAAGATCTCAACTCCTAAGATGATCAATTAATCACCTCCCATGTGTCCTAGAAAATAATTTTGTGGTGTACCATGTGGTGTACCTTCTTCTTCAGTAGCATACCCGACGTTTAACCACCACCCTGATTGCAAAGAAACCCTAAACCACGTACCTAGAACACTAAACCACCCATATCCATGGAGATAGGGATTCTCCTATTTTAACTAAAGAAGGATTTCTTGCAAATGAACCCTAAACCACCCAGAACCCTAATTAACCACCCATTGAGATAGAGATTCTCCTAATCAACCACCCAAAACCGTATATTGAACCCTATGCAAGATGAAGAAGCAAATGATACAATGGAGGCGATAGCAACTTGAAACTAGGCATATGATCAACGACATAATAATAATAAAAACTGACCTTTTTCTTCGGAGGGTGATAATTCAATCTCGCAATGCTGCAGGAGAAGGAGGACAATTGCAACTTCATCGATTTGATTGCCTTATAATCTGATTTGAATTGGGTGGGTAGACGTTGGAGAAAATGTTGGAGGAGTTACAGGTTTCAATGACTTCGTTTTGGGAGCTGACGAATCGAATGGAAGGGGATGAGGAGGATAGAGAGAAGCCGCATAATAATTAGAAAAAAAGGCTACTAACCTATATGGAGTACTTCATCCGATCCAAAATAAGTGTCGTTTTAAGCTTTTGAATTTGATCCAAAATAAGTGTCGTTTTATGTTTTTTAGGCAATATAATAGATTGATTAATGAAAATTATTAATGAAAATTGTATTTGTTGCCTACTTTTTATTTCAAACTCTTCACTTATTGGTTGAAAAGGTTAATAAGCATTTAATAAATGATAAGATTTAGAAAAAAAATGTATAAAACTAATGGTAATTAATACTTTATTTAAAAATTGTGTCAACAGCTAAAACGACACTTATTTTGAATCGAATGAAGTATTAACTAACCTAATTAAAACTATTAATTGCTTCTTCTTTTTTTAGCAGGAACCGGCTATGCTTTTACGACTTTGCCCTTGGGTAAAACTACTTAGTGGGTAGGAGGCTGGCTGATACACTTGCCAAAAAGAAAAAGCAAAAGGAGCGTTGGTTCACTTGATCCGGATTCCGGAGTCCCAAGCTCTTGTCTGTGGAATCTCTTTCTTTTTCCCCAACCAACCGAAGCCTCTCTCTCTCTCGGGCATTTGCGCAGAGAGAAAACGGGGGTCGGCTGCTGTCGCAAAGCAACTCCGTTGGGGCGTTCGCAGATCGTAGGAGAGTGAGAGACAAAATGCGGAGATTCTTAGCAGACAGAGCTCGCTGTCTCATCACAAAAAGGAACACTTGTTATTCTTCAGCTCCTCTCTATCGCTTTCTTTCTTCCGAATCTGATAAAAATGTAGCTGATCCTCCTCCTCCTCCTTTACTAGACTCTTACTCCTCACTTGTCACGCTTGCCAACATCAATCCCAAGGTCTGCGATTTTCTTTTCTGGGTCCCTTTTATTTTCAGATTCGTTCCATTTGTCGTCCTTTTTTTTGTTTTTTGTTTTTAGCACATCCTCAACTGGATTTCTGTTGTTTCTCACTTGGATTCATCTTTGATTGCTATCCTTCTATTGGTTGTTTTCTGATTTCTACTTTCCAGAAGTTGAAGCAACATATCAACCAAGATGCACATCTTTTTTTTTGGTTCTTCTAGGGTTTAGATTCGTTGTCCCGGAATTCAAATTACGGACTGTCACACAGGATTTGTGTTGCCTAAGATTGCTTCTTAATTGCCTTTTGATCTTTAAGTGCCTTACAAAGTTATCTTTCTTCATCAGGTGGTGAAATGCGAATATGCTGTTCGTGGTGAGATTGTCAGTATTGCTCAGGTAACTTAGCAGCGTGTTCTGCTGGAAACATGCTTAGTGCCTCACTGCCTAATGTGAACCAAAAAAATATATACATATATCTGGATCACTTGTATCCATCAGGTTATCAGATCTTACTATTGAATTAAGAAATTCAAACAGATTAAAAGTGACTTGTGGTTATTCGTTGACACTAGTTGATTATTCAAAAGTAACTTGTGTATAATTAAATTATTCGTTGATACTTAGTGATTATTCATATGATGTTGTTAACTATAAATAATTACACTTGTTCGTACATCGGATATATGTACATATTTTGTGATTTGTGTATCTGATGGACCATTTGAAAACTTGGCCACTTTTAAATTTAATTTGTAAAAAAAAGGCTGTTAACACACTGAGATTGCCTATTGATTCAACAATCTGTTTAAATTGACCTATTTAGTACCTTCTCTCACATAGATTGCATGATTTAATCCAAAGAATAAGAAGGTTGAACAATAAGCTTCATCCATCTGCTGATTTTTATTTTTCTTTTTCTTCCTTTTTTAATATTCTATAACTAATATTTGAAAATTTTCTCTCCTTCCAGAGATTGCAAGCACAATTGAAGGATAATCCTGGTTCTCTTCCCTTTGATGAGGTCATTTGCTGTTTTCCTTTCTCTACATTCAGTTTGTGATAAAAATGTATCCTTGTATGTTACGTCATTATGTTAATTCATTTCTCAGATGGCCTTTTGGGCTTCTTGGTTGATATTTAATGTTGGAAATGTGTACCCTCTTACATATGGATATTGAGACTTATATTCTTGTACAAGGGTGAGAAAAACCACAAATCTATTATCTATTATCTATTATCTATTATCTATTATCTATCATAAAGGAGAAGTCGTTTGCGCCACATGTCGACTTCTCCTTAAACATAGTATTATTAACCAATCAAAAAAATGTATACCTCCACCTAATCAATATTAAGATAATAAATATGTTTCCCAAATTTGCTATAAAATTTTACCTAATTTTGTAAATTTGTTTATCTATTAACTCTAATTTTATCTATTATTCTATTATATTCTATCTTCATTAAAATATCAAAGTTTTTTTTACCTATGAAAAGTTTGGTATATATGATATTTTTTATATTTGTTACGAATGGGGTTAGTCGGTAGACAATTTTGATTACTATTTTTCTAATTTGCTTTCTATATTGTTACGAATGTAGATATAAATACATGATTTTTTTTTTGTTTTCTATATTGTTAAAATGGAGTTAGAATTGAGTTAGAAATACATGATATTTTTTATTTGGTAATGATATATTTCTATCTTACCTATTAAAAGTTTGGTCAAATAATGTAAATTTTTTTATTCGTACAAGGGTGAAAAAAACCATAAATACTATGTAGTTTGTCATTCAGCTGATTAAAATCTGTTCACATATGAATTTTGGATTATGTTTAATTTGCGAATTAATTTTCCAGATACTTTACTGTAATATTGGAAATCCCCAGTCTCTTGGTCAGCAACCAATCACCTTCTTTCGAGAGGTTAGTTGAAATAGTATGCTAAGGATTTTGGTAATAATATTCATCTGTCAATCATTTTAATATTCCTAGTATTTATCAGGTACTTTCGTTGACTGATCATCCTGGCATTTTGGACAAAACAGAAACTCAGGGATTATTCAGGTAACTTCTTCCTACCTTATGCTCCTACTTTTTTCTGTTTATATAATATAATACTAGTATTTGTTATCGGCGCTTTTGCGCGTTATGTTAATAAATTATATTTATTATATTAAAATTATTTTATTATTAAATTTTATATGAAGATTAATATAGTTTATTTGATTTTTTTTTAAAAAAAATTTCAAGCAATCATAAAAATAATAGGTTTTGTAACGACTTAAAATATGAGGTTTGGAATTAATATAAATATTTTGATGATAGGATTTTATTGTTCAATAGATAATTAATTAATAATGAAATCTTATCATTTGATGTAATGAACTAAATAATCAATCTTAATGACTAAAGATAAAATAATTCAAGGTACAATATTTATAAAATAACTCATGGTAAAATGATAGATTTTGTAACAACTTAAGATATGAGATGGACACATAGGATGGCATGTGCATAAAATAGATGAGGTCATTGTCTAACATGACTCAAATATATAGGATCATCATTAATTGACATGTCAAAAACCCAGGTTAGATTGCCCCAGAAAATGACACATAGACGAATTGCACGAGAAGAGACTTCAAGTGTTTTAGTATATTATATATAGATATATATATATAGATATGTTAGAAGCAATATTCTAGAGTTCTTGTGGTCCTTCATTTATCCGGAAAAAACAACTAACTGCGATCCACTGGAATGGATTTGGAAGATTGATTGCCCGCCGAAAATTAAAACTTTTCTTTGGAAGAATATCCTAAATGGAACCCCTACTAAAATCAGACTGAAAAACAAAGGAATCGATGTACCCCTGGGCTGCCCTCTCTGCAACCATAGTGAAGAAGATGCTACACACTTATTCACGACATGCCAGACTTCACTGACTCTCATAGGGAGAATGGACAAGCAGATTGAAAGAATAATTAGAAATATTGACAAAAACAATAAGATTTATAAGACGATAATCATTGAAATCTTTTCCCCACTATCACCAAATCAGAAATCGGTACTTGCTTTCTCCTTATGGGAGATTTGGTCTATGAGGAACAAAATCCTTTTTGAAGAACAAGATATCAGAAATATGGAAGAGTGGATAAAGTATATAACCCAATATAGGATATCTTGGGAAAAGGCTAAAAAAGATGACCCAGATGACGACAACATCCCTAAAACACAACATAATCCTCAAAACAGTTTCCGACATCAGAAAAAAGTTAAATGGAACAAACCTACCGAAGGATTCTTGAAACTTAATTTTGATGGTGCAAAGATCGCTTCTGGACAAGCTGGGTCTCGTTTTGTCATCCATGACTGCCTTGGTAGAGTGGTCTCGTGTGGCGCGCATGCCCTTGGGAATGTATCTCCTCTCCAAGCTGAGTGTCTCGGTCTTCATGCTGGTCTTCTGGATGCGGTAAAGAGGGGTTTCTCTCGCCTCGAGGTGGAAGGAGATTGCCTGGTTGTCATTAATGCCCTCCGTGGGATTGGTACGTGCCCGTGGATTATTGAAATGATGATCACCGATGCACTCGGCCTCTGCAAAGCGTTCGAGGTGGTTTCTTTCTCCCATACCTTCTGGGAAGGCAACCAGGTTGCGGACAGGTTAGCCCATGTTGGTTTGTCCTCGTGCTTCACTTCTGCACGCTGCCCTCCCGCGCTCGAGGATTCTGTCCGCAAGGACGCTATTGGGCTGTGGTTCGACCGAGGTTGACCACCCCCAAATTTTCGCCTTGTATCAAAAAAAAAAAATTTATCCGGAATCAATTTAGGAGCGAGTATTGCTCCATTTTCGTTGCTGGGTAATGATAGTTGTGACAATTTTAAAAATGATGAGATACATTTTTTAACTCCAGTGCGGATTCAATTGAAAGAGCTTGGCAAATCCTGGATCAAATTCCTGGGAGAGCGACTGGAGCATATAGCCACAGTCAGGTCAGATTAGCAATATATTATTTTCTTCATGGCTACTACTCCCTCGATTAACAATAAGCATCGTTTTAGTTTTGAACACATTCTTTAAGAAAATGTATCATATTATTAAATGCTCACCCAACTTTGAAGGCAATTAATAAACAATCTGAGGAAAAAGTAGTCAACATAAACAAGTTTGATTAAAAATTTTGTAACTCAATGCTAAGTATTTGCCTAAAAAATCTAAAAGGACACTTAAAGTTGATGCGAAGGAGTATACATTAAGTTCTTTTGAGGTACATTTGGATTATTTTTGTATCCATTTACCTTTTTGACAGGGTGTTGAGGGGTTGCGGGACATGATTGCTGCTGGAATTGATGCCCGTGATGGTTTCCCTTGCAACCCAAATGATATCTTCTTGACCGATGGAGCAAGCCCTGGAGTATGATGCTGTATTTTTTTTTTTGAATTCATATATGTAACATGAGCTACTATTTCTCATTTGATGATAATGTCTATTATCTGGCTTTGTGTAGGTCCATATGATGATGCAATTGCTTTTGCGATCAGAGAAAGATGGAATTCTTTGTCCCATTCCTCAGTATCCACTGTATTCTGCTTCAATTGCCCTTCATGGTGGCACCCTTGTATGCTTGTTGATTTCAGCTGGCTATTACTTACTTGCTATGGCGAACCTGAAATAAATTTCCCTATTTATTATTATGTGATTTGCAGGTTCCTTACTACCTTAATGAAGCAAGTGGATGGAGTTTAGGAATCTCTGAACTTAGGAATCAATTAGAAGCTTCCAGGTCAAAGGGTATAACAGTTAGGGCCTTGGTTGTGATAAATCCTGGCAACCCAACCGGCCAAGTAAGCAATACTTTTTCTTTGCTGGTCATCTCCAAGAGAAATATACATATGTTCCCCTCTAATGTGCCCCAGTTTGTTGTGTTCATGGAAAGAGGATTACGTATTTGAAGTGTTATTGTTTGAATTGTTGGACAGGTTCTGAATGAGGACAACCAGAGAGAAATTGTTGAGTTCTGCAAAAGCGAGGGACTAATTCTTTTGGCAGATGAAGTGGGTGAAGAACCTAATCATAGGATTTTCACTGTTTTTTAGTTTTAGGGTTTAAATGACATCTTTGTTACTTGAGTTATTTAGCTGCTAAAATTTACCTATAATATGTATAAATCATACTGAAATGAACAGGTGTACCAAGAAAATGTGTATGTCCCTGAGAAGAGTTTCCATTCATTCAAGAAGGTTTCACGTTCTATGGGATATGGAGAGAAAGATATCTGTCTAGTTTCTTTTCAGTCAGTTTCCAAGGGTAATTGATTTTCTATTTCCAGCTATGTCCTTTGGGATGGGTTCAAGACAGAGATTTTGTTGCATTATGAAAATTATATTATTCGTGGTGATAGGTTATTATGGAGAATGTGGAAAAAGAGGAGGCTACATGGAAGTCACTGGATTCCCTCCTGAAATAAGAGAGCAGATCTATAAAGTCGCTTCTGTCAACTTGTGTTCAAATATTGGTGGCCAGATTCTTGCCAGCCTTGTAATGAGCCCACCCAAAGTAAGTTATGTTCTTGTCTTGTCTAGTTGTCTTTGACCAATTTGTCATATTTGTGGATGTGGTTGACTGGAGGGATTATTTTATCAACCAGTTTATTATGCACAGATTATTTTGGAAATGAAATATAGGTCAATGCTGTCTTGTTAATTAGGTCGAGGATGGATCTTATGAAGTCACATTGCAGCAGGAGATCCATATCTCTCTTTTACAATTGACCACGTTGTTGACAACTTTTGGGATTCTCTCATTTTGAACTCTAACTTGTATGTTGTGATTAGGTTGGGGATGAATCTTACGAAAATTTTGTTGCAGAGAGAGATGGAATTCTCTCATCCTTGGCAAGGCGTGCTAAGGTAATTGGACAGTTGCTCTAATTTTCCTTCATAGTAATGGGCATCCCCTTTGTTGAAGTGGTATGCAATGGTTGACAGTTGTTTTTTCCTTCACTTCTTTGTAACGAAAATGAGTACAGATGCTGGAGGATGCCTTTGGCAGTTTAGAGGGTGTAACTTGCAACAAGACAGAGGGGGCAATGTATCTCTTTCCCCGTCTCCACCTTCCTCAGAAGGCTATTGAAGCTGCAAAATCCGCAAATAGAGTACCTGATGCATTCTATGCTTGTTCCCTACTATATGAGACTGGAATTGTTGTCGTCCCAGGATCTGGTTTCGGGCAGGTGAGTTCTCATATTCATTCCTCAGTTGTAACATGTGTATATAGTGTGTATATATGTATCCAAGTTCCATGGACCTTTTTCCACAACATGATGCCATTATCTTCTTTGGAAACCCTCTACTCTTCCTATATAGGTTTAGGTTCTGGTGGGGATGAGGAATATAGTGAAATGTGAGTATAGATTATAACTCTTAGATGAAAGTCAATCAAATGGAGCTAATTAATCCAGTTTGCAATTCACTAAAACAGTTATAGGTTAACATATAAGCTACTAATATTCCCCATTTATTACGAAAAGTTCTTGTTATGATCGAGCTTGTTTAGAACTATTTTGGATTGATTCCTCACTCAAACTGATCTCCCTTACAGCTCTCCCTTTATTTACCTCTCTATGTGGAACTATAAATATAATATAATATCTTATTATTTTAATGCCTATGATTGATTAATAATTTAAATTTGAATAATTTAGATGGTAAATACAAGAATTATATTCAGTGAAGTGAAATATGCGAACCATGAACAACTATGCAGAGTGTTACTTTGAATAATTATGCCACAATATACGAATAGTAAATTGAATCATGTAAACTATGAACAACTGCTCATTTTCGTACAATTCTTTTGTTAGTCCTGAACAATTAAGCCATTAACTATGAAATGATATTCAGTATATTAAAACATGTCTGAAATCAGGTGTTTTTGAACTATTAGGTTTTATTTGGTAACTTGTGGTTGATTTAGTGTTGAATCAAGTTCAAACATCGAAAAAATGAAGTAAAATCCTTTTAAATGGGAAAAATCACATTCATCTCTGTTGTACTTTCCATACATTTCCCTTCAGGATTGAATGAATATTTGAAGATATATTTAACTAATTAAGCTTCAAAATAATGAACAAACAAGCTTTCAGAAAACAAGCTTCTAATTATGAATAATGATACCATAGTAATCGAAATTGCATTTCATGTGCTCAATTATAAGTATACATCATTTACTGAATATGGTGACATTGAATGTGTAAAACGAATGTGTTGAATATTTTGAATTTATAGTTTATTTGGATTCGGGTTGATAAGAGCTGGATTTTCATTTTTAACGTGTTTTGATTGAAATGAAATTCTCTAATTGGTTATCCCATGTATTAATTAATGCCTTGAGATGCTTATGTTAAGGGAATGTACAACTAAATGTACATTTTTTCCTGCCCCGTCCATTTTCTAATCCAATGGCTATGTTGCTTGTCACATTTCGTTATAAGCACTCTGGGTATATCCGTACATGTATAGGATGGGTATAATGAGGGTTGCCAGAGGAGGATTTAAAGTTCTTGTGTTGTAGGTGGAAAAAGGTTCCTGGAAATTGGATTTAAAGTTCTTGTGTTGACTTCATGTTTATGTGTTGTGCGTGGAACAAGGTCCCTGGAACTTGGCATTTCAGATGTACTATCCTGCCTCAAGAGGAGAAGATTCCCGCTGTCATTGAACGCTTTAAGGCTTTCCACCAGATGTTCATGGATAAGTATCGCGATTGAGAATGTTCGTCTCCTGGCGTTGCTAATTTCACACATCAAATAAGGGTTTCAGCCAAGTTTTCGATACCATACATGATATATTAATGTATGGACTCCAGACCCCTGCTTCAAGTTTTCGGGGAGATGAATTTTGCAATAGCCTTTGCGGTTTGCAGGCTTGCAGCTTTGGTTTCATTTTAGTCCCGTGTTTCATCTTTTATTATTTTTATTTTTTAAATATGTTATAGCCTGTTGGGTTTGCAATTTGCAGCTACCTCATTGATATGTTATAGCCTGTTGGGTTTGCAATTTGCAGCTACCTCATTGATATGAATTAAGAATAAAAACTAGGTCTAGTACCCACCTTGTGCACCTTTTTTTTTCATATAATATATTTAGTTCAACATAACCGAATCAATTGAAACTTAATTTAAGATTAAATTTGTCAAACGGGCCTTTTTTGGCCTTTATTGAGGGAGTGTCCAAGCCCATCAAATTAGGTTTTTGTCCACCTCTAATTTTCTGAACAAAATTGCCCTCATGACCTAATATCATCTATCTCGCTCTCTTCATCTGTTCATCGCCGTATAGTCTCTCTTCATCTGTTCATCGCCGTATAGTCGTTTCAGCAACTCTTGGCAGAGGTACTCCTTCTGAACTCCCGGCAGCGCGAGGAGGCATTGGTGGACAGGGAGCTGAACCTCGCCGACGATATGGAGGCGGTGTCAGAGGGGGAGGTCATAGTTCCGGTGAATCGATTCGTCGAGTGAATTCTCTCATTCATCTGTACTCCGCCATTGGAGGTCCTTGGAGGCCTTCCTCTTCCTCTTCTTGTCAATAATGGATTCGATGGCGCTCGGAGCAGATCTGCAATTTTAGATCTACGGAGTAGATCATCGGATTGCGAGTCGATGATCTCTGGACCTTCCGGAATAGCATCTCTTCGACGTGACCGGGTAGAGAAGAGAGAGCCTTGGCCTGGCCACAACGGAGACGAAATGGACCTGAGGGACGATGGAGGCGAAGCGCTTGGATACTAGGAGGCAGTGGCAAAGGGATTTGGCGTCGTAGACCCGTCGGAAGTGGTTGATAGGGAGTGGTTGATAGGTACCAAGTGATTTGGAGTACTCGTCGGAAGCAATCCAGGCGTGTTTGTGATGGCGTCGATGTTTGTTTGTCACGTGATAGGAGATCTAACGGTGGCGAACCAATCTTGGCGGAATCCCTGTCAAAGATTCAGCAATCCAGGTGATCGAAGAGTCAGCAATCCCGATTTGTGGCCATATATGAACAAAGTGAGGAGAGCATTCGGATGACGTGAACGAAGAACTTCGACGATCTCCTTAATTCGGAGTCTACTTGTTCACCAGCCTCTGTTTCGACTAGATCTCATCGGCGAGGTTCCGAGGATATAGAAACGAGAATTTAGACAAAAGGCGACGTCAATAGATGAGCGAAATGGAGGAAGCTTCGTACAAGTCGGAGAAGATAGGGGAAGTAGCGACAGTAATGTAAAGGCCCGGGTTTTTAAATTATGATTTTAGATAAAAAGAATTTAAAACGGATTTCAATCGAATATTTTAAGAAAAACTCATCCTCAATTTAATAATTCGAACTCAAAACTCTTTAAGCGAATTCCGGCCCAATTCTGAACATTTGAAGATCGATTCCGTCTTTCACCTCGGGATTCGAAAATTTCTTCCGATAGCCATGTCCTTTTCAGTTTTAAAAATCTAATTGACCGGGAGAGTGGAATTCGAAAAGTCAATCGTTGGGAATTCAAATTTCCGACTCGTGACCACAATTCCTTCCTCTTTCACCCATTCTTATCCAATTCCAACTCATCACCTCTTATTTGGGTATCCTCTCTCTACTTCCATCCCTCCTTCCTTGATTCCCCCTTTCATGGCAAATAAACAACATCTTATCTTCTTCCAAAAATCAGATCCCCTTGATCCATTATACCCACACAAACTCTAACCCAAACACAACCTCACTCCCTCTGTTCATCGAGCCCCGGAGCAGCTCCCCCTTAGCCGCCTCTTGCTGCCACCAGCAACCACCCCACCTCCTTCACTCCCTCACCTTGCCGCCACCATCCCCCACCTTCTACCCCTCTGTTATCACCTCCATAGCACCACCATCTCCCTCATTTTCACCTCTGTTTCACCACTTCCCCCGTCGCAGCCACCAAGGACCACCAGCCTTGAGCAGCAGCAGCAGTCCTCCTTCCTCCGAGCCAGGAGCCAGAGCATCGCCGCCGAGCCATCTTCTTCCCTTGTTCCCCTGTTTCCTCCAAGTCCTCGCGGTAAGACCCACCTCCCTCATTTCTCTTCCTTTCACCTCTAAACGAAATAAATGTGGACCTTCAACCCTTTGACACCCTCCCAAGGCCATCTCCGACGTCGATCCCGCTGCGACAAAGCTAGAAGAACACCGACGAGCGATTTTTCGGCGAGCTCGAAGGCCCTCGGTGAGAACCTCTCTCTCTCCCTCTCTCCTTTCCGCCCCACCTCCTTCAATCCCTCACCTTGCCACCACCATCCCCCACCTTCTACCCCTCTGTTATCACCTCCAAAGCACCACCATCTCCCTCCTTTTCACCTCTGTTTCACCACTTCCCCCGTCGCAGCCACCAAGGACCACCAGCCTTGAGCACACAGCAGCAATCCTCCTTCCTCCGAGCCAGGAGCCGGAGCATCGCCGCCGACCCATCTTCTTCCCTTTTTCCCCTGTTTCCTCCAAGTCCGCGCGGTAAGACCCTCCTCCCTCATTTCTCTTCCTTTCACCTCTAAACAAAATAAATGTGGACCTTTAACCCTTTGACACCCTCCCTAGGCCATCTCCGGTGTCGATCCCGCTGCGACGAAGCTAGAAGAACACCGACGAGCGATTTTTCGGCGAGCTCGAAGGCCCTCGGTGAGAACCTATCTCTCTCCCTCTCTCCTTTCCTTGTCTAATTTCGTGCTCCTTGGTATCGGGTTGGGATGTTGGGGCCGGACAATCACCGGCGAGCTCCCCCTTTCCCCTTCTTTTCCCAAAATTCGAACAAGAGCTCACGAAGGGGATGGGTGAACAGTAACTCACGGGTTAGGGTTGGTTTCCTGCTGAACCGATCCAAGTGATTTTAATTAAATAAAACCGGTTCAGTTTTTAAACAAAAAAATCAGGTTGGATTGGGTTTTGTTTGGGCTGGTCCGGAATTTTAAAAAGGGGTTGAGCCTAACTTCATTCGGGCTTATTTTTGGGAAATTTGTAATACAAGTGTGTTTATGTTAAGGCTTATATATCTATATATATTAATTAGATGTCGGAATATTAAATAATAATTAGATTATATATATTATAAAAGTTACGACTTTTAGAATTGCAGAATATAAAATATTATATTATATTATATTATGGTTGGGTCTTAAAAATGTATTAGTTGGAAATGTTCTTACAGGTTGGAAATTCGTTTAATAAAATTAAAAAGAGGAATTTTTGGAAATATTCTAATATTGTCGGATTTGTTTTAATAAAAAAAGATGATAAGTTGATTAAAAAGTAATGATTTGTAAATGGGTTTTTGGGTCAAGTATGATTGGGAAAGTGTTTCAAACAATGATTCGATTTAACTTGAGATTTAAAGAGTTTTGAGAAATCCTGGGAAATTGACTTACTTGTCTGATTTGTATGTGTAAAAATTGTGATATGCGATATTGATGTGTTATATACTGATTATAAAGCATGTTATGAGGTGTTGTGATATGATATATGAATTATGATATAAGGTAATGATGTGTTGTAATATAAAGGCATGATATATTATATGATTGAAAAGCATGATTTGTTCTTAAATATAAAAGTATGAATATGATCTATATATGAGGTGATGATGCATGTTACTATATGTTGTTATATGATATGATGATTGTGAAAACATGATATTCTGGTATATGCCTTAAGTATGAAATCTGGAGATAGTGATATATATAGTTGAGATGAGATATTGATATGAGATGAGATGCGAGATGGAATGTGATGAACTATGAGATGGGATCGAAATATGATGATGAGACTTTCGATATGTGGAATTATGTGAAATCGTGTGTGCTTGTATGTTTGAATAGATAGAATTATACTTCCATTATGACTACTAGGAGACTTTGAACTGTGTGATTGCTACAATGCTGTTCTGCACCACCAGGTAAGTTCCCTCGGGACTTACTCAGATTGATTATACCTATCCCTGCTTATATGTGCATGATATACTAGGTGCTGCATTTCATAATAACATGCCACGTAGTATCATGCTAGGTTGCACTAACGTTTGTAAACAAAACGGTCGTTATCTGTGAAGTTAACTAGAGTCGTTGCTAGGATCATAGGACAACCCAGTCCCATCGGGTCTTGTCCTGAGTCATATGAGTCATGAGCAACACCTTGTTACTATTACGAGCATGATGATGATTATGAGCATGATGATAATATGAATGAATTGGAAATGGAATGCATTCATGAGCTGGCCAGTCTCCGCCCTATCGGGAAGGGGGGTGGAAGTAGGAGAGGGATATGCCACTTGGCATTCTTTGTGGGCCCATTTACCGCTTTCTGCATATATATATATATATATATATATATATATATATATGTATATGTATATGTGTATATATATGTATATATATATGTATATATATATATATATATTCTGTGTGGGCCTTATCGGGAAGGGGGTGGAGGTTGGAGAGGGATATGCCACTTGAGCTTCTTTCAACTATACAAAAAAAACTTTCACCTTCGCGTATTCGTCATAAGATTCAGACGAAGTCGGGGGTTTCTTTTAAATTATCCCTCGTGTCACAGGCATATGTATTTTACAAATTATCACAAACCCAGGTTATTAACTTGTATAAGTTAAGATCCGTCATTCAATATGACGGAGCATCTTTATTTCTTAAGAATGAAATAAAAGATTCTTTTCGAAGACAAGGAATAATTTCTTACGAATTAAAGCATAATAAACTTCAGAATTCTGGAAGGAATCAATGATTATATATATATATATATATATATATATATATATATATATATATATATATATATATATATATATATATATATATATATATAAACTGCTAGCATGCTTGCGTGATTTAAAATACTGTCCTGCATTAGAAGCATGATATTAGGACTAGCGTATATGTGTGCTTATATGTGGGGTGCAGCTATTCGAGCTTCGATCTGATTCTATGCCCGCTTTATTTTTTTAAGTATATATATGCATGATCCTACCTAATGTTGTTTGCTGTTTGGCGGGGGATACTCATGGCGGAAAACTAGTTATTGAATTGTCACTTGACTATATAAAATACTAGTAGGATAACCATATACTAAGGAATGTTTGACTCGGCTAGGTCATAATGGGAGATTTTTGCCCGAAAAACTTTCCGTGAAATTTTCAGACCAAAAGTGACCATATCGGCATCACCAGCGTCACATTTCATTATCCATCAAAACTGAGTTGTTTTCGCTCAAATGTGTCCCAAACATGTTTATATGGTGTATAGGTCATAATGGGAGCTTTTTGCGCGAAAAGCTTTCTGTGAAATTTTCAGACCAAAAGTGACCATATCGGCATCACCGACGTCACCTTTCTTTATCCATCAAAATTGAGTTGTTTTCCATCAAATGTGTCCCAAACATGTTTATATAGTGTATAGGTCATAATGAGAGCTTTTTGCGCGAAAAGCTTTCCGTGAAATTTTCGGACGAAAAGTGACCATATCGGCATCACCTTTCCTTATCCATCACAACTGAGTTGTTTTTGCTCAAATGTGTGCCAAATGTACTTATATGGAGTATAGGTCATAATAGGGGCTTTCTGCGCGAAAAGCTTTCCGTGAAATTTGTGGACCAAAAGTGACCATATCGGTATCACCTTTCTTTATCCATAAAAAATGAGTTGATTTCGCTCAAATGTGTCCCAAACATGTTTATATGATGTACAGGTCATAATGCAAGCTTTTTGCACGAAAAGCTTTTCGTGATATTTTCGGACGAAAAGGGACCATGTCGGCATCATTAGCGTCACCTTTCTTTGTCCATCAAAACTGAGTTATTTTGGCTCAAATGTGTGCCAAACATGTTTATATCGAGTATAGGTCATAATAGGAGCATTCTGCGCGAAAGGCTTTCCGTGAAATTTCGGACCAAAAGTGACCATATCGGCATCACTTTTCTTTATCCATAAAAAATGAGTTGATTTCGCTCAAATGTGTCCCAAACATGTTTATATGGTGTATAGGTCATAATGGGAGCCTTTTGCGCGAAAACCTTTCCGTGAAATTTTCGGACCAAAAGTGACAATATCAGCATCACCGACGTCACATTTCTTTATCCATCAAAACTGAGTTGTTTTCACTCAACTGTGTCCCAAGCATGTTTATATAGTGTACAGGTCCAAATGTGTACTTTTTGAGCGAAAAGCTTTCCGTGACATTTTCGGACAAAAAGTGACCATATCGGCATCACCGGCGTCACCTTTCTTTATCCATAAAAAATGAGTTATTTTCAATCAAATGTAACCCAAACATATTTTTATGGTGTATAGGTCATAATGGGAGCTTTTTGCGCGAAAAGCTTTCCGTCAAATTTTCAGACCAAAAGTGACCATAACGGCATCACCGACGTCACCTTTCTTTATCCATCAAAACTGTGTTGTTTTTGCTCAAATGTGTCCCAAGCATGTTTATATGGTGTATAGGTCATAATGGGAGCTTTTTGCGCGAAAAGCTTTCCTTGAAATTTTCGGACCAAAAGTGACCATATCGGCATCACCTTTCTTTATCCATCAAAACTGACTTGTTTTCACTCAATTGTGTCCCAAACATGTTTATATGGTGTATAGGTCTTAATGGGAGCTTTTTGCGCGAAATCTTTATATGAAATTTTCGGACCAAAAGTGACCATATCTGCATCACCTTTCTTTATCCATCAAAACTGACTTGTTTTCACTCAAATGTGCCAAACATGTTTATATGGTGTATAGGTCTTAATGGGAGCTTTTTGCGCGAAGGCTTTATGTGAAATTTTTGGACCAAAAGTGACCATATCGGCATTACCGACGTCACCTTTCTTTATCCAACAAAACTGAGTTGTTTTCGCTCAAATGTGTCTCAAACATATTTATATGGTGTATAGGTCATAATGGGTGCTTTTTGCGCGAAAAGCTTTCCGTGAAATTTTCGGACCAAAAGTGACCATATCGGCATGACATGCGTCACCTTTTTTATCCATCAACAATAAGTGGTATTCGCTCAAATGTGTGCCAACTGTGTCTATATGGAGTATAGGTCGTAATAGGAGCTTTCTGCGCAAAAAGCTTTCCGTGAAATTTTCGGACCATAAGTGACAATATCGGCATCACCTTTCTTTATCCATCAAAACTGAGTTGTTTTCGCTCGAATGTGTCCCAAACATGTTTATATGGTGTATAGGTCATAATGGGAGCTTTTTGCGCGAAAAACTTTATGTGAAATTTTCGGACCAAAAGTGACCATATCAGAATCACCGACGTCACCTTTCTTTATCCATCAAAACTGAGTTGTTTTCGCTCAAATGTGTCCCAAACATGTTTATATGGTGTATTGGTCATAATGGGAGCTTTTTGCTTGAAGAGGTAAAGATATAGATGTAGTGAGGACACCGGTGTACAAAAGATGAGACTAAACTAAGGGTCTCATGTAAAAGGGAACCGTATACCCATATGGCCCCTCTATGCCCTCCAAAAACTCCAAAAAACCACTCGCACTACATATACCATGTTCTCCTACCTACCCACATAATCACATGGAGCTAGCTAAAACTCTCCTTTTCTAACTAGAATCCGCAAACGATTTACGCTTCCACTTTACGGAAATCCTAGCCTTACAACTTTCAATAATAAGTTGTGCACAAACATTATAATTAAGCCTCTCATTACCAAAAATTACCTTGTTCATATCCATCCAAGTAAAGTAAACAATAGCTTCAAAGACCAGCAGCTTCGCTTGGAACACCGGCGATTTCTGTCTTGCAACTGGCTCAGACGCAAACCAGTCTAACCAAGCGGTAATCGTAGGGAATCTCCAACCAATACCCATCCATCGCATGACCATCTCCTGCACTTCTATAACCGCTGGGCAACCAAACCGCAGGTGCAATTCAGTTTCTTCCTCCCTCTTGCACAACACATAAAGTGCTGCTTCCATCCCTTTTCAGTGCTTCACAACACATAAAGTGCTGCACTTCTATAACCGCTGGGCAACCAAACCGCAGGTGCAATTCAGTTTCTTCCTCCCTCTTGCACAACACATAAAGTGCTGCTTCCATCCCTTTTCAGTGCTTCACTTTTCTTCCTGTCTGGAAGCGTTCTCTGGCCACTAGCCAAACTATGAATGCACACTTTCTGCATTTGAACCTTGTCCATAACAAGTTCCCCCAAGGTGTTTCTTGACCCTTTTCCCTGAGGATCTCATAAATTTTAGCACATGAGAAACCACTCCTAGGGTTCAGCACAACATCCAACTATAGTGAAGAAGAGCCAGTTGGAACAAGGACTGCTTCAATTCATCCCTTGATTCCAGAAGGCTATTCCAAATCCAACAATCATCCACCTTAGGGGCGACATCCCAAATATCACTCCCCCGTAAATGATTCTGGGTACACCAGCGGTACTAGACACTTGGAGAGTTAAGTCCCAGGTCCCCTATAAGTTTGGACTGCATACTTCTGTTCCATGCGAGAGTTTCCTTTATATCTAAGCCTCCTTTTGTAAACGTCTTAGTAATGCAATTCCAAGCAACAAGATGTTTATGCCCGTCGTTCCTGCCGTTCCACAGAAACCTTCTACACATGCCTTCAATCATGTGGATTACCCCGTTTGGGAGGATAAGAACTTGACAGCAGAAAGAGTTAATCCCATTACAAAAGGACTTCAGAAGCTGTACTCTACCAGTGTACGACAGGTTCCTAGCTGCCCACGTGCTAATGACCTTCTCAATCTTGTTGCATAGATCCCCGTATTCATGGATGGCCACCCTCTTCGAATGCAATGGGATCCCTAAATACTTGATGGGTAAACACCCACTCCCAAAACCCAGCTGAGAAGTGATGGACTCGGCGATGCTGTCTTGGACCCCAGAGATGAAGACAATGCTCTTGTCTGGATTAGCTTTGAGGCCCGAGCATTCAAAAAAACTGTCCAGACACGATTTAAGTACTCTGGCAGAAGACAAATCCGCATGACAGAAGAGGAGCAGATCATCAGCAAACGCTAGGTGGGCTAACTCCAGCTGTTTGCATTTCGGGTGAAATTTGAAAGCTCGATCAGTGGTAGCTTCCTAAATCATCCTACTTAAGATTTCCATACAAAGCACAAAAAGGTACGGAGAGAGCGGGTCACCCTGCCGTAGACCACGCCTACCCGGGAAAACCCAACTAGAGCCCCGTTGATGATAACTGAAAACTTAGGAGTAGTCACACACTCCATGATCAATTCGACCAGCCTGTTCAGGAACTTGAAGTACTCAAGTGTACTTTTGACAAAGTCCCAACTCAAGTAGTCATAAGCTTTCTGAAGATCAACCTTAATCGTGCACCTGGAAGATACTCTCTTCGTACCATACCCATTCAAGACTTCCAAGGCAACTGCACTGTTATGGGTAATCGAGCGCCCAGGAAAGAATGCCCCCTGGCAATCAGAAATCAGCTCACTCAACTTCCCTTTTAATCTTCTGACGATAAGCTTGGTTACTACTTTCATCACTGTATTGCAGCAGGAAATGGGCCGAAGATTTTTCACTAGTGTTGGGTTAGCCACCTTAGGTAGAAGAGAGATAAAAGTGGCATTGAGTTGCTTTAGGACCTTTCTGTTCCGGAAGATTTCCCTTATGGCTTCACAAGTATCAGTTCCAACTGTAACCCAAGCATCCTTGAAGAACTGACTGCCGAATCCATCGGGCCCTGGCGATTTATTCCCCCCAATGCTCCATATACACTTTTTGATCTCATCATAGCTAGGTATACGCATTAGAAGAGATCCAACATCATAACTGAGCTGCTGTCCAGGCTGAATAGACGGAAAAGGGCCATTTACAACGGAAGTGGACAACAATTGCTTGAAGTACCCCAACACATGAGCACGGATCAACCCTTCATCCTCCATAGTATTCCCGCTGTCATCTTTCATCAGGACAAGAGCGTTGACAACCCCCCTTTCTTTCATGCTTCTGTAGAACATTGAAGAGGTCTCCTCTCCCATGGTAAGCCAATGGAATTTAGCCTTCTGCGTAGTCAGACTTAATAGTCTAGCGACATTCATCCTCAAAGTTTCTTCTGCCTCTTTAACATGTCCCACAAGCTGGGTGTTTCCTCTATCCACTCGCAGTTGTAACTGTAGCTCATGAAGTGTGCCTTTGTTGAGTTTGATTTGTGTCTGCAGTTCCGGGAATCGGGCTTTGTCCCACGGCTTGAGAGCATCTTTGACGTTCTTTAACTTCTGCACAAGGTTGAATTGTTTGGTGCCTCCATTATCGACGTTCCATGCGGCTTTTACCAAGTCCTGGAACTCTACTTCCTTTCCCAAAAAATTTTTGCGCGAAAAGCTTTTCGTGAAATTTTCGGACAAAAAGTGACAATATCTGCATCACATGCGTGACATTTCGTTATCCATCAAAACTGAGTTGTTTTTGCTCAAACGTGTCCCAAGCATGTTTATAGTTTATAGGTCATAATGTGAGCTTTTTGCGCGAAAAGCTTTCCGTGAAATTTCAGGACGAAAAGTGACCATATCGGCATCACTGGCGTCACCATTCTTTCTCTATCAAAACTGAGTTGTTTTCGCTCAGATGTGTCCCAAACATGTTTATATGGTGTATAGATCATAATGGGAGCATTTTGCGCGAAAAGCTTTATGTGAAATTTTCGGACCAAAAGTGACCATATCGGCATCACCGACGTCACCTTTCTTTATCCATCAAAATTGAGTTGTTTTCGCTCAAATGTGTCTAAAACATCTTTATATGGTGTATAGGTCATTCTGGGAGCTTTTTGCGCGAAAAGCTTTCCATGAAATTTTCGGACCAAAAGTGACCATATCGGCATCACCGGCGTCACCATTCTTTATCCATCAAAACTGAGTTGTTTTCGCTCAAATGTGTCCCAATCATGTTTATATGGTGTATAGGTCATAATGGGAGCATTTTTCGCGAAAAGCTTTATGTGAAATTTTCGGATCAAAAGTGACCATATCGGCATCACCGACGTCACCTTTCTTTATCCATCAAAATTGAGTTGTTTTCACTCAAATGTGTCCCAAACATGTTTATATGGTGTATAGGTCATAATGGGAGCTTTTTGCACGAAAAGCTTTCCGTGTAATTTTCGGACCAAAAGTGACCATATCGGCATCACCTTTCTTTATCCATCAAAACTGACTTGTTTTCGCTCAAATATGTCCCAAACATGTTTATATGGTGTATAGGTCATAATGAGAGCATCTTGCGCGAGAAGCTTTCCGTGAAATTTTCGGACCAAAAGTGACCAAATCGGCATCACCGGTGTCACCTTTCTTTATCCATCAAAACTGAGTTGTTTTCGCTCCAATGTGTCTCTAACATATTTATATGGTGTATAGGTCATAATGGGAGCTTTTTGCGCGAAAAGCTTTTCGTGAAATATTCGTACTACAAGTGACCATATCGGCATCACCTTTCTTTATCCATCACAACTGAGTTGTTTTCGCTCAAATTTGTGCCAAATGTGTTTATATGGTGTATAGGTCATAATAGGAGCTTTTTGCGCTAAAATGTTTCCGTGAAATTTTCGGACCAAAAGTGACCATATCGGCATAACCTTTCTTTATCCATAAAAAATGAGTTGTTTTCGCTCAAATGTGTCCCAAACATGTTTAAATGGTGTATAGGTCATAATGGGAGCTTTTTGCGCGAAAAGCTTTCCGTGAAATTTTCGGACGAAAAGTCGGCATCATTTGCGTCCCCTTTCTTTATCCATCAAAACTGAGTTGTTTTCGCTCAAATGTGTGTGAAACGTGTTTATATGGAGTATAGGTCACATAATTGGAGCTTTTTGCGTGAAAAGCTTTCCGTGAAATTTTCGGACCAAAAGTGACCATATCGGCATCACCGGCATCACCTATCTTTATCCATCAAAACTGAGTTGTTTTCGCTCAGATGTGTCCTAAACATATTCATATGGTGTATAGGTCATATTGGGAGCTTTTCGCGCGAAAAGCTTTACGTGAAATTTTCGGACAAAAAGTGTCCATATCGGCATCACCGACGTCACCTTTCTTCATCCATCAAAATTGAGTTGTTTTCATTCAAATGTGTCCCAAACACGTTTATATGTTGTATAGGTCATAATGGAAGCTTTTTGCGCGAAAGGCTTTCCGTGAAATTTTTGGACCAAAAGTGACCATATTGGCATCTCCGGCGTCACCTTTGTTTATCCATCAAAACTGAGTTGTTTTTGCTCAAAAGCATTCCGTGAGCTTTCCGTGAAATTTTCGGACCAAAACTGACCATATCCGCATGAAACTGACCATATATGGTGTATAGGTCATAGAGGGAGCTTTTTGCGAGAAAAGCTTTCCGTTAAATTTTCGGACCAAAACTGACCATATCGGCATGACCGGCATCACCATTAGTTATCCATCAAAACATAGTTGTTTTCGCTCAAATGTGTTTATATGGAGTATAGGTCATAATAGGAGCTTTTTGCGCGAAAAACTTTCCGTGAAATTTTCGGACCATAAGTAACCATATCGCCATCACCTTTCTTTATCCATCAAAACCGAGTTGTTTTCGCTCAAATGTGTCCCAAATAAGTTTATTTGGTGTATACGTCATAATGGGAGCTTTTTGCGCGAAAAGTTTTCTATGAAATTTTCGGACCAAAAGTGACTATATCGTCACCACTGACATCACCTTTCTTGATCCATCAAAATTGCGTTGTTTTCATTCAAATGTGTCCCAAACATGTTTATATGGTGTATAGGTCATAATGGGAGCTTTTTGCGCGAAAGGCTTTTCGTGAAATTTTCGGACCAAAAGTGACCATATCAACATCACCGGCGTAACCTTTTTTATCCATCAAAACTGAGTTGTTTTCGCTCAAATGTATCCCAAGCATGTTTATATGGTGTATAGGTTATAATGGGAGTTTTTTGCGCGAAAAGCTTTCCGTGAATTTTTCGGACCACAAGTGACCATATCGGCATCACCGGCGTCACCTTTCTTTATCCATCACAGCTGAGTTGTTTTTGCTCAAATTTGTGCCAAATGTGTTTATATGGTGTATAGGTCATAATAGGTGCATTCTGCGAGAAAAGATTTCCGTCAAATTTTCGGACCAAAAGTGACCATATCGGCATCTCCTTTCTTTATCCATAAAAAATGAGTGGTTTTCGCTCAAATGTTTCCCAAACATGTTTATATGGTGTATAGGTCATAATGGGAGCTTTTTGCGCGAAAAGCTTTCCGTGAAATTTTCGGACCAAAAGAGACCATATCGGCATCACAGGCGTCACATTTCGTTTTCCATCAAAACTGAGTTTTTTTTCCCTCAAATGTGTCCCAAGCATGTTTATATAGTATATAGGTCATAATGTGAGCTTTTTGCGCAAAAAGCTTTCTGTGAAATTTTCGGACCAAAAGTGATTATATCGGCATCACCGGCGTCACCATTCTTTATCCATCAAAACTGATTTGTCTTCGCTCAAATGTGTCCCAAACATGTTTATATGGTGTATAGGTCATAATGAGAGCTTTTAGCACGAAAATCATTATGTGAAATTTTTGGACCAAAAGTGACCACATCGGCATCACCGAAGTCACCATTCTTTATCCATCAAAACTGATTTGTTTTCGCTCAAATGTGTCCCAAACTTGTTTATAAGGTGTATAGATCATAATGTGAGCATTTTGCGCGAAAGGCTTTCCGTGAAAATTTCGGACTAAAAGAGACCATATTGGCATCTCCGTTGTCACCTTTCTTTATCCATCAAAACCGAATTGTTTTTGCTCAAATGTGTCACAAGCATGTTTATATGGTGTATAGGTCATAATGGGAGCTTTTTGCGCGAAAAGCTCCCCGTGAAATTTTCGGACCACAAGTGACCATATCGGCATCACTGGCGTCACCTTTCTTTATCCATCACAGCTGAGTATGTTTTGCGCAAATGTGTGCCAAATGAGTTTATATTGTGTTTAGGTCATAATAGGAGCATTCTGCGCTAAAAGCTTTCCGTCTAATTTCCGACTAAAAGTGACCATATCGGCATCACCTCTCTTTATCCATAAAAAATGAGTGGTTTTAGCTCAAATGTTACCCAAACATGTTTATATGGTGTATAAGTCATAATGCAAGCTTTTTGCGCGACAAGCTTTTTATAAAATTTTCGGACGAAAAGTGACCATATCGGCATCAGAGACGTCACATTTCGTTATCCATCAAAACTGAGTTGTTTTCACTCAAATTTGTCCTAAACATGTTTATATAGTGTATTCATAATGTGAGCTTTTTGCGCGAAATGATTTCCGTGAAATTTTCAGACCAAAAGTGACCATATCGGCATCATCAGCGTCGCCATTCTTTATCCATCAAAACTGAGTTGTTTTCCCTCAAATGTATTTCAAACATGTTTATATGTTGTATAGGTCATAATCGGAGTTTTTTGCGCGAAAAGCTTTATGTTAAATTTTTGGACCAAAAGTGACCCTATCGGCATCACCAATGTCACCTTTCTTTATCCATCAAAATTGAGTTGTTTTCACTCAAATGTGTCCCAAACATCTTTATGTTGTGTATAGGTCATAATGGGAGCTTTTTGCGCGAAAAGCTTTCCGTGAAATTTTCGGACCAAAAGTGACCATATCGGCATCACCATTCTTTATCCATCAAAATTGACTTTTTTCGTTCAAATGTGTCCCAAACATGTTTATATGGTGTATAGGTCATTATGGGAGCATTTTGCGCGAAAAGCTATTCGTGAAATTTTCGGTCCAAAAGTGACCATATCGGCATCATCGGCGTCACCTTTCTTTATCCATCAAAACTGAGTTGTTTTCTCTCAAATGTGTGTCAAACGTGTTTATATGGAGTATAGGTCATAATAGGAGCTTTTTGCGCAAAAAGCTTTCCGTGAAATTTTCGGACCAAAATTGACCATATCGCCATCACCTTTCTTTATCCATCAAAACCGAGTTGTTTTCGCTCAAATGTGTCCCAAACAAGTTTATTTGGTGTATACGTCATGATGGGAGCTTTTTACGCGAAAAAGTTTCTGTGAAATTTTCGGACCAAAAGTGACCATATCGTCACCACTGACGTCACCTTTCTTTATCCATCAAAATTGCATTGTTTTCATTCGAATGTGTCCCAAACATGTTTATATGGTGTATAGGTCATAATGGGAGCTTTTTGCGCGAAAGGCTTTCCGTGAAATTTTCGGACCAAAACTGACCATATCAGCATCACCGGCGTAACCTTTATTATCCATCAAAACTGAGTTGTTTTCGCTCAAATGTGTCCCAAGCATGTTTATATGGTGTATAGGTTATAATGGGAGTTTTTTGCGCGAAAAGCTTTCCGTGAAGTTTTCGGACCACAAGTGACCATATCTGCATCACCGGCATCACCTTTCTTTATCCATCACAGCTGAGTTGTTTTTGCTCAAATTTGTGCCAAATGTGTTTATATGGTGTATAGGTCATAATAGCTGCATTCTGCGCGAAAAGATTTCCGTCAAATTTTCGGACCAAAAGTGACCATATCGGCATCACCTTTCTTTATCCATAAAAAATGAGTGGTTTTCGCTTAAAAGTTTCCCAAACATGTTTATATGGTGTGTAGGTCATAATGGGAGCTTTTTGCACGAAAAGTTTTCCGTGAAATTTTTGGACCAAAAGTGACCATATCGGCATCACCATTCTTTATCCATCACAACTGAGTTGTTTTCACTCAAATATGTCCTAAACATGTTTATATGGAGTATACATCATAATAGGAGCTTTTCGCATGAAAAGCTTTCCGTGAGATTTTCGGTCTAAAAGTGACTATATCCGCATCACCGGCGTCACCTTTCTTTGTCCATCAAAACTGAGTTGTTTTCGCTAAAATATGTCACAAGCATGTTTATATGGTGTATAGGTCATAATGGGAGCTTTTTGCGCGAAAAGCTTTCCGTGAAATTTTTGGACCAAAAGTGACCATATCGGAATCACCTTTCTTTATCCATCAAAACTGACTTGTTTTCACTCAAATGTGTCCCAAACATGTTTATATGGTGTATAGGTCTTTATGGGAGCATTTTGCGCGAAAAGCTTTTCGTGAAACTTTCGGACCAAAAGTGACCATATCGGCATCATCGACGTCATCTTTCTTTATCTATCAAAACTGAGTTGTTCTCGCTCAAATTTGTGCCAAACATGTTTATATGGAGTATAGGTCATAATAGGAGCTTTTCGCATGAAAAGCTTTCCGTGAGATTTTCGGACCAAAATTGACCATATCCGCATCACCGGCGTCACGTTTCTTTGTCCATCAAAACTGAGTTGTTTTTGCTCAAATGTGTCACAAGCATGTTTATATGGTGTGTAGGTCATAATGGGAGCTTTTTGTGCGAAAAGCTTTCCGTGAAATTTTCAGACCACAAGTGACCATATCGGCATCACCGGCGTCACCTTTATTTAGGCACAGCTGAGTTATTTTTGCTCAAATGTGTGCCAAATGTGTTTATATGGTGTTTTGGTCATAATAGGATTATTCTGCGGGATAAGCTTACCATAAAAAATGAGTGGTTTTCGCTCAAATGTTTCCCAAAAATGTTTATATGGTGTATAGGTCTTAATGGGAGCTTTTTGCGCGAAAAGCTTTCCGTGAAATTTTCGGACCAAAAGTGACCACACTGGCATCACAGACGTCACATTTCGTTATCCATCAAAACTGAGTTGTTTTCGCTCAAATGTGTCCCAAGCATGTTTATATAGTGCATAGGTCATAATGTGAGCTTTTTGCGCGAAATGATTTCCGTGAAATTTTCAGACCAAAAGTAACCATATCGGCATCACCGGCGTCACCATTCTTTATCCATCAAAACCAAGTTGTTTTTGCTCAAATGTATTCCAAACATGTTTATATGTTGTAAAGATCATAATCGGAGCATTTTGCGTGAAAATCTTTATGTGAAATTTTCGGACCAAAAGTGACCTTATCGGCATCACCGGCGTCACCTTTCTTTATCCATTAAAATTGAGTTGTTTTCGCTCAAATGTATCCCAAACATGTTTATATGGTGTATAGGTCATAATGGGAGATTTTTGCGCGAAAAGCTTTCCGTGAAATTTTTGTACCAAAAGTGACCATATCGGCATCACCATTCTTTATCCATCAAAATTGACTTTTTTCGCTCAAATATGTCCTAAACATGTTTATATGGTGTATAGGTCATTATGGGAGAATTTTGCGCGAAAAGCTTTTCGTGAAATTTTCGGTCCAAAAGTGACCATATCGGCATCATCGGCGTCACCTTTCTTTATCCATCAAAATTGAGTTTTTTTCACTCAAATGTGTCCCAAACATGTTTATATGGTGTATAGGTGATAATGGGAGCTTTTTGCGCGAAAAGCTTTCGGTGAAATTTTCGGACCAAAAGTGACCATATCGGCATCACCTTTCTTTATCCATCAAAAACTGACTTGTTTTCGCTCAAATGTGTCCCAAACATGTTTATATGGTGTATAGGTCATTATGGGAGCATTTTGCGCGAAAAGCTTTTCGTGATACTTTCAGACCAAAAGTGACCATAACGACATCTTCGGCGTCATCTTTCTTTATCTATCAAAACTGAGTTGTTTTCACTCAAATGTGTGCCAAACATGTTTATATGGAGTATAGGTCATAATAGGAGCTTTTCGCATGAAAAGCTTTCCGTGAGATTTTCGGATCAAAATTGACTATATCCGCATCACCAGCGTCACCTTTCTTTGTCCATCAAAACTGAGTTGTTTTTGCTCAAATATGTCACAAGCATGTTTATATGGTGTTTAGGTCATAATGGGAGCTTTTTGCGCGAAAAGCTTTCTGTGAAATTTTCAGACCACAAGTGACCATATCCACTACAACAAAAATGCCTATTAGCGGGAAAATTTTTCGTCGCTAAAAATTGAGTTTTTGTCGCTGAAGAGATTTGGCGAGGAAATACATTTCGTCGTCAGTTCATCGCTAAAAGCTCGTCAAGGAAAGGTTAATCGAGGAAAAAACATATTATCGCTAAAAGTATTAGCGATGAAAAAATTTTGCCTCGCAATAACTATTAGTGACTAATATTTTCCTCGTAAAAAGTCAACCTTTTTGTCGCCAATCAAGTGGAAGGATTTAAAAATAGTCATTGAATGTGTTTGGCGTCAAATGCAATTTCATCGCTAATGTTTTTTTTTTCGTCGTTAATGATGACGTCAAATTGTGTCCATTTTATTAACGACTAACATTTTCATCGCAAAAAGACATACATTTTGTCGCGAAAATAGGTGAAAGATTCGAGCATAGTCATTGAATATATATTTATCGATAAACGTGATTTCCTCGCTAAAAGATTTATTTCCTCATTAATGATGAATATTATTTTTTTTCTAATTATTATAGTAGCCTATGCAGGATTTAAACCTGCATCTTTGTGCTTAAACACAACGCTCTATCATTTGAGCTAATATGCTTAAATAAAATAATATTATCTTTACCAGCCCTATGATTTGCATTCTGTTTAGAGACACAATAGGGCTAAAGACATATCCCATTCACTCCCTCTTCAACAACCATACCATAACTTCAGTTTTGCAACCATTAAGAATATATATACAAGACTTAAAAAAAACAAAGTCTTGGCATGCATCTAACTGTAAAGGAATGAGATATCATCATCACATAATTAACGAATTACTGAATTCTATAAAGGATAGACTCTACATAAAAAGCAAATTGGAATAAATGGTTGTAACCTGCTGCCAAGTTATCCATAAGATCGAGATTGCGTACTAACATCAACAACATCAACATCTAGAACACCATAATCCGGTAGCCATATATGCAAAGGGCATACATAAATATAAGACGAATATTAATGTAAACGAGTCTATGTTAAGATTATGTCAAGTACTTTGACTAAAAACACTTGGGACTTCCAACTTACTGTATGAGAGGATCTCTGCCACAACGAGTTGAACTCTCAAAGTGCTGACAGTAAATGTATCTACAAAGGGCATACATAAAAAGGTAAAATATAGATTATGCCATAATAACAGTAATGACCATAACACATAGCATGATGAGAACCCTTCAATCAACCACAAGTTTTAATGATCAAAATACATAGTGCAATCACAATCACCTACACACACGATTATTGAAATACTCTAAAATCATACAAGACCTAGTGCAAACAAATATTATTTGACCACCTTCCAAACAGTAAAGAAGCTACCACAACGTGCGAGTCATAATTATAATAACAATGTTGCTTAAATAATTGCTCTTGTTATAGTACTGCTTTGCAAGAGCTAAAGAGATAAGACATCAGTAGTGTACCTGCATCTAAAGCTCTTGTACAAGAAGAAAATGCCCAGATAGATTAAAACCCAGATATAACGCTGCAAAAGATGCACAAACCAAATAATCAAATTACTAAATCTGATTCTATGAGCATTGCCCGGCTTAAAATGTCGGTAAAGCTGCAAACAGAGGTCGAGATTAAGAAATATATTATGAGACATATCAAAAATATCTATTTACAATCATAATATATCGAGAATGAGGAACTTACCCAAGTTGATGGAAGAGAATGTTGCATGAACTGAACAAGTAGGGCAGGAAGTGCTCACTCCAACTAGTTTTGTTAAATCAATTCATCGAAATAGATGGGGTATCAAGTGTCGTATCTGCCCACACATGAGAAAATTTAAATTAAGTGAAATGAATTCATTTAAATTTACAAACAAACAATAGGTTACTAGATGTCCGATATAGACTAATGCATTATTGTTTAAGACTTTTAAGTTTCTAGGCATGTGCAGCTATCATAAATCTCTTAAATAACCCTTTTATCAGGCCTAGAAAAAAAATGAAAGATGGACTCTATACAGAAGTTTAATGAAGCAGTATAAATTTAAAATGATGTGAATGGCATCTGAAGGCCGAAGGCCAAGAGTTATACACTCTCCCTCGTTGTCAATCTATAAGTAAAAGAAATTAGAACTATATAGCAACCAACATTGAACTCACACTTGGTAGTTTATTGAATTGAATCATACATACATTAACAATAGGAGGAGGTGCAATAGAATGCTAATATCAGCAACAACAAGCTGCAAAAAGAGTTGAAATATATGAGTTTATGGCAGTGAGGTTAAAAGTGAACGAACTTTCACAATTATATGAATGGGTAAGAAGAATCCGTTCTATATCCCAATCTCCATAGCAGAATAATTAATAAAAAAGAAGGCATGATACAGGAACTGCTCATTTGGATAATCAAACAAAATAATTTAAAGAAATGATAAAAAGAACAGAAGGTTGATGGCAAAGCAGAAATTAATCTAACTATTATGATTGGGTTTGTTTTGTATGATAATGTTGCAGGGATGCTAACCTTTTGAACCTTTGGTTCTCTATCAATCTTGGGCTTACCATCCTCATAGAATACCACCTTCTGCATAGGAAGCACTAGGTATATATGACTATGAAGAAGACTAGAACATAATTTGACCGGACTAGAACAAAAGAACAAAGTAGTTTAAAAAGGATGTTTTATTTTTAACGTTGCTCAAAAGAACACAACATTAGAGCATACATTTTATTCTTTCAAATGCAGGAGCTATAAACTATAAACTATAATGTTTCTGAAAAGAACACAGTCAGAGACTTAAGTCTTATTCCTTCGTCTAGAAAATTTTGTTGGAGAAAGCTACTAAGAAATGCATGGAGAAAACACATAAATGACATAGCATTTTTACATATGTAAATATCCAGATCATTTAAAATATATCAGATTAGAAGGAGTAAGTGTCATACTCCTTGGAGCTGTCAAAACTTGCCAGAAAACTAAGCAATAAATCCCTTACACATGAACCTATCCAGCAACAAGCCAACAACTAGTAGAAAAAAAACACCCCCAAAATAATACAAGGAAGCCACAAATAAAAAAAGTTAAGTTGTTTCCTTCAGGAGCAAAATAAGCAAGAGCAAAACAATAACAATGTGCCAATAGAACTTAGGGTTTGAACTCAACACCTAGATATTACTTCACTCTCGAGATATTTTTTTTCGAATGGAGATCAATGAACTTATGAGACATCGGGGAGCATAAAACTGGTAGGTGAAGACCAAGTATTAAACTAAGCAAGTAGGCAACACCTTCACTAAATAAGTGTAATTTATGACTAAATTTTCTAAAGACAAAGTGATCAATTTTCAGCAGCAAATATCAATCAAGTTCCACTTCTAAATTTAATTCAAAAGTGAAGGCTAGTAAGATCACAATCAAACCAATATCAACAATAAATCTCAACAAATCAATAACAGATTTAAGCCCTAGACCAATTAGCACATTTTCAAAACAGACTCAAATGACCCAACAGGCATTTAAATAGCAGATTCTAATCAATCTCAGCAGAGGAACAACAACCAAATTCGACAACAAATATACAAACAACAAACAACGAAATAAAAAATAAAATATGAGGAATTTTATAAAATCTAAATCAACACTGGCCCTCTTCCATTAAATCAGAGGATCGAATATCAAGCCACAAGGTAAAGAGGGATGCCTACCTACACTTACTTGGTCGGAATCGAAATCAAGAAAATTTGGAGTCACTTGGATGAAGGCGAATTGAAGCCAATTGGGTTCGAGAAGAGGGAGTAGCGGCATCAGGTGCGACGAACGGAGGTGGAGCAGTGGCTGCGTGGTCAGAGCAGGAGAAGGCTCGCGGTGAGGTGTCGAACGAGTACTACGAGCAGAGGTGCGATGATGGCGATTAGGCGGTGAGTGATGTTAGTGCTCTCGAGATGGGCAAACTCTCTGGGTTCCCCATAATAGCGATTCCAAAATGGGAGAAGAGGTCGATCAATAGAAGCGAAGATAAGATGTACCTGATAAGAAGGCTAGAGTGAGACGAGGCGAGAGAGATGAACATAGATCTGAAAATGGAGGGCTGAACATTAGGGGTTTTTTTTTTTTGGATCCTTACTAAATATTAGGTTTTGATACGTGTGTGGAATGTGGATCCAAGGCTTTGATTTTTTTTAAAATAACATTTAACATCAGAAGATTAGAAATTAAAATTATAATGATGTTTATATTTTTTTATTTAAATTGGAAATATAAATACTGTAACACATATAATATCATGTACTTTTTATTATAGACTTTTTTTCATAGATATAAATGAACTGATATTACAGAATATAATTCTTGACATATCAGGTACTATACTTAAAAATTAAATATTACTATGAGTTTAATATGTAACATTATAGGCATTCATGTATGATGTATCCTTTTTAGCAAATCAAATAGGAGTGAATTCACAAATTAAATAGAAAGTTTAATTTCACTAACTTCTTCTTCTCTAAAATTTAGGTTTGTTTAGCAAGCTTACGGATCTTAATATTAATCCATAATAACTATTTTTTAGAAGTATATATTTTGTTATAAAATAAATATATATAATTATTCTTTAACCTAAAAATAATCTAAAATATATTGTGTTATTTTTAAACATGATTTAAAAAAATCCTAATGGTCTACACTTAATTAAAACTATAAAGACAACAATTATGTTTAGAATAATTCAGAATCATTGTTAAATGTATATTTCACCCAAGCCAATAAAGTCGAAAAATGACAAGGAATTGAAACTTTTGTCGTTAATAAATTTGAGCAATTTTCCATATTTCACCCATGCCAATAACGTCGAAAATGGAGTTTCCTTGTTGATTAATATGTTTAGCGACAATTTTTTTCCTTGAGAAACACATACTTTTAGCGAGTAATTAAAATCTTTATCGCTAATAAATTTGGCGAGTTTTACATAATTCCCACCAAACAAATAATGACAAAATAAAAAATTCCTCAATGAATGTATTTTTAGCGACGAAAATATTCCTCAATAAAAGCTCAAAATTCGTTGCTATTTTTCTTATGGTTTATGCGACCATATTATATTAACAATTAGCGATGAGTAAAAAAATTTGTCGTTGAATACCACTTTTAACGAGGAATATAGGTTCCTTGCTAAAGTTCACTTGCCATTTTATGAGGAGCGGATATGTTCATCGCCAAAGCCCACATTTTCCGAGGAAAAATAATTCATCGCTAAAATTTTGGTCGCTAAAAAGCTTTTCTGTTGTAGTGTCGGCATCACCGGCGTCACCTTTCTTTAGGCACAACTGAGTTATTTTTGCTCAAATGTGTACCAAATGTGATTATATGGTGTTTAGGTCATAATAGGAGCAGTCTGCGTGAAAAGCTTTTCGTTTAATTTTCGGACTAAAAGTGACCATATCGGCATCACCTTTCTTTATCCATAAAAAATGAGTGGTTTTCACTCAAATGTGTCCTAAGCATGTTTATATAGTGCATAGGTCATAATGTGAGCTTTTTGTGCGAAATAATTTCCGTGAAATTTTCAGACAAAAGTAACCATATCGGCGTCACCGGCGTCACCATTCTTTATCCATCAAAACCGAGTTGTTTTCGTTCAAATGTATTCCAAACATGTTTATATGTTGTATAGGTCATAATCGGAGCATTTTGCATGAAATCTTTATGTGAAATTTTCGGACCAAAAGTGACCTTATCGGCATCACCGACGTCACCTTTCTTTATCCATTAAAATTGAGTTGTTTTCGCTCAAATGTGTCCCAAACATGTTTATATGGTGTATGGGTCATAATGGGAGCTTTTTGCGCGAAAAGTTTTCCGTGAAATTTTCGGACCAAAAGTGACCATATCGGCATCACCATTCTTTATCCATCAAAATTGACTTTTTTTCTCACAAATGTGTCCTAAAAATGTTTATATGGTGTATAGGTCATTATGGGAGAATTTTGCGCGAAAAGCTTTTCGTGAAATTTTCGGTCCAAAAGTGACCATATCGGCATCATCGGCGTCACCTTTCTTTATCCATCAAAATTGAGTTGTTTTCACTCAAATGTGTCCCAAACATGTTTATATGGTGTATAGGTCATAATGGGAGCTTTTTGCGCGAAAAGCTTTCCGTGAAATTTTCGGACCAAAAGTGACCATATCGGCATCACCTTTCTTTATCCATCAAAACTGACTTGTATTCGCTCAAATGTGTCCCAAACATGTTTATATGGTGTATAGGGCTTTATGGGAGCATTTTGCGCGAAAAGCTTTTCGTGAAACTTTCGGACCAAAAGTGACCATATCGGCATCTTCGGCGTCATCTTTCTTTATCTATCAAAACTGAGTTGTTTTCACTCAAATGTGTGCCAAACATGTTTATATGGAGTATAGGTCATAATAGGAGCTTTTCGCACGAAAAGCTTTCCGTGAGATTTTCGGACCAAAATTGACAATATCCGCATCACCGGCGTCACCTTTCTTTGTCCATCAAAACTGAGTTGTTTTTGCTCAAATGTGTCACAAGCATGTTTATATGGTGTGTAGGTCATAATGGGAGCTTTTCGTGCGAAAAGCTTTTCGTGAAATTTTCAGACCACAAGTGACCATATCGGTATCACCGGCGTCACCTTTCTTTAGGCACAGCTGAGTTATTTTTGCTCAAATGTGTGCCAAATGTGTTTATATGGTGTTTAGGTCATAATAGGAGCATTCTGCGCGAAAAGCTTACCGTTTAATTTTAGGACCAAAAGTGACCATATCGGCATCACCTTTCTTTATCCATAAAAAATGAGTGGTTTTCGCTCAAATGTTTCCCAAAAATGTTTATATGGTGGGTCATAATGTGAACTTTTTGCGCGAAAAGCTTTCCGGGAAATTTTCGGACCAAAAGTCACCATACCGGCATCACAGACGTCACATTTCGTTATCAATCTAAACTGAGTTGTTTTCCCTCAAATGTGTCCCAAACATGTTTATATAGTGCATAGGTCATAATGTGAGCTTTTTGCGCGAAATGATTTCCGTGAAATTTTAGGACCAAAAGTAACCATATCGGCATCACCGGCGTCAACATTATTTATCCATCAAAACCGAGTTGTTTTCGCTCAAATGTATTCCAAACATGTTTATATGTTGTATAGGTCATAATCGGAGCTTTTTGCGTTAAAATCTTTATGTGAAATTTTCGGACCAAAAGTGACCCTATCGGCATCACCGTCGTCACCTTTCTTTATCAATCAAAATTGAGTTGTTTTCGCTCAAATGTGTCCCAAACATGTTTATATGGTGTATAGGTCATAATGGGAGCTTTTTGCACGAAAAGCTTTCCGTGAAATTTTTGGACCAAAAGTGATCATATCGGCATCACCTTTTTTTATCCATCAAAACTGACTTGTTTTCGCTCAAATTTGTAACATGTTTATATGGTGTATAGTTCATTATGGGAGCAATTTGCGCGAAAAGCTTTTCGTGAAATTTTCGGACAAAAGACCATATCGGCATCATCGGCGTCATCTTTCTTTATCCATCAAAACTGAGTTTTTTTCGCTCAAATGTGTGCCAAACATGTTTATATGGATAATAGGTCATATTAGGAGCTTTTTGCGCGAAAAGCTTTCCGTGACATTTTCGGACCAAAATTGACCATATCGGCATCACCGACGTCATCTTTCTTTATACATCAAAATCGAGTTGTTATCGCTCAAATGTGTCCCAAGCATGTTTATATAGTGTATAGGTCATAACATGAACTTTTTGCGCGAAAAGCTTTCCGTGAAATTTTTGGACCAAAAGTGACCATATCGGCATCATCAGCGTCACCATTCTTTATCCAGCAAAATCGAGTTGATTTCACTCAAATGTGTCCCAAACATGTTTATATGTTGTATAGGTCATAATGAGTGCTTTTTGCGCGAAAACTTTATGTGAAATTTTGGGACCAAAGTGACTATATCGGCATCACCTTTCTTTATCCATCAAAACTGACTTGTTTTCACTTAAATGTATCCCAAATATGTTTATATGGTGTATAGGTCATAATGAGAGGTTTTTGCGCGAAAAGCTTCCCGTGAGATTTTCGGACCAAAATTGACCATATCGGCATCACCGACGTCATCTTTCTTTATACATCAAAATTGAGTTGTTATCGCTCAAATGTGTCCTAAGCATGTTTATATAGTGTATAGGTCATAACATGAACTTTTTGCGCGAAAAGCTTTCCGTGAAATTTTTGGACCAAAAGTGACCATATCGGCATCACCGGCGTCACCATTCTTTATCCAGCAAAATCGAGTTGATTTCGCTCAAATGTGTCCCAAACATGTTTATATGATGTATAGGTCATAATGGGTGCTTTTTGCGCGAAAAGCTTTCCGTGAAATTTTCGGACCAAAAGTGACCATATCGGCATCACCGACGTCATCTTTCTTTATACATCAAAATTGAGTTGTTATGGCTCAAATGAGTCCCATGCATGTTTATATAGTGTATAGGTCATAACACGAACTTTTTGCGTGAAAAGCTTTCCGTGAAATTTTTGGACCAAAAGTGACCATATCGGCATCACCGGCGTCACCATTCTTTATCCAGCGTAATCGAGTTGATTTCGCTCAAATGTGTCCCAAACATGTTTATATGTTGTATAGGTCATAATGGGTGCTTTTTGCGCGAAAACTTTATGTGAAATTTTCGGACCAAAGTGACCATATCGGCATCACCTTTCTTTATCCATCAAAACTGACTTGTTTTCACTTAAATGTATCCCAAATATGTTTATATGGTGTATAGGTCATAATGGGAGCTTTTTGCGCGAAAAGTATTCCGTGAAATTTTCGGACCAAAAGTGACCATATCGGCATCACCATTATTTATCCATCAAAACCGAGTTGTTTTCACTCAAATGTGTCCCAAATATGTTTATATGTTGTATAGGTCATATGAGAGCTTTTTGCGCGAAAAGCTTTCTGTGAAATTTTCGGACCAAAAGTGACCATATCGGATCACTTTTCTTTATCCATCAAAACTGACTTGTTTTTCACTCAAACGTATCCCAAACATTTTTATATGGTATAGAGGTCATAATGTGAGCTTTTTGCGCGAAAATCTTTCCGTAAAATTTTCGGACCAAAAGTGACCATATCGGCATCACCTTTTTTTATCCATAAAAAATGAGTGGTTTTCGCTCAAATGTTTCTCAAACATGTTTATATGGTGTATAGGATATATGGGAGCTTTTGGCGCAAAAAGCTTTATGTGAAATTTTCGGACCAAAAGTGATAATATCGCCATCACCTTTCTTTATCCATAAAAAATGAGTGGTTTTCGCTCAAATGTGTCCCAACATGTTTTTATGGTGTATAGGTCATAATGGGATCTTTTTGCGCGAAAAGCTTTTCGTCAAATTTTCGGACCAAAAGTGACCATATCGGCATAACAGGCGTCACATTTCGTTATCCATCAAAACTGAGTTGTTTTCTCTCAAATGTGTCCTAAGCATATTTATATAGTGTATAGGTCATAATGTGAGCATTTTGTGCGAAATGCTTTTCGTGAAATTTTCGAACCAAAAGTGACCATTTCGGCAACGTCGGCGTCACCATTCTTTATCCATCAAAACTGAGTTGTTTTCTCTCAAATTTGTTCCAAACATGTTTATATGTTTTATAGGTCATAATGTGAGCTTTTAGCGCAAAAATCTTTATGTGAAATTTTCGGACCAAAATTGACCCTATCGGCATCACCGACGTCACCGTTCTTTATTCATCAAAATTGATTTGTTTTTGCTCAAATGTGTCCCAAACATGTTTATATGGTGTATAGGTCATAATGTGAGCTTTTTGTGCGAAAAGCTTTCCGTGAAATTTTCGGACCAAAAGTGACCATATCGGCATCACCGGCGTCACCATTCTTTATCCATCAAAACTGAGTTGTCTTCGCTCAAATGTGTCCCAAAATTGTTTATATGTTGTATATGTCATAATTGGTGCTTTTTGCGCGAAAAGCTTTATGTGAAATTTTCGGACCAAAGTGACCATATCAGCATCACCATTCTTTAACCATCAAAACTGAGTTGTTTTCACTCAAATGTGTCCCAAACATGTTTATATGTTGTATAGGTCATATGGAAGCTTTTTGCGTGAAAAGCTTTCTGTGAAATTTTCGGACCAAAAGTGACCATTTCTGCATCACCTTTCTTTATCCATCAAAATTGACTTGTTTTAACTCAAATGTATCCCAAACTTATATGGTGTATAGGTAATAATGTGAGCTTTTTGCGCGAAAAGCATTCCGTGAAATTTTCGGACCAATAGTGACCATATAGGCATCACCTTTCTTTATCCATCAAAACTGACTTCTTTTTGCTCAAATGTGTCCCAAACATGTTTATATGGTGTATAGGTCATTATGGGAGCATTTTGCGTGTAAAGCTTTTCGTGAAATTTTCGGACCAAAAGTGACCATATCGGCATCATCGGCGTCACCTTTATTTATCCATCAAAACTGAGTTGGTTTAGATCAAATGTGTGCCAAACGTGTTTATATGAATTATAGGTCATAATAGAAGCTTTTTGCGCGAAAAGCTTTCCGTGAGATTTTCGGCCCAAAATTGACCTTATCCGCATCACCGGTGTCACCTATCTTTATCCATCAAAACTAAGTTGTTTTCACTCAAATGTGTCCCAAACATATTTATATGGTGTATAGGTCATATTGGTAGCTTTTTGTGCGAAAAGTTTTTTGTGAAACTTTCGGATCAAAAGTGACAATATCGGCATCACCGACGTAACCTTTCTTTATCCATCAAAATTGAGTTGTTATCGCTCAAATGTGTCCCAAGCATGTTTATATAGTGTATAGGTCATAACGTGAACTTTTTGCGTGAAAAGCTTTTTGTGAAATTTTCGAACCAAAAGTGACCATATCGGCATCATCGGCGTCACCATTCTTTATCCATCAAAACCGAGTTGTTTTCGCTCAAATGTGTCCCAAACATGTTTATATGTTGTATAGGTCATAATGGGTGCTTTTTGCGCGAAAAGCTTTATGTGAAATTTTCGGACCAAAGTGACCATATCGGCATCACCATTCTTTATCCATCAAAACCGAGTTGTTTTCGCTCAAAGTGTCCCAAACATGTTTATATGTTGCATAGGTCATATGAGAGCTTTTTGCGCGAAAAGCTTTCTGTGAAATTTTTGGACCAAAAGTGACCATATCAGCATCACCTTTCTTTATCCATCAAAACTGACTTGTTTTAACTCAAATGTATCCCAAACATGTTTATATGATGTATAGGTCATCATGGGAGCTTTTTGCGCGAAAATCTTTCCTCAAATTTTCGGACCAAAAGTGACCATATCAGCATCACCTTTCTTTATCCATAAAAAATGAGTGGTTTTCACTCAAATGTTTTCCAAACTTGTTTATATGGTGTATAGGTTATATTGGGGCTTTTTGCGCGAAAAGCTTTCTGTGAAATTTTTGGACCAAAAGTGACCATATCGCCATCACCTTTCTTTATCCATAAAAAATGAGTGGTTTTCGCTCAAATGTTTCCCAAACATGTTTTTATGGTGTATAAGACATAATGGGAGCTTTTTGCGCGAAAAGCTTTTCGTGAAATTTTCGGACCAAAAGTGACCATATCGGCATCACATGCGTCACATTTCGTTATCCATCAAAACTGAGTTGTTTTCACTCATATGTGTCCCAAGCATGTTTATATAGTGTATAGGTCATAAGGGGGCGCTTTTGGGTCCAATTCTTAGTGTTCAGCCTGTGAAGATAATGCCGGATAAGGTGACGGTTGGTCCTTCTGGAAACACAAGTGAGGCAGAAGGTAACGAAGTTGTTGCTGAGGGTGGGAGCAGTTGGGAGCTTAATAAATGCAACCGTGATGTGGGTCAACCCACAGACAAAGGAAAAGAGAAGGTAGTTAATGCTGAGATAGATGGTAGGAGCTCAGGAAATGACGGAGCTTCTATACTTAGTGAAGGGTTGATAAGTAAAGGCCAGGGAGATGAGGACCCTTTACGGATTTACAAGGCAGTGAAACAAAGCTTTCAAGCTAGGGAGGCGTGCATGGTGGCTCAAAATTCCTTTGTGAGCTTGTTCAAAGAGAATCGAAACATCGAAAAAGCCGAGAAGCTTACTGTGTATCCAAATATCAGCAAGGGGAAGCTTAAAATCAGGAGGGAAGACATTAAGGAAAAGGAGGTTGAATGGCAGGCAACTTTGTTTGGGATATGTCCGGGAAATATTGTTCATTATAAGAGGATGAGAGAATTCATTGAGAAGGAATGGGATGTGAAATCTCCTAAAATGTTCATGAAGGATAATGGGATATTTGTCTTTAGATTCTCCTCCCTTGAGGACAGAGATTTGGTATTGAGCCACGGGCCCTGGTTCTTGGAAGGTACTCGACCTCTTATTCTGAAAATCTGGAACCCAGGGATGAAGATAGATTGGGCTGCTTTCGATCGAATCCCCTTGTCGGCGTGTGTCCCTGATCTGGACCCCCGATTCTTCAATCATGCTGTCCTCAGCCAGCTTGGATGTACAATCGGGTCTCCAATATGTATGGATGAGAGAACTGCTCGGGGAGATCGGATTTCATATGCTAGGCTCTTAATTGAGGTGAATGCTGAAGATCCTCTTGCCCTAAAGATTGAGATAGAGGATGTTGATGGGAAGACCTATGATCAGCGAATCATCTTCGAATGGAAACCGAAACTGTGCGACGTCTGTAAAGTTTTTGGCCATGGCATGGAGAGATGCAAGAAACTTCAGCAAGGAGTGAAGGACAAACACTCAAGGCAGCTTGTCTGGATCCCCACGGATAAGTCAGATAAAAAGAAAGGGGATGGGTTGGGAACACATATGACATATCATACTAACTGTCAAGCAAATCCTAGTGATGCGGTGTCTGAGGATCCTACCTTGTCTGTTCAAGCCGAGGCATCGTGCTCAGACATGAGTGAAGTCCATAAGCAAGGGGAGTGTACTGGAAGTGAATTTGGAAAGGAAAAAGCTGATCCTAATGGTGAGACAAATGGAAATGCAAATAAAAGGAGTAATGAGAATGATGATTTAAAGAGAACCAATGCAGCTAAGGTGGACTGTATTAAAACCATGAATCTGGAGACAGAAACAAAGGCTGAAAGAGAAGCAAAAGGCTGGCAAACATCTTCAGGGAAGAAAAAGAGGGGCCAGGCTGCTAAGAAGGATGCAAGGGAGAGGGTTCCTCTGTAGGGCAGGCTTGGTACGGGTAACAACTTCTTTATCCTTGATGTTGATTCTAATGTGGATGAATTGCTAAATCATAAAGGTGAGAGTAGCACTCACGGTGCAGATTTTGATGGATAGAGTAAACCTAGCAGGTTGGAACATATGTGGTCTGAATGATCACATAAAGAATAATATTCTTAGCTCTTACTGCTGGGATAATGATTTGTCGCTTATAGCTTTTCTAGAGACTAAAGTTAAACAGAAAAATATTGATATTGTAAAACGCAACCTTATGATTGGTTGGGAACTGATTGAGAACAACTCCCCAATGAGAAAGGGTAGAATTTGGGTCACATGGAACCCCAAAGTGTTTGATGTTCAACTAGTGGAATCACAGCCTCAATGGATGCACTGTGTGATAAGAACCAATGATGATAGCTTCTGTTTTGAGGCAACATTTGTGTATGCAAAAAGCTACAGAAAAGATAGAGCAACCCTGTGGGATGGCCTTAGTGCACTCCATGCATCCATGTCCTCCCCATGGGTTGTCCTTGGCGATTTTAACTGCATATATGAGGTGTCAGACAAGTGGCCTACTGCTGCTGCTAGTCATGATAATTTTGAAGAGATGCACGAGCTGATGGATGGATGTAAATTGTGTGAGCTTGAATACATAGGGGCAAGGCACACTTGGAACAACCGAAAGAGTGGTAATGAGAGGATTGAGCGAAAGATAGATAGAGTGCTCATAAATGACAGATGGAGATATTTTTTCCCTAATACTAAGGCTCTCTTCGATGTCCCTGGCTGTTCGGATCACTCTCCTGCAGTGGTTACACTTAGGAATGAGTTCAAAGCAAGGAAATTCCCCTTCAAATTCAAGAATTTCTGGTGTGATGAAGCAGCTTTTGGGGCCTTAGTTTCTAGTGCCTGGAGTTTGGAAGTAAAGGGATCAAAGCAATTCATATTTCCTCAGAAACTACGAGGTGTGAAGGATGCACTCAAAGCGTGGGATAGGACTGTCTTCCCTGACTTGCAAGGACATATTAAGCTTAATAGAGACTACCTAAAGGAGCTTCAGGTCCAGCTTTTGACAGATAAACGCAATGGGGACTTGCTCAGCCATGCACAGAAAGCTGAAAGTGATCTCAGGGAGAATACTTGTCGTTTCCTCAGTCTCACAGCACAGAGGGCCAAGGTGCATTGGATCAAAATGGGTGAGGAGACGTCGTCGATCTTCTTCAGAAATATTAAAGAAAGACAGTCCACGAATGCCATCATCTCTATGAGGGATGAGAAGGATGAAGTAATGGAGGACGAAGGCTTGATCAAACAACACATTCTGAGATTCTTTGAGGATCTCTTTGGGAGGAGTGATGAATGTGGTTCGTTCCTAGTCCAAGAGGCTGGTGCATCTGTGCCATGGTCTGCTTTTGATCAGCTAGTGACACTTCCGATAGAAAAGGAGATAAAGCAAGCTCTTTGGTCCATTGGCATAAACAAATCCCCCGACCCGAATGGATTTGGTAGCTTGTATTTTAAGAGATGTTGGGGTATTTTGGGACGAGATTTCAATCGAGCAGTAATTGAGATCTTTCAGAGCAGAAGAATTCTAAAACAGTTGAACGCTACGTTCATCTCCTTGATCCCTAAGGTTCCTAATCCTACCTATGTGAAGGATCTACGACCTATCTCTTGTTGCAACATGATGATGAAGGTTGTAAGCAAGATCATTGTTGGGAGGATCAAACCCTTGCTTCCGGATCTTATTGGGGACAATCAGGGCGCTTTCATCCCTGGTAGATCCATAGCACAAAACTGTGTCGTCGCCTTGGAAATTGTCAATGGCTGTGGAACTAAAAGGGTGTCTCCTCGATGCACTTTAAAGATTGATCTACCAAAGGCATATGATTACATCCATTGGGATTTTGTGAGAGCTGCTCTCGTATACTTTGCATTTCCAAATCAGCTGGTGGAGATTATTACGCAGTGTGTCTCCACTTCCTCCTTTTCCATACAGATCAATGGTAGTCCGGAAGGACACTTTAGGGGCAAAAGGGGGTTAAGACAAGGCAACCCACTCTCCCCATATCTATTTGTTAATTGCATGGAAGTGTTGAATAGAATGATCCAAAGGGCTGCTTTGAATCCTGATTTTAATTACCATCCAAAGTGCAGAGAAATCTCATTAACGAGCTTAGCTTTTGCTGATGATCTACTCCTCTTTTGTAGAGGGGACAGGGGGTCTGTGTGGATCCTTCAAGAGTGTCTGGATGAGTTTTTCAAGGCTTCGGGGCTGCACATTAATGTTGCTAAAAGCACTTGCTATGCTGCTGGTGTGAATGTTCAGCAAAGAGATGACATTGCTCGGGCGCTTCACTTCAATGTGGGCTCTTTTCCAGTCACGTATTTGGGGACACCACTGCACTCAAGGAGAATTAACATTGCTGAATATTCTGGTCTGATTACAAAGGTGGAAAGTCGGATTAATGGGTGGGCAACAAAGCACATCTCTTATGCAGGGAGAGTGCAAGTTATTAAAGCTGCTATAGGGGGCCTTTTCTCGTTTTGGGGCTAGAAGTTGCTTCTTCCTTGTGCTGTCATACATAAGCTGGACTCATTATGTCAAAGCTTCCTCTGGTGTGGTCAAGCTGGGAGGAGGAGCAGTGTTGTAGCATGGGACAAAGTGGTTAAACCTTATGCCGAAGGTGGGTTCAATATCAAACAGCTCAATGCATGGAACAAGAGCATGTTTGCTACGCTGTTAGGGGACATTGTCCAGGCTCGACAAAACATCCGGACTAGGTGGATTGCGAGTAATCACCTAAAAAATCAGACCATCTGGGGGGTTAAGACTAAAGCTTACGACTCCTGGCTATGGAAAGGCATGTTAGAATTGAGGAATGAGCTAGTGGAGGCGCAGATTATTGGCATGAATGGAGTGCAGATTTCCTTCCTTAATGGAAAGGGCGGGCTGGACAGTAGCACGCTATATGAGAGGCTGAGGATGCGCAACCCACCTGTTGACTGGGGGGAAGTGATTTGGAATGGCTTCCACTCCCAAAAATGGGCGTTTGTAACGTGGGTAGCTGCTAGAAGACGACTCAAAACTGGTAGGCTCGTGAAGCATTGGAAGGGCCCTGAAGCGGCCATTTGCCCCTTATGCATGAGGAAGGAGGAGACGAAGCATTTATAGTTTGGTTATTATCTTTTAAAAGATTCCAAGAATAAGGTGAATGAACTTGAGCAACTCTCTAAGATTCAGATGCAGAAATTAAAGAAGAAAGAAATCCTTTACAAGAACTTCAAAGATTCCCATTTCAGCTTACTTCAGGTGTGATAAATATTCATCTACTCGTTTTCTGATTCTTGCTCCTTTCCCCCCTAACATGTTTCTTATCAACGAGGGAGGCATCAGCCATTGAAGCTCCACAACTCTGAGCAATTCCCTGCTCTAAAATCCTCAATTATCTCTTCTTTGTTTTTGGGCTGCAAGTTCCAGGTTCTGAATGTATATTCAACAAATCATAACAAGCTTTCACAAATGTAGAAACTCGCCAACTTTCAAGATAATGATTATATACAACCAATAAGCAAAAAAGTACAATATTAAATAGACTCAGGATGCTTGACATAATAGGAAGCTTAACAAATGAAACTGACCTATACAAATCTATAAACCTTCTTTCTCTGTCGTCATTCTTTCTTTTCTTTTGGAAAATAAATCTCGGAATCTAGCAAACATAATTTCACATCAAGTATCAAGTACTATAAAAAAAGCAGAATTACAACCCCCAATATCAAAAAAAAAACAATTGTTCAAATGACTGGAGATTGACAAAGGCCCAGTGGTACAGATGTTTACCCATTGATAAGATGCAATATCAGCAATTCATGAGATAAGAAAAAGACAACTAATTGGGAAGGAAAAAAATGGTTGATAAAACAACTAGGCGATAAATAGAAAACAAAACAATTAAGATATGAACAAAAGCGAACAACGAACAAACCCTAATTCTGCAAGCAGCTTTCTGATTTGCAAATACCACTGAAAAAACAGTCGTCACATGGGTACTTTGAGAGCTCGTGATCATTTGAGCAATCATCTCCTTGCATGCTTTCTGGTGGAGTAAAATGCCAGCATGACTACAACATTAGGATCGGGAGAGGGGGCATGTCTTGAGATAATTCAAATAAGTAAGAGAAGAAGCAATAACTATCGTAAGGAATAACTAAGAAAATTATCAGCAGCAAGCAGGTCATATCACAAATTCGGAATTTAAGGTTCATTAGCATAGAGAAGACACTAGGCGAACATTCTATACACAAATGGAAAACCCCTTCCGAGAACCCTCTTCTATTATGTTTCTAAACAACATACATCTAGACGTTGTGCATTTTAAAATAGTATTATTATTATAAAATATAAATATTGTGACCCTAGGTCTAGGATAAGTATCAATGACAGTAATATTTCCCCCGAAAACATTCTTATATAATCTAGAATGACCAATAGCAAAATCCTAAAAAGGAACATTAGGTTGGTCGTTGGCATTGTCTAAACTTGAGAAACACTAGTCATTCTTAGGAAATACATACAATGGAACCAAAGAACACCCTGGGCGTTTGAGAATAATATCATATGGCTTGAATAAGAAATAATATGCTCAGAGCTTTTAAGAAGACAGATCACGTATATATGATAGCAGAAAAAAAAGAGTAAGAGAACATATCTTTACTAATCACTCACTCAGTAGACACATTAGAGGACCTTTAAGCTTCTCCTTGCCAATGATCATGTAAATTCAATATATGACATATCTACACAGTAAAAAAATTTAAAAGATGTGAAAACCTTCAATTCAAAACAATAGTAATATATGTGGATTCACCTGTACATAGACATTTTTCCCTGCTAGAAATACCTAATCACTGTGTGTTTTTAAATTGGGGAGAACTCCTTTAGGAAATCTAAGACCTAGAAATCCAGGTCATTTGAAGGCAAGCTTGTCCATGAAAGCTTTTAAGTTGTTGAGTACATGCGACAACAATATGAACGGGAGCTTAAGTTGAAATGTTCATAATCGCTGCCCAAATCTAACGTCGTACAATGAGTGTTTGAACTAACCTCGATGAGACGGCCAATTTGGAACCCTAGATCCCCTTTGAATTTTTTTTAAGAACGGCTGCCCTTGCATAATTTCAGATGTGCGCTTTGATTTTTTTTTGAGAACGGCTGCCCTTGCATAATTTGGGGAAGGTAAGTGGTTGATGACACGCCCGGGCTATTAGAATCGCATACTAACCCGGATATTGTGGCTCCGGGGTATTTGATGTGTGCTGGTGGGAAGCTCTCAACATATAACAGCCCGGGCGTGCATATACATCCGGGTTATATTATACTTTTAGTTCTTTTACAAAAAAAGAAAATGCATAATTATTATTTTTAAGCCTATTAGAACCCGAATATTTTCCATCCGGCCTATTATGTAGCGGGTTAAAATGTGTTTTTTCTACTAGTGGATGGTCTTATCGCGTCTTTCTCTTGAATATCGGAGTCCTCCACGGGAAAATCAGGTAGGAAAACACGTTGTCTTTGGGAGTCATGTTTGTCTTTGAGGGTTGACGGAGTGAGTATTAGAAGATGGTTCTTGGTAAAGTTCCGAGATAGAGAGTAAGATGTTTCCGGGGTTGTCCTTATCGGTTCTTATGATGATCAACTGGTTCCTTCTTGCCATAAAAAGTCGTATTCGAGTCCCACAGGAAAGTTGAGTGATGAGTCAGTTAGGAAGAGTCAATGTTTGCCCTTATGGATCTCTATCGGGTTATCTTGATTGCTCTGTCCATGATTGTGTGATACTATGTGATACTACTCCTTGACCTGCAGATCGATCCTTAGTGTGAAATTGTGCTTATGTGCTTTGATGTTCATGATGACCATTGTATGGGTTCGAGCTACATTTGTTATATCCATATCATCCCGACATGATCTACTTAGTATATGGCATTGTCATACTAGGGCATAAATATATATGTCATATGCTAGGAAGTTGTATAATTGATGTCCTCCCTGTGAAAAGGTTCATGATAGTGTGATCGTTCAGTTCTAGTATCATGATAGAGTGAGTCCCTTAATTGATGGATACGTGTTATAATTTCATGTCGACATGTCTTATATGCTAAGTAATTCTCAGTACATGTTATGATGATGATCCTTAGTGTAAATTCATGGTTGTATGACATCCTGTATCCATGCTGGTCACATTGCTTAGGTCTCGTGTTGCATCTCACTTTCTGCCATAATTACGTGTCGTCATCGCATGTCTAATTGACCTATTGTAATGATCGTACTACTGAGTGATTAGAAACATGAATGGCATGATATGAGTCTATATGATTGTTGCTTCCTCCCGGATTAGGTCCATGATAATGTGATCAGCTCTTCCTTGTATAAATGCCTCGTAAGATGTTCACCTTAGCATGCTAGTCGATGACGCCTCGACGCTTATCATTCCTCTTGTGACAAGAACCTATAGCATGCCCATCTATTTTGTATTCCTTAGACTAATTATTGTTGATTACTCTGCAATTAATGTTGTTGTGTGTTAATTGTGCTAAATTGAGGATATGTTAGTATAAATGAGTCGTGATAACTACGTGTTTCATCCCAGTATACATTGATTTGAACTCATGTCCCCTTATACTAGTCATACTGCCACGTTACTTAAACTTGCACTATACCTCACTACATTTCCTCCCATGCTTCTATATTATTGGAATGTGATTGAATTGAAGTCTTGCTTAATGTCGAGTAATCAACCAAGTGCATGTATGTGTCCTATGTTAGGTTGAGCCATTAGTAACATGTAGAATCCTTGGCTATGACTTATGCACATTTATGCCCTGCTTGTATTATTGTTCATTCTCTCTTGAACTAGGTCCCTGATATTGTGGTTCTTCCCTCTCTCTATCCTTTTAAAATGTTTTACTCATCCTGACAAGAGTGATATTGGATTCGAAGATCGACTTGCTTTCTGTGATGGTTAATTCTAGCATGTTTACATGTTCTCGCTCGGTGGTACCCCTCTATTACTCTATGATATCCTCTCATGCTTGCATGAACGTATGACTTGACACCTCGCATGATCACACACCACCCTATATCATGATTTTGCATATGCATGATGCATGAATATCGGAATGAATCTAGTTGAATTACTTTAATTGTACTCATGTTCGATGTGTGCTATTAGTATCATGTAGAGCTTATGACTTCCAATATGACCTGCTGAATGATTACATGTCATGCTTGTTCTATAATGTGATAGTTATTGTACCATTTTATGTGCCCCATGATGATTCATTCCTAGCATGATTATAATCTATCGCATGTGAAGTTATCTTGTTTACTTTGTGGTGATCCAATTGCTTTCATGTACATCATATTGAACTCATTTAATCACTCTTGAATATGCCCTGCCTGATCATGTATAACTAGCATCATGTAGGACCTATGTTTCTAAATGTATCGCATCGTATGATTACATGCCATTCTTAACCTATTATGTGATCATTGCTGTTAGATGTGATAGTTACTATGCCGCTCTTATGTATTCTCGTATGACACTTAGTCTGGTTGTATGATATACCTCGCCATGCTATATTTGACCTCACTTGTTCATGCTTGTACATTCTTTCATATACATGATGCTCGTTATCTTCATTAAATCCCACATGACTTCGAATCATACATGATCATTGTTGGTTCTGCATAACTTGCTTGAAGATGCTAGGCGTATCTGCTTCCATGGAATGATAGACTACTAGTTTGTTTCACGCGCATCAGTGTAGGACTCGATTGTATCTTTGGAATGAATATGTATATCGTTGTTTCTTGAGATAGGTACCTGTTAGTGTGGATTAATGTGATTGATATGCTCCACGATGAATTCGTGCTGGTTTGTCACAATTGCAACCTAATAGACTTTCTTAAGGGCATCGTTACTATTCCCGGGTCGGAGTCTTGTCTGTAGTCATGTCATCTTTAGCTTTGGTCCCTTTTTGTCTCCGAAAGAAACATTGGGTCGTCCGCTCTTGTCACTCCCCTATCTCTGCTAACTTAGACTCCTACGCGATACATTGGATGAGCGGCCGCATAGAAGAGTGGATGGGAAGTTAGATAACGATAGAGCAGCGCAGCGGAAGCGTGGGCCCATAACCCACGGGCCTCAGAATCGACGATGTCGACGGAACAAGCTTGCTTCGAGGATTGCGATTATTGAGTACGATACACTACTAGAATTCTGTTAATAGACATCACATTTTTTACATCAGTCAGAAATACGCATGATATTAAATATATTTATAACATCATTTAATATTTTTTTGATGTCATTAAAATAATACACATTAGTTTATTTTTTGGGACAATGTTAAAACTATTTTAAAAAAATACCCAAAGCACACGGAATATACTTAGTTTAGATTTCACCGAAATAAAAGCGGTAAAAATGCCGCCTCATTCCAACACTTAGCCAAAATCTTTAAAATTTGAATTTTTGTCCAAAAAATAATAATCAAACCCAATAACACTTGAAACAAATTCAAATCCCTTATCCCTTCCGTCATTTCAGATCTAAGATCCCCCCTCCCATTTTTAGAACAAAAATTTCTCTCCTTTTTTTCAGATCTGGATCTCACAAACCCATTTTTTACCATATCCCCTCTTCTCTCTTTCAAATCGGTGGAGCCAAGGCCGCAAGCTTTCTCCCATGGTGGAGCGCTCAGTCTCAGATCCATACCATCCTCGCTCCTTTTCGTATCCCTTTGGCATCCTCGCTTCCATGGTGGAGCGTTTGTCTTTCATCTGGTATGCCTCTCTCTCTCATGGCTTTAGCTTGAAATTTTACTCTCTCCCAGGTTCAATGATTTCACATGTCAATTATTTGCACATCCAAAATCGATCCCCTTTCCATTTCTGATATTCTTGCTTGAATCCGACTTTCTATCCGCTTCCAATCTCTCGACTCTCATTTCCGCCATTCCAGACGAAACCCTAACTTCCTCTTTTTCACCCTGATCATTCTAAATCCCTCGAGTCAGTTGAAACATCTAACTCTTACCATTGGCCATGCAGAAACGTCTTCCTCATCTTAACTTCACTGTTATCGACCGTCGTCAGCAGATAAGACTCGGAAAACCAAGAACCAGATGTGAGAGATGTACGGCTCAATCACCATGTGTACTTACTGTAACTTTGTAAGCTCCTTTCCTCTTCTCCTCTCTCATTGTATTTACTGTCACTCTGTAATTTTTTTGCTCTACTGGTCCACACAAATAGACTTGTGATTGTTATGTCTCTGAAAATCTGATTCTAGGTTTTCTATTGAGCATATATCATTGAGAAGAAACGGGACTGATCTTAACTCATTCAAACTAACAGATTGAGATTAAACATTTAAAGATTAGTTGGGAATGCTAATTTGATGACTAAAAAGATTCCTAGTTTTGACCTGAAAACTGATATAATGACTGTATTTGATGGATTCTTTGCTTTGTCTTATGTTTGCAGGAGAGTCTAACATCAAGGATAAAAAAAATCAGTGAAAACTTTTATGTTTGGAGCAATGGCATGGTGTGTCTCCCACTCACGCTACACAAACCGGTCTGGCTCTGTTGCCTTCCCGGACTCACTCCGTCATCGAATCTAAGGTTCTGAGGGATCTTTTTAGCCGACAATTTAGGGTTTTGTCCGACCTCCTCCTCTCCGACGCTTCTTCGAATTTCATATGTATTCATCCCCTTTCGCCTAAAAGCAAGGTATGTGAATCAAATTTAGGGTATCTGAATCAAATTGATTCCCTGAGATGGCATCATTCTATGCTAGCAATTTCATTTGAGGAGACGTATAATATTAAGTTGGTGTTCTAATTGGTTTTTCTATTCAGTTTGATTTCCTATTTGCTAAATTAGGGGTTGTTTTTATCATTTTTGTTCATTTTTGCTCCATAAGAATGATATAGAATTTTTCATAAATTAAGGTTTCTCTGTTCATCTTCTGAATTCGCCCTCGATCAATTTTTTTTTGTGCTCACAAATTTAATGGTAATGTAACGTTTTTACATAGAATTAGTGAAGTTGGATTACTTATTCAAGTTGTTGATGATTGGGGATTATGGATATATGGAGTAAATACATTCTTATTGGTCTAAAATAAGTCACTTCTTGTACATATGTTGGTGGTATATTGGTGATTGTCATTCTTATTGGCCTATTTATTGTCATTAATCCTTGCTGCACATTCACAAGTCCCACTTTTATCATTGGTTCTTGCTGCACACTCACACCATTTGGCTCATAAATCTCATCTGTCATACTCTTCACACCATGCTTAGTTGTCATACTTTCTTTTTTAGTCCTCTTTTCCTACTGCTATACGTTTTTTCCTCCCCTTTTCTTGCAGTTATAATTTTTTCCCCTTTATATCTATTCTATTAATTTATGCTTACTTTAAGGTGTTAAAATGATGAGATTAAGGCTTTATGACAGTGTTCGATCTTGCCATGTTGTGTATTCAATGCCTTTGTAGGGCAAACACATTTAGCTTATACTTAACAACTTCAACAATTCATTGACACTTAACTGATGGATAATATGGAGTTATATGATAATATGGATAGGAACTAGTAGTAACTTTTAAACAAGTTTACTTATATATCAAATGTTTAAAGATGTCTATTTTCTATGTCCTTTAAAGCTAATAAAGCCTTGAAAAATGATCCATCTATTGAACTGATGACTTATACAGCTTGTAAATAAAAATATCTTTCTTGGATGCTTATGCTTTTATTTATTGTTATCTTAAAACTCTATATCTTTATTTTTCTATGGAGCTAAATCATTCTCCTCTTTATGTTTTCCCTCTTTCTTTTACGGGTTCTAGGTAAAGTTGAACCTATCTCTATTAGATGCTTGGTTATGTTTGAGAAAATACTTTTGGAACAATGGAGATCCATCCTCGACAAAACCTTTCTTTACTATGGCTCTTAACAAGGTAATATTCTAGTTTTCTCATCTCACCCAAAGACATTATACTATGTCAGTTGGTAATCCTTGGAAGGAATCCTCTTTTCACTCTATCACTTATTTGATTCCTTGCTTTTGGTTGGTAAGAAATGATGATGTATGTCCTAAACCCTTCTAAATGATGATGTATGTCCTAAACCCTTCTAAATGATGATGTGTAATCACAGCTTCAATCCAAAGGCTAAAATAGTTCAGGATCAAGATCCAGAATGCTCAAATATGCTAGTTAAGGTAGTTTAGATAACTATGTTTATTTTTCTAAAAATAAGAAATGTGAGAACACTGTTCTCTAACCATGCTGATGATGCACATGAAATAACTCCTAGTCAGATGTGTTTTGCATGTGGTTTTAGAATCTGATATAAGAAAAGATCAAATATTGATTCTCAAATATGATGGAATTCTTCTGGATGCTGCAAGCATGGATGCTGGAGTTTCTTCCTTGAGTTTTTCATCACCAGCTCCATGGCAGCGAGAAATATTGTGTTGATTAGAATTAGAAGGAGATGCTCCTATTCTAAAGGTTTTCCTCCATTTTCCATTAACTAAACAGCTTTGTGTATTACATGAATATATTTATCTTGGCTGGAGGCTTTGAATTTAACTTCCTTGCAGACTTATAGTATCCATTTCTGATTGGTTCGATCCTTATGTTGCATAGGGGCCGAGCATCGAAGCACTGTTTTGTTTGTTTTTATTCTTACTGAAAAGCGGACTTTTATATTATCCAAACAATATGAACCATCTCTTCCCAAGTTAATTTAGTTTGCCCTTGAATATGTCCATAGTAGAATATTATTGTGCTTCTTTTTCAGGACTACTCTATCAGATCATTCTTTTCTATTAGCATTTTTAATGTTGCGATCCCAAATTTGTTTCGATTTCATACTGCAGATTATTTAATTTATTTAAAACCTTGCAGTTGGTGCATGTTCAACAAGTGATTATTTTCAAGGAAACAACTAGTTCTTCTGATTGTGAAGAACTAAAAGTGAATTTACTTGCATCAAAGGTGCAAATCGAATTAATCATGACGATATGTTCTATTTCAGGGTCATATGGCATGTTTTTATGACAAACACTTCTTGTGCAAGCTACCGGAAGTGATTCATTCGATGTTGACTTGGTAAAGTGGTACGCATGACTAATTTGTATTATGCCACATTGCAATTACTAACTATTACTCCTCAATAACTCACGCATACCTTGCTTTTTTCAGAAACGATGATTTGCTCATGCTTTGAGGATTTTTGACGATGAAGCTCAAGCAATGAAGTCTGCCCGGATGATAGAAGAAGCTTATTCAACTAGAGTCGCTATCCTTTCTTTCCGTTTGTAATACTAAGCAGAAAATATATGCATGTAGATAATATGAACAAATACTAATAGATAGAACATTATTGAATGCTTTGACCTATTTTGATTATTTGAGAAGTAGCCTATTAATGGATACAAACAGGAAATGAGACATCATTTAATAGAATAGAAAGCGATTTTAAAATGTATTGAAACACAACAAAACGACTAATAAAACTAATGTCTTTTGCGCAATTATACATTGTTATTCACAAAGAAAATGATGTTGTAATCTTTTTAGTCATCATTTCTTTCAAATATACTGATTTAAATATATAAATATAACATTGTCTTTGTAAATATTGAATGTTGTATACTATTTATTAAACGAAATAACAAGAAAATGCAAAGGAAAAGTTAATAAACATGAAATGAATCACTCATAACTGATGTAAATAAGATATTATAACATTGCTTTTGGAAAAACATATCGATGTTAATGTGAATCTTTTTATTGCTCTACATATCTTTAGATAGCTAGAAATGCAAAATAATAATGTTTTAACATTAGGCGAATCAATCAAAATGTAATTATATTCATGCATTTAAGTCGATATTACAAAGAGAAACGATGTTATAAATCAACATAAACATCGGTTATAAACCGATGTGGAAAAGTTTGGATTTTTAACACCACCCACTAACACGTTGAATTTTTTTTTGATTAACATCGGTTTATACCCGATGTCTATGAAGAAAATTCTAGTAGTGATATGACTTACAAGCGAGAGTGCCCTCCGTTCGAATTGTTAATCCCTTCTGAATATGTTGATGATGATATTGCACTTACCTGACTTTGGAATTAACATGTTTGGTGTGCTGACGTGATGATGCTTATTGCCTGATTATCCATTATCTATGATGATATATATGATTCGATGCCTTACAATCCTAATGTGCCATGATGACTTGATGTGATGCTACTCTGAGTTGCTAAGCATGATCTAAATTCCTTGCCTATAAATGTGAACTGCAAATGCTGTGAAACCTGGATTGTTTATCGGATAAGGTTGTGATGAAACTTGCTAGTTCGAATTGACTATATTCATATATGGTGTTTTGCAATAATTTTGAGCATGACGGTAAATTAAGACTTGTTGACATGGTTGCACTGTTTGATGATGAGCTAATGATACTATTGTTATAAATGCTGGTTGATATGATGTAATCCTTATGTGTAATAATGTCCATGATTGCTTCTTCTTTGAATGTGTGGGTGAGATTCTTTTGTGGAGTGGTCGGAGAATGGTGGGAGAAATTCGAGCGGTTAGAATGATCGATGGTAGTATGAGGTAAGTCACAGGAGAGGGGTTTGGCTTAAGTAGGAACGGGTATGTTTTGAGAGCTATAAGAGGCGATGCTTAGTGGTTTCCGATGAGCTTCTATATGAATCTTAGGTGGGGGTATGGTTAGAATAGGCTGGCTAGGTGGTGATCGGGGTGTTCTTATAGAAGAGATGTGGTTAGAAGGGTTCTATGCTTGTGATGTCTTAGGTAATATGGGCAGTGTAGGGAATGGCTCTTGTGAGTATCGAGAACATAGTATGCAGGGGTGCTCGGGTGTGAAAACAGAGATAGGGATTGGATTCTTAGAGGTGGATTGTTAGTGAGAGTGCATGGTGGGAAGAGGTGTGACATTAAAATCTCGAGATGAATTTGGACTTCTTTTGTGGGGTAGTATCCGAGTTGGTGAGTCTAGATGAAGATTGGTCTTGGCTTGAGAGTTGGAGTCGAGCGAGCGGGGATTGCGTTTTATTGTGACTGGTATAATGTGCAAAACTTTTTTTGATTATGTGATTATGAACTGGCATGATGTTAAATAGCGACCATGATAAACCTGATATGGCATGATATTACATGTTGATATGCAATATTGAAATCTAGTTGGCAGTGACAAGTGTTATCATGATGTATTGATGCTTTGCGATGTTGTTTTAGAAGCATGTTAGGATGTCTTGTGATATAATATGTGAGATAATGATGTGATATTATGTGGAAGCATGATGTTATATTACGTGGTGATAAGCACGGTGTTATGTTATATTGTCGTTAAGCATGATTATGAGGGCATAAAGGGTGAGTATAACTTGGAATATGAATATGATTTGTACATACATGGGATAATGGTACCGGGTTACTAAATGATCGTTATATGGCATTGTGATGAGTTAAGATGATGTTTGGAGAGCATGTTGACATTTTTAATATTGATATACTGCTTGATCTCCCCTTTTGATTGAATCTTAATAGCATGACTTTGTTTGTATTGATGTGTTGATAAGTAGTTTGTTTCGTTGACTTATGATGAAATTTCGCAATGGCTAACCTTACAAGTACCAATGATTGACGTGATAAATATGTTATGATAATGCTGGATAAAAATTGGATAGGATGACAATGTGAATTTATGCTTTAAATGAGAACCCTTGTTGTGACTGACCCTACTATTATTGCGGTGGTGATATGCGATAGTGAGATATCTTTTATGACTTTTGGTGTGATATCGGGTCATGTGTTATAATTTTGGCATATTTTTTTAGATGCATATTATGACCTTTAGTATGATATGGAGATGTTGATGTGACCTTGTAGCACTACGTTGGTATATGTTGAGACTTGCCGTATGATGTATTGGTTGGAGATTGGTTGGTTATACAGTTATGCATTTCTTATGGCTTATGCATCTTGCTTGAATTGAGACTGATAGATTGATTCGATTCTGGAAACTAGGAAGAGAATATGGGATTAGCCCTTAGAGGTGGATGATTCCACCTCCTACTCTCTGAAGTTGATTGATTGATATGCGGGAAACTGAATGAGTTTTCGGAAGATTTTGACGAAATCTTGATTTGAAAGGATTTGACTTATTTTGTTGTAAGCTGCTTGATTAAACGTCGGATTTGAAGATTTTGAGCGGTTTTGAAAAGGACCAAATTGGGGTTTTAAGAAGTCGAGAGTTTCAATGATTTAAATGACAATCTTTCCATTTACAAAACGCTTTGAGGTTTTACGAACTGGATTTACATTATGACGTCTCACGAAGTGGATACAAGCATTTTATAGGGGCACTTATAGATTGCTTGCTAAGACCTAGTCGGGATGCTATAATACTTTAGAGTTGTGGTACTTCCGAAAAGTCGAAGCGAGAATGTGACAAGGGCGCTTATTACACACTTGTCAAGACCAATTGGAGATGTCACGACCATGACTAGGATGTTGTGAGAATCCCGGAAGACGCAACCGAGATGATTACAAAATCCTTGGACATGGTCCTCGGACTCACCGATTTCAAACTTCTTCCCATTGCATTAAAATGCTTTTAGTCTCGGGGACGAGACTTGTTTTTAGAGGTGGATAAATGTAAAGACTGAATATACTTTATATTATTATATTATTATAATATTAAAATATAAAATATATTATGCTATCCGGTTTACATGGTTTGAAGAAAACCCGTCCTCGAGCACTAAGTTTCGATTTTAAAATTCTTCCGGCATCGTTTGAAAATTTTGATTTTAGATGGAATTTGATTCCGCTCTCGAACTCCTAGTTGAGAATTTAAAATTTATTTTGATAGTTTTAAAAACATTTTGAATTATTTTATTCGAGTTCGATAGAGTCGGGATTAGCGGGGTCGAGTTTCAAGATAATTCCGGGTATTTGAATTGGTATTGTGGGGACCTCTTTTAATTCCTATTTTATATTCCTTTTCTTTATCTCTCTCTCTCTCTCTCTCTCTCTCTCTCCCGTTCAGAAGTTATGTCCTCTTGTGAAATTGCACTAAGGCAACCCACCCATCTTCCCCTCCTTCTATTGGATTCCAAACAACCCATAAACCCACCTCTGCCTCATTTTGCAGCAGTGCCTCTCCCTCCTCTCTTCTGAAGCTACAGAACCCCCATAACAATCACCACATCTTCCACAGATGTCAGAGAAAGGGCGTGATGGTAGGCCTTTCATTGTATTGGAGATGCCTGAAGATCCTATAGTACCTATTATACTTGGTAGGCCTTTCTTAGCTATGGCTGATGCCAATATCAATGTACGTCGAGGATTACTAACCTTTACTATAGGAAACGAAGTGATAGAATTCTCTTTCAACCCGACCATGAGCGAAACAAAGCACCTGGAGCAAGTAGTCCTCTCGCCGGCTAAGGAGAAGCTCAGAAAATTTTTGTTGGCAAGGACGGAAACAGCAAGCAGGGTCGACATCGATTCGAACCAGTCCATATCGACTAACAACATCGAAATCGATCCCCTTGGTCGAAATCGAGTATGCTGGATTGTTGCAAAGAGCTTAAGTATGGGGTCAAAGAAGTCGATATCGACCCCCACATGTCGAAATCGACCAACGCACTCGAAATTGACCCACCTTGGTCGAAATCGACCACCCCTCAGCCCGAAGATTTCTGTTTTGGGCCCGAACAGGTAAGCCCAGGTATGACTCCCAACCCTCCTGTGTCCCTTATTGATAAATCAATTAAGCCGATTTCCTCCTATCATCAAATTGGCGCCGTTGCCGATTATTGATAATTCAACTAATGAGAGGGTCAATGCTCCATGGTTTGCCTATATTGCTAAAGTTAGGTCAAGAAAGAGAAGGAAAGCGCCCAAAGAAGAACCTAACGATGAAGAAGCCTTGGTCGCCGAACTTAGATACTACCAAAAGGACCTAGATGATCCAGGAGAAGGCTCAAGCTCGAAGGGTCCCAATATAAAAGGCTCGTGAAGAATTGACGGAGAAGTCGGCCTAGCGACTCAAAACTCTAGAGCATGTACATAAAACCTTTAAATTTTTCATAGATGGTCTTTAGGATTTGACTTTTGGCTTTTTAAACTCTTAAATCCGAGATAATTCGTGGCTTTATCTATACTTCTAACCAAGATTTCAGGTTGTTAAGCAAAAAGAAACGACGAAGAAGAAAAGAAGCTACTGCATGGGCAGTCGAAATCGACCAGGCCAGTCGACATCGACCCCCCAGGGTCAAGCCATCCCCTAGAGTCGACATCGAGGACTCAGGAGCAAAAAGTAGAGGTCGATATTGACCATAATCATCGATATCGACCATCGCCTAGCAGCCCTTGACTTCATCTTCTTCCTCGACTTCGACAGATGCAGTCGACATCGACCACTGACATAGATATCGACTTCTGGCATCGACCTAACCTGGAAATCGACCTGAATCCACAGGTTGTGCTGTGAGTTTCTCTCTACCCTTGTTCTTCTATTTAATACAGTGAGGACACTGTATATTTTAAGTATGGGGTGGGGGAAAGACATGTTTTATGGTCATATCTTGGTTTTCTTCTTCGCATTGCATTCATGTTTAAATTTTTGTTCTTAGTTTTACTTTTATAAAATGTCGAAAAAAAATAAAAAAAAAATAGAAAAATGTCAAAAAAAATGCATGTTTATTTTTAAGTTTGTTTTTAAACCCTACTTAGATGTCCTATGATGAAAACTCAATAGCTGACTTGATCATGTAAATGTTATCGCATATTTGGATGGTTTAGCCTAAGTCCTTAAAATTTTTATGTAGATTGTGAACTTGTGATGAAATTGAGCACATATGATCCTAGGCTAAAAAGCAAATCCAACAAAAATTGTCATTGTGAGAATTTTGGCCTATAGGGAGAACATCAAAAATCCCTCCGCTTTCTTGAGTGAATTTAATTTTCCTATGCATCTCTAAATGTTGTGATAGTTATTCAAAGCCAATACATAAATATGTTTATGTTTACGAGAATTAAATGATGGAGGCATCTTTTAAGCCATTTTTATCCTCTCTTTACCTACCCTGCATTATCTCTGCTTGAAGCCGGAAAATTAGCCTGAGCCAGAAATTGCAAAATCCACAAAATTATCCTTAGCCAAATTTAGCCTGACCCCCATTTGGGAATTGAGACTTAGATTGGCTGGACTAATGCCTTGTGGAAAGAAAAGTGCATATTGTCCAGTTTTGAGAAAGGAAATTATGGGTTGGTGCATATTTACATCTTGTCATATTTTGTAAAAGGATTTTTGGCTTACCATATAAATGCACGTATTTTTAGTATTTATTTATTATTTTCATAAAAAAAAATCCGAAAAAAAAGAAGAGAAATATATGTATAGGTAGTGCATGAGCCAAAATCCTTAAGTCCTTTATTTATTTCATACAAGGGTGATATTTTTGAGAGGCATATTAGAGTTTGAAAGAAGGGTTGATAGTACGGTTTACATCTTTTAGTGCATCTTTAGAGCATATTATGGAAAGATGACTTTGGAAAGAGCATTATGGGAGATTGAGCTTGGAAAGCGCAACATTGAAGAGTTATGGTTTGGATATCGCAAGTGTTGAAATTTAGGAGTCTTGATTCCCGAATTATAAAAGCACCACATAGCCAAATAATTCCATACCTTTTATTTCGTACCAAGCCCCATTACAACCCCGCCGAATGGAGTCTTCTTTAAAGTCTTCCATTGAGCGAAAGTTCTCCTGATAGTTCTTATCGCATTTTCATAATTGGTTGCGAAGTGGATTCTTATAAATTGCAATGTTTATGAGATAGTGTATGGAATTGAGTTGAGAGTTGATCTTCATAGCCTAAATACACGAGAGTTGAGTGCAAACACATTATCCCTGTGAGGTTGGATAAAAAATTGCATATGCTTATGGATCGCCTAAATATGTGATATGACGTTAAATGCACTTGCTTTGCTTTGCTACCACTTATGATGTTGCTTTTGACAAGGGCGAAGACTTGAAGGGTGTGTTGTAGGTATTGGTTATTGCTTGGTTATTGCTTGAGGACAAGCAAGTCTAAGTTTGGGGTATTTTGATGTACATATTTGTACCTCTTTTATTTGCATCTTTTGACTTCTTATCTCATTCGATTTTTATTTGCATCTTTTGACTTCTTATCTCATTCGATTTCCAAATAAAAGTTTCAAAAGAATATAAACTTATGTAAGAATGGGCTAAAGTGCAAGAAATAGAGTCTGCGCAAGTTTTGAGCTAACCATGCAGGAATTCGAGCGAAATCGGAGTCAAAACGAAGAAACCAAGGAGAGCAGAAGAGAGGTCGATATCGACCTTCAACATCGATATCGACTACAATACATCGACACAGAACTGAGTGTCAAGACAGACCATCACATAGCAGAGAAAAGCACTCGATATCGATCACCTGACATCGATATCGACCTCAACATAGACATCGAGTGAAGCTGGACAAGTCGAGCAGAAACACAGACATCGATATTGACCTCTATGGTCGATATCGACCACATCTCGACAGAAGATAGATTCGATTTCGAGGCTCGGATTATGAATTCTATCCTCAAGAGGCATGAATTATCTTGTAATTTTAGATAGATAGCAGCTGAGGATTTATCTAATTTTTACCTTTTAAGTTTTATCAAGTTGTTTAGAATTTTATCAAAATAAAAGACCTATCCTAATTGTTTGGATAGAGTTCATAGTTTAGATAGAGGTTATAATCCTTGGCTAGCAAGGATTAGTAGCCTATAAATAAAGCCCTAGGGGGCTGGCATTCATGAATCCAAAGACACACAATCGATAGCAATAGAGTTAGAGAGAAGTTTTAGGGTGTGGCATTTGCGAAAGCCGACGTTGAGTTGTAATGCTTTGAAGTTTATAGTTTAATGCAAGTTTATTTCTTTCAATCAATGATGAGTTCCATGATGAGGTGCGAGTAGTCCCCCAAAGCTCCTAGGCTCGGGGTGAGCCCGATGTTAGCCATGCGTGCTTGAGGTAAGTGTTAGATGTTGATATTGTTGTGTCTATATCATCTCCTACGATTATATGTTTAGTCCTAATCGAAAGAAAAGGGATTCATGCTAATAACTTGAGTTATAAACATAAAATTGGTAGAGACAATTAGGTTTATTTGCAAGAGTAATCCTAAGAGTTGGTGTACAGCGAAAGCTTGTCCCTTTGGTGAAATAGCGCAATTGTCCGTCTTATTTGCCTTATCGCATGCATTGGTTAACGTTGTGGTAAACCCTAATCCTAGGAGTTTCTTTTTATATAATTTAATTCATCAAAACCACTGTTTTATTTCTTTTCATCGCATCCTCATCCATCCTAAATTCTTCGGCCTTTCTTTGCCGACAAAAAGCTAACACTTTGCAGGAAAATACATTGATATCGACCACAGACGTCGATATTGACCACTGAGTTCCATCGACAGTTTTATGAGTTGACAACGATCATCCTTGCTGAGTTACTGAACATCGATATCGACCCCTCTATCATCGATATCGACAACCTATGTCGACTGGCAGTCTTATGAGCCAGTCGATTCCGTCTGCTAACATCGATATCGACCTTCCCCTGTCTATATCGACTGCCGTTTTTGTCTCTGCAAGTCTTTTGTTGCAGAAAGAATCGACAGCCGAGGTCGACATCGAGCACCAAGGTCAAAATCGAGGCTTCTGCTCGAAGAAAGATGTGAGATTTCCGATGCTACTAGGATCCCGCTGACCTGCCTCCTCGTGGATCGATCCTGACTACCCTTCTACTACAACGGGAGGAAGTCTTGTAATTATTTGCATAGGCTAGGAGTCGGTTTACATTTATATACCTTTATAATTATATTTAAGAACTCGATTTCCTCCTATCATCACAAGCTCTACTTTGAACACCGTCTCTTTATTATCTTTGAGTTCCAACCTCCCTGGATAGACTTTGTAGATTGTCATCAATGCTTTCTTATTTCCATCCTTTCTTTTGCATCCCATGGAATTGCATTACTCCATAAGCACCTTGTCTACTGCCTTGTATTCACTTATCGGCTTACCTATCATGTTAGTTAGGCATACAAACAAGGATACTCGCTTTATAGGGATATGGGAATTGTACTATAAAGGTGGAGGATCTTTACCTACACTTACCTTTGAGTCCGTTATGCTCTGAGGGATCACTCGACATCGAGTAAGTGGGTCAACATCAAGTGGCTTTTCTCCTGGATGTGTAGTCGATGGAGGGGTGTTAATCAGGGGGAGTTGATCTCAAGTGGGTCCAGTTGATATCGATTGGCCCTAGTCGATCTCGAGTTCTCTGTTGGTGTCGACCCCATACTTAGCATCTAGCACTTGATTTGGCTCCAGTGTACTCGACATCGACTGGTGGGTTTCGACATCGAGTGCTCTATCAGGCTCTTCTTCTTCGTCGGCTTGGTGCAAAATTGCCAATAACTCCTCCATTTGGGCCTTCATGGCCCTTTCTTCTAGCTCTTCATCGGTCAAGGCTCTCTCCGTTGGTTCATCACATGGGATTACTCTCCCTATTGCATGCATAGCCTTGACCTCCATTTGATTCACCTCCTTCATGGTGGGGATGAAGTAGAACTCGATGACTTTATTGCTAATGGTGAATGACAATAGTCCCTTCTGCACGCTTATATTGGCATCGGCCGTAACTAGGAACAACCTCCCTAAGATGATGGGGCATGTAGGATCCTCCGCCATATAAAGTACAATAAAGTCAGTGGGTACAAAGAACTTACCCACCTTCACTGGGACGTCATCGATGATGCTTGTGGGCCTTACAAAATTATTGTCGGCCATATATAACTTCACATCTACCGGCTCCAAAGCTCCAATGTTAACCTTTGACCATATGGACAAAGGCATGAGGCTCACGTCGTTAGCCATGATCCTCTTAGCTCTTTCTTGTAGACGAATGAAGCATTCCAAATCATCTAAAGCAGCAAACTCAAGCGTTCGATTAGCGCGTCTCATACACCTTCATAGCAGCACTAGGTAAACAAGTAAGTAAGACTAAATAGGGCGCGATTGATAGCCTCCCCGGCAACGGCGCCAAAATTTGATGTAGGAGGAAATCAAGTCTAATAAATATCAAATATGAATCAAACCGAATCCTTGTCCTACCAAATAAAATACAAGACTTCCTCCCGCTGTAGTGGAAGGGAATTAGGATCGATCCACGAGGAGGCGGGTCAGTGATGCCTGAATAGTCTCTAAAGTTCCTGCACAAGTCGACCAATAGCCTCGATATCGAGTTGGGGAGTCAATATCGACAGGGGCAGTCAATTTCTAGTGCTCAACCTCGATCTGTGAAAAATACAAAGAAGAGAAAACAACAGAAGCACTCGATATCGACTAGTTAAGTCGATCTCGAGTAGTTCAGTGGGTTCCTGTCGACTCAGAAGACTGTCGACGTCGGGTCTCTCAATGCAGTTGGTCGATATCGACTAGGAAGGTCGATTTCGAGTGGAATCACAAACAGAAAGTAGCGAATAGAAAATAAAGAATAAAATAAAAAATAAAGTAAAGACAACATATTTTTGAGTTTTTGTGTTTATAAACTAAAAACTCCTAAGGTAGGGATTTACCACGACAATAACCAAGCATACATTATTACTTTAATCACATAAAAGATTAAGCTTTTCTCATCACCAATGGGGAATATGGAGGCTTTCGCATAAAAACCTAATTGTTTCTACCTTTTCATAGTTGGGGTTTAGTCAACTTTCGCAGGCAAAACCTAATTACTATCCAAATTCACATATATCATCCACCTTCTCTTCATATAAGGTAAATAAGGAATGATCCTAAACTCGCATAAATGATTGAGCGTGGAGTAGAAGAAGAGATCGCTTAATCAAATAGGGAATAAAGCGTACTTACATGGCTATCGTCGGGCTCACCCCGACCCTAGAAGTAGGACGACTACTCACTCTTCATTGGGGAAAACATCTTTGCATAAAAATAGAAACTTTGCAATAAACTTGGAAAGAAACTAATCGTACAAACACCACCTTCTTCTCCGCTCTCTCCTACTCTCAGCTCTTTCTTCTCTCCTTTGGTTGATTGATTGTTTGTGAATCAAAATGAATAAAGCCAGCCCCCTAGGGCTTTATTTATAGACTCCTCACCCTTGCTAGCCAAGGATTGGAGTCCTAATCCTACTAAAATTGTTATGAAGAAAGTTTATCTAAAATAAATTATATCCTAAAATAAAATATTAAAATAGGTAATATTCCCTAACATGCTTGGAATATACCCCTAAGATAGATGAATCTTGGTAGATGATAGATGTCTTCGTGGCTAAGCAATATCCTCCAAAGATTCGGCCCAATCCGCGTTTCTCACAAGTCTGCTGCACCAGTCGATGTCGAGTGGACATGTCGATATCAAGTGACCTATGTCGAGTCGAGTTAGTTTAGTGTGGTTGACATGGCTTTGGCTCGATCTTCATCTTTTCTCCTCATTTGATCTCGGGTACTTAGGTCGATGTCGAGTACATGTGTCGAGATCGAGTTCTTCTGTCTTGTCTTGTCTTCACTCCAAAATGCTCCGTTTTCTGCGAAATCAAACCAAAACTCGTGTAGACCTCTATATCTTGCCAATGAACTCAAATTACATAAATTCACTACTTTCCCAACCCGAAAGTATAAAATATGCAAAAAATTGGAATAGATGTAAGCATGAAACATGGTAAAATATGCGCACATCACCACTCTCACTCACCTATACGGATGGGGAACCCTAGGATCTCATGACTCGTCCTAATCCTAGCCTCATCCGACATACCCACAATAAGGGATGGACCACTCATGCAGCTCAGGCTCAGCCTAGCGATGCATGACTCTACTATAAAGATGTGGGTGGCATCCGTGACAAAAGAAATACTCAAGCACTCATCACAGAGAAATATAGTACCTGAGGTACTCGGAGCGGATCGATCCTCACCCTCATCTGAAAGACACGGGGCAGTGGGGGCAACGCATAACTAAATCCTCTAGAAGTCTGCCCTCGATCAAAACTAGAACCATATGGTCCTGCAGATGCTGATCCTGTTCCCATCTTGGACCCAGATGGTCCGCAGCCTCCTCTGGTTGAGCCTTTGCCTCTACCTCCGGATCTGCCTCTAGCAAATGAGTCGCATCTCCCCTGTCCCTAAGGGTAAGCCAGAAGTGGAGGATAAGGAGCTGCTGGAAGTCTTGGTGCAACCGTAGCCGGTGGGGTCCTACCACCATGAGGACAACGAGCAGCTTTGTGTCTTGTACCTCCACAAGCAAAGCATATGGTAGATCTGCTAGGGCAATCTCTCATGTAGTGTCCTCACTCAAAACAGTCGTGGCTCGTGATGCTTCAAACACTAATCTGTCGACTGCAATTAATGACACTATTAGTGGTAGGGCTCTCGGCGGTCCTCTGAATCCTCCACAAAAGGCTCCTCGGGTTCATACATCCACTCTACTGTCTGGTGGCCTCGACCTCTTCGCCTTAGGGGGAGAGGGAGCATAAATAGTCTCTGAGAGAATCCTCTGCTGGTTGTATAGAAGTATAACCTCCAGAAATTTGTCAAACGATACAACTATAAAGCTCGAGGCGTGAAGAAGAACTACGGGTGGTAGCCTCATGGATAGCATCCTAATGTGACTCTCGTCCATGACACAGTGGTGAGCACAATAGATCAGCTACCTCTTGAACTGATAGTTGATCTCAGATATGGAATGCGAAGGGTAAATAGTCATGCTCATGAAGGTGACCTCTAAGGCAGCCTGTGTCCCAGGTGGACAATACTCTTGAAGCAGTAAAGCACAGAATTCCTCATAGCTCCACTCAGCTCGGTCCGCCTTATAGACGGACAACTTATCGAAGGCGTCCTTTCGTAGAAGTCCCGCGAACAGCCTCTGACACTCGGAAGTAGGAGTGTCAATCAAGTCAAAAATTTTATCTATCTATCTAAGCCAAGCCTCGACGTCCTCTCTTGTCTCTCCAAGGAAGTGGGGCGGGTCACAGTGTCCTAACACTCATACCTAGTCGACGCACTTCTCAGGGTGCGCATCCACAATGACAGGCTCAACGGGCTGTTCGATGGGGATCTCTACCTTCGGTCTAGCTGGCTGCTCAATGGGAATCTGAGCCTCTAGTGGAGGGTCTCTGACAACTCTTCTCAGCATCTCAATCAGTGTTGCTCGATCCATCTGTCCAAGTATAGCCTCCGGTTGAGAAGCCGAAATCTCCGCTCCCTCGAGGGCCTGAACCCCGTCGTCCATCTCATCCACCACAGCTCGGCGAGGTCGTCCTCGGCCCCTACGTGCTGGGCCCCCACCCCTAACTTGTCCATGACAAGTATCAACCATAACTGCTACATATTCAAGGGTTAGTTTAACACCCAACATAGAAGCACTCAACGAGAATTATAATGATCCCCTTCGAGGGAGATTACCCTCGGGCCCAGTTTATATATCCACATAAGCTATCTAGAAGCCGCTCTTTGAGGAGCGACTGATCGGAAGGGGGAAACTACCTCTCGATCTCTATGTCTTAACCTCGCTACTCCAACCATCGCGGTGCAAACTCTTTGGAGTCTTCTAGGCCCACCTGTAAAGTTCAAGCTAAGTTTTGCCTACCCGTTCCTAAATTCTTCATCCAATAGGGATGGTCTAACGCCTTTCTACCCACTCGAGTTTCCCATTTCGGATTTTTTTATTTTCCTAAGTCAATTTTATTAGGTTGAGTCCTTTTCATACTAGCCATATTAAATTCATTTTTCCCTTTAAAACTTGACAAAAATCCTTTGAAATACATGGGCTGTTTTCAAAACATACACTCGACCCTTTGGTACCCAAATTGCACAACCTGACTCTGATACCAACTTTGTAACGGCCCAAATATAAATATTCAGGTTACGTTTCGAAAGTTGGATACCTTCGTTCGGATCTTGCAATCCAAGTACAAGTCGAGGTTTCAAAACCTCAAATGATAAAATTTTAAAGTGGGGATTTCAAACCCCAAATCAATTGTAGGGTCGTTGGGTACCCTTAACCTATCCTATGAGTCTACATCGCTAAATTCGTTTTAAGTAAAAAGGTGAAAATGAAAAGTAGAGTACAACTTGCCACGATGAGGCCGAGTCAAAACCAAAACACAAAATCTCATATTTAAAAAATACTTTAAGGCAAGTGATAAGGTGAGTTCGATTGCGAACGCCCAAGCAATTCCCCACCATAGAAGCATGGAGCAAACATAATCTGCAAACAAACTTTAAAAAGTATATGCAAGCCATGGGTTCAGACTGAGGCCCTATTGCATTATGTTCCTACAAGAAAGCATACACATACGCTATACCTAATAATGATGCTTCTAATGCAGTACATAATTTAATCACACAAGTCATGCTGATGAGGTGATGTGCGCGCAAATTGCCATATTTTCTATGCACATATAAGTCCATTTTATCATTCTTTTGCATGCATATTAGTGGGAAAACATGGGATTAGTGTAGTTTATGCATAATTGTCAAATATATGGGTCTGCACGAGTTTCTATGTGATTTTGCAGAAAAACAGGGCAAAAATGGACATTTTTGAAAGAGCGGAAAAAGAACTCGAAGTCTTCTGAGAGGTCGGAATCGACTGAAGGACCTCGACATCGAGTGCAGTAGAGAGACAGAAATCGAGCAAGAGGGGAGAACAGAGCATGTCGACACCAACAGAGGTCGATTTCGAGGACGCATGGTCGATATCGAGTGGCCAGATCAAGCTAAATGATAGAAGTCGAGCGCTAATCCTAGTAAACGAAGGAGAGCTTGAGATAAGATAAAAGAAAGGTCGATATCGACGTCTGAAGGTCGATATCGATGTTGCCAGTAGAGAAGTCCGACTCAGATTTTGATAGAATTCTATCCGAAGCTTCCACGTCTATCATAAAGTCGAGATTTCTTATCTTCAACATCAGAGCTATCACATGAGCTGTTTTACCATAGAACTTTTAGTTTTTATTTATTTAAGTTTCATCTTAGAGAATAAAGATAAAGCTTCGAGTCTTTGGATAGCAAAGTTCGATATCTATATCTAGAGGCCATTAGGGCTGAGTTTAATCATTCAATTACATCCAATTTCAGTTATCCACACACACAGAGAATTTCAGTTTTCAATAGAGAGAATTTGTAGAGAGAGAGAGGAGGCCGAGTGAGGTTGGAGAGAAGCGAGAGCGGAATTGGCTTGGTTCGGTTTTAATCTTTCTTTCATAGTTCAATATAAAGTAGTTTTCTTTCAATGGTGATGATGAGTTGCATGATGAGAATCCAGCAGTCAACCCACTTCTAGGGTCGGGGTGAGCCCCACGATAGCGATGTAGGGTAAATGCATCAAAGGTATGACTTTTATGCGATTCCGTCTTCTATCCTATGCATGATTCCTTTGCGAAAGTTAGGGAGATTCAATATTTGGATTATTGAAGTGAAAGCCACTCATATTGTGAACTTGGATTACTCACGAATTGGATAGTAACTCTTAGGAACTATGCAAGAGCCTCTAATCACCTAAGTGTTGGTAACGAAAGTTATTTGACGGAAAGGCATTAAATTTCATATCTTTAGCATCAACTTGCATTGTTATCATTGTGGCTCACCCCGAGCATCCTTCTTAACCATTCTATGCTCTTCAGACCATCCTTCTTAACTATTCTACGCTCGTCGAAAACTTTTCCGACGAAAGCGAAAGCCACTCATGTTTACTGAATTTCATATAAAAGTTTTAAGTTTTGATTTCTTACCATCCTTCTTAACCATTCTACGCTCTTCGGACACTTTTCCGACAATAGGTTACGTAAAACAGTTTCTGTAACAAACATCGGAATCGACTCTAAAGATCGATATCGAGGTCTAACGTCGATATTGAGGTTCCACTCGACGTCGACTTTGCTGCTTTTGTCTTCTGCATGAACTCTACAAGAAATTGACCATAACTGAGGTCGATATCGACCAGACACATCGATATCAAGTGTCTTCTGAGGTTGAAAGCTTAATCGTGATTACAATAAGGGAAGTGTTGACATACCTCCTTGTGGATTCGATCCTGAATTACCCTACCACTGCATCGGGAGGGATTCTTGTATTATTTTCATGGAACAGGGAGTTAGCATAGTTAGATTTTATATTGAATATTTGAATCTCCCTCCTGTTCGAAACCGAACAAATTGGCACCGTTGCCGGGGAGGCAATCAATCGCCGCCTAAGTTTTCTCACGATCTTTTTTAGCTTATTTTGCAGGTTTATGCGACGTTCTGATCGCGGACCTATCCTAGAAACCATCAACGAGCCTGAACTTTTCTTCCATCTTCGCAACAAGGCAATTCAAATCATGGTTGACAACGAGACGCAGGCTGAGACCATAGAGCGATTAAGGAAGGAGATTGAGGATCATAATGCTACAATAGCTGCTGAGAGGGCCGCCGCTGCTGCAGAGCGAGCCCGTGCTGATAGGGAGGAAGATGCGTGTAGACAAGCCCAAGAGTGGCTCAATCAGTATCCACAGACGGCGATGCAATACATGCATCCGTCGCTTCATGTTCCTGAATCCGCTATACTTATCCCTCCTTCCAATTATGAGATTAAAATTAACTTCCTTTCTGAAATTAAAAGAAATACTTTTGAAGGAAGATCTAATGAATGCCCACTGCAACACATCTCTTCTTTTATGGATTTATGTGAAACAATTGCTGATGGAGTAAATTTAGAGTATGTGACACTAAAATCTTTTAGATGGTCTTTGGCAGGGAAGGCATTATAATAGCTTGAGAGTTTGGTTCTACGCTCGCTGAGGACTTGGGCGGAGGTGAAGGATGCATTCCTGAATAAGTTCTTTCCACCTTGTAAAACGACGATTCTGCGATAAAGGATCACGACTTTCAAACAAAAGCCAGGTGAAACACTAGTACAAGCGTGGGAGCGATTTAAGGACTTGCTAAGATCATGCCCGACGCATGGGCAACTTTCATATGTCATCCAAGAGATATTCTACAATTCCCTTGTTGCTCCGAATAAGGAGAGGATCAATTCATATACCTCTTATCGGTACATTGAGCTTACACCAACGGAGGCCTGGGAGACTATTGAGAGGCTCGTGAACTTTGATAACACCTATGGGACTGCTGCGACCTATGATGCAAGGCTTGCCCCATCTATGCCACTATATGAGCCTCCAAAAGAGATAGATCCTGATGTGCGGCAACAATTCCACAACGATCAGACACGCCGCCTTCAAAAGCAAGTTAGGTTCCTGAGGAATAATCAACCTTGTCAGGAATGTGGCTCAACAAGGCATATCACTAGTGCATGTCCACATACTGAGTAAGTATCCATGGCGGAACAACATGAGGAAGCCAAGTGGACGAGAGGTTCCTATGGCGGGGGCAATCAACCATATTGGGGCGATCAAAGGTTCTATCAACATAGGGATCCCCCACCATATAGAGCGTCAGGGCATCCTGAGCGGGAGACAAGGAAGGATGACCTGCAGATTGTTCGCTAAAGGGATGAGTAGGATTCAAATAATTCAAATAAATAATTCACAACTAGACTACTCCCTGTCCGAAACAAATAATACAAGAATACCCTCCCTTGTAGTAGTAGGGTAATTCATGATCGAATCCCCAAACAAAGCTTTCGACCTCAGAAGACACTCAATATCGATGTGTCTGGTCGATATCGACCTCAGTTCGGGTCGATTTCCAGTACAGTTCCTACAGAAGACAAAAGCAGCAAAGTCGACGTCGAGCAGAGACCTCGATATCGACGTTAGACCTCGATATCGACCTTTACAGTCGATTTCGATGTTTGTCACAAAAACTGTAATTCGTAACCAATTGTCGGAAAAGAATCCGAAGAAAGTAGAATGGTAAAGAAGGATGATCAGAAACAAAACTAAAACTTTTATATTGATTTCAATAAACATAAAAGCTTCCAAAGTCGGGGTTTCATGCCACAACGATAACAATGCAAGTTTTATGCTAAAGTTATGAATTTTAATGCCTTTCCGTCAAATAACTTTCGTTATCAACACTTAGGTGATTAGAGGCTCTCGCATAGTTGCTAAGAGTTACTATCCAATTCATGAGCAATCCAAGTTCACAATATGAGTGGCTTTCACTTCAATAATGCAAATAATAAATCTCCCTAACTTTCGCAAAGGATCATGCATAGGATAGAAGACGGAATCGCATAAAAGTCATACCTTTGATGCACTTACCCTACATCGTTATCGTCGGGCTCACCCCGACCCTCGAAGTGGGTTGACTACTCGCTCCTCATCATGCACATCATCATCATTATTGAAAGAAAACTACTTTGAATTAAACCTTGAAAGAAAGTACAACCGAACAAGCCAAATCTCCGCTCTCGCTTCTCTCCAACTCACTCGGCCTTCTCTCTCTCTCTCTAACTCGTTACTACTGTAATTGGATCTGAAATTTAAAGTGATTGAATCATTAAACTCAGCCCTAATGGCCTCTAGATATAGATATCGAACTTTGCTTTCCAAAGACTCGAAACTTTATCTTTATTCTCTAAGATAAAACTTAAATAAAGTAAAAACTAAAAGTTCTATGGTAAATCAGCCTTCATATGATAGCTCTGATGTTGAAGATAAGAAATCTCGACTTTAGGATAGACGTGCAAGCTTCGGATAGAATTCTATCAAAATCTGAGTCGGATTCCTCTGCTGGACAACATAGATATCGACCATGAACATCGATATCGACCTCTGTGAAAATTTATCTCGTGCTCTCCCTCTCCTACTCGGACTGGCACTCCACTTCTATCTTTTAGCTCGATCTGGCAACATCGATATCGACCTTCAGACGTCGATATCGACCTCTCTGTGTCGACATGCTCTGCTTCATTTCCTGCTCGATTCCTATGTCTCTGATGTACTCGATGTCGAGGTACCCAGTCGATTTCGACCTCTTCAGAAGACTTCGAGTTCTTTTTCCGCTCTTCCAAATCTGTCCATTTTTATCCTGTTTTCTGGGAAATCACATAGAAACTCGTGCAGACCCATATATTTAATATTAATGCATAAACTACACTAATCCCATGTTTTCCCATTAATATCCATGCAAAAGACGATAAAATGGACTTTTATGTGCATAGAAAATATGGCAATTTGTGCGCACATCAAACATCCCATACTTAAGCTTGCTTGTCCCCAAGCAATACCTTTAATGGTCATTCAGGGGAAGAAAGTAAACCCTCAACATCATAGATTCATTTTTCATATGTCCCTACAATCAATTGCCATCCCCGATAAGGTACTTATGTCTACCAAGACCATGCCTGTGCATAAAAGCATTTTCATACTCATAAAAGGAGGTAATATGCAAAAACAATTTTAGCGACATAGCATTAATAATCAAGAGGACTTTCGCAAGCTTGTGAGAAGTAGATTGGTAAAAGGCTAAAGCTGTGCTAATATTTGGCCATGTGGTATTAAATCCGGGGAAATACTTTCTTTCCAAAACATTCCACATTCCTTCTTCATAATGTCTCACCTTTCACTCATCGCTCGATGCTTTTATTCAAGATATTGCTTTTACCTCTCTAACCTTAGCACTGCCTTCTCGCGAGTCGCAAACATGGGTGTCATGAATGGCCCCGGATACTTAGTACTTCGAACTCCTCACCTTGTGCCCCATCTCGCTGAACTAACATCTCAACGAGCAGGGTCGACCTACCTTTATCTCCTGAGGTGATCGGATTTTTTCTCGCTCATTAAATTTTCCATATTTCATAATTTTTTTTCATTCCTGCCAACAACTTCATAAATAATGCACAACTCCATATAACTCCAAAGATGACATCCATTCTCAAACTTGTCCCCGGATAGGGTATAAGGTATAAAATGGGCAATATGATATATATGTGGAGCAATAATGATCATGATAAGGCTCATATATGGCTTGTGACTTTTGCAAATGCGCATAGGTAAGGCTAGGATATGAACTTGTATATGTAAGCACTTGTATGTAAATTTCATAAAAAGTCCTCCATCATCTTATCATGCACATGTCAAAAGCAACTTCAAAATTTTCATCTCCTTTATTTTTTTCTTTTTGCACTTCATTGGGACTTCCCTTAACTAGGCAATTTCATGTTATATCTCTAATAAATCTAATTTTGCATCATAAAGCTCTTTTTTATACTTCCATGACTCTTTCTTTATTTCAAATTTTTGATAGGGGTCATTTTTTTTCTCTCTTTTTTTTTCCTCGAATAATAAATGTATAAACTAAGTATGCATTAAGATAAATATGCAAATCTAAACTAAGTATGAATGTGCAAGTAAGCCTTTCCCCCACCCCATACTTAAATTTACAGTGTCCTCACTGTATTAGAACTAGGGTTAAGAAGAAAACTTACTAAACCGTCACAAATTTCAGGAGTTGAAGAAGACAGCAGCCATGGTCGATATCGACCCTTAACATCGATATCGATGTCTCTCCTCATTTTCTGGCTCAGGCTTCAGGGTGATCCGGCCTCGACCACAAGCCCATCTAAGTCGACCTTAAGGTCGATGTCGATCTTGGACATCGATTTTGATGTCTTTTCAGTGTGCTTTTCTCTCTCCTGCAACTTGTTAAAAAACATAAAACCAAAACAAAACAAAATATGCAAAACAATAAAGTGTCCCAAACCAAAGTAAAAGTTGTCCAAAATTAAAACTAAGTCTTTGTTACACACTCTAGATTTTTAAGTTGCTAGGCCGACTTCTTCCTTTGCGCTTTTTAAGGCGGCATCTGCAGAGCCCATGTGGCTTGGGCCTCAAATATGACTCCTTTCTTGTCAGACAGCTGCATTTCGCCAGGATGGATTTCATTTACCGCGAATGGTCCTAAATTCTTATCCTTGAATCTTGTAGGGAACCAATGGTCTTTGGATTTGGCAACATAAACTTTGTCTCCTATCTCATATTGGCTCGAATCATCATCGGATACCCTACATAAGCGCACATGCCAAGGCACTCCTCTTCCAAATAACGATAAATCCTTAATTGTAATGGAACAAGAGGAATTCGTACCTTGACTTACCTTCTTCTCAGTCTGTGTCTCAGGTCGATGTCGATGTTCAGAGGTTGATATCGACCTCTGTTGTACTCCTAGAGGATCAGTCGATTTGGAGAGTTTCTGGTCGATATGATCAGGTTGATGTTGACCCTCAGAGATCGATATCGAGGTCTCCGTTCCTCCCTTCTCAGCGCTGATGGTGGTCGAATTCGGCTGGGTATGGTCGATATCGACCTTTAACCCCGATTTCGATGTTTCTTTTCCTCCTCCGTCGACCCCATACATATGACCTGGCACATAATCTTGAACATTATTAGTCGATATCGACTTACCTGGGTCGATTTCGATGTCTGTTGGGCCCCTTCGTTCAAGATTGCCACAACTTCCTCCACTTGGGCTTCTATGGCCCTCTTATCAAGCTCCTCTGGTGTCATACTCCTTACTTTGGCTTCTCCACATGCAATGTAGACACCATTTATAGCTTTTATCTTCATTAGCCCTTGATTTTTCACCGTCTTGTTGAAGGCATACTCTATCACCTTGTCACTAATTGTGAATGAGAGCAATCCTTTCTTCACACTAATGTTGGCATCAACGGTTGCTAGGAATGGCCTACCTAAAATAATGGGAAAAGCAGGGTCTTCTGCTATATCAACAACTAAGAAATCAGCAGGGATAAAAAATTTACCTACTTGTACTGGCACATCCGTCACTATCCCAGTTGGAATTACTACTGTATTGTTAGCCATGTACAACCTTGCATCCACGGGCTTCAGAGGACCTATCTTTACCTTGTGCCATATGGTTAGTGGCATCATGCTAACGCTAGCGCCCAAGTCAACTAAAGGATTAAATATGAATTGACCTAGACCTATAGCGACAGAAAACTTACCTGGGTTCGCCCGCTTTTGTGGTAGCTCCAACCTGTTGCATTCCTCTGCGATCTCAGAGAGCGATCGCTTCTTACCCAAGATGTCCTTAAGGAACCTTACATAGGATGGCATCTCATGAAGTGCTTCCGTGAATGGTATAGAGACATTTAGTCCTTGAAGCATCTTCACGAACCGCTGGAACTTCTTTTCCGCTGGGTCCTTAATCATCTTTCTAGTTGGGAATGGCAACACCTTCTTCCTTCCCGCAACTGTAGTTAGGTCGACATCGGTATCAGTAGGGTTGACATCGACTGGAGGAGTCGATTTTTGTGGTGACGCAGTATCAGGGTCGACATCGACTAGAAGGTCGACATGGACGTCACCTTGGTCGATATCGACAGGGGGGTCGATATCGATGTCTGTTCTGGCTCTTTTTCCTCCACTTTTTGCTCGGGCGTTTGTAATTGACGCCCACTCCTTAGGTTTACTGCCGTAATATGTCCAGTGGTTTTGCCCTTTTGGTTGGGCACAGTGGATCCAGGGAATGATCCTGACGCTTTGGGTATTGCTTCCGCCAATGGACTCATTTGAGTCTCCATGTTGCGCTTCCAAACGTCGATCTCCCAAAGCCTAGAATTTATCCCCTGCAGCTGAGTATGGACGGAGTTGTTGGCTTGTCTGAACTCAGCATGGTTCCTCCGTATCTCATCAAGAATGATTTGTAGGTCATCCTTCCTTGTCTCCCGCTGAGGGTGCCCTAGTGCTCTATATGGTGGGGGATCCCTTTGATAGAACCTTTGATCACCCCAATATTGTTGATTGCCCCCTCCATAGGAGCCTCTCGTCCACTTGACCTCCTCACGTTGTTCCGCCATGGATACTTGCTCAGTATGTGGACATGCACTAGTGTTATCCCTTGTTGAGCCACACTCTTGACAAGTTTGATTGTTGCTCAGGAACCTGACTTGTTTTTGAAGGCGGCGTGTCTGATCGTTATGGAATTGTTGCCGCACATCAGGATCTATCTCCCTTGGAGGCTCATATAGTGGCATTGCTGGGGCAGGCCTTGCATCATAGGCCGCAGCAGCCCCATAGGTGTTGTCAAAGTTCACGAGCCTCTCAATGGTCTCCCATGCCTCCGTTGGTGTGAGCTCAATGTACCGATAGGAGGTATATGAACTGATCCTCTCCTTATTCGGCGCATCAAGGGCATTGTAGAAGATCTCCTGGATGACGTATGGAAGTTGCCCATGCGTTGGGCACGATCTCAACAAGTCCTCAAATCGCTCCCACGCCTATGCTAGTGTTTCACCTGGCTTTTGTTTGATAGACGTGATCCTTTGTCGCGGCATCGCCGTTTTAGAAGGTGGAAAGAACATATTCAAGAATGCACCCTTCACCTCCGCCCGTGTCCTCAGCGAGCGTGGAGCCAAACTCTCAAGCCATTGTATAGCCTTCCCTGCCAAAGACCATCGAAAAGATTTTAATCGCACATACTCTAAATTTACTCCATCAGCAACTGTCTCACATAAGTCCATAAAAGTAGAGATGTGTTGTAGGGGGCATTCATTAGGTCTTCCTTCAAAAGTATTTCTTTTTATCTCATATAGGAAGTTAATTTTTATTTCAAAGTTGGAGTGAGGAATTATAATAGCGGATTCAGGAACATGAAGCGGCGGATGCATGTATTGCATCGCCGTTTGTGGATACTGATTTAGCCGCTCTTAGGCTTGTCTCCACGCATCCTCCTCCCTATCAGTACGGGCTCGCTCTGCAGCAGCGGTGGCCCTCTCAGCAGCGATTGTAGCATTGTGGTCCTCGATCTCCTTCCTCAACCGCTCTATGGTCTCAGCCTGCGTCTCATTGTCAGCCATGATGCGAATTATTTTGTTGCGAACAAGGTAGAAACGTTCAGGCTCGTTAATTGGTTCCAGGATAGGTCCGCGATCAGAACGTCGCATAAACCTGGAAAATAAGCTTCAAAAAGATCGTGATTAAACTCTGGTGGCGATTGATTGCATCCCCGGCAACGGCGCCAATTTGTTCGCTAAAGGGATGAGTAGGATTCAAATAATTCAAATAAATAATTCACAACTAGACTACTCCCTTTCCCAAACAAATAATACAAGAATCCTAGTAGGGTAATTCAGGATCGAATCCACGAGGAGGTATGTCAGCGCTTCCCTTGTTGTACTCACGATCAAAGCTTTCGACCTCAGAAGACACTCGATATCGATGTGTATAGTCGATATCGACCTCAGTTCTAGTCGATTTCCAGTACAGTTCTTGCAGAAGACAAAAGCAGCAAAGTCGACGTCGAGCAGAGACCTCGATATCGACGTTAGACCTCGATATCAACCTTTACAGTTGATTCCGATGTTTGTCACAAAAACTGTAATTCGTAACCAATTGTCGGAAAAGAGTCCGAAGAAAGTAGATTGGTAAAGAAGGATGATCAGAAACAAAACTAACACTTTTATATTGATTTCAATAAACTTAAAAGCTTCCAAAGTCGGGGATTCATGCCACAATGATAACAATGCCAGTTTTATGCTAAAGTTATGAATTTTAATGCCTTTCCGTCAAATAACTTTCGTTATCAACACTTAGGTGATTAGAGGCTCTCGCATAGTTCCTAAGAGTTACTATCCAATTCATGAGCAATCCAAGTTCACAATATGAGTGGCTTTCACTTCAATAATGCAAATAATGAATCTCCCTAACTTTAGCAATGGATCATGCATAGGATAGAAGACGGAATCGCATAAAAGTCATACCTTTGATGCACTTACCCTACATCGTTATCGTCGGGCTCACCCCCACCCTAGAAGTGGGTTGACTACTCGCTCCTCATCATGCACATCATCATCATTATTGAAAGAAAACTACTTTGAATTAAACATTGAAAGAAAGTACAACCGAACAAGCCAAATCTCCGCTCTCGCTTCTCTCCAACTCACTCGGCCTTCTCTCTCTCTCTCTCTAAATCGTTACTACTGTAATTGGATCTGAAATTGAATGTGCTTGAATCATTAAACTCAGCCCTAATGGCCTCTAGATATAGATATCGAACTTTGCTATTTAAAGACTCGAACTTTATCTTTATTCTCTAAGATAAAACTTAAATAAAGAAAAAACTAAAAGTTCTATGGTAAATCAGCCTTCATATGATAGCTCTGATGTTGAAGAAAAGAAAACTCGACTTTAGGATAGACGTGCAAGCTTCGGATAGAATTCTATCAAAATCTGAGTCGGATTCCTCTGCTGGGCAACATAGATATCGACCATGAACATCGATATCGACCTCTGTGAAACTTTATCTCGAGCTCTCCTTCTCCTACTCGGACTGGCACTCAACTTCTATCTTTTAGCTCGATCTGGCAACATCGATATCGACCTTCAGACGTCGATATCGACCTCTTTGTGTCGACATGCTCTGCTTCATTTCCTGCTCGATTCCTACGTCTCTGATGTACTCGATGTCCAGGTCCCCAGTCGATTTCGACCTCTTCAGAAGACTTCGAGTTCATTTTCCACTCTTCCAAATCTGTCCATTTTTATCCTGTTTTCTGTGAAATCACATAAAAACTCGTGCAGACCCATATATTTGATATTAATGCATAAACTACACTAATCCCATGTTTTCCCATTAATATGCATGCAAAATACGATAAAATGGACTTTTATGTGCATAGAAAATATGGCAATTTGCGCGCACATCACAGGTCATTCTTGATGAGATGCGGAGGAACCATGCTGAGTTCAAGTAGGCCAACAACTCCATCCATACTCAGCTGCAGGGCATCAAATCTAGACTTGGGGAGATCGACGTTTGGAAGCGTAACATGGAGACCCAAATGGGTCCATTGGCGGAGGCAATACCCAAGGCGTCAGGATCATTCCCTGGATCCACTGTGCCCAACCAAAAGGGCAAAACCACTGGACATATTGCGGCAATGAACCTAAGGAGTGAGCATCAATTGCAAATGCCCGAGCAAAAAGCGGAGGAAAAGGAGCCAGAACACACATCGAAATCGACCCCCCTGTCGATATCGACCACGGTGACTCCTCCAGTCGATGTCAACCCAACTGATGTCGATGTCGGCCTCACTACGGCCACAGGAAGGAAGAAGGCGTTGCCATTCCCAACTAAAAAGATGATTAAGGATCCGGCAGAAAAGAAGTTTCAGCTGTTCGTGAAGATGCTTCAAGGACTTAACGTCTCAATACCATTCACAGAAGCACTTCATGAGATGCCATCCTATGTAAGGTTCCTTAAGGACATATTAGGTAAGAAGCGATCGCTTTCTGAGATCGGAGAGGAGTGCAATAGATTGGAGCTACCAGAAAAGCGGGCGGACCCAGGTAAGTTCTCTATCGCTATAGGCTTAGGTCGATTCAAATTTAATGCATTAGTTGACTTGGGCGCTAGCATTAGCATGATGATACTAACCATATGGCACAAGGTAAAGATAGGTCCTCTGGAGCCCGTGGATGCAAGGCTATACATGGCAAACAATATGGTAGTGATTCCAACGGGGATAGTGACTGATGTGCCAGTACAAGTAGGTAAATTCTTTGTCCCTACTGATTTCTTAGTTGTTGATATAGCGGAGGACCCTGCTTGTCCCATTATTTTAGGTGGGTCATTCCTAGCGACCGTCGATGCCAACATTAGCATGAACAAAGGATTGCTCTCATTCACAATTAGTGACGAGGTAATAGAGTACGCCTTCAACAAGACGGTGAAAAATCAAGGGCCAATGGATATTAAAGCCATCAATGGTGTCTACATTGCATGTGCAGAAGCCAAAGAAAGGAGCATGACACTGGAAGAGCTAGAAAAGAGGGCCATAGAAGCCCAAGTGGAGGAGGTTGTGGCAATCTTGAACGAAGGAGCCAAACAGAACATCGAAATCAACCCAGGTAAGTCGATATCGACTAACAATGTTCAAGATTCTGAGTCAGGTCATAAGTATGGGGTCGACAGAGGAGGAGAAGGAAGATCGAAATCGGGTATGAAGGTCGATATCGAGCATGCCCTAGAGCCGAAATCGACCACCATAAGCATTGAGAAGGGAGGAACAGAGACCTCGATATCGATCTCTAATGGTCGAAATCGACCTGATCATATCGAGGGAAAACTCTCCAAATTGACTGGACCTCCAGGAGTACAACAGAGCTCGATATTGAGTATTGAACATCGATGTCAACTTGAGCCATAGACAGATAAGAAGGTATGCCAAGGTACGGATTCCTCCTGATCCATTACAATTAAAGATTTATCATTATTTGGAAGAGGTGTGCCTTGGCATGTGCGCTTGTGTAGGGTATCCGATGATGATTTGAACCAATATGAGATAGGAGAGAAGGTTTACGTCGCCAAATCCAAGGACCATTGGTTCCCTACGAGATTCAAAGATAAGAATTTGGGACCATTCATGGTGAATCAGATCCATCCCCGCGGAATGCAGCTGCGTGACAAGAAAGGAAGAAGTCGGCCTAGCGACTTAAAAGTCTAGAGCGTGTAACAAAGACTTAGTTTTTGTTTTAGACAGTTTTTATTTTGGTTTGAGACACTACACTTTATAGTTTTGCATCTTTTTGTTTTGGTTTGGTTTTTAACAAATTGGAGGAAAGAGAAAGGAACACAGAAGAGATATCGACATCGATGTTAAACATCGACATCGACTTTTTGGTCGATTTAGATAAGCTTGTGGTCGAGGCCGGATCACCCTGAAGCCTGAGCCAGATATCGATGACAGAGATCGATTTCGATGTTGAAAGGTCGATATCGACCATTACTGCAATCTTCTTCGACTCCTGAAATTTGTGACGGTTTAGTAAGTTTTTCTTAACACTAGTTCTAATACAGTGAGGACACTGTAACTTTAAGTATGGGGTGGGGGAAAGGCTTACTTACATGTTTGAGCATATTTTATTTTAATTATAATGTTCATGCATATTACATAGGTAGTTAGTCATATTAATCTTTAAGTTTTATATAATTAGAGAAAAAAAATAATCAAAATAAAAATGACCCCCATCAAAAATTGAAAATAAAGAAAAGAGTCATGGAAGTATAAAAAAGAGCTCTATGATGCAAAATCAGATTCATTAGAGATATAACATGAAATTGCCTAGTTAAGGGAAGTCCCAATGAAGTGCAAAAAGAAAAAAATAAAGGAGATGAAAATTTGAAGTTGCTTTTGACATGTGCATTATAAGATGATGGAGGACTTTATAATTTCCATAGTTATACTTATAAAAAAAGTTCATATCCTAGCCTTACCTATGCATATTTGCAAAAGTCACAAGCCATATATGAGCCTTACGATATCATTATTATTGCTCCACATAAATACATATTGCCCATTTTTTATATCTTATACCCTATCCGGGGACAAGTTTGAGAATAAATGTCCTTTTTGGAGTTGTTATATGGAGTTGTGCATATATATTTATGAAGTTGTTGGCAGGAATGAAAGAATTTATGAATTATGGAAAATTTAAAGAGCGAGAAAAAATCCGATCACCTCAGGAGATAAAGGTAGGTCGACCCTGCTCGTTGAGATGTTAGTTCAGTGAGATGGCACACAAGGTGAGGAGTCCGAAGTACTAAGTATCCGGGGCCATTCATGACACCCATGTTTGCGACTCGCGAGAAGGCAGTGCTAAGGTTAGAGAGGTAAAAGCATTACATTGAGAAAAAAAAGCATTGAGCGATGAGTGAAAGGTAGGATACATTATGAAGAAGGAATATGGAGTGAATGTTTTGGAAAGAAGATTTATTTCCCCGGATTTAACACCACATGGCCAAATATTAGCCCACTTTTAGCCTTTTACCAATCTACTTCTCACAAGCTTGAATGAGTCCTCTTGATTATTAATGCAATGTCGCTGAAATTGTTTTTCGCATATAAACCTCCTTTTATGAGTATGAAATTGCTTTTATGCACAAGCATGGATTTGGTTGACATAAGTACCTTATCGAGGATGGCAATTGATTGTAGGGACATATGAAAAATGAATCTATGATGTTGAGGGTTTACTTTCTTCCCCTGAATGACCATTGAAGGTATTGCTTGAGGAAAAGCAAGCTTAAGTATGGGGTGTTTGATGTGTGCACAAATTGCCACATTTTCTATGCACATTTAAAGTCCATTTTATCATTCTTTTCCGTGCATATTAAGGGGAAAACATGGGATAAGTGTAGTTTATGCATAATTGTCAAATATATGGGTCTGCACGAGTTTCTATGTGATTTCGCAGAAAAACAGGGCAAAAATGGACAGATTTGGAAGAGCGGAAAAAGAACTCGAAGTCTTCTGAGAGGTCGAAATCGACTGAAGGACCTCGACATCGAGTGCAGTAGAGAGACAGAAATCGAGCAAGAGAGGAGAATAGAGCATGTCGACACCAACAGAGGTCGATTTCGAGGATGCATGGTCGATATCGAGTGGCCAGATCGAGCTAAATGATAGATGTCTAGTGCTAATCCTAGTAGAAGAAGGAGAGCTCGAGATAAGATAAAAGAAAGGTCGATATTGACGTCTGAAGGTCGATATCGATGTTGCCAGCAGAGATGTCCGACTCAGATTTTGATAGAATTCTATCCGAAGCTTCCACGTCTATCCTAAAGTCGAGATTTCTTATCTTCAACATCAGAGCTATCACATGAGCTGTTTTACCATAGAACTTTTAGTTTTTATTTTATTTAAGTTTTATCTTAGAGAATAAAGATAAAGTTTCGAGTCTTTGGATAGCAAAGTTCGATATCTATATCTAGAGGCCGTTAGGGCTGAGCTTAATCATTCAATTACATCCAATTTCAGTTATCCACACACGCAGAGAATTTCAGTTTTCAATAGAGAGAATTTTTAGAGAGAGAGAGGAGGCCGAGTGAGGTTGGAGAGAAGCGAGAGCGGAATTGGCTTGGTTCGGTTGTAATCTTTCTTTCATAGTTCAATACAAAGTAGTTTTCTTTCAATGATGATGATGAGTTGCATGATGAGAATCGAGTAGTCAACCCACTTCTAGGGTCGAGGTGAGCCCGACGATAGCGATGTAGGGTACGTGCATCAAAGGTATGAGTTTTATGTGATTCCGTCTTCTATCCTATGCGTGATTCCTTTGCAAAAGTTAGGGAGATTCATTATTTGCATTATTGAAGCGAAAGCCACTCATATTGTGAACTTGGATTACTCATGAATTGGATAGTAACTCTTAGGAACTATGCGAGAGCCTCTAATCACCTAAGTGTTGGTAACGGAAGTTATTTGACGGAAAGGCATTAAATTTCATAACTTTAGCATCAACTTGCATTGTTATCGTTGTGGCATGAAACCCCAACTTTGGAAGCTTTAAGTTTATTGAATTTCATATAAAAGTTTTAAGTTTTAATTTCTGACCATCCTTCTTAACCATTTTACGCTCTTCGGACACTTTTCCGACAATAGGTTACGCAAAACAGTTTATCTGATAAACATCAGAATCGACTGTAAAGGTCGATATCGAGGTCTAACGTCGATATCGAGGTTCCACTCAACGTCGACTTTGCTGCTTTTTTCTTCTGTAGGAACTCTATTGGAAATCGACTAGAATTGAGGTCGATATCGACCAGACACATCGATATCGAGTGTCTTCTAAGGTCAAAAGCTTAATCGTGATTACAACAAGGGAAGCGCTTACATACCTCCTCGTGGATTCGATCCTGAATTACCTTACCACTGCATCGGGAGGGATTCTTTTATTATTTGCTTGGAACAAGGAGTTAGCATAATTAGAGTTTATATTGAATATTTGAATCTACCTCCCGTTCGAAACCGAACATCAGGATATAATATGCAGAAATATGATAAATGGCCCAAAGAATGCCAAGTGGCATATCCCTCTCCTACCTCCATTGCCCTTCCCGTTAGGGTGGAGCCTAGCAAGTACGGTGCTATAGCATAGCAATCGCCATCCACAGATGGTATATGTGCACACCAATAGTCTCATCATCATGCTCATATGGTGAATCGAGCCCGCAAGCTCGACTCTAATCAGACTCAATGGAGTACAAGCCCGATGGGACTGCACCGTCCTCTGACCCTAGAAATGACTCTAGGACACACAGATCATGTTAGAAGGGAAACTAGTCGAATAAATATAAATATAAACAAACCAACTTCCTGTCTAAGCAAATAAATTACAAGAAACCATCCCGATGTAGTAGTAGGGTATTCAGGATCGAATCCACGAGGAGGTATGTCAGTGGTTCCTAAGCTTGCAATCACGTTCAATTTTGACTCAGAAGATCACTCGATATCGAGTAGATCAGTCGATATCGACTACAGTTCCAGTCGATTTCCAGCAAAACTTCCTGCAAAACAGACACACAGTTGACGTCGAGTAGGACACTCGATATCGGGTCAACCACTCGATATCGACCTTTGTAGTCGAAATCGAGTATTCACAGAAAGCTAAAACGTAACCAATTTGTGTCGGAAAAGTGTATGAAGAATATGAGAATGATGAGGGAACGATGCAAAGAAGAAAATCATTGATTTATATAAACTTCAATAAACTAAAAACCTCCAAGATCGGGGATTTCATGCCACAACGATAACCATATAAGCCTATGCCAAATTCATGATAGATTATGTCTTTTGTCAAATAACTTTTGTTACTAACAATTAGGTGATTTAAAGGCTCTCGCATAAACCCTAAGTGTTACCATCCAATTTCATAATTAATCCAAATTCACAAAAAGATGGCTTTCGCTTCAATAATGCAAATAAGGATCACCTACTACTTTCGTAGAAGAAACATGCATATAGGATAGAAGACGGAATCGCATAAAAATCATACCTTTGATGCATAAACTTACATGGCTATGGTCGGGCTCACCCCGACACTAGAAATAAGGTAACTACTCGCGCTTCATAGCCAGAGACATCATCATCATTGGAAAATAAACTTGAATTGAAATTGCAAACGTCGAAAGATTACAACCGAACAAAGCAAACTTCCGCTCTCGCTTCTCTCTCCCTTACTCGGCCTTCTCTCTCTCTACTGAATTAAAATTTTTTTCTCTATTGCTTGAATTGTGGATGATTCAAATCTCAGCCCTAATGGCTCTAATTATAAATTACAAAACCTCGCTATTCAAGGAGAAGAAAATATGTCTTATTCCGAAGATAAAACTTGCTAAAGTAAATGAATAAAATCACTTTAGGTAAATATGAATTCACCCTAAAGGATATAAAGTCTGATAAAAAGATAAAAGATCTCCGACTTAATGTAGAAGTAAACCACTTCGAATAAGATTTTATCAAAACCGTCAAATCTTTCTGCAGCGTCACTCGATATCGACTAGCTTCAGTCGATATCGACCACTTCTCTTCTATCTCGAGCCAGCTCTACTCGACCTTGGATTCTGCACTCGATCTCGTGCCTTTTACTCGATTTCTGGCACTCGATATCGACCAGCTTAAGTCGTTATCGACTAATCTGTGTCGAGTAGAGTTGTTCTTCTTCTGGCTCGATTTCTTGTCTCAGTTGCACTCGATGTCGAGTCATTCAGTCGATTTCGACTCCTCAGTAGACTTTGAGTACTTTTCCAGCTTTCTCTTCTCTTCTCCAAATCACTCCAATTTTGCCCCGATTTCTGCGAAATAACACAAGAACTCGTGTAGACCTCGATAATTGGCAAATAAACATAAACTACACAAATCTTATGCTTTCCCAACCAATATGCATGAAAATATAGACAAAAATTGAAGTAAAAGTAGATGAAAAATATGGTAATTTGAGCGCACATCAACACCCCATACTTAAGCTTGCTTGTGCTCAAGCAATACTTTTAGCGGTCATTAAGGGGAAGAAACTAAACCTTCAACATCATAGATTCATTGTTATATGTCCCTACAATCAATTGCCATCCTCGAAAAGGTACTAATGTCAACAAATCCATGCTTGTGAATAAAACCAACATCATACGCACAAAAGGAGGGTTATGCATAAAACAATTTCGTGCGACATAGCATTAATAATCAAGAGGACTTTTTGCAAGCTTATGGAGAAGTAGATTGTTAAAAGGTTAAAGGTCAGCAAATATTTGGCCATGTGGTGTTAAATCCGGGGAAATAAACTTCCTTTCCAAACTTCCATACCACAATCCTTCTTCATAATATTTCTCACATTTCACTCTTCGCTCAATGCTTTTTTTTCACTATAATGCTTTTACCTCTCAAACCTAAGCACTGCCTTCTCGCAAGTCGCAAAAGTGGGTGTCATGAATGGCCCCAGATACTTAGTACTTTGGACTCCTCACCTTGGTGTCTGTTAATAGGAGGAAGGCCTGATACGTCGAGTAATTACAAATAATAAAGATGTAATAAACGTAAACCAACTCCTAGCCTATGCAAATAATTACAAGACTTCCTCCCGTTGTAGTGGAAGGGTAGTCAGGATCGATCCACGAGGAGGCGTGTCAGCGAGATCCTAGTAGCTTTGGAGATCTCAAGTCTGCGTTGACCAGAAGCCTCGATTTCGACCTTGGGCCTCGATGTCGACCTCGGCTGTCGATGCTTTCTGCAACAGAAGACCTGCAGAGACAAAAACAAGTGGTCGATATCGACTGAAAGGGGTCGATATCGATGTCAGTCATGAAATCGACTGGCTCAGAAGTCTGCCAGTCGACACAGAAGGGTCGATATCGATGTCTGGTGTCGATATCGATGTTTAACAACCTCCGCAGTGATGATCGTCATCGACTCAGAAAACTGTCGACGAACTCAGTGGTCGATATCGACGTCTGGGGTCGATATCGATGTCTTCCTGCAGTGGGTTAGTTCTTCGTCAACAAAGAAGGGCCGAAGATTTAAGAATGGATGAGAAGGGATGAACAGAAATAACAATGGTTTATGTGAATTAAACTATGTAAAAGAAACAACTCATAGGATTAGGGTTTACCACAACGTTAACCAAAGCATGCGATAAGATAAATAAGACGGACAATTGCGCTATTTCACCCGAGGGACAAGCTTTCGCCGTACACCAACTCTTAGGATTACTCTTGCAAATAAACCTAATTGTCTCTACTAATTTTATGTTTATAACTCAAGTTGTTAGCATGAATTCCTTTTCTTTCGATTAGGACTAAACATAGAATCGTAGGAGGAGAGATAGACACAACGATATCGACATCAAATACTTACCTCAAATACGCATGGCTAACGTCGGGCTCACCCCGACCCTAAGAGCTTTGGGGGACTACTCGCTTCTCATCATGGAACTCATCATTGATTGAAAGAAATAAACATGCATTAAAATATAAACTCCGAAGCTTTACAACTCAACGTCAACTTTTGCAAACGTCAAACCCTAAAACTTCTCTCTAACTCTAACTCTATTGATTGTCTTGATTGATGATTGTTTCTTGGATTTGTTGATGGATGATTGAATGCCAGCCCCTTAGGGCTTTATTTATAGGCTACTAATCCTTGCTATCCGAGGATTGTAACTTTTATCTATACTATGAACTCTATCCGAACAATTAGGATAGGTTTTTTATTTTGATAAACTTATAGGTAAAAGATAACTAAGTCTTCAGCTGCCATCTATCTTGAAAGTGTAAGATAATTCCGTGCCTCCTTGAAGATAAAGTTCCAATCCGCATTCGAAATCGAGTCTATCTTCTGTCGAGGTAAGGGGTCGATATCGACACCAGAGGTCGATATCGAGGTCTTTGTTCCTGCTCGACTTGTCCAGCTCCACTCGATGTTTATGTTGAGGTCGATTTGAGGGTCGATATCGACACCAGAGGTTGATATCTATGTTGAAGGTCGATATCTACCTCTGCTCTGCTTCACTTGGCTTCTTCGTTTTGACTCCGATTTCGCTCGAATTCCTGCATGGTTAGCTCAAAACTTGTGCAGACTCTATTTCTTGCACTTTAGCCCATTTTTACACAAGTTTATATTCTTTTGGACCTTTTCTTTGGAAATCGATTGAAATATGAAGTCAAATGATGCAATAAAAGGAGATATAAATATGTACATCAGTGTCCCATCTCGCCGAACTAACATCTCAACAAGAAGGGTCGATCTACCTTTATCTCCTAAGGTGATCGGATTTTTTATCGCTCATTAAATTTTCCATAATTCAAATTTTCTTTCATTCATGCCAACAACTTCAATAATAATATGCACAAACCCCCTATAACAACTCCAAATATGACATCCATTCTCAACATGATCCCCTGATAGGGTATAAGGTATAAAAAATGGGCAATATGTAATGTATGTCAAGCAATAATAATGTAAGGCTCATATATGGCTTGTGTAATGCAAATATGTATAGGTAAGGCTAGGATATGAAATTGAGCACATGTATGGAAAATATAAAGTCCTCCATCCTCTTATTATGCACATGTCAAAAGCAACTTCAGAATTTACCTCTCTTTCATGGTTTTCTCTAAAAAATTGCACTTCATTGTGACTTCCCTTTACTAGGAAATTTCGTGTGATATCTCTAATGATTCTACTTTTGCATCGTCGAGTTCAATAAAAGCTTCCATGACACTTTTTCAATTTCAAAATTTTTCAATGGGGGTGATTTTTTTTTTTGGAAAATAAATATGGTGCATAAAGATAAATAAACATATCTAAATTAACTATGTATAATGTAATTGGAGAAGTGTGCATAAAAAATGTGCAATATGTGCGAAAATGCTTAAAATATGCAAGTAAGCCTTTCCCCCACCCCATACTTAAAGATTACAGTGTCCTCACTGTTTAAGAACTAGGGTTAAGAAAAAAACTTACTAAATATTAGCAAAAATCAGGTGCTGAAGACATCTGTAGGGCTAGTCGATATCGTGTGATACAGTCGATATTGACTTGTTTAACTCGATTCCTGGTGAAATTTAGCTTCAGGGGGATCCTCTGTCGATCACAAGCTTCTCCAAATCGACTTTAGCAGTCGATATCGAGTACCGTACTCGATATCGAGTCTCTTTTTCGCTTCTTCTTTCTCCTGAAATTCGTTAGAAAATAAAAAAACAAAAACCAAAACCAGACATAAAGTCTCAAAACAAAAATATCCAAACCCTAAAAACTATTTGTCTTGTTACAAGCTCTAGACTTTATAGTCGCTAGGCCGACTTCTTTTTTCATGCTCCTAAGGCGGCATCTGCAGAGCCCATGTAGCCTGGGCTTCAAATAGTACTCCGTTCTTGTCTCGCAGCTGCATCCTACCTAAATGGATCTTGTTCACAGTGAATGGACCCATCTTCTTTGTTTTCAACTTGCTTGGGAACCAATGATCCTTTGATTTGGAGACATACACCTTATCTCCTACTTCATAGTTGCTCGGATCATCATTGGATATCCTGCACAAGCGCACATACCAAGGCAAACCTCTCCCATATATAGATAAATCATTTATTGAAATTTGGGTAGAGGGATCCATACATCGGCTTACCTTTTCGGAGCTTTCCTTTTCTGTCTGAGGGTCCAGTCGATATCGACTACTATCACTCGATTTCGACTTATCTTCTGCTCCTGGTGGTTCTATCGACGTGGGAGAAGTCGACTCGATCTCATCTACTCGAAATCGACTAGGTGGACTCGATATCGAGTGGCTCTTTTCACCTTCAGCTTCTGGTTCAGTCGATGTGGGCTTTGAATATTGGTCGATTTCGAGTGAGGCATTCGATTTCGAGTGAGGCACTCGATTTTGGGTGATATGCTTCGACATCGACCTCATACTTAAAACCTGACACAGAATCTTGAAAATTGTTAGTCGATATCGACTTACCTGGGTCGATTTCGAGTGGTGCTTCAATGCCTTCTTTCAAGATTGCCACCATTTGGTCTACTTGGGCTTCTATAGACCTCTTATCTAACTCTTTGGGGGTCATATTTCTTACCTTAGGTTCCCCGCATGCGATGTAGACACACTTGATTGATTTTACCTCCACAGGACCATCATTCCTCTTCACCACCTTGTTGAAGGTGTACTCTATAACTTCACCGCTGATGGTGAATGAGAGAAATCCCTTCCTTACGCTTATGTTTGCATCAACGGTTGCAAAGAAGGACCTTCCTAAAATAATTAGACAAGCAGGGTCCTCTTCCATATCAACAACTAGAAAATCAGCAGGGACAAAGAACTTACCTACTTGAACTGGTACATCATCTACTAGGCCTGTTAGAATGACCACCGTGTTGTTTGCCATATAGAGTTTAGTATCCACAAGCTCTAGGGAACCAATCTTCACCTTTGAACATATTGTTAGTGGAATGATGCTAACACTAGCCCCTAAATCACATAAAGCATTAAATCAGTGTTGACCTAAGCCTATAGTGATAGCAAACTTACCTGGGTCTGGCCTCTTCTCTTGTAGCTCCATCTTGCTGCACTCCTCTGCGATCTCAGCAATTGATCGCTTCTTCTTCAGTATGTCCTTTAGAAACCTTACATAAGATGGCATCTCATGAAGAGCTTCAATGAATGGAATTGAAACATTGAGCCATTGAAGCATCTTCACAAAGCGCTGGAACTTCTTTTTCGTCGGGTCCTTTAAAGTTTTCCTTGGGAATGGCAACATCTTCTTCTTTACTGCGGTTAGAGTTGAGTCGATATCGAGTAAGGTGAGGTCGATATCTACTATAGGAGTCGATTTTTGGTGATGCTCAGCTTCTGGATCGACATCGAGTAAAGGAGACTCGATGTCGACTGCATCTCAGTCAATATCGAGTCCTCTCCAATGGCTTTTTCCTCCGCTTTTTGTTCGGGCGTTCGCCGCTGACGCCCACTCCTTAGATTCATAGCCACTATGTGACCAGTAGTTTTTCCCTGAAGATTGGGCACAGTAGATCCTTGCAGCGATCCTGACAGTTTGGGAATTTGTTCAGCCAATTAACCCATTTAGGTCTCCATGTTCTTCTTCCAAACGTCGTTCTCCCCGAGCATAGAGTTGATGTCGTGCAACTGAGTATGGATTGAGTTATTAGCTTTTTTAAACTCAGCGTGGTTCCTCCGTATCTCATCAAGGATGATTTGCAGGTCATCCTTCTTTGGTTCCCACTCAGGGTGTCCAAGTGCTCTAGAAGGTGGGGGATCCCTCTGTTGTTGATGAGGTTGGTAGAATCTTTGATCCCCCCAATACTGCTGATTGCCCCCTCCATAGGGGCCTCCCATCCATTTAGCTTCCTCGTGTGTCTCTGCAATGCTGACTTGCTCAAGATATGGGCAGGCGTTGGTGTTGTGCCTAGTAGACCCACATTCCTGGAAAGCTTGGTTGATGGAGAGGAACCTAACTTGCTTTTGCAGTCGGCGTGTCTGATCATTGTTGAATTGATGCCTTAAGTCCGGATCGATCTCCTTTGAAGGCTAATAAAGTGGCATAGATGGGGCAGGGCTTGAGTCATAGGCCGCAACAGTCCCATATGTGTTATCAAAGTTGACAAGCCTCTCAATTTTGTCCCAAGCCTCCGTAGGTGTAAGCTCAATGTACCGATAGGAGGTGTAAGAGTTGATTCTCTCCTTATTCAGCGCATCAAGGGAGTTGTAAAAGATCTCCTGGATGACATAAGGTAGTTGCCCATGAGTAGGTCATGATCGCAATAAGTCCTTGAAGCGCTCCCATGCATGCGCCAATGTCTCGCCAAGCTTTTGTTTAATAGTCATGATCCTTTGTCGTAGCATCGCCGTTTTATATGGAGGGAAGAACTTATTGAGGAATGCATCCTTCCCCTCTGCCCATGTCCTTAGCGAGCGTGGAGCCAAGCTTTCAAGCCATTGCAAAGCCTTCCCTGCAAGAGACCATCGAAAAGATTTTAGTCTAACATATTCTAAATTAACGCCATCGGTGACAGTCTCACCTAAATCCATAAAAGTAGCAATGTATTGCAAGGGGAATTCATTAGTTCTTCCTTCAAAAGTATAGCATTTAATTTCAGAAAGGAAGTTAATATTAATTTCATAATTAGAGGGAGGTATGATAATCGCATATTCAAACACGGTGAGTGTAGGGTGCATGTATTGCATCACCGTCTGCGGATATTGATTGAGCCTCTCTTAGGCTTATCTGCGTGCATCCTCATCTCGATCGGCACGAGCTCTCTCTGCAGCTGCAGTTGCCCTTTCATTGGCATTGTGGTCCTCAATCTCCTTCCTCAACCGCTCTATGAGTTGAGCATGTGTCTCGTTCTCCGCCATGATTCGGATTGCTCTGTTTCGAAGGTGGAGGAAATGTTCGGCTCGTCTAGACTTTCCAAGATCAGTTCGCGATCAAAGTATCGCATGAACCTGCAAAATCAGCACTAGAAAAGAACGTGAGTAAAAGCTTAGGGCGCGAATGATTGCCTCCCCGGCAACAGCGCCAAAATTTGTTAGGAGGGAAACGAGTCGAATAAATATAAATATAAATAAACCAACTCCTTGTCCAAGCAAATAAATTACAAGAAACCCTCCTGATGTAGTAGTAGGGTATTTAGGATTGAATACACGAGAAGGTATGTCAGCGGTTCCTAAGCTTGCAATCACCTTCAATTTCGACTCCAAAGATCACTCGATATCGAGTAGATCAGTCGATATCGACTACAGTTCCAGTCGATTTCCAGCAAAACTTCTTGCAAAACAGACACAGACAGTCGACGTCGAGTAGAACACTCGATATCGGGTCAGCACTCGATATCGACCTCTGCAGTCAAAATCGAGTCTTCACAGAAAGCTAAAACATAACCAATTTTTGTCGGAAAAGTGTCCAAAGAATATGAATATGATGAGGGAAAGATGAACAGAAGAAAATAACTTATTTATATAAACTTCAATAAACTAAAAACCTCCAAGATTGGGGATCTCATGGCACAACAATAACCATATAAGCCTATGCCAAATTCATGAAAGATTATGCCTTTTCGTCAAATAACTTTTGTTACTAAACATTAGGTGATTTAGAGGCTCTCGTATAAACCCTAAGTGTTACTATCCAATTTCATAATTAATCCAAATTCACAAAAAGATGGCTTTCGCTTCAATAATGCAAATAAGGATCGCCTACTACTTTCGTATAAGAATCATGCATATAGGATAGAAGACAAAATCGCATAAAAATCATGCCTTTGATGCATAAACTTACATGGCTATCACCGGGCTCACCCCGACCCTAGAAGTAAGGGAACTACTCGCGCTTCATAGCCATAGAAATCATCCTCATTGGAAAATAAAAACTTGAATTGCAATTGCAAACGTCGAAAGATTACAACCGAACAAAGAAAACTTCCGCTCTCGCTTCTCTCTCCCTTACGCTGCCTTCTCTCTCTCTACTAAAACGAAAACTGTTTTCTCTATTGCTTGAATTGTGGATGATTCAAATCTCATCCATAATGGCTCTAATTATAGATTTCAAAACCTCACTATCCAAGGAGAAGAAAATCTATCTCATTCCTAAGATAAAACTTGCTAAAGTAAATAAATAAAATTACTTTAGGTAAATATGAATTCACCCTAAAGGATATAAAGTCTGATAAAAAAGATAAAAGATCTCCGACTTAATGTAGAAGTAAACCACTTCAGATAAGATTTTATCAAAACCGTCGGATCTTTCTGCAGCGTCACTCGATATCGACTAGCTTCAGTCGATATCCACCACTTCTCTTCTATCTCGAGCCAACTCTACTCGACCTCGGATTCTGCACTCGATCTCGTGCCTTTTACTCGATTTCTGGCACTCGATATCAACCAGCTTAAGTCGATATCGACTAGTCTACATCGAGTAGAGTTGTTCTTCTTCTGGCTTGATTTCTGGTCTCAGTTGCACTCGATGTCGAGTCATTCAGTCGATTTTGACTCCTCAGTAGACTTCGAGTACTTTTCCAGATTTCTCTTCTCTTCTCCAAATCACTCCAATTTTGCCCCGATTTCTGCGAAATAACACAAGAACTTGTGTAGACCTCCATAATTGGCAAATAAACACAAACTACACAAATCTTATGCTTTCCCAGCCAATATGCATGAAAATATAGATAGAAATCGAAGTAAAAGTAGATGAAAAATATGGTAATTTGAGCAAAGATCAGATCACGACCGTTCTCTTTTCATACGCATAAAGTAAACAAATGCTCAACCAAGTGTGCAACCTAAGCAAGACACTACATGGCAAGCTTCAATTCTTACGCAACACCTAGTATGTCATACGACAACATGTAGGAGGGTATATCTAATCAGTCTGAGTAAGTCCATAAAGGAACTTACCTGAAAAACCGAACAACAAAGTGTAGCACAAGCAGAATCCACTCAATCAACAAGCACCTATGATATTAATAATAAGAAAGCAATAAGGCACAAGACTACTAGTCACACACGCACAAAGACCATGTCCCCAAACCATTTTCAAAACCAATCCGAATTCCAACCATTTCAAACCATTTCAAATCGGGAAAACATCGAAAGCCAAGTCATCCGAATATCTCAAATCCATAATACTCAAGTCCATTTCCATTTCCATGTGTCCATCATTTAATCAAGTTGAAGAATCCCGGCACTTGAAACAAAGTCTTTCAAAACACTTTCCAAGTATTCAATCCAACATTTCAAATTCCGTCAAAATTCCCTTGTTAAATTTTTAAATTAATATTCCAAAATCTCATTTTCTGAAATCAACCTCAAAATAAAACCCGACTAAAAAGGATCGAAATCAAACACCAACAAGCTAAGCCAAAGGATGAAGGGAGTAGCTCCGCTAAGCTACTGGGGTGGATTTCGCGATGGCGAGAGGGCCGGACGCGGCCGCGAAACCATCCCAATTTCTCCCCGTGAGAAGGAGGCTCTCATAGGCTGCGAGAAGTGGATTTGGATATGGTGAAACCCATGGTCGCGGGCGCGAGACTCCCCTTCTTCTTCCTTTGGTTTTTATTCTAACTCGTCGCGGCGACCATGGTTTTGCCGTGGCGAGATTCGAAACTTTTTGCTTATTTTTGCCTCGATTTAATTCCGTTTTAAACCAAAATTATTTCAAAACATTTCTAAAATAAAACTAACACCAAGTAACCATGTATGACTCAAATGAGGACTAAAGGGGAGAGCGGAAGAGGGATTACCTAGCCTTCTTGAGGCTCCTTCAAAAACCTTGAAAGACGTCGGTCCTTGGGCTTTGATTCAATGAGGTTTTGCTACGAAAAGGCCTAGGAAGGACAGATCTTGGTTAAAAGAGGACCTTTACAAAGTTTTAGATCCAAAATGAGAGGATGGAAGGGTGAGAGTTTACCTTACTCAAAAACAAAGGAAGAGGAAGAAATTAGCTAGAATCCACTACAAAAAGAGTTAGATCCGACGTTTCTTAACCATGGAAGGTAGAGGAGAGAGTGAGGAACAAGCGAGAATAAATGGGAAGGAGAAAGGAGTTAAAATGAGGGACAACGAGGTGTTTTACCGAGCCAACACCGGAATTGGGCTCCCAACTCGCGGCGGCGAAGAGGAACTCGCGGCCAGATGGGTTTCTTCTTCTAGGCTCTGAACTCACGGCGGAAAAAGGGGACTCATGGCAGTGAACAAGATCTCTCGGCGGCAAACAAGAACTCACGAAGGCGACCAGGGACATAAACTTGGCTTCCGATGGAATCTGCTTTCTGACTCCGATTTTTGGGTTAGATTCTTTAGAGGGGATCTTCAGGATGGTGTTTTAGAGTTCTTTGGTGGATGAGAAACAATAAATGAAGGATGGAAGGTAAGTGAGATGGATTGAAGAGATGGAAAGTTGAAAACTTTGGGGTTTTTAGGGTTTGATTTTTGAAATGCAAATGGATAGAGAGAGAGAGAGATGAGATATGGGCCGGATTTTTATGTTGATATTTTAGAATTTTAGGGAGTAGAGCCTCCCTTATATAGTGGAGCAATTTGGCACATTAGGATTTTAATGGGGGGAAAATACAAAACAATTAAGATGATAGTGGGAAGGGAGGGAGAAAGAGAGAGAGAGCCAGGTGAGAGAGTGAGAGAGGGAGAGAGGGAGAAATTTTGCTCATCCGACCTCAAATCCCAACTTACTATCCTCAAATTCGACTTGAGTTTAAATTCATTTCAACGACTCACAAGACTCCACGTTTAAAATCCAAAAATAATAGCGGAATTTAGCTCGACAACTTACATTTTAAAACGTGCCGGAATGATTTTCAAAGACTTTCCAAATTTAGAAATGCGCTCAACGATGGGTTTTCTGAAACTTTCCAATTCTGGCAATTAAAATCTTATTTAAAATTCCGGTCTTTACACTTTTTAGCATGCACATCCAACATAAGTCTAGAAATTGTACATAGGGTGCCACGGTAGAGCTGGGTCAAAACATAGTCCAGGTAAAATAAAATCCAAAAACCATGATAGTCGTGGAGTCAGAGTCTCAAGGCGCTCTCTCTCCACCATGCAAAAGAACCCCGCTCACAGAGTCAAACAATGTCGCCGGTCACACATATAACACATACATAAAAATATAAAGTGGGCATAGGATCGGATCGAAGCCCGCATGGCTGATCCCCACATATAAGGACACACATATGCTAAGCCTAGTATCATGCTTCTAGTGCAGGACAAGAATATTAACACACAAGACATGCTTGCAGTTTATATATGTGCAGAATAATAAGTAGGGCCCTAGTAAAGAATGCCAAGTGGCATATCCCTCTCCTACCACCGCCCCCCTTCCCGATACGGCGGAGACTGGCCAGCTCACAAATGCATTCCATTCAATTATATTTGGATCAAGCCGATTAGCCCAATCCATAATCGTATAGATGAATAAAGCTCACATGCAACTCCTGTAGTCATGCTCATAATACTCATGCTCCCAATATATGTAAAGGTGATGCCATAAAGCTCGCAGGCAACTCCCGTAGTCATGCTCATAATACTCATTCACATTATTAACATTTTATCCATCAAGTGTGGAATCTACGTACTTTGTGTGCTTATTCGCATATTTGTGTTTCGACGCTTGTGAGGATGCATTTATGGCTTTGCTAAGGATGAGCATGAGGAGCTTGGAACTGGAGAAAAGCATTACAAAGGCAAGAGGAAACGTGAGGAGGAGCTGAGCACATAAACAGAAGCAAGGAGCTGAAGAACGTCGCTACTGACAAGGTAGCACCCGCCGGATTTCTAGCGGCGCCCGCCGGTCAACGCTGATGTAGAATCTTCCGAATTCTATCTTTGAAACAATTTGTTATGTTTTAGGTTATTATTTTTCTACCGAAGAGAGACACGATTTCAGACCTAGTTTTGAGAGAAACCAATGGAGAGAATGAGAGGAAGAATTCCCATGAGGAACTAAACCTCTTTTGTTTTGCATGTGATTCGGAGACATGGTTCGATGATTTGTAAGACTTGATTTCTATCTATTCTATGTTTGATTGATTCAATATCTTTATTTTTCAATTGATTGATTGCATGTATTCTCTCTTGATTAACTACCTTGACAAAATTTGCTCTCTTGCTAAGATTTGATTACTTCTTGCGATTTCATTAGATCTAAGTAGCAAACACAATCAATCGATCTCGTGAAAGCATCGATTGGGTGTGTATAGGATATTGACAATTGTGCTTTATCAATTATATCGATTAGGGTTAGGGACTTGCGCCTCTATCTGTGATTGTTTATGCTGTTGCTGTTGTTTAATTGTCAAAGCTTTGGAGTGATCCAAGGTTGTATGAATCACATAAGGATAAGTATAATAGAGTCAATGATCAATGACCTTATTACTATTAATCACTACAATTCACCATTACCATTTTTACCTTATTTGATTATCTTTTCACTCAATTACACTTCGATCTCACCCTCTTTGTTAGCAATTTGAGTAGATAGGAAAGGTATTCTCCCTATAGATCGACATCTGGACTTACCACTTCTACGGAATAATATGTTCAGGTTATCATTATTACTTTTGGGATGAGGTAAAGCCTACGATACGTCATCTCGGCACACCAGCAAGCCCTGAGGGAACTTACCTGGCTACCAGACAGCAAAATAGGAACCCGACACACAGCAAGCACAATCACAAAGTATCACCTAAATACATAACAAGAATACACTAAATATACTTCTATAGCCTCTCTGAACACATATATCACACACTCATACAAGCAGATAAATAAACAAGTTTGCATCTGGCATACTTTAAGTTCATCATGATTAACCATCTCATATTTCATACCATATTCAACATAACTTGTGAACTCATTAGCTTAGACAGCCTTCGTATCATACATAGCCAAATTCGCATATTACCATTTCATACTCACACTTGGCATATGAATATATATCATCATCATCATCATAAGTAATGAACATTTACTATAGGAAAAGTGGTGCATGCATGCACTTCTAAGATCAATTTTAGAGAAAATGCATGCACCATAAAGTTCATCAAGCATATTATCTAAACGAGGAATAGGGTGAAAAAGATGATATGCTTGATGAACTTTATGGTGCATGCATGCACTTCTAAGATCAATTTTAGAGAACATGCATGCACCATAAAGTTCATCAAGCATATCATCTAAACGAGGAATAGGGTGACGATACTTAACTGTAATTTGGTTGATGGCCCTGCAATCAACACACATGCGCCAGGAGCCATCCTTCTTTGGGACCAAGATCACAGGGACGGCGGAGGGGCTGAGGCTTTCGCGAACAAAGCCTTTGTCCATAAGCTCCGTGACTTGGCATTGTAACTCCTTTGTTTCCTCAGGGCTAGCTCTGTAGGCGGCACGATTAGGCAAGGCGGCGCCAGGGACGAAGTCAATCTGATGCTCAATCCTTCTAATGGGTGGCAAGCCTTGTGGTAGTTCAGCGGGAAGTACATCTACATAATCCTGCAAAAGAGCAGCAATAGGTGCATGAATATGACTCAAATCCACAACATTAATTAATACCTCTTTCTTTAACAAAAGGATATGAGGTCGATGAGCATTCCAGGTGATTGTCTCTTTCTGAGGTTGAGAGACAAGAGATCGTCGTTCAACAACGCCCTTAAGCGAGGTAGAAGGGGGAGCTGAAGAAGACGTGGCAGAAGCTGAAGAGGAGGATGGCTGGGCTGCCGAGGGAGCCGCGGACGCGGGGGTGGGTGTGGCCTGTTGTTGGGGCTCACGTCCAGCCTTGGCCTTTTGGGCTTCCTTTTGGGCGTCCTGTTATTGTCGCTTGCGAACCTGTTCCTTCAAAACAGCTTGAGGAGACAAGGGTGGGAGAGTAACTCTCCTCCCATCAAAAGTGAAAGAATATGTATTCGCACGACCATCATGAATAACAGAGCGATTATATAACCAAGGACGACCAAGTAAAATATGACTACAATCCATCCTAGCAACATCACATAAAACTTGATCATGATAGGAACCAATAGAAATAAAAACCAAGCATTGTTTAGTAAGGATAATATCAGATCCATCATCAGTAATACCATTCAAACCATAGTGAGTAGCTCTAGGAGTAGTAGGCAAGTGTAAGAAATCTACTACCTTTTCATTGATGAGGTTACAGCAACTTCCTCCATCGATGATGACGGTCAAGGTAGCCTCGTGAGCCACACACTTGGTGTGGACGATGTTCTCCCTTTGATCAGCCATGGGAGCGTCCTGAATGTGTAGGACTCGGTGATTGACAAGGCAGAGAGAGTCCTGAAAGTCTGAAGGGTCGATCTCCTCATTAGGGTCATGTGCCTAGTCCTCCTCACCTTCACTCGAAATTACATGGTCCTCGACATACTCTTCCTCATAGTAATGGTCTCCCAAATCATTGAGAAGGACCTTCCTTTTCTAAGGGCAATCGCGATAGACATGTCCAGAACCACCACAAGTGAAGCAGCGAATGTCCTTATTGCGGCCCTTAGATGGTGCAGCAACTCTTCTAGTTTCAACATGAAAACCCTGTTTAGGTGAGTTGGCAACTCCCTTTTGCTGCATAGAAGGGTTAGAAGAAGATCTGGATTGACTAGAAGGGTTAAAGGGAACAAACCTACGACCTTGTGAAGACTGGTTGGCCCTCTTTTGTTGTTGCTGATCATATAGAAGCTGCGCTTTATGGGTTAAAGTGTTAATATTCATAATAGAGTGAATAGACAAAGGATTTTTAATAGAAATATTAAGACCAACAAGAAATTGAGTACACAAAGCACGTTCAGTAAGGTAAATATTAGCCTGATGAGCGAGTCGTTCAAGCTCATCTCTGTACTCCATAGGGGAGCGAGATCCTTGTCGACAAGAGGCCAGTCGCATCCTCATTTTCTCTGTATACTCCTCAAGCGCGTGTCTCTGCTTCAATAGATATCGTAGTTGGGGCCAAGTTTCAACAGGTTGCTTACCTTGACGACGGCGGATTTCACGTGTGCAAAACCACCAAGAGCAAGCCATACTTGTTAAATGTAACGTAACAACCTCCAACCTTTCTGTCTCATCATAACGAAGATGGTTAAGCGCATAATTAGTATGATCCTCCCAAACAAGATAAGCCTCAGGATCATTAGTACCATCAAATGTTTCTAATTTAATCTTTACATCACGCCGTTGTATAGCTTGGGCATTATTAGTTCTAGGACGACTAAAAATAGGATTAGGTAAATCATCAAAGTTAGGATCTACCTCTTGGTAAGCGTCCTCCAAGTGGGGCATGTCGTTCAGATCAGCGTTGCTATGACTGTCGTCCCAATTGGATCTGATGAACAAAGGATTGGCGTGAGTCTGGTGGGGCTGCTCAGGCCGACCCTGTTGCTGCCGTGGAGGGGGTGTGTGGTCCCGTCGGTTATCATGACCGTTAAACCCAAATAGGGGATCATTGTCATTCTCTCCTTCAAAAGGGTTAGGCGTAGCAAATTTAAGCTTAAAGTGTAATTGCCCAGCCTGGGGGGTTTACTTGAAGGGGGTGTCTTACCTTCTGGGGGTGTAGAACCAGATGCCTCATTCCGTTTCATCTCCTCAAATTGCCGAGCAATTGCTTGGTTGATCTGGGAAGTGAATTGAGCACGTTCATGAGCCCAGTTGATGGCAAAGCGATTGTTGGAAGCCTCCATTTCTGCTTTCGCGGCCAGTGTAGCGGCTTTTGCAGATGAGTCAATGATGAACTGCATATCGGATGCAGAAAGGGTAGCCGAATGGGGTAGAGGAAGAGCTATAATTGTCTTTGTCGTTAGACATGTTCCTACAATATCAGAAGAGCAACAAGTAAACGGAGCAAAGACCAGAAACCAAGTAATGCAAGCCCTTTTGATTCTAAGAGTGATTAATTTTTAGAAATCAATTAGGCGAGAAAAACAAGGCACTAAATTCAAGCAATTTCCCCTGGACACAGAATTATGCAATATTGAAGATAGCAAGTGATGATCAAAGTGCAAATTAAATCAGCCACAACTCGGATAACAAGGATAGCAAGTAAGAACAAGTGGCTAATGTGTATGGAATAAAGATTACAATGTGATGCAATAAAAATCAGCAATGGTGTAATATAATCAATGCAATCACAAGGGCAATCAAGTGCACACACTCCGTCAACTATTATCTGACGGTTGCAACACGGTTCGGAGAAAGATGGGTGTGACCAAGGCTCCTGTGTCGGCACAATACAAAATCACACAAATAGGGTTCTTTGAGATGCTTGAAACCAATTAGATCATCAATGGAAGTAGCTACGAAAAAGAAATAACAATATGCAAGAGTTACTAACTCAAACAACGGTAAGATGAATGCTATGCTTTTCTTTCTTTCTCTTTTTTTATGTTTTTTTTTTACTAAGATACTGTCGCTGTAAGATCTGCTGTAATGGCGATAGAAATTAAAGATAAATAAATAAAACTAGCTAAGATGATCTAAAAGTAGGCGAACTTAAAGAAAATAAGGGCAATGGGCAAAAAAAAACTAGAAAAGTAGGGTTCTTTAGTGGTGCAAGTTCATGACAATACTTAATCCAAGAATCACATTCATAGGCATGATATGTAGCAACAAGTAATAAAAATCAAAACTTGCAACCAGAAACTCAATATCTTCCAAATTATAGATCCAAACAAGAAAATTACCCAAATAAAAGTGCCAAATTTTAGGGTTGAATAATAAAAATATAAACTTTATGCAGCGGATATGGTGAAAAATAAGGCACGAAAAATAATCACTCAATAATGAATCAAGAGAGTAAAGAACTTGCATAAACCTGAGAATCCGATACCACTTGATACGTTTGGAATCCCCGATCCTTCGCCTGTGGGCTCAAAATCAAGAACCACACCGTATATTTGCCCGATCTTGCAATGCTCTTTGATATCTCCTAATTTTGGAACAAATTAAACAAGTGATTAGAATCTGACTTATGGCGACATATTACACTTGGAAAATTTCAGCAACTACAAACACAGCAATAGCGACAGAAAGAGAGAAGAGAGGTGACGGAGGGAGGCCGCGGACGCCGCGAGAGTGCAGGGGGGATGCCGCAGGATATGCAGCGGCCGCTGCAAGGCCAAGGGGCGGCCCCCGCTGCTGCTGGCTGTGAGGTTCAGCGACGCTCCTCTCTTCTCTGCGACGGAAGGCTTAGGGTTCAGCGACGTTTTTTCTGGAGGAATTTGTGTTTGTGTTTTGTGATGTGTTTGATATTAGGGTTTGAAAGGTAATTGTTTGGATGATTAAAAGGATGAAGAATAATCTAAAATTAGGAATCAAAGTGTTTGGATTGAAGACTGAAGAACCCTTTAGCCAAAGGGTTTCCTCAATTCTATATTTCAATCTGACTTTTCCTAAATACTCGAACGTACGTTAAATAGAAATTGATAAGCCATCCTCACCCTGCAAAGGATCAACATGGCTGACTAAAAATAATAATAATTAATTAAAACCCTAGATTTAGTTTGAGATAATATGAGATAAATAAAATAAAAATAGGTAAAATTCTGAAAATTTCCGCCAGCCCTTAGAGTAGGCACGAAATGGGCCTCATGGTGGATCGGGCCTTACCTTCATTAGCTTGGCTTGAGGTCGCAAGCTCAATTCTTGGACTGGTGGTCTAGTTTTGAGCAAAGTGATCCAAGTTGGCTTGAATCCTTGCTCCATAACTCCTTGGTAACGAATGAAAAGTGCTTGTGTAGCATCTTGAATCTTCTTAGCCCTAGCACGAGTGATAGGACCATCAAATGGCACCTTCATGTTGTCCTCAATCTCACCAGGAGTCATCGCCGATTGCACTGCATCATGAGAATTAAACAAGTGGTTTTGCAAGATCACACCTAATTTGTGATCTTGCAAAACCTATGTCTCCAAGCAACACAAGAACCCTAATTTTCCTACTTGAATCCCAATTCCAAAAAAAAAAAAGCCTAAGCCTTGTGTTTCAACCAAAAGCCTTTCTTTTGATCACCCATCAAACACATCCATCACTACTATTCATCCATAGAAATTTGATTCTTTCCACACCATTACCATCCTTACTACAAAAGAAACACCTTGAAACCAAGTTTTGTTCGTCAACTATCAGTTTAGAGGAGTTTGGACGTTGGACCTTCGACGTCTTTGCTCGGATTCGTGAACCTACACCACCGGCACATGCTGCCTAAATAACGGCGCCCGCCGCCTCTATAAAAAGGGAGATTTTTATCATTTCTTCTAAGTTTTGTCACATTCTTCATTGGATTCGATCATCACACTACTAGATTTCTCTTATTTAACATCGGTTCATTAACATCAGTAAGAAAAACCTGCCATGTTAAACGATTTTTTAACATCGGTTTCTAAATTTGAGATGAAAATAAAAGCATAGACATCATCCCATTTATTTGACCGATGTTAAATATGTGTTTTAAAAAAAATTTAGGAAGCGCGGAACTAAACTTGAATTCATTGAACACCCACCCAAACAAATATTTGTACCATTTTAGAAGGGGCTTCTTTCTTCTATCTTCATTCTTCTTTCTTCATTTGCAAATTAAACCAACCCCTCGCTCCTCCTCCTCGAGGCTACCACCTCCCTTCGCAAATCGACCTCCTTCTCACCGGCGACTCGCTCCACCACCTCCTCCCACCACCTCCCTTCGCAAATCCGCCCAAATCCACTCTTCCTTCTCAGATCTAAACCCATACACGCTAGATTTAGGGTTTACCTTTCTTTTTAGCTCTTTGCTGAAACTTCGCTGCTGCGACTTCACTCCTTCACATTGACTCGTCGTCGTCCTCCTCTTCTGGCTTGCCTCCCTTCGCCGTCACATTTTCAGATCTAAGGTTTGCTCTTCTTTCTCCCCGCCCTTGTACTCCTCTCTTTCTCTCTGTCAAAATCACCATTGAAGTAGGCAACTGGGGATCTGGCTTGATGTCTATCACTCTTCCTAGAATTATGTTTTATTTTTAAGGCTGGGTTGTAACATTTGTGAACTTCAGGAATTAGACTTATGTTCTCTGAGTAACGAGTATTGCAACAGAAATTGAATAGTCATTATTAGCCCATTAGGTTTGATCTTTGAGTTTATTTTTGCTTCCTTAATACTGCGGAGAAAAAATAATCCCCAACCGAAGAGGCGACAAGTTGCCTATTTCCATTTGTCAATAATGATTGATGCGGTGGTGATGTGCAATCATATTTGCATGGTTTTGATGTCATTCTTGGATCACTACTTACCTAGAAATGGATGCATGTATACAATTCTTCTGGGCACATAACAGGTTGTTTCCTATCCCGTGGCTTTCGTTAGGTACTCTATATCCCATATAATTGGAGAGTTTTGCACGTTTGCATACTAGTTTAACTGTGATGTATAGTCTTCAGTACTAGTAAAATCTGGCATCTCTCTCATCATTACATAACACCGATCACTTTTATATATAGTCTTAACAGTTGATTCTAGTAAACCAGAGTTATGTTGTTAAACCTCGATAAACAATTCATTTCCATTTTTTATTTGGTAGGCATTCATTTCCATTTTTTAATCACTTGCTGAATGCTCGATTATCAGTTGGTTATTATGATCTTATTGCTTATTTAATAATTGACCACTCTAGTGCTCCCGAGTCTAGAACCATATTTAGAGCGCTGATGATACGAGACTTCTGCTGGTCTTTCCACTTATTGTACTATGTACATTGGTTTGTTGGTGTTCGAATTATCTACTGTGTTGTCGGGGTTTTATTTTTCTTGTTGGATTGATTCTCTACAGAAGATGGAGACGCCGAAGAAGGCGTATGCGGAGATAATTCTGATCATGTCCAAGGAAGCGACTGCGAGGATAATGGTGGCGGATTAAAGGGTTTCTTCTTCCAGAGGGATCTGATTGCTTTGATGCGCTTCGTTTGCTCATTCAGTTGGAACAGGTGCTCAATTCCAAGGTACTAGTGTCACTTTGTTAGATTCTTGTTTGTGGATTTTGTTTCTGTTGACTTTGAAAGGATTGGTTTTGTTATTCTCATTTTGCAATGATCATCTGTTTGCGATAATGTCGGTTACTTGTTTGATTGTTGATTTTTCTTGATTCCCCTATTTGCTTGTCTAATTGTTTCTGGTAATATCTTTGCTTCATTTTTTTTCAACTGTATCTCACTAATTTGCATTTCTTCATAACTGTTTGGGTTGTGAGTGAATTGCAAGTCTAGTCAATTAAGATTTTTCTTTGGGGAAGGGAATATGGAGACGACTAAGCCTCTCTGATCAACTTAACTTAAAGAATGGGTTTCAAATTCAAGATGCTTGATTTTATCTTCTCAAGTATTAACATTTGATGTTCTTTGGCTGGAACTAAGTGAACAAGCAAGAAGAATAGAATTTATGGATCTATTTGACGACTGTACTTAAAAAAAGCATATTTAGGCTCCCTTCTTAGTTCTTTCTTTTCAAATAAAATAAGTGAATTCTTTTCTGTTCTTTTGTTTTCTATCCCCTTCATTACTTTTTCTATTGAAAATAATGCAAGGAATGAAGCTGAAATTTAAGAGGTTTTGTATAAGCATTAATGGGTAATTTGCATGGATGATGTTCTTATTATGGTAATGCAATGCTACATTGAGTTTGTATTCTGTGTTCATTCTTAGATTAAAGACTTTTTTACAATACTTTTATATGCTATTGAGATTGATGGTTAAGGTATTATTTAATGTGATCAAGCCATTAAATCAACAAAGAAATTGTGGTTCTTTGTAGTGTAAAGCTATATTATTCAGCAGCCAGTCATCTTTTGGAATTCTTTCATCTAGCTAGATCAACCATGTAGTAACATGAGTCTTATCATGTCCTAAAACTTATAGATTTTGCAACCTATGATAGAACTCTACCACTTAAGCTTAATCTGGTTTCAAGTCATCTGATTTTTTCATCTTTTTTCATCTTTGTATTTCAGCAACTATATGAGAACAGACAAATTTCCAGGCTTTTGAGATTAGGGAGATATCAGTCTGAACATTGAAGGTGTAAGGAACTAAATTGAAAAACATATTTCTTTTTGTCACTGAACTACCATTTTGACAAGTAATGTATATTCTTTTAGCATATTAAGTGTCTGAGCTAAACCAGAGCCAGAGGTAACCTTACACATTTGCTTTTTATAAATTTTATTTTTCAACCTTGTTGACTTTTTATAAATTTTATTTTTCACTGATAACCTTACACATTTACTTGCATAGTTTGATAGAGTTAGAAATCAGGAATCAATAAAAACACATGCACACACATGAGATATACCAGAGCCAGATGTAGCCCTTTGGAGTTTACTCCCAAATCCAGTAGGGAAACCTTAAAGCCAAAGGCAAACGCAACAATACAAAGATAGATTTCTAGACACCCTTGGCCTGATGCGTTATTTGTAGCAAGAATCCAGTATTGACTAGTGTTTTTGCTTTGCTTGTCTAGTTCTTTCTTGACACCTTTATTTTGAATTTAGGAAAAGTGTGTGTTGTTGGGGAAGTGGTGAATAAGGCTAGAACGCCTATATCTGATAAAGTTGTTGTGGAGATAAGAGCCGACTAGCCAAAATATGTATGTAGGTGATTATTCCTAGCAGCAGACCTTCTGTGTTTTCGTTTATAAGGTTAAGTTATTTACTTTTCTCGCAATGACATGATTCTCATTTTCATGGTAATTTGCTCAAAGCAGGACTTAAGTTAGAAGCTGCAATTGAGCTATTAAGTGTTGATGTAGAGGGCAAAGTTGCTCTTGATTCAGGATTGTCCACCGGAGGGTTCACAGATTGTTTGCTTCAACATGGTGCTTCATTCGTCTATGGTGTTGACGTGGATTACGGACACGTATGATTATAAAGAAATTAGTTATCTTTGAAACTTTGGACTAAGTTGTAGTTCTGGCTTGTTAGCTCGTAGCTGAATGGCTGACTGATTATTTGTTATTTCATTGTAAATTATAAATTTATGAAGTTGTCATGCTTAGTGCATTGTGGACTTTACCACAAGCGATTGAAAGGTGATGATGTGGAAACACAAGGGCTTTAATTTTAGAATTGTTATCTAGTTCTAGTATGCGTGCATGTCTAGTGCATTTAACGTTCTTTAATTCCCTTATTATTTTAAGTGGATTTTGTTGGGAATTCATGCAGAATCCCTCAGAACTATCTTTGGCTTTATCTATTGGAATCATTTACATGTATAATGACATTTTCTTCTCTTGATAACAAGAATCATTAAATACTTTATTCAGATTAAATTGGTCTTTTTTGTTGTTGGATATTGAGACACCTTGATAGATATTAGATATATTTAGTCTTATTTGACAGTCAAAATGGATGCCAGAGCCAGGAGATTCTCCCTATTCTAGACCCAACTGAGAGGGCTTCAATATCTTATTTTGACCATATTTGACTTGCATGTCATTTTGATTGCCTTTTTCTTTCTTTTCATTTTTTCCATTTAATGTATAGAAGCTTTCCAGATGAAGAAATCTCCATAACTAAGAGCATTGAAGAAAGGTCACAAGGATTTCCTTATGCTAGGAGGAACTTTGATTTTCTCTTAACAAATTTGTCAGTTGGCTTCTTTATTGTCTTATATTTATTGCCTTGCTGGTGTATCTTTCATTATAAAACAAGGAGCTAATGATCTGATAATTTTTCCTGCAGCATGCAGCTGCAAGGGCATGGACTACATGGGAGTTTATGACTGCTCATCTTATTCCTGATCAAGAGAACATCAAGCGTGGAGATGATGATAATTTTGCTTTGGTAATTATGGATGGAGAATGCTTATCTTTTTTGCAATTAGCTTTAGCCTTGAATTGTTCAAAAGAAGAGCCGAAGAATCGAAGAGGCAAGATTCACACAACCTCTGCTGGAAATAGGTAATCTTCATCACTCTTCTATTTTCTTCTTCCGCAAGATGCACCCGAATTCTGCTTTTATGCACCCGAATTGTTGGCCTGATAAAATTCTCATGTTTTTCTTCTTCTGTTTTTGTCTTGCTTACACTCTTGCCGCTGGTTTTCTGTCTTATGCTTCTATCGATTTCTGCTTTTGGTTTTTGTCAATTAAGGGGGATGGGGGACATGGCATTTATGCTTCTGCTGCTATCGGTTATTGTTATTGCTACTGTATCTTTTTCTGCTGTTGTCGATTTTGGCCTGCTATTGCTAATTTGCTATTGTTGTTGGTTTTTGTCAATCAGGCTGTTGTATGTTCTTCTGTTGGTTTTTGTCAATTTGATATTGCTGTTGGTTTTTGTCAATTTGCTATTGTTGTCGGTTATTGTTGTTATATTCTGCTGTTGTATGTTCTTCTGGTGTTGAAGTTTTGTGAGTTTTTGAATGTTGAGGTTTTTTGACCGTTTTATGAATCTTGGCCTGATGTTGAGGTTTTGAATGAAATTGAGCTTATTCTTTTATTTTATTCGATAATTTAGCACAATTTTATATCGATTTCTTCTCTTAAGTTTTGAAAATAGTTGTTCGGTAGTTCTTATATAGACTTTATGTTTGTATATAGGGTCCTTCGATGAATTTATGCGTTCAGTAGTTCTTATATAGATTTTTTATTCATTAACAATTAGATCATAATTAATGATTTTTTGGGGGTGTTTAAGGTAGATTTAATTAGTACTGTATGATATTTTTTTATTAATGTTTTGATCTTCATTATTGCTAATTTAAAGCCTATTAGCTCAAACTGGTAGAGCGATGTTTTCAAGCACAAAGGTGCGGGTTCAAATCCCGTATAGGCTACAACGACAAAAAAAACAAATATTTCATTTAACATCAGCTAAAAACCGATGTTAATCAAAATAAAAAATCGATGTCTATGTGGGTGATGTAAAAAGCCAAAACTTTTTAACATCGGGTAATAGCCAATGTCTTTGTATATTATAACATCGGATTTAAAAATATAACCGATGTTAGAAAATACAAAGACATCGGCTACTACCCGATGTTAAAAAGTTTTTACTTTTTACATCACCCACATAGACATCGATTTTTTTTTTGAAAGGCACCGGTTATTACCCAATGTTAAATGACAAAATTCTAGTAGTGTCATGTCTATTGTTCCCGCTATGGAGAAGCCGTTCTACCTGTCGAAAGAGCAGGAGGATCATTGGATCAATCATGGAAAAAGGGAATATCGCTCTACGATGTTCTTTGATCCGGTAACTTTGCATCGTTTGGGATTGTTTCAGCATGTTTCTCACCTTATAGAAAAAGGTGGTTTGGGTGATTTCATGGATCTCATCACATTCACTTATCCTGTATTGGTTAGAGAATTCCTGGCTACTCTGGATTACCGTTCTGATTGGGAGATTCATTTCTACATGAGGGGTAAGGAGTTCGTGGTGACTAAGGACTTTATTGCACAAGCGTTTGGAGTCACCAAGATGCCTGCAGATGCATAGGGATTTGAATTGGCTGATTCGCCTGCGCATGATACTTGGAAGGAGACTATTGATCGATCTTGTGGGTCGGGTGGCAACTTTTTCGACTATATGATTACACACCCTGCTTTGAGGTTACGCTACAGGATACTGTGTACATCTTTCTTTGGGATAGTTGATCCTTAATTGGTTACTGTGAGAGCATGGAGTTACACTTATTGTTTGACCCCTAATGCATTGCAAATTCCTCATTGTGTTTAATTATTTCTAGGAAGTTGTACTAAGATTATTAGGGATACACATGTGAGATCTGATCGTACTATTTTTTTGGAGGTTTGGTGTCGCTGATTGCTCGATACTTGGGAGTTTGTCTTGATGATTTGCGCCCTCTTAATGGTGACTCGGTCTACAATATTCCTGCTCTAAAATGGTGTGGCATTATTGTAGCAACTCGGCGTTCTTGTGGAGCAGAGTGTTTTAGATGGATGGCCGGAGATCATGAAGAGCATCATCTATACCTTCCTTCAGAGCTACCTTATTGTTTCGGGCTGGCTGATTTCAACATAAGCCATAATAGCTTTCCCTTGCCACTAAAGCCACTTGAGGATGATTCTGAGGGACATGGTCTTGAGGAAACTGATTTGGCAATAGGGGATGAGCAGAATAAGAATGAAGAAAAAGAAGATGTCATTGCGGAGGACGCTGACCCTATTTATACTACTATGGAAGATCTAGAGCGTCTATTTGCTTATTTGGAAAGAAGGAATGAAGAAAAGCTCATGAGTATTTCTACCAAGATTATTGGTCTTTAGACACTACTGTTGCACATAATGCATAGTCTTCGTCAGCGGTCTGGATCCCAGACCCCATCTTAACATTGATAGGTTAGTTATTAGCTTCCTTCAGCCTCAATTTTATTTTCATTGTTTTTTTTGTTTATGTATTAAGGACAATGCAACATTTAAGTGTGGGGGAGTGGTTTATGTTAGTTTAATTTATTTAATTAGTTCATGTTTATTTTATGTTTCCTGTTTAATTTTAAGTTGTTATTTATGTTTTAATTTTATTCTCAATTCATGCATCATGTCTAAAATTTAGTTATTATTAAAAAAATGTAAAAACCAAAAAAAAAAAAAAATCTCAAAAAAAATGAATTAAAAAGAGTTTGTCATGCATTGCATACATATGTATTATTACAGATACCCATCTAGTTTGAGTTTGTCCTATCAACTTTATTCTAGCATGATCTTATATATCCCATGGAATTCTGAAATGATTTGACCTTGTCTTAAAATTAGTTTTATGTGAAATATGATTTGGCATAGGTAATTGAGCATGTATGATCCAAGTTCTTGGGCATGTTTGATATCCAACAAAAAAAAATTATCATAGTGAGAATATTGGCCTTATAAGGTATTACATTTATACTCCCTTTTGCTTTGTTGTGTGATTTACTCTTCCTATGCATTTATCTTTGAGTATTGACATGGTTATCTATTTTCGAGGTCGATTATATACATGATCATTGCTTGATAAGTTTAAATGATAGAGGAAAGCTTTTAGCCACATTTTATCCATATCTACCTTATGTTATATCTTGCTTTGAAGCCAATTTGAGCCTTTAGCCTACTTTATTTGTAAGCTCCACAAAATTCATTATTCCTAGCCTATGATAAGCCTGGCCCTTTCCAGGGAAATTAAGATTTAGAGTTGGTTATGGAAATTCATTTGGAGTTATGGGAAAGAAGTTAAAGTGTCAGATTATTATGATTTATGGTTTTGGAGAAGGTATAATGTTATTTGATTATGGTTTCCCTCATATTATGCTATATTGTATTATTTTCGGCTCAATAAAAAAATCAGAACTGCCGAAAAAAAAAAGAATAAAGAGTCAATTTATCTATTTTTGCATATGAGGAGTTGGATTGATTTTTTGGTTGAGAGTTACTTGAGTTGGGTGTTGTACATGCATATTTGAGCATATTTTGAGATATTTGAGATTATTGGAGTTGTTGAGATATTTGTGAGAGTTATGAGCATATTGCTATATTCTAAGAGTTGTGTTACATTGTGAGCTTGATGTACTATTGAGTTGGTTTGTGTTATGTTGGGAGTTTTAGGAATGTTATTTTCCCGGAATTAATAGCACCACATGAACAAATACAATTCCTTGCCCTTATGATTTTACCAAGCCCCATTACAACCCCGCCGAATGGAGTCTTCTATGAAGATTTCCAGTAAGCGAAAGTCTTCTTGATGTTCTTGTTTTTGCTTTGATGTATCCGGTGGAGATTTTATGATATAAATGTCAATATTTGATTTGACGCTTGTATATGGAATTGAGGTGAGTGTATGCTTAAAAGCCTAAACACATGAGAGCGAGAGAAACACATATTTTCCCCTTGTGAGGTTGGATTATTAAGCATGCAAGCTACTTGATCGCCTATATAGTTGTTATGACGTTTTTGTGCCTTGTTCATATTTGCACTATGAATTGATGTTTTTTTTATGAGGAAGAATTGTGAAAAAAATCTCTTGTGGGATGCATTGATTATGTTTATGTTTCATGGTTGCTTGAGAACAAGCAAGAGCTTAAGTGTGGGGGATTTGATAATGCATATTTTATATAGGCATTATAGGTAGTTCTTATTGCATTTAGATAGGAGTTTTGCATATGTTTTGCTCTATTTCCATATCTTTCTTGTGAAGTATTCGAGTTCATAATCTATGCCTTTTTAGTGTTTATTTTGCAGTTTGACATTCCGACCTTGGATGGGATCTTAGAGGAGCTTAAATGGATGATTTATGAGCATATGAAGGCTAAGGAAGGAGCGTCAAATGAGCAAGGAAGCACAACGTCGAAGCTAAGAAGGATTACGGAGTCTGTTGGAATGGCGCCTGCCGCTATCCACCAGCACCCACCGGCGTCCCGTGTTCAGCGATTGCCGATTTTAGTCTAAAGATTCTATTTTTTTATTATATTATTATTATTTCCCCTGGGGTATTGCACGACTCTATTTAGGTCATTTTCATTCTATTGTTGAGAGAGGTGGTAGTTGGAGACATTGTGTGCCGTGAGACAATATATAGAGAGAGATGAGCGTTACTTTGGCTATGAGTTGCTAAACTCATAGGTTCGCCAGTGATTCGAAGACATGGTTGAATGAATTGTGAGGATTTGATTTCAATGAGTTATTTATAAGTATATTTATCATCTTGTTCTTATTGATATGAATTTGTATTCCTTTCTATGATTGATCACCATTTTACGAATTGCATCTATGCTATGAATCCGTTGTTGGTTTCTCGATAGCAGACGAAGTCATTGATTTAGTGATATTTATATGTCTTTGTAGTGGATGATATCGATTGATCTATGTCGAGTAGGTGTTTATAGGGTCGAGTGGGTTGTTCCCTTGTCTTTTATTTTCATTTAATCGATGTGCCAATTGGTCTTAAGAACTTGAATCGTTAATGCTATTCTTTAGTGATATTGAATAAGAAGATTGTATCTCTGCAGAACAATCAACCTTAGTCAAGTCGACATATATTTTATAAATACTATTGAATCAATCCTAGGACCTTGAACCTCAACCATTGTCGAGAATTGCAGGTGAAATGCTTTTCTATCTTGTTATCAATACTTTGCAAGCATTATCCTATTTACTTTATTTTGTCATTAAGTTGCTATAAACCATTGCTATTGTCCTTAGAAATCATTGTTAGGAATATTGTAATTTCAACCGTTTCTCTCTGTGGGTTCGACTCCGGACTTCATCGCTATACTAATCTATTGGTTTACTAATCTATTTGTTTAAGCATTGAGTTAGGATATTATTATTATTATTTGGGCGAAGCGAAAGCTAACAACGTTCGCCGAGCACCAATTATCAAGGAGGGTTGAACCATGGGAGGGACAGTTCTGACAAGACGGGGTCCTGATTATATAAGAATACGGTTTTCTCCCACTATCCTGTTTGCACAAACATGCATTACATATTTCAGTTAAGGCATACTGCTTAGTTCTCTATCCTAAGCACAATAGCACTCAGTACGGAAGCAATCAACGAGATAATATGATCCTCTTCGAGGAGGATCCCCCTCGGGCCCAATTGAATATGTAAACACAGAGACGATCTATGTCGTCCTTTGAGGGACGGCTGACCGGAGAGGGAAAATACCTCACGGCCTCCTAACCCATGCTACTCCAACCTCTGTGGTTCCTTGAAGTCTTCTAGGCCCATCTATAACAAAAGCTAGTATTTTGCCTATCGTTCCCCGAGTTCTATATCCATAAGGGATGTTTATCGTTTTGGTCTCTGCCCATGAGTTTGCTTCCTAGTTGATCAATCTAGGGTGAGGTCCAATTAAATTCATTTTGCCCTTTTGAAAACGTTTCCAAAACCATTTGAAACTCGTTGGGCGATTTTCAAAACCATCTTCAACCTATCATACTCGGATTGTAAAACCTCCCTCTGATACCAACTTCGTAACGGCCCGAGATTATGTTTCTCGAGTTATGTTTCGAAGGATAAAACCCCTCGTTGGATCTTGCACTCTGAGTACAGGTTGAAGGTCTGAAATCAAAGATTAGTAGTTTAAATTGGGATTCCGCACCCAAATCCGTAAGGTCTGTTGGAGACCCCGAGGTAAAACCTTTGTACCTGTCCTAAGACTAAGTCGCAAAAACCCTTTTTAGCATGCAAATCCAACATAAGTCTAGAAATGGTACATAGGGTGCCACGGTAGAGCTGGGTCAAAATATAGTTCAGGTAATGTAAAATCCAAAAACCATGATAGTCGGTGGACTCAGTCTCAAGGCGCTCTCTCTCCACCATGCAAATGAACCCCACTCACAAAGTCAAACAGCATCGTCAGTCACACATATAACACATACCTAAAAATATAAAGATGCCATAGGATCAAATCAAAGCCCGCATGGCTGATCCCCACGTATAAGCACACACATACGCTGAGCCTAATATCGCACCCAAACCCGGCACAGGTGAACAGTGTCGCGGTCGTGGCTCTTTGTCTTCAACCTTTGTTCGATGGACTTGTTCATCCTCTTCGATGGAGCTTGGTTTTCTTCCACTTCTGCCCCTCTCATCCTCTCCGACACTCATTTCCCAACCCCTAAGAATGTGAAACAAGGGAATGGGGATAAGGATCAAAATGAACGAAGCTCACCGAGGTATTCGCAGGCGTCAGAGCTTCGATCGAAGGTTTAGGCATCGTCGGAGGCTCGTGTTGGCTTTTTGGACCTGTTTCGGACATGGGTGAGTGTCATGGTAGAGCCTGAGGACAATTTTGATCGAAAACAGAGGAGAACGGCTTACCGAATGAAGTTCGTGCTCGAACGGGGAGGTGGTAGACGATGGCGGCTCACGCTTGGTGTTGGCGGCTTCTGAGCAGCTCCGGATGCTACTGGTGGCTTCGAGGAGGTGCCGAAGGAGCTGTTGATGGTCCTTGGTGGAAGGAGATTGAAGGAGGAAGTGGTGGGCGGCGGTGGTGGCGTTATGTGATGATGGAGGAGGTGACGATGGTGGTTACGGGGGGGGGGCAAGAGATGATGATGGTTGTGGTAGATGCGGGGTGATGGTGAGGAGAAGATGGTGGTGGAGGTGATGGTGTAGGTATGGTGAAGCCGAGCAGGGATGATGATGGCGTGAAGGAGGGAGCGGGGTGGGTATGGTGAATAATGGGAGCGGGTGAATGATGGTGAATGACGGGGTAGGGGGTGGATTTGAAGGGGTATGGTGAGGTGAGGGAGTGGGTTAGGGATTGTGTGTGGGATTGGGTTAAATAAATGCCCAGAAATAAATCCTGAATACGCAAATTTTAAATCCCGCAATTAGTTTTCAAGTGTTAATTTCTCGAATCCCGCTCTCTCGATCGATTAGATTTTTAAAACTGAAAAGGATATCGCCATCCAAAGTTATTTGAAATTCTCGAGGTGAAGGGACGGAATTGTTCGTTAAATTTTAAATTCGGGCCGGAATCCACTCTACGAGTCTTAAATCCGATTTAAATTCATTTTAAAATTTCTGTTTTCCTAAAATTAGGATTTGAAAATTCGAGCCTTTACAGAAGATTACCTCTGAGTTCACCCACATCCTCGGCGTCTGGAGCTCCCAAAAGAACTCCTTCTGCAAGAGGGTGCCTTCAACGGAACAGCCGTTTTTGTCGGTTCCATCATTCATCCACTCTGAAAAAGCATCGATGACTGCCCTCGTGACTAGCCCAAGGTCGACCGCATCAACTCCCTGCACTACACTCTTCCCCTTCATGAGGTGTGGCCTCTTCGCTAGGTGAGTCACTTCATGGCCCGCGAGCATCGCGGGTGGGCGTCGTGCCCTCGTCCCCCTACGCTCGAGTGGCACCTCAACCTGAGAGCCATCACCTAGGTCTCCCTCATCCTACACATAGTACACCAAAAATACCTTAATTGTTAGCCACCCAGTTGTTACATGTCACCCCAAGAACCTGACATGACAGTTAGAGGTCAACTTATTACCTCTCCGGTTTTCTTCGAAGGTGCGTCCGACTCCCCATCCTTGGCCTTTACAGTCACCTTGTGTGCATCTGCCTCGTCCTGAACCTAGTACATAAAAAAATACCTAAACTGTTAGAAGCCAGCCACCTAGTTGTTACATGTCACTTGAAGAAGCTGACATGATAGTTAGAGGTTAGGTTATTACCTCTCCAGATGCATTCAGAGATGCATCCAACTCCCCATCTTTGCCCTTAATAGTCTCCCTAACTTATATCGCCTCTGACACATCCTTGTCATCAACCCTTTACTAAACAGAAGAAAGTAACATGACAGGTAGTTTTTCGTACATCACAACCATTATTAATAACATGACAACTATAGAATCCTATAAACCAAACACATAAATTTCCATTCCAATCGATCGTATATACGTAGACGTAACTCATCCTCCGGTTATTACCTGGTGGGCTCGACCTTGTCTCTCCCTTTTGACGCAACCTGTGCATAAACCATGAGTTTGGTGATCTAAGTGGTAGTCGAAGCAATGAAAACACCACCTCATATAAGCGGGAAGGATCCTTGCCTCCTTGTCCTTGTCTTTGTTCTTCAACTACACCTCCTCTCACTTAGCTGGTTTGGCATGTGGGGTTCCATCCTTTTCCAAAGAATATGCTTCCTGTTCGTTGTTGATCGTACCCCTCTTGATTGATCTCTTCAACTTGTCAATGGATTCCTCAAGCTTCGTCATCTTCGTTCCAACCTTTATGATTAGGTTTCTGCCCATTTCTTCCAAATTCGCCATAATACTGGACTCCATCGCCGAAATGCGGGCCTGTTGCTGCGTACCCTTACCTAAAGCTTCTGGCTCTTACGGAGATCCTCCTTTTGCCTTTGGCCGTTCAGCTGCAGTCGCTTTAATGTCCAGGACGATATCATCGAAGAACTTGACCAGCTCATCGTGATGGTAGGTAGCACGCCATGCCACACGTTTGGCCTCCTCCCGCGCATCCGGGAGTAGGATTGGCCACACGGCGTCAACGTCATCGAAGTTGTGGTGAACCTCGTTCGCCTCCTGCAGACGGATTTGTATGGCTTCGTAGTCAAGGTTGGCATCTTTGATCCCGTACCTTAGGCACCTCAGATAGGCATCCGAGTCGATCGCGGTAGCGCATTGGTAGGCAACTGGAGCTAAGGCTTCATACACCCACACCTACATCAACGGATGCCAATGCCAAAATTCAATGGATGGCCAGTAAGAAATTGAAGGATGGCCAGTATGAATTCAATAAATGGCCAATAAAAAATTAAAGGATGGCCAGTGACTTTACATACCTGGAACGAGAGGGGGAACCCGAACAAAACGTAGCCCGTACGCTGTGAATTTGTGTTGATCCCATACGCCAACTTTCTCTCTATTGCACCGTCAAGAAACTCGTGGGTACGCTCGTAGCACACCCGACCCCACGTGTATGCCAAGAACCATCCAAAATCCGATACAAGATTAACAACCCACGGATGAAGATAGTTTCGTGGTTCCTTCTCGAAAAGCACGCCCTCCACCAACATTAATAGGGCGAACTTAAACATTCGAGTTGGCGAGCGCTCCACTTTCATGGCCACCTGGAACCTTATTTCGAACTCTGACATTTTCAGCTTGTCCACGCTAAAGAAATCCTGCACTGCGGACTTGTCGACCTCATCATCTTCAGGATAGTCAACGTAGTTGCAGTTGAGGCCAGTGACAATCGCAAACTCCACAATGGAGAACCTGACAATAGCACCCTCGATCTTGTACTAGGTCTCGTATTTCTTTTTCATCTTCAGCTTTCGTTGAAGGATATAGTGGACGAGTTGGGTCGAGAACTAAAGTCGTGTGCCCAATCTCGCTACTCAGCCCATCGAGCTATCCAGAAGGCGGTTCCAGTGGCCTTTAGTCAAGTGCTCGTCCACGTTCACTAGAAGTTGTGGCTTTGAGTATTGGTTGCATCTCCCTTTGAAATGTTTTATCTTCTTCTACAACATAAAAAACCTGGATAACTTCAACATGTGAGCAACGTTGAACAACAATATCAACTTCCATTGCTTGAAAATAATCACATCGCACCGCTCCAGATGTTTGCGTTAGACGAGCCCTCGATGCACTAGAATGAACCATTTTGTTTGATTATATATCCTGCAGTGTGGGAGACCATACGTCAGAAAAGTGCAAAACACCACCATAGTGAAATTGCATGTACCCCAATCTAAAATTCCCTTTACATCAGTCCCAATTACATGTCAACATTCACATTCTACCTGACAGGTATTGTATATGACTTGTTACCAGAATATTCATACATGACAACAAATGATTCAAGTAGCTTTATACATGACAGCAACCAATGGTTCCACTTAATCAAATGCACAAAATGGTTCCAGTTAAACATGACAGAAACAAGGGTTCCGCTTAATCAGCCAAGCATTTTCCATTTCTACATGACAGAAACATATTTAAACATGTCACCTGTAAATTGATACATGACAGCAACCAAAATTTCTGGTGATTTCATATCAATATTCAACACGATTTTCAACCTATACAAATCCAATTTTAAACTATTCATATCAATATTGAATGCACCGAATAAGCACTTATCCAACTCACCAGTTTTCATTTGTAATTGACAGCAAGAAATGTAACCATGTTCACATCAACTTCCAACCCTATACATTTAAAATTTCACGCGATTCTCAACATATTCATATCTAATATTTCCCCTAACCATTTCTTATATTTCTCTGAATACTGATATCAATATTCAGTTCCCCTGGCAATTTTTAACCTAGGCATATGATAACTCACCATTTCTTATATTTCCCCTAACCCTATTTCTAACCCTTCCAACCACCTATTTTTTTCTTGTCTCTTGTTCCTTTATACATGACAGAAGGGAAATTGCATATGTTACCTGCTGGTTTTCCATTCCACACTTTCATTTCGCCATTTTCACTCAACATCTTTCAGTCTCAATCAGTTCCCATGCCCAATTTCCGCCTATTCATCTCAAATTAGCCATTACGAACCCCTCCCTTCCCCCAAGTTGTACATTGCACAATTCTACATCCCCTAATTTCGCCCAATGCCCAACAGAAATGAGGTTCCCCCTTGTACATTGCACAGTTCCATAAAGCATTAAAGGTAGCAGTTACTTACTTCAATCTGCAATTACCCTAGCGTCTCTTTGGGACCTTCTGAACTGGAGGTTGTTCTTTTTCTTTCTTCTCTGTCCAAGTCACCCCCTCTTTCTGTCTGTGTCTCTTCTTCTTCTTCCCTCTTTCTATGTCTCTTCTTCTTGTTCGATTTCTCCCTTGTCGTTGTCGCTGGCCTCCCTCTTGCACTTTCTTTCTCCTTTATGTCGAACCGCCTCTCCCTATCCCTCCCATTTAAGAAGCCATCCGTGTGACAGTTTGATAGGACGTTTTTTTTCAAACTATCCTCATCTCTCTTTCTCTCTCCCCATAACTGACACCATCTTCTCTCTCCTCTTTAATTACCCGGTCAGCCTCTACTCTTTACCGGGTGAGTGAGCAATTTTTTTAAAGTGGAGTGTTACCCTTTGCAAATATGTGGGTCGGCCTGTTAGTCCAGCAAAGAAATTCAGATAGGGTGCTAGACACTGCAATTCCCTCATGAAATAAGCAACATCAATTGCCATATCAAAGGGGCCAGAGATTACAACAGAGAAGAGAGGATGTCAATCAAAACCTTGTGCTTGTGTGCGCGGCTCTTCTGTAACTCCGAGGAGGAGGAAATCGCTGACTGAGAAGCCAACAAAGGTCCAGAATTCGAAGTCCTCGAGGTCGCCCGAGGTTGTGGCCGTCGAGGAAGAACGAGGGAGGAAAACAAGGAGAACGGAGAGTGGGTACAAACAACTATTTTTTTTTTATGGGTATAATGCGACCAATTTATTTTGGATGAGATATAATTACCTAATTAGATTTTATTAAAGGGATATTTGAGCAAATTTCTCTTTTTTTTAGGCATTTCTTATACAAACTTTTTTTTTCTCAATTTTCTAGCTTTCATGCCAACGTGCTCATAAAAGGTGTAAATAAGTTACATATCTACTTATATGACTTCAAATTAAGTCACATGTACGTACAATTATAATGTTTTTATTATGTGTTATCTTATATATATATTCTTTTTGTTTTTCATCCTAATGTCAATAATTATATATGTATTACTAATTATGTTAGGCGGTATGTTCGTATCTCCCCCATTTTATTAATCCATATTACTTTACTTATTAAATCACTTTTATCTTTTTTTTTACGTTCACAAACATTCATGCTATATATGCATATTTAATCAATGTTTTTTAAAGGGAAAATTGCAGAAAATCACCCTTTAAATAGGGTGTTTTGCGAGAAATCACCCCTTAAAACTAAAATTTCATAAAATAACCCGTTAAAACCATTTTCTTTGCAAAGTCACACCCATCACCAAATTTCCGTTAATTGAATATTAAAGTGCGTGAAAAGTCAATGATATCTCTTATTATTATTATTATTATTATTATTATTATTATTATTATTATTATTATTATTATTATTATTATTTTACCCCATCCAATCGGTATTAATTAATTTTTACCTTTTTAACATGTTTTTCAAAAGTAAAAACTTTATAAAATATCATTTTATATAATTTCATACTTATTAGTAAAAACACTCTATAAAACGTAGATATCATTGATGTTTTATAAATTTTAAAAAGTGTATATTACTAAAGGGCTACTTGAAGAAAATAAATTTTAAAAAAATGATATGTCATATATTTTTTATTATTCTTAAAATATGTTCACTATTCCATACACATTTTTTAAATAATAAAAACTATATGAAGCATTTTTTTTTATTTTTTTTCTTCAAGTAGCCCTTTAGTAATACACATTTTTTTCAATGTATAAAACATAAATTACACATCAATTTTTATAGAATTTTTTTGAAGTATGAAATTATTTTTGGCGAAACTAATTAAAATAACCCAACCTTTAAGGGGGTGTTAAAAATATATCTCAATCTTTCAAATGTAAGATAAATATCCCGACCTTTATAAGTGATGGTAATATAATATCCCAATGATTTCTCTCTAATAAAATTCTTATTTTTTGTATTATACTAATAATCATGTATTTTCAATTCAAATAAAACATACTGTATAAAATTAAATTAGACGAGTTTAAAAGTTTATTTAATAAATTTTCATAGTTTTAGATTTAATTTTTACCTACCATTTTATATCTATTTTTAAATCAATATCTATAACAAGCCAAATAAAAAAAATGTAAAGCAAAATAACATATTTTCGATTAGTAAATGATTAGCTAGTGTTTTATCTTATCAAAACGGATGAATATTTTGCCAATTATAAATTTTATGTTACTACGAAATTGAAATGAAAATTTAATTATTTAGATTATTTAATGGTGTTCATTTATATATAAGAAGTAAATTATTATTATTAAAAAAATATATAAAAGAATGTAATTTTTTTATTTTTTTTAAATCCAAAATAAAAAAATTAAGATAAACTTAAAAACCAATCTAATTTAATCTAATAAACTTGAATGATATTTTACACAATCAAGATATTGAAAATTATATTTTAAATATTTACTTGTTTTATTATATTTGTTTTGATTAAATTTCATTATAATCTATAAAAACGTATTAAATTGAATGATTTTTTTTGTTACAAAAGAGACTTTAATTTTTTTTAATTATCATGACAATTTAGACTATATTTGTAAGCATTTTTGTGGGGGAGAAAATTTTCGGATATTATATTACCATCCCTTAAAAAGGTCGGGATATTTATCTTACATTTGAAAGGTAGGGATATATTTTTAACACCCCCTTAATGGTTGGGTTATTTTAATTAGTTTCGCCATTATTTTTTATAAAAATAATATTTTTTGATATTTTATAGAGCTTTTTACTTTTGAAAAATATGTCAAAAGTTAAATATCAACTAATACCAATTGAAATGAGAAAACTAATAATAAAAATAAGGGATATAATTGAATTTATACACACTTTATTCAATTAACTAAAATTGGGTGATAGGTGTGACTTTGCTAAGAAAATGAGTTTAAAGGGTGGTTTTCTGCAATTTTAGTTTTAAGGGGTGATTTTCATAAAACATCTATTTAAAGAGTGGTTTTCTACAATTTTGCCTTTTTAAAATAAGTATATGTTAATATAGTATGTAGATATATAAAAATAATGGGAAAATATCATGAATATATAGTCGAAAAATGCCTTTTAAGATGCAGGCATTACACTAGCTAGTAAATATTTTTATTATATTCTATTCGTATTCCGAGTATGGTTTCTAAGAGTGTTTTTCGCTCACATCTTTTTTTACTCAATCCTTCGGGATTATCGGTGTCTCAAGAGTCGTGTTTTAAAATGTTGAGCCTACACAAAATATTCTTAATAATCACATTTGAGTTTAGATTCATACCATACCATGGTCATTGAGTTTGAGTCCAGAGAAGTCCCAGTTTTCAAGCCGCCATTTGCTAGTTCTTGCGAATTAACCGTCATTTATTTGGATGGCTAGTGTTCTTCATCCGGATGCCACACCAGTTTTCACAGGTTTAGGTCGAGTCTCATAAGAGAAGATAAGAGAAGTTGACAAGACATTTAAATTATTTTTCCATTGTATTTAAATCTTAAATTCTTAGATATAATTTATAGGAGTTTTATTGTTTTATTTTATTTAAAAGTCTTCCACTGTATTATTCTCAATTTATAATTAAATCTTCAATTTTAGATGAGAATTTAATACAGAGTTATTATTATACTTCAAGACTTCCGCTATTTAACTGTGTTTTATTTATGTCAATTATCTGTCATCATCTTATTTATTTGGGGAAGCATGGTTGCATGTACATATAAGCCTAAGGTGGTTACAATGACTAAAAACACATAATGAGAACATATGCATGGTTTTAAAAATGGCCAAATAAAGCACAGTAGAGGAGTTCCATTATTAAATACCAAGTGGCCCAAGGTCATTTTCTTTGGGCTCAAGTGGCCCGACCAAAAAAAATAAAATAAAATAAAATAAAATAAAATAAAATAATAAAAAATAAAAATAAAAATAAAAATAAAAATAAAAATATATATTCTATTAAATCCGGATTCCTCTTGCGCTCTTCGCCCTCTCGCGGTCGTGCTTCATTTTCTCGGGTTGGTTGGAGTTCTGTTTGTTGGTTCGTGGTTAGTTTCGGTTGAGGAGCAGTTCTGCGGCCCTGGTTGATCGAAGTGATCGTGTTGGTGGTGTTCGTGGTCTCAGAAGATCCTTCATCTAGGTGGAGGGAACGTCGTGTGATCCACACTTCCCCAGGAGTCGTCTTTGCCCTACGTGGATTTCTGCTTTCCGTCTTTCCGGCGGCGAGACATCGTGTCAGCTGTGCTGTCCCATGCGCTCGCTATCCACTTCACCACGCCGGGTCTCCATATTCTCGTTGTTATGTCCGCTTGTTTGCTTAGGGTTTGGGATTTCCGGGTTTTTTAGTGTGTTTCTTTTGTTGTATTTCTTTTGCTATGTTGTATGTTTAGACGGCTTGCCGTCTGCCGACTTTGTCGGCCTCTCGAGATCCGGGCATGTCCGGCCTCGAATTATTTCCTTATCAAAAAAAAATTATTAAATACAAAGTACGTACAAAACTCTCAAAAAAAAAAGAGATACGTACCGATATACAAGATTAGAAAAAAGTATGTAGGTAGCTCGATCACTTGCTATGGATGTTAATTTTGAGGATGTAACCACCAATATTCATTTCAATCTCCCAAGGACAACTCCATATGGCATTGATGTCATTGATGATTGCAAAACAATCACCTTTAACCTCGTGTAAAGACTCGGAATTTTAAGATATTATTTTATAAATTAAGAAATAATTTTGATTTAATTGGGATTTGAATTCTAAGAATTCGGAAAATTTTGAATAATTCCGTCCTCGAGCAAACGATTCGTTTGAATTCTTTCGACCAAATTCCGACATTAATTTGTTATTTAATTCAAAGATGAATTCATTTCGCTCTATTATTTTAAGGCTTAGAAATATTTTCGGGTTTCATTATCGAATTCGGATTCAAAAGTTTATTTTAAATTGATTTTAATTGAGTTGGGTTAAGGTCGGAAAGTGGGTTTCGGAATTTATTTACGGGTATTAAATTTGACTTTCTTTTACCCAATTCAACACTCAACTCACACACCCACTCCCTCCTACCTTACCCTGCAGCCGAGACACCCCTCCCTCACCTCACCATTCACTTCACCATCATTACCATTCCTTCATCTTTCCTTTCATTCTCCATCCACCTCGCCCCTCTGGTTCTTGCATTCCATGTGCTCGATACCACCACACACCCTCTCGAGCTCCCTCTGTTTTCCAGAAATCGAGCCGAGCAAGTCGATGCCAAGCTCCGAGCGACAGCAGCCACCTCCTCTCCTCCGATGTCCAAGCCGCCAGTGGATCATCATCAATGCCGCCGGCTCTGTTTCCTCCGACGGAAGCCACCGCACCCTCCAACGCCATTGGAGGCTTCTCCCCACCACAACTGGCCGCCAAGGAGCCCTCGACGCCACCTTCTGAAGCACCTGCGATCGCGAATCGAGCCTCCAAATGAGCCCGACGAAGTCAATCGAGTCGACCTCCCTCGGTGAGCATTCCTCCTTCCAGTGTCGTTCTTTCCTGATCTTAACCACCTCGTCACCTTGTATTCTTGACCCGGAGGAGATGTGTGGAGAGCGGGGTTGAACGTGAGCGAGAGCGAGAGCGAGCGAGATTGCGAGCGGAGGGAGCTCGAGAACGAGGACCGGAGAGGTCGGGAACAAGCGGGGGAGTGAGCCGGATGGGCGAGCAAGGGCGGGGACGAGTGGGTGCGAGCGAGAACAGAGCGGGGGGGAGGGGGAGAGTTGTTCGAGCGTGAAGGCAGGCGCTGTTGTTGCAGGAGGCTGATATGTCGAGTAATTACAAATATAAAGATGTAAATAAATGTAATCCAACTCCTGGTCTAAGAAAATAATTACAAGACTTCCTCCCGTTGTAGTGGAAGGGTAGTCAGGATCGATACACGAGGAGGCGTGTCAGCGGGATCCTAGTAGCGTTGGAAATCTCACGTCTGCGTCGACCAGTAGCCTCGATTTCGACCTTGGGCCTCGATGTCGACCTTGGCTGTCGATGTTCTCCACAACAGAAGACCTGCAGAGACAAAAAACAAGTGGTCGATATCGACTGGTGGGGGTCGATATCGATGCTTGCAGAAGTTTCCCAGGAGTCTCGAGATCGACTCAGAAAACCGTCGATCTATCAGTTTTGGTCGATATCGACCTCTGCTATCGATATCGATGTCTCCCTGCAGTGGGTTAGTTCTTTGTCGGCAAAGAAAAGGCCGAAGAATTAAGGATGGAGAGAGAAGCAATGAACAGAAATAACAGTGGGTTTTGGTGTGTATAAACTATGTAAAAAGGCAACTCTTAGGATTAGGGTTTACCACAACGTTAACCAATGCATGCGATGAGATAAATAAGACGGACAATTGCGCTATTTCACCCGAGGGACAAGCTTTCGCCGTACACCAACTCTTAGGATTACTTTTTCAAATAAACCTAATTGTCTCTACTAATTTTATGTCTATAACTCAAGTTGTTAGCATGAATCCCTTTTCTTTCGATTAGGACTAAACATAGAATTGTAGGAGGAGAGATAGACACAACGATATCAACATCAAATACTTTCCTCAAGCGCGCATGGCTAACGTCGGGCTCACCCCGACCCTAAGAGCTTTGGGGAACTACTCGCTTCTCATCATGGAGCTCATCATTGTTTGAAATGAAGAAACTTGCATTAAAATAAACTTCGAAGCTTTACAACTCAACGTCAACTTTCGCAAACGTCAAACCCTAAAACTTCTCTCTAACTCTAACTCTATTGTCTATGTCTTGTTAATTGATTGTATGAAAAATTATCTAACAAATCAGCCCCAGGGCTTTATTTATAGGCTACTAATCCTCGCTATCCAAGGATTGTAACTCCTATCTAAACAAATAACTCTATCCGAACAATTAGGATAGGTCTTTTATTTTGATAAAACTTAAATAACTTAAAGGTAAAAGATGAATAAAACTTCAGCTGTCCTCTATCTCTGAAAGTATGAGATAATCCCGTGCCTCCTTGAAGATATAGTGCCAATCCGCATTCGAAATTGAGTCTATCTTCTGTCGAGATAAGGGGTCGATATCGACACCAGAGGTCGATATCGAGGTCTCTGTTCCTGCTCGACTTGTTCAGCTCTGGTCGATTTCTATGTTGAGGTCGATATGGGGGTCGATATCGACACTGGGGGTCGATATCTGGGTCTAAGGTCGATATCTAGGTATAGGGTCGATATCTACCTCTTCTCAGCTTTACTTGATGTCTATGTTGAGGTCGATATCTATGTTGAAGGTCGATATCTACCCCAGAGGTCGATATCTGGGTCTAGGGTCGATATCTACCTCTGCTCAGCTTCACTTGGCTTCTCCGTTTTGACTCCGTTTTCGCTCGAATTCCTGCATGGTTAGCTCAAAACTTGTGCAAACTCTATTTCTTGTATTTTAGCCCATTCTTACACAAGTTTATATATTTTTGAACCTTTTCTTTGGAAATTGAATGAAATAAGGAGTCGAAAGATGCAATAAACAAAGGTACAATTATGTACATCAAAAAACCCCATACTTAGACTTGCTTGCCCTCAAGCAATAACCAAGCAATAACCAACACCTACAACACACCCTTCAAGTCTTCGCCTTTGTCAAAAGCAACATCATAAGTAGTAGCAAAGCAAAGCAAGTGAATTTAACGTCATAGCACATATTTTGGTGATCCATAGGCATATGCAATTTTAATCCAACCTCACAGGGATAATGTGTTTGCACTCAACTCTCATGTGTTTAGGCTATGAAGATCAACTCTCAACTCAATTCCATATACAATCTCATAAACATTGTAATTTATAATAATCCACTTCGCAACCAATTATGAAAATGCAATAAGAATCATCAGGAGGACTTTCGCTCAATGGAAGACTTCATAGAAGACTCCATTCGGCGGGGTTGTAATGGGGCTTGGTATGAAATAAAAGGTATGGAATTATTTGGCTATGTGGTGCTTTTATAATTTGGGAATCAAGACTCCTAAATCTCAACACTTGCAATACCCAAACCATAACTCTTCATAATATGCTCTAAAGATCCGTTCCATCAACACTTCTTCCAAGTTCTAATATACCTCTAAAAAATATAACATTTGTATGAATAAAAGACTTAAGGATTTTGGCTTATGCACTACATATAGATATCTTTTTCGGATTTTTTTTTTCGGAAATAATACTATAGCTGTGTGCATTTATATGGTGAGCCAAAAAATCCTTTTACAAAATATGACAAAATGTAAATATGTACCATCCTATAATTTCCTTGCTCAAAACTAGACATTATGCTCTTTTCTTTCCACAAGGCATTAGTCCACCCAATCTAAGTCTTAATTCTCAAATGGGGGTCAGGCTCAATTCGGCTAGGGATAATTTTGTGGAGTTTGCAATTTCAGGCTCAGGCTAATGTTCTGGCTTCAAGCAGGGATAATGCAGGGTAGGTAAAGAGAGGATAAAAATGGCTTAAAAGATGCCTCCATCACTTAATTCTATTAAACATAATCATATATATGCATTGGTTTTGAATAACTATCACAAGGATGCATAGGAAGAGTAAATTCACTCAAGAAAGCGGAGGGATTTTTGATGTTCTCCCTATAGGTCAAAATTTCTCACAAGGACAATTTTTTGTTGGATTTGCTTTCTAGCCTAGGATCATATGTGCTCAATTTCATCACAAGTTCACAATCTACATAAAAAATTTTAAAGACTTAGGCTAAACCATCCAAATATGCCATAGGGTTTACATGATCAAGTTAGCTATTGAGTTTTCATCATAGGACATCTAAGTAGGGTTAAATAAACATGCATTTTTTTTTTGTATTTTTGACATTTTTCTATTTTTTTGGATTTTTGACATTTTATAAAAGTAAAACTTAAGAACAATAATTTAAACATGAATGCAATGCGAAGAAGAAACCAAGTTATGACCATAAGACATGTCTTTCCCCTACCCCATACTTAAAATATACAGTGTCCTCACTGTATTAAAAAGAAAAACAAGGGTAGAGAGAGACTTACAGTGCAACCTGCAGATTCAGGTCGATTTCAGGTTTGGTCGATGCCAGAAGTCGATATCTAGGTCAGTGGTCGATGTCGACTGCATCTGTCGAAGTCGGGGAAGAAGATGAAGACAAGGGCTGCCTGATTGGGGTCGATATCGAGTATTAGGGTCGATATCGACCTCTCTTTTTCGCTCCTGAGTCCTCGATGTCGACTCCAGGAGATGGCTTGACCCTGGGGGGTCGATTTCGACTGCCTCTGCAGAAGCTTCTTTTCCTCTTCGTCGTTCCTTTTGCTTGATAACCTGAAATCTTTATTAGGAATATAGATAAAGCACAAATTATCTCAGTTTTAAAAGTTTCAAACAGCCAAAACTTAAGTCCTAAAAACCATCCATGCGAAATTTAAATGTTTTATGTACATGCTCTAGATTTTTGAGTCGCTAGGCCGACTTCTCCGTCAATTCTTCATGACCCTTTTATGTAGGGACCCTTCGAGCGTGAGCCTTCTCCTGGATCATCTAGGTCCTTTTGGTAGCATCTAAGTTCGGCGATCAAGGCTTCTTCATCATTAGGTTCTTCTTTGGGTGCTTTTCTTCTCTTTCTTGACCTAACTTTAGCAATATAGGCAAACCATGGAGCTTTGACCCTCTCTTTAGTAGATTTATCAATAATTGGCTTAATTGATTCATCAATAAGGGACAGAGGAGGGTTAGGGGTCATACCTGGGCTTACCTGTTTGGGCCCGAAACAGAAATCTTCGGGCTGAGGGGTGGTCGATTTCGACCAAGGAGGGTCGATTTCGAGTGCTGTGGTCGATATCGACATGTGGGGGTCGACATCGACCGTTGTGACCCCATACTTAAGCTCCTGGCAGTGATCTGGCATACTCGATTTCGACCAAGGGGGGTCGATTTCGATGCTTTTAGTCGATATCGACTGGTTCCAGTCGATGTCGACCCTGCTTGCTGTTTCCGTCCTCGCCAACAAGAATTTTCTAAGCTTTTCTTTGGCCGGCGAGAGGACTACTTGCTCCAGGTGCTTTGTTTCGCTCATGGTTGGGTTGAAAGAGAATTCTATCACTTCGTTCCCTATAGTAAAGGTTAGTAACCCTCGACGTACATTGATATTGGCATCTGCAGTAGCTAAGAAAGGCCTACCAAGTATAATAGGCACTACAAGATCTTCAGGCATCTCCAATACAATGAAATCGGTAGGTACAAAGAACTTACCTACCTTTACCGGAACGTCATCAACTATACCCGTGGGTCTGAAGAATGAGTTGTCAGCCATATAAAGCTTCATGTCCACAGGTTCAAGGGCACCAATGTTCACCTTTTGCCAAATAGAGAGAGGCATGACACTTACACTTGCCCCTAGGTCACATAGGGCTTTATAGCGATGTTGGCCAATTCCCACGGTGATTGCGAACTTCCCTGGATCACTCTTCTTCTCAGGGAAGTCCATCTTTGAGCACTCCTCTGCGATCTCTGCCATGGATCTCTTCTTGCTCAGGATGTCTTTGAGGAATCGCACATAGGCGGGCATCTCACTTAGGGCTTCTGTTAGAGGGATAGTGATGTTGAGTCCTTGAAGAATCTTTATGAAGCGCCTAAACTTACCTTTGGTGGGATCCTCCAATGCTTTGGAAGGGAATGGCAACGTCTTCTTTGGTGGAGGGGCCAAAACGGTGGTCGGAGGGGCCTGTTGGACATCGACATCGACTGGAATGTGGTCGATATCGACTGGGATGGTCGATTTCGACCTCTGTTGAGGCTCTGATGGCTCTGCAGTGTCACCGACATCGACCAGGGGGTCGACATGGTGGTCGATATCGACCTCTGGGTCGACATCGACTGGTCTGTCGACGTCGACTGGGTCTATTGCTTTCTCCTCCGTATCCGTCCGTGGCTTTTGTACTTTGGTGCCACTCCTTAATTGTATGGCTGCGACATGGCCCGTCCCGGATTGTCCCTTAGGATTTGTGGTGGGTTGCCCAGGGAGTGTTCCGGACGGCCTAGGGATTTGTGCCGCCAATTGACCCAGTTGGGTCTCTACGTTCTTCTTCCAAATATCCATCTCCCCAATCCTTGTGGTAAGGTGATTGAGTTGAGAGTGGATAGCATTGTTGGATTGATCGTTCTTGGCTTGGTTCCGCCTTATCTCGTCCAACACAAGTTGAAGATCATCCTTCTTTTGGTCTCTCTCTGGGTGCCTAGGAGCTCTATAAGGCAGAGGGTCCCTAGGGTTAACCGGGTTCCTTTGTGGTTGATGGAACCTTTGGTCTCCCCAATATTGGTTGTTGGGACCCCTCATGTAGCGCGGCTCTTGGTGAGTCTCCGCTAGGTGTACTTGTTCGGCATGTGGGCACTCGATGGTGGTGTGTCGCTGCGATCCGCATTCGATGCAATCTTGGTTCGCTGAAAGGAACCTCACTTGCTTTTGGAGCTTTCTAAGTTGATCTCTGTGGAATTGCTCCTTCACATCCGGATCGATTATGTTAGAGGGTTCGTACAATGGCATAGATGGGGCAGGCCTCGACAATGATGGTGCGTCGGAAGCCTCAGGAGTCCCATATGTATTGTCAAATTCCACCAACCTTTCAATGGTTTCCCAAGCCTCTTGAGGAGCGAGTTCAAGGTAGCCATAGGCGGTGTATGTGTTGATTCTCTCCTTGGTGGCAGCGTCAAGAGCATTGTATATGATCTCCTGAATGACGTACGGTTGTTGGCCATGCGTCGGGCATGATCGTAGGAGGTCCTTAAACCTCTCCCAAACAGTTGCCAGAGCCTCACCAGGCTTTTGTTTGAAAGCCGTGATTTTCTGTCGGATCAACGCCGTCTTAGAAGGAGGAAAGAACTTGTTGAGAAACGCGTCCTTGACTTCATTCCATGTGCGGAGTGATCTTGGGGCTAAGCTTTCCAACCACTGCAATGCTTTACCTGTAAGAGACCATCGAAAGGCTTTTAGTTGGACATACTCAAGACTTCGTCCATCAGCAATAGTATCACAAAGGTCTAAGAAGGTAGAAATATGTGCCATAGGGCATTCGTTAGGTTTTCCTTCATATTGGTGCCTTCTAATCTCAGTGAAGAAGTTAGGTTTTATTTCAAAATTAGAGGCAGGGATAAGAATTGCCGATTCAGGCACTGTGAGAGCGGGGTGCATATATTGCTTGGCATTCCTAGGGAGGGCATTGATTTGGGCTTCTATTTGCCTTCGGCCTTCCTCCTCCCTATCCGCACGCTCCTTAAGTGCCGCCTCTCTAGTCGTTAAGTCCTCAACCTGCTTCCTTAGCTGTTCAATAAGTTCTGCTTGGTTCGCGTTTTCCGCCATGATTCTTTGAGCTTGGGCCCTTAGATGGAAATAACGCTCAGGGTCGTCTACTCCTTCAAATTCAGGTGGGCGATCAGCGCGTCGCATACACCTGCAAGACCAAACTAGAAAAAGACGTGAGATAGACTACTAGGGCGCGATTGATTGCCTCCCCGGCAACGGCGCCAATTTGTTGTTGCAGGAGGCTGATATGTCGAGTAATTACAAATATAAAGATGTAAATAAATGTAATCCAACTCCTGGTCTAAGCAAATAATTACAAGACTTCCTCCCGTTGTAGTGGAAGGGTAGTCAGGATCGATCCACGAGGAGGCGTGTCAGCGGGATCCTAGTAGCGTTGGAAATCTCACGTCTGCGTCGACCAGTAGCCTCGATTTCGACCTTGGGCCTCGATGTCGACCTTGGCTGTCGATGTTCTCTACAACAGAAGACCTGCAAAGACAAAAAACAAGTGGTCGATATCGACTGGTGGGGGTCGATATCGATGCTTGCAGAAGTTTCCCAGGAGTCTCCAGATCGACTCAGAAAACCGTCGATCTATCAGTTTTGGTCGATATCGACCTCTGCTGTCGATATCGATGTTTCCCTGCAGTGGGTTAGTTCTTTGTCGGCAAAGAAAAGGCCGAAGAATTAAGGATGGAGAGAGAAGCAATGAACAGAAATAACAGTGGGTTTTGGTGTGTATAAACTATGTAAAAAGGCAACTCTTAGGATTAGGGTTTACCACAACGTTAACCAATGCATGCGATGAGATAAATAAGACGGACAATTGCGCTATTTCACCCGAGGGACAAGCTTTCGCCGTACACCAACTCTTAGGATTACTCTTTCAAATAAACCTAATTGTCTCTACTAATTTTATGTTTATAACTCAAGTTGTTAGCATGAATCCCTTTTCTTTCGATTAGGACTAAACATAGAATTGTAGGAGGAGAGATAGACACAACGATATCAACATCAAATACTTACCTCAAGCGCGCATGGCTAACGTCGGGCTCACCCCGACCCTAAGAGCTTTGGGGAACTACTCGCTTCTCATCATGGAGCTCATCATTGTTTGAAATGAAGAAACTTGCATTAAAATAAACTTCGAAGCTTTACAACTCAACGTCAACTTTCGCAAACGTCAAACCCTAAAACTTCTCTCTAACTCTAACTCTATTGTCTATGTCTTGTTAATTGATTGTATGAAAAATTATCTAACAAATCAGCCCCAGGGCTTTATTTATAGGCTACTAATCCTCGCTATCCAAGGATTGTAACTCCTATCTAAACAAATAACTCTATCCGAACAATTAGGATAGGTCTTTTATTTTGATAAAACTTAAATAACTTAAAGGTAAAAGATGAATAAAACTTCAGCTGTCCTCTATCTCTGAAAGTATGAGATAATCCCGTGCCTCCTTGAAGATATAGTGTCAATCCGCATTCGAAATTGAGTCTATCTTCTGTCGAGATAAGGGGTCGATATCGACACCAGAGGTCGATATCGAGGTCTCTGTTCCTGCTCGACTTGTTCAGCTCTGGTCGATTTCTATGTTGAGGTCGATATGGGGGTCGATATCGACACTGGGGGTCGATATCTGGGTCTAAGGTCGATATCTAGGTCTAAGGTCGATATCTACCTCTTCTCAGCTTTACTTGATGTCTATGTTGAGGTCGATATCTATGTTGAAGGTCGATATCTACCCCAGAGGTCGATATCTGGGTCTAGGGTCGATATCTACCTCTGCTCAGCTTCACTTGGCTTCTCCGTTTTGACTCCGTTTTCGCTCGAATTCCTGCATGGTTAGCTCAAAACTTGTGCAAACTCTATTTCTTGTATTTTAGCCCATTCTTACACAAGTTTATATATTTTTGAACCTTTTCTTTGGAAATTGAATGAAATAAGGAGTCGAAAGATGCAATAAACAAAGGTACAATTATGTACATCAGGCGCGAACAGGGGCGGGAGGTTGAAGACAGGTTCGGTCCGGTTCCCTTTTTCGTTTTTCTTTTTTTTTTCCGGTTCACTTCTCTTTTTTTTTTAAAGTTGGTCCGGTCTGGGTTAGGGCAAATCAGGCGGGCTGGGCTGAGTTTTGGGCTGGTTTTGATCCGGGTTGGGCTCTCTATTTGGGCCTTTTATTTGGTTTCTTCTGGATCGGATTTGATTGTGGTTGAAAGTTTATTAACTTATTTTATACATTATATAATCGTTATATATAAATTATTATTTAATAATTATTTATATAATTTTATTCTATTTTATTTATTAGTTAATTATTTATTTAATTATTATAAGTTATTTAAAATATGATTTAATTGAGGGTTTATTTAATTGATATATATTTATTGTTTTGAGGTTGATAGTGTTATTACAATAGTTTCCTAACTTATTAACTCATTATTAATTATTATTTATTAAATTATTTAAGTATATATTCTGATTTATCTAGATGTTTTATTTAATCTTAATTGTAAGGAATTTACTTATGTGAATAATCTTTTTGATAACTATTTTCATTTAAAAAGTTAGTTTTGAATTATTTAGATTGTTTGGAAAATATTTCCAAGTGTCGGAAATTTATTAGGATAATGTTTTGGACTAAAATATATCGGGATTATTTTAAAAGAATTGTATGTTTATTGAGTTGTTTATGAGAGGTGATTTTGAGACAAGATACGAGATGATGATGGTATGAATAAGATGTGATGATGAGAATATGCCCAAGTTGTGGAATCGAGATGAGGAATTGAATTGAGACATTAATGTTGATGATGATGGGATGATTAACTTATATATTTTTTATGTGAATCTTATGTGTGTTATTTGATATGCTTTGTGTAAGTTAGACTTAGACTTAATTATTATGTTACTTATCTTCTAGGTGATCTCTAATCAGTCTGGCTTTGTTTGATTACTGTATTGCTTGGATTCTGCACTTCTCCAGGTAAGTTCCTTGAACTTACTCTTGATGGGCGCTTTATGCACTGGATGTTATATAGTAGGCTAGTGTTCATGCACCATACGACTTAGAATCATGCTTAGGATCTAAAACGGAAACCATATGTCTTGCTATATGTCTTTGCTAGAAAACGGTCGTTATAGGTGTTTATTGGTTGGGACCTTTTTCTTTATTCTTGTCATCCTAGTTGGCACTTATATAGAAAGTTGCTTGCACTTGATGATGCGGTAGGCTTTTGGTATAGAAAGTTGCTTGCACTCGATGATGCGGTAGGCTTTCTAGTAAGTGCATTAGGACTCTTAGAGCCTTAGGCCTTATATAAGTGTCATTGCTTGCCTTCCTTTCATAGTTAGTAGGCTCATTGCGTGGGGTTGGCCTGCACCGTAGGGTGAGGTAGCTCCTTTGATGGTGAGTTTCTATAGGATTTCTTAGGAGCCTAGAGGGACATGCTATTTGGCATTTCTTGTAATTGGCGCGCTTCTTTATTTATTTTTGCATTTACTTATCCGCATGCTTATCTGTTTAAATTCCATTTTGCATTACGCATTTCATCTTAGGAATAGGATGCTTATTATATGCCTCTCAGAGTGTTTACACACGTGCAGGAGTGACCCGATGATTGACCCAGATCCCCTTCTTTTTTTTAGATTCAGGTAACCGTTAGCCGCTATTTTAGCTCATATGGATGCTTGGCGGGTTCAGATTTTTTGCATCGTTTTGACCCGGCTAGGTCGTGGCACTCTTTTGGATTGTATTTTGATTTAAACCTTGCTTCTTTTTATTACGAAAACTTGTGACTCGTACTCGAGTTGTAAGATCTAGTTAGAAGGTAACCTTGCCTTCTTTAAAGTAACTCGGATAATTAGATTTTCTTTCCTAGGCCCAAGGGAGGGCAAATAGGGGAAAGAAGATCCTTATTTTCTGGGTCGTTACACCTCGATCCTAAAAATACCCAATTGGTGAGCAGCCAGAAGCCCAGAATGGAGGGCAAGGGCTTCGACCTTCACCGCCAACATCTCACCGCACAGAGAACCCCTGCAAAAAACGACAGAACTATGGTGATCTCGAATAACTACTCCCGTCGAAGCCTCACCAGAAGAAAGCACAGAAGCATCGAAATTGAATTTGAAACCTCCAGCCACATGCTTTTGCCATCTCAAATTTTTCCTTCTCCTTTGAGTCGGTGGTGTGACATTTTTCTTTTCATCCGTATCTTCCCAAAATTGTCTTTTGGATTCTTCTCATTGTAGTAATTGATGTTTCATGTATTTTTCCTGCTTTTGCCTATTTGCAAACCCCTGATCATTGAAAGTAATCTTATTTCTAATTGTCCATACGCTCCACCAAATAATGGCAAGTTTTGTTTTTTGTGATGTAGATAGCTTTGCGAAAATCTCTATTGTGATTTCTTTCATATTTTTGTCCCTTCTTTGTGTGTTTTGAATTGTCCTTCAAATCTGTTGGTCTATTTTCCAAATGAGTTTCTTTGATGATTGACAGTTTATAAAAATGTGTTCAACATCTTCTTCATTGAGATTACATAGACTGCACGAGAGGGGAACTACAACCCCTTTCCCGTCAAGTCTTTTCTTGGTGGGGATTCCGTCCATGACAAGCTTCCAAAGAAAATTTTAACCTTTGGAAAATAGTCAATGTTCCAAAACCAATGTGTGTGTTGGTCTAGTGTTGTTCGGGTTTTGTAATGCTTTCCAGTGCCAATGTTGTGGTGAACCACCCATTTCTACTAGGTTTCCAATACAATCGATCTTCTATTTCATTTAGCTGGATTTTTCGTGGTTTTTATTTTGTTAATAATATTATCTGGAAGGAAGGCACGAAGATCCTCTAACTTCCAATGTTTATCTGGTCCCATAAAATTTTCAACTTTTTCATTAGGGTCAATTGGATCTGATATTATTTTATAGTCCTTTAATTTGATGCCTTTTATCCATTCATATATCCAGAATCTAATTGTTTTCCCATTTCCAACTTGCCAAGTAAGTTTTGCAGGGAATTCATCTTTTAGTTCCATAAGTTTTCTCCATTGCCAGGAAGATTGTCTTTTTTTGTTAGAGTTCCATAGGAATTCGAATTTAAGGTATTTTTCTTTTATAATTTTAACCCAAAACTTTTCTGGTTCAGCAAGAATTTTCTAGAGGAGTTTCATTTGTAATGCTTTATTGATGTCTTTTGATTTATTTAGTCTCATTCCTCCACAACATTTAGGTTTACATATTTTTTCCCATCCTATAAGTGGTTTATACGTGTGATCTTTATTCCAAAAGAATCATTTGTTAATTTGGTCCAGTTCCTTGTGGATTCTTGGGGGGAGCATGAAGCTCTGCATGATAAAATTTGGTTTCATTGCGAGGTTTGATTTTATCAAAACTAATCGTCATTGTTGGGATAATCCATTTGCCTTCCCCTTTGTGAGTTGTGCTTTACTTTTGACAATCGTTTCTTCAAAAGTGTCTCTGTTCACCTTACCATTTATAATTGGGCATCCAAGATATTTGTCAAGTATTGCCAGATTCGTGATGTGAAGAATACTTTGAATTGTTTGTTTTTGTTGGGCCGAAACTCCTCACAATATCATCTGCGAAGATTAAGAAAAGTATTCTGGTTCCCTGTCTAGTAATTTCAAAGCCAATCGATTTTCTGAATTCATTGCTTTAAGTTTGTAAAGCTCTCGCTAGGATCTCCACACCTAAAATGAAAAGGTGTGGGGAAATCTAGTCTCCTTGGCGAAGTCCCCTTTTAGGAAGAAACACCTTCGTTGGTCCATCATTGACAATCATACATTCATGGAAGCACGAGAGGATATCATAGAGTAATAGAAGAACACTACCGAACGATAACATGTACGCATGCTAGGATTTATTGTCATGGAAAGCAAGTCGATCACCGAATTCAACATCAATCTCATCGGATAAGTAAAACATTTACGAGGATAGAAAGAGGGAGAGTCACACTATCAAGGACCTAGTTCAAGAGAGAATCGGCAATAATGTAGGCAAGGCATAAATTCGCACAAGTGACAACCAAGGGCCCGACATGTTACTAATGGCTCAATATAACATGTGATACATACATGCAACTAATCATGACGATGCGTAAGAAGTCAACTCACTCACATTCCAACGATACAGAAGCATGAGGAAAATTTAATGATGCATATCACGAGTCTAAGTAATGGGCAATATGATTAGGATACGGGCACGAGTGCAATCAGCACATACTAGGATAAAACATGCATTCATCAAGACTCCATTATACCACATATTCTCCATTCAACTCAAGTAACACACCACAATATAAGTTGCAAGATAATCAACAATAGTTAGTCCGACAAATACAAAATAGATGAGCATGCTATAGATTCTTTTTACAAAAGGAATAATAAGCATCGACACGTCATCACCTAGCATGCTAAGGAGATCATTTATATGCATTCATACAAGGAAGAGCTTATCACACTATCATGGACCTAATCCAGGAGAACAACAATCATGCAGGTTCATATCATAGGGTTCAAGCTTCCGATTAATCATACGATCAATAGGCCAAGTAAACATGCTATAACAACATACAATCATGATAGAGGCAAGACACAACACGAGACTTAAGCAATGTGACCAGCATGGATACAAGATGTCATACAACCACGAATTTACATTTAGGATAATCATCATAACAGGTACTGAGGATTACGTAGCATATGAGGCATGTTGACATGAAATTATAACATGTATCCATCAAGTAAGGGACTCACTCTATCATGATACTAGAACCGAACGATCACACTATCATGAACCTATTTACAGGGAGGACATCAATTATACAACTTCCTAGCATAGGACATATTCATTCGTGCCCCAGTATGAAAATGCAATATACTGAGTAGATCATGTCGGGATGATATGGATATAATAAATGTAGCTCGAACCCATACAATAGTCATTACGAACACCAAAGCACACAAGCACAATTTCACACTAAAGATCAATCTGTAGGTCAAGGAGTAGTACCACATAGTACCACATAATCATGGACAGAGCAATCAAGATAACCCGATAGAGATCCATAAGGGCAACCATTGACTCTCCCTAACTGACTCATCACCCATCTTTCCCGTGAGACTCGGATACGTTTTTTTATGGCAAGAAGACACCGGTTGATCGTCATAAGAATCAAGAAAGACAACATCGGAAACACCTTACTTTCTAACTTGGAATTACGTCGAAAGCCAACTTCCAATACTCTCCCAAGCAACCCTCATATTCAACCATGATTCCCGAAATAATATGTTTACTAACCCGATTTCCCATGGAGGAGACCGATATTCGAATGGAGGACTCGATTGAACTGTCAAAAGGGTTCATAAGGGAAAGGGCGGTTCCACAAAAGATGAGCTTAACCATATAAGAAGAAAAAGGGTACTCCCGCTATCTCATTTCACAGATTGTTCAATATCATTAAATAGTTAGGACATACCAATCAGTCCTTAGCATATCAAGCACTCAACATAGAATCAGTCAATGACAATTATAACGACCTCCTTGGAATCTTCCAGACCCAGCTGTAAAGAACAAGCTAATATTTCACCTACCCATTCCCAACTACATCCGATAGGGATGGTCTAGCGCCTTTTCTACCCTCTCGATCCCGTATTAGTTGGTTCTCCTCTTTTATCATAAGCGAAGTTCATATTTAGTCCAATTGAGTTAGGCATATTAAGTTCATTTTGCCCCTTTAAAACGCTTTCAAATCTTTTGAAATCCATGGGCGGTCTTCCAAAACATACACTCGACCCTTGCGTACCCGAATTGCACAACCTGGCTCTGATACCAACTTTGTAACGACCTAGATATAAATATTCGAGATACGTTTCGAAGGTTGGATACCTTCGTTCGGATAATGCAATTCAGGTACGGGTCGAGGTTTCAAACCACTAAAGATCAATCAGTATTCAAAGCGGGGATTTCGAACCCTAGTCAATCGAAGTCACATAAATTCAATTTAAACGAAAGTAAAGCGGAAGTAAGATTTAGATACAAGAGCCACGACAGAGCCGGGTCAAAGCCAAAACATATATTCTAAAGTCGTATAGCCAAATTAGCGGGGTTAGACAGATTCTTTGCAATCGCCCGGGGGATTTTCCCACGCCATATAGACAGGGAGCAATCATACCTAAAAACAAGTGGTGCGAGCGGGATCAGACCGAGACCCCAAAACACCCTGTCCCGCAAGCAAACATATACATACGCTAATATAAAGATGCTTTGATGCTATGCAGAAATTTAATCACTCTAACATGCTCCTAATTTACAATATGCGGAAAAGAACTGTAAAGGCGCCCAAAGAATGCCAAGTGGCATATCCCTCTCCTACCTTTGCACCCCTTTCCGTTAGTGCAGAGACTGGCTAGTTTGATGCTATAGCATATCATATCTCATCATCATATCATATCTCATCATCATATCATATATCATCATCATATCATATATCATGCTCATGCCTGATGGTGCTGGGTCGTCATATAATATATCATGCTCATGCCCGATGGTGCTGGGCTATCTCATCATCATGCTCATATCGACTCGATAGACTCAGGGCACCCGATGGGGCTGGGCTACCCTATGACCCTAGCAAAGACTCTAGGACTATCACAAATAACGGCCGTTCTGTTCTCAATCACACAAAGTAACCGAATGCTCATTCATAAGTGCAACCTAGGATGATACTACATGGCTTGCTTTAATGCTTATGCAACACCTAGTATGTCATATATTCACAAGCAGGTATTCTCTTTCGAATCTGAGTAAGCCCACAAAGGAACTTACCTGAATAAGCCGAATAGCAGAGAAACAAGGCAGAAGCAGAATCCAAGCAATGAATCACCAATAGTAAGCAATGTCCAATATATCACAATCACCTAATTACATACAAATGCATAAGTCTATCTAATTCACATAAGGCGCCCCTAACTATCATACATATCTTCACATATCTCATTTAAGATTATTCCATCTTATCTCATCACAATTCATATATCATTTCATGTTCATCTCATCTCATCATCTCATTTCCAAAACAATCTCTCAAAGAACTCAACATAGAAACTCAAACAATTCTTTTAAAATCGCTTATCCAAATCCCGACATTAAACATTTAAGCCTTAAAACCCATTTCCCAAAATCATATTATAGAAATTATTCCGGCATGTTTCTTATTTCAAAAACATTATATAAATAAATTCTAATATTAAATCATTAAAATAATCCTATGTTCACAAATCATAATTATAAATCAAAACCAACAATTTACTGTAAAATTCCTAGCTCACATATTTAAATCCTCATAAAATGCATCATATATAAATAATCCAATTAATACTATTTTAAACAATTAAACAATATATAACGATTAATTTCCAGAATTTATAATTATAACCAAATCCCAAAATGATAATAACATTCAAATAATTTAACTCTTACTATCCATATAATCTCAAAACAATAACCATAAATATATTTATAACCCAATATCAAATAATATAACTTTTAAAACCTTTTTAAATATATTAAAATTTCAGAATATGTATATATATATATATTTTTTTCCTAAAATCCGAAATAACAATTAATATAACACACACATATATATATATAAATAACATAACACAATTTATCACATAATATAGCATACCACTACTACTCCAAAACAACAATAAAACCAATAAACCCAACCCAAAAAGAATGGTAAGGAACCCAATTCAACAGCCCAACCTGATGGCCCTAACCCGGATCCGAATCCGGGTCCAAACCCCATACCCATTTCCGATTAAATGAACCGGACCAAATAAAAGAAGAAAAGTGACCGAACCGGCTAAAAATAAAAGAAAGAAAAGAAGACCAACTGGTCCCCTGAACCCGTCCCTAACCTCCGAACAGAGGCTCGGCGTCGCTGAAAACAGAAGAAGAAAAAAAAAAGGGAAGAGCTCAGGCTCTAGTGTTTCGTTCGGCCTCAAATTTCACCCACAAGATCGACTCATTAACCCGACCAAGACCCATACAAAGAGAATCATATGCGAGCAAGGGAGGAGGAGAAAGAGGGAGATTACCGAGCGACTCCGAACACAACTTCAGGGCTTCGATGGTGGATTCCGAGCTCAAAGAGGATGGAGGAAGCTCCGAGGGGCCTGGGATGGATAGAATAGGTCATAAAAGAGGATCTTTACACGGTTTTTAAGTCAGAAAATGGAACAAGAGCAAGACCGACCTAAAAACGGGGAAACAGGGGTGGTGGCTCGCGTTGGCTCCGACGATGGCTCAAGGTGGCTCCTGGGTGATCTCTGGTGACTCCTGGGCATCGGAGATGGTGGAATCGCGCCTACTGTTGCTGCTGGCCACCTTGGGATGGAAGGATGAAGGAGGAGGAAGCTTGAGCCCTCGGCTCCAATGGAAGGGGAGAGGCTGAATTTTTGGTGTAAGAGCTGTTTTGTTGTGGTTTACAGAACATAAAGAGGGAGGGAGAGACAGGAGGTATGTGTGGGTGCAATGCTTGTTTGTGGTTCATAATTAAGAAGGGGTGGGGTAGGAGGCAAACGACAAGGAGAGGAGGCATGGTGTGTGTTGTGAATTGCATATGGGAAGAGGATAAGGAGGGATGGAGGGGACCATTCCATCAGGAATCCGAGAGAGAGAGATAGTAAAAAAAAGGAAAATGAAATTAGGAGAAGAGTGGTCCCGCAACACAAATTTGAAATCCCGACGCTTGTTGAAGGGTTTATTTTCAATCAAATAAATTTATAAGATCGAAACCACGCTATAGTATAGTAGGGTCAAGTTCGTTCGCAGGGAGAAAGTCAGTGACTCAATTCTAGTTACCAAAGAGCAAGAAATAGCAAGAAGAGATGGAAAATTATAGAATTATGGGGGTTTGTGGGCTGCTGGAATTTTTAGGAAAAATCAATAATAATAAAAGTCTAGGGCATATAGATCACCACAACGATAATCATGCAAGCATTGCAATGAATCATATAAAAATCATGTTTTTATCTATTAAATAGGTCAATTTGCATCAACCCTAGCAAAGTAATCAATTTATTTTCACGAATTAATAAACTTTACTAACAATCTTAATTAGGTTATCAAACTTTCATTCAAAACCCTAATTACTATCCAATTCACAATTCAATCTTTCAATTCAATTGCAAAAAGGAATTTCCCCAAATTTTCATTGAGTACTTAAGCATATAAATAGATAAGAACCAATAAATTCACCAATTCATAGCAAAATCGCAAGCATAACTATCGTTGGGATCACCCCAACCCTAGAAAAGGCGACTACTCACGCTCCTAAACGACTGCTGAGAATTCTAACGTAGGCTGAAAATTCGGTATGAAGAAGAGAGAGCTTCTCCAAACCCTAAAAATCCTATATATACTTAGTATCCCATAAACCTAATTAGGAAATAACAAATATATGAATTTTATCTAAATTCTATCTAAGGAAAATAGGTAAAAATAATTAAATCCGGGTAAATAAGCTCCGCTGGGACCTATACCGAAGCGGAAGACCTCGGTACCGACCCCCCCTAGGGTCGGTATGGCCACTGTTGCTCATCTCGTCTTGCTTGTCCAAATCAGGCCTCGGTACCGACCTAGATGGGGTCGGTACAGGGTCGGTACGGCTCGGAAAAATGTTTATATCTCCTTCGTTTGAACTCCGATTGCTTCCGTTCTTTTTCCTATGCGCTCCAAATTCTTTTCCGCTTCTTTTCATAGTTGAAAACATCTCCAAAATCAGCTTCTAAAATTCTGTAAAACTCAAAAAAGCTAGTGAAGACATCTATTTCTCATAAAATATGAAAACACATGCAAAAGACCTTAAACCCAATGCAAAACCCTATGAAAATGACTCAAATTGACATCAAAACATATGGGAAAATATAACTAAACACATGCACATAAAAATACCCCATACTTAAACTTGCTTGTCCTCAAGCAATAACCAAACTATGACCAAAACCCTTAACATGCCTTCGAGTCTTCGCCTTAGTCAAAAGCAACATCAATTTAGCATAGTGTAAATAAGAACAAGCATTGAACCATCATCACATATATTTAGATTACCTTAGGCAAAGCAATTAGAATCCAACCACTCAAGGGGAATAATGTGCTTTCACTCCCTTTCAAATGTGTTTAGGCTTAAAATACATCTCTCAACTCAATCCTTTATAACATTAAGCTACATAGAAATTGCAATTAATATCACCAATCGATTCACCGAGATGTCAAAACATGCATTAACCATCAAGAGGACTTTGGCTCAATGGCCTTCAAAGACGGACTCATTCGGCCGGGTTGTAACTTGGCTTGGTAAGAACATAAAGGTAGGAATTATTTAGGCTATGTGGTGCTAGAAATCCGGGAACCAAAGACTCCTAAATTTCCAACTCAACTCATCCAAACAATTCCATCATATAATAACACTTCCAAACTCATCTAATATGGCACAACTCTTCAATAACCCAAAAATACCCAATATATCTCACATAAAATAAATAAAGATAAATTTGGCTCATGCACAACTTCTCATTTATTCTTTTTTTTTTCTTTTTTTTTTCTCTTTTTTTTTCCGAACTCTCTTTTCTTTTTCGTAATCTCATGTGCATTTATTTAAATATAAGAGCCAAAAATACCTTTTACAATAGATCAAGTGGCGAGAAAATAAAATACCCACCCAAAAATGTGTCCCACACTTAAACCAATCATAGGTCTCTACTCCCCAAATATCAATCTCTACCAATCACTAAGTCCTAATTCCCGGATAAGGAGGTAAGGCTAATCATTAGCTAGGATAGATTTTGTGGAGTTACAAGAATAGGCTATAAGGCTCAAAGTTGTTACAAGCAAAGGAAACATATATAAGGTAGGTAAAAGAGGATTAAAAGTGGCTAATAAAGAGTGCCTCTATCATTTGATTAAATTATGCAATGACTAGCTATCTCATATTGGTTTCAAGACTTAGATATACATCGCAATATCAAGAGGTAATGTATAAGGAGAGTAATACACACATAAAAAAAAAGAAGGGAAAATATAAAGATCAATTCCCAATAGGCCAAGTAACTCACTAGGACATGTTGGATTCCAATCACCTAAATCCTAAAGTCATATATGCTCAATTTCATTTGCAAGTCAAACTTGACATAAAAACATTTTGTCCGACTTAGGCTAAACCATCCGAACTATGCCTTAGGATATTACATGATCAAGCTCAATTATTAGATTTCATCATAGGACATCTAAGTTAGGGTATAAACTCACTAAAACATAAGACTCAAATGAAAATAAATATGCATTTTTTCTTTCTTTTTCGACACCTTTTTTTTTCGGAACTAAAATATGACAAAAGCAAGACTCAAGTGACTAAAATATGACAAAAGACTCAAATGCATAAAAAAAACTTAAACATGAATGCATAACATAATCCAACGAAGGTAAAATGTAACACATAAACATAAATATAATACAAAACACCTAAACATAGTTTCTGAATCCCCCACCCCATACTTAAAAATAGACAGTGTCCCCACTGTCAAAAGAAAAATCAAAGTAAAAGGAAAAAGACTCAGAAACTCATAAAGAAATTCAGAAGCTGCTGAAGACATTCATAAACTCTACGGAGAAGGTGGTGGTGGTAATCGATGATGTGGAAAGAAAGAAGATGCCCAAGCCATGAAGGAATACTGGTGCGTTTCATGCTTGTCCATCCTCTTGTTCAAGCGTGCAAACTCCTCCATAAGAGCACCCTGCCCATTCTGTAGGGCTTCCTGGCCCAGTCTCAGAGATTTAAGCTCATCCATGACGTCAGTAAGGCTAGGAGAATACTGAGGCGCAGATCTGCTCGGGCCAGCCCCGTCAGAAAAGGGACGGCTACTAGGCCTAGTGTCATGATCCATATAGTCGGTGTCGTGCTCTTGCTGCCTATGCTCAGGGTAGGATCCTTGCCCAAAGGATCCAAAACCGTCAAATAAACTAGGTGGAGGCACCACCAAGGCAAAAGTGTTGTCCGGGCGGGGGTATCTCGATGGTCTCTGTCGTCTCAAAGGATCATTCAGAATATTCTCTGGAGTCGGTGAAGGTTCAGAAGCCGAAGTGATAATCCAGTTAGGGACGTACAACAAGTCCATATTCGGCTTGGTAATCTCCACCTCGTGATCATAAAAAACTGACAGAAACTTGTCTCCGTTGCGCTTGATCACGTTAGCTCCAATCAAGTACGCAGTGTCAATCATCAGAATGGGCACAGCCTTGTATCTGGTGAAGTCAACCTCAAGGCGCCTGGCCAACAGCACCACCAGGCCTCCATACCAGATTTCTTCCGTGCGTGCTCTATAGGCCAAGACATGCATAATGAACTCAAACCCCAAGTTCAGGGGTGTCTGCATCTCAAATAGTACTCCTCTCAAACAAGCCACTTCAGTTCTAGTTGGTCTAGATAATTCCTTCTTGGCCCATATAGTGCTACCAAAAATTCTTAAAATAATACGGAAAAGAGGGTTCGCAATGTCCTTACCCTGAAGTGCTCCTCGAGAAGGCCAATAGGGGTTGCCCGTAATTAGAGTCCAAGTCTGAAGGGCCTTGCAGCTGAGATGATTGTATGATGCCCGTGGGTTAGGAAATCCCAGCAATGCATTAAATTGCTGCAAAGTGAAGGAGTGATGAACATTCCCCAGCTGGAATGTAATAGGGCCCACAAAATCTGGACTAGCCATATCGCTTGCCAATGTAGCCGTGAACTCTGCAGTAAGAGCGGGGTAGTGGTGGTGGACATGATCCAGAAGACTAGTGGCGCCTAAGTAAGAGAAGGCCTCCAATAAGTCATCATGTACCCCAAGGCGCTCTCCATCATCAGGGCTATACCATCGGGCCTTCAGATTGCCCTTCTTGTGGAACTCCTTGTAATCCTTCTTCAAACAGGAGTCGGAGATGATGACATTGTCCAACGGAACTGTAGCGGATGACTCCCTAGCCCTCTTGCTACGTTGACGACTGAACATTTTCCTGGATAAGACAAACCAATTGAAAACTAAAATTCTTTCTAGAACAGTGAAACCAAACCAAATCAGCTAAACTCAAAAGAAGCTAACATCTAACCATACAAATTAAGAATGATAATATGCACTAGAAAGACATATAAACACATAAAGCCCGAGTGCATATAAATAGCCAAGCGCAAGAGATACCACCTAAAGAAATAATTGCATATAAGCAATATAAAATAAGCTCCGATGCATATAAAATCACCATCATGCAGAATAGAATGCATTACCCATATATGTAACCATAAGCTCTACATAGACTATATGAATAGGGAAAACAATATAGACAATATAGTCATCATGTAAGGTCACTATATTGCAACACCTAATCATAAAACCATATACTCATGAAGGTAACATAACTAATGCAAAACTCAATATGCACAAACCAACCATGACAACCCCATACTTAAGTTCAAAACAAGTCAAATAAATATACAATAGACATATAACTTGTTTGCAATGTCAAATCATGCAAGGGAATAGATTTTATGCTAGAATAGAAGAAGCTAATCAACCAAAAAGCATAAAAATCAAATCCAAAATCAAAGCCTGAAACGGATCGCAATGAAATTCTAAAATTCAATTAGCGCACAATCCATAAAGAATTTGACATTGCCATGAACATGAAAGTAACTCTAAATCAACCCAACAACGCAACCATGTCATCAATTTCGACCAATTTGGCTTTCGGCAAAAAGCCCCAAATTCCGCTCCTAAATCAAACCCTAGGTCGCAATCTCAACCTAAATCATCAAATCAATCACAATAATTGAAATAAACAAGTTTAGGGTTAGAAATCATACCACAACCAAGTTGAATGAAGAAGAAAAATCGGGATTTCGAAGGTATAACGAGCCAAGAAGGTCGAACAGCAAATTTTGGTGAAGTGGTTCGGTGGGGGCTCGCTTGGGCTCGAACCAGGGTGGTTCAGGGGTCAGGGGGTGCGCCAGGGGATGGGGGTTCGAGCTGGGGTGGTGGTGTGGCCGGAGGTGGGCTGTGGTGGCCGTGGGTGGCGCCGAGAGAGGAGGTGGCTGAGTGCGGGTGCGCAGTGGGAACCGAGGGCTCGGTGTGGGCTGCTGGAGGCTCGAGCCAGGGTGCAGCCGAGCCCGGGGGGTGCGCCACGGAGGGGGGTGTCGAGCGGCGGTGGGGGATTGGCCGGAGATGGCTCGGGCTGGCGGTGGGTGGCGCCGAGAGAGGGAGGGGTCGGGTGTGGGGGCTAGGAGCTCAGGAAGAGAAGAGAGAGGGGAAGAAAAGAAAAAAGAAAGAAAAAGAAAAGAAAAAAAAAAAAAAAGAAAAGAAAAAGGTGAAATAAAAATTAAATTTTTTTTTTTTCGATTTTCTTTTTTTTTTTCTTTTTTTTTCTTTTTTTTTTTCGGGTGGGGGTCGGTACCGAGGGAAGGGGGGTCGGTATGGCCTCGGTATGCCTACTGGAATTTCTCGGATTTCCGAGATTCTCTTACCTGTCCGTCAGGAGGGTCGGTACCGACCCTAGGGGCCTCGGTACGGCCTCGGTACAGCTACTGGAATTTCTCGGTTTTCCGAGATTCACTTACCCGTCCGTCAGGAGGGTCGGTACCGACCCTAGGGGCCTCGGTACGGCCTCGGTACAGCTACTGTTGAGCTTCCTTTTCCGTTTTTCGCCCGTTTTCGCAGTGGTTCCCTCCTAAGACCTGCATGGTTAGTGTAATACGCTCCACCCCAACTGTCCTACCTATCCTAAAATTTAAAAACTAAAAATAAAACTTAGAAAGAAAAAGAAATAAAGCGGGTTGCCTCCCGTAAGCGCTACCTTTAACGTCATTAGCTTGACGTGGTTACCTCATCTTCATTCCAATGTTGTAAGAGCCCAAGTAACTCTTATTTCTTCCTCCAGATCCACTCTATCATAGTACTTCTTGAGTCGGTGACCATTGACCTTGAATATGGCTCCTCCTTCGTCAATTAGATCCACCGCTCCATGGGGATAGATATGATGAACCACGAATGGTCCGCTCCATCGTGATCTAAGCTTCCCTGGGAACAAACGCAATCTAGAATTGAAAAGAAGAACCTTATCACCTACCTCATATGTCTTTGGTACCAACTTCTTGTCATGCCACTTCTTGGTGCGCTCTTTGTAGATTTCGGCGTTTTGATAAGCCTTGAGCCTCAACTCCTCCAACTCTTGCAAGTCCATGAATCTCTTTGCTCCGGCCGCATCGAGGTCCATGTTGAGTTCCTTAAGAGCCCATAATGCTTTATGCTCAAGCTCGACGGGCAAATGACAAGACTTACCGTAAACCAAGTTGTAGGGAGTTGTGCGCAATGGTGTCTTGTACGCTGTCCTATAAGCCCAAAGTGCATCATCTAGCTTAGATGACCAATCCTTTCGTGATCGCGACACCGTCTTCTCTAGGATGCTCTTTATTTGCCGATTTGAAACCTCCACTTGGCCGTTAGTTTGAGGGTGATAAGGTGTTGCCACCCTATGAGTCACCCCATACTTAGCCAAAAGAGCCTCGAAGCCCCTTTCTATGAAATGAGATCCTCCATCGCTAATAAGAACCCTTGGGACTCCAAACCTGGGAAATATGTTAGTCTTCATATATTTAGCTACAACTTTAGAATCATTAGTACGTGTAGCTATTGCCTCAACCCATTTAGAAACATAATCGACAGCTACCAAGATATATTTATAAGGCCCTGATGAAGGGAAGGGCCCCATAAAATCAATACCCCATACGACGAAAAGTTCAACCTCAAGGATTCCGGTGAGAGGGTTCTCATGTCTCCAAGTAATATTCCCCGCTCTTTGGCATTCATCGCAACCTTCAATGTAAGCATGTACATCCTTGAACAAGGTAGGCCAATAGAAGCCACTTTGAAGAATCTTCGCCGTGGTCTTGAAGCTCTTTGCGTGGCCACCCGTCGGAAGGGTGTGACAATGGTTGATGATGCTCTCAATCTCTTCCTCTGGCACACAACGTCTAAAGATATGGTCACTTCCTTGCTTGAACAAGTAAGGCTCATCCCAATAGTATTGCTTGACGTCGTGGAGGAACTTCTTCTTGGCTTGCGAAGTCAAATCCTTAGGGATTTCTCCCCCTACAATATAATTAGCAAAATCCGCGAACCAAGGGGTCCCCGACCCTCTAATAGCACAAATATGATGAGAACTAGGAGAAGAAGGAGGGGTGTAAAAGGAGTCCTCACCGGAACTTACCGACTCGTTTCTCATGAGGTTTTCGTCCGGCCTGGAGTCATTGATTGGAACTTGATTTTCGGACTCCATGAGGTGGTCCAAGGGCAACCTAGACAGATGGTCAGCCACCAAGTTCTCTGCTCCTTTCTTGTCCCGAATGTCACAATCGAATTCCTGCAACAAAAGCATCCAACGAAGGAGCCTAGGCTTGGCATCCTTTTTAGTCATCAAATATTTTACCGCATCATGATCCGTATAGACAATGACTTTAGAACCTACTAAATAAGTACGAAACTTTTCAAAGGCAAATACCACGGCGAGGAATTCCTTCTCCGTCGTGGTGTACTTACTCTGCGCTTCGTCAAGTGTCTTACTTGCATAGTAGATGGCATGAAGCTTCTTGTCCTTCCTTTGCCCAAGCACAGCACCTACGGCATAGTCACTAGCATCACACATGATCTCAAAGGGTAGGTTCCAATCGGGCGATTGCATAATAGGAGCGGAGACAAGGGCTTCTCTCAATTTGTTGAACGCTTCAAGACACTCAGCAGAAAACTCAAAAGCTACATCCTTCATAAGCAAGTTAGTTAAAGGTTTAGCAATTTTTGAGAAGTCTTGAATGAATCTCCTATAAAAGCCTGCATGTCCTAGAAAGCTCCTAATATCTTTCACATTGGAGGGAGGGGGTAGTTTCTCAATCAATTCAGTTTTAGGACGATCTACCTCAATTCCCCTATTTGAAACCAAATGCCCTAAAACAATTCCCTCTTGAACCATAAAGTGACATTTTTCCCAATTAAGCACCAAATTAGTCTTTTCACATCTTTCTAGCACCCTACTCAAGTTGGCAAGACATGAATCAAAAGAAGAACCATAAACAGAAAAATCATCCATAAACACTTCTACTATATCCTCAATCATCTCAGAAAAAATAGCCATCATACACCTTTGAAAAGTTGCAGGGGCATTACAGAGCCCAAATGGCATCCTCCTGTAAGCAAAAGTTCCATAAGGACAAGTAAAAGTTGTCTTCTCCTGATCATCCGGATGAATGGGAATCTGCCAAAAACCACTATAGCCATCCAAATAGCAAAAATAATTGTGTTGTGCTAGACACTCAAGAACTTGATCAATAAAAGGAAGATGAAAATGATCTTTCCTAGTAGCACTATTCAACTTCCTATAGTCAATGCACATGCGCCATTTAGTAGTGGTCCTAGTAGGTACTAACTCACCTTTCTCATTCTCTATCACAGTCATTCCCCCTTTCTTAAGGACAACATGAACCGGGCTCACCCATTTACTGTCAGAAATAGCATAAATAATTCCAGCATCTAACATTTTCAAAATTTCAGATTTGACTACTTCTTGCATATTTGGGTTAAGCCTACGCTGACGTTCTATGGTCGGCTTATGATCATCCTCCATGAATATTCGATGCATGCATAAAGAAGGTGAAATTCTAATGATATCATCCAAAGAATAACCAATAGCCTTCCTATAGGTTCTAAGCACATCAAGTAACTTTCCTACTTCTTCCTCATTCAATTTCGAATTAATGATCACAGGAAAAGTAGAATTAGGACCCAAGAAAACATACCTCAAACCTTCCGGAAGTGGCTTAAGCTCTGAGGAAGGCTCGATTGGAACAAGTTTGGGCTCTTCCTCATCCGTCCTCAATATTGCTTCTAGGACCTCTAAAGAATAAATTTCTTCTTGATCCGCCAGAAGACCTGGGACTGGGCCTGCAGACTCAAGACAATCAAAATAGCTTACCTCTACCATGTCCGTGGTTTCCTTCATCGTTGGATTGAAGCGAAACTCAACGATGTCCTCCCCAATCTCAAATGTTAGGAGTCCCTTCCTAACATCAATTATTGCTCCAGCGGTGGCTAAGAAGGGCTTTCCAAGAATGATAGGCACCACTGGATCCTCTGGCATATCCATAACAATAAAATCAGTGGGGACGAAAAACTTACCTACCCGGACAGGCACATCATCAATCACCCCAGTTGGTGATACAACCGCTCCATTTGCCATGGATACTCTCATGTTGACTGGCTCTAGGGCTCCCAAGCTTGTCTTAGACCATATCGAAAGGGGGAGAAGGCTTACACTTGCACCTAAATCACACAAAGCCTTGAAACGGTAAGATCCTACACCAATAGTAATGGCAAACTTACCTGGATCTCCAAGTTTCTCAGGGAGCTTCACTGAACGGACCTCGTCAGCAAGCTCAGACATGGATCTCTTCTTAGCTAAGATGTCTTTCAAAAACTTAGTGTAAGCTGGCATCTCACTCAAAGCGTCAGTGAAAGGAATAGATATATTCAAACTTTGAAGCATCTTCACAAACTTTTGAAACTTACCTTCCGCTGTGTCCTTTACCTTTTTCGGAGGATATGGGAGCACCTTCATCGGATTCGGGGCTGAAATAGGCCTTGCAGAAGAATCCGTCGCTGCTGGGGGGGTCGGTACCGAGGCTGTGGGGGTCGGTACGGCCTCGGTATGGCTACTGGAATTAGGAGAAACGGGAGAAGAAGAGATCGTACCTGCTGGGGGGGTCGGTACCGAGGCTGTGGGGGTCGGTACGGCCTCGGTATGGACACTGTTGTCCCCGTTTTCTTTCTCGTTTGGCGTGCTTTCTCGACCAGGCACCTCCTTTCCACTTCTTAGGTGTATTGCAGCTATTTGCCCCCTAGGGTTCTAGTCGGTGCGGCCTGGGAGCTTCCCTTGAGGCTGTGGGATTTGTGCCGCGAGATTACCTAGTTGGGACTCAACTCCCTTCTTCCATGTTTCTAACTCTCCTAGTTGTGCATGAACTCCCTTAAATTGGGAATTCACATCGGCACGAAGCCCATTGAATCCTTCCTTAAGCTCTTGTACCCATGATGGTGGTTCTTGATACCCAGGGGGCCTATATGGGGGAACCCTTTGATCTTGTTGCGGAGGAGGTTGACTCCCTTGTCCTTGTCCATAGTTACCCCAATTAGGGTAATTGTTGTTCCTCCCTGCATAATTGTTATTTTGATTCCCCGCATAATTATTATTATTATTGGGGTTCCTATAAGGAGCCCTCATATAACTCACCTCTTCGTAGTGTTCCGCCCCTTGTACCTGGCTAATATTATTGCAATCTATAGTATTATGAGCTAGAGAACCGCATTCTAAACAAGGTTGATTTCTAGATAGAAAACTTACTTGTTTCTTGAGGCGTCGGGTCTCATCCTCATGGAATTGCCTACGCACATCTGGGTCAATTTCATTAGCAGGCTCATAAAGTTTCTTACCTGACGGTCTCGCCACTGGGGTGCCATACATAGCGTCGAACTCCGTTAGCTTGTCCAATAGAGCCCATGCATCAGTTGGATTCATCTCGAGGAACCCATAATCGGTGTGTAGGTTCAATCGAGTCTTAGTCTCCGCATTGATGCCTTGGAAGAAGATTTCTTGGAGGACATACTCAGGTTGCCCGTGGGTAGGGCATTGTCTCTGCAACTCCTTGAATCTCTCCCAAGTCTCCAAAAATGTCTCTCCTGGCAATTGGTGAAAGGAGGTGATTTTCTTCCTAAGCTCCGTTGTCTTTGCCGGTGGAAAGAACTTTGTCATGAACAAGTCATACAAAGCCTTCCATGTAGTGATGGACCTAGGCGCCAAACTCTCCAACCAATTCAGAGCCTTTCCTGAAAGAGACCATTTAAATGCCTTTAGTTGCACATATTCCAACGATACATCATCAGCAGCAATTGTATCGCATAAATCAATAAAGTTCTTAATATGAAGCATAGGGCATTCATGAGCTTTGCCCTCAAATTGAGATCTTTTAATTAAAGAAATAAAGTGGGATTTAATCTCAAAATTTCGCTCAATCTCTGGGAGGACGATTGCAGATTCGGGCACCCTCAGTTCTGGGTGCATGTATTGCTTTGCATTCCTTGGGATAGCATCCAACTGCTGTTGTAGACGAGCAGTCGCTTCCCTTTCTCTCGCTGCAGCCTCCCTTTCTCTTTCTGCAGTGAGCCGAAATTGCTCCATCTGACGACGGAGGTCAGCCATCTGCGCAGCAATGTCAACATTGTTTCCTGTGTTGTCTCCCATTGTCCTGGCTTCTCGTAGTCTGCGATGAAAAGAGCGTTCCGGTTCGGGATCGATAGCAAAATCAAAATCAAGCCGACGTCGCCCCGATGGCATAAACTGAAACCAAAAACAAAAACAAAGACACCACAATTAAAAGCAAAGGGGATGGGCTATTCCCAAACCCTAATAGTAACTAAAACTTTGACACAATTGAAATCTCCCCGGCAACGACGCCAATTTGTTGAAGGGTTTATTTTCAATCAAATAAATTTATAAGATCGAAACCCCGCTATAGTATAGTAGGGTCAAGTTCGTTCGCAGGGAGAAAGTCAGTGACTCAATTCTAGTTACCAAAGAGCAAGAAATAGCAAGAAGAGATGGAAAATTATAGAATTATGGGGGTTTGTGGGCTGCTGGAATTTTTAGGAAAAATCAATAATAATAAAAGTCTAGGGCATAGAGATCACCACAACGATAATCATGCAAGCATTGCAATGAATCATATAAAAATCATGTTTTTATCTATTAAATAGGTCAATTTGCATCAACCCTAGCAAAGTAATCAATTTATTTTCACAAATTAATAAACTTTACTAACAATCTTAATTAGGTTATCAAACTTTCATTCAAAACCCTAATTACTATCCAATTCACAATTCAATCTTTCAATTCAATTGCAAAAAGGAATTTCCCCAAATTTTCATTGAGTACTTAAGCATATAAATAGATAAGAACCAATCAATTCACCAATTCATAGCAAAATCGCAAGCATAACTATCGTTGGGATCACCCCAACCCTAGAAAAGGCGACTACTCACGCATATTCATGGTGAATAACTGATGTGCGCGCAAATTGCCATATTTTCTATGCACATATGAATTCATTTTGTTGTCTTTTACATGCACATTAATGGGAAAACATGGGAATAGAGTAGTTTATGCTTAAATGTCAAATATATGGGTTTGCACGAGTTTCCATGTGATTTCGCAGAAAACAGGATGAAAATGGATGAATTCAGAAGAGCGGAAAAAGAACTCGAAGTCTTCTAAAGAGGTCGAAATCAACTGAAGACCTCGACATCGAGTACATCGAGACATAGGAATCGAGCAGGAAGGAAACAGAGCATCTCGACACAGAAGAGGTCGATATCGACGTCTGATGGTCGATATCGATGCTGCCAGATCGACCAAGTTGATAGAAGTCGAGTAGGAGAAGGAGAAGCTCGAGATAAGATTTTGGAGGGGTCGATATCGAGGTCCAAGGGTCGATATCGACCATGCCAGCAGAGGAATTCGACTCCGATTTTGATAGAATTATATCCAATGCTTGCAATATCTATCCAAAGGTCGAGATGAAAATTTGAAGTTGCTTTTGACATATGCATGATAAGATGATGGAGGATTTTTTATAAAAATTCCATACAAGCAAAGTTCATATCCTAGCCTTACCTACGCATATTCACAAAGCCATATATGAGACTTATTATGATCATTATTGCTCCACATATACATATTGTCCATTTTTTACCTTATACCCTATCCGGGGACAAAGTTTTTTGAATGGATGACATCTTTGGAGTTATATGGAGTTGTGCATTTATAAAGTTGTTGGCAAGAATGATACAATATGGAAAATTAAATGAGCGAGAAAAAATCCGATCACCTCAGGAGATAAAGGTAGGTCGACCCTGCTCGCTGAGATAATAGTTCGGCGAGATGGGACACAAAGGTGAGGAGTCCGAAGTACTAAGTATCCGGGGCCATTCATGACACCCATGTTTGCGACTCGCGAGAAGACAGTGCTAAGGTTAGAGAGGTAAAAGCATTAAACTGAAAAAAGCATTGAACGATGAGTGAAAGGTGAGACATTATGAAGGAGGAATGTGGAATATTTTGGAAAGAAAGTGTACTTCCCCGGATTTAACACCACATGGCCAAATATTAGCCCACCTTTAGCCTTTTACCAATCCACTTCTCACAAGCTTGAAGAAAGTCCTCTTGATTATTAATGCAATGTCGCTAAAATTGTTTTTTGCATATTACCTCCTTTATAAGTATGAAATTGCTTTTATGCACAGGCATGGACTTGGTTGACATAAGTACCTTCTCGAGGATGGCAATTGATTGTAGGGACATATGAAAAATGAATCTATGATGTTGAGGGTTTACTTTCTTCCCCTGAATGACCACTAAGAGTATTGCTTGGGGACAAGCAAGCTTAAGTATGGGGTGTTTGATGTGCGCGCAAATTGCCATATTTTCTATGCACATATGAATTCATTTTGTTATCTTTTACATGCACATTAATGGGAAAACATGGGAATAGAGTAGTTTATGCTTAAATGTCAAATATATGGGTTTGCACGAGTTTCCATGTGATTTCGCAGAAAACAGGATGAAAATGGATGAATTCAGAAGAGCGGAAAAAGAACTCGAAGTCTTCTGAAGAGGTCGAAATCGACTGAAGACCTCGACATCGAGTACATCAAGACATAGGAATCGAGCAGGAAGGAAACAGAGCATCTCGACACAGAAGAGGTCGATATCGACGTCTGATGGTCGATATCGATGCTGCCAGATCGACCAAGTTGATAGAAGTCGAGTAGGAGAAGGAGAAGCTCGAGATAAGATTTTGGAGGGGTCGATATCGAGGTCCAAGGGTCGATATCGACCATGCCAGCAGAGGAATTCGACTCCGATTTTGATAGAATTATATCCAATGCTTGCAATATCTATCCAAAGGTCGAGATTTCCTATAATCAACATCAGATTTATCATGAGGAGGCTGATTTCACCATGAAGTTTTAGCTTTTACTTTTTATTTATTTATTTATTTATCATAGAGAATACAGATAAGGTTTCGAGTCCTTATCGACATCTACAAATAGAAGCCAATAGGGCTGAGTTTAGGTATTCAATTTTCATGAGGAAGAAGATTCCGAATTCAGTTTGAGAGACAATTCAGTTGCAATAGAGAGAGAGAGAGTGGCCGAGTGGAGTTGTAAAGCGAAAGCGGAGTGGCTTGTTCGGTTGTACTTTCTTTCGGAGTTTTAATTCAAAGTAGCTTTCTTTCAATAACAATGATGATGATGTGCATGATGAGGAGCGAGTAGTCAACCCACTTCTAGGGTCGGGGTGATCCCGACGATAGCAATGTGAGGTAAGTGCATCAAAGGTATGACTTTTATGCGATTCCGTCTTCTACCACATGCATGATCCTTTGCGAAAGTTAGGGAGATTCATTATTTGCATTATTGAAGCGAAAGCCACTCGTATTGCGAACTTGAATTACTCATGAATTGGATAGTAACTCTTAGGAATTATGCGAAAGCCTCTAGTCATCTAAGTGTTGATAACGAAAGTTATTTGGCGGAAAGACATAAAAGTTCATATCTTTAGCATGAAACTTGCATTGTTATCGTTGTGGCATAAAACCCCGACTTTGGAAGCCTTTTTAATTAATTAAATTCTTCATAAAAGTCTTAGTTTTGTTTCTGTTCATCTTCCCTCTCCATTCTATTTTCTTCGGATCCTTTTCCGACAAATTGGTTACAAAAACAGTTTCTGTGACAAGCATCGAAATCGACCTTAAGGGTCGATATCGAGTACTAACATCGATATCGAGGTCTCTGCTCGACGTCGACTTGCTGTTTTGTCTTCTGCAGGAACTGCGCTAGGAAATCGACCAGAACTGAGGTCGATATCGACCAGTATACTCGATATCGAGTGTCTGCTGAGGTCGAAAGCATTGATCGTGAGTACAACAAGGAAGCGCTGACCTACCTCCTCGTGGATTCGATCCTGAATTACCCTACTACTACAAGGGAGGGGATTCTTGTATTATTTGTTTGGGACAGGGAGATAGTCTAGTTGTGCTTTATTTTATTCTCCTATTTTACATACACCTCCCCCGCCTCCCCCCTTACCACTGATGAACAATAACTCAAAATTCATGAAATAACTAAAAATCAGAAATTTAAATTGAATAAAAACCTAAGAATAATGTCAACAATGCGTCCCAAAAGCCTTACAAAACGTTCCTCAACTTTCGCCGAAGAAATCGCTTCAAAAAGCTCTCAAATCCGCTCACAAACGCTCCTAAACGAGTGCTGAGAATTCTAACGTAGGCTGAAAATTCGGTATGAAGAAGAGAGAGCTTCTCCAAACCCTAAAAATCCTATATATACTTAGTATCCCATAAACCTAATTAGGAAATAACAAATATATGAATTTTATCTAAATTCTATCTAAGGAAAATAGGTAAAAATAATTAAATCCGGGTAAATAAGCTCCGCTGGGACCTATACCGAAGCGGAAGACCTCGGTACCGACCCCCCCTAGGGTCGGTATGCCCACTGTTGCTCATCTCGTCTTGCTTGTCCAGATCAGGCCTCGGTACCGACCCAGATGGGGTCGGTACAGGGTCGGTACGGCTCGGAAAAATGCTTATATCTCCTTCGTTTGAACTCCGATTGCTTCCGTTCTATTTCCTATGCGCTCCAAATTCTTTTCCGCTTCTTTTCATCGTTGAAAACTTCTCCAAAATCAGCTTCTAAAATTCTGTAAAACACACAAAAGCTAGTGAAGACATCTATTTCTCATAAAATATGAAAACACATGCAAAAGACCTTAAACCCAATGCAAAACCCTATGAAAATGACTCAAATTGACATCAAAACATATGGGAAAATATAACTAAACACATGCACATCAACGCTCGATCCTGATTCCGCTCACTAGAACGAATTCCCAACACTAGACAATTTAAATCGAATCTCGACTAACAAAAAGAGAGAGGGAGAGAGAGGAGGTATGTGTGGGTGCAATGCTTGTTTGGGGTTCAGAATTAAGAAGGGGTGAGGTAGGAGGCAGACGACAAGGAGAGGAGGCAGGGTGTGTGTTGTGAATTGCATATGGGAAGAGGATAAGGAGGGAGGAAGGGGACAATTCCAACAGGAATCTGAGAGGGAGAGAGAGAGATATAGTAAAAAAAAGGAAAATGAAATTAGAAGAAGAGTGGTGCTGCAACACAAATTTGAAATCCCGACGCTCGATCCCGATTCTGCTCACTAGAACGAATTCCCGACACTAGACAATTTAAATCGAATCTCGACTAAAACAAATTTAAATCAAATTCAATTCGATTCCAAGATAAACGGAATTAAATTAAAATTTCGATACTCGGAGCTTGGATGCAGAATGAAAACCCGATAGAATCTAAATTCTCAAAACGATGCGGGAATGACATTAAAATCAAATTCACGCTCGAGGACAAAATATTCAAAATTTCCGAATTTTCAAATCTACTCAAATATAATCAATTACCTTTCCAAAATAATAATATATAATAATATGAATCTATTCAGTCTTTACATTAACTTATGGAGAATTGGGGTGTGTAAGGGCTGAGATTTGGATAAGAGCATGAGGTGAGCAAGTTTGACACATTTCCATTTCAAGGAGGTGTGGGTAAGGGAGGGAGGAAAAGAAATTGTCGTGTTTCACCCTTTGAGGAAAATGGCATCTTTGGGTTTGAATTCAACACACAAGGCTCCAAGATTGGGCTGATTTTTCGGTTGGAATGGGTGAGAGAGGGCGAGAATTTTCAATGCCAAATACGCGAATTTGAATCCCGAAATTAGTTCCTAAGTGTTAGTTTTCCAAATCTCGGTTTCTCGATCAGTTAGATTTTTCAAACCGAAAAGGATATCACCATCGGATGTTCGTTTAAATTCTCGAGGTGGAGGGACGGAATCGTTTGTCAAAATTTTAAATTTTAGGTCGGAAATCCGCTTTACGAGTTTAGAAGTCGATTTGTTCAGTTGAGGACGAGTTTTTCTTGAAATTCTCTAATTAATTTCAGTTTTTCAAAAATTAAGATTTGAAAACCCGAGGCCTTTACATCATCCACCTCTAAAAACAAGTCTCGTCTTCGAGACAGAATCATTTTAAAGCAAGGGGATGAAGTTTGAAATTGGTGAGTCCAAGGATCATGCCATTGATCCCGTAATTATTTCATAAGTGTCCCTATGAGATCCTCACAGTATCTTCGTCGTGACCATAATATCCCCAATTGGTCGTAGCAAGAATGTGATATGGGGCCCTATCACATCCTTACCCCGACTTCTCGGTTATATCATAACTCTAAAAGCATCATAGCGCCTTCACTAGGTCTTAGCAAGCAATCTATAAGTACACCTATAAAATGCTTATATCCACTTCATGGGGCGTTATAATGTAAACTCGCTTCGGTAAAGTTTCAAAATGGTTCCTCAAATTTGAAAAGGATTGGCCTCAAAATCGTTGAAATTCTCGGTCGTGTTCGGTCTCTCAAAATCCAAGTTAGTTCTTTTTAGCACCGTTCAAAATCCTTAAAATCCGACGTTAGTCAAGAAAATTTCAGAACTCAAGAGGTGGAATCATCCACCTCTAAGGGCTAATCCCATATTTTCTTCCTAGATTCCAAGTCAAAATCAAGTTCTATCAATTCAGTTTCTATCATTCTAACAATTTCGATTCAAGGCATCTTATAACACAACAATCATGTAGCGCATTCAATAGCATGCTAAAGTCACATCGAGTATAATCACACATCATAACACATCTAGTATAGCATCACACATAGTACATCTCATCATCAAAGTTGCATGTCATGACAACAAGATAAATCACATTATACTTGCGCTAACCACAAAAAATTATCACGTCAGAGTCATACAAGTACCGCCGCACACCAACATTTCATCAGGCTCAAGGAATAACTATGTTAGTACTAATACCTCACTATTGTCTATGGAAATACATCCGAGAATCAATATCGCCTATAACATAGAATTCGCATAACATTCGGCCTCAAGTAACGCATAACACTAGGCCGCCCCCTCGAGAAAACCTATTTATAACTACCAACAATAACAGGACACGACCACTACTCGTCATCTCTCGCATCAAGATCAACCTCACTTAGGTCTACCAATTCAATTCCGATAATAGATCTAAATACCATGGAATTCCTCTCAGCATACAATCTCTCTAGCCTCATAACCATCCGCAATCAAAGCCTAAATCTTGAACCACTTACTAGGTATTTCAACGCTTAGGTCATCGAGTCATCTAAGGATCAATTTTCCTCAACACTTTAAGCTCAGGTCCTAATGTTCCACCCAACCATCTAAATCCTACATCCCGTTATTCACAACTGTCTAATTACATATTTCGCCAAGATCAACGTCTCCATCTCCTACCAAGACTCCCTATCAGGTACATCCTCATCCTAGATGTTTCCTACCAATTTCATCTATTTCCCCTATGTCCTTCAAATTTCGTCCGACCATTGTTCCTTAAAAAGAATCCCATGTCACCTCAATATTCAAATTTTAATTCCAATATCTCAAAGAATTCCCACTAATAATCCACCTCTAAAGATCAGACTTCTACTGCTAGCCTCATCAACAGCATCATACTATGTCCTCATTATTCAACACAAGGTTCATTCTCCTAAATGACTTCCACATCCCAAGACAACACAAACACCTCCCCTCGATAGAAATACTCAACCACCTACTCTCGACAATTGCTAACCTAGAGAACATCTAGTACTAACTCATCAAGACCCAAATGATCCGAACCATAGCGTTTCATTTCCCAACAAGATTAAAGCAAGCCACTTTTCATCATACTAATTTTCCATTCCGATCCTCACTAAACCTTCACCTCCAAGCAAATCGGTTTAAAAGTTCTAAAAGACATTTGATCTCAAGATAATTCAATCCGCTAATCAAAACAATTGATTCTAAATCATACTTAGCCAAATTCCAAATATAAAACATTTGAACCTTGAAACCACTTCTCAAAATCATATTGTCAAAATAATCCGGCACAAGTTAGTTTTATTTCAAAACCTTAAACTAATCTCATAATATAATATTATTAAAACAATCCTGGCATACTTTCGTTGTTCTTCAAAATCATTATTCTAAAGTTTTGGCAAATTCCAACACTTTGATAATCAATCCTAAATAATATACTTTAAATTTCTTTAACCATTTAAATATCATAAAATAATCCATCAATTAATTTGACAATTAATTAATAACTCAAAAAGTAGCTAAATGATTAATAAATCAATACTTTATTAAATAACAATAACAACCTAAAAAAATAAATAAATACTTAAATAAATTAGAAATTTTATAAATGAATCAAAGTAATTAATAATAAATAATAAAATAAACAAATAAATAATAAATAAAAGAAGTTAATATAATAAGTTAATAAAATTAATATAACCATTTACACAATCTAAACCCGGCCCGAAAAACCCAGCCCAAACCCGGCCCAACCCAATAGCTCAATCCTTTCCCTTCCAAACCAAATCAAAAATAAAAGAACCATACCGGACCAAAAGATAGAAAAAAAAAGAAGGGGAACCGACCTAGTATGAAAACCAAAGAAAAGGGAAGAAAAGAAACGGGCTGAGGCCCAAAGGGGAAAAGGAGCCCAACTAACTTCTTCGGGTCTGATATAGGCAGTGATAATCCTCCGCTCTCCAAGTGAATGGTGATTCCTATCTCTCCAAAATGTCCATCTTCTTGAAATAAGATAGGGACAGTAAAAACTCTCCATCTGTAGAGGGGCTGAGGCCTTTGAACTTGTTTTGCAAAGAGACTGCTATTAGGTTGACTAATCCTCCAAACCCGATGGATTCAATCCACCATGTTAATTAACTATTGTTTTTTCTTTTGTAGAATATGTATGATACAAACCCTACTGATCAGAAAGTGTTGGATTATGTCACTGGCAAAGCGTCGACGAGGTATCGTGATTGGAAGTATAGGTATCGCCGACACTTCAAGAAGCACGGATTCCCTCTGCCGTTAGAGTTCAAAAACCGTTCAGAGCAGTGGGATTGGCTACTAAAGCATGAATTCCTCGATCAAGCTAAGATGATATCGCTTATTTGTAAATTTTCTTTTATTTTTAACAATTTAGATCTTAATTGGTACTGAAGCATGAATGTTTCCTCGATCAAGTTAAGATTGGCTACTATAGCATGAATGTTTTTGTTAGAACCCTACTAATTGGTACTGGAGCATGAATGGTCTAACTGTTTTATTTTAGTAAAACATTAGGAAAAAAATTGAAATGTCAAAAATACCATCTATATGGATATATTTACTGCTTTGATCTACCCACCATCCTATCACTTTTGTCCTATTGTTTGTTGTTTTTAGAGGCCATAAGTCAACGCAACCAAAGAAATAGGACAAAAAATCCTACTCAATGAACCATCACTCGGGGTCGAAACCCCTAAGTCATTGGGCAGAGGAGCATTATGAGCAAGGGAATCTTGCACCTCGTATTCAGGCTGCGATAGATGGATATATTAACTGTCCTAACAACAAGGATAAAGTGGTTAGTGTAGTATTTGTTATGCATTATATGTTCTAAATTTGATACTATATTTGGTTATTTTACAATCAGGCTTTACATTCTTACTTGACATTAATTTCTGATCTTTGAATTGTGATGGCAAGAAAGTTTGCAAAGTTCACTTAATGAGATTTATCAATCTTGGACAGCAACGGCGACTGCTAACAATGCTGAAGTAGAGCCAATAGCCCTGGATGATGAATGTGACGTCCTGATCAAGTGCTTTGGAGAACGCTGGGGCACTGGAGTGCGAGGTAACATCTCCATCCTCTAGCTGTACAAGTTGCAATTTGGTCTTTATACTTGAATAAATAAAAATATTAATCTATGCATATTTGTATTCTTATACTTTGTGTTATTTTTTTCAATAGATTACACAAATCGAATTCTCAAAAAAGGAAGGATAAAACTTATTGTTAGTATTGAGTTATGCTTATTAGTATTCTTATGCTTTGTTCTTCTGATTGTGAGTTATGCTTTTGTTGTTTAGATTTCTGTTTAAGTTATGGATACAGTAATATTTCATACTTTGGCTGTAACTGTATACATACACTGATATTTTTGGGTCCACAGACTGAAATATCAGTGAAATCATACATATATAAAGGTCCACAAACTAAGATTTCAGATCAATAATTCCCAGGTGATTGATATTTTTTGGTTTCAGATTTCAGTTTTCAGTTTAAGTTATGGATACACTGATATTTCACTAAAATAGGAGTGTATGTATGTATGATTTCAGTTTAAGTTATGGATACACTGATATTTGACTGAAATATCAGTGTGTGTATGTATGTATGTATGATTTCAGTTTAAGTTATGTATGTATGATATATTTCACTTTAAGTTATGGATACACTGATATTTTTTGGGTTCAGATATTTCATTGAAATATCAGTGAAATATAAAAATATTAATCTATGCATATTGGTATTCTTATACTTTGTGTTATTTTTTTCAATAAATTACACACATTGAATTCTAAAAAAAGGAAGGATAAAACTTATTGTTAGTATTGAGTTATGCTTATTAGTATTCTTATGCTTTGTTCTTCTAACTGTGAGTTATGCTTTTGTTGTTCAGATTTCAATTTAAGTTATGGATACATTAATATTTCATACTTTGGCTATAACTGTATATATACACTAATATTTTTGGGTCCACAAACTGAAATATCAGCGAAATCATACATATATAAAGGTCCACGATCTGGGATTTCAGTTTGGGTTCAGATTTCAGTTTTTCAGTTTAAGTTATGGATACACTGATATTTCACTGAAATATCAGTGTATGTATGTATGATTTCAGCTTATGGATACAATGATATTTCACTTAAATATGAGTTTGTGTATGTATGTATGTATGATTTCAGTTATTGTATGTATGATTTCAGTTTAAGTTATGGATACACTGATATTTTTTGGGTTCGGATATTTCATTGAAATATCAGTGAAATATCAGTGTATGTATGTATGATTTCAGTTTAAGTTATGGATACACTGATAAAACTTGTAGTCTACTACAAATTTCAGATTGTGGATCTGAAATGATAAGGCTGTCCTTGGGATTGCATTCTTTGTAGTAGACCACAAGTTTAACTTTTATATAATAGATAACTTGAATTTCTTTTTATTAGACTACATTTTATCGCCTTATCATTTCTTTTTTAGTTTTGGGTCTGACTCTTTGCTATCACTGGGATTGATAGGGATGGGAGGAGATGTGCACAGACCGCCTAAGAAAAGAGGGGGAGGATGGAGCACAGATGGTTCTGCAAAAAGGCAAGAACTTGAGGAGAGGGCGGAGAGGGTTGAGGAGAGAGCTAGGAAGGCGGAAACGGAATCTAAGGATGCTAACGAAAAATATGATTGGTTAATTTATGAGGGTAAAGAAATGAAGAAGCAAATGGAGGCCATGGAGCAGTTTATGCGACAATTTCTCCCTTCACAGCCAGCGTTTTGAACTTAGCATTTGCATGTAAGTGTTTCGGTTGCAATAGGTTATTAGTTACCTTTTGGTGTACATTTGCATTGAACATGACAGGTTTTTGGTGAAAAAATAGCCCTTACATCACTTATATGTGAAGGTTTTGGGTATTTAGTTTGTCAAGGCTTAGGTATACTGGTATATGGGTGAAAACAGATGAATCTATGTAGGTTTGTGTGTGCAGGTTTTTGTCCAAAAACAGATGAATCTTCACTTATATGCGAAGGTTTTGGGTATTTAGTTTGTCAAACCTTAGGTATGCAGGTATATGGGTGAAAATAGATGAATCTGTGTAGATTTTTTTGTGCAGGTTTTTGTCCAAAAACAGATGAATCTTTGTAGGTATTCAGTTTGTGAAGTGTATGGTTTTTTAATGTCATCTTGTGTTCTTAACATTTTTTAGTAGTTGTTTGTGTATGTAATGTGGGGTGTGATGTGAATGTGCAAGTTGTGTTTATGAGATGGTGTGCAAGTGCAGGTTGTTTGTGAGGATGTGTGTGAATACAAAGTGAAAGTAGGTAGATTGTGATGTGAATGTATGCGAAGTGCAGGTGGGAATTACAAATTCGCCTTTATTTTCTTAAAACAAATTAGACTCAGGAGACAGATTAATACAATCACGTCCCTACATTACAAATTAACATTGTCCAAAGTTACATTCTAGAGACGAACAATTATTTCAAGAGACGGACATATAGCTCAATTTGGTGAGCCATACATTGAAGCAACAAAGGTAAGTGGTCGCTCGAGCATCAATATAGAGTTCCAAAGATCACTTGTATATCCAACCGACGGTACCAAATTTTTCGCTTCAATGCAATTCAAGAGTCGTACTTAGCTATTCCGTCGCCTATGACCTGGAGGGACAGAATTGTTGGGACATCCATTCAAGCGATGGATTTATGTTCGTCTCCATAATGTATAACTGGCATATAACTTGAGGTACATTTTTTGATGAATGGGGGTTTGTGTGGTTGGGTGTTGTAGCGCAGGATGATGGGGGCACCTGTTGTGGGTTGTTGTCCTTCGAATGAAGTCCGGGTGGGACGTGAATATCACTGAGATGAAGGCTGCTTTGATGGGGGTGGAAAAGGCTGTTGCGACATGTGCACCTTCAGTCTGATGCATTACATGTGGTGCACACCCTTAGCAAAAGGGAGATGTTACTCTCCTACTCTCAAATGGTGGTTGAAGACGTTTACAATGTTGTATTTTAATTTCATATCCTTTTCTTATGGACATATATACGACTTAGCGACAATTACTTGGTACATTCAGTTGCTAGACTTGTTCCACCGAATGGGATCATTCATGTATTTCTTGATGCTTTTCCACAAGTGTTAATAGACCTTGCGGAGATTGATCTCACTTAATAGATGAGCCACCTCTTATTAAAAAAAAATAAAGAAAAGTTATTCTATTGAAGAATTCCCTTAATTTTTTAAAAGTTTTAAAATACATTTTTGTTATACATTTAATTTTTTTATTTGAATTATATATATATATATTAGGTATGAAAATTATTTTTTATATAAAAAATATACCTCTAATATGGCTTTCAAAATATATATTTTATTTATTTAATTATATATATATATATATGATGATTAAAAAAAATATAAAACAACAGGCTATCTATTTAATAATCTATCTATTTATTTATCTATCTATATATATGGGGAGTATTACATTAATATACTAACCCTATTCCCAATTTGCAAAAATATACTGGGGGAGGGTGTGTGTTTAACTGCGAGTGCCCACTTGCAGGTACCGTTTTGGTAAAAAAAAAAAAGGGAACCTACCCAATCCTTACTCGGTGGAAATTAGAGTTAGGCAAAAGTTGGATCGGATCGGATCGGAATCGAACTAGGATCAGACCAGAAATTACGGTCTTTGGATCGGATCGGGATATTACGGTCTGATCTACGGTTCAAAAAAATTTGATTTCCGGTTTTCGGTGACCCGGACCGGAATTGGACATGTTTCTAATATATATACATATATATATATATATATATATATATATATATAATATATATATATATAAGCCATCCGTGTGCCTTGAGAGTTGAGATCTCCTTCTCTCAGATCTGACCTACTCCACTTTCAGTACTCTCTCCTGAAGAACTCCCTCCCGAAGAATTCATAATGTTTTCCGCTTGGTTTATCGAATTCTAGAGTTTGTTTTGGTGTTACCAATTGCGAAAAATTAAATTGAAAAGACGTTTTCTGCAATGAATGTTGTGAAGATGAATTTACAATAAAATGTTGGATGAGCACCTCTCCGATAATCTGAAATCACTCAGTATTGTATGTTCTTATGGGTCAACGACAGTTGTATAGTAGAAAGTAGTCTAGCTTTAGTAAATAAAGAAGTATAAAGTGCAAAATTTAAAAACATCTTTAAAAAATTAGTCGATAAGGCTCATGTCAAACACTTCCTAGTCCGCTCTTTATTGAATTAAAATAACTTTAATTAGATAATTGGGGCAATTTGTGGAATATCCATAAAAGTTACCTTAATTAGAGGAGTGTCCTATCTTTTGAATTATTTTACAAAATGTCCATCCCCTTGTAAGGAAATGCTGACAACTGATAGATCTCTCCTTCTCTCTCTTTCACGCCATAACATCGTCTGATATTGGAGAGAGAGACGCTAGAACTCTGTAACGGCCCGGAAAATAAGGATCTTCCTTCCCCTATTTGCCCTCCCTTGGGCCTAGGAAAGAAAATCTAATTATCCGAGTTACGTTTAAGAATGTAGGGTTACCTTCCAATTCGATCTTACGACCCGAGTACGAGTCACAAGTTTTCGCAATAAAAAGAAGCAAGGTTTAAATAAAAATACAATCCAAAAGAGTGTCACGACTGAGCCAGGTCAAAACGATGCAAAAGATTTTAAAAGAGAGGAAGTTTAATGTTCTCTCAAGCTCTCGATCTAACGCCAAAAGTCTGAACCCGCCAAGCATCCATATGAGCAAAGATAACGGCTAACGGTTACCTGAATCTAAAAAAAAAAAAGAGGATCTAGGTCAATCATCGGGTCACTCCTGCGCGTGTGTAAACACTCTGAGAGGCATATACTAAGCATCCTATTCCTAAGATGAAATGCATAATGCAAAACAGAATTTAAACGGATAAGCATGTGGATAAGTAAATGCAGAAATAAATAAAGAAGCGCGCCAATTACAAGAAATGCCAAATAGCATGTACCTCTAGGCTCCTAAGAAATCCTATAGCAACTCACCATCAAAGGAGCTACCTCACCCTACGATGCAGGCCAACCCCATGCAATGAGCCTACTAACTATGAAAGGAAGGCAAGCAATGACATTTATATAAGGCCTATGGCTCTAAGAGTCCTAATGCACTTACTAGAAAGCCTACCGCATCATCGAGTGCAAGCAACTTTCCAAACCAAAAGCCTAACGCATCATCGAGTGCAAGCAACTTTCTATATAAGCTCCAACTAGGATGACAAGAATAAAGAAAAAGGTCCCAACCAATAAACACCTATAACGGCCGTTTTCTAGCAAAGACAAATAGCAAGTCATATGGTTTCCGTTTTAGATTTTTAGCTTGATTCTAAGTCGTATGGTGCATCAACTAGCCTACTATATAACACCCAGTGCATAAAGCGCCCATCATGAGTAAGTTCAAGGAACTTACCTGGAGAAGCGCAAAATCCAAGCAATACAGTAATCAAGCATATCCAGACAGATTATAGATCACCTAGAAGATAAGTAACGTAATAATTAAGTCTAAGTCTAAATTACATAAAGCATATCAAATAACACACATAAGATTCACATAAAACACATATAAGTTAACCATCCCATCATCATCAACAATAATGTCTCAATTCAATTCCTCCTCTCGTTTCCACAACTTGGGCATATTCTCGTCATCACATCTTATTCATACCATCATCATCATCATCAACATCGTTCATCTTACTTAACTCAACATCTCAAATCATCATATATCATCTCATTTCCATAAATTGACTCGAATTTCTAATATATCAAATCATGCTTCGAATTCATATTTTACTCATGTCTCAAGTCCTATAAAATCTCACGCAAGTTACGAAATAAATTCACCAAGACAAGTTCCGAGCAAATCACTTCACGAGTTTTTAAAATCCATAAAATAACACTTAGTCAAATTCCAACATTAACAATTTAAGCCTTTAAAGCAGCTTCACAAGACTATATCATTAAAATAATTCCGGCATAAGTTACAAATTTTCAAAACCTTAATCTTAAAACTTTAATAATTTCCGACTCTTGCCAAATATTTCAATAATCTACATGTTCCAAAACTAACCATTTAAAACACCAATACTTAACAATTAAATTATTTTAATAAATAATTCTCATCAATTAGATTAAATAAGGGATTAATTAATTCAGAAAAATATACAAAATAAGTTAATTAAGAAATAAGAAAATAAATAAATAAATAAATAAATCAATAGGTCATTAAGTAATAATAGCGACATTAAACAATACATAAATAAATAATGACCCAAATAAGCCAGAATTTAAATAACTTCAAATAATCACTCAACTAATTTAATAATTAAGTAATAACTAATTCAACAACTAAATAATAGTATTAACTAAATAAATAATAAGTAATTAAGTAATTAAGTAATTTAATAAATAATTAAAACAAATCCTGAAATTGGACTAAACCAAACCAAAATAAAAGAAAACCAAACTGGACCAAGCTTCCCCAAACCGGACCCATTTCTCCCAAACCCAAACCGATTCAAAGCAAAACAAATAAATAAATAAATAAAAGGAGGTGGGGCCCACTCTTCGCCACCTTCCTCGGGTCATCCCCTCCATTTTCCCACTTCCCATGCCTCGCCTCTGCCCTCTCTCGCTGCTCACATTCCCGCTCTCAATCCCACCCATTCTCACTAACCCCGCTCTCGAAATCAAGAGATTGAGCTTCCTATGGCTAGAAAAACAAGATAGGGAGGGAGAGGCCTCATCGAAGGATCATCGGGCTCGCTCGAAACAGGGGAGGCATGCTCGGGCTGGTGTCGACGGCTAGGGGGCCTCCTGGGCTGCTCCGCTTCAGCTCGGGCTATAACGGTCTCGGAGGAAGGGGGGCTTGGAATGCTTCTCATACCAGGGTTCTCGGAGGTTCGGACGGAGGCTCGCCGGGAGCTCGGGTGCCGTTTAAACCGAACACGGAGGAGCTTCCTCCGGTGGTGTCGGGGCTTTATTCATGGCCGCTGGCGGCGCGACTCCCTCCTGGCTACGTTGGTGAGGAAGGGTCGAAAATGGGGGAGTGGTGGTGAGCTCGATCCGGGTCAAAGATGGAATGAAGAGGGGAGGTTGGTGGTTGCTCATGGGTTGCCACAAGCAAACAGGGGAGGAGAAGAGGCTTTGGTGGAGCTGCAGTTGTGGGTGTATTCAAGCAAAAATGAAATTAGAGGGGAGGTGAAGGTGTGGCTACTGATCAAAGAGGAGCAGGTGGAAGAGGTGAGGGAAGGGAGTGATGGTGAAGGGCGCAACAAAAGGGGATGGTGCCATGGTGGTGACGGGTAGCTGATGGAAAGAGGAGGGGGATGGGCTTGTGTTTCAAAAGAAACAATGAAGAGGTGAGGGTTTGAGTTGGACAGAGAGAGAAAATGAAGATGTGCAGGTTATGGTGGTGATGAATTAAAAGTAAAATAAAAGGGATGGTGTGTGATTGGATTGTGGGATGGGGATGGTTTAGCTAGGTATAGGGATAGGGGTGTTGAGTGTGTGGGTGGTAAAAGTTAAAATAATACCCGAAAATAAACTCTGAAACCCGCTTTTCGACCTTAACCCAACTCAATTCAAATTAAAATTTCAAATACAAAATAATGAAATCCGACAAATATTTTCAAGTCGCGGTATAATAGAGCGGAATGAATTTGTTTTCGAATTTGAATAACGAGTTTATGCCGGAATTTGTTCGAAAGAATTCAAATAAATCGTTTGCTCGCGGACGAAATTATTCAAAATTTTCCGAATCCTTAGAATTCAAATCCCAATTAAATCAATATTAAATCAAAATTAATTCTTAATTTAGAAAATAATATTTTTAAAATTCCGAGTCTTTACATCATCCACCTCTAAAAACAAGTCTCGTCCCCGAGACTAAAATTACTTCAAAGTAAGAGGGGGAAGTTTTAAAATGTGAGTCCAAGGACCATGTCCAAGGATCTTGCGATCATCTCGGTTGCGTCTTCCGGGATTCTCACAACATCCTAGTCAAGGTCGTGATATCTCCAATTGGTCTTGACATGTATGCAATAAGCGTCCCTATCACATCCTCGCTTCGACTTTTCGGAAGTACCATAACTCTAAAAGTTCTACAATATCATCACTAGGTCTTAGCAAGCACCCTACAAGCGCCCCTATAAAATGCTTGTATCCACTTCGTGAAGTATCATAGATTGACCCGGGACTTGGAAGTTTCAAAAGGTTCCGCATTTGGGAAAAAAATTTGCCTCAAAAGCGTTGAAATTCTCGAGTGCGTTGGTCTTTCAAAATCCAAGTTAGTCATTTTCAACAGCTTTCAAAATCCTTCAAATCCGACGTTAGTCAAGCAATTTCAGAACACAAGAGGTGGAGTCATCCACCTTTAAGGGCTAATCCCATATTTTCTTCCTAGGTTCTCTTTCAGAAATCAGTTTCAATTCTATCAATCTCAAGTCATATCATGAATCATAAGCCATAACTCATCAAAAGCACATCAAGGGTAACATTGTACTAGCGTCCTATTAGCAAGTCATCACACATCAATAGTCTCATCACCAATCATGTCATCAAGTATTTAGCACACAACCATCAGTCATATAAGCACAACGTCACATAGATAGACAATCAAAACACACGTCTCAAATACGACACATAGATTCGATTACTTCCCCAGGGTGTCAATGCGTAGAGAATGTCAATTGAAGTCACATCTCCGCATTTCAAGTTTAAATTATCCACAAGAATTCATCATGATAAGAGAATCATTCAATCCAATAGTCAACATCTAAACGTGTCATTCATGGTATAATCATCAATCATACGCACCAATTCATAACTTGCTAACACATCATAATCGTAACATCCTAAGCACATCATCAATCATCTCAAGGAAATCTCATGTTATAAATCTCAAGATAGCATTATGCTCAACCATATTGTAGAATATCATTCATCGACATATCAACCAAGTTATCGAGCTTCAGCATGCTAATAATCAGAACAGGGATCATATCATGTCAGCATCATAAAAGCATATTAATAGTCAAGTTCAATGTTATGAAAGGGCACATCAAAGTGGAATAACATCTATCACCTTTATGACAACAACATGATAGGGTAAGTACGACACATAATTATAAGATGAGATATATTTGGGAAGATTACATTCTACGAAACTCTATGGATACAAGTGAAAGCATGGTACAATCAAGGATAGAAGCTCAACATAATATTTATGTGTAATGCACATACAAACCCAGGATACATCGTGGTGTGTGATCATGAAGTGTGTTTGGTCGTATGTTCATGAAAGTATGAGAGGAGTATAGAGATAATCATGATGTGACAATTTGATAAGCATGCTAGGAATTAAGCGTCACATGAGGAATACATCAAGTTGTAACCCACATCCATCAATTAAAGAAATCATATTATCATGATATAAGAAAAGAGTAACCACGCTATCATGCGCCTAGTTAAGGAGAGGACAACAAACATGCATGGTCATAACATGTAACATATGCATTCATTCGATCACTAGTACGACAATCCAAGAAGTCACATAATTCATATTATGGCGGCATAGAAATACGAAAGAGATATAACGAATACAACACGAGCCTAGAGCAATGTGGCTAAACATGGATATAATGACATACTAGCATGAGTTTATCTCAAGGGTCATTTGGATAGGAGATGCTAGGAATCACAATAACACATCAAGTCATGCAATCATAGAGAGGGCCGCCATCATAACCACATTGAAATTTTTTTTTTGCTCGAGAAACTAGCACTCAGCACAAAATCAATAGACAGTAATCAATCTGACAGTTTATTTAACACCACAAGCTACCTAGAAGCCACCCTTCGAGGGGTGACTGACCGGAGGGGCAACTACCTCTCGATCTCTATATCCTAACCCCGCTACTCCAACCACCACGGTGCAAACTCATTGGAGTCTTCTAGGCCCATCTGTAAAGTATAAGCTATGTTTCGCCTACACATTCCCCAAGTCTACATCCATAAGGGATGAGCTATCACCTCGTTCTACCCCAGCGATCCTATCTCTCAACTAAAAGATCCTACCGGTTTTATTTCTGAAATTCGCTTTGCCCTTTTTGAAATTATTTTGAAACTTCTTCAAAATAGGAAATCGGTGGGAGGTTGTGGAATTATTTTGTAACTCATGTGTACTCGGATTGAGCAACCTAGGCTCTGATACCACTTCGCTTCTGTAACGGCCCGGAAAATAAGGATCTTTTTTCCCCTATTTGACCTCCCTTGGGACTAGGAAAGAAAATCTAATTATCCGAGTTACGTTTAAGAAGGCAAGGTTACCTTCCAATTAAATCTTACAACTCGAGTACGAGTCACAAGTTTTCGCAATAAAAAGAAGCAAGGGTTAAATCAAAATACAATCCAAAAGAGTGCCATGACTAAGCCGGGTCAAAACGATGCAAAAGATTTTAAAAGAGAGGAAGTTTAATGGTCTCTCAAGCTCTCGATCTAACGCCAAAAGTCTGAACCCGCCAAGCATCCATATGAGCAAAGATAACGGCTAACGGTTACCTGAATCTAAAAAAAAAGAAGGGGATCTGGGTCAATCATCGGGTCACTCCTGCACGTGTGTAAACACTCTGAGAGGCATATAATAAGCATCCTATTCCTAAGATAAAATGCGTAATGCAAAACGGAATTTCAACAGATAAGCATGCGGAATTTCAACAGAAGCGCGCCAATTACAAGAAATGTCAAATAGCATGTCCCTCTAGGCTCCTAAGAAATCCTATAGCAACTCACCACCAAAGGAGCTACCTCACCCTACGGTGCAGGCCAACCCCACGCAATGAGTCTACTAACTATGAAAGGAAGGCAAGCAGTTACACTTATATAGGGCCTAAGGCTCTAAGAGTCCTAATGCACTTACTAGAAAGCCGACCGCATCATCGAGTGCAAGCAACTTTCCATACCAAAAGCCTACTGCATCATCGAGTGCAAGCAACTTTCTATATAAGCGCCAACTAGGATGACAAGAATAAAGAAAAAGGTGCCAACCAATAAACACCTATAATGGCCGTTTTCTAGAAAAGACAGATAGCAAGTCATATGGTTTCCGTTTTAGATCCTAAGCTTGATTCTAAGTCGTATGGTGCATGAACACTAGTCTACTATATAACACCCAGTGCATAAAGCGTGTAACGGCCCGGATATAAATACCCGGGTTACGTTTCGAAGGTCGGATACCTTCGTTCGGATGTTGCAATTCATGTACGGGTCGAGGTTTCAAAACTCTAAAGATCAATCAGTGTTCAAAGCGGGGATTTCGGACCCCAATCAAATAAAGTTACAGAAATTCAATTTAAATGAAAGTGAAATGGAAGTAAGGGTTATATGCAAGAGCCACGGAAGAGCCGGGTCAAAACCAAAACCTATATTCTAAAGTCGTATAGCCAAATTAGCAGGGTTAGACAGATTCTTTGCAATCGATCGGGGATTTTCCCACGCCATAGAGACAAGGAGCAATCATACCTAAAAATAATTAGTGCGAGCGGAATCAGACCGAGACCCCAACACACCCTGTCCCGCAAGCAAATATACACATACGTTAATATAAAGATGATGCGAATGCGGAAATTAAATCACACTAACATGATCCTAATTTACAATGTGCGGAAAAGAACTGTAAAGGCGCCCAAAGAATGCCAAGTGGCATATCCCTCTCCTACCTCTGCACCCCTTCCCGTTAGTGTAGAGACTGGCCAGTTCAGTGCTATAGCATAGCAATATCCTCGTGGTGGTGCACTCACCACGGCATCATCATATCATATCATATCATATCATATCATATCATATCATATCATATCATATCATATCATATCATATCATATCATATCATATCATATCATATCATATCATATCATATCATATCATATCATATCATATCATATCATATCATATCATATCATCTCTTGCCCGATGGTGCTGGGCTATCATATCATGCTCATATCGACTAGATAGACTCAGGGCACCCGATGGGGCTGGGCTACTCTATAACCCTAACAGAGACTCTAGGACTATCACAGATAATGACTGTTCTGTTTACATACGCATAAAGAAATAGAATGCTCAATCACAAGTGCAATCCTAGCATGATACTACATGGCATGCTTTAATGCTTATGCAACACCCTAGTATGTCATATATTCACAAGCAGGTAATCTCTTTCGAATCTGAGTAAGCCCATAAAGGAACTTACCTGAATAAGCCAAACAACAGAGAACAAGGCAGAAGCAGAATCCAAGTAATGAGTCACCAATAGCAAGCAATGTCCAACATATCACAATCACCTAATAACATACAAATACATAAGTCTATCTACTTCACACAAGGCGCCCCTAACTATCATACATATCTTCACATATCTCGATTCAGATTATTCCATCTTATCTCATCACAATTCATATATCATTCCATGTTCATCTCATCTCAACATTTCCAAAACAATATCTCAAAGAACTCAACTTAGAAATCAAAAAATCCTTTTAAAATCGCTTCCAAATCCCGACATCAAACATTTAAGCCTTAAAACCAATTTTAAAAAACCATATTATAGAAATCATCCGGCATTTCTCACTTATTTAAAGACATCATCTTAAAATCATTTAATAAAGCATTTATTAATCATACTTCAACCCAAATTTATAAGTCTATAAATCACTTTATAAAACATCATTTAGTAACACATCTCAAATAATATTACTTTTAAAACCCTTTACAAATATATAATAATTAATAACACTCTCCAAATGATATTTAAATACAGTAAAACTACCTAAATTAATCCATCTTAATAACCTACATTTATAAAATAATAACACTAAATTATTTTATCATTTCTAAGACATTTAATAAAACACCACCTAATATTATAATAATATATATACACACCAAATAATACCATTTATAGTATATAATAATATTTTCAGAATCTATAAATACATATCCAAAAATCAGATTTAACACATAACATAACATATGTATACATATAAAAATAACATAACTCACTTTAATATATTACCAAAATTTAAGCCAACATCACACACACACACACGCGCACACACACACACACACACACACACACACACACACACACACACACACACACACACACACACACACACACACACACATATATATATATATATTGGATTAACCCACTCAGCACTAGCCCACTGCCCAACCCGAGTCCAGCAACCCAGCCCAGACCCGAAAGAGAGGTAAGGAACCCAAGCCAGCTCAACAGAAAAGAGAAAAAGAAGAAAAGAGGGCCAACTTGCCCAAAAGAAAAGGAGATCCGGAAGGGAGGACCCAAAACCATTTCGGCCCAAGGAAAGAAAAGCCCCAATACACACTCTCCTAACCCAGCCCGACAGAAATAAAAAAAAGGGGCCCACGCTGACGAGGCGGGTGAGGTGGAGCGGAGGGGGGCCCACCTGGTCTTCTTCCTCTTTCCCCCTTGTCGACAGATAGAAGAGAAGCAGCAGAGCCGCTTCGCTCGGACGCAAACGGAGGAGGAAGAGGGGAAGGGGAGGCCGACGGTGGCTCCCAAGCTCCGACCTCGACTCCGACAGGTCTACCCAACATCGACACGCACTCATGGGATATAAAAGGAAGGGAAGAGGGCTCACCAAGGAAGTCGATTCGGGCGCGTCGGAGGGCTTCGGAGTCCGATTCGGAACGCCGAGGGCTTGTGCTGCTCCTGCTTGGCCTAGGACCACAAAAAGGTGAACCTTTTTGTGGTTTCGAGGTGAAAGGATGGAGGAGGGGACCTTACCGCACATAAACCCGGAAGGCAGGGGAGAGGTGATGAGAGGCGGCGCTGGGCGGCGGCGGTGGCTCCTCCAACGGTCCCTGGTTACTGCTAGCGCTTCTGAGCGCTCATAGGGGTTGTCGGAGAAGTTCTTCTTTCCGCTGAGGAGGAAGAAGCTTTGGTGGGAGCTCAACTCCTTAGCTCCGAAAACAGGGGAGGGATGAAGTTGTTGGTGGCGGAAAGGGGGAGACGAAAGTGACTGCGGTGGTGGAAGCGACGAGGTGATGGTGCCAAGAGGTGGCGGCTAGTGAGCCCATTGGAATGGAGGGAAAATGGTAGTGCTTGGGATGCAATGGATAAGGGCAGGAGAGAGAGATGGGTATGGGGCTTCAAAAGGAAGGGTGGTGTTGGGGAGCCTGTAGAAAACAGAAAAGAGGGAGAGGGAGAGAAGAGAGATTTATGAGAATTGGAGAGCAATTGAAAGAGAAAGGTAGGAGAGGCTGAGGGAGGGGTGTAATCCTGGCGCAGGGGAAGCGTGGTTGAAGGTAGAAGACAAAAGCAAGCTGTGTGAATTGCAGGTTGTGAGGAGGGAGGGGGGACCGCAGAGAAAGAGAGAGAGAAAAAAAAAGAAAAGAAAGTAGGAATAAAGGAGGTCCCTATATATCAATTTGAATTCCCGACGTTCGAACCCAATTCCGCTCACTAATACAAAACCCGACACTCGACAATTTAAATCGAATTATTAAATCAAATTTAAATAAAATTCTCAATTAAATCTCAAGTCAAACGAAATTAAATTAATTTTTATCAAAACTCGGAGCTCGAAGGCGGAATGAAAATCCGATAGAATCTAAATTCTCGAAACGATGCCGAAATGACTTTAAAATCAAATTCACACTCGAGGACGGGTTTTCTCCCATTTTTACCGATTGAATACAATAATAATTTATTTAATTAAAATAATCATAATATATAAAATATACTCGGTCTTTACATTTATCCACCTCTAAAAACAAGTCTCGTCCCCGAGACTAAAATCATTTTAAAGCAATGGGAAGGAGTTTGAAATCGATGAGTCCGAGGACCATGTCCAAGGAACTTGTAATCATCTCGGTTGCGTCTTCTGTGATTCTCATAACACCCTAGTCACGGTCGTGACATCTCCAATTGGCCTTGTCAAGTGTGTAATGAGCGCCCTTATCACATCCTCGCTTTGACCTTTCGAAAGTATCACAACTCTAAAAGTATTATAGCTCCCGACTAGGTCTTAGCAAGAAATCTATAAGCGCCCCTATAAAATGCTTGTATCCACTTCGTGAGACGTCATAATGTAAATCCAGTTCGTAAAACCTCAAGGCGTTTTGTAAATGGAAAGATTGTCATCTAAATCGTCGAAACTCTCGACTTCTTTAAAACCCCAAGTTGGTCCTTTGCAAAACCGCTCAAAATTTCAAATTCAACATTTAATCAAGCAACTTTATACCAAAACAAGTCAAATCCTTTCAAATCAAGATTTCGTCAAAATCTCCCTAAAAAAACCAAATCAGCTTTTCGCAAACCAATCAATCAAATTCAAAAGGTAGGAGGGGGAATCATCCACCTCTAAGGGCTAATCCCATATTCTCTTCCTAGGTTCAAAAATCGAATCAATCTATCCGTCTCAATTCAAGTAAGATGCATAATCCATAAGAAATGCATAACTGTATAACCATCCAATCTCCAATCAACACATCACACGACAAGTTTCAACATATACCGATCGTAGTGTCACAAGGTCACATCAACATCTCCATATCGTACTAAAGGTCGTAATATGCATCTCAACGACATAACAAAATCATAACAACGTCTCAACATCACACCAGAAGTCATAAAAGTATCTCTCATCATAGAATTAACGAACCAAAACCCATTGTCAACACATCAACACAATGAGGTCAGGTTATTAAGATTCAGCAAAGGGGAAGGTCAATCAATATATCAGTCACCAAAACATCAGCATACTCGCAAAACATCATCTCAACTCCTGCAATGCCATATAACGATCACTTAGCAATCACGCACCATTATCTCATATATGTACATAAGTCATCTTCATGCTCCAAGTCATATATATCACTTTCCTATTCATAATCATGCTTATCAATCATATAGTATAACATCATACTTTCACATAATAACGTACCATCATCTCATGATTCGTGCAACACATCATAACATGCTTCTAGAACAACATAGCAGGATAGCAATGTATTATTATTTCATGATCATAGTTGTCATTACCAATTATATTTCAGTATTGCATATCAACATGTAATATCATGCCATCTCAGGTTTATCATGGTCACTATCTAACATCATGTCAGTACATATTAACAAATCACATAGTCAAGAAAATCCTCACATCACTACCAGTCAAAACGAAATGCAATCCCCGCTCGCTCGTCTCCCACTCTCAAGCCAAGACCGACCTTCAACTAAACCCACCAACTCGGATAACATCCTATAGGAGAAGTCCTAATGCATCTCGACATCCCAATCTCATACCTCTTCCCACTAAGCACTCTCACTAACAATCCACCTCTAAGAATCCAACCCTATCTCTGTTCTCACACCCGAGCACTCCTGCATTCTATGTCCTCGATACTCTCAAGAGCCATTCACTGCACTGCCCATACTATCTAAGACATCTCAACATAGAACCTTTCTAACCACATCTCTCCTATAAGAATACCCGATCACCACCAAGCTGGCCTATCCTAACCCTACCCGCACCTAAGATTCGTCTAGAAGCTCATCGGAAACCACTAAACATCGCCTCTTATAGCTCTCAAACTCACTCATTCTTACTTAAGCCAAACCTCTCTCCTGCGACTTACCTCATACTACCCTCAATCATTCCAACCGCTCAATTTCCTTAATCGCTCTCCGACCATTCTACCAAGGGACCTCACTCGCATGTTCAAAGAAGAAGCAATCATGGACATTATTACACAAAAGGACTACATCATATCAACTAGCATTTGCACCAATAGCATCATTAGTTCATCATTAAACATTGCAACATGTATCAAAAGTCTTAATTTACCGTCATGCTCAACGAGTATTGTAAAACATCATATATGAATATGGTCAAATCAAGCTAGCAAGTTTCATCATAACCATATCAAATAAACAGTTCAGGTTCTCAGCATTTGCAATTCATACTCATAGGCAAGGAATTTAGAGCATCCTTGGCATCTCAGAGTAGCATCACATCAAGTCATCATGGAACATTAGGATTGTAAGGCATCGAATCATATATATCATCATAGACAACGGATAGTCATGCAATAATCATTACCAAGTCATGACATCAACACGTAGTTTTCCACATCAAGTCAGTGCAATAACACCATCAACAAGTTCAGAAAGGGTTAGCAATTCGAATGGAGGGCGCTCCCACCTGCAAGTCATATCGTACTCAATAATCGCAATCCTCGAAGAGAGCTTGTTCCGTCGACATTGTCGATCCTGAGACCCGTGGGTTATGGGCCCACGCTTCCGCTGTGCTGCTCTATCGCTATTCGACTTTCCGTTCCCTTTTCCATCTGGTCGCTCGTCCAATGCATCGCGTAGGAGTCTAAGTTACTGGAGATAGGGGAGTGACAAGAGCAGACAACGCAACGTTTCTTTCGGAGACCAAAAAGGACCAAGCCAAAGATGACACGACTAGAGACAAGACTCCGACCCGAGAATAGTAACGGTGCCCTTAAGGAAGTCTATTAGGTTAAAATTGTGACAACAAGCACGAGATCATCATGGAGCATATCAATACATTAATCCACACTAACATGTACCTATCTTAAAGAACAATGACATACATATTCATTCCAAAGACCCGATTGAGTCCTACACTGATGCACGTGAAACAAGCTAGTAGTCTATTATTCCATGGAAGCAGATATGCCTAGCAACTTAAGCAAGATATGCGGGATTTAATGGGCATCACAATTATCACATATATGAACAATGCACGAGTTTGGTGTATGCATCATACGAGATCATATAAGGGCAACATAGTAACTATCTCATCTGACACAATGATCATATATTAGGTCAAGCATGGCACGTAATCATATGACGAGATACATTTAGAAAGCATGGGTCCGACATGGTACTAGCGATACATGATGTGATACAAGCATAGTCAAGAGTCATTAAGAGGAGTTCAACATAATATTCACGAAACATGAGGCATCATCAAAAGTAACAAGAAGGACATCATGGGTGCTATATTATAATCATGCTAAGAACGAACCATCATAGAGTACATATATGGTAGAATAGTTATCACATCATAGAACAAGTACAACACGTGATCATTTAGCGGGTCATTTTGGAAATCAGAAGCCCTACATGATACTACTGGCACATATCGAACATGAATACAATCAAGGTAATTTGACTAGATTCATTCTAACATTTATGCGTCATGCGTTTGCGAAATCATGATATAACGTGGTGGTTGACCATGCGAGGTGCCAAATCATACATTCATGGAAGCACGAGAGGATATCATAGAGTAATAGAAGAACACTACCGAACGATAACATGTACGCATGCTAGGATTTATTGTCATGGAGAGCAAGTCGATCACCGAATTCAACATCAATCTAATCGGATAAGTAAAACAATTACGAGGATAGAAGGAGGGTCACACTATCAAAGACCTAGTTCAAGAGAGAATCAGCAATAATGTAGGCAAGGCATAAATTCGCACAAGTCACAACCAAGGGCCCGACATATTACTAATGGCTCAATATAACATACGATACATACATGCACTTGATTGATTACTTGAAACTAAGCAAGACTTCAATTCAATCACATTCCAATAATATAGAAGCATGGGAGGAAGTGTAACGATGTATAATGCAAGTCTAAGTAACGGGCCATATGACGAGAATATGGGGACATGAGTTCGAATGAGCACATACTAGGATGAAACATGCATTCACCAAGACTCAATTAGGCCACATATTCTCCATTCAATGCAAGGAACACACAACACTATCATATGCAAAATAATCCAAAATAGCTAATCTGACCAATACCAAATAGATGGGCGTGCTATAGGTTCTTTTCACAGAAGGAATGATAGGGATCAAGGCATCATCGGCGAGTATGCTAAGGAGAATATCTTACAAGCATTCATGATACAGGGTTAGCCGTAGGATGCTCGATCTTTCGACAATCAAGACTCAATTGCAAGAACTAAAGCGGAAACGATGCAAGACTCAACAAGACTCGAAGGTGATGAATAAGATGATGAATAGGCGACTGTAATTGTAAAGAAAAGACACGAATTGGAACAATAAGACTCGATAGATTGGTGAAACGATCTATATAGAACAAGATGAAGACCCCAGGCTTCTGTAGAAAGTAGGAACCAACACCAATGACTATATAACCCGCCTCTACAACCCTACACAACCAAGCGGACTACTTGGAGGCACAAGGAGGGGGCTCGTGGATACCAGGACTTACCAAGCTTCGCGAGATTGACAGGCACAAGGCAAACCAAGCTGAAACAATACCAATTTGCAATCGATGAGCAACGCTTCGAATCGATTGTCTTTGCACTCAATGTGTTTCACAGAAAAGAGAAGTTTTTCAATAGAATTAAACGTGTCCTCTGAACAAAGGAGATCAGCCGCTTCTTATAACCCTAAAGGCTGATTTTAATGAAAATAATAATTAAAGGAGAAATTAAAATAAAACCCTAAATTACCTAAAATGACTTAAGTAAAGAAGGTTACTAAAAATGGCATAAAAGGGTCCAATACTTAGTAGAATTTTGGCCCATCTAAATACTAAGGAGATCCAGCCTCTTCAAGTGTAGAATATAACTACGTCTTCGATGGCTCTTCTTGAAGTTGAACCGCGCTTGAGAATAGGACATGGCTCGCGAACATGAATGCATCTCGTTGAAGCTTTTTAGCACGAGCTCGAGTCATAGGTCCATCCCCAAGTATGATAGGTGTGTCTGGAGGTGTCGTAGATGGTCCCGCATCAACCTCCCCTTCTTGGAAAGGATTCGACCACGAATCCAATTCCTCAGCAATAGCAAGATAAGGAATGAGATCCGTGACGTTGAATGTAGCGCTCACACCATAGTCTCCTGGAAGCTCCAGCTTGTAAGCGTTCTCACCAATCCGCTGCAACACCTTGAATGGTCCATCTCCTCGCGGTGAGAGCTTGCTCTTCCGTTGCTCCGGGAACCTCTCCTTCCGTAGGTGCACCCACACAAGATCTCCAGGCTGGAACACCACATGCCGTCGTCCCTTGTTTGCTTTGTTTGCATTGTACTCGGCCTTCTCCATTAGCTTGAGGCGTGTACGCTCATGCAACTCCTTGATGTACTCGACATGATTTCCTGCATCAAAAGATTCTTTCTCCCTTATAGGATATGGGGTAAGATCAAGAGGGGTTAGTGGGTTGTTACCATAAACACACTCAAATGGAGTTAATTTGGTTGAGGAATGCATTGTCCTATTATAAGCAAACTCCACATGAGGTAAGGCTTCTTCCCAAAGCTTCAAAATTTTCCTAATAATGGCTCTAAGGACAGTGGTTAAGGTTCTATTGGTCACCTCAGTTTGGCCATCAGTTTGAGGGTGGCTAGAAGTAGAAAACAACAATCTAGTTCCCAATTTACTCCATAAGGTTTGCCAAAAATGACTTAGAAACTGAACATCCCTATCACTCACAATTGTCTTGGGCACACCATGCAACCTGACTATTTCCCTAAAGAATAGATTTGCAACATTGGAAGCATCATCAGTCTTATGACATGCAATAAAATGAGCCATCTTAGAGAATCTATCTACCACCACAAATATAGAATCTCTCCCCTTCTTAGTTCTAGGTAACCCCACAATAAAATCCATAGAAATGTCCTCCCAAGGGGCTGTAGGGGTCGGTAGTGGCGTGTATAACCCATGAGGCATAAGTTTTGATTTGGCCTTTAAACACTCAATACATCTCTTAAGGCAATGTTCTACATCCCTAAGCATATGAGGCCAATAAAAATGTGACCTAAGTTTATGATATGTCTTATCTCTCCCAAAGTGACCCATTAATCCTCCACTATGGGCTTCATTCACAAGTAATAGCCTGAGAGAACACCTAGGTATGCACACTTGATCCGTCCTAAAGAGAAATCCTTCAAATATATAAAACTTGTCACTAGCTCCTTTAGTTTCATAATTTCGAAAGATATCCCCAAAATCCTCATCATCTCTATACAATTCCTTAATATAGACAATGCCTAGGACTCTAGAATCCAAAGTGGTTAATAAAACATGTCTCCTAGATAAAGCATCAGCAACCACATTATCTTTGCCTTTCTTATACTTAAATCACATAAGGAAATGTCTCAATGAATTCCATCCACCTACCATGCCTTCTATCTAGTTTATCTTGGCTCTTAAAATGCTTTAACGATTCATGATCAGTCCTAAGAATAAACTCTCTAGGCCATAGGTAGTGAGACCATGTCTTAAGTACTCTAAATAATGCATAAAGCTCTTTATCATAAGTAGAGTAGTTTAGACACGCACCTTTTAATTTTTCAGAGAAGAATGCAATAGGTTTACCTTCTTGCATGAGGACTCCTCCAATTCTAACTCCGCTAGCATCACATTCCACCTCGAATGGTCGAGTGAAATCCGGCAATACAAGCAACGGTGCCTGCGTCAGCTTCTCCTTAAGGGTGCGGAAAGCGTCCTCTTGAGCTGCGCCCCACCTAAACTCACTCCTCTTCTTGGTTATTTCGGTGAGTAGGGCTGCGATGGAGCTGAAGTCATGCACAAATCGCATGTAGAAGCTCGCCATTCCATGAAAACTCCTGACAGGGCCGATTGAAGTAGGGGTTGGCCACTCCTGGATCGCTTTGATCTTGGCTTCGTCAACTTGTAGTCCATTAGAGCTCACTACAAAACAAAGAAAAGACACTTGATTATTGCACAATTCACATTTCTTAAGATTTGCATACAAGTGCTCTAATCTAAGTGTAGAGAATACTTCCCTTAAATGTGCTTCATGTTCCTTAGGTGATTTGCTGTAAATAAGAATATCATCGAAATAAACAACAACAAACTTACCTATAAAGTTTCTAAGCACATGATTCATTAAGCGCATGAAAGTACTAGGAGAGTTAGTTAATCCAAAGGGCATGACTAACCATTCATAGAGTCCAAATTTCGTTTTAAAGGCTGTTTTCCATTCATCCCCTTCCTTCATTCTAATTTGATGGTAACCACTTTTTAAATCAATTTTAGAAAATATAGAGGCACCATGCAACTCATCTAACATGTCATCTAGGCGAGGAATAGGGTGAAGATATTTTACAGTAATGTTGTTAATATCCCTACAATCTACACACATTCTCCATGAACCATCTTTCTTAGGGACTAATAACATAGGAACAGCACAAGGACTCAAAATTTCCCTAATGTATCCCTTATCCAACAATTCTTGAACTTGGGATTGAACTTCTTGAGTTTCGGTGGGATTCATGCGATAAGCAGGCCTATTAGGTAATGCAACCCCTGGAATGAGATCAATTTGATGCTCAATGCCATGAATAGGGGGTAGGCCTAGTGGTATGTCATCGGGGAAGACATCCTTATACTCTTCTATAAGAGATAGGATGTGAGGAGGAAGGATAGCTCGGAGCTCCTCACTCAACATATTCAACCCTTTGCATAGGAGCATGAGGGTTGTTTGCCCATCTACAAACTCGTCCACAAACGCTCTCTTGGATGCCAAGAGAACAACCTTAGGCCGAGTAGGGGTAGTAACTTGGCTCGCTTGAGCCTCCCTAACTACCTTACCTTCACTTACCTTCCTCTTTTCAATCTCCTCGGGCACCTGCGTTGGTGTCATAGGCTTGAGGACGATGTTCTTTCCCTGAAAAACAAAGGAATAGCGGTTAGCGAAGCCATCATGTAGGACCTTACGATCAAATTGCCAAGGACGACCTAAAAGTATATGACAAGCTTGCATAGGCACAATATCACATAGAACAACATCTTCATAATGTCCTAGTTTAATTTGAACTTTAGCTTGCTTGTGAACTTTCAAATTACCACAATCGTTCATCCAATGCAATTTATAAGGTCTAGGATGTTGAATAGTTGGAAGTTGTAGTTTATCAATCATTTCCTGACTAGCTAAATTACAATAACTTCCGCCATCAATGATCACATTGTAAACATTACCCTTTACGAAGCATCTAGTATGAAATAAGTTTTCCCTTTGATTGTTATCACAAGGTTTAGGTTGAACACTTAAAACTCTCCTAACAATTAAGGAATCACCATGCTCATATTCAATGCAATCGTCATCATCATAAGCAAGAAGGTTAAGGTTTTGACCATTAACATCATTAGCATGCTCTTCATGTTCATCACAAGAATTTTCAGATTCATATTCTCCTAAGTGATTAATCATGAGAGTTTTCTTATTTGGGCAATCCTTCATATAATGACCTCTACCTTGGCATTTAAAACAAACAATATCCCTAGATCTAGTAGTAGAGGGGTTAGGATTACTCCCTTTGGGGCCAGTAGATACCCCAGACGAATCTCGTCCGAACATAGGCGCTTTGCCCTTGTCGAGGGGCAGTTGAATGGCTCGGCTTTCTCCTCTTCCTTGGGGTTGGCTCGGCTTCTCCCTTGAACCACCATCACCACGCCATTGGGGCTGTTGTGGCCGAGTTTGGCACCAACCTTGCTGCTGCCCACTCGAAATTCTTCCACCTTGGCTCCTGTATCTCGCATTCCTTTCTACTTTCATAGCTAAATGTAAAAGTTCAGTAGGCGTAGAATAAGGAAAGTAATCAATTTCATGAGCTAAGGCGGGATGCAAAATGCTAAGAAACCTAGCATTAGTATCTTCATCGTTCTCTACTACATTAGCTCTAGCCATGGTTTCTTGCATTGCATTAAAAGTTTCCTCAACACTTTTATTACCTTGCCTAAGGTTTTCTAGTCTTTGTCTAAGTTCTCTAGAATAGTGTTAGGGAACAAACCTTCTCCTCATCAGCGCCTTCATTTGATCCCATGAAGCAATAGGCGCATCTAAAGCTCTTCTTCTTTCCTTAACAAGGTTATCCCACCAGATTAAAGCAACGCCTTGAAATTCAAGAGAAGCTAATTGCACTTTTTTAGCGTCGGAGAAGTTATGAAAATTCCAGATTTGATCCATTTTAGTTTCCCAGCCAATATATGCATCTTGATCAGTTTTACCATCAAATGGAGGGATCGTTACCTTTACCTTACCTATGCCATCTTGGTCAGGCTCCCTAGGTGCTCAGTAGTGGTGTCGACCTCCTCTATCGTTCCGCCTAGGACGTTACTCCCAACGCTCCTCCTCTTGGAAGGCATACTCGTCCTCTGAAGGGTAGTAATCTTCTTGGACCCGTCGTCCTCTCCCTCATCCTCTTCCCTGTGCATTAGCAAACCCATTATTCCTACCATACCTCTCCCTTCGTGGAGAGTCGTTCTCATCAAATAAAGGGTTATCTAAATTAGGATTAGGATTAGGATTAGGGTTAGGGTTATGTACTTCCCTTTCATTGCGAGGCATATCGTCACGCCTTGGATCATCTCGGCCTCCAAGGTTGTTAGAAGCACTGGGCATGGCCTCCAATACCGCCACCTTTGCTCCTAACGCAGCCAAAGATTGGTTGATACCATTGAGAATGGTCACCAATTCTGGTGCAAGTGTGGAAGTATTGTTGGAGTTGTTATCATTATTGCCATTGTTGGCATGGTTTCCCTGGCTATTAGACATGGCAAAATAAAACAAACAAAGAACTCTGTAAAAAGGTTAGTAATAAACTAAAACAACCTCGCAAGTGTATCGCTCAACACTCCCTCTCCAATTGGTATGTTATGCCTGTTGTTTCAATCCGCCTTGGGCAAATCAATACTCAAGCTAGGACTTAGCAAATACAAGGTATATAATATCAAAAGATCAAGGAATAATGAATGAATCAAGGCTGTAAAGACTCGACAAGAGCAAACCAGTAGCTCAGCACAACAACCAGCACTCGATACAAGAAAGTATCGACTCGGTACTAGCAACTATCGACTCGGTACAAGTAGGTATCGACTCAATACAAGCAAGACTCACTTAACAGTGGCAATAAACACTCGAGACAGCAATTTCTCAATGACAAGGGTTCGACAGTAGCAATATAAGACTCAATATGGACTGATTTTGTGGAAAAAGAAGAGAAAAGAAACAACCTTTGATGATTTACCTCTTTTGATTGTAACCCAAGTAAGGATGTTGTAGTTGCAAGGGTGGGGTTTCAAAGTTGTGTTTAGGAGGCAATAGGTGTCGATCTAGGGCTGAATTTCACCACACAGCAGGTCCCTTGAAGTTTCTTGCACTAGGTGAACACTCAAAGATCAACAACTCAAAGATGATCAACAACTTTCTTCTTCTTTTTTTTTTTGAATTTTCGAACTGATTTTTCTTTTTTTTTTTTTCTGACTTTCTACAGTCCTAATGCAAGAAATCTGAAAAAAATGAAGGGAAAAACGGAAATTAAAGATAATGGTGAAATAAATACAATTCAGCCCTAAATTGATAGAAATAAACTAGGGTTTTGGCTAATTTAGGCAAGTGGCTTCTATCTTCTATCTTATGATCTTAGTATAGATAGAATGAATTAATCTCCTCTTTATCACTCAAATTCAGAAATAATAGGTGTAGGGAGATAGATCAAAGATAGATAAAATATAGAAATTTAGATAGAACAAGAATGCCGATTAGGGTTTCCTCTTGACCAAGAGCTGTCGACTGCTCCAAGGGGACGAATCGACTGCAATGGCTGCTGTAGGTCACGGCTTGGATGTGTTTAGGCTTAGATGCAACCACAACAATCACAAACAAAAGGTTAGTAGTAATCAAAATCAAGAAATAGAAGTAAAAGACCAAAAATTGCAACTAGAGTAACCTTTTTTTTGTAGATTTTTGTGTTTTTATGAGGAACAAAAGAAAGACTCAACTTTTGATGTCGAAAACCTAAGCTATGATACCAATTTGATACGGGGTTAGCCATAGGATGCCCGATCTTTCGACAATCAAGACTCAATTGCAAGAACTAGAGCGGAAACGATGCAAGACTCAACAAGACTCGAAGGTGATGAATAAGATGATGAATAGTCGGCTGTAATTGTAAAGAAAAGACACGAATTGGAACAATAAGACTCGATAGATTGGTGAAACGATCTATATAGAACAAGATGAAGACCCCAGGCTTCCGTAGAAGGTAGGAATCAACACCAATGACTATATAACCCGCCTCTACAACCCTACACAACCAAGCGGACTACTTGGAGGCACAAGGAGGGTGCTCGTGGATACCAGGACTTATCAAGCTTCACGAGATTGACAGGCACAAGGCAAACCAAGCTGAAACAATACCAATTTGCAATCGATGAGAAACGCTTCGAATCAATTGTCTTTGCACTCAATGTGTTTCACAGAAAAGAGAAGTTTTTCAATAGAATTAAACGTGTCCTCTGAACAAAGGAGATCAGCAGCTTCTTATAACCCTAAAGGCTGATTTTAATGAAAATAATAATTAAAGGAGAAATTAAAATAAAACCCTAAATTACCTAAAATAACTTAAGTAAAGAAGGTTACTAAAAATGGCATAAAAGGGTCCAATACTGAGTAGAATTTCGGCCCATCTAAATACTAAGGAGATCCGGCCTCTTCAAGTGTAGAATATAAGTATGTCTTCGATGGCTCTTCTTGAAGTTGAACCGCGCTTGAGAATAGGACATGGCTCACGAACATGAATGCATCTCGTTGAAGCTTCTTAGCACGAGCTCGAATCATAGGTCCATCCCCAAGTATGATAGGTGTGTCTGGAGGTGTCGTAGATGGTCCCGCATCAATTCATACAAAGAAGAATTGATCACACTATCATGGACCTAACTAAGAAGAAGCAACAATCATATAGACTCATATCATTTGGTTCAATCATACGATCAATAGGCCAAGTAAACATGCTATAACAACATACAATCATGATAGAGGGCAAGACACAACACGAGACTTAAGTAATGTGACCAGCATGGATACATGATGTCATACAACCACGAATTTACTTTAATGACCATCATCATAACATGTACTGAGGATTACGTAGCATATGAGGCATGTTGACATGAAATTATATTATGTATCCATCAAGTAAGGGACTCGCTCTATCATGATACTAGAACCGAACGATCATACTATCATTAACCTATTCACAGAGAGGACATCAATAATACAACTTCCTAGCATATGACATATGTATTCGTGCTCTAGTATGACAATGCAATATACTAAGTAGATCATGTCGGGATGATATGGATATAATAAATGTAGCTCGAACCCATGCAATAGTCGTTACGAACACCAAAGCATACAAGTACAATTTCATGCTAAAGATCAATCTGTAGGTCAAGGAGTAGTACCACATAGTATCATACAATCATGGACAGAGCAATCAAGATAACCCGATAGAGATCCATAAGGGCAACCATTGACTCTCCCTAACTGACTCATCACCCATCTTTCCCGTGAGACTCGGATACGACTTTTTATGGCAAGAAGACACCTGTTGATCGTCATAAGAATCAAGAAAGACAACCTCGGAACACTCACTTTCTAACTTGGACTTACATCGAAAGCCAACTTCCAATACTCTCCCAAGCAAACCTTATATCCAACCATGATTCTTGAAACAATACGTTTACCAACCCGATTTCCCGTGGAGGAGACCGATATTCGAAGGGATGACTCGATTGAACTATCAAAGGGTTCATAAGGAAAGGGGCGGTTCCACAAAAGCTGAGCTTAACCATATAAGAAGAAGGGTACTCCTGCTATCCCGTTCGCACAAGATCGTTCAATACTCGTTAAATAGTTAGGACATACCAATGAATCTTTAGCACATCAAGCACTCAACATAGAATCAGTCAATGCCAAGTATAACGACCTCCTTGAGTCTTCCCGACCCATCTGTAAAGAACAAGCTAATATTTCGCCTACCCATTCCCGACTACATCCAATAGGGATGGTCTAGCGCCTTTCCTACCCACTCAATCCCTTATTAGTTGGTTCTCCTCTTTTATCATAAGCCGAGTTCATATTTAGTCCAATTGAGTTAGGCATATTAAGTTCATTTTAACCCTTTAAAACGCTTTCAAATCTTTCGAAATCCATGGGCGGTTTTCAAAAACATACACTCGACCCTTCTGTACCCGAATTGCACAACCTGGCTGATACCAACTTTGTAACGGCCCGGATATAAATACCCGGGTTACATTTTGAAGGTCGGATACCTTCGTTCGGATGTTGTAATTCAGGTACGGGTTGAGGTTTCAAACATCTAAAGATCAATCAGTGTTCAAAGCGGGGATTTCGGACCCCAATCAAACGAAGTTACAGAAATTCAATTTAAATGAATGTAAAGCGGAAGTAAGGTTTAGATACAAGAGCCACAGCAGATCCAAGTCAAAACCAAAACCTATATTCTAAAATCGTATTGCCAAATTAGCGGGGTTAGACAGATTCTTTGCAATCGCCCGGGGATTTTCTCACGCCATAGAGACAGGGAGCAATCATACCTAAAAACAATTGGTGCGAGCGGGATCAGACCGAGACCCCAACACACCCTGTCCCACAAGCAAATATACACATACGCTAATATAAAGATGATGCGAATGCGGAAATTAAATCACACTAACATGATCCTAATTTACAATGTGCGGAAAAGAACTGTAAAGGCGCCCAAAGAATGCCAAGTGGCATATCCCTCTCCTACCTCTGCACCCCTTCCCGTTAGTGCAGAGACTGGCCAGTTCGGTGCTAGCATAGCAATATCCTCGTGGTGGTGCACTCACCACGGCATCATCATATCATATCATCTCATCTCTTGCCCGATGGTGTTGGGCTATTATATCATGCTCATATCGACTCGATAGACTCAGGGCACCTGATGGGGTTGGGCTACCCTATGACCCTAATAGAGACTCTAGGACTATCACAAATAACGGTCGTTCTGTTTACATACGCATAAAGAAATAGAATGTTCAATCACAAGTGCAATCCTAGTATGATACTACATGGCATGCTTTAATGCTTATGCAACACCTAGTATGTCATATATTCACAAGCAGGTAATCTGTTTCGAATCTGAGTAAGCCCATAAAGGAACTTACCTGAATAAGCCGAACAACAGAGAACAAGGCAGAAGCAGAATCCAAGTAATGAGTCACCAATAGCAAGCAATGTCCAACATATCACAATCACCTAATAACATACAAATGCATAAGTCTATCTACTTCACACAAGGCGCCCCTAAGTATCATACATATCTTCACATACCTCGTTTCAGATTATTCCATCTTATCTCATCACAATTCATATATCATTCCATGTTCATCTCATCTCAACATTTCCAAAACAATCTCTCAAAGAACTCAACTTAGAAATCAAACAATCCTTTTAAAATCGCTTCCAAATCCCGACATCAAACATTTAAGCCTTAAAACCAATTTCCAAAAATCATATTATAGAAATCATTCGGCATTTCTCACTTATTTAAAGACATCATCTTAAAATCATTTAATAAAACTTTATTAAACATACTTCAACCCAAATTTATAGTCTATAAATCACTTTATAAAACATCATTTAGTAACACATCTCAAATAATATTACCTTTAAAATCCTTTACAAATATATGATAATTAATAACACTCTCCAAATGATATTTAAATACAGTAAAACTACCAAAATTAATCCATCTTAATAGCCTACATTTATAAAATAATAACACTAAATTATTTTATCATTTCTAAGACATTTAATAAAACACCACCTAATATTATAATAATATATATATACACCAAATAATACCATTTATAGTATATAATAATATTTTCAGAATCTATAAATACATATCGAAAAATTAGATTTAACACATAAAATAACATATGTATACATATAAAAATAACATAAATCACATTAATATATTACCGAAATGTAAGCCAACATCACACACACACACACACATATATACATATATATATATATATATATATATATATATATATATTGGATTAACCCACTCAGCACTGGCCCACTGCCCAACCCGAGTCCAGCAACCCAGCCTAGACCCGAGGAAGTCGATTCGGGCGCGTCGGAGGGCTTCGGAGTCCGATTCGGAACGCTGAGGGCTCGTGCTGCTCCTGTTTGGCCTAGGACGACTAAATGAGGGTTAAAGGTGAGCCTTTTTGTGGTTTCGAGGTGAAAGGAGGGAGGAGGGGACCTTACCGCACATGAACCCGGAAGGCAGGGGAGAGGCGATGAGAGGCGGCGCTAGGCGGCGGCGGTGGCTCCTCCGGCGGTCCCTGGTTACTGCTAGCGCTTCTGAGCGCTCATAGGGGTTGTCGGAGAAGTTGTTCTTGCCGCTGAGGAGGCAGGAGCTTTGGTGGGAGCTCAACTCCTTAGCTCCGAAAACAGGGGAGGGATGAAGTTGTTGGTGGCGGCAAGGGGGAGACGAAAGTGACTGCGGTGGTGGAATTGATGAGGTGGTGGTGCCAGGAGGTGGAGGCTAGTGAGCCCATTGGAATGGAGGGCAAATGGGAGTGCTTGGAATGCAATGGATAAGGGAGGGAGAGAGAGATGGGTATGGGGCTTCAAAAGGAATGGTGGTGTTGGGGAGCCTGCAGAAAACAGAAAAGAGGGAGAGGGAGAGAAGAGAGATTTATGAGAATTGGAGAGCAATTGAAAGAGAAAGGTAGGAGAGGCTGAGGGAGGGGTGTAATCCTGGCGCAGGGGAAGCGCGGTTGAAGGTAGAAGACAATAGCAAGTTGTGTGAAATGCAGGTTGTGAGGATGGAGGGGAGACCGCAGAGAGAGAGAGAGAGAATAAAAAAAAGAAAAAGAAAAGGAAGTAGGAATAAAGGAGGTCCCTATATATCAATTTGAATTCCCGACGTTCGAACCCAATTCCGCTCACTAAAACAAAACCCGACACTCGACAATTTAAATCGAATTATTAAATCAAATTTAAATAAAATTCTCAATTAAATCTCAATTCAAACGGAATTAAATTAATTTTTATCAAAACTCGGAGCTCGAAGGCGGAATGAAAATCCGATAGAATCTAAATTCTCGAAACGACGCCGGAATGACTTTAAAATCAAATTCACACTCGAGGACGGGTTTTCTCCCATTTTTACCGATTGAATACAATAATAATTTATTTAATTAAAATAATCATAATATATAAAATATACTCGGTCTTTGCATTTATCCACCTCTAAAAACAAGTCTCGTCCCCGAGACTGAATTCATTTTAAAGCAATGGGAAGGAGTTTGAAATCGATTAGTCCGAGGACCATGTCCAAGGAACTTGTAATCATCTCGGTTGCGTCTCCCGGGATTCTCACAACACCCTAGTCACGGTCGTGACATCTCTAATTGGCCTTGTCAAGTGTGTAATAAGCGCCCTTATCACATCCTCGCTTCGATATTTCGAAAGTATCACAACTCTAAAAGTACTATAGCGTCCGACTAGGTCTTAGCAAGCAATCTATAAGTGCCCCTATAAAATGCTTGTATCCACTTCGTGAGACGTCATAATGTAAATCCAGTTCGTAAAACCTCAAAGCGTTTTGTAAATGGAAAGATTGTCATCAAAATCGTAGAAACTCTCGACTTCTTTAAAACCCCAAGTTGGTCCTTTACAAAACCGCTCAAAATTTCAAATTCAACGTTTAATCAAGCAACTTTACACCAAAACAAGTCAAATCCTTTCAAATCAAGATTTTGTCAAAATCTCCCTAAAAAAACAAAATCAGCTTTTCGCAAAGCAATCAATCAAATTCAGAAGGTTGGAGGTGGAATCATCCACCTCTAAGGGCTAATCTCATATTCTCTTCCTAGGTTCCAAAATCGAATCAATCTATCTGTCTCAATTCGAGCAAGATGCATAAGCCATAAAAAATGCATAACTGTATAAACATCCAATCTCCAATCAACACATCACACGACAAGTTTTAACATATACCAATCGTAGTGTCACAAGGTCACATCAACATCTCCATATCGTACTAAAGGTCGTAATATGCATCTCAACGACATAACAAAATCATAACAATGTCTCAACATCACACCAGAAGTCATAAAAGTATCTCTCATCATAGAATTAACGAACAAAAACCCATTGTCAACACATCAACACAACGAGGTCAGGTTATTAAGATTCAGCAAAGGGGAAGGTCAATCAATATATCAATCACCAAAACCTCAACATACTCGCCAAACATCATCTCAACTCGTGCAATGCCATATAACGATCACTTAGCAATCACGCACCATTATCTCATATATGTACATAAGTTATCTTCATGCTCCAAGTCATATTTATCACTTACCTATTCATAATCATGCTTATCAATCATATAGTATAACATCATGCTTTCACATAATAACGTACCATCATCTCATGATTCGTGCAACACATCATAACATGCTTCTAGAACAACATAGTAGGATAGCAATGTATTATTATTTCATGATCATAGTTGTCATTACCAATTATATTTCAGTATTGCATATCAACATGTAATATCATGCCATCTCAGGTTTATCATGGTCGCTATCTAACATCATGTCAATACATATTAACAAATCACATAGTCAAGAAAATCCTCACATCAATACCAGTCAAAACGAAATGCAATCCCCGCTCGCTCGTCTCCCACTCTCAAGCCAAGACCGACCTTCAACTAAACCCACCAACTCGGATAACATCCTATAGGAGAAGTCCTAATGCATCTCGACATCCCAATCTCATACCTCTTCCCACTAAGCACTCTCACTAACAATCCACCTCTAAGAATCCAACCCTATCTCTGTTCTCACACCCGAGCACTCCAGCATTCTATGTCCTCGATACTCTCAAGAGCCATTCACTGCACTGCCCATACTATCTAAGACATCTCAACATAGAACCTTTCAAACCATATCTCTCCTATAAGAATACCCGATCACCACCTAGCTGGCCTATCCTAACCATACCCCCACCTAAGATTCGTCTAGAAGCTCATCGGAAACCACTAAGCATCGCCTCTTATAGCTCTCAAACTCACTCATTCTTACTTAAGCCAAACCACTCTCCTGCGACTTACCTCATACTACCCTCAATCATTCCAACCGCTCAATTTCCTTAATCTCTCTCCGACCATTCTACCAAGGGACATCACTCACATGTTCAAAGAAGAAGCAATCATGGACATTATTACACAGAAGGACTACATCATATCAACTAGCATTTGTAACAATAGCATCATTAGTTCATCATTAAACATTGCACCATGTATCAAAAGTCTTAATTTACCGTCATGCTCAACGAGTATTGTAAAACAGCATATATGAATATGGTCAAATCAAGCTAGCAAATTTCATCGTAACCATATCAAATAAACAGTTCAGGTTCTCAGCATTTCCAGTTCATACTCATAGGCAAGGAATTTAGATCATGCTTGGCATCTCAGAGTAGCATCACATCAAGTCATCATGGCACATTAGGATTGTAAGGCATCGAATCATATATATCATCATAGACAACGGATAGTCAGGCAATAATCATTACCAAGTCATCACATCAACACGTAGTTTTCCACATCAAGTCAGTGCAATAACACCATCAACAAGTTCAGAAAGGGTTAGCAATTCGAATGGAGGGCGCTCCCACCTGCAAGTCATATCGTACTCAATAATCGCAACCTTGAAGCGAGCTTGTTCCGTCGACATTGTCGATCCTGAGACCCGTGGGTTATGGGCCCACGCTTCCGCTGCGCTGCTCTATCGCTATTCGACTTCCCGTTCCCTTTTCCATGTGGTCGCTTGTCCAATGCATAGCGTAGGAGTCTAAGTTAGCGGAGATAGAGGAGTGACAAGAGCGGACAACCCAACGTTTCTTTCGGAGACCAAAAAGGACCAAGCCAAAGATGACACGACTAGAGACAAGACTCCGACCCGAGAATAAAAACGGTGCCCTTAAAGAAGTCTATTAGGTTACAATTGTGACAACAAGCACGAGATCATCATGGAGCATATCAATCACATTAATCCACACTAACATGTACCTATCTTAAAGAACAATGACATACATATTCATTCCAAAGACCCGATCGAGTCCTACACTGATTCACGTGAAACAAGTTAGTACTCTATTATTCCATGGAAGCAAATATGCCTAGCAACTTAAGCAAGATATGCGGGCTTTAATGGGCATCACAATTATCACATATATGAACAATGCACGAGTTTGGTGTATGCATCATACGAGATCATATAAGGGCAACATAGTAACTATCTCATCTGACACAATGATCATATATTAGGTCAAGCATGGCACGTAATCATATGACGAGATACATTTAGAAAGCATGGGTCCGACATGGTACTAGCGATACATGATGTGATACAAGCATAGTCAAGAGTCATTAAGAGGAGTTCAACATAATATTCGCGAAACATGAGGCATCATCAAAAGTAACAAGAAGGACATCATGGGTGCTAGATTATAATCATGTTAAGAACGAACCATCATAGAGTACATATATGGTAGAATAGTTATCACATCATAGAACAAGTACAACACGTGATCATTTAGCGGGTCATTTTGGAAATCATAAGCCCTACAGGACACTACTGGCACATATCGAACATGAATACAATCAAGGTAATTTGACTAGATTCATTCTAACATTTATGCGTCATGCGTTTGCGAAATCATGATATAACGTGGTGGTTGACCATGCAAGGTGCCAAATCATACATTCATGGAAGCACGAGAGGATATCATAGAGTAATAGAAGAACACTACCGAACGATAACATGTACGCATGCTAGGATTTATTATCATGGAGAGCAAGTCGATCACCAAATTCAACATCAATCTAATCGGATAAGTAAAATAATTACGAGGATAGAAGGAGGGTCACACTATCAAGGACCTAGTTCAAGAAAGAATCGGCAATAATGTTGGCAAGGCATAAATTCGCACAAGTCACAACAAAGGGCCCGACATGTTACTAATGGCTCAATATAACATACGATACATACATGCACCTGATTGTTTACTTTTCACTAAGCAAGACTTCAATTCAATCACATTCCAATAATATAGAAGCATGGGAGGAAGTGTAACGATGTATAATGCAAGTCTAAGTAACGGGCCATATGAAGAGAATATGGGGACATGAGTTCGAATGATCAAATACTAGGATGAAACATGTATTCACCAAGACTCAATTAGGCCACATATTCTCCATTCAATGCAAGGAACACACAACACTATCATATGCAAAATAATCCACAATAGCTAATCTGACCAATACAAAATAGATGGGTGTGCTATAGGTTCTTGTCACAGAAGGAATGATAGGCATCAAGGCATCATCGGCGAGCATGCTAAGGAGAATATCTTACAAGCATTCATGATACGGGGTTAGCCGTAGGATGCCCGATCTTTCGACAATCAAGACTCAATTGCAAGAACTAAAGCGGAAACGATGCAAGACTCAACAAGACTCGAAGGTGATGAATAAGATGATGAATAGGCGACTGTAATTGTGAAGAAAAGACACGAATTGGAACAATAAGACTCGATAGATTGGTGAAACAATCTACATAGAACAAGATGAAGACCCCAGGCTTCCTTAGAAGGTAGGAACCAACACCAATGACTATATAACCCGTCTCTACAACCCTATACAACCAAGCGGACTACTTGGAGGCACAAGGAGGGGGCTCGTGGATACCAGGTCTTACCAATCTTCGCGAGATTGACAGGCACAAGGCAAACCAAGCTGAAACAATACCAATTTGCAATCGATGAGCAACGCTTCGAATCGATTGTCTTTGCACTCAATGTGTTTCACACAAAAGAGAAGTTTTTCAATAGAATTAAACGTGTCCTCTGAACAAAGGAGATCAACCGCTTCTTATAACCCTAAAGGCTGCTTTTAATGAAAATAATAATTAAAGGAGAAATTAAAATAAAACCCTAAATTACCTAAAATAACTTAAGTAAAGAAGGTTACTAAAAATGGCATAAAAGGGTCCAATACTTGGTAGAATTTTGGCCCATCTAAATACTAAGGAGATCCGGCCTCTTCAAGTGTAGAATATAAGTATGTCTTCGATGGCTCTTCTTGAAGTTGTACCACGCTTGAGAATAGGACATGGCTCAGGAACATGAATGCATCTCGTTGAAGCTTCTTAGCACGAGCTTGAGTCATAGTTCCATCCCCAAGTATGATAGGTGTGTCTGGAGGTGTCGTAGATGGTCACGCATCAACCTCCCCTTCTTGGAAAGGATTTGACCACGAATCCAAGTCCTCATCAACAGCAAGATAAGGAATGAGATCCGCGACGTTGAATGTAGCACTCACACCATAGTCTCCTGGAAGCCCCAGCTTGTAAGCGTTCTCACCAATCCGCTGCAACACCTTGAATGGTCCATCTCCTCGCGGTGAGAGCTTGCTCTTCCGTTTCTCCGGGAACCTCTCCTTCCGTAGGTGCACCCACACAAGATCTCCAGGCTGGAATACCACATGCCGTCGTCCCTTGTTTGCTTTGTTTGCATTGTACTCGGCCTTCTCCATTAGCTTGAGGCGTGTACGCTCATGCAACTCCTTGATGTACTCGACATGCATTCCTGCATCAAAAGATTCTTTCTCCCTCATAGGATATGGGGTAAGATCAAGAGGGGTTAGTGGGTTAGTACCATAAAACACTCAAATGGAGTTAATTTGGTTGAGGAATGCATTGTCCTATTATAAGCAAACTCCACATGAGGTAAGGCTTCTTCCCAAAGCTTCAAATTTTTCCTAATAATGGCTCTAAGGACAGTGGTTAAGGTTCTATAGGTCACCTCAGTTTGGCCATCAGTTTGAGGGTGGCTAGAAGTAGAAAACAAGAATGTAGTTCCCAATTTACTCCATAGGGTTCGCCAAAAATGACTTAGAAACTTAACATCCCTATCACTCACAATTGTCTTACGCACACCATGCAACTTGACTACTTCCCTAAAGAATAGATTTGCAATATTGGAAGCATCATCAGTCTTATGACATGCAATAAAATGAGCCATCTTAGAGAATCTATCTACCACCATAAATATAGAATCTCTCCCCTTCTTAGTTCTAGGCAACCCCACAATAAAATCCATAGAAATGTCCTCCCAAGGGGCTGTAGGGGTCGGTAGTGGCGTGTATAACCCATGAGGCATAAGTTTTGATTTGGCCTTTAAACACTCACTACATCTCTTAAGGCAATGTTCTACATCCCTAAGCATATGAGGCCAATAAAAATGTGACCTAAGTGTATGAGATGTCTTATCTCTCCCAAAGTGACCCATTAATCCTCAACTATGGGCTTCATTCACAAGTAATAGCCTGAGAGAACACTTAGGTATGCACACTTGATCCGCCCTAAAGAGAAATCCTTCAAATATATAAAACTTGTCACTAGCTCCTTTAGTTTCACAATATCGAAAGATATCCCCAAAATCCTCATCATCTCTATACAATTCCTTAATATAGACAAAACCTAGGACTCTAGAATCCAAAGTGGTTAATAAAACATGTCTCCTAGATAAAGCATCAGCAACCACATTATCTTTTCCTTTCTTATACTTAATCACATAAGGAAATGTCTTAATGAATTCCATCCACCTACCATGCCTTCTATCTAGTTTATCTTGGCTCTTAAAATGCTTTAAAGATTCATGATCAGTCCTAAGAATAAACTCTCTAGGCCATAGGTAGTGAGACCATGTCGTAAGTACTCTAAATAATGCATAAAGCTCTTTATCATAAGTAGAGTAGTTTAGACACGCACCTTTTAATTTTTCAGAGAAGAATGCAATAGGTTTACCTTCTTGCATGAGGACTCTTCCAATTCCAACTCCGCTAGCATCACATTCCACCTCGAATGGTCGAGTGAAATCCGGCAATACAAGCAACGGAGCCTGCGTCAGCTTCTCCTTAAGGGTGCGAAAAGCGTCCTCTTGAGCTGCGCCCCACCTAAACTCACTCCTCTTCTTGGTTATTTCAGTGAGTGGGGCTGCGATGGAGCTGAAGTCGTGCACAAATCGCCTGTAGAAGCTCGCCAGTCCATGAAAACTCCTGACATGGCCGATTGAAGTAGGGGTCGGCCACTCCTGGATCGCTTTGATCTTGGATTCGTCAACCTGTAGTCCATTAGAGCTCACTACAAAACCAAGAAAAGACACTTGATTATTGCACAATTCACATTTCTTAAGATTTGCATACAAGTGCTCTAATCTAAGTGTAGAGAGTACTTCCCTTAAATGTGCTTCATGTTCCTTAGGTGATTTGCTGTAAATAAGAATATCATCGAAATAAACAACAACAAACTTACCTATAAAGTTTCTAAGCACATGATTCATTAAGCGCATGAAAGTACTAGGAGAGTTAGTTAATCCAAAGGGCATGACTAACCATTCATATAGTCCAAATTTCGTTTTAAAGGTTGTTTTCCATTCATCCCCTTCCTTCATTCTAATTTGATGGTAACCACTTTTTAAATCAATTTTCGAAAATATAGAGGCACCATGCAACTCATCTAACATGTCATCTAGGCAAGGAATAGGGTGACGATATTTTACAGTAATGTTGTTAATAGCCCTACAATCTACACACATTCTCCATGAACCATCTTTCTTAGGGACTAATAACACAGGAACACCACAAGGACTCAAACTTTCCCTAATGTATCCCTTATCCAACAATTCTTGAACTTGGGATTGAACTTCTTGAGTTTCGGTGGGATTCATGCGATAAGCAAGCCTATTAGGTAATGCAGCCCCCAGAATGAGATCAATTTGATGTTCAATGCCATGAATAGGGGGTAGGCCTAGTGGTATGTCATCGGGGAAGACATCCTTATACTCTTCAATAAGAGATAGGATGTGAGGAGGAAGGATAACTCGAAGCTCCTCACTCAACATATTCAACCCTTTGCATAGGAGCGTGAGGCATGTTTTCCCATCTAAAAACTCGTCTACAAACGCTCTCTTAGATGCCAAGAGAACATCCTTAGGTCGAGTAGGGGTAGTAACTTGGCTCGCTTGAGCCTCCCTAACTACCTTACCTTCACTTACCTTCCTCTTTTCAATCTCCTCGGCCACCTGCGTTGGTGTCATAGGCTTGAGGACGATGTTCTTTCCCTGAAAAACAAAGGAATAGCGGTTAGTGAAGCCATCATGTAGGACCTTACGATCAAATTGCCAAGGACGACCTAAAAGTATATGACAAGCTTGCATAGGCACAATATCACATAGAACAACATCTTCATAATGTCCTAGTTTAATTTGAACTTTAGCTTGCTTGTAAACTTTCAAATTACCACAATCGTTCATCCAATGCAATTTATAAGGTCTAGGATGTTGAATAGTTGGAAGTTGTAGTTTATCAATCATTTCCTGACTAGCTAAATTACAACAACTTCCACCATCAATGATCACATTGCAAACCTTACCCTTTACTAAGCATCTAGTATGAAATAAGTTTTTCCTTTGATTGTCATCACAAGGTTCAGGTTGAACACTTAAAACTCTCCGAACAATTAAGGAATCACCATGCTCATATTCAATGCAATCGTCATCATCATAAGCAAGAAGATTAAGGTTTTGACCATTAACATCATTAGCATGCTCTTCATGTTCATCAAAAGCATTTTCAGATTCATATTCTCCTAAGTGATTAATCATGAGAGTTTTCTTATTTGGGCAATCCTTCATATAATGACCTCTACCTTGGCATTTAAAACAAACAATATCCCTAGATCTAGTAGTAGAGGGGTTAGATTACTCCCTTTGGGGCCAGTAGATACCCCAGACGAATCTCGTCCGAACATAGGCGCTTTGCCCTTGTCGAGGGGCTGTTGAGGGGCTCGGCTTCTCCTCTTCCTTGGGGTTGGCTCGGCTTCTCCCTTGAACCACCATCACCATGCCATTGGGGATGTTGTGGCTGAGTTTGGCGCCAAACTTGCTGCTGCCCACTCAAAATTCTTCCACCTTGGCTCCTGTATCTCGCATTCCTTTCTACTTTCATAGCTAAATGTAAAAGTTCAGTAGGCGTAGAATAAGGAAAGTAATCAATTTCATGAGCTAAGGCGGGATGCAAAATCCTAAGAAACCTAGCATTAGTATCTTCATCGTTCTCAACTACATTAGCTCTACCCATGGTTTCTTGCATTGCATTAAAAGTTTCCTCAACACTTTTATTACCTTGCCTAAGGTTTTCTAGTCTTTGTCTAAGTTCTCTAGAATAGTGTTGGGGAACAAACCTTCTCCTCATCAACGCCTTCATTTGATCCCATGAAGCAATAGGCGCATCTAAAGCTCTTCTTCTTTCCTTAACATGGTTATCCCACCAGATTAAAGCAAAGCCTTGAAATTCAAGACAAGCTAATTGCACTTTTTTAGCGTCGGAGAAGTTATGAAAATTCCAGATTTGATCCATTTTAGTTTCCTAGTCAATATATGCATCTGGATCAGTTTTACCATCAAATGGTGGGATCGTTACCTTTACCTTACCTATGCCATCTTGGTCAGGCTCCCTAGGTGCTCGGTAGTGGTATCGACCTCCTCTATCGTTCCGCCTAGGACGTTGCTCCCAACGCTCCTCCTCTTGGAAGGCATACTCGTCCTCTGAAGGGTAGTAATCTTCTTGGACCCGTCGTCCTCTCCCTCGTCATCTTCCCTGCGCATTAGCAAACCCATTATTCCTACCATACCTCTTCCTTCGTGGAGAGTCGTTCTCAATAAATAAAGGGTTATCTAAATTAGGATTAGGATTAGGGTTAGGGTTATGTACTTCCCTTTCATTGCGAGGCGTATCGTCACGCCTTGGATCATCTCGGCCTCCAAGGTTGTTAGAACCACTCGGCATGGCCTCCAATACTGCCAACTTTGCTCCTAACGCAGCCAAAGTTTGGTTGATACCATTGAGACTGGTCACCAATTCTGGTGCAAGTGTGGAAGTATTGTTGGAGTTGTTATCATTATTGCCATTGTTGGCATGGTTTCCCTGGCTATTAGACATGGCAAAATAAAACAAACAAAGAACTATGTAAAAAGGTTAGTAATAAACTAAAACAACCTCGCAAGTGTATCACTCAACACTCCCTCTCCAATTGGTATGTTATGCCTGTTGTTTCAATCCGCATTGGGCAAATCAATACCCAAGCTAGGACTTAGCAAACACAAGGTATATAATATCAAAAGATCAAGGAATAATGGATGAATCAAGGCTGTAAAGACTCGACAAGAGCAAACCAGTAGCTCGGCACAACAACCAGCACTCGATACAAGAAAGTATCGACTCGGTACTAGCAACTATCGACTCGGTACAAGTAGGTATCGACTCGATACAAGCAAGACTCACTTAACAATGGCAATAAGCACTCGAGACATCAATTGCTCAATGACAAGGGTTCGACAGTAGCAATATAAGACTCAATATGGACTGATTTTGTGGAAAAAGAAGAGAAAAGAAACAACCTTTGATGATTTACCTCTTTTGATTGTAACCCAAGTAAGGATGTTGTAGTTGCAAGGGTGGGGTTTCAAAGTTGTGTTTAGGAGGCAATAGGTGTCGATCTAGGGCTGAATTTCACCACACAGCAGGTCCCTTGAAGTTTCTTGCACTAGGTGAACACTCAAAGATCAACAACTCAAAGATGATCAACAACTTTCTTCTTCTCTTTTTTTTTTGAATTTTCGAACTGATTTTTCTTTTTTTTTTCTGACTTTCTACGGTCCTAATGCAAGAAATCTGAAAAAAATGAAGGGAAAAACGGAAATTAAAGATAATGGTGAAATAAATACAATTCAGCCCTAAATTGATAGAAATAAACTAGGGTTTTGGCTAATTTAGGCAAGTGGCTTCTATCTTCTATCTTATGATCTTAGGATAGATAGAATGAATTAATCTCCTCTTTATCACTCAAATTCAGAAATAATAGGTGTAGGGAGATAGATCAAAGACAGATAAAAGGATAGATAAAAGATAGAAATTTAGATAGAACAAGGATGCCGATTAGGGTTTCCTCTTGAGCAAGGGCTGTCGACTGCTCCAAGGGGACAAATCGACTGCAATGGCTGCTGTAGGTCATGGCTTGGATGTGTTTAGGCTTAGATGCAACCACAACAATCACAAACAAAAGGTTAGTAGTAATCAAAATCAAGAAATAGAAGTAAAAGGCCAAAAATTGCAACTAGACTTAACTTTTTTTTGTAGGTTTTTGTGTTTTTATGATGAACAAAAGAAAGACTCAACTTTTGATGTCGAAAACCTAAGCTATGATCCCAATTTGATACGGGGTTATCCGTAGGATGCCCGATCTTTCGACAATCAAGACTCAGTTGCAAGAACTAGAGCGGAAACGATGCAAGACTCAACAAGACTCGAAGGTGATGAATAAGATGATGAATAGGCGGCTGTAATTGTAAAGAAAAGACACGAATTGGAACAATAAGACTCGATAGATTGGTGAAACGATCTATATAGAACAAGATGAAGACCCTAGGCTTCCGTAGAAGGTAGGAACCAACACCAATGACTATATAACCCGCCTCTACAACCCTACACAACCAAGCGGACTACTTGGAGGCACAAGGAGGGGGCTCGTGGATACCAGGACTTACCAAGCTTCGCGAGATTGACAGGCACAAGGCAAACCAAGCTGAAACAATACCAATTTGCAATCGATGAGCAACGCTTCGAATCGATTGTCTTTGCACTCAATGTGTTTCACACAAAAGAGAAGTTTTTCAATAGAATTAATCGTGTCCTCTGAACAAAGGAGATCAGCCGCTTCTTATAACCCTAATGGCTGATTTTAATGAAAATAATAATTAAAGGAGAAATTAAAATAAAACCCTAAATTACCTAAAATAACTTAAGTAAAGAAGGTTACTAAAAATGGCATAAAAGGGTCCAATACTTAGTAGAATTTCGGCCTATCTAAATACTAAGGAGATCCGGCCTCTTCAAGTGTAGAATATAAGTATGTCTTCGATGGCTCTTCTTGAAGTTGAACCGCGCTTGAGAATAGGACATGGCTCACGAACATGAATGCATCTCGTTGAAGCTTCTTAGGATAAGCTCGAGTCATAGGTCCATCCCCAAGTATGATAGGTGTGTCTGGAGGTGTCGTAGATGGTCCCGCATCAATTCATACAAAGAAGAATTGATCACACTATCATGGACCTAACTTAGAAGAAGCAACAATCATATAGACTCATATCATGTGGTTCAAGCTCCCAGTCAATCATACGATCAATAGGCCAAGTAAACATGCTATAACAACATACAATCATGATAGAGGGCAAGACACAACACGAGACCTAAGCAATGTGACCAGCATGGATACAGGATGTCATACAACCACGAATTTACTTTAATGACCATCATCATAACATGTACTGAGGATTACGTAGCATATGAGGCATGTTGACATGAAATTATAACATGTATCCATCAAGTAAGGGACTCGCTCTATGATGATACTAGAACCGAACGATCACACTATCATGAACCTATTCACAGAGAGGACATCAATTATACAACTTCCTAGCATATGACATATATATATATTCGTGCTCTAGTATGACAATGCAATATACTAAGTAGATCATGTCGGGATGATATGGATATAATAAATGTAGCTCGAACCCATGCAATAGTCGTTACGAACACCAAAGCATACAAGCACAATTTCATCCTAAAGATCAATCTGTAGGTCAAGGAGTAGTACCACATAGTATCATACAATCATGGACAGAGCAATCAAGATAACCCGATAGAGATCCATAAGGGCAACCATTGACTCTCCATAACTGACTCATCACCCATCTTTCCCGTGAGACTCGGATACGACTTTTTATTGCAAGAAGACATCAGTTGATCGTCATAAGAATCAAGAAAGACAACCTTGGAACACTCACTTTCTAACTTGGACTTACATCGAAAGCCAACTTTCAATACTCTCCCAAGCAACCCTCATATCCAACCATGATTCCCAAAACAATACGTTTACCAACCCGATTTCCCATGGAGGAGACCGATATTCGAAGGGAGGACTCGATTGAACTATCAAAGGGTTCATAAGGAAAGGGGCGGTTCCACAAAAGTTGAGCTTAACTATATAAGAAGAAGGGTACTCCCGCTATCCCGTTCGCACAGATTGTTCAATACTCATTAAATAGTTAGGACATACCAATCAATCTTTAGCACATCAAGCACTCAACATAGAATCAGTCAATGCCAAGTATAACGACCTCCTTGGATTCTTCCCGACCCATCTGTAAAGAACAAGCTAATATTTCGCCTACCCATTCCCGACTACATCTAATAGGGATGGTCTAGCGCCTTTCCTACCCACTCGATCCCTTATTAATTGGTTCTCCTCTTTTATCATAAGCCGATTTCATATTTAGTCCAATTGAGTTAGGCATATTAAGTTCATTTTGCCCCTTTAAAACGCTTTCAAATCTTTCGAAATCCATGGGCGGTTTTCCAAAACATACACTCGACCCTTCTGTACACGAATTGCACAACCTGGCTGATACCAACTTTGTAACGGCCCGGATATAAATACCCGGGTTACGTTTTGAAGGTCGGATACCTTCGTTCGGATGTTGCAATTCAGGTACAGGTCGAGGTTTCAAACCTCTAAAGATCAATCAGTGTTCAAAGCGGGGATTTCGGAGCCCAATCAAATGAAGTTACAGAAAATCAATTTAAATGAAAGTAAAGCGGAAGTAAGGTTTAGATACAAGAGCCACGGCAGAGCCGGGTCAAAACCAAAACCTATATTCTAAAGTCGTATAGCCAAATTAGCGGGGTTAGACAGATTATTTGCAATCGCCCGGGGATTTTCCCACGCCATAGAGACAGGGAGTAATCATACCTAAAAACAATTGGTGCGAGCGGGATCAGACCGAGACCCCAACACACCCTGTCCCGCAAGCAAATATACACATACGCTAATATAAAGATGATGCGAATGCGGAAATTAAATCACACTAACATGATCCTAATTTACAATGTGCGGAAAAGAACTGTAAAGGCGCCCAAAGAATGCCAAGTGGCATATCCCTCTCCTACCTCTGCACCCCTTCCCGTTAGTGTAGAGACTGGCCAGTTCGGTGCTATAGCATAACAATATCCTCGTGGTGGTGCACTCACCACGGCATCATCATATCATATCATATCATATCATCTCATCTCTTGCCCGATGGTGTTGGGCTATTATATCATGCTCATATCGACTCGATACACTCAGGGCACCCGATGGGGCTGGGCTACCCTATGACCCTAACAGAGACTAGGACTATCACAGATAACGGCCGTTCTGTTTACATACGCATAAAGAAATAGAATGTTCAATCACAAGTGCAATCCTAGCATGATACTACATGGCATGCTTTAATGCTTATGCAACACCTAGTATGTCATATATTCACAAGCAGGTAATCTCTTTCGAATCTGAGTAAGCCCATAAAGGAACTTACCTGAATAAGCCGAATAGCAGAGAACAAGGCAGAAGCAGAATCCAAGTAATGAGTCACCAATAGCAAGCAATGTCCAACATATCACAATCACCTAATAACATACAAATGCATAAGTCTATCTACTTCACACAAGGCGCCCCTAAGTATCATACATATCTTCACATATCTCGTTTCAGATTATTCCATCTTATCTCATCACAATTCATATATCATTCCATGTTCATCTCATCTCAACATTTCCAAAACAATCTCTCAAAGAACTCAACTTAGAAATCAAACAATCCTTTTAAAATCGCTTCTAAATCCCGACATCAAACATTTAAGCCTTAAAACAAATTTCCAAAAATCATATTATAGAAATCATCCGGCATTTCTCACTTATTTAAAGACATCATCTTAAAATCATTTAATAAAGCATTTATTAATCATACTTCAACCCAAATTTATAAGTCTATAAATCACTTTATAAAACATCATTTAGTAACACATCTCAAATAATATTACTTTTAAAACCCTTTACAAATATATAATAATTAATAACACTCTCCAAATGATATTTAAATACAGTAAAACTACCAAAATTAATCCATCTTAATAACCTACATTTATAAAATAATAACACTAAATTATTTTATAATTTCTAAGACATTTAATAAAACACCACCTAATATTATAATATATATATATATATACACCAAATAATACCATTTACAGTATATAATAATATTTTCAGAATCTATAAATACATATCCAAAAATCAGATTTAACACATAACATAACATATGTATACATATAAAAATAACATAACTCACTTTAATATATTACCGAAATTTAAGCCAACATCACACACACACACGCACGCACGCACGCACGCACGCACGCACGCACGCACGCACGCACGCACGCACGCACGCACGCACGCACGCACGCACGCACGCACGCACGCACGCACGCACGCACGCACGCACACACACACACACACACACACACGCACACACACACACACACACACACACACACACACATATATATATATATATATTGGATTAACCCACTCAGCACTGGCCCACTGCCCAACCCGAGTCCAGCAACCCAGCCCAGACCCGAAAGAGAGGTAAAGAACCCAAGCCAGCTCAACAGAAAAGAGAAAAAGAAGAAAAGAGGGCCAACCTGCCCAAAAGAAAAGGAGATCCGGAAGGGAGGTCCCAAAACCATTTCGGCCCAAGGAAAGAAAGGGCCCAATACACACTCTCCCAACCCAGCCCGACAGAAATAAAAAAAAGGGGCCCACGCTGACGAGGCGGGTGAGGTGGAGCAGAGGGGGGCCCACCTGGTCTTCTTCCTCTTTCCCCCTTGTCGACAGATAGAAGAGAAGCAGCAGAGCCGCTTCACTCGGACGCAAACGGAGGAGAAAAAGGGGAAGGGGAGGCCGACAGTGGCTCCCAAGCTCCGACGTCGACTCTGACAGGTCTACCCAACACCGACACGCACTCATGGGATATAAAAGGAAGGGAAGAGGGCTCACCGAGGAAGTCGATTCGGGCGCGTCGGAGGGCTTCGGAGTCCGATTTGGAACGCCGAGGGCTCGTGCTGCTCCTACTTGGCTTAGGACGACTAAATGAGGGTTAAAGGTGAACCTTTTTTTGGTTTCGAGGTGAAAGGAGGGAGGAGGGGACCTTACTGCACATGAACCCGAAAGGCAGGGGAGAGGCGATGAGAGGCAGCGCTGGGCGGCGGCGGTGGCTCCTCTGGCGGTCCTTGGTTACTGCTAGCGCTTCTGAGCGCTCATAGGGGTTGTCAGAGAAGTTCTGCTTGCCGCTGAGGAGGGAGGAGCTTTGGTGGGAGCTTAACTCCTTAGCTCCGAAAACAGGGGAGGGATGATGTTGTTGGTGGCGGCAAGGGGGAGACGAAAGTGACTGCGGTGGTGGAAGCAACGAGGTGGTGGTGCCAGGAGGTGGCGGCTAGTGAGCCCATTGGAATGGAGGGCAAATGGGAGTTCTTAGGATGCAATAGATAAGGGAGGGAGAGAGAGATGGGTATGGGGCTTCAAAAGGAAGGGTGGTGTTGGGGAGCCTGCAGAAAACAGAAAAGAGGGAGAGGGAGAGAAGAGAGATTTATGAGAATTGGAGAGCAATTGAAAGAGAAAGGTAGGAGAGGCTGAGGGAGGGGTGTAATCCTGGCGCAAGGGAAGCGTGGTTGAAGGTAGAAGACAAAAGCAAGCTGTGTGAATTGCATGTTGTGAGGGGGGAGGGGGGACCGCGGAGAGAGAGAGAGAGAGAGAGAGAGAGAGAGAGAGAGAGAGAGAGAGAATAAAAAAAAAGAAAAAGAAAAGAAAGTAGGAATAAAGAATGTCCCTATATATCAATTTGAATTTCCGACGTTCGAACCCAATTCCGCTCACTAAAACAAAACCCGACACTCGATAATTTAAATCGAATTATTAAATCAAATTTAAATAAAATTCTCAATTAAATCTCAAGTCAAACGGAATTAAATTAATTTTTCTCAAAACTCGGAGCTCGAAGGCGGAATGAAAATCCGATAGAATCTAAATTCTCGAAACGACGCCGGAATGACTTTAAAATCAAATTCACACTCGAGGACGGGTTTTCTCCCATTTTTACCGATTGAATACAATAATAATTTAATTAATTAAAATAATCATAATATATAAAATATGCTCGGTCTTTACAAAGCGCCCATCATAAGTAAGTTCAAGGAACTTACCTGGAGAAGAGCAGAATCCAAGCAATACAGTAGCAGAATCCAAGCAATACAGTAATCAAGCAAATCCAGACAGATTAGAGATCACCTAGAAGATAAGTAACGTAATAATTAAGTCTAAGTCTAAATTACATAAAGCATATCAAATAACACACATAAGATTCACATAAAACACATATAAGTTAACCATCCCATCATCATCAACAATAATGTCTCAATTCAATTCCTCCTCTCGTTTTCACAACTTGGGCATATTCTCGTCATCACATCTTATTCATACCATCATCATCATCAACAACATCATTCATCTTACTTAACTCAACATCTCAAGTCATCATATATCATCTCATTTCCATAAATCGACTCAAATTTCCAATATATCGAATCATGCTTCGAATTCATATTTTACTCATGTCTCAACTCCTATAAAATCTCACGCAAGTTCAGAAATATATTCACCAAGACAAGTTCCGAGCAAATCACTTCATGAGTTTTTAAAATCCATAAAATAACACTTAGTCAAATTTCAACATTAACCATTTAAGCCTTTAAAGCAACTTCACAAGACTATATCATTAAAATAATTCCGGCATAAGTTATAAATTTTCAAAACCTTAATCTTAAAACTTTAATAATTTCCGACTCTTGCCAAATATTTCAATAATCTACATGTTCCAAAACTAACCATTTAAAACACCAATACTTAACAATTAAATTATTTTAATAAATAATTCTCATCAATTAGATTAAATAAGGGAATAATTAATTCAGAAAAATATACTAAATAAGTTAATTAAGAAATAAGAAAATAAATAAATAAATCAATCAATCAATAGGTCATTAAGTAATAATAGCGACATTAAACAATAAATAAATAAATAAAGACCCAAATAAGCCAGAATTTAAATAACTTCAAATAATCACTCAACTAATTTAATAATTAAGTAATAACTAATTCAACAAGTAAATAATAGTATTAACTAAATAAATAATAAGTAAATAAGTAATTAAGTAATTAAATAAATAATTAAAACAAATCCTGAAATTGGACCAAACCAAACCAAAATAAAAGAAAACTGAACCGGACCAACCTTCCCCAAACCGGACCCATTTCTCCTAAACCCAAACCGGTTCAAAGCAAAACAAATAAATAAATAAATAAAAGGAGGTGGGGCCCACTCTTCACCACCTTCCTCGGGTCATCCCCTCCATTTTCCCGCTTCCCATGCCTCGCCTCTGCCCTCTCTCGCTGCTCACATTCCCGCTCTCAATCCCACCCATTCTCACTAACCCCGCTCTCAAAATCAAGAGATTGAGCTTCCTATGGCTAGAAAAACAAGATAGGGAGGGAGAGGCCTCACCAAAGGATCCTCGGGCTCGCTCGAAACAGGGGAGGCATGCTCGGCTGGTGTCGGTGGCTAGGGGGCCTCCTGGGCTGCTCCGCATCCGCTCGGGCTACATCGGTCTCGAAGGAAGGGGGGCATGGAATGCTTCTCATACCGGGGTTCTCGGAGGTTAGGACGGAGGCTCGCCGGGAGCTCGGGTGGCGTTTAAACCGAACACGGAGGAGCTTCCTCCGGTGGTGTCGGGGCTCTATTCATGGCCGCTGGCAGCGCGGCTCCCTCCTGGCTACGTCGGTGAGGAAGGGTCGAAAATGGGGGAGTGGTGGTGAGCTCGAGCCGGGTCAAAGATGGAATGAAGAGGGGAGGTTGGTGGTTGCTCATGGGTTGCCATAAGCAAACAGGGCAGGAGAAGAGGCTTTGGTGGAGCTGCAGTTGTGGGTGTATTCAAGCAATAATGAAATTAGAGGGGAGGTGAAGGTGTGGCTACTGATCAAAGAGGAGCAGGTGGAAGAGGTGAGGGAAGGGAGTGATGGTGAAGGGCGCAGCAAAAGGGGATGGTGCCATGGTGGTGACGGGTAGCTGATGGAAAGAGGAGGGGGATGGGCTTGTGTTTCAAAAGAAACAATGAAGAGGTGAGGGTTTGAGTTGGACAGAGAGAGAGAATGAAGATGTGCATGTTATGGTGGTGATGAATTAAGAGTAAAATAAAAGGGATGGTGTGTGATTGGATTGTGGGGATGGGGATGGTTTAGCTAGGTATAGGGATAGGGGTGTTGAGTGTGTGGGTGGTAAAAGTTAAAATAAATACCCGAAAATAAACTCTGAAACCCGCTTTCCGACCTTAACCCGACTCAATTCAAATTAAACTTTCAAATACAAAATAATGAAATCCGACAAATATTTTCAAGTCTCGGTATAATAGAGCGGAATGAATTTGTTTTCGAATTTGAATAACGAGTTTATGCCGGAATTTGTTCGAAAGAATTCAAATAAATCGTTTGCTCGCGGACGGAATTATTCAAAATTTTCCGAATCCTTAGAATTCAAATCCCAATTGAATCAATATTAAATCAAAATTAATTCTTAATTTAGAAAATAATATTTTTAAAATTCCAAGTCTTTACAAACTCTCCCTCCATGGCTTCCTGTCATCCTATCTCCCTCTCAAATCTCCGATATTTCGCCTTCGTTTATCAACCTCGAAGCTGAACATACACCCTCTGTCCTACCCAACAAATGGATTCCATCTGCCAGAGACCCGGGGCCACGCCGGTGGATGACAAGTGGAGAATCGATCCTCTCTTCACTGATCAGTGATGGATTCCTATGTCGTTCACCTCGTCGTGGCTTTGTTGAATCCATCGAGTGCTGATGGTGTTTAATGGTCATAGAGGCGAAGAACTCCGTAGCCAATTGCCATTGACGACTGAAGAACACTAAGCTTCCCCCTTTCTTCCTCTTCCTCACATGGTTCGTCCTCTCACCTGTTCAATCTATGGCGATTTCTTTCAATTCAGTTGTCGGCTTCATTCTCATGGTAACCCCCTCTCCCTCTCACTGTATCACTGTTTCGGATTCGGAATTCAGATTATTTTCTTTGGAAGCTTCCATTATTAGAAATCTAGAATTCCACTGATTGAAGGAGCACTACTTGAATCTCCGGTCGAATTGCATTGTAATTTGGGGATTTGGATGTATAATTAGCAGCACTTCTCGATATGGTTTTGAAACTTAGGATTAAATGAAATTTAAAAATTAATTTGGCCTTTGTGTGCGAGCGAAATCATTGCCTGAATTTAGTTTGGAGACTTGGAGGTGTTTTCAGATGAGTGTAGTATTAATAATTTGTTTTTGGATTGAAAGAAAGGAGAATCTGATGAGTGCAGTCTATCACTTGCTTTTATTTGCTTCAGTTGTTCGGTTATAGGTAGAAAAGAGCTCATTTATATTCATAAAATTCTCATATTTGGCAACACTTCGACACATCAAATTCCAACTGACATGGTTGTTCTTTCAACTAATCATCTAATGGTAAACATCCTATTTCTATATATTTGTGTTGACGGAAGGGGCGGGACTGTCGAATTGGTGCTGAAATAAGGGGTTTTTCTTGAATGGAAGTTTGTTTTCCTTTTTCCGTTTCTACTTGAATGGGTTTTATGCTGACAGAAGGGGTTGGACTAGATGAATGGTTCATTGATTTGTATGAAGTGAAAATATACTATGATTGGATTATAGTAGAATATGTAATCGAAGAGTGTCTCTTGACTCGCTTTTGAACAGTGAACCTTAACAATAGCAGTTGTTATTTTCTGTAAAGACCTAAAATTTTAATGAATATTTCATTGCATGAATTATAATATTTATTCGTGCTTATTTAAAATTTGGGAATTGTTACAATTTTATAAATCAATAATAGGTACTTTGATTTTATACATAAAACATTTTTTTGAGGATTTTGAGTTAAGAATAAATATTGTTTAAATTTATTGAGATGAATATGATAAATTTATGATATTTTATTATAACTAGAATGTATCGGGTTAATTTTGTTAATTATTGTAATAGTGTTTTTATAAGATAGAAATAACGGGCAAATTTTTGTAAAATATGATGAGTAAGACCTAACCCTAAATACTCATATAAAATACTCCTTTAGCTATTCCTCAACACATTGCTGCCCATCCTTAGTCCAGGACCTCTCCCTCACCTTTCATCTCAGATCCAAGAAGAACCCAGTCACCCTCCCGCCGTCCTCAAACCCGAAGCCACCCCAGGTTCACCTGGTGCTGCTCACCCGCAGATCTCCCTCTATGCTTCTCCTTCTCACCCTTTGGGTTCTTCTTCCTCTTCACGCCTTGCTTTTGACCTCCCCTATCACGTTCTCCCTTGTCTCGTGCTCGCAGCTGCCATTGAAGGTCAGCCCAAGCTCACAACCTCCCTCTCGTTTCATGGTGAACCACCCCGTTGTTGCGGACCTAGAGGCACCGGATTCACTCGACCTGGTGCTCTCTTCCTCCTCCCACTTCAGACTGAAGAATGCCTCCATTGCTGCCGTCATTGTCACCTTGTGGGAGCCGCTTGCGTCGATGACACCAAAGGGGGACTCCCCTCCCTCACCGGAGCTAGGAAATCAGACGTCGGAGCCGACATCGAGGACCTTGTCTTCTTGTTCTCGGCCTGCCTGTTCTCTCCCTCCCCTCGAGCTCACTTTCAAAACTTCGACAACGAGAAGCACCTGTCATCACCGTCGAACCTTGCTACTCTCGTGGTGGTTCTACCAAAGCAAGAGGACTCGCCGATGCCGAACCGCTGAGCCCGACGACTAGCCACGAAGTCGGCGCAGCCATCATTGAGGACGATGAGCGGAGCCTCACTTGAATTCGAAGACACACCCGAGCCCTTGAATCCGAGCCCTCAATCATCCCCGCTTAGATTTGGGTATAAATCTTTAACTTAGGGTTTTATTTGGATGGATTAATTGAGATGTGAATTGATTTTTTTTCATAGACTTATCTTGTGCACTTGTGATCCGATCATTATATGTTTTCTATAATCTCAAGTAAATAGCATTATATACGCTTAACTAACTTGCGATTTTTATCTATTGGCTAACAATGAGAAACAATCTTACACATTTAAATAAATAACCTACTTGTTAGGTGGCTTTATGTGTGTCTTGTAGAGTTATAAAGATGAAGAGAATGTAGGATTCATTTTATAGAAACCGACTTGAAAATATGCAATGTGCCATGTTTGAACGTTGTTTGATAAATGGATTGGATAAGTAAATTTATAAGATATAATTAAGGTGACTAAGATGATTAAAAGATGTCTTGAGAAGTCTTGTGACCTTGTTAAATGGATAAATTAGCTAAGTTTGAAGTTGTTGAACTATTGGTTGTTATCGTTGATTATGTGTTTATTTAGGAAACCCACTTGTATGAGGTCGTATTGAGGAACAATTGTGGAATGAATCTAATGTGGTTAACTAGCTTGACATGTGGTGACGAGTTACTTCTCTTAGAAATGATAGTTAGAAATGATAACTGATGGACTTAATTGATTTTAATTCGAGTCGAGCGAGTTATTGTCGAGTGTCTTAAGATAATTTGAGATAGGAACCTTTTAGTGAATCATATGCCTTAGGTTTGAGTGGTTTGACTATAATATTATTATAAAGGATCATAAAAAATATTGACTTATCCTATATTTGTAGTGAAGAATTTGTTATACTTATAAGTTTATCGTTGTGCTTGAGCTATGAATATGGTTAGTAAGACTATATAAAAGATGTTTTATAAATTCTTATACTCGCGTGCTTTAAACTTGATTGTAGTGCTTTGTTGTTGAGTAATTCTTATAGTTAAGATTATAAATGAATTCTTGAAATATCAACTTACCTTGGTTACTCTTTGAGCATGATTTGTTATGGGAGTTTTGATAAATAAGACTTGTTAATCATTGGTGCTGAGAACTTATGAATTTGGTTAAGCATTTGAAGATTTGATAAATTATGAATTACTTGAGCAATTGTTAAGCAAAACCTGAGTTTGACCTGATGTAAGATGTTTGAGTGATGATATTGGTCAGGCTTTGAGTTAAGTTTTATACTTGATGAGAACAAAGTTAATTGAGAATGATGGTTATGATGAGAATGCGAGTTTACTTGAATAAAATATTATTTAGTCTTGTGATGACTTGAAAGTATGCTTATGTGTTAATTAAATATGTATTGATGAGCTATTCCTTGCTTATTATTTGCTAGTGTGATTAGATGATCATCTGAGTGGCTTGTTTGCTAATGGATGATTCTCTTAGTGACTTGTTTGCTGGCAAATTGGATATGAAGACTCTAGGTAAGTTTCCTACGGGAGCTTACTCAGTAACCAGGACCTCATGCCTGATGTGTCATATAGTATGCAGGTGTTGCATATGCATAAAAGCATGCCAATTAGTATCATGCTTAGGACTTGCACTTCTGAATGAGCATCCCTATTCTGTATGCGTTTGAAAAGAGAACGGTCGTTATCTGTGAGTCCGTAAAGTCGTTGCTAGGGTCATTGGGGCATTCGTGTTTCATATTGTTTCGGTCCCAGTCGAGTCTTATATTATGATATGGTTGCGGTGGTGACCGAGCGTCCTACCTCGGAGTTGGGTACGGACATATGATGGATGTGGCACCGACCGAGCATCCTACCTCAGAGACGGGTACGGACATGTATGACCCCTGTGTGGGCATAGATTGGGAGATTGAGGATATGTCACTTGGCATTCTGTGTGGATCCATTTAATCATTTTCTATATATATATATACTGTCAGCATGCTTGTGTGATTTAAATTCCGTACTGCACTAGAACATCCTTTATTTTAGGTACATGCGTATTATATGTCCTCAATGAGGTCTTTAGGGCCCACATGCGTCTCTTGGCCTGACTTCGTGGATAGTTTCAGGTTCCCGCTACCTTTTGCTTGCTGAATTGCTTCTATGGCGGGGTTTTCTCAAGGGACGAGTGTTAAGAAGACTTCGTATTACCTTGACTTTATAAATGTTTTGGTTTAGTTGGACCTTTAGAAGCAATGTATATTTATATTGATTTAAACTCGTTGTATCTCTTCTGAGTTTTGACTAGTTGAATAAGGACAGATTTCCGTACGAAAGATCATATTATGATTGGACTATTTGACTGTTTTGAGGGTTTGAAATCCCCTCTTCTTCTTGAATTATATCATTAATCCTTAAGACTTAAACAGGGTTATAACTTGAAGAGAATAAATAAACAGCTCGTACTTGGATTGCTAAGATCTGGCAGAGGGGTACTTCTTCCCTCTAAACGTAACTCGGATTTCATAATCTGTGCCGTTACAGTTTCCACTCCATGGTCCTGCAGTTCCAACCTTGGAGTTTTTTTGGAGGTTCAAAGAAATAAAGTCTTTGGTGGTGCTAATTCAAGGAGATGCTCACTACAAATTGGCTATTTCTTGTTCGTGACAACTTATATGGCTAGTCTCGTCTTTCAATTTGAATGAGCATTGGTTGTGACTCGATCCGGTAAATTTATGAACTTATCCAACCTCCATCGATTCTGACATAGAGGCGGACTAGGAGAGGCATCTTCTTGTTAAGGAAATTAATAGAATTTTGTATAAGATGGATAAATTTGTTAGGCCTTATGTTCACAAGATTCTTAATTTTGTTTCCTCTTGTGCTGACAATGGTTGATGTTTCCTCTTGTTCTTAATTTTTAATATGTCATTTATTAACCGTTTTCCTTGGATGAATAATGTAGTGAGATTTATTTTGTTGATTTAGATTGGCAAAGAGAGAGAGAAGTTGTTGTTTGCCTTATGCAGAAGTACATTGACAGAGGTTCTAAACTTTGTAAATAATATGGTATTGACGAGTCATACGACTTTTCTGTTCCGACTCCTGGGAAATCTGCGTATGCATGAATTAAGGTGAGACTGAGCTTCCATCTTTCATATATTAGCATTATCACAGCATTAGCTGCAGTGTAGTATGCTTGCTTATTCAACTCTAGGGAACTTTGGTTGGTCACTGTTGCAGGCAACGACAGTATATGGAGCTCTACATGGGTTGTAATTACAGACTTTTTACTCATTCTCAATATACTCGACCTGCTCTTTCGCATCGTCAATGGATAATGTCAAGTGTTGCTGATGTGCCCCTTGTTTTTCTATATTCAAGATTACATGCATGTTTGCTCATCGTCTATATAGCAATTGAGACAATACTCTTTTGATGTCAGCATGTTTCTCAAGCTTCCTCCTCCTCTGCTGTCTTCGTCAAATTTGTCGCTTCCTCCTCTGCTCTCTCCCTATCGACACCGAATCTGCCCTTGCTCCCACTTCTTCCACCACGACAAAGGTGAATTTGAGGAGTTTGCTCCTCTCTCCATCCTCTACTCCTCCTGGTATCATCTTCTTTTTCTTCTCCTTTACCCTAACCTCTTTTTGTTTCTCAATTTCACTTGCGTATTTAACATTTGACAGCAATAGATATGGTCTATTTTTAAATTTCTCTTTCTATTTCCCAATTGATGTTTGTTTAATATTGATGGTGTCTAGGCTGTTTATTTCTAATGTGTAGTTCTTGAACTGATTGTTGCAATTCCTAGAGTTTAAGATCGAATTGGTGCTGTTTTGAGAGCTTTTGATCGAGTGGGACATGTTCTGTAGCTGCTTTGCATCATTCATGGTGGTGTTTTCAGCAATCCATGCTTGCAAAGTGTGCATCATAGCCACAACAACAATAGAGATGTACAAATTCTTTGTTGGTTCTTACTGACATAAGGTGATGTCTTATTTCCCTTTCGTCACATACTTTGAGCTCTTGAGAAATTTGGACTGTCTACCTTGTCTAATTTAATGAATTTAAGCACTTGAATTGGGGGAAAAGATCTCTGATGTTTGGGAATATTGTTGACAGATGTTTGGTGCAATCTATTTAGATAAGTACTAATGAAAGCAATTTATCTCCAGTCAAAATTTTACCTTCAATCCTTCTTGTTTTTACTCTCTTATATTGAACTTTTGTTTATTTGACATTTTGACTTGCCGAAAAAGGGATACTTATTTCCTATCTTAATAATAAAATGACGAGATATTTGAGAAATCAATGCATGTAATAGATTGTGATTTTTACTGACCTCGAATCCTAGCCATCCAAGAGTCACTATTCTCACAGAACCCACACTTCGCCTAACTGTTTTCTATATAATTTACCAATTCAAACACTTTTCCTAACTTGTTGGCTCTTTTGTCCATCGTTTTAATGTTTCAATTTCTGCTAGATGAAGCTTGAAACACATTTCAATGATTGATGATTGACTAGGATTTTCTAGAAATTAGATGCATCATTGCTACTGTTTGATCATTTGGTAAAATATGATATTTGAATGCCATTATTCCCTAGTATGCAAACTTCACTCTTAATCTTTTCAATCTCATCTCTAGTCTTTCGTTATCTTTTTCTACATACTGCCGGTGAATACTAAAAGTTCTCCCTGTTTTTATCTTCCGTCATGTAGAGTCCCTGAAACCGGAGGAGGATATCGATTGATGCTTTGAGGACAATTGTGAATGCGGAGAGGAGGAACAAAGCTATGACGGAATTAAAACCTATCTCCACTGTCATATGGTCTTTTCTCAACATCATGAAGAAGCGAGGTTCATTTTCTGGAAATTCTTAAAGCTGTTTGTGGTGCTCTCAGTTTATACATTTTATATTGTACCAAACGAAACCTTTGTTGAAATGATTTGAATGCTTGTCTACTTTGGTGCTCCGAGGTGAATTGGGACTAGTTTCAAGCTTTCGTATGGAATTTGCTTTTGTAGTCGTTGACTGATATTGCTTTAAGAGTTTGAAATGCATTGTGCTGGACGAACCTTTAATCTTGTTAAAATACTTGGATCGTATGGAATTTGCTTTTGTCGTCGTTGACTGATATTGCTTTAAGAGTTTGAAATGCATTGTGCTGGACGAACCTTTAATCTTGTTAAAATACTTGGAATGTGTTAGAATTATTTGATATAATTCGGACATAATTAAATATACGCCCAAAAGATAAATAACCTAATTTTCATAATTATGGAGTCAATTCTTATACGTTAAGAATTAAGTCTTATTAGGATAAATAATATATATTCGTTATATATTTATTTATCTAATAAATAAAAGAGATATATAGGAGAGACTCCTCTCTCATAATCTCTAACTGAAACCCTAGAGAGTCTGTTCATCAGACGTTCTCTCATGAAACAAAACTCACAGAGAATTCTCTCCTTCATGGAGAGAGTCTCCTTCCTCTCCAACGCTCTCCCATTGTGTGTAGGCTGTGAATCGTAGGTTCTCCACTGCTCCCGAATCTCTAACAAGATTTGGCGCTATGGAGATCTACCCGGTGATCAAATTCGAAGGCAATACGATCTTGATTCCGCTTCGGCTATTCGAGGTAATCCGTATATCTCTCAAATTCTAACAGAATGTTTGTCTAGTTTCATGTGGAATGCCTTGTGCTGAAGACTTACATGTTTAATTGAATTGGTTATTTTAATAGGCAGAAGGAGTATTTCGTATCAACCCTGAGAACAGCCAAGAGCAGTGATAGAGCATGATTAAATATGCATATTAGAATTCATTTAGCATATTTTGGTTATAAATAGTGCATATTTTAGTTACAATTATATGTTTACCTGTAGTATTGGAAGAGTCGGAATCTATGCAATTTTGTGGTTAATTTCAAGTAGATGTGGATCCGACGAGGAATGAGGAGCCTCTTGGATGAAGGAAGATTCAAGTTGAGAAAGAAAAGTGAAGAGCACGGAAGCGAAGTCGAATTTCGAGAGCCTAAGTGATAAACAAGTCAGCAGAGTTGTCGCCAGACAAGCTGAACTTGTTTTGCACTTTTTGGAGGCCTCGATGGTGAGAATGCCTATTATAAGTATGCATTGGAAAGCTCTTTCCTAGATCTACAACTTTCATGTTGACATTGAGACCAAATTCGAAGAGAAAAAATCGCTGTGAACAGTATGGCCGCCCCACGGCCGAGCTAGCCACCCCGCGGCCCGAAGACTTGTCGAAGGATTTCGCTGATTGCCTGGCCGCCTCGTCGCCTCAGGTAGCCGCCCCGCGGCCCGTGCAGAAATGCCGATTCAATTTTAGACTTTAATTAGGGTTTCGTTAGAATTGTTTTGGCCGACTTTCTTAGGCTTATTTAAGGACTATTAGGGTTATTTTCTTAGGCATCTAACTAATAACCTTATGCACTTTTAGAGAATTATTGAGTGAAGGTTGAGCATGAGCAACTAAACTCTCGAGGTTTTGCCTACAGTTTGGATCTTTGATTGTTGAATTGTGAGTTTCTTAATCTAGTTCTTATTCCTATTTGAATGTTTGGCTTCCTTGCGCTTAATTCCTTGAATGTGTTTTATTCTCTCTGGCCTGATCAACTAGTTAGAGTAGATTCATTCAATTGCTAGGGTTTTGTAGATTTCTCGTAGCGAACCTTAACCCAAGTGCCAATCATATCCCTTTAGGACTCATAGGACTAATTGGATGTGTAGGAACTAGGAAGTTGAATATATGATAAATATCAACTCATAGCTTGATATTGCATATACCTTGGTTAATTCATAGTCTTAATGCTATCTCTAGGTTAAATCTTAACCGTGTTAGGGTTATTTAGAGATAAGAATTACTAGGACTCATAGGACTAGTAATTTACCTAAGATCTGGACAAGGACATTGATAGGAAAAGAAAAGAACTAGAGGCTGAAACAAGGATCAAATTCATCAATTGAAGTGACAAATTGTAGGTGAACTTAATTCTCTCTACTGCATCTTACAACCCACTTTATTTTGTTTGCTTCTTTCCACTTTGACAAAAGGCAGATCTTTTTCTCACAACAACTCTCTTTTTGGTTACTTGCGATTAGATTAACACTAGAATTCATTATATTTTCCTGTGGATCGACCTCTTTCTTACCAACTATACCAGTTGTAGGTTTGAGTATTCTTTGGTAGGAACAACGACAGGTTTTCTTCTTGTCAAGCAGCATGTGAGAGACCAGCTCAACAAGGGTATTGTTCCTGATGATATCGACGTACTAAATCTGCATTGCTCAACTGGGCAACTGAATCTTATATGCATGTTCGTATGCAGATGTCTGATCATTTGACAACTTTGATGCACTCAGTTCAAGTGATGAACTTGTTGAAGACCCTCATCACAAGAAACCTTAGGGAAGGGGAAGTGGTAGCCTCTATGGAAGGAAAGTCGCCGGCGACGTCTCATATGATGGTCACCAAAGTGATGATGATGGGGGTTATGATAGCCAAGAAGAGATGGATATGAGTTGTGAATCAAGGTTGTCTTTATCCGAATAGTTGTGTAGGCTTGTGTAAATGAGAAGCCAGATGATTATTTACCAACAGTTGAATCTTTAGACTGATAGTTTACTAGCATGTGAATTCTTCCTTTTTAAATTGACTTCACAGTACTGTTTTGAAGGTATGCTATTTTGCATAACTCTAATAAAAGGTTCTTGATTTAAAAATTAACCATGTAATAATGCTATTTTGGCTTGTGATGAATTAACAAACTAGATTTGATTCAGTTAACTACTCAACTTCTATTTTTTTGCCAATTTAGTTAACATGTATATTCATTTCATAAATTTGATTTTTTTTAGAAATCTAAAATTAGATTTTTCCCCTTAAATCTAGTATTTTTTTTCTAAGTTGTTGTGTTTTATCTATTCTTGAGCTAAAATCTTATGATTTATGTGAGCTATATAATATACATTTGAAATTTTATTCTTTTTAAAAAACGGAAATTTCGCGAGGTGCCCCTAGGGTATTGCAATTTTCGCGAGGTATACAACTCTTTTTCATATTTCGTGTGGTGCCCCTGAGGTTTTGAATCTTTTCGCCTCGCGCCCTTCCTTGTTAAATTTAACAGATCTTGATTATACTCCGTTAGTTTTCAATAAAAAAAATAAAAAATAAAGAGAAAGAAAGAACAAACAGAAAGAGAAAGAAAGAAGTGAAGGAGAAGACAGTCGACCGCGAAGGAAAGAAAGCTCGAGAGAAAGGAAGATGAAGGTCGAAGATCGAGTGGACGAAGGTCGACTCACCACGACGGTGATTGTGGCTAGGAAGAAGGGCGGCGGCGAGGTTGTGAAGGTGAGTATCTCTCAATTTAGGTTTGTCTGACTGAAATTCGAATTGAGGATTGCTAAATTATTGAGTTCTGTTTTGAATTTGGGGTTTTAAGATGTGAAATACTCAGATTGTGAGTGGAGGTTTTAAGTTTGTGATTGGTGTTTGAGTTTTGATTTTGTCTTGACAAATTGTGATTGCAGTTCTTATTAAAATGAACTAATCTGAGTCATTGAGTTCTATGGTTTAGAATTCGAGTGTGAGGGTTAGGGTTTAGTTAACTCATTATTCATCCTATACCTTTGACTTCTTCTGCTTAAACCCAATGGTGTTTCCTCCTCAAACATAGGTTGTGCATCCAGCAAACTATCGATTCATTTCAAGAACTACATGAAGATCCCAATCGGAAACTACTTCCAGAGGAATTCTTCCAAGAACAGAAGCCAATCTGAAGCCGAGAAAACCACCGAGGATTGAAGTTACAATGCTTGAACCAGTGCTCTTACATTCTGCATGGAGGTAGTCGAGATAGAGGGAAACGTGTGGTCTTACTTGCTGCCTCAAATTCATGATAATATAGGCATCACTCTTGAAGGTCAAGGCATGGTTTAAGTTGCAAAGTTAACAAATAATTAAGGCCAACCTTTTAGATAATATAAGTAAGTAATACTCACCTTCACAAATAATTTTTGAGGCAGTAAGTAATATAGGCATCATTCTTTTGACTTGTAGAGCTTTTAAATCATAAACTCTCTAAAAGGTTGGTCTTAATTCAAATCTGAAGTTGCAAAGTTAACAAATAATTTTTAAAGCACATGGATGATTGATATTCTTATATCTTACTAAGTTAACAAATAATTTTTAAAGCACATGGATCATGGATGATTGATATTCTTCTATCTTACTAAGCACAAATATGTAAGTCATTTTCTTAAATTCAGTATCTCTATTTTTTTCTAAATTTTCTGTTCTGTAATTCCAGATGAAAAATTCAGTTATGTAGTTCTAGCTTAAAAAATTAAGATTGACCTTTCAGATAGTTTATTAGCTTAAAAAATTTTCTATTTTAAAGCACATGGATCATGGATGATTGACCTCTCATATTTGAATTAAGGCCAACCTTTTGGAGAGTTTATTAGCTCAATCGGTTTGAATGGCATATTACTTACTCTTGGTTTGAAAATTTTGGCCTAGTGGTCTGGAATTTTTAGTCTATTAGCTCAATCGGTAGAGCAATATGCTTAAGCACAATACGTGGGTTCAAATCCCACATAGACTATAGTATATAGATAACATGCATAACTTTTACTTTATTTCGGCATCATTTATACAAACTATGAGTAAATGATACCTCAAATTATGACAACAAAGTGACATAAAACAGTGGTTAGCCATGGGCTTATGAGAGCAAGTGAATGCAAGTTCTGACAACAAATGAATGCAAAAAAATGAGATAAAATATCGATTTGTTAACCATGAGGAACAAGACACTGGTAGCTTCCAGGCAAGTTTAGGCATGTATTATTGCAGGGTTGATATAGCTTGCATTCATCTATATCTGAAGTGAAACAATAGCTTATGAAAATTTGCTAGACAAACAAATATCCTTAGTTTATAAGCTAAATAAATGGCACGAAAAAAAGGGGCTAACCTTGGCAACCATTTACGAGGTGAAACTATAAGTAGTTTCCTCGACCACGAAGGTATAGCTACAAGGATCAAATTTTAACACATATATATGGTTGGAGAATCTCAACGGGCTGATGTTTGTGTTCATATTTGTGGAAGAATTGCTTCATTATTGTTGGTTAATTTTGATGCTACATGGTTGCTTATTCATTATTGGTTGTCCAATTTTGGCCTTTTGTGAATTAATGTGTCTTTGTTGTCATAAAATCAGTTGCATGAGTATATGAATAAGCTTATCAATTTGCTGTCATAAAATTCTGTAAAACTACTGTCATAAAATCAGAAATTCATTGAACTCATCAATTAAGTGAGTTTACAATATGCTGTCATAAAATCTGTAATTCAGCAGATAATCAAATATACCTCAAAAAGCCATAGAAACACTGCAGCTGTCATAAAATAAAAAATTTAGCATATAATTCAGCATATAAAATGTTGTTCATGAGTCATCCATTGGCTTTACATCTATAAACTACAAAAAGAACCATAGATAGCCTATGTGGGATTTGAACCCGCATCTTTGTGCATGAGCACAACGCTCTACCATTGAGCTATTAGGCTCAAAATCGCTTTAAAACAAAATATTTGATGCTAATGTATTCAAGTGAGAATGTGAATTCAACCCTCTGGTTCTATTAGAGTTATTTTTAAACAACCTTGCATAAAATGTAACACAGACAACCCCCTGTACTCGAGTGACAATGTGAATTCAACCCCTTGGCATCTAGAAAACTTGGAATTTCATATTGATCCGACTATGGCTATATTCATTTTGTCATCAGTTCTTGTTGTGCTAGTCATTGCTACTGATAAGTTATATATATATATTTAGTGCATAAGAAAATGATATGCTAAACAAAAATTTGAAATCATGTTTACAAAGAGATTGGAGATCAATCAAAACATCAATACCATGAATTAACATCAAACAGATAATCAAAACATCAGTAGGATAAATTAACATAATCAAGGCCAAAACAATCAATCGAAACAAACACATCGCAAAAGAGATTCATTTAATTGAAGATCTCAAATCTTATGCTCTGCTATTATTTTAATTAACTTCCATACATAGCATTCAAGCAATCCAATTTAACAAAACATCTATTGGAGGGTTAGAGTCCTTGGCCTCGTCGAACTCGGAAGGTACGTAGCAGGTGAGACGGTTGGAGACCGCGACTTCCACATCGCATTCAAACGGGGAATTGGAATCCCTAACATCGGCGCTAAAGACAGCGACTTCTGTTACGGCCCAGATAAAGATATCCGGGTTACGTTTCGAAGGTTGGATACCTTCGTTCGGATCTTGTAATTCCAGTACGGGTCGAGGTTTCAAAACTCAAGGATTAGTATTTTAATGTGGGGATTTCGAACCCCAAAATAGTCGAAGGGCCGCGTGGAATCTTCAATCTGTCCTAGAACTATATCGCGGAAATTCTTTTGGAAACTAGCGAAAACGGAAGTAAAGTAATACTTGCCACGGCGAGGCCGGGTCAAAACCAAATCACAAATTCGGAAATCGTATAGCCAAATTAGCGGGGTTAGGCAGGTTCTTTGCAAACGACCGGGGGGGTTTTCCCACGCCATAGAGACAGAGAGCAATCATACCTAAAAACAAGTGGTGCGAGCGGGATCAGATCGAGACCCCAAAGCACCCTGTCCCGCAAGCAAACATACACATACGCTAATATAAAGATGCTTCGATGCAATGCAGAAATTAAATCACACTAACATGCTCCTAATTTACAATATGCGGAAAAGAACGGTAAAGGCGCCCAAAGAATGCCAAGTGGCATATCCCTCTCCTACCTCTGCACCCCTTTCTGTTAGTGCAGAGACTGGCCAGTTCGATGCTATAGCATATCATGTCATATCATGTCTCATCATCATATCATAAATCATACTCATGCCCGATGGTGCTGGGCTATCATCATGCTCATATATCGACAACTGACTCATGGCACCCGATGAAGTTGGGCTACCCTATGACCCTAGCAAAACTCTAAGACTCACAGATAACGACCGTTTTGTTCTCAATCACACAAAGTAACCGAATGCTCATTCATAAGTGCAATCCTAGCATGATACTACATGGTATGCTTTAATGCTTATGCAACACCTAGTACGTCATATATTCACAAGCATGTATTCTCTTTCGAGTCTGAGTAAGCCCATAAAGGAACTTACCTGAATAAGTCGAACAGCAAAAAGACACGGTAAAAGCAGAGTCCAAGCAATATCAACAATTACCTAATATATAAGCGATAAAAGCGACATAAGATACTATTCTACTATTTAACACATATAAACCTTTTCACAAGACACTCACAAAGGAAACAACTAAATTCCAAGAAAATATCCGAAATATCCAAATCTTGGTCAAACTCGGTCAAAGTTGTTATTAGAGAATTCCATCATCTTGTTTTCTAACAAAATTCTCAAAAGATATTTTCAAAACATAGAAACTCCTTTTTAAATAATTACTATAATATATAATTAACTAAAATAACACCCTCCAAATTTATAATTAAATCCTTTCAAGTTTCTCAACTAAAACATTTTAAATTCATGAAAAAGGCACTTATACAAATCATTTTATAATATAACACTTTCCAAACTTTATTTTCATAAAATTCAGATTAATAACAATAATAATAATAATAATAATAATAATAAATGATGAATAAAATACGTTACTATATAATGTATATATATATCATATATCATATATATATACACAAAAGGCAACAGAACAAGGCCCAATCCAGCCGGCCCAACCCAGCAACCCAACATGGAATCCAGACCCAAACCCGAAATCCACCCGGATCCAAGGATTCAGAAAAGAGGAGGAATAGGGAGGCACGGGTGGATCCGGATTGGATTAAAACAATACACCCGTTTGGCATTTTCAACCCGGCCCATGCCCAAGAAAACAGGCCCAAAGCCGAGCTCCCTTTGTCTTCCACCTCCAGACGGAGCAGAGGAGGAAGCGGAAGAGCGACGGGGAAGAGAGGGAGGGAATCCCTGGCCTCCAACGGCCTGTTGGCCTCCAGCTGCCACCCCGGAGGTCGGAATGAGATTCCGACCACCAACGACACAGAGAGGACGAAGCAACAACAAGAAGGGGAAGACGAGGAGAGATTTACCGAGCTTCGAGGGATGACTCCGGCGAGGCTGCTCGGGGCTGCACAGAGCTTCGACGACGGGGAGAAGAAGCTTGTTCCGGGTCTAGGATGATGGAGAGAGTTAAAAGAGGATCTTTTATGCAGTCATAAGCCGAACACAAGAGAATCGAAGGTTTTTACCTTCTTGAACTCAAACAGGGGAGGGAATGGTAGTACGACTCCGGCGGCGGCTTCTTTGTGTCCGAGAGAGGCTCCTCTTGGCCTAGGGAGGAAGAGGGATGAGTAAAAGGGTAGATTTCAATGGTTGAAGCGAAGAGAAGAAAAAAACGAAGGTTTACCGCTTGTAAAACGAAACAGGGGGGAAAGGAGGTTCTCGGCGGCGCTGGAGGTTCTGACGACGTCGTCGGGCTCCTGGCGTAGGCGGCTGCAACCTTGAATGGATGGAAGAGGAGGATAAAAGGTGGATCTTTGTGATGAAAATGGTAATGAAAAAGGGGTGATTTCATGGGTTTCTTCTTGGGTTTTCACAGAAGAGAAGGGATGAGGGAGAGAGAGAATCTGTGGTGGAAATGAAGAGGAGGGTGAGGCAGGAACGGTTTGAGGGTGTGCATGTATATATATATATACAACAATTGGGGGTGGGGGTGCAGTGAGGAGGGTGTGGCTGAGTGCAAGGGGCTGGAGGTGTGTGTGTGTGGGTTGGAGGCGCCTGTTGCATTGCAGGGGAGGGGGACCTCAATTGAACAGCAAAACGAGAGGAGAGAGAGAGAGAGAGTGAATAAAATTAATATAAAATAAATATATAAATAAATAAATAAATAAGATGGAAGGGTCCCCACTCGCTTTATAAATTTTGTATTTCCGATGCTAAATTCCCAAATCCGCTCATAAAACGAAATCCCGACGCTAAGAATTTAAATTGAAATCTAATTCATTTCGGATAATAAAATTAATTCTCGAATACTCAAAAGCGGAATCTAATTCCGGCAAAATCCAAATTTAAAATGAGGTCGGACGGATTTATAAAAATCGACCTTGCTCGGGGACAAGTTTTCTTCCGTTTATACGAATAAAATAGTCGTATTTTCAAGTAATTTAGGTAAAATAATAATCATGTAATATAAAATATATTAGGTCTTTACAACTTCGATGTCGGTGACGAGGCGGTTGGAGTCCTTGGCCTTGTTGAACTTCGAGGGATGAGGGCGAGGATGGAGATGCGGACGGCGGATACCATTAGAGACGCTAGTGGAGCCGTCGGTGATGAAGAAATGCTTTGATGGAGATTTTGAAGATTAATTGGATCTATTATTTTGTACATGGTTGAAGATTAATTAGATCTATTTGCAGTGCACTGATTCATTGAATTGCATTTAAACTCATATTTTGAGTTTGATTAGGGTTTTCATTAAGTCTCGATCTATTTCGTAAATGTTTTGATAAGTAAAAAAAGGATTTGATTGCAATTTAACAATAATTATCTTGTCAATACTCGTTTTTATATCTTGTCTCTAACCCTTATGAAGTGGGAATAAGGTATATAGACCTTAATTATAAAGGTAAATAGACCTCTCTCATATTTTTATTGTAATTTAGACCTTTTATATTTTGTGATGCCAAAAATCCCCTTATTGTTACCTTTCCACTTCACATACCCTAAAAAATCAAATCTCTCAATTAATTATGGAAGAAAATAAAAAAAAATAAGAGAAGATCTTAACAACCCAATTTCATTTATAATTGGAAAGTCGTACCGTACAAAATCAACCCCCATTTCATTGAAGAAAAACATCATTGAAGAGTGCAAAGTGTACTCCACTTATTGACTCCTCTCGCCGTTCATCTCTCTCCTCCGTCGTCAATCTCTGTAACGATCTCCTCTTTCCCTGCTTGCTTTCAATACATCTTCTGGCTTTCAATACAACTTTTCCTTGTCATCTTTCCATTTTTCCTCAATCTCGCATCTCATAATTTAGGTGTCCAGTGTGTCTCCGATCACGATATTGTAACAGGGTATTGAATTTTGGTTGAAGAAAACAATGGGGGAGTTATGTGAGAGGGGAGTTGAGAGAATGTCGGAGGTGATGATAGGTCGTTACAAAAAGTGTGAAATTTAGGGTAATGGGAAAGAAAGTGGTATGGTAACATGGTATTGTAAGTGCGTATTTGTAACGGCCTGGATATAAATATCCGGGATACGTTTCGAAGGTTGGATACCTTCGTTCGGATGTTGCAATTCAGGTACGGGTCGAGGTTTCAAACCTCTAATCAGTCTAAATTTCAGAAATACAATTAAAACGAAAGTAAAGCGGAAATAAGATTTAGATACAAAAGCCACGGCAAAGCCGGGTCAAAACCAAACCAAAGTGGGTGATTTGCCATTGTCAAGTTAGAATATATTAGCCGGATTCTTCGATTCGCCAAAAGATTTCCCCGTCACAGAAGCATGGAGCAACAAGAGCGGTACCTAACACTATCCACGAAGTCAGGCCTGGTGATCGCCTGCGGGTCCTCTGACCGCGCTGAGGCCACATAACATGCCTATGCCTAAATAAAAGATGACTAATGCGGTACAAGATTTATATCACACTATCATGCCCCTAGTATATATATAATATGCAGAAAGAACTGTAAAGGGCCCCAGACAATGCCAAGTGGCATATCCCTCTCCTACCTCTGCACCCCTTCCCGTTAGTGCAGAGACTGGCCAGTTCGGGCTATAGCATAGCACTCTCTTCGTGGTGGTGCACTCACCACGGTATCATCATATCATATCATATCTCATCATCATATCATATCTCATCATCATATCATATCTCATCATCATATCATATCTCATCATCATATCATAAAATAAATAAAACATGCCCGATGGTGCTGGGCTAATCGTATCATATCATCTCATCTCTTGCCCGATGGTGCTGGGCTATCATATCATGCTCATATCGACTCGATAGACTTAGGGCACCCGATGGGGCTGGGCTACCCTATGACCCTAGCAAAGACTCTAGGACTATCACAGATAACGGCCATTCTGTTTCAAACACATAAAGTAAACACATGCTCAGTTCAATGCAATCCTATCATGATACTACATGGCATGCTTTAACATGCGAAAAAACTACACATTACATGACACATCAGGTAGGAGGTCCAGGTTACTGAGTAAGTCCCGTAGGATACTTACCTGTTGATGCAGAACAACAAGATAACACAAGCAAGGGCCCAAATGCAAGTCCAAAGCAATCCAATAAGCAATATACACCTATCATCAAGCCATTTCCATAAGCTACCAGACCAACATTCATACACACGCACCCAAGTTCTCAACATCCTCAAAACCGACCGATAGTAAAACCGTTTTCCAAAATCTTTCCGATACGATCAAATCGACCAAAATCATTCTTTCAATCAAACCCATTGATAAAATCATACCAACCATATTTTCGACTCATAAATCCCAATTTAAGTCAATTCATGTTCACAATACTTTCTCAAATCATAATTGGCCAAATTCCGACATTAAACGTTTAAGCCTTAGAACCAATTTCCAAAAATCATATTATAAAACAAATTCCGACATGTTTCTTATTTCAAAAAACATTATATATAAATAATTTCCAATATTAAATCATAAAATAACCTATGTTCACAAATTAATATTATAGATCAAAACCAACAATTCACTTTAGAATTTCTAACTCCCATGTTTAAATCCTCTTAAAAGGCATCAATTAAATAATCCAATCAATATTATTTTAAAACAATAAACAATATATAACGATAAATTTCCCAGAATATTATAAAGTCCCAAAATAATAATATTCAAATAATTCAACACTTGTTATTATAAAATCTCAAAGCAATAACCATATATATATATTTATAACCCAATAACAATTAATTTTACTTTTTAAAACCTTCTATTATATTTTAATATTTCACAGAATATATATATATATATATATATATTTTCCCAAAATCCGAAATAATAATTAATATAACACATAAATATATATATATATAACATAACTTTTAATATATGTGTATAACACTACCGAAAAATAAATAAAACAACATCCCCAATTCAGAAAACAAAACTAGCCCAACCCGTTACCAAACCCGGATCCCTGGCCCAAAACCCAAGCCCAGACCCGCACACCCCCTATCCGGATCCCTTCCCCATTTTAAATTAATGAACCGGGAGAAAAGAAAAGAAATAAAAGAAGGCCAAACCGGTTCAAGAAAGAAAAAGAAGAACCGAACCCGTCTTTCCCCAGCCCTGTTTTCTTCCCAGGAACTTTGAACGGAAAAGGGAGGAGGAGCAGGGCCTCCGGCGGCCGTTCTCAACCCAAACACACCCAAACCAACCGACAACCCAACCCGAACAAGACCCACACGAAGAAGATCAAACGCGAGCAATGGAGGAGGAGAAAGAAAAAGAGATTACCGAGCGCTTCAAGGTTCGACTATGAGGTGCTCGAGGGCGGCTCCGGCTTCGCCGGCGAGGGATTCGAGTTGATCTTGGCCTGGGACGTGAGGAGAGTGAATAAAGGTTCACCTTTGAGTGGATTCGATTTGAAAACAGAAGGTTTGAACTTACCGTTCGGGCTTGGAGAAAACAGGGGAATCGAGGGAAGGTGTGGGCGACTCCGAGCTCTCATGGCCGCTCTCGGCGCTCAGTGGCTGCTACTGGCTCGATGGAGGAGGCTCACGGAGGCGCTCTTCTGCTCAGACTCGAAGGAGGAAGGAGCTGGTGAAGTAGCTTCCACTTCTTCTCCTTCTCCTCGGCAGGAACAGGGAAGCGGGGTGTGGCTTCTCATCAGCGGCGGCTTGATGATGGTGGAGGCTCCGGAGGTGATTTCTGGTGGCAGCAAACAGACGGGGAGAGGGAGCGCTGGTGGCTCGGGGTTCAACGGAAATGAAGAAGACGGTGGTGGTGGTTCTTCTGGGTCCTTCTGATTTTGTGCAGGGGATGGAACGGAGGAGAGAGGGAGAAGTACTCCTCTTGTGGGTTTTTGCTGAAAGAAAAGGGAGAGAGAAGGGAGGAACAATGAATGATACAGTTTGTGGGTTATAGAACAGAAAGAGGGAGGGAGAGAGAGGAGGTATGTGTGGGTGTGTGCTGTGTGGAAGAGGACAAGTGAGGGAGGGGACCATTGCAAATTGAGTTTGCAATTGCAGTTTTAGGTGAGGTAGGCAGGCTGCCGAGAGAGGGAGAGAGAGAGAGAGAGAGAAAGAGAGAGAGAGAAATAAAAGAAAAGGGAAAGGAAATAAAAGAATTGGGGTCCACTAAAGAATTAAATTAGCGGAATAGACTCGAAATCCGTTCGCCCGATCGAATCCCGACTAAATCAAATTTAAATAAAATTTCAATTACTAATCTCAATATAACGGAATTAAATTAATTTCAATCAAACTCGGAGTTTAAATTAATCTTTATTAATACTCGATCTTGAAAGCGAAAATCGAATCCCGTCAAAATCCGAAATTTAAATGATGCCGGAATAACTAAAATCCAAAACTTACGCTCGAGAACGGGTTTTATTCCACTTTTACAAATTGAAATTAATAATAATTTATTTTAATAAAATAATCATAATATATAAATACTCGGTCTTTACAGTATTGTCATTCATAATGTGTTACAATAAATAGAATTTATGGTATTGTAAGTGTGTAGTGTCATTGTTAACGTGTTACAATAAATAGATACATTTGTCAGCCTTTTGGCTAAGATCTAGTGTTACAATAAATAAAACTAGTCTTATTACCCGCGTCGTACGCGGTGTTTTATAAATTTTATTTATATATAAAATTTTTATGGATTTAAATAAATTAATAAATTACTTTTTATAATAAATTTTATGTATACATAAAGTACTCACATTTCATTTATATATATAAGTATTTCTCCCTATTTTATTAAAATTGCAAAGTCATAAGATAGTTTTTTCGTGAAGATATTGTAATCAATGAAATTATGTCAATAGTAGTATATTGTAATAGAATCTCATGAAATAAAATATATTTTTTAAATGATTAATGTACTATAAACAATTATAATTTATAAATTATAAATATTTTGTTCTAAAATCTATGATCTTGGCCAATTGTAATAGTAAATTTAATCAATATCTACTCATTCTTAAATAGTGTATATTAGTCAATTATAAATAATTATAAATAATAATCATTTATATTCCACTAACGGTGTGTTTGGATTCTAATGCATTATATATAATTATAATTATTTTATTGTGTGGTTAAAATAACGTAAATTTTAAATAAAATACACTATAAATTATGCTAATTAATCAAATGAAATAAAAATTATTGTAAAATCTACTCCGTTAGATTAACTCCAATATTAAATTGATGATTAAATAAAAGAAAGTAATAAGTACCTTAAAAGAAAATATGATAATATTTTAAGTGCTAATTATATTAAAATGTAAGTGTGAATATCTTGGCTAGTTTGAGAAGGAGAAGAGAAGAAATTCCGTACAGAAACAACCAATAATCATAATAAACCTAATGATTTTATCTTTTGTAAAATTTATTCAAATAAGTCATAAATTTTTTTATCAAAATATAACTAACAAAAATATGATAATACTTTATTATTAATATTATTATATTTTATTAATAAAAATCAAAACAATAATATTTTTTTGCTCCGATTAATATGTGTGGTTAATATTTTGCTATTAAAAATAAATATATATTTGATTATAAGATTTTATTGTTCAGCTGATAAAAATTAATTACAGTTATTATTTATGGTAGATATCTAGATGACACATGGATAAACAGATTGGGTCATTGTGTGACATGGCTTAAATTTATTGGATACTCATTAATCGACGTGTCAAAAAATTTCGATCAGAATGCACCAGAAAACGACACGTAAGCGAATTGCACCAGAGTCCGTCACATAGGATTTCCCCGTCTCTGTTTTAGTATTATATATACTAGTTTTCATTACCCGTGCGGTTGCATGTTTTGTTAATAAATTATATTTTATTAAATTAATTATATTAAAATATTATATTAGATTATTAATTGATGTGGCTCAAAAAAATAAAACCAAATTGGCGTGGCTCACAAAAATAAAATCATATATAAATATATTATATTCAATTTGATCTAAAAGATAGAATAATTGAACAAATATTCTTGCTTAATCTTTTAGAATCTTGACGACATGATACATATTCATATATAGATATATTATATCCAATTTAATCTAAAACTTAGAATAATTGATAAAATATTAGGTAGATTATTTGATCTAGAAAGATAAGTTTTCTAACCCATTTATTGGGATGACATAATTTATCTTTTTTCTACCCATTTTAATCCATAATATAGATATATAGAGTATATATATATATATAAATAATTTAAAATTTAATTAAAGGATTGATTTTAGGTGTAAAGATGAGTTTTATGTAAAACCATGTTCCTGCTATGCTACTATTAACTGTTTTTTAATAAATTATTTAATTACTTCATCCATCCATCCATTATTATAATAAAAATAATATATTTATATTATCACATGGATAAAGAATATATATTTTGACGTAATATAATCATAACAAAATAGATATATATCTATATCCATTTTTAATCAAATATATAAAAAATTAATATGTTGTGCAAGTAATTAATCAAAAAATTTGATATGATTTAATTCATTTTTTTAAATAATAAAATAGATTCATTTTTTAAGGATAAAATTATATTGGGTTATTAATAATGAACCAAATATTGGATAGATATAAGGTTGATCAAATAATAAAAAGATAACACCATTTTAATCCAGAATATGATACGTGTGAAAAAATAACACTATTTTAATAATCTAAAACATATTTAATGATACGAGGTAAGCCGTAGGATGGCCCGACCTTCGACAATCAAGACTCAATATGCAAGAAAAGGACAAGAACAATGCAAGAACTCAAGAACTCGATGCAAGACTCGATTTATATGTATGATGTCGACTCGATATGGTGTGAAGAAGACTCGATGTGCGGTGGCAATGGAAGAATAAGACACGAATTGGACAAATATGAAATAAAGACTCAAGATAGATGGGTGAAGTGATCTATATAGAACAAGATGAAGACCCTAGGCTCCCGTAAGAGGTAAGAACCAACACCAATGACTATATAACTCGCGTCTACAACCTTACACAACCAAACGGACTACTTGGAGGCACAAGGAGGGAGCTCGTGGATATCAGAGATCACCAAGCTTCGCGAGATGACAAACACAAGGCAAACCAAGCTGAAACAAAAAACCAATTGCAATCGATGAGCCTATGCTCCAATCGACCGACTTGTCGTTCGATGTGTTTCACACAAAGGAGATTTCTATTCAATGTCTAACGTGTCATGTACAATGGCCTTAGCCTTAATTTATAATGCTAAAGGCTGAATTTTAAGAAATAAAATAAAATAAAAGGCTTTTAGATAAATCCTAAAATAACTAGAATATCCTAAAATACCTTAAGTAAAACTTGCTCTCCAAGAGCTTATTAAAACAACTAAAATCAGTCCATAAAAGACTAATAAAACCGGCCCAAATAACATAAGGCACTCGGCCATGGGCTATGTAGTCTCGGCAACACTCAAGGTAGAACATAGGTAGATCTTCAATGACTCTTCTTGAAGTTGCACTGCGCTTGAGAATAGAACATGACTCACAAACATAAATGAATCCCTTTGGAGCTTCTTAGGACGAGCTCGAGTCATAGGTCCATCCCCAAGTATCATAGGTGTGTCCGGAGGTGTCTTAGATGGTCCCGCATCAACCTCCCCTTCTTGGAAAGGATTCGACCACGAATCCAAATCCTCATCAACCGCAAGATAAGGAATGAGATCCGCGACGTTGAATGTAGCGCTCACACCATAGTCTCCAAGAAGCTCCAACTTGTAAGCATTCTCTCCAATCCGCTGCAAAACTTTGAATGGTCCATCTCAACGCGGTGAGAGCTTGCTTTTCCGTTGCTCCGGGAACCTCTCCTTCCTTAGGTGCACCCACACAAGATCTCCAGGGTTGAAGACCACATGTCGCCTCCCCTTGTTAGCTTTATTTGCATTGTACTCGGCCTTCTCCATTAGCTTTAGCCGAGTTCTCTCATGCAATTCCTTAATGAATTCGACATGTTTCCCTGCATCAAAAGACTCCTTTTTCCACATAGAATATGGGGTAAGATCTAGTGGGGTTAGTGGGTTAGTGCCATAAACACATTCAAATGGAGATATCATTGTTGAGGAATGCATAGTCCTATTATAAGCAAACTCCACATGAGGTAAGGCTTCTTCCCAAAGTTTAATATTCTTCCTAATAATGGCTCTAAGAATGGTGGTTAAGGTTCTATTGGTCACCTCAGTTTGGCCATCGGTTTGGGGGTGACTAGAGGTAGAAAACAACAACCTAGTTCCCAATTTGCTCCATAGAGTTTGCCAAAAATGACATAGAAACTTAACATCCCTATCACTCACAATTGTCTTAGGCACACCATGGAACCTAACTACTTCCTTAAAGAATAGATTTGCAACATTAGAGGAGTCATCTTAGAGAACCTATCTACAACCACAAATATTGAATCACTCCCCTTCTTAGTTCTAGGCAACCCAACAATAAAATCCATAGAAATATCCTCCCAAGGAGCTGTAGGGGTTGGTAAAGGGATATACAAACCGTGTGGCATAAGTTTGGATTTGGCCTTTAAACAATCAATACATTATATGAGGCTAATAAAAATGTGTCCTAAGTGTATCAGAAGTCTTATCTCTCCCAAAATGCCTCATTAATCCTCCACTATGGGCTTCATTTACTAGTAATAACCTTAATAAACACCTAGGAATACAAACTTTATCCATTCGAAATAGAAATCCCTTAAATATATAAAACTTGTCGGCTGCACCCTTAGATTCACAATTTCGAAAGATGTCTCCAAAATCCTCAGCATTCCTATACAATTCCTTAATATAGACAAAGCCTAAAACTCTAGATATCAAGAACACTATAGGCACTTTTGCCATAGCTATAGCCCAAGAATACACATGGGTTAGCACGAGGTTGAAACTTATCCCTCCCTCTTTTCAATGTACTTACAAAACAAAGACAACCAAACACCTTGAGATGTGAATAAGAAGGGGGTTTATGAAACAGTAACTCATATGGAGTTTTATTGGAGAGAACAGGAAGAGGACAACGGTTGATTAAGTAAGTGGCAGTGAGAATACATTCCCCCCAGTACTTGATGGGTACAATGGATTGAAATTTCAAGGCTCGAGCAACCTCAAGCAAATGCTTGTGTTGCCTTTCAACAATCCCATTCTGTTGGGGAGATTCCACACAACTGGTTTGATGTAAGATGCCATTATCAGCAAAGAATTTAGTCATCAACTGATCAACAAACTCAGAAGCATTATCTGATCTCATGGCTTTGATAGAAAGATGAAATTGATTGTGAATGAGGGACACAAAATTTTGTAGAATGGAAATTGTGTTTGTTTTAGATACCATGAGATATGTCCAGGTACATTTAGAGAAATCATCAACCAATGTGAGGAAATATTTGTAACCATTGTGAGTACTGACTTTATATGGTCCCCAAGTATCAAAATACACCAAATCAAAGGGAGCAACAACTCTGTGTGTTCTGAGAGAAAAAGTCTGTCTGTGCAGTCTAGCTTGAGGACAAATTTGACAGATAGAGGGAGGAGGAGAAATATGCAAAGAATCATCAATGTATTTTATTTGAGAAAAAGGCAAATGACCCATTCGACAATTCATAAGTTCTGCTTTACACATAGCAGTCAAACTAACACAAGAATTACTCACAGGATTGGAAACAACATCCTTACAAGATGAAAAATCATTCTATAAAATAGAAGTTAACTCAGGAATCATAAGGCTTGTGTGCAATGTAAATTCCACGATCCTCACTTCCAATTACCATAGGTTTCCTCATCAAAGGGCCCTGGATGATACAAGAAGTGGGAGTAAAAAGAACATTAGAATGAATGTCATTGGACAGCTTTTGAATGGACAACAACTTGAAGTGAAAATCAGGGACGTGTAGAACATTATGTAAAGGTAATTGAGGAGAAACATTGACATTGCCAATGTGAGAGATAGGAGCTTTCTTACTATTTGGCATAGTGATGGATGAAGGTCTAGATAAAGGGATATAGGACTGGAAAAGGCTGATATTGGGTGACATGTGGTATGTGGCTCCACTGTCCAAGATCCAAGCAGAATTAAGCATTGAAGAAAAGAGACAAGTATTCTTACCTGCCAACATAGATGTAGGCTCCTTCACCTCATGATTTTGCAGAAGGGACACTAGCTGCTGATATTGCTCCTGTGTAATAGGGGAAGATGCAGTTGCAGCAACTTTCTTGTTTTTTCCTGAAGAAGTATTGTCAGTTGGATAGCCATGAACCTTCCAACATTTATCAATCACATGACCAAGAGACTTGCAATGAGTGCAAAAGGGCCGTGTACCATTAGATGAGCTCTGAGAATTGGAATTTGTCATCTGTGTGCTATTATTACTTGGAAAACCATGTATCTTCCAACACTTGTCAATTGTGTGGCCCCCAATCTTGCAATGATCACAAAAAGAACTGTTAGAACCTGAATTATTGGGATAACCATGAACCTTCCAACATTTATCAATGGCATGGCCACTGATTTTGTAATGATCACAGAACAGAGGCTTCCTAGGACCAAAGAAACCTCATTTCGATTGAGAAGCAGATGCAGAACTGTCACCTATAGATGAGGGACCTTTGCTAATCCCTCTCTGTTGCTCGTCCTGTATCACAAACCTGTAAGCATCATCTATGCTAAGAGGTGGAGCCATCATCAATATGTTGCCACGCACAACATTGTATCATTGAGTCCCATCAAGAAATAGATCACCTGTTGATTTTCAATCATCCTTGTCACAACAAGAGTAGATCCACAATCACAAGCTTCGTATTCAAGCAAAGCTGCATACTCATCCCACAGATGTTTAAATTTGGTGAAATAATCTGAAACCCCAACACTTCCTTGCTCTAAAGCTATGAGATCTTTCTGAATCTGATATAACTTTGTTCGATTAGCAACTCCAAATCTACTTTCTAAATTCGTCCAGATCTGACTTGCAGTACGACAGTAGACTATAGATTCAGCTATATCTTTGTCTACATAGTGAAAAAGCCAGGAGAGTACCATATTATTGCACCTGTCCCATTGTTGCTGGAGAAGCGCATCTGCAACAGGTCATCTGCAACTTCCAGTAACAATACCAAATTTGTTCTTCGCTAATAGAGATACTTCAACTGAGCGCCTCTAGTGACTGTAGCTCCGGCCATCAAGGAGACGTGTAGAGTGCATAGAATTTGGATTGTCGGAATGGTGAAGGAAAACTTTACTCATCGGATCTATGGCGCCGGCGTCGGAGTTCCGACTATCAGAACCGTCCGGAAGCTCTGATACCATGTCAAACTATGTTTGATTGCTGTAAATTCGAGCTACAGAAGCTAGTATGTGAGCAGAGAAACATAGATTAGAGAGGGAGAGAAGAAGATGAATTTGAATGATGTTGATTTCATTGATTTTCTGTGTACTGTATTACAAGCTTCCCCCTTCTCCTTTTATAGAGAATGAAGAAAACAGAATTTCTGTTACAAGGGAATTGATCCCATATGATGAGGGTGCAGCTGCTTATGATGAATCATCACCTATCCACGACTAATGAACATAGTATGACTCAATAGAATTAGCCGAACTTTTAACTGAGCTTAAAAATATGCTTATACTCCGCTCGTTTAGAAAATAAACGAGTTTGAGCCAAGTACACGTCGAATTCGAGCTACTCGTATTCACGTATCACACTAGATGTGGTGCTGCCCATTCCAGTATGCAATTGTACCTAAACAATATGGGTCCACAATAGTTGTTGACTTGTCGGCTGCGTCATTCCATTTTCTACCAATAGATTTTCTATGACTTCCACAGTGAATCCAATCTCCATTTCTTGCAAGTTTGGAAAGGGGGGAAAAGGGATCCTTTAATGGAGGTGCACCGGAATGACGTGCTGAAGCCTCAATTGAAATTCCACATGCTTATCATCTCCCTTCACCTCCCCCTGCATTGTTTTCCATCTGCTAAATGGTGGGTGATTTTGCACTTTCAGTTCATCTTTTGCTCCATTTTCGCTCACCCATTTCCTTCAAAAGCTGCCCCTTTCCTTCAATTTCACAAAATTCAACTTCAAACCCATCTGGGTTTTCCTGATGATGGGGTTTTCTTATCTTCTTCCTTCATTCAGCCCCCAGAAAGGTAAGTTGTGGTGATCTGATTTTGGAAAACCTTGTTTTTATTACGTGTTTATTTGCGGTTGGAATTATTTGACCTTTTGATCTCACAGGTGTCCAAGTTGGGGTTATGGGCAATGTGGATTATGTGGTTATTTGGGTTTCTTTTGATTGTTCTCTCCTTCTACTCAATTCAGCTTCTACCTCCCTTCAAAGAAATGCTGAAATTATCTGGGTTTTGAAGTTTTGGGAAACCCCACTATAGCAATGTTTACTGTTCCCAGACCCTTGAATGGCTCAATTGGGTCCAAACAGGTTGTTGCTATTCGCTCATGGCTTGGTTTATCGCCTCTTGTGTCTGTGGTTTTATTTGGCAGTTACCCATCTCTTCAATCTTTTGCAGGTAAATTGGGCTCTCGTGTTCTGGTCGAACCCAATATCGATTTCTCGTAAGTGGGCTAATCTCCTTTCCATGCTGATGTAACTGATTGCAACTGACTGATTGATATTGCTTCAAACATTGTTAATTAATAGGGAAGAATTGTTGCTTTATGGTTTTGAATGTAATCATTGCAAGTAAACGAAGTTAATGACACCCCTGAAACCATTCTCCTATCAGACTTTATTTCCACTTTAAAGTGTGCTCATAAGCTTGATCAGGATTGGTTCCTTATTGCTTCACCTAGAAGGATCTTCCACTTCCCTGTTAGCTTAGAAGAAGGGGGTAAGCATTGGCTAAGAGAGGACCATAAAAGGGTCAAATTGAAAAGGTTTCAAGGATAACTCACTCAGAAAAATCAATCCAATGCTCAGATGATATATTGACATAAAATGATTGTAAATGTCTATGTTTTTTTAGTTGGAGGATATGATTTTTCATAATGGGTAGTGGGACTGCTCTGATGGGAGGATGCTAATGGCATGGAATCACGGGGATCTGCCTTTACATATGGGAGTCATCCCTCCTTTCTTGTATGGGAAAGCACTGCACAACTACTGGTTCATCAATGAAGTTTTCCATTCTAAATATAGGTTTGTTACTGGTGCAAGTCGGGCAATTTCAAGCTTTTACTTGAGTGATTCGGGCTATCATGATTCATGACAATGAGCTAGAGAAGCAAAGTTGGGAACATAATGGATTGATGGGAACCGTTATCTTGGGCAACACTATGGCTTGTTGAATTTCTGAGAAGCTAATTTCGCTGATTTCGTGAAGATCGTCCATTGTCATGGCAAGTCTATATTCACAAATTTAGTACTAGACATTGTTTATTCATTTGGAGACCAAAGATCTAGTAGGATGTGGAAGTAAAGGGAATTGCATTTTAGGAAAGAGAAGAGAATAGCGAATTGTCTCTCTGGTTTAAAATCGGCAGCTGGGTCAATGGGCTGCTCTATGAAGATCAACTTGAACCATTCGGTTCCAATCCACCTTCCATTTGGCTTGGAATGGAGTCTTCAGCTTAAACTGTTGTTCTTGCTGTTGCTGGATATAGCTACAAAGACATGCTTATGAGTTGGGTCTGCATATTACGCAGCCTTCAGATTACTAATTTTCTCGTTTATGCTCTTGATGATGACACTTATCAGTTCTCCGTCGTGCAGGTAAATCATGTATACACTTTTCTTTTTGTTGTTTTTCTTTCATCTTCTTTAGCTTTTTTTTTATCGGAATAATTCATACTCCACTTGCAGGGTCTGCCTGTTTATAGAGATCCTCACGATCCTCGCAATATCAGCTTTAACGATTGTCACTTCGGAACCAAGTGCTTTCAGAAAGTGACAAAAACAAAGTCTAGATTGGTTTTGCAAATTCTGAAGCTAGGGTATAATGTACTTATGAGTGATGTTGATGTGTACTGGTTCAAAAACCCATTGCTATTGGTTCAATCCATTGCTCAATCGGATGAATACAACATTAAAGGTGATTACCATAAGCTTCCACTCTTACTCAATAACAGTCTTATAATAAAAAATGAGTATACTTGTAAAAATAAAGGAACTTACATTAGTATTCACTTGAAATCACAAGCACTTTCACACTTTAGCCTTTTTTATCAGAAAAATAAAAGCCTTGTTGAAATCGAATAGCATTTACACTTGAAACTTTTTAGTAAGAAGCTTTTCATTACTCGGTGATCATATGTTTGAATAGGAGTGTTTTGGATTTTCATTTTCTTTCTTTATTCAAACAAAATCTTTTAATCTTTTTTTAGGACCTATAAACTTGCCAAGGCGCTTGAACCCCGACTTCTATTATGCTCATTCGGATAAATCAAGTACTACTGCTATGGAGAAAGTGGTGAAATATGCACTTACCTCAGAACTGTCTGAGCAGCCAAGCTTCTACAATACATTGTGTGGAGAAGGTGGATCAAAGCATTTGGGAGACAATCGATGTAGGGAACCTGAAACAGATCTTACCGGATAGAACTTGAAACAGATCTTACCTCAGTTCTTGGATAGAGATCTATTCCCAAATGGTGCCTATGAGGGGTTGTGAGAGAAATCTAATGTGAAAGCAGCTTGTATAAAGAAAGGGTATTATGTTCTTCACAACAATTGGATTAGTGGGAGGTTAAAAGAAGCTAGAACGTCAGATGTCTGAGATTCAGCTGGAAGTGTATAATATGTTGAAAATGCTGATGCTTTGGATAAAAGTCCAACACCATGTTGTGTAATCAGCTGGCTTGTAGGTGTTGTGGATGAGGATTTTGGTCTTAATCCTATTGAAGGGATAGTCTTGGTGATGGGTATCTTCTTTATCTAGTTCTCTTCAAAAAGTCGGTGACAGTGTAAAATTCACCCAAATAGTGGAGCCAGTTTACTGAATAATGAGTGGAATCGTACATTCTCCAAGGGAAATTGAGCTTCGTTGTTGGTGAGCGATTTTGAATTAAGCTTCTTGAGAACAGAAAAGGAAGCTTGGAAGAGGTACGTAACCTTGGGTAGTTTTAGCATTGATAGGAAATCAAGTGATCAATTGTGTTAATATTATCTTGCAGCATTAATAAGTGCTGATGAAACAAGCTCCAACATTGTCGCACATTAAATTGTTGCGAAGCGGTGCATTTACTTTGTTGAACAAAAAAACCAACATTACGTGGTTACTTATGCAATGTAAACATCCCTAAAGGCTGCAAGAATGAAAACAGGATATCATTCTAGCACAAGTGTCCTAGAAGATGAAGCATAAGGATTGTTGTTCATGTTCACTGAAATTAATTACTGACATTGTATATTAAACATCAGTAAGTCAATTAGTTTAGCTCGTAAAGTAGCTTGTAAATATACCATACACACTTAAGACATTTGTCTTTAACTCTTTATCAGTTAGCATGTCTCTTAACAGAAATCAAAGATCACTAAATTTCTTCATTTTATCTATAGTGTAATGATAAGCATTTATGGGATGGATACTATTCTAACACAAGTGTCCTAGAAGATGAAGTAGTAGGATTGTTGTTCATGTTCACCGAAATTTATTAATGATATCGAATGTTAAGCATCTGGATGCCAATTAGTTTAGCTGCTAAAGTAGCTTGTAAATATACCATACACTGAGCTATGAGATATGTCTTTAACTCTATATCACTCAGTATTTCTCTTAACAGAAAAAAAAAAGATGAAAGATCACTAAATTTCGTCATTTGCGCTTATATCTGACCACGAGTCTTGGATACACATGCGCCAAATTGATCCGAACAATGTCATGGATACCAAGGTAATCCACTTCCATGATTCTGCATAATTTTTTATTTTTTTTATGTACAATGTTACCAGGAAGTAACATGAGAGAACTTTAGCAAAGGGGAAATCTGAGCAGTAACTGCTCTTTTTATAGATAAAACACAAAGCTTCCCTGGAAATACTTTTTTACTACAAGTCAAACTCGGAATGAATACTTGGCCATTTCGATTCAATCTCACACACCATATTGTGTTTTCTTTTAATTTGGATGCTATGATCATATATTATAATATGTATCCTAAGATCCTTGTTAAGCTCCATTTGTAAATGACAGCAAGTACAGCTCCAACTGGGATGGTCACAACCCAAGAAGTGACAATCTCCTTTACGGTTTCTGCCCTGATGCTGTTTAGTCCTCTTGCGAATACTACTCCCATGACTGCATCCACTAGTGTATGTGTTGCTGAGATAGGTAGTCCTAGTTTTGATGCAAAGAGAACAACTCAAGCGGCTGCAAACTCAGTTGCAAATCCCCTTGTAGGTGTCAGTTCGTTTATCTTCTTCCCAGTGATTGCTATAACTCAATAACCCCAAATCATCAATCTAGCTACTAAACCGAAACCTCCCCAAGCTAGAACATCTGTAAGGAGGATGATCTCATCCTCTGCACTCGTACTGCCTTGAAGTATCGGCAATGCAGCGGCCAGAGGGCCAATTGCGTTGGAGACATCATTCCCTCCTTGGGCAAAGGACATGAAGCAGGCTGAGAGAACCTGCATGTACCCAAAGACCCCATGAACAGTCTCCAACTGAGTTCCTTTTGGACCTGCAATGTCCGTGAGAAAGCCTATGCCTTGATTTTCCGTAGGATCTTGTTTTTGCTCTGTCGTATTTGTAGAGGTGGATTTGTTGAGGAGGTGGCCAAGTTGCTTCTTAATGACCTTGTAGACTATAAATGCTCCAGCAGCCCCACAAGTTAAGGCTTGTAGAAGAGCTAGAGTTGGGATTTTCCTAAGTGATGCGGGACCATCTTCTACACCTCCGGACACACCGATCATCTTAGGAGACGGACCTATGACTCAAGCCCGAGCCAAGAAGTTGCAGAGAGACTCATTCATGTTTGTGAGTCACGCCTTATTCTCGAGCACGGTTCAACTCCCCGAGCCTTCATTGAAGACCTACATGTGCATTGGGATCAAGATTGTCGAATCATCTTAGTCACATGATAGGGCCGAAATCATAAGTCTTGAACCTTGTTTTATTTCCTATTTTAGTAACTTTTCTACTTAAGTTATTTTAGGTAATTTAGGGTATTTTAATTATTTCTTTTTATTTATTTATTTTTGCCGAAAATTAGGTGTTAGGGTTTTAATATAGTCGGCATTCCTTCATTGTGAAAAACTCACGTACAATTTTATTGAAATTTCTCTCTTTTGGTGTTAAACACAAGAGTACAAGTCAATCGATTCGAAGCGTTGCTAATCGATTGCAATTGGTTATAGATCTTTCTTGGTTTGCTTTGAGTTCATTAACCTCGCGAGAGCTTGGTGATCCAGGTAATCACAAGTCCCCTCCTTGTGCCTCCAAGTTGTCCGCTTGGTTGTGTAGGGTTGTAGAGGCGGGCTTTGTAGTCATTGATACTTGGTTCCTACCCTCTTACGAGGCCTGGGGTCTTTATCTCGTTGTACCTTAGTTCGAATCACCCTTCTATCGATCTTTATTTCATTGTTTTGTTGAGTCTAGAGTTGCTGAATTTTCGAGTCTTTGTTCTTGTTCTTGAGTCTTTGCTTCCGTTCTTGTGTGTGAGTCTTGATTGTCGAAGATCGGGCCATCCTACGGCTAACCCTGTATCAAATTGGCATCAGAGCTTTGGTTTCTGTTGTTGCAGGAGGCTTGATATGTCAAGTAATTACAAATATAAGGATGTAAATAAATGTAAACCAACTCCTAGCCTAAGCAAATAATTACAAGACTTCCTCCCGTTGTAGTGGAAGGGTAGTTAGGATCGATCCACGAGGAGGCGTGTCAGCGGGATCCTAGTAGCGTTGGAAATTTCACGTCTGCGTCGACCAGAAGCCTCGATTTCGACCTTGGGCCTCGATGTCGACCTCGGCTGTCGATCCTTTCTGCAACAGAAAACCTGCAGAGACAAAAACAAGTGGTCGATATCGACTAGGGGGTCGATATCGATGTCAGTCCATGAGATCGACTGGCTCAGAAGACTGCCAGTCGATACAGAAGGGTTGATTTCGACACAAGGGGGTCGATATCGATGCTTGCAGAAGTTTTCCAGGAGTCTCGAGATCGACTCAGAAAACCATCGATCTATCAGTTTGGTCGATATCGACCTCTGTTGTCGATATCGATGTCTTCGTGCAGTGAGTTAGTGGTTTTGTCGGCAAAGAAAAACCGAAGAATTGAGAATGGAGAGAGAAGCAATGAATAGAAATAACAGTGGGTTTTGGTGTATAAAATATGTAAAAGCAACTCCTAGGATTAGGGTTTACCACAACGTTAACCAATGCGTGCGATAAGATAAATAAGACGGACAATTGCGCTATTTCACCCGAGGGACAAGCTTTCGTCGTACACCAACTCTTAGGATTACTCTTGCAAATAAACCTAATTGTCTCTACCAATTTTATGTTTATAACTCAAGTTGTTAGCATGAATCCCCTTTCTTTCGATTAGGACTAAACATAGAATCGTAGGAGGAGAGATAGACACAATGATATCAACATCAAATACTTACCTCAAGCGCGCATGGCTAACGTCGGGCTCACCCCGACCCTAAGAGCTTTGGGGAACTAGTCGCTTCTCATCATGGAACTCATTGTTGTTTAAAAGGAAGAAACTTGCATTAAAATAAACTCCGAAGCTTTACAACTAAACGTCAACTTTCGCAAACGTCAAACCCTAAAACTTCTCTCTAACTCTAACTCTATTGTCTTGCTTGCTTGTTGAAAGATAAGATTGGATGAAAGATGATTGAATGCCAGCCCCCTAGGGCTTTATTTATAGGCTACTAATCCTCGCTATCCAAGGATTGTAACTCCTATCTAAACTATGAACTCTATCCAAACAATTAGGATAGGTCTTTTATTTTGATAAAACTTTAATAACTTAAAGGTAAAAGATAAATAAAACATCAGCTGCCATCTATCTTGAAAGTATGAGATAATTTCGTGCCTCCTTGAAGATATAGTTCCAATCCGCATTCGAAATCGAGTCTATCTTCTGTCGAGATAAGGAGTCGATATCTACACCAGGGGGTCGATATCGAGGTCTCTGTTCCTGCTCGACTTGTCCAGCTCTGATCGATGTCTATGACGATGGTCGATATCGATGCATGTATGTCGATATCGAGGCTTTCTTGTCTGGTCTGTGTGGCCTATCTCGACACTCAAAAGTCGTGTCGAAATCTAGGGTCGATATCGATGTCTCCAGTCGATATCGACCACTTCTCAGCTTCACTTGGCTTGTTCGTTTTGACTCCGATTTCATCGAATTCCTGCATGGTTAGCTCAAAACTCATGCAGACTCTATTTCTTATACTTTAGCTCATTCTTACACAAGTTTATATACTTTTGAAGCTTTTCTTTGGAAATCGAATGAAATATGAAGTCAAAAGATGCAATAAACAAAGGTACAAATATGTACATCAAAATACCCCATACTTAGACTTGCTTGTCCTCAAGCAATAACCAAGCAATAACCAACACCTACAACACACCCTTCAAGTCTTCGCCTTTGTCAAAAGCAACATCATAAGTGGTAGCAAAGCAAAGCAAGTGAATTTAACGTCATAGCACATATTTTGGCGATTCATAGGCATATGCAATTTTGATCCAACCTCACAGGGATAATGTGTTTGCACTCAACTCTCATGTGTTTAGGCTATGAAGATCAACTCTCAACTCAATTCCATATGCAATCTCATAAACATTGCAATTTATAATAATCCACTTCGCAACCAATTATGAAAATGCAATAAGAATTATCCGGAGGACTTTCGCTCAATGGAAGACTTCAAAGAAGACTCCATTCGGCGGGGTTGTAATGGGGCTTGGTATGAAATAAAAGGTATGGAATTATTTGGCTATGTGGTGCTTTTATTCGGGAATCAAGACTCCTAAATCTCAACACTTGCAATACCCAAACCATAACTCTTTAATGTAAGCTCAATCTCTATAATGCTCTTTCCGAACTCATCTTTCCATAATATGCTCTAAAGATGCACTAAAAGATGTAAACCATACTATCAACCCTTTTTCCAAGTTCTAATATACCTCTCTAAAATATAACACTTGTATGAATAAAAGACTTAAAGATTTTGGCTCATGCACTATATATATATATATATATATATATATATATATATATCTTTTTTTCGGATTTTTTTCCGAAAATAATAAGCAAATAGGTGCATTTATATGGTGAGCCAAAGGATCCTTTTACAAAATATGACAAAATGTAAATATACACCATCCTATAATTTCCTTGCTTAAAACTGGACATTATGCACTTTTCATTCCACAAGGCATTAGTCCAACCAATCTAAGTCTCAATTCCCAAATGGGGGTCAGGCTCAATTCGGCTAGGGATAATTTTGTGGAGTTTGCAATTTCAGGCTCAGGCTAATGTTCTGGCTTCAAGCAGGGATAATGCAGGGTAGGTAAAGAGAGGATAAAAATGGCTTAAAAGATGTCTCCATCATTTAATTCTCGTAAACATAAACATATATATGCATTGGTTTTGAATAACTATCACAACATTTAGAGATGCATAGGAAGAGTAAATTCACTCAAGAAAGCGGAGGGATTTTTGATGTTCTCCCTATAGGTCAAAATTCTCACAAGGACAATTTTTGTTGGATTTGCTTTTTAGCCTAGGATCATATGTGCTCAATTTCATCACAAGTTCACAATCTACATAAAAATTTTAAGGACTTAGGCTAAACCATCCAAATATGTCATAGGGTTTACATGATCAAGTCAACTATTGAGTTTTCATCATAGGACATCTAAGTAGGGTAAAAAAACAAACTTAAAATAAACATGCATTTTTTTGTATTTTGACATTTTTTTCTAATTTTTTCTAATTTGTTTTTTGGATTTTCTGACATTTTTATAGAAGTAAAACTAAGAGCAAAAATTTAAACATGAATGCAATACGAAGAAGAAAACCAAGTTATGACCATAAGACATGTTTTTCCCCCACCCCATACTTAAAATATATAGTGTCCTCACTGTATTAAAAAAGAAGAACAAGGGTAGAGAGAAACTCACAGCGCAACCTGCGGATTCAGGTCGATTTCAGGTTTGGTCGATGCCAGAAGTCGATATCGAGTCTATCTTCTGTCGAGATAAGGGGTTGATATCGACACCAGGGGGTCGATATCGAGGTCTCTGTTCCTGCTCAACTTGTTCAGCTCTGGTCGATGTCTATGACGATGGTCGATATCGATGCATGTATGTCGATATCGAGGCTTTCTTGTCTGGTCTGTGTGGCCTATCTCGACACTCAGAACTCGTGTCGAAATCTAGGGTCGATATCGATGTCTCTAGTCGATATCAACCACTTCTCAGCTTCACTTGGCTTGTTCGTTTTGACTCCGATTTCATCGAATTCCTGTATGGTTAGCTCAAAACTCGTGCAGACTCTATTTCTTATACTTTAGCTCATTCTTACACAAGTTTATATACTTTTGAAGCTTTTCTTTGGTAATCGAATGAAATATGAAGTCAAAAGATGCAATAAACAAAGGTACAAATATGTACATCAGTTTCCGACATCAATTGTGTCTTTTGTTATTCATAAACACAAAACCCTACAAAAATAGAGTCTTTTCTTTGTGTCTTGGTCTTTACTTCTTGAAGCTTGATTTTTTGCAACTAAACTTTTCTTGTTTGTGATAGTTGTGGTTGCTAGCCTTAAACACTAAGCCAGCCGTGACCTTACAAGTGCAGCCGGCGCCAATTGCAGCCAACCTTCCATTCGGCTGCACCTTGTCTCTCACAAACCCTAAATTGTTGTTGCTTCTATCTTGTTACATCTTTGTTTATCTATTTTATTGCCTTATTAAAATTTGATTTTTGATAGATTAAATCACTTTTATCTATCATAGATTATAAAAAGGCCTTAGATAGATCTACTTACCATATTAGCCAAGCCATCACCTATATATATTTCATTAGGGCTACATAAATTTTATTTTTCTTTCACCATAGTTTAAATTTTCAAGAGTCCTTTTATTTCATAGATAGTTTCTTGCATTAGTAAAAAAAAAAGAGTCCGAAAAATTCAAAAAAAAAAAGAATACATTCAAAAGCTTTGACCTAGGAGGATAAAATTCACTAGGGGCAAAAGTAGCGTAAAAAAAAAGGATTATTGAGATCTAGTGCAAGAACTTTCAAGGACTAATTTTGGTGAAATTCCATAGCCCTAGTTGAAAATATCAAACACATACCTCCCAAAACACAAAAAAAATTTTTTTAAGCCCTACCTTGCAACTACAACGTCCTTGCTAAGGGTTTGAATCAAAAAGAGGTAAAAATCCAAGTTTTTCTTTCTTTTCCTTCATTTTCTTTTCTTGTTTTTGTGTGTCGAGTACTGGAGTGCCCATACCGACCCCCTACAGCCTCGGTACGGGTTCTGTCGAGTCTATTTTGGTCGATTTCGAGGCTTTCGGTCGATTTCGACCTTCTTCGCCAGCTTTTGTCGAGTGGTTCTTGCTATTGTCGAGTCCCTTGTTGCTTATTTCTTTGTCCTTTCCCTTGATTACTCTCTTTTGATTGTTAAGTCCTTGCTTGAGTGTTGATTTGCCCAAAGCGGATTGCCCCAACAAGCTTGTCATAACCAATTAGAGAGAAGTGTGTGAGAGAAACACATTGTGAGTTTGTTTAACTTTTGCTAATCTTGACATCGTTCCGTGTTTGTCTTTATTTGCAATGTCTACTATTCGAAGCGTGATGATGACTTCCAAGATGAGGACTATTGGGAGCAACGCCCGAGGAGGAACGACAGAGGAGGACGTTACCAATACCGTGAGCCTAGAGAGCCTGATCAGGACGGCATAGGTAAGGTAAAGGTAAAGATTCCTTCCTTTGATGGTAAGACAGATCCAGATGCATATATTAACTGGGAAACAAAAATGGAACAAATCTAGAACTGTCACAATTTCTCTGAACCTAAGAAATTACAATTGGCTTCTTTAGAATTTCAAGGGTTTGCTCTAATTTGGTGGGATAACTTGGTTAAGGAAATAAGAAGAGCCCTTGTTGCGCCTATCGCTTCTTGGAACCAATTGAAAGCCTTAATGAGAAGTAGGTTTGTCCCTCAACATTATGCTAGAGAGCTTAAGCAACGCCTAGAAAACCTTAAACAAGGTAACAAATCTGTTGAGGAAACCTTTAATCTTATACAAGAAACCATGGCTAGAGCCAATGTAGTGGAACACTATGAGGATACAAATGCTAGGTTTCTTCATATTTTGCATCCCGCATTAGCTCATGAGATCGATTATTTTCCTTACTCTACTCCTACTGAATTATTACATTTGGCTATTAAAGTTGAACGTGGAGCTAGATACAGGAACCAAGGCGGAAGGATGACGAGTGGGCAGCCCCAACCACGGCGCCAAAGCCGGCCACAGCAGCCCCAAGGGCGGCCTGAAGGAGGCTACAGCTCTCGGCCAAACCAAGGCCAAGGGAAAGGGGCAGGCCGAACAGCCCAGCAGCCCTCAGACAAGGGCAAGGCGCCTTGGACTGGACGAGATTCGTCCGGGGTATCTACTGGCCCCAAAGGGAGTAATCCTAACCCCTCTACTACTAGATCTAGGGACATTGTGTGCTTTAAATGTCAGGGTAGAGGTCATACTATGAAGGATTGTCCCAATAAAAAGACTCTTATGATTAATCACTTAGGCGAATATGAATCTGAAAACTCTTGTGATGAACATGAAGAGCCTGGTAATGAAAATGATCAGAATCTCAACCTTCTTACTTATGATGAAGATGATGATGGCATTGATTATGAACACGGTGAATCACTGATTGTTAGGAGAGTCTTAAGTGTTGTTCCTGCACCTTCTGATGACAATCAACGTGAAAACTTATTTCATACTAGATGCTTAGTAAAGGGTAAGATTGTTAATGTGATCATTGATGGAGGAAGTTGTTGTAACTTAGCTAGTCAAGAGATGATTGATAAATTACAACTTCCTACTATTCAGCATCCTAGGCCTTATAGATTGCATTGGATGAATGACTGTGGTAATTTAAAGGTGAATAGGCAAGTTAAAGTGCATATCAACCTAGGACATTATGAAGATGATGTGTTATGTGATATAGTACCTATGCAAGCCTGTCATATTTTATTAGGACGTCCTTGGCAATTTGATCGTAAGGTCTTGCATGATGGCTTTACTAACAGATATTCCTTTACTTTTCAGGGCAAGAATGTAGTTCTCAAGCCTATGACGCCAACCCAGGTGGCCGACGAGATTGAGAAGCGGAAGGTAAGTAAAGGTGAGTTGGTTAAGGAGGCTCAGTCGAGCCAAGTGTCTACCCCTACTCGGCCTATAAGTATATTTTTGGCTTCCAAAAGTGCATATTTAGACGAGTTTGCGGATGGGGAAACAACCCTTATGCTCCTTTGCAAAGGGTTGAATATGTTGAGTGAGGAGCTTCGAGCTACCCTCCCTCCGCGCATCCTATCTCTTATTGAAGAGTATAAGGATGTCTTCCCCGAGGACATACCAGCAGGTCTACCCCCTATTAGAGGAATTGAGCATCAAATTGATCTCATTCCAAGGGCTTCTTTGCCTAATAGGCCTGCTTATAGAATGAATCCCACTAAAACCCATGAGGTTCAATCCCAAGTCCAGGAACTGTTAGATAAGGGATACATTAGGGAAAGTTTGAGTCCATGTGTTGTGCCTGTGTTGTTAGTCCCTAAGAAAGATGGTTCATGGAGAATGTGTGTAGACTGTAGGGCCATTAACAACATAACTGTGAAATATCGCCATCCTATACCCCGCCTAGATGATATGTTAGATGAGTTGCATGGTTCTTCCATCTTCTCTAAAATTGATTTAAAAAGCGGTTACCATCAGATTAGGATGAAGGAAGGCGATGAATGGAAAACAGCCTTTAAAACCAAATTTGGACTCTATGAATGGTTGGTTATGCCTTTTGGTTTAACTAACGCTCCTAGTACTTTCATGCGCCTAATGAATCATGTGCTTAGAAATTTCATAGGAAAATTTGTTGTTGTGTATTTTGATGACATTCTTGTTTATAGCAAATCACCTAAGAAACATGAAGCACATTTAAGGGAAGTACTTTCTACTCTAAGATTAGAACACTTGTATGCAAATTTGAAGAAATGTGAACTATGTCATGATCAAGTGTCTTTTCTTGGATTTGTAGTGAGCTCGAATGGACTGCGTGTCGATGAGGCAAAGGTCAAAGCGATCCAGGAGTGGTCGACACCCACCACCATCGGCCATGTGTGCAGCTTCTAAGGATTGGCGAGCTTCTACCGACGGTTTGTGCACGACTTCAGCACCATCTCAGCCCCTCTCACCGAGCTCACAAAGAAGCGATGCGAGTTCAAGTGGGGCGCAACTCAGGAGGAGGCCTTCTGCATGCTCAAGGAGAAGCTCACTCAGGCGCCATTGCTGGCTCTCCCTGACTTCACTCGGCCCTTTGAGGTAGAGTGCGACGCTAGCGGAGTTGGCATTGGAGGCGTGCTTATGCAGCAAGGTAAGCCTATTGCCTTCTTTTCTGAGAAACTAAAAGGTGCTTGTATAATTACTCTACATACGATAAGGAATTATATGCATTGTATAGATTCCTTAAGACATGGTCCCATTACCTATGGCCTAGAGAGTTTATACTTAGGACTGATCATGAATCATTGAAACATTTTAAGAGTCAAGATAAACTTGATAGGAGACATGGTAGATGGATGGAATTCATAGAAACATTTCCCTATGTTATAAAGTATAAGAAAGGGAAAGACAATGTGGTAGCTGATGCATTATCTAGGAGACATGTGTTATTGACTACTTTGGATTCTAGAGTCTTAGGCTTTGTATACATTAAGGAATTGTATGAGAATGATGCTGATTTTGGGGCTATCTTTCGAAAGTGCCTAGATAAGGGTCCTACTGACCAATTCTATATCTTTGATGGATTCTTGTTTAGGAAAGACCAAGTGTGCATACCTAGGTGTTCTCTTCGATTATTATTGGTTAATGAAGCCCATGGCAGAGGTTTAATGGGTCATTTTGGGAGAGATAAGACCTATCACACACTTAAGTCACACTTTTATTGGCCACATATGCTTAGGGATGTAGACCATTGCCTTAAGAGATGTATTGACTGTTTAAAGGCCAAGTCTAAGCTCATGCCCCATGGTTTATACACACCACTCCCTATACCCTCAGCCCCTTGGGAAGACATATCTATCGATTTTATTGTGGGATTGCCTAGAACTAAGAAGGGGAGGGATTCTATATTTGTGGTGGTGGATAGATTTTCTAAGATGGCTCACTTTATAGCATGCCATAAGACTGATGATGCTACTAATGTTGCGAATTTGTTCTTTAAGGAAGTAGTTAGGTTGCATGGTGTTCCTAAGACAATTGTGAGTGATAGGGATGTTAAGTTTCTTAGTCATTTTTGGCGGACTTTATGGAATAAATTGGGAACTAGATTGTTATTCTCTACCTCTAGTCACCCCCAAACAGATGGCCAAACTGAGGTGACCAATAGGACCTTAACCACTATCCTTAGAGCCATTTTAAGGAAAAATTTGAAGCTTTGGGAAGAAGCCTTACCTCATGTGGAGTTTGCTTACAATAGGACAATGCATTCCTCAACTAAAATAACTCCTTTTGAATGTGTGTATGGTGTTAATCCACTAACCCCTTTTGATCTTACTCCATGTCCTACGAGAGAGAATGAGTCTTTTGACGCAGGTAAGCATGTTGAGTTCGTCAAGGAGCTACATGAACGGACGCGTCAGCAGCTCATGCGGAAGGCTGAGTACAACGCCAATAAGGCCAACAAGGGGCGCAGATTGGTGACATTCCAGCCAGGGGATCTTGTGTGGGTGCACCTGAGGAAGGAGAGGTTTCCCAACGAGCGGAAGATCAAGCTTGCACCGCGAGGAGATGGACCTTTCAAGGTTCTGGAGAAGGTGGGCGACAATGCCTACAAGCTGGAGCTTCCTGGAACATATGGCGTGAGTGCTACCTTCAACGTCGCGGATCTTATTCCATACTTAGCCGGGCCGAACCGAACCGAAACCGAAACCGAAAATCTCAAAATTTTCAAACCGAAAGCCGAACCGAAAGTATTAGGTTCGGTTCGGTTATTTGCCGGTTCGGTTTGTGTTCGGTTCGGTTTTAACATAATTGAACCGAATTTCCATAAAAAAAAATTTTAAGTATACAAATATATATAAAATACAGTATATATACACATATATACACATATTCCAATATAAAGTATACAAATATAGTTACAAATATATATATATATATACACGGTTACAAATACAGTGTATATATATACATTGTAGTTGTATGCTTTATAAAGTATACAAGATTAAAATATATATATATATATATATATATAATTGTAAATACAATGTATATATATATGTGTATATATACACTATATATATGTATATACAGTAAGTATGTGTGTATATATAAAATATACAAATATATATACAATGTATTTATGTAGTGTATAAAAAAAATTCGTTTTAACACAAACCGAACCTAAACCGAACACAAACCGAACTGAAACCGAAAAATGGAAATTCTCGAACCGAAAGCCGAACCGAAAAATTTCGGTTAGGTTCGGTTTGTGTTGGTTCGGCCCAAAAATTCGGTTTGGACCGAATCATGCACACCCCTACTTGGATTCGTGGTCGAATCCTTTCCAAGAAGGGGAGGTTGATGCGGGACCATCTTCTACACCTCCGGACACGCCGATCATATTAGGAGACGGACCTATGACTCGAGCCCGAGCCAAGAAGTTGCAGAGAGACTCATTCATGTTTGTGAGTCACGCCTTATTCTCGAGCACGGTTCAACTCCCCGAGCCTTCATTGAAGACCTACATGTGCATTGGGATCAAGATTGTCGAATCATCTTAGTCACATGATAGGGCCGAAATTCATAAGTCTTGAACCTTGTTTTATTTCCTATTTTAGTAACTTTTCTACTTAAGTTATTTTAGGTAATTTAGGGTATTTTAATTATTTCTTTTTATTTATTTATTTTTGCCGAAAATTAGGTGTTAGGGTTTTAATATAGTCGGCATTCCTTCATTGTGAAAAACTCACGTACAATTTTATTGAAATTTCTCTCTTTTGGTGTGAAACACAAGAGTGCAAGTCAATCGATTCGAAGCGTTGCTCATCGATTGCAATTGGTTATAGATCTTGCTTGGTTTGCTTTGAGTTCATCAACCTCGCGAGAGCTTGGTGATCCAGGTAATCACAAGTCCCCTCCTTATGCCTCCAAGTTGTCCGCTTGGTTGTGTAGGGTTGTAGAGGCGGGCTTTGTAGTCGTTGATACTTGGTTCCTACCCTCTTAGGAGGCCTGGAGTCTTTATCTCGTTCTACCTTAATTCGAATCACCCTTCTATCGGTCTTTATTTCATTGTTTTGTTGAGTCTAGAGTTGCTGAATTTTCGAGTCTTTGTTTTTGTTCTTGAGTCTTTGCTTCTGTTCTTGTCTGTGAGTCTTGATTGTCGAAGATCGGGCCATCCTACGGCTAACCCCGTATCACTAAGTGGGAAGGCCACGAAGGATATGGCTGCTATAGGTGCTGCTGCTGTTGCTGCAGCTTGTCCCGGGTTTGGAGCATTGTAAACAAACTAACAGAAGTAAAGCCAGTTAGATTTTTTAAACACTGCAGTATTTGAGAACTGGTAAAGTTGGTTTGGGGTGATATGCAGTGTGGATTAATTAGTTACTCATTTCGCATATATGAGGTTGGAGCAATGCTTTTCAGGTTGAAAGAAATTGGAAACGACCATCTAGAAGGTTTCAGCTTGCTTCTAAAGGTATTTAGCATTCGATATTTGAATTATCATGCAAGTCCAAGTAGGCTGCCATTGAACCAGGTAGGATTGTGGTGGATCCTATCTATTGATGTACTAACTGAAGTTGAAATGGGTAAGAGTGTACCCTTCAAATGTATTTGTAAACAAGAAATGAAACTGTAGCTCCCAATACTGGTGAAATGACCCACGATGACGTGACTCTTGCCAGTGAACTCCAGAATACTGCATTTGCTCCTCCATAGACGAGGCCAAACCCAACCATTGAGCCTACAATGCAATGGGTTGTTGAAACAGGCTAGCCATAGTAGGAAGCAACCTATTAAGCCCCAAAAGAAAATCATTAGAACATGACAGATATGACCAAGGAAAGCCGAAATGCACATAATGTGACTATGACAGTGGATTCATCTGCTCTTGTATGTGTGAACTATGGAGTATGCACTTTGATCACTTATGATGTAGGAAATGAAAGCATGAATGACCAGTGGGCACTTTTTTTTCAATTTTGTTTCTTTTTTTTCAATTTTGTTTGTTTAATGTTGTGTGATTTCACTCGTTAGAGAGGTTCTTATTGTGATTGAATTGTATCTTGAATTACCTTCCATATTTATCATTCTGCAGCTTATACAAGTTATATTTCTTCTAGACTTGACCCGTTGATATAGTTTCTATAACTTCAGCGTTTTAATGGAAACCGAAAGAACTGCTAGATTGTCGCTCCTAATGAGAATTTGTGGCAAATGAATGCACTTGTGCATTTAGCCAATGACAGGTATACTCGAAGATGAGCAAGTATCTTGGAGAATACCAACTTGTTTCATTCATATTTGATACTTCAAATGATTTGTTGGTCAATAATTGCTATTTCCTTTTCTGAATAAACCCCATATTTTACTTATCATAACTTTCAAATTCTCTTACAGGATCTCACCGAAGAACTCTCAAGACATCAAACATACCAAGTACCAGCCAGGATCCCGCTCTGCATCGTATTCGTGACATGCGTCCACATCAACAACGCCCCAGAAAACTCGAGCACAGCAGCCGTCACCACAGCCTACGTAAGCGTCAAGGCCCCAAACCCAAGAGAAGTCCCCATAGCATTCGCGACGTCATTGGCTCCTATATTCCAAGCCATGTAGAACCCAAACAACAAGGTCACATAAGCTAAAAACTTAGCGTTCAAACCCATTGCCTGACAGACTCATAGGCCCCATGAAGAAATTAAAGGCAGGGTCAGAGCAGCAAAGGCTATACTGCCTATACAGATTGCTATAGCAGAAGCTGTTCTAGAAGATATATGGAATGCCTTAGCCATTCTATGCAATCCATCTGACTTGGGTTCATCCTCGACAACATCAAGGGGCTGGTGATCATGGTGGGATGCGACGAATCCATGGCTGTCATGGCCATCTTCAGCTTCGGCAAAGGAGGACAAGGCAGCCAAAGGATTGGTGAACTTGGAGGCTGGTTCTGAGCCTCATGAGTGGATTGAATGATCTAGGTGTTAAAGATTTCTTGCAAAAAATGATGGGTTCATTGTGATTTGTAATAAAAGGTGATTGTCTTGGGAGGCAATGGTGATATGTATGTGTTTTGTGTAGGAGTATTGGTTGTGTGTGCTTGTGTTTCTTGTTGATGAAAGACAGTAAGAGGAAGCCATTGCGATGCAGGATTGGCGAAGAAAAGAAAGCGAGATGAAGATGAAGAAGAATATGCAGTTTGGTTATTCAGTTGGGCTCATGGCCATGGAATTTAAAAGGTGGAGAAAGAAGAGTAGAGACATGGGAAGAGTTGAAAATTGGTTGACTTTGACAGGCAAAGTTCAACCCTAATCGCCCGTCACCTAGCTACCGACTAGTGCTTTTTCGAACCTTGTTTATAATGTGTTTAAAATAATATAAAATTTAAATAAAATTGTAAATTGTTATATAACAATTATCATTGTACGTGTAATGTTTATAATTAATTACATTAAACTTAATATAATTAATCATAATTTATAATATATTTTATTCAAAATTTACGTTTTTATAAACACATTGTAAAAAGTGTTAATAAAATATTATTCCAATATTTAATTTTATATTTATAAATATACTATAATTAAAATACATTACCAATACAAACACTATTTGTTGAAAAAAAAGAGAGAAGGGATTCGTATACAAATCGGAGTTAGTTGTTACAACTTTTTGCTCTGTTTTCACAAAATACAGAAATGGAGATGATCTTCCTCCCTACGTAGTTGTGCTAGGGTTTCTTTCGTCTGCAATTTCAACGGCTACCACTATTCCACTAGACCTTCTATTTAGACATGTCAAAACACAACCCGACCCGATCGACCCGACCCCAATACCCGGAAAATTTCTGATCCGAACCCGGAAATTGTGACCCGGCAATTTTTTCCGACCTGAACCCGAAAACCCAAAAATTTTCTGGGTAATCTGGCTTTCGAACCGGTAACCCGATTGACCCGGTAATTTTGACCCAATTTACCCAATTGACCCGGTGACCCGATTGACCAGGTTGATTTATAATTATATATAATTAAATTTTTTATGGAGATTCCAATTTATTACATTTTATAATTACAATCACTTGATCTTTCATTTTCAAATGAACTTTTATATTTATTTGTATTGTGTAATACTCCGTCCGATCGATAGTATTTTATTTTTTATTTTTCAACAGATTTTTTTAAGAAGATAAAAATTCTAAAAAATATTAAAATATTAAAACAATTGTATGCTTATTACTAATTGCATGAAATTATTTTTAAAAAATTATTTGAAAATTTGATATTTTATATATTATTACATTTTATTAAAAATTATGAGAAATGATAAAAATCAAATGTTTTTAATAAAATGTAATAATATATAAAATATAAAAGTTTTAATAAAATTATTTTTTAAAAAATATTTAAAATTTTGATATTTATATATTATTACATTTTATTAAAAATTACGAGAAATAATAAAAATCAAATATTTTAGATCAGATATAGTATATAATTACAAGCACTAGAACTTATGAGCAACGTCTTTATTTTTAGAATTTTAAATTTATCGCAAAATTGTCAAATCGTGATTTTTTTAATTTAAAAAAGAAAAAATTGACTAACCCGAAATCGACCCGAAATGAACCGAAATCTGGTCAAACCCGGGTTCGAGTCAACCCGAAAATACCCGAAACCCGTATTATCCGGGACCCGTATTATCCGAGACCCGATCCCGACTCGAATGACCCATTTGACAGGTGTACTTCTATTATCCCCTCGCTCACTAAACCACCCAATAGGACTCTATATTTCTTCTTTTGATATCGAGTAGCGTTGTAACGACCATGATAATTAACGGGTTTTCTTTAGTGTCGGAAATTAACTTCTAACTTATAAAATCGCATTTTAGGATTTATGTGCATTACTACGGTTGGGTCGGTACAATTACCATAAAAAAATGAGATTACTAAAATATTGGTATGGTTTTTTTTTCGTACCATCTACCAACCGAAAGTCTTGTTCACTAAAATATTGGTTTCCAACGATACGGTACCACATTTACCAAGATAAAATTAAGATGTAAGATTTGTTGTATTTTTTATGGAAAAACATGGTAATCGACGATAACCATCATCACCATACAATACATGTTACCTATTTAATGAAATTGATTGTGACATGGAGCTTTTCCAAGTCATAAACGTAACAAGCACTTAAATGAATATATATTACATTGTCATTACATGTCCAAATAAAAGTAAAAAGTCTCCCAAGATAAATAAAAGTTGAACCGAAATCAACCCACTGTCATAACAAATACAAACCCAATACTCAAAGCTAATTCAAGCTTGTTAAAGCTTGTTGCAGGTAGCTGGCTACAATGCATAGACAATTGAACAATGGCAACTCATGTAGAAAGGGGGACAAAATATGATACCCCCCTGGAAACATGTAGGACAAGACAAAATCAAATAATCAATATAGGATAAAGCCCACACCATTAGCAAGCAACACTAATTTTTGGAAAAATAGATTTTATTTATTTATTTAACTATCAGATCAAGGATCCTACAGAAATCCTAACCAAACATTTTATGTGAAAATCAAACAAAGCAAACCATGTCCACACCTTGCAACTGATTGAAATAACTGAACCGTGAACACATTACAACATGATTCAAATAAGTAACACTGAACATTGAAAATAATGACCAAATATGGAATACTTATAACTTAAACCGAAGAATATGACTTTAGGTAGTTCTTTGGTCAGTGCTTCCACTCCTTCCGTCAGGACCACTAACATCGGTTGATGTGGCTTGTTCTTGTTCATATCCTTGATATTAAATAGGGTTAATTGGAGTAAATATTATGACCTTTGTAGATAGTTGCGCTTAATATCCTGACCTTGTAAGATATCACGAAATATCATAAACTTTGATGTTAGTTGTGCTCCCTACCCTAGTTGAGTTTCTTAAATTAATAAAATCACTGACATAATATGAAAATTACACAAAATCACCCATATTTATAAAAAAAATTCAATAATCCCCCATTTTAATCAAAATAAAAAAGATATTTATTGCAAACATATAAAAATGCATGCTCTAAAACATGAAAATAAGATCGATTACTTAAAATAAATTATATGCCTAATTAATCACTCATATCCGTATCTTATATTCCTTAAAAATCTATTTTATAAAGTCATAGTTATAATTAAGTAAGATTAATATGTAAGTACCATATTATATGCCTAATTAATCAAGTTTACATGAGTATATACTCAATTTTGCCTATTTTTAATATATGCTTATCATATATTTATTAATTACAAATAGCTATCATATATTTTACTATTTCTTTTTTTAAAATATATTTTATTTTATTTTTGTAAAAGTATTATATTTCATCTATGTATAGTTAGCATTTCTTATATATAGAATCATTTTTTAATGCTATGCAATTTAGATGAGAAATATTTGCTTAAGATTCCATCACAAGATACCACATAAGATGTTATGTATTAGTTTTAGTGTATATAAAATAATATGGACCAAAAAGAAAATATATATAAAATAATATATAGAGAATATATGTACAAATTTAAATTTATAGATAGGTATATGTAAATTTAGATTTTTTAAAAAATATGTTATTAAGAAAAATAATTAAAATTAATTTTTTGAGTAATTATAATAATTATTTAAAGGAGTAGATGTTATCTATTACAATTGATTTTTTAGGGGGGTTGTAATTTTTCCAGTTTTAAATATATTAGGGGTTTATTGAAAACATGTTATGAATATGAGTGATTTTGTGTAATTTTTCCATTATTTGTGTATTTTTTTAATTTAAGAAACTTATTTAGGGTAGGGAGCGCAACTAATACTAAAGTTAGGGATATTTCGTAAAATCTTACAAGGTCAGGATATTAAGCGCAACTATCCATAAGAGTGTAAAGATTGTAAGAAACTAGGTTTTTTTCTACAGTAGGCAAAATTTAGGATACTATAAGTATCCATGATCATCTAACATGATGATGTTCTGAAATTCGCAGCTATAGTCTAAGATAGCATTACAACTCAGTCGAGATTTTGCAATAAAGTCTGCTGCACTATTCGCTTCTCTGTAGCAATGTTGGAATTTGATGAATTCAAAGTCTTTACTTAGAGCTTGAATTTCTTGTACTATTTGTATGATCTCCCATGGCGTGTTATTCACCTGGTTGATGGCATTGATAATGGCTGCACAATCACCTTCGATAATGGTCCTCTGTATGCCAAGTTGTGTTGCTAGTCTTATACCTGCAAGTATTGCAAAACATTCTGTTTGGATGACGGAATATGTGCTACCATTACATTTGTGGATTTGAATTATTTGCCCTTGATTGTTTCTTATGATAGAACCAATTTGAGATTGTACACCATTTTTAACGGAAGCATCTACATTTATTTTTACGATATTTTTAGGTGGGTATTTCCAATTGAATTTCTCACGGGGTCTAATTTGTTTAGGTAGAGTATTTATGTTCTCTTCCTTTTTCCAGCATAAGATTTTATCAATGGTTTGAGTCAGAGTGTTGGTTATATTTTTGTTTGAAATATTTTGGAAAATGATTTTATTGCGAAATTCCCAAATAGAGTGCCATAAGTGGCAAAGATCTGTAAAGTCTTTGTTTTGAGTTTTAGTATTTAAAATATTTTCAGAGATATTATTTGTTAAACTTGGAATAATGAATGATTTTTTTAATCTGATACCCAGGTTTTGGATAAGCGATCTGGTGATTTGGCACTTAAAAAGTAGGTGATTTGCGTCTTCTAATTCATAGTTGCAAAGTGAGCAGGTACTAGGAACTCTATTTATGTATCTGTTTAAACGCTCAGTGGTAGGTAAGATGTCTAATATAGTTTTCCAAATAAAGTTTTTAATGTTTGGAGCGACGTTCAGTTTCCAAATCCAATCTCCAGAATTATTGTTGTTGTTTCTTGTATTAAAGAGGGAGGATGTGGATTTGATAATAAAGGTTCCATTTTTACTGTAGATCCAAATTAGTCTGTCAGGGATATCAATTTTGGGGATGTAAATGTTTGATATCATTTGAGTAATGTGGGATGGGAATATATTGTTAAGTTTCTCAGTATCTCAAGTGTTAGAGTTTGTAAATAGATCACAAACTTTTAAGTTAGGATTGTGATTGTTTTTAAAGTTTTCTAGTTTTTGTGCATTTACCCAGATATCAGACCAGACATTTATTGTTTTTCCATTACCAACTAACCAAAGTAACCCTTTGGAGAAGATGTCTCTAATGTTTAAGAGTCGTCCAAATTGCCACGAAGTTTTGGTTTTACCTCTTTCCATCAATGGTTCCTTTGAGAAATATTTTTCTGTGATAACCTTTGACCAAATGTTGTCGGGATTCGCTATTATTCTCCAAAGAAGTTTCATCTGCATACTTAAATTGATTTCTTCAGCTATTTTGAAACCTAGTCCACCATCCTTTTTAGGGGTACATAACCGTTCCCAGCTAATTAAGGGGTGATAGTTGTCAGATTGGAATTTGTTCCAGAAGAAGTTTTTATTGATCTGGTCGATTTTATCAAGAATTCCTTTTGGAAGAAGGAAGGATTGCATTAAGTAATTAGTTTTAGAGTTGAGATTTGCTTGAATGAGGACAAATCTTCTGGCCTGAGAGAGGGTGTTTGATTTCCATTTGGATAGTTGTTTTTTTAGGCTTATGATAGCTTCGTCAAATAAATTGTTATTTACCCTGCCACTGATAAGTGGTATTCCAAAATATTTTTCTAGGGTTTTGGTAACAGGGATATTTAACTGTTGAGCAAGGTTTTGAGCTTTTTGAAGGGATATGTTTTTAGAGACTTGTAGAGAACTTTTATTATAATTTATAGAGAGACCTGATATGTTACAGAAGTTGTTTAAAAGGTTTTTAATCGTGTGGAGACTTAGATCATTAGCGTTTCCAAAGATGAGTGTATCATCTGCAAAGGAGAGGAATGGGATAGGATTGCTATTATTTGTTAGTTTGATTCCAATTAACGGATCAAGTTCTAACGATTCTTGTTGTATCATTCTTCCTAATAGTTCCATAACTATGACAAAAATGTATGGTGCTAGAGGGTCTCACTATCGTATACCTCGAGAAGTTTGGAATGTCTTCCCAAGCAAATTATTAACCAAGACTGAGAAGTTAGTTTTAGTAAGACATGTCATGACCCAGTTTATCCATTTTTGGTGAAATCCAAATTTAGTCAGTATGATGCGTATATAGTTCCAATTTAGTTTATCATAAGCTTTTTCCATGTCTAGTTTTATTGCCATCCATCCATGCTTTCCCTTTTTGTTATGGAATGAGTGAAAGGCCTCGTGAGCTATTAAGATGTTATCTTGAATATTTCTTCCCTGAACAAAGGCTCCTTGAAATGGGTTGATAATATGGGGTAAGATAGGTTTTAGACGGTTGGCTAAAAGTTTGGAGATAATTTTGTAGATGGTATTGCAAAGACTAATAGGACGGTAATGGTTGATATTGATGGGCTTATCAATTTTCGGAATGAGTGCAATAAATGTTGTATTTACTTCGTTAAGAAGAATGCCGGAATGAAAAAAAAAAAGATTTGATAGCTTTGCATAGCAGGCTTCCAACAATGTTCCAATATTTTCTATAGAATTCGGGCGGGAAGCCATTAGGGCCTGGAGATTTGTCTTCTTTCATTGAAAATAGAGTATCCTTAATTTCTTTGTCCGTGAAGGGTTGAGTAAGGGTTAAGTTTTCAGAGTCAGTAATTGTGTGATTTATGAGGTTCAGAAAATATGTGTCATTATTGATTGTTTCATTATTTGAGATGAATCTTTCGGCTAATTCATTCGTAATTTCATCTCAATTTGACTCTCATCTTCAATGACTAGACCGTTTTTATTTGTAAAATTACGAGTGATATTTTTTGAATTTCTGATTATCTATTGATTGGTAGTATTTGGTGTTTCTGTCTCCAAATTTAAGGAAGTTAGATTTGGCTCTTTGTTTCCAAAAAGTATTGTTAAAATTCAAGAGTGATTCACGTTTATTTAGTAATCTTTGTCTTTTATTATTTGTGTTGTCATTATAGATACCATTAATCTGTTGTGTTTGTAATAATAAAAGTTGATCTTCAATGTTTTTTAATTGTCTAAGGTTATTATTTGGGTGTGATTTACACCAGATTTTCGTGTTTTTCTTCAGCAGTTTCTGTTTTTGTAGTAGTGTAAACATGAATGAGCCACAAAGCTTGTTCTGCCAGGTTGATTTAACTAGTTTATTATAGTTATCATTTTTTGTCCATGACATTTCAAATTTGAAAGGTGATCCTAATCTGGTTAATTTTGTTCCAATTGAGATTGAAATAAGAGAGTGGTCTGAGCTTGTAAAAGGATGGTTGTGAACTGTTAAGTTAGGGAAACGATTTGAGATATATGTATGGATCATAACTCTGTCTAATCGTTCATAGGTATTATTTATACAGTTTTCTCCTTTTCTCCATGTGATTGGGCTTCCAGTGTAAGGAATTGTATGGATATCTAATTCCTCTGAAATCTGTTCTATTCTTTGAAATCTTTTAGTATGTGGTGGTGCTCCAACTATTTTTTCTTGAGCAGATTCAATTTCATTGAAATCACCCATTATCATGCATGGTAAAGATTGTTTCTGAATATTTGTTATTAGTTCAGTCCAGAAGGTGTTTTTTCAGTTTGATTGGAGGGTGCATAAATGAAACAGATTATGAATTTAAAGTTGCTAATGTTACCAAGATATATTATATAATTATCTATTTTCGTTAATTCTTTGATTGATTCTGTAAATTTTGAGTTTTTAATTAGGATCCAAATTCCACCTTTGGTTCTAATAGAAGGGATATAATGGGCGTTATTGAAGCCTGCTCGTTTATAGAGTGATTCATTAGGTCCTTCACTTGATTTTGTTTCTGTGAGAACTAAAATATCTAGATTATTTCTTTTTCGAATGTAAGCTAGGTCTTCCCAAAGATTAATTTTTCGAACCCCTCTAATGTTCCAGTATGTTATGTTTGTCATTTAAAAATTATTTTTAAATATTCTAGCTTTGTGAGCCATAGATTGTATAATCGCATGGAATGAATATTACAATAACTATTTCTGTATAATAGACTCCCATTTTTCTTCTATTTTTATGATTCAAATTTCTATTTATGGAATATGGTGTGCCGTAAAAAAAAAGAAGCAAACTTTAGACTTCTATTTCTGTATATTTGTGCTATGTGACTTTTATTTAACATTTTGTTTTGCTTGACGTAAAACAGATAGTGGATTTGTTTTTGTCTCTTGTTGAATCTTTTTCACGGCTCGATAGATAATTTGATATTAATATTCAACTCAAGAAGTTATAATTGGTCAACTGACAAAAGAGTTATTAGTGAAAGTGAATACTTAGTTATTAAATTAAATAAACTATAAACTATTGAAACCTATGAATATAGAGAATATAAAAAAGTTAGATTTTCCATTTGTATTTTTAGAAATCCTATAGGTATAAAAATGATAAAAAAAAATTAGACCAAACAAAAAATACTTAAGTTTGATCCTGATAGGAATCACAAGATCCACAAAAATTCAGAACTATTTCCATTTTTTTATTGTAGTTTATTCAGAATGTGTTATTAGTTAATAGGCTCGCGATTCGACTTTGATCGTTATGGCTCACCCTCGCGGGATCGCGACCCTTTGTCCCGGCCATTGTAGCACGTGTGTCGCCCAGGGCATAAAGGGCATGATGGCTCTCGGTTCTTGAGCATGTTGGGAGATTAGGTGGCAGTTGAAAGAGCAACTCGAAAGCTTGACGAACAAGCGAAAAACCTTCTAAAAGAAAAGGGCTTTTCCCTTTCTTCTGACTTAGAATAATAAAGCTAGGGCGCTATTCGATGAAGAAGTTGATTGAAATAAGTAACACTCAACATAAACTAAAATTTATTTAAGAAAATGAAGAGATTACCTTTCTCAAGCTCTTCACACTGATAGAAGAAGTCAAGCTCATCTATTGTTGGATCCTTGTAGAAGTTTGGTGGATCAGCTCGCAACCAATCATTAGTGCAAACCAAGGCCTCTGCCATCCTTGTAGAAAAACATGCTATAAATGGATCAACAATCCTTGACCCCAAAGTGAAAGCATTTTCTTAGGGAACCGTTGAGTAAGGAATGGCCAAAACATCTCTAGCCAACTTGGATAAAATTGGATAGGTTGCTTCATTGGCTTTCCACCACTTAACAACTTCAAAGCCCTTATGTAAAACCGAAGGTTTGAAAACCTAAAATCGATTTGAGCGGAAACAAAGAATCGAAAACAAGACAATGCAAAGTGAATACGAACACAAGAGATTTTATGTGGTTCGGCAAAGTCTACATTCACGGGGTCTCAAGAGTTGGCCAAATCCACTAGAAAGAGTTTGTACAGGGACAAATCAAGTAACAGATACAAGAACAACCCTAGATCTAAGCATAAAATCTACATCGTAGTGGTTGAAGGAGATCGATCTTGACCATGGACTCCACCCGAACCGTAGCCTGCAAAACAAGAACAAACGAGGTCAGGGCGGGGCTTGTGTACCCCGTAGGACCCTCCGACGCTCAAGTCAGTCCTTGTCCATCCTCAATCTGAATCTATCTCCTCTTATTTATACTAGTCGAGTATTAAATAAAAGAAACGGTTATGATATTTAATAAAAGAAACCGTTACCATATTTAAATCGGTCAAGGCCCTTTAATTCATGAAACCGTTACCGTATTCAATAGGCAAAACGGTAACTGTATTGATGCTGGTCAATGCCGTATTGAATATTCGAATTTATTGATTACAATACCGCATAAATAATATACGTCGTTTTTAACTGTTATTTAGGATAATTTCGTATGATAAAAATGATCGACTTACTTGGTAAAAGACCAGAATGCCTTTGTGCTATGATGACGGGATTTTCCCTATCACAATTGCCCCTCGGGTTTCTTCTTCATGTCTCGATGATGAAGGAAGTCGAAAAAAGTACATGGCGAAGTTTGTCGAGTGAGCGATGATTTTGCCATAGATGGTAGTCGCTTGACCTGTAGTTGGCTATTGGTCATAAGTGGCTATCGTTGGCCGTAATTGGCTATTGGCCGTAAGTGGCTGTTTGGCCGTAAGTGGCTATCGTTGGCCGTAATTGGCTATTGGACGTAATTGGCTATCATTGGCCGTAATTGGCTATTGGTCGTAAGTGGCTATCGTTGGCCGTAATTGGCTATCGTTGGTCGTAATTGGCTATTGGCCATAATTGGCTATCGTTGGCCGTAAGTGGCGATTTCTGGTGGCCGTAAGTGGCGATTTCCGGTGGCTGTAAGTGGCAATTTCCAGTGGCCGTAATTGGCGATTTCCGATGGCCATAATTGGCGATTTCCGGTGGCCGTAAGTGGTGATTTGTTTGGCCATAAGTGGCGAATCTTCACTTTCTCGAATAATTGTCGCAGCTTTGAAAACATCGTTTCATGACATCTACAGTCGTTAGACCTGGTCAAAACATTGCACTTCTACATAATTTAGAGCAATTAAGCCATTAGAAGATTAGTATTGTAATGTGTAGTGCCCCTAACATGTTATATGCCCCTGCACACAATTTATATACCTTTGCGGAGATGTAGTAAGCTAAAAATCTAGCTTGTAAGAGCTACACATTCATCTTTTCATTTTTTTCAGGAGGATATTAATAAAAAACCACGTCTTCATTAAGAAATTATCCGCAAGGGGGTGGGAGTAGAAAATTTAGCTCACAAATTCCTTGCTTTGAGTAATAGGAGTTTTGGTGGCCTTCATTACCCCCAATTCTGTTGTAGTGTCATTCTTGACCTGATTGGGAGAGAATATCACACCTTGACTTGCTTTTTGTGTCTTTGTAGCTCTGGATGCCCCAAATCATTCCGGTTGCCCCAACGCGCTTTGTAGTAGTGAATCTTACCTCGATGTCGGTTGTGAGACTTGAATTCATGCTTTCCTTGGAAATATACTCAATGTTTCTTTCTCGTACTCCCTCTATAAACACCTATTCAAGAGTACAACACAAGCGGAGCAAAAGAAAACAAAGCAGAAGGCACAACCCACTATCGAAACAACAAGAGTAAGAATTTGATCAACTCAATTTAAACTCATTCATATATTTGCAAAATAGCATCACGAAAGTTTGATGGACAATGGGCAAATAGTTTCCCGTTAACGAATAGAAACATAAAAATAAAATAAAATTATATAACCAAAAACATTTACGAATCAACGACGTACTGCTAACACAAATATTTTATCGTAATTTAAAAATCAGTTGCCAAATATCACTTTAGGCAGCTACTTAAACCAATCTTTATGCAGAACAAGCTGTAGCTTTAGCACAAGCATTCTTCACTTCACATATAACTTTGTTCAAATAAGCTACGGGTTCTACATTTCAACAGATTGAATCATAACTACACCAACAACCTAGAAGTTTGAAGCGCACAAGAAAAGAAACTTCTTGCAAATAAACACACGTGCTCACGGGCTAAACCAAACCAATTTTTAGTTATAAATCAATACAGGAACAAGTGGTCAAATAGATCAAATATTTAGCATAAAAATGAGTAGCTAATTTCATTTCTTACTCAACCGAGCACTGAAGGTTGATAGAGTAAGCGATCAATAACACGTAGTCAAGCATACATGGGCATCAAGGAGTTGATTTACTCTTAGTCAAGCATACATGGGCATCAAGGAGTTGACTTACTCTTAGTAGCATGTTCTATCTCCAAACAATTGATTTTTACGAATCCAAGACCAAGTGCCTCTTGGCTAACTAGCAATTAAATATTAATAATTTAGAATTAATTTAAAGCACAAATGAAATCTCATCAAGATCTGCAGACCATAAGAAGTTGGACGATTGACAGCCCAGGCAATTGATTTGGCCAACAACTCACTAGGTTTCAAACGGCAACATACCAATTTCTTGAGAAAGCTAATCATGGGCTTCAAATCTTACGGGAAAATTTAAATTATTCATACCATAGCTTACTGATTCAGAACCGGATTTGTGCTAATTGGCAGAATTTTCGATGAGTTGCCATCGATAAATTTGTGGCAATTTGGCAAGCAAGAACTCCCGTGTGCCACTGGGCCTTTGGCGATGGAACACGTGCTGGCCAATCATCGTTGCCAGGGACTTCCGGCATGGGAAGACGGGGATCTGGTGGTTGTCGATGGAGAAGGCGACCGAGAGGACATCCTTGGTGTGACCGACGAAGCGGCGGGCGGTGGTGTCGGTAGCGAGGTCCCAGAGACGGAGCTCACCGTTCCAACTACCAGAGAGGGCAAACTGTTCGTCAAAGGAAAGGATGATGTCCTCGACGAAGTGAGAGTGGCCGGTAAGATGGCGGCGAGGGACACCGTAAACCCTGTCCTCCTTGGTAAGGTTCAAGCGGATGATGCCCCATGGCCGATTGCTTGGTCAGCCGTCGATCTGGTGAGGCTTGCTTGGTGTTTTCCTCGGCGGCACTAGGAGAGAGATGGAGAGAGGGTGAAGCGATCTCTCATCCATCTGGTGAGCCGCGGCGCCCCTGCCTTACGGTCCGAGGCCGGCGGCGCCCTCTCCTAGGTTTTGTGGGCGAAGACTGAGCATCCACTGCCTTATCGTCCCATCAACAGTCAATTTTTTTTTCTTTGTAGATTGGGAGATCTGATCTTGTAGCTTTTTGATCGAATCCCCACGGACGGCGCCAAATGTGATGCATAAAATCTACATCATAGTGGTTGAAGGAGATCGATCTTGACCATGGACTCCACCCGAACCGTAGCCTGCAAAACAAGAACAAACGAGGTCGGGGCAGGGCTTGTGTCCCCCGTAGAACCCTCCGACGCTCAAGTCAGTCCTTGTCCATCCTCAATCTGAATCTATCTCCTCTTATTTATACTAGTCGAGTATTAAATAAAAGAAACGGTTATGATATTTAATAAAAGAAACTGTTATCATATTTAAATTGGTCAATGCCCTTTAATGCATGAAACCATTACCATATTCAATAGGCGAAACGGTAACTGCATTGATGCTGGTCAATGTCGTATTGAATATTCGAATTTATTGATTATAGTACCGCATAAATAATATACGTCGTTTTTAACTGTTACTCCCTCCGTTCGGCAAAACTTTTCATTTTAGGATGTTATTTTTGTTCAAAAAAACTTGTCATTGTAGGTATTTTGCCCTTCACTTTACAAAAATGCCCTTGATATGATTGATGGTTTGTTAGTTGTAGTTTTCGATAAAGTAAAAAAGGAGGGTAATAATTGAGGGTAAATTAGTACATTTGTTAATTGCCTTAAAACTTGTGAAATAAGCTAAAATAACAAGTTTTGCCGAACGGAGGGAGTATTTAGGATAATTTCGTATGATAAAAATGATCGACTTACTTGGTAAAAGACCAGAATGCCCTTGTGCTATGATGACGGGATTTTCCCTATCACAGTACCATTTACAATATATGTGGAGAATGTAGTTATATCTGTTCATGGACCTCGTGCCAAACTTTGAATCAATTCATCTTAAATCTTATTTTCTTTAACATGTTACAAAATATGTAAGTCAAAATATACCTTGTCAAATCAATTCCTCAAAAATTAGAAATGTAAAACATTTAAATCCTTACATATGCTTTAAACCAAGAAGTGAAATTGTTATCAAGGCTTGTGTCATTTGCACCACCAACCTCATCGGAGAATATCCTAAATAAAATCACCTAGTTAGTTTGATGATGATAAAGTTAAATTATAAAGAGTTAAATTTTCCAAGAGAGGGAATGTGTAAATACTTACTTAAGATATGGCTCAACTTTTGCACAATTTAATAAAACACATGTCTCAATAACATATTTCTCCCTTGGATCATTAGTAAGCCATCGTATTGCTGATTTACCAAATGCCCTACCAGGATAATTGGAGGAATTATCCTTTGATGGACCTTCATTATCTTTAGATCTCTTCCTCCTTGAAAGCATTCGAGGTTCATAATATTGCTTTGCTAGTATTGATATTTCTTCAATAATGTATGAAGAACATATTGAAGCTTCAACTCGTGCTTTATTGCCAACTTTTTTCTTCAAATGATGAAAAAATCTACATTGTTAAAAGAACAATTAATATCATGTGACAAACTAAAAAAATAAATATTTTGAGAAGCTTTTCTACCTCTCAAATGGATACGTCCATCAATATTGTACCGGTCCGGCGGTCCCCCGATTTTAGCTTCATAAGGCAAATGAATCAAAAAATGTTCTATTGAAGCTACAAATGATGGAGGAAATATTCTCTCTAGCTTGCATAATAGTACTGGAATTGCAGTCTCCAATTCTTGCATTTCTGCTACTGATAATGTTGGTGAGCATAATGAGTGGAAAAACTGACTCAATTCAGTTAGAGGTATCCAAACAGACTCTGACAACATTTCTCTAAAAGCAATCGGAATTAATCTCTGCATAAACACATGACAATCGTGACTCTTCATTCAAACCAACTTGCATTCATCTAATTGCATACATTGACCGATGTTGGAAACATATCCATCTAGAAATTTCAAAGATTTGACCCAATTACAAATTTCTGCTTTATGAGTTCTTGTAAGGGTGTACAGAGCTTTTGGTATCGGACCATGATGATCTTTATCCACCTCCAACTGCGGACGATCAAAATATAACTTCAGATCTATGCGTGCTTTTACCGAATCCTTAGATTTGCCCTAAATATCCATCACAGTATTAAAAACGTTATCAAAAACATTTTTTTCTATATGCATAACATCAAGATTATGAGGAAGCAAGAGTGTCTTCCAATACGGAAGCTGCCAAAATATACTTTGCTTAGTCCATTTGTGCTCCTTCCCATATCCGAAAATCTTTGAAAAAGGATCCTCCATCATTGTTGGCATATCCTTCATCCAATGCCAAATTTCCTCCCCTTTTAAATGTTCAAGAGCAGAGGATGTCTCAACACGATCATTCAAAAATGCTTTTTTATCTTTTCTAAATGGATGATCATGTGGTAAGAATTGTTGATGACAATCAAACCACGATGGCTTCATAATACCCTCCAGAGTCCAGCCAAAAACTTTTTCTATCATTCATACAAATAGGGCAAGCCATTAAACCAGCAGTGCTTCAACCAAACATCATTCCCTAATCTGGAAAGTCATTAATCATCCATAATAATCCAGCTCGCATACTGTTGGACAAAAATGCGCGAATAATCGTACAACACATTTTATTTGATTTTTAATATTTGAGTTTGACCCCTTTTGGTTATCCTCTTGATTCGAAGTCGTATCGATACCAAGATTTGAGTGATTTTGGTGATTTGGGCTGCACCCGAATTTTAGCGGGTTGCTTACGTATCTCTTGGAAGAGAATCAAGCCTCACGTAGTTCATAGTATTTTGGATTTTGTGTTTGGTTTGGATTTGGTTTCGTTTTCTTGTATGCATCATAGGATGATGTTCAAACCCACCTTCTTGGAAGGGTAGCTCGAACAACACTCCACCCGAGTAACCTGAGCCCACCTTCACAGAAGAGTAACTCAAGTAATCCGCCTATCATTTGCATATAAAACGATTTTGATTTGATGTGGAGTTTGATTTGTTTTGAACTGAGATTTGACTTAAAGGTCAATTTGGGGATTGTGATTGAACTAGTTTGTGAGTTTCCTACGTACCCTTTTGGAAGGGATCAAATCATACATAGTTCTTGAAAAGGACAAATTTGAATTTGGTATTTGGGTTTTTGAAGTTTTGGTTGTGACCGAACTCGACGAGCGGAAGCTTTGTATCGAGTCGAAAGAGACACTTTTGATCTGATGGGAATTTGATTTTGATTTTGGTGACCAAACTCGACGAGCGAAAGCTTTGTATCGAGTTCGAGTGGACACTTTGATTTTGATGGAAATTTGATATATATTTGGGTGTGACTGGACTCGGTGATAGTTTGATTTACACCAAGTTTCTTACGTATTCACTTGTTTGGTGGAATCAAGTCATCGTAGTTCGGAAAACGAACTGATTCAATTTGTTTGGGTTTTGACCTCATATTCATTTAAAAGTGAATTTAGAGGTTGAAGACTGTACCCGATGTATTTTTAGGATTTAATATCGGTTTACCTACGTAGCCAATATGAGGCGTCAAGTCTTTACGTAGTTCTAAATAAACCATTTAATTTTTATTCTGGTTTGGCGATTGAACTCGACGAGCTTTTAGCTTTATGTCGAGCTTCCTACGTACTCGGTTGAATGAGATCAAATCACTCGTAGTTCTTTTACGAACCAATTTAATTTGATTTGGGATGGGTGACTGAATCCAATATATGTTAAATTTGATACCGGATTTCCTACGTAACTCGTAAAAGAGTATCAAGTCTTTACGTAGTTCTTTTCGGAAAACCGATTTGATTTCTTGGATTGGTGATTGTACCCGACGAGCTTAAGCTTTATGTCGAGCTACCTACGTACCTGTTTGAATGGGATCAAATCACCCGTAGTTCTTTAAAAGGGCAAATTTGATTTAATTTGGAAAAGGTGACTGGATTCGGTGTATGTTAAATTTTATACCGAATTTCCTACGGAACTCGTAAAAGAGTATCAAGTCTTTACGTAGTTCTTTTTAAAGAAGCAATTTGATTTTGTGGTTTGATGATTGAACCCGACGAGCTTTAGCTTTGTATCGGGTTTCCTACATATCCAACAAAGCGGAAACAAATCGTATGTAGTTCTTTTTAAACCGAGTTTATATTTGATGAAACTCGATTTGAGGTTTTGACTCCGTTTTTATTGAAGCCGATTTGAGATTGACCCACTAGAATTAATTGGCAAAGAATATTTGACGAGTATAATTTTTATATTTTGATCAAACTCGAATTCTTAATTTGTACCAATTTAATTCTTATAATTTTTGTGGCTCAATTTTGTAATTATATAAATTTGATGTTTCAAATGTGAATTGCCATTCACGGCAAAAACACATTTCTTTAGAATGAACGGGCCTAAGCCCATTTCTAAATCAAATCCAGCCCGTATTTATTTTTTGTAACAAAAGCAAAGATTTTTTTTTATCGGCTTTGCAAAGTCTCCGTCCTCTTCGTTCTTTTTTTTTTTCGAGCGAGACCAGCTGCTCTCTTCTCTCTCCCTCATCAGTAGCCGCCGGAGCTGGGAAGTTTAGGGCTCGGGTAACCGGAAAGAGAGGGCAGAGCAGGAGCGAAGTGGATCGCGCTTCGACAATCTAGAACGATCCAAGGACGCACTACTCAAAGGTACCCCGAGTTCTAGGGTTTTTGCTTGAAAAGTTCCAACCCCAAATCTGCTATTTGATTCAATATCTGGATGATTTTTGCCCCAAAATTTGAATCTCCTCTTACATCAACCTCTAATTGAGTACCCAATTTCGGGGTTTGACTGATTTTTCATAGGATTTGCAACTTTGAGGGTTTTCGGTTTGGCTAGGTGGAACTCCGGGCTTGGGAAATTGGAGGAGGGTCCAGAGGAGCTCCGGCTTTGAGCACCCAGAGCAAGGAGCAGTGCGGCAAGACCTTGTTTAGGTCATCAGGCCCGTTGCTGCAACTTCCCTTTCTCTAAGGGGAATATTCTGTAGAATATTCTCTTTTGACCTATTATACGGTTTTACTGTTCTTACCGTAGGCCAATTTTACCAGGCTAAATTTCTTATAAATACTAATATAATTTAGAACTTTTACATCTTATTTCCGTCATCTGATTCTATCTTTATCCTTTCGATTTGAATCAATAATGAATTTTTCTCAGATATCATCATCGTTAGGGGTGTGCATCGGTCTAAAATCTAACCGAACCGAGCCGAACCAAACCGAACCGAAACCGAAAATCTCAAAATTTTCAAACCGAAAGCCGAACCGAAAGTATTAGGTTCGGTTCGGTTATTTGCCGGTTCGGTTTGTGTTCGGTTCGGTTTTAACATAATTGAACCGAATTTCCATTAAAAAAAAATTAAGTATACAAATATATATATATAAAATACAGTATATATACACATATATACACATATTCCAATATAAAGTATACAAATATAGTTACAAATAAATATATATATATATACACGGTTACAAATACAGTGTATATATATACATTGTAGTTGTATGCTTTATAAAGTATACAAGATTAATATATATATATATATATATATATATATATATATATATATATATATATATATAATTGCAAATACAATGTATATATATGTGTATATATACACTATATATATGTATATACAGTAAGTATGTGTGTATATATAAAATATACAAATATATATACAATGTATTTATGTAGTGTATAAAAAAATTCGGTTTAATACAAACCGAACACAAACCGAACCGAAACCGAAAAATGAAAATTCTCGAACCGAAAGCCGAACCGAAAAATTTCGGTTAGGTTCGGTTTGTGTTGGTTCGTCCCGAAAATTCGGTTTGGACCGAATCATGCACATCCCTAATCATCATCTCACTCTTCAAATGAAATATTGAAAATTATGACTATGGTAACTTTCGAACTAGCAATGAAAACTATATACATAAAGATGATCAAAGTGGTGGCTTCGGAACAGGAAATGGTTATGCAGATCTATCAGAATATTAGATGTGATCATGATTCAATGGTTGGTAGTTTTATTTTGTACTTTTTTTTTCTTCTTTAGTACTTTAAGCAACTTAGTATTTATTTTTTTTGGAAATTTCGCGAGGTAACCCTGTGGTTAAGCCTAATTCGCGTGGTAAACAAAGGTTTCTGAAATTTCGCCGGGAAACCCTGAGCTTTCGAAAAAGTTTGTATCGCGCCCAAAACTTTTTTTGGCATAAAATCGTCATTTTGAAGTTTTATACGGGTAAATAATGTAATATTAAGGAAATAGCTGGAGCCTTTTCACAAATATAAACATTATCTATCTATCAAAGAAGAACGGTAACAGAGGAGATGACAAGCCGATCAGTCACCAGAGGTAGGTGACGGAAGAAGTGGAGAGGGAGGCTTGGCAGCGGCTAGTGGCTTCGGCGGCAGCAATGGGAGAGAGAGGGGCGGCGGACGGTTGCAGTGGTTGGCTGGCAATGGTGGTGGCTACGTCGGGGGCAAGTGGCCGGTGGATTGAGAGTTGAAGGTCAATCGAGAGCTCGAAGAATTAAAAAAGTATGAAATTTTGATTTTGTTTCTCAAATTTGTTCTTATTGTTTGAGATGAGTGACCTAAGGAGCGAAATTGAGCCCAAATCATGGTTTGAACCTTGAAATTTTGAATTTTAGGGTTAAGGGTTCCGGGGCCTTTTTGTTTATGGTTTGTAGGGATCCGAAATTTATGATCTGAATAGAGCAAATCTTTGTTTCATATTGTTTATGAGATTTTTAGTTATTTGAATGTTTCAAAGGATAGACAATATGTTGGGTTTGTGGGTTCTCTCATTTTATTACTGTTGCATACTAAATCTTTGTTGATATTGTGCTACACTACTGTGTTAGGTAAAGATCTTGACGCGGTTCTGAAGACATCACCTATACTGCCTTAGAGGGAGGCAAGGACTGTAATTGTTCATATAGATCTTTCAAGGCCTTGCTTACTTGAATAAAAGATCACAAAAAATCATTCATTATGATCTGAAGGCCGGAAATGTTCTCTTTGATGACCTAGGTGTTGCTAAATTGACTGACTTTGGTTTGACTAAAATTGTGGAGGATGATGTTGGATCCCGGGGAATGAAGCTTACATTACAAGGGGCAGGAATCTACTGGTGAGTTATGCATGATGCAGAATTTTGATCAAAAGGGACCTGTCATTCCCTTAAAGTGAACAATACTTTTTACTTGCGTTGCCTATTTGATTTTGTGTTAAACTCTTGATAATTTATGTTAGTAGATGATTGACATGTGTAGACCCTGATTCTTCTGGGATTTATGGAGTTTCCATACATCAACATTTTATATCCATGCTTTTCTTATACTTGAAGTCAATTGTTTAATCGGCAATAGGACTGAGATTTCATAAATGCAGTGGGTGTAAATAACTTCTGATCTAATGCATTCATAGTATAGTTTGACTAAGCTGCTTTAGGAGTTGGGAGTGTATCTTCTTTTGCTTGGGATCCATATTACAAAGTAGACGCCTTTTTTATATATAATACGGAGTATGTTTCTACTTGCTTCTTGAGTAAGACATGGTAATTTGGCATAGCTAGAACATTAATTTAATTATTTAATATTTAGAATTGGGACGATAGTTATAGTCTTTTGTCGTTGATTATGTAATTTTTATGTAGATAAGTTGTCATTGGGAAGAGATATGACTCTTGATAGTACACCCACGCCTCATTTTCGAATAAAGCCAATGGCTTTGTTTAATTTAGTTTAGTGTAAGTAATTCTTAATATTGGTATTTGGATTGATGGCAAAGATGTTGGTTAAAATTTAGTTTATTTATTGAATATTTTGGCCTATTAGCTCAATATGTAGAGCAACGTGCTTAGGCACGAAGATGTAGATTCGAATCACACATAGGCTATTTAGACATTGTATTGTTAATTAATTATAAATAATAGGGTTCAATTCAGTCTCACAACAACAACCTAAGAATATAGATAAGTCAAATGGCTAATTTGTGTTAAACTCTTGATAACCTAATAATATAGTCTTCAATTTAATTGGAGATTAGCCTATGCAGGATTCGAACCCGCATTATGCGCATACGCACATCGCTCTACCACTTGAGCTAATAGGCTTACAATTTTCTAAAAACATATTAATGATAGGTGATTAAGATGGCTCAGCAACATTTGTGCAACCATAATTTGATGGCTCAGCAACATTTGTGCAACATTAAGAAATTTTAAAAAGCCCAATTTCCAATATTATACATGAATCAACCGTTGGATTTATACTTGCACAATTTAGTATGAACTATGATAAAAAAAAAAAGGATTTTACATGAATCAACATTTATAAAACATGAATCACCATTGGATTTATATATACTTGCACAATTCCTTGCTTTTGGATTTTTCTTTGATTGTGATATGGCCTTCATCCAAGTCAGGTTAATGTTTAGTCTCCATTGGAAGGCTGTAAATGCTATTGTCATTATCCCAACAAGGGCAGCAACAAAACATGAGAACAGAAAGAGACGTGAAGCTGCCATTTGAGAGATTATCTCACTAAGCAGCATCTCTGAATCTTTCATATCATCCATTTCTCAATCTCTAAATTCTGGCACCCAGAAATAAACACAAGAGGATCCTTCCACACCCACTATTAGACCAAAGGAACATGATTATCATGCCATTGTCCCATCATCCAGAAAACAGAAACCATAATCAGATAATGACAATTTTTTCACCGATGCCAATTCTTGTAGATATGCCCTACTAGCAAATGAAACGTGAATTACAGACCCTGACCACATGAATTGATCCCACTTTTAGGACCATGCAGCTATTGAACAACAAATACAAAGCATAAACAAAAAAACCCCAAAATTTCGGAACCTAAACCCTAAAATTCCTGGGAACAAGCTTCCTACCATGAATTGGTTTGAATTTCGTACCATAGTTCACTCATCCCAATCAATATATCAATATATAATAACTAATTTGAGAAATTGAATAGAAAATTCTTACCTTTTCAAAGCCGTTCGAGTTCTCAGACTCTCCGTCAACTCTCAATCCACCACTAGCCGCCGCCACACACCACCGGAGCCACCAATACTATCGGAGCCACCGGAGTCATCAGTTGCCACCACTGTCGGAGCCCGGAGCCACCAGTCACCTATCGCGCGCCTCCCTCCTCACTTCTCCAATTGCCTATGGCCTCCTGTAGTCCTGTATCGTGCCCCTCTACTATTTGGAAGAAGATGGCTTAATTTTTCAAAAGGTTCCACAAATACTTTTAATATTACATTATTTAACCCTATAAAAGTTAAAACTCACGGTTTTATATCAAAAGATTCAAAACCCTGAGTTTGGGCGCGACGCAAAAATCTTCAAAAGCTCAGGGTTACCTCGTGAAATTTTGGAAAGTCTTGTTTACCATACGAATTACGCTTGGGTTACCTCGCGAAATTTCCATTATTTTTTTTATTATGATTTTGATGAATCTATAATAAAAAAAATATTATTGTCATTTTCTAAAATATTATTTATGCAATGATAATTTAAATATGTCAAATATTATAGTCATATTAAAGAACTCTTGAATATCTTTACAATAGAACAACTTTTATTTTTAATTAAAAATCATAACTATAAAATATATAGGTTTATAATTGTATTATTTATAGATTTACGTAAATATTAAACACTTAAAAATAAATTAATAAATAAATAAATAGCATTTGGCCTTCCAAAAGAGAAAGTCAAATTTGACCTTTCTTTTAGAAATAGGCCAAAAACAAAAAGACTAAAATGGATTTTGGTCTAGAGTGAGAGCAAAATTAGGTCAAAACCCATTTTTTGGCTTACCATGGGAGATGGCCTAATGACGTATGTTCAGTTCCTTCCTCCTTTTTTTTCTTAACTGAATTGAAACATCAGTTGATATTAAGCATATGCTGACTGAGGATTTAGGCATATGAATTAGGGATTAATCAGTTTGCCAGTTGTAGATTCTAATTCTGATTTTTTTTAATACCCCATTCATGCTTGCGTTTTTTTTCTACGCTTTCGATAGGGTTCAATTTGTTGTTTGCCTTTTTGGCTATTTGGGTCCCATGAAAACTTAATGCCTGCCTAATGAAAACTTTTGTCTGAAGAGGCTAAGCTTCAATTTGCTTGATTTCTTTTTGCTTGTCGGACATTTGTCCCATATTCATTTTATCTTTCTGATAGTGTATGAAATTCGGCAATTCATTTGCTTGTGAATTCCGGGCAAAATCCGGCAGCACTTCGCCTCGATAAGTCGATCCACGCCGTGATCGGGGTAGCGACGAGAGACTAAACTCTCGAGCCGCTAAGCCAGGATCGAAGGTCGCGGCGAGAGACTAAACTCTCGAGCCGCTAGGATCCATTTGATTTCCATTTTTCTTTTTTTGTACCTGCAAACAAAGAAGAAAGTAAGAAATAGAGTTCTACCCTTTGTTGAATTTGGAGGATTTAACACTTGTGCTTTTCTCCCTCAATTTGTCTTGCTGCAGCCTTCCGTATGTGTGTTTGTTGCTCTCTCTCTCTGTACTCTTTCTCCCCACTCTCTCTCCCTCTCTCCCTTTCCCTCTCTGTATTTTTTTCTTCCTTTCTTTTGTTTGTGTGTGTTGTATATGCAGGTAACTTTTGCCCTTTTGGAGAAAGAAGAAAGCCAGCCAGGGAAAGAGCCCCTGGCAATGTGCATCATCAGCCTTTTAAAGGAGAGGAGAGGGGAGGAATATGGGAAATGTCACACCACTTCACCACGTACTGCACATGTCATCAACTGCCACACTTTTTTTTAAAACGTGTTTTGCAGTTTTTTTTGTTAACTGCAATTCTGCAATTGTAACTGGTCCCTTTGTTTTTGCTTGATATGTTTTGGCCTTACAGGGTTAGGCTTGTAATGGATTTTTTTAGGTCCAATTTTGAATATGTAAACTTGTGTTTAATTTGAGAAAAATTTACCACATCTTTTTTTATGGAATAAACGTGATAAATTTATTTATGCCATAAATAATAAAATTCATGAAATTTACCCTCCAACACATACAAAATGTTTTACCCCGAGAGATGTCAAATGTTGGCACACCTTGTGTCCACAATAACTTCAATTCCTCAATCAATGGTTGTAGACAAACATCTATTGACTTCTTTGGATTATGGGGACCGGGTATAACCATAGATAATAACATACGAGGGGTTTTCAAACACATTGACGGTGAAAGATTGTATGGAGTTAAAATCATTGGCCAACATGAATATGTCTTTGTAGATTGACCAAATGGAGTAAAACCATCTCCACATAATACCAACCGAACATTACCCTGCTCATTTGCAAACTCGAGATGTGTATGATCAAAATCTTTCCACACTTCACCATCTGAAAGATGACACATTGTTCCCTCCTCAGTTTCATGTTGGGCATGCCATCTCATGGCTTTAGTAGTAGCTGACAATGCAAATAATCTTTGCAACCTCGGTATGATAGGCAAATAACCTAATTGTTTGTGTGGAACACCTCTTGTTTCTGCCATGCGTTTATACCTTTCACGATTACAAAATTTGCAACATTGTCGAGAAGCATCATCCTTCCAGTATAACATGCAACCTTATGGGCAAATATCAATTCTTTCCATCGGCAATCCCAAATCCCTAACAAGCTTCGTAAAAATTACTTGGAAATGTATGGTCCCAAGGCATGCACCTCTCCCCCCCCCCCCCCCCCCCGCACCCACCCATTCACAAATGTTGTTGTAACAATTTTCAAACAAATTAAACTCAGATTTGATCCCAAGGAGTTCAGAGACAGATGACAATTGCGTCTCAGTTTCACAGCCAGGCCAAAGAGGTTGTTCTGCAGCTTTCAAAATATCCCAAAATTTTCCTGATAAACCGATGTAATCATCCAGATTAGTATTCATTTCTTTTGGGATACTCGAAGAGTCAAAATCTGGATTGCTTGATGCAAAAGCATCTTCAGGGTGATATGAATTTAGAGTAATATTTTCTGCCTAATATGGAATAAAATGTGGCCCAACTACATCAAATATCATTCTTTGTTGCGGATTTAAATGGTCGTATTCTTTTCTCATTGGGAAAGTCTGGCTAACGTGTGATGAAAAATTCAAATTTGTATCAGATTGCACATATGGTACGTGGCCCCCCGTGACAAACCCAACACAAATAATTCAAATTTGTATCAGATTGCACATATGGTACATAGGTGGCATTCCACGATTTCAGGAATTTGATACATCTCATTAGCACACTTACGACAAGGACCTCGAATTTGACTTCCAGAAGCATGTGACAATGTGAATTCCATAAATTGTGCTACTACTTTATAAAAGTCATCAGTCAATCCACTACATCCAGGTAAATTTTTATTATATATCCAACTTCGATCATCATGGTCAGTTAGGAATTCACAAACCTATTTATTAATATTCAAGGAAGTTGAATTTCATGTGTGATATACGAAGCGTTCAATAAAATATGCAATCATAACTAATTTGAGCAGGGCATGATCGACTTATCTTACCAGCTTTTAAATACACTCGGATTCAAAATAGCCTCTATGTCAGATGCGACGTATGTAGCAACCTGCAGTGCACATAGTTCAATTAGTATATACTCCGTAATTTAGAACCCAATTGAGACTTGATGATTAATACATAGCACACCCAAAATTGATTCATCTACCTATAGCCCAAACAACAAGAGATGGCAATTCAACAGAGAAGCAATGTGCAGGGGGATAAGATGTGATATTTTAGGGTCAAGAGATTCTTAAATTGAACAAGATAAAAAGATAAAAGAAAGATTATTCATTTATTGATTAAAAGATTATCCATTTCAAGACTTGACTAATTCGATTGTTTAGATAAATATTGGCAAATTTGATTAATATTTAGTTTTAGGGAAAATGGCAGAAAACCACCCCTTAAATATGGCTCTTTGTAGAAAACCACTCCTCAAAATTGAAATTGCATAAAACCACCCCTTAAACCCATTTTGACTATAAATCACCACCCACAACCTTTTTTTCAGTTAGCTTGCCGTTAAAAACGGTGAAAAGTCATTTTTACCCATCCCTTTTAATATTATTTTAATGAGAGAAAAATGTATGAATTGAAATAAATTGATAAAATCTATTTATCCATCCCGTTTAATGAGAGAAAAAGGTATGTTATTCTATTAAAATAACATTAAAAGGGATGGATAAATAGATTTTATTAATTTATTTCAATTCATACATTTTTCTCATACTAACATAACATTAAAAGGGGGGTAAAAATGACTTTTCATCGTTTTTAACGGCAAGCTAATGGAGAAAAAGTGTAACGGCCCGGATATAAATATCCGGGATACGTTTCGAAGGTCGGATACCTTCGTTCGGATGTTGCAATTCAGGTACGGGTCGAGGTTTCAAACCTCTAATCAGTCGAAGTTTTCAGAAATTCAGTTTAAACAAAAGTAAAGCGGAAATACGATTTAGATACAAAAGCCACGGCAAGGCCGGGTCAAAACCAAAACAAAATTCTAAAGTTGTATGGCCAGATTAGCGGGGTTAGACAGATTTCTTTGCAATCGCCGGGGGACTTTCCCACGCCATATAAACAGGGAGCAATCATACCTAAAAACATTTGGTGCGAGTGGGGTCAGACCGAGGCCCCAACACGCTCTGTCCAGCAAGCGAACATACACATACACTAATAATAAAGATGATGCAGATGCGGAATTTAAATCACACTAACATGACCCTAATTTACAAAATGCGAGAAATAACTGTAAAGGCGCCCAAAGAATGCCAAGTGGCATGTCTCTCTCCTACCTCTGCACCCCTTTTCCGTTAGTGCAGAGACTGGCCAGTTCGATGCTATAGCATATCATATCTCATCATCATATCATATCTCATCATCATATCATATCTCATCATCATATCATATCTCATCATCATATCATGTCTCATCATCATAGCATAAATTAAAATAAATATGCCCGATGGTGCTGGGCTATCATCATGCTCATATCGACTCGATAGACTCAGGGCACCCGATGGGGCTGGGCTACCCTATGACCCTAGCAAAGACTCTAGGACTATCACAGATAACGGCCGTTCTGTTTCATACGCGTAAAGAAATAGAATGCTCAATCACAAGTGCAACCTAGCATGATACTACATGACATGCTTTAATGCTTATGCAACACCTAGTATATCATACATTCACAAGCCGGTAATCTCTTTCGAATCTGAGTAAGCCCATAAAGGAACTTACCTGAATAAGCCGAACAGCAGAGAACAAGGCAGAGCAGAATCCAAGAAATGAATCACCGATAGCAAGCAACGTCCAACATTCACAAACACCTAATAACATATAAATGCATAAGTCTACCTATTTCACACAAGGCGCCCCTAACTATCATTCATATCTTGGCTCATATCCCATTTCAGATTATTCCATCTCATTTCATCACACCCATATCTCATTTCGGGTTCATCTCATCTCATCATCTCATTTTCAAAACAACCTCTCAAAGAACTCAACTTAGAAAATCAAACAACTCTTTTAAAATCGCTTATCTAAATCCCGACATTAAACATTTAAACCTTAAGGCCGATTTTCCCAAAATCATGTTATAAAATAATTCCGGAATGTTTCTTATCTCAAAAACCATATATAAATAAATTCCATTATTAAATTATTAAAATAACTCTAAGCTCACAAATCATATTTATAAATCAAGACCAACAATTCACTTTAAAATTCCCAACTTACATATTGAAATTCTCATAAAAGCATCATATATAAATAATCCAATTAATATTATTTTAAAACAAACACAATATATAGAGATTAATTTACAGAATTTATAATTATAACCAAATCCCAAAGTAATATTAATATTCAAATAAGGATATAACATATCATATAATCAACATATAACAATTTAAATCCTTAACCAACTTATAAAATTATACCATTTAAAATAATTCTGACATAACTTTCTTTAAAAATCCAAATCTTAAAATCACCCTTATAAACATAACATAATAACTTATCTCAATTAAAATTACTTTTAAAATCCTCTAAAATGTATAATTTAATACACCCAAAACATATAAATATTTATAACTCCCTATTAATTAATCTCACTTTTAAAACCTTTTAAAATATAAATATTAATAATTTCAGAACATATAAATATATATACTCATTTTCCTAAAATCAGAAATAATGACAAAAATATAACATATATATATATAAATAACATAACATATAACAACCAATAATAACCTTTAAATCGAACCCAAAGGCCAGCCCCAATCCCTCAAAACAGATGGCCCAACCCGAAAACCAAAACCCAGCCCACCTGGAGAAAAGCCCAGCAAAAGAAAAAGGAGGAGATCCGATTTTGCCTGACCAAACCCAGATCCATAACCCAAACCCGAACCCTCAGCCCAAACAAAATAAAAAAAAAAGAAGGGGCCCCACTCTCTATCTGTTTCTTCCCCATCGGCTGAACGGGAGAAGAACAGGGCAGCGGCGCCCAGAAAATGGAGGGGGAGGAGGAAAGAGGAGGACCTCCGGCGGTGCTCCGGAGCTCCCAACACCCATTCCGGCCACCCGGCACCCCCCCACACTAGGAAAGGAAGAAAGAGAGAGAGAAAGGAGGCTCACCGAGGTGATTCGATTCGGGCACAACGGTGGTTCGATCGAGGCTCTTCGAGGTTCGGCGGCGGCTCGAGGAGGTTATATCAGACCTGGGTCGAAGGCGGGAGTCATAAGGGTGGGGCTATCACTCGATTTCGATCAGAAAAGAGGGGAAGAGAACCCTTACCGAATGTATCGAAGAGAAACAGGGGAAGAGGAGGTCCATGGTGGCGGCTCGGTGCTCAGCTTGGCTGCGTCGGACATCGGAGGAGGCTTCGGAGCTTGGAGGTGCACAGAGGTGCTCAGATTCGTTCAAACGGGGCTGCTGGGTTTGGGGTTCTCAGAAAACCGGAGGCGCTTGGGAGCGCTCGGGCCTGCGCTCGGAGAGCCATTGGTGGCGGCTCAGTTGGCGGCAACAGGGAGTAAAAGGAAAGGAAATGGGGGTCTTGTTTGGATGGGGAATGAAATAGAGAGTGAGAGGATGGAGGGATGGAGGAGAATGAAATGGGTTAGGTGCTGGGTTCCTGAATCTGCAGATGGGGTAATGAGGGCAAGATGCTTAGTGGAGGAAAGAATACAATGAGGGAGGGGACCAAAATTGAAAAGAAGAGGCAAAGAGGTGCTGTGCTGCAGTGGCGTGGGGGAGGAGAGAGAGAGAGAGAGAGAATAAAGAAAAGGAGAAATAAAATAGGGAATAAAAGAGGTCCCCACAAGATATTTTGAACCCGAAAAAATATCCCGAAACCCGGTAATCCCGACTCTATCAATTCCCGACTAAATCGAATTTAAATAAAATTTTCCGGATTCGCAATAAAATAATGGACCTCAATTAAATTTCAAATCTCGAATTAAGAAGGCGGAAATAGAATCTGTCGGAATCAAATTTTAAAACGATGTCGGAATCATTCATAATGATTTTAACTCGGAAATTGCTCGAGGACAAGTTCTTCTCCAATTTTATATCTCATACATAAAATAATATACTTTTAATTAATTTAATTTTAAAATAATTTTTCGGCCTTTACATTCATCCACCTCTAAAAACAAGTCTCGTCCCCGAGACTAAAACCATTTCAAAGCAAGGGAAAGAAAATTTGAAATCGGTGAGTCCGAGGACCATGTCCAAGGATCTTGTAATCATCTCGGTTGCGTCTTCCGGGATTCTCACAACATCCTAGTCACGGTCGTGACATCTCCAATTGGTCTTGTCAAGTGTGTAATAAGCGCCCCTATCACATCCTCGCTTCGACCTTTCGGAAGTAGCACAACTCTAAAAGTATTATAGCGTCCGACTAGGTCTTAGCAAGCAATCTATAAGCGCCCCTATACAATGCTTGTATCCACTTCGTGAGACGTCATAATGTAAATCCCGTTCGTAAACCTCAAAGTGTTTTGTAAATGAAAGGTTGTCATCCAAATCATTGAAACTCTCAACTCCTTTAAAACCCCAAGTTGGCCATTTTTTAAAACCGCTCAAAAACTTCAAATCCGAGGTTTAATCCAGCAACTTTACACCAAAACAAGTCAATTCCTTTCAAATCAAGATTCCGTCAAAATCTCCCAAACACCAAAACAGCTTCTCGTATACCAATCAATCAAATTCAGAAGGTAGGAGGTGGAATCATCCACCTCTAAGGGCTAATCCCATATTCTCTTCCTAGTTTCCAGAATCATTTTATCATTATTCTCAACTCAATATGCATATAAATAATCAACTCATCGACTCATAACATCATCAACCACCTCTCATATGGCAATCTCAACATCAATCATGATAAACTCAACCAATCGACATCTCAACCGCATAACATGATTACCCATAAAATAAATCATACCATCCCTTCAGAACACGCCAAAAGCAATAGCAAAGTCTTAATGTCGTACCATGAGCCATAAAGTATATCTACCTCATACCGAAGGCATCACAAGCGCATCATCGAATTCTCATAAATCACGCAAGCACACATGTCAAGAGATCAAAGAGGTTAGGTGTCATGGAGTCAGTGCACTACTCCTAGTCAAATCTCACGATCGCATCTCAACATCGCACACTAGGGGAACCATTCATAGCAAGGGATCTCATGTAAAACATAAATTCACATAGTCATCCTATCCAATCTCTATCCAGCATTATCATATCACATCAATTCAACAAAATTATGCTATTAAGATTCAACCAAAAAGGGGAGATCAAACAATATATCAACATCAAAATGTCATCATGCTTCCCAGACATCATCTTAGCTCATCACAATGCCATATAATGATTAATAGCGGTCATGCACCACCATCTCATATATACACATAAGTCATGTCTATGCTCCAAGTCATATTCATCACTTTCCTATTCATAATCGGGCATATCAACCATTTAGCATAACATCATGCTTCCACATAACATCGTATCATCATCTCATGATTCATTCAACACATTATAACATGCTTTTAGAACAACATAGTAGGATAGCAATGGATCATTATATCATGTTCATAGTTGTCCCTACCAATTTTAACTCAGTATTGCATATCAACATGTAATATCATGCTATACAGGTTTATCATGGTTGTTATTTACATCATGCAGTACATATTAATAAATCACATAATCAAGAAGACCCTCACATCATACCAATCACTCAATTTCCTTAACCGCTCTCTAACCATTCTACCAAGAGACCTCACTCACATGTTTCAAGAAGAAGCAATCATTAACATTATTACACAGAAGGACTACATCATATCAATCAGCAATTATCAATAGCATCATTAGCTCATCATTAAGCATTGCAACTGTGTTTAAAGTCTCAATCTACGGTCATGCTCAATAAGTATTGCAAAACATTATATATGAACCTAATCAAGTCAAGCTAGCACATCTCATCATAACCACATCAAATAAACAGTTCAGATTCTCAGCATTGGCAGTTCACATCATAGGCAAGGAATTTAGATCATGCTTGGCATCTCAGAGTAGCATCACCTTATGCCATCAAGGCACATTAGGATTGTAATGCATCGAATCATATCATCACAGTCAACAGACAATCAAGCAACAGTCATCGCATCAACAAGCAGCTTTCAACATCAAGTCAGTGCAATATCATCATCAACAAGCTCGGAAAGGGTTAGCAATTCGAATAGAGGACGCTCCCTCCTGCAAGTCATATCGTAATCAATAATCGAAATCCTCAAAGCGAGCTTGTTCCGTCGACGTTATCGATCCTGAGGCCCGTGGGTTATGGGCCCACGCTTCCGCTTCGCTGCTCTATCGTTATTCGACTTCCCGATCCCTTTTTCCATGCGGTCGCTCATCCAAGGTAACGCGTAGGAGTTTAAGTTAGCGGAGATAGGGGAGTGACAAGGGCGGACGACCCAATGTTTCTTTCGGAGACGGAATAGACCAATGCTAAAGACGATATGACTAGAGACATAACTCCGACTCGGGAATAGTAACGATGCCCTTAAGAAAGTCTATTAGGTTACGATTTTGACAAACACGCACGAATTCATTATGGAGCATATCAATCACGTCAATCCACACTAACATGTACCTATCTTGGGGCAACATTCGTATTCATATCAAAGACACAATCAAGTCCTACGCTGATGTTTGTAAAACAAGCTAACATTCTAGTATTCCATGGAAACAGATATGCCTAGCATTCTTCAAGCAAGATAGACGGAACCAGCAATGATCATATATGAGTTGAAGTCATGCAGAATTTAATGAAGATAACGAGCATCATGTATATGAACAATGTAGGAACGGGGTATACACATCAACAATTGAGTCCAAATATATCATGGCAAGGTATATTATAACAATCAGATGAAGCGTCATACGAGAACACATAAGAGTAGCATAGCAATTATCACATATATGAACAATGTACAAGTTTGGTGTATGCATCATACGAGATCATATAAAGGGCAACATAGTAACTATCTCACAATGATCATATGTTAGGTCAAGCATGGCACGGAATCATATGACGAGATACATCTAGAGAGCATGGGTCCTACATGATACTAGCGATATATAATGTGATACAAGCATAGTCAAGAGTCATTTAGAGGAGTTCAACATAATATTCACGAAACATGAGGCATCATCAAAAGTACAAGAAGGACATCATGGGTGCTAGATTATAATCATGCTAAGTACGAACCATCATAGAGCAAGTACATCACGTGATCATTTAGCGGGTCATATTGGAAATCATAAGCCCTACATGATACTAATAGCACATATCGAACATGAGTAGAATTAAAGTAATCCAACTAGATTCATTACGGTATTCATGTGTCATGTGTATGCAAAATCAGGATATAGAGTGGTGTGTGATCAAGCGAGGAGTCAAGTCATAAGTTCATGCAAGCACGAGGAGCCATCATAGAGTAATAGACCTTTTAACCATGTAAGCATGCTAGGTTTGACCATCACGGAAAGCTAGTCAATCATCGAATTCAACATTAAGCTAATCAGAACGAGTGAAATATGTTAAGAGAACAGAAAGAGGAAAGAACCACACTATCAGGTACCTAGCTCAAGAGAGAATCAACAATAACGTAGGCAAAGTAGAATTCGCACAAGTCACAACCAAGGATTCTACACGTTACTAATGGCTCAATATAACATGTGGTACATACATGCACTTGGTCAAGTACTCGGCACTAAGCAAGACTTCAATTCAATCATATTCCAATAATACAGAAACAGGAGAGGAAGTGTAGCGAGGTATAGTGCAAGTCTAAGTAATGGTAACACTACCAAAATATGGGGCATGAGTTCAAATTAATGTATACTGGGATAAACATGTATTTGTCAAGACTCACTTATACTAACATGTCCTCACCTTAGCACAATTAACACATAACAATACTTATTTACAAAAGCATCAACAATAGTTAATCTGAGGAATACAAAATAGGTGGGCATGCTATAGATTCTTGTCACAAGATGAATGATAAGCATCGATGCATCATCGGCTAGCATGTTAAAGAGCACATCTTATGAGGCATTCATATAAAGAAGAGTCGATCACACTATCATGGACCTAATTCAGAAAAAGTAAAATCATATAGACTCATATCATATGATTCATGTTTTCGATCAATCATACGATCAATATGCCAAGTAAACATGCTATGACAACATATAGTCATGAGAGAAAGAAAGGCATAACACGGAACCTAAGCAATGGGGCAAGCATGGGTACAGAATGTCATACAACTACGAATTCGTATTAAAGATCATCATCATAATGTGTACTGAGGATAACGTAGCACATAAGGCATGTTGCCATGAAATTATAACATGTATCCATCAAGTAAGGGACTCACTCTATCATGATACTAGAATCGAATAATCACACTATCATGAACCTATTCACAAGGAGGTTATCAGTTAGACAACATCCTAGCATGTGACATATACATTCGTGCCCTAGTATGACAATGCAATATGCTAAGTAGATCGTGTCGGGATGATATGGATATGATAAATGTAGCTCAAAACTATACAATAGTCATAGTCATTATGAACATTAAGGCACATAAGCACAACTTCACACTAAGGATCAATTGTAGGTCAAGGAGTAGTACCACATAGTATCACGCAATAATGGACAGAGCAATCAAGATAACCCGATAGAGATCCATAAGAGCAACATTGACTCTTCCCAACTGACTCATTACCCATCTTTCCCGTGGGACTCGGATACGACTTTTCGTGGTAAGAAGACACCGGTCGATCGTCATATGAATCAAGAAAGACAACCTAGGAAACACTTACTTTCTAACTCGGAATGACATCAAAGCCAACTTTCGATACTCTCCCCAAGTAATCCTCATATCCAACCATGATTTCCGAAACACTATGCTTACCAACCCGATTTCCCGTGGAGGAGACCGATATTCGAAGGGAGGCCTCGATTGAATTGTCAAAAGGGTTCATAAGGAAAGGGGCAGTTCCACAAAAGCTGAGCTTAACCATATAAGAAGGAGGGTACCCCCGCTATTCCGTTCGCACAAATAGTTCAATATTCATCAAACAGTTAGGACATACCAATCAATCTTTAGCATATCAAGCACTCAACATAGAATCAGTTAATGACAATTATAATGATCTCCTTGAAGTCATCCCGACCAATCTGTAAAGAACAAGCTAGTATTTCGCCTACCCATTTCCGACTACATCCAAAGGGGATGGTCTAACGCCGTTTCTACCCACTCGATCCCTTATTAGTCGGTTCTCCTCTTTTATAACAAGTCAAGTTCTTTACTTAGTCCAATTGAGTTAGACATATTAAGTTCATTTTGCCCCTTTAAAACGCTTTCAAATCTTCGAAATCCATGGGCGGTTTTCCAAAACATACACTCGACCCTTGCGTAACCGAATTGCACAACCTGGCTCTGATACCATCTTTGTAACGGCCCGGATATAAATATCCGGGATACGTTTCGAAGGTCGGATACCTTCGTTCGGATGTTGCAATTCAGGTACGGGTCGAGGTTTCAAACCTCTAATCAGTCGAAGTTTTAATAAATTCAGTTTAAACGAAAGTAAAGCGGAAATACGATTTAGATACAAAAGCCACGGCAAGGCCGGGTCAAAACCAAAACAAAATTCTAAAGTTGTATGGCCAGATTAGCGGGGTTAGACAGATTTCTTTGCAATCGCCGGGGGACTTTCCCACGCCATATAAACAGGGAGCAATCATACCTAAAAACATTTGGTGCGAGTGGTGTCAGACCGAGGCCCCAACACGCTCTGTCCAGCAAGCGAACATACACATACGCTAATAATAAAGATGATGCAGATGCGGAATTTAAATCACACTAACATGACCCTAATTTACAAAATGCGAGAAATAACTGTAAAGGCGCCCAAAGAATGCCAAGTGGCATGTCCCTCTCCTACCTCTGCACCCCTTTTCCGTTAGTGCAGAGACTGGCCAGTTCGATGCTATAGCATATCATATCTCATCATCATATCATATCTCATCATCATATCATATCTCATCATCATATCATATCTCATCATCATATCATGTCTCATCATCATAGCATAAATTAAAATAAATATGCCCGATGGTGCTGGGCTATCATCATGCTCATATCGACTCGATAGACTCAGGGCACCCGATGGGGCTGGGCTACCCTATGACCCTAGCAAAGACTCTAGGACTATCACAGATAACGGCCGTTCTGTTTCATACGCGTAAAGAAATAGAATGCTCAATCACAAGTGCAACCTAGCATGATACTACATGACATGCTTTAATGCTTATGCAACACCTAGTATATCATACATTCACAAGCCGGTAATCTCTTTCGAATCTGAGTAAGCCCATAAAGGAACTTACCTGAATAAGCCGAACAGCAGAGAACAAGGCAGAGCAGAATCCAAGAAATGAATCACCGATAGCAAGCAACGTCCAACATTCACAAACACCTAATAACATATAAATGCATAAGTCTACCTATTTCACACAAGGCGCCCCTAACTATCATTCATATCTTGGCTCATATCCCATTTCAGATTATTCCATCTCATTTCACCACACCCATATCTCATTTCGGGTTCATCTCATCTCATCATCTCATTTTCAAAACAACCTCTCAAAGAACTCAACTTAGAAAATCAAACAACTCTTTTAAAATCGCTTATCTAAATCCCGACATTAAACATTTAAACCTTAAGGCCGATTTTCCCAAAATCATGTTATAAAATAATTCCGGAATGTTTCTTATCTCAAAAACCATATATAAATAAATTCCATTATTAAATTATTAAAATAACTCTAAGCTCACAAATCATATTTATAAATCAAGACCAACAATTCACTTTAAAATTCCCAACTTACATATTGAAATTCTCATAAAAGCATCATATATAAATAATCCAATTAATATTATTTTAAAACAAACACAATATATAGAGATTAATTTACAGAATTTATAATTGTAACCAAATCCCAAAGTAATATTAATATTCAAATAAGGATATAACATATCATATAATCAACATATAACAATTTAAATCCTTAATCAACTTATAAAATTATACCATTTAAAATAATTCTGACATAACTTTCTTTAAAAATCCAAATCTTAAAATCACCCTTATAAACATAACATAATAACTTATCTCAATTAAAATTACTTTTAAAATCCTCTAAAATGTATAATTTAATACACCCAAAACATATAAATATTTATAACTCCCTATTAATTAATCTCACTTTTAAAACCTTTTAAAATATAAATATTAATAATTTCAGAACATATAAATATATATACTCATTTTCCTAAAATCAGAAATAATGACAAAAATATAACATATATATATATAAATAACATAACATATAACAACCAATAATAACCTTTAAATCGAACCCAAAGGCCAGCCCCAATCCCTCAAAACAGATGGCCCAACCCGAAAACCAAAACCCAGCCCACCTGGAGAAAAGCCCAGCAAAAGAAAAAGGAGGAGATCCGATTTTGCCTGACCAAACCCAGATCCATAACCCAAACCCGAACCCTCAGCCCAAACAAAATAAAAAAAAAAAGAAGGGGCCCCACTCTCTATCTGTTTCTTCCCCATCGGCTGAACGGGAGAAGAACAGGGCAGCGGCGCCCAGAAAATGGAGGGGGAGGAGGAAAGAGGAGGACCTCCGGCGGCGCTCCGGAGCTCCCAACACCCATTCCGGCCTCCCGGCACCCCCCCACACTAGGAAAGGAAGAAAGAGAGAGAGAAAGGAGGCTCACCGAGGTGATTCGATTCGGGCACAACGGTGGTTCGATCGAGGCTCTTCGAGGTTCGGCGGCGGCTCGAGGAGGTTATCTCAGACCTGGGTCGAAGGCGGGAGTCATAAGGGTGGGGCTATCACTCGATTTCGATCAGAAAAGAGGGGAAGAGAACCCTTACCGAATGTATCGAAGAGAAACAGGGGAAGAGGAGGTCCATGGTGGCGGCTCGGTGCTCAGCTTGGCTGCGTCGGACATCGGAGGAGGCTTCGGAGCTTGGAGGTGCACAGAGGTGCTCAGATTCGTTCAAACGGGGCTGCTGGGTTTGGGGTTCTCAGAAAACCGGAGGCGCTTGGGAGCGCTCGGGCCTGCGCTCGGAGAGCCATTGGTGGCGGCTCAGTTGGCGGCAACAGGGAGTAAAAGGAAAGGAAATGGGGGTCTTGTTTGGATGGGGAATGAAATAGAGAGTGAGAGGATGGAGGGATGGAGGAGAATGAAATGGGTTAGGTGCTGGGTTCCTGAATCTGCAGATGGGGTAATGAGGGCAAGATGCTTAGTGGAGGAAAGAATACAGTGAGGGAGGGGACCAAAATTGAAAAGAAGAGGCAAAGAGGTGCTGTGCTGCAGTGGCGTGGGGGAGGAGAGAGAGAGAGAGAGAGAGAGAGAGAGAATAAAGAAAAGGAGAAATAAAATAGGGAATAAAAGAGGTCCCCACAAGATATTTTGAACCCGAAAAAATATCCCGAAACCCGCTAATCCCGACTCTATCAATTCCCGACTAAATCGAATTTAAATAAAATTTTCCGGATTCGCAATTAAATAATGGACCTCAATTAAATTTGAAATCTCGAATTAAGAAGGCGGAAATAGAATCTGTCGGAATCAAATTTTAAAACGATGTCGGAATCATTCATAATGATTTTAACTCGGAAATTGCTCGAGGACAAGTTCTTCTCCAATTTTATATCTCATACATAAAATAATATACTTTTAATTAATTTAATTTTAAAATAATTTTTCGGCCTTTACAAAAAGGTTGTGGGTGGCGATTTACAGACAAAATAGGTTTAAGGGGTAGTTTTATGCAATTTAAATTTTAAGGGGTGGTTTTCTGCAAAGAGCCATATTTAAGGGGTGATTTTCTGCCATTTAATGATTTCTTTTATAATGTTAAGTATTTGTAAATTCTCCTATAACTTAAAGCTCAATCCTTGGGAGAGGAGAGAGGCTATCCACATGGCAGCCTTATGAGTTTTTTTTCTTTTTTCTCCTTTTTGCCCCTACATTCTCTTTCGGCTCGGATATTTACACCGCTAATTTTTACTAGTTCCACCGCGAACCACAATCCGTATAATCACGGCCACCGCAGCGTACAACGGTGGATATGATCCGGTATGTGAACCGTTTCAAGCCACCGCAACTTGTTACGGTGGCCACCCAAAAAGAATTACCGTAAGAAGTTACGGTGAGTAATGATAAAAATAAATGAAAGGGACACCGTAAGAAGCTACGGTGTGGAAATGATATTCTTTTGCCATGAATGTTCTTGCTTGACATCATGTAAGGCAAATGAACAGTGTGTACTTGATGCACCACCTCATTTTATATATACAGTAATTCCCTAGTTCTTTCTTTAACATTTTAATTAAATTAGGAAAGTGTGTTTACTTTTTTGCATAAGAAATATATCAATCTACAAATAGCTAGAAATCTAATTTAAAATTTTAAGATACCCTATCAAAAATAGACTATCCTAAAAATCTAATTTAAAATTTTGTTAATATATTTTAATTAAGGATATATTTTTCTAAAATAAAAATCTTATCCTAACCGATTTAATAAAACTGTTTTCAAATCAAAAGTAACGGATAAAATGGAGTCATTTTTTCCCATTAAAAAAAGATACATAAATCAAAGAGTGCGTCGAAGAAAAAAAAAGACTAACAAAACAAGGATATAAATAATATAATAAACATTGAGTCAATATATATGTAACTTGTTGTATTTCGAATATATAATAATGTGTGTGGGCCCGTGCTTAGGCATGTTCAGGTGGCCCAACCGAACAGGGTCTCCAAAATTGTAAGTGCCAAATATAGTGAAAGCTAGGTATATGTAAGTTTTGTTTTTAAAAAATTTCATTAATGCTCACCTAGTTCAATGGCAAAATCCATCTGTAGGCTTTCAAATTTTGTTTTTGCCCAGGTTCGATTCCGGATTTGATAGCTTTCTTTTCTTTGTATTTCTTATTTATTTTTTACAATTCTAATTTCCTCTTTTATATATTCCACTGTTATTGTATTTTTTTTCAATTTTTGGAAAATAATAATAATAATTTATGTGTATTTATTTATAATTATAAGATTTTCTATATAGGTGATCAAATAAAAATTTATTGTTGTGTAAATGTCTTTTGTTCTATAGGTGTACTTTTGTGTGATTTTTCATTTTCTATTATTTTTGAGAAATATTTTTATTATTTTAATATCATAAGAGTAGAAAATTACTTTGGGCCTTTTAATTTAATTTCACTAATATTTTTTTTTAATTTGTACAGGGCCCCTAAAATTATTGGCACGGCCCTGTGTGTAACCAGATTTAAATAATTTAAGCTTATGTAACTTGTTATTGTAAGATCATGAGATTGATTGTAAAGTCCTCCTTGAGGGTTTCATTCATTAGACAATGATATATATAGGTTACAAAGGTATTGGGCCTTTGGGCCCACGATACAATATAAGACCTATGTAATCTATCAAACCCCCGCAGTCGAAAGTGGAGGGTCTCGTACAGTGAGACTGGACCGAAAATCAAGGAACAACTAGCGAGGTAAACCCTTGGTGAATATATCAGCGTACTGATAGGAGGACGGGACATGTAGAACGCGGACAGGTCCAATGACAACCTTGTCCCGGACGAAGTGGAGATCGAGCTCAATGTGCTTCGTGTGCTGATGCTGGACTGGGTTGTCAGCCAGATAGACGGCAGAGACGTTGTCAGTGTAGACCAGGGTGGCCTTCTGAAGAGGGCAACGGAGCTCAAGAAGGAGATTGCGGAGTCAAGAGCACTCGGAGACAACGTTGACAACACCTATGTACTCTGCCTCGGCGCTGGAGCGAGACACGACAGACTGGCGCTTTGCTGACCACAACACTAGGGTGTCGTTGAGGAAAACACAGTATCCAGACGTGGAGCGACGTGTGTCAGGACAACCACCCCAATCCGCATCAGTGTAAGCGACGAGGTCAAGCTTAGAGGAAGGAGTGATTGTGGTGCCTAGCTCGAGGGTGCCGCTGATGTACTGAATGATCCGCTTCAAGGCCTGAAAGTGGGGTTCCCTGGACGCATGCATGAACAAGCAGATCTGCTGAATGGCGTAACTGATATCAGGCCTGGTAAAGGTAAGATACTGCAGTGCACCAGCGAGGCTCCTGTATAACGTCGGATCATCAAACAATGGACCAGAATGAGCACTGAGCTTGTTGGATGTATCGAAAGGGGTGGCGACTGGCTTACAGTTACTCATCTTGGCCCGAGCAACAATCTCAGCAGCATACTTACTTTGAGAGAGAAACAGCCCAGACGTATGACGTTGAACAGCAACTCCTAAGAAGTAAGACAACGGACCCAGATCGGACATGGCGAACTCAGCACTCAACTGCGAAATAATAGACGTCCGAAGAGCATCAAAAGAGGCGGTGAGAATGATGTCGTCGAAAAACAGTAACAGAAAGGCCATCTCTGAGCCTCTGCGATAGATAAACAGAGACGTATCCGAGCGGCTGCCAATGAAGCCCAAGCGTAGCAGATGAGAAGCAAAGCGCTGGAACCAAGCCCGCGAAGCCTGTTTCAGACCATACAGAGAGCGCTTCAGGAGACAGACGTGCTTGGGACGATTAGCATCAGCAAACCCCGGCGGCTGAAACATGTAGACTGTCTCATTTAGATGGCCATGGAGAAAAGCGTTCTTGACATCTAACTGATGGATGGCCCAGTTGCGCGACAACGCTAAGCTCAACACCACTCGAATAGTGGCAGGCTTGACCACGGGACTGAACGTCTCATCACAATCAATACCTGCCTGCTGAGATCGACCGTTGACCACAAGACGGGCTTTGTAGCGCTCCAACGTCCCATCAGAGCGGAACTTGTGACGGAAGAGCCACATACAGCGAATGACGTTCGCCTCAGGAGGGGGAGGGACCAGAACCCAAGTACCATTCCTTGTAAGGGCCCTGTATTCGTCGAGCATAGCCGCCTGCCAATTCAGGTTGAGGAGGGCTGTTTTGTGGGAGGTGGGGATGGGGGAAAGGGAGGTCGGGGTGGAGGCAGGGGGGGATTGGGAGTCGGGAAGGACGGAAGGAGAGGCGGAGGCGGCAGGGAAGGCTGCGGGCGCTGCAAGCCCGCAGCAGGTTGATTGGCTGCGGCCGCCGCAAGTAGCGAGGGTGGGGGGTGGGTTTGGGGAAATTGTTTGGTTGCGGCCGCCGCAAGACGCTGCGGCCGCGGCATCACGTCTTGTGGGATAGAGCACGAGGAGGATATAGGGTAAGAGGAGGCGGGGCGATGTGTGGTGGACATGGAGATGATCTGACAGGGTCGGAAGACACCGGAGACGCTGCGGGTGTGTGGTCTGGTGGTAGGAGGTGGTGGTGGTGGTGGAGGGGGAGAGGCAGGAGCACCGGGAGAGCTCTGGGGAAGAAGAAAGTGAGGGAATGAAGACTCTGACTCAGACTGAGACACAGACGGTGTAGGAGAGGGGAGGGGAGGAGAAGCAAAGGGGAAGCGAGACTCATCAAAGGTGACATGACGGGACAGAATGAGCTTGTGGGTCTTGACATCAAGGAAGAGGTAACCGCGATGATCAGACGGATAACCAAGAAAGACACAAGGAGTGGAGCGTGGGTGAAGCTTGTGAGGGGCGGTGGATGACTGATTTGGGAAGCATAAGCACCCAAAGGTACGAAGGTGATCATACCTAGGCAAGGTGCAATAAAGTGCCTGAGTGGGTGAGCGATGGTGGAGGGTAGTGGATGGGAGAATGTTTAGGAGATAGCATGTGGTGGCTAAAGCGTAAGGCCAATAGAGAAGGGGAATGGATGCGTGGAAGAGGAGAGAGCGCATCATGTTGGTAATGGTTCGGATAATTCGTTCGGCCTTGCCATTCTGCTGGGAGGTATAGGGGCAAGACAAGCGATAGGAGATCCCATTTGTGTTGAAGAAAGTGTGAAAGTCTTTGTTATCAAATTCGCGGCTATTGTCACATTGGAAACACTTGATAGAGGTGTGAAATTGTGTTTTGATGTAAGCGTGGAATTTGGCAAAGATAGGAAACACTTGAGACTTAAAATGCAATGGGAAAACCCATAAGAAATGACTATAATCATCCAAAAACACAAGGTAATACTTGTGACCCTCCTTGCTAGGCACAGGAGATGTCCAAGTGTCACTATGAATTATATTAAATGGGGCAAAAGTAGTGTTTGAAGACCGCTGAAAAGGTAGCCTGGCATGCTTGCCTAACTGACAGGAAGAACATAAACTAGAGCGAGGCTCTTTATTACATTTAACAAGACTTTTAGAACGAAGCAAATCTAAAACTGCAGGACTGGGATGACCGAGGCGCGCATGCCACAGGCTGGATGACGATGCCGAAAGGGCGACAGGACTCGACGGGCTGGATGGTGAGGGTGACGACACAGGATAGAGCTCCCTGGTGCTATTACATCTCAGGCGAGTAACCCCCGTGGTAAGATCCTTCACAGAGAAACCAAAGGGATCAAACACAAGAGAAACATTATTTTCAGTGGTGAACCGACAGACAGATATAAGGTTTTTGACAAGTTTGGGGGCAATGGGGACATTGTTGAGGTGTAAAGGGTTGGTTGGGGTTGGTAATGTGGCGTGGCCAATACCCGAAGTAGCGAGGCGACCACCGTTTCCGACGATAATAGAATGTGCAGGACCCTTAAAAGAAAGAGAAGAGAGAGTACCTGAGGAGTTCGTCAATTGAGAAGTGGTGCCAGTGTCCATGTACCACGTGGAGTCAGGAGGTGCCAGCTGCATCGAGGAGAAGGCGTGATGCACATGAGTCGGAGCATAGGTCTGATCAGACGAAGACGGATAGGCCTGGTGACCGGCGGATCGAGGAGCTGGACCCAACAAACCCGCTCCCTACTGACGGTTGGGATACGGGGATGGTGGGCGATACGTCGCAGGTGGGTAGCCAAAGGGCATCCAAGGCGGATAGCCGGGGGCGGGATACCAAGAAGGGCGAGAGGAATCCGACTGCTGCGGCCGCCGACCATTGTTGCGGCCGCGGCCGCGGCCTCTCGGCGCAGGTTGGTCATGGTTACGACTCTGCTGTGGGGCAAACGTCTCGTCAATGTCGCTTGACGAGACCAGGGCTGTTTTGTCCTTGGCGGCATTGGTGGTCTGACGGTGAAGGCGAGTCTCCTCCAGGATCAACTAAGACCGGGTCTTCTCGAAGGTGGGGAGAGGTTTTGTCTGCTGGATATGAGTAGCAGCAGCATTGTATTCAGAGGGAAGGCCCGAAAGTACCTGAAGGACAAGGCGAGTAGTGCTGGGTTTGGAGTCGATGGCGCCCAATTGATCAGACAAGGTTTTGAGATGCTGACAGTAGGCGGAGATCGACGGGAAAGACGCAAGCTTGCAACTTGAGAATTCGTGCTCAAGGTAGACGGTACGGGTGGACTTGTTGTCTTGAAAGAGATTCTGAAGCTTTGTCCAGGCACCCAAGGCGTTGTCTTTGGGGTCAAGGATGGTGGTCCAGAGATCTTTGGAGATGGTATTGAAGATCCATTGAAGAACGATGGTATCGAGTTGAGCGAAGAGCTCGTCGTCCTCAGTGGTGGGACGAACAGCAGAGGAATCGATGTGGTGGAGGACCTTATGAGCCTTAGCATGGGTCGTGAAGAGATGAGACCACATGGTGTAGGAACTGGACTCATGATCAAGGATGATGGGGATGCAATTTTTGATGTTGGAGATGGTGAGAGCGGAGTGGAAGGGTGGCTTGGTAGAGGTTGTTTCGGCGGCCATTGGGACGAGAGGGAGAGAGAGAAGGGTCGAGAGAAGGAGGGGGGTGGCGGCGACAAGGTGGGGCCGAGAGGAGGGGTGGCGGCAGTGGGGGGTGGCGGCTAGGGTTGGAGAGAAAAGAAATTAGGGTTTTGGGATCTTAGGTTGTGATACCATGTAAGATCATAAGATTGATTGTAAAGTCCTCCTTGAGGGTTTCATTCATTAGACAATGATATATATAGGTTACAAAGGTATTGGGTTTTTGGGCCCACTATACAATATAAGACCTATGTAATCTATCAGTTATCTAATTGTCAAAATAAGTGATATAGCCTCTTGTTTCAAAACTTTTTAGATTAATTATAGTATGTGAATGTTAATATAAGCAAAATATAAAAACATTATAGTTTATTGAAATAAAATTAAAGTGATTAATATACCTTTAGTTTTCAATTAACATTATAATTTTTTTACTCGGATGTCAAATTAGGACGCATTTTATATTAATACAAAGTTATCGACAAGGAGAATAGGTGATATAATATTATAACTGTAGTTAGCTATTTGTAGATGGATATATTTCTTATGCAAAAAAGTAAACACACTTTCCTAATTTAATTAAAATGTTAAAGAAGGATGGGAATTACTGTATATATAAAACGAGGTGGTGTACACACTGCTCATTTGCCTTGCATGTCAATCATCATTTCCGCACAATAAAACCGGTTGGTTTTGATCTCAAAAAAAAAATCATCATTTCCACACCGTAACTTCTTACGGTGGCTCTTTCATTTATTTTTACCATTAACCAGCCTCCTGCAAAGAGGATGGAACCCATTCACCCGAAAAAGAACGCGCTAACTCACGCGCTACCCCTTTCCCGAAATCCCCAAATCAAGTTCTCAGAAAAACCTAAAAAAGACTCATTGATCCTCTTCATCTTTGATCAACCCTGCTCTTATTCGCTATTTGAATCTCCACAGATCAAGCAAGGGATTAAGGGCTTCTGGTTTTGGATTTGGATCTCTTCCCTTTCCTTGGCTTGGGGCTGCTCAGTCTTTTTCCCCTCTTCTAAAAATCAAACTTCTTGTATTGATAAAGCTCCTCAATATCGGAATAGTAATCGCGGCTCTCCCAAAGCGTTCTCCTTCCCTTGGTCTTTGGCGTCTAGCCACGGGGATGTCTGGATGAAGGTGCGAGGGTACAAAAATCGAAAGAAGAAGATGAAGATATGCAAGTTTTCAATTTTCCTTCGCCTTTGGAGCCTTCTCTCGGCGATACTGGCTTTTCTCCGACCGTTCGAGGGATCCCTATTTCTATTTGGTGTCCTTCAGCGGTGCTTCCGGCTTCCGGCGACGGCGTTGTCTCCATTTGGTTCTCTGCCAACCATCAGGTTATATTTCTTCCCCTTAATCTCACGCCCAAGACTCTTCGGGATAATCTCCCATAAACTCTTCAGGATAACCTCCCACAAATTCTCTGGGATAACCTCCCACAAACTCTTCGGGATAACCTCCCCCCAAACCTTTGGGATACCCTATCGACAAATTCCGACCCTAACTTACTCGAGCAGGTTCACTGCTAATGAACATACAACTAATAAACTTCACAAGTTTGCAATTGCTCTGTCTACTGCACTCGTTGTATACTACTTGACTATATTCAATTCATGCACTAATCTTCTCCTATGGCAGCCTCCTAGTGTCGCTCTCATAGCTACCTGTTGTGGGTGGGACTTGTTTTTCCACATTCATAATCAATTAATCAACTATGACAGGAGCACAATCTACATATTATCTCTAACTATAAGTATAAGATATTTACATACTCATCTATGTGGACTCTATGGTAGATCTCACCGTTATTCTACACTAAATGCTTACTACACTAGCATCTTATACCAAATGATTGATTACAACACTAGCTCAACTGTTCATTTTGGCTCCATTAACTCATGGTTCAATGGGATACATTTTACTTTGGATTCAGGCTCTATCCTTGGAGGCATACTACAAGATTCATATCAAACCTGGATGCTACCTCAACCATCCACCCATGGTTCCCTTTATAACATGATTTCACCATTTTACCATTACTTCTTATTACTTATTTCTAGTTCTATTAATCGATTTGACATCAATCTATTGGTAGGGCCTTCTTGGGACTTTCTACACTTACTAAATTATATTCTCATACATAACTTTTTCTATGCTTATATTCTTTTTAAAGGCATGGCATTAAGTCCACCAAAATCATCTGCACTTGTTACACATTGCTTAACTTACTCTGATTCTGGTTATATTCATTGTCAGGTTGTTGTTTGCAATCTTTTGATCCGTATGCACATCTGTAACTTTCTAAACTGGTCTAACTCTCATAAATATCTAAACCGTTCTTGCATCCATCGCATAATTTCTTTGTTTTATATAACAATGACTACGAAGGTTGGCACGATGCTTCTCTCCTTTGCGTTATCTACATGCTTTACTCTAAATTACACCTTCAAGAACATGAATATCACTCAAAATGTCGATATATGCTTCATTTTTATCCCACATGATTCCAATTCATTCTCAACTAACCACACTCGAGGGAGTCTCTCCCTCGAGCTCATTCACTCCCTCATCTGCATACAGGTTCATAGCAGGAGATTAAAACAGCAAGTATATGATCTCAAACACATTATCAAGTCTACTACCAAAAGGCAACTTGCACCTCATTAGGATGGATTTAATCTTTTTGTGAGCTCCACTTACAGAAATGGTAACTCTTTCTGTGCTCATGCTAAAGGAAATTGCTTAACTCAAACACTGTCACAACTAGCCAGGATCAAAACTGAAATTTCTATCCTTGTTTGTGTCTCTTTAATAAGTGAATTGCTAAATCTTTGCATGATTATTCCCATCCCAAGGAAACCTTACAGAAATGGTAACTCTTTCTGCTTGCTCATATCAATCCCATGGCGATCTCTCACTGCTATGTTTGCTCCTGTCAAGAGCTGCGCTCTCTCCTTCTCTATTGCTGGCTGCTTTGGTTGTTTGGACAGATCCTGTGGGTGTCTGTCTCTGTTTGCTGGCCAGATTGAACTCCTTCTTCGACGTGGACTACATACATACATAAATCCGATGGGAAAAGCTTCAAATCATTATAGGTATGATATCCTATCCTAAATCTTCTTATCCAAACTCCAGATGCTTACTGAATTTTGGTTTGTATCCTTAATCTGGACTAACAACCGCTTCTATAAAAGCTTTTACTTTCTCAAATTAAATGCTCAACCACTTCTCTTCTCTTCCTCCTACTCTATTCTCCATCTAAAAAACTTTTTTTTCTCTCTCTGGTTTGATTCTGAACTCCTGTGCTTTGCTATATTGGCGAGCAACAAACCACCTAAAGGGAAGGGGAGCCTCAAGGCTCCACCGACACCCACTGAAAATCAACCTACTGGGAAGCCTTCGGGTGACACCCTTAAACCGAAAACACCAACCAAATCACAGAAAAGTAATAAAGGAAAAGTAAAAATTGATCTCAGTTCTTTCTTAAACCAACTGCAGCAATTCCAACCCAAGTACCTTATTTGTGGAATTTATCGTGACCACACTAACCATGCTCAAGGGGTTGCCCCCTGTGAGTACCTACACACTCAAACTGATCGGCAGGATTGCAATATGGTTCACCTCATTAGCAAACACTGGTTCTTAGGAGCGATTCCCCTGGATTCAACACACAATACTGCAACATCTACTCCATGGAGACTGATGTTCGTAGCACTCGACCCACTTCAGATAGGGAACTCTTTAATGATGAGTGACTCTATAGAATTGAATAGACATACTAGTTGTATACTATTACCATCACTTATACTGCTTTTCAACTGGAGCTTATCACCTAATTATTACACTAAATATAAAGTTATGATGTCAAGACCTGCTTACTTTGATAGGGATTTATTGAAAGCAATTACCACTGCATCAACTAAGTATAAAAAACTGGCTTTTATGGGTCCCTATATAATAAATCAAATCATACACCTTCATATCCTTTTACCCCTCATTCATCAACAGAAACTTAATGCAGACTTCCGTTGCATTGCAATCAACTTGATTGATATTATTACCCACCATAGGCCTTCTAATCCCATATATTACATCTTGGTAGAGTATATGCAACCATTTATTATTTATGTTTAACTCCTTTGGGATGAATGATTATTATCTCCAAATATATCAACTCAAAAATAGCATACATAATCCTTTATATTCTATTGAGCTCTACTGTTACAAATTTATTTGCATATGCCTTTCTGATGATTGCCAACTACCACTTTTTACTTGCAACTTTAGATTAATTTCAAGAAACCTCATGAAAAACATTAGCATATGGTCTTTATTAATGCACAAGCAACATCAAGAATTACCTAGTTTAAACTTATATATATATAACCATCATGCTCCTAAAATCATCACTACTCTTTGGAGCTGGAACTCTTATTTACTACAAATATCTCTCTATATGGATTTCACCCAGCAGCACACCATGACCATGATTTCTACTAGAACTAACTGGGCTCAAGGGAGTTTCCTCCTTGAGCCACTCTGTACATTGCAGGAATTTACAAGCACAAGTCACTCACAAGGAGATCCCACCACTCAGCTGGATATGAAGACTAGTAGCATGATCAACAAATTGCCACTACCAACTTCTGCCAACATGATTTGGACTGCTTCTGATGTATTGCTATATGCCTCAACCTGGTTTCTCCTTCGGGCTTCCATGCTTGCTGCTAGGGCTGCAATGAACCTCTCACCTCTACTGCATTATATATTGCTTTATACATTACCTTTAAAAGTTGTATCTTGTTTTAATAGTCAGATTCTCTCTCTGTATAACTTGGTTCATGAACATTCATTTTCTTTGTAATGCACACAAACAACAGCATGGCAGCAAAATGGATTATATCCTACCCTACTAAGTGTATGGCAGCTCTCCACCAATACACTACAAAAACCTAAACATATAACAAAGCAAATTATGAACATATCCCATAAAAACAAACATCTTTTTAAGTGCTTTAACCAATGTCATAAAATTGTTGACTATGAAGTTTAGCTATTGGAATATTAGAGGGTTAAACAAAAAAAACATATGGACCCAGATAGAATCAACATGCAGAACGGATCACATCAAAATATTAATGCTCGCGGAAACAAAACTTCAACAACCCCCTCTAGATCGTTTTTGGAGAAAACCTGGGTTTGACAAAATCCATTTTTATCCCTCTACGGGCCTCTCAGGAGGCCTTTGCTTACTTTGGAAAGAGTCACAACTTCAAAACGAAACCTTTACGATAATGCACTCGAACGATAGATTAGTACAAGTTGAATACAAAAACAACACCATCAACCTGGAAATCACTATTCTATTTGTTTATGCGCCAGCACAAGAGGTAGATAAAAACTGCTTTTGGAAATCGCTATCAGACACAATCACTAGCATAGGGGGCCACCTAGTCATTATAGGTGACCTAAATGAAATTCTTGAACCAAATGACAAAAAGGGTGGCAATCCCCCTAGTGCGCACAGATTTCTAAGACTGCGGGAAATTATTACAAAGCACAACCTAATAGATACCCAATGCATAGGAAACAGCTTCACATGGAGAAAACGACCTTATGGAATTAACAACATCTTTGAAAAATTAGATAGGGCGATAGTTAGCCACAGCCTACTACAACACTTTCCAAATCTTTGCACAAAAAACCACGCGTTCTTAAGGTCGGACCATACCCAAATCACACTTGACTTAATGGATAGCCAAAAACCAAAGCTTCAACCGTTTAAATTTGAAATGGCATGGACTACCAAGCCAGACTTTGAGAGAATTGTCCGAAACGCATGGAGAGTTGATGCACAAGGATCCCATATGTACAAGCTAACCAAAAAACTACAAGAGGTCAAGAAGAAAAGTAAATTATGGAGTAAAGCAACCTTTGGTAATGTTTTCCGCCAAATAACATTAACTGAAACAGAATTACAAACTTTCCAAACAAAACTTAGCATCACATACGACAATGCAATAGAAAACAAAATAAAAAGACTAACAGCAAAGCACGCATCCCTATTATGCTTCCAGCAACAATATTGGGGACAACGGGCAAAAAAAATGCATGTACAATCTGTTGACAAGAGCACAAAGTACTTCCACAGAATAGCAACAGGGAGGCGAAACAGAAACATAATTCGGAGTATTCAAACGACAGCATGAATAAATTTCCCTAACGAAAAGGATATAAGGGAAACCATCAAAGCTGACTTCGTCAAAAGATTCTCCCAAGATACTAGGCCAAGAATAACGACGGATCTTCTTACCAGCATAGGACCTGAAATTACCAACGAAGACAATGAATGGCTTACAAGGCCAGTCACAAACACAGAGATAAAGAACGCAGTGTTTAGCCTAGCAAATGAAAAGTCCCCAGGACCTGACGGATTCCCAGCAGGATTCTACAAAAAATACTGGCACATTTTAGAGCCCACAGTCATAAAAGCAGTCAAAGGTTTTTTCCTAGGCGGCAGAATACTCAAACAAATTAACCACACGTTTATAGCACTAATACCAAAATGCGATAACCCAACAACAACCTCTCAGTACAGACCCATTAGTCTGTGTTCTACCTCATATAAAATCATCGCCAAAATACTAGCTGGGAGACTAAAAAAAATAATCCCAAAAATAATTAACCCTTTATAGAGCGCCTTCTCCGCAGGACGATCTATTCAAGACAACATCCTCATTGCCAATGAAATCTTCCATTCCTTTTCAAAGAAAAAAGGAAAGACTGGATGGATGACAATCAAATTAGACATGGAAAATGCCTTCGATATGGTTGACTGGGAATTCCTTCTGTCCATAATGAACAAATTCGGGTTTTCCCCTCGGTTTGCTGGCTGGATAAAGGAATGCATAACAACTGTAACATACTCAGTACAGGTCAACAATGAACCAATGGAACTATTCACACCTAAGAGAGGACTCCGTCAGGGAGATCCTCTTTCACCATATTTATTCCTCATCAGCTCCGAAATTCTATCGAGAGGACTACACAAGGCTGCAGATCATCCATCAAGCCATTTGGGTATCAAAATAACTAGAAATGGAGCAAAGATCCCATACTTAGCCTTTGCTAATGATGTCATCATCTTTGCTTTAGCCACCAAAACAGCCTGCGACCAGATCAATAGGATTCTTACAGAATATACTTCCATCTCAGGACAAAAGGTCAACAGGCATAAATCACAATTTCAAACAACAGAAAATATCACCACATTACAGAAGCATGTAATCCAAAATGAGCTTCAAATTCAGTATACCACAAAACTAGGAACCTATCTGGGATGCCCAATCCTTTGCGGGCGTACGACAAAAGAGGACTTCAATGACCTGATAACCTCAACCAAGAACCAACTACAGAAATGGAAGGCAAACTGCTTATCACAAGCCGGACGTAGTACTCTAATTAAAACAACGCTCTCCGCTAAACCACTACACCTTATGCAATGTTTCATGTTACCCAAAGCGGTGCATGCAGAACTTGACAAGATTAACAGGAACTTCCTTTGGAATAAGGGCCCCAAACATAAACCTCTGATTAGCTGGTATGAAATCTGCAAATCAAAGGAAAATGGCGGTCTTGGTCTTCGAAAATCCGAGGACATGAACACTGCTTTGCAACTCAAACTGCTATGGAAAATACTAGCTGAACCAAACAACCCATGGGTATCTATAATATCTGAGAAGTACCTGCAAGGACAAAACATACAATAATATGATAGGAAAAGTGGGGCCTCGTGGCAATGGACTCAGTTAACTAAACTACTCCCCCTGTTTAAAGAAGGTATCTGTTGGTCAATTGGAAATGGGGAAAGCATAAACTTTTGGACTGACCTATGGATTGGGAACTCCCCTCTTATAAACTCGGTGACTGATATAAATCAAATAAACACAGAATCCAAGGTCAGTCAATTCCTTAATCCCGACAAAACTTGGAATATAACAGCATTACACAATACAGTCAAGCATGCTATACCAGAGGATATACTTCGCTCCATAGAAGTAACTCCGATCCCTAAACACATACATACAGACCGACTTTATTGGAAATGGAGTCGAAATGGATGGTACTCTACCCACTCTGCTATCGAAATGATAAACGAAATGAAACACCACCAGCGGACAGACAAATATTGGATATGGAAACTTGATATTCCTCCTAAGATCAAGAACTTCCTTTGGAAAGTTCTAAAAAATGGCATACCCACAGCTGCTAGACTTGCTGGCCGAGGATTTGGTATTCCCACCTCTTGTCCACAATGTGAATCAAACCACGAAGATCTTCACCATTTGCTCTGGAACTGCCCCATCTCAAAGAGTGTGATAACAATGATGGATCCTACCTTATACGTAGCAATTAATAACAACTTTCTGCAATATGATAACATTAACATCACACTTCAAAGCATCAAGGACACCATTGGGCCTTCTCGTTTTAACAAACTTTCCTTCGCGTGGTGGAGTATATGGTATTACCGTAACAAAACATTATTCGAAAACAAAAAATCAGATCCTAGATGCGTACTATCATTCATAAAAGACCAACTCCTTATCTGGACCACTAGCAAGAAAATTGATGAGACTAGCAACTACGAACCACGACCAACAGGACCTCCATCTACTAACATAATGGCTAAAAGAAAGAAATCCAAATGTGTACCTCCGTCAAAAGGATTCTTCAAACTTAATTTCGATGGATCCTGGTTGCATGGCACACGTAGCTCATACGGATACGTTATCCGAGAAAGTAATGGCAACCCTATATTTTTTGGTTCTGGTCCTTGTTCTTCCACCTCCGCGGCTGGTGCGGAAGCTATGGGTCTTTGGCACGGATTGAGAGCAGCCACTGAACATCGACTTACCAACCTTGAGATTGAAGGAGACAATCTCCCAATAATCAATAGCCTTTTAAAAAATGGGAAACCTTCGGGAGACTGCGAAATGATTGTGTCAGACAGTCTAGCCTCCCTTGGTTTCTTCCGATCTGTCACGATTTGTCACGTTTTACGGGAAGCTAACCGTGTTGCAGACCGACTTGCGCATCTGGACACAGCTTTCCAAAGCCACTTGGCTCCTGACGACTCTGAGCTACGCAATTTCATCCATTGGGATGCTCTTGGCTATTATGGTCCCCCTTGCAGCCAAATTCTTTTCGGTTCAAAAAAAAATTATTTTTACCATTACTAGCTCACCGTAACTTCTTACGGTGGCCCTTTCAATTAATTTTTGATACATATTTTTTATACGAATTTTATACGTCCCATCCACCGCACCATACAACGGTGAATTAAGATATCCGTAATTAACTCACCGCAATATGGTACGGTGATTAGCGGTAGAAATAGTAAAAATTAGCGGTGAAAATAACAACACCCATTCTCTTTCAAAGTACCCACGTTCTCTCTCAATCTAGGTAACCGCTCTTGCTCTCTACCAGTTACACTTACACCCACGTTCAATTGATGTGAGCAACTATCGAAGGATCTTTGCCTTCGGTTCTGTACGCCCACTTTTGGGACGACTTCGCTGAAGATCGTTGTCCCAGAGAGAGAGAGAGGAAGCTGACTTTTTGCTGTCTGTTCTTCTAGTCTTTTTCTCCACTCCAATGGCTACCAATCCAAACCTCTCTACTTAGGGTTAGATCTCCTTTTTTTTTATCAACTCATCTCTTCCTTTAAACGATCGATAATGCCTCCTTTATCCAGGGGGCGAAAATCTTCCACTACCGCTCATCTTCTCCATCTATATTTCCCACCCGCAGCTCACTCATCCCAATCTTCTGCCTCTTGGTGGGTATCGTCAGCTTAATCGTCGGAATCTTGCGAGCCCCATCCATGGGAACATTTGCGCTCCTCGTGAACCCAGATCCGTCTCCGTCGTCTGCGAGCGCGGAGATTCTGCAACCAGCGGCGGCGACGACAACGTTGAGGATGCTAATCGGCACAAGGTTATGGGCTTCGTTGGTATCATTACTGGGTTTGGTTCGGTTGGTCGCCGCCGAGCGCTCAGGCAGACATGGTTTCCGTCGGATAGGCAATGGCTTGAAAGGTATTTTGCCCTCTTTTCTATTGGTTAGTTTTTTTTTGTTTTTTTATTGCTGCAGTTCGTTGAAATTTGTGTGTAGTTTGCTTTGATGAATTACTTTGGGACTGAGCAAGTGTGAATTGAATTGATGTTGGTGTTTTTGTGGAAGTTTTTGGATTCGAGTAGCTTGAGTTTTTGCTATGGCATTTGAATAAGGAGGAGATAATGGCAAGTGAATGATGTAAATGGGAGATTACAAATATGAATGATCAACTGATCAGTATCAAATCCATTTTAAGATGTATCTTATCACTGGTAGATACATGAGTGTTGTTTTTCATGATGCTATTAATAATTATTGTTCCCATCACTTTCTTCAAGCTAAAAAAATAGAAAATAAGAATAGCTATGATTCCCCCCCCCCCGATGAGCTAAGACAGGTTGGAATATATACCAATAGGAATGATCACTGCATCCAAGCCACCACAAAGCATCATGTCCTGTTTCAGCAAAATTTGGGAAAGGGATTGTGAGAGGTTGAGTTAAACTTGCAATTAAATTGAGTATTAAGGGTTTAGTAAGTGATTATTTTTTATGAAGAGAATGAATCTTTTTATCGGTCAAATCTTGATTTGTTGATCTGTCAAGAGCAATAGGTGACACTTTTTTTTTCCATTTTGGTTTTGAGTTTTAGAATATTTATCTTCCTGAACTGTTCTTTCCTGCAGTGACCGCTTTCCTGTCCTATTCCTTTCCTAGTTGCCTCTAGAGGATGGAAAGTTTGTCGGTGACTCAGATGCAGGTGAATCCTGGAGCTTATTTGGAGGCTATGCTGCTATTCCCAAGGATTCTCCTTCCTTTTTTCAGCGAAAGCAAGACCCAACATCCATCTGGTAATTGATTTTCACTTGAGGAGCCTTACTTGTGATACTTGATTTCATTCGATATTCGTAAGAGACTGTGCCTGAACAAGGATTTCGATTAGTAAGGCTATGTGCGTATGTGATAGTTCTTTTCGGTTTGTGTTTGTTCAATCCCCTTACAATAAATTCTCTTCTGCTTCCTTCTTGAACTGTACATTTGAACTTTTGGTATGGATAGGATAACACTCCAGAGTGAATTCAGTGAAGTTATGGCTGATTCATTGCACAGACAATTGCTTAGTAGTGGCAAGTGCTATATGTTGGAATGTGAGTCGGAGGTATATGTTTGGATGGGAAGAGGTACCTCTAAGTCAGAACGGAAGAAGGCGATCTCAACCATCGAAGTTAGTAGCTCCTAGCTTATTGACTATTTGCTCAGATATCTTAACTGTGGAAGTTAGTAGCTCATAGCTTATTGACTACTTGCTCAGATATCTTCCTACTTCAGTTAATGAAAATATATTTTTTTTTAGGGGAATAAGCTCAAAATTTGGCATCATTCATCTTTCCTTTTTTGTCGTGTCTAAGATACAATTTCTTAGTCTTTTTGCATTCCTTCTGTCGAGTACTTTTTTCCAGGATTTCCTCAGATCTCAGGACAGGTCAGATGTAAGTCATTTAACAAAAGAAGGCCAAAAGAAAGTAGCTGGTATATCACTGAAATGAAATGAAAACCGGAAAGAGATTATGTAATTAAATTCGTATTCTGTTATATGATTTTGCAGCAATATTTAAGCAGAAAGGCTATGTTGTGAAGGAGATTCCTTAAGAAGAATGCAGTCCGTCCATAGATTGTAGTGGCACAGTGAAAGTAACTTCTATATCCCAAGGGATCCAAATGGCCTTTATTCTTAGAGTTCCTTCACTTATATGTTAAGACATCGGTTTTTATGTGTTAGGTTTTGTTGGTCATCGGCCTTTATTGGTTTGGTGTAGTGGGGACTTCCATATCATACAATATACATATCCAGGTTCTGAATAAAATGAGCAAATATCTTACACCTGGATTGGTCGTGCGATTGTAATGGTGGGTATTATAATGATATATTGAAAACTTTGTTGGATTTCCCTTAATAGCTTAACAAAGTGAAATGCTTTTGAGATGGAGGGCATCAATTTCAATATCCCAGCCTTGAATGTTAGAATTGTCTTTTTAGGTATGTTTATATTTGTTCATTTATTTTTCCCTACTATATTTGACAGGAAGATAGATTGGATGCTCTATCCCAGATGATTTTTATGGCCAACTCTATAAAAGGAGCTTTAGTTCTGGTGAGTTTTCTTATTCTAGTAGAGATTTTTCCTCTTGCTGTTTTGGCTAATCTAATTATAACCGTGTTACAGCTGCAAAATTTTGAGCGGTTGCTGCCAATCTCTTGCAATTTGTTTCCAATGCTAATTCAGCTTCTGTGTTACTGTTTTTAAGGCTCAAATCATGGAGGGCAAGGATCCAGATCCGTTTTTCTGGATTATGCAAAGATTAATCATTTTTAAGGTTTGTATTCGTAAGACAATGTTTTAGAGATTTTGTATGCTCGGATTTTGCTTTATGCTTTGTCATCATTTTACATTTAGTATAGGGAGGTACGAGTGAAAGGTACAAAAGCTGTATTGCTGAAAATGGCATTCAAGACCAAACTTATAATGGCATCAAGACGACTCTTTTCCGTGTCTAGGGAACTAGTCTAGATAACATGCAAGCCATTGAAGTTGATCCAGTAAGATATTTTATAGTGCTATCGTTTTCTCCGTTTGGTTCTTGTCTACTTTGATTTTGACAAGAATTATCCACTTTAAGGTTTTAAGTGCCCTTAACTCGACTTATTGCTTCGTATTGCAAACTGAAAATATCATCTACATACGGATCAGGAATCTCACTTCTAGTAGAGATCATGATCTTCTTGACAGGATGCTTGAGTTGTTAAATGTATGTCATCAAAACACTTTACTCTTATCTTCTTAGTGACTCTTGATCTTTTTGTCTTCGACTTTTCACCACTTTTACCATTGCTATCTTTTGCAGCCGTCCTAGCTGTATGTGTCACTGAGGGAAGGTGGAGAGCCTGAGGACTTCTGGAAAGCCATTGGAGGCAAAGCAGAATACCCAACGGAAAAGGAATATAAGAGTTATATAGAAGATCCACGCTTGCTTTTGTGCCATACAATCACTAAAGGTCTTCAATTTCTATATAATGCATTTCTTTTTCCTTTTTTCCTCACTATATATTGTTCTAATTCTTTAATTTTGGTCTGATAATTCGCGCGGAGGTGACCTCAAGGTAAGTTCACACTTCTGCTTGTGTCTTTGGTTTGTTAAGCCTGTGAGGGTGCATCGGATGCACAAACCTGATGGATTGAATCTGTGTTCGGATGTTCCATAATTTTTAGGTGAAAGAGAGATTCAACATTGGACAGGACGATTTAACCACAGAAGACATCTTTATATTGGACTGCCACACAGAAGTTTTCGTCTGGATAGGAAGCCATTCAAATGTTCTATTGAATGATTTTGCCTGCATTGGCATTTTTCAAGTGTGATTTTGTACTCTTTCAAGGATGACTTATCACTGATACCAAAATGAATTGGAGGTACTTAATCACTGAACTCACAGCATTCTGTGATCATCCAACGACGCATAACCACTTTCTAACAGTCATTTGTGTATTTTTTTTCATCTTATTCGCATGCTGTTTCTAGAAATATCTAGAGGTTGATCTTTTGGCTCAAGGGCAATCTTCGGAAACTCCTCTTTATATTGTTACAGAAGGGCATGAATCAGAGTTCTTCACTCGATATTTTGCCTGCAACTCCTTGAAAACGAAGGTAATGAAGCTTTCTAATAGTTCCACATATTGGTATAAAGTCTGAATATTTGGATTTCATCTTGACAGATTCATGGTAACTCTTTCGAAAGAAAGCTTGCTCTTCTTAAGGGAGAAAAGGACAAAATGGAAGTAAGCAGTTGATCCATAAATGTAACTTTAGCTTCATCCGTCGAGTTTCTCTTGAGATTTGTACGAGTATAACCTCTGTCCAGGGATTTCCAAGGAACTCATGGAGAGGATATCAATCCGGTCATACCCAAAATGGATCCAGGAGCAGATCTGTCAGTTCCACTGGGACACCACGAAGTATATCTCCAGCATCAAGTGTTTCCGAAAGGCCGTTTAGTAGGCGATTTTCCAGCATCAAGTGTTTCTAGCATCAAGTTTTACTAGATCAATTAGCTCACGTATAATAACTAATAGGTTTTCAAGTTATATTATATTTCCTCTTTTATGTTCTAAAAATGATTGGCTTGGCTATGTTTGGAAATATGGCAACACGAGTCTTGCGTATTGTTTTAAAATGATGTCATGATTAGCGTTCTCAAGTTTACTTTGATATCAAGGTTTTCAGTTTAATGAATCTATCAATTACATCCACATTTCTTTTGTGACTATCCTTTTTTCATCAATATTCTAATTTCGTGAGCATGTGCAACGGATTAAGATTATGGAAATAAGCCAATTTCTACAAGACAAACCCCCCAAAGAGAGAAAATTAACTTTACAGCAATAGACTACAAAGTCGAGAAGTAGGCGAAAGTATTCTCTTCATCTCCCTCCTGATTTTAGTTTATACATTGATGAGGTTATTTAAGTTCAGTTTATTTAATGTTTTGGTTTTTGTTTAATCCATGTTCAATTTGATCAAGTTATATATATATATATAGGCAAGAGTTTTAGTGAAACGAATAATACGGTGTAACGGTGAAACGAATGAATATTATGTCATATTCATATGAATATGACATAATGTTAATATGAATATGTGAATATTATAGTGTATCAATATGAATATGGTGTTATTCATGTTATGTTATTTGAATATAAATAATATCATATTCATATACCCATATTTACATCATATTCATAATCACACAACATAATTTTTATATTTTTATATTCATATAAAATAATATTCATTCGTTTCACCGTTACACCGTATTATTCGTTTCATTAGAACCCTTCCCTATATATATATATATCAACAACTAGTATGTATGTATGAATAAACCATGAATTGAAACGCTTGGATGGGTACAAACCGCTCGAGGATATAATGAATGAAAGTTATATGAAAGAAGTGATAGAGACAAGATGGGGAACCAATAGTAAAGTGAAGAAATCTAGAGATTGTGAAAAACAAAGAGTAAAAATTGGCAAGCAATACTAAAGAGCACAGCAAAAATAGCCTGTTGATGAAGAGTAATCATCTTTAATTGGTTTTCTTCCAGATTGTGGTTGGGAGCAGTGATAGTGCAGCCGGTAGAAGAGGTACATGGAGAGCATAGGAAAGCCATGGATATTGAGTTGTTGTTTCCTTGCTGCCCACCTCTGTAAATCGGCCTTCCAATTACATGCTTATACTGCCCACCGGACCATCCCTGCATGCCAGGAACACCATTTATTACTACTCTCTCCTTTGCTGCCCATCGGACAAATTACATTTCTCTTTTTTTTAAAAAAAAAATAATGAAGAATTGATCTAGAATGACCCAATTTGCATCTCTTTTTTGAAGAATATTGATATTCAGATTTGTTAAAATAATTCGTTTGTCAATTTACTCTTTAACATATATATATATATATAACACAATGACCAATCAAAAAAATTAAGATGAAAATTCAATTTACCCATTTAATAAGAAGGAACCCATCTTAAACCCATAAAACGTAACTCAACTGGCGACACATTAATACACTTTCATGTAGTACAATATTTAAATTCGATCACGTACATGATCGACTATTTATATATATAAGGTATATTCACTCTTATTTATCAATCTACCGTGTAACGTACTGTTAAATTTTCGGTGACACCTATGACACAATAAACAAAGTTTTAATTAACGATGACATTAATTGTTATTAACATGAAAAATAAACATTCCTTGTAAAAAAAATCAAGAAGACAACTCAAAAAGGTAATTTAACAGTATACCGGGACTGGGCCCGGCCCATTGCTAGCTACAAAGCCACTTTGAAAAGAGGAGTTTGATGATCGATGATTGTGCTTGACAACTCGAGGCTTCATCTTTTCGAAAAAGTATACACAAAAATTATAAGAAATGTTTTTAAGAGTATATGGTAGAGAGATATTTTTAACTCTTTATATGAGAAAAACATCTTTTTAACTCTGTATATGTTGTCAATAATAATATATGGTAGAGAGATATTTTTGCAGGGGATTTGTGGTGGATATGGAAATGACATAATGATCAAATCTTCAACAAGCAAGATTGAGATGGATAATAAAAAAAGCTAGATTGTCTCACAAGCCAAAGACTATAAACTTAGTTGGATCAAGCATATGTGAAGCCAACATATGACATAAAGAGGAAAGAAGTGAAGAATTCTTGGGAAAAGTCGATAGATGGGTATGAAGATTAATATTGATGGCATCGTTCAGTGAGATAGGCATGATACCACTGCCATAGTCAATTTGAAACATTGGCAAGTGACTGGTTTTGTCATGAACATTGCCGTTTCTACGGTCCTAACCAAGACCAAGCTTTGGGAAGTGTTACTAGGGTTCAAACTCGCTTGGAATGGGGTAGAGGCATAAGATCCTTAAAATGGATTCACACCTTGTAGTAACCATTCTAGGAAAGAAGATAATTAGATGTCATTCACTTATCAAAGCTTCTTAAAACCAGTATCGACATGTGTTTTTCATGACAAATTGTGTTGTGATTCACTTTGCTATCTTAAATAGCTTACTCTTGTAACATTGGTTTGAATTTAATGCTTGACCCACCAGAGGGTGCTTTAATTTTCTTACAAGATAATATTAAGGGTGAGGCTTGTGGAAAATCGAAATCGAGCAAGAGCTCATACAAGAACAGCTATGGCGGGAAAAAAAAACAAAAAATGAAAGAGAGAGAGAGATGGAGAGAACAGATTTTTGTTACTGAATGAATTAATGGGTTTAGTACAACTCTGAGCTATTTATATACAATGATGAACTAACTAACTAACTACAACTTGACTATATCCAACATCCCTCCACAAGCGTAAGACGAAGAAATCGACTAAGCTTGGACAATTGTGAACCCAATAGTCGACTGAGCTGACTGAGCTTGAACAGATATGCAGAGCTTGAACAGAGATGCACCCAACATCCCTCCTCACCCTGGAGAGGGGGAAAGTAATTGCAATTTAGGCAGAAGCTGATGATGACGAGGACCATAGAGCGATTTAGTGAGGATGTCTGCAAGTTGATCATTAGTTGGTACATACGACAAGCTGATTAATCCTTCATGTAATTTGTGATGAACAAGATGACAATCTAAATCGATGTGCTTCGTGCGTTCATAGAATACTGGATTTCGAGCAATGTGAATGGCCGCTTGGTTATCACACTTGACATGAATTGGAATGACCCCATTAACGTTAAGCTCATGAAGTAAACGAGAAAGCCAGGCTAACTCTGTGGTGATTCTTCGAAGAGAAAAATACTCTGCTTCGGCAAAAGATAAGGAAACAATGGATTGTTTCTTTGACTTCCGGGCAATGGGACAGCCTCCAAAAGTGATGAAATAACCACAAAATGAGCGACGAGTATGAGGGCAAGCAGCCCAGTCGGCATCACAGTAACCTTGAATATCTGTGTCAAATGAAGAATTGAGGAAAAGACCCAGATCAGGCTTGCCTTTGAGATACCTTAAGGTATGCATAGCAGCTTTGAGATGATCCTCAGTGGGTTGTTGCATAAACTGGCTTAAGAACTGAACTGTGAATGCTAAATCAAGACGAGTATGAACAAGAAAATTGAGCTTCCCAACAAGCTTTCGATAGACAGTAGCATCAAGGAGCTTAGGAGCTTTAGATTCATGAAGTTTCAGACCAACCTCAAGAGGTGTTGTGACAGGTGACAGAGAATCACAATGAAATTCCTCAAGTAGTTGAAGAAGAAATTTATTTTGGCTTAAAACCAAGCCTTGCTGAACTTTGATAAACTCGATGCCAATGAAGTAATGAAGCTTTCCTAGGTCTTTGATTCGAAATTGATCATCCAAATGCTAGAAAAACCACAAGATCTCCATGCTTCTTAGAGAAAAGGGAATGATCATTCTGTGAATGCACATACCCCTAGGAATATAAGCACTGAGAGAGTTTGGCAAACCACTGTTGTGAGGCTTGCTTTAAGCCATACAATGATTTATTGAGCTTGCAAACCATAGAAGGCTCAGGGAGTGCCAAACCTTGTGGTGGAATCATGTAAAATTCCTCATGTAAGTCCCCATGTAAAAAGGCATTATTGACATCCAATTGTTCAATAACCCAACTCCTCTTCAATGCAACAGAAACAAGAGTCCTAACTATTGTCATTTTCACAACTAGAGAGAAGGTCTCAGTATAGTCAACTCCAGCCTTTTGAGTGAAACCTCTGATCACCAACCTTGCCTTGTGTCTGTCAATGGTGCCATCTGCTCTTAAATTCAATTTGAAAACCCACTTGCAAGTTGCAACTGATAGGTTTCTTGCCAGGAGGTAAACAGACAAGGTCGCAAGTCCTGTTGAGATCCAAAGCTGCAAACTCCTTATCCATTGCTTCTTGCCAAGCTGGATGCTTAGCTGCATCAGAATAAGAAGTAGGTTCCTTTGCAACAATGAGGTTAGCAAAAAATTAATGATCTGTCAAAGACATAGAACTGCACAAATGGAAGGGGTGAAGGAAAAGCAGAGGTAATGGTGTGGGAACATGAAGATGAACAAGCATTCCCACAAATGTAATCTTGGAGATAGGTTGGTGCATGATGATTTCTGGTAGACCGACGATTTGAAACCAACTGTGGCTCAGGAAAAGAAGGAGCAGTGGTAGGTTGCTGGGAAATCTCCTCAAAAGGATCAGGTATAGGTGGATCAGAAATGGGAAAAGGTAAAGTAACCTCTGGAGGAGATTCAAGTAAACACATGCTCATAAAACACAACATCACAAGACACAAAAATTTGCTTAGTGTCAATGTTCAAAAGCTTGTAAGCTTTCTTGCCAAAGGGAAAGCCAAGGAAAATGCAGACTTGAGCTCTTGGTTGAAACTTATCTCTGCCTCTCTGTAAAGTGGATGCATAGAAGAGGCATCCAAAAGGTTTGATATGGTCATATGAAGGAGGTTTGGAAAATAAAGTTTCAAAAGGAGTGGAGCCTTGCAGCACTCTTGAAGTTGATCTGTTGACAAGGTAAGTGGCCATGAGAACACACTCTCCCCAGTATTTCAAAGGTAAGTTTGATTGGAAAACCAAGGCTCTTGAGGTTTCTAAAAGGTGTTTGTGTTTTCTCTCAACCACCCCATTTTGTTGTGGTGTATAAGGACAACTTGTTTGGTGAAGAATTCCTTGGGTTTTGAAATAGACAGATGCCTCATGGCTTGATCCCAACTCAAAAGCATTGTCAGTTTTGAATGTTTTTGGGGTGCATGCAAAATGAAGCTGAATCATTTTAACAAAGGCTTTCAAGAGAGGAAAAGCATTGCTTTTGACACTGAGAAGGTGTGTCCAAGTGCAACGAGAAAAGTCATCCACAATTGTCATAAAGTACTTGTAACTGTCATGTGGTGCAATATGGTAAGGTCCCCATAAATCAACATGCACCAATTCAAAGGGAAATTTAGAGGAAATTTGACTAGAAGGAAATGGTAATTTGTGTTATCTTGTTTTGTGACAAATATCACATGGATTGTGTACTTTCTTACAATCTGAAACTGCAGGATCAATGATAGAGACAAGTCTATTGAGTTTATTGAAAGGCATGTGACCAACTCTAATATGCCAAAGTGTAAAAGGATCAATCATACAAGCAAATGTTTTGCTAAAGGGGAAATGCAGTCATCTTTTGGTAAAGTAATCTGTAAAGATGAATTGGAGTCCATGAGCATGTCCATTTGCTTGTAATGCAGCGGGTACAGTCCACCCTGGTTACTACCAAGAGCCAGAGGCCTCTTCAGAGAAGGGCCCTGCAAGGTGCAAAGTGTGGGTGAGAAATCAATTGTGCACTGCAGCTGAGCTGTCAACTTACTAACAGATAGCAAGTTGAACTTGAAATCGGGAACAAACAACACATTGTGTATGATTAGATTAGGTAAAATCTTCACATAAACAAAGGAAGTAACTGTGATGCAAGAGGCATTTGGCAAGGTAATTTTGTGAGTAATTGAAAGAGAGGTTAAAGAAATGAAAAGGTGTCTTGTGGAGCACATATGGTCTGTTGCACCAGAATCTATTATCCATGTCAAATCATCAAAATTTGAACCACAAGATGCATTGAAACCATACTTCAAGTAACAAGTCATGATAGAGGATTCAATACTTGACATGGTGCAGCCTGCCATGGGAGAAGATGACTCAGCATCATTGGTGACATTTGCAGCAATCTTCTTCTTTGAAGATCCAGAAGAAGAAGATCCAAAGGAAGCAGAGGGATATCCAATAAGCTTGTAACAAAATTCCACTTTGTGTCCAGTTTTCTTGTAGTGAAAACAAACGTAAGCAGCCCTTCTTGATGGAATTATTCCCTCCTGCTTCGGTTTATGACCTTGAGAGGACATAGCCGACAAATCTGAGACAATCTGATGAGTGGATTTCATTTCCCTCTGTTTCTCTTCTTGGTTAATCATTGCATAAGCTTCAGCAACTGAAGGCATCGGATTCATCATCAAGATATTAGCTCGTACCCCTGTGTAACTGTCATTGAGAGCCATGAGCAACTAGATCAGCTTCTATTCTTCAACCTCCTTATGAATCATAGCGCTTGCAACACAAGAACAGACAACTAAGCTTTTCAAAGCTCGTTCTTCCTCCCATAGACGCTTGATCTTTGTGAAAAACATCATGAAACTGTCATTTCCTTGAGAGATATTGCAGAGTTCTTTTTAAACGGAAAAGTTTTGTGCAAGATTTGACTGCTCAAATCGTGTGCACAAATCGATCCAAATCTCAGAGGCAAGAGGAATCTGAATAACACTTTCAGCAATCTCCTTGTTAAGTGCATTCAAAATCCAAGAAACAACCAGATCATTGCATCGATCCCAAATCCGACAACCAGATTCTTCATCTGTCGGCCGCTGCAATTCTCCGGTGACAAATCCGATCTAGTTTTTCGCTGATAATGCGATCAACATCGATCTCTTCCAGGAACTAAAATCGGAACTATCAAAGACTTTCGAAACCAAAGCCATCCCTGGATTGTCCGAAGGATGCATATAGAGGGGATTCTGGGAATCCATTGTCGACGATTGACCTCCGACGAGATCTGAGTTGAATTGAAGAGGATTCACCATGAAAACGAACAGAAAACTCAAGCGGAAGATGAAAGGGAGCATAGGTGCTCTGATACCATGTGGGAAATCAAAATCGAGCAAGAGCTCATACAAGAACAGCTATGGCGGGAAAAAACGGAAAATGAAAGAGAGAGTTGGAGAGAACGGATTTCTGTTACTGAATGAATTAATGGGTTTAGTACAACTTTGAGCTATTTATATACAATGATGGACTAACTAACTAACTACAACTTGACTATATCCAACAAGGCTATCCTTCGTATTGTAACTACTTAACTCAATTTTTAATTATTTATAAATCAATGAGAAGCGCACAAAACACTCTCTCTTGCCAACAACAACAACAAAAACTCTCCATTCTAAAATAGATGATTGCATAGACTTGGAAGGATAAATTTTGATCAATAATAGATGCTTTTTAGATTTTTAATTGTAATAATTTATATTGATTTGTATGTTGTTAACTTTTTAAAATATTTTTTATTGGTTAAAATAACTATTGGATATCAAAAAATATTAGTAAATTTTATGGAATATTTAATATAATATATCGTTTTTAGACATGTTAAAATCCGTATAATTTGATTAAAAAAATACGGAGTAAATAATTTATTTTTAACCAAGGAGCAAGGAGTTTAGGGAAATGGACATCTTTTAGTTTGATGGATGTATTTGGAAGATGTTTTTCACTAGTTTAAGGGACCACAATTTTGGAACCCAATGTAGGTAGATTCCAGTACAGTATACATCAAATCTGACCTTTTCCTTTAAGATTTCCATTTTGATCCCCTAAAAAAAGAAATCTGGAAACAAAAGCGAGAGAAAAAAAAAAGGTAACTAGAAATGAATTAACAGAATAATATGAGAATCACCTGAATTTGATCACCAGCGGTAACAACCAAAGAATTTGGAGCAGGGGTGAATGACACCCATCCCTTCTTGGAGTAGACATGGAACTCCGAGCAGCCTTCCCCGACGACGTGCAAGCTGAGTGCGTGCGGGTAATCTGATCCCCGGATCATCATCCTGATGACATCGCAACGGAACGAGCTGATGCACCTCTCAACGGGGATGTCCTTCGGGTGCCTGTAGATATGACACACCGAGCTCCATGAAAAGTCCTTCATCCCTTCCCCTCGAGCTGTTATGCTATGGGGATCATCTACCTTCTTCACGGCTTTTATGATGCCCCTCGAGACCTCCTCTATTGCTGATGAAACCCTCTCCATTCGCTCTCTGTAATAATGTAGAGACGTGTGAAGAGATCAAAGAGAGCGACTTAGTATATAAACTAGTGAGCTACTTTTTCTATCTAACCTGAAAATTGAATATCTGTCGGGCCAAATTTGTTCCATCTTCGATGTCAATCCAGAGTCATTGCACCATACAAACTCCTCAAACAAGCCCTCATCGATGTCGAATTCAATGTCGCCCTCATAGTAGTCATCCTCCCCTTCAGCAGGAAGAACCTCCTCGAATCCGAAACCCTGCATATGGTGAGAGGACCTCTCAACAGCCTTCTTGGTCGCTAGAGGCAGTTGGAAAATCCCATCCGCTGCACACACCGCAGCCTGCAGCGTATCCAGGGAGATGCCGTAATTGAGCAGCTGAAAGCAACCGGTGCTCTCGAGAGCATCCCTCGCCATCTTCAAGGCTTCCGGGCTCTGAAACGTGGTGAGGGAGTGGAAGTCCACGGCTGGGACCGCAATGTCTGAGGGGAGGAGCCGCGGGAAGAGGCGATCTGGGAGGACGAGGTCGGGGATGCGGAGGCTGTGGTGGAGGAAGTCCGTCAAGACGTCTTCGTTGGCGACAGATGACGTCCGCCTGCTGCCGGCTATCGGTGACGGGGGTGGAGCCCGGAAGTCTGCTGGATCCCGCAGTGTAGATTGGGGTGATGACGCCATGGATCGATCTAGCTAGCTAGGTAGCCTGTTTGTTTCAACTCATCCAAGGTCTCTATATATATAATACGAGTAGTAAATAAAGATTGGCCGTTCAAAATGATGGAGGGTGCTCCCCAAGGGATGCGGATGGCACAGACATTCATCATCATCATCATTCATCAATTGGGGCCAGAGTATGCTTTTTCTTCTTCTTCAATTCCATTCTTTCTTTCTTTCTTTTTTTCTTTTTTTCTTTTTTCATAATCACTTTACGTTTCTTTTTTCGAATTTTTTTCTTTTGCCATCTACCTCTCACTGCTTATTCATCCCAAAGCAACCCATCTAGGGAAAGGGTTTGAGTAAACCCACCCGTAAGAATTTGAGTAAATCCCGCAAGGGCTTGACGATATTCTCTTAAGTTAAATCTTGTTGGTGTTTTGTTCGAACAGCTTGCGGCTCTGCTTCCGATGTTTCTTGGAGGTCTTCTGCTTGGTTGGGGGTGCGGAGTCTGGAGTCGGGACTGGCTGGGGTCGTGGTGGTGCGCTCAGGGCATCTCCGTATCTAGGATTGAGTTTCCTTGGAGTTCGCCTGCACTACCCACAGGAGATAGAGTCCTGCTGTACCGCTGGCCCGCGGTGCCACTGTTCGGTGGTGCTTGGCTTCGTTCTTCGGCGACTTCCTCAACTTTCTTGGAGTTGGTCTTCTTGGATCGTCTTGTTGTAGGGTTTTTTCTGCTTGTTTCATTTCACTCGTTATTTGTATTTCTGTTTTTTAGGTTGTACGCTTAACGGTTCGCCGTCTGCCGACTTTGTCGGCCTTTCGATGAGTCAGGCCTATCTGACCTTCGAATTTTTACCTAATCAAAAAAAAAAAAGAAAAAAAGCAACCCATCTAGGAATAATATAATCCAGGGCTAAACTAGTAGGAAAAACACTTTTTTAGCTCGAGCATATCCTTTAATATAATCCGGTTATAAGAAAAATAGGATTAACACTTCATAGTGGCATAGTAATAGGTATAGAGACCGAACCTAAAATATATATCAAGGTTATTTGAGTTTGTTAGATTTTTCTTTTAAATATTTTAAAAGATATTAGAGGATGCATATGATTCATATCCCTGAGTTATTTGGTACATGATATAACCTGGATATTATATCTATGGGCTATTTTATCCATCAAAAGACCCGTGAAACTAAACTTTGTAGACCTAAGTTTATGAGATTCAAGTTATTTAGTCATTAGGCCAGAGAAACATTATATAGCCCGAAATATATGAGATTTGGGCTATTTGGTTCATCTTGAGGCCCAAAAAAAATAGATTATCTAGCCCGGAGTCAGGACATTTATGCTATTTTATCCATCATTATCACAAAAGATCGATTATATATTGCATGGATAAAAGTTTGGGCTATTTTTTTAAAATAATCGATTTATTTTCCTAATAATCCATCTGTTTTGTAATTAAACAACAAGCATGACTAAAATCAGAATGGAAACCCCAAAACCCAAATCCCAGAAAAAGAACGCGCTCAAGCACGCGCCTACCAAACCCTCCCCAAATCGACGCACCCTCGACCTTTCGAGTCCCAAATTGAATCAGTTCCCTTCTCAAACCCTAGATCCAAAAAATCGATCTGGAAAAGCTCTAAATCTCTACAGAAATCCTGTCACAAATGGACTCAGTTTCCATACTCGGTCTCGTCCCATAAAAAAAAAGGGATTTTGGTACTGGTTATGGAATTGCAAGCAGAAATCGTCCTTGCTCGGTCGGGGTTATTGTACCTTCGTGTCCTGGCCTCTCTGCTCTATCAAATCATCTCAAAGGGGCTCTCCTCTCTTCAGCGCCCCCGATCCGAAAGGAAACGCCAACCTTTCACACAGATCTGGCTACTTTCCTCGATTGGATGGGTCAAGTTTTCTGGGGCTTCTTCCTGGGTTTTCCTGTCGTTTGAAGCTTCGCCTTCATCATTGCCTTTACTGCCGACTGTACTTGAAGTGGTTTTGCTCTCTGGAGGAAAGGTATGTCTTGCTTTCCTCTAATCCTTGTCTAAATATCCAGATACTTTCCAGTTTCTGGGCAATACTTTTATTTCAAACCCTTAAATTGCTTTATAAATCCCTAATCAACACACAATTAAATGCACATCTACTACTCATCTTCCCCTCTTCGTCTGCTTCTCACCTAACTTCTCCTATTCTCTCTGTCTGGTCTGGTAGCAAAGTAAACCCCTTTGCTTTTATGGCAAACCAACAACCAAATGTTGGGAAGGAGAATCTCGCTGAGATTCCTCCAAACCCCATAAATACTCAACCCACTGGGAAGGGGACCTCTTCGGAGGTTCTTCCGAACCCCATTAAACAACACCAACCTAAACCTCCCTCCAAATCACTCAAGGGTGATAAGGGCAAAGGGAAACTAGATCTTACTTCCTTCTTTACTCAGTTACAAGATTATCAACCCAAGTATCGATTTGAAACCAAAGCTATTCTCTATGGTAGGGCCTTCGGGGCCCCTATAGAGTTTACAAAGATTGAAACAAAACTCACTAGTGAATGGAAAGGGCTCACTGGTGATATCCAGTTACTGGAACTACCAAACCAATGGTTCGAAATTCGCTTTTCAGACCCTAGGGATCTTCTTGGGGTCTGGGAGGCCAAGCCTTTCCATGTTTATGGTCAACTCATTGTGCTTCGACCATGGAAAAAATCCTTTGATCCACTTCAAGAGAATACTACCTCTCTTGATATGTGGATAAGGATAACCTCAATCCCAGAAATTTATAAAAAACCAGGAGCCCTCAAAACCATAATTGCACATAACCACTTTGGCACCTTCATAAGAGCTGATCCCACAGTTGCCCCCAATGCTAGATATGCTAGGGTCTGTGTCAATATTGACATGGCAAACAAAATCTCCATTACTATACTCATTCCAGTCAACCAAAAGGAAGTCTCTGCCCACATCATCTGGTTTGAGGAGTTTCCAGAGGGCTGAGGAAACTGTGGGGGGCAAGACCACCTGTTTACCCAATGCCCTTTCTTTGTTCCTAAACAAAAAAAAAAGGTTCAAGTCACAATCAAGAAACCCATCAACCAACTCCCACAATCTGACATTGCAAACCAAAATGCTACCTGGACCCTGATAGGGAAGAAATGAAGACCTTTGAAGCTCCCAAACCCAATTCAGGCTTTTAGCAACAAGCCCTATATATCAGGCAAGGGTGGTGTTTCCATTGCCTTTGAAGCTCCCTCCAACTTCTCATCTTCTTCAAGAGACTCCAAAACCAAATCTGATAACATTTCTGCTCATAATGTGACCACTGAGCCCCTGAAACATGACATCTTGCCTACTGATGCAGGAGTCAAGCTTGCTGATTCCCACCCCCCTGCTTCTGGTGTTGGTAGCCCAGCCCCTGTGGCTGCTGGCTTCAACACTGAGCTTGGGTGCCTGGTTGAATTGGCTCCTCCTGTGGTTCTGCCTTCTGATGAACACCCTATGATACCCACCAACCCAGAAACAGTGGCTGCACCCACCAACATGAAAACTGACCCCTCTAATGATGAAAATATGGAGACTGGCTTTCCCCTTCCTGACCCCTTGCACTTCTCTGAGATAGGGGCTGAGGTGGATTCTGAAATTCTCCATTGCTTATAGTTTGACCCTAATGATGAGAACATCATGGGGGAGGACTTTGTTATGGAGGATTACCTGGTGGATGATACCATGGTGGATGAAGAGTATGCTGACCCACAAGATGAGCTGCTCTCTGACCCCTCCTTTCACTCAATCCATTCTAACTCTACTGTCATGAAGCTCCTTTCCACCATGGATGTCCCACACAATGAAGTTTCCACCTCTGGCTCCTTCAAGAAGCGAGTCAATGGTGGTGAAGAAGACACTGCCAGCTCCAACCTGAAGAGGAGCAAGAACAACAAGTAATTCCTATGCAGATCAAGTTTTTGCCAAGCAATGGGGACTTTTGTCCTGTGTCTTATGATGCCTGCTACTGCCACCAGTTACCCTCTAAATCACCTCTTCACAATATCTATTTCCTCACTTCTTGGCAAAATCTTGCTTACAATTGTAATATTATGTTTTATCACCTAGTATGGTTTGTCTTCAAGTTTAAATATGTAAGAACCAGGTATCAGTCTGTTAGCACCATGTATTCACTTGCAGCAAGTGGCCTCTTTTGTTGTAAGATATCTGCCACTTTGACTCTATGTAATCTTTATCCTTCAATGGTTATGCATCCTTGTTGTAACTCACTGTCTTCAGTAACCTGCTGCCATTCCTATCTCCATATTCTACCCCATGAAGAAGTAGGTATAACAAGTAAAATATACATACTAAGGAACTTAAGGTTAATTAATCACCTCCTTTTTGTTTACCCTCTATTAAAAAAAAGAGACTCATTCTCTCATGGAACCTACAACTGCACTAATCAGTCCCAATCTTCTTACACAACTGTTATATTAATGACAAGAACATTTGATCACAAGTTTCTAAGCAAAATTATCTTCTCACAATATTTGGACACCGCTATTATTCAGTTCTGCACTAAATCTTACACGACTTGTAGTATTGTTTATAAGTACACTAATATTGCTCAAGGGACTTTCCCCCTTGAGCAATGGAACCATCTTTTTCTGTTACAGGACCATCAACAAGATACCCCCCCCCCATTGGAAGGAAATCATAGGAAGGCACATTGGAGTACTAACAAAGGAATCTACAAATCAAGATTGGGGAGCACCTTGATGGGTATAAGCACACAACTCCGACAGATCAACTGCACCCACTCACACCATTGCTACAAAGGAATGACAGGCTCTCTAGCTTACCACTACATCTATGGTAACATTCTTCAATGTCTTCATATTAATATTAATACAATTAACTGCCAAATTCGTACACTCCCAAATACTTTATTACAAATATCAACACACTCAACTCTTCATCCTCCCAGATACAACTGGATTGGTACATCTCCACAATATAACAAGGATGGCTATGAGCTTGCTCCAAAGTCACTTACTCTGTTAGACTCTCTCCCTAGTTGGGATCTTTGCCGAGGCTTCTTTACTACTATAATAAATGTTTCCCTTCCAATGTAGAATTCCAATATATTATGTAAACTAAACTGGACTGTTAAAAACACTATATCTCATGATTATTCTAGGGTTTGTTTAACCCTTTCTATGCTTCTGCCGGTGGAACTCGGTTATTTTGACTGCTATATGTATTATTTATCATGTTCCAAATTGCCACCACATTCTCATATATCCAAAGCACTTAAAACAATATATGACCCCAACAAGATCGTTCCCAGGAATTCTATAAACACTACTTCTATTCGTGTTTATGAATTAACATTTCGTAACCCAGATAGTTACCTAGATAAGCTAAACAACCCCTGCAACCACATAAACTATCTAAACTATCCCCGGACCATAAAACACATTCCTATATTGGGGCGCCACTCTTATAAAGAGATAACACAACAAGCAAAAAAGCGGATCAAAATTCTGAATGCTCACATTATCCCAATATTAAAAACCTCATGTTTAACCATTGGAAAAAAAATCCTTCTTATAATGAGGTTTAGTTATTGGAATATTAGGGGTTTAAATAGGAAGAACGTCTGGACTCACATTGAATCTACAACCAGAACAAATCATATTAATATACTCATGCTTGCGGAAACTAAACTATAAAATCCTCCTCCAGATTTTTGCTGGAAGAAACCTGGGTTTGACCGCATTCACTTCCGCCCTTCTTTGGGCCTCTCTGGGGGCCTTTGCTTGCTCTGGAAAGACGCTCAACTTTGCAATGAATCCTTCGAAGTCACAACCTCGGATGACAGAATAATACATGCAGTATATAAAAACCACAACACTAGCTTAACAATACAAGTGTTATTTGTATATGCACCCCCTCATGAAAGCGATAAAGATGCTTTCTGGCTCTCACTTTCAAATACTATACAGACCATCAGAGAACCGTTAATAGTAATTGGTGACTTGAATGAGATTCGGGAAGAAAGTGACAAACTTGGAGGAATTCATCCGAACATAAACAGATTTAGGAGAATAAATGACCTTATTCTTTCTCATAATCTGGTTGATACTCCAACACATGGAAACAAATTTACATGGAGGAAAAGACAACAAGGACCAAATAATATTTTTGAGAAATTAGATAGAGCCTTGGTCAGCCATAATCTACTCCAGAAATTTCCCAATCTTCACACAAGAAACCATGCTTTCTTGAAATCTGACCATACACAAATCACGCTTGACCTAATGGACAACCAAAAGCCAAAGATGCAACCTTTCAAATTTGAAATGGCTTGGACAACCAGACCAAATTATGAAAATCCCATACGAAGTGCCTGGCGCTTTGACGCTCCAGGATCACATATGTACAAACTAACAAAAAAGCTTCAAGAGGTTAAAAAGAAAAGCAAAATTTGGTGTAAGACTACCGTGGGCAATATTTTTAGGCAAATAGACCAGGTAGAAAATAAACTACAAGATCTTCAAACAAAATTGTATGAACAATATGATAGTAACACAGACGATAAAATTAAAAGACTCACCGTGAAACATGCCACCCTATTAAACTACCAACAAAAATACTGGGGTCAACGAGCCAAACTAAATCATATTAAATCTATTGATACCAATACGAAATATTTCCATAAAGTAGCTACGGGGCGTAGAAACAGAAACATAATAAAACAATTGCAGTCAGTGGATGGGATAACTATAAGCATAGAAAAGGACATTAGAGAAATGATTAGAAAAGACTTCGCAAAACGCTACTCTAAACAGTCAACACAACTACAACCAAACTATCTACTAAACAACATTACAAATGAAATCACAGATGAGGAAAACAATTGGCTAACCCGACAAGTAACGAACTCTGAAATAAAGAATGCCCTATTCGGCCTAGCAAATGACAAATCTCCTGGTCCCGATGGCTTCCCTGCTGGGTTTTTCAAGAAATTCTGGCATATTGTGGAACCCTCGGTCATAAAGGCAGTTAAAAGTTTCTTCCTCAGTGGGAAAATTTTGAGACAAACAAACCATACTTTTATTGCTCTTATACCAAAATGTGACAACCCAACAACAACATCACAATATCGACCTATTAGCCTATGTTCAACCACGTACAAAATTAAATCCAAAATCTTGGTTGGAAGACTAAAAAAAATCATTCCTAAAATAATTAACCCTCTACAAAGTGCATTTACGTCTGGAAGAGCCATCCAAGACAACATCCTAATAGCAAATGAAATTTTTCATTCATTCAATAACAAGAAAGGATCTGGAGGATGGATGGCGGTAAAACTGGACATGGAAAAGGCCTTCGACCTGGTGGACTGGGATTTCCTACTCATGACCCTACAAAAATTTGGGTTTTCCTACAAGTTCTCTAAATGGATTAGGGAATGCATAACAACTGTCACATACTCGGTCCTAGTTAACAATGAACCAACAGATCTGATTCTACCGCAGAGAGGGTTGCGGCAAGGAGACCCGTTATCTCCTTTCCTTTTTCTCATTATCTCTGAAGTCCTTGGTCGAGGACTTCAACATGCATCCATGCACCCAAAAAGTCATGTAGGAATTAAGATTACCCGTGGTGGTGGGAAAATTCCTTTTTTTGCCTTTGCTGATGACATTGTCATCTTTGCATCTGCAACAATGACATCTTGTAACCAAATAAATAAAATACTACACGACTATTCGTCCATTTCAGGATAGAGAATAAATAGACATAAATCTCAATTTCAAACATCAAGAAATGTTACATCATCACAAAAGGATCTCATCCGTGGCGAGCTAGGGATTAACTACACAACGAATCTTGGAACCTATCTAGGATGCCCTATCATCGGTGGACGAACAACTACTGCGGACTTTAAAGAGCTTCTGAATATGACCAAAAATCAACTTCACCGTTGGAAAGCCAACTGCCTCTCACAAGCAGGACGTTGTACCTTAATAAGAACAACCTTATTATCCAAACCATTACACTGGATGCAATGTTTCTTATTACCAAAAACAATACATTCACAACTAGACAAAATAAATCGGAACTTCCTTTGGAATAAAGGGCCTAAACATAAACCACTGATTGGTTGGTATGAGGTTTGCAAATCCAAACGAAATGGGGGCTTAGGACTGCGACAATCGGAAGACATGAACCAAGCCCTACAGCTCAAACTACTTTGGAAAATTCTAGCTGAACCAAACAATCCATGGGTAAGATTAATCACAGAAAAATATCTAAAAGACCAACATATATTAACATATAAGAAAAAAGGAACCTCTTCCTGGCAATGGTCCCAACTAACAAAACTTATCCCACTTTTCAAAGAAGGGATTTGCTGGTCAATCGGTAACGGGGAAAGTATAAACTTCTGGTTGGATCAATGGATCGGTGATGGCCCGCTTATCTCTAAAGCATCACATGTACAAGAACTTGACACTCAAATCAAAGTTAACCAGTTTATACAAAACGGTAAAACCTGGGATATACAGAAATTACACAGCACTCTGCAAAGGTACTTACCAGATAACACCATCCAAAGTATAAGCTCCATGCCGATACCAAGACATATACACACAGATAGACTATACTGGAAATGGAGTAGGAATGGGTGGTTCTCCACTCACTCGGCAATTGATATGATAAACAACATGAAGCAACACCGGAAATCTGAAATGAGATGGATCTGGGAACTTGATATTCCCCCTAAAATTAAACATTTTCTCTGGAGGATCACCAAAAATGGAATACCAACAGCAACTAAACTGACAACATATCGAATCGGTATCCCAACTGACTGCCCTAGGTGTGATTCTACTTACGAAGACTTAAAACATCTATTATGGAGCTGCCCAATCACACGAGAAGTAATAATCTCAATGGACCCATTAATATATACAAAATTAAACAATCTCTTCAGAAGTGACCTTCAAATAAACCAAATAATCAGCGACATAAAGGACACTATCGGATTGCTTCAGTTTTCTAAACTTGCAGTTATTTGGTGGGGACTGTGGTACTTTAGAAATAAGAAACTCTTTCAACAACAGAGGCTGGATATTAGGTGCATAGTCTCTTTTATCAAGGAACAAATAACCACGTGGAAAGCCATTAATCAATTGATGAATTAAACAATCCCACACAACCGACCCAACACCAACAACCAAAAGTAAACAACAAAAGGCGCGAAAAATGGAAACCCCCGATTCATGGAACGTATAAACTAAATTTTGATGGAGCCCTCTCTGTTGATGGTGTTAGCTCCTATGGATTCATAATCCGTGACCATTCAGGCACTCCGGTCTTCTACGCCGCTGGTCCCTGCCCCATTCGCTCTGTTGCTGGATCTGAATGTTTAGGTGCCTGGTTTGGGATTAGTGCTGCAATAGACCTTAACGTAACTAAACTAGAAATAGAAGGTGATAACCTAACCTTAATAAACAGCCTTAAAGGAATTGGGTTACCCTCCGGAGACTCCGAAATGATTGTCTCGGACAGTCTAGTCTCTCTGGGTCACTTTGACAACATTGTTATTCGTCACGTCTTTCGGGAGGCAAATCAGGCTGCGGACCGCCTATCGCATCTTAATTTCGCCTACCATAGTTCGACTGATCCTGACGATTTTTTGCTTCGCAATCTCATCCGCAAGGATGCTCTTGGGCTTTAGGGTCTCCCCTAAATCCAAATTCTTTTCGGTTCAAAAAAAAAAAAAGCACCTAGCAAACCACATTCAACCACGTAGCAAATCACCTTTACTGATCAAATTAGAAAGAGGAAAAAAAACAGAAAACCTTACTAATTATAGATTTTTTAAAAGACTTTATAAATTTGTCCTTCATGGTATGAATTGGATATCTTTATGCTTACAAAAAAGATGGGGCGGTCTGTATTATATTTGTCTTGACAATACACAATGAAAGGTAAAGATTGATAAATTTTTATCTCCTTTTCTGACCCTGTTTTCCAGAAAAGCAACTTATTAATATGATCCATTAGAAGTACCTACAAGAAACTTGGATACTTGAGCATAAGAATAGAGGAGCATAGACAACACAAGAAATATAAAAAGAGGCATGTGGGCGCTCTAGAAAAGTCACAAGCTAATAAATGAAAAATTAGAAATGATACATATCGATCAAAGAATTATAGTGATAAGACATTAAAACAAGCAAAGAAACATAAAAATAGCGATTCATTTTGTATACGCCCCTCTATAAGAACCTAATAAGCATGTGTTTTGGCACATATACAACAACACATCCAAAGCATGGACTTCCCATTTTTTTATTATGGGAGACCTAAAACGAAATCCAAAGATAGCTCAGAAAAAATAAAAGGTGGGGTGGAGCCCAATCCAAATAAATACGGGAACTTGATTAACTTCAAAAGTATCTGCAATTTACATGAAATGCCCTCAAATGGACTTAGTTGGTACTCATACATTGTAATAAAAAAAATCATGCATTTACTTCTTCAGGTCAATACTATTGTGATAGAATTAGACAACCAAGAACAATACAAAAATCAACCATTTAAATTCGAAAAAATGTGGTTAGAAAGAGAAGATTAAAAAATCTTAGACAAACAAGTATGGAAAACAGAATATTCAGAATCACAAATGTTTAATCTAGTCAAAAAGACAAAAAATTTGTAAAGGAAAACAAAAGAGTGGAATAAGAAAGGAAATATCTTCAGACAATTAAAAGAAATAGATGACCAACACTAATCATAATGCAGACAAATAGACGGCCAAACCAATCAAGGGAATACATGTTGAAACAAAATAGACTAATTCAAAAAAGGAAAGCATTCTAAACTACCATAAACAATATTGGAGCCAAATGGTGAAAACAAAACATTTAAAGCTATCAAACACAAACTCGGATGTGAGGGCAGGCCTAGCAGTGGACGTAGCTCCTCTCAACAGACAGAGCTTCCTGTCTCTCAGCACCAACAACCGCCTCCTCAACACCATGCTTATGTTGTTGGGGCTCCTCCATATGCAATTATTGACCCCAATTGGTACTTTGAATCATGTGCCACTAATCATGTTACCTCTGATTTTGGTAACCTTTTTGCCCACTCCGACTACACTAGCAATGAAGGTTTGCAAGTAGGCAATGGTATGTCCCTTCCTATTACTTATTTGAGCTCATTATCTTTACCTACCTACTCCAACCCAGTTCGGTCGCACAATATTCTTTTTATCTCTCAAATTCAAAAAAAAACCTTCTTAGTGTCTTTCAGTTAACAAAAGATAATAATGTCTGCATATTGTTTTATCCTTCTGTTTTCTATGTGATGGATACGCAGGGATGCACCCTCCTCAAATGAATCGCTAAGAATGGGTTTTACCACCTTCAATCGCCCAACCCCCTACGCCCTCCACCCAAAGTCTTCCTTGGCGAAAAAAAAGCACTCTTTGTACATGGCATAAGCATCTTGGTCATCCCCATGAGTCAATTTTCAAGCGTCTAGTTTCTAGGTTTAATTTACTAGTTTTATTAAATAATCTCAAAACTGTTTGTGAGTCTTGTCTGCTTGGGAAGAGTCATCGATTCCCTCTCAACAGTTCACATGTGTCTAGTCAGTCTCCTTTTGATTTGGTATACTTTGACGTTTGGGGTCTTGCCCCCGTTTCATCACTTAATAGCAATTTCTATTTCTTAATTTTTGTGGATGATCATACCAAATTTAACTGGATATATTTTCTGACTCACAAATCTTAGGTTTTTCAACATGTTCAATTATTTCATAAGATGGTTGACACTCAATTCTCTGTCAAAATCAAACAATTTCAATCAAACTGGGAAGGAGAGTATCGCAATGTTTCTACCTTTCTCCAGCATTAGGGTATCATCCATAGAGTCTCCTGCCCCCATATCCAGGCACAAAATGGGGTTATCGAATTTTGTCACGAGACCATTGTTGAGAAAGGTATCGTAATGCTTTGTCATGCCAAGTTACCACAATAGTTTTTGGAACATTCTTTTCTCACATCTGTTTACCTTTACAACAAGACTCTCACCCTCATCTTACACTAAAAATCTCCCTTTGAGGTCCTCTATGGTAAAACCTCCATTGAGCTTTACAAGGCGCGTTTGGTCACCAAGGGATTCAATCAAGAGAAAGGTGTTGACTACTTTGACACTTTCAATCCGGTGATCAAACCTACCACCATCAAGATTGTGATTTCGCTCGCCCTGCAACATTTTTGACCCTCTAGCAGGTTGATATTAATAATGCTTTTATGAATGGCGACTTATCTAAGCATGTCTATATGGCACAATCCCCGGGCTTTTTCGATCCATCTTGCCCCATGATGTGTGCTTATTGCAAAAGGCTCTTTATGGACTCAAGCTAGCACCTCATGCTTGTTTCACCAAGCTTAGCCAGTTTCTCTTGCGCCATGGTTTTCGTCCCTACAAGTCTTACACTTCGCTTTTTGTCAGACGTCGGGCTCATTTAGTTCTATATACTATTTTAGTTTATGTTGATGATCTCATTATTAGTGGGTCTGTATCTGTAGAGATTGATAGGTTCATTGCTCTTCTCAACTACACCTTCTCTTTGTGAGATTTAGGTGATCTTCATTAATTTTTAGGCATTGAGATGCTTCGTGTCCCAAACCAGATTGTTTTATCTCAGCAGAAGTACATTCGTGACCTCTTAATGAGAAGCAAAATGCATGATGCATGTCCTATTTCTTCTCCAGGTCAGCCGACCTCTCGCCCGGTTCGAGATAGAGATTATCTACCTGATCCTCACCTCTACATAAGCATTGTTGGGGCCTTGCAGTATGCTACCATCACTCGGCCAGAGATCTCTTAATTATTTCGTCAATAGGAAGTGTCAGTTTATGCACACCCCCACTGAAATTCATTGGTCGGCGGTCAAACGGATCCTTTGATACTTGAAGGGCACCCTCTCCGCTACCCTTGTGTTTCGTCCTCTCACTAATGGTCGTCTCGTGGCCTACTTTGACGCTGGTTAGGCTTCTAATGGCGATGATTATCGTTCTCAGCATGGATTCGCCATTTACTATGAGGGGAATCTTAAGACCTGGGCCTCCAAGAAAGAGAAAGTTGTTGCCAAGTCCAACTCTGAGGTTGAATACATGGCGATCGCCTTCACTGCCGCTGAGCTCATATGGATTCAACAGTTACTCCTTGAGATGTCGGCACTTCTAGTTCAGCCTCCCATCATCTTGTGTGATAACTTGAGCTCCACCTTTGTCTGCCAATCCAGTTTTTCACCAGCGGTCCAAGCACATTAAGATTGATTATTATTTTGTTCGAGAGAAAGTTGGCGATGGCTCCTTAATTGTCCGTCATGTTCATGGTCAAGACCAAATTACTGACATTTTCACCAAAGCCATTGGCACCTCCAAGTTCGTCTCCTTGCAATCCAAGTTGCATGTTTGCGATCCTCCATGAGCTTGCGGGTGGTATTCGGATATATTATTAGATAGATTTTGAAAAGCATATTATATCTATGAGATCCTAGTTTATCCTTATGAGATTGTATGTCTTCTAAAGCCTTGGGAGTTGGGTCTAAGACATGTGTATATATATACTTCAATTGTATAATGACAAGGCAAGAAAAAACATTTCCACAAAACCTACAAGTCTTTTACATCAAGCAAGCAATCAATCCATGAACGTTTCCTTTTCAATGTCAAATTCCAGAAATTAGTGTCAACCGATTGGAAAGAATCTCTCGTGCGTACAATCTCCTCCATACATCCAGTAAATTTCGTGCAATTCCTTCTATATGGGACGGACATGGAATGGATCTCTCTTATCTTGTTCCGCTCTCCTCTTGTCACACACTTCATTAGATATTTCTAGTTATCTAATGTTACTGACCTTGGATGCCTTGCATCAAATTAATACTTTTTGCAAGCGTCCAAAACCTGGAATTTTAGCTCAAAATGTACATTATGCAGCAGACTTGCATCAAACTGCACGCTTTAACTGAAGGGCAAGCTGAGGGGAAATTTTTTCCTTTTAAAATAAATATATTACATTCACTATTAGCATTTCCAGTCAATTTCAATACCTGTAGGCAGCAAATGAATCCGGTAAAACTCAGTTCCAAAACCACATAACAACACTTAAAAACAAATTATTCTAGCTGGCATTACTAAAGCCACAAGCACACAAAATGGTTGGGTTTTCACCTTTCACCAAGTGGGCAGGTACGGCAAACAAGCAATACGACATTTTGTCATGGAACGACCAACAAACAATAGAACGTACCCTGTTGAGTTGCAAATCAAAAGGATTGATTCTGTGTGAGTTTACGTTTACAGCTTTATGACTTGCAATGATGTGGTGATTTCGCTTAGCCAAGGGGGGGAATCACCTTGGACATGGTAGCCAAGGGAAATCACCTTGGACATGCATTACAAATCATAAAGCTGCAACCTTGGCCATGATGAAAGAGCAACTTATGAATGATTTTAAACGATTTTATTACAAATTCAAGTATTGGCCAAGGGAGTGCACCAAAAATGGATTGGTCAATCTGCCACTTGATATACCCAAGAGGAGAGGCCTATGAAGGTAAATTAGACACTTTTTTAGTACAAGTCGAAGAAGAATACATAACAATAATAGGATACAAAGCACTTGAAAAGAATGGACTAAGATTCCTCCTTTAATAGAGAGGGGAAATGATCATTTTCAAGTGTAATTTTTTCACTTTTAACCGTATGGCCATGGTATGGCACTTTTACGTATCCACCACATTTTTATAAGCCATTTTTCCCCTAATTACCTTTCCTACGGAAATTAATCACCTTTTGGACGTGCTTTCATCCATAGAACCACCAAGACGCTGCATAGCAGTCACAGGCTCACTGCATCTAGCACAGCGGAATGACGGAGCTGCAGACCAACGTGTTTGAAGACAATAATAGCAATACCTGTGGGTAACGAGATTACAAATTCATCAGAGAAATTTCAGTTAGTTACCAACCACACAAAATCAATCCAAGGAATCAGATACAGAGTTGTGTTCGCCCATATAAACAATATTATGAACAAGGTGCCGGTTTGGTTGAAGTTTTATGAAACACAGGGAAAAGAGAATGAATTAGTGTAATTTGAAAAGGGAGTGCTTAAAATTTCAAGTCTGGCCTCATTTTGTTACCCCATATCCAATATGAGGAATGAAGTGGACAGGCCACAAAACTATTCGCAAGTGGGAAGCAATAAACCATGTCATTCAGGAGTTTGCCCAGGGGCAAATTGATTTATGAAACTCAAAGAAGCATTTGATAGCAAAATAAAATAAAACTAGTACAGTCTCCGTGCCATGGCGCGTATTTTTCTTTTAAAAAAAATAAAAAAAAATTTTTGTAAGTATAAAAATTAAATTACCGCTATAAAATGAAATAAACTATTACCATACGTTAACATAAAATAGAAAAAAAATTGATTTGATAAAGTAAAAAAATTAATATTTGTGAAAAATGTGTAAAAATTAGAGTAGTTTAAGATTTAAGTATAATAGGTTGGTTGAGTGAAAATCCTAAAATAAAGGTGCTTATAAGTTATAACACCTAATAAAAATGCTTACGGTTTATTAGTTAGATATAGATAGATTAATTAAAGAAATTTGTCTAAATTTTAATAGTTGGATTTTTTTTTCTAGGTTCAGTTGATTGGGAGGAAATTGTAAAATTAAGGTGATTATGACATCTAATTAATAAAAAATATTTATCATTTAATAGTTAGAATAAATAAATCCCATTGGTCAAAAAAACATTTAAAAATTTTATCATGTGAAATTTTGTGTAGATTAGATTGGTTAGGTGAAATTACAAAAATTAAGGTTATGATAAAAAAAAAGTTTTCAATATATATATATATATATATAGATTGGTTGCTCCAAAAAAATCATATATTTGGAATGTACTATATATATATATAAAGTTTTAAATTCAACTCATTGTTTAAAGAAAATAGCTTGAAATGATATTGTATAATTAATATAGAATGAAATAATATTGTATAGTTAATATTAACTTTATTAAAAAAAGTTTTGAATTAATCCCATTGTTTAAAATAAAGTTATTTCTAAATATATTCAATATAAATGTTGTCAAAAATAACTTTGCGCGAGGGAGCGACATGTGACGTAGGTGCTTTGGTTTTAATTAATATATAGATGTTTAAAAAAAGTTATTTCTAAATATATTCAATATAAATGTTGCCAAAAATAATTTTGCGCGAGGGAGCGTCACGTGGCGTAGGTGCTTTGGTTTTAATTAATATATAGATGTTTAAAAAAAGTTATTTCTAAATATATTCAATATAAATGTTGCTAAAAATAACTTTGCGCGGGGAGCGACACGTGGCGTAGGTGCTTTGGTTTTAATTAATATATAGATGTTTAAAAAAAGTTATTTCTAAATATATTCAATATAAATGTTGCCAAAAATAACTTTGCGCAAGGGAGCGACACGTGGCGTAGGTGCTTTGGTTTTAATTAATATATAGATGTTTAAAAAAATTTATTTCTAAATATATTCAATATAAATGTTGCCAAAAATAACTTTGCGCGAGGGAGCGACACGTGTCGTAGGTGCTTTGATTTTAATTAATATATAGATAGATTGTTTAAAAAAAGTTATTTCTAAATATATTCAATATAAATGTTGCCAAAAATAACTTTGCACGAGGGAGGGACACGTGGCGTAGGTACTTTGATTTTAATTAATATATAGATAAAAAAAAACAAAACAAAAAAAAAACAAAAGGGACCACTGAAATTGAAATTTTATAACATTCAAAATATATTGGGTTGGGACAAGTTCAAAGAAAGATGACAGAACAAAGAAGTTAAATGAATCATAATTAAATCATGCTAGGAAAATTTATCCATCTTCCAAAGTATGCAAATTAATTGGCTTTGCTTGCATGTAAGCGTGTAATTGATGATCCCCCAAGTGTAATCGGATCAAGGAGAGGACCTTTAAAAAAAAATTGCATAAAATTCACTAACAAACCTGTGTTGACAGGGCAAGGCAACAAATGGAATTGTTGGGTTTGATTGGCATAAAGGGCAAAGAGTGTCATCACCAGTAGAATCCGAACTTCTGTCCTTGGAAAATGGGCGAAGCAGGTTTTTAAATGATGCTGAATTTAAAAGAGGAAGAAGCAATAACAGCATCTCCTGCAAAGACCCAAAGTTCCCTAATGTCAATTACAACCTCAACAATGATACACAAAAGGTTGGTCATTTACAGACATACCCAATGAAAACGTCTATTAAAATAAATAAAAAATAAAAAGGTACATTTGCAACTTAACAAACTTATGCTACATAATGTCAGCACAACCGCTCATAGGATCTACGCTACATGGAAACAGGAAAGGGAAACAATATAGACTCGGAGAAACATCAAGTCAAATTTATATTTATATAGTTTTACACAAGGATACATAAGTGCCACATTCCCATCTTTCCAAGTTTCCCCAGGATATAGAAAGAGTATCTTGAGTTAATGGATAGCAATAAATCCGAGTGATTTAAGACGACTTTTCACAAATACTCCGTATATTCATATAAGGTTCGTTCATTTACCATGATACGTAGTAAACCATCTGGTGCACATCCACCCCATCAATCAATTAATCTTATTTGGCATAAAGCAAGTAACACTTGGTCATACATATTAACCAGTTTTAGAGCAAGATTGTAATGCAGTTCAGCTAATATAATCACACAGCTTAGACAATAAAAGGCTAAACTCGTCAAAACATAATAAACTAAACAGAAAATCCATGTTTCAAATAAAGAGGAGCCATGCATAATGCTTTATCAAGGATTAGACAAGGATCCAAGGGTTTAAGGGAGACCCCATAGTCCCCATACACATACAAAAAAGTATATCAATTTACGCCCAACGCGATCAGTAATAAGATGGGGGTAGACTACACAAAACCAACCCAAATTAAGCCATTTTGCCCAAAACTATCTGTTACAACCAAAAAGCTTTAATCACCCCTTATTCATGCTTTATTAGGAATCCAATAGTAACAACCATTTTATCCTTGCGGAAAATGATAAAGAAAATTTGCAAAAAAATCTAATACGATCACTTCCAATAATTGGAACTAATACATATTAATGAAAGATATGCTGGACATCTCACACTTTTTCTTGAACATTTTGATAAGGTAAGTATAAAACAGAACTGAATTGCTAACAAACATGTATAAATGGTGATTAAAAGTAATTCTATTGATAAAGGGTCTTTAGTTGCTAAGTGGCCTAAAGTAGGGGTGATTGTGTAATTTACCCATAATATTATGATGGTTTAGAGATGAACATCTATGTCTTGATTTTTATCTATACAACCCAAAAACAGCTAAAACTCTAATACCAAGGTTATCTAATCAATTTATATGTTCCCCCATTCTTTCTTCCCCCCCACCCAAAAAAAAAAGAAAAAAAAACTAGGAGCTAATTAAATAGAAGATCCCTGCTTGAGAACAGTTTCAGGCTTCTAACTCGCATAAGCCTTGTAGAAGAAGAAAGAGAATTACCGAGAACTCATTCCAAACTAACTGGCGATTCATATACTCAAAGCTAACAGAACGATTCATGTTAGGGCTCCCATAGACAAGCCTAGCTCTAAGAGCTCTCTCAATCAGACTTCTGTACCTGCATAATAATAGACAGCGTCTTTTGTTTTCATTTTGAAAAAAAAATAACAGCTAAAACAGTGAACTATTTATCTATCATATTATAATAAAGGAGAAGTCAATTGTGTCATTTGGTGTCTTCTCCTTAATTATAGATTTTTTAACCAATTGAAATTTTTAGTATTGGTATATGGATAGATTAAATTAACCAATTAAAATTCATTAATATGTGATAAGATAGTCCATTCTGAAATCAATCTTTTAATTTAATTTAAATAATTTTTTATTATTTTAATTAAATAACATATCATAAAGATACAATATTATGCGACACTCAAATATGTTAAGAATCTTACCCATATATTAAAAAAAAACAATATCACAATCCGTTTAACCAAATATATATTATATATGTAACTTGGAATTTTATTTTAATGTTTTGCTCGCCAATATTGTGTTAGTTACCATTGCACATGTTTGACCTACTTTAAGTTTGTACCATTCTTCAAGTTATCTTCTACCCTCTTAATTTTCTAGGATTTCTTTTGTTTTTCTAATAATTCTCTGTTTTTTCTTATTTTGATATATAGGATATTCAATGTTCATCGGGCAATGGGGCACAACTTTGTTCTAAATCATACCAACCTTTGATCTAAACTATGTATCTCGCTCTCTCCCTTTCTAATTTGGAGTTGATTGTCTTTCAATTTTAGAGGTTTGCTCTCTTTTTCAACTTCTTCCAGTTTTTAAACCTATTGATCACACTTTTTACACATATTTTTGTATTTGAAATATGATCACTTGTTGTATTTGAAATTAATTGTTTTAGATGGTTCAGAATGTCTAAAAGTTGAGACTTATAATCTTCCACTGTGTAACAATTGTAAATCACTTAAGTATGTATGTTCTAAACATCGAATTAGGTAGTTGTTGCCTGCTAGTTTAACTAATAATAAGAACGATGAAAACAGGAAATATTTCCTGAATAACTATCCCTTTACAAAGTAAAACAATGGCCCAACAAATTATGCTAGACATGGGACCTAAAAGTTCAATTAACAATTCCCTGCTAGTATCCTGGACAACTTGTTTATCAATCATTTAAATCACTCATTGTTAATGATAAAAACTTTAAAATTAAGTTAAGCTATTTCCCTGTCTTTACTTGTTCACCTTAAAATCAGTCTTATTTCTAATTTGTTCTTCTAGCTGTGTTAATTATTTATTGGCAGCTTCCCGCTCTATATAATCTCATAATTCACTAAAAAAAATTCACCTAAAAAAACATTTTCCACTTTGACTTTAATTCCTTGTGTTGTAGGGTAAAAAGTAAGTGCCTCATGAGAACTTACTTTCCAGTGTAGAGAAAAATAAGCAAGTTGCCAAGTGAGGCAGCCTTACAAAATCCTTCGATACGCTGTAAGAAAATCCATGCTCGTTGAGAGAGTGATCTCTGTAAGAAATCAAAATATTGGTGATTATAAGATTAAAATTTTAAAAAAAATCTTATTGAAAATAATAATAATAATAATAATAATAATAATAATAATAATAATAATAATAATAATAATAATAATAATAATAATAATAAATCAAAGATGAAAAAGGTTGGAACCTGATCCGAATCACCCCATCTGCGGAAGGCAGAAAAGGATTGTAAACGGGACCAAATATACTGACTACCAACTGTGGCAATACAGTACCATAGTTTTTGAGAAACGGTAAGTCCAGGCCCCTCCAAACCTGTTCTTACTGTGGATGACATCAAATGCAGGGTTATACAGAAATTATCATAATTGGAATAGTAAACAGAGATATCAGATCCAGCACACAAGGACATTAAGTCTAAAAAAAAGGCAAAAAAGAGAGAAAATTTCATCCTAGCAGTGTTTAAAATAGCTACAGGCGATGAACAGCAATGGGATTAGCCTAGCGCTATAGCGCTCCTTAGAGGCAAAGGTGATTGCCTTTCCATAAATCTGTAAAAACACTATAAACTTTTGTTACTTTCAAATTTAATAGTATAAAATATGTTCATGATGAAATAAAACCAAATTGAAAACCTAACATTATAATAAAACAAGTCTAAAGCATCATAGATACTAAATGCAAGTCTAAAACATAAGAGATTAGTGAAAAGAAAGACTTCAAAGTGGAATGGGGTGGACTGGTGGATTGTTAGGAAGTGGGTCAAATGAAATCATCAAGGTCATCTACATCCTCTTCTTCCTCAATTTCCAGACAAGGAATGAAGTCCCCATCACCTTCATCGACAGACTTGTATCCTTCATTGTTCTCCTCCTCCTCCTCCTCTTCTTCCTGTGATCCCGGGTATGTGAGCTACTACTACCTGCTACACCTTGCCCTACCTTTCGACCTTTGCTTGACCACAGATTAAACCTTTGTCCGTTCACACCTAAAGCACTAGCAACCCACTCCCAAGTAAGATCTTCATGCAACTCCAAAAAGGGAGAAGCATAGAGAATGGAAAAAGGTAGGATGGTGAGTGTGGGTGAAGAAGGGAGGAATCATACATGTAGGAGGAATAAAGGAAGGCTTGATAGATTTATTAAAAAAGGGAAAGGATAAACAATGAAATATAGAAAATAAATCTTCAAATTTTGTTTAAATATATTTTCCAAAATTAAAAAGATATGAAAAAATCTTATAGTTAAAACAAATAGAAGGTTATTGATCCGCATAAATCAATGAAATCAGAATTTACAGAAAAAAAGAAAGTGATGAAAGGCGTGCTATAGCGCACCTTGCGCCTATGCCACGCCTCGAGCGCCTCTGGACCGCCTTTCCACTCCATAGGCGCCTTGGTCAAGGCAGGCTATTTAAAATTGTCACACCAACTCCTTCATTTCTCCAAACTTCATGAAAAATAGATGAAAAGATTAAATGATTATTTAAAACTTTTAAAAAGAAAAACACATCTTCTATTTTTATTACAATAATATAGAGTCAGATGCTAATTTTCATCTCATTCCAATTCCCTCAACTTGTGAGAGTTTTCACAGTGCCTAACTTTTGGAAAATAATGAAAACGTCTTTAGTATGAAAACAAACATTTAAAGGGGATAGTGTCGTGATTGAATCTTTGAGGTACTAGCATCAAGATGCTTAATAATTTCAAAAGGGGAAGAAAAACTTTCTCAAAATTAAATAATAAAAAAGCTGACAGAGTGGAATAACTCAAAACTCTAATGGATGAGCTTAAAAATAACCAAATATCAACTATTTGTGAAGAAATGGCAGCCATTCAATTGAATTGCACAACTATGCATAAGCTGCACAGAGTTATCCCAGCAATTAGCCTCTCATATATTCAATTCAATTTAACAAGCTATACCTACAAGTGACCACTAAACCTGCTCACCAAATTTCTTTTAGCACAACATGTCCATATTTTGGATTTTCAGTTTAGAATAAAAATGTGCACATCTGATCCTTCATAGATGCACTCTTGAGTTCAAAAGGGAGACATTCATATTCAAACAAACTCCAGTCCTTCTAGGTGATGGAGACAGCCATGTTCAAACAAACTCCAGACTACAAATCTACTATTTACATTGTTGTTAGGTAATCATATATGCAGCATATGGAATCATACAAACGATGTATTTGACCAATTCCTTCAAACTGAAGAGACCAGAGAGTGCCCCCCTATGCAGCATTAGTATTCATATCCAATCATCTAATCTCATATCAAAACACCAAAAATGCAGCTCCCACAAAGCAAAATGTAACCATATCCACATCAAAACTAGTTACCAACCATGCAATGGCAACAGTCTTTGCAGACTGAGTTCAACTAGATAAACAAACCCAAAAGTGATGTGTAAGGCTTCATTGAAACATAGCCTACACAACAAGGGAAAAGAGAAAAGGAGAAGTAACAATACGACAAAAGAATTTTGATGATGGACTAATTAAAAAGAAAAGAAGAGAATAAGGAACTAAAAGAACAAAATAAAGAAAAAAGGCAGAGAGAGAGAGAGATGGCGGGAGGAAAAAAGAAGACGGTAAGTGTTGTGGAGAACTGAAAAAGACAGCAAATCAAAACTGACATTAATGAAGATCATCATAACCAAGAGCCTTTTAATCTAATTTCAAGCTTTTCTGGTCTAACTTAATATGCCTTACAATAGTAAAAACTTTATAATATGTTGATTTCGTACATTTAGCATCCTTAGGTAAGTTAATATTGTCATTCACCATCAGAAGTCTCTGTTACACCATTTCCCTTCTCTTTTCCTGACTCATTCCTAACACATGAACACCTTTCACTAGCAGCTACATCATTCTTAAACAACCAAACATCACCCTACAGTCCTACACTGCCCCGAATGTGAGAATAAAAAAATGCTTCGAGCGTATTAATAATGAAACCAACAATAAGAGAAATAAATCCTAAAGCATATATAAAAGTAAAATGGAAAGATTACGATGCTCAAGCATGTAGATTGCCTAGGTTTCACCCAGATGTTTGTTGGGCAATAATAAGATCAGGTTATAAACATATAATATATTAAAAGTTAATTTAGAGCAAATCCAATTAGTATGGATCATATTTCCTAAGGAATATGATATTAGCTGTGTTACTGCAAAGCACAAGTTTGGATGACCACACTAACAGAAGGACCTTCAAACCTCACCTTTTCCTCTAATCTCTGTTGCACGTTCATCCCTATATCTCAGATTCATTAGAGAATTTCCAGGTGTGGGCTTATCCACCCAAATGGAAAATCTCCATATGAGAAACTCAAGGAATGCATCTAGCTCTGGTTCATATTGAAATAGCATCCCTGGCTAATTCCAAAAATGAGGAAATAGTTAATGAAGGAGAATCACGCTGACAGGTTAACATAAATTTTCAGCTACATAGGGTTGTAAATTTGTAATTGATACTGCAGTAGCTGGCAATTGGCACCTTCATCAAAGTGAAGACCTTAACTAACTGTTCCTTGAGCATAGCTGCCATTTCTATGTCAAGCCTTCCTGCATCGATTTGGTTTACTCTTGATATCATAATAGGAATTGCTGACTGCCACCAAAATAAAACCATCAGCCTTAAAAATGCATCCACCACCAAAAACAACGAAACATGCAAATAACAACTTAAACTAATTGAAGGCATATCAAAGGGAAGGAGGAGGATATATGGGGAGCAATAATCACTTAGAACAACTGGAAGTTTTATTCTTGGATTAAGAACCTATCTGATCTTACTGGATCGTGGATTAAATTCTACTCATTATTAAACATTAGAATCGGTAAAGATCTTCCTGAACTGAGTTTACATTCTTATAATTCTATAACATTTATTAGCAGATTGGAAAATAAAACTCTGCAAATAAGGCTTAAACAGGAAAAAGAGACTTGAGAAGCCAATCTACCAACGGGGCTAAGGTGGCCTCAAATTGAGGATTTGCTCCCCAATGAAGAAATCCCAGATTCCCACTGCCAAGAAAAACCACCCATGTGCTTGTATGATGAGAGCAACATTACCCCAATTTCCATAAGTTTGCAGGAGAAAGTAAAAGCAGCATATAATTAAATGAATGAATCAACAATCTGAAGGTTATAGGGCATTTAATGCATTCTAGACATTCAATTCCCAAATTAGCTGCGCCTTGGAAAGTTATAACCACAAGGAATCTAAAAATTCAATCCAAGTGCGAACATCAAACAGTGGTACTGAATCAAGCAAACGATCCTGGACTTGAAAGAGGGCCACAGAGAAACGTAAAACCTAGAAAATAAAAGAAGTGTGTGTGAGAGAGATTTACGGAGCGATGAAGGGAGGAGGAGCTCCATTGAGGAAGCAACTGTCTGTAAGAATTGATCCAAGCGTCTACCGGAGGGACCTCCATAGTATCCGAGGAGGAGGAGGAAGGCGAAGAAGAAGAAGACACAGCTGCTCTGTCCATCGCAGAGAGAGAGGATCAGAGGAGGAGGAGGAGGAGGAGGAGGAAGGTTCGTAACACTGGAGAAGGCCGTGTTTGGAGGTCCGGCTACGATGAATTTAAAAATAAAATAAAATTAATAAAATAATAAGGGGCAGCAGCAATAACTATGTCAAAATGAAATTTGAGTTGTAAATTGAAAAAAAAATTGAGTTGTATAAATTGAAAAAAAAAATAATGGAGCTAAATAACCCAAAAAACAGACCGATTTGCAAAATTGCACTTAATTCCTGAAATATTGCACAACTAACCTGAAAATCTCAAAAAGTACACAAAAGTCTAGGTCACCCTTACCTGCTTTCAAAGGTAATCCGGGAAAAAGAAGAAAAAAATATTGCATTTAATGCACTTGTCAAAAAGTGAACTCGAGAAAAAAAAAGGGAAAAAATTAGGCTCATTTAATGCAGGTCAAATCAACCCTTTTTTGAATGAAAAAACTGAACAAAATGGGAAGGGAGGAGAACGCTTTTTGAAGGTCAGAAAAGGATAAGCGGTTGCAAAAGAAGAAGCCCGATAATTTTGAAAAAGGAGAAGAAGGATGGTTGAAGAAGAAGAAGCCCGATTGAAGAAGAAGAATGTCGGTGCCATCGTAAGAGGTAAGCCCTCCTCTCCTTTTTCTCGAAATCGTTGTCCCTTTTCTGCAACTATGAAGTGGAGTGTCGAGTTTGGCTGTGATTTTGATGAGGGTGGGTTTGAGCTGCGATTGAAGAATGACGAGGGTGGTTTATGGCAATGGTTGTGGAGAGGAGAAACGTTGATCGGTGGCTGTGATTGTGGTTTATGGCAATGACGAGGGTGGTTTTGGGGTCTATAAAATGTGAAATCCGGTTAGGGTTTTGGTAGGGTGAGAGTGGGTGGGAAAATTGGGATACGGGGATGTTTGGGTGAGCGATTGAAGAAGAACGATCGAGGTTTGGGATGGGAAATTGGGATATGGGGATGTTTGGGTGAGTGATTGAAAGATAAATTGGGTGACATGGGTTTCGAACTTGATGACATGAGTATTGAATTAGAACAAGGCAGTGTTGGGTTGGAATTCGAATGTGGGCAATGGTGGGATATGGGGATGTTTAGGTGAGCAATTGAAAGAGAAATTGGGTGACATAGGTTTCGAACTTGGTGACATGGGTTCTGAATTAGAGCCTGGACAATGTTGGGTTGGAACCTGGGCATGGATCTTACGAACTCATGGGTTGTGAAAGTGAGGTGACAAAGATTAGATTTAGTAGTTAGGTGACACGGGGATATCAATTTGTGTAGAAATCTGAGTTGGGTGACATGGGTTTATGAGTTAGGTGACAGGGAGTTAGAAGTAAGGTGACACGGGGTTATGAATTTGTGTGGAAATGTGAGTTGAGTGACATGGGTTTGTAAAGTATGTGACACAGATTTAGTAATTAGGTGACGCTGGGATATGAATTTGTGTGGAAATCTGATTGTGTTCATGTCACGTAAATTGCAGGAAAGAAATAGTGCGGACCAAAAATTTAAGGAGGAATGGAGCAGAAGTACCCAAAGAGCGGGAGCCTAGATACGCAGTCCCGAAGGATAAGCACTTCTGGGCACGAGTGAACCAAAATTTGAGATTGTCGATGCTAGCGAACATCGACGACTGAGTCGACACGTATGATTGGGAGAAGCTCCAAGAAAGCCAGCTTGGTGGGTTATCCATGTGGCAAATCGCATACAATTCCCCTCACAACTAGTGCACTACGCATTGCAACATCAGCTTGTCACGGATAAGAAATGGGAGACGTGGTACATGATATAAGGACAGCTCCGGCGCTTCTCGATGAAGGAGTTTTCCCTGGTCACTGAACTGCATTGTAGTCGACCCTGGGCAGCGGACATGGCGGATGACAAGAATGCTATTAAGGAGTTCTGCTGGGGGGGAAGCAGGAAACCTTTACGAGGATGGATTGTGAGGCTTATGGAGAAAGTGGATTGGTTTTTGGAATTCCCGTTGGGTAGGGTTGTTTACGAGGCCACCCATATGTCGATGTCCCGTGTCATAGAACAGCGGGTGGCTTATTTGAAGCTGAATGTCGAGCGTGCCAGATACGGGCGGATAGGTTATTCGTTAGCCTTCTAGGTAAACTTCTGATAATATTCTACAACGATGGTGAATTTGGGGAATATCAATCGTACTTTATATGCAGCATAAGTTTGTAATTTGAGTGCGGATGTCTTGCAGATTTGGTTGTACGAATCCAATCCGGACTTTGGGTTGCAGTTCGCGACGAAGGTGTCTATTAGGGCAACGCCTCATTGTATGAGGTGGGTTGCCGATGACGACAACCTTTCTTACAATACTATCGGGAAACATATGGACCTAGACGATGAAGATGGCATTAAGATTGAGGAGAAACCCCTAATACTCCCGAAGAAGGAGGAGATGGGGTTGATGGATGGTTGCTTTTTCCGGCACGAGGAGCCCGACCAACTATTCGACGATGTTGTGGCCCCCTTGGCACCCCGTTATCATTCACCCGATGGGAGCTCAACCAAGGACGTTGGGGGAGATAACGTGGTGAAGACACTTGAGAAGATGATGGAGAGACTCTCAAGCATGTCAACTTGGATGGAGAAGATGGATGGAAGGTACGTCATTCACATATCTTTGTTTTCAGAAAATTCTGCAGAACATAGATGACAGGGGTAAATGGACTAGTGACACGTCACATTTTCCAAGTGACACGTAAATTTGGTTAATTAGAGGATTTTGTCCTAATCTCTTTGATTTAGAATTAAGAAAAGATTACAATATGGTATAAATTTGATTGGAGGCCTATGAATATCACCTAGTCCCTCTGATGGGAATCTTTTGTTGTTTATTTGAATTTGAAATGGGGTTGTTTCTGAATTAGAAATGAGATTTGATGCTAAAAACCTATTCTCTACAAATTAAAGTGTTGGAGGATGTTGTAAATGGAATGTGAGATGTTCAAGGGATGGGAGGAGTAGGGCAAGAACAACAAAGGGATGTTAACGCTTCTATAGATAGTGATACAAAGAATGAGAGCGATGTTTTGAAAGGTGTGGATGTGCCTGGCAACGATGTGGGGGGGGGGGGGAGATGAGGAGGCTCAGGACAATGATGGAGTTGAAGAGAATGTTTTCGATGATAAGGAAGGGGATGTGGGGGCATGAAAAGGAATGGATGATGAGGTAAGTTTGTTGTTGGGTGACATGGCATTTTCTGTTGAGTAACACGGGAAATCTGGGATCCACTTTAATGTTTGAATTTGTTTTGTAAGTGGGTGATGTTGATGTGGTTGCCCAGACTGCAACTAAAGTCGGGGAGAAGCCTCCACAAGGAAAAGTTGTTAAGGTAAGCTCCTATTGTTCCCCGTTGCGATTATATTAATTAGTTTTGGATGAAACTATCATAACAGAGTTAATTTAGTTGGGTGATAGCATTCATTTGGTTGGATGACACGTGATGAAAACAGTGGGATTGAGAGTCTAATTTGTTAAACCGTGTGCAGGTCTATGAGAAAAAAGGTGACAAGAAGACGAGGAAGGGAGATCGAGAAAAGATGCCTCCCCTTGCAAAGAAACTGCGGGGCCAAAAAGGGAAGGACATAGTCGTTACCGCTAATGCCATTGAGCTGGGACTTGTGTCCGTGTCGGACAACGATGACCTTGCCCGGTGGCTCGCAAGGTACCCCACAATTGTATTTTACTCTTCATTATTCAACAAAGGTACTAGGCCAACTTACTGTCATGCCATGGTTGAAGCTTTAAGCTCTATAAACGGAACTCTTTTTTAGGTATTGGGGGAGAGAGGACATCACTCAGCACCTAAGTTAAGGTTCAATGCCTAACAAAAACAAAGAAAAAAAGGCAAAAAGTATGGCTGAGAGGAGAAGAAAAGAAGGCATGCATGGATCTGTCAGAAATTTGAAAATCTATGAAAAGACATCGACATCTAAGGCAATGACATTTTTCAATAAAGTCAATTACTGAGAGAGGTGGATGTCACCTAACATTGTCATCGTGTGTGTGTAGCAAGGATGGGGAGAAGCAGATGACAGGCTACGACACGGAGCTTACGAAAGAGTTCTTTACCTCCCCACAAACACCCAAATTTTGGTTCACCACAAAGGTACAAAAGCCATGTTATTTAGTTAGTGCATTTGGACTAGGTCGTACATTTGTAGTGGATTTTCATTTGGCTGGTAATTGATATAGTACATGGAGGAGAGTTGTTACCTTCTGCACAAAGAGATAACAGAGAGGGGTGATGACGTAGGTCGTTGAGTCGTTGTTGTCGACACCTACTGGTCGTGCCTTCTTGAGAGGGAGTTGAAGAAATATAACATTGTCACTGATAGCTATGAGGCAGATTAGTCGGTGCTTGCGTGCTTTGACAACTGGTCCCCAACGACGATGGGGCTTTCATGGGCAGGGGTGGACCTTGTCCTTCTTCCCTTCAACCTCAAGAAAAAACATTGGGTTGCCCTTGCCATTGATTTGAAGGAGTGGCAGGTGAGGGTTTATGACTCCGATGTGCACTTTGTGACGGGCCGTCGATTGCGAGCCAACTTAATGTACGTCACCCACTTAATCCCCATTCTCATGAATGTAGACCCCGAATGAAAGGCTGCCTATGTGAAGAAGGTGCCAATGACATTTGTCCTACATCGCGACAAGGGCCTTCCATAGAACAAGCAAAGGTAAGTTGGGTACGACGCTCCAATTTCATTTTATTTAAGGTGTTAACCGCGTCGTATCGATCTAACAAAGTGTTCTCCATTGTAGGGGCGACTGTGGACCATACATGATCAGGTTCATACAGTTTCTGTTGGAGGCCGCCCTCAGTTTAGACAGACTAGGCGACAAGTTCATCTGGACATACACGCATATGCTAGTTGTTGCTGTCTTCCATGGTCGACACAGAGGCCACTGAATGTTTGTCATCGGGGAGTACTTTTGGATGCAGTTGGACGTGAATACTTGTAGTTTTTTGTAAACACTGTTGCTCTAAACTTGGACTTTAATTGATTCGATGCACATACTTGACGTGAATACTTGAAGTAGGACTTGACAATTATTTTGAACTTGGATGTGAATACTTGAAGTAGAACTTGGTACATAACAATACTATATGAACATGTTATGCACTTGATGGTTTATGTATGAACATTATTGGACGTTAATTGATTCAATGCAAACAGAGAAAGTGACAAGTTAGATAATTCAGGTGACACGACGATTTAAACGAGTGAAAAGGGTTATTTCCAAAAGAAGTAGAAAGTCAGACTCTCAATAGTGATAGGAGGATGTCTAACAAGTGACACATGCATGCAATGACCTGACCTGAAATTGAAAATGAAAAATTAAACGCATAAATTTGCATTTAAATGGAAGTTACTTGCATAGTTGCACTTATTAAAGAAGGTAATCAAAGCCCGAGAAAAAAGGAAAACCAAAAAAAACTAGGAAAAAAAAGGGAAAAGAAAAGAAAATTACTTTCACCAACTTACATTTATTGCAGTTATGGTAAAAAAAATTCAAAATAAAAAGGGAAAAATGAGTGGTTTTAAATAGTTGGAGCAAAAGGGGGAGATAGAAGAGAGGTTGACAAGTGAGAGGCCATTCGATTGCGAGAAAGGACAAGGGAGGGGCACACTAAAGAGGAGCACGTCAGAGAAGAGCACGCCGGAGAGGAGGTAAGCCGCAATTTTTTTTCTTGAAATCTCTCTCCCTTCTTTGCAACCCTGATGTGAATGCTATTTAGGATTGGGTACTTCAGTTTCGGTTTTCTGTTGTGAATGCTATTTGGTATGGGTATTAAGGATTTTTTGCAATGTTTGTGGAGAGGGTGACTGCGATTGACGAATACGAAGAGTGGTTTTAGGGTATGCAACATTGAAATGCAGTTAGGATTTTGATGCGGGTAAAGGTGGGAGGGAAAATTGGGATACAGGGATGTATGATTTTGCGATTGAAGACGAACGAGGGAGGTTGGGGCTAGGTTTGCGATTGAAGCCGAACGAGGGAGGTTGGGTGGTTGTAACAAGCAGTTTGTCGTGGGTGACATGAGAAATGTCAGAATCAGGGATTCTAGAAAAGGGGAAGCCCTCTTAGTTGTGTGACATGGGTTTGGGATTTGTATGACATGAGTTTGGAAGCGGGTGACAGGATTCATTGTTTTATGTAGTTATGAAAAAATATGAGAGGGATTTACTAGTTAGGTGACAGGGTGAAATGCTTTTGTGTGGATTTCTAATTTTGTTCGTGTCGAGCTAATTGCAGGAAAAAGAGGGTTTGGTCGAAAAATATAAGGATGAAAGGAGTCCAGTTATCCAAAAAGGCGGAGCCACGATACGCAGTCATAAAGGAGAAGTATTCTCTGGGACGTGTGAACTAGAGAAGCTGTAGAGAAGCCATCACCCGCCCCAATAGTCCACCCATTAACCCGCTCCATTCACCCGGCCCGCATACCCGCATAAAACCCTAAAAATCTATCTATATATACGTATAATTTTACTATTTTACCCTTGCCAATTAAAAATATAAGTTTTTTTTGTCTAATTGTAGTTGTCTATCTTTTTTTTATATGTTTAATAGAGAACATATAATTTTACTTATTCATTGGCATGCTAGGATACTATGGTGGATTAGCTCAATTATTGAAGAGGGAAAACATGTGATTCTACTACTATCTACTCTTCTAGTTCCATTCTCATCTATTTTAGCTTTATTTTATCATTTTAAGTAACACGTTATTGTGATATATGAGTGTATAACACGTATTTGAATTTCACAAACTTATATTTGTAGTATTTTTAAATTAAATTTTAAGTTTTTTTCATCTTTCAAAAATACTCAAAAAATCATAACTACACTCATTAGGTACCCGCTCCACCCGCACGAGGCGAATAAGGGTGAAGAAGTTTGCGGGTGATGGGTGGAGCGGGTGAGATTATTTACTCATGGGGCGGGTGATGGAGTGGCTTCATCCACCCATAACTCGCCCCATTTCCACCCCTGGTCATGCTCGGCTAAACTTTTTATATAGTTTTGTTTATATTTTATGCATTGGTTAGAGATAGACCTGTCAAAACACAACCCGACTGGGCGACCCGACCCGAACACCCGGAAAATTTCCGACCCGAACCCGGAAATTTTGATCCGAAATTTTTTTTTGACCCGAACCCGAAAACCCGGAAATTTTCTAGGCAATCTGGGTTTCGACCCGGTGACCCGATTGACCCAGTTGATTTATAATTATATATGATTAAATTTTTTTTATGGAGATTCCAATTTATTACATTTTATAATTACAATCACTTGATTTTTCATTTTCAAATCAACTTTTATATTTATTTGTATTGTGTACATAATACTCCGTCCGATCGATAGTATTTGAGTTTTTGTTTTTCAACAGACTTTTTTAAGAAGATAAAAATTCTAAAAAATATTAAAAGATTAAAAAATTATATGCTTATTACTAATTGCATGAAATTATTTTTAAAAAATTATTTGAAAATTTGATATTTTATATATTATTACATTTTATTAAAAATTATGAGAAATAATAAAAAATCAAATATTTTTTAGTAAAATGTAATAATATATAGAATATCAAATTTTTAATAAACTTATTTTTAAAAAATATTTAAAATTTTGATATTTATATATTATTACATTTTATTAAAAATTACGAGAAATAATAAAAATCAAATATTTTAGATCAGATATAGTATATAATTACAAACACTAAAACTTATGAACAATGTCTTTAATTTTAGATTTTTAAATTTATCGCAAAATTATCAAATTATGATTTTTTTTAATTTAAAAAAGAAAAAATTGACCAACCCGAAATGACCCGAAACCCGTTCAAACCCGGGTTCGAGTCAACCCGAAAATACCTGAAACTCGTATTACCCGGGACCCGTATTACCCGAGACCCGAAGTGACGCAACCCGAACCCGACCCGAATGACCCGTTTGACATGTCTAGTTAGAGACATGTGAGGGTTGTTTGAATACTCCATCCGTTCGGAATATAAGTTCATTGACTTTTTGGCACGCTTTTTAAGGAGTAAAAAACTATATAAAATAATATTTTTTTAATTATTTTTTTACATAACTATATACTTATTAGTAATATATATAAGACTATTTAAAAAGTTAATAAAAAATATTATTTTATATAGTTTTTGATGCATTCAAGATTTCAATATCCCCTCCTCAAGAGGAAGAAGAAGACTCCACCATGGCTTGAAGAGAAGAAGCCGACAGAGCCACTCAAGAGGCCGACGACTAGGCCTAAGTTCTTGCAATTATTTCATTATTATTGTTAGTTTTTAGTATGTTCTATATTTAGTAACTCCTATGTTAGTTGAAGACTATTTATAGAATTTCTTATTTTAGTATTACTTAGTTTTAGGTAAATAAGATAAGTTAGGAAAGTCTATCTTTTAGATTTCCTAATTATCATAATTATTATTTTATTTATTTCTAGTTAAAATAGAAGTTTTACTATTAGTTACTTAGATAAATAAGTATGGGCCTTCATCTATCTTAATTGAAAAGAGATAGGCTGGCCCAAACACTTAGTTTAGGTTATTTATATGTTTGTAATTCCTTTGAGAAAATCATGATTGAATTTAACGGGAGTCCTCTTGGCTAAGAGGCTTCAATTTCAATCTAAACCCTTGCTCTTCTTCTCCAATAAACAATCTCGTAGCCATTCTAACCCTAAACACGAAAATCTCCTTAACTCCTTCGTTTGACCTCGAAATCGAGCGATTCCACTTCCTATACACTCCTATCAATCCCCTCTACTAATTCCGTCCATCAACCATCACTTTTGGTGCCCAAAAACTGCCCAAAACTTTCCAAGATTGAATCAAGTTTGGTAAAGAATCAAGAGTTTTTGAAGAATAGTGCAAGATCGGGCATTTCTTTTAGCAATTGGCCAACCTAGCCAATTGCTATACATCAATGCAGTTTTCTTTTCTTGGACACTCAATGTAGTTTTCTTTTCTTTCCCTTCCAAAAGAGCTTTTTTGCACTTGACTTTTGCTTCGTCATTTGCTTTCTTGCATGCGGCAACGTTACCCTTTATACCGACTATGTGCTCCTTCAATCGAGTTATTCCACAAGTACTAACTCGCTTGTGACACAAAGTGCAAGTAATCACATTCTTCTTATTGGAATTTTCACAATTCCCAAACTCCTAACCAACATCACTCGAAGTCGGTCTCCATAACGATTCAGAATTGCTAGATAGAGTGGACGTCGGAATCGAACCAATTGGATTGGAAGCTCTTGAAGAACTAGAATCGTAATTTCCCGGAATTCTATCCATAACAAGTTCAAATAACATGCGAAACATCGAATATGTACATTCAATTCAAGTATGCAACTAGTTCAATTCAACTAATTTAACAGAAATCGAATTTTTCCCAAAATCTTTCCAAATCAATCCCAAATCGAATATGTACATTCAATTCAAGTATGCAGTTGACTTATTTGCTCCCAAATCAGTCCCAAATTCAACTAATTTAACGAAATTGGATGGACTAATGACCACAAGTACACAACCATAAGTCCACAACACAATTACACATTTACACATACTGATATTCCAAATTGTTCCCAAAATAAAATGAAAACAATTTAAAAAGAAGCCCGACATACCTGTGTGGCTGCATGACCATGTCGAACTGCAGAGGCAGTCGAAGATCAAAGGAGGTCGGAGAAGATCAAGGGAGGCCGGAGAAGATCAGGGGAGGCCGGAGATGAACTGGTGGCCGCGCCGGAGAAGAAGCGATGAGGCCAGGCCAGCCGCATAGTCGGAGCACAATAGAACTAGCAGGTCGTGCTGGAGAAGAACCGTTGGCCGCCAACCGAAGAATAAGCGAGGAAGCCAGGCAAGCCGGAGAAGAAGCCCTCGCGCGGGTCACCTCTTCGCAAATCGCAAGCCCTAGGTTTGTTTGGGTTTGGAACGTCGATCGATTTCTCAGATCTCATCTGATTCATTCTCTATTTCTTTGGCTTTTTTTTTTATTTTTCCATAAAAAAAAACAAAACAACGTCGTACCCTAGCACCGATAAATCGGTCAACCCGATATTGACCAATATATCGGTTGTTGACCCGATAAATAGCGTTGACCGATATTAGCCAATTGATACGGCGATACCCCGATCTTGTATCGTGTTCTAAATATCCTCGATATATCGGCGATATATCGGCCGATATATTCGATATTTAGAACACTGCCCGGGAAGGCCTCCGAAACAGATCTGCAATTTGACAGCAATTCTGTTCAGGCTTTGTTGAACGTGTCCGGAGATGTTCGTGAGGTTTTCTTCGTTGATGTTGAGCCAAAAGTGGAGGTCGTTGATGAGGAGATCAGTGTGACCAAGGAGCCAATGCCGATCATTGATGTTGATTGCTCCAAGGCCACCATGAACGCTATTGTTTTTGAGGTTTCGCAACCTCGAAATCTTCTGATAGTTGTCCCGTATATTATTCCTTTTGTGCAAGGCAAGGCTGCTCCCTTAGTGCCCTACAACGCTTCGATTCAAGGATGAATCGAAGATAAGTGGGGGAGAATGATACACGCAAGATTGGCCTTCCGTGGGCCAACTCGATTCGAGGATCCAATCATTCCAAGGAAGAAGAAGGCTCCACCCTAGCTTAATAATTCTTGTAGTTATTTCATTATTATTATTATTATTTTTAGTTCTTTCCATATTTAGTAACTCTTATGTTAGTTGGAGGATATTTATGGAATGTCTTAACTAGGTGAATAAGGTGGTTATGAAATTCTATCTCTTAGGATTCCTAATTATCATGCTTTTATATTTATATCTTTAGGATTATTTTTAGTTAGATAAATGGATTGGGCTTTCCTTTGCATAGGATGTGGCCAGCCCAACCCTAGTTAGTTCTATTATACTCCCTCCGTTTCAAAATACATGGGCTTTTGCTTTTTGACACGCTTTTTAAGGAGCAAACAACTCTATAAAATATTAATTTTTTAATTAATTTTTTTATATAATTTGATACTTATTACTAATAAGTATCAAATTATATAAAAAAATTAACTAAAAAATAATATTTTATAGAGTTTTTCGCTCTTTAAAAAGCGTGTCAAAAAATAAAAGCCCATGTATTTTGGAACGGAGGGAGTATATACTTGTTATTTCATTAAATTAAAGGATGGTTGAAATTATTGGGGAGCACTTGGCTAAGTGTTTTTCGATTATCAACACTTGCATTCATCATCTTCGCTGCGTTCTTAGTCACCTCCGTTCTCAAACAAACAAACACATCATCCTCAACAACCACACCAAACTCGGCAACCCTAAGCCTAAACCCTAACTGATGCATTCAAGATTCCAAGATCCCCTCCTCAAGAGGAACGAGAAGACTCCACCATGGCTTGAAGAGAATAAGCCGACAGAGCCATTGAAGAGGCTGACGACTATGCCTAAGTTCTTGCAATTATTTCATTATTATTGTTAGTTTTTAGTATGTTCTATATTTAGTAACTCCTATGTTAGTTGGAGTTTATTTATGGAATTTCTTATTTTAGTATTACTTAGTTAGGTGAATAAGATAAGTTAGGAAAGTCTATCTTTTAGATTTCCTAATTATCATAATTGTTATTTTATTTATTTCTAGTTAAAATAGAAGTTTTTCTACTCGTTATTTAGGTAAATAAGTATGAGTCTTCATCTATCTTAACTGAGAAGAGATGGGTTGGCCCAAACACTTAGTTTTTCTACTCCTTTGTTTGACCTCGAAATCGAGCGATTCCACTTCCTATCCCCTCTACCAATTACGCCCTTCAATCATCACTTTTAGTGCCCGAAAAATGCCCATAACTTTCCAAGATTGAATCAAGTTTAGTAAAGAATCAAGATTTTGTGAAGAATAGTGCAAGATCGGACATTTCTTTTAGCAATTGGCCAGCCTAGCCAATTTCTATACATCAATATCTTACATTTTTTTTTCTTGCAACATCAATTTAAGATACTTGAATGTACAACCATGATACTCACAAAAGTATCTTAACATATATTTCATTTTATTTTTGAATCTTTGTGGGTGTAGAAAAAAAAGTGACCCTCACATGTTATTGTTCATTGGATAAAACTAATGATATTGTGTAAGAGTGAGTATCATATAATGATATTCACTTGTAATAATTGTCTTGATTCACACCCCATCTCTGAGAGCATCTTTAACCATGATACTCATTTTGAGTATCATAACTTGCTTTTTCTCATTTCTTTCTCCTCTACCTCATTTTAATATTTGGTACTCCACAACCATGGTATTTGGCATGAGTATCTTATTTCACCTTTTGCATCAAAATTCCTTTTTACCAAAATTATACTTTTTGTATATAGCTTACAATTTGTTTTAAATATTTTATATTTAGTAAAACATATAGATATGAAAAAATATTGCGAATAAAAAAACATTGTTTTCATTAACTAACAAGAAATAACTAATTAACAAAAAACAACACTTTTTCAATAACTAACAATAAAAGTTAAAAAGTACACATTTTATCTCAATTATCTGCTCCAAACCGTTGCCAAATATTCTCCACCAAATCAGACTTCAGGTCATTATTCTTAGCTCTATCTTGAATACAAGTACGATTTTCAATATATTTATTCATATCATTATTTCTTGATCTTGAGTACCTCCACCTTGCTCCATTCTCAGTGGTTCCCTCGATGTCATCACATTTCAGGATCATGATAATTTTGATATGTGTCGCACTAATCTTCTACGATCATGTTGTGCAATATGATACATGCTCTCATTATTTTTCCAATAAGAGAAGCATCCCATATGTTGCATGGGTCACGAACGATTGCAAATCGAGCTTGTAGAACACCAAAAGCTCGTTCCATATCTTTCCTTGTAGATTCTTGATGTTGAACAAAAAATTGTGACTTCGGATCTTGAGGGAGGCTAATTGATTGAATAAAGATAGCCCACGGTGGGTATATTCCATCTATAAGATAATATCCTATATCATACTCACGACCGTTCACACTAAAATGAATCGGGGGGGGGGGGGCTCTTTCTTCAAGCACATCATTGAATACAGGAGATCAATCAAGAACGTTGATATCATTGCATGTGCCAAGTGCATGTTCCAAAAAATGAATGCCAGAACCAAAGATCATATGATGCCACAACTTCGAGGATAATTGTTGGTTTTTTCTTGTGCCCACCAGCGAACTGTCCTTGCCAAGCAAATGGACAAGTTTTCCACTCCCAGTGCATGCAATCAATGCTCCCCAACATTTCAGGAAACCCTCTTTCCTCTCCAACATAGAGTAATCTATGCAAATCTTCTTCAGTTGGACTTCGCACATATATTTCCCTGAAAATGGAGATTATTCCGTACACGAACTCCTTCAAGCATTGCCTTGTTGTAGCTTAACCGATACGAAGGTACTCGTCAACGGTGTCAAATGCCACTCCATATGATAACACACGAACAGCAACAGTGCATTTCACCAATTCTGATATGCTTAGCCTCCCCGTAGCATCATGCCTGGACTTGAAGTACGATACTTCATTTTGTAAAAAATCCATAATACGAAGAAAGACGTGTCTTCGCATTCTTAATCTCCGCCTAAACTGGACATCTATATCTGTTGAGTGATCCCCAAAGTAATATGCGAATAATTTATCATGCCCAATCTCTCGTTGTCTGTCCTCGTGTGTTCTTTTACGAGAATGTTGTGAACTTTCAACATGATTTTGGACATAAACTTGCTTCAATAAGCAAAGTTTTGCACTTCTACTATGTTGATGGGATTGTAGTAAAAGCTCCATGGACTTTTCAAATTGATCTTCACTCTCATCACTTGATATTTTTTCACTCACATGTGACATTTTTTTCACTAAAGATAATGATACGAGTAATGATAATGCAATGATAATGTATGAATATTGATAATGACAGTTATAAAATCTGATTATGATGTTATATTGATAATGTAATAATTAAAACAAGAAAACAATAGAATAATGTAAAGAAGATTTGCCAAAAGTACTTACTTTTGGATTTGTTGTAAGAAAAGTACACTTAAGAAATCTTGCAAATAAGAAATTACAAAGAAATTATTGAGGGAATTTCTAAAGAGCTTTTCAAGCTTTTGAGTTTTGAGTATGATTGAAGGTGCTCCTTCCATAAGGGGTGAAGGGGTTTTTATAGTAGAGTTGGCACTACAATGGCTTGCAATCTTGTGGTTCTCCTTGATTTCTTCTTCTTCATCATAGATTTGTTGAAGTCTTCTCTTGCATGATGAATGTCTTGATTTCTTGCTTTGAATGATGGTGTCTTCCATGATGTACTTTGTCTTCAAATGAGGTCTTGTATGAGGTGATGGGCTATACCTCCGTACATAATAGATGCCACATAATACCCTTTTTTTTTTCTTCTTCTTTTTTTTGAAAAGAAAATCACAATTACAACTCAAATGGATCATTAGAATCATCATCGAGATTTGCTGCTCTGCGACTTTCTTGCTTGGCTTCTTTCTCGGTTTCATCATACTAATTAAAGTTAATTTTCTTGCTTTTTTGTAACTATAAGAATTCTTGATATTTCTGGAACTCCTACAATTGCTTCCAGAGATCTAGATTTGGTTTTGTCTCAGACTAATCAACAGGGTAACTTGGTGGTTTTGTGGATGAACTGGATGAAGACGACTCAACCAGTATAGGCTCTTGAATTTTTTGGATTGGGTCTTTTTGTTGGGGGTTTTTGTTTGGAAGGGAAGCTTGAACTCTTTCAATGGCTAGAACATTTAAATCAAATTTCTACCACCATCTAACTTTGTATTTTCGACAAAGTGATAATGGGTAAGGATTTGGCTGAATATGTTCAAGCTCATATACCCAACACAGGATCCAAGTCACACCATTGTTTTTATGAAACAGTAATGACCTTTTGTATTTTTCAGCTGGGGAGTGATTGTAGTAGTAGTCATGGGCAAGTTGAGCAGCATCAGGGAAAATTTCATGTGTGCTGCCAAAAATATTCCACCACTCGTAAAACCACTGTGGTAAGTCATCATTGCAGTTTCTTGAAAAGATAAAGAACCATGAATGGTTGAATGACCTTATGAGGAAGGCTCGAAACCAAGCCGTTTTGTAGTCATAAAAGGTATATCCTTTAGGATAATGGGGTATGGAAAAGGTTTGAATGGTTGTTGGACTGTCCCAATCTTTTCTCGTAAGGACTATGGATTTTGCATTTGGAAAAGATAATGTGAGCGGTTTTGGTCTGATCTTTGGTATGGGTCAGGTCTATTGATCCAGAATCTACGAGTATTAACTCATAGAATTTTCGGGTCTTGTTAATATCTTCAGGGAACCAATGGAAAGAAGGAGGGAAGACCTCGGGAAGACAAGGTTCAATCTGTTCTTGTGTGAGAGGTTTGAATTCAGGTAGCAGGCAAATTTCTTGTATTATATGGGATTTGAAGAAGTATTTATAAAATGGAGTTTCAATGTCTGGTCTTTTGTGTGATGGTTTTACTTGGGTTTTTGGTGCAAGGACGACTTGTTTGTAAGGTAACTGGGTGAGAGGTTGAAACTGGTTTGTTGTGGTAAGGATTGGAATGGCAGTAGACTTTGTGGACTGTGGATGTGTCATGAGGTAATCTTGAGGCCTCATTGGCTTTCTCGAAGTATCCTTATTGGATGAGGCCATTGTTGCAGGATAAACAAAATAGTTGTTGGAATGGGATGGTCTTGAGGCGTCTCTCTGCCTCTTTCTCCAATTCTTTAAGAAACTTTTCTTGCTCCAAGTCTGGATGTCCGTGAAGAATAGCTAAATAGATTAGATCCCTTATTGGAGGAATCCAAAGATCTTCTTCGATTTTCTTTTTCCAAAATTTGTAGATAAATCTCATAACTGAAAAGCTTTACGTTTTGCCCTGTAGAAATTCTCTAGTAAGAAAATCTGGTAACGAATTATTTTCTCCTTTAATAAATTCTATATCAAAATCAAAAACAGAAAGAATAGCTTGCCATCTTGCAAATATCTGTTTTGAAATAATGTTTTGAACATCCCTTTGTAAAATCTCTTTTGCTGACTTGCAATCAACACGAAGCAAAAATCTTTTGTAATAAAGATCATCTTGAAACTTTGATATGCATGCAAAAATAGATAAAATTTCTTTCTTAACGGTGCTATAATTCTTTTGAGGACATGTCCATGTTCCAGAATGATATCTAACCAATTGTTCTTCCTTTTGATCTCGTAGTCTTTGTTTAAGACTGCCACCATATCCTAATTCTGATGCATCTGTCTCAACTATCATGAATGCATTAGGATGTGGTATGCTGATGCATGACAATGATTTAACCTTTTCTTTAATAATGCGAACTACTCTGGTATGCTCATTAGTCCAGGCTGGCGGATCTTTTCATAACCTTTGAAACAAAGGTTTACATAATTGTCTTAGTTTGGGGAAGAAATCAGAAATGTAATTAAGACATCCTAAAAACCTTTACAACTGAGTTTTGTCTTTGATTTCATCTGGGAATTTGCCAGTAAACTCGATACTCTTATTTATAGGTTTTATCATTTGTTGGTAAATCTCATGGCCAAGAAATCTTATTTTTGTTTGAAACAATTTTATTTTAGTAGGGAAACTACTAATCCATTTTTTTAACAACATGTAAGAAAGTATTTAGATGTTTGAAGTGTTCATCAATACTTTTGGAAAAGACCAGGACATCGTCAATATAGACAATGGTGAATGAAGAATAGGGGTTTAAAATATCATTCATTATTCTTTGAAATTCAGAAGGAGCATTTTTTAGACCAAAGGGCATTACATTCCACTCGCAATGGCCAAAAGGAACCGTAAAGGCTGTTTTATATCATTCTTCTTCCTTTATTTGTATTTGCCAAAAACCGCTTTTCATGTCAAATTTTGAAAATACTCGAGAATCATAAAGTCCGTTTGGTAAATCTCTTTTATTGGGTAATGGGTACCTAATCCATTATAAAGCCTTGTTCAACGGCTTATAGTTTATGACCAACCTAGGGGCTCCTCTCTCCTTTTCATCTTGATTCATAACATAGAAAGCTCCACAACTCCAAGAAGACCTTGATCTTCTAATAAGTCCTTTAGATAATAAAGACTCAATTTCTTGCTTACAGTAATCTAAGAGTTCCTTGTGCATCTGAATTGGCCTAGCCTTAGTGGGAATATTCTTTTCATCAAAATCTTTTTTGTAAGGCAAGGACACTTGATGTTTCTTCCTCTCCCAAAATGCGTTTGCAGATCAGAACAAACTTAAGATTTGAACAGTTGTTCTAATTCTTGAATTTTCTTTTGAATAGAGGGTTGTTCAATTTTTTTCTTCTATCTCTTCATCCTTAAGAAAATTTATGAAAGATTTCTTGCTACTTATTAGGTTTACCTGTTTATGAATCAAAGAGGATTGAAGAAGAGAAATGTCTCTTTGCTTGACAGGAGATTAAAATTCAAAACTTATTTGTTTTCCCATTATATTGGTATGGAGACCGATTGGATTAACTAGGAATGGGTAAATTTGAGTGACAAAAGGAGTTCCTAAAATAACTTCTTGGGTTAAATCATTGACAAGAATAAAAGAGTTTTTGAAACAATATCCTTGATTGCAGATCGAGGCTTTTGGTAATTTATAGTTTATTTTCATACGAGACCCACTAGCAATGTGAAGTCTTTCCGACGTTTTTTCAAAGAACTTTGAGGGAACTAATCCTTCCTTAATGCAGTTAAGATCTGCTCCACTATCAAGTAGCACTATGGTAGTAAGAGCAAATGTGTCTATTTTTATGGTGATAGGAACATACAACTTCTGAAAACTAATCTTATCAATTACAGAGATGAATAGATCATCACCATTACTGTCTATGTTGTTTTCAGCAGTAAAACATTCCTGGTCTAGAGGTGCTTTAGAGGAGGATGGAGCATTAGTTTTGCGAATAAATCGTTCTTCTATAACAACTAATCTGGCTTCCAATTCAAGGTCTTTGGTTTCTTCGGTCAAAACTATATCTTGAAGCTCCTTAACTTCCTTTTTTAACCTATTTATGTCAGCTTGAAGATCCTTAGTGGATACTTGTGAGAAAACATTAGAAGGGGGGTATTTATTGTATAAGTTTGAAATACTAAAGGGTTCTTGTAAAATTGGCTCATGCTCCTTAAAAATTAAATCTTTAAGCTTAAGAAAATACTTCTTTTTTTCACTTGAGGGTCACCAATTTCATCAATGAGTTGAAATAAGGCTTCTTTTTCATCTGTTTTGGTGATAACGTTGCAAAATTGGGGGGGAACTAGACTCTTCATCATCTGAAGTTGATGAGTCGAATTCTCCGTTATAAGCATCCCCCTCTTCTTCATCAGAAGAACTTTCTTTATCAGTGATAAAGATTTTCATAAGTTTATTCTTAAGATCTTCATCTTCACCACAAACTTCATTGATTTTTTGTTTAATTCGACACTGATTTGCCTTATGGCCTGGTTTACCACATTTATAACAAATAATTTTCTTCTTCTCAAATTTCTTATCTCCTCTTTCATTATAGTTTCGCTTCCCCTTCCTAGGATTTCTAATGAACCTTCTATTTTGCATTTGGGTTCTCTTCCTACTAGAAGGAGCTTGTATTTTTTGCATCCCAAAAGCTTCACAGAAATTTCCTAATTCTTTTCTAGTCCTTCCCTTATCTCCATATTTAGCTTGTATTTTTAATTCTGAGCATAAAGTTAACCCTTCTTTCTTAATAAACGCTCCAAGCTGGCCATAAGTTATGGTGGCCCAAGGTATTTCATCAGATCCTATGGATTCTTTGATTTTTGTTATTATTCTTTGAGCAAATAAAGTGGGTAATCCTGAAACAAACGTTTCTTTCCAGAAGGCTTCGTTGCAGTCAGATCTTTTATAGACATATATGAGGAAAACATCTTTGTACCATCTATAATCACTTAAAGTAGGACATCTAAGATTAATTAAGACGGACTTGCTAGATTGAAGTTCTTCTTTGGGGTTTCCTACAAAATACATACTAATAGTGTATATTAGTTGCCCCACTGCATCTTCTTCGGGGTGAATATTTCCATCTTCATCCTCTATATCTATAGTGGCTTCAAAGATTGCATACATCTGATCATTAGTTAACGCATTATCCCACCAATTTTTTATCTGACTTGTGAATCTTGTAACTAAGAGGGCTGCAGCAGATTTATCTCTATGACCATTCGCTTTGTAGGCCAGTTTGGCCATTCCCATTTCTTGTAAAGTGTTCATTATTTCAGTTTCAGATTTTTCGTCTATATTCCACTCGTAAATAGATTTTCCGTTGTAATCAGTGGATCAAAACTTTGCTCTTTCTTAATATTGAATATCAAGGGGAGTTGGCCTACGGTAATAGTTTCTAGTTTCTCCTTTTGGGATTATATTGGTAGGGATATTACCATAATGTTGCTTTCTAGTTTTTCTTCTTCTGAGTTTGTTGATTTCTATATGGTTGTTTTCAAAAGCATTTTCAAGATCCTTAATTTGTGATAAGAAGAAAAGGGGTCGATAATGAGTGGCCTGAATCAAGGTTAAAGATAGAAGTCGAGTGCCTCCGAAGTCGAGTAGGACAACTCGAGATAAGAAGAAAAGGGGTCGATATCGATGTTCATGGTCGATATCGATGTTTGCTGCAAAAAAGGATCCGACGTTGTTTTTGATAGAATTCTATCCGAAGCGTTCAAGTTTACCCTAAAGTCGAGATCTTCTATCAAATCATCACCGGACTTATCAGTTTTGAGTTTTACCTAAGTAATTTAGTTGTTTTACTTTATTAAAGTTTATCATAGGAATAAAGATAGAGTTTCGAATCTTTGGATAGCGAGGTTTGAAATCGATAATTAGAGGCCATTAGGGCTGGTTTCAATCAAGTTTTCATCCAAGCATAGAGAATTCAGTTTTAATAGAGAGTAGCGAGTTAGAGAGAGAGAGAGAAGGCCGAGTGGGGTGGTGAAGTGAGAGCGGAGTGGCTTTGTTCGTTGTAATCTTTCTTTTGAATTTTAATCAAAGTAGTTTCTTTTACACATTGATGATGAGTTCAATGATGAAGCGCGAGTAGTCAACCCGCTTCTAGGGTTGGGGTGAGCCCGATGATAGCAATGTAAGTTTGTGCATCAAAGGTATGATTTTTATGCGAATCCGTCTTCTATCCTATGCATGATTCTTTGCGAAAGTTGAGGAGATTCATTCTTTGCATTATTGAAGCGAAAGCCAATCATATTGTGAATTTGGATTACTCATGAATTGGATAGTAACTCTTAGGTTTTATGTGAGAGCCTCTAAACACCTAAGTGTTGGTAACGAAAGTTATTTGACGGAAAGACATTAAATTTCATAACTTTAGCATCATACTTGCATGATTATCGTTGTGGCATGAATGCCCGGCCTTGGAAGCTTTAAGTTTATAGAAGTTTATAAAAAGTTCAAGTTTTTATTTCTGTCCATACTTCTCTCACCATTCTACGCTCTCCGGACAACTTTTTCGAAAAATTAGGTTCGTAATACAGTTTCTGTTTGAAGACTCGAAATCGATTGTAAAGGTCGATATCGAGTGCTAACATCGATATCGAGGTTCCATCTCGACGTCGACTGCTTGCTTTTGTCTTCTGCAGGAAATTTAGCTGGAAATCGACCAGAACTGAGGTCGATATCGACCAGACAGCTCGATATCGAGTGGTCTCCTGGAGTCGAAACTTGATCGTGATTGCAAACTTAGGAAGCGCTGACATACCTCATCGTGGATTCGATCCTGAATTACCCTACCACTACATCAGGAGGGATTCTTGTATTTTATTTGCTTGGATAAGGGAGTTAGCTTAGTTTTAATTTGAATAGTTTATCTTAGCGATACCCCCCCTTACGAACTAATTGGCGCCGTTGCCGGGGAGGAAATCAATCGCCACCTAAGTTTTATTCACGATCTTCTTTTAGTGCTTATTTTGCAGGTTTATACGACTCTCTGATCACGAACCTATCTTAGAGAGTCTTGACGAGCCTAAACGTTTCTTCCACCTTTGAAACAGAGCTATTCAAATCATGGCGGATAACGAGACACAGGCTCAGACCATTGAGCGGTTGAGGAAGGAAATTGAGGACCACAATGCTACAATCGCTGCTGAGAGGGCCGCCGCTGCTGCAGAGCGAGCCCGCGCTGATAGGGAGGAGGATGCATGCAGACAAGCCCAAGAGCGGCTCAATCAGTATCCACAGATGGCGATGCAATACATGCATCCGCCGCTACATGTTTCTGAATCCGCTATTTTAATTCCTCCCTCTAACTATGAAATTAAAATAAACTTCCTATCTGAGATTAAAAGAAATAATTTTGAAGGAAGACCTAATGAATGCCCCTTGCAGCATATATCTACTTTCATGGACTTTTGTGAAACTATTGCTGATGGTGTGAACTTAGAGTATGTTAGACTAAAGTCCTTTCAATGGTCATTGGGAGGGAAGGCATTACAATGGCTAGAGAGTTGGGCTCCACGCTTGCGAAAGACATGGGCAGAGGTCAAGGATGCGTTCCTAAACAAGTTCTTTCCTCCATAAAAAACGGCGATGCTGCGACAAAGGATCACGACTTTTAAACAAAAGCCTGGTAAGACGTTGGCACAGGCGTGGGAGCGTTTTAAGGACTTGCTGAGATCATGCTCAACGCATGGGCAACTACCATATGTCATCCAGGAGATCTACTACAACTCCCTTGATGGGATAAATAAGGAGAGAATCAACTCATACACCTCCTATCGGTACATTGAGCTCACACCAACGGAGGCCTGGGAGACAATAGAGAGGCTGGTTAATTTTGATAACACGTATGGGACTGCTGCTACCTATGACTCGAGGCCTGCCCCATCTATGTCACTTTATAAGCCTCCCAAGGAGATTGATCCTGATGTGTAGCAATAATTCCACAACGATCAGACACGCCGCCTTCAAAAGCAAGTAAGGTTCCTAAGCAACAATCAACCTTGTCAGGAATGTGGCTCAACAAGGCATAACACTAGTGCCTGCCCATATCTTGAGCAAGTATCTATGGCGGAGCAACATGATGAAGCCAAGTGGACGAGAGGCCCCTATGGAGGGGGCAATCAGCAATATTGGGGAGATCAACGGTTCTATCAATCACATCAACAAAGGGATCCCCCACCATATAGAGCACCAGGGCACCCTGAGTGGGAAATAGGGAAGGATGACCTGCAGATCATTCTAGATGAGATGCGGAGAAACCACGCTGAGTTCAAACAAGCAAACAACTCCATTCATACTCAACTACAGGGCATCAACTCTAGGCTCGGGGAGATAGATGTTTGGAAGCACAACATGGAGACCCAAATGGGTCAATTGGATCTACTCTACCCAACCAAAAGGGCAAAACTACTGGACACATAGCGACCATGAATCTAAGGAGTGGGCGTCAATTGCAAACGCCCGAGCAAACAGCGGAGGAGAAGGACCCAGAAGGAACATCGATATCGAAACCCCAGTCGATATCGACCAGGGTGATACCGATGTCTAGCACTCTAAACTCGATGTCGACACAGCTACTGAGAATCACCAGAAATCGACTCCTCCAGTCGATATCGACCCCCATCCAGTCGATGTCGACCTAACTCCAGCCACAGGGAAGAAGAAGGTGTTGCCCTTCCCATCAAAGAAAATTGTTAAGGACCCGACGGAAAAGAAGTTTCAGCGATTTGTGAAGATGCTTCAAGGGCTTAATGTCTCAATTCCATTCACATAAGCACTTCATGAGATGTCATCATATGTGAGGTTCTTTAAGGACATCCTAGGTAAGAAGCGATCGATTGCTGAGATCGCTGAGGAGTGCAACAGATTCGAGCTACCAGAGAAGCGGGTTGTTCGCTCTAGGGGGTGGTAGTAGGAGATTCAAATATTTAAAACAAAACAAAGCACAAATAGACTAACTCCCTGTCCCAAACAAATAATACAAGAATCCCCTCCCTTGTAGTAGTAGGGTAATTCAGGATCGAATCCACGAGGAGGTATGTCAGTGCTTCCCTTGTTGTACTCACGATCAAAGCTTTCGACCTCAGCAGACACTCGATATCGAGTATACTGGTCGATATCGACCTCAATTCTGGTCGATTTCCTAGCGCAGTTCCTGCAGAAGAAAAAACAGCAAGTCGACGTCGAGACAGAGTCCTCGATATCGATGTTAGACCTCGATATCGACCCTTATGGTCGATTTCGATGCTTATCACAGAAACTATTTTCGTAACCAATTTGTCGGAAAAGAGTCCGAAGAAAATAGAATGGAGAAGGAAGATGAACAGAAATAAAACTAAGACCTTTATGAAGAATTCAATTAATTAAAAGGCTTCCAAAGTCGGGGTTTCCTGCCACAACGATAACAATGCAAGTTTCATGCTAAAGCTATGAAATTTAATCTCTTTCCGTCAAATAACTTTCGTTATCAACACTTAGGTGGTTAGAGGCTCTCGCATAATTCCTAAGAGTTACTATCCAATTCATGAGCAATTCAAGTTCACAATATGAGTGGCTTTCGCTTCAATAATGTAAATAATGAATCTCCCTAACTTTCGCAAAGGATCATGCATGGGGTAGAAGACGGAATCGCATAAAAGTCATACCTTTGATGCACTTACCTCACATTGCTATCGTCGGGCTCACCCCGACCCTAGAAGTGGGTTGACTACTCACTCCTCATCATGCACATCATCATCATTATTATTGAAAGAAAGCTACTTTGAATTAAAACATCGAAAGAAAGTACAACCGAATAAGCCACTCCGCTCTCGCTTTACAACTTCACTCGGCCTCCTCTCTCTCTCTCTACTCGTCACTACTCTCTATTGAAACTGAATTGTGTGTTAAATTTAATAATTAAACTCAGCCCTATTGGCCTCTATTTATAGATGTTGATAAGGAATCAAAACCTTATCTTTATTCTCTAAGATAAACTAAAAAAAAGTAAAAAACTAAAACTTCATGATAACTCAGCCTCCTCTTGATAGAACTTGTGTGGATGATAAGAAATCTCGACCCTTTGGATAAACGTGCAAGCTTTAGATAGAACTCTATCAAAATCGAAGTCGGATTCCTCTGCTGCCATGGTCGATAACGACCCTTGGACATCGATATCGACCCCTCCAAAACTTTATCTCGAGCTTCTCCTTCTCCTCCTCGACCTAGCACTCGACTTCTATCAATTTGGTCGATCTGGCAGCATCGATATCGACCCCCAGACATCGATATCGACCCCTTTTGTGTCGACATGCTTTGTTTCATTTCTGCTCGATTCCTATGTCTCTGATGTACTCGATGTCGAGGTCCCCAGTCGATTTCGACCTCTTCAGAAGACTTCGAGTTCTTTTTCCGCTCTTCCGAATTCGTCCATTTTTATCCTGTTTTCTGCGAAATCACGTGAAAACTCGTGCAAACCCATATATTTGACATTTTAAGCATAAATTACACTAATCCCATGTTTTCCCATTAAGATGCATGCAAAAGACGATTAAATTACACTTCCTCTATTTGGGCTTCATTTATGGCTTTTATCTCCATTGGCCCTTGATTTTTCACCGTCTTGTTGAAGGCATACTCTATCACTTCATCACTAATTGTGAATGAGAGCAATCCTTTCTTTACGCTAATGTTGGCATCGATGATTGCTAGGAATGGCCTACCTAAAATAATTGGACAAGCAGGGTCCTCCGCTATATCAACAACTAGAAAATCAGCAGGGACAAAGAATTTACCTACTTGTAATGGCGCATCCGTCACTATCCCAGTTGGAATCACTACCGTATTGTTAGCCATGTATAATCTTGCATCCACGGGCTCCAGAGGACCTATCTTTACCTTGTGCCAAATGGTTAGTGGCATCATGCTAACGCTAGCGCCCAAGTCAACTAAAGCATTAAATTTGAATTGACCTAGACCTATAACGATAGAAAACTTACCTGGGTCCGCCCGCTTTTGTGGTAGCTCCAACCTGTTGCACTCCTCTGCGATCTCAGAGAGTGATCGCTTCTTACCCAAGATGTCTTTAAGGAACCTTACATAAGATGGCATCTCGTGAAGTGCCTCTGTGAATGGTATAGAAACATTAAGTCCTTGGAGCATCTTCACGAACCGTTGGAACTTCTTTTCCGCTGGGTCCTTAATCACCTTTCTAGTTGGGAAGGGCAACACCTTTTTCCTTCCTGCGGTTGCAGTAAGGTCGACATCGACATCAGTAGGGTCGATATCGACTGGAGGAGTCGATTTCTGTGGTGACGCAGAATTAGGGTCGACATCGACAGGAGGGTCGACATCGATGTCACCTTGGTCGATATCGACAGGGGGGTCGATATCGACGTCTGTTCTGGCTCCTTCACCTCCACTTTTTGCTCGGGTGTTTGTAATTGATGCCCACTCCTTAGGTTTACTGCCGCAATATGTCCAGTAGTTTTGCCCTTTTGGTTGGGCACAGTGGATCCAGGGAGTGATCCTGACGCTTTGGACATTGCTTCCGCCAATTGACTCATTTGAGTCTCCATGTTGCGCTTCCAAACGTCAATCTCCCCAAGTCTAGAATTGATGCCCTGAAGCTGAGTATGGACAGAGTTATTGGCTTGTTTGAACTCAGCATGGTTCCTCCGCATCTCATCGAGAATGATTTGTAGGTCATCTTTCTTAGTCTCCCGTTCAGGGTGCCCTGGTGCCCTATATGTTGGGGGATCCCTTTGTTGATAGAACCTTTGATCACTCCAATTTTGTTGATTGCCCCCTCCATAGGGGCCTCTTGTCCATATGACCTCCTCATGTTGTTCTGCCATGGATACTTGCTCAGTATGTGGACAGACACTAGTGTTATGCCTTATTGAGCCACACTCCTGACAAGGTTGATTGTTGCTCAGGAACCTTACTTGCTTTTGAAGGCGGCGTGTTTGATCGTTATGGAATTGTTGCCACACCTCAGGATCTATCTCCCTTGGAGGCTCATATAGTGGCATAGATGGGCAGGCCTTGCATCATAGGCCGCAGCAGCCCCATAGGTGTTGTCAAAGTTCACAAGCCTCTTAATGGTCTCCCATGCCTCCGTTGGTGTAAGCTCAATGTACCGATAGGAGGTATATGAATTGATCCTCCTCTTATTTGGCGCATCAAGGGCGTTATAAAAGATCTCCTGGATGACATATGGAAGTTGCCCATGCGTCGGGCATGATCTAAGCAAGTCCTTAAAGCGCTCCCACGCATGTGCTAGGGTTTCACCTGGCTGTTGTTTGAAAGTCGTGATCCTTTGTCGTAGCATCGCCGTTTTAGAAGGTGGGAAGAATTTGTTCAAGAATGCATCTTTCACCTCCGCCCATGTCCTTAGCGATCGTGGAGCCAAACTTTCAAGCCATTGTAATGCCTTCCCTGCCAAAGACCATCGAAAAGATTTTAGTCGCACATACTCTAAGTTTACTCCATCAGCAACTGTTTCACATAAGTCCATAAAAGTAGAGATATATTGCAGGGGCATTCATTATGTCTTCCTTCAAAAGTATTTCTTTTAATCTCAGATAGGAAGTTAATTTTCAATTCATAGTTGGAGTGAGGAATTATAATGGCAGATTCAGGAACATGAAGCGGCGGATGCATGTATTGCATCGCCGTCTGTGGATACTGATTTAGCCGCTCTTGGGCTTGTCTGCGCGCATCCTCCTCCCTATCAGCACGGGCTCGCTCAGCAGCAGCGGCGGCCCTTTCAGCAGCGATTGTAGCATTGTGGTCCTCGATCTCCTTCCTTAACCGCTCTATGATCTCAGTCTGCGTCTCGTTGTCAGCCATGAAGCGAATTGCTTTGTTGCGAAGATGGTAGAAACGTTCAGGCTCGTTGATTGGTTCCAGGATAGGTCCGCGATCAGAACGTCACATAAACCTGCAGAATAAGCTCAAAAAAAGATCGTAATTAACTTAGGTGGCGATTGATTGCCTCCCCGGCAACGGCGCCAATTTGTTCGCTCTAGGGGGTGGTAGTAGGAGATTCAAATATTTAAAACAAAACAAAGCACAACTAGACTAACTCCCTGTCCCAAACAAATAATACAAGAATCCCCTCCCTTGTAGTAGTAGGGTAATTCAGGATCGAATCCACAAGGAGGTATGTCAGCGCTTCCCTTGGTGTACTCACGATCAAAGCTTTCGACCTCAGCAGACACTCGATATCGAGTATACTGGTCGATATCGACCTCAGTTCTGGTCGATTTCCTAGCGCAGTTCATGCAGAAGACAAAACAGCAAGTCGACGTCGAGACAGAGACCTCGATATCGATGTTAGACCTCGATATCGACCCTTATGGTCGATTTCGATGCTTATCACAGAAACTGTTTTCGTAACCAATTTGTCGGAAAAGAGTCCGAAGAAAATAGAATGGAGAAGGAAGATGAACAGAAATAAAACTAAGACCTTTATGAAGAATTCAATTAATTAAAAGGCTTCCAAAGTCGGGGTTTCCTGCCACAACGATAACAATGCAAGTTTCATGCTAAAGCTATGAAATTTAATGTCTTTCCGTCAAATAACTTTCGTTATCAACACTTAGGTGGTTAGAGGCTCTCGCATAATTCCTAAGACTTACTATCCAATTCATGAGCAATTCAAGTTCACAATATGAGTGGCTTTCGCTTCAATAATGTAAATAATGAATCTCCCTAACTTTCGCAAAGGATCATGCATAGGGTAGAAGACGGAATCGCATAAAAGTCATACCTTTGATGCACTTACCTCACATTGCTATCGTCGGACTCACCCCGACCCTAGAAGTGGGTTGACTACTCGCTCCTCATCATGCACATCATCATCATTATTGTTAAAAGAAAGCTACTTTGAATTAAAACTTCGAAAGAAAGTACAACCAAACAAGCCACTCCGCTCTTGCTTTACAACTTCACTCGGCCCCCCCTCTCTCTCTCTACTCGTCACTACTCTCTATTGAAACTGAATTGTGTGTTAAATTTAATAATTAAACTCAGCCTTATTGGCCTCTATTTATAGATGTTGATAAGGACTCGAAACCTTATCTTTATTCTCTAAGATAAACTAAAACAAAGTAAAAAACTAAAACTTCATAGTAACTCAGCCTCCTCCTGATAGAACTGGTGTGGATGATAAGAAATCTCGACCCTTTGGATAAACGTGTAAGCTTTGGATAGAATTCTATCAAAATCGAAGTCGGATTCCTCTGATGGCATGGTCGATATCGACCCTTGGACATCAATATCGACCCCTCCAAAACTTTATCTCAAGCTTCTCCTTCTCCTCCTCGAACTAGCACTCGACGTCTATCAATTTGGTCGATCTGGCAGCATCGATATCGACCCCCAAACGTCGATATCGACCCCTTTTGTGTCGACATGCTCTGTTTTATTTCTGCTCGATTTCTATGTCTCTGATGTACTCGATGTCGAGGTCCCCACTCGATTTCGACCTCTTCAGAAGACTTCGAGTTCTTTTTCCGCTCTTCCGAATTCGTCCATTTTTATCCTGTTTTCTGCGAAATCACATGGAAACTTGTGCAAACCTATATATTTGACAGTTTAAGCATAAATTACACTAATCCCATGTTTTCCCATTAAGATGCATGCAAAAGACGATAAAATGGATTCATATGTGCATAGAAAATATGGCAATTCGCGCGCACATCATGGGCGGACCCAGGTAAGTTTTCTATCGCTATAGGCTTAGGTCGATATCCCTTTAATACTTTAGTTGATTTGGGCGCTAGTGTTAGCATGATGCCACTAACCATATGGCACAAGATAAAGATAGGTCCCCTGGAGCCTGTGGATGCAAAGTTATACATGGCGAACAATACGGTAGTGATTCCAACAGGGATGGTAGATGATGTGCCAGTACAAGTAGGTAAGTTCTTTGTCCCTGCTGACTTTCTAGTTATTGATATGGCAGAGGACCCTGTTTGTTCCATTATATTAGGTAGGCCATTCTTAGCAACCGTTGATGCCAACATAAGCGTGAAGAAAAGATTGCTCACATTCACCATCAGTGACGAAGTGATAGAGTACGTCTTCAACAAGACGGTGAGGAATAATGAAGGGCTAATGGAGGTTAAGTCAATTACAAGTGTCTACATCACATGTGGGGAAGCCAAGGTAAGGAATATGACACCTGAGGATCTTGAAAAGAGGGCCATAGAAGCCCAAGTGGAGGAAGTCATGGCAATCTTGAACGAATGAGCCAAAAAGCCACTCGAAATTGACCCATGTAAGTCGATATCGACTAACAAAGTTCAAGATTCTGTGCCAGGTTATAAGTATGAGGTCGATGGAGGAGAAGGATCATCGAAATCGAGCATAAAGGTCGATATCGACCATGAATCCATGCCGAAATCGACTACCAAAGAGGAAGAAAAAGGAGGAGCAAAGACCTCGATGTCGAGGACAGAAGGTCGACATCGACCTGATCATATCGAGCAAAACAACTCCAAATTGACAGGATCTCCAGGAGCACGACAGAGCTCGATATCGAGTAGTACTGATCGATATCTACCTGAACCACTGACAGAAGAGAAGGTAAGCCAAGGTACGGATTCCTCTTTTTCGATCTCTATTAAGGATTTATCACTTTTTGGAAGAGGTTTGCCTTGGTATGTGCGCTTGTGCAGGGTATCCAATGATGATTCGAGCCATTATGAAGTAGGAGATAAGGTGCATGTCTCTAAATCAAAAGAGCATTGGTTCCCTAGTAGATTCAAAGACAAGAGGATGGGACTGTTCCTTTAGGGGAGGTAGTTTCTTTGCTCAAATAAAATATTCAATACAAACTCTAACTATGCTAACTCCCTTATCAACCAAATAATACAAGAATCTCTCCCGATGTAGTGGTAGGGTAATTCAGGATCGAATTCACGAGGAGGTATGTCAGCGCTTCCCTTGTTGTAATCACGATCAAGAATTCGACCTCAAAAGACACTCGATATCGAGGTTGTCTGGTCGATATCGACCTCAGTTCTGGTCGATTTTCAGCAAATTCCTGCAGAAGACAAAAGCAACACAGACCGATGTCGAGTGGAACCTCGATTTCGACATTAGTGATCGATATCGACCTTTACATTCGATTTCGATGTTTGTCACAAAAACTGCAAAGCGTAACCTATTGTCGGAAAAGTGTCCGAAGAACGTAGAATGGCTAAGAAAAGATGAACAGAAATCAAAACTTAAACTTTTTATATAAATTTAATTAATTAAAAGCTTCCAAGATTGGGGTTTCATGCCACAACAATAACAATGCAAGTTGGATGCTAAAGTTATGAAATTTAATGCCTTTCCGTCAAATAACTTTCGTTACAAACACTTAGGTGATTAGAGGCTCTCGCATAATTCCTAAGAGTTACTATCCAATTCATGAGTTATCCAAGTTCACAATATGAGTGTCTTTCGCTTTAATAATGCAAATAATGAATCTCCCTAACTTTCGCAAAGGATCATGCATAGGATAGAAGACGGAATCGCATAAAAGTCATACCTTTGATGCACTTACCCTACATCGCTATCGTCGGGCTCACCCCGACCCTAGAAGTGGGTTGACTACTCGCTTCTCATCATGCAACTCATCATCATCATTGAAAGAAAACTACTTTGTATTAAAACTCCGAAAGAAAGATTACAACCGAACCAAGCCAATTCCGATATCGCTTCCACCAACCTCACTCAGCCTCCTCTCTCTCTCTCCACAAATTCTTTATTGAAAACTGAATTCTCTGCGTGTGTGGATGTAATTGAATGACTGAAATTGAATGCCTAAACTCAGCCCTAACGGCCTCTAGATATAGATATCGAACTTTGCTATCCAAAGACTCGAAACTTTATCTTTATTCTCTAAGATAAAACTTAAATAAGTAAAAACTAAAAATTCCATGGTAAAACAGCTCATGTGATAGCTCTGACGTTGAAGATAGGAAATCTCGACTTTTGGATAGACGTGCAAGCTTCGGATAGAATTCTATCAAAATCTGAGTCGGACTTCCCTGCTGGCAAAATCGATATCGACCTAGTGACATCGATATCGACCTCTCTTTTATCTTATCTCGAGCTCTCCTTCTTCTACTAGGATTGGCACTCGACTTCTATCATTTAGCTCGATCTAGGCCCTTGATATCGACCATGGATCATCGATATCGTCCTCTGTATGTCGACATGCTCTGTTCTTCTTCTTGCTCGATTCCTGCCTCTCTGCTGCACGCGATGTCGAGGTCCTCCAGTCGATTTCGACCTCTTTAGAAGACTTCGAGTTCTTTTTCCGCTCTTCCAAATTTGTCCATTTTTGCCCTGTTTTAAATCACATAGAAACTCGTGCAGACCCATATATTTGACAATTAAGCATAAACTACACTAATCCCATGTTTTCCCATTAATATGCATGCAAAAGAATGATAAAATGGACTTAAATGTGCATAGAAAATATTGCAATTTGCGCGCACATCAGGGACCATTTACGGTGAATCAAATCCATCCAGGCGGGATGCAGCTGAGAGATAAGAAAGGAGTTCTATTTGAGGTCCAAGCCACATGGGCTCTGCAGATGCTGCCTTGAGAGCTTCAAAGGAGAAGTCGGCCTAGCGACTATAAAGTCTAGAGCTTGTAACGTAGACAACTAGTTTTGGTTTTAGACATTGTTGGTTTGTTTTGAGACATTAGACATTATGCATTATTTTTGTTTGGTTTAGTTTTATTTTCTAACAAGTTTCAGGAAAGAAGAAGGAGAGCAAAACAGACATCGAAATCGAGTACTATGCTCGATATCGACCCAGATGGTCGATTCAGAGGAGCTTGTGGTCGAGGTCGGATCACCCTGAAGCTTGAACCAGAAATCGAGGTAACTAGTCGATATCGACTGGTATGCCCGAAATCGACCTCCCATGGAGACGCCTTCAACTCCTAATTTTCATGAAGTTTTAGTAAGTTTCTCTCTTAATAATAGTTCTTATACAGTGAGGACACTGTAATCTTTAAGTATGGGGTGGGGAAAGGCTTACTCGCATATTTTAGCATAATTTTTGCATTTTTTTTTAAATTTTTCATAAGTTATTGCATAGTTTTTACATGTTTATGCATATTTTTCATACTTAGTTGATTTATATGTCTTTTATCTTTTAAGCATAGCATATTTATCTTTAGCATGTTTAAGTTTTGAAAAAAAAAGAGAAAATTTGACCACATCAAAAAATTTTAAAAATAAAGAAAAAGAGTCATGGAAGCTTATAAGGAACTCGACGATGCAAAAATAGATTCATTAGAGATATAACATGAAATTGCCTAGTTAAGGGAAGTCACAATGAAGAGCGGATTGTTTTAGAGAAAACCATGAAAGTGAGGTAAAATCTGAAGTTGCTTTTGACATATGCATGATAAGAGGATGGAGGGCTTTTATAATTTCCATACATATGCTCAAGTTCATACCCTAGCCTTACCTATGCATATTGCAATTACACGAGCCATATATGAGCCTTACATCATTATTATTGCTCCACATATATTACATATTTCCCATTTTTTTTATACCTTATACCCTATCCGGGGACAATGTTGAGATTGGATGTCATCTTTGGAGTTGTTATATGGAGTTTGTGCATATTTATGAAGTTGTTGGCAGGAATGAAGTAAATTTGAAATATGAAAAATTTAATGAGTGAGAAAAAATCCGATCACCTCAGGAGATAAAGGTAGGTCGACCCTGCTCGTTGAGATGTTAGTTTAGAGAGATGGGACACAAGGTGAGGAGTCCGAAGTACTAAGTATCCGGGGCCATTCATGACACCCATGTTTGCGACTCGCGAGAAGGCAGTACTGACGTGGGGAGAATTGAATCGAAATATATAATAAAATATAAACCAATACAACTCTTAGCCTCTTCAAATAAATTCAAGACTCCCCGCTATAGTAATAGGGAATCAGGTTCGATCCACGAGGAAGCGAGTCAGCGGGATCCTAGTAGCGTTGAAGACACGTCCTTTATGTTCGACCAGAAGCCTCGATCTCGATGTCAGACCTCGATGTCGACCTTGGCTGTCGATGTTCCTTGCAACAGAAGACCTGCAGAAACAAAAACGGTAGTCGATATCTACTGGTGGGGGTCGATATCGATGTTAGTCCACGAAATCGACTGGCTCAGAAGTCTGCCAGTCGATACAGGGGGTCGATTTCGACACAAGGGGGTCGATATCGATGCTTGCAGAAGTTTCCCAGGAGTCTCGAGATCGACTCAGAAAACAGTCGATCTATCAGTTGTGGTCGATATCGACCTCTGCTGTCGATATCGATGTCTTCCTGCAGTGAGTTAGTGGTTTTGTCGGCAAAGAAAAGGCCGAAGAATTAAGGATGGGAAGGAAGCAATGATCAGAAATAAGCAAGGGTGTTGGGTTTTTCGATGACTCAACGAACGGCGGGCAAATTTCAATGAAAACTTAATAAAGGAAAAGTCTTCCAAAGCCAAGGATTACCGCGACGACAACCATGATAGAAGAAGTAAGAATCAACTAAAGATGCATGCTTTCATCATAAAGGAAAAGGCTTTCACCTAAACCGACAAGTAGGAAAAGAGATTTTGCAATTACTTAACCTAATTGGTGTCTACCTTTGTCATAATTGAGTTTATAATCTTTCGAATAGAAACCCTAATTACTACCCAAGTTTTACAACATGAGTTCCTTAAATTCGCATTTAAAGATGAAGAACAAGGTAGAGGGAGATAAAAGATACATTCTTTAGCGACGTACTTACCTTTCCATCATGGCTATCGTCGGGCTCACCCCGACCCTAGAAGAAAGGGGAACTATTCACTCATGTTGATTGTAGACATGTCTTGAATTGAAATAGCTTGCATAAATGGAAAATTTCGAATCTTTACAATCTCAACGCCAACTATCGTAAGCGCTTGAAACTTTAAAGCTAAAAAAACTCTAACTATCTATTGTCTATTGTCCTTGTCTTGGATGATTCTATGCTTGGATGCCCTAATAAATCAACCCCTAAGGCTTTATTTATAGGCTACTAATCCTCGCTATCCGAGGATTGTAACTCCTATCTAAACTATTAACTCTATCCGAACAATTTAGGTTAGGTCTTTTATTTTGATAAAAACTTAAAGGAAAAGATAATAAACAGTTGCTAATATCTAAAACAACGAGATAACTCATGGCTTTGATGATAGACTTCACAATCCGATTCTCAAAATCGGATTTATCTTCTGTCGAGGTGGGGTCGATATCGACACCAGAGGTCAATATCGATGCTTGTGTTTCTGCTCGACTTGTCCAGCTCCAGTCGATGTCTATGACGATGGTCGATATCGATGCATGTGTGTCGATATCGAGGCTTCTAGTCTGGTTTGTGTGGCTTATCTCGACACTCAGAAGTCGTGTCGAAATCCAGGGTCGATATCGATGTCTCCAGTCGATATCGACCTCTTCTCAGCTTTACTTGGCTTGTTCGTTTTGACTCCGATTTCATCGAATTCCTGCATAGTTAGCTCAAAACTCGTGCAGACTCTATTTCTTATACTTTAGTTCATTCTTACACAAGATCATATACTTTTGAAACTTTTATTTGGAAATCGAATGAAATATGAAGTCAAAAAATGCAATAAACAAAGGTACAATTATGTACATCAAAACACCCCATACTTAGACTTGCTTGTCCTCAAGCAATAACCAAGCAATAACCAACACCTACAACACACCCTTCAAGTCTTCGCCTTTGTCAAAAGCAACATCATAAGCGGTAGCAAAGCAAAGCAAGTGAATTTAACGTCATAGCACATATTTTGGCGATCCATAGGCATATGCAATTTTGATCCAACCTCACAGGGATAATGTGTTTGCACTCAACTCTCATGTGTTTAGGCTATGAAGATCAACTCTCAACTCAATTCCATATACAATCTCATAAACATTGCAATTTATAAAAATCCACTTCACAACCAATTATGAAAATGCAATAAGAATCATCAGGAGGACTTTCGCTCAATGGAAGACTTCAAAGAAGACTCCATTCGGCGGGGTTGTAATGGGGCTTGGTATGAAATAAAAGGTATGGAATTATTTGGCTATGTGGTGCTTTTATAATTCGGGAATCAAGACTCCTAAATCTCAACACTTGCAATACCCAAACCATAACTCTTTATAATATGCTCTAAAGATGCATTCCATCAACCCTTCTTCCAAGTTCTAATATACCTCTCAAAAATATAACATTTGTATGAATAAAAGACTTAAGGATTTTGGCTCATGCACTATATATATATAGGGTCGGGTTCAGGTAAGAAGTGTTGAACCGGTGAGAAGGAAAGAATTAATTTGATTGGTCCACGTGTCCAAAATTGAATTAGAAATAGGAAACACGCAGATTACCCCAATTAATTAGTAACACCTACACAAATTAATTAGTAACACTCTACTCTCACAAGTAACACTACGTACATGTTAAAAGTGTTTACATGGACTTTTAAAAATTATTTTTTGGCATTTTCACTTGTTAAAAAAATATAAAAAATATATTTTTGGGTGTAATTTAGTTTTATCTACACATAGACACCCACTTTGTATATGTTTTTCTGAAAAAAAAAGTGGGTCACAAGTTGTAAAAAAGTGGTTCATCAAGTTACCAAGAAGTGGTTCAGCTCTTTTACTCTTAGTGGTTCAGCTCTTTTACTCTTAGTGGTTCAACCCTTTTACTTTTAGTGGTACATTCCTTTTATTCATAGTGGTTCAGCCCTTTTACTCGTGTGGTTCAGCCCTTTTAGTCACTGTATCACTCTCTATTTAGTCACTGAACCACTCTCTATTTAGTCACTGAACCAATCTATATTTAGTCACTGAACCACTCTCTATTTAGTCACTGAACCACTCTCTATTTAGTCACTGAACTTATCTCTATTTAGTCACTGAACCACTCTTTATTTAGTACTGAACCAATCTCTATTTAGTACTGAACCACTCTCTATTTAGTCACTGAACCAATCTCTATTTAGTCACTGAACCAATCTATATTTAGTCACTGAACCACTCTTTATTTAGCACTGAACCACTCTCTATTTAGTCACTGAACCACTCTCTATTTAGTCACTGAACCACTCTCTATTTAGTCACTGAACCACTCTTTATTTAGTACTGAACCAATCTCTATTTAGTCACTGAACCAATCTCTATTTAGTCACTGAACCACTCTCTATTTAGTCACTGAACCACTCTTTATTTAGTACTGAACCAATCTCTATTTAGTCACTGAACCAATCTCTATTTAGTACTGAACCAATCTCTATTAAGTCATTGAACCACTCTCTATTTAGTCACTGAACCAATCTCTATTAAGTCACTGAACCACTCTCTATTTAGTCACTGAACCACTAGGTATAAACCTCTGAACCACTTGGTATAAACCTCTGAACCATTTAATATTAAAACCCTGAACCATTTGGTTTAAAACCCTGAACCACTTGGCATATATAAATTAAAAAATAAATTATAATATAATTTCATCATATTTGGTCTCGTGTTTTTTTTTTTAAAAACCAGTAGTGTTAGGAGCCCTCAGATCTGTAGGAGTTCTTCCTCCTCCCGACGGGGCAGCGCAACCTCGTGGTGGTCTCGTCGCCTGAGCTCGCAAAGGATAGACAAACAAGGCCACACAACTCACAAGGGTTTGCTAATGGATACACCGTCCAAACAAAACCCCAAAATTTGGCAAAATTATTTCAATCCCAGATCTGTGGCTCCGGTGAGGGAGAGGGAGAGAGAAATTCTCAGATCTGGCACCACCAGATGCGGGTGGTCGGAGACCTAAAGCTTGGCCTTGGATGTTCGACGGCGACGTGAAGGGATGAATCAGTGACATCGACGTGAAGGGATGGAAGCCATGGGAACTCGGGCGCTCAAGGGTCCGCTAACTGGTTTCGCAGATCTGAGGAGGAGGATCGGTGGTGTCCTCCAAATACAAACAATGAGGCAAGTCAAACGGAGGAGAGGGAGGGATGACCGGAGGAAGCCATGGGTGAGGCTGAGCACGAGAAGAAGAAGGAGAAGCCAGAAGATGGAGAGACGGAGGAAGAACGGAGAAAAGACGTTCAGAACGCTTCTTTTATTATTTAATTTAGATCTGTATCAGCCAATCAGAATGCTTCTTTTCTTCTCACCGAATGGAGCGCTTCTCACCTGATCTCAATCCTATATATATATATATATATATATATATATATATATATATATATTCGAAAATAATAAGTAAATATGTGCATTTATATGTTGAGCCATAAACCCTTTTACAAAATATGACAAAATGTAAATATGCGCCATCCTATAATTTCCTTGCTCAAAACTGGACATTATGCTCTTTTCTTTCCACAAGGCATTAGTCCAACCAATCTAAGTCTCAATTCCCAAATGGGGGTCAGGCTCAATTCGGCTAGGGATAATTTTGTGGAGTTTGCAAATTCAGGCTCAGGCTAATGTTCTGGCTTCAAGCAGGGATAATGCAGGGTAGGTAAAGAGAGGATAAAAATGGCTTAAAAGATGCCTCCATCATTTAATTCTCGTAAACATAATCATATATATGCATTGGTTTTGAATAACTATCACAACATTTAGAGATGCATAGGAAGAGTAAATTCACTCAAGAAAGCGGAGGGATTTTTGATGTTCTCCCTATAGGTCAAAATTCTCACAAGGACAATTTTTGTTGGATTTTCTTTTTAGTCTAGGATCATATGTGCTCAATTTCATCACAAGTTCACAATCTACATAAAAAATTTTAAAGACTTAGGCTAAACCATCCAAATATGCCATAGGATTTACATGATCAAGTCAGCTATTGAGTTTTCATCATAGGACATCTTTTTCTTAAACTTTAAAATGCATAAATGTTTAAATATGATGCAATGCATACAAGTAGAAAGTAAATAAAATACAAGCCAAGTTTGCCAAGTTTTAAACCCTACCACAACCAGATAAAGCAATTTATAATGTCCAAGTTCAATCCCCACCCCATACTTAAAGATTACAGTGTCCTCACTGTTAGAAAAGTAAAGTAGAGGGAAGGAATCACTCACGCTCACTTACGCTACATATATATCACTGCTCAGGGGGCGGGGGAGGTGGCAACAGCAAGGGCCAGCCCTGTGTAGGAGCTGTCCCTGAGTAGTCTGTCGGGGCGGCCTGCGGGAAAGTGGAAGGTCCAGCCTGCTGATCGAAGGAAAAGCCCATATATGAGCCCAAACTCTCGAGGAACCTCCCATAGCGTCGCTGCTCCTCGCGCATCTCAGTGACGGAGAGCTCCAGCCTAGTAAAGCGGGCAGACATGTCTTCCTGCCAATCAGTGGTGTAGGCGGGCTGGAAGGGAGGAGGAGGTAGAGGTACATAGCTATGGTGGCTATGATGACTGTGGTGGCTGTGGTGGGACCCTTGTGGGCCCTCTCCTCCTCCAACTGCATCATCCCTGGCGTCATCATCGTCGTTGCCATCCATGCCCCGTGGTAGGCTGAGGGCTGCTCAGCTCCGTCGGAATGGGGGTCAGCGTCCCAAGACATAGCATCCACCTCTGGCTCATGGTTGTAGAGTGGGGGTCTCCTCCGTAGGGTGGGGTCAGCAGACGGATCTATATCTGTATGATATGGCTGCCCAGTCCAAGACTGGTACCAATCAGGGATATACAGCAGATCCATGAAATCGTGTCGCAGGCGCATCCCCGTCTGGGGGTGTCTCCATCCCTGTGCTCCTGTCGCGATGACTCCGCCCTAGCGTAACACCGCAGCGTCTAGGTATGTGAGCTGGTAGGCCGTGTACCTCTCAGGATGGCCACCATGCCGCCGTCCAAAATATCTGTAGAGACCGTGCGTCTGCGGTCTACTATGTGCTCGAGCCAGGCGTGGAGGTATGATAGAGGGTCATCCTCGAAGAGCATCCTCCGTAGAGTCTCAGTCTCACGGTGTGTCGGGCGACGGAGCTCAGGCCTGGCCCAAAGGGTACTCGCCAGGACCCTCAGGATGACCCTAAAAAGTGGACTCACCACCCTAGAGGTGAAGGAGTCAGTAGGAGCAGGGTAGGGTATACCTGATATGTAACTCCAGATGACATTGGGGTCCTGGACCCTGAAGGCGGCCGGAGTGTGGATGAACCCAAAAATCTCACTCATCTCCTCAAGCGATAGTCTGTGTCGCCTGTTGCCGAGCTGGAAGATGACTCGGCGGCTGGTCGAAGTGCGCTCGGGAACCTCTAATGTGGCCATAAACTCCCCAGTCAGAACGGGGTAGTGTGCCTCCAGTGGCTCAATCAACCTGTGTAGAGAGACGTTCTCAAACGCCTCCTGAACGCCCGGGTGAAATCCTAGTTGGATCATGTCAGGGAGATGGTACCATCGTGCCCTGGTGGCTCGGGGAATCAAATCCTCAGCAAGGGAGCGTTGCTGATCATCCTCAATGCGGAGCGCGTCCTGAGGGATGTTCTTGGCTCTAACCATCGTCTGCAAAAGAAACCAATACCAAAGATAATTCTCCTTTGGATTAAAATAGGGAGAACCCCATACTTAGGTTCCATATTATGCTAGAAACTATGTAAAGGTAAATTGCCTAAGTGAAAGAAAGTACCTAAGGATGACAATTTATATAAACATAATTTCTTAAAGTTTTAATACCAAGGAACCTAATGACTTATAGAAGTTTGGCCTACATATATAAAAAAAAAATCAGATTTTAAATCTTAAAAAAAAATCAGAATATAAACCCCTAAAAAATCAGATTTATAAAATCAGCCCATATATATAGAAAATTCAGATTCATAGCCCAAACTTATGGAAAATTCCGATTATTGCCCCACATAAATTATAAAAGTTAGATCTCACCCCATTATATATAAAAATCAGATTTCATGCCCATATATATACAAAAATCAGATTCATAGCCCCACATAAATAAAAAAGTAATTTCATGCCCCACAAACATACAAATACTCTTTCCTGCGCAATCTACGTTCAAACCCTAAACACTCAATATGAAATTTCTTTCCAATCAACTAATTAAATATGAAAATCCAGAAAAAATAGAGGAAGGGTGAGAAATCATACCAGAAGAGTGTTGGAATTAGGGGAGAAAGAGGCAAGCAACCGTAAAAATCAAGAGAGAAAACTGACTGTCGACAGGAGACGTCGAAATCGACGCCCAAGAGTCGAAATCGACCGGGTCTTGTGTGCTGTCGGGGCTGCTGGTGGCGCAATGGGATCTCCGGTGGCGTGGGGCGGCCGGATCTGGTGGTTCTTGGCCGGAAGTGTGTAGATCTGGGCGATGTCGGCTTGAAAACGAGGGCAAGAAGAGAAAGGGAGGACGGGGGATGACAGTTGCGGGATTGAATCTGGTGAACTGTTGGGGGTTGCTGGTGTTGGGGATGATAGTTGCGGGGTGCGGCAGTTAGGAGGGCAACCGGAGAGATGAAGGAGGGAGATGAAGAAGAGAGATGAAGAAGAAGAGAGGTGAAGAGAAAGCGGTGGCTGGGTATCGAAAGGGGATGGGGGTGTCGAAGTCGGGGAGGGGGTAATAAAGGGAATGAAACCCAAAAAGTAAAACTGAAATAAATTAAATTCTGACCTGGCACCTACCTCCATCTGTAGTCGATATCGACCTTAGAGGTCGATATCGACCCCCCTTCTGCATCCGTGTAATACTTCCTGTTGCTCCCTTTTGTCGGCTTATCGATATCGACCATATAGGTCGATATCGACCTCTCTTCTGGGCTGGATTTCCTTGTTGACTTTAGATAGAATAGCCACGAATGATCTGAAAAAATATAAAATAGACGAAAAACTAAAAGATAAAGAAAAGGAAAAGAACGGGTTGCCTCCCGGAAGCGCTTGAGTTTAAGTCGCTAGCTCGACATAATTCCCTTTTTGCGCTAGTTCAATGCCAAGGTGGCGCGAATCTCTTCTTCCAGGTCCTCCTTGTCATAATATTTCTTTACTCGGTGGCCATTTACCTTAAAGGTTGATCCATCGTCGCAAAATAACTCCACCGCTCCATGAGGGAATATTTTATGAACCTTGAAAGGTCCGCTCCATCTTGTCCTTAGTTTCCCTGTGAATAAGCGAAGCCTAGAATTGAAAACAAGGACTTTGTCACCTACCTCATATGTTTTTGGCACCAACTTCCTATCATGCCATTTCTTAGTGCGCTCCTTGTAGATTTCGGCATTCTCATATGCCTTTAGGCGCAACTCCTCCAAGGCTTGTAATTCAATGAACCTCCTCTTTCCCGCTTCGTCGAAATCCATGTTAAGCTCCTTAAGAGCCCACATTGCTTTATGCTCAAGTTCAACGGGCAAGTGACATGACTTACCATATACCAAGTTATAGGGAGTTGTGCGAAGTGGTGTCTTATAGGCCGTTCGGTAGGCCCAGAACGCATCATCCAGTTTGGACGACCAATCTTTCCTTGAGCGGGAGACTATCTTCTCCAAGATGGCTTTGATTTGGCGATTGGATACTTCTACTTGACCGCTAGTTTGAGGGTGATAGGGTGTTGCCACCCTATGGTTTACCCCATACTTAGCTAAAAGAGCTTCAAAGCCTCTCTCAATGAAATGCGAGCCACCATCTGAAATAAGGACTCTATGAACACCAAAGCGAGGAAAGATGTTAGTTTTCATAAACTTAGAGACTACCTTCGCGTCGTTGGTCCTAGTTGCCACAGCCTCCACCCATTTAGAGACATAGTCCACCGCTACTAGAATGTATTTGTAGGGGCCTGAAGCAGGGAATGGTCCCATGAAGTCAATGCCCCATACATCAAAGAGTTCCACCTCTAGAATGCCTGTGAGTGGTGTCTCATTCCTCCATGTGATATTACCTACACGTTGACACTCATCACAAGAGGTTACATAGTTTTGCACATCCTTGAAAAGGTTAGGCCAATAAAAACCACATTGAAGAATTTTCGCCGTGGTCTTGAATCCTTTAGCAAGGCCTCCTGTAGGGAGAGAATGACAATGGTGAATCATGCTCTCTACCTCGTCCTCCGGGATACAACGTCTAAAGATATGGTCTTTCCCCTGTTTGAATAAGTAGGGTTCATCCCAATAGTATTGTTTGACGTCGTGCAAAAACTTCTTCCTTTGTTGCGAAGTTAAGCCTGAAGGAATCTCGCCTCCTACAATATAGTTAGCAAAATCCGCATAACAAGGTACCATCGCCCTTCTTACAGCAAATAAATCATGGATAGGACTGGAAGGAGGTGTAAAGAAGAAATCCTCACCGAAGCTTACCTTTTCGTCACCTTCGGAGGGTTTTGAAGGTGGTCGATATCGACCTGCTGGGGTCGATATCGACTGGACGGCATCGACAGGCTCAGTCGATATGGGCTTCTCGATATGGGTCCTCGATGTCGACGTCTGGTGGTCGATTTCGACCTCTGCAGTGGACAACCTGTGATCAAAACTGGTCGACATCGATGCAAATATAACCTTTGGGGCAGTCGATATCGACCTGTGGGAGTCGATATCGAGTGGTTCCTCTGCCCGTCTTACCTCTTGCCTTATTAGGTGCTCGTCAGGGCGGGAGTCATTGATTGGTATGTTGTCATGTGACTCTTCCAGAAGCCCTATGGGTAGCCGTGAAAGATGATCGGCTACGGAGTTCTCCGTTCCTTTCTTATCTTTAAGCTCAACGTCGAACTCTTGTAATAAGAGCACCCATCGTAGGAGCCTAGGTTTAGCATCCTTCTTCGCCATTAAGTACCTAAGAGCTGCATGGTCAGTATGAACAATAACCTTAGAACCCACTAGGTATGAGCGGAACTTCTCAAAAGCGAAGACCACTGCCAAGAACTCCTTTTCCGTCGTGGTGTACTTTGTTTGAACGGCATCAAGAGTCTTGCTTGCATAGTAGATGTCGTGAAGCTTTTTGTCTCTCCTTTGTCCTAGGATAGCACCTACGGCATAATCGCTTGCGTCGCACATGATCTCAAAGGGTTGCGACCAATCGGGTGATTGAATGATTGGGGCGGATATGAGGGCCTCCTTCAACCTGTTGAAAGCTTCAAGACAATCACTAGAAAATGCAAACTTAACATCCTTCATTAGTAGGTTAGTTAAAGGTTTGGCAATTTTAGAAAAATCTTGAATAAACCTCCTATAGAAACCTGCGTGACCAAGGAAGCTTCTTATGTCTTTAATTGATGAAGGTGGTGGTAATTTTTCAATGAGTTCTATTTTTGCCCTGTCCACCTCAATTCCCCGTTTAGAGACTTTGTGGCCTAGCACAATCCCTTCCCTTACCATAAAGTGGCACTTTTCCCAATTGAGAACCAAGTTTGTCTCTTCACATCGTGCAAGTACCCTACGAAGGTTAGCAAGACAAACATCGGAAGTAGTGCCATAAACAGAGAAATCATCCATAAATACCTCCACGATGTCCTCAATCATGTCGGAGAAGATGGCCATCATACATCTTTGAAAGGTAGCAGGGGCATTGTAGAGCCCAAATGGCATTCTCCTATATGCAAAAGTCCCATAGGGACAAGTGAAGGTGGTCTTCTCCTGATCGTCAGGATGAATCGGGACCTGCCAAAAGCCAGAATATCCGTCCAGGTAACAAAAATAATCATGTTCGGCGAGTCTCTCTAATACCTGGTCAATGAATGGAAGGGGAAAGTGATCCTTTCTAGTGGCATTCTTGAGTTTCCTGTAATCAATACACATTCGCCAACTAGTTGTGATTCGCTTTGGCACAAGCTCGCCCTTCTCATTCTCCTCAACGGTCATTCCACCCTTTTTAGGCACCACATGGACTGGGCTCACCCATTCGCTGTCGGAGATGGCATAGATGATTCCTGCATCCAGCATGCGCATGATCTCCTTCTTCACTACCTCTCTCATGTTGGGGTTGAGCTTCCGTTGGTGTTCTATAGATGCCTTATGATCATCCTCAAGGAGGATTCTATGCATACAAGTAGCGGGTGAAATACCTTTTATGTCTTCAAGAGAATATCCAATAGCCTTACGATGAGCACGAAGTACTTCCATAAGCTTATTTACTTCCTGTGTGGTTAGTGAAGCATTGATAATTACAGGGAAAGTAGAATTTGGACCAAGAAACTCATACCTAAGTGTGTCGGGTAAAGGCTTAAGCACCGGAGAAGGGCCTTGTGGGATAAGGATTGGCTCTACCTCCTCCGTCTTCATAATCTCACCAAGGTAATCTGTCTCAATTCTCTTGATAGAAGTTCCCAAATCAGTTATAGGAGTTGGTGTGGACCAAACATAGAGTGATGCCAACTTTGATTGGGACTCTTCAAAATATTCCTGCAGAAAAGAAGTCGAGGGCGAGTAGGAATAGTCAATATCGATTGAGAGTTCAGCACATACCTCGACTTCGGAGCTGTTTGACGACAAGTGGTAAGGGTCGATTTCGACCTCTGATGTCGATATCGGCTGGTCGATTTCGACCTCTTCTGTCGACGTGGGCTGGTCGATTTCGCCTGTAAGAGAAGAAGGGAGAACTTGACTTACTGAGTGTGTCGATGTCGACTGATGGCACTCGATATCGAGTGAATTGGTCGATGTCGACCTCTCCTCGTCGATATCGACCTCGTCTTCGAGCTCCATAGATAGAGCATCGTCGAATATTTCCTCATCACTCGTGCATGTAGCCAGGAACTCCTCAATGTCCTCGTCGGTAAGCTCCTCTGCAGCTAGGGCTAGGGCCTCTTCAGGAGTTAGGGCCCTTTCCGTCGGTTCTTCGCAATCCATGATGCTAGTGTAGACCGACTTGATTTCCATACCATTAACTTCCTTCATTGTGGGGTTGAAGGAGAATTCAATGACTTCGTTCCCTATAGTAAAGGTTAGTAATCCTCTACGTACATTAATATTGGCATCCGCAATAGCTAAGAAAGGCCTACCAAGGATGATAGGTACAACAGGATCTTCGGGCATGTCCAATACAATGAAATCAGTAGGCACAAAGAATTTACCTACCTTTATAGGGACGTCATCAACTATACCTGTGGGTCTGACGAATGAATTATCAGCCATATAAAGTTTCATATCCACAGGTTCAAGTGCTCCGATGTTCACCTTTTGCCAAATAGAGAGAGGCATGAGACTTACACTTGCCCCTAGGTCACATAGGGCTTTGTAGCGATGTTGGCCAAGTCCCACGGTGATTGCAAATTTCCCTGGATCACTCCTCTTCTCAGGGAAATCCATCTTTGAGCATTCCTCTGCGATCTCTGCCATGGACCGCTTCTTGCTAAGGATGTCTTTTAGGAATCGAACATAGGCGGGCATCTCGCTTAGGGCTTCTGTAAGAGGGATAGTAATGTTAAGTCCTTGGAGAATCTATACAAAGCGCCTAAACTTACTTTGGGTGGGGTCCTTCAATGCTTTGGAAGGGAAGGGCAACGTCTTCTTTGGCGGCGGAGAAGCCAAAACGGTGGTCGGAGGAGCCTGCTGAACCTCGATGTCGACAGGAGGTTGGTCGATATCGAATGGTAGGGTCGATTTCGACCTCTGTTGTTCTCTCTCAGGTTCTGCAGTGTCATCGACGTCGACCAGGGGGTCGACAGGGGTGTCGATATCGACCTCAGGGTCGACATCGACTGGTTTGTCGATGTCGACAGGCTCTGTTACGTCTTCCTCCGTTGCCTTTTGTGGTTTATGAACTTTGGTGCCACTCCTTAGTTGCATGGCTGCAATGTGTCCTGACCCGGATTACCCCTTAGGATTGGTAGTTGGTTGCCCGGGGAATGTTCCGGACGGTCTAGGGATTTGTGCCGCCAATTGACCCAGTTGGGTCTCTACGTTCTTCTTCCAAATATCCATCTCTCCAATCCTTGTGGTAAGGTGATTGAGTTGAGAGTGGATAGCATGGTTGGATTGATTATTCTTAGCTTGGTTCCACCTTATCTCGTCCAACACAAGTTGAAGATCATCCTTCTTTTGGTCTCTCTCAGGGTGCCCAGGAGCTCTATAGAGTGGGGGGTCCCTAGGGTTAACCTGGTTCCTTTGTGGTTGTTGGAACCTTTGGTCTCCCCAATATTGGCGATTGGGACCCCTCATGAAGTTGGCTTCCTCATGAGTCTCCGCTAGTTGCACTTGCTCAGCATGGGGGCATTCAATGGTAGTATGTCGCTGCGATCCACATTCGATGCAATCTTGGTTTGCCGATAGGAATCTCACTTGTTTCTGGAGCTTTCTAAGTTGATCCCTATGAAATTGTTCTTTTATATCCGGATCGATCACCTTAGAGGGTTCGTACAATGGCATAGATGGGGCAGGCCTCGACGATGATGGTGCGTCGGAAGCCTCAGGAGTCCCATATGTATTGTCAAATTCCACCAACCTTTCAATGGTTTCCCAAGCCTCTTGAGGAGCGAGTTCAAGGTAGCCATAGGCGGTGTATGTGTTGATCCTCTCCTTGGTGGCAGCGTCAAGAGCATTGTATATGATCTCCTGAATTACGTACGGTGGTTGGCCATGCGTCGGGCATGATCGTAGGAGGTCCTTAAACCTCTCCCAAACAGTTGCCAGAGCCTCACCAGGCTTTTGTTTGAAAGCCGGGATTTTCTGTCGGATCAACGCCGTCTTAGAAAGAGGAAAGAACTTGTTGAGAAATGCGTCCTTGACTTCATTCCAGGTGCGGAGCGATCTTAGGGCTAAGCTTTCCAACCACTGCAATGCTTTTCCTGTAAGAGACCAGCGAAATGCTTTTAGTTGGACATACTCAAGACTTTGTCCATCAGCAATTGTATCACAGAGGTCTAAGAAGGTTGATATATGTGCCATAGGGCATTCGTTAGGTTTCCCTTCATATTGATGCCTTCTTATTTCAGTTAAAAAGTTTGGCTTAATTTCAAAATTAGAAGTAGGGATTAGAATAGCCGATTCAGGCACTGTGAGTGATGGGTGCATGTATTGCTTAGCATTCCGGGGGAGGGCGTTGATTTGAATCTCATATCGTCTCCTGGCTTCCTCCTCCCTGTCAGCACGCTCCCTTAGTGCCGCTTCTCTGGTAGCGAAATCCTCTACTTGCTTCCTTAAGCGTTCAATTTGTTGTGCCTGGGTCTCGTTATCCGCCATGATTCTTTGGACTCGAGATCTTAGGTGGAGAAAGCGTTCTGGTTCGTCTAGTCCTTCAAATTCAGGTTGGTCACCAGTACGTCGCATACACCTATAAAATAACACTAAAAAGAACCGTGAAAATAAACTACTAGGGCGCGATTGATAGCTTCCCCGGCAACGGCGCCAAAATTTGACGTGGGGAGAATTGAATCGAAATATATAATAAAATATAAACCAATACAACTCTTAGCCTCTTCAAATAAATTCAAGACTCCCCGATATAGTAGTAGGGAATCAGGTTCGATCCACGAGGAAGCGAGTCAGCGGGATCCTAGTAGCATTGAAGACACGTCCTTTATGTTCGACCAGAAGCCTCGATCTCGATGTCAGACCTCGATGTCGACCTTGGCTTTCGATGTTCCTTGCAACAGAAGACCTGCAGAAACAAAAACGGTAGTCGATATCGACTGGTGGGGGTCGATATCGATGTTAGTCCATGAAATCGACTGGCTCAGAAGTCTGCCAGTCGATACAGGGGGTCGATTTTGACACAAGGGGTCGATATCGATGCTTGCAGAAGTTTCCCAGAAGTCTCGATATCGACTCAGAAAACCGTTGATCTATCAGTTGTGGTCGATATCGACCTCTGCTGTCGATATCGATGTCTTCCTGCAGTGAGTTAGTGGTTTTGTCGGCAAAGAAAAGGTCGAAGAATTAAGGATGGGAAGGAAGCAATGATCAGAAATAAGCAAGGGTGTTGGGTTTTTCGATGACTCAACGAACGGCGGGCAAATTTCAATGAAAACTTAATAAAGGAAAAGTCTTCCAAAGCTAAGGATTACCGCGACGACAACCATGATAGAAGAAGTAAGAATCAACTAAAGATGCATGCTTTCATCATAAAGGAAAAGGCTTTCACCTAAACCGACAAGTAGGAAAAGAGATTTTGCAATTACTTAACCTAATTGGTGTCTACCTTTGTCATATTTGAGTTTATAATCTTTCGAATAGAAACCCTAATTACTACCCAAGTTTTACAACATGAGTTCCTTAAATTCGCATTTAAAGATGAAGAACAAGGTAGAGGGAGATAAAAGATACATTCTTTAGCGACGTACTTACCTTACCATCATGGCTATCGTCGGGCTCACCCCGACCCTAGAAGAAAGGGGAACTACTCACTCATGTTGATTGTAGACATGTCTTGAATTGAAATAGCTTGCATAAATGGAAAATTTCGAATCTTTACAATCTCAACGCCAACTATCGTAAGCGCTTGAAACTTTAAAGCTCAAAAAACTCTAACTATCTATTGTCTATTGTCCTTGTCTTGGATGATTCTATGCTTGGATGCCCTAATAAATCAGCCCCTAAGGCTTTATTTATAGGCTACTAATCCTCGCTATCCGAGGATTGTAACTCCTATCTAAACTATTAACTCTATCCGAACAATTTAGGATAGGTCTTTTATTTTGATAAAATCTTAAAGGAAAAGATAATAAACAGTTGCTAATATCTAAAACAACGAGATAACTCATGGCTTTGATGATAGACTTCACAATCCGATTCTCAAAATCGGATTTATCTTCTGTCGAGGTGGGGTCGATATCGACACCAGAGGTCGATATCGATGCTTGTGTTTCTGCTCGACTTGTCCAGCTCCAGTCGATGTCTATGACGATGGTCGATATCGATGCATGTGTGTCGATATCGAGGCTTCTAGTCTGGTTTGTGTGGCTTATCTCAACACTCAGAAGTCGTGTCGAAATCCAGGGTCGATATCAATGTCTCCAGTCGATATCGACCTCTTCTCAGCTTTACTTGGCTTGTTCGTTTTGACTCCGATTTCCTCGAATTCCTGCATAGTTAGCTCAAAACTCGTGCAGACTCTATTTCTTATACTTTAGTTCATTCTTACACAAGATCATATACTTTTGAAACTTTTATTTGGAAATCGAATGAAATATGAAGTCAAAAAATGCAATAAACAAAGGTACAATTATGTACATCAAGTACTAAGGTTAGAGAGGTAAAAGCATTATAGTGAAAAAAACATTGAGCGAAGAGTGAAAGGTGAGAAATATGATGAAGAAGAAATGTGGAATGATTTTGGAAAGAAAGTTTATTTCCCCGGATTTAACACCACATGGCCAAAAATTAGCCCACCTTTAGCCTTTTACCGATCTACTTCTCAAAAGCTTGCAAAAGTCCTCTTGATTATTAATGTTTTGTCGCCTGAAATTTTTTTATGCATATAACCCTCCTTTTGTGAGTATGATGTTGCTTTTATTCACAGGCATGGATTTATTTGACATAAGTACCTTTTCGAGGATGGCAATTGAGTGTAAGGACATATGAGAATGAATCTATGATGTTGAGGGTTTACTTTCTTCCCCTGAATGACCATTAAAAGTATTGCTTGGGGACAAGCAAGCTTAAGTATGGGGTGTTTGATGTGCGCGCAAATTGCCATATTTTCCACGCAGATTTATGTCCATTTTGACGTTATTTGCATGCATATTAGTGGGGAAATCATAAGATTAGTGTAGTTTATGCATAATTGTCAAATATAGAGGTCTATACGAGTTTTTATGTTATTTTGCAGAAATCGAGACGAAAATGGACGAATTTGGACAAGTGAAGAAGAGCGGAAAAAGAACTCGTAGTTTACTGAGAGGTCGAAATCAATGATGAACCTCGACATCGAGTAAAATAGAGCAACCAGAAATCGAGCAAAGGAAGAGCAGAGCATGTCGACACAACAACGTCGATATCAATGTACAAAGGTCGATATCGAGTGGCCTGAATCGAGTTTAAAGATAGAAGTCGAGTGCCAATCCGAGGTCGAGTAGGACTGCTCGAGATAAGAAGAAAAGGGGTCGATATCGATGTTCATGGTCGATATCGATGTTTGCTGGAGAAAAGATCTGACGCTGTTTTTGATAGAATTCTATCCGAAGCGTTCAAGTTTATCCTAAAGTCGAGATCTTCTATCAAATCATCACCGGACTTATCAGTTTTGAGTTTTACCTAAGTAATTTAGTTGTTTTACTTTATTAAAGTTTATCATAGGAATAAAGATAGAGTTTCAAATCTTTGGATAACGAGGTTTGAAATCTATAATTAGAGGCCATTAGAGCTGGTTTCAATCAAGTTTTCATCCAAGCACAGAGAATTCAGTTTTAATAGAGAGTAGTGAGTTAGAGAGAGAGAAGGCCGAGTGGGGTAGTGAAGTGAGAGCGGAGTGGCTTTGTTCGGTGTAATCTTTCTTTTGACGTTTAATCAAAGTAGTTTATTTTACACAATGATGACGAGTTCAATGATAAAGCGCGAGTAGTCAACCCACTTCTAGGGTCAGGGTGAGTCCGACGATAGCAATGTAAGTTTGTGCATCAAAGATATGATTTTTATGCGATTCCGTCTTCTATCCTATGCATGATCCTTTGCGAAAGTTGAGGAGATTTATTCTTTGCATTATTGAAGTGAAAGCCAATCATATTGTGAATTTGGATTACTCATGAATTGGATATTAACTCTTAGGTTTTATGCGAGAGCCTCTAATCACCTAAGTGTTGGTAACGAAAGTTATTTGACGGAAAGACATTAAATTTCATAACTTTAGCATCATACTTGCATGATTATCATTGTGGCATGAATCCCCGGCCTTAGAAGCTTTAAGTTTATAGAAGTTTATAAAAAGTTCAAGTTTTTATTTCTGTTCATACTTCTCTCACCATTCTACGCTCTTCGGACAACTTTTCCGACAAATTAGGTTTGTATTACAGTTTCTGTTTGAAGACTCGAAATTGACTGTAAAGGTCGATATCGAGTGCTAACATCGATATCGAGGTTCTATCTCGACGTCAACTGCTTGCTTCTGTCTTCTACAGGAAATTTAGCTGGAAATCGACCAGAACTGAGGTCGATATCGACCAGACAGCTCGATATCGAGTGGTCTCCTGGAGTCGAAACTTGATCGTGATAGCAAACTTAGGAAGCGCTGACATACCTCATCGTGGATTCGATCCTGAATTACCCTACCACTACATCGGGAGGGATTCTTGTATTTTATTTGCTTGGATAAGGGAGTTAGCTTAGTTTTAATTTGAATAGTTTATCTTAGCGATACCCCTCCCCTTACGAACTAATTGGCGTCGTTGCCGGGGAGGAAATCAATCGCCACCTAAGTTTTATTCACGATCTTCTTTTAGTGCTTATTTTGCAGGTTTATGCGACGCTCTGATCGCGACTCTATCTTAGAGAGTCTTGACGAGCCTGAACGTTTCTTCCACCTTTGAAACAGAGCTATTCAAATCATGGCGGATAACGAGACACAGGCTCAGACCATTGAGCGGTTGAGGAAGGAAATTGAGGACCACAATGCTACAATCGCTGCTGAGAGGGCCGCCGCTGCTGCAGAGCGAGCCCGCGCTGATAGGGAGGAGGATGCACGCAGACAAGCCCAAGAGCGGCTCAATCAGTATCCACAAACGGCGATGCAATACATGCATCCGCCGCTACATGTTCCTGAATCCGCTATTTTAATTCCTCCCTCTAACTATGAAATTAAAATAAACTTCCTATCTGAGATTAAAAGAAATACTTTTGAAGGAAGACATAATGAATGCCCATTGCAACATATATCTACTTTCATGGACTTATGTGAAACTATTGCTGATGGTGTGAACTTAGAGTATGTTAGAATAAAGTCTTTTCGATGGTCTTTGGCAGGGAAGGCATTACAATGGCTAGAGAGTTTGGCTCCACGCATGCTAAAGACATGGGCAGAGGTCAAGGATGTGTTCCTAAACAAGTTCTTTCCTCCATAAAAAACCGCGATGCTGCGGCAAAGGATCACGAATTTCAAACAAAAGTCTGGTAAGACGTTGGCACAGGCGTGGGAGCGTTTTAAGGATTTGCTGAGATCATGCCCGACGCATGGGCAACTATCATATGTCATCCAGGAGATCTTCTACAACTCCCTTGATGGGCTGAATAAGGAGAGAATCAACTCATACACCTCCTATCGGTACATTGAGCTCACACCAACGGAGGCCTGGGAGACAATAGAGAGGCTGGTTAATTTTGATAACACGTATAGGACTGCTACGACCTATGACTCGAGGCCTACCCCATCTATGCCACTTTATGAGCCTCCAAAGGAGATTGATCCTGATGTGCGGCAAAAATTCCACGACGATCAGACACACCGCCTTCAAAAGCAAGTAAGGTTCCTAAGCAACAATCAACCTTGTTAGGAATGTGGCTCAATAAGGCATAACACTAGTGCCTGCCCACATCTTGAGCAAGTATCTATGGCGGAGCAAGATGATGAAGCCAAGTGGATGAGAGGCCCCTATGGAGGGGGCAATCAGCAATATTGGGGAGATCAACGGTTCTATCAATCACATCAACAAAGGGATCCCCCACCATATAGAGCACCAGGGCACCCTAAGCGGGAAACAAGGAAGGATGACCTGCAGATCATTCTAGATGAGATGCGGATAAACCACGCTGAGTTCAAACAAGCAAACAACTCCGTTCATACTCAACTGCAGTGCATCAACTCTAGGCTCGGGGAGATAGACGTTCGGAAGCGCAACATGGAGGCCCAAATGGGTCAATTGGAGGAACAAATACCCAAACCGTCAGGATCGCTGCCTGGATCTACTCTACCCAACCAAAAGGGCAAAACTACTGGACACATAGCGACCATGAATCTAAGGAGTGGGCGTCAATTGCAAACGCCCGAGGAAACAGCGGAGGAGAAGGACCCAGAAGGAACATCGATATTGAAACCCCCCAGTCGATATCGACCAGGGTGATACCGATGTCGAGCACTCTAAACTCGATGTCAACACAGCTGCTGAGAATCACCACCAATTTTATTGGCATTTCTATATGCTTTGCCCACCCATAATTTTGTCCCACCTAAGCCATCTCACAAGTCTGACTTTTATGAGGCTTTCTTTTATTGTTTTTTTTAAATTTATTTTCCTTATGTTATTTATTTTGTTGCTTTTAATTATGGGTTGCTGAACATCTATATATTGGTATGCTCACATTTGTAAGGAACATGTTGAATTTGAGAAAAACTAAGCATTGTGCTTCCTTCGTTTCGGGTTAAGAAACAAAATCTATCTTGGTGAGATACCGGATAAAACCTCTTGGTGGGATGCTAAGAGTGATTCCCTAGTGAGAGACGACAAAATCAAAGGGTCGGAAACACTCGATGTGCGAGGCCGAGAGTGTTGGAGAGAGCTCGGAGTGCGAGGCCGAGAGCGATCTTGCATCACATATCCCTCACACCCCATCCCCTACCTTACCACCATTCTAAGGCCTTCCATAGCCCCATCATCATCCTCAAATCACCCCCAAAACATCACTCCAAAAAAGCCTCTCAATCCCTCTCAAACGAGCCTCGTTCAGAATCGTCTCTGCTCAGGCGACATCTCGGTAAAACACTGTTTCCCACTTAGTCTGACCTCCGATTGACGAGATCTCCCCCAATACGTGACCACGACTTCAAGATCTACAAAGGTAGTACTCGCACGCCTTCAGGAGCGAAGCCAATTGACGGGAAATCGTCATTCTTTGACATCGGACCTGTTGCTTCAGAAACTGCCGACAACTGCCCGACTTCGCGGAACCCTCGTCGCCGGTCCTTTTGCTTGAGCCCAGGCCCGAGCACGTCAACACCTCATCCCTAATTCCTGACATTTGTCAACATATTTACGCCACGTGTTGGTTTGTTGAAGACACGTGGATGGGAGGCATGTATGACACCGTAAAACTTCATCCTGTTGTATTCTCTGTCCGCGGATAATTTGTTTAACAGTTTTTACCCCCCCTTTTTCTACCGCGGTTTCTCTTACCTCCTCATAAGTCGCGGATCAATCATTTAATTAATTTAAATTTATAAGGGGTATCGTCATAGCTCCTCAACTCGCGTCGTGTGTTTAAGGACTCATCGCGGGCTGATTCTTTCTCCAAAAGAGATCCCCCTTTTCCTTTCCACGTTCGGTAGTATTGGGCCTATATGGGCCTATCCTAATGATTGGTTATAGGCTCATATTGAGTGATTGATATGGTTTAAGCTTTTGACACGTGTATCATACTCCATGCCTGTGAATAAAAGCACCATCATACTCACAAAAGGAGGGTTATATGCATAAAACAATTTTGCAACATAGCATTAATAATCAAGAGGACTTTTGCAAGCTTATGAGAAGTAGATTGGTAAAAGGCTAAAGGTGGGCTAATTTTTTGCCATGTGGTGTTAAATCCGGGGAAATAAACTTTCTTTCCAACTTCATTCCACATTCCTTCTTCATCATATTTCTCACCTTTCACTCATTGCTCAATGCTTCTTTCCACTATAATGCTTTTACCTCTCTAACCTTAGCACTGCCTTCTCGCGAGTCACAAACATGGGTGTCATGAATGGCCCCGGATACTTAGTAATTCGGACTCCTCACCTTGTGTCCCATCTCGCTGAACTAACATCTCAACGAGCAGGGTCGACCTACCTTTATCTCCTGAGGTGGTCGGATTTCTTTCATTCTTGCCAACAACTTCAATAATAATACACAAACTCCATATAACAACTCCAAAGATGACATCCATTCTCAAACTTGTCCCCGGATAGGGTATAAGGTATAAAAAATGGGAAATATGTAATATATGTGGAGCAATAATAATGATGTAATAGGGCTCATATATGGCTTGTGAAATTGCAAATATGCATAGGTAAGGCTAGGATATGAAATTGAGCACATGTATGGAAATTATAAAGTCCTCCATCATCTTATCATGCACATGTCAAAAGCAACTTCAAATTTTACCTCTCTTTCATGGTTTTCTCTAAAAAATTGTACTTCATTGTGACTTCCCTTAACTAGGCAATTTCATGTTTTATCTCTAATGAATCTACTTTTGCATCTTCGAGTTCCTTAAAAGCTTTCATGACTCTTTTTCTTTGTTTTCAAAAATTTTGATGGGGGTCATTTTTTCTCTTTTTTTTTTCAAAATTAAAAACTATACTAATAAATAAATGCTAATGCTTAAAGATAAACTATGTATGAAAATGCATGAACATGTAAATACTATGCAAAAACTTATGTAAAATTTCAAAAAAAAATGCTAAAAAAATGCTAAAATATGTGAGTAAGCCTTTCCCCCACCCCATACTTAAAGATTATAGTGTCCTCACTGTATAAAAACTAGGGTTAAGAAAGAAACTAAAACTTCACAAATTTCAGGAGTCGAAGATGTCTGCAGGTGTGGTCGATATCGGGCATACCAGTCGATATTGACTAGTTTCATCAATTTTTGGTTCAAGCTTCAGGGCGATCCGGCCTCGACCACAAGCTCCTCTGAATCGACCTTTGTGGTCGATATCGAGCACATTACTCCATTTTGATGTCTGTTTTACTCTCCTTATTCTTTCCTGAAACTTGTTAGAAAATAAAAAACTAAAACCAAACAGATAATAATGTCTTATATCTCAAAACAAAACCAAAAGATGTCCAAAACTTAAAACTAATTGTCTGTTACAAGCTCTAGACTTTATCGTCGCTAGGCCGACTTCTCCTTTCAAGCTCTCAAGGCGGCATCTGCAGAGCCCATGTAGTCTGGGCCTCAAATAGAACTCCTGTCTTGTCTCTCAGCTGCATCCTGCCTGGATGGATTTGATTCACCGTAAATGGTCCCATTCTCTTATCTTTGAATCTACTAGGGAACCAAGGCAAACCTCTTCCAAAAAGTGAAAAATCCTTAATTGAAATCGAGAAAGAGGAATCCGTACCTTGGCTTACCTTCTCTTTTGTCACTGGGTTAGGTCGATATCGATCAGTAGTACTCGATATCGAGCTCTATTGTGCTCCTAGAGGTCCTGTCGATTTGGAGTTGTTCTGCTCGATATGGCCAAGTCGATTTCGACCTGTGGTGCTCGATTTCGATGTTTCCTCTCCTTCTTTCTCAGCTTCTAGGGCAGTCGATTTCGGCATATGCTTTTGGTCGATATCGACCTATGTGCTCGATTTCGATGTTTCCTCTCCTACGTCGACCCCATACTTATGACGTGGCACAGAATCTTGAACTATATTAGTCGATATCGACTTACCTGGGTCGATTTCGAGTTGCTTTTTGGCTTCTTCGTTCAAGATTGCCATAACTTCCTCCACTTGGGCTTCGATGGCCCTCTTTTCAAGCTCCTCGGGTGTCATATTCCTTACCTTGGCTTCCCCACATGTGATATAGACACCATTGACTGACTTTATCTCCATTGGCCCTTCATTATTCCTCACCGTCATGTTGAAGGCGTACTCTATCACTTCGTCACTGATGGTGAATGAGAGCAATCTTTTCTTCACGCTTATGTTTGCATCGACGGTTGCTAAGAACGGCCTACCTAAAATAATGGGACAAGCAGGGTCCTCTGCCATATCAACAACTAGAAAATCAGCAGGGACAAAGAACTTACCTACTTGCACTGGCTCATCATCTACCATCCCTGTTGGAATAACTACCATGTTGTTAGCCATGTATAGCTTTGCATCCACAGGCTCCAGGGGACCTATCTTTATCTTGTGCCATATGGTTAGTTGCATCATGCTAACACTAGCGCCTAAATTAACTAAAGCATTAAAGCAATATCGACTTAAGCCTACATCGATAGAAAACTTACCTAGGTCCGCCCGCTTCTCTGGTAGCTCCAATTTGTTGCATTCCTCTGCGATCTCAGCAATTGATGGCTTCTTACCTAATATGTTCTTAAGGAACCTCACATATGATGGCATCTCATGAAGTGCTTCGGTGAATGGAATTGAGACATTAAGTCCTTGAAGCATCTTCACAAATCGCTGAAACTTCTTTTCCACCGGGTCCTTAACAATTTTCTTTGATGGGAATGGCAACACCACCTTCTTCCCTGCTGCTGGAGTTGAGTCGACATCGACTAGATGGGGGTCGATATCGACTGGAGGAGTCGATTTCTGTGGTGATGTAGATTCAGTGTCTACATCGAGTTGAGTATGGTCGACATCGGTATCACCCTGGTTGATATCGACTGGGGGTGTCGATATCGACGTCTCTTCTGGGGCCTTCTCCTCCGCTTTTTGCTCGAGCGTTTGCAATTGACGCTCACTCCTTAGATTCATTGTCGCTCTGTGTCCAGTAGTTTTGCCCTTTTGGTTGGGCACAGTAGATCCAGGCAGCGATCTTGACGGTTTCGGTATTTGTTCGGCCAATTGACCCATTTGGGTCTCCATGTTCCGCTTCCAAACGTCGATCTCCCTAAGTCTAGAATCGATGCCCTGCAGCTGAGTATGAATGGAGTTGTTTGCTTGTTTGAACTCAGCATGGTTCCTCCGCATCTAATCAAGAATGATCTGTAGGTCATCCTTCCTTGTTTCCCTCTCAGGGTTCCCCGGTGCTCTATAAGGTGGGGGATCCCTTTGTTGATGTGATTGATAGAACCTTTGATCTCCCCAATACTATTGATTGCCCCCTCCATACAGGCCTCTCGTCCATCTGGCTTCCTCATGTTGCTCCGCCGTAGATACTTGCTCAAGATGTGGGCAGGCACTAGTGTTGTGCCTTGTTGAGCCACATTCCTGACAAGGTTGATTGTTGCTGAGGAACCTTACTTGCTTCTGAAGGCGGCGCATTTGATCGTTGTGGAATTATTGCCGTACATCAGGATCAATCTCCTTTGGAGGCTCATAAAGTGGCATAGATGGGGCAGGCCTTGAGTCATAGGCCGCAGCAGTCCCATAAGTGTTATCAAAGTTAAACAGCCTCTCAATTGTCTCCCAGGCCTCCGTTGGTGTGAGCTCAATGTACCGATAGGAGGTGTAAGAGTTGATTCTCTCCTTATTCGGTGCATCAAGGGAGTTGTAGAAGATCTCCTGGATGACATATGGTAATTGCCCATGCGTCGGGCATGATCTCAACAAGTCCTTAAAGCGCTCCCACGCCTGTGCCAATGTCTCACCAGACTTTTGTTTGAAAGCCGTGATCCTTTGTTGCAGCATCGCCGTTTTAGATGGAGGGAAGAACTTGTTTAGGAACACATCCTTCACCTCTGCCCATGTCCTCAGTGAGCATGGAGCCAAACTCTCTAGCCATTGTAATGCCTTCCCTGCAAGAGACCATCGAAAAGACTTTAGTCTAACCTACTCTAAATTCACACCATCAGCAATAGTTTCACATAAGTCCATGAAAGTGGAGATATGTTGCAAGGGGCATTCATTAGGTCTTCCTTCAAAAGTATTTCTTTTAATCTCAGATAGGAAGTTAATCTTTATTTTGTAATTAGAAGGAGGAATTAAAATTGCAGATTCAGGAACATGTAGCGGCGGATGCATGTATTGCATCGCTGTCTGTGGATACTGATTGAGCTGCTCCTAGGCTTGTCTGCGCGCATCCTCCTCTCTATCAGTGCGGGCTCGCTCTGCAGCAGTGGCAGCCCTTTCAGCAGTGATTGTAGCGTTGTGGTCCTCTATCTCTTTCCTCAATCGCTCAATGGTCTCAACCTGTGTCTCGTTATCCGCCATCATTCTGATAGCTTTGTTGCGAATAAGGAAGAAACGTTCAGGCTCGTCAAGACTCTCTAAGATAGGTTCGCGATCAGAGCGTCGCATAAAACTGCAAAATAAGCACTAAAAGAAAATCATGAGAAAAACTTAGGTGGCGATTGATTGCCTCCCCGGCAACGGCGCCAATTTGTTCGTAAAGGGAGGGGTATCGCTTAAATAAAATATTCAAATTCAAACTAAGCTAACTCCCTTATCCAAGCAAATAAAATACAAGAATCCCTCCCGATGTAGTGGTAGGGTAATTCAGGGTCGAATCCACGAGGAGGTATGTCAGCGCTTCCTAAGTTTGCAATCACGATCAAATTCTGACTCTAGAAGACAGTCGATATCGAGGTGTCTGGTCGATATCGACCTCAGTTCTGGTCGATTTCCAGTAGTTTCCTGCAGGAGACAAAAGCAAGCAGTCGACGTCAAGATGGAACCTTGATATCGATGTTAGCACTCGATAACGACCTTTACAGTCGATTTCGAGTCTTCAACAGTAACAGTAAAACGTAACCTATTTGTCGGAAAAGTTGTCCGAAGAACATAGAATGGTGGTAGAATTGTGGACAGAAATAAAAACAGAAACTTTATATGAAATTCAATAAAATTAAAGGCTTCCAAGGTCGGGGATTCATGCCACATTGATAACAATGCAAGTATGATGCTAAAGTTATGAGATTTAATGTCTTTTCATCAAATAACTTTCGTTACCAACTATTAGGTGATTAGAGGCTCTCGCATAAAACCTAAGAGTTACTATCCGATTTCATGAGTAATCCAAATTCACAATATGATTGGCTTTCGCTTCAATAATACAAATAATGAATCTCCTAAACTTTCGCAAAGGATCATGTATAGGATAGAAGACGGAATCGGATAAAAATTATACCTTTGATGCACAAACTTACATTGCTATCATCGGGCTCACCCCGACCCTAGAAGTGGGTTGACTACTCGCGCTTCATCATTGAACTCATCATCATCATGTAAACGAAACTACTTTGTATTAAAATTGCAAAAGAAAATACAACCGAACAAAGCCAAATCTCCGCTCTCGCTTCCCTCCAACTCCACTCGGCTCTCTCTCTCTCCCTACTCGCTACTACTGTTTTTCTTGCTGTAATTGAATGTAAAACTTGAATGACTGAAACCAGCCCTAATGGCCTCTAATTATAGATCTCAAACCTCGCTATCCAAGGATTTTAAACTCTATCTTTATTCTCTAAGATAAAACTTAAATAAAGTAAAACAACTAAATTAGTTAGGTAAATATCAACAAATGATAAGTCTGGTGTAGATGATAGAAGATCTCAACTTTAGGATTATCTCAAACGCTTTGGATTTTATTATATCAAAAACAACGTCGGATCTTTTCTTGCAGCAAACATCGATATCAACCTCATACCTCGATATCGACCTCTTTTCTTCTTATCTCGAGCAGTCCTACTTGAACTCGGATTGGCACTCGACTTCTATCTTTAACCCCGATCTCGGCCACTCGATATCGACCTTTGGACATCGATATCGACCTTTGGACATCGATATCGACCTTGTTATGTCGACATGCTCTGTTTCTTCTCTGCTCGATTCTTGGTGCTCTGTTTCACTCGATGTCGAGTCTCATCATCGATTTCGACTCTTCAGTAGACTTCAAGTTCTTTTTCAGCTCTTCTTCTCTTGTCCAAATTCGTCCATTTTCGTCTCGATTTCTGTGAAATAACATAAAAACTCGTGTAGGCCTCTATATTTTGCAATTATGCATAAACAACACTAATCTTATGATTTCCTAATCAATATGTATGCAAATAACGACAAAATGGACATAAATGTGCATAGAAAATATGGCTATTTGCGCGCACATCAGCGATCCTCCTTAAAAAGGAGAGAGGGGGAGGTTGTCGATTCTTCATCTTTCGCTGTCAGTTTATTGTCCTTATGAGATTATGGCCGCTCTGAATCAATCTTTATGGGCCTTTTTTTAGGCGATTGATTCTGATGAGCAGATGCACCGCTTGGTTGATTTTCTTGAATGAAAAACTCATTTTAATCATTTCCTTAAAGAAGTAATTTTTGTTACTTAGGATCAATCTTTTTTGTTGCGCAATTACTTCCGTTGAGGTTCGAGGACGAATATGCACCCTGAGTTCCTGAGCGGGTGTTGTTGTCATCTCGTATTCTTCAAGACTTCCCAGTCAACATTTCCAGGGGGGATTATGGGTTGTACTGGTTGAGCCACGGTTGGAATGATTTCGCGGCTTCTCACGGCTTGGAGATCGGCTCTACTATGACTTTCATTCATATGGGAAATTCCCGCTTTGAGGTTAGGATGATGGACCCGGATGGCAATGAAGTGGATAAGGCTTGGGGTAACCCTCACTCAGATGGGCCACTGCCCAATGGGTTTTAATTTGTTGTTTTTAGTTGCACGGTTCTAATGGAGTTTTTGATTGTTTTGTAAGCTTTTAATCGCTTTCTCCCTTTGCTCTTGAAAAAAGACAGTCATTCTTTTTCTCTTGTTATTTATAATATTGGGAACATTAGCCTTACATTTATTTTGGTACCATCAACCCTAGGGGGCTTTTTTACATCCCTTTATTGGCTACATATTGCATCTCTTGCTCTTTTCACTTCTCGAGACTCAAGTACGTGCGCTGCTTTCTAGACGTATTCGGTTAAACCGTTGTTGCTGCAGTCGGGTTCCACCACGTAGACGATGAAATGGGAGTCTCCTTCATATATGAAGATTAGAGCCACCCCCACCATGATACAGTTGGCCGCGATGAAACTGGTCCACCCCTCCATGAGCCAAAAAGGCCGTTGTGGTCTCTTCCAACCTGGACCTCCAACTTCTGGTTAGAGCGGGACCACAGAAGTACCCTGTCATGGACATCCTCTCCGAAGAGAACGTACACCAAGGGGAGTTGCAGCATCCGAAGCTGATCTTCTCTTCGAATGACTCGATAGAAAGCTACTGGTGGTGCCCAATGTTCCAATTTTGGTGGTCCTTGGTTACTCGTTCTGCGTACGTTATTTATACAGTTTTCTTCCCCGGCTTATCCCTAAGATTAGTTAATGTTGAAAAAGTTTCAGGGTTTCCCCGCTGCATGTTCGAGTTGTTATCTTGATCGTTTTTATTGGTTCTCTTCGTTCTGCATTAATCTTGCGGGTGAGGAAGATCAAAAAACATATTTGCTTGTAGGGGTTTTGACACTTGTCTTCCCTTCTTCACAACTTGTCTATTTCTCGATTTGTGTTGCGCATGCCGTGGGTGTCGGTATCTCTTGTTAACAAACAGTCTCTGTTGTGTCTGGTCTTGTCATCTCTGTCTCTGCGCTTCTGAGAGGAGTCAGTTTTTTGAGAAGTGGTACTGTCTTGTTCGAAACGACGATAGTGTTTTATAAATGATGATTTTGTTTGGTTCTCCATTGTTCACCTTATTACTTGGTATGGCATCTCAGGAGCCTAGTTCATGGGTTTTCCATCATGCCATTGATTTTGAAGATCAAATGCAAGAGATGGTATTCTTATTACAATCTTTTTATGGCAGTTGTTTGTTAATGATTCTACCTCCTATTGTTTAAACCTTCGTTTTTCCCTTTTATAGTCTCTTCCAGTTTCTTTCGAGGACGAGACACGAATCTCTGCCCCTGCCCAGGTTCTTTTGACGTATGGTTCGGTGTCGGACCTTCCGGTGGAAGTCATTCGTCGTGACTATGGTCTACATCGATTAGAGCGCGGATGGAGCGACTTTGTATCCACTCATGGGTTTCCGATTGGTACGGTCATGGTTTTTTATTATCAAGGAGGTGTTCATTTCGATGTCCGTGTGTTAGATCCGAAAAGCGTTGGAGTGGAGAATGGTCACGTTAATTTTTCTTCAGGGGATACCTGAGTTCCTCAGTCCTGAATCGGGGATTCCCCTTTTTTGTTCATGACTCATCTAGTCTGGTGTATTTGGGTGATGTATGATGTTTTATTTGTATGCGTCTGGCTTATAAGACCTTGTCCGTTTCTCCAATTTTTGAACCTTCTTCTTTTTACTCAGGGATTCAAATGTTTTCGTTTGCTTGAGAGGCAAATTTCTACGGTGGGACGTCCATCGTGGAGCAAGGTCCAGCGTCCTGGGACTTAAAAAATTTTCGTCGGTCCGGGAGGCAATTCTCTACGACCGGACCCCCGACGCGGAGCAAGCTCAGCGTCCTGGGACTTAGAAGTTTTTTGTTGGGCCGGGAGGAAATTTTCTACGACCGGACGCCTGACGCGGAGAAAGCTCTAGCATCCTGGGACTTAAAAGTTTTTCGTTGGTCCGGGAGGCAATTCTCTACGACCGGATGCCCGACGCGGAGCAAGCTCAGCGTCCCCGGAGGTAAAAGTTTTTTGTTGGTCCGGGAGGCAATTCTCTACGACCGGACGCCCGATGCGGAGCAAGCTACAGCGTCCCGGGACTTAATAGTTTTTCGTTGGTCCGGGAGGCAATGCTCTACACCGGATGCCCGACGCGGAGCAAGCTCCAGCGTCCTGGGACTTAAAAGTTTTATGTTGGTCCAGGAGGCAATTCTCTACGACCGGACGCCCGACGCGGAGCAAGCTCCAGCGTCCCGAGAATTAAAAGTTTTTCGTTGGTTAGGGAGGCAATTCTCTACGACCGGACGCCCGACACGGAACAAGCTCCAGCGTCCCGGGACTTAAAAAGTTTTTCGTTGGTCCGAGAGGCGATTCTCTACGACCGGACGCCCGACGCGGAGTAAGCTCTAGCACCTTGGGACTTAAAAGTTTTTTGTTGCAACAAGACTGAGCACCCGCTAACCATTTAGTTTTGTATTTTCAACGGGGGTGACTTAAAGAGGGTATTCATTTACACATAGTATTTCTTGAGCAGTGATGTACATATTTGTACCTCTTTTTATTGCATCTTTTGACTTCATATTTCATTCGATTTCCAAAGAAAAGGTTCAAAAGAATATAAACTTGTGTAAGAATGGGCTAAAGTACAAGAAATAGAGTTTGCACGAGTTTTGAGCTAACCATGCAGGAATTCGAGCGAAATCGGAGTCAAAACGAAGAAACCAAGGAGAGCAGAAGAGAGGTCGATATCGACCTTACAACATCGACATCGTCTATAGTAGATCGACATAGAACTGAGTGTCGAGACAGACCAATGCACATCAGAGAAAAGCATCGATATCGACCTTGCATCATCGATATCGACCTCAACCCAGGAATCGAGTGAAGCTGAGCTCGTCGAGCAGAAACAAGGACATCGAAATCGACCTTCCTGGTCAATATCGACCTTATTTCGACACAGGTTGAACACACTTTTCGAGATGCGGATTTGCAATTCTACCTTTAAGTTTTATCAAGTTGTTTAGAGTTTTATCAAAATAAAAGATATATCCTACTTGTTTGGATAGAATCTATAGTTTAGATAGAAGATACTATCCTTGGATAGCAAGGATTAGTAGCCTATAAATAAAGCCCTAGGGGGCTGGCATTCGATTATCCACTGATATACATATTCAGTACCATTTTTATTGCATCTTTTGACTTCATATTTCATTCGATTCCGAAAGAAAATGTTCAAAATAATGTAAATTTGTGTAGAATGAGCTAACGTGCAAGAAATAGAGTCTGCACAAGTTTTAATCTAATTATGTAGGAATTGGAGCGAAATTGGAGTAAAAAAGAAGAAACCAAGGAAAGCAAAGAAGAGGTCGATATCGACCAGAGAGGTAGAAATCGACTAAAGTGGTAGATATCGACCAAAAAGGTAGAAATCGACTGAAAGGTAGATATCGACCAGAAAGTAGAAATCGACTGAAGTGGTAGATATCGACCAGAAAGGTGGAAATCGATTGAGAAGGTCGATATCGCCTGGAATTTCACGCTGCCATTCTATTAACAAGAGCCACGATTTATCATTTGTAATTTAGATAGATTATACCTTGGGGATATTTCCTTTTTACCCTAAAGGTTTATTTAGTTATTTAGATATTTATCTTAAATAAAAGATCTATCCTACTTGTTTGGATAGAGTTTAGATAGAAGATAGAAGACACTATCCTTGGATAGCAAGGATTAGTAGCCTATAAATAAAGCCCTAGGGGGCTGGTTTTTATTCATTCAAGAACACACAAACAATTCTACTTTCAATTTAGAGGTTTCTCTTAGGGTCGGGGTAAGCCCGGCGTTAGTCATGCATGCCAGGGATATGAGTACTTGATATTGATATCTTTATGTCTTGATCATCTCCTACCTTTGGTCGAAACAACTAAAAGGTAGAGGCTACTAGGTTTGACGGCGCGAGCCAATATTTCTAGGGGCTGGTGTACAGCGAAAGCTTGTCCCTCGGGTGAGAAAGCATAATTGTCCATCTTGCTCTATCATTTGCATGGGTGGTTAACGTTGTGGTGATCCCTGGTCCTAGGAGGGCATTTTTTTCCTTATATCTTTTATTTATTTTTAGTTATTGCTTTTGTCGTTCGTTGAGTCATTTAAAAACTCAACAACCCCTATCTTTTCTGTCCGCATCTTCCTTTTCATCCTACTTTCTTCGGACGTTCTTTGCCGACGGTTACCTGCTGTTCGAGAGGTTGAGATCGACTTGACAGGTCGATATCAACTACATTGGTCAACGTCTTTGCTGTGTCGACTGCCCTCTATTTTTGTTTACAGGTACAACAACACTCGAGATCGACTGCATTACTCGAGATCGTCTCCCCTAGTCGATATCGACAGCTCCTAGTCGACTTCTGCTAAACATTTGCGCAAATTACTTATGATCCACTGACACGCATCCTCGTGGATCGATCCTGATTCCCTACTACTACAACGGGGAGTCTTGAATTTATTTGAACAGGATAAGGGTTGCATTGTTTACATATTATTATATTATTCAATTCAATTCTCCCTACATCAATTCGGCGTCGTTGCCGGGGAAGCGATCATTCGCGTCCTAGGTAATTTGCTCTAAAGTTCTTGTCGAGTGTTGTTTTATAGGTGTAAGCGACACACTGATCGCACGCCGTAATTCGAAGGGTTAGAAGACCCTGAGCGCTTTCTACAATAAAGGTTCCAAAGAACGTCGGCCTTGATAATCCAAGAGAAGGGTCATGAAGCATTGACGGAGAAGTCGGCCTAGCGACACAAAAATCTAGAGCGTGTACATAAAACCTTTAAATTTTTCACATAGATGGTTTTTAGGGTTTTAAATTTTAGATTTTGAACTTTTAAAACTGTGATAATTCGTGGTTTTATCTATTATTCTAACAAAGATTTCAGGTTACCAAGCAAAAGGAATGACGAAGAAGAAAAGAAGCTTCTGCAGAGGTAGTCGAAATCGACCAGGCCAGTCGAAATCGACCACCCTAGGGTCAAGCCACCTCCTGGAGTCGACATCGAGGTCTCAGGAGCGACAAAGAGAGGTCGATATCGACCATTATACTCGATATCGACCACTACCTGGCGGCCCTCGACTTAATCTTCTTCCTCGACTTCGACAGATGCAGTCGACATCGACCACTGTACCCGATATCGACCTCTGGCATCGACCCAACCTGAAATCGACCTAAATCCGCTGGTTGCGCTGTGAGTTTCTCTCTACCCTTGTTCTTCTTTTTAATACAGTGAGGACACTGTATATTTTAAGTATGGGGTGGGGGAAAAACATGTCTTATGGTCATAACTTGGTTTTCTTCTTCGCATTGCATTCATGTTTAAATTTTTGTTCTTAGTTTTACTTTTATAAAATGTCAAAAAATCCAAAAAAATAGAAAAATGTCAAAAATACAAAAAAAAATGCATGTTTATTTTTAAGTTTGTTTTTAAACCCTACTTAGATGTCCTATGATGAAAACTCAATAGCTGACTTGATCATGTAAATCCTATGGCATATTTGGATGGTTTAGCCTAAGTCCTTAAAATTTTTATGTAGATTGTGAACTTGTGATGAAATTGAGCACACATGATCCTAGGCTAAAAAGCAAATCCAACAAAAATTGTCCTAGTGAGAATTTTGGCCTATAGGGAGAACATCAAAAATCCCTCCGATTTCTTGAGTATATTTACTCTTCCTATGCATCTCCAAATGTTGTGTTAGTTATTCAAAGCAAATGCATATATATGTTTATGTTTACGAGAATTAAATGATGGAGGCATCTTTTAAGCCATTTTTATCCTCTCTTTACCTACCCTGCATTATCTCTGCTTGAAGCCAGAATATTAGCCTGAGCCTGATATTGCAAACTCCACAAAATTATCCCTAGCCGAATTGAGCCTGACCCCCATTTGGGAATTGAGACTTAGAATGGTTAGATTAATGCATTGTGGAAAGAAAAGTGCATATATTCAGTTTTGAGCAAGGAAATTATGGGTTGGTATATATTTTCATCTTGTCATATTTTGTAAAAGGATTTTTGGCTCACCATATAAATGCACATATTTTTAGTATTTATTTATTATTTTCGTCAAAAAAAAAAGAAGAAAAAAAGAGATGTATATACGTAGTGCATGAGCCAAAGTCCTCAAGTCCTTTATTTATTTCATACAAGTGTTATATTTTTTAGAGACATGTTAATGGTTTGAAGGAAGGGTTGATATTATGGTTGACATCTTTAGAGCATATTAGAGCATATTATGGAAAGATGGGTTTGGAAAAGAGCATTATGGGAGATTAAGCTTGGAAAGTGTAACATTGAAGAGTTATGGTTTGGATATTGTAAGTATTGAAATTTAGGAGTCTTGATTCCCAAATTATATAAGCATCACATAGCCAAATAATTCCATACCCTTTTATTTCATACCAAGCCCCATTACAACCCCGCCGAATAGAGTCTTCTTTGAAGTCTTCCATTGAGCGAAAGTCCTCCTGATAGTGCTTATCGCATTTTCATAATTGGTTGCGAAGTGGATTCTTATAAATTGCAATGTTTAGGAGTTTGTGTATGGAATTGAGTTGAGCGTTGATCTTCATAGCCTCAACACATGAGAGTTGAGTGCAAACACATTATCCCTGTGAGGTTGGATCAAAATTGCATATGCCTATGGATCGCCAAAATATGTGCTATGACGTTAAATTCACTTGATTTGCTTTGCTACCGCTTATGATATTGCTTTTGACAAGGGCGAAGACTTGAAGGGTGTGTTGTAGGTATTGGTTATTGCTTGGTTATTGCTTGAGGACAAGCAAATCTAAGTATGGGTTGTTTTGATATACATATTTAGTACCATTTTTATTGCATCTTTTGACTTCATATTTCATTTCGATTCCGAAAGAAAATGTTCAAAATAATGTAAATTTGTGTAGAATGAGCTAACGTGCAAGAAATAGAGTCTGCACAAGTTTTGATCTAATTATGTAGGAATTGGAGCAAAATTGGAGTCAAAAAGAAGAAACCAAGGAAAGCAATATCGACCAGAGAGGTAGAAATCGACTGAAGTGGTAGATATCGACCAGAAAGGTAGAAATCGACTGAAAGGTAGATATCGACCAGAAAGGTAGAAATCGATTGAAGTGGTAGATATCGACCAAAAAGGTGGAAATCGACTGAGAAGGTCGATATCGACCATACAAGGCGATATCGACTGGAATTTCACGCTGCCATTCTATCAACAAGAGCCACCGTTTATCATTTGTAATTTAGATAGATTATACCTTGGGGATATTCCCTTTTTACCCTAAATGTTTATTTAGTTATTTAGATATTTATCTTAAATAAAAGATCTATCCTACTTGTTTGGATAGAGTTTAGATAGAAGATAGAAGATACTATCCTTGGATAGCAAGGATTAGTAGCCTATAAATAAAGCCCTAGGGAGCTGGTTTTTATTCATTCAAGAACACACAAACAATTCTACTTTCAATTTAGAGGTTTCTCTTAAGGTCGGGTTGAGCCCGGCGTTAGTCATGCATGCCTGGGATATGAGTACTTGATGTTGATATCGTTATGTCTTGATCATCTCCTACCTTTGGTCGAAACAACTAAAAGGTAGAAGCAACTAGGTTTGACGGCGCGAGCCAATATTCCTAGGGGCTGGTGAACAGCGAAAGCTTGTCCCTCGGGTGAGAAAGCATAACTGTCCGTCTTGCTCTATCATTTGAATGGGTGGTTAACGTTGTGGTGATCCCTGGTCCTAGGAGGGCATTTTGTTCCTTATATCTTTTATTTATTTTTAGTTATTGCTTTTGTCGTTCGTTGAGTCATCTAAAAACTCAACAACCCTTATCTTTTCTGTCCGCATCTTCCTTTTCATCCTACTTTCTTCGGACGTTCTTTGCCGACGGTTACCTGTTGTTCGAGAGGTTGAGATCGACTTGACAGGTCGATATCAACTACATTGGTCGACGTCTTTGCTGTGTCGACTGCCCTCTATTTCTGTTTACAGGTACAACAACACTCGAGATCGACTGCATTACTCGAGATCGACTCCCCTAGTCGATATCGACATCTCCTGGTCGACTTCTACAGAACGTTTGCGCAAATTACTTACGATCCGTTGACACGCTTCCTCGTGGATCGATCCTGATTCCCTACTACTACAGCGGGGAGGCTTGAATTTATTTTAACAGGATAAGGGTTGCATTGTTTACATATTATTATATTATTCAATTCAATTCTCCCTACATCATCCACGCAGACACACAATCAATATCAATAGAGTTAGAGAGAAGTTTTAAGGTTTGGCATTTGCGAAAGCCGACGTTGAGTTGTAAAGCTTCAGAGTTTATAGTTTAATGCAAGTTTATTTCTTTCAATCAATGATGAATTCCATGATGAGAAGTGAGTAGTCCCCCAAAGCTTTTAGGGTCGGGGTGAGCCCGACGTTAGCCATGCGTGCCTGAGGTAAGTGTTAGATGTTGATATCGTTGTGTCTATATCATCTCCTACAATTCTACGTTTAGTCCTAATCGAAAGAAAAGGAATTCATGTTAACAACTTGAGTTATAAACATAAAATTGGTAGAGACAATTAGGTTTATTTGCAAAAGTAATCCTAAGAGTTGGTGTACAGCGAAAGCTTGTCCCTCGGATGAAATAGCGCAATTGTCCGTCTTATTTATCTTATCGCATGCTTTGGTTAACGCTGTGGGAAACACTAATCCTAGGAGTTGCTTTTTATATAAGTTAATTCATCAAAACCACTGTCTTTATTTCTGTTCATCGCATCCTCATTCATCCTTAAGTCTTCGGCCTTTCTTTGCTGACAAAAGCTAACAACTTTGCAGGAGAAGACATCGATATCGACTAATAGACGTCGATATCGACCACTGAGTTTCGTCGATGGTTTTCTGAGTCGACGACGAGCATCTCTGCTGAGTTACTGAGATCAATATCGACCCCCCAACGTCGATATCGACCACCTGTATCGACTGGCAGTCTTCTGAGCCAGTTGATTCCGTCTGCTAACATCGATATCGACCTTCCTTAGTTGATATCGACTGCTTGTTTCTGTCTCTACAGGTCTTCTGTTGCAGAAAGGATCGACATCCAAGGTCGAGATCGATGCTTCTGGTCGACCAAAGACGTGAGCTTTCCAACGCTAGTAGGATCCCGTTGACACGCCTCCTCGTGGATCGATCCTGACTACCCTTCCACTACAACGGGAGGAAGTCTTGTAATTATTTGCATAAGTTAGGAATCGAATTGCATCTATTATATATATTTGTTTAAGAACTCGATTTCCTCTTATTAACAAATTGGCGTCGTTGCCGGGGAGGCAATCAATCGCGCCCTAGTAGTCTATCTCACGTTTCTATCTAGTTTGGCTTTGCAGGTGTATGCGACGCGCTGATCGCCCACCTGAATTTGAAGGAGTAGACGACCCTGAACGCTTATTCCACTAAGAGCCCAAGCTCAGAGAATCATGGCAGACAACGCGAACCAGGCTGAACTAATTGAGCAACTAAGGAAGCAGGTTGAGGACTTAACAACTAGGGAGGCGGCACTATATGCACCCCGCACTCACAGTGCCTGAATCGGCGATTCTTATCCCCGCCTTTAATTTTGAAATTAAACCTAACTTCCTTACTGAAATAAGAAGGCATCAATATGAAGGAAAACCTAATGAGTGCCCTATGGCACATATATCAACCTTCTTAGACCTCTGTGATACTATTGCTGATGGACAGATTCTTGAATATGTCCAACTAAAAGCTTTTCGTTGGTCCCTTACAGGAAAAGCATTACAGTGGTTGGAGAGCTTAGCCCCAAGATCGCTCCGCACCTGAAATGAAGTCAAGGACGCGTTCCTCAACAAATTCTTCCCTCCATCCAAGACGGCGTTGATCCAACAGAAAATCACGGCTTTCAAACAAAAGCCTGGTAAGGCTCTGGCGACTGTTTGGGAAAGGTTTAAGGACCTACTATGATCATACCCGATGCATGGCCAACCACCGTATGTGATTCAGGAGATTATATACAATGCTCTTGATGTTGCAACCAAGGAGAGAATCAACACCTACACTTCCTATGGCTACCTTGAACTCGCTCCACAAGAGGCTTGGGAGACCATAGAAAGGTTGGTGGAGTTCGACAACACATATGGGACTCCTGAGGCTTCCGATACATCATCATCATCGAGGCCTACCCCATCTATGCCCTTATATGAACCCTCTAAGGTAATCAATCCGGACGTGAAGGAGCAATTCCATAGAGACCAACTTCGAAAGCTCCAAAAGCAAGTGAGGTTCCTTTCAGGGAACCAAGATTGCATTGAATGCGGATTGCAGCGGCACACCACCATCGAGTGCCCCCATTCTGAACAAGTACAACTAGCGGAGACTCACCAAGAGGCACGCTACATGAGGGGTCCCAATCACCAATATTGGGGAGACCAAAGGTTCCATCAACCACAAAGGATCCCGGTTAACCCTAGGGACCCCCCGCCTTATAGAGCTCCTGGGCACCCGGAGAGGGACCAACGGAAGGATGATCTACAACTTGTGCTAGATGAAATTAGGCGTAATCAAGCTAAGAATGATCAATCCAACAATGCAATCCATTCTCAACTCAATCACCTTACCACAAGGATTGGGGAAATGGATATTTGGAAAAAGAATGTAGAGACCCAACTGGGTCAATTGGCGGCGCAAATCCCTAGACCGTCCAGAACATTCCCTGGGCAACCAACTACAAATCCTAAGGGGCAATCCGGGATGGGGCACGTCGCAGCCATGCAACTAAGGAGTGGCAACAAGGTACATAAGCCACGAACGGAATCGGAGAAAGCAGCAGATCCAGTCGACATCGACAGCCCGGTCGATGTCTAGGCAGACGTCGATATCGACCCCCTGGTCGACACCCAGGTCGACATCGAGGCCACTACAGAGCCATCAAAGCCACAACAGAGGTCGACATCGACCATACCGGTCGATATCGACCACGTCCCAGTCGATGTCGATGTCCAGCAGGCCCCTCCGACCACCGTTTTAGCTCCTCCGCCAAATAAGACGTTGCCATTCCCATCCAAAGCATTGGAGGATCCCACCAAAGGTAAGTTTAGGCGCTTTGTAAAGATTCTTCAAGGTTTTAACGTTACCATTCCTCTTACAGAAGCCCTAAGGGAGATGCCCACCTATGTTCGATTCCTAAAAGAAATCCTTAGCAAGAAGAGATCCATGGTAGAGATCGCAGAGGAGTGCTCAAAGACGGACTTCCCTGAGAAGAGGAGTGACCCAGGGAAGTTTGCAATCACCGTGGGGCTTGGCCAATATCGCTACAAGGCCCTATGTGACCTAGGGGCCAGTATAAGTCTTATGCCCCTTTCTATTTGGCAAAACGTAAACATTGGAGCCCTTGAACCTGTGGATATGAAACTCTATATGGCTGACAACTCATTCGTCAGGCCCACAGGTATAGTTGATGACGTTCTAGTAAAGGTAGGTAAGTTCTTTGTGCCTACTGATTTCATTGTATTGGAGATGCTTGAATATCCTGTAGTACCTATTATCCTTGGTAGGCCTTTCTTAGCTACTGCTGATGACAATATCAATGTACGTCGAGGATTAATAACCTTTACTATAGGGAACGAAGTAATAAAGTTCTCTTTCAACCTAACCATGAGCGAAACGAAGCACCTGGAGCAAGTAGTCCTCTCGTCGGCTAAGGACAAGCTTCAAAGGTTTTTGTTGGCGAGGACGAAAACAGCCAGCAGGGTCGACATCGATTGGAACCAGTCGAAATCGACTGAAAAGCTCAAAATCGACCATCAATCATCGATGTCGAGTAAGCCTAATGATGGCCAGGAGCTTAAGTATGGTGTCACAGAGGTCGATATCGACCCCCACATATCAATATCGACCAAATCACTCGAAATCGACCTCCATTGGTCGAAATCGATCTCCTCTCCACTCGAAGATTTCAGTTTCAGGCCCGAACAGGTAAGCCCAGGTATAACTCTTAACCCTCCTCTGTCCCTTATTGATAAATCAATTAAGCCAATTATTGATAATTCAACTAATGAGAGGGTCAAAGCTCCATGGTTTGCCTATATTGCAAAAGTTAGGTCAAGAAAGAGAAGGAAAACACCCAATAAAAAAGAACCTAACGATGACGAAGCCTTGGTCCCCAACTTAGATACTACCAAAAGGACCTATATGATCCAGGAGAAGGCTCGTGCTTGAAGGGTCCCTACGTTAAAGGCTCATGACAAATTGACGGAGAAGTCGGCCTAGCGACTCAAAATCTAGAGCATGTACAGAAAACCTTTAAATTTTTCATAGATGGTTTTTAGGATTTTTGGATTTTAAACTTTTTAAACTGAGATAATTCGTGGCTTTATCTATAAATCTAACCAAGATTTCAAGTTGCTAAGCAAAAGGAACGACGAGGAAGAAAAGAAGCTTCTGTAGAGGCAGTCGAAATCGACCAGGCCAGCCGAAATCGACCCCCTCAGGGTCAAGCCATCTCCTAGAGTCAAAATCGAGGACTCAGGAGCGAAAACCAAAGGTCGATATCGACCATAATCATCGATATCGACCCTAACCTAGCAGCCCTCAACTTCATCTTCTTCCTCGACTTCGACAGATGCAGTCGACATCGACCACTGACATAGATATCGACTTCTGGCATCGACCTAACCTGGAAATCGACCTGAATCCGCAGGTTGCGCTGTGAGTTTCTCTCTATCCTTGTTTTTCTTTTAATACAATGAGGACACTGTATATTTTAAGTATGGGGTGGGGTAAAAACATGTCTTATGGACATAACTTGGTTTTCTTCTTTGCATTGCATTCATGTTTAAATTTTTGTTCTTAGTTTTTAATTTCATAAAAGAATGTAAAAAAAAATACAAAAAAAATGCATGTTTACCTTTAAGTTTATTTTTAAACCCTACTTAGATGTCCTATGATGAAAACTTAATAGCTAACTTGATCATGTAAATCCTATGGCATATTTGGATGGTTTAGCCTAAGTCCTTAAATTTTTATGTAGATTGTGAACTTGTGATGAAATTGAGCACATATGATCCTAGGCTAAAAAGCAAATCCAACAAAAATTGTCCTAGTGAGAATTTTGGCCTATAGGGAGAACATCAAAAATCCCTCCGTTTTCTTGAGTGAATTTACTCTTCCTATGCATCTCTAAATGTTGTGATAGTTATTCAAAACCAATACATAAATATGTCTATGTTTACGAGAATTAAATGATGGAGGCATCTTTTAAGCCATTTTAATCCTCTCTTTACCTACCCTGCATTATCTCCGCTTGAAGCCGGAAAATTAGCCTGAGCCTGAAATTGCAAACTCCATAAAATTATCCCTAGCCAAATTAAGCCTGACTCCCATTTGGGAATTGAGACTTAGATTGGCTGGACTAATGCCTTATGGAAAGAAGAGTGCATATTGTCCAGTTTTGAGCAAAGAAATTATGGGTTGGTGCATATTTACATCTTGTCATATTTTGTAAAACGATTTTTGGCTCACCATATAAATGCACATATTTTTTAGGGTTTATTTATTATTTTTGTCAAAAGAAAAAAAATCCAAAAAAAAAAGAAAAAAAACAAATGTATATATACCTAGTGCATGAGCCAAAGTCCTTAAGTCCTTTATTTATTTCATACAAGTGTTATATTTTTTAGAGGCATATTAGAGTTTGAAAGAAGGGTTGATAGTATGGTTTACATCTTTTAGTGCATCTTTAGAGCATATTATGGAAAGATGAGTTTGGAAAAAGCATTATGGGCGATTGAGCTTGGAAAGTGCAACATTGAAGAGTTATGGTTTGGATATTGTAAGTGTTGAGATTTAGGAGTCTTGATTCCCGAATTATACAAGCACCACATAGCCAAATAATTCCATACCCTTTTATTTCATACCAAGCCTCATTACAACCCCGTCGAATGGAGTCTTCTTTGAAGTCTTCCATTGAGCGAAAGTCCTCCTGGTGGTTCTTATTCCATTTTCATAATTGGTTGCGAAGTGGATTCTTATAAATTACAATGTTTATGAGTTTGTATATGAAATTGAGTTGAGAGTTGATCTTCATGGCCTAAACACATGAGAGTTGAGTGCAAACACATTATCCCTGTGAGGTTGGATCAAAAATTGCATATGCCTATGGATCGCCTAAATATGTGCTATGACGTTAAATTCACTTGCTTTGCTTTGCTAAAGCTTATGATATTGCTTTTGACAAGGGCGAAGACTTGAAGGGTGTGTTGTAGGTATTGGTTATTGCTTGAGGACAAGCAAGTCTAAGTATGGGGTGTTTTGATGTACATATTTGTACCTCTTTTTATTGCATCTTTTGACTTCATATTTCATTCGATTTCCAAAGAAAAGGTTCAAAAGAATATAAACTTGTGTAAGAATGGGCTAAAGTACAAGAAATAGAGTATGCACGAGTTTTGAGCTAACCATGCAGTAATTCGAGCGAAATCGGAGTCAAAATGAAGAAACCAAAGAGAGCAGAAGAGAGGTCGATATCGACCTTACAACATCGACATCGACTACAGTACATCGACACAGAATTGAGTGTCGAGACAGACCAATGCACAGCAGAGAAAAGCATCGATATCGACCTTACATCATCGATGTCGACCTCAACCCAGGAATCGAGTGAAGCTGAGCTCGTTGAGCAGAAACAAAGACATCGAAATCGACCTTCCTGGTCGATATCGACCTTATTTCGACATAGGTTGGACACGCTTTTTGAGACGCGGATTTGCAATTCTATCTTCAAAGAGGCACGAATTATCTTGTAACAATTAGATAGATAGCAGCTGAGATTTATCTTTACCTTTTAAGTTTTATCAAGTTGTATAGAGGTTTATCAAAATAAAAGATCTATCCTACTTGTTTGGATAGAATCTATAGTTTAGATAGAAGATACAATCCTTGGATAGTAAGGATTAGTAGCCTATAAATAAAGCCCTAGGGGGCTGGCATTCGATTATCCACACAGACACACAATCAATAGCAATAGAGTTAGAGAGAATTTTTAAAGTTTGGCGTTTGCGAAAGCCGACGTTCAGTTGTAAAGCTTTGGAGTTTATAGTTTAATGCAAGTTTATTTCTTTCAATCAATGATGAATTCCATGATGAGAAGTGAGTAGTCCCCCAAAGCTCTTAGGGTCGGGGTGAGCCCGACGTTAGCCATGCGTGCCTGAGGTAAGTGTTAGATGTTGATATCGTTGTGTCTATATCATCTCCTACGATTCTACGTTTAGTCCTAATCAAAAGAAAAGGAATTCATGTTAACAATTTGAGTTATAAACATAAAATTAGTAGAGACAATTAGGTTTATTTGCAAAAGTAATCCTAAGAGTTGGTGTACAGCGAAAGCTTGTCCCTCGGATGAAATAGCACAATTGTCCGTCTTATTTATCTTATCGCATGCTTTGGTTAACGTTGTGGTAAACCCTAATCCTAGGAGTTGCTTTTTATATAAGTTAATTCATCAAAACCACTGTCTTTATTTATGTTCATCGTATCCTCATTCATCCTTAAGTCTTCGGCCTTTCTTTGTCGGAAAAAGCTAACAACTTTGCAGGAGAAGACATCGATATCGACCAACATACGTCGATATCGACCACTGAGTTTCATCGATGGTTTTCTGAGTCGACGACGAGCATCTCTGATGAGTTACTGAGATCGATATCGACCCCCAACGTCGATATCGACCACCTATATCGACTGGTAGTCTTCTGAGCCAGTCGATTCCGTCTGCTAACATTGATATCGACCTTTCCTAGTTGATATCGACTGCTTGTTTTTGTCTCTGCAGGTCTTCTATTGCAGAAAGGATCGACATCCAAGGTCGAGATCGAGGCTTCTGGTCGACCAAAGACGTGAGCTTTCCAACGCTACTAGGATCCCGCTGACACGCCTCCTCGTGGATCGATCCTGAATACCCTTCCACTACAACGGGAGGAAGTCCTGTAATTATTTGCATAGGCTAGGAATTGAATTGCATCTATTATATATATATATATATATTTGTTTAAGAACTCGATTTCCTCTTATTAACAAGCAGCTCCACGTTCCACGTCTTGTTGAGTTTCACCCCCTCTGAAGTTTGTAACTTATAGGCTTCGGGGTGGACTACCTATGTGATCACATACGGCCCTTCCCATTTAGTGTCCAACTTTCCTCCGTTTTGCACACTCCGGAGGAGGAGGTTGCCTTTATGGAATTATCGAGGTCGGACGTGTCGATCGTGATACCTTCCCGCCCTTCTCTTGTATTCTTGTGCTTTGAGGGCAGCCACCATTCTTCTTTCGTCGCGAAGGTGCATTTCGATCTTAAGAGCTTCGTCGTTCGATTCATGTGTATAGGATGAAACACGAGCTGATGGGATAAGTCTTTCTATCGGTATGACGGCGTCTACCCCATATGTGAGAGCGAAAGACGTTTCACAGGTGGGTGTTTTCGTCGACGTCCGATAGGACCAGAGGACTAACGGTAGCAACTCAGCCCATCGCCCTTTGGCGGACTTCCCCAGTTTCTTCCGGATTCACTCCAAAATTTGTCGATTAGTAGTTTCATCCTGGCCGTTTGTCTGGGGGTGTGCCATGGATGAGAACCTGAGGTTGATGTTCAGCCCTGCACAAAAGTCTCGGATGGTTTCACAATCGAACTGAGGGTCGTGATTGGTGATGATGGCTTCGGGACGCCAAAACGACAGACCAGATTTTTCCATAGAAACTTTTTGACTTTTTCTGCTGTAATCAGACCCATGGCCTCTGCCTCGACCCACTTGGTGAAGTAGTCGATAATCACAAGGACATACTTCAACTGGCCAGGTGCTGTCGGAAAAGGCCCCAGGATATCCATCCCCCATAAAGCGAATGGGTAGGCGCCATATATGCTTTTGAGGGGTTCTGCGGGCTAATTGTTAGCGTTCCCCTGCCTCTGGCAAGCATCGCAGCTTCTTATATACGTCTGCACTTCCGTCTTCAAGGTTGGCCAATAATACCCATGCCGCAGAATCTTTGTTGTCAATGCTCTCCAACCCTGGTGATGTGCACATACCCATGAATGCATTTCTTCAATTATCATCTTCCCCTCGGCGGCCGAAACACACAAAAGGTCTGGTTGGTCATATCCTCTCTTGTATAGTTTTTGGTCACAGATAGTAAATCGCGCTGCCCTGGTCAATATTCTTTTAGCGTCCGTTTTTTCTTGGGGGAGTATCCCTTTCCCCAAGTACTCCATGAGAGGGGTCCTCTAGTCATCGACACCCTCAGTTTGTACAGAAAAGACCTCTTGAATGAGGCCACACTGTTCCTTCCTCTCGAATTCTATCCTTGGCCCAACTTGAGAGGGCATGGCAATGGCCATCTGTGCCAAAACATATGCTTGCTGATTCTCCTCTCTTGGGACGGCGTACAGGTCAAACCGAATGAAAAAGCACTTTAGAGCGAGAATCTTTCGCAGATAGTCTGGCAGCAGTCCTGTCTTCGCCTCGTACTCTCCTTGAACTTGTCGTACCATAACCTCAGAGTCGGCGTAGGCTTCGATCATTCGGGCTCCGCGGATGAGGGTGACTTCTATGCCGGCTATCAATGCCTCATACTCAGCTTCATTATTCGTCGCTTGGAAATCCAGCTTATAGGCATAACACATTTTTTTGCCTTCTGGAGTCATCAATACTACTCCTGCTCCGCAACCATCTCTGTTTGTCGCTCCATCTACCCTCAAGGTCCACTTGTTCTCCTCCTTGTCACCGTTGTCTTCGAAAGACGTCTCACAAATGAAATCAGCAAGGGTCTGTGACAACGCGACTTTCCTGGGAGTATACGTGATCTCAAACTTGGTGAGTTCGACCGCCCATTTGGTCATCCGGTCGGAGAGGCATGGTGAGTGTAAGATTTGGCGAAGGGGAAGCCTTCTTGCAGCGAACACCAAACTCAGGATCACTTTCTCGATAGGTTTGTAACGGGTCTCTGCGTCCTGCAAAACCCTACTCACATAGTATACATGCTTCTTCCCTTCTTGGGTGAGGACGACGCTAACAGTGGTGCTTCTCACAACCAAGTAGAGCTGCAGAGTTTCTTGCTTCTCCGGTTGGTGGAGAGTTGGTAATTGTTATAGGAAGATTTTGAGTTTTTCAAACGCTTGTTGCAGCTCTGGAGTCCATTGGACATGCCCTTTCTTTTTCAGCAGTGCGAAGAATGGAAGCGATCTTTCGGCAAGGCATGAGCAAAAGCGGCTGAGGTAGTTGACGGCTCCGTTCAGAGACTGTACTTCTTTGATGGTCCGCGGTGGCCTGAGATTTTGTACCGCGGTTATCTTTGCTGGATTTACGTCAATTCCCCTGTGGTTGACCATGAATCCCAAGAATTTTCCAGAGTCTACCCCAAAAACACACTTTTCCGCATTCAAATTCAAGCCCCCTTGTCTCAACGAGTCAAAGTTCTCTTGGAGGTCTGCGGCATGATCTTCCGCGAATTAACTCTTTACCACGATGTCATCCACATATATGGACACGTTTCTTCCCAACTGCTTGCGAAAGATCCGATCAACAGCCCTCTGAAACATGGCTCCTGCATTCCTTAGTCCAAAAGGCATAACCTTATAGCAGAAAATTCCTTGCCCGGTGATGAAGGTGGTAGCTCTCTTGTCTTCTGGGTCCATTCGGATTTGGTTATACCCAGAGTAGGCATCTAAAAAGCTAAGGATTTCATTCCCTGCCATCCCATCCACAAGTTCAACTATGGAAGAAAGTGGTTAGCTGTCTTTTGGGCAAGACTTGTTCAGGTCGGAGAAGTCAACGCACATTCTCCACTTTCCGTTTGCTTTTCTTATGAGAACAACGTTGGACAGCCAATCAGAATCTTCAACATCTTCGATGAAACCCACGTCTAACAGTTTCTCTACTTCTTCCTTTGCAGCTAGAGCTTTCTCATGTGCCATTTTCCTCCTCTTTTGGGCGATGGGTCGAGCATCATGCCGAATCCTGAGGGTGTGTAATGCCACCATTGATGGCACACCCAGAAGATCTCTTGGTGACAGGCGAAAACATCTCTGGATCGTCTGATTATTTCCAAAAGCTTCTCTTTTTCTTCGGGATCTAGTGTCTGGCCCAGGTAAATCTTTTCTTCAGGGTTTGAGAAAGGTTGACAGATGACCCTTTCATCCGCGGTCGGTACTTCTCTTGGCGCAGGCCGGACTTCTAGGTCGGCTTCACTGGTGTTCGAGGGCTGGCTATCTCCAACCTTAGAGTTCGAGGGTTGGTCTTCGACAAACACCTTTATTTCACTCTGTGCTTCTTCCTATAGACACATCACCTCTTTGCCTTTTCGCAGCGACGTTAAATAGCAAGTTCGACTTTTGGGCTGTTGTCCGCACACTTCACCGGTTCCTCCTCCCTGAAGAGGGAATTTCACCTTGAAGTGATATATTGACACTATCATCTGATACTTGAAGAGCGAGACCCTCCCCAGGAGGGCGTTGTAAACAGTAGGGATCCTCAAAACAGTAAAGACCACGTTTTCCATCCGCCGGCATGGGGTCGTTCCTAGAACCACGGACAGTTCGATGGTTCCTGCTACTGGCACCTGATCCCCGAAGAATGCAATTGGTGTCCCTGAGTATGGTTTTAATGCCAACGCTGACACTCCCAGTTGTAAAAATGCTTCCCATGATAAGATATCTACGGATGAGCCAGTGTCAATAAAGACTCTCTTAACTGTCTTTGTGGCTATGTGAGCATGGATCACCAACGGATCCGCATGTGGCATCCGTACGTCCTCAGCATCGGCGGCCGTGAAGACAATTTCAGCATGGTGAGATTGTGCTATCCTCCTGCTTGCCACGGACGGAGGTTGTTTCCCTTCTCTTTCGTGATTCTTCCTCTCTTGTCTACTTAACCCTGTTGGGGAGGGCCCTCCCGCCAAGATGTCAATGAAACCTTCAGGTTCAGGGATCCTGTTGGCTCGGGATCCTTCAGGCTTGTCTTCATCCTGTGGTGCTTGATTGACAGATCATTGTATGGGTGGCATCCTTCCATGTCTTCCACCCCGCCATTTACGACCCCACCCCCTCCCCCGGTTTAGGGGTAGGTTGTCGAGTCGGTGGTGGGCCGGGTTTTGACATTGGTTTTCCCTGATGCGAAGTCGTTGTCTTGGTGTCGACTGTAATTCCAGTCGTCCCTGCGTGGACGAAGTTTATGATGAGGAGGATAATTTTCCTCGTAGCGTAGATTGCCACGGTTATCTTGTTCCCCCCACTTGTGGTTGCCTTGATTGCCTTCCATGTGTTAGATCCTTGCTTCTTCTGCTCGTCATTATAGTGCACTTCGTCACGCTGGACCCTCGGGGCTAGTTCAGCAGAGTGCTGTTTACGTTGTCTGCCATGCCCCTTATCTTTCCGGAATTTCCCGGCTGTCTTTCCGAGCAAGTCTTGATGCCCATGGTTTGCTCTTGAACTTGATGTCGCGGATTCTTCAGTGTCGATCTGTCTGGACACTAGTTCCCTCAAATTGTCATAATTTTCTGGTTTCTTTCTAAACAAGTAAGTCTTGAAATCTCCTTCGGCCAGATTTCCCATAAGGATGATGATAGCAGATTCATGGTTGAAGTTGGGAATTTGTACCACCACACCGGTGAATCTAGAAAAGAAATGTCCCAAAGATTCATCCGACCCCTGCCTAATGGAGTTCAGGTCTAGTATCGTCTTCTTTCTCGACCGCGAGCTCCCGAAATGGGATTTAAACATGCTAGATAGTTGTGAAAAGTTGGCAATTGAGTTTTTCCGTAGATTGGTGAACCAGGTCAGCGCGATCTTCGTCAAAGTGGAAGGAAAAGTGTGGCACATCATCGCATCATTGTATTCATTTATTCCCATGGCGGTAATAAATTGGCACATAAGATCTTCTGGGTCCGTCGTATCATCATACTTCATTAAGTTCACATCCCTCCATCGCTTGGAGATGGGTGTCACGCAGATATCATTAGTGAAGACTGATGGTATCATGTGAGGTCTCTCCACCATTACATGAGGGGAGTCTGACTTCGTCGCAGTCGACACGTCGGATGATCGCTCTCCGCGATGGTATTTATTTGTTTGTCGCCCGTCAAATGAAGGTGGTTGACTAGGTTGGGAGATGTTCTCCTGGTTGTAGTAGTCATGGTGAGGATGATCGTGTATATACTAAGGGAACCCTTGAGGCAAATCTTCTTGATGATATGCTTGAAAATTGTGCCTATAGTGGTAGGCGTACTCCGGGACAGTATGGTGATACTAGTATGCCCCAAAGGCAGTCCCTGGATGTACATACGTCGCATGTGCATAGGGTGGGTACCAAGGCGCTTGTGGCATTTCGGAAAGCTATGCGGACGCGTCAGGCATACTAGATTCTCCGAATCCATCGGCGGCACTCTGATCCATCTCATTTGAGGCGTCATCCATGTATTCACTCATTGTGCCTGAAACTTTTAAGGTTGTCAAACAAACATCTATTTTTCTTTTGGGCTAAATGTAACTGAAAGAAAATTTATTTAATTACATAGAGAACCCCTTAGTGTGAGCGGGTTCCCACAGACGGCGCCAATGACGAAATCAAAAATAGAACACCACAAGCCACGTCAATGGCAGGGGCGGGTTCCACCTAATTGACTCTTCTTTTTTTGTCAACGGTCTTACCTGAAACATTCTATCCGCGGACGGATAAATGTTTTTGCCTATGCCGCTGTAAATACCATAATTAGAGCTGTCTTACGTGGATTCCTCATGCCTCCATAGGCGGAGGTATCTTTCTCCACTGTCGAGGAATCAAACATATCTAATTGATCAATTCCTCTTTCTATATTTCGTTTTCATCAAGACTTAATTTCGGAAGTCATTTTTAAAGTTCGAAGATAAAATGGAATGAATCCCCGCCTAGACCATACATAATTTCATACTTGAAGCTTTTAAGGTTTTTTATCTGGGCGTGTTATGCTCTGAGGGTCAAATAAATCTTAGTGATAAAACCTTTAAGATCTGGATGTAGACGCGGATGATTCCACTCTCCCCTTCTTCTTTTCCGAAAAAAGCCCCCTCCATCATACTCTCTTTTTTCCTTCTATAGTCCGGTCTAGAGAGTGGTGTTAGACACCTCATCCCAAATTTCCGACATTTGTCAGCATATTTACGCCATGTGTTGGTTTGTTGAAGACACGTGGATGGGAGGCATGTATGACACCGCAAAACTTCATCCTGCTGTATTCTTTGTCCGCGGATAATTTGTTTAACAGTTTTTACCCACCTCCCCTTTTTCTACCGCGGTTTCTCTTACCTCTCATAAGTCGCGGATCAATCATTTAATTAATTTAAATTTATAAGGGGTATCGTCAATCACCTCATACAAGACCTCATTTAAAGACAAAGTACATCATGAAAGACACCATCATTCAAAGCAAGAAATCAAGACATTTATCATGCAAGAGAAGACTTCAACAAATCTATGATGAAGAAGAAGAAATCAAGGAGAACCACAAGATTGCAAGCCATTGTAGTGCCAACTCTACTATAAAAACCCCTTCACCCCTTACAGAAGGAGCACCTTCAATCATACTCAAAACTCAAAAGCTTGAAAAGCTCTTTAGAAATTCCCTCAATAATTTCTTTGTAATTTCCTATTTGCAAGATTTCTTAAGTGTACTTTTCCTACAACAAATCCAATAAAAGTAAGTACTTTTGGAAAATCTTCTTTACATTATTTTATTGTTTTCTTGTTTTAATTATTACATTATCAATATTACATCATAATCAGATTTTATAACTGTCATTATCAATATTCATACATTATCATTGCATTATCATTACTCATAACATTATCCTGGGTATAACTGTATATATGTGTGGGGGGGGATTAAGAACCTACCTCACCATAAATGTATATGATACGGGGTTAGCCGTAGGGTGGCCCGATCTTCGACAATCAAGACTCAAAGACAAGAACGGAAGCAAAGACTCAATGAATAAGAACAAGACTCGAAAATTCAGCGACTCTAAACTCAACAAAACGATGAAATAAAGACCGATAGAAGGGTGATTCGAACTAAGGTAGAACGAGATAAAGACCCCAGACCTCCTAAGAGGGTAGGAACCAAGCATCAACGACTACAAAGCCCGCCTCTACAACCTTACACAACCAAGCGGACAACTTGGAGGCACAAGGAGGGGACTTGTGATTACCTGGATCACCAAGCTCTCGCGAGGTTGACGAACTCAAAGCAAACCAAGCAAGATCTATAACCAATTTGCAATCGATGAGCAACGCTTCGAATCGATTGACTTGCACTCTTGTGTTTCACACCAAAAGAGAGATTTTTCATAAAAATTGTACGTGAGTTTCAACAAAGAAGATCAGCCGCCTATATGAAACCCTAATATGGGCTTGTTGGGCTGAAATTAATAAAAATAAATAATTAAAAGAAATTAATAAAAATACCCCTAAAGTTTCCTAAAATAACTTAAGTAGAAAAGTTACTAAAGTAGGAAATAAAACAAGGTTCAAGGCTTAGGACTTTCGGCCCTATCATATGACTAAGATGATTCGACAATCTTGATCCCAATGCACATGTAGGTCTTCAACGTAGGCTCGGGGAGTTGAACCGTGCTCGAGAATAAGGCATGACTCACAAAAAAAAAATGAGTCTCTCTGTAACTTCTTGGCTCGGGCTCGAGTCATAGGTCCGTCTCCTAATATGATCGGCGTGTCCGAAAGTGTAGAAGATGGTCCCGTATCAACCTCCCCTTCTTGGAAAGGATTCGACCACGAATCCAAGTCCTCGTCCACTGCAAGGTAGGGAATGAGATCCGCGACGTTGAAGGTTGCGCTCACGCCATAAGTTCCAGGAAGCTCCAGCTTGTAGGCATTGTCGCCCACCTTCTCTAGAACCTTGAAAGGTCCATCTCCTCGCGGTGCAAGCTTGCTCTTCCGCTCATTGGGAAACCTCTCCTTTCTCAGGTGCACCCACACAAGATCCCCTGGCTGGAATGTCACCAATCTGCGGCCCTTGTTGGCCTTATTGGCGTTGTACTCAGCCTTCCGCATGAGCTGCTGACGCGTCTGTTCATGTAGCTCCTTGACGAACTCAACATGCTTACCTGCGTCAAAAGACCCATTCTCTCTCATAGGATATGGAGTAAGATCAAAAGGGTTTAGTGGATTAACACCATATACACATTCAAAAGGAGTTATCTTAGTTGAGGAATGCATTGTCCTATTGTAAGCAAACTCCACATGAGGTAAGGCTTCTTCCCAAAGCTTCAAATTTTTCCTTAAAATGGCTCGAAGGATAGTGGTTAAGGTCCTATTGGTCACCTCAGTTTGGCCATCTGTTTGGGGGTGACTAGAGGTAGAAAATAACAATCTAGTTCCCAATTTATTCCATAAAGTCCGCCAAAAATGACTAAGAAACTTAACATCCCTATCACTCACAATTGTCTTAGGCACACCATGCAACCTAACTACTTCCTTAAAGAACAAATTCGCAACATTAGTAGCATCATCAGTCTTATGGCATGCTATAAAGTGAGCCATCTTAGAAAATCTATCTACCACCACAAAAATAGAATCCCTCCCCTTATTAGTTCTAGGTAACCCAACAATAAAGTCCATAGAAATATCTTCCCAAGGGGCAGAGGGAATCGGCAGTGGGGTATACAAACCATAGGGCATGAGCTTAGACTTGGCCTTTAGGCAATCGATACACCTCTTAAGGCAATGTTCTACATCCCTAAGCATATGAGGCCAATAAAAGTGGGACCTAAGTGTATGGTAAGTCTTATCTCTCCCAAAATGACCCATCAAACCTCCACAATGGGCTTCAGTCCCTAATAGCAATCGAAGAGAACACCTAGGTATACACACTTGATCTTTCCTAAATAAGAATCCATCAAAGATATAAAAATGGTCGGTAGGACCCTTATCTAGGCACTTTCGAAAAGCTTCCCCAAAATCAGCATCTTTCTCATACAATTCCTTAATGTATACAAAGCCTAAGACTCTAGAATCCAAAGTGGTCAAAAGAACATGTCTCCTAGATAAAGCATCAGCAACCACATTGTCTTTCCCTTTCTTATACTTTATAACATAAGGAAATGTTTCTATGAATTCCATCCATCTACCATGTCTCCTATCAAGTTTATCTTGGCTCTTAAAATGTTTCAATGATTCATGATCAGTCCTAAGTATAAACTCTCTAGGCCAAAGGTAATGGGACCATGTCTTAAGGACTCTAAACAATGGATAAAGTTCTTTGTCATACGTAGAGTAATTAAGACATGCACCCTTTAAAAGGCAATAGGCTTACCTTCCTACATAAGCACGCCTCCAATGCCAACTCCGCTAGCGTCGCACTCCACCTCAAAGGGTCGAGTGAAGTCAGGGAGAGCCAGCAATGGCGTCTGAGTGAGCTTCTCCTTGAGCATGCAGAAGGCCTCCTCCTGAGCTGCGCCCCACTTGAACTCGCATCGCTTCTTTGTGAGCTCGGTGAGAGGGGCTGAGATGGTGCTGAAATCGCGCACAAACCGTCTGTAGAAGCTCGCCAAACCTTGGAAGCTGCGCACATGGTCGATGGTGGTGGGTGTCGGCCACTCTTGGATCGCCTTGACCTTTGCCTCATCGACACGCAGTCCATTCGAGCTCACTACAAAACCAAGAAAAGACACTTGATCATGACATAGTTCACATTTCTTCAAATTTGCATACAAGTGTTCTAATCTTAGAGTAGAAAGTACTTCCCTTAAATGGGCCTCATGTTCCTTAGGTGATTTACTATAGATAAGAATGTCATCAAAATATACAACAACAAATTTACCTATGAAATTTCTAAGCACATGATTCATTAATCTCATGAAAGTGCTAGGAGCGTTAGTCAAGCCAAAAGGCATAACCAACCATTCATAGAGTCCAAATTTAGTTTTGAAGGTTGTTTTCCACTCACCGCCTTCCTTCATCCTAATCTGATGGTAGCCGCTTTTTAAATCAATTTTTGAAAAGATAGAAGAACCATGCAACTCATCTAACATGTCATCTAAGCGGGGTATAGGATGGCGATATTTGACAGTAATGTTGTTAATTGCCCTACAGTCTACACACATTCTCCAAGAACCATCTTTCTTAGGCACTAACAACACAGGCACAGCACATGGACTCAAGCTTTCCCTAATGTATCCCTTGTCCAACAGTTCCTGGACCTGGGATTCAACCTCTTGGGTCTCAATGGGATTCATTCTATAAGCAGGCCTATTAGGCAAAGAAGCCCCTGGAATGAGATCAATTTGATGCTCAATTCCTCTAATAGGGGGTAGACCTGCTGGTATGTCCTCGGGGAAGACATCCTTATACTCTTCAATAAGAGATAGGATGCGAGGAGGGAGGGTAGCTTGAAGCTCCTCACTCAACATATTCAACCCTTTGCATAGGAGCATGAGGGTTGTTTCCCCATCTGCAAACTCGTCTAAATAAGCACTTTTAGAAGCCAAAAATACACTCTTAGGCCGAGTAGGGGTAGACACTTGGCTCGACTGAGCCTCCCTAACTAACTCACCTTTACTTACCTTCCGCTTCTCAATCTCGTCGTCCACCTGGGTTGGCATCATAGGCTTGAGAACCACATTCTTGCCCTGAAAAGTAAAGGAATATCTATTAGTAAAGCCATCATGCAAGACCTTACGATCAAATTGCCAAGGACGTGCTAATAAAATATGACAGGCTTGCATAGGTACAATATCACATAACACAGCATCTTCATAATGTCCTAGTTTGATATGCACTTTAACTTGCCTATGCACCTTTAAATTACCACAATCATTCATCCAATGCAATCTATAAGGCCTAGGATGCTGAATAGTAGGAAGTTGTAATTTATCAATCATCTCTTGACTAGCTAAGTTATAACAACTTCCCCCATCAATGATCACATTAACAACCTTACCCTTAACTAAGCATTTAGTATGAAATAAGTTTTCACGTTGATTGTTATCAGAAGGTGCAGGAACAATACTTAAGACTCTCCTAACAATCAGTGATTCACCATGTTCATAATCAATGCCATCGTCATCTTCATCATAAGTAAGAAGGTTGAGATTCTGATCATTTTCATTAACAGGCTCTTCATGTTCATCACAAGAGTTTTCAGATTCATATTCGCCTAAGTGATTAATCATGAGAGACTTTTTATTGGGACAATCCTTCATAGTATGACCTCTACCCTGACATTTAAAACATACAATATCTCTAGATCTCGTGGTAGATAGGTTAGGATTACTCCCTTTGGGACCAGTAGATGTCCCAGACGATTCACGCCCATTCCATGGCGCTTTACCCTTGTTGAGGGGCTGCTGAGCTTGTCGACCTTCACCCTTCCATGGAACCTGCTGTACTCGATCTCGAGAGCCCATGTCCGAGCGCCCTTGGGGCTGTTGTGGTCGACTTTGACGCCAATTCGGTTGCTGTCCACTCGACATCCTCCCTTGGCTCTTATAACGTTGTCCCCTTTCTACTTTAATTGCTAAATGTAACAAATCAGTAGGAGTAGTATAGGGGAAATAATCAATTTCATGAGCTAAAGCGGGATGCAATATCCTAAGATATCTAGCATTTGTATCTTCATAAGGTTCAACCACATTAGCTCGAGCCATGGTTTCTTGCATAAGATTAAAGGTTTCCTCAACAGATTTGGTACCTTGTTTAAGGTTTTCTAGACGTTGCCTAAGCTCTCTAGCATAATGTTGAGGGACAAACCTACTTCTCATTAAAGCTTTCAATTGGTTCCAAGACGCGATGGGCGCATCAAGGGCTCTTTTTCTTTCCTTAATCAAATTATCCCACCAAATAAGAGCAAACCCTTGAAATTCACTAGAAGCCAATTGTACTTTCTTAGGTTCAGAGAAGTTGTGACAGTTCCAGATTTGTTCCATTTTAGTTTCCCAGTCTATATATGCATCTGGATCTGTCTTACCATCAAAAGAAGGAATTGTTACCTTTACCTTACCTATGCCGTCTTGATCATGATCTCTAGGCTCACGGTGTTGGTAACGTCCTCCTCTGTCGTTCCGCCTCGGGCGTTGCTCCCAATAGTCCTCATCTTGGAAGTCATCATCACACTCCGAATAGTAGAGGTCTTCCTGGAAGTCACGGCCTCTTCCTCTTCCCCGTCCTTGGCCCAGCGCATTAGCAAATCCGTTATTTCTACCATATCTCTCCCCTCGTGGAGAGTTGTTCTCTTCAAAAATAGGATTATGCAAATTAAGGTTAGGAGGAGGGTTAGGATGTCGGACTTCCCTTTCATCATTAGGCGTATCATCACGCCCGTGATTACCTTGACCACCAAGGTTATTAGACCCGCTCGGCCTAGACTCCACAGCCGTCCGTTATCCTTGCTCCTAATGCCGCCAAATTTTGATTAATGCCATTGAGAATGGCTACCAATTCGGGTTGCAAGGTAGAAGCGTTGTTGGAGTTGTTGTTCCCGTTGCCAATGTTGGCATTGTTCTCGTTGTTAACCTGCTGAGACATTGCAAATAAAGACAAACACGGAATTTTTTCAAGATTAGAAAAAAGATAAACAACCTCACAATGTGTTTCGCTCACACACTTCTCTCGAATTGGTTATGACAAGCTTGTTGGGGCAATCCACTTTGTGCAAATCAACACTCAAGCAAGGACTTAACAATCAAAAGAGAGTAATCAATGGAAAGGACAAAGAAACAAGCAACAAGGGACTCGACAATAGCAAGAACCACTCGACAAAAGCTGGAAAAGAAGGTTGAAATCGACCGAAAGCCACCCCGAAACAGACTGGACAGAAGCTGTACCGAGGCTGGGGGGTTCGGTACGGGGTCGGTATGGGAACTGCAGGATTCGACACACTCGACAGGAGCTGTACAAAGGCTGGGGGGGTCGGTACGGGGTCGGTATGGCCACTGCAGTACTCGACACACTCGACAAGAGCTGTACCGAGGCTGGGGGGTCGGTACGGGGTCGGTATAGCCACTGTAGTACTCGAGAGACCAAAATATGAAAAAAAAAATGAAGGAAAAGAAAGAAAAACTAGGATTTTTACCTCTTTTTTATTCAAACCCTTAGCAAGGACATTGTGGTTGCAAGGTAAGGCTTTATAAAAAAAAAATTTTGTGTTTTGGGAGGTATGTGTTTGAGAATTTGAACTATGGCTATGAAATTTCACCAAAATTGGTCCTTGAAGCTTCTTGCACTAGACTCGACAATCCTCTTTTTTTTATTTTTTTTTTGAAGCTTACTTTTGCCCCTAGTGAATTTTATCCTCCTAGGTCAAAGCTTTGAATGTATTCTTTTTTTTTTTGAATTTTTCGGACTCTTTTTTTTTTACTAATGCAAGAAACTATCTATGAAATAAAAGACCTCTTGAAAATTGAAACTATGGTGAAAAAAAATAAAATTTATGTAGCCCTAATGAAATATATATAGGTGATGGCTTGGCTAATATGGTAAGTATATCTATCTAAGGCCTTTGTATAATCTATGATAGATAAAAGTGATTTAATCTATCAAAAATTTGATAATCAAATAAGGCAAGTATAGATAAAACAAATAGGCTAAGATAGAAAGCAACTAGGGTTAGGAAACCTCTCGTGGGCTTGGAATGAAAAGTTGCCGATTAGAAATTTCTTTCAACAAAGGCACAAATCTTCACAAACAAGGCTGACCAATGGTGTCGGCTGAACAAAGCATCACTCGGGTTCAATATGGCTACTGTGGACACGGCTTAGTACGTGTTTAGGCTAAGTGCAATCACAATCATCACAAACAAAGGTTAATGCAATCAAATTCAAAAATTCAAGAAGTAAAAACCAAGAACAAGAGACTCTATTTTTTTTTTTTTGTAGTGTTTCGGACTGTGTTTTTTTTTTGTGGTTTAGGGAAACAAAAGACACAACTTTTGATGTCGGAAACCTAAGCTCTGATACCAATTTGATACGGGGTTAGCCGTAGGGTGGCCCGATCTTCGACAATCAAGACTCAAAGACAAGAACGGAAGCAAAGACTCGATGAATAAGAACAAGACTCGAAAATTCAGCGACTCTAAACTCAACAAAACGATGAAATAAAGACCGATAGAAGGGTGATTCGAACTTAGGTAGAACGAGATAAAGACCTCAAGCCTCCTAAGAGGGTAGGAACCAAGTATCAACGACTACAAAGCCCGCCTCTACAACCTTACACAACCAAGCGGACAACTTGGAGGCACAAGGAGGGGACTTGTGATTACCTGGATCACCAAGCTCTCGCGAGGTTGACGAACTCAAAGCAAACCAAGCAAGATCTATAACCAATTTGCAATCGATGAGCAACGCTTCGAATCGATTGACTTGCACTCTTATGTTTCACACCAAAAGAGAGATTTTTCATAAAAATTGTACGTGAGTTTCAACAAAGGAGATCAGCCGCCTATACTAAACCCTAATATGGGCTTGTTGGGCTGAAATTAATAAAAAGAAATACTTAAAAGAAATGAATAAAAATACCCCTAAAGTTTCCTAAAATAACTTAAGTAGAAAAGTTACTAAAGTAGGAAATAAAACAAGGTTCAAGGCTTAGGACTTTCGGCCCTATCATGTGACTAAGATGATTTGACAATCTTGATCCCAATGCACATGTAGGTCTTCAACATAGGCTCGGGGAGTTGAACCGTGCTCGAGAATAAGGCATGACTCACAAACAAGAATGAGTCTCTCTGCAACTTCTTGGCTCGGGCTCGAGTCATAGGTCCGTCTCCTAATATGATCGGCGTGTCCGGAGGTGTAGAAGATGGTCCCGCATCAGTATAGCTTTATGCTAACCTATGCATGTCAAACTTTATGTCCACCCATGCATGTCAAGTGTTATATCCACTTGTGCATGTCAAGCTATGTGTCTACCCATGCATGTCAAGTGTTATGTCCACCTATGCATGTCAAGCTTTGTGTCTACTAATATGCATGCATCTTTAACTTGTATAAATGTAGTAAAGAGTTGTAGTTGTACATACACCAACATCCCTCTCCCAGTCTCCCACCTTTAATTCCATCACATTACTCTATTCCATCACACTAGCCATGAACCCCAACAATCGGCCTCCATTTGACAACCCATTCGCTGGAAATATGTCGTGGACCAATTTTATTGTCGGTAATGAAAATAGAAATGGTAATACTGGATATATTCATATTCTTTATCCAAATTTCATACCTCCTAGACCATCTACTCAACAATCAATCCCTTCCGAGTTCCCACAATATAACACCTAAGTGGTTTCCCAAGAGGTCATAGAAAACCCCACCGTTAATGCCCCCGATTCCACCGAGAGGAAGAGGATGTGTTGGAGTGATGAGGAAGATAACTGCCTCATAGTACATGGTTGAACATCACTAAAGATCCAAGAACAGGGACAGACCAGACATCAACTAAGTTTTGGGAACGAATCACCACGAATTACAATGAGAAGTTCATTGTTCGCCTCGGGTGGCCGCAAAGACAATTGAACTCGTGCAAACAACACTTTGCCAGAATGTCCAGGTTAATAGGGAAATTCGTTGGTTTTTATGAAAATGCATGGAATAGGAAAAAGAGTGGTGAAAGTGACAACGATGTCATAAATGCTACTTGTGCACTTTTTAGAACATTTGATCCACATGGTAAAGAATTTTGCTTTGAACATGCTTGACACATGTTAAAAGACGAGTCAAAATTTGCTAATTGGCTTGCTAACCCACGTGAAAAAGAAGTAGATGTCGTTGATCTTGAAGATAGTAGTGATTTCACTAAAAGGATGAGAATCAATAAAGACGGCCAATACTCGTCTGGATCAAACCCACCAACGCCAACAATGTGGGTTCTGGAAGTGATCTCTTTGTCCGTCCAATTGGTAAAAAGGTTGCGAAGTGTGTGAGTAAGATGAAGGGTAATGGTAAAGTTAAAATAAATGATATGCACATTCCACTTCTTCAAAGATTTGATGAAATTGAAGAAGCTGAAAATCAAATAAGGTTGTCGTTGGAATCGGTGGCAGCGAAGAATGTGGATAATTCCATAATACAATTAAATATTAGGCGACTTCGAATACTTCGAATACTCCCATTAAGGAAAAATATATAGAGAGCTTGATGAAGACGGATCTTGAGAACTTGAATGTTTCCGCTGACTAATATGTTGTATTACTTGTTGAATCTTATCTCTTTCGCATTTCTATATTACATTATGTGTGTTTCGTATTATATGTACTTTTTTAATTTGTGTTTTTAATTAAATCGTTATGTAATGGATTTGAATCATATGTTCCCCTATTTCTATATATATTACATTTTGCGTGTTTTTATACTCGGTGTTTAATACTCCGTAGGTTGAATTGGTTTAACTTCGGTAAATTTTATAAAATAGCTACCTTAATTTTTGCCGATATAATCTATAAAAAAAAAAGGGACTACAACCCCAATTCAATGTTGAATTCAGTGTTTACCATGCTTGAGTTCATTTTTTTCATTCTTTAAAAAAATCTGATTTTTTTCTTACATTTCTTTTTTTTAATGAATATGGTACTTGAAATGTAACGGCCCAGATTATAAAACCCGGGTTACGTTTAGAGGGAAGGGATATCCCTCTGTCAGATCTTAGCAATCCAAGTACGAGATGTTTATTTATTCTCTTCAAGTTATAATCCTGTCCTAACTCAACTAGTCAAAACTCAAAGGAGACAAAACCAGTTTAAATCAATATAAATATACATTGCTTCTAAATATCCAACTAAACCAAAACATTTATAAAGTCAAGGTTGTGCGAAATCTTCTTAACACTCGTCCCATGAGAAAACCCCGCCATAGAAGCAATCAACAAGCAAAAGGGAGCGGGTACCTGAAACTATCCACGAAGTCAGGCCAAGAGACGCATGGGGGCCCTAAAGACCTCGCTGAGGGCATATAATACGCATATACCTAAAATAAAGGATGTTCTAGTACAATACGGAATTTAAATCACACAAGCATGCTGACAGTTTATATATATGCAGAAAGCGATTAAATGGATCCGAACAGAATGCCAAGTGGCATATCCCCAATCTCCCAATTTGTGCCCACTCCGGGGTCATACATGTCCGTACCCAACTCTGAGGTAGGACGCTCGGTCGGTGCCGCAGCCATCATATGTCCGTACCCAACTCCGAGTTAGGACGCTCGGTCACCGCAGCAGCCATACCATAATATAAAACTCGACTGGGACCAAAACGATATGAAACACGAATGCCCCAATGACCCTAGCAACGACTCTAAGGACTCACAGATAACGGCCGTTCTCTTTTCAAACACATAAAGAATAGGGATGCTCATTCATAAGTGCAAGACCTAAGCATGATACTACATGGCATGCTTTTATGCATATGCAACACCTACATACTATATGACACATCAGGCATGAGGTCCTGGTTACTGAGTAAGCTCCCATAGGAAACTTACCTGGAGTCTTCACATCCAATTAGCCGGTAAACGAGCCACTCAGAGAATCATCCATCAGCAACAAGTCATTCAGAGAAGCATCCAATCACACTAGCAAGTAACAAGCAAGGAACAACTCATCAATACACATTTTCTCAACTCACAAGCATGCTTTCAAGTCAACACAAGACCAACAATATTTTATTCAAGCAACCTCGCATTCTCATCATAACCATCATCCTCAATTAACCTTGTTCTCATCAAGTATGAAACTTATCTCAAATTCTTACCAATATAATCACTCAAAACATCTTACTTCATATCAAGTTCAGGTTTTCCTTAACTATTTTCTCAAGTAACCATCAATTATCAAATATTCGAATACTCAACAAAACCACAAGTTCCCAAACCAAGGATCAACAAGTCTTATTTATCAAAACTCACATAATAAGTCATGCTCAACGAGTAACCCATGTAAGTTGATATCTCAAGAAATCCTTTATAGGTCCAATTATAAAACTACTTAGCAGCAAGCACTACAATCAATCTTAAAGCACATAAGTATAATAATTTGTAAAGCGTCTCCCACATAGTCTTACCTCCTAATTCATATCTTAATAGCAACACATCAAGCTTACAAGTATAACAAGTTCTCAAGTAAACCCTATACACTTGGGCATATCTTAACTAATCTTATCTTACAATCAACAAAATTAATCAAATGACATTCAAATAAAACACTCACACTTAAAAGTATATTTAGGTAAGGAGAATCCTATCTCATTTTTCATTTTATACACTTAGCAAGGTCGTTTAAGGGTACCCAGGTTGGTTATCCTATTTATAGATCTTCTAGGTGACAAGTCAACAATTTATCAAAGTCATACTATATCTACTTTATTTAACTAAAACAACCTACTCTACAAGGTCACAAAGCATAATAACAAATAAGTCTTCAAGGCACATCTCTTTATCTAGGATCTCAACTTTACTTATCAAGACAAGTTATTAAATCACATATCAAGATATTTCTCATGTAATTAATCATCTCAACACAACAACTTAAGGTTACAACTCATGAATCTCTATAAATAAGTTACAAGGCTGACAAGTTCTTAAAGCATTTCTTATATCATTTTAATAATAAAAGTTGATGATACTAAACTAACCATATATAAGAGGACTAATTTATCACTACAAGTCAAGATAACTAATCACAATCAATTTGGGATCACATCAAACTAGTCTCATAATACTAGCTAGTATGTGTTTGAGTCGTCAATTCAATTATTATATCTAACTTTTAATATACCACAACTAACACTAATACACTTTAGCTACTTCTTTTAGCCACAAGGGTAAAACAACACACTAAACTCGATTTCTATAACAACTCATATCACATTCTCACTTAAATTAGCGAGTTTTCTAAATAAACACATAATCAACAATAATATCTTATAGTTCAACAACTTCAAACTTAGCTAGTTATCCATTTAACAAGGTCACAAGACTTCTCAAGACATCTTTTAATTCATTTATAAAAGTGGTAAACAACTAGGTTCATTTGCTTAGGCCATAACCAAATTGGAAAGTCATTTTCTTGATTCATGAAAACTATAAGTTGAGTTTATACGGAAAAGCTATTAAATGTTCTATACTATATTTTAGTCTAAAATATAAGCAATAAAATAGAACAAGGCCATTAATCCATCTTATTAGTTGTCATCTGTTAGTTTATTCCCTCAATTTGTCAATTAAAGGGAGCAAAGACACATTAATCCAATTTGTCATTCATATTTTAGACCGAGACCACCACATCAGTAACAAGCAAGCAAAAGACATCCAGTTAATCCCTCCAAGACTAGTTTAATCAAACCCATTCGACCAACAAGCTGCTTAGAACCGAAATCAAGCAAAAGGTTCCCAAGAAGTATACCCAGGTATCGTCGAGGTCGATCGGAATGGAATTGTAAGGTAGGCAGCTCGCAGCTTCGGTTTCGGGGATGCACTGGGCATCAGCAAGTCAAAATAGCGAGCTAGAGGGGGGGCGAGGCAACCACCTCTAGACGAGGGCCAGAGTGAGGAGAGTAGGCGCTCATCCTCTTCCTTTAGTCGTCGGGAGAGGCGCAGAGTAGGAATTTCGAGCTCATCGGCGACGGGAGATGGTCGTCGGCATTGTCGGACAGTGGCGAGGTGCTCCTCCGTTCTTTAGGTGTGTCTGACCGAGGAGAGATAGGGAGGCGGGCTCCGACGAGGTGAGGTCGAGCGAGAGCAAGGCACCAGCTCCCAGTCATCGATGGAAGCAGCTCAGTCTTGGTGCTGGGAGAAGAAAGCGAGGTTGTAGGAGGCCCCAGTGCTCGTCGTCGGTGACGCTACAGGAGATCTCGGAGTGGGGTCTGAGGGAACGGGGAGAGCAAGGTCGACGAGGAGGTCATGAGGGCGAGTAGCAAGAGGGTCGTGGAGGAAGAAGCTGCTATGGTCGATGGGGAGCTCGGAATGGAGGATGGGCGGAGGTTGATGGAGTCAAGGGCGGCCATGGGAGAGCTTGGAAGCTCAGATCTGGGAATGAAAGAAAAGGAACAAGGAGGGTGGTTGTACAGTAAAAAAAAAAAAAAAAGGGGGCGGAAGTGATGGTTTTTATACCCGAAAAATTAGGGTTTGTTTAGCTTATGAAAATTATACAACTATTCCGCTATTACTTTTATAAAAATTTAATCCTCATAAAAATTATAGAATTCATCCCAGCAAATATTATTTTAATTAAAAGCACCAAAATATTAATCTCCGTTTTTTATAAAATAAATAAATAAGTCAAATTTAATGAAAGTATTATTATATATATATTTTTTTGAATTAAAATTTTCGAGATCTCAGACATTTTAAATTAAATCATGATTCATAAAATTATACTTTAAACTTTCGGATCGATACATGAAATACCACCATTAAAAATAGCCTTACATTTATTTTATTTATTTTATTAAAAACTAGTCTTCGTACCCACCCGTTGTGCGGTTTCTTTATAATAATAATAATAATAATAATAATAATAATAATAATAATAATAATAATAATAATATACCAAAATTTTGTCTTCTTGTGCAAAATTTATCATAAATTAATTATTTTTATTTTATTTTCTTCTTCTACTTTTATCTTAATCCATAAAAATTATTTTAATAATTTCATGGCTTAAATTAGGCAAAGAGCTAGATTTTTCGGCATTGGCATTGTATTCACTTTAAATATAATTGGGTAAATTGGGTTAAAAAAATTATAGTACGTGTTAAATTAGGTAAAAAAAAATTTGTGTAATATTAGATAGATTTATTTAAAACGATAAATTTTCTACCTAATTAAGATATATTTGATCTAAAAAGATAAGTTTTTACATAACTATATTGACTTATTAATTGACTTTGCTCAAAAAGATAATACCATTTTAATCCAGAATATGACACGTATGCAAAAATAATACCATTTTAATCCAGAAAATGCCACGTGTGCGAATCGCACCAGAACCCGTTTCAGGCCTCTGCTTTAGTATATTATATATAAACCAGAACTCGTTTCAGGCCTCTGCTTTAGTATATTACTAGTTTTACTTTACCCGCCCGTTGTGCGGTTTTTTAATAAATAAAATAATATTTAATTTATTTTTTTTTAAATTTGAAGGTTATAATAGTTTGGTTGAAATCTTTGGATATTTTAATATATATAGTAATAAACTAAATTAAGAGTATGTTTAGTTATATATATATAGGACAGTCAGCATATCAACATATATATAATAGATAAATAAATTATGTTTGATTGAAATTAATATACTTAAATTTTCTTAAATAAACAAATCAAACCTTGAAATTTTTTTAAGATAAAAACAAAGCAATAAAATAATGTCAATATATCTGTCAAATTATTAGGTAATTTTTATTCATAATATTTAGGTGACAATCAATCATTGGTCCTTTTCTAGATAGTTTTTCTTATAATAATGTTTATTTTAATTATAATTCTAAATTTATGAAATTAAGTATGATTAGGGTTTAAAGATTAGGAGATAAAATTTTATGTTATTGAATATAAAATGATTATTAATTTAAACTATTTATTTAAGTTATTGTTGCTGCAATTAGGGTGAACGCATATGATGATATGTGATTTTGGTAAATAAAATTTTGTATCTTCAAAAACTTTATCACTCAAATTAAGTTATTCTTTTATTTATTACAAGATTTATCATTTAATTTATTAAATGATTTATTAAATCACGTATAATATTGATCTTTATGAAAAAATTTATTCAAGGGAAAATCTTCAAAAAATTTATGACTCAAATTAAGCAGCTTATTCAATATTAAATTAATATATTGATTTGTTTGAAATTATAATTTAGAGGAACATCTTAAAAAAGTACGATAAATTTATTAGCTGCTACAATATTAAATTAATGATTAAATATAATTGATCTTTGGTTAAAATTGAAAGAAGCCAAGAAACCTTTCTTTTTATATAAATTAATCTAACCTTTTAAGATTATGTAGACCTTTTTAGGTAAAATATTTATCAAATAACTTAAGGTAAAATGATAAGTTTTGTAAATATTTATGATATAAAAATTAATCGTAATAATTCATATTGATAAGTTTAATAATTTAAATGATAGAATTTATAACAACTTAAAATATAAAAATTAATTATAATAATCAATTAAGATAGACATATAAGATGACATGTGGATAAAATAGATAGAGCCATTGTTCAACGTCAAGCAACTTATATTTTATTCTATCAATTCAACTTATGTTTTAGGAGGTAACTTCTTTTTTTTATACAAAGCAAGAATTTGGGTGGTGTCAGACCCTACTGATCCACCACCCAATAGCGTCCTTTCGGACGAGCGCAAGAAGCTCTGGATGAGAAGCAAACGACCCTTGAATCTGTTGCAGGCAAAGATGTGCTGCTTTGTCTGCCACCCGATTGACTTCTCGAAAAACATGGGTAACAGAAGAGGATTCAAAGGAGTGGAGCAAAAGAAGAGCATTGGCGATCACCAAGTCAATCTCCCAATGACACATCCAAATCCCTTTGATAGAGTTGATAACCGAAAGACTATCCCCTTCCACTTCAATCTTCAAGATCCCCAACTCTAAAGCAGCAAACAGTCCCAGCCGAAGAGCCACAACTTCTGCCTGCAAAGCTAAAACAGAACCACACAATAAGGGGTTACAAACCCGGACATGACCATGGTGGTCGCGAATGACAAATCCCGCCGCATCATCTGCCGAGGAAAGTTTTGACCCATCAAAATTGATCTTAAAATACCCCTCCGCGGGCTTCTTCCAGCGAAGATTCTTTTTTCTTCCTTTGTTGGGGCACACTTACAGGTTTCATTTTTTCTATTTCTTCCCAATGGAGTGTCTTTGATTGGTTCCAATTTTGTAGTTGGCATCTTATGTACCCTTCATGTTGTTGATCGTTCATGTAATTTTGATCATCGAATACTACTTTATTCCTTATTGTCCATAAACTCCACCAGATCAACGATAACGAGGTTGTTTGAGATTTTGTGAGACTGGAAAATATTTTCATTACCGCTTGTTTCATATTTTTATTGGCCGTGTCCACCCTTCGAATTGTTGTTTCAATGTTTCGATCAATCTTTCCAATCAGCTCAAGAGAATGGGTGCATTTTGTAAACAAGTGTTCTGCATCTTCAACCAAATGGTTGCAAAAAATACAAGGTAGAGGCACTGCCACACCCTTTTCAGCAAGTCGTTTCTTCGTTGGGATTCCGTTCATCACTAGTTTCCACAGAAAATTTTTTACTTTCGGGAAGCAATCCATCCCCAAAATCCATGCCAATTCGCTTTCGTGGAGTCTGTCGTGTCCTGTTACCATTTCTAGGGCAGTTGAGGTGGAGAACCAGCCGTTGCGGCTGGCTTTCCAGTACAATCTATCTTCAATTTCATTCATCGGAATGTGTATATTTAGAATTTTGCTTATGATGTTGTGCGGAAGTATCTTTCTTAATTCTTTAACTTTCCATTTTTTATCGGGCCCTATGTATTGTTCCACCTTCTCTTGTTTATTAATTGGGTTGTTCGAAATGCTTTTCCCAAGTAGTTTCTCTCCTACAATCCACTTGTCTTTCCAAAATTGGATTGTCTTCTCATTCCCTACTTGCCAAATCAACCCTTCACAGAATTCATTTTTAATTTCTATTAGTTTCTTCCATTGCCAAGATGTCTGTTTTCTTTTTTCATATTCTCATAATGTTGCATCTTTCATGTATTTTTCTTTAATTATTCTAACCCAAATATTATTCGGTTCAGCCAAGATTTTCCACAATAACTTCATTTGAAGTGCTTTATTCATGTCTTTGGATTTGTTCAGTCCTAAATCGCCATATTTCTTTGGTTTGCATATCTTATCCCATCCTATCAATGGCTTATAGTTCATGTCCTTATTCCAAAAGAACAATCTGTTAATTTTGTCTAGTTCTTTATGCGTGTCTGTTCGTAGTCCAAAATTTTGCATCACATAGTAACGTTTAGTCGCAAGATTTGTTTTAATCAGAACAGCTCTACCCTGTTGGGAAAGTGAGTTTGCCTTCCATTTTGTCAGTTGAGATTTTGTCCTTTCCACAGTGTCTTCAAAAGTGTTCCTTTTTACTTTTCCATTTATAATAGGGCATCCTAAGTATTTTTCAAGTGCAGTATGGTTGGTGATTTGAAGTATATTTTGAATATTCTGTTTCTGTTGGTTCGTTACCCCGGAAGTTACTTGAAAAGCTGATTTGTGAAAGTTTACTTTTTATCCCGATATGCTACAATATTCATCAACAATTTTTTTCACTTGGATGCAAGATTCTGAGCTTACTTTGGCAAATATCATAATGTCGTCTGCAAAAGAAAGAAATGGTACTCTAGTTCCCGATTTAGTCATCTCAAATCCGATCGTTTTTCTTAATTCATTACTTGTCATTTGTAGTCTCCTTGCAAGTATTTCAGCTCCAATGACAAAAAGGAGCGGGGGGATTGGATCGCCTTGTCTAAGTCCCTTCTCTGGTCTGAAAACGTCTGTTGGTCCATCGTTAACAAGAATAGAAAAGAAGACGGTTTTCACGCATTCTACAACCCAAAAGATGAATTTTGAGCAAAAACCAAATTTTTCCAGAACATGGAAGAGGAAATCCCAATCAACCCTATCATAAGCCTTTTTCATGTCTAAATTTACTGCTATCCATCCTTCTTTGCCTTTTCTTGATTTGAAAGAGTGAAAAATTTCGTGTGCGATAAGAACATTGTCTTGTATTGCTCGCTTTTGCTACAAAAGCCCCTTGTAATGGGTGTATAATCTTTTCTAGAACAATTTTCAATCTATCCGCTATAATTTTGGCAATTGTTTTATAGATTGTAAAGCACAAACTTATTGGTCTATAGTGGTTCATGGAGCTTGGGTTTTCACATTTTGGGATAAGTGAGATAAAAGTCTTGTTAATCTCTTTCAGGAGCTTTCTAGAATGGAAAAACCTTTTGATCGCTCTAATTACATTGGGTCCAACTATATCCCAATATTTTTGATAAAACTCTGCTATCATCCCGTCTGTTCCTGGTGATTTTTCCCAATTTCGAACATCGTTTTTTTAATTTCTATATTTGTTACAGGTTTTACCAACATTTCATTATCATTTGTAGAGATTTCTGAATCGATTAACTGGAGGTACTCATTGAGTAACTGTGTGTTAATATTGGTTTTTTTATATCTCCTCTCAAAGTCTGTTTTAATTTCTTTTGTTATATTCTCCTCTCCTACTATCTTGGTTCCTTCTGCTGTTGTTATTTCTCTTATCGTTTTTCTGTTTCTTTTTCTGGTAGCTATCTTATGGAAGTACCCTGAATTCGTGTCTACCAGTTTGAGGTGCTTAGTTTTCACTCTTTGGTTCCAATAAATCTTATGGTATTGAAGGATTTTATCTTTTTTATTTAGTAGTCTAGTTTGCTTCAAGCTGGTTTGTGTATCTTGTGTTCTAGCATTTTGTTTTTGAATTTGAATGAGGTTGTCATCAATTTCTTTGAGTTGTCTGAAAATGTTCCTAAAAGATTTCCTACTCCATTCTTTAGAAAGACGTTTGAGAAGAAGTGTTTTCTTAACAAGTTTAAACATGTATGATCCTGAGACATTCACTCGCCAAGCTTGTTTGACAATGTTTCTGTAATCATTTCTGCTCATCCAAATTTTCTCAAACCGAAATTGCTTTCCTTTGTAGTTGTTATCTAATCGGAGTTCTAGGGATATTGGACAGTGATCCGGAGATGTGAATGCATGATTTGTCGTCACAATTTCAGGAAACCATTGCATGATTTGGGAGTGTACTAGAACTCTATCAAGTTTTTCATATATGTTATCAATATCTGTTTTATTTTTGCGCCATGTAAACTCGTTTCCTAGCGTCGGAATTTCCATGAGTTCACAATTGTTCTTGAAATCTCGAAGTCGGTTGAATCTATTTTGGTTGGGCGTGTTTCCACCCCACTTCTCAGTAATGCTCTGTATTTCATTCATATCCCCAAGAACAATGCATGGGAGATTAATATTGCTAATATGACTTGTGAGTTTGTTCCAGAATTCATTTTTATCCTCTTTGCTCGGTGGAGCATAAACAAAGAAAAGGGAAAGAACCACATTTTGACTTGGAGTCGAGATTTTAAACGAAATAAATCGAGATTTTTCTCCCTTTTCGCCATGTTTTTTTTCCAGATTTTCTCATCTAGTTGTCGCTCTGTCTTAGTTTCCATCAATGCCAACATCTGTATGCTTTGGATCTTACAAAAACTGTCAACCTCTGCCCATATATTCCTACGAGCAATTCCACAGGAGTTCCAATAGCTAATCTTCATTTATACTTTTTATCATAAATTGGGGTCTCTCTCTGTTTTCTGTTTTCCTATGGGCTTGTTTAACCTTGGTATGCAAAGATGCATAGTTTTCAATTTTCTTTTGTTGGTCTATCTAATCAAAAGTTTGAAGATGTGGTTTCAAAATATTTTTTTATCTTTCTCTGTTGGTTCTTTTTTCTGTAGCCCATTTTATCATTCTCATTTTTCTTCATTGAGATATACCTTTTTGTTTTGCTTTTGATATTAATTTGTTCCTTATTTTCTTGTTCAGTGAGCTTTGATTGTTCAATCAGTTGGTGAGGGAGAAGGAGTCGATGGACGAAGGTCTTATTACTTCTTCCTAATCGCTTCTTTTGGTTCATTGTTTCTTTATGTTGTTTTCCCAGCATGCATAAAGCTTGCTTGATCGATTCCTTATCTTTTTCTAAACGGAGCGGAGGACCATTGGATGCATTATCAGGAGAATTCTTTTGTCGGTTGGGTTTGTTCATGTGACACACAAGGTAGACACAATTGAGTTCACATATCCAAACAGGGATAAAACCAGCCGCAACAGCACCAGCGAAGGTGAGATAGAAAAGCACAGGGTTGTAAGAGTTGAAAAAGAACGAGAATGCACACCTGGTGTCAAGAGAGATGTTGTGCCGCGAGGCTATCATCATTTCCATTTTGTTCATTCGGTCTCTTTGCAATTTTTTCTCCGAGCATTTCGCTGGCTCATATACATTGTCAATTTTGTCTGCAAGTATTGATTGATGGTCAACAGGACACTTGCACATCTCTAGAGCAGCAGGAGGATTTGTGCAGGGTTTAATTTTATTTGGTCGAGGCGTCCTCCTTGTCATGGACAGCTGATTACATTTTCCAAGGGTGCAACCAATCATGCCTTGGGTTTTCTTTTGATCTAATCTTTTGTTGTTATTAGATGTTATCAAAGGGTCTAAGCGCAGTTCATGCATGTGAGTCGACTTAAGATCAAGCACATCAAGAAACAAGGCTAAACATTGAAGATTTGATAACCATATTTCACAACTGCAATTTTCCCAAAACTTAGATTGAGTGCAAGCAATCTGAGATTCAAAGGACATTTCAGCATCATGGGACCTTCTTTCAAATTTTTGGCAATTGTTCGAGATTTCAAAATAATACAACGGTGGGTGTTTTTTCACATAGTCAAAAATGTAAGGGGTGGAAGAAGGAGAAAATGAAGGCTCGGACAAACCTGAAACAGGACTCCCAAGCAGCCAAGATCTGAAAAATCTTCGGGTCTTTGTCACACCAGACGAAAGTTGTACCGATGTATGGTTCAACGGGCGGGTTCATATTGTCTGGCAGCTTGTTAAGATCTTTCATTTGGGTCAAGTTTTTCAGGGGAATTCTTATTTGTTCTTTATTCAAGGTTTTGATTAGTTTAGGGATTTTGATATTCAAGCAGTTTGCTAAATCATAAGGGCACAACAATTCAACAAGGGTACTAAAATATGCAAGGAGAAACAACAAATCAATTAAGGGGTTCATGATATTTTTTTTTTCATCTCTAAAGCACACAAATTCAGGTAAACAGGTGCAAGAGTCGCCGTGTAAAGGGTTCAAGTTCTTAGATTTAAAAGGGAAATTTTCATAAAATTGAAAAGAAATTTGCATATTGAATAGATCAAGTTTGGTGTTGCAAGTAGTCCATTTGTAAAAAAGAGAAGTCAACAGAGTGGGAGAACCTGGAATAGAGCAACGCAGCAACCAGTCTCGGGACAACCATTTCAGGAGACATCAACCACACCACACGCGGGAGAGGGTTAGTGGGTTGGGTCGAGACCCGGAGGACCCGGACCAAGAGAGAGGAACCAGAGAACCCCGAGCGCCGAAATCGCCACTGCTTCCACTTCGGTCGCCAACACCAGAAGAAATGACCAAAGGTCGATTTGTGATTCGCCTTGACAAGAGTTTCTTTCAGATTTTTGGTTTCTGAGATGCATCTGCCCTCACCTTCTTCTTTCTTCTCAGTCGTCTTATTTTCCTTGGAATTTATCCTCAATCTGGAAGCAAGACAGAGGGAGCCTTTCCGAAGCTCCCAAGTCGACCTCGCATAAACTTGTCTCAGTTCTTTGATTTTGGGTTTGTGTTGGCGTTCATCCTCTATCAAACGCTTCTTGATTTTTTTGAGCAGCTCCTTCGATTTGACGGTGAGAGTCGGGGATCTACATGAGTATTTTCCAATCCCGAATATAGGAGTCCAGTTTTTAAGCCTCGATGCATCTCCGGCGAATGGGTTGTCGATCTTCCGGTGGTGACCATGGTGGCGGCGGTCTTGATTTTGGGATCTAGGGTTTCTCTTGGGAGTCTCTCTCTCTAGTTTCTCTCTCATGTTCCTGTCCGTTTTAGGAGGTAACTTCTAAAAATAATCTACTTCTCCAGAAATTAAAAAAATCTTCCATCTTCTATATATCTATATTAAAATCAGTGCATTGCCTTCTACTTTCTACTCTTCTAATTTGCACTTTTTTATGGTGATTAATTCACCAAAATTTCATGGTGGTGCATATATATTTTATATAGGATTATACATAGATTTCTTTTGTTAAATTTTATCATGAAATTTAACGGGATGGAACATCCTTTTTTGATAAGGTTGCATATATTTTGATATATAGATATATTATATTCAATTTAATCGAAAACTTAGAATAATTGACCAAATATTAGGTAGATTATTTGATATAAAACAATAATTTTTTTTAACTACTCCCTCTGTCCCAATTTAATTGACGTTCTACCTATATGCACACAAATTAAGAATTTTTTCTCTCCCTTCTGTCCCATAAAAAAAAATAAAAACTCCTTTTGAATTCAATACTCAGCACCACACCCTTAGGTACTCCTCCTACACTCTCCCCCTTCTATCCTACTTTCTCTCCCACTCAACTTTTTTAATAGGAGAGCATGTCTCCTCTCTTTCACCTTTTACTATCCTACCCACCCCCCTACTAGGAGAACTCATCTCCTTTCTATCCTCCTCTCACCACTTCAACTCTTCACCTTTCACTTGAAAATTACAAAGAGTTCAAAACTCCCGTTAAAGTTGAAAGAAGAATTAAAACCTGATTGATAATTTTACACTTTTGTAATTGAGCCAAAACTAAATTAAAACTTGACTGAAAATTTTAAACTTTTGTAATTGAGCCAAACTAAAAATTCAAAAGAAGTTTTGGTTTCTATATATTGAATTCAAAACAAAATAGAAGAGTCATCCATTTTTCATATTTTGTGGTTAACGAGAATGATGAGTGTAACGGCCCAGATTTTAAAATCCGGGTTACGTTTAGAGAGAAGAATTATCCTCTGCCAGATCTTGCAATCCAAGTACAAGCTGCTTATTTATCAACTTCAAGTTATAACCCTGTTTAGTTTTAAGGATTTAATGATATAACTCAAGAAAAAGGGGATTTCGAACCCTCAAAACAATTAAAGAATTCAATCATTATTTGTGCTTTCGCACGTGAACCTGTCCTAACTCAACTAGTCAAAACTCAAAGAGATAAAACGAGTTCAAATCAATATAAATACAACATGTTTCTAAATGACAGACTTAACCAAAAGATTTGTAGAGTCAAGCTTAATAGGTGATTTCTTCTTAACACTCTCGTCCCGTGAGAAAACCCTGTCATAGAAGCAAATCAGCAAGCAAAAGGGAGCGGGTACCTGAAACTATACCACAAGTCAAGGTCGAGCCACTCATGCGGGATCGGAAGTCCTCGCTGAGGTCATATAATACGCATATACCTAGAATAAAGGATGACTAATGTAGTACAAGATTTAAATCACATAAGCATGCTTTGACAGTTATAATATGCGGAAAAACTGTAAAGGGCCCAAGACAATGCCAAGTGGCATATCCCTCTCCTACCTCTGCACCCCTTCCCGTTAGTGCAGAGACTGGCCAGTTTGGTGCTATAGCATAACAATTTCCTCGTGGTGGTGCACAAACCACGACATCATCATATCATATCATCTCATCGCTTGCCCGATGGTGCTGGGCTATCATATCATGCTCGTATTGACTCAATTGACTCAGGGCAACCCAATGGGACTGGGCCACCCTATGACCCTAGCAAAGACTCTAGGACTATCACAGATAACGGTCGTTCTGTTTCAAACGCATAAAGAATAGGGATGCTCATTCATAAGTGCAAGTCCTAAACATGATACTACATGGCATGCTTTTATGCATATGCAACACCTACATACTATATAACACATCAGGCATGAGGTCCAATCACTTGAGCAAGCCCCGGAGGACTTACCTGGAGTCTTCACATCCCATTAGCCAGCAAACAAGCCACTCAAAGAATCATCCATCAGCAAACAAGCCACCAGAGAATCATCCAATCACACTAGCAGGTAATAAGCAAGGAATAATTCATCAATACATATTTAATCACTCACAAGCAGATTTCTAAGTCAACACAAGACTAAGTACTATTTTATTCAGGTAACTGACATTCTCCTCAAAACCGAATAATATCACTTGTATTTTCATTTCCCACTTAATTAAGAGTTATAGAGTTGTAACACTATATTCTAAGGATCACAATTTAAGCACTACTCATATACCTTCCTAATAACTCCACTCCCTTGATGAAAATCGGAAAAGGTTTCAAAGGCTTTGACACAAAGCCTGTGTCAAAGGTCTTGAAGCTAAAGCTGTATTGATGAAATTCAAAACCTGTATTTTAGTTATTATCTTATATATATTATCTATGTATGGTTTCCAAATATTATTATACATATGTTATACTAACCATACAGCAAAGATTTCGAAGAAATCTCCTTCCTTAAAGCTGAAAGACATGAAGATCAAATCAGGTGGATTGTGGCTTCACAGTTTCCCGAAATAGAAGATTGCGAAGATCCTTCCTAAGCCATGATCTCAAGTAGCCGTTGGGTGAAGATTCTTGGCGCCGATTTGAACAAGAATAAAAGGAGATGAAGAAGAAAGAAGAAAGTAGAGAGTTGAACACTGACGATCATTGAACTACAACGCACACTCAGCCCTCAAGTCAATCTTTCTTCTACGTGTACTCTCTGCTAGGTGTTAAGTGTTTTATCTTTTGTTTCAAAGCATTTGAGAGTTACATAGTGAGCTTATAGGATATATTCTGAGAGAGTGTTATACTCGAGAGTTTATAACTCAGGAAGTGTGCACTAGGTTATTGATAGCATGCATTTAGATGGTCATAATAGGTTGCATTTAGCTTAGCCAAGATGCATATCATGCACGGTTTAAATACAATTTGCATATTTGCTCTCTATGTTGGTGGAGTCAGAATCTACACGTTTTTATTGATTATTTCAGGTAATCGTGGATCCGATGATGAGACATGGGTTGATAACGCGTTGACTGAGAATGTCTAGTTGATCGAAGAAGCTTACATGAAGATCTCAAGAGGTCCTGAGAAGAAGAAGCGAACCTAAACGAAGAACAAGTTTGCAGAAGTTGTCGCCAGACATGCTGAACTTGTTTTGCACTTTCTGGAGGCCTCGGTTGTCCGATTGACTATTATGACCATGCGTTGGAAAGCTCTTTCAGAGAGCTACAACTTTCCTGTTGACAAGAAGAGCAAATTCGAGACAATTTGCATGAAAGACAGATGCAGCGGCCGCCGCATATATGCCGCGGCCGCCGCATTCCCGCAACCAAACACGTCTAAGTAGCAGCCATATGCAGCGGCCGCCGCATCTATGCCGTGGCCGCAGCATTGTTTGTCAGCGTTCAGACACATCGTTTCATTAAGTTAACCTAGTTTTCTATGAGATTTTGGCCGACTTTGACTCTTTAAGGCCGAATGTTGTTCGTTTTGAATCACTTTTCATTTTCATTCCACGTTCATTAGACAATTTAGAGATTTGAGCGATGTCTTCCATGAGTAACTAAACTCATCTCTTCTACCTACAGTTTGACGCTTTATTTGGATTGATTGTGAGTTTCTAATTCTCGTTCCTTGTTTCCTATATTTGAACGCTTCAACTTCTTTGTGCTTGATTGTTTATTGTTTTGTTCTATCTAGCCCGCGCAACTAGTTAGAATCAATTCAATTGCTAGGGTTTTGTAGATTCCTGATTGCGAACCTTAACCCAAGTAGCAAACTTATCCCTTTAGGGCTGATTGAACTAATTGGATAGGTAGGAAGTTGAATGTGTTGTTAAATCCCTCTTTAGGGACTGCAAATACCTTGGCTAATCTCTGAACTTAAAGCTATCAATTGGGTTAAATCCTTCTTTAGGGACTGTTCGATTGATAAGGGTTGCTAGGACTGATTGGACTAGTAACTATATTAGGTCGGGACAAGGGCATTCATAGGAAATTTGATAGGACGAGAAGAAGTTACAAGGATCGCTTCAACCAAATAAAGTGGAAAATTGTAGGTAGAACTACTTCTCTCAATTGTTTGAATCAATACCATTTACTCTTTCCTTTCATAATTCGCATTTTCTTTCACAAACACCCCCATTTGGTTACTTTAATTGGCACTTAAATCACATTTGAATAATAAATCTCCCTGTGGATCGACCTCTTACTTATTACTATACTAGTTATAGGTTTGAGTTTTCTTTGACGGATCAACGACAGGTTTTCCTCCCGTCAGTTATTGATTCACGAGTGTAAGAGGATTGTACTAGATAGCTGAGAGAGGTGGGGCTCTTCTAGATTGGTCTAGGACTCCAAGGGAACGAGAGTTGACTAGATTGCAATTGTATAGGAGAGAGGCTTCTCGGTGAGCTATTAGGATCCTAAGCTTTGTGAATCAATAAAGCCTGTTGAATCCTAGGGTTGTGGAAGAACCCTAGGCGGGGACTAAGCCTTAAAGGAGCCGAACCTCGTTAACAATTCATCGTGTTCTTTACTTATTGCTTTACTATTATTTCCGCACTTGTTTCGAATTGTATAACTTTGTTGTGCTTCAGGTATCCCAATCGAAAGAATTGAGTTTACTTCCAGAGGTTTGGAAAGCGTTTCAAAAGTCTTGAGATTGTCACCGAAAAGTTGGCATACTCTATTCAACCCCCCCCCCCCCCCTTCTAGAGTATCTTTATTCTACTTTGTTATACATTATCGAACCTTCAATTGGTATTAGAGCCTTACTCACTGCTTTTGATCTAACAATCTTGTGAGTTTTGATCATGTCTGGTGAAGCAAGCGGAGGATTTGCACAAGGGAGGTCTACCAATAAACCACCACTCTTTGTGGGAAACAACTTTGTCCACTGGAGGTCCTTGATGAAAATGTTCATTATAGATCAAGATCTGGAACTTTGGAACATTATAGAGAATGGTCCAAGGATTCCTGAGAAAGAAGGACCTAATGGAAGCAGAGTCGCGAAGTCTGAGGACAAATACATCCAAGCAGATCTTGAACTCGTCTCCAAGAACTATAAAGCCATTAACTTACTATATTGTGGTCTTAGTACTGATGAGTTTAATCGTATTTCATCTTGTAGGTCGACTAAAGAGATTTAGGACAAGTTAGTTGTCACCTACGAAGGAACTAGTCAAGTGAAGGACACCAAGATCAATATCTTCCTTCGAAGGTATGAACTTTTCAAAATGAAGCCTGATGAGTCTATCAAGGCCATGTTCACACGATTCACGGAAATCACGAACAACCTTGACTCTCTCGGCAAGACCTTTGAAAATGTTGAGAAAGTAAGGAAGATATTGAGATGCCTCTCAAAAGACAAATGGGGCCCTAAAGTGACAGCCATAGAGGAAGCCCAAAATCTCACCACTCTACCCCTTGATGACTTGCTTGGGAAGTTGATCACACATGAGATGATTCTCAATGAAGACGATGGAGAAATCCCAACAAGCATTAAGAACTTGGCACTCAAGTCTAAGAAGGATGAGCCCCAAGATGTGTCTGATTCTGAAGAAGAGGATGATGATGAGGATGATCCCTTTGCTCTCATTACAAGGGGTCTTTCTCGAATCCTCAAGATGAAGAAGCAATTCAACAACAAAGATGGATCAGAGTCTTCTAAATTTCGAGGTAAGTCTCAATACAACAAATATGACAAGAAGACTAAACCTTTGTCTTGTTTTGAATGTGGTGAAACAGACCATCTAGTGAAAGATTTCCCTCAAAAGAAGAAGAGCCAGGTCAAGAAAGGTGATAGATGGAAAAAGAAAGCCATGGTGGCAGCTTGGAGTGATTCTGACTCAGGTGACTCAGATTCAGATGATGAGAAGGCCAACATTTGTCTCATGGCCTCAGGAGATGAATCCCACGATGAGCAACTTGAGGTAACTGTAAGAGAACTTATGGCAAGTCCAAAAGAGGTACTATCGAAATTCCTTTCTAGTATGATTTCCAATGAAGAGAAGCTTATTGCCCAAACTAACACTCTTATTAAGAAAACCGTGGACCAGGAAAGAACTATTGAGGAACTGTCAATGAGGGTCAAAAGTCTTGAAACCTCTTATTCGGTTCTTGACATTAAAGTCAAGACTCTTGACTCAGAGAAATCTGAACTCAAGCAAGATCTCTCTTCTCTAAGAAGTGAACATCATGACTTAGAGAGCGAGAAGATCTCCCTGAATAAGAAGATTCAAGACCAGCAAACAGCCCTCATAAGTTTTACCAAGTCCAAGGGCACTCTTAATAGGATGTTGGGTGAGCAACAAAGCTCTCTAAACAGAAGTGGTATTGGTTACAACCCCAGGTTTTTAAAGAAGCAACACATTACCACTTTTGTAAAGGCAAAAGGAAGCAGAACCTCTCCTATATGTCACCACTGTGCAAGAAAGGGACATGTAAGAGAGACCTGCCCCTACAGAAGAAAGGATCCTCATATTATTCGCAATACATTTTCTGTTCACTTGAGAAAAGAACGGATAACGCAAGTTTGGGTCCCCAAAGACACTCTGTTACGAAATATGGTTTATCCCAATAAAGGATCTAAATTTGCTTATTGGTCTAGCCACAAAGGTTGATTTTTGTTTTGCAGGAGATCACCAAGGTGAAAGAGCAAAAATGGATTATTGATAGTGGATGCTCTAGACATATGAGTGGGAAGAGGTCTCTCTTCCATGAACTGAAGAAGCAATCCACTGGAACAATCACTCTTGGTGACAAAGAAAAGTGTGACATCGTTGGTATCGGTAGTGTTGGGAGTGATCCTAACCACAATATTAAAAATGTTTATCTTGTTGATGGTTTGAAGTATAATTTGCTTAGTGTTTCTCAACTATGTGATAATGGTAATGATGTTGGATTTAAAAAGAAAAGATGTTTAGTGCGCAGAGAAGATACAGGTGAAATAGTTCTAATTGCCTATCGTTATAACAACATCTATGCCGTGAATGCTGAGCAAGTGGCACAAGGAAGCTTAGCCTGCCTAAAGGCTTTGATGGACGATCCAAAGCTCTGGCACAGGAGACTCGGTCATGTAAGCCCACATACACTACAAAAGCTTGTGTCCAAAGGGCTTGTAAGAGGACTACCTGAGATGGACTTCAAAGGTATTGAGATGTGCAAAGCATGCACACGAGGTAAACAAACACGTAGCTCTTTCAAACCCAAAAAGGTTGTAAGTACTTCTAGACCTCTTGAACTTTTACATATGGATTTATGTGGTCCTATGCGAGTCAAATCTCCCAATGGTAAAAAGTACATGCTTGTTGTTGTTGATGATTTTTCGAGATATACTTGGATTGCATTTTTAAAAGAAAAATCAGAGGCTTTATTTGAGTTTTCAAAACTTTGTAAGGAGTTGCAAACTTTAAGAAATGAGCCCATAGTGTCAATTCGAAGTGATCATGGTAGGGAGTTTGATCAACTTCAGTTTGATTTGTTTTGTGCTAAATATGGCATCTCCCATAATTTTTCTGCTCCTAGGACACCTCAACAGAATGGGGTTGTGGAACGAAAGAACCGCACCCTAGAGGACATGGCCAGGACTATGCTTTTAGAAAATGCACTACCTAAAACCTATTGGGCTGAAGCTGTTAACACAGCTAACTATATTTTGAATCGTTGTCTTATTCGTTCCATCTTAAAGAAAACTCCTTATGAGCTTTTCAAAGGCCGCAAACCCATTATATCGTATTTCAAACCCTTTGGCTGTACTTGTTTTGTTCATAACAATGGAAAAGATAACCTTGGGAAATTTGATGCGCGTAGTGATGAAGGTATATTTCTTGGCTACTCCACAAGTAGCAAAGCATATAGAATCTTCAACAAAAGGACCAAGATGGTTGAGGAAAGTATTCATGTTATATTTGATGAATGCAATGACAGTTCTTTAAGTGAAAGTGTTGCAGATTTAGATCTTAACAGCCATACAGAGAATGAGGATGGTGATGATATTGCTGCTAAGAACACAGAGAAGAGGAACATGCAGGATCAGATTCTTAACACTGAGGAGTTGGCTCAAGGTCTTGAAGCTCAGTCCAAAGCTATTGAGACGTCAGATACTGCAGTAACTGAGCACAATGTATCCATGGAGTCAGATGGACCTCAAACAAATCCTGTTGATATGACGAACCAGGGAGCTGAGACTAGCAATAGAAAGTTCAAATACTCCTTGTCACACCCATTACAGGATATCATCTCTGACCCTACATCTAGTGTTCAAACTCGTTCTAAACTTAAAAATCTCTGTGCTTTTCACGCTTTTGTTTCACTTGTAGAACCAAAGAAGGTGGATGAGGCCCTTCAAGAGCCAGACTGGATCATTGCTATGCAAAGTGAGCTTAATGAATTTGAAAGGAACAAAGTCTAGACCTTGAAGCCTAGGCCAAAGCATCAATCAGTCATTGGCACACGTTGGGTATTTCCGAACAAGCTAGATGAGAATGGTAAGGTCGTGAGGAACAAAGCAAGGCTTGTTGCTCAAGGCTACAATCAAGAGAAAGGTATAGACTACGAGGAGACTTTTGCTCCCATAGCTAGGCTTGAAGCCATTCGCATTTTATTAGCATTTGCATCTTTTATGGGCATAAAATTATATCAAATGGATGTCAAGTGTGCATTTCTTAATGGTTTCTTAGAAGAAGAAGTTTATGTGGCACAACCCCCAGGTTTTGAAAGTACGGAATTTCCTAATCATGTTTACAAACTAGACAAAGCGCTATATGGTTTGAAACAAGCCCCAAGAGCTTGGTATGAGCACTTGTCAAAATATCTTTTAGAAAATGATTTTAAAAGGGGGTTGATCGACAAGACTCTTTTCATCAAGACCAAAGGAAAGGACATATTGGTTATCCAAATATATGTTGATGATATATTGTTTGGTGCTACTAACACATCTTTGTGCAAGGAATTTTTCGATATAATGTGCAGTGAATTTGAGATGAGCTTAATGGGAGAACTCAACTTCTTTTTGGGATTGCAAGTTCATCAATCTAAGAGAGGAATCTTTGTCAACCAAAGAAAGTATACTAAGGATCTCTTGAAGAAGTTTAAGATAGATCAATCTAAAGCAGCCAAGACACCCATGAGCTCAACCTTGTCCTTAGATCAAGACAAGACCGGGAAGAGTGTCAATCAAAAGGAGTATCGAGGGATGATTGGATCTTTATTATATCTTACTGCTAGTAGACCTGACATCATGTTTAGTGTTTGCATGTGTGCTAGGTTTCAAGCTGATCCCAAAGAATCTCACCTCGTGGCTGTGAAGAGGATCTTTCGATATCTAATTGGCACCAAGGAGCTTGGCTTATGGTACCCGAAGCAAAGAGATTTTACACTAATTGGGTATTCTGATGCAGATTTTGCAGGCTATAAGGTGGATAGGAAGAGCACGTCGGGATGTTGCCAATTCTTAGGGGCATCCTTGACTAGTTGGCACTCAAAGAAACAAAACTCAGTTGCTCTTTCCACTGCCGAAGCCGAATACATAGCCGATGGAGCATGCTGCTCCCAAATCCTTTGGATTGCTCAACAAATGAGGGATCTTGGCATCGACCTCAAAAACATTCCCATTAAGTGTGACAACACAAGTGCCATCTCCATTACAAAGAATTCCGTTCAGCATTCAAGGACCAAACATATTGATGTGAGGCATCATTTCATTAGAGATCATGTCGAAAAAGGTGATGTGTCAATATCATTTATATCAACTGATTATCAATGGCCTGACATTTTTACTAAGCCTTTGGCAGAGGACAGGTTCACCTTCATTAGACGAGAAATCGGAATGCTTAACAGGGATGCACTTTCATATTTCCCTTTACGAAAGAAAACTTCTACTCAGTGTCAAGACCCTTGAACCTCATTTCAAAGGTTGTGAACTGAACAGTAGAGCACATATAACGGATCATATATTTGGTTGATATCTTTTTAGATATTTGATCAAATATGTTTTAAAAAGAAAGGTTAAATATCTTTACTTCATTGTTACCTTCAGGAAAATCTTTTTATTGCATGTTATTCGATTATATTTTTATTTGTGGAAATTTTTTAAATCGGATAAACATCTTGCCTTAACAATTAAGATTCAAACGGCTCTTTGTTCAAATTTTGAATTTATTTTGGTAAAACTGATTTTGAAAATATGGCAGTAATATGATGAGTTAGAGTTATTACCTTGGAAACTACCACCTTGTCCCATCAACTTACCTCACCCGCTCCCTTTTTAAAACCACACAATATTTACCCCCACCATTCACATCTTCAGAACTCACCGTTTCTCTCTCTATTTTCTTTGACATTTAGACCATTTTCTTCATCCTTTCTCTCTGAAATTTTTACCGTTCATATCCATGGCACCCAAATCCAAGAAAACCTCCACCCCCAAAAGACTTGGCGCTACCTCCAAAGGTCGTCAAACCCCCCTCGTGTCTTCCCCTCAACCTGAACCTACCCCTGAGACCATTGTCCCGAGCACCGTCCTTGAGAGCACCCCTGCCGAAATCAAGCAGTCCACGAAGCGCATGAAAAAGACGCCCCTTAGTAGGAAGCTTAAGGGAAAGAAAAAGGTCATTGCTGAGGAAGAGGAGGAAGAGGAAGATCTTGACGAGGTTCTAGAGAGAGATGCTGAAAAAGAGGCCGAGGAAGAGGCCCAGAAAAAGAAAGAGGTTGAGGAAGAGGCCCAGAAAAAGAAAAAGGCCGAGGAAGAGGCCAAGAGAGAAGCAGAGAAGGAGGTTCCAGCAGGAAAGGAACCAGAGGAAGAGGAAGCTGAGGAGGACGACGAGGTTGATGATGACGAGGAGGTCGAGGGAGATGAGGCTGAGGAGTCTGCTGAGGGCTCGGGGTCTGAGGAAGAAGAGGAAGAGGAGCCGGAACATGTTCCCTCTCCTACTCCTCCTCCTCCTCCCCCATCCCCGAAGAAGCGCAAGGCCGCTAAAGCCAAGACGTCTCCACCTCCCAAGCGCTCCAAGAAAGCCACTCCCAAAAGATTTGAAGCGTCCATCAAGTCGACCGCTCCAACAAAAGCCCGAAGAAATAATGTTGAGCCTACCGTCGATCCCCCTGCACTTATCCAGGTAAACCAATCCTTACCCTCCTCCTGGTTTGAGAATGCTGAGATGGCTGGCAAATGGGTAGACGAGTTCAAAACTCGTAGGATTTGTTCAACTCCCTTGACTTCGCTGAACTCCTTAGTCTTCCCAAACCAAGTCAACCCTCTCCTCAAACCCCCACAAAAGACCAGTGTGTTACTCTTGTCCGTGTCAAATACCTGCTCCCCGAAGCATCAAGCAGCACCTCCAAACAACTCACCCACTCGTCCCTCCCACTTGAAGCCAAAATCATCTTTAACATTATTGTGAGATGTCTTTTACCCCGAATCAACTCTGGCTCCCTCCTCACTGACAATGCTATGGTCCTCCTGTACCGCATATTGAATGGCCATGATCTTGATCTGGCCAATACCATTTTAGGATCCATTGCTCACACCCGAAAAGCCAGAAAAGGAACTCCCCTCCCATTCGCAAACCTCTTGACCCGTGTCTTCAAAGCTTCTAAAATTGATTTTGAAAATGAAGAACAACAACATCATACGAGAAAATTTGACTCCAAGAGCTTTGAGAAGTTCGACATAACTCAGACCCCTCAAGGGACTTGGAGTCTTGCCTCTTCTTCTTCAAAAACTCTCCCCACTAGCTCTACCATCGATGAATGCATGGAGAACCTGGAGTTGGGTTTGGAGGAAGTTCGCCTGGACGTCAAGGAGTTGCGCCACGAGTTGCTGGTTGAGATGAGAGAGCTGGCCAAGCAGTTAAACGAGTTGAAGATGCTGATCAAGGATGGTGCTCAAGACGATGAACCTTGAACCCCTATCCTGACCCTTGATCTAACTCTCTAACACTGCTGGCCCTGTTTTCAAAACTTTTGGTGACTGTTATCATACTCCTCCCTTTGTTGAAAGACAACAAGGGGGAGATTTGTTAGACTTTTGGTGACTTTAAACTTGGTTAGACTTTAAACCGTTTTGAAGTAAAGGGTCTTGGAAGACCTTATTTTGCCTTATTTTGTTGGATGCGTTCATCATTGGTTTTGAACTTATATGATCCAACATTTGTCTAACCCCTGCAGGTACTTAGTCCGATTTTTTATATGATATATTTGCTTGACTAAGTTACAGGGATGCACAGGTTTTGTCTTTCATCAAGGGGGAGATTGATAACTCCACTCCCTTGATGAAAATCGGAAAAGGTTTCAAAGGCTTTGACACAAAGCCTGTGTCAAAGGTCTTGAAGCTAAAGTTGTATTGATGAAATTCAAAACCTGTATTTTAGTTATTATCTTATATATATTATCTATGTATGGTTTCCAAATATTATTATACATATGTTATAGTAACCATACAGCAAAGATTTCGAAGAAATCTCCTTCCTTAAAGCTGAAAGACATGAAGATCAAATCAGGTGGATTGTGGCTTTGCAGTTTCCCGAAATAGAAGATTGCGAAGATCCTTCCTAAGCCATTATCTCAAGTAGCCGTTGGGTGAAGATTCTTGGCACCGATTTAATCAAGAATAAAAGGAGATGATGAAGAAAGAAGAAAGTAGAGAGTTGAACACTGACGATCATTGAACTACAACGCACACTCAGCCCTCAAGTCAATCTTTCTTCTACGTGTACTCTCTGCTAGGTGTTAAGTGTTTTATCTTTTGTTTCAAAGTATTTGAGAGTTACACAGTGAGATTATATGATATATTCTGAGAGAGTGTTATACTCGAGAGTTTATAACTCAGGAAGTATGCACTAGGTTATTGATTCACGAGTGTAAGAGGATTGTACTAGATAGTTGAGAGAGGTGGGGCTCTTCTAGATTAGTCTAGGACTCCAAGGGAACGAGAGTTGACTAGATTGCAATTGTATAGGAGAGAGGCTTCTCGGTGAGCTATTAGGATCCTAAGCTTTGTGAATCAATAAAGCTTGTTGAATCCTAGGGTTGTGGAAGAACCCTAGGCGGGGACTAAGCCTTAAAGGAGTCGAACCTCGTTAACAATTCATCGTGTTCTTTACTTATTGCTTTACCATTATTTCCGCACTTGTTTCGAATTGTATAACTTTGTTGTGCTTCAGGTATCCCAATCGAAATAATTGAGTTTACTTCCAGAGGTTTGGAAAGCGTTTCAAAAGTCTTGAGATTGTCAGCGAAAAGTTGGCATACTCTATTCAAACCCCCCCCCCCCTTCTAGAGTATCTTTATTCTACTTTATTATACATTATCGAACCTTCACTTCCTTTACCCCAAAACCTTAACAGAACTCAAGCAAGATCTCATTTATCGATTCACTCCTCAAGAATTTATTCATAGTCAGAGAGCAACAAAAATAAGTTTACTTATGGCATAAGCTCTTCAGTTAGGTCCAACCAATAAGGCACCACAATCAAGTTCACCATTGTAACAAGTCCAATGAGGGGAGTAAGGCAAGTTGACATCTAAGATATCATGTATAAATCCATGTTGAAATAGAAACTCTAAAACGTTCATACTTAAAACAAAGCTCGAGATTCTTAAATCATTTACTCAAGTTAAACCATAAACTCTAAGAATCTCAAAGAGAGTCACCAAAGTCTCTTTTGTCCAATTATTTTATCAAGGATCGTTTATTCATTCATATTTGAAGAGTAAACAAGGACAAGTCAACATTTCCGATAATCCTTTTTAAATTCAACTCTAACTTAATTACTCGAACGAGGTCGTGACTCATAAAATATCATAATAACTTATAAGATAATAAGCCCCAAAAACATATCCGCACGACTCTAGCAAAAGAATCATCATGTTTAAGCCATTAAAGTATTTACCATATCTAAGTGGCGAGTCGAGATACTCCTCAAGCCACAACACAAAAATCTCTTTACTTTTAAGTTCAATTAGCTAAAATATCAAGGTAGTGATATCAACGCAAGCCAATGAATTTTATCTCAAGGTAGAAATTGTTTTACCCACTTGTCCATAAAACCACTTAGTTGTATTTAGTCGTTCTAAGGATCAAATTCTATTTCCTTAAATTTGTCTAAAACATCTATAATAAACATACCAATCTAGCTAACTTATTTATCCGTATTACCTAATTACAATAACCAATATAGTTCCAACAACTTCAAGCTTAGTTAATTTATCCGATTAACAAGGTCACAAGACATCACAAAGTCTCAAGACATCTTTTATATTAACTAATACACTTGATCCTATCTTACTAAAAAAAACATAAATCATATAACATTCAAATAAAACACGCACACTTGAAAGTATGTTTCTAAAAAAGAATCTTATCTCATTTTTCATGTTATACACTTGGGCAAACCCATCTAAACAAGTTGGTTATCTTATCCATCAACATTTGTATAGCCAACCCAACTATTCATTTTCATTTACACCTCCTAAGTCGATTGAATTTGTCTAAATCACCTAATAAGCATATCACTTAGTGAACTTATTCATTAACTCTAAAATAATAAATCAACACTTTTGCACAGCTCATAAAGTCATGTATCAAGCTGATTAGAACATTTTATTCATTTATCCGGCAACCACAAGGTCCACAATAATCACACATTCGATCAACAAAATCCAAAGCCAAATCCCATTACTAAAACCAATTCTAAGAAAATCAGTTTTATTTGAATTTAAAATCTCACAATCATAACAACCTAACTTTATACCATTTCAAAGCAAGGGCTTCGGATTCGGCGGAGTCGGGGCTGCGGCTTGAGTGGTCAGCGGCTTCAAGGCGGGACGGAGGGTCGTCAGCAGTCACGACATCGGAAAAGGGGGACTTCCGAGGTCCTCGACGGCGGCTCCGACTGGGCTCCTCGTCGGCGTTCATAGGACCACGTCGTCCTCCGTCTTTGCTCGCAGTGGCTCCGTCGAGAGGGAGAGATGAGAGGACGGGAGCCATGGGAGAGCTTGGAAGCTCACGAGTCGGCGGCTGGTTCACAGAGATGAGGAGGGACGTGCGGCGATGTGAGGAGGAAGGACGCAGCGGAATATGGTGAGGTCGAGAATGCAAGAGAGAGCGAGAGGGAGGCGGGATCTGAATGAAATAAGGGAGCTTCGATCAGATCTGAGAAAGAGAGAGAGGCCGAGAGGAGGAGAGTGAAGCATGAGGGAAGGAGGGCAGCCATGGGCATTGTGCTCAGATCTGGAAATGAGGAAGGAACAAGGAGGATGGCAATGTACAGTAAAAAAAAAAAAAGGGGCAGAAGCGGGTTTATATACCCTGAAAATTAGGGTTTGTTTAACTTATGAAAATTATAAAACTATCTCGCTATTTCTGCTTTATAAAAATTTATACTCCACAAAATTATAGAATTCGTCCCAGCAAATATTATTTAAATTAAAAGCACCATGATATTAATCTCTGTATTAATAAAAAAATTAGTTAATTTAATGAAAGTATTATTATATTTATATATATATATATATTTTATTTTGAGGAATTAAAATTTTCGAAATTTCAGGAATTTTAAATTAAATCAATGATTCATAAAATTATACTTTAAATTTTCGGATCGTTACAATGAGTGGTGATGGTGAATATCCATTTGATCTAAACACTTTTTCATTTAGTGTTGAGAGTGAACATGAGGTAAAAGTAGAAGGTGAAGTAGAAGAAGACTCCATTCCAATTCTCATCGACTCATCATCTCCTGGAGCTTTTATAATTAATCTAAATGTTGATTCTGATCAAGAGTTTGAAGTTCCTTTAATGGAATTAGATGTGCATCAGTTTAATGAAGAGGAGGAGGAAGAGGAAGAGGAAGGTGACTTTGAGGCTCCAAATCCAGGTAATTTAAGATATTGTATTTTAATGTTGCATATCACACCTCCTTTATAAAGTACGGAGTAGGTTTGTTGCATGCATTATTTCACTAACAATTTTTTTTAATTTTAAAATGTCATGTAGACATGTCTTATGAAGAAATAGGTGTTAGGAGAACAAAAAATCACATTTCAAATAGGAAGAGATGGGCAATTTATAATGCTTTCTTGGAGAGAAGTGTCAATGGATAACTGAAGCGGGACACAACCAAGGAGGTTTCCTCCATATTTTTGATACCGTTAAGAACCATGCAGCGGATTTGGAAGCGAGCAAATGATACCCCACTTGGTGTATCCATTGATGTATCACATAAAAGATCGGGAAATTGCGGTAGGAAGAGAGTTCATGCTAATTTGGATCGACTCACCGACATCCCTTTGCATCAAAGAACAACTTTAAGGTCACTTGCAAAAGCTTTGGGTGTTAGTCGTTCAACACTACACCGACGTTTGAAGGAAGGCCTTATGAGGCGCCACTCAAACTCTATCAAACCTTTCTTAACTGATCAACACAAAAGAGCTCGTTTAAAGCTTTGTCTTTCAATGGTTGACCCAAGTAGCATACCCCATGAGCCAAAATTTGTGGATATGTACAATGTTGTGTATATTGATGAAAAATGGTTTTACATGTCCAAAAAATCTAAAACTTACTATTTGCACCCAGCAGAAGAAGAGCCCTTGCGGACGTGTCGAAGCAAAAATTACATTGGAAAAGTTATGTTTCTAGTGGCTATGGGGCGTCCAAGATTTGATGATGAAGGAAATGAAGTATTCTCGGGAAAAATAGGGGTATTTCCCTTTGTCTTTACACAACCCGCTCGGAGGCGAAGTCGAAATCGAGAGGCGGGTACTTTGGAGATAAAGCCTATTACCTCGGTCAAAAGAGAGACAATAAAGGCCTATTTGATTGAAAAGGTTTTACCGTCAATAGAAGCAAAGTGGCCTTTAGAGGATTTAAGAAAACCCATCTTCATCCAACAAGATAATGCAAGGACACACATCGGCATCAATGATGAAGACTTTCAACTAGCGGCTTCATAAAATGGTTTCGACATTCGAATTGTATACCAACCAGCAAACTCTCCGGATTTAAATGTGTTAGACCTCGACTTCTTCAATGCTATCCAAGCATTACAACACAAAGAGTGTCCAACAACGGTAGAACAACTCATCCATGCAGTTGAGAAAGCATTTCATGAATACCCCACAAGAAAGATAAACCATGTTTTTTTGACACTACAATTTTGTATGCGAGAGATTATGAAAGTTGGTGGATCGAACAAATATAAAATCCCACACGTGAATAAGGAGGGATTAGAACGGAATGGGTGTTTGCCTAAACAAATTGCTTGTGATTATTCTGTAATAGAAAGTGCTAGGAATTTGTTAGCATAGTACATGTATGAACTTAATTTTCACATTGTAATTCTATGCATTATTATTATCCTTCTACCTGCTTTTGGTTCTACTGGTTTCATGTGATACATAGCGAGTAAAACATGACAACCCAAATTTCTTCTACTCTTTTTTTTTTAAATCTTCTACTGATTTCACCACAAGTTAGCATCACCACAAATAAAAAAAACACATTGGAATAACATTAATTGGAAGGAAGACAATTCCTAATCAATCACATACTACCCAAAATTTGAAGAAGAAGGCTAATTGATGCCGCCTACTAACTTCATATAGTTGCACCTAGAATTCAAAATAAGACATGACTTATTTATAAAACTTGACAACCTAACTACATAATCTCGATCGAACAAGTTATTGCTAAACTTTTAATAGTACTTCGGGAGCAAACATTTCAGCATAGTCAGGACAACCTCTCTGTCGGGATCATCTTCTTCCATTTGATAGTATTAGAACTTATTCAGATCAAATGGATACTTGGCCTCCTCTTCAATCCGATGCACTTCAGCAATCTGTTGGATTTAGATCTCTTCATTAGGGTGGAGCTCTTCCTCTTCTTAGTAGGGTTTATTCAAGTCAAATCTATAATTGACTTGTTCTTCAATCTCTAGCTTGGGATGAGCTTCTTCTTCTTGTTCTTCAATCTCCGGTTGGGGATGGACTTCTTTGTTACTTTTAAAATCATCCATTTTGAAAAGGATGAAAAGAAGCATGAGAACAAGAGGGAGGATATGGGGGGTTGCATATATAAGCAAATCATTTACTGAGAGTGAGATAGAGAAAATAAAGGAGGTAGGTAGATAGTGGGGAAATAACGGATGAATCAGAGGGGTAGGTATAATAATGGAAAAATTCAGAAGTATGGTGTATTGTTCTAATAATTTTTTTTTTTGATTAGGTAAAAATTCGTCTGAGCAGAAGCCCTAGCCGAGAGCATCCTTTCGGATGAGGTCACAAAGACCAGTGTCATTTAGAAAATCAGTTCCCCTGGAGGAGTAGCTAAGGTGTGCAACCTTATCCGCTACTTGGTTACCAATGCGGGGAATATGTGAGATGCCGAGGACAGTTAATGTGTTTAGTATGAATTGGGTGTCTGACATTATAAGTTCAATTTCCCAGGGACAGGCAGTTTGATTGTTTAGATAGTCCGTTATTATCTTCGAGTCTCCTTCGATGAAAAGGTTATTGATTTTTAATTCTTGGGCCTTTTTAGTGCCTAATCTAAGGGCAAGGGCTTCCGCCATCAGTGGCGAACTGGCGCCAATTTTCTCTCCTCCTATACTTATTATGTTGCCCATCCAATCCCGTATAATGTATCCTATGGCCCCCATGCTAGATGATATAAAGGATCCGTCAAAATTTAATTTATATTTTCCCCTCGGGGGTTTTTTCCATAATGTTGGTTCTTTTAAGTGGTCTCTGATTTTGCGTCTCTTGTTTGGGAGTGTCACCTCATCCAAATTAGTCAAGTTGAGATCTCCTGCTTTTTTCCAGTTGTCAATATTTTCTTTCAGTAATTTTCTCAGGCCCTCACTAGATGGGGTTTTTGCGTTTCTGAATTTTACTTGGTTTCTTACATACCATAGGGTCCACCATCGGAGGATTGTGTGTTGTTTGTTTTCCTTAGACAGGAGGTTGTTAATGATATCTAGGATGTTGTGCATGTTTCTGTTGCGTGTTAAGCTCATGCTAATCTTATCAGAGATGTTAGTGGAGAATTGTCTTTGGAAATTGTTAATGGGGCATTCAATAAAAAGGTGAATGTCATCTTCGTACTGGTGGTTACAGAACGAGCATCCTGTGGGGGTACTGCTACCCCCTTAAGAGCTAAGCGGGCAGCGGTGGGTAGACCCTGGTGTGAGATTTTCCACATGAAATTTTTGGCTTTGGGTGGTACGTCTAATTTCCATATCCAGTTGTAGTCCTTGGTGATATGAGGTTGGGCCGTTGTGATGAAATTGTATGCGCTCGAAGTTGTAAACCATCCATTTCTGTCTGGCCACCAGTATAGTCTGTCTGTGAGAGGAGTGATTGGGAGCAGGATTTTGATAATATCCTCTATTACATTTGCCGGGAGTCGAGTCCTTAGTTTCTCCTTCCACCACTGTCCCCCCAAAATATAGTCACTTACTGATTCTGGTATGTTATCATTATGTTGGGAGCCCAGTTTTTCTTCCAGGGATGTGGTGTAGACCCAGTTGTCCTTCCAAAAGTTAATATCTCGTCCATTTCCTACGGACCAAAAAAGCCCTGATTTAAATTTTGGAATTAGGGTTCTTAGCTTCGACCATTGCCAGGAAGCATTTCCTTTTTTATTGTATGTAAAGATAGTATTCTCTTTCAGGTACTTGTTTTGAATGATTCTTACCCAGTAATTTTGTGGTTCCGCTATAGTTTTCCATAGCAGTTTTAGTTGCAGGGCTTCATTCATGGCTCTTGCTTTTCGTAGGCCCAGACCCCCAACCGCTTTCGATTTGCATATTTTATCCCAGCTAATAAGAGGGTTGTGCTGGGCATCCTTATTCCAGAAGAAGTTCTTGTTTATTTGGTCAAGTTGGTTGTGTATTGAGGCCGGAAGCATAAAACTTTGCATAACATATAGGGGTTTCGTGGATAAGTTTGCTGATATTAGTGTTGCCCGTCCTTGTTGTGATAAGGCATTGGCACGCCACTTTGCCAGCTGGTCTTTCGACTTGCATACTATTTCCCCGAAAGTATCTTTTGTTACTCTTCCGTTGATAATTGGGCATCCCAGGTATTTATCAAGGTTTCCTTCTAGAGGGATATTGAGAATTCCTTCTAATTCCTGGGCTCGGGTTCTTGTTACCCCTTTTGTGACTTGGAAAGAAGATTTGTGGTAATTTACTTTTTGTCCTGAAAATTTGCAATATTCCTCAATAATGTCCTTTACCTTTTGGCATGCCGTACTTTTCCCTTTAGCAAATATAATAATGTCATCAGCGAAAGCTAGGAAAGGGATATTGGGTCCTGATTGACCAAATTTGAAACCTACACTATTATGACTTGATTCCGCGTCCTCTGATATTTTTCTTGCCAGAACCTCAGAACCTAGAAGGAAAAGAAAAAAAGTAATAACTATAAACTCCACTTTTTACTTTTTTATCTAGATATTCCCAAAACGTCAAATAATTTGGGACGCGAAAAATTCTCTAAAACGTCAAATAATTTGGGACGGATGGAGTAATTAAGATATAAGGTTAAATATTTTAAAAAATAAGTGGGATTGTTAATTGAGATGACAAAATTATATTGACTTATTAATTTATGTAGATCAAAAAGATAATACCATTTTAATCCAAAATATGACATGTATGCGATATTAATTCCAGTTTAATCCAGAAAATGCCACATAGGCGAATCGTAGAAACGACATCTGTTTTAGTATTTTACTAGTTTTATTACTCGTCCGTTGTGCGATTTTAAATAAATTTTATTATATAAAACATCTTTGAATTAATATAAATTACTATTCCATATAAAGTAAATATATAGTTTTCAGTTGTGTTATATTTTTTAGAATGTAAACATGTTTGAATATAGATTAATCATATAATTTGATAAACGGTTGTTGGAATTTAAAGGGCAAATTGATATTATATCAATTTGATCTAAAACATAAAATAATTGACCAAATATTTGATAAATTATTTGATCTAAAAAGATAAGTTTTCTAACTAATTAAAATATAAGGTTGAATATTTTAAAAAATAAGTGGGATCATTAATTGAGATGGAAAAAATTATATTGACTTATTAATTGATATAGATAAAAAAAGATAATATCATATTAATCCAGAATATGACACGTATGCGAATCGCACCAGATAGACTGAATTAATCTAATCAATAAATGAATAATATATTTACTCCCATCTTAATAAAATAATGTTTAATAAATAACATATATTATGTTATCACGTTGAATCCATATATTATATTTACCCGCGTCTTAATAAATAATATATTGATTAGATGAATTAATCTAATCAATAAATGAAATCCATATATTATGTTATCGCATTGAATTAATCCATATAATATGTTATCGCATTGAATCTACTATTTACACCAATTTTGTTATTTACGTTTAATATTAATTATGGATAACATTTTTTACCCGTTCAAAGATGAGTTATATTAATTTAATATTAGATAGATTTATCTAAAACGATATAAGTTTTCTACCTAATTAAGATATAAGGTTGAATATTTATAAACAACCTACTTAAGATAATGTTATACTCCCTCTGTTAATTAAAACTTGTCGTTTACTATTCATGCACGCTTTTTTATAATGATAAAAACTATATGAAATATTAACATTTTGTTAAATTTGTTTTTATAAATTCATAATTAATAGTAACAAGTATGATGTTATTTAAAAAATATCTTAAAAAAGTTAATATTTTATATAGTTTTTAACACCTCAAAAAGCGTGCGTGAATACTGAATAGTAAAACGTCAAGTTTTAATTAACGGAGTGAGTATTGGATAAGATTATTTTATCTAAAAAGATAAGTTTTTAACCTAACTATATTGACTTATTAATTAATATGACTCAAAAAAATAATACCGTTTTAATCCAGAATATGACACGTATGAAAAAATAACACAATTTTAATCCAGAAAATACCACGTATGCGAATCGCACTAGAGGCCGTTTCAGACCTCTGTTTTAGTATCTATATATAGATTTTAGTATCTATATATAGATATATAGATATATAGATAGGGTTATTATACTCTAAGTACCACATGGTGTTAATATGACCACATGGAAGAAGTTACCCAACTAGCCCCACCTTAGGGGTCGTTTGGTATTGATATCTAGATATCAGATATCGGATATCAGCTCCGATATCTGATATCTAGTGTTTGATATGACTTAGATATCGATATCACTTAAGTGATATCGATATCTAGTGTTTGGTATCTTGCAGATATCACTTGATATCTGATAGCTGTGTTTGGTATCGCCAGATATCGATATCAAGTGATATCTAGATATCAAATTAAGCCTTATTTGATATATTGATTTTTGGGAGGTATCACTTGATATCGATATCACCCGATATCGATATCTTGATACCGAAACCGATATCTTGATCTTGATACCGAAACCGATATCTTGATAGATATTGATATCTTAATACCGATACCGATATTGATATAAACGAGCCCTTAATTTTTCAGCCGAAACCTCCCATTATCCCTATAAATTATACGGAGTATATTTTGATTCAACTGTAAGGAAGCCTCGGTCACATACATACTCGCACGCACTCACGGAGACAATTGATCGAAGAGGCAGGTTGAGTTAGCCGATGATTTCATGTAGATATCTCTTTAGGTACAAATTCTCCGCTCCTATCTCTTTCCTCACTTTTGGCGCCCTACAATTTCTTCCTTTTCTCTTGCAGAACTGAGCGTGCGTGGCAGCTTGGCAACACAATCGTTAGCTCGACGCGTTTCGCGAGTTTTCAGTTTCGGGTGCTTCACTTGTTTTCTTATAAGTGCAATTTCAATTGGTGGTTTTCGTTTTTTTTTTTTTTTTTTTTTTTAATAAAGGGTTTTTTCTGGAGACTGATAGGGAATGGCTGCTGTTTTTGGCGCTGTTAGGGTTTTACATGGATTAGTGGTGGCAAATGGGTTATTTGCTCTATCAATTGGTTTTTAAACTGGTGCTGAATCATGGGGCTATCTAGGCTATTTGAGTTGTGTATCTATGTAGCAAACAAATTGACATTTCTAATTGATGCTTAACAGCTGATATCTTCAAACCATAATGTTACTTTCTTTTGAAAATAAAAGCATTGTGTAGTTTGTGTTGTTACCAATTCATCATCCACAAACATTTATCATGATTGTCAAGAGAAATACATGAAATATCCAAAATGCCCCTCGTTGTGGTATATTTGCCTGTTTGTTTTATGCAAGTAAAGAATGTCGTTGACATTTTAAACTTTTTTCTTGGTTTTGCAAGGGTTAAAATGGCATGAGCGGATTGCTAACAAAGTATAGATGCTGGGTGGTTCAAATTTCAAATTTGTTTATGATGGATATTTTTGTACAAAGTGGCCTAAAATATTGATGGTCTTGTATAGTTTTCTATCATTATAATACTAGTATGTGCAAAGAACTCATGCCATGGTAAATTTCCGTTACAGGAATGCTATTCTCATCATGGTTTGATGATATATAGGAAGCAGAGATTTGCTGAAGATTGGTCAAGATCAATGGATTGGAACAAAAAGAGAAACTCATTTAAGTCAGTATGGAGACCAGTCTGTACTGTGTACAATTCAAATGCAGGTTTGATGTCCTTGCATTGGCGTTCTCCTTTTCATTTGAAGCTGGCTTGAACTAAACTCAGGTGCTTTCTATTTGCGTTGATAAATTATGATTTAACACCCTTATAGTCAAATGGCTCCTGCTGTGAGGCAAAGCCATCACTCATATATTGCATGAACAACTAGGATGGCAATGTTCAAGCTTAAGGTCATGATTATTATTAAGTGAAAGACAAGTGTCCAAACTAATGAATTAAGTAAACAGGCGTGGTTGGGGTTACAAATCTTTTCAGTTTATAGCCCCCTTGCCCTCAAGGATCATCATGACTCTTGAAGATGATTTGAACTTGATATGGTGACTTGTGTAGTTATAGCTCTTGATGATACTCTTGAGATGAGTTTTTGGAATTTTCAGCGGATGTACCGATTACAGACTCCACTGATCTTGTGAATAAAGATGCCAGCTCAGTGATGGCAGCAGCTGAGCCAAAAATCAGATATACTAAATTAGAAGATAAAGAAGTTGAAGTTAGTGAAATTGAAGGTGCTTTGTTTGAAGCGGCATGCAGTTCTAGTGCCCTTCCAGATAATGATGAAATCAAGGCTGCAGAAAAAGCATCTTGTTCTGCTGCTAAACAGTCAATTTCTATTGAGGTTGATTGTTTTCTCAGAAATATTTGCTACTTTTACCTTTACTTGATCCTTGATCTTAGCTGTAAAAGGATATTTATGTTTGATTTACTTGTTTTGCCATTTTTATCAGATACTGCATTGACTGGACAGTGTCGAACCAAATTGCTTCTAATCATACCATAATGTCATGAACAGTTGAATTATGCTACACTTAGAAGCTATAGTTGGCTTACTTGTGTGATGTGGTGTTCTTTTGACCATCTTTTCTTCATTTGACAACAGGATTTTGTGATTAGTATCACCTAGATATTCACAGTGTTCTGTGGCTAAACTTTAGATGTTATATTTGAATGAATGAAACCTGTGAACTAACTAATGCTGTAGATTTTTTAAAGATCATTGTGCTAAATTGTCTGTGGTTAGGAAAATGTGATTATTATATTGTAATGTAAAAAAATGACTAATGATTGTACAAATGAATCCGATAGGTGTCCTTCAAATACAAAATCTTGAAGTTGTAAGTCAAGGATTGTTAAAAAGATTAATTAATAAGACTCAAAGTGTGCCTTTTATCTTTAAAAAATTCAATTCTATGTCCAACTGGAAAAATGAGTTGGTAGAGGGTGGGTCATTATGTAGGTATCTATGATTCCAAAATCATCTCTTTTATTTTTATTATTGGCAACTTAAAATTTAATTGCTGGCAATGCAGGTTGGTGCTTCCCTCATGCGTTTCATCAAAGGACGTGGGTACAAAGTTTGATTCTTTATTCATATTCTTAACTGCCCGTATCAAATCCATTCTCATTTTCCATTCACCCCTTTCACGTTCCTTGTTGGCTTTGATCAATGTTTTTTTTTTTTTTTTTTTTTTTTGCAGTGGAGCTACACAGAAGAGTATTGAAGAGACGATGGGAGTTAAAATAATATTTCCTCCATCAAGAAAAGAAGATTCAATTAGTGAGTTGTTCTGCTCAAAGCTCTTGATGATGTCCCCAGAAAATAGTCATGTTCATTATGCCATCAATGTACCACGTACCTTATAAATCTGTTTGGTTGTTGGATGGGAACTTTCTAATATGCTGAAAAAGGACTTCTTCTGCAGTAGAGGAAACTACAACGATGCTCTAAATGAATTTTATGTGATTGAAATTAGTAGATTATTCAAAATTTTAATCCTTACTGAAGTTAGATTTATCTACAGATAGTAAAAATGATGTAGTGACTTCTAGTTTTTAAAAAGAAATGGAAGTTAAATGTGTAGGATGTGTGAAAAGACCTTAAATTTAATGAAAAGAAAAACCATGATATTGGTCAAAACAGGGATGCAGATTTACGTGGAATAATTCCTCTCTTATTTTGCTTTATACTGGGCCTGAGTGCTGTGTAAATGTATGGAAATGGGGTAATTTTTACTTTTATTTTGTTTTGGGCAGGAGTGCCCATGTAAAAAAGTAGCTTATAGTAATCAGAACAGATGTAACGTATTTATAGACTTCTGTTGGAAGTAGATCACGGATTCATTGATCACTTGCATTGTGTCTGCTGCTTATTATTAGATACATAAGCAACCAAAGTTTAATTTTCAGTGAATTTGATTGGTTGATATGAAGATTTACATGCTCTATTTGATCATCTCTGCTGTCCCATGGATGCTTTTTCATGCAGTAATTGAAGGCGATTCTTTAGAGAGCATCACTAAAGCCTCTGACAAGATCCACACTATAATCAGTGAGGTAAATTATCCAGTTCAGGTTATCTCTTTTTACTGTACTATATGCTTTTACTGGCTGTAAGGCGGTAGTTTCAGATTATTGGCTTAAATGAGACATGTCATGGCTCCTTTCTATATTTATTTTTTCTCGCATGAACCTGCTATATTTCTTATGCTCTACATTGTTCTTTCATTTTCATATTTTGAACTTCTGGGTTTTGGTTAACAGGTAGTCCAGAGCCCAAACCTTGACTACTCTCATTTCATTTCTCTTCCATTGGCTGTACACCCAGAACTTGTTGAGAAGCTTTTTAGGTTCCAGAACACAATTCTCGGGGAAAACAGCCCTGAAGAACATATGAAAGAGGATGCAGATGGTGGTTCACATGAAAAGGCTTCAGATGATGAAACAAACAGTCAATTATCAGAGAAAGCCCCTGCTGTGAAAGTGATGCCTAATCTTGAAGATGATAGCAACCATGTTAAATTAGATATCAAGAATATACCTCCAATAAGTTATGAACCAAAATCATCAGAGACCAAAACTTCATCAGGTAAATATACGGTTCTTCTCTCTTATGTATGTGAGATGATTATCACATGTTTAGTTTCTGTTTTTGTGCTTTGTCGCCCCATTTTACTTTTACTTGCTTGTCTTTGCTCTTTTGTTTTGGCTTTGCGGTCCTTAGGATTTGGGTCTTTTCGGAAACACTCTCCAGACTTGTTCGGGGTATCAGTGTGTATATCCCTGGCTCGTCGCGTGATACACTAGGATGTTGTTGTATAAGATGATTATCACATTCTTAGTCAATTCATGTTCCATGTACAAGTAGTTCATCGAAGTATTGTGTATCACTTGCAATAGTTTCATTGATGAAATGTCTGAAATATTCTCTTCATTGAGGATCTGTGATGTTTGTGGTTACCAATCATAGTGCTTTTTGGTTGCAGTCTTGCATACAATACTGTCACTAGGGTAAATTGTTAGCTAATATAAATGCTAATACAGCTGTTCTAGATTAAGTTAATACTTCTGCAATTATCAGCTCTTGTAGTTAATCCCTAGGACATTTAGTATGTGAGTTCCCAAATGTAGTTAGTGATTACAAGAGTCATGTGAAGAGTTTTCTTAACTAATTACAAAGGGGGGCAGTTGCCCAACAATAGATTAACACTTCTTTATAATTCTCTCTCATGGTGTTAGAGCTCTTGAGAGATCTATCTTTTTAACCTCTAGTTGCACTTTTGCCGCCAAATCCTATCCACCACCTATTCTGCCATCAGTTTGGCCGCCACCTTTTCCGCCTATTCACCACCTATTTTGCCATGACATCAAATCCTTCTCTTGCTAAAATGGCAGCAGCTGAAATCAAACATCTCTAAGAATATATTGAAAGCATTTGAAGCATCTTCTGGTTTGGTGTATTTTGAGTCTATGGCTCTTACTAGCACCCAAAATTACCTTTCTGGCCCCACAATGGGATTTTTTTTAAGATTAGCCAAAAACGAAGAAAAAATTAGCGAATTAGCCAAGATCTGAAAGTCTTTTGGGATTTAGCCAAAGCGGGGCTAAGTCGCTGCTTAAAAAATATATATAATACTAAAGCTGCTGTTTCAAAGAAATTTCAGTTTTAATAGGAGAAAGTCTGAAAACGGAAAGAAAAAAAAATACAACAACAACTCCCTTTTTTTATTTTTATTTTTTTAATAGCCCCTGTTTCCGTGTAACTAGCTATCTTCTCTGGCCCTCCTCTCTACTGCCTCTCTCTGACTTTGCTTTTGAAGGCTTGGTGGCACTAAATCCAGCCAGGATTTCCCCCAAAATCCCAAAATCTCAGAGTCGCTGTTTTTGGGTTATTAAAAAAAATAAAAAAAGGGTGAGTCGCTGTTTGAAACAACGACTCTCCCATGTATATTTTTTTTTTCGCTTTCAGACATTCTCCCATTAAAACTGAAATTTCTTTTAAAAAAAATAGCAAGTAGCTGGTTGAAAAAACTTTAGTATTATATTATTATTTTTTGATGCCGTTGGCTAAATCCCAAAATACTTTCGGATTTTGGCTAATTCACTAATTTTTTCTTCGTTTTGGCTAATCTGAAAAAAAATTCCAACAATGGATTCCGGACAGCGGTGCAACAGTTCATATGACCAATGGTTGGTGTTTGTTTAGTCCATAACAGTCCTTTACCCATCAGAAGCAACTCATTACAGCCAATGGGACCACAACACCCATCTTTAGGGAGTGGCACTGTCACCGCCTTCTTCTCCTTCCTGTTTGTGATGTTTTACCTGCCGACTCATACCCATAATTTTTTTTGAAAAAATAAATTTATAAATATTATGTATATTATTCTTAGAATAATTCATAATAATACATAAACTAATATGCAATGTGCAATGTGGGACAAATGCACCCTCATTCTTCTCCTTTTACATATTCGGAAGTCTTCTATTTCCTCATTTCCAACGTGGGACAATGATTCCTCCTACATTGAAAATATGGAGTTAGAATGAGAAGACATGAAGCTATATATATGTATCACATTATCTCATTGCTCCCACATCACTTATTTCCTACATTTTTCACATTGGAAATTAAGTTGGAAATTAATTGTTGGAAATTAAGTTTGAGAAAAATATATTCTCAAGAATGGGTATGGAGATAGAAAATCTTTCCACATTTTTCCATTTCATATCAAAATGAAGTGGATGATAGAAAGTGGTACGAAGATAAAATCTTCGCATATCAGTTTTTTTATTTAATAGTCAAATTAAAAAACCTATTTTTTTAAAAAATAATGTAAATCAGGGTTAACGAGTCGGATCCGTTGACCCGTGGCCTTTTTGGGTTAGGGTTCGGGTCGACCAAACCTGACTCTTGACCCGTCACCACGCCTAAGAATACCATGGTTCTCAATGAATTTTGTAAATCCATCCAAGACTTATCTTACAATGCTAAGGATTATTTCAATCACACCTTGTCATCCTTCTTCAATTCAAAAGGGATTATTCAGGAGTCTTCTTGTGTACATACACCTCATCAAAATGGTCTTTGGGCTCACGTACGGGAGACACGAACAATATATATACCCAACGAGGTTCCATTTTAAAATCAGTCGACAATGAGAGAAGTAGCCACCAAACTTATATGTTGTTCAAGACATCCCAATATTCTAACACGCCCCTTGAGGTTCCATTTCAAAATCAATCGACAATGAGAAGTGTAGCCGCTAAACTTATATGTTGTTTAAAACATCCCTATATTTCAACATGCACCTTAAGTGAAACGACTTTTATCGCCAACAAGTTTCACTTGTCACATGCACGTAAATGGGAACCAATGCCGCGTGAAATGACTTTTATAGCCAACAAGTTTCACTTGCCACATGCGCGTAAATGGGAACCAATGCTCGCGACATGTGAACAAGGCAAGCAACCCCATTAATCCGAAGCCCAGACCGATATTGATACTAGCCAAATTAGCCGAATATGGCTTTGATACAATGTTAAGCTTGGTTTGGCCCGGTGGGGCTAAGGCAAGCCGGAGGGAGGTTGTGTGCGGGCCCACATACGAGAGACGAACAACATACAAACCCAACAAGGTTTCATCTCAAAACCAATTGACAATGAGAGGAGTAGCACGCCAAGACATCCCAATATTTTTCAATGTGGGACAACCCCATATTTCAATAGTTATCATGTTTCAGTCTCATGTTCCGAAATTCTGCTGGCCCTCATGGCAATTGAACCCCATCTAAAACCCTCAAATACCCAAGTCCAACTAGCCACCTTCAATCCTTCTTTCCCCACACTAAGAAAGGTTACAATTGCTATTGTCTCCTTTCCTTGAATTTGGTAAATAAAGAGCGGTCATGCAGGGTTCGAACCGGGGACCTTTGGGTACTACCCACAAGTCATTTCCGGTTGAACCATTCTGGAATCTTGTAAATTTCAGTTTAGCATGATCCCATCAACTCATCTTTGGACTCTTGAGACTCTACCATCCCCTGCTGATCAGCCCCCATCTTCTTCAACAAAACCACCACTCCCATTAGATCAGCCACTTTCCTCTTTGGTTGAAGAGCATCTCAATGCTCAACCCAACCAACAACCTTCATCCTCCCATCGGACATCCACCACAACCTTCACAAGATCGGCCACTTTCCTATCCAGCTAAAGAGCATTGCAATGCTCAACCCACCCAACATGCTTCATCCTCCATTGAACATCCACCTCAACCTTCCACACCCTGACTGCTCCAAAACCTTCCACAATTCCATCATCACCTCAAGCCCTTTATTGTCTCTCCTATTTTGCATCTTTGGATAGATTTTTTGAACAACACAAGCAATTTCTCACCAACCTTGATCAGATCAAAATTCCAAAGAATGCTCAAGAAGCCTTCGAATCATATGAGTGGTGTCATGCTATGACCGAGGATATGATGGCTTTTGAAGCTAATCACATGTGGGATCTTGGGGACAGACCACCTGGTCACAACATTGTGAGTTGTAACTGAGTATTTGCTGCCAAGTGTCATGCAAATGGTTCTTTGGCTAGGTACCCAAAGCTTGCTTTTTTTTTTGTTCACAACTTTACTCAAACTTATGGTTTGGATTATCAAGAAACATTTGCCCCTCTAGCCAAGTTGTCCACGGTTCGATGGCTTCTATCCATTGCTGTCCATCTTGATTGGAAATTGCTTCAATTTGATGTGAAGAATGCGTTCCTCAATGGATATATCTCAATGGGGATATCTACATGAACTCACCTCTAGGTTTTTCAACCACATTGCGCAAGGTCTTGTATGATTGAAACAATCTACACGTGCATGGTTTGCTCGTTTTCGTGGGGGTGATGCGGTCTGCAGGGTATATCGAAGGTAGGGTGACCACACTTTGTGAAGCACTCTGGCTTGGGTGGGAAGTATCATCCTTGTTTACGTGGATGATATTATTATGACAATAAATGACTCATTGACTCAGTAATTTGAGGTTAAGGAGCTTGTTATAATTCTTGGAGATTGAAGTAGCTCAACCCAAAAAGGGTATATTTATCGCCCAACAGAAGTATACCAAGGATGTTCTTGAAGCAGGGATGGATGATTGCAAACCAGTAACTACTCCTATTCACTAAAACATGAAAATTGGTGAGGTTGAGACCGAACCTACGGCGGATAAGCACTTGTACCATAACGGTAACCTATATGGGAAAGTGATTTATCTTTCTCACACCATACTGGATATTGCCTTCTCAGTAAGTTTCATTAGTCAATTTATGCAAGATCCTAGGGTTCCACATCTTCAGGCTGCTTACAGGATTCTCAAATACCTTAAGGGCACTCCAGGAAAGGGTATTTTATTCACTAACAGCAACAAACTCCATCTTGAAGCCTACTTGGAAGCTGACTGTGCTGGTGATGTTGTAACCAGGTGCTCTACAGGTTATTGTGTTTATCTTGGTGGAAATTTGGTTGCTTGGAGAAGTAAGAAGCAAGGAGTTTTTGCAAGGTCAAGTGCAGAGGCTGAATTTCGTGCAGCTGCTCATGGTATTTGTGAATTATTGTGGACGAGAATCATCTTAAATGATTTAAGAATTCAGGTGGAAGATCGAACGAAGTTGTTCTGCGACAACAAATCTGCTATCAGTATAGTTCATGATCCTATTCAGGACGGCAAGATGAAGCATGTTGAGATAGACAAACGTTTCATCAAAGAAAAAATGGATGCAGGCATCATTCGAATCTCGCATGTTCCCTCTGAATATCAGTTGGCTGATCTTCTAACCAAGGGGCTTCATCTTGGCTGATTTGAGTGGCTCACATCCAAGCCTGGCATGGATGATCTGTCTAGCCAAGCTTCCCCGGGGGGGGGGGGGGGGGTGTGGGGGTTAGCTAATATAAATGCTAATATAGCTATTAGATAAAGTCCCTAGATTAAGGTAATATTTCTGCAATTATTAGCTGTTGTAGTTTATTCCCTAGCACATTTATCATGAGAGTTCCTTGGTGTAGTTAGTGATTACAGGAGTCACTTGAAGTTTTTCTTCTGTAATTATAAAGGGAGGCATTTACCCAACAATAGATTAACACCTCTTCCCCATTCTCTCATAAATATACCTTTTTTATCATATCCAATGTATTCCCCATCTGCCTGAATCAAGGAAAAAAGAATTCTGTGAATCTGTCTGTGTATATAACTATGTTCATGATTGTTTCGTTTGCATTTGGTTTCAGTTTGTCCTGTTACGAACCATTCTTTTATTATTTATTTCAATCAGCTGATACACCTAACCTATTTTCTATATGCAGACTTGGGGATTGACAAGTCTATATTCATCAAGCCGAAAACATTTCACTTAACTGTTCTGATGCTCAAGTTATGGAACAAAGAGCGTGTTCAAGTGGCAGAGGAGGTTTCGCGGGTACAGAGCTTACAATTAGCCCCTTTTATCTAATATTGGTGAAGCATTGTGATGGAGTGGTGTTTTTTTTTCTTCCCTCAGAGTATATCTACTAAAGTAAAGGATGTCTTAGATGGCCGGCCTCTTTTCATAAGACTCAAGGGTCTGGTAAGGCACCTATGATGGTTTATTGATTTGGCTATGACGATTTCCACTTGTAGAAAAGGCTACACATCTTTTGTTATGTTGATTTGGCATTTTATGATGCACTGATCTCTGCATGTTAAGACTTAAAAAAATGAATCATCTCTCTACCATTTTAGCATGGCTGTTGAGAAAAGCTATGTTAGTATTGTTTCCCCCTTTGATTACACTATTTTGTCTTCTTTTTCTTCTTTTTTATGAAACCATGTTTTATTTTATTAATAGCGTGCTATTCTGTTAAAGCCATCTCACATTACCTTTCAGGACTGTATGCGAGGATCACTGGCCAAGGCCCGTGTGTTGTATGCAGGAGTAGAGGAAATTGGGAGCGAAGACCGACTTGTGCGGGCCTGTCGTATCCTGCTGCATTAAACATCGTTTTATTCCTGGAATTTCCATTTGGTTTACCAATGAAAATTTAAATGACCTGGTTTTCTACTTGCATGTGCATATTGTAGTTCCTTATCTGTCTTAGAAGTCATCATTGATTCATATATAGAAGCTGGTCTTGTTCTGGAGAAAGATGCAGGGAGGAAGTTAAAGGTACACTATTCTACACTACCTGTTCTAGTCTTCTTACATGGTTTGCCTGTTGTTTTATGTTTTTATGTTTTCTTGTTTTGTAAAAATCCTTCTGGCTGAATGCTTTCCATTATGTTTTTCCTTTTCAAGATTTCAATGTGCTTAAGTTGTGCATTGGATATCTCTAGTCAATACAAGATCTTAGGCGATATTAATCAAAACATTTATTTAGGTTGTAACTTACAAGCACTAGATGAAACAAAGTGACTGACTTCGTAAGTGATTACACAGTGTATTTTTGCTTTTTTTTTTTTTGTGGGGTTGAGCAAGTGTGGCTCATTGGTTGTTTTTATACAGTGTCTTTGAGATGAATATAGGAGCCCAATATCAACTTTTGGAACAATTTAACTAAATTCAGTTATTTTTATCACATAGTTGAATATGATTTTCTCGGGGCAAGGGCTTGTACATCTCAACTGTACTTTAAGTGGGATTACACTAGGTTGATAATTATTTTCAGACTCCAACTTATAAACATCAACTAACAACCTAGAAAGCTGTCTTCATAATTAAAAGCATAGAGTGACACACTCAGTCCTATTTTAGTATGGCCTCTCACTTCATTTGTTTTTCTATAGTACTATCATTTGAATAAAGGCACTTGATTAGCCCGACTTTCCCCAATGGTCTATGATTAGGTGGGAAAAAAAAAAGATTCCAAATAGTGCAAAACTTAATATTTCTGCTAGAAAATCTAATGAGTCCAATTTATCACACAGTCAAGCTAGCAGCCTACTCTCCAAGATAGAAAGAGAAAACCGGATCTTGGACTGAAAAGTGCATGTTCTGGGACACTGAAAGAATTGACTGTCTAGTTGTGTCAATTTATCAACAGGCTCGTTATCTTCTTTTTTTTTTCCAGTCCTGTCAAACAAATATTTTCTTGATGTATTAAAAGGAAGTGTGGGTGTGGTTTCTTGTACTGAAATGCCCCTTGCACCGTTATGCACAAATATATAAACATCAATTCCTAACATACAATTCAGTGGCTAACGATTATGAAATTCAAGAGATAGAACGATGATGGAGTTTGTTGAGAAACTCACATTCAAAAAGATTTAAAGTAAAAAAACAATTGTAGAACAAAGAAGATGATACGTATACAACAAAGAAAATCGGTTATGTACCTCTTGAGTCTTGACTAATTTTATTTTATGAAAGTGAAGACATGGTATAAAAAAGAACGGTTATGTACTTTTTGAGCCTTGACTATTGTGCCTATTGAAAAAGAATAAAAAGTTGAATATATAGAAGGATTTTTTTTTATCATCCTAGTTGAATTAGAATTAGAATTTATTATAGAAGAAACATTAACTACTTATGCATAAAAATATATATTTATATAATTTTCCTCTTATATAGATACAAAATTTCACATAGAATGATATATATTTTTTTATAGAAGAAAAGTATTATTTCAATTATTATTTAATAATTAGTGAATTATTTTAATTTTTATGTACAATTTAAAGAATCAAGAGAACGACCCAAAAATTAGAGTGCGTACATCTTGACCCCTGACTCCGCTTGATTTCTGGAAATACTAGGTTGTTTTTGTTGACCCATAAAATTAAGAGAACGACCCTTGTGCCAACATGGGTCGTTCTCTTAATTCTTTAAATTGACTTAATTTATTAAAAATCGGATTTTTTAAGGGCAAATATACCAATTTATCGCATTGATATCATTTTTTATACCTATTTGTCACTTTTAAGTCTTTTTTATACCAATATGTCGTTTGTGGTACTTTTTTTTATACTAATCCGGCAATTTGGCCATATATATACACACACTACCAACATTAATTTTTCGGAATTTTCGCCAAATACCCATGAGGTTAAGGCTAATTCTTGTGGTGTACGAAAGTTTGACATATTTCGCCAGGTGCCCCTGGGGTTTTTATTATTTTCGCCAAATGCCCCTGAGGTTTTCATTTTTTTCGCCAGATACCCTTTATCGAATTTGTTAACATTTTGGATGAAAATAAAGGAAAAGAAAATATTATTTCATTATTATTTTTGTAAGGTATTATTTTCACAATATCATTTAATTATAATAACTAAATTATCTAATTCTATTTGCACAATTTCATTTTATACTACATTTTTTAACCAATTGGATTAATTCAAAACTTTTATGTAATAAAGTTAATATTAACTATACAATATTATTTCATTATGCATTATTACATGATATCATTTCATGCTATATTTTTAAAAACCATGAGATTAATTCAAAAAAAAAATTCAAAAAAAAATACATAGTTCCAAATATACGAATTCCCGAAGCAACCACTCTCTCTCTCTCTCTAGCTATGTGTGTATATATAATGAAAATTATTTTTTATATATAATAATCTTAAGTTTTGGATTTTCACCCAATCAACCTAATCTACATAAATTTTCAAATAATAAAATTTTTAAATATTTTTTAACCAATGAGATTTACCTATTCCAACTATTAAATGAGAAATATTTTTGCTTAGATGTCATAATCATTTTAATTTTATAATTTCCTCCCAATCAACTAAATCTAGAAAAAAAAAAGCAAACTAATGAAATTTGTACACATTTTTTAAACAATCTAGCTATATCAAACTATTAAATCATAAACATATATTTTATTAGGTGTCATAATCACATTTATTTTAGAATTTTAACCCAATCAACCTATTCTACTAAAATCTTAAACTCCTGTAATTTTTACACATTTTCATAAATATTTTATTATTTTTTACTTAATTATCAAATCTATTTTTTTTCTATTTTATGTTAACGATTGATAATATTTTATTTAAATTTATCATAGTAATTTTTTATACTTATAATTTTATTTTTATTGTCTAAAAAGAAAACTACGTAATATGGCGTGAGGATTGTACTAGTTTTCAACCAAAATATTAACAAATTCGACAGAAGGGCATTTGACGAAAAAAATGAAAACCTCAAGGGCATTTGGCGAAAAAAATGAAAACCTCAGGGGCATCTGGCGAAATATGTCAAACTTTTGTACACCGCGCGAATCAGCCTTAACCTCAGGGGCATTTGGCGAAAATTCCGTTAATTTTTTGTTTATTTGTTTGTTTTGTTTGCAGTTGCATGCGACATTGATGAACGCAAGGCATAGAAAAAGGTGCAGTTATTGCTTTATCTTGATCTGTTTATTTTTTGGTCCCTTGTGAAACACTTGTTCTATGCTGAAGTTGTAAATTGTGTGTAACTTCTTCAATCCTTACGGTCCTGTTGTTTATTATTATCTAGATGATTGTTCATTTGTGAGGATTGCTAACGTGCAATCAGTTTCTATTTTTCAGTAAAACGTGGAACAAAAAATTTGATTCGTTTGATGCCAGAGGCATTTTTGAGAAGTATGGTTCGGAAGAATGGGGGGAGTATCATATCCGTGAAGCTCATCTTTCTCAGAGGTTTGTCTTCGACAGCAGTGGCTATTACCATAACTGCGCTTCAATACCCTTTCCCTGAAGTATGCTAGTGAAACGAATATGTACCATAACTGCGCTTCGATACCATGTCTTATGCAATTTGCGGTTGAACCTTTAGCCGATCTACATTTTCAGGTAAGGTTTGTTTGATGTTGCTGTTTTGGAATACTTGGTTAACGTAAACATAGATGGGTCATCAATACTATGTAGATCCGGACAAACTGCTGAATTCTTCCACTCCATGCTTTGGGGAAGAAGTTTATGTATATGGCTTGATTTTTCCACTTCTTCCCGGTACATTAAATAAAATCTTACCAACACCAGCAGCTACTTGCAAACCTCTGATAAACCAAGTTATTTTAATCAGTTTTGCAAGGGTCCTTCTAACAGTTAATATTTTAAAGAAAACCGACGGTCGAAAGACAAAATGACTAAACTGCACTGCATCAGTGGCACAACCGGAAACAGGTCTCAATAGGTTGTAGCCGAGATATAGTTGTGTAGGACAGGAACATTAGACCATCTACCATGGTTTTGGGTAAAATGTATACATTTGCACAAGATGTGTAAAAATATACATCACTTTTTAACAATTTGCTCCATTGGTAAAATGTGCATTTTTTACTTACCATTCCAATACAATTCATTTAAAACAAAAAAGAAAATAAAATCATTAAAAAAATCAACCAATGAAATTGTCTTGCTTTTTGTAAAAGTTTTTACACATAGGGGAGGTGGGAAAATGCTTCTCTTACCCTCTGGTAAGCTTACCCAAGGGTATTTGGATGTCCAAGTGAAAAAGGGAATAAAAAGAAATCTTTTAATAGGGGATAAATATGTTTGCTTTTTTGTTGACTTCAATGTAACCCTATATCATAATTACTACCCCACTATTACTTGTCCCCCTATTAAATACTATAGTGTGTTAACTTGTTAACTAATTTCTGGCGGGATTCCTACAAGTGTGATTAACTAATTTCATGCGGTAATTAGTAGTGTGTTAACTGTTAACTAATTTTTGAAGTACTATTTGGGGTTTTTGTTATACTTTGTTTATTTTTGATGATTTATACTTTCTAATTAAATAATTTTTAGACTTTGTTTATACTATAAAATTTAAAATACGTAATGCTTATGTTATGTGTAATATTCTCCTTAATAACTATTACTTTATTATTCCATATTTTAATTATGTAATTACTGTAATAATTAATATTATTTTATTAATCCTTTTATTTCTTTAAATAAATTAAATTTTTTCTTTTATTCTTAAATATCTAATACCTATATATAATCTTAAGTTATAATACTTAATGCTTATGTGTAATCCCCTCCTTAATCAACCCCTTTCCACCAATCAAGTTCTTTATTCCCTTTTGTAATTACATATTTCATGTAAGTATTATTATTTAAACAAATGAAATTACATATTTCATGTAATTAATATTATTTCATGTAATTATTCATTTTATTTCTTTAAACAAATGAAATTGTTTTCTTTTCTTCTTAACATATTTACTAACTGATTGGCTTAATTAAAAACATGGAATATAACTATTGGTTATGACACATCACATTTAAACAAAGTTACAATGATATTGATATTATTATTACTGAGTGATTGAAAATATCTATATTTATGTATTATACTTTACATGAGAATTCTCAACATATAATGAAATGATTATTTCCATATGTATAAACTATATATAGTCTTGCATAATATATATACCTAACTCATATAACTACTCCCTTCCAACTTCCAAGTGATAAAAAATCAAATAAACCCGGCCCAATTACGAACTCAGCCCGACCCAATTGCTCACCCTGGAGCTGCAACCTACTCCATGCTTCGTCGTGATGCAAATTGAAGATGCAAATTGAAAACTGTAATAGAGTAACCCTCTCCAAAAATTCTTCACTCCCTCTCAACGGCTTTCGACTGTGAAAAACAAATCATTCCCGTAGCAGTCGGGAAAAATCGGATTGCGTCTCTCCCAATTGAAAACTCCAACCGCTTTTCTGTATCCATAGGGTCGGGCCAGTCGTCTCGTCAGGGCTGCACCACCACGACTCAATCTCCAAATTGGTAAGTCGTTATGTCTGCAATCATTCCAATCTATTTGATTTTATGTTAATCAATAGTTGATTTCAGATATTGGGCTTATCAGGTGGGTAATGGGTGCTCGTGGGTAGGCTTAGGGTTTAAGTTTTTAGTACTGACAAAACTGAAACGAAACTTGTTGGCGTGCAAATCAGTTTATAATGGAGCCGGAATATCTCCAGTTGAATAATCTTACCGAAGAACACAAGGCCAGATGGTTGATGTTATCGAGAATGGATATTGTTCCCACTAGATTCTACGATGTTCCCGCACTTAGACGCCTAGGCATGTTCGACATTACGAAGATGATGCTTGAGCACGCAGGGCTGGCAGAATTTCTACATAAGAGTGCACCAACCTATAGAAGATATCTCCTGGAATTCCTCTCCACTGTATCTTCGCATAATGGCAACCGAATTTCATTTCACCTCAATGATGTCGAGCGGTCCCTGTCATACGATGAGTTGCGGGACATCTTTGGGGTTTCTCGTCAACCTACAAATGGGTGGAAAAAAATCGTCTAACAAGGTCAAAGAGGTTTGGACTGACATCACAGGTGCAAAGTTTGACGGTCACAGGGGGGAGACTAACTCCAGGCTTGGGCATCCGTGCTTGGTCTTGGCACACAAAGTGATGAGGATGGCTTTTGGTGGTCAGGCCGAGACTAGCAAGGTTGCTGCTGCGGATTTGGCATGGTTTCGGTGCTTCTTCCAAGACTGTAATGACGTGCCTGACTGGGCATCTATATTCGTTACATCTTGCATTCGAGATGCAACAAGCGAAAGCCCGAAGGGGAAGTTAGTATTGGGGGGTATGATCACACTGATCGCTAGGCATTGGGAACAAGAACCGCCAGAAGGGTTCGAGCCGCTACATGGCTCTCATCTGTACGATGAAAGGAGTCTGAACGCAGCCAATCTGTTGAGCAATCCACTGCACAAGTATTTGCATTGGAAACCAACTAGTGATTACCATGCAATATATTTGCCATGTCCCCTACCGTTTGGAACTAGAGCAGTGGATTTCCGTATGATTCGTGTTGAACACAATAGTACATTATGTCAAGATCAAGATGAAGGGGGTACACCAATGGACACGGACGACCTTCCTGCACAAGACAGGCCATACGATACGGGAGTGCCAATGAGTGCTGGTGGTTCTCCTCCTTGTCAACCAACTGGAGAGGATATGGAGTGTGACACAGGGGGGGGGTCCAACTAGTTCACCCGTGGAGGATGTGCAGATGGATACAGAATGTCCGAATCCTCCACGCTGTATTCCTTCATCGAATCCTTCGTTCGAGGGTCCGCTATTGCAGCATGGTGAATCAAGCTATTCTATTCGTTTTGAGAAACTGCAACAAGAGATGGTAAACCGACTATACGATGTGGATGCGACACTTCGGGAGATAGCCGACAATCAAAGATACATCTTCGATAGGCTCAACCACATATCCGACAGGCAAGATCGTTTGGCGGAAGATTTTGAGGAGATACGTGTCGGTCAGAACTTGCATCACAACAACCAGAAAGACGTGGAGATGACTTGCCGGGACGTCTCGGCAAGCCAACAATTGATGTTCGATACCATCCACCAAATCGCCTACAGACTAGAAGAAGTTGCGATTTGGATGCAAGAGATTGATGATGAGGTTGAGACTCTACGGGATCAACAAGAGTTGACTGTGTTATATGTTCAGGCAATGGACGATTATGCCTGCTGCAGCTACGAGGGTTATTGCACGCAGTTCGCACCCAAGCTACAAAAGCTCGATGACGTTGCCACGCGAAACCTAACCAGGGAAAGTTGTTTTAACGGTCGCCGAACTTTACGTAGGCAGACAACCTATTCACATCAAGGTCGCATGCGATGTCGGGATGGTGGTAGAGGTGGCTGTCGGTATGGAAATCGTGGACATGATAGTGATCGGTATGGTGGTCGTGATCGTGATCGTGAGCGTGATCGGTCTGTTGGTCGTGATCGGTATGATGGTCGTGGTGGGCATCATGGTCGATGAAACATATATATGTATTTTATGAACCTAATGTAATATGTTTGATACTCTGTTAAGTTGATTTCGATTTGTGTTTCCCAGTTTAAACAAAATGTGTAGTGTAAAAGCCCAATTCAGCATGTGGTCTACGACAAGTTATAGTACTTAAAGGGCCAATTTCTTTGTGAATTGATGCAGGCTGACCCATGTTTTGAGATTTAAACATTACACTAAGTGTTAACAAAGTATGTACTTTAAACACTAACAATGGTTTCATCTAATTTTATCAATGAAGATCGGTAACATATAATTATAATAATAAAAGTACTCCGTTGGAGTATATTATAGTATCAATTTTTAGGTAATTTTATTATTCTCTTATTTTTATCTTCGATCTAGATTTTAAACTTTTTTAATAAAATAATATAGAATCATAAAAAAGTCTAGAAATTTGAAAACTATCATTGGTGAATAACATGAAAACTAACCATGGATTCATCTAATTTTATCAATGAACATCGATAATATGTGACAAACATTTTGTCCGATCTCATCTAATTATTGAATACTCCAACGTTTATGTGTCCTATCATATAATATTTTTTTAAGATTTAAACATTTCAACATTAGTTTTAACTTAGTATGTACCTTAGAGACTAAGAATGGGTCATCTAATTTTATCAATGATGATCGATAATATGTGACCAACATCTTTTCCGATCTCAACTAATTATGGAATACAATACTTATATGGCCTAATATATGTATATATATATATATATATATATATATATATATATATATATATATATATATATATATCTATATCTATATATATATATATCGGAACATATAATATTTGTTTTGAGATTTAAACATTACACTAAATTTGAACAAAGTTAGTACTTTAGCCAATAACAATGGTTTCATCTAATTTTATCAACGATGATCGATAATATGTGATGAACATTTTTTCCGATCTCCACTAAATATTGAATACAACATTTATATGTACTAATATATATATATATATTAGTACATATATATATATCGGATCATATAATATTTATTCTGAGATTTAAACATTACACTAAGTTTTAACTTAGTGTGTACTTTAGACATTAATAAAGGTCCCAATACTATAAACTTCAAGTGATTGATGCTTTTCCTTAAGTAAACACAATTTTACTTTGCACATTTTGTTATTATTTCTTAAATGAATTTCATACTCAATTATTCGACATTTAGGGTGCCTATTACACATACAAACAAAATGTTGGGCAATAATTGCAATATATAGGGTGCTGAATTGAAAATAAAACGAAAACTATGGCGGTTATGTGAACTTAGTCACAAGACAAGCCCTCGTTAATTTATACTGTTATTGGTCCAATGTTGAGCACACTGATTGTCCTTTTCTACCATTGGATTTAAACAAATGAAGGGCCATGATTTAATCAGGCCGGATGAATTTGTAATGGCATAAATTTAATATCAATATAATTCATGCGGCTGAACGCTGCATCGTGCTTCTCAACGCTGCTTCAGTTCTCCCGCCAATCACAGCATGCCGCGTGTCATATTATTTCTTTTATATTTTCCAGCAGCGGGAAGGCTATATTTGTTTATAACATATAATTATAATAATAAAAGTACTCCGTTGGAGTATATTATAGTATCAATTTTTAGGTAATTTTATTAATCTCTTATTTTTATCTTCAATCTAGATTTTAAACTTTTTAATAAAATACTATAGAATTATTAAAAAATCTAGAAATGTGAAAACTATCATTGGTGAATAACATGAAAACTAACCATGGATTCATCTAATTTTATCAATAAAGATCGATAATATGTGGCAAACAGTTTGTCCGATCTCAACTAATTATTGAATACTCCAACGTTTATGTGTCCTATCATATAATATTTTTTTAAGATTTAAACATTTCAACATTAGTTTTAACTTAGTATGTACCTTAGAGACTAAGAATGGGTCATCTAATTTTATCAATGACGATCGATAACATGTGACCAATATCTTTTCCGATCTCAACTAATTATGGAATACAATATTTATATGGCTTAATATATATATATATATATATATATATATATATATATATATATATATATATATATATATATATCGGAACATATAATATTTGTTTTGAGATTTAAACATTACACTAAGTTTGAACAAAGTATGTACTTTAGCCAAATAACAATGGTTTCATCTAATTTTATCAATGAAGATCGATAATATGTGACAAACATTTTGTCCGATCTCAACTAATTATTGAATACTCCAACGTTTATGTGTCCTATCATATAATATTTTTTTTAAGATTTAAACATTTAAACATTAGTTTTAACTTAGTATGTACCTTAGAGACTAAGAATGGGTCATCTAATTTTATCAATGACGATCGATAACATGTGACCAACATCTTTTCCGATCTCAACTAATTATGGAATACAATATTTATATGGCCTAATATATATGTATATATATCGGAACATATAATATTTATTTTGATATTTAAACATTACACTAAGTTTGAACAAAGTATGCACTTTAGCCAATAACAATGGTTTCATCTAATTTTATCAACGATGATCGATAATATGTGATGAACATTTTTTCCGATCTCCACTAAATATTGAATACAACAATTATATGTACTAATTTATATATATATATATATATATATATATATATATTAGTACATATATATATATATCGGATCATATAATATTTATTCTGAGATTTAAACATTACACTAAGTTTTAATTTAGTGTGTACTTTAGATATTAATAAAGGTCCCAATACTATAAACTTCAAGTGATTGATGCTTTTCCTTAAGTTAACACAATTTTTACTTTGCACATGTTGTTATTATTTCTTAAATGAATTTCATACTCAATTATTCGACATTTAGGGTGCCTATTACACATACAAACAAAATGTTGGGCAATAATTGCAATATATAGGGTGCTGAATTGAAAATAAAACGAAAACTATGGCGGTTATGTGAAATTAGTCACAAGACAAGCCCTCGTTAATTGTTACTGTTATTGGTCCAATGTTGAGCACACGGATTGTCCTTTTCTACCATTGGATTTAAACAAATGAAGGGCCGTGATTTAATCAGGCCGGATGAATTTGTAATGGCATAAATTTAATATCAATATAATACATGCGGCTGAACGCTGCATCGTGCTTCTCAACGCTGCATTAGTTCTCCCGCCAATCACAGCATGCCGCGTGTCATATTCTTTCTTTTATATTTTCCAGCAGCGGGAATGCTATATTTGTTTATAACATATAATTATAATAATAAAAGTACTCCGTTGGATTATATTATAGTATCAATTTTTAGGTAATTTTATTATTCTCTTATTTTTATCTTCAATCTAGATTTTAAACTTTTTAATACAATAATATAGAATTATTAAAAAATCTAGAAATGTGAAAACTATCATTGGTGAATAACATGAAAACTAACCATGGATTCATCTAATTTTATCAATAAAGATCGATAATATGTGGCAAACATTTTGTCCGATCTCAACTAATTATTGAATACTCCAACGTTTATGTGTCCTATCATATAATATTTTTTTAAGATGTAAACATTTCAACATTAGTTTTAACTTAGTATGTACCTTAGAGACTAAGAATGGGTCATCTAATTTTATCAATGACGATCGATAACATGTGACCAACATCTTTTCCGATCTCAACTAATTATGGAATACAATATTTATACAAGATAGTATAGATATAGTATATATGTATTGGGCTATGATTCGATCCTAGAGTCCCGATCTCATTAACACTCATGTTAATACAAGATAGTTGTAACGACCCAAATATAAATATTCGGGTTACGTTTCGAAGGATTGGATACCTTCGTTCGGATCTTGCAATTCGTGTACGGGTTGAGTGTGAAATCAAAGTTTTAGTGATCAAAGAAGGGATTTCGTACCCTAAATTCGCGATAGGGCCGTTAGGTCCCCCGATCCTGTCCTACTTGCCCAAGTCGCTCAAAACGTTTTAAGTTCGAAAGCATAAAGAAGGCAATATCATAGTACAAGTTGCCACGGCATGGCCGGATCAAAACCAAATACGAGGAAATAAGTAGCAAAGTGTGGAGTTCCAAGTCGGTCTTTCTCTCTCTCTCACTGCGCCATGAGATATCCCCCGTCACATCAGCACATGATCAAGTAAGGGTACGGGTACCTGAAACTAACCACGAAGTCAAGGTCGAGCCACTCATGCGGGCCCTGAAGACCTCGCTGAGGACATATAATATGCCTATACCTAATTAAAGGATGCTCTAATGCAGTGCGGAATATTAAACACTCAAGCATGCTAGCAGTTTATATATATATGCAGAAAGCGATTAAATGGGATCCCGCATAGAATGCCAAGTGGCATGTCCCTCTCCTACTCCCGCACCCATGCTCGTTAGTGCAGGAACCGACCGCGTTTTATACTCCCGCACCCATGCTCGTTAGTGCGGGAACCGGTCGCGTTCAATATCATAACATCATCAATCGTATCAATAGTCATGCTCGTCAATTTAATAGTCTGACTCAATGAGGACTAAGCCCGATGGGACTGGACCGTCCTATGACCCTAGCAAATGACTCTAGGACTCACAATTTAATGGCCGTTCTACCACACACAAGGAGAATACGGATGCTCGATTAATTGTGCAACCTAAGCATGATACTACATGATTATGCGGGATGCAACACCTACACACTATATGACACATCAGGCATGAGGTTCTAACTTGAGTAAGCCCCGGAGGACTTACCTGGAGTAGCAGATCAGCAAGAGGATAAGCAAGCAGGTCACAGAGCACCTAGCAATTATAAATGATCATTTATAAGGGTACTGCACAGAACGAGATCCATTTACCACTACACATAATTATCCATCAATTATTAGTCATAAAACCATCATCATTATCTCGACTATCTCATATCGCCATATATCATCTTATTCTCATATCATATTATTTCAAGTCATCATATCTCTTCATCTCATAATCTCAAGCTATCTCATAACATCATCACTTAATAACTCATATATCAGCACATCATGTTTTATAATCATCAACTCAAGATTTCAAATATCACTCATGCTAGAAACTCATATCCATATCATATTCACATAAATTCACAAGTACGACTCTTCAACAATTTACCAAGTTAAGTCCAAATAAGTCGATTCCAAGGTTAGTCAAAGCCATTTAAATCCAAAGGAAGTCAACTTGATAATCAATCAATTCTTCTACAATCATACTTAACCAAAGTCCAATATTGAAGCATTTAAACCTTTAAACCGACCTCACCAAGTTATACTATTAAAATAATCCGGCATAAGTTAGTTTATTTCTGAAATCTTTGCTCTAATATTTTTAGATAAATTCCGACACTTTAGAGTCAATTCAAATAATGTATATTAGCCCTTTTTAAACCGCCAGATAAGCACACGAGCACTTAAATACTTTAACACATAAGAAAATGGTCAATGAATAAATATTTGAAAAATACTTAATTAAATAGTAATTAAATCAGAAATAATTAATTAAATCAGAATAAATTAAATAAAAATTAAATAAATGAATAAACAAACAAAACACAAACCCGGACCCAAACCCTTTAAACCCAAACCGGACCCCTTCATTTTAAACCCGAAATAAACAAACCCAATTAAACCCATTACCCATTTATGAAAATAAAAACCCAGCCCAAATCCATTTGAGTTTTCTACAATTTAAAACAGGCCCAATCACTTCAAAATTTCTGGCCCCAAAAGCCCAGCCCAACCTCTCTCCCTTCTATCAGATTTTTTTTCGAAATAAATAAATAAAACAAAAGAAAAGGTGGGCCCCACTCCTCATCTCCTTCCTTCGGAACTCCCGCTCCCGCTGCGCTCCGATAGCACTCGCCCGCAGCCTCACCTGACCCCTCCCTCGTCACCGCCTGGTTCATCACCCTTGGTTCGCCCAACCTCCCTTCTCTACCTCTCACTCGCCCAGCTCCCGTACTCTACTCGACCTCACAAGTCACCGCCCTCACCCTCTCGCTCTCACTCACCGGTACTCTCTCTCTTGACTTCATTCTCCCACTCTCGGAGACCCCGGACAAAACGAAAACGACCTCATAAAGACTTGCAAAAGGAAGTGGAAGGGGAGAGGGCTCACTGAGGGTCGGGGCAGCTTCATCGACTCGTCGAGGCTTGTTTGTAGCTTGCCGGAGTTGCATATATTGGAGGCTCAGTAGGACTGTCTGTGGCTTCTTCCGGGCGACGTCGGGGCTTGTCCAAGCTCGTTCCTCTTCGATCCGGGAAGCACAGCCGCGTCGCTCCTACCTCGGAGGTGTTGGTGGCGTCGAGCGGCATCGGAGGTGCGTGGTTTGTGGGTGTTTATTAAAGGCAAAGAGGGGCTGCTTGGGGAAGAGAATGGGGCTCGGCTGGCTCCTTGAAGGTGCTGAGGGCGGGCATAGGTGTGTAGGAGGTGGTGGTGATGTTTTTAGGGGAATGGTGGGGGCTGATGGAACAAATGCAGGAGGAGGATGAAATATAAAACAAAGGAAGGGGATGGTTACAGAATAGGGGGGGTTTAGGTGTGCAGCAGGGCTAGGTCGGTGGTGGGTGGCTAGGATTGGATGGAAAAGGTAATTAATGTGAGAGAGAGGGAGTCAACTCTAATACCCGGAGATAAATCCCGATACCCGTTTTTTCGTCTTTGTCCCGACTCGATAAAATAAATTTAAAATAAACATTTGAATCTGAATTAAATAACAAGATTCGAAAATATTTTCAAGCCTCGGAATAGTAAAGCGGAATAAATTCATTTTCAAATCGAATAACAAGTTTGTGTCGGAATTCCTCTTGAAAGATTTAAATAAAATCGTTCGCACGAGGACGGGAATTTTTAAATAAATTTTTTTTTGGATTATAGAAATAAAATAAAATCTTAAATCGGAATTCAAATCCATGATTATAAAAATAATATTTAAAATTCTCGATCTTTACATCATCCACCTCTAAAAACAAGTCTCGTCCCCGAGACTAAAATCTCTCTTTTTAAAAAAAAAACACCAACAAAGCCTTTAAAATCCAAGTCATTTCTTCCCATGTCTAATAATCATGTTTCAAGAAATTAAGAGGTGGCAACATCCACCTCTAAGGGCTAATCCCTTATTTGCTTTCTAGGTTCATTTCCCCGAATCAGTTTCAATCAATCAATCACAAGATATTATCAAAATTAACGTTAATCATCTCGAAATATCATGTATCAACATACCAAAGTCAGTCCATCAAGATTCACCATACCATTAATCACAACAAGAGTAACAACCTACCCGATCATAACTAACGTAACCAATTATCATTTGTCGGAATATTAACAAAGTAGTATTCGTCATAACAGGAATGTCATTTTATCGAAAGGGCAACATATCAACACATCAAATCTCACCTTCAGCATATTATAAAATCAGAGAAGCTCGTACATTGTTACTAATAAGAAGAGGACACAACCATCATACTCACACATCGTCATCAAGCTCCCGAGGCTAAGGTTAAGTCTAATTTAGATCCACCAACTCAATTCAGGGTAAAATCTCCAAATACAACCATATCTCGCTTCTCTTAAACCTGAACCCATGGATGTTCTCTTCAATTCTATGCACACAAATCAAATGATCAAGCCTATCCCAAATTTATCCAAAATATTCCTCAAGCTCAGATCAACGAGCTTTCTAAGAATCAATCCCTTGCGATATCAAGCTCACAATCCCGACTTCCTACCTAACCAATCAAAGCCCATATATCTGAACTCATAGCTCTCCAAGTAATCATAAACCAAGCCAAATATTCCAAACTGTCATCAAAACCTCTATCAAGTGCATGATTAATTCAAGCGTTTCGTACCGAGTTCACACAGTCCTCCTATGTCCCAAGTATCCCTCCGATCCTTGTCTCTACAAGTTCTCGAATCGCTCCAATACTCTTATCCTACTTTCCATACGAATAAGCACACTCATTTCTAATCCACCTCTAAAGAAGAACTCCTATTGCCATCCTTACATAATTACCTTCTCACATTCCGCATCCTCGACATGCCGCAAGTAAAGGTTCATTTCTTAAGATACTCACATACCTAAAATGAGACAAGCACCTTACTCACCTAGGTTGGAAGGTCCCATCACTACCCTATCATTACCAACTGTCCTCACTCGTCGGATTCTCCGTCAAAGCCAACTAGAAATAATCCGTAACATGACCCATCTAGTCTCCTCAATTGCACCTATACCCAAGTGGTCAACAACATACCTCACCCATTTAACTCATCTGAATATCTCCAAACCGAATCGCATCTCTACATTTCCCAAAAGGTCATAGAAATATCACCCATTCACAGTACCAATCTATCGTCCAGAGTCTCACTATAGCCTCAATCAATCACGAGCTCTCATAGCCCCTTATACTAGCTTCTTATTGTCGCACGTTCCCAATTCACCTTAGACTACAATCCTCAAACAACGGCACCTTACCTTTTCAATGACCGCTATCACCATCCAGTTTCCCAAAAATTTACATGTCATCCTCATCCGAAATTACCCAAGGCAGCATAATTCACTTGAATCCCCCTACTTCCACAACCATTAGTATTCCCATATTCGAATTTACCTAAGAATTTTAATTCACCCGCATTTCCATATCCTCCACCTAGACTAGTAACAATATTCATCATTTAGAATCTTCTCATCTCTAAGCCCAATCAATCAAACTCATGATCATCCTTAACGACACCTTTTCTTTGCTATAGGTCTCTCCTCAAATCTCATTTTTCTTTACCTAGCACCTCAACGTTCAAGTCACTGTCACACATACCAACTATGATTTATTCCTATTCAAAAAAATTCTCCAATCCAGCCTAAAGTGTTCCTCCAATTACGATTATAGCAAGTATCCCGAATTCCCAAGAGTAAACCTCAATATCGATCTCACATCCTTCCCCTTATCATATAAACAACTCGAATCCCAAGATTCACAAGTTCCCAAGCAGTGGTAGTCACTTAAACCTTAACGATATCCATAATTCATTCCTTACCAAGGTGTTTCCTACTCACAGTACGAGTTACCTAAGTCCCAAGATCTACAATTCCTCAAGCCATCCTAGTCACCCAAGCATTAAGCTTCATCCACAATTCGCTCATAACAACAACATTTTTGCCTATAACACGAACAACCTATCTATAATCGTATCTTTCCTACCAGAATTATCATGTCTAGTCCGCTCGTACCTTCCTCATTCCTACCGAACGGATTCACTCTAACCTTCATCAAAAATTGCTCACCTATACTACAACCTCATTCCCGCAATCTCGCCATTCTCATCCTAAGCCCCACCTAAGGCTTACCTAGAAGGCTCATCTGAAAATTTCTAACCACCATCTCCTACCAGTCCTAGCACTTTCTCGGTCCTACCTAAGCCAATGCCTCCTTTTTATGACTCTATCTCACACTATCATCGAACAAAACTTATGACTTACATCCCTCTTATCTCTCTTCATCTATCCTACGAAAGAGCCTCAAACCACACGATAGATAAAAGGGGAACATCACACATAAGCCCTAGGTCATACTAGTCCGCACACCATTATAGGCAATAGACAACCAAGCAATACTCACCAAACTCAGAGTGTCAACATGTCAAAACTCGTTATCATATCAACTATAAACCTATTGCACACCGTCATTCCTAATTGACATAGAAAGAATCAAGTAACTCGTTTGGAGATCGCCCCTTCTGAAGTCATATTCATGGATCACAACCAACGACTACAGTCTATAAAACGTGTTATGCTCGTCCCCTAATGTCGCCGATGACGTCTGTTCTAGGACCTGTGGGCTACGGCCCCCCCTACGCTTCCGCTGCGCCGCTCTAGTGTTATCTAGTTGACCGTCCTCCTTTCCATGCTGGTGTTCGACCGAGGTAACGCAGGGATTCTAAGCTAACAGAGATAGAGGAGAGATAAAGACGAACAACCTGAATTTCCTATGAATTCAAATACAAACCAAGACCAACGAGACTAAAGATAAACTCCTAACCCGAGAATAACAACGATGCCCTATGGAAATCTTACAAGGTTATAATCGCAGCAAGCGAGACACACATCAACATAAGGTATACGAGTTGATTCAATTAACACTAGCATGTACCTATCTCAACGCATAACAATAACATATTTTTCGTGACAAGAAACCATGTAAGAGTGGTATGGAAAGCAATCACCTCTTATGACAACGACATTCTCCTAATGGAACAAGTACGACACGCAATCACATGCTGAGTTGTATTTTGGAGGCATATGTCCTACATGACACTAGTAACTCATTGCAAGGCATAATCACAATCATGGGTGATCTGAATAAGTTTAATATAACATTCATATGTCATGCATACACGAAACCAGAACATATCGTGGTGTGTGATCATGCAAGGTGTCAGACCAGTTGTTCATGAAAGCATGCTAGCATATCGATTTTCGAGTGGAACATTAATCTAATCAAGATAAGTAAATCATATCATGAAGATATAAAGAAGGAATGACCACACTATCAAAAACCTATTTAGGGAGAGAGAAAACAATAATGCGGGCAAAGCACGAAATTATACAAGTCACGATCAAGGGTCATACATGATACTAATCGCTCGACATAATGTACGATACATATATACATTGAATCAGTTAATACAACAATATGCAAAGATTTGATTAACTCATATTACAATGATATAGAAGCATGGAAGAAGTGTAATAATGCATAATACGAACCCCAAATAATGTGGCAATATAAATAAATACAGGGAAATGTATTCAAATCATTAGATATCTGAATAAGACATGCATTTATCATGATACAACATCAAATAATGTGACCACATATGAGACTACTATTATAACCTAGCAAAATATCCAAGGGCATCAGAGATGAGGAAAACGGATTGAAAGGAATACACTCCCTGACAATTGTCAACCTTAGAAATTTGTCGAACAGAAGGCAAAATGAAAAGAAGATGACATAGATAGTTGAATAATGGAGAAGATTGCTTTACGAGTACTGAAATTCCGACTACAGGACTCTCCCGCTATCCTATTCTCACAGAAGTTCAACTCATAGCCATCATAGGGTAAACAGATTAACAGAATTCTTGCTCAAGGAAGGCAACACTCTGCACAGAATCAATCAGTAATAATAATCTGATCCTCTTCGAGGAGGATCGCCCTGAGGCCCAATTTATATAAAATCACAGAATCTATCTAGAAGCTGTCCTTCGAGGGGCAACTGACCAGAGGGGCAACTATCCTCTCGGCCTCTATATTCTAACCCCGCGACTCCAACCACCACGGTGCAAACTCCTTGGAGTCTTCTAGGCCCTCTGTAAAGTATAAAGCTAAGTTTTGTCTACCCTTTCCCAAGTCTAAATCCAATAGGGATGGTCTATCGCCTTTCTAGCCACTCGGTTTCCCTTTATCCAATTTTCCTTACTTTAAGTCAAGTTTATTAAGCTATGTTCATTAATTTATCCATATTAAATTCATTTTGCCCTTTAAAACTCTTAGAAATAAAAAAAAACATTGGGCAATTTTCAAAATCATACTTCAACCCATTTGTACTCGAATCGCGCAACCTGGCTCTGATACCACCTTTGTAACGGCCCAAATATAAATATTCGGGTTACGTTTCGAAGGATTGGATACCTTCGTTCGGATCTTGCAATTCGAGTACGGGTTGAGTGTGAAAACAAAGTTTTAGTGATCAAAGAAGGGATTTCGTACCCTAAATTCGCGATAGGGCCGTTAGGTCCCCCGATCCTGTCCTACTTGCCCAAGTCGCTCAAAACGTTTTAAGTTCGAAAGCATAAAGAAGGCAATATCATAGTAAAAGTTGCCACGGCATGGCCGGATCAAAACCAAATACGAGGAAATAAGTAGCAAAGTGTGGAGTTCCAAGTCGGTCTTTCTCTCTCTCTCACTGCACCATGAGATATCCCCCGTCACATCAGCACATGATCAAGTAAGGGTACGGGTACCTGAAACTAACCACGAAGTCAAGGTCGAGCCACTCATGCGGGCCCTGAAAACCTCGCTGAGGACATATAATATGCCTATACCTAATTAAAGGATGCTCTAATGCAGTGCGGAATATTAAACACTCAAGCATGCTAGCAGTTTATATATATATGCAGAAAGCGATTAAATGGGATCCCGCATAGAATGCCAAGTGGCATGTCCCTCTCCTACTCCCGCACCCATGCTCGTTAGTGCAGGAACCGACCGCGTTTTATACTCCCGCACCCATGCTCGTTAGTGCGGGAACCGGTCGCGTTCAATATCATAACATCATCAATCGTATCAATAGTCATGCTCGTCAATTTAATAGTCTGACTCAATGAGGACTAAGCCCGATGGGACTGGACCGTCCTATGACCCTAGCAAATGACTCTAGGACTCACAATTTAACGGCCGTTCTATCATACACAAGGAGAATACAGATGCTCGATTAATTGTGCAACCTAAGCATGATACTACATGATTATGCGGGATGCAACACCTACACACTATATGACACATCAGGCATGAGGTTCTAACTTGAGTAAGCCCCGGAGGACTTACCTGGAGTAGCAGATCAGCAAGAGGATAAGCAAGCAGGTCACAGAGCACCTAGCAATTATAAATGATCATTTATAAGGGTACTGCACAGAACGGGATCCATTTACCACTACACATAATTATCCATCAATTATTAGTCATAAAACCATCATCATTATCTCGACTATCTCATATCGCCATATATCATCTTATTCTCATATCATATTATTTCAAGTCATCATATCTCTTCATCTCATAATCTCAAGCTATCTCATAACATCATCACTTAATAACTCATATATCAGCACATCATGTTTTATAATCATCAACTCAAGATTTCAAATATCACTCATGCTAGAAACTCATATCCATATCATATTCACATAAATTCACAAGTACGACTCTTCAACAATTTACCAAGTTAAGTCCAAATAAGTCGATTCCAAGGTTAGTCAAAGCCATTTAAATCCAAAGGAAGTCAACTTGATAATCAATCAATTCTTCTACAATCATACTTAACCAAAGTCCAATATTGAAGCATTTAAACCTTTAAACCGACCTCACCAAGTTATACTATTAAAATAATCCGGCATAAGTTAGTTTATTTCTGAAATCTTTGCTCTAATATTTTTAGATAAATTCCGACACTTTAGAGTCAATTCAAATAATGTATATTAGCCCTTTTTAAACCGCCAGATAAGCACACGAGCACTTAAATACTTTAACACATAAGAAAATGGTCAATGAATAAATATTTGAAAAATACTTAATTAAATAGTAATTAAATCAGAAATAATTAATTAAATCAGAATAAATTAAATAAAAATTAAATAAATGAATAAACAAACAAAACACAAACCCGGACCCAAACCCTTTAAACCCAAACCGGACCCCTTCATTTTAAACCCGAAATAAACAAACCCAATTAAACCCATTACCCATTTATGAAAATAAAAACCCAGCCCAAACCCATTTGAGTTTTCTACAATTTAAAACAGGCCCAATCACTTCAAAATTTCTGGCCCCAAAAGCCCAGCCCAACCTCTCTCCCTTCTATCAGATTTTTTTTCGAAATAAATAAATAAAACAAAAGAAAAGGTGGGCCCCACTCCTCATCTCCTTCCTCCGGAACTCCCGCTCCCGCTGCGCTCCGATAGCACTCGCCCGCAGCCTCACCCGACCCCTCCCTCGTCACCGCCTGGTTCATCACCCTTGGTTCGCCCAACCTCCCTTCTCTACCTCTCACTCGCCCAGCTCCCGTACTCTACTCGACCTCACAAGTCACCGCCCTCACCCTCTCGCTCTCACTCACCGGTACTCTCTCTCTTGACTTCATTCTCCCACTCTCGGAGACCCCGAACAAAACGAAAACGACCTCATAAAGACTTGCAAAAGGAAGTGGAAGGGGAGAGGGCTCACTGAGGGTCGGGGCAGCTTCATCGACTCGTCGAGGCTTGTTTGTAGCTTGCCGGAGTTGCATATATTGGAGGCTCAGTAGGACTGTCTGTGGCTTCTTCCGGGCGACGTCGGGGCTTGTCCAAGCTCGTTCCTCTTCGATCCGGCAAGCACAGCCGCGTCGCTCCTACCTCGGAGGTGTTGGTGGCGTCGAGCGGCATCGGAGGTGCGTGGTTTGTGGGTGTTTATTAAAGGCAAAGAGGGGCTGCTCGGGGAAGAGAATGGGGCTCGGCTGGCTCCTTGAAGGTGCTGAGGGCGGGCATAGGTGTGTAGGAGGTGGTGGTGATGTTTTTATGGGAATGGTGGGGGCTGATGGAACAAATGCAGGAGGAGGATGAAATATAAAACAAAGGAAGGGGATGGTTACAGAATAGGGGGGGTTTAGGTGTGCAGCAGGGCTAGGTCGGTGGTGGGTGGCTAGGATTGGATGGAAAAGGTAATTAATGTGAGAGAGAGGGAGTCAACTCTAATACCCGGAGATAAATCCCGATACCCGTTTTTTCGTCTTTGTCCCGACTCGATAAAATAAATTTAAAATAAACATTTGAATCTGAATTAAATAACAAGATCCGAAAATATTTTCAAGCCTCGGAATAGTAAAGCGGAATAAATTCATTTTCAAATCGAATAACAAGTTTGTGTCGGAATTCCTCTTGAAAGATTTAAATAAAATCGTTCGCACGAGGACGGGAATTTTTAAATAAATTTTTTTTTTGGATTATAGAAATAAAATAAAATCTTAAATCGGAATTCAAATCCATGATTATAAAAATAATATTTAAAATTCTCGATCTTTACATCATCCACCTCTAAAAACAAGTCTCGTCCCCGAGACTAAAATCTCTCTTTTAAAAAAAAAACACCAACAAAGCCTTTCAAAATCCAAGTCATTTCTTCCCATGTCTAATAATCATGTTTCAAGAAATCAAGAGGTGGCAACATCCACCTCTAAGGGCTAATCCCTTATTTGCTTTCTAGGTTCATTTCCCCGAATCAGTTTCAATCAATCAATCACAAGATATTATCAAAATTAACGTTAATCATCTCGAAATATCATGTATCAACATACCAAAGTCAGTCCATCAAGATTCACCATACCATTAATCACAACAAGAGTAACAACCTACCCGATCATAACTAACGTAACCAATTATCATTTGTCGGAATATTAACAAAGTAGTATTCGTCATAACAGGAATGTCATTTTATCGAAAGGGCAACATATCAACACATCAAATCTCACCTTCAGCATATTATAAAATCAGAGAAGCTCGTACATTGTTACTAATAAGAAGAGGACACAACCATCATACTCACACATCGTCATCAAGCTCCCGAGGCTAAGGTTAAGTCTAATTTAGATCCACCAACTCAATTCAGGGTAAAATCTCCAAATACAACCATATCTCGCTTCTCTTAAACCTGAACCCATGGATGTTCTCTTCAATTCTATGCACACAAATCAAATGATCAAGCCTATCCCAAATTTATCCAAAATATTCCTCAAGCTCAGATCAACGAGCTTTCTAAGAATCAATCCCTTGCGATATCAAGCTCACAATCCCGACTTCCTACCTAACCAATCAAAGCCCATATATCTGAACTCATAGCTCTCCAAGTAATCATAAACCAAGCCAAATATTCCAAACTGTCATCAAAACCTCTATCAAGTGCATGATTAATTCAAGCGTTTCGTACCGAGTTCACACAGTCCTCCTATGTCCCAAGTATCCCTCCGATCCTTGTCTCTACAAGTTCTCGAATCGCTCCAATACTCTTATCCTACTTTCCATACGAATAAGCACACTCATTTCTAATCCACCTCTAAAGAAGAACTCCTATTGCCATCCTTACATAATTACCTTCTCACATTCCGCATCCTCGACATGCCGCAAGTAAAGGTTCATTTCTTAAGATACTCACATACCTAAAATGAGACAAGCACCTTACTCACCTAGGTTGGAAGGTCCCATCACTACCCTATCATTGGTTTATAATTAGGCAAAATTGACCGTTGGATGACAATATTGACCGTTGGATTAAACAACATCTACCGATCTACGGTCAATATAATTAGGCAAAATTGTATTTTTTTTTAATTTGAGCAAATTCACCCTATTAAACAAGAAGCTTGCAGCGATTCACAAAATATTGACCGTTGGGGTTGCTTCATCTCCTATCCGCCATCATCGTCGCCGGCGAACTCCACAGCAGACTACATAGCCTCACCGTCGTCGGCTGCCACACAGGCACACCTCTTCAGCGCTTCTTCTCCAGGTTACAAGTTCTGCGTTTGAACTTCTAATTTGTTTTTAATTTCAGTTTCTTGAGTTGAGAACCAGTTTAGATTAGTAGAATCATATTAAGTTTGGGTTATATTTCAAGTTTACGATTTGTAAATTTAGTGATTTGGGAATATATTGGCAATTGGATTGATAGAGGATTTGGGGACATATTGTTTTGGGTTACATTTCTTGAGATCCAGTTTATATTAGAATTCTTTGGTTATAACACAAACTGTATAATGTTTTATTAGGATTATTTAAATTGTTTGATTCGTAATCGACATACTTTTTTTATCTTTTGCTGCACTACAACAGTTTTGATATGGCAGCACCAGACCAACCAATCAACATAGATTCTGAATCTGATGGCTTGGAGTCAGACAGCTCCGAGGAAATTGATATCGAAGTTCCTGAAGGTGAGTGATGCGTTGGTTACAGTTGGTTCATATGCACTTTCAATACCAAATTAGAGTATTGATCAAAATTTTTGGAATTCTTTATCTGTTGCAGAATTCCAAGAATGGTATTTAGTTGATGGATCATGGATAGAAGTGATGGGTGCGGAGAAAGACTTTTTGGGATCCTACTACCCTGGCTATATCGTCGAGAGGTACTGGCAGACGCACTATTTGGTTGAGTATGATTTTCTATTCAAGGAAGAGGACAGCAACGAACCTCTCAGAGAAGTTGTTCCAGGCTGCGTACTGCGTCCTTGTAACGGCCCGGATATAAATATCCGGAATACGTTTTGAAGGTCGGATACCTTCGTTCGGATGTTGCAATTCAGGTACGGGTCGAGGTTTCAAACCTCTAATCAGTCTAAATCTCAGAAATACAATTAAAACGAAAGTGAAGCGGAAATATGATTTAAATACAAATGCCACGGCAGAGCCGGGTCAAAACCAAACCAAAGTGGGTGATTGTCATTTGTCAAGTTAGAATATATTAGCCGGATTCTTCGATTCGCCAAAAGATTTCCCCGTCACAGAAGCATGGAGCAACAAGAGCGGTACCTAACACTATCCACGAAGTCAGGCCTGGTGATCGCCTGCGGGTCCTCTGACCGCGCTGAGGCCACATAACATGCCTATGCCTAAATAAAAGATGACTAATGCGGTACAAGATTTAAATCACACTATCATGCCCCTAGTATATATACAATATGCAGAAAGAACTGTAAAGGGCCCCAGACAATGCCAAGTGGCATATCCCTCTCCTACCTCTGCACCCCTTCCCGTTAGTGCAGAGACTGGCCAGTTCGGGCTATAGCATAGCACTCTCTTCGTGGTGGTGCACTCACCACGGTATCATCATATCATATCATATCTCATCATCATATCATATCTCATCATCATGTCATATCTCATCATCATATCATAAAATAAATAAAACATGCCCGATGGTGCTGGGCTAATCGTATCATATCAAATCATCTCATCTCTTGCCCGATGGTGCTGGGCTATCATATCATGCTCATATCGACTCGATAGACTTAGGGCACCCGATGGGGCTGGGCTACCCTATGACCCTAGCAAAGACTCTAGGACTATCACAGATAACGACCGTTCTGTATTCAAACACACAAAGTAAACACATGCTCAGTTCAATGCAATCCTAACATGATACTACATGGCATGCTTTAATATGCAACAAAACTACACATTACATGACACATCAGGCAGGAGGTCCAGGTTACTGAGTAAGTCCCGTAGGATACTTACCTGTTGATGCAGAACAGCAAGATAATACAAGCAAGGGCCCAAATGCAAGTCCAAAGCAATCTAAAAGCAATACACACCTATCATCAAGTCATTTCCATAATCTACCAGATCAACATTCATACTCACGAACCCAAGTTCTCAACATCCTCAAACCCGACCGATAGTAAAACCGTTTTCCCAAAATCTTCCCGATACGATCAAATCGACTAAAATCATTCTTCAATTAAACTCATTGATAAAGTCTTACCAACCATAATTTCAAACTCATAAATCTCAATTAAGTCAACTCATATTCAAAATGCTTTCTCAAATTACACTTGGCCAAATTCCGACATTAAACATTTAAGCCTTAAAGTCAATTTCCAAAAATCGTGTTATAAAATAATTCCGGCATGTTTCTTATTTCAAAGCATTATATAAATTCCAATATTAAATCATCAAAATAATTCTAAGCTCACAAATAATACTTATAAATAAAAGCCGACAATTTACTTTAAAATCCTAGCTCACATAGTTAAATCCTCTTAAAATGCATCAATTAAATAATCCAATAAATATTATTTTAAACATTAACCAATATAAAATGATTAATTTTTCCAGAATTTATAATTATAATAAATCCCCAAAATAATATTAATATTCAAATAATTTAACACTTACTATTATAAAATCTCAAAACAATAACCATACATGTATTTATAACCCAATATCAAATAAATATTACTTTTAAACCATTATAGTATATTTGGAATATATTTTTCAGAAATTATATATATATATTGAGAAAACAGAATAACATATGATAATAATACTACTAGTAATAATAACTAACAATTAAATACTACACATATAATATAAGTATATACATAGATGTAACATATATAAGTAAAGCAAAATAACCCAGCCCAAAATCATATAATCCGGAAGAAGAACCCGAAACCAAGCCCAGACCCGCCTGCCCTTGACTAATCCGGACAGCCCGGCCCACAACCCATCTCGGATCCAAAACCTCGGCCCAATCTGAACCCAGCAAGGAAAGGAAAGAAAGGAAAAAAAAGAGGGCCCACGGGGCTGACTCGGCGCCAGGTGGAAGGGCGGGGCCCCCTTTCCTCTTCTTCCTCTTCATCTGTCGACGAAAACAGAGGAAGGGACATGGTGCGACGCTCGAAACCGGAAAGAAGAGGAAAGGAAGAGAGGCTCGCCGGAGCTCTCTCCTTCACCTGCCCCGACCCCTCTCGTCCTCACGATACCCCTCCCGACACCAAGGACCAGAACCGAACAAGAAAGGAAGGAAAGAGTGCTCACCTAGGCGCGATTTCGACTTCGCTGGAGATGGTCATCGAGAGTCCTTCTTCGCCGGAGGCGGGACAGCGCGGGCTCGGCCTAGATCGGGGATAATGGGTCAAAGGGAGGAACTTTACAAGGATTTGGGTCGACAAAAAGGAAACGCTTACCGGAAGTTGGACCGAAGGCAGGGGAAGGAGGAGAAGAGTTTGGCGTCGGCGATGCTGGCTCTGGGTGTAAAGGCTCGGATTTTGAATCCTAATTTTTCAGAAAAAGAAAATTTAAAATCTAAGTAAATCGGATTTAAAGACCGTTTAACAGATTCCGACTTGAATTTAAATATTTGACGAACGATTCCGTCTTTTCGCCTCAGAAATTTAAAATAAATTCGGATGATGTTATCCTTTTAAGTTTTAAAAATCTAATTGATCGAGGAAGCGAGAATCGGGGATACTAATATTCGGGAACTAATTTCGGGAATCGAAATTCGCGTATTCGGGATTTATTTCCGGGTATTTGTTTAACCGGATTTTCACGCAATCCTTACCTGCTCCCCTGCCATCACCATCTCCGACATCACCCGTCAACATCCCCATCTCCTCACATCGTCACCATCACCTTCCCGCTCTCTTTATATTATCACCATCACCATCCACACCGTCACCACCATCCCGTCCCTCCTCGAGAGCACATCAGCGGCCCTATGGCACCCCTTCGGAGCCACCTCCAGTAGCAGCGGAGCCACCAGGAGCAACCACACGAGCCACCGCAGCTCCGACGGCCTCCCTCTTCCCCTGTTTCCACAACCAAGGTCGCCGCCCGAGTCGATCGCGAACCAAACTTTCGGTGAGTCATTCTCCTTCGATTTTGATCCAAACCACCCTCGGACTTCACCATCACGCTCACCAATATGCGGTGCAGGTCCGACAAGCCATCGTGAGCCACCGAAGAGGCCCAGAACTCCGATCGAGAGCTCCGAAGTCGCGAAAAATCCATCTCGGTGAGCTCTGAATTTATCCTCGTTTCGATTCGTTTCTGAGTCTTTTGCGATGCTTAGACTAGTCGAGAGTGTGCGTGAGCTGAGTGCGGGATGATCGGGTGAGGTCGAGAGCTCCGACGATCGTCGGAGCTCGGTCGGCGTGAGCGAGTCCGGGAGTGCGAGTTGCGGTCAGGGAGGTGAGTCCGAGTGAAGCCAAGCTAGCCGGGAGGAGCTCAGGAGCTCGGGCGCTCGACGTTGATCACCATGGCGAGCCGGCGGGAGCTTCTCCATTTGAATCGGGAGGAAGGAGGAAGGGGATGACCCCATGGGGCCCCACCTTTATATATATATATATATATTATTTGTTTTAACATTTAACCGGTTAGGAGTATATATAATTACGGGTTTGGTTCGGTTCGGTTCGGTTTGGATTTATCCGTTTATTTATTAATTATTTAAAGATATATAAAATATTAGAAAATATTATTTGAGACTTTAAAATATAAATTATTATTTCGGGAGATTTATAAAGGATTGGTTTATTAAATAAAAATGGGTTGGAATTACTTTATAAAAGTTTTAGAGTTGTCTTTGTAAAAGTGTTTAATAAAGGGTGTTTTTAAAAAAATAATAAAATTATTTGGGTTTTAAATAAATTATTAGATCGATCGATTTAAAAGTGAGAACTTGGAAAAGAATCTCAAGGTCGGATAATGATTTAGTAAATAATTGCAAAAAGGAGTTTTACTAATATTTTCAAAGGTTGGATTCTAACTCGGATTTGAAACAGATTTGAATCTAACTTGAGAATCTAATTTGTTGGGAATGATTTATATGAATAAACAAATTCCTAAGTTTTGATATTTGAAATGGGAATTTGAGATATTGGAATAATTCATGGGAATAAGAATGCGATGAGTTGACTAAGGATGATGATGATGATATTATGATCGCATTGAGGAAGGTATCGGATTATGAGGGATAATGAAATTAAATGAGAAATGGAGACGGAATCATAACGTTGATAATGATGAAATGGATGGGTTATGTTATTATGTGTACCTTATATGTTTCTTATGTAACTTGTGTGCTTGTGTAAATTAGGCTTAGACTTATTAAATTATTTATGAAATTTCTAGGTGATTTCTGATCTGTTGGATTGCTCACCCCTGCTGCCCTATTTTGCTGCTCTGCGTTTCCAGGTAAGTCCTCCGGGGCTTACTCAAGTTAGAACCTCATGCCTGATGTGTCATATAGTGTGTAGGTGTTGCATCCTGCATAATCATGTAGTATCATGCTTAGGTTGCACAATTAATCGAGCATCTGTATTCTCTTTGCGTATGGTAGAACGGCCGTTAAATTGTGAGTCCTAGAGTCATTTGCTAGGGTCATAGGACGGTCCAGTCCCATCGGACTTAGTCCTCATCGAGTCAGACTGTTAAATTGACGAGCATGACTATTGATACGATTGATGATGTTATGATATTGAACGCGACCGGTTCCCGCACTAACGAGCATGGGTGCGGGAGTATAAAACGTGGTCGGTTCCTGCACTATCGAGCATGGGTGCGGGAGTAGGAGAGGGACATGTCACTTGGCATTCTGTGCGGGATCCCATTTAATCGCTTTATATATATATAAACTGTTAGCATGCTTGTGTGTTTAATATTTCCGCACTGCATTAGAGCATCCTTTATTTAGGTATAGGCATACTATATGTTCTCAGCGAGGTCTTCAGGGCCCGCATGAGTGGCTCGACCTTGACTTCGTGGTTAGTTTCAGGTACCCGTACCCTTACTTGATCATGTGCTGATGTGGCGGGGAATATCTCATGGCGCAGTGAGAGGGAGAGAAAGACTAACTTGAACTCCACACTTTTGCTACTTATTTCCTCGTATTTGGTTTTCACCCGGCCCTGCCGTGGCAACTTGTATTATGTTATTTCCTTTCTTATGCTTTCGAACTTAAAATGTTTCTAGCGACTTAGGCAAGTAGGACAAGTTCGGAAGACCTAATGGCCCTATCGCGAATTTTAGGGTGCGAAATCCCTTCTTTTATCATTAAAACTTTGTTTTAAAACTCAACCCGTACTCGAATTGCAAGATCCGAACGAAGGTATCCAACCCTTCGAAACGTAACCCGAATATTTATATTTGGGCCGTTACAAAGGTGGTATCAGAGCCAGGTTTTGCAAACCAAGTACAATAGGTTGAAGATTGTTTTGAAAATCGCCCAATGATATCAAATGGTTTTGGAAAATGTTTAAAGGGCAAAATGATTTTAATTGGACTTAAAACCTAAATGAATAAAGGGGAAACAATCTCGTGGGTAGAGACCAAAGCGATAGACCTCCCTTATGGATGTAGAACTCGGGAAATGGTAGGCAAAATACTAGCTTTTATTTACAGATGGGCCTAGAAGACTCCAAGGAACACCACGGAAGTTGGAGTGTCGAGTTAGGAGGCCGTGAGGTTCTTGCCCCTCCGGTCAGCCGTCCCTCGAAGGACGGCATAGATCGTCTCTGTGATTGTATGCATTATATCCAATTGAGCCCGAGGGCGATCCTCCTCGAAGAGGATCATATTAATCTTGTTGAGTGCTATTGTGCATAGGATAGCGAACTAATCGGTATGCCTTAACCAGAATCATGTTATTGAATGTGTAAACGGGATAGCGGGAGGAAACCTTGACCTTCTGTAATTGGAATACCTGTCTTGTCGGAATAGTTCTTCCATAACTCTACCCCCTTGATGATTCCGATTTCGTCATCCGTCCCACCAAAACATCCAGGCTTGTAGCAAGGTCGAAAAGCGTCTGCCCTCCCTGTTTCGAACCCTGTTCTATTCTAGCATCGATGCTTCTATCGAGTCTCGTACTTGAGATTGATGTCCACGGGAAATTTGGGTTGATCAACTAACTACCTTCGAAAATCGTGTCGGATTTTAGGGTTACCTAAGTATGTTAGGGAAGGTGATTATTGAAAAGATCCGAGTTAGAAGTGAGTTGTCTTATGGAGTCATCCCTCTCGATTCTTATAATGATCAACCGTGTCTTCTTGCCACAAGAGTCTAAACACGAGTTCTACCCTTCCCTCTCAGAAGCAGTGTGAATGTCCTTGTGTCCTACCGAACGAGCCATAGTAGCATCCACGGGGAAATGGGGTGATGAGTCGATAAATGGCCTTGGAGAATTCTGTCGGTTATAGTCGTAGCCATTCTTGTGGTTGCATGACATATTATAGTGGTGTATTTCAGCATAACTTGCCCGATATCTTGCACGGTTGCTCTTATGAGATGTATGTGTCATATGTATGGAACTTCCATGATTATTGTCTTCCCATGAATTAGGCCCATGATAGTGTGGTCAACCCTCGTTGTATGTTTAATATATGAGATGACTGTCCTAGCATGCTGAATTAATCTAATTAGACCATGTTGACTGTGTACATGTTTAATGAGCAATTATAGTATCATGTAGGACATATGTCTCCCATTTATAGGCCCTCGTACGACTATGTGCCGTCCTTGTCTTACGATGTGAATATGGATGTATGTGATGCGATAGGTACCTCCTAGCGTGTTTGCTTTGGCCCCATGATATTACGACCTGCTTATGTGTATCTAACTGAGTGATAAGTCATGTATATAATGTCCTTGGATGTTGCTAAAACTAGTGCAACTTATGCCACACATGTCCCATGTTCGTTCATGCATGTATGTTCTTAGTATATCAATCATGATTAGTGAATGAAATGATAGGTTGCTAGCTTCTTCTGTGAACGTGTAAAGTGGATGATATGAACATGTTATGAATGCATAGATCGCTACTTCTCGAGATAGATGCATGTTAGTGTGGAATGATGTGATGATATTCGTGATTATTATATGTTTGCGTGCCACAGTTATAACCTCATTGAATACCCTAAGGGCATCGTTGTAACTCTCGGGTTGGGATCTTGTCTCTGGTCTTGTCGTCTCTAGTCGTGGTCCATCTCTGAATCCTTATGGAAGTCATGTTGTCCTCCCTTGTATCTCCCCTATCTCCGTAACTTTTAACCTTTGCGATTCCTTCATGAGCGTCGACATGGAAGAAAGAACGAATGGCTAGATGGCACCGGAGTGGTGCAACGGAAGCATGACGAGTCCATGTCCCATAGACTCCAGGAACGACATCACCGATGGAAAAAGGAATGAACATGCTAGAAGATGGCAGTCGTGAACAAGATCCTTCCAACTGACTCGAGGAAGAGCATCCTTAATTCAAATTGTGGTGCTTCTATACTAATCGGAATTGATGTTGTGCGATTGGCCTAGAACTGACCTAACTGAGTATGTGATGATGAATGTGTTGAACTGGTAGTGAATGATTGCATGACTGATTTATGCCTATGATGATGTGCCTTGGTGCTTAGTATTTTGACTCGCTAGTAAGAAAGATATATAGGTCCTATATGTTGATGGTGCTTCTGTCTGAGTATGAGTCGTGAGATTCTTCGATAAGTTGGGTCGGAAAGTGACAGGTAGATTGAGGTCTTTAGATCTAGTCGTTGGTCGTGTGAGGTGGAGTACGGGAAGAATGTGTTTGCTTAAGTAGATCCGAGCGAGTTTTAAGACTCGTAGGAGATAGTGGTTAGCAGGGTTATCGGATGAGCTTCCACATGGGTCTTAGAGCGGGGATTTGGGTTAGGATGGCGAGATTTTGAGGGAGATGTCCTAGTGAGAAGTGGTAGTCTAGGCAGGTAGTGTGTGCGGGTAGTATAAGAGAGTGGTTGGCTAAGGTCTAAACTAGTTTCATTAAGGTGATCTTGAGATTGGGTATGGGTAGAGTCAGTTAGGATAGTTCTAGAGGTGGATGGGCGAGCTAGGAGTGGATCGGGGGATTCTTGAAGGGAGGTGTTGTGAGACGGATTGGTGTGCTAAGGAAGGTGTCTAGATGGTCTATGAGCGGATCTTGGGCGGTGTCGAGGATGATCGATTAAGGAACATCTGAGGAATCGTAGAATTTGGGACTAGGTGGTGTGTGCTGTGAGTGGGAGCGATTTTGGTAAGGGATGAGGTTGAGGAATTGATAAGGATGAGTAGTATAGGGTTGGTTGGAAATCATAGATCTTAAGGATTAGGTTGTGCGATATCGGGACTGTTTACGAGATAAGTATTTGGGCAGTTAGGGAAGATTGGGAATTGCTTGGAGAAGTTTTGAGTGAAGGATTCTAGATGCGTCGTCGGAGGATTCTAGTATAGGGAAGGAATCAAGGTTGATGTATGGAAATTGCTTTGGCTATTGAGGTATTGATGAGGAAAGATGAATCTTCAAGGAAAGGCTGGTAGCTAGGAAGGAATGTTGTTGAGGTTGCTAGTAAGACTTTTGGCTTGAGGATGAGATAGGGAGGTTCTGAGCATGGATTGGGGAGCTAGGTAAAGCGAAAGGTATTGGACACACTAAAGGATGAAGGAATTTTCGAAGGTTTGGCGAGATTGCGGTAATTGGGAAATTCGGATGAGGATGTCATAGGAATTTGTGAAAATGAGGATCGGTACATAAGGGCTTGAGCGGTAGAGATTTCGAGGTTCGAGGAAGTGTGATCTAGGGAAATTTGGGAACATGCGGACATGAGGAAGCTAATCTAGGTAGAGGGTGTCGGAAATTCTATAGGTCGGAGGATTATGGAAGACTTGGTAAAATTGCAATGCTATGGTTAATTCGGAATTAGGATGACATCGAGTTTCCTTGGGAATAATGATTAATGGATAGAGGCTTAAGATGTCGTGGTTAAGAAGTGATAGCTTGGGGGAAATTTTAAAGTTTGAGAAGATGAGGAACTAGAGTAGGACAGCTTGCGGAGTCGCGATTGGTTAAGGTTTCTTGAGGTCCGGAATGGAGAATTTAGGCTGGTGGCAAGCGAATTATCACGACCTTTTGGGAAAAGAATTGCTATGGTTTAGATCGATTGGGTCTTGAGAGCTAGATAAGTGGGTTGTGATGTGGGTTACTTGGGATAGACGCGGGTAATGAGGAACTTGGTGATTCATGGGTGAGAGTTAGCACTAGATGGGTCTTCTGCGTTAGAGTTGTCGGAAGTAGACGGTTGAGCGAATTCTAGCAAGGAAAGATGCGAGTGTTGTTTGGGATATGAGATTGGCATAGGAGGTGAACTCTTGTTGGTAATGTCGAGGATATAAGGATGGGAATGTCATGTGTGAGATGGTCAGTAGGAGTTGGGTTCTTAGAGGTGGAGGATTAGTGGGAGTGCTTAGCAGTGCGGGAAGAGTGATCTGAGTAGCAAGGTGATTCGAGATGTCTCTTGATGAATGATAGTCAGATGGATTCTTGTGAGCCTAGAAATTGGTTTGGGACGTAGGCCTGGAATTGAGGATAGATATGAGGCTAGAGAGGTTGTAGACTATGCAGAATGCAATGGTATTTAGAATTTGCATCAGATTTGAGTTGGAAGGCATAGGTGAGGTTGACCGGCCATAATGCGAGAGATGTTGAGTAGTGGTCGTGTCCTGATATGTTTGGTAGTTATAGACAGATTATCTCGAGATGTGACCTATGATTATGCTATACTTGGGAGCGAATAATGTGCAAATTCTCTTCTATAGACGATGTTGACACTATAATGTATTGCCATAGACAATAGTGAGGTATTAGTACTAACATAGTTATCCCTGAACTCGATGGAATGCTACTGTACGGAAGCAGTTGTTTGCCTCTAATGCGATGACGCTTGGTAGTTAGAATGAGTATGATGTACTTATCTGATTGATATAACGTGCTTATCTGATTGATATGGTGTGTAACTTCCATGAGATGATGTGATAAATTCTACCATATATGATACGATGCTAGATATGCTATGGTATGTGGCTATTCTTGAGGTGATTATGTTATGCTATTAGACGTGAGGTGCTATTGTTATTCGATATATATACATGATGCTTGATGATGGAAATGATAGAAATTGAACTGTTGAACCTTGATTCTGACTTGGAACCTAGGAAGGGAATATGGGATTAGCCTTAGAGGTGGATGATTCCACCTCTTGAGTTCTGAAATTGCTTGACTAACTTGGATTCTGAGAAATTTAACGCGATCGAGAACTTCAATGATTTTGAGACCAAACCTTTTCAAACTGAGGAACCCTCTTGAATTTTTCTAACCGAGCTTGCATTATAACGCCCCCCGAAGTGGATACAAGCATTTTATAGGGGCCTTTATATACTGCTTCCTAAGACCTAGGGGAGATGCTGTAATACTTTTCGAGTTATGATATGACCGAGAAGTCGGAATAAGGATGTGGTAGGGGCCCATATCACATTCTTACTGCGACCTATTGAGAATATTATGGTCACGACAATGGTACTGTGAGATCTCAAGAGGACACTTATGAGGTACTTACGGGATCAGTGGCATGATCCTTGGACTCACTAGTTTCAAACTTCATCCCCTGTTTTAAGATGATTTTAGTCTCGGGGACGAGACTTGTTTTTAGAGGTGGATGATGTAAAGGCTCGGATTTTGAATCCTAATTTTTCAGAAAAAGAAAATTTAAAATCTAAGTAAATCGGATTTAAAGACCGTTTAACAGATTCCGACTTGAATTTAAATATTTGACGAACGATTCCGTCTTTTCGCCTCAGAAATTTAAAATAAATTCGGATGATGTTATCCTTTTAAGTTTTAAAAATCTAATTGATCGAGGAAGCGAGAATCGGGGATACTAATATTCGGGAACTAATTTCGGGAATCGAAATTCGCGTATTCGGGATTTATTTCCGGGTATTTGTTTAACCGGATTTTCACGCAATCCTTACCTGCTCCCCTGCCATCACCATCTCCGACATCACCCGTCAACATCCCCATCTCCTCACATCGTCACCATCACCTTCCCGCTCTCTTTATATTATCACCATCACCATCCACACCGTCACCACCATCCCGTCCCTCCTCGAGAGCACATCAGCGGCCCTATGGCACCCCTTCGGAGCCACCTCCAGTAGCAGCGGAGCCACCAGGAGCAACCACACGAGCCACCGCAGCTCTGACGACCTCCCTCTTCCCCTGTTTCCACAACCAAGGTCGCCGCCCGAGTCGATCGCGAACCAAACTTTCGGTGAGTCATTCTCCTTCGATTTTGATCCAAACCACCCTCGGACTTCACCATCACGCTCACCAATATGCGGTGCAGGTCCGACAAGCCATCGTGAGCCACCGAAGAGGCCCAGAACTCCGATCGAGAGCTCCGAAGTCGCGAAAAATCCATCTCGGTGAGCTCTGAATTTATCCTCGTTTCGATTCGTTTCTGAGTCTTTTGCGATGCTTAGACTAGTCGAGAGTGTGCGTGAGCTGAGTGCGGGATGATCGGGTGAGGTCGAGAGCTCCGACGATCGTCGGAGCTCGGTCGGCGTGAGCGAGTCCGGGAGTGCGAGTTGCGGTCAGGGAGGTGAGTCCGAGTGAAGCCAAGCTAGCCGGGAGGAGCTCAGGAGCTCGGGCGCTCGACGTTGATCACCATGGCGAGCCGGCGGGAGCTTCTCCATTTGAATCGGGAGGAAGGAGGAAGGGGATGACCCCATGGGGCCCCACCTTTATATATATATATATATATTATTTGTTTTAACATTTAACCGGTTAGGAGTATATATAATTACGGGTTTGGTTCGGTTCGGTTCGGTTTGGATTTATCCGTTTATTTATTAATTATTTAAAGATATATAAAATATTAGAAAATATTATTTGAGACTTTAAAATATAAATTATTATTTCGGGAGATTTATAAAGGATTGGTTTATTAAATAAAAATGGGTTGGAATTACTTTATAAAAGTTTTAGAGTTGTCTTTGTAAAAGTGTTTAATAAAGGGTGTTTTTAAAAAAATAATAAAATTATTTGGGTTTTAAATAAATTATTAGATCGATCGATTTAAAAGTGAGAACTTGGAAAAGAATCTCAAGGTCGGATAATGATTTAGTAAATAATTGCAAAAAGGAGTTTTACTAATATTTTCAAAGGTTGGATTCTAACTCGGATTTGAAACAGATTTGAATCTAACTTGAGAATCTAATTTGTTGGGAATGATTTATATGAATAAACAAATTCCTAAGTTTTGATATTTGAAATGGGAATTTGAGATATTGGAATAATTCATGGGAATAAGAATGCGATGAGTTGACTAAGGATGATGATGATGATATTATGATCGCATTGAGGAAGGTATCGGATTATGAGGGATAATGAAATTAAATGAGAAATGGAGACGGAATCATAACGTTGATAATGATGAAATGGATGGGTTATGTTATTATGTGTACCTTATATGTTTCTTATGTAACTTGTGTGCTTGTGTAAATTAGGCTTAGACTTATTAAATTATTTATGAAATTTCTAGGTGATTTCTGATCTGTTGGATTGCTCACCCCTGCTGCCCTATTTTGCTGCTCTGCGTTTCCAGGTAAGTCCTCCGGGGCTTACTCAAGTTAGAACCTCATGCCTGATGTGTCATATAGTGTGTAGGTGTTGCATCCTGCATAATCATGTAGTATCATGCTTAGGTTGCACAATTAATCGAGCATCTGTATTCTCTTTGCGTATGGTAGAACGGCCGTTAAATTGTGAGTCCTAGAGTCATTTGCTAGGGTCATAGGACGGTCCAGTCCCATCGGACTTAGTCCTCATCGAGTCAGACTGTTAAATTGACGAGCATGACTATTGATACGATTGATGATGTTATGATATTGAACGCGACCGGTTCCCGCACTAACGAGCATGGGTGCGGGAGTATAAAACGCGGTCGGTTCCTGCACTATCGAGCATGGGTGCGGGAGTAGGAGAGGGACATGTCACTTGGCATTCTGTGCGGGATCCCATTTAATCGCTTTATATATATATAAACTGTTAGCATGCTTGTGTGTTTAATATTTCCGCACTGCATTAGAGCATCCTTTATTTAGGTATAGGCATACTATATGTTCTCAGCGAGGTCTTCAGGGCCCGCATGAGTGGCTCGACCTTGACTTCGTGGTTAGTTTCAGGTACCCGTACCCTTACTTGATCATGTGCTGATGTGGCGGGGAATATCTCATGGCGCAGTGAGAGGGAGAGAAAGACTAACTTGAACTCCACACTTTTGCTACTTATTTCCTCGTATTTGGTTTTCACCCGGCCCTGCCGTGGCAACTTGTATTATGTTATTTCCTTTCTTATGCTTTCGAACTTAAAATGTTTCTAGCGACTTAGGCAAGTAGGACAAGTTCGGAAGACCTAATGGCCCTATCGCGAATTTTAGGGTGCGAAATCCCTTCTTTTATCATTAAAACTTTGTTTTAAAACTCAACCCGTACTCGAATTGCAAGATCCGAACGAAGGTATCCAACCCTTCGAAACGTAACCCGAATATTTATATTTGGGCCGTTACACTGGGCTGCCCAGCTCGGTTTGGGCTCCGTCTCGGACGTCGGAGCTCAGAGGTGGTGCTGGTTGCTATTGCTGCACGAGCTCGGAGAAGAACAGGTGGGGGGGGGGGGTGCTTGGCTCGGCAAAAACAGGGGAGAGGAAGGTGGAAGCTGTGGTGGTGGTGGCCTGGTGGCGGCGTGGTGGCTCAGGCTCGTCCTTCCCCGTTGGTGGGAGAAATCAGGAGAAATGGAAGAAGAGGGGTGCTTGATTGTAGGGGAATGGGAAAGGATTAGGTTGTGTTTGGTGTAGAAATTGAAAAAGGAAGAGAGATGGAGGGGAGCAATGTGGGTATAGAATGAAAAATGGGAGAGTGTCTGAGTGTTGGGGGATTGCAATTGAAAACAAAATGACAAAGAGGGAGATGGGTGTTTGTACACTTTAGGAAAGAAACAGGCTGGAAGAAGAGGGAAGAGGGGAGGCTGGCTTTTTCGGATTTCATGGGGAAGAAGAGGACAAAGTAGGAGAGAAGGACCCAAGAAAGTGTGGTCCCGAATTGCAATTTCAAATACCCGCAAATAAGTCTCGAAACCCGCTCACTCGATCTTATCCCGACTCAATCGAATTTAAATAAAATTTTAATTTACAAATCTCAATATAACAAAAATTAAATAATTTCAATCAATACTCGTAACTCAAATTAATTTTATAATGCTCGATCTCCGAAATCAAATTCCATTTCTAAAACCCAATTCAAAACTATATAGAAGTTCGTTTAAATAAAATTCAGTTGCTCGAGGACGAAATTATCAAAATTTCTAGAATCTAAATTTTAAATTCGAACATAATTTAATATTGTAAGAAAATAATATTTTAACTTTTCCGGCCTTTACAGTCCTACACCGCCTACTGGGGAATTCGATGATTATGAGATCGGTGACGCGGTCGATGCCTGGCACGAAGGCGGTTATTGGTCAGGTGAGATCATCAAGGTCGAGGTCAACAGGAGGACCAAGAGGTTTGAAGTTTTCTTTCCATTGACTGGTGATAGAAAGCGTTATCCTGTCTATGATCTGCGACCGCATTTGGAGTATCACACCGGGGAAGATGGAAGGTGGTATGGCCAAGACAAATATGCCTTCCTGTGGGCTGTTTAGTAACTTCTAATGTGGAAATCTGCTGCTATAAAGCTTGTGACAGTTTGGATTTTGTCGATCTACTAGATTTTAGAATTGGCTTATACGTTATAAAACATTTGATCGTTCAAATATTATGTATCAAGATTGATATATAAACGATAATATGCATATTTATTACAAATTGAGAAAACATATTGTTTGCATATAATATATATAATTGCAAATATGCAATTATATATATAAAATTGGTTGTATAAGATAGTATGCCTTCATGGAGAAAAAATAGAAAATAATAATGATGCGGAAATTCATAGCCGTTAGATTATTTCTAATCCAACGATCCACATTAATGATCCGTGTGCAATTAATATTGGCCTATGGGAGAGAGCCTGTTGGCACTTGTCATTCTGTGTACGTGGGGCCCGCCTCTCGTTTCTTTTTAAAAAAACGTTTTTTTCCCGATGGGGAGATTTTGGTGAGGGTTGAGTGATTATCAGCCTTGAGAATTTTTTCTCCGGATCAAAACGCGTCATTTCATATGCCAGTGCAACAAGGAAAAATAGAGGAAAAGAGGGGCACCACCAGGATTCGAACTCGGACTTACGGAATAAATACATGACACTGTGACAGTTGGGGTATGCGCATCCCGTGTTCACAAAGCAAACTAAATTTATCATATCTTTCAAAAATATGTTAATTTAAGTCCATTAACCATTAAAAACTATTTAAAAAAACTGTACACCACGGTCAACCCTACCTAACGTCGGTTGTATTCCACTAATATCGCATCCATTCTCTCTTCTACCTTCCTCCCTCCATGGCTAGGTTCGAGTTTTACTTTGGCCAACCCATTGAAGTAATTGGAACAGAGGAGAAGCTTGGCTCTTTCTATGAAGGGGGGATTTCCGATTTATATGGGGACTTGTACGTGAAGGTGGAATACAGCGACAGATCAGGACCATCGGGCGGGATTCTGTCGGAGAAGCTGCCTGCATGCAAGGTAAGACCACTTCCGCCGGTCATAGCTCCTCTACGATACCATGTTGGGGAACAGGTTGACGTACGCAGAGACGGGGGGTGGTGGCACGGACGTGTCCAGGGAAGGAATGGTGAAGTCTATGTCGTTCATAACATAATCGATGGCAGAGAGGATACGTTCTACCATCATCAACTGCGTGTGCACCACGAGTGGATAGTCAATCGGTGGCAACTTAACCGGTGGCACCTTCCTCAACCACACGGTAAGTGTATGACTGATGTTCTATACATTTATTTTTCGCTTAATTATTAAGCGATTCGTTGTTTGTGTATCGTTATATGTAGCTTGTGTGGAGGACATTATGGCACACTATACCGTCGGTGACAGGGTTGAGGTGATGGGTACGGAGGATGGGTTAGTTGGAACTTACCACCCAGCATGTATTAAGTCGTTTAAGGGAGAGTCATACGCTAGGGTTGAGTTTGAAACATTGTTGGAGGACAGTGGGAGAGCACCATTGCAGGAGGTTGTGCACCACTGCAAGCTCCGCCCTGATCCTCCTTACATCCCAGTCGGACCCACAGACGGGTATGGAGAAGTTGATGCTTGGATTGGCGACGTGTGGTGGCACGGACATGCCGTCAAGCGTTTGCAAATAGGAGAAGCCTACCAAGTTCAGTATGACTTGTTCGATAAAGGAGGATGGGTCAAAATAACTCTCCTACGTTGTCACAAAGACTGGATGCATCCCAGATGGGTTTAAAATACCGTTATGTAGTCGCACTAGATTTTATCGGTTCAAATTATGATCTTTGTGAATTGTTGATTGTCGCTTGGGTATTTCATGCTACTACCGGGACTTATGGTTGTGATCGAACTATGCTACGTACTTGTGATATTTTCGTGACTTATATATTATCTTATGGTTAATTTTGTTAAGTAATGGATGTATGCATTTATATGTAATGTTTCTTGTTGCTCAATTACTTATTAAGTCTTTGTTTCTTGGAGAACCTGATTTCTCCAAGAAGATTGTGGTTTAAATTGGTATTCATCAAAACATTTTCAAAAATTATATTTAAAAAATTTTCAAAAATTATATTTACAAGATTGCGGTTTAACTTGGTATTCATCAAAACACTTGTTTTGAGTTAGGCTCAATAGTAATAATAATACTAAAATAAGATGTTTAAGATTTTAATACATATGATATAACGTATATAAAACATTAATAAAAGTCATACATTGATAAAGGTGGAGTTGAAAAACAACTTCAGGTCAGCACACAGAGAGCCTCTATCACCGTTGGATTTAAAGAAATCAACGGCCAAGATTCAATCTATGCATGCGGCTTACTGCAGCGTTTAGCTTCTCCACGCTGCTTATGTGTCTTGGCCAATCAGAGCATTCCGCGTGTCTTATGCATAATTTGCTATGCCGCTTGTTTTATAGATTGAACTATTTTTTCAATTTATTTTAATTAACATCATGTACTTGGTACCTAGAAAATAACATATATTTATATACCTTTGTAATATAAATTAGTATTTAAAAAATAATAAAAATATCATATACAACAGTTAGGCTCACACTAGGTGTAACAGAAAATTAATTATGATAAATATTTGCAATAAAAAAAATCCAAACATTGTATTTATGTTATAAACATTTCCTAGTTTATGTTTGTTGACAAAAAAAAATTTGAGGGAAATCTTTGTGTATTATAATTTTTAGAAAATCTTATGGCAACTGACACGGATTGCCACCCGGCTCTATCCAATAGGGCAATGTTATTTGCACACGGATCACTTCATCTGGACCGTTGGATCGAAGTTAATCTAACGGCAATATATGGCCATTAGCTTTTTGTTTAATTTGGTATTAAGAATGTATATGGATAGTTAGTAAATGTGTTAAAAATAAAAGGAAAAAATTAATTTAAAGAGATAAATGAAAGAAGAAGAAATAATTAAAGGAAAAAATATTTGATTGGTTTAAATAGCTAATTAAAAACACGACAAAGATAACATAGGCTAAAACTCTTATGTTTTAAGAATATATATATAGATATAGGTATAGATATAGAGATTTACATATAGATTAATAGTAAGCATTAGATTGCTTTCAAAAAAAATATTAGATATTGTAATTACTATAATATATATCATGAAATTAATATATAATGAAATAATACTATATAGTTCATATAGTTAATATTACCTTTACTAAAAAAAAGTTTTGAATTAATCTCATTGATTAAAAATATATTATGAGATGATATTATGTTAATAATGTGTAAATAATATTAGATACTTTAATTACCATAATTAAATGATATTGTGTAAATAATACCTTACAAAGAAAACTTTGCGTGAGGGGACGACACGTGGCATAGGTGCTTTGGTTTTAATTAATATATAGATGGTTAAAAATATATTATGAGATGATTTTATTTTAATAATGTGTAAATAATATTAGATAGTTTAATTACCATAATTAAATGATATTGTGTAAATAATACCTTACATTTGTTATAATATTTAACCTAATTAATCAATTTCATGTTGAAGATCGATAAGAGGTCACAAACATTGTTCCAATCTGAATTAATGAATGTACAATATTTTGTGTAAACAACATTTGATTTAATATTTAACCTAATTAATGAATGTACAACATTTTTAAGTGAAATAGGCAAGTCATGTCCGTGCTACGAACGAGACATATTTGTTTTCCTATTTAAGTTAGTATTCATTTTAGTCATTGTTATCTAATTACTACATATATATATATGAACGTTATATACAATATTAATTTATTATGTACTTTAATAACAGCATTATCCTTAAACTGAAGGGAAGTTTTTATTTTGTTTTTAAATTGAAGGGCAGTTTAGTACATTGCCTAATTATCCTCCCTCTACACAAGTTCTGAAAGTAATCGTTGGGGAAAGCTGTTTTAAAAACTCTCCGGTACATTAACCCCCTACAACATTCATCCAGATTCCAGGCATACAGTTTGACTTTCGGTGTAAATTGGTAAGTGGTTTCCGATCATATCGATCTACATAGCAGTCTATTTACATAACATGTATTGTTAATTTCGGTGTTAATATCGTAGAATATTACTATGTAGTCCCTGTTTTACAAATTCTAGAGGATCGAGGTGATCGGCGGCGGTATCGAAGATGAACTTCCGGGGTTCTTCAACGAGGCAACAATCCAGAAACTGATAGGGTCGATGTTCGTTAAAGTGGAGTACACGCGATTGACCGACTCTGTTGGTGTTCCGGTCGTCAAAGTCCTTCCAATCACACAAATTCGACCACTCCCACCGTCGAGGCCGGCGGATATATTTGACATAGAGGACAACGTCGACATTGAAACAGCGGATGGTTGGCGTCACTGTCGTGTAATTGAAAGGAGAGGGCAACATTACCGTGTTGTTTTTCCCTTTGTAGATGACGGCTGGTACCACAGCAGTCTCCTTTGCCCACACTTCGAATGGGTTGGGAACACATGGAGGATGGACACCAAGTACCAACTAATTGAATTAGGTAATTAACTACACCGTTTACTCGGGTTTGTTTTATTTTCGGTTGTTGAAAACTGGTCAAGTAACGGTATTCTGTTCGTCCACTTTGGCGTAGACGGAGATGTTTTCAATGTGCGGGAGTGTTTCAACGTTAACCAGGACATCGAACTGTTAGGAAGTTTGTATGGCCTAGTCGGATCATACAACCCGGCAAGAATCACCAAATTGTACGATGGGTTTTACGCTGAGGTGGAGTATGTCCATTTTGTCGAGGAAGATGGGAGAGATATCAGACTGCTGGAGATTGCTCACTTCTGCCGGGTGCGTCCAGTACCGCCAATATCAGCGATGGCCGAATACGAGTTGAACGAAGAAGTAGATGTATGGTGGAGAGATACTTGGTGGCATGGCCGCGTTACGACATCGGATCACCCAAATTATCTTATTATGTTTGACCTTTACCCCGATGCCATATGGGCGGAGCTCACACAACTGCGTGCCCACTCCGAGTACAAAAACGGTAGTTGGTATTTCAACCCTAAGTATAATGTATAAATTCCAAGTGGTGCTAAGTAGTTATCGTAGTATTTGGGACTGTAATCGAAGAAGGAATCGAACTCTTATCTTTTATATGTCTTGTTGCGAGAAGGATTTGGTTTAATATAATGTTTTGGGCAGAATACAACATTTATATGTGTCCAACATTTTTTAGGGTTTAGACTAATTATTGAATACAACACTTATATGTCATAATATATATGTCGGATCATATAATTTTTGTTGTGAGATTTAAACATTACACTAAGAATGGGTCATCTAATTTTATCAATGACGATCGGTAATATGTGTCCAACATTATTTAGGGTTTACACTAGATTTTAGTATTCTTAAGGTAATATAAGAACTTTAAAGGATATATGACACAAGAGTGTTGTCTAGATCAAGTGGTAAAGGAAGGAAGGAAGGAGAACCAAAAGGTTTTAGGTTCAAATCCCAAATGCTACACTATTTATTTGTTTTACTATTTCATTAATTCTTCTTCATTTGTATCTTTAATTTTTTTGGTTCTATCAACTATTTCATTAAAAAATATGTTATATTTATGTTTTACTATATCATTAATTATTTTTTATTTCTCTCTATTTTTTTTTCTATCGAATATTTTCTTGCAAAAAATCTTCTTAATAAGTAAACACCAAACAAAATATTTCACGAAATTTTTTTATGCACCCCCGGAAATAGGGTTTATGATCTATGTATTTCAATATTGTTTAGTGCGTGCATGATGTATAGTGATAGACTGATAGTTACAAAATAAGGTTTAATTATGAGACATATATTTTATAGAAATAATATTACATAAGTTATTACACAGAATTGTTTTATTACAAATTTGAATTACTACTGGAAAAAAGCTACTAAATTTAATTTCATATATATTATGATTGCAATATAACAATCTTCATTGGTCATATATATGGGTGCCCAATGAAAATGCTAGGATGTAGCCACATGGTTTTTTCGATTTTTTAACTGTATTTAAAACCCTAAGCAGCTACCCACGCATGCCTAATTAAGTAATTAATACTACAACAGTAAGGTTGCTTTAGGCCCTTCGACTCCCCCCCTACATTAACGGTTGGAAAAAAAACCCTAGCGCGCCATAGATACTTGGTGCTTCATGATCACGTTATAAATAGGGGTCCAACTCCCTTCTGCTACTCACACTCACTCTTTCTCTTCAACCTCAATCTCAAAACTCTTTCACCTTCTACAAAACACTAAAAAAAAAACCCACTCCAATATGGTGAAGAAGGAAGCAGTAAGAAAGTCTCCCCGAACCCCAGTGAACTCCCCAAAGGCCTTGACTCCAAAAATGAAGCTGTCGTGTATAGCCTCTCCGGTGACTATCGAAGGAATGGAGTTCCACAACGAGAATCTGGCTATCAAGCTCTCAAGCATCGAGTTCTGCTGCAGGATGTTATTCCGTCGGGCAATCAACAAGGGATACGGGCCGTTGATGAGGTCCTTCGTCGCCGGAGACGTGCCACTTTCTGATATCCTCCAATTTTTTGATGCAGAAAATGCTGCAATCATGGGGCCGATGGAGGCTCCTCAGGGGGACGAAGACAACAGCACCTCTGGATCACAACTTGCGAGGAAGCTAGTGCTTGAAGGAACTCCGACATCAAGTCGTCGAGTGAGGATCGCAAAACCATCAGAAAGCCCTAGCCCCTCTGCATGTACCGCCACTCAACCTGCCAAGGAGATCATTTATGTGGACTAAGGTGTTGTGATGCCCGACATTCAAGCCCCATCGGAACTTCATTATTATTGTTTTGCTATTAAGTTTTTATGTTTTTTAATTCCCGGGAGAGACATCCTCCCGCTACCTATGTTTTTTTTTATGTTTGTTGTTTTTTGAATTCCCGGGAGAGATATCCTCCCGCTATTATGTTTTATTTGGTTTTTTTTTGACATTATCGGGAGAGACATCCTCCCGCAATCTAATTAAATATATAAAAATTGATATAACTGCTGCTTGTTAAGACTCCTTATTTGTGTTTGGCTTTGAATCTGACCATCCAAAGTTATATCTATCTATTTAAAAAAATATACAAACTTTAAAATGTCACAAAATAAAACACTTATAAACCAAAAAATAATACAAACTATGTTATATTATTGTTTGGAGACTTTTTAAATGTTTGTCTAATTTTGCTTCACAATTCAAAGTTGGAATTATTTTATGGCCGAATCAGTTTTCCTTGTACATATTGATATAGATAATATTATAGTATTATGAATAAAGATTTAATCTTTATGCCATTTTAGTAAACTATAATATCTATGTCGATCGTATATAGGGGATGCATTAATAATTTTTTGCAAAGTGTGACTATACTAATTATTTATAACAAATCGATCATATTGCAAAACAATTAGGCTTAAGTATTGTAGATAGATAGATAGTTATTAAATAATTTTGAGTTTAGGTCAATAGTTATATGAAGATCATATTGCAATATAACTAGCCTTAAGTATTCTAAGTTAAGAGTACATAATACTTGAATCAATGAAGATATCAATTCGGCAATTGAAAGTTAGTAATTAATTTTGAGTGAAGCTCAAAATTTATAATAATATACTTGAATTATTAATTTTGAATTAAGTCCGGCCCATAGTTAGTAAATATGTGAAACATACAGAAAAAAATATATACAGATAAAGGAAATTAAATAAAAATAATTAAAGGACAGAAGTAATGATAAAATGGCAAAAATAACTTGATTGATGGAAACATTACTCCATCGAAAGTCACCGTTGGATTACAAGAAATGAAGGGTCACGATTCAATCAATGCATGCGGCTTACTGCTGCTTTTTGCTTATCCACGCTGCATCAGAGTCCCGCCAATCAGAGCATGCCGCGTGTCATATGTGTAATTTGGTAGTCCGCTTTTTGTGTTGATCGAGTCAAACTATTTTTGCAAATTATTTTATTTAATGAATAGAACATTTAAATGGACTAATACATTTATATCGGATCATATAATATTTGTGTTGAGATTTAAAGGTTACACCATTTGAATGACGCAAAGTATGAATAATTATCGATCAAAATATTTGATATCTTATAATTGCAAATACATCTCGTTTCGTAAACCCTAAAGCATAAACCGAAACCCTAAACCTAAAATCTTATGATAAAATTGCTAAAACTTGATGATATATCAACTATTTAAATATTGTCTAGTCCTGTGTAGTGGTAGATATAAAATAAAATTCAATTGTAAATAGTTTTTATATAATTTTAATATCAATTCTATATACATATACTATAGCCGATGCATATCGTCCTATGTGGCGCGATATGGTTGATTATAGGATAAAAATTAATAAAATAATATGTTGTCATAATTTATAGAAGTTATATAATCCACACTATATCTACCTATATATTTTAGTTGATTGACAAAAATATAAATAAAAAATATTTCATAGTCACACTTACCAAAAATGTTACTCCGTATTATATGATATGTAGTATATGCAGGCTTAAGTATTGTAGATAGATAGATAGTTATTAATTAATTTTGAGTTTAGGTCAATATTTATATGAAGATCATATTGCAATATAATTAGCTTTAAGTATTCTAAGTTAAGAGTACATAATACTTGAATCAATGAAGATATCAATTCGGCAATTGAAAGTTAGTAATTAATTTTGAATGAAGCTCAAAATTTATAATAATATACTTGAATTATTAATTTTGAATTAAGTCCGGCCCATAGTTAGTAAATATGTGAAACATACAGAAAAAAATATATACAGATAAAGGAAATTAAATAAAAATAATTAAAGGACAGAAGTAATGATAAAAGGGAAAAAATATCTTGATTGGTGGAAACATTACTCCATCGAAAGTCACCGTTGGATTACAAGAAATGAAGGGTCACGATTCAATCAATGCATGCGGCTTACTGCTGCTTTTTGCTTATCCACGCTGCATCAGAGTCCCGCCAATCAGAGCATGCCGCGTGTCATATGTGTAATTTGGTAGTCCGCTTTTTGTGTTGATCGAGTCAAACTATTTTTGCAAAATATTTTATTTAATGAATAGAACATTTAAATGGACTAATACATTTATATCGGATCATATAATATTTGTGTTGAGATTTAAAGGTTACACCATTTGAATGACGCAAATTATGAATAATTATCGATCAAAATATTTGATATCTTATAATTGCAAATACATCTCGTTTCGTAAACCCTAAAGCATAAACCGAAACCCTAAACCTAAAATCTTATGATAAAATTGCTAAAACTTGATGATATATCAACTATTTAAATATTGTCTAGTCCTGTGTAGTGGTAGATATAAAATAAAATTCAATTGTAAATAGTTTTTATATAATTTTAATATCAAATCTTCTATATACATATACTATAGCCGATGCATATCGTCCTATGTGGCGCGATATGGTTGATTATAGGATAAAAATTAATAAAATAATATGTTGTCATAACTTATAGAAGTTATATAATCCACACTATATCTACCTATATATTTTAGTTGATTGAAAAAAATATAAATAAAAAATATTTCATAGTCACACTTACCAAAAATGTTACTCCGTTATATAATATGTAGTATTTGATAAGTGCTATTTTATTTATAGCTAGAGTGTTTTTGGTGGAAAAAGTTATCTATATTTAGATGATTATGATTATGATTATTATTATGATTATGATTATGATTATTATTATTATTATTTATTGGAATCCATCGAAAACATTACTCCCTAATAAAAGTTATGATACCTGATAAAAAAAATAAAAATAAAAGTAATGATAAAATGATAAAGATTGACTTGAAAATCAACTTGATGTGACCACACGGAGAGAATGGGTCACCGTTGGATTTCAAGAAATGAACGGCCACGATTGAATTAATGCAGGCGGCGTACTGCAGCGTTATGCTGCACCACGCTGATACTGCTGCTTCACTTACTTTTGCTTTTTTTTACTAGCTTAAAAAAAAGTACAAATGGGATTGCACAAAACAGGAATCGAACCCTAAACCTTTGTGTACTGAGCAAATAGCCAAATATGGAGAAACCATTATGGCAATGAATGACTACTGATTGATGTTGAAATACATTAATTAAAATATGTACTACTATTTTCATTGCCGGGAACTTGTGGAAGAAGATTGGGTTCGCCTCGCATTTCCCTCCAATTTTAAACTGCGATTAACTTTGGGCACGTTTATTAAATAGCCAAAAAATAGGAATAAATACAAAAATTAATACTTGAAATTTTTTATTACTGCGTAAAATTAAAAACTTTTATAAATATTAAGTACAGTACAGTATAAAATTTCTTTTTAAAATTATAATTCATAAAAAAATCCTTTAAGTGAATTCAGACATAACCATTACTGAATGGAGGGACTGTAAAATTTTTTTTTTAAAAAATATTAGTAGTAGTACTGTAGATTATGTTTGGGATTAGGGGGGGATCAATGATGACTTTTGGCCTCCCCGTCCAGATCCAATCCCCCAGCCTCTACAACTTCCCTCACATTTCCCCTTTATAAGCGATCAGAGCGGCGAGTTCAAGTGTACGTCTCCGATCGACTCTCAAGAGCAAGCGGATTGAACCAGGCGGCGACTGAGAAGGTAAATCGATCCCTCCGATCGTTCTTGAATTTGCTCTTTCCCCTTTCTCCTTTCCCTAACCTTCTGATTTTCCCTAATTTTCAACTAACACAAGTTTGGTTTCTGATGAAGGGTACTCTCGCGCTCATAATCAAGGCAAAGGCTTTTGGGAACTTCATTCCGCGGATACCAAGTCCGATACCAAGTAAGTCCCCTTCCAACTTGACCAACATTTTTTCCGGTTGTTGATGTATGTGATTGTTGGTCACTGATTTATGATGTTATTCCTTGTTGCATGTGTAGTTGTAACGACTTAGGGTTTCATGTGTACTTTAAAATCAATTGATAATTTTGATAAATGTGGAAGAAATTCGTGTTTGTATGTGTCGATCAGTGGTCTTTGAACTGTGTAGTTAGGGATTTATGTGGCTGATTTGGGTACTGGTAGGGGGTTAGGGTTTTGTAATGGTGGCGGTTTAGCGATTTTTTCATAACTGTTTGGTATGAACCTGTTTAGGGTGCATAGTACTGGTTACATTTGTTGTGCATGTTTAGTATGAATGTCTGAAAATCTGAACAACTTGTATCAATTATGTAGAATATGGGTTGGTCAAATATGCAGTGAATGATAGCCTGTGAATATGTAGAGAAGACAAGGGCAAATTGGTCATTTAAATACATTTTTTTATGTTACTTGGCACATTTAGGTCATTGTTGTTCTTCAATTTGTCCGCTTCTGTGTTTATCTCGTATTGAATGCAATTTAGTTTTGTTATGGTCATTTTCTAAATGTCTAGTGTAATGGTACAGGGCAATATGTCCGACTCCGAAGATCGCTCTAGGTCGAGGTCCTTCTCTGATAGCAGCAGGGGAACGACCAACCCCTTCGCACACGTGCCTCCTGATGTAAGTTAATCTCTATTCATATAATTCTATGTCGAGGTCCTTCTATATATGATAGCAGCTGGTCATCTAATTTCTGTCATGTTAACAGTTTCAGGTCGACCATAATAACGATGACGCCGCCTCCTCCTCCCCATCATCCTCCTCAGACACTGACAACACGAGGGTGATAGAGCTTCAAGACAGAAACAGGGAGCTGTGTGATCTCCTTCGACAGTTCGAGAGGCAGACTCGGCTTATGGACGGGAACCTTGCCCGTCGTGAGCATGATCTGGCTAAGGCAATGGACTGCATCAAGAAACTGGACGGGCGCTTGTCTGAGACCATCTCCGTGGCGAGGGAGGAGAAGGAGAAGTCACGACTGAACCAGGCCAGTGCAGTTACGGTCATCAGGAGGCTGGTGCAGAGTCTGGTGGTTGTGTGCTGGATTGCCCTGTCCATCCTCATTGCCTACATCCTCAAGTGACCATGTTATTATGAAACTTGTTTTAATGTAATTTTTTGTGGGAAGCTTTGAACACTTATCTTATTTTGCTTTAATGTTTTGTTGGTTTGTAAGTATCACCGTACAATTTAATGCTTTCGAGCATATTTTTATGGTATTGCAGTTTATGACATTGTGGCCTTTCTATTAAAGTTTATGACTAATATTAGACCTCACCCGATATGGTATAAAAGTTTATAAAAGTTCATAGATAATTAACAAGATCATTATTTTTATATTTTTATCCATTGCTATCATTGTTCTCAAATAATTGAATACCGTATGGTTCACTTATTATTTTGTTCTTGTAAAATATATTAGTTTGATTTACATTACTCAATAATACAAACTTTAAAATTATACCAACTTTAAAATAATACAAACTTTAGTATGACCATGCTAAGTAATATTTCCCTTGTTCGTCAAAATATTTTATCTTCTAAAAGAACATATTGATAAAGTTATTTAATGAGTATGACCATGTAATATATTAATAAAGTTCATATATTCCAAAAATATGGTCATATATATAGAGCAAAAATAGGTAAAATCTTATCGTATATAATAGTATTTAAAATTGGTTAATATCTTCTAAAATATTTATATTTATGCATATAATGATTATTTACAAATTTTGTGATATGTTCATACGACTAATATCCATATCTAATGAAATTTGGTTAATATCTTCGAAAAATATTTCATCAAAGTTTTTTCTTCACACAAATTTTTTAACTACAAGAGGCCAAGAGCAGGCTCTTGTACATTGGGTCGGAAAATGGTAAAGCAGGCTCTTGTACACTGGGCTGGAAATTGGGCCTCTGGTTGTAATAGGAATTCTAATCCAAAGTTGAAACGATTTTTTTTGTTTAACTGACCCAGTAACAATATGAATTACAATTACTAATGTTCCAAAAGGATTTCTAAATGTAAATACGAGGGTATTGAACTAACATCACATGCCCCTTATAACTATTCCTCCAAACGTGGCAACTACCATTCATGCAAGGCGTGCCCAACTCATTCAGTCTTCTGGAATGGTTGATACGGGACCGAATTATACGATGAAGATCCCGACGTGTGTGTTTGGGATAGCTGCATAAGAAAAAAACTGTTCATAACTGATTGCAAAGAGTAAGAAGTTAGACAAGAGTCTGATTTTTTCTTACTCACCTGTGTAACTCGCAGAGGAAGACCACGAACACCATTGAACTGACTGAACGAAGTGTTGCCCAGGCCACTTTGTTGCAAGCCTTGTGTATGCATCATCTACCATAAGAGAAGGGAATAAATGATCATAAGTATCATGCTACCGAAAATAGTGTGACATGATAACATGTACTCCCAGTTATGTACCGAATTGTAAAATAGATGAGGATTATGCATCCCATGCCCATGTGGCATGTGCATCATGTTGGGGTGGCGACGACCATAGCTTGACCCTGCTTGGCTCTCCGCAGGGCTGTTTGCCTCGACCCGTTTCCGTTGACGCTCACGTTCCCGCGCCTTTTCCCTATGATAGCCTAACCTCCTACTTCTCATGGCACCTTTACCCCTTTTGTCTACTGGATCTACCACGGGGGATAGATTGTTAGCCGGTTCGTGCCCGTCCTCGTTCATGCCCGTTTCAGTAGGGTTCACCACTCGACGCCCATACACTTTCCCAATGCCATCGAGGTTGTGCAAGTGTAGGATATGCTTCCCCAGCGCAGCTTCCTTGACAGTGTGTTCCATTTCCCCGAGTGCAGCCATCACAATCTTGTACAAATCCTCATTGTACATCGCTAATCCGGCGATTCTGTCAAACTTACTATGAATATCATCATACCGTTTCATTCCGTCGGAGTTCTTTTCTATCAACTTATAGTAAGGGACCGCAACCTTCAAGTGTTCCCGGGGTAGGTCCTTGCGCCAACGATCCATAATATACCTCTCCGGAACGTAATCCACCTGCTCTTCGTTGAAGACACGCAAAATGTGGGTGCACAATATCCCTCGGAACTCGAATTTCTTGCACTCACATTTTACCTCGGTGGTGTCTTTTTGAAGTGTAACCCTATATTGGCAGCACCGTGTACGACCATAATAAGGCCGCTTTACCATAACATCGTAAGTGCAAACATTGTCATCGTCTAGGACCTTCACTGCGTTGTTGTACACGAGGTTCCGCACCTCAATTTGAAATTCTTCGAACTTTGCAGTAGTGTACAACTGTTGGAACACCAGCTCAAACACATGCTCGGTCATGCACCTGGTTGGGCTATTTATCGATGTGAAGTTTGTCGTCTCCTCCTCTCTTACCCTTTTCGATAATGCTAGACCGTACTGCTCCACGAATATCTTCAAAGTAGTATTGAAATTGACATACTTTTTGAAGAAATGGTTCATACCTTCACTCCTTTGGGTGCTTGACATCCCGGCCCAGAAGTTGTCCTTGAAGTATATAGGAACCCAACGCCTTCTATTTTGGTACATCTTGCACAACCATTTGTTGTTACGCAAACCAAACTTGTCCAGCATCTCAGACCATGCGTCTTCGAACTCTCCTTCACTCAAGGAGTCGTGTAGAGCATCTTGAAGTGACTTGAGTATGTCATTCCAGGCGGGGTTGTACATCAAATGCTTTCGAGCATTCTGCATCACGTGCCATATGCACCAACGATGCGAAGCATTGGGAAACACCTGCGCCACCGCATTGCCTGAAAACAAATCGACATTATCGATCAATATTCTATTAACTACATAGAATACACAAAATAGCAATATATAGTTAATAAATTCCCGTCCACTGATGACCTGAATTCTTATTTTAATGACCAAGGGCTTACCAATGGAGCTGGCTTGGTCGGTTAAGATTCCTTTTGGTGCCTTCCCGGACATACAGTTGAGCCAAGTGCTAAACAACCACACAAAGTGTTCGATCTCTTCTCCGACGAGTAGGGCACACCCAAACAACACACTCTGCCCATGGTTATTGACCCCGATGAATGGTGCAAATGGCATCTTGTATCTGTTTGAGACGTATGTCGTATCGAATGTGATGACATCCCCAAATTCCAAGTATGCTGCCCGACTCCTTCCATTAGCCCAAAACACATTCTTCAATCTGCTGTCTGCATCCACATCATAAGCGTAGAAGAAGTTCGAGTTGCCTGAAGACATTTCTTCGAAATAATTCCTCATTGCAGAGAAATCCCCCAGCTCCATGTCCCTCCTTCTGGACTTGGCAACCAGGTTTCGCAGGTCTCTTTCAGTGAAATCCACATTATCATGGTTTCCTTTTTCAACCACAAACGATGTGAAGTTCTTACCTATAGGTACTCCGGCCCTATCCATATCTAAGATCCGTTTCTTGTTGCCTTCGGTCATATACCTGTAATTTGTGAGGTATTTTGAATGCCCCGACGAACACTCGTGGTTATGCTCAAGCGCAACGACAGTTACCCTCCATGAACCAGGTCCATCACGGATAGCATTAACCCTGAACTTACAACCTGTCATAGTTGAAGTGGATCCCTTGCTTGGGTTTTTCGACTTCGATACAAACTTCCCCCCTTTTATACATTCCATCCTAATGGTCTTGTACTTGTCTGTCGTAACCTCACTGCCTCTTTCCTCGGGGGGTAACAATTCCGAACCCCGAATTCTTACCATGAATCCATTTTGTCTTGCATACCCGTGGATTAACTGGAAGAAATCTCTGTCATGCTCAAACGTCAGCCCAACATGGGGAGGATGGATTGTCTGGTGATTCTGAAGAGGGTCAACACCACCGGACAGGGGCTCTTCTCCACCGTCTCTTTCAACAGAGTATTCCACGATCTCGTTATCACTGTTCGACGAACCGCCTGTATTCTCATCATCTGCAATTCCGAACAAGGTGTGCTCCGAGCCCGACCCACCGATCGAATCATCTTCATCGGACACACCTTCATAGTCCATGTTAAGATCAAACTTCCTGTCATTGCTCATTCTTGCTGAAAAAACAGGATGATCGTTAAATATGAAGGAGAAATCTGAAATTCTTATTAATTTAACGTTTGAACTACAATTACACTCTTTTCGATCGGATTGGAGAATATATGTACGACCAACCTTCGATGTCCGGCGAGTTCAGTTATCGGAAACGATCGACTGCAAGTTCTTCGATCTCGATCAGTTGATGCCGGAACTCTAAACGCTAGTACCGTCGATGATCGATCGTCACCGGACCGTTTGAAGAGATGGAGAGTAAAATTGGATTAAGTTTTGTGAATGCCGACCGTCTGAAAGAGATGAAGAGTAAAATCGGATTAACATTTGAAATTACCGTTGGAATGGATGAATTAGGGTGCATTGATTGTTGTTAGTATCAATGTTTACTTTAATTCTGCAGGTAATTATTGCCCTACTCTCTCCTTTTTCATTTCTTTTTTTTTAAGTCTGACTTACTTTTGACCAGAAGGAGTTTACATTTTTACCCCCGGGTAAGCTTACCAGAGGGTAAGAGAATCAGCCTCCGGGGAGCTATGTTACACGGAAACAGAAACGGAAACCGGAAGGGAAACGGAAACGGAAACGGAGAAACGACAATCCAAATTTTGTAGGAAACGAAAACGCCGAGGAAACGGCAACATGAATTATATGTTCATTTAAAGGTCTAAATAAAGGCAATAAACATATCACCAAGTCAAAACACATAGAATGCAACATTAGACTACAAATTGAAATGTTTAGTACCGTAAAAACAGTATCCTTACTCCTTAACAGAAATCAAAACAGATATGTCAAACATTTTAAATGTCCTTACTCCTGATCTTCGACTCCATTAGTTGTAGAGTTGGTTTACTAGCTTTGTTCAACACTATGATTTCCGCTAGGACCGCTACTCGCATTTAAGGATGACATAGTGAGAGCCGAGAGGGAGAGAGCACTGAGCTAGTGAGAGTTTACCAGGAGAGCACACCGAGCAGAGAGAAGGGGGTCACCGGAAGGAAGGAGAGGAGGGAAGACCAAAAATGGAGGAGAAGAAGGCGGCAAGGCTAGAGGGAAACAAGAATTTCAGACGAGAGGAAGGGAAGCATGATTTAGATTTAGATTTTTTATTTCTTTTCAATTATAAAATTAGTGGAAACGCCACCTGGCAAGGTAGAAACGTTTCTGACCAAGCGGAAACGGTCAAGGTTTCTGACTTTTCTGGTCAACGAAATGGTCAAAGTTTCTGACCTGTCAGAAACGTTTCTGAGGTGTTTCCCCGGAGTTTCGGAGTTTCTTCATATCCAGAAACGTGAAACCGCTATGAAATGGAGTTTCGGGGTATCATAGCCGGGGAGGTGGTGTGCTCAAATTTGCACATTACATGCTCAAATGTGTACATTTGCACACCCAAAACAACCAATGAAGTTAAAAAAAATGTCTAAAAACCAAGACAATTTCATTGGTTGATTTCATTGGTTGATTTAAATTAAATTCAATATATTGTTTCAATACAATAAACTACCACAGGTTGGGTAATCCATTCCATGTGCAGTGCTGATCTGATCTGAACAAATTGCTCAACTTTTCTCCTCTATGCGTACGAGTGAGGATAGATTTTATATATATATAGAGGATAGATCATATGTACTCAGCTCTTAACGTGTATCATCTACACAAATCTGGGCCGTTGATTAGTTGAGATGGAGGGTGGAGATTAATTAGCCCATTGTGGTAGATTGCCTGCATAGATGATTATTCGGTTGAGTATAAATGATTATACACTAGTATATGAAGGATTATTCAGTCGTATGAGTCTGTATAGTAGGTTAGTCATTATTCGATCGTATTGACGGATTATGCGATGGTAATTTTTAGGTAAAAGTTAGGGGCGTTTTTATGGTGCTAGCTATTAGAAAAATCTATCGATACCATCGCATAATCCGTCAATACGATCGAATAATATTGTAACGCTATCGAATAATTAAGTTATACCATTGAATAATAAAGCAATACCATCGCATGATCCGTCAATACGATCGAATAATATAGTAAAACCATCGAATAATCAAAATGACTAACCTACTAAATAGACTCATACGACTGAATAATCCTTCATATACTAGTGCATAATCATTTATACTCGACCGAATAATCATCTATGCAGACCATCAAACAAATGGGCTAATTAATCTCCACCATCCATCTCAACTAATCAACGGCCCAGATTTGTGTACATGATACACGTTAAGGGCTGAGTACACCGGAACTAACCTATATATATATATATATATATATATATATATATATATATATATATATATATATATATATATATGGGAGGGTTCGGGTGAGAACACCCCCGATCCGGTGAGAACGAAATAAACAATTTGATTGGTGGAAACAGAAGCTAATTAAAATAAATAAATAATCCCCTCACGCGCTTAATTCATTCTACTGTGCATCTCCTTCTTCGCGACTGCGCTTCGATCCCACCTTGCCTCGTCGATCTCCTCCCTCTCCTTCCTCCCCTTATGACCTTCGTTGTTTCACCAAGGCCGAGCTCTCCGATCGATGACTCCATGGCCGAGAGCTCACCGAGGAAAGGAGTGCGTGGTCTCGTCGGAAACATCTCCGACCTCTCTAGCCCGACCTCTAAGCCATGATTTAGAAAATGACGGGTGTTTTTACTTGTTCATTTGATAGCCTTGCTAACTAAAATTCGAACATGTCTCGCCATCTTGCTTTAATTTCTTAGTGTATTAATATTAGCAATATAATAGGAGGACAATGTCGTTTGCTTATGTTTGCTTATTAATATCATTAAGCTTCTGTTTGCTTATGTAATATATTGTTTGCTTATTTAAGTAATTAAAATATGAAATATATATTGGGTTCAGCACATATATATTGGTTTAGTGACTAATTATATATTGGTTCATTTAATAATGGTTCAGTACATGTATGTAGAGATTGGTTCACTGGGTGTGGTTCACAGGATTTCGTTAAGATTGGTTCACTGGGTGTGGTTCACAGGATTTGGTTAAGATTGGTTCACTGGGTGTAGTTCACTGAGTGTGGTTCACAAAATTTGTCAATTACTCTATAATTGGTTCATTAATAATAGTTAAGATTGGTTCACAGAATTTGGTTAAGTTAATAATGGTTTAGTACATGTATGTAGTGATTGGTTCACCGGGTGTGGTTCACAGGATTTGGTTAAGATTGGTTCACTGGGTGTGGTTCACAAGATTTGTCAATCACTCTATAATTGGTTTATTAATAATGGTTAAGACTGGTTCACTAGGTGTGGTTCATAGGATTTGGTTAAGATTGGTTCACTGAGTGTGGTTCACTGGGTGTTGTTCACAGGATTTGTCAATCACTCTATAATTGGTTTATTAATAATGGTTAAGATTGGTTCACTGGGTGTGGTTCACAGTATTTGGTTCACTGGGTGTGGTTCACTAGTTGTGATTCACTGGTTGTGATTCAGTTATTTAAGTATGGGTCACTGGTTGTGGTTCACTGGGTGTGGTTCACTGTTTGTGGTTCACTAGTTATGATTCAGTTATTTAAGTATGGTTCACTGGTTGTAGTTCACTCAGAGAGTAGTTGTGGGTCACTGGGTGTGGTTTACTGTTTGTGGTTCACAGGGTGTGATTCGGCAGTAAATGGTTCACTTCTTGTTAATTTTTTTCCCACAAAACATATACAAAGTGAGTGTTTATGTGTAGATAAAATTAAATTACACTCAAAAATATTTTATTTTATATTTTTTAACAAGTAAAAATGCCAAAAAATCATTTTTAAATGTTAATGTAGTACTTTCTCTTTGTGCTAATTAATTAATTGGAAAGTTGCCGCAATGTCCTAATTCAAATTTTGTGCTCAGTGGGGAGGCGTGTCCAAAATTGATTGGGCGCGTGTACCTTATGCGCCTAAAAGTGCGACTGGGCATCCAAATGCAAATGTTGGAATGAGTGGGGATGAGCGCGCGCACTATTTTTTTCAATACACGTGGACCAATCAGATATATTTCTTAATACACGTGGACTAATGAAAATGTTTCTTTTGTTCTCACAGGTAGTGGCGTTCTCACCGGAGCCCTACCCTATATATATATATATATATATACTAGTTTTATTATTCGTCCATTGTGCGATTTTTTAATAAATTTTATTATATAATTATAAATCATCTTTGAATTAATATAAATTACTACTCCATTTAAAGTAAATATATAATCTTCAATTGTGTTATTTTTTTTATAGAATGTAAACACATGTTTGAGTCTAGATTAATCATGTTTGTTCTCTTATAAAAAAATGGTTAAAATATATATATATATATATATATATATATATATATATTTTATCTTGGGTCTAGATATTATACTTTTTAATAAAAAATATTAAATGATAAAAACTTACGTATTAAATCCAAAAGAAAGGAACATAGCTTAATTTCATGTGTAAATTTAATTCGTTTTTAATTATTTTCATTTATAAAAAATGAATATATAAATATTTATAATATTTATAATTGATGTGGCCGATTAGTTATATTTTGATAGTATTTTATGAGGATTCTCCATTGATTGAATATTATTATAAATCTAGAATGAAAAGGAAATTTATTATTAACATGATTATATAAATACTTAATTGTTCGGGTCTGATTTTATGTATTTTATTATTAATATTAATGTATTATTAAAAAATGAAGAGTATTACGTTAGTTAATGAAGAGTATTATGTCCACTGGAAAAAAAATGAAGAGTATTTATTACGTTAGTTAATGATGGTTAATAGTATTTATTACGTTAGTTAATCTTTAGTAGATAGATTTATCTACTTAAGATATATGGTTATATTGAATAGATTATTTGATCTAAAAAGATAAGTTTTTTTACCAACTATATTGGCTTATTAATTGATGTAGCCCAAAAAAATAATACCACTTTAATCCAGAATATGACACGTAAGCAAAAATAATCCCGCTTTAATCCAGAAAATTCCGTGGACGCGAGATCGCACCAGAGCCCGTTTCAGGCCTCTGTTTTAGTATTTTACTAGTATTCGTTACCCGTGCGGTTGCGCGTTTTGTTAATAAATTATATTTTATTATATTAATTATATTAAAATATTATATTAGATAATATAATTGACGTGGCTTAAAAAAATAAAATCAAATTGATGTGGCTCACAAAAATAAAACCATATATAAATATATTATATTCAATTTGATCTAAAAGGTAGAATAACGCACCAAATATTCCTTCTTCATCTTTTAAAATAATAAATAATATAGTTTATTAACAAAAGCATGAAAATAATAAATATGTATAACAACTAATTCAAGTTATATTGGATAGATTATTGATCTAAAAAGATAAGTTTTTAACTAACTATATTCGTTTATTAATTGATGTGGGCCAGAAATATAACACCACTTTAATCCAAAAAATGCCACGTAAGCAAAAATAATCCCGCTTTAATCCAGAAAATTCTGTGGACGCGAGATCGCACCAGAGCCCGTTTCAGGCCTCTGTTTTAGTATTTTATATATATATATATATATATATATATATATATATATATATATATATATATATATATATATATATATATATATATAGGTCAGTTCTAGTGTAAACACCTCTTAAGATGTAAACTAAGAACAAATCTGCACCATGAAATCCAACGAAATCAACAGTTAAGATTAATAATAATTTTCTTTTTAAAAAATAAATAAATTCGGTGGGCCCCACAAAAACACACCTCACGCGCAATGCCCACTCTTTACCTTCTGTGACTGTAGTCAATATATTCTCTAGACTCGATGTACGGAGCTGGTTTTTTTTTCGGTTTGTTTTTTTTCCCTTGGCAAAATTACAGAAAACCACCCTTTAAATATGAGTGTTTTCACTTAACCATCCCTTAAATTCAAAATTACAGAAAACCACCCTTTAAATGGTATTTGTTTACAACTCACCACCCATTCAACTATTTTCTTTAATTTATCATTAAATATATTATATTTTAATATTTTTAAACTCAAATTTGATTGTAAATATATTCATATTTTGAATTTAAGGGCTCAATCATATTTTAGGGATTATTTTATTTATTTAAAAATAATAATAATAAATATAGCCTAGAATTATTATCTTAATTTATGGTTGAAAATGTTTATAAAATTTTAAAATATTATGGAAATTACTCTTATTTATTTATATTTTAAATAAGAGTAATTTACATAATATTTTAAAAATTTATAAACATTTTCAAACATAAATTAAGATAATAATTCTAGGCTTTATTGATTATTATTTTTAAAAATAAATACAATGATCCCGAAAATATAATTGGGCCCTTAAATTCAAAATTTGAATATATTTACAATCAAATTTGAGTTTAAAAATATTAAAATATAATATATTTAATGATAAAGTAACGAAAATAGTTGAATGGGTGGTGAGTTGTAAGCAAATACCATTTAAAGGGTGGTTTTATGTAATTTTGAATTTAAGGGTGGTTAAGTGAAAACACCCATATTTAAAGGGTGGTTTTCTGTAATTTTCCCTTTTCCCTTCTTTTTTGGGTTTTTATATATTTGTTATTTACAAATATAATTATGTTAAAATTATATATTCGGTTAAATCAAAAAAATTATTCGGTTAAATGGGTTATTTTATTCGGTTAAATTTGAGAAATTATTTAGTTAAATTATGAATATTATTCGTAGGTGTGATACCGAATGTTTACACATTTATTAGTTTTACTGTAAATAATAATCAATAAATTTGTACATTATTCGGTGAAATTACAAAGATTAAACGTACTTAATAATAAGAATCTAAACATTATTTGGTGAAATTACAAAAAGTATTCATATGTAAGAGTGAGTTTGGAATAACTATATATATTATGCATTATTCGATGAGTGCTTTTTGAAGAAAATTGTGCATTATTCAATGAATCGATAATCATTGTTCGTAGATAGAAATTCATTTTTTTACAAAGAAGTTATCAATTATTTGTTATTATTTGACAAATTATTCGTATGAATTTGTCTTTTTTTTTATTGTCCTATCAATTATTTAAAAAAAATGATACTTATTTTTTGTGAAACAATTACGTTCTTAAAAACTAAATTAATTATTAATACGTACAATTTCCTTTTTAAAATATTACGAAAAAGTTTCGTAAAATCCGATTGCTTTAAAATATTATGAAAAGGCTTCGTAAAATAATGCGTACAATTTCCTTTTTAAAAAAACACAAATGATGCATTGTTAATCTTAGCCATTGATTCTTTTTTATTTGTGCACCAAAAAAAAATAGTACTATTTAAAAAAAACTTTAATAGTTTATGTTTGTTTCTAAGATAGTTGAAATTAAATTATTTGATTATATTAGAAAAATTATTCATATATAAAAGAATTATTATTTGATTAAATTTGATATATTATTCGGTTAAATTATAGAGATTATTTGTATGTAAGAGGGTGATTCATTACATATTTATTGATTTTTTAATGTTAAAATAATAATCACTAAACTTGTACATTTTTCGGTAAAATAAAAAAGAGTATTCATAGGTACGAGGAAATTTGAAACAATTATTTATAAAAAATTATACATTATTCGGTAAATAAAAAATTTACGATAATTTTTTTTTTGTTAAGTTTAACCCAGGAAAAAATATAAACCATTACCGTATTTAAAATATATATATATATATATATATATATGGTTGGGTTCAGGTGAGAAGAGATGAACCGATGAGAAGAAAAGAAGTGATTTGATTGGTCTAGGTGAATAAAATAATCCAGAATATAGGTAAATCTCGCGGCATATCTCACAGCAAAATTCCGGGTTTTTTCACCCCTGTCCGTCCCCCAATTGCACAGTCGTCCCCATTTCGCGTGTATCACACGCGCTAAATAAAACAAAAACGGCCGCTGCCCAGTATTTAACAGGGTCACGTTCAATTGCCATACAATGTTTAATACCACTACACCAAACAAACTTCCTTGTGCAATCTCAGTATTTAATAACTTTTATTTGTTTTTTTAAGCTAAAAAATTAATAAACGATTTGATTCACCAACGAGCTTTATAAATTAAATATTAATATTTTAACAATTAGTAAATTGTTTTTGTTGAACCATTACTATTTCATTCATGAACAAGTATAATTAGTAAATTATTTTCTTTTAATATTTTCTTTATTTATTTTAAAATAAAATGGTTTATGAATGAATACTATTAATTCGTGAACCACTTCTATTTATATGTGCTGAACCACTTGGTTTAAAACTCTAAACGACTTGGTATTAAAACCCTAAGCCACTTAATATAAAAAATCATGAACCACTTGGTATTAAAAAACATGAACCACTTGGTATTTAGTTACTGAACCACTCTCTATTTAGTCACTGAACTAATCTCTATTTAGTCACCGAACCACTCTTTATTTAGTACTGAACCAATCTCTATTTAGTCACTGAATCAATCTCTATTTAGTCACTAAACCAATCTCTATTTAGTCACTGAACCAATCTCTATTTAGTCACTGAACCACTCTCTATCTAGTCACTAAACTAGTCTCTATTTAGTCACTGAACCACTCTCTATTTAATCACTGAACCAATCTCTATTTAGTCACTGAACCACTCTTTATTTAGTACTGAACCACTCTCTATTTGTAAAGACCGGAATTTAATCAATATTTATAAAATATCCTTAGGATAATCCGAATATTATCCTCCCCTATGATTATGAAAACTCGGAAATTTTGAAATTTTTATGCACGGCTTTACATTGATTTAATGATAGAAACCCATTCTCGAGCCACCTTTTCTCGGCTTTTATGAACTTAACGGATTTTAACGCATCTCGGGCTCGGGATTTACGTCTTTGATTTACAAGGCCAGTCGTCCATACTTAACTTGACCAACATTGATCACCACCCACTCCTTGACTTGACTTGACTTGTGGCTTGCTTGTGATGATAGGTATCCAACCACTCCCATCCCTTCCATTTAATCATTCCCCATCTTTAACACATGAACCACTCCTTTCTCTCCTTTATAACTGACCCAAGCTCAGTTTAGAACTCATTCACAAAGAGCCCCACCGTCACTTTGAGAGAAAACCAAAGAGAGAAGAAGCCTTCACCATTTTAAGTCCCTTTTGGTGACCTTGCACAAGAAAAGCCATATCTCCCTCAATACTACTCCGAATTGAGCAAACTCGGTGGCCTTAGAACCGTATTGAAACCACCTTTCCAACCATACATTATAATCCAAAATCCAAGCTCGTTTTCCCATCCAAAATCGTCCATCATTGAGGCTGCAGAAACTGTCTTTTGAAGGATCTTGAGGTTTTGCGTTGTTTTCTTGGTAAGCTCCATTATTTCCTTCCAAAACTGAGTTTAAACCTTTTATATGACTTATTTGCTTCATTTCTAAACAAAGTCCTGACCCTTTTGCTTGGGGTTTTGGAAAATATATTGCAAGGTGTTTGGAAGTGTCCCCAAGGTCCCCGAAGTGAGAATTTTCGAGCCATTTGTGTTCCATTTGCCTAGGTAATCTCTCTTCCACCTTCCTCTCTCTAGGATAGCTTGAGTTGATGTGAAAAGTCTTAGGATAGTGGATCCTATAATGTGTTTAAATCGGTTTTAGCTAGCAAAACGTGTAAAAGACACAAAACCGAATACCTTAATCTCAGCATTTAAATTATCGAATATTGTTTTACCTATAACTCTCGGTCCCCTGCTTGGATTTTTAATGGAGATGTTATCTAATTGCCCTCCAAAAATGAGGACGATCCAACGGTTGGATCAAGAGTTATGATAATTTTAGTAAACAATGTTTATAATGACTCGATTAAAAACTTGGTTAAGGGAATGCTACAAATATGGTTAAATATATGATGGCATAACCGAACCTTAGAGCATGTAAAATACATAAATGAAGTATACCCATAACTTGGCTTATGATCTGATAAGAATAAACTTGGATTTTGAAACGGGTTGGGAACTAACCGGAAAATTCTACTTGTTCGGTGAATAACTAGCATGATAATAAAATCGTTTGACTAACGGTATGGTATGTATGACTAATAGCATGATATTGTGGTGATTTTTAGAAGAGATTTAATGATCGATACTTGTGATGATAATGATATATATCCTTATGGAGAGTATGAGTATGGAATAGTAATATGCGAATTTGGCTACGAATGATATAGAGGTTATCTTAAGCTGATAAGATGACGGATTATATATGTTGAACGGTATGAGATGGGAGATGATTGATCAGGATGAACTAGAAGTATGATGGATGCGAACTTGTTTATTTATCTGTTTGTATGAGTGTGTGATATATGTGTTCAGAGAGATTGTAGAAGTTTACTCAGTATATTCTCGTTATGTAATTAGGTGATATTCTGTGATCGTGACTACTGTGTGCTGGATTCTTCTTTTGCTGATCTTCTAGCCAGGTAAGTACCTCCGGGGCTTACTCAGTAACCAGGACCTCCTGCCTGATGTGTCATATAGTATGTAGGTGTTGCATATGCATAAAAGCATGTCATGTAGTATCATGCTTAGGAATTGCACTTACGATTGAGCATTCTTATTCTGTATACGTTTGAATGCAGAACGACCGTTATTTGTGAGTCCTAGAGTCATTGTTAGGGTCATAGGACAGCCCAGCTTCATCGGGTGTTGTTCTCCTCGAGTCATTATTTATATATGTATCACGAGATACGAGATGAGCATGAGATACGATATGATGATGAGATGTGATATGCTATAGCATCGAACTGGCCAGTCTCCACCCTATCTGGAAAGGGGGTGGTGGTAGAAGAGGGATATACCACTTGGTATTCTTTGTTAAGGCCTTACTTCATATTTTGTATATATGCATTAGGAGCATGATAGTGTGGTTAACATTTCAGTACTGCATGAAGGCATCCTTATTCTAGGTATAGGCGTATTATATGTCCTCAGCGCGATCAAAGGACCCGCAGGCGAACACTTGGCCTGAATTTGTGTTATAGTTTCAGGTACCCGTTCCGTTACTTGATTTCGTGTTGTTATGACGGGGTCCATTCATATGGCGGAGAGTCAGTGTTTGAACCCTAACTTCACCAAATTCACACTTTTGGGATTCTTCCTAATTATATTCTGTTTTGATCCGGCTCTGCCGCGACACTGGTTGTATTGTTCAGAATTTATGTCCTTTGTATTATAAAAGATTTTCCGCTTTGTAGACTTAGGATAGGTACAGGGGTTACCCCGGGGTCTCCAGAAGACCTTCCGAATTTGGGTGCGAAATCCCGCTTTAAACTACAAATCCTTGATTTCAAACCTTCAACCTGTACTCGGGGCGCAAGATCCTAACGAGGGGTTTTATCCCTCGAAACGTAACTTGGGAATCATAATCCCGGGCCGTTACACTATTTAGTCACTGAACCAATCTCTATTTAGTCACTGAACCAATCTCTATTTAGTCACTGAACCACTCTTTATTTAGTCACTGAACCAATCTCTATTTAGTCACTGAACCACTCTCTATTTAGTCACTGAACCACTCTCTATTTAGTCACTGAACCAATCACTATTTAGTCACTGAACCAATCACTATTTAGTCACTGAACCACTCTCTATTTAGTCACCGAACCACTCTTTATTTAGTACTAAACCAATCTCTATTTAGTCATTGAACCACTCTCTATTTAGTCACTGAAACACTCTCTATTTAATGTTTATTTTTAATTATTTATTTGTTTTATTTATTTATTTAATGAGCTAATACTATTTATTTGATGAATCACTACTCTTTATTTGATGAACCACTACTATTTAATAATTGTAAAATTTTCACTCTTCTTTTATTTTCTTTTAATACTACAGTACTATTTATTAATTGTAACAATTTTATTCTTCTTTATTTTCTTTTAATGTTTATTTTTTAATTATTTATTTGTTTTTATTTATTTATTTATTTAATGAACTAATAATATTTATTTGATGAATCACTACTCTTTATTTGATGAACCAATACTATTTAATAATTGTAAAATTTTCACTCTTCTTTTATTTTCTTTTAATATTTATTTTTTAATTATTTATTTATTGATTTTTAAAATAAAATGATTCATGAACTAATACTTAAAAAAGCCCTAAACCACTTGGTATTAAACGCTTGAACCACTTCGTATGAAACCCCTGAACCACTTAGTATTAAAGCCCTGAACCAATTGGTATAAAACTCTGAACCACTTGGTATAAAAACCCTGAACCACTTAGTATAAAACCATGAACCACTTGGTATTAAAACCTTTAATCACTTAGTATAAAAACCCTGAACCACTTAGTATAAAACCCTGAACCAATTTATGTAAAATTTTCATTCTTCTTTTATTTTCTTTCAATGTTTAATTTTAATTACTTATTTGTTTTTAATTATTTATTTCATGAACCAATGTGATTTATTCCATGAACCACTATTATTTAATAATTGTAAAATTTTCATTCTTCTTTATTTTATTTTAATGTTTATTTATTTATTTATTTATTTATTTATTTATTTTTATTTATTTAATGAGCTAATACTATTTATTTGATGAACCACTACTCTTTATTTGATGAACAACTACTATTTAATAATTGTAAAATTTTCACTCTTCTTTTATTTTCTTTTCACTCATCTTTTATTTTCTTTTATTTATTTGATGAACCATTCTCTATTTAGTTACTGAACCAATCTCTATTTAGTCGCTGAACCACTCTCTATTTACTCACTAAACCACTCTATTTAGTCACTGAACCACTCTTTATTTAGTCACTGAACCAATCTCTATTTAGTCACCGAACCCCTCTTTATTTAGTACTGAACCAATCTCTATTTAGTCACTGAACCACTCTCTATTTAGTCACTGAACCAATCTCTATTTAGTCACTGAACCACTCTCTATTTAGTCACTGAACCAATCTCTATTTAGTCACTGAACTAATCTATATTTAGTCACTAAACCAATCTCTATTTAATCTATATTTTGGTTCAGTGACTAAATAGAGATTGGTTCGGTGACTAAATAGAGATTGGTTCAGAGAATAAATAGAGAATGGTTCAGTGACTAAATAGAGATTGGTTCAGTGACTAAATAGAGAGTGGTTCAGTGACTAAATAGAGAGTGGTTCAGTGACTAAATAGAGATTGGTTCGGTGACTAAATAAAGATTGGTTCAGTGACTAAATAGAGAGTGGTTCAGAGACTAAATAGAGATTGGTTCAGTGACTAAATAGAGATTGGTTCAGTAGTCAGTACTAAATAAAGAGTGGTTCGGTGACTAAATAGAGATTGGTTCAGTGACTAAATAGATAATGGTTCAGTGACTAAATAGAGATTGGTTCAGTACTGAATAAAGAGTGGTTCAGTGGCTAAATAGAGAGTGGTTCAGTGACTAAATAGAGATTGGTTCAGTGACTAAATAGAGATTGGTTCAGTGACTAAATAGAGATTGGTTTAGTGACTAAATAGAGATTGGTTTAGTGACTAAATAGATATTGGTTCGATGTTAAATAGAGAGTGGTTCGGTGACTAAATAAGGAGTCATTCAGTGACTAAATAGGGAGTAGTTCAGTGACTAAATAGAGATTGGTTCAGTGACTAAATAGAGAGTGGTTCGGTGACTAAATAGAGACTGGTCCAGTACTAAATAAAGAGTGGTTCGGTGAGTAAATAGAGATTGGTTCAGTGACTAAATAGAAAGTGGTTCATGAAATAAATTCTAGTGGTTCATGAAATAAATAGTAGTGATTCATAAAATAAATAGTATTGCTTCATGAAATAAATAATTAAAAACAAATAAGTAATTAAAAATTAAACATTGAAAGAAAATAAAAGAAGAATGAAAATTTTACACCAAGTGGTTCAGGGTTTTATACTAAGTGGTTCAGGGTTTTATACCAAGTGGTTCAGAGTTTTTATACCAAGTGGTTCAGGGTTTTATATCAAATGGTTCAGAGTTTTAATACCAAGTGGTTCAGGGTTTTTATACCAAGTGTTTCAGGGTTTTGTACCAAGTGGTTCAAGGGTTTTATACCAAGTGGTTCAGAGTTTTTATACCAAGTGGTTCATCAAAGAAATAGAGAGTAGTGGTTCCTCAAATAAATAATATTGGTTCATGAAATAAATAGTATTGGTTCATGAAATAAATATTATTGGTTCATGAAGCATTTTATTTTAAAAACAAATAAATAAAAATAAACATTACAAGAAAATAAAAGAAGAGTGAAAATTTATATTATTAAATAATAATGGTTCGTCAAATAAAGAGTAGTGGTTCATCAAATAAATAGAGGGTGATTAATTGACTAAATAAAGATTGGTTCAGTGACTAAATAGAGAGTGGTTCAGTGATTAAATAGAGAGTGGTTTAGTGACTAAATAGAGAGTGGTTCAGTGACTAAATAGAGAGTGGTTCAGTGACTAAATAGAGATTGATTCAGTGACTAAATAGACAGTGGTTCAGTGACTAAATAGGGATTGTTTCAGTGACTAAATAGAGAGTGATTCAGTGACTAAATAGAGATTGGTTCAGTACTAAATAGAGAGTGGTTCAGTGACTAAATAGAGAGGTTCAGTGACTAAATAGATAGTGATTAATTTTTTTTCAACAAATATACAAAGTAGGCGTTTACGTGTAGATAAAATTAAATTACATTCAAAAATATTTATTTTATATTTTTTTAAAAAGTGAAAATAATGAAAAATAATTTTTAATACTACATGACGAAAGGAGTAATTGATTTTTTATGGAAATAACGAAAAAAAGAAGTTATAATTTTTTTTTATGTGCAAAAAGAAGTTATAATTAATACACTGTATTCAAAGATGTACTTGGTGACTGGTGTATTGATTTGACTCATTGGGCGGCAAATGGAAGGATGCGACACGTCTTCAATTTTCCAAGCAACGTACGTCTTCAATTTTTTTTTTAAAAAAAAATTAGGGAAGCGCGTGTTTGCACACGTCAGATGCGAGTGGGTTATAATTTCACCTCAAATTTGATGTGCGCGGAGATGAGCAGATATATTATAAATTATATTATTATAACTGTATATGAAACAATCAAATCACTTCTTTCATTCTTACCGCTTCATCTCTTCTTTCATTCTTACCGCTTCATCTCTTCTCACCTGAACTCAACTATATATATATATATATATATATATATATATAGGGGTTGGCTTCTGCGTAAACATCCCTTAGGATGTAAACTAAGAACAGATCTTGACCATATAATTCAAGCAAATCAAGGGTTTAGATTAATTGCAATTCTTTTTTTTTATTTTCTTTAATATTGGTTGGGCCCACCACAACACCACTCCATGAATTTCAATGCACTCCCAGTGATTTCACGCTCTCCCGGTTACAACTCTTTTTTTTTTGTTAAACAGTTTCCGTTATTTTTTTTGTTTGTTTTCGGTTTTGTTTTGTTTTGTTTTTTGAGTTTTGAGTTTTTTACCCAAGATAATTGTATTGAAATTACGTTATTCGAAATTAGAAAGATTATTCAAATTTAAGAGAGGATTATTCGATGAAATTTGATATATTATTCGATTAAATTATAGAGCTTTTCGTAAGTGAGATGAAGATTATTTACAAATTTTTTAGTGATGTGCGCGAGCCACTTTCTCGGCCTCCCACGCCACCCACGAGCCACCTCCGGCCACCATCCCCCCACCCGCTCGAACCACTCCGCTCAGGCGCACCCCCCGAAACCGGAACCCCCTTGGTTCGTGATGTGCGCGCAAATTGCCATATTTTCTATGCACATTTAGTCCATTTTATCAATCATTTGCATGCATATTAGTGGGAAATCATCAGATTAGTGTAGTTTATGCATAATTATCAAATATACGGGTCTGCACGAGTTGCTATGTGATTTCGCAGAAAGCATGACAGAAATTGACAGATTTGGAAGAGCGGAAAAAGAACTCGAAGTCTTCCGAAGAGGTCGAAATCGACTATGAACCTCGACATCGAGTGAAGTAGAGCAACCAGGAATCGAGCAGTAGAGAACAGAGCATGTCGACACAGAAGGGGTCGATATCGATGTCTCAAGGTCGATATCGAGTGGCCTAGATCGAGCATATTGATAGAAGTCGAGTGCCAATCCGAGGAGAAGAAGGAGTGCTCGAGATAGAGTTAAAGAGAGGTCGATATCGATGTTCTATGGTCGATATCGATGTTGCCAGCAGAGAAGTCCGACTCAGATTTTGATAGAATTCTAACCGAAGCTTGCACGTCTATCCAAAAGTCGAGATCGTCTATCTTCAACACCAGAGTTATCACTTGAGATGTTTTACCATGGAATTTTTAGTTTTTTACTTTATTAAGTTTTATCTTAGAGAATAAAGATAAGTTATTGAATCCTTGGCTAGCAAGATTTGAGATCTATATCTAGAGGCCGTTAGAACTGAGTTAGGCATTAAGTTTTCATCCAAGCAATCAGTTTTACAATATAGAACGCAGAGAATTTGTAGAGAAAGAGAGAGCCGAGTGAGTTGGGTTTGAAGCAAGAGCGGAGTGGCTTGGTTCGGTTGTAACTTTCTCTTTAGTTTAATCAAAGTATTTTCTTTTCAATGTTGATGATGAGTTCCACGATGAGAAGCGAGTAGTCAACCCACTTCTAGGGTCGGGGTGAGCCCGACGATAGCAATGTAGGGTAAGTGCATCAAAGGTATGATTTTTATGTGATTCCGTCTTCTATCCTATGCATGATCCTTTGCGAAAGTTAGGGAGATTCATTATTTGCATTATTGAAGCGAAAGCCAATCATATTGTGAACTTGGATTACTCATGAATTGGATAGTAACTCTTAAGAATTATGCAAGAGCCTCTAATCACCTAAGTGTTGGTAACGAACTGGTTATTTGACAGAAAGATATTAAATTTCATAACTTTAGCATCATCATTGTTATCGTTGTGGCATTAATCCCCGACTTTGGAAGATTTTAATTAATTGAATTTCATAAAAAGTTGAGTTTTGTTTCTGTCCATCTTTCCTACACCATTCTAGCTCTTCAGACTACTTTTTCGACACATAGGTTACGTTACACAGTTTCTTTTACAGACATCGAAATCGACCGGTGAAGGTCGATATCGAGCACTAACATCGATATCGAGGTCTCTCTCGACGTCGACTGTGTTTGCTTTTGTCTTCTGCAGGAACTTTGCTGGAAATCGACCAGAACTGAGGTCGATATCGACCAGACACCTCGATATCGAGTGTCTTCTGAGGTCGAAAGCTTGATCGTGATTACAACAAGGGAAGCGCTGAGATACCTTCTCATGGATTCGATCCTGAATTGCCCTACCACTGCATTAGGAGGGATTCTTGTATTATTTTCTTGAACAGGAAGTTAGCATAGTTGAGATAAATATTTGAATACTTGAATCGCACCTCCCCTAGACGATCAAATTGGCGCCGTTGCCGGGGAGGCAATCAATCGCCACCTAAGTTTTCTCACAATCTTTTAGAGCTTATTTTGCAGCTTTATGTGACGTTCTGATCGTGGACGTATCCTGGAAACCATAGACGAGCCTAAACGTTTCTTCCATCTTCGCAACAAAGTAATTCAAATCATGGCGGATAACAAGACGCAGGCTGAGACCATAGAGCGGTTGAGGATCACAATGCTACAATCACTGCCGAGAGGACCGCCGCTGCTGCAGAGCGAGCCCTACTAATAGGGAGCAGGATGCGCGTAGACAAGCCCAAGAGCAACTCAATCAGTACCCACAGACGGCGATGCAATACATGCATCCGCCGCTTCATGTTCCTGAATCCGCTATACTTATTCCTCCTTCCAACTATGAAATTGAAATAAACTTCCTATCTGAAATTAAAAGAAATACTTTTGAAGGAAGACCTTATGAATGCCCACTGCAACACATCTCTACTTTTATGGATTTATGTGAAACTATTACTGATGGTGTAAATTTAGAGTATGTGAGACTGAAATCTTTTCGATGGTCTTTGGCAGGAAAGGCATTACAATGGCTAGAAAGTTTGGCTCCACGCTCGTTGCGGACATGGGCAGAGGTGAAGGATGCATTCCTAAACAAATTCTTTCCTCCCTCTAAAATGGCAATGCTGCGGAAAAGGATCACGACTTTCAAATAAAAGCTAGGTGAAACATTGGCACAGGTGTGAGAGCATTTTAAGGACTTGCTGAGATCATGCCCGACGCATGGGCAACTACCTTATGTCATCCAGGAGATATTCTATAATTCCCTTGATACGCCGAATAAGGAGAGGATCAATTCATATACCTCCTATCGGTACATTGAGCTTTCACCAACGGAGGCCTGGGAGACGATTGAGAGGCTAGTCAACTTCGATAACAACTATGGGACTGCTGCGACCTATGACTCAAGGCCTGCCCCATCGATGCCATTATATGAGCCTCCAAAGGAGATAGATCCTGATGTGCGGCAAAAATTCCATAACGATCAAACACGCCACCTTCAAAAACAAGTTAGGTTCCTAAGCAACAATCAACCTTGTCAGGAATGTGGTTCAAGAAGGCATAACACTAGTGCCACATACTGAGCAACTATCTATGGCAGAACAATATGAGAAAGCCAAGTGGACGCGAGGCTCCTATGGAGGGGGCAATCAACAATATTGGGGCGATCAAAGATTCTATCAACAAAGGGATCCCCCACCATATAGAGCACCAGGGCACCTTGAGCGGGAAACAAGGAAGGATGACCTGCATATCATTCTTGATGAGATGCGGAGGAACCACGCTGAGTTCAAACAAGCAAATAACTCCATCCATACTCAACTGCAGGGCATCAATTCTAGACTTGGGGAGATCGACGTTTGGAAGCGCAACATGGAAACCCAAATGGGTCAATTAGCGGAAGCAATACCCAAAGCGTCAGGGTCATTCCCTGGATCTATTGTGCCGAATCAAAAGGGCAAGACTACTGGACACATAGCGGCGATGAATCTAAGGAGTGGGCGTCAAGTACAAACGCCCGAGCAAAAAGCGGAGGAGAAGGCCCTAGATGGAACATCGATATCGACCCCCCCGGTCGATATCGACCAAGGTGACGTCGATGTCGACCTTACTCATGTCGATGTCGACAATGCTGCTGAGTCACCACAGAAATCGACTCCTCCAGTCGATGTCGACCTAACTCCAGCCGCAGGGAAGAAGGTGTTGCCATTCCCATTGGAAAAGGTGATTAAGGACCCGGTAGAAAAGAAGTTCCAGCGGTTCGTGAAGATGCTTCTAGGACTCAATGTCTCAATACCATTCACCGAAGCACTTCATGAGATGCCATCTTATGTAAGGTTCCTTAAGGACATATTGGGTAAGAAGCGATCGCTTTCTGAGATCGCAGAGGAATGCAATAGATTGGAGCTACCACAAAAGCGGGCGGACCCATGTAAGTTTTCTATCGCTATAGGCTTAGGTCGATATCGCTTTAATGATTTAGTTGATTTGGGCGCTAGCATTAGTATGATGCCACTAACCATATGACACAAGGTAAAGATAGGTCCTCTGGATCCCGTGGATGCAAAACTATACATGGCAAACAATACGGTAGTGATTCCAACAGGGATGGTAACTGATGTGCCAGTGCAAGTAGGTAAATTCTTTGTCCCTGCTGATTTCTTAGTTGTTAATATAGCGGAGGACCCTGCTTGTCCCATTATTTTAGGTAGGCCATTCCTAGCAACCGTCGATGCCAACATCATCGTGAAGAAAGGATTGCTCTCATTTACAATCAGCGATGAGGTGATAGAGCATGCCTTCAACAAGACGGTGAGGAACAATGAAGGGCCAATGGAGATTAAGGCCATCAATGGTGTCTACATCACATGTGGAGAAGCCAAGGTAAGGAGTATGACACCGAAAGAGCTTGAAAAAAGGGCCATAGAAGCCCAAGTGGAGGAGGTTGTGGCAATCTTGAACGAAGAAGCCCAAAAGAACATCGACATCGACCCAGGTAAGTCGATATCGACTAAAAAAGTTATAGATTTTGTGCCAGGTCATAAGTATGGGGTCGACGGAGGAGAAGGAACCTCGAAATCGATGTTAAAGGTCGATATCAACCATGACTCTAAGAAATCGACCACCACAGAAGTTGAGAAAAGAGGAGCAAGAACCTCGATATCGATCTCTGAGGGTCGAAATCGACCTGATCATATCGAGGGTAACCACTCCAAATCGACTGAACCTCCATGAGCACAACAGAGCTCGATATCGAGTACTGAAGATCGATGTTGACCTGAGCAACAGAAAGTAGAAAAGGTAAGTCAAGGTACGGATTCCTCCTGTTCCATTTCAATAAAAGATTTATCATTATTTGGAAGAGGTTTGCCTTGACATGTGCGCTTGTGTAGGGTATCCGATGATGATTCGAACCAATATGAAGTAGGAGACAAGGTGTATGTCGCCAAATCAAAAGATCAATGGTTCCCTACCAGATTCAAAGACAAGATGATGGGACCTTTCACGGTGAATCAAATCCATCCAGGCGGAATGCAGCTGCGTGACAAGAAAGGAGTGCTATTTGAGGCCCAAGCCACATGGGCTCTGCAGATGCCGCCTTGAGAGCGCAAAAGGAAGAAGTTGGCCTTGAGAGCACAAAAGGAAGAAGTCGGCTCTGCAGATGCCGCCTTGAGAGCGCAAAAGGAAGATGCCGCCTTGAAGTTGCTTTTGACATGTGCATGATAAGATGATGGAAGACTTTAAGAAATTTCCATACAAGTGCTTACAAAAGTTCATATCCTAGCCTTACCTATGCATATTTGCAAAAGTCACAAGCCATATATGAGCCTTACTATATCAGTATCATTATTGCTCCACATATATTACATATTGCCCATTTTTTTATACCTTATACCCTATCCGGGGACAAGTTTGAGAATGGATGTCATCTTTGGAGTTGTTATATGGATTTTGTGCAATATTTATGAAGTTGTTCGCAGGAATGAATCAATTATTGAATTATGGAAAATTTAATGAGTGAGAAAAAATCCGATCACCTCAGGAGATAAAGGTAGGTCGACCCTGCTCGTTGATATGTTCGTTCAGCGAGATGGGACACAAGGTGAGGAGTCCGAAGTACTTAGTATCCGGGGCCATTCATGACACCCATGTTTGCGACTCGCGAGAAGGCAGTGCTAAGGTTAGAGAGGTAAAAGCATTATAAGTGAAAAAAGCATTGAGCGATGAGTGAAAGCTGAGACATTATGAAGAAGGAATGTGGAATGTTTTGGAAAGAAAGTATATTTCCCCGGATTTAACACCACATGGACAAATATTAGCCCACCTTTAGCCTTTTACCAATCTACTTCTCTATAGCTTGAAAAAAGTCCTCTTGATTATTAATGCTATGTCGTTGAAATTGTTTGATGCATATAAACCTCCTTTTATGAGTATGAAATTGCTTTTATGCACATGCATGGATTTGGTTGACATTAGTACCTTATCGAGGATGGAAATTGATTGTAGGGACATATGAAAAATGAATCTATGATGTTGAGGGTTTACTTTCTTCCCCTGAATGACCATTAAAGGTATTGCTTGGGGACAAGCAAGCTTAAGTATGGGCTGTTTGATGTGCGCACAAATTGCCATATTTTCTATGCACATTTAAGTCCATTTTATCATTCATTTGCATGCATATTAGTGGGAAATCATGAGATTAGTGTAGTTTATGCATAATTATCAAATATACGGGTTTGCATGAGTTTCTATGTGATTTTGCAGAAAATAGGACAGAAATGGACAGATTTGGAAGAGCGGAAAAAGAACTCGAAGTATTTTAAAGAGGTCGAAATCGACTATGAACCTCGACATCGAGTGAAGCAGAGCAACCAGGAATCGAGCAGCAGAGAACAGAGCATGTCGACACAGAAGGGATCGATATCGATGTCCTAAGGTCGATATCGAGTGGCCTTGATCGAGCATATTGATAGAAGTCGAGTGCCAATCCGAGGAGAAGAAGGAGTGCTCGAGATAGAGTTAAAGAGAGGTCGATATCGATGTTCTATGGTCGATATCGATGTTGCCAGCAGAGAAGTCTAACTCAGATTTTGATAGAATTCTATCCGAAGCTTGCACGTCTATCCAAAAGTCGAGATCTTCTATCTTCAACACCAGAGTTATCACTTGAGATGTTTTACCATGGAATTTTTAGTTTTTTATTTTGTTAAGTTTTATCTTAGAGAATAAAGATAAGTTATCGAATCCTTGGCTAGCAAGATTTGAGATCTATATCTAGAGGCCGTTAGGGCTGAGTTAGGCATTAAGTTTTCATCCAAGCAATCGGTTTTACAATATAGAACACAGAGAATTTGTAGAGAGAGAGAGAGAGCCGAGTGAGTTGGGTGTGAAGCGAGAGCGGATTGGCTTGGTTCGGTTGTAACTTTCTCTTTAGTTTAATCAAAGTATTTTCTTTTCAATGATGATGATGAGTTCCACTGATGCGGGACCATTAAAGATACCTCCGGAACCTCTGGACACATCTATTCTCAAGTGCGGTTCAACTTCAAGAGGAGTCGTTGAAGACTTACCTATGTTCTTCCCTTGCTGTTGCCCTCGGCGCCGACACCAGGAGCCTCGACGCCGAGACCTGAAGATGATATTTGCTTAATGTTGGCCTCGGCGCCGACACCAGACCCTTGACGCCGAGACCTGGGCGTTTAGTTTTCATATGGGCCGAAATTATCAAGTGTTGGAACCCTAATTTTCATTGTTATTTTTAGTATCTCTTTTACTAAAGTTATTTTAGGTAATTTTAGGAGTTTATTTTAATTAGTCTTTTATTTATCATTTTCATCTAATTTCAGCCTAGGGTTCTATTTAAGCGGCTGATCTCCATTGTCAAACTCAGACGTCTCTTCTTTGAATGAAAATCAGTTTGTGTTGAAACACATTGAGTGCGAAAGTCAATCGATTCGAAGCGTTGCTCATCGATTGCACCATTGGTATAGATCTCAGCTTGGTTTGCCTTGTGTTTGTCAACCTCGCAAGAGCTTGGTAATCCTGGTATCCACGAGCCCCCTCCTTGTGCCTCCAAGTTGTCCGCTTGGTTGTGTAGGGTTGTAGAGGCGGGTTGTATAGTCGTTGGTGATTGGTTCCTACCCTCTAAGGAGGCCTGGGGTCTTCATCTCGTTCTATATAGATCGACTCAGTCCACTATCGATCGTGTTCTTGATTTTGTCGAGTCGAGTTCTTGCATTCTTGTTGCGTTTCTTTGAGTCTTGATCGAGTTCTTGAGTTTCTTGTTTGTTTCTTGCAATTTGAGTCTTGATTGTCGAAAATCGGGCCATCCTACGGCTAACCCCGTATCATCCACGATGAGAAGCGAGTAGTCAACCCACTTCTAGGGTCGGGGTGAGCCCGACGATAGCAATGTAGGGTAAGTGCATCAAAGGTATGATTTTTATGCGATTCCGTCTTCTATCCTATGCATGATCCTTTGTGAAAGCTAGGGAGATTCATTATTTGCATTATTGAAGCAAAAGCCAATCATATTGTGAACTTGGATTACTCATGAATTGGATAGTAACTCTTAGGAATTATGTGAGAGCCTCTAATCACCTAAGTGTTGGTAACGAAAGTTATTTGATGGAAAGACCTTAAATTTCATAACTTTATCATCATCATTGTTATCGTTGTGACGTTAACCCCTGACTTTGGAAGATTTTAATTAATTGAATTTCATAAAAAGTTGAGTTTTGTTTCTTTCCATCTTTCCTACACCATTCTAAGCTCTTCGGGCTACTTTTCTGACACATAGGTTACATTACACAGTTTCTGTTATAGACATCGAAATCGACCGGTGAAGGTCGATATCGAGCACTAACATCGATATCGAGGTCTCTCTCAACGTCGATTGTGTTTGCTTTCGTCTTCTGCAGGAACTTTGCCGAAAATTGACCAGAACTGAGGTCGATATATTTGAATATTTGAATCGCACCTCCCCTAGACGATCAGTTCGTGCCCAGGCGAGCTCACACCGAGCCCATCTCCCCCAACAGTGTTGTTCGGCATTTTTGGCTCGAAACCATTCGAAATCCCAATTTTTATCCTTGTTTCAACTCGAATTTGGTATGATTTATAACCCTAAACTTGTGTATTACAATTATTTAGATTGTTTGAATGATTTAGATTGAGAATGAAAACCTAGGGTTTGATTTAGGAGCGAAATGTGGGGTTTTTTGCCAAAAGCCAAATTGTTTGAAATTGATGATATGGTTGTGTTGTTGGGTTGATTTTGAGCTAATTTCATGTTCATAGCATTGTCAAATTGTTTATGGATCATGAGCTAATTGGATTTTAGAATTTTATTGCGATATGCTTTAGAATTTGGGTTTTTTTTTTGCCAAAAGCCAAATTGACTGAAATTGATGATATGGTTGTGTTGTTGGGTTGATTTGGAGCTAATTTCATGTTCATAGCATTGTCAAATTGTTTATAGATCATGAGCTAATTGGATTTTAGAATTTTATTGCGATATGCTTTAGAATTTGGGGTTTTTTGCCAAAAGCCAAATTGATTGAAATTGATAATATGGTTGTGTTGTTGGGTTTATTTGGAGCTAATTTCATGTTCATAGCATTGTCAAATTGTTTGTGAATCATGAGCTAATTGGATTTTAGAATTTTATTGTGATATGCTTTAGGTCGATTAGGTTCTTCTATTTTAGCATGAAAATCATAATTTAGCCGGCCTATTAGCTCAATTGGTAGAGCAATGTGCGTTTGCACAAAGATGTGGGTTCAAATCCCACATAGGTTACATAATAGACAAGAGCGTAACAATTGCAAAATGCTAATCATGCACATCATAATCTTAGTTATGCACTTTTTAACCTTAATTATGCACATTTTAATCTTATTTATGCACTTTAATTTAAAAGCCTATTATATATGCACACCATAATGTTATATTTGCACAACATAACATTATATTTGCACATTTTAATCTTATTTATGCACTTTAATTTCAAAGCCTATTATATATGCACACCATAATGTTATATTTGCACAACATAATATTATATTTGCACATTTTAATCTTATTTATGCACTTTAATTTGAAATTGTTATACGTAAAAAACAGATAGAGTATAAGTCCGTTTAAAATAAACATTGCATACCGTAAAGGCGGGGCGGCGCTGCCCCACCAGGGGCGCGTCGCCCCCTAGACCCTCGACTCGCTGACCTATCAACGAGACCACCGCCGGGGCGCTCCGCCCCCCAGACCCCCCGATGCGACGTCGGTGAAAAATAATTCAAGACACATTAACATTAATCTTAATTGTGCACTTCATATTATTATTCATACACATCGTCATTTTATTCTTGCACTTTATCATTTTATTTATACACTTTATATTTGCACAACAAAAAGTGTTGAAAACGGGAAAAAAGTGCATTTACCCATAAAATTAGACATATTTACCTATTTACCCATAAAATTAGGCTCATTTACCTATAAATTAGGCTCATTTACCCATAAATTAAGCATATTTCAATTATAAATTTTTATAATTGAAATAGACCCATTTACCTATAAGAAATTATTATGTCTGCACAACATAAAGTTATATTTGCACAACATAATATTATATGTGCACAACATCAAGTTATATTTGCACAATAGAAAGTGTTGACACGAAAAAAAAATCCTGTGGTGTAAAAAAAAAAAAATTACCCGAGAAGGGGGCACAGTGGGGGCACTGGGGCAAGGGGGAACATGCATGGGGCAAGGGGGCACATGAGGTTGACATTTTTACTAATTAAATTAGGCCCATTTACTTATAAATTAGGCCCATTAGCAATTTACTTACAAAAATTAGGCCCATTAAGAGAATTTTACACCTTAAGCATTTTATACCCTATGGCAATTTTACATTTGATCCAATCCCTATATATATATATATATATATATATATATATATATATATATATATATATATATATATATATATATATATATATATATATATATATATATATATATATATATATATATATATATATATATATATATATATATATATATATATATATACGGCTTTCTATTCCTTGTTGAGTCCAACAACATGTCGGGTTTTGCCATGATTTGTGGTGTGTAATGTAAGCCGAAGCTGAGGATGCTTCAATAATAGTTCAATGCCACATTAACCCAGCCACTGCCATTTTTTGGCTCAAAACTTCTGCAATGCAATTGTAATTTTACCTTCATATGGGTGGTGACACAAAGGGAAAACTGCTTTTAGACTTGCATCATGCCTCTTTGCCCAAAAGCCGAGTGATTTGCAGCTTCAAACCAGTTGGAGCCAACTATTTTGCCAACATTCCTACTTTGCACTAGCTCCCTTGAGATCCCCACTCCGTCTCACTAGGCTCCACCTTTGCGGGATATCTTGAAAATGTTTTTATTTTTGTTGTTTGTCAACATGTACGTTGAAGGATATCCGATTATCAATGGGCGAGTCAACAAAAATACATTCGAAGAAACGATCGGAAAGACTAAGAAACAACTAGCTAAATGGAAAACAAATATACTATTCCAACAAGGACGAACAACTCTTATCAAAGCAAAATTTGCGACAAAATCAAATTACATTATGCAAAATTTTATGCTCCCAATAAGCATCCACCAACAACTAGCCCAAATTAATATAAGCTTCTTTTGGAACAAAGACATAAATTATAAGCCTCTTATTGGATGAGATAAAATTTGTAAACCCAAATATTTGGGAGAATTACGACTTAATAAGACAAACGATATGAATAAAGCATTACAAATAAAATTACTTTGGAAAATAATAGCAAAAACAAGGAATATATGAGTCAAGATCATTAAAAGCAAATACATTTTATCAAGGGTGAAATTTTAGGGACTTGTCTCTAGAAATCTAGAGAGAGGGTGGATGTGAGAGCCAACACCAAACTTGCTCTTCCTTCCCGGCGTGCTCCGCTAGGCTCCGCCTTGGCTGGGTAGGTGCGTCTTGAACCCCTCTTTGGAGGTTACGAAACCCTCTTCGGAGGCTACAAATCCTCCTCAGAGGTTAGTAACCCGATCTTCTCGCAGGTCGTACGACAATGGGCTTACCCTTCTTCTCCCGGGTGGCGAAGAAATGTCCTTAGTATACCCCGGTTATCAATTTATGATTCTTATTCAATTCTTCAATTTCTTTCGGGGAACCCATCACTGTCTGTCTCCTTCCCCCAACTCTACATTTGGAGATCTAATTTCTGCAAAATCTCCCCAATCCTTACCTTTGGGTTGGGTTGGTTCTTCAGGCGGTCTCTCTCCGATTTGCCCTTAGCCGTCGGCCGACCCTTTCCTTTCTGTGGTGGTCTGGGTTCCGCGCCCGTTATTGATCAATTTTTCGACCCGCCGTCATGGTCTGACCCATCTCATCGCGTTTGGTTTAGTTCCGCTTTTGTAGAGTGTTTTTGCCTTTAATTTGCACCATCTTTGTATTTTATGTTTGTTTAGACGGTTATTCATCTGCCGACTTGTCAACCTTCGAGGTTCAGATATGTTTGACCTCGAATTTTCACCTAATAAAAAAAATAAAAAAAATAAAAGCAAATACACAAAAGATAAACAACTATAAGATTACAAAAAGAAAAATGGAGCATCTTGCCAATGGAGTAAACTTATGAAACTTAAAAGATGAATTTTGTAACGAATTGATTTAGCAAGTTGGAAAGGGAAAGACCATCATATTTTGGAACTGTATTGGAATTGGAGACTACATATTCATTGATCATGTAACACCACGTGGATAGATGGGACACCCAAGAAAAAGTACAAAACTACATAAGGTTAAATAAGACAAGGAAAAGTAGAGAACTCCGAGAAGTATTACCGAAAAACAGCGTTAAATTGATTGAGTATATAAAAATTCCCACACATGATATTGATGATAGGATATACTTTTTCTAAAAAAAAGAAAAGAAAGATGATAGCCTAGACTAGAAATCAAGTAAGGACAGTTGGTTTTCAACATCTAGTAACTTGACATTGATTACAAGACAATAGACACAACAACTAAGCAGCTATAAATGGATTTGGAACATCGACACCTTCTTCCTACGGAAACTATTGATGAATGGACTATACCCATAAAACAACAACTCACACAAAAAGGGGTTGCAGTGCCTCTTTTCTGTGCACTTTGTAACCACTCGGATGAAGACTCATGTTATCTCTTCTTGGAATGCCCTAACTCTATACATCTAATTAACAAAATGGACTCCGAGACCATGGTATAATTACAAATGTCAACCAAATGACACAACATTCCACACAATGGGTAAAAGAAAACTTTGAAAAGCTTGACAAAAAAGGCAAAGCTACATTGGAAACAATTTGGTGGGGCCTATGGACCATAAGAAACAAGATCGTATTCAATGACCCGAATGTGATTAAAGAGCAAGGATGGGAGGGATATATACAACAACAAATACAAAATTTGGACCATACCAAGGTAGATATTGATGGCAAAACTATGATTGTACAAGCAAAGAAATAACATCGATCGTGAAAGACGAAAAACATTAGATGGAAACCCCCACAAGAGGGGTCTTTTTAAAACCAACTTTGATGGCTCCAGGCTTAGGTCAGGAGAAGCTTTGGTAACTCTAGTTCGGTGGTGGCTTGTGATGCGATGCTTTATGGGTCCTTGTATGCGTTGTACGCAGAAGCGCGGGGCCTCCATGCGGGTTTGACGGTGGCTCGGAATCTCGGCATTCAAAGGATCGAGGTCGAAGGTGAAAAAATAACGATTATCAATATGGCTAAAGGGCTTTAGAAGTGTCCTTGGGAGATTGAGATCCCCATCTCTGATATTCGCTTCATGTCTTAGTTCTTTGTCTTTGTAGTGTTCCTCCATATTTTCAGGGAGGCCAACCAAATGGTTGATCGAGTTGCACGCCTGCATCACTCTTGTGATGTTGTCTCGTTGGTTACTAGGTCCGATGTTCATATTCAGTCTAAAAGCGAGAGAAACTCCATCCCTCTCTTTCTTTTTTACGTCCCCATGTCCCCCCCACCCCACATGTATATGGCATCATAAACTGGGACTATTCCACCATACACTAAATTTGATGACTAAGACAGGTCTTTTGCGCTCAAGTGAAGTGCATTCTTTATTGCTCTCTTCCCTGTCTTTAAATCTCCATGAGTATAGCAAGCACCAAGCAGAGTCAACCACATTAAAGGACCCGGTAAAACTAGCATTTTCACGATCAATTCCTCAGCTTTTTTGACAAATCTGGTTTGGCCAAGGAGATCAACCATGCAGATGTAGTAGTACGGCTCTCCAGATTCAATCTTGTAGGAACGTTTCATCTCATAGAAATGCTTTCTACCTTCCTCAACAAGCCCTTCTTGGGTCCAAGCACTCAACAACCCCACAAAGGGAACATAGTTTGGCTCAATACATTTTGATAACATATTATCGAATACCCTAAGGGCTTCTCTTGTTTTTCCACATAACCATGGTTGTCCAAGAAACGTTGGAATAATCCTTCATTCTGGCAAAGATTACCATTGCATTATCTGTGGATTCACACTTCATGCACATGTCAACAAGTATGTTGTTGTCAACCAAATAATCATCACCGCAACCTACTTTGATTGTCAACCTATGAGCATTCCTCCCTTCTCCTAAACAAGCCATGCTAGTAGAGGTATTAAGTATGGTTGATATATAGAAAATCTTGTTAGGTGTTACGGTACTCGGCATCAGTCTAATGATCTCAAGTGCTTTTGTTGGTTTGCTACAATGTAAGCACTCAGATGCCATAGATGCCTAGAATGTCACATTCTTGTAATCTATGTCATCAAAGGGAACCCTCTTCTAGATTCCCACTCTTCTAGGATAAGTTGACTAAGGAATTCACCACACTTATCTCAGTTCCATGCCCATATTTTAAGTTACGGATAGAGGTGTTAGACAATGAAGCTTATAAAGGGTAATATAGACATTTATATATATATATATATATATATATATATATATATATATATATATATATATATATATATATATATATATATATATATATATATATATATATAAAAGAAAAGGTTTCGTGTCAAAATTAAGGATGAGTCCTTTTCCAACCGAAAGCATCCTTACAAGTGAGGTTAATAAGACCTAGATGAATTTAAATATGGGCTTTGTCGGCATGGTGGCTAAGGTGTGCAACCTTATTCACCACAATGTTGCCTTCACGAAACACATGAGCAATATGAATTGTCCCAAAGGATCTCAGGTAAAAAAAGGAATCAGAGATGATCAGATATCTCAGGGACATTTCCATACTCCTTTTAGGGAGATAATAATAGTGAGATTGTCTCCCTCTATTTCAATTTGAATGAATCCAAGTTTTTTCACATCGTGAATACCTTTAAGAAGATCAATCGCTTTAGTTTTTAGGGGTGGTTAATAACCATATTTTCTATCTCCTATAAGGATACTATTCCTTGATTAATTTCTAGTGATGAAGCCAAAGGTGCTTTCTCCTAAATCAAGTATTGATCGACCGAAATTTAGTTTAAAAAACCCATTCCTTAGCTTTTTTCATCTTATCTCTTTTTCTTCTTTTTTGGCAAATGGCTTGTTTAGTGGGGTATTCTTGTTCCTCGTTTTGAAACATCTTTGTTTTCCCCCAATTATGGGATGTTGTCTATATGAATCTTTTAATGTCTTGGGGTGATGGTATATGTTGCTGGTCAAAATGATATTATTTCTCACCTACAAAATGCACCACCAAACCATCCTCAAGATCTCTTTTTCTTCTTTTTGTAGTCTAATGCCAAGTTCCTCCATTAGTTCTTCTATATTTCTATTTTCTGTATCTAGGTTTTTCAAAGTTTAATTATTTTGGGTTTGAACATGATCATAGTTTGGAGCTAGTGGGGGCATTCAAAGAAGAGATGGATCGTGTTTTTCCATGGATGTTTGTAGAAAATGCATTCAATGGGAACATAAATTCCTTTATGCGATAGTCTTGCCTTCACAGGAAGTCCTTTTTTGTGTAAGTTTCCATAAAAAAAATTATTTTTGGGGTAGGTGTCGACTTTCCAAATCCACTCGGATCTATCTGGTGAGAGCATTGTTGTTTTGGTGATCAATTTCATAGCAATAGTCGTGGTAAACCAACCATCTTTGTTAGGTAAACAATAAAGTCTGTCTTGGATATCATTGTTTGGTATGTGTATTTGAAGTACTTCCTCTGCTATTTCTCTCGATAGTATTTGTCGAAGACTCTTTTTGTTCCATTTCTTATTCTGATTTAATATATTCACTAGCCATTTAGTTTATTTGTATGTTATTTATAGATTCAAGTCTTTCAATGATCAGGGTGGTCGAGACCCATCTATCTGTCCAAAAGTTAATGGATTCTTATTTTACAACATTTCAAATAAGTCCTTTTTTAAAACCGTCTCTAAGATCGATGAGCTTAGTCCATGGCCACGATACATTCGCCTTTTCCCTATGCTTAAAGATATGAGTGGTTTTGAGATATTTTTACTTGACAATTCTAAACGAAATATTATTTCGTTCTTCTAGTATTTTTCATAGAAGATTCATTTGAATAACTTCATTTATGTCCCTAGATTTTCTTAACCCTACTCCTCTTTTTTCTTTTGGTTTACATATTTTGTCCCAACTGATCTGTAGTCTATGGGTTAGGTCCTTATTCCAGAAGAAAATTCTATTGGCTTTGTTAAGTTCCTAGTGAATGCTTTCCGAAAGCAAAAAAAAACTCTGCATCAGATAGCTTGGTTTTGAGGCCAAATTTTCTCTTTTGAGGATTGGTCTACCTTTTTGAGAGAGGGAGTTTGCCCGCCATTTTCTTAGTTGTTTATTTGATTTACACACTATTTCTTCAAATGTTTCTTTGTTCACTCTTCCATTGACAATAGGGCATCGTAGATATTTTTCTAGGGTAGTCGAGTTAGTTATATTAAGGATGTTCTGTATTTCTAATTTTTTTATTTGGGACTTTCTTTGTAACTTGAAATGCTGATTTGTGAAAATTCACTTTTTTGTCATGATATTTCATAATATTCATCAATGAGCTTCTTAACTTTCAAGCAATATGTATGATTTGCTTTAGCAAAAATCATAATGTCCTTGGCAAAAGCCAAGAATGGGATCTTAGAGCCTGCACCCCCCCCCCCCCCCGAACAATGTTAAATCCATTTTGGTTATCATTCGATATGCTTTCTTGTTGAAGTTTCCTTGCTAAAACCTTAGCTTTGAGAATAAAATGAAAAGGGGGTAGGGGTCTCTTTGACAAATATCTCATTCTAGTTTAAACAAGTTTGTTGGTTCGTTATTGACTAGTACCAAAGAAAGATACCATTTGAATACATTCGTGAATCCATGCCACAAACTTCCTACAAAACTCAAAAATTTTTAGAATAGCAAATGAAAGTCCCACTCCACTCTATCATAAGCCTTTTCTATGTCCAGTTTGATCATTATCCATCCTTCTTTTCCTAATTTGGATTGGAATGAATGAAAGATCTCCCTCCTCACTCAAGCTTGTTGGGACTAGATTTTTGTGAACTCACTATGGTTGGAAAGGCCTCTCTTTTGTGGATATTTGGCTTCAAGAATCAGCCAAAAAGCTTGAGTGAGGAGGGAGTTATGGTGGTTTGAAGTTGAGGTGTTGCTAGGCCAACAATGGCTTCCCTCTTTTCTTTCTCTTTCTTTTTCTTTCTTTCTCTCTTCTCTCTCCGGTTTTGGTGGTGTATATGGCTGAGAATGGCAGCCAATTGGGGTTCTTTATGGAGCCAAAGGGGGGGCAAGGGTGGTCAAGGAGTTGATGTGTATTAGGTAGCATAGTGAATGGAATAGGACTTGGTCATTCAAAGGTGTCAATCCTTGGGGGTTTTTATTCTTTAATCAACAAAATGATGGCTCATGAAGATCATCAAAATGGGGCTGAAATGGGTCATAGGGGAGGCGGCATTTTGAGGTTAAAAGACATCTCGAAAAGTCGCGACAAGTTATGAAAGTTACCGAAATAAATGGATGACAAGGCCTTTGCCTCGCCAATATTTCTCGGAAAATTATCATACGAATTCCATAGATTGGAATTGTAATCCTCTTTCCATATAAAATATGTCATCCAAAAATTTTAAAATTTTCCGGGTTTTCAAAATCGAAAAAGGAGGATAATTGCTCGGATTATCCCTCGGAAATTAATTAAATAATAATTAAATTTTTTTCGGTCTTTACACACGCCGTCGCCACCACCACCTGTCACCACCAACCTCACCCCGTCCTTCTCTTTCCGCCCTCCCCTGTTCTACCGAGGCAAACCCAAGCCACACGGGCCACCAACACCATCCCTTCCTCCTCCGAGATCGAGCATAAGCAGCAGGCGACACCAGCTCCTCCGTCCCTCCTCCGACATTGACGAGCCACCCAGGAGTTCCCAACCGTCGGCGCCGACGAGCCCAGGAGCCACCCCGGAGAGCCGAGACCCCTGTTTCTGTTTTCAAACGAGGTAAGGTTCCCTCTTCCCTCCTTCCGCTGCCCAGCCGTGTAAAAGAGACACCTTTATAACTCCTATCTCCGACCCAGGCCAAGAGCTCCCTGCTTCCAACTCCAGCGAGCCCAATTCGACCCCGACGAACCTCTTCTCCGACGAACTTCGATCTCGGTGAGCCCATCTTTCCCTCTTTCCTTTGCTCACGTTTGAATCTCTTTGCTCGAGTTGTGGTCGGAATCTAGCCTCGGTCGGGTTGGGGTCAGCTTGGGTGCGAGCCGCCTAAGAACCTTCTTTTGCCTCTTTCCCCTTCCTCTGTTCGGAGCCTGATGTTCAGGGGTTGAAGGCGGGTTCACCACGCCCGGTTCCTTCTTTTATTTTCTTTTGTTGAGGGCCGATTCAGTTCACTCTTCCGGTTCAATAATCTGAAAGGGAAAGGGGGATCCGAATAGGGGTTCTCGGGTTGGGCTTGGGACTGGGCTCGGGTCGGGTTTTCCTTCCGGGTAAGGAGAGTTGGGCTTTTGGGTTGGGTGTTTTAAAAAGATTATGAGTATTATATTTATATGTATGTTGTTATATAGTTGATATATATATATATATTATTTGATTAAATTATTATTATATGTTATTATGAGATTTGAGATAAATAATATTTTCCAGAAAATTAAGATATATATATATATATATTATATATATATATTGTTTTAGAAATAGATTATTGGGATATATTATGTGCTATATTGATTATTATTTCGGATTTGGGAATATATATATATATACACATATAAATATTCTGAAATATTTTAATATATTTAAAAGGTTTTAAAGGTAATAATAATTGATATTGGGTTATGTATATATCTATGGATTGTTTGAGATTTTATGGATAACAAGTGTTGAATTACTTGAATATTATTATTTTGGATATTATTGTTATTTTGGGATTTGGTTATCATTATTATAGTCTGGAAATTTATCTCTATATATTGTTTATTTGTTTTAAATTAGTATTAATTGGATTATTGATATTGATGCATTTTATGAGGATTTAAACATGTGAGTTAGGAAATTTTAAAGTAAATTGTTGGTTTTGATTTATAAGTATGATTTGGGAGCTTAGAATTATTTTGATGTTTTGGTATCGAGAATTATTTATATAATGTTTTGAAATAAGAAACCTGCCGGAATTATTTTATAACATGATTTTGGGAAATTGACTTTAAGGCTTAAATGTTTAATGTCGGAATTTGGCCAAGTATGATTTGAGAACTATTTTGAATATGAGTTGACTTAATTTGGATTTAAGATTTTGGAAAAACGGTTTTACTATCGGTCGGTTTTGAGAATGTTGAGAACTTGGGTTCGTGTGTATGAACGTTGGTATGGTAGCTTATGGAAATGACTTGATGATAGGTGTGTATTGCTTTTGGATTACTTTGGACTTGCATTTGGGCCCTTGCTTGTGTTATCTTGCTGTTCTGCATCAACAGGTAAGTATCCTATGGGACTTACTCAGTAACCTGGACCTCCTGCCTGATGTGTCATGTAATGTGTAGTTTTGTTGCATATTAAAGCATGCCATCTAGTATCATGCTAGGATTGCATTGAACTGAGCATGTGTTTACTTTGTGTGTTTGAAACAGAACGGTCGTTATCTGTGATAGTCCTAGAGTCTTTGCTAGGGTCATAGGGTAGCCCAGCCCCTCCGGGTGCTCTGAGTCTATCGAGTCGATATGAGCATGATGATAGCCCAGCACCATCGGGCATGTTTAATTTATATTTAATTTATGTTATGATGATGATACCGTCGTGGGTGAGTGCACCACCACGAGGATATGCTTTGCTATAGCAAGGAACTGGCCAGTCTCTGCACCAACGGGAAGGGGTGCAGAGGTAGGAGAGGGATATGCCACTTGGCATTGTCTTGGGCCCTTTATAGTTCTTTTCCGCATATTATATATACTAGGGGCATGATAGTGTGATTTAAATCTTGTACCGCATTAGTCATCTTTTATTTAGGCATAGGCATGTTATGTGGCCTCAGCGCGGTCAGAGGACCCGCAGGCGATCACCAGGCCTGACTTCGTGGATAGTGTTAGGTACCGCTCTTGTTGCTCCTTGCTTCTGTGACGGGGAAATCTTTTGGCGAATCGAAGAATCCGGCTAATATATTCTAACTTGACAAATGACAATCACCCACTTTGTTTTGGTTTTGACCCGGCTCTGCCGTGGCTTTTGTATCTAAACCGTACTTCCGCTTTATTTTCGTTTAAATTGTACTTCTGAGACTTCGACTGACTAGAGGTTTGAAACCTCGACCCGTACCTGAATTGCAACATCCGAACGAAGGTATCCGACCTTCGAAACGTATCCCGAATATTTATATCCGGGCCGTTACAACAATAACAATAATATTATTATTAACAATTAAATAAAATAAATATTAGATAAAAACATAGTGGAAAATAATAATAGTAAAATAAATATAATATAATAATTGATAATAAAAATAATCAAAAAATATTTTAAATAATAAAATATAATAAAAATATAATTAATAGTGAAATAGTGATAAAATAATAACAGAAATCAAAATAAAATATAATAATAATATAATTAAAAATAATTAAATAAAATATTAAATAATATATTAATAATCACAATAATAATAATGATAATAATAATAATAATAATAATAATAATAATAATAATAATAATAATAATAATAATAATAATAATAATAATAATAATAATAATAATAATACCTCCATGCTCAGGCACCTTCGTGATCGACATTGCAGTGGTGATGCTCAGGCACTTACTCGTCAAACTCTTTCCGATAATTTGCCTATTTATTCTGATGCTGAGATAAATTTGAAGTGTATGGGGGGTTTGGTTGTGTGGGGTTTGCCTTAAAACTCATACCTTCCGTGCTCGGTGTCGGCACAGTCAGGATGATTCTGTGGCACCTCAGGACTGTGGTGATGACCTTGTTCGCTTTATTATTTACGATATTCCCAGACCTTCAGCTCCGTCTCTGTCGGTTCCCTTGTCTGATGTTGGGGTTGAGCCTGTTGGTTGGACTATATCTTCTCTAGACTGTTTGTTCTTTATGGGGTTACGCACCGTGAGATCCATCCCTCCTAAGTGTCGCTTAGGTTTTTCTCGGGTTTTAAAGGGGGCATTAGATATGGTGGCTGACTCTCCGAGTGACCTCTCCTGTTGGATTCGCTTGCTTATGATGCCTCTTTGTATACTTAAGACCTTCTCCCCGAGGAGTAATCTTGAGTGTAGGACTTCTGTTAAGCGTCAGCGTCAGGAGGAGAGTATTGCCAGTTCTATTCGTGCTTGGGGCGTGCTTGGCGGCAGTTTGCAGCTTGTGCAGGAGACCTTAGCCGAGGTTCCCCCTTCTTTTAGTGTGGAGGAGGACCTTGATTTGAGTGAGCTTAACCTCCGGCAATGTCGTAGGATGATTTGTGATGGTCACTACACTGCCGCTATTCGGGTGCTTTCTTCATCAGGTATTGCTCCTTATTTTGATGCCACTCTTGCGGCTCTACGGGATAAGCACCCCATTGCCCCATCTCTCAACTTGTCGCCTTTGCCCGTGGATCACCATCCTCTCGTTGCCTCCTCAGCCGGTGTTTTGGATATGATTCGGAGTTTCCCACGTGGCACGTCATGTGGGAGGGATGGGCTCCGTACTCAACATCTTTTGGATTGTCTGGGTGGAGCTGCTGTTGCTGTTTCAGATGATTTGATTGCCTCTATTACTCGGGTGGTTAATCTTTTCCGTGAGGGTCGTTGTCCGCAGGCTCTGGGTGAATATATTGCTAGTGCTCCGCTAACGCCGTTGGTTAAACCAGGTGGTGGTATACGTCCTATTGCTGTTGGCACTGTTTGGAGACGCCTTGTCTCGAAGGTTGGTGCTTGTTTGGTCGGTCCTTCTTTGTCTGGTTATTTTTCAGGCCTTCAGTTTGGGGTCGGGGTCTCCGGTGGAGGAGAGGCTATTCTGCATGCTTTGAATCGGTTTGTTGAGGCTCGTGGTAGTGAGGAGGGTCTTTCCATGTTGTTGGTCGACTTCCAGAATGCTTTCAACTTAGTTGATCGTGTGGCCATGTTACAAGAAGTTCGCCATCACTGCCCGGTTCTATCTCAATGGGTGGAGTTTTGTTACTCTAATCCTGCCTGGTTGTATTATGGAGAGCATAGCTTATGGTCTTGTCGGGGGGTTCAGCAAGGTGATTCTTTAGGCCCTTTGCTTTTTGCTTTGGTTTTGCATCCTTTGGTATGCAGGATTAGGGATTCTTTTGACCTGAGTTTGCAAGCGTGGTACTTAGATGATGGCACTATTATTGGGGACACTTTAGTTGTGGGGAAGGTATTGGATCTGCTTATGGAGGATGGTCTCCGATTTGGCCTTCATCTTAATGTAGATAAGACCGAGTTTTTTTGGCCTATAGAAGACCCCAGGAGTCGGCTACCTGGTGTTTCCCCCCTATTGCTCGGCCTTCGCGTGGTGTCACAGTTCTGGGTGGTCCTTTCAGTGCGTGCCCTGTTTTCCGCAACGACATTGTGGCGAAGAGAGTAAGTAGGATAATAGCGCTTATGGATTCTGTCACGAGGATTGATGACCCACAGTGTGAGTTGCTTCTGCTTCGGGCTTGTACGGGTATTTCTAAGATTTACTTTGCTTTGCGTACTTGTTCCCCGCGTGTCTTTGGGTCGGCTCAGCTTTCTTTTGATACGACACTCCGTTCTAGCTTGGAACGTATCGTCACTGCGTCTGCGCCTGGGTTTGGAGATTGGAAGTGGCGACTTGCAACATTCCCTTTTCATTTTGGTGGGTTAGAAGTGTATGTTGCTGGGGATGTCTTACATTATGCTTTTTTGGCGTCCCATTTGCAGTCTGCTGAGTTGTAGGCTAAGCTTCTACGTCCTTCTAGTATCATTGCTACTGGCCCTACTTTTGATGATGCTTGGCCCTTGTTTAATGAGACTACGTGTTATGATCTTCTACGCGATCCTAGTGAAATCGCCGCCCCTAAACTTATGAAGAAATTGGCAGATATATATTTCGCAAAGGTTGTTGCTACATCAGACTCTGTTTTCTCTTTGACTCTGCGGCAGGTGGCATTATGGAAGTCTCAGCAAGGTGCTCACTCCTCTGATTGGTTGCGTGCAGTTCCTATTTCTCGGCTGGGGCAGACTATGAATGGAAGAACCTATCGTAGTGTGCTTAGCTATCGACTGGGGGTTCCGTTGTTCACGGTGCCTAGGGCCTGTCCTGCTTGTTCTCGAGTCTTTGATGGTGATGTTTATGGTGATCATGCTGTGTCTTGTGCTGGTACGGTGGGCATTAAACATCGACATAACCTTGTTTGCGACACCTTATTGGATATCTGCTATAGAGTCGGGATTTCTGCTGGTAAGGAGGTTGATATCTGTTTGGTTGATAGGCATGATAACCCCCTTCGACCGGCAGATTTGCTCCTTTATTCTTAGGATAGGGGGCGGGATGTGTGTGTCGATTTGACGGGATCCTCCCCCTTGACTCAATCTGGAATGTCTGACTTTGTGCCCGGTCATGGTGTTGTTGATGCTGCTCAGCGTAAGTGTGCCAAGTATCGGGATTTATGCACGGCGGCTGGTTATGGTTTCCTACCCTTCTCCTTCTCTTCACTGGGGGAGTTAGATACAGATGCTCTTGCCTTGCTGAAGCGGATTAAGAAATTCTCGATATCTCAGGATGTGGGGGCTCGTGTTGCAGCATATATTTTTACTAGACTTAGCTTTGTTATCGCTAAGGGAGTGGGTGCTCAGATAGTATCTCGGCTGCCCACTAATTTCTTGTCATTTTTATAATAATAATAATAATAATAATAATAATAATAATAATAATAATAATAATAATAATAATAAAATAATCACAATAATAATACTAGTATGGTTGATGACAAGGGAGGGGAGCTTCGTCCGGCTGATATTTTGTTCTACAACTAGGTCCAGGGCAAAGACACTTGTGTCGACATTACAGGTACTTCTATCTTTTGCAATTCTGGTCTTTCAAGTTTCATCCCAGGTAAGGCGGCTAGGGTGGCGGCTGAAAACAAAAGGAAAAAGTATGAGAAGGTTTGCGGAGACAAATGTTATCACTTTATGCCGTTTTCCTTTTCTACTATTGGTGACTTAGGGGATGATGCCATAGGACTCCTCAAGCGGATATGTGGGGTTGCTAGAGGGTTACATGGATATAGTAGGGATACTTGTCATGTTTTGACTATGATTGCCTTTAGCATTCAGAAGGGTTGCGGAGCTCAGCTTGTTAGCCGACTTACCAATAGTAGTAGTAGTAGTAGTAGAAGTAATAGTAGTAGTAGTAGTAGTAGTAGTAGTAGTAGTAGTAGTAGTAGTAGTAGTAGTAGTAGTAGTAGTAGTAGTAGTAGTAGTAGTAGTAGTAGTAGTAGTAGTAGTAGTAGTAGTAGTAGCAGCTTGTTAGCCGGCTCACCAGTAGTAGTAGTAGTTAGTAGTAGTAATAATAATAATAATCGGGAATGGATGATTCCCTAGTATTTTGATAGAAATGAAAATGGACCCAAAATGGGGAATGTGTTCGTTTAGGGGAGGTAGATTCGCTTAAACTCAATATCAAATAAATATCACAACTAAGCCAACTCCCTGTTCAAGCAAATAAATACAAGAATCCCTCCCGATGCAGTGGTAGGGTAATTCAGGATCAAATCCACGAGGAGGTATGTCAGCGCTTCCTTAGTTGTAATCACGATCAAGCTTTCGACTCTAGGAGACACTCGATATCGAGGTGTCTGGTCGATATCGACCTCAGTTCTGGTCGATTTCCAATGAGTTTCCTCCAGAAGACAAAAGCAAAGCAGTCGACGTCGAGATGAACCTCGATATCGATGTTAGTGCTCGATATCGACCTTGCCAGTCGATTTGTATTCGTAACCTATTTGTCGGAAAAGAAGTCCGAAGAGCTTAGAATGGTGTAGGAAAGATGGACAGAAATAAAAACTCAAAACTTTTTACGTAAATTCAATAAACTAAAGCTTCCAAGGTCAGGGATTCATGCCACAATGATATTCATGCAAGTATCATGCTAATGTTATGAATTTTAATATCTTTCCGTCAAATAACTTTCGTTTCCAACACTTAGGTGATTAGAGGCTCTCGCATAAAACCTAAGAGTTACTATCCAATTTCATGAGTAATCCAAGTTCACAATATGATTGGCTTTCGCTTCAATAATGCAAATAGTGAATCTCCTCAGCTTTCGCAAAGGATCATGCATAGGATAGAAGACGGAATCACATAAAAATCATACCTTTGATGCACTTACCTTACATTGCTATCGTCGGGCTCACCCCGACCCTAAAAGTGGGTTGACTACTCGCGCTTCATCGTTGAACTCATCATCATCATGTAAAGGAAACTACTTTGTATTGCAAAAGAAAGAAATTACAACCGAACAAAGCCACTCTGCTCTCGCTTCTCTCCAACCTCACTCGGCCTCTCTCTCTCCTACAAATTCTCTGCAATAAAACTGAATTATGTGTGCTTCGATGTGTGTGTATGAATAAACTCAGCCCTAATGGCCTCTAGATATAGATCTCAAACCTCCCTATCCAAGGATTCGAAACTCTATCTTTATTCTCTAAGATAAAACTTAATAAAGGTAAAAGCTAAAAATCCCATGGTAAATAACATAAAAGATGAAGTCTGGTAGTAGAAGATAGAAGATCTCGACTTTAGGATAGACGTGCACGCTTCAGATAGAATCTTATCAAAAACTGAGTCGACTTCTATCAATATGCTGGCAACATCGATATCGACAATAAGACATCGATATCGACCTCTCTTATCTCTATCTCGAGCAGTCCTTCTCTTCCTCGGATTGGCACTCGACTTCTATCAATATGCTCGATCTAGGCCACTCGATATCGACCTTCAGACATTGATATCAACCTCTTCTCTGTCGACATGCTCTGTTCTCTTCTCTGCTCGATTTCTGGTGTTCTGTTTCACTCGATGTCGAGGTTCATCATCGATTTCGACCTCTTCAGAAGACTTCAAGTTCTTTTTTCCGCTCTTCTTCTCTTGTCCATATCTGTCCATTTTTGCCTTGATTTCTGCGAAATCACATAGAAATTCGTGCAGACCTCTATATTTGAGAATAATGTATAAACTACACTAATCTTATGTTTTTCCACTAATATGCATGCAAATGATGATAAAATGGACATTGACGTGGGGAGAATTGAATCGAAATATATAATAAAATATAAAGCAATACAACTCTTAGCCTCTTCAAATAAATTCAAGACTCCCCGCTATAGTAGTAGGGAATCAGGTTCGATCCATGAGTAAGCGAGTCAGCGGGATCCTAGTAGCGTTGAAGACACGTCCTGAATGTTCGACCAGAAGCCTCGATCTCGAGCTCAGACCTCGATGTCGACCTTGGCTGTCGATGCTTTCTGCAACAGAAGACCTGGAGAGACAAAAATGACAGTCGATATCGACTGGGAGGTCGATATCGATGTTAGTCAACGAAATCGACTGGCTCAAAAGACTGCCAGTCGATACAGAAGGTCGATTTTGACGTTGGGAGTCGATTTCGTTGTTCAGAAGCAGTGACCTAGGAGTCCCATGATCGACTCAGAAGACTGTCGATCTATCACCGTGGTCGATATCGACCTTGACATTGATATCGATGTTCTCCTGCAGTGGGTTAGTTCTTCGTTAGCAAAGAAAGGCCGAAGATTTAAGAATGGCAAAGGAGTAATGATCAGAAATAAACAAAGGTGTTGGGTTTTTCGATGACTCAATGAACGGCAGGCAAATATGGATGTAAACTTAAGAAAGAAAAGATCTTCCAAAGCCAAGGATTACCGCGACGACAACCATGATAGAATAAGTAAGAAACCACTAAAGATGCATTATTTTATCATAAAGGAAAAGGCTTTCACCTCAATCGACAAACAGGAAAAGAGATCTTGCAATTACTTAACCTAATTTGCGTCTACCTTTGCAATTACTACCCAAGTTTTACAACATGAGTTCCTTAAATTCGCATTTAAAGATGAAGCACAAGGGAGAGCGAGATAAAAGATACCTTCTTTAGCGACATACAAACCTTACCACCATGGCTATCGTCGGGCTCACCCTGACCCTAGAAGAAAGGGAGACTACTCGCTCATGTTGAATGTAGACATGCTTTGAATTGAATAAACTTGCATAAATAGAAAACTTTGAATCTTTACAATCTCAACGCCAACTATCGTAAGCGCTTGAAACTTTAAAGCTCAAAACTAAAACTCTAACTTTCTATTGCCTATTGCTATTGTCTTTCTTGCTTGGATCCTTCTAACAAACCAGCCCCTAGGGCTTTATTTATAGGCTACTGATCCTTGCTATCCAAGGATTGTAACTCCTATCTAAACTATGAACTCTATCCAAACAATTAGGATATGTCTTTTATTTTGATAAAACTTTAAACAACTTGATAAAACTTAAAGGTAAAGATAAATCACAGCTGCTAACTATCTAAAAGTACAAGATAATCCGTGGCCTTGAGGATAGAATTCATAATCCGAGTCTCGAAATCGGATCTATCTTCTGTCGAGATAAGGTCGATATCGACCACAGAGGTCGATATCGAGGTCTGTATTTCGGTTCGACTTGTCCATCTCCACTCGATGTTTGTGTTGAGGTCGATATCGATGTCAGGTGATCGATATCGAGTGCCTTCTTGGTTGGTCTGTGTGGTCTATCTCAAAACTCAGAAGGTGTGTCGACAACTATGGTCGATATCGATGTTTGAGGTCGATATCGACCTCTGCTCAGCTTCACTTGGCTTCTTCGTTTTGACTTCGATTTCAATCCAATTCCTATATATTCAAACCAAAACTTATGCAGACTCTACCTTATGCACGTTAGCTCATTCTACACAAATTCCTCTAGTTTTCAACCATTGTTTGAGGAATCGAATGAAATATGAAGTCAAAACTTGTGAATAAAATAGGTACAAATATGTACATCAAAATACCTCATACTTAGACTTGCTTGTCCTCAAGCAATAACCAACACCTACAACACACCTTTCAAGTCTTCGCCTTTGTCAAAAGCAACATCATAAGCGGTAGCAAAGCAAAGCAAGTGAATTTAACATCATAGCATATATTTAGGGGATCCATAGGCATATGCAATTTTTGATCCAACCTCACAGCGATAATGTGTTTGCACTCAACTCTCATGTGTTTAGGCTATGAAGATCAACTCTCAACTCAATTCCATACATAATCTCATAAACATTGCAAATTTATAAAAATCCACTTCGCAACCAATTATGAAAATGCAATAAGAACCATCAGGAGGACTTTCGCTCAATGGAAGACTTCAAAGAAGACTCCATTCGGCGGGGCTGTAATGGGGCTTGGTAAGGAATTAAGGGTATGGAATTATTTGGCTTTGTGGTGCTTTTATAATTCGGGAATCAAGACTCCTAAATCTCAACACTTGCAATATCCAAACCATAACTCTTCAATGTTAGTCTTTCCAAGCTCAATCTCCATAATGCTCTTTCTCAACTCATCTTTCCATAATATACTCTAAAGATGCACTAAAAGATGTAAACCATACTATCAACCCTTCTTTCAAACTCTAATATGCCTCTAAAAAAATATAACACTTGTATGAAATAAATAAAGGACTTAAGGATCTTGGCTCATGCACTATATACATATATCTCTCTTTTTTTTTTTTCCTTTTTTCGGATTTTTTTGACGAAAATAATAAATAAATACTAAAAAATATGTGCATTTATATGGTGAGCCAAAAATCCTTTTACAAAATATGACAAAATGTAAATATGCACCAACTCATAATTTCCTCGTTCAAAACTGGACAATATGCACTTTTCTTTCCACAAGGCATTAGTCCAGCCAATCTAAGTCTCAATTCCCAAATGGGGGTTAGACTCAATTCGGCTAGGGATAATTTTGTGGAGTTTGCAATTTCAGGCTCGGGCTAATTTTCCGGCTTCAAGCAAGGATAATGCAGGGTAGGTAAAGGGAGGATAAAAATGGCTTAAAAGATGCCTCCATCATTTAATTCTTGTAAACATAGACATATTTATGTATTGGTTTTGAATAACTATCACAACATTTAGAGATGTGTAGGAAGAGTAAATTCACTCAAGAAAGCAGAGGGATTTTTGATGTTCTCCCTATAGGCCAAAATTCTCACAAGGACAATTTTTGTTGGATTTGCTTTTTAGCCTAGGATCATATGTGCTCAATTTCATCACAAGTTCACAATCTACATAAAAATTTTAAGGACTTGGGCTAAACCATCCAAATATGCCATAGGATTTACATGATCAAGTCAGTTATTGAGTTTTCATCATAGGACATCTAAGTAGGGTTTAAAAACAAACTTAAGAAGTAAACATGCATTTTTTTTTTTGTATTTTTGACATTTTTCTATTTTTTTGGATTTTGACATTTTTATATTTGTTTGGATTTTGACATTTTTATAAAACTAACAAACTTAAAAGACTAAGGACTTAAACTTTAAAATGCATAAATGTTTAAACATGATGCAATGCATAAAAATAAAGTAGAAAGCAAATAAAAGATAAATAACAAGCCAAGTTCGCCAAGTTTTAACCATAACCACAACCAGATAAAGAAGTTATAATGTCCAATTTTAATCCCACCCCATACTTAAAAATTACAGTGTCCTCACTGTTGGAAAAGAAAAGTAAAGGGAAGGAAATACTCACGCTCACTTACTCAATAAAAATCACTTCTTAGGGGGCGGAGGAGGTGGCAAAAGCAAGGGCCAATCCTGTGTAGAAGCTGACCCTGAGTAGTAGGTCGGGCCGCCCTGTGGGAATGTAGAAGTACCAGCCTGCTGATCGAAGGAATACCCCATGTAGGAGCCCAATCCCTCAAGCATCCTCCCATAGAGGCGCTGCTCATCGCGGATCTCAGCGACGGACAACTCCAGCCTAGTGAAGCGGGCAGTCACGTCGTCCTGCCAGTCAGTGGAATAGGCGGGCTGGAAGGGTGGAGGAGGTGGGGGCATATAGCTGTGGTGGCTGTGGTAGGACCCTTGCGGGCCCTCTCTACCCCCAACTGCATCGTGTGCGGCGTCATCATCATCATCATCGCCGCCATCCATGCCCCCCTAGTAGGCTGGGGGCTGCTGTGCTCCCTCCGAGTGGGAGTCTGCATCCCAGGACATGGCATCCACCTCTGGCTCATGGTTGTAGAGCGAGGGCCTCCTCCGAAGTGTAGGATTAGCAGATGGATCTATATCTGTATGATATGGTTGCCCAGTCCAAGACTGGTACCAATCAGGGATATACAGGAGATCCATGTAGTCCTGTCGGAGACGCATCCCCGTTTGGGGGTGTCTCCATCCCAGTGGCCGGCCGCAATCACTCCGCCCTGGCGTAATATAGTAGAGTCTAAGTATGTAAGCTGGTAAGCAGTGTACCTCTCAACGTGGACACCCAAGCCCTAGGCAAGGATAGCCACAATGCCGCCATCCAGGATATCCGTGGTGGTCGTGCGTTTGCGGTCCAGGATGTGCTCAAGCCAAGAGTATAGGAACGGCAGAGGCTCATCCTCAAAAAGCATCCTCCTCAAAGTCTCCGTCTCACGGTGTGTGAGGCGACGGAGCTCAGGTCTAGCCCATAGGGTACTCGCCAGGACTCGCAGTATGACCCTGAATAATGGGCTGACGACCCTGGAGGTGATAGAGTCCATGAGAGCGGGGTAGGGGATCCCTGAAATGTAACTCCAGATGATGTTAGGGTCATGAACCCTGAAGGCAACGAAGGTATGGATAAATCCAAAGATGTTGCTCATCTCCTCGAGCGATAGCCTATGACGCTTGTTGCCGAGCTGGAATATAAACTCCCTAGTCAGCACGGGGTAGTGCTTCTCCAAAGGCTCGATCAGCCGCTGCAGGGAGACATTCTTGAATGCCTCCTGAACTCCAGTGTGAAACCCCAGCTGGACCATATCGGGGAAATGGTACCAGCGGGCCCTGCCAGCTCGGCGAATCAGATCTGTGGCTAGGGTGCTCTGCTGGTCGTCATCAATGCGAAGTGTGTCCTGGGGGATGTTCTATGCTCTCACCATTGTCTGCAAAAGAAATCATTGCTAAAGATAATTCCCCTTTGTATAAAATAGAGAGAACCCCATACTTAGGTTCCAAAACTAGCCTAAAATTTTGTAATGGTAAATTGGCTAAGTTAAAGTGCTAAACTTGCAAACCCAATTTTAATGATCAAATTAAGGATATATCATCAAATTTTTAACCATAAAAAATAAGCATGATCTAATAAGAAGTCAAGAAATTACATAAGGTTGTCAACTTTTATAAACATAACTTTCTTGAATCTTTAACACTAATGAACCTAATAAATTTCGGATTTTTGTCCCACATATATTAAAATCAGATTTTAACCTCATTTAAATAAAAATTCAGATTTTAACCCTATTAAAATAAAAATTCAGATTTTAACCCTATATTTTAAAAAATCAGATTTTTGTCCGCATATATATAAAAATTCGGATTTTAAGCCCATATATATATATATAAAATTTCGATTCTCAGCCCATATATATATAAAATTTCGATTCTCAGCCCATATATATATAAAAATCAGATTTTTGGCCCACATATCATGCGATTACTCTTTCCCGCGCAAATATCATTCAAACCCTAAACACCCAATATGCAATTTCTTCCCAAAATCAACTAGATAGTCATGTAAATCTGTAAAAATAGAGAAAGGGTAAGAAATCATACAAGTAGAGTGTCGAAATTAAGTGGGAAAGATGCAAGAAACCGTAAAGAAAATCGAAACAAGGCTGTCGAACTGAAACAGACATCGGAATCGAGGTTGAAGGTCGAAATCGACCAGATCTGGGCAGCGGTTCATTCGACGTTGCAGCTGTGGGCTCGCCGGTGGTCCTAGGTGACCGGATCTGGAGATTCGTGGCCGGAAAACAGTAGATCTGGGTTGTGGTGGGTCAAAAACGAGAGAGATGGAGCAAGGGCTAGAGAAGAGAGAGAGAACCGAGGGGCTGTCGGGGTTTTTTTTTCAGGAGGAGGGTGCCGGGTCTGGTCGGGGAGAAGGATGACAGTGGAACGATGGTAGTGGTCGCGCCGAAAGAGAAGAGAGGAAGGAGAGATGAAGGAGAGAGAGAGAGAATAGCGGCTGGTAGGGTTTGAGTATCGAAAGGGGGGTGAAGTGTCGACATTGGTGTTTATAAAGGGAGATAAAAAAACAAAAATAAAAAAACAAAAAGAAAATAAAATCTGACCTGGCACCTACCTCCATCTGTAGTCGATATCGACCTTAGAGGTCGATATCGACCTCCCCCTGTGAGTCGACTATATTTCCTCGAATTGGTATCTGTCGGCCAGTCGATATCGACCTTATAGGTCGAAATCGACCTCTCCTCTGAACTCGATCTCCTAGTTTACTTTAGATAAAATAGCCACGAATAATCTAAAAAGTATAAAATAAACTAAAAATAAAAAGAGAAAGAAAAGAAAAAGAACGGGTTGCCTCCCAGAAGCGCTTGAGTTTAAGTCGCTAGCTCGACATACTTCCCTTTTTGCGCTAATTCAACGCCAAGGTGGCGCGAATCTCTTCTTTCGGGTCCTCCTTGTCATAATATTTCTTTACCCGGTGGCCATTTACCTTAAAGGTGGATCTATCGTCGCAAAGTAACTCCACCGCTCCATGAGGGAACATTTTATGAACCTTGAAAGGTCCGCTCCATCTTGTCCTTAGTTTCCCTGGAAATAAGCGAAGTCTAGAATTAAAGACAAGGACTTTGTCACCTACCTCATATGTTTTTGGCACCAATTTCCTATCATGCCACTTCTTTGTGCGCTCCTTGTAGATCTCGACATTCTCATATGCCTTTAGGCGTAACTCCTCCAAGGCTTGCAAGTCAATGAACCTTCTTTTCCCAGCGTCGTCGAAATCTATGTTAAGCTCCTTGAGGGCCCACATCACCTTATGCTCAAGTTCGACGGGCAAATGACATGACTTACCATATACCGAGTTATAAGGAGTTGTGCGAAGTGGTGTCTTATAGGCCGTTCGGTAGGCCCAGAGCGCATCATCCAGTTTGGATGACCAATCCTTCCTCGAGCGGGAGACCGTCTTCTCCAAGATGGCTTTGATTTGGCGATTGGAGACTTCTACTTGGCCACTGGTTTGAGGGTGATAGGGCGTTGCCACCCTATGGTTTACCCCATACTTGGCTAAAAGTGCTTCGAAGCCTCTCTCAATGAAATGCGAGCCACCATCTGAAATAAGAACTCTAGGAACACCAAAGCGAGGAAAGATGTTAGTTTTCATAAACTTAGAGACTACCTTCTCATCATTGGTCCTAGTTTCCACGGCCTCCACCCATTTAGAGACATAGTCCACCGCTACTAGAATGTATTTGTAGGGGCCTGAGGCAGGGAATGGTCCCATGAAGTCAATACCCCATACATCAAAGAGCTCTATCTCTAGAATGCATGTGAGCGGTGTCTCATTCCTCTATGTGATATTACCTGCACGTTAACACTCATCACAAGAGGTTACATAGTTTTGCACATCCTTGAAAAGGTTAGGCCAATAAAAACCACATTGAAGAATTTTCGCCGCGGTCTTGAATCCTTTAGCATGGCCTCCTGTAGGGAGAGAATGACAATGGTGAATCACGCTCTCTACCTCGTCCTCTGGGATACAACATCGAAAGATATGGTCTTTCCCTTGCTTGAACAAGTAGGGTTCATCCCAATAGTATTGCTTGACGTCGTGCAAAAACTTCTTCTTTTGTTGCGAAGTTAAGCCTGAAGGAATCTCGCCTCCTGCAATATAGTTAGCAAAATCCGCATACCAAGGTACCTTCACCCTTCTTACAGCAAATAACTCATGAATAGGACTGGAAGGAGGTGTAAAGAAGAAATCCTCACCGGAGCTTACCTCTTCGTCACCTTCGGAGTGTTTTGAAGGTGGTCGATTTCGACCTGTAAAGGTCGATATCGACTGGACGGCATCGCCATGTTCAGTCGATATGGGCTGCTCGATATTGGTCCTCGATGTCAACGTCTGGAGGTCGATTTTGACCTCTACAGTTGAAATCCTGTGATCAAAATTAGTCGAAATCGATGCAAATCTCGCCTTTGGGGCAGTCGATATCGACCTGCCATGGTCGATATCGAGTGGATTTTCTACCCGTTTTGCCTCTTGCCTCATTAGGTACTCGTCAGGGCGGGAGTCATTGATTGGCATGTTGTCATGTGACTCATCCAGAAGCCCTTTGGGTAGCCGTGAAAGATGATCGGCTACGGAGTTCTCCGTTCCTTTCTTATCTTTAAGCTCAACGTCGAACTCTTGTAGTAGGAGCACCCATCGTAGGAGCCTAGGATGAGCATCCTTCTTCGCCATCAAGTACCTAAGAGCTGCATGGTCAGTATGAACAATTACCTTAGAGCCCACTAGGTATGAGCGGAACTTCTCAAAAGCGAAGACCACCGCCAAGAACTCCTTTTCCATCGTGGTGTACTTAGTTTGAACGACATCAAGAGTCTTGCTTGAATAGTAGTTGGCGTGAAGCTTTTTGTCACTCCTTTGTCCTAGGACAGCACCTACGGCATAATCACTTGCGTCGCACATGATCTCAAAGGGTTGCGACCAATCGGGCGATTGAATGATAGGGGCGGATATAAGGGCTTCCTTCAACCTAATGAAAGCTTCAAGACAATCACTAGAAAACACAAACTTAACATCCTTCATTAGTAGGTTAGTTAAAGGTTTGGCAATCTTAGAAAAATCCTGAATAAACCTCCTATAGAAACCTGCATGACCTAGGAAGCTTGTTATGTCCTTAATAGATGAAGGTGGTGGCAACTTCTCAATGAGCTCTATCTTGGCCCTGTCCACCTCAATTCCCATTTTTGAGACTTTGTGGCCTAGCACAATCCCTTCCTTTACCATAAAGTGACACTTTTCCCAATTGAGAACTAAGTTTGTCTCATCACATCGTGCAAGTACCCTGCGAAGTTTATCAAGACAAACATCGAAAGTAGTGCCATAAACTGAGAAATCATCCATAAATACCTCCAATATGTCCTCTATCATGCCGGAGAAGATGGCCATCATACATCTTTGAAAGGTAGCGGGGGCATTGCAGAGCCCCAATGGCATTCTCCTATATGCAAAAGTCGCATAGGGACATGTGAAAGTGGTCTTTTCTTGATCGTCAGGACGAATAGAGACCTGCCAAAAGCCAGAATATCCATCCAGGCAACAAAAATAATCATGTTCGGCAAGTCTTTCCAATACCTGGTCAATGAATGGAAGGGGAAAGTGATCCTTTCTAGTGGCGGTGTTGAGCTTCCTGTAATCAATGCACATTCGCCAACTAGTTGTGATTCGCTTTGGCACAAGCTCGCCCTTCTCATTCTCCTCAACGGTCATTCCACCCTTATTAGGCACCACATGGACTAGGCTCACCCATTCACTGTCGGAGATGGAATAGATGATTCCTGCATCAAGCATGCACATAATCTCCTTCTTCACCACCTCTCTCATGTTGGGGTTGAGCTTCCGTTGGTGTTCTATAGATGCCTTATGATCATCCTCAAGGAGGATTCTATGCATGTATGTAGCGGGTGAAATACCTTTGATATCCTCAAGAGAATACCCAATAGCCTTACGATGAGCGCGAAACACTTTCATAAGCTTATCTACTTCTTGCGTGGTTAGTGAAGCATTGATAATTACAGGAAAAGTAGAATTGGGGCCAAGAAACTCATACCTAAGTGTGTCGGGTAAAGGCTTAAGCACTGGAGAGGGGCCTTGTGGGATAAGGATTGGCTCTACCTTATCCGTCTTCATAATCTCACCAAGGTAATCCGTCTCAATTCTCTTGATTGAAGTTCCTAAATCAGCTATAGGGGTTGGCGTGGACCAAACATAGAGTGATGCCAACTTTGATTGGGACTCTTCAAAGTATTCCTGCAGAAAAGAAGTCGAGGGTGAATAGGAATAGTCAATATCGACTGAAAGTTCAGCACATACCTTAGCTTCGGAGCTGTTTGACGACAAGTGGACATGGTCGATTTCGACCTCTGATGTCGATATCGTCTAGTCGATTTCGACCTCTGCAGTCGACATGGGTACGTTGATATCGCCTGCAAGAGAAGAAGGGAGAACCTGACTTTACTGAGTGCATCGATGTCGACTGAGGGCACTCGATATCGAGTGGTATGGTCGATGTCGACTTCTCCTCATCGATGTCGACATCTTCTTCGAGCTCCATGGATAAAGCATCGTTGAATATTTCCTCATCACTCATGCATGTAGCCAGGAACTCCTCAATGTCCTCGTCGGTAAGCTCCTCTACAGCTAGGGCTAGGGCCTCCTCAGGAGTTAGGGCCCATTCCGTCGGTTCTTTGCAATCCATGATGCTAGTGTAGACCGACTTGATCTCCATACCATTAAGTTCCTTCATTGTGGGGTTAAAGGAGAATTCAATTACTTCGTTCCCTATAGTAAAGGTTAGTAATCCTAGACGTACATCGATATTGGCATCATCAGTAGCTAAGAAAGGTCTACCAAGGATGATAGGTACAATAGGATCTTCAGGCATTTCCAATACAATGAAATCAGTAGATACAAAGAACTTAACAACCTTTACCGGAACATCATCAACTATACCTGTGGGTCTGACGAATGAATTATCAGCCATATAGAGTTTCATATCCACAGGTTCAAGTGCTCCAATGTTCACCTTTTGCCAAATTGAAAGAGGCATAAGACTTACTCTTGCCCCTAGGTCGCATAGGGCCTTGTAGCGATGTTGGCCAAGTCCCACGGTGATTGCAAACTTCCCTGGATCACTTCTCTTCTCAGGGAAGTCCATCTTTGAGCACTCCTCTACGATCTCTGCCATGGACCGCTTCTTGCTAAGGATGTCTTTCAATAATCGAACATAGGCGGGCATCTCGCTTAGGGCCTCTGTAAGAGGAATAGTAATGTTAAGTCCTTGAAGAATCTTTACAAAGCACCTAAACTTACCTTGAGTGGGGTCCTTCAATGCTTTGGAAGGGAAGGGCAACGTCTTCTTTGGCGGAGAAGCCAAAACGGTGGTCGGAGGGGCCTGCTGAACATCGATGTCGACAGGGATCTGGTCGATGTCGACTGGAATGGTCGATGTCGACCTCTGTTGTGGCTTCACAGGTTCTGCAATGGTATCGACGTCGACCCTTGGGTTGACCTGGTGGTCGATATCGACCTCTGGATCGACATCGACTGGTCTGTCGATGTCGACCGGGTCTGCTGCTTACTCATCCGCTTCCGTTCGTGGCTTATGTACTTTGTTGCCACTCCTTAGTTGCATGGCTGCGATGTGACCTAACCCGGATTGCCCCTTAGGATTGGTAGTTGGTTGCCCAAGGAACGTTCCGGACGGTCTAGGGATTTGTGCCGCCAATTGACCCAGTTGGGTCTCTACATTCTTTTTCCAAATATCCATCTCCCCAATCCTTGTGGTAAGGTGATTGAGTTGAGAATGGATGGCATTGTTGGATTGATCATTCTCATCTTGGTTCCGCCTTATCTCATCCAGCACAAGTTGAAGATCATCCTTCTTTTGGTCTCTCTCCGGGTGCTCAGGAGCTCTATAGAGTGGGGGGTCCCTAGGGTTAACCTGGTTCCTTTGTGGTTGTTGGAAAACCTTTGGTCTCCCCAATATTGTCGATTGGGACCCCCATGTAGTTGGCTTCCTCATGAGTCTCCGCTAGTTGCACTTGCTCAGCATGGGGGCACTCAATGGTGGTATGTCGCTGCGACCCACATTCGATGCAATCTTGGTTCGCTGAAAGGAACCTCACTTGCTTTTTGAGCTTTCAAAGTTGGTCTCTAAGAAATTGCTCCTTTATGTCTGGATCGATCACCTTAGAGGGTTCATATAATGACATAGATGGGGCAGGCCTCGACGATGATGGTGTGTCAGAAGCCTCAGGAGTCCCATATGTGTTGTCGAACTCCACCAACCTCTCTATGGTCTCCCAAGCCTGTTGTGGAGCGAGTTCAAGGTAGCCATAGGAGGTGTAAGTGTTGATCCTCTCCTTGGTTGCAACATCAAGAGCATTGTAAATGATTTCCTGAATCACGTACGGTGGTTGGCCATGCATCGGGCATGATCGTAGTAGGTCCTTAAACCTTTCCCAAACAGTCGCCAGAGCCTCACCAGGCTTTTGTTTGAAAGCCGTGATTTTCTGTCGGATCAATGCCGTCTTAGAAGGAGGGAAGAACTTGTTGAGGAACGCGTCCTTAACTTCATTCCAAGTGCGGAGCGATCTTGGGGCTAAGCTTTCCAACCACTGCAATGCTTTTCCTGTAAGAGACCAACGAAAGGCTTTTAGTTGGACATATTCAAGACTCTGTCCATCAGCAACAGTGTCACAAAGGTCTAAGAAGGTTGATATATGTGCCATAGGGCATTCATTAGGTTTTTCTTCATATTGATGCCTTCTTATTTCAGTTAGAAAATTTGGTTTGATTTCAAAATTAGAAGTAGGGATTAGAATCGCCGATTCAAGCACTGTGAGCGATGGATGCATGTATTGCTTTGCAATCCGGGGGAGGGCGTTGAGTTGAGTCTCATATTGTCTCCTGGCTTCTTCCTCCCTTTCAGCACGCTCCCTTAGTGCCGCTTCTCTGGTAGGGAAATCCTTTACTTGCTTCCTTAAGCGTTCAATTTGTTGCGTCTGGGTCTCGTTGTCCGCCATGATTCATTGAACTCGAGCCCTTAGGTGAAGAAAGCGTTCTGGTTCGTCTAATCCTTCAAATTCAGGTTGGTGACCAGGACGTCGCATACACCTATAAAACAACACTAAAAAAGACCGTGAAAATAAACTACTATGGCGCGATTGATAGCTTCCCCGACAACGGCGCCAAAATTTGACATGGGAAGAATTGAATCGAAATATATAATAAAATATAAAGCAATACAACTCTTAGCCTCTTCAAATAAATTCAAGACTCCCCGCTATAGTAGTAGGGAATCAGGTTCGATCCACGAGGAAGCGAGTCAGCAGGATCCTAGTAGCGTTGAAGACACGTCCTGAATGTTCAACCAGAAGCCTCGATCTCGAGCTCAGACCTCGAGGTCGACCTTGGCTGTCGATGCTTTCTGCAACAGAAGACCTGGAGAGACAAAAACGGCAGTCGATATCGACTATTGACTCCGATTTCAATCCAATTCCTGCATATTCAAACCAAAACTTGTGCAGACTCTAACTTATGCACGTTAGCTCATTCTACACAAATTCCTCTTGTTTTCAACCTTTGTTTGAGGAATCGAATGAAATATGAAGTCAAAACTTGTGAATAAAATAGGTACAAATATGTACATCAGACATAAATGTGCATAGAAAATATGGCAATTTGCGCGCACATCAGAATGGATGATTTCCGGGAATCATTCCAATTCCAAGTTTTTGTTATATCAAACACTTAAATCGGTAATAATCCATTCCGATTCCCATTTTATATTCCTGGGGACGCATTCTAAACGGGCCCTTAGTTCTCTAGAACCCTTAGATTAGGATCTAAGATCTTTAAAACGAACTTGAACAGAAACCAAAACCAAAACAACAAACACCGGAAATTATTTACGCAGTTCGAGATAATCTCTACATCCGCCGAGTCTCAAGTGGGGCGAGACTCAGGCCCGATATCCACTATGTTTGTTTTAGCTATTACAGAGATAGGGTTGCAGTTTCTAAGACAAGTTACAGATTCAACCAGAAATCAACCAAGAAAGTGAATATAAGAGAAATCTAGAAGCAAGTAAGAAGAACTCCCTCAGATCTGATCTCAGAAGACCAGATCTTCGTTGGTGTCGCTTGTACGAGCCAGGAACTCACCGCCAAGGAAGCTGTGAAGCTACTTCTTCTTGTTGAACACAAATCTAGAGTCCGATGAGGGATACGCTCTAGATCTGAGCCTTCGTCGTCGATCGGACCTCATAAGTTGGCCGGAGAGTGAAACCCTAAGCGTTCCTCTCTCTTCTCTCTCTTTCTCTTTCTCTTTCTTGGAGGCAGGTAAGCTGAGGGGTCTAAGTTGAATGAGGAAACCCTAGAACAGATTTTCATTTATATAGAGAGACGTAGATGAAACGACGCGTTTAACCAAGTGCTGGATCTAGTAGCTTCTTGGAAGCTCATGGGCCGGACTTGGGTTATGGGCCGATTCAATATAATGGGCTACCTGTTGAATATATATATATATATATATATATATATATATATATATATATACATATACAATATATAATTTCTGGTGATAGATATTAGTGTAACACTTTAGGTTTATATTTATACTTAGTATGAGCATATTACCCGGAACCCATAGTTTCCGGATTAATGCTTCTAATACTTCATATAAATATTCCCTTTGAGTGCTTCCTGAATATCAGTACATAACTGTCTAAGATATGCCATCCATCTATCTCTTATGTGGGATTATACATAGATTAAGATAGGCTTTACAATTTGCCCTCCTAATCTGAGTATTGATCCCTAGTAATCAAAACGTAATGGATTTATTTGACCTAAGTGAACTACCTGACCGTCATCAACTCAGGTAGGTGAGGCTGAGGAGGCCTCACTATATGGAGAAAGTCCATGTAGAAGCAAAACTTGTTAAAAGGCACAACTTTGGTGCCAAAGTCAGCATGGTTTTCTTCTCTCTTGATTTTCTTAGCATCTAGCTCAGAGGCTTCTATCCTATTCTTGATGAAGTGGAACCTAACATCTATATGCTTGGTTCTCTCGTGGTACATAGGATCCTTACATAAGTAAAGGGCACTCTGGCTATCAATGTAAATCACAGGCTTGAATTTCTTTCTAAGAATCTCTCCTAGAATTCCCTTTAACCAAATTGCCTCCTTAGCTGCCTCAGTGGTAGCCATATATTCGGCCTTGGTTGAGGATAACGCTACAATGGACTGTTGTTGTGATTTTCAAGATACACAGTTTCCTTCCCAAGTGAAGTAGTAGGCAATGGTGGATTTTCTACTGTCTTTGTTACTAGCAAAATCTGCATCTACGTATCCATAGAGTTGATCTAGGGTAGAGTGAAGTTGGTAGGAAAGACAGAGTTCTCTAGTGCCAGATATGTATCTAAGGAGATATTTCATAGCATTCCAGTGGTCCATACCAGGATTAGACATGAAACGGCTTAGGACACTAATGGAGAAAGCTAAATCTGGACGGGTACAGAGCATGGCATACATAATGGAGCCTACGGCAACATCATAAGGGATTTTAGACATTTCCTGAATCTCAGAGGGTTTGGTAGGGCAGCTTTTCTTGGTGAGCTCAAGGTGCCCTCCTAAAGGTATGGCGGTGGGTTTGGAATCTACCATATTGAATCTCTTAAGGACCTTAAGGACATAGTCATCTTGAGTAAGCCAAATACTGCGTTTTGACCGATCTTTAATGATGTTGACACCTAAGATTTTCTTAGCTTGGCCTAAGTCCTTCATGTCAAAGTACTATTTGAGATCAGTTTTTACTCCAAAGATTAAAACCAAGGAGTTACTGATCAACAATATGTCATCAACGTAAAGGAGAACATTGATGACATTTTTAGAAGCAGGATACTTAAAGTAAAGGCAGTTGTCATAACTACTTCTATGAAAACCTAATTTCTTAATAACGAAATCAAACTTAAGATTCCATTATCTAGGGGACTGCTTAAGGCCATAGATAGATCTTCTAAGGAGACAGATATGGTTGGGTTTCTTCTTATCTAAAGTTTTAAACATGTGTTTGTTAGGAGTAGCATGCATGGTACAACCAGAGTCTAAAATCCATGTGTCAGTATTAACAGGGAATTTATTTGCACTATCAACACACATGAACAACTCAGCAGGATAGGAACTCATAGATTCAAGCACAGAAGCAGATAATTCAGTTTTATTTTTCTGAGCTAACTGCTCAGCTCTTTTTTTTTTCACAGTCCTTAACCCAGTGACCCAGATTACCACAATAATTGCACTTGGAGTTAGGATCTTGATCAGGTTTATCAGAAGATGATTGTTGATCCTTTTTATTTTTCTTATGCTTTTTTCCCTTCTTTTCCTCCTTACCTTTGGTGAATAGGACCTCAGTTTTCTCAATTTTGTCAGGTTTAGCAGAGTAACCTTTGATTTAAAACACTTTCATTAGCTCATTCTTTTCAATAATGGCATCAATGATTTTATCTTTAGATAACTCAGACCTACTAAACTGAATCACATCTTTGAAGTTGTCAAACTGATTGGGTAAAGCATTAAGAAGAAGGATAGCTTGATGAGAATCTTTAATTTCATCTTTACATCGTTCCAATTCTTGGGTCATTTTAAGGAACTTATCCATATTGTCGTCTAAAGTTAAAGCAATATCCATTTTAAACGTAAACAATCTGCAAAGAAGAGAGATCCTGGAGGGCAACAATTTAGTCAAGAATAGCTCCTCCAGGGCTTTCCAAAGAGAGAAGGCGGAAGAGAATCTTACCACCTGACGAGCTATGCCGTCAGTTAACCTTAACATTATCTCTAAGTGTGCCTTGAGATCCATCTCGAGGTCTTGTTCTATTGGAACAGTGGAAGGGGAACCATCTTGTTTTATGGTTTTTCCTTTATCGTCGTCACCTTCTTTGGTGATATCCACTGGGTGTGAGATGGCACGCCAACAACCTTCTTTAATCAAGATGGCACACATCTTTACTTGCCACATGGCGAAGTCGATGGTGCCATCAAAAGGCTTCATTCTGTAGGTATTGTCCATTATTAGGTACCTGTAAAGACAACATAAAAAACAGAAAGTCGGGGTACTTGGTTGAGTTTTTTCGTAAGCAAGAAAAACAAAGAAAACACCAAGGTTTCAAAGGGAGCGGAAGCAAAAAACCGAACACAGGTCGTAACCAAAAAATATCAGAAGCTAGGGAACCTGGCTCTGATACCAATATATAGATCTAGAACCCTAAAACAACAAACACCAGAAATTATTTACGCGGTTCGAGATAATCTCTACATCCGCGGAGTCTCAAGTGGGGAGAGACTCAGGCCCAATATCCAATATGTTTGTTTTAGCGATTACAGAGATAGGGTTGCAGTTTCTAAGACAAGTTACAGATTCAACCAGAAATCAACCAAGAAACTGAATATAAGAGAAATCTAGAAGCAAGTAAGAAGAACTCCCTCAGATCTGATCTCAGAAGACCAGATCTTCGTTGGTGTCGCTTGTATGAGCCAGGAACTCACCGCCAAGGAAGCTGTGAAGCTACTTCTTCTTCTTGTTGAACACAGATCTAGAGTCCGATGAGGGATACGCTCTAGATCTGAGCCTTCGTCGTCGATCGGACCTCAGAAAGTGGCTGGAGAGTGAAACCCTAAGCGTTCCTCTCTCTTCTCTCTCTTTCTCTTTCTTGGAGGCAGGTAAGATGAGGGGTTTGAGTTGAATGAGGAAACCCTAGAACATATTTTCATTTATATAGAGAGACGTAGTTGAAACGACGCGTTTAACCAAGTGTTGGATCTAGTAGCTTCTTGGAAGCTCATGGGCCGGACTTGGGTTATGGGCCGATTCAATATAATGGGCTACCTGTTGAATATATATATATATATATATATATATATATACACACACACACACAATACATACAATATATAATTTCTGGTGACAGATATTAGTGTAACACTTTAGGTTTATATTTATACTTAGTATGAGCATATTACCCGAAACTCATAGTTTTCGGATTAGTTTCCGGATTAATGCTTCTAATACTTCATATAGATATGCCATCCATCTATCTCTTATGCGGGATTATACATAGATTAAGACAGGCTTTACAAAACCGTTTAGTAAAATTGTTTCTAATCTCATTTATGATGTTTTCATCTCTAATTGTATTAGTTACATCCACTGTTGTGGTTTCTTTAATAATCTTGTGAGTCCTTCTTCCATATGCTACTTTATTGAAGTAGCCATAATTTGTATTTTCCAACTTAATAGGTTTGATTTTGGCTCGTTGCTCTCAATACTTTTTTCTGTAATAAGAGAATCTTTTCCTTTTTTACTAGTCAGAGTTGTTTGTTTACCAAGTTGATATTTTGGGTAAAGATGGGTCAGATACTCACAATGTATCCGGAGGAGCTTATTCTCACTATCTCTTAGTTGTGAAAATATATTTCCAAAAGTGGTTTTGTTCCAATGTTCTGTATGTTGTTTTAGAACGGGTAACCGACGCACACCCGTGTGCGCATGCGGAATGCGCACACCCGCGTGCGCATGCAGAATGCGCACACCCGCATACGCATCCAGGATGTGCACAAGGGTGGCACGCCCGCTAGCATATCCCCGTGTGTGTAAACACGTGTGGAGTAAAAATAAATAAAAATAAAACAATAAATACTAAATAAAATAAAATAATTTATTTATGAAAAAACAAATAAAATTATAGAACAATAAAATATAGCTGATAAGAATAAATCGATCGGAGAATAAATCGATCATTGACATAAATTAATTGTCAGAGATTACAAGAGTTTTCAAATTCTCTCGCCCTCTTTGACAACTCCACCTCTAAATTCTTGATGACACGCATCGCATGCCATCTATTCCTGATGACACGCACAAAATAATAATTCTTAAAAAATATAGCTGATAAGAATAAATCGATCGGTGACATATATAAGCATATCATCATGCCTACTTAGTGTGTTTATTTCTTCTCATTATAATTTCAGAGAAATCACATTTCGTTGATGTAAAGACCGAATGTATTTTATATTATTATATTATGATATTTGAGTAAATAAATTTTTATTTTGTTCAATCGGTAGAAATGTGAGAAAATCCGTCCTCGAGCGTCAGTTGATTTTAAAAACATTCCGGCATCGTTTGGAGAATTTAGATTTTAACGGATTTAATTCCGCCTTCGAGCTCCGAGTTTTGATAAATTAATTTAATTCCGTTATCTTGTAATTAGTAAAATAATTTTCTAATTAAATTTGATTTAGTCGGGATTCGATCGGGCGAGCGGATTTTGAGTCTTTTCCGCTAATTTTGAATTGGTATTGTGGGACCTCTTTAATTTCTATTTTATTTTCTTTTTTTCTTCTCTCTCTCTCTCTCTCTCTCTCCGGATTCCTGTTTCTATGAATTGGTCCCCTCCCTCTTCTATGGATGGTCCCCCTCTTTTGTCCGATTGCAGCAACAGCTCACCCCCATCCTCCCTTTCCTTGCTCCTCATTCAATTACTCTGCCCACACCCCCCCTTTCTCCTTTGCTTTTCCTGCCTGTTTCCCCTCTTCCTCATTGTCTTGTTCTCTTTGGCTTCCTTTTGCTTCCTGCGGCCCCATTCCAATCCAAACACAGAGAGAGACCACCGCCCCTATTCCTTCCGCCCGCAGTGAGCCCGACGCCGCCAGACCACCCTCCTCCTCCTGGGTTCTGTCCGACGAAGCCGAAGCCGGGCCACCAACTCCATCACCTTTCCCCTCGACGCCTCTCTCGATGCTAGGGGCAGCCACAGCACCCCGTCCTCTGTTCTTCCGGAGCAGCCGCCTCGAGTCGTCGTCAAAGCCACCAGCGCCGCCGAGCTTCAGGGAGCATTCCGAGCCTTCGGCGAGCTTCGTTCCGGCGAAACAACCTCCCACGGTAATCCTTCTCTCCCTCCTTCCTCCCTTTCTTTGTTCTCTCTGATTGGTGGGGTCTTGCTCGGGAAAGTGTTTCGATCAGTCGGGGGTGGGTCGGGTTGAGAACGGAGCTCCGGCGAGAGCTCGATTCCTCTCTTTCCTCTTCCTTCTACGTCCGCCTTCCGTTGCGGCGCCGAGCCCTCTTGGCTCTATGTTTCATATGCCGAATGGGGGAAGAAGAAAGAGGCCAGGCGGGCCCCCTCCTTGCCACATCAGCGCCGAGTCAGCGCATGGGCCCCCCTCTTTTTTTATTTTTCTGATTTCTGGGCGGGCCTTCTATTCTCTTCGGGTGGGCTTCTCTTTCTTTCTGCTGGGTTTGGGCTGATATATATATGGGTTATATGTATATATACACATATGTGGGTTGTTTTTCTATTTTATTTTCGGTAGTTTATATATTTGTGTTATGATATTCATATATATAAATATATGCTATATTAATTGTTATTTCGGATTTTGGGAAAAATAAATATATATTCTGGAATTTTAATATATTTAAAAAGGTTTTAAAAGTAATATTAATTGATATGGAGTTATAGATATATTTATGGTTTGTTTTGAGATTATATGGATAGTAAGTGTTAAATTATTTGAATATTATCATTATTTTGGGATTGGTTATAATTATAAATTCTAGAAAATTAATCGTTATATATTGTTTATTGTTTTAAAATAATATTAATTGGATTATTTAATTGATGTGTTTTATGAGGATTTAAATATGTGGGTTAGGAATTTTAAAGTGAATTGTTGGTTTTGATTTATAAATATTATTGGTGAACATAGGATTATTTTTATGATTTAATGTTGGAATTTATATAATGTTTTTGAAATAACAAACATGCCGGAATAATTTCTATAATGTGATTTTGAGAGACTAGTTTTAAGGCTTAAATGTTTAATGTCGGAATTTGGCCAAGTATGATTTGAGAAATTATTTTGAATATGAGTTGACTTAAATTGGGATTTATGAGTTGAAATATGGTTGGTATGATTTTATCAAGGGGTTTGATTGAAAGAATGATTTTGGTCGATTTGATCGTATCAGAAAGATTTTTGGAAAACGGTTTCACTATTGGTCGGTTTTAAGGATGTTGCGAACTTGGGTTTCGTGCGTATGAATGTTGATCCGGTAGCTTATGGAAATGGCTTGATGATAGGTGTGTATTGCTTTTGGATTGCTTTGGACTTGCATTTGGGCCCTTACTTGTGTTATCTTGCTGTTCTGCATCTTCAGGTAAGTATCCTACGGGACTTACTCAGTAACCTGGACCTCCTGCCTGATGTGTCATGTAATGTGTAGTTTTGTTGCATATTAAGCATGACATGTAGTATCATACTAGGATTGCATTGAACTGAGCATGTGTTTACTTTGTGTGTTTGAATACAGAACGATCGTTATCTGTGATAGTCCTAGAGTCTTTGCTAGGGTCATAGGGTAGCCCAGCCCCATCGGGTGCCCTGAGTCTATCGAGTCGATATGAGCATGATATGATAGCCCAACACTATCGGGCAAGAGATGAGATGATATGATATGATATGATTAGCCCAACACCATCGGGCATGAGCATGATTTATGATATGATGATGAGATATGATATGATGATGAGATATGATATGATATGATAATACCGTGGTGAAGTGCACCACCACGAGGAAATGGCTATGCTATAGCACCAAACTGGCCAGTCTCTGCACTAACGGGAAGGGGTGCAGAGGTAGGAGAGGGATATGCCACTTGGCATTGTCTTGGGCCCTTTACAGATCTTTTCTGCATATTATATATATACTAGGGGCATGATAGTGTGATTTAAATCTTGTACCGCATTAGTCATCTTTTATTTAGGTATAGGCATGTTATGTGGCCTCAGCGCGGTCAGAGGACCTGCAGGCGATCACCGGGCCTGACTTCGTGGATAGTGTTAGGTACCGCTCTTGTTGCTCCTTGCTTCTGTGACGGGAAATCTCTTGGCGAATTGAAGAATCCGGCTAATATATTCTAACTTGACAAATGGCAATCACCCACTTTGTTTTGGTTTTGACCCGGCTCTGCCGTGACACTTGTATCTAAACCTTGCTTCTGCTTTATTTTCATTTGAATCGAATTTTCGCGACTTTGATTGCTTGGGGTTCGAAATCCCCGTTTTGGAATTCTGATCTTCGAGGTTTGTAACCTCGACCCGTACCTGAATTGCAACATCCGAACGAAGGTATCCGACCTTCGAAAAGTAACCCGAGTATTTATATCCGGGCCGTTACAAAGTTGGTATCAGAGCGAGGTTGTGCAATTCGGGTACACAAGGGTCGAGTGTATGTTTTGGAAAACCGCCCATGGATTTCGAAAGATTTAAAAGCGTTTTAAAGGGGCAAAATGAACTTAATATGCCTAACTCAATTGGACTAAATATGAACTTGGCTTATGATAAAAGATGAGAACCAACTAATAAGGGATCGAGTGGGTAGAAACGGCGCTAGACCATCCCTATTGGATGTAGTCGGAAATGGGTAGGCGAAATACTAGCTTGTTCTTTACAGACGGGTCGGGAATACTCCAAGGAGATCATTGTAATTGCCATTGACTGATTCTATGTTGAGTGCTTGATATGCTAAAGATTGATTGGTATGTCCTAACTATTTGATGAATATGGAATGATCTGTGCGAACGAGATAGCGGGAGTACCCTTATTTCCCCTACGGTCCTTGATGTAATCCCGAGTTAGAGAGTGAGATGTTTACGAGTCTGTCCTTATCAATTCTTATGACGATCCTTCAGTGTCCTCTTGTCACGAAAAATTCGTATCCGAGTCCCACGGGAAAGATGGGTAATGAGTCAGTTATGAAGAGTCAATGTTGCTCCTATGGACCTCTATCGGGTTATCTTGATTGCTCTGTCCATTATTGCGTGATACTATGTGGTACTACTCCTTGACCTACAATTGATCCTTAGTGTGAAGTTGTGCTTATGTGCCTTAATGTTCATAATGACTATTGTATAGGTTTGAGCTACATTTATCATATCCATATCATCCCGACATGATCTACTTAGTATATTGCATTGTCATACTAGGGCACGAATGTATATGTCATATGCCAGGATGTTGTATAATTGATGTCATCCCTGTGAATAGGTTCATGATAGTGTGATCGTTCAGTTCTAGTATCATGATAGGGTGAGTCCCTTACTTGATGGATACGAGTTATAATTTGGTGCCGACATGCCTTATATGCTATGTAATTCTCAGTACATATTATGATGATGATCTTAATGTGAATTCGTAGTTGTATGACGTCTTGTACCCATGCTTGCCCCATTGCTTAGGTCTCGTGTTATGCCTTACTTTCTATCATGGTTATAGGTTGTCAGCACGTCTACTTGGCCTATTGTATTGCTCGTATGATTGATTAGAAACATGAACCAAATGATATGAGTCTATATGATTGTTGCTTCTCTTGGATTAGGTCCATGATAGTGTGGTCGACTCTTCTTTATATGAATGCCTCATAAGATGTGCTCTTTAACATGCTAGCCGATGATGCCTCGATGTTTATCATTCATCTTGTGACAAGAATCTATAGCATGCCCACCTATTTCGTATTCCTCAGATTAACTATTGTTGATGATTTTGCAAATGAGTATTGTTATGTGTTAATTGTGCTAAGGTGAGAATATGCTAGTGTAAGTGAGTCTTGACAAATACATGTTTATCCCAGTATACATTAATTTGAACTCATGTCCCCATATTCTGGTAGTGTTGCCATTGCTTAGACTTGCACTATACCTCGCTACACTTCCTCTCCTGTTTCTGTATTATTGGAATGTGATTGAATTGAAGTCTTGCTTAGTGCTGAGTAATCGATCAAGTGCATGTATGTACCACATGTTATATTGAGCCATTAGTAACGTGTAGGATCCTTGGTTATGAGTTACGCACATTTATGCCTTGCCTACCTTGTTGTTGATTCTCTCTTGAGCTAGGTACCTGATAGTGTGGTTCTTTCCTCTTTCTGTTCTCTTAACATATTTCACTCGTTCTAATTAGCTTAATGTTGAATTCGATGATTGACTAGCTTTCCGTGATGGTCAAACCTAGCATGCTTACATGGGTAAAATGTCTATTACTCTATGATGGCTTCTCGTGTTTGCATGAACCTATGACTTGACACCTCACTTGATCACACATCACTCTATATCCTAATTTTGCATATACATGACGCATGAATATCGGAATGAACCTGGTTGAATTACTTTAATTGTACTCATGTTCGATGTGTGCTATTAGTATCATGTAGGGCTTATGATTTCCAATATGACCCGCTAAATGATCACATGTTGTACTTGTTCTATGATGTGACAATGATTGTACCATATATGTACTCTATGATGGTTCGTTCTTAACATGATTATAATCTAGCACCCATGATGTCCTTCTTGTTACTTTTGATGATGCCTCATGTTTCGTGAATATTATGTTGAACTCCTCTTAATGACTCTTGATTATGCTTGTATCACATTATGTATCGCTAGTATCATGTAGGACCCATGCTCTCTAGATGTATCTCGTCATATGATTTCGTGCCATGCTTGACCTAATATGTAATCATTGTGTCAGGTGAGATAGCTACTATGTTGCCCTTTATATGATCTCGTATGATGCATACACCAAACTTGTGCATTGTTCATATATGTGATAATTACTATGCTACTCTTATGTGTTCTCGTATGACGCTTCATCTGATTATTATAATATACCTTGCCATGATATATTTGGACTCATTTGTTGATGTGTACACCATGCTTTTACATTGTTCATATGCATGATGCTCGTTATCTTCACTAAATTCCGCATGACTTCGAATTATATACGATCATTGTTGGTTCCGCCCATCTTGCTTGAAGTTACTAGGCATATCTGTTTCCATGGAATACTAGAATGTTAGCTTGTTTCACATGCATCAGCGTAGGACTTGATTGTGTCTTTGATATGAATACGAATGTTGCCCCGAGGTAGGTACATGTTAGTGTGGATTGATGTGATTGATATGCCTCATAATGAATTCATGCTTGTTTGTCACAAGTTGGAACCTAATGGACCCCATAAAGGCATCGTTACTATTCCCGAGTCGAAGTCTTGTCTCTAGTCATGTCGTCTTTAGCTTTGGTCCATTCCGTCTTCGAAAGAAACATTGGGTCGTCCGCTCTTGTCACTCCCCTATCTCCGCTAACTTGAACTCCTACGCGTTACATCGGATGAGCAACCGCATGGAAAAAAGGGATCGGGAAGTCGAGTAGCGATAGAGCAGCGCAGCGGAAGCGTGGGCCCATAACCCACGGGCCTCAGGATCGATAATGTCGACGGAACAAGCTCGCTTCGAGGATTACGATTGTTGAGTACGATATGACTTGCCGGTGGGAGCGTCCTCTATTCGAATTGCTAACCCTTTCTGAGCTGGTTGATGATGATATTACACTGACTTGATGTTGAAAGCTACTTGTTGATGTGATGACTGTTGTTGATTGTCTGTTGACTATGATGATATGATTCGATGCCTTACAATCCTAATGTGCCTTGACGACTTAATGTGATGCTACTCTGAGATGCCAAGCATGATCTAAATTCCTTGCCTATAATGTGAACTTCAAATGCTGAGAAACTGAACTGTTTATTAGATGTGGTTATGATGAGATGTGCTAGCTTGACTTGATTAGGTGCACATATGATGTTTTGCAATACTTATCGAGCATGACAGTAAATTGAGACTTTAAACACAGTTGCAATGCTTAATGATGAGCTAATGATGCTATTGATAAATGCTGATTGATATGATGTAGTCCTTCTGTGTAATAATGTCCATGATTGCTTCTTCTTGAAACATGTGAGTGAGGTCCCTTGGTAGAATGGTTGGAGAGCGGTTAAGGAAATTGAGTGATTGGTATGATGTGAGGGTCTTCTTGATTATGTGATTTATTAATATGTACTGGTATGATGTTAGATAGCAACCATGATAAACCTGTATGGCATGATATTACATGTTGATGATACAATACTGAATTAAAATTGGTAGTGACAACTATGAACATGATATAATGATACATTGCTATCCTACTATGTTGTTCTAAAAGCATGTTATAATGTGTTGAATGAATCATGAGATGATGATACGTCGTTATGTGAAAGCATGATATTATACTATATGGTTGATAAGCCTGATTATGAATAGGAAAGTGATGAATATGACTTGGAGCATAGATACGACTTATGTGTATATATGAGATGATGGTGCATGACTGCTATTAATCGTTATATGGCATTGTGATGAGCTAAGATGATGTCCGGAAAGCATGATGATATTTTGATGTTGATATACTGTTTGATCTCCCCTTTTTGGTTGAATCTTAATAGCATGATTTTGTTGGATTGATGTGATAATATGTTATGATAATGCTGGATAGAAATTGGATAGGATGACTATGTGAATTTATGCTTTACATGAGATCCCTTGTTATGACTGGTTCCACTAGTGTGCGATGTTGAGATACGATCGTGAGATTTGAAAGTAGTGTACTGACTCCATGACACCTAACCTCTTTGATCTCTTGACATGTGTGCTTGCGTGACTTTTGAGAATTCGATGATGCACTTGTGATGCCTTCGGTATGAGGTAGATATACTTTATGGCTCATGGTATGATGTTAAGATTTTGTTATTGCTTTGGCGTGTTCTGAAGGGATGGTATGATTTATTTTATGGGTAACCATGTATGCGGTTGAGATTTCAATTGGTTGAAATTATCATGATTAATGTTGAGATTGCCATATGAGAGGTGGCTGATGATGTTATGAGTCGATGAGTTGATTATTTATGTGCATATTGAGTTGAGGATGAAGATAAAATGATTCTGGAAACTAGGAAGAGAATATGGGATTAGCCCTTAGAGGTGGATGACTCCACCTCCTACCTTCTGAATTTGATTGACTGGTATGCGAGAAGCTGATTTGGTTTTTTGGGAGATTTAGGCGAAATCTTGAATTGAGAGGATTTGACTTGTTTTGGTGTAAAGTTGCTTGATTAAAAATTGAATTTGAAGTTTTTGAGCGGTTTTAAAAAAATGGCCAACTTGGGGTTTTAAAGAAGTTGAGGTTTTCAATGATTTGGATGACAATCTTTCCATTTACAAAACACTTTGAGGTTTACGAACTGGATTTACATTATGACGTCTCACGAAGTGGATACAAGCATTGTATAGTGGCGCTTATAGATTGCTTGCTAAGACCTAGTCGGACGCTATAAGGCTTTTAGAGTTGTGATACTTCCGAAAAGTGGAAGCGAGGATGTGATAAGGGCGCTTATTACACACTTGACAAGACCAATTGGAGATGTCACGACCGTGACTAGGATGTTGTGAGAATCTCGGAAGACGCAACCGAGACGATTACAAGATCCTTGGACATGGTCCTCGGACTCACCGGTTTCAAACTCCTTCCCATTGCTTTAAAATGATTTTAGTCTCGGGGACAAGACTTATTTTTAGAGGTGGATAAATGTAAAGACTGAATGTATTTTATATTATTATATTATTATATTATTATATTTGAGTAAATAAATTATTATTTTGTTCAATCGGTAGAAATGTGAGAAAACCCGTCCTCGAGCGTCAGTTGATTTTAAAAACATTCCGGCATCGTTTGGAGAATTTAGATTTTAACGGATTTAATTCCGCCTTCGAGCTCCGAGTTTTGATAAATTAATTTAATTCCGTTATCTTGTAATTAGTAAATTAATTTTCCAATTAAATTTGATTTAGTCGGGATTCGATCGGGCGAGCGGGTTTTGAGTCTTTTCCGCTAATTCGATCGGACCTCAGAAAGTGGCTGGAGAGTGAAACCCTAAGCGTTCCTCTCTCTTCTCTCTCTTTCTTGGAGGCAGGTAAGCTGAGGGGTCAGAGTTGAATGAGGAAACCCTAGAACAGATTTTCATTTATATAGAGAGACGTAGTTGAAACGACGCGTTTAACCAAGTGCTGGATCTAGTAGCTTCTTGGAAGCTCATGGGCCGGACTTGGGTTATGGGCCGATTCAATATAATGGGCTACCTGTTGAATATATATATATATATATATATACATACAATACATACAATATATAATTTCTGGTGACAGATATTAGTGTAACACTTTAGGTTTATATATATACTTAGTATGAGCATATTACCCGGAACTCATAGTTTCCGGATTAATGCTTCTAATACTTCATATAGATATGCCATCCATCTATCTCTTATGCGGGATTATACATAGATTAAGACAGGCTTTACAAAACCGTTTAGTAAAATTATTTCTAATCTCATTTATGATGTTTTCATCTCTTATTGTATTAGTTACCTCCACTGTTGTGGTTTCTTTAATAATCTTGTGCGTCCTTCTTCCATATGCTACTTTATTGAAGTAGCCATAATTTGTATTTTCCAATTTAACAGGTTTGATTTTGGCTCGTTGCTCTCAATACTTTTTTCTGAAATAAGAGAATCTTTTCCTTTTTTACTAGTCAGAGTTGTTTGTTTACCAAGTTGATATTTTGGGTAGAGATGGGTCAGATACTCACAATGTATCCGGAGGAGCTTATTCTCACTATCTCTTAGTTGTGAAAATATATTTCCAAAAGTGGTTTTGTTCCAATGTTTTGTGTGTTGTTTTAGAACGGGTAACCGACGCACACCCGTGTGCGCATGCGGAATGCGCACACCCGCGTGCGCATGCAGAATGCGCACACCCGCATACGCATCCAGGATGTGCACAAGGGTGGCACGCCCGCTAGCGTATCCCCGTGTGTGTAAACACGTGTGGAGTAAAAATAAATAAAAATAAAACAATAAATACTAAATAAAATAAAATAATTTATTTATGAAAAAACAAATAAAATTATAAAACAATAAAATATAGCTGATAAGAATAAATCGATCGGAGAATAAATCGATCTTTGACATAAATTAATTGTCAGATATTACAAGAGTTTTCAAATTCTCTCGCCCTCTCTGACAACTCCACCTCTAAATTCTTGATGACACGCACCGCATGCCACCTATTCCTGATGACACGCACAAAATAATAATTCTTAAAAAATATAGCTGATAAGAATAAATCGATCGGTGACATATATAAGCATATCATCATGCCTACTTAGTGTGTTTATTTCTTCTCATTATAATTTCAGAGAAATCACATTTCGTTGATGTAAAGACTGAATGTATTTTATATTATTATATTTGAGTAAATAAATTATTATTTTGTTCAATCGGTAGAAATGTGAGAAAACCCGTCTTCGAGCGTCAGTTGATTTTAAAAACATTCCGGCATCGTTTGGAGAATTTAGATTTTAACGGATTTAATTCCGCCTTCGAGCTCCGAGTTTTGATAAATTAATTTAATTCTGTTATCTTGTAATTAGTAAATTAATTTTCTAATTAAATTTAATTTAGTCGGGATTCGATCGGGCGAGCGGGTTTTGAGTCTTTTCCGCTAATTTTGAATTGGTATTGTGGGACCTCTTTAATTTCTATTTTTTTTTCTTTTTTTCTTCTCTCTCTCTCTCTCCGGATTCTTGTTTCTATGAATTGGTCCCCTCCCTCTTTTATGGATGGTCCCCCTCTTTTGTCCGATTGCAGCAACAGCTCACCCCCATCCTCCCTTTCCTTGCTCCTCATTCAATTACTCTGCCCACACCCCCCCTTTCTCCTTTGCTTTTCCTGCCTGTTTCCCCTCTTCCTCATTGTCTTGTTCTCTTTGGCTTCCTTTTGCTTCATGCGGCCCCATTCCAATCCAAACACACAGAGAGACCACCGCCCCTATTCCTCCGCCCGCGGTGAGCCCGACGCCGCCAGACCACCCTCCTCCTCCTGGGTTCTGTCCGACGAAGCCGAAGCCGGGCCTCCAACTCCATCACCTTTCTCCTCGACGCCTCTCGCAATGCCAGGGGCAGCCACAGCACCCCGTCCTCTGTTCTTCCGGAGCAACCGCCTCGAGTCGTCGTCAGAGCCACCAGCGCCGCCGAGCTTCAGGGAGCATTCCGAGCCTTCGGCGAGCTCCGTTCCGATGAAACAACCTCCCGCGGTAATCCTTCTCTCCCTCCTTCCAACCTTGCTTCGTTCTCTCTGATTGGTGGGGTCTTGCTCGGGAAAGTGTTTCGATCAGTCGGGGGTGGGTCAGGTTGAGAACGGAGCTCCAGCGAGAGCTCGATTCCTCTCCTTCCTCTTACTTCTTCGTCCGCTTTCCGTTGCGGCGCCGAGCCCTCTTGGCTCTCTGTTTCAGATGCCGAATGGGGGGAGAAGAAAGAGGCCAGGCGGGCCCCCTCCTTGCCACATCAGCGCCGAGTCAGCGCATGGGCCCCCCTCTTTTTTTATTTTTCTGATTTCTGGGCGGGCCTTCTTTTCTCTTCGGGTGGGCTTCTCTTTCTTTCTGCTGGGTTTAGGCTGATATATATATATGGGTTATATGTATATATACACATATGTGGGTTGCTTTTCTATTTTATTTTCGGTAGTTTATATATTTGTGTTATGATATTCATATATATAAATATATGTTATATTAATTGTTATTTCGGATTTTGAGAAAAAATAAATATATATTCTGGAATTTTAATATATTTAAAAAGGTTTTAAAAGTAATATTAATTGATATGGAGTTATAGATATATTTATGGTTTGTTTTGAGATTATATGGATATTAAGTGTTAAATTATTTGAATATTATCATTATTTTGGGATTGGTTATAATTATAAATTCTGGAAAATTAATCGTTATATATTGTTTATTGTTTTAAAATAATATTAATTGGATTATTTAATTGATGCGTTTTATGAGGATTTAAATATGTGGGTTAGAATTTTAAAGTGAATTGTTGGTTTTGATTTATAAATATTATTGGTGAACATAGGATTATTTTTATGATTTAATGTTGGAATTTATATAATGTTTTTGAAATAAGAAACATGCCGGAATAATTTCTATAATGTGATTTTGAGAGACTAGTTTTAAGGCTTAAATGTTTAATGTCGGAATTTGGTCAAGTATGATTTGAGAAATTATTTTGAACATGAGTTGACTCAAATTGGGATTTATGTGTTGAAATATGGTTGGTATGATTTTATCAAGGGGTTTGATTGAAAGAATGATTTTGGTCGATTTGATCGTATCAGAAAGATTTTTGGAAAACGGTTTCACTATCTGTCGGTTTTGAAGATGTTGCGAACTTGGGTTTCGTGCGTATGAATGTTGATCCGGTAGCTTATGGAAATGGCTTGATGATAGGTGTGTATTGCTTTTGGATTGCTTTAGACTTGCATTTGGGCCCTTACTTGTGTTATCTTGCTGTTCTGCATCTTCGGGTAAGTATCCTACGGGACTTATTCAGTAACCTGGACCTCCTGCCTGATGTGTCATGTAATGTGTAGTTTTGTTGCATATTAAGCATGCCATGTAGTATCATGCTAGGATTGCATTGAACTGAGCATGTGTTTACTTTGTGTGTTTGAATACAGAACGGCCGTTATCTGTGATAGTCCTAGAGTCTTTGCTAGGGTCATAGGGTAGCCCAGCCCCATCGGGTGCCCTGAGTCTATCGAGTCGATATGAGCATGATATGATAGCCCAGCACTATCGGGCAAGAGATGAGATGATATGATATGATATGATTAGCCCAGCACCATCGGGCATGAGCATGATTTATGATATGATGATGAGATATGATATGATGATGAGATATGATATGATATGATGATAACGTGGTGAAGTGCACCACCACGAGGAAATGACTATGCTATAGCACCGAACTGGCCAGTCTCTGCACTAACGGGAAGGGGTGTAGAGGTAGGAGAGGGATATGCCACTTGGCATTGTCTTGGGCCCTTTACAGTTCTTTTCTCCATATTATATATATACTAGGGGCATGATAGTGTGATTTAAATCTTGTACCGCATTAGTCATCTTTTATTTAGGTATAGGCATGTTATGTGGCCTCAGCGCGGTCAGAGGACCCGCAGGCGATCACCGGGCCTGACTTCGTGGATAGTGTTAGGTACCGCTCTTGTTGCTCCTTGCTTCTGTGATGGGAAATCTCTTGGCGAATTGAAGAATCCGGCTAATATATTCTAACTTGACAAATGGCAATCACCCACTTTGTTTTGGTTTTGACCCGGCTCTGCCGTGGCACTTGTATCTAAACCTTGCTTCTGCTTTATTTTCATTTGAATCGAATTTCCGCGACTTTGATTGATTGGGGTTCGAAATCCCCATTTTGGAATGCTAATCTTCGAGGTTTGAAACCTCGACCCGTACCTGAATTGCAACATCCGAACGAAGGTATCCGAAATTCAAAACGTAACCCGGGTGTTTATATCCGGGCCGTTACAGTTGACGTTTGTAAATAGTTCTGTATGCAAAAAATTTCAAGCTAGAGCCTAAACCCTAAACCCTAAACCTCCCTAATGTGCTATATTTATTCTATATAAATTATTATTTATTTTACATACATAATTATGTAATTATATAAATTATTATTTATATCTGTTTAATTTATTGAATTTATTTTTAGTTACTTTATTTAGTTATTTATTTTTTCTTTATTTATATTAATTAATTTATTTATAACAATATAAATAAATAATTATTTAATTTATTTCTTTATAATGTGCTATATTTAAGGTATCTTATTTATTTAATTGATATAATTGATATAATTGATATAATTAATTAATTAATGTGCTATATTTATTTTGTTATTTATTTATCAAATTTATATATTTATTTCAGGCTGAAAGGATGTTCTTTCAGGCTATTCGATTTGTGCATTGAACGCTTATCTTTAACTTCTATTACTACCTCCGAATCCGATGTTGAAGCATATGCCGCCATGGATTTGTGTAAAAAAATTATATTGGAATATTACCTATCTTTCTTTAAGCGCAAATTTTATTTTAATTCCTAAAGATTTTCAAAACTATTATATAGATTACTTTTAATTAATTATATTTATTAATAAATATAATTATTTGAAAGTAAATTATTTTATTATATAAATAAATTATTTAATATTTTTTGGTAGAATAAATAAATTATTTTATTATATTTAATATTTATTGTTTTATAATTTTATTTGTTTTTTTTATAAATAAATAAATAAATTTAATTTATTTATCATTTATTGTTTTATATTATTGTAACGGCCCAAATATAATTATTCGGGTTACGTTTCGAAGGATTGGATACCTTCGTTCGGATCTTGCAATTCGAGTACGGGTTGAGTTTTAAAACAAAGTTTTTAATACTCAAAGAAGGGATTTCGCACCCTAAATTCGTTATAGGGCCGTTAGGTACACCGAACCTATCCTACTTGTCTAAGCTGCTCAAAACATTTTAAGTTCGAAAAGCATAAAGAAAGAAATCTCATAATACAACTTGCCACGGTTTGGCCGGGCCAAAACCAAATACGAGGAAAATAGGTAGCAAAAGTGTGGAATTCATAGTCGGTCTTTCTCTCCCTCTCACTGCGCCATAGGATATCCCCCGTCATAACAGCACATGATCAAGCAAAGGTACGGGTACTTGAAACTAACCACGAAGTCAAGGTCGAGCCACTCATGCGGGCCCTGAAGACCTCGCTGAGGACATATAATATGCCTATACCTAGATAAAGGATGCTCTAATGCAGTGCGGAAATATTAAACACACAAGCATGCTAACAGTTTATATATATGCAAAAAGCGATTAAATGGGATCCCGCACAGAATGCCAAGTGGCATGTCCCTCCTACTCCCGCACCCATGCTCGTTAGTGCAGGAACCAGCCGCGTTTTCTACTCCTGCACCCATACTCGTTAGTGCGGGAACCGACCGCGTTCAATACCATAACATCATCAATCGCATCAATAGTTTTGCTCGTCAATTTAATAGTTTGACTCGATGAGGACAAAGTCCGATGGGACTTGACCTTCCTATGACCCTAGCAAATGACTCTAGGACTCACAATTTAACGGTCGTTCTAGAATACGCAAAGAGAATACAAATGCTCGGTTAATTGTGCAACCTAAGCATGCTACTACATGAATATGCAGAATGCAACACCTACACACTATATGACACATCAAGCATGAGGTTCTAACTTGAGTACGCCCCGAAGGACTTACTTGGAGGTGCAGAGCAGCAAAATAAGGCAGCAGGAGTAAGCAAGCAAGTCATAGATCACCTAGCAATTATTAAACGACATGTATAAGTATATTGCACAAAACGGGATCCATTTACCACTACACATCATCTAACCATCACATATTAATCATAGCATCATTTTCATCATTTATCTCAACTTATCTCAACATCTTATATCATCATTTCTATAACTTACCCAATAATACTTTCAATCCATGTTTACTTGCAGTTAAATCATAACCTCACAAATCAAGTTGTTAGTCAAAACAATTAAACCCAAAATCATTCTTAACCCATTTCCAAATCATGAAATAGTAACCTTTAAAACTATTTCGAGAACCTCTGATTAAAACAATCCTGACCTATTACTATTTTAAATCTTCATTCTAAGGGCTTAAATAATTTCCAAAACTTAAGAAATAATTCAATTTATATACTTTAAAATCGACCCCTTTTAAAATATCGGCAACCGACACGTATAATTCAACCTTCAAATAATCATTCATCGGAAATCGATTAAATATCTAAATGAATAATTATGTAGCGAATAAATCTTAAGTAATAAATAATTAAATAGCGGATAAACCCGAATCGAACCAACGCTTTAACCCAAACCGAACCAAACCCGCTAAATGCCAACCGGTTAAACAAAATAAACCAAATCAAGAAGGTGGGGCCCACGGGCTGACTCGGCAAGGGCCCCACACATGCCATTTTCTTCCTTTCAAACGGGGACTCCCGCCTGTCGCCTGCGCCCAGTTCGACGTCGATCACGCGCTTCGCTTCTCCAGCTCTCCCGGACTCGCCCAACTCGCCTGGACTGACCTTCTAGTCGTCGGTGCTAGCTCTTTGATCCCATGACCCCATCCCCGGCCCCTCGCTCAGCTCAAATCCCTCCACGTACACTCGCTCTCACGCTCGCCTTTGCCTCGCACTTGAGCTCGACGGAGCTCTCGAGCTCTCTCGACTCCCCGCAGTTAGCTCTCGCTCACTCGCCACTCGCCCATAGCCCGACCCAAGGAAGGATCGAATCGAAACAAACAAAGGAAATGTGGAAGCTCACCGAGGTAATCGCGACTCCGGAGCTCTCGATCGGAGTTCTGGGCGTCGTCGGAGGCTCGCGATGGCTCGTCAGTCCTGCGTGGGACATGGGTGAGCGCGATGGTAGGGCTCGAGAGTGGTTTGGATCGGAAACGAAGAAGAACGGCTTACCGGAAGTTTTGAACGAGAACATGGCGATGGCTTTGAGCTTGAGAGAAGATGAAGGGTGGGTGTGCTCGATTCTTCTTCAATCCGGGAAGTCTAGGTTTGCTACTTAGCCGAGGAGAAGGTGGGGGCATTGGGGCTTTCAGGGGCTTCGACGTCGACTAGGAGCTAAAGCAGAGGTCGTGCACGCTGCTTGAATCGAAATCCGAAGAGGTTGCAACTTGTTGATCGAGGAGGAAGTTTCGTGGCTGCAGGCTGTGCTCAAAGGAGTGACGTTGGGGTGGTTGTTGGTGGGAGTTGTGGCTGTCGGCACAAGGAGGGGAAATGAATGGTGGTGGCGCTTGGAGGTCGGAGGAAAAGGAGGAAGATGGAGGTGTGTCTGCAATGGTGTGTGTATTGAATCAAAAGAAAATCAAAGGGGAGGTGAAGGCGTGGCTACTGATGAAGAGAGGAGAGGGATAGGCTTAACAACAGACATAGGGATAGGAGGGGTGGTAGGGGTGAGGGAAGGGAGTGATGGTGAAAGGTGCAGATGGTTCGACAAGCCTACAAGTATAGGAGAGGGGAGGGGGATGGGTAGAGAGATTGAGTGTAGGAGTGAATATAACAGTCAAATTAATACCTGGAATAGATCCCGAAACCCACTTTCCAACCTTAACCCGACTCAATTTTAAATTAAACTTTTAAATTCAAAATAATGAAACCGACAATTATTTTCAAGCCTCGTATAAGGAAGCGAAACAAGTTCGTTTTTAAATCAAATTCAAGTTTATGTCGGAACTCGCTTCGAAGAAATTAAATTCAAATTATTTGCTCAAGGACAGTAATTTTTAAAATTTTCCGAATCATTGGGAATTAAATCGAAACTAAATCAATATTAAATCAAAATTAAATTTTAATTTAGAAACTAATATTTTAAAATTCCGAGTCTTTAAATCATCCACCTCTAAAAACAAGTCTCGTCCCCGAGACTAAAATCATTTTAAATAAAGGGGATGAAGTTTTAAAATTTGAGTCCAAGGATCATGCCATTGACCTTGTAACTACCTCATAAGTGCCCCCATGAGGTCTCACAGTATCGTTGTCGTGATCATAATATTCCCAATATGTCGTAGCAAAAATGTGATATGGGCCCCTACCACATCCTTATTCCGACTTCTTGGTCATATCATAACTCAAAAAGCATCATAGCGTCCCACTAGGTCTTAGCAAGCAATCTACAAGTGCCCCCATAAAATACTTGTATCCACTTTGAAGGTTCCATAATGTATAACAAAGTAGAATAAAGATACTCTGGAAGGGGGGTTGAATAGAGTATGCCAACTTTTCGCTGACAATCTCAAGACTTTTGAAACGCTTTCCAAACCTCTGGGAGTAAACTCAATTCTTTCGATTGGGATACCTGAAGCACAACAAAGTTATACAATTCGAAACAAGTGCGGAAATAATGGTAAAGCAATAAGTAAAGAACACGATGAATTGTTAATGAGGTTCGGCTCCTTTAAGGCTTAGTCCCCGCCTAGGGTTCTTCCACAACCCTAGGATTCAACAGGCTTTATTGATTCACAAAGCTTAGGATCCTAATAGCTCACCGAGAAGCCTCTCTCCTATACAATTGCAATCTAGTCAACTCTCGTTCCCTTGGAGTCCTAGACCAATCTAGAAGAGCCCCACCTCTCTCAGCTATTTAGTACAATCCTCTTACACTCGTGAATCAATAACCTAGTGCACACTTCCTGAGTTATAAACTCTCGAGTAAAACACTCTCTCAGAATATATCCTATAAGCTCACTGTGTAACTCTCAAATGCTTTGAAACAAAAGATAAAACACTTAACACCTAGCAGAGAGTACACGTAGAAGAAAGATTGACTTGAGGGCTGAGTGTGCGTTGTAGTTCAATGATCGTCAGTGTTCAACTCTCTTCTTTCTTCTTTCTTCTTCATCTCCTTTTATTCTTGATCAAATCGGCGCCAAGAATCTTCACCCAATGGCTACTTGAGATCATGGCTTAGGAAGGATCTTCGCAATCTTCTATTTCGGGAAACTGCAAAGCCACAATCCGCCTGATTTGATCTTCATGTCTTTCAGCTTTAAGGAAGGAGATTTCTTCGAAATCTTTGTTTTATGGTTAGTATAGCATATGTATAATAATATTTGGAAACCATACATAGATAATATATATAAGATAATAACTAAAATACAGGTTTTGAATTTCATCAATACAACTTTAGCTTCAAGACCTTTGACACAGGCTTTGTGTCTAAGCCTTTGAAACCTTTTCCCATTTTCATCAAGGGAGTGGAGTTATCACACTTCGTGGGGCGTTATAATGAAAAGCTCGGGTTGTTTTAATTTTCTCAAAAATCCAAATTTACCCTTTATAAAGCACCATTCTAAAACTTCAAGATCGACATTAGCCAAAAGCATTCCCAGCTTCCCAATCATCCTACCATCCACCTCTAAAGGCTAATCCCATATTCTCTTCCTAGGTTCCACGTCAGAATCAGGTTCTAACAATTCAGTTCCATCATTTCCAACATTCCGGTTTCAAGACATCATAAAATATCACAATCTTATAGCACATTCAATAGCATGCCATAGTTTCATCAATAATAATCACGCACCATAACACATCTAGCACAACATCACCCATAGACGGATTCATCACATCACATCACAGAAGTTGCACGTCATAACACTCAGATAAATCACATCATACCTGCACTAATTGTAAGAGTCATACAAGTATCATTGCACACCAGTCACCAGCATTCCACCAAGCTCAAGGAGGAACTATGTTAGTACAGATACCCCACTATTGTCTATGGCACAGAATCTACACAACAGTCGGTCCCAAGTAACGTATAACACCAGATCACATCCTCGGGAACACTTGCCTATAATTACCAACCATAACAAGTCTCAACCACTATCCATCATCTTCCGCATCACGATTAACCCCACCTAGGTCTACCAACTCAAATCTGATACTAGTTCCAAATACCATTTCATCCCGCTCATATACAAACTCTCTAGTCGCATAACCATCCGCAATTCAAGGCCTACATCCCAAGTCAATTATTAGGTATCCCAACTCTTATGACATCAAGCCGTCTAAGGATCAATCTACTCCAATATCCAAACCTCAATTCCTAACCTTTCACCCAACCGTCTAAAACCCATAACTCAGAGCTCCCAAATCGCCCGAATTTCCTATTCCGCCAAGCTCAATACATCGACCATCTACCCAGACTCCTTATCAAGCACAACCTCGTCCTAAGGGTTTTCGTAACAATCTCGCTTACTCTTCCTAGGCTCTCAAGCATCCACCTAACTATAAGCTCTCAATGAGGCATCTCGAATCACCTTGATACCCTAATCACACATCCCACCCCACTAAGCACTCTCACCAAATCATCCACCTCTAAGAACCCAACTCCTATTGACCAGCTTTACACATGACATTCTTACCCCTATATCCTCTACGTTTCCGAAAAGGGTCCACCTCCTAAGCCACTCTCATACCCCAAACAACACAAGCATCTACTTAACAGCCTACTCTCGACAAGCTCTAATGTAGAAAACCATCTGGTGCTAACTCCCAACCACGAATCACCAATTTCCTCATCACCCGCGTCTATCCTAGGTAACCCACAACACATCCTACCTATCTAGCTCTCAAGACCCAATCGATCCAACCCATAGTAATTCATTTCCCAAAAGATCAAGACAGGCCCCGGTGCAACATACCGATTTTCCATTCCAAATCTTACTAAACTTTAACCAATCAAATGCCTCAAATCGTCCTACTATGAAATCCTCATCTCAGCATATTCCTAAATTACCTCAAGCTACCAATTCTTAACCACGACACTTCAGGCTCAAATCCTCTATCTATCGATCATTATTCCCAAGGAACCTTGATGCCACCATGATTCGAATTATCCACAGCAGTGAAATTTTACCAAAACTCCCACAATTCTCCAACCTATAGAAATCCCAATATCCGCTACCTGGACTAGTTTCCACATTTTCGTATGTTCCTAATTGCCCCAAACCACGTTACCTCGAACCTCGACACCTTACCGCCCTAAGCCTCCTTTTACCGATCATCATGTCCACATAATCTCTATATCATCCTCACTCGAATTTTCCAAGTACCGTAGTGTCACCAACCCTCTAAGATCCTCCACCCTTCCGTATACCCAATATCCTCCATCTTGCATACTACTCATACCCATTACTCAGAACTTCCCTATTTCGAACCTCAAGTAATCAGTTCTACTAGCAAACTGCATGACATTCTTGCCTAGCTACCAGCCTTTCCTCTATGGTTCATCTTACATCCCCAAATACGTCAATAACCAAAATGATTCCCACACATCAAGCTCGATTTCTTCCCTAAGCTAATATCCTCCGACAACGTATCTAGAATCCTTTATTCCCAATTTCGCCAAACATTCCCAATCTTACCTAAACAATCCCAAAATAATCATCTCATATGCAGTCTCGATATCACACAATCTAATCCCCAAGATCTACGATTTTCCTTAGTAACCCTGTACTACTCATCTTTAACAATTCCTCAACCTCATTCTTAACAAAATCGTTCCCAATCGCAACACATATAGCCTAGCCCCAAATTCTACGATTTCTCACACATTCCTTAGTTCATCATCCTCAACGCTGCCCAACGCCCGCTCCTAGACTACTTAGACACCACCCTTAGCACATTAACCTGCCTAACGACAATTCCCTTACAAGGTCCGGATATAAATATCCGGGATACGTTTCGAAGGTCGGATACCTTCGTTCGGATGTTGCAATTCAGTTACGGGTCGAGGTTTTAAACCTCTAATCAGTCGAAGTTTTCATAAATTCAGTTTAAACGAAAGTAAAGCGGAAATACGATTTAGATACAAAAGCCACGGCAAGGCCGGGTCAAAACCAAGACAAAATTTCTAAAGTCGTATGGACTGATTAGCGGGGTTAGACAGATTTCTTTGCAATCGCCGGGGGACTTTCCCACGCCATATAAACAGGGAGCAATCATACCTAAAAACAATTGGTGCGAGTGGGGTCAGACCGAGGCCCCATCACGCTCTGTCCAGCAAGCGAACGTACACATACGCTAATAATAAAGATGATGCAGATGCGGAAATTAAATCACACTAGCATGATCCTAATTTACAATATGCGAGAAATAACTGTAAAGGCGCCCAAAGAATGCCAAGTGGCATGTCCCTCTCCTACCTCTGCACCCCTTTCCGTTAGTGCAGAGACCGGCCGGTTCGATGCTATAGCATATCATATCTCATCATCATATCTCATCATCATAACATAAATTAAAATAAATATGCCCGATGGTGCTGGGCTATCATCATGCTCATATCGACTCGATAGACTCAGGGCACCCGATGGGGCTGGGCTACCCTATGACCCTAGCAAAGACTCTAGGACTATCACAGATAACGACCGTTCTGTTTGATACGCGTAAAGAAATAGAATGCTCAATCACAAGTGCAACCTAGCATGATACTACATGGCATACTTTAATGCTTATGCAACACCTAGTATGTCATACATTCACGAGCCGGTAATCTCTTTCGAATCTGAGTAAGCCCATAAAGGAACTTACCTGAATAAGCCGAACAGCAGAGAACAAGGCAGAGCAGAATCCAAGAAATGAATCACCGATAGCAAGCAACGTCCAACATTCACAAACACCTAATAACATATAAATGCATAAGTCTACCTATTTCACACAAGGCGCCCCTAACTATCATTCATATCTCGTCTCATATCCCATTTCAGATTATTCCATCTCATTTCATGTTCATCTCATCTCATCATCTCATTTTCAAAACAACCTCTCAAGAACTCAACTTAGAAAATCAAACAACTCTTTTAAAATCGCTTATCTAAATCCCGACATATCGGTTTTTAAAACAATGAGTCCATTTGAGGAAATATTTCTCAAAATACAAGTCAAGGATCGCTATCAAAAATGTTAGCTATGATTTCCACATTCTTTAAAACATCTTGGGAAATCTTAAACCTCTTTAAACAATTTATCAAACAATATTAAACTAATAAAAGAATGAACTCATTCCATTTTTAATAAACCACATAATTAAAATAACATTTATAAATCAAAATCGGATACCTCGCTTCACAATTTTAAAACCACCTTATAAAACATTATACAATAACACATCTCAAATAATATTACTTTTAAACCCATGTATAATATATATATATAATATTTTCAGAAAGTATATTATCACCCCAAAACTCAGAATAACAACATATAATAATAATAATCTAATAATTAACAATAAATAAGTATAAATCATAACAATAATATATAACATGTCATAATATATACAACAAACAATAACAATAGCCATAAAGGCCCAATCCAAACATATAACCCGAAGGAGACCCGAACCCAAGCCCACACCCGGATCCAGCCTATCACCCTACCCAAAACCAAATCCGGCCCAATGCTCTTTTTTTTTTAAATGAAACCCGGCCCAATGCTAAAAAGAAACCAGGTCGGCGGGCCCCACACCCACACAGTCAACATCTTCTTCAACCTTTGGAGGCTCCACCCAGCCCGCTCTCCTCCGACGCTCGTCTGCCTGCTCAGCACAACCTCGACATCATGCCCTCGCCTTCCTCACTCCTCAGCTCACCTCCAACTCAGACCTCACTCTCTCTTCCTACCCCTCTCGTTAGCGCTTTGTCTCGTGCTTGTCTCGCTCGTCCTCCTCGCTCACACACTCACGCACTCGCTCGTTAGCCCCCGTCGACCCCGCTCTCGCTCTCCGGAGCTCTTGAGCTCGCCCCTCACCTCGACCGTTCAAACAAGGGAAAGAAGCAAGAAGGAAGCCAAAATCGGAGCAAGGGAGGGGATTCAAAATCTTACCGAGAGGGGCTTGACATATCACCGGAGGTGCGCTAGAGGCGTAATTTGGCTGTCAATGTCAGAATCGGACGGATCTGGGCCTAGGGTAGAAGGAAGAGGTGTAAAGGTGGGGTGTTTATAGGATTTTGAAGCAAAAGAAGGAGAAATGGAGCCTTACCGAACCGTATGCGCGAAACAGGGGAAGAGGAGGTCCATGGTGGTGGCTCGGCGCTGGGCTGCTGCTCTTGGCTGTTCGTCGATGTCGAGGGAGGAGTGTGGAGAAGGCCGCAGCTTCTAGTCATCAAGGAAGGAGGTGGAAGAGAGGGGGGTTGAAGAATGTGCGGTCTTTTGCTCCGAGAAAACAGGGCAGTAAAGGGGTGGGCTCTCGGCTGGTTTAACAAGGACAAAGAAGAAGGCGGTGAGGTGGTGGCTGCTGATGTGCCCAGCTGTTGGAGCTCTCGAGACAGAGGAATGACGCTCCAATGGAGTTCTGGGGAAGCTTAGGAGCTGCTGTGGAAAACAGGAAAAGAGGGGTGTAAAGAGAGAGGGTGAGATGAACCTTGGGTTGCTGGGTTTGAATAAGGAGGTGGGCTTGGGTTTTGTGTTTGTTGAAACAAAACAGAATGAAGAGGGGAGAGGAGGCCTGCTGGTGCTGCTCAAGGAAATGGAGAGAAGAGGATAGGGTTGTAGATTTCTGAAACAATAAAAGGGGTAATGGGTGTGTGGGTTGTTTGAATACAAAATGAAGAGAGGGTGAGGTGTGCCTTCAGTGTAAATCAGACAAAGGCAAGGAGTGGTGGTCTGCAATTAAAGGAGGCAGGGGACCATATGCAGTGTAACAGGAAACCGGGGAGGGAGGGAGAGAGAGAGAGAGAGAGAGAGAGAGAGAGAGAGAGAGGAAAATGATAAAAGAAAATAGAATTGGTCCCCACAAGATATTTTGAACCCGATAAAATATCTCGAAACCCGCTCGCCCGAACGAACCCCGACTAAATCGAATTTAATTAAATTTTAATTCAAGATAATCGAAAATTAAATAAATTTCAATCAATACTCGTAGCTCAATTTAATTTTTATTAATACTCGGACTCGATGTCGAAAATCAAATCCTGTCAAAAATCCTAATTTAAATTGATGCCGGAATGATTTTAAATCGAAACTCGTGCTCGAGGACGACTTTTTCTCCGCTTTTACAAATTGAAATAAATACTAACATATTTAATTAAAATAATAATATAATATATATAAAATATATATTCAGTCTTTACATTTATCCACCTCTAAAAACAAGTCTCGTCCCCGAGACTAAAATCATTTTAAAGCAAAGGGGGATGAAGTTTTAAAAATCGGTGAGTCCGAGGACCATGTCCAAGGATCTTGTAATCGTCTCGGTTGCTTCTTCCGAGATTCTCACAACATCCTAGTCACGGTCGTGACATCTCCAATTGGTCTTGTCAAGTGTGTAATAAGCGCCCTTATTACATCCTCGCTTCTACTTTTCGGAAGTACCACAACTCTAAAAGCATTATAGCGTCCGACTAGGTCTTAGCAAGCAATCTATAAGCGCCCCTATACAATGCTTGTATCCACTTCGTGAGACGTCATAATGTAAATCCAGTTCGTAAATCCTTAAAGCGTTTGTAAATAAAAGGATTGTCATCCAAATCATTGAACTCTCAACTTCTTTAAAACCCCAAGTTGGCCATTTTTAAAACCGCTCAAAATCTTCGAATTCAATTTTTTTTTAATCAAGCAACTTCACACCAAAACAAGTCAAATCCTTTTAAATCAAGATTTTGTCAAAACTCTTCTGAAAACCAAATCAGCTTCACACATACCAATCAATCAAATTCCGAGGGTAGGAGGTGGAGTCATCCACCTCTAAGGGCTAATCCCATATTCTCTTCCTACGTTCCAAAATCGAATCAATCTATCAGTCTCAATTCAAGCAAGATGCATAAGCCATAAGAAATGCATAACTGTATAACCAACCAATCTCCAGTCAACACATCATAAGGCAAGTCTCAACATATACCATCGTAGTGCCACAAGGTCACATCACATCTCCAGATCATACAAAAGGTCATAAAAGTATTTCTCATCACAGAATTAATGAACCAAAACCCATTGTCAACACATCAACACATCAAGGTCTGGTTATTAAGATGCAGCAAAAGGAAAAGTCAGTCAATGTGTGAACCACCAAAACGTCAGCATACTCGCAAAACATCATCTCAACTCACACAATGTCATATAACGATCACTTAGCAATCATGCACCATTATCTCATATATATATAAGTCAGATTCATGATCCAAATCAATATTCATCATTTTACATCTCCTGATCATAACATAACATCATGCTCTCACATAGCAACATATCATTATTTCATGATTCATTCAACACATTATAACATGCTTTTAGAACAACATAGTAGGATAGCAATGGGTCATTATATCATGAGTATAGTTGTCACTACCAATTATGATTCAATATTGCATATCAACATGTAATATCAGCCATATCAGGTTCATCATAGTCGCTATCTAACATCATGCCAAGTCATTTTAATAAATCACATAATCCAGAAAGCTTTCACATCATCACCAGGCAAAATAAACGCAACCCCGCTCGCTCGATTTCAATTCCTACATCAAAACCAGCCTCATCTAGATTCACCAACATCAACTCAGGTAACATCCTCAAAAGAAGTCCCAATTCATTTCAATACCCTAATCTCGCCCCTCATTCCACCAAGAACTCTCACTAGCAATCCACCTCTAAGAATCCAACTACTATCCCTAACCTCACACTCGAGGCCCTCTCATACTATATCTTCCCTACTCTTAAAAGCCATTTCTTACACTTCCCAAGAGTTCACAAGCATCATGCCCTGCTAACCGCACATTCTCTAGTAAAATTCCTCGACCACCGCCTATCCGACCTATTCCTAACCATACTCTCACCCAAGAATCACCTAGGAGTTCGTCAAAAATCCTCAAGCATTACCTCTTAATTCTCGAACCCACTCGGTCCAACCTAAGTCAACACCCCTTCTTCTGCAACTTTCTCTTTACCACCGTCGATCATTGTAATCACTCAAAACCTTTCTCCACCCTCTGACCGCTCAGCCAAAAGGACCTCACTCACATGTTCAAAGAAGAAGCAATCATGGACATTATTGCACATAAGGACTACATCATATCAACTAGCATCATTAAGCATTGCAGCAAGTATCAAAAGTCTCAATTTACCGTCATGCTCGAAATTATCACATAACACCATATATGAATAAAGTCAATTCAAACTAGCAAGTTTCATCATAATCTTAGCTAATAAACAGTTCAGATTCTCGGCATTTGCAGTTCACACTATATAGGAAAGGAATTTAGATCATGCTTAGCAACTCAGAATAGCATCACATCAAGTCATCAAGGCACATTAGGATTGTAAGGCATCGAATCATATCATCATGGTCAACAGACAATCAAGCAACAGTCATCACATCAACAACCAGCTTTCAACCTCAAGTCAGTGCAATATCATCATCAGCAAGTTCAGAAAGGGTTACAATTCGAATAGAGGACGCGACGCGCACTTGTGTGGTCTGGAGAGGCTCCCACCTGCAAGTTATATCGTGCTCAACAATCGTATTCCTCAAAGCGAGCTTGTTCCGTCGACATTATCGATCCTGAGGCCCGTGGGTTATGGGCCCACGCTTCCGCTGCGCCGCTCTATCGCCATTCAACTTCCCGATCCCTTGTTCCATGCGGTCGCTCATCCAATGTAACGCGTAGAAGTTTAAGTTAGCGGAGATAGGGGAGTGACAAGAGTGGACGACCCAATGTTCCCTTCGGAGACGGAATAGACCAAAGCTAAAGACGACATGACTAGAGACAAGATTCTGACTCGGGAATAGCAACGATGCCTTTATGGAAGTCCATTAGGGTACCATTGTGACAAACAAGCATGAATTCACTATGGAGCATATCCACCACATTAATCCACACTAACATGCACCTATCCCGGGGCAACATTCGTATTCATATCAAACACACAATCAATTCCGATGTCGATGTATGTGAAATAAGCTAACATTCTAGTATTCCATGGAAACAGATATGCCAAGTAACTTCAAGCAAGATGGGCGGAACCAACAATGATTATATATAATTCGAAGTCATGCGGAATTTAGTGAAGGTAACGAGCATCATGCATATGATCAATGTAAGAGCATGGTATACACATCAACAAACGAGTCCAAACATATCATGGCAAAGTATATTATAATAATCAGATGAAGCGTCATACGAGGGCTCATAAGAACAGCATAGTAACTATCACATCTCACAGCAATGATCACATATTAGGTCGAGCATGGCACGGAACCCTATGACGAGATCCATTTAGAGAGCATAGATCCTACATGAGACTAGCGTTACATAATGCGATACAAGCATAGTCAAGAGTCATTAAGAGGAGTTCAACATGATATTCACGAAACATGAGGTATTTTCAAAAGTAACCGAAAGGACATCATGGGTGCTAGATTATCATCATTCCAAGATCGAACCATCATAGAGTACATATATGGTACAATCGTTGTCACATCATAGAACAAGTACAACATGTGATCTTTTAGCGGGTCATATTGGAAATCATAAGCCCTACATGATACTAATAGCACACATCGAACATGAGTACAACTAGAGTAATTCAACTAGGTTCATTCCGATATTCATACGTCAGGTAGGTGCAAAATCATGATATAGGGTGGTGTGTGATCATGCGAGGTGTCAAGTTATAGGTTCATGCAAGCACAAGGAGCCATCATAGAGTAATAGACATCTTTACCAGGTAAGCATGCTAGGTTTGTTCATCACGGAAAGCTAGTCAATCATCGAATTCAACATTAAACTAATCAGGACGAGTGAAACATGTTAAGAGAATAGAAAGAGGAAAGAACCACACTATCAGGTACCTAGTCCAAGAGTGAATCAACAATAACGTAGGCAAAGTAGAATTCACTCAAGTCACAACCAAGAGCCCAACATGTTACTAGTGGTTCAATATAACATATGGTACATACATACTCTTGACTGGTTAATACGACGGTATGCAAGAGTTCATTCAATCACATCTCAACGACATAGTGGCACGAGAGGAAAACGCAACGAGGTATAGAGCAAGTCTAAGCAACATGGCGACATGACTAGAATATGGGGACATGAGCTCGAATCAACACATAATATGACAAATCATGCATTCCTCAAGGTTCAATTATAACACATATTCTCCGTTCAACACAACTAATCACACACAACATTAACTTGCAAAATAATCAACAATAGTTAATCTGACGAATTCGGAATAGATGGGCATGCTATAGATTCTTGTCACAAAATGAACGATACGCATCGAGGCATCATCGGCTAGCAAGCTAAAGAGTACATCTTATGAGGCATTCATATAAGGAAGAGTCGATCACACTATCATGAACCTATTCACAGAGAGGACATCAATTATACAACTTCATAGCATATGACATATTCATTTGTGCCCTAGTATGACAATGTAACGTACTAAGTAGATCATGTCGGGATGATATGGATACGATAAATATAGCTCAAACTTATACAATAATCATTATGAACATTAAAGCACATAAGCATAATTCCACACTAAGGATCAATTGTAGGTCAAGGAGTAGTACCATATAGTATCACGCAATAATGGACAGAGCAATCAAGATAACCCGATAGAGGTCCATAAGGGCAACATTGACTCTTCCTAACCGACTCATCACCCATCTTTCCCGTGAAACTCGGATACGACTTTTTGTGGTAAGAAGACACCGGTCGATCGTCATAAGAATCAAGAAAGACAACCTAGGAAACATTTACTTTCTAACTCGGAATGACATCAAAGCCAACTTTCGATACTCTCCCCAAGTAACCCTCATATCCAACCATGATTTCCGAAACACTATGCTTACTAACCCGATTTCTCGTGGAGGAGACCGATATTCGAAGGGAGGACTCGATTGAACTATCAAAGGATTCATAAGAAAAGGGGCGGTTCCACAAAACTGAGCTTAACCATATAAGAAGAAGAACGGTACTCCCGCTATCCCGTTCGCACAGATCGTTCAATATTCATTCAGTAGTTAGAACATAACAATCAAATCTTTAGCATATCAAGCACTCAATCATAGAATCAGTTAATGTCAATTACAATGATCTCCTTGGAGTCCTCCCGACCCATCTGTAAAGAACAAGCTAGTATTTCGCCTACCCGTTTCTGACTACATCCAATAGGGATGTCTATCGCCTTTTCTACCCACTCGATCCCTTATTAGTTGGTTCTCCTCTTTTATCATAAGCCAAGTTCATATTTAGTCCAATTGAGTTAGACATTTTAAGTTCATTTGAACCCTTTAAAACGCTTTCAAATCTTCGAAATCCGTGGGCGGTTTTCCAAAACATACACCCGACCCTTGCGTACCCGAATTGCACAACCTCGCTCTGATACCAACTTTGTAACGGCCCGGATATAAATATCCGAGATACGTTTCGAAGGTCGGATACCTTCGTTCGGATGTTGCAATTCAGGTACGGGTCGAGGTTTCAAACCTCTAATCAGTCGAAGTTTTCATAAATTCAGTTTAAACAAAAGTAAAGTGGAAATACGATTTAGATACAAAAGCCACGGCAAGGCCGGGTCAAAACCAAGACAAAATTTCTAAAGTCGTATGGACCGATTAGCGGGGTTAGACAGATTTCTTTGCAATCGCCGGGGACTTTCCCACGCCATATAAACAGGGAGCAATCATACCTAAAAACAATTGGTGCGAGTGGGGTCAGACCGAGGCCCCATCACGCTCTGTCCAGCAAGCGAACGTACACATACGCTAATAATAAAGATGATGCAGATGCGGAAATTAAATCACACTAGCATGATCCTAATTTACAGTACGCGAGAAATAACTGTAAAGGCGCCCAAAGAATGCCAAGTGGCATGTCCCTCTCCTACCTCTGCACCCCTTTCCGTTAGTGCAGAGACCGGCCGGTTCGATGCTATAGCATATCATATCTCATCATCATATCTCATCATCATAACATAAATTAAAATAAATATGCCCGATGGTGCTGGGCTATCATCATGCTCATATCGACTCGATAGACTCAGGGCACCCGATGGGGCTGGGCTACCCTATGACCCTAGCAAAGACTCTAGGACTATCACAGATAATGGCCGTTCTGTTTCATACGCGTAAAGAAATAGAATGCTCAATCACAAGTGCAACCTAGCATGATACTACATGGCATACTTTAATGCTTATGCAACACCTAGTATGTCATACATTCACGAGCCGGTAATCTCTTTCGAATCTGAGTAAGCCCATAAAGGAACTTACCTGAATAAGCCGAACAGCAGAGAACAAGGCAGAGCAGAATCCAAGAAATGAATCACCGATAGCAAGCAACGTCCAACATTCACAAACACCTAATAACATATCAATGCATAAGTCTACCTATTTCACACAAGGCGCCCCTAACTATCATTCATATCTCGTCTCATATCCCATTTCAGATTATTCCATCTCATTTCATGTTCATCTCATCTCATCATCTCATTTTCAAAACAACCTCTCAAGAACTCAACTTAGAAAATCAAACAACTCTTTTAAAATCGCTTATCTAAATCCCGACATATCGGTTTTTAAAACAATGAGTCCATTTGAGGAAATATTTCTCAAAATACAAGTCAAGGATCGCTATCAAAAATGTTAGCTATGATTTCCACATTCTTTAAAACATCTTGGGAAATCTTAAACCTCTTTAAACAATTTATCAAACAATATTCAAACTAATAAAAGAATGAACTCATTACATTTTTAATAAACCACATAATTAAAATAACATTTATAAATCAAAATCGGATACCTCGCTTCACAATTTTAAAACCACCTTATAAAACATTATACAATAACACATCTCAAATAATATTACTTTTAAACCCATGTATAATATATATATATATATATATATAATATTTTCAGAAAGTATATTATCACCCCAAAACTCAGAATAACAACATATAATAATAATAATCTAATAATTAACAATAAATAAGTATAAATCATAACAATAATATATAGCATGTCATAATATATACAACAAACAATAATAATAGCCATAAAGGCCCAATCCAAACATATAACTCGAAGGAGACCCGAACCCAAGCCCACACCCGGATCCAGCCTATCACCCTACCCAAAACCAAATCCGGCCCAATGCTTTTTTTTTTTTAAAAGAAACCCGACCCAATGCTAAAAAGAAACCAGGTCGGCGGGCCCCACACCCACACAGTCAACATCTTCTTCAACCTTTGGAGGCTCCACCCAGCCCGCTCTCCTCCGACGCTCGTCGTCCTGCTCAGCACAACCTCGACATCATGCCCTCGCCTTCCTCACTCCTCAGCTCACCTCCAACTCAGACCTCACTCTCTCTTCCTACCCCTCTCGTTAGCGCTTTGTCTCGTGCTTGTCTCGCTCGTCCTCCTCGCTCACACACTCACGCACTCGCTCGTTAGCCCCCGTCGACCCCGCTCTCGCTCTCCGGAGCTCTTGAGCTCGCCCCTCACCTCGACCGTTCAAACAAGGGAAAGAAGCAAGAAGGAAGCCAAAATCGGAGCAAGGGAGGGGATTCAAAATCTTACCGAGAGGGGCTTGACATATCACCGGAGGTGCGCTAGAGGCGTAATTTGGCTCGTCAATGTCAGAATCGGACGGATCTGGGCCTAGGGTAGAAGGAAGAGGTGTAAAGGTGGGGTGTTTACAGGATTTTGAAGCAAAAGAAGGAGAAATGGAGCCTTACCGAACCGTATGCGCGAAACAGGGGAAGAGGAGGTCCATGGTGGTGGCTCGGCGCTGGCCTGCTGCTCTTGGCTGTTCGTCGACGTCGAGGGAGGAGTGTGGAGAAGGCCGCAGCTTCTAGTCATCAAGGAAGGAGGTGGAAGAGAGGGGGGTTGAAGAATGTGCGGTCTTTTGCTCCGAGAAAACATGGCAGTAAAGGGGTGGGCTCTCGGCTGGTTTAACAAGGACAAAGAAGAAGGCGGTGAGGTGGTGGCTGCTGATGTGCCCAGCTGTTGGAGCTCTCGAGACAGAGGAACGGCGCTCCAATGGAGTTCTGGGGAAGCTTAGGAGCTGCTGTGGAAAACAGGAAAAGAGGGGTGTAAAGAGAGAGGGTGAGATGAACCTTGGGTTGCTGGGTTTGAATAAGGAGGTGGGCTTGGGTTTTGTGTTTGTTGAAACAAAACAGAATGAAGAGGGGAGAGGAGGCCTGCTGGTGCTGCTCAAGGAAATGGAGAGAAGAGGATAGGGTTGCAGATTTCTAAAACAATAAAAGGGGTAATGGGTGTGTGGGTTGTTTGAATACAAAATGAAGAGAGGGTGAGGTGTGCCTTCAGTGTAAATCAGACAAAGGCAAGGAGTGGTGGTCTGCAATTAAAGGAGGCAGGGGACCATATGCAGTGTAACAGGAAACCGGGGAGGGAGGAGAGAGAGAGAGAGAGAGAGAGAGAGAGAGAGAGAGAGAGAGAGAGAGAGAGAGAGAGAGAGAGAGAGGAAAATGATAAAAAAAAAATAGAATTGGTCCCCACAAGATATTTTGAACCCGATAAAATATCTCGAAACCCGCTCGCCCGAACGAACCCCGACTAAATCGAATTTAATTAAATTTTAATTCAAGATAATCGAAAATTAAATAAATTTCAATCAATACTCGTAGCTCAATTTAATTTTTATTAATACTCGGACTCGATGTCGAAAATCAAATCCCGTCAAAAATCCTAATTTAAATTGATGCCGGAATGATTTTAAATCGAAACTCGTGCTCGAGGACGACTTTTTCTCCACTTTTACAAATTGAAATAAATACTAACATATTTAATTAAAATAATAATATAATATATATAAAATATATATTCAGTCTTTACATCAATCAACTCCTAGCTTACCTAACTAGCTTCAGAACTATCCTAACTACCTATACTCACACCCATTCTCAAGATTACCTTAATGAACTAGCCAAGCCTACAACCAACTACCCTCCTACGCTAACCTCCTACACCACCCACATACTCCGCCTACCTAACATGTCTCCGTTAACTGCGACCTCTCCCTTGAAACCTCGCCATCTTAACCCTAATCCCCACCTAAGACCTACTTGGAAGCTCACCCGACACCCCTGTTAATCACCATATCATATGAGTCTTAAAACCCGCTGGACTCTACCTAAGTGAACGCATTCTTTCCGTACCCCATCTCACACGACCAACGACCAAATCTGAAGACCTCAAATCAACCTACCACTTTCTGACCTAGCTTACTGAAGAATCTCATGACTCGTACTCAAAAGGGAAGCACCATCAACATATAGGTCATATACCTTACTTACCAGCAAGTCAATATACTAGCATCAAGGCACATCATCATAGGCACAAATCAGACAGGCAATCAATCACTACCAATTCATCACGTTCATCATCGCACACTCAATTAGGTCAGCTCTAGGCCTATCACACAACATCAATTCCAATTAGTATAGAAGCACCGCGATTTGAATTAAGAATGCTCTTCCTCGAGTCAGTTGGAAGGATCTTGTTCACGAGTGCCATCTTCGAAGCATGTTCGTTCTTTTTGCCATCGGTGACGTCGTTCCTGGAGTCTATGGGCCATCGACCCATCACGTTTCCGTTGCGCTACTCTGATGCTATCTGGTTGTTCGCTCTTTCTTCCATGTCGACGCTCATGAAGGAATCATAAGGGTTAGAAGTTACGGAGGTGGGGGAGAGACGGGGGCCGACAACACGACTTACTTACGGATTCAGACATAGACGAGGACTAAAGACAATGAGACCAGAGATAAGATCTTAACCCAAGAGTTACAACGATGCCCTTAGGTCATTCTACGAGGTTATAACAGCGGCAAGCAATACATAGCAATCACGAAGCATCTAAATCATATCATTTCACACTAGCATGTACCTATCTCAAATAATAGCGACCTAGGCATTCATAACATGTTCATATAATCAACTTCACATGCACGCAGAACAAGCTAGCAACCTATTATCTCATTCACTTATCATGTTTGACACATTAAGATCTTGTATGTACGAACCGACAATAGACATATGCAGCATGAGTTATGTATGACATGGAAAACATTATAGAATCTCATATGTATGATTCATCACTCATTTTAGGTACACACGATGTGGTGTCAATGCAAGCATGTTGAGTGGCACCCTAATACTCATGCTAGAGGGTATGGTTAGGACATATAACAACTATCACATCAGGTACAATCATTGTTCACATAGTATGACAAGTAGGGTACATAGTCATGCGAGGGCCTATCATTGGAAGGTATACGTCCTACATGATACTAGCAACACTCATTAAGCATGTATACAGTCAACGAGGTTCAATTTGATTAACTTAACATGCTGAGAATTTCACTTTATATGCTAATCATACAATGAGGGTCAATCACACTATCATGGACCTAATGGGGGGCAATAGTCATGGAAATTCCATACTTACAGCACATACATCTACTCATTAGGGCAATCATGCAATCACAAGGAAGCTACTATTATAACTGGACAGAATTCCCTAAGGGCAAACACCGACTCATCACCCCGTTTCCCCGTGGAACACTAGTATGACTCGCTTGGTAGGACACAAGGATATTTGCACCATTCCCGAGAGGAGAGGGTAGAATTCGTGTTTAGACTTTGGTGGTAAGAAGACATGGTCGACCAATATGAGAATCAAGAGGAATGGCTTCATAAGACAACTCACTTCTAACTCAGAATCATTTCAATAATCACCCTCCTAACATGCTCAGGTAACCCTCACACACGACACAACCCCCGAAAGTAGTTAGTCGACCGACCCAATTTCCCGTAGAGGACGTCGTCATCAAGTAAGAGACTCGATCGGAACATCTATGGGTGAGACACGAAAAGGACTCAAAACGAGAGGGACAGACATTTTTCGACCTTTACTAATGTGCCTAGACGTTTTGTGGAACGAACGACAGAATTGGGATCACCAAGGAGGGTCGAACCGTGGAAGGACGACTTGACAAGTCGGGGAATTCGACTAGATAGGCACATGGTTTCCTCCCACTATCCTGTTTACACAAACATTCATTACACGTTTCGAGTTAAGGTATTCCAATTAGATCTCTAGCCTAGGCATAATAGCACTCAGCACGGGAGCGATCAACGAGATAATATGATCCCCTTCGAGGAGGATCGCCCTCAGGCCCAATTGAATATATAAACAAATAGACGATCTATGTCGTCCTTCGAGGGACGGCTGACCGGAGGGGCAAGTACCTCACGGCCTCTATATTCTAACCCCGCTACTCCAACCACCGCGGTGCAAACTCCTTGGAGTCTTCCAGGCCCTCTGTAAAGTACAAAGCTAAGTTTTGCCTACCCTTTCCCCAACCTACATCCAATAGGGATGGTCTATCGCCTTTCTACCCACTCGATTTCCCTTTTTCCGATTTTCCTTATTTTAAGTCAAGTTTATTAGCTTTGTTCATTAATTTAGTCACATTAAATTCATTTTTCCCTTTAAAACTCTTCAAAATCCTTTAAAAACATTGGGCGGTTTTCAAAATTATACTTCAACCCATTTATACTCGAATCGCGCAACCTGGCTCTGATACCACCTTTGTAACGGCCCAAATATAATTATTCGGGTTACGTTTCGAAGGATTGGATACCTTCGTTCGGATTTTACAATTCGAGTACGGGTTGAGTTTTAAAACAACGTTTTTAATTCTCAAGGAAGGGATTTCGCACCCTAAATTCGATATAGGGACGTTGGGTACACCGAACCTGTCCTACTTGTCTAAGCTGCTCAAAACGTTTTAAGTTCGAAAAGCATAAAGAAAGAAAGCTCATAATGCAACTTGCCACGGTTTGGCCGGGTCAAAACCAAATACGAGGAAAACAGGTAGCAAAAGTGTGGAATTCATAGTCGGTCTTTCTCTCCCTCTCACTGCGCCATAGGATATCCCCCGCCATAACAGCACATGATCAAGAAAAGGTACGAGTACCTGAAACTAACCACGAAGTCAAGGTCCAGCCACTCATGCGGGCCTTGAAGACCTCGCTGAGGACATATAATATGCCTATACCTAGATAAAGGATTCTCTAATGCAGTGCATAAATATTAAACACACAAGCATGCTAACAGTTTATATATATGCAGAAATCGATTAAATGGGATCCCGCACAGAATGCCAAGTGGCATGTCCCTCTCCTACTCCCGCACCCATGCTCGTTAGTGCAGGAACCGGCCGCGTTTTCTACTCCTGCACCCATGCTCGTTAGTGCGGGAACCGTCCGCGTTCAATACCATAACATCATCAATCGCATCATTAGTCATGCTCGTCAATTTAACAGTTTGACTCGATGAGGACAAAGCCCGATGGGACTGGACCGTCCTATGACCTTAGCAAATGACTCTAGGACTCACAATTTAACGGTCGTTCTACCATACGCAAAGAGAATACAAATGCTCGGTTAATTGTGCAACCTAAGCATGCTACTACATGAATATGTAGAATGCAACACCTACACACTATATGACACATCAGACATGAGGTTCTAACTTGAGTAAGCCCCGGAGGACTTACCTGGAGGTGCAGAGCAGCAAAATAAGGCAGCAGGAGTAAGCAAGTAAGTCATAGATCACCTAGCAATTATTAAACGACATGTATAAGTATATTGCACAAAATGGGATCCATTTACCACTACACATCATCTAACCATCACATATTAATCATAGCATCATTTTGATCATTTATCTCAACTTATCTCAACATCTTATATCATCATTTCCATAACTTACCCAATCATACTTTCAATCCATGTTTACTTGCAGTTAAATCATAACCTCACAAATCAAGTTGTTAGTCAAAATAATTAAACCCAAAATCATTCTTAGCCCATTTCCAAATCATGAAATAGTAACCTTTAAAACTATTTCGAGAACCTCTGATTAAAACAATCCCGACCTATTACTATTTTAAATCTTCATTCTAAGGGCTTAAATAATTTCCAACACTTAAGAAATAATTCAATTTATATACTTTAAAATCGACCCCTTTTAAAATATCGGCAACCGACACGTATAATTCAACCTTCAAATAATCATTTATCGGAAATCGATTAAATATCTAAATAAATAATTAAATAGCGAATAAATCTTAAGTAATAAATAATTAAATAATTAAATAGCGGATAAACCCGAATCGAACCAACGCTTTAACCCAAACCGAACCAAACCCGCTAAATCCCAACCGGTTAAACAAAATAAACCAAATCAAGAAGGTGGGGCCCACGGGCTGACTCGGCAAGGGCCCCACACATGCCTTCTTCTTCCTTTCAAACGGGGACTCCTGCCTGTCGCCTGCGCCCAGTTCGACGTCGATCACGCGCCTCGCTCCTTCAGCTCTCCCGGACTCGCCCAGCTCGCCCGGACCGACCTCCTAGTCCTCGGTGCTAGCTCTTTGATCCCATGACCCCATCCCCGGCCCCTCGCTCAGCTCAAACCCCTCCACGTACACTCGCTCTCACGCTCACCTTTGTCTCACACTTGAGCTCGGCGGAGCTCTCGAGCTCTCTCGACTCCCCGCACTCAGCTCTCGCTCACTCACAACTCGCCCATAGCCCGACCCAAGAAAGGAATCGAATCGAAACAAAGAAAGGAAAGGCGGAAGCTCACCGAGGTAATCGCGACTTCGAAGCTCTCGATCGGAGTTCTGGGAGTCGTCGGAGGTTCGCGATGGCTCGTCGGTCCTGCGTGGGACATGGGTGAGCGCGATGGTAGGGCTTGAGAGTGGTTTGGATCGGAAACGAAGAAGAACGGCTTACCGGAAGTTTTGAACTAGAATATGGCGATGGCTTTGAGCTTGAGAGAAGATGAAGGGTGGGTGTGCTCGGTTCTTCTTCAATCCGGGTAGTCCAGGTTTGCTGCTCACCCAAGGAGAAGGTGGGGGCGTCGGGGCTTTCAGGGGCTTCGACGTCGACAAGGAGCTGAAGCAGAGGTCGTGCACGCCGCTTGAATCGAAATCCGAAGAGGCTGCAGCTTGTTGATCGAGGAGGAAGTTTCGTGGCTACTGGCTGTGCTCAAAGAAGTGACGTTGGGGTGGTTGTTGGTGGGAGTTGTGGCTGTCGGCACAAGGAGGGGAAATGAATGGTGGTGGTGCCTGGAGGTCGGAGCAAAAGGAGGAAGATGGAGGTGTGTCTGCAATGGTGTGTGTATTGATTCAAAAGAAAATTAAAGGGGAGGTGAAGGCGTGGCTACTGATGAAGAGAGTAGAGGGATAGGCTTAACAGTAGACATAGGGATAGGAGGGGTGGTAGGGGTGAGGGAAGGGAGTGATGGTGAAAGGTGCAGATGGTTCGGCAAGCCTACAAGTATAGGAGAGGGGAGGGGGATGGGTAGAGAGATTGAGTGTAGGAGTGAATATAAAAGTCAAATTAATACCCGGAATAGATCCCGAAACTCGCTTTTCAACCTTAACAAGACTCAATTTTAAATTAAATTTTCAAATTCAAAATAATGAAACCGACAATTATTTTTAAGTATCGTATAAGGAAGCGGAACAAGTTCGTTTTTAAATCAAATTCAAGTTTATGCCGGAACTCGCTTCGAAGAAATTAAATTCAAATTATTTGCTCGAGGACAGTAATTTTCAAAATTTTCCGAATCCTTGGGAATTAAATCGAAACTAAATCAATATTAAATCAAAATTAAATCTTAATTTAGAAACTAATATTTTAAAATTCCGAGTCTTTACAATTATTATTTGTTTTATTTTTTATTTTTTTTACTCCACACGTGTTTACACACGCGGGGATACGCTAGCGGGCGTGCCACCCTTGTGCACATCCTGGATATGCATGTGGGTGTGCGCACTCCGAATACGCTTGCGGGTGCCCTTAGGTTAGCCGCTTTAATAATCCACCGAAATACCGAGAATGGAAAATTCCTAACACAAAATGACAAAATGAGCAGTCAAACTGGAACGAACCAAATCCCATACAATGCGAATGCAAATTGATCATCTCGTGCGTATTTAGCCAAAAAGTCCTTTTCGGTAACATGAAAAAAAAACAAGGGTGATCGATTAATTCGATTCACCTGATCTGATTATAAGGGTGAAAATTCAAAAAAAAAAATAGGGCAATGAATGAGTGATAGGTCAGTTGAAATGGGTGAGGGTCGGATGATCTAAAAAAAAAGATCTAAAAAACTATAAACTTGCTTAAAAAAATCTAAAAAAGATTCGATTCACCTATTTCTTCTTTTCTACCTCTAGTTTCTCCATTCTCCAATTGCTCTTGTTTAAAAGATCTAAAAAAACTATAAAATTGCATTTTTTAACTCCATGCATTTTTAAAATTTCTTTTATTTGTTTTGCATATACCGATAGAGTGTAAGCAATTTGGCTCTTTCTAACGATTTTGTTAGCATTTACTGTATTAATGCATGATTAACCAAATTGCATTTTTCCAATTTGTCAAGAGATTTGAAACAATAATCCTATTCATGCAAATAGATAAAAAAAATGATATTTGAATTTGTTTTCTAAGGACATAATTTTTCTACACTTTTCATATATATATATATATATATATATATATATATATATATATATATATATATATATATATATATATATATATTTGAGTCTAGTAACCGAGTTAAATTCATCTCATCTAGTTTGATATTAAACTTTTAATGCTAATTTTGTAAGTTAAGAACACCACCCTCAAGAAGGTAAACTCTTCTATAATAACCACATCTAAACAATCCACTCATACAACAACAAAAACAAATTTCAATTACTTTCATTGATAATTTCATATTATCATGTCATACAAAAATATTATCAATCCCGGTGACCATCAGCACCTCCCAAATAATTATTAGCATGACCCTCATTATCCTATTTGATTACCAACCTCATCTTATCCTGTTAATATGCAAAAACTTAAATAATATCAAGGTTGTTTTGCACCTATTTAGAAATTACAGCCTCTTGAATCAAAGCAATCACCAATTCTTATTAATCAAAGAACTCACTGTTGGCCTGTCGAATACCATTCACCACTCAAAACATTCTCTGGCACTAAAACATAAACAATGTACTAATAAATTCAATCTAGCCCTATTAACAGAACTATCTATTTGTAAACAGATGTATACTAAGCTGAGTTTATTTTGCTTCCGAGGATATTTGGTTATGGAGCTGCACATGAACATGATCACTTCACTGTATGAGTTGAAACAAACCTGCAGAACGCAACATATTCTAAGGTACTCTTGTTTTTCTCCACATCAGTTAAATGACAAGATTATTAAACCTTTGACACCTCTCAATGATACCCTAGATCACATGATTGTTGATGACTTCATGTCTACATTTACTCAGAAGATATTAATGGCTTCTATCATGTATACACAGATCATCTACTCCATTCAAATAAGGTTGTCCTCAGCCAGTGTTACTACTTAGTTGCACACTCCTTTGACTTCTATGATTTGCTTGAAGATTCTACCCAATTGTCCTCTTCATTCCTCTCTAGAGGACCTTCGGAATCGATCTCTACCTATAACATACTCTTACATGGTTATGACTTATGATCTTCTTGTTTGCTGGGCTATTGCTTCTTGTTCTCTGCGCGCTACTCATGTATTAGCCATTAAATTGTACTCAAACTACCCAGTAACTACCTTTGTAAAAGCAAAAACCTTTGTTTTTTACAAAGAATATCACATCTATTGGCAACAAGTTTCAATCGAGAAGCAACTCTGATTGCCTCCTAAGGACCAATCTTATACTGCTCCCATGTTCGAGAAAACCTTGCTTATCTGGTGCCTTTGCACTAAATACCCTCCTAGCTCTTCCTCTTTAGAGCAAAACACATTTACCAATTCTCTTAAAATAGTTATCTATGAAAATTAGTTACTGGAACATACGTGGCCTAGCTAGGAAGAATATTTGGACTCAAATAGACTCAACCTGCAAAACAGAACTTATAGTCGTACTTGTTCTAGCAGAAACAAAATTACAACAACCACCAAAAGAGAACCTATGGCGTAAAGTTGGATTTGATCACTCCTGCTTCTGTCAATCAAGAGGTCTTTCTGGAGGCCTATGCCTTTATTGGAAATCATCCCACCTTCACAATGAAACTTTTGAAATTCTGCAAACTAATCAAAGATATATTCTCGCAAAATATCAAAACTTAGCACATAATCTTCAATTCATTATTGGCTTTGTCTATCCACCACCGCACCAACAAGACAAAAATGCTTTCTGGAATGACATCTCAGTTGTATTGCAAAGTTACTCACCCCCTTACATGATAATAGGTGACCTCAATGATCTTATATCAACAGAAGACAAGTTGGGGGGCTCCTTGCTGACCCCGTACAGATTACAAAGACTTAATGACTTCTTACTTAAACATGATCTGATTGACATACCAACATATGGCAACCAAATTACTTGGAGGAAAAAGGTCTCTGGGCCAGACAACACTTATGAAAAACTAGACCGAGTCCTTATACATAAAGACTTATTTTCCAAACTACCTCACTTAAAAACCAAAAATCATGCTTTCACCACATCAGATCACTATCAAATAACTTTGGAGCTTCTTCCAAAAACCCGACCTACAATGCAACCGTTTCGATATGAACTTGCTTGGGGAAAACATAAGGAATATGAACTACTAGTACCCCAAGCTTGGCGTGTCAATCCGGAAGGATTTGCGACATTCAAACTAGTAAAAAAATACAAGAACTAAAAAGAAAGAGTAAAATCTGGTGCAAAAAAACCACAAGCAACATTCTATCCCAAGTTATAAAAATGAAAACTTTATTACAAACACTACAGGAACAATTAATTCAAAATTATGACCAACAGACCGATATAAAACACAAACGACTACTACGCAAATATACAAAAATGATAAACTTCCAAACCACCTACTGGGCACAAAGAGCAAAACGCCTACACCTCAAAGCTGGAGACACAAACACAAAATACTTTCACAAAGTTGCTACAGGCCGAAGGAACCGTAATATTGTCAATGTTAATAGGAGGAATGTCGAGTTCTTAAACAAATATATATAATAGATGTAAATCGACTCCTAGCCTATGCAAATAATTACAAGACTTCCTCCCGTTGTAGTGGAAGGGTAGTCAGGATCGATCCACGAGGAGGCGGGTAAGCGGGATCCTAGTAGCGTCGGAAATCTCACGTCTTTCTTCGACCAGAAGCCTCGATTTTGACCTTGGTGCTCGATGTCGACCTTGGCTGTCGCTCTTCTCTGTAACAGAAGACCTACAGAGACAAAAACGGCAGTCGATATCGATTAGGGAAGGTCGATATCGATGTTAGCAGACGGAATCGACTGGCTCAGAAGACTGCCAGTCGACACTGGTGGTCGATATCGAGGTGGGGGTCGATATCGACATCTGTTAGTCGATATTGATGTCTTCTCCTGCAAAGTTGTTAGCTTTTGTCGGCAAAGAAAGGCCGAAGACTTAAGGATGAATGAGGATGCGATGAACAGAAATAAACAAACATTTTGATGAATAAACTTATATAAAAAGCAACTCCTAGGATTAGGGTTTACCACAACGTTAACCAATGCATGCGATAAGGCAAATAAGACGGACAATTGCGCTATTTCATCCGAGGGACGAGCTTTCGCTTTACACAAACTGTTAGGATTACTCTTGCAAATAAACCTAATTGTATCTACCAATTTTATGTTTATAACTCAAGTTGTTAGCATGAATCCCTTTTCTTTCGATTAGGACTAAACATAGAATCGTAGGAGATGATATAGACACAACGATATCAACATCTAACACTTACCTCAGGCACGCATGGCTAACATCGGGCTCACCCCGACCCTAAGAGCTTCGGGGGACTACTCGCTTCTCATCATGGAACTCATCTTTGATTGAAAGAAATAAACTTGCATTAAACTATAAACTTCGAAGCTTTACAACTCAACGTCGGCTTTCGCAAACGCCAAACCTTAAAACTTCTCTCTAACTTTATTGCTATTGATTGTGTGTTTGTGGATGGATTGAATGCCAGCCCCCTAGGGCTTTATTTATAGGCTACTAATCCTTGCTATTGTTCGTTTCTTAAGCGGGCGGAATTCACAGCTATGCCAACTCCCTGTCTCAAACAAATAATACAAGAATCCCTCCCGATGTAGTGGTAGGGTAATTCAGGATCGAATCCACGAGGAGGTATGTCAGCGCTTCCCTTGTTGCAATCACGATCAAGCTTTCGACCTCAGAAGACACTCGATATCGATGTGTCTGGTCAATATCAACCTCATTTCTGGTCGATTTCCAGTAGAGTTCCTGCAGAAGACAAAAGCAGCAAAGTCGACGTCGAGACAGACCTCGATATCGACCTTTACAGTCGATTCCGATGTTTGTCACAGAAACTGTAATTCGTAACCAATTGTCGGAAAATAGTCAGAAACAAAACTAAAACTTTTATATGAATTAAATAAACTTAAAAGCTTCCAAAGTCAGGATTTCATGCCACAACGATAACAATGCAAGTTTTATGCTAAAGTTATGGAATTTAATGCCTTTCCGTCAAATAACTTTCGTTACCAACACTTAGGTGATTAGAGGCTCTCGCATAGTTCCTAAGAGTTACTATCCAATTCATGAGTAATCCAAGTTCACAATATGAGTGGCTTTCGCTTCAATAATGCAAATAATGAATCTCCCTAACTTTCGCAAGGAATGATGCATAGGATAGAAGACGGAATCGCATAAAAGTCATACCTTTGATGCACTTACCCTACATCGCTATCGTCGGGCTCACCCCGACCCTAGAAGTGGGTTGACTAATCGGTTCTCATCATGCAACTCATCATCATCATTGAAAGAAAACTACTTTGAATTAAACTATGAAAGAAATTACAACCGAACAAGCCAAGCCTCTGCTCTCGCTTCTCTCCAACTCAGTTCGGCCTCCTCTCTCTCTCTACAAATTCTCTCTATTAAAAACTGAATTCTCTGCGTGTGTGGATGTGTCTTGATGATTAAACTTAACCCTAATGGCCTCTAGATATAGATATCGAACTTTGCTATCCAAAGACTCGAAACTTTATCTTTATTCTCTAAGATAAAACTTAAATAAAGTAAAAACTAAAAATTCTATGGTAAATCTGCTCATATGATAGCTCTGACGTTGAATATAAGAAATCTCGACTTTTGGATAGACGTGCAAGCTTCGGATAGAATTCTATCAAAATCTGGGTCGGATTTATCTTCTGAGCAACATCGATATCGACCTTCAGACGTCGATATTGACCTCTATAAAACTCTATCTCGAGCTCTCCTTCTTCTACTCGGATTGGCACTCAACATCTATCATCTATCTCGATCTGACCACTCGATATCGACCTTCAGACGTCGATATCGACCTCTCTGGTGTCGACATGCTTTGTTCTCTTTCTGCTCGATTCCTATGTCTCTACTGCACTCGATGTCGAGGTCCCCAGTCGGTTTCGACCTCTTCAGAAGACTTTGAGTTCTTTTTCCGCTCTTCCAAATCTGTCCATTTTTATCCTGTTTTCTGCGAAATCACATAGAAACTCGTGGAGACCCATATATTTGACAATAAAGCATAAACTATACTAATCCCATGTTTTCCCACTAATATGCATGTAAAAGAATGATAAAATGGACTTATATGTGCATAGAAAATATGGCAATATGCGCGCACATCAAACACCCCATACTTAAGCTTGCTTGTCCCCAAGCAATACCTTTAATGGTCATTCAGGGGAAGAAAGTAAACCCTCAACATCATAGATTCATTTTTCATATGTCCCTATAATCAATTGCCATCCTCGATAAGGTACTTATGTCAACCAAGTCCATGCATGTGCATAAAAGCAATTTCATGCTCATAAAAGGAGGTTTATATGCAAAAACAAATTTCAGCGACATAGCATTAATAATCAAGAGGACTTTTTCAAGCTTGTGAGAAGTAGATTGGTAAAAGGCTAAAAGTGGGCTAATATTTGGCCATGTGGTGTTAAATCCGAGGAAATAAACTTTCTTTCCAAAACTTTCCACATTCCTTCTTCATAATGTCTCACCTTTCACTCATCGCTCAATGCTTTTATTCAATATAATGCTTTTACCTGTCTAACCTTAGCACTGCCTTCTCGCGAGTCGCAAACATGGGTGTCATGAATGGCCTCAGATACTTAGTACTTCGGACTCCTCACCTTGTGTCCCATCTCGCTGAACTAACATCTCAACGAGCAGGGTCGACCTACCTTTATCTCCTTAGGTGATCGGATTTTTTCTCGCTCATTAAATTTTCCATATTTCATAATTTTTTTCATTCCTGCCAACAACTTCATAAATAATGCACAACTCCTTATAACTCCAAAGATGACATCCATTCTCAAACTTGTCCCCGGATAGGGTATAAGGTATAAAATGGGCAATATGTATATATATGTGGAGCAATAATGATGATGATAAGGCTCATATATGGCTTGTGACTTTTGCAAATATGCATAGGTAAGGCTAGGATATGAACTTGAGCACATGTATGGAAATTTCATAAAAGGTCCTCCATCATCTTATCATGCACATGTCAAAAGCAACTTCAAATTTTCATCTCCCTTATTTTTTTTCTTTTTGCACTTCATTGGGACTTCCCTTAACTAGGCAATTTCATGTTATATCTCTAATGAATCTAATTTTGCATCATAGAGCTCTTTTTTATACTTCCATGACTCTTTCTTTTTAAATTTTCAAGGGGTCATTTTTTCTCTCTTTTTTTTCTTTCTTTTTTTTTATAAACTAAGTATGACTAACTATGTAATATGCATGAAATAAATATGCAATAACTTATAAAATATGCTAAAACATGTAAGTAAGCCTTTCCCCCACCCCATACTTAAAACTTACAGTGTCCTCACTGTATTAGAACTAGGGTTAAGAAGAAGACTTACTAATCCGTCACAAATTTTAGGAATCGAAGAAGACAGTGGGCATGGTTGATATCGACCTTTAACATCGATATCGATGTCTCTCATCGATTTATGTGTGCTTTTCTCTTTCTTGCAACTTGTTTAAAAAAAACTAAACCAAACCATGCAAAACAATAAAGTGTCTCAAACCAAAGTAAAATTGTCTAAAATCAAAACTAAGTCTTTGTTACAAGCTCTAGACTTTTAAGTCGCTAGGCCGACTTCTTCCTTTGCGCTTCTCAAGGTGGCATCTATAGAGCCCATGTGGCTTGGGCCTCAAATATTACTCCTTCCTTGTCACACAGTTGCATTCCGCCCGGATGGATTTGATTCACCGTGAATGGTCCCAAATTTTTATCTTTGAATCTCGTAGGGAACCAATGGTCCTTAGATTTGGCAACATAAACCTTGTCTCCTATCTCATATTGGCTCGAATCATCATCGGATACCCTACATAAGCGCACATGCCAAGGCACACCTCTTCCAAATAATGATAGATCTTTAATTGTAATGGAACAGGAGGAATCCGTACCTTGACTTACCTTCTTATCTGTCTGTGGCTCAGGTCGATTTCGATGTTCAGACCTCAATATTGAGGTCTGTTGTACTCCTGGAGGATCAGTCGATTTGGAGTGTTTCTGCTCGATATGATCAGGTCGATTTCGACCCTCAGAGATTGATATCGAGGTCTTTGTTCCTCCCTTCTCAGCTGCAATGGTGGTTGATTTCGTCACTAGGGAATGGTTGATATCGACCTTGGACATCGATTTCGATGTTCCTTCTTCTCCTCCGTCGACCCCATACTTATGACCTGGCACAGAATCTTGAACATTATTAGTCGATATCAACTTACATGGGTCGATGTCGAGGTTCTGTTGGGCCCCTTCGTTCAAGATTGCCACAACTTTCTCCACTTAGGCTTCTATGGCCCTCTTTTCTAGATCCTCTGGTGTCATACTCCTTACTTTGGCCTCTCCACATGCAATGTAGACACCATTGATGGCTTTTATCTCCATTGGCCCTTGATTGTTCACCGTCTTGTTGAAGGCATACTCTATCACCTCGTCACTAATTGTGAATGAGAGCAATCCTTTCTTCACGCTAATGTTGGCATCGATGGTTGCTAGGAATGGCCTACCTAAAATAATGGGACAAGCAGGGTCCTCCGCTATATCAACAACTAAGAAATCAGCAGGGACAAAGAATTTACCTACTTGTACTGGCACATCCGTCACCATCCCAGTTGGAATTACTACAGTATTGTTTGCCATGTATAGTCTTGCATCCACGGGCTCCAGAGGACCTATCTTTACCTTGTGCCAAATGGTTAGTGGCATCATGCTTAGGCTAGCACCGAAATCAACTAAAGCATTAAATTTGAATTGACCTAGACCTATAGCGATAGAAAACTTACCTGGGTCCGCCCGCTTTTGTGGTAGCTCCAACCTGTTGCACTCCTCTACGATCTCAGAAAGCGATCGCTTCTTACCCAATATGTCCTTAAGGAACCTTACATAGGATGGCATCTCATGAAGTGCTTCTGTGAATGGTATAGAGACATTGAGTCCCTGAAGCATCTTCACAAACTGTTGGAACTTCTTTTCCGCTGGGTCCTTAATCATCTTTCTAGTTGGGAATGGCAACACCTTCTTTCTTCCCGCGGTTGTATTGAGGTCGACATCGATATCAGTGGGGTCGACATTGACTGGAGGAGTCGATTTCTGTGGTGACGCAGCATCAGGGTCGACATCGACTGGAAGGTCGATTTCGACGTCACCTTGGTCGATATCGACTGGGGGGTCGATATCGATGTCTGTTCTGGCTCCTTTTCCTCCGCTTTTTTCTCGCGCGTTTGTAATTGACACCCACTCCTTAGGTTTACTGCCGCAATATGTCCAGTGGTTTTGCCCTTTTGGTTGGGCACAGTGGATCCAGGGAATGATCCTGACGCTTTGGGTATTGCTTCCGCCAATTGACTCATTTGAGTCTCCATGTTGCGCTTCCAAACGTCGATCTCCCCAAGTCTAGAATTGATGCCCTACAGCTGAGTATGGATGGAGTTATTGGCTTGTTTGAACTCAGCATGGTTCCTCCGCATCTCATCAAGAATGATTTGCAGGTCATCCTTCCTTGTCTCCCGCTCAGGGTGCCCTGGTGCTCTATATGGTGGGGGATCCCTTTGATAGAACCTTTGATCGCCCTAATATTGTTGATTGCCCCCTCCATAGGAGCCTCTCGTCCACTTGGCTTCCTCATGTTGTTCCGCCATGGATACTTGCTCAGTATGTGGGCAGGCACTAGTGTTATGCCTTGTTGAGCCACACTTTTGACAAGTTTGATTGTTGCTCAGGAACCTGACTTGCTTTTGAAGGCGGCGCGTCTAATCGTTGTTGTAATTGTTGCCGCACATCAGGATCTATCTCCCTTTGAGGCTCATATAGTGGCATTGATGGGGCAGGCCTTGCATCATAGGCCGCAGCAGCCCCATAGGTGTTGTCAAAGTTCACGAGCCTCTCAATGGTCTCTCAGGCCTCCATTGGTGTAAGCTCAATGTACCCATAGGAGGTATATGAATTGATCCTCTCCTTATTCGGCGCATCAAGGGCGTTGTAAAAGATCTCCTGGATGACATATGGAAGTTGCCCATGCATCGGGCATGACCTCAGCAAGTCCTTAAATCGCTCCCATGCTTGTGCTAGTGTTTCACCTGGCTTTTGTTTGAAAGTCGTGATCCTTTGCCGCAGCATCGCCGTTTTAGAAGGTGGAAAAAACTTATTCAGGAATGCATCCTTCACCTCCGCCCATGTCCTCAGCGAGCGTGGAGCCAAACTCTCAAGCCATTGTAATGCCTTCCCTGCCAAAGACCATCGAAAAGATTTTAATCGCACATACTCTAAATTTACTCCATCAGCAACTGTTTTACATAAATCCATAAAAGTAAAGATGTGTTGCAGGGGGCATTCATTAGGTCTTCCTTCAAAAGTATTTCTTTTTATTTCAGAAAGGAAGCTAATTTTAATTTCATAATTGGAGTGAGGAATTAAAATAGCGGATTCAGGAACATGAACCGGCGGATGCATGTATTGCATCGCCGTCTGTGGATACTGATTAAGCCGCTCTTGGACTTGTCTGCATGCATCCTCCTCCCTATCAGCACGAGCTTGCTCTGCAGCAGCGGCGGCCCTCTCAGCAGCGATTGTGGCGTTGTGGTCCTCGATCTCCTTCCTCAACCGCTCTATGGTCTCAGCCTGCGTCTCATTGTCAGCCATGATGCGAATTGCCTTGTTGCGAAGATGGAAGAAACGTTCAGGCTCGTTGGTGGGTTCCAAGATAGGTCCGCGATCAGAACATTGCATAAACCTGCAAAATAAGCTTCAGAAAGATCGTGAGAAAACTTAGGTGGCGATTGATTGCCTCCCCGGCAACGGCGCCAAAATTCTATGGTAAATCAGCTCATATGATAGCTCTGATATTGAAGATAAGAAATCTCGACTTTTGGATAGACGTGCAAGCTTCGGATAGAATTCTATCAAAATATGGGTCGGATTTATCTTCTGGGCAACATCGATATCGACCTCTGTGAAACTCTATCTTGAGCTCTCCTTCTCCTACTCGGACTGGCACTCGACTTCTATCATCTATCTCGATCTGGCCACTCGATATCGACCTTCAGACGTCGATATTGACCTCTCTGGTGTCGACATGCTTTGTTCTCTTTCTGCTCGATTCCTATGTCTCTGCTGCACTCGATGTCGAGGTCCCCAATCGATTTCGACCTCTTCAGAAGACTTCGAGTTCTTTTTCCGCTCTTCTAAATCTGTCCATTTTTATCCTGTTTTCTGCAAAATCACATAGAAACTCGTACAGACCCATATATTTGACAATAAAGCGTAAACTACACTAATCCCATGTTTTCCCACTAATATGCATGCAAAAGAATGATAAAATGGACTTATATGTGCATAGAAAATATGGCAATATGCGCACACATCAGCTATCCAAGGATTGTAACTTCTGTCTAAACTATAGATTTTATCCAAACAAGTAGGATAGATCTTTTATTTTGATAAAACTCTAATCAACTTGATAAAACTTAAAGGTAAAGATAAATAAATCTCAGCTGCTATCTATCTAAAAGTACAAGATAATTCGTGGCTATGAAGATATAATTCCAAATCCGAGTCTCGAAATCGTATCTATCTTCTGTCGAGGTGTGGTCGATATCGACCATAGAGTTCGATATCGATGTCTGTATTTCTGCTCGACTTGTCCATCTCCACTCGATGTCTATGTTGAGGTCGATATCGATGATGTAAGGTCGATATCGAGTACTTTTCTCTGTTGTGTGATGGTTTGTCTCGACACTCAGTTCTGTGTTGATGTACTGTAGTCGATGTCGATGTTGAAGGTTGATATCGACCTCTCTCCTGCTCTCCTTGGTTCCTTCATTTTGACTCCGATTTCACTCGAATTCCTGCATTGTTAGCTCAAAACCTGTGCAGACTCTATTTCTTGTACTTTAGCCCATTCTTACACAAGTTTATATTCTTTTGAACCTTTTCTTTGGAAATCGAATGAAATATGAAGTCAAAAGATGCAATAAAAAGAGGTACAAATATGTACATCAGTCAAATCTCTCCGGTCTGATTGTGGTACTTCTTTAACCCTTGACACCGACATCCGTAACGAATTCAAAAAGGAATTCACTAAGCGTTTCGCGGCCACAATGATTCCTATGAAAAATTGCCCTCTCTTTGATCACATTGACACTCAAATTACAGCTGAACAAAACACAAAATTAATACGTCCTATTACTAATGATGAGGTTAAGAATGCTGTCTTCAATCTTGCACATGACAAATCACCGGGTCCCGACGGATACCCTACGGGTTTTTTCAAATGCTTCTGGCATATCGTTGGCCCCTCTGTCATCAAGGCGGTCAAGAGTTTCTTCATCAGTGGAAAGATCCTAAAACAAATAAACCATACCTTCATTGCGCTAATACCAAAATGCAAAAACCCAATGTCAGCGGCAAACTTCAGACCAATTAGTCTCTGTAATACTCTTTATAAAATCATTTCCAAAATAATAGAAACCAGATTAAAAGAAACAATGGCAAACATCATCCACCCTTTTCAAAGTGCTTTTATAACAAAACGAGTCATACAAGATAATATTTTAATAGCAAATGAAATTTTCCACTCCTTTCAACAAAAAAGAGGTAAATCTGGCTGGATGGCTGTCAAGCTGGACATGGAAAGGCTTTTGACATGGTCCGCTGGGACTTCCTGTTTACCACGATGCAAAAATTGGGCTATTGTGACCAATTCATATCCTGGATCAAAGAATGCATCACAATTGTTACCTACTCTGTTCTAGTCAACAATGAACCTACAGATATGTTTAAATCATTTAAAGGCCTTAGACAAGGTGACCCTATTTCACCCTACCTTTTTCGTATTGTCTCGGAAGTTCTTGCCCGAGGGCTCCAACACGAAGCAAATCAACCAAAAAGTCATATAGGTATCGCTCATATCCGCACAGGTCAAAAAATCCCATTTCTCGCCTTCGTAGATGACATCATCATCTTTGCAAAGGCCACTAAAACAGCCTGTGACCAAATAAATAAAATCACATACGAGTACAACTTATCCTCTGGTCAAAAAATAAATCGTAACAAATCTTCTTTCCAAACCACTGGTAATACAGAAAGCAACATAAAAAATATTATACAAAATGAGCTTCAAATTCCAAACACCGGTAATCTGGGAAGCTATCTTGGATGCCCCATTATCTCTAAGAAAGTGACAAACTCGACCTTTGATACTCTAATATCATCAAGCAAGAACCAACTTTCCAAATGGACAGCCAGCAATCTCTCCCAAGCTGGTAGAGTCATGTTAATCAAATCTAACTTAGCAGCAAAACCTCTTCATATCATGCAATGCTTCATGCTACCCACATCAATACATAAAGAACTCGACAAAATCAACAGAACCTTTCTCTAGAATAAGGGGTCAAAACATCTTCCTCTCATCAGCTGGTTTGATGTCTGCAAATCTCGTCGTAATGAGGGCCTTGGTTTGCGTTCGTCGAAAGACATGAACAAAGCACTGTAACTAAAACTTCTATGGAAAATACTTGTCGAACCGACCAACCCATGGGTTAGACTAGTTACAGAAAAATATCTCAAAATGAATCATATTCTTAATTATGTCAAAAAAGGTAATATATTTTGGCAGTGGGCAAAGCTAACCAACCTTCTTGACCTTTTTAAAAAGGGCTTGCGTTGGCAAATCACTGATGGCTCATCCATTAACTTCTGGCATGACAACTGGTTTGATCCTTAACCCCTATGGAATCAAGCAACAAACCTCTCAACAATAAACTCAAAATTGCTAATAAGTGAATTTATTACAATTGATAAAAACTGGGACACCGGAAAACTCCACTCCATATTACAAAACCAACTACCCCATACAGTCATCAATTCGATTGCCCAAATTCCAATCCCTAAATACATATCACAAGATAGACTATACTAGGAACCGAGCCGTAATGGTTGGTTCTCCACAGCCTCAGCAATCGAAATGATTCATAACAACAAACAGCACACAAAATCTGAATTAAGCTGGATTTAGAAATTAGACTGTGTACCAAAAGTAAAAGAATTTCTTTGGCGAATCACTAAGGATGGCATTCCCACCTCAACTAGGCTGGCCCGACGGGGTATTGGAATCCCCACAAACTGTCCCCTCTCCGATTCGTGTTACGAAGATAGGTACTTTAGAAACAAAAAGACTTTAGAAACAAAAAGACTTTCGATAACATACACCCGAATCCGAACACAATCTTATCTTTCACAACAACACATTTTTACAATTGGAATAAAGCCAAGGAATTAGATGAAGACTTACATAACAACTCTAACATACTGCAAAATAAAACAAATAACAAGACCTCTCGCAAACTTTGTCGGTGGAAAAAACCTATGAGAGGATGGTGCAAGCTAAATTTTGATGGAGCTGTATCCTCAACTGGCTCCGCTTCTTATGGCTTCATAATCCGAAGCGACTCTGGTTCGGTTCTTTTCTCTGAGGCTGATCGTTCCCCGTTGGTGTCTGTACTTGGGGCTGAATGTTTTGGCCTTTGGAAAGGAATTCTTATAGCAATAAACATTAACATAAATAAAATTCTTATTGAAGGTGATAACCTTAACATCATTAACAATCTCTTAACTGGATGCTCGTGTTCTGACGAGATCGAGATGATCTTATCAAACTGTCTTCTATCTCTTCAGTTCTTCTCTGATCGTGAGATTATTCACATCTTTAGGGAAGCCAATGGTGTTGCTGATCGTCTCTCGCATATCCTATCTCCTCATTCCAGCACTGTTCTCCCTTCAGACGCTGCTCTGCGCAGCATCATCCTTCGGGATGCCCTTGGTTAGTTGCCTGGTAGCTACCAAATTCTTTTCGATTAAAAAAAGGATAGTGATATAATGTATGAATAATATTTTATTCATTTAGTACGTATAAGATTCATATGTTGACAAGGTTTATAAAATTATTGAATATGAATGATTTTTAAGTATGTCTAGTTATTCATTTTTTTTAAAATTTCTTTCACCCGATTAACCACCCAACCCCCTCGATTTACCCGACGGATCGGATGATGGGTGAAACATTAGATGAGTGGGTCATGGGTCCATCCATCCATCACCAGACCCATTTTCACCCCTAACGGTTATAGGTAGACCTGTTAATCGGGTTATTTGGACAAATTCGGGTAATTCAGATCCTGAATAGATCGGATTTCGGATTAATCCGGTTATGAAAATCATTCTAGATTGAATCAAACCAAGTTTGTTTCAATTTGGGGTCAACCCAACATGTCAAAAACTCGAATTTTTAATGACTTTTTAAGAATATTAAAATATTATCAAAATTAAATTATAATATAAAATATATCAAATTATAATAAATAATAATATTAAAATTAAATTTATAAATATTATAATAATAGTATTATATAAATATTTAGGGTGTGTTTGACATCATCTTTTTTGGGAGGTTTTAGAGGATAAAAAAAACCTTCAACTTGTTGTGTTTGGCAAGAGGGTTTTTTTTTTTGGAAGCAAGATAAGAGTTAGGAAAGCCGCCGATGATTAGGCTTCTGTCCTAGAGCGTCCGAGCGGACGAGAATATGAAGTTTTGGATCAGTAGCCAAGCTATCATCGGTAGGGATACTGTAAGCCAGACGCGCAATCCTGTGAGCAACCGCATTAGAATTCCTGAAAATATGACGATTAGCAACATTATATATGAATTTAAGATTTAAAGTCGCATCAGCCATCAACAGCTCAATATTCCAAGGGCACGACCAGTCGCCCAGGAGAGCCTTTATGACGACCAAACAGTCTCCCTCTATAAAGAGATTTTGAATGCCCAGACCTCTAGCCCTAGCAACACCCATATGAAGGCCTAATGCTTCAGTGTAAATCGCTGATGTGTTATTACAAGTGCCTCATCCGAGTGAGTATATTTGCTCTAGGTGATCGCGAATGAAAAAGTCGTACGACCCAGCCCCTGACAGGCAGTGAGAGCCGTCAAAATTGAGTTGGTGATGTCCTGGTGGTGGCTTGCCCTAGGATTGAGTGTGGATCCTAGTTTTCTCGGAGACAATAGATCCGCTTTTAATGCCCCTCGACTGAACGTATGATGTCATAGTGTGAGTGTCGTTGCTTTTATCCAAGCAATCTGCCCAAGTTCTCTGGCTAGAGTTACAGAAGAGAGCAATTGCCTGACAAGAAGTCAACGTGATGTGTCGAAACACCAGCTGGTTCCTAAAGAACCAGAGACCCACCAAGCGAAAGCAAGTTTATTAAGAGCTTTCTTACCCACCGAATTGTAGATATTATTAAGGATGGTGTTAGGTTTAGTGGTGTTGTCTAAGCCATGGTGGTTTGGGAAAGCAATACGAAGTTCTACAAGAAGGGCGATTGTCAGGCGCATTGTAGCAGAAGGTGGAATGTAGGCTCCGTTGAACCTCCACAGAAACAACAACCCGAAGGAACCGCCACATGAGAACGTTGTAGGCGATCTGACGTCGGAAGGCCATCACGAGCGATTTTCCAAAGGAAATGTTTAATGTTATGAGGAATGTCCAGATTTTGTCCCAACTGACCAGAGGAGTAGCATTTGGCCCTTTGTTCCAAAAGAATTGTCTATAGACTTTATCTAGTTCATGCATAATCGATGAGGGTAACATGAAGGCTTGCATAATGAAGAGAGGCTGGGCGCAGAGGTTGGACTTGATGAGAACCTTACACCCCCAAAGAGGAAGCTTTCCATTTGGACATTTGCTATTTTGCTTTAAGGATAATATCTACGAAGGTATCGCGATTAACTCTTCCGTTGATAATCGGGCACCCAAGGTACTTTTCGAGATTATTAGTTTGCGGGATTCCCAAAGTCGTTGAAACAGTATGCACTGCTACAGCTATAGTGGCAGCTGAAACTTTGAAGCTGGATTTGTTCAAATTAATTTTTTTTTCCCGAGATAAGACAGAATCGGCGGATTGTGTTCAATAGATTGTTGCATGTTGTCGGGTTGGTTTTATCGAAAAGCATAATATCATCTGCAAATGCCAGGATCGGGACCCTAACACCCCCCTTCCCAAGACAGAAACCAAGATCTTTGGAGACATCTGCCTGTCAATGTAGAGTTCTAGCCAACACCTATGCTGTGAGGATAAAAAGAAAGGGAGAGAGGGGGTCCCCCTGTCTCAAACCCCTAGATGGTAAACAGAATAAGAAACTGTTTGTACACATTCTTTGATCCAAAGAATGAACTTATCATCAAAACTGAACTTCTGTAGAACGACGAAAAGGAAGGGCCACTCGATTCTGTCATACGCTTTCTCCATGTCTCGTTTGATTGCCATGTAGCCACATTTTGCCTTTGAAATCCTGAATGAATGAAAAAGTTCATGTGTAATCAGAATGTTAAGGAGTATGGACCTACCTTTAGTGAACGCACTTTGTAGAGGGTGGATTAGTCTATCGAAAACTTTCGATAATCTGTTGGTCAGTATTTTGGAAATAATTTTGTAAATTGTAAAGCATAGACTGATTGGTCTAAAATGGTTTACCGTTTCAGGATTTTCTATTTTTTGGACCAGGGTAATGAAAGTATGGTTTATTTGACGAAGCATTTTCCCCGAATGAAAGAAAGCCTTAACTTCTTTTATGACGGATGAACCAACAATGTCCCAGTAGGTTTGATAGAAACCTGCCAGCATACCGTCAGGGCCTGGTGCCTTATCTGCTTTAATGGAGAACAGGGCATTTTTTATCGCACCATTTGTAACTGTAGAGTTTAGGAAAGAATTTTCATCCTCCGAAATCTCAGTTCCGATGACGTCAAGGTCGTTGCTAAAGGAAATGTCATGGTTGTATGAAGACTTCAAGCGGGACGAGAAGTTTGAGGTGAACTCATTTCTAATCAAACCATGATCAGTTAGATGCAATCCTGATTCCGATATCAGGTGTTTGATAGTTTTCTTTGCCCGTCTTGCCGAGGCGATACGGTGGAAATAAGCTAAATTTGTATCATTTAATTTTGCGTGTTTGGGTTTGGCTCTTTGGCTCCAATAACGCCTTTGAATGTCGAGCATTCTTTCCCTTTTGTTTAGCAATGTTTGGCAAGAGGTTTGACATGGAAGGTGGAGGTTTTGGGGGTTAAATTTGGCTAAAAAAAAGCTTGGGCTCCCAAGCTTTTGGAGGTTATTTTGCTGGGTTTATTTATTTGCCCTTTGAACTCAAAAGGATGTTGAAGCAGTCCAGTCGCAGCAACGCCGACAACCGAGGAGAGACTCTAGCGTTGGCATCAGCGTTAGATCTAAGGAGGAGGCAACCCCACTCTCACAGCAACGCCACAATCGTTGAATCGAGAGAGAGCAGGGTCATGAGAGCTCGATTTCAGGCCTTCAATGGCGGGCGCGAGAATTGAAAGAAAGAGAGGGAGGGGAGACAAAGGGTCTAAGGGAGAGAGAGAGGTCGAACGAAGGGTCGGGGTGAGAGAGCGAGCTTGGTTTCAGGGGTGGTGATGGACGGATAGCTGCCGATTTCGATTGTAAAGAATTGGAGCAAGGAAGTGGAAGGGTTAGTGGTATTTTAGACATTTTCATCTCAAATCTTATTTACAAACCTTACAATCACCAAACACCCAATCATTTTTTGAAAAAACAAAATAAACTCTACCTTTCACAACTCCATAATCTCCAACTCCATAACCTTTAACTCCCTAATCTCCAGTCTTCACCTACTACCAAACACAATCTTAAAGCATAAAAATATCATATTTATACAAATAAGTGCTCTAAACATATTGTAATTATAAAATATGGGATATATAACTTTGAGTGAGATTAATGAACCCAGTTGCATGATGAATCCGTGTGAGATCTATGTGATGTATGTGTGGTATATCTATATAGTACTGACTCACCGGTTCAATTTGTCTTAACAGGTCATCGGGTCTCAACCCTAAAATTCTTGGGTCATTCGAGTTCGGTTTGTTTTTGAGTTTCGGGCGGATCAAAAATACCGGGTTCAAAACCATAAAATTACCAAGTGTTTGGATTGGGTTTTTCGAGTCATGTCATATGTAGATAGGTCTAGTTATACTTATATGCAATGAGTGCATGTAATATTAGATTCATTCAATTTTAGTGTTTGACATGTTTTTTTATAGTAATTGCGAAGATTTTTAAAAATAACATTGAGAGGTTCTAAATCCATTTAATTTAATGTAGGGGTGTGCATGATTCGGTCCAAACCGAATTTTTGGGCCGAACCAACACAAACCGAACCGAATCGAACCTAACCGAAGTTTTTCGGTTCGGCTTTCGGTTCGAGAATTTTCATTTTTCGGTTTCGGTTCGGTTTGTGTTCGGTTTCGGTTCGGTTTGTGTTAAACCGATTTTTTTAAAATATTCCAATATATATAAATATATTACTTTTTATACACTACATAAATTATATATATTACTTTTTATACACTACATAAATTATATATATATATATATATGTATTTATACACTTTATAAAATATATATACACTAATACACATATTGTCTTGTGTGTAGTGTGTACTGTGTATATATACACATATATAAAGTGTATATACACACATATATACACTAATACATTTATTATTTTTTTGTTCGGTTTGTGTTAAATCGAATTTTTTTAAAAGATTTTTTTTAAAATTTCTTTTTATGGAAATTCGGTTCAACTATGTTAAAACCGAACCGAACACAAACCGAACCGGTAAATAACCGAACCGAACCTAATGCTTTCGGTTCGGCTTTCGGTTTTAAAATTTTAAGATTTTCGGTTCGGTTCGGTTCGGTTTTAGACCGATGCACAGCCCTAATTTAACGGGTGGATATAGCATCCATTTAAATTAAAAGTAAAATAGAGCTAATTATAAATTAAAAAAACAATTTGAAAAATGAACAGAACCGTCCACTCATTATGTTAAAAAATTAACAATAAGTTTGTTGAGACTCTAAAAAAAACCCAAACCCTACTACTCAATCACCACCACAACCTTGCTACCACGGTCACCATCGTCAACCCCACCATCACCATTTTTCTACCACCACGATCACTACACCACTACCTTCTAATATCATTGTATTCTACGTATTACAGGATATAGTTTATAGTTGGTTTAAAGTTATTTTTATATGTTTTTCATGTGTTTTATATGTAGGATTTTGTTTTTGTGTTTGTTAAAATTACTCATAAGTTAAATAATGTGTATATATATATATATTATATTATATATATTATAATTATTGTATGTTTATTACACATATTTGTATAAATCTGATTTTTATACTTAAAATATCTATATAAAAATGTATTATTATAGTAATATTTATAAATATAATTATATTATTATTATTTTATTTAATTTAATTAGGCATATTTATATTACTTCGTATAATTTTAAGGCCTCGTTTGGTTAAACGTGGGAAGTAGACTTCCCAGGAAGTAACTTCCCATGATATGTAATTCCCATAAATTCTACTTCATGTGAAATGTAAAAATATGTTTGGTTAGAAATAATTTCCCATAAATTCAATTCCTATATTTTGTTTGGTTAAACATGGAATTTTCATGGTAATTTATTTAAAATTACTCTTATAACCTTTTGATTTTTGTTTAAAATCAAAATATATATGGGCAAATTAGAGATTTTATTTATAAAAAATAAATTTTATAGGAGATTTGAGAAAAGAGAATGGAGGAAGTAGATCTTACCTACCCCTTCAAGGTAAGTTAAATTCCACCATTTCATGGGAATTGAAATTCCTATGAATTGAAATTCCTATGAATTGAAATTCCTGGGTTTTTCTATTTTTAAAAAACATACCAAACACATATATTGACTCTTACTTCCTGGGATTTTTAACTTCTCGGGAAGTAGAGAGCTAACCAAACGAACCCTAATTTTGATAATATTTTAATATTTTTTAAAAGTTTAAATTTTTTAATCCTTTGAATTGACTTAAAATCGAAACTGATCCGATTTGATTCGACTCAAAATAACGAATAGTATAATTGATTCGAAACTCGATTTACTCAAAACCCGAATAATCCGAACTCATACTCGAATAATTCGAATGATAGGTCACCCGCGATGGTTTCACTCGGTAATCGTAATCCCAAAATTGGTATCTTTACGTGTTTCCGGATTCCAAGGCTCCGTTTCCGAGGTCTTGTTTCAGTGTATGACTCGATAATCTCGGAAAATGCTTCTCTTACCCTCTAGTAAGCTTACCCAAGGGTATTTGGATGTCCAAGTGAAAAAGGGAATAAAAAGAAATCTTTTAATAGGGGATAAATAGGTTTGCTTTTTTTGTTGACTTCAATGTAACCCTATATCATAATTACTACCCCACTATTACTTGTCCCCCTATTAAATACTATAGTGTGTTAACTTGTTAACTAATTTCTGGCGGGATTCCTACAAGTGTGGTTAACTAATTTCAGGCGGTAATTAGTAGTGTGTTAACTGTTAACTAATTTTTGAAGTAGTATTTGTGGTTTTTGTTATACTTTGTTTATTTTTGATGATTTATACTTTCTAATTAAATAATTTTTAGACTTTGTTTATACTATAAAATTTAAAATACGTAATGCTTATGTTATGTGTAATATTCTCCTTAATAACTATTACTTTATTATTCCATTTTTTAATTATGTAATTACTGTAATAATTAATATTATTTTATTAATCCTTTTATTTCTTTAAATAAATTAAATTTTTTCTTTTATTCTTAACATATCTAATAGCTATATATAATCTTAATTTATAATACTTAATGCTTATGTGTAACTCCCTCCTTAATCAACCCCTTTCCACCAATCAAGTTCTTTTTTCCCTTTTGTAATTACATATTTCATGTAATTATTATTATTTAAACAAATGAAATTACATATTTCATGTAATTATTATTATTTCATGTAATTATTCCTTTTAGTTCTTTAAACAAATGAAATTGTTTTCTTTTCTTCTTAACATATTTACTAACTGATTGGCTTAATTAAAAACATTGAATATAGCTATTGGTTGTGACACATCACATTTAAACAAAGTTACAATGATATTGATATTATTATTACTGAGTGATTGAAAATATCTATATTTATGTATTATACTTTACATGAGAATTCTCAACATATAATGAAATGATTATTTCCATATTTATAAACTATATATAGTCTTGCATAATATATATACCTAACTCATATAACTACTCCCTTCCAACTTCCAAGTGATAAAAAATCAAATAAACCCGGCCCAATTACGAACTCAGCCCGGCCCAATTGCTCACCCTGGAGCTGCAACCTACTCCATGCTTCGTCGTGATGCAAATTGAAGATGCAAATTGAAAACTGTAACAGAGTAACCCTCTCCAAAAATTCTTCACTCCCTCTCAACGGCTTTCGACTGTCAAAAACAAATCATTCCCGTAGCAGCCGGAAAAAATAAGATTGCGTCTCTCCCAATTGAAAACTCCAACCGCTTTTCTGTATCCATAGGGTCGGGCTAGTCGTCTCGTCAGGGCTGCAACACCATGACTCAATCTCCAAATTAGTAAGTCATTCTGTCTGCAATCATTCCAATCTGTTTGATTTTATGTTAATCAATAGTTGATTTCAGATATTAGGCTTATCAGGTGGGTAATGGGTGCTCGTGGGTAAGCTTAGGGTTTAAGTTTTTGGTACTGACAAAACTGAAACGAAACTTGTTGGCGTGCAAATCAGTTTATAATGGAGCCGGAATATCTCCAGTTGAATAATCTTACCGAAGAACACAAGGCCAGATGGTTGATGTTATCGAGAATGGATATTGTTCCCACTAGATTCTACGATGTTCCCGCACTTAGACGCCTAGGCATGTTCGACATTACGAAGATGATGCTTGAGCACGCAGGGCTGGCATAATTTCTGCATAAGAGTGCACCAACCTATAGAAGATATCTCCTGGAATTCCTCTCCACTGTATCTTCGCATAATGGCAACCGAATTTCATTTCACCTCAATGATGTCGAGCGGTCCCTGTCATACAATGAGTTGCGGGACATCTTTGGGGTTTCTCGTCAATAAATCGTCTAACAAGGTCAAAGAGGTTTGGACTGACATCACAGGTGCAATGTTTGACGGTCACAAGGGGGAGACTAACTCCAGTCTTGGGCATCCATGCTTGGTCTTGGCACACAAAGTGATTAGGATGGCTTTTGGCGGTCAGGCCGAGACTAGCAAGGTTGCTGCTGCGGATTTGGCATGGTTTCGATGCTTCTTCCAAGACTGTAATGACGTGCCTGATTGGGCATCTATATTTGTTACATCTTGCATTCGAGATGCAACAAGCGAAAGCCCGAAGGGGAAGTTAGTATTGGGGGGTATGATCACACTGATCGCTAGGCATTGGGAACAAGAACCGCCAAAAGGGTTCAAGCCGCTACATGGCTCTCATCTGTACGATGAAAGGAGTCTGAACGCAGCCAGTTTGTTGAGCAATCCACTGCACAAGTATTTGCATTGGAAACCAACTAGCGATTACCATGCAATATATTTGCCATGTCCCCTACCATTTGGAACTAGAGCAGTGGATTTCCGTATGCTGCGTGTTGAACACAATAGTACATTATGTCAAGATCAAGATGAAGGAGGTACACCAATGGACACGGACGACCTTCCTGCACAAGAAAGGCCATACGATACGGGAGTGCCAATGAGTGTTGGTGGTTCTCCTCCTTGTCAACCAACTGGAGAGGATATGGAGTGTGACACAGGGGGGGTCCAACTAGTTCACCCGTCGAGGATGTGCAGATGGATACAGAATGTCCGAGTCCTCCACGCTGTATTACTTCATCGAATCCTTCGTTCGAGGGTCCGCATTTGCAGCACGGTGAATCAAGCTATTCTATTCGTTTTGAGAAACTGCAACAAGAGATGGTAAACCGATTATTCGATGTGGATGCGACACTTCGGGAGATAGCCGACAATCAAAGATACATCTTCGATAGGCTCAACCATATATCCGACAGGCAAGATCGTTTAGCGGAAGATTTTGAGGAGATACGTGTCGGTCAGAACTTGCATCACAACAACCAGAAAGACGTGGAGATGACTTGCCGGGACGTCTCGGCCAGCCAACAATCGATGTTCGATACCATCCACCAAATCGCCTACAGACTAGAAGAAGTTGCTATTTGGATGCAAGAGATTGATGATGAGGTCAAGAGTCTACGGGATCAACAAGAGTTGACTGTGTTATATGTTCAGGCAATGGACGATTATGCCTGCTGCAGCTACGAGGGTTATTGCACGCAGTTCGCACCCAAGCTACAAAAGCTCAATGACGTTGCCACGCGAAACCTAACCAGGGAAAGTTGTTTTAACGGTCGCCGAACTTTACGTAGGCAGATAAGCTATTCACATCAAGGTCGCATGCGATGTCGGGATGGTGGTAGAGGTGGCTGTCGATATGGAGATCGTGGACATGATCGTGATCGGTATGGTGGTCGTGATCGTGATCGTGATCGGTCTGGTGGTCGTGATCGGTATGATGGTCGTGGTGGGCATCATGGTCGATGAAACATATATATGTATTTTATGAGCCTTATGTAATATGTTTGATACTCTTAAGTTGATTTCGATTTGTGTTTCCCAGTTTAAACAAAATGTGTAGTGTACAAGCCCAATTCAGCATGTGGTCTACGACAAGTTATAGTACTTAATGGGCCAATTTCTTTGTGAATTGATGCAGGCTGGCCCATGTTTTGAGATTTAAACATTACACTAAGTGTTAACAAAGTATGTACTTTAAACACTAACAATGGTTTCATCTAATTTTATCAATGAAGATCGATAATATGTGATGAATGTTTTTTAGGATCTCAACTAATTATTGAACACAACATTTATATGTCCTATCATATAATTTTTTTTTTAAGATTTAAACATTAGAACATTAGTTTTAACGTAGTATGTACTTTAGAGACTAAGAATGGGTCATCTAATTTTATCAATGACGATCGATAACATGTGACCAACATCTTTTCCGTTCTCAACTAATTATTGAATACAATATTTATATGGCCTAATATATATATATATATATATATATATATATATATATATATATATATATCGGAACATATAATATTTGTTTTGAGATTTAAACATTACACTAAGTTTGAACAAAGTATGTGCTTTAGCCAATAACAATGGTTTCATCTAATTTTATCAACGATGATCGATAATATGTGATGAACATTTTTTCCGATCTCAACTAATTATTGAATACAACATTTATGTGTCCTATCATATAATATTTTTTTAAGATTTAAACATTACAACATTAGTTTTAACTTAGTATGTACTTTAGAGACTAAGAATGGGTCATCTAATTTTATCAATGACGATCGATAACATGTGACCAACATCTTTTCCGATCTCAACTAATTATTGAATACAATATTTATATGGCCTAATATATATATATATATATATATATATATATATATATATATATAATTATATATATATATAGAGAGAGGTTGGCTCCTGTGTGAGCAAGTCTTACCATGTAAAATGTGAGCAAATCTTGACCTTTGATTAATAGAGAATGGAGGGATGAGATCCATTCAAATTTTAAATCAAATTTAAATTAATTATAATGGGGCCCACGTCAAATTCTAGTTCACTCTCCTCTCGAGAGAGTGATTTTCACTCTCCGCAACATTATTCATAGGTAGTCGAAGATTATTCATATGTAATACCTTATTTATTAAAAGTTCTTAATAACACTTTTTCCTTATTGTGAGGAATAATATCTCATTTGCATACGAATAAAATCATTCTCGTCAAACCAAAAAACCTAAATTATGTGCAATATTATTGGGATCATATGAAAATTTCACCATTGATATTCTTGAATATACAAACGAATAATTTATGACATATATACGAATAATCTCCCCATATATATATATTCGTCCATATACATAAACAACCCCTCCATATACTTGAATATACAAACGAATAATTTATGACATATGTACGAATAATCTCCATATATATATATATCCGTCCATACATAAACATCCCCCTCAAAATATCCTACATACATATGAATAATAACTATATATAGATGAATAATTTGTCGAAACTCTAAAATCTTTCAACCCATGTCATCTCTTCAATATAACTCGGATTCTTCAATGACAAAGGTGGAATCGCTTGTAAAGGGCGTCAATAGCATGTAGAAATTAGCCATAGAACTAATGCACAAAGATGCTATCATGTTAACAACCTCACTATTATTAAAATCCTTAATACGGGTGTCTCTACCAGAAGCCAAATAGATATGCTCATCTCCGATGTTTTATTCGCTTTGTCAAGAATTTCGAGATTCGAGATCTCACATACGTTCAGGGATGGTAACCGCGCTGCTGATCGTCTATCTCATATTGGGATCGTACATTCCGGCTCGATTACCCCTACTGACGATATCCTCTTAGATATCATCCGCAAGGATGCCCTTAGCTAATGCGTCGCATGGCTAAATTATTTCCTGTTCAAAAAAAAAAAAACAACTTCTTGTGCAGTGTAGATCCAACCTAACCTACAAACAAGAAACTAAAGAATTAGCCATTAATATTAGTAGAAAATAATTCATGGATCCAAAAGATAAGAAAGTGTGGAGCGCCTGACATAGTTTGAGAAAATTAATTCATGGTCCCCTAATCATATCGATCTCAAAACCCTAACCATCATTTGAGAAAATTAATTCACATTAGATTTCTTTGGATTGTTGCACTGAAAAAAAAAGATGTCTTTGAATTGCAATCAATTAATAATAAAATTAAAGAAGAAGAAGTACCTTACCATATTCAATCATTGAACTGAAAGATCTATCCATGATATTCGACATATATATCCGGACTAAGCCTCAAGAAAGAGGACAAAGGAAACATATATTGACTGGTCTTCTTCTTCGTCTTCTCTAGTAATTAGGAATCGCAATGAACGAGATCGATAACATTGACATGGGAGAGAGGTTGAGCGATCGAGAGAGAAAATTAAGAGGTGGATGTTTGACAAAGTGGCGTGGAGGTTAGGGTTAACCGAGAAGCTTGTTTTAAAGGGTTAATCTGACTGCCAAAATTGGATTACACGCACAATCAATGAGAGTGAGAAAATTTAGTAGGTGGGACCTACTATACTTAATTAGAAAAAATTAATAATTTTGATCAAATCTGCTCCCTCCATTCTTATTCATCCAAAGGTTAGAATTTGCTCACATTTTACATGGTAAGACTTGCTCACATACGATCTATACTCTATATATATATATATATATATATATATATATATATATATATATATATATATATATATATATATATATATATATATATATATATATATATATATATCGGAACATATAATATTTATTTTGAGATTTAAACATTACACTAAGTTTGAACAATGTACTTTAGCCAATAACAATGGTTTCATCTAATTTTATCAATGATGATCGATAATATGTGACGAACATTTTTTCCGATCTCCACTAATTATTGAATACAACATTTATATGTACTAATATATATATATATATATATATATATATATATTAGTATATATATATATATATATATATATATATATATTAGTATATATATATATATATATATCGGATCATATAATATTTATTCTGAGATTTAAACATTACACTAAGTTTTAACTTAGTGTGTACTTTAGACATTAATAAAGGTCCCAATACTATAAACTTCAAGTGTTTGATGCTTTTCCTTAAGTTAACACAATTTTTACTTTGCACATTTTGTTATTATTTCTTAAATAAATTTCATACTCAATTATTCGACATTTAGGGTGCCTATTACACATAGAAACAAAATGTTGGGCAATAATTGCAATATATAGGGTGCTGAATTGAAAAGAAAACAAAAACTATGGCGGTTATGTGAACTTAGTCACAAGACAAGCCCTCGTTGCATGTTACTTTTATTGGTCCAAAGTTGAGCACACGGATTGACCTTTTCTACCATTGGATTTAAACAAATGAAGGGCCATGATTTAATCAGGCCGGATGAATTTGTAATGACATAAATTTAATATCAATATAATACATGCGGCTGAACGCTGCATCGTGCTTCTCAACGCTGCTTCAGAAGACCAACTTCTCCCGCCAATCACAGCATGCCACGTGTCATATTCTTTCTTTTATATTTTCCAGGAGCGGGAAGGCTATATTTATTTATAACATATAATTATAATAATAAAAGTACTCCGTTGGAGTATATTATAGTATCAATTTTTAGGTAATTTTATTATTCTCTTATTTTTATCTTCAATCTAGATTTTAAACTTTTTAATAAAATAATATAGAATTATTAAAAAATCTAGAAATGTGAAAACTATCATTGGTGAATAACATGAAAATTAACAATGGCTTCATCTAATTTTATCAATGAAGATCGATAATATGTGACAAACATTGCCTACATTGGTGAACCAGGCCAGTGCAGTTACGATCATCAGGAGGCCGGTGCAAAGCCTGGTGGTTGTGTGCTGGATTGCCCTGGCCATCTTCATTGCCTACATCCTTAAGTGACCATCTCATTTTAAACTTGTTTTAATGTAATTTTTTTTTGGGAAGCTTTGAACACTTATCCTTTTGCTTGAATGTTTTGTTGGTTTGTAAGTGTGAACGTACAATTTAATGCTTTCGAGCATATTTTTATGGTATTGCAGTTTATGACATTGTGGCCTTTCACTTAAAGTTTATGGCTATTATTATAAGACCTCACCCCATATGGTATAAAAGTTTATAAAAGTTCATAGATAATTAACAAGATCATTATTTTTATATTTTTATCCATTGCTATCATTTTTCTCAAATAAATGAATACCGTATGGTTCACTTATTATTTTGTTCTTGTAAAATACATTAGTTTGATTTACATTACTCAATAATACAAACTTTAAAATTATACCAACTTTAAAATAATACAAACTTTAGTATGACCATGCTAAGTAATATTTCCCGTGTTCGTCAAAATATTTTATCTTCTAAAAGAACATATTGATAAAGTTATTTAATTAGTATGACCATGTAATATATTAATAAAGTTAATATCTTCCAAAAATATGTTCATATATATAGAGCAAAAATAGGTAAAATCTTATCTTATATCATAGTATTTAAAATTGGTTAATATCTTCTAAAATATTTATCTTATGCATATAATGATTATTTACAAATTTTGTGATATGTTCATACGGCTAATATCCATATCTAATGAAATTTGGTTAATATCTTCGAAAAATATTTCATCAAAGTTTTTTTCTTCACAAAATTTTTTTAACTACAAGAGCAGGCTCTTGTACATTGGGCCGGAAAATGGTAAAGCAGGCTCTTGTACACTGGACTGGAAATTGGGCCTCTGGTTGTAATAGGAATTCTAATCCAAAGGTGAAACGATTTTTTTGTTTAACTGACCCAGTAACAATATGAATTACAATTACTAATGTTCCAAAATGATTTCTAAATGTAAATACGAGGGTATTGAACTAACATCACAAGCCCCTTATAACTATTCCTCCAAACGTGGCAACTACCATTCATGCAAGGCGTGCCCAACTCATTCAGTCTTCTGGAATGGTTGATACGGGACCGAATTAAAAGATGAAGATCCCAACGTGTGTGTTTGGGATAGCTGCATAAGAAAAAAATTGTTAATAACTGATTGCAAAGAGTAAGAAGTTAGAGAAGAGTCTGATTTTTTCTTACTCACCTGTGTAACTTGCATAGGAAGACCACGAACACCATTGAACTGACTGAACGGAGTGTTGCCCAGACCACTTTGTTGCAAGCCTTGTGTATGCATCATCTACCATAAGAGAAGGGAATAAATGATCATAAGTATCATGCTACCGAAAAGAGTGTGACATGATAGCATGTACTCCCAGTTACGTACCGAATTGTAAATAGATGAGGATTATGCATCCCATGCCCATGTGGCATGTGCATCATGTTGGGGTGGCGACGACCATAGCTTGACCCTGCTTGGCTCTCCGCAAGGCTGTTTGCCTTGACCCGTTTTCATTGACGCTCACGTTCCCGCGCCTTTTCCCTATGATAGCCTAACCTCCTACTTCTCATGGCACCTTTACCCCTTTTGTCTACTGGATCTACCACGGGGGATAGATTGTTAGCCGGTTCGTGCCCGTCCTCGTTCATGCCCGTTTCAGTAGGGTTCACCACTCAATGCCCATACACTTTCTCAATGCCATCGAGGTTGTGCAAGTGTAGGATATGCTTCCCCAGCGCAGCTTCCTTGACAGTGTGTTCCATTTCCCCGAGTGCAGCCATCACAATCTTGTACAAATCCTCATTGTACATCGCCAATCCGGCGATTCTGTCAAACTTACTATGAATATCATCATACTGTTTCATTCAGTCGGACTTCTTTTCTATCAACTTATAGGAAGGGACCACAACCTTCAAGTGTTCCCGGGGTAGGTCCTTGCGCCAACGATCCATAATATACCTCTCCGGAATGTAATCCATCTGCTCTTCGTTGAAGACACGCAAAATGTGGGTGCACAATATCCCTCGGAACTCGAATTTCTTGCACTCACATTTTACCTCGGTGGTGTCTTTTTGAAGTGTAACCCTATATTGGCAGCACCGTGTACGACCATAATAAGGCCTCTTTACCATAACGTCGTAAGTGCAAACATTGCCATCGTCTAGGACCTTCACTGCGTTGTTGTACACGAGGTTCCGCACCTCAATTTGAAATTCTTCGAACTTTGAAGTAGTGTACAACTGTTGTAACACCAGCTCAAACACATGCTCGGTCATGCACCTGGTTGGGCTATTTATCGATGTGAAGTTTGCCGTCTCCTCCTCTCTTACCCTTTTCGATAATGCTAGACCGTACTGCTCCACAAATATCTTCAAAATAGTATTGAAATTGACATACTTTTTGAAGAAATGGTTCATACCTTCACTCCTTTGGGTGCTTGACATCCCGACCCAGAAGTTGTCCTTGAAGTATATAGGAACCCAACGCCTTCTATTTTGGTACATCTTGCACAACCACTTGTTGTTACGCAAACCAAACTTGTCCAGCATCGCAGACCATACGTCTTCGAACTCTCCTTCACTCAAGGAGTCGTGTAGAGCATCTTGGAGTGACTTGAGTATGTCATTCCAGGCGGGGTTGTACATCAAATGCTTTCGAGCATTCTGCATCACGTGCCATATACACCAACGATGCGAAGCATTGGGAAACACATGCGCCACCGTATTGCCTGAAAACAAATCGACATTATCGATCAATATTCTATTAACTACATAAAATACACACAATAGCAATATATAGTTAATAAATTCCCATCCACTAATGACCTGAATTCTTATTTTAATGACCAAGGGCTTACCAATGGAGCTGGCTTGGTCGGTTAAGATTCCTTTTGGTGCCTTCCCGGACATACACTTGAGCCAAGTGCTAAACAACCACACAAAGTGTTCGATCTCTTCTCCGACGAGTAGGGCACACCCAAACAACACACTCTGCCCATGGTTATTGACCCCGATGAATGGTGCAAATGGCATCTTGTATCTGTTTGAGACGTATGTCGTATCGAATGTGATGACATCCCCAAATTCCAAGTATGCTGCCCGACTCCTTCCATCAGCCCAAAACACATTCTTCAATCTGCTGTCTACATCCACATCATAAGCGTAGAAGAAGTTCGAGTTGCCTGAAGACATTTCTTCGAAATAATTCCTCATTGCAGAGAAATCCCCCAGCTCCATGTCCCTCCTTCTGGACTTGGCAACCAGGTTTCGCAGGTCTCTTTCAGTGAAATCCACATTATCATGGTTTCCTTTTTCAACCACAAACGATGTGAAGTTCTTACCTATAGGTACTCCGGCCCTATCCATATCTAAGATCCGTTTCTTGTTGCCTTCGGTCATATACCTGTAATTTGTGAGGTATTTTGAATGCCCCGGCGAACACTCGTGGTTATGCTCAAGCGCAACGACAGTTACCCTCCATGAACCAGGTCCATCACGGACAGCATTAATCCTGAACTTACAACCTATCATAGTTGAAGTGGATCCCTTGCTTGGGTTTTTCGACTTCGATACAAACTTCCCCCCCTTTTGTACATTCCATCCTAATGGTCTTGTACCTGTCTGTCGTAACCTCACTGCCTCTTTCCTCGGGGGGTAACAATTCCGAACCCCGAATTCTTACCATGAATCCATTTTGTCTTGCATACCCGTGGATTAACCGGAAGAAATCTCAGTCATGCTCAAACGTCAGCCCAACATGGGGAGGATGGATTATTTGGTGATTTTGAAGAGGGTCAACACCACCGGACAGGGGCTCTTCTCCACCGTCTCCTTCAACAGAGTATTCCACGATCTCGTTATCACTGTTCGACGAACCGCCTGTATTCTCATCATCCGCAATTCCGAACAAGGTGTGCTCCGAGCCCGACCCACCGATCGAATCATCTTCATCGGACACACCTTCATAGTCCATGTTAAGATCAAACTTCCTGTCATTGCTCATTCTTGCTGAAAAAACAGGATGATCGTTAAATATGCAGGAGAAATCCGAAATTCTTATTAATTTAACGTTCGAACTACAATTACACTCTTTTCGATCGGATTGGAAAATATATGTACGACTAACCTTCGATGTCCGGCGAGTTCAGTTATCGGAAACGATCGACTGCAAGTTCTTCGATCTCGATCAGTTGATGCCGGAACTCTAAACGCTAGTACCGTCGATGATCGATCGTCGCTGGACTGTTTGAAGAGATGGAGAGTAAAATTGGATTAAGTTTTGTGAATGCCGACCGTTTGAAAGAGATGGAGAGTAAAATCGGATTAACATTTGAAATTACCGTTGGAAGGGATGGAGTAGGGTGCATTGATTGTTGTTAGTATCAATGTTTACTTTAATTCTGCAGGTAATTATTGTCCTACTCTCTCCTTTTTCATTTCTTTTTTTTTAAAGTCTGACTTACTTTTGACCAGAAGGAGTTTACGTTTTTACCCCGGGTAAACTTACTAGAGAGTAGGAGAATCAACCTCCATAATTTCGAATTGCTGTATCCTACGTGTCTGTCTTATCTGTCTGCCTACCCACCCCAGCTCTTTTTTTTTTAAAAAAAAAAGGTATATAGGAACTAGGAAATGATTCGAGCTCCTCTTGTTCTAAATCTATGTACTACGTTTTGTGCACCACATGGTCCCCATCCCAATTACCAAATTCAAGGTCAACCCAAATTTCTCTGCCTATTCAATTACGGAGTACACAACACACGGATTAACTTGTTTTATATTTTGACCATATTTTACAATTTAAATCATCCGTTAGCTCACCCCTAATTCTTCCAATTTCAGATTCCGTTTTGAATTTAATAGCCCGATTGCTTACCAAAAAGGACAAACCAATCAAATAATTTTATACTCCGGCGGTGGCTAGTTGGGTGCCCATAAAGTGGAGGTTTTTTTTTTAATTAAAAAAGTATTCTGGAGATTTCGGGGGTGGCGATTGTTTGTTAGAGATTGCGGAAGATGGGTAAGGCGGCAGTGGCTGTAGCGGTGGTAACAGGAGCGGCGGTGTGCGCAGCGGCGGCGGCGGCAAGGGTGGTAGTTCAGCGGGAGACGGAGAAGCAAAGGAACTGGGAAAGAGCGATTGAAATCGTGAAAACGTTGGAAGAAGAGTGTGGGACCCCAATTGAGAGATTGAGGGAGATCGCAGATGCAATGTTGGATGATATGAATGCTGGTTTAGCTGTGGACGGCGGCGGCCTCATGAAGATGCTTGTTAGCTTTGTTGATAATCTCCCAACTGGGTATTCTCTCTATTCTTTCTTTCATATGTTTCTCTCTTTGATTTTTGATTCTGGTTTCAGTCTTCAGAGATTATGGTGTTTGTTTCTCCCTTCAGGTTGACTTTTTTTAAAAAAAATAAAACACTGAAAAAAGTAATGCTATTTTTTGTAAGTTCTTTTCCTGTTTCCACCAGATCCTCAACTGAAAGAAGTAATGAACAATTTTTATGATTAATTTGTAATTCCCAACTGGTGTGGGTGTGGCATCTAATTCTCGGCAGTTGAATATTTGAAAATGCAATTTTATGCCTTATGGAAAGGCATTCCCAATATGCATAAGTTTGAATCGTTTGAATAATGATTGTGCTTCTTTGTGGCAGATAACACACAACATAACATGGTAGCTAGGTCTCCATCTATATTTGCATATTCATATAAAATGGCTGGTATCATTTTTGTTTGTGTGATTTATATTTTGAATTGGGAATTTGCATTCCCTTATCCTTCTCCTGCGTCATCTTTCTTCATGAGCATGCCCATTGACATCAATCCCGCGTTTCAATCATTTGGAAATATGATTTTGAAGTCCCCTCTTCTGAGATGTTGTGGCTGCCATGACATTTCAGTTTAGTTAGTTTATGACGAATCACATCGAAGGCATGCTGCTTATCTCGTGTTGCTTCAGGGATGAAAAAGGCTTGTTCTATGCGTTGGATCTAGGTGGGACGAATTTTCGCGTTCTACGGGTTCAGTTGGGTGGGGAGAATTGTGGTGTTCAATCTCGTGAATTTTCTGAAGTTCCGATCCCTCAAGAATTGATGGTTGGCAAATCAGAAGTAAGTATTTCCCATTATTTTTTTTAGTTCGTGTTGGATATGTCTCAGCACTTAGATAAATGAACGTTGTTTGTTTCAGGAGCTTTTCAGCTACATTGCAGCTAAACTAGCAGAGTTTGTTGCTCAAGAAGGTGATGATTTTCGACTTCATTCTGATAGGGAAAGGGAAATTGGATTCACCTTTTCATTCCCTGTAATGCAAACATCCATCAATTCCGGTACTCTAATCAGGTGGACAAAAGGATTTTCCATCCCTGATATGGTAAATTTTGTTTGCTTTCGTTACACGATCTTGTGTTTTTGGTTCATCCATTGCTAACTTCATTTGTTCATGTACTGTTTTGTATCCTGTTGACAATTGAATATAGTTAATTACCTGGGTGATTAAAAAAACATGTGATGAAGCTTTTGTACCTCATTGATGAAGAAATAGTGGTACCAAAGCAGTATTTGTGCTTACGTTTTGAGGCTGAAATTATCATCGGTCCTGCTTCAGGCCGTCAGTGAACTCTGATGGACATTTGTATTTAAAAGTCCTTCGCACTTTGAAATTCCGGCCACCAACATAGTATAAAGAACTGTATTTTTTTTAGTTATTTTATTGAAACAAATGTATGTCGTTTGAGCTACGCTGAATCTTCAAATGGTTTGAGAACTTTTATTTGTAAGTACTTGAGTTAGACTATCTATGTAGTTAAAGCTACCAGCTTTGCGTGCTTGTAATGTACAGTTGCCCTTATTTTTAATTCCTGATTTGTTTGCCTGGTCTGTTCTCTTTGAATGAAAATAGGTTGGTCGAGATGTGGTGGCAGAGTTGATGAAGGCCTTGAAGAAACAGGGGCTTAAAATGCATGTGACAGCTTTAGTGAGTTGAATCCTGATTGTAGCTTGATAATTTATGGTAATGTCTTAGTGGCTATTCTGGCTTAACAAGTCGCTGATTATTTTTTCTGGTCTAGGTGAATGATACGGTTGGTACATTAGCCGGAGGGAGATTCTTGAACAAGGACGTTATTGCTGCTGTGATATTGGGCACTGGAACAAATGCAGCATATGTGGAAAGAGCAGATGCGATAAAAAAGTTGAACAGCCCTTTGCCAAGATCAGGAGAGATGGTAAGCAAATATTGAACGCTTATTTTGTAGCTGCCTGCTATGATGATATACATTGGCATGTATTTTTCTACCGAGTTTGTGACTTGTAAACAGAAACATATTTAAAAAAAAAGGAAAGAAAAGGCCTCATGGGTGATGTTATTTCCAGGTTATTAACATGGAATGGGGTAACTTCACGACGGCACAACTTCCTTTGACAGAATATGACAGGGCATTGGACTTGCAGAGCTTAAATCTGGGTCAACAGGTGATATATTTATAAGATTACTTCATTTAATGAGCATCAGCAATGCTTTTCGAAAGAAAAAGAAAATTTTACAAGATCAACATGGAAGTTGCATGTTGTCTTACTGCGATCTGTTTAAGCAGATTTTCGAGAAGATGATTTCCGGAATGTATCTGGGAGAAATCGTAAGATTAGTTCTATGCAGAATGGCTGAAGAGGCTGCTTTTTTCGGCAAGACGGTTCCTAGTAAACTTAAGAAGCCATTTATATTGAGGTACTTGTCTGATTTCTCGTCTTTAATGGTTGCTAGGACTTTTGTGTTTTGAATAAATCTGATGCCCTGTCACAGTGTCACTGGCTTTCTATTATCGCCATATCATGTTGATGTGCTGCTTAGTTTCAAGCCTTTGGCAAAGTAGAAAAGGATTTCAGTTGTGATATATGTTATATATGTACACATATGGCTTATTTTTGTTGACTCTAAATTGCAGGACGCCAGACATGTCTGCTATCCACCATGACAAATCTCCTGATCTTAGTGTGGTGGGAACCAAATTCAGAGACGTCTTAGAAGTAAGACCGATCTCGAAATCTCTTCGTGCAAGTTAAAATCCGTTTTACCATGTTCACATCATGATATCTTTAGTTTAGGATGCAATATATATTTTTCCTGATGTTTTCCTAATCGATCCGTAAGTCAATGCAAGAGGATCTTTCATTCAAAATATTTGGATTTGCAACATTTCAGATACCCGACCTAGCCGTCGAGCAAAGGAGAGTGATAATCCAAGTGTGCAACATTGTGGCTACACGAGGAGCACGCCTGGCTGCAGCCGGGATCTTAGGAATACTGAAGAAGGTAGGACGTGACAAGCCAACTGAAAGTGGCACACCCCAAAACGGAGTGATAGCTGTTGACGGTGCGCTCTATGAGCACTATGTTGAGTTCCGAGAGTGCCTAGAGAGCACGCTGCAAGAACTCGTTGGGAAGGAGGTGTCTCGGCACGTTGCCCTTGAGCTCGCCAATGATGGTTCGGGCATAGGAGCTTCCCTTATTGTCGCCTCCAACTCTCGGTACCTTGAGAACCACGACACTAGTCTTGGTTCGGGATTTTAGTTGCAGCAGCTAGCTGAATTCAAGCGAGGAAAATGTAAACATTTTCTTTTCTTACTTTTATTAAAACGTTGTTTGAGGTAAAAGCTCAGAGGATTAACTCTTTATCTAAATATCTCATTATTTACAAGCACCATCCGATAATTAACATGCTTTAGAGTTTAGAGGGTAGAACTCCAAGCTGTTAATTGTTTAGCTATTGTTGTATTTTATGTTTTGAGGAAATACTCAAATCCAGAACATTCGATCTTTCTGTACTACTATTCTTTAAAAATTACATTTATGTATCTATTACATCTTGTGCGGAATTTTCAAATCTATTTTTATCCAATATTACACTATTTTCGCCATAACTTATGACATAAATTAAACATAATATCATTAGAACATATCTTCATGGCGTCGAAATTTATAATTACTACTTACATAAAAATTACTTGACAAATACAGAGTAACGAAAAACATAGCCATATATTTTAGAAGATTGATATATGGATAACTCACATGTACAAAAAAAAAAAGAAAAAAAGAAAAAATGGGGAACCAAAGGTAGTTGGTCAAGCACATTACAACGTCTTGAATGTCCGATCTATCCACAAAAAATCATGCCTTCACAACATTGGATCACTCTCAAATCTCTCTTGAATTCGCAAACAATTTTAGACCAAAATTGCAAAACTTTAAGTTTGAAATGGTCTGGACCAAAACAAGCGACTTCGAAAATGTAGTTAGACAAGCTTGGCGAGTTAATCCCCTGGGTTCGAACCTTTTCAAAATCACCAGAAAACTACTCGAACTAAAGAGAAAAAAGCAAGCTTTGGTGCTAATCAACAATTGGTAACATCTTCCGCCAAATCGCGACTGTTGAAGCCAAACTCCAAGACATCCAGACACCCAAAACTACAATTGGAATCTCGAAGAACAACAAAAGAGGCTCTTACACAAGCATGCCCAACTAATTAACTATCACAAAACATATTGGGGAGAAAGAGCCAAAAGACACCACATAAAATCTATAGACACCAACACCAAATACTTCCACATAATTGCGACAAATAAAAGGAACAAAACCTTAATCAAAACACTCCAAACGAGGGATGGTTTTATCCTCACTAATGACACCGAGATAAGAAACCATATCAAATCAGAATATTCAAAACGGTTTGCTCGCTCAGGGAACACTCAGGGCCACTACTCCATCTTAGATAATATCAACAAGGAATTGAGCGATTATGACAACTCCTGGCTTATTAAAGAAGTCACTAATAGTGAAATTAAAAGTGAGGACTTCGCCATGGTCAATGAAAAATCCCCTGGTCCGGACAGGTTTCCGGCTGGTTTCTTTAACTTCTATTGGCATATTGTCGGACCAAGCACCATTAAAGTGTTTAAAAGTTTTTTTCAGCAGTGGCAAAATTCTCAAGCAAATTAATCATACATTTATCACCCTAATTCCAAAATGTGATCATCTGGCCATGGTTAGCCACTCTAGGCTCATCTGTCTCTGCTCAACTCTTTACAAAATAATCTCCAAAATAACCACTGAAAGATTAAAAAAAATAATACCTAAGCTTATTCACCCACTTCAAAGCGCATTTACCTCAGGACGAGCAATACAAGATAACATCCTTATCGCACACGAGACCTTTCACTCCTTTCACCGTAAGAAAGGTAAGACTGGTTAGATGACCATCAAATATGACATGAAAAAGGCGTTCGATATGGTCAGTTGGGAATTCCTCTCTGAGCTTGTTGTGATGTTCGGTTTTTCCACCACATTTGTCTCCTGGATAAAGGAATGCATAACCACTACCACTTACTCGGTACTTGTTAAGAGGGGGAATTGAATAAGCAAGTATATAAATAAAACTAAACCAATTCTCGTTCCTGACAAAAAATACAAGACTCCCTCCCGTTGTAGTGGTAGGAAATCAGGATCGATCCACGAGAAGGTGAGTCAGCGGTTCTTGAATAGTCTTCAAAAGTTCCTATAAACGTCGATCAGAAGCCTCGATATCGATAGTGGATGTCGATATCGACAGGGGTTGTCGATTTCTATTGCTTCTCAAAACATGCACAACACAAACAGATAGGTCGACGTCGACTTGGGAGGTTGATGTCGAGTGCAATCAAGTACGCTGGTCGACGGATAAGACTGTCGACTTCAATTCTTAATGGCAGGTTCAGTCAATATCAAGTGAGAGTATCGATATCGATTGCATATTCAGACAGTAACGAATAAAAAAATAGAAAAGCAAATAAAGGTTGTTCGACAAAGTAGGCCGAAAGAAAGTAGGATGATGACGGAAATATGATCAGAAAATAAAGCAAAGATTTTGGGGTTTTAAACTCTATAAACTAAAGCTTCCAAGGTAGGGATTCACTACAACAACAACCATGCATGCATCAAACTTAAATCACATAAAAGTTTATACTTTTATCATTATGTGACAACTCTCGTAATCACCAAATAGGAATATAGAGGCTCTCGCATAAACACCTATTTGTTTCTATTATTTTCATAATTGGGGTTTAGTGAACTCGCGCAAACAAAACCTAATTACTATCCAAATTCACAAATAATCAACTATCGCTTCATAGACTGCAAATAAGGAATGATCATCAACTCTCGCAAAGGATTAAGCATGGGATAGAAGATGATAACACATAAACAAATCAGGGATTTAAGCATACATACATGGCTATTGTCGGGCTCACCCCGACCCTAGAAGTAGGACGACTACTCACTCATGCTTGAACAAAACATCATAAAAATAAAACTAAAAACTTACATAAAACTATTCCGTATAAGTTTAGAGTTTACAACCAAACGACTTCTTCTCTCACCACCACTCGACTACTCTCTCTCTCTCTCTCTCTGGGCACACAAATACTTGTGTTCTTGGATTGTTGGATGATTAAACCCTAGGCCTAATGCCTTTACTTATAGTAAACTAAACTTACTTACTAAGAAATAGAATTCTATCTAAATTGGGAAAATATAAATCCTATCTAAAATTAAATCTATCTAAATTAAATTCCCTAGGGTAAATTAGAAATTACCTATAAGGATAGAGAAGTATCTAAGGAAGAAGATAAACAATTGACGTGGCTAAGAAATCTCCCAAAGATTCAGCCTAATTCGCGTCTACAACGCGTCTGTGTACCAGTCAATGTCGAGTGGACTAGTCGACATCGAGTGCTCCATTTCGGTCGATCTCGGTTGGTATTGGTCGACATCCTCTATTCTTGACTTAGCCTCAGAATGGCTTCTTTCCTTCAGTCGACATCGAGTGCTTCTTGTCAATGTCGAGCACTTAGGTCGAGGTCAAGCACTTTGTCTTGAGATCGAGGGCTTTCTCAGGTTGTCTTGAAATTGCATAAAAACGTTCCAGATCTTGCAAAATTAAACTAAAACTTGTGTAGACCTCTATATTTTGCAAATAAGCATAAATTACACAAATTCTCTACTTTCCCAACCGAAAAGTATGAAATATGCATAAGAAATGGAATAAATGTAAGCACGAAACATGATCGAATAGGCGCACATGAGTACTTATTGACAACGAACCCACAAAGGTCTTCAAACCTTCTAAAGGCCTTTGACAAGGGAACCCTCTCTCACCTTACCTCTTCTTTCCGGTCTCAAAACTCTTGCCCGCCAACTCTCATAAGCATTTCTCTCTTCGAATAGCCATATTGGTATTTCTCTCTCTAAGGGGTACCAAAATTCCCTTTCTTGCTTTCACTGACGACATTATTGTGTTTGCCAAAGCCACCAAAACAAAATGTGACCAAATCAATGAGACCATGCTTAAATACTACAAAAAACACAAATAACTACATAACCCAAAACTTAAGCAACTACATAAAAAACACCATAAAAATGAACTAGGAATCACATTTACCCCTAAGCTTGACTCCTACTTAGGTTGCCTTGTCATTAACGAAAAAGTCACTACAACTACTTTCCAAAACCTTCTTGACGCAACAAAATCTCAACTAAAAAAATGGACTGCAAAGTCTCACTCCCAGAAAGGTAGGCGCACTCTCATCTAGAGTAATCTGTTTGCAAAACCCCTGCACATCATGCAATGCTTCATGCTACCATTATCTACACACAAATAATTGGACATAATTAATAGGAATTTCCTATGGAACAAAGAATCTAAGCACAAATCTCTCATCAGCTAGTTTGAAGTTTGCAGATCTAAAATAAATGGGGGGCTTGGTCTCCGGCATTATAAAGACATGAACATTGCCCTATAACTGAAACTTCTTTGGAAAATCCTAGGTGAACCATCTAACCCTTGGATCACTATCATCACCCAAAAATATCTTAAGAATCAACACTTACTCAATTATACTAAAAAAGGCAACACATCTTGGCAATGGTCCAAACTAGCTAAACTAAGAGATATCTTAAAAAACGGCCTTTGTTGGTTAATTGGAAATGGTGCCTCAGTTTATTTCTTGACGAATACTTGGTTGGGCTCAACACCCCTTATTAACTAATGCCACCTAGATTTCTTATTCACTAAAAGTGGGAGAGTTCATCAATCTGAATAAAACCTGGAACGAAAATAAACTACAATCCATTATTGGTGATCAACTAGACGACAAATTAAAATCATCCATCCTCAACACACCACTTCCTTGCTCCATCTCTCAAGATAGGCTTTACTGGAAATGGAGCGCAAATGGCTGGTTTTCCACCCACTTTGCCATTTCTATGCTCCACTATTCTAAACGCCATACTTGATCAAACCTTCAATGGATATGGAAATTAGACACAATTCCTAAAGTCAAAAGGTTTCCTCTTGAGAATCTCTAAAAATGGAATCCCCACATCGAGCAAGCTTGCCAATAGAGGTTGTGGCACTCCCATGTGCTTCCCTCTTTGTAACCAATAATTTGAAGATACAAACCACATTTTATTTGACTGCCCTATCGCTAGGAAAACAACACAGATCATCAATCCTAAAATTACGATGAAACTTACCCCCTACCAAAACTCTAATGTTAAAGTTGTTGACAACTTAAACCCTATAAAAAAAACAGGATCTAGGCACTAAACACTTACCACTCTAGTGACATGTTGGTGGTGTCTATGATATTTTCGCAACAAAGCCCTTTTTGAAAAACTCAGACTAGATGAAAGACTCATTGCGTCCTTCATTAAGTAACAACTTCAGAACTGGGACCTAACAAAATAAACTGACCTACAAGCCAACATAAACAACAACCATGAAAACTCCACAAACACCATTGTAAAAAGGAAAAGAGCTAAAGCAAAATGGTCTAAACCACCTTCAAACTGGTACAAACTCTTTTCGGTTTTAAAAACTGGTACAAACTCTTTTTGTAGTATGTCAAATTCTTTTCGGTTTTAAAAAAATGTCTTGAATGTGTCTTTGGAAACATCTGATTAAAACACCTTGAATTAATTATGACTTAAAATTGATCATATTTTGAATCAAGGCTTCACTGAACATACTACCTTATAAAAAGGCAAGTTAAAAATGAATATAAAAAATAGATAGAGATTTACTATTATAGTACACACAAAATTGATTATAAACTTGGTTCAAAACACATTTATTTTATTAGGAAAAAATTCGGGCGAGTGAGCTCTACCCAACGGCATCCTTACGGATGAGGTCTAAAAGACCAAAATCACTGTAAATATCGACACCCCATACAGAGTGGCAAATGTGTATAACCTTATCATCCATTCTATTGCCTAACCGGGGAACATGAAAGAAGAAACCTTCTTTCATAGTCGATAATAAGAGTTTAAGATATGACAAGTCAGTTCAATTTTCCAAGGACATTTAGATATTTTGTTTAGATGGTTTGTGATTATAATGGAATCATCTTCAATGTGGATTTTGTCGATACGACCCAACTTAAGAGCAAGAGCTTTCGCTCTCAGAGGGCTTTGTTTACCAAGTTTTTGATAACAACTGTGTATCGAACGTCCTTCCCAGTCACGGATTATGGCTCCAGCCGAGCTTTTATCGTTTGCAATTGTGGATCCATCAAAATTTAACTTGAGGGTTCCCCTAGGGGGTTTGCGCCATGCAATCTTATCGTGTTTATTTTTCTTCCTTGGGTGATTGGAATTTCGTGTGTGTACGGGGGAGTCCTCATCTAGACTACACTCAAAGCGAGATGTTTTACTCAAATTCTCCTTATGGGTCTTAATAATGCGTAATGAACTATCTCTTTGAGGAATGGGGACCTACCTAAACACATGTTGGTTCTGAATGTACCAAATCGTCCACCAAGAAAAAAACAAGCTCCACCTTGGCCCTAGAGGTAAAGTAGTTTCCAATGAAGGAAATGATAGGTTTTATATCTCGTGATTGATTTATCGTACTGGATATTGTTGAGTTTTTGTGTGCAGGGAGACGAAAGAGCTAGAGAGCACACATATTGGCATTCTAACAAGAGGTGAACATCATCTTCTACTGCGCAGTTGAACAAACTGTAGGTGGAAGGTACAGAAGCCCCACGTTGGGCAAGCCTAGAGGCAGTTGGGAGACCATCTTGGCAAATTTTCCATAAATTTTTTTTGACCTTAGGCGGAATATCCAATTTCCAGATCCAAGCGTTATCGTCCAACTTCAAAGAGGATCGAGCTATGATTAGTTTGTAAGCACTCAAAGTGGTGAACCAAACCGCTCTATCAGGCCACCAATATAACCAATCCTTTAAGGGAGAAACGGGAAGTGGAATGTCCAGGATTTCTTTGACTATGTCATTTGGTAACACATTGTTAAGTTTTTCCATCCACCATCTACCACCACTACAAAAAAAAAAATTAAATTAGCCTCGGCAAAAGGTCGTGACAAAAGGCCTTTATGTGGTGGCAAAAGGCATGTAGCTTTGGCTCTGCGATGGCAGGATGAGGGGGTGGAAGAGGCCCGAGTCTGCTTCTTCTTCCCTGGCTTCGGTTCAATAAGGTGGACATAGATCTAGACGGACATGGAAGGCAAGAGTCAATAATACTAGGATGGGCGAGCGATAAGGAGTCTCTAACTCCTCTGAATCAGGGTGCAGAAGCTCGGATTCATCCCTTAAGGGAGGTCAAAGAGAGAACAAGAGGGGTGGAGACAAGAACAGATGGGGTTTGAGATCTGGAGGCGAGGAGCATTGCTTGGCTTCAGATTTGGTGATAATCCAAGAGGAGGAGAGTGATGATGCACAAATATAAATATTATATTATACGATGTAACGAGTAAATAAAGATGCACACAAATGAGGTTTTTTGCTATATAAATAGAACCTCATCCAAATAAGAGAAACCATCCGCGAATGACTTGTATCCGTATTATGGTAAACATGGGATCAACAAGGATAAGTGGTGGTGACTTGTCGCACGTGGACAACATATCCATTAAGGTATTGAAATCTTTATCAAACACTCCTCGTAACAAGAAACCGTCCGTTACCACAAAACGCGTCCAAGCATTAAAACACACTAAGTCATCAAGGTCCCATGTTCCAAAATCCACTAACACATGGTCGATGACACTTGTCCTAGCCCGGTAGACACGTGTCTCATTTCGAGTGACATGTGTCACCGCCTATAAGACAAATGTCATGCGAAATAGTCAAAGGGCTCGTTATAAATAGGGCTTGAACACTTCATTGAAGGAGGTCGAAAACTGGAATCTCGGGAGGCTTAGGCCAGATTCCCTGGCCTTGAGCCCCCCTTTCCAAGCGGGATTAGTCTCGGCTAGTAAAAACCGATACCTGATGGAGCCCTGGGAGGACGGTGGTCCGCGGATGGCTTGAGCTCGGATCGGCACAGGTTTTTGGTATGCCCCGACGGTAACCTCGTCGCGCGTCTCAGGTAAGCCCAATCGTCTAAGCTCGCCTGCGACCAACTTGATCCCGGAACCCGAGGGAACAGGATTCCGAAAATTGGTTTCATCATTGGTGCCGGCTGTGGACATTCACTCTAAGGGGTGATCGATTAAGGTAAATTATCCACCCAATTTATCTTAATAAGGTTCTAAAATTACATAAGATTTTTTGGTTGAACAAACTGATAGTTTAAGCAATGTGCTAATCTTTTCTGATAAAGTTTTATTTGTATATAAATTGATGTGAGTGCATTTCTATGAAGAAAAGAAAAATACCTTGAATTAAGGCTCCTACGGGTGCTTATTCAGAGTTGAAATTAGAAAATGAAAAAAGGGGTTAAGGTATATGTAAATATGTTAAAATTGTGGCTCAACTTATGTGATTCAATCTTATGTTATGCATTTTATATATTTCAAGTTAGTTAAGTTAGTTAGGAGTTGAGTCAAATTAGAAGTTATGTTAAGAGTTAGTTTTATTTTCAATCAAACACACTACCTAGGCATGATGTTAGTGGAGGTAGTGGTAGTTATCTTAGGTGAGCAGTTGAAGTTTGTGAAGGTGTATGTATGGATGATTGATGCAATGAATTGGAGTAGTGGCTATTGTGCAACTCTGTGTTCATCAAGTGTGACAGTTACTGCACACAGAAACTCCTCAAAGTTCTTCCTCATTGTCGTGTGAGTTGTTGATCAAAGTGTTGATCCTCTGTTTGTCAATCCAACAATTGGTATCAGAGCAAACTAAGGTTTGCAATTGGGTTTCTGTCCTAGGATTGAGTAGTGTGGGTTTATAAACACAAGGGAAACACAAGTGTGAGTATCTCATTGTCTCTTGCTCAACAATGCAGAACAATGGAAATGTTGGTAATCCTCAATTACCAATATTCAAAGGGATTAACTATCATTTTTGGAGTTTGAAGATGACTACACTCTTCAAATATCAAGAGGTGTGGAACCTTATGGACCAAGGGTTTGAGGACACTCAAACGGATGATCTAGATCAACAACTGAGGGAGAAAAGAAAGAAGGACTCAAAAGCCTTGTTTATGATTCAATCTCCCCTGGATGATGAGATTTTTCCAAGAATTGCAGTTGCAACAACTGCACATCAGGCATGGGATACAAAAAAGTCATAAATGTGAAGCTTCAGTCATTAAGGAGGGATTTTGAAACACTGCTTATGCAAGAGAAGGAAACTGTGCAGGGTTACTTGTCTAGAGTGTCAGGGATAGTGAATCATATAAGATCATATGGTGAGGATGTTAGCACAGAGAAGATTGTGAGTAAAGTGCTTAGGAGTCTCACTAAGAAGTATGATCATGTTGTGGCTGCCATAGAGGAGTCCAAGGATCTGTCTGTGTACAGATTTGAGGAGTTAGCTAATTCACTGAAAGGCCCATGAGGAGAGGCTTAGCAGATCTAGTAACCAAAAGGATGAGAAATTGCTTCAAGTAAAGGAGGAAACTGCTAGAAACAAAGGTGATGACTCAACAAATAGGGGTGTTTACAAAGGTGTTCACAAAGTGAGAGGTGGCCACAAAAGAAGCTATAGAGGAAGAGGAGGTAGAGGTCAAGGAAGAGGCAACTCCAGTGGTCAAGGGAGAGGCCAAGGTGCTGAGTCAAGAAGGGAGCAATGGAGAGATTCAAACAAAGGAAGTAGCAGTGATTCAAGGTCCTATAGAAGCAATATAAAGTGTTATTATTGTAAGAGATTTGGTCATAAGGAAGCAAAATGTTGGGACAAGCAGGAAAATGAGCAAAAGTCTGTGAATTACTCTAAGAATGTTGAGAAGGAGGACAAGCTTTTCATGGCACTAACCTCGACTGCAGATACCATGAGCACTATGTGGTATTTGAACAGTGGGTGCTCTAATAACATATCCAGTTCTAGGAGATTGTTCAAAGAACTAGATGAATCAAAGAAGAGTAGAGTCGAACTAGGGGATGACAAAGTATTGCCAGTAGAAGGGAGAGGCACAGTGGCTATCAGAATTGTGCAAGGTGAAGAGAAGACTATAAGTGAGATTCAGTTTGTCCCTGGCTTAGGTCACAATTTGCTAAGTGTTTGTCAGTTGCAACAGACAGGATATTCCCTATTGTTTGATGAAGATGAGTGTGTGATCAGAGAAAAAGAGACTGGTCAAGTCATTGCGAAAGTGTCCATGACAAACAACAGAATGTTCCCTCTTGATCTAGCTTGAGGTGTGAGCAGGGCCATGACAGTAAAGGGCACTAAGGAAGCCAAACTGTGGCATCAGAGGTATGGTCATCTGAATATGCAAAGCCTGAAGTTGTTGAGCACAAAGAAGATGGTTCAAGGTTTGCCTAGGGTCGATGATATTGAATTCTGTGAGGGATGTGTGTATGGGAAGCAGTTCAGAGGTTCATTTCCCAGTGGCACAGCATGGAGAGCAAGTGATTGCCTTGAGTTGTTGCATGCTGACTTATGTGGCCCAATGCAAACAGAATCAATGGGAGGAAGCAAATACTTCCTATTGATTACAGATGATTTCAGTAGGATGAGCCGGGTTTTCTTTTTGAAGTTCAAGTCAGAAGCTTTTCTCAACTTCAAAAGATTCAAAGCATTTGCTGAGAATCAGTTGGGAAAGAAGATAAAGACTTTGAGAACAAATAGAGGAGGATAATTCCTATCTAGTGAGTTCAATGAGTTTTGTAGTGAGCATGGAATCAGAAGAGAGTTGACTACCCTTTATACTCCAGAGTAAAATGGAGTGGCAGAGAGAAAGAATAGAACAGTGGTGGAGATGGCTAGGAGCATGATGAAGGCAAAGAGTGTTCCTAACAAGTTGTGGAATAGGACTCCTTATGAAGTTTGGAGAGGCAAGAAGCCAGGAGTTGGCCATCTCAGAGTATTTGGATGCATAGCCTATGCTCTAGTGAATGTGAGACAGAAACTGGATGATAAGGCAGAAAAATGCATTTTCATTGGGTATGCCTCTCAGTCTAAGACATACAAGTTGCTCAATCCTGTGAGTGGGAAGATCATCATTAGTAGAAATGTGATCTTTGATGAAGAAAATGAATGGAGTTGGGAGTCTGGAAACAAGGAAACTGAGACTCAAAGGCAAGCTTATTTAGAAAGCACAGATGAGGAGAGTGATCATGAGGACACTGGTGACAATGATGAGTCAGATCCAAGTTTACCTTCAACTCCAGAGAATGTATCAGGCACATCAAGCAGTTAGAGTTCTCCTGGGAGCTCATCAAGTGACTCACCTCCCAGGAAATTTAGTTCACTGGCAGACATTTTTGAAAGCTGTGAGTTTGCCCTGGTTGCATCTGATCCAAAGAACTTTGATGATGCCAGAGGAGAGAGCAAATGGATGGTGGCTATGAAGGAGGAGATGAAAGCCATCCAAAAGAATGATACATGGGACCTGGTTGATCTTCCTCAAGAGAAGACAACAATTGGACTAAAGTGGGTCCTTAGAACCAAGTTCAATACTGATGGAAGTGTTGCAAAGTATAAAGCAAGGCTTGTTGCAAAGGGTTATGTTCAGCAGGAAGGAATTGATTTTGAAGAGACCTTCTCACCTGTTATGAGGTTTGAGACAGTGAGGGTGGTCCTTGCTCTAGCTGCTTAGTGGCAGTTGAAGGTGTACCAACTAGATGTAAAGTCAGCCTTCTTGAATGGTGAACTTCAGGAAGAGGTGTATGTGGAGCAGCCTCAAGGCTTTGTGAAAGCTGGTGCAGAGGGCAAGGTTTACAGGTTGAAGAAAGCACTCTATGGTCTAAAGTAGGCCCCAAGGGCTTGGTATAGTAGGATTGACTCTTTCTTTGTGAAGAATGGGTTTGACATAAGTGAAAATGAGCCCACTCTTTATGTAAAGGGAAGAGGAAAGAAGGAGTTCATTATGGTCCATCTTTATATGGATGACATCATCTAATTCAGTTCCTCACATAAGATGTTAAGTGAGTTAAAGAGAACCATGATGGAAGAGTTTGAGATGACTGATCTCAATGTGTTGAAATACTTTCTTGGCTTGGAAGTAGAGCAAAAAGATGAAGGAATTTTCTTGTGTCAAGAGAAATATGCAAAAGATATGCTCAAGAAGTTTCATATGGAAGGATGTGACATTGCTTACACTCCTATGAACACTAATGAGAAGCTGCATAGAGAGGATGACACTGGGTTTGCAGATGCAAGGGTGTACAGAAGCTTAGTTGGAGAATTAAATTATCTCACATACACAAGGCCTGACATCACCTATTGTGTGAGTGTGGTATCAAGGTTCATGCACAGTCCATCAAAGCAACACCTAGGTGCAACTAGAAGAATTCTTAAGTATGTAGCTGGAACTCTGAGTCATGGAATGTGGTATGGAAGAAGGGAAAAGTTCAGACTCCAAGGTCATACAAATAGTGATTGGGCAGGGTGCCTAGATGACAGAAAGAGCACCTCAGGTTCTGTGTTTAGCTTTGGCTCAGGAGCTGTCACTTGGAGCTCAAAGAAACAAGAGACAGTAGCTCTATCCTCATCAGAAGCAGAGTATGTTGCTACAAGGGCAGCTGCAAGACAAGCTCTGTGGTTGAAGAAGTCGTTGGTGGATGTGGGATGCAAACAGAAAGAGGCTACTGAGGTGTGACGTGATAATAGATCTACAATTGCTATGACAAGGAATCCAACATTTCATGCTCAGACAAAACATATTTATGTTCAACATCATTTCATCAGAGAATTGGTTGCTAAGAAGAAGTTGTGTTGAGGTTCTATGGCATAAATGATTAGAGTGAAGATCTGTTTACCAAAGCTCTAAGTGCAGCAAAGCATCAATTCTTCATGGAGAAGATTGAAATGAGAAAGATTGAATCAATGGGTGGTGTTAAAAGTGTGGTTCAACTTATGTGATTCAATCTTATGTTATGCATTTTATATATTTCAAGTTAGTTAAGTTAGTTAGGAGCTGAGTCAAATTAGAAGTTATGTTAAGAGTCAGTTTTATTTTCAATCAAACACACTACCTAGGCATGATGTTAGTGGAGGTAGTGGTAGTTATCTTAGGTGAGCACTTGAAGTTTGTGAAGGTGTATGTATGGACGATTGATTCAATGAATTGGAGTAGTGGCTATTGGGCAAATCTGTGTTCATCAAGTGTGACGATCGATTGAACTGTGGAATGAACAAACAACTTCTATTGGTATTTGTTTCGGGTTTAATCTTTTAGTCAGGGAAGGCTACTACACATATAAGTTTTGATTAACACTACTAGAATTTTGTTCATAGACATTGGGTATAAACCGATGTTAATAAAAAAAATTTGATGTGTTAGTGGGTGACGTTAAAAATCCAAACTTTACCACATCGGTTTATAACCGATGTCTATAATGATTTATAACATCGTTTCTCTTTGTAATATCGACTTAAATGCATGAATATATTACATTTTGATTGATTCACCTAATGTTAAAAACATTATTATTTTGCATTTCTAGCTATCTAAAGATATGTAGAGCAATAAAAAGATTCACATTAACATCGATATTTTTTTTTCAAAAACAATGTTGTAATATCTTATTTACATCAGTTATAGGCGATTCATTTCATGTTTATTAACTTTTCCTTTGTATTTTGTCTTTTATTTCGTTTAAAAAATAGTATATAAAATTCAATATTTATAAAGACAATGTTATATGTATATATTTAAATCAATATATTTGAAAGAAATGATGTCTAAAAAGATTACAACATTTTCTTTATGAATACAACGTATAATTTCGCAAAAGACATCAGTTTTATTAGTCGTTTTGTTATATTTGAATACATTTCAAAATCGCTTTTTATTCTATTAAATGATGTCTTATTTCTTGTTTGTATCCACTAATAGGCTACTTTTCAAATAATCAAAATATGTCAAAGCATTCAATAATGTTCTATCTATTAGTATCTGTTCATATTATCTACATGGCATATATTTTCTACTTAGTATCACACAAATTGAAAGAAAGGATAACGACTCCAACTGAATAAGCTTCTTCCATCATCCGGGCAGACTTCATTGTTTGAGCTTCATCGTCAAAAATCCTCAAAACATGAGCAAAATCATCGTTTCTGAACAAAGAAAAGTATGCGTTAGTTCAGATAGAGATAGCAACAAGAATGAAGACAAGGCTTCTAAAAAATAGCTTGAGAATGAAGACAAGGCTTCTCAAAAATAGCTTGAGAAACACTTACTAGAATGAAAAAAAAAACAACAAGCTACGCACACAAAGTAATCAATTTGTGTTCCATTTTAGCATATTATTCGGTTCAAACTGAGTATTCAAATAGAAGTACGTTTCAATACAAATGTCTTCTAATTAACTTGTTCTAGGCTGACTCACAAATCACATTCAAGCTACCTAAGCATCAAGAACAAGGAAAAAAGAACGATATATATAGATTAGTAGAGAATGAAACAACCAACCATCTTAGATGTAGAAACTTCAGATTATTGCAAAAATTTTGCCAGAGATTGCATACAGTAACTAAGCATCAAGAACCATATAAAGCCCAACCCACCTTGCTCTAGTGCGAATTGAAATTAATCCAAGGGAAGCCTAGTAACAAAAATAAACACTAGATCATTATAAAAAAAATACTCAACATGTTGTTGCTCCAGTATTTTTCTGAGCTGAAAAACAAGAACACAAAGCTAAAAAAAAGGAAACTGAAAAAAATAGAAAAAACAACATAAATAGTCGCAAGAAATCTGTAAAAATTAATAGCCATAATATGTCAAAAATCAGCTATGAAATCCAAAAATGTGTTCCTTCATGACCAGTCTTTTCCACTTGGTAATAGAACTTGGAACATGTAATTTAAAGCAATTCAAAGAGTACTGAGAGTGCTTGTACGGAAATGGAATGACTATGCAATTTAAATCAATTCAAAGGATTTTAGCTCTTTGAGCGTTCTCACTTGTAAATTACACAAAGGATTAAATCAACTTGGAACATGTAATTTAAAGCAATTCAAAGGATTAAATATTGAAGTAAGACAGTACATAAAGTAGGTAGATATACCATTCCCTTAAATATTGCAAATTACACAAAGGATTTTAGCTCTTTGAGCGTTCTCACTTGTTTAGAGATTTATGTACTATCACAACTTAGAAGACAAAAATCACAATAAAAATGATTGCAGAATAAATTAGTAGCTCTCCGAGGAAAGGTTTATAGTTTAATGAATAATTAAGCTCAAACACAAATTCACTTGAACCTTTGCTAAAGCAGCATCAGAAACCAACATATAGGGAAACAAAATTGCTTTTATTTTTTAAGGTTTGCATTTACTACTATGCTTACTAACTAATCGAATATTAAAAAGGAATAGAACTCCATTTTCCAAATGAAAGAATGAGAAAATCACACCTCATTTCCTTCTATGCTTACTAACTAATTGAATATTAAAAAGCTGCAGAACTACATTTTCCAGTGGTCATGATCATTACCAGTGGCATGGTGATCATGACCAGTGGCATGGTTTGAAATGTAGTTCAAGTAACAAAAGGGTATATCCCTAGTGCACAAGAAAAGGTCAGAGGTCTTGGAACCAATTTTGATTTCATATGTGAATCTAATATTCATAGGAACCCCATACAAGCAAACAACATAACCTAGTCCGGATTCTAGGGGAACATAAGTGCAAGAATCAGGGGTTTGAATCTCATATAGCCTAGTTAAGCAATGAAGTTCAATTTCAAGCTTTCAATCAAGATAATGCTAATGTTCAAAATATACTAATTCACATTCCATCTCAGTTTCAAAGGCACATAAAAGAACATGGGTGCCCTTTTCATTAACAAAGCTCCCAAATCAGGAAGGAGTAAGAGAGAGCCAACCTGTGAGAATGAGTCGATGGGGATCGCCAATTGGTGAAGACACACCTTTGAAGAGCCTGCACCAACTGCACACCTGCCGGATGATCAACTGTAAGACATGGTAAAGTTAAGTATATTACTCTTTATTCTCTTTTATTTTTTGTGATATTTATGACCCAAAACATCATAATCAGATAACAAGCGTGAAAACCCTAGAATCCGTGCTTTAACTGGCAGAAGCACCAAAAGAAATCAATAACAAAAGTAAGGAAGAAATGCAAGAGACACAAATTGAACTTCTCAAGGATTATTAGTTACCATATGAAAAATTGGAAACAGAAGATGAAGCCTTTGGTTCCTAGGGGTACATCAAACACTTACTGTAGCAGTTCAACAGTTCACTTACCTCGAATTGAAAAGAAACCCTGAATTGAAACCCAAAATCATTGACCTTGAATTGAAAAGCAATTTCAGCAAGCTATAATGAATCGGAAGCAGTTCACTTACCTCCAAAGAAACCCTAAATCTTTAATATTGAAATTTAGAGGAAAAGTGAAATACCTAAGGCGGGTGGTTTGGGGAGAGGCAGCAAGGGAGGTGGTGCTGAGAGAGTCAGTCGCCGGTGAGGGAAGAAGTGCTGAGAGAGTCGGTGGCCAGTGAGGCAGTGAGGGAGGTGGTGCGGAGGATATACCGAAGGTGGAAGGAGGTTGGAGACGCCGGAAATGAGATTTAGCCACCAGAGACGCCGGAGAATAGAAGAGCAGAACGGGACACACCAGAGAGAGGAGAAAGATGCCAAAGATTAAAGGAGGAGGCCAGAGACGAGATACGACTGTTGGAGAGGTTAGGGTTCTTCAAGTTTCATCGACTGGGAGAGTGAAGGAGGGTGAGGTTGAAAAATCTGAGCGTATGAATGAAATACGAAGGAGAAGAGGAGTGGGCAAAAGAGATCAATTCGGGTTTTGTTTTTTTTAGAATGTGGAAATGTTTCAGGTGTTGGGAATTCTTCGAATAATTCAATGCGCGGCTTTTAAATTATTCAAATTTCAATTTCGCGCACGAAAAAAAATTCAATATTTTTTTAACATCGGTCAATAATATAAAATGGTGTCTTTTTTATTTTCGACATCGTGAATTTATAAACAGATGTTGAAAACCTATTTAACATCATGCGTTTTTCTTGCTAATTTAAATAATGTGGTGTCTATTAACACAATTCTAGTAGTGATTGTTTGAGGCAGTAGATATATATATATATATATATATATATATATATATATTTTTTTTTTTTGCCATGAGTGAAGGTTAATAAAAACAAGTGTGAAAGGAGAATATGGAGCCAAAGAAAAAGCAGCAAAGTTTAAGACAGTTGGAGCAAATAGATGCTACACGAGAGGAGCAATCTTGGCTCATCTCCATACCAAGTAATCTTTGTTAGCCATAGCATGCTGAGCAGTCCATGCTTGAGCTATGGATGTCTACCTTGCTTTAAACACAATTGAACCCCTAAGGATTGGTATCCCTCATACCTTTTACAGTCATAAATTCTATATTGCCATAAAATATATATGTGAAACAACTAAGCTGTTGTCATATGTGTTTTTTGGCTGAAGATCCTGATCAGGATTAATGGGGATTTAAATTGGGCAAGTAGGTAGCCTAGTAAATCAGTATGTATCTACTGTCCGAGGTTTTTTGTCACAGGAAAAATCCCATAGCAATCAGCTTCGCGATCCCAAAGGCTTTAGAAAGAGGCTTGATTGTCTGCTCTTACGACATGGTCCTGAAAAAGCTAACTACAGACATGCCTACACAAGGCTAGGGGTCAAGGAGGTAGGAATCGGATCGTGTTTAACAAATTGCTGATTTCAATCGCAAACAATGTTGCCTCGTATTCTGAAAGACAACTTCTAAAGTCACCACCTTTTCGATCGCAAGAGGTCACCATCTGATGGTTACAGATGCTCGCAAAATGGGTGCCTCAACAGACCTTTCAAAGTCTATATTAGCTTTATCCTAGAGTTTAATATATATTTGGTGCAGCAGTACAGGTTGCGAAGCAAATCAGGAATGCTGATCACGATAAAGGTAATTTGAAGGGTGCCCATGCATTTTTCACTCACGGATTAGTGAAAAATAAGACCACTACTATGCAATGACCCGTGGGTTTGGACAAAAGAGACTCCATCACTAGCCCCTGAACTCGGGGATCTACAACGTCACTCGTGGAACCATGCGCTGTTCTTTAACGACTGTCTTGTTTTCATATTCAGGCAGGAGAATGAAATTGCGGACATCATTTCAGCACTTTCAAGCTTCCTATTTCGCGATCGAAGAGTGATGGTCTTGCCTCTCAAGATTCAAAGATAGAAATCGAGATTGTCGGGGCTATTATCTATTCACATTCTTTGAAAGACGGAGGCACAAGGAGTAATTTGCAACAAGGCCTACGGGAAAGAAACAAATGTAGTGCATTTCTTCCTTCACGATTGGCAACAGTTGATCCGTGCAAGAACAAAGATCGATCGCGAGTAAAGACATCACACGTACAACATCTACGGTCTTTATTGCATTTATTTTTGACTTCTGTGTATTTGTGGAGGAGACCACCCAACAAAGAGTCTATAGGGAGCCCATCCCATTTCTCCTCATTCACGGATTTGAACGAGCCTCCCGGAGCGAAGATTTTATTAAGTCCCATGACGCAGGAGCTTGCTTCGCGTCGAGCCTCCAGTCGTAGCACGAGCCTCCCAGAGCGAAGATTTTATTAAGTCCCATGACGCAGGAGCTTGCTCCACGTCGGGCCTCCGGTCATAGCACGAGCCTCTCGGAGCGAGGATTTTATTAAGCCCCATGACGCAGGAGCTTGCTCCGCGTCGAGCCTTCGGTCGTAGCACAAGACTCCCGAAGCGAAGATTTTATTAAGTCCCATGACGCAGAAGCTTGCTCCGGATCGGGACTTCAGTCGTAGCATGAGCCTCCCAGAGCGAAGACTTTATTAAGTCCCATGACGCAGAAGCTTGCTCCGCATCGGGTCTCCGGTCGCAGCATGAGCCTCCCGAAACGAAGACTTTATTAAGTCCCATTACGCAGGAGCTTGCTCCGTGTTGGGCCTCCATTCACAGCATGAGCCTCCTAGAGCGAGGATTTTATTAATTCCCATGGCGCAAGAGCTTGCTTCGCGTCAGGCCTCCGGTCATAGCAGGAGCCTCCTGGAGCGAGGATTCTATTAAGTCCTATGACACAGGAGCTTGCTCCGCGTCGGACCTCTGGTTGTAGCACGAGCCTCCCAGAGTGAAGACTTTATTAAGTCCCATGACGAAGGAGGTTGCTCCGCGTCGGGCCTCCGGTCGTAGCATTAGCCTCCCGGAGCGAAGACTTTATTAAGTCCCATGACGTAAGAGCTTGCTCCACGTCAGGCCTCCGGTCGTAGCACCACCCTCCCGGAGCGAAGATTTTATTACGTCACATGACACAGGAGCTTGCTCCGCGTTGGGTCTCCGGTCGTAGCATGAGCCTCCCGAGTGAAGATTTTATTAAGTCCCATGACGCTTTACTTAATTTTTCATGGCATTGGAGTCTTATGCTCCTCCACCTAGCGATGAAGTCGTTGGCGAGCTCATTAGTCCTTTGATAGGTGTTTGCGAGGTCCAGAATGGAAACTCTTGCTTTTGAGCTCACAAACTGAGCTAGGAACTCTCTTTGTAGATCGTCCCATGTTTGAATCGACCTTGGTTGAAGTTGGGTGTACCAAGTGAAAGCCGATCCCTTCAAAGATTGAACAAATTGCCTAATTAATAAGGCATCGTTTAAGGCAGTTTCACCATAAGCAGAATAGAAATGAGCTAGGTTCTCGTGAGGTGAACCGTGAAGGCCATCAAACTTTTCAAAGCTCGGTCTTTGGTAGCTTGGGGGAAATGGCATCAAATCATAGTGTGTTGGATAAGGCTTTCTATACCCAAGCATTATCGGATTTTGTGATGCATAAGCTTCTTTTATCCCTTAAGCGATCATCTCTTTGATTTCTTGTGGAGAGATGGATGTGCTACCGCTTGAGCCTTCACCATTTGGCCGTGTTTGCTCTTGTCTTTTTTCTTGAGCTTGAATATTGATTTGAGCAAGAAGTGATGCAATTTGAGCATCTTTCTCATCAAGCTTCCTTTGCAACTCTTGAAGTTGCTCTTCGACACTTGATGTGCTAGTAGTCAATACTTGCATCACATCTAGTCCGTCTTGTGAGATGCTTACTTCTCCCGTATCATATTTGGAAACTTGACATATTTCATGAACCTCCTTGCCCTTCTTGGCTCTTAAAGGCTTAACCTTTGCAACCTTGGGCTCCGTCTCTTCCATGTATGAGGTCATGTTGACTTGTGCAACCTCTTTCAGATAGATAGGTATAGACATAATGAGGATCGCTCTTGGAGAAGCCGCTAGGGGAGTTTCTTTTGCCCCCTACAAGTTAAGAAGATCTTTAGCAAGGGTTGTATTGGCTCTCTCTAAAGTTGAAGAACAAGCTAGCACAAGAAGAGGCCTTGTCTTTTCGCATCGAGATTCACACTTGCGTCCCCTTCTCTTCATGGATTTGGGTGCCTTCTTGGCAATAGAGACAGGTTGTGCAGATGTTGTGCTTGACCTCTCAATCATTTTGTTGACACGAATGATTGGCCCTTGAGCGACTTCTTTGGTGGGCTTAGTGCCATTATAACCACCCTCCCTCATTTTAATCTTTTGGCAGAGAGGTTGGTTGTTGAGCTTGTTGTCGTCGAGTCGGCTGATCTTGAGCTTCCTGCCCCCATGGCTTAGAAGTGCTTTAGGCTTCATGCCCCCTTCCCTTGAGTGCGTCGCAGGAGACTTCAACACCCACTTGGCGATATTCTTGTTCTCCGGAACCTGAAGATCTCCAAAGATGTTGTTGGCTGGGATCGTTGCAGACATCGAGTCCCAGGTGATGCCAAAGTGAGCTTCAAATGATTGTTTCTTGATCCAGCGATCTCCTTTGATGATGAAGGTTGTTGGAAGCTCGTTGAAGTTGACAATCACTTTTCTTGCCATTGGTACCTTCCAAAAAGATATAACCATATATTAGTATAAATACAACTAAGACCACTACTATGCAATGACCCATGGGTTTGGACAAAAGAGACTCCATCACCCGCCCCTGAACTCGGGGATCTACAACGCCACCCGTGGAACCATGTGCTGTTCTTTAACGACTGTCTTGTTTTCATATTCAGGCAGGAGAATGAAATTGCGGACATCATTTCAGCGCTTTCAAGCTTCCTATTTCGCGATCGAAGAGTGATGGTCTTGCCTCTCAAGATTCAAAGATAGAAATCGAGATTGTCGGGGCTATTATCTATTCACGTTCTTTGAAAGACGGAGGCACAAGGAGTAACTTGCAACAAGGCCTACGGGAAAGAAACAACTGTAGCGCATTTCTTCCTTCACGATTGGCAACAGTTGATCCGTGCAAGAACAAAGATCGATCGCGAGTAAAGACATCACACGTACAACATCTGCGGTCTTTATTGCATTTATTTTTGACTTCTATGTATTTGTGGAGGAGACCACCCAACAAAGAGTCTGTAGGGAGCCCATCCCATTTCTCCCCATTCACGGATTTGAACGAGCCTCCCGGAGCGAAGATTTTATTAAGTTCCATGACGAAGGAGCTTGCTTCGCGTCGAGCCTCCAGTCGTAGCACGAGCCTCCCAGAGCGAAGATTTTATTAAGTCCCATGACGCAGGAGCTTGCTCTACGTCGGGCCTCCAGTCATAGCACGAGCCTCTCGGAGCGAGGATTTTATTAAGCCCCATGACGCAGGAGCTTGCTCTGCGTCGAGCCTTCGGTCGTAGCACAAGACTCCCGAAGCGAAGATTTTATTAAGTCCCATGACGCAGAAGCTTGCTCCGGATCGGCACTTCGGTCGTAGCATGAGCCTCCCGGAGCGAAGACTTTATTAAGTCCCATGACGCAGAAGCTTGCTCCACATCGGGTCTCCGGTCGCAGCATGAGCCTCCCGAAACGAAGACTTTATTAAGTCCCATTACGCAGAAGCTTGCTCCGTGTTGGGCCTCCATTCACAGCATGAGCCTCCTAGAGCGAGGATTTTATTAATTCCAATGGCGCAAGAGCTTGCTCTGCGTTAGGCCTCCGGTCGTAGCAGGAGCCTCCCGGAGCGAGGATTCTATTAAGTCCTATGACACAGGAGCTTGCTCCGCGTCGGGCCTCTGGTCGTAGCACGAGCCTCCCAGAGCGAAGACTTTATTAAGTCCCATGACGAAGGAGGTTGCTCCGCGTCGGGCCTCCGGTCGTAGCATTAGCCTCCCGGAGCGAAGACTTTATTATGTCCCATGACGTAGGAGATTGCTCCGCGTCAGGCCTCTGGTCGTAGCACGAGCCTCCCGGAGCGAAGATTTTATTAAGTCACATGACACAGGAGCTTGCTCCGCGTTGGGTCTCCAGTTGTAGCAAGAGCCTCCAGAGTGAAGATTTTATTAAGTCCCATGACGCAGGAGCTTGCTCCCTGTCGGGCCTCCGGTCGTAGCACGAGCCTTCCGGAGCGACGATTTCATTTATTCCCATAATGCTGGAGCTCTTATCCACGGAGGACCACCTGCTCGTAGCTAGTAAGCTCGCAGAGATAAACTCTTAGTAAGTATAAAATAAGTCCCTCAAACGCTGGAGCTCTTATCCGCGGAGGGCCTCCTGCTCGTAGCTGCAAATTTGCAGAGATAAAACTCTAAACAAGTATAAAATAAGTCCCTCAAACGCTGGAGCTCTTATCCATAGAGGGCCTCTTGCTCGTAGTTGTAAGGTCGCGGAGATAAAAATCTAAACGTGTATAAACTACGTCCCTCAAACGCCGGAGCTTTTATCCGCAAAGGGCGTCCTACTCGTAGCTATAAGCTCGTGGAGATAAAACTCTAAACGAGTATAAACTAAGTCCCTGAAATTCTAGAGCTCTTGTCCGCGGAGGGCCTCCTACTCAAAGGTGTAAGCTCGCGGAGATAAACTCTTAGTGAGAATGAAATAAGTCCCTCAAACGCTGAAGCTCTTATTCATAGAGGTCCTCCTGCACATAGTTGTAAGATCGCGGAGATAAAACTTTAAACGAGTATAAACTAAGTCCCTCAAACGCTGGAACTCTTATCCGCGGAGGGCTCCTGATCGTAGTTGTAAGGTCGCAGAGATAAAACTCTAAACAAGTATAAACCAAGTCCCTGAGACGCTAGAAATCTTATCCGCGGAGGGCCTTCTGCTCGTAGGTGTTAGCTCGGGGAGATAAACTCTTAGAGAGTATAAAATAAGTCCCTCAAACGCTGGAGCTCTTATCCGTGGAGGGCCTCCTGCTCGTAGCTGTAAGCTCGTGGAGATAAAACTCAAAACGAGTATAAACTAAGTCCCTCAAATGCTGGAGCTTTTATCTGCGGAGGGCCACCTGTTCATAGTAGTAAGCTCGTGGAGATAAAACTCTAAACAAGTATAAACTAAGTCCCTCAAACGTTGGAGCTCTTATCCGCGGAGGGCCTCTTACTCGTAGCTGTAAACTCGTGGAGATAAAACTCTAAACGAGTATAAACTAAGTCCCTCAAACGTTGGAGCTCTTATCTGTAGAGGGCCTTTTACTCGTAGTTGTAAGGTCGCGAAGATAAAACTCTAAACGAGTATAAACTAAGTCCCTAAAACACCAGAGCACTTATCCGCGGAGGGCCTCCTGCTCGTAGTTGTAAGCTAGTGCAGATAAAACTCTAAACGAGTATAAACTAAGTCCCTTAAATGCTAGAGCTCTTATCCGCGAAGGGCCTCCTGCTCGTAGGTGTAAGCTCGCGGAGATAAATCTTTAAACGAGTATAAACTAAGTCCCTCAAACGCTGGAACTCTTATCTGCGGCGGGCTCCTGATCGTAGTTGTAAGGTTGCAGAGATAAAACTCTAAACAAGTATAAACTAAGTCCCTGAGATGCTAGAAATCTTATCCACGGAGGGCCTTCTGCTCGTAGGTGTTAGCTCGGGGAAATAAACTCTTAGTGAGTATAAAATAAGTCCCGCAAACGGTGGAGTTCTTATCCGCGGAGGGCCTCCTGGTCGTAGCTGAAAGCTCGTAGAGATAAAACTCTAAACGAGTATAAACAAAGTCCCTAAAAAATTGGAGCCCTTGTTCACGGAGGTCCTCCTACTCAAAGCTTTAAGCTCGTGGAGATAAAACTCTAAACGAGTATAAACTAAGTCCCTCAAACGATGGACCTCTTATCCATAGAGGGTCTCCTGCTCGTAGTTGTATGCTCGCGGAGATAAAACTCTAAATGAGTATAAACTAAGTCACTCAAACACTGGAGCTCTTGTCCGCGGAGGGCCTCCTGCTCATAGCTGAAAGCTCGTGGAGAGAAAACTCTAAACCAGTATAAACTAAGTCCCTCAAACACTAGAGCCCTTATCCGCGGAGGTCCTCCTGCTCATAGCTGTAAGCTCGTGAAGATAAAACTCTAAACGAGTATAAACTAAGTCCCTCAAACATTGGAGCTCTTATCCACGGAGGGTCTCCTGCTCGTAGTTGTAAGATCGCGGAGATAAAACTCTAAATGAGTATAAACTAAGTCCCTCAAACACTGGAGCTCTTATCCGCGGAGGGCCTCCTGCTTGTAGTTGTAAGGTCGTGGAGATAAAACTCTGAACGAGCATAAACTAAGTCTCTCAAACGCCAGAACTCTTATCCGCGGAGGGCCTCCAGTTATAGCTATAAGGTGGCGGAGATAAAACTCTAAACGAGTATAAACTAAGTCACTCAAATGTCAGAACTCTTATCCACAGAGGGCCTCCAGCTCGTAGTTGTAAGCTCACGGAGATAAAACTCTTAGTGAGTATAAAATGAGTCCCTCAAATTCTAGAGCTCTTATCCGCGGAGGGTCTCCTGCTCGTTGCTGTAATCTCGCGGAGATAAAACTCAAAATGAGTGTCAACTAAGTCCCTCAAAAGTTGGAGCTCTTATCTACGGAGGGCCTCTTGCTCGTAGCTGGTAAGCTCGCGATGATAAACTCATATTGAGTATAAAATAAGTCCCTCAAACGCTGGACCTTTTATCTGCAGAGGGCCTCCTCCTCGTAGCCGTAAGCCCGTGGAGATAAAACTCTAAACAAGTATAAACTATGTCCCTCAAACGCTGGAGCTCTTATCCGCGGAGGGCCTCCTGCTCATAGTTGTAAGGTCGCGGAGATAAGACTCTAAACGAGTGTAAACTAAGTCCCTCAAATGCTAGAGCTCTTACCCGCGGAGGGCCTCCTGCTCGTAGTTGTAAGCTCGGGGAGATAAACACTTAATGAGTATAAAATATGTCCTTCAAATGTTGGAGCTCTTATCCGCGTAGGGCCTCCTGCTCGTAGTTTTAAGCTCGTGGAGATAAACTTTTAGTGAGTATAAACTATGTCCCTCAAATGCTGGAGCTCTTATCCGCGAAGGGCCTCCTGCTCATAGGTGTAAGCTCGTGGAGATAAAACTCTAAACGAGTATAAACTAAGTCCCTCAAACGTTGGACCTATTATCCATGGAGGCTCTCCTGCTCGTAGTTGTAAGCACGCAGAGATAAAACTCTAAATGAGTATAAACTAAGTCCTTCAAACACTGGAGCTCTTATCCTCGGAGGGCCTCCTGCTTGTAGCCGTAAGGTCGTGGAGATAAAACTCTGAACGAGCATAAAATAAGTCCCTCAAATGTTAGAACTCTTATCCACGGAGGGCCTCCAGCTCGTAGTTGTAAGCTCGCGGAGATAAAACTCTTAGTGAGTATAAAATGAGTTCCTCAAATTATGGAACTCTTATCCACGGAGGGTCTCCTGCTCATTTTTGTAATCTCACGGAGATAAAACTCTAAACGAGTATAAACTAAGTCCCCAAAGCGCTGAAGCTCTTATCAGCGAAGGGCCTCCTGCTGGTAGCTGTAAGCTCGAAGAGATAAAACTCAAAATGAGTATCAACTAAGTCCCTCAAAAGCTGCAGCTCTTATCCACGAGGGCCTCTTGCTCGTAGATGGTAAGCTCGTGGAGATAAACTTTTAGTGAGTATAAAATAAGTCCCTCAAACGCTGTACCTCTTATCTGCGGAGGGCCTCCTGCTCGTAGTCGTAAGCTCATGGAGATAAAACTCTAAACCAGTATAAACTATGTCCCTCAAATGCTGGAGCTCTTATCCGCGGAGGGCCTCCTGCTAATAGTTGTAAGGTCACGGAGATAAGACCCTAAACGAGTATAAACTAAGTCCCTCAAATGCTGGAGCTCTTACTCGTGGAGGGCTTCATGCTCGTAGCTGTAAGCTCGGGAAGATAAACTCTTAATGTGTATAAAATATGTCCTTCAAATGCTGGAGCTCTTATCCACGGAGGGCCTCCTGCTCGTATTTGTAAGCTCGTGGAGATAAAAATCTAAACGAATATGAACTAAGGCCCTCAAACGCTGGAGCTCTTATCCGCGGAGGGCCTCCTGCTCAAAGCTGTAAGCTCGCGTACAAAAACTCTAAATGAGTATAAACTAAGTCCCAGAAACTCTGGAGCTCTTATCCGCGGAGGGCCTCCCACTCGTAGCTGAAAGCTCGTGGAGATAAAACTCTAAACGAGTATAAACTAAGTCCCTCAAAAGCTGGAGCTCTTATCCGCGAAGGGCCTCCTGCTCATAGCTGTAAGCTTGTAAAGATAGAACTCTAAACGAGTATAAACTAAGTCCCTCAAACGTTGGAGCTCTTATCCACGGAGGGTCTCCTGCTCGTAGATGTAAGCTCGCAGAGATAAAAATCTAAATGAGTATAAACTAAGTCCCACAAACACTGGAACTCTTATCCTCGGAGGGCCTCCTGCTTGTAGCTGTAAGTTCGTGGAGATAAAACTCTGATAGGGCATAAACTAAGTCTCTCAAACGCCAGAACACTTATCCACGTAGGGCCTTCTGATTGTAGCTCTAAGTTCGCGGAGATAAAACTCTAAACGAGTATAAACTAAGTCCCTTTAATGTCAGAACTCTTATCCACGGAGGGCCTCCAGCTCGTAGCTGTAAGCTCGCGGAGATAAAACTCTTAGTGAGTATAAAATGAGTCCCTCGAATTTTGGAGCTCTTATCCGCGGAGGGTCTCCTGCTCGTTTTTGTAATCTCGTGGAGATAAAACTCTAAACGAGTATAATCTAAGTCCCCAAAGCGCTGAAGCTCTTATCGGCAAAGGGACTCCTGCTCGTAGCTATAAGCTCGAAGAGATAAAACTCAAAATGAGTATCAACTAAGTCCCTCAAAAGATGCAGCTCTTATCCACGGAGGGCCTCTTGCTCGTAGCTGGTAAGCTCGTGGAGATAAACTCTTAGTGAGTATAAAATAAGTCCCTCAAACGCTGGACCTCTTATCTGCGGAGGGCCTCCTGCTCGTAGCCGTAAGCTCATGGAGATAAAACTCTAAACTAGTATAAACTATGTCCCTCAAATGCTGGAGCTTTTATCCGCGGAGGGCCTCCTGCTAATAGTTGTAAGGTCGCGGAGATAAGACTCTAAACGAGTATAAACTAAGTCCCTCAAATGCTGGAGCTCTTACCCGTGGAGGGCCTCATGCTCGTAGCTGTAAGCTCGGGAAGATAAACTCTTAATGACTATAAAATATGTCCTTTAAACGCTGGAGCTCTTATCCGCGGAGGGCCTCCTGCTCGTAGTTGTAAGCTCGTGGAGATAAAACTCTAAACGAGTATAAACTAAGTCCCTCAAACGCTGGAGCTCTTATCCGCGGAGAGCCTCCTGCTCATAGCTGTAAGCTCGCGTACAAAAAATCTAAATGAGTATAAACTAAGTCCCAGAAACCTTGGAGCTCTTATCCGCGAAGGGCCTCATGCTTGTAGTTGTAAGCTCGTGGAGATAAACTTTTAGTGAGTATAAACTAAGTCCCTCAAATGCTAGAGCTCTTATCCGAGGAGGGCCTCATGCTCGTAGTTGTAAGCTCGTGGAGATAAACTTTTAGCGAGTATAAACTAAGTCCCTCAAACGCTGGAGCTCTTATCCGCGGAGGGCCTCCTGCTCGTAGCTGAAAGCTCGTGGAGATAAAACTCTAAACGAGTATAAACTAAGTCCCTCAAACGCTGAAGCTCTTATCCGCAGAGGGCCTCCTGCTCATAGCTGTAAGCTCATGGAGATAAAACTCTAAACGAGTATATACTAAGTCCCTCAAATGTTGGAGCTATTATCCACGGAGGGTCTCCTGCTCGTAGTTTTAAGCTGGCGGAGATAAATCTCTAAATGTGTATAAACTAAGTCCCTCAAACACTGGATCTCTTATCCGCGGAGGGCATCCTGCTTGGAGCTGTAAGGTCGTGGAGATAAAACTCTGAACGAGAATAAACTAATTCTCTCAAACGCCAGAACTCTTATCCGCGAAGGGCCTCTTGCTTGTAGATGTAAGGTCGCGGAGATAAAACTCTAAACGAGTATAAACTAAGTCCCTCAAATGTCAGAACTCTTATCGATCGAGGGCCTCCAGCTCGTAGCTGTAAGCTTGCGGAGATAAAAATCTTAGTGAGTATAAAATCAGTCCCTCAAATTCTGGAGCTCTTATCTGCGGAGGGTCTCCTCCTCGTTGTTGTAATCTCGCGGAGATAAAACTCTAAACGAGTATAAACTAAGTCCCCAAAACGTTGAAGCTCTTATCCGCGAAGGGCCTCCTGCTCGTAGTTGTAAGCTCGAAGATATAAAACTCAAAATGAGTATCAACTAAGTCCCTCAAAAGCTGCAGCTCCTATCCACGGAGGGCCTCTTGCTCGTAGCTGGTAAGCCCGCGGAGATAAACTCTTAGTGAGTATAAAATAAGTCCCTCAAACGCTGGACCTCTTATCTGCGGAGGGCCTCCTGCTCGTAGCCGTGAGCTCATGGAGATAAAACTCTAAACCAGTATAAACTATGTCCCTCAAATGCTGGAGCTCTTATCCGCGGAGGGCCTCCTGCTAATAGTTGTAAGGTCTCGGAGATAAGACTTTAAACGAGTATAAACTAAGTCCCTCAAATGCTGGAGCTCTTACTCGTGGAGGGCCTCATGCTCGTAGCTGTAAGCTCGGGAAGATAAACTCTTAATGAGTATAAAACATGTCCTTCAAACGCTGGAGCTCTTATCCGCGGAGGGCCTTCTGCTCGTAGTTGTAAGCTCGTGGAGATAAAACTCTAAACGAGTATAAACTAAGTCCCTCAAACACTGGAGCTCTTATTCACAGAGGGCCTCCTGCTCATAGCTGTAAGCTCGCGTACAAAAATTCTAAATGAGTATAAACTAAGTCCCAGAAACTCTGGAGCTCTTATCCGCGGAGGGCCTCCTGCTCGTAGCTGAAAGCTCGTGGAGATAAAACTCTAAACGAGTGTAAACTAAGTCCCTCAAATGTCAGAACTCTTATCCACGGAGGGCCTCCAGCTCGTAGTTGTAAGCTCGCGGAGATAAAACTCTAAGTGAGTATAAAATGAGTCCCTCAAATTCTGGAGCTCTTATCCGCGGAGGGTCTCATGCTCATTTTTCTAATCTCGCGGAGATAAAACTCTAAACGAATATAAACTAAGTCCCCAAAGCGCTGAAGCTCTTATCGGCGAAGGGCCTCCTGCTCGTAGCTGTAAGTTCGAAGAGCTAAAACTCAAAATGAGTATCAACTAAGTCCCTCAAAAGCTGCAGCTCTTATCCACGGAGGGCCTCTTGCTCGTAGATGGTAAGCTCGCGGAGATAAACTTTTAGTGAGTATAAAATATGTCCCTCAAATGCTGGACCTCTTATCTGCGGACGACCTCCTACTCGTAGCCATAAGCTCATGAAGATAAAACTCTAAACCAGTATAAACTATGTCCCTCAAACGCTGGAGCTCTTAACCGCGGAGGGCCTCCTACTAATAGTTGTAAGGTCGCGGAGATAAGACTCTAAATGATTATAAACAAAGTCCCTCAAATGCTGGAGCTCTTACCCGTGGAGGGCCTCATGCTCGTGGCTGTAAGCTCAGGAAGATAAACTCTTAATGAGTATAAAATATGTCGTTCAAACCCTGAAGCTCTTATCCGCGGAGGGCCTCCTGCTCGTAGTTGTAAGCTCGTGGAGATAAAACCCTAAACGAGTACAAACTAAGTACCTCAAACGCTGGAGCTCTTATCCGCGGAGGGCCTCCTGCTCATAGTTGTAAGCTCGCGTACAAAAACTCTAAATGAGTATAAACTAAATCCCAGAAACTCGGGAGCTCTTATCCGCGGAGGGCCTCATGCTTGTAGTTGTAAGCTCGTGGAGATAAACTTTTAGTGAGTATAAACTAAGTCCCTCAAATGCTGGAGCTCTTATCCGAGGACGGCCTCATGCTCGTAGTTGTAAGCTCGTGGAGATAACTTTTAGCGAGTATAAACTAAGTCCCTCAAACGCTGGAGCTCTTATCCGCGGAGGGCCTCCTGCTCGTAGCTGAAAGCTCATGGAGATAAAACTCTAAACGAGTATAAACTAAGTCCCTCAAACGCTGGAGCTCTTATCCGCGGAGGGCCTCCTGCTCATAGCTGTAAGCTCGTGGAGATAAAACTCTAAACGAGTTTATACTAAGTCCCTCAAACGTTGGAGCTATTATCCACGGAGGGTCTCCTGCTCGTAGTTTTAAGCTCGCGGATATAAAACTCTAAATGAGTATAAACTAAGACCCTCAAACACTGGAGCTCTTATCCGCGGAGGGCATCCCGCTTGGAGCTGTAAGGTCGTGGAGATAAAACTCTGAACGAACATAAACTAAGTCTCTCAAACGCCAGAACTCTTATCCGCGGAGGGCCTCTTGCTTGTAGCTGTAAGGTCGCGGAGATAAAACTCTAAACGAGTATAAACTAAGTCCCCAAAACGTTGAAGCTCTTATCCGGAAGGGCCTCCTGCTCGTAGTTGTAAGCTCGAAGATATAAAACTCAAAATGAGTATCAACTAAGTCCCTCAAAAGCTGCAGCTCCTATCCACGGAGGGCCTCTTGCTCGTAGCTGGTAAGCTCGCAGAGATAAACTCTTAGTAAGTATAAAATAAGTCCCTCAAACGCTGGACCTCTTATCTGTGGAGGGCCTCCTGCTCGTAGCCGTGAGCTCATGGAGATAAAACTCTAAACCAGTATAAACTATGTCCCTCAAACGCTGGAGCTCCTATCCGCGTAGGGCCTCCTGCTAATAGTTGTAAGGTCGCGGAGATAAGACTCTAAACGAGTATAAACTAAGTCCGTCAAATGCTGGAGCTCTTACCCGTGGAGGGTCTCATGCTCATAGCTGTAAGCTCGGGAAGATAAACTCTTAATGAGTATAAAAAATGTCCTTCAAACGCTGGAGCTCTTATCCGCGGAGGACCTCCTGCTCGTAGTTGTAAGCTCGTGGAGATAAAAACTCTAAACGAGTATAAACTAAGTCCCTCAAACGCTGAAGCTCTTATCCACGGAGGGTCTCCTGCCCATAGCTGTATGCTCGCGTACAAAAACTCTAAATGAGTATAAACTAAGTCCTAGAAACTCTGGAGCTCTTATCCGCGGAGGGCCTCTTGCTCGTAGCTGAAAGCTCGTGGAGATAAAACTCTAAACGAGTATAAACTAAGTCCCTCAAATGTCAGAACTCTTATCCACGGAAGGCCTCCAGCTCGTAGTTGTAAGCTTGCGGAGATAAAACTCTAAGTGAGTATAAAATGAGTCCCTCAAATTCTGAAGCTCTTATCTGCGGAGGGTCTCCTGCTCATTTTTGTAATCTCGCGGAGATAAAACTCTAAACGAGTATAAACTAAGTCCCCAAAGCGCTGAAGCTCTTTTCGGTGAAGGGCCTCTTGCTCGTAGCTGTAAGCTAGTATCAACTAACTCCCTCAAAAGCTGCAGCTCTTATCCACGGAGGGCCTCTTGCTCGTAGATGGTAAGCTCGCGGAGATAAACTTTTAGTGAGTATAAAATAAGTCCCTCAAATGCTGGACCTATTATCTGCGGAGGGCCTCCTGCTCGTAGCCATAAGCTCATGGAGATAAAACTCTAAACCAGTATAAACTATGTCCCTCAAACGCTGGAGCTCTTAACCGCGGAGAGCCTCCTACTAATAGTTGTAAGGTCGCGGAGATAAGACTCTAAACGAGTATAAACTAAGTCCCTCAAATGCTGGAGCTCTTACCCGTGGAGGGCCTCATGCTCGTAGCTGTAAGCTCGGGAAGATAAACTCTTAATGAGAATAAAATATGTCCTTCAAACGTTGGACCTCTTATCCGCGAAGGGCCTCCTGCTCGTAGTTGTAAGCTCGTGGAGATAAAACTCTAAACGAGTATAAACTAAGTCCCTCAAATGCTGGAGCTCTTATCCGCGGAGGGCCTCCTGCTCATAGCTGTAAGCTCAAGTACAAAAATTCTAAATGAGTATAAACTAAGTCCCAGAAACTCTGGAGCTCTTATTCGCGGAGGGCCTCCTGCTCGTAGCTGAAACCTCGTGGAGGTAAAACTCTAAACGAGTATAAACTAAGTCCCTCAAACACTGGAGCTCTTATCTGCGAAGGGCCTCCTGCTCATAGCTGTAAGCTCGTGGAGATAGAACTCTAAACGAGTATAAACTAAGTCCCTCAAACGTTGGAGCTCATATCCACGGAGGGTCTCCTGCTCGTAGTTGTAAGCTCGCAGAGATAAAACTCTAAATGAATATAAACTAAGTCCCTCAAACACTGGAGCTCTTATCCTAGGAGGGCCTCGTGCTTATAGCTGTAAGGTCGTGGAGATAAAACTCTGAACGAGCATAAACTAAGTCTCTTAAACGCTAGAACTTTGCTCCGCAGAGGGCCTTCTGCTTGTAGCTCTAAGGTAGCGAAGATAAAACTCTAAACGAGTATAAACTAAGTCCCTAAAATGTCAGAACTCTTATCCACGGAGGGCCTCCAGCTCGTCGCTGTAAGCTCCCGGAGATTAAACTCTTAGTGAGTATAAAATGAGTCCCTCAAATTCGGGAGCTCTTATGCGGGGAGGGTCTCCTGATCGTTTTTGTAATCTCGCGGAGATAAAACTCTAAACGAGTGTAAACTAAGTCCCCAAAGAGCTGAAGCTCTTATCGGCGAAGGGACTCCTGCTCGTAGCTGTAAGCTCAAGGAGATAAAACTCAAAATGAGTATCAACTAAGTCCCTCAAAAGCTGCAACTCTTATCCACGGAGGGCCTCATGCTCATAGCTGGTAAGCTCGCGGAGATAAACTCTTAGTGAGTATAAAATAAGTCCCTCAAACGTTGGACCTCTTATCTGCGGAGGGCCTGCTGCTCGTAGCCGTAAGATCATGGAGATAAAACTCTAAACCAGTATAAACTATGCCCCTCAAACGCTGGAGCTCTTATCCGCGGAGGGCCTCCTGCTAATAGTTGTAAGATCGCGGAGATAAGACTCTAAACGAGTATAAACTAAGTCCCTCAAACACTAGAGCTCTTATCCTCGGAGGGCCTCCTGCTTGTAGCTGTAAGGTCGTGGAGATAAAACTCTGAACGAGCATAAACTAAGTCTCTTAAACGCCAGAACTCTTATCCGCGGAGGGCCTTCTGCTTGTAGCTCTAAGGTAGCGGAGATAAAACTCTAAACGAGTATAAACTAAGTCCCTCAAAGGTCAGAACTCTTATCCACGAAGGGCCTCCAGCTCGTAGCTGTAAGCTCGCAGAGATAAAACTCTTAGTGAGTATAAAATGAGTCCCTCTAATTCTTGAGCTCTTATCCGCGGAGGGTCTCTTGCTCGTTTTTGTAATCTCGCGGAGATAAAACTCTGAACGAGTATAAACTAAGTCCCCAAAGCACTGAAGCTCTTATCGGCGAAGGGACTCCTGCTCATAGCTGTAAGCTCGAAGAGATAAAACTCGAAATGAGTATCAACTAAGTTCCTTAAAAGCTGCAGCTCTTATCCATGGAGGGCCTCTTGCTCGTAGATGGTAAGCTCGCGGAGATAAACTTTTAGTGAATATAAAATAAGTCCCTCAAATGCTGGACCTATTATCTGCGGAGGGCCTCCTGCTCGTAGCTCTAAGCTCGTGTAGATAAAACTCTAATCCAGTATAAACTATGTCCCTCAATCGCTGGAGCTCTTAACCGCGGAGGGCCTCCTACTAATAGTTGTAAGGCCGCGGAGATAAGACTCTAAACGAGTATAAACTAAGTCCCTCAAATGCTGGAGCTCTTACCAGTGGAGGGCCTCATGCTCGTAGCTGTAAGCTCGGGAAGATAAACTCTTAATGAGTATAAAATATGTCCTTCAAACGCTGGAGCTCTTATCCGCGAAGGGCCTCCTCCTCGTAGTTGTAAGCTCGTGGAGATAAAACTCTAAATGAGTATAAACTAATTCCCTCAAACGCTGGAGCTCTTATCCGCGGAGGGCCTCCTGCTCATAGCTGTAAGCTCACGTACAAAAATTCTAAATGAGTATAAACTAAGTCCCAGAAACTCTGGAGCTCTTATTCGCGGAGGGCCTGCTGCTCGTAGCCGTAAGCTCATGTAGATAAAACTCTAAACCAGTATAAACTATGTCCCTCAAACGCTGGAGCTCTTATCCGCGGAGGGCCTCCTGCTAATAGTTGTAAGGTCGCGGAGATAAGACTCTAAATGAGTATAAACTAAGTCCCTCAAACACTGGAGCTCTTATCCTCAGAGGGCCTCCTGGTTGTAGCTGTAAGGTCGTGGAGATAAAACTCTGAACGAGCATAAACTAAGTCTCTTAAACGACAGAACTCTTATCCGCGGAGGGCCTTCTACTTGTAGCTCTAAGGTAGCGGAGATAAAATTCTAAACGAGTATAAACTAAGTCCCTCAAATGTCAGAACTCTTATCCACGAAGGGCCTCCAGCTCTTAACTGTAAGCTCGCAGAGATAAAACTCTTAGTGAGTAAAAAATGAGTCCCTCAAATTCTGGAGCTATTATCCGCGGAGGGTCTCTTGCTCGTTTTTGTAATCTCGCGGAGATAAAACTCTAAACGAGTATAAACTAAGTCCCCAAAGCACTGAAGCTCTTATCGGCGAAGGGACTCCTGCTCGTAGCTGTAAGCTCGAAGAGATAAAACTCAAAATGAGTATCAACTAAGTCCCTTAAAAGCTGCAGCTCTTATCCACGGAGGGCCTCTTGCTCGTAGCTAGTAAGCTCGCGGAGATAAACTCTTAGTGAGTATAAAATAAGTCCCTGAAACGCTGGACCTCTTATCTGCGGAGGGCCTCCTGCTCGTAGCCGTAAGCTCATGGAGATAAAACTCTAAACCAATATAAACTATGTCCCTGAAACGCTCGAGCTCTTATCCGCGGAGGGCCTCCTGCTAATAGTTGTAAGGTCGCGGAGAAAAGAATCTAAACGAGTATAAACTAAGTCCCTCAAATGCTGGAGCTCTTACCCGTGGAGGGCTTCATGCTCGTAGCTGTAAACTCGGGAAGATAAACTCTTAATGAGTATAAAATATGTCCTTCAAACGCTGGAGCTCTTATCCGCGGAGGGCCTCCTGCTCGTAGTTGTAAGCTCGTGGAGATAAAACTCTAAACGAGTATAAACTAAGTCCCTCAAACGCTGGAGCTCTTATTCACGGAGGGCCTCCTGCTTATAGCTGTAAGCTCGCGTACAAAAACTCTAAATGAGTATAAACTAAGTCCTAGAAACTCTGGAGCTCTTATCCGCGGAGGGCCTCCTGCTCGTAGTTGTAAGCTCGTGGAGATAAATTTTTAGTGAGTGTAAACTTAGTCCCTCAAACGCTGGAGCTCTTATCCAAGGAGGGCCTCATGCTCGTAGTTGTAAGCTCGTGGAGATAAACATTTAGTCAGTATAAACTAAGTCCCTCAAACGCCGGAGCTCTTATCCGCGGAGGGCCTCCTGCTCATAGATGTAAGCTCTTGGAGATAAAACTCTAAACGAGTATATACTAAGTCCCTCAAACATTAGAGCTATTATCCACGGAGGGTCTCCTGCTCGTAGTTTTAAGCTCGCGGAGATAAAACTCTAAATGAGTATAAACTAAGTCCCCCAAACACTGGAGCTCTTATCCGCGAAGGGCCTCCTGCTTGTAGCTGTAAGGTCGTGGAGATAAAACTCTGAACGAGCATAAACTAAGTCTCTCAAACGCCAGAGCTCTTATCCGCGGAGGGCCTCCTGCTTGTAGCTGTAAGGTCACGGAGATAAAACTCTAAACGAGTATAAACTAAGTCCCTTAAATGTCAGAACTCTTATCCATGGAGGGCCTCCAGCTCGTAGATGTAAGCTCATGGAGATAAAAACTTAGTTAGTATAAAATGAGTCCCTCAAATTCTGGAGCTCTTATCCACGGAGGGTCTCCTGCTCGTTGTTGTAATCTCGCGGAGATAAAACTCTAAACAAGTATAAACTAAGTCCCCAAAACGTTGAAGCTCTTATCCGCGAAGGGCCTCCTGCTCGTAGCTGTAAGCTCGAAAAGATAAAACTCAAAATGAGTATCAACTAAGTCCCTCAAAAGCTGCAGCTCCTATCCACGGAGGGCCTCTTGATCGTATCTGGTAAGCTCGCGGAGATAAACTCTTAGTGAGTATAAAATAAGTCCCTCAAACGCTGGACCTCTTATCTGCGGAGGGCCTCCTGCTCGTAGCCGTAAGCTTATGGAGATAAAACTCTAAACCAGTATAAACTATGTCCCTCAAACGCTCGAGCTCTTATCCGCGGAGGGCCTCCTGCTAATAGTTGTAAGGTCGTGGAGATAAGACTCTAAACGAGTATAAACTAAGTCCCTCAAATGCTGGAGCTCTTACCCGTGCAGGGCCTCATGCTCGTAGCTGTAAGCTCGCGAAGATAAATTCTTAATGAGTATAAAATATGTCCTTCAAACGCTGGAGATCTTTTCCGCGGAGGGCCTCCTGCTCGTAGTTGTAAGCTCGTGGAGATAAAACTCTAAACGAGTATAAACTAAGTCCCTCAAATGCTGGAGCTCTTATCCGGGGAGGGCCTCCTGCTCATAGTTGTAAGCTCGCGTTGATAAAACTCCAAACGAGTATAAACTAAGTCCCTCAAACGCTAGAGCTCTTATCGGCGGAGGGCCTCATGCTTGTAGTTGTAAGCTCGTGGAGATAAACTTTAAATGAGTATAAACTAAGTCCCTCAAATGCTGGAGCTCTTATCCGCGGAGGGCCTCATGCTCGTAGTTGTAAGTTCTTGGAGATAAACTTTTAGTGAGTATAAACTAAGTCCCTCAAACGCTGGAGCTCTTATCCACGGAGGGCCTCCTACTCGTTGCTGTAAGCTTGGGGAGATAAACTCTTAATGAGTATAAAATAAGTCCATCAAACGTTGGACCTCTTACCCGCGAAGGGCCTCCTGCTCGTAGCTGTAAGCTCACGGAGATAAACTCTAAAATGAGTATAAACTAAGTCCCTCAAACACTGAAGCTCTTATTCGCGGAGGGCCTCCTGCTCGTAGATGTAAGATCGCGGAGATAAAGCTTGAAAATGAGTATAAATTAAGTCCCTCAACGCCGGAGCTTTACGCTCGCGGAGGGCCTCCTGCTCGTTTTTGTAAGCTTGGGGAGATAAACTCTTAATGAGTATAAAATAAGTCCCTCAAATGCTGGACTTCTTATCCACGGAGGGCCTCCTACTTGTAGCTGTAAGCTCGCGGAGATAAACTCTAAAACGAGTATAAACTAAGTTCCTCAAACGTTGAAGGTCTTATTCGCGTAGGGCCTCCTGCTCGTAGATGTAAGCTCGCGGAGATAAAGCTTTAAAATAAGTATAAATTAAGTCCCTCAACGCATGAGCTTTACCCTCGCGGAGGGCCTCGTTATGGAGTAGACTTACACCTGTCGCCCACGCAACCTACAGGTGCCCCTAGAGCTGACTTAAAACTTAATCCTCGAAACAATTCATTCTCACAAAAACAGTGAAGGGTTAAAATGCTCGTCGTTGAACTACGAAAGGATTGATTCTCCTCTTAAGAGATACGTAGGGAACCCATTAATAGTTGGGTGCAGCCCAGACCAGCAATCTTCCTTAAAGACTTGTACCAAAGTTTAGATAATGAGTACCCTTTTCGCAGGTAAGTATGAATAAGATACAAGTGCATACGATGCATCATTTTAATCAAACTCTAGTTAAATCATGACTTTACTGAAGTCCGAGGAGCTGTGATGATGCACAAATATAGATATTATATTTTATGATGCAACGAGTAAATAAAGATGGACACAAATGAGGTTTCCCGCTATATAAATGGAACCTCATCCAAATAAGAGAAACCATCCGCGGATGATTTGTGTCCGTATTATGGTGAACATGGGATCAACAAGAATAAGTGGTGGCGACTCATCGCACACGGACAACATATCCATTAAGGTATTGAAATCTTTATCAAATACTCCTCGTAACAAGAAACCGTCTGCGACCACAAAACGCATCCAAGCATTAAAACACACTAAGTCATCAAGGTCCCATGTTCCAAAATCCACTAACACATGGTCGATGACACTTGTCCTAGCCCGGTGGACACGTGTCTCATTTCGAGTGACACGTGTCATCGCCTACAAGACAAATGTCATGCGAAATATTAAAAGGGCTCGTTATAAATAGGGCTCGAACACTTCATTGAAGGAGGTAAAAAACTGGAATCTCGGGAGGCTTAGGCCGGATTCCCTGTCCTTGAGCCCCGCTTTCCAAGCGGGATTAGTCTCAGCTATCAAAAACCGACACTTGATAGAGGCCTGGGACGATGGTGGTCCGTGGATGGCTTGAGCTCAGATCGGTACAGGTTTTTGGTATGCCGACGGTAACCTCGTCACGCGTGTCAAGTAAGCTCGATCGTCTGAGCTCGCCCGCGTCCAACTTGATCCCGGAATATGAGGGAACGGGATTCTGAAAAGTAGGTTTCGTCAAAGAGGGTCGGGTATCGGCCTTCGTCTTCACATCGAACTCCGGTTGACGGGCATCGAAGCTCCTGCTGGCGCCGGGCTTAAGGCAAATGCGAGAAGGGGAGGAAAGAGGAGAAGAAGGGGAATGTGGGAGGAGTGAGGGCGAGATAGATATGAGTGTGGACGTGAGATGGAGAGCCAGGAAGGACAATAGATCGAGAGGTTAAAGTGCCATGCAAAGCTTCCACTGGTCTTCAATGGCGGATGAAGATGAACAAGGATGAGGAAGGAACAAGGACGGTCATGGATGGATTTGAGGGTCAGAGAGATGGACAAACAAAAGAGCGAGGAAAGGTTTCTAGATCTGAAAGAGATAGTGAGTGAGAAGGCATATACACGAGTTAGAGTTTTTTTAAATAAAAATAAAATAATTATACATTTTAACCACGAGAACTCTACTGTCGTTGCTCGTAGGGGTGGCAAAATTGACCCAATAGCCACGACAACCTTGCCGAAGCTACCATCAATGGCTAATGTCTTTGTTTTTTCCGGATTGAAGGCTTGTCGTGGCTAATGTCGTGGAAAAAGGGTATCAATTGCCAAGGTAAGCCTCTGCCAAAGCTAGATAGCATGGCGAATTTAAAATTTTTTTTTGTAGTGCACCCAAAATGTAGTCACTAACAGTTTCCTCTATGTTATTAATTTGGGGCAATCTTCCCTGGACTGCGGAGAGGAAGTTGTAATCCAATTATCCGTCCAAAATTTGACATTAGTCCCATTTCCAATAGACCAAATTAGCCCTGACTTAAATTTATCAACAAGAGATGTCAGTTTGACCTATTTCCATGAGGAGTCTTTTTTTTTGTATTCAAGGATTTGATTGAAATTAAAATAGGCTCTTTTCTGTCATCAACTCTGTTTCTAAACCATGGAAATATTCATGATAAATTGAGATTATTATTTCTTGCTCTTTTTAGAACCTATCTTCTTTCTATCGACTTTCTTGTGAATTTGATAGTAGATAAGGTTGCACATCTTTGTTGATAAATCATTAAAACAAAAATTTCTGACCATCCTGAACTTATAAACCTCTTAATCGGAACGCACTCTAAGGCTCCGTTTGACAATGTAGGTAGCTTTTCAGAGCTTTTAGTTTTAATATTCTATAGTTTGAAAATTAATTAGTTTTTGAAAGAGGAAATTTGCTCTGGTATACCTTAAAAAAAACCTAATTAAATAATTATCCCCTCCTAAAAAAATTAAGCGCATTAACCCCCTGCCTCTTGTCTCTCGTTCTCGTCGTTTTATCCCCTAACCTTAACGCCTAAACCGCTATAGTCTCCTCCTTCGATGATTTCCCTCTTAATGGAGATGGCAACGATCACCACCACCATCCACAACTTCTCCTCCTCTTCCCACCACCACTAGCAGCAATTTGCTCACCACGATTCGTTGTGTTCTCCTCAATCTCTGCTTTCCTCACCATCGGCTCTAAGCTCCCCAATTCCACCCTCTCCTACTTTGACTATGCCGATGATCTCCACCCCACGATTGACTACTTCTATCTATTGAGATTTAGGATCGGTCAGATATGGAAATTTATTGAGATTTGAAAGTTATGAACTATCTGTCTTATTTTGCTTGCTATTTGTTCAGTGAAATGCCTCTACGATTTTTTTGACTTCTACCGATGAATTGGGCAATCACTTTGCTTTTGATCAGTTGAAACTTGGATTAGGTATGCCGAGTTTGTAATGAAGATGGGATAGGTTCACTGTCATATAGCATCTAGCCAACATTTTCTTGATATATCTTTAAAAGCATATTTGTAGAATTTGATTCTTCTTTCTTATGGTAGGTTAAGTGATTCAATCAATTCACTTGTAGCATCTCAATTCATGTCATTGCTGGCTATACACTGAAGAGCAGAGCACATGAAGACATTTTCATAATGATTCAATCAATACACTTAAGTAAGACGAACAATGCTTGAGCACCATTATTTAAACCAATGGGTACTGCAGTTTACACTTTTAATATAAATTTCAAAAGGAAAAGTTCAAAAGGAAGAGCCAAAAAATAACGGTAATACATTTGATCACCTTTTTTATGCCTACATGCCAAATAGTATTATGATCATTTATATGTTTTACACACTCTCTATCTTCACAACTTAACTTCATGTTGTTTGAATACATAATATATTTATCACTATAAAAAATGATTTTGTGGTGCTTATTTCGAATACAAATAGGGACGATTCGGTAAGAGAAGCTTATTCTCTAGACGAGGCACTCGCTAAGATTGCAGTTTCTAATGACCTTCCGGCTAATAACCATCCTGAGAAGAGGCTTAAAGCTACGATTAAGGTTCCTCTTTTTCTCTTCTCATGTTTCTACATTATTGGCATGAACTCTGGATTTATGCATTGCTATCTAGATAGCTATAAGCATGACAGGACAAAATCGTTGCGTTTTCCTATCAAAAGAAAATCCAAACTAACCAACTAGTATAGCTAGTAAGTCCGGAGTCGATCCACAGGGAACTATCGTGACTCTATGTGCTTTAATCACTAACAAGAGTAACCGAGGGGGTTGTATGAAAACAAAGATGAAATGAAATGAAATAAAGTTACTAATGGTGAGATTTGTTGACAATGATGAATGAAATGTTTCACCTACGATACTCGACTTTGGTTCATCTCATTGATCCTAGTTCTTCATTCTAGTTGTATCTTTCCTACCATCTATTCTTATCTTGATTTAAATAGGTTATTAATCCTATGAATTCTAATAACCCCTTATTCCTAGGCAATCTTAACACGGATTAAGGTTTAATCCTAGGAATAGAACTAAGTCTCAAGATATATGAAGCATATAAGCAATATTAATTCCCTAAAGAACTAACATTTAACCTATAGTCAATCTCTTATACAATCAAGCTTTTCTACAAGATCTACTCAATTGTACATGCTACTATGGATTAAGCTTCAAAAACGTGTGAATCGAAACCCTAGCGATGATGCAATTCTAACGAGGTCGCGAATCAAGATAGAATCAACATCCACAAACAATGAAAGCACAAAGAGATTGAAATAGATGATAGAATTAAACTAGAAATTCCAACTTACAATTCGACAAAACCAAGTCTTGATTGTAAGTAAAACACAATGAGTTTAGTTTCTCATGCTCCTAAACGTCGTTCTTCAATTCTTCCAAAAGTCAAAAGATAACATAACATAACATAACCTAATTTCATCCCTTAAAAACCTAAAAGTACCGTCATAGAAACTTAGAACCCATCGTCCAAATGATAAGGCCCAAACAGGTGAATTAGAAAAATAGAACTAAACCAGTCCAGTAAGGCCGCGGACGCCGCCTATACAGTAGGTGCCTTTTTCCTGGCAGCGGGTGCTGCCTCCTTGGTCGCGGGCGCGGCTTGTCTGTTTCCTTTGTTCTTCTTAGGCCGTGGGTGCCTCTCTGCTTGAACGTCTCTTTCTTCTTCCTTATGCATTCCACCTTGGCTTTTCTAGCTTGTTCTTGCCTCCATAGGGTCCCTCCAACTCTCATCAATGATCCCCTTACTCCTTTGAGTCTAGAATCTGCAATTACGCAATAACTTGTGTAGATTCCGCTCTTAAGCACCAAATGAGCAAACAAGTAAACTAACCCATTAAGATGAAATATCTACATCTAAATGACCCTAAAACTACTCTATAATGCCTATCTAAATATGCATTATCAAAGCACAATATATACCTCGTTGAATACTGATTCTATTGTTGCAATTACTTTTTGAGTTCACAATATGAAACAATATTTGATCATTTTGCAGTAATTCTTTCTAGGCTTCAAGCATCTAGTGTAGTTGTTGTTGCAATAGGGCACCAATTTAGGGTGTTGGTGCACAAATTTGAGGTAGAACTTAGTTTCTGAAGAGTTCAGCCTTTCCTGAAGCTATCGAATTGGAGAACTTCTTAGCATCTTCATTGCATTAATTCCTCAAAAGTTGTCGATCCCTGGGTTTCAAAGTAACTGAGATTGTCAGTGTCCTCTTTTTTTGCCTTCCCTTTGATTGGTAATCAACCAAAAGGTGGAAGTTGTTATCTGTGTATCAGTACGTGTAATATTGCTTAATGAATACAGATTATCCAAGTATATGTCAATTTTTTTCTTTGTTGTTTTTGTTTCATTTAATGGGTGCTAACCTAGATTTACTATAAAATTTATTTGGGTGTCCCTATATACACCGCAAATCCGCGGATTAAAAGATGCTAATCAACGTCGGATTTGACGTTGTAACGTTAATTATAGTACAACGTCGGATCCAACGTTGTAATATGTGGTATGTAACGTTGTGAATGTAAGGCCAAGGTCAGGAGGAGTGGGTTGGGTAGATTGCAACGTCCAATTGGACATTGTAAAGTGGGCTTTCAAAATACAACTTCTAATCCGATGTTGTAACAACATCGAATCCGATGTTGTAAACTGTGCTTTCAAAATGCAACATCCAATCCGACGTTGTAACAACGTTGAATCCAACGTTGTTACAACGTCCGAATTTTTTTTCCAAGGCAAATTACTAATACATGATCAACGTTGGATCCGACGTTGTAACAACGTCTAATCCGACGTTGTTACAACGTCCAATTGAACGTCAATTTGCGGTGTATATAGGGAACGCGAATTTATTTTAATAGTGTTTTATATTGGTTCATGTAAAGACCTCGGATTCTCAAATAATAACATTCGAATAAATAAATCAAAATGGGTCTAATTCGGAAATTCTGAGAAAACTCGTCCTCAACATAACAAATCGGCTTCGAAACTTGTAAAACGGATTCCCGACCTAAAATTTAAGTTTTGACAACGATTTTTCCTTTTCACCTCGAGATTTAAACGACCTCCGGATGGCGACATCTTTTTCGATTTAAAAAAAAAACAAAATTAATTGAGAGAGAGCAGGATTTAAGAAATTAACTCTCGGGAACTATCTTCGGGATTCGAATTCATGTGTTCGGGATCAAAATTTCCGCTCTACCTCATCCTCACCCAAACCGAAAAATTCATCCAAGTTGGAGCTTTGTGTTGTTTGAATTCAAACCTAAAGATGCCTTTTTCCCCAAATGGTTAAACACTCACAATTTCTTTTTCTTCCCCCCTTACGCACACCTCCTTGAATTGGCAATGAGTCAACTTGCTTCCCTCATGCTCTTATCCAAATATGAGCAATTATACACCCAATTCTTCATAAATTAAAGCATCTTTGACTCATTTTATACCCATACAAACACAATACCCCAAACACACCCTTAACCCCCTCTCCCCTTGGACTTGCCGAGAGATCAAGCTCCAACTTCCCCCTCCTCCATTGCTCAGCCACACTACCACCATTCTTCCACCAACTCACCACCGGGCCCCCATCACTACCTCCCCAGCCACCTCAGTCTCCTCGTCGGCCGCCACCACCGCAGCCCCCAACTGCCCTCTCGTCCTCCCCTGTTTTGCCGAAGCCCCCACAGCCCCACCCACTTCTTGTTCCTCCCTCCTTCCACCTTGAGCCACTAGCAGAAGGTCACCCACGCCTCCCTGGAGCCACCAGCAGCAACAGCGCCGACGGGGGTCCGGAGACCAAGCCTGGGCGCAACCATCGTCCTCCTCTCCCCTGTTTCGATTTCGAATAGGTAAACACCCTTTGCTCCCTCCTCTCTCTTCCTATCACCTCCAAAACACTTAAGGGTGAATCTCTACTCACCTTCTCGCCCTACTAGGCCATCTCCGATGTCGTCCAAGCTTCGACGAAGCCACATCGAAGCTTCGAGCGATCCGGTGAGACAACCCTCCCTCGGTGAGCACTCCCCTTTCCCTTCTTCCTTCTTGTTGATTCTGTGTCTATGGGTGTCGATTGGGTGGTCGGAACTTAGAAGTCGACGCCGGCGAGCTTCCATGCTCTTCCTTTTCTTTTCAGTCGGTTCTAAGGGTTGGGGCGAGGGAATGATGATGATGAACAATGACTTGAGAGGGGGGGCGAGTCTGATGAGATTTTAAAGGGGATTGGGCCTATTTTTTTCGGCTAGGTTTTTGGGTTTTAAAGGGGGAAAGTGGGCCTATTTTTATAAAACAAAATCTGGGTTGGGGTTATGGATTAGGGCCAGAATTTTGGGGTTATAACATAAGGGTTCAGTTTGGGGTTATTAGAAATAAAGGTGGGCTCGGTTTCGCTCCAAATAAAAAGAGAGGGGTTGGTTTCCTAAGTTTTATAAAATATGGAGGTTGTTTTGTAATTAAATAAAATGGTTGGTTATTTAAGGTTTGGAAAATATTATTGAAAGTGTTTTAAAGAAAATGGTATTTGAAATGTTATATTATATTAATTGAGATTTAAAAGATATAAATATTATGTTGAGATTTAAAAGATATAAATATTATTTTGAGAATTAAAGATATTATGTTATGATCTTATAAAATTTTGGAACTTAAAATATGTTATTGGATTAAAACAAAAAGGGATTTGACGGATGTTTTTAAGAATCGGAATTTCTAACTAAATGACTCGAATTATGAAATGGATTGGGGAATAACTTGGGAATCCGACTTAATTCGATTACTAATGAGCATGATGATATGATTGTGTGATGCGGGACCATCCAAGCTAAGGCCTTACACCCTCGTGAGCTATGCCCTAGCTCAAGAACCGACGGGGCCTCAAGAAGACAAGGCTCGGGACTTATGTCCTAGCCGTGTCCGAGGGGTGCCGAGGCCTACTGAGCACAATACCAAGGACTACCGAGGCGTGCCTAGCTGCTTCCAAACACCCATATCTGAGAGCTCCGGGGCCATGACCGTTGGAGCAGCCGAATGGTTGAACAAGTCAAGTCCCACTTCCTAGTTTTTAGGGATTTTATTTGCAATTTCTGACTTTGTTTTATTGTCATTTAATTTCCAGCTTTTTCTATTTCATAAAGGCTATATAAAGCCTCCTTAGAACCATTTGTAACCAGCAACTCATTTTAATCAAAGCATTTGCCTTTTGCAAACATTTGTGCTCTTCAGTTCTTGAGTGATTCAAGAAGTGTGCCGTGAGGATTCTTGGTGTGATCTTGCTTGGTTTGTCTTGTGTGTGTCGATCTTCGCTAGTTGATTGGTGCTATCAAGCTCCCACGAGCCCCCTTCTCGTGCTCCTTGGATACGTCCCTGGTTGTGTGAGATTGTAGAGATTAGTTAGCTAATCGTTGGTTTGGGACTTTGATCAATCGGGCTCAAGGGTCTTCTCCTCGTCAACCAAATCCGAGCCCATTTCAACCAAATCCGAGCCCATTTCTCCGGAGTTGTTCAACATGTTGAACAAAATGAACAACAACGTCACGGCGTTGATGGAAAGGATGGCAGCCCTAGAGGCACGTCCTTCGACGTCCACGGAGATGCCTAGGGAACCCCAAGGCCAGCCTTCGGCCTCCGGACATCAAAGCTGCGTTCCACCCCCGGAGCACACCCAAGAAAACCGGGAAGATCCTCCTGGAACCCCTATTTATGCACGAAATACCCCACCTGAAGAGAACCCACCTCCTCATGAGAGGCGTGGTCGTTTTAATCATTTTCGTGATGTGCAGGATGACTTTGAGCCCTATGAGAACTTTGAGTGTTTCCAAAAAGAAGAGGATCAATGGGAGCGCCAATCAAGAAGGCATGAACAAGGACCCCGTCTAAGAAGGCCACGAGAGCCCGAGCAAGATGGGATTGGGAAAGTCAAAGTCAAAATCCCTTCATTTGAGGGAAGGTGTGATCCGGAGACCTACCTTGATCGGGAGACCAAGATTGAACACATATGGAGTTGCCATAATTTCTCCGAATATAAGAAGGTACAACTCGCCACCCTTGAATTTAATGGTTTTGCACTAATGTGGTGGGATAGCCTTGTGAAGGAAAGGAGAAGAGCCCTAGATGCGCCCGTATCTAGTTGGGAGCAAATGAAGGCACTCATGAGGGCAAGATTCATCCCTCAACACTATGCTAGGGAGCTCAAGCAAAGGCTTGAGAACCTCAAACAAGGTTCTATGAGTGTAGAAGAGGCGTTCAATGCCATGCAATTAGCCATGGCAAGGGCTAATGTGGTAGAGGATGAAGAAGACACCAATGCTAGGTTTCTTAGGATTTTACATCCTTATTTAGCTCGTGAGGTAGATTGTTATCCTTATACTTCCGTTATTGATCTTTTACATCTAGCCGTGAAGGTTGATAGGAAGTTAAAGGCAAGAGACCAAGGAGGAGCTAGAGGAGGAAACCGAAGCTCAAGCACGCAGCCCTATGGCCGAGATGCCCTAGAACCCAGGGAGAAGCCTAGTCTCGGTAATGGAGGAGAACAAGGGAATAGAGGAGGAGTTCAAGCCATATCAAGTGCCAAGCCACCTAGCCCTCTCGGTAACCCTAAAGGAGGTACCCCTAACCCTTCTAATTTACGAAATAGGGAAGTTGTGTGTTTTAAGTGCCAAGATAGAGGACACATGATGAAAGATTGCCCACATAGGAAAGCTCTCATGATTGATCACTTAAGCAACACCAATTCTGAAATTGAGCATGAACTTGATGAGTGTTTGCATGTTGATTGTTATCATATCTTAAATTCCTATGATGATTGTGATGATGAAGGCATTGAGTATGAACATGGTGAGAGTTTAATTGTGAGGAGAGCTTTGCATGTTAACCCCGCTCCATGTGATGATAATCAAAGAGAAAACTTATTCCATACTAGATGCTTAGTTAGGGTCAAAGTTTGCAATGTCATTATAGATGGTGGAAGTTGTTGTAATCATGCTAGCATTGAATTGGTTGAAAAACTACAACTTTCCACTATACACCACCCTAGGCCTTATAAATTGCATTGGATGAATGATTGTGGTGCATTGAAAGTGACTAAGCAAGTTAAGGTTTTTTTTAAGCTAGGACATTATGAAGATGATGTTTTGTGCGATATAGTACCTATGCAAGCTTCTCACTTACTTTTAGGCCGTCCATGGCAATTTGATCGAAAAGTCTTACATGATGGTTTCACTAACCGCTATTCCTTTGAGTAAGGGCAGGAACTTCACTCTAAAGCCAATGACCCCTACTCAAGTGGTCGAAGAGTTTGAGAAGAAGAAGGAAAGTGGAGGGTCGATACCAGCAAAAGTGTTCTTTGCATCCAAGAGGGAGTTCGAGGACAAGAGCTTGGATTCGTGGTTGAATCCTTTCCAAGAAAGGGAGATTGATGCGGGACCATCCAAGCTAAGGCCTTACACCCTCGTGAGCTATGCCCTAGCTCAATAACCGACGGGGCCTCAAGAAGACAAGGCTCGGGACCTATGCCCTAGCCGTGTCCGAGGGGTGCCGAGGCCTACCGAGCACCATACCAAGGACTACCGAGGCATGCCCTAGCTGCTTCCAAGCACCCGTATCCGAGAGCTCTGGGGCCATGACCGTTGGTGCAGCCGAATGGTTGAATAAGTCAAGTCCCACTACATAGTTTTTAGGGATTTTATTTGCAATTTCTGAATTTGTTTTATTGTCATTTAATTTCCAGATTTTTCTATTTCCTAAAGGCTATATAAAGCCTCCTTAGAACCATTTGTAACCAGCAACTCATTTTAATCAAAGCATTTGCCTTTTGCAAACATTTGTGCTCTTAAGTTCTTGAGTGATTCAAGAAGTGTGCCGAGAGGATTCTTGGTGTGATCTTGCTTGGTTTATCTTGTGTGTGTCGATCTTCGCTAGTTGATTGGTGCTATCAAGCACCCATAAGCCCCCTTCTCGTGCTCCTTGGATATGTCCCTGGTTGTGTGAGATTGTAGAGATTGGTTAGCTAGTCGTTGGTTTGGGACTTTGATCAATCGGGATCAAGGATCTTCTCCTCGTTCTACCTAGACTTTCTCATCCACTTATCTTTACTTGTTGAGTCATTTTGAGTTCCATTGAGTTCTATCTCATCTAACTTGTGACCTTTGTGTTTTGTGCTTGTTGTCGAATGATCGGGACATCCACGGCTAATCCCCGTATCATTGTGTGACTAATAGCATGAATATATGATTAATAGCATGAATGTGTGATTAATAGCATGATATCATGAGGAATATCTTACAAATGTTATACTTGATGACGAGATATATGTATGAGTATGACATGACTTAGAGTGTGGGTATAACTTATATATACATGAGATGATGATACATGATTACCAAAAATGTTATATGATACGATAATGAGTTAAAGCATGATGAAACAGTGAGATGAGGTATTGATAGGTGATGTGCATGCAAATAGCCATATTCTCTATGCACATAAAAGTCCATTTTATCGTCTTTTGCATGCATATTAATGGGAAAACATGGGATTAGTGTAGTTTACGCTTAAATGTCAAATATATGGGTCTGCACGAGTTTCCATGTGATTTCGCAGAAAACAAGATAAAAATGGACGAATTTGGAGGAGCGGAAAAAGAACTCGAAGTCTTCTGAAGAGGTCGAAATCGACTGGGGACCTCGACATCGAGTGCATCAGAGACATAGGAATCGAGCAGGAAATGAAACAGAGCATGTCAACACAGAGGGGTCGATATTGACGTCTGGAGGTTGATATCGAGTGGTCAGATCGAGCTAAATGATAGAAGTCGAGTGCCAGTTTGAGTAGGAGAAGGAGAGCTCGAGATAAAGTTTTGAAGGGGTCGATATCGATGTTTAAGATCGATATCGACCATGCCAGTAGAGGAATCCGACTCAGATTTTTGATAGAATTTTATCCGAAACTTGCACGTCGATCCAAAAGTCGAGATTTCTTATCTTCAACACCACTTCTATCATGAGGAGGCTGATTTCACAATAGAGTTTTAGTTTTTATTTTATTTAAGTTTTATCTTAGAGAATAAAGATAAAGTTTCGAGTCTTTATCGATATCTATAAATAGAGGCCGATAGGGCTGAGTTTAGGCATTAGATTTCAGATCCAATAACATTCAATTTCAGTAGTTCAAACACATATACACGCAGAGAATTAGTAGAGAGAGAGAGAAGGCCGAGTGAAGTTTGTAAAGCGAGAGCGGAGTGGCTTGTTCGGTTGTACTTTCTTTCGAAGTTTTAATTCAAAGTAGCTTTCTTTCAATAACAATGATGATGATGTGCATGATGAGGAGCGAGTAGTCAACCTACTTCTAGGGTCGGGGTGAGCCCGACGATAGCAAGGTGAGGTAAGTGCATCAAATGTATGACTTTTATGCGATTCCGTCTTCTACCCCATGCATGATCCCTTGCAAAAGTTAGGGAGATTCATTATTTGCATTATTGTAGCGAAAGCCACTCATATTGTAAACTTGAATTGCTCATGAATTGGATAGTAACTCTTAGGAACTATGCGAGAGCCTCTAATCACCTAAGTGTTGATAATGAAAGTTATTTGACGGAAAGGCATTCGATTTCATAACTTTAGCATAAAACTTGCATTGTTATCGTTGTGGCATGAAACCCCGACTTTGGAAGCTTTTTAATTAATTGAAATCAACATAAAAGTTCTTAGTTTTGTTCCTGATCATCCTCCTTTCCCATTCTATTTTCTTCGAATTCTTTTCCGACAATTTGGTTACGAAAACAGTTTCTGTGACAAGTGTCGAAATCGACTGTAAGGGTCGATATCGAGGTTTAACGTCGATATCGACGTCTCTGCTCGACGTCGACTTTGCTGCTTTTGTCTTCTGCATGAACTGCGCTAGGAAATCGACCAGAACTGGGGTCGATATCGACTAGATTACTCGATATCGAGTGTCTTCTGAGGTCGAAAGCTTTGATCGTGAGTACAACAAGGGAAGCGCTGACATAACTCCTCGTGGATTCGATCCTGAATTACCCTACTACTATAAGGGAGGGGATTCTCGTATTATTTATTTGGGACAGGGAGTTAGCCTAGTCATGCATTGTTATATTTGATCTATTTGAATCCCTACATACCCCCCTACGAACAAATTGGTGTCGTTGCCGGGGAGGCAATCAATCGCCACCTAAGTTAATCACGATCTTTTGAGCATATTTTGTAGGTTTATGCGAAGTTTTGATCGCGGACCTATCCTGGAACCAATCAACGAGCCTGAACGTTTATACCATCTTCGCAATAAAGCATTTCGCATCATGGCTTACAACGAAACACAGGCCGATACCATAGAGCGGTTGAGGAAGGAAATCGAGGACCACAATGCTACAATCGCTGCTGAAAGGGTTGCCGCTGCTGCAGAGCGAGCCCGTGCTGATAAGGAGAAGGATGCGCGCAGGCAAGCCCAAGAGCGGCTAAATCAGTATCCACAGACGGTGATGCAATACATGCATCCGCCGCTTCATGTTCCTGAATCCGCTATTTTAATTCCTCACTCCAACTATGAAATAAAAATTAACTTCCTATCTGAGATTAAAAGAAATACTTTTGAAGGAAGACCTAATGACTGCCCCCTGCAACACATCTCTACTTTTATGGACTTATGTGAGACAGTTGCTGATGGAGTGAATTTAGAGTATGTGCGATTAAAATCTTTTCGATGGTCTTTGGCAGGGAAGGCATTACAATGGCTTGAGAGTTTGGCTCCACGCTCGCTTAGGACATGGGCGGAGGTGAAAGATGCATTCTTGAACAAATTCTTCCCACCTTATAAAACGGCGATGCTGCGACAAAGGATCACGGCTTTCAAACAAAAGCCAGGTGAAACCCTAGCACAGGCGTGGGAGCGATTTAAGGACTTGTTGAGATCATGCCCAACGCATGGGCAACTTCCATATGTCATCCAGGAGATCTTTTACAACGCCCTTGATGCGCCGAATAAGGAGAGGATCAATTCATATACCTCCTATCGGTACATTGAGCTTACACCAACGGAGGCATGAGAGACCATTGAGAGGCTCGTGAACTTTGACAACACCTATGGGGCTGCTGCGGCCTATGATGCAAGGCCTGCCCCATCAATGCCACTATATGAGCCTCCAAAGGAGATAGATCCTGATTTGTGGCAACAATTCCATAACGATCAAACATGCCGTCTTCAAAAGCAAGTTAGGTTCCTGAGAAACAATCAAAATTGTCAGGAGTATGGCTCAACAAAGCATAACACTAGTGCCTGTCCACATACTGAGCAAGTATCCATAGCGGAACAACATGAGGAGGTTAAGTGGACGAGAGGCTCCTATAGAGGGGGCAATCAATAATATTGGGGTGATAAAAGGTTCTATCAACAAAGAGATCCCCCACCATATAGAGCATCAGGGCACCCTGAGCGGGAGACAAGGAAGGATGACCTGCAAATCATTCTTGATGAGATACGGAGGAATCACGCTGAGTTCAAACAAGTCAACAACTCCATCCATACTCAGCTGCAGGGCATAAATTCTAGACTTGGGGAGATCGACGTTTGGAAGCGCAACATGGAGACTCAAATGAGTCAATTGGTGGAAGCAATGCCCAAAGCGTCAGGATCATTCCCTGGATCCACTGTGCCTAACCAAAAGGGCAAAACCACATGTCATATTGCGGCGGTGAACCTAAGGAGTGGGTGTCAATTACAAACGCCCGAGCAAAAAACGGAGGAGAAGGAGCCAGAACAGACGTCGATATCGACCCCCCCTGTCGATATCGACCAAGGTGACGTCGATGTCGACCCTCCAGTCGATGTCGACCCTGATGCTGCGTCACCACAGAAATCGACTCCTCCAGTCGATATCGACCCTACTGACGTCGATGTCGACCTCTCTACAGCCGCGAGAAAGAAAAAGGTGTTGCCACTCCCAACTAGAAAGATGATTAAGGACCCAGCGGAAAAGAAGTTCCAGCGGTTCGTGAAGATGCTCCAAGGACTTAATGTCTCTATACCATTCACAGAGGCACTTCACGAGATGCCATCTTATGTAAGGTTCCTTAAAGACATCTTAGGTAAGAAGCGATCACTCTCTGAGATCGCAGAGGAGTGCAACAGGTTGGAGCTACCACAAAAGTGGGCGGACCCAGGTAAGTTTTCTATCGCTGTTGGTATAGGTCAATTCAAATGTAATGCTTTAGTTGACTTGGGCGCTAGCGTTAGCATGATGCCACTAACCATTTGGCACAAGGTAAAGATAGGTCCTCTGGAGCCCGTGGATCCAAGATTATACATGGCCAATAATACGGTAGTGATTCCAACTGGGATAGTGACGGATGTGCCAGTACAAGTAGGTAAATTCTTTGTCCCTGCTGATTTCCTAGTGGTTGATATAGCGGAGGACCCTGCTTTTCCAATTATTTGAGGTAGGCCATTCCTAGCGACCGTCGATGCCAACATCAGTGTAAAGAAAGGATTGCTCTCATTCACAATTAGTGACGAAGTGATAGAGTATGCCTTCAACAAGACGGTTAAAAATCAAGGGCCAATGGAGATAAAAGCCATCAATGGTGTCTACATTGCATATGGAGAGGCAAAGGTAAGAAGTATGACACCAGAGGAGCTAGAAAAAAGGGCCATAGAAGCCCAAGTGGAGGAAGTTGTGGCAATCTTGAACGAAGGAGCCCAACAGAACATCGAAATCGACCCAGGTAAGTCGATATCGACTACTAATGTTCAAGAATTTGTGCTAGGTCATAAGTATGGGGTCGACGGAGGAGAAGAGGAAACATCGAAATCGGGGTCAAGGGTCGATATCAACCACACCCAGCCGAAATCGACCACCATCAGCGCTGAAAAGGGAGGAAATGAGACCTCGATATCGATCTCTGAGGGTCAAAATCGACCTAATCATATCGAGCCAAAACTCTCCAAATCGACTGATCCTCCAGGAGTACAACAGGGGTCAATATCGACCTCTGAACATCGACATCGACCTAAGCCACAGACTGAGAAAAAGGTAAGTCAAGGTACGGATTCCTCTTGTTCCATTTCGATTAAGGATTTATCATTATTTGGAAGAGGTGTGCCTTGGCATGTGCGCTTGTGTAGGGTATCCGATTACGATTCGAGCCAATATGAGATAGGAGACAAGGTCTATGTTGCCAAAACTAAGGACCATTGGTTCCCTACAAGATTCAAGGATAAGAATTTAGGACCATTCACGGTAAATCAGATCCATCCCGGCGGAATGCAGCTGCGTGACAAGAAAGGAGTGATTTTTTAGGCCCAAGCCATATGGGCTCTGTAGATGCCGCCTTAAAAAGCGCAAAGGAAGAAGTCGGCCCAGCGACTTAAAAATCTAGAGCTTGTAACAAAGACTTAGTTTTGGTTTTAGACAACTTTTTCTTTGGTTTTGGACATTTTATTGTTTTGCATATTTGGTTTTTTGTTTATTAACATGTTGCAGGAGAGAGAAAAAGCACACCGAGAAGACATCAAAATCGATGTCTAAGCTCGACATCGACCTTAAGGTCGACCTAGATAGGGTTTGTGGTCGAGGCCGGATCACCCTTAAGCCTGATCCAGAAATCGATATGAAACATCGATATCGATATTAAGGGTCGATATCGACCCTGCCTGTTGTCTTCTTCGACTCCTGAAATTTGTGACGGTTTAGTAAGTTTTCTTCTTAACCCTAGTTCTAATACAGTGAGGATACTGTAAATTTTAAGTATGGGGTGGGGGAAAGGCTTACTTGCATTCATACTTAGTTTAGATTTGCATATTTATTTTAATGCATATTTAAGTTTTTTCGGAAAAAAATGACCCCCATCAAAAATTTAAAAGAAGAAAGAGTCATGGAAGTATAAAAAAGAGCTCTATGATGCAAATTAGATTCATTAGAGATATAACATGAAATTGCCTAGTTAAGGGAAGTCCCAATGAAGTGCAAAAAGAAAAAAATAAAGGAGATGAAAATTTTGAAGTTGCTTTTGACATGTGCATGATAAGATGATGGAGGACTTTTTATGAAAATTCCATACAAGTGCTTACTTATACAAGTTCATATCCTAGCCTTACCTATGCATATTTGCAAAAGTCACAAGCCATATATGAGCCTTATCATACATCATTATTGCTCCACATATATACATAGTGCCCATTTTATATCTTATACCCTATCTGGGGACAATGTTGAGAATGGATGTCATCTTTGGAGTTATATGGAGTTGTGCATTATTATGAAGTTGTTGGCAGGAATGAAAAAATTATGAATTATGGAAAATTTAATGAGCGAGAAAAAATCCGATCACCTCAGGAGATAAAGGTAGGTCGACCCTGCTCGTTGAGATGTTAGTTCAGCGAGATGGGACACAAGGAAAGGAGTCCGAAGTACTAAGTATCCTGGGCCATTCATGACACCCATGTTTGCGACTCGCGAGAAGGCAGTGCTAAGGTTATAGAGGTAAAAGCATTATATTGAATAAAAGCATCGAGCGATGAGTGAAAGATGAGACATTATGAAGAAGGAATGTGGAATGTGTTGGAAAGAAAATATGTTTCCCCGGATTTAACACCACAAGGCCAAATATTAGCCCACCTTTAGCCTTTTACCAATCTACTTCTCACAAGCTTGAAAAAGTCCTCTTGATTATTAATGCTATGTCGCTAAAATTGTTTTTTGCATATTACCTCCTTTTATGAGTATGAAATTGCTTTTATGCACAGGCATGGAATTGGTTGACATAAGTACCTTATCAAGGATGGCAATTGATTGTAGGGACATATGAAAAATGAATCTATGATGTTGAGGGTTTACTTTCTTCCCTTGAATGACCATTAAAGGTATTGCTTGGGGACAAGCAAGCTTAAGTATTGGGTGTTTTATGTGCGCGCAAATAGCCATATTCTCTATGCACATAAAAGTCCATTTTATCATCTTTTTCATGCATATTAATGGGAAAACATGGGATTAGTGTAGTTTACGCTTAAATGTCAAATATATAGGTCTGCACGAGTTTCCATGAGATTTCACAGAAAACAAGATAAAAATGGACGAATTTGGAGGAGCGGAAAAAGAACTCGAAGTCTTCTGAAGAGGTCGAAATCGACTGGGGACCTCGACATCGAGTGCAACAGAGACATAGGAATCGAGCAGGAAATGAAACAGAGCATGTCGACACAGAGGGGTTGATATCGACGTTTGGAGGTCGATATCGAGTGGCCAGATCGAGCTAAATGATAGAAGTCGAGTGCCAGTTCGAGTAGGAGAAGGAGAGCTCGAGATAAAGTTTTGAAGGGGTCGATATCAATGTTTAAGGTCGATATCGACCATCCCAGCAGAGGAATCCGACTCGGATTTATTATATAATTTTGTCCAAAACTTGCACGTCTATCCAAAAGTCGAGATTTCTTATCTTCAAAACCAGTTCTATCATGAGGAGGCTGATTTCACCATAGAGTTTTAGTTTTTATTTTATTTAAGTTTTATCTTAGAGAATAAAGATAAAGTTTCGAGTCTTTATCAATATCTATAAATTGAGGCCAATAGGGCTGAGTTTAGGCATTAGATTTCAGATCCAATAACATTCAATTTCAGTAGTTCAAACACATATACACGCAGAGAATTAATAGAGAGAGAGAGAAGGCCGAGTGAAGTTTGTAAAGCGAGAGCGGAGTGGCTTGTTCGGTTGTACTTTCTTTCAAAGTTTTAATTCAAAGTAGCTTTCTTTCAATAACAATGATGATGATGTGCATGATTAGGAGCGAGTAGTAAACCAACTTCTAGGGTCGGGGTGAGCCCGACGATAGCAAGGTGAGGTAAGTGCATCAAAGGTATGACTTTTATGCGATTCCGTCTTCTACCCCATGCATAATCCTTTGCGAAAGTTAGGGAGATTCATTATTTGCATTATTGAAGTGAAAGCCACTCATATTGTAAACTTGAATTGCTCATGAATTGGATAGTAACTCTTAGGAACTATGCGAGAGCCTCTAATTACCTAAGTGTTGATAACGAAAGTTATTTGAAGGAAAGGCATTGAATTTCATAACTTTAGCATAAAACTTGCATTGTTATCGTTGTGGCATGAAACCCCGACTTTGGAAGCTTTTTAATTAATTGAAATCAACATAAAAGTTCTTAGTTTTGTTTCTGATCATCCTCCTTTCCCATTCTATTTTCTTCGGATTCTTTTCCGGCAATTTGGTTACGAAAACAGTTTCTGTGACAAGTGTCGAAATCGACTGTAAGGGTCGATATCAAGGTCTAACGTCGATATCGAGGTCTCTGCTCGACATCGAATTTGCTGCTTTTGTCTTCTGCAGGAACTGCGCTAGGAAATCAACCAGAACTGGGGTCGATATCGACCAGATTACTCGATATCGAGTGTCTTCTTATGTTGAAAGCTTTGATCGTGAGTACAACAAGGGAAGCGCTGACATAACTCTTCGTGGATTCAATCCTGAATTACCCTACTACTACAAGGGAGGGGATTCTTGTATTATTTGTTTGGGATAGGGAGTTAGCCTAGTCGTGCATTGTTATATTTGATTTATTTGAATCCATACATACCCCCCTGCGAAAAATAGGATGAGTTGAGATGATACATTGAGATGATGAGTTATGAGATATGGGATGAACGAATGATCATTAGGAAATGATAATGATGTGACATGTGGATTGTATGAAACCGTGTGACATTATATGTTTTAAGTAACATTAGAAGTAGACTTATTTATATTACTTATGTATGTATCTAGGTGATACTCTATGACTGTGACTTATTGTGTGCCGATTTTCTATCTTGCTGCTCTACTAGCCAGGTAAGTCTCTATGGAGCTTACTCAGATTGAATAGATATTACCTGCCTTATGTGCATGATATACTAGGTGCTTGCATATCATGATCAGCATGTCGTGTAGTGTCATGCTAGGTTGCATTGACCAATGAGCATTCTATTTCTGTATGCGTATGTAAACAGAACGGCCATTATCTGTGAAGTGACTAGAGTCTTTGCTAGGGTCATAGGACGACCCATGTCATCGGGTCCCGTCCTGAGTCAATCGAGTCATATGAAACTTCCTTTACTTATATTATGAGCATGATTACGACATTTGCATGTGGGCTTATATATGATTACGGGTCGGGCCTGCGGGCCGATTCGATTATGATGGAATGGAATGCATTCATGAGCTGGCCAGTCTCTGCCCTATCGAAAGGGGTGGATGTAGGAGAGGGATATACCATTTGGTATTCTGTGATAAGGCCTTATTATTATTATTATGCACTTGATCTTAGGGGCCTGCTAGTGTGTTAATATTCCGTCTTGCACCTAGAAGCATGATTATTAGGTATAGCGTATATGTGTACATATTGTGGGGGCAGCACCCTTAATGAAGGGACAGACCCAAGTGGGCATCGATATGATCCCGCCCACTATTAACGTTTTTAGGTATCCATTATGCTTATCATTATTGCTGCTGATTTGGCTCCATGTCTGCGGGGTCTAACATGGCAGAAAGAGAGAGTCGAGACTCTGACTTCACCAATTATTTAACGGTTTAGTTTTGGATGTTTTGATCATGTTTTGACCCGGCTCCGTGGCAACCTTACGTATGAATTTTGAATCTTTCTGTTTGTATGATCAATGAATTTCGCGACTTAGGCCATAGGGCAGGTACAGGGGACTTACCCCGGGGATTCCAGCGGTCCCTCTCGGTTTTTGGGTATGAAATCCCACCTTTAAAGCGATATTGTTGATTTTAAAACATTCAACCTGTACTCGGGCCACTGATAGGCTAAAACCTACACCAACAAGTATATGGGATTCAGTTATAGTATATCGAGAGTCGTATCACAAGGACCGAAGAAGTATCGATTATAATTTCGAGCTAGTTCGACCAAGATCAGAATAAACAAGTAGAATTGAGTGTGTTTTTGTATAAAGTAACCAGGAAAACCGATTAAGTGTTGAGAAATATATATAGGGAAGGTGTTCTAGGATTAAGGATTTACCAACAATGCATCATCAATAGGCATAAAATATTTTCTTACTCGAGTGATTCCGAAATCAGATTGTGGAGGTAGGTTATCTAAGGTAATCACGCGTCCCATTTCGGGTTTAGCGCAAATGTGCCTAAATCGGTTAGCAATTCACCTTTCGGGCTCAAGCAACCGATTCAGGCCCTTTAAGTTCGTAGTGTTTTAGGCAATAATCATACTAACATCGCCTTTCGGGTCCGAATAATATCAAAATTGCCCAAAACATCTATGATAAACTAAGAATCCTCAAGAAGTTTAGTTTCACTTTCAATCAATAAACTTCGGGTTTAATCGTGTAGTTCCGATGGATCCTAATCGCCTTTCGGTCTCAAATCACCATAATTTAGGTTTCTCGTCTCTCGATTTCAAACCCTAAACCAGATCTAATCGACTCGCATCAATCAGAATAAGCACAACATGATTAAACCACAATCTAATTCAGGAATCATTCGAGAGATACTAAGAACAAGCCTATTTCCACATCGTCGGGACAATCCTAACCCTAGAACAAGAAATCTAGCTACTCATGGAAAAGTACATGCTTGATTCAATCAAATTCGGCAAGATAAACATAGAATAATAGAGATGGAAACGGAATTTACCGGAATTTGATAAATCCAACAAGATTTCTTCTCCAAAATCTCTCTAGTCTCTAAAGTTTTCAAAAGCTCTACTACTATCTCCCCCAAGTTCGGCTCCAGCCCCTGGTCACGTAACTCCTCCCTTTTGTTTTAAATTAATCCCAACAAATAAAAGAAAAAACGAAAGCTGAAAGGTCTGGGCGTAAGCGGGCACTATCACGACTCGTGAAGAGTCTGTCACGGGTCGTGACAGCCTGCAGTAGGCCACAAAACACACGGGTTCACTTGTCACGACTCGTGAAGACCTCCCACGAGTCGTGACAGCTTGCTGTAGCTGAAAATTGCACAAACTCCTTGGTCCTGCGAGTTGTGCTACACCACCTTGAGCTCCTTTGTGTGTTCTGATGGATATGCTTGCTCCATAAACCGTCTCTTTTGCTTGTCTTTCAATCCCCTTCCATTAGATGCATGCAATTTAGCCCAAATCACCGACCCAAACCTACAAAACACGAAAAAGCTTGTGTTGATCTCTGAATCATAAATAATACAGAAACCACACAAAAAGACAATAAAACTACTCTAAAATGATGCATGAAACTAACCTAAATGTACATGAATAATTTATAAAACTAGATGCTATCAAAATACCCCATACTTAAACATTGCTTGTCCCCAAGCAAAATTTAGTATTCAAAATCTCAAGTGCAAGACATGTTCATCAATCTCAGCTCATCCGATGCCAGGAAATACAAATTTTTGCTCAATTCACATAAACGCATGCCATCCTTGCTAAGTCATCATCATTGATCGAGAAAAATGCAATCATCAACCCCTAAACCTCACATGGAATATCTTTGGTGAATCACTCACTCAAATGTGTTTAGAGGGATCAATTTCGCTCGGTCTCACGATGATACTAATCAATCAAAAACTTGCATAGCGTTCTAGATATTGACCACCCACACATGTATATGACTAAAATCAAGAGGTCTTTATACGATTGTAATGGGGCCATGGTAAGACATAGAGGGAAAGGCGGTATTTTTGGAATTGTGTTGCTAAAATCCGGGACTTAGACCATCTAAACTCATGCACCATTTTCATATGAGAACACTCCACCTCCTATCTTACATTGACACACCAAAACATAAACAATGAAGCTCACTCTTGGCCCTTCTCTCTTTATTGTGCTACCCTTGCATTCTTTTGTTGCACATTAGTGATGAACTAGCCTTTTCATTTCAAACTTCTTTCATTTTTCTTTAGAAACTCTCTTCTTCTTGATTTTTTTTTGAAGCCCATTCCATCACTCTCATCAACTAGTACACATCAATACAAGACAACTCTTCCATTTCTTATCCATACAAAACATTCAATTTTCAACAACCATTATACTCCACAAACCATCACTACTCGTGGTCCGAACTCCCGGATGGGTAATAGGCTTAATAATAAGGCTCGGGATATTTTGAGGAGCTGCAAAAATAGTCAATTAAAGGCTCAATGGGCTATCAAGAAGAGGATTAATATAGGACAAGGATAAAGAAGGCAAAATCGGCTCAAAAACAAATATCATGCCTCTATCACATCAAAGTCATGCATATGCACAGAATTGCTTCAACCCAGATTCTAATGCAAGTTCAAGAGATTAAGCAATCATGTGAGAGACACTCAATATGGTATACGAGGACTCAAGTTATGTCCTGTTAGGCTCCTTCCATCAGGGTGTTTGCTTAGGAAGCTGAATTATGCATGATTCTCCTCAATGACTCCTATGCTAGGCAATTCATCCATACAAACTGAGCATAACACATAAATCAAGAGCAACATTGAGCTTCCTAGATCATCAACATATCATTGTGAATTCTTTAAAAGCATGGGGATTTATCATACACACTAGCCATACATAAATGGAACAAATAAAAGAAGAGAAAAAAAGACTGAGAATATAAAATAAAAATAAAAATAAAAATGCAAGTAGAAATGCAATGAAGACTATATATACAATGCAAATGCAAGTACACCCCACCCCGTACTTAATTCCTACATTGTCCTCAATGTAGAAATAAACAAGAGTAAGGGAGAGACTCACAAATGCCTATGTAGGTGGTGGTGGGAAGGGGGCATCATGGTCATATAGATGGCCCGTCACATGGTAGTAAATCTGTTTCTGAAGGTGATCTTGAAAATCCAATCATCGAAAGACCTCAGAAAACTGGTCATTGACGTGAGTACGTAAATCCTTCATATCCTGACGGAGGGAAAAGATCCGCTCATCCAGAGAAACTCCACCATGCTCATGATGACTTGAATCACCCATGAGACCATCTTCAGGCACACCGCCAGACATCTCGTCATCCTCTTTCTCATTATCTGTACGCGGAGTGGGACTTCCGACCCAAGACTCATACCAATCAACTCGGTTTCCTATGCTGATAGGGCCATCACGAAATGGCTTGAACCTCCCTATCTGATTGATCTTTGAAGTATAAGAATCCCCATCCCCCTAAATAATTCCTGAACTCTTCAGATGAGCTAAATACACATACTGAGGGGGGATGGAAGAGTACTTGGAGAGGTCAATATCGCACGAATCTGCAAGTCTGGCAATAAGTCCCCCTATGTGGACTAGTCCTTTGGGAGTGACGGCAAGAGCGACTAACTTAGAAGCGACCTCAGCAGCCAAATTGATGGGGCGTTTGTGGACCATGCACCAAAGGCAAATAAGCTCACCTTGTCGTAATTTGGTGCACTCACTTCGCGCGTATATTGTGTTCCTAAGAAGACGTTGGATGATGCGGAAAGCCGGGTGGACAATGTCGACACTCGAAGATGCAGTCGTGCTGTAATTAGTGCGGTCGGTGAGTTGAAGCCAAAAGCGCTTGAGGTCCTTGATCGTGACCTTATGATCGTCACAATTCTCTGGGAATGAGAGGAATCCATTCAGGTCCTTCAAACCGATATCAAAATCCTTGTTTCCAAGTCGGAATGACATGGTGACCTTACTATCCCACACACTTTTCTTTTCCACCTTAAATGTGCTAAGCAATTCAGAAGTCAATGCCGGGTAAGAGGGGTATTGCATGCTCAGCAACGTTTCTGCCCCGATAGTCGCCAAGAGGCGTGGAATCTCATCGTGAAGTCCCAAAGCTTGCATAGAAGTATCATGGTACCAACATGTGCCCACGTGCGTCCTCTTCATATGCTCCTCGTATTTCTCCTTTTGATCGACATTAGCAAATTTCACAACATCGATAGCCTTTGATGAAGAAGAAGCAACCGACTTCCGCTTTCTTGACCCACCCGCCATATCACACACACGAAATTAAACCAAACACCAAAAACACAAGCCAAACCAAACACGCCCAATGTAAGTTCACAAGTAAAGGAGGTGAATCAATAGCAATGTTTCCATGTAATGATGCAAAAACGCACCCCATACTTGTCAGTTAACCTTAACCTCAATTTGCAATGTAGGCACCTAACTCACCAAATAACCAAAATTATCCCATTAACAAGCTAGGTCAATCCCCATGCTCAACTTGAATGGTCCCAAATCAAGCATGACATTAAACAACCAAAAATTCCCAATTCATCTCAAACAAATAGTTCCCCCAAAGTAACAATTCAATCACAAAATCCCCAAACACTTCCTCCTAAACCCTAAGTATTCACAATTTGCATGATTCTCACAAATTAGCATCACAAATTGAAGGAATAACAAGGTTAGAGTAGGAGGATACCTTGGAAAGCCAGAGATTTCGAAGAAATTAAGAACAAAAATGAAGATTTGGGGTATATGGGTAGCACTAGAGAGTTGCGCAAAGGGCAGCGCTCAGGCGCGGACATGGTGGCGCAAGGGCGGGGCTGAACCGCTGGGTGCAGGAGGGCGCAGGTGCGGAGACGCTGGCTGTGGCGCAAGGACGGGGCTACTGGGCACGGGTGGTGGTGCAGGAGGGCGCAGGCGCGGAGAGCTCGGGCGCGGAGAGAAGCAGATGGGTGCCCTTTGTTTTGAAACGCAGCAGATGCGTTTCTTCCTTTTTTATTATAGATGCAGGCAGATGCGTTTTTTTTGGAAACGAAAAGGAAGGAAAAAAAAAAAAAAAAAATAAATAAATAAATAAATAAATAAATAAATAAGCATACAAAACAAGTGGCCAAGACTCGTGAGACTTCACCACGACTCGTGAGAGTCATCAGTAGGTTGAGCTGAGATCAAGGCTGGTCCCCGCGACTCGTGAGACTTCACTGCGACTCGTGAGATTTCTCAACAAAACTGAGCTAAGGTCTAGGCTCAACACCGCGACTCAATCGACCTGTTTTGGACAAAGAAACAAAATAAAGGAAAAAAATTACCTACTACCTACCTCAGGTTGCCTCCCGAGAAGCGCTGGTTTAAGGTCTGAAGCCAACCTTCCATCACCTTCAAGTGCTTGGATCAAGACGATCGACGGAAATGACCCTCTAGATCAAATGTCCGGCGAAATACTTCTTCAACCTTTGACCATTTACCTTGAACTCACCGGTCTTTTCACTCCACACATCAACAGCACCATGATGATACACTTTCTTCACCTGGAAAGGACCACTCCATCTCGACTTCAACTTGCCTGGAAATAACCTTAACCTCGAGTTGAAAAGCAAGACAAGATCGCCCTCTTGAAGCTCCTTAAGTAAGATATGTTTGTCATGCCATTTTTTAGTTCTCTTCTTATAAATCTTGGCGTTTTCAAAGGCTCCAAATGCAGCTCCTCAAGCTCTTGCAACTGTAACTGTCGCTTTTCTCCCGCTAACTTCATATCCAGATTTAGTGTCTTAATTGCCCAATAAGCCTTATGCTCTAACTCAACGGGGAGATGACAAGATTTTTCGTACACCAGCTTGTATGGAGTATTACCAATCGGAGTCTTAAAAGCAGTCCTGTAAGCCCACAAAGCATCATCTAACTTGGTCGCCCAATCTTTCCGAGAGCGAGACACAGTTTTCTCCAAGATGCTTTTTATCTCCTGGTTGGAGACCTCTACCTTCCCACTCGTTTGAGGATGGTAGGGGGTTGCAATACGGTGATGAACCCCATACTTCTTCAACAAAGCCTCAAAATTCCTCTCAATGAAATGGGAACCGCCATCACTAATCAGAAATCGAGGAACTCCAAACCTCGAGAAGATCACATTCTTGATGAACTTTGTGACCGCCTTAGCATCATTCGTGGAGGTTGACACAGCTTCAACCCATTTCGACACATAATCCACCGCCACAAGTATATACTTGTATGGCCCAGAAGATGGAAAAGGCCCCATAAAATCGATTCCCCACAAATCAAACAACTCAACCTCTAAAATGCTATTCAGTGGCATCTCATTTCTCCTTGAGATATTCCCTGTCCTTTGACACTCATCACAAGAAACAACAAATTCTCTAACATCTTTGAACATAGTAGGCCAATAGAAACCAGATTGAAATACCTTGGCCACAGTCTTAGAGGTGCTAGCATGACCTCCAACTGGTAGAGAGTGACAATGCTTGATGACACTAAGGACTTCTTCCCTTGGAATGCATCTCCTGAAAAGCCCATCGGAGCACCTTTTAAAGAGGTATGTGTAACGGCCCAAATATAAATATTCGGGTTACGTTTCGAAGGATTGGATACCTTCGTTCGGATCTTGCAATTCGAGTACGGGTTGAGTTTTAAAACAAAGTTTTAATGATCAAAGAAGGGATTTCGCACCCTAAAATTCGCGATAGGCCGTCAGGTCCTCCAAACTTGTCCTACTTGCCTAAGTCACTCAAAAACGTTTTAAGTTCGAAAGCATAAGGAAGGAAACATCATAATACAAGTTGCCACGGCAGGGCCGGGTCAAAACCAAATACGAGGAAATAAGTAGCAAAAGTGTGGAGTTCAAGTTGGTATTTCTCTCCCTCTCACTGCGCCATGAGATATCCCCCGCCACATCAGCACATGATCAAGTAAGGGTACAAGTACCTGAAACTAACCACGAAGTCAAGGTCGAGCCACTCATGCGGGCCCTGAAGACCTCGCTGAGGACATATAATATGCCTATACCTAAATAAAGGATGCTCTAATGCAGTGCGGAATATTAAACACTCAAGCATGCTAACAGTTATATATATATATATATATATATATATATATATATATATATATATATATATATATATATATATATATATGCAGAAAGCGATTAAATGGGATCCCGCACAGAATGCCAAGTGGCATGTCCCTCTCCTACTCCCGCACCCATGCTCGTTAGTTCAGGAACCGACCGCGTTTTATACTCCCGCACCCATGCTCGTTAGTGCGGGAACCGGTCGCGTTCAATATCATAACATCATCAATTATATCAATATTCATGCTCGTCAATTTAACCGTCTGACTCGATGAGGACTAAGCCCGGTAGGACTGGACCGTCCTATGACCCTAGCAAATGACTCTAGGACTCACAATTTAACGGTCGTTCTACCATACGCAAAGAGAATGCGGATGCTCGATTAATTGTGCAACCTAAGCATGATACTACATGATTATGCAGGATGCAACACCTATACACTATATGACACATCAGGCATGAGGTTCTAACTTGAGTAAGCCCCGGAGGACTTACCTGGAGTACCAAATCCGCAAAACAATAAACCAGCAGTATAAGCAAGCCAGAGACGTCACAGATCACCTAGCAATTTAATAAGCAATAGTTATAAGTTTACAGCACAATGGGACCCATTTACCGCTGCACAGAAACCAAGTAAAATTAAAAGAACTCATTATCATTTCTCATCTATCTCATCGTCATATTCCATATCAACATCATCCTCTCAATTCATTACGACTTTCCTCAACTCATCTCAGATCAATTCATCTTATCTCATCCTATATCATATCGCATCTCGTCTCAAAATATCATAACTCAGATATCAGTTCACTTCATGCTTCATAATCAATATATAACACATCATAACATTATCACATATCATAAGTTATACTTAAAAATCACATCGATATCATAACATCATGCTTTTCGAAATTTACACACGTACAAGTTATCAAGCCACTCAACGAGTTAATAAGGTAAGCAAGTCCTTAAGTTTCTCAAAATCTCTTAAATCTCAAGTTAGGTCAATTCCCATACGAATATACATACGATGTTGAAACCAACTCATATTCATATCCTAACTCACATAATTTAACAAGTAAAGTTCATAATCAATTCATCAAGTCAACTCAAGTAAATTAGTTCCAAAGTCTCTCAAATCATTAAATCTCAAGGAAGTCAATTCCATATTCAATCAATTCTTTCAAAAATCGTATCTAGCCAATCCCATTTATAATCATTAAACTTTTGACCAATTCATAAAATCATACAATTAAAATAATCCAGCATAACTTACTTCATTTTAAAATCATCATCTTAAGGTTTGATAAATCCCCAACTCCAAGAAACATTTCAAAGACATTTTAGAAGGCTTCAAAATAACTTTTTAAGTAATTAATCAAGAGATATTTAAATCAATTAAATCACTAAATCATTTCATTTTCTAATAACCACATTTATAAATTTAACATTAATATATATATATATCACTTTAACACATTTTAAAATCACTCTATAACATCATAATATTTCCCAAATAATCTATCTACAATCATTCATAATATATATATATATTATTTAATTTCCCAGAATTTTTAATTATCTCAAAATCTCACAATTATATAATAATAATAATAATAATAATAATAATAATAATAATAATTAAATACTAACCATACCATATAACATAACATAATTAAACAACAACTCTTAAAATAAAACAACCAACCCAAAAGGCCCAATCTCTAACCCGTTACCAAATCCGGACCCGAGCCCAGCCCCAGGCCCAAACCCGTTCAGCTTTTAAATGAACCAAAAAGAGGTAAACCGGACCAGACAAAATAAGAAAAGAAAGAGGTGGACCGGGTCTGGCTGAACCCGTCTCCCTCCCATAGCACAGCCCCTGTTCGATCGAAAACAGAGGATAAAAGGAAGAAGAAGATCAGCCTCACCGGACCTCTATTCGACCCGACACCGACTCCCAGCTAACCAACATATCCTCCCGATCCTAACCCACACACAAAGGTTCAAACACAGTAAGGAAATGAGGAAGGAAAAGAGGATTCACTGAGCGATTTCGAGGAACGCCGTCGGGGCTTCGATTTCGGATTTCAAGCTCGACGATAAGGAAGGAGCTTGTTGTGGCCTATGACGGAGTAGAAGTAAGTAAAGGCATAGTCTGAGGGTGTTTCGAAGCAAAGAAAAGAGGATCGAGGGGGTTTACCAAATGTGAACGAAACAGGGCAATGGAGGACGAGGAGCGGCGCTCTGCGTGAGGGGCGGCTCCGGCGACCTTTTGTGCAGCTCCTGGAGCTCCTTGATGGTCGACGTCGAGGGAGGATCAGTTGGGGTGAGGTGCAGCTCCAAAATGGTGGCTCGGTTTCTTCAACGATGAACATGACATGGGAGCTTGGTCTGGCGAAGTGGTGGGGCAGCTGGCGACGCCAAGACGGCGAAGAGTAGCTGGTGGTTTCTAGGATGCGGATCGGCGGGGGGAGTGGTGGTGGCGGCTGGTGTGAGTGCTTCGAACACAAATGGAAAGGAGGGTGCTTGAGTTTGTTTGGAGGGGAGAAAGAGGATGGAAGGGAGAGTTGGAGGGGGGATGTGTTTTAAATTTATTTTTTTGCTTAGTGAAGTAGGGAGGGATGGGTTTGACAGGTAAAATAGGGGTAGGAGGGGCTGGTTTACAGCTAGTACATAGGGGAAGGGGAAGGTTAGGGGTGTTGTAGGGGGTTAGGTGGCTTGAAGGTATTAGTTTAGGAGAAAGTCAAATCATATACCCGAGACAAATCATGAAACCCGTTTTCCGACCTTAACCCGGCGTGATTAAAATAAATTTAAAATAAACCTTCGAATCCAAAATAAATAAGGAAATATTTTCAAGTCTAAGTATGTTAAAGCACAATAAATTTATTTTTAAATTTAATTAACAAGTTTTATGCCGGAATTTACTTTGAAATAATAAAATAAAATAATGTCGCTTGCTCGAGGATGGATATTTTCAGAACTTTTCGGAAATATTCCAATTTAAATAAATTTTAAATCGAAAATAAAATATGTAATTGTAAAAATAATATTTAACATCTCGGTCTTTACAGTATGGCTCGCTCCAATAATAGTGCACAACATCCTTCAAGAATTTCTTCCTTTGCTGAAATGAAAGATCACCAGGCAATTCATTACATGCAATGTAATTCACAAAATCAACATACCATGGTACCTCAAAAGTGGTGCTCAAGATCTCAGTGGCGAAATCAAGCAAATGCTCATCTGGAAAAGACTCATTGATGGGAAGCTCAGATAAAGTGTACATTAGCTGTCAGGCAGTAACCTAGACAAGTGATCAGCAACCAGATTCTCCGCGTCGTTCTTATCCTTAATCTCCAAATCAAACTCTTGAAGAAGAAGGATCCACCTAATTAGACGCAGCTTTGCATCTTTCTTTTGCAGCAAGTATCGGATCGCAGCATGATCCGTATACACAATCACTTTAGCACTCACCAAATAAGACCGAAACTTCTCAAAAGCAAAGACTATAGCAAGCAATTCCTTCTCTGTTGTGGTATAATTTCTCTAAGCTTCATCCAAAGTCCTACTGGCATAGTAGATGGCATGGAGCTTGTTATCCTTCTTTTGACCCAGCACGGCTCCAACTGCATAGTCGCTGGCGTCACACATTATCTCGAAGGGGAGATCCTAATCAAGAGACTGCATAATAGGAGCTGAGATCAATGCCTCCTTCAACTTGCAAAAGGACTCATGGCACTCCGGAGAAAAATCAAAAGTGACATCTTTCATTAGCAAGTTAGAAAGAGGCTTAGCAATTTTGGAAAAATCCTTTATGAACCCTAACGTAAAAGCCAGCATGGCCTATAAAACTCCTAACGCCCTTAACCGAGGTAGGAGGTGGTAATTTCTCAATCAGATCTATCTTAGCTCGATCCACCTCAATACCACGGTTAGAAACTAAATGACCAAGGACAATACCTTCTCTTACTATAAAATGACATTTCTCCCAGTTCAAGACAAGGTTCACTTCTTCGCAACGCTGCAAGACTCGAGACAAGTTAGACAAGCAAGCATCAAAAGATGAACCGTATACAGAGAAGTCATCCATCAACACTTCCATAATGTCCTCAATGAAATCAAAAAATATCGCCATCATACAACGCTGAAAAGTAGCAGGGGCATTACACAAACCGAAGGGCATTCTCCTATATGCAAAGGTACAGTAAGGGCAAGTGAAAGTAGTCTTTTTCTGATCATCCGAATGGATAGGAATCTGGAAGAATCCACTATATCCATCCAAATAACAGTAATAAGAGTGCTTAGCTAGCCTCTCAAGCATCTGATCTATGAAGGGAAGGGGAAAATGATCTTTTCGAGTGGAGGCATTTAATTTTCTATAATCTATACACATTCTCCAACCTGTAACAGTTCTAGTGGGGATAAACTCATTCCTATCATTCATGACAATAGTCATTCCTCCTTTCTTAGGAACCATATGAACGGGACTCACCCATTTGCTATCAGAAATAGGAAAAATAATACCAGCATCTAACAGTTTAAGCACTGCCTTTTTAACAACTTCTTTCATGTTAGGGTTAAGCCTTCTTTGATGCTCTCAGGTGGGTTTATGATCATCCTCCATCAAAATCCTATGCATGCATGGAGGGGATACCCTTTCAAATCATCAATGGTGTAGCCTAAAGCCTTCTTATGCAGTCTAAGCTCATGCAACAGCTTTTCAGTTTCATCTAGACTTAGGCTAGCACTCAAAATAATGGGATAAGTGGAATTAGGACCCAAGAATTCATACCTCAAAGTAGAAGGAAGTGGCTTCAACTCCATCTTAGGTGCACGTCCCAAGTCTTCATCATCTCTTTGCAAAACCTCAAAAACAGCTTCGGGGTCTTCTACAGCAGCTTCCAAATCCTGAACTACTTCAGCAAGTAGCTCATCATCACCAGCATCAGTTACACTCTCCATAAGACATATCTCTAAAGGGTCTCGCTCGATCACCTCTGTCATGACATCTTGAGCTCCTTCATCTATTACATCAATCCGACGACATTCATCCTCAAAAACAGGGGCTTTTAAAGATTTAGGGAGGTTAAACACAATTTTCTCATCCCCTATTTCAAAGGAAAAAGTCCCTTTCCGGACATCAATCACAGCACCTGCAGTGGCCAAAAAGGGTCTTCCAAGAATAACAGGACAACGAATGTCAGCGTCTATATCTAAAACAACAAAATCAACAGGTACAAAAAACTTACCCACCTTTATAGAAACATCCTCCAAGATACCAGCGGGGTGGGCTATGGACCTGTTCGCCATAATAAGCTGCATCCTAGCAGGTCTAAGCTCTCCTAAGTCTAGCTTTTTACAAATAGAGAGAGGGAGCAAGCTAGTACTAACTCCTAGATCACACAGAGCTTTATAATCAGGACCATGACCAAAGAAAATAGGGACAACAAAACTACCTGGGTCCTCTAGCTTAGGTGGCAGATTGTTTTGGATCAAGGCACTGCACTCCTCATTAAGAAACACCATCTGACACTCATCTAGCTTCCTCTTGTTAGAGAGGATCTCCTTCAAAAACTTCACATAAGAGGGCATTTGGGACAAAGCATCGGTGAAGGGGATGTTGATGTAGAGCTTCTTCAACACCTCCAAGAACTTTCCGTATTGCTTCTCGATCTGAGCTTGAGCCTTCCTTTGTGGAAATTGAAGTGGTGGCTTGTAAGGAGGAGGTGGAACATATGGTGGCTTTATCACTGATTCAGCAGCTTCCTCTCCTTTCTTAGCACTCTCTTGAGCTCCAGTTGGCTCGGAAGGCATCGGATCATCTAATTGCTTACCACTCCTTAGGTACACAGCAGAAATATGTCCCTTGGGGTTATCTTTCGTTTTCCCTGGAAACTGACCAGTAGGCGTAGCGGTGTTGTTGGTCTGCTGAGCCACTTGCGTCTCAAGCATTTTGTGCCCCCTAGTGAGATTTTGCACTTCTCCAGCTAGACTCTTAACGGTTCCCATGAGCTGCTCCATCATTATCTCCATCTTGTCCTTCTGTGGTGGGACTTTTGGTGGGAAACCAGGAGGCGGTCCTTCTGCAGCTTGCTTGTTGGCATAGGAGAAACCGGGGTGGTCCCTCGCTCGAGGGTTGTAGTTGTTAAAGTTTCAGTTATACCCTTGACCCCTATTGTAGTTGTTGCCCATGTAGCCAACTTCCTCCTCTTGACTTTCATCACCTTGGGAGGCGTAGATCTTGCAAGCCGAAATAGTGTGATCTTGGGAACCACAAAACTGGCATGGCACCGGTCTAGAGCCCGCAACACTCACCTCCTTGGTAGACAAGGATTTCTCCATAACTGAGGCTAGACATTTAATTTCAGCAGCCAATGAGTCATATCTAGCATCCTTATAAGTTTCGGCATCCATCTCATAGATCCTTGCACCCCTTTTTGCATTAGAGAGTGCCCTGGGTTGCGAGTATTTCCCACATCTCTTAGCCGTCTTCTCGATGAACGCCTACGCGTCCTCAGCTCCCATTTCCAAAAATTCTCCTCCAGACGACGAGTCAATAAGCACTCTAGTGTTGTCACTGACAACTTTGTAGAAAATCTCCAACAGATTCAACTTCGGTATCCCATGGTGAGGACACTCAAACAACAAGTCTTTCAATCTCTCCCATGACTCATGGATGTTCTCCCCATCACCAACCATGAAAGAATTTATCTTCCGCCTCATCTCAACAGTCTTGGCTGGCGGAATGAACTGATTCAGGAACTTAGATGCCAATTCCTCCCAAGTGGTGACAGTGTCAGCAGCGATAGAGTTGTACCAGTGTCTAACTTTCCCTGCTAGTGAGAAGGAGAATGATCGCAATAACAATTCTTCAGGAGTGACACCTTGAACCCTCTCTGTGTCCATCAATTCTTTGAAGGTCGAAATGTGTTGATGGGGACTCTCAGCAGGAAGCCCATTGAACATATTCTACCTTATCATATTCAACAATGCAGGCTTCATCTCAAAATTAGCGGGTGTTAAAGCAGGAAGAACAACACCTGGTTGTCGGCCCTTGCGGTTTGCCGAGCTGTAACTATTGATTAGCTAGTTGTTGTCGAAGGTCAGCATTTTCTTGATCTCTTTGAGCCATTTGCCGCTCAAGTTCTTCCAATCTGGCCATAGCGTCAGCCATCGTTTCCGCTCTAGCAGCTTGCTGTTCAGCTCTTCTTTGGTGGAAAGTGCGTTCAGGTTCAGGATCAAAAGGCACTAGATCACTAGATTTCTTTTTTCAAATTCAAAGCACAACCTGAGGCCAACAACAAAAAAGAAAAACAAATCAAAGTAACAAAAAGAACTTAGAGAACTAGTCTTCAAAAGACGATCAATACTAGCACCGGTCCCCGGCAACGGCGCCAAAAACTTGATAGGCTAAAACCTACACCCACGCGTCCCCTTTCGGGTTTAGCGCAAATGTGCCTAAATCAGTTAGCAATTCACCTTTCGGGCTCAAGCAACTGATTCAGGCCCTTTAAGTTCATAGTGTTTTAGGCAATAATCACACTAACATCGCCTTTTGGGTCTGAATAATACAAAATTGCCGAAAACATCTATGATAACCTAATAATCCTCAAGAAGTTTAGTTTCACTTTCGATCAATAAACTTTGGGTTTAATCGTGTAGTTCCGATGGATCCTAATCGCCTTTCGGTCTCAAATCACCATCTAAATTCCAATTTAGGTTTCTCGTCTCTCGATTTCAAACCCTCAACCGGATCTAATCGACTCGCATCAATCAGAATAAGCACAACATGATTAAACCACAATCTAATTCAGGAATCATTCGAGAGATACTAAGAACAAGCCTATTTCCACATCGTCGGGACAATCCCAACCCTAGAACAAGAAATCTAGCTACTCATGGAAAAGTACATGCTTGATTCAATCAAATTCGGTAAGATGAACATAGAATAATAGAGATGGAAACGGAATTTACCGGAATTTGATAAATCGAACAAGATTTCTTCTCCAAAATCTCTCTAGTCTCTAAAGTTTTCAAAAGCTCTACTACTATCTCCCCCAAGTTCGGCTCCAGCCCCTAGTCACGTAACTCCTCCCTTTTGTTTTAAATTAATCCCAACAAATAAAAGAAAAACCGAAAGCTGAAAGGTCTGGGCGTAAGCGGGCACTGTCACAACTCATGAAGAGTCTGTCACGGGTTGTGACAGCCTGCAGTAAGCCACAAAACACATGGGTTCACTTGTCACGACTTGAGAAGACCTCCCACGAGTCGTGACAGCTTGCTGTAGCTAAAAATTGCACAAACTCCATGGTCCCGCGAGTTGTGCTACACCACCTTGAGCTCCTTTGAGTGTTCCGCTGGATATGATGCTTCATGAACCGTCTCTTTTGCTTGTCTTTCAATCCTCTTCCATTAGATGCATGCAATTTAGCCCAAATCACCGACCCAAACCTACAAAACACGAACAAAGCTTGTGTAGATCTCTGAATCATAAATAATACAGAAAAACCACACAAAAAGACAATAAAACTACTCTAAAATGATGCATGAAACTAACCTAAATGTACATGAATAATGTATAAAACTAGATGCTATCAAAATACCCCATACTTAAACATTGCTTGTCCCCAAGCAAAATTCAGTATTCAAAATCACAAGTGCAAGACATGTTCATCAATCTCAGCTCATCTGATGCCAGGTAATACAAATTTTTGCTCAATTCAGATAAACGCATGCCATCCTTGCTAAGTCATCATCATTGATCGAGAAAAATGCAATCATCAACCCCTAAACCTCACATGGAATATCTTTAGTGAATCACTCACTCAAATGTGTTTAGAGGGATCAATTTCGCTCAGTCTCACGATGATACTAATCAACCAAAAACTTGCATAGCGTTCTAGATATCCACCACCCACACATGTATATGACTAAAATCAAGAGGTCTTTATATGGTTGTAATGGGGCCATGGTAAGACATAGAGGGAAAGGCGGTATTTTTGGAATTGTAGTGCTAAAATCCGGGACTTAGACCATCTAAACTCATGCACCATTTTCATATGAGAACACTCCACCTCCTATCTTACATTGACACACAAAACATAAACAATGAAGCTCACTCTTGGCCCTTCTCTCTTTATTGTGCTACCCTTGCATTCTTTTGTTGCACATTAGTGATGAACTAGCCTTTTCATTTCAAACTTCTTTCATTTTTCTTTAGAAACTCTCTTCTTCTTGATTTTTTTTTGAAACCCATTCCATCACTCTCATCAACTAGTACACATCAATACAAGACAACTCTTCCATTTCTTATCCATACAAAACATTCAATTTTCAACAACCATTATACTCCACAAACCATCACTACTCATGGTCCTAACTCCCGGATGGGTAATAGGCTAAATAATAAGGCTCAGGATATTTTGAGGAGCTACAAAAATAGGCAATTAAAGGCTCAATGGGCTGTCAATCAGAGGATTAATATAGGACAAGGATAATGAAGGCAAAATTGGCTCAGAAACAAATATCATGCCTCTATCACATCAAAGTCATGCATATGCACAGAATAGCTTCAACCCAGATTCTAATGCAAGTTCAAGAGATTAAGCAATCATGTGAGAGACACTCAATATGGTATATGAGGACTCAAGTTATGTCCTTTTAGGCTCCTTCCATCAGGGTGTTTAATTAGGAAGCTGAATTATGCATGATTCTCCTCAATGAATCTCATGCTAGGCAATCATCCATACAAACTGAGCATAACACATAAATCAAGAGCAACATTGAGCTTCCTAGATCATCAACATATCATTGTGAATTCTTTAAAAGCATGGGGATTTATCACACACACTAGCCAGACATAGATGGAACAAATAAAAGAAGAGAAAAAAGATTGAGAATATAAAATAAAAATAAAAAATAAAAATGCAAGTGGAAATACAATGAAAATGCAAATGCAATGAAGACTATATATACAATGCAAATGCAAGTACACCCCGGCAACAGCGCCAAAAAACAAAAAGAAAAATAACTTAGAGAACTAGTCGTCAAAAGACGATCAATACTAGCACCGGTCCCCGGCAACGGCGCCAAAAACTTGATAGGCTAAAACCTACACCCACAAGTGTATGGGGTTCAGTTGTAGTATATCAAGAGTCGTATCACAAGGACCGGAGGAGTATCGATTGTAATTTCGAGGTAGTTCGACCAAGTTTAGAAAAACAAGCAGAATTGAGTGTGTTTTTGTATAAAGTAACCAGGAAAACCGATTAAGTGTTGAGAAATATATATAGGGAAGGTATTCTAGGATTAAGGATTTACCAACAATGCATCATCAACAGGCATAAAATATTTTCTTAATCGAGTGATTCCGAAATCAGATTGTGGAGGTAGGTTATCTAAGGTAATCACGCGTCCCCTTTCGCATTCAGGTTGTGCTTTCGATCAATAAACTTCGGGTTCCGAAATCAGGTTGTGCTTTCGATCAATAAACTTCGGGTTTAATCGTGTAGTTCCGATGGATCCTAATCGCCTTTCGGTCTCAAATCACCATCTAAATTCCAATTTAGGTTTCTCGTCTCTCGATTTCAAACCCTAAACCGGATCTAATCGACTCGCATCAATCAGAATAAGAACAACATGATTAAACCACAATCTAATTTAGGAATCATTCGAGAGATACTAAGAACAAGCCTATTTCCACATCGTCGGGACAATCCCAACCCTAGAACAAGAAATCTAGCTACTCATGGAAAAGTATATGCTTGATTCAATCAAATTCGGCAAGATAAACATAGAATAATAGAGATGGAAACGGAATTTACCGGAATTTGATAAATCGAACAAGATTTCTTCTCCAAAATCTCCCTAGTCTCTAAAGTTTTCAAAAGCTCTACTACTATCTCCCCCAAGTTTGGCTCCAGCCCCTGGTCACGTAACTCCTCCCTTTTGTTTTAAATTAATTCCAACAAATAAAAGAAAAACCGAAAGCTGAAAGGTCTGGGCGTAAGCGGGCACTGTCACGACTCGTGAAGAGTCTGTCACGGGTCGTGACAGCCTGTAGTAGGCCACAAAACACACGGGTTCACTTGTCACAACTCATGAAGACCTCCCACGAGTCATGACAGCTTGTTGTAGCTGAAAATTGCACAAACTCCTTGGTCCCGCGAGTTGTGCTACACCACCTTGAGCTCCTTTGAGTGTTCCGCTTGATATGCTTGCTTTATGAACCGTCTCTTTTGCTTGTATTTCAATCCTCTTCCATTAGATGCATGCAATTTAGCCCAAATCACCGACCCAAACCTATAAAACATGAACAAAGCTTGTGTAGATTTCTGAATCATAAATAATACAGAAACCACACAAAAAGACAATAAAACTACTCTAAAATGATGCATGAAACTAACCTAAATGTACATGAATAATGTATAAAACTAGATGCTATCAGGCGCAAGATCCAACGAGGGGTTTTATCCCTCGAAACGTAATTCGGGAATCATAATTCCGAGCCATTACAAAGTTGGTATCAGAGCGAGGTTTTGCAATCCGAGTATGATAGGTTGAAGTTGTCTTGAAAATGGTCCAAGGATTTCAAATGGTTTTGAAAAACTTTTTTGAAAGAACAAAATGAATTTCATTGAACCTAACCCTAGACTAACCGGCCTTTAGGATCAAACTCGTGGGTAGAGACCCAAGCGGTAGACATCCCTTATGGATGTAGAATTCGGGGAAAGGTAGGCAAAATACTAGCTTTCTTTTACAGACGGGTTTTGAAGACTCCAAGGTGTCCGAGGGTTGGAGTAGCATGGGTTAGGAGACCGAGAGGTATTTTCCCCTTCGGTCAGTCGTCCCTCGAAGGACGGCATAGATCGTCTCTGTACTTTTATAAACTTCAAAAGAGATCATATTAAACTCGTTGGTTGCTTCCGTGTTGAGTGCTATATTGCTTAGGATAGAGAACTAATTGATATGCCTTGCCTTGAAACATGTGTTGAATGTTTGTACAAACGGGATAGTGGGAGGGAACCTTATTCTTATGAAATTGGATTCCCTATCTTGTCAGAATAGCCCTTATGTAGGTCAACCCCCCCCCCCCCCCCCCAACGACCCCGACTCCGTCATCCTTCCCACCAAAACACCTAACCATGTTAGTAAAAGTCGAAAAGTGTCCTCTATCCCCATTTTGAGTCCTATTTCATATTCCAACCATCGATATTCCTATCGAGTCTCGTATTTGAGGTCGATGTCCTCCACAGGAAATTTTGGCCGGTCTACTAACTACTTTCGAGGTTGTGTTGAATATGAGGGATTCCTGAGTAAGTTAGGAAGGGTGATTATTGAAATGAATTCCGAGTTAGTAGTGAGTTGTCTTATGGAGTCATCCCTCTCGATTCTCGTACTGGTCAACCGTGTCTTCTGGTCACAAGAGTCTAAACACGAACTCTACCATCCTCTTTCGGAAAGTAAAGTGAATAACCTCTCACCATACCATGATAAGACACACTAGAGTCCCACGGGAAATGGGGTGACGAGTTGGTTGGGATGAGTCGATGATTGCCCTTAGGGATTTTTGTTTGATTATAATGGTAGCTTCTCTAGAATTGCATGACTTGATGTGGGATTATGTAAATTCTTGACATGAACCTTGTGAACGATCATTAGAGAGAAACTACATATGGAATTATATTCATGCTTAGCTACGTTTCTTAGGTCTCGTGTTATACCTTGCTACAATTCTGTCATGATCCTATGTAGTTCCAACATGATCTACTTGGCTTGTTGCAATTGCCATGATAACGATTGATTGAGAGTATGTGTCTCATGTTATGAATGCGTGATTGTTGTTCTCCCTTCACTTAGGATCATGATAGTGTGTTTAGCTCTTTTTGGTATATATATTCCCGTAAAATGATCTCCCTAGCATGTTACTCGATGACGCCTTGATGATTATCATGCCTTCTGCAACAATAAACCCCTAGCATGCTCACCCCTTTTGACATTCGTGATGCCCCCTCCTCCTACCCTATGACATACTCTCGTGCTTGCATGAACATATGACTTGATCCCTCATATGACCACACACAACGTTATATCATGACTTCATATGCGCATGACACATGAATGCTAGATTGAACCCGTTTGGATTACCTTGATTGTATTCATGCATTGATATGTGCTACTAGTATCATGTGGGACGCATGCTCCCAAATATGGCTCATTAATTGATTATATGCCCTCTTCATAACATTTGGCCTGATCACGATGATGAACCTCTCGACATGCTTGTAATTGACCTTACCTGTGATGTATATGTCATGCTTGTGCAGTTGTTCATACACGCATTGCTTAGTAGACCCCACATACTTTGCTTAGAATAGTCCGGCGTGCCTGATTACATGGAATGATAAGTTGCTAGTTGTCTCGCATGCACGTCCGTGTAGAAATTGATTACATGTACATGTTATGAATGCATAAGTCATTTTTCCTTGAGATAGGAACATGCTAGTGTGACTTAATGTGATTGATATGCTCCATGATAAATGCATGATCGCTTGCCGCAATTATAACCTCATAGACTTCTATAAGGGCGTCGTTGTCATTCTCAAGTTAGAACCTTGTCTCTTGTCTCGTCTTTAGCCTCGGTCCGAGTTCGAGTCTGTAGGAATCCGAATTATCTGCCCTTGTCCTTTGACTCCTTTCCCTATCTCCGTTGACTTGGAATCCTGTGCGGTGGTCCTAGAATTAACATGAGGATGATTCTGATGTGTTGACATTGATGGATTGGATGATAGTAAATATTACTCGATGGCTTGGTGTTTTGATATGCAATGATGATATGGCATGTTGACATTCTGAGTTAACATTATTGCTCGAATTCTTTACCTATAAAATGTGAATCTCAATTGTTGGAATCCTGATCTGGTAATATGAAATGATAGATGATAGGCTCGGTTAGTATGTGATGATGAAGCGTTATGATGTGATATGATGTCATCCTTGTTGTGGTCATTAGCATGATGCAACTTGATTATTTGACTAGATTATATCTATATGATTGAGTATAGGGGTACCTTGAGTTATATGATATGACTGACGATGTACTAATGATGTTGTAGATATAGGGTGTTAGTGCGTATGACGTAGGATATGTGTGATGACTTCATGGTTGTTCTGCTTGATTATGTGGGTTGATGACCTTGGATAGGATGATCGAAGAGCAGTGAGGTGATTTGAGCTGTAGGATTGATCGATGATAGTATGAACTAGAGATGTAGGGAGGCGATGTTAGCTTAGATGAGACAAAGTGAGTTCTAGGATTGATAGGAAATAGTGGTTAGTGGATTTCAGATGAGCTTCTAGCTAGGCCTTAGGAGAGGAGTGGGATTAGGATGGCAGGATTTTGAGCAAGAGGTGTTGGTATATGCGAGTAGCATAGGAGGGTAGTTGGATGGGGACAAGGGCATTTCGTTAGGGTAATCTTGAGAGTTGGTGTGCTATAGATAGTTATGATAGTTCTAGGTGAGGATAGGTAGGCTAGGAGTTGATCAAGCTTATAGCGAAAGTGTTGATAGACAGGTTAGTGCACTAGGAGTATATTAGGTTGTCTAAGAGCATATCGTGGATGACGTGAGGTTGATCGACTAAGTACTGCTAGGGAATCGTAGAAATCGGGAATAGGACGTAGGTGTTGTGATTAAGAAACGACCTTGGTGAGAAATGAGTTGGGAACAACTCGAGAAATCGTAACCTTAGGAGATTAGGGTGATCATATGTTAACCGGACTGGATGAGAAATGTGTAATTTAGGTTTGTTCAGGTAATGTTGAGGATACTTGACAGAATTTTGATCGAAGGGACTTGATTGGCAAATAATAGCATAAAGAAACGGAAATCGGAATTGATGTGTAGGAATTGTTGTAGCTATTGAGGTATTAGGGAACGAAAGAAGGACCTTTAAGGAAGGCCAGCAAGGTGAGAATGTCGTTGAGGTTGTTGTAGGACTAATTGCTTGAGGTTCAAGATAGGAAGGTTTTGAGTAATGAATGAGGGAGCTAGGCAAGGTAGAGGAGATTGAGAACACTAATAGTTGGATATTGTGGAAGATTCAATCTAGTTGCGATAGTTTGGGTAAACTGTGTAAGAATGATACGGAAATTCTATGGGAATGATGATTTGGTAAATAGAAGCTTAAGCGGTAATATCTCTAGGTTTGAGGAATTGTAAATTGGGCAGTTAGGAATATGTGAAAATGAGGAACTAGAGTAGGACGACTTGAGAAATCACGATTGGATAAGGTTAGTGAGGATCGGAATGGGGAATCAGTGCGATGAATAGGTAAATTGCCATGATCTTATTAGGAAATGATGGGATGCGGTTCGAGCTAGTTAGGTCGTGATAAGTTTGTTAGGCAGAATATGCCTATTAGTCATTGGGGATGGGTGTGGCTAAGAGAGGACTTAATGAATCGTGGTTAGAAGTGAGCACTAGATGGTTCTCTAGGTTAGAATTTGGCAAGAATAGGTGGTTGAGTATTTCTATCGAGGTGAGGTGCTTGTGTTATCCTGGGTTGTGTAGGCCGTTTAAGAAAATGAACCTTATGTCGAATATTGATGATATAGTATGTTGATGTTGATGAGGCTAGCAGTAGGAGTATGATTTTTAGAGGTGGGTTAGTAGTGAGAATGTTTAGTGGTGTCGGAAGTAAGATTTGAATATTTAGGTGACTTAGTTTTCCTCTTTAAGGGTTAATAGTCGGACGAGATTTGAAAGACGTAGAGGAAATGGATGAAATTGGTAGGAAACACCTAGGGTAAGGATGTACTTGATAACGAGTCTTGGTAGATGATTGAGATGTTGAGCTTGTCGAAATAGGAAATTGGACGGTTATGAATTCTGGGATGTGGGTTCTAGATGGTTAGTTGGAATGTTAGGACTTGAGCCTGAACTATTGAGGAAAGTTGATCCTTAGATGACTTGATGACCTAAGCTTGGAAATATCTAGAAATTGGTTTGGGAATTAGGCTTAGATTTGCAGATGGTTTTGAGACTATAGATTGTCTATAAGTGGGACATATTATAAGCGAGAGGCAATGGCACTTAGGACGGTTATTGGACTTGAGTTCGTAGATCTAGATAAGGTTTGATTTTGACTTGAGGGAAATGATGGATGGGTGATGGTTGTGTTCTGTATGATCGGTAGCTATATGCAGGTTCTTGATGATGTGACCAATTACTATGTGACGAATCCTACTATGTGTGATGCTATACTAGATGTGTTATGGGGTGTGATTAGTCTCGATATGACTTGGCATGCTATTGAATATGCCACATGATTGTTGTGTTATGAGATGCCCAGAATCGAAATTGTTAGAATGATAGAAGCTGAATTGGTAAAACCTGTATCTGACTTGGACCTTAGGAAGAAAATATGGGATTAGCCTTTAGAGGTGGATGATTCCACCTCCTGAGTACTGAAATTGCTTGACTACCGTCGGATTTGAAACAGTAATAAAAAGGACTAACTTGGATTTTGAAAGACCGAACGCGACCGAGAATTTCAACGATTTTGAAACCAATCTTATTCAAATCGAGGAACCCTTTTGAAACTTTTCGACCCGAGTTTACATTATAACGCCCACGAAGTGGATACAAGCATTTGATAGGGGCACTTATGAATTGCTTGCTAAGACCTAGTGGAGACGTTGTGATGCTTTTTGAGTTATAATATAACCGAGAAGTCAGAGTAAGGATGTGGTAGGGGCCCATATCACATTCTCGCTACGACCAATTGGGGATATTATGATCACGACGAAGATACTGTGAGAATCTCATAGGGGCACTTATGAGATGCTTACGGGATCAATGGAATGATCCTTGGACTCACCTATTTCAAACATCATCCCCTTGCTTTCAAATGTTTTTTTTTTGTCTCGAGGACGAGACTTGTTTTTAGAGGTGGATGATGTAAAGACCTCGGATTCTCAAATAATAACATTCGAATAAATAAATCAAAATGGGTCTAATTTGGAAATTCCGAGAAAACTCGTCCTTAACTTAACAAATCGGCTTCGAAACTTGTGAAACGGATTCCCGACCTAAAATTTAAGTTTTGACAACGATTTTGCCTTTTCACCTCGAGATTTAAACGAACTCCGGATGGCGACATCTTTTTCGATTTAAAAAAAATCAAAATTAATCGAGAGAGAGCAGGATTTTAGAAATTAATTCTCGGGAACTATCTTCGGGATTCGAATTCATGTGTTCGGGATCGAAATTTCCACTCTACCTCATCCTCACCCAAACCGAAAAATTCATCCAAGTTGGAGCCTTGTGTTGTTTGATTTCAAACATAAAGATGCATTTTCCCCCAAATGGTTAAACACTCACAATTTCTTTTTCTTCCCCTCTTACTCACACCTCCTTGAATAGGCAATGAGTCAACTTGCTTCCCTCGTGCTCTTATCCAAATCTGAGCAATTACACACCCAATTTTCCATAAATTAAAGCATCTTTGACTCATTTTATACCCATAAAAACACAAGACCCCAAACACACCCTTAACCCCCTCTCCCCTTGGACTTGCGTAAAGCTCAAGCTCCAACTTCCCCCTCCTCCATTGCTCAGCCACACTACCACCATTCTTTCACCATCTCACCACCGGGCCCCCATCACCACCTCCCCAGCCACCTCAGTCTCCTCGTCGGCCGCCACCACCGCAGCCCCCAACTCCCCTCTCGTCCTCCCCTGTTTTGCCGAAGCCCCCACAACCCCACCCACTTCTTGCTCCTCCCTCCTTCCACCTTGAGGCACCAGGAGAAGGTCACCCACACCTCCCCGGAGCCACCAGCAGCAACAGCACCGACGAGGGTCCGGAGACCAAGCCCGGGCGCAACCATCGTCCTCCTCTCCCCTGTTTCAATTTCAAATAGGTAAACACCCCTTTCTCCCTCCTCTCTCTTCTTATCACCTCCAAACAACTTAAGGGTGAATCTTTTCTCACCTTCTCGCCCTGCTAGGCCATCTCCGACGTCGTCCAAGCTCCGACGAAGCCACATCGAAGCTCCGAGCGTTCCGGCGAGACAACCCTCCCTCGGTGAGCACTCCCCTTTCTCTTCTTCCTTCTTGTCCATTCTGTGTCTATGGGTGTCGATTGGGTGGTCAAAACTCAGAAGTCGATGTCGACGAGCTTCCATGCTCTTCCTTTTCTTTTCAGTCGGTTCTAAGGGTCGGGGCGGGGGAATGATGATGATAAACAGTGACTTGAGAGGGGGGGCGGGTCTGATGAGATTTTAAAGGGGATTGGGGCTATTTTTTTTTGGGCTAGGTTTTTTGGTTTTAAAGGGGGAAAGTGGGCCTATTTTATAAAACAAAATCTGGGTTGGGGTTATGGATTAGGGCCGGAATTTTTGGGTTATAACATAAGGGTTCGGTTTGGGGTTATTAGAAATAAAGGTGGGCTCGGTTTGGCTCCAAATAAAAAGAGAGGGGTCGGTTTCATAAGTTTTATAAAATATAGGGGCTGTTTTGTAATTAAATAAAATGGTTGGTTATTTAAGGTTTTGAAAATATTATTGAAAGTGTTTTAAAGAAAATGGTATTTGAAATGTTTTATTATATTAATTGAGATTTAAAAGATATAAATAATATGTTTGAGATTGAAAAGATATAAATATTATTTTGACAATTAAAAGATATTATGTTATGATCTTATAAAATTTTGGAACTTAAAATATGTTATCGGGTTAAAACAAAAAGGGATTTGACGGATGTTTTTAAGAATCGGAATTTCTAACTAATTGACTCGAATTATGAAATGGATTGGGGACTAACTTGGGAATCCGACTTATTCGATGACTAATGAGCATGATGATATGATTGTGTGACTAATAGCATGAATATGTGATTAATAGCATGAATGTGTGATTGATAGCATGATATCGTGAGTAATATCTTATGAATGTTATACTTGATGACGAGATATATGTATGAGTATGATATGACTTAGAGTGTGGGTATAACTTATATATACATGAGATGATGATACATGATTACCAAAAATGTTATATGATACGATAATGAGTTAAAGCATGATGAAACAGTGAGATGAGGTATTGATAGGATGAGTTGAGATGATACATTGAGATGATGAGTTATGAGATATGGGATGAACAAATGATCATGAGGAAATGATAATGATGCGACATGTGATTGTATGAAACCGTGTGACATTATATGTTTTAAGTAACATTAGAAGTAGACTTATTTATATTACTTATGTATGTATCTAGGTGATACTCTATGATTGTGACTTGTTGTGTGCCGGTTTTCTATCTTGCTGCTCTGCTAGCCAGGTAACTCTCTATGGAGCTTACTCATATTGAATAGATATTATCTGCCTTATGTGCATGATATACTAGGTGCTTGCATATCATGATCAGCATGCCATGTAGTATCATGCTAGGTTGCATTAACCATTGAGCATTCTATTTCTGTATGCATATGTAAACAGAACAGTCGTTATCTGTGAAGTGACTAGAGTCTTTGGTAGGGTCATAGGACGACCCAGTCTCATCGGGTCCCGTCCTAAGTCAATCGAGTCATATGAAACTTCCTTTACTTATATTATGAGCATGATTACGACATTTGCATGTAGGCTTATATATGATTACGGGTCGGGCCTGCGGGCCGATTCAATTATGATGGAATGGAATGCATTCATGAGTTGGCCAGTCTCCGCCCTATTGGAAGGGGGTGGATGTAGGAGAGGGATATACCATTTGGTATTATGTGATAAGGCCTTATTATTATTATTATGCACTTGATTTTAGGGGCATGCTAGTGTGTTAATATTCCGCCTTGCACCTAGAAGCATGATTATTAGGTATAGCGTATATGTGTACATATTGTGGGGTCAGCACCCTTAATGAAGGGACAGACCCAAGTGGTCATCGATATGATCCCGCCCACTATTAACGTTTTTAGGTATCCATTATGCTTATCATTATTGCTGCTGATTTGGCTCCATGTCTGCGGGGTCTAACATGGCGGAAAGAGAGAGTCGAGACTCTGACTTCACCAATTATTTAACGGTTTGGTTTTGGATGTTTTGATCATGTTTTGACCCGGCTCCGCCGTGGAAACCTTATGTATGAATTTGGAATCTTTCTGGTTGTATGATCAATGAATTTCGCGACTTAGGCCATAGGGCAGGTACAGGGGACTTACCCCGGGGATTCCAGCGGTCCCTCTCGATTTTTTGGGTGTGAAATCCCACCTTTAAAGCGAACTTGTTGATTTTAAAACCTTCAACCTGTACTCGGGGCGCAAGATCCAACGAGGGGTTTTATCCCTCGAAACGTAATTCGAGAATCATAATCTCGGGCCGTTACAGTTCAATCATCGTATGTTTTCATTTACTAATATCTTCTAAACAAATATCTTTTAAAGCATTATTACTGTATTTAACTTTTTTTTATAGTGTTTTATATTGCTTCAATCATAGTATTCATTTCTATTTTGGCCACATTAAAATGATCGGCTTTCTTACTAATTTAAAGCATATTAGCTTAAATGGTAGAGTGATGTGCTAAGACACGAAGATGCGAGTTCAAATCTTGTGTAGACTATTTTCATAAATGTATCTCATATTTATTTCTTATTTTGAAATTTTCTTTTAAATAAATTTGCGACCTCAAATTATTTTAGCAACGGCAACTTGTCGTGGATAATCAAGAGAACGGGAATATAATTGGCATGGCAAGGATTTTTTTTAGCCACGACTAGAAGCCGATGCTAGAATGGGCAGTAGGGACACAGGTGAAGGAAAATCTGATATTTTTGGACTTTGAGAATGTCAAAAGGTCTAGATCTTGGTGGTTTGAATGCCTTATATACACAACGTTGAAGTATAATCACAAATGTTTCATCAATAAAAATGTCATCAATGAAGTGTTATCACATTTTATGCTCATATGTTATCAATTGTATAAAATGTTATCAATAAAAATGTCATCAACAAATAATGTTATCACAAATGATTCAGATCAATGAAGTGTAATCACAAATGTCACTAATGAATAAAAGTCATCAATAAAAGATGTCATCAATGAAGTTTAATTACATTGATGCTCCTATATCATCAATTATATACTGTAAAAATGTAATAAAAATATCATCACAAATGATTGCATCAATGAATGTAATCATAAATGTGTCGATAATGAATAAAACTAGAATCAATAAAAATATATCGATATACAATTGACTGAATTAAAAAAGTGGCATGAAATGATTTGATTAAAAAAGTAGCAACAAATAATTACATTAGAAAAGTGACATTAAAACACTAATTTTAAAAAGTAGCATCACGTTAAAGAAAAAAATGTCATTAAAAATATTATATCAAAATACTATTTTGAAAAAATGGCATTACGGTAAAACAATCTCATAAAAAAGTGGCATCAAAGGTCAACGATCAAACATTGATCATTGACTTTAATTAGGGATATATAGTCACTCACCAAATTTTTTTGCTTCAGTTTCAAATACCTAATTAGGTTTTCTCAAATTTTGAATTGAATTTTTAATAGCTACTCAGTCCAAGATTTTCAAAACTTTTTTTTATAGTCACGAATCTATTTATTTTCTCATATCCTATTAATTAATTTGCATCAGCTACTCTATTAACGGAATTATCAAACACTTTTATTAGTTTATAAACACTTTAATTTAACACACTTAAATCATCAACTACGATTAGCTATGGGAAGTTACCAAAGTGACCCTTAATCCGAATTTATCGGAACGCACTCGGAGTGGGAGCCTCGGAGGCAAATGATCTCCTCCTAATTGTCTGTACGAATTCTTTCTTTAAGAAAAAAGAAAAAGAAAAAGAAAAATCTCAGCCGGTCTCTGGTTGGAACGCGGGGGTTAGAGATTGGCAGGGCCTGCCCATTACACCGCCGGCAACAATAGACGCCGTCTGCATAGTTTACCACACTCGGTCGCCGTCCTCCTCTAGTTTCCCCCTCAGCTTTATTAGTGTCGGTGCTAAATCAATAATATATGGACTAGTATATATATATTATTAATAATAATAACAATAATAAAAAAAGGTTTTGGGCGTGGCTGGGCATCTCTTACGAGTCACGCCCTAGATTCAGTTACTCACTCTTTCTTCACTCTCCGAGAAGAAACTTCCTTCCCTTTTACCTGTCGTAATCTCCGATTCAGGGTAACGTTATCTGTTTTCTTCTTTTCCATTCTGTATTTCTTTTGATTTTGTTGATTTGACCTAGATTCAGTTCTTTCTTGATGTTCTTTCTCATTTCTTAATCTAATTTCTGGAATGCAATGATTCCGATTTATTGAATCGCACTAGTGTGATTGGAAAGGTTTTCTTGTTGTGGTTAACAATTAGAATATCTTCTCACCGATTACAGTATTCTGAATGAGGTTTCCAGATTTAGTAATGAGATCCGATTAGGTGAAATTTCTAGACGCCTTCAGAGATCGGATTTAACTTCTGATTATTGGCACTGCTGTGTGATTAGGGAAGATTATTCATCTACAGAAACGATTGTCCATCTGCGTAACGTAACTACTTGATTTCAGTTCCTATTATACTTTCCTTGGCTGTTGCTAATGAGGCAGAAATTATTGGGCAAAAAAGTACAGTTACTCCCACGTCTGATAGGATAGACTTGATGACAATCTAATTTTAGATTTCTTTTTCTTGTGCTTGTTTTGAATGGATTTGTTTAATGCTCGGGTTGAGTATTATATTCCATGAAGTCTTCTCTTTAATCCTTCTCTAATCCTTATACCAGATGTCGAATCATGTTCAGCAACCCAAAGCTGGGGAAGCAGCTGATACTCGTATCAGCTGGTACAGCGCCTTTCTACAACAGGCATCCATATATGGTGTTGCTGCTGGTTACTGCCTATCAGCATCACTGCTTTCCATAATTAACAAGTGGGCGGTGATGAAGTTTCCTTACCCTGGTGCTTTGACAGCGTTGCAGTATTTCACCAGTGCAGCTGGTGTAGTTGTTTCTCATCAGCTTGGGTTTTTAGAGCATGATCCTCTAAACCTTTTGACGATGTTGCGGTTTCTCCCTGCTGCATTCATATTCTACATTTCACTTTTCACAAACAGTGAGCTTCTTCTTCATGCTAATGTTGACACCTTTATAGTCTTCAGATCTGTAGTCCCCATGTTTGTGGCAGTAGGGGAGACTCTCTTCTTGCACCAGCCATGGCCATCCCCTAAGACTTGGCTTTCTCTTGCAACCATTTTCGGGGGAAGTGTGATTTATGTCTTGACAGATTACCAATTCACGGTGAATGCTTACATGTGGGCTCTAGCCTACCTGGTTAGCATGTCAATAGATTTTGTGTACATCAAGCATGTTGTCATGACTATTGGTTTGAACACATGGGGCCTTGTTCTCTATAACAATCTCGAGGCTCTCCTACTCTTCCCGTTGGAACTTCTTATCATGGGTGAACTGAAGAAGATAAAGCATGAAATCTCAGACGAGTCAGACTGGTATAGTTTTGGAGTAATCTTGCCTGTGGGTTTGTCATGTTTGTTTGGGCTGTCCATCTCTTTCTTTGGATTTTCTTGTCGGAAGGCTATTTCTGCGACAGGTTTTACTGTTCTTGGGATAGTAAATAAGCTTCTAACTGTCATCATAAATTTGGTTATCTGGGATAAACACTCAACATATGTGGGAACATTGGGCCTGTTGATATGCATGATTGGTGGGGTCATGTATCAGCAGTTCTCTCATAAACCAAAGGTTGACAATCAAGTGAAAACAGAAGAGATGGAAGAAGAACAACTGAAATTGTTGGAGATGCAAAGCAGCAGCGAAATCAATGACAGTGAGAAGTTGGATCTCAAGGAAGTAGATGCAGCAAAAAAATAGTATCATGTTTTGTCACAGGTAATAGTATTTTTTTTTCTGCAGCAGGTCAACTGGTGAACTCAGTAATGGAATTTCATCTTACCCTAGCAAGTTGTGCAAGAGAATTCCCAATCTCACTAGTTAGGACATTTGCTTATTCAGATTGGATCTTGATGTATTTCATCACCAGAATTCCACAAGTCATAGGTATCTCTCTACTGTATTAAATTGTAGGAAACATTCAACTTTTATTTCACATTTTCAATCTTTGTCCAATCAGTTTGTGATCTTGCATTTCAATGAAATTCATTCTTGTATGTTTCTCTTTTCCTTCTAGAGTGTATTTAGTTTTTCGGCAGAGAGATTCCAAAGTTTTTTTTTTTTTAATAATACAGTTTCTATAATTTGGGGTATATCTCCAATTCTCCATCATACTCAGTATCTTGTAATACGGGCCACTTGTATTGTAGTACTTAATTTGTTTTGCAAATTGCAAATAGCTTGTCAAAATGTTCAATATTAAAATCAGAATGATAAGTTAAAGTATTCATATTGAAGGAAAGGATGAATAGGATCTCCTTGTCCTATTCTAAATTGATCTTTGCAGCTGGTAATCAGACCCCGGCCAACCATATTATTTGTCAACCAGAGTATGACTAAGCAAACACCAACATCAATTGTTTGGAGATAAGGCCTCTTGGACCCACATGGAAGGCATCATTGTGCATTTGATTATTAATTTATATTAGTTTATGTTTTTGGGGTGAATGCTTCATGATTAGACATTTTTTTTATTATTAATAATTGCTTGAAAATGTTGTTTTCTTCCCCCACAACTCTCTGATATTGTATCTTCTGATTCACCCAACCCAACGCACAACTACAATCTACGTTTTCGCTCTCTCTCTCTCTCTCTCTTTTTTTTTTCTACTTCTTTCAAGTCCCTCTTTATCTCTCTGGCTGTTGACAAGAGAGTCAGATGATGGCAAAGAGTTCTTTCTTGCCTTTGATCACAATTCAACAATCATCCAAGGTGAACGCTATTCCTTTTTTTGGCGTGGTGAAGCTTAGAAAGGGTCAATTTCCTCTCAGGAGAACACTAGCAGCTAGTATAAAGTCTTCTTTGCGAGATCAGGTTTATTTCTCTCTCTCTTCTTCTTCTTCTTCTTCTTTTTTTAATTATATTAGCTTGAAATCATGTTTGTTTCTCCTGCTGTTTTCATTGTTACTCAAAACTAAATAATTAGGTACTATGGAGTTATTGATATTATTATATGGTAATGATCATTTTCAGATCTTCGAAGATCAATCAAATGGTATCGTTTGCTATCGAGATGCTAATGGAGAGATCGTATGTGAAGGATTGGATGAGGGACCTTGTCTTCGTCAACAATTCCCGTTAACACCCTACCGTAGGAGGTATGTGCAGATCCATGTAATAACATGAAAGGCAAAAATTATTTCATGCTTGAGGATTTGGGAATGATTTTGAATGCCAATCTGTTCCTTGTTCCTGAAAAAGAAGGAGACAATGGTCATCCTCATAGTGTCACTAGTCTAATTTGAGAACTTATTCTTCTGGGTTGATTTTTTTTTTTTAAAATCAGGGATGCAGAGATTGTTGAAATCCTTCAACAGAAATGGCTTGAAATCATTGAAAGTGGGAGTGGTGACAACAGTGCAATCACCGTGTTGAAGGACTCCAACTGCAATGGTTTTAACACGTTGTGTTGAATCTAATTTGGTAAGTTGTATAACAAGTGTCTGTGAGATTATCTGTACGAAATTTGGTCTCGAGGGTTGGCTTGTTCAGACTGCCCTACTTTGATTTTCGCAGTCTTTGACTATTTCAGTTCTCTGGTATGTAAATATTTCCAGTTGGTTGTTTTATTATGCAGAGGGCAACATCACTGAAGGAACTAGTAGATTGTTTTATCTTCTCTGTTGCCACTGTAAAATTGTGTCTCAAGGCAAAGGCTTTTACCAAAATGCAGGCTCTAAGAAATACATTAAACTGGAAACCTCTCTTTGAATGAAGAGGGCATTTTATGTACCTTTTGAGAAAGAAGATAGTTAATTCTTACTAGCTGGTGTAGGCATTGTTTAGACTGAATAATTTGTACCTGTTTTCGTGTTAACACAAAATTAACGATTTCAGTTGGATCAAGTAGGCCGGATATCATTTAAATAAAGTTACACATTGGTAGGTGTTGAGCCGACCCCAAAAAATGATCACTCCAGTGCTAATTGCAAAGCAGAATGGTAGGTTATTTACTTATATGTGGCGATTGCTGGGTTGACCTCTTAAATGTGTTATATAATATTCGATCAAGATATAAAACAGTTGGGTCTGTTCAAAGACAAAAAGAAAAAAAAACAATAGTTATCCGATGAAATCAGAAGTCCATAGTTCTTTTTGGAGGCTGATTCTCTTACCCTCTGGTAGACTTACCCGAAGGTAAAATTGTAACTTTCTTTTTGGTCAAAAAGTAAATAGACCTAAAAAAAAGAAATAAAAAAGAGTGTATAGGTAGTAATTACATGCAGCTTTTTAGGGAGTAATTAATGTCTATTACTTCACTCCTATATTACTCTTTATTACTCTATTCTTTATAGGCTTCTTGTATGAGTTGTATCCTAAAGCCTATAATTTTCATTTTTTTTCCGTGTGATAAAAAAGGTTGGGAAAATAAAATTAGTCTTTTCTGTTAATTAATCCTAAACGATGATATGTAAATTTTTTATTTTACAATAATAAAAGTTTTTAAATTATGATTTTTTTAAAGAGGGTCTGTGCAACCCACCTTCTTTCTCTATGTGTACACTCTTTGCATCATCATTTACCATCAATTTTGACGGATTAATTACCGGAAGAACTTAATTTGTACAAAATCCCAATGTACAAGGACTTTATTGAACAAAACAAAAGTTCAAAGACCCCTTTGAACATTTTATCAAAATTCAGGGACCATAAGTGGATTTTATCCTAACCTAAATCATATATTCGGTCAAATAAAATTATATCGAGCTCTCATTAAACATGGTTGTATTAACATATAAATACAGATTCGCACAATAAAATTAGTTTGATCTCTTTTTAACCAAGGTCGAGTTAACATAATCAAGGATTCGGACAAATAAAATTACTCTCGTTGAATAGGTTCGGGTAAACATATAATCACGGATTCGGACAAATAAAATAGTTTGATTTCTAATTAACCAGGTTGGATTAATATAAAATCACATATTCGAGCAAATAAAATTAGTTTCTTCTATTTTAAATTATTTATTTTTCTTAGTTTCTTTTAGTATTTTCAAATGCATTTACTTTTTTTAGCTCAGTATGTTTTCCCTATAACAAAAAAAAACAATTCTAATAAAAAAAACCATAAGGTTAAGAATTCATTTTTTGAAATAAATTTATTAAAATTTAACTGTGTAGAATATAGATAGAGATGTAGAAAATTGAATTACATGTAATATTAATTACAAATTGGAAGCAACTTGTATTCAATCGTGGCCCTTTATTTATTAAAATCCAACGGTGTAAGAGTTCAATCCGTGGGCTCAGCCTTGCACCAATAGAGATGGGGCCTCGTAAAGAGGGAGGTACAACCAATTTTTTTTATTTAACCACCGAGTTTACATTTGCTGTTTCTTTTCAAATCGACACCCTATATATTGCAATTATCGCCCAAATTTTTATTTCTTTGTATAATTGGCACCCTAGACGTGGAATAATTGACCATGAAATTCATTTTCAAAGTAATAACCTAATGTATAGAGTAAAAATTGTGTTAACACGAAGATAAGAATCAATAATTTTTGAAATAATAACCTAAATGAGTAAATGTTGAAAAAAAGTTTGTTTTGAATTTATCCTATTGGTTAAAAATGTGAATTTTTTTCACAAGTTGAAATTTTATGTTGTTTGATGTTTGAATTTATCCCGTATGTAGTTTGATGTTCGATCAATTAGGATCTTGTGGTAAGTTTGAATATTTTGTTAATTATTAGTTTTGAGTGAATGTTTTGAGAAAAAAAAAATCAAATAAGTTATGTTTTGTTGAAATCAATATACAATATTAAATAAACAATTCACACCCTTAATAAATTTAAAGATGAAAATAATAAAATAATTTAAACTATAGTAACATCATATTCTAAAGTTTGCGAGTTTATTATAAGTACCAATTGTACTTGTTTTGATTCCTTCTTGTTATTAGTTTAACAATTAAAGTTTGCGAGTTTAACTTTTACATGAGTAAGATTTATGATATTAAATTTTAGTCATTCATATATATTTTATGAATTTGAGTTATATATGTTTTTTAAGTTTATGAATTTTACATAAGAAATGTATTACGTGTAGGGTGCTGATTTTAACAAAAAAATAAAGTGTCGGTGGCTATATAGCAGTCAAGAAAAGCCTTTTTTCCCGTAAAAAAATTCAACTAATTTTTTATTTTTGATTTTTCTCGCATAAGCTCAATATTTTCTACCAAATTTCCCTCTTTTTGTTCAGTAGTGTATGGAACGACACGCGACTGGTGGCTACGGCTGGATAACGATGACGGGATAAAATCTATCATATTTTGGTCGGATTGGATACGATTTCGAATTGGTTAAAGATATTCAGATACCCAAAAATAATTTGGGGTATTTCAATTTACTTTTACACTTCCCTCCCTTTCCTCTTATTTTATTATCTCCCAATAAAATTTCCCTCCTATTTTACTTTTACCTTTCCCTCCCTTTCCTCATATGAAATTTCATTCCCTCCTATTTTATCTCATCCCAATAAAATTTCCCTCCCTTTCCTCCTATTTTACATTTACATTTCCCTTCTATATTTTCCTCTCTTCCCTCCTATAAAATTTCATTTCCTCTTATTTTCATTCCCTCCTATTTTATAATCTTTTTAACGCCCAAATTTTGGTTGTTCCATTTCAATTTATTAATTATGTACGTTATTTTTAACTTTAATATTAAGTGATTCATTGACACTAGTGTCAAATGACACTAGATATATTTTATTATTGTTTATTGTTTTCCTATTTCCTAATCGTTACGAGGCAATTAAGCCATGATTTATTTTTACTTGGAAGGTTTAATTTTTAGTCATTGTTATTACTCCTTATTAATTAGCCAAATGCTACTTGTAGTTTTTTTTGGGTAAAAATGTTAGTAGTATTGTGCGTGTTTTTCATTACTACTAATATTTTTTTATGAAATAATTTTTTTTTGGAAAATAATATATCAAGTTTTTTCTATCTATATAAATTTAGTTACTCAAGAAGTAATGTATTTTATATTTTACTCATTTATAAAAACTTTAAATTTTTTAATTCAACAAAGTATTTTTTTATCATAGTAGTAATCTATATACATATACTAAAACCGATGCATCACGTCCTATGTGGCGCGTTGTGGTTGATTCTAGGGGGAAAACTTAACAAGCTGGGAAAAAAATCAATCCACATCTAATATGCAAAAAGATGATATACAATATTATTTTTGGCCGAAAAGATGATTTACAGTATTATTTTTGGTTAATATGAGTATAGTTTGTATACGAATTTACTATTTTTAAAGTTCGTATTATTTTTGGTTCACATGCGATAGTTAGTATTATTTAAGATTATTTTCCTATCTATATGTGTGTGTATATATTATATATCCAAAAATTTGTGTAACATTATAAATTTCGAAATATTTGTGTAAATATTTCGAAAGTTATAATGTTTTATTAATTAATTATTTTTGGTGAATAATTTGAAAAAAAAATTCCAACTTTTCCTTAAAATAATATAACTTAAAAAAATAATTAATTTATTATAAGTGCACATAAAAATAACGATGAAATATCTCAAAAATAGTTATAAGACTTTGTATATAATTAATTTGAAAAACTTTTCTAAGTTCAAAATAAAAGAACTTTATTAAAAAACATATTTACTTAAAACGATATACCAAAAAATAATTTGGGGTATTTCAATTTCATGTTAACACAACCCTGGTTAACGAGAGTTCGAACGAATTTTATTTCTCCGAATTCTTGATCATATGTTAATCCGAATCTGTTTAATGAGAGCTCGAAATAATTTTATTTGCTCGAATTTGCGATTTTTTGTTACCCCGACACCTGGCCCGACAGTATGGATACATCTTCAATTAAAATTAAAATTTTATTTCATTAAACATAAAAAATAATTTTTTTGTGAGGAAAAATATGTTCTTCATACCAATTATATATAAAAAATGGGTGAAAATCACATTCTATCTGTATCCAAGCTAATTTAGTGAAGCAAGTGTTTTTTGACTTTATATTATCGATTCCTATATCCTGTTTGATTTTGATGGCATATTCCCGATTGCATCCATGCTTGCATGTATCCGATTCGGGTTAACGAGAGTTTGAGCTAATTACATTCCAAAGTATAAAAAATAGGAGTTCGAACTAATTAAATTGAATAGTATAAACAAAGTATATAAATATTTAATTACAAAGTATAAATTGTAAAATGTAAACAAAGTATAAAAAATTTGAGATCCAATTAATTTATCTACAAAGTACTTATATACTTCAAAGTATAAATTATACGGAGTAAAGTAACACATAAACAATTTAATTACCACCATTTTCGTATTTAGTAGGAGAAATAATGGTAGTTGTAATAATTAGGGATAGTAATTATGATATAGGGTGGTACATTGAACTCCACAAAAAGCAAACCTATTTATCCCCTATTAAAACTTTTCTTTTTATTCTCTTTTTTACTTGGACATCCAAATACCCTTGGGTAAGCTTACCAGAGGGTAAGAGAAGTATTTTCCATTCTTTTTCAGGTTATAAAACCACTTGCCTTGTTATGCACTGCTTTGTTTGCCGAGTTCTAAATTGTCTAGGGCTTCGACCTAAGATATGTGTTCAAACGCTACTTTTTAAGGGACCATACGATGAAAACATATGGTCTTGATCTTTCGCAGAGTTGGGTTCTATCTTAGCGAGTTTCTCATATTCAACAAGTTGATGTGAGTTTTTAAGGGACTGTGCTTGACTCCTAAAATCAAAGAGCAAGGCAGCTTGTGATTTTGATTTAAACTTCAAAACACGATGTGCGTAGTAAGCAGGGGTGTAGGCCCACTTCTAGGGTCGGGGTGAGCCCGACGATAGCGATGTGAGGTAAGTGCATCAAAGGTAAGACTTTTATGCGATTCCGTCTTCTACCCCATGCATGATCCTTTACAAAAGTTAGGGAGATTCATTATTTGCATTATTGAAGCGAAAGCCACTCATATTGTGAACTTGAATTGCTCATGAATTGGGTAGTAATTCTTAGGAACTATGCGAGAACCTCTAATCACCTAAGTGTTGATGACGAAATTTATTTGACCGAAAGACATTAAATTTCATAAATTTAGCATAAAACTTGCATTGTTATCATTGTGGCCTGAAACCCCGACTTTGAAAGATATTTAATTAATTGAATTCAACATAAAAGTCTTAGTTTTGTTTATGATCATCCTCCTTTTCCCTTCTACTTTCTTCGGACTCTTTTCCGACAAATTGGTTACGAAAACAGTTTCTGTGACAAGCATTGAAATCAACTGTAAGGGTCGATATCGAGGTCTAACATCGATATCGAGGTCTCTGCTCGACGTCGACTTTGCTGCTTTTGTCTTCTGCAGGAACTGCGCTAGGAAACCGACCAGAACTGGGGTCGATATCGATCAGATTACTCGATAACGATTGTCTTCTGAGGTCGAAAGCTTTGATCGTGAGTACAACAAGGGAAGCGCTGACATACCTCCTCGTGGAATCGATCCTGAATTACCCTACTACTACAAGGGAGGGGATTCTTGTATTATTTGTTTGGGACATGGAGTTAGCCTAGTTATGCAATTGTTTTATTTGAATTGTTTGAATCCCTACATACCCCCGCTGCGAACAAATTGGCACCGTTTTCGGGGAGGTGATCAATCGCCACCTGAGTTAATCACGATTTTCTGAGCTTATTTTGCAGGTTTATGCGACGTTCTGATCGCGGACCTATCCTGGAAGCAATTAACGAGCAAGAACATTTCTACCATCTTCGCAACAAAACAATTCGCATCATGGCTGATAACGAGATGCAGGCCGAAACCATAGAGCGGTTGAGGAAGGAAATCGAGGACCATAATGCTATAATCGCTGCTGAAAGGGCCGCCGCTGCTGCTGAGCGAGCCCTTGCTGATAGGGAGGAGGATGCGGGTAGACAAGCCCAAGAGCGGCTAAATCAGTATCCACAGACGGCAATGCAATACATGCATCCGCCGCTTCATGTTCCCGAATCCACTATTTTAATTCCTCACTCCAACTATGAAATAAAAATTAACTTCCTATCTGAGATTAAAAGAAATACTTTTGAAGGAAGACCTAATGAATGCCCCCTGCAACACATCTCTACTTTTATGGAATTATGTGAAACAGTTGCTGATGGAGTAAACTTAGAGTATGTGCGATTAAAATCTTTCCGATGGTCTTTGGCAGGGAAGGCATTACAGTGGCTTGAAAGTTTGGCTCCACACTCGCTGAGGACATGGGCGGAGGTGAAAGATGCATTCTTGAATAAATTCTTCCCACCTTCTAAAACGGCGATGCTGTGACAAAGGATCATGGCTTTCAAACAAAAGCCAGGTGAAACCCTAGCACAGGCGTGGGAGGGATTTAAGGACTTGTTGAGATCATGCCCAACGCATGGGCAACGTCCATATGTCATCCAGGAGATCTTCTACAACGCACTTGATGCGCCGAATAAGGAGAGGATAAATTCATATACCTCCTATCGGTACATTAAGCTTACACCAACGGAGGCATGGGAGACCATTGAAAGGCTCGTGAACTTTGACAGCACTTATGGGGCTGCTGCGGCCTATGATGCAAGGCCTGTCCCATCTATGCCCCTATATATCAAACACGCCGCCTTCAAAAGCAAGTCAGGTTCCTGAGCAACAATCAAACTTGTTAGGAGTGTGGCTCAACAAGGCATAACACTAGTGCATGTCCACATACTGAGCAAGTATCCATGGCGGAACAACATGAGGAGGTTAAGTGGACAAGATGCTCCTATGGAGGGGGGCAATCAACAATATTGGGTTGATCAAGGGTTCTATCAACAAAGTGATCCCCCACCATATAGAGCACCAGGGCACCCTGAGCGGGAAACAAGGAAGGATGACCTGCAAATCATTCTTGATGAGATGCGGAGGAACCATGCTGAGTTCAAACAAGCCAACAACTCCATCCATACTCAGCTGCAGGGCATCAATTCTAGGCTTGGGGAGATCGACGTTTGGAAGCGCAACATGGAGACTCAAATGAGTCAATTAGCGGAAGCAATGCCCAAAGCGTCAGGATCACTCCCTGGATCCACTGTGCCCAACCAAAAGGGCAAAACCACTGGTCATATTGCGGCAGTAAACCTAAGGAGTGGGCGTCAATTACAAACGCCCGAGCAAAAAGCGGAGGAGAAGGAGCCAAAACAGACGTCGATATCGACCTCCCTGTCGATATCGACCCCCCTGTCGATATCAACCCCCCTGTCGATGTCGACCCTAATGCTGCGTCACCACAGAAATCGACTCCTCCAGTCGATATCGACCCTACTGACGTCGATGTCAACACAACTGCAGCCGCGGGAAGGAAGAAGGTGTTGCCATTCCCAACTAGAAAGATGATGAAGGACCCAGCGGAAAAGAAGTTCCAGCGGTTCGTGAAGATGCTCCAAGGACTTAATGTCTCCATACCATTCACAGAGGCAATTCATGAGATGCCATCTTATGTAAGGTTCCTTAAAAGACATCTTAGGTAAGAAGCGATCGCTATCTGAGATCGCAGAGGAGTGCAACAGGTTGGAGCTACCACAAAAGCGGACGGACCCAGGTAAGTTTTATATCGCTATAGGTTTAGGTCAATTTAAATTCAATGCTTTAGTTGACTTGGGCGCTAACTTTAGCATGATGCCACTAACCATTTGGCACAAGGTAAAGATAGGTCATTTGGAGCCCGTGGATGCAAGGTTGTACATGGCTAACAATACGGTAGTGATTCCAACTGGGATAGTGACGGATGTGCTAGTACAAGTAGGTAAATTCTTTGTCCCTGCTGATTTCCTAGTTGTTGATATAGCAGAGGACCCTGCTTGTCCAATTATTTTAGGTAGGCCATTCCTAGAAACCGTCGATGCCAACATTAGCGTGAAGAAAGGATTGCTCTCATTCACAATTAGTGACAAGGTGATAGAGTATGCCTTCAACAAGACGGTGAAAAATCAAGGGCCAATGAAGATAAAAGCCATCAATGGTGTCTACATTGCATGTGGAGAAGCAAAGGTAAGAAGTATGACACCGGAGGAGCTTGAGAAGAGGGACATAGAAGCCCAAGTGGAGGAAGTTATGGCAATCTTGAACTAAGGAGCCCAACAGAACATCGAAATCGACCCAGGTAAGTCGATATCGACTACTAATGTTCAAGATTGCGTGTCAGGTCATAAGTATGGGGTCGACAGAGGAGAGGAGGAAACATCGAAATCGGGGTCAAGGGTCGATATCGACCATGCCCTACCGAAATCGACCACCATCAGCGCTGAGAAAGAAGGAAAGGAGACCTCGATATCGATCTCTGAGGGTCGAAATCGACCTGATCATATCGAGCCAAAACTCTCCAAATCGACTGATCCTCTAGGATTACAACAGGGGTCGATATCGACCTCTGAACATCGACATCGACCTGAGCCACATACTGAGAAAAAGGTAAGTACCGGTACGGATTCCTCTTGTTCCATTTCAATTAAGGATTTATCATTATTTGGAAGAGGTGTGCCTTGGCATGTGCGCTTGTGTAGGGTATCCGATGATGATTCGAGCCAATATGAGATAGGAGACAAGGTCTATGTTGTAAAATCCAAAGACCATTGGTTCCCTACAAGATTCAAGGATAAGAACTTAGGACCATTCACGGTGAATCAAATCAACCCTGGCGGAATGCAGCTACGTGACAAGAAAGAAGTCATATTTGAGGCCCAAGCCACGTGGGCTCTGCAGATGTCGCCTTGAAAAGCGCAAAGGAAGAAGTCGGCCTAGCGACTTAAAAATCTAGAGCTTGTAACAAAGACTTAGTTTTGGTTTTAGACACTTTTATTTTGGTTTTAGAGATTTTATTGTTTTGCATATTTGGTTTTATGTTTATTAACAAATTGTAGGAGAGAGAAAAAGCACACTGAGAAGACGTCGAAATCGATGTCCAAACTTGACATCGACCTCAAGGTCGACATAGATGGGTTTGTGGTCGAGGCCGGATCACCCTGAAGCCTGAGCAGAAATCGATATGAACATCGATATCGATGTTAAGGGTCGATATCGACCATCCCTGCATATTTAGTTTTATTTTCGAAAAAAAAGACCCCCATAAAAAAAAAGAGTCATGGAAGTATAAAAAAGAGCTCTATGATGCAAAATTAGATTCATTAAAGATATAACATGAAATTGTCTAGTTAAGGGAAGTCCCAATGAAGTGCAAAAAGAAGAAAAAAATAAAGGAGATGAAAATTTGAAGTTACTTTTCACATGTGCATGATAAGATGATGGAGGACTTTTTATGAAAAATTTCCATACAAGAGCTTACATATACAAGTTCATATCCTAGCCTTACCTATGCATATTTGCGAAAGTCACAAGCCATATATGAGCCTTATCAATGATCATCATTGCTCCACATATATACATATTGCCCATTTTATACCTTATACCCTATCCGGGGACAATGTTGAGAATGGATGTCATCTTTAGAGTTATATGGAGTTGTGCATTATTATGAAGTTGTTGGCAGGAATGAAAGAATTATGAATCAATGGAAAATTTAATGAGCGAGAAAAAAATCCGATCACCTCAGGAGATAAAGGTAGGTCGACCCTGCTCGTTGAGATGTTAGTTCAGTGAGATGGGACACAAGGTGAGGAGTCCGAAGTACTAAGTATCCGGGGCTATTCATGACACCCATGTTTGTGACTCGCGAGAAGGCAGTGCTAAGGTTAAAGAGGTAAAAGCATTATATTGAATAAAAGCATTGACCGATGAGTGATAGGTGAGACATTATGAAGAAGGAATGTGGAAAGAAAGTATATTCCCCGGATTAAACACCACATGGCCAAATATTAGCCCACCTTTAGCCTTTTACCAATCTATTTATCACAAGCTTGCAAAAATCCTCTTGATTATTAATGCTATATCGCTAAAATTGTTTTTGCATATTACCTCCTTTATAATATGAAATTGCTTTTATGCACAGGCATGGACTTGGTTGACATAAGTACCTTATCGAGGATGGCAATTGATTGTAGGGATATATGAAAAATGAATCTATGATGTTGAGGGTTTACTTTCTTCCCCTGAGTAACCATTAAAAGTATTGCTTGGGGACAAGCAAGCTTAAGTATGGGGTGTTTGATGTGCGTGCAAATTGCCATATTTTCTATGCACATAAAAGTCCATTTTATCGTCTTTTGCATGAATATTAATGGGAAAACATGGGATTAGTGTAGTTTACGCTTAAATGTCAAATATATGGGTATGCATGAGTTTCTATGTGATTTCGCAGAAAACATGATAAAAATGGACGGATTTGGAAGAGCGGAAAAAGAACTCGAAGTCTTCTTAAGAGGTCCAAATCGACTGGGGACCTCGACATCGAGTGCATCAGAGACATAGGAATCGAGCAGGAACTGAACAGAGCATGTTGACACAAAGGGGTCGATATCGACGTGTGGAGGTCAATATCGATGCTGCCATATCGAGCTAAAAGATAGAAGTCGAGTGCCAGTTCGAGTATGAGAAGGAGAGGTTGAGATAAAGTTTTGAAGGGGCCGATATCAATGTCTAAGGTCGATATCGACCATGCCAGCAGAGGAATCTGACTCGGATTTTTGATAGAAATCTATCCAAAGCTTGCATGTCTATCCAAAAGTCGAGATTTCTTATCATTAACACCAGATATATCATGTGAAGGCTGATTTACCATAGAGTTTTAGTTTTTACTTTTATTTAAGTTTTATCTTAGAGAATAAAGATAAAGTTTTGAGTCTTTATCGACATCTATAAATAGAGGCCAATATGGCTGAGTTTAAGCATCCAATAACATTCAATTTTCATTTATTCAAACGCAATTATGCAGAGAATTAGTAGAGAAAAAGAGAGGAGGCCGAGTGGAGTTTGTAAAGCGAGAGCGGAGTGGCTTGTTCGGTTGTACTTTCTCTTTTGCAAGTTTTAATTCAAAGTAGCTTTCTTTCAAGAATAATGATGATGATGTGCATGATGAGGAGCGAGTAGTCAACCCGCTTCTAGGGTCGGGGTGAGCCCGACGATAGCGATGTGAGGTAAGTGCATCAAAGGTAAGACTTTTATGCGATTCCGTCTTCTACCCCATGCATGATCCTTTTCGAAAGTTAGGGAGATTCATTATTTGCATTGTTGAAGCGAAAGCCACTCATATTGTGAACTTGAATTGCTCATGAATTGGGTAGTAATTCTTAGGAACTATGGGAGAGCCTCTAATCACCTAAGTGTTGATAACGAAAGTTATTTGACGGAAAGACATTAAATTTCATAACTTTAGCATAAAACTTGCATTGTTATCATTGTGGGATGAAACCCCGACTTTGGAAGATATTTAATTAATTGAATTCAACATAAAAGTCTTAGTTTTGTTTCTGATCATCCTCCTTTCCCATTCTACTTTCTTCGGACTCTTTTCCGACAAATTGGTTAGTTTATGTGACAAGCATCGAAATCGACTGTAAGGGTCGATATCGAGGTCTAACATCGATATCGAGGTCTCTGCTCGACGTCGACTCTGCTGCTTTTGTCTTCTGCAGGAACTGCGCTAGGAAATCGACCAGAACTGGGGTCGATATCGACCAGATTACTCGATGTCGAGTGTCTTATGAGGTTGAAAGCTTTGATCATGAGTACAACAAGGGAAGCGCTGACATACCTCCTCGTGGATTCGATCCTGAATTACCCTACTACTACAAGGGAGGGGATTCTTCTATTATTTGTTTGGGATAGGGAGTTAGCCTAGTTGTGCAATTGTTTTATTTGAATTGTTTGAATCCCTACATACCCCCACTACGAACAGTATTAGAGTCTACAGTGTCCTCACTGTATTAGAACTAGGGTTAAGAAAAACTTACAAAACCGTCATAAATTTCAGGAGTCGGAGAAGTCAGCAGGCATGGTCGATATCGGCCATGGACATCGAAATCGACCTCTGTTATCGATATCTGGCTCAAGCTTCAGGGTGATCCAACCTCGACCACAAGCTTATCTGAATCGACCATAAGATCGATGTCGATCTTGAACATCAATTTCGATGTCTGTTCTGTGTGCTCTTCCCTTTCCTGCAACTTGTTAAAAATAACACCAACATAATGCAATATAACATAAAGTGTCTCAAAATAAAATACTATCTAAAACCAAAACTAAGTCTTTGTTACAAGCTCTAGACTTTTAAGTCGCTAGGTCGACTTCTTCCTTTCGCGCTTCTCAAGGCGGCATCTGCAGAGCCCATGTGGCTTGGTCCTCAATTATTACTCCTTTCTTGTCACGCAACTGCATTCCGCCGGGATGGATCTGATTCACCGTGAATAGTCCCAAATTCTTATCTTTGAATCTCGTAGGGAACCAATGGTCTTTGGATTTGGTGAAGTAAACTTTGTCTCCTATCTCATATTGGCTCGAATCATCATCGGATACCCTACATAAGCGCACATGCCCAGGCACACCTCTTCCAAATAATGATAGATCTTTAATTGTAATGGAACAGGAGGAATCCGTACCTTGACTTACCTTCTTATCTGTCTGTGGCTCAGGTCGACATTGATCTTCAGTACTCGATATCGAGCTCTGTTGTACTCCTGGAGGTCTAGTCGATTTGGAGGGTTCTCCCTCGATATGATCAGGTCGATGTCGACCCTCAGAGATCGATATCGAGGTCTCCTTTCCTCTTTTCTTAGTGCTTATGGTGGTCGATTTCGGCTCTAGGGCATGGTTAAAATCGACCTTCATCCCCGATTTCGATGTTCCTTCTCCTCCTCCTTCGACCCCATACTTATGACCTGACACAGAATCTTGAACATTATTAGTCGATATCGACTTACCTGGGTCGATTTCGATGTTCTGTTTGGCTCCTTCGTTCAAGATTGCCACAACCTCCTCTACTTGGGCTTCTATGGCCCTCTTTTGTAGCTCTTCCGGTGTCATACTCCTTATCTTGGCTTCTCCACATGCGCTGTAGACACCATTGATGGCTTTTATCTCCATTGGCCCTTGATTTTTCACCGTCTTGTTGAAGGCATACTCTATCACCTCGTCACTAATTATGAATGAGAGCAATCCTTTCTTCATGCTAATTTTGGCATCGACGGTTGCTAGGAATGGCCTACCTAAAATAATGGGACAAGCAGGGTCCTCCTCTATATCAACACTAAGAAATCAGCAGGGACAAAGAATTTACCTACTTGTACTGGCACATCAGTCACTATCCCTGTTGGAATCACTACCGTATTGTTTGCCATGTATAGCCTTGTATCCACGGGCTTCAGAGGACCTATCCTTACCTTGTGCCATATGGTTAGTGGCATCATGCTAACGCTAGCTCCCAAGTCAACTAAAGCATTAAATTTGAATCGACCTAAGCCTATAGCGATAGAAACCTTACCTGGGTACGCCCGCTTTTGTGGTAGCTCCAATCTGTCGTACTCCTCTGCGATCTCATAAAGCGATCGCTCTTACCCAATATGTCCTTAAAGGACCTTACAGAGGATGGCATCTCATGAAGTGCTTCTGTGAATGGTATAGAGACGTTAAGTCCTTAAAGCATCTTCATGAACCGCTGAAATTTATTTTCCGCCAGGTCCTTAATCATCTTTTTAGTTGGGAACGGCAACACCTTTTTCCTTTCTGCGGCTGTAGTTAGGTCGACATCGACATCAATAGGGTCGACATCGACTGGAGGAGTCGATTTGTGGTGACTCAGTATCTGGGTCGACATCGACAGAAAGGTCGACATCGACGTCACCTTGGTCGATATCTACAGGAGTGGTCAATATCGATGTTTGTTCTGGCTCTCTTTCCTCCGCTTTTTGCTCGGGCGTTTATAATTGACGCCCACTCCTTAGATTCACTGCCGCAATGTGTCCAGTGGTTTTGCCATTTTGGTTGGGCACAGTTGATCCAGAGAATGATCCTAACGCTTTGGGAATTGCTTCCGCCAATTGACCCATTTGGGTCTCCATGTTGCGCTTCCAAACGTCGATCTCCCCAAGTCTAGAATTGATACCCTGCAGCTGAGTATGGACGGAGTTGTTGGCCTGCTTGAACTCAGCATGGTTCCTCCGCATCTCATCAAGGATGATCTGCGGGTCATCCTTCCTTGTCTCCCGCTCAGGGTACCCTGGTGCTCTATATGGTGGGGGATCCCTTTGATAGAACCTTTGATCTCCCCAATATGGTTGATTGCCCCCTCCATAGGAGCATCTCATCCACTTGGCTTCCTCATGTTGTTCCGCCATGGATACTTGCTCAGTATGTGGACATGCACTAGTGTTATGCCTTGTTGAACCACATTCCTGACAAGTTTGATTGTTGCTCAGGAACCTGACTTAATTTTGAAGGTGGCGCATCTGATCGTCGTGGAATTGTTGCCGCACATCAGGATCTATCTCCTCTGAAGGCTCATATAGTGGCATTGATGGAGCAGGCCTTCAATCATAGGCAGCAGCAGTCCTATAGGTGTTATTGAAGTTCACGAGCCTCTCAATAGTCTCCCATGCCTCCGTTGGTGTAAGCTCAGTGTACCGATAAGAGGTATATGAATTGATCCTCTCTTTATTCGGCGCATCAAGGGAATGGTAGAATATCTCCTGGATGACATATCGAAGTTGCCCATGCATCGGGCATGATCTCAGCAAGTCCTTAAAGCGCTCCCACACATGTGCTAGTGTTTCACCTGACTTTTGTTTGAAAGTCGTGATCCTTTGTCGCAGCATCGCCGTTTTAGAAGGTGGAAAGAACTTATTCAGGAATGCATCCTTCACCTTTGCCCATATCCTCAGCGAGCGTGGAGCCAAACTCTCAAGCCATTGCAATGCCTTCCCTGCCAAAGACCATCGAAAAGATTTTAGTCTCACATACTCTAAATTTTCTCCATCAGCAATTGTTTCACATAAATCCATAAAAGTAGAGATGTGTTGTAGTGGGCATTCATTAGGTCTTCCTTCAAAAGTATTTCTTTTTATTTCAGAAAGGAAGTTAATTTTAATCTCAAAATTGGAAGGAAGAATAAGTATAGCAGATTCAAGAACGTGAAGCGGCGGATGCATGTATTGCATCGCCGTCTGTGGATACTAATTGAGCCGCTCTTGGGCTTGTCTACGCGCATCCTCTTCCATATCAGCACGGGCTCGCTCTGCAGCAACGGTGGCCCTCTCAGCAGCGATTGTAGCATTATGGTCCTCAATCTCCTTCCTCAACCGCTCTATGGTCTCAGCCTGCGTCTTGTTGTCAGCCATGATTCGAATTGCCTTGTTGTGAAGATGGAAGAAATGTTCAGGCTCGGCAATGGTTTCCAGGATAGGTTTGCGGTCAGAACGTCGCATAAACCTACAAAATAAGCTCTAAAAGATCGTGAGAAAACTTAGGTGGTGATTGATTGCCTCCCCGGCAACGGCGCCAATTTGTTCATTCTTAAAAACGGGAGGTAGATTCAAATATTCAATATAAACTCTAACTATGCTAACTCCTTGTTCCAAGCAAATAATACAAGAATCCCTCCCGATGTAGTGGTAGGGTAATTCAAGATCGAATCCACGAGGACGTATGTCAACGCTTCCCTTGCTGTAATCACGATAAAGCTTTCGACCTCAAAAGACACTCGATATCGATGTGTCTGGTCGATATCGACCTCAGTTCTGGTCGATTTCCAATAGAGTTCCCACAGAAGACAAAAGCAACAAAGTCGACGTCGAGTGGAACCTCGATATCGACGTTAGACCTCGATATCGACCTTTACAGTCGATTCCGATGTTTGTCACAGAAACTTCAAAGCGTAACCTATTGTCGTAAAAGTGTCTGAAGAACGTAGAATGGTAAAGATGGATGATCAGAAATCCCCTTAACTTTTATATGAATTCAATAAACTTAAAGCTTCCAAAGTCGAGGTTTCATGCCACAACGATAACAATGCAAGTTTGATGCTAAAGTTATGAAATTTAATGCCTTTTTGTCAAATAACTTTCGTTACCAACACTTAGGTGATTAGAGGCTCTCGCATAGTTCCTAAGAGTTACTATCCAATTCATGAGCAATCCAAGCTCACAATATGAGTGGCTTTCGCTTCAATAATGCAAATAATGAATCTCCCTAACGTTCGCAAGGAATCATGCATAGGATAGAAGACGGAATCGCATAAAAGTCATACCTTTGATACACTTACCCTACATCACTATCGTCGGGCTCACCCCGAACCTAGAAGTGGGTTGACTACTCGCTTCTCATCATGCAACTCATCATCATCATTGAAAGAAAACTACTTTGTATTTGCAAAAGAAAGAAATTACAACCGAACCAACCCAAACCTCCGCTCTCGCTTCTTTCCCACCTCACTCGGCCTTCTCTCTCTCTCTCTACAAATTCTCTCTATTGAAAACTGAATTCTCTGTGTGTGTGGATCATTAAACTCAGCCCTAACGGCCTCTAGATATAGATATCGAACTTTGCTATCCAAAGACTCAAAACTTTATCTTATTCTCTAAGATAAAACTTAAATAAAGTAAAAACTAAAAGTTCTATGGTAAAACAGCTCATGTGATATCTCTGTCGTTGAAGATAAGAAATCTCAACTTTAGGATGGACGTGCAAGCTTCGGATAGAATTCTATCAAAATCTGAGTCGGACTTTTCTGCTGGCAACATCGATATCAACCATGCATCCTCGATATCGACCTCTGCTGGTGACATGCTTTGTTCTCTTTCTTGCTCGATTTCTGCCTCATTGCTGCACTCAATGTCGAGGTCCTTCAGTCGATTTCGACCTCTTCAGGAGACTTCGAGTTCTTTTTCCGCTCTTCCAAATCTGTCCATTTTTTCCCTGTTTTCACTGAAATCACATAGAAACTCATGCAGACCCATATATTTGACAATAATGCATAAACTACACTAATCCCATGTTCTCCCACTAATATGCATGCAAAATAATGATAAAATGGACTTATATGTGCATAGAAAATATGGCAATTTGCGCGCACATCAGCGGGATTTGTGCCCACCCGGCCAGCCCTACCTACAACAAAATAAGATGATCAACAAATTCTTATCTAACAAAACCAACTAAGTTTAATTTAAGTTATAAAGTTAAAAAAAGAAAGGGATAAGCGTAATTATTTGTCTTGTATGTCATATCCATCACGATGATGTAGGGAAACAAGCTTAGTAAATATTACAAGTCTGGGTGAGAAAACATCAGGTCACTCAATTGGCTATACTCATGCGCCCTCTATACGAATGCATGGTATTTTTTTCATGAAGTGATTGTAATGCTTGTTGTACATCCCCTTGGCCCTCTGCCTCTACTCTCTTCATCTTTACAACAAAATTGTACACTTGGCAGATACTTGTCATGTACACATTTTAAATCTTCATCGTTAAGGATATTCAACAAGCCCCGAGGTTTTAACCTGATCATGGCACCCCATCTCACCATCTGATATTGCTTCGAAGTCAACCATCCGGAAAAGGCATGCACCAACAAGTTACTCAAAAGATCATGGTTGTAAAAACCATATATGACAAACACCCTCCACCTATATATCTCGTATTGACGACCCTTGAGTTCAAATGCCCATCCAATTTTCTTGATTATGATTATGTATTTGTACGATGAAGGTGTGAAATCTTTATCCACATCGGCAATGTCTCTAGGATACCTATAATACTCGCAAACCAACCAAAAGTTACATAGCCCGTTTCGCTTGTTCTTCCAAGACCTTTGAGTTATTAACACCATTTTTTTATGCCACCCATAAAATGAGCTCACTCATTTGTGTTATTTGAGTCAAGGAAGTATCCATCTATTTGAAACACAACTGAATAAGTTGTACCCACTTCCAGAGCAAGGTCGAAAAGATCCTGCAAAGTCGAAACATGTAGATAGAATATATATATATATATATATATATATATATATATATATATATATATATATATATATATATATATATATATATATATATATATATATATATATATATATATATATATATAATATACGGATTGACTCCGGTGAAAACCTCAAATTATGGTAAAAACCGTGAGGACTACTTTATAGCTTGGTTTATTTGAAACATATGCTAAAAACCTCAATTACACAGTGACTTTACAACTCAATTCAACCTAAAAACCGTGCTAAAAACTCCAGTTTTAAAATAACACATGATTTTATAGATCGGTTAAGCCTGAAAAACCGTGCTGAAAACTCATGTTTTAAAATCACATAGTGACTTTATAGCTCGGTTTTATTCAGAACCGGGCTAAAATATGTGATCTTATAGATTCATTCTATTCATAACCGGGCTATAAATCTAGTGAACCGGGCTAAAAAGCCGATCCTCACAGGTTTTTACCGCAATTTTGGTTTTCACCGGAGCGCACCCCTATATATATATGTGTGGATTGGATCAAATGTAAAATTGTCATAGGGTGTAAAATGCTTAAGGGGTAAAATTCTCTTAATGGATCTACTTATAAGTAAATGGGCCTAATTTTTATGAGTAAATTGATAATGAGCCTAATTTATAAGTAAATGTGCCTAATTTAATTAGCAAAAATGCCAACCCCATGTGACCCCCTTGCCCCATGTGTGTGCCCCTTGCCCCTGTGCCCCCCTTTTGTTTTTTTTTTCGCGCCAACACTTTTTTTTCCTGTGTCGTCACTTTCTGTTTTGCAAATATCACTTGATGTTGTGCACATATAACATTGTGTTTTGCAAATATAACAATTTCTTATGGGTAAATAGGCAAATGGGCCTATTTCGATTATAAAAATTGTAATTTTTATAATTGAAATAGGCCTAATTTATGGGTAAATAATAAAGTGATGTGCCCGTTCATGAATAAGATTATAGAGTGCAATAATAAAATAATAAAGTGCATAAATAATATGATAAAGTGCATATATAACATTATGATGTACAAATATAATATTTTGTTGTGCAAATATAATATTACGTTGTGCACATATAACATTAGGCTGTGCAATTATAACTTCAAGTTGTACAAATATAATATTATTTTGTGCGTTTATAAACTATGGAATAATTATGTAATTTATTAATGTCAGATAAGGGCGTGTTTGGGAAGAAAGGGAAAATATGGGTAAAAAATTGTAATTTCCTCTTCTCCTTCCTCACATCGACTGTAATCCGCAATTAGAAATGGTGGTTGCACTAGAGGAATTCGGCAAGCTCCCGGTGGCAGCCTAGCGCACGGCGTTGCAAAGGGGAGGCAGATACGGGACCGTGGTGGCGATATTTGGCGGCAAGGCGGCGGTCCCAAGCAAGGTTTATTTTTTTCTGTCGGCACTTTCTGCTGTACAAATTGTAAAGACCAAGATTTTCAATATTATTTTTATAATTATAGATTTCATTCTGATTTAAAATTCAATTAATTTTTAATACTCCGAGAAAATTTGAAATTTTCTGTCCTCGAGCAAGCGATTTTATTTTATTCTTTCGAGATAGATTCCGATATGAACTGGTTATTCGAATTGAAAATGAATTTATCCCGCTTTATTATTCCGAGGCTTGAAAATATTTTCGAATTTTATTATTTATTTCGGGTTCGAATATTTATTTTAAATATATTAAATTGCGTTGAATTAAGGTCAAAAAGCGGATTTCAGGGTTTATTTTCGGATATTTATTTTGACTTTTATTCACTCCCACACTCCAAACCCCCCCCCCCTCCACCGGCCTCACCTTGTTATATCACCATCACCCTCACCCCTATAGCCCCTCCTACTCAAGCCATCCCCTCCCTCTCCATTTCATTTCATTCTTTACTACCACCATCCCAGCTCATGGTACACAAGCACATCTCCAATCTCTCTCTTTCAAATCCCCACAACTCTACCTCATCCTCCTCTATTGAAATGCCCAAGCCCCTTCAAGCTCCTTCTCGTGAATCAAGACAAAGCCAAGCCACCGCCCAGGAGCTCAGCTGCCACCACCGACATCGAGCCCCTGCATTGCCTTGTTTCCGATCCAAAAACTCTGGACCGAGGAGCAAGCCCAAGCAGCCCCTCTTTACATTCGAATCAACGCCCAAAAACCACCTCCGATTCCGCTCGACGCCACCAGCAACTCCAAGGTAGGAGCGACGCGCCCGTGCTTCCTGAATCGAAGAGGAACGAGCTGGAATGACAACCGGTGATGAGACGATGTGATCAGTTATGAGATGATGATGAAATGTTAAGATGCAATATTATATGATTATGTGAACTTATGTATGATAGTTAAGGGTGCCTTGTGTGATTTAGATAAAGACTTATGCACATTTTACTTATTTATTTCTAGATGGATCTCTGACTTGCTTGGGATGGATTACTGTTGGTGTTTATTGCTTGGATTCTGCGCTCCTCCAGGTAACACCTCCGGGGCTTACTCAAGTTAGAACCTCATGCCTGATGTGTCATACAGAGTGTAGGTGTTGCATCCTGCATATTCATGTAGTAGCATGCTTAGGTTGCACAACTGATCGAGCATCCGTATTCTCTTTGCGTATGGTAGAACGGCCGTTAAATTGTGAGTCCTAGAGTCATTTTCTAGGGTCATAGGATGACCCAGTCCCATCAGGTTTGTTCCTGATCGAGTTTGATATTATACCATGAAAAAAAAAAGAATGAATGAAAAGCATGATATGTGACACGAGACTTGATATATGACATGATACATGATGTGATGAGATGTTTCTATATAGTATTGAACGCGGCCGGTTCCTGCACTAACGAGCATGGGTGCGGGAGTAGGAGAGGGACATGCCACTTGGCATTCTGTGCGGGATCCCATTTAATCGCTTTCTGCATATATATAAATTGTTAGTATGCTTGTGTGTTTTAATATTTCTGCACTGCATTAGAGCATCCTTTATTTAGGTATAGGCACATTATATGTCCTTAGCGAGGTCTTCAGGGCCCGCGTGAGTGGCTCGACCTTGACTCGTGGTATAATTTCAGGTATTTGATCCTTGCTTGTTCTGTGCTTCCATAACGAGGGTTTCATCTGGGGCGTTCAACTAACCGAGAGACTTACTTACCATCAGACTCGGCACTTTAGAGGTTTTATACTCGTTCATATTGGTTTTGACCCGGCTCCGCCGAGGCAAGTTGTATTGTCAATTTCCTTTCTTTTTCTTTTGAACTATAAATGGTTTTGAGCGACTTATCCCCAATGGAACTCTCGCGAATTTATGGTATCAAATCCCTTCTTTTAGCACTCACACCTTGTTTTAAAATTCAACCCGTACTCGAATTGCAAGATCCGAACGAAGGTATCCAATCGTTCGAAACGTAACTTGAATATTTATATTTGGGCCGTTACAAAGGTGGTATCAGAGCTTGGGTTGCGCGATTCGAGTACAAATGGGTTGAAGTATGATTTTGAAAATTGCCCAATGTTTTTAAAGGATTTTGAAGAGTTTTAAAGGGCAAAATGAATTTAATTTGGCTAAATTAATGAACATAGCTTAATAAGCATTACTTAAAGTAAGGAAAATCGGAAAAGGGGAAATCGAGTGGGTAGCAAGGCGATAGACCATCCCTATTGGATGTAGACTTGGGAAAGGGTAGGCAAAACTTAGCTTTGTTCTTTACAGAGGGCCTGGAAGACTCCAAGGAGTTTACACCGTGGTGGTTGGAGTAGCGGGGTTAGGATATAGAGGCCGAGAGGATAGTTTCCCCTCCGGTCAGTTGCCCCCGAAGGGTAGCTTTTAGGTAGATCCTGTGACTTAATATAAATTGGGTCCAAGAACGATCCCCCTCAAAGGGGATCAGATTAATTGTTGCTATTTAATTCTTTGCTGAGTGTTGTCTTCCTCGAGAAAGATTTCTGTTTGTTAACTTCTTTGATATCTGTTGGCTATGAATTGCACTTCTTTATGAACGGGATAGCGGGAGAGTCCTTCCTTACTCTATAGTCGGGATTTCAGTACTTGTAAAGCAATCTTTTCCATTATTCAACTTCATGTGTCATTTTCTTTTCATTTTGCCTTCTGTTCAACAGATTTCTAAGGTTGACAAATGTCGGAGCGTGTATTCCTTTCATTCCATTTTCCTCATCTCTCATGCCTCTAAATGATTTCTTATCGATTCTTTCCTTTTCCTTCTTTGCCTTCCTTTTCCTTTCATTTCTTTTATTTCCTTTACTATTCTTTTCTTCTCCTTCCCTTTCTATTATCTTCATCCATATATGTTCCTATCGATTCTTCCCTGTATGATATTAGCATCTTCCATGGGAAATTGGGTTGGGAATCTAATCATATTCGGGATTTCTGTTCGGGTGCATTGATTACTTAAGTGTGTGATGGAGTATGGTACTTGACACCATAGGTCATGCCATGAGTTAATTAATGTACTGGAATATCAACTTCGAATGATCTAAGATTCTCGACATGATTTTGAGTCTATAGAACATGTTGTTTTGGAGAGCCACCCTTTTCCATTTTTGTAAAGGTTCACATGTGTCTTTTTGTCATTAGACCTTATCCAGAGCTTGACCATCCTTTTTCGGGAAACAGTTGAGTGCTCTTTTCCCTTACCCAAGTGAGTCATACAAGCATTCCATAGGAAATGGGCTCTTGAGTCAGTGAGTTAACATTGCCCTTGGAGATATCTGTTTGGTTATGATTGTAGTCCCATCTGTGATTACGTGACTTGATATTTCATTATGCTAAATACATGTCCCTATACCCTTATATTCAGATTCAACCACATTGCTTTATGCTCATATTATACTTTATTATGTTCCTCCATATTCCAATGTTTTTGTAGCATGATTAACTTGATCTCTTGCATATGGTTGTGCTAGTTGACTAAATGTATGAAGGTGTCACATGTTATGCATATTGTAGGATAGATGAATTGTGATTTGAGCGATTCTGTACCTTATCCACGTGGTTGTTTGCTCTCTCTATACATAGGTTCTTGATAGTATTATCGCTCTTTCATGCTTTCATGAACAACTGGTGTGACACTTCGCATGATTACACACCACGATATGTTCTGGTTTCGTGTATACAAGACCCATGAAGGATATATTAAACTTATTTGGATCACCCCTTACTGTACCTATGCTTTGCCATGAATTACTAGTGTCATGTAGAAACTATGCTTTCCAAATATAACTCATCATATCACTTTGAGTCATACGTGCCCCATTATGTGAACTTTGTCGTCGTAGGATGTGATAGCTTACTATACAGTCCTTATATGCTTCCATGTCATGAAAATATGTTGACGTTATTCATTGCGATAGGTACATGATAGTGTTCATTGATATGACTGGCGTGCTTCAAGAACTAGGTGTATCTGGCTTGCTCCGATTGTGCCTCATAGATCTCTATAAGGGTCTCGTTGTCATTCTCGGGTTGGAATCTTGTCTCTAGTCTCATTAGTCCTTGGTCCGTATGTGAATCCATAGGAATTCGGGTTGTCCTCATTTGTCTCTCCCATATCTCTATTAACTTAGGACCCCTATGTCATCTTATAAAAGAAGGTTTGACATGAGGAAGAGAACAACTGACTGGATAACATTGAACCATCAGAGTGGCGCACCGGAAGCATGGTGGGCCCATGACCCACAAGTCTCAGAACTGACGTAATCAGCAACATTGGGGGATGAGTATGCAGCAGATTCATAGATATGCCTGATGAAAGGGGGCGTTCCCCCATTCGAACTACTAACCCCTTCTATGGTGATTGAGCTTGATGTGGTGCGATAGGCCTAGATGTGATATGGTTCCGATGTGTTGATGCTTTGTTATGTTGATATTTGATTTAGTGGTAAGTATGGCCTGATTGCCTCTGCATACGAGATATGGAATATTGATGTTAATGAGTTGCTGACTTAGTGTGCATGTTTGATGACTTTCTTTTCCTTTGTTTCCCTTTCTCCCCTTCCTTTTCTCCTCTTTTGTCACCTTTCTTATTCGTGTGTGTTAAGGTTCCTTTGATGGAATAGTCTACAGAGTGATAAGGGAACTAGACGTCTTATGTTTTGATCGAGGATGGTGTAAGGTAGAGTCTTAGAAAAGAGATGTTGGATTAGGCAGGATCGAGTGAGTTCTAGATCTGGTAGGAGACAGTTGTTAGGAATTTCCAAATGAGCCTTCTGGGTAGGCCTTATGTGGGGCGTATGATGAGAATGTCAAGATTGCGAAGAGAAGACTGTAATGTAGGTGAGAAATTCTGGTCGAAGGACAAGTTAAGTTTGTTTAGGCATCTTTGAGGGAGGATATGAGTAGACTAGGGCACACACGATTGAGGATTCTCGCAGGGAGGAGGGCATGATAGATAGGATGTCGTACTAGGAGTGGAAGCGATGCTGTTGAGGAACTAGTTTTGGATGGCGATAAGATTTAAGTAAATGGGAATGGTTGAAGAGTTGTAGACCTTGTGGCTTAGGTTATTTGTACCGTGAGCGGGAACGACCTTAGTGAGGAATGAATTATGGATATCGTTAAGGTTTGAGTAGCTAGAACAATCAAGGATTAGTAAATCTTAGGAATTGGACTCATAAGCATTGCTAACGATTTCCTTTACTTGGCTTAAGGCATTTTCACAAAAACTTATCGTTCACTTCCTAATCACCTCATCATCTGAATCAATTCCACACATACCAATTTTAATCTTTCCCTATTCTAAAAATCTTCCAATCATACCTCTCGAATTCCTCCAAATACAACACAATCAAGCATCCTCAATATTACTCGAGCAACACCCAAGTACAGACCTCACATTCTGCCGCCTATCATAAGAACAACTAGGTGTATCTGGCTTGCTCCGATTGTGCCTCATAGATCTCTATAAGGGTCTCGTTGTCATTCTCGGGTTGGAATTTTGTCTCTAGTCTCATTAGTCCTTGGTCCGTATGTGACTCCATAGGAATTCGGGTTGTCCTCATTTATCTCTCCCCCATCTCTATTAACTTAGGACCGATATGCCATCTTATAAAAGAAGTTTTGACATGAGGAAGAGAACAACTGACTGGATAGCATTGAACCATCAGAGTGGCGCACCGGAAGCATGGTGGGCCCATGACCCACAAGTCTCAGAACTGACGTCATCAGCCACATTGATGGATGAGTATGCAGCGGATTTATAGATATGCCTGATGAAAGGGGGGCGTTCCCCCATTCGAACTACTAACCCCTTCTATGGTGAATGAGCTTGATGTGGTGCGATAGGCCTAGATGTGATATGGTTCCGATGTGTTGATGCTTTGTTATGTTGATATTTGATTTAGTGGTAAGTATGGCCTGATTGCCTCTACATACGAGATATGGAATATTGATGTTAATGAGTTGCTGACTTAGTGTGCATGTTTGATGACTTTCTTTTCCTTTTTTCCCTTTCTCCTCTTCCTTTTCTCCTCTTTTGTCACCTTTCTTATTCGTGTGTGTTAAGGTTCCTTTGATGGAATAGTCTACAGAGTGATAAGGGAACTAGACGTCTTATGTTTTGATCGAGGATGGTGTAAGGTAGAGTCTTAGAAAAGAGATGTTGGATTAGGCAGGATCGAGTGAGTTCTAGATCTGGTAGGAGACAGTTGTTAGGAATTTCGAAATGAGCCTTCTAGGTAGGCCTTAGGTGGGGCGTATAATGAGAATGTCAAGATTGCGGAGAGAAGATTGTAATGTAGGTGATAAATTCTGGCCGAAGGACAAGGTAAGTTTGTTTAGGCATCTTTGAAGGAGGATATGAGTAGACTAGGGCACACACGATTGAGGTTTCTCGCAGGGAGGAGGGTATGATAGATAGGTTGCCGTACTAGGAGTGGAAGCGATGCTGTTGAGGAACTAGTTTTGGATGGCGATAAGATTTAAGTAAATGGGAATGATTGAAGAGCTGTAGACCTTGTGGCTTAGATTATTCGTACCGTGAGCGAGAACGACCTTAGTGACGAATGAATTATGGATATCGTTAAGGTTTGAGTAGCTAGAACAATCAAGGATTAGTAAATCTTAGGAATTAGGTTGTTCTTATGATAGGCGGCAGAATGTGAGGTCTGTACTTGAGTGTTGCTCGAGTAATATTGAGGATGCTTGATACTGTTTTAATTGGAGGAATTCTAGAGGTATGATTGGAAGATTTTTAGTATAGGGAAGGATTGAAATTGGCATGTGTGGAATTGATTCGGATGATGAGGTGATTAGGAAGTGAACGATAAGTTTTTGAGAAAATGTCTTAAGCCAAGTAAAGGAAATCGTTAGCAATGCTTATGAGTCCAATTACTTGGGTGTGTAGGTAGAAAGACTGTAAATGGCGAATGTGGGAACTAGTCTAGGTGAAGGATGTCGGGAATGCTAATAGTTGAGGGATTGTGGAACATCCATGATGATGGTGATGTCTTGGGTAAGTCAAATAAGGATAACATAGAGAATCTTAGAGCAGATGATTGGTAATAAAGGTCAGTAAGAGGTAAAGTGTCAATGCTTGAGGATTGTAGTCTAAGGCAAGTTAGGAGTGTACGACAATAAAAGACTAGAGTAGGACGATGAGAACTCATGGTTGATTGAGGCTATAGTGGGACTCTGATTGGTAAATTGGTATTGTGAATGGGTGAAATTTCTATAACCTTTTGGGAAATGAGGAAATACAATTCAGTTTAAAGATAGTTTAGAGATATTCTGTTGATTTAGATGGGTAATACATGTTGTTGATCACTTAGGTATAGGTGCGGTTGAGGAGGCTCGATGGGTCGTGTTACGGGTTTAGCTCTAGTTGGCTCTAACTTAGAATTTGGCTAGTGAGGACAACTGGTAATGCTAGGACTTTCCGACATAGCTGAGTGAAGTGGTTATGTTGTTTGGGGTACGTAGGTGGCTTAAGAAATTGGCCTTTGATTGTGACATATTGAGGCTATTGGATGTAATGATGCCCTTTGTATGAGGATGCAATTAGGAGTTGGTCCTTTATAGGTGGATTAGCAATGGGTGTGCTTATTGGTATGGGAATTCGGATAAGAAGTGACGAAGCGATTCAAGATCTAGTAAATATAATGATCGAATGTATTCTTAAGGGTATAGGTGGAATGAATGAATTCGGAAGGAACACCTAGATTACTCATACGCTTGATAGAGGATTGTAGTGAGAGTTTGGAGTATTGGGCTCGATTTATGATTTCTTGGAGAGTTGTGAATTCCGACACACGAGCTTTGATTGGTTAGGTAGGAAGTCAGGATTGTGATTTTGAGATCTTGAGTGAACTAATTTTTAGAGGATTCGTTGACCTGAGCCTTATGATATAGATATATATAGAGGATAGATCTTGTGTAAGCAAGCCTTACGGTGTAATTTGTGAGCAAATCTGGAGCATCGGATTAAGAAGATCAAACGGCTAAGATTAAAAGTAACTTGTGAACAGTGACATTATTCGTAGGTACCAAGTGATTATTCGTATGTACATACACATGAATAATCATTTGTTACATACAAATAATTACATTTGTTCATACATACGAATAATTACATTATTATACACGAATAATCGCTTGGTAACTACGAATAATTTCCCTGCTCACAAATTACACCGTAAGGGCTGCTTACACGGGATCCAGCCTCTATATCTGTATATATATATATATATATATATATATATATATATATATATATATATATATATAGTGGATGAAAATTGAAATGGGCTTGACCTTTAGATATGACCCTGGCTTCGAGAACGACTTTCTGTTTGAGTTGATATCAAAATGCGGATTTCCCTAATTTTATGACTTGTTGATGATGTGATCTACTGATGATGAGATTTGATGTGTTGAAGTGTTGCCTTTTGATAAAATAGCATCCTTGTTATGAAGAATTCTCCTATGTTGATATTCCGATGGATGATGATTGGTTATGTTAGCTATGATCTAGGAGGTTGTTATTCTTGTTATGATTGTTGGCGTGATAAATCTTGATGGACTGACTTTGGTTATGTTTATATATGATATCCTGGGTTTTTTAAATATGGATTATGATAATATCTCGAGATTGATTGATTGAAACCGATTTTGGGAAATGAACCTAGGGAGTGGAATATGGGATTAGCACTTAGAGATGGATGCTGCCACCTCTTGAGTTCTTGAAACCGAATTGACTGACATAGGAAGAAATAACTTGAGTTTTGAAAGGCTTCGTTAGTTTTTGGAAAAAATTTAGTCTCGGGGACGAGACTTGTTTTTAGAGGTGGACGATGTAAAGACCAAGATTTTTCAATTTTATTTTTATAATTATAGATTTCATTCCGATTTAAAATTCAATTAATTTTTAATACTCCGAGAACATTTGAAATTTTCTTTCCTCGAGCAAGCGAATTTATTTTATTCTTTCGAGACAGATTCCGACATGAACTAGTTATTCGAATTGAAAATGAATTTATCCCGCTTTATTATTCTGAGGCTTGAAAATATTTTCGGATTTCATTATTTATTTCGGGTTCGAATATTTATTTTAAATTTATCAAATGGTGTTGAATTAAGGTCGAAAAGCGGGTTTCGGGGTTTATTTCCGGGTATTTATTTTGACTTTTATACACTCCCACACTCCAAACTCCCCCCCCCCCCACCTCCACTGGCCTAACCTTGTTATACCACCATCACCCTCACCCCTATAGCCCCTCCTACTCAAGACATCCCCTCCCTCTCCATTTCATTTCATTCTTTACCACCACCATCCCTGCTCATGGCACACCAACACATCTCCAATCTCTCTCTTTCAAATCCCCACAACTCTACCTCATCCTCCTCCATTGAAATACCCAAGCACCTCCAAGCTCCTTCTCGTGAATCCAGACAAAGCCAGGCCACCACCCAGGAGCCCAGCTGCCACCACCGACGTCGAGCCCCTCCATTGCCTTGTTTCCGATCCAAAAACTTCGAATCAACGCCCAAAAACCACCCCCGATTCCGCTCGACGCCACCAGCACCTCCAAGGTAGGAGCGACGCGCCCGTGCTTCCTGAATCAAAGAGGAACGAGCGAGAACGAACCTCCGACGAGCGAGAACGACCTCCGGCAAAGCCCGACGAAGTCTCCAACCCCTCAGTGTACCGGTGAGGACGAGACCCCACAGTACCCGGTTCGGTTTCCCCCTTTTTCTTTCTTTTTTCATCCAGTTCAACCCTTTTTTCAATTTTCTGGTTCGGTTTTGCAAAAAAAAAAAGTCAGATTTGTGTGGGGGATGGGCTGGGATTCGGATTTGGGCTAGAGATTTTGGGCCGATTTTGTTAAAATGTTTAATTGTTATCCTATCTATTATGGTAATTGTATTTACATCAACTTATTATATTTACCTATTTTATTTATTTATTTATTTATAATAATATATTAAATTATTATATTAAAGCATTATATGAAGTTATTAGATTATCCTAAATTAGTTATTAAATATCAAGTTTACTATAATAATTTATTATGGAAAATTAGTATAATACTTTAAATTATTTTACTAAGGTGTCGGAATTTATTTCATTTTAAAATATCAAACGATGATACTAATTTATCTATTATTTATTTGATGGCTGATTTAATTAATTATTTAATTATTTTCTAATTTAGTGATTATTCAATTATTAATTATTGGTTGGTTATTTGATGATATTTAAATGATTGAATTTAAATCAGATTATTTGAAAATATTTATCAAAGTGTTAGAATTTAATTAAAACATTTGAATGAAGGTTTACGAATAAATTAACTAATGTCGGGATTATTTAGTAATATAATTTTGGAATTTTGCTTAAAGGGCTAAATATTTAATGTTGAAATTTAGCTAAGCATGGTTTAAAATAAATTGTTTGACCATTGAGTTGACTTTTTTGAGATTTAATTATTTGAGAAACCTTGGAACCGATCTACTTGAGTTGACTTGATGAATTGATTAATATGCCTTACATGTAAATTATATGAGTTATGACATGAATATGAGTATATGTGAATTGAAGCATGATTGGACATGGTAGAATCTTGAATTGAATTATGAAAGTTAAGTGATGAAATATGAGATGCTATATGATGATCCATGATAAGATGGCGAATAAGATATTAAATGTGAGATGATATATGAGACTTGATATATTGACAGGAGATGCGAGATGGTATATGATGAGATATGATGAGACGATGTGATCAGCTATGAGATGTGTTGAGATGATGAAATGTTAAGATGCGATATTATATGATTATGTGAACTTATGTATGATAGTTATGGGCACCTTGTGTGATTTAGACAAAGACTTATGCACATTTTACTTATTGATTTCTAGATGGATCTCTGACTTACTTGGGATGGATTACTGTTGGTGTTTATTGCTTGGATTCTGCGCTCCTCCAGGTAAGTCCTCCGGCGCTTACTCAAGTTAGAACCTCATGCATGATGTGTCATATAGTATGTAGGTGTTGCATCCTGCATATTCATGTAGTAGTATGCTTAGATTGCACAACTGATCGAGCATCCGTATTCTCTTTGTGTATGGTAGAACGACCGTTAAATTGTGAGTTCTAGAGTCATTTGCTAGGGTCATAGGACGACCATGTCCCATCGGGTTTGTTCCTAATCGAGACTGATATTATACCATGAAAAAAAAGAATGAAAAGCATGATATGTGACACGAGACATGATATATGACATGATACATGACATGATGAGATGTTGCTATATAGCATTGAACGCGGCCGGTTCCTGCACTAACGAGCATGGGTGTGGGAGTAGGAGAGGGACATTCCACTTGGCATTTTGTGCGGGATCCCATTTAATCGCTTTCTGCATATTGTGTGTTTTAATATTTCCGCACTGCATTAGAGCATCCTTTATTTAGGTATAGTTTCAGGTAGCGAGGTCTTCAGGGCCCGCATCCATTATATGTCCTTAGCGAGGTCTTTAGGGCCCGCATGAGTGGCTCGACCTTAACTCCTGGTATAGTTTCAGGTATTTGATCCTTGCTTTTTCTGTGCTTCCATGATGAGGGTTTCATCTAGGTTGTTCAAATAACCGAGAGACTGACTTACCACCAGACTCGACACTTTAGAGGTTTTATACTCGTTCATATTGGTTTTGACCAGTCTCTGCCGATGCAAGTTGTATTGTCAATTTCCTTTCTTTATGTTTTGAACTATAAATGGTTTTAAGCGACTTAGTCTAGTAGAACAGGTTATGGTCCCCAATGGACCTCTCGCGAACTTAGGGTATGAAGAAGAGCACTCTATATCGACTACCTGAGCTCGATATCGACCAAGACCTAGAAATCGAGTGGAGTTGAGCCCGTCGAGCAGAAACGAAGAGGTCAAAATCGACCTGTCTGGTTGATATCCACTGGATTTCGACACGGGTTGGACACACTTTTCGGGGCGCAGATTTCCATTCTATCAACAAGAGCCACAGTTTATCCTTTGTAATTTAGATAGATTATACCTTAGGGATATTTCCTTTTTACCCTAAAGGTTTATTTAGTAATTTAGATATTTACTTAAATAAAACATCTATCCTACTTGTTTGGATAGAGATTAGATAGAAGATAGAAGATTCTATCCTTGGATAGCAAGGATTAGTAGCCTGTAAATAAAGCCCTAGGGGCTGGCATTCATTCATTCAATCATACACACAATCAATAGAGTTAGAGTTAGAGAGAAGTTTAGAGTTTGGCGTTTGCAAGAGCCGACGTTGAGTTGTAAAGCTTCGAAGTTTAAAGTTTAATGCAAGTTTCCCTTTTCCCATCAAAGATGATTGTTGCGATGAGGAGCGAGTAGTCGTGTCACCTCTACGGTCGGGGTGAGCCCCACAGTAGCCATGTAAGTGCACTTATTCCATATTTGATTATGCGATCTCTTCTTCTACCCTGCGCTCAATCCTTTATGCGAGTTTATGATCATTCCTTATTTACCTTATATGAAGCGAAAGTGGATTAATATATGTGAATTTGGATAGTAATTAGGATTTTGCCTGCGAAAGTTGACATAAACCCTAATTATGAAAAAGGTAGAAACAATTAGGTTTTTATGGGAAAGCCTCTATCTCCCTATTGGTGTTGAGAAAAGTTTAATCTTTTATGAGAATTAGTGAAAATACATGCATGGTTACCGTTGTGGTGAATCCCTATCCTAGAAGCTTTTTAGTTTATTGAATTAAAACCAAAACCAACTGTTGCTTTTTATTTCTTTTCTTTTATTTTCTATTCTGCTGCAAATCGACATCGACTGGATTTCTAATCGATATTGACCTTTCATGTCGATATCGACCACCTGCATCGAGCACTTCTTCGTCGACAGTTTTCTGAGTCGACAGAGCTACTGACCTACTCGACATCGACCAACATAGTCGATATCGAGTGCTTCTGTTGTCTTCTTTCTTCGCAGGTTTTCTCTCCAGATCGATGTCATCACTAGGAATCGACTGCCTCTGTCGATATCGACTGCCCAACTCGATATCGAGGTTTCTGGTCGACTTGCTCTGAGTTCGCATAGACAATCCAGGCACCGCTGACTCGCCTCTTCGTGGATCGATCTGATTCCCTTCCACTACGACGGGAGGAAGTCTTGTCATTTATTTGCGTGGAATAGGATTCGGTTTGATATCTACTTGTATATATTAGACTTGATTTCCTCCTTCATCAAATTTCGGCGCCGTTGCCGGGGATGTAAGGTCCTGAGTTCAAAGAAACATGGCAGACAATGAGACTCAGGCTGAGCTAATTGAAAGCAAGTTGAGGACTTCACAACTAGAGATGCGGCACTGAAAGAGCGTGCAGACAGGGAGGAGGAAGCTAGGAGGCAAATAGAAGCCCAAATCAACGGCCTCCCTCAGAATGCCAAACAATACATGCACCTTGTGCTCTCAGTGCCTGAATCGGCTATCCTTATCCCCCATTCTAATTTTGAGATTAAACCTAGTTTCTTAACTGAGATTAGGCGACGTCAATTTGAAGGGAAACCTAACGATTGTCCTCTTGAGCATATATCTTTATTCCTTGACTTGTGTGACACTATTGTTGATGGACAAAGCCTTGAATATGTAAAACTAAAGGCTTTTCGTTGGTCTCTCGCAGGGAAAGCTTTAGCATGGTTGAAGAGCCTGGCCCCCAAATTGCTCCGCACGTGGAATGAGGTCAATGATGCCTTCCTCAATAAATTCTTCCCACCATCAAAGACCGCGATGATATGCCAGAGGATCACGACTTTTAAACAAAAGACAGGCAAGACATTGGCGCAAGCATGGGAGCACTTTAAGGAGCTGCCGAGGTGTTGCCCTAGGCATGGGCAACCACCCTACGTCATCCAGGAGATCTTCTATAACTCCCTGGACGTAGCTACTAAGGAGAGAATCAACACCTATACCTCCTATGGGTATCTTGAGCTCCTACCACAACAAGCTTGGGATATTATAAGGAGGTTGGTCGAATTTGACAACACCTATGGCACTCCTGTGGCCTCCGACTCAAGGCCTGCCCCATCTATGCCACTCTATGAGCCCTCCAAGGAGATTGATCCTGACGTCAAAGATCAATTCATGCAAGATCAACTCAGGAGGTTGCAGAAGCAAGTCAAATTCCTCTCCGCCAACCAACCCTGCGCTGAATGTGGCTCCGTAAGGCATATCACCATTGATTGCCCCCACACGGAGCAAGTACAAATAGCTGAGACCCACCAGGAGGCGCGCTACATGAGGAATCCCAATCGCCAAGGGTACCAAAACTGGGGAAATCAACCACCCCAATACCTCCCCAGGGATCCTTCACCATACAGAGCACCTGGCCATCCCGATAGAAAAAGGAGGGATGATCTACAACTCATCCTAGACGAGATGAGGCGGAATCAAGTAAAGAATGATCAATCCAACAATGTCATCAAAACATCCTTACATGGCATTAACTCTAGGCTTGGCGAGATAGATACATGGAGGAAAGGCGTTGAGACCCAACTGGGTCAATTGGCAGCGCAAATTCCACGACAATCTGGAGGGCTCCCTGGCCAACCACAGCCCAATCCAAAAGGGCAGCCATCGGGCCACATCGTCGCAGTTTGTCTAAGGAATGGCAAAGAGCTACCAATGAATGTCGGAGAAGCAGAGGAAATTCCTGGAGAGCCAGTCGATATCGACCACCCCCAGTCGATATCGACTAAGCCACTCGATGTCGACTCACCTGTCGACGTCGACCCTGTCCAGACGAACCCAAAATTGACCACTTCAGTCGATATCGACACCACCAGTCGATATCAACCCTTCATCAGCACCACCTTGGGCCAATCCCGCTCCGCCAATGAAGAAGCCATTACCTTACCCCTCCAAATCATCAAAGGATCCAGCGGACGCAAAGTTTCAACGGTTTGTGAAGGTTCTCCAAGGCATTAATGTCACCATTCCATTCAAGGAGGCCCTTCATGAGATACCATCATATGTCCGCTTCCTTAAGGATATATTGAGCCAGAAGTGATCAATTGTTGAGATCGCTGAGGAGTGCAGCAAGGTGGTATACCCAGAGAAGAGGAGTGATCTTGGTAGATTTGCCATCACCATTGGGCTTGGCCAACATCGCTACAAGGCCTGTGCGACCTAGGGGCTAGCGTTAGCCTCATGCCTTTGTCCATCTGGTCAAAGGTCAACATTGGAGCCTTGAAGCCAGTTGATATGAAATTGTACATGGCCGATCACAAATTTGTAAGGCCCACATGCATCGTCGATGACGTCCCAGTCAAGGTGGGTAAGTTCTTTATACCCACAGATTTTATTGTGCTTGATATGACAAAGGATCCTACTTGCCCAATCACCTTAGGGCAGCCGTTCCTAGCTACGGCCGATGTCAATATCAGCGTGCGGAAGGGACTCTTTTCATTCACCATTGGCAATGAGGTCATTGAATTCTCCTTTAACCCTACAATGAAGGAGGTACAACAAATGGAGGTCAAGGCGATGCATATGGGGAGAGTAATCCCTTGCGATGAACCAACGGAGAGAGCCTTTACCAACGAGGAGCTAGAGGAGAGGGCCATGGAGGCCCAAATGGAGGAGGTTTTGGAGATTTGGTACCAAGCCGACGACAATGGAGAACCAGACAGAGCACTCGAAATCGACACAACCCAGTCGATATCGAGTGAAAAGGAGCCAAATCGACTGCCAGAGGCTAAGTATGGGGTCGACACAGCACACGAAATTGATCAGGGCCAGTCAATATCGACTAGGACCACTCGACATCGACTCCCCCTACTCGACCTGCCTCCATCAACTAAGAAACAAGAGGTCAATATCGACCAATCCACTCGATATCGACCTGCCCTTTAGAGCAATACGGACTCCGAGGTAAGTCCAGGTAAGATTCCTCTACCCTTAGAGATAAATTCGAATATCCCTTTAAAGCGAGTATCTTTGTTTGTATGCCTGGCTAACATGATAGGTAAGCCCATAAAAGAATACAAGGCAGACGACAAGGTGCTTATTGAGCAATGCAACGTCCTGGGATGCACAAGAAAGGATGGAAGGAAGAGGTCAATCATGACGATCTTTAAAGTCTATCCAGGAAGGTTAGAGCTTAAAGACAAGAAAGGGACGTTGTTCAAAGTAGAGCTTGAAATCCCTGAAGAGGACATAAGAGCGATATGGTCTCTACATGTGCCACCTTAGATAGAAGCGCGAAAGAAGTTGGCCTAGCGACTATAAAGTCTAGAGCTTGTACATAAAATCTTTTAAATTTCCGCATACATAGTTTTTAGGATTTAGAGTTCGAATTTTTGGGATTTGAAGACTTTGGATATACTGTGGTTTTATCTATTATGCACTAACGACTTCAGGAACGACGAGGAAGAAAAGAAGCTACTGCAGAGGCAGTCCAAATCGACCAGGCCAGTCGAAATCGACTACCTTAGGGTCGAGCCATCTCCTGGAGTCGACATCGAGGACTCAGGAGCGAAAAGCAGCATTCAATATCGACCAAGCTAGTCGATATCGACCAGATCAAGGCGACCCTCGACTTCACCTTCTTCCTCGACTTCGATAGATGCAGTCGACATCGACCATTGTACTCGACATCGACTACTGGCATCGACCAACCTGAAATTGACATGAATCCGCAGGTTGCGCTATCAGTTTCTCTCTAGCCTTATTCTTCTTTTAATATAGTGAGTACACTGTATATTTTAAGTATGGGGTGGGGTAGAAACATGTTTTATGGTCATAACTTGGTTTTCTTCTTCACATTGCATTCATGTTTAAGTTTTGTGTTCTTAGTTTTTACTTTTAAAAAATCCAAAAAAATTAAAAAATGTTAAAAATAAAAGAAAAATGCATGTTTATTTTTAAGTTTGTTTTTTTAGCCCTACTTAGACGTCCAATGATAAGAACTCAATAGCTGACTTCATCATGTAAATCCTATAGCATATTTGGATGGTTTAGCCTAAGTCCTTAAAATGGTTTTATGTAGATTGTGAACTTGTGATGAAATTGAGCACATATGATCCTAGGCTAAAAAGCAAATCCAACAAAATTATCCTAGTGAGAATTTTGGCCTATAGGGAGAACATCAAAAATCCCTCTGCTTTCTTGAGTGTATTTACTCTTCCTATGCATCTCTAAATGTTGTGATAGTTATTCAAAGCCAATACATATATATATGTTTATGTTCACGAGAATTAAATGATGGAGGCATCTTTAAGCCATTTTTATCCTCTCTTTACCTACCCTGCATTATCTCTGCTTGAAGCCAGAATATTAGTCTGAGCCTTATATTGCAAACTCCACAAAACTATTCCTAACCGAATTGAGCCTGACCCCCATTTGGAAATTGAGACTTAGATTGGTTAGAATAATGCATTGTGGAAAGAAAAGTGCATATTGTCTAGTTTTGAGCAAAGAAATTAAGGGTTGCTACATAATTGCATCTTGTCATACTTTGTAAAAGGATTTTTGGCTCACCATATAAATGCACCTTTATTTTGTTATTAATTTCGTTCAAAAAAAATTAGTTACATAGTGCATGAGCCAATTATTCCTAAGTTCTTTTATCTTTTATACCAGATTTATATTTTTGAGAGCATATTAAGGTTTAGGAGATATGGTTTTGAAATAGTAGTGATAAAGTTTAGGAGTCTTGATTCCCGAATTTTATAAGCACCACATAGCCAAATAATTTCATACCCTTTATTTCTTACCAAGCCCCATTACAACCCCGCCAAACCCCAGTCTTCTTTGAAGTCTTCCATTCAGCGAAAGTCCTTCTGATGGTTCTTATTGCATCTACATAATTGGTTTCGAAGTGGATTCTTATAAATTGCAATGTTTAAGAGATTGTATATGGAATTGAGTTGAGAGTTGATCTTCATATCCTAAACACATGAGAGTTGAGTGCAAACACATTATCCTTGTGAAGTTGGATAAAAAATTGCATATGCCTATGGATCGCTCAAAGATGTGCTATGACATTAAATTCACTTGCTTTGCTTTGCTACCGCTTATGATGTTGCTTTTGACGAGGGCGAACACTTGAAGGGTGTGTTGTAGGTGTGGGTTATTGCTTGAGGACAAGCAAGTCTAAGTATGGGGTGTTTTGATGTACATATTTAGTACCCTTTTTATTGCATCTTTTGACTTCATATTTCATTCGATTCCCAAAGAAAAGGTTGAAAAATAATGCAAATTTGTGTAGAATGAGCTAACGTACAAGAAATACAGTCTGCACAAGTTTTGGTCATATTATGTAGGAATTGGAGTGAAATTGGAGTCAAAACGAAGAAACCAAGGAAAGCAGAAAAGTGGTCGAAATCGACCTATCTGGTCGATATCGACTGAAGCATCGACACAGACCCTGAGTGTCGAGACAGACCAAAAACACCAACAAAAGAAGACCACTCGATATCGACTACCTGAGCTCGATATTGACCAAGACCCAGAAATCGAGTGAAGTTGAGCCCGTCGAGCAGAAACGAAGATTTCGACTGGATTTCGACACGGGTTGGACACGCTTTTCGGGACGCGGATTTCCATTCTATAAATAAGAGCCACGGTTTATCCTTTGTAATTTAGATAGATTATACCTTGGGGATATTTCCTTTTTACCCTAAAGGTTTATTTAGTTATTTAGATATTTACTTAAATAAAACATGTATCCTACTTGTTTGGATTGATATTAGATAGAAGATACTATCATTGGATAGCAATGATTCGTAGCCTATAAATAAAGCCCTAGAGGGCTGGCATTCATTCATTCAATCTCACACACAATCAATAGAGTTAGAGTTAGAGTTAGAGTTAGAGAGAAGTTTAGAGTTTGGCTTTTGCGAGAGCCGACGTTGAGTTGTAAAGCTTCGAAGTTTAAAGTTTAATGCAAGTTTCCCTTTTCCCTTCAAAGATGTTTTTTGCGATGAAGAGCGAGTAGTCGTCCCACTTCTAGGGTCGGGGGTGAGCCCAATGGTAGCCATGTAAGTGCACTTATTCCATATTTGATTATGCGATCTCTTCTTCAACCCCGCGCTTAATCCTTTATGTGAGTTTAGGATCATTCCTTATTTACCTTATATGAAGCGAAAGTGGATTAATATATGTGAATTTGGATAGTAATTAGGTTTTTGCCTGCGAAAGTTGACATAAACCCTAATTATGAAAAAGGTATAAACAATTAGGTTTTTATACAAAAGCCTCTATCTCCCTAATTGGTGTTGAGAAAAGTTTAATCTTTTATGAGAATTGGTGATAATACATGCATGGTTACCGTTGTGGTGAATCCCTATCCTATAAGCTCTTTAGTTTATTGAATTAAAACCCAAACCAACTGTTGCTTTTTATTTTTTTTCTTTTATTTTATCTTCTGCTGCAAATCGACATCGACTGGATTTCTACTCGATATCGACCGTTCCTACCGATATCGACCACCTGCATCGAGCACTTCTTCGTCGACAGTTTTCTGAGTCGACAGAGCTACTGACCTACTCGACATCGACCACCCTAGTCAATATCGAGTGCTTCTATTGTCTTCTTTCTTTGCAAGTTCTCTCTTCAAATCGACGTCATCACTAGGAATTGACTGCTCCAGTCGATATCGACTGCCTAACTCCATATCGAGGCTTCTGGTCGACTTGCTCTGAGTTCGCACAGACAATCCAAGCACCGCTGACTCGTCTCCTCGTGGATCGATCCTGATTCACTTCCACTACAACGGGAGAAAGTCTTGTAATTTATTTGAGTGGACTAGGATTCGGTTTGATATCTACTTGTATTTATTAGACTTGATTTTCTCCTTCATCAGTGCACAATTAAGATTATAAAGTGCATAAATAAAATTTTAGTTTGAATGTGGATTTTTCGAAATTAAATGTGCAATTTTAGTTTGAAAAAGTGCAAATATAAAATGATAAAGTGAAAAAATAAGATCATAAAGTGTATGAATGAGACACAAAGTGGGTTTTTGAAATCGATGTTTTAGTTTTATTTTTTTTTACTTTTGAGAGTTTGGGTTCACCTCTCGCATAATTTAGTCTGATAGATGTGAGTTTGAAATCGATTTTTTTTATGTATAACAATTTCAAATTAAACTGCATACTTAATGTTAAAAAGTGCATAATTAAGGTTAAAAAATTCATAACTAATATTATAATGTGCATGATTAGTAATTTGGGATTGTTGTGTTCTTGTCTATTATGTAACCTATGTGGAATTCGAATCCACATCTTTGTGCATACGCACATCGCTCTACCAATTGAGCTAATAGGTTTTAAAGCTTATTAAGTACAAGTGTATAAACAGATTGAATTTGATATATCTTTTTTATTTCTTTAACCTAGCACACAGACTTATCAAAGTAAAATGTGCTTCAAAACATAATCTAAGATAGGGAAATGCCAAATCTGAACTAATCGATTTGGATAAAAATAGCAGCTCAAGGTTGTCAATAGTAAGAAAAACATATGCACTCTTTCTTATTTTTAACCATATAAACTTAAGCAAGGAGATTACATGTTATACATTGTACATTACAGCTAAACCCCAAAAGTAAGAGGGCATATGAGTTCTTCTACACTACCAATAAAAGGACCAAATAGTGTTTCTAGGATGCACCTGATAGGTATAGGTGTGGAGCTCCTTGCTTAGATTAACATCTCCAGAACGAACCTATGCTTCGTATAATTAACCTAGAACAAAAACATCTTACCAATATGACTCCAGAAAACGATACACACATAATCTGAAGGATGTGGAGCCTTTAGGAATCTCTTGTTGACGTGAATCCAACTATACAGCAGGACTGGTATTCATCGCCTTGTCTTCGATTTTTGGGAACCTGACTTCGGCGTTGCAGCTAGTAGAATAGAAAAACAAACATGTCAAGATGACGAGATTTCATTCATACAAATTAAAGATTGGTTCAAAATTTCCACGAAAAGTCATTAAACTACAAATAGATGCAAATGTTCTTCATTGCAGAATAAATATCATCATCTGATAGAAGATTGGTGAATTATCCATTTTTTATATCCACAAGGCTAAAACTATCTAATAGCGAGGAAAAAAAATCAGGTATCAGGCATGAATTGCAATTTCAAACCAATCTTGAAACAAAATCCACAATCATTTTATGCCACTTTCGAGGGGAAAACCAATCTTGTACAAACCCTAGATGCCATACCGATTCAACCCCTCATCACCAACGCCAAATTGAGACGAATCAAATTGGAATTGAACTTCAAAATTCTCAAGTTGAAGTTCAAAATCCCTAATGAAATACTAAAATACTCATACGAGAGTTCCAATTTAGGTGACATAATTCAAATAATCTCAACTAATAATCCAAAGGAATTGCCTGAACAAAACATATGAATGAGTCCACAATTACATCTGAAAATCGAGGCACTGAGCAACGACAGCCAAAGGAATCACCGGAAAGAGAAAGAACCGCTTTGTCCTGAAAATTACCTCCTAGAAATTCTGCAGCGTCAGCCTCAAAGTGCCACATCGCATCTTCGAAATCAGCCCTAGCTCCGATTTCTTCTTCAGCGACGACAACAACATATTGTGCACCGTCCTCCCCTGCTTGATCTCCTTGCTCAAGCCCTTGAGCAACGATGTCGTCACAACACCGTCGTGGAGGCGTCGACGTGAAGGGAGAGGCCGGTTTGGAGGATCCAAAAGGCTTGGAGGCAGAGGGAGGCAGATAACCCTAGGTCGACGATGAAAAGGTGAGGGAAGAAGACAAGGAGGAGGGAGAGGACGAATGAGAGGGTGGAGATCCCGGAGGAGAGGCAGCCAAGCCTGTCCTCGAGGGCGGAGAAGGAGGAAGGAGGCAGAGGATTGGCGAAGATCCTAGAGAGAGGAGCGTTTGTTTTCTCAATGACGGGAGGAAAAGCTGTCGTTGATCCTGTCAAAATATAACTCAAGCTTATAACTAGTATAGCAATAAGAACGAGGTCGATCCCACAGGGAAATCGAGTAGCCAAAGGGGGGGTTTTTTAGAACGCAAAAGATCCTCCTTTTACCAAAGCGGAATGATGAAAGTAAAAGTAAATAAACTTGATTCATACAATATGGAGAAATAGTCCTACCTACAATTATCCACTTTATTTGGTTGAAGCGATCCTTGTAACTTCCTCTCTTCCTTTCAGGTTTCCTATGAATGCCCTTGTCCCAACCTAATATAGTTTCTAGTCCAACCAGTCCTAGAGACCTTTATCTCATGAGCAGTCCCTAAAGAAGGATTTAACTCAATCGATGGCTTTAAGTTCAGAGATTAACCAAGGTATTTGCAGTCCCTAAAAAGGGATTTAACAACACATCCAACTTCCTACCCATCCGATTAGTTCAACCAGCCCTAAAGGGATAAGTTTGCTACTTGGGTTATGGTTCACAACCATGAATCTACAAAACCCTAGCAATTGAATTGATTGTAACTAGTTGGCCAGACAAGATAGAACAAAACAATCCATCATTCAAGCGCAAAGAAGTTGAAACATTCATTATAGGAATTAAGGAACGAGATTCAAAAACTCACAATCAATCCAAATAAAACTTTAAATTGCAAATAGAACAAAGGAGTTTAGTTCCTCATAGAAAACATCGCTCAATCTCTGAAATTGTCTTCTGAACATGAACAAAAAATAGTCAATAGATAGTCTAGGCCTCTAGGGTAAACCCCGTACTTCAACTAAAATTCGGCTGGAAATCGACCAGAACTGAGGTCGATATCGACTAGACACATCGATATCGAGTGTCTTCTGAGGTCGAAAGCTTTGATCGTGATTGCAACAAAGGAAGCGCTAACATACCTCCTCGTGGATTCGATCATGAATTACCCTACTATTACATTGGGAGGGGATTCTTGTATTATTTGTTTGAGACATGGAGTAGTCTAGTTGTGAATTGTTTATTTAAATATTTGAATCCTACACCATCCCCATAAGCGAACAAATTGGCGCCGTTGCCGGGGAGGCAATCAATCGCCACCAGAGTTTAATCACGATCTTTTTGAAGCTTATTTTGCAGGTTTATGCGACGTTCTAATCGCGGACCTATCTTGGAACCAATCAACGAGCCTGAACGTTTCTACCATCTTCGCAACAAAGCAATTCGCATCATGGCTGACAACAAGATGCAGGCTGAGACCATAGAGCGGTTGAGGAAGGAGATCGAGGACTACAATGCTACAATCGCTACTGAGAGGGCCGCCGCTGCAGAGCGAGCCCGTGCTGATAGTGATGTACATATTTGTAGCTCTTTTTATTGCATTGGTTGACTTCATATTTCATTCGATTTCCAAAGAAAAGTTTCAAAAGTATATAAACTTGTGTAAGAATGGGCTAAAGTACAAGAAATAGGGTCTGCACAAGTTTTGAGATAACCATGCAGGAATTCGAGCGAAATCGGAGTCAAAACGGAGAAGCCAAGTGAAGATGAGCAGAGGTAGATATCGACTTTCAACATAGATATCGACCTCTGGTGTCGATATCGATCCTCATATCAACCTCAACATAGACATCGAGTGGAGCTGGACAAGTCGAGCAGGAACAGAGACCTCGATATCGACCTCTGGTGTCGATATCGACCCCTTATCTCGACAGAAGATAGACTCGGTTTCGAGATGCGGATTGGAAACTTTATCTTCAAGGAGGCACGGATTTAGCTCATACTTTTAAGATAGATGACAGATGAAGACTTATTTATCTTTTTACCTTTAAGTTATTTAAGTTTTATCAAAATAAAAGACCTATCCTAATTGTTCGGATAGAGTTCATAGTTTAGATAGAATTTACAATCCTCGGATAGCAAGGATTAGTAGCCTATAAATAAAGCCCTAGGGGGCTGGCATTCAATCATCTTAGAAACAATCATCAATCAAGACAATCAATAGAGTTAGAGTTAGAGAGAAGTTTTAGGGTTTGACGTTTGCGACAGTTGACGTTGAATTATAAAACTTCGGAGTTTATTTTAATGCAAGTTTCTTCTTTTCAATCAACAAAGAGTTCCGTGATGAGAAGCGAGTAGTTCCCCAAAGCTCTTAGGGTCGGGGTGAGCCCGACGTTTGCCATGCACGCTTGAGGTAAGTATTTGATGTTGATATCGTTGTGTCTATCTCTCCTCCTACGATTCTATGTTTAGTCCTAATCAAAAGAAAAGGGATTCATGCTAACAACTTGAGTTATAAACATAAAATTGGTAGAGACAATTAGGTTTATTTGCAAAAGTAATCCTTAGAGTTGGTGTACGGCGAAAGCTTGTCCCTCGGGTGAAATAGCGCAATTGTCCGTCTTATTTATCTTATCGCATGCATTGGTTAACGTTATGGTAAACCCTAATCCTAGGAGTTGTTTCTTTTACATATTTTAATTCACATAACCCACTGTTATTACTGTTCATCCCTTCTCATCCATTCTTAAATCTTCGGCCCTTCTTTGCCGACGAAGAACTAACCCACTGCAGGAAGACATCGATATCGACCCCAGACGTCGATATCGACCACTGAGTTCGTCGACAGTTTTCTGAGTCGACGACGATCATCACTGCAGAGGTTGCTGAACATCGATATCGACACCAGACATCGATATCGACCCTACTGTGTCGACTGGCAGTCTTCTGATCCAGTTGATTTCGTGACTGACATCGATATCGACCCTTTCTAGTCGATATCGACCACTTGTTTTTGTCTCTGCAGGTCTTCTGTTGCAGAGAACATCGACAGCCGAGGTCGACATCGAGGCTTCTGGTCGACATAGACTTGAGATTTCCAATGCTACTAGGATCCCGCTGACACACCACCTCGTGGATCGATCCTGACTACCCTTCCACTACAACGGGAGGAAGTCTTGTAATTATTTGCATAGGCTAGGAGTTGGTTTTATTACATCTTTATTATTTGTAATTACTCGACGTATCATCCTCCTTCTAACAAAAGATAGGGAGGAGGATGCGCACAGACAAGCCCAAGAGCGGCTAAATCAGTATCCACAGACGGCGATGCAATACATGCATCCGCCGCTTCATGTTCCTGAATCTGCTATTTTAATTCTTCACTCCAATTATGAAATAAAAATTAACTTCCTATTTGAGATAAAAAGAAATACTTTTGAAGGAAGACCTAATGAATGCCCACTGCAATACATCTATACTTTTATGGATTTATGTGAAACAGTTGCTGATGGAGTAAATTTAGAGTATGTGAGACTGAAATCTTTTCGATGGTCTTTGACAGGGAAGGCATTGCAATGGCTTGAGAGTTTGGCTCCACGCTCGCTGAGGACATGGGCGGAGGTGAAGGATTCATTCCAGAATAAGTTCTTTCCACCTTCTAAAACGGCGATGCTGCGACTTAAGGACTAGCACAGGCGTGGGAGCGATTTAAGGACTTGCTGAGATCATGCCCGACGCATGGGCAACTTCCATAGGTCATCCAGGAGATCTTCTACAACGCCCTTGATGCGCCGAATAAGGAGAAGATCAATTCATACACCTCTTATCGGTACATTGAGCTTACACCAACGGAGCCATGGGAGACCATTGAGAGGCTCGTGAAATTTGATAACACCTATGGGGCTGCTGCGGCCTATGATGCATGGCCTGCCCCATCAATGCCACTATATGAGCCTCCAAGGGAGATAGATCTTGATGTGCGGCAACAACTCCACAACGATCAGACACGCCGCCTTCAAAAGCAAGTCAGGTTCCTGAGCAACAATCAAACTTGTCAAGATTGTGGCTCAACAAGGAATAACACTAGTGCATGTCCACATACTGAGCAAGTAACCATGGTGGAACAACATGAGGAAGCCAAGTGGACGAGAGGCTCCTATTGAAGGGGGCAATCAACAATATTGGGGTGATCAAAGGTTCTATCAAAGGGACCCCCCACCATATAGAGCACCAGGGCACCCTGAGCGGGAGACAAGGAAGGATGACCTGCAAATCATTCTTGATGAGATGCGGAGGAACCATGCTGAGTTCAAACAAGCCAACAACTCCGTCCATACTCAACTGCAGGGCAACAACTCTAGACGTGGGGTGATCGACGTTTGGAAGCGCAACATGGAGACTCAAATGAGTCAATTGGCGGAGGCAATACCCAAAGCGTCAAGATCATTCCCTGGATCCACTATGCCCAACCAAAAGGAAAAAATCACTGGACATATTGCGGCAGTAAATCTAAGGAGTGGGCATCAATTACAAACGCCCAAGCAAAAGGCGGAGGAAAAAGAGCCAGAACAGACATCGATATCGACCCCCCTTGTCGATATCGACCACGGTGACGTCGAAATCGACCTTCCAGCCGATGTCGACCCTGATGCAGTGTCACCACAGAAATCGACTCCTCCAGTTGATGTCGACCCTACTGATGTCGATGTCAACCTAACTACAGCCGCGAGAAGGAAGAAGGTGTTGCCATTCCCAACTAGAAAGATGATTAAGGACCCAGCGGAAAAGAATTTCTAGCGGTTCGTGAAGATGCTCCAGGGACTCAATGTCTCTATACCATTCACAGAAGTACTTCATGAGATGCCATCCTATGTAAGGTTCCTTAAGGACATCTTAGGTAAGAAGCAATCGCTTTCTGAGATTGCAGAGGAGTGCAATAGGTTGGAACTACCACAAAAGCGGGCGGACCCAGGTAAGTTTTCTATCGCTATAGGTTTAGGTCAATTCAAATTTAATGCTTTAGTTGACTTGGGCGATAGCGTTAGGATGATGCCACTAACCATATGCCACAAGGTAAAGATAGGTCCTCTGGAGCCCGTGGATGCAAGGTTATACATGGCAAACAATACGGTAGTCATTCCAACTGGGATAGTGATAGATGTGCTAGTACAAGTAGGTAAATTCTTTGTCCCTGCTGATTTCTTAGTTTTTGATATAGCAGAAGACCCTGCTTGTCCCATTATTTTAGGTAGGCCATTCCTAGCAACCGTCGATGCCAACATTAGCGTGAAGAAAGGATTGCTCTCATTCACAATTAGTAACGAGGTGATAGAGTATGCCTTCAATAAGACGGTGAATAATCAAGGGCCAATATAGATAAAAGCCATCAATGGTGTCTACATTGCATGTGGAGAAGCCAAAGTAAGAAGTATGACATCGGAGGAGCTTGAGAAGAGGGCCATAGAAGCCCAAGTGGAGGAAGTTGTGGTAATCTTGAACGAAGGGGCCCAATAGAACATCAAAATCGACCCAGGTAAGTCGATATCGACTAATAATGTTCAGGATTATGTGCTAGGTCATAAGTATGGGGTCAACGGAGGAGGAAAAGAAACATCGAAATCGGGGTATAAGGTCGATATCGACCATACCCAACCGAAATCGACCACCATCAGCACTGAGAAGGGAGGAACGGAGACCTTGATATCGAGCACTGAGGGTCGACATCGACCTGATCATATCAAGCCGAAACACTCAAAATCGAATGATCCTCCAGGAGTACAACAAAGATCGATATCGACCTCTGAACATCGAAATCGACCTGAGCCACAGACTGAGAAGAAGGTAAGTCAAGGTACGGATTCCTCTTGTTCCATTACAATCAAGGACTTATCATTATTTGGAAGAGGTGTGCCTTGGCATGTGCGCTTATGTAGGGTATCCGATGATGATTCGAGCCAATATGTGATAGGAGACAAAGTCTATGTTGCCAAATCCAAGGACCGTTGGTTCCCTACGAGATTCAAGGATAAAAATTTGGGACCATTCACGGTGAATCAAATCCATCCCGGCGGAATGCAGCTGCATGACAAGAAAGGAGTTATATTTGAAGCCCAAGCCACATGGGCTCTGCAGATGCCGCCGTGAGAAGCGCGAAGGAAGAAGTCGGCCTAGCGACTTAAAAGTCTAGAGCTTGTAACAAAGACTTAATTTTGGTTTTAGACAACTTTTACATTGGTTTGAGACACTTTATTATTTTGCATGTTTGGTTTTTGTTTTTAACAAGTTGCAGGAAAGAGAAAAGCACACAGAAAAGACATCGAAATCGATGTCAAAGATCAACATCGACCTTATGGTCAATTCAGATGGGCTTGTGGTCGAGGCCAGATCACCTTGAAGCCTGAGCCAGAAAAACGATGAGAAACATCGATATCGATGTTTAAGGTCGATATCGACCATGCCTGTTGTCTTCTTCGACTCCTGAAATTTGTGACGGTTTAGTAAGTTTTCTTCTTAACCCTAGTTCTAATACAGTGAGGACACTGTAGGTTTTATGTATGGGGTGGGGGAAAGGCTTACTTACATGTTAATGCATATTCATACTTAGTTTAGATTTGCATATTTATCTTAATGCATACTTAGTTTATACATTTATTATTCGAAAAAAAAAGAAAAAAAAAGACCCCCATCAAAAATTTGAAAAAAAAAGAAAGAGTCATGGAAGTATAAAAAAGAGCTCTATGATGCAAATTAGATTCATTATAGATATAACATGAAATTGCCTAGTTAAGGGAAGTCCCAATGAAGTGCAAAAAGAAAAAATAAAGGAGATGGACAATTTGAAGTTGCTTTTGACATGTGCATGATAAGATGATGGAGGACTTTTTATGAAAATTTCCATACAAGTGCTTACATATACAAGTTCATATCCTAGCCTTACCTATGCATAATTGCAAAAGTCACAAGCCATATATGAGCCTTATCATGATCATTATTGCTCCACATATATACATATTGCCCATTTTATACCTTATACCCTATCCGGGGACAAAGTTTGAGAATGGACGACATCTTTGGAGTTGTTATATGGAGTTGTGCATTATTTATGAAGTTGTTGGCAGGAATGAAAGAATTTGAATTTATGAAATATGGAAAATTTAATGAGCGAGAAAAAATCCGATCACCTCAGGAGATAAAGGTAGGTCGACCCTGCTCGTTGAGATGTTAGTTCAGCGAGATGGGACACAAGGTGAGGAGTCCGAAGTACTAAGTATCTGGGGCCATTCATGACACCCATGTTTGCGACTCGCGAGAAGGCAGTGCTAAGGTTAGAGAGGTAAAAACATTATATTGAATAAAAGCATTGAGAGATGAGTGAAAGGTGAGACATTATGAAGAATGAATGTGGAATGTTTTGGAAAGAAAGTATGTTTCCCCGGATTTAACACCACATGGCCAAATATTAGCCCACCTTTAGCCTTTTACCAATCTACTTCTCACAAGCTTGCAAAAGTCCTCTTGATTATTAATGCTATGTCGCTAAAATTGTTTTTGCATATTACCTCCTTTTGTGAGTATGAAATTACTTTATGCACAAGCATGGACTTGGTTGACAAAAGTACCTTATCGAGGATGGCAATTGATTGTAGAGACATATAAAAAATGAATCTATGATGTTGAGGGTTTACTTTCTTCCACTGAATGACCATTAAAGGTATTGCTTGGGGACAAGCAAGCTTAAGTATGGGGTGTTTGATGTGTGCGCAAATTGCCATATCTTCTATGCACATATGAGTCCATTTTATCATTCTTTTGCATGCATATTAATGGGAAAACATGGGATTAGTGTAGTTTATGCTTAAATATCAAATATATGGGTCTGCACGAGTTTCTATGTGATTTCGCCGAAAATAGGATAAAAAATTGACAGATTTGGAAAAGCGAGAAAAGAACTCGAAGTCTTCTGAAGAGGTCGAAATCGACTGGGGACCTCGACATCGAGTGCAGCAGAGACATAGGAATCGAGCAAGAAATGAAATAGAGCATGTCGACACCAGAGAGGTCGATATCGACGTCGGAAGGTCGATATCGATGTTGCCAGATCAAGCTAAAAGATAGAAGTCTAGTGCCAATCCGAGTAGGAGAAGGAGAGCTCGAGATAAAGTTTCACAGAGGTCGATATCAATGTTCAAGGTCGATATCGATGTTGCCCAGAAAGATAAATCCAACTCAGATTTTGATAGAATTCTATCCGAAGCATGCACGTCTATCCTAAAGTCGAGATTTCCTATCATCAACCTCAGATCTATCATATGAAGCTGATTTACCATAGAACTTTTAGTTTTTACTTTATTTAAGTTTTATCTTAGAGAATAAAGATAAAGTTTCGACTCTTTGGATAGTAAAGTTCGATATCTATATCTAGAGGCCATTAGGGCTGAGTTTAGGCATCCAATTTCAGTTATTAAAACACATACACACGCAGAGAATTAGGAGGAGAGAGAGAGAGAGATATGTCCGATTTTGTTTGGTGGAAGCGAGAGCGGAGATTTGGCTTGTTCGGTTGTACTTTCTTTCTTCGTTTAATTCAAAGTAGTTTTCTTTCAATGATGATGATGAGTTGCATGATGAGAAGCGAGTAGTCCACCCACTTCTAGGGTCGGGGTGAGCCCGACGATAGCGATGTAGGGTAAGTGCATCAAAGGTATGACTTTTATGCGATTCCGTCTTCTATCCTATGCATGATTCCTTGCGAAAGTTAGAGAGATTCATTATTTACATTATTGAAGCGAAAGCCACTCATATTGTGAACTTGGATTACTCATGAATTGGATAGTAACTCTTTGGAACTATGCGAGAGTCTCTAATCACCTAAGTGTTGATAACGAAAGTTATTTGACGGAAACACATTAAATTTCATAACTTAAGCATAAAACTTGCATTGTTATCGTTGTGGCATGAAACCCCGACTTTGGAAGCTTTTAATTAATTGAATCCATATAAAAGTTTTAGTTTTGTTTCTGATCATCCTTCTTAACCATCCTACGTTCTTCGGACTCTTTTCCGACAATTGATTACGAATTACAGTTTTTGTGACAAACATCGGAATTGACTGTAAAGGTCGATATTGAGGTCTAACGTCGATATCGAGGTCTCTGCTCGACGTCGACTTTGCTGCTTTTGTCTTTTGCAGGAACTGTACTGGAAATCGACCAGAACTGAGGTCGATATCGACTAGACACATCGATATTGAGTGTCTTCTGAGGTCAAAAGCATTGATCGTGATTGCAACAAAGGAAGCGCTGATATACCTCCTCATGGATTCGATCCTGAATTACCCTACTATTACATTGGGAGGGGATTCTTGTATTATTTGTTTGAGAAAGGAAGTAGTTTAGTTGTGAATTGTTTATTTAAATATTTGAACCCTACACCATCCCCATAAGCGAACAATTACACATGGAAGGAACGAAGATGCAATAATCCGGAGTAGGCACAACAACCATCACATTCATATGTTTACCATAGTTAACTTGACAAATATTCAAATGAATATAATCTCCCACCTTGACAACACAAAGGACAATATCTGGCCTTGTTGGGGGGCTTTGACATTGGGTCTGGAAAAGATAACTTGGAAACAAAGTGCTATTAAATTCACACTTAAGTGGTGGGTGCTTAAGCACGCTATTAAGATAAGCAATATAATTCACAACCTTACTAAGTTTCCTATCAACACACCCCTAACAGAATTAAATATAACCCTCAGAAGGACTCACTTAAACAAAAGGAATTGGAAAAATTTCCCGGGGGTAAGGCTTCAATGGTCACGCCTTACACCCCCCCCCCCCCCCCCCCGCCCAAACAAGTGTTATGAAGATAGCTTTTTGGAACTGGAGGGGAATAGGTAAAAAACATTTTTGGACAGGCATTCATGCTTGGTGCATAAATGAGTCAATCCAGGTTTGTACTCGCAGAAACAAAAATAGAAAATATCCTAGAAGAAGCAATTTGGAGATCAGCGGGCTTTGACAATGCGTGGTGGTCCCCAGCTATAGGTAAAACTGGAGGCATCGGGATAGTCTGGAAATCCTTCCAAATGCAAATTGAAAGCCTAACGATTGAAGTCAAATTACCATGGATCATTGCAGCTGACTATACCAACCTAAACGACAATTTCTCCTGTAGAATTTGGTTTACATATGCCCCTCCGAACTATCAACAAAAACAAACCTTTTGGAACGATTTTACTCAATTAATTCAAGCATGCCCCCTGCCTAGTATTTTCACAGGCAATCTCAATGAAATCGGTTGTCTAGCGGACAAAGAAGGAGACGCCCCTACCCTCCCCTCGAGATTCAACACGTTGGTAGACTTCAAAAACCTTTGTTCATTTTTAGATATCCCAACCTCAGGTAATAAATTCACATGGAGAAAGCGAGCCTCGGGACAGGACAATACTAAAGAAAAACTGGATCAAGTCGTTGTCTGACATCAAATTATCCAAAAATTCCCAAATATTAATACTTTCAATGAAGCTTTCTCGTCATCCGACCATTGTCCTATTTCAATCAATCTCACAACACAAAATACTACCAAAGCCCCACCATTTAAATTTGAAAATGCCTGGATACTTAAAAAAGACTTTAAGGATGTGGTTAAACAGGCATGGAGGGCTGCATGTCCAGGCTCAGCTATGGTTAAATTAGTATTTAAAACAAAAATTCTAAAAAAAGAGCCAAATTTTGGAGCAAAGCCTCGTTTGGCAATATTTTCAAACAGTTAGCAAAACTAGAATCTGAATTACTACATATACAGACCAACGACCAGGGTCATTCCCAAGAGGACACTCAAAGAGAAATGAATCTAATAAAGAAAAAAGAAGCTCTTCTTAGATTCCAAAAATGTTTTTGGAATCAAAGAGCTAAAATAAAACACATAAAATTATTAGACACAAATTCGACATACTTCCATAAAGTTGCCTCCGGGCGACGCAACCAAAAAATTATCCGTGGTATCACAACTGCGGAAGGACCCAGATAATAGGAGATGAAAACATTAGGACCGAAATAAGGAATGACTTTCAAAAATGATTTCTCAAAGAACCCATTAACCATGACAATCACCTAAGTACCCTCCAACATATCACGCCTTCCATCTCTGAAGAGGAAAACAAGGCGGGTGACTACCCCCCCCCCCACCAATGGAGAAACCAAATCGGCGGTTTTCAGTTTAGGAAGTAATAAATCGCCTGGACCGGATGGTATGATAGCAGAATTCTACAAAGCATACTGGGATATCGTCAGATGTGACGTTACTCGAGCCGTCAAAGCATTCTTTCACTCGGGGAAATTGTTAAAAAAAATTAATCATACATTCATCACACTTCTTCCAAAAGTAGACAACCCCTCAACTACAACTCACTATAGACCAATCAACTTATGTACAACAATATATAAGATAATATCCAAGATCCTGACCGAAAGACTGAAAAAAGTAATCGGAAAACTCATTCACCCACTTCAGGGTGCATTCGTCTCAGACATGGCTATTCAGGATAATGTCCTCATAGAACATGAGGTCTTCCATTCTTTCAATACTAGGAAGGGGTAAGAAGGATGGATAGCCACAAAACTAGATATGGAAAGGGCCTATGACAGACTTGACTGGACATTCATCAAGCTAGTACTAGAGCGTTTTGGCTTCCATGAAAAATTTAGAAACCTTGTAATGGAATGCATCACAATGGTCACCTTTTCTGTTCTTGTCAACAACGGCCCTACGGACCCATTTTAACCAACCCTGGGAATCCGTCAAGGGGACCCTCTATTCCCATTTATTTTTATACTGGGGGAAGAAGTCCGAGCTAGAAACATCGCGTACGCAACGGAATTCAGGAAATCTCTAGGGTTCAGATTCGGAAAGGATGGACCACGGATTCCGTTCCTAACATTTGCAGATGACATCATCATCTTCTGAGAAGGTAGCATCCCTACATGTAAGGAGGTTAGGGATGTGGTAGATAACTATTGCAAAATCTCCGGCCAAAAGATAAACTTCCACAAGTCCGCTTTCGAAGCAACAAAAGGGATTCCCTCTTCTAGGAAAAGGGACCTTGAGAACTGTATAGGGATATCAAATGAACGCGATCTAGAAAAGTATCTGAGATGCCCTATCATAAATGAACGAGTCAACAAGGAAAATTTCGAAGAACTAGCGTGTAAATCCAAAGAACAGCTATCTAAATGGCGTGCTAATTCACTATCCCAACAGGGGAGAGCAGTACTTATTAAGTCCAATCTGGCAGCAAAACTGCTTTACACAATGCAAAGCTTTATGCTCCCATCCACAATCCATAAGGAATTGGACCAAATTAATAGGACTTTCTTCTAGAATAAAGATCTCCAACATAAGCCACTAATCAGCTGGGATCGAATATGCCAACCATACTCTAAAGCAGGCCTAGGGATCAGGAAGGCACAAGACATGAATGAAGTGCTACAACTAAAACTCCTCTGGAAAACACTTGTGGAACCGGACAAAGTTTGGGTTCAAGTAGTCAAGTACAAGTACCTTAAAAACAAAGATGTCCTCGATTATAAGAAGGTCGGGTCTTGCTCTTGGTAATGGGAAAAACTCTCCCCATTAATTCCTAAGCTAAAAACAGGACTAATTTGGGCGATTGGGAACGAGAAATCAATCAGATTCTAGGATGACTGTTGGATCTGGCCAAAACCACTAAACACTCACCCAGCATGCCCAAGCAACTACAATAGCACTGAAAAGGTTGAGGACTACATCATAAATGGTCGATGGTGGGTGCAAAATCTCAAGGAAAATCTCCTGTCACACATTATCGATGATATTATGACAATCCACATTCCGCCACAAGACAGGCTGTACTGGTGGCTAGATCGACATGGATGGTTCACCACACATAGTGCATGTAACCTACTAACACGGTATGAGGATAGGGCATACGACAACAACAAATGGATTTGGAAATTAAACACCACACACAAAATTAAAAACTTCATGTGAAAAATCAGTCAAGCGGGCCTACCAACAAAGACTCGCCTGGCACAACACGGGACGCATATACCAACAACGTGTGCTTTGTGTAATGATACACCTGAGGACGAAACACATCTCTTCATAGAGTGTCTACCAATACAAGACATTCTCCCCCCCTCCCCCAATGGTGATGAGGAAAATGAGTGACCTAATACAAGTATCAAGAGATATCAAACCAATCTTAAAACATTGGGGGAAGAGCTAACGAGAAATATCAAAAGCTGCCATCGCTGCGAGATGGTGGTCAATATGGTACCACAGAAAACAAATATCGTTTGGCAAACACACCGGATTATCTTCACGGGAAATAATCAACTTGGCCTGTACAATGACTGCTAGCTGGAAAAGGGCATGCGAATTAGAGGACAAATCAACTCTGATCCGGAGTCATGACAGTGGGAAAAGCTACACCAAACAAAATACAACTTCTCAAAGATGGAAAAAACCTCCGGATGGGACCTTCAAGCTCAACTTCGACGGATCCTCGATCTCGAATTTATGCAGCTCTGGTGGGTTCATTATCGGGGATTGGATGGGCAATCCTATTCAACTAGGACATAAATGTTTCGAAAGACAATGTCCTATCAAAGCTGAAGCACTTGCGTTGTTGCTAGGAGTGGAAAAAATAGTTCAGCTCAGAATCCGGAAAATAATTATCGAAGGGGATTCGCTTATCATCATTAAATATCTACAAGGCCTCGCGAGATGCCCGTGGGAAATAGAGTTAATCCTCTCCGAAATCAAAACGCTCCTCCTAGGAGTACATCAATTCTCATTCTCTCATACTCCCCGAATGGGTAATACTGTGGCTAATAGGGTTGAACAGCTGTTCCATAGTACCCGGGGAACTGAGATTGCGACCGATCCTGTTCTACAGGATCTCATCCGCAAGGATGCTATCGGATAGGATTTGCTAACCGAATCCTTACCTAATAAAAAAAAGGAGAAGTCATTTGTGACATATGTCGGCTTCTCCATAATTGTAGTATTTTTTAACCAATTGCATTTTTCCCATTAATTAATACAATATAGCAATATATATACACACACTCAAGGTAAGATTTTACTAATTTTTTTTTATCCAATTTCACTTAATCAATATAGAAATATATGTCTAAGATAAGATTTTACGTACCCAATTTAGTTAGATATCGATACATTTTTACAAGACTTTACCCATGTTTATTAAATATGGATATATTATATTATATCTCTTTTATTGGTAGTCAATTAAACATATTGGGAGAAATTAATTAGTTAAACGAGTATTAATATAAGATTTATTTAAATTTTAAAAATAAAATAATATATATAGTAGATTGGTAGTAATAGTTAATGTTTAATTATAAGTTACTTTATATGTTTTTTTAATACCAAATGAATTAATATTATAAAAACCGCACAAAAGTGCAGCTATTTAACTAGCTCATAATAATACATAAACTAATATGCAATATGCAACGTAGGACAAATGCACTGTCATTCTTCTTTTTTTACAGCTTTGGAAGTGTTACTTTCATTCCCCCATTTCCAATGTGGGACAAGGGCATCTTTGCACATTGAAAATTGAGAGTTAGAATGAGAAGACATTGAGACATATATGTGCATCCCATAACTCTCACTTCACTTAAATTTTATTTCCTACATTAGAAATGAAGTTTGAGAAAAATATCTTCTCATATTTTTTTCTCTTACATCCCACATTGAAATTGTAGTGGAGGAAGGAAGTGTTATAGAGATATAAAAGCTTTACATGTTTTTCTTCCACTTCATATCGAAAAGAAGTGGATGATAAAAAGTGGTATGAAGATTGGATAAAAAAAAGTGGTATGAAGATAAAGTAGTAGTCAAAATTTTATAAAAAATCAATGTTTTTAGAATAAAACCCATCGGGTCAGGGGGTCGACCCAACGAGTCAACAGGTCGACTCGAACTCGTCAACCTGTGGCCTCTTCGGGTTAGGGTTTGGGCGGTCGAGAAGTCCAATCCGTGGCCATGTCTATCATGGGCTACTATTTTATATGGTTAAAATATCATCTAATACACGGTTGCGGACACACATTGCGGATTTGTGGATTTTCACGAATATGCAACGCGCATTCGATTATATTTTTTTTATTTTACTTTTTTTTTAAAAAGTCATTGCTTGATGTCCGATCTGCTATCGCGCATTGCAGATTCACGAATATTAGCGAATCCGTACCACATTATAGCATATATTTTTTTTACCAAAAATACACGACGACGATCCCTTTAAATATCAGATGACTTTATGCACACATCCCAAAAATTATTGCCCCTCTTGCTGATCTCACAAATGTCAAAAGTTCACTCTATGTCATTGTCAAGGAGTGAAAATGATTTATCATTCAACCCATATTGTTACAGCAATTCAGACGAACTCTAACTCATATTGATGTAAAGTCTTGAATGATTGTAACAAAATCCACTTACAATATATATATATATATATATATATATATATATATATATATATATTACATCTGCATGTTTCTAATTTGTTTGTATATAGTAGTATTTTTTACAATATTAGGGAAATATATTTTATATCTACATGTTTCAAATTAATTTGTATATTGCAATATTTATGTCAATTTATATTTACATGCATACATACATACATACATACATACATACATACATACATACATACATACATACATACATACATACATACATACATACATACATACATACATACATACATACATATGTGTGTGTATATATATACACACACATATCTATATATATATATACACACAGATATATATATATATGGAAGAGTTAGGGTGTAAAATTGTTTAAAGTGAAAATTTTTGGCATTTAGTAGAAACCGGACACGCGGGTCTATTTTTTTTAAATGAATCGGGTTTAGCTGCTGGTGTTTCTTCCATTCTTCTTCCCTCTCGCCCACTTCTCCAGATATGATTGATAATGCATATCTTATATAGGCATTATAGGCATTTTTAGGTTAATTAGATTGCATTTGGTGCATGATTTGGTGTTAAATTGCATTCTATGATTATTTTGGAAAAGTTCGGATTCTGTGCGAATTTGTGTTTATTTTGCAGAGATGGATTCGAACATCACAATTGGATGCAATGACCTTGGAATGAAGATACAAGGAGTAAATTTGGAAGAGAAGACATAGGAGCTGTCTACAGATGCAGCGGAAGTCAAGGAGATCGCAACATCCATAGGCAGTGGCCGCTACATACTTGCGATGACCGCCGCATCTTCTCAACCAACACATGAAGTTTCCACACAAGCAGTAGCTGCGGCATCTGTGCCGCATCGTTCGTCAGGCATGACACACCGTTTTTTTCTTATTCTAAACCTAGTTCAATAAAAGTTTTTGCCGACTTTTAGTTTAAGTACGGGGTTTACCCTAGACTATCTATCGACTATTTTCTATTCACGTTCAACAGACAATTAGAGAGATTGAGCGATGTTTTCTATGTGGAACTAAACTCCTTTGTTCTATCTACAATTTGAAGGTTTATATGGATTGATTGTGAGTTTCGGAATCTCGTTCCTTAATTCCTATATTGAATGTTTCAACTTCTTTTCGCTTGAATGATTGATTGTTTTATTCTATCTTGTCTGGCCAACTAGTTAGAATCAATTCAATTGCTATGGTTTTGTAGATTCCTGGTTGGGAACCTTAACCCATGTAGCAAACTTATCCCTTTAGGGCTGGTTGAACTAATCGGATGGGTAAGAAGTTGGATGTGTTGTTAGATCCATTTTTAGGGACTGCAAATACCTTGGTTAATCTCTGAACTTAAAGCTATCGATTGGGTTAAAATCCTTCTTTAAGGACTGCTCATAAAATAAGGGTCTCTAGGACTAGTTGGACTAGAAACTATATTAGGTTAGGACAAGGGCATTCATAGGAAACCTGAAAGGATGAGATGAAGTTACAAGGATCGCTTCAAACAAATAAAGTGGATAATTCAAGTTTATTTACTTTTGCTTTCATCATTCCGCTTTTGTAAAAGGCGGATCTTTTGCATTCTTAAACCCCCCCTTTGGTTACTCGATTAGCGTCTAAATCACATTTGAATAGCAAATTTCCCTGTGGGATTGACCTCGTGCTTATTGCTATAGTAGTTTTAAGTTTGAGTTATATTTTGACACGGTCAACGACAGGTTTTCCTCCCGTCAAATTTTGTCCCCGTTGCCGGGGAAATTTTATTTATTCTTATGTGTTTTTATTGCTAATATTGGTGTGGACCGTCTTATATGTTCCATACCCGTGCTACTAATTCATCTTTGTTGTCGTTGGATTCAAAGATTGCAAGAACCCTTTTGGCCTTTGTTCGCTACGGAAGGTAGGGGGTGTGTGTATGTAAAATATAGGAGAATAAAATAAAGCACAACTAGACTATCTCCCTGTCCTAAACAAATAATACAAGAATCCCCTCCCTTGTAGTAGTAGGGTAATTCAGGATCGAATCCACGAGGAGGTAGGTCAGCGCTTCCTTCGTTGTACTCACGATCAATGCTTTCGACCTCAGTAGACACTCGATATCGAGTATACTGGTCGATATCGACCTCAGTTCTGGTCGATTTCCTAGCGCAGTTCCTGCAGAAGACAAAACAGCAAGTCGACGTCGAGCAGAGACCTCGATATCGATGTTAGTACTCGATATCGACCCTTAAAGTCGATTTCGACGCTTGTCACAGAAACTGTTTTTGTAACCAATTTGTCGGAAAAGGATCCGAAGAAAATAGAATGGAGAGGGAAAATGAACAGAAGCAAAACTAAGACTTTTATGAAAAATTTAATGAATTAAAAAGCTTCCAAAGTCGGGGTTTTATGCCACAATGATAACAATGCAAGTTTCATGCTAAAAATATGAACTTTAATGTCTTTCCGTCAAATAACTTTCGTTATCAACACTTAGGTGATTAGAGGCTCTCGCATAATTCCTAAGAGTTACTATCCAGTTCAAGAGTAATTCAAGTTCTCAATATGAGTGGCTTTCGCTTCAATAATGCAAATAACGAATCTCCCTAACTTTCGCAAAGGATCATGCATGGGGTAGAAGACGGAATCGCATAAAAGTCATACCTTTGATGCACTTACCTCACATTGCTATCGTCAGGCTCACCCCGACCCTAGAAGTGGGTTGACTACTCGCTCTTCATCATGCACATCATCATCATTGTTATTGAAAGAAAGCTACTTTGAATTAAAATTTCGAAAGAAAGTACAACCGAACAAGCCACTCCGCTCTCGCTTTACAACTCCACTCGGCCACTCTCTCTCTCTCTTGCAACTGAATTCTCTCCTAAAACCGACTCTTCTTCCTTAATATTCAATGTCTAAACTCAGCCCTATTGGCTTCTATTTGTAGATGACGATAAGGACTCGAAACCTTATCTTTATTCTCTATGATAAATAAATAAATAAAAAAAATAAAAGCTAAAACTTCATGGTGAAATCAGCCTCCTCATGATAACCCTAATGGTGATGATAGGAAATCTCGACCTTTGGATAGATATTGCAAGCATTGGATATAATTCTACCAAAATTGGAGTCGAATTCCTCTGCTGGCATGGTCGATATCGACCCTTCCACTCGATATCGACCCCTCCAAAATCTTATCTCGAGCTTCTCCTTCTCCTACTCGACTTTTATCAACTTGGTCGATCTGGCAGCATCGATATCGACCTCCAGACGTCGATATCGACCTCTTCTATGTCGAGATGCTCTGTTTCCTTTCTGCTCGATTCCTATGTCTCGATGTACTCGATGTCGAGGTCTTCAGTCGATTTCGACCTCTTCAGAAGACTTCGAGTTCTTTTTCCGCTCTTCTGAATTCATTCATTTTCATCCTGTTTTCTGCGAAATCACATAGAAACTCGTGCAAACCCATATATTTGACATTTAAGCATAAACTACACTATTCCCATGTTTTCCCACTAATGTGCATGCAAAAGACAACAAAATGAATTCATATGTGCATAGAAAATAGGGCAATATGCGCGCACATCAAACACCCCATACTTAAGCTTGCTTGTCCCCAAGCAATACTCTTAATGGTCATTCAGGGGAAGAAAGTAAACTCTCAACATCATAGATTCATTTTTCATATGTCCCTACAATCAATTGCCATCCTCGAGAAGGTACTTATGTCAACCAAGTCCATGCCTGTGCATAAAAGCAATTTCATATTCATAAAGGAGGTAATATACAAAAAACAATTTTAGCGACATTGCATTAATAATCAAGAGGACTTTCTTCAAGCTCGTGAGAAGTGGATTGGTAAAAGGCTAAAGGTGGGCTAATATTTGGCCATGTGGTGTTAAATCCGGGGAAGTACTCTTTCTTTCCAAAATATTCCACATTCCTCCTTCATAATATCTCACCTTTCACTCATCGTTCAATGCTTTTTTTCACTTTAATGCTTTTACCTCTCTAACCTTAGCACTGCCTTCTCGCGAGTCGCAAACATGGGTGTCATGAATGGCCCCGGATACTTAGTACTTCGGACTCCTCACCTTTGTGTCCCATCTCGCCGAACTATTATCTCAGCGAGCAGGGTCGACCTACCTTTATCTCCTGAGGTGATCGGATTTTTTCTCGCTCATTTAATTTTCCATATTGTATCATTCCTGCCAACAACTTTATAAATGCACAACTCCATATAACTCCAAAGATGTCATCCATTCAAACAAACTTTGTCCCCGGATAGGGTATAAGGTAAAAAATGGACAATATGTATATGTGGAGCAATAATGATCATAATAAGTCTCATATATGGCTTTGTGAATATGCGTAGGTAAGGCTAGGATATGAACTTTGCTTGTATGGAATCCTCCATCATCTCATCATGCATATGTCAAAAGCAACTTCAAATTTTCATCTCCTTTATGATTTTCTCAAAAAAATTGCACTTCATTGGGACTTCCCTTCACTAGGCAATCTCATGTTATATCTCTAATGAATCTAATTTTGCATCATAGAGCTCTTTTTTATACTTCCATGACTTTCTCTTTTTTTTTTTTCAAAATTTTTGATGGGGGTCATTTTTTTTTTCTTTTTTTTTTCTTTTTTATGCATTAAAATAAATATGCAACCCTAAACTAAACATGAATATGCATTAAAATAAGCCTTTCCCCCACCCCATACTTAAAATCTACAGTGTCCTCACTGTATTAGAACTAGGGTTAAGAAAACTTACTAAACCGTCACAAATTTCAGGAGTCGAAGAAGACAACAGGGAAGGTCGATATCGACCCTTTATATCGATATCGATGTCTGTCTGATTTCTGCTCGGGCTTCAGGGTGATTCGGCTCGATCACAAACCCTATCCATGTCGACCTTGAGGTCGATTTCGATGTCCGACATCGATTTCGATGCCTTTCTGTGTGCTTTTCTTTCTCCTGCAATTTTGAAAACTAAACACAAAATATGCAAAACAATAAAGTGTCTAAAACCAAAACAAAAGCTGTCTTAAAATCAAAACTAAGTCTTTGTTACAAGCTCTAGATTTTTAAGTCGCTAGGCCGACTTCTTCCTTTGCGCTTTTCAAGGTGGCATCTGCAGAGCCCATGTGGCTTGGGCCTCAAATATCACTCCTTTCTTGTCCCGCAGCTGCATTCCCCCGGGATTGATTTGATTCACCGTGAATGGACCTAAGCTCTTATCCTTGAATCTTGTAGGGAACCAATGGTCTTTAGATTTGGCAACATAGACCTTGTCTCCTATCTCATATTGGCTTGAACTATCTTCGGATATCCTACATAAACGCACATGCCAAGGCACACCTCTTCCAAATAATGATAAGTCCTTAATTGTAATTGAACAAGAGGAATCCGTACCTTGACTTACCTTCTTCTCCGTCTGTGGCTCAGGTCGATGTCGATGTGCAGAGGTCGATATCGACCCTTGTTGTACACCTGTAGGATCAGTCGATTTGGGGAGTTTTGACTCGATATGATCAGGTCGATTTCGACCCTCAGAGGTCGATATCGAGGTCTCCTCTCCTCTCTTCTCAGCGCTGATGGTGGTCGATTTCGATAGGGTGTGGTCGATATCGACCCTTGACCCCGATTTCGATGCTTCCTCTTTTCCTCCGTCGACCCCATACTTATGACCTGTCACAGAATCTTGAACAATAGTGGTCGATATCGACTTACCTGGGTCGATTTCGCTGTCTTGTTGAGCTCCTTCGTTCAAGATTGCTTCAACTTCCTCTATTTGGGCTTCTTTGATGGCTTTTATCTCCATTGGCCCTTGACTTTGCACCGTCTTGTTGAAGGAATACTCTATTACTTCATCACTAATTGTGAGTGAGAGCAATCCTTTCTTCACGCTAATGTTGGCATCGACGGTTGCTAGGAATGGCCTACCTAAAATAATTGGACAAGCAGGGTCCTCCGCTATGTCAACAACTAGGAAATCAGCGGGGACAAAGAATTTGCCTACTTGTACTGGCACATCTGTCACTATCCCAGTTGGAATCACTACGGTATTGTTAGCCATGTATAATCTTGCATCCACGGGCTCCAGAGGACCTACCTTTACCTTGTGCCAAATGGTTAGTGGCATCATACTAACGCTAGCGCCCAAGTCAACTAAAGCATTAAATTTGAATTGACCTAGACCTATAGCGATAGAAAACTTACCTGGGTCCGCCCGCTTTTGTGGTAGCTCCAACCTGTTGCATTCCTCTGCGATCTCAGAGAGCGATCGCTTCTTACCCAAGATATCCTTAAGGAACCTCACATAAGATGGCATCTCGTGAAGTGCCTCTGTGAATGGTATAGAGACATTAAGCCCTTGGAGCATCTTCACGAACCGTTGGAACTTCTTTTCCGCTGGGTCCTTAGTCGCCTTTCTAGTTGGGAATGGCAACACCTTCTTTCTTCCTGCGGCTGTAGTGAGGTCGATATCGGCAGCAGTGGGGTCGATATCGACTGGAAGAGTCGATTTCTGTGGTGACACAGAATTAGGGTCGACATCGACAGGAGGGTCGACATCGATGTCACCTTGGTCGATATCGACAGGGGGGGTCGATATCGACGTTTGTTCTGGCTCCTTCTCCTCCACTTTTCGCTCGGGCCTTTGTAATTGACGCCCACTCCTTAGGTTTACTGCCGCGATATGACCTGTGGTTTTGCCCTTTTGGTTGGGCACAGTGGATCCAGGGAGTGATCCGGACGCTTTGGGCATTGCTTCCGCCAATTGACTCATTTGAGTCTCCATGTTGCGCTTCCAAACGTCGATCTCCCCAAGTCTAGAATTGATGCCCTGCAGCTGAGTATGGACGGAGTTATTGGCTTGTTTGAACTCAGCGTGGTTCCTCCGCATCTCATCAAGGATGATTTGCAGGTCATCTTTCTTAGTCTCCCGCTCAGGGTGTCCTGGTGCCCTATAGGTTGGGGGATCCCTTTGATAGAACCTTTGATCACCCCAATTTTGTTGATTGCCCCCTCCATAGGGGCCTCTCGTCCATTTGACCTCCTCATGTTGTTCCGCCATGGATACTTGCTCAGTATGTGGACATGCACTGGTGTTATGCCTTATTGAACCACACTCCTGACAAGGTTGATTGTTGCTCAGGAACCTTACTTGCTTTTGAAGGCGGCGTGTTTGATCATTATGGAATTGTTGCCGTACTTCAGGATCTATCTCCCTTGGAGGCTCATATAGTGGCATAGATGGGGCAGGCCTTGCATCATAGGCCGCAGCAGCCCCATAGGTGTTGTCAAAGTTCACAAGCCTCTCAATGGTCTCCCATGCCTCCGTTGGTGTAAGCTCAATGTACCGATAGGAGGTATATGAATTGATCCTCTCCTTATTCGGCGCATCAAGGGCGTTATAAAATATCTCTTGGATGACATATGGAAGTTGCCCATGCGTCGGGCATGATCTCAGCAAGTCTTTGAAGCGCTCCCACGCCTGTGCTAGGGTTTCACCTGACTTTTGTTTGAAAGCCGTGATCCTTTGTCGTAGCATTGCCGTTTTAGAAGGTGGGAAGAACTTGTTCAAGAATGCATCTTTCACCTCCGCCCATGTCCTTAGCGATCGTGGAGCCAAACTTTCAAGCCATTGTAATGCCTTTCCTGCCAAAGACCATCGAAAAGATTTTAGTCGCACATACTCTAAGTTTACTCCATCAGCAACTGTTTCACATAAGTCCATAAAAGTAGAGATATGTTGCAGGGGGCATTCATTATGTCTTCCTTCAAAAGTATTTCTTTTAATCTCAGATAGGAAGTTAATTTTCAATTCATAATTGGAGTGAGGAATTATAATGGCAGATTCAGGAACATGAAGAGGCGGATGCATGTATTGCATCGCCGTCTGTGGATACTGATTTAGCCGCTCTTGGGCTTGTCTGCGCGCATCCTCCTCCCTATCAGCACGGGCTCGCTCAGCAGCAGCAGCGGCCCTTTCAGCAGCGATTGTAACATTGTGGTCCTCGATTTCTTTTCTCAACCGCTCTATGATCTCAGCCTGCGTCTCGTTGTCAGCCATGATGCGAATTGCTTTGTTGCGAAGATGGTAGAAACGTTCAGGCTCGTCAATTGGTTCCAGGATAGGTCCGCGATCAGAACGTCGCATAAACCTGCAAAATAAGCTTAGAAAAAGATCGTGGTTAACTTAGGTGGCGATTGATTGCCTCCCCGGCAACGGCGCCAATTTGTTCGCTACGGAAGGTAGGGGGTGTGTGTATGTAAAATATAGGAGAATAAAATAAAGCACAACTAGACTATCTCCCTGTCCCAAACAAATAATACAAGAATCCCCTCCCTTGTAGTAGTAGGGTAATTCAGGATCGAATCCACGAGGAGGTAGGTCAGCGCTTCCTTCGTTGTACTCACGATCAACGCTTTCGACCTCAGCAGACACTCGATATCGAGTATACTGGTCGATATCGACCTCAGTTCTGGTCGATTTCCTAGCGCAGTTCCTGCAGAAGACAAAACAGCAAGTCGACGTCGAGCAGAGATCTCGATATCAATGTTAGTACTCGATATCGACCCTTAAAGTCGATTTCGACGCTTGTCACAGAAACTGTTTTTGTAACCAATTTGTCGGAAAAGGATCCGAAGAAAATAGAATGGAGAGGGAAAATGAACAGAAGCAAAACTAAGACTTTTATGAAAAATTTAATGAATTAAAAAGCTTCCAAAGTCGGGGTTTTATGCCACAATGATAACAATGCAAGTTTCATGCTAAAAATATGAACTTTAATGTCTTTCCGTCAAATAACTTTCGTTATCAACACTAAGGTGATTAGAGGCTGTCGCATAATTCCTAAGAGTTACTATCCAATTCAAGAGTAATTCAAGTTCGCAATATGAGTGGCTTTCGCTTCAATAATGCAAATAACGAATCTCCCTAACTTTCGCAAAGGATCATGCATGGGGTAGAAGACGGAATCGCATAAAAGTCATACCTTTGATGCACTTACCTCACATTGCTATCGTCGGGCTCACCCCGACCCTAGAAGTGGGTTGACTACTCGCTCTTCATCATGCACATCATCATCATTGTTATTGAAAGAAAGCTACTTTGAATTAAAATTTCGAAAGAAAGTACAACCGAACAAGCCACTCCGCTCTCGCTTTACAACTCCACTCGGCCACTCTCTCTCTCTCTTGCAACTGAATTCTCTCCTAAAACCGACTCTTCTTCCTTAATATTCAATGTCTAAACTCAGCCCTATTGGCTTCTATTTGTAGATGACGATAAGGACTCGAAACCTTATCTTTATTCTCTATGATAAATAAATAAATAAAAAAAAATAAAAGCTAAAACTTCATGGTGAAATCAGCCTCCTCATGATAACCCTGATGGTGATGTTAGGAAATCTCGACCTTTGGATAGATATTGCAAGCATTGGATATAATTCTATCAAAATTGGAGTCGAATTCCTCTGCTGGCATGGTCGATATCGACCCTTCCACTCGATATCGACCCCTCCAAAATCTTATCTCGAGCTTCTCCTTCTCCTACTCGACTTTTATCAACTTGGTCGATCTGGCAGCATCGATATTTACCTCCAGACGTCGATATCGACCTCTTCTATGTCGAGATGCTCTGTTTCCTTTCTGCTCGATTCCTATGTCTCGATGTACTCGATGTCGAGGTCTTCAGTCGATTTTGACCTCTTCAGAAGACTTCGAGTTCTTTTTCCGCTCTTCTGAATTCATCCATTTTCATCCTGTTTTCTGCGAAATCACATAGAAACTCGTGCAAACCCATATATTTGACATTTAAGCATAAACTACACTATTCCCATGTTTTCCCACTAATGTGCATGCAAAAGACAACAAAATGAATTCATATGTGCATAGAAAATAGGGCAATATGCGCGCACATCAGCCTTAAGGTGAGAGAATCGTGATCGCTTTCATGAATTTTCTTTTGATCAAGGAGAAGGAACTACGGACATGGCTAACGAAGCAGATGGTACTCTGAAGGAGCTTACTGCTCCGGATCTGGCACAACAACTCTTGGCAATCCAATGCCCTGCACTTGGGGAAGGAGTGAACTTTGAGCTGAAATCTGGGGTAGTCCATTTGTTACCCAAGTTCCATGGGTTGAGTGGGGAAGATCCCTACAAGCATCTATCTAAATTTCATACTGTGGTGGTTGGAATGAAATCGGAGAATGTTACTGAATAGTAGATCAAGCTGAGAGCCTTTCCTTTTTCTCTAAAGGTTGAGGCAAAAGTGGTACTTCTATCTACCACCTGGGAGTATAGCTAATTGGACTGAGATGAAGAGAGTCTTTCTAGAAAGTACTTTCCTGCAACAAATTTTAATGCCTTGACAAAGGTCAATCAACAGCACTGAACAACAGGATATAGAGCCTATTCATGAGTATTTGGAGCGCTTTAAGAAACTCTGCGCCAGCTGCCCATATCATGGCTTCTCTCAGAAAGATATGGTTCTATTCTTATTCAATGGGCTTACTGACAAAGAGCGCAGAACGGGGAATTCTTGTTGTGGAGGAAACATTTTGAACAACACACCAGCAATAGCTTGGGAGGTTGACGGAGGGAAAACCTGTCATTGATCCGTCAAAGTAAAACTCAAACCTGTAACTAGTACAGCAAAAAGTAACCAAATGGGGGGTCTGTGAGAGCAAAGCGGATTTATGAAAGCAAAAGTAAATGAATTGATTCAAACAATCGAGAGAAGAAGTTCTACCTACAATTTTCCACTTTATTTGGTTGAAACGATATCCTTGTAACTTCTTCTCGTCCTATTAAGCTTCCTATGAATGCCCTTGTCCCGACCTAATATAGTTACTAGTCCAAATAGTCCTAGAAACCCTTATAAATCGAACAGTCCCTAAAGAAGGATTTAACCCAATTGATAGCTTTAAGTTCAGAGATTAGCCAAGGTATTTGCAATCCCTAAAGAGGGATTTATTAACACATCCAACTTCCTACTTGTCCAATTAGTTCGATCAGCCCTAAAGGGATAAGTTTGCTACTTGGGTTAAGGTTCACAATCAAGAATCTACAAAACCCTAGCAATTGAATTGATTCTAACTAGTTGGCCAGACAAGATAGAACAAAACAATAAAGCAATCAAAGCACAGGGAAGTCAAAGCGTTCAATAGCGGAATTAAGGAACGAGAATTAGAAACTCACAATCAATCCAAATAAAGCTTCAAATTATAGGTAGAACCGAAGAGTTTAGTTCCTCATGGAAAACATCACTCAATCTCTAAATTGTATGATAGAACGTAGAATAGAAAATGAAGTGCTTCAAAACTAATAACACTCGGCCTTGAAAACTCTAAGCCGAACCGAAAAACGAAATAATAAACTAGGGTTTCAATTTAACAAAATGCAGCGCCCATGTGACAAATGCGGCAGCCGCGACATGTTGTTGCGGCCGCGGCACGCTAGCTCTTCCAATCCCGCTCCGTCAATTCTTGCTGCAGCCGCGGCTGTGGGCGCAACATTATGTTGTGGCCGTGGCACGCTCTGGCTGCCATCTCCTCTATCCATGTCGAGGGCACTCTAATCTCTTGTCTTCTTCATTCCTTGCTTCAAGTCCTTGCTTCTTGTGCTCCATCCCAATGTCTTTACATCTCCTCTTCAAGATACTGCATCTCTCAATGGTATTCAGATTCAATCTGCAAAATAAATACCAATTCACGCATAATCCGAATTCTTCCAAAATAATCACAAGATGCAATTTAACTACAAATTATTAACTAAATGCAACCTAACTAGCCTAAAAATGCCTATAATGCCTATCTAAGATATGCATTATCAAATTCCCCCACACTTAACCTTTGCTTGTCCTCAAGCAATGATAGAATGAACATGAATCAATGCATCCCACAGGAAATCCCTTCAAGTCTCAACCTCATCAAAAAGCAACATCATAGCAGGTGCCAACATAAACCAAGCAAACAAACGTCATAGCATGTATTTAAGTGATCAAAGCTTAGAAGTAGATATCATCCAACGTCACCAGAAATATGTGTTTCACTCATGCTCTCATGTGTTTAGGCTTCGAACTACAACTCTCAACTCAATCCAACGTGCACTAAGCTCATAGACATTGACCACCATATCATCAAATCTTCATCGAAATGCCATTACTTGCGGGACACAATAAAGAAAAATAAATAAAATGTGACTCTTTTTTTTCTTTTGTTTCCTTTCTTTCTTTTTTTTTCTATTTATTTTCTTGTCTTGGTGCTTTCCTTACGCGAGGCGTAAACATAGGTGTCATGAATGGCCCCGGTCTATCAACACCTCAACCTACTAATATGAAGTCCACTTGAACATCTTTTGACGCAAGTTGCAAATATGGGTGTCATGAATGAACCTGGTTACTCAATGATCAAGCTTTCTTTTCTAGTGGATAGTCTTTAACACTGTTTTGCGCGAATTATACACATGGGTGTCATGCATAGACCCGGTTACTAAGTGTATCAACCATTGCCACTTTATTTCCCTAAAAATGCACAAACTAGAACAAAAAGACTCAAGATATAAACATAAACTCCACAAGCAACAACTATGTGAGTCGGTCTTGAAAAATAGATACTGAACTCAATGCCAAGAGGTAGCAACACAAGGAGATTAAATCACACAATTGAGCAAAAGAATTATAAATGATTCCAAATAAGGCTAACATTCTCACAAGGGTCATGTTCATAGGATTTCAATCATACTTTAGCTCAATCATACATGCTCAATTATATTTGCAAGGTCATGCTTCACAAAAACAAGAATATAGACAAAGCCAAAACCTCCAGAACTCCATGAGATTTATATGATCACGCTGAAATTTAAATTAGAGGACAAACTAAGCCAGATGGGTATTTGAATAACACATATGGATGCAATGCATGATATTTTTGGGATTTTTTTTGACATTTTCTATTTTTTTAATTCATAAATAAGAATAAAAACACAACTGAAATTGAAACATGACCTAACTAGACGCACTAAATCCCTAAATTGAAACATGACCTAACTAGACGCACTAAATCCCTCCCCCACAATTAAGCCTTTCATTGTCCTCAATGAAACATAAAAGACAACAAAAATAACAAAATAGAACAAGGTGAGGGAGAAGGAAGACTAACCACTTGCTGAGGAACGTCAGAACGGGGCAAAAGGGCTCGTATTGGGGCGGCGGCCGAAGCCTTTGACGGCGCCCGCCGCATATGCAGTAGCGGCTCCTTTTTCCTTGATGTCCAATTTCGCTAGCTCTCCCCTCTTGTTACTCATCAAAATCAAACAAACCAAATGCCAAACAACAATAAAACCTAACTAAAGAAATCTAAACGAAAAAGAAAGAAAACTCACCTCGGGTTGCCTCCCGAGAAGCGCCTTTGTTTTACGTCGTTGGCTCGACGCAATGGCCCTTGATAGGCCTAGGTTCCTCCACCAGGGTCACCTCCACTTGTCAACTCCTTGACAAGTGCGGGCACCCTTGGAAGGTGTAGCTTTCTGTCCAAGCACTCATCCATTACCATTAGCTTCTCTCCTTGAGCTAATCATGGGGGTTGTCCTGCAATCGCAAAAGCTTCAACACCATTTGAAGTTAGTTTCTCATAGGGTGAAAATATGGGCTTAGGTGGAGCAACATAACTTTCAACACCTATTTTGAGTTCTTCTTTTTCCTAAAGATTGCAATTTGTTAGGGGGCTCAAATTTTAAGAAACTATTCTCCTTAGGAGTCTTCAACAAATCACGAAAATTATTGTTGCGATCAATATTGTTAGCAACAGGCATATCTAAAGAATTTTCAGGAGAAAGCTTAGCATGATTAAAGAGAGAGAACTCTATCTTCATTCCATCAAACTCCATAGTCAATAAACCCTCACAACAATCAATTTTCGTTTTTGTAGTTTTCAGGAATGGTCTTCCTAGTATAATGGGTGTTTCTGGGGCTCCCTGTTCCATATCTAAAACAAAGAAATCAACAGGGAAAATTAAATCATCCACCATAATCAAAACATCTTCAATAACGCCTCTTAGCCTATTCTGTGATCGATCAACGAGTTGCACTATAACCCCAGTCTCAGTTAGAGCACCCAAACCCAAAAACATGTACAAATTATAGGACATAACATTAATTGAGGCTCCTAGATCTAACATGGCTTGTTTGAATCTAATATTCCTAATTGCACATGGAATTGTGAACATACCTGGGTCTCTACACTTTTCAGGCAATTTCTTTTGCAACACAGCAGAGACATTTTCATTCAAGGTTACCTTTTCCTTCTTTTTCAATCTTTGCTTCTTCTTGATGGTGCACAATTCTTTCAAGAATTTAGCATATCTAGGAATGCTCTTAATCAATTTGAGTAAAGGAATATTTAACTCACACTTGCTGAATGTCTCAAAAATCTCCTAGTCCGTCTCAAATTTCCGTGTATCCTTGAGAGCTTCGGGAAAAGGTGGGATAGGCTTCGGAGTCTCAAAAGGTAAGGAAGAAGAAGGAGGAGGAGAAGAAGAAGGTAAAGAAGAAGAAGGAGGGACAAAGCTGCGCCCGCGGCTGCGGCCGCAGCTCCCCTGGTGTGCCGCGGCCGCGGCATTTGTGCTGCGGCCGCCGCACCGTGCATTTCCCATCCTCTTCTAATATTTCTATCTCCTCGTCTATGATTTCGTCGTCGTCCTTAACCCCTTCATCATCCATATGAGGTGTGGTAGTCAGTTCCTTGCCACTCCTAAGCGTTATTGCACTGACATTCTCCTTAGGGTTCGCAACAGTTTGCGATGGAAGCTTTCTTGAATCATTTGCCTCTTTTGCACTTAGGACTTGAATGAGTTGACTGATTTGATTTTCCAAATTTGATATGCGATCTGATTGTTGCTTCTCCACCTTCAAGACTAACCGTATCAAAGTCTGCAGAGCATCCTCAGTACCCGTGTCAAATTGTTGTTGGGGCCTTGCCTGTTGCCCCCCTTGCTGATTGAAAGTGGCTTGGTAGTTCTCATAGCCCTGCTGATAGCCTCTGTTGTAATTGTTGTTGTTGTAGTACCCAGGATTTCCCAAATTGCCTTGTATAGGCCTTTGTGGAGCAAAATTCCCAATGGCATTCACATCTGCGCTAGGCTCTTGTAGAATTGGGCACATATCCATATGATGAGTAAATTGATTGCAAAGCCCGCAAGCCTTCAACTGCTGAGGTGATCTGTCAATTATCAGCTTCTTCATCATCTCTTTTATCTCAGCCATATCAGTCTGTAATGCAGCTACTGGGGCCTCAATCGCAAGTACACCCCTAGCACAAGTGCTCTTGTTGAACTGCCTCGAGTCCTCAGAGAGCTCCTTGAACACCTCCCATGCTGCCGCTGGTGTCTTATTCAGCATGTTTCCCCCACAACAAGAATTCACCGTTCTGCGCTCCTCATCATTAAGCCCATTAAATAAGAATAGAACCAGATCCTTCTGAGAGAAGCCATGACATGGGCAGCTAGCGTAGAGTTTCTTGAAGCGTTCAAAATACTCATGAATAGACTCCGTAGCCTGCTGCTCAATGCTGTTGATTTCCCTTTTCAAGGCGTTAAGCTTAGTTGCAGGAAAGTACCTCTCCAGAAAGACTCTCTTCATCTCAGCCCAAGTAGATATACTCCCAGGTGGTAGATAGAAGAACCACTCATTTGCCTCATCCTTTAGAGAGAAAGGAAAGGCCCTCAGCTTGATTCGTTCTTCATTGACATTCTTAGGTTTCATTCCAACCACCATAATATGAAATTCAGAAAGATGCTTGTGGGGATCTTCCCCACTTAACCCATGGAACTTGGGTAATAGATGAATTACCCCAGATTTCAGCTCAAAATTCACTCCTTCCCCAAGTGCAGGGAATTAGATTGCCAAGGGTTGTTGTGCCAAGTCAGGAGCAGTAAGCTCCCTCGGAGTAAGATTTGCGTTGTAAGCCATCTCTGCAGTGCTTTCTCCTTGATCAGAAGAACATTCGTGAAAGCGATCACGAGTTTCTCGCCTTAAGGCAGAAAGGGACTTTTCGATCTTTGAATCAAACAATAGCAAAGATGTATTAGTAGCACGGGTATGGACCATATAAGATGGTCCACACCAAAAATCAACACCAAAAACACACAAGAATCAATAAACCTCCCCGGCAACGGCGCCAAATTTGACGGAGGGAAAACCTGTCGTTGATCCGTCAAAGTAAAACTCAAACCTATAACTAGTACAAAAATAAGTAAGAGGTCGATCCACAGGGAGATTTGTTGCTCAAGTATGATTTAAATGCCGATTTAGTAACCAAATGGGGGGTTTGTGAGAGCAAAGCGGATTTATGAAAGCAAAAGTAAGTGAATTGATTCAAACAATTGAGAGAAGCAGTTCTACCTACAATTTTCCACTTTATTTCGTTGAAACGATCCTTGTAACTTCTTCTCGTCCTATTAAGCTTCCTATGAATGCCCTTGTCCCGACCTAATATAGTTACTAGTCCAATCAGTCCTAGAAACCCTTATCAATTGAACAGTCCCTAAAGAAGGATTTAACCCAATTGATAGATTTAAGTTCAGAGATTAGCCAAGGCATTTGCAGTCCCTAAAGAGGGATTTAACAACACATCCAACTTCCTACTTGTCCAATTAGTTCGATCAGCCCTAAAGGGATAAGTTTGCTACTTGGGTTAAGGTTCACAATCAGGAATCTACAAAACCCTAGCAATTGAATTGATTCTAACAAGTTGGCCAGACAAGATAGAACAAAACAATAAAGCAATCAAAGCACAAGGAAGTCAAAGCATTCAATATCGGAATTAAGGAACGAGAATTAGAAACTCAGAATCAATCCAAATAATGCTTCAAATGATAGGCAGAACCGATGAGTTTAGTTCCTCATGGAAAACATCACTCAATCTCTAAATTGTCTGATAGAACATAGAATAGAAAATGAAGTGCTTCAAAACTAATAACACTCGGCCTTAAAATGTCTAAGCTGAACCCAAAAACGAAATAACAAACTAGGGTTTCAATTTAACAAAACGCAGCGCCCATGTGACAAATGCGGCGGCCGCGACATGTTGCTACGGCAGTGGCACGCTAGCTCTTCCAATCCCGCCGCGTCAATCCTTGTTGTGGCCTCAGCTGTGGGCGCAGCATTATGTTGTGGATGTGGCACGCTCTGGCTGCCATCTCCTCTATCCATGTCGAGGGCACTCTAATCTCTTGTCTTCTTCATTCCTTGCTTCAAGTCCTTGCTTCTTGTGCTCCATCCCAATGTCTTTACATCTCCTCTTCAAGATACTGCATCTCTCAATGGTATTCAGATTCAATCTGCAAAATAAATACCAATTCGCGCAGAATCCGAATTCTTCCAAAATAATCCCAAGATGCAATTTAACTACAAATTATGAAATAAATCCAACCTAACTAGCCTAAAAATGCCTATAATGCCTATCTAAGATATGCATTATCAGAGGTGTTTAAGGAACTTTCTGAGGGCTCAAGGCAATTCAAAAAGAGAACCCGCGCTAGGGGTTGTGCTTACTATTGATGCCCTAGTGGCTGCATTGCAGACTGATATGGCAGAAATGAAAGAGATGATGAAAAAGTTGGTGCTTAACGCAACGTCGCAGCAGTTGAAGGCATGTGGACTTTGCAACGAATTTACACATCCTATGGATATGTGCTCAATTCTATAAGAGCCTAGCGTAGAGTTGAATGCAATTGAGAATTTTGATCCTCAAAGGCCTAGGCAAGGCAACTTTGCTAATCCTGGATACTTCAACAATAATAATTAGAATTGAGGCTATCAACACGGCTATGGTTATGGCAACTACCAAGCAACTTTCAATCATCAAGTAGGGCCTCAGGCAAGGCCACAACAACAGTTTAACCATCAACAGAGAGGACAACCACAAGCCCAAGCACTTGTTGAGAATCAACTGCAAGCCCTTACACAAATCTTAATGAGCCAGGTTGAACGCGCAAAGAACTTGGAGATGCAGAATAAGAACTTGGAGATGCAGAACAAGAATTTGGAAAATCAAATGAGCCAAATCATTTAGTTGCTACGTGCAAAAGAGGCTAACGAATCGGGGAAGCTTCCATCACACACAATAGCGAATCCTAAGGAAAATGTTAGCGTAGTAACGCTCAAGAGTGGCAAGGAACTGATTGCCACATCACATAAGGATGAAGAAGAAAGTTTGGATGAGGAAATCGGGATATTGGAGGAAGAAAATGATGCCCACTGCTCAGAGTAGTGGCCATTACCAACAGGCAGCAGCCACGCCAACACACCAGAGTAGTGGTCGCTGCATGCAGGCAGCAGCCACGACATCGCTCCAAATGCCGGTTCAGGCAACTATTCACCTTCCTCCTCTCTACCTTTCGATACCCCGAAACCTATTCCTACTTTTTCCAGAGGCTCTGAAAGATACACGAAGGTATGAGAATGATAAGGAGATCTTCGAAACGTTTAGCAAGTGCGAGGTAAATATTCCTTTACTTAATTTAATTACAAGCATTCCTAGATATGATAAGTTTTTAAAGGAACATTGCACTATCAAAAAGAACCAGAAGCTCAAAGGTAAGCAAAAGGTTAAGGTAAGTGAACAAGCCACTAATGTATTTCACAAGCGTTTGCCTGAGAAGTGTAGTGATCCTGGGATGTTTGCAATTTCATGTGTGATAGGTGAGACTAAATTTGACAAGGCCATGTTAGATTTAGGTGCATCTATTAATGTTTTACCTTATCATGTTTATGAAGCTTTTGGATTAGGACCTCAGAATGACAATAGGGTAGTAATTCAACTTGTTGACCACTCTACTGTTTACCCCAAAGGGGTTATTGAGGATGTCTTAGTCATGGTAGACAATTTGATAATCCCTGTTGACTTCTTTGTGATTGATATGGGTCCTGGCAACAATGAAGCTCCCATTCTTTTGGGGCGACCCTTCCTGAAAACTGCTAGGACTAAGATAGATGTTTATCAGGGTCACTTACTATGGAATTTGATGGTAGAAAAATTGAATACAATATATATGACTCTATGAAATTTCCATCTGATGAACCCTCTTTATACTTCATGGATGAGTTAGAGGTTGCTCTACAAGCCCCTTTAAATGAAATTTCTAGAGATTATTCTTTGTCATCTACCCTACAAGAGGTTGTATTAGCATTAGACAGTCGATCTTGCACTTATGTGCCACCAAGGGAAGAACGCGTTGAGCTAACCATGCCAAGTGAAAAGCTTCTTCCCTCTATTATCCAAGCACCAGAAATTGAGTTAAAACAACTCCCTAGTCACCTTAAGTATGCTTTTCTTGGTAAGAATGATACTCTACCTGTCATTATTTCTAATAAACTTACCTATGATCAGGAAGAACGATTGGTGACTGTTCTGAGGGAGAACAAAGAAGCTTTAGGGTGGACGATTGCATACATTAAGGGAATCAGTCCCACCCTATGCATGCATAAAATACTTCTGGTGGATGATGCTAAGCCATCTAGACAACCCCAACGGAGACTCAACCCACCAATGATGGAGGTGGTTAAGAAGGAGGTCCTGAAACTTTTGCAAGCCGGTATGATCTTTCCTATCTCTGACAGTAAATGGGTGAGTCCTACACAGGTTATGCCTAAGAAAGGAGGTATCACCGTCGTTGAGAATCAGGATGGTGAGTTGGTCCCTAGCAGGGTCCAAACAGGTTGGAGTGTCTGTATTGACTATCGCAGGTTACTTTTAGGTACCCATAGCACCGTAGGATCAAGAGAAGACGACATTTACATGCCCCTTTGGCTCTTTTGCATATCGCAGAATGCCTTTTGGGTTATGTAACGCACCTGAGACTTTCCAACGATGTATGGTGGGCATATTTTATAAGTATATGGAGAAATTTATTGAGGAGGTATTAATGGATGATTTCACTGGGCATGGAGATGATTTTGATATTTGTTTGCGTCATTTGTCACTTGTGCTTAAACGTTGTGTGGACACTAACTTAGTTCTCAATACAGAAAAGTGTCATTTTATGGTGGAGCAAGGTATTGTTTTGGGTCATATTGTTTCTATCAGGGGTGACTTGCTCGGGCCCCAGCTCAAGGAAAAGGACCGGTGACGAGAGTTTCGAGAAGTCGGGAAGTTGTTGGCAGTTCAGAAGTAGCAGATCAGTCATCAAAGAATGCCAATTTCCCGTTGATTGGCTTGGCTCCTGAGGGCGTGCAAATACTACTTTTGTAGATCTTGAAGTCGTGGTCACGTATTGGGGAAGATCTCATCTATCGGAGGTCACACAAAGTGTGAAACAACATTTTACCCAGACGCCGCCTGAATAGAGACGATCCTGAAAGGGGCTTTTTTAAGAGGGATTGAGGGGCTATTTTGCAGTGACGTTTTGGGGGTGATTTAAGGGTGATGATGGGTTTGTGGAAGGCCTTAGGATGGTGATAAGGTAGGGGATGGGGTATGAGGGATATGTGATGCAAGATCGCTCTCGGCCTCGCACTTCGAGTTCTCTCCAACACTCGATCTTCCATACTCTCGGCCTCACACTCCGAGTGTTTTCGACCCTTTGATTCCGTCATATCTCACTAAGGAATCTCCTTTAGCCTCTCACCGAAGGTTTTGTTCCCGGCCTCTCACCTAAGAACGAGATTCTTGACCCGAATCACTGGAAGCTAAAAGGCTCACTTTTCTTCTCAAATTCAACTTCTCCTAAAAGAAGTTCTTACATCCCTTTATATAGGAAACTATTGAAGTTATAAAATATAAAATAAATTAAAATAAATCGATAAACTAATGACGGATAATACGAAAGTGTTTCCGAGATTTATGACGGAGAGATGGGCAACCATAATGGAGGAAAACAAATGGTCTTGGCTGACATCAAAGAGATGTAAGTTCGAAAGAATCTCTAAAGCCCCGTTATTGAATCCGACTTTATTGAATGCATTCCGTCTTAGTTTATTTCATTTCTGACGAGGTGCCAGATTTTCAAACTTCTGCAAAGATCCCAGATTTTGGCCATCTTCCATGCTGAATTGACGATTAGATCCTTCAATAAAGTTGTAGCCACTTAAAATATCTTTCCAACAAGTGCTTATCAGCTTCAATCAAAATTTTATACAGTTAGAACGAGCTGAAATACTGAGGTGTCGCCAAACAGTTTTCACAAATGAAAGTTGATGTTCGGCTCCGAAGACAGTCCTTTGTATGAAAAAAGAGACGAGCTCATGGGCGACTACGATCACATCATCCTCCTCCCATTGAAAATTATTTGTCCTCGAATCCGTGATGGAAACAAGCGACTTCTTCGGACATGTTTCTTCTTCTTGGAACGGATCTTGAATTCACTCTTCTTCTTGAATCATGAAAGGCAAGTAATACGGAATAAACGAGGTCGCATCCAACCACTTACTCGACATGGAATTCAGAAAGCTAGACGTGTTGGTTGGCATTCGTTTCTCCTTCATGGAAAGCGGATCCTTGGGAACTGGGATGATTTCCTCATCTTTCTTAAGCTCGGGATTGACCTTTACAATCTCAATCGTAACATCCTTGGACTTGCCTTCTTTAATCTCAAATGTCTCACCCATGACCGTAGAGGATGTCATCTTTGAAGAGGGAGGAGGGGCTGTTGTGGGCTTCGATAGCGTCAACCCTAATGAGTTGACGAGTTTTTGAATTTCCTTTACTTGTTGCATTGAATCTTCCAGGAGCTTACAGATCTCTAGCCAAGTTGATTCAACCTTCTTCTTATGCCGAGCCTCATCCTCTCCAGCCCTTCTCTTTCAATATCTCCTCCAGAGCTCTTGATCAACTACATTATATGTAGCGTCATCCATGTCACTCCAATGAAGATACCCATCGTCATAGGCTCGACTAGCCCATTGGGTGTACTCTTCGGACAAGATCTTGGAACCTGTTTTCTTGAACATTTTGACTCGAAAACTTGAGGAACCCTTGTCGTTGCTCTGATACCACTTGATGAGACTCGAGGATCGGGATCGACCAAGGCTCGAGCTTTCAAACACTCTTTTTGTGTGGCTAATATTTGGTGTTTACGAAAACTGGAAAAAAAAAAGATAAGTGGAGCAAGATTCGCAGGCCTCTCACCCTGAACCCCCTACACTCGATCTCAATCCTCTCTGAATTGCACTCTAAGTATCTCGACCCTTTGACACCTTCGCCTCTCACTAGGGTGTCACCCTCGGCCTCTCACCAAAGGGTTCGCTCTTAGCTTCTCACCAAGAACTCGATCCTTAACCCGGAATCATAGGAAGCTATTAGTGGTTTAACCTTTAACTCAACTAAACTTGACTTGATTTAAAAAGAAGGTTTTACAAGCAATATATAGAATGAAGATATAATCCCCAAACATCTCTAATCGATGTGGGATTTATTTTGATAGAAATAAAAGCATGAAAAAACGTCTAGATTTGAGCTGCTGGAAAGAACGTCCAATTCGAGCATTTTCGAAGCTGATTTAAGGAAAGTATCCTTCATGGAAGTTGTAGTCACTTAAAATATCTTTCCAACAAGTGCTCATTGGCTTCAATCGGAATTTTATACAGCCCAAAAGAGCCAAAATACCACGGTGTTGCCATGCTGTTTTCTCAAACGAGAGTTGATATTTGGCTCTAGCGACAAAGTTTTGTAAGATAAATGAGCCGAGCTCATTCACCACTAGAATCACATCATCCTCCTCCCCTTGAAAAGGATTCATCCTCAAATCCGTGATAGAAACGAGAAACTTCTTCGAACATGCTTCTTCTTCCTTAAACGGATCTTGAATCCCCTCTTCTTCTTGAATCGTGAAAGGCAAGCAAGACGGAATGAATGGGGTCGCATCCAACCACTTAGTTGACATGGAATTTAGAAAAATAGGTACCTCGGTTGGTGTTTGTTTCTCCTTTATGGAAAGCACAACATGAGGAAGTTGGATGATTTCCTCATCTTTCTTAAGCTCAGGCATGACCTTTGCAGTCTCAATCGGAATATCTTTGGAATTGCCTTCTTTAATCTTATGTGCTTCACCCATGATGGTAGAGGATGCTGTCTTTGAAGAGAGAGGTGGTGGTGTTTTGGCCTTCGATGGCGTCGACCCCAATGAGATGAGCAGTTTTCGAATTTCACGTACTTGTTGCATTGAGTCTTCCACGAGCTTGCAGATCTCTTGCCAAGGTTGTTCAACCTTCTTCTTACACCGAGCCTCATCCTCTCGAGCCCTTCCCTTTCAACATCTCCTCTAGAGCTCTTGATCAACTAAATTATATGTAGCACCATCCATGTCACTCCAACGAAGATACCCATCATCATAGGCTCGAATAGCCCATCGAACGTACTCTTCGGAAAAAAGGCCTGGAACTAAATTTCTTGAACATTTGGACTAAGAAGAAACAACACGGTTATCGAAAGCTTGAGGAACCCTTGTCATTGATCTGATACCACTTGATGAGACCCGAGGGATCAATCGACTAAAGCTTGAGCTTTCGAACACTCTTTTTGTGGGAATAATTTTGGGGTTTATGGAAACTGGAAAGAAGGGATATGTGGAGCATGATCCGTAGGCCTCTCACCCTTGAATCCCCTACACCCAATCTCAATCCTCTCATAATCGCACTCTGAGGATCTCAACCCTTTGACACCTTCGCCTCTCACTCGGGTGTCACCCTCTCACCAAAGAGTTCGCTCTTAGCCTCTCACCAAAGGGTTCGCTCTTAGCCTCTCACCAAGAACTCGATCCTTAACCCGAAATCATAGGAAGCTTTTAGTGGCTTAACATTTACCTCAACTAAACTTGATTTGATTCAAAATAAAGTTCTTACAAGCGATATATAGGCTGAAAATATAGCCCCCAAGCATCTATAATCGATGTGGGATTTATTTTGATAGAAATAAAAGCATGAAAAAAACGTCTAGATTTGAGCTGTTGGAAAGAACGTCAAATTCGAGCATCTTTGAGGATGATTCAAGGGAAGTGTCCTTCATAGAAGTTGTATCCACTTAAAATAGCTTTCCAGCAAGTGCTCATCGGCTTCAATCGGAATTTTGTACAGCCCGAAAGAGCCAAAATACCACGGTGTCACCATGTTGTTTTATCAAACGATAGTTGATATTCAGCTCCGGCAACAAAGCTTTGTACGATAAATAAGTAGAGCTCATTGACCACTAAGGTCACATCATCCTCCTCCCCTTGAAAAGGATTCGTCCTTGAATCCGTGATGGAAATGAGCGACTTCTTCGAACATGCTTCTTCTTCTTTGAACAGATCTTAAATCTCCTCTTTTTTATGAATCGTGAAAAGTAATCAAGACGAAATGAATGTGATCGCATCCAACCACTTAGTTGACAGGGAATTTAGAAAGATAGGTACCTTGGTTGGCGTTCGTTTCCCCTTCATGGAAAGCACAACATTAGGAAGTTGGATGATTTCCTCATCTTTCTTAAGCTCAGGCATGACCTTTGTAGTCTCATTCGGAACATCCTTGGACTTGCCTTCTTTAATCTCATGTTCTTCACCCATGACGGTAGAGGATGTTGTCATTGAAGAGAGAGGCGGTGGTTTTGGGGCCTTCGATGGCGTCGACCCCAATGAGATGAGGAGTTTTCGAATTTCCTGTAATTGTTGCATTGAGTCTTCCGCGAGCTTACGGATCTCTTGCCAAGGTGGTTCAACCTTCTTCTTACGCCGAACCTCCTCCTCTCAAGCCCTTCTCTTACAATATCTCCTCTAGAGCTCTTGATCAACTACATCATATGTAGGACCATCCATGTCACTCCGACGAAGATACCCATCATCATAGGCTCGAATAGCTAGCCCATAGGATGTACTCTTCGGACAAAGGCTTGGAACTTAATTTCTTGAACATTTTTACTAAGAAGAAACAACTCGGTTATTGAAATCTCGATGGACTCAATTAGATTAGCTCTGATACCACTTGACGTGCTCGGGCCCGGGCTCGAGCAAAAGGACCGGCGACAAGAGTTCTAAGAAGTCGGGAAGTTGTTGGCAGTTCAGAAGCATCAGATCATTTATCAAAGAATGCCGATTTTCCATCGATTGGCTTGGCTCCCGAGGGCGTGCGAATACTACTTTTGTAGATCTTGAAGTTGCAGTCATGTATTAGGGCATATCTCATCAATCGGAGGTCAGACGAAGCAGAAAACACCGTTTTACCAAGACGTCGCCTGAGTAAAGATAATCCTGAATAGGGTTCTTTTGAGAGGGATTGAGGGTCTGTTTTGGAGTGAGGTTTTGAGGTTGATTTGAGGGTGATGATGGGGCTGTGGAAGGCCTTAGGATGGTGGTAAGGTAGGGGATGGGGTATGAGGGATATGTGATGCAAGATCGCTCTCGGCCTCGCACTCCGAGCTCTCTCTAACACTCGATCGTCCACACTCTCGGCCTCGCACTCCAAGTGTTTCCGACCCTTTGATTCCATCGTCTCTCACTAAGGAATCTCCTTCAGCCTCTCACCGAAGTTTTTGTTCCCCGCCTCTCACCTAAGAACGAGATTCTTGACCTGAATCACTGGAAGCTAAAAGGCTCACTTTTCTTCTCAAAGTCAACTTCTCTCAAAAGAAATTCTTACATCCCTTTATATAGGAAAATATTGATGTTATGAAATATAAAAGAAATTAAAATAAATTGATAAACTAATGACGGATAATACGAAAGGGGTTCCAAGATTTATGACGGAGAGATGGGCAACCATAATGGGGGAAAACGAACGGTCTTGGCTTCCATCAAAGAGATGTAAGCTCGGAAGAATCTCTAAAGCCCCGTCATTTAATCCGACTTTATTAAATGCATTCTGTCTTAATTTATTTCATTTCTGATGAGGTGCTAGATTTTCGGACTTCTGCAAAGATCCCAGATTTTGGCCATCTTCCATGTAGAATTGATGATTGGATCCTTCAATAAAGGTGTAGCCACATAAAATATCTTTCCAACAAGTGCTCATCGGCTTCAATCGGAATTTTATACAACTAGATCGAGCCAAACTATCGAGGTATTGCCAAAGAGTTTTCACAAATGAAAGTTGATGTTCAGCTCCGAAGACAAACCTTTGTATGAAAAAAGAGACGAGCTCATGGGCGACTACGATCACATTAAGGGGTCTTGAGGTAGATATGGAAAAGATTGATGTCATTCAGTCACTGCCCTACCCTACTAATATGCGTGAGATACGCTTCTTTTTAGGTCATGCGGGGTTCTATCGCATGTTTATTAAGGATTTTTCTAAGATTTCTGCACCTCTATGTGAGTTACATAAGAAAGAAGTAGTTTTTGATTTTGATGACAGGTGTAGGGTAGCCTTCAATGAGCGTAAAGGTCGCCTGACGAGCACCCCTATCATTTAGGCACCCATATGGTCTCAGCCCTTCGAGATTGTGTGTGATGCCAGTGATTATGCAGTGGGTGCAGTTTTGGGACAAAAGGAAGGAAGGAGCTCTCATGTCATCTATTATGCTTCCATGACTCCGAATGGAGCACAAAGGAACTACTCTACCACAGAGAAGGAGCTTCTGACCATGGTCTTTGTGTTGGAAAAGTTTCGCTCCTATCTCCTATGAGCTAAGGTAATTGTCTTTACCGATCACGCTGCTCTTCATTATTTATTGACTAAAAAGAAAGCAAAGCCTAGATTGATTCAATGGATCTTGCTCTTGAGCGAGTTTGATATCGAAATCAAAGATAAGAAAGGTGCGGAGAACTTAGTGGCAGACCACCTTAGCAGACTTGTCCAAGGGGAGGACAAACCCGAAAATTAAGTGCCAATCCATGGTGAGTTTCCAAGTGACACCTTATTTTCATTGATTAATCTAACGTGTCTGCAGCAACAGGGCGCAGCGGCCGTGGCAACAGATGCAGCGGTCGCCAGCTACTATGAGCTGGATGCAGCGGCCACAACACATATGCAGCAGCCGCCACTTGTTGACAAAAAGCCCAATCTGGATTTTGAAGATGAGGGGAACCCCGATTCTTCTGCATTGTTGATGGGCGTCCATACTCCTCGGCCTTGGTTTGCCAATATGGTGAACTTCTTGGTTACTGGAGAGTTCGCACCCAACTTCACAAAAGCTCAAAAGTATAAGGTACATCATAATTCACACTTCTATGTTTGAGATGACCCCTATATATGGAAACATTATGCTGATCAGGTAATAAGGAGGTATCTGCCAGACAATGAGGTATAATCTGTCCTTACTTTTGTCATACTCATGAATGTGGAGGCCACTTTGTTCCTCAAAAAACTGCTAGGAAAGTTCTAGAAGCAGGTTTCTTTTGGCCTCATTTATTTAGAGATGCTAATGCTTTATGCAAATCTTGTGATAGATGTCAAAGGGTTGGAAACATGTCTGCTAGAAATGAAATGCCACAAACTAAAATGATATTTTGTGAAATTTTTGATGTTTGGGGTATTGATTTTATGGGTCCATTCCCTAGTTCTTTTGGAAATATATATTTTTTGCTTGCGGTGGACTATGTCTCCAAGTGGGTGGAGGCAAAAGCCACCAGAACTGATGATTCCAGAGAAGTTGCAGATTTCCTGAAGGACACAATTTTTGCAAGATTTTGGGTGCCAAAGGCTTTGATTAGTGATAGGGGGACACATTTCTACAATAGGACCGTGAGTGCTCTGTTAAAGAAATATCATGTCACAAAGAGGGTGTCTACAACATACCATCCCTAGACCAATGGTCAAGCAGAGATATCTAATCGGGAAATTAAGACCATTCTGGAGAAGCTAGTGGCACATAATAGGAAGGATTGGAGCTTTAGACTGAATGATGCTCTGTGGGCTTATCGAACGACCTATAAGACTCCCATTGGGATGTCACCTTATCGATTAGTCTATGGAAAAGCATGTCACCTCCCTGTGGAACTTCAGTATAAGGCATATTGGGCTGTTAAGAATTGCAATATGAGGATGAATGAAGTTGGTGAGTTTAGGAAGCTCCAGCTGTAAGAGCTGGAGGAATTGCACTTAGGTGCTTATGAAAATGAATTGATCTACAAGGAAAACACAAGAGCATGGCATGACAAGCATATCTTACCAAAGGAACTAAGAATGGGGGATAAAGTCCTCCTATTTCAGACAAGATTGAAACTCTTCCCAGGAAAGCTCAGATTGCGCTGGAACGGACCGTTTATAATTAGAAATATTTTCTCCCATGGTGCAGTGGATCATATTTTGAAGGATTCCCAAAGGATGAAATGGATGAGTTGGTGCTTGCTGAACCAACCAATTAACCCAATTAAGGACGATTACGTCGAGCCAATGATGTGAAACAAAGGCGCTGCTCCGGAGGCAACCCGATGTAAGTTTTTTTTATTTTTATTTCTTTGAATTTCTTTATTTAGCTTCTACTAGTTGCTTTGCATTAGTCTTCTTTTATATTAGTTTTTTTCCCTCTAGTTAGCTTTTATTATGTGTCTTGCATTTGTCTGTTTTGGTTGGAGAAATTAACATGGCAGGGTTCTCCACAATGGCGTCGGGGGCAGCAAAGGAAGAAACTGATATGAAATAACAGATGCCGCGGACAACGCTACTGTGCAACGATCGCCGCATCAGGCCCACGGCAAATGACATATGCAGCGGCCGCTGCCAATTTGCCACGGCCGCCGCACGCTTTTATCCCGAGCCCTATTTACCTTTCTAGCATTCTTTTATCCGACCCTACCCCTTTCTTTAACCTGACTTGTCATCACTTTCCAAACCTACCACTACATTACCCCACCACTTCTCCATCATCTTCAACCTTGAAACTCCATCTTAAACCTCCAACCCCACACTCCCAGCTCCAAATTTTCTTCACCCTCTCTCTCCATTCTAACATATCACCTCAAATCTATCCTCAATCCCCTTCTTGTTCCATCTATACTCTACCACATTAACCACCAACCCTCCATTCCTTTAATTCTGGTCCTGATCTGTAAGAACAATCAATTGGGAGACGTTTCTTGCTGGTCGCGATGAAGGAGGACGATGAAGTACGTGCAACGACCGCAACATCTGTGCCGCGGTCGCCGCCTGCGCTCTCACCTGCCATGGCCACCCCCTATATTGCATTGGCCACCGCAAACACCACAGCGCCAGGTTCTTATTACTTTCATGGAGTTTTGGTTGGTGTTGGTGCTATTTGACTTGAGAGTGAATTCAGAGGGGTGTTTTGGAGGATTTGTGCTTGATTGACTAGTGTTTGTTGAGGATTTGGGATTGATTAAGAATGGTTAGATAGTTGCGTAGTCAGAGGGAGGTTTAGGAAGGATTTACATCGAAGAAGTTTGTGCAAACGAAATTCTTTAATGTTCTGATGTTACATACTTTGGGGATGTTGGGATGTACACAACAAATTCTGACACTTGGCCGCTTGGGCAATTTTATTAATTTGAGCGCCCCTACTTATCTTGAGCTGGTGATTGAGTTTCTATCGACTCTGATTGTGTCTGATGATGAGTATATTACATTTCACTTGCTTGATGATGAGTATATTACTTCATTGATCTGTCACAGGGTGGTGCTCGTATATTTGGAGGATTCTCCTATACGGAAGATCAGTTGAGGAGAGTGTATCTACTAGAGTGTTCGCTAGAGTCAAGCTATAACTGGAAGGCTGGACCTCAAAGGGTTAACATATTGAGATTGCCTAGAGACCTTCCTTACGGTCCCACAGCTGCTGCCTTCTACATAGAAGGTGACGAGGAGGACGCTCTTGATGATGATACTGATGACGTCGAGGCCGATAATGATGATGATGGGTAGGAGGCTGCACCAGTTGAGCAGGCTGCCCCCTTGGATCACCCTACGCCTAACTATCAGAGCGGGGGCAGCCAGTTTGCTATAGGTCCTTCTCCTGTGCCTAGTTCTTCTTATGATGAGTCCTCTTGGCGTGATAGCATGTTCGCACAGATGAGTCAGCTTTTTGTATGCCAGGACTCCTTTCAGTTTGAGCTCAGCGACTTGGGTCGCAATGTTACAGATATGGCTTCTTCTTTGGAGGAGATGCGGAACCAACAATACTACTACTTTAGCATGGGGTGGTCACAGTATCCGCCCTACCAGCCTCCGCTTCAGTGAGTGGTTAGTTTCCCTTTCCCTCACCTCGTGTTCATTTAATTTAGTTTTGTTGTCTTTGATGTTTCGTTGAGGAAAATGAAAGGTTTAAGTGTGGGGGAAGGGAGTTTAGTATATATAGTGCATTTAATTAGACCATGTTTAAATTTTTGCACGCATTGGGCATTTCATATTTATACTTTCTGTCTACTTATGCATTGAAAAAAAATATGAAAAAGATAAAAAATCCAAAAATATCAATATCATGCATTGCATACATATGCGTTATTCAAATACACATCTAGCTTAGTTTGTCCTCTAATTCATTTTCAGCATAATCACAAAAATTCCATGGAGTTCTGGATGTATTAGCCCTATCTATACTAATTGATTTTATGTGAATCATAAGCTAGCAAATATAATTGAGCATGTATGATTGAGCTTGAGTATGATTGAAATCCTACAAAACATGACCCTTGTGAGAATGTTTTAGCCTTATTGGAATCATAAAATACCTTTGCTTATATGTGTGAGTTACTCTCCTTATGATTCTACCTCTTGATATTGACTTCATTATATATTGTCAAGACCGACTCATATGTTTGTTGCTTGCGGAATTTCTGCTTTTATGTTTAATATTTGGCTTTAGTTGCTTATTGAGAGTGAAATAAAGTGGAAGTGGTTGCGATGCTTAGTAAACGGATCTACGCATGACACCTATGGGTATGATTCACGTCAAACGGTGTCAAAGCTAACCACTATAGAAGGAAGCTTGATCATTGATTCATTGACTAGCTGGGGCCATTCACGACACCCATGTTTGTGTCTCATGTCAAAAGATGTTCAAGTGGACTTTATTTAAGTAAGTCGAGGTATTGATAAACCAGGGCCATTCATTACACTCATGTTTGCGACTCCCGTCAGAAAAATACGAAAGCCAAAAAAAGAAAGGAAAAAGAGAAGAAAAAAAAGAATATATATAATAGAAAGAAGAGAGAGACAGAGAGAAAATTGCTAGAGCCAAATCGCTTATTATTTTTATTGTTTTCCGCAAGTAATGGCATTTCGGTGGAGATGTGGTGATATTGTTGTCAATGTCTATGAGCTTAGTGCATTTTGGATTGAGTTGAGAGTTGAACTTTAGAGCCTAAACACATGAGAGCATGAGTGAAACACATATTCCTGGTGGGGTTGGATGATTTCTACTTCTAGGCTTTGATCACTTAAATACATACTAGGATGTATGTTTGCTTGGTTTATTTTGCCACATAGCATGATGTTGCTTTTGATGGGGTTGAGACATGAAGGAATTTTCCGTGGGGTGCTTTGATTCACATTTAATCTACCACTGCTTGAGGACAAGTGAAGGCTTAGGTTTGCGGGAATTTGATAATACATATCTTAGATAGGCATTATAGGCATTTTTAGGTTAATTAGATTGCATTTGGAGCATGATTTGGTGTTAAATTGCATTCTATGATTATTTTGGAAAAGTTTGGATTCTGCGCGAATTTGTGTTTATTTTGTAGAGATATATTCGAACATCACAAGTGGATGCAATGACCTTGGAATGAAGATACAAGGAGCAAAGTTGGAAGAGAAGACATGGGAGATGTCTACAGATGCAGCAGGGATCAAGGAGGACGCGACATCCATAGGCAGCGGCCGCTGCACCCTTGTCGTGACTGCCGCATCTTCTCAACCAGCACATGAAGTTTCCACACAGGCAGCGGTCGCGACATCTGTGTCGCGGCCGCCGCATCATTCGTCAGACGTGACGCGTCGTTTTTTTCCTTATTCTAAACCTAGTTCAATAAAAGTGGTTGGTATGATTTTATCAATGGGTTTAATTGAAGAATGATTTTAGTCGATTTGATCGTATCGGAAAGATTTTGGGAAAATGGTTTTACTATCTGTCGGTTTTGAGAATGTTGAAAACTTGGGTTCGTGTGTATGAATGTTGGTCTGGTAGCTTATGGAAATGACTTGATGATAGGTGTGTATTGCTTCTGGATTGCTTTGGACTTACATTTGGGCCCTTGCTTGTGTAATCTTGCTGTTCTGCATTAACAGGTAAGTATCCTATGGGACTTACTCAGTAACCTGGACCTCCTGCCTGATGTGTCATGTAATGTGTAGTTTTGTTGCATAATAAAGCATGCCATGTAGGATCATGCTAGGATTGCATTGAACTGAGCATGTATTTACTTTGTGTGTTTGAAACAGAACGGTCATTATCTGTGATAGTCCTAGAGTCTTTGCTAGGGTCATAGGGTAGCCCAGCCCCATCGGGTGCCCTGAGTCTATCGAGTCGATATGAGCATGATGATAGCCCAGCACCATCGGGCATGTTTAATTTATATTTAATTTATGTTATGATGATGATACCGTGGGTGAGTGCACCACCACGAGGATATGCTATGCTATAGCAACGAACTGGCCAGTCTCTGCACTAACGGGAAGGGGTGCAGAGGTAGGAGAGGGATATGCCACTTGGCATTGTATTGGGCCCTTTACAGTTCTTTTCCGCATATTATATATACTAGGTGCATGATAGTGTGATTTAAATCTTGTACCGCATTAGTCATCTTTTATTTAGGCATAGGCATGTTATGTGGCCTCAGCGCGGTCAGAGGACCCGCAGGCGATCACCAGGCCTGACTTCGTGGATAGTATTAGGTACCGCTCTTATTGCTCCATGCTTTTGTGACGGGGAAATCTTTTGGCGAATCGAAGAATCCGGCTAATATATTCTAACTTGACAAACGGCAATCACCCACTTTGTTTTGGTTTTGACCCGGCTTTGTCGTGGCTTTTGTATCTAAATCGTATTTTCGCTTTACTTTCGTTTAAATTGAATTTATGAAACTTCGACTGATTAGAGGGTTGAAACCTCGAAACATACCTGAATTGCAACACCCGAACGAAGGTATCCGACCTTCGAAACGTATCCCGGATATTTATATCCGGGCCGTTACACCAATGGCGGATGCCGATGGGGTGAAGGAAGTGTGGTGGTGGTGGTCTGTTTGAAGGAAAAGAGGAGAAGATAAGGAGAGGGTGTTTGCAGGCAAGAGGAATGGAAGAGAGAGGGAGGGGAGTGGGTGCAGTTTGCAGTGAGGTGGTGAGGTAGTGTGTGCAGGGAGGGACCATTTGACAGAAAAATCCGAGAGAGGGAGAGAGAGAGTAAGGAAAAGGAGAAATAAAATAGGAAATAAAGAGGTCCCCACAACACAAATTTGAAATCCCGACATTCAATCCCAATCACAAAACGAAATCCCGACCAAATCAAATTTAAATAAAATTTTAATTACTAATTTCAAGATAACGGAATTAAATAAATTTTTCGATACTCAGAGCTTAAATTAATTTTATTAATACCCAGAACTCGAAAGCGAAAGTCAAATCCCGTCAAAATCCAAATTTCAAATGATGCCGGAAGGATTTTAAAATTGAACTCGTGCTCGAAGACGACTTTTTCTCCGCTTTTACAATTTGCATTGACTAATAACATGTTTAATTAAAATAATAAAATATAATATATATAAATTATATTCCGCCTTTACAACACATGACCCAACCTATATATATATATATATATATATATATATATATAAATAACATATGTACATATATATGTATATATGTGTGTGTATACACACAGAGTATATCCTACATATACTCAGTACGTAGCATATATCATATATACTCAGTAGGCAGCAATGGTTTAAATAAACAGTAGCATATACTCATATATACAATAAATACATACTTGTATTATACTATACACTCAGTAGCATATACATACTCTGATATATGTATTATTACTATTTTTAATAAATTTGATTTTGAACAAAATATAAAAAGCTCTTTTATTGGATTATTTTAATTAGATTTTATTTTACGAGGGACAAGTCCCGTCCCGCGAGGGATAAGACCCGGTGGGATTCAAAAAAAATATTTCAATTCCGTCCCGATCCCATCCCATAAAAAATACGCGGAACGGGATGCGGGATTACCCCAATCCCGTCCCGTCCCGTCCCATGTCTGCCCCTACGAAATACATCGTGATTTTGAAAAACGTTTTAAAAGAGAAAGTGCTCCTAGATCTTCCTGGTATACCCATCTTCATTTGATTAACCCAGAAATAACATATGAAGACAATTTAGAACTTATAAAACCCATCTTTAACAGTGAAATAAAAAATGATGTGTTTAGTTTATGGAAAAACAAATCCCCTGGACTAGATGGTTTCACTGCAGAATTTTACAAAACTTATTGGGATATTGTGGGTCCTTCTGTCATTAGGGTTGTGAAAAGTTTCTTCCTTTCCGGAAAACTACTAAGACAATTCAACCATACCTTTATAACGCTATTGCCAAAAATAGATAACCCAATCTTGATAAACAATTATCGTCCAATCAGTTTATGCTCAGCCATCTATAAAATTATATCCAAAATCATAACTGAAAGACTAAAAAAGTGCATAGGAAAACTAATTCACCCACTTCAAGGTGCGTTTGTGTTCGACAGAGCCATTCAAGACAATGTTTTAATAGCGCATGAAATCTTCCATTCTTTCAAGAACCGTAGGGGGGAGGAAGGATGGATGGATGTCCATCAAACTGGATATGCAAAAAGCGTATGATACACTTGACTGGGACTATTCTTTCGAAATCTTGAAAAGGTTTGGATTTCATCCGACCTTTATTGGTTGGATTAAAGAATGCGTTTCTACCGTCTCCTTTTCTGTCCTCGTAAATAACGCGCCAACGGAGATCTTTAAACCTTCTAGAGGTATTCGTCAGTGTGACCCACTGTCTCCCTTCCTGTTCATCCTAGGATATGAAATCCTGGCGAGAAAGTTGCAACAAGATTCCTTCTTACAATCCAGCAAAATAGGGTTCAAGTTCGGTAGATGGGGGACCTTGTGTTCCTTTCTTGGCCTTTGCGGATGACATCATTATCTTTTCAAAGGCTACTCTCACTGCAAGTCAAAAAGTTAAAGAAATTATTGATGAATATTGTCTCCTTACGGGCCAGAAGGTCAATTTTCACAAATCATCTTTCCAAACCACGGCCGGAGTCCCGACATCTAGAATCCAGTTACTGAGTAACTCTCTGTAAATTCCTCACACTCGGGCAATAGAAAAATATTTAGGATGTCCCATTATAAATGGTAGAGTTAACAAAGAAACTTTTGAGAACATAATTTACAAGTCCAAAGAACAACTATCAAAGTGGAGGGCTAATGCCCTTTCGCAGCAGGGTCGATCCATCCTAATCAATTCAAATTTATTGTCTAAACCATTATATACCATGCAAAGTTTTATGTTGCCTGCAAACCTTCACAAGGAAGTAGATCAACTAAATAGAACATTCTTTTGGAACAATGACTTACAATACAAACTACTCATAAGTTGGGACAGGATCTGTAGAACAAAAAAGAAAGGTGGATTGGAAATAAGGAAATCCCAACAGAATGAAGCACTACAAATGAAACTGTTATGGAAAACTCTCGCTAAACCAGACAATATATGGGTCAAAATCATTAAATATAAATATTTAAAAGAAAGTGACGTTCTAAACTATCGAAGCACCAAAACGACCTCGTGGCAATGGAGAAAAGCGTTATTAATCAATAAATTCAAAGAGGGCCTTATTTGGTCAATAGGTGATGGTGAATCAGTCAATTTCTAGACAGATAATTGCCTCAAAAAATCGCCACTACTCCTTGAGATTGATAGATCTCAACAAATTGATAAGAATACAAAAGTGAGTGAAATCATAATTGCAGGCAAATGGTGCTAAGAAAAATTAAGTACCCTCCTGGACGAAAACATAGTTAAAAAAAATTACAAACATACCGCTTCCAGTCAATCCCACTCCGGATAGGCTCTATTGGTGGCCGGATAAACAAGGCTGGTTCACAACATCGATAAAATGATCCGAAATTTTAAATATTATTATGATTTAATTTCAATATTAAATTTATGAGAATTCAAAAATTTTGAAAATCTACGTCCTCGATCAAAATGATTTATATTTTTTTAAATAAAAACTATGGGGTTGAAGTTGTTATTTATTGTGGTAAATCTACTACAAAACAGAAATAACAAGTTTGTTTTGTGATTTCTCGTAATATTATCTAACCCTAATTAACGGAGTATAAATACCGCTAATTGGAACCCTATCCGCTCATTCCTTCCCCCTCAAGATCAGATGTGAACAATAAAACCCTCGCCGCCGCCCTATTCATCTCCTTCTTCAAATACGAGAAGAATCTGAACTCGCCTTCCTCTCTCTCCTCTCTCTCTCGGAATTCTTACGAGCTTCCATGGCTTACATCCTCTTCACCCACTCTTGCTTTGGTGTCCCCGCTAGCCGCCATTGATGGCCAAATCGGAGCTCCAGTCGCCGCCCTGCTCACTTACTCCCCTCTGGTTTTCGAGCTTCCCTTCAATGGCCGCCCACCACATTTGTTCTCTCTCTCGTTTTCACCTCCTCCCTCCTTTGGCCAAATTTGAAACACAAACTTCCTTCGCCGCACTCCCTCAAGCTCAAACCTCTCCCTTCAATGGCTTCCGCCTCCCTTGTCCTCCTTCTCCGTTCCCTCGTTCTCCTCTATGAGCTCCTCCGTTATTTTCTCTGCTTTGTTGGTCCTCCCTCCCGCCTAAAGACGAACTCCCGTGACGTCGAGGGCCTTCTCTCAGTCCTCTTCGGAGCCATATTGCCGACGCCGACGCTCATGGGTTAGGGAGGTCAAGGCTGACGCCGACGCCTTCTCTACACTTCTGAAATCTCGCCGTCGGGCTCTTCCTCCTCGTGCCTGAGCAAGACAGCTACTCGAGCCCAAGCTGCGAGAACCTGGTAGCAACTGATGTGCCCTCGTGAACTCCCGACCTTGCTGCCTTCGAAAGGAGTTACGCCTAGATGCCTTGCCCCGATTCTGCCCCCGCCACCAGCACCTCGTTGCTTTGAATTTGGGATGGGTAATACGTTACTCAGATTTGAAATATTGAACCTTAACATAAATTGGGAGTGGAAGAATCCACCCCAGGTATGGGAGTGGATACGTCTCCACCCTAGGTACGGGAGTGGACGAGTCGCCACCCTAGGTATGGGTGTGGTTTTTGAGTGGGATATGTCACTTGGCATTGTTTGGGCCTTTATAGCTTTCTGCGTTATATAAACTGTCAGCATGCTTGCGTGATTTAAATTTATTTCCTGCATTAGATCATCTTTTTCTAGGTATAGCGTATATGGTATGATTACAGTAGGACCTAGTCCTGTGTGTGGGCCTCAGTTTGATCCCACGCCATGTATTATTTTTAGGTATGCGTGCAGGTTCCTGATTGTTCCGTGCTCTATGGCAGGGTTTTCTCATGGGATGAGAGTGTTAAGAAGACTTTGCACGTCTTACAACTTGATTTTACAAATGTTTTGGTTAAGTTTGTCATTTAGAAGCATTTTGTATTTACTCTGATTTACATGTTTTGTTCCTTTGTGAGATTTGACTAGTTGAAATAGGACAGGTCCCCGTGCGGAAGCACAAAATTATGTTGGATTATTTCGAATGTTTTGAAGGTTGAAATCTCCTATCTTTTGAATCCTTGCATTTGATCATTTAAGACTTAACAGGATATAACTTGACGATAATAAATAAGCAGCTCGTAATTGGATTACAAGATCTAGCAGATGGGCAATTCTTCCCTCTAAACATAAGCCGGATTTCATAATCTGGGCCGTTACAATCAACTACAATGAAATTGGTATCAAACCATGATTACCATTCGGACGACCCTAATAGTTGGATTCGGAAGGATGACACATTGCCTAAAATAAAGAATTTCTTGTGGAAAATTTCTCAGAATAGTTTGCCAACGAGGGAGCGGTTAGCGAGTAGGGGTACCCCCATTCCAAACTACTGCACGTTTTGCGATGCCCATTCCGAGGATGAAGCCCACCTTTTTGTAGAATGTAGCTTTCTTAAGAATTCCATACTAGAAAACAAAAAAGTCCGCGATGTAGTCAACAACATTCCGGTTTTGACAAGGAACATTAAAATCATTATAGCAAAACTCGGTCAATCCCTTAACAAGATCGAAAAATAAGAAATGACGCTTAAATGGTGGACAACATGGTTCTATAGGAATCAAGTTTCATTCAGAAATCAAAATATCCATGTGGCACAGGAATTAGAAAGTTTCATCCACAATATCAGAGACAACTGAAAGAAGGTTTCGTCCGAATTTTTTGAAAACATCAAATGGCGAAAACCGGATAAAGAATTCCTGAAACTTAATTTTGACGGAGCTATATTCCATGATGGGAATGCCAGCTCTGGATACATCATTAGAGATTGGGAAGGTAACACAATCAACATCGACTCTAGAAACTTGGGAATCCAATCCCCACTAATGGCGGAAACGATTGCCCTCAGAGAAGGCATCACTTATGCAGAAAATATTATAACAAGGAAAATAGTCATTGAAGGAGATTCGCAAATCTTTATAAACCACCTTAAATTACATGGTCCATGTCCCTAGGAAATCGAACTACTAATGGGGACATCAAAAGGATTCTACAATTCTTTAAGGAAGTCAAATTCTCTCATGTGTCCCGCGAGGGTAACAGATTGACTGATAAGGTTGCACACATTAGCCACTTTGTTAGCGAGTGCACACTGGTATCACACACTGGTATCACATTCAGATCTTCTAGATCTAATCCATCGGGATGATATCGGTTAGGTTTACCAACCGAATTCTTACCTAATCAAAAAAAATAGGTAATATAAATGAGAAATTTACCACATGTATATATACGTGTGGTCACACCGACTGAATAGTGCAAACGTTATCTCCATTTATTCTCTCTTGTTTACCCTTCTCTTTCATCTCTCTGTCATTTCTGAAACTCTCACACTCACTTACTAATTGAACTCCTCAAAGCCTCGTTAATGGAGGAATCGAGTGGCATCGCACGTGCGACAAAGCTGATAGCCGCTTTGCTGTTGGTCCACTCGGCCACCGCGACTGATATTGAAGCGAAATCGAAGCGGCCGGTTTGCAGGTTTTCGGTGATCTTCAACTTCGGCGACTCAAACTCCGACACTGGCGGTCTCTCGGTGGCTTTAGGCTAGGCCGGCCCTCCCGCCGGAGAGACCTTCTTCCACACCCCCTCCAGCCGCTACTGCGACGGCTGCCTCGTTATCGATTTCATCGGTACCCTTTCTTAGCTTCACTTCGTTCTTTTTTCGGGCGAGCGAGCTCTACCCGATGGCATCCTTACGGATGAGGTCTAGAAGACCAGAATCATTGTTAATATCGACACCCCAGGCAGAGTGGCAAAGGTATGCAACCTTATCAGCCACTCTATTGCCTAATCGAGGAACATGAAAGAAGGAAACTTCTTTCAAAGTCGATAGTAGAAATTTAACATCTGATAAAATCAGTTCGATTTCCCAAGGACAGGTAGATGTTTTATTTAGGTGGTTTATGATTATCATGGAGTCACCTTCAATGTGGAGTTTATTGATACGGAGTTGTAGAGCCTTTTGGATTCCCAGTTTAAGAGCAAGCGCTTCCGCTTTCAAAGGACTTTGTTTGCCAAGTTTTTTATAACACATGTGTATCGGATGTCCATCCCAGTCCCGAATTACGGCTCCAGCCGAGCTATCATTGTTTGAAATTGTGGATCCATCAAAATTTAACTTGAAAGTACCCCTAGGGGGTTTTCGCCAAGTGATGTTACCATGCTTTCTTTTCGTCCTTGGATGCTTGGAGATTCGTGTGCATAAGGAAAAGTCCTCATCCAAGTTATACTCAAAGTGAGCTGTTTTACTCCAATTTTCCTTATGGGTTTTAATGATACGTAATGAACTTTCTCTATGAGGTATGGGGACCTGTCTAAAAACAAATTGGTTTCAAATGTACCAAGCCGTCCACCAAGAAAAGGCATGCTCCACCTTGGCAACGGATGTAAGCTTGTTTCCGATGAATGAAAAGATAGGTTTTATCTCCCATGAATGATTTGTCATACTGGATATAGTTGAGTTTACGTGTGTAGGTAAGCGAAAGAGAGGGCGCACATATGGACATTCTAGTAAGAAGTGAACGTCATCTTCAACTTCACAGTTGACAGGTGGAAGGTACAAAAGTCCCACGTTGAGCTAGCCTAGAGGCAGTAGGGAGGCCATTCTGACAAACTTTCCATAGAAAATTTTTGATCTTAGGCGGGATATCCAAATTCCATATCCATGCGTTATTGTCTATGCTCAGTGAGGATTGAGATGTGATTAGCTTATATGCGCTTGACGTGGTGAACCAACCAGCCCTATCAGGCCACCAGTATAAGCGATCCTCAAAGGGGGAAACAAGAAGTGGAATGTCCAGGATTTCTTTGACTACGTCATTTGGTAATGTATTGCTAAGTTTTTCCGTCCACCATCTACTACCTAAAATATAGTCACTGACAGTTTCTTCTATGTTGTTAATTTGGGGGCAATCATCCCTAGAAAGTAGAGAGCTTGTTGTAATCCAATTATCCGTCCAAAATGTGATAGATGAACCATTTCCTACTGACCAAATAAGGCCAGTCTTAAATTTATCTATAAGAGTTGTTAGTTTGGCCCATTGCCATGAAGAATCTCCACTTTTCACGTATTCAAGGATGTTAGCTGAACGAAGATACTTGTGTTTAATGAGAGACACCCAGACATTATCTGGTTCAACCAATATTTTCCAAAGTAGTTTCATTTGAAGGGCTTCATTCATTTCTTTCGATTTCCTAAGCCCAATTCCCCCATATTTTTTCGGTCTGCAAATCTTATCCCAAATAATAAGCGGGCGGTGTTGTAGATCTTTATTCCAAAAGAACATTCTGTTAATCTGGTCAAGCTCTTTATGTATTGATGAGGGTAACAAAAAATTTTGCATTGTATACAACGGTTTGGCCGATAAGTTTGTAATAATGAGGATTGCACGTCCTTGTTGTGATAGAGCATTGGCTCGCCATTTACTTAGTTGCTCTTTAGATTTACATATGATGTCTTCAAAAGTGTGTTTGTTTACTCTGCCGTTAATAATCGGACATCCAAGGTATTTTTCTAATGAGTTTTCATGTGTAATACTTAAGCAACTACTAAGTTCTGAGATCCTAGAGTTCGAAATGCCTTTTGTGGCTTGGAAGCTAGATTTATGATAATTGACTTTTTGTCCAGAAACTTTACAGTATGAATCAATTATATCCCTAACTTTCTGTCCCGCGGCAGCATGATAGGCTTGAAACCTACTCCCACAAGTGTATGGGATCGGTTGTAGTATATCAAGGTGTCGAACTCAGGGACTATAGGAGTATTAATCGAATCTTTGCAACTAGTTGACTAAGCCAAAATAGTAGAGATCATAATTGAGGTTTTATGATATAACTAATAAAAACAAATTAAAACAAGCCAATGGAAGTTTTGAGCAAATATGGAGAAAACATTCTAGAATTGGGGATTAACCACCATGTGTCGTCGATAGACTTGAGAGACTTTTCTCGCGACTCGTGGGAGTCATCAGTAGGTTAAGCTGAGATCAAGGCCGATCCCCGCGACTCGTGGGAATCATCCCGCGACTCGTGGAAGTTCTCCACAAAATTGAGCTAAGGTCTAGGCTCAACACCACGACTCATGGGGCTTGTTTTAGATAAAAGAAAAAAAATAAAGAAAGATTTATCTACTACTTACCTCGGGTTGCCTCCCGAGCAGCGCTTCTTTAAAGTCATTAGCTTGACCTCGCATCTTCATTTATGTGCTTCGGTCAGGAGGATCGACGCATTCCTTCTTGACCACGCCCCGACGTACCTTGAATTTACCACAATTTCTGTGCCATAGCTCGACACTACCATTTCCATCCTTGCACACCCTGGTCACATCATAGGGGCCCGACCATCTCGTGCTTTTAGGCCCTGGGAACATCACTGACTTTGAATGGAAAACTTTCACTTTGTCACCCAGTTTCAGCTCCTCGTTCATCCAATCCCGCTTTTGCTTCTCAAGCAATTTCAGCTCTTGTAATGGTGCTTCAGGATCTTCTAGCAATATCTCAGGCTCTAAGTCATCTAAATCAGGTGCCTCAGGAGAGATATTCATGTCTTCAGCTGCAATGTCGGAATGCTCTCCTTGGGTGATATAGAGCTCTAGGGGATCATCAGATATAACACACATGATTTGCTCCCTACTAAGGCTCTCTTCTTCCTCAAATTCCTTGCACACCTCATCAAGCAAGGGGGTCTTCACAGCTTTGTTGAAATTGAATTCAACTTTTTCATCACCAATATTGAAGGTAAGATGACCTTTCTTCACATCAATCAAAGCCCCGGCTGTGGCTAAAAACGGCCTCCCCAAGATTATATGAATTTGTGACGTCTCATCTATGTCTAGCACCACAAAGTCTACCGGTATATAAAACTTATCCACTCGGATGGGTATATCTTCAAGTACACCATTTGCATAAGCAATCGATCCGTCTTCCATGGACAACTTCATCTTTACCGGTTTCAACTCTCCTAAGTTCAGCTTGTTGCATATGGAGAGGGGGAGAAGACTTGCACTTGCACCTAAGTCGCACAAGGCCTTGTATTCGTAGTCACCAACTGAAATGGGCACTGCAAAGCTACCTGGATCACCTAGCTTTTGTGGGAGTGCATTTTGGATCAAAGCACTACATTCCCTAGTCAAGGACACCGTGTGCACCTCATCAAGCTTACTCTTGTTGGAGAGGATCTCTTTTAAGAACTTGGAGTAGGACGGTATTTCCTACAAAGCGTCGACGAAGGGTATGGTTATTTGTAGCTTCTTCAACATCTCCATAAAATTTTTGAATTTCTTATTCACAAGCTCCCTATTTTTCCTTTTTGGGAATGGCAACGGAGGTTTATAAGGTGGTGGTGGCACATAGGGAGATTCCTTCTCTGGTTCAAGAGTTCTTTTCTTAGTTGGATCATCTGCCCCTTCATCTGTTTTTGGCTCAGGCACCATCACTTCTTCCAACTGCTTCCCACTTCTCAATGTCACTGCTGAAATGTTCCCCCTAGGATTCTCCTCAGCACGTCCCGGGAGTTGGCCAGATTGCCTTGGTGAAGCAGCTGCCTACTGAGCCACTTGAGTCTCAAGCAACTTGTGACTTTTGGCTAAGTTTTGCATCTCTCCTGTCAGGTGTTGGAGATTCCCAGACAAGGCTTGCACTGTAGTAAGCAATTGTTCCATCATTTTCTCCGTCCCAACACTCTGTTGTGCAGGGGGTACAACTGGAGCATGGTAATGAGGTCGTGGAGGGCCAGGTTGGAATCCAGGAGGTGGTCTTTCAGCGCCTTAGTTATTTGAATAGGAGAAACCAGGATGATCTCGAGCACGAGAATTATAGTTGTTGTACCTCGGTGCCCCATTGAAGTCTCGATTTTTGTACATATCAGCATTTCTGTACATGTCCTTCATATATCTAACCTCCTAAGCTTGTTCCTCTGCTTGGTGGGAATTATAAAACTCACATGATGAAATGGAATGATCTGTCCCACTACAGAACTGACAAGGAATGATCGGCTTTGATGATGTAGAACAAGTAGCTTGTGTAGATGGAGTCTTTGATAACAATTGGCCCAAACGCTTCACCTCAGAAGAGAGAGCATCTAGCTTAGCATCCCTCATGGTTTCAGCACCCACCTCAAACATACCAGCACTCTTCTTGGTGCTAGGTACAACTGATCTCCCAGTAGAGTATCTGCCATAGTTCTTTGCAGTCTTCTCAATAAATGCACATGCCTCATCAACATTCTTCTCCATGAAAGTCCCACCAGATGAGGAATCAATCATAAACCTAGTAGCATCATCGAGCCCTTTGTAGAAGACTTCAAGGAGATTCAGTTTTGGCTCTCCGTGATGAGGACAATCAAGTAGGAGGTCCTTGAACCGTTCCCATGCTTCGTAGATATTTTCTCCTGTTTGCATTTGAAAAGCATAAATCTTCCTTCTCATTTCAGCTGTTTTATTCGGTGGGAAGAACTTGTTTAAAAACTCAGAAGACAATGCATCCCATGATGTTATAGAACCTTCAGGAATAGCATTGTACCATGCCTTAGCTCTATCCCTCAAAGAAAAAGAGAAGGCTCGCATCTCCCTATGTGCCACCACCACCTTATAAACCTCCGTTGCCATTCCCACAAAGGAAAAATAGGGAGCTTGTGAATCAGAAATTCAAAAATTTTATGGAGATGTTGAAGAAGCTACACATAACCATACCCTTCGTCGACGCTTTGAAGGAAATACCGTCCTACTCCAAGTTCTTAAAAGAGATCCTCTCCAACAAGAGTAAGCTTGATGAGGTGCACACGGTGTCCTTGACTAGGGAATGTAGTGCTTTGATCTAAAATGCACTCCCACAAAAGCTAGGTGATCCAGGTAGCTTTGCAGTGCCCATTTCAGTTGGTGACTACGAATACAAGGCCTTGTGCGACTTAGGTGCAAGTGCAAGTCTTCTCCCCCTCTCCATATGCAACAAGCTGAACTTCGGAGAGTTGAAACCGGTAAAGATGAAGTTGTCCATGGAAGACGGATCGATTGCTTATGCAAATGGTGTACTTGAAGATATACACATCCGAGTGGATAAGTTTTATATACCGGTAGACTTTGTGGTGCTAGACATAGATGAGACGTCACAAATTCCTATAATCTTGGGGAGGCCGTTTTTAGCCACAGCCGGGGCTTTGATTGATGTGAAGGAAGGTCATCTTACCTTCAATATTGGTGATGAAAAAGTTGAATTCAATTTCAACAAAGCTGTGAAGACCCCCTTGCTTGATGAGGTGTGCAAGGAATTTGAGGAAGAAGAGAGCCTTAGTAGGGAGCAAATCATGTGTGTTATATCTGATGATCCCCTAGAGATCTATATCACCCAAGGAGAGCATTCCGACATTGCAGCTGAAGACATGAATATCTCTCTTGAGGCACCTGATTTAGATGACTTAGAGCCTGAGATATTGCTAGAAGATCCTGAAGCACCATTACAAGAGCTGAAATTGCTTGAGAAGCAAAAGCGGGATTGGATGAACGAGGAGCTGAAACTGGGTGACAAAGTGAAAGTTTTCCATTCAAAGTCAGTGATGTTCCCAGGGCCTAAAAGCACGAGATGGTCGGGCCCCTATGATGTGACCAGGGTGTGCAAGGATGGAAATGGTAGTGTCGAGCTATGGCACAGAAATTGTGGTAAATTCAAGGTACGTCGGGGCGTGGTCAAGAAGGAATGCGTCGATCCTCCTGACCGAAGCACATAAATGAAGATGCGAGGTCAAGCTAATGACTTTAAAGAAGCACTGCTCGGGAGGCAACCCAAGGTAAGTAGTAGGTAAATCTTTCTTTATTTTGTTTCTTTTATCTAAAACAAGCCCCATGAGTCGTGGTGTTGAGCATAGACCTTAGCTCAATTTTGTGGAGAACTTCCACGAGTCGCGGGATGATTCCCACGAGTCGCAGGGATCGGCCTTGATCTCAGCTTAACCTACTGATGACTCCCACGAGTCGCGAGAAAAGTCTTTCAAGTCTATCGACGACACATGGTGGTTAATCCCCAATTCTAGAATGTTTTCTCCATATTTTCTCAAAACTTCCATTGGCTTGTTTTAATTTGTTTTTATTAGTTATATCATAAAACCTCAATTTTGATCTCTACTATTTTGGCTTAGTCAACTAGTTGCAATGATTCGATTAATACTCCTATAGTCCCTGAGTTCGACACCTTGATATACTACAACCGATCCCATACACTTGTGGGTGTAGGTTTCAAGCCTATCAAGTTTTTGGCGCTGTTGCCAGGGACTTAAGCTAGTATTAGTTGATTCCTTTCAATTAGTTTTTCTAAGTCGGTTTGTTATTTTTTATTTGGTTTCTTTTTGGCTTTGGTTTTAGCTATTTTGCTCTTTTGAAGATGAGTCATGTTCCATTCTGTGATGTTTGTGCGTCCTTCGGTCATGCCACTCGTGAACATCAGTTCTCTGTTTATGGGACATATGCCTATTGCGAGTTTTGTAGAGGTTTTGGACACACAATTACTGAATGCCCGGTTTTTCTAGCTCCCACCTCTCGTGATGCGGATTTCATGTACCGCATTTGCAATCCTAATGGACATTACGAGTGGGAGCGCACTTATGAAAGAGATTCGGTCGAGCTTCAGTGCCAACCTTCGCAACCTCCTCCTGGTCCAGAGCCTTATTCACATTTGTCCATTGATGAGATAGTCGCTAGGATAACAGAGCTCAAAGCTCAATTAGCACAACACACATTGAATGCTCTAGCTATTCCGGAAAGTCTCCCAAGCCAAACAGATGTTAGTGACAATGACAATTGCACTGGTGTTTCTTTTGCGATTGAGGAACGTTTGGAAGAGCATGTGCATGAGTTAATGGAGCCAGAGATTGATTTTGAGGAGGATGAGCCCAAAGAAGAACCCCGATTGGTTGTTCACCAAGCCTACATGGTGCCATCACTGTTTTCTAAAGGGTTGGTTGAAGAGAATGTTGATCAGCAATTTGGGGCATTTGCCGGAATGCTTGCAAAATGGCACAAGGAGGAGATACCAATTAAAATTCATGCCAACATACTGCCTCTCATCAAGTCCCAAGAGGTGATCTTATTATTTGAAGACTATGGTGACAATAAAGGCATAAAGGGACGATGGGCTACGAAGAGGAGGAGCACACGCCTATGGAGCTTGAGCGAAAAGCGATCTAAATCATGTCGCTCTAAGAAGACTCTGCTGGATGGATGGGATGAGCTATGGACTGTTCACTCGGGTCGATTTAAGCTTCTCGAAGGTAATAAGGGTCGACTTCAGACGTTAAACTAGCGCTTCTCGGGAGGCAACCCGATGTATTTTTTTTTCTTTTAAAAAAAATGAATAAATGAGAAAAATGAAAAAAAGTGGCAAAAAAACAATTTTTATTTTTTAGTTTTTAGTTTAGTTTTTTTTCTCTGAGTTGATTTGCAAAAGTGCAAGTATGGGGTAGAGAGTGTGCTTATTGAGGAGATTATTTATGTTTGGAGTTAAATTGAAGGTATTTTGACACCTATCTACTAACACATATCTTGCCGAGTTTGTTGCTTTCTGTGTTGTTTGTCTCGCCTAGGTTTTGACACGAATGGCTTTGGCTTGACTACCTTCTAAACACATGATCTACATGTCAAAATTGTGAGTATTTTCATCTCTTCCTTGATTGATATGCACATTGAGGACAATGCTTTATCTAAGTATGGGTTGGGGGTGAATACTTCACAATTTTTGCGATTTTGTGTCTATTTGGCCCACGCTTATTGAAATGTTTGATGATTGCTTGAGCATTGAGCCATTGCCTTGTTTGACTAGCTAGATTGTTTACCCTCTTGCTTGATTATGTATGTGACTCGCCTCATATTTGGATACTCGAGCTTGATATTATGGTTGAGACCACATTATTTGGTTTATGTGCACAATTGAAAAATGATTGAGGCAGTTTTGTTCGCCCATTTTCCTTATTTACCCTTGCATTTGATCATCTGCTTGAAGCCTTCTGAGCCTTAGAAGCCTGTTTCTTTGGTAACTCCACAAGAGTGTCATAGCCCGCTATTGTCCTTAACCCAATCCGGGATTTTGGGTCATGGTGGTGTATTTTGTTGTGTGGATGTGCTTTAAGTGAGGGGTGATTTTTCTTGATTGTGATAAAAAAAAAAGGTCTTGGGATAAGAGGAGGATAAAATTCACTCTTGTGCAAAAGTCAAGAAAAAGAAAAAATACGGTTAGTAACCGATCCTGCTTGTGGAGAATAAAATTCACACAAGTAGGAAGAAGTGCAAACCGAGGGGGCCCAAACACTTAGTAACCGGGTGCATTCATCACAAATGTTTGTATTCGCGTATAACGGTGTCGAGGCTAGAGAGGTAAGAAAAAGAGTGAAAAAGGAAAAGAAAAAAAAAAGAAAAATTTTGATGTGGTTGACAAAAGTGAACATAAAAAGTTATTGTGATGGAGTTTATTGGGTGGATTGGTATGAGTTTGATTCTGTAAAGTGTGTGTTCTTCCGGTTGTTCTCGAATGATCCTTTTTCCCGGATTTTAGCACCACATGGCCTCAAATTTTCCATACCTAACTGTTTCCGCCTTAGCTTCATCATAACCCTATAAAGCCCTCATGATTTTGTTGTGTGCATATTTTCAAGCGGTTGAGATTATCGAGATTGTTCAAGCTTTGTGGATGATGAGTATTGAGGTCGAGATTTAAGTGAAGTGCATTAGAGGATTTTGGTGTTTTGATGTGCTAGTCAAGCTTGATTGTTGGCAATGATATGCTAGGACGACATTCGTCGGATAATTCTAATTAGCAGACGCTATCCTGTGGTTTATTATCTTAGTCTTGCTTGGGGACAAGCAAAGGTAAGTATGGGGTATTTTGATAGCGTCTATTCTAGCATTGTCTTTGGGCACTCTTGTGTAGAGTTTAGTGCGTTTTACTAGGGTATTCTACCTATTTCTTATCCCTTTGTGTCCCATTTCGAGGAATCGGTGTCTACCGCTAGTTTATTGTGATTTCAGGTACTTTTGAGCGGTTTTGGAGCCGATTCAAGAGCTAAAGGATAAGGAGGTGATTAGAGGCGCTTTCATGTGGAAATAAGTAATCAAAGACGGGCTAAAGGGGTCAAGAGATGAGCAAAAATATGAGACAAAGAAGAAAGCATATCAAGTGAATCACTCATAGGAGCTCAAGACGATGTAGCACGACTCGCGGAACAAGGGAGTTTGTGCAATTTTTAACTACAGCAAGATGCCACGACTCGTGGGAGACCTTCACGAGTCGTGACGAGTGAACCCGTGTGTTTTGTGCGCTACTGAGACGTGTCACGACTCGTGACAGACTCTTCATGAGTCGTGACAATGCCAGATCCGGCCAGACTTTTTCAGATTTCCGAATTTTCATTAATTTGTTTTGAGATTATTTTAAGGGGAGATAAATACTTAGAATTGAGTTGAGTCAAAGGGGGTTACGTTTTGTGCAGAGGGCTGAAAAACACGCATATTTTAGGGGAGAAAACTTGAAAGAACCCTAGATTAGTGGGTGCTAAAAGATTGCAAATTGGATGCTTTGAGACGATTTCTGCTATAGAAGATCAAGTATTTCTCTTACACTTCTTTGCCATGTCTTCTTATCTTGCTTTTGATTTGTTCTCTTTTATCATGTTTGGCTAATTCGATCGTTCTAGGGTTGGGGTGATTCCACTATGTTGAGATAGACCATACTTACTATTGCTTGAATGTAGTTTGATTTTTGTTTGATTTAACCCTATTGAGTGTATAGCCTAATTGATAATCGATTAGATCCAATTAGGGGTTGAGACCAAGAGGAGATAGCCGTAATAGGAAAATAGATTATTGCATGAGACCGAGAGGTGATTGTTGTCATTGGAGCTATAGGATTGAACTTGAGACATTGATGTTTGCTAAAGAGTGACATAATAGCATGATTCAAGATCTCTTGAGGATCAATAGGTTGTCATAGATATTCTAGGTTTGTTTGTTCTAATGGAGACAGATATTTGAATGAACTGGCTTAGATTCTAAGAGCGTAATGGACCTAACTTTAGTTTAACTTTGCACGAGAGTGATTGTTAACCGGTTATGTACAATTTACTATGAAACCGAGAGGAGATTAGTAATGAACTTAGACAACCTATCTTCAAACAGAATCAAATTCATTCGAGCGAGAAAAGTCTCTCAAGTCTATCGACGACACATGGTGGTTAATCCCCAATTCTAGAATGTTTTCTCCATATTTGCTCAAAACTTCCATTGGCTTGTTTTAATTTGTTTTTATTAGTTATATCATAAAACCTCAATTTTGATCTCTACTATTTTGGCTTAGTCAACTAGTTGCAAAGATTCGATTAATACTCCTATAGTCCCTGAGTTCGACACCTTGATATACTACAACCGATCCCATACACTTGTGGGAGTAGGTTTCAAGCCTATCAAGTTTTTGACACACGGGTTCACTCGTCACGACTCTTGAAGGTTTCCCACGAGTCGTGGCAGCTTGCTGTAGCTGAAAATTACACAAACTCCCTTGTTCCGCGAGTCGTGCTACATCGTCTTGAGCTCCTATGAGTGATTCACTTGATATGCTTGCTTCTTTGTCTCATATTTTTGCTCATCTCTTGACCCCTTTAGCCCGTCTTTGATGACTTATTTCCACATGGAAGCGCCTCTAATCACCTCCTTATCCTTTAGCTCTTGAATCGGCTCCAAATCCGCTCAAAAGTACCTAAAATCACAACAAACTAGCGGTAGACACCGATTCCTCGAAATGGGACACAAAGGGCTAAGAAATAGGTAGAATACCCTAGTAAAACGCCCTAAACTCTACACAAGACTGCCCAAAGACAATGCTAGAATAGACGCTATCACAGCACTGCCTCTTGTAAAAATAATGATGTCGTCGGCAAAGGATAGAAAGGGGACCCTAGGTCCACTCCTACCGAAGGAAAATCCAATTGGACTGTTTTCCACATTTGTTTCTGCTGAGAGTTTTCGAGCTAAAATTTCTGCCCCTAAGATAAACAAGAAAGGAGATAGAGGATCCCCTCGTCGCAGGCCACGAGAGGGGAAGAACATATCAGTAGGACCGTTGTTGACTAGTACAAAGAAGGACACAGTCGTTACGCATTCCATAATCCACGTAATGAAAGTAGGGTGGAACCCAAAATTTTCTAAAACCTTTCTTATGAAGTTCCAATCAACTCTATCGTACGCTTTCTCCATGTCAAGTTTTATTGCCAACCAACCTTCCCGACCCTTGCGCGATCTGAAAGAGTGGAAGATTTCGTGCGCTATTAGGACATTGTCTTGGATGGCCCTGTCCGACACAAAGGCACCTTGTAGTGGGTGAATTAGTTTACCGATAATTTTTTTTATTCTTTCTGTCAAAATTTTTGAAATAATTTTGTATAAAATAGAACATAAACTGATTGGGCGATAGTGACTGGTATTGGTAGGGCTATCCCGCTTTGGCAGTAGTGATATGAATGTATAGTTTATTTGTTTGAGAATTTTTCCAGAGTGGAAAAAACTTTTTACAGCTCTAATGATAGATAACCCAACAATGTCCCAGTATTTCTTATAGAATTCGGCTGTAAAACCATCTGGGCCTGGCGATTTGTTGTTGCCAAGGCTGAAAACAGCTGCCTTAATTTCATTATTAGATGGGCGTCGAATAAGGTAATTATTTTCGTCAGGGGTAATTGAAGGATGGATTAGATTTAACATTTCTTGTAGGAGTCTATCATCAATCGGCTCCTTTTTGAATCTTTTTTCAAAATCACTCTTAATTTCATTTCTAATATTTTTTTCTCCTATTATCAAGGTTCCTTCAGCAGAAGTTATATTGCGGATTTGTTTCCTATGTCTCCGACCCGAAGCAACCCAATGAAAATAAGTTGTGTTCGAATCAGAAAGTTTAAGATGCTTTGTCTTGGCTCTTTGGTTCCAAAAAGTTTTTTGGTAAAGAAGTAGTTTTTCCTTTTTTGTAATGAGAAGCTTTTATCTATTGTTAGTTAATCTGTTGTTACCTCCCGAAACCGAAGCTTGAATCCTGAGAAGTTCAGTTTCCACCTCATTTAATTGGCGGAAAATATTTCCGAAGGTTCGTTTATTCCATTCCTTAGCTTTTTTCTTTAGAATTCTATGTTTGAACATCAGTTGATACATAGTCGAGCCCATACAATTTGCTCACCAAGATTATTTAACTATGTTTTTGAAATCCTTCCGCTGAAGCCAAGCATTCTCAAATTTGAACGGAGGCGCTTTGAAAGCCGAGCCACACTCAAGAGATATTGAAATGGGGCAGTGGTCAGACGATGAGAAGGCTCTGTTATGAGTGATTAGGTTAGGGAATTTTTGAATGATTTGGTGATGAACAAGCACACGGTCAAGTTTTTCGCGAATGGTGTTTTCGTCATCTGGGTTCTTTCTCCAAGTGAAAGGGTTCCCGAAAGTAGGTAAATCCAACAGAGCGTAGTCATTTTTAAATTGTAGGAGTCTAGTGAATCGAGCGGAATGAAGGTTAGCACCACCCAACTTGTCTTCACTACATAGAATTTCATTCAAGTCACCCAGAACAATGCAAGGAATGGACGAATCCCTCACGATGGATGTTAAGGTTTACCAAAACGAGTCTTTCTCTTGAGGGCCCGGCGGCGCGTATACAAACAACAGTAGAGTCATGAATCTATCATTAATATTCTCGTATCTAAGCCCTATAATTCGAGGTAGTTGAATTTCTACTGTAATGATTTCATTTGTTAATTGGAAGGACTTCCAAAGGATACCGAGACCACCCGATCGACCGGAAGCAGGTGACCAAATAGCCTCGTCAAAACCAGCCGTTTTCCAAATTTTGTCTTCAGGGATGGTTTCCGATTTAGTTTCCGCTAACGCCATTATTTGAATATGTTCATTTTTGCACTTGCTATCAATTTCCGTCCAAAAAGTTTTTTTCTTAATACTTCTGCAATTCCAGTAAGTGATTCTCATATATAACTGTCAGGGGTGTGAGGCCAAGGTTTAAGGGACCTCACACCAAGATAGTGTAGCGAAAAACTGATTTGGAGATAATTTTTGTAAGGGGGCATGAAAACCGACATCAAAGTAGTTTTATTTTGTGTCACCGACACAAAATAAATGATGCAGCTGCCAAGCAAAGAGTTTATGAGACACACAGTACACAAGAAACAACTTGATATAATAGAGTAGGGTAGAAGGAAGATCGCCCGAGAATCACCCGAACAACCACCTATACCAGACTCGGTTAACGGATGGTCGCAGAACCCTGATTTACAACATAGATGACAGCATTGCCAGGTGGCCATGGAGTTTTTAGAGGGAAAATTTTTACAGTAAATAAAGATTGTAAACAAGAAACCAATCACATAAGGTCGTTTGACAATGTAGCATGGTATATTTTTTTTGAAGCCCCAAAAGTTATCGAACATTAGGTAAACAACAAAGCCCATAACTTTTATCCATGATAAAAAATGATGGATCAAACCACAGCCAGGATAATGAATCAGTAATAAAACAAATACAGTGATGCAAGGACGATGCTTAACACGCAGCAGAACGCCAACGATCAGACAAGAGGACAAGGACCAAGCCCAGCCATCCTTTGAACAAAGAGGTGAAAAGACCATCCTCATACGATTGAATGCACTTGACAACAAAGAGAATCTGCAAAAGTAAGAACAGCCAACAAGCTTTGCAACCAAATTTTCCCATATCATATCACAGGTTTAGTAATACAAATTGTCAATTGAGAAGATTTTTGTGTTCAGACCCTTCAGCAGGGATGAGGTTATCCCGACACGAACAACACAACTACAATACTCGGGAGCGGAAGGATAGCAGGCAAAAATACCAAGCTGCTCAAACCCATGAGCCCAAATGCGGAAAACATGAGGAGTAACAATAGATATAAAACCCGAATCAGCAAGACTAGTATGAACATACTTAAGTAGAGCCTCATAGAGAGTTTTACCAAGAAATTTAACAGACCTAAAGGTCATTTGTCCAGCATCCAGTTCGGACCAATTTCCTAGCTTCCCGCTATTGCAGTAAGTGCTCAACATCAATAAAAACTTCATAGGACCTTGATTTGCATCATAAGGGAAATAAATCCGAAATAGATGAGCTCTGGCTAATAAACAAGAACCGTTGGCATTGAATATTAACAAGATATCCACAACCGAAGCTAACTTCAGTATAACAAACCCATCGATAATATGCATCAAAGTTTCATTCAAACTGGGGAAAGGAGCCATAACAGCCCCAAACACCACATATTTGATAGGGCCTGAAAATCGGGGGGTAAGGAGTGAAGAGACATAAGCCTCTAACACCAAGTTTTCCAACCACCAGAGGGAGGTGAGTTTCCTAGGCATTACAATGCGATTAGAAACAGACAGAGAATAGATTGTATAGATAGACCTGGACACTGGCGATAGAGCCATCAATGTGGAGTAGGTAGAAGAAAACTCCACCTTACCAGCACAAGAGGAACCCCGATTGAGCATCAATATCGACACCCAACCACAAAACACACAACACCGAATTGGGGCAGGAACTCTGCAGCCCATCACCCAAGCACACACCGAGCGATCCTGCCGCCCCCAACAACCAGGGCAGCGACAAGCAACCCGCCACCATGAGCAAGCCGGCCAGCGCCACCGCCAACAGTAACGAGCACACCTCTTCCTCTTTCTGAAATCCCGCCTGACAGGGATATCAACCCGCCTACCCAGCTTCAACACGCTTGAGAAGCGGTCGGAATTGCGCCAAACCAAAGAGAAAATCAGATTCGATTCCACCCTGAGGTAGGGTTTGGGACTAGGAGTGGCGAGATTTATGACAGTAATTTGAAGATTGGCCCCAGATTTGAGCACCAAAACAAGGTAACGAGAGAATACAACCCGAATTTGAAGAGGAATTTGCTAGAAAAAGTCAAGACGAGGTGGCAATTTCGGGGACAAGCTTGCAGGAGCAAGGGGTTGGAGAAAGGGCTTAGGCATGGCTCAGAAGAGAGCTTTTTTTTTTAAATGATGGGAAATATGGGTGTAGGGCACCTTTCCACATGGCCTCTCCAACGTCTCCGACAAAATCTACTAACTTTTCAAATACACTTACTTGCCAGTAGTAACCTACACATAAGCAAGTAGAAGTCGTGCTGTATATTTTATTTATTTTTATAATTAAAATTTTGAGATTAGATATATCTGAATCTCGATGGTCGATAAGTCGACAGACGGAAAACCGTCAAAACATAGCTTCACTTCGTTCTTGATTGAAATGGAAATTTGATTGATGTATTTTTTTTAAAAAAAAAAACCATCAATAATGAGTGATTTTTATTTACCAATTACAGTATCATTTCTCTCCTCTCATTTGCCAATCATCAATCAATTTTTTTTTTTGCCAAACATTTTATTTTGGTAAGAGTTTTATTACATTCTAGGTAATTTGATTAATTCTCTCTTTCTCCTATCAAAATGAATCAATTAATTTGGTTTTTCATCATCAAGTCCATAAGGTGATTTGAATTATTTACACTTGTAAATATAATAAATAATATATTTTTAAAAAATCGGTAATAGTTAATCCGATCCAAAATATTTAATGTTTTGGGAGAAAATTTTTTATTAACAATACGGAGGATTTGATGTTTTAAAAGTAATAACTACCCTTTATTTACTTTTTCACTATTTCAACCTAAATTGTACTTTTGTTATTATTTTAAGTTTTAACCAATCAAATTTATTCGTAATAAATGTGATTGAGAAAATTATTTTGTAGTATATTTTTTTGATGACATTTTATAGTGTATTTAAATATAAATAAAATGTCCCTACAAAAATGTAAATGAAATGTCTTTTAATTTCTGTTTCCGAATATGAAACATCAAACATTTCAGAGTATCAATTTAATCCATGGGTATTAATACAATCATAACTCCTTAATCCTTAATATTAGACTGTTGACTTCATATTCTACCGTATTTTTTCAAATTGAAATCACACGTTGCAATTTTGATTTAAATTAATATATTTTTATAATTATAAATAAATTAATTAATGAAAAAAATATATCTAATAATTCATGAGGTGTACAAGTATAACTAGTTCAACGATTTCCCTGAACGTCCACAGAATCACCACGCTCCATCAGAGTGGGTTCAGCCCCATTTCCCTGAACGTCCAGTGGTACGAGCTCAACGATTTTCACCGACGCCCCCAAATCTTCCGTCGCAAAGGTACTCGTAATCCCTTCAATTATCAACGTACTTTTGGTAACGTTTAGTAAGCTAATTAATTCAAAGTTATGTATGAAAAGGTCAGGTTTTCAAAAAGTTGCTACCAAAAGGAGAGTATTTTTCCGAGGCATTGTACACATTTGATATAGGACAAAACGATCTCACCTCGGGTTACTTCCTCAACATGACAACGGATCAGGTTCAAGCCTATGTTCCTGACGTGCTAGGCCAATTCGAAACTATTGTCAAGGTAATATGATATAATTATGATTTTTTTGCAAAACATACGCTAAAAAATCGATATAAATACGATTATTTTGGTCAATGAATTATTTGTGTAGAATATATATGATCAAGGAGGGAGGTATTTTTGGATACACAACACAGGTCCGGTGGGGTGCTTATAGTACGTGATGGATCGGTTACTGATCAAGGCAATCCAAGTAGACCTGGTCGGGTGTTCAAGCCCATTTAATGAAGTTGCCCAATACTTCAATCTCAAGCTAAAGGATAGGACACGAATAGTTTGAATTCGTCGGCTCGAAAAAATTTGGCTTGCGCTCGTTTACGTTAAAGAACGAGTCGTTTACGAGTGGGTTCTCAAGATCGTCACGAGCTCGTATAACTCGATTTTTTTCCCATAAATTACAGTTTTTTGGTAAAATTTCGTCTCTTGCCCCTGTGCTATTCAACTTAACGAATGTCGTTTACATTTGGAAAAAAAAAGAATTTGAAATTAAAAAATAATAACGAAACACTTGTCTTACGCCCTTACTCGTGCCCTTTTGCTTTCTTTCTCACACAAACATGGAGGAAGCAAATCACAAAGAAGAGATCTAACCATGGAAGAGCTCGACGTCGGCGAAGGAAGGAGTGGAAGATGAATTCGTTACCGGCGAGTGTGGATGGAACGTGGTGGGCAGTTCTGGTGACGGTTGGGTCGTCGAGCAGGTATGTGTTCGATTTTTCGTTTTCAAATTCTAAAATATAGGGTTTCAATTTGGGATATGGATTTGGGGATTTAACAGGAGTGAAATTTCGAGACGATGATGGAGGACCCAATAAGGATGTGTTTCAATTTGAGATTTTTTTACAATTAGGGTTTATGTGTTTGGATTTGTGGACTTGAATGGTTTGATATGTCGAATGGGTTAGGGATTGAAATTTTGAGAGATTTGTGGTGTTAAAATTGAGATGGGGCTAGTCTTTTTCATTAACTATCATGTTGAAGCAATATATCACATCCTTAATGTTCATTAACCTTAACTTTGTCAATGGTCCCCATATGCCTAACGGGAGAAGATCTTTGAAAGCTACTGCCATATAAGTCTCTTCATGAATACGTGAAAATTATGACTCTTCATCCCAACAAGCCTACCCTCATCCAAATTCACACATCGACCAATGTTCGAGGCATAACCATCTTGAAATTTTCCAATCTTACACTTCAATCAAGGACAGATGATCTTCTCTTTCTTCCATAAGTAGAATCGAACAAGGAGAAGATCATGAAAGTATGGTAAGTAGAATGAAACAAAAGATTGGTAGATGGTTAAAAAAAAGTTCTACATTTACCCAGGAACACACTCTTGACGGTTCCCTTGAAAATATAAGTTGAGGCTATATGTAGCATCAAATTTGCCCTCGAAATCATAATATTGTTGCTATTGGGGAAGGGTTCATGTACTCGCTTAGCCTCGAAAATAATAATTCGAGAGTATTAACGAGGGTAATCATAATAGTTTAACCTTGAAATTATGAACTCGAGGGCATGTCTGAGGTTAATATATTTACATATTATGTGACTACATTTTCAAGCTATCTCTCTAATGGTTTCTAAATCATATAGATTTTCTTTCTTTTCCACGTACCATGCAACTTGTATGAAAATAAGAAATAATTATCAAAATGATGATACTTACAAGAAATGAAGATCAAATACCATAAAACTCTTGATCAAATCTAAGAAAGCGCACAAAATGGAAGGTAGGTAGAGATATTTGAAAGTTATGGGAGAAAGAAAAGTGTATGAGAGTGAAAATTGATGAAACCCATATGTTTTAGGTGATAAAGCAAAATAGGTAGTTGGGTTATTTAATGCATTAAGTATGGTAAACAGCTTTGCTCTCGATCTTACCCTCAAAGAAAATTCAATTTTTTTGAGGTTATACGCCTACAAATATACCCTCGAATACATAATTTGAGGTTATTTAGCCACATTGCTAGCTCCCAAAAAAAGGGATAATTAGGTTAATATAACCTTTTCAATTTTTTTATGGGTAATTATACCAATGGAAGTTTTTTTTTGTAATTGTATCTTTTTTATTTTTGATGACTGATTTGCCCCTATAGATAAATTTCTTAAATCACGTCTAACTGGCTCCTTCTTCCCAAATTGATTACAACTAGTGTTAATCGTTCAATACACCAGGTTATTCTCATCCATCGATTTATTTTGATGCTTCTGCGAGTGTCAATTGAAATCAAGTTACAAGATTGAAGGTATTTTTTTATGCTATAATTATTGCGGTATAGTTCATATTTATTGGAGATTATTACAAGTATGCTCTCCGTACTAATATATCGGGTGAGCTTTAATTGGCCAATCAATTGCCGACTAATCGAGATTTCCATTGGTATGGCTAATCGAGACTTCCAGGCTAGTACGTATATAGCCATTAGGAATTCATGGTTGATATATTACAATCTTGCCGGCCATGATTACAAGTATATATATGTAATACCCAAAAAATACGGCTACCCAATAATATCTCTCATTCATCCCCATTCTTATTTTGTGTATTTTGGAACCTAGTAACCATATGGTATGTAATTGTGTGGTTATTGAAATCTATGATTGTATTTATTGTAACCTATTAAAACATTAACAATGAGGTTAGTTACGATACAAATTAGATACAATTAATTAATTACAAGAATCAAAATACCTACAAGCTACAACGAATGAGTTACAATACTGTGACAATATTGATTACAAGCAAAGTTACAATCACTTAGTTACAATCTATCATGTGTATTTATTTGTAACCTATGTAACCTTACAATTACCTAGTTACAATTTATTGTGTGTATTTATTATAACCTATGAAAACCTTAACAGTGAGGTTAGTTACGTTTCAAATTAGGTACAAGTAATGAGGTTAGTTACGTTTCAAATTAGGTACAAGTAATTAATTACAAGTAATTTATTGTAACCTATGAAAACCTTACATTTAATTAGTTTCAATAATTAAGATTTCAAGAATAATAAGGCTTCAAGAATAATGGTTACAATAATTAAGTTTCTTGTAGTACTCTAGGGTTACAATCGGTTACAGTATGTTACAATCAAAATTGAATTACCTGTAACCCTAGACAATTCACCAGATGATTAATTGAACCTCTAATGGAAGAAGTAGCGTATGTACGTATAAATCAATAATCTGAATAATTTTCCTTTTCAAAACGTAAAATAATCTTATCTACAATCTAAACCATCTTATCTATATCTATTTAATTTTATTTTAATTTTAAAAAGATAAAATCTTATCTTTATCTACTTACTTTTATTTTAACTTTAAAAAGATCAAAATTCTACCTTAAGGGTATTTAGGTAAAATCCACCCTAAAAAGATATAATTACTAAAAAGAAAAACTAAAGGGTATAGTTACTCAAAAAAAACTTGAAAAAGGTATATTCTCTCAAATTTACACCCCAAAAAAATCGTAACCGGCTCGAAATTAGCCTCGTAATATATATTGAGTTGTTACACCATCAACTCTACCCTCCAAAAAATATTCGATCCCATATGCCCTCGAAATTAGCCTCGAGTGTACCCTCTAACACCTTCATTGTTAACATCACTTGACAATAGCTTCAAAAAAGTGCCCTTGAATTTGTTTTCGAGGCTAATATACACTCGATGATGCTCTCGAAATATACATTCGTGGTTATATAGCATGGAAAAATAGCTCTGATTTTAATTCAATGGTATTTAGGCTCCAAAAAAATTTTCGAGTCTAAATTCGAGGGTATTGGCTATGATGGCACCCTCGAAATAATTGGTAGCGAAAAACTTCGAGGCTGTATAGCGTTTTTCTAGTAGTGTTATCACGGCTGCTCATTTTTGTTGGAAACTTGATTTGAGCTTATATGTCTAGTTGTGTTACATAAGCTCATTTTTGACATCGTTTGAACTTGTTTTTTAGCTTATAAGCTTACTTTTGGGATTTTATACATATCGTATTGGTTTTGACCTGGCTTGCCGTGGCAACTATGTAACGTATTTACATTTGCTTGATTTCGAACTAAATTGGTCTTGCACGACTTAGAATCTTACGACAGGTTCCGGTCTCTAATGGACCTAACGTGATTTTAAGGTTCTGAAATCCCTCCTTTCAACTTGACTCTTTGGTTTTAAAACCTCAACCCGTACAAGGATTGCAAGATCCGAATGAAGGTATGCAACCTCAACTCTTTGGTTTTAAAACCTCCTTTTAGGGAAATTCCGTTGGGTGCCCCTGAGTTTATGTCAAATTCGGTTGGTGTCCCACACTTATTTTTTGTCCGGATGGTACCCCTGAGTTTTGTCAAAAGTTCAACTCATGTCCAAAACTCATATTTTTGCCTTTTTAATGAATAAAACCACCCTTTATTTTTTTTCTTTTTTCATAAAAAAGCTCCTTTGCTTTTAATATTAAACAAAATTACCTCTTATTTAACTAAATTCAACAGAAAAGTGACAAAACCACCTTTTATTTTTAAAAACTAAAAAATCATAAATTATTGCCAAAGTTTTGGCGAAAAATCACCCATTGTTTCCAATTTTTTTTGAAGAAAATCAACCATTATTTTTAACATTACACAAAAGATTCGTTTATATATTTTTCATAGTTTGTAAAAAAAATCTCATTATTTGTCAAACATTGCATGTACATAATCATTCATTATTTACAAAAACTTTGCAAAAATCCATCATCTTATTATGCAAACAAAAATAATTAACCTATAAATTACAAAAAATACTTCATAAAATCATACTTTGCGTAAAACCACCCTTTATGCTTTAGAAAATGCACAAGGGTGATTTCACGATAAAATTTTTGGAAATAATATGTGATTTTGTACAATTTTAAAAACAAAGGTGGGTTTATCACTTTTGTATTGAATTTAGTCAAATAATAGGTAGTTTTGTTTAATGTTTAAAAATAAAAGGGTTTTTTGCAGTGGCGGATCCAAGGGTGGGCGACACCGGGCCGTCGCCCACCCCGATCCGGAAAAAAATACAAGAATATATGTGTTACGTAAAAAAATTGAAAGGTAAAATACAAGTATCTTTAGTGGCTTAGTGGTTAAGCCCACCCCATTTTAAATAGAATTCAATCAACCCTTGTTCAAATCCCACGAAACACATATTTTCATTTATTTTTTCCTCAATCCATGTTCCATTATTTTAAAATTCTTATAATTTATTTTGTATTTTACAAGGTAATAATAATAATTTTTCTTATAAATTTAAGATATTCTCTTCATATATTTTTTTAATAAAATTATTTTTAATAAAAATAATATAAAAATCCCATAAAAAATTTTGCCCACCCTGAAAAATTTTCTAGATCCGCCCCTGGTTTTTTGTGAAAAAAATAATAATTATTAATAAAAGGAATTTTTTTTCTAAATAGCCAAAAATCCCAAAGTTATTAGCGAAATAACCAAGATGTGAAAGTTATTAGCGAAATAGCCAAAACAGGGTAAAGTCGCTGTTTGTAACAGCGACTTTACCCAAGATTTAAAAAAAATTAATAAAATAGATAAGTCGCTGTTACAAACAGCGACTTACCTCTATTTTGTATTTTTTTTAATTTTCGGTTTAAAGAATTTAATTTTATCTGAAAACTAAAAATAAAAGATATTGGGAGAGTCGCTGTTTCAAACAGCGACTCTCCTTTTTTTTTATCTTTTTTTCAAAACGTTGAAGGTTGAACGGGGATCCCTCTTCCTCCCTATTTGTTCTTCTCCGGCTCGTCTTCGAAGAACACTTCCGGTGTAACGGCCCGAGATTATAATTCCTGGGTTACGTTTCGAGGGATGAAAACCCTCGTTGGGATCGTGCGCCCCGAGTATAGGTTGAAGGTTTGAAAGCCTAATCTAATGTTTCCAAAGTGGGATTTCATACCCAAATTCGAAACGTATCGTTGAAATCCCCGGGGAAGTCCCCTGTACCTATCGTAAGTCTATGCGTGGAAAACCAGTAGTCATGCAAATAGCGAAATCAAGTGTAATACAATAGGGTGCCACGGCAGAGCCGGGTCAAAACGGAGTCTAAAAGTATAAATCCAAAACCATGGTCGGAGTTTGGTGAAGTAGATAACTCCAGCGCTCGCTCTCCGCCGAACAAAATGACCCGCGCAATATGCAAACAGCACCAATGGGATGAACATAAATAATACCTAAAAATGGTAATGGTGAGCGGGATCAGAATGATGCCCACCTGCTGCATCCCGGCTCTAAGCACACATATACGTTATACCTTATAAAGATGCTTCTAGATGCAAGGCATAATATTAACACACTAGCATGTCCCTAAGATCAAGTGCTTAATAATAGATAGGGCCCCAGCAAAGAATACCAAATGGTATGTCCCTCTCCTACCTCCACCCCCTTCCGATAGGGCGGAGACTGGCCAGTTCATGAATGCATTCCTTTATCATCGGGCGGTCCGCAGACCCAACCCGTATCCACAATAAATAAAGCCCGCAGGCAGCTCATAATATAAGTAAAGGAAGTTCCATGACTCGATCGACTCAGGACGGAACCCGATGGACTGGGCCATCCTATGACCCTAGCAAAGACTCTAATTACTTCACAGATAACGGCCGTTCTGTTTACATACGCATAAAGAAATAGAATGCTCAACGGTCAATGCAACCTAGCATGATACTACATGGCATGCTGATCATGAATGCAAGCACCTAGTATATCATACACATAAAGCAGGGAATATCTCTCTATCAATCTGAGTAAGCTCCGAAGAGACTTACCTGGTAAGCAGAACAGCAAAAGGCAATCAACCAGGCAATATGAAATCCGACACGTCACAGATGGTCACCTAATAAGTATAAGCACATGAATGAGTCTATCTCTAAGGCACACAAAGCATGAAAGTATCACACACACAACTACACAACTTAACACAATAACCGTCACATCATCATTTTCATCATCTTAACTTTATCTCGTAATCCATCATCTCACAACTCATATCATATTCCATATAATTCTCCAATTCATCATCTTAAGACAATTCCAATTCGTACTTAGCCAATTTGCATGATATCACCTCATACTCTTACATAGCATATAATTGTATATTTTCATTATAATAATCATCTCTTATCATATAATATATATATATAACATCATCAAAGTCTAATATTTAATCTCGTCTAATAATCACCACAATATCATGCTATTAGTCAATTCAATCATACCGTTAATCAGACGATCAAATCATCAAGTCCAAATAATATATTTTAAATCCCAAATAATATAATATGATATTTTTTATTACCCTTTATTAATTAATAAACCATCTCTTTATAAAATCCCCAAAATAATATTTTATATTTAAATCCTCGAATAATATTATAGTATTTTAAATACCGTAACTAATTAAATAAATAACCGATTAACTCGACCGAACCAAACCAAACCGAACCAAACCAAACCGAACCAATTTAATATAATATAATAATATAACACTATAATATATATAATATAATAAATATATATACGTATAAGTTTGGCAGGGGGGCCCACAAGCCTAACGGCTTCTTCATCTTCCCCGAATTCAAATGTCGGCTCCCGCCTCCCGCCATGGCCAACGCAGCTCGACGCCGGCGTCTCCAGCTTCCTCCGCCTGCTTGCCTGCGCCTCGGACTCCAGCACACCTCCCATGGCTCCCTCGGCTTTCCCCTCCCAAAACCGATCACCTCCCGCCTGGACAAGAGCTTGCCCGCTAGCTGTCCTCGCCTCAAGCTCGCACTCGACGCTCGCTTGCCGACCGAGCTCCGACGATCGTCGGAGCTCTCGACCTCACCCGATCGTCCCGCACTCAGCCCACCCTCACTCCCGACTAGCCTAAACATCGAAAAAGACTAAAAAATGAATCGAAACGAGGATAAATTCGGAGCTCACCGAGATGGGTTTTTCGCGACTTCGGAGCTCTCGACTGGAGTTCTGGGCGTCTTCGGTGGCTCGCGATGGCTCGTCGGACCTACACCGGACAGAGGTGAGCGCGATGGTGAAGCTCGGGAACAAATTCGATCGAAAACGGACGAGAAACGCTTACCGGAAGTTAGCTTCGCGAGGGGACGAAGGAGGAGATGGTTTGGTGGTGCGTCGGTGGTGGTGGTGGCTCCGATGGTGGCGCTGGCGGCTGCTGGGTTGCCTCGGGGCGTCGAAGGAAGGAAGAGGGTGTGTGTGTGTGGGGTTGAAGGTGTGACGTCAAGGTGGTGATGGTGGTGTGTGGTGATGGTGAGCGACGACGATGGCGTGATGGTGGTGCGTGGGGATGATGAAAGGTGGTGGCTGGTGAAGGTGATGGGGAGGTGGGTGATGGAGATGGTGAAAATCAGAGGAGAGGGAGCGGGAGATGGTGATGGTGATGCTGAGTGAGGGTGATGGTGAGGCCTGATAAAGAGAGGAGGGAGTAGGGCTAGGGTGGTTCGGTTTGCAGAGTATGGGGAGCGGGTGATAACGTGTGGATTTGGGTAACCAATACTCGGAATTAAATCTCGAATACGCGAATTTCGAACCCCGCAAAATCAGTATCCGAATGTTAGTTTCCCCGAATCCCGCTTTCTCGATCAATTAGATTTTTAAAACTTAAAAGGGATATCACCATCCGAATTTATTTTAAATTTTCGAGGCGAAAAGACGGAACCGCTCGTCAAATAATTAAATTCAGGTCGAAATCTGTTAAATGGGTTTTTAAATCCGATTTAATTAATTTTTAAATTTCCTTTTTCTGATAAAATTAGGATTTAAAAATCCGTGCCTTTACATCCGGCTCGCGCTCCCCATCCTCCTTGTTGAATTCAATCACAATACCGTTTGAATTGCTGAATTTGCCTTCGACCTGGTCGGCTCCGGCCCCAATTGCATCCCTAGAAGAGGAGGAGTCGTCGTCTTTGGCGGAATTCGCAGCGGGCAGACGCTTGTTGTTGCCGTCGCTGTTTCAAACAGACATGGGCGGTGGACTGCAAATCGGCGGTGGACTCCTCAATCCTGTTCGTCGGCTGCGGCGGTGGATTGCAAATCGACTGCAAATCGGCTTTCCTCTCCTGTTCGTCGGCGGTGGACTACCAATCGGCGAAGGGGAAGCGCAATCGTCATGATGAACGGCCAAAATCAAATCTGTGAAATTGAAGCTCGCTGGTGAAGGCCATGGCCATCTGAATTCGGCTTGAAGGTCGTTACAGATCTGTGAAATTGAAGCTCGCTGGTGAAGCGCAATCGTCACAGACGACCAAAATCAAATCTAAATTCGGCTTGAAGGTCGCTGGTGAAGGCCATGGCCATCTGTGAAATTGAAGCTCAGGAGTCCCTCTCGGCGATGGCCATCTGTGAAATTGAACAAGTGACGGGTTGAAGGTCGCTGGTGAAGTCCGAATAGCCATGGACGGGAGTCTGTTTTGCTCCGATCGGCTTCCGAGAACGATCTCGGCTTCCGAGAACAATCCGAATTCAGCTTGCTCCGATCTGCTCCTCCGAATTCAATAATTCCTATTTCCGGCGAAGAGAGTCTGTTTTGCCGTTCAACCTTCAATGTTTTGCCGTTCCTATTTCCGCCTCCCGTTTTGTCGTTCAACCTTCAACGTTTTAGGGAGAGTCGCTGTTTGAAACAACGACTCTCCCAATATCTTTTTTTTTTTAGTTTTTTTGATAAAATCAAATTCTTTTAACCTAAAATTAAAAAAATATACAAAATAGAGGTAAGTCGCTGTTTGTAACAGCGACTTACCTATTTTTATTAAATTTTTTAAATCTTGGATAAAGTCGCTGTTTATAACAACGACTTTATCCTGTTTTGGCTATTTCGCTAATAACTTTCACATCTTGGCTATTTCGCTAATAACTTTTGGATTTTTGGCTATTTAGAAAAAAAATTCTAATAAAAGGTGGTTTTATTTATTAAAAAGGAAGAAAATATGAGTTTTGGGCATGAGCCGACTTTTGACAAAACTCAGGGATACTATCCGGACAAAAAAAAAGTGTGAGACACCCACCCAAATTGTCAAAAACTCAGGGGCACTAAACAAAATTTTTCTTATTTTTATTTCCCCCCTTTGTCATCTTCCCTACTTTAGACATGGCCACGGGTCACGGGTCGGGCAGGTCGACCCGTGACCCGCCGGGTCAATGACCCGTCGGGTCCGGGTCAACGGGTTGAAGGGTCATCTCAGGTTAAGGGTTAGGGTTAGGGTCGGGGGAAAGTGAACCCGTGACCCGGCAGGTCAACCCGACGGGTCGACCCGACTACGACCCGGCGGGTCGACCCGTCGGGTTGACCCAATGGGTCAAAATTTTTTTAAAAAAAAATTATAAAAAAACTAGAATTTATATTTATAATTATTATGAATTTTATTTATTCATAATATATAAATTCTCATGCATTGCATGTTATGAAAATCCTACCCACCCTTTGGTTCTTTTATAGACTTAGCACCATCCCCCTCCCCTTTCCTCTAGTTTTCAATGTGGGATGGGATGTGGGACAAAAATAAGTAGAAACTAAATCATATCTTCAATCTCGATCATTTGGTTTTTTCATGTCAATCCATACTTATAAATTTTTATCATATACAAACACTAGTACTACACTTTATATAAATATTATTTTTTTGAAAAATATTTTACCCATCAACTATGAAAGATTAAAATAACGAACGGGTAACAAGAAAGTTTGAAGTTCAACACAATACCTTAAACATTTGTGTTATTTGGTAGTTCCACTATGAAATCATGATATATGATACTAAGTTAGGAGTCTTTATGATATAATTTCAAAGAATACAAATATTGTTGTTGATAAAGTTGTTATACATGAATGGTATCCTTAATGTCGATTTTCACTTATTTTGAAAATGTCATAGAACTTCAGATTTTCAAGCACAGTAATGAAATATATTATTGGGTAACACTTTTCAAATGTGTCTTTTCATTTTATAACATGCAACACAAATAGGTAATCCAATAACATCATCGTTATGTGTATACACAAAATGTGGCTAATTCAACTTTAAACGAGAAAGATTATCATATATCTATACGAAGATGAGCCTAGATTTGAAATCAACAACCAAGAAATTAACATAATGCAAGTAAAATAAAACACTTATGATTAATCAATGGATCAACACAACTATCAATTGAATTAAATAGAAAGATTAATCCAACAAATTTGATATAATGTATCATGACGTTCCATCACTATGTGTTATTCATTTAATTAAATCATAAGAGGTAAAGACTTTAATTATATTATATGTTACATCATATAATCCAAAGACTTAAATTACATTATATATTCCACCATATAATCCAAATACTTTAATTACATTACATTTTACATCATATAATTCGATTCGTCGAAACATCAATTTCTACAATTTCTTTCATATCCCATATTTCTGTCCCACATCGAAAGTGTGCTATCTACCTCTATTTTCTCTATATATATATATATCTTCTCATATCCCTACTTGTCATTCCCACAATCCAACTTTTTCTTTCCCACATCTAAAGTGTGATGAAATGATGGAGTGGAATGAAGGTATATATATCTTCTCACATACCATGTTTTGTCCACCTTAAATCTTTCCATTTCGAAAGTGTGGTGAAAGTTAAAAGTACTCGATGGGTTGAGTTTTTTTTTTTCAAAACCAAATTTTTTTTTAAATGGTTGACCCGGCGGGTTAACCCGCCAAACCCGGCGGATACCCGGTTCCTTGCCACGTGTCCCGACCCGGCGGGTCAACCCGTCGACCCGTTGAATTTCCGGGTTAGGGTTCGGGTCATGTACCCCGTGTTCTCGACCTGACGGGTCCGACCCGTGGCCACGTCTACCCTACTTGATGACGATTTAAAACAATGCTTTTTTTATTGAAATAATTTGGTCAAATGTCCATTTTCATATAACCCTTTTGCTAAATGTCCACCATAATCTCCTATTTTGCTAAATGTCCAGAATATTTTCATAATACCAAGTTTACCCCTCTTATAAATTTAAGAGAAAATTTGCTGGGAAGGCACAAATCTTTGGCCAAATTAGGGAAGTATTCGTATTTTTGTAAAAATTAGCAAACTGTCCATCTTATATATTTTAACCTAATCTCAAATCTAAACCGGCCCCCCTCCCAAATCTCATATCCAAATCGCTTCTCCCTTGCTCTCGCTCCTCCTCCGTTTCCATGGTCGCTCTTCCTCCTCAGTTTCCAGATTTGTCTTCTCCCTTGCTCTCGCTCCTCCGTTTCCATGGTTGCTCTTCCTCCTCCGATATCAGATCTCTGCTGACGAGGGGTGTACGATGATGAAATCGCCAGAAATCACGAGCGATGCAGAGCGGCTGGATGCGATGACGAGGGAGCGAAGGAAGGTGGTACAGGAGAACCACCAGATCCGGTGGTTATTGCTCGGCTATGGGTGGTTGTCGCTTGCTGGTTTCATGGAGAACGAGTCCGACAACCTTCCAGCAAATTAAAGAAAGCGATTGGGATCTACACATCGAAAATCAATCCGGATGCAACATCGACTTTGGCCACGACGTAGTTGTCGACATTGTCGACGACCTCCATTGCTGACAGTGCAGCGGCGAGGCGGAGGTGGAGGCTCCGGCGTTTCTGTTCGTTCTCGCTGTGAATTTGAGGCGGAGGCGGAGGCTCCGGCCTCCATTGCTGACAGTGCAGCCTATATCGAACAAGGAAGGTTGGATCCGAGCTGTTCAATTTGTACTGGCAGAGTCTTTGCTCTATCGACGATCCTGTTTGATTAATTGCTATCTCAATTCGCTGCTAGGTTTCTGAAGGTAATTTGCTAGACAAGATTCATGTCAGCATATGCTTTGATTGCATTGGTGATTCTGGTGAAGAGACGACCACTGCTAGATGAACAAACTGAAGTATATTCAATGTTTTCTGCTAGATGAACAATCTAATGTTATTTTGTGCTTCTGAATATATTCAATGTCTTGTTGGAATTTTAGTTGGAATTGAGAACTTATACAGTAATTTAGATTAATTAGTGTGTCTTGAATTTTGTGTTTTACTTTGTGCTCAGTTCGACTTGATTCCTTGGTGTGTTCATTTTATACGGGAGCTTGATATCAAGTTATTTGTGCTGTCATGATTAGGAGAAGATGTGGTTTTTTAATCGAGTCAGCGCATTTAGGAAGATCTTAGAAAGTGATTTGTTAATCGAGTCAGCACATTCAAGTTACTTGATTCCTTGATGTGGTTTTTTTAATCGATTTAACCCTTAGTTTAAGTTGGGCCTCCAATTGGGGACGTCAGATCTTAGAAAGTGGCCGTTTGTTAATCCACATGCAATTGACATCTTCTTCCTCCATGTAAGCAACGATCAGTGGCTTATTCATGCTTATTGCTTACATATTCAAGTGCATAAGTTATGTTTTTAAGTTAATGTTTTTTAGCTACTGATTTTTTTAGGCGGTTTTTTTAGTAATTCAATTTGTTTCTATTTTATTTTAGTGCTGATGTCGTTTTTAGTTGGATATTATATATGTAGGTATAAGTGTATGCTTGAGTCATTAAAAATTGGTTTGTTTTTTTAGTGCTGACATCGTTTTTATGCGTATTTTTATGTGCTGAAATCGTTTTTATGCGTATTTTTTAGTGCTGACATCGTTTTTATGCGTATTTTTTAGTGCTGACATCGTTTTTATGTGTATGCTTGAGTCCTTAAAAATTGGTTTATTTTTTGGTTTTGACATCGTTTTTATGTGTATTTTTATGTGTTGACATCGTTTTTATGCGTATTTTTTAGTGTTGACATCGTTTTTAGTTGGATATTATATATTTAGGTATGTATGTATGCTTGAATCCTTAAAAATTGGTTTATTTTTTAGTGCTGACATCGTTTTTATGCGTATTTTTAGTGCTGATATCGTTTTTATGCATATTTTTATGTAGTTATATTTGCTGACATCGTTTTTGCAATATAAGAGATGGAGGAGGAAGGACGTCAACATCGTCGGCGTCGGCAAATTGGGCGTACCCGGTGTCGGCGTCAGCAAATTACTTTTGAGAAGACTGAGAAGATGATTGGGGCCTCAATAGCTTCAATGCTTTCAATAATGAATTTGTATTAATTGCTCTCCGATATTCTTTGTTTCTCACTACCAAAAATAAAATAAAATAAAATATTCCTTTTTTTTGGTAGAACATTCATTTTTTTCTTTACTTTCCCCCTTTTATATTTTATATAAAATTTCTAATGTTATTTGATTTGTGAAATCCAAATCATTGGTAATGACTTAATGCGTCAAATATATTGATCTCCGATGTCAGCACCGTCGGCGTCAGCTTCCCGTAGACGGGGTCAGCAATACTGACGTCAGCATTCCCGACGTCGGCGTCAGCATTCCTGTAGACGGCGTCAGCAATGCTGACGTTAGCATTTCCGACGTCGGCATCAGCATTGTTGACACGCGAAAAAAAAAAAATTTTGCTGACGTGGAGGGGGGGGCACGCAGGGAGGGGGCACAAGGGATGGACACTTTGCTAATTATTTCAAAAAGGTGGACATTTTGCTAATTTGGCCAACATTTTTGGACACTTAGCAAATTGTCCCTAAATTTAATCTCACCGTTCACCTTTACCCAGTTACATCTAGCTTCTCTAACCTAGCTTCCCTCACCTCCTGCTCTGTCCCTTCCGCCCATGGAGTTTTTCATCTCCTTCTTCCGTAAGATCTCCTTCCCTCTTTGGCTAGTCCTGATTCCGTCCTCCACTGTCCTCTCTTTCTCTCTCACTCACTGCCATTTTTCGACCTCGAAGCCAGGGAAGTGGAAGATACGCCGCATCGTGACTATAATATCTGAAGTCGAAGATCAAATCGGAGCTCTTGTCCAGTTTTGTCATGTTGAGATACGCCTAATCTAATGTCGATCGACAAAGGAGTCATCCTTAGAATTCAATTTGTACCTGCATCACCGAGTGATGATCGGTCTGTTGTGTTCATAGGAGGAATAGAAGAGAACGAAAATGCATACCTCTATATGCAAGCAGAGGGAAGCTAGGCCAAATATTTCCGATCACCAGTTAGCTTGCAATTTCATTACTTTTTGGTTAAGATGAATTTTGATCATTATTTCAATATATAACTTTTATGGTAGATGATCTCTGTTGTTTTGATTTAGAATTTGATCAGAGGAGTTATTACATGAGGAAATATGTTGGAATTGGGGTACTTTCGGGCTTCAGTTCGGATTCTTTAATTGGCCGTTGCATATAATAGGTCAGTGTGTGATCATATGCCAATTACACGATCTATCATTGGAAAAAAAACATCCAATTTATATACGCAACTATTTTTAGTTTGGTGACACGTGTTTTATAAAGTATTTATCGGTTTAGTTTGGTGACACGTGTTTTATTGAGTGTTTGTCGGTGACACAATTTTAAAATTTATTGATGTCACCAAAAAAATTTATAAACCCTGTAAAAAAAAGTTATCATCACATGTGTCACCAACAGTGTTATAAGGGTGGTGACAATGATATCATAAAATTTCCTTAATTGTTTGTCTTGGTACACTGGTGGTGACAACACTTGGTACACTCGTAGTGACATTGTTTTTGTGTTGGTGACACCACTATTAACACACTTAGTCATTCATGTATTAACGGAGTACTGTTTTCCTTTGGTGACAGCAGTGGATACATTTTTTTTATTATGGTGAGTGGTGACATTACTAATAACATTTTCCTTTGTCCTAGAGTTTCCTTTGGTGACAATAGTAATTACATTTTTAATTTTTTATTGTGGTGACACAACTAATAACATTTTACCTAGTCCTATGTTTTTTTTCTTTTGGTGACAGTAGTGATTACATTTTTTTTAATTGTGGTGACACTGCTGATAAAATTTGACCATTATTTCACTTGGTACACTGGTGGTTACAACACTTGGTTCACTTGTGGCGACATTGTTTTTATGTTGGTGACACCACTATTAACACTTGGCCGTGTTTTTCCCTTGTCCTAGAGCTTTTTCTTTGCTGACGGCAGTGGTTACACTGCTGTCACCAAAGGAAAAAAAACTGTAAAAAATAAAGTCATGACAAAAGTTGTCACCACATGTGTTGACACTCAATCACCTCGTTAAAACAGTGTCACCAAAGGTGGTGACACTGACCTTGTAAAAAAAATATAAAAAAGTTGTGTCACTGCTAAAAGGGGTATAAACGGGACACTACTGGTGTAAATATCTCTGGTGACAACTCCAAGTTTTGATTTGGTGACAGTACCGGTGACACTATTTTTTCTTGTCCTAGGGTCTTCCTTTGGTGACAGCAGTGGTGACATTGAAATTTTACCTTTGTCATGACATATATTGAACGCCAAATGTTCTTTAGCTTAGCATTAAATAATTTTATCATAATTATTGAAAAAAATTCATATTTTATAGAAAAATAATTCCTTTGGTGACATCAATTGTTACATTTTTTTATTGTTGTGACATCACTAATGATACTTTGGAAGTGATTTAATCCGTTGATGAAAAGTTATCACAAAAAATGTAAAAAGAAAGTTTTCAACAACAAAAAAAGTTGTCACCGCCCTTATCAATGGTGACAACTTTTTTTTTTTGGTGACAAGTAAAAAAAAAGTAATAACTGATATTTTGAAACTAAAATTATGAGTTCACATTGTCAGTAGATTATTGCTTCAGCCCACTGTCACTATGCCAAATTGCACCTCAGGCGACGGACCCTTGATCTTCCGTCGCCTGAGTTCCCTTCCGACGACGAACTTATAAGGGTTCGTCACCTGAATCTCCGAAGACAAAACCCATCTGAGATTAGATTTAGGTGACGAATTAGTTTCAAAGTTCGTCGCTTGAACATATTTTAGGCGACGAACTTATTTCAGGTGACGAACATTTATATAAATACAGTCGCCTGAACATAGGTCCCAATTATGTTTGTCAGAAATAACTCATTTAGGCGACGAACATATAAATTCCGTCGCTTGAATGATATTTCAGGTGACGAACATATAAATTCCGTCGCTTGAATGATATATCAGGTGACTAACATAGATTTCCATCGCTATAATGATTTTTCAAGCGCCGAGATTTTTCGCCTAAATTTTTGTGAAAATTTGAAATACATTCAGGTGACCAATATTTATTTCTATGTTCGTCACTTGAGAACTTATAATCTTATTATATTTGTAATGTTATTATATTTATAATATTTGAATACAACCATATTCATTAGGTAATATTCATCATATTTTTATAAAAAAAATACTAAACTATTTAACTAGAGATATATTTATAATATTTTTATGAGTTCATGTATTTGTTAATATTATATTCGTATATGTTATGAATATAATAAAAGTTATTAGCAATAACTCATAAGTTATAAAACATTCAAATATATCATGTTATAATCAATAAATTTGTAATGTTATAATCATATTGTTATAAAATCATAACTTATAATGTCATAAATTATAAATTAATTATGTAATATTTTTATAAAGTTAAAACCATAGTATAACATTAATTAGGTAATGTTTTTTTATAAAACCATACTAACTAGCGCTATATTTGTAAAAATAAAAAAAAGCATATATGTTGCATTTATAAATTATAATGCTATGAAATCATAATTTATAATTTCATATAGTTATATTTGTGTTTATTTATTTATAAAACCCTATTGCTATATTTGTATAAAACCATATGTTATATTTATATACTTTATATGATTATCCCATTTCCTAAAGATCCTACCGATCCTAGGCAGATCCTAGCACTACCGAGTATATATGCCCGATCCGGATCAGAAGCTCGCCTAGGATCGTAGGATCGCAAGATCGTAAGTTTCGGATCGGGATCCTAATAACCATGATTGAGAGGTTTAACATTTTAAATCCATTGTGATGGATGTTATATGTGAATTTCTAATTTCCGTTATAGTTTAAGAGTAAGAATAATATTGAGAGTTTGGTTGTTAATATATTTTATAATAAATATTGCATATAAATTTCCAATATCCGTTTGAGATGGAGATCAATATCGAGATTGAGATTGAGATCAATATTAAGATTGATATTGAGATTGAGATTTTTGGTTGTTGAATATAGATTTTGAGATACATGTTATATATGAATTTCTATTTTTCACTTGAGTTTGAGATTGATATATTAAGATTGATATTGAGAGTTTGGTTGTTAAATATAGATTTTATGATAGATGTTACATATAAATTTTCAATTTTCAATTTTCATATGAGTCTGAGATTGAGATCAATATCGAGATTGTTATTGAGATTGACGTTGTGATTGATATTGAAATTGAGATCAAGATTGAGATTGAAATTAATATTTTGGTTGATAAATATAGATTTTGTGATAGATGTAATATGTAAATTTCTAATTTCCATTTGAGATTGAGATTTTAGTTGTTACATATATATACACACACATATTTTGTTAGAAACATTATTAATCTTTTATTGTTTTTATTAATTAGACTTTTTGTCTTCTAAATATGCATTAATATCCATTTGAAATATAGATTTTGTGATAGATTTTATATATAAATTTCTAATATCCATTTAAAATTGAGATTGAGATTTTGGTTGTTATATATAGATATTATGATAGATATTATATATGAATCTCCAATCGATCATTTTTTTTACAAATTCATAAAACAAGAATTGAAGGTCCTAAGATGTTAAATTTTATAATAATGACTTATAGGATGTATAAAATCAATATAAATGTAAAATTTCCAATTGATCATGTATTCTTGATATTTTTTTTTGCTCTTAGCTCCTAAAAGATTAATTATTTTTACGTTTAAGAAGTCTAAAATGTTAATTTCCAATTGATCATTTATTTTAGTTTCACGCATAATTTTTTCTCAAAATTTAATCTCGTTCAACCGACAAGGAATGTATTTATTGATTCTTTTCATGTTATAACAAAAATATAAGATTATAGCTAACATTTAATCCCACTTATTTTTTTACTATTAATAATATAGTGTAACATTAATTAGGTAATATTTTTTATAAAACCATACCAACTAGTGCTATATTTGTAAAAAAAAGCATATATGTTGTATTTATAAATTATAATCTTGTGAAATCATAATTTATATTTTTATATAGTATATTTGTGATTTTTCATTTATAAAATCATACTATTGCTATATTTGAACGAGATTGATTAATATTTACTTGAAGTGTGTTTTGACAGATTGTCGAGCCTCCATGGAAAGCCTACAACATCTTAAGCAAGATGCGTTATCCTTATGAGGTTAATTAGTATCCCAGCATATCACTGTCTCCATTATGGTCTATTAATTTTTCATTTTCTTTGGGCCATGCTTTTGTTTTAGTTACTTAGAGGGACAATGACCCTTTATTGTGGAACGGCAAATATATTGTGATGTTGACGATGTCCTTTTGCAGCGCATTCTACTCCACCAAATCGCCGATCAGCAGCCACAAATCCCGCCACGGCCATCGCCGATCAGCAGCCACAAACAGAGGCCGATCAACTCCAGATTCAGATCTAGAGGAGGACGGATGCGAATGATCGGAGGCGACGCTTGGTGGGGGCGGCGGTGGCCGTGGCGGGAAGGAGGGAGGAGGGGAAGGAAGAGGATGGGGAGGGGTGTGTGGCGGAGACGGAGAGGGACATCATCTCCATTCACATGGGAATTTGGGAGAACTGCCTCTCGGTGTGAGGAAGGAGATTAAATGGGAATGAAGAGTAAAAATGTCATAATGGATATTTTGTAAAAATGGCTTATAAAAATAGACATTTTGCAAAATGACATATTATAAATGGACACTTAGCAAAAATTTCTTTTTTTTTTATTTAAGAATTAATGGCAATTTCAAAATATTATCTTTGATTTTTTTAATTTAATATTACCTTTTCATCTAAGGTTCGAACTATTCACACTTTCTTTATTTTTATTCCCCACTTTGTCATCTTCCCTACTTAATGACCTCATGAATCTTGATTTACAACAATGCTTTAAATCCCCATTGAAGAATTAATGGTCAATTACTTATACCAAAATGAAACGCATGCATTAAATTATTTAAGAACCAACGATCATTATTTATTTATTTAATTTTATTTGTAGATAAGTGTATCTATAATATAATAAGAAAAGTTGTGTGCAAGTTTTCATAAATGCTTACCCATCCATTAATCCATTAATGTGTACTATTATGTTTTTAATTTTCCACCTAAATTAACAAATTAGCCATTTAGTGTATAATGGTGTCATCCTCCATTCTTTGTTGTATAGTCGGTTAGTGTACATTGAAATTAACATTAGGCGTTTACATTCAAATTAATTAACAGAATTTATTATAGCCATTTCAAGAGCTGATGGATCTTCCTCCTTCATATAATAAGGATTCCTCCAGATGTAGGTTTTTCAGATTCAAGGTCGGTTGTGGGCGAGAGAAGCAACACTGTCGAGACCAGCAGAGTAGGGCGATCATCGAAGCGCTAGGGTTGCTCCGGGCGAGGGCTGCTGTGCTGCTACGCCGGCGCCGCTACTGCCCCTGGCTTTAATGGTGTTTCTGCGGGCGAAGGCGAAGCCGCAAGACATAATTGTAAGTTTATCCTATTTTAGGTCTGATCTTTTGTCAATACTTTAATCAATCCGAGATTATTGAATGTTAATACATGTTACTGAAACCTCGATGATTGATGCGGATGTGAGAATCCCAAACATAGGCAGGTGTCTACTATCAATAACAATGGAGTAAGACCGTTGATTGTCTGGGAAATCTAACAATATATGGTGTCCTTCGTTGCCCGGTGATGAATCCACTATCATCCGGGGTATATAGGGACTCCACATTACCACCTCTATATCTCACATTCACTATCGAATCGGTTTGAATCGATTGAATGGTTTTTGGTTTGTTATAGCATTTTGAGAAATCATCCAGACATAAGTCAGGAGCCCGCTTGAATACATTGATTGAGCGGGTACCTTTACATGTTTGGGAAATGTTGAGTCATATTATGTTCATTAGTCATAAGATGGGTGATGATTCATCATAAGCAAGCTGCACCCTCACCTTATAGGATTAATTCTCTTATAACAGAAATTCAGTTTTCATCATTCTCTATAAAAGGTGAAGCGGGAAGATTGTAATAAACAACTGAAATCAATGAAATCATCATTGTTCAAATTCATCTTCTTCTCTCCCTCTCTATTCTACATTTTCACACTCAGATCTGAGCTTCTGTAGCTTGTTTTTTGTGGCAATCACACATAGTTTGACAGGAAATGAAATACGGAGAATGAGAAAGGATCGATAGGGTTTTCTTATCGTTTCCTTTTGATTTCACCTGTAAGTGTCCATCGTCGCCCAGTAATTTGAATCAACCATAATTATCTGAGCTTCATCTGGACTCTACACCTTTTTCATCTGGTTTGGCATTTTGCGGTTATGAATTGAAAGAAAAAAACCTATATTGGTAAAGCAAGGTAGCTTCTTGACTGGAATTTCATTTCTTGTAATCCAACCATTTTTTGCAATGGAAAACTTGCAATAAAAATTCGCCAGGTTCACTCGCCTGATTCTGAGGTATCCATTGATTCTTTAGGCCCTTTAAAATCTGGCACAAGTTTTATGATTCGATCTTCCTCTTCTCACTGAGTACAGAGGCAATTTCTTTGTTCGCTGTAAGAACTCTCAATGCTCTCCTTGATTAATGGCCCATGTTAATTCGAAGATTTGGAGTGGATGACAAGTGAGATTTTAGATTACTGATGCCATAATTGAATTCATTGTAAAAAAATCTCAAGGAAAAACACAATTGAGAGGAACTCAATGCACTGTGAATGTGATGGATCAGATTTTATTAATATGAAATTCATAATACAAATTGGGGAAAAATAATCAAACATTTCCAACTGAGTTTCCATAGCTTGAACAATTAATGATTCAATGTGCAAAGCAATAGAGTCTATGTTTGCCTTTGTTAAGAATGAACCCTCACGTAAAACAATCCGTGTATCTTTGATCTTATTATCTTTTTTGTTCCATATCTTTTGTAAGCTCTAGCTAGAAATTATCCAAGAGAGATGGTAGCAAGGAATTCCAATGGAAAACTTGCAATAAAAATTCGCCAGGTTCACTCGCCTGATTATGAGGTATCCATTGATTCTTTAGGCCCTTTAAAATCTGGCACAAGTTTTATGATTCGATCTTCCACTTCTCACCGAGTACAGAGGCAATTTCTTTGTTCGCTGTAAGAACTCTCAATGCTCTCCTTGATTAATGGCCCATGTTAATTCGAAGATTGGGAGTGGATGACAAGTGAGATTTTAGATTACTGATGCCATAATTGAATTCATTGTAAAAAAATCTCAAGGAAAAACACAATTGAGAGGAACTCAATGCACTGTGAATGTGATGGATCAGATTTTATTAATATGAAATTCATAATACAAATTGGGGAAAAATAATCAAACATTTCCAACTGAGTTTCCATAGCTTGAACAATTAATGATTCAATGTGCAAAGCAATAGAGTCTATGTTTGCCTTTGTTAAGAATGAACCCTCACGTAAAACAATCCGTGTATCTTTGATCTTATTATCTTTTTTGTTCCATATCTTTTGTAAGCTCTAGCTAGAAATTATCCAAGAGAGATGGTAGCAAGGAAATATGTATATCTTTTGCGATATCAGCGGGACGCTATAGAAGTTGTGGAACTGGTGTTGAGGGACACGCGAAGAGGATCTGCAGATTGTGCTTCGAGAGCGATTGCTTGGCGCTTGTGATGAAGTTGAACAGCGGCAGTCAGGTGAGGGGAGAATTGGGAATGATGATCAAGGAGATCAAGAGGTTGGCTATTGGTTTTGAGCTGTGTTGGTGGGTTCACGTCCGTAGGCAAGCGAACAAGGCGGCGGATTTCATAGCTGGGCTGCGACCTTGCGTTGAGCGTACTTCAGACTATTTTTCATTCCCTGCTGAATTTATGTCCATTGTAATGGAGGATTTGCATTAATGCCATAATTTTCTTTTACCTAAAAAAAAGTGCAGAAGTAGAAAAGAAAAATCCTCCCATGAGAAAGAATTTTCCCTTGAGTTGTAACGGCCCGGGATTATGATTCCCAAGTTACATTTCGAGGGATAAAACCCCTCGTTAGGATCTTGCACCCCGAGTACAGGTTGAAGGTTTGAAATCAAGGATTTGTAGTTTAAAGCGGGATTTCTCACCCAAATTCGGAAGGTCTGCTGGAGACCCCGGGGTAACCCCTGTACCTATCCTAAGTCTACAAAGCGGAAAATCTTTTATCATACAAAGGACATAAATTCTGAACAATACAACCAGTGTCGCGGCAGAGCCGGATCAAAACAGAATATAATTAGGAAGAAATCCCAAAAGTGTGAATTTGGTGAAGTCAGGGTTCAAACACTGACTCTCTGCCATATGAATGGACCCCGTCATAACAGCACGAAATCAAGTAATGGAACGGGTACCTGAAACTATACCATAAAGTCAGGCCAAGTGTTCGCCTGCGGGTCCTTTGACCGCGCTGAGGACATATAATACGCCTATACCTAGAATAAGGATGCCTTCATGCAGTACTGAAATGTTAACCACACTATCATGCTCCTAATGCATATATACAAAATATGAAGTAAGGCTTTAACAAAGAATACCAAGTGGTATATCCCTCTTCTACCACCACCCCCTTTCCAGATAGGGTGGAGACTGGCCAGTTCGATGCTGTAGCATATCACATCTCATCATCATATCGTATCTCATGCTCATCTCGTATCTCGTGAGACATATATAAATAATGACTCGAGGAGGACAACACCCGATGAAGCTGGGCCGTCCTATGACCCTAACAACGACTCTAGGACTCACAGATAACGTCCGTTCTGCATTCAAACGCATACAGAATAAGAATGCTCAATCGTAAGTGCAATTCCTAAGCATGATACTACATGACATGCTTTTATGCATATGCAACACCTACATACTATATGACACATCAAGCAGGAGGTCCTGGTTACTGAGTAAGCCCCGGAGGTACTTACCTGGCTAGAAGATCAGCAAAAGAAGAATCCAGCACACAATAGTCACGATCACAGAATATCACCTAATTACATAACGAGAATATACTGAGTAAACTTCTACAATCTCTCTGAACACATATATCACACACTCATACAAACAGATAAATAAACAAGTTCGCATCCATCATACTTCTAGTTCATCCTGATCAATCATCTCCCATCTCATACCGTTCAACATATATAATCTGTCATCTTATCAGCTTAAGATAACCTCTATATCATTCGTAGCCAAATTCGCATATTACTATTCCATACTCATACTCTTCATAAGGATATATATCATTATCATCACAAGTACCGATCATTAAATCTCTTCTAAAAATCACCACAATATCATGCTATTAGTCATACATACCATACCGTTAGTCAAATGATTTTATTATCATGCTAGTTATTCACCGAACAAGTAGAATTTTCCGGTTAGTTCCCAACCCGTTTCAAAATCCAAGTTTATTCTTATCGGATCATAAGCCAAGTTATGGGTATACTTCATTTCTGTATTTTACATGCTTTAAGGTTCGGTTATGCCATCATATATTTAACCATATTGGTAGCATTCCCTTAACCAAGTTTTTAATCGAGTCATTATAAACATTGTTTACTAAAATTATCATAACTCTTGATCCAACCGTTGGATCGTCCTCATTTTTGGAGGGCAATTAGATAACGTCTCCATGAAAAATCCAAGCAGGGGACCGAGAGTCATAGGTAAAACAATATTCGATAATTTAAATGCTGAGATTAAGGTATTCGGTTTTGTGTCTTTTACACGTTTTGCTAGCTAAAACCGATTTAAACACATTATAGGATCCACTATCCTAAGACTTTTCACATCAACTCAAGATATCCTAGAGAGAGGAAGGTGAAAGAGAGATTACCTAGGCAAATGGAACACAAATGGCTCGAAAATTCTCACTTCGGGGACCTTGGGGACACCTCCAAACACCTTGCAATATATTTTCCAAAACCCCAAGCAAAAGGGTCAGGACTTTGTTTAGAAATGAAGCAAAGAAGTCATATAAAAGGTTTAAACTCAGTTTTGGAAGGAAATAATGGAGCTTACCAAGAAAACAACGCAAAACCTCAAGATCCTTCAAAAGACAGTTTCTGCAGCCTCAATGATGGACGATTTTGGATGGGAAAACGAGCTTGGATTTTGGATTATAATGTAGTTGGAAAGGTGGTTTCAATACGGTTCTAAGGCCACCGAGTTTGCTCAATTCAGAGTAGTATTGAGGGAGATATGGCTTTTCTTGTGCAAGGTCACCAAAAGGGACCTAAAATGGTGAAGGCTTCTTCTCTCTTTGGTTTTCTCTCAAAGTGACGGTGGGGCTCTTTGTGAATGAGTTCTAAACTGAGCTTGGGTCAGTTATAAAGGAGAAAAAGGAGTGGTTCATGTGTTAAAGATGGGGAGTGATTAAATGGAAGGGATGGGAGTGGTTGGACACCTATCATCACAAGCAAGCCACAAGTCAAATCAAGTCAAGGAGTGGGTGGTGATCAATGTTGGTCAAGTTAAGTATGGACGACTGGCCTTGTAAATCAAAGACGTAAATCCCGAGCCCGAGATGCGTTAAAATCCGTTAAGTTCATAAAAGCCGAGAAAAGGTGGCTCGGGAATGGGTTTCTATCATTAAATCAATGTAAAGCCGTGCATAAAAATTTTAAATTTTCCGAGTTTTCATAATCATAGGGGAGGATAATATTCGGATTATCCTAAGGATATTTTATAAATATTGATTAAATTCCGGTCTTTACATCATCCACCTCTAAAAACAAGTCTCGTCCCCGAGACTAAACTCAATTTGAAAACGGGGATGAAGTTTGAAATTTTCGAATCCAAGGATCATGCCCTTTATCCTGTCAGTACCTCACAAGTGCCCCCATGAGGCCCTCACAGTATCATTGTCATGACCATAACATTCCCAATTGATCGTAGTAAGAATGTGATATGTGCACCTACCACATCCTTACCCCGACTTCTCAGTCATATCATAACTTGAAAACATCACAACGTCCACTAGGTCTTAGCAAGCAATCTACGAGTGCCCCCGTAAAATACTTGTTTCCATTTTGTGGGGTGTTCTAATGAAAGACTCGGGTTGTAAAAACTTACCTCAAAATCTAAGTTCCTTTTTAAATCACCATTCAAAATTCTTTAAATTTCGACGTTAACAAGACATTCCTAACTTCCCAATCATCCTACCATCCACCTCTAAGAGCTAAACTCATATTCTCTTCCTAGGTTTCAAGTCAGAATCAGATTCTATCAATTCAGTTTCTATGATTATAACAATTCCAATTCAAGGCATCGTATAACATAGCAATCATGAAGCGCGTTCAATAGCATGACAAAGTCACATCGAAGATATTCGTACACTAGAACACATCTACTACAACGTCACACATATTAAGAGTCATCACTTCATACTTGTGCTAACTATCAAGAATCATCATGTCAGAGTCATACAAGCACCGCCGCTCACCAACATTCCATCAAGCTCAAGAAATATCTATGTTAGTACTAAAACCTCACTATTATCTATGACAATACATCAGAGAGTCAACATCATCTCTAGCATATAATTAGCACAACATTCGACCCCAAGTAACGCATAACCATAAGCCACATCCTCAAGAAAACCTGTCTATAACTACCAACCATAACAAGACATGACACTACTCATCATCTTTCGTATCAAGATTAACCTCACCTAGGTCTACCAACTCAAATACGATACTAGTTCTAACTACCCTTGTATTCTGCTTAGCATACAATATCTCTAGCCTCATAACCATCCGCAATTCAAGGCCTACATCCCAAACCAATTCCTAGGTATCCCAACTCTTATGTCGTCAAGCCATCTAAGGATCGGTCTAATTCAATATCCAAATCTCAAGTCCTACCCTCCCACTCAACCATCTAAAACCCATAACTCGGAGTTTCCAAATCGCCCAAATTCCCTATTCCGCCAAGCTCACACATCGACCATCTACCAAGATTCCCTGTTAAACACATACTTGCCCTAGGGGTTTCCTACCAGTCCCATCACTACCCTTAAAGAGAAATCCCAAGTCGCCTCAATACTTGAATCTTACCACATTATCTCAAACTAAAGTCCTCAACCGAACCTCTATTACGATCGATCTAGGTGTCCCTTAGCAATACCGCTTACTCTTCCTAGGCTCACAAGAATCCATCTGACTATCATTCATCAAGAGACGTCTCGAATCACCTTGCTACTCAGATCAATCTTCCTGCACTGCTAAGCACTCTCACTAATCCTCCACCTCTAAGAACCCAACTCCTACTGACCATCTCACACATGACATTCCCATCCTTATATCCTCGACATTACCAACAAGAGTTCACCTCCTATGCCAATCTCATATCCCAAACAACACTCGCATCTTCCCTTGCTAGAATTTGCTCAACCGTCTACTTCCGACAACTCTACGTAGAAGACCATCTAGTGCTAACTCTCAACCATGAATCACCAAGTTCCTCATTACCCGCGTCTATCCCAAGTAACCCACATCACAACCCACTTATCTAGGTCTCAAGACCCAATCGATCTAAACCATAGCAATTCTTTTCCCAAAAGATGGTGATAATTCACCTGCCACCAGCCTGAATTCTCCATTCCGGACCTCACGAAACCTTAACCAATCGCGACCCCGCAAGCTGTCCTACTCTAGTTCCTCATCTCCTCAAATTCCTAATTTTCTCCAAGATATCATTTCTTACCAACATTGCAACTTTACCAAGCCTTCCATAATTCTCTAACCTATAGAATTTCCAACAACCGCTACCTGGACTAGCTCCCACATTTCTGTATCTTCCCAAATTGCCCCAGATCACGCCTCCTCGAACCTCGACATCTTACCGCCTCAAGCCCTCTTTTACCGATTATCATTTCCACAAAATCTCTATGTCATCCTCACTCGAATTTCCCAAGTACCGTAATTTCCCCAACCTTCTAAAACTCAACTTCCCCTAGTGTTTCCAATACCTTCCGCTTTGCCTAGTTCTCAAATCCATATTCAGAATTACCCTATATCGAACCTCAAGCAAACAGTCCTACTAGAAACCTCCACGACGTTCTCGCCTAGCTACTAGCCTTTCCTCAAATGTTCATCTTACATCCTCAATTACATCAATAGACAAGGTAATCTCCACACATCAATCTCGATTCCTTCCCTATGTTAAAATCCTCCAGCAACGCATCTAAAAATCCTCCACATACGATCTCGCCAAGCATTCCCAATCTTACCTAAACGACCACCAATTACACATCTCACCTATAGTCCAGATATCGCACGAACAACCTAATCCCCAAGATCTATGATTTCCCAAGCAACCCTATACTACTCATCCTTAGCAATTCCTCAATCTTATCCTTTACCAAAATCGCTCCCAATCAACCTAGTCCCAAACTCTATGATTTCTCAAACATTCCTTAGTCGATCACCCTCAATGCAACCCACAACCCGCTCCAAGACTACCTAGACACTACCCTTAGCGCACTAACCCGTCTAACAATACTCCCCCTTACAAGGACTCCTCGATCAACTCCTAGCCTATCTATCCACCTTTAGAACTATCCTAACTACCTATACCCACACCCACTCTTAAGATCATCCTAATGAACTAGCCTAGCCAACAACTAACTACCCTCCTATGTTGCCCGCCTATACTACCTCCACACTTAAGGCCTATCCGGAAGCTCAACTATATCCACTGACAACTATCTCTGACAAGTCCTAACTCACTCGACTCTTCCCAAGCTAACGCATCCTTCCTGCAATCCATCTCACACAACCAATGACCAAATCCGAGGACTTCAATCTACCTGCCGCTTTTCGACCTAACTTATCAAGGAATCTCACGACTCACGCACTAGAAGAAAACACCACCACACCTATACCCCATAGCCTACTTACCAACAAGTCAATATTTCAAAGCATCAAGGTACATTATCACAAGCACAAGTTAGCCAGGCAATCATTCACTATCAGCTCAGCATATTAGGCATTAACACATCGAATTAAGTCAGGTCTAGGCTCATCGTACTATGCCAATTCCAATTAGTATAGAAGAATCCACGATCCGAATGAAGAACATCCTTCCTTGAGCCATCTAGGAGGATCCTATTCATGACTACCATCTTTGAAGCATGTTCGCCCTTTTTGCCATCGGTGATGTCATTCTTGGAGTCTAAGGGTCTTAAGACCCATCACACTTCCGTTGCGCCGCTCCAGTGCCAATTGACCGTTTGTTCTTTCTTCCATGTCGACGCTCATCAAGGGATCACAATGGTTAGAAGTTATGGAGATAGGGGAGAGACGGGAGCAGACAACACGACTTACCTACGGATTCAGACACGGACCAAGACTAAAGACGACGAGACCAAAGATAGGATCCCAACCCGAGAGTTACAACGATGCTCTTAGGGTATTCCATGAAGTTATAATTACGGCACGTAAACACATAATAATAACGAATATCATCACATTATTCCACACTAACATGCACCTATCTCGAGGAGTACCGATCTATGCATTCCTAACATGCTTACATCATTAACTTTACACGTACGCAGAACAAGCTAGCAATCTTTGATTTCATTCACCAATCATGCTTGACAGACTAAGAACATGTGTGCACAAACTGACATGGGACATGTGTCAGAAGTTGTACTAGTCCTAGCAACATCAAAGGACATCATGTTCATGACTTATGACTCAGTTCGATACACATAAGCAGGTCGAAATATCATGGGGTCAAGGCAAGCACGCTAAGAGGTACCTATCACATCATATACATCCATATTCATATAGTAAGACAGAGACGACACATATTCATACGAGGGCCTATAAATGGGGAGACATATTTTCTACATGATACTAGAATTGCTTATTAAACAGGTATATAGTCAACAAGATCGAATTAATTCAGTACGCTAGGACAATCATCTCATACATTAAACACACCACGAGGGTTGACCACACTACCATGGACCTAATTCATGAGAAGACAATAATCATGGAAGTTCCCTACATGTGGCACATACATCTCCTTATAGGAGTAACCATGCAAGTTATCAGGCAAGTCATGTTGAAATACGTCGATGTACTATGTCATGAAATCATAAGAATGGCTACTATTATAACCGACATAATTCTCTAAAGGCATTCACCGACTCATCACCCCGTTTCCCCGTGGGACGCTAGCATGACTCGCTTGGGAGGACACAAGGGTATTCACACCGTTTTTGAGAGGTGAGGGTAGAACTCAGGCTTAGACTCTTGCGGAAGGAAGACATGGATGACCATTACGAAGATCAAAAGGGATGACTCCATGAGACAACTCACTCCTAACTCGAAACTAATTCAATCATCGCTCCCCACTAACATACTCAGGTAACCCTCACATCCGACATGATTTCTGAAAGTAATTAGTTGACTACCCTAAAGTTCCCGTGGAAGACGTTGACATTAGGTAAGAGACTCCATAGGGCGTAAATGGTTGGGATATGAATCAGGACACGAAACGAGGAGAGCAGGCCCCTCTCAACCTTTACTAACATGCTTAGATGTTTCGTGGAAAGGATGACAGAATCAGGATCACCAAGGAGGGTCGAACCGTGGAAGGACGACTTGACAATATGGGGAATTCGAGTACATAGGCACATGTTTTGCTCACACTATCCCGTTTGCACAGACATTCATTTCATGTTTCAAATTAGGGTATATCGATTAGTTCTCTAGCCTAGGCATAATATCACTCAGCACGGGAGCAATCGACGAGATAATATGATCCTCTTCGAGGAGGATGGCCCTCAGGCCCAATTAAATATATAAGCAAGGAGACGATCTATGCTGTCCTTCGAGGGACAGCCGACCGGACCTCCTAACCCAGCTTCTCCAACCTCCGTGGTGCAAACTCCTTAGTCTTTCAAGCCCACTTGTAAATAGAAAGCTAGTATTTTGCCTACCGTTCCCAGAGTTCTACATCCTTAAGGGATGGTCTATCGCTTGGGTCTCTACCCCACGTGATTGATTCCCTTTAATTTATTTATAGCTAGGTCTAATTAAATTCATTTTGCCCTTTTGAAAACATTTTCCAAAACCATTTGAAATCCTTGGGCCATTTTTAAAACCACTTCAACCCACCGTATTCGGTTTGCAAAACCTGGCTCTGATACCACCTTTGTAACGGCCCGGGATTATGATTCCCAAGTTACGTTTCGAGGGATAAAACCCCTCGTTAGGATCTTGCGCCCCGAGTACAGGTTGAAGGTTTGAAATCAAGGATTTGTAGTTTAAAGCGGGATTTCGCACCCAAATTCGGAAGGTCTGCTGGAGACCCCGGGGTAACCCCTGTGCCTATCCTAAGTCTACAAAGCGGAAAATCTTTTATCATACAAAGGACATAAATTCTGAACAATACAACCAGTGTCGCGGCAGAGCCGGATCAAAACAGAATATAATTAGGAAGAAATCCCAAAAGTGTGAATTTGGTGAAGTCAGGGTTCAAACACTGACTCTCCGCCATATGAATAGACCCCGTCATAACAGCACGAAATCAAGTAATGGAACGGGTACCTGAAACTATACCACAAAGTCAGGCCAAGTGTTCGCCTGCGGGTCCTTTGACCGCGCTGAGGACATATAATACGTCTATACCTAGAATAAGGATGCCTTCATGCAGTACTGAAATGTTAACCACACTATCATGCTCCTAATGCATATATACAAATATGAAGTAAGGCCTTAACAAAGAATACCAAGTGGTATATCCCTCTTCTACCACCACCCCCTTTCTAGATAGGATGGAGACTGGCCAGTTCGATGCTGTAGCATCTCACATCTCATCATCATATCGTATCTCATGCTCATCTCGTATCTCGTGATACATATATAAATAATGACTCGAGGAGGACAACACCCGATGAAGCTGGGCTGTCCTATGACCCTTACAACGACTCTAGGACTCACAGATAACGGCCGTTCTGCATTCAAACGCATACAGAATAAGAATGCTCAATCGTAAGTGCAATTCCTAAGCATGATACTACATGACATGCTTTTATGCATATGCAACACCTACATACTATATGACACATTAGGCAGGAGGTCCTGGTTACTGAGTAAGCCCCGGAGGTACTTACCTGGCTAGAAGATCAGCAAAAGAAGAATCCAGCACACAGTAGTCACGATCACAGAATATCACCTAATTACATAACGAGAATATACTGAGTAAACTTCTACAATCTCTCTGAATACATATATCACACACTCATACAAACAGATAAATAAACAAGTTCGCATCCATCATACTTCTAGTTCATCCTGATCAATCATCTCCCATCTCATACCGTTCAACATATATAATCGTCATCTTATCAGCTTAAGATAACCTCTATATCATTCGTAGCCAAATTCGCATATTACTATTCCATACTCATACTCTCCATAAGGATATATATCATTATCATCACAAGTACCGATCATTAAATCTCTTCTAAAAATCACCACAATATCATGCTATTAGTCATACATACCATACCGTTAGTCAAACGATTTTATTATCATGCTAGTTATTCATCGAACAAGTAGAATTTTTCGGTTAGTTCCCAACCCGTTTCAAAATCCAAGTTTATTCTTATCGGATCAAAAGCCAAGTTTTGGGTATACTTCATTTCTGTATTTTACATGCTCTAAGGTTCGGTTATGCCATCATATATTTAACCATATTTGTAGCATTCCCTTGACCAAGTTTTTAATCGAGTCATTATAAACATTGTTTACTAAAATTATCATAACTCTTGATCCAACCGTTGGATCGTCCTCATTTTTGGAGGGCAATTAGATAACGTCTCCATGAAAAATCCAAGAAGGGGACCGAGAGTTATAGTTAAAACAATATTCGATAATTTAAATGCTGAGATTAAGGTATTCGGTTTTGTGTCTTTTACACGTTTTGCTAGCTAAAACCGATTTAAACACATTATAGGATCCACTATCCTAAGACTTTTCACATCAACTCAAGCTATCCTAGAGAGAAGAAGGTGGAAGAGAGATTACCTAGGCAAATGGAACACAAATGGCTCGAAAATTCTCACTTCGGGGACCTTGGGGACACCTCCAAACACCTTGCAATATATTTTCCAAAACCCCAAGCAAAAGGGTGAGGACTTTGTTTAGAAATGAAGCAAAGAAGTCATATAAAAGGTTTAAACTCAGTTTTGGAAGGAAATAATGGAGCTTACCAATAAAACAACACAAAACCTCAAGATCCTTCAAAAGATAGTTTCTGCAGCCTCAATGATGTACGATTTTGGATGGGAAAACGAGCTTGGATTTTGGATTATAATGTATGGTTGGAAAGGTGGTTTCAATACGGTTCTAAAGCTACCGAGTTTGCTCAATTCAGAGTAGTATTGAGGGAGATATGGCTTTTCTTGTGCAAGGTCACCAAAAGGGACCTAAAATGGTGAAGGCTTCTTCTCTCTTTGGTTTTCTCTCAAAGTGACGGTGGGGCTCTTTGTGAATGAGTTCTAAACTGAGCTTGGGTCAGTTATAAAGGAGAGAAAGGAGTGGTTCATGTGTTAAAGATGGGGAGTGATTAAATGGAAGGGATGGGAGTGGTTGGACACCTATCATCACAAGCAAGCCACAAGTCAAGTCAAGTCAAGGAGTGGGTGGTGATCAATGTTGGTCAAGTTAAGTATGGACGACTGGCCTTGTAAATCAAAGACGTAAATCCCGAGCCCGAGATGCGTTAAAATCCGTTAAGTTCATAAAAGCCGAGAAAAGGTGGCTCGAGAATGGGTTTCTATCATTAAATCAATGCAGCCCAATTCACCGAACCTAGCCTTTCCTAATAATTCCTGGACAATAGATGCAGTTTCTTAACTATCAAAACATAAAACAAATGCAAAAGCAAAAAGAACATCAGATGAACCAACTTATCACAAGCAAGATTACAATCCCCTTTAGCACCAAACCTCCCACTAGCTAATGAACTCAAATCAAAACATAACTAATCAAATTTAGCTGCTACAGATTACAATCCCCTTTAGCACCAAACCTCCCACACGGATTAATTGTAAGCTATTTTTATCAATTTAAAATTTATATTTATATTTTATTGAATTAAAAATATAGTTATCTTTCATCTTCCCCATGTTTATTAATTAATTTAACTTATTATGTAGCGGTTACTCTTCTCTTCAAATTCCCGAGTAATAGATTAAAGGAGTTATGAGTTGTTATAAATAAAATTGACCATAAATATAATAATTGATGTAAGTAATTTTTAATTTAAAAACTGCAACAAATTTTCCCTATGAATATATTTTCCATTTTTAATGAATATTTCACAGTTGAAGCTATAGAGATACTTTGTCTTATTTTATTATAATCTATGTTAGTTTGATTATGTTTTTTCTTAGCATCCTTTTATTTGTTAGTTCATTTATATTTATTGCCTTTTGTTATTACAACACAACTATTTGCTAAAGAATTTTGTTTTACTTTATTGGAGTTTGATTATCCATTTTTTTTATCATATCAATATATATACTTTTATTTATAATAATTACATGTTATTTACATAATTATAAAAAGTAAACAGATTACAAGCTCCACCGCTAAGCCCTTCGAAATAGTAAAATCAGTTGTTTTAGTTTTCTTTTAAAAACTTAGGGCTCGTTTGGTTAGCTTCCTACTTCCCGGGAAGTCCAAAATCTTAGGAAGTAAGCATCAATACATGTGTTTGGTATGATTTTCGAAGATGGAAAAACATAGGAATTTCAATTCATGGGAATTTCAATTCATGGGAAATGGGGGAAGTTAGCTTACCATGAGGGGGTAGGTAAGATCTACTTCCTCCATTAACTTATCTCAAATCTCCTATAAATTTTATTTTTTATTAAAAAAATCTCCAATTACTATGAAAATTCCATGTTTAACCAAACAAAACATAGGAATTGAATTCATGGGAAATTATTTCCAACCAAACACTTTTTTACATTTCCCATGAAATAGAATTCATGGGAATTACATATCCTGGGAAGTTACTTCCCGGGAAGTCTATTTCCCACGTTTAACCAAACGAGCCCTAAGAGTTTAATCATCTAGCTAATATCTCTGTATTATTTTTATTAGAGTTTAAGGTATGTTTCATTAAGAGTTTAATCATCTAATATATTTTTATTATTTTTATTAGAGTCTAGGGTATATATGTTTCATTGAGCTGATCTTCTATTAAAAAATTTATGAGTTAATTCATACTTATTTTTATTTTTTCCAGGTTTTGATACCATTTGGAGTAAGCAATGTGAATATGATGAATACGAGAATCTAACTAAGAGGCACATAACAAGAACATTAAATAGAATGTATATTTAATGTAATTTAATTTTATTGTTTTGTTTTATTTTATTTTCAGTTATTTAATAACATTATTTTTTTATTATATTCCATTAAATGTTTGAGCATGATAGAGATTTATCAAGAATAGGAATAATTTGAATAAATATATTAAAAACAAATGAAAAATAAACTTTATAAAATTTTTAATAATAATAGTAATAATTGTTTTAGTGAAATGAATCTTTTAATTTTATTGATTGATTTTTTTAATACAATTTCATAATGTGACTATTATTTAGATATATAGATATAAAACTTAAACGCACAACAATATGTGATTCTAACCCCTAACAATTACAACAAAAATACACACAAGCATTTGATCTTATTTTCGTTAATAGGAACCAAGCATATATAACTTTAATATGTTAAGATTCAATTTTATTGAACCATGCCCCGTGCGTAGCACGGGTATGCTCACTAGTGTATATATAAAATAGCCGGATATTTAAGAATTGTATTTGCACCCAGCAAAAAAAAAAGAAAAAAAGAAAAAATAACTGTATTTGCATCATCGACTTCTCAACCACTTTCTCCAATTTAACTGGAAGAGTTCATCGATTTAAAAAGGCCGGTGTTAATCACACCACAAAAAATTGGGTGGGGCACCAAAAATAAAATGTACTTCCATCTTTTAAAAACGGAAGTTAAGTCATTTTATTTATTTCCTTTTTTATTTTTTTTTTAAAAAATATTATACATAACTTCCGTGTTTTAAACACGAAAGGTCAAATCTGTATTTTGCCTTCCGTTTTTAAAACACGAGAGGTAAAAGCTGTATTTGCCTTCCGTTTTTAAAACACGAGAGTTAAAAGTTACTTTTTGCCTTCCGTTTTTAAAAAACGAAAGTACAGATCTGCTTTTTAACTCCCATTTTTGAAACACGAAAGTACAAAATGTTGTTTTGCCTTCCGTGTTTTAAATACGGAAGTACAAAATGTTGTTTTGCCTTCCGTGTTTTAAAGACGGAAGTACAAAATGTTGTATCCCTTCCGTATTTAAAAAACGGAAGGTTATGCTTTTTAATATGACAAATTCTTATGCGGCCATACAGTATTTTGCCCTAGTTGCTGCCGATTTTCATTGAAGAATGTCGAACCATGTATTCAATGGTAATGAAGAAGTCAACAATAGTATTCAGGTATTTATGCACTTTTATATTAGAATTTAATGATAAAAATAGATTCAATTCATGAAATTTGATTATTTTCAACGCTATTTCAATTGTTTTCAGTTTGATAGAATGAACATTGTTGGATTCGATTATTCGCCTTGTTTTGCGAATAACTATTACTGGAAGGATAGAAAATCGATGTTAGAATGGGCTCGTCAGATTGCTTTTATGAACAACTTTGTTCTCACAATTATAAAATCTTGGAATAGCTCTGCAACCCGATATGGCTCAGTATATTTGGGATGTGAAAAACACGGAGAAAATAGAAATCGTAAGAAGAAAATCGTAGGTGCTGATGTACCGGTAATAGTCCCGCGGGATGGAAGATCTAAGAAAAATAATTGTCCATTTTTGTTGTATGGTTGGGAAGCCGAAAGAAATATATGGCGACTGAGAGTGGAGTGCGGTACGCATAACCACAAACTGCCTCCTAGTCTGAAAGGTCATCAGATGGTGGGACGATTGACGAATGAAGAGATACAACTAGTGAAAGATTTGACAATCACCGGGGTAAATCCAATTCCCCTTCTCGCGACATTGAAAAATACTTTTAATGAGAATCTGAGCATGAGACAACAAATTTATAATGCAAGGGCGAGAATCAAGAAGAATGAGATGCAAGATATGACCCCAATGCAACACCTCCACAATATGCGCGCGTATCAAAAGTTCACTTTCAGTCACAGGCTTCGTCCCGACGGGTCTTTGCAAGACCTAGCGTTTGCTCATAAGGATTCACTAGAGTTGTGGAAGATATTCTCATACGTCATGATTATGGACGCAACATATAAGACCAATAGGTAAGCTTAGATTTTGGTAATGCAGGCATTATTCTAATTTTATTGTTTGTAAATGAATCATATAATATAGAAAATGACTATTATGTAGGTAGGGTTTGCCACTGTTTGAGATAGTTGGACAAACAAGCACTGAGATGACGTTTAATGTGGGTTTTGCATTCTTCGGAGATGAAACTGAAAATACATACAATTGGGTGTTGCGACAAGTCGAAGGATGGTGTCCAAACCGTCCAGGGATGATAGTGACCGATAAGGATGGTGCTCTTATCAATGCGGTTGCTACTGTATTTGGGGATACGCATCACATGTTGTGCGAGGTTCACATGCACCGTAACATAGAAGAAAATGCTTATAGGAAGTCCCATAACCAGGAGTCTGTACAGAAGGAGTTTTCTAGAGATTGTTATGCATTATTTAGATCAAAGTCAAGCCAATCATTCGCCCGACGTCACGAAGAGATGAAGGGTCGTTGGGGGACATGGTGGGGTTTGATGGAGTATTTGGACCTTGTATGGGTTAGTCATAAGGAGAAGTTGGCTTGGCACTTGACCGACCGATATTTTCATCTCGGCAACCGAACAACAAACAGGTACACAATCTCTATCCAAGTGAATAGCTAAACTTAAGACACCTAATTTGTCCATTAAATATCAACTTATTTATATCTCATGAAATTTATATGTAGGGCAGAATCTGCACACTCGGTATTGAAGCAACAGTTGGGTGTGAGCATTGGGAAACTGGACACTGTTGTTGAGCACATCCACAGGATGTTGATGGATCAACGTCTCCAACTTGACGTGTCTTTAGAGATGTCTCGAGACAAGACATTGGCTTCAGCTAGGCTTTATAATTCTAGATCTAGCTATGGATAATGATGACATAGTATGAGCAGATTTATTTTTCTTTAATTTATCTATACTTTCTCTGTAGATGTGGATATGACATTATTTTCCATCCATGCGTACATCTGTCAAACATAATGTGGAGGATGATGGTGGAAATGTGTTGCCATTTGGGTTTGCACCCGACATTGACCGGACAAAGGTGAAGAAGAACCTTAGCAGACTGGTGATATATAGAAAGTGGTTTGACACATTAAAAGTGGATAATGTGTGCTGGTGGCCATACAAGAGACCTGTTCGGGATTTAGAAGGCCCAGAATCAGTGTCATTCTACAGAGGGCTCATCGGCAATATGGGAATGTATGAGCCTTACTATCCGGATCGTGTTGTTCGCCAGTTTGGACGGGTCCAGCATATACCCCTTCCACCATTCAAGCCCTATGAAGTAGACATGCCAAACAACCCGCATGCGTACATTGCAGCCTACAGTGACCAATATGATTTATGGGACGATCGGGATCGCCATGAGTGTCAGTTTATAACAGATATGTGCCCATTGTCTTTGGCTCCATGGGAGGTTTCTGATGATTACTTTAATTATCACATTCGACATGGTAAACCATTTCTTCTACCGAGCTCATACATATCAGATCCCCCTGTGCGTCCCATTCCCCCCGATGATAGACCTTGAGGAGGTAAAGTTTAAATTCATTCGCCCATAAATATCATATCTATAATGTTATATAAACACATAGATTAATTTTTTTTGTCATTCATTCGAATTTTGATGCAGCGTCGTCAACATGTTGTTATCATGGTGCTTGAGCTACACGAGCGTGGGGAGGGTGCATCCACAGATGAGATAGCTTTGTTGCATCGTGTGTTGATGGGTGATGATCCAGTGCCGTGTGTCGCCCCAGAGTGGATGCCATCCCAACATCAGCAAGTAGGACCCAGCCAGCATCGTTACTACTCCCAAGAGTAGTTTATTATGTTGATTACTCTAAATTTGTAGTTTAGTATGTAGACCTATTAGTTGGACGTTGTCTGTTTTGAAATTTCTTTTGTTCAACGTCCTTATTAGAATATTTTAAACTTGCAACTCTATGAAAAATTTATTTTTGTCTCTTTAGTTTGTGAGTAAGTTTGTTATGTCGATGAAATGATATATATATATATATATATATATATATATATATATATATATGGTTTAGTATTGTTGACCGATGAGTTTAATTTATTCTAAACTCATGATGTAATAAAATCTACAAGAAATCAAAAGTTTTGAATGTTTGTTCGCAAAGCCAATAAACCTTTCTTTTACATTCAACGATAAGTTTTGAATTTCACTTAAAATTAAAGTTTTGATTGGTTTTATTTTTTATTTATTTTTCTTCCTCTTTACCATGACTTTAACTTAGTAAGCAAAATTGAATCCCCGTTATTTTATACGACCTCTAAAATATTTAGTTTATATTCTGTTTAAGTTAATTGTTTTAGAATATATCAGTTTATATCACATATACTTTTATATAACTATTTTGGTTGTGTTTGTTCGTATCAATATATATGTTATTGTAAAGTATCACAAATCATTATCAAAATGTAACTAATTGAATTTCAAGGATTTTAATATATTTTAGTTATTATTTATTTTCTATTATTATTTGATTTTTTTATTAATTATATTAACAAATCTTTATATAAAAAAATCAAATCTTTATAAAATATTATATTAAATGATATCAAAATGTAACTTATGCAATATATTCAATTATTTACTCTTTATTGGATAAATAAGTAAAAAAAATATTAAACAATATGTAAATAAGAGTACTTACTCTTATATGATATACTAAAATATAATTTATTAACACAACGCGCAAGGGTGTGGGTAACCGTTACAATTTTTTTTATTAAAGTTATGTGAATTTTCAATTTTTTTAACAAAAAACAAGTTAAAATCTTCTCGTTTGTTTTTTCTACTTTAAAAATTGTACTCCCGTATTTAAAAAACAGGAGGCATAAAATATCTGTACTCTCGTTTTTCAAACACGAGAGTTATAATTAAAAGTATACTTCCATTTTTAAAATATAAAAGTACAACCCAGTTTTGCCTTCCATTTTTTAAAAACGGAAGGTATAATTAAAAGTGTACTTCCGTTTTTAAAATATAAAAGTACAACCCAGTTTTGCCTTCCATTTTTTAAAAACGAAAGGTATAATTAAAAGTGTACTTCCGTTTTTAAAATATAAAAGTACAACCCAGTTTTGCCTTCCGTTTTTTAAAAACGGAAGGCAAAAATAAAAGTTGTACTCTCGTTTTTCAAAAACAGAAGTACAGTTTCTATTTACAACTCCCGTGTTTCAAACACGGAAGGTATAAATTAATCTCCCAGTTACCCTTCCGTTTTTAGGGCACGGAAGTACAAAATCTTTTTGGGTGCCCACCCGAAATCTTTTGTGGTGGAATTAGGGGACGCGTTTAAAAATTTGTCTAGGTACGTACGTACAACACCTAAACACATCTTTGCAATTTCTTTTCATATGTATAACTATTGAACTTTTTAATCAATGAAATATTATTTCACTTTAAAAATTTGAAGATTTACCTTGATGGGGCTTTCGATCATCTCCAACCAACTTGCCCTTAAGTACGTTTAGGTAAATGCTCTTAACCATATCTTTTTCCTCTTCTTAAACATTTTTGTTTTTCACGCCTCTTTTTCGAATGCTAATCTCAAGTTTGCCAGTAGACAAATTTAAATAATTACTCCATTTTTTTTTCCTTCTTATCTCATAAAAATTGATCCCGACAAATTGTATGACTTGGATTTTTAATGGTTTAATTTACTCCATGGGATCTTATATGTGTGGGGCTATTTCCATATTTTATGGCTAGCTTAATAGTAAGTTTATTGTATTTATAATAGTAAGTTTATTGTATGTTAACTGATTTATTTTATTTTGGCCATGTTGATTCTCAAATGGCTTTTTTGGATGGGGTTTGATATTAGCATAAGAGGTTGAAGATTCACAATGGTGCTTTTTCGCCCTCTCTGTTTATCGAGCAGTCGATTATTTGGTATCTCGAATTCTTACATGTGTAAAAAAAATAAAATTCAAGGACTTATTTGAAGTTAGTTCTGAATTATTATATATTATCCATACACTATTTTTTTTTGATGAAATACACTATTTTTGGATTCATGGAAACATGTTAATGTAATATAATAGCAACAAATGTTGTATTTATACTCTATTAATTATCTAATAATAATTTTATCTACATACATATTATGTGTGTAGAGGATAGATCCTGTGTAAACAAGTGTTACTGTGTAATTTGTGAGCAAATCTAGAGCGTCGGATTAAGAAGATCAAACGGATGAGATTAAAAGTAACTTGTGAACAGTAATATTATTCGTAGGTACGAAGTGATTATTCGTATGTACATACATATGAATAATCTTTTGTTACATACAAATAATTACATTTGTTCATACATACGAATAATTACATTATTATACACGAATAATCGCTTGATACCTGCGAATAATTTCTCTGCTCACAAATTACACCGTAAGAGTTGCTTACACGGGATCCAACCTCTCTGTGTGTATATACCCATACATGTTACATTATGAATACTGTTTTATTTTAATCAATTAAAAATATAAGGCATTTTTTAAATCTTCCCTGCTCTTCTTTAATTAATTACGCATTGCCATTTTTTTTTATTGCAAATTATAATTTTATTTGATTTCAGAAAATAAACAAGATCATAAATTGGGCATTCAAAGGAGTACGTAAGAGTTTTTTTTTTTTTTTGTTAAAAGAAAAAAATGCAAAATTAATTTACCTTTTAAAATATGATAGGGTTTGATAAAACTCCCGAAAGGGATTGATAAAACTCCCAAAAGGGTTTGACAAAAATCCCGAAAGGGTTTTCAGGTGCGTTGTACTTAGGTGGTTCTCGGATGCTCTTTTGGTTGGTCTCGGCGGTCCTTTTTCTTAGTTGGGGCTCTAGCGTCTCGGAGTCGGGTCTGGCTGGAGTCGAGGTAGTGTGTATCGAGGCGTTTCCGTGATCCGGAAATTTCCTTAGAGGTTCGTCTTCACTGCACACAGGGACTCATGATGTACCGCTGGCCAGCGGTCATTGTTCCAAAAAAAGGTTTGGGCCTCCGCCTAGACCCCGCCTAGACCCTTGAAGGTCCCCCACCTTTGAGTTTAGCCACCTAGACCCTTGAAAGTCACCCGCAAGGTCTTGACGGCCTTGCGGGTTTGGCGAGTTAGTGAAAAAAACCATTTTAAGGGGTTTAACTCCTAAAACCCCCCACATGCCGATCTCTCTCTTAGTTCTCAACCTCTATACTCTCTCTTACTCTTGATCCCTCACTCCCATAGTCCTCTAACTCGCGACCTAACCCCCATTGTTAACGCCTAGACTATTAATTAAAGTTTATTTGTTTATATATGTTATGAATTAAACTTTATTATTTTATATACGTATTGAATATGGCCTAGGATTAAAAATACATCTCAAAATAGTAAATCCGCCTAGACCCCGCACAATCCGCCTAGACCCTTGACTCTATGTAGCCGCCGAGCATCCGTCAAGCGTTTTTTGGAACATTGCCAGCGGTATGACTGCTTGGTGGTGCTTGACTTCGGTTCGTAGTCTATGTTGTCCCCAACATGTTAGGTTTACGTTTGCTAGGTCGTCCGGATTTGTTTGCTTGTAACTGCTTGGTTTGCACCTTTTGTTATTTTCATTGTATGTTTTGACGGTTTCCCGTTTGCCGACTTTGTCGGCCTCTCGAGGAGTCAGACCTGTCTGACCCTCGAATTCTTACCTTATCAAAAAAAATAATAATAAAAATAAAGCGAGGGTTTCCAAAAGAGTGAGTTTTTCTTATAAATCAAATAATCAATTATTTCAATTATTTAAATGATCAGTTATAGGGAGGTTAGAAAATGAAGTAGTCCTTTAGATGATCAAGGAAGAGGAAAGAGGGGCGTATCATAGCGCGTTCATTAGGTAGAAAAAGGGTTTTTGGGCCGTTTGGTGATGTCCAAGTATTTGTAATTTATATATTTTTTTTGAAACATTCTAATTTATATTTTAAGAGTGTATAGCTTAGAATTTTTCATTAAACTTTTTCCCCCATTAAACTAATTTAGCTATTTCTTTATTATTATTACCAAGTTTATCCATTAATCTAATTTACATAATAGTTGGTAAAATAACTCGATATCACTCGATATCTATTTAATTTAGCTACCACTCGATATCTAATTAAGTTGGTAAAATAACTCCATGTAAAATTGGTTAAATCTTAACCATTTAATTTTAAATAATTGATTTAGATTTAAATTAGTTTAAATATTTTTTAATTATTTTTTTAACCATTTAATTTTAAATAACTGGTTTAGATTTAAATTAGTTTAAATATTTTTTAATTAAGTTTTTGAGTGAATGGCACAAAATAACCCTAAATCCGAAACTCTTTGCACACATAACCTACTATCCAAACAATTTACAAAGGCTAACCCTCCCCGTATAAAAATTTGCACCATATCCGGTAAAAAGTGAAGGTGAAACCAGGAGAGAGAGAGACAGAGTGACGTAGGAGAGAGAGAGAGACGGATGTGTGATAGGGAGAGAGCTAGGAAGAAGATCGAGGGACATCCGGCGATGGCGAAGAAGGATCCGGCGTGTTACCCTCTCGGGTCTGTTCCTGGGAGGATCCGGCAATGGCGAAGAAGGAGGTGGCGGAGCCATCGCTGGAGCGAAGAAGGGGTGCAGTGAGCGGCGATGGCTCCGGCAGACGAAGAAGGGGAGCGGCGGATCGGATTCGAACAAAGAAGAAGATGAGCAGTGCTGCAGTGGGTGGCGATGGCTCCGGCGAGGCTCCTTGACCTTGTCCTTCACCCCTCCTCCAGGAGAATCCGACATCGACGACCAAGAGGCCTTCCGCTTCCACATGCCTATCTTCCTCATCTACCGGAATCCGACATCGTTGCAGTTTCTTCTTCGACCCCAGAGAGATCTCTTCCCTCCGGAAGCTCGTCTCCCTGCATTTCCATGGCGGCTGCTCCACCTTCGATCTGCTCACTGCTTCAATTTGGTGATGCCGCACTATCGCTTTCCAATTGGACCCCAACGTAGAGGTAAATCCAATTTTTGTAAAGTTGGACAGCATTTGAAGCACCCAAAGTGGCCTATATGGGTTGTTGGAAATGAATCCCATTACACTGTTCTGTTTGCATTGGACCTGAAAGTTCGAGATGAAAATGAAATTGAGGAAATGAAAACCAAGATCCGGAGAGATTTTGATGCTCGAGATCAGAGTGGAGGTGCTGGTTTCATCAGTGTGGAGGGCTTTCACCAGTGTGCCGCACTATCGCTTTCCTGATCATGTGAAAGTTTCTATTTCTATAACTGCATTAGCGTCCTCTTCGAGATCAACTTCAACTCGAGATTCCTCTTCGATTTGTGAGGTTTTCAAATCCATCATTGAGTCGAGTGAGTTAGTGCAATCGATGCTTTGAGTAAGCATACTGAGGTTCAACATCTATGACAGCAAAAAAGTGTTTTGACAGATACAAAAAAAGAGTAGGACAGAAAAATACAAGTATGATAGTAAAAAGTGTTTTGAAGTCTTATATATGTTTCTGGATCGCATGTGCATATGAATATATGATCCTGTTCATTGTGATAGTATCTCCTTGTGTTGATTTAAATACTCGACATAAAATTTTTTTTTTTTGCAGGACCGCAAGAGGGTGAATTAAAATATACATCGCACACCTTTATAAATATCCCTCTTCTGAAACTTGAATGGTACACATTTATATGACTGCACATATTGAAAAGTTAAACCCACCTTTATATAATGAAAGAGGTAATTTTCTGCTCCAACGGGTGCTCGAGAGACTAATGAGCCGTGCTAACAATGAAAGAGGAAAGCTCCAAGTAGTGTCGCCATTTTTCGATGGCAACAAAATAGTCAGCAACTCTTTCTCATATGTCGATACAACAATGTGCATTGCACTCAAAACTTTGCTAATGAAAGCCAGGGGTCAATACTAACTTGATTTTCTAGAAGGCTTGTTCGACATCTTTACAATCAAAATAGAATTATTGTAACCACACCAGAGTTGGAGAGGGTGGTGCGGGAACCGTAGGACTGGACGGCTGTGGGTTTGTAAAAGGAGGTAGCTTGATTCAATTTTTTTTAACTACATGGGTTGTTCTTACATGGTTGCACTAATTTCAGTGCTTCGTTTCTCGATCTGATTGATCACCTTCATCACCAGGAAACACCAATCTCAAATTCTATTTGCGTTTCACAGTAGCCATTAAGATTGATAAGGATCTGAATCCTATTTTCATTGACAAGATTTGGAATCATGTCAGATGACATAGAAGAGACATCCACGAAAAGATCTGAATCCTATTTTCATTGAGGTTCAATCCCGTTTTTAGGTGGTTCATACACGACTCGAGTGTCTTCAAGTAAACTTGTTTTGTTCTGCTGCATCTCCTTGAATTGATCCCATGTTATATCTGCTAAACTCTCTACCTAAAATCTCACTAGTGGCAACTTTCTTTTTGTGTCATGTACCAACGGGATGTTGCTCAAGAACTAGAAAGACTTAGGTTCTATTAGCCCTTTCTTTTTGTGTATTTATATTTTCGTTTGATAAACAGGGTTGTGGTTGAATGTAATTCTGATTTACTTGACACGTGAATTGGTTTAAATGACACGTGAATTATTTTACTTGACACGGATTGTTTTACATGATACGTGAATTGTTTTACTTGACACGTGAATTGTTTTACATGACACATGAATTGTTTTACTCGACACGTAAATTGTTTTACTTGACAGGTGAATTGAAGTAAAATGTCGTGACATTCGAATTTGACGGTCAATGCTCTATGTTCTTATTGCAATCGTCCCTGCGTCGCTATTAGTTATCTATGCCCTTTACCACCTCTTTGCACGGTTCCTAACTCGACGTCGATTTCTTTGAAAAGTTTCAAGCAAAATACTTACCTTCAAAAATGGTTGACATAGAAAATCTGGAGATTTCTGAAAGTACTCTCTTTTATAAATATCAAAAGCATTCAAAATGATGCAACGTGAATATTAGTTATTTATAGACAAACCCAAAAAGAGTACACCAATTGATAACTATCTGTCATGTCAAATTCATTATCTGTCATGTCAAGTTTATTGTCTGTCATGTCAACCAAAGGTACAAATTGGGGTAACTGTAGATGATTAAAAAAATGTACCTGCTGAAATCTATCTAGGTTGTAGGGGACAGAAAAGGTGCAGTATTCAGAGGCTTGGTCGAGGCCCCATTGATGCCATCTAAGAGCCGGAAGTATCAACTATGCTGAAGTGTATGCAACTATTTTGATTTGTGTGCTTGTTTCTTAGTATTTGGTAAAGGAAGAAATCAAAAACCATAACTATTTGAGGCTACCTTGTCGCAAGGTGCACATAGAGCTCATGTAAAATGCATTATTTGTCATGTAAAATACATTATGTGTCAAGTAAAATTCCTTCTAAATGCAAAGGACAATACACTTTAATGATTTCATAAAGAATGAGAAGCTTCTCATGTGCATATAAACTCATCATGGCAGCAAGTATTATGTTCATCAACTACACTAATGCTAAATTTGAGCTTTTGCAGCAGTAGACTGACATTTATCTAGAGTAAGCAACTTAAAAAAGCTAGCTTATTGCTTAGTTTGTCAAATTTTCCTCTCTTTTCTATGACAGCAGCACCAAAAAAAAACACCTCATTTTAGGCCAAATTTTCATGAAGGAAAAGAGTGATGACCTCTTTAGAAAGCTATAGGAATTTACAGAACCCGATTTGGTGCTCCGTGGACGAATTTACACAATTTTCTATCAAAACCGAGCACTTTTTCCTCTCTTTTCTATGACAGCAGCACCAAAAAAATCATACCTCATTTAGGCCAACTTTTCATGAAGGAAAAGAGTGATTACCTCTTTAGAAAGCTATAGGAAGTTACATAACTCGATTTGGTGCTCTGTGGACAAATTTACACAATTTTATATCGAAACCGAGCACTTTTTCCTCTTTTTTCTATGACAGCAGCACCAAAAATAATCCATACCTCATTTTGGCCAAATTTTCATGAAGAAAAAGGCTGTTACATCTTTAGAAAGCTATAGGAAGTTACATAACTCGATTTGGTGCTCCGTTGACAAATTTACACAATTTTCTATCGAAACCAAGCACTTATGCCACTAAATTTTGTGACAGCAGCACCAAAAATAACCCATAACTCATTTTAGGGCTATTTTGCATAAAGAAAAGGTAGAGGGGACTACGAAATTAGTGAGGCATAAGTTCAAGTAATGGACATGTTAGGCATGTATGTTTTGACATAAATATTCTTCACATATAGCCTATTAGCTCAATGGAAGAGCATTGTGGTCATACACAAAGATGTGGGTTCAATTCTCACATAGGCTTATTATTTACATGACACCTGAATTTTTTTTGGTTAAAACATGACACCTGAATTGTGTTACACGACACGTCAATTGTTTTACATGACATCTGAATTGTTTTACATGACACCTGAAGGTCACAAGTTTACTCGCCGATCAGCATAAAATTACCCGTCACCCATACTGAATTTACATGACACCCATAGCAGATTTACATGACACATAATGTATTTTACTTGACACATGAATTTTTTTACTTGACACCTGAATTTCAGACATATTCTATTCCTTTTTTATGATTCAGAATTCCTTCTGCTAGACTCTTTTTTTTTTGTGTGTGGGTAGAGAATTGACATGCCTAATGTATTGAAAATCATGTTTGGATGAACTTTAGCATTGTGAAGTTTGGTTTTTTTATTGAATTTAGAATTTGCCTTAAGTTTTAGTAAAAGCGAATGATATACTACTTAGAATTAGCCATTTTGTATTAGGTGATGAATTCAGATTAAAGGATGATGCATGGGTTCTTAGCTTTAACCTTACCAACATATTTAGTGCATCTTTTCTATTGAACTCGCGTAATGGAAGTAACAGAGTTAACCGATTGTAAATATGTTATTTAAACTTTAAAGGTTGCAGACTATGGATTTGAAATACTTGTCTACAATGCTCTGTAAAATAGCGAATCGATCCTCTTCTCCTTAATGAAAGAAAATAACATGAAAGGTAATGATATTAACATGACAGGTTATCCCCTTTAACATGACAAGTTATTTGCTGATCTGCAATCTATAAGCTTATTCGGTAAAAGAGAGACATTGTCCGAGTTAAAGTAGGCAATGACTAAGATGGAAAGCAAGTCTCATTTGAAGAGGGTTTTTAACATGGAATTCATCTTCTCTATGTGTTGAATTCATCATAAGACGTGTTTATAACATGACAAGTAATAGGTTTGACACGTCACCTACGTCACTTGACATGACAGTAATGCAATCAATTAAAGATAAAACCAACTAAAAATCAGCTTATAAAGAAAAATTTTAACATAATTTTATATTAGCCTATGCGGGATTTGAACCCGCATCTTTGTGCATGAGCACATCGCTCTTCCATTTGAGCTAATAGGCTAACATTGTGATGCTATATATTACTAATACTTTACCTCTTCTTTCACACAACTACCAAACACATGCATATAAATTGGCCTAAATTATACATGACAATAGCAATTTTGAATGATAAACAACATAAACACAGCTTTGTGGGTTTCCTTTGTTAAAACTACTAAATAAGTAGCTTGAACAATATGCTGATAAAGAAATACAATGCACATAAACAACTCAATTAAGAGCATAACAGAACTATATAAACCACATCAACTAAATAGAACTTAGAAGATGAACTCACCATGTAGAAGCTCGTCGAGTGTCCTGTGTGGGAGGTGATCATAAATGAGCAGCTTCTCTCCTCTCTTACCTTGATAAAAAGCTCTCAAAGGAACTAAATTCTCATGCCGAATACGTCCTAACTACCTTATAGTGGGTAAACACAAGCTCCTATCCTTGCAACTCCCTTCCCTCAACAATCTCAATTCAATGGTCCCTCCTTCTGCTAGCTTCACCTTGTAAGAGGTTCCGTAGCAGGGTTTCTCAACAACCTGCCCGGTAGCATTCAAAACATCATCTAATGTCAAATTCTCCCCTCCCTGGAACACAACAAGCTTCCCTTCACCTCCTACATCAACACATTAACCATGTAGCACAAAATCTGCCACACAGAACACAACAAATTCAGCTTCATTCATACATTAGAGGAAACAACACAATTCAGTAATTTGAGCAGCAATTCAGCGAGAGCACACTAATTAACAATATCAACCAACAAAGATTGAAAATAAAGAATCGGAGAAGCAACTTCATCCATACATTAGAGGAAACAACACAAATTCTCAATCCGCCATAAACAATATCAATCAACAAACATAACACCAGATCAGATATGAAATATTTCATGGTGGCAGGACAAAATTAAGCCCGATCTCACACATGTTGATAAGATCAACACTAGAGAGCACACTAATTAACACAGAATGTAAACTCGTAGCCCTAGAAAGTTGCGTTAGTACCTTTTTGAGCCTGAGGAGGATGGAGAAGACGGAAGAGCGGAGAGACGAGGTGTCGTCGCGGAGGCTTTCAAATACGAGTGGCTGCGAGGGCGAGCGATGGGGATCCAGGAGCATGGTGCCGATAGGCGCCTCCACTGTCCAACGCCGCCGCTGCCCCCATCGTCCATCGTCGTCGTCGATCGGTGGGATCCATAAAAGCTCCGAGAAAAATCCAGGTCTCAGAGGTTCAGTTTTTCGATTCGAATTAGGATTGCACTATCTTCAGAAGGGCGGGTGAAATACTGAACTAAAAAGGGTCGAATCCACCCCTGCTTCCGCCATTGGAGACGAATGGGAGACGAATGAGATTGGGCGTCTTCTTCCTCCTCTGTTTCCCCTTTCTTCTCTTTCCTTTTTTTTCCTCTTTCCTGGCTCCCCTCAGTTACCGGCTACCACTTGCATCTTGAATTTGGGTATCCGATTGTATGCAAATAAAATTCGGATTGGGTTAACCCTGTCAACTTTTCTCAAAAGTGGGTTAGTTTAGTAAATGGCCCTATGTTTTTTAGGGTTATAGATTTCTCTAGAGTAATCCTATTAAATTGAAAGAGTTCTAAATTAACTGGTTTTAGGGTTATATCCAAAGATCCAACTTCTGCTGCACTTTATTCACCCCATTCCTCAAGTTTCTGTTTTTTTTTTCACAAAAATAAAAATCTGAAGTAATAGACAAAACCTTTATATTCCAAAAGTGATCTAATTGAGTTTCTAAAACTAGTACTTCGACATTTGAACCCAAAAAAAAAGTAATATTCCGACATATATTCGTTTTTTAAAATGAAATCTGACATATCTTCATGTATATTAATCATATCTCCTTGGTATCTAACAAAACAAACCATATCAACTTATCAATATATTCCCAAATTATAAGATGTTAGATCGAATCTGTTTGATATACATTCTCAATAAAAAAAAAATAGGAATTGGAATAAATGACGATGTCGTAAAAGCTTGGAATAGAAATTATTACTAAGAATCATTCATTCTCTATATTGGGGCTACTTTTATCAATATTTTATTATTTAGTGTGATTTTTTTTAAATGAAAAGAATTTGACTGATAGGGGAAACTCTATCTGGCCTATAGCATTCTGATATCAGCAAACTCCGAATCGTCAAGGATCGAAGAATCTAAGAAGTCTACATTAAGATGCGATAAATGGTTAGCAGCTCGCTTGACTTTTCTGTGAATGTGGCGAATCTGGACTTATTATTTAATATGATTGTTTTTATTATTTGAGAATTATTATTTTAGAAATAGGTAGAAATAGGTCATAACGATTTTCTGATTTTGATTCTTATACCCAATAAGGCCTAATCATTTGGGATGAGAAATTAACATTATTGAGTATTTTAACTAGTTTTTTTTCTTAAAAAAGCTACTCTTTTTTTTAAAATAAAAAAGAACAAAATGCCAATTACTCAATCCATCATTTAAAAAAATCTATTTATTCTACAGATTCCATTTCGGGGAAAAAAGGAAAGATGTAAGAAAAGACAGTTGTGATCACCTATTAGTATATTCTATGTATGGTGTTGTACAAATTTATTTTAGATAAAAATTATTAATATTTTTTTAGAAAAGTTATAATAATACTATAATCAATGTTTCATATATATCTGAAAAAATATTTAAAAAAAATTATATTTCAAAAATTAATTTTGATAAAAATATTACTATTTTGTGATTTTTACTCATATTTATTCTTGAATTTTTTTTAAATATTTGGATAAAACTCGGTTCGGTTTTTATTTTTGGGAAAAATATTAAAGAAATTGGCAACTCAGACTACTCAGTCAGTCGTCTTCATTTATCGCCCTTTTAAAAGTTAAAACAGGCTCCTTCCTCCCCATTGCAAAACAAACACCAGTTACTCGTCAATCTCAACGGCAGCTCCACTCCTTCATATTCGATCATCTCGCAAGGGATCTCGGCAAACCAAACCAGGCTTCTTTCTTTCCACTATCTCGCTCTCAATCGATCCGAGCAAAATCGATTAGTCCTAGCCTCGTTCCGCGCCTCAATTGCCAATGGCGTGCTTTTGGCTGACGATTCCCAGCTTCTCGTGCTAGATTCTTTGCCGATTTTCAGTTTCTCGAACTTTGTTGCTTCCTCCAAAGGTGCATTTCACTTATCCCGTTTGCGAATCAGAGCATCAATAGGTTGCATGTGTACCGATTATCAGTGCTTAAGCTAATTTCATTGCTTGCTGTCGTTTGCTTTGTGTAATTGTGCCTTTCATTTCCTTTCCGTTTAGAATTGCGCCATTGGAAAGCATTTTTTTCCCCTCTTTGGCTTGATTATGCTTAAATGCGTTTTTATTTTCGGCGTTTTCTGATAGGCGAGTTACGGAGCTTAATTTGTTATTCGTGATTAATTCTGCAAATGTACGTGGCAATCTGGGATTTATGAACAAACGAGATAATATGATTTGTATTTTTTCAACATAAAAATCGAATATTGGTTTGTTTGGTCAAAGCGTCTGTACAGTGCCTAATGTTCCTCCGTTGAATTACCAAGTCGCTGTTAAGTTGTTTCCAATTTTGATCTCTGAACTTCTGAAAGTTAAATCTACTTAATTTTGCTATTTGCTTGCATAACATGATTAATTTCTTAGAGCGATGTAGTTTTTCTCAAAGAATGGTTTAGAAGAAAAATTGTTTTCTTTTTTTTTCCTTGATTTTTTTAAATTTTCGGGTATATTCTTGGGATGATGACTAGGTAGAAAGCCTTTGATTGAAGGCTGTATATAGTATAATACTTTGTGCAATTTGACATTGTTTTTGGATTCAACGTATGTAGTGTAAACACCTTCAAATATATATATATATATATATATATATATATATATATATATATATATAGAGTGCACATCTCTTATAGTGTACCTTGTGCACAATTATGGACCGTTGATGGGAAGAGATGGAAGACCAAGATTAAAAGAAATTTTTTTTTCCAATTTAAATCGTGGGACCCGTGTGGTAAAAAACCACCCACTCTCCCTCACTTGGTGCGTGTAAATCCCACCCAACTCTGAATAATGTTTCACATACTACCGAATAATGTTATTTTTTTCCATCTAGTTCAGGTCAAAATTTACAAATTCCATTGAATAATTTATCTCATATTATCGAATAATGTTTTTTTTGTCAATCAATTTCAGATAAAAGAAACTTCAAATCTCTAACAATACTTACGAATAATGCTTCATATTTCACCGAATAATGTCTCACATTTCAGTGAATAATGTTTTGTTTTATGTTACTTGTGAAATGAAGACTCCATATTCTGACGAATAATGAATCAGATTTCACCGAATAATTTACCAACTCATTATCACTAGTAACCAAAATTCGACACATTTCAACGAATAATATTTACAATTTATGCGAATAATGTTTTATATTTCAATGAATAATGTCTCACCTTTGACCGAATAATATTTTGTTTTATGTTGTGTGTCAAACAAAGACTCTATATTCTGACGAATAATGAATAAAATTTCACCGAATAATTTACCAACTCATTATCACTAGTAACCAAAATTCGACACATACATCTGAATAATTGACGAATAATAAAACAAATTATGCATCTAAAAGACCCTACCCAACCACCCGATTTAGCCGACCCCAACACAAACACAAACCACCCTCACCCCGCCACCACCCATGACCCACCCACCCCACCCCACCCCCATTAAAAAAGAAAAAGAAAAAGCAAATGAAGGCAAATGGCTTGAATCAACAAGTAAAGAGGCAGAATGAAATTAAACAACAAAGATGGACTACCACTGCCAAATGAAATTGGTGATTTGAGAGAGCAAATGGCTTGAATCGACAAATGAAGAGGCCGAATGAAATTGAACGACAAGGCTCGATCGATTACGGCTGTCGAAAGAAATTGGAGATTTGAGGGCACTGGTGGCCTGAGCGGCTATGGCTACCGGACGTCGCCCTCCGCCTTCTAATCGCACCTCCGCCTTCACCGCCCTCTCCACACTCTCCTCCCTCTTCGCCGCCCTCTCCGCTGAATTCCGCCGCCACCGACACTGCATCCCCAAGCTCGACTCGCCCGGAAAGCAACACCTAGCACCGCCTCGCCGCGCCTCCGTGTCTCCTCCGCTCACCTATGACTTGCGTCCGCTCGCCTCCGCCTCGCCTAAACCGGAAATCACCCCTTCGCCGCCAATCGTCTTTCTCCTTGGTCAATCCAGAAGATGAAGAAGAAAAGAAATTGTGGATTTATGAAGAAGGAAAGAAATTGTGGATTTAGGGTTTTATTTACCCAACCAACACGCGCTACACTCTCTCAATATAGTTTAGATTAATTTTTTAGATTTTTTTTTAAAATTCATGGGATACGTGGCAACATCCCATCCCTCCATTTTATTTTGATCAATGGTTCAGAATTATGCACAAAATACACCCTAAGAGGTGTGCACAATTGATCCATTCTCTCTCTCTCTCTCTCTCTCTATATATATATATATATATATATATATATATATATATATATATATATATATATGGTCGGGTTTGGGTGAGAAGGGGTGATAGGGTGAGAAGGAAAGAAGCGCTGTGATTGGCTGAATTCAGCCCCCGCCCGCGCGCTTTTTTTTTGCCCACTCGCTTTTATTACGTTGATATCACGCGCCCCCTATAAATTTACGCTATTTTCTTCTGCTTTTCTGTTTCTCTCCTTTCTTGTTCTCCAAGCTTCAAATAAGCGAATCTCTCTTTGAATTTTCGCATTCGATTCTCGTCATCAAATCTTCTCTCCCACATGGCAGGATCATCGTCGTCAATTGAACCACCAGATCTGCTCTCCAAATCACCAAATCTGATGCCCGAAACACAAAATCTCTCCTCCCCAGATCAAATTGAAAGCGAAGCCAATGAAATCCAAAGATTTGTTGCAATATTGCAGATGGAGAGAGGTAAAAATATTAATTTTGTTCTAATTGCTCTGTATTTTGTTAATTTTTGATATTATTACATATTTATGCAATTAAAACGAATTCCACGAGTGAATCTATAAGTGCTGAACCAATTACTATTAACTATGCTGAACCACTTATGACAAATTGGTTATTACAGAATCTATAAATATTGGTTCAGCGTATAACCTTGTATTGGTTCAGAGAAATTGATGAACCAATTTTTCTTAATTTGCTGAACCACTCTGTATTATTAGTTCATAGAGAAACATAATTGATGCTGAACCAGTTCCTAATGTATGCTGAACCAGTTCCTAATATATCTGCTGAACCAATTATTATTATTACTAATAATTATACCGAACCAGTTCCTATTGTATACTGAACCTCTTATTTTATAATGGTGAGCACACTCAGTTATTTGCTCTGAACCATTTCCTTATATCCGCTGAACCAATTATTGTCATGTATACTGAACCAATTATTGTCATGTATAATTATTTTATTTATAAAAGTTCCCCTTATATGTTCTGAATTAATTACTAATAATTATGCTCAACCAAATATGATAGATTGATGAATCTTATATGTGCTGAACCAATTATTATTATAATTCTGAACCAGTCCCTCGTGTATGCTGAACCAGTTTCTCATTTATCTGCTCAGCCAATTATTACTAATTATTATACTGAACCATTTTTCTTGTATGCTGAACCCCTTATTATTATAATGCTTGCTGCTCCAGTTCCTGCTATAATACTGAATCATTTAATAATAATTATTGTGAACCCAATGTCTTTTTTTTATAACACACTGTAATATTCCTGTCAGATATTCCTACCCCAGCTATCATCCCTGTATCAGACATTGGTCCAACATCAGAGAACAGATTTGTCTTAGAGATATCACCAGGAGCTACAAAGTATTGGGTCCCGATATGTAATGAAGAATTTAAACCTACTGTTGGGAAAATTTTTGATACAATTGGTGAAGGGTCAGAGATGTATGAGACATATGCTTCAATTTGTGGGTTTGACACACGCAACAGCACACTTTTACGAGCAGGGAGTGTGGTCAAGTTAAAGTACATTGTCTGCAACAGAGAGGGGGTAAAAAATGGAGCAAATTCAACAGGAAAAAAGAAAATAGTTTCGAACAGATGTGGTTGTAAAGCTAGAGTTGTATTAACAAGGACAATGGATGGCAAATATAAGGTGAAGGTGTTTGAAGAACGTCATACACATGAACTTCGGGATAAGTTTACAGGAAAGTATGCAAAATCTAACTTCAAGCTAGAAATGATGCATCGAAAATTTGTGTTGGACTGTGCTCAAACGAAAATTGGTGCTGTTAAAGCTTACAAGCTCTATGAAACACTGATGGGTGGATTATCAGAGGCTGGTGCAACAGTTGTCCAATTCAAGAACTTCAAAAGGGATTTGATAGCTTACATGAAAGATTCTGATGCTCAAATGTTGATCAACAGATTATCAACAAAGAAAGAGATTTGCAGCGCCTTTTATTTCAACTATGCTGTTGATAATGAAGTTGTTAAGGAGGTAAGTCGAGTACAAATAATAAAGATGTGTAAATGTAAACCGACTCCTGGCCTAAGCAAATAATTACAAGACTTCCTCCCGTTGTAGTGGAAGGGTAGTCAGGATCGATCCACGAGGAGGCGTGTCAGCGGGATCCTAGCAGCTTTGGAAATCTCACGTCTGCGTCGACCAGAAGCCTCGATTTCGACCTTTGAGCTCGATGTCGACCTCGGCTGTCGATGTTCTCTGCAACAGAAGACCTGCAGAAAAAAAAAACAAGTGGTTGATATCGACTGGGAGGGTCGATATCGATGTCAGTCCCCGAAATCGACTGGCTCAGAAGACTGCCAGTCGATACAAAGGGGTCGATTTCGACACAAGGGGTCGATATCGATGCTCAGCAAACTCCACAGCGATGTTCGTCGTCGACTCAGAAAACTGTCGACAAACTCAGTGGTCGATATCGACGTCTGGGGTCGATATCGATGTCTTCCTGCAGTGGGTTAGTTTCTTGTCGGCAAAGAAAGGCCGAAGATTTAAGAATGGGGAGAGAAGCAATGAACAGAAATAAAAGGGGGTTTTTGTGTGTATAAAATATGTAAAAAGCAACTCCTAGGATTAGAGTTTACCACAACGTTAACTAATGCATGCGATAAGATAAATAAGACGGACAATTGCGCTATTTCACCCGAGGGACGAGCTTTCGCCGTACACCAACTCTTAGGATTACTCTTGCAAATAAACCTAATTGTCTCTACAATTTTTATGTTTATAACTCAAGTTGTTAGCATGAATCCCTTTTCTTTCGATTAGGACTAAACATAGAATTGTAGGAGGAGAGATAGACACAACGATATCAACATCAAATACTTACCTCAAGCGCGCATGGCTAACGTCGGGCTCACCCCGACCCTAAGAGCTTTGGGGAACTACTCGCTTCTCATCATGGGATTCATTGTTGATTGAAAGAAATAAACTTGCATTAAAATAAACTTCGAAGCTTTACAACTCAACGTCAACTTTCGCAAACGTCAAACCCTAAAACTTCTCCCTAACTCTATTACCTATTGTCTATTGTCTTGTTAATTGATTGTATGAAACATGATTGAATGCCAGCCCCCTAGGGCTTTATTTATAGGCTACTAATCCTCGCTATCCAAGGATTGCAACTCCTATCTAAACTATTAACTCTATCCGAACAATTTAGGATAGGTCTTTTATTTTGATAAAACTTAAAGGAAAAGATAAATAAAACTTCAACTGTCCTCTATCTTGAAAGTATGAGATAATTCCGTGCCTCCTTGAAGATATAGTTCTAATCTGCATCTCGAATCCGAGTCTATCTTCTGTCGAGATCAGGGGTCGATATCGACACCAGAGGTCGATATCGAGGTCTCTGTTCCTGCTTGACTTGTTCAGCTCTGGTCGATTTCTATGTTGAGGTCGATATGGGGGTCGATATCTGGGTCTAAGGTCAATATCTACCTCTTCTCAGCTTCACTTGATGTCTATGTTGAGGTCGATATCTATGTTGAAGGTCGATATCTACCCCAGAGGTCGATATCTGGGTCTAGGGTCGATATCTACCTCTGCTCAGCTTCACTTGGCTTCTTCGTTTTGACTCCGTTTTCGCTCGAATTCCTACATGGTTAGCTCAAAACTTGTGTAGACTCTATTTCTTGCATTTTAGCCCATTCTTACTCAAGTTTATATACTTTTGACCCTTTTCTTTGGAGATCGAATGAAATAAGAAGTCAAAAGATGTAATAAAAGAAGGTGCAAATGTGTACATCAAAACACCCCATACTTAGACTTGCTTGTCCTCAAGCAATAACCAAGCAATAACCAATACCTACAACACATCCTTCAAGTCTTCGCCCTTGTCAAAAGCAACATCATAAGCGGTAGCAAAGCAAAGCAAGTGAATTTAACGTCATAGCACATATTTTGGTGATCCATAGGCATATGCAATTTTGATCCAACCTCACAGGGATAATGTGTTTGCACTCAACTCTCATGTGTTTAGGCTATGAAGATCAACTCTTAACTCAATTCCATATACAATCTCATAAACATTGCAATTTATAATAATCCACTTCGCAACCAATTATGAAAATGCAATAAGAATCATCAGAAGGACTTTCGCTCAATGGAATACTTCAAAGAAGACTCCATTCGGCGGGGTTGTAATGGGGCTTGGTATGAAATAAAAGGTATGGAATTATTTGGCTATGTGGTGCTTTTATAATTCGGGAATCAAGACTCCTAAATCTCAACACTTGCAATACCCAAACCATAACTCTTCATAATAATGCTCTTAAAGATGCATTCCATCAACCCTTCTTCCAAGTTCTAATATACCTCTAAAAAATATAACATTTGTATGAATAAAAGACTTAAGGATTATGGCTCATGCACTATATATAGATATCTTTATTTATTTATTTTTTTTCGGATTTTTTTTCGAAAATAATAAGCAAATATGTGCATTTATATGGTGAGCCATAAATCCTTTTACAAAATATGACAAAATGTAAATATACACCATCCTATAATTTCCTTGCTCAAAACTGGACATTATGCTCTTTTCTTTCCACAAGGCATTAGTTCCAACCAATCTAAGTCTCAATTCCAAAATGGCGGTCAGGCTCAATTTGGCTAGGGATAATTTTGTGGAGTTTGCAATTTCAGGCTCAGGCTAATGTTCTGGCTTCAAGCAGGGATAATGCAGGGTAGGTAAAGAGAGGATAAAAATGGCTTAAAAGATGCCTCCATCATTTAATTCTCGTAAACATAATCATATATATGCATTGGTTTTGAATAACTATCACAACATTTAGAGATGCATAGGAATAGCAAATTCACTCAAGAAAGCGGAGAGATTTTTGATGTTCTCCCTATAGGTCAAAATTCTCACAAGGACAATTTTTGTTGGATTTGCTTTTTAGCCTAGGATCATATGTGCTCAATTTCATCACAAGTTCACAATCTACATAAAATTTTTAAAGACTTAGGCTAAACCATCCAAATATGCCATAGGGTTTACATGATCAAGTCAGCTATTGAGTTTTCATCATAGGACATCTAAGTAGGGTTAAAAAACAAACTTTAAATAAACATGCATTTTTTTTTGTATTTTTGACATTTTTCTATTTTTTTGGATTTTCTGACATTTTATGGAATCATTGACATTTTATAAAAGTAAAACTAAAAACTTAAACATGAATGCAATGCGAAGAAGAAACCAAGTTAAGACCATAAGACATGTCTTTCCCCCACCCCATACTTAAAATATACAGTGTCCTCACTGTATTAAAAAGAAGAACAAGGGTAGAGAGAGACTTACAGCGGATTCGGGTCGATTTCAGGTTTGGTCGATGCCAGAAGTCGATATCTAGGTCAGAGGTCGATGTCGACTGCATCTGTCGAATTCGAGGAAGAAGGTGAAGATGAGGGCTGCCTGATTGGGGTCGATATCGAGTATTAGGGTCGATATCGACCTCTGCTTTTCGCTCCTGAGTCCTCGATGTCGACTCCAGGAGATGGCTTGACCCTGGGGGGTCGATTTCGACTGGCCTGGTCGATTTCGACTGCCTCTGCAGAAACTTCTTTTCTTCTTCGTCGTCCCTTTTGCTTGACAACCTGAAATCTTGGTTAGGAATATAGATAAAGCATGAATTATCTCAGTTTTAAAAGTTTCAAACAGCCAAAAGTTAAATCCTAAAAACCATCTATGAAAAATTTAAAGGTTTTATGTACATGCTCTAGATTTTTGAGTCGCTAGGCCGACTTCTCCGTCAATTCTTCACGAGCCTTTTATGTAGGGACCCTTTGAGCTTAAGCGTTCTCCTGGATCATCTAGGTCCTTTTGATAGCATCTAAGTTCGGCGACCAAGGCATCTTCATCATTAGGTTCTTCTTTGGGCGCTTTTCTTCTCTTTCTTGACCTAACTGGGCTTACCTGTTTGGGCCCGAAACAGAAATCTTCGAGCTGAGGGGTGGTCGATGTCAACATGTGGGGGTCGATATCGACCTCCGTGACCCCATACTTAAGCTCCTGGCAGCGATCTGGCATACTCGATTTCGACCAAGGGGGGTCGATTTCGATGTTTTTAGTCGATATCGACTGGTTCCAGTCGATGTCGACCCTGCTTGCTGTTTCCGTCCTCGCCAACAAAAATTTTCTAAGCTTTTCCTTAGCCGGCGAGAGGACTACTTGCTCTAGGTGCTTTGTTTCGCTCATGGTTGGGTTGAAAGAGAATTCTATCACTTCGTTCCCTATAGTAAAGGTTAGTAACCCTCAACGTACATTGATATTGGCATCAACAGTAGCTAAGAAAGGCCTACCAAGGATAATAGGCACTACAGGATCTTCAGGCATCTCCAATACAATGAAATCAGTAGGCACAAAGAACTTACCTACCTTTACTGGAACGTCATCAACTATACCTGTGGGCCTGACGAATGAGTTGTCAGCCATATAGAGCTTCATGTCCACAGGTTCGAGTGCACCAATGTTCACCTTTTGCCAAATAAAGAGAGGCATGAGACTTACACTTGCCCCTAGGTCACATAGGGCTTTATAACGATGTTGGCCAAGTCCCACGGTGATTGTAAACTTCCCTGGATCACTCTTCTTCTCAGGGAAGTCCATCTTTGAGCACTCCTCTGCGATCTCTGCCATGGATCTCTTCTTGCTCAGGATGTCTTTGAGGAATCGCACATAGGCGGGCATCTCGCTTAGGGCTTCTGTAAGAGTGATGGTAACATTAAGTCCTTGAAGTATCTTTACGAAGCGCCTAAACTTGCCTTTGGTGGGATCCTCCAAAGCTTTGGAAGGGAATGACAATGTCTTCTTTGGTGGAGGGGCCAAAACGGTGGTCGGAGGGGCCTGCTGGACATTGATGTCGACTGGGATGGAGTCGATATCGACTGGGATGGTCGATTTCGACCTCTGTTGAGGCTTTGATGGCTCTGCAGTGTCATCGACATCGACCAGGGGGTCGACATGGTGGTCGATATCGACCTCTGGGTCGACATCGACTGGTCTGTCGACGTCGACTTGGTCTGTTGCTTTCTCCTCCGTATCCGTCTGTGGCTTTTGTACTTTGGTGCCACTCCTTAATTGTATGGCTGCGATATGGCCTGTCCCGGATTGCCCCTTAGGATTTATAGTGGGTTGCCCAGGGAGTGTTCCGGACGGCCTAGGGATTTGTGCCGCCAATTGACCCAGTTGGGTCTCTACGTTCTTCTTCCAAATATCCATCTCCCCAATCCTTGTGGTAAGGTGATTGAGTTGAGAGTGGATAGCATTGTTGGATTGATCATTCTTAGCCTGATTCCGTCCAGTACTAGTTGAAGATCATCCTTCTTTTGATCTCTCTCCGGGTGCCCAGGAGCTCTATAAGGCGGAGGGTCCCTAGGGTTAACCGGGTTCCTTTGTGGTTGATGGAACCTTTGGTCTCCCCAATATTGGTTATTGGGACCCCTCATGTAGCGCGCCTCTTGGTGAGTCTCCGCTAGGTGTACTTGTTCGGCATGGGGGCACTCGATGGTGGTGTGCCGCTGCGATCCGCATTCGATGCAATCTTGGTTCGCTGAAAGGAACCTTACTTGCTTTTGGAGCTTTCTAAGTTGATCTATGTGGAATTGCTCCTTCACATCCGGATCGATTACATTGGAGGGTTCATATAAGGGCATAGATGGGGCAGGCCTCGACGATGATGATGTGTCGGAAGCCTCAGGAGTCCCATATGTGTTGTCGAACTCCACCAACCTCTCTATGGTCTCCCAAGCCTCTTGTGGAGCGAGTTCAAGGTAGCCATAGGAGGTGTAGGTGTTGATCCTCTCCTTAGTTGCAGCGTCAAGAGCATTGTATATGATCTCCTGAATTACATATGGTGGTTGGCCATGTGTCGGGCATGATCGTAGAAGGTCCTTGAACCTTTCCCAAACAGTCGCTAGAGCCTCACCAGGCTTTTGTTTGAAAGCCGTGATTTTCTGTCGGATCAACGCCGTCTTAGAAGGAGGGAAGAACTTGTTGAGGAACACGTCCCTGACTTCATTCCAGGTGCGGAGTGATCTTAGGGCTAAGCTCTCCAACCACTGTAATGCTTTACCTGTAAGAGACCATCGAAAGGCTTTTAGTTGGACATATTCAAGACTTTGTCCATCAGCAATAGTATCACAAAGGTCTAAGAAGGTAGAAATATGTGCCATAGGGCACTCATTAGGTTTTCCTTCATATTGGTGCCTTCTAATCTCAGTTAAGAAGTTAGGTTTTATTTCAAAATTAGAGGCAGGGATAAGAATTGCCGATTCAGGCACTGTGAGAGCGGGGTGCATATATTGCTTGGCATTCCTAGGGAGGGCATTGATTTGGGCTTCTATTTGCCTTCGGCCTTCCTCCTCCCTATCCGCACGCTCCTTGAGTGCCGCCTCTCTAGTCGTTAGGTCCTCAACCTGCCTCCTTAGTTGTTCAATAAGTTCTGCTTGGTTCGCTTTTTCCGCCATGATTCTTTAAGCTTGGGCCCTTAGATGGAAATAACGCTCAGGGTCGTCTACTCCTTCAAATTCAGGTGGGCGATCAGCGCGTCGCATACACCTGGAAAACCACACTAGGTAGAGACATGAGATAGACTACTAGGGCGCGATTGATTGCCTCCCCGGCAACGGCGCCAATTTGTTAAGGAGGTAAGTCGAGTACAAATAATAAAGATGTGTAAATGTAAACCGACTCCTGGCCTAAGCAAATAATTACAAGACTTCCTCCCGTTGTAGTGGAAGGGTAGTCAGGATCGATCCACGAGGAGGCGTGTCAGCGGGATCCTAGCAGCTTTGGAAATCTCACGTCTGCGTCGACCAGAAGCCTCGATTTCGACCTTTGAGCTCGATGTCGACCTCGGCTGTCGATGTTCTCTGCAACAGAAGACCTGCAGAAAAAAAAAACAAGTGGTCGATATCGACTGGGAGGGTCGATATCGATGTCAGCCCCCGAAATCGACTGGCTCAGAAGACTGCCAGTCGATACAAAGGGGTCGATTTCGACACAAGGGGTCGATATCGATGCTCAGCAAACTCCGCAGCGATGTAAGTCATCGACTCAGAAAACTGTCGACAAACTCAATGGTCGATATCGACGTCTGGGGTCGATATCGATGTCTTCCTGCAGTGGGTTAGTTTCTTGTCGGCAAAGAAAGGCCGAAGATTTAAGAATGGGGAGAGAAGCAATGAACAGAAATAAAAGGGTGTTTTTGTGTGTATAAAATATGTAAAAAGCAACTCCTAGGATTAGGGTTTACCACAACGTTAACCAATGCATGCGATAAGATAAATAAGACGGACAATTGCGCTATTTCACCCGAGGGACGAGCTTTCGCCGTACACCAACTCTTAGGATTACTCTTGCAAATAAACCTAATTGTCTCTACAAATTTTATGTTTATAACTCAAGTTGTTAGCATGAATCCCTTTTCTTTCGATTAGGACTAAACATAGAATTGTAGGAGGAGAGATAGACACAACGATATCAACATCAAATACTTACCTCAAGCGCGCATGGCTAACGTCAGGCTCACCCCGACCCTAAGAGCTTTGGGGAACTACTCGCTTCTCATCATGGGATTCATTGTTGATTGAAAGAAATAAACTTGCATTAAAATAAACTTCGAAGCTTTACAACTCAACGTCAACTTTCGCAAACGTCAAACCCTAAAACTTCTCCCTAACTCTATTACCTATTGTCTATTGTCTTGTTAATTGATTGTATGAAAGATGATTGAATGCCAGCCCCCTAGGGCTTTATTTATAGGCTACTAATCCTCGCTATCCAAGGATTGCAACTCCTATCTAAACTATTAACTCTATCCGAACAATTTAGGATAGGTCTTTTATTTTGATAAAACTTAAAGGAAAAGATAAATAAAACTTCAGCTGTCCTCTATCTTGAAAGTATGAGATAATTCCGTGCCTCCTTGAAGATATAGTTCCAATCCGCATCTCGAATCCGAGTCTATCTTCTGTCGAGATCAGGGGTCGATATCGACACCAGAGGTCGATATCGAGGTCTCTGTTCCTGCTCGACTTGTTCAGCTCTGGTTGATTTCTATGTTGAGGTCGATATGGGGGTCGATTTCGACACTGGGGGTCGATATCTGGGTCTAAGGTCGATATCTACCTCTTCTCAGCTTCACTTGATGTCTATGTTGAGGTCGATATCTATGTTGAAGGTCGATATCTACCCCAGAGGTTGATATCTGGGTCTAGGGTCGATATCTACCTCTGCTCAGCTTCACTTGGCTTCTTCGTTTTGACTCCGTTTTCGCTCGAATTCCTGCATGGTTAGCTCAAAACTTGTGTAGACTCTATTTCTTGCATTTTAGCCCATTCTTACTCAAGTTTATATACTTTTGACCCTTTTCTTTGGAGATCGAATGAAATAAGAAGTCAAAAGATGCAATAAAAGAAGGTGCAAATGTGTACATCAGAAGACAGATTGACAATGATATTTTGGGCAGATCCAATATCAAGAAAATTTTTTTCGATATTTGGGGATGTTGTCATATTTGATTCTACGTACAGAACAAATAGGTATGCTTCTTTATCAGCTACAGTAAATTATTAATACTGAACACTAATGTTTAACTGTACTGAACCACTTCCTGGTATATATGCTAAATCAGATACAGTAAATTATTAATGCTGAACCATTATCACATTAGAAACTGACCCATTGATTAATGTATAAGCTGAACCATTTTCTGCTGTAATACTGAACCAATTATTATGTATGCTGAAGCACTTATTAATATAATGTTGAACCACGCTAAAGTACGTATGCTGAACCACGCTATATTTTCCTTGATGAATTACTAATTATTAAATATACTGAACCACTCCCTGGTATATATGCTGAACCATTGCCCCCTATACTTGTATACATTGAACTGTCTTTTGCTGTACATTATTACCCATTAATTTTACAATTTTATACCACTATACTTATTATATTATCTAATATATTTTTCAGATATAATATGGTGTTTGCTCCATTCAGTGGGGTAGACAATCATAACAAATGTGTGACGTTTGCAGCAGGTTTGATTTTAAATGAAGATATAGCATCTTATTCATGGATGTTTCAAAATTTTAAAGAAGCAATGGGTGCAGAACGAAGACTTTTGGTGACCGATCAAGATCCATCAATGAAGGCTGCTACTAAGTCCATATTCTCCTCCACTGAGCACAGATATTGCATGTGGCACATTATGAGTAAGGTCCCAGAAAGAGTTGGCACCACTTTAAGCAAATGTTCAGCTTTTAGAAGAAGTTTAGATGCTGCAGTGTGGAATGATGAAATTGAACCGTTTGAGTTTTAGGAGATGTGGAAGTCAATTATTGAAGAGTACCAATTAAAAGAAAATGATTGGTTTAAAAATATCTTCAAAATCAGAGAGTCATGGATCCCCGCTTACAGTAAACGTATACCACTAAGTCGAGTTGGATGGACGACATTTGTTGCAGAATCCCAAAACAAGTTCTTTAAGCTGTATACAGATAGATTCTTCAGCTTGGTTGAGTTATTACTGCACTATGATACTGACATTGATAGCCAAAGACACAATCAAACTCTATTGAACATTGCTGACCAGACAAAATCTCCTGATATGATGACTGATTTGGCTATAGAAAAATATTGTGCATCAATATTTACATTACATACATTCCGGAAAATACAGATGCAGTTGCAAGGGAAGTGCTGTGTTCTTAATGTTGAAGAAACAAAGGAAAAACATTTGTTCACTTTGAGAGATATTTCAGGTACCAAATCCTTCAAGGTTGAATACCACCCTAATAATCAATTCACAAAATGTAGTTGTGTGATGTTTATGAGAGAGGGTTTACCTTGTTGCCATGCTTTCCAAGTATTAAAAGACTTGGGCATTAGCAAACTACCTGAGAATTTGGTTTTGCTGAGGTGGACAAAAGAAGCAGCATTATCTCCAATTTTCAAAATTGATGATGTTATTGTTCAGCAATGTGCACAGATTGATGCATGTAAGGTGTTAAGAAGTGAAATTCTTAGAAATGTCCATAAATGTTTTGGATTGATTGATCAAGATGAAGAGAATTTGAAGAAATTTAATGATTCAATAGAGGCATATATTGAGTCGTTGAATGAAGTGGCTATTGAAAGTAGCCAGACACTTGATAAACAGAAATTAATGGAAGATTTTGTTGGTGTGAAGGTTCCAGATCAGATTGTAGTGGACCCAGTAAAAGCAAGCAACAAAGGCAGTGGAAAGAGACTAAAAGGTGGAAAAGAAAAAGCAATAGAGAAGAAGAAGAAGACAACACAACGATTGTGCAAGGAATGCAACAAATTAGCCTTCCATGACAGCAGAAACTGCAAAAAAATTCAAGCAGAGAAAAAAAAATGGAAGAAATGAATAAAGCTTTTCGAAATACCTCATAGACAATTTTATTTTATATATTTTTACTATTTTGAATAATTAGATTTTGTGAAACATTCTCTTAATGTCAATGTTGACAGATTTATTTTTAATTAGATTTTCTGAACCATATCTATTATTGGTTCACCTGAACCACCAATCTGATGACTATTATCCAAAGGGTAAAAAATTTTCTGAACCATATCTATTATTTGTTCATTATATCTCTGAACCAAACTTAGTTATCTCTCGTAACATGTCTCAGAACCACACTCATTATATCTCTGAACCACACTCATTATATCTCTGAACCACACTCAATCTCTATCTGAACTATCCTAAGTTATCTATCTAAACCACTCTCATTATATATCTGAACCAAACTCAGTTATCTCTCTGAACCAAAATCAGTTATCTCTCTGAACCACACTCAGTTATCTCTCCGAACCACACTCATTCTCTCTCTGAACCACACTCAGGTATCTCTCTCATTCTCCTATCTGAACCATCCTCAGTTATCTATCTGAACCACACTCATTATATCTCTGAATCACAATCAATCTCTTTCTGAACCATCCTAAGTTATCTCTCTGAACCACACTCAGTTATCTCTATGAACCACCCTCAGTTATCTCTCTGAACAAATCTCAGAATCACACTCATTATCCCTCTGAATCACACGTATTATATCTCTGAACCACACTCATTCTCTCTCTGAACCACACTCATACTCCCCTATCTGAACCATTCTCAGTTATCTATCTGAACCACACTCATTATATCTCTGAACCACAATCAGTTATCACTATGAACCACACTCAGTTATCTCTCTGAACCAAACTCACACACATTTTGTCAAAGACCATTATATTTAACTATCTTACAGAGGGTCATAAGTATCTTCAGCAACATAGTTTATTAATTCAAACCCAAAACATGAATTTAATAGATAGGGAGTGACAACTTGACTCCTCAAAAGCATTTTTGTTTCTTGCCTTTCCCCAACTTCAACAACCGCTCCCTTCTTTCTCATTATCTTCTTCTTTAATCTCTCTTAATTTTGCTGAACCATTATCTCATAATTGACGCTTAATAACCAGTTTACTTCCTCTCGTAATTGATGCTGAACCTATTTAAACTACATTTTCTGAACCATATCAATTATCAGAGATAACTGAGTGTGGTTCAGAAAGATAACTTGTAGTGGTTCAGCATATAACCTTGTATTGGTTGACAGAACCACTATCTCCTAATTTTGCTGAACCTCTCTTTTGTATTTGGTTCAGAGAGAAACATTATTGATGTTGAACCAATTTCTCCTAAATTTTGCAGGTATATAAAATGTGTTGCAATTAAAATATAATAATAATTCAAACTGAATAATTAAATAAAAGTTAATAGTCTTATACAGACATTTTTTTATAGAAAAATTAATAATTCAAACTGAATAATTAAAGAAAATATAATGTTATACAGACTGAATAACTAGAAATTAAAAAGAGGTCTTTCTTCTTCTTCTTCTTCTCCTACATACTGCTGCGCTATATCCCCAAGAAGTCACGAATCTTCTGCCTTCTTTTGTCTTCTTCATGGAAGACATCCCTGATGCAGTTGATTATGTTGTCTTGTACCTCTTCCAGTTCTTGCTCTAGTTGTTCTTTTTTTCTTCCAACTACATACATTTTTAAATTTAAAAGTTAAATATTTTATTTAGATTAAAAACATATTCTGTAGAATATCTATAAATTACCGTCTGTAGAAGTTGTTGATCATCTTCTCTAGTTGCCTCTGAGATCTTGTATGCATTTGCATTTAACTGCCTTGTGATTGTAGAGGAGTATTCTTGATGGAACTCAGCGGCTTCCATCAGATCCCCCCTAATCCTTGCTGTGTTCGTTTCACAAGCCTCTTCTAAAAGAGGGATGTGATAACCTCGGTATAGGATCTCGTCCAGATCCCCATTCAACTTGTAGTAATCTTGGCAGAACTGCACTGGGTTGATTAAAGCCATTGTTTTTTGTGGGTGGAGGGAGATTTGTTTGTTACGGGGGCAAAGGATGATTTTTGATGGATAAGAGAGGAGGAAGGGTATTCTTCTTTTATAGGCAGTTGCCCCTTTCCAACTTCCTTTTTTTTTTCTGTATTTCAAAGAGCGGTTTTCCAATGCACTTTAACATCTTCAACTTCCTTTAACTGTAATACTTATTTATCAGTGGCGTCTCTTTATGTCTCTGAACCTGACACAGTTATCTATCTGAACCACAGTAATTATCTCTCTGAACCACAATAAGTCATCTCTTTGGGAAGTTGAAAAGTTACATACTAATATTAAATACTGTAGTTTCCTATAAAAGATGGTATTTCATATATAAAAGTGTAGTAAATAAATAATAAAGAAAAATTGAAAAGTTACATACTAATATTAAATACTGTAATATTAATATTAAATATTAAATCCCAATAACAGTTAATAAATAATATTTAATATTATTTATTAACTGTAATTGAATCATTGACACAATATTATGCTGAACCACACGCAATTACAAAAGGAACCAAAATCAGCCATATATCTGAACCACTTTCACTTATCACTCTGAACCACACTTAGTTATCACTCAACTTCCTTCAACTGTAATAATTACTTTAACCTCTTCAACTTCCTTTAACTGTAATATTTATTTATCAGTGGCGCCTCTTCAACTTCCTTCAACTGTAATAATTACTTTAACTTATTTATGTCTCTGAACCTAACACAGTTATCTATCTGAACCACACTAATTATCTGTCTGAACCACAATAAGTCACCTCTTTGGGAAGTTGAAAAGTTACATACTAATATTAAATACTGTAGTTTCCTATAAAAGATGGTATTTCCTATATAAAAGTGTAGTTAATAAATAATAAAGAAAAGTTGAAAAGTTACATACTAATATTAAATACTGTAATATTAATATTAAATATTAAATCCCAATTACAGTTAATAAATAATACTCCCTCCGTTCGGAAATAAATGATGTTTGACTTTTCTGCACGTAGTTTTAAAAGCTAAAAACTATATAAAATCTTATTTATTTTAATTAATTTTTTTCACAATTTAATACTTATTATTAATAGATATTAAACTATGAAAAAAAATAATCAAAAAAAATAAGATTTTATATAGTTTTTAACTCCTAAAACTACGTGCACAAAAGTCAAACATCATTTATTTCCGAACGGAGGGAGTATTAAATATTATGCTGAACCACACGCAATTATTTATCTGAACCAAAATCAGCCATATATCTGAACCCCTTTCAGTTATCACTCTGAACCACACTTATTTATCACTCTGAACCACACATAATTAAATGTTCATATTATTTGGAATCTTAAACACTTACCTATCTGAAACACACTCATTTCCTCTGAACCCACATTTACTTATCCCTTCAAATTTATCTATCTGAACCACACTCAGTTATATCTCTGAACCACATTCAGTTATCTCTCTTAACCAATGATTCTCTTTGAGAGGGATTGAATCATTGACCCCACTACTATGCTGAACCTCACACAGTTATCTATCTGAACCACACTAATTATCTCTCTCAACCACACTAAATCAGCTCTCTGAACCACACTCAGGTATCTCTCTCTGAACCACAATCTGTTATAAGAACTACACAATCCCATAATACCAAATATATGAATATAAGACCAGATATTATACATTTGCTAATAACAAAAACAAAAATTCCATTGATATTATACTTTTGCTTAAACCAAGTCCACCCAAATAGGGGATGCAAATTTTCTTACACCAAAAAGTTAAAATACATTGTCTTTTCTAACATGACAATACTGAACAAAATGTAAGTTTACAGGGTTGATCGACAAAGAGAACAAACGCCTTCAACCATAAGCCAAGTACGGAGACATTCTGGGTGGAAGAAATGTGAGCATGGCATTCCAAGGACGGGGGCCGACGGCATCATCGGGTCAAGACATATTGAACACGCCTCTCCATCGAGATCAAGATGATATGTCTCTTGTAGGGCTTCAATAGCTTCTGTAGTGGCTGAATGATGTTGTACAAAATCAACGTTATCGACCTCTATGTCAGAGTCGGAACTCGATTCGGACGAATCCTCGGAATTGTAGTACAAATTCAACGTGATGTTAAGTCATAGACCATATTCTACAAAATCAGCGTCTTGCCGAAACCAAGAACTTGTAGATTCCATTAAAAGCCCATTTGCTACCTGAGTTCGGATAACACTCGGGATCCCTGCGTCCGCTAAAATTTGATTGCAGCGTTCTTCGTTCAATGGCATACCGTTCCACCCGACAACGTGATGAAATATCTCAGGAATGCTCACGGAATGGGTTGACACCAAAATTTGACCGCCGCCATAAAAAGACGACTCAGTTCCTATGAGTTCAACTATAAACTCGCCCACAGTCTGATGATACCCATTTACAGAAAAAATTTGATAAGCCATTGAAAAAGAGAAGCCCTACAAATATAAAGACAACAACCAAACATTTACAGAGACACACAAATCAAACATTTAGAGAGATAATATGAAGAGAAACAACAATCAATACATTTACAGAGGTAGAAATATAATCAAACACTAATCGGTACCTTGTGCTTTTAGATTTTCAAAAGATAAACAGCAAAATGCAGAGAATGGGGATGAGATTTGAGGTAGATGAAAGGACTAGGGAAGAGAGGCACTTGTTTCGATTTGCAACTTTCTTTCTTTCTTTGTCAAATGATCACAACTGCAGAGAATGGGGAAATGGGAAGATTTATCAGAAAATACAGCACGCAAAATGACAAAAATACCCCTATAACGCCCCCTAGTAAATTTAAATCGCATCCGTTAATTTTTTAAACCGCATCAGTAATTTTTTTATATTTTTTTATTCAAAATTTAAAATCTATAAATTATGCTGAAGCAATATTAGTAAATTATACTAAACCAATATTTCATGAACTCCTGAACCACAAAATTATTTATTCTGAACCAATATCAATAAATTATACTGAACTAATATTTCATAAACTCCTGAAACAAAAAATTATTTATGCTGAACCAATATCAGTAAATTATACTGAACCAATATTTGTTAAACTCCTGAACCACAAAAATATTTGTGCTGAACTAAAATTTCATAAACTTCGAAACAGCCCACTCCCCCTGCCCCAATACATAAAATAAGTTGTAGTGCCGAACCACACTAATTATTCCTCTGAACCACACTCAATCATCTCTCTGAACCTCGTTGAGCTATCTCTCTCTGAACCACTATTGTTATCCCTTTGAACCAATGCTACGTTCACACAAAAATCATTTAATACACACATTTACTTATCCCTTCAAATTTATCTATCTGAACCACACTCAGTTATATCTCTGAACCACATTCAGTTATCCTCTCTGAAACAATGATTCTCTTTGAGAGGGATTGAATCATTAACCCCACTACAATGCTGAACCTCACACGGTTATCTATCTGAACCACACTAATTATCTCTCTGAACCACACTAAGTCAGATCTCTGAACCACACTCAGGTATCTCACTCTGAACCACTATCTGTTATAAGAACTACACAATCCCATGAATTATATAAAATTGTCAAATACAAAAATGAAACTGTTCAGAAATATTATCCATCCTTTACAAATTTACTTTACACATCATCCTATTTTTGTTAATCCTGGGCTAAAATTCTTAATTGTTCCCAAAATATTATCTTTCACTTCATTAATAGAAGACTTCACAATTGCCTGCATGTAAAGCTCCTGGAAATTGATTAATGTTTTGGTAGAATTCTTTGAAAATCCACTATTCCAATCAGGTCCGTTGCTCCCCATAAATGTCTCCATGTGACGCATGCAAAAGACGCCACAATCAACAAAATTGTCTGATGTTGCCCATCTTAAATCCATTAAGTATGGTTTGTAATTCCGAACAAGGTCTGCTTTGGCTTTCAAATTCTTCAAATCCAAATACTTGTTCAGAAAATTAACCTTCAATTAAAAAAAAACAATTAGTATATAGATAAGATAAATTGTTAAATAAAAACCATTTATACAAAAAATAAATATACTTACAGTAACTCTTGGAATATTAGCATATTTGAGATGAAAGTCCACTGTCAGCTTCATGTTATCAATTATAGCTACATCTTTTGTCTTGAAATTGACAGATATAATATAAAAGTGTTGTGATGCTATAATTGGAAACATAATCTGTCAAAAAAAAACAAATATAATTAATATTTCAAGAGTTACTGTAAGTATACTGAACCACACTCAGTTATCTTTTGGATTATCCTTCTGAACCATATTCAGTTATCTCTTTGAACCACTATCGCTTATCTCTCTGCCCCACTATCACTTATCTCTCTGAACCTCAGTCAGTAATCTGTCTGAACCACACTTAGTTATCGCTTTGAACCACTATAACTTATTTCTCTGAACCACTATAATTTATCTGTCTGAACACTCACTTATCTCTCTGAACCACTATCACTTACCTCTCTGACCCCTCACTCAGTAATCTGTCTGAACCACATATAGTTATCGGTCTGAACCAATATAACTTATTTCTCTGAACCACCACAATTTATCTCTATGAACACTATCACTCTCTCTCTGACCCAAATATAAACAAATATAAACATATAAAATGAATTTTAAATAAAACATACCAAATCAATTTCGCTCAAATTTGTAGGACATTTGACTGTAAGAAGTTCATCAAATTTCTCACGAAATACTTTAAATCTCTTTTCAATGTCACCGTTCGTGGGGTACACAATTGAGTTTGTCTGGGAATACATGAAAAACATTTAAATAAAAAACTTAACATAATTTAATACAATCAACAAAATTAATTAAAATCTTAACTTACACTGATATCGCAGGTGGCAAAGAATCTTTTAATAGATCCATATCCGCGATGAGATTCTTCATAATTCAGAATACAACTCCACGAATCAATAATTTGAGCATCAACATACTGATCAAATTGTAGTGACTGCATCGTAACCCGGGGGATTATGATGTTTTTGTAGCTGAAAAAAGTTTCCCTGAACCACAAAACAAATAATATTGCTGAAAAACAAACATTTATGTTTCTGAACATAGACTAAAATATTACTACTGAACCACACAGATATTTATAGCTGAAGCACACTAAAAAATTACTGAAACAAATAATATGTTTTCTATATATGCTGAACCAAATATATATCTTTCCTGAATCTATTATATTTAAAATCATGAACAACTTACAATGCATCCTCTTCCACTTCTGACACATATTTGTATAGCTTTATAGCAAAAGCACACTTCCTCTGGGGAGCAGGATTAACAAATCTATCATAAAATGGGCTCCTCATTTCTTTTGATGGCCCAATATCCATCGATGGTTGAACCCTTTTTTCAACATTGGCTTTTGTTTTATTGTCGTCCTGCAGTATAAATTTATCAAAATATAATAAAGAAAATATAAACATAGTTAAATATAAAATAAAAAAAACTTCATTCACCCCTTATAAAATGAAGAGAAAAAAATATTGGCCTTTCTACAAACCTTTGGCAATGGGATTTTCAAAATTGTTTTCTTCTTCTGTGCACCATCATCTGAAGAAACCACCTGTAAAATGAAGAGAAAAAAAATAGAAAAATTATTTTGAAATACAATACAAATAAATATAATTAAAGAAACATATTAAAATAAAAATATTTAAAAATTACCTTTGAAATATCAGTTTCTATTGGTTCAATCACTTGGGGGGCCGCCTCTGCTGGTGCTTTTTCAGAACCCCGATAAATTATTAATACATGTTAAAAAAATTTATATAACAAATATAAAGATTTAAATTAAACATTGCTAAATGACTTACATTCTTCTTTAATGATTGAACTGCAGCAGCATCAGCTAACCCCTGAAGAGGATTTTTAAGAACATTAGTCTCAGCAACCACTGGTTGATCCTCTGTAGGAGACTGAAAAACAGCAGGGATGTCGTCTTCAGGGATCTTTGGAAATGTTTTTTCAACAGTCTTAAACACTTCTGCAATTGTTGGAGTATTCCCAGGAGGTGTGAGCCCAAGATTCCACAATGGATCAGAAAGCTGAATTTTGTCCATCTCTTCTTTCTTGGCAATAGCAATGTCAACAATCTGCATAAGCCTATCAATTTCAGGATTGTCTGCAAACTCATCTGGTGTTAAATTAATTTCAGGAGAGCTTGAAGGTTGTTCACAAACAATCCGCTTTGCAGCATGATTCAAATAACTAATCTCCACATCTTCATTTTTTCGAGAAACAGATTCAGCTGTCAATTCTACAATATTTGAAATTGTTTTAACCAGTAAACACATCTCAGACTTGTATCTCTCTTTAAACCCCTGCAAAAAGAAGTAAAAATTTTATTATATACTTAAATAATATTATAATTATAACTCAATTTTGTAAATAAATTTTAAAACAAAACTTACATCTTTATTAGGACCTTCAATTAACTGAGCATGGTCCTTCAAAACTTCCTCACATACAACCTCTACATGATCCGTTGTATTGTCGTCATTGACAGCTTCTTTATCTTCAGATAAATATTGAGAAATGATATAAAAAATTTGTAATATTAATGCTGAACCACATACTAATATCAATGCTGAACCACTACCACTTCGTAATTATTCCTAATTTGAAGTACTTTAATTTCATATGCTGAACTAATGAACAACTACAAGCAATTTATGCTGAACAATTACTAGCAGTTTATGCTGAACCACATAAATTATTTATAATGACCTAGTTTTCTTTGTATATTTCTCAACAGTTATGAACACCACATTCATTATTCTCTCTGAACCACACTAACTATCCCCCTGAACCACACTCAGTTATCTCTCTGAACCACATTCTTTATATCTCTGAACAACACATATTATTCCTCTGAAACACACTCATTATTACTCTGAACCACACTCAATATTTATCTGAACCACATTCATTATTTATCTGAACATCACTAATTATTTATAATGAAACACATACTATGTAATTAAAATAAAATTCATTTAACCATACTTTTTCTGGTGGGCCTTCAATTAATCCACATATTACTGGACCTCCAATATTTTGCTCTTCAAATGTAGAGACTTGATGTGGAACTGAAACAAACTCTAGTCTTGGCAATACACGACCAGATCCAAATCCATTGCCTCTCATTTCATCTCCTTCCCTTGCCTTAATTGAAGCAATTGTCCAATTAACAAAGGTGGGCACTGATCTTGGTTTCTCTTGCCTTTGTAATCGAACACGATCAAGATAAAAGAATTGTGATAACAAAAAAAATATAATAGAAATTTGTAAGATATTAAAAAAAATATAATAGAAAATATCAATAAAAAAACAAAATGCTCAATATTTATCACACTTACCAATAAGAATGGAACTGAACCAGTGAAGATAGAATTTTTGTTACGTGCCCATGATTTTTTTTGTTTCAACAAGACGATCGAGCAAAAACCCACACCAATTAAAGGTTTTAATGTTTTTTACATTTTCAGCTACATAAAAATAATTAAAATTGACAGTGCCATTTGTGTTGCTTTCAATCAACGTAGAAATTACAAGAATAGTGAAACAAGTCTTGAAAAATTGTCCACCATCTTTATCAGCCAACATCTCCCGCACCACATCAGCTGCGTGGATCCTCTTGTTCCCAGAAACCACAGATTTCTTCCACAAACATAATGATGCATCATTCCTTGTGTTATATGAAGGATCAACAAGTACTGGAATTGACCCCATTGGCAACCCCAAAGCAATTGCAACATCAACATCTTCGATGAAAATTGTATCTCCAGTAGCTGTAATGAGTGCAACCCTATCTGCATCAAAGTTACCCACCACCCAAAATGACAAAAACAGTGGGAGATGTTTCATTTCTAACTTGAGCAGAGAACTGAACCCAAGCTCTTCAATGCTTTTTAATTGAGAATCATTTAAAGATTTAAATGATTAAACCAAAGAATAAGCGTGTGTGCGTGATTCCAGCTTAAAGTATGTAACATTTCCTTTAGCAGTTACAATAGTTTTTGTCCTAAGTTTCACATCTTGCTCTCCCTTCACCACAACCGCTTCATCACTGTCAGACTCTGATTCTTTAACAATTTTCCTCTTCTTTTGCCTTTCCTTCTTCAAATCTTGATTATTCCCAGGTTTACGTTTGAATTTGTCCATAACAACTGCCAATGGGGTTTCATCTACAAACACCAAAATTAATAAAAAATATCAATAATATCCATGTACAACTTTCTTTTAATACACGATAGCAGTCCCAGTTACCGTAAAATTTATGAACCAGAACAATAAGATATTTAAACAACGAAAATCAAGTATAATTACCATCAAGTAGCCGAAGTTCCATTTTAATAAACTGCGTTGAACTGTAAGAAAAAAAAAAGAAAAAAACAGTAAATAAACGAAGAAACAACAACTAACTATAGAAGAAAATCAAAAAATTACTCTCATTCAAGCTTACCTTTTCACGAGAGAGGAGTATTTGAGATTGGAGACCGAATCGACTCTTCAGAGATTTGGAGTAGGGTTTAAAACGAAAAGGGGGAAATGAAATTTCAAAATGATCACAACTGCAGATAATGGGGAAATGGGAAGTTATATCAGAAAATACAGCACGCAAAATGACAAAAATACCCCCTGCCGAAGGAAATTTAAAGCATGGTTCGGTGGTCCCCCCCACCCCAGTTTCTTTTAAACCCTGTCCGAATTAATTATGATGAACCAATATTAATTATGCTGAACCAGTATCTGTGAATTATAGTGAACCAATATCTGTGAATTATATTGAACCAATTATCCTTTCTCAACCGCTATTTAATAATTCCCTGAAACACACTCAGATATGAACTCTGAACCACACTCATTCTCTATCTGAACCATCCTCAGTTATCTCTCCGAACCACACTCACTTATCTCTCTGAACCACACTCTCTATCTGAACCATCCTGAGTTATTTCTCTGAACCACACTCACTTATCTCTCTGAACCACACTCACTTATCTCTCTAAACCACCCTCAGTTTTCTCTATGAACCACACTCAGTTATCTCTCTGAACCACACTCACTTATCTCTCTGAACCACACTCATTATATCACTGAATCACAATCAAACTCTTTCTGAACCATCCTCAGTTATCTATCTGAACCACTCACTAATATTTTGATCAATCAGACTCATTATCTCTCTGATCATCTCTCTAAACACACATTCATTATATCTCTGAACCAATATTTAATAATCTCCTGAAACACACATGCAGTATCCTCATAACAAAACAAGAACACACATATGATAAACGTTACTCAGTATGTAATAACCAGTCATTCAACAGAAAATGAAAATGTTCAATCAGAAAATCATTTCACCCCAAACTACATAATACTTCAAATCCAAAATGCAAAATCCTACAACCTCCCTTGATAACATCTCAATTACCATCGACATATATCCTAACATTTTCCTTTACAGAATCCTTCACTTCATTGATAGATGAACATATAATTGCATTCATATAAGCCCTCCGAAGATCCTTAAGGGTGCTAGGACAATAGTTTGACAAGCCACACTGCCACCATTTTGCCTCTGTGAAAGTCTCCAAATGACGCATGCAATACACCCCGTAAACCACAAAATTATCAGTTGTTGCCCACCTTAAACCAAGACTGTACACTTTGCAGTTGCGAATAAGATCTGCCTTGTTGGAGAGATTCATCTGATCTAAGTAGTGACTCATCAAATTGACCTTCAATTAAAAAAAATAACAATATCTTAAAAATAAAATAAAATAAAAATCATATAAAAATTAGAAACTTACAGCATCCGTTGGAATATCAGAATATCTTGAGTCAAAGTCAACTAACAGCTTCATGTTATCAATGATAAAAACTTCTTTTCCAATAAAATTGAAGCATATAATATAAAAATAAGCATTATGAAGAACAGGCAACATAATCTGCACAAGGAAACACACAAAAATTTTAAAATAATAAATGCAAATGATAAAACACAAAATTAATTGATATTTATTAAGAAAAACTTACAAAGTTAACTCGAGCCAAATTTGGAAACCCTGAGACCGTAAGAACCTGATCAAACTTAGTACGAAAGATGTTAAATCGGCTTTCAAAACTCACACCCACCATTCCAACAACCGACCCAACCTGAAAAACATAAAACAAACTCACATAATATAATGAGAAATATAAAATTAAAGTACTCAATAATATAATGTAAATACAATAACTTACACTGACATCGCAGGTTGCAATAAATCTCTTATACCCGAAAAATTCCTCTTGACAGTTAAGAAATTTAACAAAAGCATCAATCACTTGTGCATCAACATATTGGCCACAAAGCAATGATTGAAAAACCATGCGTGGAACATTTTGTTCTTTAAATTTGAAAAGAACTTGCTTGTTAAAACAACAGCATTACAACCAAATTTGATAAGAAAGAACAAATATAATGAAAAGTCTAACACAATTATCTTTCTCATTATCTCACTGAACCACACTCATTATATCTCTGAACCACAATCAAATCTCTCTCTGAACCATCCTTAGTTATCTCTCTGAACCACACTCAGTTATCTCTATCAACCACCCTCAGTTATCTCTCTGAACATATATCAGAACCACACTCGTTCTCCTCTCTGAACCACACTCAGATACCTGTCTCATTATCTATCTGAACCACACTCATTATATCTTTGAACCACACTCATTCTCTATCTGAACTATCCTAAGTTATCTATCTGAACCACACTCATTATATCTTTGAACCAAACTCAGTTATCTCTCTGAACCAAACTCAGTTATCTCTCTGAACATGTCTCAGAACCACACTCATTATATCTCTGAACCACACTCATTATATCTCTGAACCATACTCATTCTCTATCTGAACTATCCTAAGTTATCTATCTGAACCACTCTCATTATATATCTGATCCAAACTCAGTTATCCCTCTGAACCAAACTCAATTATCTCTCTGACCCACACTCAGTTATCTCTCTGAACCACACTCATTCTCTCTCTGAACCACACTCAGGTATCTCTCTCATTCTCCTATCTGAACCATCCTCAGTTATCTATCTGAACCACACTCATTATATCTCCGAATCACAATCAATCTCTTTCTGAACCATCCTCAGTTATCTCTCTGAACCACACTCAGGTATCTCTCTCATTCTTCTATCTAAACCATCCTCAGTTATCTATCTGAACCACACTCATTATATCTCTGAATCACAATCAATCTCTTTCTGAACCATCCTCAGTTATCTCTCTGAACCACACTCAGTTATCTCTCTGAACCACCCTCAGTTATCTCTCTGAACAAATCTCAGAATCACACTCATTATCCCTATGAATCACAGTTATTATATCTCTGAACCACACTCATTCTCTCTCTGAACCACACTCATACTCTCCTATCTAAACCATCCTAAGTTATCTATCTGAACCACACTCATTATATCTCTGAACCACAATCAGTTATCACTATGAACCCCACTCAGTTATCTCTCTGAACCAAACTCAAACACATTTTGTCAAAGACCATTATATTTAACTAATATAATAAGAAAAAAACTTACAGAGGGTCATAAGTATCTTCAGCAACATAGTTGATTAATTCAAACCCAAAATCTGAATTTAATAGATAGGGAGTGACAACTTGACTCCTCAAAGGCATTTTTGTTTCTTGCCTTTCCCCAACTTCAACAACTGCTCCCTTCTTTCTCATTATCTTCTTCTTTTCCTTTTCATTTTAATTTTCCTCTTCACCTCTGCCATTGTTGTTTCATCTACATAGAAAAAGAATGATAATAATAAACTGTAAAACCTTTTTTTTACAAAATAAAACATAAAAAAGAAGAAGATTTATGCCCACCGTCGAAGATGATGTTTTCCATTACAATGCACCGATGATGGAGAAGTTAAGTTTGGAAAGAGAAAAGACAGAAACGGTAGGTTTTAAATATAGAATAGAGAGAAGATATCGATAATGGAGAAGTTAAGTTTGGAAAGAGAATATATCGACAAGACGCGAACAGATTAGCCAAAAAAAGGGAGAAGATATCGAAAAGACGTAAACTGATATATCCTCCACACGAAAAAGACAAAAATACCCCTAATTTTTTACACGCGCCCCACGCGCCCGTCCCCTTTTACAACGAAACAAAAAATAGTATTTTAATCCGTGTCAGCCAATGAGAAACCTTCTTTCCTTCTCACCGGAACTCAATTATATATATATATATATATATATATATATATATATATATATATATATATATATATATATATATATATACTGTATAGAATGGGCAGATCTGCATTAGTAAATGGATCATGAACTTGGGGATACACGGTTCGGATTCCATGGAGTTCAAGTGTCGAACTATTACCTAACAGTTAATTGAATGGTTCAGATTTTTTGAATTCTATGAGCGGAGTTATTTGTCAACTTCATCGGATCTCATTATATGCGTACATGTACTTGGTAAAATAAATCATCCTTTTATTTTTTTGGTTTGTTGTTATAAACCATTCTTATTCATGAACATCATGCCATAATGGAATGTGGACCTATTTTGGAAAATTGCAGTAACTCAAACCTTTTAGAGGATAGTGTAAAAACCTGGTTCTAGGTATCGAATAAGATCAATCAAGTCCTATATCAGTTGTTAATCGTCCCAGACTTGGTTCTAGAATGAACCGAATCTCGATCAGACAGAAAACGAAATGGACACACAGTTTATTTACGAGGTTCGGGAAAGTTCCCTACGTCCCCGGCTCAAGAGAGCGTTTCACTGTGCTCTAAGGCAAATCCGAAATCATACAAACGATCCTAGGAGGGCAAACTAAACAAGAAGCAATACAAGTCTCAAGAACGAACATCTAATCAAACTTACAAATCTATAGAAGAAGGAAATGGACAAGGAAGTGGAGCACTCCCTGATTTCAGGCGTCGCTGCGGACTCGTCGAAGCCAAAGCTGAGTCCCCGTCCGCTGCCCTTGCTGTCCTTCATATCCGGTTTGATTGTAGATGGAGGCCAAGATCTATAGATCTTCCTCTCATCCGTTCTTCAACTCTCCATCTTGTTCAGGCCTCGCTTCCGTCTTCGATCTTTACGGATATGAGTTGCTGTGCTTGTCTTCTTCTCGTAACTTCACTCAAGAAAGGTCCCGGAGATCGCTCGCCCTCGAGCTCTCTCGCTGTCGCTGGATCTCCCTCATCTCTCCAGTACTCAAGCACTTCAGGATAGCGCCGCTCTCTTCTTCTCTCGACTTTTCTCTCACCGGAGAGCCCTCCGCCTTGTCATCACCGGAACAGCCATGGGAGAAGCTCCCAAGCTCTCTTGGCGGCGTTGGGCTCTCACTGAAGCCGTAACCCTCGCTCTCTCTTGATGTTGCTGCCTGATACAGTGCCGTTTCGTTGTCTGCTGAACACAGGAAGAGAGCTTTTAAAGCTCTTCTAATTTCCAAAATGCAGCGTTGAGGAGGCCTTTTTGAAGCTGCATCAGCTTAGGCTTGAAGTTGTCGATGTTGAGATGAAGTGAAATGGGCTTATGTTGTTGGGCCTTGCTGATTGTTGAAGCTTCTAGTAACAAGCCCTAAGACACATCATAATTTCCTAATGGTAAAACACATTACAGAAATTACATGAAGACTTGGGAAAACTAGAATTATAAACTCTACAGATAGAAAGAACGGATTGGAGTATTCATCAATTTAATTCTTAGGATTTGATCATTTTTTAGTTCTGATCTTGTTTATCATGTTGGTCTGCTTGGAGGCTAGTGTAATGCTTCATTCAGGAAATGCATTTTTTTTACAGCATGTATATGTTTTTTAACTGCAGGTGTTGTTGGGTGATGTGCGCGTGTTTGTGCTAAGTATTTTCTCAAGCGACATATATCATCAGATTTTAGGCACCATGGGGGGAAGTCCTGGTCACTGCAGGTTGGAAGCCCTTGAATCCTATGCTTTGTTTCGAGAGGGTCTAAACTATTTAGAATGCTGTTTTTATAACTTCATCTTCTATCTGCGGTATGATATGCAGCAACTCCGGCAGAAGGCATAATGATCTGATGAAGCTTTTCACTATAGCTATCCTTGTAATAGTTTTTGGTTTTTCAGTGGGGGTGAACCTTCCAATACGGCGACCAGTCACAGTATATCTCCTTCCGAATCGATGACTATTCTCATGTACATTGGTACTGCTGTTATTTTTTGGCATCATTATGTGTGAAGTACTGTGAAAATTGCAGATAAAACATTTAGCGGACTTTGTTCCTGATCAAAATATGACTGATAAAGGAGGCTCAGCAACAGAACTGAAGCCCAAAGATACACAAAAGGTATGTTTTGGCAGTTGTGCATCTTCCAAAAGTTGGAGCAATGTGTTATGCATTGTCATTGCATAATGTAGTCCTAATTGTAACGATTTGGCAGTTCTTTTCGAATGAAACGATCCATACCTTGTATGTTGAATCTGGTGTGATAAACTGTCTAGCAGAGAGACCACAGTACCGTGTTTTTGCATAATCTATATTTTAGAATGCATGTTCTCTGATCTAACTAGTCTTCTTTGCAATCTGAGGAAAGATTTGGGTCCCGTCGAATCCAAGAGGTGCTGAAACTCTGCCACCAGGCATTGTTGTACAAGAGTCAGACTTTTATCTTCGCAGGATATGGGGTAATCCTAGTGAGGTTTGTAAAACTTGCTTTCCTTCTCCAGTTGTAGATCATATGACATTTCAACCTTTTTGTTTTAATCTCCATTTCTACTCGGCTTCTTGCAGGACCTAACAAGCAAACCCAACTATCTTGTAGCTTTTACAGTTGGTTATCATTAGAAGAGCAATATCGACTTGGCATTGAAAAAGGCATATATCCGTTATCCTTGCCTTTTCTAATTAGTTTGAATCCGTACCGTCAAAGTTATAATATTGGTTTATGTGCTTTCATCATACTATAGTTTTCGGATAACTTCACTATTGTCCTCTTCCACTACGACGGGCGCGTGAATGAATGGGATGAATTCGATTGGTCAAAGAGGGCTATCCATGTCAATGCTCTAAAAAAGACAAAATGGTGATTACCATTTTCTGGTTTCATGTATCTTTTATATCAAAATGTTTATCTTACTGAGACTCTTGTTTTGTTGAAGGTGGTATGCCAAAAGGTTCCTGCATCCCGACATTGTGGCAGCATACGATTACATTTTCCTATGGGATGAGGATTTGGGAGTCGATAATTTCAATGCTGAAGAGTAAGCGGCTTTTAACTCATGCATATATGGCAGATATGCTTCTTGGATTCTATCTAAACATGTTCGTTTTCCTGATTTCTGAATCTAGATACATTAAACTCGTTAAAAAGCATGGACTGGAGATTTCACAGCCTGGCTTGGAGCGAAAGCCTAACATTGAAGTATCATGGCAAATGGCAATTGACAATAAGGAATGTCTCCCAGGAAGTTCACAAGTAAGCTAACACAACAAGCACTAAACACTATTTTTTACGGTTTTCTGATTCATCAAAAATTGATCTGCCTTATCTAATAAATTCTATCAGACAAATCGTCGAGGAGAGGCCTGGCCGGTGCCCCGACCCAACCAAACCACCGTGTGCAGGGTAATGTTCCAAAGCACTTCAATTTCATATCCGAGATATACCTTCTACAGAAAACAATTCAAGCTAGTTTCCTAATTGCAGATTTGTAGAGATCATGACTCCCGTGTTCTCTAGAAATGCTTGGCGCTGCATATGGCATATGGTTCAGGTATGGCTATTCTTGGCACTAGTTGCAGCTTTCCCCAATCCAATCCCTTTTAACAGATGATGGTTTGTTTGCTGAATACAGAATGACTTGGTTCATGGATGGGGCCTTGACTTAGAGCTCGAAAAGTGCACCCAGGTCTGTAAAATCCCGGTATCATACGTATACTCATGCATACTTCCTTATGGTAGATTCTGATCAAGATCATTGGTTCATATAACAGCCTGCACACGAGAAAGTAGGAGTCGTGGATGCTCAGTGGATCGTTCATCAACACGTCCCTTCGCTAGGGGACCAGGTAAAGCATACATCACTGGTTCTTAACATCTTTTCTAGTTAAAAGAGATTTTCTTGCAAATAAGCAACTTTCCTTGTTTTCAGTGCGAAAAAAGAGATGGTCAACCGGCATGGAAAGGGGTAAGCAGCTCTTGTTTTGAAAAAGAAATCAAAATGCCGATGCTTTATAATAAAATTTTGCTCGTTCGTGCGCCTCCATGGATGGCTTTGGTAGGTGAGGGAAAGGTGCGGTAACGAATGGAAGATGTTTAATTAGCGGTTAGCGAATGCCAAAAGGGCTTCAAGAGCATGAGCAGCAATGTAACTTCTTCGAAAGCGCATTAGGGTGGGGGGGGGGGGGGGGGTGTCACGACGGATGATCCAATCCAGGTTCTACACTTATCGACATTGCATAGCTAACATATCATATCCAGTACTCATACACTACGCCTATGTGGATCCGACACGACTACAATACAACCAATAAAAAGATCAAAGGGTCACTTTCAGAGCTCTCTCAACCACAAATTTCTTGATTCTTTGAATGAAATCTCAGAGTTTTCCATCTCACCTTCATCTGCACTCGTCATTTTCCTTTGATTGTTCCCTTTTTGGGGGGATTTAAGGACTCTTTGTAATTGTCAATCTTAGGCTGTGTTTGATGCTAGATGTTGTATTGGAGATTATTTGGGATGTTGATAGATGTTATGGGATGGAGATTGTTTTGGTAGATTAATGAGATTAATGTAGATGGAGATTTTTTTTTATAAAAAATCTCGTTTTGGTGTTTGGTGTATAGAAGATGGTAATAGATGATGTTTACACAAAATGACCATTTTGCCCCTGGAAATTTAAACAAAAGTACCCCTTTCTTTCCCATTTCCGTCGGTGGTCAGCATCTCCATTCCCAATCTTGGATCTGCAGCATCTCCAAGGGCGATTGAAGAAGGTGGAAGCTCCTCCCATTTCCGTAAACAATCACCATCCCGGATAGAAGGTGGCCGCTGTCGACACAGAAGCTACAACACCTGGTGGACGAGCAACCCGCGGCATCCTCCCCTTGAATGCATCTACAGACCCGAGCTAGCACCGTCGACGGGGAGGCACTACAGTAAACTGGTATATGACCCTACCTTCTTCTACCTCCGTATCAACCGTAATGGTCAGTTGGACTCCTTCCTAGGTGACATCCCAAGCCGAATCGATGAGCCATTGAATGTGCAATTAGGTTAGGCGAATTGAACAACTTAGGGTTCGACGGAGAATGGGGGATTGGTTGTGGGTGATGGAGGATACAAGTTTAGCAATTGCAGAATTTAGAGGAATTGGTTGTGGGGGTTGAAGATATTAGGGGAATTGAGCCTGTGATTGTCGAAAATAGGGGATGTGGTTGTGACAGTTAAAGGTTTTAGGCGAATCGAAGCTGTGATTGTCGATATTAGGCGAATTGAAGATCTAGAGTCTGTGTTAGGCCCGTAGCAGTTTCGATTAGAAGTTTAGCAATTTCGATTCCAAGTTTAGGAATGTCGAAATTGGTTGTGTTTTATGAGTTTCTGGCTGTTAGGAAAACAACTAGCAGAGAAAGACACAAAAAATATAACTAAATGTGGGTCAGCTCCCTAACTACTCTCCGTAACATCCAAGGATAGAAAGACACAGAACATATAAAAGGAGAACAAGTAACAGAATTACACAATGACTATAATCTGTACAATAAACAACACCTATATTCTTGAAAAGCTTATCAATGGGGTTACCCCTTTGTTGTTCCTTGTGTTCATTCATTGCGATTGCATCCCACTGTTTCAGTGCTTTTTGTTATGGCTTAAAAGCCGGGTGATTCGAGTGGTGTTGTGGGCCTCGTCAAGTGTACATGCTAGGGGTTGCCGTATTTGTTCTTGTTCTTTGTGTTTGTTGTTTGTCGTTATATGTTTCAATTGTGGGGTCCCGACGATATCATTTTGGCTGTCATCCAGTATCTATGGCTTCGACTAGCAAACCACCATTGAATGAGAAGCCTAAAAAGGATAAGGCCAATAAAGAAAAATCATTGATATGGACGCCGACTATGTTGAAGCTATTCTTGGACCTCCTAATCGTGTATCAGCGTAAATACGGCAGAGATCAGGGGTTCAGCTGGGTGTTGTTAACAACTCAATTTGAGGAAATGACTGGTCAGAAGTGTGGCCCCAACATGCTGAAGAAAAAGTACGCGGGAATGAAGGAGAAATGGAAGGATTGGAAAGATTTGAAGCACGGAGAGACCGGCTTGGGTTGGGACTACGAACAAGGGTGCATCAACGCAACCGATGAATGGTGGGAGAGAAAATGTCAGGTAAGTTATGTGCTTTCGTGGTATTTTGGGTCTGACCATATATGTTGTGACACGAAGGTTGTGTGCTTAAGATTGTCGTATGACATAAATAAATTCTATATTCATGTTATAGGAGAAGGAAGATTTTCAGAAACTGAGGAAGAAGGGTGTGCCTCCCGACATCGAAGACGCATGGGATCAGATTTTCGGAGGGACGGTGGCGATGGGCCAACATTGCGTGGCTCCGTCAATGGATCCGTCTGACACACCTATTCCGCTGTCGAATGTCTGCGATGATGGGTGTCCCACCAACCAGCCTCACCGCTCTGAATTCGACCTCGGGGGGGACGATGAAAACATTGACGGCTTCGACTTGTCCCGCTTTCCGGACATGGTTCGTGGGAGCACCCAAGGTGTCCCTGTGCCCCCTGTGCCACCACCCCCCATAGCCACTCCTGGATATAGCACCTTACCAGTGAGGTCCGGAAAGCGAGCGTCTGGGTCATCGGGTTCTCAATCAGTCAAGCGACGGAGTGCTAGACAGTCGTTTGGGTCGGCGTTGTACCAAAGGCATATGGAGGTCGTGTAGGAAACTAGTGAAAAGTTGCTCGCATATGTGACTGCGGAGGACGAGGTTTCTAAGACTTCAGTTGATCGTGAGTCAGAGGTTATGGAGGTGCTTGACGAGCTGGTCGCTGATGGACTGCTTGAAGATGAGAGCCCGTTGTTGTGCTTCGCAATGGAAGCATTGATCAACCCTGAACGGGCAAGGATGTTCCTCGCCTGCAAGCGTAGCAACAAGGTGTGAGTGACGTGGCTGAAGTATCATTTCCGAAAGAGCGGAGGGGACATCTAGAGACCGACGACGAGGACAGTTGAGTCATTGCGTAAGACCGTACACCAGCAGAGTAACAAACTTCATTCAAGTTTTCCACAGTTCGAACCAGGACCTTTAACAACTAGCTACCGGAAGGAACCCGTTTTTCTTTGCAATGACCTTGTTTGACTATATATGTTTGTCTTGAAGTTGTGCTTGTGGTTGTGTCTATTTTCGATTGTTGTGGATAATGTGTTTTCATTATGGATGAATGTCTGTTTTATTACATTTTAGTGTGTGTATTTTCGATTGCAGATTGTAAATGTGTTTTATTTTAGATGTCTGTATACATGATTTCATATGTGTGTGTCTTCTCATCGGTATGGCACTCATCTGTCACCCCTTGTAGCTACTAGCGCATGGATGCAGAAACCTCTGCTGCTAGGCATGGGCGTCGGCGTCAGCATCGGCGACGCCACAAGAATGCGCTGCTCATGCAGCTAATTGTGCATCTAGCTGCAGTTGAGAAGATGACTCACTACTACAAGCATGTGCACAAGGTGCCGTGCTACATTTCGGAGTACATGGGTGATCGGTGGATTAAAGACATCCTAGCCCACGAAACAGACCTCCGGGCGGTGCAAGTTTTCTGTATGCCGAAGCATGTGTTCACAAACCTCTGCTCCATTCTCCACCACCGGTACAGGTTGCGGGGCACTTTCAACATGTCAGTGATGGAGAAGGTTGTGATCTTCGTGAACACCATGGCATGGGGTGCGTCGCTACGTGACTCGTGCGAGCGTTTTCAGCGATCGACATCGACGATTAGCGAAGCCATAACCGACGTCTTGGACGCGCTCGTTGGGAGAAACAACGGATGGGATGGACTTGCTCGCGACGTCCTCAGGCTCGTGGACCCTAACTTCACCGAGATTCCGAAGCAGATCACGGAAGACAGTCGCTATAGTCGATATTTCAAGGTACGATCTTTGGCTCCCAATTGTGGATGCCTTCAACTGACGCTATAGGGGTGCATCGGTGCGCTGGATGGGATGCACATCGAAGCTTGAATACCCCATGAGGAGCAGTTGCCTTACAGGGGCCGCAAGGGGATCACTACGTTCAATGTCCTAGCAGTGTGTGACTTCGACCTCAATTTCACCTTCATATCGGCCGGTTGGGAGGGAAGCGTGCATGACGCTCGTGTTCTTGATCATGCACTCAATACCCCGAGCATGCATTTCCCCCACCCTCCCCCTGGTCGTTACTACCTGTGCGACAAGGGATACCCAGAGAGAGAGGGCTACATGATCCCATACGAGGAAATACCATCGAGCAGCCTTCGTGCAAGAACCGGCTGACAACGAGAAGGAGGCCTTCAACCAATGACATTCGTCTTTGCGGGGGTCCGTCGAAAGGTCCTTCGGGATCTTCAAGAGTATGTGGAAGATTACGAAACCGATGCATAAGTATCCGGTGGACCAGCAAGTCAACATTATTATCGTATGCTTTGAGCACTACATAACTTCATTAGACGATCTGTCGGGGAACTTGATTTGCCTTTAGACGACTCCAATTCTGGCCCCTACATGGAGCCTGCTGACCCAGAGAATGTTATGGCCGACGACGATGAAGACGAGGATGACGAGGAGGTCGCTTCATCATCCAGCGATGACGAGGAGGTACAACTGAAAGGAATGCAACGACTTCGTGACGAGATAGCGAGGCAAATATGGAATGACAGGCGAGCCAGGCGATAGTGGCTATTTTTTTTGTACATCGGGGGTGTATGTTGTTGATAGTATCTAGTTTATGATCATGTGCATTTTGTTTTTGGTGTATGTTGGGGGTATATGTGTGGTAGTAGATACTGTATTATCCTGGGTAGTTGGTCATAAACGACCCCCGATCGTCGGGTGGCTATGTATGGGAGTAGATACTATAAGATCGTAGGGGGTGTCTGTAGTTGATAGTGTCTACTGTCTAATCAAGTGTTTTCTTGTTAATCAGCTGTCATCCTAACATGGTCGTAAAGTTCGATATCCGTAACATGCACGCAGCAACTTCATTCACTATACGAACATAGATTCATTGCGAATAAGGCATATGATTACATAGATGCCTGTCAAATACAACTACGATTGTCAACAGAGGCATATGTTAGCCTACAAGTTGTCGTTAACGGTGTATGCAGCCATATGCTACAAAACAGGCTGCACACACCGGGGCGGAATACCTGCCTCGCCCCATTGTAGTTCCCCTACGGACATCCAAAAACCTGCTTGTTAGGGGACTGCATACACAAGTGACAAAGCTGTCTAAACATCCAACCATACATACATACAGGGGTTCCCGCTCCAATGTCTACACACGTACCCCTTTACACAAAAGCTTGCCTTTCGAAGACAAGGAGGTCTACTTCTTGGCGAGGGCGCCAATGGCAATGACGCTCATCACCAAGAACATCCACTTGTTATGCTCCTCTCTGCTCTTGGTAGCCACCAGGTCCGCCCACACCTTGCACGCATAGGTGGAACAACTCAAGAAACGCGTTCTGCTAGTTCGTTGTTCAGCTCGTTCACCCTTGTCAGCTCCTCTCCATTCCGCTGGGCAATGGCCTCCGCAGCGTACAATCTGGTCGTCAGCTCCATAGCTATATCCTCTAGCTGTTGAATACGAGGGTCCTCCGGCGCCAGCGGAATCTCTTCCAAGGGTGGGCGATTCTCCAAGTCATGTCCTCCATTGTTTGAGCTTGCTTCAGCATAGTCCTGCATCTCCTGCCACAAATAAATGAAGCTACAATTCAATTCCATATATTCAGCTTTGAACATATAAACAAGTTACCAAATGGCACAGCTATAGTAATTACAATTGAAAGTAACAAAAGAAGGTGACATCAAGCTTGGTAGAGAAGGTGAAATCCCCAAAAGTTGCTTGGTAGAGAAGGTGACATCAAGCTTTTGTTGATCTTTTTGATATTGAAATTGAAAGTAACAGAAGAATTGAAGGACACACAAGTACATTACAAACACGTCTCCGTATTTGTGGAATGAATTGAAGTTCCAGCTTACCTGCTCATACCAAGGAGGGATCCTCTCCTCCCCTCCTATCCAAGGGTATTTCTCGGGACATCCGCTTAGCCAGCTTCCAGATGATGAACTCATGATCGTAACTACAATGGCATACAACAACAAGAAGTGAGGACAAGGTTATGAGGACACATAATGAGAATGACATGGTCACCTCCTGTACTGATCAGTTTGACAGAAACATATATCCCCCTATTGTACCCAAATCACAGGTACTCCCTCCTGAAACTCAGACAGCAGTTACACAATGGAATCAAGCATCAGAAGATTCATATTGTACATCACATAATCATGTAATAAATATACTAGCATAAGAACACCAAAAGATTAGTGTATTGTTAATGTTAAGGAGATTAGTGTATTACATTATTATATAATCCCGCTGTTTTACTTTGTAGTATGTTCTACAGATTCATATTGTCAGGCATATATTTCACGGGAAAAGGCATAAGCATCTGAAGATTCATATGGTAGAGCATTGAGATTGACCCCATGGAAAGGGCATAAGCATCACACATTCAATGAAGGCAGACATAACACCACACATCAAACAGAATTACCAATGTAATGCAGAACATCTCCTGTGCCTTAGACATCAAAGGGGTACAAATTTACCCAACAACTAAAGACCATCAAACCACATGGATTGATAACAGAATGTGAACATCATACTGAAACCGGAAACGAGGTGTTCATACCATCATCGACACATCGTACAGAACAACTCAAGTAACACAGATTCAATGACATCATACTCAACCAAAAGGATTCATATCATACTTGACTCAGTCAATGAAGCAACACAGATTTCCATTAAGGTTTTGACGAACAAATAAACTCAAACCGAAAATGGGGGTTTTGTCGAAAGGGGGAAGCTTTCAAATGTCGAAAGGGGAAGCTTTCAAATGGGGTTTCTTTGAATAATCGAGGATGAAGCTTTAAAATGTCGATTCTGTGCTTATCAATGGAGGAATTTGGCTCAGCTTTCGTCGATTCCCGTTCGTGGGGTTGAAGGACCCCCTTTCGGGAACCCTAGGACGACGCCGTAACCTCCTCCTCCACCGATGACGGCAGACGTCCCTCAAGAACCGTCCACATTGAACGTCGATGAGAGAAGAGGAGAGGATTTGCCATAATTGGAGAGGAGAGGATGGAAAGCTTACCTTCAATGTCGACGACGACTTGTTGAGGATGACTGATGAAGCTATGAAATCGGCTACCACAAAAAAAGGGAAAAAGTGGGCTTCATATAGGGGTAATCTCCTCCCATCTCCAAAGATCTCCCCGCTGAAGATGTTTTTTTGGATGATTTTCATCTCCTCCTAGCTCCTCCCACCTCCAGTCGGCATCTCCATCCATCTTCTCCGAAACACTGAGCCAAGGAGATGTTTTTTTTTCCAGCTCCTCCAATCTCCTCCCACCTTTTCTCACTAAAACGATGTGTTTTAGACCTTTGGTGCTCTTTTTATACCCTTAAAAGAAACTGAAACGGTGTCATTTTGATGGGGTCTATTAATCTATGAATGAAACATAACTGTATTTTCTTCCAAAATCAAGAAGCTTCTACCTTGCAAACCCCAACACCCTCTTAAATAATTTTGGGAGGGAAGATAACCGTCAGCAACCAAATGGCGAGATCTGATTGGCCCAAATGACACGTGGCCTAATCACAGCTCACGTTACTCCAATGGTAGTCACTGCCCTACAAGAGCATTACACGTTTCAGTCTCCTCTTAACCATGGTTAAACCCTTAACCATGGTTTACACCTTCTGGCTATTTATTCATGATGAGGAAAGCACAAAAGCACCGGAAAATAGAATAAACAAGAGTTTGAAGAACAAGAAGAGATGGGTCTGTCAAATTTCCCTATTGCAGCAGAAGGGGTGCTCCCAATCATAGTGATGAACACAACTCTCTCCGTTGCAATCCTGAAGAGCCTCCTGAAATCAGTCCTTGAAATCATGGGTGGAGCCATCGCGGTTTGTTCCAGCTTAAACACTCAGGAAGACCCACCGGAAGGCAGTGGCTCAGGGAGGAGGAGGAGGATTTCAATCACCCAATTCAAGTCGCTGTGTGAGGGCCAAGCTTCCGAAATCGTGGTCGCCTTGAAGGGGGTGGAATGCAGCATTTGCCCGAATAGATTTGAAGAGGAAGAGGAAGTGAGTGAGCTATCCTGCAGGCACTTCTTCCACAGGAGATGCTTGGAGAAGTGGTTTGATAACCACCATTCCACTTGCCCTCTTTGCAGGTTTGCCAATTGAACTCGATTAATTAGTTCATATCAAATTCGAATCCCGACTGAATGCCTGGTGTTTGCTGCTGGATCAGTGGAGGATTTTGCTATTGATTGATCCAAGAGTTGGGGTTGTTATTTAGTTGTAGTTCCAACTTAGGTTTTACCCTTCTTCTAGGTACGAATTAATGTCAGTCTTGTTAAATTCAGCTTCAATATATCTTGTATGTTCAATGATGATTTGAGTTGAGAACTCTCAATTCTCATTTGATTTTACATCATAAGATCTTCGTACATTCGCTTTTGAAAGATCGACACTAATTCGTCTTTAACAGCTACTCTCGGAGGAATTTATAATCATGGAATTGACTCGATCATAAGATAGATTGGCACCAGAATATGTTCTTTGATGTTTTTCAAATAGCTTAATTAGTAAAGTTAAATGAGTATTAATTTTGTAATAGGTCTCAAGTTCAAATCCATTATTTTAATTTTTTTCCTCTCGAAATTGACAATGAAGATCCACTACCGAGAACACACTTCTTCACCGCCTTCAGCAGCTCAAACAAAAAAGTGTAAAATGATCATGTCGAGCTCTACATATGATTCAACCAACACCTAAAATAGGTTACTTGGCGGTCATAAAGAAGTAATAGCTTATATTATCCAAGCAATGAGTGTGTTTACATACACGTCAAGTAACTGAGATCTTCCACCAGGAAGTCAATCAAGGTACGGTTATTTAAACTGAAGCGACAACAGTTCTGATAGGAATGCAGCTAGTTCGAAGATTGGGATTACGAAAGATTGTTATAGAGGGAGATAACCAAGAGCTGATGAGAACTCATACTCAAGGAAAAGGCAGCATATGGGAAATTATGCGTCAGGTAGAAGAAATCAAGATTATGGGAGCAGACTTTGAAGCGGTTGAATACAGACACATCTATAGAGAAGCTAACAAAGTTGTAGATTATATAGCCACGAGAGGCATCATTAGCGATAGATCTACAATCCCTTTTAATAGGGATCTTTGTACCATCATCTATCAGGATGATCCCGGAGCGCGTTTACATGTAAGATTGTGTAAGCTTGATATGTTTTATTTACCTTCATAAGACTACAATATATAATACAATGGAAATCTTATCTTTAGACTAAGATATATTGATATCAAGATAAACTTATATCTTAACAACTAACCTATCTATCTAAGTAGATTTAATTCTATCTAACTTAGACTAGGTCTTATCTAATACCCCCTGCAAGCTGAAGGGCACGGAGTGACCAAGAGCTTGGGATGAATTGCTGTGAACGACCGACCAGTGAGTGCCTTGGTAAAGATGTCGGCGACCTGATGACTGGCAGGAATGTGCTTGACCACGAGCTCATTGGAATCAACCTGTTGAAGGACGTAGTGATAATCCAGTTGTATATGTTTTGACTTGGACATGATAGCAGGATTATTTGCGAGGAACGTGGCTGACTGGTTATTGCAGAGAAGCACCGGGGGTCGCTGAATGGGGATGCGAAGCTCATGCAGAAGCTGACAAAGCCAGGCAAGCTCAATAGCAGTGAAGGCGAGGGCATGATATTCAGCTTCAGTGCTGAAGCGAGCGAGTGCTTTCTGCTTGTGACTGGACCAACTGACGAGGTTGCCGCCAAAGTACACTGCGAAGCCATGTCAAGAGTGAAGATCAGTTGGGTTTGTCGCCCAGCCAGCATCCGAGTAAGCCACTAGATCAGACCGAGGAGATGCTGTGAGGGTGAGACCATAATCAAGAGTACCTTTGAGATAGCGGAGGATTCTCTTGACGTGTTGCCAATGAGAGGTCAACGGACGATGCATATGCTGACAGGCTCTATTGACGGCAAAACTGATCTCCGACCGAGTGACAAGGGCATACTGCAAGCTTCCCACAACATGACGATAGGCACTCGGATCGTCATAAGGTAAGTCAGGACCAGTAACTGATTGGTAACGGACGGATCAGCAGGAGATGAAATCGGTTTGGCTTCTAGCATAGTGCAACGATCAAGTAAATCATGTAGGTATTTCTGCTGAGAGAGATGAATGGTGGAACCTGAGTAGAGGATCTCGACACCAAGAAAGTAGGACAAACGCCCAATGTCCTTGAGAGCAAACTTCTGATTCAGCGAGGTGATGAAGCGGGAAACGAAGGCAGAATCAGAACCAGTAACAATGATATCATCGATATAGACAAGAACATAAGTAACGGCAGATGAATGTTTCAGCACAAACAGAGACGTGTCTGAGAAGCAGGCTCGAAACCCACATGAATGCAGATAGACACGGAGCTTGGTGAACCATGCCCGAGGAGCTTGCTTTAGACCATAGAGAGCCTTGTGGAGACGGCAAACATGACTGGGGCGCTGAGGATCAACAAAACCTCTCGGTTGGGACATGTAGACAACTTCAGATAAATCACCATTGAGAAAGGCATTGTTGATATCAAGCTGACGAATATTCTAGCCGCGAGATAGGGCAATACATAACACAATTCTGATGGAAGTCAGTTTGACAACAGGACTGAAGGTATCAAAATAGTCTACCCTTCCTCCTGATGGAAGCCTTTGGCAACCAAACGAGCTTTGTAGCGTTCAATGCTGCCATCAGGTTTTCGTTTGATGCGAAATACCCAGTTGTTTCCTACAACATTGGTACGAGAAGGACAAGCAACAAGAGTCCAAGTGTGATTAGCCTGAAGCGCATCAATTTCAGATTGCATCGCAACACGCCAATGCTCAGATTTTGCAGCCTCAGCGAAGGTAGAAGGCTCTTTTTCTGTGTGAAAGCAAACAGGAGAGGGATGACGCGTGCTGGTGAAGGTTTTCGGGTTGAGATCTCTTGTGCGAGCCCGAGTGGCCATAGGATGGTGTGAGTCATCTGCAGGCCGCAGGAATCGCAGCTGAGTAGGCACCACGGGTGCAGGGGTCGACACATCATCTGAAGAGCCAGAAGACGGACTAGGGACTAAGGGAGAGGGGGATGATGGGGCAATATGAGTGGTAGACTCGGGCGTGCTGGTGGATAAGGGCTGGGGAGACGGGGAAGGGGAAGGAGGATCGAGGGAGGGAGTAGGTGTGGTGGAGGGTGACGGCTGACCGAGCTCTGCAGACTCTGCAGCAAGCCGGAGGAGCCGTGATGGGGTGGAGGGACCGGGGGGAGACGGCACTGGTGGGGATACAGACGGAAAGGGTTGCGTTTGTAGGGGAATTGGTCCTCATTGAATACCACATGAGCGAAAATGTAGATCCTCCCAGTAGGTAGATGCAAACAGACATATCCCTTGTGTTTAGAATTGTACCCAATGAACAAGCAGGGTCGCGATCGATAGGACAATTATGTGGAGTTCTAAGGCTTGAGATAAGGGTAGTAAAGACACCTGAAGGTCTTGAGCCTGGTATAGTCGGGGAACTTGTTGTATAGCTTGTGAAATGGAGAAGTGTTGTGGAGAAGTGGGGTGATAGTACGGTTGGATAGGTAAACAGCTATGTGAAAGGCTTGCTCCCAATAGGAGAAGGGTAGACCGGCCTGAGCGAGAAGCGAAAGACCCTTCTCTTGAATAATGCGATGACGGCGCTCAATAGCGCCATTCTGGTACGGGGTATGGGGGCAAGAGATGCGGTGTAGGATGCCATGGTGTTGTAGGTAAGTGGTCAAGGCTATAAACTCACCACCCCCATAAGTTTGGAGTTGTTTGATGGAAGTTTGGAATTGTGTTTGAACCATTTTGTGGAATATTTCAAAGGTTTGCAAGACTTGGGATTTGGGAGATAAAAAATATATCCAACAAAATTTGCTATGATCATCAACAAATTGAACAAAGTATTTATTTCCAGAAATGGAAGGGACTGATGCAGGACCCCAAACATCAGCATAGACCAAATCAAAACAAGAAGAACTAGGTTTGTGGATAGAAGACATTGGTAAACGACGACTCTTGCCAAGTTGGCATGACTCACAAACACTTGGAAACTTTGTATTTGACACAGGCAATTGAAATTGGGAAATAAGACTCTTGAGAATGGCGACGTGCGGATGGGCGAGACGGTTGTGCCAACCTTGGAGAGAGGTGTGGTAGGACAGCAGGGCTTGAGGTGGAGATGGGGATAGGCGGTAAAGTCTGTCTTCAACGGTTCCCTTCAGGAGCATCTGACCTTGCAAATCCTTCACAAAACATTCGTTACGATGGAGCTCAATAAAAACATCATTATCCCTAGTTAGGGATGTAGCACTAAGAAGATTCTTGGCAATTTTAGGAACAACGAGCACATTGCTTAAAGCTAAAGAGCGACCAATCGATGAGGAACCAATATGAGTAATAGGGACAGTTTTACCATCGCCAAGAGCAAGATGATCAGTACCGTGATATTCAGAACGGAGGGAGTGGTTCCTCATGTTGTTGGTGACGTGATGAGATGCACCAGAGTCCACATACAAAGAGGGATCACCGATATGAGACCCAGTAGTGGTGTGATTAGCGGATTTGGGGACGTAGATGGACGGAAACCGAGTCATGTCGAGCCTGTTAAAGCAACTTCTGGCAGGATAGCCAGGACGATCGCAAATTTGGCAAACGGGATGAGACGATTGTTGGGGAGTAGAGTTGACATCGGCGGAGGAATCGTAGGAGCGGCCTCAGCCTCTTCCCCGACCACGATCTCCACGACCGCAGCCACAGGTAGGGGCGTCGGATCGAGACCGTGAGCCACCAGAAGCCGTGTTTTCAACCAGTGGTGTGGAGCTATCGCCGGTGGCAGGGAGAGGGATGACAGCAGAACTGGCGACACCAGACAACAAGCTTGACTCGTGCTGAAGACACTCCTCCTCATGGAGAAGAAGCCCGGTTAACTCGTTCGGAGAGACAGCCTCGACACGCACATTGATGGCTGCCTTGAAAGGTCCGTAAGATGCATCGAGACCATGAAGAAGAGATGTGACAAAATCATCATCTTGGACAAAGTATTGACACTCAGCGAGGGCGTCAACAATGGATCGTTTCTTTTCGATGTAATCCATCATTGATAGCAAACCCTTTGAAAGATTATGAAGCTGTCCCTTGAGATTCATCAGACGAGCGCGAGTTTGAGATTGGAACATCAACGAGATCATGGTCTAGGCGTCATAGGACGTTGAAGCCTTGGCCACATAGCACAGAAGCTTTGCGGACAGAGTTGAATGCAGCCAGACAAGGGCGAAGCGATCAGACTTCCGCCAGGCTGTGTACACCGGAGTTGGCGCAGCACCATCGGCAGGAGGAGTCATCGGTTTGGTGAGCACATAGGGCTCAAGGTCATAGGCTTCAAGAGTGGAGAGGACAACGCTTCTCCACGAATAATAGTTGGATCGATCAAGCTTCATCGAAAGGGTAGGGAATTGCATATTTGTGGAGCTTTCGGTAGACAAGAGGATGGTGTTGTTGGTATTGGAAGTCGACATGGTGATCAGAGAAGGCAGAGCTTGGCCGGACAGGAGATCGGCGGAATCGTAGGAGCGGCCTCGGCCTCTTCCCCGACCACGATCTCCACGACCGCGGCCACGGGTAGGGGTGTCGGATCGAGACCGTGAGCCACCAGAAGCCGTGTTGGCAACCGGTGGTGTGGAGCTATCGCCGGTGGTAGGGGGAGGGATGACAGCAGAACTGGCGGCACCAGACAGCAAGCTTGACTCATGCTGAAGACGCTCCTCCTCATGGAGAAGAAGCCCGGTTAACTCATTCGGAGAGACAGCCTCGACACGCACATTGATGGCTGCCTTGAAAGGTCCGTAAGATGCATCGAGACCATGAAGAAGAGATGCGACAAAATCATCATCTTGGACAAAGTATTGACACTCAGCGAGGGCGTCAACAATGGATCGTTTCTTTTCGATGTAATCCATCATTGATAGCGAACCCTTTAAAAGATTCTGAAGCTGTCCCTTGAGATTCATCAGACGAGCGCGAGTTTGAGATTGGAACATCAACGAGATCATGGTCTAGGCGTCATAGGACGTTGACACCTTGGCCACATAGCACAGAAGCTTCTCGGACAGAGTTGAATGCAGCCAGACAAGGACGAAGCGATCAGACTTCCGCCAGGCTGTGTACACCGGAGTTGGCGCAGCACCATTGGCAGGAGGAGTCATCGGTTTGGTGAGCACATAGGGCTCAAGGTCATAGGCTTCAAGAGTGGAGAGGACAACACTTCTCCACGAATAATAGTTGGATCGATCAAGCTTGATCGAAAGGGTAGGGAATTGCATATTTGTGGAGCTTCCGGTAGACAAGAGGATGGTGTTGTTGGTATTGGAAGTCGACATGGTGATCGGAGAAGGCAGAGCTTGGCCGGACAGGAGATCGGCGGAACAGGGGGAGAGGCAAAAATTTTTGTGGAAAAAAAACCCCTAAGCTCTAGATACCATGTAAGATTGTGTAAACTTGATATGTTTTATTTACCTTCATAAGACTACAATATATAATACAATGGAAATCTTATCTTTAGACTAAGATAGATTGATATCAAGATAAACATATATCTTAACAACTAACCTATCTATCTAAGTAGATTTAATTCTATCTAACTTAGTGACAGGACAAAATCATTGGTTTTCCTATCAAAAGAATATCCAAACTAACCAACTAGTATAGCTAGTAAGTCCGGAGTCGATCCACAGGGAACTATCATGACTCTATGTGTTCTAATCACTAACAAGAGTAAATAAGGGGGGTTGTATGAAAACAAAATTGAAATGAAATGCACAATGTAATTAATGGTGGGATTTGTCTACGAAACTCGACTTTGGTTCATCTCCTTGATCCTAGTTCTTCATTCTAGTTGTATCTTTCCTACCATCTATTCTTATCTTGATTTAAATAGGTTATTAATCCTATGAGTTCTAATAACCCCTTATTCCTAGGCAATCTTAACACGGATTAAGGTTTAATCCTAGGAATAGTACTAAGTCTCAAGATATATGAAGCTTGTAAGCAATATTAATTCCCTAAAGAACTAACATTTAACCTATAGTCAATCTCTCATACAATCAAGCTTTTCTACGAGATCTACTCAATTGTATTTGCTACTATGGATTAAGCTTCACAAACGTATGAATCGAAACCCTAGCGATGATGCAGTTCTAACGAGGTCGCGAATCAAGATAGAATTAACATCCACAAACAATGAAAGCACAAAGAGATTGAAATAGATGATGGAATTAAACTTGAAATTCAAACTCACAATTCGATAGAACCCAGTCTTGATCGTAAGCAAAACACAATGAGTTTAGTTGCTCATTCTCCTAAACGTCGTTTTTCAATTCTTCAAAAGTCAAAATAACCTAATTTCAGTCTTTAAAACCTAGGATTACCGTCAAAGAAACTTAGAAAATCGTCGTCCAAAAGACAGGGCCCAAATAGGTGAAGAAGAAAAATAGAACTGGACCGGCCCAGTAAGGCCGCGGGCAGGCCGCGGGCGCCGCCTACACAGTAGGTTTCTTCTTGTTGGCAGCGGGCGCTGCTTCCTTGGCCGCGGGCGCGGCTTGTCTGCTTCCCTTGTTCTTCTTAGGCCGCGGGTGCTGCCTCTCTACTTGAACGTCTCTTCCTTCTTCCTTATGCATTCCACCTTGGCTTTTTTAGCTTGTTCTTACTTCCATATGGTCCCTCCAACTCTCATCAATGATCCCTTACATCCTTTGAGTCTAGAATCTGCAATTACGCAAAAATCTTGTGTAGATTCCGCTCTTAAGCACCAAATGAGCAAACAAGTAAACTAACCCATTAACATGCAATATCTACATCTAAATGACCCTAAAACTACTCTATAATGCCTATCTAAATATGCATTATCAAACTCCCCCATACTTAGCCTTTTGCTTGTCCTCGAGCAAAATAATTCATTTGTGAATCATTCATCCCACAACACTATCATTCATGCAATAGCCTCATCAAAAACAACATCTCACAAGGTGCAAACATAGGCAAATCGAACAAACGTCCTAGCATGTATTTGAGTAATCAAGTAGCCCGCATGCTTATCCATCCAACCTCACCGGGAATAAAGTGTTTTCGCTCTCACTCAAGTGTTTAGGCTAATCAAATAACACTCAAACTCCATCCAAATGCAACTAAGCTACATAAGAATTGAAATTGCATCAAAATTGCCATTGAGAATATCATTACTAGAGAGAATCATCATGAGGTCTTTTATGGGTTGTAATGAGGCTTGGTAAGAACATTAAGGTAGGGAGTACTTTGGTCATGTGGTGCTTGCAAATCCGAGAAATAGAATCTACTACACCTCTATAATCTCCATACTCTCTAACCATCAAACTCAAGGCTCAAACAACTCATCCAAAGACCATTTCCATCAACCACAATATCCTCCAATTCACAATTATCCCAATGAAGTAGTTCCTTTATTTCACAAAATGTAAAGACATATATATATACTTCTCCTTTTTTTCTTTTTTTTTCCTTTGAAATAGACAATACACATAATTTAGAACCAACAACAACTCAAAGGCTCAAGATGAAAACTCCACCATTACATATCATTCCACTCTCAAAGCACACTCAATATCACTCAAACCAATCTCCAACCAACTCTACTCCTAGTTCCCGGATGGGTTAGGCTATAATTAGTTAGGGATGATTTTTGTGGAGCTACAAAGAAAAGGCTAATAGGCTCAAAGGGCTTCAAGCAATGGAACAATGTAAGGTAGATATGGAGAATATAAGGCTAATAGAAACATGCCTCAATAATATAAAACCACCAATAACGATCATAAAAGTGCGGCTAGGCATCTGATAGAACGCATTTAGATGGTCATAATAGGTTGCATTTAGCTTAGTTATGATGCATATCATGCATGGGTTAAGTATAATTTACATATTTGCTCTCTATGGTGGTGGAGTCGGAATCTACACGTTTTTATTGATTATTTCAGGTAACTGTGGATCCGAGGAGGAGACATGGGTTGATGAAGCATTAGATGAGGATGTCTAGTTGATCAAGGAAGCTTACATGAAGATCTAAAGAGGTCCTGAGAAGAAGAAGCGAGCCTAAACGAAGAACAAGTCTGCAGAAGTTGTCCCCAGACATGCTGAACTTGTTTTGCACTTTATGGAGGCATCGGTTGTTCGATTGACTATTATGACCATGCGTTGGAAAGATCTTTCAGTGATCTACAACTTTCCTGTTAACGTCGAGAGCTGATTCGACTTGAATTTTCCGTAAAAGACTGATGCAGCGGGCGCTGCCATATGCTGCGGGCGCAGCAATATGCCGCGGCCGCCGCATTTGCCCAGAGCTACGCGTTTCAAAGTTCAGCGACGTGTTTTCTATCCAAAACCCTATTTATTCTATTTTTTTCTTTGTGGCCGACTTGGACACGAAAAGGGGACGATTTTGAAGATTAGAGGGGCTTAGCCCTAGGTTTTCATTCATTCATTAGATTAGGATTCAAGACGATTTTAGTTGGAGATTGAGAGCGATGTTTTCCATGGGCGGCTAAACTCTCTTCGTTCTATTTGCAATTTGAAGCTTTGTTTGGATTGAGTTGTGAGTTTCTAAATCTTGTTCCTTATTTCCTATATTGAATGTTTCGACTTCTTTGTGCTTGAATGTTTGATTGTTTTATTCTATCTTGCCTGATCAACTTGGTGGAATCAATTCATCTGCTAGGGTTTTGTAGATTCCTGATTGCAAACCTTAACCCAAGTGGCGAACTTATCCCTTTAGGGCTGATTGAACTAATTGGATAGGTAGGAAGTTGGATGTGTTGTTAAATCCCTCTTTAGGGACTGCAAATACCTTGGTTAATCTCTGAACTTAAAGCTATCAATTGGGTTAAATCCTTCTTTAGTGACTGTTCAATTGGTAAGGGTTTCTAGGACTGATTGGACTAGTAACTATATTAGGTCGGGACAAGGGCATTCATAGGAAAACTAAAAGGATAAGAGGAAGTTACAATATCAATTCAACCAAATAAAGTGGATAGTTGTAGGTAGAACGATCTTCTCTAAATTGTTTTGCATCAACTTGTTTATAGTTTATTTTGTTTTCTTTGTTATTTCAATCACCCAAAAACCCCCCTTTTCACTAATTGGTAAATACACATTGCAAAGGAATACTTGATTCTCTGTGGGATCGACCTCTTACTTACTTACTATACTAGTTTGTAGGTTTGAGTTTTATTTTGATACGGTTTACGCGACTAAAAACCGTCCATCATCATCGATAAACAAAATCAATTCTAAGAGGTAGAAGCATTGGAGAGTATTCACACATGAACAAAAGCAAAAGGACATCAATGAAGTGTAGTCCCAATAAGGCCAAAAATCAACTCACAAGGGTAAATTTTTGTTGGATTTCAGACATGCCTAGGAACTTAGATCATACATGCTCAATTATGTTCACTTAGCTATGTTTCACATAAAAACCGTAAATGGGATAAGGCTACTACAATTCAAACACGTCATGGGACTTATATGATCATTCTTTTGAACATACTTATAGGACTAATTAGGCTAGATGGTTGTTTGATAAATGACATATTCTATGCAAATGCAATGCATGCTATATTTTTTTTCTTTTTCATTCTTTTTCTCTTTTTTTTCTGTTATTTTTTTCGGAAATAGAAAATATATACTCCTAACATGAAAATTCATAAAAATGCAATCTATGAATACTATGAAGAATGAATGATTTAAACATGCAAGATATGTACACTAGCTAGCTAAACCCCTCCCCTACACTTGTAACTTTCATTGTCTCAATGAAATCGACACAATAAAAAGCATAAAGAATAAGGGAGGAGAAGAAAAAACTTACTTGCTCACTGGTAGGGCGGAGGTGGAGGAGGATGGTATGGCGGGAATCCTGGGTAAGCGAAGTGGAAGAACTCCTCCTGGCAGAGACGCATCCGCTCAATCGCCTCCATCTGTGCTCTCTGGGCCTCAATCTGGTGCTGAAGAAGCTGACTCTTGGTCTTACACACCGTCGTAAGATCCACTAATAGGCCCAGAACGTCCTGACGGAGATAAGAGAACTCCTGGCGGATGTCCTGCTGGTTCTCCCACAAACTGTGCTGCTCCACTCTCAACGACTTCATCTGTCGTTGAAGTGCCCATAATGAGGGCTCATCTCCTCTAGAAGTGCCCGAAGAGCTCACACCCCCCTGAGACGGCCCAGGCTGGAAATCCATGGGCTCAGTAGGCGGAGCATCATCATCATCATCCTCTTCCTCCTCAGCTCCCCCCTCATCATAGTCCGGTCCGAATCCAATGGCAGGGGCCCGTATGGGGGCATCATGAGGAATAAAGAAGTCCGCTGCCGTCGGTCTGAAGGGAAGCGGGCGAGGTACCCTAATCATGTGCACATTGTTTTTCCCCGCCTGCCAAATGAAAGAGGGCCCCTCTCCCACCAAATGGTTCACTCTCCTCAATGCAGCTAAATCCAAGCGATAGTTATCGCCCACCGAATCCTGATGGGCGCTGTCTTCCTCTTCGTCCCATCCCCAATAGCATCCTTGCAATGCTGCAGAAACAACTCCACCCAATCCGGAACATGGTCTCCCTCCGGAGTCAAACACCAAAGATATGAGAGAGCACTTAAGGACACTTTGTTTATTTCCGCTTGCCCAAAGAAGGTGTTGTTCAACACCTTGTGACAAAGGCGGAGGGATGGGTGAAGAATGCTATAATTGTATTCCCCCGCCTTGGGTCGCATCACCCGTCCTGTTGCCCCATGCCAAAAATCGGTGGTGGTGGCTTTGGGAATCTGATACCAATTTTCAGTGGCATCCACGGAAACTCCGAAAGCTCGAGCGAAACAATCTTTATCGGAATGGTAAGCCCTACCTCTAAGCCTAAAATCTATACCACCCACTTGTCTAGCCTTCAACGTACTAAAAAACTCACGCACCAAACTTGGGTACGTCGGAGCATTCTTTTCTACAAACTCCCTCAAACCTCCTTTCTCTAACAATTGACGAACCATTGGCTCGAAACCTAGCACTCTCAATGTCGGAGCATCAAAGAACTTTGTTGATAAAATATCCCTTCCCTCAAGATCATTCCACTTCTTCTTTTGGTCGCTAGACATTCCCGAAGGTCTTTCCATCGTCTATCAATCACTAATGGCCGGAAAAGACCAGAAGAAGAAGACTTACACAAGCGAGGGCATCGGAAACAACAAATGAGGGCTGGAAACAGGGGCTGCGGGCGCCGCCTGAGGGGCCGCGGGCGCTGCCTGTGTACTGAAGCTACTGTAAAGGCGGCGGGGAGGGTGGATGATGGTGGTGGTTTGTGAATGTGGGTTGTGGAAAGAAGTGTGTGGTTGCGTAGATCGGGAGCGGGAACGTCGGAAAACGGGGTCGGTTTGTGATTGGAGGATGGGAGGGTTGAGATGTGGTAGAGGTTGATGATGGTGAAGCTTGGAGGTTCTCTTTAATGGTGATAGTAAGATAGAAAGAAAGAAAGAGAATAAATAGGAAAGAAAAGAAAGATAGAAGATGATATAGGGGATATGGACAAAAAAGAGGTCTCACGTGAGGAGTGCAAAGGGGAGTCTGAAAATCAGGCTTTTTTATTTTTTTTTTCCTTTTTTTTATGCAGCTTTTTGGGTTTTCCGGATCTGACAGGGCTGCGGGCGCGGCCTCCTCCTGAGTGTTGCCCAAACAGCCGCGGGTGCCGTTTTTTCAGATTATCACCTTCTCCATCCCTTTTTGCTCGTCCCCTGAAAGGTTAGTACACTATGGCGGAAAGAAAAATCCTAAGAATCTAAGACGGTCTAGTACTTTAAGAACAAAACAAAACCGAAAGACTAATAACGAAAAGCAAAGATTGAAATCTACTTACCTCGGGTTGCCTCCCGAGAAGCGCCTTTGTTTCTCGTCGTTGGCTCGACGTAATATCTCCTTACTGAGCCTCGTCAGCTGGCTATTGTAGAGCCATCTCCTCTTCTATTCCTGCGGAGAATCCATCAAAATAAACTTTAATTCTATGACCATTTACCTTTGAACTCTAATCGATAGGGTGACATACCTAATGGTGTTTTGTATGCCGTTCGATAAGCCCATAATGCTTCATCCAATCGCAAACTCCAGTCCTTACGATTTGGGGCAACCGTCTTCTCTAAGATGGTTTTGATCTCACGATTTGACACCTCGGCTTGCCCATTGGTTTAGGGGTGATAAGCGGTGGACACCTTTTGCGTTACATGATACTTCTTGAGTAAAGCACTCACCATCTTATTGCAAAAGTGTGTCCCTCTGTCGCTCATCAATGCTCTCCAAACACCGAATCTAGAAAAGAGATCCTTCAAGAACCCTGCAACAACTCGTGAATCATCAGTTTTGGTGGCTTTTGCCTCCACCCATTTGGAGACATAATCTACCGCAAGTAATATATAAAGGTTCCTAAATGAGCTAGGGAAAGGCCCCATGAAATCAATGCCCCACACATCAAATATTTCACAAAACATCAAGCGCATTTGGGGCATTTCATTCCTACCTGACAATTTCCCCACTCGTTGGCATCGATCACAAGATTTACAATAAGCATGAGCATCATGAAAAATATGAGGCCAAAAAAATCCAGAATCGAGCACTTACCTAGCGGTTTTTCGGGGCCCGAAATGACCAGCACAAGCATGTGAATGACAAAACTCAAGGACAGAGAGTACCTCGTCGTCGGGAAGGCATCGACAAATTACCTGATCTGCACAATGTTTCCATAGAAAGGGGTCATCCCAGACATAGTATCGAGCATCATGACGGATCTTCTCCTTCTTAGCCTTCGGAAAGTTTGGCGGAAACACTCATGTAACAATGAAATTCACAATATCTGCATACCATGGGTTAGGAGTGTGTACAGTCATCAGTGACACCCTCGGAGAGTCAAAAAGGTCAGCCGCGGGGTTGGCAGCAGGTGCTGCCACCATGGCCGCGGGTGCTGCGTTTACACTAGCTTCCCCCTTTAGGCCGCGGGCGCCGCCTGAGGGGCCGCAGACGTGGCTTTTTGCTGAGTCCGAGATTTCCATTAAGCTTTCATCGGGGAATTGGCCAAGGATGAGTGGGTGTTCTCCCACCCCATTCACATGTAATATTCGGCTTAAATAGTCGGCCATGAGCTTCTCCGCACCCTTTTTGTCCTTGATCTCCACATCGAACTCACTCAAGAGCAATACCCACCGAATCAACCTTGGCTTGGCTTCTTTCTTCGTCAAAAGATAACGAAGTGCTGCATGGTCAGTATAAATAATTACCTTAGCGCCAAGTAGGTAGGGTCTGAACTTCTCCAATGCAAACACCACGACAAGGAGCTCTTTCTCCGTGGTTGTGTAGTTCCATTGAGCTCCATTTAGTATCATGGATGCATAGTAAATGACATGTGAAGCTCGTTCAACCTTCTGTCCAAGCACGGCTCCCAACGCATAGTCACTTGCATCGCACATCAACTCAAAAGGTTTGGACCAATCCGGAGCTTTGATGATAGGTGCACTTGTAAACCTAGCTCTCAACTCATTGAATGCCTCCTTGCATTGGTCATTGAAATCGAATGATGCCTCCTTCTTTAGAAGTTCACATAAAGGTTCGGTGATCTTCGAAAAGTCCTTGGTGAATCTGCGATAAAAGCCTGCATGACCAAGGAAAGAGCGAATTTCTCGCACATTAGTAGGATAAGGCAATGATTGAATGATATCAATCTTTGCCTTATCAACTTCAATTCCCTTTCGGGAGACAATGTGGCCTAGAACGATTCCCTGCTCAACCATGAAGTGACATTTTTCAGAATTGAGGACTAGATTGGTCTCTACACATCTCTTAAGCACTAGTGTCAAATGGTGCAAGCAAGAATCAAAGTCATTTCCATGAACCGTGAAATCATCCATGAAAACCTCTATAAAATGCTCAATGTACTCAGAAAATATGCTTACCATACACCTTTGGAAAGTACCGGGTGCGTTACACAATCCAAATGGCATTAAAGATATGCAAATATGCCAAAAGGACATGTAAATGTCGTTTTGTCTTGGTCCTCTGGTGCAATGGCAATTTGGAAATACCCTGAGTAGCCATCTAAGAAACAATAAAAAGAGCGACCGGCAAGGCGCTCAAGCATTTGATCAATGAAAGGAAGGGGGAAGTGATCCTTACGAGTCAGCGCATTCAACTTGCGGTAATCAATACATACTCTCCAGCCTGTTTGGACTCGTGTAGGTACTAGTTCACCCTCCTTGTTCTCAACCAATGTGACGCCTCTTTTCTTAGGCACCACCTGTGTTGGACTCACCCAATTGCTATCCAAAATAGGGTAGATCATTCTGGCTTGAAGGAGTTTCAGCACCTCCTTCTTTACCACCTCCATCATCGGTGGGTTGAGCCTCCTTTGTGGTTGTCGTGATGGCTTGGCTCCATCCTCCAGCAGAATTCGGTGCATACACATGGTCGGACTAATCCCTTTGATGTCCGCAATTGTCCATCCCAGGGCTGTCTTGTTCTCCTTAAGCACCGTAACTAGCCTCTCCTCTTGATCTTGGTTGAGCTTGTTCGATATGATGACAGGCAATGTATCACCATCCCCCAGGAATGCGTACTTGAGGTGATCTGGCAAAGGATTGAGCTCAACTTCAAGGGCCTGCACAATAGGAGGAAGGAGCTTTTCCTTCGGGAGAGTTAGTTTAAAAGGACCGCCATTATAGGGAGAAGTAAAAGAGGGTTGAGTCATTAGCTCCATCAAAACTTCCTGCAGGTTAGTAGGAATAGCATAATCAATAGCAAACTCATCTAAAGGAGCCTCTAAAACCACCTGCAGATCATCATCATTATTGATGTACACATTTGCACCTTCTTTTATTGCATCTTTTGACTTCATATTTCATTCAAGTTCCAAAGAAAAAGTCCAAAAGAATATAAACTTGTGTAAGAATGGGCTAAAATACAAGAAATAGGGTCTGCACAAGTTTTGAGCTAACCATGCAGGAATTCGAGCGAAATCGAAGTCAAAACAGAGAAGCCAAGTGAAGTTGAGCAGAGGTAGAAATCGACCTCATAGGTAGATATCGACCCCCGGTGTCGATATCGACCCCCATATCGACCTCAACATAGACATCGACCAGAGCTGAACAGAGCAGGAACAGAGCCCTCGATATCGACCCCCTGGTGTCGATATCGACCCCTTATCTCGACAGAAGATACACTCGATTTCGAATGCGGATTGGAAACTATATCTTCAAGGAGGCACGGAATTATCTTACACTTTCAAGATAGATGGCAGCTGAGGTTTTATTTATCTTTTACCTTCAAGTTTTATCAAAATAAAAGACCTATCCTAATTGTTTGGATAAAGTTCATAGTTTAGATAGGAGTTACAATCCTTGGATAGCGAGGATTAGTAGCCTATAAATAAAGCCCTAGGGGGCTGGCATTCATTCATTCAATCTTACAACAATCAATCAAGACAATCAATAGAGTTAGAGTTAGAGAGAAGTTTTAGGGTTCGGCGTTTGCGAAAGTTGACGTTGAGTTGTAAAGCTTCGGAGTTTATTTTAATGCAAGTTTCTTCCTTTCAATCAACAATGAATTCCATGATGAGAAGCGAGTAGTTCCCCGAAGCTCTTAGGGTCGGGGTGAGCCCGACGTTAGCCATTCGTGCTTGAGGTAAGTATTTGATGTCGATATCGTTGTGTCTATCTCTCCTCCTACGATTCTATGTTTAGTCCTAATCGAAAGAAAAGGGATTCATGCTAACAACTTGAGTTATAAGCATAAAATTGGTAGAGACAATTAGGTTTATTTGCAAGAGTAATCCTAAGAGTTGGTGTACGGCGAAAGCTTGTCCCTCGGGTGAAATAGCGCAATTGTCCGTCTTATTTATCTTATCGCATGCATTGGTTAACGTTGTGGTAAACCCTAATCCTAGGAGTTGATTTTTACATATTTTATACACCCAAAACCCTCTGTTTTATTTCTGTTCATTGCTTCTCTCTCCATTCTCAAATCTTCGGCCTTTCTTTGCCGACGAAAAATGAACCCATTGCTGGAAGACATCGATATCGACCCCAGACGTCGATATCGACCACTGAGTTCGTCGACAGTTTTCTGAGTCGACGACGATCATTCTGCGGAGTTTGATGAGCATCGATATCGACCCCTAGCATCGATATCGACCCTTCTGTATCGATTGGCAGTCTTCGGAGCCAGTCGATTTCATGGACTAACATCGATATCGACCCCTTCCATTCGATATCGACTACAGTTTTTGTTTCTGCAGGTCTTCTGTTGCAGAGAACATCGACAGACAAGGTCGACATCGAGGCCTGAGGTCGAAATCGAGGCTTCTGGTCGACGCAGACTTGAGATTTCCAAAGCTACTAAGATCCCGCTGACACGCCTCCTCGTGGATCGATCCTGACTACCCTTCCACTACAACGGGAGGAAGTCTTGCAATTATTTGCATAGGCTAGGAGTCGGTTTACATTTATTTACATCTTTTTATTTGTACTCGACCTACCTCCTTAACAAATTGGCGCCGTTGTCGGGGAGGCAATCAATCGCGCCCTAGTAGTCTATCTCACGTCTCTACCTTGTTTGGTTTTGCAGGTGTATGCGACGCGCTGATCGCCCTCTTGAATTTGAAGGAGTAGACGACCCTGAGCGATATTTCCATCTAAGGGCCCAAGCTCAAAGAATCATGGCGGACAATGCGAACCAGGCTGAACTAATTGAGCAACTAAGGAAGCAGGTTGAGGACTTGACGACTAGAGAGGCGGAACTTAAGGAGCGTGCAGATAGGGAGGAGGAAGGCCGGAGGCAAATAGAAGCCCAAATCAATTCCCTCCCTCGGAATGCCAAGCAATATATGCATCCCGCTCTCACAGTGCCTGAATCGGCAATTCTTATCCCTCACTCTAATTTTGAAATAAAACCTAACTTCCTAACTGAGATTAGAAGGCACCAATATGAAGGAAAACCTAACGAATGCCCTATGGCACATATTTCAACCTTCTTAGACCTTTGTGATACTATTGCTGATGGACGAAGTCTTGAATATGTCCAACTAAAAGCCTTTCGATGGTCTCTTACATGAAAAGCATTGCAGTGGTTGGAGAGCTTAGCCCCAAGATCGCTCCGCACCTGGAATGAAGTCAAGGACGCGTTCCTCAACAAGTTCTTCCCTCCTTCTAAGACGGGGTTGATCCGACAGAAAATCACGGCTTTCAAACAAAAGCCTGGTGAGGCTCTGGCGACTGTTTGGGAAAGGTTTAAGGACCTACTACGATCATGCCCGACGCATGGCCAACCACCATACGTAATTCAAGAGATCATATACAACGCTCTTGATGCTGCCACCAAGGAGAGGATCAACACTTACACCGCCTATGGCTACCTTGAACTCGCTCCACAAGAGGCTTGGGAAACCATAGAGCGATTGGTGGAATTTGACAACACATATGGGACTCCTGAGGCTTCTGACACATCATCATCATCGAGGCCTGCCCCATCTATGCCCTTATATGAACCCTCCAATGTAATCGATCCGGATGTAAAGGAGCAATTTCATACGGATCAACTTCGAAAGCTCCAAAAGCAAGTGAGGTTCCTTTCAGCGAACCAAGATTGCATTGAATGCGGATCGCAGCGGCACACCACCATCGAGTGCCCACATGCCGAACAAGTACAAATAGCGGAGACTCACCAAGAGGCGCACTACATGAGGGGCCCCAGTCACCAATATTGGGGAGACCAAAGGTTCCATCAACCACAAAGGAACCAGGTTAACCCTAGGGACCCCCCGCCTTATAGAGCTCCTGGGCACCCGGAGAAAGACCAAAAGAAGGATGATCTTCAACTAGTACTGGATGAAATCATGCGAAATCAGGCAAAGAATGATCAATCCAACAATGCCATCCATTCTCAACTCAATCACCTTACCACAAGGATTGGGGAGATGGATATATGAAAAAGGAACGTAGAGACCCAACTAGGTCAATTGGCGGCACAAATCCCTAGGACCGTCCGGAACACTCCCTGGGCAACCCACTACAAATCCTAAGGGACAATCCGGGACGGGCAATGTCGCAGCCATACAATTGAGGAGTGGCACTAAAGTACAGAAGCCACGAACGGAATCGGAGGAAAAAGCAACAGACCCAGTCGACATCGACAGACCAGTCGATGTCGACCCAGAGGTCGATATCGACCACCATGTCGACCCCCTGGTCAATGTCGATGACACTGCAGAGCCTGAGAAGTCACAACAGAGGTCGAAATCGACCATTTCAGTCGATATCGACCATAGCCCAGTCGATATCGATGTCCAGCAGGCCCGTCCGACCACCGTTTCGGCCCCTCCACCAAAGAAGACGTTGCCCTTTCCATACAAAGCATTGGAGGATCCCACCAAAGGTAAGTTTAGGCGCTTTGTAAAAATACTTCAAGGACTTAACGTTACTATCCCTCTTACAGAAGCCCTAAGCGAGATGCCTGCCTATGTGCGATTCCTGAAAGACATCCTGAGCAAGAAGAGATCCATGGCAGAGATTGTAGAGGAGTGCTCAAAGATGGACTTCCCTGAAAAAAAGAGTGATCCAGGGAAGTTTGCAATCACCGTGGGACTTGGCCAACATTGTTACAAAGCCCTATGTGACCTAGGGGCAAGTGTAAGTCTCATGCCTCTCTCTATTTGGCAAAAGGTGAACATTGGCGCACTTGAACCTGTGGACATGAAACTTTATATGGTTGACAACTCATTCGTCAGACCCACAGGTATAGTTGATGACGTTCCGGTAAAGGTAGGTATGTTCTTTGTGCCTACTGATTTCATTGTATTGGAGATGCCTGAAGATCCTGTAGTGCCTATTATCCTTGGTAGGCCTTTCTTAGCTACTGCAGATGCCAATATCAATGTACGTCGAGGGTTACTAACCTTTACTATAGGGAACGAAGTGATAGAATTCTCTTTCAACCCAACCATGAGCGAAACAAAGCACCTGGAGCAAGTAGTCCTCTCGCCGGCTAAAGAAAAGCTTAGAAAATTTTTGTTGGCGAGGATGGAAACAGCAAGCAGAGTCGACATCGACTGGAACCAGTCGATATCGACTAAAAACATCGAAATCGACCCCCCTTGGTCGAAATCGAGTATGCCAAATCATTGCCAGGAGCTTAAGTATGGGGTCACAGAGGTCGATATCGACCCTCACATATCGATATCGACCACAGCACTCGAAATCGACCCTCCTTGGTCGAAATCGACCACCCCTCATCCCGAAGATTTCTGTTTCAGGCCCAAACAAGTAAGCCCAGGTATGACTCCTAACCCTCCTCCGTCCATTATTGATAAATCAATTAAGCCGATTATTGATAATTCTACTAAAGAGAGGGTCAAAGCTCCATGGTTTGCCTATATTGCTAAAGTTAGGTCAAGAAAGAGAAGGAAAGCGCCCAAAGAAGAACCTAACATCAAAGAAGCCTTGGTCGCCGAACTTAGCTACTACCAAAAGGACATAGATGATCCAGGAGAAGGCTCAAGCTCGAAGGGTCCCTACATAAAAGGCTCTTAAAGCATTGACGGAGAAGTCGGCCTAGCGACACAAAAATCTAGAGCGTGTACATAAAACCTTTAAATTTTGTTTGCATAGATGGTTTTTAGGATTTAATTTTTGGTTTGTCAAACTTTTAAAACTGTGATAATTCGTGGCTTTATCTATGTTTCTAACAAAGATTTCAGGTTATCAAGCAAAAGGAACGACGAAGAAGAAAAGAAGTTTCTGCAGAGGCAGTCGAAATCGACCAGGCCAGTCGAAATCGACCCCCAGGGTCAAGCCACCTCCTGGAGTCGACATCGAGGACTCAGGAGCGAAAAGCAGAGGTCGATATCGACCCTAATCCTCGATGTCGACCCCAACCTGGCAGCCCTTGTCTTCATTTTTTTCCTTGACTTCGACAGATGTAGTCGACATCGACCACTGACCTAGATATCGACTTCTGGCATCGACCTAACCTGAGGACACTGTATATTTTAAGTATGGGGTGGGGGAAAACATGTCTTATGATCATAACTTGGTTTTCTTCTTCGCATTGCATTCATGTTTAAATTTTTGTTCTTAGTTTTACTTTTATAAAAATGTCAAAATAAAAAAAAAAAAAAAAAATGTCAAAAATACAAAAAAAAATGCATGTTTATTTTTAAGTTTATTTTTAAACCCTACTTAGATGTCCTATGATGAAAACTCAATAGCTGACTTGATCATGTAAATCCTATGGCATATTTGGATGGTTTAGCCTAAGTCCTTAAAATTTTTATATAGATTGTGAACATGTGATGAAATTGAGCACATATGATCCTAGGCTAAAAAGCAAATCCAACAAGGATTGTCCTTGTGAGAATTTTGACCTATAGGGAGAACATCAAAAATCCCTCCGCTTTCTTGAGTGAATTTACTCTTCCTATGCATCTCTAAATGTTGTGATAGTTATTCAAAACCAATGCATATATATGTTTATGTTTACGAGAATTGAATGATGGAGGCATCTTTTAAGCCATTTTTATCCTCTCTTTACCTACCCTGCATTATCCCTGCTTGAAGCCAGAACATTAGCCTGAGCCTGAAATTGCAAACTCCACAAAATTATCCCTAGCCAAATTGAGCCTGACCCCCATTTGGGAATTGAGACTTTGATTGGCTGGACTAATGCCTTGTGGAAAGAAAAGAGCATAATGTCCAGTTTTGAGCAAGGAAATTATGGGTTGGTGCATATTTACATTTTGTCATATTTTGTAAAAGGATTTTTTGGCTCACCATATAAATGCACATATCTTTAGTATTTATTTATTATTTTTGTCAAAAAAAATCCGAAAAAAATACAGAGATGTATATATAGTGCATGAGCCAAAATCCTTAAGTCTTTTATTTATACAAGTGTTATATTTTTGAGAGGTACATTAGAACTTGGAAGAAGGGTTGATAGAATGGTGTACATCTTTTAGTGCATCTTTAGAGCATATTATATAAAGATGAGTTGGGAAAGAGCATTATGAGAGATTGAGCTTGGAAAGAGCAACATGGAAGAATTATGGTTTGGATATTGCAATTGTTGAGATTTAGGAGTCTTGAAACCACATAGCCAAATAATTTCATACCTTTTATTTCATACCAAGCCCCATTACAACCCCGCCGAATGGAGTCTTCTTTGAAGTCTTCCATTGAGTGAAAGTCCTCCTGATGGTTCTTATTGCATTTTCATAATTGGTTGCGAAGTGGATTTTTATAAATTACAATGTTTATGAGATTGTATATGGAATTGAGTTGAGAGTTGATCTTCATAGCCTAAACACATGAGAGTTGAGTACAAACACATTTATCCCTGTGAGGTTGGATCAAAATTGCATATGCCTATGGATCGCCAAAATATGTGCTATGACATTAAATTCACTTGCTTTGCTTTGCTACCGCATATGATGTTGCTTTTGACAAGGGCGAAGACTTGAAGGGTGTGTTGTAGGTGTTGGTTATTGCTTGGTTATTGCTTGAGGACAAGCAAGTCTAAGTATGGGGTGTTTTGATGTACACATTTGCACCTTCTTTTATTGCATCTTTTGACTTCATATTTCATTCAAGTTCCAAAGAAAAAGTCCAAAAGAATATAAACTTATGTAAGAATGGGCTAAAATACAAGAAATAGGGTCTGCACAAGTTTTGAGCTAACCATGTAGGAATTCGAGCGAAATCGGAGTCAAAACGGAAAAGCCAAGTGAAGTTGAGCAGAGGTAGAAATCGACCTCAAAGGTAGATATCGACCCCCGGTGTCGATATCGACCCCCATATCGACCTCAGCATAGACATCGACCAGAGCTGAATAAGTCGAGCAGGAACAGAGACCTCGATATCGACCCCCTGGTGTCGATATCGACCCCTTATCTCGACAGAAGATAGACTCGATTTCGAATGTGGATTGGAAACTATATCTTCAAGGAGGCACGGAATTATCTTACACTTTCAAGATAGATGCCAGCTGAAGTTTTATTTATCTTTTACCTTCAAGTTTTATCAAAATAAAAGACCTATCCTAATTGTTTGGATAGAGTTCATAGTTTAGATAGGAGTTACAATCCTTGGATAGCGAGGATTAGTAGCCTATAAATAAAGCCCTAGGGGGCTGGCATTCATTCATTCAATCTTACAACAATCAATCAAGACAATCAATAGAGTTAGAGTTAGAGAGAAGTTTTAGGGTTCAGCGTTTGCGAAAGTTGACGTTGAGTTGTAAAGCTTCGGAGTTTATTTTAATGCAAGTTTCTTCCTTTCAATCAACAATGAATTCCATGATGAGAAGCGAGTAGTTCCCCGAAGCTCTTAGGGTCGGGGTGAGCCCGACATTAGCCATGCGCGCTTGAGGTAAGTATTTGATGTCGATATCGTTGTGTCTATCTCTCCTCCTACGATTCTATGTTTATTCCTAATCGAAAGAAAAGGGATTCATGCTAACAACTTGAGTTATAAGCATAAAATTGGTAGAGACAATTAGGTTTATTTGCAAGAGTAATCCTAAGAGTTGGTGTACGGCGAAAGCTTGTCCCTCGGGTGAAATAGCGCAATTGTCCGTCTTATTTATCTTATCGCATGCATTGGTTAACGTTGTGGTAAACCCTAATCCTATGAGTTGCTTTTTACATATTTTATACACCCAAAACCCTCTGTTTTATTTCTGTTCATTGCTTCTCTCTCCATTCTCAAATCTTCGGCCTTTCTTTGCCGACGAAAAACTAACCCACTACATCGATATCGACCCCTAGCATCGATATCGACCCTTCTGTATCGACTGGCAGTCTTCTGAGCCAGTCGATTTCGTGGACTAACATTGATATCGACCCCTTCCAGTCGATATCGACTACAGTTTTTGTTTCTGCAGGTCTTCTGTTGCAGAGAACATCGACAGACGAGGTCGACATCGACAGACGAGGTCGACTCGGGGAAGCTACCGTCTGCGACGGTAGCTTCCCCGAGTCTCGAGCTTGAAGTTCACCCACCGTTTGAGCCAATTGACTCACTTGCTTCTCTGTGGCTTTTAGCGCTTGTGTCAGTTCAGTATTCTGTTCTAGGATAGCCTTCAGCGTATCCTCTATGGACGAACCTCTTTGTTGAGGACCCCTTTGTCTATTGTCAAATTGTTGTCTGTATTGGGGTCCTCCCTGCTGATTGAAAGGAGGTTGTTGCTGCTGATTGTTTCTCATGCCATAGCCTTGTTGGTAACCTGCATTATAGTTATTTGAATTGAAATTGTTAGCAAAATTACCATACCTTTGCCCTCGTGGAACAAAATCTCCCACTGCATTCAACTCCATTTCTTGCTCCTGCAGCATGGGAAAAGCATCCATGGGATGATTCGGATCAGAACAGAGCCCACACGCCTTGAGTTGTTGTGGGGCCCCTTTAAGCATCATCCGTCTCATCATCTCCTTCATTTCTGCCATATCGCTCTGCAGAGAAGAGTTTGAGTCAATCGCTAGCACCCCATGCACATGTCCACTTTTTCTGAATTGCCTGGATCCCTCAGAAAGCTCTGAAAACACCTCCCAAGCAGCATTGGGTGTTTTGTTCAAAATGTTACCTCCACAGGCGGAGTTGACTGTTTTGCGCTACTCGTCAAGCAACCCATTAAACAAGAAGAGCACCAAATCCTTCTTTGAGAAATAATGGTAAGGGCAGCTAGAGCAAAGTTTTTTAAAGCGCTCAAAGTATTCATAGAGGGTTTTCGTAGCCTGCTGGTCGATGCTGCTGATAGCCTTTTTCAGGCTATTTAACTTCGTCGCAGGAAAATACTTCTCTAGGAAGAGACGCTTCAAATCGGTCCATGTGGTTGCACAACCTGGGGGCAAATAGTAGAACCACTCATTAGCGTCATCCTTCAGCGAATGGGAATGCCCTCAATTTGATTTGCTCCTCCGTGACGTTGCCTGGTTTCATTCCGACCACGACAGTATGGAACTCAGACAAGTGCTTGTGGGGGTCCTCACCACTCAACCCATGGAATTTGGGTAAGAGATGGATCACCCCAGATTTCAGCTCGAAGTTCACACCGTCCCCAAGCTCAGGGAACTCCACCGCCAATGGTTGTTGAGCCAAATTAGGTGTTGTGAGCTCCTTCAGTGTTCGGTTATCCTCATTAGCCATCTCTATCCTTTCTCCTTCTCCTTGATCGAAAGATAACTCGTGAAGGTTCACGAGCTTCTCGCCTTAAACTAGAGAGAGTCCTCTCGATCTCTGAATCCAAAGACAATAAAGATGAATTAGTAGAACGAGTGTGGACCATATATGTGGTCCACACCTAAGTTAGCAATCAAACACACAAAGTAAACAACTAATAGATCCCCGGCAACGGCGCCAAATTTTGACAAGATAAAATCTTTGGTTTTCCTATCAAAAGAATATCCAAACTAACAAACTAGTATAGCTAGTAAGTCCGGAGACGATCCACAGGGAACTATCGTGACTCTATGTGTTCTAATCACTAACAAGAGTAAACAAGGGGGGTTGTATGAAAAAAAAATTGAAATGAAATGCACAATGTAATTAATGGTGGGATTTGTTGACAATGATGATTGAAAGGTTTCACCTACGAAACTCGACTTTGGTTCATCTCCTTGATCCTAGTTCTTCATTCTAGTTATATCTTTCCTACCATCTATTCTTATCTTGATTTAAATAGGTTATTAATCCTATGATTTCTAATAACCCCTTATTCCTAGGCAATCTTAACACGGATTAAGGTTTAATCCTAGGAATAGCACTAAGTCTCAAGATATATGAAGCTTATAAGCAATATTAATTCCCTAAAGAACTAACATTTAACCTATAGTCAATCTCTCATACAATCAAGCTTTTCTACGAGATCTACTCAATTGTATTTGCTACTATGGATTAAGCTTCACAAACGTATGAATCGAAACCCTAGCGATGATGCAATTCTAATGAGGTCGCGAATCAAGATAGAATTAACATCCACAAACAATGAAAGCACAAAGAGATTGAAATAGATGATGGAATTAAACTAGAAATTCAAACTCACAATTCGATAGAACCAAGTCTTGATCGTAAGCGAAACACAATGAGTTTAGTTGCTCATTCTCCTAAACGTCGTTCTTCAATTCTTCAAAAGTCAAAAGATAATATAACATAACCTAATTTCAGTCTTTAAAACCTAGGATTACCGTCAAACAAACTTAGAAAACCTTCGTCCAAAAGACAGGGCCCAAATAGGTGAAGAAGAAAAATAGAACTGGACCGGCCCAGTAAGGCCGCGGGCGCTGCCTACACAGTAGGTTTCTTCTTGTTGGCAGCGGGCGCTGCTTCCTTGGCCGCGAGCGCGGCTTGTCTGCTTCCCTTGTTCTTCTTAGGCCGCAAGTGCTGCCTCTCTACTTGAACGTCTCTTCCTTCTTCCTTATGCATTCCACCTTGGCTTTTCTAGCTTGTTCTTACTTTCATATGGTCCCTCCAACTCTCATCAATGATCCCTTACATCCTTTGAGTCTAGAATCTGCAATTACGCAACAATCTTGTGTAGATTCCGCTCTTAAGCACCAAATGAGCAAACAAGTAAACTAACCCATTAACATGCAATATCTACATCTAAATGACCCTAAAACTACTCTATAATGCCTACCTAAATATGCATTATCACTTAGACTAGGTCTTATCTAATATTACATGTTTTGTAATTGCTCCGAATGTTTGCATACTGTAAAAAAAAGTAATAGATTGAACAATTTTTAGGCATTCTAAAGTTAAAGGTCTCTATATCATATGTTGTTAAGCCTGATTCCACCCAAATCTTTTACCTTATCAAAAAAAACTAATTAGGTAACTAATTATCTATCCCCTTCAAGATTCTTTGCTTCTGTTCACCCAAACATCAATCCAATTTTGTTGAGATGTGAAGAGACAATGTCCCATCTTGAAAGTTTGAATAATTACAAGTGCTACCCCGTCTATTGCCAATTAATTGGGTTTGAGATAGAGCCTCACCTCCCTCTGTGTTGGGCTTAGAGTGCATGCATACACGGGACCCTCCAGTCACAAATCCCAATGGATAATGACCCGTCTTTTAACTCTAGTTCGGGTTCACTAAAAAGAGGATGAGACAACATTATCCCACATCGAAAGCTTGAACAATTACAAGCCCTAGTATATAAGTCACTGGACTCCTCCTCATCCTATTGTCAATTGGTTTTGACATACTCACAAATTCCGAGCTAGTGTTAGTGAATGTCAAAACTAATTAAGATACACCGGGAGTGGGAACCAAAACAAAATTAATTAAGATAGTAAAAGTAACAAAATGAATAAACATTGAAATCAAAACATACCCCACCTCTAAATGTATTGAAGTTATCATCTGCTGGTGGAGAAAACTGTAAGATCTGAGAGTCGGAGGTTGAAGGGTAGACCAATATATCTTGTTGGAGAATCACCTGGAGCATGTTTAGCAATAGCAGTTACAACTCATAACATTGATACAGATATTGTACTTATTTTGGTAGATCCTGGTGAAAGCTTCTTTCTTGTAACCTTCACTCCAACCAAGGGTCCATGTTAACAAGCAAAAGGAAGGGAGAACAGAGATTTCACCTTTGTAGGATTAAATTTCTTCTTCACATATATTTCCTTCCCGCCATTGGGAGGGTAATTTGCCTTTATTGTCACAAAGGGAAACCTATCCCAAAACCGGAAGCCATCACCACAGTGTATCCCATCTGGACCAATGTGATAGTCAAAACGATCAATTGTCTGCTGGTCAGACAATTTTAAGCGGTGCTTTCCCTTCGTATGTATATCCTACATAGCTTCTAGGAGGGTTACAGACGAATGAAAAAAGAAAACGAGAAACCTAGAAATTACATACTTCTGTTCAGTCGCTGGTCTCTAATGTGGTCGAGCTTCACCACTTCTCTCCAGTCTATTCCTCCCCACTTCGATGATTGAGAAGGATTTTTCTTGCGACCCATTTCAAACACTTGCAATTACAACAAAGGAAGTTAGAAACAATGCTAAAGATTATCGAATTGATATTCGCCGATAGAGTTAATTGCTAAAGTTTTAATACGTAGGTTGGTCACATAGACTCCATTATTTTTATTTAAATTATGTTTATAATACGCAATCTTTTTGGAATCGGTAAATTTATAGCTATGTGATTAAAAGAATCATTATATAAAAGCTAGACAAATAGCCTAGCAAACAAAATTAGGGCAGCAAGACCATGTATCCCACCCTTTACAATAAAAAACCTCTACTCACAATGCTTCCAATCTCCAATAAATATAATAGTTATCGTATAAACAGGCGGGTTACTCCACTCAATGTCAATTGGTTTTGGTTTAGACCCCATTTGATTGTGCGTTAGGCTTGAAGATATTTTATACCTCTCCCCAAAAGTCTATGTTGCACCATGTCGGAGTGATTTTCGACAGAAGGGGGAGCGATTCATATGTGAGGGGAAGGATATTATTCCAAGCTACCCCACTCAATGTTAATTGGTTTTGGGTTGGAACCCCATTAGATTGTGGCTTAAGCTTGAATATATTGTGTACCTCTGACAAGACAAAATCGTTGCGTTTTCCTATAAAAAGAATATCCAAACTAACCAACTAGTATAGCTAGTAAGTCTGGAGTCGATCCACAGGGAACTACTTTGACTTCATGTGTTGTAACTACCAACAAGAGTAACAATGAGGGTGTAGAGATATAAAGATGAAAATGAACTAAAGAAGTAAGTATGGTGATGGTTGTAAACAATGATGAATGAGATGTTCCACCTACGATTCTCAACGCTGGTTCGTCTACTTGATCATAGTTCGTCCTTCTAGTTATTTCTTTTCTATATCCACTCTTATCTTGATTTAAATAGATTATTAGTCATATGAGTTCTAATAATCCCTTATTCCTAAGCAATCTTAACACGGATTAAGGTTTAATCCTAGAAATAGCACTAAGTCTCAAGATATATGAAGCTTATAAGCAATATTAATTCCCTAAAGAACTAACATTTAACCTATAGTCAACTTCTTATTCCATCAAGCTTTCCTATGAGATCCACTCAATTGTATTTGCTACTTTGGATTAGGTTTCACAAACGTATGAATCAAAACCCTAGCAATGATACAATTCTAACAAGGTCGCGAATCAAGATAGAATCAACACCAACAAGCAATAAAAGCACAAAGAAGTTGAAGTAGATAGTAGAAAAAAACTAGAATTCCAAAATCACAATTCAACAAAACCAAGTCTTGAACGTAGGCAAAACATGATGAGTTTAGTTGCTTCCAAACGCCGTGTCTCAATTTATCAAAGTCAAAACATGCCTCAAATCATCTAAAATAAGTCTTTATAAATCTAAAAATACCGTCGTAAAAACCCTAGAAACCATTCTCCAAAGATAGAGTCTAATTTAGGTAAGATAAAGATTCGGCGTTGAATCGGCCCAGTAAGGTCGCGACCAGGCCGCGACTAGGCCGCGGGTGCGGCTTTTCCAGAGAGTCTTCCAATGGAGGCCGCGGGTGCATCCATTGAGGACTTCTTGTTCATTTGGCCGTTGGTCGCGACTTTCCTTCTGTGTACTTCCTTGCCTCTTCCTTGTGCATTCTAATTGACTTTTCTAGCTCAATCTCTCCTCCATATGGTCCATAAAACTCTCATGATTGACCTCCTTACTACTTAGGATCCACAATCTGCAAATAAACACTAAACTTGTGTAGATTCCGAACTTAAACACCGAATGAGCAAACAAGTAAACTAACCAAGTAACATGCAATATATACATCCAAATGACCCTAAAACTACTCTATAATGCCTATCTAAATATGCATTATCAACCTCTCCCCAAAAGTCCATGGTTGCACCGGAGTGATTTCGGCAGAAGGGGGAGCGATTCATATAGACTTGTAATTTTGTAGATGTAAAGGCTCGGGTTTTCAAATCCTAATTTTCGGAAAAAGAAAATTAAAAATGAATTTAAATCGGATATTTCAATAAAAACTCATCCTCAACCTAACCAATCGAATTTAAAACTCAGGGAACGGATTTTCGACCTAAAATAAAATTTTGAAAACTAACTTGACATGGCGACATCCTTCCTCGGATTTTTGAAAAATCTAATTGATCGAGAGAGCGGAAATTGAGAAACTAACCTTGGAAAACTAACATAACCTCGGGATTTGAACTCACAATGTCGGAATGAAGACTCCCGCCCTCACTCTCCCAAGCGAAAACCGAAAACCCTAATCTCAAGATGTGAGACATGTGATGTCATTTGAATTCAAACAAGATTCCTTGCCAAATTTGGGTGAGACAACCACACTTTACTTTTCCACTTCCATCTTTGACCATACCCAAAATGACCAAGGGAGACAAGCTCCATGTCTTCCCCTTTGCCCCTCACGTTATGCCCTCCTCTCAAGCCCTCCTTGACTCTACAAAAGCTAAATTTTATGTCTCATTTGCCTCTCCACAAAAATCCAAACACAAACCCTAAAGCTCACTCCCCAAAAACCTTATCTTCAAAGCTCTCTTTAATCTTCCATCATCTCCCCCTTTTCCTCCTTCATTCTTGTGAGATTCCAACAGTCACAACTCTCTCTTCCAGCAGCTCAACATCACCATAATAGCCCTACAACATCATCTCTTTCAACTCCCTCCACCATTTCTAGACAAAGGAGCTCCATTTCCACTTCTTGAGCCCAAAGCAAGCCAAGCTAGCTCCTTTTCCCCTCTTTCCTTCAATGGCCAGAAGTAGCATCTTCACCATTACTCCTCGACGTCCTCCAAGCATCGGAACAAGCCCAACAGCCCGGGAAAGCCCCGAGAAGCTCTAGAAGGCCACATCTCACCGTTTTCGGTTTTGAGGAGTGGTAAGAGCTCGTTTTTCCTTCCTTTCACCTCTTACTAACATAAAGGTCAGACTTTAACATCCCCACATGCATCCTAGGCATCCTTGTGCATGAACGAGCCCAATCGGTGCCCAGATGAAGCTTCACGAGCAAACCGAAGGAAGAAAAAGAAACTTGGGTGAGGATCCTCATTTCTCTCGGTTTTCTTGTACTATGTGCGTACTAACATGGGTATTGATGTTGGAAAAAGGTTGGATGAGAGTTAGGAAAGCTAACAACAACAAACAAGGCCAAAACGGGTTAAAATCAATACCTCCAGGCCCAGACTCGTTGCCGCGAGTCAAACCAGGCCATAGGGTTCTGTCTCAGGGGAGCCTTTTGAGGACTCCCCAGCTTCGCGGCCGCAAAAGCCACTTTCGCGGGCGCGAGGCCTTTTGCGGCAGCAGCTAGTCACTCTTGCGGGTCCGAAGCACTCGCAGGGGCGAGTAGCCCATCTTGCGGCCGCGAAACCCCCAGGTCTCGCGGGGTGCTCGCTGGACGTGTCTCACGGCGGCGAAATCCATTTTCGCCGCGGTGAAATACCCCTTGGTCGAGAGATTAACTTGTTAACCTTGGGGATTTTTGCCGAACGTTTTCAAAAGCCGGATTTGACGTTTTGGGGTTTGAAATGACTGACCTGCTGACTTAACCTCGGGTTTTGGAAAACGAACTTAACGGGTATTTCAAAGGTCGGAAGTCCTAACGATTTGACTCGGATTTTGAAACGGTTTTCGAGGCTAACTTGGAAATTAGACTTGATCGGTGACTAACTAGCATGATGATATGATTGTTTGTCTAACGACATGTATGTTTGACTAATAGCATGAAAGTTGACTAATGGCATGATATCATTGTGTTATAGTACGAGTAGTATCTTGCGGGATGTTATACATGATGAGGCGTTATGATGAGTATGATCGGTTAAGAATGCGAATGTGGCAAAGTAAGTTATGAAAGTTATTATTATCTTATGAGGTGTTACGATTCGATGAGTTGGCTGATCATGATGGAATGGCAAGTGTGGATAATGTGATTTATTTACCTATCTGATTATATGGTGTGTGTGTGCGCGCGCTATGAATGCTTAGAGTAGCTTAGATGTAGACTCATGTTTCCGATATGTATCTAGGTGATACTCTATGATTGCGACTTGTTGTGTGCCGGTTTACTATCTTGCTACTCTGCTAGCCAGGTAAGTTTCTTCGGAGAACTAGAGTCTTTTCTAGGGTCATAGGACGGCCCAGTCACATCGGGTTTCATCCCGAGTCATTCGATTCATATGGCATCACCTTTACATATATTGCGAGCATGAGTATTATGAGCATGATTACGAGAGTTGCCTGCGGGCTTTATTCACCTATATGGTTACGAGTTGAGCTTAATACGGGCTTGATTCGATTATAACGGGATGGAATGCATTCATGAGCTGACCAGTCTCCGCCCTATCGGGAAGGGGGGCAATGGTATGAGAGGGACATGCCACTTGGCATTCTGTGTGAATCCATTTAATCGCTTTCTGCATTATATATATAAACTATCAGCATGCTTGCGTGATTTAAATTCCTATCCTGCATTAGAAGCATGATATTAGGACTAGCGTATATGTGTGCTTATATGTGGGGACCAGCAAAGTGCGGGCCTCAATCTGATCCTATGCCCCCTTAATGTTTTTAGATATGTGATATATATAGTGTAGATCTTATGTAAGCAAGGCTTGTGGTGTAATTTGTAAGGAATTATTATCCATTGGGTGGGTGAAGATAAATGGTCTAGATTAAATCATATATATATATATATATATATATATATATTTATAATGATGCTGATATGACTCTATGATTGCATGACTTTTCCATGGCGGAAAGAGAGAGTTGAGACGCTGACTCCACCACATAAATTTTGGTATTTCGAGGTCTTGAATTTCTGTTTTGACCCGGCTCTGCCATGGCTTGATGTATTTGGTTTGAGACGATGATGATTGGTTTGAATGCTAAAAGAATTTCTGAGGCTTAGTTCCTAGGACAGGTACATGGGTGTTAACCCCGGGTCTCCAAAGGACCTCGCGAACGTTTTGGGTTCGAAATCCCACTTTCCGCTACTAATGTTTGTTTTCAACACTTCAACCTGTACTCAATGCACAAGATCTGAACGAAGGATTCTATCCTTCGAAACGTAACCCGGGGTTTCCAAATCCTGGGTCGTGGAGTAGAGATCGAGCATGTGTTAGTTGCTTCAAGAGAAACCAGTGGATTACCACCAAAGCCAATTATCCCCCAAACAAGGATGAGTTATAAATATTAATAAAGTTATAAATATTAAATCAATAATTGTACTTAGGTTTGTTGGTATAGAGTGGGAACTATCACAATTAGGGCACGAGAAAACCCCCTTTTCCAGGGAAATGAACGCGTTGAGCCCTAGTGGCACGCACCCCCAATTTCGCTTTGCAAATCCTCAATTTCGATTACCAGATCCCAAAATCTCCTTATGGACGGTGAATTCCTTCGAGTCTCCTGCTGATTCTGACCACAAAAACTCCCTTGTTTTCGTTTTGAGTCTCATGCTCATCGTCCTCTCTCTTCTAAAATCTCAAACCCTCTCAATGAAGCGCGAATGTCTAGTGCTTTCTAGTGCTTTCTCGCCTGGAAGGGTTTCTTCTGTCTCGTTTCGTCCTCTGTTGGCCTCAATATGAGTTTCAGCAGTCAGCTTTGCCCTCTCGGTGTCTCAAGTCGGCTAATCGTTTGCGGATTTTGCCCTCTCGTCGTTTCTTTGTCCGGTGGCTGTGTGTGGGTGGGTGGTCTCCATCCCGACTCCTCTTGTGTTGTTCTGGTGGGGATCTCTTCTCTCTACTCCACAATTGAGGCTATATCGCCCATGAATAGGTCGTCCCAAAAAATCTCTTATCTGAATTTTCCTAATTGCATTGTAATGTCCAGGAAATTCATCACCCTTTGGTGGTTGGAAAACCCGGTGCTAGAGGCTTATGCCTCTTCACCCCTTACCCCCGATTTTTGGGCCTTACAAAAAACTGTGGTTATTGGGGCAGTTATGGCTCCTTTACCTAGTTCGAATGAAGAATTGGTGCTTGAAGTTCAAAAGTGTACCTTAACCGATCGGCTAATGCTTTGGTTAATTGATGTAAAAAATTATGGTTTGTATCGGTTCAGGTTTTTCCATCTCCTTCGGTTGGATTTTATGAGTTGCTCAACTTTTAACTCCTTGATTACTGTTGTTAATTTGGGCTCAAGTAATTTTGATCACATAACTCTATTTGATGCGGGACCATCCAAGACACCTACGGACACACCTATAACACTTGGGGATGGACCTATGATTCGAGCTCGTGAGAATGATGTCATCCTCAAGAGGAAGAAGAAGGCTCCACCATGGGAGAAGGTCCAAAGGTGCAAGCTTGATCCTCTTGACGTTTTTAGATTCGTTCAGCAGTTTGATAGCTTTTCGACGTCTCAGTAAAATGGGTCGTTCGGCGACCGTATTTATTGGATTGGGTCGTGCCATACCTTGTTGGAACGAGGACGAAGAGATCAACAACTTTTCTGTTTAAGGATTTTCCAGATTCGACCTAGAGATTGGCCGAAAATCACATTCTTTAAAGTTGTCACTGTTTTAGACGGAAATCAACTTAGTGTTGGAACTTCTTTTATTACTATTTTTAGAGACCTTCTTTACTTAAGTTATTTTAGGTAATTTAGGGTTTTATTTTAATTTCTTTTTATTTATTATTTTTATCAAAAATTAGCCTCCTAGGGTTAATATAAACACACGGCTGATCTCCATTGAAAAACTCAGACGTCATTCATTATTCAGAAATCTCAGTTTTGTGTTGAAACACACGAGTGAAAGACAATCGATTAGAAGCGTGGCTCATCGATTGCACAATTGGTATAAATCTCAGCTTGGTTTGCCTTGAGTTCATCAACTTCGCAAGACTTGGTGATCCTAGTATCCACGAGCCCCCTCCTTGTGCCTCCAAGTTGTCCGCTTGGTTGTGTAAGGTTGTAGAGACGGGTTGTGTAGTCGTTGGTGCTTGGTTCCTACCCACTATGGAGGCCTGGGGTCTTCATCTCGTTCTACATAGATCGTCTCATCAAATCTATCGGTCTTTCCTTGTTTTGTCGAGTCTAGTCTTGAGTCTTGCTGCGTTTCTTGCTTTTCTTGTCGAGTTCTTGATTGCTTCTTTGAATTCTAGTTTGATTGTCGAAGATCGGGCCATCCTACGGCTTACCCCGTATCAAATTGGTATCAGAGCCAAGGTTATCGACATCAAATGTTGAGTCTTTACTTTTGTTCATTATAAAAACACAAAAATCCACAAAAAAAAATAGTCTTGTTTAAATTTTTGGTCTTTTATCTCTATTTCATTATTTTGATTATTACTAACCTTTCTTGTTTGTGATTGTTGTGGTTGCGATCTAGCCTAAACACAAGCCAGCCTCGACCTACGTCTCCATTGAAGGCCGATTCCTCTAGTGTAGCCTCCTTGTTGCACCAGCCCCAAATCGGCAAGCCTAAGAAACACTAACCCTAAATTGTCTATCTTTTGATCTATCTATTCTATCTTTGATCTTTCTATCTATTTGGCTTTATCTTCCATCTATACATTATTATTGCTGAATTTGCATGATAAAGAGGAGATAAAATACATTCTATATATCCTAGATCATAAGATAAAAGATAGAAACCTATTTGCCTAAATTAGCCCAAACCTCACCTATATCTAACATTCTAGGGCTGAATTTTATTTTTTTTCACCTAAGTTTTGTTATTTTCGAGTTTTCCTTCAAATTTTCTGTAAAGTTCTTGCATTAGGTTAAAAAAAAGTGAGTTTGACAAATTCAAAAAAAAAAGAGATTCAAGGCTTGGACCTAGGAGGATAAAATTCACTAGGGGAAAAAGTAAATCAAAAAAAAAAGAAATGTTGATCTAGTGCAAGAAAGCTCAAAGGGACCAAATTGGTGATCTTGAACAGCCCTAGTCGACATTCACATTACCTCCCACAAACACAACCTTGAAACCCTACCTTGCAACAACAACATCCTTACTTGAGGGTTCAAATCAAAAAAGAGGTAAATTTCCAAAGGTTATTCTTTTAATTCTTTCTTTTCCACAAAAATCAGTCCTTTATTTTATTTTGTTGTGTCGAGTGCTCATACCATTGTCGAGTACTCTTGTGTGTGTCGAGTGCTCTCAACTTTGTCGAGTGCTCCATTATTTGTGTTGTTTGAGTGACATACCGAGTCGGTACTCTCTTGTGTCGAGTTGTGCAGTCTTGTTTCATTCATTCTCCTTTGATCTCTTACTTTGTGTTGCTGAGTCCTAGCTTGAGTGTTGATTTGCCCAAGACGGATTGAAACAACAAGCGTGACATACCAATTAGAGAGGGAGTGTGAGTGATACACTTGCGAGCTTGTTTTATAATTTTCTACTAACTTTTACATAGTTCTTTGTATGTCTTTATTTGCAATGTCTAATAACCAGGGCAACAACGGTAACCATGGTAACAACAACGCCAAATATATGTTCAGTACCTCGACCACACTACCTCCTGAGGTATTAAACATGTACAATGCCATCATGGAGAACTTGGCTAAGATAGATAAAAGCTTGACGGCAATAGAGCTTAAGCGTTTTGGCTCTAACACGGTGCCCGGCCAAGGAGTACTACCTAAAGATGCAGCCCCACTAAAGGAAAGGGAAGAAACTCATCCTATTCCTTCTAATAATCCTAACCCCTCTACTCTTAGATCTATGTACATTGCTTGCTTTATATGCCAAGGTAGAGGACATGTTATGAAAGATTGCCCAAATAAGAAGACTCTCATGATTAATCACCTAGGCGAATATGACTCTGAAAATTCTAGTGATAAACATGATGAGCATGTTAATAATGATCAAGATCATAATTTACTTGCCTATGACGATAATATTTCCATTGAATATGAGCATGATGATTCTTTGATTGATAGTAAAGTTTTAAGTGTTCAACCTATTCCTTGTGATGATAATCAAAGAGAAGATTTGTGTCATACTAAATGGTTAGAAAAAGGCGAAATTTCTAATATGATCATTGATGTTGAAAATAGTTGTAATATTGCTAGCCTTGAAATGACTGAAAATCCGGCCTTGAAAAAAGAAGAAAACTTGCTAGCCTTTGATGAAAACTTAAAGATAAATGAACAAGCAAGAGTGCATATTAATTATGAAGATGATATGAAATATGAATTGTGGACTAATCAAGTTTCTTTTCTTGGTGTTGTAGTGAGCTCTAATGGTCTACAAGTTGACGAAGTCAAGATCAAAGCCATTCAGGAGTGGCCAACCCCTACGACAATCGGCCTTGAGAGGAGTTTCCTGGACATGTGGTATTCAACCTTGGAGGCTATGGAGTGAGCGCTACATCCAACGTCGCGGATCTTATTCCCTATCTTGCCATGCCTGAGACCTTAGATTCGTGGATGAATCCTTTTCAAGAAAGGGAGATTGATGCGGGACCATCCAAGACACCTACGGACACACCTATAACACTTGGTGATGGACCTATGATTCGAGCTCGTGAGAATGATGTCATCCTCAAGAGGAAGAAGAAGGCTCCACCATAGGAGAAGGTCCAAAGGTGCAAGCTTGATCCTCTTGACGTTTTTAGATTCGTTCAGCAGTTTGACAGCTTTTCGACGTCTCAGTAAAATGCGTCGTTCGGAGACCATATTTATTGGATTGGGTCGTGCCATACCTTGTTGGAACGAGGACGAAGACATCTACAACTTTTCTGTTGAAGGTTTTTCCAGATTCGACCAAGAGATTGGCCGAAAATCACATTCTTTGAAGCTGTCACTGTTTTAGACGGAAATCAACTAAGTGTTGGAACTTCTTTTATTACTACTTTTAGAGACCTTATTTACTTAAGTTATTTTAGGTAATTTAGGGTTTTATTTTAATTTCTTTTTATTTATTATTTTTATCAAAAATCAGCCTCCTAGGGTTAATATAAACACACGGCTGATCTCCATTGAAAAACTCGACGTCATTCATTATTCAGAAATCTCAGTTTTGTGTTGAAACACACGAGTGAAAGACAATCGATTAGAAGCGTGGCTCATCGATTGCACAATTGGTATAGATCTCAGCTTGGTTTGCCTTGAGTTCATCAACTTCGCAAGACTTGGTGATCCTGGTATCCACGAGCCGCCGAAAATCACATTCTTTGAAGTTGTCACTGTTTTAGACGAAAATCAACTAAGTGTTGGAACTTCTTTTATTACTATTTTTAGAGACCTTCTTTACTTAAGTTATTTTAGGTAATTTAGGGTTTTATTTTAATTTCTTTTTATTTATTATTTTTATCAAAAATCAGCCTCCTAGGGTTAATATAAACACACGGCTGATCTCCATTGAAAAACTCAGACGTCATTCATTATTCAGAAATCTCAGTTTTGTGTTGAAACACACGAGTGAAAGACAATCGATTAGAAGCGTGGCTCATCGATTGCACAATTGGTACAGATCTCAGCTTGGTTTGCCTTGAGTTCATCAACTTCGCAAGACTTGGTGATCCTGGTATCCACGAGCCGCCGAAAATCACATTCTTTGAAGTTGTCACTATTTTAGACGGAAATCAACTAAGTGTTGGAACTTCTTTTATTACTATTTTTAGAGACCTTCTTTACTTAAGTTATTTGAGGTAATTTAGGGTTTTATTTTAATTTCTTTTTATTTATTATTTTTATCAAAAATCAGCCTCCTAGGGTTAATATAAACACACGGCTGATCTCCATTGAAAAACTCAGACGTCATTCATTATTCAGAAACCTCAGTTTTGTGTTGAAACACACGAGTGAAAGACAATCGATTAGAAGCGTGGCTCATCGATTGCACAATTGGTATAGATCTCAGCTTGGTTTGCCTTGAGTTCATCAACTTCGCAAGACGTGGTGATCCTGGTATCCACGAGCCGCCGAAAATCACATTCTTTGAAGTTGTCACTATTTTAGACGGAAATCAACTAAGTGTTGGAACTTCTTTTATTACTATTTTTAGAGACCTTCTTTACTTAAGTTATTTTAGGTAATTTAGGGTTTTATTTTAATTTCTTTTTATATATTATTTTTATCAAAAATCAGCCTCCTAGGGTTAATATAAACACACGGCTGATCTCCATTGAAAAACTCAGACGTCATTCATTATTCAGAAATCTCAGTTTTGTGTTGAAACACACGAGTGAAAGACAATCGATTAGAAGTGTGGCTCATCGATTGCACAATTGGTACAGATCTCAGCTTGGTTTGCCTTGAGTTCATCAACTTCGCAAGACGTGGTGATCCTGGTATCCACGAGCCGCCGAAAATCACATTCTTTGAAGTTGTCACTATTTTAGACGGAAATCAACTAAGTGTTGGAACTTCTTTTATCACTATTTTTAGAGACCTTCTTTACTTAAGTTATTTTAGGTAATTTAGGGTTTTATTTTAATTTCTTTTTATTTATTATTTTTATCAAAAATCAGCCTCCTAGGGTTAATATAAACACACGGCTGATCTCCATTGAAAAACTCAGACGTCATTCATTATTCAGAAATCTCAGTTTTGTGTTGAAACACACGAGTGAAAGACAATCGATTAGAAGTGTGGCTCATCGATTGCACAATTGGTATAGATCTGAGCTTGGTTTGGCTTGAGTTCATCAACTTCGCAAGACTTGGTGATCCTGGTATCCACGAGCCCCCTCCTTGTGCCTCCAAGTTTTCCGCTTGGTTGTGTAAGGTCTTAGAGATGGGTTGTGTAGTCGTTGGTGCTTGGTTCCTACCCTCTACGGAGGCCTGTGGTCTTCATCTCGTTCTACATAGATCACCTCATCAAATCTATCGGTCTTTCCTTGTTTTGTCGAGTCTAGGCTTGAGTCTTGCTGCGTTTCTTGCTTTTTTTGTCGAGTTCTTGATTGCTTCTTTGAATTCTAGTTTGATTGTCGAAGATCGGGTCATCCTACGGCTTACCCCGTATCACTATTGGTTTAATTACTCACCAATCTTCTGTTGGTCTCCTAAAGATTCACCTTTATGTCATGCCTAATTGGATTACACTCATCATCATTTCCATCTCCATGAGCTGCTATAATTTTCAACCAAAAATTTATAATTTTGGTTTGGATTCCTCTATCCACCAAGTAAAAGGAGGGAAAGAATTCATGGGTACTATATTGATCTTTTTGGATGGAGCCTTTAGCTCCAAACTTTTTGCTCAGTCGTTCGGTGCCGTGCTTGTCACCAAGTCTTGGGTTCAAGTATTGTTTGGTTCTAAACCCATTGCTAGAACCTTCTCATGGTGTCGGCTTTGGTTTTGCAGAACTGTCAACTCTGTTCGGTTTGCCGGGCTTTGCAACTCGTCTCCCTCTCTAGCGACTGTTGGGTGGGCTAATGGCTGGTCTCTAGTGATGCTGCTAAAATTACTATCGTTGAACAACTTTTGGAATGTGATGAAAGTGGAGAAATCTCCGAAGTACATGGTTGTGTTGGTGGCTTTCCGATGCTTTTGGAATAATTGTGCAGGTGATCTCCACACGTTGTTTGTGTATAACCCTTCCTCCCTTTGTTTTCATGTGTATAATCTCAACAGAAAAGGTTGGAATGAAAAATTATTTGTTTTTTTATTATCCATTGGCGTCAATTCATAAAAAATTGTTTATTGATGATTATACATTGGTATCAATCGATAAGGCTATTTGTGTGCATATGTTGTGCACATTATCTCAAACAGTGACTTCTACTCATACCTACCCCCTTTCGAGGGCCCAAAAAATGTTGTCAGACAATCCATATTTGTTTGGTGCTTACAAGATCGACAATTGACTCCAGTTTAAGCACGCTTTGGTATATCTAGTCAAGTAAATCCGATTACGCTCTAAACAACTTCAATTCATTTACTTTCTTCATGGGCACAAAGAAGAAAAAGGACATTCCATCCGCTACCAAATCTTGAAAGTTTGCTATCCTCGTATTCGAATTCTCAAGACAAACCTGTCCGGCTTGAGGTCGCTAACCTTTCCATCTCATGCTATAAATAGTTATAAATAAGATTAAGTTTTTGGAATTGTAGAGGAATTGGTAAAATTAAAACCTTTTGGGTTGATGTAAATACTTGGTGCAAAAATGAACATATCCAATTGGTGGCATTAGCGGAAATGAAATCAGAATCTATCCCAGATGAGAAAAATTGGAAATATGCAGGTTTTGATAATGCTATTTGGTCTCCTGCCTCTGGTCGGTCCGGAGGACTTGGGGTATTGTGGAAGGACCAACAACTCTCGGGTGAATCTCTCTCTGTCAAGATCCACCTCCCGAGGATTATTGGTATTCGTTACGAAAACTCTTCCGATGATGTCTTAATAATGATCTTGTTTGTATATGCCCCCCTGATCCTAGCGAAAAAGATGTTTTTTGGGAGACCATGACCGGTATAATCACAACCTCTTCTATTCCATGTATTGTCATGGGAGATCTGAATGAAATCTACTGTAGTAATGACAAACTGGGAGGTGCGATTGTTCGTCCTTCCCGCTTTACTCGCCTTATTAACTTTAAAAATGACTGTTCTCTAATAGATATCCCCACATTTGGAAACTCATTTACTTGGAGGCGAATGCTTGAAGGGCAAGGAAATATTTTTGAAAAACTAGACCGCGTTCTAGTTCATCACACTATCTTAGACAAATTCCCTAACCTAATCACTAAGAATGGTGCATTCTCTTCGTCCGATCACTGTCCCATCTCAATTACCTTTGATTGTAGTTCTACTTTCAAAGCCCCACTATTCAAATTTGAAAACATCTGGCTTCAAAGAAAGGACTTTCGGAACATTGTCAAACAAGCTTGGCATAGATCCTGCCTTGGTTATACGATGTTCCAAGTGTTTTTTAAACAAAGGACTCTGAAACAAAAAGCGAAACTATGGAACAAATCAACGTTCGGAAACATCTTTCGTCAATTGAAGGAGGTCGACGAAAAACTACTTGAAATTCAATCGTATCAAACAACCTCCCTCTCCCGGGGAAATTCGAGAGAAGGACATCTCTTAAAGGAAAAGGAACACCTCCTTCTCTTTCAAAAGAACTTCTGGAACCAAAGGGCCAAAACCAAGCACCTCAAACTATCGGACTCCAATACTTCTTATTTTCACCGCGTAGCTTCGGGCAGGAGACATAGAAAACAAAATCGAAATATTACTTCATCAAAAGGTACCCTTATTGTAGGTGAGGAGAATGTTAAAGCAGAAATTAAACGCGACTTTGAGAAAAGATTCAAGAAGGAACCAATCAATGAAAATATGCTCAACGATCTATTATGTCTCATTCAGCCAACAATTACTGTTGAAGATAACCTAGCTCTAATACATCTACCTTCTAATAGCGAATAAAGAATGCAGTATTTAGTATTGGATCCAATAAGTCCCCTGGCCCTGATGGCTTTACAGCAGAGTTTTATAAAAAATACTGGGACATTGTCAGCCCCTCGATTATCAAGGTTGTCAGAGGTTTCTTTCGCTCTGGGAAACTTTTAAAACAGATTAATCATACTTTTATCTCTTTACTTCCTAAGCATGATAACCCTTCCTCCATTAATCACCATCGACCCATTAGTTTATGCTCCACCCTTTACAAAGTAAGATCCAAAATCCTAATCGAAAGACTAAAAAATACCATTGGAAAGCTAATCCACCCCCTTCAAGGGGCCTTTGTATTAGATAGAGCAATTCAGGACAATGTTCTTATTTTCCATGAAATCTTTCATTCATTCAAATCCCGCAAAGGCAATGAGGGTTTGCTTGCAATAAAACTAGATACGGAAAAAACCTATGATAGAGTAGATTGGAATTTCACACGGAAAGTCCTAGAAAAATTTGGATTTCACCCTATCTTTGTAGCCTGGATCATGGAATGTGTGACAACTGTTTCATTCTCTGTATTGGTTAATAACGGACCTACCGACATGTTTCTACCCACCTGGGGTCTTCGTCAGGGTGACCCGCTATCCCCTTTCCTTTTTATTCTAGGAGCAGAAATCCTTTCTCGCAAACTTGCGCTGGAAGTCAGCGCCGCTAACAATCTCATAGGATATAGATTTGGTAGAAGTGGTCCATGCATTCCCTTTCTTGCATTCGTAGACGATATCATTATTTTCTCCAAAGGTGGTGTATCTGCTAGTCGCAAACTCAAAACCATTATTGATAATTATTGTAGTGTTTCAGGACAACGTGTAAATTACCACAAATCTAGTTTCCAAGAAACTAAAGGAATTATGAACTCTAGGATCTAGGAGCTCTCTAATTGCTTAAATATTACTAACGAGAACACTCTTGAAAAATATCTTGGTTGTCCGATAGTCAATGGGAGAGTAAATAAGGAAACTTTTGAAGAAATCATCTGTAAATCAAAGGAACAACTGAGTAAGTGGAGGGCGAGTGCGCTATCTCAACATGGTCGAGCAATTCTCATTGGGTCTAATCTGGCATCAAAACCTCTTTATACAATGCAAAATTTTATGCTACCGTCCTCTGTTCACAATGAATTGGATCAAATTAATAGAAGGTTTTTCTGGAATAAGGAAAATCAACACCGCCCTCTTATCAGATGGGATAGAATCTGTAGGCCAAAGCGATTTGGGGGAATGGGCTTGAGAAAATCTAAAGATATGAATGAAGCTCTTCAAATGAAATTACTCTGGAAAATCTTGGCTGAACCTGACAATGCCTGGGTTAGACTTGTCACTCATAAATATCTTGGTCACACAAACATTCTCAACTATCGAAAGCGGGGCGATTCCTCTTGGCAATGGTCTAAGCTTACCCCACTCATTGATAAATTCAAAACGAGGTTAATTTGGTCAATTGGAAATGGAAAATCAGCCAGATTTTGGACCGATAATTGGTTATCTACGTCTTCAATTCACTCTAGGCCTGACTGTCCTAATATCTCAAATCCCGAGGAATGTGTTAGTGACTACATCATAGGTGGTCAGTGGTGGCTTGAGAAGCTTCAGGCCACTCTTCCATCTTCGATTATCAAGGAAATTTTAGATACCCCTTTACCTACAAATCAATTCGAGAATCGTCTCTATTGGTGGACCGATCGAGAGGGGTGGTTTACCACCTCATCTGCTTACATGCTTGTTTCTTCACAAAATTCCCTAGAAACAGATAGGAATGCCTGTATCTGGACTCTTAATACCCCACCCAAAATTAAAATCTTTTTGTGGAAAATCTCCCAAAAAGGCCTCCCGGCTGCTGACCGGCTTAACCAACGATCTGTATCTGTTCCTTCTACTTGTTGTCTCTGTAACTTTGTTGTTGAAGACGACACTAATTTGCTTATTGAATGCCCTTATATGAACTTATTACACTCTTTCCCGAAGACTATTAGTTCAAAAATTTCCAATTTGACTGGCCAAACACGCGACTTCAAGCCAATCCTCAACTTTATCGGAAACACCTTTTCAATGAAGGATAAGGATAAATTTGCGTTTACTTGGTGGACTACGTGATACATTAGAAACTGATTCATATTTAGACAAGTTGTCATCCCACGCACATCTATAACAAGTTATCTCATACAAACTCACATTGACAATTAGAAGAAAGCATCAGTGTACGATGACGACCTGAATCCGGTGGATTTTCCTACTAAGCAAGCTAACTCTTCGCAGGTCAAACAAAATCAAAAGAAAAACACCTCTTGGCGAAAGCCTCCTTTAGGTTTTTATAAGCTTAATTTTGATGGCTCAACGTTGTGTAACTCGAATAGCTCTGCGGGCATAATTATTCGGGACTGGTTGGGGAATCCGCTCCACATTGGGTTTCGGCAACTCGGTTCCCAAAGTCCACTTAAATCGGAAGCTCTTGCCCTTAAATTAGATGCACAAAAAATGAGACAGTTGCATATAGACAAAGTACAATTTGAAGGAGATTCTCTAATAATAATAAACTATTTGAAAAACCAGCATAAATGCCCTTGGGAAATTGAATTGATCATGGCTAATATCAAAACTCTTCTGTCGGGTGTGAAAGATGTCTCTTTCTTTCACATTCCCCGCATGGGCAATAGAGTGGCTGACAAGGTTGCACACCTTGGCCACTCTGCTCGGGGTACCGACATCTCAAATAATTCAGGTCTGTAGGACCTCATCCGTAAGGATACTCTCGGGTAGAGTCTTCTCACCCGAAATCTTTCATAAAAAAAAAGTGGGAACTTGAATGATATGGTCTTGAATTCAAATCCCTATAGCCTTATTTTATGAAATTTTTTCCCTTTTAAACTTAAAATAGCTATTATTAAACCATACATTTATAATATGTTCATAATGTGCTTTCTACTATATCCTTGACAACAAAAAAATTGTATCTCATATATACATATTCAAAAAAAAATACCAACAATAAAGTTGAGCCCTCATGACTTTTTTTCTGGCTCCACCCTAATAACCCAAACACTTGGGCATGTTCGAATGAAAATATATGATAATGTAATTATTTACTAGGTTAAATATATCGAGACTGTCTTAGAAAAGTATATATATATATAGGGAGGGTTCAAGTGAGAAGTACCCGGTCCGGTGAGAAGGAAAGAAGTAATTTGATTGGTGGATACTGGTGTAATTTTTTTTAGATTAAAAACTCTCTCACGCGCCTGCTTTCTCTTCTATTCCTTTTCCCATCAGATCCCAACCTCGGCGGAGACCAGCTGAAGCTCGGCGGAGGGCGAGTCAACGCGGGAGACCAGCTGAAGCTCCTGATCCACGGCGGTGAAGGCAATCGGCGGGATTCGAGCACATATGCATACAGGCAGCCAGCAAGAAGGCACTGGACGAGATAAAGAAGAACCTGGAGCTGAAGGAGGAGCACATGGAAGCCTCAAGGAAGACGTTGGAGAGATTCGGCAACACGTCAAGCAGCAGTGTTTGGTATGAACTCGCCTACTTGGAGGCAAAGGGTAAGGTTAACAAGGGAGACACAGTGTTGCAGATTGCATTTGGATCCGGGGTTCAAGTGCAACAGTGCCTTCTGGAAGGCGCTCAGGAATGGGGGTCAACCCAGTAAGAGCCCATGGTTTGTTTGACAACAACTATGACAGGTTTGGAGATGGGCAGTGCTATTGAAAGGTTCGAAAACTGAAGCCAATCAGGCCCAATTTCTTCCCTCCTTCTTTCCCTTTTTACGTTCACCACCAAGTCAGAAAAAAGAACTAGGCGTCTGAATCCCAAGTCGGAGCTCGTCGATCTCGCCGGCCATGGCGAGGCACTCGATTACACGGAGGAACCGCAATTCCGGGGGTTTTCTATCTCCAAACGCCCCAAGCTCAAGGAGCGACGGCGGTGAAGGCAATCGGCGGGAGAGGCACGATTGGAGGAGCAAACGAGGAGGCCATCGAAGACGAAGCGGAAGAAGCGGAGGTTTCCGAACAAGGGAGTTTCTCAGCTCTCATGGTAGTATGGAGGAGAAGGTGAAGCGGAGGTTGAGAGGTAACTCAACTGTTTAGAAAGAGAGGGGAAATGGGGTTACAGAGAGAGGGCTTTGAGAGTAACGAGAGGGGTGGTAGGAAGGTAGGAACAGTTGACCATTACGGTCCATCCAACCTTCTTTTATACGATTAATTTAAATGGCACAAATATTTTTAAGTGGTTCGGGATTTTTATACCAAGTGGTTAAGAGGTTTATACCAAGTGGTTCAGTGACTAAATAGAGAGTGGTTCAGTGACTAAATAGAAATTGGTTCAGTGACTAAATAGAACCACTCAGAAGTATATACCAAGTGGTTCAGTGACTAAATAGAGATTGGTTCAGTGACTAAATAGAGAGTGGTTCAGTGTCTAAATAGAGAGTGGTTCAGAGACTAAATATAGAGTGGTTCAGAGACTAAATAGAGAGTGGTTCAGAGACTAAATAGAGAGAGGTTCAGAGACTAAATAGAGAGTGGTTCAGTGACTAAATAGAGAGGTTCAGAGACTAAATAGAGAGTGGTTCATTGACTAAATAGAGAGTGGTTCAGTGACTAAATAGAGAGTGGTTCAGTGACTAAATAGTGAGTGGTTCAGTAACTAAATAGAGAGTGGTTCAGTGACTAAATAGAGAGTGGTTTAGTGAGAGTAAAAGGGTTGAACCACTGAGAGTAAAAAGGGCTGAACCATTATGAATAAAAGGGCTGAACCACTAAGAATAAAAGGGTTGAACCACTTCTTGGTAACTTCATGAACCACTTCTTTATAGCTTGTGAACCACATTTTTTTTCAACAAAACATATACAAAGTGGGTGTCTATGTGTAGATAAAATTAAAATACACCCAAAAATATATTTTTTATATTTTTTTAACAAGTGAAAATGCCAAAAAATAATTTTTAAAAGTCCATGTAAACACTTTTCATATGTACGTACATTGTCTAATTAATTAGTAAATTTTGTTGATTGGCGCGTGCAATTAATTAGCGTTACTTGTGAGAGTGTGGGTGTTACTAATTAGAGAGTGTGGGTATTACTAATTAATTTGGGTGAGAGTTACTAATTAATTGGGGGAATACGCGTGTCTCGTATTTTTAATTTATTTTTGGACACGATGACCAATCAAATTGCTTCTTTCCTTCTCACCGGTAAGCTGCTTCTCACCCGAACCCAACCATATATATATATATATATATATATATAATGGATTATAAAAAAAAATAAAGGTGAGTAATTAGTCCATATATAATTTGTACGTACTAAATATTTATGCGAAAGATCCAATTCTTTATGCGGATGAGTAAGCACTAATTAAATGGAAGCTAGTTTAGACCCGTGCACTACGCACGGGATTTTTAAAATTAATCTAATTACATTCGCCTTATTTTTCAAACTTTATCATATTAATCAGTGTATTTTAAATGATGTATAAAACATAGTACTCTTCCGGGAAACATAGAATATTTCCTGGACGAGTATTCAATTTCCTTTAATCTTCCTTCAATTTATGTCTGTTACCTACAGTAAAGGAAAACGTGTTTTCGACTCTTGGCCGAGAGGTTGTTGGCTGAGACAGCCGTTGTCACGCCCTGTTTTTTTTTGTATCAATTGATTTTTTTATCCTAATGTCATATCTCAATACATTTGTTTCTACATGATGTGTCAAGCATAAATAATAAATCTAGGGTCATCTTAATTAGCATTAAGAACACCCTATATCACTACATAATCCAAGGCAATATTGAAAATAAATCTACATAAGAACAAATGCCACCGTACCTTATAGTTACATAACAACAAATTATTATACCAAAGCAGTAACCAACTATTATATATTGTTAAACCAATCTGCATAGCTTTTCCGAAACAAAATAAAGGGAGCTATTATATATTGGTTATGATGCACAGAGGACATTAAGTTCCACTTTTGTATATAAACAAAATAGAGGGGGTTAAATATTGTGTGTATAATTGTATATATAGCTATTGCCCTTCTGTATATGATTCACAACTATTGTACTATATATTAGCGATGCACTGAGGACATCCAGTTTTTATTTCGCATAACTGGAGCTATTAGAAAATAAATCAGAGACGGATTAAAAACTCATCACGATCCACAATTGTTGGTTACTTAGAATCTGAAGAAGAAAGTGAAAACCACACTTGACATATATATATAGAGAGAGAGAGAGTGAGAGGATAGATCCTGTGTAAGCAAGCCTTACTGTGTAATTTGTGAGCAAATCTGGAGCGTCAGATTAAGAAGATCAAACGGCTGAGATTAAAAGTAACTTGTGAACAGTGACATTATTCATAGGTACCAAGTGATTATTCATATGTACATACATATGAATAATTACATTATTATACATGAATAATCTCTTGGTACCTACGAATAATTTCTCTGCTCACAAATTACACTGTAAGGGCTGCTTACACGGGATCCAGCATATATATATATATATATATATATATATATATATATATATATAGAGAGAGAGAGAGAGAGAGAGAGAGAGAGAGTGTGTGTGTGTGTTTGTAATCAAGTTATAAAAGATACTCAAGACCATACAAACGATCTTGTATAAAAGTTACTTAACTGTCAAGAGCACCCCTCCTAATCTCACCTCCTAAGCTCCCTACCGAAATTAACTCAATATGATTGAACCTCTCGATCACCCCACCATGAACAAAATAAACTACCACGCAAGGCTTAGTATCCCACGACAAAATGTGCTAAAAGACAACTACGCAGGACCTACATCACAAACCAACAAAGAAGCCTAAATCATCCAAATAAAAGTAATTAGCCCATTCAATCTACAATCATCATTTGCCTTTTCCTTTTCCACTGTGCTTCCTCATTGCCTCATTGACAAGTTGTTCCAGAGGGTGTTGTGCACCTTTCCTTTGCCTTGTGTTGCTCGTGTACCCCCTCCATCAGACATATCATAATGATAAACGATACTTATAGAAATTTTCATTATCAGTGAAATAGTATGTAAGAACACAGATGAAAATCTGAAAGCAACTGAAAACATAAGAACTTGAAAAAAATATAATTTATGCAATTAAAAGTAAACAACAACAATCCATACTTATCGTAAACATTAAGAAAATTAATAATATCTACAAAAGACAAAAAAAAATTAAAGTGATAAACAATGCCTATATAAATTTTCATTAGTGGCTAAAGATGCTAAAAAAACAATAAAAATTTGGTGCGAATGTGAATAAATAGGTTTCACTCCCAAAACACACACTCATATACACACACAATAAGCTTGATAAGTTTACAGAAACAAAATTACTTAGGCAGACCTCCAAAACAAATTCATCAAATGAATCAGCATTTCTATTCTAAATTGGAACTCTATAATTTTCCAACTAAGCTAATGTACATACTTAGTACTAATGGGTAAAAAGAGGTTTTAAAGTAATTAAGAAAGTGAGTACTAATGGGTAAAAAGAGGATTTAAAGTAATTAAGAAAGTAAAATACAGTATATTGAAGGCATTAACCTTAATAGATTTCATACTATCTACTCAATTAAGCTCAATGTGTAGGGGTTTGCCTTGAAGTAATCAAAATATAATTGCCACGGATACCCAAAACTTTCATCATTGCCACAAATACCTTAACTATTGTGGAGGTTGGGTAAGCACCATTACCAATCAATATTTTACACTTGTAAGAAATAAATATAAAAACCCTACAATTTTTTTTTACAGTAGGCAAAGTTTAGGATATTCCTAAGTATCCATGATCATCAAGCATGATGATGTTTTGGAATTCACAGCTATAGTTTAAGATAGAATTACAGCTCAGTCGAGATTTTGCAATAAAGCCTGCTGCTCTATTCCCCTCTCTGTAGCAGTGTTGGAATTTGATGAATTTAAAGTCTTTGCTAAGAGTTTGAATTTCACTGACTATTTGTGTAATTTCCCATGGTGAGTTGTTTTCCTGGTTGATGGCATTGATAATGATTGCACAGTCACCTTCGATGATCGTCTTTTGTATTCCTTCCTCTGTTGCTAGTCTTATACCTGTAAGAATTGCGAGGCATTCTGTTTGGATGACAGAATAGGTTTTGCCGTTACATTTATGTATTCGAATTATCTATCCTTGGTTGTTTCTAATGATACAACCAATTTGAGATTGAACCCCATTTTTAACAGAGGCGTCTATGTTTATTTTGACAATATTTTTAGGTGGGTATTTCCAGTTCAATTTCTGACGAGATCTAGTGTGCTTAGGAGAATTTTTAGTTAATTCCTCTTTTTTCCAGCATAAAATTTTGTCAATAGTTTGAGTAAGAGTGTAAGCTATGCTGTTGTTAGAATTTTTGTGGAAGATAATTTTATTTCGAAGTTCCCAGATTGAGTGCCATAAGTGGCAATGGTCTGTGAAATCTATGTTTTGGCTTTTAGTATTTAAAATATTTTCAGAAATATTATTCGTTAGGTTTGGAATATAAAAGGATTTATGTAGTTTGGTGCCCAGGTTTTGGATAAGCGACCTGGTGATCTGACAGTTAAAAAATACTCCCTCTGTTAATTAAAACTTGTCATTTACTATTCATGCACGCTTTTTTAGAATGATAAAAACTATATGAAATATTAACCTTTTTTTAAAATTGTTTTTATAAATTTATAATTAATAGTAACAAGTATGAAATTATTTAAAAAATATGTTAAAAAAGTTAATATTTTATATAGTTTTTACCACCTCAAAAAGCGTGCGTGAATAGTAAAACGTCAAGTTTTAATTAACGGAGGGAGTAAGTGATTTGCGTTCTCTGGTTCATGGTTACAAAGAGAACAGGTACTGGGAACTCTATTTATGTATCTGTTTAAACGCTCGGTGGTGGGTAAGATGTCTAATATAGTTTTCCAAATAAAGTTTTTGATATTTGGTGCGATGTTTAGTTTCCAGATCCAGTCCCCAGAAATATTATTGTTGTTTCTTATATTAAAGAGAGAAGAGGTAGATTTGACCGTAAATGTTCCATTTTTATTGTAAATCCAGATTAGTCTGTCTGCAATATCAATTCTGGGGATGTAAATATTTGATATCATTTGAACAATATGGGGTGGGAACATACTGTTTAGTTTTTTAGTGTCCCAAGTGTTAGAGTTTGTAAGTAGATCACAAACTTTTAGGTTAGGGTTGTGGTCATTTCTGAAGTTTTCGAGTTTTTGTGCATTTACCCAGATGTCATACCAGACATTAATAGTTTTCCCATTGCCAACTAGCCAAAGTAATCCCTTGGAAAAAGTATCTCTAATGTTTAGGAGCCGTCCAAATTGCCAGGAAGTTTTAGTTTTACTTCTTTCCATTAATGGTTCCTCTGAGAGATATTTTTCAGTGATGATTTTTTACCAAATGTTATTAGGATTCGCTATAATTCTCCAAAGAAGTTTCATTTGCATACTTAAGTTAATTTGTTCAGCTGTTTTGAAGCCTAGTCCACCATCCTTTTTAGGGGTACAGAGCCGTTCCCAGCTAATTAAAGGGTGATAATTATCAGATTGAAGTTTATTCCAAAAAAAGTTTTTGTTGATTTGGTCAATTTTATCAAGAATTCCTTTTGGAAGAAGGAAGGATTGCATAAGATAGTTTGTTTTAGAATTGAGGTTGGCTTGAATGAGGACAGATCTTACAGCTTGAGAGAGGGTGTTTGATTTCCATTTGGATAGTTGTTTTTTAAGGCTTGTAATAGCTTCGTCAAATAAACTGTTGTTTACTCTACCACTAATGAGTGGTATTCCCAAGTATTTTTCTAGTGTTTTGGTAACAGGGATATTTAATTGTTGAGCAAGGCTTTGGGCTTTTTGGAGGGAGATGTTTTTAGAAACTTGTAGAGAACTTTTATTGTAATTTATAGACAGACCTGATATGTTACAGAAGTTTTTTAGAAGGTTTTTAATCGTGTGAAGACTTAGATCATTTGCGTTTCCAAAAATGAGTGTATCGTCTGCAAAGGAGAGAAATGGGATAGGATCACTGTTATTTGTTAGTTTGATTCCGATTAACGGATCAAGTTCTGATGATTCTTGTTGTATCATTCTGGCTAATACTGAAAAGTTAGTTTTGGTTAAGCATGTCATTACCCAGTTTATCCATTTCTGATGAAATCCGAATTTAGTCAATATGATGCGTATGTAGTCCCAGTTTATTTTGTCATAAGCTTTTTCCATATCTAGTTTGATTGTCATCCATCCGTTTTTTCCTTTTTTGTTATGGAAGGAGTGAAAAACCTCGTGGGCTATTGGTATGTTATCTTGAATATTTCTTCCCTGAACAAAGGCTCCTTGAAATGGGTTAATAATACGGGGTAAAATTGGTTTTAAGCGGTTAGCTAAAAGTTTTGAGATGATTTTATAAATAGTATTGCAAAGGCTAATAGGGCGGTAATGGTTGATATTGATTGGGTTATCAATTTTCGGAATGAGTGCAATGAATGTTGTATTTATTTCGCTGAGAAGAATGCCTGAATGAAAAAATGATTTGATTGCCTTGCAAAGCAAACTTCCCACAATGTTCCAGTATTTTTTATAGAATTCGGGTGGGAAGCCATCAGGCCTCGGAGATTTGTCTCCTTTCATTGAGAATAAAGTGTCCTTAATTTCTTTATCTGTGAAAGGTCAGGTTAAGGTTAAGTTTTCAGACTCAGTTATTATGCAATTTATCAAGTCTGGAAAATATGTGTTAGTATTAGTTGTTTGTTTGTTTGAGATGAATCTTTCAGCTAGTTCATTCATTATTTCATTTCTGATTTGATTTTCATCTTCAATGACTAATCCATTTTTATTTGTGAAATTGCGTGTGACGTTTTTTGAATTTCTTATTTTAGTTATAGATTGGTAGTATTTGGTATTCTTGTCTCCAAATTTAAGGAAGTTAGATTTCGCTCTCTGTTTCCAAAAAATATTGTTAAAATTCATGAGTGCTTCACGTTTATTTAGTAGTCTTTGTCTTTTATTATTCGTGATATCATTATAGTTTCCATTAATTTGTTGTGTTTGTAATAATAAAAGTTGATTCTCAATGTCTTTTAATTGTCTGAGGTTATTATTTGGATGTGATTTACACCAGATTTTGGTGTTTTTCTTAAGCAGTTTCTGTTTTTGTAAAAGTGTAAACATGAACGAGCCACAAAGCTTATTCTCCCAGGTTGATTTGACTAGTTTATTGTAGTTGTCATTATTTGTCCAAGACATCTCAAATTTAAAGGGTGATCCTGCTCTGATTAATTTTTTTCCAATTGAGATGGATATTAGGGAATGATCTGAGCTTGTAAAAGGGTGGTTATGGACAGTTAAGTTAGGGAATTGATTAGAGATTTCTGTATGGATCATAACTCTATCCAGACGTTCATAGATATTATTGGTAGGAGTTTGTCTTTTCCTCCAGGTGACTGGGCTACCAGTATAAGGAATAGTATGGATATCTATTTCTTCATTGATTTGCTGAATACGGGTAAATCTATTATTTTCTGGGTTTGTTCCTCCGATTTTATCGTCTTTTGATTCTATTTCATTGAAGTCTCCCATTAATAGGGATGTGTAGTTATATTGTCGAGTTATTGTGACTATTTTATCCCAAAATTTGTTTTTATCTGCTTGGTTTGATGGTGCATAAATGAAGTTGAGAATAAATTTAAAGTTGTTGATATTAGCTAAGTACATAACATAGTTATCTGATGAAGTTAGTTGTTGTATTGTATCTGTAAAATTAGAGTTTTTGAAAAGGATCCAAAGTCCTCCTTTTGATCCATCTGAGGCAATGTGATGGGCTTTATTAAATCCAGATTTTTTATATAACTTTTCTACTGGTGGGTCAGTTGTTTTTGTTTCGGATAAGACTAGGATGTCTAAGTTATTTCTTTTTTGGATATAGGCAAGATCTTGCCAGATGTTATGTTTTCTTATACCTCTAATGTTCCAATATCCTATGTTCGTCATTTATTGAATAATTTATGTGCGTGCATCTGCTTTTTAAGCAATTTCAATATTTTATGGTATTTCTTTTTAGTAAATAAGTGGTCGTTGATTTGGATTATTTGTTTTGGTGATATTAATTGGTATAATTTTATGGAGTGGGTGTTGTTACTACTCTTTTTACAAGTGTTTGATAAATCTAAAATTTTGTCATTAGTTTGTTATAATTATACCCGGATTTGATTGTCTTTGTGGTTTTTGTTTATTAAAAAGTAAGTGTAATTGTTACAAGTAAAGAATTTTGAGATTCCTTTATTTTTCTCCTTAATGATTTTTTGAGTAGAGGAGTTGGATGTGGGTAGTAAGTAAAGAAATTTTTCTATATTTATATTTGTACGTTCCCGAGTTTTACAAATTTGTTTTTTATAATGAGGTTTAATGTATATAAGATTAATATATATAAGTTTAAGAAAAATGGGTGTTGGCCAAAAAGCTTTTATGAAGTTAAATTTTGTGAGGTGAGTTTTATGATCAATTTTAAGTTTAATTTCTAAGTTTAAAAATTTTAGTGGCTGTAATGGTTATAATTTTTAATACATTTATTTTGTATATTTGGTTTGTATAAAAGGATTTGTTATTTGAAAGATTGTGGGTTTTGGCTATATTTTTGAAATTTAAAGTTTTTCGTAATATTGTGCTACCTTTTTTTGTGTACAAATAAAGGTTATTTAATGAATCAGAGTGTTTTATTTGTCTGAAGGATTTTTTTATAAGTTCAAAATTTGTAAGGTGTCTATTGTATTTAAAGTTTGTTTTGTAGGAATGTGATGTGTAATTTTGGCAGTATTTTATCCAATATGTGATATAAATATGTATATTATACTCAGTTTGGAGGGGTGCTAACCCGAAAATCTTGCCGTTAGGCTTTGGCCTATATTTAATGGGCCACGATTGCTCTTGGGCCGGACTTAAAATTTTTTTAACAGATTTGGTCCATCTGTCTTTATTTCTTTTAGAGTTGCAGAAATCTGTTGTGAGGAGGTTAAGTACAGTCGACACTCTTCTTCTTTGAAAGTGCCTCTTGAGACCTGAAAAGTGAGAATGAAGCAAGGTATAAAGTAGGAAATCCCATTTACATTCAAAATTAGGGATGTCGTGGGAGTTGTAACTGCATACAAAGTGGAAAAAAACATCCAAAGCCCCTGAGTATCTAGGAATAACAGTAGAGTAGTTTGTTAGAGTACTTGGAGTATTATTACAATACCAAAACTTGAGGGATAAGTATTTATTTTTTCCAGTGAACCAAGTCGCCCTCTTAGTGGTTGTAATTATCATAAACATGTTAGGGGGACTGCCTCTGCTTCTTGTTGATGTGGTGATGAGAGTCAACTTCATGTTCCTCTGTAATACCCTTGCCTTTGTGGTGTGTCATCTCCTTGTCTTGGGGTTGGTCTTGTGAAGAAATGTGAACTCCTGACATGTGTCTAATCATTGAGGTATCTGAGTTCATGGATTGGTAGGAGGAGAGGGTTTGATCACCATTGTGTGCTTGATTGATGAATGGGCTAATCTGATTGCAGAGGTTGTTCAGATGCTGATCAGGAGCTACTGAGGAAGAAGCATGATCTTGCTCGTTGTTGAAGATGGTATGTAGCATTGCAGGTGATATTTCAAAAGGTGGGATGCTGGTTTCTGCTGTGAGCATTGAGGCATGAGCATTGTTGAGCATGATAAGGTTATTGATCAGTTCTTGAGAGAGATAAGGACTGATCATATGGCTGGTGTTGCCTACAGTTGGTTGGATGGTGGCTGTGGTGTTTGGAGGGATTGAGAACATGGGGAGGATACCATAATCTCCTTTGGCTACAAGGATGGTAGTAACTGGTTCAGTGATAGAATGTTTTCCCATCATCATCATTGTATCAACTGTGGTTGGGATAATATTTTCTTCAGTAGGAAAGATAATTCTGTCATGTTGTAGTTTTTCCTCTAGGAGGTTAACTCCTGGTCTTTCCTGGATTCTAAGCTGGAATTGTCTAGGCTTAGGAGTATTGGTTGGGCACTCAGGATAGAGATGGTCATCCTTTCCACAATAACCACATCCTATAGAGAAATCTTCATACCAAACTCTAAGACAGATTTTATTTCCTGTTGGCATCTTCCATTTGATGTAGGAGATATATATATATATATATATATATATATATATATATATATATATATATATATAGGCGACGGATCAAATGTTAACAACTCTTACTGTGTTTTGTGTTTATAATTAATGACCGCTGATTGAATGAAAATGGAAGACTGTGATTAATCAAGGATTTTAATAATTTATTTTTATTAAAAAAGTGGGACCCGGCCATATAAATGCTCCACTCTCACAATGGTAGAGCGTGTGATGCAACTCAGCCAGATAACTGCTCAAATCCAGGTGGGAGCAAATAATGGGAAGCGTTGATTTTTTTTGCGCGCCAATTTTCACAAATTTCCTTTTTGAAAAGATCATGATCGATCAATTAATCTGGGTTGTGAAATCTTTGGAAATCAGTGACGATTTCAACCAAGCAGACGGTGAAGAAGAGGAAGAAGCAAAGCAGACGGTGAAAATCATTGATGGATTCAGGTAATGGGTTAGAAAACATCATGAGCAGTTCAAATATTCGATGTTGGGAAGCAAGTATTCGTTGTAACTATGCAATTGTTTGTGCTGATGGCCGTACTGGGATGCTAAAACACATGGACTTAAGTTTTTTTTTGATTAATTGACATCATGAATATTCATGACAGTCACTCAATTATTCGACAAAATTTATCAAATATTCTTCACAATTTTCCAAGTAGTCATCAATATTCGGCAAAATTTATCAAATATTAATCACAGTCACTCAATTATTCATCAAATGTTTTGTTAAAAATTATCAAATATTCATCACAGTCACTCAAATATTCATCACAGTCACTCAATTATTCATTAAAATTTATCAAATATTCATCACGGTCACTCAATTATTCATCAGACGACGCTCTATTCCCCAGACAAATTCGGTATGTGCGGCCTTCAGATCCACCCACAGAAGCTTCGCCGGAGGTTCTACTTCAAGCCATGTCACCTCACGTAGTCGGAAATAGTTGCGGCGCTGCTCAGAGAGACGAATCTCACCGGAATCGCCTTGTGGAGAGAGTCGGAGGAGACGGTGGAAGCAGATCGCTTTCACACCGTATTTTTGAAAAACGTTACGCCACAAAGTGCAAGCAAAATCTGGAAGTTGAGAGTTATTATTCGTTGATAATATGAATTTATTCGGTAATTTGTTCGTCATTATTCATCGAACACACAGTGCAAACAAAATCTCCCCCTCCCCACAAAAAAAAAAAACGTTACCTCACAAAAAAACCAACACGCGCGCTTCCGCTTCAGCAATTTGGCTATAATAATGGTGGGGCCTACTCTTTTTTATTTAAATCAAAAGGGAAAGTCTCAATTAATCTTATCCATCCATTTGTAATCAATCAATGGCCTATATTTGTTACACAAAACACAATAAGAGATGGTTACACATGACCCACCCTATATATATAGGGTAGAGTTCGAGTGAGAACACCTCTACCGGTGAGAACGAAAGAAATGATTTGATTGGTTCATATGATATTAAAAAAATGCAAAAGAATTAAAATTTTTTCGAATCTGCGTGCGTCCCCCAGCTCTCTACTGGCTCCTACGCCATTCCCCACTCGCATGCGATCACCCCCCACGCGCGTGGGGCGGCACGCGCTTGCCGCAACCTAAACAAACACGAAGTAAAGAAAAATGGTACCAAATAGGAATCGAACCTGTAATCAAGAACACCAGGTATGCACAAATAACCACTGAATCAACCCGTCATTCTTGTCCCTTCTTTATTTCAATAATTCTTGACCATTCAATTAACTTAATTTGTTATTATCTTATCCACCAATTTAATTTTTCAGCGTAACCCAACACCTACCCTATATATATATATATATATATATTTTTACAGTAGGCAAAGAGTTGGATGTACTATAGACATCCATGATCATCTGAAAAGATGATGTTTTGGAACTTATAACAGTGAGATCCTAGGATAATATTACAATTTAACGGAGATTTTGCAAGGAAATCGGCTGCCTGATTTGCCTCTTTGTAGCAATGCTGAAAATTGATTGATTCAAAGTCTTCTTTTAGGGACTTGATTTCTTCGATTAATTGTGCTATCTCCCATGGGGTTTTGGTTATGTGATTGATGGCATTGATGATGGTTGCGTTGTCGCTTTCGATAATGATTCTTCTGATCCCCAAGTCGTTTGCCTGTCTTATACCTGCATATATAGCCATAGCTTCTGCTAAAATAATAGAGCATTTTGTAATGTTACTTTTGTATATATGAATTACCTGACCGTAGTTGTTTCTCAAAATGCAACCAATTTGAGTTTCATGATTAACTTTAACTGAGGCATCTACATTAATTTTGATCGTGTTAGGAGGTGGGTGTTTCCAAAATAATTTATGTTGAGGTCTACTGATTTTAGGTTTTATATAATTATTATTTTCTTTATTCCAGGAGGATATGTTGTCAATTGTTTGGTATAGCGTGTTGATGATGTTTTTGTTTTTGTTATTTCGGAAGATTATATTGTTTCTGAGTTCCCAAATGTTGTGCCATAAGTAACAAAGGTCAGAGAAGTCTTTATTGAGTGTTTTGGTGTTAATGATGTTTTCAGGGGCGTTGTCTGTTAGGTCCGGTATGATAAATAATTTTTTTAATTTGATGCCAAGGTTTGCTATAAGAGATTTGGTGATCTGACAGTTAAATAAGAGATGATTTGTGTCTTCTATGTCAGAGTTGCAGAGAGAGCAAGTGTTGGGAACTCTATTTATATATTTATTTAAACGGACAGTGGTAGGTAAGATATCGAGGATAATCTTCCAAATAAATTTTTTTATATTTGGAGGGAGGTTAAGTTTCCAGATCCAGTTTGCATTAATTTTATTTGTGTTACTGGTATTGAACAGGGAAGTAGTGGATTTAACTGTAAATTCTCCATTGTTATTATAGATCCAAATAAGTTTGTCAGGAATATTTCTAGTTGGGATATGTATGTTGCTGATCATTTGGACGATGTTAGGGGGAAAGATATTATTCAATTTATTCATATCCCACGAATTGTTTTTAGTAAAAAGGTCACAGACTTTTAGGTTAGGGTTTTGATTATCACGGAATGTTTCAAGATATTGTTCATTTACCCATATATCAGTCCATACATTTATACTTTTTCCATTACCTATAAGCCAGAGTAATCCTTTTGAGAAGAGGTCTCTGATATTTAGAAGTCTTCCAAATTGCCATGAGGTTTTAAATTTTCCTCTTTCCATTAACGATTCTTTTGAGAGGTATTTTTCTGAGATTACCTTAGACCAGATATTGTCAGGTTTGGATATGATTCTCCAGAGGAGTTTCATTTGCATTCCAATATTAATTTCTTCTGCTGATTTAAATCCTAATCCGCCGTCCTTTTTGGGGGTGCATAGGTGTTCCCAGCTGATTAATGGATGATAATTATCAAATTGAAGTTTGTTCCAAAAGAAATTTTTGTTTATTTGATCAATTTTGTTGAGAATTCCTTTAGGGAGAAGGAAAGATTGCATTAAATAATTTGTTTTAGAGTTGAGGTTAGCTTGAATTAGTACTGATCTACCGGCCTGTGAGAGAGTGTTTGATTTCCATTTTGAGAGCTGTTTTTTGAGACTTAGTATAGCATCATCAAAGGTAGCATTACAAACTCTTCCACTAATGAGTGGTATTCCAAGATATTTTTCCATTGTTTTGGTGATAGGAATATTTAGTTGTTGGGCGAGGGACTGTGCTTTATTTTGTTGTATATTTTTGGAGACTTGTAAGGAGCTTTTATTATAATTGATGGTTAATCCAGATAAGTTAGAAAAGTTGTTTAGGATATTTTTAATCGTGTATAGACTTAGTTCATCGGCACGTCCAAAGATTAGTGTATCATCAGCAAAGGAGAGGAAAGGGATAGGACTGCTATTGTTTGTGAGTTTAATACCAATTAAAGGATCACATTCTAGGGATTCCTGTTGTAGCATTCTTGCCAGTAGTTCCATTACTATTACGAAAATATAAGGTGCAAGGGGATCTCCTTGTCTTATTCCTCTTTGCGTTTGGAATGTATGTCCTGGTAAGTTGTTGACTAGGACGGAAAAGCTTGTTTTGGTAAGGCAAGTCATAACCCAATTAATCCATTTAGGGTCAAAACCAAATTTATTTAAAATTGTTTCAATAAAGTTCCAGTTTATTTTATCATAGGCTTTTTCCATGTCAAGTTTTAGGGCCATCCATCCTAGTTTCCCCTTTTTGTTGTGGAAAGAATGGAAAATTTCATGGGCAATTAGAATATTGTCTTGGATATTTCTACCTTGTATAAATGCTCCTTGAAAAGGATTTATGATACGCGGTAAGATCGGTTTCAAACGATTAGCTAGTAATTTTGAGATGATTTTATAGATAGTGTTGCACAGACTGATTGGTCGATAGTGGTTAATGTTAGAGGGTGTATCTATTTTCGGAATAAGAGCAATGAAAGTTGTGTTTACTTCCTTGAGGAGGATTCCAGAATGGAAAAATGATTTGATTGCCTTACATAGGAGGTTACCTACAATGTCCCAGTAATTTTTGTAGAATTCTGGTGGAAAGCCATCAGGGCCTGGACTTTTGTCATCTGTCATTGAGAATAGGGTGTCCTTGATTTCTTTATCTGAGAAAGGTTTTGTTAAGGCAAGGTTTTCAGAATTAGTGATGGTGTGATTTATTAAGTTAGGAAAGTGTGTGTTGTTATTGCTTGTTGGATTATTTAATATGAATCTTTCGGCTAGTTCTTTGGTAATTTCTTCTCTTATTTGATCTTCGTCTTCAAATAATGTCCCATGTTTATTTGTAAAATTTCGAGTAATATTTTTTGAATTTCGTATTTTTGTTATGGATTGATAGTATTTGGTATTTCTGTCTCCAAATTTCAAGAAGTTTGATTTGGCTCTTTGTTTCCAAAATGTGTTATTGAACTCCATAAGGGCTTCCCGTTTGTTTAAGAGTCTGTTGTATTTGTTGTTTGTATTGTCAGTTGAAGTTCCGATGGTCTGTTTTGTTTGTAAAAGGAGGAGTTGGTCTTCAATTTCTTTTATTTGACGGAAATTGTTATTAGGGTGTGATTTACACCAATTTTTCGTATTTTTTTTTAGTAGTTTTTGTTTTTGTAGTAATGTGAACATGAATGATCCGTGTAGTTTATTTTCCCAAGTTGATTTAACTAATTTGTTATAATTATCATTGTTGGTCCAGGACATTTCGAATTTGAAGGGTGATCCAGCTCTTAATTTATTTGTTCCAATAGATATGGATATTAAAGAGTGGTCAGAGGTTGTAAAGGGGTGGTTGTGTACCGATAAATTTTGAAATTGATTTGAGATATCTGTATGGATCATAACTCTATCTAATCGTTCATAGGTATTATTTGTACGGTTTTCTCCTTTTCTCCATGTGATTGGGCTTCCAGTATAGGGAATTGTATGGATATCTAGTTCCTCTGAGATCTGTTCAATTCTTTGAAATCTTTTAATATGTGGTGGTGCTCCACCTATTTTTTCTTGAACAGATTCAATTTCGTTGAAGTCACCCATAATCATACATGGTAAAGATTGTTTCTGAATATTTGTTATTAGTTCAGTCCAGAAGCTATTTTTTTCAGTTTGATTGGAGGGTGCATAAATGAAACAGATTATGAATTTAAAGTTGTTAATGTTGCCAAGGTATATAATGTAATTATCTGTTTTCGTTAGTTCTTTCATTGATTCTGTAAATTTTGAGTTTTTGATTAGGATCCAAATTCCACCTTTGGTTTTATTAGAAGGGATATAATCGGCGTTATTGAAGCCTGCTCGTTTATAGAGTGATTCATTATGTCCTTCATTTGATTTTGTTTCTGTGAGAACTAGAATATCTAGATTATTTCTTTTTCGAATGTAGGCAAGGTCTTCCCAAAGATTAATTTTTCGAACCCCTCTAATGTTCCAGTATGCTATGTTTGTCATTTAAAAATTATTTTTGGATATTCTGGCTTTGTGAGCCATAGATTGTATAATCGCATGGAATGAATATTACAAATAGGTTCATGATCATTATCCTTAATTCTATTTGCAATCAATCCATCCCTGTTATTTGACGCAAGTTTCTTTTGAATACAGTTTTGGGGTGATCTCTTAGTGAAATCGAGTTTTTTGCTCCAGTAAATATGTGAACCATAATTGATTAGCTCTTGGTAGCTCATCCAAATGTTTTTACGGTAGTGGAATTCAACCTTTGTTAAGGTAATGAAGAGGGGTGTTAACCCAGAGAGAACGCTGTTAAGCTGTTTAGATTTAAATTTGATCCAAAGTGTTTGAAGAGATTTGGTAATGTAATCGGTAGCCAAAGAATTACAATTATTGAGCAGGGTATCATAAAAGTAAATATAAATGCCCATGAACATGACAGCAGTTGACATAAGTTCTGTTATAATCCGAGCTAGTTGTTTATAAGGTTTTAATAGGTAGATTTTTATGAGGTGGTTATAAATAGATTTTAATGTAATTGTTATTTTAGATATTTTATTGATTATCTTTTGTAATCCATTTTTCTTATTTGCGTGCTTATTGTTTTTTATATTATTGTGGTATAATAATTTTGTTGATGGATACGTATGAATTTTGCTCATGTATTTTAATTTTGAGATTTTCCATATATCTTATATTATTTTTGCATATTTAATGTAGGAATTAATGTTGGTTAATGGATTAAGGTTAATGTTAAAGGATCGCTTTTTTTGAGGTTTGAATTTTGAAAGGCATTTGTTAATGTTGAAGTTTTCCTTTTTTCTATTATTGATGTTTAGTTGATTGTCTTGATATTTATGTTTCCAAATTGTAAAATGGTTGTGTTTGTTATTCAAAAACTTATCAGTTTGAAGGGGTGTTAACCCAGGAGTTATGCCGTTAGGCTTTGGATCAAAGTTTATGGGCTTTAAGAGCTGTTGGGCCAGTCTGTAACACTTTTTGACAGATTTAGTGTATCTGTATTTAGTACTGTCATAGCTGTTGATGAGTGTTGTAAAGGAGATAGGTGCTGTCGAGGCTTTGCTCCTTTGATGATCCCTGTTAAGACCTGGAAGAAAACAGTCAAGCAAGATTTTTAAAAGGAAATCCCATTTACAATCAAAATTAGGGATATCCTGGGGATTGTTAGAGCATACAAACTGTGATAGAATCATCAAAGCCCTTAGATATCTAGGAAAGACAGTAAGATAGGGTGTTAGGATATTTGTATCATTATTACAATACCAGATTTTGAGGGTAGGGTACTGCTTGTTCTCAGTGAGACAAGTTGCCCTCTTAGAGAGGTAAGAGGAACTCATGTTGTTTTTCTTAGAGTGGTATCTCGTAATGACAGTAAGGGTAGTGGGAGTGTAATACGGTTTATAATTTCTTTGATTATGATTTTTCTTTTTAAGATAAAGATAGCTGAGTTTGACAGCATGAGATATTCCTAGCTTGATAGTTGTGCAGAGATTTTTTACTGTGGCAATCTTATGGAATTTTGGTAGGAAAAAACTTTTACTGAGTATGTAAATATCTTTGTAGTAATGATTACAGCCGAAATCCTTAGTGTTAAGTTTTCCTTTACCAGAATGTTTGCTAGTTTTATTGAGGTTGGTTTTGTATGGGTAAGGTTGAAAAGGTGTGTTTCTGTAATTACAAGTATTATGTGTCCTTAAAGATATACTCCATAATTTCCAGCTGTGATTTTTGAATTTGCCTCTCTGATTTGTGGAGCTTTTGTTACAAGGAAAATTAAGCCGACTAAGAGTATTGATAGAGCTGTAATACCACTTTAGCCTGTTGTTTTTAGTATGGCAGAGTACTCTGGTTTTGTGATTAATTTTTGAGTTCAATAAGTGGACTTGAGTAATTGTGTTTATATTTATAATCATGTAGTTAATCATCAGGGTTAATGAATTGTGGTTATCTGTTGTTATACTGTTTTGATCAAAGGTGCTAAGATTGTCCATAATATTTTTATAATGATGTTTGTTTAAGCCATAAAATGTTTTGTGATTGATGGTATGAGGTCTTTTGATATGGGGTTTAGTATGATGGTTTAGAATAATAAGATAAGTTGGGTTATTTTCCTGATGTAGGTTTAGAGACGAAGGGTTCTTATTGAGATCATAAGTATCTAATTCTTTTCTGTTAGTGTTCATGGTTTTGTCTAAAGTTTGCAGATCACTTGTTAAGACACTAGGCTTTATTCTATATTTTGATTCAAAGTGTTTTTTTTAGCAGCTCCTGAAATATGAGATTTATAGGAGTTTGAATTGTGAGATTGATGATGGTTGTTAGCCTTAATGATGAGACATGTGTTTTGAGCTATTTCCTGGCTGTTAAGCCATGATATGATTCTGTTAAGCTGGCTGTTAGGCCATTGTTGTAAACTGAGTATGTAATTGATATAGCTGTGGTTCTTAGGACTGTTAGTATAAAAGTTGAATTGAGATTGTAACAGTAGAACAATTTCAATTAAAATACAAATTGTAATGGCTGTTAAGCCTTGTGAATTAAACATCTCTATCAGGATAAGAAGCGGATAGCTGATAAATTTCGGATTCCAAACTATTATGCTCTTGTTGCCCTGGCTGTTAAGCCACAAATTAAGTCGATCAATTTTAAAATTCGTTACCTTCTCGATATCATCGGTGATAAGGGGATCGGTTCCGTTTCCGGGGAACACGGTAAAGGCCCTGGGACCGCCATCGCCAGGATGAGGTGTGGATCTGATCGAGCAGGACCAGGAGGTGGTCGCGACACCGGGGAGCTGTTGAAGGGTTAAAGAGGAGGTGTCGAGGAGGAGAAGGTTAAAGATTGGAGCTGTTGATGGGTTACCGGCACCGAAGTTCCCCGCCACGGCCAAGAGGCTGGACAGCAGTCGAGCCCTAGTGGCAGGGAAACAGCCGTGAGTGTGAGACCGCAGCGGGAGGCTGAAGGAGGGGAGGAGGTTCCGCCTGCGCGACGCCGGAGGAAGCTGGCGCTGGAGAGGCGGCGTGGTTTACGGCCTAGGGTCAGAAGGAGATGGGTTATATGAGGCGGCGGGTTGAGAGCTTTTGAGAAGGAAGGCCAGATTCAGAACTTTTTCCAAACCCACCATATATTTTAACGTACATTTAATAGCCCATTAATTAATCAAATTTTAAAAATTAATTTTTTGCCATTTTTACTTGTTAAAAAATATAAAAAATATATTTTTGAATATAATTAAATTTTATATGCACAGAGACACCCACTTTGTATATGTTTTATGGAAAAAAATTAAATTTTTTAGTCACTGAACCACTCTCTATTTAGTCACTGAACCACTCTATATTTAGTCAATGAACCACACTCAATTTTTTATGATTAAATTTTTTAGTCACTGAATCACTCTCTATTTAGTCACTGAACCAATTTTTATTTAGTCACTGAACCACTCTTTATTTATTCACTGAACCACTCTCTATTTATTCACTGAATCACTCTCTATTTAGTCACTGAACCACTCTATATTTAGTCACTGAACCACTCTCTATTTTTTATTATTATTTTTTTTAGTCACTGAACCACTCTCTATTTAATCACTGAACCACTCTCTATTTAGTCACTGAACCAATCTCTATTTAGTCATTGAACCACTCTTTATTTAGTCACTGAACCATTTTCTATTTTTTATAATTAAATTTTTTAGTCACTGAACCACTATTTATTTAGTCACTGAACCACTCTCTATTTAGTCACTGAACCACTCTCTATTTAGTCACTGAACCAATCTCTATTTAGTCACCGAATCACTCTTTATTTAGTCATTAAACCACTCTCTATTTTTTATAATTAAAATTTGGGAAAATTTGGTAAGTGTCCACATTTTGGGCAAAAATTAAGCCCTAGGACAAAAAAAGGAATAAATTAGGAGGGTGTCCAAAAATTCCAATTTTGCCCTTCCTTCCCATTTTCCTCCTTCCCATTTTTTAATTTGACCATTAACCATTGACTGGTCAAAGGTATTGACTTTTGGTGACACATGTGTGGTGACATGTAAATTTTGTGATTACACAGTTTCGGTTTTTTTTTTTTTTTTACGGGGTCACTGTCACCACTCTTTGACAGTGGTGACAGTGGTGACACGTGTGTGGTGACATGAAATTTTTTTGATTACAGTTTCGTTTTTAGAGTTTTTTTTTATACGGGGTCACTGTCACCACTCTTTAACAGTGGTGACACGTGTGTGGTGACATGAAATTTTTTTGATTACAGTTTCGTTTTTAGAGTTTTTTTTTACGGGGTCACTGTAACCACTCTTTTGACAGTGGTGACACGTGTGTGGTGACATGAAATTTTTTTGATTACAGCTTCGTTTTTAGAGTTTTTTTTACGGGGTCACTGTCACCACTCTTTGACAGTGATGACAGTGGTGACACGTGTGTGGTGACATGAAATTTTTTTTTATTACAGTTTCGTTTTTAGAGTTTTTTTTACGGGGTCACTGTCACCACTCTTTAACAGTGGTGACAGTGGTGACACGTGTGTGGTGACAGTGATGACACGTACATGGCAGTAGATTCAACAAATTACTAAAGAAATGGAGTTTGTTAATCGGAATCTAATTGAAGCTACTTGTTTTTCCCTATCACAGCAACAACTTCCACCATTTTTGTGCGCTCCCTTAACTAACAAAACGTGAATCAAGCCGGTAAAATACTCATAAATCCCAATGTTCTAGAGCAATCAAAAGATGTGAAAGGGATCCAAATTGATCAGTTAAAGCAAAACCAGAGTCTCCACAATACAAAACAAAGATCCAATTTAGAAAGGGAAGCAAATCAGGGACGGACCTCGAAAGAAAAAAAATATCAGATCTTCTGCATCCATCCTCTCACTTGTAATCTCTTTGATGACGAACATGCTTAAACTGATTAATAGCATCATTGAAGGCAGTAGAGCTATATAAACCAATGATCAGAGGCTATCAGGAGAAAAGAAGAACAAGATAGAGAGGATAAACGTTACTTGAGCCATTGATTTGATTTCTGAAACAATCGGTATGGGAAGGCCGATTTGGAGACTGACTTCGATGGAGGGAGTGGCTGTGGGAGTCCGACTCCGAGACGAAATCCGACTGAAATCTCATCAAAGCCATGGATTTGATTTGGAGGAGAAATGGAAGCGCGTTTCGGAGAGGGAGGGAGCGGGGCGGCGCGGCGCAACGACGACGATGGAGGGAGCCGGGCGAGGGAGGAGGGGAAGCCGGATTCCCCAGACGTTACAAGGAGGAGGAAGAGAGGTGATGATCGAGAGTTCGAAGAAGAAGGAGGAGGGAGAAACACGAACCGCCACCATGGAAGCCTGAAGCAGACGAGGACCGAGGAAGGGAAGAGCGAAGGAGGAAGCTGAAGCTCAGATCTAAGAACGAGGGTAGAGAAATGGGAAAATAAAAAGGGCAAGGGTAGAAAGGGGATTATGAAAATATTTTGGACATTTACTAGCAAATGCAAAACCCTAGGACAAATTGTAAATGGCCCAAAGGCCAAAGGCCTTTGGGCCAAATTTCTTCATAAAATTTTTAGTCACTGAACCACTCTCTATTTAGTCACTGAACCACTCTCTATTTATTCACTAAACCACTCTTTATTTAGTCACTGAACCACTCTCTATTTATTATAATTAAATTTTTTAGTTATTGAACCACTCTCTATTTATTCACTGAACCACTCTCTATTTTGTCACTTACCCACTCTTTATTTTTTATAATTAAATTTTTTAGTCAAAGAACCACTCTCTATTTAGTTACTGACCTACTCTCAAATCAATTTATACAAAATGGTTCAGGTCCCCATTGAAAAAACTGTCCGAGCAATATATTATATACAAAAACAAAATCTCCCAAATCAATTTAGTACTAACAGCAATATTAATCAAAGTCAAAATCTCCCAAATCATTTTAGTACTAATAGCAATATTAGAACTAGCCTGGTGTCGAAGGCCCATGTATTAGCTTTTAATAAATTAGGGGCTCTTGCCCCCTGTTTCACCAAAAAAAAAAAAAAAAAAAAAAAAAAAAAACCTTTTAATCAGTACTAACATCATCTCTTGTCAATTAATGCAACAATTAATATGTAGTACTTTTGCATAAAAATGGAATACGACTTTCAATATATATATATATATTCTAATTATACGGAGTATTTAAAATGTACTCACACAAATATATTAATTACCTATTAATTGACGTATTAATATATATTTCACCCTAAATTTTTTTATATTTTTATAATTGAATTTTTTATTTAAAAAAGGATAATAAATATATTAATGTAAAATATTTCACATTTTTATAATTGAATTGTTTATTTGTTTTTATAATTGATTTTTGTATTTCAAAAAAGGATAATAAATATATATTTAGTCACTGAACCAATATATATATATATATATATATATATATATATATATATATATATATATATATATATATATATATATATATATGCTGAACCAATATATATTTAGTCACTGAACCACTCTCTATTCGGTCACTGAACCACTTTCTATTCGGCCATTGAACCATCATCTATTGAGTCACTGAACCATTCTCTATTCGGTCATTGAACCACTCTCTATTCGGTCACTTTACCACCCTATATAGAGTCACTGAATCACTCTCTATTCGTTCACTGAACCACTCTCTATTCGGTCAAGTGAACCACGCTCAGTGAACCACAACCAGTGAACCGTACAAATGAACCATACCCAGTGAATCACAATCACAAACACGTGGGATAAAAGAATTTACAAAGAACAAGGAAAGAGTTGGTGTTTGATAGATACTGTAACATTTAAGGGAAATGAAGTTTGCCGACAGATAAAATGAAAACTCGTGGGAAAAAAAGAATTGAATTGAAGTTGAACACACACATGATGATGTAAATGCATTGGAGTTGGAATTAGATAGAAATTGGGATTTCTCAATCTCAATTGAAATCGGTCATGCCCATAATCAACCAATTAAGTAACTGTCTGATAAAACTCGCAAAATCAAAAGGAAAAAAAATTCCAGATCTACTCGTCGATTGCAAAAAGGGAGAGAAATCGCAGAATTAGCTAAATCTGTGTATATTCACCGTCGATTAGCACCGAAATCACCTATCACGCATCCAAGACAATGATCATCCACGAGCGGCGGCGACGATGGAAGGGGCGGCGTTCTTGGAGGAGGGCGGCGGCTGAACCTTAGGCTGACCCTGAGCCTGAGCCTGCTGATCGGGGAAGAGGTCATCGGGGACCCGAAGCGCGCCGTGCGCGCACACGGCGGCGGAGCCGACGATGACGTCGGAGATGAGGATGGATCCGATGCTGGTGAGGAAGACGACGAAGGCGGTGATGGTGATGAGGATGCCGAGCATCTCACGGTCGGAGAAGGAACGGCCTAGGAGGGTGAGGGGCTGGTCGGAGGTAGAGGAAGGTCCAGGCGGATCCGACAGCTCTCCACTCGATGAGGAATTAATAGAGAGGTTCAAATCGATCCCATATGAGGCCGCTCTTCACTCCGGTGGTGGATCCGACATCTCTTCGGCGGTGTCGCAACGGCCAAGGTCGCGAGGAAGGGGAGGAAGGAGGGAGAGATGGCAGAGGTGAGCTTGACGGGGCGTCCGTAGAAACCAGGACTAGAGAGGCAGAAGCGCGTGAGGCTATTTTTTATTTTTATTCCTATTAATAAAATTTGACCAATAAGATTGTTTCTTTTGTTCTTACCAGATCGGGGTGTTCTCACCCGAACCCTCCCCTATATATATATATATATATATATATATATATATATATATAGGAGGTGGTTCGGGTGTACACACCCTTAAAGTGTATCTTGTTCACAAATATTATTCGGTGAAATGTGAAACATTATTCGGTGAAATTTGAAGCATTATTCGGTAAAATGTGAAACATTCTACCGAATACTGTTATGTTACAAATTATTCAGTGGAATTGGAACGTTTTCATCTGAACTGAACGGAAAAAGAAAACATAACAGTATTCGGTAGAATGTTTCACATTTCACCGAATAATGCTTCAAATTTCACCGAATAATGTTTCACATTTCACCGAATAATACTTGTGAACAAGGTACACTTTAAGGGCTGTGTACAAATGATTCATACACTATATATATATATATAGGGAATATATATATAGCTTGCATTGAAAATATTGAGATATTTTAAACAACATATAAACTTAAGTTTGGCGTGCTACTCCTCTCATTGTCAATTGATTTTGAGATAAAACCCGTTAGGTTTGTATGTTATTCGTGACTCTCGTAAACGATCTTCCTCTAGTTTGTCTTTGACCGCACCGGGCCCAGTCAACTTTAATATGGTATCAAAACAGATTCATGGTCAATTTTGGTAAATCTCTTTCGCGATCCTTTTTTTTCAGTCTCTTCTTTTCGGCGATTTCTTGAGAAATGACGAATCGTGACATCTTGGGAGGGGATAACCCGAGATCTGGACTAGATGTGTTTGACCCTTTATATGTTCACGCTTCGGATAATCATGGAGCAATTTTGGTTTCGAAAGTGTTCAACAGTTTTGCATCATGGAAACGAGCCTATGCATAAAGCGATTTTCGCAAAGAACAAGATTGGCTGTCTTGATGGATCTATAGAGAAACCAGTAGGTGATGGGTAGAGAGAAAGAGCTTGGAATCATTGTAATTAATGACGAAACCACACCCAAAATAACTTGAACATCACACGGAAAACCAATTGCGGATAAGAGGATGAAACTAGAGGCTACGAGACAGTTTGTGGATAGTCACACTGAACGACTCCCTATGACAATGCACCAATAGTAATATTGGTCCGCGAATGAGAGGGCTGAATCAAAAACACCAAAGTCTGTTCGCATACGCTAAACACTGCACAACGCTTTGCACACATGCAAACGACATGTGGCACCCATGCCCTCATCCCACATGTCGTAAAACATGGGACACTTGGCAATGTGCAGTGTCCACGTGGCGAATTATGCCCATGAGACTCCTAGAGTATAAATAGGAGGAAGAGCGAATATGAAAGGGGACTTTTGGAGGGGGAGGGGGGCAAAAGGCAAGTAAAGAAATAGAGCACGATGGGGGATGGCTCCGCGGACATTGTGTCGGAGGTACGTCCGCGTTCCCCCTTTAATGAGGTCGACTTGATGAAGTCCGATGGAGGAAGATTTTATTTGAGGTAAGCTTGAGATTCAGATCGACCCAAGTAGAGGTGCGCGTACGATAATCCCGTCACACATCTCAGGTAAGCCCAATCACACGGAGTCCTCCGCACTCTACTCGATCCCGAAATCTACAACCATGGGATTCTCAAAGTGGGCTTCGTCATCGGCGCCGTCGTTGGGGACTCTTTCACGCTAAGAGGTAATCTAAGATTAAATCTAGCTCATGTAGCTTAACTAGCGGTAGAGCTAGCTCATTAATCATGTAGCTTTACTAGTTGTAACTCATTAATTGCATAGTTTAACTAGCCGTGGAGCTAACTCATTAATCATGTATCTTTGTTGGTCGTGGATCCTTAATCGCATAGCTTAGCTAGCCGTGGAGCTAGATCATTAATCATGTAGCTTTGCTGGCCGCCACTTATTAATCATATAGCTTAGCTAGTCGTTGATGTACATATTTGTACCTCTTTTTATTGCATCTTTTGACTTCATATTTCATTCGATTTCCAAAGAAAAGGTTCAAAATCATATAGACTTGTGTAAGAATGAGCTAACGTGCAAGAAATAGAGTCTGCACAAGTTTTGATCTAATTATGTAGGAATTCGAGCAAAATCGGAGTCAAAACGGAGAAGCCAAGGAAAGCAGAGAAGAGGTCGAAATCGACCCACATAGTCGATATCGACTACAGATACATCGACACAGAACTGAGTGTCGAGACAGACAACAACAAAACAGAAGAAATGCACTCGATATCGATCTCTATACATCGATATCGACCACAACCCAGGAATTGAGTGAAGCTGAGCTTGTCGAGCAGAAACAGAGACATCGAAATCGACCTTCCTGGTCGATATCGACCATATTTCAACACAAGATAGACACGCTTTTCGAGACATGGATTGGCTATTCTATCTTCAAGGAGCACGGATTATCTTATAGCTTTTAGATAGATTAAAGATGGATTTACTTACTTTTTACCTTAGAGATTTATCAAGTTGTTAGAGTTTTATCAAAATAAAAGACCTATCCTAATTGTTTGGATAGAGTTCATAGTTTAGATAGAAGTTGCAATCATTGGCTAGCAAGGGTTAGTAGCCTATAAATAAAGCCCTAGGGGGCTGGCGTTCAATCATCCACAGACACACATTCAATTTACATTCAATAGAGTTAGAAGAAGCTTTAGGGTTTGGCATTTGCGAGAGCCGACGTTGAGTTGTAAAGTTTCGATAGTTTTAATGCAAGTTATTTCTTTTCAATCGATGATGAGTTCAATGATGAGGTGCGAGTAGTCTCCCAAAGCTTCTAGGGTCGGGGTGAGCCCGACGTTAGCCATGCGTGCTTGAGGTAAGTGTTAGATATTGATATCGTTGTGTCTATATCATCTCCTACAATTCTATGTTTAGTCCTAATCGAAAAAAGGGATTCATGCTAACAACTTGAGTTATAAACATAAAATTAGTAGAGACAATTAGGTTTATTTGCAAGAGTAATCCTAAGAGTTGGTGTACAGCGAAAGCTCGTCCCTCGGGTGAAATAGCGCAATTGTCCGTCTTATTTATCTTATCGCATGCATTGGTTAACGTTGTGGTAAACCCTAATCCTAGTAGTTGGTTTTTATGTAGTTTATATTCATCAAAACACTTGTCTTTATGTAGTTTATATTCATCCTTAAAGTGTTCGGTATTTCTTTGCCGGCAAAAAGCTAACAACTTTGCAGGAGAAGACATCGATATCGACTCCAGAGACCGATATCGACCACTGAGTTTATTCAACAGTTTTCTGAGTTGACAACGATCATCCCTGCCGAGTTACTGAGATTGATATCGACACTCTAACCTCGATATCGACCATACTGTGTCGACTGGCAGTCTTCTGAGCCAGTCGATTTCTGGAACTGACATCGATATCGACCTATCCCTATCGATATCGATTGCTTGTTTTTGTCTCTGCAGGTCTTCTGTTGCAGAGAGGAGCGACAACCAAGGTCGAAATCGACACCAAGGTCGAGATCGAGGCTTTTGGTCGACGAAAGAGCGTGTAGATAGGGAGGAGGAAGGCCGGAGGCAAATAGAAGCCCAAATCAACGCCCTTCCTCGGAATGCCAAGCAATACATGCACCCCGCGCTTACAGGTAAAGCATTGCAGTGGTTAGAGAGCTTAGCCCCAAGATCGCTCCGCACCTGGAATGAAGTCAAGGACGCATTCCTCAACAAATTCTTCCCTCCATCCAAGACGGCGTTGATCCGACAGAAAATCACGGCTTTCAGACAAAAGCCTGGTGAGGCTCTAGCGACTGTTTGGGAAAGGTTTAAGGACCTACTACGATCATGCCAGACACATGGCCAACCTTTGTACGTGATCCAGGAGATTATTTACAATGCTCTTAATGTTGCAACCAAGGAGAGGATCAACACCTACACCTCCTATGGCTACCTTGAACTCGCTCCACAAGAGGCTTGGGACACCATAGAGAGGTTGGTGGAGTTCGACAACACATATGGGACTCTTGAGGCTTCCGACACATCATTATCGTCGAGGCCTGCCCCATCTATGCCATTATATGAACTCTCCAAGGTAATCGATCCGGACGTGAAGGAGCAATTCCATAGAGATCAACTTTGAAAGCTCCAAAAGCAAGTGAGGTTCCTTTCAGCGAACCAAGATTGCATCGAATGCGGATCGCAGCGGCACACCACCATCGAGTGCCCCCATGCTGAACAAGTACAACTAGCGGAGACTCACCTTGAGGCGCACTACATGAGGAATACCAATCACCAGGGGTACCAAAATTGGGGAAATCAACCACCCCAATACAACCCCAGGGATCCTCCGCCTTATAGAGCTCTTGGGCACTCGGAGAGGGACCAACGGAAGGATGATCTTCATCTTATCCTGGACGAAATGAGGTGGAATCATGCAGAGAATAAGGGAGCACTGCATCATCTTACCGCAAGATTCAGGGACATGGATGTATGGAAGAAAAACATAGAAACCCAACTAGGTCAATTGGCGGCACAAATCAACCACCCCAATACAACCCCAGGGATCCTCCGCCTTATAGAGCTCTTGGGCACCCGGAGAGGGACCAACGGAAGGATGATCTTCATCTTATCCTGGACGAAATGAGGTGGAATCATGCAGAGAATAAGGGAGCACTGCATCATCTTACCGCAAGATTCAGGGAGATGGATGTATGGAAGAAAAACATAGAAACCCAACTAGGTCAATTGGCAGCACAAATCCCTAGACCGTCCGGAACGTTCCCTGGGCAACCAACTACAAATCCTAAGGGGCAATCCGGAATGGGCCACGTTGCAGCCATGCAACTAAGGAGTGACAACAAGGTACAAAAGCCATGAACGGAAGTGGAGGAGAAAGCAGCAGATCCAGTCAACATCGACAGCCCAGTCGATGTCGAGGCAGACGTCGATATCGACCCTACGGTCGACCCACTGGTCGACGTCGAGGCCACTACGGAGCCAACAGAGCCACAAAAGACGTCGACATCGACCATCCCGGTCGATATCGACCAAGTCCCAGTCGATGTCGATGCCTAGCAGGCCCCTCCGACCACCGTTTTGGCCCCTCCGCTAAAGAAGACGTTGCCATTCCCATCCAAAGCATTGGAGGATCCCACCAAAGGTAAGTTTAGGCGCTTTGTAAAGATTCTTCAAGGACTTAACGTTACTATTCCTCTTACTGAAGCCCTAAGCGAGATGCCTGCCTTTGTGCGATTCCTCAAAGACATCCTTAGCAAGAAGAGGTCCATGGCAGAGATCGCAGAGGAGTGCTCAAAGATGGACTTCCCCGAGAAGAGGAGTGATCCAGGGAAGTTTGCAATCACCGTGTGGCTTGGCCAACATCGCTACAAGGCCCTATGTGACCTAGGGGCAAGCGTAAGTCTTATGCCTCTCTCTATTTGGCAAAAGGTGAACATTGGCGCACTTGAACTTGTGGATATGAAACTCTATATGGTTGACAACTCATTCGTCAGGCCCACATGTATAGTTGATGGCGTTCCGGTAAAGGTAGGTAAGTTCTTTGTTCCTACTGATTTCATTGTATTGGAGATGCCTGAAGATCTTGTAGTACCTATTATCCTTGGTAGGCCTTTCTTAGCTATGGCTGATACCAATATCAATGTACGTCGAGGATTAATAACCTTTACTATAGGGAACGAAGTGATAGACTTCAACCCGACCATGTGCGAAATGAAGCAACTGGAGCAAGTTGTCCTCTCATTGGCTAAGGAAAAGCTTTGAAAGTTTTTGTTGACGAGGACGGAAACAGCCAGCAAGGTCGACATCGACTGGAGCCATTCAAAATCGGCTGAAAAGCTTGAAATCGACTAGAAATCATCGATGTCGAGTAAGCCAAATGATGGCCAGGAGCTTAAGTATGGGGTCACAGAAGTTGAAATCGACCCCCACATGTCGACATCGACCAAAGCACTCAAAATCGACCCACCTTGGTTGAAATCGATCTCCCCTCAACCCAAAGATTTATGTTTCGGGCCCGAACAGGTAAGCCCAGGTATAACTCCTAACCCTCCTCTGTCCATTATTGATAATTCAACTAATGAGAGGGTCAAAGCTCCATGGTTTGCCTATATTGCAAAAGTTAGGTCAAGAAAGAGAAGGCAAGCGCCCAAAGAAGAACCTAACAAAGAAGAAGCCTTGATTGCCGAACTTAGCTATTATCAAAAGGACCTAGATGATCCAGGAGAAAGCTCAAGCTTTAAGGGTCCCTACATTAAAGGCTCATGATGAAGTGACGGAGAAGTCGGCCTAGCGACTCAAAATTCTAGAGCGTGTATATAAAACTTTAAATTTTTGGTTTTTAGTATTTTAGCTTTGGGATTTTCTTAAAACTTTTAAAACTAAGATGATTCGTGGCTTTATCTATAATTCTAATAGAGATTTCAGGTTGCCAAGCAAAAGGAATGACAAAGAAGAAAAGAAGCTACTGCAGAGGCAGTCGAAATTGACCAGGCCAGTCGAAATCGACCCCCCAGGGTCAAGCCATATCCTGGAGTCAACATCGAGGACTCAGGAGCAAAAAGCATAGGTCGATATTGACCATAATCATCGATATCGACCCCAGTTTGGCAGCTCTCGACTTCACTTTCTCCCTCAGCTTCGACAGATGCAGTCGACATCGACCACTGACATAAATATCGACTTCTGGCATCATCCAAACCTGAAATCGACCTGAATCTGCAGGTTGCGCTGTGAGTTTCTCTCTACCCTTGTTCTTCTTTTAATACAGTGAGGACACTGTATATTTTAAGTATGGGGTGGGGGAAAAACATGTCTTATGGTCATAACTTGGTTTTCTTCTTCGCACTGCATTCATGTTTAAAATTTTCATAAAAATACAAAAAATCCAAAAAAATAGAAAAATGTCAAAAATACCAAAAAAATGCATGTTTACTTACTTCTTTAGTTTATTTTAAACCCTATTTAGATGTCCTATGATGAAAACTCAATAGCTGACTTGATCATGTAAATCCTGTGGCATATTTGGATGGTTTAGCCTAAGTCCTTAAAATTTTTATGTAGATTGTGAACTTGTGATGAAATTGAGCACATATGATCCTAGGCGAAAAAAGCAAATCCAACAAAAATTGTCCTTGTGAGAATTTTGGCCTATAGGGAGAATATCGAAAATCCCTCTGCTTTCTTGAGTGAATTTAATCTTCCTATGCGTCTCTAAATGTTGTGATAGTTATTCAAAGCCAATGCATATATATGTTTATGTTTACGAGAATTAAATGATGGAGGCATCTTGTAAGCCATTTTTATCCTCTCTTTACCTACCCTGCATTATCTCTGCTTGAAGCTAGAATATTAGCTTGAGCCTGAAATTGCAAACTCCACAAAATTATCCCTAGAAATTGAGCCTTACCCCATTTGGAAATTGAGACTTAGAATGGCCGGACTAATGCCTTGTGGAAAGAAAAGTGCATATTGTCCAGTTTTGAGCAAGGAAATTATGGGTTGGTATATATTTGCATCTTGTCACATTTTGTAAAAGGATTTTTGGCTCACCATATAAATGCAGATATTTTTTAGTGTTTATTTATTATTTTCGTCCGAAAAAAAAAGAAAAAAAAAGATATATATATATATATATATATATATATATATATATATATATATATATATATATATATATATATGTATCATGTGCATGAGCCAAATTCTTTAAGTCCTATATTTATTTCATACAAGTGTTATATTTTTGAGAGGCATATTAAGAGTTTGAAAGAAGGGTTGTTATTATGGTCTATATCTTTAGAGCATATTAGAGCATTATTATAGAAAGATGAGATTGGAAAGAGCATTATGGGAGATTGAGCTTGGAAAGTGCAACATTGAAGATTTGTTGTTTGGATATTGTAAGTGTTGAGTTTAGGAGTCTTGATTCCCGAATTATATAAGCACCACATAGCCAAATAATTCTATACCTTCTATTTTATACCAAGCCCCATTACAACCCCGCCGAATGGAGTCTTCTTTGAAGTCTTCCATTGAGCGAAAGTCCTCCTGATGGTTCTTATTGCATTTTCATAATTGGTTGCGAAGTGGATTCTTATAAATTGCAATGTTTATGAGATTGTATATGGAATTGAGTTGAGCGTTGATCTTCATAGCCCAAACACATGAGAGTTGAGTACAAACACATTATCCCTGTTAGGTGGGATCAAAATTGCATATGCCTATGGATCGCCTAAATATGTGCTATGATGTTCAATTCACTTGGTTTGCTTTGCTACCGCTTATGATGTTGCTTTTGACAAGGGGGAAGACTTGAAGGGTGTGTTGTGGGTATTGGTTATTGCTTGAGGATAAGCAAGTCTAAGTATGGGGTGTTTTGATGTACATATTTGTACCTCTTTTTATTGCATCTTTTGACTTCATATTTCATTCGATTTCCAAAGAAAACGTTCCAAATCATATAGACTTATGTATGAATGAGCTAACGTGCAAGAAATAGAGTCTGCACAAGTTTTGATCTAATTATGTAGGAATTCGAGTGAAATCGAAGTCAAAACGGAGAAGCCAAGGAGAGCAGAGAAGAGGTAGAAATCGACCCACATAGTTAATATCAACTACAGATACATCGACACAGAACTGAGTGTCGAGACAGACAACAACACATCAGAAGAAAAGCACTCGATATCGATCTCTATACATCGATATTGACCACAACCCAGGAATCGAGTGAAGCTGAGCTTATCGAGCAGAAACAGAGACATCGAAATCGACCTTCCTGGTTGATATCGACCATACTTCAACACATGATAGACACGCTTTTCGAGACACAGATTGGCTATTCTATCTTCAAGGAGCACGAATTATCTTATAGCTTTTAGATAGATTGCAGCTGGATTTACTTACTTTTACCTTAGAGATTTATCAAGTTGTCAGAGTTTTATCAAAATAAAAGACCTAGACTAATTGTTTGGATAGAGTTCATAGTTTAGATAGAAGTTACAATCCTTGGCTAGCAAGGGTTAGTAGCCTATAAATATAGCCCTAGGGGGCTGGCATTCAATCATCCACAGACACACGTTCAGTTTACATTCAATAGAGTTAGAAGAAGCTTTAGGGTTTGGCGTTTGCGAGAGCCGACGTTGAGTTGTAAAGTTTCGATAGTTTTAATGCAAGTTATTTCTTTTCAATCGATGATGAGTTCAATGATGAGGTGCGAGTAGTCTCCCAAAGCTTCTAGGGTCGGGGTGAGCCCGACGTTAGCCATGCGTGCCTGAGGTAAGTGTTAGATGTTGATATCGTTGTGTCTATATCATCTCCTACAATTCTATGTTTAGTCCTAATCGAAAAAAAGGGATTCATGCTAACAACTTGAGTTATAAACATAAAATTGGTAGAGACAATTAGGTTTATTTGCAAGAGTAATCCTAAGAGTTGGTGTACAGCGAAAGCTCGTCCCTCGGGTGAAATAGCGCAATTGTGCGTCTTATTTATCTTATCGCATGCATTGGTTAACGTTGTGGTAAACCCTAATCCTAGTAGTTGGTTTTTATGTAGTTTATATTCATCAAAACACTTGTCTTTATTATGTTCATCGCTCCTCATTCATCCTTAAAGTCTCCGGCCTTTCTTTGCCGACAAAAAGCTAACAACTTTGCAGGAGAAGACATCGATATCGACTCCAGAGATCGATATCGACCACTGAGTTTAGTCGACAGTTTTCTGAGCCGACGACGATCATCCCTGCCGAGTTACTGAGATCGATATCGACACCAAGGTCGAGATCGAGGCTTCTGGTCGACGAAAGACGTGAGATTTCCAATGCTACTAGGACCCCGCTGACACGCCTCCTCGTGGATCGATCCTGACTACCCTTCCACTACAACGGGAGGAAGTATTGCAATTGTTTGCATAGGCTAGGAGTCGGTTTACATTTATATATCTTTATATTTGTATTTAAGAACTCGACTTTCCTCCTACTGTCAGTCGCGAAACTAGCTCATTAATCGTGTAGCTTAGTTGGCCGCGACTCATTTATCACACAACTTAGCTAGCCCATCAATCATATAGCTTTGGAGCTAGCTCATTAATCATATAGCTTAGCTGGTTTCAGGCCTAGCTAGCTCTTTGCTCATGTGGTTTAGCTAGCTCTTTGCTAACATAAAAATAAGCCCCTCGACGCTGGAAGCTTTAGCTCGTGGAGCGCATCCTGATTGTAGCTTCGAGCTCTCAGAGCACCACTTGAAGACATTAGATAAGCCCCTCAATGCCGGAGCTATCGCTCGTGGAGGGCCTCCTGATTGTAGCCTCGATCTCTCAAAGCACCACTTCGAAGGTATTTGATAAGCCCCTCGACGCTAGAGCTGTCGCTCTCCAAGGGTCTCCTTATTGTAGCATCGAGCTCTCGGACCACCACTTCGAAGATATTTGAAAAGTCCCTCGACACTGGAAGCTTTAGCTCGCGGAGGGCCTCTTGATTGTAGCTTCGAGCTCTCGGAGCACTACTTGAAGACATTTGATAAGCCCCTCGAAGCTGGAGATGTCGCTTGCGAAGGGCCTCTTAATTGTAGCCTCGAGTTCTTGGAGCACCACTTTGAAGATATTTGATAAACCTCTCGACGTTGTAGTTGTTTCTCGTGGAGGGCCTCTGGATTGTAGCATCGAGCCCTCGGAGCACCACTTCGAAGGTATTTGATAAGCCCCTTGACGTTGGAACTCTTGTTCATGGAGGGCCTCTTGATTTTATCCTTAAGCTCTCGGAGCACCACTTTGAAGTTATTTGGTAAGCCCCTTGATGTACCTATTTAGTACCCTTTTTATTGCATCTTTTGACTTCATATTTCATTCAATTTTGAAAGAAAAGTGTTGAAAAATAATGCAAATTTGTGTAGAATGAGCTAACGTGTAAGAAATAGAGTCTGCACAAGTTTTGGTCTCTATATGTAGGTATTGGAGCGGAATTGGAGTCAAAACGAAGAAGCCAAGAGAAGCTGAATAGAGGTCGAAATCGACTATACTGGTCAATATCGACTAAGACCTCGACATGGATACTTAGTGTCGAGACAGACCAGCAAAGAAGAGCACTCGATATCGAGTAGACGAAGTCGATATCGACTATTTCCCAGAAATCGAGTGGAATGAAGCCTGTCGAGCAGAAACAGAGTGGTCAAAATCGACCGATCTAGTCGATATCGATTGGACTTCGACACGGGTTGGACGTGCTTTTCGAGAAGCGGATTTGGAATCTTATCATCTAAGCCACAGATTGTCTTCATATTTAGATAGAATATACCTTGGGGATTTTTCCTTTTTACCCCAAAGGTTTATTTAGTTGTTTTAGATATTTACCTTAAATAAAAGATCAATCCTACTTGTTTGGATAGAGTTTAGATAGAAGATAGATTTACTTTCCTTGGATAGCGAGGATTAGTAGCCTATAAATAAATCCCTAGGGGGCTGGTTTTTATTAATTCCAATACACAACAACAATAGCTAGAGAAGTAGAAAGTTAAAGAGAAGCTTTAGGGTTTGGCATTTGCGAGAGCCGACGTTGAGTTGTAAAGCTTTGAAGTTATTAATGCAAGTTTTCCCTTTTTCATCAATGGTGTCCTATGCAATGAAGAGCGAGTAGTTTCCCAAAGCTTATAGGGTCGGGGTGAGCCCAACGTTAGCTATGCGTGCCTGAGGTAAGTATTTGATGTTGATATCGTTGTGTCTATATCATCTCCTACGATTCTATGTTTAGTCCTAATCGAAAGAAAAGGGATTCATGTTAACAACTTGAGTTATAAACATAAAATTGGTAGAGACAATTAGGTTTATTTGCAAGAGTATTCCTAAGAGTTGGTGTACAATGAAAGCTTGTCCCTCAGGTGAGATAGCGTAATTGTCCGTCTTATTTGCCTTATTGCATGCATTGGTTAACATTGTGGTAAAACCTAGCCCTAGGAGTTGCCTTTTATATATTATTTGAATCATAAAAATCTGTCTTTTCTGTTCATATTTCCCTCTTCATTCTATTCATCTTCGGCCTTCTTTGCCCACACTAATCTTTCTGCAGGGACTAGTCGATTTCACCCAATCGGGTTGATATCGACCACTTTGCCTTCGTCGATGGTTTTCTGTGTCGACTTCGAGTTCCTTTGTTCCTGCTGCTGAGGTCGATTTCGAGTAAACCACTCGATATCGACTGCCCTGTGTCGACTGGCAGTTTTCTGAGCCCGTCGACTTCTGCCACTGACATCGATATCGACCACTTTAGTCGATATCGACTGTCGTTTTTGTCTCTCCAGGTCTTCTGTTGCAGTAGAGATCGACAACTTAGGTCGACGTCGAGTACTTTGGTCGAGATCGAGGCTTCTGATTGACAAAAGATGTGAGCTTTCCAAGACTATCTAGGATCCCGCTGACACGCTTCCTCGTGGATCGATCCTGACTACCCTTCTACTACAACGGGAGGAAGTCTTGTAATTATTTGCATAGGCTAGGATTCTGTTTGCATATATTATATTATATTTGTGTTTGAACTCGATTTCCCCCTACCTAACAAATTGGCGCCGTTGCCGGGGAAGCAATCAATCGCACCCTAGTAGTCTATCTCACGTTTTTATCTAGTTTTGCTTTGCAGGTGTATGCGACACGCTGATCGCCCACCTAAATTCGAAGGTATAGACGACCCTGAAAGCTATCTTCACCTTCGCGCTAGAATCCAAAGAGCCATGGCAGAACAAGAGACCCAGGCTCAATAAATTGAGCGTCTAAGGAGGCAAGTCGAGGACTTCACAACTAGAGAGGCGGAACTCAAAGAGCGTGCAAACAGGGAGGAGGAAGCTAGGAGGCAAATAGAAGCCCAAATCAACGCCCTCCCTCAGAATGCCAAACAATACATGCACCCTATGCTCTCAGTGCATGAATCAGCTATTCTTATTCGTCCTTCTAATTTTGAGATTAAACCTAGCTTCTTAACTGAAATTAGGCGACGTCAATTTGAGGGGAAACCTAACGATGGTCCTCTAGATCATATTTCTTTATTACTCGACTTGTGTGATACAATTGCAGATGGACAAAGCCTTGAATATGTTAAACTAAAGGCTTTTCGTTGGTCTCTCGCAGGGAAAGCTCTAGCATGGTTGGAGAGCCTAGCCCCCAGATCGCTCTGCACGTGGGATGAGGTCAAGGATGCCTTTCTCAACAAATTCTTCCCACCATCCAAGACAGCGGTGATACGCCATAAGATCATGGCCTTCAAACAAAGGCCACATGAAACCCTGGCGTAAGTGTGGGAGCGGTTAAGGAGCTGCTGATGTCTTGCCCTACACATGGGCAACCACCCTACATCATTCAGGAAATCATCTACAACACCCTGGACGTAGCAACAAAGGAGAGAATTAACACCTACACCTCCTATGGGTATCTCGAGCTCTGACCATAATAAGCTTGGGATACTATGGAGAGGTTGGTCGAATTTGACAACACTTCTGGGACTCCTGTGGCCTCCGACTCAAGGCCTACCCCATCTATGCCACTCTATGAGCCCTCCAAGGAGATTGATCCCGACGTCAAAGATCAATTCATGCATGATCAACTCAGGAGGCTTCAAAAGCAAGTCAAATTCCTCTCCGCCAACCAACTCTGCGCTGAATGTGGCTTTGTAAGGCATATCACCACTGATTGCCCCCACAGGGAGCAAGTACAACTAGCAGAGACTCACCAGAAGGCGCGCTACATGATACTCACCAGGGATCCTCCGCCTTACAGAGCTCCAGGCCATCCGGAGAGAGAACCACAACGTGACGATGTTCAACTCATCCTAGATGAGTTAAGGAGGAACCAGGCCGCAAGTCAACAATCTAGCAACGCTATCCAGAACCAACTTCAGGGCCTCAATGCCCGAACGGGGGAGATGGATACTTGGAAGAAAACGATTGAGACCCAACTGGGTCAATTGGCGGGCCAAATCCCAAAGCCACCCGGCAAACTCCCTGGACAACCACAAGAAAATCCAAGGGGGCAAGCCGGGCACATTGCCGCTATTAACCTAAGGAGTGGACGCACATTGCACGAGCCAAGGAGCGAAGGAGAATTTGCTGAAGAAACAGTCGATGTCGACACCCCAGTCGATATCGAGGGCCCCGTCGACGTCGAACCCACTGTCGATGTCAAGCCCACTGCGAAGCACAGAACGGAGCCAAAGAGGCACTCGATATTGAGTGACCCGGTTGATATCAACCACCCCTTCGATGTCGACCCCTTTGGAAATCGACCATAGCTTCAGACTCCTCCGAGGTCGACCAAACCAGTCGATATTGACCACCCTGATGTCGATATCGACCTGTCCAGAAAGAAAAAATCGACCACTTCGCCTCCAAAGCCATCCAAAGCACTACCTTATCCTTCCAAGGCGTTGAAAGATCCAGCAGACACCAAATTCAGGCGCTTCGTGAAGATCTTACAAGGTCTCAGCCTCACCATCCCACTCACGGAAGCGCTCAATGAGATGCCTGCCTACATGAGGCTCCTAAAGGACATCTTATCCAAAAAGAGGTTCATCTTAGAGATCGTTGGCGAATACAATTCTATTGAGTTCCCTGAGAAGCGCGGCGATTCAGGCAAGTTCGCAGTAACGGTAGGGGTTGGTAAGCATCAATTCAAAGCCCTATGTGATCTTGGGGCTAGTGTTAGTTTGATGCCCCTATCAATATGGCAACAAGTGGGCATAGGAGCATTGGAGCCCATCCACATGAAGCTCTACATGGCGGATAACTCCTTTGTGAGACCAACTAGGGTTATGGATGATGTCCCTGTCAAGGTGGGAAAGTTCTTCATACCCACGAACTTCATCATGTTGGACATGACAGAGGATCCTATTGTGCCTATCATCCTTGGTAGGCCATTCTTAGCAACAACGGATGCCAACATCAATGTGAGGAACAACACCCTTACATTCACAATCGGCAACGAGGTCGTGGAGTTTCGCTTCAAGCCTACTATGAGCGAAACAAAGCAGCTGGAAGAAGTTGCCCTCTCACCGGCAAAGGAGAAGCTTCGCAAGTTTTTGTTGACGAGGACGGAAACAACAAAGAGAGTCGACATTGACTGGAACCAGTCGATATCGACTGAAACACTTGAAATCGACCATATCAACTCGATATTGAGTGAACCAGATGATCCACCGAGTTGCCAGGAGCTTAAGTATGGGGTCCTTGACGTCGACATCGACCATCACCAGTCGACATCGACTGCTGCACTCGAAATCGACCACCATCTATCGAGATCGACTGACCCTCAGCCCGAAGATCACTGTTTCGGGCCCGAACAGGTAAGCTCAAGTATGATCCCTAACCCTCCTCTATCCATTATTGATGACTCAACTAATGGGAGGGTCATAGCTCCATGGTTTGCCCATCTTGTGAAAGTTAGGTCAAAAAAGAGAAGGAAAGTGCCCAATGAAGAAGATCCTAACGAAGAGGAAGCCTTGGTTGCCGAACTTAGCTATTACCAAAAGGAACTAGATGATCCAGGAGAAGGCACAAGTTTGAAGGGTCCCTACCTTAAGGGTTCATGAAGCATTGACGGAGAAGTCGGCCTAGCGACTCAAAAATCTAGAGCGTGTACATAGACCTTTAAATTTTTCATTGATGGTTTTTAGGGTTTTTAAATTTTAGATTTGGATTTTGAAACTTTGATACCGTGGCATTTTCTATTATGCACTAATAAGAATTTCAGGTTACAAAGCAAAATCGACCAGGCCAGTCGAAATCGACCACCCTAGGGTCGAGCCACCTCCTAGAGTCGACATCGATGACTCAGGAGTGAAACACAACATCGCCGTAGTCGATATCGACTAGATCCTAGCAGCCCTCGACTTCACCTTCTTCCTCGACTTCGACAGATGCAGTCGACATCGACCTGAGTACTCGACATCAACTTCTAGGATCGACCTAACCTGAAATCGACCTTAATCCATAGGTTGCTCTGTGAGTTTCTCTTCACCCTTGTTTTTCTTTTTAATACAGTGAGGACACTGTATATTTTAAGTATGGGGTGGGGATGAAACATGTCTTATGGTCGCACTTGCCTTTCTTTTATTTTTTGCATTGCATCCATGTTTAAGTTTATGTTTTTACTTTCATAAAAAAAAATAAAAAAATCCAAAAAAATGAGAAAATGTCAAAAAAATGCATATTTATCTTTTAAGTTTGTTTTTAAACCCTACTTAAATATCCTATGATGAGAACTCGATAACTGACTTGATCATGTAAATCCTATGGTATATTTGGATGGTTTAGCCTAAGTCCTTAAAACGGTTTTTATGTAGACTGTGAACTTGTGATGAAGTTGAGCACATATGATCCTAGGCTAAAAAGCAAATCCAACAAAAATTGTCCTAGTGAGAATTTTGGCTTATAGGGAGAACATTAAAAATTGTAACGGCCCGGATATAAATATCCGAGATACGTTTCGAAGGTCGGATACCTTCGTTCGGATGTTGCAATTCAGGTACGGGTCGAGGTTTCAAACCTCTAATCAGTCGAAGTCTCAGAAATACAATTTAAACGAAAGTAAAGCGGAAGTATGGTGTAGATACAGAAGCCACAGCAGAGCCGGGTCAAAACCAAAACAAAGTGGGTGATTGCCATTTGTCAAGTTAGAATATATTAGCCGGATTCTTCGATTCGCCAAAAGATTTTCCCGTCACAGAAGCATGGAGCAACAAGAGCGGTACCTAACACTATCCACGAAGTCAGGCCTGGTGATCGCCTGCGGGTCCTCTGACCGCGCTGAGGCCACATAACATGCCTATGCCTAAATAAAAGATGACTAATGCAGTACAAGGTTTAAATCACACTATCATGCCCCTAGTATATATACTGTGCGGAAAATAACTGTAAAGGGCCCAAGACAATGCCAAGTGGCATATCCCTCTCCTACCTCTGCACCCCTTCCCGTTAGTGCAGAGACTGGCCAGTTCGTTGCTATAGCATAGCATATCCTCGTGGTGGTGCACTCACCCACGGTATCATCATCATAACATAAATTAAATATAAATTAAACATGCCCGATGGTGCTGGGCTATCATCATGCTCATATCGACTCGATAGACTCAGGGCACCCGATGGGGCTGGGCTACCCTATGACCCTAGCAAAGACTCTAGGACTATCACAGATAACGGCCGTGCTGTTTCAAACACACAAAGTAAACACATGCTCATTTCAATGCAATCCTAGCATGATACTACATGGCATGCTTTAATATGCGACAAAACTACACATTACATGACACATCAGGCAGGAGGTCCAGGTCACTGAGTAAGTCCCGTAGGATACTTACCTGTTGATGCAGAACAGCAAGATAACACAAGCAAGCGCCCAAATGCAAGTCCGAAGTAATCCAAAAGCAATACACACCTATCATCAAGCCATTTCCATAAGATACCAGACCAACATTCATACACACGGACCCAAGTTCTCAACATCCTCAAAACCGACTGATAGTAAAACCGTTTTCCAAAATCTTAAATCCAAATTAAGTCAACTCATATTCCAAATAATTTTCAAATCATACTTGGCCAAATTCCGACATTAAACAATTTAAACCTTAAAACCATTCTCTCAAAATCATATACTAGAGATCATTCCGGCATTTTATTTCAAACAATATATAAATAAATCCCAATATTAAATCATCAAAATAACCTATGCTCACAATCATAATTATAATCCAAAACCAACAATTCACTTCAAAATTTCTAACTCACATGTTTAAATCCTCATAAAATGCATCAATTAAATAATCCAATTAATATTATTTTAAAATAATAAACAATATATAAGGATAAATTTCCAGAATATTATAATTATAACCAAATCCCAAAATAATACTAATATCAAAATAATTCAACACTTACTATTCATAAAGTCTCAAAACAATAACCATAAATATATTTATAACTCCCTATCAATTAATCTCACTTTTTAAACCTTTTAAATATATATATTGATAATTTCAGAACATATAAATATATATATATATACCTTTTCCTAAAATCAGAATTAATAATTAATATCACGTACAATATATAATATAACATACATTTAACACATAATATATATATATATATATATATATATATATATATATATATATATATATACAGCCCATCCAAAAACAAACCCCAGCCCAACCCGTATCAACCCAGCCCAAAATCCCATGACCCGGATCCGGCCCATACCCGAAACCCATACCCAGCTCTGATTAATGAACCGGACAATTTAATGCCTAAACCGGACCAAATAAAAAAAAAGAAAGAAGGTTGAACCGGCCAAGTGAACCAGTCTTCCCCAAATTGATAGAACAGGGCACTGGGGATCGGACGTGACGGGGAAGAGAAGAGGAGGAAGAGGAGCTGCTCGCCGGAGTTCCACTCAACCCAAAACCCACACTCACGAGCCCTCCCGACACCCAGCAACACAATCCCAGAAGAAAACGACACAGAAGGAGGGGGAAAGAGAGAGCTCACCGAGATCTTCGACTCGTCGAAAAATAGTCGTCGGGTTCGATTTGAGTCGCCGGAGTCGAAATCAGAAGGCTCGGCCTAGGAAGAGTGTAAGGGAGGGTTAAAGGTGCGCCTTTATGCTATATGGAGGTGGAAGGAAGGAGAATCGAACCCTTACCGAGTTTCAAACCGAAACAGAGGAGAGGAGCGACGGGGCTGCAGTTGCTGGCTCCGGCTCGTCGGGGACGTCGGAGATGGTGAACGGACAAGAAGCTCGGCCTACTGCTTGAATCTTCCATGGAGGAGGACGAGTTGTGGTGGGGTACTAGGACAGATTTTCGAAAACGAACAGAGGTAAGGTGGGGGTCTGTTCGGGTGGAATTCCGAGAGCAGAGGTGGGTGTTGGGTTCGGTGGCTCGCCGACACAAACAGGTCGAGGCTTAGTGGTGCTGGTGGTGCCTCTGGGTGGCTGGCGGTCGCTGTGATGCTGAGGAACAACAGAAATGGGGAGCTTTGAAATGAAAAGGGGAGGGGGGAGATGGAGGTAGAGGTGTGGGTTCTGATTTGGGCAACTGCATAAATGTGAGGCAGGAGGGCAGAGGGGGCTTCAGAAGGAGGAGTGCAAGGAGGAAGAAGACAAGAGAGGAGGGGACCAGCCGAGAGAGGGAGAGAGAGAGAGAAATAGAGAGAGAGAGAAAGAGAGAGAGAGATAGAAAAGAAAAAAAAGGAAAAGAAATGTGTATATATATATGTGGTCCCGACAAGATATTTTGAATACCCGATAAATATCTCGAAACCCGCTAATCCCGACTCTATCAATTCCCGACTAAATCAAATTTAAATAAAATTTCAATTACTAATCTCAATATAACGGAATTAAATTAATTTCAATCAAACTCGGAATTTAAATTAATCTTGATTAATACTCGATCTTGAAAGCGAAAATCGAATCCCGTCAAAATCCGAAACTTAAATGATGCCGGAATAACTAAAATCCAAAACTTACGCTCGAGAACGGGTTTTATTCCACTTTTACAAATTGGAATTAATAATACTTTATTTAATAAAATAATCATAATATATAAATATACTCGGTCTTTACAAAAATCCCTATGCTTTCTTGAGTGTATTTACTCTTCCTATGCATCTCTAAATGTTGTGATAGTTATTCAAAGCCAATACATATATATGTTTATGTTTACGAGAATTAAATGATGGAGGCATCTTTTAAGCCATTTTTATCCTCTCTTTACCTACCCTGCATTATCTCTGCTTGAAGTCAGAATATTAGCCTGAGCCTTATATTTCAAACTCCACAAAATTATCCCTAGCCAAATTGAGCCTGACCCCCATTTGGAAATTGAGACTTAGATTGGTTAGAATAATGCATTGTGGAAAGAAAAGTGCACATTGTTTAGTTTTGAGCAAAGGAAAATTATGGGTTGGTACATATTTGCATCTTGTCATACTTTGTAAAAGGATTTTTGTCTCACCATATAAATGCACCATTATTTCTTACTTAATTTCGTGCAAAAAAAAAATTGTTATTATAGTGCATGAGCCAAATTATTCCTTAGTTCTTTTATTTTATACAAGTTCTATATTTTTGAGAGCATATTAGGGTTTGAAAGAAGATTAATGATCATTATGGAGAATAAGTTTGGATGAGCATCATTGTAGAGATATGGTTTGGATAAAGTTTAGGAGTCTTGATTTCCGAATTTTATAAGCACCACATAGCCAAATAATTCCATATCCTTTATTTGATACCAAGCCCCATTACAACCCCGCCGAATGGAGTCTTCTTTGAAGTCTTCCATTGAGCGAAAGTCCTCTTGATGGTTCTTATTGCATCTACATAATTGGTTGTGAAGTGGATTATTATAAATTGCAATGTTTATGAGATTGTATATGTAATTGAATTGAGTGTTGATCTTCATAGCCTAAACACACGAGAGTTGAGTGCAAACACATTATCCATGTGAGGTTGGATCAAAATTGCATATGCCTATGGATCGCTCAAATATGTGCTATGACGTTAAATTCACTTGCTTTGCTTTGCTACCATTATGATGTTGCTTTTGACAAGGGCGAATACTTGAAGGGTGTGTTGTAGGTGTTGGTTACTGCTTGGTTATTGCTTGAGGACAAGCAAGTCTAAGTATGGGGTGTTTTGATGTACCTATTTGGTACCCTTTTTATTGCATCTTTTGCCTTCATATTTCATTCAATTTTCAAAGAAAAGGGTTGAAAAATAATGCAAATTTGTGTAGAATGAGCTAACGTGCAAGAAATAGAGTATTCACAAGTTTTGGTCTCAATATGTAGGAATTGGAGTCAAAACGAAGAAGCCAAGAGAAGCTGAAAAGAGGTCGAAATCGACTATACTGGTCGATATCGACTAAGACCTCGACATGGATACTTAGTGTCGAGACAGACCAAGAAGACCAGCAAAAGAGAGCACTCGATATTGAGTAGACGAAGTCGATATCGTCTATGCCCCATAAATCGAGTGGAATGAAGCCCGTTGAGTAGGAATAGAGTGGTCGAAATCGACCTATCTGATCGATATCGACTAGACTTCGACATGGGTTAGACGCGCTTTTCGAGACATGAATTTGAAATCTTATAATCTAAGCCACATATTATCTTCATATTTAGATAGAATATACCTTGGGGATATTTCCTTTTTACCCTAAAGGTTAATTTAGTTGTTTTAGATATTTACCTTCAATAAAAGATCTATCCTACTTGTTTGGATAGAGTTTAGATAGAAGATAGAGCTACTTTCCTTAGATAGTGAGGATTAATAGCCTATAAATAAAGCCCTAGGGGGCTGGTTTTTATTCATTCTAATACACAACAACAATAGCTAGAGAAGTAGAGAGTTAGAGAGAAGCTTTAGAGTTTGGCGTTTGCGAGAGCCGACGTTGAGTTGTAAAGCTTTGGAGTTTCCCAAAGCTTCTAGGGTCGGGGTGAGCCCAACGTTAGCTATGCGTGACTGAGGTAAGTATTTGATGTTGATATCGTTGTGTCTATATCATCTCCTACGATTCTATGTTTAGTCCTAATCGAAAGAAAAGGTATTCATGCTAACAACTTGAGTTATAAACATAAAATTGGTAGAGACAGTTAGGTTTATTTGCAAGAGTATTCCTAAGAGTTGGTGTACAGGGAAAGCTTGTCCCTCGGGTGAGATAGCGCAATTGTCCGTCTTATTTGCCTTATTGCATGCATTGATTAACGTTGTGGTAAACCCTAGCCCTAGGAGTTGCCTTTTATATATTATTTGAATCATAAAAATCTGTCTTTTCTGTTCTTATTTCCCTCTTCATCCTATTCGTCTTCGGCCTTCTTTGCCGACACTAATCTTTTGGCAGGGACTAGTCGATTTCGACCAATCGGGTCGATATCGACCACTTTGCCTTCCTCGACGATTTTTTGTGTCGACTTCTAGTTCCTTTATTCCTGCTGCTGAGGTCGATTTTGAGTAAACCACTCGATATCGACTGCCCTGTGTCGACTGGCAGTTTTCTGAGCCAATCGACTTCTGCCACTGACATGGATATCGACCACTTTAGTCGATATTGAATGCCGTTTTTGTCTCTAGGGGTCTTCTTTTGCAGTAGAGATTGACAGCCTAGGTCGACGTCGAGTACTTTGGTCGAGATCGAGGCTTCTGGTTAATAAAAGACGTGAGCTTTCCAAGACTATCTAGGATCCCGCTGACACACTTCCTCGTGGATCGATCCTGACTACCCTTTTACTACAACGGGAGGAAGTCTTGTAATTATTTTCATAGGCTGAGATTCGGTTTGCATATATTATATTATATTTGTGCTTGAACTCGATTTCCTCCTACCTAACACCCCTCGATGCTAGAGCTCCCCCTTATGGAGGGCCTCTTGATTGTAGCCATGAGCTCTCAAAGCACCACTTCAAAGGTATTTAATAAGCCCCTCGATGATGGAGTTCTCGCTCATGGAGAGCCTCTTGATTATAGCCTCGAGCTCTCAAAGAACCACTTCGAAGGTATTTGATAAGCCCCTCGACGATGGAGCTATCGCTCATGGAGGGCCCTCAACACTGGAGCTTTCACTCGTGGAGGGCCTCCTGATTGTAGCCTCGAGCTCTCGAAGTCCTCCTTTCTTTCATAGTCTCTACACACTTTTTTACAACCTTAAAGAGCGTAGTGCAAAAGTATCAAAAAATTGAGTTGAATAATGCCTCCATGAACCTAATCCTTTTTCTCTTTCCTCCTCTCGATCAGTCAACCGATGTAGCATAACCAAATTATATAATTTATACATGATCTTTGTAAAAAGAGCAACGGACTCAAATATTTTCGTATGAAAATTCACTAGAAGCACTCTCTACATGACTATCAACGGGCATTGGTAGGGTGTGGCGGGCGCCGATCCTCTATTCTTCATTGTTGTCTTGAAACCTTCGTCAAATTCTGACGTTTGATGATGAATCTCCTTGAATGCAATCTCGAAAGTAGAAAATTTAGGCAAAGAGGTGTAGTGATTTGTTGTATAGCTCTCAAACAGGGTTCGAAAAATTTTATGCACATAAGAACATGAGCATAGAAGTATATATAATGGATTAAGATATAATTAGAGGATAAAAGATAGAAAATTTAGATGAAAGGAAGATATAAAGATATTAACCAAAGATAGAATATGCACAATCTGAATTACCAAGCTCAAAATCTATCAAAATTCAAATTTACGGTGTGGGCCCCACCGAAACCATTGTTTCCAAACCTGATTTTTAGCAAACCTGGGGTAGCGGCGGGCGTTGAGGGCTATCGGCAGGTGCCAATGATGATCTTGTTCTTCTGCGTTCTAGCGGCAGGCGCCGCTTCTTCAGACGTCGTCTTCCTTCTTTTGCCTATAATTTCGTAGCCTTTTAGCCTAAAAATGATTTACACAAACAAAAAAAAATAAAAAATTCCTCTAGAAAACTAAAGGTTATTTTTAATGAATCTAACCTAAATGCAAAACTCAAAGAAAAGTGTCTTTAAGAACTCAAACAAATGCAATGAACTTAAAAAGAAACTTCGGATTACCTCCCAAGCAACGCCTTTGGTTAAACATTGTTGGCTTGACATAATGACCCTTTAGTGGGTCTCCTCTACAACTTTCTCTCTAGGGTTTACCAGCAACCGAGATGGTAGCTTCCTTGCAATACGTTCCTTGAGCTCGCCTACTGAGCCATTTGCCCAACCACCTTCTCTGTGGTTGCAAACTTGTCTAGAAGAAGGCAAAGAACCTCATCTTGTTATGGCTAATTAGCTTGCATGGGTCCTCTCGTATGAGCTTCAAACTATCATCTCTCTTGATATGGTCATTGAGCATTTATCTTATTGTCAAAACCTTGATAAAAATTGGAATTAAAGTTAGGGTTGTAGGAATTATTACCGAACCATTGGGGGTCATGGTTTCCAACAACATTGACTTCCATAACTCCTTCCTGAACTTGTGGGCATAGATCATTGGATGTGATGGATCTCTGCATACCCTGCGTGGACTAGCTAGAATCTGTGCAACTTGGGTATTTAGGTTCTTCATTGTCTTCTTGATGGTTCAACCTAGTGCTTGTATTGTTCATATGATGCACTCCTCGAACACTTTGGGTATGTCCGTATTGTTGAGAGGCGTTAGCGAGCCTCTCAAAGATTTTTATAGTCTCCTCTAAATCTTATCTAGCACATCTCCACCGCTTGTTGCATTGATCATGCTCCGCTCTCGGTCTAGCAAACCATCATAGAGGTCGAGAACTAGATCATCCTCTTCGATGTCATGCTACGGATAACTATCCTTGAGTTTGTTGAAGTGTTCAATGTACTCGTAGAGTGATTCATCTGGAGACTGCTCTATACTTGAGATCTCCTTCTTGACTTTGCTACGATTGATGGTGGGAAAAACTTGTTCAAGAACGCCTTTTTAAGCTCTACCCATTTCTGAATACTTTTAGTTGGCAAATAGTATAGCCAATCGATTGTAGAGTCCTTGAGGTTGATAGGAAACACCCTAAGCATTATCTGGTCGTCGGTCATTCCTGTGGCTCACAAGCAATTGCAGATCGATGTGAATTCGACCAGATCCTTGTTTGGATCCTTTTCGCTTCTTCCATGAAAATTAGGCAAGATGGTCACCTAATTTGACTTGAATTCGAACTTTGATCCTTTTGGGAGATCCGAGAGCTTGATTGCTAATGGTTGAGAAGTAAGATTTGGCTCCCTGAGATCTCGTAGTGTCCTTGGTTCTTTTGCATTAACCTCCATCTTTCTTGAATGTTGTCTTCTTAAGCTAGAGAGAGTTTTTTTCAATTTCTGAATCAACGGGCACAATAGAGAGATTAGTAGAACGAGTTTGAACCATACAAGATGGTCCACATGATTGCTAACAAACATACTTACAAATATATCGTCACTCCCTGACAATGATGCCAAAATTTGGTGGACGTTTAATGTCGTGGTTCAAATCCCCAAAAGTAAATATCTCAAACTTAAACAACTAGTATTAGTGGTGAGTAGAGGTCGATCCCACAAGGAGTGCATGTGACTTTTATAAATGTCATTATAAGTAATAACAAGTAACAAAGCAATGGTATGGAAGTAATAAAAGCAATGAAAATAGCAATGATTGGTTGTAGGTAGACAACAGTAATGGAATATAGTTTCACTCATATTTGCAACAATGGTGATTACATGATCATTGGGCTATATTTCTAATGCAAATTGGTTATACTGATTACTCTAGGGTTGATTTGTGCATAGAATTAGATAGGTCGTACTTGTCAACCACCATCTACCTCCTTAAACTCTAGTATGGGGGGGCGGGTAGCATGAATTCCTTAACACCTAACACATAAACATCATCTCTCCCATCTTGTCGACTTCTCACCTAGTTATCAACCCAACCATCACTTCCACTAAAAGAGATAATCTTTACCTGTCAATCCTCCTACAATATCAAGTTTCCCGAACCGTTCCTGCATGAAGTGTTGGATGCTATATTGAATTAAGGCCCGCAATAGCAGAATGAAACTATAACCCTTAGTGCACTGTAATCTATCTTAGTGGCCAATTAAGATAAACTAACAACATATATGAAATATCAGAACAAAGAGAACTGGAATAATCAAATAGCATAAATCTTAAAACTACTATGAGATTAGGCAAGAATGGCTTACCTCCAAACTCTAACAAAAAGATGCTATGAATTGAATTGTGTTGTAATGTGTTGGATAATGCAAAATGTGTGGAAAATTAGGCTATTTATAGGGATAAGTTTGACCTAGAAACCCTAGAAATGCCGACCAAAATGGGCTGATATCGGATCTACAAGGATAAAAATAAATCCTTAATGAATAAGCTCTCGTAGATATGACCTTATGGGGTGGTCAGCGGTGGGCACCGATAGCGGCTAGTACCGATCTTTCATCCATGGGCGCTGACTCGGTCTCCCTTATGCCTCTCCGTGTATCTCTGTGTATCGTTTTGAGATCTTGTCCTAGCTCCTTTGTAGCTTCTTCTTTGACATTTCTTCTCTTCTTTCTAGCCATTTTAGTAGCTTCAAGGATCCAACATTACCCTCTTAAACCATCCCTCGAGTCCATATTTGTGATTCTGCATAATTAACCATAAAAAGCATACACTACTACAAAATTAGGAAAATAACCCATAGAATATAACCCGGCGTGCCATATACAGTGTATAAAGTGGTGAAACCAAAAATAATAGATTCGGATTACCTTTATATATCGGATATTGTAATGTCCGGTGTATAAAAGTACCATTTTTATTCTTTTTTTTTTGGAAACAGGAAAGCATTTAGAACTAGCTAACGGCCATTAGCCGTAGCCCATCCTAGAGCGTCCTTGCGGACGAGAACTTACAGTTCTGAATCATTCTCCAAACATCCGTCGGCAGGGATACTGTAAGCTAGGCGTGCAATCCTATCAGCCACAGTATTAGCTTCCCTGAAAATATGACGAATAGCAACATTAGAGAACGAAGTTAACATATTCCTCGTATCTGATTGTATCAGCTCAATGTTCCAAGGGCATGCCCAGTCCCCTAGAAGGGCGTTAATCACCGTTAGGTTATCCCCTTCGATTAGCAGATTGTCCAGGCCAAGAAGTCTTGCACCTAGGACCCTCTGCCTAAGGACTATTGCTTCTGTAAAGATTGCAGAAGAGTTATTATTAGGTCCCCAACCCTATTTGATTATATTAGCTGACTCATCCCGAATGACATAGCCGAACGTACCTAATCCGGAAGCACAATGCGAGCCATCGAAATTAATTTTGTAAAATCCCATAGGAGGTTTTTCCCATATCGCATGAGTATGCTTATATCTGATCGAATTTTTGTAGTTAGATGCTTTCGCATGATAGATCCTTTCGCAAGCGAGCTGCCCCACTGTAGGATCCTCATCCAGTTTCTTAGAGGCTGACCAAGTTTGTCTAACCGTTTCAATAAGGATTTTGACCCCCTGTACTGAAGAAACCAAACCATCAAATATTGATTGGTTTCGAAAATACCCACAACCCCACCAGAAGATAGCCAGTACAGCCATTTTAGTCATCCCGACATAATTCCTAACCAAATTTAGAGAGTAGCCATTATTTCTGCCACTGAACAGAGTATCTGGCAAGTCTGCCAAATTAATATGCCACTCAGTCAGTACTTTTTTCGTAAAGTCATAATCCAGAAGGAAGTGGTAAGTAGACTCAGATTGACAATCACATGTAGTACATCCCATGGGGACGTGAATATTCGAACGTTGAAGACGCTCCTTAGTTGCAATCCCATCCTTCGTTAGTTTCCACAGGAAGTGACGGACTTTAGGAGGCACATCAAGATTCCAAATCCAATTGCACTCAAAATGAGGATCCTTATTTCCATTTGGAATAAGTGTGGTAGCAGATTTGGTAGTGAACTATCCATCCGCGCTTGGACCCCAATATAGTCTATCCGATAATTCAGATTCTGGTAGAATAATATTACTGATTTTTTGTATGTCCGCAAAAGTGAGCAGATTACCCAATTCAATTCTTAATCGATTTGTATCCCATGTGTTATCATGTCGAATGAATCGCTCGACAAGCCAGTTTGACTCCAACATAGCATCAGCCTGGATGATGCGTGTGCTTAGTGGCCTATCGAAGACCCAATTATCATGCCAGAAGTTAATCGAATGACCATTACCAACAGACCAGCGAAGCCCTGGTCTAAATAGATCACGCAAAGAGACTAGCTTGGACCATTGCCAAGAGGTTGATTTAGTTTTTTTGTATTGCATAATATGTACCCCTTTAAGGTATTTTTCTGTGATAACACGCACCCAAACGTTTGATGGTTCGGCAATAATTTTCCAAAGTAGTTTCATTTGAAGGGCTATGTTGATTGTTTCAGCTTTGTAGATCCCCAGTCCTCCTGATAAAGTATCCGTACATATTCTATCCCAACTAATTAGGGGAGTATATGTTTGGCTTTTGTTCCAAAAGAAACTCCTATACACTTTGTCAAGTTCATCCAAGATTGTCTTAGGCAATAGAAAAGCCTGCATAATATAGATTGGTTGGGCGCTTAAATTAGCTTTAATCAGCACTTTGCGACCTTCAGCTGATAAGCTCGATGCTTTCCAGCGTGAGAGTTGATGCTTAGCTTTCAAAATGATACTTTCGAAAGTATTCTTGTTAACTCTGCCATTAATCATAGGGCACCCCAGATACTTTTCGATTGTGGTCGACTGACTAATCCCAAGTGATTGGGCTACCGTCCTAACAGCTGTAGTTGTTGTGTTTGGTGATACTTGGAAACATGACTTATTTCGGTTGATCTTCTGGCCTGATATTTTGCAGAATTTGTCTATTATATGCGTAACTCTATTACATGCCCCCGCTGTAGCCTTAGCGAAGATGAGAATATCATCAGCAAAGGCGAGGAAAGGAATTTTAGTTCCATCTTTAGTAAAGCTAATCCCTAAATCCTTGGACGCCTGAGCTTCAAGCTGCAGAGAACGTGCAAGCACCTCTGCTGACAAAATAAATAGTAAAGGTGACAGTGGGTCACCTTGTCTCAGACCCCGTCCAGGGAAAAATTGGTCCGTTGGTCCTTCGTTAACCAATATTGAGTATGACACAGTCGAAACGCACTCCATGATCCAACCTACAAACTGCCCATGAAATCCCAGTTTTAGCATCGTTTGTTTGATGTACCACCATTCAATGTGATCATAAGCTTTTTTCATATCTAGTTTGATAGCCATCCATCCATCCCGTCCCTTCTTCAAACGAAAGGAATGAAACGCCTCATGTGCAATAAGAATGTTATCATGAATAGACCGACCTTTAGTAAAAGCTCCCTGTAGAGGGTGGATTAGTTTGTCAATAACGCCTGCCAGCCTAGCAGTAAGGATTTTTGAGATAATTTTATAGATAGTGGAACAGAGACTAATTGGTCGAAAATGATTGATTGAAGACGGATTATCATTTTTGGGTAATAGAGTAATGAAAGTGTGGTTGATCTTCTTTAACAGTTTACCGGATGCGAAAAAAGCTTTAACGGCCTTAATGACCGAAGGGCCCAGTAGGTGCCAATATTTTTGGTAGAAACCAGCCGACATACCGTCTGGTCCTGGCGATTTGTCAGAAGCAATTGAGAAAGCTGCTTTTTTTATTTCTGCATTAGTCACTAAAGAGGTGAGACTGTCATTATCTGAGTCTGTAACCTCAAGCGAGAGAACCTCCAGCTCATGAACGAGATTAGTAGAAGGATCAATAGAGGGTCTAAATCTGTTTGTGTATTCACGTTGAATTTCTTGTTTGATAAGCTCCGCATCTGTGATGTGTAAACCATCAGCCAAGGATAAGGATTTAATAATTTTCCTATTACGTTTAGCAGACGCAATTTTATGGTAATATCCAGAGTTAGTATCACCCACTTTGTAGTGTTTTAGTTTCGCCCGTTGACACCAAAAACGACGTTGGAAATCAAGCAGGTGTTCCCTCTTATTAAGTAATCTTTTGTGTAGAGCCAGATTTGCCTGGCTACTGTCATGCAGTAGTTGTTCTTGGATTTGAAGGAGTACGTTGTTCGAAACGAGTAATTGGTTGTTAATATTTCCAAATGTTTTTTTATGCCATTTCTTAGCCAATTCTTTTAGTAGTTTGGTTTTTTGAATCAATTTGAACATGGGAGTGCCTCGTGAATTGAGTCGCCATGCTTGTTTGACCACATTTTCAAAATCCTTCCGTTTAGTCCAAGCCATCTCGAACTTGAACGGCCGGTTACCATACTGTATAGAGGTTCAGAAGTCACAAGATATAGGACAATGATCAGACGACGTGAACGCGTGATTCTTAACAACCAAAGAGTGATAGGAGAGTAAGATCTCATTCTGAACTAATAATCTATCCAGTTTGGCATAGCTATTGTTAATACTGTTTTTTTTTTCCGCCAAGTATAGGAGCCTCCCATAGTATTAACCTCCGTAAGACAGAATTTGTCTTTAATAGAAGCCAAGCGAGCAAATCTGTTGTTATTTGGTTGTACTCCACCAAGTTTGTCACCTAGGATACCAATTTCATTTAAGTCGCCCATAAGACAGAATGGGTTACATATCGTCCGAGTATATTCCTCCAAGGATTCCCAAAAGGAATCCTTATCACTATTATTCGGAGGTGCGTAAGCAATAATCATTGCGATAGTGCTATTTTTTGCCACATTAAAGTAGTCAAAATGAATGAATCTATGATGTATGGAGACAAGGTCAATCCTTCCGGCAGAGATAGGGATATCCTTCCAGAGGAGACAAATGCCTCCCGCGAAGCCTCTAGCTGGGTCGAAAGCTATATTAGTAAAGCCACATTTTTCCAATTCTGTTCATCTGGACACACAACTGTTTTTATTTCAATAAGCGCTATTGTATTTATAAAATTATTTTTGCAGAATGTATCAATCGCAGTCCAAATGTTGCGTTTACGCAACCCTTGACAGTTCCAAGTGCATAAATTCATAGGAAACTATTTTTATAAAGTCTTTGGTATAAAGAAGACTGAATGAAAGAAAAGTAATCATCATTCGGGCAACTTGTTTGCCGTGTTTGCAAGGTCATTGCACCATAACTACTATGGAAATTTATGTCCAAATCAAAGATATATAAGCAACAGTGTAGGTACAAAAAGGGCACCAAAGAACTCCTAGCCCCTTCACCACCCCTTAAAGAGTGATATAAATGAGAAACCACCAAATTACACGTAACGGGGTGAAATGGAATTGTAAACAACGGCCTAAGCCAATAACCAACAGTACAAGAAACAAAATGTGTGCCAAGAAACAACTTCCAATATAAGGTACATCCCATGTCGGAGCAGCTTGGTAAGCTCACGACTCGCGTGAGCCTTAACCGGAACCGTGTGGAAATGCTTGTTGTACACTTTGGTTGAGATATCTTATAGTACCCCAGTGGACCGGTATGGTCACATGAAATTTGTTTGTGGCATGTAAATGGTAGAAAGCATGTTAAAGGGCTGTTAAACAGCAATATAAGAAGAAAATAGGACAAACCTAACCGCCCATCAGCGTGGATGCTAAATGAAGCACACCAGCAGCACCAATAACGCGGGCAACCTTTCGTTTTAGGGGTCGATTGTAGTAGGTAAAAGGACCAATTGTCGGGCATATTCTGACGACTTTTGAGAGTCACCAGATGCAAAGTCAAGTAAACTTGCAAACAAGAATCATATTTAAGCGACTCATCATGAGGAGGGTGATCCTCAAGAATCACTTCCCCAAATGCCGAAGCCCCCATACCGGAGTTAATCGTCATTACAGATGATCGAAAATAGCAGTAACAACACTCCCACACGACGAACAATAGAATCTTAAATTGGTAAATCAAGGGATAAAAAGCAAGCAACACCCGGCTAGGGTTTAGATAAGTCAGAACATACGAGTAGTAATTGACTAAAAATTGGGATACGAGGCGAGATAGCAGGCTAACCTGCAAGCCATGATTGGTGTAGGCAGTGTTCTAAAAAGCGCTAGGCGGATCCTAGGCGGTGAGGGGCCGCCTAGCGCCTAGGTGGGACCCAGGCGGTCAAGGAGGACGCCTAGGCGTGCTTAGGCGGTCGTTTAGCTCTAGGCGGAGGGGGGTCGCCTAGCGCCTAGGCGGCGCCTAGGCGCGATTTTTAGAACAGTGGGTGTAGGGGTGGAGGTATCTCCGAAAAGCAGGAACCGACGAGACAGGGACGGAGAAGACCCAGCCACGCCACCGAACAAACCCTAACGCCCGCACGCCCACCCTGCGAATCGAGATTGTGATGCCACACCACCGGATTTCATACATAATATTCCCGATTGAACGGAAAACACCATCATTTAGCAGCAAATCGGTCGAAATAGAGCGCGGCCGCACTTCCCACATGGTCCACTTTCGCAAAGCGCAAAGAAACTCGACATCAATTTTGGATGTGAAGGGTGTCCAGATGGAGGGAGCTACCCCAACCGACCCCCGTAGGAGTTGAACAGAAGCTTTGATATCTTGAAAATGGCGGTGGAGCCCCTGGGAAGTTGAAAGTGGCCAGCGAGGACAAAGAAGGCAGTGAAAGGGGGGCGCGTAGGGCGCGTTATTTGTAAAAGGGTAGGTTTTCATTTTGATGAGTCGGGTTGTTCCCATTTTTATTCAAATAACACTATGCAGGCACGCCCGAGTTTTATTGGTAAAAAAATCTTTCCATATATCGAGTTATTTGACCCAAATCACCCAATTATCTAATTTCAAGATAGAATAAAAGTGAACTGCTCATGTACAGTGTCTTCTATCCCTAACCGACTAGTGTTCGGTGTCAATCCATCATCTCTTTCACAACTGGTGTTCGGCGACAATCCCTCATCTCTTTCATAATTGGTGTTCGACTTCGAGTCGCGAAGTCCCACTTCTCTCATCGGCGTCTGATTCATCATTGCTGTTCGATCTCTTTTCAATTCTTTCGGTTTCTGCTCGGTGTCCTGTATCCCTAACCAACTGGCTCTCTATCTTACGCAACTGCTGTTCGGCGTCGGGTAGGCGAATTCCCTATTCTCTCGTCGTCGTCTGGTTTGTTACTGTTGTTCGGTCTCTTCCCTTCTCAATCCTTTCGGTGTTTCTGCTCAATGTCCTCTACAATCTTCCCTAATCGACGCTCTCCCTCTGTTGCAGCCACCAGGAACGGAGTCGCTCTTTCTTTGGAACTGCCACCACCAAGAACAGAATCAGTTTCATTTTTTTTTGCCTCAACTGAATCATTGAGAATACAAAGGTATGTTTTTTTTAATGTTTTTATTACAATTTTTTTCAGATTTAGTTGAAATTAGGGTTATTTTGAGTTGAATATGTGTAGATATTAGGGTATTTGTGCCAAAATTTAGGTTGATATACATGTCTTTGTGCCGAATTTGTCTTCATGTAAGTGTATTTGGGTTGATAAGCTGGTAAGCTAATCTAATGCAAAAGATGCACATATATAGAACATAATGTCTGTTATAGTCAGGATTGCACATATTGTTCATAGTGTTCATGTAAGTGTCTTTCTAATCAAATCTGAACATACAGAACATAATGTTCATGTAAGTGTATTTCTCTGTGAAGCTCAGAATTGCACATACTACCAAGATTTCTAATCAAATCTGCACATATACAGAACATAATATCTCTAGTTTTCTAGTTATGTTGGTCCTCTTTTTTGTCTTCAATAGTTGTTGATGCAAGGCCTGCCTAGGTTTCCTTGTCAACTTTGTTAACAACATAATGTAACACCCCTTTTTATATCCAAGGAAATGCTACAGCGCCAGTGAATCCGCAGACTTTAATGTCTTTGAATTCACCTGAGGCTTATAGGGACATGCAACCATGCTCCCATAAACAAGATGATAATTTAAGCAATTAAAATAGAATAGGCGGAAGTCAAATAAATATTATAGCTTAAAATATCCGATCATAGTAACATAAAATAAATACCAAAACCATAAAGTATAGATAACTCCAAAATAGCTAAAACGAAAGTAGCATTGTGAAAATTTCAAAGGTTCAAAACTCGTATTATAAAGATTCATAAATGATAGCCCGTTTTTCAACTCTCTCCTGCTCCACTGCTCGCACTAAACCTGTGGAATATGGACTGGTGTTTCGTGATTATGAAGGACACCAGCCATCCAATAAATAGGATGGTTAGTACATTTAAGACTAGCAAGCAATAAGAAAAATGTTCGACTTTAACTAAAACCAGTGACCCTGAAACGGTATAATAATAGTCAAGGGAAAATTTAGAGTATATGATGTGGAAATCTGATAATAGAATAAAACAAAAATGACACATGACTCGGATGATCGCGGAGATCGAATAAGAATACGATATAGGAATTATACTCGAATACAATGAAGTATAATATGCGCAGAAATGATCACCTTACATAAAACACTATACGATAACATTAATAATAACGACAATAATAATATAACACGTGATACCGATCGGGCCCTTAAAGAGGACTACGACCTACAACACTATGGAAGTTTACCATCCCGCGATGAATGCATTCCGGAATGGCTCGTTTCATGAAACCTTTATAGGGTAAGGCTTAACGAACCTCAACCTGCAAGTTAGTCTTAACTAAAGAAAACTCGCACTGACTAAAAGTCAATTCGCACTATAAAGTACGCATATTTAATTATATCGTAATTTAGTCGCTTTCATTACACTAGATGATCATGTACACGGTATTAACAACAGAAGACAAGCATGGATATTTCAAAGGATCTTAATATCTCATACTATTAATTTGCATGAAAGAAACGAGCAAAAATTCATGCAATTAGGAAGATGAAAATGGGCAATTTTTCACTTATCTCGAGTTATAAACAAATACCATATTTAATACACACATCACTATAATTAAAATAATAATTGCCCATTCATTTATACTCATGCAAATTTATGAATAATGAGATAAATTACATCAAGCAGACGGATATGCAATTTATCGAAACTGGCAAGGAAATTGGCCACAGGGCCGCATTCGACACAGAAGAATAAAAAGGCACGCCAAAAGAAAATCACGAAACATGCAAAGGGCATTGAACGAAATCACTTGCCTTAACTTTCGATGATCAGCTGATGACAACCAGGCGAGATTTTAGCACCTATTGAATCCAACGGAAAAACGAATATCAATATTGATATTTTACGAAATTAACTTTACTTAACTCAATTTTAAATTGAATTAATTCTATAAAGTTAAATATTATATACCAATATGAATTCCTCGGGAAGCGGGATCCGGCGTGGGTGCTTCGAGATTTCTTGATGTCGCTGAAACGGGCAAGAATGGAAAAGTTCAGAAATATTGGCCGCTTAATTTAATAAGTAATTAATTTAGGGCCAAAAACGAGAATAGAATTAAAACAAGGGTAGTTTCTGTAATATTCAGAAAAGAAATCCAAAAACCTCTGTTTTGATTTGCAGAGGAATAGGTACAGAAGTTGACGGAGGCTCGGCGACGGCTCGGCGACGGCTCTTCCTCTGGCGTCGAGGGCTAGCGGCGCAAGCAGGGGTTGACGGAGGCGGCTTGGTGACGATGGGCAGCCGTGGTAATGGTACGGCGCAGCAACGGCCTTCGGACACGGATCGAAGGTGATGCTCTTTTCTCGGCGTCGATGCGCGAATGCAACGAGTGCTCTCCGGCCAGGTGGTGCTGCGGTGGCTCGACGGTGGTCTTCGGCAAGGTTGCACGGCAGGAGGTGCGTCTCCGGGCAGGGTCGCCGGCGACTGGAGATGAAGGCGGTTCTCGGGAGAAGGTGAACAGGAGAATGGAGATGAAGGCTCGGTTTGGCGAGGAAGATGACGTGATGGGATGTGATTTTTGGGATATGGGAATCCTAGGGTTAAACGTGTATCTATACTACTCAATGAGGTTAGATAAAAGATAAATCTTTGATTCTATTAGATTTAGAATCAATTTAGGATAAACTTTAGAAGTAACGGGCAGATTTTATGGCAATTAAAAGAAGAAAATAAAATAAATAATAAAAGAAAAGGGAATAAAGATGGAGATAGGATAAACCTTAGTGAGATGAATATTATTTAATTTATCTTCATAAATTAAATAATAAAAGTATTTAGATATTTCATCTAATTAAATCAACTTATATATTATTACTCGTTAGAAAAATTTACTTATTCTAATCCATGATATGTATATTATGTGAATTTATTAATTGAACAAATTCACAAAATATACTATAATATAGTATAATATAGATTAATTTCATTGAATAAAAGAAATAGCCCAAAAAATAATTTGGGATATTTCATACCTCACTCCTTAAAATCAGTTTCGTCCCGAAACTTGAAAAGAAGAAAGAAAAAGAAAGAAAGAATGGAAATGAGAATAAATTGAGTTGACTTGAGAACTAACGAGAGAAATGAATAAGAGATCAACAAGAGTCCAAAACATTAACCAAATGAACCATAACAAAGGTCCTCAACAAGTTTTCTTATTCTTCAACAATAGAATAAACGAGGTAATGAAAACACTATGCGACCCGCGCTAGGTAGAAAACAACTGAGGAAAACGTTTCCGCATTTCTTCCTCAGTTTCCCAAGTCATCTCCTCAGTTCCGTGCTTTGACCAAAGCACCTTGACGAGCGGAACCACCTTGGTACGAAGTTGCTTTTCTCGTCGCTCCAGAATCCGCACCGGTTCCTCCTCGTAGGTTCCGGTGGGGCGGACCTCGATGTCCTCGTAGCTTAGGATGTGGGTCGGGTCGGGCACATACTTCCGTAGCAGCGATACATGGAAGACGTCATGTACTGGATGAGCTGACGGGGGTAGAGCAAGGCGGTAGACAACATTACCTACACGCTGTAGGATCTCAAATGGCCCGACATATCGAGGGTTCAGCTTCCCTCGCTTTCCGAACCGAAAGACTCCCTTCGTGGGTGACACTTTCACGAACACCTTGTCGCCCACCTCAAAGTTGACCTCTCTACGCCTAGGGTCAGCATAAGACTTCTGGCGACTCTGAGCGGTCAACATTCGTTATCTGATCATAGCGACTTCTTCAGCTGTTTTCTCTAGAAGCTCGGGACCTAGATGGATGGCATCAGTCGCATCATCCCAACACACTAGCGATCGACACTTTCGTCCATAGAGGGCTTCAAAAGGAGCCATCTTTATGGATGAATGCCAGCTGTTGTCGTAGGTGAACTCAATCAGACTCAAACTAGTCTCCCAATCTGTTGGCCTATCCAGGACACAGGCTCGTAGCATATCCTCCAGTGTCTGAATGGTCCGCTCTGACTGACCATCTGTCTGAGGATGGAAAGCAGTGCTGAAATTTAGTTGAGTGCCAAGTCCCTCATGCAGCTTCTTCCAGAACTCTGAGATGAATCGTCCATCACGATCAGAGACAATGGACGAAGGAATCCCGTGCAGGCGGACGATGTGCTAAAGGTACAATTCTGCTAGCTTTGCCGGCTTCCAGTTAGATCGGATAGCAATGAAGTGTGCACATTTGGTGAGTCGATCAACAATCACCCAAATGGCATCCTTCTGCCCTTGACCCTTAGGGAGCCCCATAACAAAATCCATGGAGATCTGTTCCCACTTCCATGTGGGCACTGGAAGTGGTTGGAGCTTCCCACCAGGTCTTTGATGCTCGATCTTGACCTGCTGACACACCAAGCATCTGGCCACGTGCTCTGCTACTTCATTCTTCATGCCAGACCACCAGTAGTTCCTTCTCAGATCCTTGTACATCTTACTAGCTCCAGGATGTATCGAATAACCAGATGCATGAGCTTCCTGAAGGATGGTCTGTCGGATCGCAGGAACATTAGGGACGCAGATGCGATTCCCAAACCATAAGGATCCATCATCCCTCAAAATAAAGCCCGGGGCTTTACCATCGAAGAAGTCAACAGTGATCTGCAGTAACACAACATCCTCTGTCTGCTTTGCTTTTATCTCCGCTAACAGATCTGACTGAACCTCCAGCCTACACAACTGTCCTCGGTTCCTTTCAAACCAAACCTCAACCTCCAACCTGAGCAGGTCCCTTTGCAGAACAGGACTTGCTGTCAAACAGCTAATTATAGCCTCGTGCTGAGATTTCCGACTCAAAGCATCGGCTACGACATTAGCCTTTCCAGGATGATAGAGAAGCTCAATGTCATAGTCCTTGATCAGCTCTAACCAGCGTCTCTGTCTCATTTCAACTCCTTCTGGGTGAATACATACTTGAGGCTTTTGTGGTCGGTGTATATCTGGCAACGAACTCCATACAGATAATGGCGCCAGATTTTTAGAGCGAATACCACGGCAGCTAATTCCAGATCATGCACTGGGTAGTTCTCCTCATACGACTTGAACTGTCGTGATGCATAGGCTATTACCTTCCCATCCTGCATCAGTACACAACCCAAACCTTGCTTGGAAGCATCACTGTAAATCACATAATCCTTTGACTCCTTCGGAAGTGCTAGAATAGGTGCCGTGATCAACCGCTTCTTGAGCTCCTGAAAGCTTGCTTCGCACCTGTCATTCTAGACGAATTTCTGGGATTTGCGCAGAAGTGAGGTCAGTGGTTGGGCCAATTTGGAGAACCCTTCTACAAACCTCCTGTAGTAGCCATCTATTCCCAGAAAACTCCGGATCTCCTTGACGTTCTTTGGTGGAATCCACTTCTCTACAGCTACTATCTTCTGAGGGTCGACCATCACCCCTTTCTCTGAGATGATGTGGCCTAGGAAGGTCACCTGCTTCATCCAAAAGTCACACTTGGACAGCTTTGCGTACAACTGATGCTCTCGCAATGTTATCAAAATAGTTCTCAAGTGTTCCGAGTGAGCCTCTTCACTCGGTGAGTAGATCAGGATGTCGTCAATGAAAACTACGACGAACTTGTCCAGATACTGGTGGAAACAACGATTCATCATGTCGATGAAGACTGCCGGGGCATTTGTTAAGCCAAAAGGCATCACTACGAACTCATAGTGCCCATAACGTGTCCTAAATGCAGTCTTTGGAATATCCTCATCACGGACTCGGAGCTGATGGTAACCAGATCGAAGGTCAATCTTGGAGAATACCCTTGCTCCCTGAAGCTGATCTAACAAGTCGTCGATGCGTGGAAGTGGATACTTGTTCTTGATCGTCACCTTGTTCAACTCCCGATAATCAATACACAGACGGAAAGAGCCGTCTTTCTTCTTCACAAACAGCACGGGAGCACCCCAAGGTGAAGCGTTGGGTCGGATATAACCCTTCTCTAATAGCTCTTCAAGCTGGCTCTTCAACTCTTGCATCTCCACTGGAGCCATGCGGTACGGAGCTTTGGAAATTGGAGCGGTTCCTGGTTCTAAGTCGATGGTGAACTCAATGAACCGCTTTGGAGGTAAACCAGGAATCTCGTCGGGAAAGACATCAGGGAAATCCCGAAGTACAGGAATATCGGAGATAGGGACCGGTTCGGACGGCTGATCCTGCAGATAGCATAAAAATCCGGCACAACCTTGACGTAGCAATCTGGCTGCCTGCATTACATTAATAACACGGTCATCCTCCTCGGGAATGCGCCCACGAAACCTGCACACAACCTTACCGTCTGGCAAAATGGTCATGATTCTCCGTCCGCAATCAATGATTGCACCATGGCGAGTAAGCCAATCCATGCCGACGATGATAACCTGAGGAAGGATTCGAAGCAGAACAAGATCGGCAAGGTACTCATCGCCACCTATCGTGATGGGGAAGCGGAACAACATTTTCCTACCTTGAACTCTTTCCCCATTGGGGAATTTCACAACGAAAGAATCATCTAGAGTCACAGATTCTAACCCTAGTCTTGCAACAGTTTGCTCGGCTATAAAAGAATGAGAAGCGCCCGAATCAAAAAGAATGTTAATGGGTTCAGCCCGGAGATAGATAATACCTTGAGCCATAGGAGAAGCAGTGTCATTCAGCCTACGCATCTCATATAGTCGCGGTCCCTGCTGAGATGACCCGACGACGTTCTTGCCTTTGTTCACAGTCGGCTGTGAACCTGCAGGAATCTGGGTATCCTGTTGGTACTGCTGCGACCTGTGCTGCTGCTGGTTTTCATACTGTCTCTGCCCCTGATTCCGAGGAACCATAGCGGATGCCTACTGTGAGCGATTTTGGTTCCCGTTAGGAGCAAAACGGCAGAAGCGGACCATGTGACCAGCCTGGTTACATCCTCTACAGATACGCTTCTTCTCTCTGCAATCTGGTTTCAGATGTCCTGATTTCCCGCAGTTGTAGCAGACTGCTGATTGACCACCTCTAGCAGAAGTAATGTCCTGACCTGGCTGGGTACGGCCAGTTGTCATCCCCCAGCAGGTGCAGAAGGAGCTGGCCTCTTCGAGCCAGAATACTGCTGACGACCTCTCCTCCGGTCATATATTTCCTAAGCCTTTCTTCTCTCATCAAGAATGGCCTCAACCCTGTAGGCTGCGTCGATATAAGCATCCAAGGTCTCATTTTTGTAAGCCAACATCTGCAGCTTCAGTTTCGGGTACATCCATTCATGGAAATACTCCACCTTGTGCTTCTCAGTTTGCACCAATTCATCAGCATAGGGCAACAGTTCATAATACTTGTCTACCAGTTGAGCTAGTTTCATCCCTTGAGTGTTGGGGTAAAGAAACTCTCTCTTCTTCTCTAACCACAGCGACGGAGAGAAGTAGTGATCGGTAACCAGCTTCTTGAAGGTCTCCCAGGAAGGAGCATTCACCCAAGTGCGGTAGGCAGACTCCCACCACTGTCCCGCTGCACCCTTCAGGTACAAAGCAGTAACATGTACCTTAGTGTCATCAGTGCAGTGTATACCTCGGAAGACTTTCTCGATGTGCGTGAACCACTGGACCACTTTGAATGGCTCACCAGTTCTATCATAGTTATCCACCTTGCTGGCATTGACTGCTTTCAGGACGTTACTATAGGTGTCCATCGGTCCAGCTGGGTGGTGAGGAGGATGGTTAGGTGCTCCCAGATCCCTAGCTGCTGCACGCCTGTCAGGAGGTGGACGCCTTTCATCTCCCACTACCTGAGCTACAGCATCCCTCACCATTCCCCTCAAAGCTTGCATCAGTTCCTCGTCCTGCATTTTATCAACTAGGGTGCGCTGCCTTTGGCTGGCATGAGAAGCCCTACGCTGGCTTTGAGCGCCATTCAGTGAGTGATCGCCTGATTTCTCCACCCGCTCCATGCGTGGGTTCGAAATGCCATTCTCCACCCGATCGGAGTTAGGTGGTGGTATGATGGGCTCAGTAGCAGCCTTGGTACATCCCCTAGTATTCATGATCTGAAGGTAGGAGAAATAATATTAATAATTTCAAACTCAACCAGATCAGGGTTGGAGATAATGCAGTTAATATCCAAAACTTCATAATGCATACAAAACGAGTTCAAATACTAAGAGGATAACAAAAGTTGCAACCACCTAAAACATAGGGTAAGTCTACCCTTTATGGAAAAAGAAATACTAAATCTGTTTAAGAAATTGAAAGTCTATTAATGGTAGAGGCTGGTGAGATCTCAATCCTCATCGTCTTCTGAAAAGGTATACAACTCGAGGAGTTTTTCCATTTCAGAGTTGTGCTTCTGTGAGGCTGCATTTCTCTCTAACTCAGCATGCTCACACAACTTTTTCAACTCCTCCCTAGCCTCATCACAGCGTTTTTCCAGCCCCTTCATAATCCGCTCCTTATCCTTGTATATTTCCTCTACCTCCCTTACGCGGAGTCTCTGCCTCGATCTTTTTACCAGCAATGCCTGGTAGGCTTCTCTATCAGCGTGGATTTCCGCAAAGGATCTCTTCTTTGTGTCCTCCTCACTGGGGGCTTGGGATGGTTCCGTGCCGTACACTCGGACGAGGTCCAAGAGGTACTCTCTCCGATTGTCGTCTAGAGGAGCTAGTATGGCTCTCTTTTCCCGTGCTGCCTCTTCCTCGCTGTAGAATCGAGGAGTTCCCAAGTTATTTTCCTTGTACCACTCGCGGATGAGCTTCTTGCCATATTCTGTGGCTGCAGCTCCTTCGGGAGGGTCGATCCGGACATTCTTCCCCTTGGATAGCTCTGTTGTCGCTTTCTCCACAACCTCGACTTCTGTGCTGGAGTCAGATCCGGCGTCTGAGCTATCGGTGAGGTCAATGCGTTGGGGGTAACCCATTGTGTGGAACTTCGAGATCTTGCGAGCGTCAGACATCTATCGAGGAGGATGAAAAGACATCAATACTCGAGCGAGACAATCCCAGAAAGAGGAATTTAAAAGGAAAAATAAGAATAGGAAATATAATATTAGTCTTTGGCAGGTGCAGGAGCTTGAGCAGGACTATCGGACAAGTATTTTGAAATTATTTCCCAAAACTGCTTACCTTTGAAAGTAAAAAGTTGGTTTTGATAAAAGCTTTTTGCGATTCATTTTAGAAATCATTTAAAAATTTAAATGAAAACGTTTTAAAAACCTTCAGCTCTGATACCACCTTCTGTAACACCCCCTTTTTATATCCAAGGAAATGCTACAGCGCTAGTGAATCCGCAGACTTTAATGTCTTTGAATTCACCTGAGGCTTATAGGGACATCCAACCATACTCCCATAAACAAGATGATAATTTAAGCAATTAAAATAGAATAGGCGGAAGTCAAATAAATATTATAGCTTAAAATATCCGATCATAGTAACATAAAATAAATACCAAAACCATAAAGTATAGATAACTCCAAAATAGCTAAAACGAAAGTAGCATTGTGAAAATTTCAAAGGTTCAAAACTCGTATTATAAAGATTCATAAATGATAGCCCGCTCTTCAACTCTCTCCTGCTCCACTGCTCACACTAAACCTGTGGAATATGGACTGGTGTTTCGTGATTACGAAGGACACCAGCCATCCAATAAATAGGATGGTTAGTACATTTAAGACTAGCAAGCGATAAGAAAAATGTTCGACTTTAACTAAAACCAGTGACCCTGAAACGGTATAATAATAGTTAAGGGAAAATATAGAGTATATGATGTGGAAATCTGATAATAGAATAAAACAAAAATGACACATGACTCGGATGATCGCGGAGATCGAATAAGAATACGATATAGGAATTATACTCGAAGACAATGAAGTATAATATGCGCAGAAATGATCACCTTATATAAAACACTATACGATAACATTAATAATAACGACACTAATAATATAACACGTGATACCGATCGGGCCCTTAAAGAGGACTACGACCTACAACACTATGGAAGTTTACCATCCCGCGATGAATGCATTCCGGAATGGGTCGTTTCATGAAACCTTTATAGGGTAAGGCTTAACGAACCTCAACCTGCAAGTTAGTCTTAACTAAAGAAAACTCGCACTGACTAAAAGTCAATTCGCACTATAAAGTACGCATATTTAATTATATCGTAATTTAGTCGCTTTCATTACACTAGGTGATCATGTACACGGTATTAACAACAGAAGACAAGCATGGATATTTCAAAGGATCTTAATATCTCATACTATTAATTTGCATGAAAGAAACGAGCAAAAATTCATGCAATTAGGAAGATGAAAATGGGCAATTTTTCACTTATCTCGAGTTATAAACAAATACCATATTTAATACACACATCACTATAATTAAAATAATAATTGCCCATTCATTTATACTCATGCCAATTTATGAATAATGAGATAAATTACATCAAGCAGACGGATATGCAATTTATCGAAACTGGCAAGGAAATTGGCCACAGGGCCGCATTCGACACAGAAGAATAAAAAGGCACGCCAAAAGAAAATCACGAAACATGCAAAGGGCATTGAACGAAATCACTTGCCTTAACTTTCAATGATCAGCTGATGACAACCAGGCGAGATTTTAGCACCTATTGAATCCAACGGAAAAACGAATATCAATATTGATATTTTACGAAATTAACTTTACTTAACTCAATTTTAAATTGAATTAATTCTATAAAGTTAAATATTATATACCAATATGAATTCCTCGGGAAGCGGGATCCGGCGTGGGTGCTTCGAGATTTCTTGATGTCGCTGAAACGGGCAAGAATGGAAAAGTTCAGAAATATTGGCTGCTTAATTTAATAAGTAATTAATTTAGGGCCAAAAACGAGAATAGAATTAAAACAAGGGTAGTTTCTGTAATATTCAGAAAAGAAATCCAAAAACCTCTGGCGTCGGCTCGGCGAAGGGGTTGACGGAGGCTCGACGACGGCTCGGCGACGGCTCTTCCTCTGGCGTCGAGGGCTAGCGGCGCAAGCAGGGGTTGACGGAGGCGGCTCGGTGACGATGGGCAGCCGTGGTGATGGTACGGCGCAGCAGCGGCCTTCGGACACAGATCGAAGGTGATGCTCTTTTCTCGGCGTCGATGCGCGAATGCAACGAGTGCTCTCCGGCCAGGTGGTGCTGCGGTGGCTCGACGGTGGTCTTCGGCAAAGTTGCGCGGCAGGAGGTGCGTCTCCGGGCAGGGTCGCCGGCGACTGGAGATGAAGGCGTTTCTCGGGAGAAGGTGAACAGGAGAATGGAGATGAAGGCTCGGTTTGGCGAGGAAGATGACGTGATGGGATGTGATTTTTGGAGATATGGGAACCCTAGGGTTAAACGTGTATCTATATACTACTCAATTAGGTTAGATAAAAGATAAATCTTTGATTCTATTAGATTTAGAATCAATTTAGGATAAACTTTAGAAGTAACGGGCATATTTTATGGCAATTAAAAGAAGAAAATAAAATAAATAATAAAAGAAAAGGGAATAAAGATGGAGATAGGATAAACCTTAGTGAGATGAATATTATTTAATTTATCTTCATAAATTAAATAATAAAAATATTTAGATATTTCATCTAATTAAATCAACTTATATATTATTACTCGTTAGAATAATTTACTTATTCTAATCCATATCATGTATATTATGTGAATTTATTAATTGAACAAATTCACAAAATATACTATAATATAGTATAATATAGATTAATTTCATTGAATAAAAGAAATAGCCCAAAAAATAATTTGGGGTATTTCACATAAAAGTTTAGAAAATGACAAATTCAAACAGACAAAAAGCAAAAACCTTGATAAAACAACAATCTAGAACACGCAGATCGAAGTAAACTAATTTCTAAAAAATAAAATTACATTTTATAAAAAAACAATAATCTTTATATTTTGTCAATTCTAAAAGACCTATAAATTTCAGTAAACTACATTAAGACAATATTTCATTTTATCAAATAACTACTTTTAGTCCTTAAATAAGTTAGCAGATGGAAGAAAATATGAAGTAGTTAGAAACCTCTGAAAGATAATTGGAAAAGGAGAATATAAATTTAAGAAATATAATACGGAGTATACTGGAGTATTATATAAGAGATCCCAAAGCCCACAAATATATATTTTTTGGAGCAACAAACAAACGAAGCTTACGAATTAATTAAATCAACATCCAGTACATCTCTAAACTCCAAAGACAAACGAAAACATCAACTGGTCTAAGCCTAGCTATATAATGAGCGGCCTTCTTGAAATGCCTTGCGTTTATTTTTCGCCTATCAAATACCAAACTGGTCATCCTTCAAAAGATAATCTATAATCTATATAAAAAAAGGGTTGCAAACAATTTCAAAGTTCCACTCCATAACTTTAGAATACATGAGAAATATATATATAGGGATTGACTCCGGTGAAAACCTCAAATTGTGGTAAAAATCCGTGAGGACTACTTTATATCTTGATTTTTTTGAAACCCGTGCTAAAAACCTAAATCACACGGTGACTTTACAACTCGGTTCAACCTAAAAACCGTGCTAAAAACTCCAGTTTTAAAATAACACATGACTTTATAGTTCGGTCAAACCGAAAAATCGTGCTAAAAAGCTAATGTTTTAAAATTACATAGTGACTTTATAGCTCGGTTTTATTCAAAACCGGGCTAAAATTTATGACTTTATAGATCGGTTTTATTCATAACCGGACTATAAAGCAAGTGAACCGGGCTAAAAAGCCAGTCCTCACGGGTTTCTACCGCAATTTTGGTTTTCACCGGAGCGCATCCCTTTATATATATATATATATATATATATATATATATATATATATATATATATATATATATATATATATATATATATATATATATAAAGCAGGAGGAACTTGCATTAGCCATGTGCTCTCTGCATTTCGGGAATGACCAGTCTGCAACACCATATCGTCCATGTGCTCCTCCATTCCTTGTACTGATCATTGAAAACTTTAGGCGATGACATTGCAAAACCTTCTGCAGAACCCAGATAGAAGCAAGTGAACACTCACCTTCCTATAAGATACTCACCCAGAGGGAGAGTACCATATACCCACTCAATAACTGCAGCACATGGGGTAAAAGGAACTACCTACAATATGATTAAAATGTATTCAAATTGATAATAATTCATTCTTTTGGTTTTGAAATAAATCTTCTGGAATTATCTAATTAAGATCAAGTCCTCTTGATGAATCAAATAAATTGGGAGAAAATAAAAAAGGAAATTCAAAAGCAATTATTGCAATGATCCTATTACTATTTTTATAATATATATAATTTATTTTTATAATATATATAATAATATTTTTAATTTATTTTTATAATATATATAATAATATTTTGAAGTTATAAGTTATATCGATTTATTCATTCATTTATTTTTATTATTATTTATTTTTATTAGGGTAAATTCTAAACTTATCATTATTTAAAAAAATAACGTTTCTTATTTCTCCTCTTAGACTTATTATTATTTATAAAAAAACTTTAAAAAACTTTTTCGACTTGTACTAATGGTTGGAGCGTTTAATTGACTTCTTATTAGAGGGTATATTATTAATCTAAATAGATATATTTTTATTGTTGTGAATCTAAATATTTTTTCTACTTGTGGAGGATTTATGGAATAGAGGATTTGATATTTCACACAAAAAAGGGTTTTGAAGCTAATTACTCTAGCATTTATTGGCATAAAGCTAACTTTATATGTTATATAGATATAGATTCTGGGGTTTACGTGCTCCCCCTCTTACTGAAACTATTTCAAAGAAAATCCATATTAGAAAAATATATGATTCAAGGAAATAATACTAAAAGAAGCAACTGTCTTTCATTCAGAAGAACAGGGAGGGGATTAATTCATGGGATCAATTATAGCTTCATAATGTATCATTTACCAATAAGCATTGGCATGCGCAAATCCTCAGGTTTAACTTGATAAATGTAACTATATTTGAACCCATTTCATTTTTGAAACATTGGACAAGCTAAAAATTAGCAACCAGTCAACAATGCATTTACCCTGAAAAATAGAATTGGACAGTTTCTGCCAGTGAAAGAACTTTTCAATGATAGGGAACTACATAGGGAAGTTATGAACCGTCCCTACCTTTGGCCAATCATTTACTATTTCACTAAATCTTGGTGCCACTGCATCTTTCCCCTCTCTGATCTAACTCATTTTTTCAGTTGACTAGGATCTTCTACATCCTCTATCACCCTATTAAATGCCTATCAAGGCTTATGGGTATCTCATTTTCATTGCTACTTTTCCTTTTGGGATGCAGGAGGCGAAGAGGGTAGGGAATGAGAGAACAAAGATACAGCAAAGATGCGGAACAGGAAGGTCTTTCAATAATCAACAAGTGGCTTGGGGATCAAGCAGTTGTGCCAAAATGCATGGGAAGATCTAGAAGGGAAGATGCAGGAGAGGTGTTTCGCACAAAATATTTATCAAAAATCAAAAGTGGAGGGGTTTTCATAGAAAATACAGGAGAAGTCACTATCATCGGGCAAGAAAAAGGGGTCATAGAATGACGGCAAAGGAAAACATGAGGTGAACAAGGTTAATAAGTGGCTGGATAGATTACCACCCAGCCTGCTGCATATTACATTAAAGTCCCATAGCATCAAGTGATGCATGCTTATAAAGCAAGTTGTGAAAATTGTATTTTAGAGTTCTCATAGCCAGCACTGTTGGTAAAATCTTTCAAGATTGTTATCATAATAAGTTCTAAGTTTTTCCCTCCAATTTTCCAACCCTGGCATTTCTCCGATCACAGGAACAGAACTAAGACAAAAAGAAGTTGCAGAATAGAATAACTGCACCAGAAGCAACAAAAGTAATCACATTGACAGCCAAAACTACTCCCTTATCATCAGCCTCCTTTTTCCATTCTAAGAGATGATTACTGAATATGGTGCAATTCATAAATTCGCCACACACTTCCTCATTAATTATGACAATCCAAAAGAGAAATAATCTAATAGTCCATTCACCAAAGACACAAATCAGAAACGAAGGCAAACTTCTAAAAGAGATTCAGAATGTACCTTGTATGTACGTATCCCTAACTTTATCTTCCATGTATCTCTATGGTTCAGCAAAAAAGTATTAACCAAACCGAAAAATTGCTCCATAACCTGTCAATAGTAAATCAAGGTAAATGCCTAACTGAAGTAATGTGATGTTCTCATAAAAGTAGACGCTTATTGTCTTTCCACTAGAAAAAAGGAAGATAAAGAAGCTCGCAAAGTGGAAGACTTTAGTAGAAAGATGTCAAATTTCAAATTTTGATATGTTCAGCTAAATATATCATCAAAATCCTTAATCCAAAAAGCAGAGATTTCATTTACATAAATATGGAGGGCATCTGAAGGCTGAAACCAATAATAAAGTGAATAAAGATTATAAATTTCATACAGCATCTTGTCTAAGGTCATCGTTCCCTGACTTAGCAAGTTGTCTGTATTTTTTTCCATCAGAACCATAACTCTCAACCACTTTGGGAGCATTTATTCCATTCATCACTCTGCAGGTGCAAAGACATTGAAAAACAGTTCCCAAACCGGTGAAAATAATATTTGCAAGAATTTAGAAGTCAATAGACTAATTACATGACGGAATCTGCCAATCCTTGAAAATGGGGAAAGCTGCCTTCCTGATATTGGCAACTTGGATCTACGGGAACAGTTGCTGTCACTACTGGTACCTAAAACTCCATTTTTTAAACAAAATAAAATAGGTTAGGGTATGAGGTATAGTAGACTCTTAAAGAATAGTGTATCAGTATATACAGCGCCACTAAACAATAATAAGCACAGATTGTCCATCATATATATATATAACCATCTCTTCTACTATTAAAGCAATAATAGCAACTCTTTTAGAAAAGAATGAGCCACGTGGATAGGGTCGATGATTTTCTATCATTTACTTTTTTTTTCCTTTCTTTCTTCTCTACCTACTGCACGTTCAGGGATTTTTTTGGGATATTGGTAATGTATCTCTCAACATGAATTTACAACACATTCTCCTTCTACCTTTGTGAATTGTGAACCTTTTGGGATATATAAAAGTGGAGGGAAATGGACAAATCCAAATCAGAAGTTAAGATTGTTAGGCTCATCTCACTCTAAGCCTCTTATGTAATTCTTATGTTTTTGGTACTTAGGGAGAAATGTGTATGTATGTATAATATGTACACAGGATCTGATGGAATCGGATTGGGCTTGAGCCCAATCTGATCTCAGTCCGGCCCAAGCTGCTATCTCAGTCCATGGACTCGGACTTCTGACCGTTGGAGGTTAAGCGACGACGTTTCATGTGGTGCTCGGCTTTATAAGGGTTTCTAAACCCTAATTGCCGAAGATGAGAGAGAAAAAGCTGAGAGCAGCTTATGGTTTCCTCCCTTGTCTCCTGAGCTCAGCTAGGGTTTCCATTCCCTTGCGCTCTCGAGCATAGGTTGAGCTCCCTTCACATCCAAACACTGAGATCCTGAGAGCTTGTGAGATTTGAAGCTCAATTGCCCTTCAGTTCTATCCTTGGTGACTGGTTCCTAGTTGAGGCTATCGTTTTTCTTCACTTCCTTTTTGATTTGATTGTAAACTGGTTTTTTGATCGATCAATACAAGTTCTGTCTTCGTGTTTTGTGTTTGAATCTCTCCATTTCATTCCGCATTTCAAACTGGTATCAGAGCCAGGTTAGGGTTTTGCAAGTTTTTCGGATTCGTTGAAGTTTTTGGAGTTTCGATCTCCTTAGGCTCCGATTCCGAAAACCCTTTGCATCTGTTGAAGTTTTCGAGGATCTTCATCCTCGGCGACTCCAGATCTGCAGAGGTCTTGAGTTTTTTCTCAAAAAATCTTTTAGATCCGTCGAAGTTTTCAGGAGCTCTGTTCTCCTATTACTCAGATCTACAGATCTTGAGTGTTTTGAGGACTCCGGATCTAGGGTTTCGAGAATCTCAAAAGTCTCGAGTTTGTTTGCTTGGATCTGAGCCTTTGTGACTTAGATCCGAACAAGCTAGAGACATAGAAAGAAGTTATTGAAGGTTTTCACCTTCATACAACTCCCCTACCGGTTACTTTAGATCCTGCATGTGATTTTGATAGATCTAAGCTTGCAACGCTAAGTTTGTTTTAGCTTGGGACTATCTGTATACTGTTGAGATTCAAATCCTTAGCCTACGTGCTGTAGGATTTGAGTACTCACTGTCTGCTTGATATCTGATTAGAGATTCAAACCCTTAGCTTCCAAGCCGTAGGGTTTGAGTGCTCACTTGTGTTTAGATATCTGTTGATTTGTTCACTGTTTTCCTCAGGTACTTGATTCAAACCCATGTCTGATAACTCATACCGTATCAAGCCCTTTGATGGGACAACAGACTTTGCTATGTGGCAAGTCAAAATGAAGGCGATTCTGATAAAAGAAAAATGCTGGAAAGCTGTTGTCAATGACTATCCAGCGGAGATGCCTCCAGATGCTAAAACAGATCTAGATCTCATTGCTCACAGCGAGATCATGATCAGAATCTCTGATGAGGTAGCAAGACAGGTAGTTGACTGTGTTTCTTCCATAGATCTATGGAAGAAACTGCAGGATCTTTATCAGGTTAAAACTTTATCTAGTCGCATATCTCTGCTGTGTCGTATTTTTACGTTTAAAATGGATGTCTCTGTGTCTCTTGATGATAATTTGGATAGATTTCTTCGTATGACACAAGAACTTGAAAGATGTGATGATAAAATTGATGACACTCACCAAGCTGTTATTCTGCTAAATGCTTTGCCTTCGCAATTTGATACGTTTAAAGATGTTATTCAGTTTAGTAATGAGTCTTTGACTAAGAAAAGAATAGTTGAAGCTATTACACAGAAAAATGAGGTTGTGAAAGTGTTTAAGGTTAAAGGTGACAAATCCGAAAAACCTAACTCCAAACCTGATGTGCTATTTACAAAAGGAGGCAACAAAAACAAAAAGAGAAACAAGAAAAAGGATAAAGAAAAAACTGGTGAAACTGGAAAAAAGCATTGTACCTATTGCAAGAAAAATAATCATGTTATTGCTGATTGTTATAAGAAAAGAGATGATGATCAAAAGAAATTGCAAAATGGTACTTCTGCTGTTCTTGATTCTGGCTTGTTTTATTCTGATGAGTTGCTTATGGTTGCTTGTGATGATTCATCTGATGCTTGGTTGCTTGATTCTGGATGTACTATGCATGTTACACCTCATAAGCATGTCTTTGATTATCTGGATGAATCAGTTGGTGGTTTAGTTAGACTTGGTGATCATTCTGAACTTGCTATTAAAGGCATAGGCAACATTCCTTTTAAAATGCATGATGGTGTGGTTAGGGTCCTTCAACAGGTAAGGTGGGTACCTGATATGAAGAGAAACTTGTTGTCTGAATCTATGTTTGATGACCTTGATTATGAAATTAACATTAAAGGGGGAATTAGAACTGTTTCTAAGAATGGTAAGATTCTCATTAAAAGTGTTAAGAGGCATGGTCTTTATCATATCATTGGAAATCCTGTGCTGCATGGTATGTCTTTATCTGCTGAATCTTCTGTTGCATCCATGAACATGAATGATACTCTGATTTGGCATGCTAGACTTGGTCATATAGGGAACAAAGGTTTACATTACCTGTTCAAACAGGGACTCTTTGAAAGCAAACCCTCTGATTTAAAAAACTGTGAAAGCTGCATTTTTGGTAAACATGCTAAAGAATGTTTTAAAAGGTCAGATTTTGTTGCTAAGAGGCCTTTAGATTATGTGCACGCAGACCTATGGGGACCTGCCCAGGTTGATACTATTGGTGGAAGGAAGTACTTCCTCTCACTAATAGATCACCATTCCAGGAAGGTCTGGGTGCACCTTCTTAAGGCTAAAAGTGACACTTTTGACACTTTCAAGGTTTGGAAAACAAAAACTGAGGGTCAAACTGCTTTCAAATTGAGATGCCTTAGAACAGATAATGGACTTGAGTTCTGTAATAAGTTATTTGATGATTTCTGCAATGATCATGGTATTATAAGGCATCTTACTGTTCCAGGCACCCCCCAACAGAATGGTACTGCAGAAAGAATGAACAGGACACTGCTTGAAAAAGCCAGGTGTATGCTCATTAGTTCTGGTATGAAACCATCTCTGTGGGGGGAAGCTGTAACCACTGCTGCTTATTTGATCAACAGATCACCCTCAGCTGCCATTGGCTTCAAGACCCCATATGAAATGTGGTCAGGAACTAAGCCAAACATTTCACACTTAAGACCTTTTGGATGCACTGCCTATGCTCATCAGAGCATAGGAAAGCTGCAACCAAGGTCCCTAAAGTGTGTAATGTTGGGGTATCCTGAGGGTGTGAAGGGTTATAAATTACTTGTAATCCAACCTGGAGGTTACAAGGTAATTGTAAGCAGAGATGTTAAATTCATTGAAACTGAGTTCCATTTTAAGAATGTGCTTTCTTCTGTTGATCATGAACTAACCCCTGCAGCTCAGTTTTATGTCCCCATCTCTCAAGGTGGGGCTTCTGACAATGAATTTGACACTGGTGTCCCACATGAGTCCTCTGACTCCACTTCCAGTGATAGCAATGATCAGAATTTTGAGCATCATGGCTCAAACTCAAGTACTGAAGATGTGCCTCACCAATCAGGTGGGGGGGTAAGCTCATCTACCTCTATTCAAAATTTTCAAAACTCATCTTCTTCTACCCATTCTTCTTCCTCTGATGATGATGAATTCGTTGATCCTCTTGCTGATGTTGATGATGCCTTGTCTGATGCTTCTGTTGAAACTGATCATGTGCATGATAATTTTGATGAAGTTGCTGACTTGACCAACTATCAGTTAACAAGAGATAGATCACCTAGGGTTAGAATACCTAACAGGAAATATTTTGATAATGAGGTTGATTTAGCTTTTGTTGTTGCTGAGGCTGTTGATGCTTATACTCCTGAATTGTTTGAGCATGCTATGAAATGTGCAAATTCTGATAAATGGTTGCTTGCTATGAAAGAGGAAATAAACTCCATGATGACCAATAAGACCTGGATACTTGTCCCTAAACCAAACAAGGCAAGGCTTATTGGTTGTAAATGGGTTTATAAGCTCAAGAATAGTGTGGAGCCTGGTGGCCAACCTAGCTACAAGGCAAGGTTGGTAGCCAAGGGATTCACACAGAAACCTGGGATTGACTACAATGATATCTTTGCTCCTGTTGTTAAGTATAAAACCCTGAGATTATTGCTTGCTGTTGCTGCTGTTTATGATTATGAGATTGAGCAAATGGATGTTAAAACTGCCTTCCTTCATGGTGATTTAGATGAACAAATCTATATGAGACAACCTAAAGGTTTTGAGGACAATTCTAAACCTGATCATGTTTGCTTGCTTAAGAAATCTTTGTATGGTTTGAAACAGTCCCCTAGGCAGTGGAACAAGAAATTTGATAACTGCATGATCAAACTTGGCTTTAAAATCAGTAGCTATGATCCATGTTTATACTTGCTGGGTGCTAAATCTGTGTCTCCCTTGTATGTCTTGCTTTATGTTGATGATATCCTCATTATATGCAAGTCTAAGGCAAAAATATCTGATGTTAAGGCCTCTCTTAGGAAATCTTTTGACATGAAGGATCTGGGCATTGCTCAGAAAATTCTTGGCATAAAGATTACCAGAGATAGAGCAAAACATCAAATATTTCTGTCACAAAAGGACTATCTGATCAAGGTCCTGCAGAGGTTCAATTTCTCAGAAGTCAAGCCTGCTCCTATACCCTTAGGAGGGCACCTTGACCTTACCAGATCTGAGGTGCCACTAAGGAAGGAGGAGGAAGACTATATGAGAAATGTTCCTTATGATGCTGCAGTGGGATCTGTCATGTATGCAATGATTTGTACTAGACCTGACCTTGCATTTGCAGTGAGTGTACTCAGCAGGTACATGTCCAATCCTTCAGAGAAACACTGGACAGCTATGAAGTTTCTTCTGAGATATATTGCAGGAACATTGGACCTGTGTCTGGTCTATGGTTTGCATACCTCTCCCTCTGAGCTATTTGGTTTTGTGGATTCTGACTATGCAGGTAACAAAGACAACAGGAAATCTACCACCTCTTTTATGTATACATGGTGTGGAAATTGCATATCTTGGAAGGCACAGTTGCAGCCAATTGTGGCTCTGTCCTCAACAGAGGCAGAGTACATTGCTGCAACTGAAGCTTCCAAGGAAGCAATTTGGCTCCAAAATATACTTAAGGAGGTGGAAAGAAAACCTTGTAAGGCTGTGTTGCACATGGACAGTCAGAGTGCACTCTACCTGTGCAAAGATCCTGTCTATCATGAGAGGACTAAGCACATAGACGTTAGATACCATTTCATTCGTGTCTTGGTAGCCAAAAATCTTCTCCTTGTCAAAAAGATTGATGGAAAGATCAACCCTGCAGATTTTGGCACTAAAATTGTGACTACTGATAAGTTTATCTTTTGCAGAGAGCTCCTGCACTTGATCCAACCCAACTGATGCTGAGAAGGAGTATGTCTGGCCGATGATAGAAAAGGAACAAATCCAGTTCACATTTCAACAAGGCAGTTTTACGATATGTGTAAACATAGAATTAGGAGGGCAATTGTTAGGCTCATCTCACTCTAAGCCTCTTATGTAATTCTTATGTTTTTGGTACTTAGGGAGAAATGTGTATGTATGTATAATATGTACACAGGATCTGATGGAATCGGATTGGGCTTGAGCCCAATCTGATCTCAGTCCGGCCCAAGCTGCTATCTCAGTCCATGGACTCGGACTTCTGACCTTTGGAGGTTAAGCGACGACGTTTCATGTGGTGCTCGGCTTTATAAGGGTTTCTAAACCCTAATTGCCAAAGATGAGAGAGAAAAAGCTGAGAGCAGCTTATGGTTTCCTCCCTTGTCTCCTGAGCTCAGCTAGGGTTTCCATTCCCTTGCGCTCTCGAGCATAGGTTGAGCTCCCTTCACATCCAAACACTGAGATCCTGAGAGCTTGTGAGATTTGAAGCTCAATTGCCCTTCGGTTCTATCCTTGGTGACTGGTTCCTAGTTGAGGCTATCGTTTTTCTTCACTTCCTTTTTGATTTGATTGTAAACTGGTTTTTTGATCGATCAATACAAGTTCTGTCTTCGTGTTTTGTGTTTGAATCTCTCCATTTCATTCCGCATTTCAAAGATTTTTCCAGAAAATAGGAAGCAATTTAAAAAATTAACAAACCAGTAATGTGATGGAAACAAATCATTAAAAGATAACATATCTTAACCGAAGGGTTTTCAAAAGTTAGATTTGAAAAAATAGAAATCCAGTTAGATGATAAGATTTTGACATAATTAACAGAACGAGTTTCAAACATTAGATTAAAAAAATTGAAATCAGTCCATATAAAATCAGTCCCTTCTATATACGAAATCACAAACCTATATCAGTCCTAGATGATAATGATAAGTGATTAATATTTATAAAATAGGAAGAATTTAAAAGAAATAACAAACCAATATACCCTTCTATATACAAAATTAGTGTGTATCTACAGAAACACGTCATTGAAAGAACTTACAGAAATGGGGAGCAACTCATAAGTACCTTGAGATAAGAACATTGCAACGCATAAGAACTTAGAGCATGTTTATTGGTGAGTCCAAAGGCTCACCAATAAACCACGTCATCCCGAAAGAAAAAAAAAAAAAAGAAAGTCCAGCTGGCCATGAGCCCGGAGGAAATTAATCTTGCAGATGAGTGGGAAGGTGGGCCATGGCCCACGCTTTATTTTTTTTCCCCGAATTGGGGCATCAAAACGACGTTGTTCCGAGGCTCCAAAGGCTGAAAGGTTGCGTTGCAAGTTGCAACATGTTCACCAGGGTGCTGCCGCGCTGCCACGTGGCTCAACCAGAGCATGCCACGTGGCAGATCTTGTATTTGTTTTAAAAAAAACCCATTTCCACCATTTTTAAGTTATAAAAAAATGAACAAAAATTATTTTTGAATGTAATTTATTTTTATCTACCCATAGACACCCACTTTGCACATATTGTTTTGAAAAAAATTTTAAAGATATCAATACCCATATTTCACTCCTTATCCATTAAAAAATTCATTTTTATCCCATTTTTTCCCTATAAATTCATTGTTTATCCCATTTTGCATATGTTGTGTTTTATAAAAAAATCAAAGATATCAAGAATAATAATATTAGTAATATTAATAAATTATTATTATTATTACTAAAATATTACGTCATGTATAACAATAATAATAATAATAATAATAATAATAATAACTTGCTTTTGTAAATGTGAAGAAAAAAATGAATAGATTAAAAATGAAGTTAAGAGCTCCGGAGCGGGCTCACTAATAATTTGCTGAAAAAGTAAAAAGCTGGGTTGGGGCTCATAAGCTGATGTGGCAGTTAAAAAGTTAGTTATGAGCCCGGGATGGGGCTCACTGATAAACATGCTCTTATAGAAGGACAAATTAAGGGGAAAAGAAGGAGAGCCAACCTAGTTTTTCTTCAATTTGCAAAAGCCATGGATCTCCACCGTACCCCCGTCGATTTCGACCTACTCCTCTCAGGAGCGTCCGAACCCAAGCCCCACCAACGTGCTTTGGGAATTAGCTTCTCCGAATAGAGCTCGTTGTGGCTGCGACAGTATGTTTTTTCTGGTGGAAGCTAAACCACTCACTGCAACTCGTTTTGGCTACAACTTCTTGGATTGTAAAAAAAGAACGGTTTAGAAATTAACTTAGTATTCAATTTTTTTAAAGAAAAAATATTGTAAAAAAGGAATCTATATACCTAGTAAGATTAAAAAAACATCCTTCTTAAATGGTACTTTTTGAGAATAAAAAGCTAAAGTAATTGTTGTTTAATTTTTTCTGGGTTGTTGTTGTGATTTCCATTTCTGGGTTGTTATTGTGTTTTTTTTATGATCTTAACTTCTTTTATGGTATAGTAATTAGTAATTAGGTTGATGTTAAATTATATTATAGTTGCTAATAAAAAATCTAATTAATTTTATTCAAATATGTTCAGTGGTACGGAAAACAGCAAACGTTCTCAAAATAGGATATTGATGACGTTCGAAAGGAGTTCCTAGAGTATCTTATTCGTGTCTTATTTTAGGTATGAAATGCATAAATATTAATGTAGCAAGATTCAATAATTACACTGTCTTGTTATTGTACATAGAAAAAATTTCATCGTCATCACTAACTTGCCTACAATTTTCTTTTTAGGTTGATTGATTGATGATGAAGCAGCCATGGTCTTCAAACTTATATATTTTCCTCTTTATATAATGGTTTCATACTCTTAATGGCGGGATTATTATATTTTAGATAATTTTAAAGTACTCTTTATGACGGAATTATTATATTTTGGTAAATTTATTTCTACTTTTGCAATTACATTCGTTGAGATGTTTTGAGTGGTGTATGTATTAAAGCACATGCATGCACGGATTATACATTTATACAGGTGGATTAAATGAAATATGAATATATTAGATTAAAACAAGACATATCAAATAACCCGGACCTCGAAATCTCCGGGTTATTTGTTCTCGATTTCACCAAAAAAAAGAGAGAATATAACCCGGATTTGCATAACCGGTGTATATGCTCCGCGCAAATAAATAATATGATGCTACATAATAACCTGGATATTCGAAGTCCGGGTTATTTCATAAGCCCTTTTTAGCCCGGATATTCTAATGTCTGGGTTATATTAACACCTCAAATAACCCGGACCGAATGCCCAAATAACCCGGACCGGATGGTGTATATGTCGTGTGGATAACCGACTTACCCGGATAAAATAACCCGGACATTAGAATATCCAGGTTATATTAACACCCTAAATAACCCGGACTGGATCCTCAAATAACCCGGACCGGATGGTGTATATGCCATCTGGATAACCGAATTACCCGGATAAAATAACTCGGATATAGGATCCGGGTTATATAGTGTACTGAGAATATAACCCGCTGACTTTTAACCCGGACCATATGCGGGTTATAAAGGGTCAAATATCCGGGTTATTTACCCTTTTCTGTAGTAGTGATAGATTTTAAACTTCGAGTATAAAATGATAAAGATATGACTTAACTATAAAGACCTACAAAATGCAACCCAAAACTACCTAGAATGCCTATACAAAATATGCATTATTAGTGGGCAATAATTTTCTCCTATATATTTTATAAGGCTTGCCATTTTCTAATACAAGTTGAATTTTGAATTACAAGTTTAAGCACATTTGCTTACTTTGATTCCAGGTTAAGGATCATGTTTTTGGTGAGATGCTAAAAATAAAATCCTTTGGTGATATGCCAAGGGAGACACCCTAGTGAGAGACGAAGGTATCGAAGGGTCGAGATCCTCGAAGTGCGATTCTGAGAGGATTGAGATCGAGTATGCGAGGTTCAAGGGTGAGAGACCTGCGAAATTTGTCATACATATCCAGTTACTAGTAGAAACGTTTATCCCTTTAAATAATGGAGGAACCTCATCGTCAATCCTGCTAGCTCAGAGAGTTCCTGAGCACATCAAATGGTATCAGAGCTTCAGATAGGGTTCCTCAGACTTTTTGTGCAGTCGTCAACATCATCCGACATGACCCATCAAAGCCTTCGCATGATCAACCACTTAAGTGAACTATGCAGATCCAACGTAAGGGGCATAATGTACCATTTAGAAGGGCCATGTAGATTCGAGAGCTTTTGAGGGACCGACGATCAATACCTTGTGTAGATCTAACGTAAAGGGGCGTATTGTAACTTTTGGAAGGGCAATGCAAGATTCGAGGATGAATCTTTTTCAAAGAAGGGGAGGATAATGTGATCTAGACTCATAGATTTTTCCTTCACTTTTCTAAAGAAAGGTCCCACATCACTTGTAAATGGTTAGGAGGCATCAATTGCTTCCTATATATTGTGTAATGTTTGTCATTTCTAAGACGAATTGAATTGTTTTAGTTAAAAGTTGAGCACATTTTCTTTCTTTGATTATGGGTTAAGAATCGTGTTTTTAGTGAGATGCTAAAAACAAAACCCTTTTATGAGATATCGAGGGAGACACCCTAGTGAGAGACGAAGGCAACACCTTGATGCTTTCTGCTGGCAAGTAGTAGAGCTAGTCATTTGCAGTGTCCTTGAGGGTAAAAGCACCCTAAGCATCATCTGGTCATCTATCATGCATGTAGGTCGCATGCGATGGCATATTGATATGAATTATGCTAGATGCTCATTTCGATCTTCTCAACTTCTTCCATGGAAACTAGGCATGATGTTTGCCCATTTTTAATTGAACTGATGCGGGACCATCCAAGCTAAGGCCTTACACACTCGTGAGCTATGCCCTAGCTCAAGAACCGACGGGTCCTCAAGAAGACAAGGCTCGGACCTATGCCCTAGCCGTGTCCGAGGGGTGTCGAGGCCTATCGAGCACCATACCAAGGACAACCGAGGCGTGCCCTAGCTGCTTCCAAGCACCCGTATCCGAGAGCTTCGGGGCCATAACCGTTGGTGCAGCCAAGTGGTTGAACAAGTCAAGTCCCACTACCTAGTTTTTAGGAATTTTATTTGCAATTTCTGAATTTGCTTTATTGTCATTTAGTTTCTGAATTTGTTTAATTGTCATTTAATTTCCAGCTTTTTCTATTTCCTAAAGGCTATATAAAGCCTCCTTAAAACCATTTGCAATCAGCAACTCATTATCAATCAAAGCATTTGCCTTTTGCAAACATTTGTGCTCTTAAGTTCTTGAGTGATTCAAGAAGTGTGCCGAGAGGATTCTTGGTGTGATCTTGCTTGGTTTGTCTTGTATGTGTCGATCTTCGCTTGGTTGATTGGTGCTATCAAGCATCCACGAGCCCCCTTCTCGTGCTCATTGGATACGTCCCTGGTTGTGTGAGATTGTAGAGATTGGTTAGCTAGTCGTTGGTTTGGGACTTTGATCAATCGGGATCAAGGGTCTTCTCCTCGTTCTACCTAGACTTTCTCATCCACTTATATTTACTTTGTCGAGTCATTTGAGTTGTATCAAGTTCTTTCTCATCTAACTTGTGACCTTCGTGTTTTGTGCTTGTTGTCGAAAGATCGGGACATCCACGGCTAATCCTCGTATCAAATTGGTATCAGAGCTTCGGCTATCGACATCAAGTGTCTCATCTTCCATTGTCATCATCAAGAGTCTCAACAATCACAAAAATAGTCCAAAAACTCCATTGGAGTGCAAGCTTTGATCACTTTTATCTTGTTTGATTTTTCTTGCTATTTGTATTGGTAATTGTTGGTTTGCTTGTCCTAGCCTACCCTACCATACATTCGGCCACCATATCACCACCATACAACCACCACTCGACCACCATCTCCTCCAATTCAAGAAAAATCAGATTTTGTTATTTTGCTTATTTCTATTTTCAGAAATCAAAAAAAAAAAAGAAAAAGAAAAAGTCCAAGTTCCTACAATTTAGCCACACCCTTTTCCATCTCCTATTTTATCTCCCAACGGCTATAGTTGTTACAAGGACCCACATTACTTTTATTTTTGCTATTTTTCAGATTGCAATTGTTGTTAATTGCTAGAGTAAAAAAAAAATTTCCTACATTCTAGCCACACACCTTACCTCTCCTATATTGTAGCCACATTCTCATTTCTTTCCTAACCACCCAACGACTCCTTTTGCTTTCCAGATTTTAGTTTTTCATTTTGTTTTAGTTATTTTCCAGCTTTATTAAGTTAATTGCTGAGATTCAAAAAAAAAAATCAGACTTCAAAAAAAAAAAGGAGAAGTCGAAAGTGAAAAAAAAAGAAAAAGAGAGCTTGTGTTGTTCTAAGTTGTTGTTTATGCAAGTTTTGCAAGGAAAAGTGTTCTAAAGTGTTCTAAGTAGTGAGCATCTTAAGTTACAAGAGCCTTGTGTGGAGATTTAAGCCTAAACACTTACCTTACCAAACAACCGTATCCTTAGCCTACCAACAACTATCTTGCTTATAGTTAGAAGGTTAAACAAAGTTGTTTGATCGAAGTTTGTGCTTAGTCCTTTTCTTTCCATTATATTCTTGTTCTTTGTTCCCACTTGTGTCCACTCATTTGCATTCATTTCTGAAATTTGAGGTTGTTAAGAGTCCTATCATTGATTTTCTAGCTAATATCACTTGGTTAGAGGATTATTGATCATCTTTTGACTAGCTTGAGGATTGACTTACCCAAGGCGCATTGCAACAACAAGCATATCATCAGCAAAAGGAGAGGGAGTGCCGAGAGAAACACCTTGAGAGGAGTTTTGATTTTGCTAACCTTAACCTATTTACATGTTTGTTTGAGTTGTGATGACTATAGGTAACAAATCCCCAAGGTCGGAAACTTCTGAGCCCATTTCCCCGGAGTTGTTCAACATGTTGAACAAAATGAACAACAACATCACGACATTGATGGAAAGGATGGCAGCCCTAGAGGCACGTCCTTCGACGTCCACAGAGATGCCTAGGGCATCCCAAGGCCAGCCTTCGGCTTTCGGACATCAAAGCCGCGTTCCACCCCCGGAGCACACCCAAGGCAACCGGGAAGAACCTCCTAGGACCCCTATTTATGCACGAAATACCCCACCTGAAGAGAACCCACCTCCTCGTGAGAGGCGTGGTCGTTTTAATCATTTTCGTGATGTGCAGGATGACTTTGAGCCCTATGAGCACTTTGAGGGTTTCCAAGAAGAAGATGATCAATGGGAGCGCCAATCAAGAAGGCATGAACAAGGACCCCATCCACAGAGGCCACGAGAGCCCGAGCAAGACGGAGTTGGCAAGGTCAAGGTCACAATCCCACCTTTTGAGGGAAAGTGCGATCCGGACACCTACCTCGAATGGGAGACCAAGATTGAACACAAATGGAGTTGCCATAATTTCTCTGAATATAAGAAGGTACAACTCGATACCCTTGAATTTAATGGTTTTGCACTAATGTGGTGGGATAGCCTTGTGAAGGAAAGGAGAAGAGCCCTAGATGCGCCCGTTTCTAGTTGGGAGCAAATGAAGGCACTCATGAGGGCAAGATTCATCCCTCAACACTATGCTAGGGAGCTCAAGCAAAGGCTTGAGAACCTCAAGCAAGGTTCTATGAGTGTAGAAGAGGAGTTCAATGCCATGCAATTAGCCATGGCAAGGGCTAATGTGGTAGAGGATGAAGAAGACACCAATGCTAGGTTTCTTAGGATTTTACATCCTTATTTAGCTCGTGAGGTAGATTGTTATCCTTATACTTCCGTTATTGATCTTTTACATCTAGCCGTGAAGGTTGATAGGAAGTTAAAGGCAAGAGACCAAGGAGGAGCTAGAGGAGGAAACCGAAGCTCAAGCACGCAGCCCTATGGCCGAGATGCCCTAGCACCAAGGGAGAAGCCTAGTCTCGGTAATGGAGGAGAGAAAGGGAATCGAGGAGGAGTTCAAGCCATATCGAGTGCCAAGCCACCTAGCCCTCTCGATAACCCTAAAGGAGGTACCCCTAACCCTTCTAATTTGCGAAATAGGGAAGTTGTGTGTTTTAAGTGCCAAGATAGAGGACACATGATGAAAGATTGCCCACATAGGAAAGCTCTCATGATTGATCACTTAGGCAACACCAATTCTGAAATTGAGCATGAACTTGATGAGTGTTTGCATGTTGATTGTGATCCTATCTTAAATTTCTTTGATGATTGTGATGATGAAGGCATTGAGTATGAACATGGTGAGAGTTTAATTTTTAGGAGAGCTTTGCATGTTAACCCCGCTCCATGTGATGATAATCAAAGAGAAAACTTATTCCATACTAGATGCTTAGTTAAGGGCAAAGTTTGCAATGTCATTATAGATGGTGGAAGTTGTTGTAATCTGGCTAGCATTGAATTGGTTGAAAAACTACAACTTTCCACTATACACCACCCTAGGCCTTATAAATTGCATTGGATGAATGATTGTGGTGCATTGAAAGTGACTAAGCAAGTTAAGGTTTCTTTTAAGCTAGGACATTATGAAGATGATGTTTTGTGCGATATAGTACCTATGCAAGCTTCTCACTTAGTTTTAGGCCATCCATGGCAATTTGATCGAAAAGTCTTACATGATGGTTTGACTAACCGCTATTCCTTTGAGTATAAGAGCAGGAACTTCACTCTAAAGCCAATGAACCCTACTCAAGTGGCCGAAGAGTTTGAGAAGAAGAAGGAAAGTGGAGGGTCGGTACCATCAAAAGTGTTCTTCGCATCCAAGAGGGAGTTCGAGGACAAGAGCTTGGATTCGTGGTCGAATCCTTTCCAAGAACGGGAGATTGATGTGGGACCATCCAAGCTAAGTCCTTACACCCTCGTGAGCTATGCCCTAGCTCAAGAACCAACGGGGCCTCAAGAAGACAAGGCTCGGACCTATGCTATAGCCATGTTCAAGGGGTGCCGAGGCCTACCGAGCACCACACCAAGGACTACCGAGGCATGCCCTAGCTGCTTCCAAGCACCCGTATCCGAGAGCTCCGGGGCCATAACCGTTGGTGCAGCCAAGTGGTTGAACAAGTCAAGTCCCACTACCTAGTTTTTAGGAATTTTATTTGCAATTTCTGAATTTGTTTTATTGTCATTTAATTTCTGAATTTATTTTATTGTCATTTAATTTCCAGCTTTTTCTATTTCCTAAAGGCTATATAAAGCCTCCTTAGAACCATTTGTAATCAGCAACTCATTATCAATCAAAGCATTTGCCTTTTGCAAACATTTGTGCTCTTAAGTTCTTGAGTGATTCAAGAAGTGTGCCGAGAGGATTCTTGGTGTGATCTTGCTTGGTTTGTCTTGTGTGTGTCGATCTTCGCTTGGTTGATTGGTGTTATCATGCATCCACGAGCCCCCTTCTCGTGCTCCTTGGATACGTCCCTAGTTGTGTGAGATTGTAGAGATTTGTTAGCTAGTCGTTGGTTTGGGACTTTGATCAATCGGGATCAAGGGTCTTCTCCTCGTTCTACCTAGACTTTCTCATCCACTTATCTTTACTTTGTCGAGTCATTTGAGTTCTATCAAGTTCTTTCTCATCTAACTTGTGACTTTTGTGTTTTGTGCTTGTTGTCGAAAGATCGGGACATCCACGGCTAATCCCCGTATCAAATTGGTATCAGAGCTTCGGCTATCGACATCAAGTGTCTCATCTTCCATTGTCATCATCAAGAATCTCAAAAATCACAAAAAGAGTCCAGAAACTCCATTGGAGTGCAAGCTTTGATCACTTTTTCTTATTTGATTTTTCTTGCTATTTGTATTGGTAATTGTTGGTTTGCTTGTCCTAGCCTACCCTACCATACATTCGGCCACCATATCACCATCATACAACCACCACTCGACCACCATCTCCTCCATTTCAAGAAAAATCAAATTTTGTTATTTTGCTTATTTCTATTTTCAGAAATCAAAAAAAAAAGAAAGAAAAAGTCCATGTTCCTACAATTTAGCCACATCCTTTTCCATCTCCTATTTTATCTCCCAACGGGTATAGTTGTTACAAGGACCCACATTTCTTTTATTTTTTCTATTTTTCAGATTGCAATTGTTGTTAATTGCTAGAGTACAAAAAAAAATTTCCTACATTCTAGCCACACACCTTACCATCTCCTATATTGTAGCCACATTCTCATTTCTTTCCTAACCACCCAACGGCTCTATTTGCTTTCCAGATTTCATTTTTTCATTTTGTTTTAGTTATTTTCCAGCTATATTAAGTTAATTGCTAAGATTAAAAAAAACCAGACTTTAAAAAAAAAAGGGAGAAGTTGAAAGTGAAAAAAAAAGAAAGAGAGCTTGTGTTGTTCTAGGTTGTTGTTTATGCAAGTTGTGCAAGGAAAAGTGTTCTAAAGTGTTCTAAGTAGTGAGCATCTCAAGTTACAAGAGCCTTGTGTGGAGATTTAAGCCTAAACACTTACCTTACCATACAACCGTATCCTTAGCCTACCAACAACTATCTTGCTTATAGTTAGAAGGTTAAACAAGGTTGTTTGATCGAAGTTTGTGCTTAGTCCTTTTCTTTCCATTATATTCTTGTTCTTTGTTCCCACTTTTGTCCACTCATTTGCATTCATTTATGAAATTTGAGGTTGTTAAGAGTCCTATTATTGATTTTCTAGCTAATCTCACTTGGTTAGAGGATTATTGATCATCTTTTGACTAGATTGAGGATTGAATTACCCAAGGCGGATTGCAACAACAAGCATATCATCACCAAAAGGAGAGGGAGTACCGAGAGAAACACCTTGAGAGGAGTTTTGATTTTGCTAACCTTAACCTATTTACGTGTTTGTTTGAGTTGTGATGACTACAGATAACAAATCCCCAAGGTCGAAAACTTCCGAGCCCATTTCCCCGGAGTTGTTCAAAATGTTGAACAAAATGAACAACAACATCACGAATTTGATGGAAAGGATGGCAGCCCTAGAGGCACGTCCTTCGACGTCCATGGAGATGCCTAGGGCATCCCAAGGACAGCCTTCGGCTTCCAGACATCAAAGCCGCGTTGCACCCCCGGAGCACACCTAAGACAACCAGGAAGATCCTCCTAGGACCCCTATTTATGCACGAAATACCCCACCTGAAGAGAACCCACCTCCTTGTGAGAGGCGTGGTCGTTTTAATCATTTTCGTGATGTGCAGGATGACTTTGAGCCCTATGTGCACTTTTAGGGTTTCCAAGAAGAAGAGGATCGATGGGAGCACCAATCAAGAAGGCATGAACAAGGACCCCATCCACGGATGCCACGAGAGCCCGAGCAAGACGTAGTTTGCAAGGTCAAGGTCACAATCCCACCTTTTGAGGGAAAGTGCGATCTGGACACCTACCTCGAATAGGAGACCAAGATTGAACACATTTGGAGTTGCCACAATTTCTCCGAATATAAGAAGGTACAACTCGACACCCTTGAATTTAATGGTTTTGCACTAATGTGGTGGGATAGCCTTGTGAAGGAAAGGAGAAGAGCCCTAGATGCGCCCGTATCTAGTTGGGAGCAAATGAAGGCACTCATGAGGGCAAGATTCATCCATCAACACTATGATAGGGAGCTCAAGAAAAGGCTTGAGAACCTCAAGCAAGGTTCTATGAGTGTAGAAGAGGCGTTCAATGCCATGCAATTAGCCATGGCAAGGGCTAATGTGGTAGAGGATGAAGAAGACACCAATGCTAGGTTTCTTCGGATTTTACATCCCTATTTAGCTCATGAGGTAGATTGTTATTCTTATACTTCCGTTATTGATCTTTACATCTAGCCATGAAGGTTGATAGGAAGTTAAAGGCAAGAGACCAAGGAGGAGCTAGAGGAGGAAACCGAAGCTCAAGCACGCAGCCCTATGGCCGAGATGCCCTAGCACCAAGGGAGAAGCCTAGTCTCGGTAATGGAGGAGAGAAAGGGAATCGAGGAGGAGTTCAAGCCATATCGAGTGCCAAGCCACCTAGCCCTCTCGGTAACCCTAAAGGAGGTACCCCTAACCCTTCTAATTTGCGAAATAGGAAAGTTATGTGTTTTAAGTGCCAAGATAGAGGACACATGATGAAAGATTGCCCGCATAGGAATGCTCTCATGATTGATCACTTAGGCAACACCAATTCTGAAATTGAGCATGAACTTGATGAGTGTTTATATGTTGATTGTGATTCTATCTTAAATTCCTATGATGATTGTGATGATGAAGGCATTGAGTATGAACATGGTGAGATTTTAATTGTGAGGAGAGCTTTGCATGTTAACCCCGCTCAATGTGATGATAATCAAAGAGAAAACTTATTCCATACTAGATGCTTAGTTAAGGGCAAAGTTTGCAATGTCATTATAGATGGTGGAAGTTGTTGTAATCTTGCTAGCATTGAATTGGTTGAAAAGCTACAACTTTCCACTATACACCACCCTAGGCCCTATAAATTGCATTGGATGAATGTTTGTGGTGCATTGAAAGTGACTAAGCAAGTTAAGGTTTCTTTCAAGCTAGGACATTATGAAGATGATGTTTTGTGCGATATAGTACCTATGCAAGCTTCTCACTTAGTTTTAGGCCATCCATGGAAATTTGATCGAAAAGTCTTACATGATGGTTTGACTAACCGCTATTCCTTTGAGTATAAGAGCAGGAACTTCACTCTAAAGCCGATGACCCCTACTCAAGTGGCCGAAGAGTTTGAGAAGATGAAGGAAAGTGGAGGGTCGGTACATCAAAAGTGTTCTTTGCATCCAAGAGGGAGTTCGAGGACAAGTAATTGGATTCGTGGTCGAATCCTTTCTAAGAAGGGGAGATTGATGTGGGACCATCTAAGCTAAGGCCTTACACCCTCGTGAGCTATGCCCTAGCTCAAGAACCGACGAGGCCTCAAGAAGACAAGGCTCGGACCTATGCCCAAGCCGTGTCCGAGGGGTGCCGAGGCTTACCGAGCACCATACCAAGGACTACCGAGGCGTGCCCTAGCTACTTCCAAGCACCCGTATCTGAGAGCTCCGGGGCCATAACCGTTGGTACAGCCAAGTTGTTGAACAAGTCAAGTCCCACTACCTAGTTTTTAGGAATTTTATTTGCAATTTCTGAATTTGTTTTATTGTCATTTAATTTCCAGCTTTTTCTATTACCTAAAGGCTATATAAAGCCTTCTTAGAACCATTTGTAATCAGCAACTCATTATCAATCAAAGCTTTTGCCTTTTGCAAATATTTGTGCTCTTATGTTCTTGAGTGCTTCAAGAAGTGTACCGAGAGGATTCTTGGTGTGATCTTGCTTGGGTTGTCTTGTATGTGTCGATCTTCGCTTGGTTGATTGGTGCTATCAAGCATCCACGAGCCCCCTTCTCGTGCTCCTTCGATACGTCCCTGGTTGTGTGAGATTGTAGAGATTGGTTAGCTAGTCGTTGGTTTGGGACTTTGATCAATCGGGATCAAGGGTCTTCTCCTCGTTCTACCTAGACTTTCTCATCCACTTATCTTTATTTTGTCGAGTAATTTGAGTTCTATCAAGTTCTTTCTCATCTAACTTGTGACCTTTGTGTTTTGTGCTTATTGTCGAAAGATCGGGACATCCACGGCTAATCCCCGTATCAAATTGGTATCAGAGCTTCGACTATCGACATCAAGTGTCTCATCTTCCATTGTCATCATCAAGAGTCTCAAAAATCACAAAAAGAGTCCATAAACTCCATTGGAGTGCAAGGTTTGATCACTTTTATCTTGTTCGATTTTTCTTGCTATTTGTATTGGTAATTGTTGGTTTGCTTGTCCTAGCCTACCCTACCATACATTCGGCCACCATATCACCACCATACAACCACCACTCGACCACCATCTCCTCCATTTCAAGAAAAATCAGATTTTGTTATTTTGCTTATTTCTATTTTCAGAAATCAAAAAAAAAAAGTCCAAGTTCCTACAATTTAGCCACATCCTTTTCCATCTCCTATTTTATCTCCCAACGACTATAGTTGTTACAAGGACCCACATTTCTTTTATTTTTGCTATTTTTCAGATTTCAATTGTTGTTAATTGCTAAAGTCAAAAAAAAAAATTCCTACATTCTAGCCACACACCTTACCATCTCCTATATTGTAGCCACATTCTCATTTCTTTCCTAACAACCCAACGACTCTATTTGCTTTCCAGATTTCATTTTTTCATTTTGTTTTAGTTATTTTCCAGCTTTATTAAGTTAATTGCTGAGATTAAAAAAAAATCAGACTTCAAAAAAAAAGGAGAAGTCGAATGTGAAAAAAAAAGAAAAAGGAAGAGATCTTGTGTTGTTCTAAGTTGTTGTTTATGCAAGTTGTGCAAGGAAAAGTGTTCTAAAGTGTTCTAAGTAGTGAGCATCTCAAGTTACAAGAGCCTTGTGTGGAGATTCAAGCCTAAACACTTACCTTACCATACAACCGTATCCTTAGCCTACCAAAACCTATCTTGCTTATAATTAGAAGGTTAAACAAGGTTGTTTGATCGAAGTTTGTGCTTAGTGCTTTTCTTTCCATTATATTCTTGTTCTTTGCTCCCACTTGTGTCCACTCATTTGCATTCATTTATGAAATTTGAGGTTGTTAAGAGTCCTATCATTGATTTTCTAGCTAATCTCACTTTGTTAGAGGAATATTGATCATCTTTTGACTAGCTTGAGGATTGACTTACCCAAGGCGTATTGCAACAACAAGCATATCATCACCAAAAGGAGAGGGAGTGCCGAGAGAAACACCTTGAGAGGAGTTTTGATTTTGCTAACCTTAACCTATTTACGTGTTTGTTTGAGTTGTGATGACTACAGGTAACAAATCCCCAAGGTCGGAAACTTCCGAGCCCATTTCCCCGGAGTTGTTCAACATGTTGAACAAATTGAACAACAACATCACGACGTTGATGGAAAGGATGGCAGCCCTAGAGGCACGTCCTTCGACGTCCACGGAGATGCCTAGGGCATCCCAAGGCCAGCCTTCGGCTTCCGGACATCAAAGCCGCGTTCCACCCCCGGAGCACACCCAAGACAACCGGGAAGATCCTCCTAGGAACCCTATTTATGCACGAAATACCCCACCTGAAGAGAACCCACCTCCTCGTGAGAGGCGTGGTCGTTTTAATCATTTTCGTGATGTGCAGGATGACTTTGAGCCCTATGTGCAATTTCAGGGTTTCCAAGAAGAAGAGGATCAATGGGAGCGCCAATCAAGAAGGCATGAATAAGGACCCCGTCCACGGAGGCCACGGGAGCCCGAGCAAGACGGAGTTTGCAAGGTCAAGGTCACAATCCCACCTTTTGAGGGAAAGTGAGATCCGGACACCTACCTCGAATGGGAAACCAAGATTGAACACATATGGAGTTGCCACAATTTCTCCGAATATAAGAAGGTACAACTCGACACCCTTGAATTTAATGGTTTTGCACTAATGTGGTGGGATAGCCTTGTGAAGGAAAGGAGAAGAGCCCTAGATGCGCCCGTATCTAGTTGGGAGAAAATGAAGGCACTCATGAGGGCAAGATTCATCCCTCAACACTATGCTAGGGAGCTCAAGCAAAGGCTTGAGAATCTCAAGCAAGGTTCTATGAGTGTATAAGAGGTGTTCAATGCCATGCAATTAGCCATGGCAAGGGCTAATGTGGTAGAGGATGAAGAAGACACCAATGCTAGGTTTCTTAGGATTTTACATCCTTATTTAGCTCGTGTGGTAGATTGTTATCCTTATACTTCCGTTATTGATCTTTTACATCTAGCCGTGAAGGTTGATAGGAAGTTAAAGGCAAGAGGCCAAGGAGGAGCTAGAGGAGGAAACCGAAGATCAAGCACGCAGCCCTATGGCCGAGATGCCCTAGCACCAAGGGAGGAGAGCAAGGGAATCGAGGAGGAGTTCAAGCCATATCGAGTGCCAAGCCACCTAGCCCTCTCGGTAACCCTAAAGGAGGTACTCCTAACCATTCTAATTTGCGAAATAGGGAAGTTGTGCATTTTAAGTGCCAAGATAGAGGACACATGATGAAAGATTGCCCACATAGGAAAGCTCTCATGATTGATCACTTAGGCAACACCAATTCTGAAATTGAGCATGAACTTGATGAGTGTTTGCATGTTGATTGTGATCCTATCTTAAATTCCTGTGATGATTGTGATGATGAAGGCATTGAGTATGAACATGGAGAGAGTTTAATTATGAGGAGAGCTTTGCATGTTAACCCCGCTCCATGTGATGATAATCAAAGAGAAAACTTATTCCATACTAGATGCTTAGTTAAGGGCAAAGTTTGCAATGTCATTATAGATGGTGGAAGTTGTTGTAATCTGGCTAGCATTGAATTGGTTGAAAAGCTAAAACTTTCCACTATACACCACCCTAGGCCCTATAAATTGCATTGGATGAATGATTGTGGTGCATTGAAAGTGACTAAGCAAGTTAAGGTTTCTTTTAAGCTAGGACATTATGAAGATGATGTTTTGTGCGATATAATACCTATGCAAGCTTCTCACTTACTTTTAGGCCATCCATGGCAATTTGATCCAAAAGTCTTACATGATGGTTTCACTAACCGCTATTCCTTTGAGTATAAGAGCAGGAACTTCACTCTTAAGCCAATGACCCCTACTCAAGTGGCCGAAGAGTTTGAGAAGAAGAAGGAAAGTGGAGGGTCGGTACCATCAAAAGTGTTCTTTACATCCAATAGGGAGTTCGAGGACAAGAGCTTGGATTCGTGGTCGAATCCTTTCCAAGAAGGGGAGATTAATGCTGGACCATCCAAGCTAAAACCTTACACCATCGTGAGCTATGCCCTAGCTCAAGAATCGACAGGGCCTCAAGAAGACAAGGCTCGAACCTATGCCCTAGCCGTGTCCGAGGGGTGCCGAGGCCTACCGAGCACCATACCAAAGACTACCGAGGCATGCCCTAGCTGCTTCCAAGCACCCGTATCCGAGAGCTCCGGGGCAATAACCGTTGGTGCAGCCAAGTGGTTGAACAAGTCAAGTCCCACTACCTAGTTTTTAGGAATTTTATTTGCAATTTCTGAATTTGTTTTATTGTCATTTAATTTCTGAATTTGTTTCATTGTCATTTAATTTCCAGCTTTTTCTATTTCCTAAAGGCTATATAAAGCCTCCTTAGAACCATTTGTAATCAGCAACTCATTATCAATCAAAGCATTTGCCTTTTGCAAACATTTGTGCTCTTAAGTTCTTGAGTGATTCAAGAAGTGTGCCGAGAGGATCCTTGGTGTGATCTTGCTTGGTTTGTCTTGTGTGTGTCGATCTTCTCTTGGTTGATTGGTGCTATCAATCATCCACGAGCCCCCTTCTCGTGCTCCTTGGATACGTCCCTGGTTGTGTGAGATTGTAGAGATTGGTTAGCTAGTCCTTGGTTTGGGACTTTGATCAATTGGGATCAAGGGTCTTCTCCTCGTTCTACCTAGACTTTCTCATCCACTTATCTTTACTTTGTCGAGTCATTTGAGTTCTATCAAGTTCTTTCTCAACTAACTTGTGACCTTTGTGTTTTGTGCTTGTTGTCGAAAGATCGGGACATCCACGGCTAATCCCCGTATCATGAACTCAAACTTCGAATCGATTGGGAGATCCAAGAGCTTGGTTGCTAATGGTTTTCTTCTAAAATCGGGCTCCTTGAGATCTCATAGTCTTCTTTCTCCTCCTGCTTCGGTATTCCCCGACAACAGTGCCACAAATTTGGTGGATAATTAAATGTCATGGTTTAATAATCCCCAAATAAAATACCCAAGCCCACTAAATAACTAATAGGTAGTATAGAACAAGCAAAGGTTCGATCCCATGAAGAACACATAAGACTCTTAAACGCGTTTGTAAAGAAAATGGTACTAATTATTCATCCGAACATGGCCATTCATATCTACTATCAATCATATTTCTTGAACTCTGAGTTCGAACTGTCAATTAAATGAATAATTACTAATTATCCTTCTAAGCATGGCCATTCATATCTATTATCCATCCGGGACGGGATGAGACTTGGCCCTCGTAAAACAAATTCCAAAATAATCCAATAAAAAGGGTACTAATCATTCGTTTAATTGACGGTTCAAACTAAGAGTTCAAGAAATATGATTGATAATCAGACTAAGTAGCATATATACAATAGATTATACATAGATTAAGGTGCTACTGAGTATGTATGCAATAGTTTACATGCTACTTTGTATGTATATATTGCAACTACAGTACTAAATATAAAATTCATTTAGTAGGTTTTATTCATAAATACAATATATATATAATGGGTGAAACTAATGAAAACTGACATTATATATATTTAGTTTTAGTATTTTTATATAAAATATATATAGTTTTATATATGTGGGACCAGATGGGATTTGCGGGACGAGAACATTCCATCCCGCGTCCCGTTGATAATGCATATTTCATATAGGCGTTATAGGTATTTCTTATTGCATTTAGATAGGAGTTTTCATATCTTTTAGTCTAGTTTCATATCTTGCTTGTGAAGTATTCGAGTTCGGAATCTACGCTTTTTTAGTGTTTATTCTGCAGTTTAATATTCCGACCTTCGATGGGATCTTGGAAGAGCTTAGGAGACATGTTTTGGAGCATATGAAGGCTATGGAAGAGGCTACGAAGGAGCAAGGAAGCATAAAATTGAAGAGAACAAGAAATTCGTCACTGCGTAGGCGGCACCCGCCGTGCCTTAGGCGGTTTGCCGTGTTCAGCAATCCCGATTTGGATCCGAATATTCTATTTCCTATTATATTATTATTATTATATTTCTAGGGTTTTCCATGACTCTTTATAAGGTTAATTTCTGTTATATCAGCCATGTGGGTGTGGTGGTGGTGTGTGTTGCATAGAGACAATGAACGCTTTGAGAGAGAAGAGAGGTTTTTGGCCTATGAGTTGCTAAACTCATAGTTTCGTATGTGATTCGAAGACATGGTTGAATAGATTGTGAGGATTTGATTCTATTTAGTTATTTATGAGTTTATTTATCATCTTGTGTTTATTGATTATATTTGTGTTCCTTTCTATGATTGATCACCATGTTAGGAATTGCATCTAGGCTATGAATTTGTTCTTGTTTTCTCGATAGCAAACAAAGGTATTGAAGTAGTGATATTTCCTTATCTTTGTAGTGGATGATGGAGGAAATGAAGTCTAATAAATATAAATAGATATCAAACCGAATCCTAGTCCACGCAAATAAATTACAAGACTTCCTCTCATTGTATTGGAAGGGAATCAGGATTGTTCCACGAGGAGGTATGTCAGCGGTGCCTGGATAGTCTATGCGAACTCAGCGCAAGTCGACCAAAAGCCTCGATATCGAGTTGGGCAGTTGATATCGACAGGGGCAGTCGATTCCTAGTGACGACGTCGATCTGGAGAGAAAACCTATGAAGAGAGAAAACAATAGAAGCACTCGATATCGACTGGAATGGTCGATGTCGAGTGGGTCAGTAGCTCTGTCGACTCAGAAAAATGTCGACGATGAAGTGCTCGATGCAGGGTGGTCGATATCGACAGAAGTGGTCGATATCGAGTAGAATTCCAGTCGATGTCGATTTGCAGAAAAACCGAAAATAAAGAAAATGAAAGCAACAGATTTTTGGGTTTTAATTCAATAAACTAAAAGGCTTCCAGGATAGGGATTCACCACGACGGTAACCATGCGTGTATTATGACCAATTCACATAAAAGATTAAACTTTTCTCAATACCAATTGGGGAGATAGAGGCTTTCGCATAAAAACCTAATTGTTTCTACCTTTTTCATAATTAGGGTGTATGTCAACTTTCGCAGGCAAAACCTAACTACTATCCAAATTCACATATATATTCCACTTTCGCTTCATATAAGGTAAATAAGGAATGATCCTAAACTTGCATAAAGGATTGAGCGCGGGGTAGAAGAAGAGATTGCATAATCAAATATGGAATAAGCGTACTTACATGGCTACCGTCGGGCTCACCCCGACCCTAGAAGTGGGACGACTACTCGCTCTTCATCGCCTCAAACATCTTTGATTGAAAAAGGGAAACTTGCATTAAACTTTAAACTCCCGAAGCTTTACAACTCAACGTCGGCTCTCGCAAACGCCAAACTCTAAACGTCCCTCTAACTCTAACTCTATTGATTGCGTGTGTGATTGAATGAATATAAACCAGCCCCCTAGGGCTTTATTTATAGGCTACCAATCCTCGCTGTCCAAGGATAGTATCTTCTATCTTCTATCTAAACTCTATCCAAACAAGTAGGATAGATCTTTTATTTAAGTAAATATGTAAAATAACTAATAGAAATCTTAGGGTAAAAAGGAAACTACCTTTAAGACATAATCTTATCTAAAACAAAGGATAAACTGTGGCTTATGTAGGTAGACTTGCAATCCGCGTCTCGAAAACCGCGTTCAACCCGTGTCGAAATCTAGTCAATATCGACCAGTTCAGTCAAAATCGACCTCTTTGTTTTTGCTCGACGGGCTCAGCTCTACTCGATTTCTGGGTCTTGGTCGATATCAACCTCAGGTAGTCGATATCGAGTGCTCTTCTTTGCTGATGTTTTCGGTCTGTCTCGACACTCTGAGTCTGTGTCGATGCTTCAGTCTATATCGACCAGATAGGTCGAGTTCGACCACTTTTCTGCTTTCCTTGGTTTCTTCGTTTTGACTCCAATTTCGCTCCAATTCCTACATATTTAGACCAAAACTTTTGCAGACTCTATTTCTTGCACGTTAGCTCATTCTACACAAATTTATATTATTTTTCAACCTTTTCTTTGGAAATTGAATGAAATATGAAGTCAAAAGATGCAATAAAAAAGGTACTAAATATGTACATCAAAACACCCCATACTTAGACTTGCTTGTCCTCAAGCAATAACCAAGTAATAACCAACACCTACAACACACCCTTCAAGTCTTCTCCCTTGTCAAAAGCAACATCATAAGAGGTAGCAAAGCAAAGCAAGTGAATTTAACGTCATAGCACATATTTGAGCGATCCATAGGCATATGCAATTTTGATCCAACCTCATAGGGATAATGTGTTTGCACTCAACTCTCATGTGTTTAGGCTATGAAGATCAACTCTCAACTCAATTCCATATACAATCTCATAAACATTGTAATTTATAAGAATCCACTTCGCAACCAATTATAAAAATGCAATAAGAACCATCAGGAGGACTTTTGCTCAATGGAAGACTTCAAAGAAGACTCCATTCGGCGGGGTTGTAATGGGGCTTCGTATAAAATAAAGGGTATGGAATTATTTGGCTATGTGGTGCTTATAAAATTCGGGAATCAAGACTCGTAAACTTTATCACTACTATATCCAAACCATGTCTCTACAATACTGCTCATCCAAACTTCTTTTCCATAATGATCATCAACCTTCTTTCAAACCCCAATATGCTCTCAAAAAATATAAATCTTGTATAAAATAAAAGAACTAAGGAATAATTGGCTCATGCACTATAATAATAATAATTTTTTGCACGAAAATAAATAAAGGTGCATTTATATGGTGAGCCAAAATCCTTTTACAAAGTATGACAAGATGCAAATATGTACCATCCCATAATTTTCTTTTGCTCAAAACTAACAATATGCATTTTCTTTCCACAATGCATTATTCTAACCAATCTAAGTCTCAATTCCCAAATGGGGGTCAGGCTCAATTCGACTAGGGATAATTTAATGGAGTTTACAATATAAGGCTCAGGCTGATATTCTGGCTTCAAGCATAGATAATGCATGGTAGGTAAAGAGAGGATAAAAATGGCTTAAAAGATGCCTCCATCATTTAATTCCCGTAAACATAAACATATATATATATATATATATGTATTGGCTTTGAATAACTATCACAACATTTAGAGATGCATAGGAAGAGTAAATACACTCAAGAAAGCAGAGGAATTTTTAATGTTCTCCCTATAGGCCGAAATTCTCACTAGGACCATTTTCATTGGATTTGCTTTTTAGCCTAGGATCATATGTACTCAATTTCATCACAAGTTCACAATCTACATAAAAACCATTTTAAGGACTTAGGCTAAACCATCCAAATATGCCATAGGATTTACACGATCAAGTCAGCTATTGAGTTCTTATAATTGGACATCTAAAAGAAGAACAAGGGTAGAGAGAAAATGACAGCGCAACCTGCGGATTCAGGTCGATTTCAGGTTAGGTCGATGCCAGAAGTCGATGTCGAGTACATTAGTCGATGTCGACTACATCTATCGAAGTGGAGGAAGAAGGTGAAGTCGAGGGCCGCCAGATTTTGGTCGATATCGACTATGTTGGTCGATATCGACTACTCCTTTTCCCTCTTGAGTCCTCAATGTCGACTCTAGGAGATGGCTCGATCCAGTTAGTCGATTTCGACTAGTTTAGTCGATTTCGAGTAGTTCTGCAGAAGCTTCTTTTCTTCCTTGTCGTTCCTGAAATCATTAGTGCATAATAGATAAAACCACAGTATATCCAAAGTCTTCAAATCCCAAAAATTCAAACTTTGAATCCCAAAAACTATCTATGCGGAAATTTAAAAGGTTTTATGTACAAGCTCCAGACTTTATAGTCGATAGGTCGACTTCTTCCGCGCTTCTATCCAAGGTGGCATATGTAGGGACCATATCGCTCTTATGTACTCTTCAGGGCTTTCAAGCTCTACTTTGAACAATGTCCCTTTCTTGTCTTTAAGCTCCAACGTACCTTCCTGGATAGACTTTATAGATCGTCATGATTGAGCTCTTCCTTCCATCCTTTCTTTTGCATCCTAGGGCATTGCATTGCTCAATAAGCACCTTGTCGCCTGCCTTTTATTCTTTTATGGGCTTACCTATCATGTTAGTCAGGCATACAAACAAAGATACTTGCTTTAAAGGGATATTCGAACTTATCTCTAAGGGTGGAGGAATCTTCCCTGGACTTACCTCGGAGTCCGTATTGCTCTCAGGGGCAGGTCGATATCGAGTGGATTGGTCGATATCAACCTTCTGCTTCTCAGTCGATGGAGGCAGGTCGAGTAGGGGGAGTCGATGTTGAGTAGGCCCAGTCGATATCAACTGGCCCTGGTCGATTCCGGGTGTTGTGTTGACCCCATACTTAGCCTTTGGCAGTCGATTTTGCTCCTGTTCACTCGATATCAACTCGGTGGTGTCGATTTTGAGTGCTCTGTCTTGCTCTCCTCCGTTGTCGACTTGTGCCAAATCTCCAAAAGCTCCTCCATTTGGGCCTCCATGGCCCTCTCCTCTAGCTCCTCGTCAGTCAAGGCTCTCTCCGCTGGTTCATCGCAAGGGATTACTCTCCCCATATGCATCGTCTTGACCTCCATTTGTTGTACCTCCTTCATTGTAGGGTTAAAGAAGAATTCGATGACCTCATTGCTAATGGTGAATGACAAGAGTCCCTTCCGTACGCTGATATTGGCATCGGCCGTAGCTAGGAACGACCTTCCTAAGATGATTGGGCAAGTAGGATCCTCTGCCATATCAAGTATAATAAAATCACTGGGTACAAAGAACTTACCTACCTTGACTGGGACGTAATCGATGATGCTTGTGGGCCTTACAAAATTATTATCAGCCATGTACAATTTCATATCAACCGGCTCCAAGGCTCTAATGTTGACCTTTGACCAAATGGACAAAAGGCATAAGGATGACGCTAGCCCTTAGGTCACACAAGGCCTTGTAGCGATGTTGGCCAAGCCCAACGGTGATGGCGAATCCACCAAGATCACTCCTCTTCTCTGGGCAGTCCACGTTGCTGCACTCCTCAGTGATCTCAGCAATTGATCGCTTCTTGCTCAATATATCCTTAACGAAGCGGATGTATGATGGCATCTCATGAAGGGCCTCTGTGAATGGAATGGTGACATTAAGGCCTTGGAGAACCTTCACAAAGCATTGGAACTTCGCGACTGCTGGATCCTTTGATGATTTGGGGCAAGCCTTGAGTCGGAGGCCACAGGAGTCCCACAGGTGTTGTCAAATTCGACCAACCTCTCTATAGTATCCCAAGCTTGTTGTGGTAGGAGCTCGAGATACTCATAGGAGGTATAGGTGTTGATTCTCTCCTTAGTAGCTACGTCCAAGGCGTTATAGATGATCTCCTGGATGACGTAGGGTGGTTGCTCATGCGTAGGGCAGGACCTCAACAACTCCTTAAAGCGCTCCCATGCCTGCGCCAATGTCTCCCCTGGCTTTTGTTTAAAAGTCGTGATTCTCTGGCGTATCACCGCGGTCTTTGATGGTATGAAGAACTTGTTGAGAAATGGATCCTTGACCTCATCCCACGTGCGGAGCGATCTGGGGGCTAGGCTCTCCAACCATGCTAGAGCTTTCCCTGCGAGAGACCAACGAAAAGCCTTTAGTTTTACATATTCAAGGCTTTGTCCATCAGCAATAGTATCACACAAGTTGAGGAATAAAGATATATGATATAGAGGACAATCGTTAGGTTTCCTCTCAAATTGACGTCACCTAATTTCAGTTAAGAAGCTAGGTTTAATCTCAAAATTAGATGGACGGATAAGAATGGCTGATTCAGGCACTGAGAGCACAGGGTGCATGTATTGCTTGGCATTCTGAGGGAGGGCGTTGATTTGGGCTTCTATTTGCCTTCTAGCTTCTTCCTCCTTAACTGCATGCTCTTTTTGTCCCGCCTCTCTAGTTGTGAAGTCCCCAACTTGCTTCCTTAGGCGTTCAATTTGCTGAGACTGGGTCTCATTGTTTGTCATGATTCTTTGAGCTCGGGACCTTAGATGGATATATCGTTCAGGGTCGTGTACTCCTTTGAATTCAGGCGTGCGATCAACGCGTCGCATACACCTGTAAGAAAACACTAGAAAAAAGAGTGAGATAGACTAAACAGGGTGCGATTGATAGCCTCCCCGGCAACGGCGCCAAAATTTGATGAAGGAGGAAATTAAGTCTAATAAATATAAATATTTATCAAACCGAATCCTAGTCCACGCAAATAAATTACAAGATTTCCTCCCATTATAGTGGAAGGGAATTAGGATCGATCCACGAGGAGGTATGTCAGTGGTGCCTGGGTCTATGCGAACTCAGCGCAAGTCGACCAGAAGCCTTGATATCGAGTTGGGCAGTCGATATTGAAAGGGGCAGTCAATTCCTAGTGACGACGTCGATCTGGAGAGAAAACATGCAAAGAGAGAAAACAACAGAGGCACTTGATATCGATTGGGATGGTCGTTGTCGAGTGGGCCAGTAGTTCTGTCAACTCAGAAAACTGTCGACGATGAAGTGCTCGATGCAGGGTGGTCGATATCGACAGAAGTGGTCGATATCGAGTAGAATTCCAGTCGATGTTGATTTGCAGAAAAACAGAAAATAAAGAAAATGAAAGCAACAGATTTTTGGGTTTTAATTCAATAAACTAAAAGGCTTCCAGGATAGGGATTCACCACGACGGTAGCCATGCATGTATTATGACCAATTCACATAAAAGATTAAACTTTTCTCAATACCAATTAGGGAGATAGAGGATTTCTCATAAAAACCTTATTTTTTCTACCTTTTTCATAATTAGGGTTTATGTCAACTTTCGCAGGCAAAACCTAATTACTATCCAAATTCACATATATAATCCACTTTCGCTTCATATAAGGTAAATAAGGAATGATCCTAAACTTGCATAAAGGATTGAGCGCGGGGTAGAAGAAGAGATTGCATAATCAAATATGGAATAAGCGTACTTACATGGCTACCGGTGGGCTCACCCCAACCCTAGAAGTGGGACGACTACTCGCTCTTCATCGCATCAAACATCTTTGATTGAAAATAGGAAACTTGCATTAAACTTTAAACTCCCGAAGCTTTACAACTCAACGTCGGCTCTCGCAAACGCCAAACTCTAAACTTCCCTTTAACTCTAACTCTATTGATTGTGTGTGTGATTGAATGAATAAAAACCAGCCCCCTAGGACTTTATTTATAGGCTACTAATCCTCGCTATCCAAGGATAGTATCTTCTATCTTCTATCTAAACTCTATCCAAACAAGAAGGATAGAACTTTTATTTAAGTAAATATCTAAAATAACTAACAGAAAACTTAGTGTAAAAAGGAAACTACCCTTAAGACATAATCTTATCTAAAACAAAGGATAAACCGTGGCTTATGTAGATAGACTTGCAATTCGCGTCTCGAAAAGCGCATCCGACCCATGTCGAAATCTAGTCGATATCGACCAGTTCAGTCAAAATCGACCTCTTTGTTTCTGCTCGACGGGCTCAGCTCTACTCGATTTCTGGGTCTTAGTCGATATTGACCTCAAGTAGTCGATATCGAGTGCTCTTCTTTGCTGATGTTTTTGGTCTATCTCGACACTCAGATTCAGTGTCGATGCTTCAGTCGATATCAACGAGATAGGTCGATTTCGACCACTTTTCTGCTTTCCTTTGTTTCTTCGTTTTGACTCCAATTTCGCTCCAATTCCTACATATTTAGACCAAAACTTGTGCAGACTCTATTTCTTGCACGTTAGCTCATTCTACATAAATTTATATTATTTTTCAACCTTTTCTTTGGAAATTGAATGAAATATGAAGTCAAAAGATGCAATAAAAAGGGTACTAAATATGTACATCAGTGGATGATTTCGATTGATCTATATCGTTAGATGTTGATTATGCCGATTAGGGTTGTTCCGATTATGTATTAATTGCATTGAATCGATATGCCAATTGGTCTAAGAGCTTGAGCGTTTAATGCTATTCTTTAGTGATATTGAATAAGGTGATTGTATCCCTGCAGATCATTCAATTTTAGTCAAGTAGACATATGCTTATGAATAATTGATGAATCAATCCTAGGACCATGAATCTCAACCATTGTCAGAGAATTACAGGTGAAATGTTTCCTATATCTTTATTATCAATCACTTTGCAATCATTAGTTTTATTCACTTTAATTTGTTATCAATTTGTCACAAGTTATTGCTTTTTTCATAAGAGTCATTGTTAGAGATATTGCATAGTAATCCGCTTCTCTCTGTGGGTTCGACTCCGGACTTCATCGCTATACTAGTAGTTGTTTGGTTTATCAATTCATTGATTTGCTAATCTATTGGTTTTGAGCTTTGAGTTAGGATATTATTACTATTTGGCAAAGGGCGAAAGTGCCAACGACGTTCGCCCCGCACCAAATTCTTGGCGTCGTTGCCGGGGAGAAGAAAAGAGTTTGCTTTACTTTATTTCTATCGTTGATTCTTTTTTATTTTTTGTTTTTGTTTTTGTTTTTCTTTGAGTCTTTTTTTTGTCCTTTTATGGTTCAAACTCGATCTTCTAATTCATTGCCTTTGTCTTTTGATCCCGAGATTGAAAGATCTCTTTCTAGGTCGAAAAGGAGGCTCGAATTTGACACACATAAGGAGATGGGAGATGAAGTTGTTAATCCGCCAAGAAGGAGCATGAGAAAACTAAAGGAACCTAATTTGAGTGCTCAGCCACTTGCCATTAGACTTTCTGATCTCCCTGAGGGTTCAAGATTTGAGTACAAGTCGAATTGGTCTACTATTTTACCCTACTTTCATGGATTGCCTGGGGAGGAACCAAACAAACACCTTGCTACCTTTATGAGTGTGTGTGATAGACTTAGACCCCATGGTCTTACCGATGACCAATTGATGTTGAGAATGTTCCCCTTTACCTTGAAAGATTCTGCGAGCAATTGGCTTTATTACCTACCCCCCGAAAGCATTACTACTTGGGTTGAATTGAAGAAAGCTTTCCTTCAGAAGTACTTTTCTGCTACTCGCCTCAATAAACTTAAGAAGGAGCTATATAGTATTGAGCAATCACCTACGGAGAGTCTTTATGAGTATGTTGAGCAGTTCAAGAAGCTTAAGGGTAGTTGTCCACAACATGGTATACCCGAGGTTGATCTAGTGCTATATCTTTATGAGGGCTTCCTTAACACTAGCAGGAGTTTCATCAATGCTACTAGTGGATGAGATATTTTGGATAAGACACCTCAGGAAGCAATACAGATTTTTAAAGGGTTAGCTAATGCATCGCAACAATATGGGAAACACCAAGGAGTTAGAGGAGTTCATAAGTTGGATAATTCTAGAGATGGTCGCAAGGATGACTTAGATAGGCTTATTGAGATAGTGAACAAGATGGCTATGCAAATGAATCAACCTCAAAAGCCTAGACCTTGTGGTGTCTGTGGAGATCCAACTCATCCGAAATATAAGTGTCCTTTGATTCAAGAGGATGTTGCTGATTTGAGTGTTATGGATTATAGACCTCGCCGCAACTTTGGTAACAATGGTTACAAACAGGGATACAATTCGAATTATCAAAGTGGGTTCAACGACAGAGGTTAGCAGCAACAAGTTCCTTATCAAGGAACAGGACAATTTGAGAATCGTCAAAGAAACACTCAACAAGAGGATAGAGATGATACATTGAGGTTGTTACTGGATAAGATGAGTGTTCAAGAGAAATTGTTGAGTCAAATGGATAAGGAGATCGGAGAACTGAAAGAAAAAGATTTGGGGACGTTGCCATCACAAGTGGTAGTTAATCTGAAGGAGAATGTGAGTGCCATGATCCTTAGAGGAGGAAAACAAGTGAATGTGCCCACTAGGAATGTTGAAGAGAGGCCTAAGGAAGTGATTGATGTGGGTGAGGAAGACAACAAAACCTCGGAGATGCACACTATTGATGACGGTGCCCGCCACCTCAAGTCCCAAATCCGAATGTTGACGTTGTGCAATCCCCAAGGAAATCATCCAAGGAGTGGTCTTCTGAGGTTTCAAGACCTGCACCACCCTTTCCTCATGCCTTAAGACCTGATCGTAAGTGGGAAGATGAACAAATCCTTTACGACACCTTTGCTCATTGTGAGGTAAATATTCCACGTTTTAATTTGATTAAAATTGTGCCTTACTATGCGAAATTCTTGAAAGATCTATGCATGATGAAACGCAAGCAAAGGATGCGAAGGAAGGGAAAGGTAAGTTTAAATGAAAATGTTTCTGCTTTGCTACAGAAAAGATTGCCTGAAAAGTGCGGAGATCCAGGTATGTTCACTATCCCATGTGCAATAGGTAATGCTCGCTTCACAAAAGCTATGCTAGACCTAGGTGCTTCAATCAGTGTGATGTCATATAACTTGTACATGTTTTTGAGTCTCAATGCTTTGTCTGAAACTGGTATTACTGTACAACTCGCTGATCATTCTAGCATCAAGCCTAGAGGAGTTGTTGAGGATGTTTTGGTAAAGGTAAATGATTTGATATTTCCAGCTAATTTCTTTATATTGGATATGGAACAAGGTATGCCTGAAACCCCAATTATCTTGGGAAGGCCATTTTTGCGAACGGCTAATGATACGTTTGGAATCCCCGATCCTTCGCCTGTGGGCTCAGAATCAAGAACCACGCAGTATATTTGCCCGATCTTGCAATGCTCTTTGATATCTCCTGATTTGGAACAATTTTAAACTAGTGAGTGAAATCTGATATAGCGACAGTTTAGGACTTGGAATAATTCAACAATTACAAACACAGCAATAGCGACAGAAGAGAGAAGAGAAGCGACGGAGGGAGGCCGCGGACGCCGCGGGAGTGCAGCGGGGATGCCGCGGGATATGCAGCGGCCGCTGCAAGGCCAAGGGCGGCCGCCGCTGCTGCTGGCTATAAGGGTTTAGCGACGCTCCTTTCTTCTCTGCGACGGAAGGCTTAGGGTTCAGCGACGTTTTTTCTGTAGGAATTTGTGTTTGTGTTTTGTGATGTGTTTGCGATTAGGGTTTCGAAAGGTAATTGTTTGGATGATTAAAAGGATGAAGAACAATATGAAATTATGAATCAAAGTGTTTGGATTGAAGATTGAAGAACCCTTTAGCCAAAGGGTTTCCTCAATTCTATATTTCAATCTGACTTTTCCTAAAGACTAGAACGTATGTTAAATAGAAATCGATAAGCCATCCTCACCTTGCAAAGGATCAACATGGCTGACTAAAAATAATAATAATTAATTAAAACCCTAGATTTAGTTTGCAAAGTCAAACCTTAGTTGTTAAGGAAGAATCTAAGTAGATAGACTTTCCTTTTTACCTTATTTATCTAATATGACATAAATAAAATAAAAATAGGTAAAATTCTGAAAATTTCCGCCAGCCCTAAGAGTAGGCACGAAATGGGCCTCATGTTGGATTGGGCCTCGCCTTCATTAGCTTGGTCTGAGGTCGCAAGCTCAATTCTTGGACTGGTGGTCTAGTTTTGAGCAAAGTGATCCAAGGTGGCCTGAATCCTAGCTCCATAACTCCTTGGTAACGAATGAGAAGTGATTGGGTAGCATCTTGAATCTTCTTAGCCCTAGCACGAGTGATAGGACCATCAAATGGAACCTTTATGTTGTCCTCAATATCACCAGGAGTCATCGCCGATTGCACTGCATCATTCTCCTCCACTTGAGCATGATTTGTCCTCAAATCGTCGTCAGAGTCATCATCAAGCACGAACAAAGAGAGGTCTGCCACATTGAAGGTAGAATGGACGTTGTACTTGTCGGCAGGGAGATCCAGCTTGTAGGCATTCGGTCCCATCTTTTGAACCACGCGAAATGGTCTATCTCCCCTGGGATCCAGCTTAGATTTCCGTTGTTGCGGAAACCTTTCCTTCCTAAGATGCAGCCATACAAGGTCACCAACGTTGAACTGCACATCCTTGCGATGCTTGTCCTTCAACGCCTTGTACTGAGCGCTCTTCCGTTCCAGCTGCGCCTTGGTTCGCTCATGCAGGCGCTTGATGAAGTCCACCTGCTTAACTGCATCCATGCTCTCCTTTTCCTTCATTGGTCGAGGCATCATGTCCACGCACGTAAGTGGGTTGCGCACATAGACAACCTCAAAAGGAGTCTTCTGTGTTGTAGAATGCCTAGACCTGTTATAAGAAAACTCAACAAATGGTAGGCAGTCTTCCCACCTCCTAAGGTTAGTAGGCAGCATGACTCTCAGGAGAGCCCCAAGAGTCCTGTTAGTAACTTCAGTTTGGCCATCAGTTTGGGGGTGACAAGATGTAGAGAATAAAAGCTTAGTACCCAACTTAGACCATAAAGTTTTCCAAAAACAACTCGAAAACTTAGAATCATGATCAGACACAATTGATAATGGTAAACCATGCATTCTAACAACATCTTTGAAGAAAAGATTAGCAACATGAATAGCATCATTAGTTTTGTGACAAGGTATGAAATGAGCCATTTTGGAAAATCTGTCCACTACCACAAATATAGAATCATGACCCTTAGAAGTTCTAGGCAAGCCAACAATGAAATCCATAGACACATTTTCCCAAGGCGCATTCGAAATTGGCAGTGGTTGATACAGGCCATTTTGCATTTAACTTAGACTTAGCTTTAGCGCATGTAACACAACTTTTGACAAATCTTAGCACATAATTAGACATTTTAGGCCAAAAGTAATGTTATTTTCATCCAACTAAGGTCTTTTGAAATCCTCCATGTCCCCTAGATTCATGTACTTCTTGAGTTAACAGTCGTCTAATAGAAGAAGATGGGATACAAAGCTTGCCAATCTTAAACAAATAACCATTATCAAGAAAGTAAGAATCAACTGCACCTTTGGACACACATTGAGCATAAATAGTCTTAAAGAAACCATCAGAAGCATACAGTTCCTTTATCAAAGAAAAACCCAATACATGTGCATCCATATGGTTCAAGAGGACATACCTGCGTGATTGAGCGTCAGCTACCATGTTATACTTTCCCTTCTTGTAGTGAACCACGTAGGAAAAGGTCTCCAAGAACTCCACCCATCGAGCAAGGTGCCGGATGAGGACTGTCTGACCTTTGAGGGATTTCAGAGCTTCATGATCTGAATGAATTACAAACTCCTTAGGCCAAAAGTAGTGATGCCATGTCTGTAAGCATCGAATAAGTGCCAACAGCTCCTTGTCATAGGTAGAATGGTTGAGCTGAGCAGGGCCCAACTTCTCGCTGAAATAGGCAATGGGACGCCTATTCTGAAGAAAAACCCTACCAATGTCAGTGCTAGAAGCATCACACTCGAGCTCGAACGGTTGTGCGAAGTCAGGTAGTTGCAGCACTAGAGCATGGGTGAGTCGATCTTTGAGAGCATCAAATGCTCTCTGATGTGCGTCGGTCCAGCGGAACGTCACATCTTTCTTGGTCAGCTCATGGAGGGGGGCAACAATAGTGCTGAAGTCCTTGACAAAGCGTCGGTAGAAGCCAGCAAGGCCCAAGAATGAGCGGACATGGGTAGGAGTTTTTGGCTGGGACCACTCCTGGATAGCTTGAACCTTCTCCTCATCTACCTTCAAACAAGATGCAGAAACAACAAATCCAAGAAAAATAGTAGATTCGGAAGCAAAAGAGCATTTTTTCAAATTAGCATATAACTTCTCTTTTCTAAGACAATAAAATACTAATTTTAAGTGACTTAAATGATCATGCAGCTTCTTACTATAGATTAAGATATCGTCAAAATAGACAACGACAAATTTACCTAAGTATCTTCGAAGCACATGGTTCATAAGCCTCATAAAAGTAGAAGGAGCATTAGTTAAACCAAAAGGCATTACTAACCATTCGTATAAGCCATACTTAGTTTTAAAAGTCGTTTTCCATTCATCTCCCTGTTTCATCCTAATTTGATGATAGCCACTTCTAAGATCAATTTTAGAGAAAATGCATGCACCATAAAGTTCATCAAGCATATCATCTAAACGAGGAATAGGGTGACGATACTTAACTGTAATTTGGTTGATTGCCCTGCAATCAACACACATGCGCCAGGAGCCATCCTTCTTAAGGACCAAGGTCACAGGGACGGCGCAGGGGTTGAGGCTTTCGCGAACAAAGCCTTTGTCCATAAGCTTCGTGACTTGGCGTTGTAACTCCTTTGTTTCCTCAGGGCTAGCTCTATAGGCGGCACGATTAGGCAAGGCGGCGCTAGGGACGAAGTCAATCTGATGCTCAATCCCTCTAATGGGTGGCAAGCCTTGTGGTAGTTCAGCGGGAAGTACATCTACATAATCTTGCAAAAGAGCAGCAATAGGCGCAGGAATATGACTCAAATCCACAACATTAACTAATACCTCTTTCTTTAACAAAAGGATATGAGGTCGATGAGCATTCCAGGTGATTGTCTCTTTCTGATGTTAAGAGACAAGAGATCGTCGTTCAACAGTGCCCTTAAGCGAGGTAGAAGGGAGAGCTGAAGAAGACGTGGCAGAAGCTGAAGAAGAGGACGGTTGGGCTGCCGAGGGAGCCGAGGCCGCGGGGGTGGGTGCGGCCTGTTGTTGGGGCTCACGACCAGCCTTGGCCTTTTGGGCTTCCTTTTGGGCGTCCTGTTATTGTCGCTTGCGAACCTGTTCCTTCAAAATAGCTTGAGGAGACAAGGGTAGGAGAGTAACTCTCCTCCCATCAAAAGTGAAAGAATATGTATTCGCACGACCATCATGAATAACAGAGCGATCATATAACCAAGGAGGACCAAGTAAAATATGACTACAATCCATCCTAGCAACATCACATAAAATTTTATCATGATAGGAACCAATAGAAATAGAAACCAAACATTGTTTAGTAACCATAATATCAGATCCATCATCAGTAATACCATTCAAACCATAGTGAGTAGCTCTAGGAGTAGTAGGCAAGTGTCAGAAATCTACTACCTTTTCATTGATGAGGTTGCAGCAACTTCCAACATCGATGATGATGGTGAAGGTAGCCTCGCGAACCACACACTTGCTGTGGAAGATGTTCTCCCTTTGATCAGCCATGGGAGCTTCCTGAATGTGTAGGACCCGGCGATTGACAAGGTAGAGAGCGTCCTGGAAGGTGTTGGGGTCGATCTCCTCTTCAGGGTCATACGCCTGGTCCTCCTCCACTTCACTCGAAATTACATGGTCCTCGACAGTCTCTTCCTCATAGTAATGGTCTCCCAAATCATTGAGAAGGACCTTCCTTTTCTGAGGGCAATTGCGAGAGACATGTCCAGAACCACCACAAGTGAAGCAGCGGATGTCCTTATTGCGGTCTTTAGATGGTGCAGCAACTCTTCTAGTTTCAACTTGAAAACCCTGTTAGGTGAGTTGGCAACTCCCTTTTGCTGCATAGAAGGTTTAGAAGAAGATCTGGATTGACTAGAAGGGTTAAAGGGAACAAACTTGCGACCTTGTGAAGACTGGTTAACCCTCTGCTGTTGATGCTGATCGTATAGAAGTTGCGCTTTCTGGGTTAAAGTGTTAATATTCCTAATAGAGTGAATAGACAAAGGATTTTTAATAGAAATATTAAGACCAGCAAGAAATTGAGTACACAAAGCACGTTCACTAAGGTAAATATTAGCATGATGAGCGAGTCGTTCAAGTACGTCTCTGTACTCCATAGGGGAGCGAGATCCTTGTCGACAAGAGGCTAGTCACATCCTCATTGTCTCTGTATACTCCTCAGGCACGTGTCTCTACTTCAATAGATATCGTAGTTGGGGCCAAGTTCCAACAGGTTGCTTACCCTGACGACGACGGATTTCACGTGTGCGAAACCACCAAGAGCGAGCCATACCTATTAAATGTAATGTAACAACCTCCAACCTTTCTATCTCATCATAACGAAGATGGTCAAGCACATAATTAGTATGATCCTCCCAAACAAGATAAGCCTCAAGATCATTAGTACCATCAAACGTTTCTAATTTAATCTTTACATCACGCCGTTGTATAGCTTAGGCATTATCAGTTCTAGGAGGACCAAAAATAGGATTAGGTAAATCATCAAAGTTAGGATCTACCTCTTGGTAAGCGTCCTCCAAGTGGAGCATGTCGTTCAGATCAGCGTTGCTATGACTTTCGTCCCAATTGGATCTGATGAACAAAAGATTGGTGTGAGTCTGGTGGGGCTGCTGAGGCCGACCCTGTTGCTGTCGTGGAGGGGGTGTATGGTCCCATCGGTTATCTTGACCATTAAAGCCAGATAGGGGATCATTGTCATTCTCTCCTTTAAAAGGGTTAGACGTAGCAGATTTAAGCTTAAAGTGTAATTTCCCAGACTGGGGTGGTTTACCTGATGGGGGTGTCTTACCTTCTGGGGGTGTAGAGTCAGATGCCTCATTCCGTTTCATCTCCTCGAATTGCCGAGCAATTGCTTGGTTGATCTGGGAAGTGAATTGAGCACGTTCTTGAGCTCAGTCGATGGCAAAACAATTGTTGGAAGCCTCCATTTCTGCTTTCGCAGCCAGTGTAGCGGCTTTTGCGGCTGAGTCAATGATGAACTGCATATCGGATGCAGAAAGGGTAGCCGAAGGGGTAGAGGAAGAGCTATGATCGTCTTTGTCGTTAGACATGTTCCTACAATATCAGAAGAGCAACAAGTAAACGGAGCAAAGACAAGAAACCAAGTAATGCAAGCCCTTTTGATTCTAAGAGTGATTAAGTTCTAGAAATCAATTAGGCGAGAAAAACAAGGCACTAAATTCAAGCAATTTCCCCTGGACACGGAATTATGCAATATTGAAGATAGCAAGTGATTATCAAAGTGCAAATTAAATCAGCCACAACTCGGATAACAAGGATAGCAAGTAAGAACAAGCGGCTTGATACGGGGTAAGCCGTAGGATGGCCCGATCTTCGACAATCAAACAAGAAACTCAAGAAAGGAAGTAAGAAACGAACAAGACTCAAAGGACGCAGCAAGATTGATGCAAGAAGTAAACAAGACGCAACAAGAACAACAAGAACCGTGAGGTACTTGATGTCGACTCAACAAGAAACTCAAGACTCGACAAGAATGCAATAAAGACTCGAAATTGAATCAAGACACGACCAATAAGGACTGATTTGAACTATGTAGAACGTGATGAATACCCCAGGCCTCCGTAGAGGGTAGGAACCAAGCACCAACGACTACACAACCCGCCTCTACAACCTTACACAACCAAGCGGACAACTTGGAGGCACAAGGAGGGGGCTCGTGGATGCCAGGATCACCAAGACTTGCGAAGTTGATGAACACAAAGCAAACCAAGCTGAGATCTATACCAATGGTGCAATCGATGAGCAACGCTTCGAATCGATTGACTTTCGCACTCAATGTGTTTCAACACAAACTGTTTTTTTTTTCATTCAAAAGAGACGTCTGAGTTTTACAATGGAGATCAGCCGTGTGTTTATATTAACCCTAGAGCTGATTTCTAATAAAAATAATAAATAAAATAGCTTTTAAAATAATACCCTAAAATACTAAAAATAACTTATGTAAAGAAGGTTACTAAAAACAGCAAAAGAAGTTCCAATACTTAGGAGAATTTCGTCTAAACAGTGACAGCTGCAAAGATGGTGATTTTCGGCCATGCTGTATGTCGAATCTGGAAAAACCTTCAACAGCAAAGTTGTAGATCTTTTCGTCTTCGTTCCAACAAGGTATGGCACGATCCAATCCGATATATATGGACTCCGAACGACCCATTTTACTGAGACGTCGAAAAACTGTCAAATAATCATGAACGAACCCAAAACGTCTTGCACCTTTGGACCTTCTCCCAAGGTGGAGCCTTCTTCTTCCTCTTGAGGATGACACCATTCTCACGAGCTCGAGTCATAGGTCCATCCCCAAGTATGATAGGTGAATCCGGAGGTGTCTTGGATGGTCCCGCATCAATCTCCCTTTCTTGAAAGGATTCGTCCACGAATCCAAGGTATCAGGCATGGCAAGATAGGGGTTAAGATCCGCAACGTTGAATGGAGCGCTCACACCATGGCCTCCGGGGTTGAATACCACATGTCCATGGAAACTCCTCTCAAGACCGATTGTTGTAGGGGTTGGCCACTCCGGGATTGCTTTGATCTTGGCTTCGTCAACTTGTAGACCATTAGAGCTCACTACAAAACCAAGAAAAGAAACTTGATTAGTGCACAATTCACATAACACATCATCCTCATAATGTTCTAACTTAATATGCACTTTAGCTTGTTTATTTATCTTTAAGTTTTCATCAAAGGCTAGCAAGTTTTCTTCCTTTTTCAAGGCTGGATTTTCAATCATTTCAAGGCTAGCAATATTAGAACAAATTTCACCATCAATGATCATATTACAAATTTTGCCTTTTTCTAAGCATTTAGTATGACACAAATTTTCTCTTTGATTATCATCATAAGGCATATATAGGTTGAACACTTGAAATTTTACTAACAATCAAAGAATCTTCATGCTCATATTCAATGCAATCTTCATGATCATAGGCAAGTAAATTAACATCTTGGTCATTATTAACATGCTCTTTAATTTCATCAACAAGCTGATTATCTATGCTAGGAGAAACATTAAGTTGGTTAACATTATTAGGAGGAATAGGATGAGTTTCTTCCCTTTCATTAGATGGCACTACATCTCTAGGTGGGACTCCTTGTCCGGGCACCGTGTTAGAGCCAAAATGCTTAAGCTCTATTTCCGTCAAGCTTTTATCTATCTTAGCCAAGTTCTCCGTGATGGCATTGTACATGTTTAATACCTCAGGAGGTAGTGTGGTCGAGGTACTGAACATATATTTGGCGCTGTTGTTACCATGGTTACCGTTGTTGCCCTGGTTATTAGACATTGCAAAGAAAGACAAACAAAGAACTATGTGAAGGTTAGTAAAATATAAACAAACTCACAAGTGTATCACTCACACTCCCTCTCTAATTGGGATGTCACGCTTGTTGTTTCAATCCGCCTTGGGCAAATCAACACTCAAGCTAGGCTTAGCAACACAAGGTATATACTATGAGAGATCAAGGAGAATGAATGAATCAATGGACTGCACACTCGACAAGCAATTAAGGCACTCGACAATGTCTAAGGACAACTCGACACAAGCAAGGGGAGTACTCGACAATGGTGATGAGCACTCGACAACAGCAAAAGAGCACTCGACAATGGTGAGGAGCACTCGACACAAGCAATGTAGAACAAATTAAAGACTGATTTTTTTTGTGGAAAAAGAAAAGAAAAGAAACAACCTTTGATCAATTTACCTCTTTTGATTGTAACCCTAAGTAAGGATGTTGTAGTTGCAAGGTAGGGTTTCAAGTTTTGTGTTTGGGAGGTAATGTGTATGAATGTCGGTTAGGGCTTTCAAAAATCACCAAATTTGTCCCTTTGGAAGCTTTCTTGCACTAGATCAACACTCTTCTCTTTTTTTTTTTGACTTACTTTTTCCCCTAGTGAATTTTATCCTCCTAGGTCCAAGCCTTTGAATGTCTCTCTTTTTTTTTTTACTTTTTCGAACTAACTCTTTTTTTTTAACCTAATTCAAGAAATTACATAAAATTTGAAGGGAAAATCGAAAATAACAAAACTTAGGTGAAAGAAATAAAATTCAGCCCTAGAATGTTAGATATAGGTGAGGTTTGGGCTAATTTAGGCAACTAGGTTTCTATCTTTTATCTTATGATCTAGGATAGATAGAATGTATTTTATCTCCTCTTTATCATGCAAATTCAGCAATAATAATGTATAGATGGAAGATAAAAGCCAAATAGATAGAAAGATCAAAGATAGAATAGATAGATAAAAAGATAGACAATTTAGGGTTAGGGTTTCTTATGCTTGCCGATTTGGGGCTGGTGCAACAAGGAGGCTGCACTAGAGGAATCGTACTTCAATGGAGATGTAGGTCACGACTGGCTTATGTTTAGGCTAGATCGCAACCACAACAATCACAAACAAGAAAGGTTAGTAGTAATCAAATTCAGAACAAGAAGTAAAAGACCAAAACTAATAAAGACTCTATTTTTTTGTGGATTTTGTGTTTTTATGATGAACAAAAAGAAAAGACACAACTTTGATGTCGGAAACCTAAGCTCTGATGCCAATTTGATACGGGGTAAGCCGTAGGATGGCCCGATCTTCGACAATCAAACAAGAAAATCAAGAACGGAAGCAAGAAACGAACAAGACTTAAAGGACGCAGCAAGATTGATGCAAGAAGTAAACAGATGCAACAAGAACAACAAGAACCGTGAGGTACTTGATGTCGACTCAACAAGAAACACAAGATTCGACAAGAATGCAATAAAGACTCGAAATTGAATTAAGACACGACTGATAAGGACTGATTCGAACTATGTAGAACGAGATGAAGACCCCAGGCCTCCGTAGAGGGTAGGAACCAAGCACCAACGACTACACAACCCGCCTCTACAACCTTACACAACCAAGCGGACAACTTGGAGGCACAAGGAGGGGGCTCGTGGATACCAGGATCACCAAGTCTTGCGAAGTTGATGAACACAAAGCAAACCAAGCTGAGATCTATACCAATGTTGCAATCGATGAGCAACGCTTCGAATCGATTGACTTTCGCACTCAATGTGTTTCAACACAAACTGGTTTTTTTTTCATTCAAAATAGGCGTCTGAGTTTTACAATGGAGATCAGCCGTGTGTTTATATTTACCCTAGGGCTGCTTTCTAATAAAAATAATAAATAAAATAGCTTTTAAATTAAAACCCTAAAATACTAAAAATAACTTAAGTAAAGAAGGTTACTAAAAATAGCAAAAGAAGTTCCAATACTTAGGAGAATTTCGTCTAAACAGTGACAGCTGCAAAGATGGTGATTTTCGGCCACGCTCTAGGTCGAATCTGGAAAAAACCTTCAACAGCAAAGTTGTAGATCTTTTCGTCCTCGTTCCAACAAGGTATGGCACAATCCAATCCGATAAATATGAACTCCGAACGACCCATTTTACTGAGACGTCGAAAAGCTGTCAAATGATCATGAACGAACCCAAAACGTCTTGCACCTTTGACCTTCTCCCATGGTGGAGCCTTCTTCTTCCTCTTGAGGATGACACCATTCTCACGAGCTCGAGTCATAGGTCCATCCCCAAGTATGATAGGTGAATCCGGAGGTGTCTTGGATGGTCCCGCATCACGGCTAATGTGTATGGAATAAAGATTACAATGTGATGCAATAAAAGTCAGCAATGGTGTAATATAATCAATGCAATCACAAGGGCTATCAAGTGCACACACTCCGTCAACTATTATCTGACGGTTGCAACACGGTTCGGAGAAAGATGGGTGTGACCAAGGGACCTGTGTCCGCACAGCACAAAATCACAAAATTAGGGTTCTTTGAGATGCTTGAAACCAATTAGATCATCAATGGAAGTACCTAAGAAAAAAAAAATAACAATATGCAAGAGTTACTAACTCAAACAACGGTAAGATGAATGCTATGCTTTTCTTTCTTTCTCTTTTTTTTTTGTTTTTTTTTTTTGACTAAGCTACTGTCGCTGGAAGAGCTGCTATAATGGCGACAAAAATAAAAAATAAATAAATAAATAAAACAAGCTACGATGATCTAAAAGTAAGCGAAATTAAAGAAAATAAGGGCAATAGGCAAAAAATCTAGAAAAGTAGGGTTCTTTAGTGGTGCAAGTTAATGACAATACTTAATCCAAGAATCATATTCATAGGCATGAGATGTAGCAACAAGGAATAAAAATCAAAACTTGCAACCAAAAACTCAATATCATCCAAATTATAGATCCAAACAAGAAAATTACCCAAATAAAAGTGCCAATTTTTAGGGTTGAGTAAGAAAAATATAAACTTTATGCAGCGGATATGGTGAAAAATAAGGCACGAAAAATAATCACTCAATAATGAATCAAGAGAGTAAAGAACTTGCATAAACCTGAGAATCCGATACCACTTGATACGTTTAGAATCCCCGATCCTTCGCCTGTGGGCTCAGAATCAAGAACCACGCCGTATATTTGCCCGATCTTGCAATGCTCTTTGATATCTCCTGATTTGGAACAATTTTAAACTAGTGAGTGAAATCTGATATAGCGACAGTTTAGGACTTGGAATAATTCAGCAATTACAAACACAGCAATAGCGACAGAAGAGAGAAGAGAAATAACTGAGGGAGGCCGCGGACGCCGCGGGAGTGCAGCGGGGATGCCGCGGGATATGCAGCGGCCGCTGCAAGGCCAAGGGGCGGCCGCCGCTGCTGCTGGCTGTGAGGGTTCAGTGATAGAGCATGACTAGATATGAATATTAGGATTCATTTAGCATAGTTTGGTTGTAAATAGTGCATATTTTAGTTACAATTACATGTTTACCAGTGGTATTGGAAGAGTTGGAATCTATGCAATTTTATGGTTAATTTCAGGTAGATGTGGATCCGAAGAGGAATGAGGAGCCTCTTGGATGAAGGAAGATTCAAGTTGAATAAGAAAAGTGAAGAGCACGGAAGCGAAGTCGAATTTTGAGAGCCTAAGTGAAGAACAAGTCAGTAGAAGTTGTCGCTAGACAAGCTGAACTTGTAATGCACTTTCTGGAGGCCTCGGTGGTCGGAATGCCTATTATAAGCATGTGTTGCAAAGCTCTTTCCGAGATCTACAACTTTTGTGTTGACATCGAGACCAAATTCGAAGAGGAAAAATCGCTGTGAACATAATGGCCGCCCCGCGGCCCGAAGACTTGTCGAAGGATTTCGCTGATCGCCTGGCTGCCCCGTCGCCTGAGGTAGCTGCCCCGCGGCCTCAGCAGAACTGCCGATTCATTAATTAGGGTTTCTTTAGAATTGTTTTGGCCGACTTTCTTAGGCTTATTTAAGGACTATTAGAGTTATTTTCTTAGGCATCTAACTAATAACCTTATGCACTTTTGAGAATTATTGAGAGCACGTTGAGCATGAGCAACTAAACTCTCGAAGGTTTCGCCTACAGTTTGGATCTTGATTGTTGAATTGTGAGTTTCTTAATCTAGTTCTTATTCCTATTTGAATGTTTTGGCTTCCTTGCGCTTAATTCTTTAAATGTGTTTTATTCTCTCTGGCCTGATCAACTAGTTAGAGTAGATTCATTCAATTGCTAGGGTTTTGTAGATTCCTCGTATCGAACCTTAACCCAAGTAGAAATCATATCCCTTTAGGACTCGTAGGACTAATTGGATGTGTAGGAAGTTGAATATATGTTAAATATCAACTCGTAGCTTAATACTGCAAGTTGAATATATGTTAAATATATGCTATCTCTAGGTTAAATCTTAACCGTGTTAGCGTTATTTAGAGATAAGGATTACTAGGACTCGTAGGACTAGTAATTTACCTAAGATCTGGACAAGGACATTGATAGGAAAAGAAAAAAACTAGATGTTGAAACAAGGATCAAATTCATCAATTGAAGTGACAAATTGTAAGTGAACCTAATTCTCTCTACTGCATCTAACAACCCACTTTACTTTCTTTACTTCTTTCCGCTTTGATTAAAAGGCGGATATTTCCTTCAACCAACTCACTTTTGTTGTCACTTGCGATTGAATTGACACTAGAATTTACTAGATTTCCCTGTGGATCGACCTCTTTCTTACCAACTATACTAGTTGTAGGTTTGAGTATTTTTTGGCAGGATCAACGACAGGTTTTCCTCTTGTCATTCAGCGACGCTCCTCTCTTCTCTGCGACGGAAGGCTTAGGTTTCAGCGATGTTTTTTGTACAGGAATTTGTGTTTGTGTTTTGTGGTGTGTTTGAGATTAGGGTTTCGAAAGATAATTGTTTGGATGATTAAAAGGATGAAGAACAATATGAAATTATGAATCAAAGTGTTTGGATTGAAGATTGAAGAACCCTTTAGCCAAAGGGTTTGCTCAATTCTATATTTCAATCTGACTTTTCCTAAAGACTCGAACGTACGTTAAATAGAAATCGATAAGCCATCCTCACCTTGCAAAGGATCAGCATGGTTGACTAATAATAATAATAATTAATTAAAACCCTAGATTTAGTTTGAAAAGTCAAACCTTAGTTGTTAAGGAAGAATCTAAGTAGATAGACTTTCCTTTTTACCTTATTTATCTAATATGACATAAATAAAATAAAAATAGGTAAAATTCTGAAAATTTCCGCCAGCCCTAAGAGTAGGCACGAAATGGGCCTCATGGTGGATCGGGCTTCGCCTTCATTAGCTTGGTCTGAGGTCGCAAGCTCAATTCTTGGACTCATGGTCTAGTTTTGAGCAAAGTGATCCAAGTTGGCCTGAATCCTTGCTCCATAACTCCTTGGTAACGAATGAGAAGTGATTTGGTAGCATCTTGAATCTTCTTAGCCTAGCACGAGTGATAGGACCATCAAATGGCACCTTCATATTGTCCTGAATGTCACCAGGAGTTATCGCCGATTACACTGCATCAGTTAAGACTAAGATTGATTGCTTTGAAGGTTCCCTAACCATGGAGTTTGACGGTAGAAAGATTGAATTTTCTATATTTGAGCCTACTCTTTCTACTAATGATTCTATGGATGTTCTTGACTCTAATGATAGCGATCACAAGAATGAATCAAATACTTTGTTAGATGCTTCTATTGAGAATGAATCATTGCTTATTCAGTCTTCTAACAAAGAGAAAGTTGATTTAGGGAAAGATGACCTTGAAAGGAAAATTGAGAATTTGTTTAAGTCACATGAGAATGTCTCTAATTCAAATGACTCTATTGTTCTTCCCTATAAGAAATCGATTCCTAACAATGTTGAGGTTTTTGCAATTTCAGGGCAACCTCTAGGAGAAACTCATTTCAAGAAGGAATAGATTGGTGCAACTGATGGATACATTGGAGAAATTCCTAAAGTTCCCCCTCTTGTCAAGAAAAGGACAAGTGTGGAGGACCTTGATGGGGTAACTTGATCAAGAAATGCATCACGTTGAGCCAAACACGTGAAACAAAGGCGCTTCTTGGGAGGCAACCCAAGGTAGATTAGGTAATATTGTTTCAATTTCGCATTTAGTTTTTCAATTCAATAAAGTAGGACAAGTCTTTTTGCGGTACATTGGAGTAGTGTAGTGTTAGAACCTTTTTGGTAGATGAATTTGCTTGATTGAATGACGGAGTGGCGTTCTGCATACACGGCGCCCGCCGCCTCAACCACGGCGCTCGCCGCCGGTCACTGTTCACAGACGCGTCCGGATTTTTGGTTACGTTGGAAGGGAGTAGTTTCTATCCTATTTTATCTTTATGTTTATTTGATTTTCGGTTATTTTAGGTTAGATTTGATTTTCTATCTTCTTTAGGATTAGATTTTATTTTATTTTAGGTTAGTTTATCTATCTTCTATCTATTCTATCTATCTTAGGCTTAGATTGTTCTATCTAGGATTAGTTTCCATTTGTTTTAGGAGTAGAATTTAATCTTTTATCTATTTTATTTTCTTTTATTATTTTTATCTATTTCTAATATTTTCTTTTCTTTTTGATAGATGGAAATTCCCCTTTCCAAACCACCATATAATCCCACTCCTTAATTTGGATCAATCAAAGCTTTGTCTCCAAGGAAACACATAAACCCCAAAGAGATCCTACTTGAATCCATTCCAAAAACCTAAGAGCCTTGTGTTTCAATTGAGTTCTTGATGCGGATCAAGATGGCCTCATGTGGGTCAAACAATGATCTTGATCCAGGCGAGCTCTCAAGACCAATTCGACGGCTATTGATGGCAAAAAGTATCGTCCTCAAGAGGAAGAAGAAGGCGCCACCATGTATTGAAGAATAGATATTTTATTTATTTAATAATTATTATTATTAGTTTTTAGGTTCTTTCCGTATTTAGTAACTCCTATGTTAGTTGGAGCTATCTATGGAATGTCTTATTTTTAGTAATACTTAGTTAGGTGAATAAAAGTGGAAAAGGAAAGTCGATCCCTTTAGATGTTTTCCTTGGCCACTAAGTAGAAATATTTATCTATGATACATCTAGGATTGACAACCCTTACTATTTAAACACTTGTATGCCTTGAATTTTAATTAGATTGGAAAATTATAATTGAGGAACCTTTTTACGATTAAAAGGTTTCTTCAATTCCCCAATCCAAAAGCCTTAGCAATCAATTCATGTTCTTCGTTATTCAAATTCACAAAGATCCAAACACTACCCTTCGTACACACGTCAAACAAGAAAGAACACAAATCTGCCGGAAAACCATCGCCATTCAGAACCCAGATCCGTCGCAGAAAGGAGGGAGAAGCCTTCGTTGCTCGCGCACACGCCCTGGCAGCGGCCGCAACATCTTGCTGCGCCCGCGGCAAGCACACTGCTTCCCGCGTCCGTCGCTGCTACTTCTGTGTCTTGTCTTTGCTGAATTTTATCAAGGGTTAGCCGTCGCTATAACAGTCTTTTGTTGCCTTTGCCTTAGTTTTTATTTATTTGTTTTCGTTTCTTTCGCAATAGTTCGAAACCTTTGATTGTAAACATCGGGAATAGCAACGTATCAAGTGGTACCAGAGCCGTAGGTTTCACAAGTTCTTGTCTTTTTCTTGATGTTCCTAATCATTTGATTCAATGGTTTGCACTATCTGGGGCGATTGGGATGATGATCCCGATCCATTGCATGAGTTCTTTGCTTTGGAACGGGCTGCACAACAACGACTGCCGCCGAGAGTTGCAGAGACGAGCTTTGCAACAACAACAAGCCGTAGAGCGATAATGAGAGGCTCAAAGGTGCCGCATTTGGCTTCAACAACAAGTGGAGATCGAAGACGAGAGGTGTCGACAACGCCGTCAGATTTGGCTTCTCCAACAAAGAGAGGCTGAGGAAGAACAACAACGAGAGGCTGAGGATAAACGCCGAGAGAGGGAGGCTTGGATGGCGGACGTCCTTGCTCGCTACCGTCAAGCCTTTCCTCCACCTCCCACACCGTCTTCTGAGTTTGTTATTGCTCCCGTCAACGAAAGTTCGTGGACTTTGAGACCAACGACGCAGCCCAGGTTGAGAACGAAGTCGTTACCTAGAAGATAGTTCAGCGCGACGATTTTATTTTGCAGATTCTTGTTGACTCCGACCTCGGCATTGAGTTAACTTAGTCTTGTTGCGAAGCTGACTCGACGAGCTTTCCAACGGTTGGTCACACGCTGAAAGATTCCCCAGGGAAGGCATCCGAATCTATTTTGCAAGCTGGCTGTAATTTTCTGCAGGATGTTTTGGTCGCTTCTGACGACAACGATGAGGACGTTGGGGACACTTCTCTTGAGTTAGCTATTGTACCTCTTGAGAATGTTCCTAATGTTGAGAATTCTAAAGTTCATAGGGTTATTGAGCCTATTGATATTGTTCCCTTTGATTGCTCAATAATCGCTATGACAGGTGTTGTATTTGAGGTTTCTATGCCTCGAATTCTGCTGGCGCCATCTCAAGTTGATGCTCAGGGAATTTATGATTGCTGCTCCTTCCCCGCTGCTCTTCAATGACTCGATTTGAGGACGAATCGAAGCTAAGAGGGGGAGAATGATGCGGATCAAGATGGCCTTCTGTGGGTCAAACAATGATCTTGATCCAGGCGAGCTCTCAAGACCGATTCGAGGGCTATTGATGGCAAAGAGTGTCGTCCTCAAGAGGAAGAAGAAGGCGCCACCATGGATTGAAGAATAGATATTTTATTTATTTAATTATTATTATTATTATTATTATTATTATTATTATTATTATTAGTTTTTAGGTTCTTTCCATATTTAGTAACTCCTCTGTTAGTTGGAGCTATCTATGGAATGTCTTATTTTTAGTAATACTTAGTTAGGTGAATAAAAGTAGAAAAGGAAAGTCGATCCCTTTAGATGTTTTCCTTGGCCACTAAGTAGAAATATTTATCTAGGATTTATCTAGGAGTTTATTTATTATTATTTTAGGAAGTCAAATTCTATCCTTTGCAAGGAAGGATTAACAACCCTTTACTATTTAAACACTTGTATGCTTTGAATTTTAATTAGATTGGAAAATTATAATTGAGGAACCTTTTTAGGATTAAAAGGTTTCTTCAATTCCCCAATCCAAAAGCCTTAGCAATCAATTCATGTTCTTCGTTATTCAAATTCACAAAGATCCAAACACTACCCTTCGTACACACGTCAAACAAGGAAGAACACAAATCTGCCGAAAAACTGTCGCCATTCAGAACCCAGATCGTTGCAGAAAAGAGGGAGAAGCCTTTGCTGCTCGCGCACACGCCCGGGCAGCGGCAGCAACATCTTGATGCGCCAGCGGCATCTTGCTGCGCCCGTGGCATCTTGCTGCGCCCGCGGCATCTTGTTGCGCCCGCGACAAGCACCCTGCTTCCCGCGTCCGTCGCTGCTGTTTGGGATTTCCGTCGCTGCTACTTTTGGGTCTTGTCTTTGCTGAATTTTATCAAGGGTTAGCCGTCGCTATAACAGTCCTTTGTTGCCTTTGCCTTAGTTTTTATTTGTTTGTTTTCGTTTCTTTCGCAATAGTTCGAAACCTTTGATTGTAAATATCGAGAATAGCAAGGATAATTGCAAGATCGGGCAAATATACAGCGTGTTCTTGATTCTGAGCCCACAGGCGAAGGATCGGGGATTCCTAACGTATCAGTTCTTACCCATCAAACACATTCATCACTACCTTCATCCATCAAATTCAATCTTTTCCACACCATTCCTATATCTACCACCAAAGAAAGCCTTTGAAACCAAGTTTGGAGGAGTTGTTGACGTTGATTCTTCAACGTCGTGCTCGGATTCGTGTTCTGTAGAGACCGACGCCTGCCGCCCCATACACGGCGCCCGCCGCCACCTGCAGAGAGGTCGTTTTTGTGAGGTTGTCTTGCGATTTTCTTGTTCCTCGTCAATCATGACTGGATATGGTAAGACAGATGTGCCGACCTACTTCGATGACACTGAGGTGAAGTGTTGGAATGAGCTTGGGAAGCCTGTTTACATGTCGACTAAGTTCCTTGATGAGGATGGATTGAAGAGGTTGGATTTTCTTGATTCGGTGATGACTTTGATGGCACGTGGAGGGCTGCGTGATTTTGTTTGGAGAAAGGTTCCGACTCACCCCTTCTTGGTCAAGGAATTCCTTACTACATTGGAGGTAATTTTATTTAAGGATGTTCATTCCAAATCGAGGGGAAGAAATTGCTATGCGTCGTATGCTTTGATTGGTGCTTCTTTTGGTATTTTGAAGAGGTGCTCTAGGAAGTGGGAGCAGGCCCTGCTCACTCTCGACTCTGCAGAAAATTGGAGGAAGCTGTCAGGGAGGCCTGAGGCTTGGGGTAACTATCGACCTGATGATATGATTACACACCATGCTCTCCATCTTTGTCTGCGGATTCTGGGTACTACTTTCTATGGCGCTGAGGATACCATTGTTGTCAGTCCTGGCATGGTCGATTTCATGTATTGCTTGACTCCTGAGTCTACTATAGTGCCAGATTGGGTGCTTATGTTTTCGAGGGTGTGTGACATGGCCCGTACTCATCACCGTGGGAATCTTCCTACGGTCATTTCTTTTGGCGGCATGATCACACTCTTGGCAATCTATCATGGCATCAATTTAGATTCCCTGCAGCCTGTGAGTACTTCATATACTTGGGACATTGATTCACTTGTGTCTGCTTGGATGGTTGAGAGGTTGTAGTTTTCGTATGCTATTGAGAGATTTCACTGGATTTCTGAGCCTAAGCAGACTCATCATCAGTATCTGCCTACTATTTTACTTGTGGGTCCCACTTTAGGCAATTTCTGCCGAGGCCATGTTCCTATTGACACTGATTTATGGAAATCTGATGATCCTATGACCCTTGCAAGCGACAAAGAGGAGATGTAGATTGAGATGACACCACCTGTGGTTCATGACACCTTACGCATAGCCTGCCTGGAGAAGAGTTTGACAGATTTTGAGATGCGACAGGCGACTGAGCTAGACGAATTAGCTAATTCTCATGAGAGCCTGGCTAGGAAGATTGATCAGCTCCATCACATTTGTTTGAGTCTGCTAGATAAGTCTGGTTCCCAGACCCCACCTTCACAGTAATTGGTTAGTTTATTTGCTTCCTTCAACCCTTTATTTTCTTCTTCATTGTTCCTTTTTGTATATGTTTATGCATTGAGGACAATGCAACATTTAAGTGTGGGGGGGGGGGGGGGAGAAGTGAAGTAAATTAGTTAGATTAGTTCATGTTTATTTTTTGTTTCATATTTAGATTTCTAGTAGTTGATTTTATTTTGTTTTCGATATTCTTGTAATTCATGCATCATGTTTATTTTATTTGTTATATAAAATGTCAAAAATGAAAAAAAAAATGAAAAATGTCAAAAAATCCAAAAATAAGAAGAGTCTCATGCATTGCATATTTGTGTTATCAAAAGATACCCATCTAATTTGAGTTTGTCCTATTGACTTTATGCTGACATGTTCTTATAAATCCCATGGAATTCTGGAATGATTTGATCTTGTCTCTAAAATTAGTTTTATGTGAAGTATGGTTAGGCATAGGTAATTGAGCATGTATGATTTAAGTTTGTGAGCATGCTTGATATTCATCAAAAATTTGTCCTTGTGAGATATTTTTGGCCTTATAAGGGATACATCTATATTCCTTTTGCTTTTCTTGTGTGATTTACTCTTCCTATGCATTTATCTTTGAGTATTGACATGGTTATCTATTTTCAAGACCGATTATATACATAATCATTGCTTGATAAGTTCAAATGATAGAGGCAACTTTTTAGCCACATTTTATCCATGTCTACCTTATGTTATATCTTGCTTTAAATTTGAGCCTTTAGCCTATTTTATTTGAAGCTCCACAAAATTGCATTATTCCTAGCCTATGATAAGCCTTACCCTTTTCCGGGGAAATTAAGATTTTGAGTAGGTTATGGATCTATTTTGGAGTGGTGGAGGAAAGAAGCTAAATTGTGAGTTTTATGGTTTATGGTTTTGAGAAGATGTAATGTTATGTGCTTTATTTTCCCTCATAGTTGTATTTCATGTATATGGCTCAAGAAAAAAAAATAAATGCCGAAAGAAAAAAAAGAAGAAAAAAAAGGCATTCGAGAAAAGAAAAAAAAAAAATAACAGCCAAGTGTGGTTATTTTTGCATATGAGGAGGATTTTGGATTTAGGTTGGTTGAAAGAAATATTGGTTGGGTGTTGTAGATGCATATTATGCATGATGATGAGATGATTATGAGATGAGTATGAGATGATGATTTGAGAGATGATTATGGAGTTCATTGATATATTTTGAGAGTTAGTGATTTATAGAGGATTTTGGGCTTTATTGATATATTTTAAGATATTGTGTTTATGAGAGCTTGATGTACTATTGAGTTGGTTTGTATTATGTTGGGAGTTTTGGGAATCTTAATTTCCCGGAAATTATAGTACTACATGACCAAAGTCCTCTTGATGTCCTTATTTTGGCTTTGATGTATCCGATGGAGATTTTGTGAAGATAAATGTCAATATTTGATTTGATCCTTGTATATGGAATTGAGGTGAGTGTATTCTTAAAGCCTAAACACATGATAGTGAGATATACACATTATCCTTGGTGAGGTTGGATTTTTGAGCATGCAAGCAGCTTGATCCCATATATACATGTTATGACGTTTTTATGCCTTGATTATATTTGCACTATTGATGATGTTGTTTTTTATGAGTAAAATTGTGAAAGGATCTCCTGTGGGATGCATAGATGATGTTTTTGTCTTATGGTTGCTTGAGGACAAGCAAGAATTAAGTGTGGGGGATTTGATAATGCATATTTCATATAGGCATTATAGGTATTTCTTATTGCATTTAGATAGGATTTTTTCATATGTTTTAGTCTACTTTCATATCTTGCTTGTGAAATATTCGAGTTCGGAATCTACGCTTTTTTTAGTGTTTATTCTGCAGTTTTATATTCCGACCTTGGATGGAATCTTGGAAGAGCTTAGGAGACATGTTTTGGAGCATGTGAGGGCTGAGGAAAAGGCTACGAAGGAGCAAGGAAGCACAACATTGAAGAGAAGAAGAAAGTCGTCACTGCGTAGGCAGCACCCGCCGTGCCTTAGGCGACGCCCGCCGTGATGCCGTGTTCAGCAATCCCGATTTGGATCCGAATATTCTATTTCCTATTATATTATTATTATTATTATATTTCTAGGGTTTCCCACGACTCTTTATAAGGTTAATTTCTGTTATTCCAGCCATGTGGGTGTGGTGGTGGTGTGTGCTGCATAGAGACAATGAACGCTTTGAGAGAGAAGAGAGGTTTTTGGCCTATGAGTTGCTAAACTCATAGTTTTGCTTGTGATTCGAAGACATGGTTAAATAGATTGTGATGATTTGATTCTATTTAGTTATTTATGAGTTTATTTATCATCTTGTGTTTATTGATTATATTTGTGTTCCTTTCTATAATTGATCACCATGTTAGGAATTGCATCTAGGCTATGAATTCGTTATTGTTTTCTCGATAACAAACAAAGGTATTGAAGTAGTGATATTTCCTTGTCTTTGTAGTGGATGATTTCGATTGATCTATATCATTAGATGTTGATTATGTCGATTAGGGTTGTTCTGATTGTTTATTAATTGCATTGAATTGATATGCCAATTGGTCTAAAAGCTTGAATGTTTAATTTTATTCTTTAGTGATATTGAATAAGGTGATTGTATCCCTGCCGATCCTTCAACTTTGGTCAAGTGGACACATGCTTATGAATATTTGATGAATCAATCCTAGGACCATGAATCTCAACCATTGTCAGAGAATTACAGGTGAAATGTTTCTTCTATCTTTATTATCAATCACTTTGCAATCATTAGTTTTATTCACTTTACTTTGTTATCAATTTGTCACAAGTCATTGCTTTTGTCATAAGAGTCATTGTTAGAGATATTGCATAGTAATCCGCTTCTCTCCGTGGGTTCGACTCCGGACATCATCGCTATACTAGTAGTTGTTTGGTTTATCAATTCATTGATTTGCTAATCTATTGGTTTTGAGCTTTGAGTTAGGATATTATTACTATTTGGTAAAGGGCGAAAGTGCCAACGATGTTCGCCCCGCACCACCCGTCCCTCGTATTTTTTGCGGGATGGGATTGAATTTTTTTTTTCAAAATCCCATCAGGATCGGGACGGGATCGGGATGGTGCGGGACGGGGTGGAATTTGCAGGATTTGTGCCTACCCCTACTAATCTATCCTAATATGCTTACACGGATCAACAGTTGAAAGGTGAGTCAAGAAAATCAGTTGCTAATTTTCTTAGGAGCAATTCATCCGAAGCAATTCGATTGTTAGTCATTCGACCTTCGTCCTAGCAGTCGAAGACAAAGAATAAATAGATGTCGAGCTCGTGTGGACTAAATAGAGAAGTCGCATTTGAGGCTTTCCGATCCCATCCCGATACGATCTGGTTCACGCATCAATAGGTATCTCTTATACACAATGATTAACTTATTGTTTATGCATGAAGATCCTTGTATTAAATGTTCATAATAATTTTGCATTTCTGTTTTAAGCATCTAAATTTCCTTTACTTTTTTCAAATGAGTTGCAACAATCCCCTTTTCCTTTTCTTTTATTCCCCCTTTCCCCAACTATCCCCTTACTTGATTTGAGAACTGAAAAAACAAAAATTGCCTCTTAAACTGACCAATATGGGTAAAGGCCAACCAACTACTTTTGCAAATTTTGGGTCGGTTGGTATACTTTTGCAATTTTTACAAGGGGACATTTTTGAAAAAGTTTCGCCGGGTTGGTATATTTGATGCATTACCCGCTTTTAATTTATAATCTTCCGCAAAAAATTACATCATTAAATTCATTTCTTGCAAATCACACCATTAAATTTTAGCATTTTGAAGCTACTATAAATTCGCTAATAAATTTTAGCATTTTGAAGTTACTATAAATTCGCTAAATCTTGAATGAAAACGTAGAAATCAACTGATTCAAAATTGATCTGAATTGACCCGAAATCAAGTCATACCCAATTTTTGTTTTTTTTTTTTTTGGGGGGGGGAGGGGGGATCAATTTTTTTAAAAGTATAAATATAATTAATATAAAAAAAAGAGAGAAGGAAGTAATAAATAATTTGTTAGCTTAATTGACACTAGGCAATTAGCGTTTTTTCCACTTTCCAATTGTAGCTGTGTTCGAACCCCTTAGTTCCCCTCCTCGTTAAAAATGTTATTTTGCCGAAAAGATATTGATAATATGAAAAGCATAATCAACTATTCATTAGTACAAAACGATACCTCTCACCTATATTCCTCTCCACTAAAGAAAAAACTCTAATCAATTCAAGTTATTCAATCGTTACAATCGACCTTCAACATTGAGGATTTTAAAAAATAATCTAAAAATATTTACTTATCTATTCTCTTTCTCGCAATAGATCAAATATATAACTTTGCATATTTGCGAATATCTCTTTTGTTAATAGATTTGGTGTATCATTTTTTCTCATTCAATTAGTAATAAAAAAGATCTCAACATATAAGTTGCGCACGATCTCAAAAGGCAATAAATTGGCTCTATGTGCGACCCAAATGACCCAATTAACGAGACTATACCCTTCGCAAATTGAGATCCTAGTACAGTAGTAATGACTAAACACGCGTAAATTGAGAAAAGCATGAGCCGACAACCAACACAATGGATGATTTTTTAGTTGGACAGCGATCTGGTCCGCTGTACAAATCAAAAGGGAAGGAGCGTTCTCCTACTGTCCAGTCATCATGTTCTCTAATTCAGTGCACATATTTGGAGCTCCAAATCACAGAGTCAGCCCCTGACTAAAAAAGAAAAGGAAAAGCAACGGACGAGTAAGACAACCCTAAGATCTTCTCTTGCACTGCTCGGATTTCGCAGCAAATGCCTCCGAATCACAATTCTCTATAAGAGCCTATGATCTTCTCTTACGCCCGTCTTCTTCTTCTTCATCTGAATCCCCACTCTCACGGAACCGTGGATTCTTCTCCTGCTCAAGAATAGTTGGAAGGAGACATATTCGTGACATCGCCCATGGATATATAGGAAGAAAACAAGTCTATTTGATGCAGAATTTTGAGCCCAGAGGATCTGACAGGAACTTACTGGTCTGGACTCGTGCTCTGAGCTTCTGTGTGATTCATGCTCACTTCTCTTTGACATTTCAGAAGTATGCCTGTCTTCATCCCTGTATCGCTTCCTTGGGTAGTCTGTCAACAACAAAGGATTTTACACATTATACAAAAGGGCAAGAGAGACAATTAAGCCATGCGCAACAGGGAAAACACGAAAAGACAAAACAAAGGCAATTAAAATTTATTCTCACATTAATCATTCTATTATCAAGAGAACAAAGTGCTGATACACCATTTAAGAAAAGCGAAATTTTTTATATTTCTGATTCTCCAAGGGAGAGAATGAAAATGACATTTGAAGAAGAAAAATGGCAGATTTTTTATGAATGTATGCAAGGGAAGGGAAAGCAAAATAGCACCTCTACCCTGCCGATTATGACCATGACCTGCTCCATGTCTACCATCTGCATGGAAAAGGAGGGTATATGAGCCTTGAAGCAAGAGCCTTTCCCAGTACTCAAAGCATCGAAAGTGCAAAAGAACGAAATCAGAGAACCAGATTAATTTCAAGTGTCATAGATTAATGTTTGTACTAACGACCATTGAAGATTGTTCACTAGTGGGAAGGTGGGGCCAGAGGAGTGGAAGACCAGATGTTATATTCCACATTTTGAACAAGAGCAAACACACACAATAATTGCTCCTGAGGTAAAAATTGGACATCTGGTAACAAATACTCCTGAGAGGTATATGAATCCTGATGTTCTGACCAATAACTAGCTTGCTAATTTGTATTTATTTGTTTAGGATCAAAATATATACAAACAGTACAACAAATTACATTGAGTTCAAACCGGAATGGCAAATACTTGCCTTGGGTCAATATGATAGATTTAGGCATTCAAGAACATTTTTCTATAACAGAATATTAAACAATTATATATGTAAGTTCAACAACCAAAAAAAAACATCCATTTGCTGAATAGCTATGACAAATATTTATAAAAAAAAAATTCCCATAACAACTCACAGTGAGATGGCATGGCTGGTGGAAAAGTGCCCAATGAACCAGAACCATAGTCTACAAGCTGCCTTTGTGCTTCAAGCTCTTTCTGAACCAGTTTTCCATAACCCCCTCTACGTATTGCTCATTAAGGAAAGAATTTACATGGTCATACTAATCATAGTCCATAACCACCAAAACATAGAAGGAAATTTGTCAAACAGCACTGCAAGCCACTCATGCTTGTTGACACAGAATGACTTCTTTATGTGACCGTTCAAAAGGTCCCTTTGGAGATTTAAACAAAATAGAACAGATATAAAAGTACAAAAGTAAACCATGAAGAAAAATAGCAGTGAGTACAACAAGCCATTAACATATTATCAGGCCTGCAACACAACACAAAGAACATGAATTTACTGTTGAATTTATTTCATAGTTCAAGAACAATGAGTAAATGATCATTGAGAAAGCACAATTTCCTACCAGATTAAGATTTAAAAAGAAAAAAGGGAGCACTGTTTCTTTTACCGGAAAGAAAGAGAGTGGCCTTCATAACCAATAATAACAAGCATCAAAGCAAAAAGATCAAACAATAGAGTTAAACAAAATGTTACAATTTAATTGGTCAAACATATAAACAAAATAATAACAAAACTAATAACACATAAGTACTTTCAAGGCAGTTTGATGTAAACATTCGAAGGATATCAGGATCATAGTCAGTTCTATATTCATCGCGTACCTGCAAAGAAAATCACATGTTTAAAGCTCCATAATAATGAATCATAAGACAAAAATGACAGCTGACCTGTCCACCACTTCGACCACGTCCCCACTGCCTGCCCTCTTGGAATCCCCAATCAAAGTCCGCACGAATAGGCCTATCATCAAGAATAGTACCACTTATATATTTCACAGCATCCTCAGTGTCTTCTCTTGAGTAGTATCTGCGGAGTTGCAGTTGAGAAAAAAGGTATATTTAATAATCCATTCCCAAGAAGTGAAGCAATTGTCGAACACATCAAAATACAATTAATTTCCTTCTATCCAATACAAGCAACCCCATTTAGGAAAATGATTTCATATTCTATGAGAGACACATCTGCTATACTAACCAAGAAGTTAGGGAATCAGTACTATTTTCTCAAATCACTTGAAAAAAATACAGTTACTAAGCTAATCTAGAAATGCTGGATTATAACTCTCAAAAGGTAAAAGAAATGGAAACTAGTAAATCTTGGATCTTACAGCACAAAACAGAAGCCGCATGGAGTTTTTGTGTTCTTATCTAAGCCCATGATTATCTTTTTTATTTCTCCAACCCGAGAAAAAAGCTCATAAACTTGCTCCTCAGTTGTATAGAAAGACATGTTGCCAATGTAAACTGTAGATGAGGTCTTAAGTGCATGCTCGAATTCCTCTTGTGTTCCGGGAAATCTTCTGTCCCTGTATGCTGATAACTTGTTTGGATCCTATGATATATAATAAAATGCAAAAAGTGGACAAAGAAGATTTAAAAAACTATAACAAGGTTTAACAAGTAGTTATACTCTAATGCAAAAGAATTGAACACGTAAGCATCCAAAATCATATTTCTTCACTTGGAAAGACCAGATATCAAACAAGGAAAAATGAAAAATCATGTTTCTTCACATGGAAAGACCAGATATCAAACAAGGAAAATTTGATTGTAAACACACAAAACGGGTGTGTTTGGCTCAATGTGTTAATTGTTTATAAGGAGGTGAAAAGGTACTTATTGTTGATAAACATGCTTATAACCAGCCAGGAAAACAGACAGTTTATAGAAGCATCATTGCATACTATCAATTTCTTCCTGTTCTCAATTTTCAGTATGAAAAAAGACAAGATTACAAAACTCTAACTGTATAGGCACTGATTTCAGTATACACAATGTGATGACATCTAACATCTCTCTTCCATATATTACATTCCTTATTCATTCTTCCTTCTTAGCATTTACACTAGAGTAATTTAGCTACATGGAATACATAATAGTATAAAACAATATATAAAAAAATTGTCAGTAAAAATGGTGTTCGATTCGTTTACCAACAGTTTTCTATTTTCAAAACTTTCTTTCCATTTAAATATTGTCAAACCAAGAACAATAAAAAAACAAGAAAGGTCCTTATTTGACTCGTCATCAACGTCAGTGAGAACACCACTATGATCAATATAGAGCAGTGATAGGGGTGTTTGCCAAATCCTCTGCAGGGCTGGTGAGCTGATAAACATTACAATTTTTAACTTTCCAATTTTCTGTACATGTCCTTAATTCACAAATATGAGAATTGGAAGTGTGATAAACTAATCAGTTACCACATAGAAGCAAGAGGTGGAGTGGCTAAATTAGAATTGTTGAGGCAAATGTCTCTAAGAAGACACATGATACAAATTGCTAAGGTCTAGTGTTCTCAGGATATTCTTTCCAATACAATACTTAAAAACAGATTAAAAAGTTACAAACAGAAGAAGCAGGCCTCCACAAATTTCCTTGTTTTAAATGGTTGTAACTTTTTTGCAATGAAATTGATAACTTGATTACTGAAAGAAAACAATTCAATCTCCATACTAGGAGAAAGGGAGAGAAAAAGGTACCTTGAACAAAGAAGCCATTGATATTAATGCTAACAGGATAAGTATCTCCAAAACTCCTCTCCTGCAAACAGATGTTTTCACAACGTCAGTTGGGATTTGAAGTTCTATCAAGTAGCAAACCGTTTTGAGAGCGTTACTAAGTAAAATATGCATTTATGATATAATACAACAACTCTTACTTGATTGCCCGTCACATGATTAAAAAATAGAAGGAATGGAGAGAAGGTAATTAAATCTTGTTTTGCCTTCAACTAAATTCTATACTGAACTTCAATACTGTCCTGAAAGGGTGAAGCAAATACCTACTGATTACCATCTAAAAAAGAAGGGTGCAGATGTTTGAATTCAACTTGTTAAAAAAATTCAGGGCTAGTTTACTATATAAATGATAACACCTACTGATTAGCAAAATTCTAGAAGTGGAAAAAGAATTACCAAATTTCAAATCAAGTTATAAACGCCATTTTGGACCCATTTATGACAGAACACTTCTAATAGGGGAAAAAACAGCAAAACTGCGGGGAGAGGGGACGACCAAAACCACCGGAGTTCAGCAATAATCAGAAGGCCCAATAATCCCGACTGATTGGCAAAAAAATATAGAGTTGGGATGTCGAATGAACTAAATTCAAATCATGTTAAATACTCCATAGGCGACCAATTTCAGCATTAGATTTAACACAACACTTCTAACAAAATCGCTGGGAGGGAGGACGATGAAAGCCAACAAAGTTAAACAGCAATAAGTCCAAAGCTAGATTCAATAAAAATAAGAAGAGAAAGAGGGGTGGAAAAACAGAAGCCCTAGGTATCGGCAATTTGTAAACTATCACAGGAATTCGAATAGGTTTATAGAAGAACAAAAACAGGAATTGAAACAATAACGAAGCCATAGATCTGGGAAATTTCAAAAGCGAGGTTTAGGCCGGGAAGACAAAAAAAAACACCAAGACCTGATACCTGCTAAGGGGGAACGGACCGCTAAAAATTGGTAGGACGGAACAGTAGACGACAAAGCACAGGGCAGACTCATAATGCAGAAGAAAAGCGAAGAGGAGAGATGAGAAAGACCCTTACCGGCGATCCGAAGGAAGGTGGCCGGCGGCGAAGTGTAGCTGGGAGCGCCGTCTCTTGTCGGGTTTACGCAGTTGAGGGAGGGGCAGTCTTTCCGGATGCCTTCGGAAAAGCCTAATTCGCTCTCTCTCTCTCTCTCCATTTTTTGCCATACATATATATACATTTATTGCAAAAATAGACCATTTTCAAGTGGGTTTGCAAAAATGTCCACTTTTTGGGAGAATTGCAAAAGTGGATTAGGGGTCTAGTTTTGCCCAAAAAAAAATGACCTCTTAGGTCGGTTGCAAGTTTAAGATGAGTAGGGAACACGGGAGGAGAGAAGAGAATTTGGTAAAAGGTAGATTTGGCGTCAAAATTAGGTGAAAGGATGAGTGATGTGATGATGGTTTGATTCCTTTTACCAATTGTATGGTATAAAAGGGGAGGAGAGGAAAAGTATAGCAGAAAGAGATGGAGAACGTTCCACCATAGAAGGCTTGTCGTTCCAGTTGCAGAGCATTTGTCGCCTTTAGTTGGTGCCCCTATCAGTGATCAAAATCCCCGTGTCACCTTGATTTTCCAGAAACCTTTCTTCTCAAATGTAATGGGTAAGTGTATTTGACGAAGTACTCCTCATCTATGACGAAAGTAACCGAACCTATCACTCGTAGGTTTACCGGGACTCGAAAGAACCTCATTTCCGATCAAGTGCAGTCGTTGATGAAGTTCCAGTTGGGCGTCATGTGTAGCTACCAGAAGGCCCAAATGGCAAGATTGGCGGCGAGGAAGGTTAAGCACCTTTTTTAGCTTCGGGGTATGGTATTGTGCGATCCCCTACCTTAGAAAGGTAAAACCCGAGGTCGGTTGTACAATGTCACATGTCACCTAATACAAAATACCGTGTCACCAAACCCATAGTTACGGATTTCGATGTACAGGTGACAAGAAGGTTTCTCGACCAAATAAATTTATAGTCAAGACCCCATTATAGGATAGTGGAGTCAGGCTCGTCCTCATGAGAGAAGTCAACAATTCTAGTTTAGTGTTTCAGGGTTCGGGAATAGCGAGAAAAGGTGGTTGCCGACAAAGATCAAGAGGGTCGATTTCCAGCGGTGAGGTCGACGTCGACTAAGACTTGGTCTACGTCGAGGGCTTTGAGAGGGGATGGTGGTCGATGTCTGGTAACTGTGCAGAGGAAATATAAAGGAAAACACAAAAGCAAACAAATAAAGGTGTAAACTTCCAAAGTTAGGGATCACCACAACAATAAACACATGTGTAGATGATGAATCACATAAAAGAGCATGTTTTTCATCAAAGAATCAACTTTCGCAAATCCCAACAATTTAGGCAAATAGACTCTCATAAATAAATCTAATTGTTTCTACCTTTTCTTAATTAGGATTAGTCGGCTTTCGCAGATAAATCATAATTACTATCCAAATTCGCAATCAATTCACTTTCGCTTCATAATTGCAAATATAGAATTCCCTCAACTCTCGCAAAGGATTAAGCATAGAGATAGATGATGATAAAGACACACGAATTCATGGATTCATCAACACACATATCTATCGTTAGGTTCACCCCAACCCTAGAAGATGGCAATTTAGAAACAAAGCATGATGAAAGCAAACAACTTTAATATTAAAACAAAACTTAAACTTACAACCATTCTCAATCTCTTCCTCCTCCTCCTCTTCTCTCGTCTCTCCTCTCTCCTCCTAACTTCTTGTGTCCGAAGACGGCTTTGCTTGAATTAATAAAATCATATGCCTAATGCCTTTATTTATAGTGAACCTAGTCCTTGCTCACCAAGGAAAACTAATAATAAAATAAATAGAAATTTATCTTATATCTAAACTAGGAAAATAAATCTTTTATCTAAATTTTATCCAAATATAAAATCCCTTAGGTAAATTGAAAAATACTCATAAGGAAATATCTATCTAAGGAGGAAAAGATGGATTAAAAACATGGCTATGCAATCCTCCATAGATTCAGACTTATCCACTCGGCTCTACAATTTTCTAGATTTTCAGTCGACGTCGAGTGAAAGTGGTCGACATAATATGGTCGATGTCGAGTGGTGCTTGTCGATGTCGACCTCTTTCCAGCTTTTTCAGCATTCAACTCTGTCTTGAAATGCACTTTACCGAGTCCTATTTCGTCCGATTGATGCATATGAATATGCGTTGGAAATCTCTTTTTGAGAACTACAACTCTCATGAAGGCATCAGATCTTGATTCAAAATGATGAATGTCCAAAAGTGGGGCTTTCTCCGGCTGCACCATCATGTGCTTTTCCTTAGCTTCTCCAATGTCTTCATGGTTTTTCTTTAAGCTCCAAAGTGTGTCCAAGCCTCTCCAAATCAGCTCTAAATACCTGAAAATCACAAAAAAGCCATATCTTGTAATATTAAGCATAAATACACAAATTTCACACTTTCCCAACATAAAATGACACAAAAAGACTCAAATAGGACTATAAACATGGTCCTAAATATGCCTAAAATGGAGCATATCAAACCACCTCATAATTAGACTTGCTTGTCCCCAAGCAATAACCAAGCTATGACCAAAACCTTTGACATATCTTCAAGTCTTCGTCTTTGTCAAAAGCAACATCAAATTTAGCAAATAAGAACAAGCATTGAAACATCGTCACATATATTTACGCAACCTTAGGCAAAACAATTGAAATCTAACCACTCAAAGGAAATAATGTGCTTTCACTCCCTCTCAAATGTGTTTAGGCTTGAAGTACATCTCTCAACTCAATCTTTTATAACATTAACCTACATAGAAATTGCAATTAATATCACCAATCAATTCACTGAGATGTCAAAACATGCATTAACCATCAAGAGGTATTGGCTCAATAGCCTTCAGAGAAGGACTCATTTGGGCGGATTGTAATGTGTCTTGGTAAGAAAATAAAGGTAGGAATCATTTAGGCTATGTGGTGCTAAAAATCCGGGAACCAAAGACTCCTAAATCTCCAACATCAAACAACTTAAATAACTCCATCATATATAAACACTTCCAAACACATTCAATATATAGCACAACTCTTCAAAGCCCAAAATATCCAATACATCTCGCATAAAATAGAAATAAGGATAAATTTAGCTCATGCACAAAGGATTATTGGGCTTGCCCCTAGATCACAAAGGGTTTTATAGTGATGTTGCCCTAGCCCTACTGTGATGGCAAACTTGCCCGGATCGCTCCTCTTTTGAGAGAACTCCATCTTGTTTCATTATCCGGCGATCTTGGCAATGGACCTCTTCTTGCTAAGGATGTCTTTGAGGAATCGCATATATACCGGCATCTCGCTAAGGGCCTCCGTGAGTGCGATGGTGATGTTCAATCCTTAAAATACCTTCACAAAGCGCCTAAACTTGCTGTCAGTCGGGTCTTTCAATGTCTTGGAGGGGAATGGGAGCGTCTTTGTTGGTTTTGAAACCAAAACAACTTTCAGAGGTGGAGTAGAGTGATCGACGTTGACTGGTGATCGGTCGACATCGATTGGCACAGTCGACTTCGGCAAGGGCACCTGGGTGCCCTCGACATCGACTAGGGGTGGCTACAGACTGCGCGATGTTGACTTGGGGGTGGTCGACATTGACTGCCTTTCTAGTGTCGTCGTTCTCCTCTCCGATCTTAGGTTTTTGCAATCTTCCCCGCTCCTTGGGTTGATAGCAGTGATGTGACCGGATTGCCCCTTGGGATTTGCTTGTGTTTGCCAGGGGAGCGTTCTAGATGGCCTTAGGATTTGCACCGCTAGTTGACCCAATTGGGTCTCCACATTCTTCCTTTATATGTCTATCTCTCCAAATCAGGCGCTCAGCCTATGCAATTGAGTTTGGATGGCGTTGTTGGCTTGCTTTGTTTCAGCTTGATTCCTTCTCATCTCATCTAGAATAAGATGTAGATCATCCTTCATTGGTTCTCTCTCTGGGTGCCCTAGAGCTCGGTATGATGGGGGTCCCTGGTGTTGTATTGGGGTTGTGAATTGCCCCAATTTTGTTGATATCCTCCATGGTCGGGACCCCTCATAAACCTTACTTCTTGATGAGTCTCCCCGATTTGCACTTGCTCCGTGTAGGGGCAAGCGATTGTAATGTGCTTTTCGGACCCACATTCGGCGCAGGGTTGGCTGGCGAAGAGGAATTTGACTTGCTTTTGGAGCTTCTGCAGTTGATCCCTCATAAATTGATCTTTGACGTCAAAATTGAGCTCTTGGGATGACTCATACAAGAGTATGGATGGGGCAGACCTTGAGTCGGAGGCCGCATGAGTCTCATACGTATTGTCAAATTCCACCAACATCTCTATGGTATCCCACGCATGTTGTTGTGTAAGATCTAGATATCCTTAGAAGGTGTAGGTGTTGATCATCTCCTTTATTTCCATATCAAAAGCATTTTCAATGATCTCCTGAATAATCTATGGTGGTTGCCCATGAGTAGGGTAAGACCTGAGTAGCTCCTTGAACTGCTCCCACACATGCGCCGAATCTCATCAGGCTTTTGTTTGAAAGTCATGATCTTCTGTCGCATCATCGTTGTCTTAGATGGAGGAAAAAACTTATTGAGAAATGTGTCCTCGACCTCGTTGTAATGGCCTAAATATAAATATTCGGGTTACGTTTCGAAGGTTGGATACCTTCATTCAGATCTTGCAATCCAGGTCCGGGTCGAGGTTTCAAAACCTCAAGTGAGAGTGTTAAAGTGGGTATTTCGAACCCCAAATAGAGCGTAGGGCCGTTGGGTACCCTTAATCTGTCCTAATAGTCTATATCGCGGAAATCGTTTTGTTCGTAAACCGGCAGAAAACATAAAAAGAGTACAACTTGCCACAGCAAGGCCGGGTCCAAACCAAAACCACGAAAGACGTTAAACATGTGAAATACTCATAAGCCAAATATAAGTGAGGTTGATTTGATCGCCCAAGCAAGACCCCATCAAGGAAGCATGGAGCATACATGATCTGCAAACAAACCTAAAAACATAGGTGCAGGGCATGCGATCAGACCGAGGCCCTATGTGCACTCTATTCCCACATGCAGACATATATATATGCTATACCTAATAAAGATGCTTCTAATGCAGTACAGAATAGTTAAACGCCCAAAACATGCTGACAGTTTATATATACGCAGAAAACGGTAAAAGGCCTCAAAGAATGCCCAATGGCATATCCCTCTTCTACCTCCACCCCCTTCCCGTTAGGGTGGAGCCTGGCCAGTACGGGCTATAGCATAGCAAGCGCCATCCGCAGATGGGATATGCGCACAACAATAGTCTCGTAATCATGCTCATATGGTGAGAAGAGCCTACAAGCTCTACTCTAATCTGACTCGATGGAGGAACAAGCCCGATGGAACTGGGTCGTCCTATAACCATAGCAACGACTCTAGGACTCACGTAGATCACAAACGTTCTCTTCTCATACAAAATAAGTAAACATATGCTCATTCAATGTGCAACCTAAGCATGATACTACATAGCATGCTTCAATTCTTATGCAACACCTAGTATGTCATAGAACTACAAGCGGGAGGGTATGTCTGATCAGTCTGAGTAAGTCCATAAAGAAACTTACCTAATAAGCCAAGCAACAAAACTATCGTAAGCAAAGTCCACACAAGCAACCAATCCACTCAAGCTATCCAAGCACAATCACCTATGATAATAGTACAAAAGCGATAAGGAATATAACTACTAGACATGCACACACTCAAGGACCAAGTCGTAAAACCATTTCCAAAACCAATCCATCGTTCAACCATGTAAATCATTCTCAAATCGTTCTCAAAGCGGAAACCTCAAAAGCCAACTCATCCAACTAACCCAATCCTATAATACTCAAGTTCATTTCCAAGTCCAATTGTTCATCATTCAATCAAGTTCAAGAATCCCGACATTTGAAACCAAGTTATCAAATCATTTTCCAAGCATTTATATCAACATTTCAAATTTCGTCAAAATCCCCTTTTTATATTAAAATAATCATTTTTATTCCAAAATCCCATTATTAAATTAATATTCCAAAATTCCATTTTCTGAAATAATCTCAAACTCAGATTCGGTTAAAAAGGATCGGAATAAAAAACCAACATCGTAAGCCAAGGGGGTCAAAGGGTGGCTCGGCCAATGCACTGGGGGGATTTCGCGGCGGCGAGAGGGTTTGTCGCGACCGCATAAATCTCCTCAGATTTCCTCCACAAGAAAGAACTCACTGGCCGCGGCACATGGGTTTCATTGCGGCGAAAGCCGCATTCGCGGCCGCGGCCTTCTTCCTCCTTTGGTCTTGTTCTAACTTACCGCGGTAACCATGGTTTCGCCGTGGCGAGATTTGAACCTGGATGCTAATTTTTGTATCAAATCTTACTCGTTTTGCTCCGATTCAAAACCATTTTAACTCAAACTTGTTTCAAAATATTTCTAATATAAAACCGACTTAAAACAACCACGTAAGACACAAACGTGGACTAGATGGGAGAGCGGAAGAGGGATTACCTAGCCTCTTGGAGGTTTTCTTAATAAATGTGAAAGAGGTGAGTCCTTGGGCTCCGATCCAATGAGATCTTGCTACGACAAGGCCTAGGAGTGATAGATCTTGTTTAAAAGTGGATCTTTACATAGATCTAAACTCAAAACGAGAGGATGGAAGGAGGAGAGTTTACCTTGCTCAAAAACATAGGAAAGGGAGAAGAAATGAGCTCAAATCCACTTCACCAAGCATTAGATCTAGTGTTTCTTGACCTTGGAAGGTAGAGGAAGGAGTGAGGATCAAGGGATAATAAACGGGGAAGAGAAAGGAGTTAAGATGAGAGAGAACGAGTCGATTTACCGAGACGACGACACATAACTGGGCACGGTCACGACAACGAAAGTGAGGCTCGCGACCGCGAGGAAGAACACAGGCTTCTGGGCTCCTGTGTCGTGGCGGCGATCAGGATCTCGTGGGTGGGATGAAGAACTCCCGGGCACGACCAGGGCGCTCGCGGCGGCAAACATGGTGCAGAAGGTGTTTTCGTGTGGAAAACGCCTCCCGATTCCGATAATTAGGTTGTTTGTTTGAGAGGAGGTCTTTTAAGATGTGTTTCTGGGGATTTTTGTGGGAGAAAAACAAAATATGGAGAATGGACTGAAGGGAGGAAAGTTGGGAACTTTGGCTAGGGAACCAAAACAAAGCATCCAAAGCCATAGCCAGAACAAAGCATCACAATCCTAGCGAACCAAAACAAAGCATCCAAAGCCATCACGCATGTCAAGAGAATCCATCTCCAGCCATATCACATCATCATGGAATCTGCACAGAGTAATCGCTCATAAGCACGCAATCATAGAGATAACCACCATCCCAAAATAAAAGACTACTATAGACTCACCACTCACTCACGAGGTCAAAGATAGGTCAACACTTGGCTCAACATAGGAAGCTAAGAGCTCATCTATGACACTCCCATAACTCGCTCGTAGGCTATCCTTCGTATCCCATGTTGCCTCCTCGGGACTCCACCTAGCCCACTCACTAGTACAAAATAGACGTCTTTCAGGGGTTTTTTTTTACAAAGATAACGAGAGTTTTTGAACTCCTTTTATTTCGCTCGCTGATAAATATCTCTCAGGAGTTTTATAATAACTCCCGAGAAATAATTCTCGGTCAGGAGTTTTTATTAAAACTCCTGAGAAATAGTTGAATCGGGTAGGACGTTTGTACTTTTAACTCTCTCGGGAGTTTTTAAAAAAACTCCTGAGAAATGTTATTCTTTTTATAAAAAAAATGTGGGTTTTCTACCCGGTTCGATATTGATCGAATCGAGTAGAAAGCCCCCACAATTTTTTTAGACTGTCTTAACAATGGAAGCCAAGGAACATACCCTCTTGTTTGAACTAGATTCATCTCAAACATTTCTAGAACAATCAAACTCTAAAACAATCAACGAATATGAGATCTCTCCAATAGAACCAAATAATGAAGTCAGGGGCTAAGTATTAAGTCATACAACAAAGCTGAGTCACAGGCTAAGTATTAAGTCATACAGCAAATTTGTACACATTCAATGTTGCATGAGCTATCAAGCGTACATTCATGTGTTCTTCAAAGCAGCAAAGGTATGTTGTCTGATAGACAGATACCTGCATTGACAGTGGCTTAAGCTAAAACCTCAATTTGCAAACTGCATACAGAAATAATAGAATAACTCAAATTACATAACGCAAAGTTATAAGCAGTTCTCTTATAAAGGACTAAAAAATTGCATTCCTTATTAGACATTTATTTTATCAAGTATTGATTAATAGCTAGCTACTTTAACCTATCAAGTATCTTTAAGAAATAATAGAACAACTATCAAGTATCTTGAAGAAACAATAGAATGAGAAAAAACATTACCTTAAGCTTGCTATCTCTTGCTCCTTTTTGGCAAATGTTGCAATAAATGCAGCTTATTTCTTCTTTGTCTTTTCCAACTAGTTAATGACAATATAATAACTAATAAGATCTGGGAAATTATGATATAAAAACCACATGCATGTGAATAAAAGAATAAAACATAAATCTAGACAACCTCTAAAGTAATTAACACAAGAAAATTTTTGCATGGATGCCAATGTAATTAAGTGGTGGATGCCCTCTAAAGATCCAAAATAGATGATTAACTAGGAGATGTAATATATATATATATGTATATAATATATATAAGATAGATGGCATAATGATTAATGAGTTAGCCAAGCGTCAAATATTTCACGCTTTTCTTATGCATATGATGAAGGACCATCCAAGACACCGCCGAACACGCTCTTTCATGTTCGTGAGCTATAATCGATTCTCGAGCGATTGAAGACTTACCTATGTTCTTCTCTTGCTGTTGCCCTCGGCGCCGACACCAGGAGCCTCGACGCCGAGACCTAAAGATGTTCTTCACTTACTGTTGGTATCGACGCCGAGACTTGGAGCCTAGTTTCACATATGGGCCGAATTCTCTAAGTGTTGGAACCCTAATTTTCATTGTTATTTTTAGTATCTCTTTTACTTACGTTATTTTAGGTAATTTTAGGGGTTAATTTTAATTATTCTTTTAATTATTTATTTTCATCTAAATTAGCCCTAGGGTTATATTAGAGGGCTGATCCCCTTGTTCATGAGACACGTACAATTCTATTGAAAGCTTTCTCTTTTGTGTGAAACACATTGAGTGCAAAGACAATCGATTCGAAGCGTTGCTCATCGATTGCACAATTGGTATTGATCTCAACTTGGTTTGCCTTGTGCCTGTCAATCTCGTGAAGCTTGGTAAGTCCTGGTATCCACGAGCCCCCTCCTTGTGCCTCCAAGTTGTCCACTTGGTTGTGTAAGGTTGTAGAGGTGGGTTATATAGTCATTGGTGTTGGTTCCTACCCTCTACGGAGGCCTGGGGTCTTCATCTTGTTCTATATAGATCGACTCACCCAATCTATCGGTCTTTACATTGTTATTATCGAGTCTTTCTTTCAATTTCAATCGTGTCTTGTTGTTCTTTATTGAGTCTTGCTGCGTTCTTGAGTCTTTCTTGAGTTCTTGATTAAATCTTGATCGAGTTCTTGAGTTCTTGCTTGTTTCTTGTTCAATTCGTGAATTAGAGTCATGATTGTCGAAGATCGAGCCATCCTACGGCTAACCCCATATCAAAACCCCTAAAATTACCTAAAATAACTTAAGTAAAAGAGATACTAAAAATAACAATGAAAATTAGGGTTCCAACACTTAGAGAATTCAGCCCATATGTGAAACTAGGCTCCAGGTCTCGGCGTCGATACCAACAGTAAGTGAAGAACATCTTCAGGTCTCGACGTCAAGGCTCCTGGTGTCGGTGCCGGGGGCAACAACAAGAGAAGAACATAGGTAAGTCTTCAATCGCTCGAGAATCGATTATAGCTCACGAACATAAAAGAGCGTGTTCGGCGGTGTCTTGGATGGTCCTGCATCAGTGATACGGGGTTAGCCGTAGGATGGCCTGATCTTCGACAATCAAGACTCTAATTCACGAATTGAACAAGAAACAAGCAAGAACTCGATCAAGATTTAATCAAGAACTCAAGAAAGACTCAAGAACGCAGCAAGACTCAATAAAGAACAACAAGACACGATTGAAATTAAAAGAAAGACACGACAATAACAATGTAAAGACCGATAGATTGGGTGAGTCGATCTATATAGAACAAGATGAAGAGCCCAGGCCTTTGTAGAGGGTAGGAACCAACACCAATGACTATATAACCCGCCTCTACAACCCTACACAACCAAGCGGACAACTTGGAGGCACAAGGAGGGGGCTGGTGGATACCAGGGATTACCAAACCTTGCGAGATTGATAGACTCAAGGCAAACCAAGCTGAGATCAATACCAACTGTGCAATCGATGAGCAATGCTTCGAATCGATTGTTTTTGCACTCAATGTGTTTCACACAAAAGAGAAAGCTTTGTATTCAAAAGAGACGTGTCTTTCAACAAGGGGATCAACCCTCTAATATAACCCTAGGGCTGATTTAGATGAAAATAAATAATTAAAAGAATAATTAAAACTAACCCCTAAAATAACCTAAAATAACTTAAGTAAAAGGGATACTAAAAATAACAATGAAAATTAGGGTTCCAACACTTAGAGAATTCGGCCCATATGTGAAACTAGGCTCCAGGTCTCGGCGTCGATACCAACAGTAAGTAAAGAACATCTTCAGGTCTCGGTGTCGAGGCTCCTGGTGTCGGCGCCGAGGGCAACAGTAGGAGAAGAACATAGGTAAGTCTTCAATCACTCGAGAATCGATTATAGCTCACGAACATGAAAGAGCGTGTTCGGCGGTGTCTTGGATGGTCCTGCATCAGTCTCCCTTTCTTGAAAAGGATTCGTCCACGAATCCAAGGTCGCATAATGATACGGGGTTAGCCGTAGGATGGCCCGATCTTCGACAATCAAATAAGAAACTCAAGAACGAAAGCAAGAAGACTCAAGATTCAAGACTGACACAGCAAGAACAAAAAGGAACTAACAAGAATCGACCAAGAACATGCAAGACTCGACAAGATCTTCAAGAACAAGAATGAACTCGAGATCGACTATAAGAAACAAAGACTCGATTAAAGAAAAGCAATAAAGACCGATAGATTGGGTGATTCGAACTACAATAAAACTAGATAAAGACCCCAAGGCTCCGTAGAGGGTAGGAACCAAATACCAACGACTACAAAGCCCGCCTCTACAACCTTACACAACCAAGCGGACAACTTGGAAGCACAAGGAGGGGACTTGTGAATACCAGGATCACCAAGCTCTCGCGAGGTTGATGAGCACAAGGCAAACCAAGCTGAGATCAAACCAATTTGCAATCGATGAGCTCCGCTACGAATCGATCGACTTTCACTCGATGTGTTTCACACAAATCTGAGATTTCTGAATTATGGAAGACGTAAGTATTCTACATGGGATGTTCGGCTATATGTAACCCTAACAAGAGCTTATGGCCGAAAATAATAATAAAAAGAACAATTAAAAGAAATTAATAAAATACCCCTATAGTTTCCTAAAATAACTTAAGTAAAGAAAGTTGCTAAAATAGGAATTAACATAATGTTCCAAGACTTAGAGAAATCGGCTATACACAAGGCTAAGGGGGTTCGGCCTCATGCATCCCAATGCACATGTAAGTCTTCAATGTAGGCTCCGGGAGCTGAACCGTGCTCGAGAACAATGCGTGACTCACAAACATGAATGAATCTCTCTGAAGCTTCTTAGCTCGAGCTCGAGTCATAGGTCCTTCTCCAAGTATGATTGGCGTGTCTGGAGTTGTAGAAGATGGTCCCGCATCAACCTCCCCTTCTTTGAAAGGATTCAACCACGAATCCAAGTCCTCGTCTACAACAAAGTAAGGGATGAGATCCAAGACGTTGAAGGTTGCGCTCACGCCATAGTCTCCAGAAAGCTCCAATTGGTAGGCATTCTCGCCCACTCGACGCAGCACCTTGAATGGGCCGTCACCTCGGGGTGCTAGCTTGCTCTTTCGTGCCTCTGGAAACCTCTCCTTCCTAAGGTGCACCCACACAAGATCCCCTAGCTGAAATGTCACCAAACGCCGCCCCTTATTTACTTTGTCGGTGTTGTATTCAGCCTTTTGCACAAGCTTCTGACGCATCCGTTCGTGCAGCTCCTTAAGGAACTCGACATGCTTACCTGCTTCAAATGATTCTTCTCTCTCATAGGATATGGAGTAAGATCAAAAGGGGTTAGTGGATTAACACCATAGACACATTCAAATGGAGTGATTTTTGTTGAGGAATGCATAGTCCTATTATAAGCAAACTCCACATGAGGTAAGGCTTCTTCCCAAAGCTTCAAATTTTTCTTTCCTATTCATGAGGGTTGAGATTCTTTTGTGGGATAGTCTAGAGAGTGGTAGGAGAATTAGGAGTCGTAGGTTTCGATCGATGTTGATGTAGGATAGTCATGGGAAGAAGACATTGAATTAGGCAAGATCGAGTGAGTTTCAAGGACTGATAGGAGATGGTGGTTAGGGATCTTCAGACGAGCCTTTTAGGTAGGCCTTAGATGAGGCATAGGATGAGAATGACAAGATTTGTGGGGATGAGGTTGTAGTATAGGTGGCCAATTTTTGAAAAAGGTTAGGGTGAACTGTTAGGCATGAATGAGAAAGGTATGAAAGGACTAGACATGACGATTCTGGTAGGGAAGATACGATTATAGATAGGTTGCTTGGTAATGAGAAAAAGCGGTGTTGTTAAGGAATGAATTGCGAATGACGTTAATGTTGGGAGACTGGGATTGCTTGAGGAGTTGTAGACCTTGGGGCTTAGGTTATTCATCCTGTAAGCAAGAATGACTTTGGTAAAGGATGGATTATACATCGTTAAGGATTGAGCGACTAGGACTGCTTGGAAACTTGTCGATCTTGGAATTCAAGTTGTTTATATGATAAGGGACGGAGTGTGAGATCTGCACTTAGGTATTGCTCGAGAAATATTGAGGTTGCTTCCTAGTGTTATAATTGGAGAAATTCTAGAGGCGTGATTGGAAGATTTTAGCTTAGGGAAGAATTGAAATTGGTATGTGTGGAATTGATTCGAATCTTGAGGTGATTAGGAAATAAACGATAAGTCTTGAAGAAATGCCTTAAGCTAAGTAGGGACATCGTTAGTAGTACTTATGAGAGTGATTGCTTGGGTGTATAGGTAGAAAGAATGTGAATGAAAAATATAAGAACTAGTTCAGGTGAAGGATATGATGCTACTAATGGTCGTAGGAATTCGGAACTTCAAATAATTTATGATGCCTTGAGTGAATTCGAATAAGAATGGTATAGAATTTCTATTAGAAAGAGGGTTGGTGGTTAAATTCATTAAGAGATAAGATGTCGTTGTTGAGGATTGTAGTCTAAGGCGAGTAAGAAGTATGTGGCAATAAGGAGCTAGTATAAGATGGCTTGAGAGCTTGTGATTTGTTAAGGCTATAATGAGATTTCGAATGGTGAATTAGTATTGTGAGTAAGTGGAAATGTTATGACCTTATGGGAATGTAGAAATACGATTCGGTTGGAGATAATCTAGTGAGTTAGATGGATAAGACATGTATTGACCACTTAGGTATTGGTGCGGTTGAGGACGTTGGATGGGTCAGGTTGTGGGTTTAGCACTAGTTGGCTCTCTGGCTTAGAATCTGGTGAATGCAGACGATTGAGTATTACTAGGACTTTCCGATATAGTCGAGTAAGGTACTTGTGTTGTTTGAGATGCGTAAGTAGCTTAAGAGATGAAACTATGCTTTGACATATTGAGGATAATGCTCTTGCATGAGGTTAGGAATAAGAGTCGATTCTTTAGAGGTGGATTAACAGTGAGTGTGCTTATTGGTATGAGAAGTAAGATCAGAATATGGAAGCAATTTGGGAGTTCTCTCGTAGAGATATTGATCGGATGGATTCTGAAGGACATAGTTAGAATGAATGAATTCAGAAGGAAACACCTAGATTGCTCGCGCGCTTGATAGAGGTTTTGACGAGAGTTGGAGTATTATGCTCGACTTATGATTTCTGGGAGAGTTATGAGTTCCGACACATGAGCTTTGAGTTGTTAGGTAGGGAGTTGGATTTGAGAGCTTGAGATCATGAGTGAATTGATTCTTAGAGGACTCGTTGACCTGAGCTTTGAGGTACATATTGGATGAAATTGGAATAGTCTTGACCTTTATACTTGTGTGAAAGGAATTGAAGAGGACACCCATGAGATTTGGTTATAAGAGAAATGAGATGCGGTTGTACTTGAGGGTTTAAACATGATTTGAGTTGGTGAACCTAGCTTAGGCTTGATCTTGGCTTCGGGGGTTGATGGTGATGTGTGAGTTGATGGTTGTGCTCTGTTCCGGTTGGTAATGACATACATATTTTCCTAATTTTATGATCTGTTGATAATAAGATTTGATATGTTGCCAATATGATAAAATGAAATTCTCGTTATGAATAATTCTGCTATACTGAAAATTTGATATGATGATATTTGGTATGATGAACCTCGTTATGTAGATATGTGATATTCTGATGTGTTAATGTTTGACATATGATGATATCGTTAGCTTTGAGATGACGTTGGACCTTGTATTGGTGAATCTTGATAGAGTGACGTTGGTTATATTGATGTGTTGTTTGTGCTATGATTGATATGACAAAACTAAGTCTAAGAAATGAATCTAGGAAGTGGAATACGGGATTAGCCCTTAGAGGTGGATGTTGCCACCTCTTGAGTCCTTGAAACTTGATTGACTGACATAGGGAGAAAAGATTTGAATTTTGAAAGGCTTCGTTGGTTTTTGAAAATGATTTTAGTCTCGGGGACGAGACTTGTTTTAGAGGTGGATGATGTAAAGACCGGGATTTTTAAATAGTACTTTTATAAATATGAATTTTATTTTGATTTAAAATTTATTAATTTCTAAGACTCCGAAAAATTTTGAATAATTTCCGTCCTCGAGCAAGTGATTTGATTTTATTCCTTCAAGACAAATTTCGGCATAAATTTGTTATTTAAATTAGAAAACGAATTCATTATGCTCTATTATACTGAGACTTGAGAATATTTGTCGGACTTCACTATTCCGAATTTGAAAATTTAATTTGAATTGAGTCGGGTTAAGGTCAAAAAGCAGGTTTCGGGATTTGTTTTCGGGTATTTATTTTGACTTTTATACACACTATTACACTCAATCTCTTTTCCCACTCCCTCATCCGGCCTCCCCCTACCTTACCTACTCCCTCATCTCTCTCCTATTTCTACTGTCAAGCCATCCTCTCCTCACATTTCATTTCACCAGTCACCATCATCCCTCCACTTTTCATACTTCTACCCTCTTTAATCAACTACCCTGTCACCACCCTCATAGGTTCACAAAATCACAGACCCGGACTCATTTTTTTAACCAAGCCCCTAGTCGTAGCCCTTGGTTCGATTCAAGCAGTGACCACGACTCGTCCTCCTAGCCTCGATCCAACGAACCCTTCGAAGCCGCCAGTAGCAACCCTGAACGCCTCGCCCATCGCCGACCAACCTCCGCCCATTCGAAAACGTCGATCCAGTGATCCTACCGAGCCTCCAACAAGCCCCGACGCACCTCCGGCGAGCCGTAGCGTTCGATCCCCTGGGTGAGATCTTCCCCAACCTTCGACTCTTATCTGTACTTCCTTGTTTCTTGTACTACAATTTGATTCCTTGAACTTGCTAGAATCCATCCTTGTCCCCCGTGTCTTGTTCGAGCGCCGGTGAGAGAGCGTGAGCGAGCGGGAGTGAGCATGAGAGCGAGAACGCGAGCGGGTTAGACTAGGTCAAGGGCAGGGGTGGCGAGACCGAGCGGGGGTGAGAGCAAAAGAGGGGGAATGGTGGGCTAGGACGGCCGAGAGCCGGTTGGCGGGAGCGAGCTCGGGCGAAAGGGAGCAATCGGGAGCAGACTGAGGAAGATGGTGAAGAGTGGGCCCCAATCCTTTATTATTATTTTTTTATTTTGTTTTAATTATTGGGTACGGTTTGGGGAAGGTGGTCCGGTTCGGTTTTCGTTTATTTTTGGTTCGGTTTGGTCTGGTTTCAGGATTTGTTTTAATTATGTAGTTAATTACTTATTTACTTACTTAATTATTATTTACTTATTTTATTATTATATATTTATCATTATTATTAGTTATTATTTCTGATTTGTTTTAAGGGTTTAATTACTTATTTTATGCATATTATTTACTTATTATTTAATTGATTATAAATTATATGTTTATTTGATGATGAAAATATTAGAAATGATTATTAGATGTTATTTTTATAATAATGTTAATATTGAGTTGATATATATGATAATTAAATTATTGAGATTCTACTTGAAAGTGTTAGTTATATGATTATGTTAAATATTTACTAAAATTTCTTTACATGTTTATATAATTTTTATTAGATTATTATTATGATCATTATTCTGATTTATTAATAAAGTAACTTTTTTTTTTGTAAATTATTTATATATTATAAGTTGTTTTAAAACTCAATAATAATGTTATATTTTCAATTCTCATCCATAACATAATATAATATATTATATTTATTAAATATATTTTATATCAAAGTATAGAAGTCTTACAAATCATTTTCCTCTTTAAAATTTAAGTCTTATAATATTATATTTTAAATCTCAATAATATATTATATCCCATGTATTTCAATATTAGACATTTAGATAAAATATAATAAATTTTAAGTTTTAAAACATAGTATACATTTCTATCTTAATTTACCAAAATCAGCTCAACAAAATAAAAAGGCCCAAAGCTTAGCCCATACCCGGATCCAAGCCCACCCAATCTCATTTTGTCACAAACCGAACCGGACCCATCCTCAACCTTCAACCCATAGCCAGCGCCCCTGTTCAAATCAGAAGAAAGCGAGGAAAAGAAGGTGAATTCCAAGCTTCGTCGGCGACCCTTTCCCATCCCGACTCAAAGTACCCAGCCTGATCGATACCCTATCCCGACCACCAGGGACCCTGAAACCAAACGCGAGCAAAGGAAAGGAGGGAAATGAGGCTCGCCGAGAGGGGGTTTCGTTCGAGCTTTGTTCAGCTTCTCCGGGGTGGTGCGAGCTCACTGAGGACGAAGGAGGGCTCCTGGGGCCTGGGACGAAGGGAAACTATCATAAAGGGTGCACCTTTAAGGTGTTGTGGTTCGGAAAAGTGTAGGTTCAAGAGCTTACCGACCCCGTGGCTCGTGAAACAGGGGAAAGGAGAGAGGATGCAGGCTCGGCTGCTCCGGGGCTCTCGATGGCGGCCCTGGTTTGTCTTGGACGCCGGAGGGGAATAGCTCGGCTGGTGATTGCCTGATGGAAGGAGGAAGTGATGATGGCGAAGTTTGGCGCTCGGCTCGCTCTTTAGAATGGCGATAGGGTGCTCGGAGAACAAAGGATGAGGTGCTCGGGAAGATTGGAGGTTGCAGTGGTGGTTGCCGGTGCTATTGGCGACATTTGGAGATGGGAGGGGAACGGTCGAGTGGTGCTAGCGTTTGTGGATATGGAAGCCGAAACAGGGAGGTGGGGAAGGAAGAAGAGGAGTAAGGTGAGGGTGGTGGTTGGCGGCAACAAAAAGGGGGATATTGTGGGTTGGTGAATTGCAGAGGGGTTTGGGGTTTTTGAGAACAAAAGGAGGGAGGGGTGTGTGTATATTGTAGTGTTATGAAATCAGACAAGGAAGGGAGCTCTGGGCTTTTGAAAGTAACGAGAGAGGGGGACCAATTTGTTGCAGCTGGGCAATAGGAAAAGAAGAAGGGGAAGAAGTCAAAGAGAGGTGAGCTGGAATTTTGGGATAAAATGGGGAGGAGAAAGGGACAAAATAAGGGATGGAGAACATAGAGATAAGATTTTACCCCAATAGGAGGAGATGAGTTGGTATGGGATAAGAATGGGTGAAAGATGACGGGATTGTGGTATCGATTCGGAAATTTGAATTTCCGACGTTTGGTTTCCCGAATGTCGCTCTCTCTATCAATTTGGTTTTTAGAGCCGGAAGAATATCATTATCCGAAGAAAATTTTCGGATCCCGAGAAAAAGACGGAATCGGTCTTAGAAGGTTCAAGATTAAGGAATTCGTTTTAATATCCTCGAGTTTGATTTATTCAATTAAAGACGAGTTTATTATTTTATTATTATTATTATTATTATTATTATTATTATTATTATTATTATTATTATTATTATTATTATTATTATTATTTTTAGCAAAATCCGATTAAATCCATTCTAAATTTACTTTTAATTTCCTTTTTCCGAAAATCAAGATTTTAAAATCCGGGCCTTTACATCATCCACCTCTAAAAACAAGTCTCGTCCCCGAGACAAAAATCATTCTAAAATAGGGGATAAAGTTTGAAGTTGGTGAGTCCAAGGATCACGTCATTGATCCCGTAAGTACCACATAAGTGCCCCTATGAGGTCTCACAGTACCGTGGCCATGATCATAATACTCCCAATCGGTCGTAGCAAGAATGTGGTATGGGCCCTTACCACATCTTCACTCCGACTTTTCGGTCATATCATAACTCAAAAGAACATCATGGTGTCTCCACTAGGTCTTAGCAAGCGATCCACAGGTGCCCCCATAAACGCTTGTATCCACTTCGTAGGGCGTCATAATGAAAAACCCGAGTCGCGATAGTTTTCTTAAAATCTGAGCGAGTTCTTTTTAAATTTTCGTTCAAAATCCTTCAAATTCGAAAGTAGTCAGAACATCCCCAACTTCCCAATTATCCTACCATCCACCTCTAAGGGCTAATCCCATATTTTCTTCCTAGGTTCCAAGTCAGAATCAGGGTCTATCAATTTAATTTTCATCAGTTTCACATTTCAGAACTCAAGATGTCATATAGTATATCAATCAACATTCACATTCTCAAGTCAGCCTAACACCTAGCAACATATCGGAGGTCATCATATCATATAATTATTCATGTCAGGGATTCTCATTTTACCAGATGGACAACATATCTCATGGTTGTCTCTATCCTATCAACACATAGCAATGAGTCACATCATCACGAAACCTGTATATAGCCACCGATCATAACAGAACACAACCATCACACACCCATCATTTCTCTCCAATCGAAATCAAACCTTATCCAGATCTACCCACTCAAATCCGATAACCGTCCTAAGTACCATTGCTTTTCACTTATCATACTTCTCACTCATAGACAATCTATAGCCTCAAAACCATCCGCAAATCTAAGCCTAGTTCCCAAACCAATTTCTAGGTATTTCAACGCTTCGGTCGTCGAGTCATCTAAGGATCAATTTTCTTCAACAGTTCAGGCTTAAGTCATAATCATTTCACCTAACCATCTAGAACCCACATCTCGGAATTCAGCAACGTCCAATTTCCTATTTCATCAAGTTCAACACCTCAATCGCCCACCAAGACTCCTATCACGTACATCCTCATCCTAGGTGTTCCTTACCAAATTCATTCATTTCCCTTTATGTCCTTCAAATTCCACCCGACTCTTATCCCTTAAAAGAGTTCCAAGTCACCTCAATTTTCAAGTCTTACTTCCGACACCACCAAGCATCCTCACTCGATAGGAATACTCGACCGCCTACTCTCGACAATTTCTACCCCAGAGAACCTTCTAGTGCTAACTCATAATCACGAATCGCCAAGTTCCTTCTTAGCCACACCTATCCCCAATGACAAATAGACATATTCTGCCTAACTAACTCATCATGACCTAACTAGTTTGAACCACATCACATCATTTCCTAATAAGATCATGGCAATTTACCTATTCATCAAGCTAACTCGTCGTTAAGAGCCTCACTGAATCCTTTACCAATTGCAATTCCTCAATGTGGTCGCACCACAAGTGTTACCCAAGCAGCTCATCAAAACACCTCTCATTCGAATCACATCTCCCTAACTCCCAAAGGTTATAGCATTCTCACTCCCAACACTAATTCACCGTTCAAAATTTCTTCTTGTTCCCAATGGTCACGGTCTCATAAGATGTTTGTTTTAGTACCTCATAATTGCACACTTTTAATCCACCCCGGACTACAACCCTTAACAACGATATCTTACCACCTAGCGATCCTTTATCACCAATCATTTCCTTAGAGAAGCTCTATGTTACCCTTAGCCAATTTCCCAAGGCTTCACAACTATATCGAATCTTCCACAATTTACATTCCTTATTATCCCCAAACCTTACCTATTTTGCCTAATTTCTATATCCACTACTCAAATTCTTCCTATCTCGAACCTCAAGCAATCAGTCCTACGAGCAACCTCAACGACATTCTCGCCTAGCTACCAGCCTTTCCTCAAAGGTTCATCTTCCATCCCCTAATACCTCAATAGTCACAACAATTCCTACATATCAATTCCGATTTCCGTTTCTTTATGCTAGTATTTGCCAATCAAGTCCCTTCGATCAAAATTCTGTCAAGCATCCTCAACATTACCTGAACAAACCCAAATTACATATTTCTCACCCAGTCCTGTTAACATATGATCACCGTAATTCCTAAGGTTATGATTCCTCAAGTTGTTCCCAACTCATTTCTCATGAAGGTCGTTCCTTAATCACAACACCTACGTCCTATTCCCGATTTCTACGATTCCCTAGCAGTTCTTAGTCGATCAACCTCACGTCATCCACGATTCGCTCCTAGACAACCTAACCTACTCATAGTGCACTAACCTATCTATCATCACTTCCGCTATAAGCTTGATCAACTCCTAGGCTACCTATCCTCACCTAGAACTATCATAACTATCTATATCACGCCAACTTTCAAGATTACCCTAACGAACTGCCCTAGTCCTCATCTAACTACCCTCATATGCTACCCGCATATACCAACACCTCTCGCTCAAAATCCTGCCATCCCAATCCCACTTCTCTCCTAAGGCCTACCTAGAAGCTCGTCTGAAATTAACTAACCACTATTTCCTATCAATCCTAGAACTCGCTCGGTCTCATCTAAGCTAACATCGCCTCCCCACATCTCTAGTTCATACTATCATCGATCAATCCTACAACTCAAATCCTCTCACTACTCTCCGATCATTCTATCCAAGGTCCTTAACCCACATAATCAAGCATAACAACCATGAAGTCATCACACATATCCTACGTCATACTTGTTGACATTTCATATCCATAACATTATCAATACATCGTTAGTTTTATCAAGCAACCACATCCTTACTCTGACTTCTCAAACATATTATAACTCGAAAAGCATCATAGCGTCTCCACTAGGTCTTAGCAAGCAATCCATAAGTGCCCCTATAAAACAGTTGTATCCACTTCGTGGGGCGTCATAATGTAAACTCGGATCGGGAAGGTTTCAGAAGGGTTTTTCGATTTGAAGAAAAAAGATCGGCCTCAAAATCATTGAAATTCTTGGTCGCATTTGGTCTTTCAAATCGAAGTTATTCATTTTTAGTACCGTTCAAAATCTTTCAAATCCGCCGTTAGTCAAGCAATTTCAGGACTCAAAAGGTGGAATCATCCACCTCTAAGGGCTAATCCCATATTCTCTTCCTAAGTTCCAGATCAGAATCAGGTTTTATCAATTCAGTTTCTATCATTCTAACAATTCCAATTCAAGGCATCATATAGTATATCAATCCACATTCACATTCTTAAATCAATCACATACCCTAACACATCTAGAATAGTGTCACACGTCAGTAGGGCTCATCACATCACATCACAGAAGTTGCACATCATGCTAACCAAAGGATCACATAACATCATACTCGCACTAACTATCAAGAATTATTACGTCAGAGTCATACAAGAATCGTCACATATCTAGCATTATGTCGAGGATCAAAAAGTCACTTTGGCCTTACTAACACATTAGCCTAACACTTAGCAACATATCGGAGGTCATCATATCATATAATTATTCATGTCAGGAATCCTCATTTCACCACAAAGACATCATATATCATATATGACTCTATCATATCATCAAGGAAACCTACATATAGCTACCAACCATAACATAACATAACCATCACTCATCCATCATCACTCTTAAGACAAGATCAACCTCATCTAGGTCTACTAACTCAAATCCGATAATAGTCCTAAGTACCATAGCACCTTGCTTATTCTATATCCCACTCATAAATGATCTCTTTAAGCCTCATATACCCGCAAGCAAAGCCTAAGTCCCAACCTGATTACTAGGTATTTTAACTCTTAGGTTATCAAGTTGTCTAAGGATCAATTTTCCTCAATAGTTCGAGCTCAAGGCCTAACATTTCACCTAACCATATGGAACCCACATCCCGGAATTCATAACCGTCCAATCTCCTATTTCGTCAAGCTTAACATCTTAATCATCTACCAAGACTCCTTTTTAAGTACATCCCCATCTTGGGTATTTCCTACCAATTTCATCCATTTCCCCTATGTTCTTCAATTTTCGCCCGACCATTAACCCCTAAGGAGGCATCCCAAGTTACTTAAATATTCGAATCTTACTTCCGACACCACTAAGCATTTCCAATAATAATCCACCTCTAAAGATCGAACTCCTATCGCTAGCCTCAACAACAACATCACACTATGTCCTCAATATGCAACGCAAGGTTCATTTTCCTAATCGACATACACATTCTAAGACATCACAAGTACCTCACCCCGATAGGAATACTCACCCACCTACTCTCGACAATCGCTAACCCAGCGAACATCTAGCACTACTCATAACCACCGATCATCAAGTTCCATCTTACCCGCATCTATCCAAATAACCAACAGACATATTCTACTTAACTAACTCATCAAGACCCGACTGACCCGAACCATGGCATTCTACTTGCCAAAAGATAATAGCATATCACATGTCCATCATACTAATTTCCCATTCCGATCCTCACTAAAGCTTAACCAATTGCGATTTCTCAAGTCATCCTACTCTAGTTCCTCATTTTCGCATACTTCTAATTGCCCAATTTACAATTCCTCAAACCTGGACATATTGCCACTTAAAGCTCCTATTTACCAAACCATCATTCTCATAGAGTTTCAATATCATTCTTACACGAGTTACCCAAAGTATCGCAATTAGATTGAATCTTTCACAATATCTAACTATTAGTGTTCTCAATCTCTCTACCTTGCCTAGCTCCCTCATTCATTAATCATACCTTCCTATCTTGAACCTCAAGCAATTAGTCGTACAGCAACCTCGATCAACGACATTCTCACCTTGCTAGCCTTCCTCAAAGGTCCATCTTTCGTTCTCTAATACCTCAATAGCTACAACTATTCCTACATATCAATTCCGATTTCCGTTTCTTTATGCTAATATTTGCCAATCAAGTCCCTTCGATCAAAATTCCGTCAAGCATCCTCAATATTACCTGAACAAACCCAAATTACATATTTCTCATCCACTCCTGTTAACATATGAACCCTAATTCCTAAGGTTACGATTTCTCAAGTTGTTCCCAACTCATTTCTCACTAAGGTCATTCCTTAATCACAACACCTATGTCTTATTCCCGATTTCTACGATTCCCTAGCAATTCTTAGTCGATCAACCTCATGTCATTCACGATTCGTTCCTAGACAACCTAACCTACTCCTAGTGCACTAACCTATCTATCAACACTTCTGCTATAAGCTTGATAATCTCCTAGCCTACCTATCCTCACCTAGAATTATCATAACTATCTATGTCACACCAACTTTCAAGATTACCCTAACGAACTGCCCTAGTCCTCATCCAACTACCCTCATATGCTACCCGCATATACCAATACCTCTCGCTCAAAATCATGCCATCCTAATCCTACTTCTCTCCTAAGGCCTACCTAGAATCTCGTCTGAAATCCACTAACCACTACTTCATCTCAATCCTAGAACTCGCTCTGTTTCATCTAAGCTAACATCGCCTCCCTGCATCTCTAGTTCATACTATTATCGATCAATCCTACAACTCAAATCCTCTCACTGCTCTCCGATCATCCTACCTAAGGTCATCAACCCACATAATCAAGCAGAACAACCATGAAGTCATCACACATATCCTACGTCCTACGTACTAACACCCCATATCCACAACATCATCAATACATTGTCGGTCAAGTCAAGCAACTCAAGGTATCACTATACTAAAAAATATTGCGAATCATTATACATATAGACATAATCAAGTCAAATCATCAAGTTGCATCATTCTAACGGCCACAACAAGGATAATATCATATCAACATCACAATGGTTCATCATCATACACTAACGGAGCCTATCATCTATCATATCATATCACCGGATCATGGTCCCAACAATTGAGATTCATATTTTACAGGCAAAGAATTCAGGCATTAATCGTTTACTCAGAATATCACACGTTATATCATCATTGCATATCGGAACACTAAGGCATCGAAGCAATATTCACCACCATCCCAGCCTATCAATGTCAGCACATCAGAATTCTTCACTATGTCAATTCTAGAACTATCGTATAGGGTTCCAGGTCAACGAAGATAGGGGAAGGACAAGGGCGGACAATCTGGGTTCCTACAGACTCGAACTCGGACCGAGGCTAAAGATGAGACTAGAGACAAGGTTCCGACCCGAGAATGACAACGATGCCCTTATGAAAATCTTTGAGATTATAATTGCGGCAAACAAAACGCATATTAATCACGAAGCATATCGGTCACATCATAGAACACTAGCATGTACCTATCGCAAGGAATAACATGACATGCATGCGTAGAGGGAAAACATGCTCAAATTCTATAACAATGCACATGCGAGACGATCTAGCAACCTATCACTTCTCATGTAAGAATAATGGCTCAAGTATGGCATACACATAGTCAGGTCATAATAATGTGGGGTCAAATGCAAGCATGTCGAGATATATCATGTTAATTGGGTTAAATGCCAGGATAGGACACATAAAGGCGGTACAGTAATCTATCACACTCTATGGCGAATGACGTTCACATGATAGGGTAAATATGATATGCAATCATATGACAAGATACATTTCGAAAGCATAGGTCCTACATAATACCAGGGACACATGGCAAGACATGAGCATAGTCAAGGGTGATCTAAATGAATTCAGCATAGTGTTCATATTTCATGCATACACGAAATCAGGATATATTGTGGTGTGTGATCGTGCGAAGTGTGAGACCATATGTTCAGGAAAGCATGAGGAATTATCATAGAGTAAAAAAGAGGATATCATGGAGCGATAGATTTATAAGCATGTAGGGATGAACCATCATTGGAGGCATAATGAGCATCAGATCATAACATGGTTCTACAGATAAGAAAACCACATTACGAGAACAATGAGAAAGAGCGATCATACTATCAGGAATCTATTTCAAGAGAGAGTAACAATCATGCGAAGTCATAACATGTGATTGATGCATTCATTCCATCACTAGCACGACAAGCCAAGTAAATCATGATGTAACGACATAGGCACATGACAGAATTGTAGGAAGGTATAACACGAGACCTAAGCAATGTAGCTAAGCATGGATATAATGGCATAGGTAATTACTCGCTAATGATCATTTGCAAGGTTCATGTCAAGAATGTACATAATCTTACATCAAGTCATGCAATTCTAGAGAAGCTTCCATTATAATCAGACAGAAATCCCTAAGGGAAATCATTGACTCATCCCAACCGACTCGTCACCCCATTTCCCGTGGGACTCTAGTATGACTCGCTCGGTACGACACAAGAACATTCACACTATTTCCGAGATGAGAGGGTAGAATTCGTGTTTTAGAATCTCATGGTAAGAAGACACGGTTGACCAGTACGAGAACCGAGAGGGATGACTCCATAAGACAACTCACTAATAAATCGGAATTCATTTTAATAATCACCCTCCCTAACATACTCAAGAATCCCTCATACTCGACAAAACCCCGAAAGTATTTAGTAGACCGACCTAATCCTCATAGCGGATGTTGGCATAGGTAGGAGACTCGATGTGAACATCAATGGTCAGAATATGAAATAGGACTCAGAACAAGGAGAACGGACTCTTCTCGACCTTTACTAACACGTCTATATGTCTTGTGGAATGGACAACAAAATTGGATTACTAAGGAGGGTTGAACCATAGAAGGGACAGTTCGGACAAGACGGGGTTCTGACCATATAAGAATAAGGTTTCTCCAGCTATCCCATTTGCACAAACACGCACTACATGTTTCAATTTAAGGCATTCCGATTAGTTCTCTATCCTAAGCACAATAGCACTCAACATGGAAGCAACCAACGAGTTTAAGATGATCCATTTCAAACTTCATAAGGCATAGAGACGATCTATGCCGTCCTTCGAGGGACGGCTGACCGGAGGGGAAAATACCTCACGGCCTCCTAACCCATGCTACTCCAACCCTCGGGCTCCTTGGATTCTTCGAAACCCGTCTGTAAAAGAAAGCTAGTATTTTGCCTACCGTTCCCCGAATTCTATATCCATAAGGGATGTCTACCGCTTGGGTCTCTACCCACGGGTTTGATCCTAAAGGCCGGTTAGTATAGGGTTAGGTCCAATTAAATTCATTTTGCCCCTTGAAAACATTTTCCAAAACCCTTTGAAATCCTTGGGCCATTTTTAAAACCACTCCAACCTATCATACTCGGATTGCAAAATCTGGCTCTGATACCGACTTTGTAACGGCCCGGGATTATGATTCCCGGGTTATGTTTTGAGGGATGAAACCCCTCGATGGGATCTTGCGCCCCGAGTACAGGTTGAAGGTTTTAAACCAACAATTGCGCTTTGGAAGTGGGATTTCATACCTAGAAACCGAGAGGGACCGTTGGAATTCCCCGGGTAAGTCCCCTGTACCTGCCCTATGGCCTAAGTCATGAAATTCATTGAGTATACAACCAACAAAGATTCCAAATTCATACATAAAGTTGCCACGACGGAACCGGTTCAAAACATGATCAAAACACCCAAAACCAAACCATTAAATAATTGGTGAAGTCAGAGTCTCGACTCTCTCTTTCCGCCATGTTAGTCCCCGCAGTCATGGAGCCAAATCAGCAACAATAATGATAAGCATAATGGATACCTAAAAACGTTAATAGTGGGTGGGATCAGATGATGCCCACATGGGTCTGTCCCTTCATTAAGGGTGCTGCCCCCACCATATGTACACACATACGCTATACCTAATAATTATGCTTCTAGATGCAAGGCGGAATATGAACACACTAGCATGCCCCTAAAATCAAGTGTTTCATAATAATAATAATAAGGCCTTATCACATAATACCAAATGGTATATCCCTCTCATACCTCCACCCCCTTCCGATAGGGTGGAGACTGGCCAACTCATGAATGCATTCCATTTCATCATAATCGAATCGGCCCGCAGGCCCGACCCGTAATCATATATAAAGCACACAGGTAAATCTCGTAATCATACTTATAATATAAGTAAAGGAAGTTCCATATGACTCGATTGACTAAGGATGGGACCCGATGGGACTGGATTATCCTATGACCCTAGCAAAGACTCTAGTTACATCACAGATAATGGCCGTTCTGTTTACATACGCATAAAGAAATAGAATGCTCAACGATCAATGCAACCTAACAGGATACTACATGGCATGCTGATCATGAATGCAAGCACCTAGTATATCATGCACATAAGGCAGAGAATATCTATTTGATCTGAGTAAGCTCCATAGAGACTTACCTAGAGGTGCAGAACAACATTAATGTAGCACTAAGACAATTTAAGATCACCTAGTAATCACAATGAGTATATAAGTCCATATTCAATCGCACAAGCACAATCATTCTACATAAGTTCACACAATCGAAAGTCTCTATATAAGTCCATATTCAATCGCACAAGCAAAATCATTTTACATAAGATCACCTAGTAATCACAATGAGTATATAAGTCCATATCATCATCATTCAACTTATCTCATTTTTCATCGCAAAGTCTCTATATAACTTATCAATTACCATCTCAACTCATCATCTCAATATCTCATCATGCTTTCATATACACCAACACATCATAATATCATTTTAAGGACATATATCAATATTTCATCCTCATAATTCATATTCAACAAGTTCGTCGGCATCGTATCATAGCAATATTGGCATATCATAATTTATACTCATACTTAGCTTATATGTCACTTCATCATCATAAGTAACTAGCATATAACCTTTCATAACACATCATCACAATATCATGCTACTAGTCATACAATCATATCATCATGCTAGTTAGTCATCGAATAAGTCGGATTCCCAAGTTAGTTCCAAAGCCATTCCAAAATTCGAGTCAATTAGTTAGAGATTCCGATTATTAAAAACATTCGCCAAATTCCTTTTTATTTAAATCCGATAACATATTTTTAAGTTCCTATATTTTATAAGATCATAATATAATATCCTTTAATCTCAAAATAATATTTATATCTTTTAAATCTCACAATAATATTTTTATCTTTTAAATCTCAAAATAATATTTATATCTTTTAAATCTCAAAATAATAATTATAATATTTCAAATACCATTTTCTTTACAACACTTTCGAATAATATTTTCAATCCCTTAAAGTTACCAACCATTTTATTTAATTAATAAAACAACCCCCACATTTTATAAAATTTAATAACCAACCCCTCCCTTTTTTATGGTGCCAAAACCGAGCCCATTTTAATTTATTTTAGCCCAAACCGAAACCCATTATTCACTAACCCAAAATTGGAATTGTCAGCCCAATAGATTTGGTTTCTTTTATTGAATAAAGCCCAAGTTTCCTTTTTATCAGATTAAGCCCAAACAAAACAAATCTCGGCCCATCCCAAATTAGGCCCATTCACCCCTTTAAAACTGACCCAGCCGAAGGAATTAAAAAAAGGAGGTCCCACGGGCTGAGGTAGCACCCGAGGTGGCAAGTGGGAGTGGGCCCATGATGTTTTCCCCTTCCTCCCCATTGTCGACAGAAGGAAGACAAAAAAAAAGACTTGTTGCTGCACTTGGAAAGACGGAGGAGGAAGAGGGAAGGGGAGGCCGCCGGCGGCGCTTTCGGACTCTGACTTTGACCCCAACCATCCTAACCCGATTACCCAATACCCACACACCCGGACCCAGGAAGAGAGAGAGAGAGAGAGAGAGAGAAGGGGCTCACCGAGGGGTTTCGACGCCGGAAGTCTCGGAGCTTCGGGGCTGCGGTGTGGCCTCGCCGGAGGTGGATTGACACAAGAATCGGCCTAGGAGGGAAGATAGGGACATGAAGTTTCACCTTTTAGAGGTAAAAGATCGGAAAACGAAGAAGAAATCCATGACCGACCTTTTTCTTGTGAAACATGAGAGATGGAGCGAGAATCGGCGTCGGCTGCGCTCCTGGGTGGCTTCGGCGGCTCTGGGATGCATCGAGGATACTGCAGCTGCTGGCTCGGGGAAGAAGCATAGATGGGGCTGCTGTGAGGTGAAGAGAAGGAGCTCGGATGGTGCTCGATGGAGACATTGAGGAGGTGGTGGTGGCGACGGTGCCCTGGTGGTGGAGGGAAGGTGAGATGGTGAGGTGGTGGAAGGGTGGTGGTGAAGAGGAGGTGGCGACAGTGAACATGGAGGAGGAACGGGTTTCCTCTCGGCAACTCAAATGGGAGAAAGGGGATAAGGGGTTGTTTGGTTTCTTGTGTTTGTGTGGGTGTGCAGGTGTTTGGTTGAAATGAAAAGCAATTGAGATAGGAGAGGGTTGATAGCTACAGCCTACAACAACATTGATCAAATTGGGTTGTTTTGGCACTTTCCCAAAGCATTAGTCAAAATTGGTCAAAGGGAAAGTAATAGGCTGAAATTTTGATCAATAAGGAGGAGAAGGAGACAATGTGTAGTGTGGTCCCAAATGAAGAATTCAAAATATCCGAGACTAAATCCCGCAACCCGCTCTCTCGATCTTATCCCGACTCGTTCAAACTAAATTTTAAATTTTCCAATCCAAATTTAAGAATGAAACCCGAACATCATTTTCCAATTCTCGGCATATAAAAGCGTAATAAAATCTATTTTGCAAAATTTTCAAAATTTGGCCGGAATCCGCTTCAAAAGTTTCGAGTTCAATTTATTAAACCGAGGACGAGTTTCCTTGAAATACTTGATTTAAATTCGTTTTAAATCCCTTTATCCGGTTATCATGATTTCAAACCCCGAGCCTTTACAAGTGTCTAGGTGTGTTGATTAGGTTAAAGAGTATCCACTCCCTCTCGTTCTGATTCCTATTCCGTGTCCCAAACCTTGATGTTCCTATCGAGCTCTTCTGCTTGATGATAAGCTGATTGCGTAGGAATTTGTAAACGGGTACCTGGTTACTTGAGTGTGTGATGGGAAAAGAGTATTGGCATGATTTCGAGTTAGATAGTGAGTTGCCTTAGAGAGTCATCCTTCTCGATTTTTGAAATGGTCGAACCATGTCTTGTTGTCACAAGAGTTTAAACACGAACTCTACCATTCCCTTTCCAAAAGTAAAGTGAATAACCTCTCACCTTACCATGATAAGACGCACTAGAGTCCCACGGAAAATGGGGTGGTGAGTCGGTTGGGATGAGTCGATGATTGCCCTTATGGATTTCTGTCTAATTATGTTGGTAGCTTTTCTAGAATTTGCATGACTCGATGTAATGATATGACTGATATATTGCTATTGTGTAAGATGGAATTCTTGTTATGACAGATTCTGCTATGTGACATGTGATACGATATCTTGAGCCTTGATATGATGATAGAACCTGGTATTAATGAACTTTGATGGTTGTGTTCCGTTAGGATTAGTAGCTATATGCAAGTTTCCTTGATGATATGATAGAGTCAGTTATGATATATGTTGCCATTATGATGAGATGAGAGTCCATGATGTGTAACTTCTGTGATATGATGCGATAAGCCCTACTGATGTATTATGTTATTCTCGGTGTGCTATAGTATGTGATCATTCTCGATGTGACTCTGGTATGCTATTGAGTGGTACTACATGATTGCTATATTATATGATGTCTTGAGTTCTGAAATGCATAGCTGATAAACACTGAATTGATAGACCCTGATTTTGACTTGGAACCTAGGAAGAAAATATGGGATTAGCCCTTAGAGGTGGATGATTCCACCTCATGAGTTCTGAAATTGCTTGACTAACGTCAGATTTGAAGCATTTTGAACGGTACTTAAAAGGACTAACTTGGATTTCGGGAGACCGAACGCGATCGAGAATTTCAACGGTTTTGAGCCCAATATTTTTCAAATTAAGAACCCTTTTAAACTTTCCCCGACCCGAGCTACATTATAACGCCCCACGAAGTGGATACAAGCATTTTATAAGGGCACTTGTAGATTGCTTGCTAAGACCTAGTGGAGATGCTATGATACTTTTTGAGTTATAATATAACCGAGAAGTCGGAGTAATGATGTGGTAGGGGCACATATCACATTCTCGCTACGACCAGTTGGGAATATTATGATCACGACGACGATATTGTGAGGATCTCATAGGGGCACTTATGAGGTGCTTATGGAATTAATGGAATGATCTTTGGACTCACCTATTTCAAACTTCATCCCCTTGTTTTCACATGGGTTTTGTCTCGATGATGAGACTTGTTTTTAGAGGTGGATGATGTAAAGGCTCAGGTTTTCAAAATTATGATTTAGGGTAAAAAGAATTTAAAACGGATTTAAATCAGACATTTTAAGGAAAACCCGTTCTTAATTTAATAAATCGAACTCGAAACCCTTAAAGCAAATTCCGACCCAATTTCGGGCTTTTGAAGATCGATTCCGTCTTTTTATCTTGGGATTCGAAAAAATTCCTTCGGATAAGGATATTCTTTCAGTTTTAAAAATCGAATTGATCGAGAGAGAGGAATTAGGAAGACCAATCGCCGGAAATTCAAAATTTTGACTCGGGACCACGATTCCGTCCTCTTTCACCCATTGTTATCCAATTACAACTCATCTCCTCCTATTTGGGGTAAAGTCCTATCCTCTCCTTCCCTCCCTCTCCTCTTTGATTACCCTTCATTTGGAAAACAAACAAACAATTTTACCCTTCAAAAAATCAGATCTTTGACCCATTTCTACACCCACACACCCCTAAACCAAACACTTCCAAAGCCTCCTCTTTTTACCTCACTGTTGTCGAGAGCTTTAAGCTCCAAAGGCACCTCCTTTTGCCTAGCCACCATCACCACACACCCCCCCAGCCACTTCTTCACCACCACCCCCCAGCCACCTCTTCACCACTAGCCCCGAGCCCGGACCACTATCCCCGAGTGCAGCTCTGAGCACCACCGAGCCTTCCTTGCTCCCCTGTTTCACTTTAGAGAGAAACCCGAGCACCCCTGCCTCGTCCTCCTTCCTTCAGATTTTAAAAATTGGTCCGGTTTAGTGTTTAAATTAAAAAAAACCGGTTCGGTTCATGGTTTTTGAAAATCAGATTTTAAGGGTTTGAAAATTGGTTTTCACTTGGATCCGAATTTTTTTTAAAAGTAAGATTTTTGGGCTCCTTTTATAAATATACCTTATGAGAAATATTAAATGAATGGGATATTACATACTCCATCCGTCTCAAAATACATGTATTTTTAGCCCATAAAATTTTGTAAAAAATACATGTCTTTTTAGATTTAATCATTACACTTAACCTACTTTTACATCTAATCATTACTCTAATTTTTACATCACCCCTACTCTCCCCCTCACAAATTAAAAAAAATAAACAAATACAAGTCTAATCATTACACTTAACCTACTTTTTACATCTAATCATTACATGTAACATACTTCTTAATTCCCGTGCTCCGTCCTAAAAAGACATGTATTTTAAGACGGAGGGAGTATTATATAAAATTATTGTTGAGATTTAAAAATATAATAATGATCATAATATTGGGCTTGAGTTTTAAGAGTATTTGGGAAAAATGTTTTAAAGATTTGAATTTAAATTGAGAAATGAGATTGGGCCTGTTTTATAAAATCTGATTTTGGGATTTTTACATAAAGGGGCGGTTTTATATAAAATAAAAAAATGGCTAGATCCTAATTTTGATAAAATAATTATTAAGGGTATTTTAAAATATATTATGGGCTTTGGAAAAATATATGGAAATTTATAATAAATTATGGGAGTTGAATTGAAAAGGGAATTGGAAAATATTTTCAAAAGTCGGAAATTGATTTAATAACTTTAAAGAGGAATTTAAAGAGAAATGATTTTTATAAATGGATTTTGGGCCGAGTATAATTTAAGAGGATTATTTGAATAATGATTTAAGCTAACTTGAGATTTCAAGAGAGTTTTGGGATATAACTTGTTGGATAATTTGATAGCTTATATGAGTGTTAAATGCAAATTAGGATGTGTGATATCGTTATGATGTGTTATATGTTACTATATGTTGTTATGTGATATCAATGAGATGGTTAAATGTGAATTATGAGATGAAATGATATATGTCCTTAAAAATGAGTTTATGATGATGTGCTGTACGTGAATTACGATGTGAGACTATGATGTTATATTATAAGCTTGATAAGCCTGATTATGGATATGTGCTAAATATGAAAGTAGGATATGATGATTAAAGTATGAATATGACTTTATATATATATATATATATATATATATATATATGAGATGTGATACATGATTACTAAAAATATTATATGATACGATAATGAGTTAATGCGTGATGAAACATTGAGATGAGATACTGATATGATGAGTGGAGATAGTACATTGAGATGATGAGTTATTTTGAGATATGAGATATGAGATGAACGGATGATGATGAGGAAATGATAATGATGAGACATGTGGATGGTATGAAATTGTGTGTGATATTATATGTTTTAAGTAACATTAGGAGTAGACTCATTTATATTACTTATATATATGTTAGGTGATCCTATGAGACATGTTGGCTTTCTGTATACCTAGTTGCTGTCTTTTGCTGTTCTGCACTTCCAGGTAAGTCTCTACGGAGCTTACTCAGATCGAATATACTAGGTGCTTGCATTCACGATCAGCATGCCATGTAGTATCCTGCTAGGTTGCATTGACCGTTGAGTATTCTATTTCTTTATGCGTATGTAAACAGAATGGTCGTTATCCGTGAAGTAAATAGAGTCTTTGCTAGGGTCATAGGACGGCCCAGTCCCATCGGGTCCCGTCCTGAGTCAATCGAGTCATATGGAACTGCCTTTACTTATATTATGAGTATGATTGAGAGATTTGCTTGCGGACTTTATATATGATTATGGGTCGGGCATGCGGGCCGATTAGATTATAATGGAATGGAATGCATTCATGAGCTGTCCAGTCTCCGCCCTATCAGGAAGGGGGTGGAGGTAGGAGAGGGATATACCACTTGGTATTCTGTGATATGGCCTTATTATTATTATTATTATTATTATTATTATTATTATTATTATTATTATTATTATTATTATTATTATTATTATTATTATTATTATTATTATTATTATTATGGGATTGACTCCGGTGAAAACCTCAAATTGTGGTAAAAACCGTGAGAACTACTTTATAGCTTGGTTTATTTGAAACCTATGTTTAAAACCTCAATCACACAATGGCTTTACAACTCAGTTCAATCTAAAAACCGTGCTAAAAACTCCAGTTTTAAAATAACACGTGACTTTATATCTCGGTTAAACATAAAAACCGTGCTGAAAACCTATGTGTTTAATATTACATAGTGACTTTATAGCTCGGTTTTATTCAGAACCGGACTAAAATATGTGACCTTATAGATCGGTTCTATTCATAACCGGGCTATAAAGCTAGTGAACCGGGCTAAAAAGCCGATCCTCACAGGTTTTTACCGCAATTTTGGTTTTCACCGGAGCGCAACCCTTATTATTATTATTATTATTATTATTATTATTATTATTATTATTATTATTATGCACTTGATCTTAGGGGCATGTTAGTGTGTTAATATTCTGCCTTGCACCTAGAAGCATGATTATTAGGTATAGCGTATGTGTGTACATATTGTGGGGGCAGCACCCTTAAGGAAGGGACAGACCCTAGTGGGCATCGATCTGATCCCGCCCACTATTAACGTTTTTAGGTATCCATTATGCTTATCATTATTGCTGCTGATTTGGCTCCATGACTGCGGGGTCTCACATAGCGGAAAGAGAGATTCGAGACTCTGACTTCACCAATTATTTAACGGTTTGGTTTTGGGTGTTTTGATCATGTTTTGACTCTCCGCTGTGACAGCCTTATGTATGAACTTGGAATCTTTCTTTGTTGTATGATCAATGAATTTCGCGACTTAGGCCATAGGGCAGGTACAGGGGACTTACCCCAGGGATTCCAACGGTCCCTCTCGGTTTTTGGGTATGAAATCCCACCTTTAAAGCGAAATTATTGATTTTAAAACCTTCAACCTGTACTCGGAGCGCAAGATTCAACGAGGGGTATTATCCCTCGAAACGTAACTCGAGAATCATAACTATATTTTTTTTTCAAACTTGGTACTAACTATATTTTTTTGTTTAATTTCTTGTTTCATCTCCATTATATTCCCAAAATCAACATAATGCCCCTATATAAATAGGATTCATGACAGGAAATACTTGAGGTTTGTGATATGCGTGATTAATTATAGTTTGTTATATGTTCGAACTCGACTTGAAAAAGACCTCATATCATATTTTAATTCTTTCAATTTTTTGAAATTTGAAAATTTTCTATTTTATTTTCTATTTTTTTTGAAATATTTTCCCCAAAATCCACCTAATCAATATCAATATCGATATCATAAATATATATAATTAATATAAATATTTGACCTCATATCTTAATTAGTTGCAAAACTTATCATTTAATTAAGAGTACTTTACCTTGAGTTACTTTGCAAATTATAGAAAAAAATAATAATAATAATAATAATAATAACCTCATATCTTAATTACGTTTCGAAGGTTGGATACCTTCGTTTGGATCTTGCAATTCAGGTACGGGTCGAGGATTCAAACCTCTAAAAGATTAGTATTTAAAGCGGGGATTTCGAACCGCAGATAGTCGAAGGGCCATTGGTTACCCTTAACCTGTCCTAAAAGCCTAAGTTGCGGAAATTCATTTGAAGAAAAACGGAAATGAAAATAGAGTACAACTTGCCACGGCGAGGCCGGGTCAAAACCAAAACAGTAGAGCAGAAGTCGGAAAGTACTTTAGCCAAATTAATGGGTTAGCCTGATTCTTCGCAATCGCTCGGGAGGATTCCCACGCCATAGAAACATAGAGCAAGCAAACCTAAAAATAATTTGTGTGAGCGGGGTCAGACCGAGTCCCCACAACGCACTCTGTCCCGCAAGCAAGCATACACAAACGCTATACCTATGATAAAGATGATCTAATGCAGTGCGGAAATTTAAATCACACTAGCATGCTCCTAGTTGAAATAAAATGCAGAAAAACTGTAAAGGCGCCCAAAGAATGCCAAGTGGCATATCCCTCTCCTACCTCTGCACCCCTTCCCGTTAGTGCAGAGACTGGCCAGTTCGATGCTATAGCATATCATATCTCATCATAGAATATCATATCTCATCATCATATCATATATCATGCTCATGCCCGATGGTGCTGGGCTATCTCATCATCATGCTCATATATCGACAATACTGACTCAGGGCAAACCCGATGAGGCTGGGCTACCCTATGACCCTAGCAAAGACTCTAGGACTCACAGATAACAGCCGTTCTGTTTTCAAACACACAGAGTAACTGAATGCTCATTCACAAGTGCAATCCTAGAATGATACTACATGACATGCTTTTAAATGCATATGAAGCAACTAGTATATCATATGATCACAAGCAGGAGATTTCTCTTTCAAATCTGAGTAACCCATAAAGAAACTTACCTGGAGGGGCACGAAATCCAAAGCAAGCACAATCATAGCAAGCAGTTCAGTCAGCTCATAATTCTCCTAATGAGTAATACATAAAGTGCATAAGTCGAAGTTCTAATGCACACACGCGTACGGGCCATGACTCATATGAACAAAAGGAACTCATAGCATCCGCATTATTATCATCTCAAGTCATCATCTCAAAGTCTCCAACTATCTCATATCACGCTTCAATTCATCTACATATTCATATCATAATATAATCCACATTATTCTCAAGTAAGATCCATCAAGTAATTCACCAAGTTAGCTCAAGTGAAACATTTCCCAAAGTTTTCCAAAACTCTTAACTCTCCATTTAAATCAACTCATTTTCAAAACAATTTCCTAATTTCTCAAGGAAGTGAACTTAGAATTCAAAAAATTCTTTTAAAATCGTACTTAGCCAAATCCCGATATTAACCATTTAAACCTGAAAACCAATCTCTCAAAATCATTTTATAGAAATAATTCCGACATTTTATTTCAAAAACTTGACTTTAATGATTCAATTAATTTAAGACAATGATGAACATTTTCAAAACAAATCCATCTTTATAAACCCCATTTATAAATCAAAACCGACAATTACTTTAAAATCCCCGTTATAAAAAACATTTAACAACATACTCCAAATAATATTTAATATATAAGAAATCACCAAAATCAATCCATTTTAATAACCCGCATTTATAAAACAACCCTTCCAAATTTCTTCATCATTTCTAAAAGCATCTACTAAAAGCACCACATAATATCATAATATCAAATAATACCACTTTGAACAACTTTTATAATATATATAAATATAGTTTTCATAAAAATATTAATTTGTCAAAAGTCAGAATAATAATACTAATAATAATAATAATTATTATTTAACAATCAACCAACAATTATATATCAACTATATACATAACACAATATATAAAAATAACATAACCAAATCTTAAAACAACCCAAAAGAACAACCCAAACCAAGCCCGGATCCGTACCCAATTCGGCCCACACTCCAAAAGCCCAGACCCAGATCCTTTTCCTCTTTTTCCCATTATATAAAAAAAAGAACGTGGACCCCACACGGGCTGATGTGGCCAAGCGGACCCAGTTCTTCTTCTCCTTCCTCCCGACTCCAGCCCCTGCCTCTATTCAGCATCCGCCAGAGCTCCGCTCGCTCCCGTGCTCCCTCCTTCCCACCGGCTCGCTCGCTCTCGACCTTCCCCACCCTCGTCGCTCTCGTCGTTGCCCAAAACCGACCCCACCCTCTCGCTCTCCACTCGCTCTCACACTCTCCCGTGCTTGCTTGCTCTCGCCGCTCCTCACTTGAGCCCTCTCTCTCTCTCGCACGCTCGAGCTCGCCGGAGCTCTCCTTGCCGGAATCTCACTCACCCTTTTCCGACCATTTGAACAAAAAAAAGGAAAGAAGAACCCAATCAAAGCAAGGGAAGGAGCTGTGAGGCTTACCGAGAGGGTTCGAGTTCATCGGAGTTCGATCGGCTTCGTCAGAGGCAGAATCAAGCGAGGCTGGGCCTAGGAAGCATGTAATGGGATTAAAGCTCCACCTTTACTCGGTTTAAGGACAAAAGGAAGTGAAGCGGATCCTTACCAACTCGAAACCGGAAAACAGAGGAGGGGGATCGATCGATGGTGGGTGGCTAGACTCTTCGTGCTCTCCTGGGTGGCTCCTGGGGCCGTAGACGTCGGTGAAGATGCTTCTGCTGCTAGGACACGAGGGAGGAGGAAGGAGGTGGCGTCGAGGTAGTGCTCGTGTGTGTGGTTCACGAAAACAGGGGTCGGAGGTGGTGCCGGACGACAATGGAAGGAGTGGAGAGGATGATGGTGGTAGCTTGGGGTTGCTTGGCCTCAAAGATCAGAAAAGAAAGGGAAAAAAACAGAGAGATGGGTGGCTTGAAGCTCGGCAGAAATGGAGGAAAAGGAGTGCCTTGGAGGGCTATTTTGGAGATGAAATGAAAGAGATGAGAAGGAGGTGACGACATGGGGAGCAGGCGGGATGGAAGGATGTGTGCTTTTGGGGTGAAAAGAAGAGGGAGAGGAAGAGAAATTAGACAAATGAACTTATGAAAGGGGGAGAGGGGCCTCTGAAAGCAACAACACAAAAGGGGGGGGTTGGTGTTTTGCACAGGCGTGGCTAGGGGCAGCTGCTGCTAAAGAAGGAGGGGTGTGCAGGTTGGCCTGCAAAATGAGTGAAAGGGAGGTTCGGTATGATAGCTAGGTGTGGTCCCAACTTTCAAATACCCGAAACCTACTATCATGATTTTATCCTGACTCAATCCAATTTAAATTGAAAATTCCAATCCGAATTAATAATGAACTCGATAAAAATTTTCAAGTCTCGGTCAAAAATTAGCGGAATAAAATCCGCTTTTAAATCAAATTCGAAATTATGCCGGAATTCACTTTGGAAATTTTAAATAAAACTAATTGCTCGAGGACGGAATTTCAAATTTTTCGACATCTTAGAATTCAGATCCCAATTAAATCAATATTAAATCAAAATTAATTCTTAATTTATAAAATAATATTTTAAAATCTTCCGGTCTTTACATCGTCCACCTCTAAAAACAAGTCTCGTCCCCGAGACTAAAATCGTTTTCAAAATCGATCAAGCCTTTCCCAAACATGAAACCCAATAAAATCATTCAAAATCCGGGCCAAACCCTTTTTAAAACCTCGAATCCGAGAAAATCTTTCAGAAGCTCGAGTCAATCATTCCTATGTCAAGCAATCAAATTTTTGAACTCAGGGGGGGTGAGATCATCCACCTCTAAGGGCTAATCCCGAATTCTCTTCCTAGGTTCATTTTCCAGAATCAGTTTCAACTATCAATCTCAAAGCATCATCGTACTCAATCATCAGTCATTTCAAAACAATCTCGGGATCTCATATATCAAAATAATCAGGCCAAGCTATCAAGTTTCATCACGCTAACAAGCATATCCAGGGTGGTATCGTAACGAGTATTATGCAAGCAAGTCATCACTCATCAAGGGCTCATCGCCAATCACATCACATTATCACATATTTTGCACATAACTATCAATCATATAAGCACAACGACATAGAGATAAACATCAAAGCACACGTCTCAAAACAAGGCACTAGGGTATACTCACCACTAGGTCAAGAGATCAAGAAAATGTCTACACTAGGCTCCATGTAAGACGCGAGTAGCTCATCTGAAGTGTCTCCACAACTAGCCCGAGTACTCTCCTCAGGACGCTCTACCAAGGAATGATCGGCCTCAACATGGAGGTCAAAATAGCCGATAATATAGCTAGGGTCGGAACATATCGCCAAAGCTTAGACAAGAAGGACATCGTGCACTCCAGCTATGAACGGGGATAAAGCTAAGCGATAAGCTGCCTCTCTAGAATCTCAAGAGGATCAACAACCTAGGGCTCGACTTGCCTATGATATCCAAACGTCGGAACCCTCAGGTGGTGATACTCTCAACCATACGTGTGCTCACACATCAAAGAGAATCTCGATCCTCGTCAATGTCTCGGAACCCGTGAACATGCTGTCAGAAGTTCGAAGTGAACCGTACATCTCTGCCCATAACTATCCTCTCAAGAACTCCATAGAGCCTCAAAATCCGTCGAATGAACTCCTCAGCTAGCCTCGAAACATACCAAGTCTCTTAAATAGCGATGAAGTGCGCCTCTCACATAATCCTCTGCCTCAAGTTCTGGGACCGGTGGGTTATGGGCCCACCATGCTTCCGCTGCGTAGCTCAAGTACTATGCAGCTGATCGTTCTCTTCTCCAAGTCTTCGCTCGTCGAAAGTACGCAAGGATACTAAGTTAACAGAGGTAGAGGAGAGGTAAAGGCGGACAACTCGGATTCTCTACGGAACCAAACATAGACTAGAACTGACGACGATGAGAATGAAAGACAAGACCCCAACCCGAGAACGACAATAGTGCCCTTATGGAATTCTATGAGGTTATAATTGCGGCAAGAAAATCACATATCAATCAATGATGAAGCAAACTAGTCACATCAATACACACTAACATGTACCTATCTCGATGAACAACGACAACATATATTGGTAATAAAGAACATGAGCAAGTTCTACACGGACGTACATATAAGACAATCTAGTCACCTATCATCTCAAGTAGAAGACAAGCTCAACATGTTTAAGAAACAAGGATGCATGATTTCAACAATAAACTTATGCGGCACAAAGCTATGCAAAACATATAAATCATGGGATAATAAGTCGTTTTAAATCCCTTTCCTTTTTTTTTCAAATTATATAGTATCACATAAGAATTTAAATCACATAAACCAAACCGGGTTTAAACCAAACCCAAGCCAATGCCAAAGAAAGGAGAGAACCGGCTCCGGCCAAGAGCCCAGACCTGGTTTTCGTCGCGGCGAATTGGCCGCTCGCCACAGCGAAATCCAGTTCTTCGTCTCTCACGAGTGATGCCTCTCGCTATCGCGAAAAGCATCATTCTCTTCCTTTGTTCCTAGTCCTTGTTCGTTGCGACGACCATGGTTTCAGCGCAGTGAAACAAGTAATTGTGAGCTCGCTTTTGATCTAAACTCGATCGTTTCTTTTCTAGCTACTCTCATCTTTTGCGGTACCCTCCCTCGACCTCAAACAACTTTTAAAATGATAATTCCGAGTAGTAATATAACTAACAATTAGATAACCGCTTAAAAAAAATTAATTACTCATGTCGGGTACACATATAGACAAGTCATATCAATACAAAATCTGATACTAAGATGCTCAAACACGTCACAACACTATAAAAGGAACACATAAGGGGGCACAATAACTATCACATCATACAACAATAAGGTCTACATGATAAGATAAGTATGACATGTAATCATATGATAAGCTATAATCGTAAGGCATGTCCTACATGATACTAGCCGGTCATGACGTGGCAAAGTACAACCAAAGATGATCACCAAGGAACAAGTTTAACACTAAAAACCATATTTCATGTATATGTGCATTTCATCATGTCGTAGTATGTAACATGCAAGGTGACGCCCAATTACTAATTAATACATGTCTTGCGAAAGCATGAGCTCACCAACATAAGCATGAATCGATGATATATTCTAAGCAAAATTATAATATGTGAACCTAGGCATGATTTTGACTACAATAGGGGTGCGTAGTCAGACGAGGTACAAGCTACTAGAATACAATAAGCATCACAAGAGCATTATATGGTAAGAACAACAAATTATATGAGACACACACATAAGCACGTCATTAGTCACATTAAGCATGATACAAGGTGGTTGAGACATACATGATAACTAGATTAGCGACATCTAACATGCTTAGATAGTCATAGAACAACCTATGGCAAGTGTACTAGACGATCATACAATTTGAGCATGGGATTATGCAAGTCATATTCCTAAGGGCTTAGATTTCACATGATTCTAGTAGTGCGTGACAAGTCATAACTATATGAAAAATAAGATGCATCGAATAATTTCATATAATGACATGGGGAGTCATAGAAGCTTATGTAAGGCTACCATCGCAACTAGCATCAATGTATATAAGGGGAATACAAGCAAGTACAACAGGTGAATCATGCGCAGGTCATAATGCAAAACAGGATAATGCTCTTAAGGTGTCATGCTTCGAGAAATCAATACACTACATTTACGCATATAAAGGTAATCATGCGAGTGTCTAGCAACCATCGTGGAGTGTGTTCATGCAAAGGTTGAGGTCTCCACACGAGTAAAGGTATTGTTCTCAAGCAAGTGTGTAACAAGGGATGTAACATATCCTAGTCATATCGAGGTCATCAGAGTATGAGGTCGATGATGGCAAGATGATCATCCAAGGTGCTACTGGATATTAAGATGCAAGTGAACAACATGACATTATGAATGCAATATTGGCATACGCAACGAGACAAGTAGATAGGCATGATACTAGTCGAAATCACATAAGGCATAATGAGTATCAAGGGGTAACACCAATCATATTTCAAGGACATGAGGAACAATTGTCAATACCATCGGGGACCTATTTCAAGAAGAAGCAGATCGTAAAGCAAGTAGGGCATAAACGTACACAAGCCACAAGTCATGGGTCCTACAGGATACTAATGTCTCGGTGAAAGGCGTAGATGTGCAACATATGATACATGTACATTAAACAACTTAGCACCAACATATGCAAGAGGTCAAGACAATCATAAAGCAATCATATGGAACCAAGGAAGAAACATAGCGGGAAACAAGACGAGCCTAGGATTGTGTGACTTCACATATGTACATGGATACAAGTCAATCAATATCGGTACATGGCATGTATTTAACACAATGATATATCAAGTCATTTAACATAGTAATGCATCAAGTAACGTAAACACAGATAAGGCCGTCGTTATAACCAAACAGGGATTTCCAAGGGCAATATCGACTTATCCCCACAGACTCGAAAGCTCATTTCCCGTGGAATGCGTGTGTGACTCATTTCGAGAACACAAAAGTTTACTCAAATTACTCCCGAAAGAAGATGGCAGAGTTCGTATAGAAGTTCATGTAACGGCCCAAATATAAATATTCGGGTTACGTTTCGAAGGATTGGATACCTTCGTTCGGATCTTGCAATTCGAGTGCGGGTTGAGTTTTTAAAACAATGTTTTTAATGCTCAAAGAAGGGATTTCGCACCCTAAATTCGCGAGAGGTCCCTTGGGAACCATAACCTGTCCTATCTGACTAAGTCGCTCATAATCATTTATAGTTCAAAACATAATGAAAGGAGATAGACGATACAACTTGCCTCGGCAGAGCCGGGTCAAAACCAAAATAAACGAGTATAAAACATCCAATGCGTCAAGTCTGGTGGTAAATCGGTTTCTCGGTCAGCTAAACGTCCCAAAAGAACCCTCGTCAAATACCTGAAACTATACCACGAGTCAAGGTCGAGCCACTCATGCGGGCCCTGAAGACCTGACTGAGGACATATAATACGCTCTAAGCTTAGATGAGAATGATCTAATGCAATACTGGAATATTAAGCACACAAACATGCTGACAGTTTATATATAATGACAGAAATGCAGGAAATGGGCCCACACAGAATGCCAATAGGCATGTCCCAATCTCTGAAAACCCATGCCTCAGTCGGGGCGGGTATCTCTCTCATATCCGTACCTCAGCCGGGGTCGAATGTCTGCCTCAACCAGGGCCAGACGACTCGGTCGATGCCGCAGTATATCTCATGCCTCAGTCCACACCTCAGCCGTGGTGGGACACTCAGTCACCGCCGCAGTCATATATATAACTCAATAAATCATGCTCTCAGATGACTCTATCAGGACAAACCCGATGGAGCTGGGTTGTCCTATGACCCTAGAAACGACTCTAGAATCACAACTTACGGCCGTTTCTACCAATTGCATTCAGAATACGTATGCTCATATGTTAATGCAGAACCTAGGCATGCTGCTACATGACATGATATTATAATGCCTACATACTATATGACACATCAGACATGAGGTTCTAACTTGAGTAAGCCTCAGAGGACTTACATGGAATAGCAGAACAGCAAAAGCAATAAACCAGCAGTAAGCAAGCCAATCACGTCACAGATCACCTAACAATTTAATAAGCAACAATTATAAGTCTAAGCACAAAGGGACCCATTTACCGCTACACAGAAGTAACTAAAGCTAAAAGAAACTCATTTATCATCATCAAGCCATACCATCGCATAGTCTCATCTCATCTCATATCCCATCATATATCATCTCATTCTCGTTATCATCACTCATCATCTCATAATCTCAAGTTACCTCATAACATCAATTTCCTTAACCACTTTCATCATTTATCTCAAAGTTCCAATATATCATAACATGTTCAAATTCATATTTTACTCATGTCTCCGCTCCCCTAAAATCTCAAGCAAGTTCATAAATAAATTTACCAAGCCAAGTTCCGAACAATTCACTTCACAAGTTTCTAGAAACCATTAAATAAAATAACATTTAATCAAATTCCGACATTAGATGGTATATTTCAAAACCCTTTATGTTAATGTCTTAAATAAATTTCGATACTTTAGAAATATTTTAAACAACCTATATCATTCAAAACTAACCATTTAAATGCCTAAATAATTCATTCACATAAGAAATTCTCAAACAAATCAAAATAAATAAATAAATAATAGTTCAGAACGCCGCAGTCATATATATAACTCAATAAATCATGCTCTCAGATGACTCTATCAGGACAAACCCGATGGAGCTGGGTTGTCCTATGACCCTAGAAACGACTCTAGAATCACAACTTACGGCCGTTTCTACCAATTGCATTCAGAATACGTATGCTCATATGTTAATGCAGAACCTAGGCATGCTGCTACATGACATGATATTATAATGCCTACATACTATATGACACATCAGACATGAGGTTCTAACTTGAGTAAGCCTCAGAGGACTTACATGGAATAGCAGAACAGCAAAAGCAAAAACCAGCAGTAAGCAAGCCAATCACGTCACAGATCACCTAACAATTTAATAAGCAACAATTATAAGTCTAAGCACAAAGGGACCCATTTACCGCTACACAGAAGTAACTAAAGCTAAAAGAAACTCATTTATCATCATCAAGCCATACCATCGCATAGTCTCATTGATGTGCGCGCAAATTACCATATTTTCTATGCACATATGAATTCATTTTATTGTCTTTTGCATGCACATTAATGGGAAAACATGGGAATGGTGTAGTTTATGCTTAAATGTCAAATATATGGGTTTGCACGAGTTTCCATGTGATTTTGCAGAAAACAGGATGAAAATGGATGAATTCAGAAGAGCGGAAAAAGAACTCGAAGTCTTCTGAAGAGGTCAAAATCGACTGAAGACCTCGACATCGAGTACATCAGAGACATAGGAATCGAGCAGAAAAGGAAACAGAGCATGTCGACACAGAAGAGGTCGATATCGAGTATAAGGGTCGATATCGATGCTGTCAGATCGACCAAGTTGATAGAAGTCGAGTGCCAGTTCGAGTAGGAGAAGGAGAAGCTCGAGATAAGATTTTGGAGGGGTCGATATCGAGGTCCAAGGGTCGATATCGACCATGCCAGCAGAGGAATTCGACTCCGATTTCGATAGAATTATATCCAATGCTTGCAATATCTATCCAAAGGTCGAGGTTTCCTATCAACAACATCAGATTTATCATGAGGAGGCTGATTTCACCATGAAGTTTTAGCTTTTACTTTGTTTTTTTATTTATTTATTTATCATAGAGAATAAAGATAAGGTTTCGAGTCCTTATCGACATCTATAACTAGAAGCCAATAGGGCTGAGTTTGGGGATTCCGTTTTAGACACAATTCAGTTGCAATAGAGAATAGAGAGAGAGAGAGAGGAGGCCGAGTGGAGTTGTAAAGCGAGAGCGGAGTGGCTTGTTCGGTTGTACTTTCTTTCGGAGTTTTAATTCAAAGTAGCTTTCTTTCAATAACAATGATGATGATGTGCATGATGAGGAGCGAGTAGTCAACCCACTTCTAGGGTCGGGGTGAGCCCGACGATAGCAATGTGAGGTAAGTGCATCAAAGGTTTGACTTTTATGCGATTCCGTCTTCTACCCCATGCATGATCCTTTGCGAAAGTTAGGGAGATTCATTATTTGCATTATTGAAGCGAAAGCCACTCATATTGCGAATTTGAATTACTCATAAATTGGATAGTAACTCTTAGGAATTATGCGAAAGCCTCTAATCACCTAAGTGTTGATAACGAAAGTTATTTGACGGAAAGACATTAAAGTTCATATCTTTAGCATGAAACTTGCATTGTTATCGTTGTGGCATAAAACCCCGACTTTGGAAGCTTTTTAACTAATTAAATTCTTCATAAAAGTTTTAGTTTTGTTTCTGTTCATCTTCCCTCTCCATTCTATTTTCTTCGGATCCTTTTCCGACAAATTGGTTACAAAAACAATTTCTGTGACAAGCATCGAAATCGACCATAAGGGTCGATATCGAGGTCTAACACCGATATCGAGGCCTCTGCTCGACGTCGACTTGCTGTTTTGTCTTCTGCAGGAACTGCGCTAGGAAATCGACCAGAACTGAGGTCGATATCGACCAGTATACTCGATATCGAGTGTCTGCTGAGGTCGAAAGCCTTGATCGTGAGTACAACAAAGGAAGCGCTGACCTACCTCCTCGTGGATTCGATCCTGAATTACCCTACTACTACAAGGGAGGGGATTCTTGTATTATTTGTTTGGGACAGGGAGATAGTCTAGTTGTGCTTTATTTTATTCTCCTATTTTACATACACCACCCCGCAACTCCCCCCTGCGAACAAATTGGCGCCGTTGCCGGGGAGGCAATCAATCGCCACCTAAGTTAATCACGATCTTTTTCTAAGCTTATTCTGCAGGTTTATGCGACGTTCTGATCGCGAACCTGTCCTGGAACCAATTGACGAGCCTGAACGTTTCTACCATCTTCGCAACAAAGCAATTCGCATCATGGCTGACAACGAGATGCAGGCTGAGATCATAGAGCGGTTGAGAAAGGAGATCGAGGACCACAATGCTACAATCGCTGCTGAAAGGGCCGCTGCTGCTGCTGAGCGAGCCCGTGCTGATAGGGAGGAGGATGCGCGCAGACAAGCCCAAGAGCGGCTAAATCAGTATCCACAGACGGCGATGCAATACATGCATCCGCCCCTTCATGTTCCTGAATCTGCCATTATAATTCCTCACTCCAATTATGAATTGAAAATTAACTTCCTATCTGAGATTAAAAGAAATACTTTTGAAGGAAGACATAATGAATGCCCCCTGCAACACATCTCTACTTTTATGGACTTATGTGAAACAGTTGCTGATGGAGTAAACTTAGAGTATGTGCGACTAAAATCTTTTCGATGGTCTTTGGCAGGAAAGGCATTACAATGGCTTGAAAGTTTGGCTCCACGATCGCTAAGGACATGGGCGGAAGTGAAAGATGCATTCTTGAACAAGTTCTTCCCACCTTCTAAAACGGCGATGCTACGACAAAGGATCACGGCTTTCAAACAAAAGCCAGGTGAAACCCTAGCACAGGCGTGGGAGCGCTTTAAAGACTTGCTGAGATCATGCCCGACGCATGGGCAACTTCCATATGTCATCCAAGAGATCTTTTATAACGCCCTTGATGCGCCGAATAAGGAGAGGATCAATTCATATACCTCCTATCGGTACATTGAGCTTACACCAACGGAGGCATGGGAGACCATTGAGAGGCTTGTGAATTTTGACAACACCTATGGGGCTGCTGCGGTCTATGATGCAAGGACTGCCCCATCTATGCCTCTATATGAGCCTCCAAGGGAGATAGATCCTGAAGTACGGCAACAATTCCATAACGATCAAACACGCCGCCTTCAAAAGCAAGTAAGGTTCTTGAGCAACAATCAACCTTGTCAGGAGTGTGGTTCAATAAGGCATAACACCAGTGCCTGTCCACATACTGAGCAAGTATCCATGGCGGAACAACATGAGGAGGTCAAATGGACGAGAGGCCCCTATGGAGGGGGCAATCAACAAAATTGGGGCGATCAAAGGTTCTATCAAAGGGATCCCCCGACATATAGGGCACCCGGGCACCCTGAGCGGGAGACTAAGAAAGATGACCTGCAAATCATCCTTGATGAGATGCGGAGGAATCACGCTGAGTTCAAACAAGCCAATAACTCCGTCCATACTCAGCTGCAGGGCATAAATTCTAGACTTGGGGAGATCGACGTTTGGAAGCGCAACATGGAGACTCAAATGAGTCAATTGGCGAAAGCAATGCCCAAAGCGTCCGGATCACTCCCTGGATCCACTGTGCCCAACCAAAAGGGCAAAACCACAGGTCATATTGCGGCAGTAAACCTAAGGAGTGGGCGTCAATTACAAACGCCCGAGCGAAAAGTGGAGGAGAAGGAGCCAGAACAGACGTCGATATCGACCCCCCCTGTCGATATCGACCAAGGTGACATCGATGTCGACCCTCCTGTCGATGTCGACCCTAATTCTACGTCACCACAGAAATCGACTCTTCCAGTCGATATCGACTCTACTGATCCCGATATCGACCTCACTACAGCCGCAGGAAGGAAGAAGGTGTTGCCATTCCCAACTAGAAAGGTGACTAAGGACCCAGCGGAAAAGAAGTTCCAACGGTTCGTGAAGATGCTCCAAGGGCTTAATGTCTCTATACCATTCACAGAGGCACTTCACGAGATGCCATCTTATGTAAGGTTCCTTAAGGATATCTTGGGTAAGAAGCGATCGCTCTCCGAGATCGCAGAGGAATGCAACAGATTGGAGCTACCACAAAAGCGGGCGGACCCAGGTAAGTTTTCCATCGCTATAGGTCTAGGTCAATTCAAATTTAATGCTTTAGTTGACTTGGGCGCTAGCGTTAGCATGATGCCACTAACCATTTGGCACAAGGTAAAGATAGGTCCTTTGGAGCCCGTGGATGCAAGATTGTACATGGCTAACAATACCGTAGTGATTCCAACTGGGATAGTGACGGATGTGCCAGTACAAGTAGGCAAATTCTTTGTCCCTGCTGATTTCCTAGTTGTTGACATAGCGGAGGACCCTGCTTGTCCAATTATTTTAGGTAGGCCATTCCTAGCAACCGTCGATGCCAACATTAGCGTGAAGAAAGGATTGCTCTCACTCACGATTAGTGATGAAGTAATAGAGTATTCCTTCAACAAGACGGTGCAAAGTCAAGGGCCAATGGAGATAAAAGCCATCAATGAAGCCCAAGTAGAGGAAGTTGAAGCAATCTTGAACGAAGGAGCTCAACAGAACATCGAAATCGACCCAGGTAAGTCGATATCAACCACTAATGTTCAAGATTCTGTGACAGGTCATAAGTATGGGGTCGACGGAGGAAAAGAGGAAGCATCGAAATCGGGGTCAAGGGTCGATATCAACCACACCCTATCGAAATCGACCACCATCAGCGCTGAGAAGAGAGGCGAGGAGACCTCGATATCGACCTCTGAGGGTCGAAATCGACCTGATCATATCGAGTCAAAACTCCCCAAATCGACTGATCCTACAGGTGTACAACAGGGATCGATATCGACCTCCGCACATCGACATCGACCTGAGCCACAGACTGAGAAGAAGGTAAGTCAAGGTACGGATTCCTCTTGTTCAATTACAATTAAGGACTTATCATTATTTGGAAGAGGTGTGCCTTGGCATGTGCGTTTATGTAGGGTATCCGATGATAGTTCAAGCCAATATGAGATAGGAGACAAGGTCTATGTTGCCAAATCTAGAGACCATTGGTTCCCTACAAGATTCAAGGATAAGAGCTTAGGTCCATTCACGGTGAATCAAATCAATCCCGGGGGAATGCAGCTGCGGGACAAGAAAGGAGTGATATTTGAGGCCCAAGCCACATGGGCTCTGCAGATGCCACCTTGAGAAGCGCAGAGGAAGAAGTCGGCCTAGCGACTTAAAAATCTAGAGCTTGTAACAAAGACTTAGTTTTGGTTTTAAGACAGCTTTTGTTTTGGTTTTAGACACTTTATAGTTTTGCATATTTTGTGTTTAGTTTTCAAATTGCAGGAGAGAGAAAAGCACACAGAAAGGCATCGAAATCGATGTCAGACATCGAAATCGACCTTAAAGTCGACATGGATAGGGTTTGTGATCGAGGCCGAATCACCCTGAAGCCTGGGCAGAAATCAAGAGAGACATCGATATCGATGTAAAGGGTCGATATCGACCTTCCCTGTTGTCTTCTTCGACTCCTGAAATTTGTGACGGTTTAGTAAGTTTTCTTCTTAACCCTAGTTCTAATACAGTGAGGACACTGTAAATTTTAAGTATGGGGTGGGGGAAAGGCTTATTTGCATATTCATACTTAGCTTAGGGTTGCATATTTATTTTAATGCATAAAAAAAAAATGACCCCCATCAAAAATTTTGGAAAAGAGAGAGTCATGGAAGTATAAAAAAGAGCTCTATGATGCAAAATTAGATTCATTAGAGATATAACATGAGATTGCCTAGTTAAGGGAAGTCCCAATGAAGTGCAAATTTTTTGAGAAAATCATAAAGGAGATGAAAATTTGAAGTTGCTTTTGACATGTGCATGATAAGATGATGGAGGATTTTTTATAAAAATTCCATACAAGCAAAGTTCATATCCTAGCCATACCTACGCATATTCACAAAGCCATATATAAGACTTATTATGATCATTATTGCTCCACATATACATATTGTCCATTTTTTACCTTATACCCTATCCGGGGACAAAGTTTTTTGAATGGATGACATCTTTGGAGTTATATGGAATTGTGCATTTATAAAGTTGTTGGCAGGAATGATACAATATGGAAAATTAAATGAGCGAGAAAAAATCCGATCACCTCAAGAGATAAAGGTAGGTCGACCCTGCTCGCTGAGATAATAGTTTGGCGAGATGGGACACAAAGGTGAGGAGTCCGAAGTACTAAGTATCCGGGGCCATTCATGACACCCATGTTTGTGACTCGCGAGAAGGCAGTGCTAAGGTTAGAGAGGTAAAAGCATTATATTGAAAAAAAAAGCATTGAACGATGAGTGAAAGGTGAGACATTATGAAAGAGGAATGTGGAATATTTTGGAAAGAAAGTGTACTTCCCCGGATTTAACACCACATGGCCAAATATTAGCCCACCTTTAGCCTTTTACCAATCCACTTCTCAAAAGCTTGAAGAAAGTCCTCTTGATTATTAATGCAATGTCGCTAAAATTGTTTTTGCATATTACCTCCTTTATAAGTATGAAATTGCTTTTATGCACAGGCATGGACTTGGTTGACATAAGTACCTTCTCGAGGATGGCAATTGATTGTAGGGACATATGAAAAATGAATCTATGATGTTGAGGGTTTACTTTCTTCCCCTGAACGACCATTAAGAGTATTGCTTGGGGACAAGCAAGCTTAAGTATGGGGTGTTTGATGTGCGCGCAAATTACCATATTTTCTATGCACATATGAATTCATTTTATTGTCTTTTGCATGCACATTAATGGGAAAACATGGGAATGGTGTAGTTTATGCTTAAATGTCAAATATATGGGTTTGCACGAGTTTCCATGTGATTTCGCAGAAAACAGGATAAAAATGGATGAATTCAGAAGAGCGGAAAAAGAACTCGAAGTCTTCTGAAGAGGTCGAAATCGACTGAAGACCTCGACATCGAGTACATCAGAGACATAGGAATCGAGCAGAAAAGGAAACAGAGCATGTCGACACAGAAGAGGTCGATATCGAGTATAAGGGTCGATATCGATGCTGTCAGATCGACCAAGTTGATAGAAGTCGAGTGCCAGTTCGAGTAGGAGAAGGAGAAGCTCGAGATAAGATTTTGGAGGGGTCGATATCGAGGTCCAAGGGTCGATATCGACCATGCCAGCAGAGGAATTCGACTCCGATTTCGATAGAATTATATCCAATGCTTGCAATATCTATCCAAAGGTCGAGGTTTCCTATCAACAACATCAGATTTATCATGAGGAGGCTGATTTCACCATGAAGTTTTAGCTTTTACTTTGTTTTTTTATTTATTTATTTATCATAGAGAATAAAGATAAGGTTTCGAGTCCTTATCGACATCTATAACTAGAAGCCAATAGGGCTGAGTTTGGGGATTCCGTTTTAGACACAATTCAGTTGCAATAGAGAATAGAGAGAGAGAGAGAGAGAGAGGAGGCCGAGTGGAGTTGTAAAGCGAGAGCGGAGTGGCTTGTTCGGTTGTACTTTCTTTCGGAGTTTTAATTCAAAGTAGCTTTCTTTCAATAACAATGATGATGATGTGCATGATGAGGAGCGAGTAGTCAACCCACTTCTAGGGTCGGGGTGAGCCCGACGATAGCAATGTGAGGTAAGTGCATCAAAGGTTTGACTTTTATGCGATTCTGTCTTCTACCCCATGCATGATCCTTTGCGAAAGTTAGGGAGATTCATTATTTGCATTATTGAAGCGAAAGCCACTCATATTGCGAATTTGAATTACTCATAAATTGGATAGTAACTCTTAGGAATTATGCGAAAGCCTCTAATCACCTAAGTGTTGATAACGAAAGTTATTTGACGGAAAGACATTAAAGTTCATATCTTTAGCATGAAACTTGCATTGTTATCGTTGTGGCATAAAACCCCGACTTTGGAAGCTTTTTAACTAATTAAATTCTTCATAAAAGTTTTAGTTTTGTTTCTGTTCATCTTCCCTCTCCATTCTATTTTCTTCGGATCCTTTTCCGACAAATTGGTTACAAAAACAGTTTCTGTGACAAGCATCGAAATCGACCATAAGGGTCGATATCGAGGTCTAACACCGATATCGAGGTCTCTGCTCGACGTCGACTTGCTGTTTTGTCTTCTGCAGGAACTGCGCTAGGAAATCGACTAGAACTAAGGTCGATATCGACCAGTATACTCGATATCGAGTGTCTGCTGAGGTCGAAAGCCTTGATCGTGAGTACAACAAAGGAAGCGCTGACCTACCTCCTCGTGAATTCGATCCTGAATTACCCTACTACTACAAGGGAGGGGATTCTTGTATTATTTGTTTGGGACAGGGAGATAGTCTAGTTGTGCTTTATTTTATTCTCCTATTTTACATACACCACCCCGCAACTCCCCCCTGCAAACACTCATCTCATCTCATATCCCATCATATATCATCTCATTCTCGTTATCATCACTCATCATCTCATAATCTCAAGTTACCTCATAACATCAATTTCCTTAACCACTTTCATCATTTATCTCGAAGTTCCAATATATCATAACATGTTCAAATTCATATTTTACTCATGTCTCCGCTCCCCTAAAATCTCAAGCAAGTTCATAAATAAATTTACCAAGCCAAGTTTCGAACAATTCACTTCACAAGTTTCTAGAAACCATTAAATAAAATAACATTTAATCAAATTCCGACATTAGATGGTATATTTCAAAACCCTTTATGTTAATGTCTTAAATAAATTTCAATACTTTAGAAATATTTTAAACAACCTATATCATTCAAAACTAACCATTTAAATGCCTAAATAATTCATTCACATAAGAAATTCTCAAACAAATCAAAATAAATAAATAAATAATAGTTCAGAAAAATACATACTTAATAAACATAATAAATAATAAAGAGTCATCAAGTTGATGAACCATATAATAATCAAGAATATCCTTAAAACAATATGTCACTAATTAAATAAATACTCAAAACAAGTCACATTTTTAAATAACTGATAATAAATATTTCAATTAGTTAAAAAAATAAATAAAATAGAATAAATAAATAATAAGTAAATAACAATTTATGTAACAATTATATAATATATAAAATAATTTAAGAGAACAATAAATCAATAAAACACAATCCAATCCAGCCCAAGCCTAGTAGCCCCGTTTTCGGATCCAAGCCCAAACCTGTGTAAAGACTGAATATAATTTATGTATACGATATTATTATTTTAATTATATATGTCATTATTTATTGCAAATTGTAAAAGCGGAGAAAATTCGTCCTCGAGCACGAGTTCAAAATTTAAAATCCTTCCAGCATCATTTTAAATTTAGGATTTTGACGGGATATGATTTTCGCTTTCGAGTTCGGATATTAATAAAAATTTATTTAAGCTCCGAGTTTTTATTGAAATTTATTTAATTCCACTTATCTTGAAATTGACTTGAAATTTGATTTAGTCGGAATTCGATCGGGCGAGCGGGTTTGAGTCTAATTCCGCTATTTTGAATTCTTTCATAGGGACCAATTTCATTTATTTTAATTCCTCTCTCTCTCTCTCCCCCTCCCTTCCTCCCTCTCGGATTACTGTAACATGAAGTTGGTCCCCTCTCCTTTTGTCTCTTTCTTTATGCAGCCATACCCACCCATCTGCCTCACCCTCCCTCTCGCATCTGCCTTCCATCAACCCAAATCCCTCCTCCCTCTCCCCCTTTTTTCATTTCTGAAAAACTCAGCTTCCTTCCTCCTCTTTCACAAAGAGCCCATTTCCGAGCCACAATCCCACTACAATCCTCCTCCTGTATTCATGAGCCACCACCATGCTTCCCTTCATCCCCGAGCACCACCAGTCAGTCACCACCACCACCGGGGCCACCTCACCACTTCCCGTCGCCGCCATCGGACCACCACCACCACGTCCCTCTCCCTTGTTCCCCAGTTTTGCCGAGAGCCCACGCACCCCACCTCCCTCCTTCTCTCTCGTCGGGAAGCAACTTCCACGAGCAGCTGACGAAGCCCAGACGTCGCTGGAGGGTAATCGCAGCCGGAGCCGCCCTTGGAGCTGTCCGGCGTCGGAGAATCACGCTGTGAGTTCATCCTCTCTTTCTCCCTCTCCTGTGTGCGCGTTTCATTCCTTCGTTGTGGATCTTGGTTGGTTTTTCTTCTCAATCTCGTGGTTAAATTCTGAGGCCGAAAGGGCCACCATAGCCTGCGAAATTCCCTGTCCTTCTCCGTCGATTTTCCGGTTGAACAGCTCTGTTCTATCGCGTTGAAGAAGACGGGTCCAACACCGGTCCACCTTCTTTCTTTTTCTATTTTATTTCCGGTTCAGCCTTTATTCCCTTTTCCTGGTTCGGTTCGGTTCTATTAAAATCTGATTTAGTGGGTATGGGCTGGGTATGGGCTGGTGGAAACGGATCCGGGTAAGGGAATGGGCTGGGTTTCGGTTTCGGGTTTGGGCTGGGTTTTGGTTTCGGGTTTGGGCTTGGATTTGAGCTGGGTTTTGTTGGGTGTAGTATTTTATTTATGGGTGTTATATATATATATATATATATATATATATATATATATATATATATATATATATATATATATATATATATATATATATATATATATATTATGTGATGAATTGTGTATGTTATATATATATATATATATATATATATATATATATATATATATATGGTATTAATTATTATTTCTGATTTTAGGAAAATGAATGTATATATTTATATGTTCTGAAATTATGAATATTTATAATTAAAAAGGTTTTAAAAGTGATATTAATTGATATGGGGTTATAAATATATTTATGGTTATTGTTTTGAGATTATATGGATAGTAAGTGTTAAATTATTTGAATATTATTATTATTTTGGGATTGGTTATAATTATAAATTATGGAAAATTAATCGTCATATATTTTTGATTTGTTTTAAAATAGTATTAATTGGATTATTTATATATGATGCTTTTTATGAGGATTTAAATATGTGAGTTAGGAATTTTAAAGTGAATTGTTGGTTTTGATTTATAAATATGATTTGTGAACATAGGATTATTTTGATGATTTAATATTGGAATTTATTTATATAATGTTTTTGAAGTAAGAAACATCCCGGAATGATTTCTATAATATGATTTTGGGAAATTGGTTTTAAGGCCTAAGTGTTTAATGTCGGGATTGGATACGCGATTTTAAAAGAATTGTTTGATTTTCTAAGTTGAGTTCTTTGAGAGATTGTTTTGGAAAAGAGATGACGAGATGAGATGAACATGAAATGATATATGAATTGTGATGAGATAAGATGGAATAATCTTAAATGAGATATGTGAAGATATGTATGATCGTTAGGGGCGCCTTGTGTGAATTAGATAGACTTATGCATTTGTATGTTATTAGGTGATTGTGATATGTTGGACATTGCTTACTATTGGTGACTCATTACTTGGATTCTGCTTCTGCCTTGTTTCTCTGCTGTTCGGCTTATTCAGGTAAGTTCCTTTATGGGCTTACTCAGATTCGAAAGAGAATACCTGCTTGTGAATATATGACATACTAGGTGTTGCATAAGCATTAAAGCATGCCATGTAGTATCATGCTAGGATTGCACTTATGAATAAGCATTCAGTTACTTTGTGTGTTTGAATACAGAACGGCTGTTATCTGTGATAGTCCTAGAGTCTTTGGTAGGGTCATAGGGTAGCCCAGCCCCATCGGGTTCCATAAGTCTATCGAGTCGATATGAGCATGATGATAGCCCAGCACAATCGGGAATGAGCATGATATATGAGATGATGATGAGATATGATATGCTATGATGAGATATGATATGCTATAGCATCGAACTGGCCAGTCTCTGCACTAACGGAAAAGGGTGCAGAGGTAGGAGAGGGATATGCCACTTGGCATTCTTTGGGCGCCTTTACAGTTCTTTTCCGCATATTGTAAATTAGGGGCATGTTAGTGTGATTAAATTTCCGCATTTCATCAAAGCATCTTTATATTAGCGTATGTGTATGTTTGCTTACGGGACAGGGTGTGTTGGGGTCTCGGTCTGATCCTGCTCGCACCACTTATTTTTAGGTATGATTGCTCCCTGTCTCTATGGCGTGGGAAAATCCCCCAGGCGATTGCAAATAATCTGTCTAACCCCGCTAATTTGGCTATACGACTTTAGAATATATGTTTTGGTTTTGACCCGGCTCTGCCGTGGCTCTTGTATCTAAATCTTACTTCCCCTTTACTTTCGTTTAAATTGAATTTCTGTGACTTCAATTGATTGGGGTTCGAAATCCCCGCTTTGAATGCTGATTGATCTTTAGAGGTTTGAAACCTCGACCCATACCTGAGTTGCAACATCCGAACGAAGGTATCCAACCTTCGAAACGTATCTCGGATATTTATATCCATGCCGTTACAAAGTTGGTATCAGAGCGAGGTTGTGCAATTCGGGTACACAAGGGTCGAGTGTATGATTTGGAAAACCGCCAATGGATTTCAAAAGATTTGAAAGCGTTTTAAAGGGGCAAAATGAACTTAAGGTGCCTAACTCAATTAGACTAAATATGAACTTGGCTTATGATAAAAGAGGATAACCAACTAATGCGGGATCGAGAGGGTAGAAAAGGCGCTAGACCATCCCTATTGGATGTAGTTGGGAATGGGTAGGCGAAATATTAGCTTGTTCTTTACAACTGGGTCTGGAAGATTCCAAGGAGATCATTGTAATTTTCATTGACTGATTCTATGTTGAGTGCTTGATATGCTAAAGATTGATTGGTACGTCCTAACTATTTAATGAATCTTGAATGATCTGTGCGAACGGGGTAGCGGGAGTACTCTTTTTCTTCTAATATGGTCAAGCCCAGCTTGTGTGAAACAGCCCCTTCCGCTATGTTAACCCCTTGACGGTTCTATCGAGTCTTCCTCCCGGATGTCAGTGTCTTCCACGGGAAATTGGGTTGGTAAACACATTGTGTCGGGAATCATGTATGGATGTGAAGGTTGTCTGAGTGAGTATTGGAAGGTGGTTCTTGATGTTCCTTTGAGTCAACAGTAAGGTGTTCCCGAGGTTGTCTTTCTTGATTCTTATGACGATCAACCGGTGTCTTCTTACCATAAAAGGTCGTATCCGAGTCCCATGGGAAAGATGGGTGATGAGTCAGTAGGAAGAGTCAATGGTTGCCCTTATGGATCTCTATCGGGTTATCTTGATTGCTTTGTCCATGATTGTGTGATACTATGTGGTACTACTCCTTGACCTACAGATTGATCTTTAGTGTGAAATTGCGCTTGTGTGCTTTGGTGTTCGTAATGACTATTGTATGGGTTCAAGCTACATTTATTATACCCATATCATCTCGACATGATCTACTCAGTATATTGCATTTTTATACTGGGGCACGAATGAATATGTCATATGCTAGGAAGTTGTATAATTGATGTCCTCCCTGTAATTAGGTTCATGATAGTGTGATCGTTCGGTTCTAGTATCATGATAGAGTGAGTCCCTTACTTGATGGATACATGTTATAATTTCATGTCAACATGCCTCATATGCTACGTAATCCTCAGTACCTGTTATGATGATGATCATTAATGTAAATTCGTGGTTGTATGACATCCTGTATCCATGCTGATCACATTACTTAGGTCTCGTGTTCTACCATGGTTAGATGTCGTTATAGCGTGTCTACTTGACCAATCATATTGATCTTGTTGATGATTGATTGAGAGCATAAACCACGTGATATGAGCCTATATGATTGTTGCTTCTCTTGGATTAGGTCCATGATAATGTGATCAACTCTTCTTGGTATGAATGCTTTTAAATGATCCCCTTAACATGCTGGATGATGACGTGTCGATGTTTATCATTCCTTCTGTGACAAGAACCTATAGCACGCCCATCTATTTTGTATTTGTCAGATTAACTATTGTGGATTATTTTGCATATGATAGTGTTGTGTGTTCCTTGCATTGAATGGAGAATATGTGGCATAATTGAGTCTTGGTGAATGCATGTTTCATCTTAGTATGTGCTGATTCGAACTCATGTCCCCATATTCTCGTCGTATTGCCCGTTACTTATACTTGCATTACATATCGCTACATTTCCTCCCATGCTTCTATATTATTGGGTTGTGATTGAATTAAAGTCTTGGTTAATATCGAGTAATCAATCAAGTGCATGTATGTGTCCTATGTTATGTTAAGCCATTTGTAACGTGTAGGATCCTTGGTTATGACATATGCACATTTATGCCCTGCTTGCATTATTGTTCATCCTCTCTTGAACTAGGTCCCTGATAGTGTGGTTCTTCCCTCTCTTTATCCTCTTAAATATTTTAATCATCCTGATAAGAGTGATATTGGATTCGAAGATTGACTTGCTTTCTGTGATGGTTAATTCTAGCATGTTTACATGTTCTCGCTCGGTGGTATCCCTCTATTACTCTATGATATTCTCTCGTGCTTGCATGAATGTATGACTTGACACCTCGCATGATCACACACCACCCTATATCATGATTTTGCATATGCATAACGCATGCATATCTAAATGAATCTAGTTGAATTACTTTAATTGTACTCATGTTCGAAGTGTACTATTAGTATCATGTAAGGCTTATGATTTCCAATATGACTCACTAAATGGTGACTTGCCATACTTATTCTATTACGTAAACATGCTTGTTTTATAATGTGACAGTTATTATACCATTTTATGTGCCCTATAATGATTCATTCCTAGCATGATTATAATCTATCGCCCGTGATGTTATCTTGGTTACTCTGTGGTGATCCGATTGCTTTCATGTACATTATGTTGAACTCTTTTAAATGACTCTTGACTATGCCCATGCCTTATCATGTATCACTAGCATTGTGTAGGATCTATGCTTTCTAAATATGTTCAGTTGTATGATTACATGCCGTTTTCAACCTATTATGCGATCATTGTTGTCATATGTGATAGTTATTATTATGCTGCTCTTATGTGTTCTCATATGACACTTAGTCTGGTTGTTATGATATACCACACCATACTATATTTGACCTCACTTGTTCATGCTTGTACATTCCTTCATATACATGATGCTCGTTATCTTCACTAAATCCCGCATGACTTCGAATCATATATGATCATTGTTGGTTACGCATACCTTGCTTGAAGTTGCTAGGCATATCTGCTTCCATGGAATACTAGAATGTTAGCTTGTTTTACATACATCAGCGTAGGACTTGATTGTATCTTTGATATGAATACGAATGTTGCCCCCCGGGATAGGTACATGTTAGTGTGGAATAATGTGATTGATATGCTCCATGATGAATTTGTGCTTGTTGTCACCATTGTAACCTAATGGACTTCTATAAAGGCACCGTTACTATTCTCGGGTCGGAGTCTTGTCTCTAGTCGTGTCATCTTTGGCTTGGTCCATTTTGGTCTCCTAAAGAAACATTGGGTTTTCCGCTCTTGTCACTCCCCTATCTCCGCTAACTTGGACTCCTACGCGTTACATTGGGTGAGCGACCGCATAGAAGAGGGGACGTGAATTTAGATAACGATAGAGCAGCGCAGCGGAAGCGTGGGCCCATAACCCACGGGCCTCAGGATCGACGATGCCGACGGAACAAGCTTGTTTCGAGGGTGGCGGTTATTGAGTACGATAAGACTTGCAAGTGGGAGTGTCCTCCATTCGAATTGCTAATCCTTTCTGAACTTGTTGGTGGTGATATTGCACTGACTTCATGTTGAAAATTATGTGTTGATGTGATGACTTGGTAATGATTATTGCCTAATTACCCATTGTCTATGATGATATATATGATTCGATGCCTTACATTCCTAATGTGCTATGATGACTTGATGTGATGCTACTTTGAGTTGCTAAGCATGATCTAAATTCCTTTGCCTATAAAAAGCACTGTTCTAAAAATCGCACCTAGGCGCCGCCTGGGCGCCGCCTAGGCGCTAGGCGGCAAGGCACCTAGGAATTTTTACGCCTAGGCGGTCTCTAGGCGGATTTCCGCCTAAGCGTCGCCTAATCCCGCCTAGGTGCCGTATAGTCCCGGTCTAATCCCGCCTAGCCCCACCTAGGTGGGTGATTATTTAGATTTAGTTTCTAGGAGAGAGATTAGTCAACTTATAGTTTTTTTATCCCCTAAGTTGGGATGCATTTAGTTTTGATTCAAACCTATGGTTCCAGATTTTAGGAGGTTTAAAGTTATCAGCCGGACGAGCGCTTTTATACTTATTGACTTTAGTGTTAGTTAAGCACACCAAATTTGGGTTTATGAGTGATATTATAGATATTACTACATTATATAAATTATTGGCATGTTCTATCCATTGAAATATAGGGAAATAATCAAGTTTAGTCTAAATCCGCCTAGGCGCTAGGCGGCCACCCACCGCATTGCGGCCGCCTAGCGCCTTTTAGAACACTGATAAAAAGTATGAACTTCAGATGCCGAGAATCTGAAATGTTTATTAGCTAAGATTATGATGAAACTTGCTAGCTTGAATTGACCATATTCATATATGATGTTTTACAATACTCGTTGAGCATGACGGTAAATTAAGACTTTTGATACATGTTGTAATGTTTAATGATGAACTAATGATGCTATTGATATAAATGTTAGTTGATATGATTTAGTCCTTATGTGTAATAATGTCCATGATTGCTTCTTCTTTGAGCATGTGAGTGAGGTCCTTTTGGTAGAGTGGTCAGAGAGTGGAGAAAGGTTTTGAGTGATTAGAATGATCGACGGTGGTAAGGGGAAAGTTGCAGAAGAGGGGTGTTGACTTAGGTTGGACCGAGTGAGTTCGGGAATTATAAGAGGTAATGCTTGGTGGATTCGATGAGCTCCTAGGTGAATCTTGGATAAGGGGTATAGTTAGGGATAGGCTGGTTAGGTAGTGACCGAGAAAATTTTTATAGAGATGCATGGTTAGCAGGGCATGATGTTGTGATATCTTGGGAAGTGTGAGAAGTGTAAGAAATGACATTTGTGGATAGCGGGAACGTAGTATACAGGGATGCTCGGGTGTGAAAATAGAGATAGGGGTTAGAGTCTTAGAGGTGGATTATTAGTGAGAGTGCTTGGCGGGAAGAGGTGTGAAAATGAAAGATCGAAATGGATTGGGGTTTCTTCTGTGGGGTAGTAGCTGAGAGGATGTTGGTAGGTCTATATGAAGGTCGGTCTTGGCTTGAGAGTGGGAGACGAGCGAGCGGGGATTGCGTTTCGTTTTGACTAGTAGTGATGTGAGTATTTTCTTGATTATGCGATTTGTTAATCTGTACTGGCATGATGTTGGATAACGACCATGATGAACCTGATATGGCTTGATATTACATGTTGATATGCAATATTGGAAATCTAGTTGACAGTGGCAAGTGTTATTATGATATAATGATACATTGCTATCCTACTATGTTGTTCTAGAAGCATGTTATGATGTGTTATATGAATCATGAGATGATGATATGTTGATTATGTGAAAGCCTGATGTTATACTATATGGTTGATAAGCATGATTGTGAATAGGTAAGTGATGAATATGACTTGGAGCATGAATATGACTTGTATATATATATGAGATAATGGTGCGTGATTGCTAAGTGATCGTTATATGGCGCTGTATGAGTTGAGATGATGTTTTGTGAGTATGAAGATATTTTGGTGATTGATATATTGATTGACCTTCCCCTCTGCTGAATCTTAATAGCCTGACCTTGTTGTGTTGATGTGTTGACAATGGGTTTTGGTTCGTTGATTCTATGATGAGAGATACTTTTATGACTTCTGGTGTGATGTTGAGACATTGTTATGATTTTGTTATATCGTGGAGATGCATATTACGACCTTTAGTATGATATGGAGATGTTGATGTGACCTTGTGGCACTACGATTGGTATATGTTGAGACTTGTCGTGTGATGTGTTGATTGGAGATTGGATGGTTATACAGTTATGCATTTCTTATGGCTTATGCATCTTGCTTGAATTGAGACTGATAGATTGATTCGATTGTGGAACCTAGGAAGAGAATATGGGATTAGCCCTTAGAGGTGGATGATTCCACCTCCTACCTTCTGAATTTGATTGATTGGTATGCGAGAAACTGATGTGGTTGTTGGGAGATTTTGACGAAATCTTGATTTGAAAGGATTTGACTTGTTTTGGTGTAAAGGTGCTTGATTAAACGTGGAATTTGAAGATTTTGAGTGGTTTTGAAAAGGACCAACTTGGAGTTTTAAAGAAGTCGAGAGTTTCAATGATTTAGATGACAATCTCTCCATTTACAAAACGCTTTGAGGTTTTACGAACTGGATTACATTATGACGTCTCACGAAGTGGATACAAGCATTTTATAGGGGCGCTTATAGATTGCTTGCTAAGACCTAGTCAGACGCTATAATACTTTTAGAGTTGTGATATTTTCGAAAGGTCGAAGCGAGGATGTGATAAGGGCGCTTATTACACACTTGACAAGACCAATTGAAGATGTCACGACCGTGACTAGGATGTTGTGAGAATCCCGGAAGACGCAACCGAGATGATTACAAGATCCTTGGACATGGTCCTCGGACTCATTGATTTCAAACTCCTTCCCTTTGCTTTAAAATGATTTTAGTCTCGGGGATGAGACTTGTTTTTAGAGGTGGATAAATGTAAAGACTGAATATAATTTATGTATACGATATTATTATTTTAATTATATATGTCATTATTTATTGCAAATTGTAAAAGCGGACAAAAATCGTCCTCGAGCACGAGTTCAAAATTTAAAATCCTTCCGACATCATTTTAAATTTAGGATTTTGACGGGATTAGATTTTCGCTTTCGAGTTCGGGTATTAATAAAAATTTATTTAAGCTCCGAGTTTTATTGAAATTTATCTAATTCCGTTTATCTTGAAATTGAATTGAAATTTGATTTAGTCGAGATTCGATCGGGCGAGCGGGTTTGAGTCTAATTCCGCTATTTTGAATTCTTTCATAGGGACCAATTTCATTTATTTTAATTCCTCTCTCTCTCTCCCTCCCTCCCTCTCGGATTACTGTAACATGAAGCTGGTCTCCTCTCCTTTTGTCTCTTTCCTTATGCAGCCATACCCACCCCTCTGCCTCACCCTCCCTCTCGCATCTGCCTTCCATCAACCTAAATCCCTCCTCCCTCTCCCCTTTTTTCATTTCTGAAAAACTCAGCTTCCTTCCTCCTTTTTCACAAAGAGCCCATTTCCGAGCCACAATCCCACCACAATCCTCCTCCTGTGTTCATGAGCCACCACCACTCTTCCTTTCATCCCCGAGCACCACCAGTCAGTCACCACCACCACCGGGGCCACCTCACCACTTCCCGTCGCCGTCATCGGACCACCACCACCACGAACCTCCCCCTTGTTCCCCTGTTTTGCCGAGAGCCCACGCACCCCACCTCCCTCCTTCTCTCTCATCGGGCAGCAACTTCCACGAGCAGCTGACGAAGACCAGACGTCGCTGGAGGCCAATCGCAGCCGGAGCCGCCCTCGGAGCTTTCCGGCGTCGGAGAATCACACTGTGAGTTCTTCCTCTCTTTCTCCCTCTCATGTGTGCGCGTTTCATTCCTTCGTTGTGGGTCTTGATCAGTTTTTCTTCTCGATCTCGTGGTTAAATTCTGAGGCCGAAAGGGCCACCATAGCCTGCGAAATTCCCTGTCCTTCTCCGTCGATTTTCCGGTTGAACAACTCTGTTCTATTGCGTTGAAGAAGACGGGTCCAGCATCGGTCCACCTTCTTTCTTTTTCTATTTTATTTCCGGTTCAGCCTTTATTCTCTTTTCCTGGTTCGGTTCGGTTCTATTAAAATCTGATTTAGTGGGTATGGGCTGGGAATGGGCTGGTGGAAACGGATCCGGGTAAGGGAATGGGCTGGGTTTTGGTTTCGGGTTTGGGCTTGGATTTGGGCTGGGTTTGGGTTTCGGGTTTGGGCTTGGATTTGGGCTGGGTTTTGTTGGGTGTAGTATTTTATTTTTTTATTTGTGGGTGTTATATATATATATATATATATATATATATATGTGTGTGGTATTAATTATTATTTCTGATTTTAGGAAAATGAATATATATATATATTTATATGTTCTGAAATTATTAATATTTATATTTAAAAAGGTTTTCAAAGTGATATTAATTGATATGGGGTTATAGATATATTTATGGTTATTGTTTTGAGATTATGTGGATAGTAAGTGTTAAATTATTTGAATATTATTATTATTTTAGGATTGGTTATAATTATAAATTCTGGAAAATTAATCGTCATATATTGTTTATTTGTTTTAAAATAGTATTAATTGGATTATTTATATATGATGCTTTTTATGAGGATTTAAATATGCGAGTTAGGAATTTTAAAGTGAATTGTTGGTTTTGATTTATAAATATGATTTGTGAACATAGGATTATTTTGATGATTTAATATTGGAATTTATTTATATAATGTTTTTGAAGTAAGAAACATGCCGGAATGATTTCTATAATATGATTTTGGGAAATTGGTTTTATGGCCTAAGTGTTTAATGTCGGGATTGGATACGTGATTTTAAAAGAATTGTTTGATTTTCTAAGTTGAGTTCTTTGAGAGATTGTTTTGGAAATGAGATGACGAGATGAGATGAACATGAAATGATATATGAATTGTGATGAGATAAGATGGAATAATCTGAAATGAGATATGTGAAGATATGTATGATCGTTAGGTGCGCCTTGTGTGAATTAGATAGACTTATGCATTTGTATGTTATTAGGTGATTGTGATATGTTGGATATTGCTTACTATTGGTGACTCATTACTTGGATTCTGCTTCTGCCTTGTTTCTCTGCTGTTCGGCTTATTCAGGTAAGTTCCTTTATGGGCTTACTCAGATTCGAAAGAGAATACCTGCTTGTGAATATATGACATACTAGGTGTTGCATAAGCATTAAAGCATGCCATGTAGTACCATGCTAGGATTGCACTTATGAATGAGCATTCGGTTACTTTGTGTGTTTGAATATAGAACGGTCGTTATATGTGATAGTCCTAGAGTCTTTGCTAGGGTCATAGGGTAGCCCAGCCCCATCGGGTGCCCTGAGTCTATCGAGTCGATATGAGCATGATGATAGCCCAGCACCATTGGGCATGAGCATGATATATGATATGATGATGAGATATGATATGCTATGATGAGTAGGGCTGGCAAATGGTACGGAAATTACCATATCAACCACATACCAACCACAAACCGACTATGTTGGTAACCACACTTGTGGTAACCAACATGGTGGTAACCATCTTGGTGGTAACCACGTGAAGGTGGTACGGTAATGGTAATGAAATCTAAATACCGTGGTTACCATGGTTACCAAGTATATATATTAATTTTTTTTATTTAATGTTTTATTGCTATTACCTTTAAGTTTTAAGTTTTTAATTTATATTTTGTGTTTTGATTTTGACTAAATTGGTCCTTTCTACTTTTTCTACTAGAAATGGTAGGAACATTTTGAATGTTTGAAGAGTTTGAACTTGTTTTGTTCGAATGTTTGAAGAAATGGTAGGAACATTTCGATTGATTGGGCTTCGAAATCCCCGCTTTGAATGCTGATTGATCTTTAAAGGTTTGAAACCTCGACCCGTACCTGAATTGCAACATCCGAACGAAGGTATACAACCTTCGAAACGTATCTCGGATATTTATATCCGGGCCGTTACAACCCGGCCCAAAGCCAAATCTGAATTTTAAAACCAAACCGGTCCAGAAATTAAAAGGGTTGAACTGGACCCAAAACAAAGAAAATGAAAACCGAACCTAGGCCATCTTCTTCCCCGCCCAATTCCCCTATTCTGCGGGATCTCTTCCAACTAGCGGCCCTGCTCGGCTGCTCCCTAGCTCGCTCTCGCCCTTGTTCCATCTCTCGCCGGTTCGCCCTCGTCTAGCCTCATGCCCTGCCGTTCTCGCTCTCACACACGATCGCTCAAGCTCACTCGCATACCCTCTCCCAGCCACTCGTTACCTCCCGCTCGTCTCCCTTGCTCACCCATCCTCGCTCTTTATGGCGCCCTCTCTCTCCGCCCTCACCGGATTCCTCAGACACAACGAAAAGGGAGAACAGAAACACCATGGTTCAAAGAGAAAGAAGGTTGAAGGGGGATTAGGGGTGCTCACCGTGGGGGGGATTCGGACGCGTCGAGGTTTGTCGGTGGCTCGATGGCATTGGGGCAAGCTCGGAGGTGATGCCTCGCCAGAGCTGCGGTGGAGAAGGTCTTCCCGGCGGACTTCGGAGGCGGAAAGGAGCCGGACGGAGGGAGATGGTAGTGCTTGGTGGCTGTCGACTTCTTGTTGAAACAGGGGAAGAGGCGGTGCTGTGTGGTGATGGGGTGAAGCCGACGGCAGCTTCAGCAAGGGAGGTGGTGGTGTACTGGTTTGTGGTGGGTTTGTGTATGAGGGAGAAGGATGAGTTTGCAGTAGCTATAGAGGGGGATGGGTGGAGTGCTGAAATGGAGAATGCAGGAGGCTGGGTGATGGAAATGAAAAGAGATAGAGGGATGGTTTATAGGCAGGGGCGGGTTTAGAGCTAGAGATGGGGGGTATTGTAGAGTTAGGTGGTAGGGTGGCGTGATGGGATGTGTAAAAGTCAAATTTTAATTACCCGAAATAAATCTCGAAACCCGCTTCCCGACCTTATCCCGAAGCGAATCAAATAAATTTAAAATAAATATTCTAATCCGAATTAAATAACGACACCCAAAAATATTTCCAAGCCTCGGAATAAATAAGCGGAATAATTTCGTTTTCAAATTTGAATAACAAGTGTATGATGGAATTTGTGCGAAGAAATTTAAATAAATCGTTTGCTCGAGGACGTGATTATTCAAAATTTTTCGGAGTCTTAGAAATTAAACAGATTTTAATTCGAATAAAATCTATATTTATAAAAATAATATTTAAAATCTCGGTCTTTACATCATCCACCTCTAAAAATAAGTCTCGTCCTCGAGAAAAAAAGTCCTTTTTCAAAACCAGCGAAGCCTTTCAAAATCCGAGTCATTTTCTCCTATGTAAGTCAATCAGGTTTCAAGAATTCAAGTGATGGCAATATCCACCTCTAAGGACTAATCCCATAATCCACGTCCTAGGTTCAATTTCTCATGTCTATCTCAACATCAAGTTCCAAGTTTTAACAAATCAGAATATCAATGTCTATTATCATATCAAAGCTCAAGGGATTATCATGTCAACCATTAACACACTAGAATATCATATATCAGCATATCGGAATATAAATGTAATCAATTACCATCCCAGCGAAACATCACATAACAAAATTCATCATATCAAATATCGTCCTATCTAATATCAGTATAGTAGAATTTGTCATAACGAAATTTTCATTTCATCCTGTTAGCAATATACTAACTCTTATTATTAACACCTCATAGCGAACTCTATCATATCAACACATATTAATAGGCCATAACATTGAGAGAATCTGCATATAGTTACCGATCAGAACATAACACAACCATTACTCATACCTCACCATCATGCTCCCGAAATCAAAGTCAGGTCTAAGCTATGTCCATCAACTCAAATCAGATTCTGAATTCCCTAATGCATCCACATCACGCTTATGTTATATCCAAAACCCATAGATGTTCTCTTCAGTTTTTCCATAAAAGTTCACGAGTTAAAGCCTAAATTCAAATTCATCCACTATATACCTCAACGCTCTAGTCAACGAGTTTCTTCAAAACAAAACTTTCCAGCTAACCAATTAATCCTCATACATCTAAATTCATTTTCCTCTAAGTAATCACAGACCAAGTCTAATATCCCAAGTCCTCGTCAAGACCTCTTTCAAGATCAATCTAGGTTCCTTACAAAATTCATTTATTCCTCCTATGTCCTCAAGAATCCATTTGATCATCACCTCTAAGAGAGAACTCCCAAATTACCTCGATATTTAGATCTCAATCTTCGTATCAATAAGCACACTCAGTAATAATCCACCTCTAAATAACAAACTCCTATTGCCAATTTCAAACAAGAACATTCTTACATTCTATACCCTTCACATTCAGCAGTAAAATTTCACCTTCTAAGCTACTCTCGCATCCTAAACAACACAACCACCTCACTCAGCGATGTCGGAAAGTCCTAGCAGTACTTAATTGTCTGCATTAACCAGATTCTAAGCCAGAGAGCCAACTAGTGCTAAACCCAAAATCATAATTCATCAAGTTTCTCCTCAACTTCATCTACCCACAAGTGGTCAACAACATGTATTACTCATCTAACTCACCAGAATACCTTCAAACTGAATTGTACCTCTACATTTCCCAAAAGGTCATCGAAATTTCACTCATTCATAATACCAATTTACCATTCAGAGTTCCATTATAGCCTCAATCACTTACAAGCCCTCAAGCTATCTTATACTAGCTCCTTATTGCAACATACTCCTAATTCGCCTGAGACTACAATCCTCAACAACAGCACCTTACTTCTTAATGATCTTAACCACCAACCCTCTTTCCAAGAGAAATTTTATATCATTCTTATTCGGATTCACCCAAGGCATCACAATTGATTTCATTCCCAAAATCCATTAACTATTTGTATCATCATATCCTCCACCTGGACTAGTTCTCATATTCATCATTCAGAATCTTCCTATCTCTAAATCCAATCAATCAAACTCATGATGAACCTTATTGATACCTTTTCTTCACTATTAGCCTTTCCTCAAATCTCATGTTTCTTTTCCCAGCACCTTAACATTCAAATCTCTGTCATTCATGCCAATTGCGATTTCTTCCTATTCTAAAAATCATCCAATGTTGCCTCTAGTATTCCTCCAATTATGATTCTAGCAAGTATCCTGAATTCCCAAGAGCAACCTCAATATTGATCTCACATCCTGCTCCTTATCATATAAACAACTCAAATCCCAAGATCCACAATTTCCAAGCAGTTCTAGTCCCTCAAACCTTAACGATATCCATAATTCATTCCTTACCAAAGTCATTCCCACTTCACAATATGAACAACCTAAGTCCCACAGTCTACAATTCCTCAAGCAATCCTAGCTACTCGAACCTTATCTCCATCCAAAACTAGTTCCTCAACAACATCACTTCCACTCTTAGTATGACAACCCATCTAACATCATATCCTCCCTACGAGAATCCTCCCTCAAAGATACCTAAATGAACTTACCCTGTCTTTTGGCCAAAATTAATCACCTACACCACAATCTCATCTCCACAATCGTGCCATTACCATCCTATGCCCAACCTAAGGCCTACTTAGAAGGCTCATCTCAAAATTCCTAACCACTGTCTCTTCTCATCCATAGAAACTCACTCCATCCAGCCTAAATCAATGTCTCCTTCCTATGAATCTATCTCACGCCATCATCGAAAAAACCTACGACTTCTAGCTCTCCTATTACTCCCCAGAATATTCCACAAAAGAACCTAAATCCTCATAAATAGGAAGGAAAAGAGAAGGAATGAAAAGAAAAGAAAATTATCAGTTGTACACACTAAGTCATAGCGTGCTAGTACATCAACAATAATCAACGCATCGGAATCATATCACATCTAGGCCTATCGCATCCAATCGTCATTCTCAATCATTATAGGGAAGGTTAGTGGCTCGGATAGGGAATGCCCCTTCTTAAGGCATATCTATGAATTCATTGTGTACTCGTCCTTCAATGCTGCTGATGACGTCAGTTATGAGACTTGTAGGTTATGAGTCCACCACACTTCCGCTGTGCTGCTCTAGTGTTGCCCAGCTAGTTGTTCCTTCCCACATGTCGTCGTTCGTTCCAAAGAGATAACACATTGGTTCAAAATTAAACAAGATAGGGGGGCACAAGCGGACAACCCATAATACTTACGGAGGCACTTATGGACCAAGATTGAAGGTATCGAGACTAAGGACAAGGTCTCGACCTAATTTCCCATGCAAAAACAGCAATACTATCAAAAAGACTCAATAAGAATATCTAGGGAAGAGGGTAAAAGAAAGAGAAGAAGAAGAAGAAAAGAATAGTAAAGGAGAGGGAAGGAAGGAAAAAGGGAAGGAAAAAGAAGGAAAAGGAAAGGATCAATAAGACATCACTTAAGGACATGGAAGGAGATAGAAGAAGAGGAAAGTGGAACAAAAGAATAGACATTCTTCAACAATCCTCAGCCGTAACTGGAAATGTGTTGAACAAAAGGCGAAATGGAAGGAAATTGACACATACAGTTGAATAATGGAAAGATTATTTCACAAGAACTGAAATCCCAATTATAGAGTAAGGAAGGACTCCCCCGCTATCTCATCCGCACATGAGTTCAATTCATAACCAATAGATATCAAAGAGGTTAACAAACATAATTTTTGGCTCAAGGAAGATAGTACTCAGCACAAAATCAATCAGCAATAATTAATCCAATCCCCTTCGAGGGATATCGCTCTCGAGCACAATTTATATAAAATCACAAAAGCTACCTAGAAGCTGCCCTTCGAGGGGCAACTGGCCGGAGGGGCAACTATCCTCTCAGCCTCTATATCCTAACTCCGCTACTCCAACCACCACGATGCAAACTCCTTGGAGTCTTCTAGGCCCTCTGCAAAGTACAAAGCTAAGTTTTGCCTACTCTTTCCCAAGTCTACATCCAATAGGGATGGTCTATCGCCCTTCTACCCACTCGATTTCCCTCTTTCCGATTTTCCTTATTTTAAGTCATGTTTATTAAGCTTTATTCATTAATTTAGCCATATTAAATTCATTTTGCCCTTTAAAACTCTTCAAAATCATTTGAAAACATTGGGCGATTTCCAAAATCATACTTCAACCCATTTGTACTCGAATCGCGCAACCCAAGCACTGATACCACCTTTGTAACGGCCCAAATATAAATATTCGGGTTACGTTTCGAAGGATTGGATACCTTCATTCGGATCTTGCAATTCGAGTACGGGTTGAGTTTTTAAAACAAAGTTTTTAATGCTCAAATAAGGGATTTCGCACCCTAAATTTGCGAGAGGTCCCTTGGGAACCATAACCTGTCCTATCTGACTAAGTCGCTCAAAATCATTTATAGTTCAAAATATAATGAAAGGAGATAGATGATACAACTTGCCTCGGCAGAGCCGGGTGAAAACCAAAATAAACGAGTATAAAACATCCAATGCGTCAAGTCTGATGGTAAATCAGTTTCTCGGTCAGCTAAACGTCCCAAAAGAACCCTCATCAAATACTTGAAGCTTTACCATGAGTCAAGGTCGAGCCACTCATGCGGGCACTGAAGACCTCGCTGAGGACATATAATACGCTCTAAGCCTAGATGAGAATGATCTAATGCAATACTGGAATATTAAGCACACAAACATGCTGATATTTTATATATAATGACAGAAATGCAGTAAATGGGCTCACACAGAATGCCAAGTGGCATGTCCCAATCTCTGAAAACCCATGCCTCAGTCGGGGCAGGTATCTCTCTCATATCCGTACCTCAGCCGGGGTCGGATGTCTACCTCAACCGGGGCCAGACTACTCGGTCGGTGTCGCCGTATATCTCATGCCTCAGTCCACACCTCAGCCGGGGTGGGACACTCGGTCACCGCCGCAGTCATATATATAACTCAATAAATCATGTTCTCATATGACTCTATCAGGACAAACCCGATGGAGCTGAGTTGTCCTATGACCCTAGCAACGACTCTAGACTAACAACTTACGACCGTTTCTACCAATCGCATTCAGAATACATATGCTCATATGTTAATGCAGAACCTAGGCATGCTGCTACATGACATGATATTATAATGCCTACATACTATATGACACATCAGGCATGAGGTTATAACTTGAGTAAGCCCAGGAGGACTTACCTGTAATAGCAGAACAGCAAAAGCAATAAACCAGCAGTAAGCAAGCCAATCACGTCACAGATCACCTAACAATTTAATAAGCAACAATTATAAGTCTAAGCATAAAGGGACCCATTTACCGCTACACAGAAGTAACCAAAGTTAAAAGAAACTCATTTATCATCATCAAGCCATATCATCGGATAGTCTCATCTCATCTCATATCCCATCATATATCATCTCATTCTTGTTACTATCACTCATCATCTCATAATCTCAAGTTACCTCATAACATCAATTTCCTTAACCACTTCCATCATTTATCTCGAAGTTCCAATATATCATAACATGTTCAATTTCATATTTTACTCATGTTTCGCTCCCCTAAAATCTCAAGCAAGTTCATAAATAAATTTACCAAGCCAAGTTCTGAACAATTCACTTCACAAGTTTCTAGAAACCATTAAATAAAATAACATTTAGTCAAATTCCGACATTAGATGGTATATTTCAAAAACCTTTATGTTAATGTCTTAAATAAATTCCGATACTTTAGAAATATTTTAAACAACCTATATCACTCAAAATTAACCATTTAAATGCCAAAATAATTCATTCACATAAGGAATTCTCAAATAAATCAAAATAAATAAATAAATAATAGTTCAGAAAAATACATACTTAGTAAACATAATAAATAATAAAGAGTCATCAAGTTGATGGACCATATAATAATCAAGAATATCCTTAAAACAATATGTCACTAATTAAATAAATACTCAAAACAAGTCACATTTTTAAATAACTGATAATAAATATTTCAATTACTTAAAAAATAAATAAAATAGAATAAATAAATAATAAGTAAATAACAATTTATGTAACAATTATATAATATATAAAATAATTTAAGAGAACAATAAAACAATAAAACACAATCCAATCCAGCCCAAGCCCAGTAGCCCCGTTTCGGATCCAAGCCCAAACCCGGCCCAAAACCAAATCTGAATTTTAAAACCAAACCGGTCCAGAAATTAAAAGGGTTGAACCGGACCCAAAACAAAGAAAATGAAAATCGAACCCAGGCCATCTTCTTCCCCGCCCAATTCCCCTATTCTGCGGCATCTCTTCCAACTAGCGGCCCTGCTCGGCTGCTCCCTAGTTCTCTCTCGCCCTTGTTCCATCTCTCGCCGGTTCGCCCTCGTCTAGCCTCATGCTCTGCCGTTCTCGCTCTCACACTCGATCGCTCAAGCTCACTCACATACCCTCTCCCAGCCACTCGTTACCTCCCGCTCGTCTCCCTCACTCACCCATCCTCGCTCTTTTTGGCGCCCTCTCTCTCCGCCCTCACCGGATTCCTCAGACACAACAAAAAGGGAGAACACAAACACCATGGTTCAAAGAGAAAGAAGGTTGAAGGGGGATTAGGGGTGCTCACCGTGGGGGGAATTCGGACGCGTCGAGGTTTGTCGGTGGCTCGATGGCATTGGGGCAAGCTCGGAGGTGTTGCCTCGTCGGAGCTACAGTGGAGAAGGTCTTCCCGGCGGACTTCGGAGGCGGGAAGGAGCCGGACGGAGGGAGATGGTAGTGCTTGGTGGCTGTCGACTTCTTGTTGAAACAGGGGAAGAGGCAGTGATGTGTGGTGATGGGGTGAAGCCGACGGCAGCTTCAGCAAGGGAGGTGGTAGTGTACTGGTTTGTGGTGGGTTTGTGTGTGAGGGAGAAGGATGAGTTTGCAGTAGCTATAGAGGGGGATGGGTGGAGTGCTGAAATGGAGAATGCAGGAGGCTGGGTGATGGAAATGAAAAGATATAGAGGGATGGTTTATAGACATGGGCGGGTTTAGAGCTAGAGATGGGGGGTATTGTAGAGTTAGGTGGTAGGGTGGCTTGATGGGATGTGTAAAAGTCAAATTTTAATTACCCGAAATAAATCTCGAAACCCGCTTTCTGACCTTATCCCGAAGAGAATCAAATAAATTTAAAATAAATATTCTAATCCGAATTAAATAACGACACCCAAAAATATTTCCAAGCCTCGGAATAAATAAGCGGAATAATTTCGTTTTCAAAATTGAATAACAAGTGTATGATGGAATTTGTGGGAAGAAATTTAAATAAATCGTTTGCTCGAGGACGTGATTATTCAAAATTTTTCGGAGTCTTAGAAATTAAACAAATTTTAATTCGAATAAAATCTATATTTATAAAAATAATATTTAAAATCTCGGTCTTTACAGTTCATGACAAGGAGACATCAGTTGACCATTACGAGAATCGAGGAGGATGACTTCACAAAACAACCCATCCCATAGACTCAGAATTATTCAAAGTTTGATACTCTAGCAAACTAACCATCTCGTGGCATGACCTATGGTGTCAAGTACCATACTCATCACGCGCTCAAGTAGTCAATGTTTCCGAACCTAATTCCTGACCAAGATTAGATTCCCAATTCCATCTCCCGTGAAAGACATCAATACCATAAAGAACGTCTCGATCAGAATACCGATTGAGACATGGAAGAAGATAGAATGGGAGGACATCAGAATGAACAAAATAGGCATTCCTCAACCATCACCGACCTTTAACCGAACTTCGACGAACCAGAGACAAGACCAAAGGGAAAGACACCAAGTGAATCATGGAGGAGACTACTCTACAAGAAAGAAATCCCGACTATACAAAAGGAAGGGCTCCCTCGCTTATCCCGCTCACGTAGAGATGCAACACTCAGTCTAAATATATCAACAGATTTCTAGTTCTACCATAATAGCACTCAACACAGAATCAGTCAGGGACAATTATAATGATCTCCTTCAAGGGAGATCGCCCTCAGGCCCAATTGATATAAAACACATCAAGCTATCTAATGCCGCTCTCCGAGAAACGACTGAGCGGAGGAGAAAATATCTTATGATCTCTACCTAACTCGCTACTCCAACCACTGCGGTGCAATTCCTTGGAGTCTTCCAGGCCCATCTGTAAAGAATAAGCTACATTTTGCCTACCCGTCCCCAATCTACATCCAATAGGAATGGTCTAGCGTCATTCTACCCACTCGATCCCCATTGTTTGATTCCTCTTATTTAGTAGGTAGAGTTCACATTTAGTCCATTTGAGTTAGTCATATTAAGTTCATTTTGCCCCTTTAAAACTCTTTCAAATCCTTTTAAAATTCGTGGGCGGTTTTCAAAACATACACTCGACCATTTGGTACCCGAATTGCACAACCTCACTTTGATACCAACTTTGTAACGACCCGGATATAAATAATCGAGTTATGTTTCGAAGGTTGGATACCTTCGTTTGGATCTTGCAATTCAGGTACGGGTCGAGGTTTCAAACCTCTAAAAGATCAGTATTTTAAAGCGGGGATGTCGAACCCCAAAATAGTCGAAGGGCCGTTGGTTACCCTTAACCTGTCCTAAAAGCCTAAGTCGCGGAAATTCATTTGAAGAAAAACATAAACGAAAATAGAGTACAACTTGCCACAGCGAGGCCGGTTCAAAACCAAAATAGTAGAGCACAAGTCTGAAAGTACTTTAGCCAAATTAGTGGGTTAGCCTGATTCTTCGCAATCTCTCGGGAGGATTCCCATGCCATAGAAACATGGAGCAAGCAAACCTAAAAACAATTTGTGCGAGCGGGGTCACACCGAATCCCCCCAACGTACTCTGTCCAGCAAACAAGCATACACATACGTTATACCTATAATAAAGATGATCTAATGCAGTACGGAAATTTAAATCACACTAACATGCTCCTAGTTGAAATAATATGCAGAAAAACTATAAAGGCGCCCAAAGAATGTCAAGTGGCATATCCCTCTCCTACCTCTGCACCCCTTCCAGTTAGTGCAGAGACTGGCCAGTTCGATGCTATAGCATATCATATCTCATCATAGCATATCATATCTCATCATCATATCATATATCATGCTCATGCCCGATGGTGCTAGGCTATCTCATCATCATGCTCATATATTGAAAATATTGACTTAGGGCAAACCCGATGAGACTGGGCTACCCTAGGACCCTAGCAAAGACTCTAGGACTCACAGATAACGACCATTCTGTTTTCAAACACACAGAGTAACCGAATGGACATTCACAAGTGCAATTCTAGCATGATACTACATGGCATGATTTTAAATGCATATGAAGCACCTAGTATATCATATGATCACAAGCAGGAGATTTCTCTTTCAAATCTGAGTAAGCCCAGAAAGGAACTTACCTGGCGGGGCGCGGAATCCCAAGCAAGCACAATCATAGCAAGCAGTTCAGTCAGGTCACAATTCTCCTAATGAGTAATACATAAAGTGCATAAGTCGAAGTTCTAATGCACACACGGGCCATGACTCATATGAACAAAATGAACTCATAGCATCATCATTATTATCATCTCAAGTCATCATCTCAAAATCTCCAACTATCTCATATCACGCTTCACTTCATCTACATATTCATATCATAATATAATCCACATTATTCTCAAGTAAGATCCATCAAGTAATTCACCAAATTAGCTCAAGTGAAACATTTTCCAAAGTTTTCCGAAACTCTTAACTCTCCAATTAAATCAACTCATTTTCAAAACAATTTCTCAAGGAAGTCAACTTAGAATTCAAACAATTCTTATAAAATCGTACTTAGCCAAATCCCGACATTAACCATTTAAACCTTAAAACCAATCTCTCAAAATCATATTATAGAAATAATTCCGGCGTTTTATTTCAAAACCTTGACTTTAATGTTTCAAGTAATTTAAGACAATGATGAACATTTCCAAAACAAATCCATCTTTATAAACCCCATTTATAAATCAAAACCGACAATCACTTTAAAATCCCCGTTATAAACAACATTAAACAACATACTCCAGATAATATTTAATATATAAGAAATCACCAAAATCAATCCACTTTAATAACCCGCATTTATAAAACAACCCTACCAACTTACTTCATCATTTCTAAAAGCATCTACTAAAAGCACCACATAATATCATAATATCAAATAATACCACTTTGAACAACTTTTATAACATATATAAATATAGTTTTCATAAAAATATTAATTTTCAAAAGTCAGAATAATAATACTAATAATAATAATTATTATTTAACAATCAACCAAAAATTATATATCAACTATATACATAACACAATATATATAAACAACATAACCAAATCTTAAAACAACCCAAAAGAGCAGCCCAAACCAAGCTCGGATCCGGACCCAATCTGGCCTACACTCCATAAGCTTAGACGCAGCTCCTTTTCCTCTTCTTCCCATTATATAAAAAAAAGAACGTGGACCCCACATGGGCTGATGTGGCCAGGCGGGCCCAGTTCTTCTTCTCCTTCCTCCCGACTCCAGCCCCTGCCTCTATTCAGCATCCGCCAGAGCTCCGCTCGCTCCCGTGCTCCCTCCTTCCCGCCGGCTCGCTCGCTCTCGGCCTACCCCGCCCTCGTCGCTCTCGACGTTGCCCAAAACCGACCCCACCCTCTCGCTCTCCGCTCGCTCTCACACTCTTCCGTGCTTGCTCGCTCTCGTCGCTCCTCACTTGAGCCCTCTCTCTCTCGCATGCTCGAGCTCGCTAGAGCTCTCCTTCCCGGAATCTCACTCACCCTCTCCCGACCATTTGAACCAAAAAACGGAAAGAAGATCCCAATCAAAGCAAGGAAAGGAGCTGTGAGGCTCACCGAGAGGGTTCGAGTTTGTCGAAGTTCAATCGGCTTCGTCGGAGGCGGAATCGAGCAAGGCTGGGCCTAGGAAGCATGTAATGGGATTAAAGCACCACGTTTACTCGATTTAAGGACAAAAGGAAGTGAAGCGGATCCTTACCAACTCGAAACCGGAAAACAAAGGAGGGGGATCGATCGATGGTGGGTGGCTCAACTCTTCGGGCTCTCCTGGGTGGCTCCTGGGGCCGTAGACGTTGGTGAAGATGCTTCTGCTGCTAGGACACGAGGGAGGAGGAAGGGATGGCGTCGGGGTAGTGCTCCTGTGTAACGGCCCGGATATAAATATCCGAGATACGTTTCGAAGGTCGGATACCTTTGTTCGGATGTTGCAATTCAGGTACGGGTCGAGGTTTCAAACCTCTAATCAGTCGAAGTTTCATAAATTCAGTTTAAACGAAAGTGAAGTGGAAATACGATTTAGATACAAAAGCCACGGCAAGGCCGGGTCAAAACCAAAACAAAATTCTAAAGTCGTATGGCCAGATTAGCAGGGTTAGACAGATTTCTTTGTAATCGTCGGGGGACATTCCCACGCCATATAAACAGGGAGCAATCATACCTAAAAAAAATGGGTGCGAGCGGGGTCAGACCGAGGCCCCAACACGCTCTGTCCAGCAAGCGAACATACACATACGCTAATAATAAAGATGATGCAGATGCGGAAATGAAATCACACTAGCATGATCCTAATTTACAATATGCGAGAAATAACTGTAAAGGCGCCCAAAGAATGCCAAGTGGCATGTCCCTCTCCTACCTCTGCACCCCTTTCCGTTAGTGCAGAGACTGGCTAGTTCGATGCTATAGCATATCATATCTCATCATATCATATCTCATCATCATAACATAAATTAAAATAAATATGCCTGATGGTGCTGGGCTATCATCATGCTCGTATCGACTCGATAGACTCAGGGCACCCGATGGGGCTGGGCTACCCTATGACCCTAGCAAAGACTCTAGGACTATCACAGATACGGCCGTTCTGTTTCATATGCGTAAAGAAATAGAATGCTCAATCACAAGTGCAACCTAGCATGATACTACATGGCATGCTTTAATGCTTATGCAACACCTAGTATGTCATACATTCACAAGTCGGTAATCTCTTTCGAATCTGAGTAAGCCTATAAAGGAACTTACCTGAATAAGCCGAAAAGCAGAGAAACAAGGCAAACGCAGAATCCAAGCAATGAATCACCAGTAGTAAGCAATGTCCAACAGATCACAATCACCTAATAAACATCCAAATATGCATAAGTCTACCTAATTCACACAAGGCGCCCCTAACTATCATATATCTCTTCTCATATCTCATTTCAGATTATTCCGTCGTATCTTATCATAGATCATTTCATATTCGTATCATCTCACTAGCTCACCCATAATCTCACCTTGCATCATCATATAATATATCATATTTTACTTAAAGTTCACAAAATTTTCAAGCATAAACCAACAATAGATTCACCGAGTTAAGTAAAGTAAATCATTTTCCAAAGGTTTCCAAACTCTTAAATCTCAAGTTAAATCAACTCATATTCAAAACGATTTCTCAAATCATATTTAGTCAAATCAAAAGGAAGTGTAGAATTTTCTAACTCAACCCCAAATCTTGTTTTATCAAAATATTCCGGCATCTTGGTTTTCAACAATAAATCATTTAGGAGCTACTTCCGGAAACTTGAAGACTCTCTTAAATAATACTTTATCCACAATATATAATTAACATAATGCCTCAAATTAAATCCATTTCCACAATTCCTATTAAATCCAAAATCAACAAGCCATTTCAAAATTCTCAACTTACATATTTAAATCATTACAAAATACTTACCTCAATAATATCATTTTTTAAAATAATTTCCCAATATAAGATAATTTCAGAAATTTTACTTTCATAAATTCATAATTTAACACACAAGATAATAATATAATAAGTAACTACTATCATAAATAAAACATATATATGAAATCACCATAAGTCACAAATAACCAAAAGATACCACTTGGAAATCAAACCCAGCAGGCCCTATCCTTTTAACCCGGAATCAAGCCCCAACCCGAGCCCATCTGAAAAGAGAGAAGAAGGCCCAGCTGAAAAAATGACATAACCCTTATACCTAATCCGGATCCGGGTCTAGATCCGTTTGTGTTTAATGAACCGAGAGGGAGGAGGTGAACCGGAAGAGGGAAAATCAAATAGAGAACCGGGTGTTGAACCCGTCTTCAACCCAACAGAATACAGAGCATGAGAGTGACGTCGGAGGAAGAAGAGGAAGCCCAGGGACCTCCGGCGGAGACTTAGTTCAACACCACCCTCACCCCGACCGAACAACAAGTCCCTTCCCAGCCCTAATCAGCAGAAAAAACTCAAACACAGTCGAAGGAAGGGAAGGAAACGGAGCTCACCGAGATTTGAAGTTTCCGCCGGAAATGCGCGATTTGCCTCGTCGGAGATGGATTTACACCGTAATCGGTCTAGGACGAAGGGGGGAGTTATAAAAGAGGACATTTATGATGTTTGAGGACGAAAGAGGAGGGAGTCGAGCTTACCATGCTTGGATCGGAAAACAGGGTAGGAGAAGAAGAAAGGGGCGGCGTCGGTGGTTCCGGGGCTGCTTCTGGGCGCCTGCTCGGCTCGAAGGAGAACGGAGGGGCCTTGGTGGGGCTCGGTCGCTGCTGCTGGGTGTTGAGAAAGGAGGAGGAAGAGAGGAGGAGCTGTGAGGCGCGGCCTCGGTGCTCGGCATCGACTTCTAGAAACAGGGGTGGCGCTGTGGTTGGCGAACTGGTGGCTGCGGCTTAAGGAGGGGGAAAGAGGGAGCTTTGGTGGTTTTGCAGGGAAAGAAGAATGGGGAGAGGGGTAGAGAGTGGATTGCAGTGTGGGTTTTCTGAATTTGGAGGATGAGGGAGTGTGAGGTTAATGGGGTATGGGTGTGAGGGAAGAAGACAAAAAGGGGAGGGGACCAGCTACCAGAATTCGAGAGAGAGAGAGAAGAGAGAGAGAAGAAAAAGGAAAAGAAATGAATATATATGTGGTTCCCAATATAAAATGCAAGGAGAATATACCCGACATTCAAATTCGAAACCCGCTAATCTCGGCTCTATCAAATCCCGACTAAATCAACTTTAAATAAAATTTAATTTACTAATTCAATGTAACGGAATTAAATAACTCTCAATCAAAACTCGGAGTTTAAATTAATCTTTATTAATACTCGATCTTGAAAGCGAAAATCGAATCCCGTCAAAATCCGAAATTTAAATGATGCCGAAAGGATTTTAAAATTGAACTCGTGCTCGAGGACGACTTTTTCTCCGCTTTTACAAATTGAAATAAATACTAACATATTTAATTAAAATAATAATATAATATATATAAAATATATATTCAGTCTTTACATCCTATGTGTGGCTCACGGAAACAAATGTCGGAGGTGGTGCCGGACGACAATGGAAGGAGTGAAGAGGATGATGGTAGTGGCTTGGGATTGCTTGGCCTCAGAGATCAGAAAAGAAAGGGAAAAAAACAAAGAGATGGGTGGGTTGAAGCTCGGCAGAAATGGAGGAAAAGGAGTGCCTTGGAGGGCTATTTTGGAGCTGAAATGAAAGAGATTAGAAGGAGGTGACGACTTGGAGAGCACGTGGGATGGAAGGATGTGTGCTTTTGGGGTGAAAAGAAGAGGGAGAGGGAGAGAAATCAGACAAATGAACTTATGAAAGGAGGAGAGGGGCCTCTGAAAGCAACAACACAAAAGGGGGAGGGGTGGTTGGTGTTCTGCACAGGCGTGGCTAGGGGCAGCGTTGCTAACGAAGAAGGGGTGTGCAGGTTGGCCTGCAAACTGAGTGAAAGGGAGGTTAAGTATGGTAGCTAGGTGTGGTCCCAACTTTCAAATAATCGAAACCAATACCCGAAACCCGCTATCATGATTTTATCCCGACTCAATTCAATTTAAATTGAAATTCCAATCCGAATTAATAATGAACTCGATAAATATTTTCAAGTCTCGGTCGAAAATTAGCGGAATAAAATCCGCTTTTAAATTAAATTCGAAATTATGTCGGAATTCACTTTGGAAATTTTAAATAAAATTAATTGCTCGAGGACGGAATTTCAAAATTTTCGAAATCTTAGAATTCAGATCCCAATTAAATCAATATTAAATCAAAATTAATTCTTAATTTATAAAATAATATTTTAAAATCTTCCGGTCTTTACAATCAACATGTGGATTGAATTTTACATAAAGAATATATAATAAAAATCTTATCAATATAATATAAATCTTACCCAATATCTATGTTGATATTTTGGGATTTAATTAAAAATTTGAATTTTTTAACAAGAGATCAAATATAGTATATTAAGAAAAACACTCGTGTTTATATTAAAACAATAACACAATTGATTATATAAAAATTTATTCATCAAAGGAAACATGGTGCAAAACTTATATTTTCCTTATTAATTTATTTACATCAATAAAAATTATTTTATATAAATAAAATTTATAAAAAATACCGCGTACGACGAGGGTAATAAGACTAGTATAATACTAAGAAGAATTCGCCTAAGCCATCTAGCGGTTTCTCCTTTAATGTAGGGTTTTTAGTTCCTTAATAATTAATTAAGTTATTTTGTATAATCGATTTTATTTTAATTCCTTTTAATACGAGTCGGTTGAGATATTCTCGATATTATGGAAATTGTTTAGTTTAGATAGTCATTAGATAAAATTAAAATAAAATTATATTAAATATTTTTAATATAAATAAATAAATATGAGTTTATCTATTCGGATTTTTAGGATTTTAGCTTTCTCTACACGCCATCACTTTCTATATAATCTATGTTCTTCATTTCTTCTTCTCACTTTTTTCTTTTTATGATTGATATATATCACCCATTGACAAAGTTGATGAAATTGATGGTAATGCTATCTAAATTTAATTTATATGGAGTAGTAATTTTTACAATTTCAAAACACAATTGCAATCTCAAGATGGCAGTGTGGCCACTGCCCTTAAGATTTTCATTGTTTTGCCCTATTAATACTTTTATTTGCTCTGTGACCTCCTAATTAGTATTCGGTTTAATGTAATAAGGTGTTTTAGAGCTTAGTTCAATACCACGTAGTATATACAAGCAGGTGTAAGTCACTTGGTAAATATTAGTTGAGAGGTCACAATGTAGAGGCTAATGAAGTACTTGAAAACAGAGAATACCAACAAAGAGAATGAGTACCGGGATAGTCCATCGATACTGATTTATTCCCCCAACCTTTGACCTAAATGCAAATATAAGCTTGAAGGCCCCATGTAGTAAAACCAATTGGATATTTGAAGTAGACAACACCCTTTTCAATCTGCGAGGTAATCTATTGTTATTTGGCTTGGATTCTCTAAACTAGAGTCTCTTAATTTTTTTTCTCATGTTTGTTTGTCTTGATTGTAGACGTGAATAATAATGTCTGATTAATTGGTTGTTTAGTTTAAATTTTGTTCCAAATTGGTTATTTGCTAGATACTTTTCTTCATAATTTTGTCAAGTATGTGTTTCTGTCGATTCATTGATCTAATGTGCGTAAATTATATCTCTCTTTCTTTGAATATTCTTTTCAAGTGGCCATATATTATCCACATACACATGAATCTATTTTCTATCTATATTTAAACACTAAAGAATGAGTACAATTCGACACGTGTCGAATTCTCCATGATTTTAGTCCTATGTGTCATTTTTTGGAATTTTTTTTTAATTTATCTAATCACTATCCTATGTGGCAATTGATCACTAATTACTTTATATTTTCTATTTCCGCAAATGATGGATTGATAGAATATCTCATAAATACACATATTTCCGTTTTTAGTTTTATTCAAATTTTTTTCCAATTTATTTATTTATTTTTGTTTAAACAAGATATTGGATATGAAAGTGGAGAATCCAATATTTACTTAATTAGTTTACAATAGATACTTATTTTATAGTAAATCTTCCCATCTCGACAACTATTTCCTAAATTATGGTGATTTACTTTTTTTTTTAAAGAATATGGTATATGTGAAAGTGGAGAATCCGATATTTACTTTATTTTTTTATATCGGATTTTTTTAAAAGAAAACTAGTACAGTTCCCACGCCATTGCGCGATTTATTTTTTAAATCATAATAATATGACAAATTAATATTGTAAAATTTTATAAAAGCTAGTATAAAATTAAAAATGTATAATTTTATTGGTTGAAAAAACTACAATTAATGGAAACCAGTTCGGGTTGGTTCAACTAAAAAGGACCTGCGAGGCTGCGAGAAGTACCCAAAGGTCCTCGGTTCGAATCTCGCCCCGGGTGACCACTGAAGGGTTTACCTAGTTGTTAACTTCAAGGTCTATGGGATCAGTCGGGTGCTAGTAGCCCCGGATACCCATTAAATACAATTAAATGTAATGATAACACCTCGTTAAAAATGATTCTCACTTAAAGAAGTGTATAGATATAGATATTTTAAAATAATATTATTAGAAAGAAAAAAATTATTATCACTATAATATTATATAAAAGATTTAACTAATGAAAATTTTACGAAAATCTCTTAGATGAAAGAGAGACTTTATAAGATATGTTCTCGTGCTTTTAATTTAATATAGTATATAATGAATAATGAATTACATATAGGTATCGATTATTTATTAATTCAATATTTTGAACTAAACCCCTTGGTTAGAATGTAAAGGCTGAATATATTCATATTATTATGCTATATATTATATTATTATTTTGGAAAGGTAATTAATTATATTTGATTAGAATTAGAAATTCGGAAAAAAAAATTTAAAAAAAAATCGCCCTCGAGCGTAAGTTTGATTTTAATGTCATTCCGGCATCGTTTTGAGAATTTAGATTCTATCGGGTTTTAATTCCGCATTCAAGCTCCGAGTATCGAAAAACAAATTTATTTAATTCTGTTTATCTTGAAATTGAATTGAAATTTGATTTAAATTTGATTTAGTCGGGATTCGATCGGGCGAGCGGGTTTCGAGTCTTTTCCGCTAATTTGAATTCTTTTGTGGGGGGACCATTCCTATATTTTATTTCTTTTTCCTTTTCTTTATTCTCTCTCTCTCTCTCTCTCCCTCTCCCTCTCGGAATTCTGTTGTAATTGAGAATTGTTGGTCCCCTCTCTTTTTGTCTCCTTCCCTTATGCAGCATACACACCACCAACCCACACCTGCAATCCATCCTCTCTCCCTCTCCCCATTCTTTTCCTTATCCCTGCAGAATTCAGAACCCACAACCCTCATCCTCACAAATCCCTCTCCTCTCCTCTCTTACATTCACCACAAAAGCCACAGAAGGACCCCCCCCCCTTTAACCCCATTTTCGTTTCCCCGGTTGAGCCACCTCTCCACCACCGAGCCACCATCTCTTTGCTCAGCCACCTCTCCACCACCCTCTCTTTTCCTGTCGTGTTCACTAAGGAGCAACACAAGCCACTTCCCCTCCGTTTTCAGCAGCGCCTCCATCCTCCTTCTCTAAGGAGCAACACAAGCCCCACCATCCTCTCCTCCGACGAGTACAGCGAGGCCGAGCCGAGTAGGTGCACAGAAGCAGCCCCGGAACCACCGACGCCTCCCTCCTCTCGTCTTCTTCTCCCCTGTTTTCCGTCAAGGGGTGGTAAGCTTGTTTTCCCCTCATTTCATCCTCAAATGCCGTAAGAGCCCTCCTTTATAACTCCTACATTCACCCAAGGCCCAGATTCGCTTGATTCCGACTCCGACGAAGACGAAGCAAGCCAATCGGACCCTTGTTTCGGCGAACACATCGACCTCGGTAATCTCTCTTTTCTCCCTCTCCTTCACTCACGCTTTGCTTTCTTGGGGTTGGGTGTGGTCGAAATTCCATGACGGTTGGGTTGGGGAACTCTGGGTCGGAAAGTAGGGCCGTCGGAGGGCCGTCGGAGGGCTTGCAACTCTCCCTCCTTCCTTCATCTTTCTTCCGACAGAGCAAGGGATGGTGTTGGGGAAGATGGGTTCAAGTGAACCCGGTTTTCTCCTTTTCTTTTCTTAATTCCCTTCGGCCGGTCCACCTCTTTTTCCCGATTTATTAAAATCTGAGAGTTGAGTTGGGCATGCGGGTATGGGCTCGGGTTTGGGCTTGGAATCCGGGTTTGGGCTTAACGGAATGGGCTGGGTTCTCCCTTTCTTTCCTTGTCTAGGTTGTGGGTTGTGGATCCGGACTCGGGTATTGGGCTTAAGGGTTGGGCTGGCCTGTTGGGATGGGGTTTTGTTGTTATTGTTATGTATTATGTTATATGTTTGTGTTATAATATATAGTTATTATATAATTGTTAAATTATTATTAGTTTATTATTATTATATTTTTGAGATCTTTTGAGATATATATATTTCTGAAATTATATATATATATATATATATATATATATATATATATATATATATATATGTTGTATGGTGTGTTTGTAGTTTTATTATTATTATTATTATTATTATTATTATTATTATTATTATTATTATTATTATATGCTATTTCTTATTTTTGGATATGTATATATACATTCTGGACATATTAATATATTATTTTAAATGGTTTAAAAGTAATAGTAGTTGAGAAATGTTATTAATAAATGTTTATTAAGTGATTTTAATATGATGACTTTTAAATAAGTGAGAATACTGGAACTATTTCTATGCGATGATTTTGAGAAATTGACCTTAAGGATTTAAATGTATAATATCGGAATTTGGCCAAGTATGATTTGAGAAATTATTTTGAATATGAGTTGACTTACTTTTGGATTTAAGAGTTGGACATATGGTTGGTATGATTTTAATGGGTTTGATTGGAAGAATGATTTTGGTCGATTTGATTGTAACGGAAAGGTTTTAGAAAACGGTTTGACTATCGGTTGGTTTTGAGGATGTTGAGGACTTGGGTTTCGTGTGTATGAATGTTGGTCCGGTAGCTTATGGTAATGGCTTTATGATAGGTGTGTATTGCTTTTGGATTACATTCACCACAAAACCCACAAAAGGACCCCCCCCCTTTAACCCCATTTTCGTTTCCCTGGTTGAGCCACCTCTCCACCACCGAGCCACCATCTCTTTGCTCAGACACCTCTCCACCACCCTCTCTTTTCCTGTCGTGTTCACTAAGCAGCAGCAGCAGGATCAACATCGCCACTTCCCCTCCGTTTTCAGCAGCGCCTCCGTCCTCCTTCTCCGAGGAGCAACACAAGCTCCACCATCCTCTCCTCCGACGAGCGTAGCGAGGCCGAGCCGAGTGGGCACCCAAAAGCAGCCCCGGAACCACCGACGCCTCCCTCCTCTCGTCTTCTTCTCCCCTGTTTTCCGTCAAGGGGTGGTAAGCTCGTTTTCCCCTCATTTCATCCTCAAATGTCGTAAGGGCCCTCCTTTATAACTCCTACATTCACCCCAGGACCAGATTTGCTTGATTCCGACTCCGACGAAGACGAAGCAAGCCAATCGGACCCTCGTTCCGGCGAACGCATCGACCTCGGTAATCTCTCTTTTCTCCCTCTCCTTCACTCACACTTTGCTTTCTTGGGGTTGGGTGTGGTCGGAATTCCATGACGGTTGGGTTGGGGAACTCTGGGTCGGAAGGGAGGGCCTGCAACTCTCCCTCCTTCCTTCGTCTTTCTTCCGACAGAGCAGGGGATGGTGTTGGGGAAGATGGGTTCAAGTGAACCCGGTTTTCTCCTTTTCTTTTCTTAATTCCCTTGGGCCGGTCCACCTCTTTTTCCCGGTTTATTAAAATCTGAGAGTTGAGTTGGGCATGAGGGTATGGGCTCGGGTTTGGGCTTGGAATCCGGGTTTGGGCTTAACAGATTGGGTTGGGTTCTCCCTTTCTTTCCTTGTCTGGGTTGTGGGTTGTAGATCCGGACTCGGGTATTGGGCTTAAGGGTTGGGCTGGCCTGTTGGGATGGGGTTTTGTTGTTATTGTTATGTATTATGTTATATGTTTGTGTTATAATATATAGTTATTATATAATTGTTAAATTATTATTAGTTTATTATTATTATATTTCTGAGATCTTGTGACACACATATATATATATATATTTCTGAAATTATTATATATTATAAAAGTGTTTAAAAGTAGTATTATTTGATATATATATATATGTTGTATGGTGTGTTTGTAGTTTTATTATTATTATTATTATTATTATTATTATTATTTTTATTATTATTATTATTATTATTATATAGTATTTTCTGATTTTTGGATATGTATATATACATTCTGGACATATTAATATATTATTTTAAATGGTTTAAAAGTAATAGTAGTTGAGAAGTGTTATTAATAAATGTTTATTAAGTGATTTTAAGATGATGACTTTTAAATAAGTGAGAAATACCGGAACTATTTCTATGCCATGATTTTGATTGGGAGAATGATTTTGGTCGATTTGATCGTAACGGAAAGGTTTTAGAAAACGGATTTACTATCGGTTGGTTTTGAGGATGGTGAGGACTTGGGTTTCGTGTGTATGAATGTTGGTCCGGTAGCTTATGGCAATGGCTTGATGATAGGTGTGTATTGCATTGCTTTGGACTTGCATTTGGGCCCTTGCTTGTGTTATCTTGTTGTTCTGTATCTACAGGTAAGTATCCTACGGGACTTACTCAGTAACCTGGACCTCCTGCCTGATGTGTCATGTGATGTGTAGTTTTGTTGCATATTAAAGCATGCCATATAGTATCATGCTAGGATTGCATTGAACAGAGCATGTGATTACTATGTGTGTTTGAATACAGAACGGTCGTTATCTGTGATAGCCCTAGAGTCTTTGCTAGGGTCATAGGGTAGCCCAGCCCCATTGGGTCGCCCTGAGTCTATCGAGTCGATATGAGCATGATATGATAGCCCAGCACCATTGGGCAAGTGATGATATGATATGATATGATATGATATGATATGATATGATATGATATGATATGATATGATATGATATGATATGATATGATATGATATGATATGATATGATATGATATGATATGATATGATATGATGATGTCGTGGTTTGTGCACCACCACGAGGAAATTGCTATGCTATAGCACCGAACTGGCCAGTCTCTGCACTAATGGGAAGGGGTGCAGAGGTAGGAGAGGGATATACCACTTGGCATTGTCTTGGGCCCTTTACAGTTCTTTTCTGCATATTATATATACTAGGGGCATGATAGTGTCATTTAAATCTTGTACTGCATTAGTCATCTTTTATTTAGGTATAGGCATGTTATGTGGCCTCAGCGCGGTCAGAGGACCCGCAGGCGATTACCGGGCCTGACTTCGTGGATAGTGTTAGGTATTGCTCTTGTTTGCTCCTTGCTTCTGTGACGGGAAATCTCTTGGCGAACCGAAGAATCCGGCTAATATTCTAACTTGATAAAATGGCAATCACCCACTATGTTTTGGTTTTGACCCGGCTTTGCCGTGGCACTTGTATCTAAACTTTGCTTCCGCTTTACTTTCATTGAATTGAATTTCCGCGACTTCGATTGCTTGGGGTTCGAAATTCCCGCTTTGAATACTGATCTTTAGAGGTTTGAAACATCGACCCGTACCTGAATTGCAACATCCGAACGAAGGTATCCAACCTTCGAAACGTAAGCCGGGTATTTATATCCGGGTCGTTACATTGGTTAGAAAAATACTCCGTATAGAATATATTAAGGAAAAAACTATAATTAATGTGATGATGTCACCTCTTCAAACTTACTTTTCATTAAAATTATATATTAATATTAATATTAATATTAATTCAATGTTTTGCATGGGACCACTGGTGAGAAAATGGAGTATATAATGAATTGAAAAAAAAATGATCAAAAATATCTTTGCATAAGGAGGCGACATGTGGTAGTAGGATTATGGGTTTAATATATATATATATATATATATATACATATATATATATATATTGTTGATAGATAGAAAATTCAATTTGTTGAAATGAATAAATTTTATTAATTTAAAAAAAAGACACAACTTCTATTATTTTATTTAACATGCATGTTAATTTTTATTTTATTTTCTCAAAAGCTAAATAGGTTAGAAGTTGGGTAGATATAGAAAGGAAGGTAATGAAATAAAATTCATGTATTTTCTTAAAATGATATGTCAAATGAAAACTTTAATCTATAATCGTTAAACCAAAATCATACTTTGGATAATTTAATAAGATCATTATATTTTGATGTATATAAACCAAAATTTTTATTTTTTATGTGTATATAGATAAATTAATAAAATTTAATGGGTATATGAATATATATCCAATTATGCCATAATAATATTGTATAAAATTAAATAGAATAAACTATAATAAATTATAGATATATATGGAAAGATGGAGATATATGGATAAATAATAAGTAGATTAATTGATTTACCCTGATTAATTAGATTATTATGGAAATACACTTACCTAAAATAACTTGGCATAAAATCATGACATGTGGCAAAATTGCTTCTCATTTAAAGTATAATATAGATGTATTTTCTTAAAATGATATGTTAAATGAAAACTTCAATCTATAATCGTTAAACCAAAATCATACTTTGGATAATTTAATAAGATCATTATATTTTGATGTATATAAAACAAATTTTTTTTTATGTGTATATAGATAAATTAATAAAATTTAATGGGTATATGAGTATATATCCAATTATGCCTTAATAATATTGTATAAAATTAAATAGAATAAACTATAATAAATTATAGATATATATATATATATATATATATATATATATATATATATATGGAAAGATGGAGATATATGGATAAATAATAAGTAGATTAATTGATTTACCCTAATTAATTAGATTATTATGGAAATACACTTACCTAAAATAACTTGGCATAAAATGATGACATGTGGCAAAATTGCTTCTCATTTAAAGTATAACTAGTACAGTACCCGCGCCATGGCACGTATTTTTCTTTAAAAAAAATATTTTTTAAGTATAAAAAATTACCACTATAAAATGAAATAAACTATTACCATACGTTAACATAAAATAGAGAAAAATAGATTTGATAAAGTTAGTAAAAAATACTGTAATATTTATGAAAAATGTGTAAAAATAACACGACTTTAAGATTTAAGTAGAATGGGTTGGTTGAGTGAAAATCCTAAAATAAAGGTGCTTATAAGTTATAACACCTAATAAAAATGCTTATGATTATTAGTTAGATATAGATAGATTAATTAAAGAAACTTCTCCAAATTTTAATAGTTGGATTTTTTTTTCTAGTTTCAGTAGATTGGGAGAAAATCATAAAATTAACGTGATGATGACATCTAAGCAAAAATATTTATCATTTAATGTAAAGGCGGAACATAATTTATATATATATATTATATTTTATTATTTTAATTAAATATGTTATTACTCATTGCAATTTGTGAAAGCGGAGAAAAATCGTCCTCGAGCACGAGTTCAAAATTTAAAATCCTTCCGGAATCATTTTAAATTAGGATTTTGACGGGATTTGATTTTCGCCTTCGAGTTCGGGTATTAATAAAAATTTATTTAAGCTCCGAGTTTTGTTTGAAATTTATTTAATTCCGTTTATCTTGAAATTAGTAATTGAAATTTTGTTTTTCATTTAGTCGGGATTCGATCGGGCGAGCGGGTTTTGAGTCTATTCCGCTATTTTGAATTCTTTCGTTGGGGACCAATTCTATTTTATTTCTTTTCCTTTTATTTCTCTCTCTCTCTCCCCCTTCCTCTCGGTTTACTGTCAAATGGATGGTCCCCTCCCTCACTCACAGCTCACACTACCCTCTCCTGCCTCACTCCCCTCATCCCTTCACACAAGTCCACAAGAGGAGCCCTCTCTTCTTTTGTCGTGAGGAATAGCTCCAAAAGCTCCCCTTGCCGCCGCCTCCTTTCACCACCACCCTTCCCCCACCTCCCCATCTCATCACCAGCTCCTCCTCCCTATCGCCAAGAATCTCCCCTGTCCTCCAACGACGAGAGCGAGCGCATTCATCCGAGCTTCCCCAGTTCCGAGCAGTAGAAGTGGTGGCCAGGAGCGCCGTCGAATCCCAGGAGCCGAGCCAGGAAGCCACAACATCACCACGTCCATTCCGCCTCTTCTGTTCGTCCCCAAAAGGTCGGAATCGGGTTGTCTTTCGTTTCCAATCGATTACCCCTTAAAAGTCCTCCTTTCTAATCTTTTCTTTCGTCCAAGGGTATTCCGACGCCGATCCCCCTCCTTCAAAACTTGAAGAACCTCCGATGAACATTATCCGGTGAATATCCGCCCCCTCGGTGAGCCCCGTTTCCATCCCTCTTCTTTACTCGCGTTTCCTTCTTTTGGGGTCGGTTTTGGTCAGGTTATCTTGTCGGTCGGTTTGGTGGTGGTTGTGGCTGGAAAGCAAGCCGCCAACGGGTTCTGTTCCTCTTCTTCTTTCCGTTCCTCTTTCCGTTGTCACGCGCAGGGAGCTCTGCTCTGAGGTTGGGAGGAAGACGACATGAACATGTGGGCCCTATCTCTTCGTTTCTATTGGCCTGTTGGGTGTGGGCCGCCGGATCTGGACCCTCTTCCAGGTCGTGGGCCTATCCCATCCGGGTCTTTCTTTTTCTTCCCTTCTTTCTTTTGGGCCAGGTTATTTCATTTCATGGGTATTCTGATTTTTGGGAGAGGCAAGATCCGGTTCCCCTAACTCATTCTGGGCCGGATCCGAGTCTTGTGGGATTGGGCCTGTTTTGTGTTGTTGTTATATTATTTTAAGTTATGGTTGGTACGATTTTATCAATGGGTTTGACTGGAAGCAAATGATTTTGGTTGATGTTGATCATATCGGAAAGGTTTTGAAAAACGGTTTTACTATCGGTGTGTATTGCTTTTGGATTTGCTTTGGACTTTCATTTGGGCCTTGCTTGTGTTATCTTACTGTTCGGTTTACTCAGGTAAGTTCCTTTATGGGCTTACTCAGATTCGAAAGAGAATACCTGCTTGTGAATATATGACATACTAGGTGTTGCATAAGCATTAAAGCATGCCATGTAGTATCATGCTAGGATTGCACTTATGAATGAGCATTCGGTTACTTTGTGTGTTTGAATACTGAACGGCCGTTATCTGTGATAGTTCTAGAGTCTTTGCTAGGGTCATAGGGTAGCCCAGCCCCATCGGGTGCCCTGAGTCTATCGAGTCGATATGAGCATGATATGATTAGCCCAGCACCACCGGGCAAGAGATGAGATGATATGATATGATATGATTAGCCCAGCACCACCGGGCAAGAGATGAGATGATATGATATGATATTATTAGCTCAGCACCATCGGGCAAGAGATGAGATGATATGATATGATATGATATGATATGATATGATATGATATGATATGATATGATATGATATGATATGATATGATGATGCCGTGGTGAGTGCACCACCACGAGGAAATTGCTATGCTATAGCACCGAACTGGTCAGTCTCTGCACTAACGGGAAGGGGTGCAGAGGTAGGAGAGGGATATGCCACTTGGCATTGTCTTGGGCCCTTTACAGTTCTTTTCCGCACATTGCAAATTAGGGTCATGTTAGTGTGATTTAATATCCGCATTCGCATCATCTTTATATTAGCGTATGTGTATATTTTCTTGCGGGACAGGGTGTGTTGGGGTCTCGGTCTGATCCCGCTCGCACCACTTGTTTTTAGGTATGATTGCTCCCTGTCTCTATGGCGTGGGGAAATCCTCGGGGCGATTGCAAAGAATCTGTCTAACCCCGCTAATCTGGCTATACGACTTTAAAATATATGTTTTGGTTTTGACCCGGCTCTGCCGTGGCTTATTTATCTAAATCTTACTTCCACTTTACTTTCGTTTAAATTGAATTTCTGAGTGTAAAGGCTCGGATTTTCAAAATCCTAATTTTTTGGAAAAAGTGAATTAAAAATGAATTTAGATCGAATTAAAAGCTCGTTTAACGAATTCCGACCCGAATTTAAAATTTTGACGAACGATTCCGTCCTTTTACCTCGCGAATTTAAAATAATTATCGGATGGTGATATCCTTGTCAATTTTTAAAAATCTAATTGATCGAGTAAGCGAGATTCGGGGAAACTAACATCAGAAAACTAATTTCAGGATTCGAAATTCGCGTATTCGGGATTTATTTTCGAGTATTGGTTTTGACCAATTCCACACTCAATCCTCAACCGCTCTATCCTACCTTACCCTGCAGTAGCCCATTCCTTCACCATTCCCCTGCCTTATGTCAATGTGAGTTGCACCTCACCTCCTCTATTTCACTTCAACTTCATTCCCATCTTTCATTTTCAATCTCCATCACCTTCACTGACTACTCCCTTCGGCTCTCCTGCTCCATTCCATTTTCATCTCCATCACCATCACCGTATCTTCCATCCAACACCGTCACCTCCATTCATCACCTTCCATCACCGCCGCGGCTCCTTCGACACCTCCTCGGAGCAACCAGCAGCAACCGCGGTATCCCTCGGAGCCACCAGCAGCAACAATGGACACCACCGGAGTCGCCACAGAGCCACCGCAGCCCATTCCTTTCTAATCTTCGATCAATCGCGAAGCTAACTTCCGGTAAGCGCCCCTCCTTCGTTTTTTATCGAAATTGCTTGCGGTCTTCACCATCACACTCACCCATATCCGGTGTAGGTCCGACAAGCCATCGCGAGCCACCGACGAAGCCCAGAACTCCGATCAAGAGCTCCGAAGTCGCAAAAAATCCCCTCGGTGAGCCTCATTTCTTATCTTTCCTTATCCTTGTTCAAACTCGTTGCTTCGTTCGCGTGGTCGGGTGAGAGGGTGTGTATGTGCGTGTGAGAGCGAGCGGGTGAGTGCGAGCGAGAGTTGAGTGCCATGGGCGAGCGCAACAAAATACCAGAGCGGCGTCGAGCAGTTGCGGCACCATGGCGGGAGCGGCTTCCATTTGAATTGGAGGAGGAAGATGATGACTTACGTGGCCAACCTCCTTATTATATCATTTTGTTTGTTTTAAGAATTGAACCGGTTTGGTTTATTATTTACGGGTTCGGTTCGGTTGGGTTTAAATGGATTTGGTTCGGTTCGGGTTTATCCGTTTATTTCTTTAATTATTTAACAGTATTTAAAATATCATAATATTATTTGAGGATTAAAATAAAAATATTATTTTAGAGATTTTATAAAGGGTCGGTTTTATTAAATAAAAACGGTTGGGACTTTTAAGGATTGGGAAATATTTTTTCGAAAGTATTAAATAAACGGTATTAAAATATTATATAATATTAATTGAGATTTAAAATATATTATGTGAGATTTGAAGTTTTAAAAAGAAATTTAGAAAATAATTTTAAGGTCGGAAAGTGATTTAATAACTAAATTGAAAAAGGAATTTTATGAACATTTTCAAGGGTCAGAACCCTTAACTATTTAACTGGGATTTTAAACGGTTTTGAAACTAACTTGGGAATAAGACTTATTTGATGAATAACTAGCATGATAATAAAATCGTTTGACTAATAGCAAGATATTGTGGTGATTTTTATAAGAGATTAAATGATCGATACTTGTGATGATAATGATCTATGTCCTTATGGAGAGTATGAGTATGGAATAGTAATATGCGAATTTGGCTAAGAATGATATAGAGGTTATCTTAAGCTGATAAGATGACGGATTATATATGTTGAACGGTATGAGAAGGGAGATGATTGATCAGGATGAACTGGAAGTATGATGGATGCGAACTTGTTTATTTATCTGTGTGCTGGATTCTTCTTTTGTTGATCTTCTAGCCAGGTAAGTACCTCCGGGGCTTACTCAGTAACCAGGGCCTCCTGCCTGATGTGTCATATAGTATGTAGGTGTTGCATATGCATAAAAGCATGCCATGTAGTATCATGCTTAGGACTTGCACTTATGAATGAGCATTCTTATTATGTATGCGTTTGAATACAGAACGGCCGTTATCTGTGAGTCCTAGAGTCGTTGTTAGGGTCATAGGGCAGCCCAGCTTCATCGGGCGTTGTCCTCCTTGAGTCATTTATATATATATATAGGATAGATCATGTGTAAGTAAGTGTTACTGTGTAATTTGTGAGCAAATCTAGAGCGTCGGATTAAGAAGATCAAACGGATGAGATTAAAAGTAACTTGTGAACAGTAACATTATTCGTAAGTACGAAGTGATTATTCGTATGTACATACATATGAATAATCTTTTGTTACTTACAAATAACTACATTTGTTCATACATACGAATAATTACATTATTATACACGAATAATCGCTTGGTAACTGCGAATAATTTCTCTGCTCACAAATTACACCGTAAGGGTTACTTACACGGGATCCAACCTCTCTCTCTCTCTCTATATATATATATATATATATGGATTGACTCCGGTGAAAACCTCAAATTGCGGTAAAAACCGTGAGGACTACTTTATAGCTTGGTTTATTTGAAACCCGTGCTAAAAACCTCAATTACATAGTGTCTTTACAACTCAGTTCAACCTAAAAACCGTGCTAAAAACTCCAGTTTTAAAATAACACATGACTTTATATATCGGTTAAACCTAAAAACCGTGCTGAAAACTTGTTAAGGAGGTAAGTCGAGTACAAATAATAAGATGTAAATATGTAAATCGACTCCTAGCCTATGCAAATAATTACAGGACTTCCTCCCGTTGTAGTGGAAGGGTAGTCAGGATCGATCCACGAGGAGGCGTGTCAGCGGGATCCTAGTAGCTTTAGAAATCTCACGTCTGCGTCGACCAGAAGCCTTGATTTCGACCTTGGGCCTCGATGTCGACCTCGGCTGTCGATGTTCTCTGCAACAGAAGACCTGCAAAGACAAAAACAAGTGGTCGATATTGACTGGTGGGGGTCGATATCGATGTCAGTCCACGAAATCGACTGGCTCAGAAGACTACCAGTCGATACAGAAGGGTCGATATCGACGTCTAGGGGTCGATATCGATGTTCAGCAAACTCCGCAGCGATGTTCGTCGTCGACTCAGAAAACTGTCGACGAACTCAGTGGTCGATATCGACGTCTGGGGTCGATATCGATGTCTTCCTGCAGTGTGTTAGTTTCTTGTCGGCAAAGAAAGGCCGAAGATTTGAGAATGGAGAGAGAAGCAATGAACAGAAATAACAGTGGGTTTTGGTGTGTATAAACTATGTAAAAAGGCAACTCCTAGGATTAGGGTTTACCACAACGTTAACCAATGCATGCAATGAGATAAATAAGACGGACAATTGCGCTATTTCACCCGAGGGACAAGCTTTTGCCGTACACCAACTCTTAAGATTACTCTTGCAAATAAACCTAATTGTCTCTACCAATTTTATGTTTATAACTCAAGTTGTTAGCATGAATCCCTTTTCTTTCGATTAGGACTAAACATAGAATTGTAGGAGGAGAGATAGACACAACGATATCAACATCAAATACTTACCTCAAGCGCGCATGGCTAACGTCAGGCTCACCCCGACCCTAAGAGCTTTGGGGAACTACTCGCTTCTCATCATGGAACTCATTGTCAATTGAAAGGAAGAAACTTGCATTAAAATAAACTTCGAAGCTTTACAACTCAACGTCAACTTTCGCAAACGTCAAACCCTAAAACTTCTCTCTAACTCTATCTCTATTGTCTATTGTCTTTGTCTTGGGTCAATGGATTGTTCTGGGATTGGATGATCTAACAAATCAGCCCCTAAGGCTTTATTTATAGGCTACTAATCCTCGCTATCCGAGGATTGTAACTCCTATCTAAACTATTAACTCTATCCGAACACTTTAGGATAGGTCTTTTATTTTGATAAAACTTAAAGAAAAAGATAATAAACAACTGCTAATATCTAAAAGAACGAGGTAACTCATGGCTTTGATGATAGACTTCACAATACGAGCCTCAAAATCGGATTTATCTTCTGTCGAGGTAGGGTCGATATCGACACCAGAGGTCGATATCGATGCTTGTGTTTCTGCTCGACTTGTCCAGCTCCAGTCGATGTCTATGACGATGGTCGATATCGATGCATGTGTGTCGATATCGAGGCTTCTAGTCTGGTTTGTGTGGCTTATCTCGACACTCAGAAGTCGTGTCGAAATTCAGGGTCGATATCGATGTCTCCAGTCGATATCGACCTCTTCTCAGCTTCACTTGGCTTGTTCGTTTTGACTCCGATTTCATCGAATTCCTATATAGTTAGCTCAAAACTCGTGCAGACTCTATTTCTTACACTTTAGCTCATTCTTACACAAGATCATATGCTTTTGAAACTTTTATTTGGAAATCGAATGAAATATGAAGTCAAAAGATGCAATAAACAAAGGTACAATTATGTACATCAAAACTCATGTTTTAAAATTACATTAGTGACTTTATAGCTCGGTTTTATTCAGAACCGGGCTAAAATATGTGACCTTATAGATCGGTTCTATTTATAACCGAGCTATAAAGCTAGTGAACGGGGCTAAAAAGCCGGTCCTGACAGGTTTTTACCGCAATTTTGGTTTTCACCGGAGCGCAACCCTATATATATATATATATCATGAGATACAAGATGAGCATGAGATACGATATGATGATGAGATGTGATATGCTATAGCATCGAAATGGCCAGTCTCCACCCTATTTGGAAGGGGGGTGGTGGTAGAAGAGGGATATACCACTTGGTATTCTTTGTTAAGGCCTTACTTCATATTCTGTATATATGAATTAGGAGCATGATAGTGTGGTTAATATTCCAGTACTGCATGAAGGCATCCTTTATTCTAGGTAGAGGCATATTATATGTCCTCAGTGCGGTCAGAGGACCCGCAGGCGAACTCTTGGCCTGACTTTGTGGTATAGTTTCAGGTACCCGATCCATTGCTTGATTCTGTGCTGTTTTGACGGGGTCCATTCATATGGCGGAGAGTGAGTGTTTGAACCCTGACTTCACCAGATTCATACTTTTGGGATTTCTTCCTACTTATACTCTGTTTTTACCCGGCCTTGCCGCGACACTGGTTGTATCGTTTCAGAATTTATGTCCTTGGCATGATAAAAGATTTTCCGCTTTGTAGACTTAGGACAGGTACATGGCTTACCTCGGGGTCTCCAACAGACCTTCCGAATTTGGGTGCGAAATCCCGCTTTAAACTACAAATCCTTAATTTCAAACCTTCAACCTGTACTCGGGGCGCAATATCCTAACGAGGGGTTTTATCCCTCGAACCGTAACTCGGGAATCATAATCTCGGGCCGTTACAAAGGTGGTATCAGAGCTGAGGTTTTGCAATCCGAGTACATTAGGTTGAAGATGGTTTTGAAAATCGCCCAATGTTTTCAAATGATTTTGAAAAATGTTTTTTTTTTAAAGGGCAAAATGAATTTCATTGGAATTAAACCTAAAATGAATAAAGGGGAAACGATCTCGTGGGTAGAGACCAAAGCGATAGACCTCCCTTATGGATGTAGAACTCGGGGAACGGTAGGCAAAATACTAGCTTTTACTTACAGATGGGCCTAGAAGACTCCAAGGAACACCACGGAGGTTGGAGTGTTGAGTTAGGAGGCCGTGAGGTTTTTGCCCCTCCGGTTAGCCGTCCCTCAAAGGACGGCATAGATCGTCTATGTGCATGTATGTCTTATATCCTCCTCGAAGAGGATTATACTAATCTTGTTGATTGCTTCCGTGCTGAGTGCTATTGTGCTTAGGATAGCGAACTAATCATTATACCTTGACTTGAATCATGTGTTGAATAACTGTGCAAATGGGATAGCGGGAGAAAACCTTGTTCTTATGTAATCGGAATTCCTGTCTTGTCGAAATAGCCCTTTCATAATTCAAACCCCATGATGGTTCTGACTCTGTCATCCGCCCCACCAAAACATCTAGGCATGTTAGCAAGGGTCGAGAAGCATCCGCTCTCCCCGTTTCGAGTCTTGTTTCGTATCCCACCATCGATGCTTCTATCGAGTCTTGTACCTGAGGTCGGTGTCTTCCACGGGAAATTTGCGTGGGTCAACTATGTCTTCTTGCCGCACGAGTCTAAGCTCGAGTTCTACCCTCGCCTCTCGAAAACAGTGTGAGTGCTCTTGTGTCCTACCCAGCGAGTCATACTAGTGCCCCACGGGGAAACGGGGTGATGAGTCGGTGAATGGCCTTGGAGAATTCTGTCGGTTATAGTCGTAGCCATTCTTGTGGTTGCATGACATAGTATACTGGTGTATTTCAGCATGACTTGCCTGATATCTTGCACGGTTGCTCTTATGAGATGTATGTGTCATATGTATGGAACTTCCATGATTATTGTCTTCCCATGAATTAGGCCCATGATAGTGTGGTCAACCCTAGTTGTATGTTTAATATATGAGATGACTGTCCTAGCATGCTGAATTAATCTAATTAGACCATGTTGACCGTGTACATGTTAATGAGCAATTCTAGTATCATGTAAGACATATACCTCCCAGTTATAGGCCCTCGTATGATTGTGTGACGTCCTAGTCTTACTATGCGAATATGGATGTATGTGATGAGATAGTTGCTATACCAACCCTGCATGAACTGACCATACCCTTAGCATGATTTTTAGGGTACATCTTAGCATGCTTTCCGTAATATTATGACTTGCTTAATTGTGTATCTAAATGAGTGATAAGTCATGCATATGATATCCTGTGCTGTTTGCTAGATCTTGCATAACTTATGCCATATATGTCCCATGTCAGTCTATGCATACATGTTCTTAGTCTGTCAAGCATGATTGGTGAATGAAATGATAGTTTGCTAGCTTGTTCTGTGCACATATAAAGATGATTATATGAACATGTTATGAATGCATAAATCGATATTCCTGTAGATAGGTGCATACTAGTGTGAAATAATGTGATGATATCTCTTGATTTTTATGTGTTTGTGTACCACAATTATAAGGGCATCATTGTAACTCTCGGGTTGGGATCTTCTCCTTGGTCTCGTCATCCCTAGTCCTGGTCCATGTCTAAACTCTTAAGGAAGCTGTGTTGTCCACCGATGACTAAGTGGCACCGGAGCGGCGCAACGGAAGTATGATGAGTCCATGACCCCTAGGCCCCAGGAACAACGTCACCGATGGCAAAAAGGACGAATATGCTTCAAAGATGACAATTGTGAACAAGTTCCTCCGAGCTTACACAAGGAAGAGCATTCTTAATTCAAATAGTGGATTCTTCTATACTAATCGGAATTGATGTTGTGTGATAGGCCTAGAACTGACATAATTGAATGTGTGATGATGGATGTGCTGAACTGGTAGCAATGATTGCCTGACTAACTTGTTTCTATGATGATGTGCCTTGGTGCTTGGTATACCGATTTGCTGGTGAGTAGGTTATGGGTTATATGCCTGGTGGTGCTTCTTCTTGGGCATGAGTCGAGAGATTCTTCGGTAAGCTAGGTCGGAAAGTGGCAGGTGGATTAAGATCTTCGGATTGGGTCATTGATCGTGTGAGATGGGGTGCAGGAAGAATGCGTTAGCTTGGGTAGAGCCGAGTGAGTTGGGATGTGTCGAAGATAGTAGTCCGTGAGTATAGATGAGCTTCCAGGTAGGACTTAGGTGAGCAGTGGGGCTAGTGTGGCGAGATTTTGAGGGAGATGTCCTAGTGAGAAGTGGTAGTCTAGGCAGGTAGTGTGTGCGGATAGTATAAGAGAGGGGTTGGCTGAGGTCTGGACTAGTTTCATTAGGGTGATCTTGAGATCACTAGAAAAAAAAAATTAAATTAGCCACGAATAGTAGCAACGGCATGAGTTTGCCGTGGCCATTGGGTCGGTTTTTGCCATGGCAAAGGGGTCCCGTCGCTCACAGCCAGCCAAATATTTGCGACGCCAAAGAATATTAAAAAAATGAATAAAAGAAAGGAAGGAATTAAGTAAAGTCTAAAAATCATTTGAAACCCTCGATCAGAAGCACCGCCTCCTTCTCTATCTTCATATTCCTCTCCATCGAGCCTCTCAGATCTGAGCAAGATGAGCAAGAGCAATCTCACGTCGAGCCTCTCCATCTGCATCTCACCCTCGTCTCAAACCCTAGATCTCACCCTCGGATCTCCTTCTCCGTCTCCCGCACCGGTCAGGGCTCCTCGGTGAATCTCGAATCTGCCCCCTGTCCCCTTCCTCCTCTGTTGTAGATCTCGGATCTCAGATCTATCACCTTCTCCTCGGTGGATCCACCCCTGGCCCCCTTCCTCCTCTTTTGCCGCCGGAGAACCTCTCCTTGCTTCTCCTTCTCCGATTGAATCCTCACCTTCAGCATCCCTCTCCGCCCCAGGCCGTGGAGGAGATCGAGAAGGTGAGTTGTTGAATTGTTGTCCATTGATTTCTCCGGATTTGAAATCGTATCGTTCTTGACAGATTGAGCGCCCTAGGCCTCCAGGTTTGCTATTTTACTCTTCTCTTCCTTCAATTTTTTCTAGTTATTTTTTTTATTCGAAATTTGGCGTTGCCTGTATGGATTTTGCTTGGTTGTTTTGATGATTTATTACAATTCGAGCACAAAATTTATGTGCTGTCGGATTTAGGTTTACTTATTGTGGCTTCTGTTGATTTACCATCAGTTGGAGAATGTCGATGATAGAAGAGCATGTATACGGTGCCAATTTCCTGAAAAGAAGCATGCTTTTTGGAGAAAAATCATTTTATTTTTATTTTTTGAGTATGTCTTTGGTGGGAAAGAATGCAATTAGATCATATCCTTGTGTTAAACCTATAAGAGCAAGATGACTGCACTTGAGAGATAAAGGAAAGGTTAGAGTGATACTTAGAGAATGTGGGTATAGTTTTACATACAATGCAAGTCCCCTTTGACAAGAATGAATTGATTTCTTTTGTGTCATACTTTTCACCCAAACTGGCACTCAATGTGATTCAAGACAACTCCTAGCTCTTAGCCTGCGTAATTCAAGACATACACAAGGCAACTAGGTCAAAGTACAATCTTTGTACCCACTATGATTACCTTTTTATTAAATCATATTTTTCTGTTTGTTTTTTGTGACTTTCATTTTACAATCTAAAGGACATTTAAGACTCTATCACCTGTTATTTCCCTTATGTTTGGCTACCATAAAATTTCTCTTTGTTTGTTACCTATCCTTTGGCTAAAAGAAGAAGAAAGTTACAAAAAGAAGTAAAAATGAAAAGTGGAGAACCCCTGCATACTTCTCCATAAAAAAGGGAAAGAAAATGAGTCAACGAACAAAGGAAGAGAACAATCCAAGTGCATCAAAATCAATAATTAGGAGACCTGGAAAAAACATCTAGTCTTTAATCATATTATAGATGTTAATAAGCTTTGTGAGTTCTTTATTTTAACAGTTTGATTGTTTTGCTGAACTGGTTGAATTACCTCAGGATGTCCTTGAGCATCTTTTTAGTTTCCTGGATATATATGCAATCTTTGTTATCAGCTGGAATGGTGTGCAGGTATTTTTTGTGTTGTGACAATATCTAAATTTTGATTTTTGGGATCATTTTACTTATCTAAACCACACATAATCGTCTCTTATTATGAAAAGCCTTACAAATGTTTTCCTTTCATTTCTTTGTTGAACCCTTGTGTGTTTGAAGGTCATGGAATGCAGTTGCGAGTGATAACTTCCTTTAGCAAGTTCACTATTCTACCTACTTTAGTGTTTCTATAGATAAGTTCACTATTCTACCTACTTTAGTGTTTCTATCAATCTTCTATGAATTTTCTTCGAAGTGTCAGTTGGTAGGATCAGGGGGCTAAAATTCATGAAGTTCTTTTATTATTTTGAAAGTAGTGGGGTTCTAGATCTTTATCCATCTATCTCCTTATAAGATGATCTTAAGCTAACCATTTAATGAATGATGAATCATGCTGATCTTATCCTAATCAGCCTCTTCTGGAATTTAATGTTTGAAAGAGACTGTTACACACAAAAAAACGCGATTTTGGTACAATAGGAATAATGAGGTACGCAATTTGAATTTCATTGTTTTTTTGCATGCGAGTTACTAGTAAGTTTAGTTAGTTGAGCGTGATTAAGACTTTATGCAACCTTTCCTTCTTGCACACCATACTTTCATCTCCTTGTTTCTTCTTCTTAATGACAGCTACCTAATAATTATGTTGAATTCCAGTCAGTCCATGGAGGAGATTAAAGCACGATAGGGGCTACTATGGAAGTTGCAACTCAATAGTTTGGCTTACTAATCTAAAATGTCACAACAGACACATTGATATCACATCCATAACAGTCTCACTCAACGGAAGATCGAGATTTGCACTCAAGATCTGCAGAACAGCTCACTGATATTGCACGCTCATTAGCGAAGTGAAACAGGTAAGAGATCTGCACTCAAAACCTTTTATCACTTTTCTCCCCTTGGCTAATCATCGCCCCTTTTTTTAGCAAAACAGATGCTATTGTTTTGCATTTTATGGTCTGGAGATGAATGCTTCTTGTGGTTATGGTTGTAATGTGTCAATATTTCTTGTCTTCTGTATAGCATGTTTCTGATTGGAAAGGATGCGTTCGCCCTTTTCGGGTTTATGCTGCCATGTTCTTTTAGGTTTGAAACACTTGAAGCTACAACAAACAACTTCTCTAATGAAAATAAAATCGAAGAAGGTGGATTTGGTAATGTCTATAAAGTGAGAATCTCTAGTTTCATTTTGGGTAGATATATTCATATGCGCATTCAAAATCCCTTGGCTTTATTGTGTTCTAAAGGCTATCTAATTAAAGTTAGCTCAAGTGTGGAGTATATCAAATGTATTTGATTCTTCAATATTTGTAGGCAACTTTACCAAATAAACAAGTAGTTGTGAAGAGTTTGCTCGTCAAGCAGCACAAGAATTCAAGAACAAGGCCACGTTAGACATTATTAGCCAAGCTTGAGTGCAAAAATCAGGTGTGACTTATGGGATTTGCCTAAAGGATGACAAATATTTACATTATGTTGCATAGTTAGTAGAAGAGAACGAAACTTTTGTATTTAGAACGAAACTTATATGATCTCATTCTCTAGTAGCTTAGCTTAATTGTATAGCATTACATTTAATATAATATTACATTTAATTGTATAGTATTACATTTAAATTATTATGCTTTTTAATATAATTGAAAACTATTCTTTGAGCTGCTATTATAATGTATTTAGAATAGAATTTGTGGTGTATTATTTTAAAAAAAATATATGGGACTTTTTAGCCCGGGCTTGAAGAAGCCGTGCTAAAAAGTAGTTTTTTTTTTTTTAATTTTCCAGAAATAATTTAGCAACGACAACTTGCCGTCGCTTTGCCTCTAGCCACGGTTGTAGCCGTGGCTAGACTCTTTTGCCACCAAAGGTTTCGCCACGGCTGGTTTCCCGTGGCTATAGCCGTTGCTACTACCCTTTTGCCACAGCATATGGACTTTCAGCCACGGTAAACAGCCGTTGCTAAATTGTTTTTTTTTTTTGTAGTGGATTGGGTATGGGTAGAGGTAGTTAGGATAGTTCTAGAGGTGGATGGGCGAGCTAGGAGTTGATAGGGGGATTCTTGAGGGGAGGTGTTGTGAGACGGATTGGTGTGCTAAGGAAGGTGTCTAGATAGTCTATGAGCGGATCGTGGGTGGTGTCGAGGATGATCGATTAAGTAATGTCTGAGGAATCATAGTATTTGGGACTAGGTGATGTGTGCTGTGAGTGGGAGCGATTTCGGTAAAGGATGAGGTTGAGGAAGTGCTAAGGAAGAGTAGTGTAAGATTGCATGGGAAATCATCGGTTTCGGATGTTAGGTTGTTCATATCAGGCTGTATGTGTGATGAGTATTGGGGTTATCTAGGTAGGATTGGTAATGCTTGGAGAATTCATGAGGAAAGAATTTCTAGATGCAATGTTGGAGGAATTTTAGTATCAGGAAAGAGTCGAGATTGATGTGGGGAGATTATTGTGGCTATTGAGGTATTTGAAGTATAACATGAATCTTCGAGGAAAGACGGGTAACTAGGCAAGGATGTCGTTGAGATTTTAGTGAGACTGTGGGCTTGAGATTTAGATAGGGGGATTCTGATCATGGATTTGGGAAATAGGCAAGGCAGAAGGCATTGAAAACGCTAGAGGAAGAAGGTTTTGGAAGATTGGCAAAGTTGCGGCACAGGGGAGATTCGGATGAGGAAGTCATAGGAGTTCAGTGGGAATTCTATCGGTTGGAAAATCGCGGAAGAATTGGTCAAGTTGCGATGTTATTGGTAATTCGAGCTAGGGTGACATAAGGTTTCGTTGGGGATAATGGTCATGGTTAAGGGGTGGTAACTTGAGGTAAATTCGGATAATGTTGGGAAGAGTATCTAAGGTAGGTCAGCTTGAGGAGTCATGAGTGGTTCAGGTTTCATGAGTTCTGGAATGGGATGAGTAGGTAAAATCGGTGGTTGGTCTTTGAGGAGAGGCGCTGGTGATGAGGGTCTTAGAAATTCCTGGTTGGGGGTAGCACGAGATGGATTTCTGCGTTAGAGATGGTCGAGAGTGACAGGTGTGAGATGATCAGTATGAGTTGGGTTCTTAGAGGTGGATGGTTAGTGAGAGTGGTTAGTGGTGCGGGGAGTATGATCAGGTTAGTAAGGTGATTCGAGATGTCTCATTGAGGGATGATGATCGAGCGGAGTCTTGAGAGCATAGGAAGAGTAAGCAAGATTGTTAAGAAGCGTCTAGATCAATCGTGAGAGCGGTTCAGTTGAGGACTCGAGATTTCTCTTAGAGGGTAAAGATGGGGCTGGTAGGGGACCCCTAGGGCAAGGGCGTTCTCTATATGGAGTCTTGGTAGTAGATCGAGTTGTTCAGCTTGTCGGAATGGGGGAATTTTGTGATTTGGGAACTCCGAGAGATAGTTTTAAATGGTCGAATGGAAAGTGAACTTGAGATCGGGATGTCGAAGTAATTGACCCTTAGATGGTTTGATGGCATAGGAGTTGGAATACCTAGTAGTTGGTTTGGGTAATTGGCCTTGATTGTGGGTAGTTATGAGGCTAGAAGGGTTGTATGTGAGTGTGATGCAATGGTGTATGGATTGAGTTGGTAGACCTTGGTGAAGTTGATCTTAACGCAAGAGCTGATGGGTAGTGGTCATGTCTTGTCATGATTGGTAGTTATATGCCGGTTCTTTTGAGGATGTGATCTAGCGTATGCTTTACTTTGGGCCGAATGTGGGGCGAATTCTATGCTATAGACAATGTTCATTCTATGATGTATTGTCATTGACAATAGTGAATTGTTAGTACTAACATAGCTGAACTCGATGGAATGCTAGTGTATGGAAGTACTTGTTTGCCTCTAATGCGATGACGCTTGGTAGTAGCATGAATATGATGTGCTTATCTCATTAATATGATGTGCTTATCTCATTGATATGACGTGCTTATCTGATTGATATGGTGTGTAACTTCTGTGAGATGATGTGATAAATCCTACCATGAACGATACGATGCTAGGTATGTTATGTTATGTGACTATCTGTGACATGAGTATGACCTAGTTATGAATGTATGATACGATTTCTATGTTGAACAATTGCCATGATGTATGATGCCTTGAATTGAAATTTCTAGGATAATAGAACCGATTTGATGAGATTTGATTCTGACTTAGAACTTAGGAAGGAAATATGGGATTAGCCCTTAGAGGTGGATGATTCCACCTCATGAGATTTGAAAATTGCTTGACTAACGTCGGGCTAGGGAATTTTGAACGGTGTTTTAAAGAGGACGTTGTGATGTTTTGAGTTATGATATGACCGAGGAGTCGGAGTAAGGATGTGGTAGGGGCCCATATTACATTGTTGCTACGGTCTTTTGGGGATATTATTGTGAGGATCTCATAGGGGCACTTGTGAGATGCTTACGGGATCAATTGCATGATCCTTGGACTCACCAATTTCAAACTTCATCCCCAGTTTTAAAATGATTTTAGTCTCGGCGACGAGACTTGTTTTTAGAGGTGGATGATGTAAAGGCTCGGATTTTCAAAATCCTAATTTTTTGGAAAAAGAGAATTAAAAATGAATTTAGATCGAATTAAAAGCTCGTTTAACGAATTCCGACCCGAATTTAAAATTTTGACGAACGATTCCGTCCTTTTACCTCGCGAATTTAAAATAATTATCGGATGGTGATATCCTTGTCGATTTTTAAAAATCTAATTGATCGAGTAAGCGAGATTCGGAGAAACTAACATCGGAAAACTAATTTCGGGATTCGAAATTCGCATATTCGGGATTTATTTTCGGGTATTGGTTTTGACCAATTCCACACTCAATCCTCAACCTCTCTATCCTACCTTACCCTGTAGTAGCTCATTCCTTCACCATTCCCCTGCCTTCTGTCAACGTGAGTTGCACCTCACCTCCTCCATTTCACTTCAACTTCATTCCCATCTTTCATTTTCAATCTCCATCACCTTCACTGACTACTCCCTTCGGCTCTCCTGCTCCATTCCATTTTCATCTCCATCACCATCACCGTACCTTCCATCCAACAACGTCACCTCCATTCATCACCTTCCATCACCGCTGCGGCTCCTTCGACACCTCCTCGGAGCAACCAGCAGCAACCGCGACATCCCTCGGAGCCAACAACAGCAACAACGGACACCACCGGAGCCGCCACGGAGCCACCGCAGCCCATTCCTTTCTAATCTTTGATCAATCGCGAAGCTAACTTCCGGTAAGCGTCCCTCCTTCGTTTTTGATCGAAATTGCTTGCGGTCTTCACCATCACACTCACCCATATCCGGTGTAGGTCCGACAAGCCATCGCGAGCCACCGACGAAGCCCAAAACTCCGATCGAGAGCTCCGAAGTCGCGAAAAATCCCCTCGGTGAGCCTCGTTTCTTATCTTTCCTTAGCCTTGTTCAAACTCGTTGCTTCGTTCGCGTGGTCGGGTGAGAGGGTGTGTATGTGCGTGTGAGAGCGAGCGGGTGAGCGCAAGCGAGAGTTGAGAGCCATGGGCGAGCGCAACAGAACACCAGAGCGGCGTCGAGCAGTTGCGGCACCATGGCGGGAGCGACTTCCATTTGAATTGGAGGAGGAAGATGATGACTTACGTGGCCAACCTCCTTATTATATCATTTTATTTGTTTTAAGAATTGAACCGGTTTGGGTTATTATTTACGGGTTCGGTTCTGTTGGATTTAAATGGGTTTGGTTCGGTTCGGGTTTATCCGTTTATTTATTTAATTATTTAACGATATTTAAAATATCATAATATTATTTGAGGATTAAAATATAAAATATTATTTCGCAGATTTTATAAAGGGTCGGTTTTATTAAATAAAAACGGTTAGGACTTTTAAGGATTTGGAAATATTTTTTCGAAAGTATTTAATAAACGGTATTAAAATATTATATAATATTAATTGAGATTTAAAATATATTATGTGAGATTTGATGTTTTAAAAAGAAATGTAGAAAATAATTTTAAGGTCGGAAAGTGATTTAATAACTAAATTGAAAAAGGAATTTTATGAACATTTTCAAGGGTCAGAACCCTTAACTATTTAACTGAGATTTTAAACGGTTTTGTAACTAACTTGGGAATAAGACTTATTTGATGACTAACTAGCATGATAATAAAATAGTTTGACTAACGGTATGATATGTATGACTAATAGCATGATATTGTGGTTTTTTTTAGAAGAGATTAAATGATCGATACTTGTGATGATAATGATATATGTCCTTATGGAGAGTATGAGTATGGAATAGTAATATGCGAATTTGGCTAAGAATGATATAGAGGTTATCTTAAGCTGATAAGATGACGGATTATATATATTGAATGGTATGAGATGGGAGATGATTGATCAGGATGAACTGGAAGTATGATGGATGCGAACTTGTTTATTTATCTGTTTGTATGAGTGTGTGATATATGTGTTCAGAGAGACTATAGAAGTTTACTCAGTATATTCTCATTATATAATTAGGTGATATTCTGTGATCCTGACTACTGTGTGCTGGATTCTTCTTTTGCTGATCTTCTAGCCAGGTAAGTACCTCCGGGGCTTACTCAGTAATCAGGGCCTCCTGCCTGATGTGTCATATAGTATGTAGGTGTTGCATATGCATAAAAGCATGCCGTGTAGTATCATGCTTAGGACTTGCACTTATGAATGAGCATTCTTATTCTGTATGCGTTTGAATACAGAACGACCGTTATTTGTGAGTCCTAGAGTCGTTGTTAGGGTCATAGGGCAGCCCAGCTTCATCGGGCGTTGTCCTCCTTGAGTCATTTATATATATATATATATATATATATATATATATATATATATATATATATATATATATATATATATATATATATATATATATATATATATATATATATATATATATATATATATATATATATATATTGACTCCGGTGAAAACCTCAAATTGCGGTAAAAACCGTGAGGACTACTTTATAGCTTGGTTTATTTGAAACCCGTGCTAAAAACCTCAATTACATAGTGACATTACAACTCAGTTCAACATAAAAACTGTGCTAAAAACTCCAGTTTTAAAATAACACATGACTTTATATATCGGTTAAACTAAAAACCGTGCTGAAAACTCATGTTTTAAAATTACATTAGTGACTTTATAGCTCGGTTTTATTCAGAACCGGGCTAAAATATGTGACCTTATAGATCGGTTATATTTATAACCGGGCTATAAAGCTAGTGAACGGGGCTAAAAAGCCAGTCCTCACAGGTTTTTACCGCAATTTTTGTTTTCACCGGAGCGCAACCCTATATATATATATATATATATATATATATATATATATATATATATATATATATATCATGAGATACGAGATGAGCATGAGATACGAGATGAGCATGAGATGTGATATGCTATAGCATCGAAATGGCCAGTCTCCACCCTATATGGAAGGGGGGTGGTGGTAGAAGAGGGATATACCACTTGGTATTCTTTGTTAAGGCCGTACTTCATATTCTGCATATATGAATTAGGAACATGATAGTGTGGTTAATATTCTAGTACTGTATGAAGGCATCCTTTATTTTAGGTATAGGCGTATTATATGTCCTCAGCGCGGTCAGAGGACCCGCATGCGAACTCTTGGCCTGACTTTGTGGTATAGTTTCAAGTACCCGATCCACTGCTTGATTCTGTGCTGTTTTGACGGGGTCCATTCATATGGCGGAGAGTGAGTGTTTGAACCCTGACTTCACCAGATTCATACTTTTGGGACTTGACCCGGCCCTCCGCGACACTGGTTGTATCGTTTCAGAATTTATGTCCTTGGCATGATAAAAGATTTTCCGCTTTTTAGACTTAGGACAGGTACAGGGGCAGGGGTTACCCCGGGGTCTCCAACAGACCTTCCGGATTTGGGTGCGAAATCCCGCTTTAAACTACAAATCCTTAATTTCAAACCTTCAACCTGTACTCGGAGCGCAATATCCTAACGAGGGGTTTTATCCCTCGAAACATAACTCGGGAATCATAATTGTAACGGCCCAGATTATAAAATCCGGATTACGTTTAGAGGGAAAAATTATCCCTCTGCCAGATCTTAGCAATCCAAGTACGAGCTGTTTATATATATTCTCTTCAAGTTATAATCCTGTCCTAATTCAACTAGTCAAAACTCAAAAGAGACAAAACGAGTTTAAATCAATATAAATATACATTGTTTCTAAATGTCCAACTAAACCAAAACATTGTAAAGTCAAGGTTGTACGAAATCTTCTTAACACTCGTCCCATGAGGAAACCCCGCCATAGAAGCAATCAGCAAGCAAAAGGGAGCGGGTACCTAAAACTATCCACGAAGTCAGGCCAAGAGACGCATGCGGGCCCTAAAGACCTCGCTGAGGACATATAATACGCCTATACCTAATATAAAAGATGTTCTAGTGCAGTACGGAATTTAAATCACACAAGCATGCTGACAGTTTATATACATGCAGAAAATGATTAAATGGATCCACACACGATGCCAAGTGGCATATCCCCAATCTCTCAATCAGTACCCACTCCAGGGTCATACATGTCCGTACCCAACTCCGAGGTAGGACGCTCGGTCGGTGCCGCAGCCATCACATATCCGTACCCAACTCCGAGGTAGGACGCTCGGTCACCGCAGCAGCCATATCATAATATAAGACTCGACTGGGACCGAAACGATATGAAACACGAATGCCCCAATGACCCTAGCAACGACTCTAAGGACTCACAGATAACGGCCGTTCTCTTTTCAAACGCATAAAGAATAGGGATGCTCATTCATAAGTGCAAGTCCTAGGCATGATACTACATGACATGCTTTTATGCATATGCAGCACTTACATACTATATGACACATCAGACATGAGGTCCTGGTTACTGAGTAAGCTCCCGTAGGAAACTTACCTGGAGTCTTCACATCCAATTAGCCAGCAAATAAGCCACTCAGAGAATCATCCATCAACAATTAAGCCACTCAGAGAACCATCCAATCACACTAGCAAGTAATAAGCAAGGAATAACTCATCAATACATATTTAATCAACACAGAAACAGGTTTCCAAGTCATTACCAGACTAAATAATATTTTATTCAAGTAACCTCATATTCTCATCATAACCATTATTCTCAATTAACCTTGTTCTCATCAAGTATGAAACTTAGCTCAAAGTCTTACCAATATCATCACTCAAAACATCTTACTTCAGTTCAAGCTCGGGTTTTCCTTACACATTTGCTTAAGTGATTCATCATCATCATTATATAACATCATATAACATCTCATCATTTTTCATAGCCCCTTCCGTAACTCAATTCAAGATACCATGTATCAATCATGTTTTTAACTCATAAATTCATATCTCAATTACATACTTCATATATTTCATACCATAACTCACATAAGTGCTCAAGTAATTCATAATTTATCAGATCCTCAAATACTTAACCAAAATCATAAGTTCTCAACACCAAGGGTCAACAAGTCTTATTTATCAAAACTCACATAACAAATCATGCTCAATAAGTAACCAAGGTAAGTTGATATTTCAAGAATTCATTTATAATCTCAACTATAAGAACTACCCAACAACAAAGCACTACCATCAAGCTTAAAGCACGCGAGTATAAGAAATTATAAAACATTTTCTTTATATAGTCTTACTAACCACATTCATAGCTCAAAGTACAACAACAACTTATACGCATAACAAATTCTTAACTACAAATATAGGATAAGTCAAGAGATCACACAATATCACTCATGTGTTTATCCAAATAATTAAGCATTGCACTTCATAAGATTCACCAAACATGCTTATGTTGTCAACCAACCATGCAAGTAGGATATTTCTCATAAAGATGTTCTTAACATGAACCCGAATTAGCCTCCTCTCCAAGATTTCATTGTCTAGTTATTACCAAATCGATCGCTCATCACTTATTAAATTCAATTATAGGATTTATATCCAAGTCATCTATTTACAACCAATATTAATTCCCATTCCATAGCTTAGATAATCTAGTCAAACTACTTAATCAATTTAAACACACTCAAATAATGTCACAACTCATAAGTCATCACAAGTAAGCTTACAAGCATAACAAGTATCACAACATCTTTTCTATCATCTTAACCATATCTATACTTAAGCCAGTTCTTCTAAGAAAATTCATGCCTCATTCTCACTTTATTAACTTAGGCTAAGTCATCTATAGAATACCTCAAGTTGGTTAACCTATTTATCGACCCTCTAGGTGATAAGTTAACAACTCTTCAATGTTAAACAATAAGGTCATATATCAACCACCAATATTTGTTAAGGAATGTAATAAAGTTACTTCCACTATTCAACCGATGGGAAAAGGATCAAGTTAACCTCATTTGTAGATTATAACATATATATATATAAGTTAAGTTCATCGACTCAAATAAATTAGAACCATTTATAAATTCATTTATCGCAAGCAATATTAATATATAATATGTCTTCAAGAAATCTTTTATATAACCTTCTATACTTAACCAAGTCTTGTCCAGCCCTATTGCATTCCAAAATTTATATGGACAATTAAGTCAAATAATTATTTCTTTAGAAATAGCAAGAACCAACACAAACTGAGATCAACAGTTCAACAAAAATCCAAAATTTCCTCGATATTGACAAACTGAAATCAACCATATTTGAGAAATAAGATTCCAAGAGTTTATACCCAATCTCGATGAGGCTAGTCAAGGGTTCAGATTCGGGGTTCGGTGAGGTCGATTGGGCATCGATTCGGGGATGTAGAGAGGCACTCGAGCTGCTGCAAACTGGAGGCTGATCTCGTGCGCAGCGCTGTTACCCAACTGGGCTCCGGCTCCGACGTTGTGTCCGCTGGCGGCTTCGGGCGCAAGAGGGGGCATCAAATCCGGCAAGAGGAGGCAGTGGCTACTTCGACTCCGGCGGCCCCTCCATCGAAGGTGAGGGCACGAGGAGATGGGGAGTCGGTTCTTTGAGCTCGGTTGATGAGGGCTCGAACGCGGAAGAGAGAGAGCGAGATCTGGGGGATGCGAAGGTCGTCAGGTCCAGTCGGCGCCGGAGAGGGGACACCGAAGGAGGAGATCGGAATTGAGGTTGTGTCCAGCGACGCTACAGGCTTCGATGAGAGCGAGAGAGAGGGAGAGCTAGAGGCGAGAGAGAACGGGAGATGAAGACGGAGGGAGCCATGAGAGCTCGAATTTTTGGATCTGGCAGAAGGAGGGTGAGATGGTGAGGAGTAGCCATGGAGGAGGAAGCTCGAGAGCTCGGATCCAGGTGAAGAGTCGGGAAGGCGCCTTCAAATCTGATCTGAGGGAGTGGGAGGAGGGTGATGGAATAGGAGAGGCGGCTGATGAAGAGAGATGGGGTGGTAAGGTGGGTTTTATAAATGGGGAAATTAGGGTTAGCCTTACATTAGGAAAAATTACAAAAATCATCCCGTTATTCTTAGTTTTGCAACATTCTAACACAAAATAATAACAATATTCAGCCCACATTCTATATAATTTACAGATATCATAAAAGTTGCCACACTTATCTTAATAGGTTCAAACAATATTCAATTATATGTCGGAATTTGATTGAATAAAATAGAAATCATTTTGATCGAGGACGGAGATTTTCAAAATTTTCGAAATCTCAAAAATTTAATATTAAATTATAGTTCATGATATAATATTTTAAAATTTCGGTTCTTTACAATAATCTCGGGCCATTACACTGTGACTTTGATTGATTGGGGTTCAAAATCCCCGCTTTGAATACTGATTGATCTTTAGAGGTTTGAAACCTCGACCCGTACCTGAATTGCAACATCCGAACGAAGGTATCCAACCTTCGAAACGTATCTTGTATATTTATATCCGGGTCGTTACATTTAATAGTTAGAATAAATAAATCCCATTGGTTAAAAAATATTTAAAAATTTTATTAGTGAAATTTTATGTAGATTAGGTTGGTTGGGTGAAATGATATTGTATAATTAATATATATTTTTAAAAAATCATATATTTGGAACATAGTATATATATATATATATATTAAATAAGTTTTAAATTCATCCCATTGTTTAAAGAAAATAGATTTAAATGATATTGTGTAATTAATATAGAATGAAATAATATTGTATAGTTAATATCAACTTTAATAAAAAAAAGTTTTGAATTAATCAAATTGGTAAATCAAGTATGAAATGATATTGTGTAATTAATATAAAATGGAACAAAATTGTGTAGTTAATATTAACTTTATTTAAAAAATAAGTTTTGAATTAATCCCATTGGTTAAAAAATATAGTATGAAATGATATTGTGTAATTAATATTAGATAAAAATAGGATCAAATGAAAATATCAAATATATAAATATATATTGCCAAAAAATAGAAAATATCAAATATATAAATATATTATATAAATGAAAATATAAATAGAAAATATCAAATATATATTGCCAAAAAAAACTATCTCTAATTTCTAAATATATCAAATAAAGATGTTGCCAAAAATAACAGTGCGTAGATGACATGTGGCGTAGGTGCTTTGGATTTAATTAATATATAGATGGTTAAAAAAATATAGTATGAAATGATATTGTGTAATTAATATTAGATAAAAATAGGATATATGAATATATAATTTTATCTATAAATATATTATATAAATGAAAATGTAAATAGAAAATATCAAATATATATTGCCAAAAAAACTATCTCTAATTTCTAAATATATCAAATAAAGATGTTGCCAAAAATAATGGTGCGTGAGAAGATGACATGTGGCGTAGGTACTTTGGGTTTAATTAATATATATATATGATATATGAATATATAATTTTATCTATAAATATATTATATAAATGAAAATGTAAATAGAGTATATCAAATATATATTGCCAAAAAAACAATCTAATTTCTAAATATATCAAATAAAGATGTTGTCAAAAATAACGGTGCTTTGGGTTTAATTAATATATAGATATAGATGCATGTAAACAATCACTACTAAAATTATGTGCTAATTAAATAAATAAAATATTTATTTATTGTTAAAATAAATTACGTGCTTATCTAATTTTGATAGCTTTTTATTAATTTCTATTTTATATTTTATTAAAAATAATTGATTTAGTTACAAATTACTACTAAAATTAAGATGCTTTTATTTTATTTTTATAGATTCTCTACTTTAAATAATTATTTCAACTTAATTATTTATTAGATTAAACTAATTGTATCTTATCTATTTTAAAATTAATAAATCTGATTAATTTATTTATAATATTTTTAGAATAATTTATTTACAATCTAACAAACAAGTAATACATGTAAAACAATCTAATTAATTTATTTCTTAAATTTTATTGTATTTTTTCTTCCCTGGCAATAAATAGAATTTTTTTTTTCAAAATATTCACAAAAATATATTTATTTACGAAAATATTCACAACATAAAAATATTTGCACAAATATTTATTTTTTACAGAATCGTCAGAGAACCGCGGTTTCGCGTTTCTAGTATTAATAAGCCATTTAAATCTGAAAGTAAAGGGGAAATTATATTTTATTATAAAAACGCGGTTTCAAACCACGTTTTTATATATTTCACAATTAAAAAAAAAACAAACACCTAAAACGCGGCTTCTAGCCGCGTGTTATGCCTAAAATTAAAAAAAAAAAAGAAAAAAGAAGAAGATGATGAATCACCAATTCACCACCAGTCCACGGTTGCTTGCTTGTTTTATGGTTGCTTTCTTTTTTTTCCTTCAATCTCCATGGTTGCTTGCTTGTTTTATGTGTTTGCTTTTTTTTTAATTGTGTAATATATAAAAATGCGGTTTTAACCGCGTTTTATTAAAAAATGTGAATGCGTTTCTATAATAAAATGTAATTTTTCTTTCGTCTTCAGGTTTAAATGGCTTATTAATACTAGAAATGCGAGTTTAAACCGCGTTTCTCTGAAGGATCTGTAAAAAATGAATATTTGTGTAAATATTTTTAGCTTGTGAATATTTTTGTAAATAAATATTATTTTTTGAATATTTTGAAAAAAAAATATATTGAATAATATAATACAAACTAATTAATTGTGCAAGACACTGTAATTTACTCTGTCTCTTTTCACTGTTAGTAAAAAATAGTGTATAATGAGACAATACATGTTAAAAAAATTAAAATGTTATATTATTCTAATAGTTAACCCCTTGCTTAGTGGTAACGGAGAGGTGGCCATTGCAAGAGGTCAATGGTTTATATCCCACTCATTACAATATGTGTAATGAATAGATGTTCAAGCTTTCATTGGCTTGGGTGAGCCTCATCCTTAGCAAGCTAAGGCGTAATTACAGACTTTAGCTCAAAGAGTTATGTTTGAAGGTATGTGATATTTTACAAAAATAGATTTGAAAAAACCCCACAAGGTGCGGGTACTATACTAGTTTTATACTAAAGGAGAAGTCGTAGTAATTTTAACCAATAAAAAATAATCTCACTCTAGATAATCAATATTTTAATTTCCTATGAGATATGTAATTATAAATTCATATCCAATTATGTAATTATATTTTTGATGTTTGGAAATAATATATAGCTATATAATCTAAATATATCTTTTTATGGAAAATTAATCCAACTCTATTTAATCAATAGTATAATATAGCAATATATGCCGAAGATAAGATTTTACCCAATTTTTATCCAACTCTATTTAATCAATATAACAATATATACTTAAGATAAGATCTTACCCAATTTCATTAGATATTGATATTTTTTACACAATTTTACCAAATTTTGTTCCATATGAATATACTCTCTCCGATCGGAAATATTTGATATTTTAGGAGGTAAAATTTGATCAACAATATTTGATGTTTTAAAAGTAATAATTACACTCATTTTTACTTTTGCATTAATATCAATATAAGTTGTACTTTTTTTGGCTTAACCATCATTTGTGCATAATAAATGTGATGAGAGAGTAAAAATTATTTGATGGGGTATTTAAAGGTAAAAGTAATATTTCTTAATCTCCGTGCATTTCTCTAAAACATCAAATATTTCCGACCGGGGGGAATATTATACTGTATCTCTTTTATTTGTAGGCAATATAATAATATATTTACGAATTACTAATAAATTAAAATAACTCTACATTATAGCCTAAAACAAAATTTGTACGTGTAACGGCTCAAATATAAATATTTGGGCTACATTTTGAAGGATTGGATACCTTCGTTTGGATCTTATAATTCGAGTACGGGTTGAGTTTCAAAACAAAGTGTTAGTACTAAAAGAAGGGATTTCGTACCCTAAATTCGCGAGAGGTCCATTGGGGACCATAACCTATCCTACTTGACTAAGTCGCTCAAAATCATTTTTAGTTCAAAACATAATAAAAGAAAATCGACGATACAACTTGCTTCGGCAGAGCCGGGTCAAACCCAAAATAAACGAGTATAAACATCCAAAGCGTCATGTCTGGTGGTAAATCAGTCTCTTAGTCAGCTGGACGTCCTAAAAGAAACCCTCGTCATGGAAGCACGGAACAAGCAAGGATCAAATACCTGAAACTATACCATGAGTCAAGGTCGAGCCACTCATGCGGGCCCTGAAGACCTCGCTGAGGACATATAACATGCTAAGCCTAAATAAAGAATGCTCTAATTCAGTGCAAAATTATTAAACATATAAGCATGCTGACAGTTATATATATGCATAAAGCGATTAAATGGGATCCCGCATAGAATTCCAAGTGGCATGTCCCTCTCCTACTCCCGCACCATGCTCGTTAGTGCAGGAACCGGCCGCGTTCAATGCTATATAGCAACATCTCATCATGTTATATATCATGTCTCATGTCTCATTTCATATGTCATTATTTTCTTTCTTTATTTCTCATGGTATGATATCAGAGTCGATTAGAAACAAACCCGATGGGACTGGGTCATCCTATGACCCTAGCAAATGACTCTAGGACTCACAATTTAATAGTCGTTCTACCATACGCAAAGAGAATACGGATGCTCGATCAGTTGTGCTAACCTAAGCATGCTACTACATGAATATGTAGGATGCAACACCTACACACTATATGACACATCAGACATGAGGTTCTAACTTGAGTAAGCCCCGGAGGACTTACCTAAAGAAGCATAGCAGCAAAAGTAGGCAGTAAGCAGATAGCAGTCCAGATAGGTCACAGATCACCTAGCAAGTATTAATGAACATGCACAAGTATATTGCACATAATGGGATCCGTTTATCACTACACAAAATCTAACCATCAATTCCCAGTCATAACATCATCATCATCAACATTATCTCAAACACCTCATACTGCCACATATCATCTCAAGCCATCATATCTCACCATATAGCATCATTATCGTCTCATCAATTTTCCATAACCATTTTCATAAATTAACTTGAATTCCTCATATCAAAACATGCGTTCAACTCATATACATATTCATGCCATAATTCACATAATTTCACAAATAAGATTCATAAATCAATTCACCAAGTCAATCTCAAGTAATTTGGTTCCAAAGTTTCTCAAAAGCCATTAAATCTAAAAGAAATCAATTCGGTATCTCAACAATTTAATAAAACCCATACGTAGCCAACTCAAATGATAAAACATTAGACCTTTTAAATCAAACTTAAAGTCTTGTTTTATCATAATAATCCGACATGGTTAGAATACATCAAAAGCCTTTATTCAAATTCTTAAGTCAACTTCCGACCTTTGAAAACGGTTCCCAAAATATCCCTTTTTAAATCTCAAGTTTCAATAGCACAAGTAACATCTTTTAAAAGTCTCAACACTTTAACTACCATCAATATCACATAAAAATGTACTCATATAATAACATTTAAACAACCAAGTAAACCTTGGAACCTTTAAACCAACTTCACAAAATTACACTTATTAAAATAATCTCGGATTCTCGGCATATTTCTATTTCAAAAATCATTATTCTAATAAATTCAAAAACTTTTAGAATTACCCCAAACAATCTATGTATTTCAAAACTAACCATTTAAAATGCCAATACTTAACAAATAAATTATTTACATAAATAACTTTCAATAAATCAGATTAAATAAATAAATCAGAAAGGGATAACTAAATAACTTAAATAAGTAATACATAATTCATAAACCAATAGACCAATAAGTAATAGTATTAACCTCAAAACAATACATAAATATTTAAATAAATATTCAAATAAATCAGAATTTAAATAACTTATAATAAATAAATAAATAAATAAATAATTAACTAAATAATCAAATCAGAATTATTTAATAATAATTAAATAATTATATACACAAACAAATAATCGATAAATATGTAAATAAATAAAACTAATATAACAAAACACACAAGCCACAACCGGCCCAATACACCTAGCCCAAACCCGGCCCAACCCAGTCGGCCCAAATCCTTTTCACTCGTTGGATCACACAACGATAAGGTGGAGACTGGCCAGTTCGTGAATGCATTCCGTTTCATGAATATTGGATCAAGCTGATTAGCCCAACCCGTAAGCATACTCATCACAATCATCATATTCATCATCGTATCGTTTATAATCATCGTGCTGAAAATATAAGTAAAGGTGTTACCATACGACTCAATGACTCAGGACGAGACCCGATGGGGCTAGGCCGTCCTATGACCCTAGCAAAGACTCTAATGACTTCACAGATAACGGTCATTCTGTTTACATACGCATACAAAAATAGAATGCTCAATGATCAATGCAACCAAGTATGATACTACATGGCATGTTGATCATGAAATGCAAGCACCTAGTATATCATGTACGTATAGCAGGAAAGTCTATTCAATCTGAGTAAGCTCCGAAGAGACTAACTTGGCTAGCGGAACAACAAAAATTGGAACCCGGCACACAGCAAGCACAGTCACATAATATCACCTAAATACATGACGAGAATACACTGAGTATATTTCTATAGCTACTCCGAATGTATATATATCACATTGTCATACAGGCAAATAAATAAACAAAACCGCATCTGTCATATTTTCAGTTCATCACGATCAATCATCTCTTGTCTCATACCATATTCATCTTAACTTGTCAACTCATTAACTTAGACAACCTCCAAATCATACTTAGCCAAATCCGCATATTACCATTTAATACTCACGCTTAGCATAAAATATATATACATCATCATCGTCATAAGTATCTAATATTCATCTACTTATAATAAATCACCACAAGTCATGCTATCAGTCACACATATAATACCATCAGTCAACCTGTAACGGCCCGGATATAAATACCCGGGATACGTTTCGAAGGTCGGATACCTTCGTTCGGATGTTGCAATTCAGGTACGGGTCGAGGTTTCAAACCTCTAATCAGTCGAAGTTTTCATAAATTCAGTTTGAACGAAAGTAAAGCGGAAATACGATTTAGATACAAAAGCCACGGCAAGGCCGGGTCAAAACCAAAACAAAATTCTAAAGTCGTATGGCCAGATTAGCGGGGTTAGACAGATTTCTTTGCAATCGTCGGGGGACATTCCCACGCCATATAAACAGGGAGCAATCCTACCTAAAAACAATTGGTGCGAGCGGGATCAGACCGAGGCCCCAACACACCCTGTCCAGCAAGCGAACATACACATACGCTAATAATAAAGATGATGCAGATGCGGAGATTAAATCACACTAACATGATCCTAACTTACAATATGCGAGAAATAACTGTAAAGGCGCCCAAAGAATGCCAAGTGGCATGTCCCTCTCCTACCTCTGCACCCCTTTCCGTTAGTGCAGAGACTGACCAGTTCGATGCTATAGCATATCATATCTCATCATCATATCATATCTCATCATCATATCATGTCTCATCATCATAACATAAATTAAAATAAACATGCCCGATGGTGCTGGGCTATCATCATGCTCATATCGACTCGATAGACTCAGGGCACCCGATGGGGCTGGGCTACCCTATGACCCTAGCAAAGACTCTAGGACTATCACAGATAACGGCCGTTCTATTTCATACGCGTAAAGAAATAAAATGCTCAATCACAAGTGCAACCTAGCATGATACTACATGGCATGCTTTAATGCTTATGCAACACCTAGTATGTCATACATTCACAAGCCGGTAATCTCTTTCGAATCTGAGTAAGCCCATAAAGGAACTTACCTGAATAAGCCGAACAGCAGAGAACAAGGCAGAAGCAGAATCCAAGTAAGAGTCACCAATAGCAAGCAATGTCCAACATATCACAATCACCTAATAACATACAAATGCATAAGTCTATCTAATTCACACAAGGCGCCCCTAACTATCATACATCTCTTTTCATATCTCATTTCAGATTATTCCATCTCATTTCATCACAAACCATATCTCATTTCATGTTCATCTCATCTCATCATCTCATTTTCAAAACAACCTCTCAAAGAACTCAACTTAGAAAATCAAACAACTCTTTTAAAATCGCTTATCTAAATCCCGACATTAAACATTTAAACCTTAAAATCAATTTCCAAAAGCCATATTTAAATCTTCATCACTCCTCATATTTATAAATCAAAACCAACAATTCACTTTAAAAATTCCCAATTCACATAATTAAATCCTCATAAAATGCATCAATTAAATAATCCAATTAATATTATTTTAAAACAACCACAATATAAAATGATAAATTTCCAGAATATTATAACAAATCCCAAAATAATAATATTCAAATAATTCAACACTTGTTATCCATAAAATCTCAACAATCCATAGATGTATTTATAACTCCATATCAATTAATATCACTTTTAAAACCTTTTTAAATATATCAAAATTTCAGTATTATCCTCTCAACAGGATAATATAAATATAATAATAATTAATAAACTGTTCAACAATAAAATATAAAACTTATAATATATAACACATAATATATATATATATATATATATATGTATTTATAACATAGCATTTAACAAATCCAAAACAACAATAACAACCCAAACTAAATGCCCAGCTGGCCCAATTCCCTCAACCCAAACCGTAGCCCACCCGAATGCAAACCCAACCCAAAACTGAAGCCCTGCCCGACACCAAGACCCAGCCCAGACCCGCAACCATACCCGGATCCCCTTTTGCCACTAAATGAACCGAAGAATGGAGGTGAACCGGCCAGGGAATAAAAGAAAGAAAAGAGGTCAACCGGAAGAAGTAAAATAATACACTGAACCGGACATTGAACTCGTCTTCCCTAAATCGAAGAATCAGGCCCCTGTACACTCAACGAAAAACGAAGGAGAATGGGAGAAGAAAGCTCAAGCTATGGTGGTCATTCGACTCGACGTTGTACCCAGGTGATTGGAATGGAATTCCGACCACAACCCACCCAATAAGAATGAAATGAGAGCAAGGAAGAGGGAGGAAGAGAGAGATTACCGAGGTCGTGCGATTCCGACTCCAAGGGTGCTCCGATGGACAGCTGAGCTCTTCCTCGGCGACTTTTGGCTTCTAAAGGTGGGGAGGATGCGGAGGCAAGCTGTTGGTGACTCGGCTCCGTCAGACAGCTTCCTCTTCTTCTTCTCTCCTTGCGGCAAAACAGGGGAAGTGGGGGCTGTGGTTCCTTCAATGACGACGACGGAAAGGGTGGCGGCTAGCTGGTGTTCGACCAAGATAAAACGGAAGGAGCAAGGTGGAGTGAAGGTGGTGCTTGGGTGGAGTGTGTCGACAAGGGGGAGATGGTGTAGTTGATGGAAGGATGCGGCAGGGACCTTCTTTTGGGGTGGTTTCTCCTGGTTTCTACAGAGGGAGAGAGATGAGGGAGAGAGAGTGCTTATGGGTTTCTGAAATGAGGGTGTGGGTGAGGGAATGTGGGTATGTATAGGAGGTGAGGGTGCAAGGCAAAGTGAGGAGGGAGTGCAGCAGGATGGTGGATGCAGAAAGAGTGAGGAGGGAGGGGACCGCAGGAGAGAGAGAGAGAGAGATATATATATATAAAAGAAAAGGGAAAATAAAATAGGATTACCACAATACCAATCCAAAATTAGCGAAAAAGACTCAAAACCCGCTCGCCCGATCGAATCCCGACAAAATCAAACTAAATCAAATTTTAATTAAATTTCAAGATAAACGGAATTAAATTAATTTTATCAAAACTCGGAGCTCGAAGGCGGAAATTTCAAAATTTCTAGAATCTAAATTTTAAAGTCGAACAAAATTTAATATCTTAAGAAAATAATATTTTAAATTATTCCGGTCTTTACACAACCGATCATATCATCATGCTAGTTAGTCATCGAACAAGTTGGATTCCCAAGTTAGTTTCGAAACCGTTTCAAAAACTACGGCAAGTAGTTAAGAATTACGACCCTTGAAATTGCTCATAAAATTTCTTTTTCAATTCATTTATTAAATCATTTTCCAACCTTGCAATTATTTTCCAAATTTCTCTTTAAAAATCCAAGTCTCACTCTATATATTTTAAATCCCAAATGATATTATATGATATTTTAAATACCATTTATTAAGTACTTTCGGAAAAAAAATATTTCCAAATCCATTAAAGTCCCAACTGTTTTTATTTAATAAACCCGACCTTTTATAAAATCTCTGATATAATATTTTATTATTTTAATCCTCAAATAATATTAATTACTTAAAAACGTAATTCAAATAACAAAACCGGCCAAAGAAATCACGCCCAAACCAGTCCAGGTGAACAAGGTCGCGGCCACTGCTAGCTTGCTGCGGCCGCTGCTTGGCCGCGCCCGTGGCCTTCATCTCCTACCTCCGTTTTGACGGACTGGTTCATCCTTTTCGTTGGAGCACGGGTTTCCCCCATTTTCGCCCCCTCTCATCCTCTTTGACACTCATTCCCGACCCTTAAGAATGCACAACAACGGATCGAATGCAAAGAATGGAACGAACGAAGCTCACCGAGATATTCGCGGGCATCGGAGCTTCGACCGGGTGTCTGCGTCGGGCATGGGTAAGCATGATGGTAAAGCTCGAGAATGATTTCGATCGAAAACGGAGGAGAACGGCTTACCGAAGCGGCGTTCGCACTTGAACGGCGGAGGTGGAGCTCCGGTGGCTCGGCGGCAGTGCTGGGCGGCCCCTGGGAGGCTCCAAGGTGGCACTGGACGTCGATGGAAGAGCGGGAGGGTGCTGCTGCTGTCCTTCAAGAATATAGGAGGGACGAGGTGATTGACAGTGGCTACGGTGGTGGCGACGACGACGACGGTGATGAAGATGGTGATGATGGTCGCAGGGTTGCGGTGGTGGTGATGGGCTGAGACTCTCGGTGATGGTATTGGTGAAAGAAAATGAGAGGAATGGTGATGGGTATGGTAAAGGTAAGAAGATAGCGGGGATGGTGAAGGATGATGAATGAAGATGGGGAGAGGGATGGGTGATGATGGAAATGACCGGGTGAGGGAGTAGGTGAAGGGGTTTGGTGTGTGATGGGAGTGGGTGGGGTTTGAGTGTCGGAATGGGTAAGATAAATACTCGGAAATAAATCTCGAATATGCGAATATCGAACCCCGAAATTAGTCTTCAAATGTTAGTTTCCCCGAATCCCGCTTTCTCGATCGATTAAGTTTTTGAAACTGAAAAGGATATCGACATCCGATAATTATTTTAATTTCTTGAGGAAAAAGGAGGGAATCGTTCGTCAAATTTTAAATTTAGGTCGGAATCCGCTAGACGAGTTTTAAATTCGATTTAAATTCATTTTTAATTTCATTTTTCCGAAAAAAATTAGGTTTAAAAAATCCGAGCCTTTACAGTTTCCGCTTTCATTTCTGACTCAAAACCTCTTAAAGGCACTCCTTTACGACCTTTTGCACTCAACCCATGTCCCTTGGAGCTTCCCTCTTCATCGACGAGCCCCACAACAGCCCTTGAGCACCCCGGAGCCACCTTCGATGCCCTCGGTGAGACTTTAAACCTCCTTCCTTTTCTTGTTCAGAATAGTCGCCTTTCTTTTATTGGTTGGGTTGTCTGGCTAGTGAGCTTGAGATCAGCCGGAGCGAGCAAGCGAGAGAGTGGAGAGCGAGAGCAGAGTAGGGAGACAGTGGCACCGGGTTGAGTTTTTGTTTTCTTTTAAATGGGTCCGGTTCAAGGTGTTTTAAATTAAAAAAAAACCGGTTCGACTCCTTTTTTTCTTTTCAGACCGGTTTGGGGTTGTTTTTTTATAAAATCAGATTTTGTTCTGGGCCAGTCCTTGAATTCGGTTGGGCCTATTTCTTTGGGCCCTAATTTGAATTGGATTATGTTAGCTTGTGTTATTAAGTTAGTTTGTTAGCATATAATAGTTAATAATTCAAAAATGTGATTTTAAGTGTTTATCTAATTGTTTGTGTATATTATGTTGTGATGATTTTTATATGGTAGTTTTAAAATGTATTTTGTGTTTTAAGAATTTCTTATAAAAATTGTTAAGCATAAATTATGAAATGTTGGTGTTGTTATGATATGTTATATGATGACTATGAGATTATGAGATGTTGTTCTATGAGAACATGCTATAAAATGTTTTAATATGAATATATGTTAAAAGCATGATATGTTGAGAATGTTATATTATGTTATAATGTGAAGTTATGTGGTTGAGATATTAATGATTGTGAATTAAGAGCATGACATGAATATGTAAGAATTCTTGAGATTTGACTAAGTGAACTATTTATGAGATAATGTTATTATTATATGAGTTGATTATGAGCATGATGATAAAACATGATGTGTTGAGATATGAGTATATATTACATGATGATGGATGAGATATTGTAAAACGATATATGAGATATGATATGTTGAGATGAGATGCGTAGTGGTAGATGACGAGATATGATGAGATGATACGATGAGTTATGAGATGAATTGAGATGATGATGATATGGATAAGATGCGATGTTAATCCTTTGAATATGTGAACTTATGTGAGAATTACTTATGCTTATGTGATTGAATATACACTTATGTGTTTATTATGCTTAATAGGTGATCTTAAACTATCTTACTACTACATTGCTATTCTGCACCTCTAAGTATGTTCCTTTACGGGCTTACTCAGATTCGAAAGAGAAAATCTCCTGCTCGTGATCATATGACATACTAGGTGTTGCATAAGCATGTTAAAAGCATGCCATGTAGTATCATGCTAGGGTTGCACTCATGTGTGAGCATTCAGATACTGTGTGTTTTAGAACAGAACGGTCGTTATCTGTGAGTCCTAGAGTCTTTCCTAGGGTCATAGGATAGCCCAGCATCATCGGGTTTGTCCTGAGTCATTGTGTCATTATATGGGATGATATGATAGCCCAGCACCATCGGGCATGAGCATGATGATATGATAAGATGATGATATGATGATATGTGCACACATATGATGAAATGGGTACCGTCCTGGATAGGTCCGCTCATGAAAAAGGGGGGTGGAGTAGGAGAGGGATATGCCACTAGGCATTCTTTGGGCGCCTTGACTGTATTTCTGCACTTATATTATATCTTGATAAAAGCATGTCTTGCTTGTTTAATTTCCGCACTGCATTAGAACATCTTTATTATAGGAATAACGTTTGTGTATGCTTGCTTGCGGGACCCAGAGTGCGTTGGGGGGGGGGGGGGACTCGGTCTGATCCCGCCCGCACAAATTGTTTTTAGGTATGCTTTGTAAAGACCGGGTATTTTTAAATGGTATTTTTATAATTATAAATTTCAGTTCAATTTAAAATTTATTTGTATTTCTAAGACTCCAAAAATTTTTGAATATTTTGTTCCTCGAGTAAATGACTTATAGAATTCTTTCGAACAAATTTTGGCATAAACTTGTTATTCAAATTTGAAAACGAATTTATTCCGCTCTATCACTCTGGGGCTTGGAAATATTTTTGGGTTTCGTTATTTAATTCAGATTCAAATGTTTATTTTAATTTTTTTTATTTAATTGCGTCGAGTTAAGGTCGGGAAGCAAGTTTCGAGATTTTTTTTTGGGTAGTAATTTTGACTTTATTTTACCAATTCTACACTCAATCTCACCATCCCTCACCCTACCCTATTTCACATCTGAGCAGCTAAGCTATCCCCCTCCTTTCTTCTGTATTTGTAGCTGTCATTAGCCATTACTTATCCACACCCCCCAATCCCCTTCCTTCATCTCACCTTCTTCATTCCAATCAATCCAAAACAGTTCTTCTTCTCTTTTGACCCCCCGTTGCTGCGAGCCATCACCAGTTACCACCACCACGCCGCCACCTCTTTTCACCTTCCTCCTCTATCCCACCAACTCCCTCTCCTCAATGTTCGTCGTCGCCATCAACACATGAGCTCCCCTGTTCGAAACACTTCACCATCTTCTACCTCCGAATTCGAGCAGCAGCTCCTTTTGTCATCCTCTATCCGGCATCGTTAGAAGCAGACAAAGCGCCGAAGCCTCGAAACCGAGCCCTCGAAGCCGTGTGAGCACCTCCATTCCCCTGTTCTTCTCCAAACCAAGCGGTAAGCTCCAATCCTTTCATTTCTCAATTCAAATTCGTGTAAAGGTGCTCCTTTATGATCCCCCCCTTTCATCCCAGGTCTCATGAGCCCTCCTCCGTCCTTGGCGAGCCCAAGCGAGCTCCGATCGAACGTTTATGACGAATCGAACTCGGTGAGCTCCTCCCCCTTCTTCCACCTCCTCGGCTGCATTTTTTTGTACCATTCGTGTCCCTTGTATTCTGGGTGGTCGACATGGTCGGGCTTAGGGTTGGCCGGCCGCCGGCGAAGGCCTCCCCGTCTCCTCCTCTTCTTCCGATTCACATAGAGGTCAGGTTGAAGGCGGGTTCAGTCGGACCGGCCTCCTTTTCTTTTGTTTTACCAGTTCGGTTTTCTTCTTTTCATTTGGGGTCCAGTTCAGTGGGGTTGGCTCCTTTAAATCTTTTGGTTCGGTTCAACAGATGGGTTGAGGTTGGGCTTGGATCAGGGCCGGGTATTGGATCCGGTTCTGGGTTATTGTTTAGGCCTTCTTTGTTTTGTTTGGGTAATAATTGGTTTTGTTTATTTTATTTACTACTTCTATTATTATTATTATTATTATTATTATTATTTAAATGGTTATAAAATTATTTATTTAGTTGTTATGAAAATTATTCTAAATTATTTATTGAATTAATTAATTCTGTAATTTGTTTATTTATTAAAGATTTTTAAAATGGATTTAGATGGGTGCTTATTTAATTGGTGATAGATATTGTTTTAAATTTATTAGTGTCATTGACTTGTTAAATTATAATTTCTGAATTAATTATTCATTTATCTAATTTTCTTTGTTGAGATTTATTTATGTGAATAAATTGTTTGTTTAGTTTTGGTATTTAAATGCTTATTTTGGATTATTTAAGTTGTTAGAAATATTTATTAAGTGTCGGTATTTATCTAAAAATATTAGAACAAAGATTTTTGAAATAAACTAACTTATGCCGGATTATTTTCATAGTATAACATTGTGAGGTTGGTTTAAAGGTTTAAATGCTTTAATATTGGACCTTGGCTAAGTATGATTTTAAAACAACTGATTGACTATCGAGTTGACTTCCTTTCGATTTAAATGGCTTTGAATAACTTTGGAACCTACTTATTTGGACTTAACTTGGTAGATTGTTTGATGAAATCTTACTTCTGGATTTATGTGAATTGACAACATGATTTGAGACATTGAAATTTCGCGATGATTTATGGAAATGAGGATGGAAATTGGAATAAGATGATATATGACGTTTGAGTTATGTTGAGATAAATGATGTTGATGATGATGATGTTATGACTAGTAATTGATGGATAAATTATGTGTAGTGGTAAATGGATCCCGTTCTGTATAGTATGCTTATACATGCTCATTAATAATTGCTAGGTAATCTGTGACCTGCTTGCCTATCCTCTTGCTGATCTACTACTCCAGGTAAGTCCTCCGGGGCTTACTCAAGTCAGAACCTCATGCCTGATGTGTCATATAGTGTGTAGGTGTTGCATCCTGCATATTCATGTAGTATCATGCTTAGGTTGCACAAATTAATCGAGCATCCGTATTCTCTTTGCGTATGGTAAAACGGCCGTTAAATTGTGAGTCCTAGAGTCATTTGCTAGGGTCATAGGACGGTCCAGTCCCATCGGGCTTTGTCCTCATCGAGTCAGACTATTAAATTGACGAGCATGACTATTGATACGATTGATGATGTTATGATATTGAACGCGACCGGTTCCCGCACTAACGAGCATGGGTGTGGGAGTATAAAACGCGGTCGGTTCCTGCACTAACGAGCATGGGTGTGGGAGTAGGAGAGGGACATGCCACTTGGCATTCTGTGCGGGATCCCATTTAATCGCTTTCTGCATATATATAAACTGTTAGCATGCTTGTGTGTTTAATATTTCCGCACTGAATTAGAGCATCCTTTATCTAGGTATAGGCATATTATATGTCCTCAGCGAGGTCTTCAGGGCCCGCATGAGTGGCTCGACCTTGACTCGTGGTATAGTTTCAGGTATTTGATCTTTGCTTGTTCCGTGCTTCCATGACGAGGGTTTCATCTAGGGCGTTCAACTAACCGAGAGACCGACTTACCACCATACTCGACACTTTAAAGGTTTTATAGTCGTTTATATTGGTTTTGACCCGGCTTCGCCGATGCAAATTGTATTGTCAATTTCCTTTCTTTATGTTTTGAAACTCAACACGTACTCGAATTGCAAGATCCGAACGAAGGTATCCAATCCTTCGAAATGTAACTTGAATATTTATATTTGGGCCGTTACAAAGGTGGTATCAGAGCTGAGGTTGCGCGATTCGAGTACAAATGGGTTGAAGTATGATTTTGAAAATTGCACAATGTTTTCTAAAAGATTTTAAAGAGTTTTAAAGGGCAAAATGAATTTAATATGGATAAATTAATGAACATAGCTTAATAAACTTGACCTAAAGTAAGGAAAATCGGATAAAGGGAAACCGAGTGGATAGAAAGACGATAGACCATCCCTATTGGATGTAGACTTGGGAAAGGGTAGGTAAAACTGAGCTTTATACTTTACAAAGGGCCTAGAAGACTCCAAGGAGTTTGCACCGTTGTGGTTGGAGTAGCGGGGTTAGAATATAGAGGCCGAGAGGATAGTTGCCCCTCCGGTCAGTTGCCCCTCGAAGGACAACTTCTAATAGATTCTGTGATTTTATATAAATTGGGCCTGAGGGCGATCCTCCTCGAAGAGGATCAGATTATTATTGCTGATTGTTCTGTGCTGAGTGTTGCCTTCCTTGAGCAAGAATTCTGTTAATCTGTTTACCCTATGATGGCTATGAGTTGAACTTCTGTGAGAATGGGATAGCGGGAGAGCCCTGTAGTCGGAATTTCAGTACTCGTAAAGCAATCTTTTCCATTGTTCATCTATCTATGTCATCTTCTTTTCATTTTGCCTTCTGTTCGACAAATTTATAAGGTTGACAATTATCGGGGAGTGTATTCCTTTCATTTTGTTTTCTTCATCTCTGATGCCTCTAAATGATGTCTTATCGATCCTTTCCTTTTTTTCCTTCCTTTTCATTTCCTTCCTTCTCTCTCCTTTAATATTCTTTTCTTCTTCTTCTCTTTCTTTTATCCTCTTCCATAGATGTTTTTATCGAGTCTTCTCTATCATATTATCGTCTTCCATGGAAAATTGGGTTGGGAATCTAATCATATTCGGGGTCTCTGTTCGGGTGCATCGATTACTTAAGTGTGTGATGGAGTATGGTACTTGACACCATAGGTCATGCCACGAGCTAATTAATGTACTTGAATATCAACTTTGAGTGATCTAAGATTTTCGACGTGATTTTGAGTCTATAGAACATGTTGTTTTGGAGAGCCATCCTTTTCGATTTTTGTAAAGGTTCACAGGTGTCTTTTATAAAACTTTATCTAGAGCTTGACCATCCTTCTTTGGGAAACAGTTGAGTGCTCTTTTCCCTTACCCAAAATAAGTTGTACGCACGTTCCTCGGGAAATGGACTATTGAATCAGTAAGCCAATGATGCCCTTGGAGATTCTGCTAGGTTATAATAGTAGTCCCATATGTGGTCACATTATTTGATGAAGTATCATGATAAATGCATGTCTTATTTAGATATCTAATGATTTGAACACATTTCCCTGTATTTATTCATATTGCCACGTTATTTGGGGTTCGTATTATGCATTAGTACATTTCTTCCATGCTTCTATATCATTGTAATATGAGTTAATCAAATTCTTGCATATCGTTGTGTTAACTGATTCAATGTATATATGTATCGTACATTATGTCGAGCGATTAGTATCATGTAGGACCCTTGATTGTGACTTGTATAATTTCGTGCTTTGCCCGCATTATTGTTTTCTCTCTCCCTAAATAGGTTTATGATAGTGTTGTCATTCCTTCTTTATATCTTCATGATATGATTTACTTACCTTGATTAGATTAATGTTGCACTTGATAATCGATATGCTAGCATGCTTTCATGAACAAACACCTTGCATGATCACACACCACAATATGTTCTGGTTTCGTGTACGTATGACACATGAATGTTATATTAACTTATTCGGATCACCCATGATTGTGCTTATGCCTTGCCATGAGTTACTAGTATCATGTAGGACGTATGCCTCCAAATACAACTCATCATGTGATTGCGTGTCGTACTGGTTCTATTAGGAGAATGTCGTTGTCATAAGAGGTGATTGCTTCCCATACCACTCTTACATGGTTTCTTGTCACAAATATATGTTATAGTTATGCATGGAGATAGGTACATGCTAGTGTTAATTGAATCAACTTGTATACCTTATGTTGATGTGTGTCTCGCTTGCTGCGATTATAACCTTGTAAGATTCCCATAGGGCATCGTTGTTATTCTCGGGTTGGGACTTTGTCTTTAGTCTCGTTGGTCTTGGTTCGTATTTGACTTTGTAGGAAATCCGGGTTGTCCGCCTTTATCTCTTCTCTATCTCTATTAACTTAGAATCCTTGCGTTACCTCGGTCGAACGGCAACATGGAAAGGAGGACGGTCAACTGGATATCACTAGAGCGGCGCAGCAGAAGCATGGTGGGCCCATAACCCACGAGTCTCCAAACTGATGTCATCAACAACATTGAAGGACGGGTGCGCACTGGATTGATGTATATGCCTTATGAAGGGGGCATTCTCCCATTCGAGCTACTAACCTTCCTTGTGACGATTGCGTGCAATAGTCCTAGATTGACCAAATGGACTTATGTTTCTAATGCTGGAATCATGTTTTAGTTGTCACTGATGAAAATGATAGGGTGGTTACTGATGTTGATGAGTTGATAGTAGTTACTATGCTAGTTATAATGTAGTGTGTATGCTCGATGATTTTCTTTCCTCCTCTTTTGTTTACTTTTCCTATTCATGAGGGTTGAAGTTCTTTTGTGGGATAGTTTGGAGAGTGATAGTAGAATTGGGAATCGTAGGTTTCAATCGATATTAGTGTAAGATAGGAACATAGGTAGGAGACATTGGTTTAGGCAAGACCGAGAGAGTTTATAGGATTGGTAGGAGACGATGGTTAGGAAATTTCAGATGAGCCTTCTAGGTGGGCCTTAAGTGGGGCATAGGATGAGAATGGCGAGATTGCAAAAATGAGGTTGTAGTATAGGTGAGCGGTTTTGGATGAAAGTAAGGGTGAATCCCTTAGAAAGGAATGAGGATGGTGTGAGGGGACTAGACATGATGATTCTGGTAGGAAATATACGATTATAGATAGGTTGTTTGTGTTATGGGAAAAAACGGTGTTGTTAAGGAACGAATTGTGGACGACGTAAGTGTCTGAGCGACTAGGATTGCTTAAGGAAATTGTGGATCGTGGGACCTAGGTTATTCGTACTATAAGCGGAAACAAATTTGGTGACGAATGAATTATGGATGTCGTTAAGTTTTGAGTGGGTAGAACGGTTGAGGATTAGAAAATCTTGGGAGCTAGGTTGTTCTTGTGATAGGCGGCAGAATGGGAAATTTATACTTGGGTATTGCTCGAGTGATATTGAAGATGTTCGCTAATGTTGTAATTTGAGAAATCTTAGAGGCGTGATTGGAAGATTTTTAGCATAGGTAAGAATTAAAATTGGTATGTGTAGAATTGATTCAAATGTGAGGTGAATAAGAAATGAACGATAAGTCTTTGAAAAAATGTCTTAAGCTATGTAAAGGACATCGTTAGTAGTACTTATGAGTCTGATTGCTTGGATGTGTAGGTAGAAAGACTATGAACGATGAATATGGGAAATAGTCCATGTGGAGGATGTCGGAAATGCTAATAGCTGAGGGATTATGGGAAATTCAATACGGTGATGATGTCTTGGGTAAGATCGGGTAAGGATAACATAGAGATTCTCTGAACAGATGATTGATAATAAAGGGCATTAAGAGGTGAGGTGTCGTTGTTTGAAGATTGTAGTCTAAGGCGAGTTAGGAGTACATGGTGATAAGGAACTAGGGTAAGACGTCTTGTGGGAGTGTGATTGTTTGGGGAAATAGTAAAATTTTGAAGCGGTGAATTAGTGTTGGGAGTAAGTGAAAATGTTATGACCTTTGGGAAATGAGGAAACTCGATTCAGTTTAGAGATATCTTGTTGAGTTGCTTGGGTAACGCTTGTGCGTTTGATCGCTTGGAAATAGGTGCAGTTGAGGAGAAATTTAGTGATTTGATTTCAGGTTCATCACTAGTTGGCTCTCTGGTTTAGAATTTAATGAGTGCGGAGGGTTGAGTATTGCTAGGATTTCTGACATAGCTGAGTGAGTCGTTTGTGTTGTTTGGGATACGTAAGTAGCTTAGGATATGAACCTTTGCTTGTTACATATTGAGGATATAGGATGTAGTGATGCCTTTGTATGAGGTTGGGAATGTGAGTTGGTTCTTTAGAGGTGGATTAGCAGTGAGTGTGCCTGTTGTTGTGGGAAGTGAGATCAAGGTGTGGAAGCAAATTGGGAGTTCTCTCGTAGGGATACTGATCGGATGGAATCGTAGGGACATAGGTAGAATGAATGAATTTGGAAAGAAACACCTAGGTTGCTCGCATGCTTGATAAAGGTTCTCATGAGAGTTTGGAGTATTGAGCTCGATTTATGATTTCTTGGAGAGTTATGAATTCCGATATATGAGATTTAATTGGTTAGGTAGGAAGTTGCGATTGTGAGCTCGAGATCTTGAGTTAATTGATTCTTAGATGACTCGTTTACATGAGCTTTGAGGTATAATAGATGAATTTGGACTGGGCTCTGACCGTGAGACCCTTATGGAAGAGTTGAAGAGGATACCTATAGGTTCCGGTTTAAGAGAAGCGAGATATGGTTGTATTTGGAGAGTTTAACCTGAATTGAGTTGGTGGACCTAATTTAGACTTGACCTTAGCTTCGGGAGTTTGTGTGAGTATGATGGTTGTGTCCTGTTCTGATTAGTAACAATGTACATATTTCTCTGATTTTATGATCTGCTGAAGGTGACATTTGATGTGTTGATACGTTGCCCTTTTGATAAAAACGACATCCCTGTTATGACGAATTTTGCTATGTTAATATTTCGATAGATGATGATTGGTTATGTTAGTTATGATCGGGTAGGTTGTTATTCTTGTTGCGATTAATGGCATGATAAATGTTGATGGACTGACTTTGTTATGTTGATATAGGATATTTTGAGATGATTAACGTTGATTTTGATGATATCTTGAGCTTGATAGATCAAAACATATTTTGAGAAATGAACCTAGGAAGCAAATATGGGATTAGCCCTTAGAGGTGGATGTTGCCACCTCTTGATTACTTGAAACCTGATTGACTGACATGGGAAAAACTGACTTGAATTTTGAGAGGCTTTGTTGTTTTACAGAGATTTTAGTCTCGGGGACGAGACTTGTTTTTAGAGGTGGATGATGTAAAGACCAGGTTTTTTTAAATGGTATTTTTATAATTATAAATTTCAGTTCAATTTAAAATTTATTTGTATTTCTAAGACTCCGAAAATTTTTGAATATTTTGTTCCTCGAGTAAACGACTTATAGAATTCTTTCGAACAAATTTTGGCATAAACTTGTTATTCAAATTTGAAAACGAATTTATTCCGCTCTATCACTCTGGCGCTTAGAAATATTTTTGGGTTTCGTTATTTAATTCATATTCAAATGTTTATTTTAATTTTTTTTATTTAATTGCGTCGAGTTAAGGTCGGGAAGCAAGTTTCGAGATTTATTTTTGGGTAGTAATTTTGACTTTATTTTACCAATTCTACACTCAATCTCACCATCCCTCACCCTATCCTATTTCAAATCTGAGCAGCTAAGCTATCCCCCTCCCTTCTCTTATATTTGTAGCTGTCATTAACCATTACTCATCCACACCCCCCATCCCCTTCCTTCATCTCACATTCTTCATTCCAATCAATCCAAAACAGTTCTTCTTCTCTTTTGACCCCCCGTTGCTGCGAGCCATCACCAGTTACCACCACCACGCCGCCACCTCTTTTCACCTTCCTCCTCTGTCCCACCAACACCCTCTCCTCAATGTTCGTCGTCGCCATCAACACCCGAGCTCCCCTGTTCGAAACACTTCACCATCTTCTACCTCCGAATTCGAGCAGCAGCTCCTTTCGTCCTCCTCTATCCGGCGTCGTTAGAAGCAGACAAAGCGCCAAAGCCTTGAAACCGAGCCCTCGAAGCCGCGTGAGCACCTCCATTCCCCTGTTCTTCTCCAAACCAAGCGGTAAGCTCCAATCCTTTCGTTTCTCAACTCAAATTCGTGTAAAGGTGCTCCTTTATGATCCCCCCCCCTTTCATCCCAGGTCTCATGAGCCCTCCTCCGTCCTCGGCGAGCCCAAGCGAGCTCCGATCGAACGTTTCCGACGAATCGAACTCGGTGAGCTCCTCCCCCTTCTTCCACCTCCTTGGCTGCATTTTTTTTGTACCATTTGTGTCCCTTGTATTCTGGGTGGTCGGCATGGTTGGGTGGAGGGTTGGCCGGCCGCCGGTGAAGGCCTCCCCGTCTCCTCCTCTTCTTCCGATTTACATAGAGGTGAGGTTGAAGGCGCGTTCAGTCGGACCGGCCTCCTTTTCTTTTGTTTTATCGGTTCGGTTTTCTTCTTTTCATTTGGGGTCCGGTTCAGTGGGGTTGGTTCCTTTAAATCTTTTGGTTCGGTTCAACAGATGGGTTGAGGTTGGGCTTGGATCTGGGCCGGGTATTGGATCCGGTTCTGGGTTATTGTTTGGGCCTTCTTTGTTTTTTTTGGGTAATAATTGGTTTTGTTTATTTTATTTACTACTACTATTATTATTATTATTATTATTATTTAAATGGTTATAAAATTATTTATTTAGTTGTTATGAAAATTATTCTAAATTATTTATTGAATTAATTAATTCTGTAATTTTTTTATTTATTATAGATTTTTAAAATGGATTTAGATGGGTGCTTATTTAATTTGTGATATATATTGTTTTAAATTTGTTAGTGACATTGACTTGTTAATTCTTTATTTATTATTAAATTATTAAATTATAATTTTTGAATTAATTATTCATTTATCTAATTTTCTTTGTTGAGATTTATTTATGTGAATAAATTGTTTATTTAGTTTTGGTATTTAAATGCTTAGTTTGGATTATTTAAGTTGTTAGAAATATTTATTAAGTGTCGGTATTTATCTAAAAATATTAGAACAAAGATTTTGGAAATAAACTAACTTATGCCGGATTATTTTCATAGTATAACATTGTGAGGTCGGTTTAAAGGTTTAAATGCTTTAATATTGGACCTTGGCTAAGTATGATTTTAAAACAACTGATTGACTATCGAGTTGACTTCCTTTGGATTTAAATGGCTTTGACTAACTTTGGAACCTACTTATTTGGACTTAACTTGGTAGATTGTTTGATGAAATCTTACTTCTGGATTTATGTGAATTGAAAGCATGATTTGAGACATTGAAATTTCGCGATGATTTATGGAAATGAGGATGGAAATTGGAATAAGATGATATGTGACGTTTGAGTGATGTTGAGATAAATGATGTTGATGATAATGATGTTATGACTAATAATTGATGGATAAATTATGTGTAGTGGTAAATGGATCCCGTTCTGTATAGTATGCTTATACATCCTCATTAATAATTGCTAGGTAATCTGTGACCTGCTTGCCTATCCTCTTGCTGATCTACTACTCCAGGTAAGTCCTCCGGGGCTTACTCAAGTTAGAACCTCATGCCTGATGTGTCATATAGTGTGTAGGTGTTGCATCCTACATATTCATGTAGTATCATGCTTAGGTTGCACAAATTAATCGAGCATCCGTATTCCCTTTGCGTATGGTAGAACGACCGTTAAATTTTGAGTCATAGAGTCATTTGCTAGGGTCATAGGACGGTCCAGTCACATCGGACTTTGTCCTCATCGAGTCAGACTATTAAATGGACGAGCATGACTATTGATATAATTGATGATGTTATGATATTGAACGCGACCGGTTCCCGCACTAACGAGCTGTAACGGCCCAAATATAAATATTCGGGTTACGTTTCGAAGGATTGGATACCTTCGTTCGGATCTTGCAATTCGAGTACGGGTTGAGTGTGCAAACAAAGTTTTAGTGATCAAAGAAGGGATTTCGCACCCTAAATTCGCGATGGGGCAGTTAGGTCCCCCGATCCTGTCCCACTTGCCTAAGTCGCTCAAAATGTTTTAAGTTCGAAAGCATTAAAGAAGGCAATATCATAATACAAGTTGCCATGGCATGACCGGATCAAAACCAAATACGAGGAAATAAGTAGCAAAGTGTGGAGTTCAAGTCGGTCTTTCTCTCTCTCTCACTGCGCCATGAGATATCCCCCGCCACATCAGCACATGATCAAGTAAGGGTACGGGTACCTGAAACTAACCATGAAGTCAAGGTCGAGCCACTCATGCGGGCCCTGAAGACCTCGCTGAGGACATATAATATGTCTATACCTAAATAAAGGATGCCCTAATGTAGTGCGGAATATTAAACACTCAAGCATGCTAGCAGTTATATATATATATATGCAGAAAGCGATTAAATGGGATCCCGCATAGAATGCCAAGTGGCATGTCCCTCTCCTACTCCCGCACCCATGCTTGTTAGTGCAGGAACCGACCGCGTTTTATACTCCCGCACCCATGCTCGTTAGTGCGGGAACCGGTCGCGTTCAATATCATAACATCATCAATCGTATCAATAGTCATGCTCATCAATTTAACAGTCTGACTCGATGAGGACTAAGCCCGATGGGACTGGACCGTCTAATGACCCTAGCAAATGACTCTAGGACTCACAATTTAACGGCGGTTCTACCATACGCAAAGAGAATACGGATGCTCAATTAATTTGTGCAACCTAAGCATGATACTACATGAATATGCGGGATGCAACACCTACACACTATATGACACATCAGGCATGAGGTTCTAACTTGAGTAAGCCTCGGAGGACTTACCTGGAGGCGCCGAACAGCAAAGTAAGCACGAGTAAGCTAATCACGTCACGGATCACCTAATAATTTAATAAACAAAGATTATAAGTCTAAGTACAAAAGGACCCATTTACCACTACACGGAACTACGTAAAGCTAAAAGAAACTCATTTATCATCATCAAGCCATATCATCGCATAGTCTCGTCTCATCTCATATTTCATCATATATTCTCTCATCCTCGTTATCATCATCATTATCATTATCACTTCCACTTATCTCAATCATCTTATATCATCATATTTCATCTCATCCATTTCCATAATTCGATTCAAGATTCTACCATGTCCAATCATGCTTCAATTCACATATATTCATATTCATGTCATAACTCATATAATTTACAAGTAAGGTTCATTAATCAATTCATCAAGTCAACTTAAGTAAATTGGTTCCAAAGTTTCTCAAGTAATTAAATATCAAGGAAGTCAATTCAATAGTTAATAATTTATTCTGAATTAGTACTTAGCCAATTTCGATATTAAATATTCAAATCCCCTTTTAAATCCATTTCAACAAGTCCGGTTATTAAAACGATTCCGGCATTTAGAAATCTTCATAAACAACCCAACAACTCAAATCACCCATTTTGAAGATCAAAACTTAGCAATTAGATTATTCACACAAATCATTTTCAATAATCAGTTTAAATTAGGTAATTAAATCAGAGGAAAGATAATTAAATACTTAGCAATAGAAAGAAGCACAATCCATGAAGTATTTAAATAACCCTCACACATTAAAATAATATAATTAATCAAATAACTAAATAATACTTAGAAATCAGATTTTTAATAGCTTACAATAATAATCTAATACTCAAAATATTTCACTTTTACTATATCCCAAATAATTCTACTTCTCAAACAACTTCAATATATAAATTATTTATAGAAAACATTAATTATATCAAAACTCAGAATAATAATAATAATAATAATAATAATAATAATAATCAAATCAACAATTTGTATACTAGCTATATATCTCATAATGTATAATAAATAACAAAACAGATTTTCCAAACCAAAAGAAAAGGCCCAAATTTCTAGCCCAAAACCCGTATCCATATGCCCAAACCCAAATCCGGATCCCCTTACCCCTCACCCTGAACCGAGCCAAAAAAAATGAAAAGAAAGGTGAACCGAACCAGGGAAATAAGAAAGAAAAGGAGGCCAGTCCAGCTCCATGAGCCCGTCTCCCCCAATCCGCCCCTGTTGTTCACAGTTGAACAGAAGAAAAGGAGGGGAAGGTAAGGCTCGTCGGGACCTCTCACTTGCTCCGACCACTCTCAACTGATCGGCCCCCACTTCCCGACCACAACCAACACCAAAGGACACAAGCGAGAGCAAGGCGGAAGGAAGAAAAGAGATCTCACCGAGGTTGGAAGTTCTCGCCGGAAAACTCAGAGTGGCTCGATTGGTGCTCGGTCTACCTCGTCGGAGTTGGTTCTGCATCAGAGATTGCCTAGGGAGGATGAAGGAGATTAATTTCAGCATAACGAATTTTGCTAATAAGAATTAATTTCATCATTTTATATCACACAAAAAAAACAAGAAGCTCTGCTGAAACGGAGTTGCTGAAATCGGTCACACATATGCATAAATTTACAATTTGTCCAACATTTCTTTCCACTCAATTGTCCAGCCAGAAGCTCTGCTTAATTGGTTACACATATGCATAAATTTGCAATTGATAATCACAATTTGCAACATCAAAATGAAAGTAGGCAAATCTTGGTTTTCGCTTTCCTTGTGATGGTCCGGGACGAGGGGGTACATGCCAAGAGTAGTGACGAGTTAGAAAGAGAGAGAGAAGGCCGAGTGAAGTTTATGAAGCGAGAGCGGAGTGGCTTGTTCAGTTGTACTTTCTCTTTTGCAAAGTTTAATTCAAGGTAGTTTTCTTTCAATAACAATGATGATGATGTGCATGATGAGGAGCGAGTAGTCAACCCACTTCTAGGGTCGGGGTGAGCCCAACAATTGCGATGTAGGGTGCCAAGCCGTTCCGCTTTCTCATTCCGAGTTCCTACCTTCGTTGGTTGTAGCAGCAGTAATTTTCCTTGTAAAATTCTGGGTCGCCAAGGGACAAAATTCCTACCTTCCTTGTCAAGATTCACGTCAATTCCTCAAAAACTAAATTGAAGTCAGCAAGAAACAACTATAAGCACTTGGAAAGGGGGGGAAACTTACAAATATGGAGATTTTCCATTGGAAAGGACAAAGACTGGCCTTGAGGAGAAGAGGGGTGCTTCACTGGATAGGAAGGCTGCCTAGATCTCGAGCAAGGACCATCGCCCACCGGTGTCACCCTTCTCGGCGAGTTTCTCCTCACAAGTGCATCCCCTTAGTCTCGCGCGATCTCTCTGTCCCGTCCCCTTATTATTTGACCTTATAAAATTCGATTATTCTTATATTAATATTATTCTATTCTATATGATTTTCTTATATATGATAAGTTTTTACCTTCTTATCTTATATGATAATTATTCTATTCTAAGATAATTGTTTAACTTATTTGTTTGATTAGTCATACTTATAATCCTCCAAACTACCAACTATACCATTTAATCCCTCTATCAGTAAAAAAATGCATCATATAGGGATTCCTTTTTACTATGAATTGCTTCTATATACTATGACTTATTACCAACCTTTACTGCTTTATTTGAGTTGCGGGGAATTTTTTGACTTCTTAAGGTTCGCCTTTGGGGAGTTTTGAGTTGAAAGCGAAAACAAAAAGTGAAAACCGACCTTACTCGTGAGACAGGGGAGATGGGGCGCTCGAGCAGCTCCTGGGCTGTTCTTCGGCGTCGAGGGAGATGGTAGAGGCCTAGAGGGGACGCCATTGCTGCTCAACCTTGTTTCGACAAAAGAACAAAAGGTGGGGGAAAGGAGCTTAAGCTTGGCTTCAAATGGAGGAGGATAATAGATGGAGATGGAGGTGGTGCTGCTGGGGTAAGGAGGAAGGTTGTTGGTGGTGTGATCGACGACGGAAACGAAGGTGGTGATGGTGTGGTGGTGGCGCTGCTGAAGATCGAAGGAGAGCAGCAGGAGGGATGAATGAAGGAGAGGAGTGGGGTTGTTCAGTTGCAGGGGATGGATGAAGGGAGTAGGTGGAAGGGTGGAGTGTATAATTGTATAAAGATTAGAAATAAATACCCGAAAATAAACTCTGAAACCCGCTTTTCGATCTCAACTCGACATGATTAAAATAAATTTAAAATAATTATTCGAATTCGAATTAAATAACGAAGCTCGTAAATATTTCTAAGCCTCGGAAGAATAAGGCGGAATAAATTTCATTTTCAAATTTGGATAACAAGTTTATGCCGGAATTGGTCTCGAGAAAGTAAAATAAATCAGTCACTTGAGGACGCAGCTTTCAAAATTTTTTTTTGAGGTCTTAGAACTTAATGGAATTAGAATAAAATCTTTAATTTATATAAATAATATCTTTTTAAAAATCTCGGTCCTTACATTATCCACCTCTAAAAACATGTCTCGTCCCCGAGACTAAAATCATTTTAAAACCCTGCGAAACTTTCTTTCTTTTAAACCAACCCAAAATCCTTCAAAATATCAAATTAGTCAAGCAAGCCTCAGAACTCAAGAGGTGGAGTCATCCACCTCTAAGGGCTAATCCCATATTTTCTTCCTAGTTTCTGTTTGCAGAGTCAGTGTTAATTCTATCAGTCTTAATCATGTCATGGATCATAAGTCAGCAAAATGCATAATCTCGTATACCAGATACCCAATCAAACCCGAGGGTACATCATAACAAGAACCACATCAAATATAGAAAAATACCATCAAACTTTACACCTCATAACACAAAAGGGCCTATCACATCGTCTCATCACAAGGGTAACACATATATATACAATATCGTCATCGACATTTCACGTTCAAGGCGTATCGCATCCAAAGATCTCGAAGCGTCTCATTTCAAGATAGCTCATTTTATTATATCATCACCACCCATCAAGATGCATAATATCATGGTTATTATCATGCCAATTTACAGAATATGAGCACATCAGAACATCAACAAAATTAGACATTAGCATTCCAAGTTTCAGGTATCAACATGTCAGAATTCGTCATAACTAGGGTGTCACTTTATCAAATGGGTATCATATTTACACATCAAGCCTCTTCCTCAACAGGTAAATCATAAAAAAAATACAAAGAAAATCAGGAATCTGTATATCGTCATCAATCAGAACAGGACGCCACCGCCAACTCCCGAAGTCAAGGTCAAGTCTAAGCTAGGTTTATTCACTCAAACATGCTACAACTTTCAAATACAGCCGCATCTCGCTCCCTTTATAACAAAACTCATAGGCATCTTCCCTAATTTCATTCACAAAAGTCGCAAGGTCAAAGTCTAGTCCCAATTCATTCACTATATACTTAAATTCTCAGGCCAATAAGTTCTCCAAGACTCATCTCACACAAGATCTCAACTCACAATCCCAACTTTCTATCTAACTAAGTTAAGCCCATTTATCGGAGATCATAACCCTCTAGGGAATCATAAAACGAGCCCTATACTCCAACTCTCATCAGAACATCTATCAAACGCGCGAGCAACTAGTGGGTTTTCTTCCGAATTCCGTTATTCTACCTATATCCTTAAGAATCCATCCGATCAACATCCCTACGAGAGAACTCCTAAATTGTTCCCATACCTTGATCTCGCTTCCCCTACCAATAAGCACACCCACTGCAAATCCACCTCTAAGAACCAACTCCTACTGCTAACCTCTTACAAGAGCACTCTTACACTCTATGTCCTCAATATCCAACAACAAAGGATCATCTCCAAGGCTATTCATGCATCCCAAATAACGTAAGCACCTCACTCAGCTATATCGAAAGGCCCTAGCGATACACAATCGCCTGCACTCCTCAGATTCTAAACCAGAGAGCCGACTAGTGATAATCCTGTAATCATAAAACACTAAGTTTCTCCTCATTTGCACCCATCCTCAAGTAGTCAAGCACACAAGTGTTACCCAAGCAACTCATCAAAATATCTCTAAACCGACTCGCATCTCCTCATTTTCCAAAGGTCACAACATTTTCACTTACTCCCAACACTAATTCATCGCTCGAAATTCCACTATTTTATCAAAACAGTCACAATCTCCCAAGACGTCTTATTCTAATTCCTTATTGTTGCACACTCCCAATTAGCCCTAGACCATAATCCCCAACTCACGATAGCTTACCTCTAATTGACCATTATTACCAATAATTTTCTCAGAGAATCTCTACGTTATCCTTTTCTGGAATTACCCAAGGCATCACAAGCTATTTAAATTTCCCAAAGTTCTACAACAATCGGTATTCCTATATCCTCCACCTGAACTAATCCCCACATTCGTCATTCAAACTCCTACATCCACTCAAATGGACCTACAATCCACCATAACAATATCTTTCACTCAACTATAGTCCTTTCCTCGAAATCTCATATTTCCTTCCCTAATACCTCAGTATTCGGATCACTGCTATTCATATCAATTACAATCGCCTTCCTATTCTAGAATTCTCCCGATTACGCCTCTAAAAATTCTCCAATTATATTCTAGCAAGTATCCTCAATACCATACTAGTCGATCTCCAAGTGCAAATTTCATATTCTACCGCCTATCATGAGAACAACTAAATTCCCAAGATCTACTAATCCTCGACTGTCCTAGCCACTCAAACTCTAAAGGTATCCACAAATCATTCTTAATGATACCTTTTCTTCGCTATAGGCCTTTCCTCAAACCTCATTTTTCTTTTCCTAGCACCTCAACATTCAAACCACTGTCACACATACCAATTACAATTTCTTCATATTCTAAAAACATCCAATCTCATCTCGATTATCCCTCTAATTGCAGTTCTAGCAAGTATCCTGAATTCTTAAGAGCAAGCCTAAATATCGATCTCACATCCTGTCCTTTATTATATAACCAACTCGAATCCCACGATCCACAAATTTTTGAGTAGCCCTAGCATACTCAACCTTAACGATACCCATAATTCATTTCTTACCGAAGTCATTTCCTATTCACAGTACAAATAACATAAGTCCCAAGATCCACAATTTCCCAAACATCCCTAATCCACTCAAACCTTAACGCCATCCAAACTCATTCCTCAACAACATCGTTTTCACTCATAACACAAATGGCCTACCTAAAATCACATCCTTCCCACAAGAATCCTCAACCATTCACACCTTAGCCCATTCATATATTCCCTCATGGACACCTAAACGGATTTACCCTATCCATTATCCAAAACACTCACCTATACTGCAACCACCCTTCCGCAATCTTGTCATTATCATCCTATGCCCCACCTAAGGCCTACCTAGAAGGCTCATCTGAAAATTCCTAACCTTAGTCTCCTAAAAGCTCTAGAACTCACTCGATCCTATCTAAGTCAATGTCTCCTTTCTATGGCTCTACCTCACACTCTCATCGATTGAACCTACGACTTCTAGTCTTCCCATTACTCCTCTGACTATACCGAAAAGAAACCATAATCCAACATCGACAACTCACCCCTCATAGGCAAAATTGAAGGAAGCAACACTCAGTAACTCTAACTACTAACATATCAAAGTACTACTGTATCGAAATTTATCAACATATCAGATCTAGGCCTATTGCACAACATCATGTTCAAACATCACAAAAAGATTAGCAGCTCGAATGGAGAACTCCCTTTCCCTAGGTCATATCTACGAATCCAATGCGTGCTCATCCTTCAATGCTGTTGATGATGTCAGTTTTGTCACTTGTAGGTTATGGGCCCACCATGCTTCCGTTGCGCCGCTCTAGTGTTACCCGGCTAGTTGTTCCTTTCCACATGTCGTCGTCCGTCCAAAGAGATAACACATAGGTTCTAAATTAACAAAGATAGGGGAGAGGCACAAGCGGACAACCCAGAATACTTACAGAGTCACTTATGTACCAAGATTGAAGGTATCGAGACTAAGAACAAGGTCCCAGCCTGAGAATGACAACGATATAGGGACACACATTCAAATAAGCAATTATATGAACAGGACATGTATTTAATATAAGGTTACATCCGGTCATGTGGTCACATAGGAGACTACAATTATAACCAACTAGAAATCTCCAAGGGTGACATCAACTCACTGACTGAAGAGCCCATTTCCCGTGGAATGCTTGTATGGCACATTTGGGTAAGAAAAATGATTATTCAAATTGTTTTCCCAAGAAGGATGGTCGAGCTCGAGGAAAAGTCTAATGACAAGAATAAACCTATTGATCTTCGTAATAATCGAGAGGGATGACTCGACAAAACAACCTATTCCCTTAGACTCAGAATTACGTCAGAGATCTTGGATCATTCAAGGTTTGACATCTTAGTACATTAATTAGCTCGTGGCATGACCTATGGCGTCAAGTACCATAATTCATCACGCACTTAAGTAATTAATGCACCCGAACAGAAATCCCGAATATGATTAGATTCCCAACCCCAATTTCCCGTGGAAGACGCTAACATCATAGAGAGAAGACTCGATAGGAACATCTATTGGAGAAGATAAAGAAAGGGAATGAGAAGAAAAGAATAGTAAAGGAGAGAAAAGAAACGAAAGGAAAAAGGGAGACAAAGAAGGAAAAGGAAAAAAATCGATAACACATCACTTAAAGGCATGAGAGATGAGGAAAATGGAATGAAAGAAATACACTCTCCTACAATTGTCAAACTTAAAAATCTGTTGAACAGGAGGCGAAATGAAAAGGAAATGACACGAGCAGTTGAATAATGGAAAAGATTGTCTTACAAGTACTGAAATCCCGACTACAGAGTAAGGAAGGACTCCCCCGCTATCTCATTCACACATAAGTTCAATTTATAGCCAACAGGTATCAAAGAGGTTAACAACAAGATTCTTGCTCAAGGAAGATAACACTCAGAACAGAATTAATCAGCAACAATCAATCTGATCCCCTTCGAGAGGGATCGCCCTCGGGCCCAATTTATATAAAGCCACAGAGTCTACCTAGAAGCTACCCTTCGAGGGGCAACTGACCGGAGGGGCAACTATCCTCTCGGCCTCTATATCCTAACCCCGCTACTCCAACCACCACGGTGCAAACTCCTTGGAGTCTTCCAGGCCCTCTGTAAATACAAAGCTAAGTTTTGCCTACCCTTTCCCAAATCTACATCCAATAGGGATGGTCTATCGCCCTTCTACCCACTCGATTTCCCTTTTTCCGATTTTCCTTATTTTAAGTCAAGTTTATTAAGCTTTGTTCATTAATTTAGCCATATTAAATTTATTTTGCCCTTTAAAACTCTTCAAAATCTTTTACCTTTGTAACGGCCCAAATATAAATATTCGGGTTACGTTTCGAAGGATTGGATACCTTCGTTCGGATCTTGCAATTCGAGTACGGGTTGAGTGTGCAAACAAAGTTTTAGTGATCAAAGAAGGGATTTCGCACCCTAAATTCGCGATGGGGCAGTTAGGTCCCCCGATCCTGTCCCACTTGCCTAAGTCGCTCAAAATGTTTTAAGTTCGAAAGCATTAAAGAAGGCAATATCATAATACAAGTTGCCATGGCATGGCCGGATCAAAACCAAATACGAGGAAATAAGTAGCAAAGTGTGGAGTTCAAGTCGGTCTTTCTCTCTCTCTCTCACTGCGCGATGAGATATCCCCCGCCACATCAGCACATGATCAAGTAAGGGTACGGGTACCTGAAACTAACCATGAAGTCAAGGTCGAGCCACTCATGCGGGCCCTGAAGACCTCGCTGAGGACATATAATATGCCTATACCTAAATAAAGGATACCCTAATGCAGTGCGGAATATTAAACACTCAAGCATGCTAGCAGTTTATATATATATATATATATATATATATATATATATATATATATATATATATATGCAGAAAGCGATTAAATGGGATCCCACATAGAATGCCAAGTGGCATGTCCCTCTCCTACTCCCGCACCCATGCTCGTTAGTGCAGGAACCGACCGCGTTTTATACTCCCGCACCCATGCTTGTTAGTGCGGGAACCGGTCGCGTTCAATATCATAACATCATCAATCGTATCAATAGTCATGCTCATCAATTTAACAGTCTGACTCGATGAGGACTAAGCCCGATGGGACTGGATCGTCCTATGACCCTAGCAAATGACTCTAGGACTCACAATTTAACGGTCGTTCTACCATACGCAAAGAGAATATGGATGCTCAATTAATTTGTGCAACCTAAGCATGATACTACATGAATATGCGGGATGCAACACCTACACACTATATGACACATCAGGCATGAGGTTCTAACTTGAGTAAGCCCCGGAGGACTTACTTGGAGGCGCCGAACAACAAAGTAAGCACGAGTAAGCTAATCACGTCACGGATCACCTAATAATTTAATAAGCAAAGATTATAAGTCTAAGTACAAAAGGACCCATTTACCACTACACAGAACTAAGTAAAGCTAAAAGAAACTCATTTACCATCATCAAGCCATATCATCGCATAGTCTCGTCTCATCTCATATTCCATCATATATTCTCTCATCCTCGTTATCATCATCATTATCATTATCACTTCCACTTATCTCAATCATCTTATATCATCATATTTCATCTCATCCATTTCCATAATTCGATTCAAGATTCTACCATGTCCAATCATGCTTCAATTCACATATATTCATATTCATGTCATAACTCATATAATTTACAAGTAAGGTTCATTAATCAATTCATCAAGTCAACTTAAGTAAATTGGTTCCAAAGTTTCTCAAGTAATTAAATATCAAGGAAGTCAATTCAATAGTTAACAATTTATTCTGAATTAGTACTTAGCCAATTTCGATATTAAATATTCAAATCCTCTTTTAAATCCATTTCAACAAGTCCGGTTATTAAAACGATTCCGGCATTTAGAAATCTTCATAAACAACCCAACAACTCAAATCACCCATTTTGAAGATCAAAACTTAGCAATTAGATTATTCACACAAATCATTTTCAATAATCAGTTTAAATTAGGTAATTAAATCAGAGGAAAGATAATTAAATACTTAGCAATAGAAAGAAGCACAATCCATGAAGTATTTAAATAACCCTCACACATTAAAATAATATAATTAATCAAATAACTAAATAATACTTAGAAATCAGATTTTTAATAGCTTACAATAATAATCTAATACTCAAAATATTTCACTTTTACTATATCCCAAATAATTCTACTTCTCAAACAACTTCAATATATAAATTATTTATAGAAAACATTAATTATATCAAAACTCAGAATAATAATAATAATAATAATAATCAAATCAACAATTCGTATACTAGCTATATATCTCATAATGTATAATAAATAACAAAACAGATTTTCCAAACAAAAAGAAAAGGCCCAAATTTCTAGCCCAAAACCCGTATCCATATCCGGCCCAAACCCAAATCCGGATCCCCTTACCCCTCACCCTGAACCGAGCCAAAAAAAAAATGAAAAGAAAGGTGAACCGAACCAGGGAAATAAGAAAGAAAAGGAGGCCGGTCCAGCTCCCTGAGCCCGTCTCCCCCAATCCGCCCCTGTTGTTCACAGTTGAACAGAAGAAAAGGAGGGGAAGGTAAGGCTCGTCGGGACCTCTCACTTGCTCCGACCACTCTCAACTGATCGGCCCCCACTTCCCGACCACAACCAACACCAAAGGACACAAGCGAGCGCAAGGCGGAAGGAAGAAAAGAGATCTCACCGAGGTTGGAAGTTCTCGCCGGAAAACTCAGAGTGGCTCGATTGGTGCTCGGTCTACCTCGTCGGAGTTGGTTCTGCATCAGAGATTGCCTAGGGAGGATGAAGGAGGATTAAAGGTTCGCCTTTGGGGAGTTTTGAATTAAAAGCGAAAACAAAAAGTGAAAACCGACCTTACTCGTGAGACAGGGGAGATGGGGCGCTCGAGCAGCTCCTGGGCTGTTCTTCGGCGTCGAGGGAGATGGTAGAGGCCTAGAGGGGATGCCATTGCTGCTCAACCTTGTTTCAACAAAAGAACAGAAGGTGGGGGAAAGGAGCTTAAGCTTGGCTTCAAATGGAGGAGGATAATAGATGGAGATGGAGGTGGTGCTGCTGGGGTAAGGAGGAAGGTTGTTGGTGGTGTGATCGACGACGGAAACGAAGGTGGTGATGGTGTGGTGGTGGCGCTGCTGAAGATCGAAGGAGAGCAGCAGGAGGGATGAATGAAGGAGAGGAGTGGGGTTGTTCAGTTGCAGGGGATGGATGAAGGGAGTAGGTGGAAGGGTGGAGTGTATAATTGTATAAAGATTAGAAATAAATACCCGAAAATAAACTCTGAAACCCGCTTTTCGATCTCAACTCGACATGATTAAAATAAATTTAAAATAATTATTCGAATTCGAATTAAATAACGAAGCTCGTAAATATTTCTAAGCCTCGGAAGAATAAGGCGGAATAAATTTCATTTTCAAATTTGGATAACAAGTTTATGCCGGAATTGGTCTCGAGAAAGTAAAATAAATCAGTCACTTGAGGACGCAGCTTTCAAAATTTTTTTTTGAGGTCTTAGAACTTAATGGAATTAGAATAAAATCTTTAATTTATATAAATAATATCTTTTTAAAAATCTCGGTCCTTACATTATCCACCTCTAAAAACATGTCTCGTCCCCGAGACTAAAATCATTTTAAAACCCTGCGAAACTTTCTTTCTTTTAAACCAACCCAAAATCCTTCAAAATATCAAATTAGTCAAGCAAGCCTCAGAACTCAAGAGGTGGAGTCATCCACCTCTAAGGGCTAATCCCATATTTTCTTCCTAGTTTCTGTTTGCAGAGTCAGTGTTAATTCTATCAGTCTTAATCATGTCATGGATCATAAGTCAGCAAAATGCATAATCTCGTATACCAGATACCCAATCAAACCCGAGGGTACATCATAACAAGAACCACATCAAATATAGAAAAATACCATCAAACTTTACACCTCATAACACAAAAGGGCCTATCACATCGTCTCATCACAAGGGTAACACATATATATACAATATCGTCATCGACATTTCACGTTCAAGGCGTATCGCATCCAAAGATCTCGAAGCGTCTCATTTCAAGATAGCTCATTTTATTATATCATCACCACCCATCAAGATGCATAATATCATGGTTATTATCATGCCAATTTACAGAATATGAGCACATCAGAACATCAACAAAATTAGACATTAGCATTCCAAGTTTCAGGTATCAACATGTCAGAATTCGTCATAACTAGGGTGTCACTTTATCAAATGGGTATCATATTTACACATCAAGCCTCTTCCTCAACAGGTAAATCATAAAAAAAATACAAAGAAAATCAGGAATCTGTATATCGTCATCAATCAGAACAGGACGCCACCGCCAACTCCCGAAGTCAAGGTCAAGTCTAAGCTAGGTTTATTCACTCAAACATGCTACAACTTTCAAATACAGCCGCATCTCGCTCCCTTTATAACAAAACTCATAGGCATCTTCCCTAATTTCATTCACAAAAGTCGCAAGGTCAAAGTCTAGTCCCAATTCATTCACTATATACTTAAATTCTCAGGCCAATAAGTTCTCCAAGACTCATCTCACACAAGATCTCAACTCACAATCCCAACTTTCTATCTAACTAAGTTAAGCCCATTTATCGGAGATCATAACCCTCTAGGGAATCATAAAACGAGCCCTATACACCAACTCTCGTCAGAACATCTATCAAACGCGCGAGCAACTAGTGGGTTTTCTTCCGAATTCCGTTATTCTACCTATATCCTTAAGAATCCATCCGATCAACATCCCTACGAGAGAACTCCTAAATTGTTCCCATACCTTGATCTCGCTTCCCGTACCAATAAGCACACCCAATGCAAATCCACCTCTAAGAACCAACTCCTACTGCTAACCTCTTACAAGAGCACTCTTACACTCTATGTCCTCAATATCCAACAACAAGCATGGGTGCGGGAGTAGGAGAGGGACATGCCACTTGACATTCTGTGCGGGATCCCATTTAATCGCTTTCTGCATATATATAAATAGTTAGCATGCTTGTGTGTTTAATATTTCTGCACTGCATTAGAGCATCCTTTATCTAGGTATATGCATATTATATGTCCTCAGCGAGGTCTTCAGGGCCCGCATGAGTGGCTCGACCTTGACTCGTGGTATAGTTTCAGGTATTTGATCTTTGCTTGTTCCGTGCTTCCATGACGAGGGTTTCATCTAGGGTGTTCAACTAACCGAGAGACCGATTTACCACCATACTCGAAACTTTAAAGGTTGTATAGTCGTTTATATTGGTGTTGACCCGGCTTCGCCGATGCAAGTTGTATTGTCAATTTCCTTTCTTTATGTTTTGAAACTCAACCCGTACTCGAATTGCAAGATCCGAATGAAGGTATCCAATCCTTCTAAACGTAACCCGAATATTTATATTTGGGCCGTTACATGCTTGCTCTATGATTCTATGTCGTGGGAATCTTCTAGGCAAATGCGAAGAACCTGTCTAACTCCGCTAACTTGGTTAAAGGCTTTCCTGAATCTATGTTATCGATTTAGTTTTGACCTGGCCTCGCCGTGACAAGTTGTACTTTACTTCCGCTTTCCGCTTTCCCTTAAATGATTTTCCGCAACTTAGGCTTTCAAGACAAGTTAAGGGTACTCAACGGCCCTTCGATTGTTTTGGGGTTCGAAATCCCCACTTTACAATACTGATCTTTTGGGGTTTGAAACCTTAACCCGTACCTGAATTGTAAGATCTGAACGAAGGTATCCAACCTTCGAAACGTAACCCGGTTATTTATATCCGGTCTGGTACAACCCCAAAATATTTTCAAGACTCGGAATAATAAATCTGAAATAAACTCATTTTCAAATTGAATAACAGGTTCATGCTAGAATTCGTCCCGTAAGAATAAAATAAATCGCTTGCTTGAGGATGGAAATCTTTGAAATTTTTCAGAGTCTTAGAAATTAAATAAATTTTAAATCGAAATGAAATTTATAATTATAAAAATACTATTTAAAAATCCCGATCTTTACGATACGTTTACACATTAATTTGTTAAAAACCTAGCTATATATATTTTTATACATCAAGATTGTTTGTTATACATTAATGTTATATTCAAATCATGATTATGTATAATATATAAATTAATTTCTTTTTCTTTGATTCTCATATTTAAATTGATATAATAACTAAAAAAATATTAGATGAAATTAATTAGATGAATGAGTGTTAATACATAATTTTTTTTGAAATTAAAAAAATTGAAAGTATATATGTACGTTTTTTTGTTAAAACGAGAGCACTACCCTTACAAGTTATTATTATTTACATATTTTCATACATGTAAAATAATATGTGAATCTTTCCCTTACCGACCAACGATCTCCTCAAAATGAGCATCAGACTATCCGTCGTCATTTTATTGTAAATATATTATAATTAGTGTAGTACTTGGTTCCATCATATATGTTTTGTCTCTAATTAATTATAATTATAGATATATTATGCATGGTAGTTATGATTTAAGGTTTAATTACAAATAATTTTACTCATTTTTAATGTCAAATATATTATTATTAAAAAAGACCGCACAAAAGTGCGGGTACTAAACTAGTCTAACTATTAAAAGATATGCATTTTTTATGAGGTGTCACTTTATCCTTAAAAGTAGGTTATTTAATCAATTTTTTTTATAAAATTCAATTAATCCATGATCTTAGCCTAAATTATAATTTTAGTAGGTTTTTTTAAAAAACAAAGGGATTAATTCAACACAAAAAATTAATAATAAGGAAACATAAAATTAATATTAGTAATATATATATATATATATATATATATATATTACTTTAATTGTTTTCTCAACCAATGAGTTTAATTCAAAACATTTAATTTAACACATTATTAAGATTTTATTTATAAAAAAAACTGCGACATGGCGCGGGGATCATACTATTTACTTTTATAAAATCAGAAGCATCTCTCGTGGGTGTGGCTTCACCAGAAGGCTCCGTTCCACATGTCATTCTTTGAACATTCCCCACTCCCTTTTACATCTACATGTGGACCACTAATATACATCCAAATCATTAGTTTTTGCTAGTAACCACAAACCTCCACTAACCACCCGTAACGACCCGAGATTATTATTCCCGAGTTACATTTTGAGGGATGAAACCCCTCGTTGGATCTTGCTCAACAAGTACGGGTTAAAAGTTTAAAATTCGAAAGTTCAGGTGTGAAAGTGGGATTTCATACCCAAAGTTCTTGTGAGACCCGTTGGAGACCCGGTGTTAACACACCTGTACCTGTCCTAAATACTAAGTCAAGAAAACATTTCCACGTGAACCAACAATCCCGTAAATACAAGGTGCCACGGCGGAGCCGGGTCAAAATATGTTTATTATATGGTTAATCTACTACACATTATATGGTCGAGCGACAAGTTATTTCCAATTATTCGCCATGAACATCCCATGCTAAACATCGCACAACACTAGGTAGGATCATGTATATATATACCTAAAAAAAATAAAGCGGGAATAGGATCAGATCGAAGCCCGCATAGTTGCAGCACACATATAAGCACACACATACGCTAAGCCTAATATCATGCTTCTAATGCAGGATAGTATTTTAAATCACGCAAGCATGTTAGTAGTGTATATATATATATATATATATATATATATATATATATATATATATATATATATATATATATATATATATATATATATATATATATATATATATATATATATAGGTAGAAAGCAGTAAATAGGCCCACATAGAATGCCAAGTGGCATATCCCTCTCCTACCTCCAGCCCCTTCCTGATGGGGCGGAGACTAGCCAGCTCATGAATGCATTCTATTTCCAATTCATTCATATTATAATCATGCTCATAATCATCATCATGCTCGTAATAGTAATAAGGTGTTGCTCTAGTTAACTTCACAGATAACGACTGTTCCATTTACAAACGCATAAAGAATAAGTATGCTTATACGTTAATGCAACCTAGCATGATACTACATGGCATGCTATTATGAAATGCATCACATAGTACATCATGCACATATAAGCAGGGATAGGTCTGATCAATCTGAGTAAGCCTTGAGGGAACTTACCAGGCGGTGCAGAACAACATTGTAGCAATCACACAGTTCAAAATCACCTAGTAGTCATAATGGAAGTATAAGTCTATGACAGGACAAAATCATTGGTTTTCCTATCAAAAGAATATCCAAACTAACCAACTAGTATAGCTAGTAAGTCCGGAGTCGATCCACAGGGAACTATCGTGACTCTATGTGCTCTAATCACCAACAAGAGTAACCAAGGGGGGTTGTATGAAAACAAAGATGAAATGAAATGAACAATGTAACTAATAGTGAGATTTGTTGACAATGATGATTGAAATGTTTCACCTATGATACTCGACCCTATTTGGTGAATTTGATCCTTGTTTCCTACTCAAGTTTTCTTCCTTTTCCAATCAAATGTTCTTGTCTTGATTTAAATAGATTATTAGCCCTATGAGTTCTCATAATCCCTTACTCCTAGGCAATCTTAACACGGATTAAGGTTTAATCCTAGGAATAGCAATAAGTCTCAAGATGTATAAAGCTTATAAGCAATATCAATCCCCTAAAGAACTAATATTTAACCTATAGTCAACTTCCTACACATTCAAGATTTCTAATGAAGTCCACTAGAACATGTTTGCTACAAAAGATTAAGAATCATAATGAACAATTCAAAACCCTAGTGATGATGAGATCCTAAAAAGGTCATCAATCGAGATAGAATCAAACACCATAAAATATTCAAGCACAAAGAAGATGAAACATATGATGGAAATAAGAACAAGAATAGAAAACTCACAATTCAACCAAAAGGAGTCTGAAATCATAGGCGAAACCAAATAGTTTAGCCCTCCATTGTCAAATGATTGTCAAAAGATTGGATGAGATCCCTAAAACAACTTAAAACAAGCCTTTAAATAGGCCTAAGAACCGTCATAAAACCCTAGAAAGTGTTTTCCAAATATAGGCCCAACTTAGGAAAGATATAAAAATCGGCGCTGAACCGGCCCAGCAAGGCCGCACCCCCGGCCTCCCAAGCCGCGGGCGTGGCTAATGCAGTGAGCTCTGAAATTCTGGCAGCAGGTGCTGCCTTGGTGGCCGTGGGCGCGACTTTTCCAGCCTATAGCAATTTTTCCGTTGTGAATTTGGTCTCAATGTCAACATAAAAGTTGTAGCTCTTGAAAAGAGCTTTCCAACTCATGCTTATAATAGTCAATCGGACCACCGAGGCTTCCAGAAAGTGCGTTACAAGTTCAGCTTGTCGAGCGGAAACTTTTGATGACTTGTTCTTCACTTAGGCTCTCGAACTTCGACTCTGCTCCCGTGCTCTTCACTTTTCCTCCTCCTCTTCACTCTTCCTTAATCCATGAGCTTTCTCATTCCTCGTCGGATCCACATATACCTGAAATCATCCATAAAAGCGTGTAGATTTCGACTCCACCAACATAGCGAGTAAATATACAAATTCTACTTAACTTATGCATGTTATGCATCTTAACTAAGCTAAATGCAACCTATTATGCCTACCTAAATGTGTGCTATCAAATCCCCCCACACTTAAGCATTTGCTTGTCCTCAAGCAATTAAAATCAAATCTAATCAACACCCCACAAACAAGCAATCCAGGTAATCACTTTGATAGCTCAAAAATTGGGAAACAAAGATTGACAAATAATGTCACAACATGTATAGGTGCAATCCAAGGAATAAAGCAAGCATATTCATTCAACCTCACCAGGAAAATATTTTGTCACTCTCGCTCATGTGTTTAGGGTTAAACATTCGCGCTCAAACTCAATTCTTGAAAACTTAGCTACAACAAAATTGCGTCAGTGGTCTAAATCTCCACCGCTGGTGACTTCACATGCAACCAAAATCATGAGGTCTTTGTATGGGTTGTAATGGGGTCATGGTAGGAACATAGGGTATGGAAAATATTTAGGCTATGTGGTGCTAAAAATACGGGAAAAAGGGTTAGTAAACAACCAGAAAAACACCAACACCAAAACACTTCATATACCATTCCAATAACATGTACTCCTTCACAATACAATGCAAGCATACTTTTTAAATAACCACAAAAACTCATTCATTTTTTTCCTTTTGATAATGATTTCTTTTTTTTTTTATTTTCTTGACTTTTGCCCCTAAGTGAATTTTATCCTCTTTAGGTCCCAAGTAATAAGCACATAAAAACCATCTCTGTAAAGACCGGAATTTAATTAATATTTATAAAATATCCGTAGGATAATCCGAATATTGTCCTCCCTTATGATTATGAAAACCCGGAAAATTCAAAATTTATGGATGGCTTTACATTGGTTTAATTATGGATTTTATGAAAGAAATATATACCCGAGTCACTTTTCTCGTATCTTGTAAACGTAATGGATTTTAACGCGTCGTGAACTCGGGATTTACGTCTTGCTAATATAAGGGCAGTCGCTCCATCCATTCCTTGCACACATCTCACCCACTCCCTTTGATTTGATCATATGACAAGCTAGGATCCTATTCATCTCACCCACTCTCTTTCCCATCACCCCTCCCATGCTTTGACCAAAGGAGCCCTCTCCCATTCTTTAAATATGATCCCCAAGGCTCAGCCTCACTCATTCACAAAGAACAAGCCATCACTTGAGAGGAAAGGGAGAGAAAAGAAGCCTATCTCCATTGCTAGTCCTTTTTGGCTACCTTCCATTCAAAATGCCATAACTCCCTCAATATTGATCTAAATGGAGTGATTCTTGAGCCCTTAGCTCCGTCTTTGAATCAGATTTCAATATATATATATATATATATATTAAACATCCAAATCCAAGGTGATTTTCCCCTCCAAACTAACCGATCTTTGGGGCTGCAGTGGAGTGTTCTAGGAGGACCTTGGGTTTTTCAACTTGATCTTTGGTAAGTCCTCTTGGTTCCTCTTAAAACTGAGTTCCAACATGTTTTATAACTCCTTTTCTTCAACTTTGAGTAAGAATCTAAATCATGTTTTGGGACTTTTGGTGACAAAATGGCAAGGTGTTTGGAAGGTGTTCCGAAAGACTCCCGAGGGTGTTCTTGGGTCGTCTGTGTGGAATTCTTCGAAGGTAATCTCTCATTCACCTTCCCCTCTCTTGGATAGATATTTTTTTGTGTGGAAATGGCTTAGAAAGTGGAGCCTCTATGTGTTTTGGTTGCGTTTTGTAGCAAAAACGTCAAAAAACAAAATGGATATATGTGCCTCTGTAATTTGGACTTTATTTCCAATTCAACAATTTGATCCGGCTGAAATGTTAATATGATGTTCATAGAAATGTTATATAACTGCCCTTCAAAAATGAGGACAATCCAACGGTTGGATCAAGAGTTATTATAATTTTAGTAAACAATGTTTATAATGACTCGATTAAAAACTTGGTTAAGGGAATGCTAAGAATATGGTTAAATATATGATGGCATAACCGAAACTTAGAGCATATAAAATACGAAAATGAAGTATAACCATAACTTGGCCAATAATAAGGATGAAAAGGTTAGGATTATGTGATGATATGACCCGGATTATAACTTGTTAAGTGTGGATACTTAACCAAGCTTATAAGTCCTTAAGCCATTAACCTTATGTGAATGTGTGTGATTATCTTGCGGTATGGGTTTATGTGATGCATTAATAAGAAGAACCTAATGTGAAATAATTACAATTATTAGGTGCTTGATTCGTGTTTACACTTGGTGCTTGTTGGTTTCCGTGCTTACCTTCGGATTTCAGGTAAGTCCCCTGGACTTACTCATGAGGTTACTCGTGACACATGAGTGTCGTAACGAGATAGATTCATGCATATTTTATGACATAGAATTGTTGTAGGGTATACACCGGAATTATAACATAGAATGGAACATAGGGAACGAACCTTCGAGCATTCGATAAAGGTTTGCACATCCTCCAAGAATTTGGGTGATAAAGGATGGTGTAACCTCTAAGTATTTGGAAAGGGATTATATGGTTTATTGTTATCATTTGGGTACCCATTACCACATTATTTATATATTCAGATTATGCCTTAGGAGTATGATAGTGTATTTACAGTTTTATAGCATCACGTTTATATGCCTTTTTACGTACTCGCAGAGTATGCTGGTGCATACGTGTATGAGTAATCAATGATTGACCCCGTTATCTTTCTTGTTTTTAGATTCAGGTACCCCCGATACCCGATATGCGTGATCATATGTGGATGTTTGCCGGACACAGCCTCTGGGACGATAGAGTGAGAGAGACATGGACCACGTTTTAGTATTTTCTCGCTACTTATTACTTTTGCGTTTTGACCCTGCTAGGCCGCGACATGTGTTGTACTTTAAATCCGCCTTTATCTTCCGCTTAAAAAAACCATTTTGCGATAGTTACCTAGGACAGGTTCTAGCCTCCAATGGGCATGCGTTTGCTTTGGGGTTCGAAATCCCCGTTTTAACAACTTATCTACGCTTCCTCTAAATAAATAATCTAAGTAATAACTCGTACTCGGTCGTAAGATCTAAAACTAACGGAAGAATTCAAAACTCTTCCTTAACGTACCCCGAATAACCAAATCATCCAAACCTTATTAATCCTCTAAGTGGATTAATGGAGGTATATTCGGATATCCAAACTTTTCGGTCGTTACAATCTCTATATAGTACCAATGAATCACCCAACATAACTTCTCAACTCAAAGCAACTCCATCAACACATCAAGATATTCACCAACTATTCTTCTAATTCTCGGATGGGTCAAGCTAATAATTGGCTAGGAAGATTTTGTAGAGCTAACAAAATAGGCTTATATGGCTCAAATTGGCTTCAAGCAAAGAATAATGTATACGGGTGGATATAGTATAATATGGCTAAAAGAAAATCATGCCTCAATCACTTTAAGGTTACATGCAAAAATCATATAAATGCAGCCTCAATAAAGATATCTAAACGCAATTTAAAGAGGAAGTAATCAAGGAGAGTATTCACACACAAAGAAACTAGAGGACATATATGTGTAGTCCCAATAAGGCCAAAATAACTCACAGGGTCAAATTGTTATAACTTCAATACCACTTAAATTCCAAAGACTACATGCTTAATTATATCATCAATTATGTTCCCGAAAAGTCGATAAAACAATTCAAAGTTTCAAACACTTTAAGCAAGTTATGGGGCACATGATAAGATAAATATAGAGGACAAGTAGCCTAGATGGAAAAAGAAGACCTAAAGTATATGAAATGCATGATGTTTTTGGAATTTTTTTCATTTTTGAATTTTTTTCTTCTTTTCAATGCAATATAGGAACAAAAATAAAACATGAGTGCAAAGGGAAATTAAACATGAATGCATGAACTACATGAATGGAACCCTCCCCCACACTTAAACATTTCATTGCCCTCAATGAAAATCAAAGACAAGAAAACGAAAAAAACATGAGAGAAAAGGTGATGCGAAGACTCACAATGTGGTGTATATCAAAGGAAAAGAAGCCATGAACAACAAAGACGACGGACGAGCTAAGAGAAGACGCGATCTAAGCATATGGAGCTGCCTGGGCAAGTGGTCGCGAGTGCGGCTTTTTCAGGATGCTTGGCCGCGGGGTGGCCGCGGGTGCGGTTTCGCCAGCGGCTTTTTCAGCAGCTCCGTTTCTCATTGTTTCCCTGCGGGTTAGCCGAAAACACAAAAATCCAACTCTTTATTTATTGAAAAAGAAAACAAAAACTTACCTAACTACTTCCCTCGGGTTGCCTCCCGAGAAGCGCCTTTCTTTAATGTCATTGGCCTGACTTATTCTCAATCTCTAGATCTTATCTATCAGATATCATCAAGGCCCTCAGGATCCTATCATATTCCTGTGCACACATCTTACAAAGCACATCATAGCACAATAAATTGAAAGAATAAAATATTGAAGTTAAAAACCCTTTCAATTTATCAAAGAGTCTAGCATGACTCTCTCCTGAAAGAATATGATACCACCAACAGAGTTCCGCTGGTGGCTTCTCAAAATAATGCTCCCAAGGATTTGCATATTCACCAACATCCACAAAAGTGTAAGAAATATCAATACCTTGCTCGGGAGCCATAAAAATCGGCTCTGGACATGGTTCCTTAATAGGCAAGTCAAGGATGATATCTTTAGATGAATTAGGAGCCAAAATACATGGATCCTCATGCGTGCACTAATGAGACTCCACGTAATGGAGTATTGGGCTCTCTCCACCATCTTCAATCAAAACATCCTTGTTTATGTCATGGCTTTCATCAACTTGAGAAATACAATGTTGTTCTCCTACCAACTCACTCATCGGTTGAGTAAGTTGGTTCAATCGTTTCTCAAGTCGCTCCATCCTTTCAAGCATCTGCTCCAACATAACCTGGCTTGTGAAAGCTTCTTCCTGCTCTACCCGGTGACCCATGTAGCAGAAAAAATCCCACATCTATGATAAGCCGAAACTCACCAAGCCTCTGTTACTCATAGACTCGGCAAGTTGTTTGGTCTCAGGAGTCATGCCCTCAAGTACATGAACAACCATATTCTGCAAACTATCTTGGTAACACCGTGCATAACGGGCGTCCAATAAATTATGCACTCGTGTGAAATAATGGTGGAAATTTTTCCCTTGACGCTGCATTAATCTCATCTTAAAAAAAATTAGTAGCAACGGTGTCGTGAACCGTAAGATAGCTTCACAACGGGTTAGATATATGCACAAAAATTAATAAATACACAAAACAAAGAAATAAACTTGATTCCCCGGCAACGACGCTAAAATTTTGACAGGACAAAATCGTTGGTTTTCCTATCAAAAGAATATCCAAACTAACCAACTAGTATAACTAGTAAGTCCGGAGTCGATCCACAGGGAACTATCGTGACTCTATGTGCTCTAATCACCAACAAGAGTAACCAAGGGGGTTGTATGAAAACAAAGATGAAATGAAATGAACAATGTAACTAATGGTAAGATTTGTTGACAATGATGATTGAAATGTTTCACCTACGTACTCGACCCTATTTGGTGAATTTGATCGTTGTTTCCTACTTAAGTTTTCTTCCTTTTCCAACCAAATGTTTTTGTCTTGATTTAAATAGATTATTAGCCCTATGAGTTCAAATAATCCCTTACTCCTAGGCAATCTTAACACGAATTAAGGTTTAATCCTAGGAATAGCAATAAGTCTCAAGATGTATAAAGCTTATAAGCAATATCAATCCCCTAAAGAACCTATATTTAACCTATAGTCAACTTCCTACACATTCAAGCTTTCTAATGAAGCCCACTAGAACATGTTTGCTACAAAAGATTAAGAATCATAATGAACAATTCAAAACACTAGCGATGATGAGATCCTAAAAAGGTGATCAATCGAGATAGAATCAAACACCATAAAACATTCAAGCACAAAGAAGATTAAACATATGTTGGAAATAAGAACAAGAATAGAAAACTCACAATTCAACCAAAAGGAGTCTCAAATCGTAGGCGAAACCAAATAGTTTAGCCCTCCGTTGTCAAATGATTGTCAAAAGATTGGATGAGATCTCTAAAACAACCTTAAACAAGCCTTTAAATAGGCCTAAGAACCGTCATAAAACCCTAGAAAGTGTTTTCCAAAGATTGGCCCAACTTAGGAAAGATATAAAAATCGGCGCTGAACTGGCCAAGCAAGGTCGCGCCCGCGGCCTCCCAAGCCGCGGGCGCGGCAGCAGGTGCTGCCTTGGTGGCCGGGTTGACAGTAGGTCCAGCCTATAGCAATTTTTTCGTTGTGAATTTGGTCTCGTTGTCAACATAAAATTGTATCTCTCGAAAAGAGCTTTCCAACGCATGCTTATAATAGTCAATTGGACCATCGAGGCTTCTAGAAAGTGCGTTACAAGTTCAGCTTGTCGGGCGGCAACTTTTGATGACTTGTTCTTCACTTAGGCTCTCGAACTTCGACTTTGCTCCCGTGCTCTTCACTTTTCCTCCTCCTCTTCACTCTTCCTTAATCCGTGAGCTTTCTCATTCCTCATCGGACCCACATATACCTGAAATCATCCATAAAAGCACATAGATTCCGACTCCACCAACATAGCGAGTAAATATACAAATTCTACTTAACTTATGCATGTTATGCATCTTAACTAAGCTAAATGCAACCTATTATGTCTATCTAAATGCGTGCTATCAGTCTATCTATTCAAATATACAAGCACACACGATTTCATCACATATCAAAAGTCTCATCATCACATCCCATATCATCATCGTCATTCAACTCATCTCATATTTCATATCTCAATATAACTTATCATCTCAACGTATCAACTCAACTCATTATATCAATCTCTCATTTGAACCTTTTATCATCATATCATATAGTAATCATTTAGAAGTCTTGTATCATCATTTCATATATAAGTCGTGTTCTTACTCCAAGTCATTTTCATACTCTAATCATCATATGACATATATATAATTATGTTTGTCAACCATATAATATAACATCATGCTTTCATATATATCAACACATCGTAATACCATTTTTTTAGGGACATATATCAACATTTTATCTCACAAATCACACTCGACAATTTTATCGATACCATAACACATCATAGATCATATATCACATCATATCATAGCACTATCAAAATCGCACAATTTTCGACACTAAAGGCATAGAATCGACAACAAAGGAGGAGAAGGAGATGCTCACCGAGGGGGCTTCGTCTCGCCGGAGGTGGGGCTCAAGGAGGTAGCGTCCAGGCGTGTCGAGGCTGGTTCTTCGATCGGATGTGCCTGGGAGAGGAGTGTAATATTAAAGGAGGAAGCTTTATTGCGTTTGGAGGCAAAAGGAAGAAGAAGGAGCGAGAAATCGAGCCATTACCATTCGAAAACCGAAATGGGGGAAAGCGAGGTCGGGGCTGCGTTCGAGCTCCAAGGGCTCTCCTAGCTGCTGCTACGGCTGCTGGTGGCTCCGAGGTGGCGTCGAGGGCTGCTGATGCTGGCGCCTTGGGGTGAAAGGAACGAGGACGAGAGGGGTGGCCTAGGATTTTTCTCTCGGCATGAAAGGGGAGGGAGTGTGGAGGGTTGCGACTTCGGCGGTGGTAGACGACGGTGGCTGGGGAGGCTGGTGACAATGTGGTGGTGAGGAGGTGGGATGGTGAAGTGGTGGTGCCCAAGCTGAGCAAAGGAGGAGGATTGGTTGGATGTGGAAGATCTCAGCAAAAGAAATGGTGAAGAAAGGATAAGGTTTGTGTTTGATTTTCGGTGGTGACTTGTAAGAGTGAATAATGTCTGATTTTTTGGTGAAAAGGGTGTGGATTGGAGGCTCAATTCAAATGAATCAAAGGGGACAAGGGGCTTGTTTGTTTTCATTTTAAGGGGCACAAGGATGAGGGAGAGAAAGGGTGAAATGGGGGTGCTTACTCATATTAGGTAAAAGGAAGATGGGGAGGAAGTTTCATGCTTTGATTCAAATGCATCTAAAAAGGGGGACCATGGGCTGATTTTTGGATAAGCATGGGAGGAAAATACGGGAACTTGTGGTCCCAGAGTTGGAATTTGAATTTCCAACGATTGGTTTTTTTAATCCCGCTCTCTTAGTCTATTCAATTTTTTCAAAACCGAAATGATATCGTTATTCGAAGAAATTTTTTGAATCCCGAGATGAAAAGACGAAATCGATTATCAAAAGTTCAAGATTGGGCCGAAATTCGCTTTAAGGGTTTCGAGTACGATTGATTTAAATTGACGACGAGTTTTCCTTGAAATATCCGATTTAAATCCAAAATTCTTTTATCTGAAAATCATGATTTGAAAACCCGAGCCTTTACATCATCCACCTCTAAAAACAAGTCTCATAATCGAGACAAAAATCATTTTAAAGCAAGGGGATGAAGTTTGAAATAGGTGAGTCTAAGGATCATTCCATTGATCTCGTAAGCACCTCATAAGTGCCCCTATGAGATCCTCACATTATCTTCATCGTGATCATAATATCCCTAATAGGTCGTAGTAAGAATGTGATATGGGCCCCTACCACACCTTTACTCCGACTTCTCGGCCATATTATAACTCAAAAAGTATCATAGCGTCACCACTAGGTCTTAGCAAGCAATCTACAAGTGCCCTTATAAAATGCTTGTATCCACTTCGTGGATCGCTATAATGTAACTCGGGTCGGGAAAGTTTCAAAAGGGTTCCTTAATTTGAAAAGATGGGCCTCGAAGTTCGAAATTCTCAGTCGCGTTCGTTTCTCTCAAAATCCAAGTTAGTTCTTTTAAGCATCGTTCAAAATCTTTCAAATCTGATGTTAGTCAGGCAATTTCAGAACTCACGAGGTGGCATCATCCACCTCTAGGGCTAATCTCATATTCTGTTCCTAGGTTCCAGATCAGAATCAAGTCTAGCAAGTCAGATCCTACTAGGTTTCATCAGCTCAGAACTCAAGGCATCATATATTATAATAATTCATCTAGCACATTCTTAAGTCAATCACATACGCTAAACACATCTATAATAGAATCACACATCAGTAGGGCTCATCTCATCATATCAAATAAGTTGCACATCATGCTAACCGAAAAATCACGTAACATCCTGATGTACACATTTGCACCTTCTTTTATTGTATCTTTTGACTTCATATTTCATTCGATCTCCAAAGAAAAGGTTCAAAAGAATATAAACTTGAGTAAGAATGGGCTAAAATGCAAGAAATAGAGTCTACACAAGTTTTGAGCTAACCATGCAGGAATTCGAGCGAAAACGGAGTCAAAACGAAGAAGCCAAGTGAAGCTGAGCAGAGGTAGATATCGACCCTAGACCCAGATATCGACCTCTGGGGTAGATATCGACCTTCAACATAGATATCGACCTCAACATAGACATCAAGTGAAGCTGAGAAGAGGTAGATATCGACCTTAGACCCAGATATCGACCCCCGGTGTCGATATCGACCCCCATATCGACCTCAACATAGAAATCGACCAGAGCTGAACAAGTCGAGCAGGAACAGAGACCTCGATATCGACCTCTGGTGTCGATATCGACCCCTTATCTCGACAGAAGATAGACTCGATTTCGAATGCGGATTGGAACTATATCTTCAAGGAGACACGGAATTATCTTATACTTTCAAGATAGAGGACAGCTGAAGTTTTATTCATCTTTTACCTTTAAGTTATTTAAGTTTTATCAAAATAAAATACCTATCCTAATTGTTCGGATAGAGTTCATAGTTTAGATAGGAGTTAGAATCCTCGAATAGCAAGGATTAGTAGCCTATAAATAAAGCCCTAGGGGGCTGGCTTTCAATCATCTTTTAATCCAAAAATCCAAGACAATCAATTAACAAGACATAGACAATAGAGTTAGAGTTAGAGAGAAGTTTTAGGGTTTGACGTTTGCGAAAGTTGACGTTAAGTTGTAAAGCTTCGAAGTTTAGTTTAATGCAAGTTTCTTCCTTTCAATCAACGATGAATTCCATGATGAGAAGCGAGTAGTTCCCCAAAGCTCTTAGGGTCGGGGTGAGCCCGACGTTAGCCATGCACGCTTGAGGTAAGTATTTGATGTTGATATCGTTGTGTCTATCTCTCCTCCTACGATTCTATGTTTAGTCCTAATCGAAAGAAAAGGGATTCATGCTAACAACTTGAGTTATAAACATAAAATTGGTAGAGACAATTAGGTTTATTTGAAAGAATAATCCTAAGAGTTGGTGTACGGCGAAAGCTTGTCCCTCGGGTGAAATAGCGCAATTGTCCGTCTTATTTATCTCATCGCATGCATTGGTTAACGTTGTGGTAAACCCTAATTCTAGGAGTTGCTTTTTAAATAGTTTATACACATAAAACCCACTGTTATTTCTGTTCATTGCTTCTCTTTCCATCCTTAAATCTTCGGCCTTTTCTTTGCCGACAAAACCACTAACTCACTGTAGGAAAGACATCGATATCGACAGCAGAGGTCGATATCGACCAAAACTGATAGATCGACGGTCTTCTTAGTCGATCTCGAGACTCCTGGAAAACTTCTGCAAGCATCGATATCGACCCCCTTGTGTCGACATCGACCCCCTGTATCGACTGGCAGACTTCTGAGCCAGTCGATTTCGTGAACTAACCTCGATATCGACCCCCACCAGTCGATATCGACTACAGTTTTTGTTTCTGCAAGTTTTCTGTTGCAGAGGACATCGACAGCCAAGGTCGACATCGAGGTCTGACATCGAGATCGAGGCTTCTGGTCGAACATAAAGGACGTGTCTTCAACGCTACTAGGATCCCGCTGACTCGCTTCCTCGTGGATCGAACCTGATTCCCTACTACTATAGCGGGGAGTCTTGAATTTATTTGAAGAGGCTAAGAGTTGTATTGGTTTATATTTTATTATATATTTCGATTCAATTCTCCCCACATCACATCCTACTCGCACTAACTGTCAAGAATCAACACATCAGAGTCATACAAGAATCGTCACATATCAGCATTATATCGGGGATCTAGAAGTCGCTAATACTAATACATCGTCCTAACACCTAGCAACATATTGTAGGTCATCATATCATATAATTATTCATGTCAGGAATTTTCATTTTATCACAAGCACAACATATATCACGGTTGACTCTATCATATCGTCACATAGCAATGGGTCAGAAGGAAACCTGCATATAGCTACCAACCATAACGGAACCCAACCATCACTCATCCATCATCACTCTCAAGTCAAGATCAACCTCATCTAGGTATACCAACTCAAATCCGATAATAGTCCTAAGTACCATTGCATCTTGCTTATTTTATATCCCACTCATAGATGATCTATTTAGCCTCATAACACCCGCAATCATAGCCTAAGTCCCAAACCACTTACTAGGTATTTTAACTCTTAGGTCATCAAATCATCTAAGGATCAATTTTCCTAATTATTCAAGTTCAAGTCCTAAAATTCCACCTAACCATCTAGAACCCACATCCCAGAATCCACAACCGTCCAATTACCTATTTCGCCAAGCTCAACATCTCAATCACCCACCAAGACTCCCTATCAAGTACATCCTCATCCTAGGTGTTTCCTACATCCATTTGCCCTATGTCCTTCAAATCTCGTCCGACCATTATCCCTCAACGAGAAATCCCATGTCTCCTCAATATTCAAATCTTACTTCCGATACCTCTAAGCATTCCCCTTACTAATCCACCTCTAAAGATTAGACTCCTACTACTAACCTTATCAGCAGCATCATACTATGTCCTCAATATATTACAAGGCTCATTTTCCTAAATGGCTTACATGTCCCAAGACAACACAAGCACGTCACCTTGATAGAAATACTCAACCACCTACTTTCGACAATCACTAACTCATAGAACCTTCTAGTGCTAACTCATATTCACGGATTACCAAGTTTCTTCTTACACGCATCTATCCCAATAACCAACAACACATCCTACCTAACTAACTCATCAAGACCCAACTAATCCGAACCATAGCATTTCATTTCCCAAAACAATTAAGGCAACTCACCTGTTCATCATACTAATTTCCCATTCCGATCCTCATTAACCCTAACCCATCGCGATTTCTCAAGTCGTCCTACTCTAGTTCCTCATTTCTGCATATTCCTAATTGCCCTAATTTACAATTCCTCAAACCTCGACATCTTGCCGCTTAAAGCCTTCGCTTGACAAATCATCATTCCCATAGAATTCCCACGAATTACCCAAAGTATCGCAACTAGATTGAATCTTCCACAATATCCAACTATCACTATTCTCAAATCTCCTATACCTTGCCTAGTTCCCATACCCATTACTCAAATCCTTCCTACTCCGATCCTCAAGCAATCAGCCCTACAAGCAACCTTAACAACATTCTCACCTAACTATTACCCTTCTCCTTGAAGGTTCATCTTCCATCCCCTAATACCTGAATAGTCAAGTCAAGTCATACCAATTCGATTTCTTCCCTATGCTAAAGTCCTCAAATCACGCCTCTAGATGTCCTCCACTCATAACACTATCAAGCATCCTCAACGTTACCCGAGCAGAATCCAAGTACACATTCCACATCCAGTTCGGCTATCATTTGATTCATTTGAACAACTTACTTCCCAAAGTCTATGATTCCTCAAGCAACCCTATACTACTCACTCTCAACAGCTCCAAAATTGTATTCCTTACCAAAGTCATTCCCAATCTCAGCACACGTAACCTAATCCCAAGGCCTACAATTCCTCATCCGCTCATAGTCATCCAAGCCTTAACATCACCCACAATTCATTCCCTGACAGCTCAACCACTACTCCTAGTGCACTAACCCATCTATCACCACCTCCTCTATTATAATTCCTCGATCAATGCCTAGTCTACCTATCCTAGAACCACTCTCTCGAAAACTTGTTGTCCTAATCCTACTCCTTACCTAGGGTCTATCTAAAATCTCGTCTGTAAATCACTAACCACTATACCCTACAAGTCCTAGAACTCACTCGGTCCTACCTAAGCTAACATCGCCTCCCTATATCTCTATCCCATACTACCATTGGCCAAATCCCACAGCTCAAACCCTCTAACCGCTCTCCGATCATTCTACCCAAGGTCCTTAGTCCACATAGTCAAACAGGAAACAATCATGGAAGTCGTCACACATACTCTACGTCATACTCGCTAATACCCCATATCTACAACATTATTAGCCCATCGCCAATCATATCTAACAACTCAATGTACCACTATACTCAATAATATTGTGAATCATTATAAATATAGACGTATTCGAGTCCAATCATCATGTTGCATCATGCTAATGACTACAGCAAGGATAACATCATATCACATCATAATGGTTCATCATCACACACTAATAGAGCCTATCATCTAGAGGTGGAAATTTGGTTGTTCGGGTCGGGTTCGGGTATACCCATTCGGGTTTGGTCATATGTCGGGTCCGGTCATATGTCAGGTATATTGTATGTTCGGTCGGGTTCGAGTCGGGTCGGGTCAGCTTTCGGGTTGGGCAAGTTCGGGTCAAATGGATTTCGGGTTGGGTCAGGTTCGAGTTGGGTCATGTCGGGTCACATTATTTTTTATTATAAAATGATGATTATTTTTTATTTTTCTTAATTATTGACTATTAAACTTCATTTATTTAGTATATTTGGACTCATTATATGTAATTCATATTATTTGAGTATTTAAAAATAAGAAAATTAAAGTAATTATAAGGAAGAGCCGGGTCTTTTTCGGGTTGGGTCAAGGACGGGTCGGGTATGGGTCGGTTCAGGTTTGTCTATGTCCGTGTCCATTCGGGTATCGGGTCAAAATGGGTCAGGCTCGGGTTCGGGTTTGGGTTGTGCAAGACACTAGATTTTTGGGTTTCGGTCGGGTCTGGGTTCGGGTGGGTCGGGTCGGGTTTTCGGGTCGGGTCAGATTTTGCCAGCTCTACTATCATCTATCATATCATATCACTAGATCATGGTTCCAACAATTGAAATTCACATTTTATAGGCAAAGCATTTAGACAATAATTGTTAACTCAGAATGTCAACACGTCATATCATCATTGCATATCAAAATACTAAGACATCGAAGCAATATTTACTACCATCCCAGCCTATCAATGTCAGCACGTCAGAACTCATCATCATGTCAATTCGAGAACTATCGCACAGGGTTCCAAGTCAAAGGAGATAGGGGAAGGACAAAGACGGATAATCCGGACTCCTGACAGACTCGAACATGGACCCAGGCTCAAGACAACGAGACTAGAGACAAGGTTCCAAACCAAGAATGACAATGATGCCCTTATGGAAGTCTATGAGGTTATAATTGCGGCAAGCAAGCATGTATTCATCATGGAGCATGTCAATTATATTAATTTCACACTAGCATGTACCTACCTCAAGGGATAACGACATATGTATTCAAACATGTACATATAATCAATTTCTACATGGACGTGTATGCGAGACAAACTGGCAACCTATCATCTCATGTAATAGTCATGCTTGGCACATAATCATGCAGGGACTAGTAATGATCATGCGAGATACGAGGTCGTGGAGACTTTAATAAGCATTCATAGGCATTTTATATATGAACAATTGCACGAGCATGGTATACAAATGAGCAGGTAAGATCAACTACAAGCATGTCGAGATATGCACCAAAGCATGAATACAGTCAAGGTAACCCAAATAGGTCCAATCTAACATTCATGTGTCATGTGCATACAAAGTCATGATATAGCGTGGTGTGTGATCATGTAAGGTGTCAAGTCATGTATTCATGCAAGCACGAGAGGACGTCACAGAAGCCATGATAAACATCGAGGGCATCATCAACTAATCATGCTAAGGAGATCATTGTAAGGGGTATACATTCAAATAGAGTTGACCACACTATCATGATCCTAGTTCAAGGGGAGGTAGTAGTCATGTGAATTCATACATGCAGCTCATACACTCATTCGTAAGCGCGACAATGCAAGAAGTCAGGTATGTCATGCTGAACAAATACTAATACATCATGTCATGTAATCATAAGGAGGGCAACCATTATGACCAGACAGAATTCCCCAAGGGCAATCACCGACTCATCACCCCGTTTCCCCAGGGAGACGCTAGTATTGACTCATTTAGTAGAACACAAGGACACTCGTACAGTTTCCCGAGAGAAGATGGTGGAGTTCGTGTTTAGACTCATGTGGTAAGAAGACGTCGATTGGACATTACAAAGTGGAGGAGGATGACTATATAAGACCACTCATTTCTAGGCTTAGAATCGGGTCCATAATCACCCTCCCAATCATACTCAGGCAACTCTCACATCCGACACAATCTCCAAAAGTATTTAGTTGACCGACCCAATTCCCCATAGCGGACGTTGATATAGGTAGAAGACTCGATAAGAACATCGAAGGTGGGAATATGAAGTAGGATTCAGAAAGAGGAGAACGGACATTATATGACCTTTACGAACACACCTAGACGTTTTGTGGAATGGACGACAGAAGTGGGGATTATCGAGAAGGGTTAATCCATGGGAAAGACAGTTCTGACAAGACGGGGGTTTTGATTATATAAAAGTAAGGTTTCTCCCGCTATCCCGTTTGCACAGACATTCATTACATGTTCCAAGTTAAGGCACACCAATTAGTTCTCTATCCTAAGCACAATAGCCCTCAGCACGGAAGCAACCAACGAGTTTAATATGATCCCTTTCAATGTCTATAAAAGCACAGAGACGAAATATGCTACCCTTCGAGGGGCAGCTGACCAGAGGGGGCAATTACCTCTCGGTCTCCTAACCTAGCTACTCCAACCTCCACGGTGCAACCCCTTGGATTCTTCTAGGCCCATCTGTAAATAGAAAGCTAGTATTTTGCCTACCGTTCCCCATTTTCTACATCCTTAAGGGATGGTCTATCGCTTTGGTCTCTACCCGTGAGTTGATCCTATTTACTATCCTAGGTCCAATTAAAATCATTTTGCCCTTTCTAAATCCGTTCAAAATCTTTGAAATCGTTGGGCGGGTTTCCAAAATCCTTTTCAACCTTTTGTACTCGGATTGCGAAACCTAGCTCTGATACCAACTTTGTAACGACCCGAGATTATGATTCCCGAGTTACGTTTTGAGGGATGAAACCCCTCGTTGGATCTTGCTCACCAAGTACGGGTTGAAAGTTTGAAATTCGAAAGTTCAGTTATGAAAGTGGGATTTCATACCAAAAGTTCTCGTTGGAGACCCGGTGTTAACACACTTGTACCTGTCCTAAATACTAAGCGGGGAAAACATTTCCACGTAAACCAACAATCTCGTAAATACAAGGTGCCACGGCGGAGCCGGGTCAAAACATGTTTATTATATGGTCGAGTGACAAGTCATTTCCAATTATTCCTCATGAACATCCCACGCCAAACAGCACACAACACTAGGTAAGATCATGCATATATATACCTAAAAAAATAAAGCCAACATAGGATCAAATAGAAGCCCGCATATTATATTTTGAAACATCATCAATAACATAGTATTTTATATTCCATTTATTTAATATATTTTATATAAAAAATATATGTCTTAGAAATCCTTTTCCATTTAAACTCATTTTAGTCATCATTTTAGGCCCAAGAGAAAAACCCAACCCAAATTTGGGTCCAGCCCAAGTTAAAACTACCCATCTGATTTTGTGTTTAAAACCAAACAAGACCCCCTTTTAAGTAAACCCTTGAACCCGGTTTTGTTTAAAAAAAACCCGAACTGAACCCATCTTTTAAATAAAAACCGGACCATATGAATACACTGTTCATCTTCCTCCTAACACACAACTGACACACACTGGAAAAGGAAGGGGAAGGGAGGGCCTCCCACCGGCGATGGCGGAGCTCCGACCACCCATTCCCGACACCACAGGCACATAATCGACAAGAAAGGAGGAGAAGGAAATTCTCACTGAGGGGGCTTCATCTCGCCGGAGGTGGAGCTCAAGGAGGTGGCGTCCAGGTGTGTTGAGGCCGGTTCTTTGAGCGGAAGTGCCTGGGAGAGGAGCGTAGTATTAAAGGAGGAAGCTTTATTGCGTTTGGAGGGGAAAGGAAGAGGAAGGAGTGTGAAATCGAGCCCTTACCTTTTGAAAACGGAAACAGGGGAAAGCGAAGTCGGGGGCTGCGCTCAGGCTCCAGAGGCTCTCCTAGCTGCTGCTCCGACTGCTGATGGCTCCGAGGTGGCATGAAGGGATGCTGCTGCTGGTGCCTCGAGGTGAAAGGAAGGAGAACGAGAGGGGTGGCCTGGGATTTTTCTCTCGGCAAGCAGAGGAGGGAGTGTGGAGGGTTGCAACTTCGGCGGTGGTCAACGACGGTGGCTGGGGAGGCTGGTAACAATATGGTGGTGAGGAGGTGGGATGGTGAGGTGGTGGTGCCCAAGCTGAGCAAAGGAGGATGAGTGGTTGGATGTGGAAGCTCTCGGCAAAAGAAAGGGTGAAGAAAGGATAAGGTTTGTGTTTGATTTTTTGGTGGGGACTTGTAAGAGTGAATAAGGTCTGATTTTGTGGTGAAAAGGGCTGTGGATTTACGGTTCCGATCACCTATAATCTACAAAGTAACCCTATGTGTTACATGATTTTTATTGGTTCTTTTATAATTAATTCATCTAATTAAAATTGTCATAATTATTAATGAAATCTTAATTAAAAATAAATCTTATTTTCCTAAATTAAAAAGATAAATCACACTTCATCCTCTTCCCAGTTTCCATGTCACACCAGATTTCTCGATCGGTGCCCTTTCAATTTGGATGACCGTAGCTCCTGTGTGTTGATTTTGGTCTATTTCTCCTTTCCTTCTACTGTCTCCTTCTTGCTGTTTATTCTTTCAAATTGAATCTTCTCCTTCATTATTCCCCTGATCTCCCGATTAATTCCGTATTTACTACCTCTATTTAGAAAGTGATCGAACCTAGTCAAGGTTGGGCTTCTTCTTCGCCGGTGCACCATCAGAATCAAAGAGGAGAAGTAAAAGGGTTTAGTTTTTACATCGGGCGGAAGGAATTGCAACCTTATTTAATTACTTCTTTTTAATAGGAGAATAAGATTTGTGTTTTAGTTAAGATTTCCACAATAATTTTAAAATTCTATTAATTTTAAATAGATAAATTAGTTATATAGATGGACCAATAAAAATCATGTAACATAGGGGGTTACATGGTGGGTTATAGGTGATCCGGACCGGTGGATTTGAGGCTCAATTCGGATGAATCAAAGGGGACAAGGGGCTTGTTTGTTTTCATTTTAAGGGGCACAAGGATGAGGGAGAGAAAAGGTGAAATGGGGGTGCTTACTCAAATTGGGTAAGAGGAAGATGAGGAGGAAATTTCATGCTTTGATTCAAATGCATCTCAAAAAAGGGGACCATGGGTTGATTTTTGGATAAGCATGGGAGGAAAATACAGGAACATGTGGTCCCGGAGTTGGAATTTGAATTTCCAACGATTGATTTTCGGAATCCCGCTCTCTCGGTCTATTCGATTTTTTTAAAACCAAAAGGATATCATTATCCGAATAAATGTTTCAAATCCCGAGATGAAAAGACGAAATCGATTAGCAAAAGTTCAAGATTGGGTCGGGATTTGCTTTAAGGGTTCGATTGATTTAAATTGATGACGAGTTTTCCTTGAAATATCCGATTTAAATCCATTTTTAAATTCTTTTATCCGAAAATCATTATTTGAAAAACCGAGCCTTTACACCACCCCACTAACTCCACCAAAACATTTTAAAATTTTAAAATGGTTTGCCTAAATTAACCAATGAAATTCAACCAATTCCATACTAACATATTATTTATTAATAAAAATAAAATGAATGGTAATCTTAATGAATTAAACTTTATGGTATCTCTTTTCAACAATTCATTTCCATGTTATCAAAATATAAATAAAAATTATTTTCCAAAATAGGAAAATTTGGTACTTTCAGTATTCAAAATCTTATGACAATAATAGAATTTTTTTTGAATATTTTTAATGCATTAGTCTATGATATTTATGCATATAATCCTATGATTTTCCTTCCTTCTTAGTTCTTATCTTTTTTTTAATCAAACCATTCAAATATATAGGTAAGAAGCATCTGCCATAATAAAGGCTTGGGTTGATACGGCTCCTCTTTCGTCCCGTAGCGATTGTCCTCAATTTGCAAATCGAGAAGAAACGGTTAGCGAATACATAATAGGAGGGAATTGGTGGGTTGAGAAACTGGAGGCTAACCTTCCAAAATCAATGGCTGTTGACATCCTCTCGATCCCACTTCCGACCAATAACTTCGAAGACAGACTATATTGGTGGCCTGACAAGAATGGTTGGTTCACAACATCGAGCGCCTATAATCTAATATCACAAAAAAGAATGGAGGGAGACGATGCAAGTGACTGGATTTGGAAGTTAGATACTCAACCGAAGGTTAAAAATTTCATGTGGAAACTCTGCCAGCTTGGCCTCCCTACAAAGGTCAGACTGGCGCTGCGGGGTATGTCGGTTCCAAATACCTGTGTGTTTTGTAATGACGCAGCTGAGGATGACACTCACTTGTTCATCGAGTGTCAAACACATACCCTTCAAAGGGTACTCACATTGACTGATCAACAAGACATTCAAGCATTAATCTACCAATCTCGAGATATCCGACCAATAATTAAGTTTATTGGTAACAGGCTGAATAGTGAAAATAAAAGCCTTCTGGCGACAAGATGGTGGACTACCTGGTTTTTCAGAAACCAGATTACCTTCTCAAACGCGACAATTCCGACCAGTTCAGAGTTTAATGTTACGGTCCAAACACTTATGGTTAATTGGTCTCGAGCATGTAAATTCAACAATGACATGGATGTCAGCTTCCAAAAACGTGGTCCGACAAGAGCAAAAAATAGAAAACATGGTAATAGAAAGACAAGTAAATGGAATAAACCACCAGTGGGTACCTTCAAATTAAATTTCGATGGTTCCACAATTTCTAATCAGGACAGTTCTTGCGGGTACATAATCAGAGACTGGGAAGGACACCCAATAGCTATGGGGTGTCAGAATGTGGGAAAACAAAATCCTATCAAAGCAGAAGCTCTCGCTTTAAAGCAAGCGGTGCAGAAAGTCAGGGAGCTACATATTTCCAATCTTCAGATTGAAGGGGACTCTCTAATAATAATAACACACCTACGGGATAATTTACGTTGCCCATGGGAGATCGAACTTATCATGTCCGATATTAAACTACTCCTTCAAGGAGTTGACAACCTTCATTTCTCTCATGTGCCCCGCGATGGCAATAAAGTGGCTGATAAGGTTGCACACCTTAGCCGCTTCGCCAAGGGGCAAGAGGTTTTCAATGATCCCGGTCTTCATGACCTCATCCGAAAGGATGCCATCGGGTAGGCTCGTCCCATCCGAAATTTTACCTAATCAAAAAAAAAAAAAAAATAAAGGCTTGTATATGATACGACAATAGTTTTTATCTTCTAATCATATAATTATAGGCACACATAAAAACAATCAATTGTCATCTTTTTTTTAGTATTAATTATTGAGCAATTATTTGAGTAATAAAGAATTATAAATAAAACTTCTAACAAACCATTATTATTTTTTATTATTATTCCATTATTTTTATACATTATTTAATTCTTTTGTGCATTTTGTACATAACACTTCTACTTGACTTTCAAATTAATTACATTAGAACGTAAGTTCAAAATTTTAAACAAATATTCGTGTCTTAGACACGAGACTCATACTAGTTTTTACTCCAACACACGAACTAGTGGACACCCAATCTTCGATGTTACACTCTCGGTGGCTTCGTCGATTATCGACGTATTACTTCATTCTATTCTAGGCTTGCAGCAAATGAAACTTCATCATATTTATCACCTCCTCACGTTTTTGTAGGATGCGATCAACGAACGTCGAGGTGCTCTCGCCGGGAAGGTATGGAAGATGAATCAGAGTTGACTGACGATACACAATCTCGAAAGGGGTGGAATTGATTGTTGTATAGTACAAGGTATTTTACCAACATTTGTCTAAGGGGGGCCACTTAGACCAACTGTATGAAGCATTGACAATCATACAACGAAGGTATGTCTCGAGAGTCTTGTTAGTAACTTTGGTCTGCCCATCTGACTGAGGGTGATAGGCAGTTGAATAGTTCAAATCAGTCCTCTGCACTCGAAACAACTCCTTTTATACTTTACTCAAGAAGACTGAACCGCGGTCGCTAATGATATTGTGAGGGACACCGTGTACCTTGAGTACATTGTCCAAATACACTTGGGCAATATCAAGAGCGGTGTAAGGATGGGATAGAGCGAGGAAGTGGGCATACTTACTTAGTCGATCCAACAAAACCAAGATCGTATTTTTGCCAAAAGAAGGGGCCGTTCCTTCTATAAAATTCATGCTTACTTCAAGCCACACCCCTTGTGGAATAGCTGTAGGTTGTAGGAGACCAGGGCTCACAGCTTCATTATATTTATTCCATTGACAAACTGAGCAATTGCAGACATATTGTTGGACCTCCTTCATCATTCCTTTCTAGAAAAATAAAGAACGAACCCGTTGCATAGTCATGTCTCGTCCTGAATGACCCCCAACAAGAGAATCGTGAAGCCACTTTAATTAAAATATGGGACTTCACCTCATGGTCATCCCCGACGACTTTCCCTTCCTTCGTAATTCACATTGAGGATGGGACTGTTTATAAACTTGGAGCTCGGAGATCAATCGCTTCAATGTGGGATCTCATTCTCATAGACTCTTGATGGAGTCATAGGTCTGAGTGATTTGGCGGTTCTAGAAAATCAGGGTTGATTTTGTTGATTTGCAATTTGGGTTTATTTTGTTTAGGGCAATCGGGAGGGGACCGTAGGCTCAGGGAATGTAGAGACGACAAAGTAATTTCGAAGAGTGAACACACGCAGTAATTCCAAAGCGGCCACCACTTTGGTGTTTTAAGCTTGCTTCCCCTCTTTTCTTTGTTTTCATTGAGTCAAGCTGTCAATGGACAGTAGGCATAGGCTGACTTCGATTTGGGTGAATTTGGGATCCAAAAATTTGACCAAAGCTGTTGATTTATAATTTGGGGTTACTTTGTTTAATTCTTGTTTTCTCAACTTCAGTTGTGCAATCTGTGTTGTTGTGCTTGTTTTAAATTTTTGATGAAAATTCTGGAGTTTTTGATTTAGCAAACTTGAATTGCCTTGGAACAATTAGTACCATCTTCCAGCGGTTCTTTGACTGAGTTTAGTCTTCTTTAGGTGTAATTTTGTGCCTTTAACTTTGATGGAAAGCAGTATGTTCAAGAAGGGCCGATTTGCTTAGTGTAATAAGACATTAGTTTATTTAGTTCATTAGGGATGAAAACCAATTCCAACTTGATGAATTTCTCTTGTGTGCAATTGGACTGCTTTGATTTAGAAAATATGTCCGACTGTAGTGAAATAGTTTCCTTTGTTTGTTTGAAACTTGTTGCAATTTGTACATTTTAACTAGTTGACCAATTTTAAGAAAATCTAGCAACAGTTCCACTGTCTTTTAGGGTGATTTAACAATTTTGAAACCCATGCCACAAGCGAAAGCTCACAAGGTTTGCAAGGGCAGGGTTTCGACAATCAATTTTGATGATTCTAAAACCCAGGCCACAAGCGAAAGCTCACAAGGTTTGCAAGAGCGGGGTTTTGAGAGTCGATAGGAGGCGAGGTTTCGAGTGTCGATAGGAACCCCACGCAAAGAGGGAGGCCACCTTGTTGACTTGACTTTCTCTTCTTTCATTCTAGCGTTTGTGTACTCCTGTGTGGCTGTTTTCCTTTTTTTTTTTCCCTGTGGCTGCTGCTGCTTTTTTTTTTACTTTAAGTCGACTGTGGTTTTTTTTACCTAGCCTTGGCCATCTTTTAAAAGGGAAAGGAAGAAGCTTAGGATAGTTCATGTTTCCTTTTTAAGATATATTTTTATCCTTCAAGATAACACATATATCTTATTGTTTATCTTCTATCCTTTATTTTATTTAACTATTGATTTTTTATAGATATGGATAGCCTTTTCGTATAGCTATTTATGTATCTATTTTGTTAATTTTCTTTCCTTTATTTGATTCTGGCTTTCATAAAATTCAGCAGCCATATATTTGGGTCGGGCCCCCCTTTTATGGGTTGTCTTAGACTTGCCCTCCATTTTTTTTTAAAAAAAACAACCTTCTATAGTCTTTGTGTGGATTTTTTTCTTTTAAACCCACTAATTCAACCTTAGTTGTACTTTTGCAGATTGAACGAACGACTTGAGCTAGCATTGGATTTCGAGAAACTCGCCACCCAAGTGACAGGCTTTGCACTCTTAGCAGCTTAACATTTTTTTAATTGTACGCTTGACTATATTGTACTAAATTTGTATACGTTGGTGTACGAGCTTGTAGTACACTAAAATGATGTATTTGATATGTAACACATTTCAAGCACCTTTCACTTGTTTGCAATTATTGTTTAACCAATTGGTACTTGTGTTTAATATATAAAGTATCACATGAGAGCCTTCACGAAAATAACTTCATGAGCATATACGATAATTTTTAATTAAAAATGAAATTTTACTCCCAAACAATATGATATACACTTCCGCCACAAATCATCACATAACTTTCCATCAATCTCACTACAAAAAACACTACCTAAATACTACAAAAAAATATCATCTATAAACTCTCTTCATCTTCGAGTTCATCACTTGAGGATATAATGTTCTCACCTCTCGAAGTTGTAGACACCGAAGCAGAAGATAAGATATCCGAGATTATGGATTATTACATTATCCGGCTATCAAGACCGACGAGAGGAGCCAGCTCAAGACCCAGAGCGCGACGATCATACATAGAAAGAGATTGTGAGGGTGATCATGAACGTTTGTTGAATGACTACTTTGCCGACCTACAATGATACCCTCTTCCAGTGTCATTTTTTAATGAGGTTACATGTATTCCTTCGTATTACAAATTACTATGTAATGCGTTTGAGTACTTTTGCCAACATCGAGATGCGACTAGTAGGCTACGTCTATCACCTCTATAGAAATGCACTGGGGTGATGCGAATGCTTGTTTATGGAGAGGCGGCCGATGAAGTGGATGAGTATACGCATTGCTATCGCAATAATAAGAGAATGTATGTCCAATTTCGTTGATGGGGTCATATCATTATTTGGTGTCGAGTACTTACGGAAGCCCACCGCATTGGATATGCAATAAATGTCATACGTGGGTGAGCAACGTGGTTGGCCAGGAATGATCGAGAGTATTGATTGCATGCATCGGGAATGGAAATATTTTCCGGTCGCATGGCAAAGTCAATATGCTAGTGGTCACAAGAGGAAACCGACAATTGTCCTTGAAGCAGTTGCCTCTTACGATCTTTGGATATGTCATGCTTTTTTGGAACACCAAATACGTGTAACGATATCAATGTTCTAGCTCATTCTCCTATACTTAATGATGTTTTACATGGTAGAGCTCCAACGACAAATTTTGTTGTAAACAAACATGAGTACAACATGGCATACTACCTGGCGGATGAAATTTACCCTGAATGGCAACATTTATCCCAACAATCAAGCATCCTTTTGGTGCAAAGGATTTTGTAATGGCCCGGATATAAATACCCGGGTTACGTTTCGAAGGTCGAATACCTTCGTTCGGATGTTGCGATTCAGGTACGGGTCGAGGTTTCAAACCTTGAAGATCAGCATTCCAAAACGGGGATTTCGAACCCCAAGCAATCAAAGTCGTGGAAATTCGATTCAAATGAAAGTAAAGCAGAAGCAAGGTTTAGATACAAGGGCCACAGCAGAGCCGGGTCAAAACCAAAACAAAGTGGGTGATTACCATTTGTCAAGTTAGAATATATTAGCCGGATTCTTCGATTCGCCAAAAGATTTCCCCGTCACAGAAGCATGGAGCAACAAGAGCGGTACCTAACACTATCCACGAAGTCAGGCCTGGTGATCGCCTGCGGGTCCTCTGACCGCGCTGAGGCCACATAACATGCCTATGCCTAAATAAAAGATGACTAATGTGGTACAAGATTTAAATCACACTATCATGCCCCTAGTATATATATATATAATATGCAGAAAAGAACTGTAAAGGGCCCAAGACAATCCCAAGTGGCATATCCCTCTCCTACTTCTGCACCCCTTCCCGTTAGTGCAGAGACTGGCCAGTTCGGGCTATAGCATAGCACTCTCTTCGTGGTGGTGCAGTCACCACGGTATGATCATATCATATCATATCTCATCATCATATCATATCTCATCTTCATATCATAAATCATGCTCATGCCCGATGGTGCTGGGGCTAATCATATCATATCAAATCATCTCATCTCTTGCCCGATAGTGCTGGGCTATCATATCATGCTCATATCGACTCGATAGACTCAGGGCACCCGATGGGGCTGGGCTACCCTATGACCCTAGCAAAGACTCTAGGACTATCACATATAACGGCCGTTCTGTATTCAAACACACAAAGTAAACACATGCTCAGTTCAATGCAATACTAGCATGATACTACATGGCATGCTTTAATATGTGACAAAACTACACATTACATGACACATCAGGCAGGAGGTCCAGGTTACTGAGTAAGTCCCGTAGGATACTTACCTGAAGATGCAGAATAGCAAGAGAACAAGGCAGAAGCAGAATCCAAGTAATGAGTCACCAATAGCAAGCAATGTCCAACATATCACAATCACCTAATAACATACAAATGCATAAGTTTATCTAATTCACACAAGGCGCCCCTAACCGTCATACATACTTCTCATATCCCATTTCAGATTATTCCATCTTTTCTCATCATAATTCATCTATCATTTCTTGTTCATCTCATCTCATCATCTCATTTCCAAAACAATCTCTCAAAAACTCAACTTAGAAAATTCAAACAATGCTTTAAATCGCTTATCCAAATCCCGACATTAAACATTTAAACCTTCAAGTCAATTTCTCAAAATCATGTTATAAAATAATTCCGGCATTTATCTCCTTAAAATCCTCATCTTAAAATCATCTTACAAATCATTATAAAATAACACTTCTCAATATTACTTTAAAACTCCATTTCTAAACAACATCTAATGACCCACTCCAACTATTATTTAAATATAATAAATTACCAAAATCAATCCATAATAACCCATCTCAAATAATATTACTTTTTTAAAACAATTACATAATATAAAATAATAAAATCAGAATATAATACTAATAATATCAATAAATTAATCAATTAATAGATATTTGATAACAACACCATGATATAATATAAAATATAAGTAATACAACAACAATGACCAATTAAAGGAAAAAAAAACCCAAAGGAAAGGCCCTGCCCAGGAGAAATGGACCCGACCCATCGGCCCAAACCGGATCCAGAAGAGAGAAAGAAATAGGACCAAGGAAGAAGAGAAAGGGAACCCAATTGGCCCGGATCCATCACCCAAACCCAAATCCTCAGCCCAAAATAAAAGGCCCAAACCCTTTCTTTCCCAGCTTGAATCCGAAATAAAAAAAAAAGGAGTGGGCCCCATGCCATGTGGCTGCCTAGGTGGAGGCAACGGGACCCACAACCTTCTTCCTCCCCCCCCCCCCCCCCATTTTGTCGCCCGAACAAGCACAATAGAGGAGCTCGCCTGAGCTCGTCCGAAGGGAGAAGAGAAGGCCAGCCCGGACTCCGACTCGACTCCGACCACCCGACACACACCCACATACGGACACAGGAAGAGAGGGAGGGAGAGAAGCTCACCTAGGGGCTTCGTTTTGTTGGAACCGGAGCTCGGGGAGGTGGTGTTTGGGCTCACCGGAGATGGGTCGACACTCGAATCGGCCTAGGAGGGGAGTCATGGGGTTAAAGGTGAATCTTTTAAACCCTTTTAGGAAGAAAGCGGAGGAAGAACTCACCGGGAAGTGTGGATAAGAAAACAGGGGGGTGCGGGAAGAAGGGCTCGGTGGTGGCGTCTCCGACGTGTTTCTGGGTGGCTCAGGCTTGGCTGGGGGTCGGAGAAGGAGACCCATGGTGCTGTGGCAGCTCGTCGAGGAAGAGGAGGAAGGAGTTGTGGTGGGAGCTCGGCTTCACCTTCGAATACGGAAATGGAGGAGCTCGGAGCTTTCTCGGCTTCAATGGCGGAGTGGAGGAAGATGAGGGTGGTTCGGCAGCTAGATGGAGAGGAAGAAGAGCTGGTGACGGTGGCTCGCTGGTAGCAAAAGGGAGGGCCTTGGAGCTCAAAGCTCTCGGTAGAACAGGGGTGAATGGAAGGAGAAGAGAGGCTTAGGGAGGATAAGGATGGGTTGGGGGTTTGGATAAGAAACATGAGGAGGAGGAGAGACTCCAGAGGGCAAGCTAGGGGGGACCAAGTCATACACAGACAACCGAGTTAGGGAGGAAGAGAGAGAGGAAGAGAGAGAGAGAGAGAGAGAGAGAGAAAGAATAAAGAAAAGGGAAAGTAAAATAGGATTTACCACAATACCAATTCAAATTTAGCGGAAAAGACTCAAAACCCACTCGCCCGATCGAATCCCGACTAAATCAAATTTAATTAAAAATAATAATTTACTAATTACAAGATAACGGAATTAAATTAATTTTATCAAAACTCGGAGCTCGAAGGTGGAATTAAATCCATTAAAATCTAAATTCTCCAAACGATGCCGGAATGTTTTTAAAATCAACTTACACTCGAGGACGGGTTTTCTCACATTTCTACCGATTGAATAAAATAATAATTTATTTACTCAAATATAATAATATAATAATATAAAATACATTCAGTCTTTACATTTATCCACCTCTAAAAACAAGTCTCGTCCCCGAGACTAAAATCATTTTAAAGCAATGGGAAGGAGTTTGAAACCGGTGAGTCCGAGGACCATGTCCAAGGATCTTGCAATCATCTCGGTTGCGTCTTCCGGGATTCTCACAACATCTTGGTCACGGTCGTGACATCTCCAATTGGTCTGGTCAAGTGTGTAATAAGCGCCCCTATCACATCCTCGCTTCGACCTTTCGAAAGTATCACAACTCTAAAAGCATTATAGAGTCCGACTAGGTCTTAGCAAGCAATCTATAAGCGCCCCTATCATTGCTTGTATCCACTTCGTGAGACGTCATAATGTAAATCCCGTTCGTACAACCTCAAAGCGTTTTGTAAATGGAAAGATTGTCATCTAAATCATTGAAACTCTTGACTTTTTTAAAACCCCAAGTTGGCCATTTTTAAAACCTCTCAAAATCTTCAAATTCAATTTTTAATCAAGCAACTTTACACCAAAACAAGTCAAATCCTTTCAAATCAAGATTTTGTCAACATCATCCGAAAACCAAATCAGCTTCACACATACCAATCAATCAAATTCAGAGGGTAGGAGGTGGAGTCATCCACCTCTAAGGGCTAATCCCATATTCTCTTCCTAGGTTCCAAAATCATTCCTTCATCATTCACAACTCAACATGAACAAAAGTAAATCAACTCATCAACTCTCATATGGCAATCATTCCTTCATCATCAACCACCTCTCATATGGCAATCCTCACCATCAATCATGATAATCTCTACCAATCACCATCGTAACCTCATAACATGTTTACCCATAACATAAAGCATACCATTCTTTCAAACACATCAAAAGCAACAGCAAAATCTCAACGTCATATCACGAGTCATAAAGTGTATCTATATCATACCGAATGCATCACAAGTGTATCATTGAATTCTCATAAATCATGCCAGCATACATGTCAAGAGACCAAAGAGGTTAGGTGTCATGGAGTCAGTACACTACTACAAGTCAAATCTCACGATCGCATCTCAACATCGCACACTTAGTAGAACTAGTCATAACAAGGGATCTCATTTAAAGCATAAATTCACATAGTCATCCTATCCAATTTCTATCCAGCATTATCATAACATATTATCACATCAATCCAACAAAATCATGCTATTAAGATTCAACCAAAAAGGGGAGATCGAACATTATATCAACATCAAAATGTCAGCATGCTTTCCAGACATCATCTTAGCTCATCATAATGCCACATAACGATTAATAGCAGTCATGCCCCATCATCTCATCTATACACATAAGTCATATCTATGCTCCAAGTCATATTCATCACTTACCTATTCATAATCAAGCTTATCAACCATATAGGATAACATCATGCTTTCACAAAACAACGTATCATCATCTCATGATTCATTCAACACATTATAACATGCTTTTAGAACAACATAGTAGGATAGCAATGGATCATTATATCATGTTCATAGTTGTCACTACCAAATTTTAGCTCAATATTGCATATCAACATGTAATATCATGCCATACAGGTTTATCATGGTTGCTATCTAGCATCATGCCAATACATATTAATAAATCACATAATCAAGAAGACCCTCACATCATACCAATCACTCAATTTCCTTAACCGCTCTCTAACCATTCTACCAAGGGACCTCGCTCACATGTTTCAAGAAGAAGCAATCATTAACATTATTACACAGAAGGACTACATCATATCAATCAGCATTTATCAATAGCATCATTAGCTCATCATTAAGCATTGCAACCGTGTTTAAAGTCTCAATTTACTGTCATGCTCAATAAGTATTGCAAATCATCATATATGAACCTAATCAAGTCAAGCTAGCACATCTCATCATAACCACATCTAATAAACAGTTCAGGTTCTCAGCATTTGCAATTCACATTATAGGCAAGGAATTTAGATCATGCTTGGCATCTCAGAGTAGCATCACATTAAGTCATCAAGGCACATTAGGATTGTAAGGCATCGAATCATATCATCATAGTCAACAGACAATCAAGCAACAGTCATCACATCAGCAAGCAGCTTTCAATATCAAGTCAGTGCAATATCATCATTAACAAGATCAGAAAGGGTTAGCAATTCGAATAGAGGACGCTCCCACCTGCAAGTCATATCGTACTCAACAATTGTAATCCTCGAAGCAAGCTTGTTCCGTCGACATTATCGATCCTGAGGCCCGTGGGTTATGGGTCCACGCTTCTGCTGCGCTGCTCTATCGCTATTCGACTTCCCGATCCCTTTTTCCATGTGGTCGCTCATCCAAGGTAATGCGTAGGAGTTTAAGTTAGCGGAGATAGGGGAGTGAAAAGAGCGGACAACCCAACGTTTTCTCTCAGAGACCAAATGGACCAAAGCTAAAGACGACACGACTAGAGACAAGACTCTGACCCGGGAATAGTAACGATGCCTTTATGGAGTCCATTAAGTTACAACTTGTGACAAACAAGCATGAATTCATTATGGAGCATATCAATCACATCAATCCACACTAACATGTACCTACCTCGGGGGCAACATTCGTATTCATATCAAAGACACAATCAAGTCCTACGCTGATGTATGTGGAACAAGCTAACATTCTAGTATTCCATGGAAGCAGATATGCCTAGTAACTTCAAGCAAGAGAGGCGGAACCAACAATGATCATATATAATTCGAAGTCATGCGGAATTTAGTGAAGATAACGAGCATCATGCATGTGAACAATGTAAAAGCATGGTATACACATCAACAAATGAGTCCAAATATATCATGGCGAGGTAGGTCGTAATAAACAGGTGAAGCGTCATACGAGATCATATAAGGGCAAGATAGTAACTATCTCATCTAACACAATGATCATGTAATAGGTCAAGCATGGCACGTAATCATATGACGAGATACATTTAAAGAGCATGGGTCCTACATGATACTAGCGATACATAATGTGATACAAGCATAGTCCAGAGTCATTTAGAGAGGTTTCACATAATATTCACGAAACATGAGGCATCATCAAAAGTAACAAGATGGACATCACGGGTGCTAGATTATAATCATGTTAGGAATAAATCATCAGGGGGCACAGAAAATGGTACAATAATTGTCACATTATAGAACAAGCATGACATGTAATCATTCAGCAGGTCATATTGGAAGTCATAAGCTCCACATGATACTAATAGCACACATCGAACATGAGTACAACTAAAGTAATTCAACTAGGTTCATTCCGATATTCATGCGTCATGTATTTGCAAAATCAGGATATAGAGTGATGTGTGATCAAGCGAGGTGTCAAATCATACATTCATGGAAGCACGAGAGGATATCATAGAGTAATAGACATTTTAACCATGTAAGCATGTTGGGTTTAACTATCACGGAAAGCTAGTCAATCATCGAATTCAACACTAAGCTAATCAGAACGAGTGAAACATGTTAAGAGAATAGAAAGAGGAAAGAACCACACTATCAGGTACCTAGCTCGAGAGAGAGAATCAACAATAAAGTAGGCAAAGCATAAATGTGCGTAAGTCATAACCAAGGATCCTACACATTACTAATGGCTCAATATAACATGTGGTACATACATGCACTTGATCGATTACTCGGCACTAAGCAAAACTTCAATTCAATCACATTCTAATAATACAGAAACAGGAGAGGAAGTGTAGCGAGGTATAGTGCAAGTCTAAGTAATGGCAACACGACCAGAATATGGGGACATGAGTTCAAGTTAATGTATGCTGGGATAAAACATGTATTTGTCAAGACTCACTTACACTAACATATTCTCACCTTAGCACATTTAACACATAACAATACTCATTTGCAAAAGCATCAACAATAGTTAATCTGAGGAATACAAAATAGGTGGGCATGCTATAGATTCTTGTCACAAGATGAATGATAAGCATCGAAGCATCATCGGCTAGCATGTTAAAGAGCACATCTTATAAGGCATTCATATAAAGAAGAGTCGATCACACTATCATGGACCTAATTCAGAAAAAGTAGCAATCATATAGACTCATACCATGTGGTTCATGTTTCTAATCAATCATACGATCAATAGGCCAGGTGGACATGTGATGACAACATATAATCATGAGAGAAAGAAAGGCATAACACGAGACCTAAGCAATGGGGCAAGCATGGGTACAGAATGTCATACAACTACGAATTCATATTACAGATCATCATCATAACGTGTACTGAGGATAACGTAGCATATAAGGCATGTTGCCATTAAATTATAACATGTATCCATCAAGTAAGGGACTCACTCTATCATGATACTAGAATCGAACAATCACACTATCATGACCTATTCACAGGGAGGTCATCAGTTAGACAACATCCTAGGGTGTGACATATACATTCGTGCCCTAGTATGACAATGCAATATACTAAGTAGATCATGTCGGGATGATATGGATATGATAAATGTAGCTCAAAACTATACAATAGTCATTATGATTAAGGCACATAAGCACAACTTCACACTAAGGATCAATTGTAGGTCAAAGAGTAGTACCACATAGTATCACGCAATAATGGACAGAGCAATCAAGATAACCCGATAGAGATCCATAAGAGCAACATTGAATCTTCCCAACTGACTCATTACCCATCTTTCCCGTGGGACTCGGATACGAATTTTCCGTGACAAGAGGACACTGATGGATCGTCATAAGAATTGATAATGACAGCCTCATAAACATCTCACTCTGTAGCTCGGAATTTCATCAAGGACTGTCTTCCAATACTCTCTCGGACAACCTCTATATTCGATCATGATTCCCGACACCATGTGTTTACCAACCCAATTCCCGTGGAAGACCGATATTCGAAGGGAGGACTCGATTGAATTGTCAAAAGGGTTCATAAGGAAAGGGACGGTTCCACAAAAGCTGAGCTTAACCATATAAGAAGAAGGGTACTCCCACTATCCCGTTCGCACAGATCATCCAATATTCATTCAATAATTAGGTCATACCAATCAAATCTTTAACATATCAAGCACTCAACATAGAATCGGTTAATGGCAATTATAACGACCTCCTTGGAGTCTTCCCGACCCATCTGTAAAGAACAAGCTAGTATTTCGCCTACCCATTTCCGACTACATCCAAAAGGGATGGTCTAACGCCGTTTCTACCCACTCGATCCCTTATTAGTTGGTTCTCCTCTTTTATCATAAGCCAAGTTCATATTTAGTCCAATTGAGTTAGACATATTAAGTTCATTTTGCCCCTTTAAAACACTTTCAAATCTTCGAAATCCGTGGGCGGTTTTCCAAAACATACACCCGACCCTTGCGTACCCGAATTACACAACCTGGCTCTGATACCAACTTTGTAACGGCCCGGATATAAATACCCGGGTTATGTTTCAAAGGTCGGATACCTTCGTTCGGATGTTGCAATTTAGGTACGGGTCGAGGTTTCAAACCTTGAAGATCAGCATTCCAAAACGGGGATTTCGAACCCCAAGCAATCAAAGTCCTGGAAATTCAATTCAAATGAAAGTAAAGCAGAAGCAAGGTTTAGATACAAGGGCCACGGCAGAGCCGGGTCAAAACCAAAACAAAGTGGGTGATTGCCATTTGTCAAGTTAGAATATATTAGCCGGATTCTTCGATTCGCCAAAAGATTTCCCCGTCACAGAAGCATGGAGCAACAAGAGCGGTACCTAACACTATCCACGAAGTCAGGCCTGGTGATCGCCTGCGGGTCCTTTGACCGCGCTGAGGCCACATAACATGCCTATACCTAAATAAAGGATGACTAATGCGGTACAAGATTTAAATCACACTATCATGGCCCTATTATATATATAATATGCAGAAAAGAACTGTAAAGAGCCCAAGACAATGCCAAGTGGCATATCCCTCTCCTACCTCTACACCCCTTCCCGTTAGTGCAGAGACTGGCCAGTTCGGGCTATAGCATAGCACTCTCTTCGTGGTGGTGCACTCACCACGGTATCATCATATCATATCATATCTCATCATCATATCATATCTCATCATCATATCATAAATCATGCTCATGCCCGATGGTGCTGGGCTAATCATATCATATCAAATCATCTCATCTCTTGCCCGATAGTGCTGGGCTATCATATCATGCTCATATCGACTCGATAGACTCAGGGCACCCGATGGGGCTGGGCTACCCTATGACCCTAGCAAAGACTCTAGGACTATCACATATAACGGTCGTTCTGTATTCAAACACACAAAGTAAACACATGCTCAGTTCAATGCAATCCTAGCATGATACTACGTGGCATGCTTTAATATGCGACAAAACTACACATTACATGACACATCAGGCAGGAGGTCCAGGTTACTGAGTAAGTCCCGTAGGATACTTACCTGAAGATGCAGAATAGCAAGAGAACAAGGCAGAAGCAGAATCCAAGTAATGAGTCACCAATAGCAAGCAATGTCCAACATATCACAATCACCTAATAACATACAAATGCATAAGTTTATCTAATTCACACAAGGCGCCCCTAACCGTCATACATACTTCTCATATCCCATTTCAGATTATTCCATCTTTTCTCATCATAATTCATCTATCATTTCTTGTTCATCTCATCTCATCATCTCATTTCCAAAACAATCTCTCAAAAACTCAACTTAGAAAATTCAAACAATGCTTTAAATCGCTTATCCAAATCCCGACATTAAACATTTAAACCTTAAAGTCAATTTCTCAAAATCATGTTATAAAATAATTCCGGCATTTATCTCCTTAAAATCCTCATCTTAAAATCATCTTACAAATTATTATAAAATAACACTTCTCAATATTACTTTAAAACTCCATTTCTAAACAACATCTAATGACCCACTCCAACTATTATTTAAATATAATAAATTACCAAAATCAATCCATAATAACCCATCTCAAATAATATATCTTTTTTAAAACAATTACATAATATAAAATAATAAAATCAGAATATAATACTAATAATATCAATAAATTAATCAATTAATAGATATATGATAACAACACCATGATATAATATAAATATAAGTAATACAACAACAATGACCAATTAAAAGAAAAAAACAACCCAAAGGAAAGGCCCTGCCCAGGAGAAATGGACCCGACCCATCGGCCCAAACCGGATCCAGAAGAGAGAAAGAAACAGGACCAAGGAAGAAGAGAAAGGGAACCCAATTGACCCGGATCCATCACCCAAACCCAAATCCTCAACCCAAAATAAAAGGCCCAAACCCTTTCTTTCCCAGCTTGAATCCGAAATAAAAAAAAGGAGTGGGCCCCATGCCATGTGGCTGCCTAGGTGGAGGCAACGAGACCCACAACCTTCTTCCTCCCCCCCCCCCCCCATTTTGTCGCCCGAACAAGCACAGTAGAGGAGCTCGCCTGAGCTCGTCCGAAGGGAGAAGAGAAGGCCAGCTCGGACTCCGACTCGACTCCGACCACTCGACACACACCCACATACGGACACAGGAAGAGAGGGAGGGAGAGAAGCTCACCTAGGGGCTTCGTTTTGCCGGAACCGGAGCTCGGGGAGGTGGTGTTTGGGCTCACCGGTGATGGGTCGACACTCGAATCGGCCTAGGAGGGGAGCCATGGGGTTAAAGGTGAATCTTTTAAACCCTTTTAGGAAGAAAGCGGAGGAAGAACTCACCGGGAAGTGTGGATAAGAAAACAAGGGGGTGCGGGAAGAAGGGCTCAGCGGTGGCGTCTCCGACGTGTTTCTGGGCGGCTCAGGCTTGACTGGGCATCGGAGAAGGAGACCCATGGTGCTGTGGCAGCTCGTCGAGGAAGAGGAGGAAGGAGTTGTGGTGGGAGCTCGGCTTCACCTTCGAATACGGAAATGGAGGAGCTCGGAGCTTTCTCGGCTTCAATGGTGGAGTGGAGGAAGACGAGGGTGGTTCGACAGCTAGATGGAGAGGAAGAAGAGCTGGTGACGGTGGCTCGCTGGTGGCAAAAGGGAGGGCCTTGGAGCTCAAAGCTCTCGGTAGAACAGGGGTGAATGGAGGGAGAAGAGAGGCTTAGGGAGGATAAGGATGGGTTGGGGGTTTGGATAAGAAACATGAGGAGGAGGAGAGACTGCAGAGGGCAGCAAGGGGGGACTAAGTTTTAGAAATGGTGGAAATGGGTGCATAGAAGGCAAATATGCAAGCTAGGGGGGACCAATTCATACACAGACAACCGAGTTAGGGAGGAAGAGAGAGAGGAAGAGAGAGAGAGAAAGAATAAAGAAAAGGGAAAGTAAAATAGGATTTACCACAATACCAATTCAAATTTAGCGGAAAAGACTCAAAACCCACTCGCCCGATCGAATCCCGACTAAATCAAATTTAATTAAAAAAAATAATTTACTAATTACAAGATAACGGAATTAAATTAATTTTATCAAAACTCGGAGCTCGAAGGCGGAATTAAATCCGTTAAAATCTAAATTCTCCAAATGATACAGGAATGTTTTTAAAATCAACTTACGCTCGAGGACGGGTTTTCTCACATTTCTACCGATTGAATAAAATAATAATTTATTTACTCAAATATAATAATATAATAATATAAAATACATTCAGTCTTTACAGATTTGTTGTTTGCCCAACTCCAATAGTCGACTCGTAAAGATGTCAAACGAGCATTTGGAGTTCTATAAGATCGTTTTGCTATCATTTATCGTCCAGCACAATCATGGGATATTACATTGATTGGGAAAATAATGAAGGCATGCATCATTCTCCATAATATGATTGTTGAAGATGAACGTGACAACTATCAACTGCAATTTAACACAACATAATTTGATCAAGTAGTAGATTATGGGATCATCACGGTGGAATTACCAACTGCGATGAGCAACTTCATTCAAAACTGAGCTCATGTTCGAGATAGTGGCTCACACCATCAACTCAAGACAGACTTGGTTGAGCATATTTGTTAGAAATTTAGATCATAAGGAGATGGGAATTAAGGGGAAGTGTTCAAGCTATCCGTTTCAATAATTGTATTTTCGGTTTCATTTGCTTCTATCATTATATGGTAACATTTGTGTAATTGCATTTTCCATTTCATTCTTATTATTATTGTATCGTGTAACGTTTGTTTCAAGTTCAATGCTATGTTTTGATTATTTTTTCTCCATTTCACAATTAAATAATAATAATAATAAAATAATAAAGAATAATAACAACAACAACAATAACAACAACAATAGTAATATTAATATTAATAATATTTGAGTAATTGAAAAAGATAAATAGTAAAAATTAACTTAAGGGTCTGAGAGTCGGACTCACAAACGAGGATAAAAATAACAAAAAGATGGAATGAAGCTTTTAAGTTGATGTGGTAGAGGAAAAGTAAGTAGGGGCTCGGGTGCGGACTCACGGATGAGATGCTCTTAGTAATTAGTTGAGCTAAATTTCAATTAGATACAATACAAGTGGGCAAATCTATTATGCTAATCGATCTGTGCTCACACTATTAGGCCAGTCCTATAAAGGACTTTGTATATATGCTTTGTACAGATTAGATTGAATGAATGAGTTTTACAATTTCCGAAGCTCATCTTCTACTTTGTCTCTTTCCTTCGTCATTTCTCTAGCTATTTTCTTAAATTCATTCAATCAAATCACAAATTCATAAAACAAAAATTTAACACGAGTGTCGAACTTGAACCGACCCTCCCCACTTAGAGGAGTGCTAGATGTGTATGCCTGTACAAATCTATTTCTACTCTAGACATTAGGAATCCTATCGATCTCCTAGTATTGTATATCGTACATGCATATACAACATGGTACATACTACACATCATATATATCTCAATCTATAGGCATTAGCATCCTTACAATGGATGACTTGGGGGTTCCAACATGCTCGATCTCCTTTAATCAGATTGATCTCAACCTTCAATTCGTGTACTATCAATACATCATTATTATCCTGATGATCGTATATCAATGAGGAGATGAAGCACTTGGCGGTGAGAAGAAAGAACCACCCGAGTAGAGCATCTGGTAGACAGGCCTGATCCGAATAGTGAGGAGTATGCTTAACAAAGTTCCCAACCCATAAACAGCAGACAAAATCAAGAAAGTTACGCCGAAGCAAGAGGCACCTAAGCATGCAGACCCTCCTTGTTTGGCGGCTTCTATGTCGTAAACATGACCAGCAAGCCAACCTGAGAAGAGAAGAGCTCCTAAAGGGTTTCCGATGAGCATGAAGTTGTACAAAATGCCAAAGTTCTTCAGGCCGAATAGCTCAGAGACTGTGGGAATCATCACTGCATACTGAACCCCAAAGCATGTTCCAATACACAATGTTGCAGGAAATAGTGTGCCAGAGATAGGTGATGCGTACACAAGGAAAGTTATTAGCATAAGGAGTTGAGTCACCGTCATCCAAATTGTTCGAGGTAGTGTCTTTGTTCTGAAACAAGGACATGTAATAGTACAATAGAGCCATTTTTATTTGAAAAAAATACTATCCATTATTTTTTCCTTTGGATCAATAACTAATATCAAAACTCAAAATTCATGATTATGTACCTCACAAAGTATTCAGATAGAGCACCACCGCTCAATCGGCCAAAAAAATTTCCAAAGGAGAAAAGGGACAACAATATGGTGGTATCTTCGACACCCTTTGCATAGCCTATCTGGGCTAAGTTATTGACGACAGTCACACCAGTACCGACCCCAACAAAATACACTATCCAAAGAAGCCAAAAGTCGGCTTTTATAAGTGCCTCTTGGAACTCGAAGTCGTCCCCTCTCCTTAGTCTCCTTCTCTTCTTCACGGCCCCCTTTCCAAGAGCCAGGAGTTCTTTCATGTTAGAAGAAGCATTCGCCTCTTTCCCATTTCCAAGATAATTTTCCGATGATGATAGTTTTAGTAGGGGTTGTGCAACATCTAATTTATCCTGCCACTGATCTGAAGAACCGATAGGTTCGTGATGAGGATATTTCCAAGTAGAAGGGAACAAGGTCATCTGTATCGGGATTGCAAGGGGAGAAAGCATGAGCAACACCATTATAGCAGTAAATGTGTAACGAAGCGACTGACTTAGAGAAAACAGATCATTTATCACTGTAGCTGTAAGAAGGTAAATGCCGAGGAAGATGCCCATCCCTTGAGTGAATAAGAAATGCCTATTCTCGGATGGGTCTTCCCCTAACGCTGGGATGCAAGGTTGGATAAAGTACATCATCATAAGGCATATAGCAGGGATCCCAACAGTGAGGAAGAGCAAGAGCTTGGGAGCTGATTCCTTTAGCACCAAACTAAAGATCTCGCTAAATATTTGTGCACTAACACCAGTATAACCCTTGAGAATGCCAGCAACTGTTCCCCTATTGCGTGGAAAGTTCCTCATGTTGGTAACGAGTATAGTTGTGCCCAATCATGCATTGCTATTAGCCGCAACAACAAGTGCAATCCACAACTGCCATACCATGAAAAATTGATCAGTTGAAATTTGTCTTTAACTTGGAAGATGAGGAATAACATGAGAAGATATCTTTGAACGTGTATATACATATACACATATTTATGCGTTTATTTACTAGGCAAAAATGTATATTAAATCGTTTGTACATGTGGTTGCATACTTACATTGCTTGATGCAACATGTTTTAGATTGAGGTACCCTTAAAACGTTTCAAACACAAGCAAGATGATGAATGTTAAACATAAGCTTCAAATACACATAATTAAAATCATTTCCATTGGATTGCAGTATCTTCTCTAGCTAGCAGATGGATCAATAATTTATATCTAGCTAAAAGTACGTTGTTTCTTCTTTCTCGGCCTATCCCTATTTCCCATAGTAATATACGATGTTTATCATTATAGAACATAACAATTATACATTATATATAATCATCTTATAGGATCAGACAATGTAAAATTAAAAGCGATGGAGTACAACATAGAAATTATAGAACTAGGACATTTGTAAAGCAACCATATTTTGTGGGCACGTTTCAGATTTTCAGAGTATGCAACCTTCTTTTTTAGGGAAAATAATCAATAAGAAAGGGGTTGAAGCAATTCAATGCAAGAAGCTAGGTGAATATCAAAAAAGTTTAAAAAAAAAAGAAGAGTGCGTTGAAGAAAATTAAGCATGGATGCATATTGGATCAAAATCGATCATAAACAATATGCAACAAAATGTGGACGAAAATCGATCCGGAAGAGGATGGAGAAGATGGGAATACAACAAAATATAGGGAAGACGTACTAGCCAATAAGGCAAATGGAGGAGAGTGCGGGTGATGGCGAGCCAGAGAACAGAATAGCCGAGAAAACAAGAGGCAACACCGCAGGAGAGAACCATCCAGGGAGGGAAATGGTTGCAAGCAATGCCGGGGAGAATGCCGAGGTTCTCTCCGATGTCATTGGCGACGCCGAGGACGGTTACCTGCTGCTGGCTGAAACCCATCACCGATTTGAGAGAGGAGGAGTAGAGGGGGAATGTGTAGGCGCTGCCTGCCCCCAACTGTATCCATACGGCTGCAGCTAGACCCACCCATGCCGACCTGCTACCTGCCTGCATTCCCATCCCCATCCCTTTCCATTGTGATTCAGATGCATAACATGGGTTGCTCATCCTAACCTAGCTTGAATCAAGTTTCTTTCATTGTCAATGTATATGCACAATTTCAGAATTTGGCATTATTGCAAATGACGATTAACAAGCGGATATGAAAAGAGAGGGGAGATGTACGTGTAAGTATTTTAATTTAATTACCGGCATTCCAATACAACGGTGTCATGTTTTTGGGAGAGAGATACATGGGTTGATCTATTTCTGGAGCCCTGATCTCACCTTTCTCCTACAAAATTTATATCTAGATTTTTTTTTAAAAAATAAATAATTTTGAAAGTGTTCCATATACAAGGAAGGATCATTCTAATGGCTTGAGTTGATACGAATCACTGCACTTCAAGAGGATTTATATGCAATTATAATTTTAGTGAATACATTTCCCTTTGTAATCCCATCAACAATAGAGTATGGAGGATTTTTCAAGTTAACTATAATGATATAAGAAAAAATTAGTATCATTTTCGCGCTATAACATATTAATTTATGTTCAAGACCAAAGTCTGGGATATATAACAATTGCAATGACATGAATTTCTTTATAGTTTCTTTTTTAGTGCATGATCAATCTGTACCATTAAAAAAAACTATAAAGAAATTCATGTAGGTGAAATTTCTTTTTAGTGCATTATCTATATGCATATATATAGAATAGAATATAAATATTAATAATATATATATACATATAGAAGATTTTTTGCAACATGTAGTGTTACAAATAAAGGTGTAGAATCTATAGATGATCCTTAATCATATAAGTTATCTGAAAATAAGAAAACAATGGCAAAAGGAAAACAAATGGAGAAAAAAAGATAATTGGTTGCAAAAGGCGCAAGAATAGAAAGTCATAGTGGTGGAGATGAGGATGTTCAGGTGGATGTGTGGGTTTAACTAGCGTGATAGAATTAGAAATGAGAGTATTTGAGAAAGGGTAGGTGTGACGAGTATTCAGGCTAAGTTGCGGAAATACAGACTTTGATGGTATGGACATGTACATGGGATAGTTCCAAGTGCGCCAGTGCGTAGATGTGAGAACTTATCTATTGGAAGTGTCTGTCAAGACAGAGGGCACCCAAAGAAGAGTTGGGATAAGGTCATTAGGCAAGAGACCCGGTCGTTTTGGGATTCATCGAGGAGATAACATGTGATAGGGTGTAGTGGATGAGTGCTATTCGAGTCAACGAACACTAGACGTGTGCATCGTTTCCTGCATCGTGCTTTCCTGCTAACACAACTTGCATACACGCACATTGTATTTTAGAATCTAGGGTGTGTGTTATCCTTTTATTTCTTTGTGTGTTGCTTGTTTGTGTGAGTCTTATCCATATTTGATGACTTGTTATGGGTCACTAGGAAACATCCTCTTGACCAAGTCGGGGAAATGATTCATACAATTTGTGTAAAGGCTCGGGTTTTCAAATTATGATTTCAGATAAAAAGAAAATTTTAAGGAAAACTCGTCTTCAAGTTAATAAATCAAACTCCAAACACTTAAAGCGAATTCTGGCCTAATCTTGAACTTTTGATAATCGATTCCGTCTTTTCATCTCGGGATTCGAAAAATTTCTTCGGATAACAATATTCTATTAATTTTAAAAATCTAATTGACCGAGAGAGCGGGATTCCGAAAACCAAACGTTGGAATTTTAAATTCTGACTTCGAGACCACAATTTCCGTCTTCTTTCACCCATTTTTATCCAAATCTCTATAATTGGTCCCAACTTTGACCAATTTCAACCTCCCAACCATCTCTTCCTAGTTTGGCAAACTCTATCCTCTCCTTCCCTCCCTCCCTCCCTCCCTTCTTTGATTCCCCCTTTCATGGCAAACAAACAACAACCTACTGCATTGACCAGCTGCAAACCTCACCTTCCCTCTTTAAAAAATCAGAACCCAACCCTTCTCATCACCTTTCATTTTCAAAAACCCAAAACCAAACACACCCTTTCTCTCCCCTTTGTTCTTGCCGAGAGTTTAAGCTCCCAAGGTAGCTCATGTTCAACCACCAACACCACCACTTGGAATCACCACCTCACCACCCCACAGCCACCGTCAGTCACCCTCAGCCACCACAGTCACCGTCACCACCACCACTGAAAACTGCAGCCTCCATCCATCTCCTTTGTTGTCGAGCCCAAATTCGATCGCCACCACTTCTCCCTTCCTCCTCCTTCTACGAGCCAGCAGCATCACGTCCATCCCACGCCACCTCAGAGCCACCAGCAGCAGCGCAGCCAGAAAGCCCCGACGACCGAGAACCTCGTCCTCCTTCTCGCTCTGTTTTCCGTTTTGCCTCGGTAAGGTTCGATCCCGCTCGTTTTTCCTTCTTTCAATTCTTATCAACCCAAATCTTCCTCCTTTAATCCCCCGCATCCCTTCCAGACATCTCGCTCGAAGACTCGGCCTCGACGCGCCCGAGCGCAGCCCCGAACTCCTTCTCCGGCGAAGTCAAAGATCCTTCATTGAGCACCTCCTTCAATCCATCTACTTTATAGTTTTAGGAGTCAATGCACATGCTTTCGTGTCTCAGGGAAGGGGTGAAAATGAGAGAGAGAGAGAGAGAGAGAGAGAGAGAGAGAGAGAGAGAGAGAGAGAGAGAGAGAGAGAGAGAGAGAGAGAGAGAGAGCCCCGAGAGCGAGCGTCGAACAGAGGAGCGGGAGGGGCTTTGATGAAGAAGATGAACAATAAGTTGGGGGTGGGTTCTATTTTCCTTCCTTGGTCTGGTTTTGTTTTAAGAAAATGGGTTCGGTTCTCCTTTTTCTATTGGTCCATTTCACCTTTTAATTAAAAAAAAACTGGTTTTGTTTTAAAGAAAAATAAGATTTACCTTGGGCTGGACTGGATTCGATTTTGGAATGGGTTTGGGCTTGGGGTGTTTTGGGCCTAACCTTGGTGTGAATTAAGTTTTAAGGCTCACTTATATCTATACATTATATAAGAGTTAAATAAATGGAAATTTTTTTCGATAAATGGATATATATATATATATATATATATATATATATATATATATATATATATATATATATATATATAATATTACTGATGAGATTTAAAATATAATTTGGATTTGAATTTGAAAAAGGTTTTAAAGGTTGGAAATGGATTTAATAAGATTAAAAAGAGGAATTCTATAACTATCATAACCTTGTCGGATTCGTTTCGATAAAATAATATAAATAAGATGATTTAAAAAGTAATGTTTTATAAATGGATTTTTGGGTCAAGTATGAATTGTGAGAGTTTTTTTAATAATGATTTGGTCTAACTTGAGATGTTGAAAGTGTTTTGGGAAATCTTGGGAAATGACTTGCTTTGCCAAACTTGATGAATAAAGTTGATAACTTTTGTGAGTATAAATTATGATATGTTGATATTGCTATGATATGATATGATATATAATATAGGACGAGATCTTGATCTGATAAGCATGTTATGATGATGTTATAATTGTTATTTATAAATTATGATGATGTGTTATATGTGAATTATGAATTGACTATGATGTGCTATAGGAATATAAGTATGTTAATATTATAATGATGGAATGTGATGAATGATTATAAAGCATGCAATGCTATATGACCTATGAGATGCTACTACATGTTGAACTTATATGATAATGATGCATGATTTCTATATGATTGATATATGGTATAATAACAAGTTGAGATGGTATCTGACGAGTTATGCTGATGATATGCGATGAGATATTGATGCGAGATGGTATACGATGAATGATAAGTTGAGTTGGAATTATGATGATGACATCTTCGATATGTGAACTATATGGAACTATGTGTACTTATGTGTTTGAATATAGACTTATATACTAATTGTGATTACTAGGTGATCTTAAACTGTCTTAGTACTATAATGTTGTTCTGCACCTCCTGCTTATATGTGCATGATGTACTAGGTGCTGCATATCATAATAGCATGTCATGTAGTATCATGCTAGGATTGCATTAACGAATGAACATTCTTATTTTGTGTGCATTTGTAAATAGAACGGTCCTTCTCTGTGAAGTAACTAGAGTCTTTGTTAGGGTCATAGGACGACCCAGTCCCATCGAGTCTCGTCCTGAGTCATTCGAGTCATATGGCATCACCTTTACATATATTGCGAGCATGAGTATTATGAGCATGATTACGAGAGTAGCTTGCGGGCTTTATTCATCTTTATGGTTACGAGTTGGGCTTGCGGGCCTGATTCGATTATAATCGAATGGAATGCATTCATGAGCTGACCAGTCTCCGCCCTATCGGGAAGGGGGGTGGAGGTAGGAGAGGGATATGCCACTTGGCATTATGTGTTAGGGCCCTATTTATTATTTCGCACATATATAAACTACGAGCATGTCTTGTTTGTTAATATCCATGTCCTGCATTAGAAGCATGTTATTAGGTATAACATGCATGTGTATTTATATGTGGGGATCAGCTATGTGGGCTTCGATCTGATCCCATACTCGCTTTATTTTTTTAGGTATATATATGCATGATACCTAGTGTTGTGTGCCATTTGGCGTGGGATGTTCACGACGAATAATTAGAAATGACTTTTCACTCGACCATATATAAGTGTAGTAGATTAACCACACAATTAAACATGTTTTTACCCGGCTCCACCGTGGCACCTTGTATGTACACGATTGTTGTTTTAAGCGGAGTTGTTTTCCCGACTTAGTACTTAGAACAGGTACAGGTGTGTTAACACCGGGTCTCCAACGGACCTCACAAAAACTTTGGGTATGAAATCCCCCTTTCAACACTAAACTTTCGAATTTCAAACATTCATTCCGTACTTGGTGCGCAAGATCCGAACGAAGGTATCCGACCTTCGAAACGTAACCCGGGTTAATAAACTCGAGTTGTTAAAATTCAACCCCTAGACCCTGCTTTGAGCGGGATTGTTGAGATTGTTGTTGTTGTGGTTGTTGTTGATTAGTTGAAAATGAGATGATAAAGGTAAAAGTGTCCTGTAGACAAAAACTTTTTTTCAAGAGTTTATATGTATATATATATATATATATTTTTTTAAAAAAAATTATATTAAAAAAATATTTATTTTCATTAGACTTGTAAAAAACCTGACTTGAACGCTTGAAAAAACCCAGAAATTTCACCCCTGAGAAAAAAATTGAACTTGTACCCAAATTGCTTCAAAATATCCAAACAACAAGAAGAAGAAACCACAACCAAAATCTTATAAGGAAACAAAATAATCTCGAGCTAAAATATAACAAATTACTATCTTACCATTTGCGATACTAGAGTCAAAGAGGGAAAAAATCATAAAAAAATATGGATACCAACTCCAAATTCTTTCATAATTTTTTTATTAGGAAAGAATTCGGGCGAGCGAGCTCTACCCGATGGCATCCTTACGGATGAGGTCAAGCAGACAAAGAATGTTGTGAACATCGACACCCCAGGCAGAGTGGCAAAGGTGTAGAACCTTATCAGCCACTCTGTTGCCTAACCGGGGAACATGACAGAAAGAAACTTCTTTCAAAGCCGATAGTAAGAGTTTAACATTCGATAAAATTAGTTCCATTTCCCAAGGACAGTTTGAATTTTGCTTTAGGTGGTTTATGATTATCATAGAGTCGCCTTCAGTGTGGAGTTTGTCCATACGGAGTGGTAGAGCGTGTTGAATTACCAGCTTAAGAGCTAGAGCTTCCGCTTTCAAAGGGCTCTGTTTGCCAAGTTTGTTGTAACAAATCTGTATCAGACGTCCTTCCCAGTCCTGGATATTTGCTCCTGCAGAGCAGTCATTATTAGCAATTGTGGATCCATCAAAATTTAGATTGAAAATACCTCTAGGTGGTTTGCACCATGCGATGTTATCCTTCCTTTTCTTCTTCTGCATGTAATTAGGGTTTCGTATGCCTAAGGGGATGTCCTCCTCCAAACTATACTCGAAGCGAGATATTTTACTCCAATTCTCCTTATGGGTTTTAATAATACATAATGAACTGTCTTTGTTAGGTATGGGGACCTGTCTAAATATATGTTGGTTTCGAATGTACCAAGCAGTCCACCACGAGAAGGCTAGCTCAACCTTAGCCGTCGTGGTAAGATTATTTCCTAGGAAGGTAATGATAGGTTTTATTTCTCGTAAATGATTTATCATATTGGATATTGTTGAGTTTATATGTGTGGGTAAACGAAAGAGATAGCGTATATATTGGCATTCTAGAAGTAGGTGAACATCATCTTCCACCTGCAATTGCACATTTTACAAATGGAAGGTACAAAAGTTCCTCGTTGGGCAAGCCTAGAGGCAGTGGGGAGTCCATTCTGACAAACTTTCCATAGAAAGTTTTTGATCTTAGAAGGAATATCTAAATTCCATATCCAGGCGTTATTATCTATGTTCATAGCAGATTGAGTTGTGATTAGCTTATAAGCACTCGAGGTGGTATACCATTCGGCCTCGTCAGGCCACCAATATAGGCGGTCCTCAAAAGGCAAGACAGGAAGCGGAATGTCCACAATTTCCTTGACTATTTCATTTGGTAATACATTGTTGAGTTTTTCTGTCCACCATCTACCACCTAGAATGTACTCACTGATGATTTCCTCTATGTTTCTTATTTGAGGGCACGTCCCTCGATTGCAGAGAGGAAGTTGTTATCCAATTATGAGTCCAAAATTTGATGGAGTTTCCATTTCCTACTAACCAAATTAGACCACTCTTAAATTTATTAGTGAGAGTTGTTTGCTTCGCCCATTTCCAAGAAGAATCACCACTTTTCTTATATTCCAGGATGTTAGCTGAACGAAGATATTTGTGTTTGATGAGTTTAACCCAGGCATTTTGTGGTTCTGCTAATATTTTTCATAGTAATTTCATTTGAAGGGCTTCATTCATCTCCTTTGATTTCCTAATTCCAATCCCCCCATATTTTTTTAGTCTGCAAATCCTATCCCAGCTAATCAGCGGGCGGTGTTGAAGGTCTTTATTCCAAATAAACAATCTGTTAATCTGGTCAAGTTCTTTATGTATTTTTGAAGGTAAAAGGAAGTTTTGCATTGTATACAACAGTTTGGCTTACAAGTTTGTGTTGATAAGAATTGCACGTCCCTATTGTGATAGAGCGTTGGTGCGCCATTTACTTAATTGTTCTTTGGATTTACATATGATGTCTTCAAAGGTGTTTTTGTTTACTTTACCATTAAGAATCGGACATCCGAGTTATTTTTCCAATGAATTTTTATTTGTATACTTAAGCAACAGCTAAGTTCAGATATATCCTAGAGTTCGAAATGCCTTTTATGGCTTGGAAGCTAGATTTATGGTAGTTGACTTTTTGTCCAGAAAGTTTACAATAAGTATCAATTATACCTTTAACTTTTTGTCCCGCAGTGACACTGCCTTTGGAGAAAATAATAATATCATCAGCAAAGGACAGAAAAGGAACACGCGGACCACTCCAGCCAAAGGAAAAACCAATTGTACTGTTTTCCAAATTTGCTTCAGCAAAGAGTCTCCGAGCTAGGATTTCTGCACCTAAGATAAACAGAAAAGGGGATAGAGGATCCCCTTGTGCAGGCCCCGAGAGGGGAAGAACATATTTGTAGGGTCGTTGTTGACTAGAACAGAGAAGGACACGGTCGTTACGCACTCCTTAACCTATGTGATAAAAGTAGGGTGAAACCCGAATTTTCCTAAATTTTTGTTTATGAAGTTCCCATTTACTCTATCGTGCGCTTTTTCCATGTCTAGTTTTATTGTCATCCAACCCACCTTACCTTTACGTGATCTAAAGGAGTGGAAGATTTCGTGAGCTATTAGGACATTGTCTTGGATGGCCCTGTCAAACACAAAGGCACCTTGTAGAGGGTGAATTAGTTTCCTGATAATTGTTTTGATTCTTTCTGTCAAGATTTTGAAATGATTTTATATAAAGTGGAAAATAGGCTGATTGGGCGATAATGACTGGTGGTAGTAGGGTTGTCCCTCTTCAGTAGTAATGAAATGAATGTATGGTTTATTTGTTTAAGAATTTTCTCGGAGTGGAAAAAACTCTTAACTGCTCTAATAATGGAGACACCCAAAATATCCCAATATTTTTTTATAAGCCTCGACGTTAATTCCATCAGGGCCTAGGGATTTGTTATTAGCTAAACTAAAAACAACAAATTTAATTTCCTTGTTGGAAGGATTTCGAATGAGAAATTCATTTTTAGATGTTGTAATAGAAGGTTGGATTAGGTTAAGCATTTCATCGAGAAGACTACCATCGATAGCCTCTTGTTTGAATTTTTTTTCGAAGTCGTTTTTAATTTCGTTGTATACATTTTCCTCTCCTATTATCATAGTGCTTTCCAACGTAGTTATGTTGCGTATTTGTTTCCTAGCTATGTCTTCTCCCAAAGGCAACACAGTGGAAATACGATGTGTTAGAATCTGAAAGCTTAAGATGTTTTGTTTTCGCTCTTTGATTCCAGAACGATTTTTGAAATAGGAGAAGTTTTTCCTTTTTCCTCAATAGACATTTTTCTTTATTAGTGGTTTTGTGTATGTTATTTGTCGTTACTAATGATTGGATTTTAAGTAATTCCTTCTCAACCTCTTCTAATTGGCAAAAAATGTTTCCAAAGGTGTGCTTGTTCCGATTTTTAGCTTTTTTCTTAAGAATTTTTTTTGTTTGAAGACAAGTTTGAACATACTTTACCCAGGACAGGATGAACGCCACGATTGTTTGACGATGTTACGGAAATCCTTCCGTTGAAGCCATGTGTTTTCAAATTTGAAAGGAGGAGCCTTGAAGATAGTGCTACTTTCAAGTGTTATAGATATTGGGCAATGATCCGAAGTTGAAAATGCCCCATTATGAGTGATTAGAGTGGGGAATTTATGAAGGATTTGGCGGTGAACTAGAACTCGGTCCAGTTTTTCTTGGATATTATTCTCGTCTTTCGCATTCTTTCTCTAGGTGAAGGGGTTCCCGAAGGTAGAGAGATCTACGAGTGAACAATTATTTTTGAATTGAAGCAAACGAGCAAACCGAAAAGACAGGGTTTGTGCCTCACCAAGTTTGTCCTCGCTACATACAATTTCATTTAAATCCCCCAAGACAATGCATGGGGTAGACGAATCATTTACGATTGTTGTTAATGTTTCCCAAAACACATCTTTCTCATGGGGGTTTGAAGGAGGATAAACAAAATGAATTAGAATGGTGAAATTGTCATTCATATTTTCATATCGTAGCCCAATGACGCGTGGTGATTGAAATTCAACAGAGATGATTTCATTTGAAAGTTGGTGGGATTTCCATAATAAACCAAGCCCACCTAAACGCCCCGTGGCAGGCGACTAGATAGCCTAGAGTTTGTCTTCGGGAATGGTATCTGATTTGATTCTACTAGAACCAACAACTGAATATGTTCATTTTTACAACATGTGTTCACTTCGATCCAGAACGTTTTTTTTCGTATGCCTCTACTGTTCCAATAGGCGATTTTTATATGTAACTTTTGGCGATACGAGGACAGGAGATGACGGTCCTCATTTCAAAGAGCAATTTAACTATATATGTGATTTGGGGGTATAATTTATCTATGAGAGGTTTGTGTAAAATGTTAACAAGATAACTCAGATTATTGTGTAACCAAAGCAAAAAGGTGTAGGCTTTGTAACGTCTCTGGACCATGAAACCACTCTGCCACGCACAAGAGGATTGTAGGTTAGTGTTATCTGATTTTCTAATGGCTCAAAACAGCTTTAATTTTGGCATAGTATTAGCAAGACTCTCATTGAAGAGCAATTCGTAAAAGAGCTTAGACAAAGCCATCTTATCAACTAACGAAACTCCAAAGTATGTGTTTGTGAACCAAGCTAAACCATAGAGTGATGCCAAGCAGTGAGAAAGAAGCACCAGGCGTGCCCAATTGACAGCAGAAGCAGACCGATACAAGAAGTCCACATAAACCACGGACTACTGCCATAGGGGATCAAACATGTGTTTAGATATATAATGGGCATTAGGTGAATTAAAGGATTTTGTTCTCTGTATTGAATGTTGCTTGCTTTTCCCAGATTGGTAAATGCACCCCAAAGGTGACAAGAAACACATAGCTGACAGGAGAAGATAACAAATAGTTGCAGCATATCTCTCCAAATTGTGTTGTGACTAAGGTACAGGTACCTTCCAAGAAGGAAAAAGACCGACTTTAAATACACAAACTTATACCTTTCAATTCGTGAGTCCCGTAAAGAACACCTACCCCTAGTACTGTGAGTGTACCACACAACAACCCGCACAACAAAACCCACACAAAGGTTGTGGTGGGAGAAGGCAATGTACTCCAATGGCTGATAATCATCCCCACCATCATCGTAAAAAGAGTTCTTGATCCTAAATGCACAGCTCATTTTCATTACCAGATGAATCATGTTCGTAAGCATAATCAGAACCAAATTTGAAGATGTATTACCAACAGAAAAACACACTAAGCTTTGCAACAATGTCAATCGAACAACATTAAATAGACTAAAGAAGTTCCATAATGCGTCTAGATTATCAAACCCAAGCCGAAGTTGGGGTTGTATGCTGAGGTAGGAGAACAGGGAACAACCTACACCCACCCCCATTAAGGGGATTGATCAGCTTGAGCTTAGAAACACCCCAATGGTGGGGAATAGATGAATCCATTTTAATTAAAAAACCAAATAGGCATTTCATAGTTAAACTGGGAATTACATAGCATCATTGATCCATACATGTCACTAAAAGGGCAGCCCAAAGAGGATCCAAAAAGGGCTAAGAATGAAGTAAAACAGACATCAACCAACACATACCCACCATAAGACAAGAACCTACTTTTCCATATCCTAGTAAATACAAAGTCAATCATGAACCGACCACCACAAGGTAAGGTTTTAATCAGTGGTAGGATCTTAATAAAGATACACAGGCAAAAGGGTGGTGAGGTCATCATAGAAAGATACTTGAACTAACCCTACAAAAAGCACTACATAGAAAAGATTTTTAATGCAAACTAACCATAAAAGAGCGTCTTACCACCTGTAGAAGGGTCCGAGCAGGCAGTGTCCTTGTCGTCATATCCATGTTTGTGCTTTGTTGAGCTGGATTTGGAGGATCCCTCTAGAGCCGAGGCGGACTGGATGGCAAAGACCATAGGGCAGACGATCTTGGAAGCACCATGGATGGGGCCCGAGGTGTTTGAGATGAAGCGCGCAGCCAAGCCAGGGATGGGATGCTCAGCGGAAGCAGGGATGTCCTCCAGCATCTTTTCAACATCCTCAATAGTAAAAGTGTCCAGATCTGCATCACCCACAGGGACAGAGAGGGACACGTCGTCATAGTCGACCATGTCCAGGTCGAAATCCACTTCAAACATCGAATCGGAGAGAGTCAGTCCCAAGAGAGGGGAGTTGATGGATGTTTGTGGGGGGGGGGGGGGGGAGCTAGGATAGACAGAGGGAGGTCAGTTATGACATACGCGTAAGGGGGGATATCAGAATTGGCAACAGGCACCGGAAGGGGAGCAATATCAACATCAATAGGCGTTGGAGGGGGAGCAACGTCAATAACAATAGCTTCGGCACCAATAGACATGGACTCTGGAAAAACAGAGGGGTTGCAGGACGACTTTGAAGAAGAGGAGTCGGAGCTGTCATCAGCATTAGCACCGAACAGGCTCAACTCAATAGAGCAGCCTTCGAGTTGCCGAATTTTCTCATCGGTGGCTTTGATTTTGACGCCACCCTCTTCCACTCATTGGGGAGGGAGCTCCCCACAACAGTTTGGCCCTCCAAGGGAGCTTCATCAGTAGGCGCCTCTTCCTAGACAAGAGGAATGTTCCCCCTCCAAGGGCATTCCGATAAATCGTGATCAGGCTGACCACAGCTCTCCCAGCCCTCCAACATGTCCTCAAAACCATACCGGATACACCTCGAGCACTCCATTCTCATTGAGGACGCTCACCTAGCGATTTTTTGATGTGAGTGATGTCGATGGATACACACACCCTAGGGTAGCGGTAACGTGCACCATTCTTGCCAAAGGCTGCAACGCGAATCACTTCCCCGAAGCCATTGGATTCGACAATATCTGTCAGCTCCCCATCACTCACGTACTTCACTCGGAGCCCAGGGATCCGAAGCCACACATCCAGGGAGGTGATCTTTTCCACAAGAGGGTCGAACTCGAGACTCCAACGCTGGAAGAAGAAATAGAAATATTATTAAAAAAAAATCTTAGAGCATGTTTATTAGTGGGCTTCAGAGCTCTTAACCATTGCCAACTCAGATTTTGTTTTTAAAGAAAAAGCTATGAGCCCAGAGAATGAGGCTCGCTTGCAAGAGCCCAAAAATTAAAGTCATATAAGAACATCTTTAACCATGATACTCATTTTGAATAATAACTTGTTTTTGTCATTTCTCTCTCCTCCACCTCATTTTAATATTTGAAACTCCACAACCATGGTACTTGGCATGAGGATCTCATTTCACTTTTTGCATCAAAATTCTTTTTTTTTTTGTCAAAATTATAAACTTTTTGTATATAGCTTATATTTTGTTTTAAATATTTTATATTTAGTAAAATAATATAGATAGGAAAAAAATATTACGAACAAAAAGTAACATTTTTTTCAATAACTAACAAGAAATAACCAACAAAAAAACATCTTTTCAATAACTAAACAATAACTAATAAGAAAAATTTAAAAAGTACATATTTTATCTCAATTACCCGCTCTAAACCGTTGTCAAATATTCTCCACCAAATCAGACTTCAGGCAATTATTCTTAGCTCTATCTCGAATACGAGTACGATTTTCAATATATTTATATATATCATTATTTCTTGATCTTGGGTACCTCTACCTTGCTCCATTTTCGGTGGTTCCCTCGATGTCATCCCACTGGGATGGATCATATCATGATAATTTTGATATGTGTCGCGCTCATCTTCTACTATCATGTTGTGTAATATGATACATGCTCTCATTATTTTCCAATAAGAGAAGCATCCCATATGTTATGGGTCACGAACAATTGCCAATCGAGCTTGTAGAACACCAAAAGCTCGTTCCACTTCTTCAAAGAAGAGTAAAGCTAAATGAATGATATGCACGTTCCACTTCTTCAAAGATTTGATAAAATTGAAGAATCTGAAAATCAAACAAGGTTGTCGTTGGAATCAGTGGCAACGAAGAATGTGGATAATTCCATAATACAATTAAATATTAAACGACTTCGAATGGTTGAAAAGCTCATGGGCAAGAGTAATCGAACTCCCGTTGAAGAAAAATATATGGAGAGCTTGATGAAGGCGGATTTTGAGAACTTGAATGTGTCCAATGACTAGTATGTTGTATTACTTGTCGAATCTTATCTCTTTCGTATTTCTATATTACATTATGTGTGTTTTCGTATTCTATGTATTTCTTAATTTGTGTTTTTTAAATCGTTGTGTAATGGATTTGAATCATATATATGTTCCTGTATTTCCATATATTACATTATGCATGTTTTATACTCAGTGTTTAATACTCTGTATGTTGAATCGGTTTAACTACGGTAAATTTTATAAAATTGCTAAGTTATGTTTTTTTGCCGATATAATTAAAAAAAAATGGGACTTCAACCGCAATTTTTTTGAAATGCATCAACCGAGAGATTGTGCATTCAATCGGTGTTTAATACTCGGAATGTTGAATCGGTGCATTCAATTCAATATGTAAATTGTTTCCACGTTAATTCAATTTGTAAATGGATTGTGCATTCAACCGAGTGACTATGCATTCAATACAGGGTTGTTCAACACTTCAACCACAATGTTTTTTTGAACTAGTCAAGGCATACCCATGCTACGCATGGGACGTACATATATGTTTTGCTATTTTATAAGTTTATTTAAGAGCATCCCCAAGAGATTTGGTAAAAAAATCTCTAAAATAGAGAAGAAAATTACAAAATCTCTATAATTTTTACCTTACAACTCCAACAGTTACTCTATTTTACAGATTTTACATTTATTATTTTGATTATTCATTGGTTCAATTTGAATTAGGGAACACATTTTATTCTTTTTTCTTTTCCTTTTATGTAATGTATGTGTGATGGGGTTTTGGGAGCTAGTAAGCATTTAATTTTAGAGATTTTCTCAAATGCTACAAATATAGAGATTTTTTCATCCTCTCTCATCTATTCTCTATTTTAGAGAAAGAAATAGAGGAGCTGTTGGAGATGTTGTTGCTAAATTTCTACTTTTATATCATATCATTGACTAATCTAAATAGTATATGTGTACAAATAGTAAATCTTGATTTTATATACTTGATAATTAGGTTTAAGTTATTTATTAAATATTTATATTTTATGGGTTTTTTTTAAAGAAGACAACTTATAAAATAAATTTTTTAATAAAAACACCTTTTATTTTTAAAAAAAAAATAAAAACACCTTATATAATATAAGGTATTGGATCAATTGAAGCACCAACTTTTATTTTACAACTAAAATTTCAATTTTCCAGTGATATTTTTTAATCTATAACCGAAATGCCCTTATTTAACTAATGTTTTTTAAAAAGGAATTGTATATAATAAATTTCTTCTTAATAACTTGCCTTTGTAGTTTTTTTTAAATGGAGTTGGATTATATTATATAAAATATCTTCAAAAAATGAAAAATTTAACTGAAAAATAGAGGTTGGTGCTTCGATTGAATAACTTATTTATTTCTTTTTTTTGGTTTTTTAAATAAAAGTTATTTTGTAAAAAAAAAAACTCATTTTCAAAATAAAACCCTATTTTTTTATGTTCAATATTTTATTTTTGAAGAAATATTGTTATTTCTAATTGTCAATGACATGTTATGGTATAGTTTAGGTACTAGTCTGAAATCTTATGCTTACATGAAATTTAATTTATATTTTTTATTATAAATATTGAATCAAAATTAATTGTGTATAGAATGAAGTGGGTTTGAGTTTTTCTTTTCTTTTCGAAAAACGAATACTGAAAGATTGTTAAACCCTTTTATTATATATCTCATCATATTGTTTGTATATAGATGAATCTTGAAAAAGTATACATATAATAATACTTGACTATTGATGAATGGGATCGAGCCGACCAATACAATATATTTATGAGTTTTATCATTAAGGGTGTTGATCTTCATCTTCAAGGCTTACGATGACTGATTTCGGGCTCACCGCCGATTTAGTGTTAGTGGACAGTTTCTTCACCTCTTTTCCTAGCTAGTTATTAGTGTTTGATGTAACGGCCCAAATATAAATATTCGGGTTACGTTTCGAAGGTTGTATACCTTCGTACATATCTTGCAATCCAGGTACGGGTCGAGGTTTTGAAACCTCAAATGAGAACGTTTTAAAGTGGGGATTTCGAACCCCGAAATACGCGAAGGGCCATTGGTTACCCAAAACTTGTCCTATGTGACTAAGTCGCTCAAAACTGTTTGCCGAACAAAATGGAAAGCAACGGAAATCAAGGTACAACTTGCTAGAGCATAGCCGGGTCAAAACCAAGTAAACGAGTGTAAATCATCAAAATATGTAAATTCGGTGATAATCAATCTCTCGGTCATCGGTGTGCCAAAGTAGAGATAAACCCTTCATGGAAGCATGCAACAAGTAAAGATCAAATACCTTAAACTATACCACGAGTAAAGGTCGAGCCACTCATGTGGGCCCTGAAGACCTCGCTGAGGACATATAATACGCTCTAAGCCTAGATGAGAATGATCTAATGCAATACTGAATTATTAAACAAGCAAGGATGTTGTCATGATAATATAATATGCAGAAGTGCGGTAAACGGCCCAAAGAATGCCAAGTGGCATATCCCACACAAAAACCACGCCCATATCTAGGGTGGCTACTCCTACCAATCCCATACCTAGGGTGGCGACTCCATTTCCACTCCCATACCTAGGGTCGAGACTCAGTCGTAGCCGCAGTCATATGATATCAATGTCAGGCTCATGTATAAATGTCTCGTAATCATGCTCAGATAATCAGACTCATAAGACTCGATAGATACAAACCCGATGAAGCTGGGTTGACCTATGACCCTAGCAACGACTCTAGGACTCACAGATAACGGTCGTTCTCTTTCAAAACGCATAAAGAAGACGGATGCTCATTCATGAGTGCAAATCCTAAGCATGGTACTACATGGCATGCTTTTATAATGCATGTATACTATATGACACATCAGGCATGAGGTTCTAACTTGAGTAAGCCCCGGAGGACTTACCTGGAGAAGCGCAAAATCCAAGGCAATTACAGCAATAGCAAGCAATCCACTCAAGTCACAAATCACCTAACGAGTGATATATAATATGCATAAGTCTAAGTTATAAAGCATACAATGGACATGACTCAAATAAACAAAAGGGACTCAATTCCATAACATCATTATCATCATTATCATAAGTCATTTCTATCATCCCCAAATAATCTCGTTATAACTCATCATATCATATTGGCATATCATTCATCATCTCGCCATATCATCTCAATCTCATCATAGAATATCTCATCATCATATAACAACATATCTTATATATAACACCTCTTATAACTCATCCATCAACATATCAAATCATCTCAACATACGATAGCTCATATATCGTCTCAACATGTATCACCACATAACCTCACATATCATCTTATCCACATTTCCATATTTTCTCAATCCGTCATATAACAACACATTGCATCTCATCAATATATCATACCTTCATACTTAAGAATATATTAATAATCATGCTTCTAAGTCAACTCATATTCACATATATCACACAATGCTCAAGTTCAAATAACATAATTAGTTCATCTCAAATCTCATCATCTTAAAAGTCATCATTTTTATATAACATATAATCATGCCAACAATTTATAAATGTTTAGACACCAAATACTCATACAAATCATCAACCATTTAATAAGTTAAATCAAGTAAGTCAGCTCGATAGTCAAGCAATTCTTTCAAAATCATATTTAGCAAATCCCATTTATAAACATTAAACCCTTGACCAATTCATAAAATCATACCATTTAAAATAATTTCGGCATAATTTACTTTATTTAAGATCATCTTCAAGTCACCTTATAAAACATTATATGAAATAACTCTTCTCAAATAATATTTAACTAAAAAATACAACACCAAAATTAAATCATCTTTACTCATCGTATTTACAAATCAAAGTCAATAAATTATCTCAAATTTCCTAACATCACATATTAAAACCCCACTCAATTACATATTCCAAATAATCTCACTTTTAAAACCATTTATAATATAATATTTTCAGAAAATATGTTTATCACTAAATCTCAAAATAATAACATAATATAATAATAGTTCAGAATTAAGTTTAATAATAATAATTATTAAATGAATAAACACACCATAAGATATATAATAGTTGCAAACTAAGAAAACAACTATATAATACAACCTAATCCAGTCAGCCCAAAAGAAAGACCCAACCCGAAGAAGGGTCCGAGCCCATGACCCGGCCCAGCCGGAAGCCCCAAAATCTGAGTAAGTGAATCTAAAATCAGGAGGGAAACCGAGGAAAAGAAAAGAAAAGAAGTGAACCGGTTCAAAATAAAAGAAGTGAACCCGTCTCCCTGAAGAGCTATTCTCACAGTGGCCGAAAAAACGGGAGAAGGACGGCGTAATCCAGGGCTTCGACGGACCCCTTTCTCTACCAAACTCCCCCACCCTTGACCGAAACCATATTCCGACCTCACCCAGCACAGAAGGATTGAAACAAGAGCAAGAAGGAAGGAAGGAGAAGAGCTTTACCGATCGACAAAAATAACTCCGGCGAGGATGCTCAGGGCAGCGTCTGGCTGCAACGACGGAGGGAAAAGCGTGCTCCGGGCCTAGGACGTTGGGAAAGGATGTAAAGGTACGCCTTTACGCTGATTTATGCCAAGAAATGAAAGAAATCGAAGGTTACCTACTCGGATGAGAACAGGGGAGGGAGGTGTTCAGGGCGGCTCCGTCGGGGCTCCTGGTGGCTCCAGCTGCTCGTTGTGGCTTCGAATGAAAGTGATGGAAGTGATGTGGCTCGGAGAAGGAGAACGGAGGTGCCTGAAGGTGCTCAGCGGGTGATGGCTTTGGCCAATGAAACAGGGGCATAATAAGGTTCTCGTGTTTTGGCTCCGGCGGCTTTTCCGGGCAGCTGTTGGTGTGTCTGGGTGGTGGACGACGTCGGGAAAGTTCCTTGTTGCTGCTCAGGAAGGAAGATGGAATGGATGAGAACAAGGTCGGGGGCGCTCGATTTCATTCACGAACAGAGGCCTTGGATCTCTTGGCCAACAATGGAGGGAAGGGAGGAGAGAAGGAGAGTGGGTATGGGTCTGAAATGAAATTGTGGGTAGGTTGTGCTCTAAATCCAAATAAAATGAGGATGGGAGGCAGGCGGATCAATAGGGAGATGGTAGGGGACCAAGGATGAAAATGGTGTGGTGGTGGGTTTGCTTGGGACCAAATTTGGAAGAGGGAGGGGTTGTGAAATCAGACCATGTAAAAGGACAAAAAGGGTGCTGAAGGGGGTGGGCATCTGAAGCTGTTGGGTGTGGTTGCCACAAGATGGAAAGTAGTGTTGGAGAGGAGGGTGGTTTTCCTGCAGGGCAGCGGCAGGGAGAGAGAGAGGGAGAGAGAGAGAGAGAAGAAGAAGAAGAAGAATAAGAATAAGAAAAGAAAGAAAAATGAAAGAAAATAGGAGATAAAAGAGGTCCCCACGACGACAAATTTAAATCCCGTAACTCGAGACTCGAAACCCGCTATTCCCGACTTCTAATGAAATAAATCAAAATTTAAATCAACTTCCGAAAAACGAGCTAAAATGATAAACTCCAATTTATATTTCCAATTCTCATTACTTGAAAGTGAAATTAAAATCCGTTTTTAAAGTCCGATTCAAACTATGCCGGAATTTACTTCGAAAAGCTTTAGAGCAAAACAAGTTGCTCGATGACGGAATTTTTCAAAAATTTTCCGAATCTCCAAATCTAATCAAATATAATTAATTACTTTTCCATTCGAAAAGCTTTAAAAATTCCCGTTCTTTACATCATCCACCTCTAAAACAAGTCTCGTCCCCGAGACTAAAATCATTTAAATTAAAGGGGATGAAGTTTTAAATTGGTGAGTCCAATGTTCATGTCGTTGATCCCGTAAGCACCTCCTAAGGATCCCTATTAGATCCTCACAATATCCTCATCGCTATCATAATATTCTCAATTGGTCGTAGCAAGTATGCGATATGGGCCCCTATCGCATCCCTACCCTGACTTCTCGGTTATATCATAACTCAAAAGCAACATAGCGCTCTTTTCAAAACCGTTGCAAATCCTTCAAATCCGACGTTAGTTAAACAATTTCATAACACATGAGGTGGAATCATCCACCGCTAAGGGCTAATCCCATATTCTCGTCCTAGGTTCCATTCTTAAATTCAATTCTATCAATATCATATCTCAACATGAATCATGAATCACCAAAATGCACATAATATCATATATCAGAATTAACCAAGGCAACTCTACAGATCATATCATGCTAAAAATCATGCCAATTTTCTCAACATGCCATCATAACTATCACACTAGCACACACCAATATGCTCAACGTCAATCATATCATCAGATACTCAGCATATAATCATCAATCATTTGAAACAATTTCATGCCATCGCGCTTAACAAGATCTCAAAATATCATTTATATCATCATAATTAAGCCAACTAGCAAATGTCATCATGCTAACAACGCCAACAGGCGTAGTATTTCCAACATTATAATAGCATATCATCATATATCAACCACCAAGTCAAAGATCCAACATTTAATAAGGTAGCGCAAGGATTCTAAGTTAATGGAGATAGAGGAGAGAAAAAGGCGGACAACTCGGATTCCTGACGGAGTTAAATATGAACCAAGACCAACGAGACTAAAGAAAAATTCCCAACCCGAGAATGATAACGGTTCCCTTAGGAAAGTCTATTAGGTTATCATCCTGACAAATCAACACGAATTCATCATGGAGCATATCAATTGCATTAAGCCACACTAACATGTACCTATTTCAAGGAGCACTATGTATGTATTCATTCCATAAGACACATTCAAGTCCTACACAGATGCATGTGAGGCAAGCTAGCATTCTATTATTCCATGGAAGCATATATGCCTAGCAACTTTAAGCAAGTTATGCGAAACAAGTAATGATCATGCAGGGTTCGGGGTCATGCGGGATGTAACGAGGATAACAAGTATCATGTATATGAACGAATGCACACGCATGGTGTACTCATCAACAGGTGAGGTATATCATAACAATGAGACTAACCGTCATACGAGAACACATAAGAGCATCATAATAACTATCACATCTGACAAATATGATCGTATAATAGGTTAAGAATGACATGAAATCATACGACGAGATACATTTAGAAAGCATAGGTTCTACATGATGCTAGCGATACATGATAAGGCATGGGTATAGTCAACAGTGATTAAAATGAGTTCAACATAACGTTCATGAAACATGAGGCATCATCAAGAGTAACAAAGAGAACATCACATGACAGAGTGTAATCATGCTAGGAATGAACCGTCGGAGGGCACATAAAACGATAACTATCTCATTATAGAACAAGTACGACATGTAATCATTTAGCGAGTCATATTGGAAAGCATAAGCCCTACAGGATACTACTATATATCAAAACATGACTACAATCAAGGCAATTCGACTAGATTCATTCGAAAATTCATGTGTCATGCGTATGCGAAATCATGATATAGCGTGGTATGTGATCATGCGAGGTGTTAAGTCATACATTTATGCAAGCACGAGAAGGATATCATAGAGTAATATGAAAACACTACTGAGCGATAATATGTAAGCATGCTAGGATTAACCATCATGAAAAGCCAGTCAATCATCGAATTCAACATCAATCTAATCAGGATAAATAAAACATTTTAAGAGGATAGAAAGAAGGAAGAACCACACTATCAGGGACCTAGCTCAGTAGAGAGTCAACAATAATGTAGGCAAGGTATATATTCGCACAGGTCACAACCAAGGGTCGTACATGTTACTATTGACTCAACATAACATGCGATACAAACATACATTGAATTGATTAACACGACCATGTGCAAGAGTTCAATCAATCATATTCCAACGTTAAAGAAGCATGGGAGAAAATGCAGCGATATATAATGCAAGTCTAAGTAACGGGCAATATGGATAGAATATGGATATATGAGTTCAAATCAACACATACTGGGATAAAGGATGCATTCATCAAGACTCAACTATACCAACCTATTCTCCACTCAGCACAAGTAATACACAACATCATTAATTGCAGAATAATCAACTATAGTCAACCTGATGAGTACGAATAGACGGGCATGCTATAGTTTCTTGTCACAAAGGAATGATAAGCACCAAGGTGTCATCAGCTAGCATGCTAAGGAGATCCTTTACGGGCATTTATACAAAGAAGAGTTCATCACACTACCATGGACCTAATCCAGGAGAAAGCAACAATCATACAGATTCATATCATGTGGTTCATGCTTCCAATCAATCATTAGCACGATCAATACAATAGGTCAAGTAGACATGCTATGACGACATATAATCATGACAACCAACAAGGCACAATACGAGGCGTAAGCAAATGTAACTAATCATAAATGTAATAACATGAGCAACTCATCACTAATGGTCATTCGTAAAGTACATGTTGGAGATCACAAAATCATATTAGGTCATGCAATTCCATAGAGAGTCACTATTATAACCAGACAGAGATCCCTAAGGGCAACCATTGACTTCTCCCATCTGACTCATCACCCCTCTTTCCTGTGGGATTCTGGTATGACTCTTTATGGAAAGAAGACATTGGTTAATCACCACAGAAATGATAAGGACAGCCCCGTAAACATCTTACTCTCTAACTCGGAATTACACCAAGAACCATCTTTCAATACTCACTCAGAAAACTCTCATATCCAAACATGATCCCCGAAGAACAAGGGTACTCCCGTTATCCCGTTGTACATATCATCCAATATAAATTTCATAGCTAGAACATATCGTTCAACATAACAAGCACTCAGCACAGAATCACTCAATGATGGTCATAATGATCTCATTCGAGGGAGATCGCCCTCAGGCCCAATTATATATACACAGAAGCTAGCTAGAAGCCGCTCTTCGAGGAGCGACTGACCGGAAGGAGGCAACTACCTCCCGATCTCTATCTAACTCGCCACTCCAACCACCGTGGTGCAATTCCTTGGAGTCTTCCAGGCCCATCTGTAAAGAATAAGCTATTTCGCCTACCCGTTCCCAACTACATCCAATAGGGATGGTCTAACGCCTTTTCTACCGACACGAGTCTCCCTTTCCAATTTTATTTTCCTAAGTCAAGTTCATAGGTTGATTCCCTTTTATTATTCTAGCCATATTAAATTCATTTTTCCCTTTTCAAAACGTTTACAAATCACTTGAAATCTGTGGGCGGTTTTCAAAACATACACTCGACCCTTTGGTACCCGAATTACACAACCTGGCTCTGATAACAACTTTGTAACGACCCAAATATAAATATTCGGGTTACTTTTCGAAGGTTGGATACCTTCGTTCAGATCTTGCAATCCAAGTACGGGTCGAGGTTTTGAAACCGCAAATGAGAACGTTTAAAAGTGGGGATTTCGAACCTCGAAATACGCGAAGGACCATTGGTTACCCAAAACCTGTCCTATGTGACTAAGTCGCTCAAAACTGTTTGCCGAACAAAATGGAAAGCAACGGAAATCAGGGTACAACTTGCCACGACATAGCCGGGTCAAAACCGAGTAAATGAGTGTAAATCATCAAAATATGTAAATTTAGTGATAATCAATCTCTCGGTCATCGGTGCGCCAAAGTAGAGATAAACCCGCCATGGAAGCATGCAACAAGTAAAGATCAAATACCTGAAACTATACCACGAGTCAAGGTCGAGCCACTCATGCAGGCCCTGAAGACCTTGCTGAGGACATATAATACACTCTAAGCCTAAATGAGAATGATCTAATGCAATACTGAATTATTAAACAAGCAAGCATGTTGTCATGATATATATAATATGCAGAAGTGCGGTAAATGGCCCAAAGAATGCCAAGTGGCATATACCACTCAAAAACCACACCCATACCTAGGGTGGCGACTCCTACCACTCCCATACCTAGGGTGGCGACTCCATTTCCACTCCCATACCTAGGGTGGAGACTCAGCTGTAGCCGCAGTCATATGATATCAATATCATGCTCATGTATAAATGTCTCGTAATCATGCTCAGATAATCAGACTCATAAGACTCGATAGGTACAAACCCGATGAAGCTGGGTTGACATATGACCCTAGCAACGACTCTAGGACTTACAGATAACGGCCGTTCTCTTTCCAAATGCATAAAGAAGACGGATGCTCATTCATGAGTGCAAATCATAAGCATGTGTTGAGGAGGTTAGTCGAGTACAAATAATAATTACAAGACTTCCTCCCGTTGTAGTGGAAGGGTAGTCAGGATCGATCCACGAGGAGGCGTGTCAGCGGGATCCTAGTAGCTTTGGAAATCTCACGTCTGCGTCGACCAAAAGCCTCGATTTCGACCTTGGAGCTCGATGTCGACCTCGGCTGTCGATGTTCTCGGCAACAGAAGACCTGTAGAAACAAAAACAAGTGGTCGATATCGACTGGAAAGGGTCGATATTGATGTCAGTCCACGAAATCGACTGGCTCGAATGACTGCCAGTCGATACAAAAGGGTCGATATCGATGCTAGGAGTCGATATTGATGCTCAGCAAACTCCGCAGCGATATTCGTCGTCGACTCAGAAAACTGTCGACGAACTCAGTGGTCGATATCGACGTTTGGGGTCAATATCGATGTCTTCCTGGAGTGGGTTAGTTCTTCGTCGGCAAAGAAAGGCCAAAGAATTGAGAATGGAGAGAGAACCAATGAACAGAAATAAAACAGAGGGTTTTGGGTGTATAAAATATGTAAAAAGCAATTAGTAGGATTAGGGTTTACCACAACGTTAACCAATGCAAGCGATAAGATAAATAAGACGGACAATTGCGCTATTTCACCCGAGGGACAAGCTTTCGCCGTACACCAACTCTTAGGATTACTCTTGGAAATAAACCTAATTGTCTCTACCAATTTTATGTTTATAACTCAAGTTCTTAGCATGAATCCCTTTTCTTTCGATTAGGACTAAACATAGAATCGTAGGAGGAGAGATAGACACAACGATATCGACATCATATACTTACCTCAAGCGCGCATGGCTAACGTCGGGCTCACCCCGACCCTAAGAGCTTTGGGGAACTACTCGCTTCTCATCATAGAACTCATTGTTGATTGAAAAGAAGAAACTTGCATTAAAATAAGCTTCGAAGTTTTACAACTCAACGTCAACTTTCGCAAACGTCAAACCCTAAAACTTCTCTCTTACTCTAACTCTAATGATTGTCTTGATTGATGATTGGATTCGTTCTTGGATGATTGAATGCCAACCCCCTAGGGCTTTATTTATAGGCTACTAATCCTCGCTATCCAAGGATCGTAACTCCTATCTAAACTATGAACTCTATCCAAACAATTAGGATAGGTCTTTTATTTCGATAAAACTTGAAGGTAAAAGATAAATAAAACTTCAGCTGCCATCTATCTTGAAAGTGTAAGATAATTCCGTGCCTCCTTGAAGATATCGTTCTAATCCGCATTCGAAATCGAGTCTATCTTCTGTTGAGATAAGGGGTCGATATCTACACCAGGGGTCGATATCGATGTCTGTGTTTCTGCTCGACTTGTCCAGCTCCAGTCGATGTCTATGATGATGGTCGATATCGAGGTAGTATGTCGATATCGACGCCTTCTTGGCTGGTCTGTGTGGTCTATCTTGACACTCAGAAGTTGTGTCAAAAACTAGGGTCGATATCGATGTCTTCAGGTCGATATCGACCTCTGCTCAGCTTCACTTGGCTTCTTCGTTTTGACTCCGATTTCATCGAATTCCTGCATGGTTAGCTCAAAACTCGTGCAGACTCTATTTCTTGTACTTTAGCTCATTCTTACACAAGTTTATATACTTTTGAAACTTTTCTTTGGAAATCGAATGAAATATGAAGTCAAAAGATGCAATAAACAAAGGTACAAATATGTACATCAAAACACCCCATACTTAGACTTGCTTGTCCTCAACCAATAACCAAGCAGTAACCAACACCTACAACACACCCTTCAAGTCTTCGCCCTTGTCAAAAGCAACATCATAAGCGGTAGCAAAGCAAAGTAAGTGAATTTAACGTCATAGCACATATTTTGGCGATCCATAGGCATATGCAATTTTTGATCCAACCTCACAGGGATAATGTGTTTGCACTCAACTCTCATGTGTTTAGGCTATGAAGATCAACTCTCAACTAAATTCCATATACAATCTCATAAACATTGCAATTTATAAAAATCCACTTCGCAACCAATTATGAAAATGCAATAAGAACTATCAGGAGGACTTTCGCTCAATGGAAGACTTCAAAGAAGACTCCATTCGGCGGGGTTGTAATGGGGCTTGGTATGAAATAAAGGGTATGGAATTATTTGGCTATGTGGTGCTTTTATAATTTGGGAATCAAGACTCCTAAAATTCAACACTTGCAATATCCAAACCATAACTCTTCAATGTTGCTCTTTCCAAGCTCAATCTCCTATAATGCTCTTTCCCAACTCATCTTTATATAATATGTTCTAAAGATGCACTAAAAGATGTAAACCATACTATCAACCCTTCTTTTGAACTCTAATATACCTCTAAAAAATATAACACTTGTATGAATAAAGGACTTAAGGATTTTGGCTCATGCACTATAAATATATATATATATATATACACCTCTATTTTTTCGGATTTTTTTTGACGAAAATAATAACTAAAAGAATATGTGCATTTATATGGTGAGCCAAAGATCCTTTTACAAAATATGACAAAATGTAAATATGCACCAACCCAATATTTCCTTGCTCAAAACTGGACATATGCTCTTTTCTTTCCACAAGGCATTAGTCCAGCCAATCTAAGTCTCAATTCCCAAATGGGGGTCAGGCTCAATTCGGCTAGGGATAATTTTGTGGAGTTTGCAATTTCAGGCTCAGGCTAATGTTCTGGCTTCAAGCAGGGATAATGCAGGGTAGGTAAAGAGAGGATAAAAATGGCTTAAAAGATGCCTCCATCATTTAATTCTCGTAAACATAAACATATATATGCATTGGTTTTGAATAACTATCACAACATTTAGAGATGCATAGGAAGAATAAATTCACTCAAGAAAGCGGAGGGATTATTGATGTTCTCCCTATCGGCCAAAATTCTCACAAGGACAATTTTTGTTGGATTTGCTTTTTAGCCTAGGATCATATGTGCTCAATTTCATCACAAGTTCACAATCTACATAAAAATTTTAAGGACTTAGGCTAAACCATCCAAATATGGCATAGGATTTACATGATCAAGTCAGCTATTGAGTATTCATCATAGGACATCTAAGTAGGGTTTAAAAACAAACTTAAAAAAACATGCATTTTTTTTGTATTTTTGACATTTTTGTATTTTTTTTTTTGGATTTTTTGACATTTTATAAAAGTAAAACTAAGAACAAAAATTTAAACATGAATGCAATGCGAAGAAGACCAAGTTATGACCATAAGACATGTTTTCCCCCACCCCAACTTAAAATATACAGTGTCCTCACTGTATTAAAAAGAAGAACATCATAAGCGGTAGCAAAGCAAAGTAAGTGAATTTAACGTCATAGCACATATTTTGGCGATCCATAGGCATATGCAATTTTTGATCCAACCTCACAGGGATAATGTGTTTGCACTCAACTCTCATGTGTTTAGGCTATGAAGATCAACTCTCAACTAAATTCCATATACAATCTCATAAACATTGCAATTTATAAAAATCCACTTCGCAACCAATTATGAAAATGCAATAAGAACTATCAGGAGGACTTTCGCTCAATGGAAGACTTCAAAGAAGACTCCATTCGGCGGGGTTGTAATGGGGCTTGGTATGAAATAAAGGGTATGGAATTATTTGGCTATGTGGTGCTTTTATAATTTGGGAATCAAGACTCCTAAAATTCAACACTTGCAATATCCAAACCATAACTCTTCAATGTTGCTCTTTCCAAGCTCAATCTCCTATAATGCTCTTTCCCAACTCATCTTTATATAATATGTTCTAAAGATGCACTAAAAGATGTAAACCATACTATCAACCCTTCTTTTGAACTCTAATATACCTCTAAAAAATATAACACTTGTATGAATAAAGGACTTAAGGATTTTGGCTCATGCACTGTAAATATATATATATATACACCTCTATTTTTTCGGATTTTTTTTTTGACGAAAATAATAACTAAAAGAATATGTGCATTTATATGGTGAGCCAAAGATCCTTTTACAAAATATGACAAAATGTAAATATGCACCAACCCAATATTTCCTTGCTCAAAACTGGACATATGCTCTTTTCTTTCCACAAGGCATTAGTCCAGCCAATATAAGTCTCAATTCCCAAATGGGGGTCAGGCTCAATTCGGCTAGGGATAATTTTGTGGAGTTTGCAATTTCAGGCTCAGGCTAATGTTCTGGCTTCAAGCAGGGATAATGCAGGGTAGGTAAAGAGAGGATAAAAATGGCTTAAAAGATGCCTCCATCATTTAATTCTCGTAAACATAAACATATATATGCATTGGTTTTGAATAACTATCACAACATTTAGAGATGCATAGGAAGAATAAATTCACTCAAGAAAGCGGAGGGATTATTGATGTTCTCCCTATCGGCCAAAATTCTCACAAGGACAATTTTTGTTGGATTTGCTTTTTAGCCTAGGATCATATGTGCTCAATTTCATCACAAGTTCACAATCTACATAAAAATTTTAAGGACTTAGGCTAAACAATCCAAATATGGCATAGGATTTACATGATCAAGTCAGCTATTGAGTTTTCATCATAGGACATCTAAGTAGGGTTTAAAAACAAACTTAAAAAAACATGCATTTTTTTTGTATTTTTGACATTTTTGTATTTTTTTTTTTGGATTTTTTGACATTTTATAAAAGTAAAACTAAGAACAAAAATTTAAACATGAATGCAATGCGAAGAAGACCAAGTTATGACCATAAGACCTGTTTTCCCCCACCCCAACTTAAAATATACAGTGTCCTCACTGTATTAAAAAGAAGAACATCATAAGCGGTAGCAAAGCAAAGTAAGTGAATTTAACGTCATAGCACATATTTTGGCGATCCATAGGCATATGCAATTTTTGATCCAACCTCACAGGGATAATGTGTTTGCACTCAACTCTCATGTGTTTAGGCTATGAAGATCAACTCTCAACTAAATTCCATATACAATCTCATAAACATTGCAATTTATAAAAATCCACTTCGCAACCAATTATGAAAATGCAATAAGAACTATCAGGAGGACTTTCGCTCAATGGAAGACTTCAAAGAAGACTCCATTCGGCGGGGTTGTAATGGGGCTTGGTATGAAATAAAGGGTATGGAATTATTTGGCTATGTGGTGCTTTTATAATTTGGGAATCAAGACTCCTAAAATTCAACACTTGCAATATCCAAACCATAACTCTTCAATGTTGCTCTTTCCAAGCTCAATCTCCTATAATGCTCTTTCCCAACTCATCTTTATATAATATGTTCTAAAGATGCACTAAAAGATGTAAACCATACTATCAACCCTTCTTTTGAACTCTAATATACCTCTAAAAAATATAACACTTGTATGAATAAAGGACTTAAGGATTTTGGCTCATGCACTGTAAATATATATATATATACACCTCTATTTTTTCGGATTTTTTTTTTGACGAAAATAATAACTAAAAGAATATGTGCATTTATATGGTGAGCCAAAGATCCTTTTACAAAATATGACAAAATGTAAATATGCACCAACCCAATATTTCCTTGCTCAAAACTGGACATATGCTCTTTTCTTTCCACAAGGCATTAGTCCAGCCAATATAAGTCTCAATTCCCAAATGGGGGTCAGGCTCAATTCGGCTAGGGATAATTTTGTGGAGTTTGCAATTTCAGGCTCAGGCTAATGTTCTGGCTTCAAGCAGGGATAATGCAGGGTAGGTAAAGAGAGGATAAAAATGGCTTAAAAGATGCCTCCATCATTTAATTCTCGTAAACATAAACATATATATGCATTGGTTTTGAATAACTATCACAACATTTAGAGATGCATAGGAAGAATAAATTCACTCAAGAAAGCGGAGGGATTATTGATGTTCTCCCTATCGGCCAAAATTCTCACAAGGACAATTTTTGTTGGATTTGCTTTTTAGCCTAGGATCATATGTGCTCAATTTCATCACAAGTTCACAATCTACATAAAAATTTTAAGGACTTAGGCTAAACCATCCAAATATGCCATAGGATTTACATGATCAAGTCAGCTATTGAGTTTTCATCATAGGACATCTAAGTAGGGTTTAAAAACAAACTTAAAAAAACATGCATTTTTTTTGTATTTTTGACATTTTTCTATTTTTTTTTGGATTTTTTGACATTTTATAAAAGTAAAACTAAGAACAAAAATTTAAACATGAATGCAATGCGAAGAAGACCAAGTTATGACCATAAGACATGTTTTCCCCCACCCCAACTTAAAATATACAGTGTCCTCACTGTATTAAAAAGAAGAACAAGGGTATAGAGAAACTCACAGTGCAACCTGCGGATTCAGGTCGATTTCAGATTTGGGCGATGCCAGAAGTCGATATCTAGGTCAGTGGTCGATATCGACTGCATCTGTCAAAGTCGAGGAAGAAAATGAAGACAAGGGCTACCTGATTGGGGTCGATATCGAGTATTAGGGTCGATATCGACCTCTCTTTTTCGCTCCTGATTCCTCGATGTCGACTCCATGAGGTGGCTTGACCCTGGGGGGGTCGATTTCGACTGGCCTGGTCGATTTCGACTGCCTCTGCAGAAGCTTCTTTTCTTCTTCGTCGTTCCTTTTGCTTGATAACCTGAAATCTTTGTTAGAAATATAGATAAAGCACGAATTATCTCAGTTTCAAAAAGTTTCAAAAAGCCAAAAGTCCAAATCCTAAAAACCATCTATGAAAAATTTAAAGGTTTTATGTACAAGCTCTAGAGTTTTGAGTTGCTAGGCCGACTTCTTCGTCAATTCTTCACGACCCTTTTATGTAGGGACCCTTTGAGCTCGAGCCTTCTCCTGGATCATCTAGGTCCTTTTGGTAGTAACTAAGTTCGGCGACGAAGGCTTCTTTGATGTTAGGTTCTTCTTTGGGCGCTTTCCTTCTCTTTCTTGACCTAACTTTAGCAATATAGGCAAACCATGGAGCTTTGACCCTCTCTTTAGTAGAATTTTCAATAATGGGCTTTATTGATTCATCAATAAGGGACAGAGGAGGGTTAGGAGTCATACCTGGGCTTACCTGTTTGGGCCCGAAACAGAAATCTTCGAGCTGAGGGGTGGTCGATTTCGACCAATGAGGGTCGATTTCGAGAGCTTTGGTCGATATCGATATGTGGGGGTCGATATCGACCTCTGTGACCCCATACTTAAGCTCCTGACAGTGATCTGGCATACTCGATTTCGACCAAGGGGGGTCGATTTCGATGTTTTTAGTCGATATCGACTGGTTCCAATCGATGTCGACTCTGCTTGATGTTTTCGTCCTCGCCAACAAAAATTTTCTAAGCTTCTCCTTAGCCGGCGAGAGGACTACTTGCTCCAGGTGCTTTGTTTCGCTCATGGTTAGGTTGAAAGAGAATTCTATCACTTCGTTCCCTATAGTAAAGGTTAGTAACCCTCGACGTACATTGATATTGGCATCAACAGTAGCTAAGAAAGGCTTACCAAGTATAATAGGCACTACAGGATCTTCAGGCATCTCCAATACAATGAAATCAGTAGGCACAAAGAAATTACCTACATTTACAGGAACGTCATCAACTATACCTGTGGGCCTGACAAATGAGTTGTCAGCCATATAAAGTTTCATGTCCACAGGTTCAAGGGCGCCAATGTTCACCTTTTGCCAAATAGAAAGGGGCATGAGACTTACACTTGCCCCTAGGTCACATAGGGCTTTATAGCATTGTTGGCCAAGTCCCACGGTGATTGCAAACTTCCCTGGATCACTCTTCTTCTCAGGGAAGTCCATCTTTGAGCACTCCTCTGCGATCTCTGCCATGGATCTCTTCTTGCTCAGGATGTCTTTCAGGAATCACACATAGGCGGGCATCTCGCTTAGGGCTTCTGTAAGAGGGATGGTAACAATAAGTCCTTGAAATATTTTTATAAAGCACCTAAACTTACCTTTGGTGGGATCCTCCAATGCTTTGGAAGGGAATGGCAACGTCTTCTTTGGTGGGGGGGCCAAAACGTTGGTCGGAGGGGCCTGTTGAACATCGATGTCGACTGGAGTTGGGCCGATATCGACTGGTTGGGTCGATTTTGACCTCTGCTGTGATTTCTCAGGTTCTGCAGTGTCATCGACATCGACCAGGGGGTCGACATGCTGGTCGATATCGACCTCTGGGTCGACATCGACTGGTCTGTCGATGTCGACTGGGTCTGTTGCTTTCTCCTCCGTTTCCGTTCGTGGCTTATGTACTTTGGAGCCACTCCTTAATTGTATGGCTGCGACATGGCCCATCCCGGATTGTCCCTTAGGATTTGTAATGGGTTGCCCAGGGAGTGTTCTGGATGGTCTAGGGATTTGTGCCGCCAATTGACCCAGTTGGGTCTCTACGTTCTTTTTCCAAATATCCATCTCCCCAATCCTTGTGGTAAGGTGATTGAGTTGAGAATGGATGGCATTGTTGGATTGATCATTCTTAGCCTGATTCTGCCTGATTTCATCCAGTACTAGTTGAAGATCATCCTTCTTTTGGTCTCTCTCCGGGTGCCCAGGAGCTCTATAAGGCGGAGGGTCCCTAGGGTTAACCTGGTTCCTTTGTGGTTGATGGAACCTTTGGTCTCCCCAATATTGGTGATTGGGAACCCTCATGTAGCGCGCCTCTTGGTGAGTCTCCACTAGGTGTACTTGTTCAGCATGGGGCACTCGATGGTGGTGTGCCGCTGCGATCCGCATTCAATGCAATCTTGGTTCGCTGAAAGGAACCTCACTTGATTTTGGAGCTTCCTAAGTTGATCTCTATGGAATTGCTCCTTCACATCCGGATCGATTACATTGGAGGTTCATATAAGGGCATAGATGGGGCAGGCCTCGATGATGATGGTGTGTCAGAAGCCTCAGGAGTCCCATATGTACTGTCGAACTCCACCAACCTCTCTATGGTCTCCCAAGCCTCTTGTGGAGCGAGTTCAAGGTAGCCATATGAGGTGTAGGTGTTGATCCTCTCCTTAGTTGCAGCGTCAAGAGCATTGTATATGATTTCCTGAATTACATATGGTGGTTGGCCATGCGTCGGGCATGATCGTAGTAGGTCCTTAAACCTTTCCCAAACAGTCGCCCGAGCCTCACCAGGCTTTTGTTTGAAAGCCGTGATTTTCTGTCGGATAAACGCCGTCTTAGAAGGAGGAAAGAACTTGTTGAGGAATGCATCCTTGACTTCATTCCAGGTACGGAGCGATCTTGGGGCTAAGCTTTCCAACCACTGCAATGCTTTCCTTGTAAGAGACCATCGAAAGGCTTTTAGTTGGACATATTCAAGACTTCGTCCATCAGCAATAGTATCACAAAGGTCTAAGAAGGTTGAAATATGTGCCATAGGGCATTCGTTAGGTTTTCCTTCATATTGGTGCCTTCTAATCTCAGTTAGGAAGTTAGGTTTTATTTCAAAATTAGAGGCAGGGATAAGAGTTGCCGATTCAGGCACTGTGAGAGCGGGGTGCATATATTGCTTGGCATTCCGGGGGAGGGCATTGATTTGGGCTTCTATTTGCCTCCGGCCTTCCTCCTCCCTATCCGCACGCTCCTTATGTGCCGCCTCTCTAGCCATTAAGTCTTCAACCTGCTTCATTAGTTGGTCAATAAGTTCAGCCTGGTTCTCGTTGTCCGCCATGATTCTTTGGGCTTGGGCTCTTAGATGGAAATAGCGCTCAGGGTCGTCTACTCTTTCAAATTCAGGTAGGCGATCAGCACGTTGCATACACCTGCAAAAACAAGACTAGGTAGAGACGTGAGATAGACTACTAGGGCGCGATTGATTGCCTCCCCGGCAACGGCGCCAATTTGTTGAGGAGGTTAGTCGAGTACAAATAATAAAGATGTAAATGTAAACCGACTCCTAGCCTACGCAAATAATTACAAGACTTCCTCCTGTTGTAGTGGAAGGGTAGTCAGGATCGATCCACGAGGAGGCGTGTCAGCGGGATCCTAGTAGCTTTGGAAATCTCACGTCTGTGTCGACCAGAAGCCTCGATTTGGACCTTGGAGCTCGATGTCGACCTCGGCTGTCGATGTTCTCTGCAACAGAAGACCTGCAGAAACAAAAACAAGTGGTCGATATCGACTGGAAAGGGTCGATATCGATGTCAGTCCATAAAATCGACTGGCTCGAATGACTGCCAGTCGATACAGATGGGTCGATATCGATGCTAGGGGTCGATATCGATGCTCAGCAAACTCCGCAACGATGTTCATCGTCGACTCAGAAAACTGTTGACGAACTCAGTGGTCGATATCGACGTCTGGGGTCGATATCGATGTCTTCCTGCAGTGGGTTAGTTCTTCGTCGGCAAAGAAAGGCCGAAGAATTGAGAATGGAGAGAGAAGCAATGAACAGAAATAAAACAAAGGGTTTTGGGTCTATAAAATATGTAAAAAGCAACTCCTAGGATTAGGGTTTACCACAACGTTAACCAATGCATGCGATAAGATAAATAAGACGGACAATTGCGCTATTTCACCCGAGGGACAAGCTTTCGCCGTACACCAACTCTTTGGATTACTCTTGCAAATAAACCTAACTGTCTCTACCAATTTTATGTTTATAACTCAAGTTGTTAGCATGAATCCCTTTTCTTTCGATTAGGACTAAACATAGAATCGTAGGAGGAGAGATAGACATAACGATATCGACATCAAATACTTACCTCAAGCGCGCATGGCTAACGCCGGGCTCACCCCGACCCTAAGAGCTTTGGGGAACTACTCGCTTCTCATCATGGAACTCATTGTTGATTGAAAAGAAGAAACTTGCATTAAAATAAGCTTCGAAGTTTTACAACTCAACGTCAACTTTCGCAAACATCAAACCCTATAACTTCTCTCTTACTCTAACTATATTGATTGTCTTGATTGATTATTGGATTCGTTCTTGGATAATTGAATGCCAGCCCCCTAGGGCTTTATTTATAGGCTACTAATCCTCGCTATCCAAGGATTGTAACTCTTATCTAAACTATGAACTCTATCCAAACAATTAGGATAGGTCTTTTATTTTGATTAAACCTGAAGGTAAAAGATAAATAAAACTTCAGCTGCCATCTATCTTGAAAGTGTAAGATAATTCCGTGCCTCCTTGAAGATACAGTTCCAATCCGCATTCGAAATCGAGTCTATCTTCTGTCGAGATAAGGGGTCGATATTGACACCAAGGTTCGATATCGATGTCTGTGTTTCTACTCGACTTGTCCAGCTCCAGTCGATGTCTATGATGATGGTCGATATCGAGGTAGTATGTTGATATCGATGCCTTCTTGGCTGGTCTGTGTGGTCTATCTTGACACTCAGAAGTCGTGTCGAAAACTAAGGTCGATATCGATGTCTTCAGGTCGATATCGACCTCTGCTCAGCTTCACTTGGCTTCTTCGTTTTGACTCCGATTTCATCGAATTCTTGCATGGTTAGCTCAAAACTCGTGCAGACTCTATTTCTTGTACTTTAGCTCATTCTTACACAATTTTATATACTTTTGAAACTTTTCTTTGGAAATCGAATGAAACATGAAGTCAAAAGATGCAATAAACAAAGGTACAAATATGTACATCAGCGTGGTACTACATGGCATGCTTTTATAATGCCTACATACTATATGACACATCAGGCATGAGGTTCTAACTTGAGTAAGCCCTGGAGGACATACTTGGAGAAGCGCGGAATCCAAGGCAATTACAACAATAGCGAGCAATCCATTCGGGTCACAAATCACCTAACGAGTAATATATAATATGCATAAGTGTAAGTTATAAAGCATACAATGACCATGACTCAAATAAACAAAAGGGACTCAATTCCTTACATCACTATCATCGTTATCATAACTCATTTCTATCATCCCCATATAATCTCGTCATAACTCATCATATCATATTCACATATCATTCATCATCTCGCCATATCATCTCAATCTCATCATAGAATATCTCATCATCATATAACCACATATCATATATATAACATCTCTTATAACTCATCCATCAACATATCACATCATCTCAACATAGGATAGCTCATATATCGTCTCAACATGTATCACCACATAACCTCACATATCTTCTTATCCACATTTCCATATTTTCTCAAACCGTCATATAAAAACACATTGCATCTCATCAATATATCATACCTTCATACTTAAGAATATATTAATAGTCATGCTTCTAAGTCAACTCATATTCACATATATCACACAATGCTCAAGTTCAAATCAAATAATTAGTTCATCTCAAATCACAACATCTTAAAAGTCATCATTTTTATATAACATATAATCATGCCAACAATTTATAAACGTTTAGACACCAAATACTCATACAAATCATCAACCATTTAATAAGTTAAATCAAGTAAGTCAGCTCGATAGTCAAACAATTCTTTCAAAATCATATTTAGCAAATCCCATTTATAAACATTAAACCCTTGACCAATTCATAAAATCATACCATTTAAAATAATTCCGGCATAATTTACTTTATTTAAGATCATCTTCAAGTCACCTTATAAAACATTATATGAAATAACTCTTCTCAAATAATATTTAGCTAAAAAATACAACACCAAAATTAAATCATCTTTACTCATCGTATTTATATATCAAAGTCAATAAATTATCTCAAATTTCCTAACATCACATATTAAAACCCCACTCAATTACATATTCCAAATAATCTCACTTTTAAAACCATTTATAATATAATATTTTCAGAAAATATGTTTATCACTAAATCTCAAAATAATAACATAATATAATAATAGTTTAGAATTAAGTTTAATAATAATTATTATTAAATGAATAAACACACCATAAGATATATAATAGTTGCAAACTAACAAAACAACTAAATAATACAACCTAATCCAGTCAGCCCAAAAGAAAGACCCAACCCGAAGGAGGGTCCGAGCCCATGACCCGGCCCAGCCGGAAGCCCCAAAATCTGAGTAAGTGAACCGAAAATCAGGAGGAAAACCGAGGAAAAGAAAAGAAAAGAAGTGAAATGGTTCAAAATAAAAGAAGTGAACCCGTCTCCCTGAAGAGCTCTGCTCACAATTGCGGAAAACGGGAGAAGGACGGCGTAATCGAGGGCTCCGGCGGACCCCTTTCCGGACCAAACTCCCCCAAACCTGACCGAAACCATATTCTGACCAGACCCATCACAGAAGGATTGAAATGAGAGCAGGAAGAAAGGAAGGAAAAGAGCTTTACCGATCGACAAAAATAACTCCGGCGAGGATGCTCAGGGCGGCGTCTGGCTGCAACGACGGAGGGAAAAGCGTGCTCCGGGCCTGAGACATTGGGAAAGGATGTAAAGGTATGCCTTTACGCTGATTTGTGCCAAGAAATCAAAGAAATCGAAGGTTACTTACTCGGATGCGAACAGGGGAGGGAGGTGTTCAAGGCGGCTCCATCAGGGCTTCTGGTGGCTTTAGCTGCTTGTTGTGGCTTCGAATGGAAGTGATGGAAGTGCTGTGGCTCGGAGAAGGAGAACGGAGGTGCCTGAAGGTACTCAGCGGGTGATGGCTTTGGCCAATGAAACGGGGGCACAATAAGGTGCTCGCGTTTTGGCTCCGGCGGCTTTTCCCGGCAGCTGTTGGTCTCTCTGGGTGGTCGACGACGTCGGGAAAGTTCCTTGCTGCTGCTGCTCAGGGAGGAAGATAGAATGGAGGAGAACAAGGTCGGGGGCTCTCGATTTCATTCACGAACAGAGGCCTTGGATCACTTGGTCAACAATGGAGGGAAGGGAGGAGAGAAGGAGAGTGGGTATGGGTCTGAAATGAAATTGTGGGTAGGTTGTGCTCTGAATCCAAATAAAAGGAGGATGGGAGGCTGGCGGATCAGTAGGGAGATGGTAGGGGACCAAGGTTGAAAATGGTGTGGTGGTGGGTTTGCTTGAGACCAAATTTGGAAGAGGGAGGAGTTGTGAAATTAGACCATGTAAAAGGACAAAAGGGGTGCTGAAGGGGGTGGGCATCTGAAGCTGTTGGGTGTGATTGCCACAAGGGGGAAAGTAGTATGGTAAAGGAGGGTGGTTTTCCTGCAGGGCACCGGCAGAGAGAGAGAGAGAGAGAGAGAGAGAGAGAGAGAGAGAGAGAGAGAGAGAGAGAGAGAGAGAAGAGAAGAAGAAGAAGAAGAAGAAAAGAAACAAAAATGAAAGAAAATAGGAGATAAAAGAGGTCCCGACGATGACAAATTTAAATCTCGTAACTCGAGACTCGAAACCCGCTATTCTGGACTTCTAATGAAATAAATCAAAATTTAAATCAACTTCTGAAAAACGAGCTAAAATGATAAACTCCAATTTATATTTCCAATTCTCATTACTTGAAAGTGAAATTAAAATCCGTTTTTAAAGTCCGATTCAAACTATGCTGGAATTTACTTCCAAAAGCTTTAGAGTAAAACAAGTTGCTCGAGGACGGAATTTTTCAAAAATTTTCCGAATATCCAAATCTAATCAATATAATTAATTAATTTTCCAACATAAAAATTTTAAAAATTCCCGGTCTTTACATTTGAAAATTTGAAGACTTGTCAAAGGAGCTAATAATGCTAAAATCACATTTCTTATCCAATTGAAGTAATTGTGTTGATAGCATTTTTAAAAAAATCAATGATTCTGATTCCAAACTCTTAATTTTAATCTCTTGTTTAACTCTCCTTTGATTTTTTCATTGCTCATGTTTTTTATGAAAGACTAAAGGAATTTACCTTAATTATATCAATAAAAAAATGAAATTCAAAATATTTTGTTGGCAGATAAAATAAATTCATCAAAAAGAGAGTATATACGTACCGAGTACCGACCCAATCAAATCTTGATTAAGTATAGATAAATAATTTAACTTCAGAAAACAAAAAAAATTCTTTGAGTTTTTCCTTTCCTAACTCCCCTATTTTTTTCGTATATATGTACCAAGTATCGACCCACTCCAATCTTTATTTACGGAAGACTCGACCTTATACCCTTTTCCATTGATCATATATATATATATATATATATATATATATATATATATATATATAAAGATATTGAGTAGCCGATGAGCTTGTAACGATGGTCATTGAATTTATGGCAATCAATTCAAAAAAATTGTAGTTAATTAACCGTTTGTTTTTTCTTCCAGCAATTCATATCCCTTTAAAGTGTCCAAATTAGTGGCCATTGAAATCTTGACTTTATCATGGATAATAATTTATATTAATGGTTGCAAGTAATTAACCCTAGTTCATCCATGTATAATAATTGTAACGACCCGAAATTTAAGTACCCGAATTAACCTCCATAAACCTACTTAGAAGGTAAATAAGGTTCGGAATACTAGATTATCGGGGAACGTTATAGGAGAAGTTTGATCTTCTCCCGTGAGCTTTGGATCTTACGACCGAGTACGAGTTATTATTAGGTTCATTTAAGCGGAAGATTTAGTTGTCAAAAGATGGGGATTGCGAACCCCGAAAAGATCGTAAGCCCGTTGGAGTCTTTACTTGTCCTAGACTATCGCGAAAACGTTTCGAACAGAAATAAAAGCGGAAATCATAAATACAACAAAACGCCACGGCCGCGTCGGGTCAAAACGATAAAACGTATGAGCAAAAGAGTAAGAATGTCAAGCGCCTCCCTCACTCTAATCGTCCAAAAGGTCTGTCTCGACAACCATCCACATAAGTAAGTCATATCGGGTAAGGGGTACCTGAATCTAAAAATAAGAAATAAATCGGGGTCAATCATCGGAAATATGCACACTCAATGCCATATAAAGAGGCGTACTTAAACTACATGATTGTTAAAATGTAATATATAAGCAAGTGTATAGATAAATATAAATGCGAAATAAACACACAAGGGCCCGTCTCATCATCATAATCATCATCATCATCATCATCATCACCATCATATCATAATATCTTCTCAAACGTACTCATCCTTCTCAAACATACTCATTCTTTCTCATCATAAGTCTTTCATCATTTCATTCGTGTTCCATCGAGTATAAGTCATTTATTCAGATTTTGACGGCCGTCCTACCATAGACACATAGCATACATATGAATTATTGGATTTACTAAGTTCATCCTACGTCATATTACCAGTTTATATTCCTAAACATGTTACTAGGTCGCGTGATGCATGAAGACTCTCGATAAGACAAAGAGTATTATATAAATCCATCATGAGTAAGTCCAGGGGACTTACCTGGAGTCCGGAGAATAAGCAAGCAATAAAGTGCACAACCAAGGATCAAATCAACAAGAGCCTATTAATTTCATTAAGCTTTCATTAGGTGGTATTCTAATGCATGTTACCCAACCTAATAATCAACATACATCCACATGAGGTTCACGATTCTATAGATTACGCACTTTGGTTAAGTGATCCGGACTTAACCAGTTATAATCTATATCGTATTATCACATAATCGATTTTCTTCTTATCGGATTATAAGCCAAGTTATGGGTATACTTCATTTCTGTATTTTATATGCTCTAAGTTTCGGTTATCCCATCATATATTTAACCATATTCTTAGCATTCCCTTAACCAAGTTTTTTAATCGAGTCATTATAAACACTGGTTACTAAAAGTATAATAACTCTTGAGCCAACCGTCGGATTGCCGTAATTTTTGAAGGGAAGCTAGATAACATTTCCATGAACATCATATTAAGATTTCAGCCGAATCAGACCGTTGGATTGGAAATAAAGTCCAAATTACAGAGGCACATATATCCATTTTGTTTTTTTTTGTGACGTTCGCTACAAAACGCAACCAAAAACACATAGAGGCTCCACTTCCTAAGCCCTAATTTACACATAAGGCTTCTAATCTACAGAGGGAAAGGTGGATGACAGATTACCCTCGAAGCCTCTCTCGAAAAAGACCAAATTACCCCTCCAAGCTTCCCGGGACCTTGCGCCAAACACCTAGCATTTTTGACAAATCCAAACCAAAACATAAAACAAAGTCTTAGACAAAAACCTTAAAAATTAGTTGTACAACAAGTATAAAATCAGATTTGAAGGGGGGGAAACCAAGACTCACCCAAACACACTTGAAAACCTCAAGAACACAAAGGGCTCGGTACAGCTGGCTCAGAAACGGGGCTCAACGGGCGGCTTACTGGGACTGGATCTTTGTGTGGTTACTATGGCTGGAAAGGCCTCTCTTTTGTGGTGATTTGGCTTCGAGAATCAGCCAATTTGGTTGAGGGAGGAGTGAGTTATGTGTGTTTGAAGGTGGCAAGGTTGTTAGGGCAAACTTGCTCTCTCTTTCTTTCTCTCTTTCTTTTTCTTTCTTTCCTTCTTCTTTCCTCTCTGATTTTTGGCGTGTGAAGTGGCTGAATGAGGCCAGAAATGTGTGTTTAAGAGAGCCAAAAGGTGAAGCCTAGTTGGTCAAGGAGTTGGTAAGGCTTAGGTAGAATAGTGGCCAAATAGGAACAAGTCATTCATCCAACATGGCTTCTATTTGTTTAATGCAAAAACATATGGCTCATATTTGATCATATAAAGGGCTGAAATGGGGTGGTTTGGGCGGCAATTACATGTTAAAACAACGTCCTGAAATGTCGCGACAAGTTACGAAAATTACCGAAATAAACGGATGACAAGGCCTTTGCCTCACCGATATTTCTCGGAAAATTATCATACGAATTCCATTAGATTGGAATTGTAATCCTCTTTCCATATAAAATATGTCATCCAAAAATTTTAAAAAATTTTCCGGGTTTTCTAAATCGTCAAAAGAAGGATATTTGATCGAATTATCCCTCGGAAATTAATTAAATCTTAATTAATCATAATTAAAATTTTCGGTCTTTACAATCATCCACCTCTAAAAACAAGTCTCGTCCCCGAGACCAAAAAGATTCAAACCGGTGGAGAAGGTGTTAAACTTTGAGTCCTTGGATGGGAACAAAAGGCACGCGATCATCTCGGATGCGTCGTCCAAGAATCTCATGATGCTTTTGTCACGATCGTAATAATCTCGAACAGCGTCGCCGAGCTTGTGAATGAGCGCCCCCGTCACATCTCGCCTCAACCCCGAGAGTATCACAACTCGAGAGAATCATCACACTACCGCTAGGTCTTAGCGAAAATTCCACGATGGCCGTTGCGGAAAGTCCGTATCCACTTCGCGAAGCACAATGAGCTTACCCGGATCATGGAAGCTTAAACTCAATCATTTTCGAATCAATTCCAATTAAAAGGTGTTAGCGTCCCGACACGACTTGGCCTAGACTCCTCTAGACTCTGCTCGACTTTCTGTCTCAAGAGGTGGTCATCCACCTCTAAAGTTCAAACCCGATCCCCGACATTCTATTCTCTCAACAGGAGGGTGGATCAAAAATCCACCTCTAAGGATCAAACATATGATCTCATTATGACTCAATCAAAACAGATGGTGGATTAACATCCACCTCTAAGGCTAAGCCTTATTCCTTTTCCTAGGTTCAATATTCCGACATACCATCATTTATCAACCCTACTCACAACAATCACATAATCATAACGATATCATATCAGTCATATATCATAAAGTATCACATATCAATGATAATCACATCATGTAGGACCGCTCATGGGCCCCACCACGCATATCAATCATAGAAAACGCGCACTCAATCACAGAGGTAAACACCCAATCACACATAGTACGGCTAAGGGTCCCCCTCCCAGGTACTCACCGGCCACTCACGCAGTCAAAACTATATCTGTCTGTGGCTGTACATACGACGCTAGCAACTCATCTAATACATCTTCATAGCTCGCCCGTATACTCTCCTATGTCTCCCAAGTAGCCTCCTCAGGGCTCCTCCTAGCCCACTGTATAAGTACCAACGGTACCTCTCTGCGCCTCAGCTTCTTGACCCGGCGGTCAAGAACAGCAATCGGATGCTCCACGAAGGTATGGTCAGGTGCTATCTCTAATCCGGAGTAGTCCAATCTGTGACTCGGATCTGGCTCGTACTTCCTCAGCGGTGACACGTGGAAGACATCGTGTATACCAGCCAAACGGGGCGGTAAAGCAACTCTGTAAGTAACCTCTCCTACTCGCTCGAGGATCTCAAAGGGGCCCACATATCTAGGGCTCAGTTTCCCCTTCATCCCGAATCGTCGGATCCCTCTCGTCGGTGACACTCGCAACCAAACATGATCTCCAACCTCAAAGGCCAACTCAGTCCTGCGCCTATCAGCATACTTCTTCTGTCGGTCGTGCGTAACCCTCAGATGCTCTCGGACCTATCTGACCTGATCTGTCACCTCCTGCACGTACTGTGGTAGTGTCCCAACTCAGTCTGCAGGCTCATCCCAGCAGATAGGCGACTTGCATCGCCTCCCGTACAACGCCTCAAAAGGAGCCATCCTGATCGATGAATGATAGCTGTTGTTGTACGAGAACTCTACTAGGGGAAGATGCCGAACCCAAAGGTTCCCCCACTCCAAAACACAAGCCCTCAGCATATCCTCCAGTGTCTGAATCGTCCTCTCGCTCTGCCCGTCCGTCTGCGGGTGATAGGCCGTGCTGAAATGCAACTTGCTACCCAGAGCCTCGTGCACCTGCCTCTAGAATCTCGAAGTGAAGCGGCCATCTCTATCATATACTATCCTCTCGGGAATCCCATGCAACCTCACTATATGCTGTATAAAAGCTCGGACTAAATCAGACACATGCCATGTCTCCCGAATCAGAATGAAATGGGTGGTCTTGGTCAACCTGTCGACCACCACCCAAATCGCATCAAAGCCTCGTACATCTCTCCTCAATCCCGTCACGAAGTCCATCGTGATATCCGTCCACTTCCACACAGGGTTGGAAAGTGATCGTGTCATCCCTCCGGGCTTCTGGTGCTCTATCCGCACCTGCTGGCAGACCTGACATCGCGCTACAAACAAAGCGACGTCAGTCTTCATCCTGCGCCACCGGAACGTCCTCCTCAAGTCCTAGTACATCTTATTCGATCCCAGATGGACTGAATAAGGAGTGGAATGTGCCTCTATTATGATCTTCTCCTTCAGGTTGTGCACATCAGGCACAGCAACTCGTCCCTGCAACATCAGCATCCCATCATCTCGGACGGAAAAAAACCTACAGTGGCCCTGGGCCTTGCGCTGTCGGATATCGACAATCCGCGGACACTCTGCCTGCGCTCGTCGGATCTCATCCATCAACTCTGACTGAACCTCCAGAAAACTCAACTGTCCACTCTCTCGCTGTGACCAGACCTCTATCCCACAACTAACCAGATCCCGCTGCAACTCAGGTCGAGCCGTCAATCTGGACAAAACAATCTCCTAACGAGTCTTCCGACTCAATGCGTCTGCCACCACATTGGCCTTCCCCGGGTGATACTCAATCTCTAACTCGTAGTCCTTGATCAACTCCAGCCACCTCCTCTGACACATGTTCAGCTCCTTCTGCGTGAAAATGTACTTCAGATTTTTGTGATCGGTCATGATCCTCACTGACGTGCCATACAGATAGTGCCTCCAGATCTTGAGCGCATGTACCACTGCGGCTAGCTCAAGATCGTGCGTGTGGTATGACTCCTCCCCTGGCTTCAGCTGGCGTGAAGCGTAAGCGATGACCTGATCCCTCTGCTGTAGCACACAACCTATACCTGAACTCGAAGCATCCGTGTAGACCACGAAGTCCTCCGTCCCCTCTGGTAGTGCTAACACTGGCGCGGATGTCAACTTCTGCTTCAGCAGATCAAAACTGGCCTGGCACGCCGGACTCCACTCGAAGGGTACTCCCTTCTTCGTCAGCTGCGTCATCGGCCTAGCTATGCTGGAGAAGCCCTCGACGAACCGTCGGTAATAGCTAGCTAAACCTAGAAAAGACCTGATGTCTCTGACGTTCTTGGGGACCTCCCAAGCAACGATAGCATCAACCTTCAATGCGTCTACTGATATCCCTGCTGCGGATATAACATGACCAAGAAACATCACCTCGGAGAGCCAGAACTCACACTTGCTAAACTTCCCGAAGAGTTCATGCTTCTGCAGAATCCTCAGCACAATCCTCAGGTGCTCAGCATGCTCCTCTCTGCTCCTCAAGTATATCAAGATGTCGTCGATAAATACCACTACGAATCTGTCAAGAAAATCGATGAACACCCTGTTCATCAACTCCATGAAGGCGGCTGGCGCGTTGGTTAGCCCAAACGGCATAACCACAAACTCGTAGTGTCCATATCTAGTCCTGAAGGTCGTCTTCAGGATGTTCTCTGCCTTCACCCTCAGCTGGTGATAACCCGAACGCAAATCTATCTTCGAGAAGACGACAGCTCCCTCTAGCTGATCCATCAAGTCGTCTATTCTCGACAACGGGTAACGGTTCTTCACCATAGCCCGGTTCAACTCTCTGTAATATATGCATAGCCTCAACGACCCATCCTTCTTCTTCACGAACAACACTGGTGCTCCCCACGGCGAAGCACTCGGCTTGATGTAGCCCTTCCCGACTAGCTCCTCCAACTGTGCCTTCAGCTCGGCCATCTCTGTTGGCGCCATCCGGTATGGGACCCTCGAAATCGGCCTGGTGCCCGGCTCCAACTGTATAGCGAAATCAACATCTCGCTGTAGCGGAAGTCCTGGTAGCTCGTCTGGGAAAACGTCAGCAAACTCACTAACAACGGGGACATCTGTTAGGCTGGGTCGCTCGCGATCCACCTCTAAAGCGTTACACCAGTAGCTCGTGCATCCCTAGTCTAGAAGTCTCGCCGCTCGAACGGCGCTGATCTGGGCTCCGTTCCGTTTGGGGTCGTTCCTCCACACCTCGTACTCAGTCCCATCCTCTGCGAGGATGGAAACTATACGGGTCCTCAGGTTGAGGATCGCCCCGTAGAAGTTCATAAAATCCATCCCCATGATCATCTCGTCTGTCTGCAGTGGCATGACTATCAAGTCAGTTGGCCACTCTCGCTCTCCTATTCGAATGGGGCATCCTAGGATCTCACGCCCCGCCCTAACCCTAGCCCCATCCGCCATACGTACTACTAACGCGGGACATATCAAACATACAAGTTTAAATCTAGCAACGCATGAATCTGCTATAAAGTAGTGGGTTGCCCCGGTATCGAACAGAATGCAAAGAGTAGAGCCACAGAACGATATCGTACCTATGGAAGTCGGAGCTGTCGAATCGCTGTTCCGCATCGGGAACGTGCAGGGCGGCGTGGGTGGTAAGAAATCAGTGTCTACAGCTATCGCTGCCAGCTGTGTAGAACCTTTGCCCTGGCCTGGTCCTGCCGACCCTGTCGACGACTGTGCCTGCTGATGCTGGTAAGATCCTCGGCCGCCTCGACCTCCTCCTCTACCTCTACCTCGACCTCCACCTCGGCCTCATCCTCCTCTAAAGATGTTGTCTCCTCGGCCACCTCCGTAGCTACTATCTCCTCGGCCAGCTCCCGAGAGAGTCCCCCTCCCTTGACCCTGTGCATAAGAAATCTGAGCGGGTCTCGGTGCCTCTAGAAGGCGTAAAGCTGAAGCTGTAGGAGTGACTGACGATCTCTCGCCCTGCGGGCACATGATAGCACGATGTCCTACCCCTCCACACGTGTAGCAGGAAATGAACTTCCTAGGGTAGTCTGTCTGAAAGTGGCCCTCCTCGCGGCAGCTGTGGCAGATAATAGCTCTCACTCTAGCCTCGCGGTATGATGATACAGGTACAGCTGGAATGGCCCAAGTGGTCCTGCTAGTCGATCCCCCTCTCGCTAGCCCCTTCCATGGGCCCCCATCAAATCTGTGCTCCGCGGGTCGTGGCCTCTTTTTGCAAGATGGAGTACGGAAAGCTGAAGACGTGGCAGCTGTCAGGCGTAGCTACTGGTCATAGCGGAGGAACATCTCTAGAAATCTGTCATATGTCATTCCCTCCATGCTGGTAGAGATCAGAAGAACGTCTGGCGAAAGCCTCATAGAAAGCATGCGAATGCGCATCTCATCGGTGTTACAGACCTTTCCACAATAGACGAGCTCCTTCTTGAACTGGCAGACGATCTCGGAGATAGATAGCTGTGGGTCATAGCGGGTGCTGAAGAACGCAACCTCTCGTGCTGCTTGTGTCCCAGATGGACAGTACTCTCTCAGCATGAACTTCCTGAACTCCTCATAGGTCCATGCAGTACGATCATCACAGTAGACAAGCCATCTTTCAAAAGCATCTCCTCGAAGCTGCCCAGCCGCAAGCCTCTGTCTCTCGCATCGGGTACTCCAATCAAGCTGAAAACTCCCTCGAGTCCTCTGAAGAACTGCTCGATATCCTCTCCGGGTCCGGCCTCGAAGATAGGCGGGCTACTCTGTGATAATCTCTTCACCCAGTCGGTGACGCCAGCTGATCTCTCTCGCTCTAGCAACGCGAGTAATGCCCTCTCTATCGCTGATCCCTGCTGCTGCCTATCAGCCTCTCCCTCGTGCTGTCCGGGGATCTCGACCTCAGCATCGGTCTCAGTCTCAGTCTCTATCTCGGGAATGCGGCCACGACCTCTGCCACATGGTCTCCCGTGTCCTCTACTAATCTGGGTGTCGACCATGCTGACAACTGGACATTTAAGTGTACTCAATATACAACTAAATAAAACGTCTTCTTCAAGGAAGACGGCCCTCAGGCACATTCATTTCACATAATTACATCCCTTCAAGGGGATGGCCCGCAGGCACAGTTTTATATCGCACGGAAGCTAACTAGATAGCTATCCTTCGAGGATAGCTTGGCGAGTCCGCCTCTTAATCCTATCCTACTCCAACCACCATGGTTGCTCCCTTGGAGTCTTCCAGGCCCGTCTGTAAGGAAAAGCTAGGCAGTCTACCCGAACCCTTCTACATCTCTAAGGATGCCTATCGCCTTGTCTCTACCCGTCGATCCTATCTCTCGTCTATAAGGATCCTAACCATTTTTATTTTCCAAAGGGTTTTCATCTTTGCCCTTTAAACACTTTGAAATCCTTGAAAATTTCCCAAACGGTGGGCGGGTTTTGAAAATTAATTTTTTTAACTCGTGCATACTCAGGTCGAACAACCTTGGCTCTAATACCAACTTTGTAACGACCCAAAATTTAAGTACCCGAATTAACCTCCATAAACCTACTTAGAAGGCAAATAAGGTTCGAAATACTAGATTATCGGGGAACGTTATAGGAGAAGTTTGATCTTCTCCCGTGAGCTTTGTATCTTACGACCGAGTACGAGTTATTATTAGGTTCATTTAAGCGGAAGATTTAGTTGTGAAAAGATGGGGATTGCGAACCCCGAAAAGATCATAAGCCCGTTGGAGTCTTTACCTGTCCTAGACTATCGCGAAAACGTTTCGAACAGAAATAAAAGCGGAAATCATAAATACAACAAAACGCCACGGCCGCGCCGAGTCAAAATGATAAAACGTATGAGCAAAAGATTACGAATGTCAAGCGCCTCCCTCACTCTAATCGTCCAAAAGGTCTGTCCTGACAACCATCCACATAAGTAAGTCATATCAGGTAAGGGGTACCTGAATCTAAAAACAAGAAATAAATCGGGGTCAATCATCGGAAATATGCACACTTAATTCCATATAAAGAGGCATACTTAAAGTACATGAATGTTAAAATGTAACACATAAGCAAGTGTATAGATATATATAAATGCGAATTAAACACACAAGGGCCCGTCTCATCATCATAATCATCATCACCATCGTATCATAATATCTTCTCAAACGTACTCATCCTTCTCAAACATACTCATTCTTTCTCATCATAAGTCTTTCATCATTTCATTCGTGTTCCATCGAGTATAAGTCATTTATTCAGATTTTGACGGCCGTCCTACCATAGACACATAGCATACATATGAATTATTGGATTTACTAAGTTCATCCTATGTCATATTACCAGTTTATATTCCTAAACATGTTACTAGGTCGCGTGATGCATGAAGACTCTCGATAAGACAAAGACTATCACATAAATCCATCATGAGTAAGTCCAGGGGACTTACCTGGAGTCCGGAGAATAAGCAAGCAATAAAGTGCACAACCAAGGATCCAATCAACAAGAGCCTATTAATTTCATTAAGCTTTCATTAGGTGGTATTCTAATGCATGGTACCCAACCTAATAATCAACATACATCCACATGAGGTTCACGATTCTATAGATTACGCACTTTGGTTAAGTGATCCGGACTTAACCAGTTATAATCTATATCGTATTATCACATAATCGATTTTCTTCTTATCGGATCATAAGCCAAGTTATGGGTATACTTCATTTCTGTATTTTATATGCTCTAAGTTTCGGTTATGCCATCATATATTTAACCATATTATTAGCATTCCCTTAACCAAGTTTTTTAATCGAGTCATTATAAACACTGGTTACTCAAAGTATAATAACTCTTGATCCAACTGTCGGATTGCCGTAATATTTTAGGGGAAGCTAGATAACATTTACATAAACATCATATTAAGATTTCAGCTGAATCAGACCGTTGGATTGGAATGAAAGTCCAAATTACAGATGCACATATATCCATTTTATTTTTTTGTGACGTTTGCTACAAAACGCAACCAAAAACACATAGAGGCTCCACTTCCTAAGCCCTAATTTACACATAAGGCTCCTAATCTACGGAGGGAAAGGTGGATGAGAGATTACCCTCGAAGCCTGTCTCGAAAAAGACCAAATTACCCCTCCAAGCTTCCCGGGACCTTGCGCCAAACACCTAGCATTTTTGACAAATCCAAACCAAAATATAAAAGGAAGTCTTAGACAAAAACCTTCAAAATTAGTTGTACAACAAGTATAAAATCAGATTTGAAGGGGAGGAAACCAAGACTCACCCAAACACACTTGAAAACCTCAAGAACACAAAGGGCTCGGTACAGCTGGCTCGGAAACGGGGCTCAACGGGTAGCTTACTAGGACTGGATCTTTTTGTGGTTACTATGGCTGGAAAGGCCTCTCTTTTGTGGTTATTTGTCTTTGAGAATCAGCCAATTTGGTTGAGGGAGGAGTGAGTTATGTGTGTTTGACGGTGGCAAGGTTGCTAGGGCAAACTTGCTCTCTCTTTCTTTCTCTCTTTCTTTTTCTTTCTTTGCTTCTTCTTTCCTCTCTGATTTTTGGCGTGTGGAGTGGCTGAATGAGGCCAGAAATGTGTCTTTAAGAGAGCCAAAAGGTGAAGCCAATTTGGTCAAGGAGTTGGTAAGGCTTATGTAGGATAGTGGCCAAATAGGAACAAGTCATTCATCCAACATGGCTTCTATTTGTTTAATGCAAAAACATATGACTCATATTTGATCATATAAAGGGCTGAAATGGGGTGGTTTGGGCGGCAATCACATGTTAAAACAACGTCCCGAAATGTCGCGACAAGTTACAAAAATTACCGAAATAAACGGATGACAAGGCCTTTGCCTCACCGATATTTCTCGGAAAATTATCATACGAATTCCATTAGATTGGAATTGTAATCCTCTTCTCATATGAAATATGCCATCCAAAAATTTTAAAAATTTTTTCGGGTTTTCAAAATCGTCAAAAGAAGGATAATTGATCGAATTATCCCTCGGAAATTAATTAAATCTTAATTAATCATAATTAAAATTTTCGGTCTTTACAACAATCCTCCATAATAATACTTCGTATATGATAAATGATATATATATATATATATGGTAATAATCATGATATATATATATATTAGTACCAAAAGTAAAATATTTTTTATTAATTTTCACCACATTTTAATCAGGAGATTAGAAATATGAAGTATAAAAAAGTAACATAAAAAATTAATAAATTATTATCCATGCTAAATTTGGATTAACCTATATGTTTTATTACTTATATAATTATATTTTAGATATTATTAGGCAAAAATTAAAATTAATTTATTAATTAAGTTTTAATCCATTAAGGATTCTAAAACTAACAAAATATATCGATAAAATAGATGAAACGGCCCGGGATTATGATTACCGAGTTACATTTCGAGAGATAAAACCCCTCGTTGGATCTTGCGCTCCGAGTATAGGTTGAAGATTTGAAATCAACAATTTCGCTGTAAAAGTGGGATTTCGCACCCAAAACTGAGAAGGACCGTTGGAATCCCCGGGGTGAGTCCCATGTACCTGCCCTATGGCCTAAGTCGTGAAATTCATTGATCATACAACCAAGAAAGATTTCAAATTCATACATAAGGTTACTACGGTAGAGCCGGGTCAAAACATGATCAAAACATCCAAAACCAAACCGTTAAATAATTGGTGAAGTCAGAGTCTCGACTCTCTCTTTCCGCCATGTCAGACCCCGCAGTCATGGAGCCAAATCAGTAGCAATAATGATGGGCATGATGGATACCTAAAAATGTTAATAGTGGGCAGGATCAGATCGATGCCCACTTGGGTCTGTCCCTTCATTAAGGGTGTTGCCCCCACCATATGTACACACATACGCTATACCTAATAATAATGCTTCTAGATGCAAGGCGGAATATGAACACACTAGTATGCGCCTAAGATCAAGTGCTTATAATAATAATAATAAGGCCTTATCACAAAATACCAAATGGTATATCCCTCTCCTACCTCCACACCCTTCCGATAGGGCGGAGACTGGCCAGCTCATGAATGCATTCCATTCCATCATAATCGAATCGGCCCGCAGGCCCGACCCGTAATCATATATAAAGCCCGCATGCAAATATCGTAATCATACTCATAATATAAGTAAACAAAGTTCCATATGACTCGATTGACTCAAGACAGGACCCGATGGGACTGGGTCGTCCTATGACCCTAGCAAAGACTCTAGTTACTTCATGGATAACGGACATTCTGTTTACATACGCATAAAGAAATAGAATGCTCAACGATCAATGCAACCTAGCAGGATACTACATGGCATGCTGATCATGAATGCAAGCACTTAGAATATCATGCACATAAGGCAGGGAATATTTATTCGATCTGAGTAAGCTCCGTAGAGACTTACTTGGCGGTACAGAAAAGCAAGGCAAGCATTACGATAGATTAAAGATCACCTAATAAGCATAAAAATCGTATAAGTCTATATTCACACATGCAACCACACACAATCCTCATAAATTCACCTAATCAAGGATCTCATCGTTATAATTTCGTATCATCATCATCACTCAAATTATCTCAAAATTCATCGTATACCATCTCACATCTCCTCTCGCATCTCACATATCATCCCTTATCTCATCAATATTAATTTGTAACATGTAGCATAATATATCATTATTTCAGGCATTCATACTTCTCATCATATAATATAACATCATACTTTCATATGTCGACACATCATAATCTCATCCTATATCATATGTCATCGCATGCTTCATAATTAATCATATAACACGTCGAATCATTATCACATATCATATTTTTATACTTAACAATCATATCAATTTCATAGCATCATGCTTGAATTCATAGGTCATCATATTCATCATATCACATATATCATACCATAATCACACATATATAAATCACCAAGTCAAACAACCATTTAGTCAAGGTAAGTCAACTCCCCAAAATTCCCTAAAACCTTTACACTCTCAAGTTAACTTAAATCATCATTCAAACACCTTCCCAAATCATGCTTGATCCAAAATCCATTTACAAAACATTATTCCTTTATCAACTTATTTCTATAATTCCGACAAGGTTAGGGTATCTCCAAAATTCCTCCTTTTAATTCATTAAAACAATTCTGACATTTGAAAATATTTTCCCAAGTTCCTTTTTTTAATTCGATAGTATATATATTTTAAGTCCCCATATTTTGTAAGATCATAACATTATGTCATCAATCTCAAAATAATATTTTTATATTTTAAATCTCAATTAATATTATATAACATTTTAAATGCCATTTTATTAAACACCCTGCAAATAATATTTCCAAACCTCTTAAAATACCAACCATTTATTTAAAAAAAAAACAGCCCCTTATTTTATAAAAAAAATTACAAACTGAACCCTTTATTTCATTATTTACCCAACCGAGCTCCTTCATTCTTCTTAAACCCCAAAACTGAATTCACCCTTACAAACCCAGCCCAAAATTCATTTCTCTTTTTAAAAACAAAATCTGGCCCAAATTTAGGCCCAAAAAATTAGGCCCAAATGGCCAACCTTTCGCTTTCACTCTTACATTCACTCATCCGGAGTTTTTAAAAAAGAGGGGCCACGCTGAGGTGGTCGGCTGATGTGGCGAGGTGGGACCCGCCAAGCCTCTTCTTCCTCCTTTGGCCTCCCTGGCTGTTTGTAGAACAAAGCATGAGCTCACCGCCCGGCTCCTGCTCTCAATCTCTCTCACTGATCTCGGCCCCGCTGTTGCACACCCTCTCCCCTCCCGAAATCAATTTAACATACAGACCTACTAGATAGGAAAATGAATCTAAAGAAGTGCTCACTGAAGGTTCGGCTCGTCAGAAGCTCGATCGGGGCTCGACTAGGCTATCGGAGCTGGGGCTTGAAAGAGGGAGCCTAGGGTGAGCTTTAGGATGTTAAAGTCGAAGATTTACCCATTTAGGAGGTGAAAGGAGTGGAGAACGAGCCCTTACCGTCTCAAAGGCGACAACAGAGGAGGGTAGCTGCGCTCGGCTCGTCGGGGACCTCCGGGGCTACTGCTGCTGCTTGGACATCGAGTAGGTATGGAAAAGAGCCCTTGTTGTCGGCTCATGGAGGAAGAATGAAGAAAGAGGGGTGTAATGGTGATGGTGGCTGAGAATGGAGGAGAAAGGGAGCTTGAGCTTCTCGGCAAGTCCAAAGGGAGAAGGGGATAAGGGTGTGTTTGGGGTTTTGGGTTTGTATGGGTATAAAATGAGTCAAAGATGCTTTAATTTATGGAGAATTGGGTGTGTAATTGCTCAGATTTGGATAAGAGCATAAGGTGAGCAAGTTTGACTCATTGCCATTTCAAGGAGGTGAAGGTAAGGGTGGGAAGAAAAGAGGTATGTGGATGGTTCACCACTTAGGGAAAATGGAATCTTTGAAGTCAAACACACAAGGCTCCAAGCTTGGGCTGATTTTTCAATTTAGATGAGGATAAGGTGGAGTTGAAATTTCGATCCCGAAGTGGAGAATTTGAATTCCCGAGGATTGGTTTCCCGAATTCCGCTCTCTCGATCAATTAGATTTTTAAAACCAAAAGCATATCGTTATCCGAATAAATTTTCGGATCCCGAGATGAAAAGACGGAGTCGATCTTAAAAGGTTCAAGATTGGGCCGAAATTCATTTTAATATCTTCGAATTTTGATTTATTAAATTAGAGATGGATGCCTATTCATGTTGAAAGTTTTAGAGACTGAAAGGGGATGTTGGAAGGTGCAGATGATCGTAGGAGTTCACAACCACGAGATACACAAGAGTTTGTATGGGTATGCGTTCGCCGGAAGGCCTACAGCAGTAGAGCATGAGTTGATTAAGACCATGACCGAAAGCCATGTGAAGCCAAGGAACATTTTGCTAGCCCTTCAAAAGGAGCCCGGGAATGTGACAAAACTAAAGCAAGTGTACAACTTAAGAGGCAACCTTCGAAAGCTGGGTATGCAGGGGAGAACCGTTCCCCAACAATTTTTTGTCAAGGCTATGGAGTTGAAGTATTTTGTGCGGCACAGAACAGTGCCAGACTCAGCGGTTTTGAGTGACATTGTCTGGGCACGTCCCGATTCTATCGCGCTTCTGAAGACATTCCCTTATGTACTTGTGATGGATACGACATACAAAGTGAACAGGTACAATTCGTCAATCTTGTTTAAGTTTATGAGTCCATTGCACATGTCCATATTAGAGAGCTTCATATATCTATTTAACACTCTACTATGTAAATAGGTACAATATGCCTTTCTTTGAAGTGATTGGCGTCACATCTACGTAGAAGAACTACAATATAGCATGTGCTTTTATGAGTGGGGAAACTGTTGAAAATTACTCATGGGTTATGGGTGTCATAGCTGAACTTCTCAACTTGGTCGGAAGGTCTCCTGCTGCCATAACCACCGACAGAGAGCTCGCTTTGATTAATTTCATTACAATTGTCTTTCCCCAGACAAAGCGAATCCTATGTCGGCGCCATGTGCAAAAAACTTGGAGGACAGAGTAAAAAAACTTACAAAAGACGTGAAGCTTGCAGATAGGTTTGCGAGAGAGTGCATGTCTTTACCCTGGTCACGGACCGAAGAGTAATACATCAGCGGATTGAATCGACTACATCATAGCTGGAGAAATAGATCAGGGTTGGTGAACTACTTTGAGCGGCAGTGGTTAAGAAACTATAAAGAAAATCTTGTATCTGCTTGGACGGATAAAGTGTTCCATTTGGGAACTAGAAACACTAACTAGTATGATTGATTTTTGTACTTCAAATAGATTTCATGTCTTGTTTTATATTATGCCTTTACTCCATACGTACTTTATTCATTGCAGAGTCGAGGGTGCACATTCCACATTTAAGGAGTTCATGAATCCAAAGGGAGCAATGAGTCTTGATACTGTCTTCGACAGCATGCATGCAACTCTTCAGGTTCAACTAAGTGAAATTAAAGCATCGTTTGGAGAATCTCGACTCAAAGGGATGTCGTCTGCAGCAACTGAAGATGTGTTTCAGTTACTACAACATTATGTTTCTCATAAGGCTATAAAGTTGTTGATGGAAGAGCATCAGCATGCTGAGCGGCATGGTCTGTGAGACGACGTATGTAACTGTACAATTGAAGTGACATATGGACTTCCATGCTACGACACAGTTGCGCGTCATAAGAATCGTGATATTCCGATCTCCTTGTCGGCGCTGCATCCTTTCTAGACACAGCTTGAGATCCCGCTTCATGATACTCTAGACCAGCTTGATGATGATGCTACTCGAAAGCGTAGGGTCGCTAGATCGGTGATGGATTAGTTGTACTGAAACGACTTCCCAAAAGCTTTTGTAGATGAACAGTATCAATGGGAGACAACAATGTATGGCATGCGCAACCCTCACCAAAAAAATCTGAAGGAACCGCAAGTGGTATGGACCAAGGGTCACCCGCGAGGGAGCTTCAACAAACGCGACCTTTGTGGGTGGGAATACACCGATCTCCAACTCCAGAAGGCACAAAATGCACCACCACCGGGTTAAAAGTCTGCCCTCATGCGAGTGACTTCGATCAAGAGAACACGAGGCAGGCACCCTAGCATCCACAATCAAGTAGCCCCAGCAGCGACACCTATTATGACCTCTCCAGCCGGGTCGGACAAATGTACACCTGTGAAAAGGCGTCGAGGTAGACCTCTGTTTCCTAAGAAGTCGTCCCCCGCTATAGTTGCAGCGAAGATTGCAAATCCTACCACAGTTGGTCTAGTTCAGGGTCCGCACATTGGTGCCATTCCAGAATTCATGAACAAATATGTTATCGAGTCATATGCAGTGGCACCTGATGGAAATTGTGGATTCAGAGCGATTGCGCGTTCAGGAGGCCATGATGAAGAAGATTACTGGAAGACGATCAAACAAAGCATGCTTACGGAATTACGAAATCGTCCCCAGTTGTACGCTCAGTGGTTAGGCGACGCCGGCGTCACGAAGGTTATGGAAGCACTAAACTGGTTTGTCGATGGTGAGATTGCTCCACTAGAGAATTGGCTTGATGGCTTAGATATGGGGTTGTTGGTTGCAATGACATTTCACAGCATATTTGTTGTGTTCAATGGGTCGAATGTGTGGACATTCCCTCCTCTAACAGTCCGACCTGATTGGGCGTATGAAGGTCTGGGGATTAATACGATATGTTTGAAAGGCGCACATTTCAGTGGTGTAAGTACAACATTCATATGTATCCTTTTTTTTAGTTGTAAGTGTTATCTGATCGGATTATGATATGCATTCTTTGTCTACGCAGATAATGTTACAACCTAATGCACCCCTGCCTCCTATCGCACTCATGTGGCCTCGTTGTCGACAACAAAGTGCTACCGGCCTTGAATCCTTCTTCCGAGATCGGCTTGACGTATATCTGTATGAATGAGGTCATGTCCAAAGGAGAAGAGATGATACTGTCATTAGTTGCGATTAGAAGGCTTTTACATTGATAGTTTATTATACTTTGATATTATACATTTTATTCATTTAGGGGAGGTAGATTGAAATATTCAAATATATATCTCAACTATGCTAACTCCCTGTTCAAGCAAATAATACAAGAATCACTCTCGATGCAGTGGTAGGGTAATTCAGGATCGAATCCACGAGGAGGTATGTCAGCGCTTCCTTTGTTGTAATCACGATCAAGCTTTCGACCTCAGGAGACACTCGATATCGAGGTGTCTGGTCGATATCGACCTCAATTCTGGTCGATTTCCAGTGGTTTGCTGTAGAAGACAAAAGCAAGCCAAATCGACGTCGAGTGGAACCTCGATATCGACGTTAGTGCTCGATATCGACCTTTACAGTCGATTTTAATGTCCGTTACAGAAACTGTTTTCCGTAACCTATGTGTCGGAAAAGTGTCCGAAGAGCGTAGAATGGTTGTAGAAAGATGGACAGATCAAAACTTAAACTTTATATCAAATCAAATTAAATAAAAGTTTCCAAAGTCAGGGATTCATGCCACAACAATAACAATGCAAGTATGATGCTAAAGTTATGAAATTTAATGTCTTTCCGTCAAATAACTTTCGTTACCAACACATAGGTGATTAGAGGCTCTCACATAATTCCTAAGAGTTACTATCCAATTCACGAAAAATCCAAGTTCACAATATGATTGCCTTTCGCTTCAATAATGCAAATAATGAATCTCCCTAACTTTCGCAAAGGATCATGCATAGGATAGAAGACGGAATCGCATAAAAATCATACCATTGATGCACTTACCCTATATTGCTATCGTCGGGCTCACCCCGACCGTAGAAGTGGGTTGTCTACTCGTGTCTCATCGTTGAAATCATCATCATCGTTGAAAGGAAAACTACTTTGTATTACAAAAGAAAGAAAGTACAACCGAACAAAGCCAAATCTCCGCTCTCGCTTCCACACAACTCGCTCGGCTCTCCTCTCTCTCTCTCTCTCTACAAATTCTCTGCGTTCTATGTTGTAAACCTGCTGTAATTGAATGAAAACTTAATGCATAACTCAGCCCTAACGGCCTCTACATATATATATCGAATCTTGCTAGCCAAGGACCCAAAACTTTATCTTTATTCTCTAAGATAAAACTTAATAAAATAAAAACTAAAAACTCCATGGTAAAATAGCTCAAGTGATAGCTCTGATGTTGAAGATAGGAAATCTCGACTTTAGGATAGACGTGCAAGCTTCGGATAGAATTCTATCAAAATCTGAGTTGGACTTCTTCTGTAGGAAACATCGATATTGACCTTCATCATCGATATCGACCTCTCTTTTACTTTATCTCGAGCACCCCTTCTTCCCCTCGGATTGGCACTCGACTTCTATCAATAAGCTCGATCTGGCCCACTCGATATCGACCTTGTCTGTGTCGACATGCTCTGTTGTTCCTCTTGATTGATTCATGCCTCTCTGCCCCCTCGATGTCAAGGTTGATAGTCGATTTCGACCTCTTCAGAAGACTTTGAGTTCTTTTTCCGCTCTTCCAAATTTGTCCATTTTTATCCTATTTTCTGTGAAATCACATAGAAACTCGTGTAGACCCATATATTTGACAATAATGCATAAACTACACTAATCTCATGTTTTTCCACTAATATGCATGCAAAAGAATGATAAAATGGACTTAAATGTCCATAGAAAATATGACTATTTGCGCGCACATCAAACACCCCATACTTAAGCTCGCTTGTCCCCAAGCAATACTTTTAATGGTCATTCAAGGGAAGAAAGTAAACCCTCAACATCATAGATTCATTTTTCATATGTCCCTACAATCAATTGCCATCCTTGATAAGGTACTAATGTCAACCAAGTCCATGCTTGTGCAATAAAGCAACTTCATACTCATAAAAGGAGGTTTATATGCATAAAAACAATTTCAAAGACATAACATTAATAATCAAGAGGACTTTTTCAAGCTTTAGAGAAGTAGATTGGTAAAAGGCTAAAGGTGGGCTAATATTTGGCCATGTGGTGTTAAATCCGAGAAAATAATACTTTCTTTCCAAAATATTCATTCCACATTTCTTCTTCATAATGTCTCACCTTTCACTCATCGCTCAATGCTTTTTTCAATTATAATGCTTTTACCTCTTTAACCTTAGCACTGACTTCTCACGAGTCGTAAACATGAGTGTCATGAATGGCCCCAGATACTTAGTACTTCGGACTCCTCACCTTGTGTCCCATCTCGCTGAACTAACATCTCAACGAGCAGGGTCGACCTACCTTTATCTCCTTAGGTGATCGGATTTTTTTCTCGCTTATTAAATTTTCCATAATTCATAATTTCTTTCATTCCTGCCAAAAACTTCATAAATAAAGCACAAACTTCATATAACAACTCCAAAGATGACATCCATTCTCAAACTCGTCCCCGGATAGGGTATAAGGTATAAAAAATGGGCAATATGTAATATATGTGGAGCAATAATGATAATTATATAGTAAGGCTCATATATGGCCTGTGACTTTTGCAAATATGCATAGGTAAGGCTAGGATATGAACTTTTGTAAGCACTTGTATGGAAATTTATATAAAAGTCCTCCATCATCTTATCATGCACATGTCAAAAGCAACTACAAATTTTTACCTCTTTCATGTTTTCTTTTTTCACTTCATTGGGACTTCCCTTAACTAGGCAATTTCATGTTATATCTCTAATGAATCTAATTTTGCATCATAGAGCTCTTTTTTATACTTCCATGACTCTTTTCTTTTTATTTCAATTTTCGATGGGGGTCTTTTTTTTTCGAAATATAAATATAATGCTTGAAAATAAAAATATGCTAAGTATGCTTAAAGATAAATATGCAATTCTAAATAACTATGTATTATGCATGAACTATATAACTAAAATATGCAATAACTTACGAAAAATATGCTAAAATATGAAAGTAAGCCTTTCCCCCACCCCATACTTAAAGATTACAATGTCCTCATTGTATTATAACTAGGGTTAAGAAATAAACTTACTAAACCATCACAAATTTCAGGAGTCAAAGAAGACTGGAGTGATGGTCGATATCGACCTTTAACATCTAAATTGATCTCTTTCATCGATTTCTGGCTCAAGCTTCAGGGTGATCCGACCTCGACCACAAGCCCCTCGGAATCGACCTTAGGGTCGATATCGAGATTCTTACTCGATTTCGATCTCTGTTGTTGCTCTTTTCCTCTTTCCTGCAACTTGTAAAAAAATAAACTAAAACCAAACAAAAGAATAATGATATAAAGTCTCAAAACAAAGTAAAAACTGTCCAAAACCAGAAACTAAGTGTTTTTTACAAGCTCTAGACTTTAAAGTCGCTAGGCCTACTTCTTCCTTTGCGCTTCTCAAGGCGGCATCTACAGAGCCCATGTGGCTTGGGCCTCAAACAACACTTCTTTCTTGTCTCTCAGCTGCATTCCGCCTGGATGGATTTGATTGACCGTGAATGGTCCCATCATATTATCTTTGAATCTAGTAGGGAACCATTAATCCTTTGATTTGGTGACATACACCTTGTCTCCTATCTCATAATGGTTTGAATCATCGTCGGATACCCTACACAAGCGCACATGCCAAGGCACACCTCTTCCAAATAATGATAAATCTTTAATAGAAATGGAACAGGAGGAATCCGTAACTTGACTCACCTTCTTCTCTGTTTGTGGCTTAGGTCTACATCGATGATCATTGCTCGATATCGAGCTCTGTTGTGCTCCTGGAGGTTCAGTCGATTTGGAATGGTTACCCTCGATATGATCAGGTCGGTTTCGACCCTTAGAGATCGATATCGATGCCTCTCCTCCTTTCTCAGTTTCTGTTATTGTCGATTTCGGTATATGGGCATGGTCGATATCGACCTTCATGCTCGATTTCAAGGTCCCTTCTCCTCCGTCGACCCCATACTTATGACCTCGCACTGAATCTTGAACTATGTTAGTCGATATCGACTTACCTGGGTCGATGTCGATGTTCTGTCTGGCTCTTTCGTTCAAGATTGCCACAACCTCCTCTACTTGGGCTTCTATGGCCCTCCTTTCAAGCATTTCCGATGTCATACTCCTTACTTTGGCTTCTCCACATGCGATGTAGACACCATTGATGGCTTTAATCCCCATTGGCCCTTTATTGTTCCTCACCGTCTTGTTGAAGGCATACTCTATCACCTCGTCGCTAATTGTGAATGAGAGTAATCTATTCTTCACACTTATGTTGGCATCGACAGTGGCAAGGAATGACCTACCTAAAATAATGGGACAAGCAGGGTCCTCCGCTGATAACTCCACTCCCTTGATGAAAATCAAAACTGTTTTCAAAGGCTTTGACACAAAGCTTGTGTCAAAGTTCTTGAAGCCAAAGCTGTATTGATAAAATTAAAAACCTGTATTTTTAGTTATTATCTTGTATATATTATCTATGTATGGTTTCCGAATATTATTATACATATGTTATACTAACCATACAGCAAAGATTTCGAAGAAATCTCCTTCTTTAAAGCTGAAAGATATGAAGATCAAATGAGGTCGATGATGGCTTCGCAGTTTCCCAAAATAGAAGATTGCGAAGATCCTTCCTAAGCCATGATCTCAAGTAGCCGTTGGGTGAAGATTCTTGGCGCCGATTTGATCAAGATTAAAAGGAGATGAAGAAGAAAGAAGAAAGAGAACTTGAACACGGACGATCATTGAACTACATTGCACACTCAGTCCTCAAGTCAATCTTTATTCTACGTGTACTCTCTGCTAGGTGTTAAGTGTTTTATCTTTTGTTTCAAAGCATTTGTGAGTTACACAGTGAGCTTATAGGATATATTCTGAGAGAGTGTGTTTGTTGCAGGAGGATGATATGTCGAGTAATTACAAATAATAAAGATGTAATAAACGTAAACCAACTCCTAGCCTATGCAAATAATTACAAGAATTCCTCCCATTGTAATGGAAGGGTAGTCAGGATCGATCCACGAGGAGGCATGTCAGCGGGATCCTAGTAGCGTTGGAAATCTCAAGTCTACATCGATCAGAAGCATCGATTTCGACCTTGGGCCTCGATGTCGACCTCAACTGTCGATGTTCTCTGCAACAGAAGACCTGCAGAGATAAAAACAAGTGGTCGATATCGACTGGAAAGGGTCAATATCGATGTCAGTCACGAAAACGACTGGCTCAGAAGACTGTCAGTCGACACAATAGGGTCGATATCGATGTCTGGTGTCGATATTGATGTCAGTCACGAAATCGACTGGCTCAGAAGACTGCTAGTCGAGACAGTAGGTTCGATATCGATGTCTGGTGTCGATATCGATGTTCAGCAACCTCCGCAGTGATGATCGTCGTCGACTCAGAAAACTGTCGACGAACTCAGTGATCGATATCGACGTCTGGGGTCGATATCGATGTCTTCCTGCAGTGGGTTAGTTCTTCGTCGGCAAAGAAGGGCCGAAGATTTAAGAATGGATGAGAAGGGATGAACAGAAAAAAAAGTGGTTTATGTGATTTAAACTATGTAAAAGAAACAACTCCTAGGATTAGGGTTTACCACAACGTTAACAAATGCATGCGATAAGATAAATAAGACGGACAATTGCGCTATTTCACCCGAGGGACAAGCTTTTGCCGTACACCAACTCTTAGGATTACTCTTGCAAATAAACCTAATTGTCTCTACCAATTTTATGTTTATAACTCAAGTTGTTAGCATGAATCCCTTTTCTTTCGATTAGGACTAAACATAGAATCGTAGGAGGAGAGATAGACACAACGATATCGACATCAGATACTTACCTCAAGCACGCATGGCTAACGTCGGGCTCACCCCGACCCTAAGAGCTTTGGGGAACTACTCGCTTCTCATCACAGAACTCTTTGTTGATAGAAAAGAAGAAACTTGCATTAACATAAACTCCGAAGTTTTACAACTCAACGTCAACTTTCGCAACCATCAAACCCTAAAACTTCTCTCTAACTCTATTGATTGTCTTACTTGATGATTGGATTGTTGTTTCTTGGATGATTGAATGCCAGCCCCCTAGGGCTTTATTTATAGGCTACTAATCCTTGCTATCCGAGGATTGTAACTTCTATCTAAACTATTAACTCTATCCGAACAATTAGGATAGGTCTTTTATTTTTATAAAACTTAAATAACTTAAAGGTAAAAAGATAAATAAGTCTTCAGCTGTCATCTATCTTAAAAGTATGAGATAAATTCGTGCCTCCTTGAAGATAAAGTCTCCAATCCGCATCTTGAAATCAAATCTATCTTCTGTCGAGATAAGGGGTCGATATCGACCACATAGGTCGATATCGAGGTCTATGTTCCTGCTCGACTCGTTCAGCTCCTCTCGATGTCTATGTGGAAGGTTGATATCAGGGTCGATATCGACACCAGAGGTCGATATCTATGTTGAAGGTCGATATCTACCTCTGCTCAACTTCACTTGGCTTCTCCGTTTTGACTCCGATTTTGCTCGAATTCCTACATGGTTAGCTCAAAACTTGTGCAGGCCCTATTTCTTGCATTTTAGCCCATTCTTACACAAGTATATATTGTTTTGAACCTTTTCTTTGGAAATCGAATGAAATAAGAAGTCAAAAGATGCAATAAAAAGAGATACAAATATGTACATCAAAACACCCCATACTTAGACTTGCTTGTCCTCAAGAAATAACCAAGCAATAACCAATACCTACAACACACCCTTCCAGTCTTTGCCCTTGTCAAAAGCAACATCATAAGCGGTAGCAAAGCAAAGCAAGTGAATTTAACGTCATAGCACATATTTAGGCGATCCATAGGCATATGCAATTTCGATCCAACCTCTAAGGGATATTGTGTTTTCACTCAACTCTCATGTGTTTAGGCTTTGAAGATCAACTCTCAACTCAATTCCATACACAATCTCATAAACATTACAATTTATAAAAATCCACTTCGCAACCAATTATGAAAATGCAATAAGAACTATCAGGAGGACTTTCGCTCAATGGAAGACTTCAAAGAAGACTCCATTCGGCGGGGTTGTAACGGGGCTTGGTATGAAATTAAGGGTATGGAATTATTTGGCTATGTGGTGCTTTTATAATCCGGGAATCAAGACTCCTAAATTTCAACACTTGCAATATCCAAACCATAACTCTTCAATGTTGCACTTTCCAAGCTCAATCTCCTATAATGCTCTTTGTCAACTCATCTTTATATAATATGCTCTAAAGATGCAATAAAAGGTGTAAACCATTCTATCAACCCTTCTTTCAAACTCTAATATGCCTCTCAAAAATATAACACTTCTATGAATAAAAGACTTAAGGATTTTGGCTCATGCACTATATATATACATCTCTATTTTGTTCGGAAATAATAAATAAATACTAAAGAAATGTGCATTTATATGGTGAGCCAAAAACTCCTTTTACAAAATATGACAAAATATAAATATGCACCAACCCATAATTTCCTTGCTCAAAACTGGACATTATGCTCTTTTCGTTGCACAAGGCATTAGTCTAGCTAATCTAAGTCTCAATTCCTAAATAGGGGTCAGGCTAAATTTGGCTAGGGATAATTTTGTGGAGTTTGCAATTTTAGGCTCAGGCTAATTTTCTGGCTTCAAGCAGGGATAATGCCGGGTAGGTAAAGAGAGGATAAAAATGGCTTAAAAGATGCCTCCATCATTTAATTCTCATAAACATAAACATATATATGCATTGGCTTTAAATAACTATCACAACATTTAAAGATGCATAGGAAGAGTAAAATCACTCAAGAAAGCGGAGGGATTTTTTATGTTCTCCCTATAGGCCAAAATTCTCACAAAGACAATTTTTGTTGGATTTGCTTTTTAGCCTAGGATCATATGTGCTCAATTTCATCACAAGTTCACAATCTACATAAAAGTTTTAAGGACTTAGGCTAAACCATCCAAATATGCCATAGGATTTACATGATCAAGTCAGCTATTGAGTTTTTATCATAGGACATCTAAGTAGGGTTTAAAAACAAACTTAGAAATAAACATGCATTTTTTGTATTTTTGACATTTTTTTCTTTTTTTTTGGATTTTTTTTGACATTTTATAAAAGTAAAAATAAGAACAAAAAATTTAAACATGAATGCAATGCGAAGAAGAAAACCGAGTTATGACCATAAGACATGTTTTTCCCCCACCCCATACTTAAAATATACAGTGTCCTCACTGTATTAAAAAGAAGAACAAGGGTAGAGAGAAACTCACAGCGCAACCTGCGGATTCAGGTCGATTTCAGATTTGGTCGATGCCAGAAGTCGATATCTATGTCAGAGGTCGATGTCGACTGCATCTGTCGAAGTCGAGGAAGAAGATGAAGACAAGGGCTGCCAGGTAGGGGTCGATATCGATGATTATGATCGATATCGACCTCTGCTTTTCTGCTCCTGAGTCATCGATGTCGACTCCAGGAGATGGCTTGACCCTGGGGGGGTCGATTTCGATTGGCCTGGTCGATTTCGACTGCCTCTGCAGAAGCTTCCTTTCTTCTTCGTCGTTCCTTTTGCTTGATAACCTGAAATCTTTGTTAGAAATATATATAAAGCCACGAATTATCTTAGTTTTAAAAGTTTCAAAAAAACACTAAGTTAAATCCTAAAAACCATCTATAAAAAATTATTAAGTTTTATGTACAAGCTCTAGAGTTTTGAGTCGCTAGGCCGACTTCTCCGTCAATTCTTCACAAGCCTTTAATGTAGGGACCCTTTGAGCTTGAGCCTTCTCCTGGATCATCTAGGTCCTTTTGGTAGTATCTAAGCTCGGCGACCAAGGCTTCTTTGTTGTTAGGTTGTTCTTTGGGCTCTTTCCTTCTCTTTTTTGACCTGTATGGGCCCGAAATAGAAATCTTCGGGCTGAGGGGTGGTCGATTTCGACCAAGGTGGGTCGATTTCGAGAGCTTTTATCAATATCGACATGTGGGGGTCGATGTCAACCTCTGTGACCCCATACTTAAGCTCCTGGCAACAATCTGGCATACTCGATTTCGACCAAAGGGGGTCGATTTCAATGTTTTTAGTCGATATCGACTGGTTCCAGTCGATGTCGACCCTGCTTGCTGTTTCCGTCCTCGCCAACAAAAATTTTCTAAGCTTTTCCTTAGCCGGCGAGAGGACCACTTGTTCCAGGTACTTCATTTCGCTCATGGTCGGGTTGAAAGAGAATTCTATTACTTCGTTCCCTATAGTAAAGGTTAGTAATCCTCGACGTACATTGATATTGGCATCAGCAGTAGCTAAGAAAGGCCTACCAAGGATAATAGGCACTACAAGATCTTTAGACATCTCCAATACAATGAAATCAGTAGGCACATAGAACTTACCTACCTTTACTGGAACGTCATCAACTATACCTGTGGGCCTGACGAATGAGTTGTCAGCCATATAGAGTTTTATGTCCACAGGTTCAAGTGCTCCGATGTTCACCTTTTGCCAAATAGAGAGAGGCATGAGACTTACGCTTGCCCCTAGGTCACATAAGGCTTTATAGCGATGTTGGCCAAGTCCCACGGTGATTGCAAACTTCCCTGGATCACTCTTCTTCTCAGGGAAGTCCATCTTTGAGAATTCCTCTACAATCTCTGCTATGGATCTCTTCTTGCTCAGGATGTCTTTCAGGAATCTCACAAAGGCAGGCATCTCGCTTAGGGCTTCTGTAAGAGGGATAGTAACGTTAAGACCTTGAACAATTTTTACAAAGCGCCTAAACTTACCTTTGGTGGGATCCTCCAATGCTTTGGATGGGAATGGCAACGTCTTCTTTGGTGGAAGGGCCAAAACGGAGGTCGGAGGGGCCTGCTGAACGTCGATGTCGACTGGGCTCTGGTCGATATCGACTGGAATGGTCGATTTCGACCTCTTTTGTGGCTCTGATGGCTCTGCAGTGGCCTCAACGTCGACCTGGGTGTCGACCTGGGGGTCGATATCGACCTCTTCCTCGACATCGACTCGTCTGTCGATGTCGACTGGATCTGCTACTTTCTCCGATTCCGTTCCTGGCTTTTGTACTTTGTTGCCACTCCTTAATTGCATGGTTGTGACATGGCCCATCCTGGATTGTCCCTTAGGATTTGTAGTGGGTTGCCCAGGGAGTGTTCCGGACGGTCTAGGGATTTGTGTCGCCAATTGACCCAATTGGGTCTCTACGTTCCTTTTCCATATATCCATCTCCCCAATCCTTGTGGTAAGGTGATTGAGTTGAGAATGGATGGCATTGTTGGATTGATCATTCTTAACTTGATTTCGCCTGATTTCATCCAACACTAGTTGAAGATCATCCTTCTTTTGGTCTCTCTCCGGGTGCCCAGGAGCTCTATAAGGCAGGGTTCCCTGGTTCCTTTGTGGTTGATGGAACCTTTGGTCTCCCCAATATTGGTGATTGGGGCCCCTCATGTAGCGCGCCTCGTGGTGAGTCTCCGCTAGGTTTACTTGTTCAGCATGGGGGCACTCGATGGTGGTGTGCCGTTGTGATCCGCATTCAATGCAATCTTGGTTCGCTGAAAGGAACCTTACTTGCTTTTGGAGCTTTCGAAGTTGATCTCTATGAAATTGCTCTTTTACATCTGGATCGATTACATTGGAGGGTTCATATAAGGGCATAGATGGGGCAGGCCTCGACGATGATGATGTGTCGGAAGCCTCAGGAGTCCCATATGTATTATCAAATTCCACCAACCTCTCTATGGTTTCCCAAGCCTCTTGTGGAGCGAGTTCAAGGTAGTCATAGGAGGTGTAGGTGTTGATCCTCTCCTTAGTGGCAGCATCAAGAGCATTGTATATGATCTCCTGAATTACATACGGTGGTTGGCCATGCGTCAGGCATGATCGTAGTAGGTCCTTAAACCTTTCCCAAACAGTGCGAGAGCCTCACCAGGCTTTTGTTTGAAAGCCGTGATTTTCTGTCGGATCAACGCCGTCTTAGAAGGAGGAAAGAACTTGTTAAGGAACGCGTCCTTGACTTCATTCCAGGTGTGGAGTGATCTTGGGGCTAAGCTCTCCAACCACTGCAATGCTTTCCCTGTAAGAGACCATCGAAAGGCCTTTAGTTGGACATATTCAAGACTTCGTCCATCAGCAATAGTATCACAAAGGTGTAAGAAGGTTGAAATATGTGCCATAGGGCATTCGTTAGGTTTTCCTTCATATTGGTGCCTTCTAATCTCAGTTAGGAAGTTAGGTTTTATTTCAAAATTAGAGGCAGGGATAAGAATTGCCGATTCAGGTACTGTGAGAGCGGGGTGCATATATTGCTTGGCATTCCTAGGGAGGGCATTGATTTGGGCTTCTATTTGCCTCTGGCCTTCCTCCTCCCTATCTGCACTCTCCTTAAGTGTCGCCTCTCTAGTCGTTAGGTCCTCAACCTGCTTCCTTAGTTGCTCAATAAGTTCAGCCTGGTTCGCGTTGTCCGCCATGATTCTTTGAGCTTGGGCCCTTAGATGGAAATAACGCTCAGGGTCATCTACTCCTTCAAATTCAGGTGGGCGATTAATGCGTCGCATACACCTGCAAAGCCAATCTAGATAGAGACGTGAGATAGACTACTAGGGCGCGATTGATTGCCTCCCCGGCAACGGCGCCAATTTGTTGTTAGGAGGAGGATGATATGTCGAGTAATTACAAATAATAAAGATGTAATAAACGTAAACCAACTCCTAGCCTATGCAAATAATTACAAGACTTCCTCCCGTTGTAATGGAAGAGTAGTCAGGATCGATCCACGAGGAGGCGTGTCAGCGGGATCCTAGTAGCGTTGGAAATCTCAAGTCTGCGTCGACCAGAAGCCTCGATTTCGACCTTGGGCCTCGATGTCGACCTCGGTTGTCGATGTTCTCTACAACAGAAGACCCGCAGAGACAAAAACAAGTGGTCGATATCGACTGAAAAGGGTCGATATCGATGTCAGTCACGAAATCGACTGGCTCAAAAGACTGCCAGTCGACACAGTAGGGTCGATATCGATGTTTGGTGTCGATATCGATGTCAGTCACGAAATCGACTGGCTCAAAAGACTGTCAGTCGATACAGTAGGGTCGATATCGATGTCTGGTGTCGATATCGATGTTCAGCAACCTCGGCAGTGATGATCGTCGTCGACTCAGAAAACTGTCGACGAACTCAGTGGTCGATATCGACGTCTCGGGTAGATATCGATGTCTTCCTGCAGTGGGTTAGTTCTTCGTCGGCAAAGAAGGGTCGAAGATTTAAGAATGGATGAGAAGGGATGAACAGAAATAACAATGGTTTATGTGATTTAAACTATGTAAAAGAAATAACTCCTAGGATTAGGGTTTACTACAACGTTAACCAATGCATGCGATAATTGCGCTATTTCACCCGAGGGACAAGCTTTCGTCGTACACAAACTCTTAGGATTACTCTTGCAAATAAACCTAATTGTCTCTACCAATTTTATGTTTATAACAGAAGTTGTTAGCATGAATCACTTTTCTTTCGATTAGGACTAAACATAGAATCGTAGGAGGAGAGATAGACACAACGATATCGACATCAAATACTTACCTCAAGCGCGCATGGCTAACGTCGGGCTCACCCCGACCCTAAGAGCGTTGGGGAACTACTCGCTTCTCATCACGGAACTCTTTGTTGATTGAAAAGAAGAAACTTGCATTAAAATAAACTCCGATGTTTTACAACTCAACGTCAACTTTCGCAAACGTCAAACCCTAAAACTTCTCTCTAACTCTATTGATTGTCTTACTTGATGATTGGATTGTTGTTTCTTGGATGATTGAATGCCAGCCCCTTAGGGCTTTATTTATAGGCTACTAATCCTTGCTATCCGAGGATTGTAACTTCTATCTAAACTATGAACTCCATCCGAACAATTAGGATAGGTCTTTTATTTTGATAAAACTTAAATAACTTAAAGGTAAAAAGATAAATAAGTCTTCAGCTGTCATCTATCTTAAAAGTATGAGATAAAGTCGTGCCTCCTTGAAGATAAAGTCTCGAATCCGCATCTCGAAATCAAATCTATCTTCTGTCGAGATAAGGGGTCGATATCGACCACAAAGGTCGATATCGAGGTCTCTGTTCCTGCTTGACTCGTTCAGCTCCTCTCGATGTCTATGTTGAAGGTCGATAAGAGGGTCGATATCGACACTAGAGGTCGATATCTATGTTGAAGGTCGATATCTACCTCTACTCAGCTGCACTTTGCTTCTCCGTTTTGACTCCGATTTCGCTCGAATTCCTGCATGGTTAGCTCAAAACTTGTGCAGACCCTATTTCTCGCAATTTAGCCCATCTTACACAAGTTTATATTCTTTTGAACCTTTTCTTTGGAAATCGAATGAAATAAGAAGTCAAAAGATGCAATAAAAAAGAGATACAAATATGTACAGCAGAGTGTTATACTCGAGAGTTTATAACTCAGGAAGTGTGCACTAGGTTATTGATTCACGAGTGTAAGAGTATTGTACTAGATAGCTGAGAGAGGTGGGGCTCTTCTAGATTGGTCTAGGACTCCAAGGGAACGAGAGTTGACTAGATTGCAATTGTATAGGAGAGAGGCTTTTCGGTGAGCTATTAGGATCCTAAGTTTTATGAATCAATAAAGCTTGTTGAATCCTAGGGTTGTGGAAGAACCCTAGGCGGGGACTAAGCCTTAAAGGAGTCGAACCTCATTAACAATTCATCGTGTTCTTTACTTATTGCTTTACCATTATTTCCGCACTTGTTTCAAACTGTATAACTTTGTTGTGCTCCAGGTATCCCAATCGAAAGAATTGAGTTTACTCCAGAGGTTTGGAAAGCGTTTCAAAAGTCTTGAGATTGTCAGCGAAAAGATGGCATACTCTATTCAACCCCCCTTCTAGAGTATCTTTATTCTACTTTGTTATACATTATCGAACCTTTAATTGGTATCAGAGCCTTACTCACTGCTTTTGATCTAACAATCTTGTGAGTTTTGATCATGTCTGGTGAAGCAAGGGGAGGATTTGCACAAGGGAGGTCTACCAATAGACCACCGCTCTTTGTGGGAAACAACTTTGTCCACTGGAGGTCCTTGATGAGAATGTTCATTATAGATCAAGATCTGGAACTTTGGAACATTATAGAGAATGGTCCAAAGATTCCTAAGAAAGAAGGACCAAATGGAAGCAGAGTCGCGAAGACTGAGGACGAATACATCCAAGCAGATCTTGAACTCGTTTCCAAGAACTATAAGGCCATTAACTTACTATATTGTGGTCTTAGTACTGATGAGTTTAATCGTATTTCATCTTGTAGGTCGGCTAAAGAGATTTGGGACAAGTTAGTTGTCACCTACGAAGGAACAAGTCAAGTGAAGGACACCAAGATTAGTATCTTCCTTCGAAAGTATAAACTTTTCAAAATGAAGCCTAATGGGTTTATCAAGGCCATGCTCACACGATTCACGGAAATCACGAACAACCTTGACTCTCTCGGCAATACCTTTGAAAATGTTGAGAAAGTAAGGAAGATATTGAGGTGCCTCCCAAAAGACAAATGGGGCCCTAAAGTGACAGCCATAGAGGAAGCCCAAAATCTCACCACTCTACCCCTTGATGACTTGCTTGGGAAGTTGATCACACATGAGATGATTCTCAATGAAGACGATGGAGAAATCCCAACAAGCACTAAGAACTTGGCACTCAAGTCTAAGAAGGATGAGCCCAAAGATGTGTCTAATTCTGAAGATGAGGATGATGATGATGAGGATGATCCCTTTGCTCTCATTACAAGGGGTCTTTCTCGAATCCTCAAGATGAAGAAGCAATTCAACAACAAAGGTGGATCAAATTCTTCTAAATTTCGAGGTAAGTCTCAATACAACAAATATGACAAGAAGACTAAACCTTTGTCTTGTTTTGAATGTGGTGAAACAGACCATCTAGTGAAAGATTGCCTTCAAAAGAAGAAGAGCGAGTTTAAGAAGGGTGATAGATGGAAAAAGAAAGCCATGGTGGCAGCTTGGAGTGATTCTGACTCAGGTGACTCAGATTTAGATGATGAGAAGGCCAACATTTGTCTCATGGCCTCAGGAGATGAATCCCACGATGAGCAACTTGAGGTAACTGTAAGAGAACTTATGGCAAGTCCAAAAGAGGTACTATCGAAATTCCTTTCTAATATGATTGCCAATGAAGAGAAGTTTATTGCCCAAACCAACACTCTTATTAAGAAAACCATGGACCAGGAAAGAACTATTGAGGAACTGTCAATGAGGGTCAAAAGTCTTGAAACCTCTTATTCGGGTCTTGACATTAAAGTCAAGACTCTTGACTCAGAGAAATCTGAACTCAAGCAAGATCTCTCGTCTCTAAGAAGTGAACATCATGACTTAGAGAGCAAGAAGATCTCCCTGAATAAGAAGATTCAAGACCAGCAGACAGCCCTCATAAGTTTTACCAAGTCCAAAGGCACTCTTGATAGGATGTTGGGTGAGCAACAAAGTTCTCTAAACAGAAGTGGTATTGGTTACAACCCGAGGTTTTTAAAGAAGCAACACATTACCACTTTTGTAAAGGCAAAAGGAAGCAGAACCTCTCCTATATGTCACCACTGTGCAAGAAAGGGACATGTAAGAGAGACCTGCCCCTATAGAAGAAAGGATCCTCATATTATTCGCAATACATTTCCTGTTCACTTGATAAAAGAACGGATAACACAAGTTTGGGTCCCCAAAGGCACTATTTTACCAAATATGGTTTATCCCAATAAAGGATCTAAATTTGCTTATTGGTCGAGCCACAAAGGTTGATTTTTGTTTTACAGGAGATTACCAAGGTGAAAGAGCAAAAATGGATTATTGATAGTGGATGCTCTAGACATATGAGTGGGAAGAGGTCTCTCTTCCATGAACTGAAGAAGCAATCCACTGGAACAATCACTCTTGGTGACAAAGGAAAGTGTGACATCGTTGGTATCGGTAGTGTTGGGAGTGATCCTAACCATAGTATTAAAAATGTCTACCTTGTTGATGGTTTGAAGTATAATTTGCTTAGTGTTTCTCAACTATGTGATAATGGTAATGATGTTGGATTTAACAAGAAAAGATGTTTAGTGCGCAGAGAAGATACAGGTGAAATAGTTCTAATTGCCTATCGTTATAACAACATCTATGCCGTGAATGCTGAGCAAATGGCACAAGGAAGCTTAACCTGCCTAAAGGCTTTGATGGACGATCCAAAGCTCTGGCACAGGAGACTCGGTCATGTAAGCCCACATACACTACAAAAGCTTGTGTCCAAAGGGCTTGTAAGAGGACTACCTGAGATGGACTTCAAAGGTATTGAGATGTGCAAAGCATGCACACGACGTAAACAAATGCGTAGCTCTTTCAAACCCAAAAAGGTTGTAAGTACTTCTAGACCTCTTGAACTTTTACATATGGATTTATGTGGTCCTATGCGAGTCAAATCTTCCAATGGTAAAAAGTACATGCTTGTTGTTGTTGATGATTTTTTGAGATATACTTGGGTTGTATTTTTAAAAGAAAAATCAGAGGCTTTATTTGAGTTTTCAAAACTTTGTAAGGAGTTGCAAACTTTAAGAAATGAGCCCATAGTGTCAATTCGAAGTGATCATGGTAGGGAGTTTGATCAACTTCAGTTTGATTTGTTTTGTGCTAAATATGGCATCTCCCATAATTTTTCTGCTCCTAGGACACCTCAACAGAATGGGGTTGTGCAACGAAAGAACCGCACCCTAGAGGACATGGCCAGGACTATGCTTTTAGAAAATGCACTACCTAAAACCTATTGGACTGAAGCTGTTAAAACAGCTAACTATATTTTGAATCGTTGTCTTATTTGTTCCATCTTAAAGAAAACTCCTTATGAACTTTTCAAAGGCCGCAAACCCATTATATCGTATTTCAAACCCTTTGGCTATACTTGTTTTGTTCATAACAATGGAAAAGATAACCTTGGGAAATTTGATGCGCGTAGTGATGAAGGTATATTTCTTGGCTACTCCACAAGTAGCAAAGCATATAGAATCTTCAACAAAAGGACCAAGATGGTTGAGGAAAGTATTCATGTTATATTTGATGAATGCAATGACGGTTCTTTAAGTGAAAGTGTTACAGATTTAGATCTTAACAGCCATACAGAGAATGAGGATGGTGATGATATTGCTACTAAGAACACATAGAAGAGGAACATGCAGGATCAAATTCTTAACACTGAGGAGTTGGCTCAAGGTCTTCAAGCTCAGTCCAAAGCTATTGAGACGTCAGATACTGCAGTAACTGGGCACAATGTATCCGTGGAGTCAGATGGACCTCAAACAAATCCTGTTGCTGTGACGAACAAGGGAGCTGAGACTAGCAAGAGAAAGTTCAAATACTTCTTGTCACACCCATTACAGGATATCATCTCTGACCCTACATCTAGTGTTCAAACTCGTTCTAAACTTAAAAATCTCTGTGCTTTTCACGCCTTTGTTTCACTTGTAGAACCAAAGAACTTGGATGAGGCCCTTCAAGAGCCAGACTGGATCATTGCTATGCAAAGTGAGCTTAATGAATTTGAAAGGAACAAAGTCTAGACCTTGAAGCCTAGGCCAAAGCATCAATCAGTCATTGGCACACGTTGGGTATTTCGGAACAAGCTAGATGAAAATGGTAAGGTCGTGAGGAACAAAGCAAGGCTTGTTACTCAAGGCTACAATCAAGAGGAAGGTATAGACTACGAGGAGACTTTTGCTCCCGTAGCTAGGCTTGAAGCCATTTGCATTTTATTAGCATTTGCATCTTTTATGGGCATAAAACTATATCAAATGGATGTCAAGTGTGCACTTCTTAATGGTTTCTTAGAAGAAGAAGTTTATGTGGCTCAGCCCCCAGGTTTTGAAAGTTTGGAATTTCCTAATCATGTTTACAAACTAGACAAAGCGCTTTATGGTTTGAAACAAGCCCCAAGAGCTTGGTATGAGCGCTTGTCAAAATATCTTTTAGAAAATGATTTTAAAAGGGGGTTGATCGACAAGACTCTTTTCATCAAGACCAAAGGAAAGGACATATTGGTTATCCAAATATATGTTGATGATATATTGTTTGGTGCTACTAACACATCTTTGTGCAAGGAATTTTCCGATATAATGTGCAGTGAATTTGAGATGAGGTTAATGGGAGAACTCAACTTCTTTTTGGGGTTGCAAGTTCATCAATCTAAGAGAGGGATCTTTGTCAACCAAAGCAAGTATACTAAGGATCTCTTGAAGAAGTTTAAGATGGATTAATCCAAAGAAGACAAGACACCCATGAGCTCAACCTTGTCCTTAGATCAAGACAAGAATGGGAAGAGTGTCAATCTAAAGGAGTATCGAGGGATGATTGGATCTTTATTATATCTTACTGCTAGTAGACCTGACATCATGTTTAGTGTTTGCATGTGTGCTAGGTTTCAAGCTGACCCTAAAGAGTCTCACCTCGTGGCTGTGAAGAGGATCTTTCGATATCTAAATGGCACCAAGGAGCTTGGCTTCTGGTACCAGAAGCAAAGAGATTTTACACTAATTGGGTATTCTGATGCAGACATTACAGGCTATAAGGTGGATAGGAAGAGCACGTCGGGATGTTGCCAATTCTTAGGGGCATCCTTGATTAGTTGGCACTCAAAGAAACAAAACTCAGGTGCTCTTTCCACTGCCGAAGGTGAATACATAGCCGCTGGAGCATGCTGCTCCCAAATCCTTTGGATTGCTCAACAAATGAGAGATCTTGGCATCGACCTCAAAAACATTCCCATTAAGTGTCATAACACAAGTGCCATCTCCATTACAAAGAATCCCGTTCAGCATTCAAGGACCAAACATATTGATGTGAGGCATCATTTCATTAGAGACCATGTCGAAAAAGGTGATGTGTCAATATCATTTATATCAACTGATTATCAATGGGCTGACATTTTTACTAAGCCTTTGGCAGAGGACAGGTTCACCTTCATTAGACGTGAAATCGGAATGCTTAACAGGGATGCACTTTCGTAGGGGGAGTTTTCCCTTTAGGAGAGAAAACTTCTACTCAGTGTCAAGACCTTTGAACCTCATTTCAAAGGTTGTGAACTGAACAGTAGAGCATATATAACGGATCATATACTTGGTTGGTATCTTTTTAGATATTTGATCAAATATTTTTTAAAAGGAAGTTTAAATATCTTTACTTAATTGTTACCTTCAAGAAAATCTTTTTATCTGCATGTTATCTGATTATACTTTTATTTGTGGAAATTTTTTAAATCGGATAAACATCTTGCCTTAACCATTAAGATTCAAATGGCTCTTTGTTCAAACTTTGAATTTGTTTTGGTAAAACTGATTTTGAAAATATGGCAGTGATATAATGAGTTAAGAATTATTACCTTGGGAAACTACCATCTTGTCACATCAACTTACTTCACCCGCTCCCTTTTTAAACCACACAATCTTTACCCCTACTATTCAGATCTTCAGAGCCCACCATTTCTCTCTCTATTCTCTCTGACCTTTAGACCATCTTCTTCATCCTTTCTCTCTGAAATTTTTACCATTCATATCCATGGCACCCAAATCCAAGAAAACCTCCACCCCCAAAAGACTTGGCGCTACCTCCAAAGGTCGTCAAACCCCCCTCGTGTCTTCCCCTCAACCTGAACCTACCCCTGAGACCATTGTCCTGAGCACCGTCCCTGAGAGCACCCTTGACGAAATCAAGCAGTCCACGAAGCGCCAGAAAAAGACGCCCCTCAGTAGGAAGCTTAAGGGAAAGAAAAAGGTCATTGTTGAGGAAGAGGAGGAAGAGGAAGATCTTGAGGAGATTCTAAAGAGAGATGCTGAAAAAGAGGCTGAGGAAGAGGCCCAGAAAAAGAAAGAGGCCAAGGAAGAGGCCCAGATAGAAGCGGTGAAGGAGGTTCCAGCAGGAGAGGAACCAGAGGAAGAGGAAGCTGAGGAGGTCGACGAGGTTGATGATGACGAGGAGGCCGAGGGAGATGAGGCTGAGGAGTCTGTTGAGGACTCGGGGTCTGAGGAAGAAGAGGAAGAGGAGCCGGAACCTGTTCCCTCTCCTACTCCTCCTCCTCCTCCCCTGTCCCCGAAGAAGCGCAAGGCCGCTAAAGCCAAGACGTCTCCACCTCCCAAGCGCTCCAGGAAAGCCACTCCCAAAAGATTTGAAGCGTCCGTCAAGTCGACCGCTACAACAAAAGCCCGAAGAAAGAATGTTGAGTCTGCCGTCGATCCCCCTGCACTTATCCAGGTAAACCAATCCTTACCCTCCTCCTGGTTTGAGAATTCTGAGATGGCTGGCAAATGGGTAGACGAGTTCAAAACTCGTAGGATTTGTTGTTCTGATTTTATTGACTTTAACTTTTTAGAAGCTTTGAACCTACCCTGCATCTCCCTTCTCAAACAAACCCCAGCATGGACCCTGCTGAACTTTGAATCTTTGTACTACCCCCAACTCACCCGTCTCTTCTACATAAACCTCAAAGCCAAGCACACCGATGAAGGCTGGACTCTGGAGTCAGTCGTTAAAGGGGCTAGAATCATGTTCAACTCCCTTGACTTCGCTGAACTCCTTGGTCTTCCCAAACCAAGTCCACCCTCTCCTCAAACCCCCATAAAAGACTAGTGTGTTACTCTTGCCCGTGCCAAATACCTGCTCCCCGAAGCATCAAGCAGCACCTCCAAACAACTCACCCACTCGTCCCTCACACTTGAAGCCAAATTCATCTTTAACATTATTGTGAGATGTCTTTTACCCCAAATCAACTCTGGCTCACTCCTCACTGACAATGCTATGGTCCTCCTGTACCGCATATTGAATGGCCATGATCTTGATCAGGCCAATACTATTTTAGGATCCATTGCTCACACCCGAAAAGCCAGAAAAGGAACTCCCCTCCCATTCGCAAACCTCTTGACCCGTGTCTTCAAAGCTTCTAAGATTGATTTTGAAAATGAAGAACAACATAATCATACAGGAAAATTTGACTCCAAGAGCTTTCAAAAGATCGGCATAACTCAAACCCCTCAAGGGACTTGGAGCCTTGCCTCTTCTTCTTCAAAAACTCTCCCCACTAGCTCTGCCATCGATGAATGCATGGAGAACCTGGAGTTGGGTTTGGAGGAAGTTCGCCTGGACGTCAAGGAGTTACGTCACGAGTTGCTGGTTGAGATGAGAGAGATGGCCAAGCAGTTAAACGAGTTGAAGATGCTGATCAAGGATGGTGCTCAAGACGATGAACCCTGAACTCCTATCCTGACCCTTGACCTAACTCTCCAACACTGCTGGCCCTGTTTTCAAAACTTTTGGTGATTGTTGTCACACTCCTCCCTTTGTTGAAAAACAAAAAGGGGGAGATTGGTTAGACTTTAAACTTGGTTAGACTTTAAACCGCTTTGAATTATAGGGTCTTGGAAGACCTTATTATGCCTTATTTTGTTGGATAAGTTTATCATTGGTTTTGAACTTATATGATCCAACATTTGTCTAACCCCTGCAGGTACTTAGTCTGATTTTTTATATGATATATCTGCTTGACTAAGTTACAGGGATGCACAGGTTTTGTCTTTCATCAAGGGGGAGATTGATAACTCCACTCCCTTGATGAAAATCAGAACTGTTTTCAAAGGCTTTGACACAAAGCTTGTGTCAAAGGTCTTGAAGCCAAAAGCTGTATTGATGAAATTCAAAACCTGTATTTTTAGTTATTATCTTATATATATTATCTATGTATGGTTTCCGAATATTATTATACATATGTTATACTAAACATACAGCAAAGATTTCGAAGAAATCTCCTTCCTTAAAGCTGAAAGATATGAAGATCAAATCAGGTGGATGATGGCTTCGCAGTTTCCCAAAATAGAAGATTGCGAAGATCCTTCCTAAGCCACGATCTCAAGTAGTCGTTGGGTGAAGATTCTTGGCGCCGATTTGATCAAGATTAAAAGGAGATGAAGAAGAAAGAAGAAAGAGAAGTTGAACACGGACGATCATTGAACTACATCGCACACTCAGCCCTCAAGTCAATCTTTCTTCTACGTGTACTCTCTGCTATGTGTTAAGTGTTTTATCTTTTGTTTGAAAGCATTTGAGAGTTACACAGTGAGCTTATAGGATATATTCTGAGAGAGTGTTATACTCGAGAGTTTATAACTCAGGAAGTGTGCACTAGGTTATTGATTCACGAGTGTAAGAGTATTGTACTAGATAGCTGAGAGAGGTGGGGCTCTTCTAGATTGGTCTAGGACTCCAAGGGAACGAGAGTTGACTAGATTGCAATTGTATAGCAGAGAGGCTTCTCGGTAAGCTATTAGGATCCTAAGTTTTGTGAATCAATAAAGCCTGTTGAATCCTAGGGTTGTGGAAGAACCCTAGGCGGGGACTAAGCCTTAAAGGAGCCGAACCTCGTTAACAATTCATCGTGTTCTTTACTTATTGCTTTACCATTATTTCCGCACTTGTTTCGAACTGTATAACTTTGTTGTGCTCCAGGTATCCCAATCGAAAGAATTGAGTTTACTCCGAGAGGTTTGGAAAGCGTTTCAAAAGTCTTGAGATTGTCAGCGAAAAGTAGGCATACTCTATTCAACCCCCCCTTCTAGAGTATCTTTTTCTACTTTGTTATACATTATCGAACCTTCATCCGCTATATCAACAACTAAAAAATCAGAAGGGACAAAGAATTTACCTACTTGTACTGGCACATCATTTACCAATCCTGTTGGAATCACTACCGTATTATTTGCCATATATAACCTTGCATCCACGGGCTCCAGAGGACCTATCTTTACCTTGTGTCATATGGTTAGTGGCATCATGCTAACGCTAGCGTCCAAATCAACTAAAGCATTAAAGCAATATCAACCTAAGCCTATAGCAATAGAAAACTTACCTGGGTCCACCCGCTTTTGTGGTAGCTCCAATCTGTTGCATTCCTCTGTGATCTCAAAAAGCGATCGCTTCTTACCCAATATGTCCTTAAGGAACCTTACATAGGACGGCATCTCATGAAGTGCTTCGGTGAATGGAATTGAGACATTGACTCCTTGAAGCATCTTCACAAACCGCTGAAACTTCTTTTCTGCTGGGTCCTTAATCATCTCCTTTGATGGGAATGGCAACACCTTCTTCTTTCCTACAGCTAAAGTTAGGTCGACATCGACATCAGTAGGATGGACATCGACTGGAGGAGTCGATTTTTGTGGTGACTCAGCAGCAGTGTCGACATCGACAGGAAGGTCGACATCGACTTCACCTTAGTCGATATCAACAGGGGGGTCGATATCGATGTCTGTTCTGAGGCCTTATCCTCTGCTTTTTGCTCGGGCATTTGCAATTGACGCCCACTCCTTATGTTCATGGCCGCTATGTGTCCAGTTTTTTTGCCCTTTTGGTTAGGCACAGTTGATCCAGGGAATGATCCTGATGCTTTGGCTATTGCTTCCTCCAATTGACCCATTGGGGTCTCCATGTTGCGCTTCCAGACGTCTATCTCCCCAAGTCTAGAATTGGAACCCTGCAGCTGAGTATGAACGGAGTTATTGGCTTGTTTTAACTCAGCATGGTTCCTCCGCATCTCATCAAGAATGATCTGCAGGTTATCTTTCCTTATTTCCCGCTCAGGGGGCCCTAGTGCTCTATATGGTGGGGGATCCCTTTGTTGATAGAATCTTTGATCTCCCCAGTATTGTTGATTGCCTCCTCCATAGGAGCCTCTCGTTCACTTCGCTTCCTCATGTTGTTCCGCCATGGATACTTGCTCAATATGTGGACAGGCACTAGTGCTATGCCTTGTTGAGCCACATTCCTGACAAGTTTGATTGTTGCTCAGGAACTTGACTTGCTTTTGAAGGCGGCGTGTTTGATCGTTGTGGAATTGTTGCCGCACATCAGGATCTATCTTCTTTGGAGGCTCATATAATGGCATTGATGGGGCAGGCGTTGAATCATAGGTCGCAGTAGTCCCATAAGTGTTGTCGAAGTTGACTAGCCTCTCAATCGTCACCCAAGCCTCCGTTGGTGTAAGCTCAATGTACCGATAGGAGGTATATGAATTGATCCTCTCCTTATTCAGCGCATCACGGGACTTGTAGAATATCTCCTGGATGACATATGAATGTTTCCCATGCGTCGGGCATGATCTCAGCAAGTCCTTAAATCGCTCCCACGCCTGTGCTAGTGTTTCACCTGGCTTTTGTTTGAAAGTCGTGATCCTTTGTCGCAGCATCGCCATCTTAGAGGGAGGAAACAATTTGTTTAGGAATGCATCATTCACCTCTGCCCATGTCCTCAGCGAGCGTGGAGCCAAACTTCCAAGCCATTGTAATGCCTTCCCTGCCAAAGACCATCGAAAAGATTTCAGTCTCACATACTCTAAATTTACACCATCAGCAATAGTTTCACATAAATCCATAAAAGTAGAGATGTGTTGCAGTGGGCATTCATTTGGTCTTCTTTCAAAGGTATTTCTTTTAATTTAAGATAGGAAGTTTATTTTAATTTCATAGTTGGAAGGAGGAATAAGTATTGCGGATTCAGGAATGTGAAGCGGCGGATGCATGTATTGCATCGCCGTTTGTGAATACTGATTTAGCCGCTCTTGGGCTTGTCTACGTGCATCCTCCTCCCTATCAACGCGGGCTCACTCTGCAGCAGCGGCGGCCCTTTCAGCAGCGATTGTAGCGTTATGATCCTCAATCTCTTTCCTCAACCGCTCTATTGTCTCAGCCTGCGTCTCGTTATCCGCCATGATTTGAATACCTTTGTTGCGAAGATGGAAGAAATGTTCAGGCTCGTAAATAGTTTCCAAGATAGGTCCGCGATCAGAACGTCGCATAAACCTGCAAAATAAGCTCTAAAAGATCGTAAGAAAACTTAGGTGGCGATTGATTGCCTCTCCGGCAACAACGCCGATTTGTTCGTTTAGGGGAGGTAGATTGAAATATTCAAATATATATCTCAACTATGCTAACTCCCTGTTCAAGCAAATAATACAAGAATCACTCCCGATGCAGTGGTAGGGTAATTCAGGATGGCATCCACGAGGAGGTATGTCAGCGCTTCCTTTGTTGTAATCACGATCAAGCTTTCGACCTCCGGAGACACTCGATATCGAGGTGTCTGGTCGATTTCCAATGGTTTCCTGTAGAAGACAAAAGCAAGCCAAATCGACGTCGAGTGGAACCTCGATATTGACGTTAGTGCTCAATATCGACCTTTACAGTCGATTTCGATGTCCGTTACAGAAACTGTTTTGCGTAACCTAATTGTCGGAAAAGTGTCCGAAGAGCGTAGAATGGTTGTAGAAAGATGGACAGAAATCAAGACTTAAACTTTATATCAAATTCAATTAATTAAAAGCTTCCAAAGTCGGGGATTCATGCCACAACGATAACAATGTAAGTATGAGGCTAAAGTTATGAAATTTAATGTCTTTCCATCAAATAACTTTCGTTACCAACACTTAGGTGATTAGAGGCTCTCGCATAATTCCTAAGAGTTACTATCCAATTCATGAAAAATCCGAGTTCACAATATGATTGGCTTTCGCTTCAATAATGCAAATAATGAATCTCCCTAACTTTCGCAAAGGATCATGCATAGGATAGAAGACGGAATCGCATAAAAATCATACCTTTGATGCACTTACCCTAAATTGCTATCGTCGGGCTCACCCTGACCCTAGAAGTGGGTTGACTACTCCCGTCTCATCGTTAAACTCATCATCATCATTGAAAGGAAAACTACATTGTATTGTAAAAGAAAGAAAGTACAATAAAATAAAGTCAAATCTCCGCTCTCGCTTCCACACAACTCACTCGGCTCTCTTCTCTCTCTCTACAAATTCTCTGCATTCTATGTTGTAAACTTGCTGTAATTGAATGAAAACTTAATGCCTAACTCAGCCCTAACGGCCTCTAGATATAGATATCGAATCTTGTTAGCCAAGGATCCGAATCATTATCTTTATTCACTAAGATAAAACTTAATAAAGTAAAAACTAAAAACTCCACGGTAAAATAGCTCAGGTGATAGCTCTGACGTTGAAGATAGGAAATCTCGACTTTGGGATAGACGTGCAATTTTCGGATAGAATTCTATTAAAATCTGAGTCGGACTTCTTCTATAGGAAACATCGATATCGACCTTCATCATCGATATAGACCTATCTTTTACTTTATCTCGAGCACTCCATCTTCCCCTCGGATTGGAACTCGACTTCTATCACTAAGCTCGATCTGGCCTACTCGATATCGACCTTCAGACATCGATATCGACCTTGTCTGTGTCGACATGCTCTATTCTTCCTCTTGCTCGATTCCTGCCTCTCTGTTCACTCGATGTCGGGATTGATAGTCGATTTCGACCTCTTCAAAAGACTTCGAGTTCTTTTTCCGCTCTTCCAAATCTGTCCATTTTTATCCTATTTTCTGCGAAATCACATAGAAACTTGTGCAGACCTATATATTTGACAAAAATGCATAAACTATACTAATCTCATGTTTTCCCACTAATATGCATGCAAAAGAATGATAACATGGACTTAAATGTGCATAGAAAATATGGCTATTTGCGCGCACATCACATTTGATGTTATACTTTGATAGTTTATGGCTTTTACCTATACTTTGATATTATAAATTTGATATTATACATTTGATATTATACATATGTTTATTTATATTGGCTTCCAACATTTGTCGATGGGTTTTTACTTTGATAGTTTATGTTTATTTATATTGGCTTTCAACATTTGATATTATATGATTATTCATATTGACTTTCGATTACGAAATACCACCTACCTAACTACCATTATACTAAAGGTCGCAATGTCCATAGGTATGTCTGCAATTAAGAAATAACATCATCTAAGACTACGACAAATAAACATAAAGGCTACGACAAATAATCATCTAAGTCTACCATAGATCGCGATGTCCATGTCACTCAAGATCCCCACCCCCAACCACCACTCGGTGGTGGGTTGTCATTCCATGATCCCCAATCACTACTTGGTGGTGGGTTGTCATTCCATGATCCCCAGCTCTCGGTAGATGTGTTGCTACCTTGTCCCACATCATAGGTAGAGTGACTCGGGTACTCGTTCAAGCCCATATACCCTGGCTAGATTGTTGCGTACATCATGCTCTGGTGGACGTCGTTAGGCACCCGCGACCTAGTATCCTCGGAAAACCATGGGGTGAGATGGTCAAGCGCCCGCTGCATATGCTGAAATTCATGTAGCACAAGACTAAGTATTGATAATATATTAAATGATAATAACGCAGAATAGAGTGATATGTAATTATGGAGTGTTACCACTGATTCTTCAGAAGCCGGCGCGGAAGTAGGATGTACAAACCGATGTGTTCACGGCTCGTACCATGAAGCATAATCGTCGGACACATCACTAGCATACCTACTCATAGGGCCGATCATGTCCATGGACATGGAGTGGATGTGGGGAAGAGTCCAAGCCCACTCCCCAGACTCGTAGACCACCTTGTACTTTGTGTTCTTCACACCCCTCAGAGCAGTCGTGGGCTGGATGACCGCATATGGCACTCCCTGTTGGCGACCAAATTGCCTCGCGAATCGATCTGGCATATACGACTCATTAATATCCAGACATGAGATTATGCCATGGAATCTAGATGGCGCTATATTAGGGTTGTAAAAGTCGACATCCCCATACGGCATCCAATCCACCTGTGTGCATTCAAACTGATCAAATCATCTCCTATCTGCTCAATCTACTTTATTCAAAATTGGGTCTACATTATCATTGAATATGAAAGATAAGCATCCCTCATTCGCCTGCAGTCCATCCAATAACTTTCTGTAGTTGAGGTACGGAGGAGAAGGCAGAGTCGCATTTTTCCATTGGCATGCGAGTGGCTCTGTGTCTCTATCCCAATCACTCAATCTGGTAGGATGAATTCTTGGAAAATATGCATATATCCAAGCCTATTTTCATAAAAAAAAAATTAGTATAATCAACATTCAAAATTTATAATAAAAAATTATGAAATATTGGAAATAAATGTTGTTACGCACCTCGAGGAGTGTAATGCAACCACACATCTGGCTGCAATCTCTACGACATGCCTCTCCCAGCCGGTGGTACAAATATGCTAGAGTAGCAGAACCCCATGATAAAGAGCTCACCTGGCTGTGATCGCGCAACAATGGGAGATAGGATAGAGAAAGCCTGTTCTGTGTCTTATCAGTGAACAAGGTAGAACACAAGAGGTAGAGGAGGAAGCAGTTTGCAATTGATTCAGGTGGAAGATATTCAGCATTCTCGTCCTCACATTGGCTAACCAGAAACTCATATGGGAACCCTCGCCTCCCTATCTGGTGATCATTAAGCTCCTTCGCATCAATCTGCAACTCCTCCACCAGCTCTCGCAACACTGCCTTCGGATCCATACGATGTGAGACTACGTCTCCAGTAATGTTGATCCCCAGCAAATAGTACACGTCGTGCAACGTGATACTCATCCATCCGAACGGCATATGAAACGAGTTCGTTTCTGGATGCCTGCGCTCAACAAACGCATCCACAAGACTTCCGTTATATTTGTTGTACATCGAAGTCTGGAGATGTGTCAGACCACTGCTTGACACAATATCTACCCATGGCAGGTTCTCGTCCAAAACCCACCTTGACAGTTATATCGTATGAGTATGAAGCTTCAGTGGTTCCTGCTCCTATCGAAACATACATCAATCATAGATGATAAGAATATCTATTTTATGAAATTTAACATGCGCATATACAATAAATAACGTTAATAAGATTTTACTAACCATCCCAGCCCAAATGGCATGAGCGATGTGTCCCTCAAACCCCAAAAGAAGATCCGCAATACGAGGACCTCCCGGAGTTGGACACATCAGCAGTGGTGCTATCGTGGGACATGCGTGCTGTTGCTGCCAACTTCTCGAGGCCCTAGGTCATCGGCTAGAACTCTCTGGCGCATCTTGAGCCACCGACGCCGTCTGCTCCGGTATCATATTGTCGTCGGCTGGATCCGCCTCGCGTATAGCCCGAGCAGCGGCGCGCTGACGCCGTGCCGATGCATGTAGTGTTGATCGTCTATCCATCTTTAACCAAAACAAACAATCAGCATACATGTTAATATTGTTGGACTTAGCAAATCAATAAGAATGAGATTTTTCTACATTAGGTGCAACCAATCAACAAGAATGAGCTTGAGTTCACAACACAAGGAAAGAAACTAATCAACATGACAAAGTTCTTTGCACACATTATTCCACTCGAATTCTATTTCGAAACACAAATAAAAAGTTCTTCAATCATACAAATTCAATATGAATATACTTGTGTATTTACATCTCTTTAGCATATTTCAATATGAATTTAAAACACGCAATTATTGAAAATATATCATGATGTCCATATTGACACATCACAAATTTCATTTTAGAAGTTATTTATCCAAAATCTACGTCGAAACAAATCACAAAAAAAAAATATGTAAAACAAAGACACTAAAATATCAGCAAATTCACTCTCCAATCGAAAGAAACCAAAAAAAAATAATAGATATCAACGATAAAAAAAATTTTACTAAGAAGACCTGGACTCAGTGACCATGCTTCAACTGGTCGTAGCGACCAAGTTGCAACTGGTCGCAGTGACCACGACTGCAGATGGTCGCAACAACCATATCTGTAACTAGTCGCAGCGACTAGGTCTTCTTCTACCTCCATCTGCGACAACCCAAACAACTAAAACCGAACCAAAACGCGAATTTCGACCTCGACAATCTATTAGATCCGTCTATTAGATGCCTAAAAGCTTCTATTTTCAAAACAAATATACAAAATCAAACCATTTTTCGCACCATATCTCAAATCTAAACATCAATTTCCAAACTCCCTAAAAACTACTTCAATAGCTCAAAATTACAAAGAAAAAGTTAAAAACGTACCTTAAGTATGATAGATCTTCGATTGGAAGGGGTTTAATTGAACAAAACAAGAAGAAATCAAAATTTTTTGTGATTTGGGTATGTGGTGGCCGAATAGAGGGTTTGAGAGGAGAGAGATTTGGGTGGGGAAGTGTTGTGTGGTAGGGTTTAAATTAATATAATTTAAAAGGTAATTTTGTCCTGCTCTAAATAGCGTTTTTACCTTGTTCTAAACAGTAGTTCCAAAAAAAGAATTACGGACCATAATTTACCACAATTGAATCGCTTAATTATACAACGATTTACATGTTTATACGGTAGGGTTTGCATATTATATATGAGGGTAAGGGAGTGCACGGGCTTTAAAAATAATAATACAAGTGAGTCGTTCTTTAAAAAAGCGACTCACGTGGGAATATATTCCCTCTGAACACAGAGACTAGAGTGGGCAGAGGACTGGGTGCAACCCTAGTCTTTTTATTTATCGGATGCAACCCAAGGCTTTTTAAAAGATAAAAAAGGGAGAGTCATTGTTTTAAACGACTCTCTCGTATATATATTTTTGGGTCAATTGAGCAATAGGCCATAATTAGGATCTTTATTAGGAAAATGTCCACCCTTCCTTCCAAATTGGCAAAATGTCCACCTTCCTTCCCTTGCCCCCTTTGCCCCCCACGCGCGCCCCCTGTGCCCCCCTCCTGTTTCAGCACATTTGGTTTCAGCAACCCCTATTTCATCAGTTTTTTTTTCGCCTGTTGCTGAAACCGAAGTTGCTGAAACCGAATTTTCTGAAACCGAAGTTGCTGAAATTGCTGAAATTAGTTTTTTTTTCGCGCGTTGCTGAAACCTAAGTTGCTGAAATCAGAGTTGTTGAAACCAGGGTTGCTGAAACCGGAGTTGCTTAAATTGTTGTTGCAGTTGCTGAAATTAGTTTTTTATTTTTTCGCGTCAGCGCTTCGACATCGGAGTTGCTGAAACCGTGTTGCTGAAACCGGAGTTGCTTTTTTTTCTTTTTTTATTTTTTTTCGCATCACCACTTCGACACCGGGTTTGCTGAAATCGGAGTTGCTGAAACCGTGTTGCGGGATATAAAATTTAGCTTATGCGGGATTCGAACCCACGTATTTGCGCATAAGCACATTGCTCTACCATTGAGCTAAGAGGCTTTTAAAGGAGATTTAAAGCAAGGAACATCAAAATTCATGTTGAAACCGTGTTGCTGAACATGCTTGTGTGTTAGATATAATAGCTCATACAATTGTATAATAATTAATTTCAGCATTTCAGCATAACGAATTTTGCTAATAAGAATTCATTTCAGCATTTTCAGATCACACAAAAACACAAGAAGCTAATAAGCTCTCCAAGAGTCCGCATTTCAGCATAACGAATTTTGCTGAAATGCGGACACTCACTAACGATCAAAATACCGTTGACGTTAAAAAAATTTGCAGACACCACTAATTTTTTATAAAAAAAATAGATATTCCTAAAAGTATTGACACGATTAAAAGGCTGAAAGCGGAATGTAATATTACTAAAACTGTGTTGTTGAAACCGTGTTCCTAAAAGTATTGACACGATTAAAAGTGCTGAAACCAGATTTGCTGAAATCGGAGTTGCTGAAACCAATTTTTTTTTCATTCCAATCAACCAAACGATGAAAATCAATCCAAACACAATTAAACAAGAAATTGAAATTATTCAAGGTGAAACATCAATGGTGAAATTGAAATTATCCAAGCGAAATTGAAATCAATCCGAACAACGATGAAAGGAATTTCAGCAAATTGTAAGTCATCGATCATATATACTTAGAAAGATTCATTTTCATTTTTTTTGGTTACAAAAAAAACATTAAATGTAAAAATTGAAGCTATCAATCAATTTGTTCTACTTAATTAAAAAACGTAAACAGTGAATTAACCATTTTAGTTGTTTGTAATTAGGTAGGCCAATTGTAATTAGTTTCAGTTGCTTGCAAGTCGAGGCGTCTACACATTCACCGATCTCCATTTTGTTTCTACTAATGCAAAACAGTGTTTGGTGGCATTCAGCAATTTTACGGTAAGATTTTACAGTGGTTGATACCAGCCAATCTCTCGATCTCGACCTCCGCCCTCGCTTCGGTGTCGTTGTTTGCCTCCGACTCCGCCCTTGGTTGTCCGCCTCCGCTCTCGACGTCGGCCCTCGCTTCGGTGTCGTTGTCCGCCGTCCGCTCTACCTTGTCCGGCGAGGATAGGTCAGAATAGAGGAGAGATCTGAGACATGGCGGAAGAGCACCACCGACGGGCTCAAGGGAGCGGAGATCGCGATGGCGGCCGGAACCCTCGCCCGGACAACGGATTCAAAGGAGCGGAGATCGCGATGGCATCGTACTGCTCGGAGCTCCAATTCCTTCCAAATCCGGTGACCAACCACGTCTAGAGCGGGAGATTTGGAGAAAGAGGATTTGACGGTAGGGAGAAAGAAGGAGAGGAGAGAGATTTGGCTTCCGTGAAATTGAAGATCGGAGGGATTTAAGTGAGAGCAATTTGAGCGAGAGAGGCGAACAGGAGATCCAAAAGAGGCGAAGAGGAGATTAGGTTTCAAATCAGGGGTAATTCTGTCCATAAAATTTTAGGTGGTCAAAACCCCAATTTACCACAATTGGTGGACACTCTCCCAATAAAGACCCAAAAAATGGCCTGTTGGGCAAATTTTATCTATATTTTTTTGTTTTTTAACTTTTTTCAATTAAACTGAAATTTAAAAAAAAAAGGGTGATTTAGGTAACTAGTCACTTTTGAAAATGTAATTAGGTAATTAGTCATCTCAAAAATAAAATTAGGTAGGATAGCCACCATCCAAATAGAGTAGTAATGGTCAATGGTCAACTGTTTGGCCACTGACCGGTAAACAGTTGACCATTGACCGGTCGACGTTTACCGTTGACCAACTTATTTGGATTTTATTTTTAGTGGTGACATTTTTTGTGATGCCATTTTTTACCGTTTCGATGCCATTTTTCATTTTATTTTATTTTCACTTTGATGCCACTTTTCTAATGAAATGGTTTGATGACACTTTTTTAATGCCACTTTTTTCAAACCTTGATGACATTTTTTGTTTACTGTGATGCCACGTTGACCATTGATGCCTTTTTTTTACTGTTGGCTACTGATGACACTTTTTTTATGTCAATTTTTTGATGATATTTTTTACCGTGATGCCATATTTTTTCAAAGTAGTGTTTTGATGACATTTTTTTCTTTAATGTGATGCAACTTTTACAAAATAGTGTTTTGATGCCATTTTTCTAATGTAATTATTTGATGCCACTTTTTTAATCAAATCGTTTGATGCCACTTTTTTTTAATTTAATCAATTGTATATCGATATATTTTTATCGATTCTACCTTTATTCATTGATGACACGTTTGTGATTACACTTCATTGATGCTATTATTCACTCATGAAAATTTTCTATATATACTTTATTAATGCTATTTTTCACATTGACTCCACTTTTATACATTTGATGAAGGTAAACATCAGTTGCTACTTTCAGCAGATTTGGAACCTTGAACGTACCTCTATGCTTGTGTAAATAATCATACATGCTACCCCAAACATAAAATATGTACAGAGAACACACAAGAAACCATATGCATAAGGTAATAGTTTAAGTTAGTTTTGGGAAAATAACTAGGTAATAAAAGAATGGAAGGGAAAAAGAAAGAAAAAAACTCTGTTAGGCACCAAGGCAAGGTTTGGTGCAAGAGCTTGCATTTGCATGGTGGTGAGGATCAATCCTTGTATACAAGCCCACTCCCATTGTATTAACTAAATTACAACACTGAACAAACATCCATAGAAAGTCCTATTTTCCAAGAGGCTGGATTGAAGAATTGATTACTCATTTGGTACTTATAATGCAGGCTCAATTCTCTCAGGTGCTTCCAATGGCATTGCCATCAAATAAAATAGTCTAAATTCAATCATTTCATGAAGCATTAACAAGTGCAGAACTAAACTAACCAAAATCCATAACAGTGTGTGTATGTAAGTAAGATAAATGGGATTGTATTGATGATGGGGCAATGGGTAACCATATTCATTAGTCAGTTTTCATCAGTTGCTTCACTTAAATACAAATTTATATAAATATAAGGAGAAATCTTGTGTGGCACAAGGAGCTCTGTTAGTGGAATCTTGTAAGGTTGGCACCTCAAGATCACAGGTTCTCCTAATTCCGCTTTGGAACTCTTCCTCTGCCTAATGATTTGTGGATCTTCTCCTATATATTCTCCTTCATAATCAACGTGCCCGGTTCCATGGAAAGGATAATACAAGAGTTGAACCCAGCGTGCCCATCTCTTGAAATGGGTAGCTCCAACCGTTACACTGCAGTTGACAGGGTCCTATCACATGGAAGCAAGTGACGAACACATTACAAAACCACTCATTATATGAGCATATAAACTCATTCAGAACCAAGTGATTGAAACCACTTATTACAAAACATATTTATGATTGCTGAAAAATTCGAATAATATCAATTCTCAAATACGAATATTAGAGAAATTGAGATAATTTTCTCCTCCCTTATAAATTCCGATAATAGCAATTCTCAAGTATGAATAGATAATTGCAATAAAAAAAACTGCATGAAATACTTGTTTGGATCAAGAGTTTGTTCCCACTCTTCAGCCCTGCTTATCAGGTAATCCTAAAAAACAAAAACATAAACACACAGAAAAATCATTGCAAAATAAATCATCATAATCTTTTACAAATACTATAGTCTATATATGCATTTCTTGTACAAATACTTTCGCATTTGAGCACAAGTTTCAGCATAACAGGAAGCTGCAGAAACCAAATAAAACCAAACAGAAACACACAAAAATATAGTACAAGTGTACCAAACAAAAGCACAACAGCTGCAGCAGTAGCAAACCAAATAGAAACCAAACAGAAAATGCTGACATGTTCAAAGAACTTAAATACAATTCAAAGAACTTTTCATAAAAATGATGACATGTTCTTCAGTTGTCTTGATGCTTTGTAGAGAAACACCTTGATGCTTTGTAGAGAAAAATGATGACATGTTCTTTAATTGTCTTCAAATTTTTAATATGAATCTCAGTATATCATCTTTATATATTGATCATATCCTTTAAAAAGATGTATTTCTTTGTGTATTTGGGATGAGTTACTGATTTTTATGATTCCAGAATGTCACCATATACGTCTTCATTTCAAAGACAGCCTTAATAAACACATGAGAGTAACTGTTGTCATCTTATTGAATAAATCAATCATATGGCGCCTAGAAACATCACAATTCACTCAAATGGAAAATCTAAACCTTCAACCGAATAAAAGAAAAGATCCAACCGAATAAAATACACAAAATCTGCCAAATGTAGTAAATGAGATAGTAGAATAACACAAAAAAATCCCAGCATAAAACATCTTTTTCGCATTAATAACCTTATATGTAATAGGTCAATACTCATGACAATGATAAGATAAAGAACTAACAAACGATGCCAAATGATAAGATAAAGAACTAACAAACGATGTCAAATGATAAGATAAAGAACTAACAAACGATGCCAAATGATAAGATAAAGAACTAACAAACGATGTCAAATGATAAGATAAAGAACTAACAAACGATGCCAAATGATAAGATAAAGAACTAACAAACGATGTCAAATGATAAGATAAAGAACTAACAAACGATGCCAAATGATAAGATAAAGAACTAACAAACGATGCCAAATGATAAGATAAAGAACTAAAACTAAAATCAAATTGCTAGAAGTAAATACTCATCACAATGAATTGTTCTAAGAAAATATATAGTTATCACCCTATAAAATCTACAAAAAAATGAACTCCAAAAGTTAAAGGCTACTGATTCCAAATTTAATATAAAATTACATAAATTTCGTCTAAGGTGCTCCTGCAATTGAAATTAAGGGAATTACACATTATGATTACAGTAGAGCAATATATCAAATTCATGACTATGTAGACACAAAACGTGCTAAATCACACTCATCTTTTGATCTGTTCTGCAGTAGATTAAATCAAAACGACAGGACTGGACTCACCTAGGGCTGCTGCAGTGGAGCTCCAAGCTCTGAATTGCGAGAACTGATGGTGCCTTAGCTACAAAAATAAAGCAACAGAAGCATCAACTGGCTTTAAGTTTCATCGATTGACCCAAATTCCAGTTGATTGAAACACCTCGATTCCTTTGACCTCAAAACCCTAGGCTTACAAATGCAAGTAACACCAGCTAGATGAATCGAAAAGCATGAATTTGATAGCAACTCGACTAATTATAACAAGAAATCAAAACAATTGAAGATTTCAATTTCGATTTCAAAGGGGGGATTACTTGTGGCAACGAGCATCGACGTTGGCGTTCTTGCGGGAGAAGTGGTCACCGGCGGCCACGATTTTCTTGTCGCGCTGATACTCGACGTCGGAGCCGGAGAGGTCCCTGGTCTTCTTGGATTGCTCCTGAGAACGGTAGAGATGGCCTTTGAGCTCCATAATGGAAGAAGCTTCGACGCCTTCGATGGCCTTCACCTTTTTCGGCATAATCGAGGACTCTGTTAGCTATCCTAGAGAATCCACCATGGGAACGGTCCGAGCGAGGCCATCCGAGGTTGAGATAGAGGGAGATGGAGAATACCATGAGCGCTCTCAGATCTGAGGAGAGAAGGAATGGGAAAGTAGAATAGGGTACAAACACCTAATTAACTTTGGAAAGTGGCTAGCACGCCTAAAAAAAATTGAATGAGGTTAATTACATAATTAAATTATGTAAGGGGTACAAATTACCAAATTTTCTCAAAAAAAAGGGTGATTTAGGTAACTAGTCACTTTTGAAAATGTAATTAGGTAATTAGCCATCTCAAAAATAAAATTAGGTGGGATAGCCACCATCCAAATAGAGTATTAATGGTCAATGGTCAACTGTTTGACCGTTGACCAACTTATTTGGATTTTTTTTAGTGGTGACATTTTTGTGATTCCATTTTTTAACGTTTTGATGCCATTTTTTATTGCATTTTTTTCACTTTGATACCACTTTTCTAATGAAATGTTTTGATGACACTTTTTTAATGTCACTTTTTTCAAAGCTTGATGACATTTTTTGTTTACTGTGATGTCATGTTGACCATTGATGCCATTTTTTTTACTGTTGGCTACTGATGTCACTTTTTTATGTCAATATTTTGATGATATTTTTTCAATGTGATGCCATATTTTTTCAAAGTAGTGTTTTGATAACATTTTTCTTTAATGTGATGCAACTTTTTCAAAGTAGTGTTTTGATGCCATTTTTCTAATGTGATTATTTGATGCCACTTTTTAAATCAAATCATTTGATGCCACTTTTTTTTTAATTTAATCAATTGTATATCGATATATTTTCATATATTCTACTTTTATTCACTGATGACACGTTTGTGATTACACTTCATTGATGCAATCACTTGTGGTGACATGTTTATTACATTTTTATTTATTGATGACACAAAAGCGTAAAATGTGATTAAACTTGATTGATGACATCTTTTATTGATGACTTTTATTCATTGATGAAATGGTTTTATTAGTTTAATACAATTGGTAAAATAGGAGCATAAAATGTGATTACACTTCATTGATAACATCTTTTTATTGATGGCTATTATTGAGTAATTACATTAGTTATTACACTTCATTGACCTCAATCATTTCTGATGACATCTTTATATAATTGATGACATAGGACTATAGGAGTTTAAAATGTGGAATCAAAATAGAGTCACCTTATTGTACATATAAAAATACAAGGTCTTTGAAACTATGACATTAATATTTGGTGTATACGTAAAAACACCTATTATAACATGTCATCAACTAAAAAAATACATATAAAATACAAGGCCTTTTCCATGATGTCAGATTTGTAATTTAGTAAATTATATATCGATACATTTTCATTGATTCTACTTTTTTTTTACTAATGAGTGATGACACATTCAGTAAATTATTTGATGCCACTTTTTATTTCTTTGATTTTTTGTTTGTTGTGATGTCCCTTTTCCATGATGCCATTTATTTTCACTTTGATTCCACTTTTCTAATGAAATAGTTAGATGCCACTTTTTTAATGCCACTTTTTGAAAAATGTGGAATCAAAATATTATTACCTTATTACACATATAAAACACAAAGCCTTTTGAAATATGTAGCATCAATATTGGTTGTATACGTAAAATACAATGTCGAATCAATTCAAGTGATGCAATGTGGATAGTTCAGATGGAAAAAAAAAAAGGAAATATAACGAAAATTCCATTACACCATAAATAAATAAATGAACCACACAACTAAAATTGGGTACACAATTCAAATAACTGGGTGTTAAATGGAAGCAAACTCCCAATTTCAACCGTAATTGGCAATGTGCTCCTCAATGGAAGCAAACTCCCAATTTCAACTGTAATATCTCTCCACCCGAATTCAAATTTCTCAATGGACTCCAAATTGAAGAGTCCATAGAACTCAACCTTTCATTCATTGTATCATTCTCCAAGAACAGCATTAAACACTGAAGGGAACATGATGACAATTAACCATATGTATAAAAGCATGTTGAGTAGTGGACATCTCCATAGAAACCGCCTCTTTCAAGCACATATTTTCGTCTGTTAATATTGTTTGTGGAGCTTTCCCATTCATGAAACCTAAGAATGCCTTCCCATATTGAAAAGAAATCAAAACAAAAAATCAGTACCGAAACTTGATCTTTTAGGCCAGGAAGCTAAACTATAGAGCATGTACAAATTACCTTGATCTTCTTGGCGCGTATTGGGAAAATGACAAACTTGGCCTTGTAGGTATTTAGCCTCTGGACATTGGTTTGGAGACCCTCAAGAGAGTGGTTCATGCGCCTTTGGTCAACAGAAATACCAATGGTTGGGGCAATCTACATGTTGATTCCAGCAGCCTGAACACACAGTTTAAGTTCAGTTACAATGGCATATAATAAAACAAGTTGAACTGAGTGGCAGACAATAGAGAGATCTTACCCATTGCAATAAAAAAATAATGTAATATATTCCAATCTTATCACCTGTGTTAGGAAGCGATTTCTAACATATCATTGGTATCACACATTCTCAAATCAAACTCCAAAACACACCCGCATTGGCAAGAAGCGCCCCCACAAGTTCCCATTATCAGAGCACAACAATAATGCTTGCAATCTTTACTGTAGCTTCTCTTCCTTTTCTCCCAATATTAAGGTTAGCAACTGTAAATGAAAGGTCTGATATATCGTCATCCTGGAATCATATATTAAGTTCAGCAATTGTGCAAGAACTTGACAAGAGCAATGTCAAAAATAATAATAAGTAAACCACTCTAATGTTTGCTACCAAAGATGATCACAATTCACAACAGTAGAAAATCAACACAAATAAAGTGTCAAATCCAGCTAGCATACTCAATCAAGGCTCTCAGCTTTTGAAAGAAAACTACATATACATTAGGAGATCCATTTTCACGATTGACAGGACGAAATCGTTGTGTATCCTATCAAAAGAAAACTCAAACCTACAAACTAGTATAGTGAGCAAGTAAGAGGTCGATCCCACAGAGAATCAAGCATTCCTATGTAATGTGTATTTACCAATTTGTAGAAAAGAGGGTTTTGAGGGGTTGCGAATGATAAATATTATCAAGTTAGGAGAATCAATAATTAAGAGATAGTTTCACCTACAACTCTCAACCCTATTTGGTGAATTCGATCCTTGTTTCCTACTCAAAGTCTTTTCCTTTTCCAATCAAATGTTCTTATCTTGATTTGAATAGATTATTAGCCCTATGAGTTCTAATAATCCCTTACTCCTAGGCAATCTTAACACGGATTAAGGTTTTATCCTAGGAATAGCAATAAGTCTCAAGATGTATAAAGCTTATAAGCAATATCAATCCCCTAAAGAACTAATATTTAACCTATAGTAAACTTCCTACACATTCAAGCTTTCTAACGAAGTCCACTAGAACATGTTTGCTACGAAAGATTAAGAATCATAACGAACAATTGAAAACCCTAGCGATGATGAGATCCTAAAAAGGTGATCAATCGAGATAGAATCAAACACCATAAAGAATTCAAGCACAAAGAAGATGAAACATATGATGCAAATAAGAACAAGAATAGAAAACTCACAATTCAACCAAACGGAGTCTCAAATCGTAGGCGAAACCAAATAGTTTAGCCCTCCATTGTCAAACGATTGTCAAAAGATTGGATGATATAACCCTAAAACACCCTAAAACAAGCCTTTAAATATGCCTAAGAACCGTCATAAAACCATAAAAGACGTCCTCAAAAGATAGAATGCAAATAAGGAAAGATAGAGTTATCGGATAAATTCGGCGCTGATTCGGCCCAGCAAGGCCGCGGGCGCTGCCTCTCAAGCCGCGGGCGCGGCAAATGCAGTGAGCTCTGAAATTCTGGCAGCAGGCGCTGCCTTGGTGGCCGCGGGCGTGGCTTTTCCAGCCTATAGCAAAATTTCCGTTGTGAATTTGGTCTCGATGTCAACATGAAAGTCGTAGCTCTCGAAAAGAGATTTCCAATGCATACTTATAATAGTTAATCGGACCACCGAGGCCTCCAGAAAGTGCGATACAAGTTTAGCTTGTCGGGCGATAACTTTTGTTGACTTGTTCTTCACTTAGGCTCTCGAACTTCAATTCCGCTCTCGTTCTCTTCTTGTAGAATCCTCTTCTTGACTCTTCCTTAATCCATGAGCCTCCTCGTTCCTTGTCGGGATCCACATCTACCTGAAATAATCAATAAAAACGTGTAGATTCCGACTCCACCAACATGGCGAGTAAATATGCAAATTCTACTTAACTTATGCATGTTATGCACCTTAACTAAGCTTAATGCAACCTTTTATGGCTACCTAAATGAGCTCTATCAAATCCCCCACACTTGAACCTTTGCTTGTCCTCAAGCAAACAAAACCAAATCAAACCACTTATCCCACCAACAAGTTATCGATATCTTCACCTCATAAACCACAAGGTTTGAAAATATATTGGAACATAAAATAATGCATAACATCATAGCATGTATTTAGCAACTCAAAGAACAAAGTAATATCTACATCCATCCTCACCAGGAAATAAGTGTTTCTCTCTCGCTCATGTGTTTAAGGTTAATCAATATCACTCAAACTCAAATCCATGAAACTATGCTACATAAAAAATTGAAATCAACATCACAAATCTCCACCGTGAATGATATTACAAGTAATAAACATCATGAGGTCTTCTATAGGGTTGTAGTGGGGCTTGGTAAGAACATCAAGGTAGAGAAACATTTAGGCTTGTGGTGCTAAAAATCCGGGAAAAAGAGTTAGTACTTTACACAACCGGAAGAACACTAAAACCAAACACTTCTTATTCCGCTAATGACATCAAACTCAACTCCATAAACTCATAACAAGCTTAAACACAACTCTTGTTAACCATATCACTCTTTCTTTCTTCTTTTTTTTCTCTTTTTATTTTTCGATGATTTTTCTTCTTTTTCTTCTTTTCTTTTTATGTATTTACCTCGACTTTTACTCCTAAGTGAATTTTATCCTCCTTAGGCCCCGAGTATTAAGCACAATAATCATCCATATGAAGTACCAAAAAGAAATAATACCCAACATCATACCCAAAATGCTCAAGACACTCCACTAATATACATTTTCACCAATCTTCTCCCTAATTCCCGGATAGGGTAAGGCTAAAATTGGATATGAGATATTTTTGTGGAGCTACAAAAGATGGGCTAAAAGGCTCAAAATGGTTTCAAGCAAGGGATAATATGTAAGGTGGAAAGGGAATAACATGGCTAAGAAAAAGTAATGCCTCAATCACATGAAAATCACAAGTAATGATCAATATAATACGGCCTCAACATAGATGTCATTCCCAATTCTAAGAGGTAGTAACATGGACGAGTATCACACACAACAAAACAAGAGGACATGAATATGAAGATCGTCCCAATAAGGCCAAAAATACTCACAAGGGTATATTTTGTTGGATTTCAATATTACAATGTCTATGAGTTATACATGCTCAATTAATATCATCAAATCATGCTCCATAAATGAATAAAGGATTAAACATCTCAAACAAGTTATGGAATTTCATGACAAGACTATACATAACACTTAATGAGGACAAACGGTCTACATGAGAGGAGATGAGACCTAAATCCATAATGTTTTTGGATTTTTCTTTTAAATTTTTTTCTTTTCAATGCAATATAAGAACGAATGCATGAACTACATGAATAGAACCCTCCCAAAATTTGACAGGACGAAATCGTTGTGTATCCTATCAAAAGAAAACTCAAACCTACAAACTAGTATAGTGAGCAAGTAAGAGGTCGATCCCACATAGAATCAAGCATTCCTATGTAATGTGTATTTACCAATTTGTAGAAAAGAGGGTTTTGAGGGGTTGCGAATGATAAATATTAACAAGTTAGGAGAATCAATAATTAAGAGATAGTTTCACCTACAACTCTCAACCCTATTTGGTGAATTCGATCCTTGTTTCCTACTCAAAGTCTTTTCCTTTTCCAATCAAATGTTCTTATCTTGATTTGAATAGATTATTAGCCCTATGAGTTCTAATAATCCCTTACTCCTAGGCAATCTTAACACGGATTAAGGTTTTATCCTAGGAATAGCAATAAGTCTCAAGATGTATAAAGCTTATAAGCAATATCAATCCCCTAAAGAACTAATATTTAACCTATAGTAAACTTCCTACACATTCAAGCTTTCTAACGAAGTCCACTAGAACATGTTTGCTACGAAAGATTAAGAATCATAACGAACAATTGAAAACCCTAGCGATGATGAGATCCTAAAAAGGTGATCAATCGAGATAGAATCAAACACCATAAAGAATTCAAGCACAAAGAAGATGAAACATATGATGCAAATAAGAACAAGAATAGAAAACTCACAATTCAACCAAACGGAGTCTCAAATCGTAGGCGAAACCAAATAGTTTAGCCCTCCATTGTCAAACGATTGTCAAAAGATTGGATGATATAACCCTAAAACACCCTAAAACAAGCCTTTAAATATGCCTAAGAACCGTCAAAAAACCATAGAAGACGTCCTCAAAAGATAGAATGCAAATAAGGAAAGATAGAGTTATCGGATAAATTCGGCGCTGATTCGGCCCAGCAAGGCCGCGGGCGCTGCCTCTCAAGCCGCGGGCGCGGCAAATGCAGTGAGCTCTGAAATTCTGGCAGCAGGCGCTGCCTTGGTGGCCGCGGGCGTGGCTTTTCCAGCCTATAGCAAAATTTCCGTTGTGAATTTGGTCTCGATGTCAACATGAAAGTCGTAGCTCTCGAAAAGAGCTTTCCAATGCATACTTATAATAGTCAATCGGACCACCGAGGCCTCCAGAAAGTGCGATACAAGTTTAGCTTGTCGGGCGATAACTTTTGTTGACTTGTTCTTCACTTAGGCTCTCGAACTTCAATTCCGCTCTCGTTCTCTTCTTGTAGAATCCTCTTCTTGACTCTTCCTTAATCCATGAGCCTCCTCGTTCCTTGTCGGGATCCACATCTACCTGAAATAATCAATAAAAACGTGTAGATTCCGACTCCACCAACATGGCGAGTAAATATGCAAATTCTACTTAACTTATGCATGTTATGCACCTTAACTAAGCTTAATGCAACCTATTATGGCTACCTAAATGAGCTCTATCAAATCCCCCACACTTGAACCTTTGCTTGTCCTCAAGCAAACAAAACCAAATCAAACCACTTATCCCACCAACAAGTTATCGATATCTTCACCTCATAAACCACAAGGTTTGAAAATATATTGGAACATAAAATAATGCATAACATCATGGCATGTATTTAGCAACTCAAAGAACAAAGTAATATCTACATCCATCCTCACCAGGAAATAAGTGTTTCTCTCTCGCTCATGTGTTTAAGGTTAATCAATATCACTCAAACTCAAATCCATGAAACTATGCTACATAAAAAATTGAAATTAACATCACAAATCTCCACCGTGAATGATATTACAAGTAATAAACATCATGAGGTCTTCTATAGGGTTGTAGTGGGGCTTGGTAAGAACATCAAGGTAGAGAAACATTTAGGCTTGTGGTGCTAAAAATCCGGGAAAAAGAGTTAGTACTTTACACAACCGGAAGAACACTAAAACCAAACACTTCTTATTCCGCTAATGACATCAAACTCAACTCCATAAACTCATAACAAGCTTAAACACAACTCTTGTTAACCATATCACTCTTTCTTTCTTCTTTTTTTTCTCTTTTTATTTTTCGATGATTTTTCTTCTTTTTCTTCTTTTCTTTTTATGTATTTACCTCGACTTTTACTCCTAAGTGAATTTTATCCTCCTTAGGCCCCGAGTATTAAGCACAATAATCATCCATATGAAGTACCAAAAAGAAATAATACCCAACATCATACCCAAAATGCTCAAGACACTCCACTAATATACATTTTCACCAATCTTCTCCCTAATTCCCGGATAGGGTAAGGCTAAAATTGGATATGAGATATTTTTGTGGAGCTACAAAAGATGGGCTAAAAGGCTCAAAATGGTTTCAAGCAAGGGATAATATGTAAGGTGGAAAGGGAATAACATGGCTAAGAAAAAGTAATGCCTCAATCACATGAAAATCACAAGTAATGATCAATATAATACGGCCTCAACATAGATGTCATTCCCAATTCTAAGAGGTAGTAACATGGACGAGTATCACACACAACAAAACAAGAGGACATGAATATGAAGATCGTCCCAATAAGGCCAAAAATACTCACAAGGGTATATTTTGTTGGATTTCAATATTACAATGTCTATGAGTTATACATGCTCAATTAATATCATCAAATCATGCTCCATAAATGAATAAAGGATTAAACATCTCAAACAAGTTATGGAATTTCATGACAAGACTATACATAACACTTAATGAGGACAAACGGTCTACATGAGAGGAGATGAGACTTAAATGCATAATGTTTTTGGATTTTTCTTTTAAATTTTTTTCTTTTCAATGCAATATAAGAATGAATGCATGAACTACATGAATAGAACCCTCCCAAAATTTGACAGGACGAAATCGTTGTGTATCCTATCAAAAGAAAACTCAAACCTACAAACTAGTATAGTGAGCAAGTAAGAGGTCGATCCCACATAGAATCAAGCATTCCTATGTAATGTGTATTTACCAATTTGTAGAAAAGAGGGTTTTGAGGGGTTGCGAATGATAAATATTAACAAGTTAGGAGAATCAATAATTAAGAGATAGTTTCACCTACAATTCTCAACCCTATTTGGTGAATTCGATCCTTGTTTCCTACTCAAAGTCTTTTCCTTTTCCAATCAAATGTTCTTATCTTGATTTGAATAGATTATTAGCCCTATGAGTTCTAATAATCCCTTACTCCTAGGCAATCTTAACACGGATTAAGGTTTTATCCTAGGAATAGCAATAAGTCTCAAGATGTATAAAGCTTATAAGCAATATCAATCCCCTAAAGAACTAATATTTAACCTATAGTAAACTTCCTACACATTCAAGCTTTCTAACGAAGTCCACTAGAACATGTTTGCTACGAAAGATTAAGAATCATAACGAACAATTGAAAACCCTAGCGATGATGAGATCCTAAAAAGGTGATCAATCGAGATAGAATCAAACACCATAAATAATTCAAGCACAAAGAAGATGAAACATATGATGCAAATAAGAACAAGAATAGAAAACTCACAATTCAACCAAACGGAGTCTCAAATCGTAGGCGAAACCAAATAGTTTAGCCCTCCATTGTCAAACGATTGTCAAAAGATTGGATGATATAACCCTAAAACACCCTAAAACAAGCCTTTAAATATGCCTAAGAACCGTCATAAAACCATAGAAGACGTCCTCAAAAGATAGAATGCAAATAAGGAAAGATAGAGTTATCGGATAAATTCGGCGCTGATTCGGCCCAGCAAGGCTGCGGGCGCTGCCTCCCAAGCCGCGGGCGCGGCAAATGCAGTGAGCTCTGAAATTCTGGCAGCAGGCGCTGCCTTGGTGGCCGCGGGCGCGGCTTTTCCAGCCTATTGTAAATTTTCCGTTGTGAATTTGGTCTCGATGTCAACATGAAAGTCGTAGCTCTCGAAAAGAGCTTTCCAATGCATACTTATAATAGTCAATCGGACCACCGAGGCCTCCAGAAAGTGCGATACAAGTTTAGCTTGTCGGGCGATAACTTTTGTTGACTTGTTCTTCACTTAGGCTCTCGAACTTCAATTCCGCTCTCGTTCTCTTCTTGTAGAATCCTCTTCTTGACTCTTCCTTAATCCATGAGCCTCCTCGTTCCTTGTCGGGATCCACATCTACCTGAAATAATCAATAAAAACGTGTAGATTCCGACTCCACCAACATGGCGAGTAAATATGCAAATTCTACTTAACTTATGCATGTTATGCACCTTAACTAAGCTTAATGCAACCTATTATGGCTACCTAAATGAGCTCTATCAAATCCCCCACACTTGAACCTTTGCTTGTCCTCAAGCAAACAAAACCAAATCAAACCACTTCTCCCACCAACAAGTTATCGATATCTTCACCTCATAAACCACAAGGTTTGAAAATATATTGGAACATAAAATAATGCATAACATCATAGCATGTATTTAGCAACTCAAAGAACAAAGTAATATCTACATCCATCCTCACCAGGAAATAAGTGTTTCTCTCTCGCTCATGTGTTTAAGGTTAATCAATATCACTCAAACTCAAATCCATGAAACTATGCTACATAAAAAATTGAAATTAACATCACAAATCTCCACCGTGAATGATATTACAAGTAATAAACATCATGAGGTCTTCTATAGGGTTGTAGTGGGGCTTGGTAAGAACATCAAGGTAGAGAAACATTTAGACTTGTGGTGCTAAAAATCCGGGAAAAAGAGTTAGTACTTTACACAACCGGAAGAACACTAAAACCAAACACTTCTTATTCCGCTAATGACATCAAACTCAACTCCATAAACTCATAACAAGCTTAAACACAACTCTTGTTAACCATATCACTCTTTCTTTCTTCTTTTTTTTTCTCTTTTTATTTTTCGATGATTTTTCTTCTTTTTCTTCTTTTCTTTTTATGTATTTACCTCGACTTTTACTCCTAAGTGAATTTTATCCTCCTTAGGCCCCGAGTATTAAGCACAATAATCATCCATATGAAGTACCAAAAAGAAATAATACCCAACATCATACCCAAAATGCTCAAGACACTCCACTAATATACATTTTCACCAATCTTCTCTCTAATTCCCGGATAGGGTAAGGCTAAAATTGGATATGTGATATTTTTGTGGAGCTACAAAAGATGGGCTAAAAGGCTCAAAATGGTTTCAAGCAAAGGATAATATGTAAGGTGGAAAGGGAATAACATGGCTAAGAAAAAGTAATGCCTCAATCACATGAAAATCCTTAAATAACTGTAGTCTAGTTCAGCAAGTTTAGGATTCTTGGCCAAAAATACTTAATTTATTTAGACAAATTCAACAAGAAGACAGAGGATCATGCTGTCTAAAAAAAAATACTACAGAAATTATATATATTACTTTCTCTTCTTATCTTCACTTGATTCCGAGACAGATGTGATCCTCATTTTTGATCAAGATCAATCAAACACCAACAGAATTCACATTATTATCGCAAGAAAACACAAACACCATAGGGTACCAAGATAAGAAATATTTATAAAACCAATCTTAAAACCTCTCTCTGAACAAGTGCTTGCAATCATGTAGAGATGAAATTAGAAACATCATAGGTGTACACTACTACCCACACTTATGATAGCATAAAGCAGGAGAGAGATTGGTGGTATTTAATTAGTTATGCGGTCGGTCCACATTTAGTCAAGAATTGTTCAAAACTTATAGTGCACAAGAGTTAGGAAGGGCATAACAATCTAAACCCTCCATCTTTAACTAAATCAATTTTCATAGTCACAGTTGCTTCACTCTGTCTTTATAATGCAACTGATGCAAAGCAGTCAATTGCAAATTTCAAATAAGTTTAAGAATCTCTATGACCAATAACATATTAGCAACATATACATTGCCAAACAGCTAAATAAATCAATGTAAAAAATCAGCAATACATATTAGACAATGAAAAAGAGGGTACAAATTCGCAAGCTGTCAACTTCAACCAAAGACCACAACAGAATCGGAAATGCTAAACCTAATCACGACAAACAAACTAGAGAAATTAAAAACAACAACGTTTACCGGCAGATCCCCGGACTCAAACCTCCGAGCGAAGTCCTCGGCCTCAAGGGAGGCCAAAGCGGCCCTCTTCTGCAAGGCAGCGCGCTTGGTCTGCGCGGACAGAAGCTTGTCAGAACCAGGAGCGGCATTTCCATCAGCACCAAGAGCAGCAGCAGCAGGAGGCGGCGGTGGCGGGGCGACCTTGGGGACGGGAACCTGAACGGTACCCCAATCGCCCTAGCAAACAACGGATGAGTGAGAAAGGAGTGGACCTGGGAAATCTGGAGCGAGAAGTCGTTCCTCGAGTCGTCGGAGCGCAGATTGGGACGAATGGAGGCGAAGACGATGGCGCTGAAGAGAGGAGATGGCGAGGATGACCAGTTGCGAATGGGATGGCGGTGAAGAGAGGAGATGGAAGAGGAGTCAGTAAAGGAGAAGGGTCTGGTGATGGAGGCAGCAGGGTGAGGAGACGGTGAAACGCCAGGAGCAATCGCGTGAGGGATGAGAAAGGAAGGAGAGTCTAAAGAGGCTAAAAATTTTTTTAAGAAGGGTTAGAATGCCTAAAATTTTTTTTAAGGTGGTTAATTACCTAATTAAATGTTGAAAGATGTATAAAACACCAAATTTTCTCAAAAAAAAACTATGAAGTCGTTTCAATCAGCGACTTTTATAATTTTTTAAGCTGAGGCAAGCCGTAACTTCACCAAAGTTTCACTATATCTTAAAATAGTTTGGAATTTTGGCTAATTCATTAATTACTTTCGTTTTTTGACTAATCTGGAAAAAAATATTCGACGGACGGAGTATAACTGTATAAAAGGCCATTTAGACTCGAATATGATTAATAAAATAGTATAGGGAAGCGAAAAATCTTTTGAGTCAAAATAATTTGAACGTACTCTTCCCGAAACACCCAACAACACCACATACGAATTGAAAACTTGTTGCAAAAACTATCCAAAAAATGTTAACTGTACGTTTTGCCTAAGCAGTGGGTGCACGCACAACACAGCTTCCCAGCGTATGTCACCTCCTTTCTGGGAACCCCTTAAAAGCCCCCACGAAAGGTATTCTTGTTATTCTTGTCTCTAGCTAAGGAGTTCCCCCCAAATTAATTAACAAAACAAAACAAATAAATGGAAAGGTATACTTTGGGATAAAGGTATTGAGATTCCGGTTTGGCTAGCCTTGACAATCCATTCATTCATTCATTCAGTCACAGGTTTGGAATCTCTGTGTCTTTGGTTTTTGAAGGAGGTGTACCTCGCTCGATCGGAAGCAATGAAAAGGGTGCGTAAGGAAGCTTTAGAAGTAGACCCTCTTCATTAAAAATATGACTGAATATTTGGTTTTCAATTCCTTTTAAACTAATCCAAATCCCCACCAATTGCAATCAACTTATGGAATGTGCATCTTTACACCAAAACCCTCCAAACAAATGGGTTTCTCTCCCCGCCCTGTAATCTTCTTCCTCCTCTTCTCTCACATCTACACATTTGGTACCCTCTCTTTTCTTTTGCTCATCATTCAGTTTAATTAGTTTCAGTTTCTGTTTTGTAGTTTTGATCCAATTATCATCAATTCATAGCGTTTTATGTTATTATAATATAATTTGTTTGTTGCAGGAAACGCTTTCACAGGAACATATGGAGTGAACTACGGAAGGATCGCGGATAACCTCCCACCGCCTGAGAGCGTGGTGGTCCTCCTAAGATCGGCTCGGATCAAGAATGTGAGGATCTATGACTTCGACCGCAGCGTCCTGTCCGCCTTCAACAACTCAGGCCTCGATCTCATCATCGGCCTTCCCAATGAGAACTTGAAGCAAATGGCCGCCAACCCGAACCTCGCCATGGACTGGGTCAAGCAGAATGTTGAGCCCTACGTGCCCTCCGTGACGGGCATTGCTGTTGGCAACGAGGTTCTGGCCACCCCAGATCCCGACCTGTGGGAGGGCCTAATAGGTAAAGATTTGATATATATACATACACCATAGCTAGCTATCTGATCTACGTCCAAAGCATGGTTACAAGATGTATCGATTACATTAATGTATAGGGTCCCTGAAGAACGTCTACACCGCCCTCAACAACCTTCAACTCGCGAGAAAAGTGGAACTCTCGAGCCCTCATTCGGAGGGCGTCTTCGCAATGACGTACCCTCCATCGTCGGGGGCATTCAAGGACGAGCTAATGCCATACATGAAGCAACTGTTACAGTTCTTCTCTGAGGTGGGATCGCCATTCTACGTGAACGCGTACCCGTTCCTGGCCTACATGACCGACCCGGAGCACATCGACATCCGGTATGCGTTGTTCAAGAAGAACCCTGGGGCCTACGACTCGAAGACGAAGCTACACTACGACAACATGTTCGACGCGCAGATTGACGCGGCCTACGCAGCTCTGGAGAGGGTTGGGTATCCGAAGATGGAGGTGGTGGTGTCGGAGACGGGGTGGGCGTCAAAGGGGGACGCGACAGAGGCCGGGGCGACGGTGGAAAACGCGTTGACGTACAACAAGAACCTGAGGAAGAGGCTGCTGAAGAAGAAGGGGACGCCGTACAGGCCAAAGGCGGTGGTGAAGGCGTATGTGTTTGCTTTGTTCAATGAGAACTTGAAGCCTGGGCCCACCTCCGAGAGGAACTTTGGCCTCTTCAACCATGATGGCAGCATTGCTTATCAACTTGGCTTCAAAGGCCTTGTTTCTTCATCCTCCTCGCATTCCAAGGTACATATATATACATACTCTCTTGCCCCATTAGTTAAAACGAAATTTCAATAGTTTTTAAAAAAACAAACCAAAATACACTAATATAAATGGACGGGTAAATGAATTCAGGGAATGGAGAGATGGAGATGGATGGGAAGATTCAACAGTGTGGTGTTGGCAGCAATATTCTTCGCTACCTCTCTTCTACTGGGTTATATGCCCTGATCGAAAGGCCCCAGTCGTCGTGTGTAATCTCTTCTTATGTCATTTGCTGCTGATATTCAGATTTTCGATCACGAATTCGTATTCAATCACATTCATTTGAAAGGCTAATTACAATTGAGAAGCCTTTACTTGAGTCTTGAGTTCTAGCTAAACTTGGCTAATGGAGTGCCAGAGTTACGTTGTATATTGTATAGTACCTCTTCTAGGGCATAACAACATATAGATAATATGTTCTTGCAATGACTATCATGTTAGTTTCTTTGTTAAAGAACTTACGTTTTAAAAAGACAAACTAAAAGCAAATAAAACAAGATTTTAAAGACTTGAAACCTAAGTTTTTAATCGATTCGGATAACCTATTACCTATAATTTGTAACCCTTCTTGTTACCTGATTTCTATTGGCCCTCCTAGAAATCATTTATCTATTTAAATTAAAAAAAATGTTGGTAAGATTAAAACTTATTTCCTAAATTAAAAATAAAAAGTTGTCTAACTTCCTGTTTTTGAATAGCACAACCCACACCGCTTCTTCACAATCTCCATGTTCTTATGTTTGAGAATTACCCCGCAAGTGCAGAAACCCTAAATTTTCTATGAACTCGTCTTCCACCATCTCTATCACCGCAAACACAACCACCTTCGCTGTCAATTCATCGACATTAGCCCAATTAGTTAAGCTGGATGAATTTATCCCACCTAGCTTTTTTTGTTGATGTCGAGGAACCCACATTCGGTGGTAACTCGGAGCACGTGACCCAGCCGAGAAGAGTCACGTACAAGGTCAATCGGTTTGCGCCGACCGGCTCAACTCATGGATAGGGAGCAAGACAACTGATGTACATATTTGTACCTCTTTTTATTACATCTTTTGACTTCATATTTCATTCGATTTCCAAATTTAAAGTTAAAAATAATGTAAACTTGTGTAAGAATGAGCAAGAGTGCAAGAAATAGAGTCTGCACAAGTTTTGAGGTAATCATGCAGGAATTCGAACGAAATCGGAGTCAAAACGGAGAAACCAAGGAGAGCAGAGAAGAGGTCGAAATCGACCCACATGGTCGATATCGACTATAGATACATCGACACAGAACTGAGTGTCGAGACAGACAACAACACAGCAGAGGAAAGCACTCGATATCAACCTCTATACATCGATATCGACCTAAACCCAGGAATCGAGTGAAGCTGAACTTGTCGAGCAGAAACAGAGACATCGAAATCAACCTTCCTGGTCGATATCGACCATATTTCGACACAAGATAGACACGCTTTTCGAGACGCGGATTGACAATTCTATCTTTAAGGAGCACGGATTATCTATAGCTTTTAGATAGATGGCAGCTGAGATCTATCTACTCTTTTACCTTTAAGTTTTACCAAGTTCTTAAAGTTTTATCAAAATAAAAGACTTATCCTAATTGTTTGGATAGAGTTCATAGTTTAGATAGAAGTTACAATCCTTGGCTAGCAAGGGTTAGTAGCCTATAAATAAAGCCCTAGGGGGTTGGCATTCAAAGGATCCATAGACACATCCACAGACACAAATCCAATTTTAGAGTTCAATTACATACAACAGAGTTAGGAAGAAGCTTTAGGGTTTGGTGTTTGCGATAGCCGACGTTGGGTTGTAAAGTTTCAAAGTTTTTAATGCAATTTCCTTTTCAATCAATGATGAGTTCCATGATGAGAAGTGTGTAGTCTTCCAAAGCTCTTAGGGTCGGGGTGAGCCCGACGTTAGCCATGCGTGCCTGAGGTAAGTGTTAGATGTTGATATCGTTGTGTCTATATCATCTCCTACGATTCTATGTTTAGTCCTAATCGAAAGAAAAGGGATTCATGCTAACAACTTGAGTTATAAACATAAAATTGGTAGAGACAATTAGGTTTATTTGCAAGAGTAATCCTAAGAGTTGGTGTACAACGAAAGCTTGTCCCTCGGGTGAAATAGCGCAATTGTCCATCTTATTTATCTTTTCGCTTGCATTGGTTAACGTTGTGGTAAACCCTAATCCTAGGAGTTGCTTTTTATATAGTTTATATTCATTCAAAACACTATCTTTATTCTGTTAATCGCATCCTCATTCATCCTTAAGTCTTCGGCCTTTCTTTGCCGACAAAAGCTAACACTTTGCAGGAGAAGACATCGATATCGACCAACAGACGTCGATATCGACCACTTGCTTCATCGACAGTTTTCTGAGTCAACGCCGATCATCCCTGCCGAGTTCCTGAGATCGATATCGACCCCTTAACATCGATATCGACCACCTGTGTTGACTGGCAGTCTTCTGAGCCAGTCGATTTCGTCTGCTAACATCGATATCGACCTACAATAGTCGATATTGACTGCTTATTTTTGTCTATGCAGGTCTTCTATTGTAGAGAAGAGCGACAGCCAAGGTCGACATCGAGCACGAAGGCTGAGATCGAGGCTTCTGGTCGACGAAAGACGTGAGATTTCCAACGCTACTAGGATCCCACTGATACGACTCCTCGTGGATCGATCCTGACTACCCTTCTACTACAATGGGAGGAAGTCTTGTAATTATTTGCATAGGCTAGGATTCGAATTACATCTTATATATTTGTTTAAGAACTCGACTATTCCTCCTACCCAACAAATTGGCGCCGTTGCTGGGGAGGCAATCAATCGCGCCCTAGTAGTCTATCTCACGTTTCTATCTAGTTTGGCCTTGCAGGTGTATGCGACGCGCTGATCGCCCACTTGAATTTGAAGGAGTAGACGACCCTGAACGCTATTTTCACTTAAGAGCCCAAGCTCATAGAATCATGGCAGACAACGCGAACCAGACTGAACTAATTGAGCAACTAAGGAAGCAGGTTGAGGACTTAACAATTAGAGAGGCGGCACTTAAGGAGTGTGCAGATAGGGAGGAGGAAGGTCGGAGGCAAATAGATGCCCAAATCAATGCCCTCCCTTGGAATGCCAAGAAATATATGCACCCGGGCTCACAGTGCCTGAATCGGCGATTCTTATCCCTGCCTCTAATTTTGAAATTAAGCCTAACTTCCTTCCTGAAATAAGAAGGCATCAATATGAAGGAAAACCTAGTGAATGCCCTATGGCACATATATCAATCTTCTTATATCTCTGTGATACTATTGCTGATGGAAAGAGTCTTGAATATGTCCAACTAAAAGCTTTTCGTTGGTCGCTTACAGGTAAAGCATTGCAGTGGTTGGAGAGCTTAGCCCCAAGATCGCTCCGCACCTGGAATGAAGTCAAGGATGCGTTCCGCAACAAATTCTTCCCTCCATCCAAGACGGCGTTGATCCGACAGAAAATCACAGCTTTCAAACAAAATCCCGGTTAGGCTCTAGCGACTGTTTAGGAAAGGTTTAAGGACCTACTACGATCATGCCCGACGTATGGCCAACCACCGTACGTGATTCAGGAGATTATTTACAATGCTCATGATGCTGCAACCAAGGAGACGATCAACACATACACCTCCTATGGCTACCTTGAACTCGCTCCACAAGAGGCTTGGGACACCATAGAGAGGTTGGTGGAGTTCGACAACACATATGGGACTCCTGAGGCTTCCGACACATCATCATCGTCGAGGCCTGTCCCATCTATGTCATTATATGAACCCTCTAAGGTAATCGATCCGGACGTGAAGGAGCGATTCCATAGAGATCAACTTTGAAAGCTCCAAAAGCAAGTGAGGTTCCTTTCAGCGAACCAAGATTGCATTGAATGCGGATCGCAGCGGCACACCACCATCGAGTGCCCCCATGCTGAACAAGTACAACTAGCGGAGACTCACTAAGAGGCATACATAAGGGGTCCCAATCACCAATATTGGGGAGAACAAAGGTTCCATCAACCACAAAGGAACCCGGTTAACCCTAGGGACCCCCGCCTTATAGAGCTCCTGGGCACCCGGAGAGGGACCAACGGAAGGATGATCTACAACTTGTGCTAGATGAGATAAGGCGGAACCAAGCTAAGAATGAGCAATCCAACCATGCAATCCATTCTCAACTCAATCACCTCAACACAAGGATTGGGGAGATGGATATTTGGGAAAAGAATGTAGAGACCCAACTAGGTTAATTGGTGGCACAAATCCCTAGACCGTCCGGAATATTCCCTGGGCAACTAACTACAAATCCTAAGGGGCAATCCGAGACGGGGCACGTCGCAGCCATGCAACTAAGGAGTGGCAACAAAGTACATAAGCCATGAACGGAAGCAGAGGAGAAAGCCGCAGATCCAGTCGATATCGACAGCCCAATCGATGTCGAGGCCGACGTCGATATCGACCCCCAGGTCGACACCCAGATCGACATCGAGGCCACTGCAGACATATCAGAGCCACATTAGAGGTCGACATCGACCATCCCGGTCGATATTGACCCAGTCCCAGTCGAAGTCGATGCCCAGCAAGCCCCTCCGACCACCGTTTTGGCCCCTCCGTCAAAGAAGACATTTCCATTTCCATCCAAAGCATTGGAGGATCCCACCAAAGGTAAGTTTAGGCGCTTTTGAAAGATTCTTCAAGGACTTAAGGTTACCATTCCTCTTGCAGAAGCCCTAAGCGAGATGCCTGCCTATGTACGATTCCTCAAAGACATCCTTAGCAAGAAGAGGTCCATGTCAGAGATTGACGAGAGGGTTTCTCGACCAAATAAATTTATAGTCAAGACCCCCGCTATAGTATAGGGGAGTCAGGTTCGTGCTCAGGAGAGAAGTCAGCGGTTCTAGGTTTAGTTGGTTTCGGGGTTCGGGAGTAGCGGGAAAAGGGGGCGGTCGGTTGCTATCAATATCGATTGAGACTGGTCGATGTCGAGGGATGGAGAGGGGATGGTGGTTGGTGTCGAGTAGAATCCCTACAGAATTTAAATAATAAAATAAAATAGTAAAAGTGCAAACTTCCAAGGTAAGGGATCACCACAACAATAAACATATGTATAAATCACGAGTAACATAAAAGAGCATGCTTTACATCAAAGAATAACCTTTCTCTAATTCCTACAATTTAGGTAAATCAACTCTCGAAAATAAACCTAATTGTTTCTACCTTTTCTTAATTAGGATTAATAAACTCGCGAATAAAAACCCTAATTACTATCCAAGTTTGCAACATGAATTCCTTGAACTTTCATCCAAGGGTTAAGCATAGAGGTAGATGATGATAGAAATACACACAATTATGAATTCATCGATTAAGAACACATCCCTATCGTTGGGCTCACCCCAACCCTAGAAGAGGGGAATTAGAAACAAAACATGAAAATAAACAACTAACTTTAAATTAAAACTAAAACTTACAAAACCTTCAATCTTCACTCTAGTCTCTCCTCCTAACTACTTGCGTCTAAAGACGACTTGACTTGAATGATTGAAAAAACCAGCCCCTAGGGCTTTATTTATAGGGCTCAATCCTAGCTATTCTAAGAGAACAATCTATCTAAATCTATCTAAAGATATACTTCTAGATAAAAGGAAATAAATCTAAATTGGTAAAATAGATAAATCCTTAGGGTAATTAATTGTTCAACCCTTTAGGATAGAAAGTAGATAAAATAGATAAAATATCTTCTCCTTCATGTGCAAGTTTCCTCCACTCGGATTAGGACTCGGTATGGCTCGAAATCGGCTTCTGGGGTTCACTCGATATCGACCATGTTCAGTCGATATCGACCTGTCTTCTCAGCTTCACTCGATCTCGGCCTCTGAAGGTGATTTCGACCATGTCTTGACTCGATATCGATCAAAGGTGGTCGATATCGACCTATTCTATGCAGCTTCCAAGTGCTGAGTCGATTTTTGGCATTTCTGGTCGACATGCTCCCCTCGATATCGACCAAGTAAGGTCGATATCGACCTCCTTGACAGTTCTCAGCATTCTGCATCCGTCTTCAAACACACTTTCCCGAGTCCTCGTTCGTCCGATTGACGCATATGAATATGCCTTGGAAAGCTCTTTTCGAGGGCTACAACTCTCATGAAGACATCAGAACTTGATTCAAAATAACTCTATTGAAAAGTGGCATTTTCTCCAGCTGCACCATCCTGTGCTCTTCCTTAGCTTCTCCAACCTCTTCATGACTTTCCTTTAAGCTCCAAAGTGCGTCCGATTTCTGCAAAATTAAACAGAAACTTGTGTAGACCTCCATATATTGCAAATAAACATAAACTACACAAATCTCATGCTTTCCCAACCCAAAAACATAAAATATGGACAAAAATCGAAATAGATGTAAGCGAAAAACATGGCAAATTGAGCGTACATCAACACCCCATACTTAAGCTTGCTTGTCCTCAAGCAATACTTTTAATGGTCATTCAGGGGAAGAAACTAAACTCTCAAAATCATAGATTCATTGTTATATGTCCCTACAATCAATTGCCATCCTCGGAAAGGTACTAATGTCAACAATATCCATGCCTGTGAATAAAAGCAACATCATACTCACAAAAGGAGGGTTATATGCATAAAACAATTTCGCGCAATATAACATTAATAATCAAGAGGACTTTTGCGAGCTTATGGAAGAGTAGATTGGTAAAAGGCTAAGGGTGGGCTAATTTTTGGCCATGTGTTGTTAAATCCGGGGAAATAAACTTTCTTTCCAAACTTCATTCCACATTCCTTCTTCATCATATTTCTCACATTTTGCTCTTCGCTCAATGCTTTTCTCACTTTAATGCTTTTACCTCTCTAACCTTGGTACTGCCTTCTCGCGAGTTGCAAACATGGGTGTCATGAATGGTCCCGGATACTTAGTACTTCGGACTCCTCACCTTGTGTCCCATCTCGCCGAACTAACATCTCAACGAGCAGGGTCGACCTACCTTTATCTCTTGAGGTGATCGGATTTTTTTTCACTCACTAAATTTTCCATATTTCAAAATTTCTTTCATTCATGCCAACAACTTCATAATAATGCACAAACTTCATATAACAACTCCAAAGATGACATCCATTCTCAAACTTGTTCCCGGATAGGGTATAAGGTATAAAAAATGGGCAATATATAATGTATTGTGGACCAATAATGATAATGTAAGGCTCATATATGGCTTGTGTAATGCAAATATGCATAGGTAAGGCTAGGATATGAAATTGAGCACATGTATGGAAAATATAAAGTCCTTCTTCATCTTATCATGCATATGTCAAAAGCAACTTCAAATTTTACCTCACTTTCATGTTTTTTTTCTAAAAAATTGCACTTCATTTTGACTTCCCTTTACTAGGCAATTTCATATTATATCTCTAATGAATCTACTTTTGCATCGTTGAGTTCAATAAAAGATTCCATGACACTTATTCTTTTTTTTCAAAAAATTTTTCGATGGGGGTGATTTTTTCTAGACTTTAGTCTTTTTAGACTTTGGATAATAAACTTGATAATGAACATGATGAATATAGATAGACTCGATGCATATAGATAGATATATCCGAAGTAACCATGTATGATGCAATTGGAGAAGTATGCATAACTATGCTCAAAATTTTTAAAATATGTTAAAAAAATGATTAAAAATATGCAAGTAAGCTTTTTCCCCACCCCATACTTAAAGATTATAGTGTCCTCACTGTATAAGAACTAGGGTTAATGAAGAAACTTACTAGACAGTAGTGCAGATGCTCAAAATAGGGGTTGTAACACACTGCCAAGAGTCGACGTCGAGTAGGCTTCTGGTTCTCCGAATTATCTAAAGTCATCAAAGGGAAAGAAAACCTTGCACGAAGTAAAGAAAATAAAAGAAAAACAAATTTATTAAAGAAGAAAAATAACAACGGGTTGCCTCCCGTAAGCGCTAAATTTTAAGTCTCTAGCTCGACCTACTTCCCTTTTAGCCTTAGCCTGGCTCATCTTTGTCCGGAGGTATAGGTGGATCTGGTGGTTCCTCCAGTGGTGGGAAGCGTGGGATGTCATCCGGGGGCATCGTATGAAGAAGCTTGAATCTCCCCGAGTGAACGCTCCATGGCTCCACCCATTCATCTTCCTTGGCTCCAGCTAGCATGCATAAAGGAAGATATAAAGAAGATCTACATACCTCATTATCATATCTCTTCCGCTTCATTGGTTGATTTGGTTGTGCGTCTCCACCCAAGGAAAATGGTGGAGTGGGAAGAGATATTTCCTCCTCATCCTGTGGAGCTTCGTGCCACTTTGCTAGGACCCCATACTTGAATATGAACATCGGTTGCTCAAAATCGTCGGGGATAGCCTTCACCTTGTAAGGTAAAAGCGACCTTGAAGCACCTTGGGCAACGACATCCGGCTTCTTTGTTTCTAGATCTTCCTTTTCTCGGGATCCTTCAAATGGTTCATCAAAGATAGGCAACAAAGATGTAATCGAAATCGGGGAAAGACATACCTGAAATTCTCTGGGACAGTCGATTTCGACTGAAGTACAGTCGATATCGAGTGTTTGGTCGATGTCGAGTGAGGTGCACTCGACATCAACTGATGTCTCTGGATCAGTTCCTCCAGAATGCACATACGTCGAGTCCAGGTGGTCGATATCGACTGAAGAGTAGTCGACGTCGGCTGGCTCATAGAAGGGGACATTTCCGAACCAACCTTCTTCTGCTGGAGGTGGATGATAGGAAGCCTCAAGCCTTCGAATCAAGTCTTCTAGTCGGGCTATTTCCCTTAATCGTGCCTCCTCCTGTGCGAGCCTATTTCGCCGTCTCAAATCTTTGAACCATCTTTCCCGTTCGAGATCGTATACTTCTTGCATCTTTGTACCTGACCTTTGAAATCACAATAAAGAACACAAATTAGTAGCAAAAACTCGGCACCTAGTGGGTACCGATGAGGTAGGTGGTGGTAGGGTATGTGATAGGGTAAGAAACAAGGGATGGGCTACTCCTAGACTTCAAACAAAACTAAACTAGGCGCGATTGATATCTCCCCGGCAATGGCGCTAATTTGACGAGAGGGTTTCTCGACCAAATAAATTTATAGTCAAGACCCCCGCTATAGTATAGGGGAGTCAGGTTCGTCCTCAGGAGAGAAGTCAGCGGTTCTAGGTTTAGTTGGTTTCGGGGTTCGGGAGTAGCGGGAAAAGGGGGCGGTCGGTTGCTATCGATATCGACTGAGACTGGTCGATGTCGAGGGATGGAGAGGGGATGGTGGTTGGTGTCGAGTAGAATCCCTGCAGAATTTAAATAATAAAATAAAATAGTAAAAGTGCAAACTTCCAAGGTAAAGGATCACCACAACAATAAACATATGTATAAATCACGAATAACATAAAAGAGCATGCTTTACATCAAAGAATCAACTTTCTCTAATTCCAACAATTTAGGTAAATCAACTCTAAAAAATAAACCTAATTGTTTCTACCTTTTCTTAATTAGGATTAATAAACTCGCGAATAAAAACCCTAATTACTATCTAAGTTTGCAACATGAATTCCTTGAACTTTCATCCAAGGGTTAAGCATAGAGGTAGATGATGATAGAAACACAAACAAAACATGAAAATAAACAACTAACTTTAAATTAAAACTAAAACTTACAAAACCTTCAATCTTCCCTCTAGGCTCTCCTCCTAACTACTTGCGTCTAAAGACGACTTGACTTGAATGATTGAAAAAACCAGCCCCTAGGGCTTTATTTATAGGGCTCAATCCTAGCTATTCTAAGAGAACAATCTATCTAAATCTATCTAAAGATATACTTCTAGATAAAAGGTAATAAATCTAAATTGGTAAAATAGATAAATCCTTAGGGTAATTAATTGTTCAACCCTTTAGGATAGAAAGTAGATAAAATAGATAAAATATCTTCTCCTTCATGTGCAAGTTTCCTCCACTCGGATTAGGACTCGGTCTGGCTCGAAATCGGCTTCTGGGGTTCACTCGATATCGACCATGTTCAGTCGATATCGACCTGTCTTCTCAGCTTCACTCGATCTCGGCCTCTGAAGGTGATTTCGACCATGTCTTGACTCGATATCGATCAAAGGTGGTCGATATCGACCTATTCTGTGCAGCTTCCAAGTGCTGAGTCAATTTTTGGCATTTCTGGTCGACATGCTCCCCTCGATATCGACCAAGTAAGGTCGATATCGACCTCCTTGACAGTTCTCAGCATTCTGCATCCGTCTTCAAACACACTTTTCCGAGTCCTCGTTCGTCCGATTGACGCATATGAATATGCCTTGGAAATCTCTTTTCGAGGGCTACAACTCTCATGAAGACATCAGAACTTGATTCAAAATAACTCTATTGAAAAGTGGCATTTTCTCCAGCTGCACCATCATGTGCTCTTCCTTAGCTTCTCCAACCTCTTCATGACTTTCCTTTAAGCTCCAAAGTGTATCCGATTTCTGCAAAATTAAACAGAAACTTGTGTAGACCTCCATATATTGCAAATAAACATAAACTACACAAATCTCATGCTTTCCCAACCCAAAAACATAAAATATGGACAAAAATCGAAATAGATGTAAGCGAAAAACATGGCAAATTGAGCGTACATCAACACCCCATACTTAAGCTTGCTTGTCCTCAAGCAATACTTTTAATGGTCATTCAGGGGAAGAAACTAAACTCTCAAAATCATAGATTCATTGTTATATGTCCCTACAATCAATTGCCATCCTCGGAAAGGTACTAATGTCAACAATATCCATGCCTGTGAATAAAAGCAACATCATACTCACAAAAGGAGGGTTATATGCATAAAACAATTTCGCGCAATATAACATTAATAATCAAGAGGACTTTTGCGAGCTTATGGAAGAGTAGATTGGTAAAAGGCTAAGGGTGGGCTAATTTTTGGCCATGTGTTGTTAAATCCGGGGAAATAAACTTTCTTTCCAAACTTCATTCCACATTCCTTCTTCATCATATTTCTCACATTTTGCTCTTCGCTCAATGCTTTTCTCACTTTAATGCTTTTACCTCTCTAACCTTGGTACTGCCTTCTCGCGAGTTGCAAACATGGGTGTCATGAATGGTCCCGGATACTTAGTACTTCGGACTCCTCACCTTGTGTCCCATCTCGCCGAACTAACATCTCAACGAGCAGGGTCGACCTACCTTTATCTCTTGAGGTGATCGGATTTTTTTTCACTCACTAAATTTTCCATATTTCAAAATTTCTTTCATTCATGCCAACAACTTCATAATAATGCACAAACTTCATATAACAACTCCAAAGATGACATCCATTCTCAAACTTGTTCCCGGATAGGGTATAAGGTATAAAAAATGGGCAATATATAATGTATTGTGGACCAATAATGATAATGTAAGGCTCATATATGGCTTGTGTAATGCAAATATGCATAGGTAAGGCTAGGATATGAAATTGAGCACATGTATGGAAAATATAAAGTCCTTCTTCATCTTATCATGCATATGTCAAAAGCAACTTCAAATTTTACCTCACTTTCATGTTTTTTTTCTAAAAAATTGCACTTCATTTTGACTTCCCTTTACTAGGCAATTTCATATTATATCTCTAATGAATCTACTTTTGCATCGTTGAGTTCAATAAAAGATTCCATGACACTTATTCTTTTTTTTCAAAAAATTTTTCGATGGGGGTGATTTTTTCTAGACTTTAGTCTTTTTAGACTTTGGATAATAAACTTGATAATGAACATGATGAATATAGATAGACTCGATGCATATAGATAGATATATCCGAAGTAACCATGTATGATGCAATTGGAGAAGTATGCATAACTATGCTCAAAATTTTTAAAATATGTTAAAAAAATGATTAAAAATATGCAAGTAAGCTTTTTCCCCACCCCATACTTAAAGATTATAGTGTCCTCACTGTATAAGAACTAGGGTTAATGAAGAAACTTACTAGACAGTAGTGCAGATGCTCAAAATAGGGGTTGTAACACACTGCCAAGAGTCGACGTCGAGTAGGCTTCTGGTTCTCCGAATTATCTAAAGTCATCAAAGGGAAAGAAAACCTTGCACGAAGTAAAGAAAATAAAAGAAAAACAAATTTATTAAAGAAGAAAAATAACAACGGGTTGCCTCCCGTAAGCGCTAAATTTTAAGTCTCTAGCTCGACCTACTTCCCTTTTAGCCTTAGCCTGGCTCATCTTTGTCCGGAGGTATAGGTGGATCTGGTGGTTCCTCCAGTGGTGGGAAGCGTGGGATGTCATCCGGGGGCATCGTATGAAGAAGCTTGAATCTCCCCGAGTGAACGCTCCATGGCTCCACCCATTCATCTTCCTTGGCTCCAGCTAGCATGCATAAAGGAAGATATAAAGAAGATCTACATACCTCATTATCATATCTCTTCCGCTTCATTGGTTGATTTGGTTGTGCGTCTCCACCCAAGGAAAATGGTGGAGTGGGAAGAGATATTTCCTCCTCATCCTGTGGAGCTTCGTGCCACTTTGCTAGGACCCCATACTTGAATATGAACATCGGTTGCTCAAAATCGTCGGGGATAGCCTTCACCTTGTAAGGTAAAAGCGACCTTGAAGCACCTTGGGCAACGACATCCGGCTTCTTTGTTTCTAGATCTTCCTTTTCTCGGGATCCTTCAAATGGTTCATCAAAGATAGGCAACAAAGATGTAATCGAAATCGGGGAAAGACATACCTGAAATTCTCTGGGACAGTCGATTTCGACTGAAGTACAGTCGATATCGAGTGTTTGGTCGATGTCGAGTGAGGTGCACTCGACATCAACTGATGTCTCTGGATCAGTTCCTCCAGAATGCACATACGTCGAGTCCAGGTGGTCGATATCGACTGAAGAGTAGTCGACGTCGGCTGGCTCATAGAAGGGGACATTTCCGAACCAACCTTCTTCTGCTGGAGGTGGATGATAGGAAGCCTCAAGCCTTCGAATCAAGTCTTCTAGTCGGGCTATTTCCCTTAATCGTGCCTCCTCCTGTGCGAGCCTATTTCGCCGTCTCAAATCTTTGAACCATCTTTCCCGTTCGAGATCGTATACTTCTTGCATCTTTGTACCTGACCTTTGAAATCACAATAAAGAACACAAATTAGTAGCAAAAACTCGGCACCTAGTGGGTACCGATGAGGTAGGTGGTGGTAGGGTATGTGATAGGGTAAGAAACAAGGGATGGGCTACTCCTAGACTTCAAACAAAACTAAACTAGGCGCGATTGATATCTCCCCGGCAATGGCGCTAATTTGACGAGAGGGTTTCTCGACCAAATAAATTTATAGTCAAGACCCCCGCTATAGTATAGGGGAGTCAGGTTCGTCCTCAGGAGAGAAGTCAGCGGTTCTAGGTTTAGTTGGTTTCGGGGTTCGGGAGTAGCGGGAAAAGGGGGCGGTCGGTTGCTATCGATATCGACTGAGACTGGTCGATGTCGAGGGATGGAGAGGGGATGGTGGTTGGTGTCGAGTAGAATCCCTGCAGAATTTAAATAATAAAATAAAATAGTAAAAGTGCAAACTTCCAAGGTAAAGGATCACCACAACAATAAACATATGTATAAATCACGAATAACATAAAAGAGCATGCTTTACATCAAAGAATCAACTTTCTCTAATTCCAACAATTTAGGTAAATCAACTCTAAAAAATAAACCTAATTGTTTCTACCTTTTCTTAATTAGGATTAATAAACTCGCGAATAAAAACCCTAATTACTATCTAAGTTTGCAACATGAATTCCTTGAACTTTCATCCAAGGGTTAAGCATAGAGGTAGATGATGATAGAAACACAAACAAAACATGAAAATAAACAACTAACTTTAAATTAAAACTAAAACTTACAAAACCTTCAATCTTCCCTCTAGGCTCTCCTCCTAACTACTTGCGTCTAAAGACGACTTGACTTGAATGATTGAAAAAACCAGCCCCTAGGGCTTTATTTATAGGGCTCAATCCTAGCTATTCTAAGAGAACAATCTATCTAAATCTATCTAAAGATATACTTCTAGATAAAAGGTAATAAATCTAAATTGGTAAAATAGATAAATCCTTAGGGTAATTAATTGTTCAACCCTTTAGGATAGAAAGTAGATAAAATAGATAAAATATCTTCTCCTTCATGTGCAAGTTTCCTCCACTCGGATTAGGACTCGGTCTGGCTCGAAATCGGCTTCTGGGGTTCACTCGATATCGACCATGTTCAGTCGATATCGACCTGTCTTCTCAGCTTCACTCGATCTCGGCCTCTGAAGGTGATTTCGACCATGTCTTGACTCGATATCGATCAAAGGTGGTCGATATCGACCTATTCTGTGCAGCTTCCAAGTGCTGAGTCAATTTTTGGCATTTCTGGTCGACATGCTCCCCTCGATATCGACCAAGTAAGGTCGATATCGACCTCCTTGACAGTTCTCAGCATTCTGCATCCGTCTTCAAACACACTTTTCCGAGTCCTCGTTCGTCCGATTGACGCATATGAATATGCCTTGGAAATCTCTTTTCGAGGGCTACAACTCTCATGAAGACATCAGAACTTGATTCAAAATAACTCTATTGAAAAGTGGCATTTTCTCCAGCTGCACCATCATGTGCTCTTCCTTAGCTTCTCCAACCTCTTCATGACTTTCCTTTAAGCTCCAAAGTGTATCCGATTTCTGCAAAATTAAACAGAAACTTGTGTAGACCTCCATATATTGCAAATAAACATAAACTACACAAATCTCATGCTTTCCCAACCCAAAAACATAAAATATGGACAAAAATTGAAATAGATGTAAGCAAAAAACATGGCAAATTGAGCGCACAACGGAGATCGCAGATGAGTGCTCAAAGATGGACTTTCCTGAAAAGAGGAGTGATCCAGGGAAGTTTGCAATTACCGTGGGGCTTGGCCAACATCGCTACAAGGCCCTATGTGACCTAGGGGCAAGCGTAAGTCTTATGCCTCTTTCTATTTCGCAAAAGGTAAACATTGGAGCACTTGAACCTGTGGATATGAAACATTATATGGCTGACAACTCATTCGTCAGGCTCACAGGTATAGTAGATGACGTTCCGGTAAAGGTAGGTAAGTTCTTTGTGCCTACTGATTTCATTGTATTAGAGATGCCTAAAGATCCTGTAATACCTATTATCCTTGGTAGGCCTTTCTTGGCTACTGCTGATGCCAATATCAATGTACGTCGAGAATTACTAACCTTTACTATAAGGAATGAAGTGATTGAATTCTCTTTCAACCCGACCATGAGCGAAACGAAGCACCTGGAGCAAGTAGTCCTCTCGCCGGCTAAGGAGAAGCTTCGAAGGTTTTTGTTGGCGAGGACGGAAACAACCAGCAGGGTCGACATCGACTGGAGCCTGTCGAAATCGACTGGAAAGCTCGAAATCGACCATCAATCATCGATGTCGAGTAAGCCCAATGATGGCCAGGAGCTTAAGTATGGGGTCACAGACGTCGATATCGACCCCCACATGTCGACATCGACCTAAGCTCTCGAAATTGACCCTCCTTGGTCGAAATCGATCTCCCCTCGGCCCGAAGATTTCTGTTTCGGGCCCGAACAGGTAAGCCAAGGTATAACTCCTAACCCTCCTTTTTCCATTACTGATAATTCAATTAATGGGAGGGTCAAAGCTCCATGGTTTGCTTATATTGCAAAAGTTAGGTCAAGAAAGAGAAGTAAAGCGCCCAATAAAGAAGAACCTAACGAAGAAGAAGCCTTGGTTGCCGAACTTAGATACTACCTAAAGGACCTAGATGATCCAGGAGAAGGCTCAAGCTTGAAGGGTCCCTACCTTAAAGGCTCATGACGAATTGACGGAGAAGTCGGCCTAGCGACTCAAAATTCGAGAGCGTGTACATAAAACTTGATTTTCTTTCATAGATGGTTTTTAGGATTTTGAATTTTGGCTTTTTAAACTTTTAAAACATAGATAATTCGTGGCCTTATCTATAATTCTAACATCGAAATCGACCAGGCTAGTCGAAATCGACCCCCCGGGGTTAAGCCATCTCCTAGAGTCGACATCGAGGACTCAGGAGCAGAAAGAAAAGGTCGATATTGACCATAATGATCGATATCGACCATCATCTGGCAGCCCTTGTCTTCACTTTCTTCCTCGACTTCGACAGATGCGGTCGACATCGACCACTGACATAGATATCGACTTCTGGCATCGATCTAACCTGAAATCGACCTGAATCCGCAGGTTGCGCTGTGAGTTTCTCTCTACCCTTGTTTTTCTTTTAATACAGTGAGGACACTGTATATTTTAAGTATGGGGTGGGGGGAGAAACATGTCTTATGATCATAACATGGTTTTCTTCTTCGCATTGCATTCATGTTTAAGTTTTTGTTCTTAGTTTTTTATTTTCATAAAAAAAATTCAAAAAAAAATCCAAAAAAATTAAAAAATGTCAAAAATAAAAAAAAAAAAGAAAAATGTGAAAAAAAAAGACAAAAAAATGCATGTTTACTTTTTAAGTTTGTTTTTAAACCCTACTTAGATGTCCTATGATGAAAACTCAATAGCTGACTTGATCATGTAAATCCTATGGCATATTTGGATGGTTTAGCCTAAGTCCTTAAAATTTTTATGTAGATTGTGAACTTGTGATGAAATTGAGCACATATGATCCTAGGCTAAAAAGCAAATCCAACAAAAATTGTCCTAGTGAGAATTTTGGCCTATATGGAGAACATAAAAAATCCCTCTGCTTTCTTGAGTGAATTTACTCTTCCTATGCATCTCTAAATGTTGTGATAGTTATTCAAAGCCAATGCATAAATATGTCTATGTTTACGAGAATTAAATTATGGAGGCATCTTTTAAGCCATTTTTATTCTCTCTTTACCTACCCTGCATTATCTCTGCTTGAAGCCGGAAAGTTAGCATGAGCCTGAAATTGCAAACTCCATAAAATTATCCCTAGCCAAATGGAGCCTGACCCCCATTTGGGAATTGAGACTTAGATTGGCTGGACTAATGCCTTGTGGAAAGAAAAGTGCATATTGTCCAGTTTTGAGCAAGGAAATTATGGGTTGGCACATATTTGCATCTTGTCATAGTTTGTAAAAGGATTATTGGCTTACCATATAAATGCACATATTTTTTTAGTGTTTATTTACTATTTTCATTCAAAAAATATCCGAAAAAAAAAAAAGAAAAAAAAAGAGAGATATATATACATAGTGCATGAGCCAAAGTCCTTAAGTCCTTTATTTATTTCATAAAAGTGTTATATTTTTTATAGGCATATTAGAGTTTGAAAGAAGGGTTGATATTATGGTTTATATCTTTTAATGCATCTTTAGAGCATATTTTGGAAAGATGAGTTTGGAAAGAGCATTGTGGGAGATTGAGCTTGGAAAGTGCAACATTGAAGAGTTATGGTTTGGATATTGTAAGTGTTGAGATTTAGGAGTCTTGATTCCCGAATTATATAAGCACCACATAGCCAAATAAATCCATACCCTTTTATTTATACCAAGCCCCATTACAACCCCGCCGAATGGAGTCTTCTTTGAAGTCTTCCATTTAGCGAAAGTCCTCCTGATAGTTCTTATTGCATTTTCATAATTGGTTGCGAAGAGGATTCTTATAAATTGCAACGTTTATGAGTTTGTATATGGAATTGAGTTGAGAGTTGATCATCATAGCCTAACCACATGAGAGTTGAGTGCAAACACATTATCCCTATGAGGTTGGATCAAAAATTGCATATGCCTATGGATCGCCTAAATATGTGCTATGACGTTAAATTCACATTCTTTGCTTTGCTACCGCTTATGATGTTGCTTTTCACAAGGGAGAAGACTTGAAGGGTGTGTTGTAGGTGTTGGTTATTGCTTGAGGACAAGCAAGTCTAAGTATGGGGTGTTTTGATGTACATATTTGTACCTTTTTTTATTAAATCTTTCGACCTCATATTTCATTCGATTTCCAAATTTAAGGTTGAAAATAATGTAAACTTGTGTAAGAATGAGCAAGAGTGCAAGAAATAGAGTCTGCACAAGTTTTGAGCTAATCATGTAGGAATTCGAGCGAAATCGGAGTCAAAACGGAGAAACCAAGGAGAGCAGAGAAGAGGTCTTAATCGACACACATGGTTGATATCGACTACAGATACATCGACACAGAACTAAGTGTCGAGACAGACAACAACACAGCATAGGAAAGCACTCGATATCGACCTCTATACATCGATATCGAGCTAAACCCAGGAATCGAGTGAAGCTGGACTTGTCGAGCAGAAACAGAGACATCGAAATTGACCTTCCTGGTCGATATCGACAATATTTCGACACAAGATAGACACGCTTTTCGAGACGCGGATTGATAATTCTATCTTCAAGGAGCATGGATTATCTATAGCTTTTAGATAGATGGCAATTGAGATCTATCTACTCTTTTACCTTTAAGTTTTACCAAGTTCTTAAAGTTTTATCAAAATAAAAGACATATCCTAATTGTTTGGATAGAGCTCATAGTTTAGATAGAAGTTACAATCCTTGGCTAGCAAGGGTTAGTAGTCTATAAATAAAGCCCTAGGGGCTGGCATTCAAAGGATCCATAGACACATCCACAGACACAAATCCAATTTTAGAGTTCAATTACATACAATAGAGTTAGGAAGAAGCTTTAGGGTTTGGCGTTTGTGAGAGCCAACATTGGGTTGTAGAGTTTCGAAGTTTTTAATGCAATTTCCTTTTCAATAAATGATGAGTTCCATGATGAGAAGCGAGTAGTCTTCCAAAGCTCTTAGGGTCGGGGTGAGCCCGACGTTAGTCATGCAAGCCTGAGGTAAGTGTTAGATTTTGATATCGTTGTGTCTATATCATTGTTTGTTGCAGGAGGCTTGATATGTCATGTAATTACAAATATAAAGATGTAAATAAATGTAAACCGACTCCTAGCCTAAGCAAATAATTACAAGACTTCCTCCCGTTGTAGTGGAAGGGTAGTCAGGATCGATCCACAAGGAGGCGTGTCAGCGGGATCCTAGTAGCTTTGGAAATCTCACGTCTGCGTCGACCAGAAGCCTCGATTTCGACCTTGGGCCTCGATGTCGACCTCGGCTGTCGATGTTCTCTGCAACAGAAGACCTGCAGAGACAAAACAAGTAGTCGATATCGACTGGTGGGGGTCGATATCGATGTTAGTCTACGAAATCGACTGGCTCAGAAGACTGCCAGTCGATACAGAAGGGTCGATATCGATGCTAGGGGGTCGATATCGATGTCTAGTAACTCCGCAGCAATGTTCATCGTCAACTCAGAAAACTGTCGATGAACTCAGTGGTCGATATCGACGTCTGGGGTCGATATCGATGTCTCCCTACAGTGTGTTAGTTCTTTCGTCGGCAAAGAAAGGCCGAAGGTTTTAAGAATGGAGAGAGAAGCAATGAACAGAAATAAAACAGTGGGTTTTTGTGTGTATAAACTATGTAAAAATCAACTCCTAGGATTAGGGTTTACCACAACGTTAACCAATGCATGCGATAAGATAAATAAGACGGACAATTGCGCTATTTCACCCGAGGGACAAGCTTTCGCCGTACACCAACTCTTAGGATTACTCTTGCAAATAAACCTAATTGTCTCTATCAATTTTATATTTATAACTCAAGTTGTTAGCATGAATCCCTTTTCTTTCGATTAGGACTAAACATAGAATCGTAGGAGGAGAGATAGACACAACGATATCAACATCAAATACTTACCTCAAGCGTACATGGCTAACGTCGGGATCACCCCGACCCTAATAGCTTTGGGGAACTACTCGCTTCTCATCATGGAACTCATTGTTCTTTGAAAGGAAGAAACTTGCATTAAAATAATCTCCGAAGCTTTATAACTCAACGTCAACTTTCGCAAACGTCAAACCCTAAAACTTCTCTCTAACTCTAACCCTATTGTCTTGCTTGCTTGTTGAAAGATGATTGAAAGATTCAAGATTCCTGAATGCCAGCCCCCTAGGGCTTTATTTATAGGCTACTAATCCTCGCTATCCAAGGATTGTAACTCCTATCTAAACTATGAACTCTATCCAAACAATTAGGATAGGTCTTTTATTTTGATAAAACTTAAATAACTTAAAGGTAAAAGATAAATATAACTTCAGCTGTCATCTATCTTGAAAGTATGAGATAATTCCGTGCCTCCTTGAAGATATAGTTCCGATCCGCATTCGAAATCAAGTCTATCTTCTGTCGAGACAAGGGGTCGATATCGACACCAGGGGTCGATATCGAGGTCTCTGTTCCTGCTCGACTTGTTCAGCTCTGGTCGATTTCTATGTTGAGGTCGATATGGGGGTCGATATCGACACCGGGGGTCAATATTTGGGTCTAAGGTCGATATCTACCTCTTCTTAGCTTCGCTTGATGTCTATGTTGAGGTCGATATCTATGTTGAAGGTCGATATCTACACCAGAGGTCGATATCTATGTCAGGGGTCGATATCTACCTCTGCTCAGCTTCACTTGGCTTTTTTTGTTTTGACTCCAATTTCGCTCGAATTCCTGCATGGTTAGCTCAAAACTTGTGCAGACTCTATTTCTTGCATTTTAGCCCATTCTTACACAAGTTTATAGTCTTTTGAACCTTTTCTTTGGAAATCGAATGAAATAAGGAGTCGAAAGATGCAATGAAAGGAGATATAAATATGTACATCAAAACACCCCATACTTAGACTTGCTTGTCCTCAAGCAATAACCAAGCAATAACCAACACCTACAGCACACCCTTCAAGTCTTCGCCTTTGTCAAAAGCAATATCATAAGCGGTAGCAAAGCAAAGCAAGTGAATTTAACGTCATAGCCCATATTTTGGCGATACATAGGCATATGCAATTTTGATCCAACCTCACAGGGATAATGTGTTTGCACTCAACTCTCATGTGTTTAGGCTATGAAGATCAACTCTCAACTCAATTCCATATACAATCTCATAAACATTGCAATTTATAAAAATCCACTTCGCAACCAATTATGAAAATGCAATAAGAACCATCAGGAGGACTTTCGCTCAATGGAAGACTTCAAAGAAGACTCCATTCGGCGGGGTTGTAATGGGGCTTGGTATAAAATAAAAGGGTATGGAATTATTTGGCTATGTGGTGCTTTTATAATTCGGGAATCAAGACTCCTAAATCTCAACACTTGCAATACCGAAACTATAACTCTTCGTAATATGCTCTAAAGATGCATTCCATCAACCCTTCTTCCAAGTTCTAATATACCTCTAAAAAATATAACATTTTATGAATAAAAGACTTAAGGATTTTGGCTCATGCACTATATATAGATATCTTTATTTATTTTTTTTTGGATTTTTTTTTTCGAAAATAATAAGTAAATATGTGCATTTATATGGTGAGCCATGAAATCCTTTTACAAAATATGACAAAATGTAAATATGCACCATCCTATAATTTCCTTGCTCAAAACTGGACATTATGCTCTTTTCTTTCCACAAGGCATTAATCCAGCCAATCTAAGTCTCAATTCCCAAATGGGGGTCAGGCTCAATTCGGCTAGGGATAATTTTGTGGAGTTTGTAATTTCAGGCTCAGGCTAATGTTCTGGCTTCAAGCAGGGATAATGCAGGGTAGGTAAAGAGAGGATAAAAATGGCTTAAAAGATGCCTCCATCATTTAATTCTCGTAAACATAAACATATATATGCATTGGTTTTGAATAACTATCACAACATTTAAAGATGCATAGGAAGAGTAAATTCACTCAAGAAAGCGGAGGGATTTTTGATGTTCTCCCTATAGGTCAAAATTCTCACGAGGACAATTTTTGTTGGATTTGCCTTTTAGCCTAGGATCATATGTGCTCAATTTCATCACAAGTTCACAACCTACATAAAAATTTTAAAGACTTAGGCTAAACCATCCAAATATGCCATAGGATTTACATGATCAAGTCAGCTATTGAGTTTTCATCATAGGACATCTAAGTAGGGTTAGAAAATAAACTCAAAGAAATAAACATGCATTTTTTTGTATTTTTGACATTTTTTTTTATTTTTTGACATTTTATAGAAGTAACACTAAGAACAAAAATTTAAACATGAATGCAATGCGAAGAAGAAACCAAGTTAAGACCATAAGACATGTTTTTCCCCCACCCCATACTTCAAATATACAGTGTCCTCACTATATTAAAAAGAAGAACAAGGGTAGAGAGAAACTCACAGCGCAACCTTGCGGATTCAGGTCGATTTCAGGTTAGGTCGATGCCATAAGTCGATATCTAGGTCAGAGGTCGATGTCGACTGCATCTGTCGAATTCGAGGAAGAACCTAAAGGCAAGGGCTGTCAGGTTGGGGTCGATATCGAGTATTAGGGTCGATATCGACCTCTCTTTTTCGCTCCTGAGTCCTCGATGTCGACTCCAGGAGATGGCTTGACCCTGGGGGGGTCGATTTCGACTGGATCTGCAGAAGCTTCTTTTCTTCTTCGTTGTTCCTTTTGCTTGGTAACCTGAAATCTTTGTTAGAATGTAGATAAAGCACGAATTATCTCAGTTTTAAAAGTTCAAAAAGCCAAAAATTTAATCCTAAAAACCATCTATGCGAACTTTAAAAGTTTTATGTACATGCTCTAGAGTTTTGAGTCGCTAGGCCGACTTCTCCGTCAATTATTCATGATCCTTTTATGTAGGGACCCTTCGAGCTCGAGCCTTCTCCTGGATCATCTAGGTCCTTTTGGTAGTAGCTAAGTTCGGCGACCAAGGCTTCTTCAATGTTAGGTTCTTCTTTGGGCGCTTTCCTTCTCTTTCTTGACCTAACTTTAGCAATATAGGCAAACCATGGAGCTTTGACCCTCTCTTTAGTAGAATTATCAATAATGGGCTTAATTGATTTATCAATAATGGACAGAGGAGGGTTAGGAGTCATACCTGGGCTTACCTGTTTGGGCCCGAAACAGAAATCTTTGGGCTGAGGGGTGGTCAATGTCGACCCATGAGGGTCGATGTCGAGTGTTGTGGTCGATATCGATATGCGGGGGTCGATATCGACCTCTGTGACCCCATACTTAAGCTCCTGACAGTGATCTGGCATACTCAATTTCGACCAAGGGGGGTCGATTTCGATGTTGTTAGTTGATGTCGACTGGTTCCAGTCGATGTCGACCCTGCTTGCTGTTTCCGTCCTCGCCAACAAAAATTTTCTAAGCTTTTCATTGGCCGGCGAGAGGACTACTTGCTCCAGGTTCTTTGTTTCGCTCATGGTTGGGTTGAAAGAGAATTCTATCACTTCGTTCCCTATAGTAAAGGTTAGTAACCCTCGACGTACATTGATATTGGCATCTGCAGTAGCTAAGAAAGACCTACCAAGTATAATAGGCACTACAGGATCTTTAGGCATTTCCAATACAATGAAATCAGTAGGCACAAAGAACTTACCTACCTTTACCGAAACGTCATCAACTATACCTGTGGGCCTGACGAATGAGTTGTCAGCCATATAGAGTTTCATGTCCACAGGTTCAAGCGCACCAATGTTCACCTTCTGCCAAATAGAGAGAGGCATGAGACTTACACTTGCCCCTAGGTCACATAGGGCTTTATAACGATGTTGGCCAAGTCCCACGGTGATTGCAAACTTCCCTGGATCACTCTTCTTCTCAGGGAAGTCCATCTTTGAGCACTCTTCTGCGATCTCTGCCATGGATCTCTTCTTGCTCAGGATGTCTTTGAGGAATCGCACATAGGCGGGCATCTCGCTTAGGGCTTCTGTAAGAGTGATGGTAACATTAAGTCCTTGAAGTATCTTTACGAAGCGCCTAAACTTGCCTTTGGTGGGATCCTCCAATGCTTTGGAAGGGAATGGAAACGTCTTCTTTGGAGTAGGGGCCAAAACGGAGGTCGGAGGGGCCTGCTGAACATCGATGTCGACTGGAGTTTGGTCGATATCGACTGGTAGGGTCGATTTCGACCTCTGTTGTGATTTCTCAGGCTCTGTAGTGGCATCGACATCGACCAGGGGGTCGACATGGTGGTCGATATCGACCTCTGGGTCGACATCGATTGGTCTGTTATGTCGACTGAGTCTGCTGCTTTCTCCTCCGATTCCGTTCGTGGCTTTTGTACTTTGGTGCCACTCCTCAATTGCATGGCTGCGACATGGCCCGTCCCGGATTGTCCCTTAGGATTTTTAGTGGGTTGCCCAGGGAGTGTTCCGGACGGTCTAGGGATTTGTGCCGCCAATTGACCCAGTTGGGTCTCTACTTTCTTTTTCCATATATTCATCTCCCTAATTCCGCCTGATTTCATCCAGTACTAGTTGAAGATCATCCTTCTTTTGGTCTCTTTCCGGGTGCCCGGGAGCTCTATAAGGCGGAGGGTCCCTAGGGTTAACCGGGTTCCTTTGTGGTTGATGGAACCTTTGGTCTCCCCAATATTGGTGATTGGGACCCCTCATGTAGCGCGCCTCTTGGTGAGTCTCCGCTAGGTGTACTTGTTCAGCATGGGGGCACTCTATGCTGGTGTGCCGCTGCGATCCGCATTCAATGCAATCTTGGTTCGCTGAAAGGAACCTCACTTGCTTTTGGAGCTTTCTAAGTTGATCTCTATGGAATTGCTCCTTTACATCCGGATCGATTACATTGGAGGGTTCATATAAGGGCATAGATGGGGCAGGCCTCGATGATGATGATGTGTCGGAAGCCTCAGGAGTCCCATATGTGTTGTCAAACTCCACCAACCACTCTATGGTCTCCCAAGCCTCTTGTGGAGCGAGTTCAAGGTAGCCATAGGAGGTGTAGGTGTTGATCCTCTCCTTAGTTGCAGCGTCAAAGGCATTGTATATGATCTCCTGAATTACATATGGTGGTTGGCCATGCGTCGGGCATGATCGTAGTAGGTCCTTAAACCTTTCCCAAACAGTCGCCAGAGCCTCACCAGGCTTTTGTTTGAAAGCCGTGATTTTCTATCGGATCAACGCCGTCTTAGAAGGAGGGAAGAACTTGTTGAGGAACGCGTCCTTGACTTCATTCCAGGTGCGGAGTGATCTTGGGGCTAAGCTTTCCAACCACTGCAATGCTTTTCCTGTAAGAGACCAGCGAAAGGCTTTTAGTTGCACATATTCAAGACTTCGTCCATCAGCAATAGTATCACAAAGGTCTAAGAAGGTTGAAATATGTGCCATAGGGCATTCGTTAGGTTTTCCTTCATAATGGTGCCTTCTAATCTCAGTTAGGAAGTTAGGTTTTATTTCAAAATTAGAGGCAGGGATAAGAATTGCCGATTCAGGCACTGTGAGAGCGGGGTGCATATATTGCTTGGCATTCCTAGGGAGGGCATTGATTTGGGCTTCTATTTGCCTCCGGCCTTCCTCTTCCCTATCCGCACGCTCCTTAAGTGCCGCCTCTCTAGTCGTTAGGTCCTCAACCTGCTTCCTTAGTTGCTCAATAAGTTCAGCCTGTTTCACGTTGTCCGCCATGATTCTTTGAGCTTGGGCCCTTAGATGGAAATAACGCTCAGGGTCGTCTACTCCTTCAAATTCAGGTGGGCGATCAGCACGTCGCATACACCTGCAAAAACAAGACTAGGTAGAGACGTGAGATAGACTACTAGGGCGCGATTGATTGCCTCCCCGGAAACGGCGCCAATTTGTTGTTTGCAGGAGGCTTGATATGTCAAGAAATTACAAATATAAAGATGTAAATAAATGTAAACCGACTCCTGGCCTAAGCAAATAATTACAAGACTTCCTCCCGTTGTAGTGGAAGGGTAGTCAGGATCGATCCACGAGGAGGCGTGTCAGCGGGATCCTAGTAGCTTTGGAAATCTCACGTCTGCGTCAACCAGAAGCCTCGATTTCGACCTTGGGTCTCGATGTCGACCTCGGTTGTCGATGTTCTCTGCAACAGAAGACCTGCAGAGACAAAAACAAGTAGTCGATATCGACTGGTGGGGGTCGATATCGATGTTAGTCTACGAAATCGACTGGCTCAGAAGACTGCCAGTCGATACAGAAGGGTCGATATCGATGCTAGGGGGTCGATATCGATGTCCAGTAACTCCGCAGCGATGTTCGTCGTCGACTCAGAAAACTGTCGACGAACTCAGTGGTCGATATCGACGTCTGGGGTCGATATCGATGTCTCCCTGCAGTGTGTTAGTTCTTTCGTTGGCAAAGAAAGGCCGAAGGTTTTAAGAATGGAGAGAGAAGCAATGAACAGAAATAAAACAGGGGGGTTTTGTGTGTATAAACTATGTAAAAATCAACTCCTAGGATTAGGGTTTACCACAACGTTAACCAATGCATGCGATAAGATAAATAAGACGGACAATTGCGCTATTTCACCCGAGGGACAAGCTTTCGCCGTACACCAACTCTTAGGATTACTCTTGCAAATAAACCTAATTGTCTCTACCAATTTTATGTTTATAACTCAAGTTGTTAGCATGAATCCCTTTTCTTTCGATTAGGACTAAACATAGAATCGTAGGAGGAGAGATAGACACAACGATATCAACATCAAATACTTACCTCAAGCGCGCATGGCTAACGTCGGGCTCACCCCGACCCTAAGAGCTTTGGGGAACTACTCGCTTCTCATCATGGAACTCATTGTTGTTTGAAAGGAAGAAACTTGCATTAAAATAATCTCCGAAGCTTTACAACTCAACGTCAACTTTCGCAAACGTCAAACCCTCAAACTTCTCTCTAACTCTACCTCTATTGTCTTGCTTGCTTGTTGAAAGATGATTGAAAGATTCAAGATTCCTGAATGCCAGCCCCCTAGGGCTTTATTTATAGGCTACTAATCCTCGCTATCCAAGGATTGTAACTCCTATCTAAACTATGAACTCTATCCAAACAATTAGGATAGGTCTTTTATTTTGATAAAACTTAAATAACTTAAAGGTAAAAGATAAATATAACTTCAGCTGTCATCTATCTTGAAAGTATGAGATAATTCCGTGCCTCCTTGAAGATATAGTTCCAATCCACATTCGAAATCGAGTCTATCTTCTGTCGAGATAAGGGGTCGATATCGACACCAGGGGTCGATATCGAGGTCTCTGTTCCTGCTCGACTTGTTCAGCTCTGGTCGATTTCTATGTTGAGGTCGATATGGGGGTCGATATCGACACCGAGGGTCGATATCTACCTCTTCTCAGCTTCGCTTGATGTCTATGTTGAGGTCGATATCTATGTTGAAGTTCGATATCTACACCAGAGGTCGATATCTATGTTAGGGGTCGATATCTACCTCTGCTCAGCTTCACTTGGCTTTTTTGTTTTGACTCCGATTTCACTCGAATTCCTGCATGGTTAGCTCAAAACTTGTGCAGACTCTATTTCTTGCATTTTAGCCCATTCTTACACAAGTTTATATTCTTTTGAACCTTTTCTTTGGAAACCGAATGAAATAAGGAGTCGAAAGATGCAATGAAAGGAGATATAAATATGTACATCAATCATCTCCTACGATTCTATGTTTACTCCTAATCGAAAGAAAAGGAATTCATGCTAAAAACTTGAGTTATAAACATAAAATTGGTAGAGGCAATTAGGTTTATTTGCAAGAGTAATCCTAAGAGTTGGTGTACAGCGAAAGCTTGTCCCTTGGGTGAAATAGCTCAATTGTCCGTCTTATTTATCTTTTCGCTTGCATTGGTTAACGTTGTGTTAAACCCTAATCCTAGGAGTTGCTTTTTATATAGTTTATATTCATTCAAAACACTATCTTTATTCTGTTCATCGCATCTTCATTCATCCTTAAGTCTTTGGCCTTTCTTTGCCGACAAAAGCTAACACTTTGCAGGAGAAGACATCGTTATCGACCAACAGACGTCGATATCGACTACTTGCTTCGTCGATAGTTTTCTGAGTCAACGCCGATCATCCCTGCCGAGTTCTTGAGATTGATATCGACCCCTCAACATCGATATCGACCACCTATGTCGACTGGCAGTCTTCTGAGCCAGTCGATTTCGTCTGCTAACATCGATATCGACCTACACTAGTCGATATCGACTGCTTGTTTTTGTCTCTGCAGGTCTTCTGTTGCCGAGAAGAGCGACAGCCAAGGTTGACATCGAGCACGAAGGTCGAGATCGAGGCTTCTGGTCGACGAAAGACGTGAGATTTTCAACGCTACTAGGATCCCGCTGACACGCCTCCTCGTGGATCGATCCTGACTACCCTTCTACTACAACGGGAGGAAGTCTTGTAATTATTTGTATAGGCTATGATTCGAATTGCATCTATTATATATATATTTGTTTAAGAACTCGACTATTCCTCCTACCCAACAGCAACCCTTGGATTTTTACCCAATGAAAGGGGCGAAGGTAGGGATCGAACCCGAGACCTCCTTACTGCCCCCCTTGCTCCACACCACTAGGCCACCCGACTGAGGCAATCACACCTAGGTTCACCACACTTGATCGAGCTTTTCGATGAAAGGATTTGTAATTTCTCAACTTTTTTTTATCAATTCTCTTTTGGTAGGGATGACAATATCACCCACACCCGATGAATATTCATTTTACCCAACCTAACAAAGTGAGTGAAAATCCGACATAATTTGGATAGTAAATGGATGAACGAGTGAGTGGGTGATGAGTCAGTTTAGATATGGATGAAAGTACTTCCCACCGGCCATCACACGACCCATCACCCAATATATATACACACGTCTCAATTAATATATTAAATAATATTATTTTATATTTACTTTTATGCTATATTAAATGATTTCGTTTGTTTAATTTGATCTCGTTTATGATGCATCTCATTTGTTTGATATGATTAATTAAATTTTACTATGTTAGTTGTTTGCTCGTTGAACATTGATTATTACATTAATGTTTGTTTTAAGAATTTTGGTGGAATTTGATGGGATGTGGTTTACCTGAATTTTCACTCAATCCACCCGCTTAACCGTTACATGATGGGTGGACGGGATGGGTAAAACTAAAAGCAGGTGATGGGTCGAATCGGGTGGGGGTTTTAAATGGTGGGTCAAATGAAAGAAGTAAGTCATACCCACCATCCGAGTCATTGACATCTATATCTTTCAGCGAATGAAATGATATCTTAAGTATATATTTATCAACTAACTCTACTTGAGAACTTGAGAAAAGATGGTCAAAAGCTCAAATCATTCTCACATCGAACCTTTCCTACTTGTCTCATATTATGCAATATGAGACAAGTCTGTCATTACTTTTCTGAGCAAATTCAAGTCCCAAACAAGATTTGTCCAACAAGTAATAGCAAAACGTTTTTGTAAAATACTATATAAACGTTCGACATCCCTACAAGTTGACTCTTGTACTTGAGAAAATGTGTCATTTGCACCAAAGGGATGTCGATGGGATGAATACTCTCCATGTCAGGTAAATCCCATATGCGAGGTAGTCAGTGTTCTAAAAAGCGCTAGGCGGATCCTAGGCGGTGAGGGGCCGCCTAGCGCCTAGGCGGTGAGGGGCCGCCTAGCGCCTAGGCGGCGCCCAGGCGGTCAAGGCGGACGCCTAGGCATGCTTAGGCGGCCATTTAGCTCTAGGCGGAGGGGGGTCGCCTAGCGCCTAGGCGGTGCCCAGGCGGCGCCTAGGCGTGATTTTTAGAACAGTGGAGGTAGTACATCATGTCATTCTCATTCCCGTTGAGAATAATATTGGCCTTTGGGGATCTTCCATGCAAGATTTCATCAAATACAAGAGATATGTCAAGAACATTTATATCATTGCATGTATATAGAGTCCTAAAAAATGCGTGACAAATCCAAAGGTCATAAAACGCAACTGCTTCTAGCACAACAGTTGCTGGCTTATCCCACGGGCGTATTGACCCTTCTAGGCGGTTGGACAATTCTTCCAAGTCCAATGCATGCAATTGATATATCCAATCATTTTAGTCCAACCGTACTGCTCCCCCACATATGTTTGCGTTGTTGGGATTTATGAGGTACCCATGTCCAAACAAGGAGATGATCCCATCAATAAAGTTGGACAACTACATTCTGGTTGTTATAGCACCAATACTGTAAAGATCAAGTTTTTTAAATATTATTTTTGTAATTATAGTTTTCGTTCCGATTTAAAATTTTATTTAAAATTCTAAGACTCCAAATTTTTTTTGAAAATATATGTCCTCGAGCAAGCGATTCTATTTTATTCTTTCGAGACGAATTCCGACATTAACTTGTTATTCGATATGAAAATGAATTTAATTCCGCTTTATTATTCCGAGTCTTCAAAATAATTTCGGGATTCGTTATTTACGTTAGATTCGAATGTTTATTTTAAATTTATTTTAATCATGTCAGGTTAAGGTCGGAAAGAGAGTTTCGAGATTTATTTATGGGTAATTATTTTGACTTTTCCCACTCACACTGTACCCCTACAACTAGACCTGTCAAAATACAACCCGACCCGGTCGACCCGACCCGAACCCGGAAATTTTGACCCGAAAATTTTTTCTGACCCGAACCCGAAAACCCGGAAATTTTCTGGGTAATCTGGGTTTCGACCCTGTGACCCGATTAACCCGGTAATTTTGACCCGATTTACCCAATTGACCCGGTGACCCGATTGACCTGGTTGATTTATAATTATATATGATTAATTTTTTTTATATAGATTCCAATTTATTACATTTTATAATTACAATCACTTGATCTTTCATTTTCAAATCAACTTTTATATTTATTTGTATTGTGTAATACTCCGTCCGATCGATAGTATTTGTTTTTTTTTGTTTTTCAACAGACTTTTTTAAGAAGATAAAAATTATAAAAAAATATTAAAATCTTAAAAAAAAGTCTATGCTTATTACTAATTGCATGAAATTATTTTTCAAAAATTATTTAAAAATTTGATATTTTATATATTATTACATTTTATTAAAAATTATGAGAAATAATTAAAAAATCAAATGTAATAATATATAGCATATCAATTTTTTAATAAAATTATTTTAAAAAATTATTTAAAATTTTGATATTTATATATTATTACATTTTATTAAAAATTACGAGAAATAATAAAAATCAAATATTTTAGATCATATATAGTATATAATTACAAGCACTAGAACTTATGAACAATGTCTTTAATTTTATATTTTAAAATTTATCGCAAAATTATCAAATTATGATTTTTTAAATTTAAAAAAGAAAAAATTGATCAACCCGAAATCGACCCGAAATCCGGTCAAATCCGGATTCGATTCAACCCGGAAAGACCCGAAATCCGTATTACCCGTGACCAGAAGTGGCCCGAACCCCCCCCCCCCCGGTCATCTTTCAATTCGCATCACCCCTTCTTCATCTTTTCATTCGGTACTCCACCCTCCTTCAAAGCCCCAGCCCCGCCATCACCTCCATCTTCCTCCTTGCTCCAACGTCCAGACGCCACCACCTAACAGCTCCTTCCTCTGTCCTCGAAACAAACCACCGAGCCCAGCAACTTCATTTCCTCGGCTCCTCCTTCGAGTCCAGCAAGGCCGAGAATCAGCCCGACACCCCCCCCCCCCTCGCCCCTGTCATAGCCGAGGGAAGACACCACCTCCGACATCGTCAGCAGCACCCCGGGACGCCTCTCTGTTGCCAAACAAGTCACCCGAGCGTTAGAGGAACTCCAACAGACCTCCGGCGAGCCTAGGCGTTTGATTTCCGCTCGGTGAGCACCGCTAACCTTCCTTCATCTCTTGTTTTGATTTCCTGCGTAATTTTCGTCCCTAATTCATGTGGGCTGATCGAAGGGGGGGAGGAGAGCGAGTCGGAGTTGGGCGAGGTCCGGCGAGGATTGAGCGTGGGAGGCGAGCGGGGATGCAAGCGAGAGAGCGGCGGGAGCGGGAGGTTGAAGGAGGACTGTTGACTTGGGCCGGACTTCCGGGTTCTGGGCTGGGTTTTGGTCCGGGTTTGGGCTGGCCTTTTTGGGTTTGTTTTAAGAATTTGTTATAGTGTTACATATTATGATATATATAGCTAGTATATAAATTGTTGATTTGATTGTTAAATTATTATTAGTATTACATATTATTCTGATTTATTGGCATAATTAATATTTTCTGTATATATATATATATATTATAAGTTATTTTAAAAGTAGGTTTATTTGAGATATATTATGTTATGATATATAGTTAGTGTAAAATTGTTATTTGATTGTTAGATTATTATTATTATTATTATTATTATTATTATTATTATTATTATTATTATTATATTATTCTAAGTTTTGATATAATTAAAACTTCCTGTAAATAATTTACATATTATATGTTGTTTGAAAAGTAGAATTATTTGGGATATAGTTAAAGTGAAATATTATTATATGGTGGTTTTATGTGTTTTTAGAAATAGTTAAAGTGAAATATTATTATTAGAAGTTATTAAAAATTTGATTTTTAAGTATTATTTAGTTATTTGATTAATTATATTTTTTTAATGTATGAAGATTTCTAAATGCCGGAATCGTTTTAATAACTTGATTTGTTGAAATGGATTTAAAAGGAGGTTTAAATAATTAATATCAGAATTGGCTAAGTATTAATTTAGAATAAATTGTTTCACTATTAAATTGACTTCCTTGAGATTTAATGACTTGAGAAACTTTGGAACCAATTTACTAGAGTTGACTTGATGAATTTATTAATGAACCTTACTTGTAAACCTTATGAGTTATGACATGAAAATGAATATATGTGAATTGAAGCATGATTGGACATGGTAGAATCTTGAATTGAATTATTGAAATTGATGATGATGATGATGATGATGATGTCATGACTAATAATTGATGGATAGACTATGTGTGGTGGTAAACGGATCCCATTATGTGCAATATACTTATGCATGTTCATTAATACTTGCTAGGTGATATGTGACCTGCTTGCTTGTTCTCTTGTTGCTTTCCTCTTGTTGATCTGCCACTCCAGGTAAGTCCTCCGGGGCTTATTCAAGTTAGAACATCATGTATGATGTGTAATATAGTGTGTAGGTGTTGCATCCTGCATATTCATGTAGTAGCATGCTTAGGTTGCACAACTGACCGAGCACCCGTATTCTCTTTGTGTATGGTAGAACGGTCGTTAAATTATGAGTCCTAGAGTCATTTGCTAGGGTTATAGGATAGTTCAGTCCCATCGGGCTTTGTCCTCATCGAGTCAGACTTTATGTTATGGTATTGAACGCGGTCGGTTCTCGCACTAACGAGCATGGGTGTGGGAGTAGAAAACACGGCTGGTTCCTGCACTAACGAGAATGGATGCGGGAGTAGGAGAGGGACATGCCATTTGGCATTCTGTGCGGGATCCCATTTAATCGCTTTCTGCACATATATATATATATATAAACTGTCAGCATGCTTGTGTGTTTAATATTTCCGCACTACATTAGATCATCCTTTATTTAGGTATAGGCATATTATATGTCCTTAGCGAGGTCTTCAGGGCCCGCATGAGTGGCTCGACCTTGACTCGTGGTATAGTTTCATGTATTTGATCCCTGCTTGTTCCGTGCTTCCATGACGAGGGTTTCATCTGGGACGTTCAGCTAACCGAGAGAGTGACTTACCACAAGACTTGACGCTGGATGTTTATACTCGTTTATTTTGGTTTGGACCCGGCTCTACCGAGACAAGTTGTATCGTCGATTTCCTTTTATTTTGTTTTGAAAATAAATTGGTTTTGAGCGACTTAGTCAAGTAGGACAGATTCAGGGTACCCAACAGCCCTATCGCGAATTTAGGGTGCGAAATCCCTTCTTTGAGCACTAAAAACTTTGTTTTAAAACTCAACTCATACTTGAATTGCAAGATCCGAACGAAGGTATCCAGTCCTTCGAAACATAACCCGAATATTTATATTTGGGTCGTTACAAATACGGACATAGTAATCCACCTTGTTAGCCGCAACTCCATATGCAATCATGTCCATGTTCGTAGTGCATTTTTACAGTGGAGATTGTCATAACTCCCTTATGGTATCTCAACGTTGCTGAAAGTACGGATATGCACCAGTTAGTGCATTAACAACATGCAAGAATATGTATCGCCTTATCTAAAACCATTGCTTGAACATCCTTTCTAGATAAGTCAATGTGTTAGAAAAGTTGTCTTAGTATAGTTGGACATATCCTCCTTAATTCATGATCCCTATTGACGTTAGATCAACGTGGTTGTTGTCTTGAACCAGAAACAAGTGGTAGGGTTTATTTGCTTAAAAGCTCAACCACAATCATTAAGAGTATGATCAATTGGGGTAGGAAACACTTCTAGAGATGAAACAACAGAGGAACTAGGAGATGAATAGTTGAATGATTGAGACACGAGACTAAATGACATTGGCTTCTTCAACATTTTCAATGGATGTAACACCAAGTGGGTTTAAGAGGAAGAGGGGGTTTTGTGAAAGGGTAATTTAAAATATATAGAAATTGTCATCGATTTATATAGAGGAAACTAGCATCTTTGAAGGGCATCAAAGCATCTTTTATAAGCATCAAGGCACCTTTGAAAAATATCAAAGCATCTTTAAAAGGCGTCAAATTAAAGCATTTTTAGAAGTCATCAATCTAGTGTTGTCATATTATATATCAGGTAGTGTGAGAAGCAAAGCCAAAGTGCTTTCAAGTCATTTCTCATGCAGTTTGAAAATAAATAATTTTTCTACTAACATTAAAACTTGAATTTTGTGAGAAGCAATAACTAAGACAATGTGAAAAGAAAGAATTAGGACAGTGTGAAAAGCAACATCATAATGATAAAACAATAGAAGCTTGGGGTGCCAATAATGAAGCAATGAGCTTACATGAAAAGAAACAAGATAACTAAAGCATCTGGTTACGCAAACTAAATGGAACAAAAAAACTTACACACTACATCAGCAACATCAAACTTCAAACTTAATCAACTCCGTGAATAGCCTTTGGAGAGGCAAGTCAACTAATCTAACCAAACATAGACTCCTTAAGCAATGCATTTTTCAACCATTCCTCTTGTGGTGAGAGTGAACTAGTTCACTTCATTAAGTCCAAGAACATGTTGTACTTCCTTTCTCTTTCCATAAAAAGTTCTTTGTACTTTTTTCCCCACTTTTCGCGCTTCTATTGTAGTCTCCGTTCGGCCTCTTCTCTTCTAAACCGCTGAGATTCTCTCAAAATCTTCATCTCTTCTCCCTTCCTCTTTAACTCACACTCTCTTATGGTAATATAAGTACCTAGCATCTATTTACACGTATATAGTTGTCATCCTTTAGCTTTTTACTCAAAACAATGACTCTTTTTCTATCTCTCTTGGTCGCTTTAATGCTTGGTGGATGACTACATGAATCATTGCTCTTAGCCTGACTCACAGGATTGTGTGGTGGGGGAGGGGTAGATTTTGAAGTGCATGATCCTGATACATCCACCTTCGTTCTCTTTGATGTAACCCCAATGCGGACAAAGAGTTCTTACGTGACACCCCCAGCACTAGGCCTTGTGGGAATCCTATAAGAGAGAATATGACCGACACAACGATAAGTGGATGAAGCCTACAAGGATAGAAATCACCTGCGGAGAAGAGGACGTATAAGTGGATTTCCAGCTCACCACAACCATGTGTCACACATGCCCTCACCCCACGGGTTTAAAGGGGTCCGCCACATGGTGACATCTTGAGGACACATGTCTTCCCCTCGTCCGTATAACTAAGAGGGTATAAAACCCGAACCTATACTAGATGAAAGGGGCTTTTTTGGAAGATCTTAGAGAGCTAGAGAGAAAAAGAGAGAGAGCTAGATATACAAATAGAGTCGCATACAAGCTCATCCCGCGAGTCTCGTGGGTATCTATAAGCTGGTCAGCCTACGCTCTGTAGAGCATCTTACTCCTCATATCTGTGTCTCAGTCATAACATAAGACTTCTAAAGGTCATCTTCCAAGTTAGGTAACTTTCATCCATAAGCCAACGTGCGACTGTCCGCGTGGCATAGGTAAGTTAACTTCATACTACTTGGATGGGGCGCCGACACCTCTAAGATGAGGATAGGGTCTATTCAGTACTATGAGATCGGCTCAAGTAGGGACGCGTGGTGAATCATTCGGGCCACATGTCTCAAGTAAGCCTGATCAACCATATAGCTAGACTTTGTCCCCATCTGGATCCCATTAAAACGGGCCTTTTCAGGGAGGGAACTCGTCACTCTTGGAGCTACCTTCCATGGGCTTTTAAAAGACTTATGAATCTTAAATATTTGAAACAATGTGATAAGATTAAATAAATTAGGTTTTCTAATAAAAATACTAAATAGTTTCAATCAAATCCTAGAGAAGATCACAACTAATAGCAATGCGCAATATCAATACTCCCATAATAATAATTATTGAAATTTTCGTTAAATATGATCTCACAAGAAAAATCTTCAGCGCTCTATGTAGATATGTTATTAATAAAGAAGTACAAGATATTTTTCTCATACTCATAGTTGACAATACTTCGGGACCTAATGGATATCATGTGGACTTCTAGAACAAATACTAGCATATTTTTTGCCCCTCAATTTATATGGTCGTACAAGCTTTCCACATTTTGAAAAACTTCTATATGAAATAAACTACATTTTTATATCCCTAATATCCAAAATTGATACCCTTATGACAATGAACCATTATAGAAGGATTATCTTTTGCAACACTATCCTCAAGATAATCACAAAAATCATTGTTAGTTGCATTAATCCACTATTACACAAAATAATCCAACCTCGTTAGGATACCTTTGTAGAAGAGCGACTGATTCAATAAGTTTTTCACTCATTCAACAAGAATAAAGAGAAATTTTGAATGGATGTCTCTCGAATTAGATATGTAAAAAGCTTACGGTATAGTTGGATGGGATTTCATTCAATCTATTCTACTTTTGTTATCACCATCATGTTGATTCTTACAAATGACATATATTCTTGACAATTACTAAATTTTATTTAATTTAATGATCAATCTACAAAGAATTTGTGCAAGTCTCAAATAATATTACTAGTAATGATGAAAACATATTTTGAAATCAAATTGGCATCTCTCTCACTAAAAGTCTTAAAATATATCTAAGGAACCCAATCATAAAAAGTCTTGTCAATAATAATATTTTTAATACTATGCTTGACAAAATGAAAACGAAATAGCTTTCTCGTTGGAAAGCTTACTCCCTCTCCTAAGCTAGTTGGGTCATGCGTAAGTTGTGTAACCAATCAAACCTTAATGCTAAAACTAATACTTTTTTTTATCAGAAGGTAGGCTACCACCTATTAGTTATTTATTAAAATAGAGGGGGTAAAGGTCCCCAGATCATTGCTTATCAAGCTACAGATGGAATCGGGCGGGTTAGAGAATTCAGCAAAAAGGAAATTACTAGTAGTGAAACTATTAGCCATGGCATCCGCAGCTTGGTTGGCTTGCCGCCGGACATGGTTAAAACTAACTACTTAATGTAAAGTTTTTTACTTCCTAAAGGAACTTGTGAGTGAATAGACAAGATTAACAAAAGCTTATTTTGGAACAAACTTGAATCTTCAATGTATAATCCCGTTATTGCTTGGGATAAAATATGCACCAATAAATCTAATGTCGTGTTATAAATCATAACAAAGGAACACATGAATCGATACCTTCAAATGATACTTATTTGGAAAATTTTATTAAAGTTGATAACATTTTGGCTGGGATCATTTTATATATATATATATATATATATATATATATATATGTGTGTGTGTGTGTGTGTGTGTGTGTGTATATATATATTTCCTGAATATGGATAAGAAAGTCTAATTACTCATGGAAATTTGGAAGACACGTGAATTTTCTCAAAACTTTTGAACAAGGACTAAAATGGAATGTTGGCAATAAACACTTCATCCATTTTTGGAGGGATTTTTGGGTTAGCAAGTTCGTCCTTGAGGATCATAGAAATGAAGATAATGAAAATAGGAAGGTGATCGAATTCATGACTGATAACAAATGGGACAATGTTCTCCTCCGAAGTCATCTCTTGAAGGACATCATCAAACAAATACTCACTATTCATATCCCTTCTCACAATTGATGATCTTCTTTAGACGCCTAGTCCAAATGGGATTTTCACATCCAACAACACAACTAAGTTATAAACCAATATAATCAATTCATAATTGTGATTGATCACCCTTCTCAACCCCCCCCCCCCCTCATATCCGAAATTTCTTGTGAAAAGCAAGAACTGATGATCTCCCCACCAAACTTAGACTTAACACTCACTTCCATCGTGTTCCTTCCCAATGTGTCCTTTGTGGGACATGTAAACTGTTTGGGTGTAAAATTTCGTCTTTCATTAAAAAAATGACACTTTATGCGCTCGTGAAATTATTTACGTGAAAATTGTCCTTTAATAGTTTGCATATCAAACACGAGTTCAAGTTGGGTGACACTAGTTACAGACGAGTAAAGTGTATGTGGGGTGCGATATATATCAAATACATCATTCTAAACATATTACAAGTTCACAAACCAAAGTATACGAATTCAGTACAAAGGTCGAGCTTGTGAGGTGTAATGATACATCGCCAGTTTTCGCTAACCCTACCCGACAAGATCGTAGAGCCTATGGCTTTATTGATCGCTTCACTGGAAATCCTGGAAGCGACTCGGACTTCCTTGTTTAAGCTCTCGTAAATGAATTGTTTAAGCTGCAAAATTAATCAATTCCGAATTACATAAGAAATCCAATACCAACAAGGAAAAATAAAAAATGAGGAAGCAAGTAGATATTTGAGCTAATTTGCCTTGAGGTGCAATTAAGTAAATGCTCAGAATTCACACAAAACAAATATGGGCCTAATTATATATCTTATGGGTCCAAAAGGAAGGCTAAAATGGCCATACAATTGCTGAAAATAAATAAACAAATCAGCAGTAAATAAATAAATAAAGGCTAGAAACTCAACAAGAGCAAAGAGGAAAGAAATCCTCCAAAGCCACTATTTTTTTTGGTACAAGGCGAAAGTTTGGGGTGTGTCAACCACGGTTGTACCACCACCCAAGTGCGTCCTTGTGGACGAGAGTCTGAAACTCTAGATCGGACCTCTAAGAAGATGAATCAGAAGTCAAGGCCAGGTGTGTAAGACGGACAGCCGCCCTGTTGGCCTCCCTAAAGATATGGGAAACGGAGGCCAACTCAAAGGCACCAAGCAAAAAGAAAGCATCTGAAATGAGAATTTCAATCGCCCAGGGAATCGTCCAGGCTCCTTTGATCGCGTTGACGATAGCGAGACAAACACCTTCCACAGCAAGTTTTCGAATCCCCCTATTCCGAGCTTCCACCAGCCCGAGTTGTAAACCAACAGCCTCAGCCTAAAGCACCGAAAGCTTCCCATAATGTCTGGCATCGCAAGCGATCAGCCCGCCGTCATTGTCTCTAATCACGAAACCTGTAGAAGCACAACCAAACGCAGATTTAGCACCATCAAAATTAAGCTTGAAAACACCTTCCTCGGGTTTTCTCCATCTAATGATGTTCCTTTGGCGAGGGTTGCTCCTGGGTTTGATTGTTCTTGTTTTTTCGTCATCTTCATCTAGTTCATCTTGTTTAGATTTTTTCCAATTTTTCATGTGGTTTTTTATTATTGTTGTCAATTCGTCTATTGTTCTTAAGTTGTGATTTTCAAATATAATCTTGTTTCTCTTAGTCCAAATGCACCACCAAGAGAAAGCCAGAGTGGCCTTTTGTTCAGAATTTAGATGTCGGAAGACTTCATCGGTAATAGTCTTTATACTTTAATTACTTTTGTCAATATTTGTAATTTGTCGCTCAATAGCTCTGTCCATTGAGCCAATGATTCTTAAGGTTGTCGAGCATTCCATCAAGAGGTGAATAGCGTCTTCTTCCATGGAGTTACATAGGGCGCACCCCATGGGCGTATGTATTCCTTTGTTTCGTAGTCTTGTTTTGGTTGGTAGTCCATCCAACACCATTTTCCAGATGAAATTTCTCACCTTGGGTGGGCAGTCAATTTTCCATATCCCATTGAATAACTCTATTTCGTTGCCGTTGGAGTTCGTGATAAATTCCAGAGCGCTAGATGTTGAGAACCAACCATCTGAGCTTGGTTTTCAGTATAATCTATCCTCGAAATCCGCAAGAATTTTCCACAGTAGTTTCATTTGCAGGGCTTTGTTCATGTCCTTTGTTTTGTGGATTCCTAGACCTCCTTGTTTTTTTTATTTACATATTTTGTCCCAGCCTAACAATGGTTTGTATTTTTGGTCCTTGTTCCAGAAAAAAACATCTGTTTAGTCTATCTAGTTCGTCGTGTGCATTTGTCGGGAGCATAAAGTTTTGCATGACATAGTTAGGTTTGGCCGAGAGGTTTGCTTTTATGAGTATTGTCCTTCCTTGTTGGGACAACGTGTTCGCTTTCCATTTTGTCAGTTGCATTTTCGTTTTTCCAATTACATCTTCAATTGTTTCTTTGTTGACCCTACCATTGATGATTGGGCAGCCTAGGTATTTGTCTAAGGCTATTTGGTTCATTATAAGAAGAGTACTTTGGATCTGGTGCTTTTGGTTGGAGGAGACTCCTTTAGTTACTTGCAAGGCTGACTTGTGGAAATTTACCTTTTGTCCCGATATCTGGCAATATTCGTCAATTATTTTCTTAACTTTTGCACATGATTCTTGAGATGATTTGGCAAAGATCATAATATCATCCGCGAAGGATAGGAATGGGATTCGTGATCCGTTTGGGGTCATCTTGAAGCCAATCGAGTCTGTTGTTGTAATTTTCGAGCGAGGATTTCCGCACCTATAATGAAAAGATAGGGGGAGATCAGGTCACCTTGTCTCAGTCCTCTTTGTGGTCGGAAAGTCTCCGTGGGTTCATCGTTCACTAATATAGAGAACGACACAGTTTTGATACATTCCCTAATCCACCCCAAGAATTTTGAAGAGAAACCGAATTTTTCCATAACCGCAAGTAGAAAGTGCCAGTCCACTCTGTCATAGGCTTTTTCCATGTCGAGTTTTATCGCAATCCATCCTTGTTTCCCTGTCCTTGTTAAAGGAATGAAAGATTTCGTGAGCTATAAGAACATTATCTTTAATAGCTCGTTCAGCAACAAATGCTCCTTGAAGTGGGTGAATGATTTTCCTGAGTATCTTTTTCATTCTTTCCGCAAGAATTTTTGCAATTGCTTTGTAAATAGTGGAGCACAGGCTGATTGGTCTGTAGTTGTTCGTTGTGGACGGATTCTCACATTTTGGGATTAAAGTAATAAAGGTTTGGTTTATTTGGGGTAACATTTTCCCTGATCTGAAAAATCCTTTAATGGCTTTAGTGATTGATGGTCCAACAATGTCCCAGTATTTTCTGTAGAATTTTGCTGTCATCCCGTCCGGACCCGGGGATTTATCTTTTCCAATAGAAAAGATAGTTGACTTTATGTCGGAATTGGAGACTGCTCTAGTGAGTTCTTTGTTGTCATCCATCGTTATCTCATTATTTATTAGGAGTAAATACTCTTGCAGCAACCTATCATTGATGTTTTCTTTTTTGAATCTTTTTTCAAAGTCGTCTTTAATTTCTTTCCTCTATTTCTGTACCTTCATGTGTTCTAATTTCTCTAATGATTTTCCTATTTCGTCTACCCGACGCTACTCTATGGTGGTATCCAGTGTTTGAATCGGAAAGTTTCAAATGTTTTGTCTTAGCTCTTTGACTCCAGTATAGCTTATGATTGTTCAGAAGTTGGTCTTTTTTCTTTATCAGTTGTAGTTGTCGTTTGTTGTTATCACTTTGCTGGCCTTGGCTATCGTCCTTTTGTAATTCAAGTAATATTTCTTCTATCTCCCTTAGTTGTCTAAAGATATTGCCAAAAGTTTTCTTATTCCATTCTTTAGTTAGTCGTTTCAGAAGTTGTGTTTTTTTCATAACGTTAAACATATGGGACCCTTCATAGTGTGTTCTCCACGCTTTAGCGACTAAGTTCTTATAATCTTTCCTGGTAAGCCACATTTTCTCGAATTTAAAAGGTCTGGCCTTTCTTCTGTCATTTGTTTCAAGTTGTACAGAAATTTGGCAATGGTCTGATGTCGAAAAGGCATGGTTTCTTGTTGCTAGATTTGGATACCATTGGAGTATTTGGTCTTGGACCAAGATTCTGTCCAACTTTTCATAAATATTGTTCACATCCGTCTTGTTTTTTCTCCATGTGAATTGATTTCTAAAGGAAGGAATATCTAACAAATTACATTGATTTTTAAAGGATAGTAATCTTTCAAAGCGCGTAGGGTGTGGTTCGTTGCCGCCAGCTTTTTCACTAGAGCTTTGAATCTCATTGAGACCCCCCCCCCATCAGAATGACAGGAATCGTCAGATTCTGAATGTAGTCTATCAAAAAAGGCCAAAAAGAGACTTTGGCTTGCTCATGGGGAGGTGGGTAGACAAAGCACACCGTGAAAGTTATTCCACTATCTTTATTTTCAATTTTTAAAGTGATAAAGCGTTCTTCTGTTGTCATGACAGAGACAGAGGAGTCTGGCAATTGGAAGTTTTTCCATAGCACGCAAATCCCACCTGATCTACCAATAGCTGGAGCAAAACAGATAGAGTCAAATCCAGCTTTTTTCTAGATTGCATCCAGGGGCTGGACTTCCGACTTGGTTTCCATTAGAGCTAGAATTTGGATGTTCTCAATTTTACATAAGGTTTCAATGTCTGCCCATCTATTTCTATGTCCAATTCCACAGCAATTCCATGTGCATATTTTCATCCTGAACAGAGAATAAAATATGTGGTCATGGTTGCTAGTTTCCAATTTTCTTCATTTCGTTCTTTTTGTTTGGCATCCAATTGGTGGTCAGTCCATGTTTGCTTTTGATTTTTTGGGACATCTTTGTTTGTTCTATGATTCATAGATACAAGTCTTTGCCATCCTTTAACCCAACAGCAGCCCAGACCCAAGGAGCCCGAGGGCTAAAAGAAAAGCATCGAACATGAGAAAGGACAATGTCGAGAAAAATTGGCACTTATTTCTTCTAGCAGAGTTTTTCCTGATTTCCGTATAGGTGCTCTTGTTTACATGAGATTACTGCCACATTTCCCGTTCGTTTATTTTCACAAGTTCAGAATTTATCTTCAAATTTTCAATTTTGTTCAAAATGGGTTCAAAGATTCTAGAGTCAGAGAGCGCTTCAAGCAATTCATTTTCATCCATCAGAAAAGACCAACAGAAGCAACAAATTATCACAAGTTCACAATAAGTGTCATTAATTGGAAATTTTGAGTTCATGATCAATGGGGTGCAACACAAGTGTTTGTCAAGAAACCAATTGCTTCTATTATATAAAAACAACACCACCCTAAAAAAACCAGAATAAAGAAGGAACACAGAGCAGTCCATTGGTCCGACATGAGCAGAGTCGACGAGCTTTCAATTGGGTTCAAAGGATCTTGATTTGGTCTTCTTTTGTTCGGTTGGCTTTGGTGGTGTCTTTGTTTAAGGGATCGCAGAGACCTAACGACATCAGTAGTTCCCCTCGAATGGGCATGGAGCAGCAATCCATACCACCTAGAAAGAGCGCACCACACACAAGGATCACAGGAACACCAACAGCACAAACCATCGAAAAAACCACACAACAAATCAGAGCAAGTGTTCAATAAGCAGCGATAAGAAGTCTTGCAATCAGAGAGGCAATACACAATATCAAGGGTCTAAGTTGGTCTCTGTTTCTTGAGGATCCGATCACATTCAAGTGTACAAATAGAAATATTCTCAACTCTAGGATCCTGTAATTCAATTTCACTATAACGGAGGTGAAGAAATTCAACAAACAAGAATTCAAATATAATTTCTAAGCTCATCCAGTATTCCCATTTACTGTAGTCAGATTGAGAGGCATAGGGGCTCAAGATCAAGTTAAAATTCTTTGAATCTGCATTTTCTGGAAGGTATAAACATTTAAACGGTAATCATCATCTCTGTATTCCCCAACACATTGGAGGACAATACAAGAGAAAATTGTGGTTTTAATGTGTTGTATCTTAATAATGTGGGAACAAGAAGTGATAGTGTCGGAAGGCAAAAGTTCAGATTCAGTGCAGGGGGCTTCACTTTCCCAGTTCACATGAACTTGGTCTTTAGTTTCTTTCGACCAGTTGGTTCTATTAAGCTCAGAAAGGATCATAAAGATGAAAAGAACACAAGTCAGAGCACAAACTGGAAGAGTATATCCAATCTTTGTCATGATAGAGTGCACAGAATTCAGATTTATAAACCTCAAATCACATTTGACACTTAAATTCAGGCTATCAAAGGTTAAGACACAAGTTACCAGGATCATGAGTCGATACTTTTGTGAACTGATTCCTTTTTCTATTCCCTTTTTCCAGGCTTTTGTTCTAATGGTCTTGTCATCCCAAGAAGTTTTAGATTTCCATGCTTTAACCATTTGTTCAGTTGTTACTTCTTGGATTTGTGTTTCTTTTGCTACAAGCTGAATTCTCATCTTTCGGGCTATCTTAATGTTCCTAAGATTGATGCTAGTTCCCTTTTCAATGTTCCTTTGTTCAAGATATAGTTGAATGGGTTCAAATGGGTTCGACTTGGGTATAGGGCGCCCAAGATTAAGTTTGTTCAGATTGCACAGGGTCCGTGACAATAGGTTCAAGCTCCTAACATCCACCTGTTGAAGAGAAAGCAGCAGCAGACAGAAGAGAGAGAAAACAAGAGACAACAACAAACAACAAGAACAATGCACGGGCGAAACCAAGGATTCATAGATTTCATCATGGTTTTGATCCTTTGTGATTTCTTTGTTCCTCTTCTCATTTGAGCATGGGACATTTTTAATCCACCAATTTCTTTTTTCATTGAGATTGGTCAAAACAAATAGACAACAGTTGGATCTCTAGAGCACTGACTAACAACCGAAACACATAAGCAAAGGGATTGAGTAGGCAGTGACCTAGAGTACAGTTTTCAGAATGGCCACAGTCTTCACAGGGGTCGAATAACGGGCTGTTAACGTATCGATATACCATGAGTTCAACAGTAGAGAGAGGGGTTTGTCGACCATACCTTTGTTCGGATCTCAGGGTGAAGGGCGAGAGAGGTGGGACACCAGTACCTTGCGTATCATTTACTCATTTTAGTTCATTCTTCCTGGATCTAGTATGAGATGGAGGGCAACGACTGCCATCAGCACCAAAGTAGACAGCCGCACCAAACGAAGACGCCAGAGGGGAAACCACCAGGGCAAAAGAGAAAGCAGCCAGGGACGAGCCCGGACCCCTCCTCCGCCACCCCAGCCGCCACCAACAGACATCCTTCCACAGGCAACCGCTCGGTTTTGGCACACGATCCTCGGATCTCTCTTGTTTGTCGCTCCAAAGCTCTCTATTTTTACTTGGATGTAGAAACGGGGTTCGCAATTTGGTTTTTGGGGTGAGCTTGGAAGCTCTCGATTCCACCTTTCTAATATTTGTTTTTGAGGGGAACGCACTTCCACTTGGGATCCTAATTGGGTGCCATCGATCTACCTTCGAACTGGTTGGGTTCGCGGATGCTGGCCGACGGCGGCAGTGGTAGAAGAAGGGGCTAGTGTTTGCTGGCTTCTTTCTCACTTTCTTTTTCTCTTTCACTTTCTCTCTCATCGTCCTATCTATTTACAAATACTCCAAAGCCACTGATTGGCAGCTCACGTATGCCATGAGAAAGGAGAGAAAATAAGCTGAAAAAGGAAAATAAATCACCCAATTCAGCCCCTATAAGTACTCTCAGGAAAATAAAAAAGGAAATGAGAGGTATTGTATACAAGGAAAAACAAGGAAAGTAGGGATTTGTCTGACTACTGTTTTTTCTCCCTATAAAAAAGGTTGTTGTTTGCTTTTAAGGCTGAGGCAGAAAAGAAGACACATACGGCTGCAATCAAAAAGCCAGAAAAAAAAAGAACTCACGCAGAGAAAAAAAAACACAAGCAGAGCAAGAAAAGAAGAAGAGGGGTTCCTTCGACTCTCGAGACCCTGCCCTTGCAAAGTTGCGGCTTTCGCTTGTGGCCTGGGTTTCGGAGTCATGGAATTGGCCTAAACAAGGTCGAACTGCTGCTCAAATCAACTCTCAAAACCCCGCCCTTGCAAAGTCGCGGCTTTCGCTTGTGGCCTGGGTTTCGGAGTTAGCCAAAGCCCTCAAACGAAGACGAAGCTCTGCAGAAATCGATTCTCGAAACCCCGTCCTTGCAAAATCACTGGCTTTCGCTTGTGGCCTGGGTTTCGGAATCATCAAATTGCCCTAAAAGAGGGCGAAACGCTACTCAAATTTTTCTAAACATGCCAACAAAGTTCACACACAGATCGCCAGCAAACTTCAAGCAATAAAAAATTTTAAAAAAAATCACTGCAGCCATGAAGTTGGGATGAAAAAAAAAAGAAAGCAAACAAATTTTCTGTCTCAGTTCCATTTCACACAAAACATGTTCTAGAGCAGGAATTTTTCTGAAAGAAGAACTTTCCTGAAAGTTATGCCTAAAACACCTAAACAGGGCAAAACCCTTGCAGGAATTTCCTCAGACAAAAAAAAAACCTCAAGAGGGAAAAAGAGGTTGCTGGAAATGATGTGAATCAACGCATGGCAACACAAAGTTAAAAACCCCAATAGCGACAATCAAACTGAAATGCAGCTCTGTTGGCAAAGGAGAGGGAGAGTTGAATATACCTAAGTCACTGCCCAAAAGGGCTTCCTTCAACTCCTCTTTAAGTTTTCTGGGACTTCTTTCTCCTGCCTCCTGGCTGGTGTTTGCCCCAGCTAAAAAAGCTCCGAAATTGCAAATTGCAGAAACAAAAAAATCAGCCCTCGGTAAATTAAGGCAAAATAAAAGTTCCCTAAACTTAGGCTAAAATTCACGTACCTAACTGGAGAGATCTTTGAACGAGAACCTTCCAACTACTGGTGAATTTTCTTAGGCCTTGATTGCTGATTTGTCTCCTTTCAAATACCCAATTTCGACCCCAAATCGAAAAGTCCCCAAATCGCACAAATTAGAAACCCTAAAATCGAGATGCGAAAACGAAATTAGTCAGAGAGCGCTCGATTGAGAGGGATTCGACAGAGAATCTAAAATCTAGGCCAAGAATTACTTAAAAGTCGGATTGAACACCGAATTTTGGGGCAGATATTTGAAAAGAAAAGACCCTAAAACATACCTAATTGGGAGCGCCTGGGGTCAGAAAAATTCGATTCGTGCTCCGTTGTCGCACTGGACTCGCGCTGTCCTCCTCCGTTTGGAATGCCCAAAGCTGAAGCTCCGAGCGAGGTGTCCAGGTGCCGTCACCTTCGAAGGACGAGGGCCGAGCTTGTCCGGTGATTCTCTGGAGACTGTCGATGGGAGAGAGAAGGACTTTGTTTGAGAAAAAAAATGAAACAAGCCCTTTTGGAAAAACAGGGGCTGAATTCTAATAAAAGAAAAATGAGCTCAAGTGAAACGTGGGCTGTGTAAAAAAAATGTAAAACAATGGGCTGGATTTTAAAAGGAGAAAACAATGGGCTGGATTGTAAAAACAATGGGCTGGACTTTATAAAAGAACATGGGGAGCACTGAACACATATATATTGATGCGGGTCAAGGTGGCCTTCTGTGGGTCAAACAACGATCTTGATCCTGGTGACGACTCGAGGACGAGTCGATTTCAAATGGAGGAGAATGATGTCATCCTCAAGCGGAAGAAGAAGGTTCCACCTTGGGAGTCGTTGAAGAAACGGCGTTAATTATTTTATTATTTATATTTCTTGTTTTTAATATATTTTATTTTTAGTAACTCCTATGTTAGTTGGAGTCTAATTATAGAATTGCTTGTTTTTAGTATTTCTTAGTTAGGTTAAATACGATGGTTAGGAGAGTCTATCCTTTAGGCTTTCTTAATTATCATATTTTATTATTTTCTATATTAGGATTTTAGATTAAATTCAATTAGTTAGGATATAGTTTGGCTTAGCTCTAAGGAAGCCAACCAAACCCTAGTTCTTAGACTATTTATATGCTTTCATTAATTTAATAAAAATTAGATTGAAATAGAATTGAAGAAACCCTTTGGCTAAAGGGATCTTCGATTATCAATCCCAAAAACTTTGCATTCAAAACTTCATATTGTTCTTCATCCTTTTAATCATCCAAACAAGTGCCTTTCGAAACCCTAAACCCAAACACAACCCAAAACACAATACACAAAATCTGCAGGAAACCCGTCGCAGAATGACCCTAGTGCAGCCGTCGCTAAATTCCAGGAACCGTCGCCCCATCACTTGCAGCGGCCGCTGCATAGTTGCTGCCTCCCCGCCGCAACCGTCGCTGCAACCTTGGCTCCGTCGCTGTTGTGTCTTCTCCTCTTCCTTGGCCTTGTGTTGTTCATTGTTGTTCCTTTGCTTCCGCTATCTTCACACGTTAAATACGTTCACTACACTTGTTCCAACTCAAGATAAATCAAGGAGTATTGCAAGATCGGGCCAACAACAAAGTTATTATTCTTGATTCGAAGCCCACAGGCGAAGGATCGAGAATAGCAATGTATCAATACTCACGTATATGTTGAAGGTACAAAGCTACAGCTAGCAAGCTTTGATAGTACTCGACTGAAAGGAGAGGGCTTATCAAACCAACAAGTTGAAGAGTTTTTGCTACAAAAGAAAAGCTAGGAGCAAGTCAAAGAGCACCGCGGCTCGCGCCGTTGCTTCCCCTAAGGCGCACATTGAACTATCCATGTGGTTGAGAGCCCTCACAGCCCAGGCACAACGACGCAATTATTTCAGTTTCTTATTTTACTATGTTCAACTATATGTATTTGATAATGCATATCCTAGATAGGCATTATAGACATTTTTAGGCTAGTTAGGTTGCATTTAGTTAATGAATTAGAGTTAAAGTGCATCTGACGATTATTTTGGGAGAGTTCGGATTTTGCGCGAATTTGTGAGTATTTTTACAGATTAGATTCGAACACTATGGAGATGCATGATATTGGAGACTTGAAGAAAGAAGAGCAAAGAATTGGAGCTGCATTAAGCTTCTGGCAGCGGGATGATGCAGCGGGACATATGCCGCGGCCGCGGCATACATGCAGCGGCCGCCGCAATGAGAGATGCAGCGAGGAGTGGAAGAGACCGCGTGCAGCGGCCGCCGCACCATGCCGCGGCCGCCGCATTGGTCACCGAGCGCCGAGTTTTATTTGAAACCCTAGTTTATTTGTTATTTCATTTTTTTGGTTCGGCTTAGACTTTTAAAAGGCCGAGAGTTAATTAGTTTAGAAGTACTTTTCATTTTTCATTCTACGTTCATCAGACAATTTAGAGATTTGAGCGATGTCTTCCATGAGGAACTAAACACGTCTGTTCTGCCTACAATTTGAAGCTTTATTTGGATTGATTGTGAGTTTCTAATTCTCGTTCCTTGTTTCCTATATTTGAATGCTTCAACTTCTTTGTGCTTGATTGATTATTGTTTTTTTCTATCTAGCCCGCGCAACTAGTTAGGTCAACTCAATTGCTAGGGTTTTGTAGATTCCTGATTGCGAACCTTAACCCAAGTAGCAAACTTATCCCTTTAGGGCTGATTGAACTAATTGGATAGGTAGGAAGTTGAATGTGTTGTTAAATCCCTCTTTAGGGACAACAAATACCTTGGCTAATCTCTGAACTTAAAGCTATCAATTGGGTTAAATCCTTCTTTAGGGACTGTTCGATTGATAAGGGTTGCTAGGATTGATTGGACTAGTAACTATATTAGGTCGGGACAAGGGCATTCATAGGAAACTTAATAGGACGAGAAGAAGTTACAAGGATCGCTTCAACCAAATAAAGTGGAAAATTGTAGGTAGAACTGCTTCTATCATTTGTTTGAATCTTAACCATTTACTCTTGCTTTCGTCAATTCGCACACTCCTAAAACCCCCCATTGGTTACTTAATCGACACTTAAATCACATTTGAATAACAAATCTCCCTGTGGATCGACCTCTTACTTATTGCTATACTAGTGATAGGTTTGAGTTTTCTTTGACGGATTAACGACAGGTTTCCCCTCCGTCAAATTTGGCGCCGTTGCCGGGGAAGTTTATTGATTCTTGCGTGTTTTGGTGTTGATTTTTGGTGTGGACGATCTTATATGGTCCATACCCGTGCTACTAATCCATCTTTGCTATTGTTTGATTCAGAGATTGAAAAGTCCCTTTCTGCCTTACGGCGAGAAACTCGTGATCGCTTTCACGAATCTTCTTCTAATCAGGGAGAAAGCACTGTAGAGATGGCTTACAACGCAAATCTTACTCTGAGGGAGCTTACTGCTCCTGACTTGGCACAACAACCCCTGGCAATCCAATTCCCTACACTTGGGGAAGGAGTGAATTTTGAGCTGAAATCTGGGGTAATTCATCTATTACCCAAGTTCCATGGGTTGAGTGGGGAAGATCCCCACAAGCATTTATCAGAATTTCATACTGTGGTGGTTGGAATGAAACCTGAGAATGTCACTGAAGAACAAATCAAGCTGAGGGCCTTTCCTTTCTCTCTAAAGGATGACGCAAATGAGTGGTTCTTCTATCTACCACCTGGGAGTATATCTACTTGGGCTGAAATGAAGAGAACCTTTCTGGAGAGGTACTTTCCTGCAACTAAGCGTAACGCCTTGAAAAGGGCGATTAACAGCACTGAGCAGCAGGCAACGGAGTCTATTTATGAGTATTTTGAACGCTTTAAGAAACTCTGCGCTAGCTGCCCATGTCATGGCTTCCCTCAGAAAGATCTGGTTCTATTCTTATTTAATGGGCTTACTGATGAGGAGCGCAGAACGGTGAATTCTTATTGTGGGGGAAACATGCTGAATAAGACACCAGCGGCAGCATGGGAGGTGTTCAAGGAGCTCTCTGAGGGCTCTAGGCAGTTCAACAAGAGCACTCGTGCTAGAGGTGTACTTGCCATTGATGCCCCAGTGGCTGCATTACAGACTGATATGGCAGAGATCAAAGAGATGATCAAGAAGCTCGTAGTTGACAGAGCACCTCAGGAGTTGAAAGCGTGTGAATCATACAGCGATCCATTCCATCCTATGGATATGTGCTCAACCTTGCAAGAACCTAATGTTGAGTTGAATGCAATTGGGAATTTTGCTCCACAAAGGCCTAGGCAAGGCAACTTTGGTAATCCTGGTTACTTCAACAATAATAACTACAATGGAGGCTATCAGCAGGGCTCTGGTTATGGGAACTACCAAGAACCTTTCAATCGGCAAGGAGGACCTCAGGTAAGGCCAAAACAACATTTTGACCTTCGTCATGGAGGACAGCCTCAAGCAAGTACATCTGATGGAAATCCACTACAAGCCCTCACACAATTCGTAATGAACCAGGCTGAACGCACAAAGAATTTAGAGATGTGCACTAAGAACCTCGCACAGGCAGTCTTGGACCAAGGTGAACGATGTAAGAACTTGGAGAATCAGATGAGTCAAATCATTCAATTGCTAAGTGCAAAAGAGGCAAATGACTCAGGAAAGCTCCCATCGCAAACGATTGCGAATCCTAGGGAGAATGTCAGTGCAATAACGCTTAGGAGTGGCAAGGAACTGATTGCCACACCACCAAAGGGCGACGAGGAAATCATGGACGAAGAGATAGAAGTTATAGGCGAGGAGGATGGCAGCTGCATAGAGCGGCGGCCGCCGCAACCATGCAGCGGCCGCGGCAAACCAGGGGAGCAGCGGCCGCAGCACAATGCTGCACCCGCGGCCGCGGCCCCAACCGGAACCCCGCCGCCAGGTACACCCCTTGTCCCTCCTTCTTCTTTACCTTCTTCTTCTTCTCCTCCTCCTTCTCCTCCTTCTTCTTCATTACCTTTGGAGACTCCAAAGCCTATCCCACCTTTTCCCGAAGCTCTGAAGGATACACGAAGGTATGAGAACGATAAGGAGATCTTTGAGACATTCAGCAAGTGCGAGGTAAACATTCCTTTACTCAACTTGATTAAGTGCATTCCTAGATATGCTAAATTCTTGAAGGAATTGTGCACCATAAAGAAGAAGCAAAGATTGAAAAAGAAGGAAAAGGTGAGCTTAAATGAAAATGTCTCTGCTGTGGTGCGAAGGAAATTGCCTGAAAAGTGTGGAGACCCAGGTATGTTTACGGTTCCATGTGCAATTGGGAATACTAGATTCAAACAAGCCATGTTAGATCTAGGAGCCTCAATTAATGTTATGTCCTATAACTTGTACATATCTTTGGGTTTGGGTGCTCTGACTGAGACTGGGGTTATAGTGCAACTTGTTGATCGATCACAGATCAAGCCAAGAGGCGTTGTTGAAGATGTTTTGGTTATGGTTGATGATTTATTTTTCCCCGTTGATTTCTTTGTTTTAGATATGGAGCAGGGAGCCCCAGAAACACCCATCATACTAGGAAGACCATTCCTAAAAACTGCAAAAACGAAAATTGATTGTTGTGAGGGTTTATTGACTATGGAGTTTGATGGAAGAAAGATAGAGTTCTCTCTCTTTAATCATGCTAAGCTTTCTCTTGAAAGTTCTTTAGATATGCCTATTGCTAATAATATTGATCGCAACAATAATTTTCGTGATTTGTTAGAGACACCTAAGGAAAATAGTTTCTTGAAATTTGAGCCCCTTAACATTTTGCAATCCCTAGGAAAAGAAGAACTCAGAATAGGTGTTGATGGTTATGTTGATCCGTTTAAGCCCGCACTTTCACCTTATGAGAAACTAATTTCAAATGGTGTGGAAGCTTTTGTGATTTCAGGACAACCCCCAGGACTAGCTCAAGGAGAGAAGCTAAAAGTAATGGATGAATGCTTGGACAGAAAGCTTCCAAGGGTGCCCGCACTTGTCAATGAGATGACAAGTCTAGGTGACCTTGGTGGAGGAACCTAGGCCAATCAAGGGTCATTACGTCGAGCCAACGACTTTAAACAAAGGCGCTTCTCAGGAGGCAACCCGAGGTAAGTTTTCTTCTTCTTTTCCATTAAATCATCCTTAGGTAGTTTTTCTTGTTGCTTTGCTTTTGTTTTGTTTGGAAATGGGACTAACAACTCATGAAAAAGCGGAACTGGATTCGTGCAAATCAGAGAAGGAGAGTGCTTAGCATACATGCAAATCAGCATACATGCAGCGGCCGCAGCTTAATGCCACGGCCGCCGCATACAGCCGCAACAAAATGCCAAATGCAGCGGCCGCAGCACAGGTGCTGCGGCCGCTGCATACCAGTCCCGTGATCCCTTTTTCTGATTTTCTAAAATAAATAAATAAATAAATAAATAAATAAATAAACCCCGAAACCCTTCCTTTCTAACCTTATATGCCTGCACTTTCTTCAACACTTCCCCATCAACCCTAACCTCCCATCACCATTTCTCCCATCTCCAACCTTCATCCTCTCCACAAAACCACCAAAATTTTTCAAATCCAACCCCAACCGGCTGTAATCTCTTCCTCTACACCACCTAGGCTTCAACCCGACCTGACATTTGTAACCGGCGGCCATATCGAGCTTCCGAGCCCGGATCCATCCACCATTGCCAACAAAAGAGGAAGGCGGCGCCGATCTACCAGTGCAGCGGCCGCCGCCTCTGCCCACCGCCCTCTGCCGGTGCCACATACTATTGCAGCGGCCGCCTCATAGTGCAGCGGCCGCCGCATCTTCCCGCCGCCGCCTCTGCCCGCTGCCTTTCCAGTGCAGCGGCCGCCCCATAGTGCAGCGGCCGCCGCTTGCATCCCGCCGCCACTGCAGGTTTGCTACGAAGTTTTGTTTTGGGATACTTGTGTTCGGGTGATTATTTTGTGCATTATTGTCGGTGTGTTGTGTGAATTGAGTAACTTGTTTGATTGAGGATTGAGATTGGGTGCTATTATTGTGATTGAGTGTTGATTAAGTATGGTGAGACAATTGAGGAATTTATCTAGGAGTCAGAGGGTCGTTTGGGACGGATTTGAGGCGAAGGAATTCGTGCAAACAAAATTCTTCAATGTTCCGATGTTGCATAGGTTGGGTATGTTAGTTTGTACACAGCAGATGTTAACACATGCGGGCTTGGGGGATTTCATCAATTTGAGTGCACATACATATCCGGAGTTGGTCAGTGAGTTTTTGTCGACATTGGTGGTGTCGGAGGATGAGACCATTAGCTTCCATTTGCTTGATCATGCATACTCCCTCACGTTTGCTGAGTTGAGGGAGATCTTTGGTATTTCTGAGGAGCCCACCGAGGATTGGGCCGAGCATGGGAACGACCAGACGACCCATGATTTTTGGTATGCAGCGACCGGCGAGGCCTTTGATGGACACAGAGGCGAGTACAACTACAAGTTCGTCCACCCATGTCTGCGTTTGGTTCACAAGGTCCTAGCCATGGCTATCATTGGGCAGGGCGAGGTGAACAAGGTCGCCGCTGCTGATTTGGCTTGGTTATGGTGCTTCTCGCCCCAGGCAGATGTCATTCTTGATTGGGTTGATTTATTTTTGGAGAGTTGCATCGAAGAGGACCGGGAGATTTGGTCTGGGAGGCATGATCACTTTGATCGCCCAGCGTTTTATTGATCCATCACAAGGCGGTGCTCGCATGTCTGGCGGGTTTACTTATACAGAGGATCAGCTGAGGCGAGCCTATCTATTGGAGGGCTCACAGGAGACGGGGTTTGTCTGGAAGGCCGGACCTCAAGGGGTCCACAGATTGAGATTACCTAGGGCCCTTCCTTATGGTCCTACTGATGCTGCCTTCTACATTGAAGGTGATGTAGATGATGATGCTCCTGACGACGATGATGAGGAGGAGCAGGAGGATGCAGCTGAGCAGGTTCCCCCCGTAGATCATCCTATGCCTGACTATCATGGGGGTGGTGCTCAGTTTGCTGCAGGGCCTTCTGCTGGGCTTAGTTCCTCTTATGTTGAGTCTACTTGGCGTGAGGACATGTTTGCACAGATGCACCAACTTTCGATCCGCCAGGACTCCTTTTAGTATGAGCTCAGCGACTTGGGTCGCAATGTTCGTGATATGGCCTCGTCTATAGAGGACATAAGGAGGCAGCAGGAGTACTACTATAGCTTGGCGTGGCCCCAGTTTCCACCCTACCAGCCACCGCCGCCTCAGTGAGCAGTTAGTTTTCTTTACCCTCACCTCGTGTTATTTGATTTATTTTTGTTGTCTTTGATATTTCATTGAGGACAATGAAAGATTTAAGTGTGGGGGAAGGAAATTTAGTGTATATAGGTGAGTTTAGTTTATAGAGTGCATTCAGTTAGATCATGTTTAAATTTCTGCACACATTTTTATTTTTGAATCATTTCATATTTACATTTCCTGTTTACTTATGCAAAAAAAAATCATGCATTGCATCCATATGTGTTATTTAAATACCCATCTGGCTTAGTTTGTCCTCTAATTTAAATTTCAGCATGATCATATAAATCCCATGGAGTTCTGGATGTTTTGGCCTTGTCTATATTCTTTATTTTATATGAAGCATGACCTTACAAATATAATTGAGCATGTATGATTGAGCTAAAGTATGATTGAAATCCTATGAACATGACCCTTGTGAGAATGTTAGCCTTATGTGGAATCTTTTATAGTTCTTTTGCTCAATTGTGTGACTTACTCTCCTTGTATTGCTACCTCTTGGCATTGACTTCAGTATCACATAGTTGTTGCTTGCGGAGTATGTTTATATCTTGAGTCTTTTTGTTCTAGTTTGTGCATATTTAGGGCAATAAGGTGGCAATGGTTGATGCACTTAGTAACCGGGTCTATGCATGACACCCATGTGTATGATTTGTGCAAAACAGTGTTGAAAACTACCTACTAGGAAAGGAAGCTTGATCATTGAGTAACCGGGTTCATTCATGACACCCATGTTTGCAACTCGCGTCAAAAGATGTTCAATTGGACTTCATTTTAGAAAGTTGAGGTGTTGATAGACCGGGGCCATTCACGACACCCATGTTTACGAATCGCATAAGGAAAGCACCAAAACAAATAAATAGAAAAAAAAAAGAAAAAAAAAAAGAAGAACAAAAGAAAAAAAAAAGTCTCATTTTGCTTATTCTTTGTCTTTATTGAGTCACGCAAGTAATGACAATTCGATGAAAATTTGGTGATATTGAGGTCAATGTCTATGAGCTTAGTACATTTTGGATTGAGTTGAGAGTTGTATTTTAAAGCCTAAACACTTGAGAGCATGAGTGAAACACATATTCCTAAACACTTGAGAGCATGAGTGAAACACATATTTCTAGTCATTTGAAGCTTTATTTGGATTGATTGTGAGTTTCTAATTCTCGTTCCTTGTTTCCTATATTTTAATGCTTTAACTTCTTTGTGCTTGATTGATTATTGTTTTTTTTCTATCTAGCCCGCGCAACTAGTTAGGTCAATTCAATTGCTAGGGTTTTGTAGATTCCTGATTGCGAACCTTAACCCAAGTAGCAAACTTATCCCTTTAGGGCTGATTGAACTAATTGGATAGGTAGGAAGTTGAATGTGTTGTTAAATCCCTCTTTAGGGACTGCAAATACCTTGGCTAATCTCTGAACTTAAAGCTATCAATTGGGTTAAATCCTTCTTTAGGGACTGTTCTATTGATAAGGGTTGCTAGGATTGATTGGACTAGTAACTATATTAGGTCGGGACAAGGGCATTCATAGGAAACTTAATAGGACGAGAAGAAGTTACAAGGATCGCTTCAACCAAATAAAGTGGAAAATTGTAGGTAGAACTGCTTCTATCATTTGTTTGAATCTTAACCATTTACTCTTGCTTTCGTCAATTCGCACACTCCTAAAACCCCCCATTGGTTACTTAATCGACACTTAAATCACATTTGAATAACAAATCTCCCTGTGGATCGACCTCTTACTTATTGCTATACTAGTGATAGGTTTGAGTTTTCTTTGACGGATCAACGACAGGTTTCCCCTCCGTCAGTATTCCTCTATCCGTAGAGTACATTGAATGTATAGAAATGGTTGGGCCTTCTACCTCCACGCGGCATTGCTCTATCAGGCTTTCGCCCATTGCGGAAAATTCCCCACTGCTGCATTCTACATATTTTGACCAATTCAGGGTGAAACCCCACTTTATAGCAATGTGGGGTGTGAGCGGATTTCGTTGTAAAAAAAGGATTTGCCGATAAAAGAAAACTAAAAACAAAACAAAAACATGCAATAATAATGTAAAGTCTCAAAGCAAAACCAAAATTGTCCAAAACCAAAAACTAAGTCTTTGTTACAAGCTCTAGACTTTAAAGTCGCTAGGGCGACTTCTTCCTTTTGCACTCTCAAGGCGGCATCTGCAGAGTCCATGTGGCTTGGGCCTCAAACAACACTCCTTTCTTGTCACGCATCTGCATTCCGCCCGGATGGATTTTATTTACCATGAAAGGTCCCATCATCTTATCTTTGAATCTAGTAGGGAACCATTGATCTTTTGATTTGGCGACGTAAACCTTGTCTCCTATCTCATATTGGTTCGAATCATCATCGGATACCCTACACAAGTGCACATGCCAAGGCACACTTCTTCCAAATAATGATAAATCTTTTATTGAAATGGAACAGGAGGAATCCGTACCTTGACTTACCTTCTTCTCTGTCTGTGGCTCAGGTCGACATCGATCTTCAGTGTTCGATATCGAGCTCTTTTGTGCTTCTTGAGGTTCAGTCAATTTGGAGGCTTTCTGCTCGACATGATCAGGTCGATTTCGACCTTGAGAGATTGATATCGCGCTCTTTGCTTCTCCTTTCTCAGCATCAATGGTGGTCGGTGTCGTCATATGGGCATGGTCGATATCAACCTTCATGCTCGATTTCGAGGTTCCTTCTCCTCCGTCGACCCCATACTTATGACCTAGCATAGAATCTTGAACTATATTAGTCGATATCGACTTACCTGGGTCGATGTCGATGTTCTCTCTGGCTCCTTCGTTCAAGATTGCCACAACCTCCTCCACTTGGGCTTCTATGGCCCTCTTTTCTAGCTCTTCCGGTGTCATACTCCTTGCCTTGGCTTCTCCACATGCGATGTAGACACCATTGATGGCCTTAATCTTCATTGGCCCTTCATTGTTCCTTACTGTCTTGTTGAATGCATACTCTATCACTTCGTCGCTAATTGTAAATGACAACAATCCTTTCTTCACGCTGATGTTGGCATCGACGGTTGCTAGGAATGGCCTACCTAAAATAATGGGACAAGCAGGGTCCTCCGTTATATCAACAACTAAGAAATCAGCAGGGACAAAGAATTTATCTACTTGTACTGACACATCAGTTACCAATCCTGTTGGAATCACTACCGTATTATTCGCCATGTATAACCTTGCATCCACGGGCTCCAGAGGACCTATCTTTACCTTGTGCCATATGGTTAGTGACATCATGCTAACGCTAGCGCCCAAATCAACTAGAGCATTAAAGCGATATCGACTTAAGCCTATAGCGATAGAAAACTTACCTGGGTCCGCCCGCTTTTGTGGTAGCTCCAATCTATTGCACTCCTCTGCAATCTCAGAAAGTGATCGCTTCTTACCCAATATGTCCTTAAGGAACCTTACATAGGACGGCATCTCATGAAGTGCTTCGGTGAATGGTATTGAGATATTGAGTCCTTGAAGCATCTTCACGAACTGCTAGAACTTCTTTTCCGCCGGGTCCTTAATCATCTTTTTTGTTAGGAATAGCAACACCTTCTTATTCCCCGCGGCTGGAGTTAGATTGACATCGACTGGATGGGGGTCGACATCGACTGGAAGAGTCGATTTCTGTGGTGACTCATCAGTAGGGTCGACATCGACAAGAAGGTCGACATCGACGTCACCTTGGTCGATATCGACAGGGGGGTCGATATCGATGTATGTTCTGGGCCCTTCTCCTCCACTTTTTGCTCGGGCGTTTGTAATTGACGCCCACCTTTAGTTCATCGCCACTATGTGCCCAGTGGTTTTGCCCTTTTGGTTGGGCACAATTGATCCAGGGAATGATCCTGACGCTTTGGGTATTGCTTCCGCCAATTGACCCATTTGGGTCTCCATGTTGCGCTTCCAAACGTCTATCTCCCCAAGCCTAGAATTGATGCCCTGCAACTGAGTATGGACGGAGTTATTGGCTTGTTTGAATTCAGCGTGGTTCCTCCGCAGCTCATCAAGAATGATATGCAGGTCATCCTTCCTTGTCTCCCGCTCAGGGTGCCCTGGTGCTCTATATGGTGGGGGATCCCTTTGTTTATAGAATCTTTGATCTCCCCAATATTGTTGATTGCCCCCTCCATAGGAGCCTCTCGTCCATTTGGCTTCCTTATGTTGTTCCGCCATGGATAATTCCTTAGTATGTGGACAGGCACTAGTGTTGATCCTCTCCTTATTCGGCGCATCAAGGGAGTTGTAGAAGATCTCCTGGATGACATATGGAAGTTGCCCATGCGTCGGGCATGATCTCAGCAAGTCCTTAAAGCGCTCCCACGCCTGTGCCAATGTTTCACCTGGCTTTTGTTTGAAAGTCGTGATCCTTTGCCGCAACATCGCCGTCTTAGAGGGAGGAAATAATTTGTTTAGGAATGCATCCTTTACCTCTGCCCATGTCCTCAGCGAGTATGGAGCCAAACTTTCTAGTCATTGCAATGCCTTTCCTGCCAAAGACCATCGAAAAGAATTTAGTCTCACATACTGTAAATTTACTCCATCAGCAATTGTTTCACATAAATCCATAAACGTGGAGATGTGTTGTAGTGGGCATTCATTAGGTCTTCCTTCAAAAGTATTTCTTTTAATTTTAAACAGGAAGTTAATTTTAATTTCATAATTTGAAGGAGGAATAAGTATAGCGGATTCAGGAACATGAAGCGGCGGATGCATGTATTGCATCGCCGTCTGTGGATACTGATTGAGCCGCTCTTGGTCTTGTCTACGCGCATCCTCCTCCCTATCAGCACGGGCTCGCTCTGCAGCAGCGGCGACCCTTTCAGCAGCGATTGTTGCGTTATAGTCCTCAATATCTTTCCTCAACAGCTCTATGATCTCAGCCTGCGTCTCGTTGTTCGCCATGATTTGAATAGCTCTGTTGCAAAGATGGAAGAAACATTTAGGCTCGTCTATGGTTTCCAGGATAGGTCCGCGATCAGAAAGTCGTATAAACCTGCAAAATAAGCTCTAAAAGATCGTGAGAAAACTTAGGTGTCGATTGATTTCCTCCCCGGCAACGGCGCCAATTTGATGCGTTTAGGGGAGATGCGATTCAAATATTCAAATATATCTCAACTATGCTAACTCCCTATTCAACCAAATAATACAAAAATCCCTCTCGATGCAGTGGTAGGGTAATTTAGGATTGAATCCACGATGAGGTTTGTCGGCGCTTTCGACCTCAGAAGACACTCGATATCGATGTGTCTGGTCGATATCGACCTCAGTTCTGGTCGATTTCCAGTGAATTCCTGCAGAAGACAAAAGCAAACCAAATCGACGTCGAGTGGAAACTCGATATCGACGTTAGTGCTCAATATCGACGTTAGTGCTCGATATCAAAACTTAAAACTTTATATCAAATTAAATTAATTAAAATCTTCCAAGGTCGAGGATTCATGTCACAACGATAACCATGCAAGTATGATGCTAAAGTTATGAAATTTAATGTCTTTTCGTCAAATAACTTTCGTTACCAACACTTGGTTATTAGAGGCTCTCGCATAATTCCTAAGAGTTACTATCCAATTCATGAGCAATCCAAGTTCACAATATGATTGGCTTTCGCTTCCATAATGCAAATAATGAATCTCCCTAAGTTTCGCAAAGGATCATGCATAGGATAGAAGACGGAATCGCATAAAGATTATACCTTTGATGCACTTACCCTACATTGCTATCGTCGGGCTCACCCCGACCCTAGAAGTGGGTTGACTACTCGCTTCTCATCGTTGCACTCATCATCATCATTGAAAAGAAAACTACTTTAATTAACTTCGAAAGAAAGATTACACCGAACCAAGCCACTCCGCTCTCGCTTACACAACTCACTCGGCTCTCCTCTCTCTCTCTCTACATATTCTCTGCGTTCTTGTACGTAAAACTGATTGAAAACTTAATGCCTAACTCAGCCCTAACGGCCTCTAGATATAGATCTCAAATCTTGCTAGCCAAGGATTCGAAACTTTATCTTTATTCTCTAAGATAAAACTTAAATAAGTAAAAACTAAAAATTCCATGGTAAAATTTCTCAAAGGATAACTCTGGCATTGAAGATAGGAAATCTCGACTTTATGATAGACGTGAAAGCTTCAGATAGAATTCTATCAAAATCTGAGTCGGACTTCTCTGCTAGACAACATCGATATCGACCTTGGTCATCGATATCGACCTCTCTTTTATCTTATCTCGAGCTCTCCTTCTTCTCCTCGGATTAGCACTCGACTTCTATCAATAAGCTCGATCTAGGCCACTCGATATCGACCTCAGACATCGATATCGACCTTGTTTGTGTCGACATGCTCTGTTCTTCTCTTGCCCGATTCCTGCCTCTCTGTTGCACTCGATGTCGACGTTCTTTAGTTGATTTCGACCTCTTCAGAAGACTTCGAGTTCTTTTTTTGCTCTTCCAAATCTGTCCATTTTCGTCCTGTTTTTTGCGAAATCACATAGAAACTCATGTAGACCCATATATTTGACAATAATGCATAAACTACAATAATCTTATGTTTTCCCACTAATATGCATGCAAATGAATGATAAAATGGACTTAAATGTGCATAGAAAATATGGCTATTTGCGCGCACATCAAAAACCTAATCAACTTACACTGGAATGCCATTTTATTCTTTTCCCGTCAAAGTCCTAGACTAATTTGAAGCCAAATTCAGTTAATAAGAAGCAGTAGTATGTATAGCAACATGTAGTAGAAAGGCTCTATAGACTTGTTATCAGATCAACCTTATATACAAGGAAGTAACAAAGTAATATTGAGAAAAGCTTGTTTTAATGACTATTTTGTGGGAACATAAAACATCATACTAAATGCAATGGGTAGTGCATACAGCTACAAGGGGAATCAATGTACGTGCAAACAAAGAGGTTTTGGAAAGAGAGAATCTGAACAGAATGTTGACCAGACATGTTCACCTACTGGACATTTATAAATTCTTTCGAGTCTATCTTCTGTCGAGATAAGGGGTCGATATCGACACCAGAGGTCGATATCGAGGTCTGTGTTTCTGCTCGACTTGTCCAGCTCCACTCGATTGTCTATGTTAAGGTCGATTTGAGGGTTGATATCGACACCAGAGGTCGATATCTATGTTGAAGGTCGATATCTAACTCTGCTCAACTTCACTTGGCTTCTCCGTTTTGACTTCGATTTCGCTCGAATTCCTGCAGGGTTAGCTCAAAACTTGTGCAGACCCTATTTCTTGCACTTTAGACCATTCTTACACAAGTTTATACTCTATTGAACCTTTTCTTTGGAAAACGAATGAAATATGAAGTCAAAAGATGCAATAAAAGGAGATATAAATATGTACATCACATGCCTTATATGCTACGTAATCCTCAGTACCTGTTATGATGATGATCCTTAATGTAAATTCGTGGTTGCATGACATCCTATATCCATGCTGGTCACATTGCTTAGGTCTCGTGTTCTATCATGGTTAGATGTCGTTATAGCATGTCTACTTGACCTCTCGTATTGATCTTGCTGATGATTGATTGAGAGCATAAACCACATGATATGAGTCTATATGATTGTTTCTCCTCCTGAATTAGGTCCATGATAGTGTGATCATCTCTTTCTTGAATGAATATCTCGTAAGATGTCCTCCTGAGCATATTAGCTTATGATGCCTCGATGCTTATGATTCATCTTGTGACAAGAATCTATACCATGCCCATCTATTTTGTATTCCTCAGATTAACCATTGTTGATTATTCTATAATTTGTATTGTTATTTGTTAATTGTGGTAAATTGAGGATATGTTAGTGTGAATGAGTCTTGATAAACACATGTTTCCTCCCGGTATACATTGAATTGGACTCATGTCCCCGTATGCTAGTCATGTTGCCCCATTACTTAGACTTGCTTTATACATCGTTATATTCCTCTCATGTTACTATATCGTTGGAATAGTATTGGTTGAATTCTTGCATATTGTCATGTTAATCCACTAAATACATGTATCTATCATATGTCATGCTGAGCCATTAGTATTATGCAGGACCCTTGGTTGTGACTTGTGCGAATTTATACCTTGCCTACATTATTGCCGATTCTCTCTTGAACTAGGTCCTTCATAGTGTGGTTCTCCCTCTTTCTATCCTCGTAGATGTTTTACTTATCCGATTAGATTGATGTTGAATTCGGTGATCGACTTGCTTTCCATGACAATTAGTCCTAGCACGCGTACATGTTATCGTTCGGTAGTGTTCTTCTAATACTCTATGATATCCTCTCGTGCTTCCATAAACGTATGACTCGACACCTCGCATGATCACACACCACTCTATATCCTGATTTTGCATATGCATGATGCATGAATATCGGAATAAATCTAGTTGAATTACTTTAATTGTACTCATGTTCGATGTGTGCTATTAGTATCATATAGAGCTTATGACTTCCAATATGACCTGCTGAATGATTACATGTCGTGCGTGTTCTATAATGTGATAGTTATTGTACCATTTTATGTGCCCCATGATGATTTATTCCTAGCATGATTATAATCTATCGCGCATGATGTTATCTTATTTACCCTGTGGTGATCCTTTGCTCTCATATACATCATGTACCACTAGTATTATGAAGGATCTATGCTTTCTAAATGTGTTCCATTGTATGATTACATGCCGTTTTAACCTATTATGCGATCATTGTTGTCAGATGTGATAGTTATTATTATGCTGCTCTTATATGTTCTCGTATGACGCTTAGCCTGATCGTTATGTTATATCTCGCCATGCTATAATTGACCTCCCCTGTTGTTGCATGTACCATGCTTGTACATTCGTTCATATACGTGATACCTGTCATCCTCCTTAAATCCCGCATGACTTCGAATCTTGCATGATCATTACTGATTCCGCATATCTTGCTTGAAGTAGCTAGGCATATCTGCTTCCATGGAATACTAGAATGTTAGCTTGTTTCACATACATCAGCGTAGGACTTGCTTGTGTCTTTGATATGAATACGAATGTTGCCCCCAAGATAGGTACATGTTAGTGTGGATTAGTGTGATTGATATGCTCCATGATGAATACGTGTTACTTGTCGCGATTATAACCTAATAGGCCTCCATAAGGGCATCGTTGCTATTCTCGAATCAGAGTTTCGTCTCTGGTTGTCGTCTTTAGTTGTGGTCCGTGTTTGTCCCCGAAAGGAATTTGGGTTGTCTTCTCTTGTCACTTCCCTATCTCCCCCTAACTTGGACTGTTGCGCGATACATTGGGTAAGCGACCGCATAGAAGAGGGGACTGGAAGTTAGATAACATTAGAGCAGCGCAGCGGAAGCGTGGGCCCATAACCCACGGGCCTCAGGATCGACGATGCCGACGGAACAAGCTTGTTCGAGGATTGCGGTTATTGAGCGCGATAGGGCTTGCAAGCGAGAGTGTCCTCCGTTCGAATTGTTTATCCCTTTGGAATATGTTGATGATGATATTGCACTGACTTGATGTTGAAAAATTTCGTGTTGATGTGATGACTTGGTAATGATTATTGCCTGATTCTCCGATGTCTATGATGATATGTATAATTCGATGCATGACAGCCCTAATGTGCCATGATGACTTGATGTGATGTTATTCTGAGTTGCTAAGCATGATCTAAATTCCTTTCCCTATAAAAGTATGAACTACAAATGCTGAGGACCTGAACTATGTAATAATGTCCATGATTGCTTCTTCTTTGAACTTGTGGGTGAGATTTTCTTGAGAATGGTCGGAGAGCGGTGAAGGGATTTGAGCGGTTAGAATGATCGAGGGTAGTATGAGGTAAGTCGCAGGAGAGGGGTTTGGCTTAAGTAAGATAGGGTGAGTTTTGAGAACTATAAGAGGCGATGCTTAGTGGTTCCCAATGAGCTTCTAGATGAATCTTGGGTGGGGATGTGATTAGCGATAGGTCGGCTAAGCGTTGATTTAGGAATTTTTTTTAGAGGGAATGCGGTTAGTAGGGTATAATGTTTGTGATATCTTGGGAAGTGTGAGAAGTGTAATAATGACCTTGTGGATATCGAGATCATAGTATGCACGGGTGCTCGGGTGTGAAAACAGAGATAGGGGTTGGAGTCTTAGAGGTGGATTGTTAGTGAGAGTGCTTGGCGGGTGATGTGCGCGCAAATTGCCATATTTTGTATGCACATAAAAGTCCATTTTATCGTCTTTTGCATGCATATTAATGGGAAAACATGGGATTAGTGTAGTTTATGCTTAAATGTCAAATATATAGGTCTGCACGAGTTTCTATGTGATTTCGCAGAGAACAGGATAAAAATGGACAGATTTGGAAGAGCGAAAAAAAGAACTCGAAGTCTTTTGAAGAGGTCGAAATCGACTGGGGACCTCGACATCGAGTACATCAGAGACATAGGAATCGAGCAGGAAATGAAACAGAGCATGTCGACACAGAGAGGTCGATATCGACGTCCGGAGGTCGATATCGATATTGCCAGATCGAGCTAATTGATAGAAGTCGAGTGCCAGTTCGAGTAGGAGAAGGAGATCTCGAGACAGAGTTTCACAGGGGTCGATATCGATGTTCAAGGTCGATATCGACCATGCCAGCAGAAGAATCCGACTCAGATTTTGATAGAATTCTATCCGAAGCTTGCACGTCTATCCTAAAGTCGAGATTTCTTATCTTCAACACCAGATCTATCATGTGAAGGTTGATTTACCATAAGAGTTTTAGTTTTTACTTTTTATTTAAGTTTTATCTTAGAGAATAAAGATAAAGTTTCGAGTCTTTATCGACATCTATAAATAGAGGCCAGTAGGGCTGAGTTTAGGCATTCAATTTCAGTTATTCAAACACATATACACGCAGAGAATTAGTAGAGAGAGAGGGAGAGAGCCGAGTGGAGTTTGTGAAGCGAGAGCGGAGTAGCTTGTTCAGTTGTACTTTCTCTTTTGCAAAGCTTAATTCAACGTAGTTTTTTTTTCAATAATGAGGATGATTTGCATGATGAGGAGCGAGTAGTCAACCCACTTCTAGGGTCGGGGTGAGCCCGACGATAACGATGTAGGGTAAGTGCATCAAAGGTATGACTTTTATGCGATTCCGTCTTCTATCCAATGCATGATCCTTTGCTAAAGTTAGGGAGATTCATTATTTGCATTATTGAAGCGAAAGCCACTCATATTTTGAACTTGAATTGCTCATGAATTGGATAGTAACTCTTAGGAACTATGTGAGAGCCTCTAATCACCTAACTGTTGATAACGAAGGTTATTTGACAGAAAGACATTAAATTTCATAACTTTAGCATAAAAGTTGCATTGTTATCTTTGTGGCATGAAACCCCGACTTTGGAAGCTTTTTAATTAATTGAATTCAATATAAAAGTTTTAAGTTTTTGTTTCTGATCATCCTCCTTTCCCATTCTATTTTCTTCGGACTCTTTTCCAACAAATTGGTTACGAAAACAGTTTCTGTGACAAACATCGAAATCGACTGTAAAGGTCGATATCGAGGTCTAACATCGATATCGAGGTCTCTGCTCGACGTCGACTTTGCTGCTTTTGTCTTTTGCAGGAACTGCGCTAGGAAATCGACCAGAACTGAGGTCTATATCGACCAGATTACTCGATGTCGAGTGTCTTCTGAGGTCGAAAGCTTTGATCATGAGTACAACAAGGGAAGCGCTGACATACCTCCTCGTGGATTCGATCCTGAATTACCCTACTACTACAAGGGAGGGGATTCTTGTATTATTTGTTTGGGACAGGGAGTTAGCCTAGTTGTGCATTGTTTAGTTGAATTATTTGAATCCCTACTATCACCCCCGTAGCGAACTAATTGGCGCCGTTGCCGGGGAGGCAATCAATCGCTACCTAAGTTTAATCACGATTTTTTTTGAGCTTATTTTGAAGGTTTATGCGACGTTCTGATCGCGGACCTATCCTGGAACCAATCAACGAGCCTGAACGTTTCTACCATCTTTGCAACAAAGCAATTCGCATCATGGCTGACAATGAGACGCAGGCTGAGACCATAGAGTGGTTGAGGAAGGAGATCGAGGACAACAACGCTACAATCGCTGCTGAAAGGGCCGCCGCTACTGCTGAGCGAGCCCATGCTACTAGGAGGAGGATGCGCGCAGACAAGCCCAAGAGCGGCTAAATCAGTATCCACAAACGACGATGCAATACATGTATCCACCGCTTCATGTTCCTGAATCCGCTATTTTAATCCCTCACTCCAACTATGAAATAAAAATTAGCTTCCTATCTGAGATAAAAAGAAATACTTTTGAAGGAAGACCTAATGAATGCCCCCTGCAACACATCTCTACTTTTATGGACTTATGTGAAACAGTTGCTGATGGAGTAAATTTAGAGTATGTGCGATTAAAATCTTTTCGATGGTCTTTGGCAGGGAAGGCATTACAATGGCTTGAGAGTTTGGCTCCACGCTCGCTGAGGACATGGGCGGAAGTGAAGGATGCATTCCTGAATAAGTTCTTTCCACCTTCTAAAACGGCGATGCTACGACAAAGGATCACGGCTTTCAAACAAAAGCCAAGTGAAACCCTAGCACAGGCGTGGGAGCGATTTAAGGACTTGCTGAGATCATGCCCAACGCATGGGCAACTTCCATATATCATCCAGGAGATCTTCTACAACGCCCTTGATGCGCCGAACAAGGAGAGGATAAATTCATATACCTCCTATCGGTACATTGAGCTTACACCAACGGAGGCATGGGAGACCATTGAGAGGCTCGTGAACTTTGACAACACTTATGGGGCTGCTGCGGCCTATGATGCAAGGCCTGCCCTATCAATGCCACTATATGAGCCTCCAAGGGAGATAGATCCTGATGTGTGGCAACAATTCCACAACGATCAGAAACACCGCCTTCAAAAGCAAGTCAGGTTCCTGAGCAACAATCAAACTTGTCAGGAGTGTGGCTCAACAAGGCATAACACCAGTGCCTGTCCACATACTGAGCAAGTATCCATGGCGGAACAGCATGAGGAGGTCAAGTGGACAAAAGGCTCCTATGGAGGGGGCAATCAACAATATTGGGGTGATCAAAGGTTCTATCAACAAAGGGATCCCCCACCATATAGAGCACCAGGGCACCCTGAGCGGGAAACAAAGAAAGATGACCTGCAAATCATTCTTGATGAGATGCGGAGGAACCATGCTGAGTTCAAACAAGCCAACAACTCCGTACATACTCAGCTGCAGGGCATAAATTCTAGGCTTGGGGAGATCGACGTTTGGAAGCGCAACATGGAGACTCAAATGAGTCAATTGGCGGAAGCAATACCCAAAGCGTCAGGATCATTCCCTGGATCCACTGTGCCCAACCAAAAGGGCAAAACCACTGGTCATATTGCGGCAGTAAACCTAAGAAGTGGGCGTCAATTACAAACGCCCGAGCAAATTGCGGAGGAGAAGGAGCCAGAAAAGACGTCGATATCGACCCCCCCTGTCGATATCGACCAAGGTGACGTCGATGTCGACCTTCCAGTCGATGTCGACCCTGATGCACTATCACCACAGAAATTGACTCCTCCAGTCGATGTCGACCCTACTAATGTCGATGTCGACCTCACTGCAGCCGCGGGAAGGAAAAAGGTGTTGCCATTCCCAACTAGAAAGATGATTAAGAACCCATCGGAAAAGAAGTTCCAGCGGTTCGTGAAGATGCTCCAAGGACTTAATGTCTCTATACCATTCACAGAGGCACTTCACGAGATGCCATCTTATGTAAGGTTCCTTAAAGACATCTTAGGTAAGAAGCGATCGCTCTCTGAGATCGCAGAGGAGTGCAACAGGTTGGAGCTACCACAAAAGCGGGCGGACCCAGGTAAGTTTTCTATCGCTATAGGTCTAGGTCAATTCAAATTTAATACTTTAGTTGACTTGGGCGCTAGCGTTAGCATGATGCCACTAACCATTTGGCACAAGGTAAAGATAGGTCCTCTGGAGCCCGTGGATGCAAGACTATACATGGCTAACAATACGGTGGTGATTCCAACTGGGATAGTGACGGATGTGCCAGTACAAGTAGGTAAATTCTTTGTCCCTGCTGGATTTCCTAGTTGTTGATATAACGGAGGACCCTGCTTGTCCAATTATTTTAGGTAGGCCATTCCTAGCAACCGTCGATGCCAACATTAGCGTGAAGAAAGGACTGCTCTCATTCACAATTAGTGACGAGGTAATAGAGTATGCCTTCAACAAGACGATGAAAAATCAAGGGCCAATGGAGATAAAAGCCATCAATGGTGTCTACATTGCATGTGGAGAGGCAAAGGTAAGAAGTATGACACCGGAGGAGCTTGAGAAGAGGGCCATAGAAGCCCAAGTGGAGGAAGTTGTGGCGATCTTGAACGAAGGAGCCCAACAGAACATCGAAATCGACCCAGGTAAGTCAATATCGACTACTAATGTTCAAGATTATGTGCTAGGTCATAAGTATGGGGTCGACGGATGAGAAGAAGAAACATCGAAATTGGGGTCTAAGGTCGATATCGACCATACCCAGCCGAAATCGACCACCATCAGCGTTGAGAAGTGAGGAATGGAGACCTCGATATCGACCATTGAGGGTCGAAATTGACCTGATCATATCGAGCAGAAACTCCCCAAATTGACTCACCCTCCAGGAGTACAATAGGGGTCGATATCGACCTTTGAACATCGACATCGACTTGAGCCACAGACTGAGAAAAAGGTAAGACAAGGTACGAATTCCTCTTGTTCCATTTCAATTAAAGATTTATCATTATTTGGAAGAGGTGTGCCTTGGCATGTGCGCTTATGTAGGGTATCTGATGATGATTCGAGCCAATATGAGATAGGAGACAAGGTCTATGTTGCCAAATCCAAGGACCATTGGTTCCCTACGAGATTCAAGGATAAGAACCTGGGACCATTCACAGTGAATCAAATCAATCCCGGCGGAATGCAGCTGCGTGACAAGAAAGGAGTCATATTTGAGGTCCAAGCCACATGGGCTCTGCAGATGCCTCCTTGAGAAGCGCAAAGGAAGAAGTCGGCCTAGCGACTTAAAAGTCTAGAGCTTGTAACAAAGACTTAGTTTTGGTTTTAGACACTTTTAGTTTGGTCTTAGACACTTTATTGTTTTGCATATTTTGTTTTGGTTTTAACAAGTTGCAGGAAAGAGAAAGGCATACAGAAAAGACGTCGAAATCGATGTCCAAGATCGACATCGACCTTAAGGTCGACATAGATGATCTTGTGGTCGAGGCCGGATCACCCTGAAGCCTGAGCCAGGAATCGATGGGAAACCTCGATATCGATGTTAAGGGTCGATATCGACCATGCCTGTTGTCTTCTTCGACTCCTGAAATTTGTGACGGTTTAGTAAGTTTTCTTCTTAACCCTAGTTCTAATACAGTAAGGACACTGTAAATTTTAAGTATGGGGTGGGGGAAAGGCTTACTTGCATATTCATACTTAGTTTAGATTTGCATATTTATTTTAATGCATATTTAGTTTTATTTTTGAAAAAAGAAAAAAAAATGACCCCCATCAAAAATTTTGTCATGGAAGTATAAAAAAGAGCTCTATGATGCAAAATTAGATTCATTAGAGATATAACATGAAATTGCCTAGTTAAGGGAAGTCCCAATGAAGTGTAAAAGGAGAAAAACATAAAGGAGATGAAAAATTTGAAGTTGCTTTTGACATGTGCATGATAAGATGATGGAGAACTTTTTATGAAAATTCCATACAAGTGCTTATATATACAAGTTCATATCCTAGCCTTACCTATGCATCCTTGCAAAAGTCACAAGCCATATATGAGCCTTATCCTGATCATTATTGCTCCACATATATACATATTGCCCATTTTATACTTTATACCCTATCCGGGGACAAGTTTGAGAATGGATGACATTTTTGGAGTTATATGGAGTTGTGCATTATTTATGCAGTTGTTGGCAGGAATGATAGAATTATGAAATATGGAAAATTTAATGAGCGAGAAAAAATCCGATCACCTCAGGAGATAAAGGTAGGTCGACCCTCTCGTTGAGATGTTAGTTCAGTGAGATGGGACACAAGGTGAGGAGTCCAAAGTACTAAGTATCCGGGGCCATTCATGACACCCATGTTTGTGACTCGCGACAAGGCAGTACTAAGGTTAGAGAGGTAAAAGCATTATATTGAATAAAAGCATTGAGCGATGAGTGAAAGGGGAGACATTATGAAGAAGGAATGTGGAATGTTTTGGAAAGAAAGTATGTTTCCCCGGATTTAACACCACATGGCCAAATATTAGCCCACCTTTAGCCTTTTACCAATCTACTTCTCACATGCTTGCAAAAGTCCTCTTGATTATTAATGCTATGTCGCTAAAATTATTTTTGCATATTACCTTCTTTTATGAATATGAAATTGATTTTATGCACAGGCATGGACTTGGTTGACATAAGTACCTTATCAAGGATGGTAATTGATTGTAGGGACATATGAAAAATGAATCTATGATGTTGAAGGTATTGCTTGGGGACAAGCAAGCTTAAGTATGGGGTGTTTGATGTGCGCACAAATTGCCATATTTTCTATGCACATAAAAGTCCATTTTATCGTCTTTTGCATGCATATTAATGGGAAAACATGGGATTAGTGTAGTTTACGCTTAAATGTCAAATATATAGGTCTGCACGAGTTTCTTTGTGATTTCGCAGAGAACAGGATAAAAATGGACAGATTCGGAAGAGCGGAAAAAAGAACTCGAAGTCTTCTGAAGAGGTCGAAATCGACTAGGGACCTCGACATCGAGCGCATCAGAGACATAACTTGGACTCTTGCGCGATACATTGAGTAAGCGACCGCATAGAAGAGGGGACGGGAAGTTAGATAACGTTAGAGCAGCGCAGCGGAAGCGTGGGCCCATAACCCACGGGCCTCAGGATCGACGATGCCGATGGAACAAGCTTGTTCGAGGATTGCAGTTATTGAGCGCGATAGGGCTTGCAAGCGAGAGTGTCCTCCGTTCGAATTGTTGATCCCTTCGGAATATGTTGATGATGATATTGCACTGACTTGATGTTGAAAAATTTCGTGTTGATGTGATGACTTGGTAATGATTATTGCCTGATTATCCGTTCTCTATGATGATATGTATGATTCGATGCTTGACAGCCCTAATCTGTCATGATGACTTGATGTGATGCTATTCTGAGTTGCTAAGCATGATCTAAATTCCTTTGCCTATAAAAGTATGAACTGCAAATGCTGAGGACCTGAACTATTTATTTGATAAGGTTATGATGAAACTTGCCAGCTTGGTTTGATTAGGTTCATATATGATGTTTTACAATACTTGTTGAGCATGACGGTAAATCGAGACTTTTGATACAATTGCAATGCTTAGTGATGAACTAATGATGCTATTGATTTAAATACTAGTTGATATGATGAAATCCTTCTGTGTAATAATGTCCATGATTGCTTCTTCTTTGAACTTGTCGGTGAGATTTTCTTGAGAATGGTCGGAGAGCGGTGAAGGGATTTGAGCGGTTAGAATGATCGAGGGTAGTATGAGGTAAGTTGCAGGAGAGGGGTTTGGCTTAAGTAAGAGCGGGTGAGTTTTGAGAACTATAAGAGGCGATGCTTAGTGGTTCCCAATGAGCTTCTAGATGAATCTTGGGTGGGGATGTGGTTAGCGATAGGTCGGCTAAGCGTTGATTTAGGAATTTTTTTAGAGGGAATGTGGTTAGTAGGGTATAATGTTTGTGATATCTTGGGAAGTGTGAGAAGTGTAAGAATGACCTTGTGGATATCGAGATCATAGTATGCAGGGGTGCTCGGGTGTGAAAACAGAGATAGGGGTTGGAGTCTTACAGGTGGATTGTTAGTGAGAGTGCTTGGCGGGTGATGTGCGCGCAAATTGCCATATTTTCTATGCACATAAAAGTCCATTTTATCGTCTTTTGCATGCATATTAATGGGAAAACATGGGATTAGTATAGTTTACGCTTAAATGTCAAATATATAGGTCTGCACGAGTTTCTATGTGATTTCATAGAGAACAGAACAAAAATGGACAGATTTGGAAGAGCGGAAAAAAGAACTCGAAGTCTTTTGAAGAGGTCAAAATCGACTGGGGACCTCGACATCGAGTGCATCAGAGACATAGGAATCGAGCAGGAAATAAAACAAAGCATGTCGACACAGAGACGTCGATATCGACGTTTGGAGGTCGATATCGATGTTGCCAGATCGAGCTAATTGATAGAATTCGAGTGCCAGTTCGAGTAGGAGAAGGAGAGCTCGAGATAGAATTTCATAGGGGTCGATATCGATGTTCAAGGTCGATATCGACCATGCCAGCAGAAGAATCTGACTCAGATTTTGATAGAATTCTATCCGAAGCTTGCACGTCTATCCTAAAGTCGAGATTTCTTATCTTCAACACCAGATCTATCATGTGAAGGCTGATTTACGATAAGAGTTTTAGTTTTTACTTTTATTTAAGTTTTATCTTAGAGAATAAAGGTAAAGTTTCGAGTCTTTATCGACATCTATAAATAGAGGCCAGTACGGCTGAGTTTAGGCATTCAATTTCAGTTATTCAAACACATATACACGCAAAGAATTAGTGGAGAGAGAGAGGGAGAGAGCCGAGTGGAGTTTGTGAAGCGAGAGCGGAGTAGCTTGTTCGGTTGTACTTTCTCTTTTGCAAAGCTTAATTCAAAGTAGTTTTTTTCAATAATGAGGATGATGTGCATGATGAGGAGCGAGTAGTCAACCCACTTCTAGGGTCGGGGTGAGCCCGACGATAACGATGTAGGGTAAGTGCATCAAAGGTATGACTTTTATGCGATTCCGTCTTCTATCCAATGCATGATCCTTTGCGAAAGTTAGGGAGATTCATTATTTGCATTATTGAAGCGAAAGCCACTCATATTGTGAACTTGAATTGCTCATGAATTTGATAGTAACTCTTAGGAACTATGCGAGAGCCTCTAATCACCTAACTGTTGATAACGAAGGTTATTTGACAAAAAGACATTAAATTTCATAACTTTAGCATAAAACTTGCATTGTTATCGTTGTGGCATGAAACCCCGACTTTGGAAGCTTTTTAATTAATTGAATTCAATATAAAAGTTTTAAGTTTTTGTTTCTGATCATCCTCCTTTCCCATTCTATTTTCTTCGGACTCTTTTCCAACAAATTGGTTACGAAAACAGTTTCTGTGACAAACATCGAAATCGACTGTAAAGGTCGATATCGAGGTCTAACATCGATATCGAGGTCTCTGCTCGACGTCGACTTTGCTGCTTTTGTCTTCTGCAGGAACTGCGCTAGGAAATCGACTAGAACTGAGGTCGATATCGACCAGATTACTCGATATCGAGTGTCTTCTGAGGTCGAAAGCTTTGATCGTGAGTACAACAAGGGAAGTGCTGACATACCTCCTCATGGATTCGATCCTGAATTACCCTACTACTACAAGGGAGGGGATTCTTGTATTATTTGTTTGGGACAGGGAGTTAGCCTAGTTGTGCATTGTTTATTTGAATTATTTGAATGCCTACTATCACCCCCATAGCGAACAGCGGGAAGAGGTGTGAGGTTAAAAGATCGAAACGAATTGGGGCTCTTCTTCTGTGGGGTAGTATCCGAGTGAATGTTGGTAGGCCTAGATGATGGTTGGTCTTGGCTTGAGAGTGGGAGACGAGCGAGCAGGGATTGCGTTTCGTTTTGACTGGTAGTGATGTGAGGATTTTCTTGATTACGTGCCTTGTTAATATGTACTGGCATGATGTTAGATGGTGACCATGATAAACCTGATATGGCATGATATTACGTGTTGATATGCAATACTGAAATCTGATTGGTAGTGACAAGTGTTATCATGATATATTGATGCATTACTATCCTGTTATGTTATTCTGGAAGCATGTTGTGATGTATTGTATGAATCATGAAATAAGGATATATTGCCATGTGTAAGCATGATGTTATATTATGATCAGGAGATGTTAAATGATGAATTTTGATTTGGAGCATGAATATGACTTATATGAGATACTTGTGCGTGATTGCTAAATGATCGTTATATGGCATTGTATGAGTTAAGATGATGTCTAAAGAGCATGTTGACATTGTATGTTGATATACTGCTTGATCTCCCCTTTTGATTGAATCTTAATGGCGTGACCTTGTTTGTATTGATGTGTTGATAAGTAGTTTTGTTTCGTTGACCTATGATGAAATTTCGCTATGATTGACGTGATAATGTGTTATGATAATGCTGGAGAGAAATTGGATAGGATGACTATGTGAATTTATTCTTTACATGAGATCCCTTGTTGCGACTGACCCTACAATGATTGCGGTGATGATATGCGATAGTGAGATATCTTCTATGACTTTTGGTGTAATATCGGGCCGTGTGTTATGATTGTGGCATATTGTTGAGATGCATATTATGACCTTTAGTATGATATGGAGATGTTGATGTGACCTTGTGGCACTACGTTGGTATATGTTGAGACTTGCCGTATGATGTGTTGACTGGAGATTGGTTGGTTATACAGGTACGCATTTCTTATGGCTTGTGCATCTTGCTTGAATTGAGACTGATAGATTGATTCGATTCTGGAAACTAGGAAGAGAATATGGGATTAGCTCTTAGAGGTGGATGATTCCACCTCCTACCTTATGAATTTGATAGATTGGTATGCGAGAAGCTGATTTGGTTTTTGGAAGATTTTGACGAAATCTTGATTTGAAGGGATTTGACTTGTTTTGGTGTAAAGCTGCTTGATTAAACGTTGAATTTGAAGATTTTGAGCGGTTTTGAAAATGGCCAACTTGGGGTTTTAAAGAAGTCAAGAGTTTCAATGATTTAGATGGCAATCTTTCCTTTTACAAAAAGCTTTGAGGTTTTACGAACTGGATTTACATTATGACGTCTCGCGAAGTGGATACAAGCATTTTATAGGGGAGCTTATAGAGTTCTTGCTAAGACCTAGTCGGGACGCTATAATACTTTTAGAGTTGTGGTACTTCCGAAAAGTCAAAGCGAGGATGTGATAAGGGCGCTTATTACACACTTGTCAAGACCAATTGGAGGTGTCACGGCCGTGACTAGGGTGTTGTGAGAATCCCGGAAGACGCAACCGAGATGATTACAAGATCCTTGGACATGGTCCTCGGACTCACCGATTTCAAACTTCTTCCATTACTTTAAAATGATTTTAGTCTCGGGGACGAGACTTGTTTTTAGAGGTGGATAAATGTAAAGACTGAATATATTTTGTATTAGTATTCTATATATTAAATTATTATTATTAAATTCAATTTGTAAAAGTGGAACAAAACCCGTCCTCGAGCGTAAGTTTTGATTTTAAGTCATTTCGGCATCATTTTGAGAATTTAGATTCTAGCGGATTTTAATTCCGCCTTCGAACTCCGAGTTTTGATAAAGATTAATTTAATTCCGTTTATCTTGAAATTGAATTGAAATTCGATTAAATTCGTTTTAGTCGGAATTTGATAGAGTCGAGATTAGCGGGTTTCGAATTTGAATATCGGGTATATTCTCCTTACATTTTATTTTGGGACCACATATATATTGATTTTCCTTTTTTTCTTTCTTTCTTTCTCTCTCTCTCTTTCTCTTTCTCTCTCTCCCCCTCTCTCGGATGCTCAACATGGAGCTGGTCCCCTCTTCTCCCTTGTCTTCTTCCCAATTCCAGCCCACAGCCACCCCTTCCTGCAATTTCATTGCCCTCATCCTTACAGGCTCACACACCCCCTCTCTCTCTCTCTCCCGATTGTGGTCTTCCAAAACCCAGCAATCCCTCAGAGGAATCCACTCACCCAAACACACCCCCAAGCACCAAGCCCCTCCTCTCCTCTGTTCGTTTCGGCACCACCACAAACCAAACCTCCTGGTTCTCTCTTGTTCCTTGTCGCCAGCAACATCAACAACCACTACCACCACCGCCACCATTTGGTCTTCCTTTCCTCTGACGTCCACGAGCAGCAGCCGTTTCGAGCAAGCCAGGAAAGCCAAGAGCTTTCCTTCTCACCTCTGTCTTCAAAACCGAGAGGTCGAGCCCCACACACGCCACCTCCTTCCTCCTTCCTCCTCCGAGCTCGAGCCACAGCAGCAACCATTTCTTAAATGCCTCCCTCGACGCCGATGAGCCAAGGTAGCAGCCCAGGGAAACCGGAGTCGTCGAGCGTAGCCCCACCGCATCCGTCTCCTCTGTTTTCACTCCAAGCGTGGTAAGGGCCTCGTTTTCACTTCCTTTTTGCCCTTAAAATTGAGTAAAGATCAAGACTTGACCCCCCTTTAGTTCTTCCTAGGCCATTCCGATGTGGATTCCACCCCTGACAAGCCCAAATCGGTTCGTGATGACGATTTTCGGCGAACCTTCGAATCTTCGGTGAGCGCCTCCTTCTTCTTCCTTTCTTGTCATTTCTGTATCCATGGATGTCGGGTAGGTGGTCGGAGCAAGCCGTCGACTCCGGCGAGCTTCCTCTCTTCCTCCTCTTTCGAAATTCCGAAGTGCAGTAGGTGGGGGGAAGAAGATGAAAAGAGCTCTGGGTTGGGTGAAGGGGAAGAGTCCAAGGAGGCCGGATCACCTCCTTTTCTTTCTCTTTTTCCCGGTTCAACATCTCTTTTTTCGGTTCACTTTAAAAATAGGTTGGGTTTGAGTCTTGGTTTTGGGTCCGGGTTGGGCTTTCGGGTATGGGCTGGATCTGGGTCTCCCTTTTGGGTTCCTCTTGGGCTGATCAATTGGGCTGTTGGGTGTTAATGAGTGGCTATTTGTTTTATAAATAAATAAATATATATATATATATATATTATGTGTTATATATTATAAGTTTTATATTTTATTGTTGACAGTTTATTATTATTATTATATTTATATTATTCTGTTTGTGAAGATATGTTTCTGAAATTCTGCATATTATAAAAATTATTTCTTTAAAGTGGTATTATTTGGAATATGTACTTTTGGGACGATTTAAGTATGTTAAATTGGGAAATTTGAAATGATTTATTTATAAAAAATAGTTTGTGGTTATTTTAGTATTATATTGTAATAAATTAATTAAGAGGGTTTTCAAGTTTCGAAATTATCTCTCAAATGATTTATTGTTTGAAAACCAAAATGCCGGAATATTTGATAAAACAGGATTTTGGGTTGACTTAGAAAATTTGATACTTTCCCTTGATTTGGACAAATATGATTTGAGAAATTGTTTGAAAATGAGTTGACTTAACTTGAGATTAAGAGTTTGGAAAACCTTGGGAAAATGATTTACTTTATTTACCTCGATGAATTTATTGTTGAATCCTGCTTGAGAATTAGGTGAATTTTAAATGAGATATGAAATGTTACGTGATGATGCAAGATGAGATGATGGATGAGATATTATATCTTGAGATTATATGAACATGAAATGATACGATAGAATAATCTGAAATGAGATATGAGAAGTATGTATGATAGTTAGGGGCGCCTTGTGTGGATTAGATAGACTTATGCATGTCTGTATATTATTAGGTGATTGTGATATGTTGGACATTGCTTACTATTGGTGATTCATTGCTTGGATTCTGCTTCTGCCTTGTTTCTCTGCTATTCGGCTTATTAAGGTAAGTTCTTTTATAGGCTTACTCAGATTCGAAAGAGAAATCTCCTGCTTGTGATCATATGATATACTAGGTGCTTCATATGCATTTAAAGCATGCCATGTAGTATCATGCTAGGGTGCATTGACCATGAGCATTCTATTTCTTTATGCGTATGTAAACAGAACGGCCGTTATCTGTGAAGTCACTAGAGTCTTTGCTAGGGTCATAGGGTAGCCCAGCCCCATCGGGTGCCCTGAGTCTATCGTGTCGATATGAGCATGATGATAGCCCAGCACCATCGGGCATGAGTATGATATATGATATGATGATGAGATATGATATGCTATGATGAGATATGATATGTTATAGCATCGAACTGGCCAATCTCTACACTAACGGAAAGGGGTGCAGAGGTAGGAGAGGGATATGCCACTTGGCATTCTTTGGGCGCCTTTACAGTTCTTTTCCGCAGATTGTAATTTAGGAGCATGCTAGTGTGATCTAAATTTCCGTACTGCATTAGAGCATCTTTATTATAGGTATAGCGTATGTGTATGGTTACCTGCGGGACAGAGTGCATTGGGGGGACTCGGTCTGACCCCGCTCGCACAAATTGTTTTTAGGTATGCTTATTCTATGTTCCTTTGGCGTGGGAATCCCCCCGGGCGAATGCGAAGAACCTGTCTAACCCCGCTAACGTGGCTAAAGGCTTTCTTGAATCTATGTTTTACGGATCTGGTTTTGACCCGGCTCTGCCGTGGCACTTGTATCTAAACTTTGCTTCTACTCTACTTTCATTTGAATTGAGTTTTCGCGACCTTGATTGTTTGGGGTTCGAAATCCCCTCTTTGAATACTGATCTTTAGACGTTTGAAACCTCGACCTGTACCTGAATTGCAACATCCGAACGAAGGTATCCAACCTTCGAAACGTATCTCGGATATTCATATCCGGGCCGTTACACGGTGGTAGGAGGGGGATATTCCACTTGGCATTCTTTGTGGATCCATTTAATCGCTTTTTGCATTATATATATATAAATTGTCAGCATGCTTGTGTGTTAATATTCCTGTTCTGCATTAGAAGCATGATATTAGGCATAGCGTATATGTGTGCTTATATGTAGAGAACAGCAAAGTGTGGGCCTCAATCTGATCCTATGCCCCCTTAACATTTTTAGGTATATATATGCATGATTGTACCTAGGGTTGTGTGCTGTTTGGTGTGGGATGCTCATGGCGAATAATTGTAAATGTCTTGTCACTCGACCATATAAAAGTGTAGTAGATTAACCACATAACAAACATGTTTTGACCCGGCTCGGCCGTGGCACCCCTATGTATCGTTTTAGACTTATGCCTTGATTTGCAAGCTAAATGGTTTTCACGATTAGTCTTAGGACAGGTACTAAGGTTTCCAATGGACCTCACGAGAAATTTGGGTATGAAATCCCCCTTTCAATAATATGTTTTTGAATTTCAAACATTCAACATGTACTTGGTGCACAAGATCCAAACGAAAGTATCCGACCTTTGAAATGTAACACGACTTAATAAACTCGGGCCGTTACAAAGTTGGTATCAGAGCCAGGTTTTACAAACCGAGTACAAAGGGTTGAAAAGGATTTTGGAAAGCCGGCCAACGATTTCAAAGGTTTTGAACGGATTTAAAAAGGGCAAAATGAATTTAATTGATCCTAGGATAGCAAATAGGATCAACTCGCGGGTAGAGACCAAGGCGATAGATCACCCCTTAAGGATGTAGAAAATGGGGAACAGTAGGCAAAATACTAGCTTTATATTTACAGATGGGCCTAGAAGACTCCAAGGAGTTTCACCGCAAAGGTTGGAGTAGCTGGGTTAGGGGACCGAGAGGTAATTGCTCCCTCCGGCCAGCTGCCCCTCGAAGGGCAGTATAACTCGTCTCTGTGCTTTTATAAACTTCGAAAAAGATCATATTAAACTTGTTGGTTGCTTCCGTGCTGGGTGCTATTGTGCTTAGGATAGAGAACTAATTAGTATGCCTTAGCTTGGAACATGTAATGAATATCTATGCCAACGGGATAGCGGGAGAAACCTTATTCTTCTATAATCAAAACCCCGTCTTGCCAGAATTGTCCTTCCCGTGGTTCAACTCTCCTTAATAATCATGATTCCGTCGGCCGTTCCACAAAAAGTCTAGGTGCATTAGTAAAGGTCGAATAGTGCCCATTCTCCTTGTTTTGAGTCCTACTTCATATTCCCACCGTTTATGCTATCGAGTCTCTTACCGGGTGTCAACATCCTGTACTGGAAATTTTAGTCGATCAACTAACTACCATTGGGGATTGTTTCAGATGTGAGGGTTACCTGAGTATGTTAGGGAGGGTGATTACTGAAATGATAGAGTTAGAAGTGAGTTTTCTTATGGAGCCACCCCTCTCGATTCTCATACCGGCTGACCGTGTCTTCTTACCACAAGAGTCTAAACATGAATTCTACCCTCTTCTCTCGGAAACATTGCGAATGTCCTTATGTCCTACCGAGCGAGTCATATTAGCGTCCCACGGGGAAACAAGGTGATGAATCGGTGATTTCCTTTATAGAATTCTTTCCGATTATAATAGTAACCCTCCTTGTGATTACATGACATGACGTGTTGGTATATTTCAGCATAAATTGCATGATATCTTGCATGATTGCACTTATGAGTAGATGTATGTGTTGTATGTATGGAATTCCCATGACTATTGCCTTCCCATTAGGTCCATGATAGTGTGGTCGACCCTCGTTGTATGATTAACATATGAAATGAATTTCTTAGCATGCTATATTGATCTAATTGGACCTCATGACTGTGTATATGCCTCTTAATCATAGGCCCTCATGTGATTATGTACCATACTTGTCATACTATGTGAACATGGTTGTATCTGATGTGATAGTTGCTATGCCCATATGTCCTAACCATATCCTCTAGCATGATTACTAAGGTGCATCTCAGCATGCTCGTAATTGACTTCGCATTGTCTCGACCTGCTTACGTATGTACCTAAAATGAGTGGGGAATCATACATGTGATATTCTATAATGCTCGCTATATCATGCATAACTTACGTTGTATATGTCTATTGTCAGTTCGTGCATACATGATCTTAATATGTTAAGCATGATTAGTGAATGAGATGATAGGTTGCTAGTTTGTTCTGCGTGCATGTAAAATTGATTATATGAACATGTTATGAGTTCATAGGTCACTATTCCTTGAGATAGATAAATGCTAGTGTGGAATAATGTAATTGAGATATTTCGTGATTTCTATGTGCTTGCTTGCCGCACTTATAACCTCATAGAATACCCTAAGGGCATCGTTGTAACTCTTGGGTTAGCGTCTCATCTCGAGTCTCGTCATCTCTAGTCTTGGTCCGTGTCTGAATCCTTAAGAAAGTCGTGTTGTCTTCCCTCGCCCCTCCCTTATCTCCGTGACTTCGAACCCCTCGCGATCCCCTTGACGAGCGTCGACATTAAAGAAAGAGCGAACAACCGAATGGCACCGGAGCGGCGTAGCAAAGGTGTGGTGGGCCCATGACCCATAGACTTCAAGACCGATGTCACCGATGGCAAAAAAGACGAACATGCTTCAAAGATGACAGTCGTGAGCAAAATCCTCCCAGATGACTCGAGGAAGGCCATTCTTAATTCGTATCATGGTTTCTTCTATACTAATTAGAATTGATGTGGTGCTATAGGCCTAGAACTGACATAATTGGATGTGTGATGACTAATATGCTGAGCGGGTAGTGAATGATTGGTTGATTGACTTGTGCCTATGATGATGTGCCTTGATGCTCTAGTATATAGACTTGCTAGTAAGTAGGATATAGACCTATATGTTGATGGTGCTTCCCCCTTGAGTATGGGTTATGAGATTTGTCGGTAAGTGATAATGCATATTTTAGATAGGTCTTAGTGCAATTAGAGAGTCCATATTGCATGTTTTAGAGTTAATTCATATCTTAATCATTTATATTGAAAGACTTGGAATCTACACATTTTATTGGTTTATTTCAGGATTGGAGATTCACACTTGGAAGGAGAAATGTTGGTGGAGAAAGCATGGAGCAAATGGACTAAGAAGAGCTTAGGAACAAGAGCTGAAATGAAGAACATGGAGAAATCCCATGTTTAAGGTTCTGAGAAGTTGGAATTAGATTCTAAAGTCCTCATGAGAATTGTAGTGCTTGGAATGAGCTTTCCAACGCATATTCATATGTGTCAATCGGACAAACGATAACTCTAGAACGTGCGTTATCAGTTCAGTCTATCGAAGCTGTCAAAGCTGAAGTGCGGCGCCCGCCGATCTCGTTGTTTTCGAATCTGCGAAGATCAGCCGAATCTTATCTTATGGAAACTTTTATCTATTCTTCCTAGGGTTTTGGCTGACGGTGTTTAGCCTTATATTAGACATATTTTACAGTAGGTTTTGATCATCATTCAGTCAACTAATTCCTCCATAAACTAATTACAATAAACAAAGATGAGAGGATTTACGTTTAGAGATCCAAGGTACGTTATGCATACCTAGAATTCTTGTGGTTTTGCTATGATTCAAGACTTGGTTGGTTGATTGTGAGACTTGATTTCTATATTATTCATGAGTTTATTTATCATCTTGTTCTTCACTAATTATATTTGTGTTTCTTTCTATGACTGGCCATCTAGTTAGGAATTGCATCTATGCTATGAATCCGTTGTTGGTTTCTCGATAGCAAACGAAATCATTGCTCTTTCTAACATCTTTATCTTAGTTTATTGTCATTATCTATCTTCATTCATATTCCTATTCTATCTTTATTATCATAATTGATAAATACACATTGCATAGAAATACTTGTTTCTCTGTGAGTTCGACCCCTTATCCGTTATACTAGTTAGTTTGTTAGTTTGGGTATTATATTTCTTTGGCGAGGTGAAACCTAACGACATTTCTCCTCCATCAAAAGTGGTGTCTTTGCCGGGGAAGCAAGTTTATTTCTTTGTTTTGTGTGTTTGTTGATTTTTGTTTATATTTCTATTTCACAACACCCCGCTACTAATTTTTTCAAAAAAAAAAATGTTAGAGTGTATATCAAAACCAGGGAGAATATTTTCACGATTACTTCAAAAGAGTGCAAGAGTTAGTTGGCGAACGTAAATCATTTGGTATCGATGATAGCCCATGAGATATGGTGCGTTATGTTTATGAAGGGGTAAGTTCTGAAATGAGAGAGCATATCGATTCCATGGGTGTCGATATCTTTTGCAACCCAGGACTGACAGGAACGTGGGGTCTTTTCTATGATTTGCCTGATGAAACATTGGAGGAAGAATGCAAGAAAATGGCCGAGCTAATTAAGGAGGAAATCGATGATTCTGCAGAACCGGCGCCCGCCACCCACCGCCCCATCCAGAACTGGCGACAATCACTTCTTCTTCATCATTCATTATGCTTATTTCCCCACCATCTGTTATATCTTCTACTTTTCCAGCTGTTATACCTCTTACTTCATCTGACACACCAATGCGTTTTGAGGATCCACCTATTTTAATGCTAATGAAATTATCCCAATTACCCTGTGAGAGTTTCTTCTGATATGTTTCAAATTTGTTAGCCTGTATGGAAAACATGCCATCAAAAAGCATCAAAGACGCCACTATAGAGATGATACATTGCGTCCTAGAGGGTGCACATTTAAGGATAGTGAAGTACTTGATATGTGCTTATGAGAAAGGCTTGTGTGAACCAGGACCATTAGGACTTTGGGACCTTATAGGCGATTTGGCCAATGACGAGATGAATAAGGAAGACATCTATGAAGAGGAATTCGGTTCAAGACCCAAAGTCCAAACATTAATTGAAAGCCCCCTCTCGAGTTACGAAGAAGTAACCAAGGGTGAAAATGAAAGCCCAATGCCTATTGAAATGGAATCTTATGAGTGCACGCATGAGGATCTATGTGTTTTGGCCCCTGATTCATCTGAAGAACTCATCTCAATCACGCCTATCAAAGAACCAAGTCCAGAGCCGATTTCTATAGTGCTTGAGCAAGGTAAGGAAATCTCTAACACTTTTGTGGATTATAGTGAATATGTAGATCTCTGGGAACATTACTTCTATAAGACACCAGCCGAACTATATTGGTGATCTTACATTCCTTCTAGAGAAGATTACGCTAAGGTAAATAGGGAAGTGTCAAAGCTTCTCTACAAGGTATCCTTAATTGCTAATTTTTTCATGTTTAGTGTTCATTCAAATTATGATTGGGCACAAGAATTTGATTTGCTTTTAAGGGCATTGACAATGTATGAATGAGTCTTGAAGGAATGAAATAATAAACCGTCAAGTCTACGACGTTAACCAAGGATGCTTCTTGGGAGGCAACCCAAGGTAAGTTCTTTAGTTTTCAAGTTTTTCAAATTCTAGTTAGGTATTTAGTTTTTCAAATTCAATAAAATGATAGAGTTCCATATAGATATATGTTTTTGGACGAGTTTTAAGCTAACCAGGCAGGAAATTTGTCAAATGAAGCAAAGAAGGAGGAGGCATCTCGGATTTGGCATCACCGCCAATCGACGCCCGCCGCTACACAACCAGCACCCGCCGCTATGACCAGATTACACAATTTTGGTTTTTGCTTATTCCCTTCCTATTCCAAAAATCACATACTTGCCAATTCCTATCATTTGATCATTGTTCAAGCCTTTGTGTCCAAGTAAACACAAAAACCCTAATTATCCTACTTGAATCAAATTCCAAAACCTAAGCCTTGAGTTTCAATCGAAAGCCTTTCTTTTTCTCATCCACCATCCACATTCATCACTACCCTTCGTCCATCAAATTCAATTCTTTATCATACCAATCACTATCCCTATCATAAAAAGAAGACTTTAAAACCATGTTCTAATCTTCAAAGAGCAATTTGGAAGGAGTTTTAATGTCGGAACATCGACGTTCATACTCGGATTCATGGTTCTGCAACACCGGCGCCCACCGCGCCCTCAGTGCTCCAAGGTTTATTTGTCCGACAATTGTAGCCACCACCGCCATGATCAACTAGGTTCCCTTTTCCTCACTTGTTATTTTATCTTAAATTTTGTTGTCTTTATTTGATTTTCATTAAGAATGATGAAAATTTTAAGTGGGGAAAGTTGCATTCTTATATTCATGCTTTCATGTTTATGTTCCATTAATTTCTTGCATTCATATGTTCATGCATTCATGTTTATGTTTTGTTGTTGCATTTTCATATATTCATATATTTATGTTTACTTTTCCATTATCTTATTGCATTAAAAAAAGAAAAATAAAAATTTGAAAAATGTCAAAAATCCAAAAATATCATGCATTACATATATGCATGGCTATTAGGATCCCAATCCGGATCTTACGATCCTACGATCCTAGGCGAGCTTCTGATCCGGATCGGGCATATATACTCGGTAGTGCTAGGATCTGCCTAGGATCGATAGGATCTTTAGGATCTGTTAGGATCTTACAATCCTACGAAAATAATGCGATCCTAGCAATGTTAAAATTTGAGTTGTATGTATTATATTTTGTTTGATAGTGTGTCGATTTTGTTAATTTCAACCCATGGGGTTTTTGTTTTGAAGCCCATCTCCAATCTCGGATATCTGAATGGCTTCTTGCTCCATTCCAAAAAGTAAGAGTCGATGATTGAAATGTGAAACACTAATCCGAGTGGCGAGTAATCGTCAGTCCGAATGGTGAGCAGCAAGTGATTGGGCCAAGCGATTTCATGGAGTATTTAGTGGTAGACTGGTGGTGACACTAGCGAGCAGGTCAGCAACAAACATTGAGGGCTGGGGCGAGTCGCAATAGCACACCTCTCAGGCTCTCATCAGCTCGGCAATAGGCCAAGTGAGTGTTCAGTGTTTTCAGATTTTTCAGTCCGTTTTTATGGTAAAATGAGAGTCTTGATTTGATTCTAGTCTCGAATTTTCAGTCCTTTTCAGTACGAAATGCTGGTTATGTGTGGTTACTGGGTAGTGCGTGTTACTTTTAGTACTGTGTTTTAGTGCGTTTTTTGGTGAGTTTTTTAGATTATTGTTGGATTTTTCATTTGTGAAATGCAGAAATTTGATAAGAATATCGAGTAGTAGATCAACTAGATAACCAATGAAGCGGTCTAGGTTGAAGGTATATATTCATCTTATTCCTCCTTTACATTTATTTAACTTAAGTTGCATAGTATTCATAGTGTTTTCCTTATTTCAATTTATAGTTGATAATGTTGAAAGTGAAAACCACGACTCAACCCATGGAAGTGGTATTGGTATGGTTACATTATCTTGCAATGAAGATGAAGATGTTGAGAGAAATGAAGATGATGATGATGATGATGATGATGATGATGATGATGATGATGATGATGATGATGATGATGATGATGATGATGATGATGATGATGATGATTTCCTTGAGAGGGATGTTGAAATTGTTCATGGTGTGGTTAATTGCGATGATGACATTTGAAACTATAGATGACATTGGAATTTGGATATGTTATTTATCTCTTCTATGTTTGTCACATTTTAAGACATTATCCTTGTATGTTTATCGCCTTTTGAGACGTTATCTTTGAGAATTTATGAATGTTAAGTGGTTATTATTGGACTATATTAGTTATTTAGTTTATTTAATGGATGAAAAGATTAGTTTTATTTTAAAATGAAGGTATTTGTTTGTTATGGCTATTATAAGACATTATCCTTAGTTTTATTTTCACTTTTTATTAGGATCTTACGATCCTACGCCCTTGTCTCGATCCCACACTAGGATCTCTATCCTAAAAACCATGCATTTATGTGTTATTCAACATTCCATCTTGCAATGTTTGTCCTCTATTAAATATTTTAGCATTACCATATACATTCCACAGCATGTTTAAATTGTTAAGCCTTGTCCTATAAAATTTGATTTTCGTGTGAAACATATTGGGTGGATTTAATTGAGCATGTATGATTTAAGTTCCTAGGCATGATTGAAATCCAACAAAAACCTGTCCTATTGAGAATTTTTGGCCTTATAGGGATCACATCAATATTCCCTCTTCTTTTGTTGTGTGAATTACTCATCTTATGCAATTACCTCTTAGTATTGACATGATTATCTATTTTTTAGACCTATTATATACATTGTTCATTGCTTATAAGTTTCAAGTGATATAGACACCTTTTAGCCACATTTTATCCATACCTACCCTACGTCATGTCTTTGCTTGAAGCCAATTTGAGCCTTTAGCCTTTTTCTTAGAAGCTCCACAAAATTCATGTATCCTAGCCTATGATAATCCTAACTCATCCGGGAATTAGGATTTTGAGTTGGTTATGGATGTTACTTTGAGTTGAGAGAGAAAAGTTATGGTTTGTGCTAATGGTTGAGATGTTTTGAGAGAGATGTAATGTTATGTGCTTATTTTCCTCATATTGTATTTCATGTGTTTTGGCTTAAAAGAAAAAAAGAAAAGAAAAAGAAAAAAATGCCGAGAGAAAAAAAAACAAAAAAAAGGGGCATTCGAAAAAAAAGAATGAAAAAAAGAAGAAAAACACAAAAAAGTGATGAAATAAGAGCCATGTTTATTGCATATGAGAGTTGGATACATGTTTGGTTGAGAGAGGTTGTTTAAAAAGTTATTATATTTTGAGAGTTATCATCTTTTGAGTGTTTTTGATGTTTTGAGAGTCTTATGTTATTTTGAGAGATGATACTTATGTTATGAGAGCTCATTGTTATGTATTGGAGTTTTTGTCATTGGAATGGTTTGCGAAGTATGGAGGTTGTGGTATTGTTCTGGTTGTTTGCTAACCCTTTTTCCTGGATTTTTAGCACCACAAGCCTAAATGTTTTCCATACCCTATGTTCCTACAAAAGCCCCATTACAACACCGCCGAATGGAGTGTTCTTTGAAGATTTCCATTGAGCGAAAGTCCTCTTGATGTTGCTTATTTGCTTTGACGTATTTGGTGGAGAATTTATGATATAAATGGCAATGCTTATGTAGCTTTTTGTATAATGATTGAGTTGAAAATTGTTCTTTAAAACCTAAACACATGAGAGCGAGAGAAACACATTTATCCCTGTAAGGTTGGATGGATAGGCATGCGGGCTACTTGGTCATTTATATACATGTTATGATGTTTGTCTTCCTTGTTCATGTTTGCACTCAATTGAGATGTTGCTTTTGATGAGGCGAATGCATGATGAATATGTTTGTGGGATGTTTGGTTATTGCTATGTTTTGTTTTGCTTGAGGACAAGCAAAGGCTTAAGTGTGGGGGGAGTTGGAGTTATGACAATTTGTTCGCTTAATTCATGTTTAATTTGCACTTGTTATGATATATTAAAAAAAATTTGTTTAGACATGAAGAAGTCTCTATCTCTATGCTCTACTCTATGTTCGTTAGAGGACTAGTGAAGCTTAAGTGTGGGGAAGTTTGATAATGCATATTTTAGATAGGCATTATAGATAGGTCTTAGTGCAATTAGAGAGTCCATATTGCATGTTTTAGAGTTAATTCATATCTTAATCATTTATATTCAAAGACTTGAAATCTACACATTTTATTGGTTCATTTCAGGATTGGAGATTCACACTTGGAAGGAGGAATGTTGGTGGAGAAAGCATGGAGCAAATGGACTAAGAAGAGCTAAGGAACAAGAGCGGAAATGAAGAACATGGAGAAATCCCATTTATGCAAAAGCCTCTATATTCCTAATTGGCGATGATAAAAGCTTAATCTTTTATGTGATTGAAGTAATAATGCATGCATGGTTATTGTCGAGGTAAATCCCTACCTTAGGAGCTTTTTAGTTATATAAAACAAAAACCCCAAAAATATTGTCTTTTATTTACTTTCTTTATTATTTATGTTCGTTCGTTACTTTTTGTTTACTGTCTGTGAAGCAACTCGATCTCGACCCCCTAACTCGATATCGAGTGCACTGTATCGAAAGAACCCTAGTCGACGGTCTTCTGAGTCAATTGGAAAGCACTGATCCACTCGACATCGACATACCTAGTCGATATCGAGTGCCTCTGTCTTCTTTGTAGATTTCACAGATCGACACAAAGTACTAGGAATCGACTGCCCCTGTCGATATCGACATAACTGGTCGATATCGAGGCTACTGGTCGACACTATGCAGGAACTCTCAAGACTATTCAAGAAACCGTTGTCCCGCCTCCTTGAGGATCGATCCTGATTCCCTACTGCTACATTGAGAGGGAGTCTTGAATTTATTTGCGAAGGAAGGAATCGGTTCAAAGTTACATCTTTTATTTTCTCTCCTTCACAAATTTTGTCATGGAGACTATCAATCGTGCCCTGTCTAGTCTTACTTACTTTTCTACCTAGTGTTGTTTTGAATGTGTATGTGACGCGCTGATCACACACCTGAATTCGTTGCATTAGACAATCCCGAACGCTTTATTTGTCTACAAGAAATGGCTAAGAGGATTATAGCGAACGAGGAAACCATGCAACAAGAGCTCAAAAGGCTTAGAAAGCAAGTTGAGGAGTTCGACACCAAGCATAATCAACACACACAGGCGCATCAAAGAATGGCCGCTCGATACAAACAAGAGGCCCAAGCCCGCCGAGAAGCCCAAGAGCAACTACGCCATATCCCGCAGAATGCCAAAGAGTATATGCACCCAATTGTGGCGGTGCCTGAGTCTCCTATTGTTCTCCCTAACGTTTCTTTTGAAATGAAAACTACTTTTATAGTAGAGATTAGGAGACATGCCTTTGAGGGAAAGGGCTCCGAATGCCCTATGACGCACATTACTACTTACATTGACTTATGTGACACCATTGCTGACGGTGTCAATTTAGAATATGTGCGACTTAAAGCTTTTAGATGGTCTCTTCCAGGAAAGGCTCTACATTGGTTGGAAAGCTTTCCCCCATGATCTATCCGCACCTGGGGTGAACTTCAAGATATCTTCCTCAACAAGTTCTTTCCACCATCCAAAACGGCGCAAATTCGCCAAAAGATCATGTCCTACAAGCAAAGACCAAGGGAGACGCTAGCGCAAGTGTGGGAGTGCTATAAAGACCTACTGAGATCCTGCCTTACGCATGGGCAACCGCCATATGTTATCCAGGAAATCATCTACAATGCCCTGGACGAGCCTGCAAGAGAGCGGATAAACACCTATTCCACCTATCGCTACCTAGAGCTTACCCCTAATCAAGCCTGGGAGACAATTGAAAGGCTCGTGGAGTTCGACAACACCTATGAGACCCCGGCGACTTCTGATGCGAGGTCGTCCCCATCCATGCCACTATATGAGCATTCAAAGAAGGTGGATCTTGAGGTGAAGGATCAGTTCATGAAAGACCAGGTAAAGAGTCTTCACAAATAAGTTATGTTTCTTACTAATAACCAAGCTTGTTTAGAATGGGGGTCACAGAAGCACAACACGACGGCTTGTCCATACACGGAGCAAGTACAATTGGCAAAGACCCACGACAAAGTCAAATATGCGCGGGGGCCCAACTATGGAGGCTATCAAGGGAATTAGGGATATCAACAACCCCAACATCATCAATACCAACAACCCCCGCCATATAGAGCACTTGGCCATCCTGAGAGGGACAGAAGGGATGATCTACAACTCATCCTAGATGAGATGCGGAGAAACCAAGGGAAGACTAAGCAATCCAACAATTCCATCCACACTCAACTACATGGCATTAATGCAAGGCTTGGCGAAATCGACACATGGAGGAAAAGCGTGGAGACCTAACTGGGTCAATTGGCAGCAAACATTCCATGACAAACCGAAGCGTTCCCATGCCAACCTTAAGACAATCCTAAGGGGTAACCAGCTGGCCACATCGCCGCCATACACTTAAGGAATGGAAAGAATATTCCAATAAACAATAAAGAAACGGAGCCAGCGGAGAAAGTCCCTAGAGAGCTAGTCGAGATCAACACCCCCCAGTCGATGACGACTGATCCACTTGATGTCGACACCCTTGTGGACGTCGACCTTGTCCAGGCGCACCCAAGATCGACCACAGTAGTCGATGTCGACACCCCTGTTGATGTCGACCAGTCATTATCACCACCTCGGGCCCATCCCGCTCCGCCAAAGAAGAAGCCACTTCCTTACCCCTCCAAGTCATCAAAGGACCCTACGAACATGAAATTTCAAAGGTTTGTGAAGGTTCTCCAAGGCCTAAATATCACCATACCATTCACGGAGGCCCTTCATGAGATGCCATCCTACGTCCGATTCCTCAAAGACATCTTGAGCAAGAAGCGATCAATCGCTGAGATCGCAGAGGAGTGTAGCAAGGTAGATTACCCGGAGAAGAAGAGTGATCCCGGGAGGTTTGCCATTACTATTGGGCTTGGCCAACATCGCTACAAGGCTTTGTGCGACCTAGGGGCTAGCGTGAGCCTCATGCCTTTGTCCATATGGTCAATGGTCAACATTGGAGCCTTGGAGCCAGTAGATATGAAGCTATATATGGCCGAAAACAACTTCGCGAAGCCCACAAGCATCATTGATGACGTCCTAGTCAAGGTGGGTAAGTTCTTTGTACCCACAGATTTTATTGTACTTGATATATCGGAAGATGCTACATGCCCCATCATCCTAGGGAGGTCGTTCCTAGCTATGGCCGACACCAATATCAGCGTAAGGAAAGGACTATTGTCATTCACTATTGGCAATGAAGTCATCGAGTTCTCCTTCAACCCTACTATGAAGGAGGTGAACCAAATGGAGGTCAAGGCCTTACATGCAATAGGGAGGGTAATCCCTTGTGATGAACCAACAAAGAGAACCTTGACCCATGAAGAGCTAGAGGAGAGGGCCATGGAGGCTCAAATGGAAGAGCTTTTGGCTATTTGGCACCAAGCCGACAAAAAAGAGGAGCCTGAAAAAGCACTAGATGTCGACACCCACCAGCCGATGTCGAGTACATTGAAGCCAGATCGAGTGACAGAAGCTAAGTATGGGGTCAACAAAGCACTCGAGATTGACTAGGGCTAGTCGATATCGACTGGACCCACTCGAGATCGACTCCCCCTATCGACGCCCCTCCATTGACTGCACATCCAGAGAAGAACCCACTCGATGTCGACCCCTATACTCAATGTCGAGTACTCCCTCAGAGCCCAAACGACTCAAAGGTAAGTCCAGGTAATGATCGTCATCCTTTAGCCTAATGATAACATCCCTATGAAAAGAGTATCCTTGTTTGTATGCCTTACTACCATGATAGGTAAGCCGATAAACGAATACAAGGCAGGGGACAAGGTGCTTATGGAGCAATGCAACGCTATGGGATGCAAAAGAAAGGATGGAAATAAGAAAGGATTGATGACAATCTACAAAGTCTATCCAGGGAGATTAGAGCTTAAAGATAAGAAAGGGACGGAGTTCAAAGTGGAGCTTGAAAGCCCTGAAGAGGACGTGCGAGCCATATGGTCCCTATATGTGCCACCTTGGATAGAAGTGCGGAAGAAGTCGGCCTAGCGACTATAAAATCTAGAGCATGTACATAGACTTTTTAATTTTTTATGGTTTTAAATTTTTTATTCTTTTAGGCTTTAAATTATAAACTTTTAAGTTTTCAGAGAAAGCTAAAAATTTCATGTACGAATGAGCTGCAAAAGCAGTTGATGTCGACCTAACTGGTCGATATCGACCAGGACAAATCGAGACGACCAACTGTGATCGAGCTATGGATCACCCTGATTTGAAGCAAAAGACCGATATCGACACAACTAGTCGATATCGACACCCCACTCAATCTCGACCTCCCCTGCAGACGTACCTGTTTTGAGCCGTTGCGACGTTTTTTAGTAAGTTCTCTTTAATTCCACTTCTTATTTTATTTTTATAGTGGGGACACTGCAAGATTTAAGTATGAGGTGGGGTAAAAACATTCTTACATTATTTCGCTCAATTACATAATTGTTAGTTTAATGCATATTGTTAAAGTCTTGTTTTTACACACATGGTTAGTTCTTACATATTAAGCATCATATATACATATTCTCACATAAGCATAAAGTTTATAATTCATAAGATTTTTTGAGAAAAAGTTCCCCCATGGAAAAATTGAAAAGTGTCATGGAAGTAGCTACAAGGCTCGACGATGCAAAAGTAGATTCGTTAGAGATATAGCAATTAAATTGCCTAGTAAAGAGAAGTCTTAATGAAGTGCGATTTTCAGAGAAAACCATGAAAGGAGTAAAATTTGAAGTTGCTTTTGACATATGCATGATAAGAGGACGGAGGACTTTATTTTTCATTCAAGCTTCATTATTTACCTTAACCATTACCCATGCTTATTGCCTTTACATCATATTCTAAGCCATATGTGCTTAATGTCATATTTTGCTCCACAAGTTCTTAAATTGCCCATTTTTATACCTTTTTACCCGTCCGGGAGATTATGTTATGAAATGGATGTCATATTATGGAGTTGTTATATGGTTTGATATGTTGTGAAGTTATTATGAAGTTGATGGCAGGAACTTTTATATGGAAAATTTAATGAGTGAAAAGAAAATCCGGTCACCTAGGAGTTAAGTGAATCGACCCTGCTTGCGGAGGATAAAATTCACCCGAGATGGGACACAAGGTGAGGAGTCCAGAGCGCTAAGTATCTGGGGCCATTCATGAAACCCATGTTTGCGACTCGCGAGAAGGGAGCATTAAGGTTAGAGAGGTAAAAACATATTAGTTAAAAAAGCAAAGATCATTGAGGAAAAGGAATGTGGAAATCACAAAGGAGAAAGAAAGTTTGGAAGTTTCTCCCTGGATTAAGCACCACATTGCCAAATATAGCCTACCATTATACCTTTTACCCGCTCTCCACCATTGCGCATAAAAGTCCTCTTCATTATTAATGCTATGTTACAAATTGTTTTGGCATAACCCTCCTTTTGTGCGAGATGTTGCTTTTAATTCACAAGCATGGATTAGAAGGCATTAGTACCTTTGTGAGGATGGTGATTGATTGTCGGGATATATGAGAATGGATCTATGATGTTGAGAGTTATAGTACATCCCCTGAATGACCACTGAAAGTATTGCTTGAGGACAAGCAAGCTTAAGTATGGGGTGTTTGATGTGCGCATATTTTACCATGTTTCATGCTTACATCTATTCTGTTTTTATGCATATTTTATACTTTCATGTTGGAAAAGTAGTGAATTTGTGTAGTTTGAGTTCATTTGTAAAATATAGAGGTCTACACAAGTTTTGGTTTAATTTCGCAGAAAACGGAGCATTTTAGAGAAGAAACAAGACACTGAGAAAAGACTCGATCTCGAGTAAGGCACTCGATATCGACATGATGACTCGATATTGACCAAACCATTCGAGGTCGACTGAAGATATGAGCCAGATCGAGACCAAGGAATGTCGACCACAATAACACAAGTCGACTCGATATCGACATATCCACTCGACATCGACTGGAGGAACAAACGCGTACGAGACGCGGATTGGGCCGGATCTTTGGAAGATTTTACTTAGCCATGAAGATATCTATCATCTACCAAGATCTTCTATCATTAGGGGTATATTCCAAGCATGTTAGGGAATATTACCTATTTTATTATTTTAATTTAGGATATAATTTAGTTTAGATAGAATTTCCTTATACCAATCTAAGTAGGATTAGGACTCCAATCCTTGGCTAGCAAGGGTTATGAGGCTATAAATAAAGCCCTAGGGGGATGGCTTTATTAATTCAACCATCCAACGATCATTCGATCAACCAAAGAGAAAGAGAAGGAAGAGGCGAGAGAGTAGGTGAGAGAAAAGAAGGTGGTTGTAAGATTGAAGTTTCTTTCAAAGTTTTAATGCAATGTTCTTTCTTTTATGTAATGATGTTTTCCCCAATGAGGAGTGAGTAGTCGTCCTACATCTAGGGTTGGGGTGAGCCCGGCGATTGCCATGTAAGTATGCTTGAACTCTATATTTGATTATGCGATTTAATCTTCTACCCCGCACTCAATCATTCATGAGAATTTAGGATCATTCCTTATTTACCTTATATGAAGCGAAAGTGGATTATACATGTGAATTTGGATAGTAATTAGGTTTTGCCTACGAAAGTTGACTAAACCCTAATTATGAAAAGGTAGAAACAATTAGGTTTTTATGCGAAAGCATTTATATTCCTAATTGGCGATGATAAAAGCTTAATCTTTTATTTGATTGAAGTAATAATGCATGCATGGTTATTGTCGAGGAAAATCCATACCTTAGGAGCTTTTTAGTTATATAAAACAAAAACCCCAAAAATATTGTCTTTTATTTACTTTCTTTATTATTTCTGTTCATTCGTTACTTTCTGTTTACTGTCTGTGAAGCAACTCGATCTCGACCCCCTGACTCGATATCGAGTGCACTGCATCGAGAGAACCCTAGTCGACGGTCTTCTGAGTCGACTGGAAAGCACTGATGCACTCGACATCGACCTACCTAGTCGAAATCGAGTGCCTCTGTCTTCTTTGCAGGTTTCACAGATTGACACAAAGCACTTGGAATTGACTGCCCTTGTCGATATCGACATAACTGGTCGATATCGAGGCTACTGGTCGACACTGCACAGGAACTCTAAAGACTATTCAAGATACCGCTGAGTCGCCTCCTCGATGATCGGTCCTGATTCCCAACTTCTACCACGGGAGGGAGTCTTGAATTTATTTGCGAAGGAAGGAATCGGTTCAAAGTTACATCTTTTATTTTCCCTACTTAACACAAACGAAGTCATTGATTTAGTGATATTTCTATGCCTTTTTAGTGGATGATACCAATTGATATATATCGAGTAGATTTTGTTAGGGCTGAATGGGTTGTTCCTTTGTTTCCTAATTGCATTGAATTGATATGCCAATTGGTCTTAAGTACTCGAATCGTTAATGCTATTCTTTAGTGATATTGATAAGAGATTGTATCTTTGCAGAACAATCGATTAAAGGTTAGTTGACATAGGGTTAGGAATAATATTGATATCAACTCAAGGATCAAGTAAATCAACCAATGTTGTGAATTGTATGCGAAACTACACTCTACTCTTCTATCTTTTATTCTCCCTTGCTAACATCTTTATCTTAGTTTATTTGTATTATCTATCTTCGTTCATATTCCTATTCTATCTTTATTATCATAATTGATAAATACACATTGCATGGAAATACTTGTTTCTCTATGGGTTTGACCCCTTACTTATCCGCTATACTAGTTTACTAGTTAGTTTGTTAGTTTGGTGTTGCAATTAAGGTAGATCGATACTATGCTCATTTCAATCAAATATATTTATACTCGAATCCCTCTATAGTATAGTGGAAATCAAGGTCGATCCAAGGGAGTATGTCAGCGGTTCTATCCTAGTTGCTTTTATGGTTGAAAGTAGGGGAAATATGTGTACATATCAGTTGTAATTTGGTGGTAAAACACACTTCAATTGGCTTAAGTAACAAGAAAACAACACGAGTGCAATGTATGAGAAAGAACTTCCAAGATTAGGGTTTACCACAACAACAAACACATGTATGAATTAATGAATCATATAAGAAATCATGCTTTCCTAAGTCAAGTAAATCAATTCACTTTCGTATAAAAGACTTTATTTGATTCTACCTTTTTCCTAATTAGGTCTCTTTTATTGTCATCAAAGATCTCTAATTACTATCAATGTTAACAATTTCCTCTTGTGAATTCCACGCAACAATGAATTTCCTGGATTTTCATCAAGGATTAAACACATAGGTAGAAGCATCACATAATATGTATTCATCCATCCACAAACATGCTCATTGTTGGGCGCACCCCAACCCTCGAAGGTAAGGAAACTACTCACACATAGCAAGGGAAAATATGCTGAAATTGAGAGAAAACATACTCTGAAAATTGCATAAAACAAACATTAAAACTCACATTCAATCCTTAACTTCAAACTCCAAAATTCTTGACCTAATTCTGATGTATATTCAGCGTGTAAAACTTGATATTATTCAGCCCCTATTTGGCTTTATTTTATAGATAAAAATAAAACTTAATTTCCAAGGAAAGAGATTTTATCTAAATAAAATAATATATTTCTATATAATATTTATCTAAAGCAAGATATAATAAATCTAAGTCTATCTAACTAAAAGATCTTAAAAGAGATTTAGATGAAACCCTAATTAAAAAGGTCCAAAAACAGCTCATCTGTTGTCACACAGAATTCCAGCAGATCCGCGTCAGGGTCGACGTCGAGGTTTCTTAACAAGTGCAGTAACTTCTGTTTTCTTTCAGCTTTTCGACTATGTCTTCAAACACACTTTCCGAGTCCTCATTAATCCGATTGACTCATATGAATATGCATTGGAAAGCTCTTTTCGAGGACTACGACTCTCGTGAAGGCTGCAAAACTTGATTCGAAGTGATGAAAGGTGAAAATAAGGCTTTTCTCCAGCTGCACCACTTTTTGATCTTGCTTAGCTTTTCCTATCCCTTCATGATTTTCCAAAGTGCATCCAAACTCTTCAAAATCAGCTCCAAAACCTATAAAAACACCATCAAAGTTTGTGTAGACTCCATATCTTGTATAATACGAAAACTAACACAAACGACACTATTTCCCAACATAAAAGGTAATAAGAGGACTCAAATGAAATGGAAATATGATGCAAAATAAGACTAAAAATGCGGACATCAAAACACCCCATATTTAGACTTGCTTGTCCTCAAGCAATAACCAAACAATAACCACTACCTACAACACATCCTTCAAGTCTTCGCCTTTCGTCAAAAAGCAACATCATAAGCACAAGTGGTCTAAAAGAATCAAGCAATCAAACGTCATCACACATATTTAGGCAACTCTAAGCAAAAGCAACCAAAATACAACCTCACAAGGATGTATGTGTTTCGCTCAACTTTCAATGTGTTTAGGCTTTCAATAACAACTCTCAACTCAATTCTTAATGCAAAAACTACAAAGACATTGTTATTTATATCACCAATCTCTCCACCGGAGATGCCAAAACAAATCAAAATTATCAAGAGGACTTATGGCTCAATGAAAGGCTTCAGAGAAGAATTCATTCGGCCGGGTTGTAATGGGACTTGATGTAAACATAAAGGCATGGAATTATTTAGGCAAGTGGTTCTAAAATCCGGAAATCAAGACTCCCAATCTTCTAACTCAACTCAACCAAACAACTCCTCTACAATATCGACATATAACCAAACTCATCAATAATAAGGATCATCAACCCATAAAATCAACTAACGATTCTATCCATCTCTCATATAAAATAAACTAGGCTCTTAATGATCATTTTATTTTTCTTTCTTTTCTGGCTGACATTTTTTTTCTCCCTTTTTTCGGCATCTAATATATATATATATATATATATATATATATATATATATATATATGTGTGTGTGTGTGTGTGTATGTATTCGAAGCCTCTAAAATAAAATACAATAAGAGGAATCTTGCACAACTTACATAATCTTCCTCAAGGCATCTCAATAAAGCTCAATGACTTAGCTTCTTCTCATCAAACTTAACACAATCAATTTCCCACCAACTCTAGCAAAGAATAGGCAAAGGCTCAAAGGGCTTCAAGCAAGATAATATGTAAGGTAGGTAAATGAATGGATAAAATATAGCTAAGGAAAATATAAGTCCTCCATAATCTAATTTCAATAAGAAATGAACTAATATCTCATAATCGGCCTCAAAAAATAGATACTCACATCAATGTCAAGAGGTAATCACATAAGGAGAGTAAATCACACATCGAACATGGAGGGAAATATAAATATGAATACCTTTCCCTACAAGGCCAAAAATATCTCACTAGGACATAATTTTGTCGGATTTCAATCACCTCTACCTAAAATCATATGTGGTCAATTATAATTGCAAGTCAAATCCACATAAAAAAAATAGACTTTCCAGGAGACTTAGGCTAAACCATCCAAACATATCATAGGGTTTACATGATCAAGTTAGTTATTAGGTATCATCATTGGACTTCTAAGTTAGGTGTTTTTAAATTTAACTAATCTAATATGCATTTTTTTAAGACATTTGTCCGATTTTTTTTCTTTTTTTTTCGAATGGGAATATGCTAATAGGATAAATTTAATTGAACTTAAATGTGAACGAATGCAAATAGGAATGCAGACTTAGGTGAAACATATAACTAGTACTAAACTATTACAACCCAAACTTGGTGCAGACTTGCTAAATATGGAGCTAATGCAGGAGCTATGTCAAAGTCAAGCAAAACATAGCTAAGGAAACCGCCACCCAATAGCTAACCTGTACCCAACAAGTCTACATCAAAATGAGAAGGAAAACATCAAAATAGCGACCAAAAATACCCACCCTATACTTGAAAGGGACAATGTCCCCGTTGTCACAAAATAGAATAGAATAGGGGAGGGAGTCACTGTGAAGTGTGCAAGTGGTCAAGGGGCACGATAATCATTGTAGTCGAGGTTGTCATGAGTGTAGCGTTGGTACCTCTTGCGGCGGTTAGAACCAGGAGCTGGTGGGGGCCCAGGACGGAAACGGTTGCCCGGGTGGAGGTTTGATTGTCATTCAACAAACTTCCCAGTAGTCCACCAACGCTCATCGTTCAACCGGCGATCATGTAATATCACCGCATGTATAGCTTGAATCTCATAGGCTAGGCGATTGTGTTGTCGGTGCATCTCACTGGCTATGCTCTGCGTATAGGTTTTCATCTCGAACATCAGGCCGTCGAGCCTAATCAGTGTAGAGTACACCCTATCATTGCCCCGACTGCTCTGGCCCTCCTCAAAGTTGCGTGAAGGGGAATTTGAATTGCTTAGAAGTAGATGTGGCGGTACACTTCTCCGTGGTATGTCCGAGGTAGGTGTAGATGCATTGGGTGAGGAAGCTGTAGTAGGTTCTGGTGGTGGTCAGGGCCGGCCCTGGGCATGGGCAAGATGGGCGTTCGCCCAGGGCCTCTGATTTTAGGGGCCCTCATTTAAATAAATTTACTACATAAATAATTATTTTGAAAATTTAAACTATGTGTTTCAATGGCGTAGTGGTTGCTTGAGTGGCCAAAGAAACGGCCTTTTGCTGCCCGCCTTGGTTCGATCCTAATTAGCGGCAGTTTTTCCAGCTATTTTTTAAGGATTGCTGGGCCTTTTTCCCACCTTTTTTTCTTATGGACTTGTTGGGCCACTTTCAAAAAAAGTTACAGTATTCTATTTTCACAATTTGTTTTTTTTATTAGCATTTTCACAATTTGTTTAAAATATAATATATCCGTTTTGATTTGATTGTTTTTTAAAACATGTTGGGTTCGTATGGGACGGGGTTAATAAAGTGACTAAAATTATAAACAGGGTAAAATTTATAAACTGTTGGTAAAAGTAGTTAAAAATTTAAACAAGATAATCTCTGTATGGGGAGAAAAACAGTTTATTTGTAAAAAGTGGAGTTTATTTGGTTGTTATTAGGGGTATTGTGGTATTTTCAAACCAAATAAGATAAAAGGGAGTATAAACACCCAAATAACCTCCATTTTGTAGCTTATTTTTTAACACAATTTTTTAACACGTTTTTGTTTATTTTGGTCATCCAAACAACCAAAAAAGCTGTTTAAAAAATAAACACCCACAAATGATTAATTTTTAACATCTTTTTTTGTTGTCCATACACACCCGTTATATACTTGTTTTTATTTTACTAGGAAAAGTTTTTAGAGGTGTTTTGCTCATCCACTATCCGACAATGTACTTTCATGTACTCAATACGACAATACGACAATACTCCCTTAACTTGTTTATAAAAAAAAGGCAAAAATGCATAAAACCACCCACTATTCAGTGTTGTTTGCAAATAACCACCCCTTATTCAAAAAATGTCAAATAACCACCCACTATTCATTGTTGTTTGCAAATAACCACCCCTTATTCAAAAATTGTCAAATAACCACCCATTAAATATATGTTGTTTGCAACTAACCACCCATACCCCTTTTCTTGTTAAACCTCACTTAATTTAATATGAAAAGACAATTACACCCCTATTCATTAATGTTTCATTTTTAGTAAAAGGACATACTTATCTTTGTTGCTTGATTTTTCAGGTATTACAATTAGACCTGTCAAATGGGTCATTCGGGTCGGGTCACTTCGGGTCCCGAGTAAAACGGGTTCCGGGTACATCCAGGTTGTCTCGAACCCGGGTTTGACCGAGTTTCGGGTCATTTTGGGTAGATTTTGGGTTTGTCAATTTTTTCTTTTTTAAATTAAAAAAAATCATGATTTGATAATTTTGGATAATTTTAAAATTCTACAATTAAAGACGTTGTTCATAAATCATAGTGCTTGTAATTATATACTATATCTGATCTAAAATATTTTATTTTTATTATTTCTCGTAATTTTTAATAAAATGTAATAATATATAAATATCAAAATTTTAAACAATTTTTTAAAAAAATTGATATTTTATATATTATTACATCTTTTTAAAAACGTTTGATTTTTATTATTTCACGTAATTTTTAATAAAATGTAATAATATATAAAATATCAAATTTTTTCTTTTTAATAAAATGTAATAATATATGATTAATTTTGGGTCGCAAATTTTTTTATTTAAAAACATTTGATCTTTCATTTTTTAATTTATTAAAAATGTTTTCCGAGTAATCGTGTAAATCAAATGTCCCGAAACCCAGATTAAAAATTTATTAAAAATTTATTTAAAAATTGACAAACCCAAAATCGACCCAAAATGACCCGAAACTCGGTCAAACCCCGGTTCGAGACAACCTGGATGTACCCGGAACCCGTTTTACTCGGGACCCAAAGTGACCCGACCCGAATAACCCATTTGGCAGGTCTAATTGTAATACCTGAAAAATCAAGCAACAAAGAGAAGTATAATTGTCTTTTTACTAAAAATGAAACATTAAAGAATAGGGGTATAATTGTCTTTTCATATTAAATTAAGTGAGATTTAACAAGAAAAGGGGTATGGGTGGTTAGTTGCAAACAACCTATATTTAATAGGTGGTTATTTGACAATTTTTGAATAAGGGGTGGTTATTTGCAAACAACAATGAATAATGGGTGGTTATTTGACAATTTTTGAATAAGGGGTGGTTATTTGCAAACAACAATGAATAGTGGGTGGTTTTATGCATTTTTGCCTAAAAAAAATTAGGTTAGTTTATATACTCAGGTATCTATTTTTAACTTTCTTGTGGCAAATCTACTTACCCTCTTTTTTTCTTTAAAAGCATGTTTCAAAGTATATGTTAGTATACTTTTATTTGTATTTAGTACTCGCTATGTTAATTAAAAATTGTCGTTTACTATTCATGTACGCTTTTTAGAATAATAAAAACTATATAAAACATTAAGATTTTTTACATTTGTTTTTATAAATTCATACTTAATTATAATAAGTATGAAATTATTAAAAAGAATTATTAAAAAAGTTAATATTTTATATAGTTTTTAACACCTAAAAATCATACGTGAATAGTAAAACGTCAAGTTTTAACTAGCGGAGGGAGTAATATTTTTATTATTATTAGTCAGTCATGAATTATTATATAGGATCTTGTTAACTATTTTCGTTACATGTATATGTTGAAAGAAATTCCTTATGGTTGAAGTTAATGATATTATACCTACCTTATATATTTTTTATTGTCATATTTCGTCTAAAAATTTAACATTAGTACCATCTTAATTAGTACCATCTTATTTGAAGTTTGGCACAGGGCCTCCGAAATTGATTGGACGGCTCTGGTGGTGGTGTATTTGCAGCAGCTAGGACGTCCTCAGGGTGCGCGAAACGCGGTGGACATCGGCGGAGTAAAGGATCATTTGCAAGTTTAATGTCAGAAGGGTAATCAATTTAAGTCCATACCTTGAACCAGTTGGGGAGGTGGAGGAGATCCCCATGCTCTGGTGTGATCGGGACTCGTTGGGAGTAAGAGACAAAGCCCATTTCCACCTTTGCCAAGCCCTTGGTCAGCAGCAAATATGCCATGTCAATCCTTTGGACTCGCTTGGCGGTGTAGTTGGAAGTGTTGATCCTCAAAGCCTAGGTAAGGTCTGTAATTATGCCGCCAATCAGAACCTCTTCCGTGAAGCTTCTGTAATCTCCGACGTGCCTTAGCCAAGCATAAATAAGACGCATCCGAGGTTGGACATTGAAGAACATCCGATGCAAGCAGTCCAACTCTGCGTGGTTAGGCCGACAGATTTCCTTTCGAGCCCATATTGTGCTGCCCAGGACCCGAAGGATGATGTGGAAAACTGGGTTCATAACATCGGTTCTTTGGATGCCACCAGCGGGGATGTTAAGTTGTTCAGTGATGTATGGCTAGATGGGTAAATTTTGTGGTTGCGTGATCTCTGATAAGTGCTCAAAACCAAAGTGCTCAGCCATCTTCTCATGGTGAGCTCGTAACGCTCATTGGCAAGCTGGAACTTGACATTGCTTCCATCGGTAGGGGATGAGGGGACCTTTAGGGTTGCCATGAACTCAGCCGTAAGCGTGGGATAATGCTCTTCAATCGGCAGAAGCAATCTAGGGGCACCAATGTTGTCGATCCGTAATCGCTCCATGCAAGCCAAGTGTTTGTATGTCTTCATGGTGATACCATCGGGCCTTAAAAACACGAGAGCGGATTTTGTTGAAGCGATCAATCTCCCCAGCGTCTTCAAATTCTACCACATCTAGGGGCGGCCCTAGGGTAGGGCGGGCGTAGGCGGCCGCCCCACCCTTCGACCTACACGCCCCGGAGTTTGGGAAAAAAATAAAAAAAATATTTATATATATAGTAGTGTTGTAATAAGTAAAACTAGGATGAATATAGGATCAACAAATCTACTTTGCTTAGTTGGTTGGTGGGAAGAAAGGAAAGTAAAATAAGACTAAAGGTTGGGGGTTCAATTCCTACTAGCTTTTTTTTAAAAAAAAAAAATCCATCTCCCCCCAAAAAGCTTTTTTTATTCTTTATTCAACTTGCACCCCACCCTCTATGTTTCTACCCTCTTATTTAATTATATCCCCACTTCTCGACCTCCCTATTATATACAAATTATCTAGCTATATCTAATTAACCCCCATAAAATTGGTGAAATTAGCCTCCTTTAAAAAAAAAATTTCACCTCCCTCAAAAAAGTTTTTTTATTCTTTGTTCAACTTGCACCCACTCTCTATGTTTCTACCCTCTTATTTAATTATATTCCCACTTCCCGACCTCCCTATTATATACAAATTATCTAGCTATAAACTAATTAAACCCCATAAAACTGGTGAAATTAGGATTTGATTATGAGAATAAATTTTGTGAAATTTTCATCAGAGTTTGTGATTTTGAGAATGAATTTTGTGTTTTAATTATTGTGTATATGTGATTTTGAGAATGAAATTTATGAATTGAATTTGGGGTTTGTGAATTGAATTTGTGAAGCTTTATGCAATATTTGTATTTTCGTACCCTACATATCCAAATCACAATTTCTATCATGTCTTTGGGAACCAAAAGATATTATAAAGTTAATGAGTTTACAATCCTAGCTAATATGCAAAAGTCTTGAATTTAGCATGATTGAATTTCGATAAGTTTACACTCCTAAATATGACAAATGCCTGAATTTCCAATGAATGACGAGAAACCACTACCATAGCAACCAAGCAAATGTAAGTCTACTTTTCTACAATCAACTGCAAAGTTGAAAGTCGTAGCTTAAGTGAAGGAGTTTATTCAAGGTCAGCATCTTAGTACACACTAGAAATTTCGCCCCACCTTTCGGAGGATTATGCGGCCGCCACTGACCACATCCATTCGACGAGGCTTAGGAACTCGGGCAGGCCTATGTCCTGATGCCTTTTCTTAGCCATACCTACAAACAACTCAAACCATTATTCTGATCTAAACTAAGGTTGCAAAGGAAACTTAACTGAAAGAACAAACAAATAAACAACCAAAGATTTCCAAAAGTTAAAAAAAATAATAAAAAAAACAGAAAGTAAAATACTGTGAAATCGAAATAAGAGGAAGAGGAAGAAACTAATGAAATTATAAGATGAAACTAAGAAGAGACAAGCTCGAAATATGCACACAAGCTTTACCAAAATCACCCAAGAACATTGAATGCTCAAATGCTCAAGCTTTACCAAAATCACCCAAGAACATTGAATGCTCAAATGCTAACAAGAACCCCATACTTATGTCTAAATGTACCTATGAAGATAATGAATCAGCATGTAAAGAGAAGTATGCGTAGACACAAAAAATCAGCAAGATATATGTTCATAGACATCGGGTATAAACCGATGTTAATAAAAAAAAATTGACGTGTTAGTGGGTGGCGTTAAAAATCCAAACTTTACCAAATCGGTTTATAACCGATATCTAATGATTTATAACATCGTTTCTCTTTGTAATATCGGCTTAAATGCATGAATATAATTACATTTTGATTGATTCACCTAATGTTAAAACATTATTATTTTGCATTTCTAGCTATCTAAAGATATGTACAACAATAAAAAGATTCACATTAACATCGATATTTTTTTCCAAAAACAATGTTGTAATATCTTATTTACATCAGTTATAGGTGATTCATTTCATGTTTATTAACTTTTCCTTTGTATTTTGTCTTGTTATTTCATTTAAAAAAATAGTGTATGCAACATTCAATATTTATAAAGACAATGTTATATGAATATATTTAAATCAGTATATTTGAAAGAAATGATGTCTAAAAGATTATAACATCATTTTCTTTATGAATAACAATATATAATTTCGCAAAAGACATCAATTTTATTAGTCATTTTGTTGTGTTTCACTACATTTTAAAATCGTTTTTTACTCTATTAAATGATGTCACATTCCTGTTTGTAACCATTAATAGACTACTTCTCAAATAATCAAAATCGGATCAAATACAAGATGAAATACCAAAAATAGATTTAAATCCAATTCTTATTACATCAATGCCATCCCCAAAATATTGTATCACAACAACACACTCAAACAAAATCAAGTTCATTGATCATACATTATTTCCTCAAGTTCCCTCATCTATCTAGCATTATTAACCACCTCAAACAAAATCAGCTCAGCTGCTTTTGCCTTGACCATTCAAAATTCTTAAGCTCCAAACATCCATGCATTGATAATCCATTAGGGCACTTTTCCTTCACCTTCAATGACTCACCAACTCGAGGGCCATTTAGTATCAATAGAAAGAAGCAGAAGCAACAGCAAAATGCGGTAATAAATTATATATGCTTTATAGAAAACCATACCAATTCCATTCTTCATCTGATATTACTTCACGCCTTTGCAATAGCAGCAAGCCTTAGGAAAGCATCAACATAATCTGGATACTGGAAATATAGAGGACATATAAAAGGTCAACTAGCAACTACTCATAAGAACTTAGAAAGATAAATTATTTTAAACATAAGAAACGCCAAAATAGGGAGAGCCAAGACATATTTAAAGAACAAATGCCATTCAAATAAAGCAATTTTCAGAATTTCGATGCTTTAGATCTGAGGACTTTACTGATCTAACTGGAACTGAACATTCAAAAAATAAAGGTATTTATTTGAACAAAGGAGAATGTATACCAATATCTAGAGGGTCAAGACTCTATATCAATCTGGAACTTAACCTGGGTAGATGTAAGGGTCATCTCCTAAAATTTTAGAAGCGCAAACTTGTAAGAATCAACTTGAAGGACATTAGGATGTTTACACCAATCAATCACACAACAAAAAAAAGATCAGTAAAACAAGATCATGCCAAGAGATATTGAGTAAAATATCCACAACCCTTAGGCAGCTTCGATTTTAGGCAATTGAACTAGGAGTCTTGTTTTCACAATAAGGCATTATGATTCCGAGTACAATAACACTTCAAATAAGCCATCACGATTCCACAAAACCTAATAGAAAAGAAGCTCAATGTTTGAGTAAATCAAACGAAATCCCATACCATCACAAAGAAATACGAGTGAGAACGCAATGGCAGCTCTTGAGGCCGATTAAGAGTTGCACATAGTTCAATTTCACTTGTAAGAATATTGGATTGAGGATCAGAGTATGACTAATTATATATGTGCCACCAATTATTTATTAAGCCATTCATTGCACTAGAAATTCATAAAAGAAGTGGGTAATTCTTACTTAAGCCTTAGAGTACACAGTAGGTGCCCTAAAATGCTCGAAAGATACGTGGTATTAGGGTGGTGAAACAATACATGCACATAGCACAATCAAACTAAACATACCTCATCATCTTGATCTACTGACCCTTGGCTCTGCAATCACATATGTAAACTATTAATGAACAAGAACATATTATAATAGTAGCAATCGAAATTCCAAAGATCATCGAAACAAGAATATGCTTAAAAAACTACGGAGGAAACTTAAATATATAACATGTCATATCCCCAGAGCACTAATCTGGATCAAAGCAACAAAAGGAATTATGAGGAAGAGAGTTACAAGATGCAAATATATAACTATTTAAAAGTCAGAAATCAATAATACTGGTACACTGGTTCACACAGTTGGGATGCAATCAAAATGATGACGTGTTTGTTGGGAATTTGATGATTATTATATGGTGTTTTTTGCTTATAAGGCCACTCGTGACTCATTACATGTTCATAAGGTGATCAAAAGGCATTATAAGGCGTGTTGCCTGAATCAACCAGACTCGTAACAGTAAAAGTTACATTGGGTGAAGGAAACAGAAGAGTCTCACTAGTGATAGACATAATGCATAGGAAGTCAGCAAGGGAAGGAACTCAAGGAAGTGTAGGACATAGATTATCCTAGCAAAGGAACATCACATTTATAAATCTAAGAAGAGATAAATGCCGCTGAAACAACATATAAATGAGGAGAAAATGAAAGTAGAAACAAACACCTCTTCCATGTCATTGGTGTAAATGCCATATCGAAAAGCCATGACTTAGGTTATTTGCCAATGCTGCGACGTCGTAGTCTCTATCTTGATAATCTTCATCATCACTGCCCCTTCCTCAGTCATCAAGTGTTGATGGCCTCCTGCGGAATATAAATGGGAAACAATGTTCACTAAGTAAAAAAAAAAGCAACGATGTTGTTTCACTTCTTTGCGCTCAAGTAGATCAAAACATTACAAGTCTTATGTTACTCTTTAAGTTGTTTCAACTATCAAATTTGCATTAATTTTGATATTTTCCTAGACTAAATTCATGTGTTAAAGGAAAAGATGAATAAAAACCTTGGAAAGAGCAAACATGAAAACCATGTTAACATTATAATCAAATTAAACACAAGGCAGCCGAAGTATGATACATCATACATGTAAAGAATTTAGGAAGACTTGCCACACGCCCAAATTCCTTGATGCAAATATAATTACTTGACAATTATCACTTACCCACAGGTAGACATTTTCAATAGCATTACGCTTAGAATGGACTGTTGAACTCCAGTTAACCCACTCATCAATTTCCTGATCAAAATAATACAAAAGTTGCATATTACCTTAAGAATCTATATACATAATGATTCACATCTTAATTAATTGAACACATTACCAAGATTCATACCATTTAGATGTGTAAATTCTCTTATTGCACATATAAGCCAAAAAAAATGATGGTGGCAATAGATAAATCAAGGGTGAAATATTATTCAATAACGGCAAAACAAGCATTTTCTTCGTGACCAAAAAATAGAGGTATGAGCTTAGGCTAAAGCACAAGCCACAAACGAAACTTGTTAAATTTTGACACCCATTGATTCTGACCTCCATTGGTCGACTATAACAGCACAATTAAAGGCGGCGTAGGGTTCAAATCCAGAGCGAAATCAATGATATAATCTATTGTGAAGATCCGAAACCTTCCAAAACTAGGTCATAGAGTTCAAATCCAGAGCTGAATCAAATCCAGGAATGAAATTCCAAAAAAGGTAAGATATAGTGTACGAAAAGGGAGAAAGAAATGAAATCACCAGCTCAATCTGCCTCTCGACTCCTCTTGTCTGAGCTTAGCCATTGTCGAAGGATCTTGAGCACATGCGAACCCTAGCATCCATCCATCTCTCAGATCTGTTTCTCTTTACCTACCCCGCTCTGTGCTGATCCCGAACCCTAGCACACGAGAACTAACCAGGAATCCTCTCCTTCCCAAGAATGGAGTCACGACCAGCCAATTGCCCCCAAGGTCTGCCATGGATGGATCTGATCTGAGGGTCAAGAAGGAGATGGATGAGCAGAGATTCAGAGAAGCGAGCGAGAGAGAAGAAGGCTTCAGATCTGAAAGTTTATTTTTTAGATCTGAAAATGAGGAAGGCAAGGGTTTAGGTTTTCTTTCTTTTTTAAAAATAAAATCAGCTTCAGGAAGTCCATTGCCGTTGTTATGGCATGGAAAAAGGTGGCAATGGCCACGACAAACCCATGCAAAAGCCACCCTCGAGTTCACCGGCCGCAGAGCCTACATAGAAGGCGAGAGTGGAGAAGCATTCATGGTGAGCAGGAAGGAGTCGGGAGAAAAGAGATGAGTGGTGAATGGGTCTGAAATAACTTCTTTTAATTTTTCCAAGTATATGCTACGTAATACCTTTTTTTTGCAAATAATTCAATTTTTGTTGGGAAAATTGGGATCCGCCCGCCCGTATTTGAGATGAGCGGGATTTTACTTAGTTCATATTTCAACCCCGCGTCTTACTTCTTTTTTTCCAAAACCACTTTTCACATCGGTCGATAAAATAGGGAGATGTCTGTTTGTTTTAAACATCACAAATTTACAAATCGATGTTAAAAATATATTTAACATCATGTATTTTTCTGACTGATGTTAATCACCCGATGTCTATGAACACAATTATAGTAGTGCATCAAGAAACTTCAAAAGGTCATAGATAATCAAGAAAGACCAAAAACCCATCCAAAAGCTTTGTTCATTCATCAATGCAAATCGAGAAGGGCAGCAAGAACTGGTGTATACAGCAACTTTCATGGGTTGAGATATATAAAGATCATGGATAAGTAAGTTCTCAACTAAAAGATGGAGTCATATGATCGTTCGAGAACGAAATACAACAAAGTATACACAAACCAAGCACAAAAGTACTCACCTTCTGCAATCCTTATAGATTTAGAAATTAAAGTTCAAGAATCTACACAAAAGAGGGAATCCGAACACCCCAATCAACTCAAGACAATCGAAACTCTCAACACAATCCAAGCGTTCCGTCAAAAATCCCGAAATCGCACACAATACTCGATCCTAAAACCCTAAGTTGTTCAAAATCTTTTCTAAATTCGGAATTAAACTAAGAACAACCAAGAGAAACAGATTAGGGATGAGAATCATACCGAAACCGCTTAGAAAATTGAAGAAAAAGAAAACTTTGAGCAGCGGGGAAGTTGAACGGTCGCGGGCCTGCTCGTTGCTGCACAGGCGATGGCTCGGGTCCTCGCTTGGTTCTTCGGGTGCGCAGGGGATGGCCGAGCACGGTGAGAGTAGCGATCGAAGCAGTGGTGGCCGAAAACGTCGTGGGTAGCGCACAAGAGAGGGGAGTGCTGGTACGGGTGGGGTTTGGTGTGGGTGGGATGGGATAGAAGTGGAGAGAGAAAAAATTAAAAGGGAAGGGGAATAAAATAAATACGTAAGCATTACTTACCTTCCCCGCCTCTTTTTTTTCTTTTTTTTTCCCGTGTTGAATATTTGAAAAATCCACCACTTGCAAAGTATTGAACTTGTTCCTTCTACCTAAGCTTTATAAATTCAAAATATTATAACCGAAAAATAATAATGAAAAATACCTAATAAAAGAAAAGAAAAGAAAAGAAAGTGGGTTGCCTCCCATTGCGCTAGGTTTAAAGTCGCTAGCCCAACTTACTTCCCTTTAAGCGGAGATGGTAAATGCCCAAGAGGCACGAATGTTCTCATCAAGTGTAGCATGAGTATAATACTTCTTCAATTGGTGCCCACTGACCTTAAAGATGGCACCGCTTTCATCCACAAGCTCCACCGCTCCATGAGGAAAGATTTTATGAACCACAAATGGTCCGCTCCATCTAGAACGTAGCTTTTCTGGAAAAAAGGCAAAGTCTAGAGTTAAAAAGTAATACCTTATCTCCTTCTTCATAGGTTTTGGGTACCAATTTTCGGTCATGCCACTTCTAGGTCCTTTCCTTGTAAATCTCGGCACTTTCACACCCCTTAAGCTTCAATTCCTCAAGTGCTTGTAAGTCAATGAATCGCTTCCTTCCGGCCTCGTCGAGATCCATATTGAGCTCCTTAAGGGCCCACATCGCTCTATGCTCTAACTCGATGGGAAGATGACATGACTTACCATACACAATATTATAGGGAGTGGTGCGAAGCGGCGTCTTGTACGCCGTCCTATAAGCCCATAAAGCGTCGTCAAGCTTTGACAACCAATCCTTCATTGATCTTGACACGGTCTTCTCCAAGATAGCTTTGATTTGTCGATTGGATACCTCAATTTGACCACTTATTTGGGGATGGTAGGGTGTGGCTACCCGATGATGCACTCCATACTTGGTCAAAAGTGTCTCAAAGCTTCTTTCGATAAAATGAGAACCGCCATCACTAATTAGGCCCCTGGGAACACCAAATCGGGGAAAAATGTTAGTCTTTAAAAATTTAGCCACAACTCGAGCATCATTGGTATGTGTGGCAATGGCTTCCACCCATTTGGAGACGTAATCAACCACCACAAGGATGTACTTATAAGGGTCCAAAGATGGAAAGGGGCTCATGAAGTCTATGCCCCAAACGTCAAACAATTCGACCTCCAAGATCCCCATGAGCGGGTTCTCATTTTTTCATATTATGTTCCAGGCCCGTTGGAATTCATCACATGAGGTCACGAATTCCTGCACATCTCGAAACATGTTAGGTCAATAAAACCCACTTTGAAGGATCTTCGCAGTGGTCTTAAAACATTTAGCATGGCCCCCGGTGGGAAGAGTATGACAATGACAAATAATACTTTTTACCTCTTCTTCCAGAATATAGAGACGAAAGATATGATCACTCCCTTGCTTGAACAAAGATCATCCCAATAATACCTCTTGACATCATGTAAGAACTTCTTTTTACCTTGTGAAGTCAACCCTGGTGGGAGTTCGCCTCCTACAATGAAGTTAGCATAATCCGTAAACCAAGGTATGCTAGCCTTTTTTTATAATAAAAACATCGTGAATGGGGCTAGAAGGCAGGGTAAAGAAGAGTTCCTCATCTACACTTACCTCATCCAATGCCTTGAGTAACTCACCGTTATGCCTTGTGGAAGGGGTCGACGTCGAGGCATTCTATACTTCTAGAGTTTCTACAGTATCTTGTATTGTGTAAATAGGTATCGACGTCGAGGGGAGGGGGGTCGTCGTCAAGGCATTTGTAGCTTGCAAAGTTACTGCATTTATAACAGAGGTCGACGTCGAGGTCAGAGAGTCAACGTCGAGACCTGTACTTACCTTTCTTACCTCTATTCGCATGAGACTCTCATCAACCCGAGAGTCGTTGATGGGCACCGTATTCTCCAATTCTGTAATGTGCTTTGGTGGCAACCTAGAGAGGTAGTTGGCCACAAGGTTTTCGGCTCCTTTCTTGTCCTTGAGCTCGCAATCAAATTCTTGAAGAAGGAGCATCCATCGGAGAAGTCTTGGTTTGGCATCCTTCTTGGTCATCAAATATCTTAATGTGGCATGGTCGGTGTAGACAATGACTTTGGAGCCAACCAAGTAAGAGCGGAACTTCTTAAAAGCAAATACCACGACTAAAAAAATCCTTTGCCATGGCAGTGTATCTTGTTTGGACATCATCTAAAGTTTCACTCGCGTAATAGATGGCGTGCAACTTCTTATCTTTCTGTTGTCCAAGAACCGCTCCTACGGTGTAATCGCTTGCATCACACATTATTTCGAATGGAAGTGACCAATCGGGTGATTGCATGATTGGTGCCGTAACTAAGGCTTCCCTCAACCTATTAAAAGCATCAAGACATTCCAAAGAAAACTCAAAGGCAACATTTTTCATTAATAGGTTAGTGAGCGATTTAGCAATTTTGGAGAAACCTTGAATGAAACGACGATAAAATCCAGCACCCTAAAAAGCTACGGACATCTTTTACCAATGTGGGAGGTGGTAGCTTCTCTATAAGCTCTATCTTGGCTCTATCCACCTCTATGCCTCTTTTGGACACCAAGTGCCCTAGCATGATTCCTTCTTGTACCATGAAGTGGCACTTCTCCCAATTAAACACAAGACTCGACTCCTCGCATGTCTTGAGTACCCTGGCCAAGTTAGCTAGACAAGTATCAAAAGTAGTACCATATACGGAAAAATCATCCATGAATACCTCCATGATATCCTTGATCATGTCGAAGAAGATTGTCATCATGCACCGTTGGAAAGTAGTTGGAGCATTGCATAGCCCAAAGGGCATTCTCCTATATGTGAATGTCCCATAAGGACATGTGAAGGTGGTCTTCTCTTGGTCATCCGGATGAATAGGAATCTGCCAAAATCATGAATAGACATCAAGATAGCAAAAATAGTCATGTTGAGCTAACCTTTCTAACACTTGATCGATGAAGGGGAGTGGGAAGTGGTCCTTCCTAGTGGCGTTATTGAGCTTCTTGTAGTCAATACACATGCGCCAACTAGTTGTAGTTCTCTTAGGCACAAGCTCACCCTTCTCGTTCTTCTCTATGGTCATACCTTCTTTCTTTGGTACTACATGTACAGGGCTAACCCACTTGCTATCCGAGATGGGGAAGATAATCCCTACGGCGACTATCCTTAAGATTTCTTTCTTCACCACCTACTTCATGTTTGGATTTAGCCTCCTTTGCTGCTCGATGGAAGGTTTATATCCTTCTTCCATGTGAATTGGGTGCATACACAAAGTGGGGGAAAGGCCTTTGATGTCTTCCAGTGAATAGCCCAAAGCCTTCCTATGGGTCCTAAGTACCTTCAATAACTTCTCTACTTCCTGCACACTTAGTGAATCATTAATAATAATAGGGAAAGTAGAGTTAGGGCCAAGAAATTCATACCTCAAGGTATACGGTAATGGCTTTAATGTTAAAGAGGACTATTGAGGGCTCAAGATGGGCTCCGCCTCCTCCGTCTTCATCATTTATCCTAGGAAATGATGAAGACGGAGGAGTGGGCATCGACCATGCATAAACGGGCATCGAGATCTATAGACCCCTTTACTCATGTTGTAGAGCTGCTAGATAGGTCGATGTCGAGGCAGAAAGGGTCGACGTCAAGGGGTATGTAGCTTTCTAAACTTTCTGCAAAAACTTTTCTTCAGGGGAGAAGGTCGACGTCGAGGTATAGGGGAACGACGTCGAGGCATCTGTGGTGCACTCGATCATTTCTTCACTTTCGTACCATCCATCCTCCTCAATAGTAGCCAAGAGCTCTTCGATAATGCTTTCCTCCTCTTCAATGGGTTCATCATGTTTGAAAGCTCGTTCATTGGACTCCTCACATGGGAAGAAATCCATGCTTGTATTAACCACCTTGACCTCCGTTTTCACCACTTCCTTCATTTTGGGGTCGAATTTGTACTCAACAACTTCATCCCCAATCTGAAAAGATAAGAGACCTTTTCTCACATTTATGATTGCTTCCACCGTGGATAAGAAGAGGCTCCCAATGATGATTGGCACCGCGGGGTCTATGGGCATGTCAAGCACAACGAAGTCGGTAGGTACGAAGAACTTACCCACTTTCACTGGGACATCGTCCATTACTCCAGTGGGTTCCACGGATGAGTTTTCCGCCATAAAGAGCCTGATGTTGATGGGTTCTAGCGGTCCCATGTTGATCTTGGTCCATATACAAAGTGGCATGAGACTTACACTCGTGCCGAGATCACACAAAGCTCTATATCTATGGTTGCCAAGGCCAATGGAGATGGTGAATTTGACCAGGTCAGCCCTCTTTCGGCGAAATTGATGGCGTTGCATTCCTTTGAAATAGATCTATTACTGCTCATAATTTCCTTTAGGAATATTATGTACGTCGGCATCTCTCGAAGGGCTTCTATGAAGGGGGTCGTTACATTCAAGCCTTGGAGGATTTTTACGAACCTTTTGAATTTTCCGTCGGTGGGGTCCTTGAGAGCCTTTTATGGATAAGCAAGTTTAGGCTTTACTTTTGAAGTTGTCAACACATCGGGTGAAGGTGTACATTTAGTGGAAGAGGCATCAACATCGAAAGAGGCAAGGTCGACATCGGCTTGTTGTTCAGAACCCTTCTTAGGAGGGTCGTCATCGAGGTCGGAGAGTCAACGTCGAGGCACCTTTTCACTTACAGTAGCTTTTGCAGTCCTCTAAGTGTCGACGTCGAGGTTAGGAGGGTCGACGTCGAGGTTGCCGCTGTGTTGAGACTGGCTTTCTCCCTTCTTTTTGTCTCCCTTTTCCGGTGGAATCTTTTCACTTCTTGTTTGTACGACAAAAACATGATGATATTTGGGGTTGGTTTCATTTTGCCCCGGTAGTTGACGACTTGGTTTTGGAATTTGAGCGGCAAATTAACCCAATTGGGTCTCAACACTCTTTCTCCAAATATCGATGTCCCCAAACCTTGCGTTCATTCCTCGCTACTGCGTGTTGATCTCTAAGTGGGACTGTCCAGCATCCGCTTTGGCATCCGCTTGACCTTTCCTTAGCTCCTTCAAGATAGCTCTTATAACATCTTTGGGTGGTTCATGCTCCGGATGGCCAGGAGGTCTATAAGAGGGTCTTTGCTCTTATTGAGGAGGATAATTACCCCAATTGGAGTTCCCATCATTCCGTTGTTGATGGTAGCCTTGGCCCCTATATGGACCTCTCATGTAGTTCACCTCTTCATGACTTTCGGCGGATCGTACATGATTGACATGTGGGCAAGCGGTTGTGACGTGATTAGTGGACCCACACTCGATGCAAGGTTTGTTGTTGGAGAGAAACCTCACTTGCTTCTTTAGCTTCCTATTCACATCTTCCATGAATTGTTGGCCACATCAGGTTCAATCTCATCGGACGGTTGATAAAGTGGCATGGAAGGGGTGGATCTCGCGTCAAGATTCACGGGAGTCCCTTAAGTGGTGTCAAACTCCGTGAGCTTTTCAAGTGCATCCCATGCCTCTTGTGGAGCATCTCGATATATCTACAAGATGTGTGAATGTTGATCCAATCCTTAGTAGTTGAGTTGATGCCGTTGAAGAAGATTTCTTGCAAGATATAAGGTGGTTGCCCATGAGTAGGGCATTGGCGAATCAACTCCTTGAACCTCTCCCAAGTTTCGGCGAGAGTTTCATTCCTTAGTTGCTTGAAAGATGTGATCCTTTTGCGTAGCTCCGTCATCTTCATAGGTGGGAAAAACTTGTTCATAAATAGATCATGAAGCTCATCCCATGTGTTGATGGACCTTGATGGAAAACTCTCGAGCCAATGAAGGGCTTTTCCCGTTAAAGACCAACATAAAGCCTTTAAACGAACGTACTCTAAATTGGCCCTATCGGCTATAGTGTCACACATCTCCTTGTATTCCTTCATGTTCTCCATAGGGCACTCATTCGGCTTGCCTTCAAATTGTGACCGCTTGACCATGGCTAAGAAATTCTTCTTAATTTCAAAGTTGACGTCGGGAAGGACGATGGCCTGTTCAGGCACCTGCAAGGTAGGGTGCATATATTGGCGAGCATTTTATGGAATCTTCTCCAATTCTTCTCTAGATGTGTCGGCTTCTCTTTGTCGCACAAGGTTAGCTGCGATTTCTCACTCCGCAGCTTGTTGTTCTCTCTGCGCAGCCTCTCTAATTCTTCATGAAGAGCCTCCATGTCCAACTCTCCTCTAATTAATGTTGTCGGCTTCTTCTCTGGATGCGGCGGCTTCTCTTTGACGAGCAAGGTTGGCTGTGATTTCTCGCTGTGCAGCCTCGTTATTCTCTTTGCGCAGCCTCTCTACTTCTTCACAAAGGGCTTCCATATCCGACATCTTTTTCTTGAGCTTTTCTCTTAGTTGCTCGTGTAGGACACGTTCGGGTTCGGTGAATGGCTCATGGTTGATAGGATGGTCACTTCTTCGCATAAACCTAAAATCAAGAACAAAGAAAACAAAATTAAAAAGAAAGATGGGGATGGGCTATTCCCAACCCTAAAAACAACTAAACAAGGCGCGATTGATAACTCCACGGCAACGACGCCAATTCGTTGGAATGAGGGTAGATCGATACTATGCTCAATTCAATCAAATATATTTATACTCGAATCCCTCTATAATATAGTGGAAATCAAGGTCGATCCAAGGGAGTATGTCAGCGGTTCTATCCTAATTGCTTTTATGGTTGAAAGTAGGGGAAATATGTGAATATATAGGTTGTAATTTGGTGGTAAAACACACTTCCATCGGCTTACATAACAAGTAAATAACACGAGTGCAATGTATGAGAAAGAACTTCCAAGATTAGGGTTTACCACAACAACAAACACATGTATGAATTAATGAATTATATAAGAAATCATGCTTTTCTAAGTCAAATAAATCAATTCACTTACGTATAAAAGACTTATTTGATTCTACCCTTTTCCTAATTAGGTCTCTTTTATTGTCATCAAAGATCCCTAATTACTATCAATGTTAACAATTTCCTCTTGTGAATTCCATCGCAACAATGAATTTCTTGGATTTTCATCAAGGATTAAACACATAGGTAGAAGCATCACATAATATGTATTCATCCATCCACACACATGCTCATTGTTGGGCGCACCCCAACCCTAGAAGGTAAGGAAACTACTCACACATAGCAAGGGAAAATATGCTGAAATTGAGAGAAAACATACTCTGAAAATTGCATAAAACAAACCTTAAAACTCATGTTCAATCCTTAACTTCAAACTCCAAAATTCTTGACCTAATTCTGCTGTATATTTAGCGTGTAAAACTTGATATTATTCATCCCCTATTAGACTTTATTTTATAGATAAAAATAAGACTTAATCTCCAAGGAAAGAGATTTTATCTAAATAAAACAATATCTTTCTATCTAATATTTATCTAAAGCAAGATATAATAAATCTAAGTCTATCTAACTAAAAGATCTTAAAAGAGATTTAGATGAAACCCTAATTAAATAGGTCTAAAAACAGCCCATCTACTCTCACGCAAAATTCCAGAAGATCCGCGTCATGGTCGACGTCATGGTCAGAAGTGGCGACGTCGAGGTTTCTTAACAACTGCAGTAACTTCTGTTTTTTCATTCAGCTTTTCGACTCTGTATTCAAACACACTTTCCTGAGTCCTCGTTAATCTGATTGACACATATAAATATGCGTTGGAAAGATCTCTTCAAGGAATACAACTCTCATGAAGGTCGCAGAACTTGATTCGATGTGATCAAAGGTGAAACTAAGGCTTTTCAGCTGCACCACTTTTTTCTCTTGCTTAGCTTTTCCTATGCCTTCATGATTTTCCAAAGTGCTTCCAAACTCTTCAAAATCAGCTCCAAACCATATAAAAACGCCACCAAAGCTTGTGTAGACTCCATATCTTGAGTAATACGAAATTTAACACAAAGACACTCTTTCCCAACATAAAAGGTAATAAAATGACTCAAATGAAATGGAAATATGATGCAAAAATAAGACGAAAAATACGGACATAATTTGGGTATTATATTTCTTTGGCGAGGTGAAACCTAACGACATTTCTCCTCCGTCAGTAAGCTAGGTCGAAAAGTGGCAGGTTGGTTTGCAGTCTTCATATTTGGTCGTTGGTTGTGTGAGATAGGGTACGGGAAGAATGCGTTAGCTTCGGTTGAGCCGAGTGAGTTTTAGGACTTGTAAGAGATAGTGGTTTGCGGGGCTTTCGGATGAGCTTCCAGGTAGGTCTTAGGTGAGGGGTAAGGTTAGGATGGCAAGGTTTCGAGGGATAGGTCTTAGTTAGAGGTGGAAGTATAGGCAGGTAGTGTGTGAAGGTAGATGGTTGTAGGTTAGACTAGTTCATTAGGATAATCTCGAGAGTGGGCGTGGGTAGAGTAGGTAGGACAGTTCTAGAGGTGGATAGATAGGCTAGGAATTAATCGAGGAGTCCTTGTAAGGGGAGTGTTGTTAGACAGGTTAGTGCGCTAAGGGTAGTGTCTAGGTAGTCTCGGAGCAGATTGTGGGCAACATTAGCGTTGATCGCCTAAGGAATGGTTGAGAAATCGTAGAGTTTGGGACTAAGGTGTACGTGCTATGATTGGGAGATTTTTAGTAAAGGATGAGGTTGAGGAATTGCTAAGGACGAGTAGTATAGGGTTGCTTGGGAAATCATAGATATCGGGGATTAGGTTGTTCGTACAACATCGGGAATGTATGTGAGATGAGTATTTGGGGTTGGTTAGGTAAGATTGGTAATGCTTGTCGAAGTGATGAGTGGAGGAATTCTAGATGCGTTGTTGGAGATTTTAGCATAGGAGACGAATCGAGATTGATGTGTGGAAATTGTTGTGGCTACTGAGGTATTAGGGAATGGAAGATGAACTTTCGAAGAAAGGCTGGTAGCTAGGCGAGAATGTCATTAGGGTCGCTAGTAGGGCTGCTTGCTTGAGGATTCGAGGTAGGAAAATTCTGAGTAATGGATGTGAGAACTAGGTAAAGTGGATGGTAATGGGTATACTGTAGGGTGAAGGATTTTAGAAGGTTTGGTGAAGTTACGGTACTTGGAAAATCCGAGTGAGGGTGATATAGAGATTATGTGGAATTGATGATCGGAAGAAGAGGCCTTACGATGGTAAGATGTCAAGGATCGAGGAAGCGTGATCTGGGGCATTTGGGAACATGTGGAAATATGGAAGCTAGTCCAGGCAGAGGATGTAGGAAATTCTATAGGTTGGAGAATTGTGTGAGACTCGGTAAAGTTGCAATGCTATGGGTAAACCGGATTAGGCTGGCATAAAGTTTCCTTGGAAATAGTGGTCGATGGATAAAGGTTTTCAGCCTAAGGTGTCGTGGTTATGGAGTGGTAGCTTGAGGCAATTTAGGAATGTGAAGAGAGGAGGAATTAGAGTAGGACGGCTTGAGGAGTCGCGATTGGTTAGGGTTTCGTGAGGTCCATAATGGGGAATTTAGGCTAGTGGCAGGTGAATTATCATGATCCTTTGGGAAATGAATTGCTATGGTGTGGATCGATTGGACCTTGAGGAGCTAGATAGGTAGAATGTGTTGTGAGTTACCAGGTATAGACATAGGTGATGAGGAACTTGGTGATTCGTGGTTGGGAGTTAGCACTAGATGGTTTTCTACGTTAGAGCTTGTCGGGAGTAGGTTGTTGAGTAGATTCTAGCGAGATACGATGCTTGTGTTGTTTGTGGTACGAGAGTAGATGAGGAGGTGAACCCTTGTTGGAAATACCGAGGATATAGAGGTGAGAATGCCCTGTGTAGAGATGGTCAATAGAAGTTGGGTTCTTATAGGTGGATGATTAGTGAGAATGCTTAGTGGTGTGGGAAGCGTGATCAGGGTAGTAAGGTAATTTGTGATGTCTCTTGAGGGATAATAGTCAGAGTAAGCGAGATTGTTAAGAAACACCAAGATCGATCGTAATAGAGGTTCAGTGGAGGACTTGAGTTCGAGTTAGTAAGGTAAGATTTGAGTGTTAAGGAGACATGGGATTTCTCTTTAAGGGTAATGGATGGGACTGGTAGGAAACCCCTAGTACGAGGGTATGCTTGATAGGGAGTCGTGGTAGATGGTCGAGGTGTTGAGCTTGGCAGTATTGGGAATTTGGGCTATTGGGAACCCCGTGATATGGGTTTTGATGGTTGAGTATCAGGTTAGGACTCGAGTTTTAGATCTCAAAGTAAGTTGATCCTTAGATGGCTTGTTGGCATGAGAGTTGGGATACCTAGTAATTGGTTTGGGATGTAGGCCTTGAATCGCGGGTAGTTTTGAGGCTATAGAGTTTGTACATGAGCGAGATGAAATGGTATTTAGAACTAGTATTGTTTTTGAATTGGTAGACCTCGGTGAGTTTGCATATGAATTCGAGTGTTGATGATGAGTGCATAATGGTCGAGTCCTGTTAGGTTTGGTAGTTATAGATAGGTCTTCTCGAGGGTGTGACCTAGTGTTATGTTTTACTTGGGGCCGAATGTTTTACAATTTCTATGCTATAGACGATGTTGACTGAGCATCCTTATTCTGAATGCTTATGTAAACAGAACGGCCGTTATCTGTAAAGTAACTAGAGTCTTTGCTAGATCATAGGACGGCCCAGTCCCATTGGGTTTGTCTCAAGTCAGTCGAGTCATTGACAACATATCTATAATTACACCTCTATTATTACCAGCATAATCATTATTTTCTTTTTGCAAGACCACAAATATGATGATTATATTAAGCGTGCTTTAGGTTGGGCTTCAATATGGGCTTGATCCAATTATAATTAAATGGAATGCATTCACGAGCTGACCAGTCTCCGTCCTATCGGGAAGAGGGCGGTGGTAGGAGAGGGATATGCCACTTGGCATTCTATGTGGATCCATTTAATCGCTTTCTGCGTTATATATATATATATATATATATATATATATATATATATGGTGTGGTTCGGGTGTACACAACCCTTAAGGTGTACCTTGTTCACAAATATTATTTGGTGAAATGTGAAACATTATTTGGTGAAATTTGAAGCATTATTCGGTAAAATGTGAAACATTCTACCGAATACTATTATGTTTTCTTTTTCCATTCAGTTCAGATGAAAACTTCCCAATTCCACTGAATAATTTGTAACATTCTACCGGATAATGTTTAGTTTTTTATTCATCTATTTCAAATAAAAGAAACCTCAATTCCCTAAACAATACTTACAATTTATACAAAAAATACTTCAAATTTCACCAAATAATGTTTCTCATTCCCCTAAACAATACTCATATTTCACCGAATAATGCTTCAAATTTCACTGAATAATATTTGTGAACAAGGTACACCTTAAGGTTTGTGTATAAATGATTCATACACTATATATATATAGGGGAGGGTTTAGGTGAGAAGTGGTTGATCCGGTGAGAATGTGAGAAGCACTGAACACACGCGCTTCTCCTCTATTGTGCCCTCTCTCCTGTTAATTAATCTCCTTCCCTCCCATGGCATCTCTAGCGCCTCCACCATGGCGTCTCAACCAACGACCTCGATCACTGTCGACCTCTCTAGCAATCTCCAGATCCGCCTCTTCGTCTTGCCGCCCTCCGTCCCCTCCCCGTCGTCGTCTACCCTATATAGGCGAAGAACTGTTTCTTCGCTCTCGATCTTCGCGTTGTCCTCCCTCTCCCGCTCCTCCCTCCCCCTCCCCGCGACCTACTACTGCCTCAGCGTCGCCGCTGTAACCGGTGATGGATCTCGGGCGTTCGACTGTATGCTCGTAGCTGCATCCTGGTGTTCTTCCACCCGCGATCGGCGTACTTAATTTCAATGGAGTGGTAGCTGTGTCGGAGAAATCAGGCGTTTCGGTGAGCAATTAATTTGAAGCCTCTCGATCTGCTTCAATTCCTTGGTCGAATTCGATCATGGATTGATTCTTGATTTCGTGTGTGTTCTTCCGTTATTCGCTAGTGTCCAAACTCCGAACCATTAATATTAACCAGATAAAGGTGATTAGGAAGCTCAATGTGAAAATTTGCTTCGATCTTCTCCTCCAAGGTGATTTGCCTGATGATGTTGTTCTCAATCCTCTTGAGCTGTGGCGATATGAATTGTTGATCGATCCATTGCGTGGCAGCTGTGGGGGACTCATAAAAGTTAGGAAGAGCTCGCTTTATAGTGAAATCAAGTCACGGAGTTGCCTAAATAGATCGGATTCTTAGTGCATTATCTTCTAATGATTCTTTATTCAATGTTAGAACAAATTTACTTTAGACAGGAAGGGACAAAAAGGGAGTGGGTTTTTTATACCAAGTGGCTCAGTGGTTTAATACTAAGTGGTTCAGGGGTTTAATACCAATTGGTTTAAGAGTTTTGTACCAAGTGGTTCAGAGTTTTATACCAAGTGGTTCAGGGGTTTAAACCAAGTGATTCAGGGTTTTTATACCAAGTGGTTCAGAGATTTTATACCAAGCGGTTCATCAAATAAATAGTATTGGTTCATGAACCATTTTATTTTAAAAATAAATAATTAATTAATTAAAAAATAAACATTAAAAGAAAATAAAAGAAGAATGAAATTTTTTTAATTATTAAATAGTAGTGGTTCATGAAATAAATTCTAGTGGTTCATCAAATAAAGAATAATGGTTCATCAAATAGATAGTATTGGTTCATATTTTGAACCATTTTATCTAAAAAATAAATAAATAAAAAATTAACATTGAAAGAAAATGTAAAAAGAATGAAAATGTTACAATTATTAAATAGTAGTGGTTCATAAATTATGACTAGTGGTTCATGAAAGAAAGAGTAATGGCTCATGAAATAAATAATATTGATCATATTTGATCCATTTTATTTAATAAATAAATAAATAACATTAATTAAAGAAAATAAAAGAAGAATGAAAACAATTATGAAATAGTAGTGGTTCATGAAATAAATTCTAGTGTTTCATCAAATAAATAGTATTGGTTTATAAACCATTTTATTTTAAAAAATAAATAGAGATTGGTTCAGTGACTAAACAGAGAGTGGTTCAGTGACTAAATAGAGATTGGTTCAGTGACTAAATAGATATTTGTTCAGTGACTAAATAGAGAGTGGTTCAGTGACTAAATAGAGAGTGGTTCAGTGACTAAATAGATATTGGTTCAGTGACTAAATAGAGAGTTGTTCAGTGACTAAATAGAGATTGGTTCAGTGACTAAATAGAGATTGGTTCAGTGACTAAATAGAGAGTGGTTCAGTGACTAAATAGAGATTGGTTCAGTGACTAAATAGAGAGTGGTTCAGTGACTAAATAGAAATTGGTTCAGTACTAAATAAAGAGTGGTTCGGTGACTAAATAGAGATTGGTTCAGTGACTAAATAAAGAGTGGTTCGGTGACTAAATAGAGATTGGTTCAGTGACTAAATAGAGATTGGTTGAGTGATTAAATAGAGAGTGGTTAAGTGACTAAATAGAGATTGGTTCAGTGACTAAAATAAATAATTAAAAGATAAACATTAATAGTATTCATTTATAAACCATTTTATTTTAAAATAAATAAATAAATTATTAAAAAAAAAACAAAAAAGAGTAGTGGTTCATCAAATGTGAAGCCCATCATAAGGATAAACATTAAAAGAGAAAAGGAGTAAATAAAATTAAATTCCTCTATAGACGATGTTGTTTCGGTATAGTGATTTGGGTTTTAACTGTGAAGTGTAGGATCCTAGGTTCAATTCCTCACCCATGCTAATTTTAATTTGAATTTTGAATAATTAATTGCAATTGGCAGGTTGCGAACGGGAATGAGTGCCAACTGCCAGTGCCGAGAGTGGAGGTTGAAGCGCGTGTCGCACACGAGGGCGCAAGTGCGGCTTGGGGAGCGCACTCGGGATGTGGGGCCGCGTAGATGCGAAATTATTAAACACAGTATTTATATTATTTTAATACACGTGGACGAATGAAATCGCTTCTTTCATTCTCACTGGATCAATGCTTCTCACCTGAACCCGACCCTATTATATATATATATATAGGGTGTGGTTCTAGTGTACACACCCTTTAAGGTGTACCTTGTACACAAATATGGGTCTTTGATCTAAAGGAATGGATAGACAGAATTAAATGATTTTTTATTAATTTTTTGCTGAAAAAATAGTGGGACTCCCTTGATTAGATGAATGGAAGACCACTCACTCTCTTCACCCAGTGTGTGGTATCACTTGCAGTGGGCCCCTGCAATCAACTCCAACCCACCGGATTGGAAAATGTTTAGTATACCTACTTGGTGGTCCACCTCCTTCTATTTTTAGTCTTACTATTAATTAACTACTACGTACTCCGGTATTTATTTTGTATGGGAAAAGTAAAAAGGTGTTTATTATTCTTTTTTTTTGTGTGTGGGAGATGTGTTTATTCTTCTAAAACGTAGTTAATGTAACTTGTCTTTTATATGAGTTGGTTTAAAGATTTCACCTAATTAATTAAAAAAGATACATAAAATCAATATACCTATTTTATTTGTTATATCACTCGGTCTATTATTTAAGTTAAATCTCGATAAAATATACTCCCTCCGTTCGGAAATAAATGATGTTTGACTATTTTGCACGTAGTTTTAGGAGCTAAAAATTATATAAAATCTTATTTATTTTAATAACTATGAAAAAAATTAATTAAAATAAATAAGATTTTATATAGTTTTTAGCTCTTAAAACTACGTGTAAAATAGTAAAACATCATTTATTTCCGAACGGAGTGAGTACTGATCTACAAGATTAATATACCCTTACAAAAATTGAAGCCTCTTTTAAAAAGAGAGATGAGTTTTAGTAGTAGCATAAATGATTGATATTGATGTACGCAGTAGTAATTAACTATTTTGATAAAATATTCCCAAATTTCAAACGATAAGTTTGCAATTGCAAATCGGTCAAACATAATACAAAAAATCCAAATCGATTAATTGTAGTATAAATAAAATAAAATGGAGAATCTGGTTGGTGAAAAAAAAGACGTTAGACTAAAAAATTATTGGACAGAAAAAAGGTTCAAAAAGTATAAATGGTGATGCATTTTAAATAGACTTATCAAAAAGTAACTCGATCTGAAAATTCGACCTGAATATCCGATAAATTTTGAGTCAAGACCTAAAAATTTTAACCCGAATTTTTTTTGACCCAAATTCAAACTATCTGATAAATTTCTGGGTAAACCGGATCCAGTCCGAGTCAACCTAAACGGTTCAGTTTTTTTTAAAATACAACCCTACTTCACCACCATGGTTCCCAAATCTCAATGTTCAGTAATCTATCCCAAATTAACATCCAGTAAAATTTATAAACCATCATATAAAATAAATTCATTGTTTTAATAATAATCTATGATCTTTTTTATGAATTTTCTTTCAATTTGAAGCAAATCAATTACGTGATAAGAGTTGAAAATAATCTTTGGGTAGCAATAATCACCTTAGGCTTCTTTCTTACCTTGCATGATCTTTGTAGAAGAAGAAAAAACAATAGACAAACACTCAATTATATTTTTATGGGACGGGAGGGACTGAGACGGAATTCACCATTTTTTTCCATGCCGTGTGGGTCTTATCACTCGTGGAACGGGACGGAATGAGTCCTGTCCCTCAAATAAAAAAAACATTATAAAAAAAATCGAAAATTCTTGTATATTTTGCGATTTTCAAATGCGTAATATATATAGATTTATAATATTTTTATATTTTATGATTTTCCTCATATATACACACATACATATTATACATATAAATACACACAATAAAAAAAATATTGTATGCATATATATAGACACCCACTGTTATACACTCTATATACACACAAAGTATACTGTATATAATAATAATAATAATAATAATAATAATAATAATAATAATAATAATAATAATAATAATAAATACTCAATTATATGCATGTCTTGTATAATGCTAGAATAATAAAATCTTTTTTTTACTTCTTTCGTTGGAAGTTATATTTAGCCATATTGGAATAATAAAATCCTTTTTATTTTTCTCGCACAAATTAAATGCAGTAATTAATTAATACTGTAAACTAAAAATGGAAGGAGGTGGACCACCATGGTGGTATCCTAAACATGGTCCCACCGGATTGAGTTTTTTTTAAATGTTAGTGGGACCCACAATTATGAGTTGGATCCAAATCAAACGTTTTTTTTTAAATGCTAATGGGAAATTCAGCTCTTTTTATTTTTTAAGAAATGAACCCCAAACCCACTAATTTTCCAATCCCCTTGACGAGACCCACCCAATTTCGTTGTTTTTTTTTATAATTTATTAATTCCACCGAATAATGTTTCAAATACCACCGAATAATGTTATGTTTTATTTTTTTTGTCCAGTGTAGATTAAAATTTACCAATTTTAACTGAATAACACTTAGAATTTATATGAATAATGCTTCAAATTTCACCGAATAATGTTTCACATTTCACCTTTCATCAAATTAACATATTCCCATCCAAAAATTCATAAATTATACCGAATAATTCACCAGAGATAATTGAATAATCACAAAATTTGCATTAAATGTCTCATAATTGATGTGTTGAGATTCCGAAAAAAAAAATTGGCTTCTATAAACGAATAATTATTAGATATTCACCGAATAATGTTTGTATATTCCACTGAATAATATATTTCAATTGTACACGAATAAAAGTAACCATCTCATATATCTCTTATACAATTTGTTATATTCTACAGAATAATAAACGAATTTATATTCAAATTATACTGAATAATACTTGTATTCCAGTAAATGACAATTACACGTTAAAAAATTGACAATTCCCTTAGAAATTTTCCTTACCCTTTGCTTTACTAAAACCCAATGCACCAAAATTGGAACCACGTGAACAGAAAAAGTTGGGCTCCATTTGATGCTACTTCAGCTAAGACAATTGCATTTCACTACTATTTTTTATTTAACCTTTGATGACCATTAATTCAGTCAGTGAAAGAGCCTCTTGAATGGCTTCAACTTCGACGAATTCAACATATGCAAAACCTTTAGGATGACCAAACTTGTCCATAAGGATAGTCACACAATTAACCGTACCACAAGATTGGAAATGCTGCTAAAATTCTTCAATCGTACAACCATAGTCAACCTGCAACAATATCCAATCCGTTAAAAAATAGGTTAGACAAGGAAAGTATTGGAAGTCCAATAACCAGAGACTCAGGCAATAAAAGAGGGAAAAAGAAAGTGAGGGCGGAGGACATGGCAAAGAAGAACAAAGAAACCATGGAAATCGAAAAGGGGGAGAGAAAAGAAGGAATGTCACTCAGATTTGGAAGAAGGGACTTACCTGGAGACGGAGAAAAACGAATTTACGAAATGAAGGTCGGACAATTTCAACTCAGATCTAGCCATAGGTGGTTCAGATCTGAAACGATACCTTGTGGATCCCTTCATCGACCTTGATTTCGCCATGCCTTCGCCCTTCGTCGCTGCCAATTGCCCAGAATCGTCGTCGCCATCGCCTAGAATCACCGTCGTTAGTTCTCCTTGGCTGCACACGTTAAAGAAGACTATAATTGAGGACTTAGGTTTTTATCTCCTACCACCACTCCACGCACTACACACTCCCATCATGAGATTTAGATTAGTTTTCAATTTTTTTTAAACCCACCACAATTTTTTTTTAAACCCACGGAACATGTGTCACCATCTCAACCCTCTATTCTATTTAGATCAAAGGCTCACATTTGTGCATAAGATACATTCTAAGGGGTGTGCACAAATGATCCACACTATATATATATATGGTCAGGCTCCGATGAAAACCAAAATTACGGTAAAAACTGTGAGGACCAATATGAGCCATTGGATTGTGTTAAGTGTATCACATGCGCGCCTCTGACATCTTCTAGCGCGTGATCGACTTGGGAGAAGAATTGCCAAAAAAAAAGCGCTTCGGAGCACTGGGAGTTGATCACGTGACCTGTTGGTTGGACGCAAAAACGGCAATTTGAGTCAATCATTTATGCAATTAATGCTATGCGCTAATTCTGGAGATAAGTTTTTTTTTTACAGTAAGCAAAGTTTAGGATACTTGTAAGTATCCATGATCATCAAACATGATGATGTTCTGGAATTCACAACTATAGTTTAAGATAGAATTACAGCTCAGTCGAGATTTTGCAATAAAGTCTGCTGCACTATTCGCCTCTCTGTAGCAGTGTTGGAATTTGATAAATTCAAAGTCTTTGCTTAGAATTTGAATTTCTTTCACTATTTGTGTAATCTCCCATGGTGAGTTATTTTCCTGGTTGATGGCATTGATAATGATTGCACAATCACCTTCGATAATGGTCCTCTGTATTCCAAGTTCTGCTGCCAGTCTAATACCTGCAAGTATTGCAAAACATTCTGGGGACTCTATTTATGTATCTATTTAAACGCTCAGTGGTGGGTAAGATATCTAATATAGTTTTCCAAATAAAGTTTTTAATATTTGGAGCGATATTTAGTTTCCAGATCCAATCTCCAGAAATATTATTGTTATTTCTTGTGTTAAAGAGAGAAGAGGTAGATTTGACTGTAAATGTTCCATTTTTATTGTAGATCCAAATTAGTCTGTCTACGATATCAATTCTGGGGATGTAAATGTTTGATATCATTTGATTAATGTGAGGTGGGAATATGTTGTTTAGTTTCTTAGTATCCCAAATGTTAGAGTTTGTAAATAGATCACAAACTTTTAGGTTAGGGTTGTGGTTGTTTCTAAAGTTTTCGAGTTTTTCTGCATTTACCCAGATGTCAGACCAGACATTAATGGTTTTGCCATTGCCAACTAGCCAAAGTAATCCTTTGGAGAAAGTATCTCTAATGTTTAAGAGTCGTCCAAATTGCCAGGAAGTTTTAGTTTTACTTCTTTCCATTAATGGTTCCTTTGAGAGATATTTTTCAGTGATAATCTTTGACCAAATGTTGTTAGGATTCGCTATGATTCTCCAAAGAAGTTTCATCTGCATGATTAAGTTGATTTGTTCAGCTGTTTTGAAGCCTAGTCCACCATCCTTTTTAGGAGTACATAACCGTTCCCAGCTAATTAACGGGTGATAGTTATCAGATTGAAGTTTATTCCAGAAAAAGTTTTTGTTGATTTGGTCAATTTTATCAAGAATTCCTTTTGGAAGAAGGAAGGATTGCATAAGATAGTTGGTTTTAGAATTGAGATTAGCTTGAATGAGGACAGATCTTCCAGCTTGAGAGAGGGTGTTTGATTTCCATTTGGATAGTTGTTTTTTTAGGCTTGTAATAGCTTCGTCAAATAAATTGTTGTTTACTCTACCACTAATGATTGGTATTCCCAGATATTTTTCTAAGGTTTTAGTAACAGGGATATTTAATTGTTGAGCAAGGCTTTGAGCTTTTTGAAGGGAGACGTTTTTAGAGACTTGTAGAGAACTTTTGTTGTAATTTATAGAGAGACATGATATGTTACAAAAGTTGTTTAAAAGGTTTTTAATTGTGTGAAGACTTAGATCATCAGCGTTTCCAAAGATGAGTGTATCGTCTGCAAAGGAGAGGAATGGGATAAGATCACTGTTATTTGTCAGTTTGATTCCAATTAACGGATCAAGTTCTAATGATTCTTGTTGTATCATTCTGGCTAATAGTTCCATGACTATGACAAAAATATATGGTGCAAGAGGATTTCCTTGTCGTATACCTCGAGAAGTATGGAATGTCTTACCAGGTAAGTCATTAACTAAGACTGAAAAGTTAGTTTTAGTTAAGCATGTCATGACCCAGTTTATCCATTTTTGATGAAATCCAAATTTAGTTAGTACGATGCGTATGTAGTCCCAATTTATTTTGTCATAAGATTTTTCCATGTCTAGTTTAATTTCCATCCATCCGTATTTTCCTTTTTTGTTATGGAAGGAGTGAAAGACCTCGTGGGCTATTAGGATGTTATCTTGAATATTTCTTCCCTGAACAAAGGCTCCTTGAAATGGGTTGATAATACGAGGTAAGATTGGTTTTAAACGGTTAGCTAAAAGTTTTGAGATAATTTTGTAAATAGTGTTGCAAAGACTAATAGGGCGATAATGGTTGATATTGATAGGGTTATCAATTTTCGGAATGAGTGTAATGAATGTTGTATTTACTTCATTAAGAAGAATGCCTGAATGAAAAAATGATTTGATAGCCTTACATAGCAAGCTTCCCACAATGTTCCAGTATTTTTTATAGAATTCGGGTGGGAAGCCATCAGGGCCTGGAGATTTGTCTTCTTTCATTGAGAATAGAGTATCCTTAATTTCTTTATCTGTAAAAGGTCGAGTTAGGGTTAAGTTTTCGGAGTCAGTTATTGTGTGATTTATCAAGTTTGGGAAATATGTGTTATTATTGGTTGTTTGTTTGTTTGAGATGAATCTTTCAGCTAGTTCATTCGTAATTTCATCTCTAATTTGATTTTTCATCTTCAATGACTAAACCACTTTTATTTGTAAAATTACGAGTGATGTTTTTTGAATTTCTGATTTTAGCTATTGATTGGTAGTATTTGGTATTCCTGTCTCCAAATTTAAGGAAGTTAGATTTAACCCTCTGTTTCCAAAAAGTATTGTTAAAATTCATGAGTGATTCACGTTTATTTAGTAATCTTTGTCTTTTATTAATTGTGATATCATTATAGTTTCCAGAAATTTGTTGTGTTTGTAATAATAAAAGTTGGTCTTCAATGTCTTTTAATTGTCTAAAGTTATTATTTGGATGTGATTTACACCAAATTTTCGTGTTTTTCTTAAGCAGTTTCTGTTTTTGTAATAGTGTAAACATGAATGATCCACAAAGTTTATTTTCCCAGGTTGATTTAACTAGTTTATTGTAGTTGTCATTGTTTGTCCAAGACATCTCAAATTTAAAGGGTGATCCTGCTCTGATTAATTTTGTTCCAATTAAGATGGATATTAGGGAGTGATCTGAGCTTGTAAATGGATGGTTATGGACAGTTAAGTTGGGGAATTGATTAGAGATATATGTATGGATCATAACTCTATCTAGACGTTCATAGATATTATTAGTGGGGGTTTGTCTTTTCCTCCAGGTAACTGGGCTACCAGTATAAGGGATAGTATGTATATCTAGTTCTTCATTAATTTGCTGAATACGGGTAAATCTATTATTTTGTGGGTTTGTTCCTCCAATTTTATCATTTATTGATTATATTTCATTGAAGTCTCCCATTATTAGGGACGGGTAGTTATACTGTCGAGTTACTGTGATTATTTTATCCCAAAAGTTGTTTTTGTCTGTTTGGTTTGATGGTGCATAAATAAAGTTGAGAATAAATATGAAGTTGTTGATGTTAGCTAAGTACATAATGTAGTTATCTGATGTAGTTATTTGTTGTATTGTATCTGTAAAATTAGAGGTTTTGAAAAGGATCCATAGTCCTCCTTTTGATCCATCTGAGGCAATGTGATGGGCTTTATTAAATCCAGATTTTTTGTATAAATTTTCCACTGGTGGGTCAGTTGTTTTTGTTTCAGATAAGACTAGGATGTCTAAGTTATTTCTCTTTTGGATATAGGCTAGATCTTGCCAAATGTTAGGTTTTCTTATACCTCTAATGTTCCAATATCCTATATTTGTCATTTAGGTTTGTTTATGATTTCGATCTGCTTTTTGAGCATTATTAGATGTATATTAAAGTCTATTTCTTTTTTATTGATAATTTTTATTAAGTAAATATTAATAGTAACAAATTTTATTTTATGGTTTGTTTGGTCGGTGAAGTTCAAAATGTGTAAGTTTATAAAATTGATAATAATGTTTTCATTATTTAAACTATCTAAAAAGTTTGTTATTAATACTTTTATGATATTATTTAAGTCTTCTTTTTTAAGATTATGGTAAAGTTTAATTGTTTGATTATGGTTGCTATTTTCAAAATAATGGTTATACGTGTTATGGTTGTTAGGATGATTTGAGTTTTTCCATATTTGTCTCTCATAGTGTGAATGAATGTGTGTAAAATTAATAATAATGGGTGTTAGCCCAATGGATCTGTTGTTAAGCCCATATGTGGTCCAGTTTATTTGATAAGTCTCGGTATTGAAACTAAGATCTGATAGAGAGATGTACAGTAGATATTTAAAGAGACAGTAATAAGAAACAGGAAAGAACAAGACAAAGCCCCTAATTACAAAACATGGCCAAACCTTAGAAGAGGCATCCTTATGAATAACAAAATTTTGGATGCTCTGTCGATCACCTATACAAGCAGTAATAAGAGAGACAACCCTAGCAGAGTTGAAGCAAGCCGAGTTATAGAGTGCTAAAGTGTTAAGTCTGTTACATTGGCCTTTGAAAAACCTCCAATCTGCGCGCATATTTGCCAAAAGTTGTTTGAAGTCCACCTGTTTGTTTACAAATCTTCCCACCAAAGCTGTGTTTTGAAGTCTGCTATGGATTTCTCTGATGATTGGAATTCGAATGTCATCACTGCCATGATCATCTTCTGTAATGGGTCGTGTTTCAGAAATTTGGGCTAAGGTAGTTTGATTGATTTGAGTTGAGGAGTTGATACTGTGATTAAGAGGAGTGATCAGGCTGGCAAATCCAGGAGAAGTGGGACTCAAGTTCATATTCTTTGGATTTCCATGAATTACAGTAGAGAGGTAAGAGGAAGACATGAGGTTATGAGTTTCAAGCCTCCAGTTGAGGGCGGTAGAGGTTACTTTAAGATGAGTCAAATGATTGTAATTTCTATAGTCAGAGGATGATGTAAGATAATTTTGGGTGAATATGAAGAAATGAGTGTTTAGGATGTTGACAGTTGGATTTCTGAGTAAAACGTGGCAATCATACTGATGATGGGGGTTCCACCAGTTTTCTATTTCAGTAGGATTCATAGAATGTTTATAAGAGTTATAATATTTATATTTGTGATAATTCCTGTTAGGAAAAAGCAACATCATTTTTTCAGCCTGAGATCTTGTAAGCTTGACAGATGTGAAATCAGTTTTACCGTGGCAAGCATACATAATTTTCTTGTGAATTAAAGTTTTACTAAAATTATGTTGATCTTTACAGTAATCATTGCAGCCGCAAGCTTGAGTATTAAGAAATCCTCTGCCCCTGGGTTTATAAGTCTTATTAGTCTTGGTTTTGTAACATTGAGGACTAAGAGCCTTGTTTTTGTAAATATGAATTTTATAGGGCTTGACTGTTATTTTCCTTAAATTATAGCAGTGATTTTTGAGGATATTTTTCTGTTTGATGAGAATTTTATTATAGGAAGAGTTTAAGTATCCTCTAGAATTCATTAAGCTGTGGTAATATTTTAGCCTATTCTTTGTGATGTTGTTATAACAGATTGTCTCTTTTGTAAGATTAAGTTTGGGTTTGAGGAAAAAAGGCTGGATTTTTTTGTTTGTATTGACAGCAAAGTGGTATTTCAGTGAGTTTGATTTATTATAGATAGTCTTTATGGTATGGTTATGATCACAGGTACTAGAATTGATCAAATTTATTTGGTAATGCTTTGTATTTAGGTCGTAGTCTATGCTAAGATTGATAAATTCTGTATGATTATGACTTTCATTTTTATATGTCGGTTTAACAAGGCAATGGAGGTTGATAAATTTAATTGACTGTTGTTGTTGAAGTAGTATCAAATCTGTCAGAGGTTTGATTTTGGTATTATAGGTTGTATGAGGAGGTAGGACACCAACTAATTCAATTTCAGGGGGTGTGCTTAAATTTAGGTATTGTTTATGAGTTTGAATATCTGTTGAGCTTAGAGTATTGTAAGAGTTTAGTATATTAGGATGAAGGTTGGTTGTTAGCCTTGCTGTCAAAACAGTTTATTTTGTGTTGTTCTTGGCTGTTAAGCCATGTGCCTCCTTTTTTCATTTGGCTGTTAAGCCATACCTGCAGATTAAGTATGTAGTTGCTATGGATATGGTTACTCCTACTGGATTCCTCCGAAGAAGAAGAGCAGTGAGAGGGAATGAGCACTTTCAGGAAGAAGGAAGGGATTAGGAGGGGAGAGGGGGAAGGAGAGAGAAGAGAGCTTCCGACCAGTTCCCAAGTCTTCTTGGTTTTCTGGAGATAAGTTGAATTGGAGTAATTGTGATCAGTAACGGCCATTTGAATTAACCTTTTTTGATGTAATTATTATTAGTCTTTTATTTTCATTTTTTAATATCACATTTTAAATTAAAAATATCATAACAACAGGTTTTAATTTTATATGGTCGGTTTGAAATGTTCATTTTATATATAAATCACACTTTTCGATTTATTGATAATACAAAATAATATACTCCGTTTATAAAATACAGAAATAGACATTCATAGTGATAACTATAGGTTCAATATAGTTTATAAATCACACTTTTTTCATGTCGGTTTATTAATTAGGTTCAAGTTTTTTTATTATGATGTATTGTCTCCATTTAAAGTAGGTTCGAGATTTTTAAATCTTGAACCCACAATTATATCAAGCTATAAAGTGACATCTTGCTGTCTTACACTCCATGTTGGTTTATTTAGTAGTTTCAAAGTTTGTGCTTTTTCATGTTGTATTGCCTTCATTTAAAGTAGGTTCAACATTTTTAAATCTTGAACCCATAGTTATATATAGCTCTAAAGTGACATCTTGCTGTCTTCTTACATTTCATGTCGGTTTATTAAGTAGGTTCAAGTTTTTATTATGATGTATTTACTCCTTTTAAAATATATTCAATAATTTTAAATCTTGAACCCATAGTTATATATACCGTAAATTAAAGTCTTTTAACGTTACTCTTATCTTCAGTTTTTCTTATTAAGTAGTTAGGTTCAAGTTTTTTCCATGTTGTATTGCATCCTATAAAGTAGGTTCAAAATTTTTAAATCTTGAACCCATAGTTATATATAGCTCAAAGTGACAACTTGTTGCCTTACATTTCATTTTGGGTTATTAAGTAGGTTCAAGCTTTTTTCATGGTGTATTGCCTCCATTTAAAGTAGGTTCAAGATTTTTAAATCTTGAACCCATAGTTATATCTCGCCATAAAGTGGCATCTTACTGTCTTACATTTCATGGTTGTTTATGTAAAGGCCAAATATATTTTAGATATCATATTAGTAGTATTTTAATTTAAAATGTTATTATTTATTTCAATTTATAAAAATGGGAGAAAAATCGTCCTCGAGCACGACTTCAAAATTTAAAATCATTCCGGCATCAATTTAAATTAGGATTTTTGACGGGGTTTGATTTTCGACATCGAGTCCGAGTATTAATAAAAATTAAATTGAGCTACGAGTATTGATTGAAATTTATTTAATTTTCGATTATCTTGAATTAAAAAATTTGATTAAATTTGATTTAGTCGGGATTCGATCGGGCGAGTGGGTTTCGAGTCTTTTACACTAATTTAATTCTTTAGTGGACCCCAATTCTTTTCTTTCCTTTCCCTTTTCTTTTATTTCTCTCTCTCTCTCTCTCTCTCTCTCTCTCCCTCCCTCCCCGGTTTCCTGTTACATTGCAGCTGGTCCCCTTTTAGTTTGTCTTCTTCCATGTGCAGCAACAAATTGCAACCCTCAGCCTCAGCCTCCCCTCTCCTCTCTTTCACTCACCCTAAACCCCTTCTTGCCGTGAGCCTCAAAAGCTCCTCCATTTCCTTTGAGCAGCACCACCCACCACCTCACCTCTGCTCCTCCCTATTCCTCCCGCGCACCTCCCTGAGCGCAGCCCCGAGCGAGCACCCGAGCGCCTCCCTAGACGCCGAAGATCCAAGGGAGTAGCCAGGGCAGCTGGAGACGCCGAGCAGCACCATCACCTCCCCTCGGTGTCTACAGGTCCCCGAGCACCGCCCAGAAACCACCTGAGCCTCCGGCGAGCCCCGTTTCTCCTCCATTTCCCCTGTTTCATTCCAAAATCCGACGGACGTCCGCCATTGCAGCCGGAGAAGCCCTCGGAGACACGACTGTAAGTCACCTTTTTCTCCCTCCTCTTCTCACATCGTTTCCTTCATTGTGGTCGGGTTTAGGTTGGAAATGGTTGTCGGTTGGGTCGGGGGAATCTCAGGTCGAAAAGCCGCCGGCAAGCCCTCCTTCTCCTTCTTCTTCTTCCTTCCCTCCGTCGTGGGCTGCTCTGTTCGGAGGTTGAAGGTGAGCGCCCTCTCTCCTCTTTCCTTGTGTTGGGATAGGTTAGGCCTATTTTGTGGGCCGGGTCACACCTCGGCCGGGTTACCGTTTCCAAATTCGGATCCCCTTCTTTTCTTCTTCTGGGTTAGCCTCCCCCTTGGGTCGGGTCTCTCCTCTTTCCTTGGGCTTGCTAGTTGGGCCGAGTTTGCCTCCTCTTCTTCCTCTTTTTCTCTTGGTCCGGGTGTTGTTTTTGGGCTAAATTCGGTTATGTGTCATGTTATATACATATATATATATATATATGTTATGTTAATTGTAAATTCTGATTTTGGGAATATATATATATATATATTCTGAAGATTCTTTATTATATATTCAAAAAGGTTTTAAAAGTGATATTTATTGATATGGAGTTATATATATATATATATATATATTTTTAGATTATTTTGAGACTTTATGGATAGTAAGTGTAAATTATTTGAATATTATTATAGTTTGGAATTTGGTAATAATTATAATATTCTGGAAATTTATCGTTATATATTATTTATTGTTTTAAAATAATATTGATTGGATTATTTGATTGATGCATTTTATGAGAATTTCAATATGTAAGTTGGGAATTTTAAAGTGAATTGTTGGTCTTGATTTATAAATATGATTTGTGAGCTTAGAGTTATTTTAATAATTTAATATTGGAATTTATTTATATATGGTTTTGAGATAAGAAACATTCCGGGATTATTTTATAACATGATTTTGGGAAAATGGGCCTTAAGGTTTAAATGTTTAATGTCGGGATTTAGATAAGAGATTTTAAAAGAGTTGTTTGATTTTCTAAGTTGAGTTCTTTGAGAGGTTGTTTTGAAAATGAGATGATGAGATGAGATGAACATGAAATGAGATATGGTTTGTGATGAAATGAGATGGAATAATCTGAAATGAGATATGAAAAGAGATGTATGATAGTTAGGGGCGCCTTGTGTAAATTAGATAGACTTATGCATTTGTATGTTATTAGGTGATTGTGATATGTTGGACATTGCTTGCTATTGGTGACTCTTATTTGGATTCTGCTTCTGCCTTGTTCTCTGCTGTTCGGCTTAATCAGGTAAGTTCCTTTATGGGCTTACTCAGATTCGAAAGAGATTACCGGCTTGTGAATGTATGACATACTCGGTGTTGCATAAGCATTGAAGCATGCCATGTAGTATCATGCTAGGTTGCACTTGTGATTGAGCATTCTATTTCTTTACGCGTATGAAACAGAACGACCGTATCTGTGATAGTCCTAGAGTCTTTGCTAGGGTCATAGGGTAGCCCAGCCCCATCGGGTGCCCTGAGTCTATCGAGTCGATATGAGCATGATGATAGCCCAACACCATCGGGCATGTTTATTTTAATTTATGTTATGATGATGAGATATGAGATGATGAGATATGATATGCTATAGCATCGAACTGGCCAGTCTCTGCACTAACGGAAAGGGGTGCAGAGGTAGGAGAGGGACATGCCACTTGGCATTCTTTGGGCGCCTTTACAATTATTTCTCGCATATTGTAAATTAGGATCATGCTAGTGTGATTTAATTTCCGCATCTGCATCATCTTTATTATTAGCGTATGTGTATGTTCGCTTGCTGGACAGAGCGTGTTGGGGCCTCGGTCTGACCCCGCTCGCACCAATTGTTTTTAGGTATGATTGCTCCCTGTTTATATGGCATGGGAAAGTCCCCCCGGTGATTACAAAGAAATCTGTCTAACCCCGCTAATCTGGCCATACGACTTTAGAATTATGTTTTGGTTTTGACCCGGCCTTGCCGTGGCTTTTGTATCTAAATCATATTTCCACTTCACTTTCGTTTAAACTGAATTTATGAAACTTCGACTGATTAGAGGTTTGAAACCTCGACCCGTACCTGAATTGCAACATCCGAACGAAGGTATCCGACCTTCGAAACGTATCCCGGATATTTATATCCGGGCCGTTACAGTTTATTAAGTAGATTCAAGTTTTTTTCATGGTGTATTGCCTTCATTTAAAGTAGGTTTAAAATTTTTGAATATTGAACCCATAATTATATATATAAATAAAGTGACATCTTGCTATTTTACATTTCATGTCCGTTTATTAATTAGGTTCAAGTTTTTTTTATTATGATGTATTGCCTCCATTTGAAGTAGGTCGAGATTTTTAAATCTTGAACCCACAATTATATCTAGCTATAAAGTGACATCTTGTTGTCTTACATTCCATGTTGGTTTATTAAGTAGGTTCAAATTTTGTGTTTTTTCGTGTTGTATTGCCTTCATTTAAAGTAGGTTCAAGATTTTTAAATCTTGAACTCATAGTTATATATAGCCCTAAAGTGACATCTTGCTGTCTTCTTACATTTCATGTCGGTTTGTTAAGTAGGTTCAAGTTTTTATTATGATGTATTGACTCCTTTTAAAATAGGTTCAAGATTTTTAAATCTTGAATCTACTTTAAATGGAGGCAATATGTCATAATAAAAACTTGAACCTACTTAATAAACCAACATGAAATGTAACGCATTAAGATGTCACTTTAATTTAGTGTTAGATATTACTATGGGTTCAAGATTTTTAATATCTTGAACCTACTTTAAATGGAGGCAATACACAATAATAAAAACTTGAACCTTCTTAATAAACCAACATGAAATGTAAGGCAGCAAGATATCACTTTATGGCTAGATATAACTGTGGGTTTAAGATTTAAAATCTTGAATCTACTTTAAATGGAGACAATATATCATAATAAAAACTTGAACCTACTTAATAAACCAACATGAAATGTGACGCGTCAAGATATCACTTTAGTGTTAGATATTACTATGGGTTCAAGATTTTTAATATCGTGAACCTACTTTAAATGGAGGCAATACACAATAATAAAAACTTGAACCTTCTTAATAAACCAACATGAAATGTAAGGCAGCAAGATATCACTTTATGGCTAGATATAACTATGGGTTCAAGATTTAAAAATCTTGAATCTACTTAAAATGGAGGCAATATATCATAATAAAAACTTGAACCTACTTAATAAGCCAACATGAAATGTAACGCATCAAGATGTCACTTTAGTGTTAGATATTACTATGGGTTCAAGATTTTTAATATCTTGAACCTACTTTAAATGGAGGCAATATACAATAATAAAAATTTGAACCTTCTTAATAAACCAACATGAAATGTAAGACAGGAAGATATCACTTTATGGCTAGATATAACTATGGATTCAAGATATATTTAAAAATATTGAACATACTTTAAGTGGAGGCAATATATCATTATAAAAACTTGAACATACTTAATACACCAATATGGAATGTAACACAACAAGATGTTACTTTAGGGGTAGATTTAACTATGGGTTCAAGATTTTTAATATCTTGAACCTACTTTAAATAGAGGTAATAATGTTTTATTTTAAAATCACGAACCTAGTTAAAAAAATTTTAAATATAATGTTTAATAATCATGGGTTTATTAAGTAGTTAATGAAATTTTGAACCCATAGTTATATATAGTCCTAAAGTGACAACTTGATGTCTTACCTTTCCTGTTGGTTTATTAACTAGGTTCAAGTTTTTATGATGGTGTATTGCCTTTTTTAAAACTAGGTTCAACTTTATCCTAAATTATATATTCAAAGTCTAGACGGAGAGCTTAACTTTGAATATGTAAGAGGAATCTACACCCTCTTCTTTCGGACTGCATCTAGGGAGGCCATCGAAAAGACTTGATAGGTTAGTGTGTAGCCTCGAGCATGTGCATGGGTGAGGCTTCATGCCGTATACGCTCCAAGTACATTATAGGTTTAAGATTTTAAAATCTTGAACCTACTTAATAATATTAGGTTCGTGATTTTATAAATACAAGTTCAAAACTTTATAACTATAAGTTTAAAATTTGTATAATGACAGGTTAATGATTTTGTAGCTATTGGTTTAACATTTTAATAATGGCAGGTTCATGATTTTATAACTATATGTTAAAAGGTTTTATAACTATAGGTTGAAAATTTTTATTACGGTAGGATCAAGATTTTATAATTATAGGTTTAAAAATTAGAACTTATAATTTAAAAAATAAGAATTCTGAACGTACCTAACATTATAAAATATCGCACTTATATTTAAAAAGGTTTTAACTTATAAGTAGTTAAGTATAAAATCTTGAACCCGTCGTTCCGAAATATTGAACCTATTATTTATAAAAATCTCAGCCGAAATGAAATTTTGAACCTCATGCGATAAAAGTTGACGAACATATAGTGATTTTTTTTTGGTGTAACATATAGTGATTAATAAAATCTTGAACTTGTATGGTTTATGGGGTGTTTTTTGAACCTACCATTATAAAATATCACACTCCCATCTTTCGGTATGGTAAACAAATTATTGTCTATTTTTTATGTAGAGAGTTAAAAAACAAAATGAGACATGAAGCACAAAAAGGAAATCTCGCACTTTGTTATGTTCTGAATTACATGGAGATGTATAAATATATATCAAGCTTCCTAAGTAACACGGCAAGGGAAAAAGAATAAAATTTACATATAGTCAGTGCAAGGACGAGTGCTTGTCGGTACTTGCAAACAAGCACCCACAAGGAGATATGCACTCTCTTCCAACCCATCCATATATAGACATCAATGCAATCTCCGTATTTGTAACGGCCCGGATATAAATATCCGGGATACGTTTCGAAGGTCGGATACCTTCGTTCGGATGTTGCAATTTAGGTACGGGTCGAGGTTTCAAACCTCTAATCAGTCGAAGTTTCATAAATTCAGTTTAAACGAAAGTGAAGCGGGAATACAATTTAGATACAAAAGCCACGGCAAGGCCGGGTCAAAACCAAAACATAATTCTAAAGTCGTATGGCCAGATTAGCGGGGTTAGACAGATTTCTTTGCAATCGCCGGGGGACTTCCCACGCCATATAAACAGGGAGCAATCATACCTAAAAACATTTGGTGCGAGTGGGGTCAGACCGAGGCCCCAACACGCTCTGTCCAGCAAGCGAACATACACATACGCTAATAATAAAGATGATGCAGATGCGGAAATTAAATCACACTAGCATGATCCTAATTTACAATATGCGAGAAATAACTGTAAAGGCGCCCAAAGAATGCCAAGTGGCATGTCCCTCTCCTACCTCTGCACCCCTTTCCGTTAGTGCAGAGACCGGCCGGTTCGATGCTATAGCATATCATATCTCATCATCATATCTCATCATCATAACATAAATTAAAATAAATAAATCATGCCCGATGGTGCTGGACTATCATCATGCTCATATCGACTCGATAGACTCATGGCAGCCGATGGGGCTGGGCTACCCTATGACCCTAGCAAAGACTCTAGGACTATCACAGATAACGACCGTTCTGTTTCATACGCGTAAAGAAATAGAATGCTCAATCACAAGTGCAACCTAGCATGATACTACATGGCATGCTTTAATGCTTATGCAACACCTAGTATGTCATACATTCACAAGCCGGTAATCTCTTTCGAATCTGAGTAAGCCCATAAAGGAACTTACCTGAATAAGCCGAACAACAGAGAATAAGGCAGAGCAGAATCACCGATAGCAAGCAACGTCCAACATTCACAAACACCTAATAACATATAAATGCATAAGTCTACCTATTTCACACAAGGCGCCCCTATCTATCATACATCTCTTTTCATATCTCATTTCAGATTATTCCATCTCATTTTCAAAACAACCTCTCAAGAACTCAACTTAGAAAATCAAACAACTCTTTTAAAATCGCTTATCTAAATCCCGACATTAAACATTTAAACCTTAAGGCCCATTTTCCCAAAATCATGTTATAAAATAATTCCGGCATGTTTCTCATGTCAAAACATTATATAAATAAGCTCCAATGTTAAATCATCAAAATAATTCTATGCTCACGAATAATATTTATAATTCAAGACCAACAAATCACTTTAAAATTCCTAACTCCCATGTTTAAACCCTCATAAAATGCATCAATTGAATAATCCAATATTATTATTTTAAAATAATAAATAATATATAACGATTAATTTTCCAAAGTTTATAATTATAACCAATCCCAAAATAATGTTAATATTCAATTAGTTTAACACTTACTAATCATATCTTAAAATCACCCTTATAAAACATATCATATATTAATCCATCTCAATTAACATTACCTTTGAAACTTTCTATAATATATATACTAATATTCCAGAATATATAAATATACATGTCCCAAAAAAAATCAGAATAATATAATATAACATACATATATATATAAATAAAATAACACAATACTATAAATTTAACACCTAATATCTATAACCCAACCCAAACCAACCTTTTAACCCGGCCCAGCCGAACCAACCCAGCCTAGATATCCAAACCCGGATACATGCCCAGCAAGAAAGAAGAAGAGGAGGGTCCGGATCCAGATTCAAAGCCCACACCCGAAGAAGAGCCTGACCCGGAAAATTAGGCCCATCTCCCCCTCAAAACCCACTATTCATCTCCCTCCCTCCCTCAACCTGCTCTGCCATCGACGGGAGAAAAGAAAGAGAAGAAGGAAGCTCCAGAGCTCCGGCGGCCATCCTTTCCGACCCTAAACTCACCCCAACTGACCGAACCACTAACCCGACCGTCATGGACCCGGAGAGAAGCAAACGTGGGCAGAGGAGAGGGAGGAAAATGAGATTCACCGAGGGTGTTGAAGGTTCGTCGGAGATTCGTCGAGGACGGTTCGTCAGAGGCTTGAGGCTGCGATTATCAGCCTAGAACAAAGGGAGGGGTCAAAAGGTGTGACCTTTACAAGATTTTGGATCGGAATCGAAGGATTGGAAGCTTACCGTTCGGTTTTAAGGGAAAACAGAGGAACGAGGAGAAGGTGGTGCCGACGTTGTCCCCGGGGTGCTTCTGGGTGGCTGCTGGACGTCGCCAGACGTCGGAGGTGCCATAGCTGCTGCTGCTGCGGCTTGAGCTCGGAGGAGAAAGGAGGTGGGGTGTGCTTGGCTTGACTCGGCCCCCCTTTTTGACAGCGAAACAGGGGAGGAGGAGGCGACGAAGGTGGTAGCTCTGGCGGCGACCGACGAGGAGGACGGAGGTGGTGGCTCGGAGCTTCAAAACAGAGGAGATGGTGGATGGGTGGTGGTGAAAGAAGGTGGGGCAATGGGGTATCTTTTGGAGCCCAAGGCTCTCGGCACATAGAAGGGGAGGAGGAGAGGATGAGAGTGAGAGAGGGAGGAGAATGGGTTTCTGATGCAGATGCAGAAGTGTGAGGAGAAGAGGGCGGGGTGTAGGCTGGAATTGGGAAGAAGACAAGGTAGGAGAGGGGACCAAGAGGGAGGAGGGGACCAGTGCAATTGCAAGCTGTGTGTGTGTTTGCAGGCAAGCTGCCGAGAGAGAGAGAGTAAGGAAAAAGGTAAAATAAAATAGGGAATAAAAGAGGTCCCCACAAGATATTTTGAACCCGAAAAAATATCCCGAAACCCGCTCGCCCGAATGAATCCCGACTAAATCGAATTTAATTAAATTTAATTTACTAATCTCAATATAACGGAAATTAAATTAATTTCAATCAAAACTCGGAGTTTAAATTAATCTTTATTAATACTCGATCTTGGAAGCGAAAATCGAATCCCGTCAAAATCCGAAATTTAGATGATGCCGGAATAACTTAAAATCCAAAACTTACGCTCGAGGACGGGTTTTATTCCATTTTTACAAATTGAATTTAATAATAATTATTTAATTAAAATAATCATAATATATAAATATACTCGGTCTTTACATTTATCCACCTCTAAAAACAAGTCTCGTCACCGAGACTAAAATCATTTTAAAGCAAAGGGAATGAAGTTCTAAAATCGGTGAGTCCGAGGACCATGTCCAAGGATCTTGTAATCGTCTCGGTTGCGTCTTCCGAGATTCTCACAACATCCTAGTCACGGCCGTGACATTTCCAATTGGTCTTGTCAAGTGTGTAATAAGCGCCCTTATTACATCCTCGCTTCGACTTTTCGGAAGTACCACAACTCTAAAAGCATTATAGCGCCCGACTAGGTCTTAGCAAGCAATCTATAAGCGCCCCTATAAAATGTTTGTATCCACTTCGTGAGACGTCATAATGTAAATCCAGTTCGTAAATCCTTAAAGCGTTTGTAAATAAAAGGATTGTCATCCAAATCATTGAAACTCTCAACTTCTTTAAAACCCCAAGTTGGCCATTTTTAAAACCGCTCAAAATCTTCGAATTCAATTTTTTAATCAAGCAACTTTACACCAAAACAAGTCAAATCATTTCAAATCAAGATTTTGCCAAAACTCTTCCGAAAACCAAATCAGCTTTACACATACCAATCAATCAAATTCCGAGGGTAGGAGGTGGAGTCATCCACATCTAAGGGCTAATCCCATATTCTCTTCCTAGTTTCCAGAATCGAATCAATCTATCAATCTCAATTCAAGCAAGATGCATAAGCCATAAGAAATGCATAACTGTATAACCAACCAATCTCCAATCAACACATCATAAGGCAAGTCTCAACATATACCATCGTAGTGCCACAAGGTCACATCACATCTCCAGATCATACCAAAGGCCATAAAAGCATTTCTCATCACAGAATTAATGAACCAAAACCCATTGTCAACACATCAACACATCAAGGTCAGGTTATTAAGATTCAGCAAAAGGAAAGGTCAGTCAATGTGTGAATCACCAAAACGTCAGCATACTCGCAAAACATCATCTCAACTCATACCATGTCATATAACGATCACTTAGCAATCACACACCATTATCTCATATATATAAGTCAGATTCATGATCCAAATCAATATTCATCATTTAACATCTCCTGATCATAATACAACATCATGCTCTCACATAACAACATATCATTATTTCATGATTCATTCAACACATTATAACATGCTTTTAGAACAACATAGTAGGATAGCAATGGGTCATTATATCATGAGTATAGTTGTCACTACCAATTATGATTTAATATTGCATATCAATCATGTAATACCAGCCATATCAGGTTCATCATAGTCGCTATCTAATATCATGCCAAGTCATTTTAATAAATCACATAATCAAGAAAGCTTTCACATCATCACCAGGCAAAATAAACGCAAACCCCGCTCGCTCGATTTCAATTCCTACATCAAAATCAGCCTCATCTAGATTCACCAACATCAGCTCAGGTAACATCCTCAAAAGAAGTCCCAATTCATTTCAATACCCTAATCTCGCCCCTCATTCCACCAAGAACTCTCACTAGCAATCCACCTCTAAGAATCCAACTACTATCTCTAACCTCACACTCAAGGCCCTCTCATACTATATCTTCCCTATTCTTAAAAGCCATTTCTTACACTTCTACACTTCCCAAGAGTTCACAAGCATCATGCCCTGCTAACCGCACATTCTCTAGTAAAATTCCTCGACCACCGCCTATCCGACCTATTCCTAACCATACTCTCACCCAAGATTCACCTAGGAGCTCGTCGAAAATCATCAAGCATTACCTCTTAATTCCCGAACCCACTCGGTCCAACCTAAGTCAACACCCCTCTTCTGCAACTTTACCTTACCACCGTCGATCATTCTAATCACTCAAAACCTTTCCCCACTCCCTGACCACTCTACCAAAAGGACCTCACTCACATGTTCAAGGAAGAAGCAATCATGAACAATATTACACATAAGAATTACACCATATCAACTAACATTTATATCAATAACATCATTAAGCATTGCAACAGGTATCAAAAGTCTCAATTTATCGTCATGCTCGAAATTATCACATAAAACCATATATGAATAAAGTGAATTCAAACTAGAAAGCTTCATCATAATCTTAGCTAATAACCAGTTCAGATTCTCGGCATTTGCAGTTCACATTATAGGCAAGGAATTCAGATCATGCTTAGCAGCTCAGAATAGCATCACATCAAGTCATCAAGCACATTAGGATTGTAAGGCATCAAATCATATCATCATAGTCAACAGACAATCAAGCAACAGTCATCACCTCAACAAGCAGCTTTCCACATCAAGTCAGTGCAATATCATCATCAACCAGCTCAGAAAGGGTTAGCAATTCGAATAGAGGACGCTCCCACTTGCAAGTCATATCGTACTCAACAATCGTAATCCTCAAGGCGAGCTCGTTCCGTCGACACTATCGATCCAGAGGCCCGTGGGTCATGGGCCCACGCTTCCGCTGCGCTGCTCTATTGCTATTCGACTTCCCGATCCCTTTTTCCATGCGGTCGCTCATCCAATGTAACGCGTAGGAGTTTAAGTTAGCGGAGATAGGGGAGTGACAAGAGCGGACGACCCAATGTCTCTTTTGGAGACGGAATAGACCAAAGCTAAAGACGACATGACTATAGAAAAGACTCCGACTCGGGAATAGTAACGATGCCCTTAAGAAAGTCTATAGGGTCACAATTGTGACAACACGCACGAATTCATTATGGAGCATATCAATCACATCAATCCACACTAACATGTACCTATCTCGGGGCAACATTCGTATTCATATCAAAGACACGATCAAGTATTACGCTGATGTTTGTGAAGCAAGCTAACATTCTAGTATTCCATGGGAACGGATATGCCTAGCAACTTCAAGCAAGATAGGCGGAACCAACAATGATCATGTATGATTCGAAGTCATGCGAAATTTAGTGAAGATAACGATCATCATGCATATGAACAATGTAAAAGCATGGTATACAATCGACAAATGAGTCAAAATATATCATGGCAAGGTGTATGATAAAATCAGATGACGTGTCATACAAGGACACATAAGAGCAGCATAGTATCTATCACATCTAACAGCAATGATCACATGTTAGGTCAAGCATGGCACGGAATCCTATGACGAGATCCATTTAGAGAGCATAGATCCTACATGATACTAGTGATACATAATGCGATACAAGCATAGTCAATATTCATTAAGAGGAGTGCAACATAATGTTCACGAACCATGAGGCATCATTAAAAGTAACAAGATGAACATCATGGATGCTAGGTTATAATCATGCTAAGAACGAACCATCATAGAGCACATATATAGTACAATGGTTGTCGCATCATAGAACAAGTACAACACGTGATCATTTAGCGGTTCATATTGGAAGTCATAAGCTCCACATGATACTAATAGCACACATCGAACATGAGTAGAATTAAAGTAATTCAACTAGATTCATTACGGTATTCATGCGTCATGTGTATGCAAAATCAAGATATAGAGTGGTGTGTGATCAAGCGGGGTGTCAAATCATAGGTTCATGCAAACACGAGAGAATAACATAGAGTAGTAGACATTTTAACCATTCAAGCATGCTAGGTTCAACCATTACGGAAGGCTAGTCAATCATCGAATTCAACAAGCTAATCAAGACGAGTGAAACATGTTAAGAGAACGGGAAGAGGAAAGAGCCACACTATCAAGGACCTAGTTCAAGAGAAAATCAACACTAAGGTAGGCAAAGTAGAACTCGCACAAGTCACTACCAAGGGCCCAACGTGTTACTAGTGGTCCAATATAGCATATGGTACATACATGCACTTGACTGGTCAATACGACGGTATGCAAGAGTTCATTCAATCACATCTCAACGACATAGTAGCATGAGAGGAAAACGCAACGAGGTATAGAGTAAGTCTAAGCAACATGGCTAGAATATGAGGACATGAGTTCAAGTTGATGTATACTAGGATAGAACATGTATTTATCAAGACTCGTTCACACTACCATATTCTCACTTAGCACAATTAACGCATAGCAGTTACTAGAGTAATCAACAACAGTTAATCACAGAATAGGTGGGCATGCTATAGATTCTTGTCACAGAATGAATGATAAGCATCGAGGCATAATCGACTAGCATGCTAAAGAGTACACCTTATGAGGCATTCATATAAAGGAGAGTCGATCACACTATCATGGACCTAATTCAGAAGAAGCAACAATCATATAGACTCATATCATGTGATTCATGTTTTCGATCAATCATACGATCAATATGCCAAGTAAACATGCTATAACAACATACAATCATGATAGAGGGCAAGACATAACACGAGACTTAAGCAATATGACCAGCATGGATACAAGGTGTCATACAACCACAAATTTACATTAAGGATCATCATCATAACAGGTACTGAGGATTACGTAGCATACAAGGCATGTCGACATGAAATTATAACATGTATCCATCAAGTAAGGGACTCACTTCTATCATGATATTAGAGCCGAACTATCACACTATCATAAACCTATTCACAGGAAGGACATCAATTAGACGACATCCTAGCATATGACATATTTATTCGTGCTCTAGTGTGACAATGCAATATACTAAGTAGATCATGTCGGGATGATATGGATACGATAAATATAGTTCAAACTTATACAATAGTCATTATGAACATTAAAGCACATAAGCATAACTCCACACTAAGGGTCAATTGTAGGTCAAGGAGTAGTACCATATAGTATCACGCAATAATGGACAGAGCAATCAAGATAACCCAATAGAGGTCCACAAAAGCAACATTGACTCTTCCCAACTGACTCATTACCCATCTTTCTCGTGGGACTCGGATATGACTTTTATGGCAAGGTGACACCGGTCGGTCGTCATAGGAATCAAGAAAGACAACCTCGGAAACACTCACTTTCTAACTTGGAATGACATCAAAAGCCAACCTTCAATACTCTCCCCAGGCAACCCTCATATCCAACCATGATTTCCGAAACACTATGTTTACCAACCCGATTTCCCGTGGAGGAGACCGACTTTCGAAGGGAGGACTCGATCGAACTATCAAAGGATTTATAAGGAAAGGGGCGGTTCCACAAAACTGAGCTTAACCATATAAGAAGAAGGGTACTCCCGCTATCCCGTCCGCACAGATCGTTCAATATTCATTAAATAGTCAGAACATAACAATCACTCTTTAGCATTTCAAGCACTCAACATAGAATTAGTCAATGATAATTACAATGATCTCCTTGGAGTCTTCCCGACCCATCTGTAAAGAACAAGCTAGTATTTTGCCTACCAATTCCCGACTACATCCAATAGGGATGATCTAGCACCTTTTCTACCCTCTCGACCCCTTATTAGTTGGTTCTCCTCTTTTATCATAAGCCAAGTTCATATTTAGTCCAATTGAGTTAGACATCTTAAGTTCATTTTGCCCCTTTTTAAATCTTCAAATCCTTTGAAATTCATGGGCGGTTTTCCAAAACATACACTCGACCCTTTGCGTACCCGAATTGCACAACCTGACTCTGATACCAACTTTGTAACGGCCCGGATATAAATATCCGGGATACGTTTCGAAGGTCGGATACCTTCGTTCGGATGTTGCAATTTAGGTACGGGTCGAGGTTTCAAACCTCTAATCAGTCGAAGTTTCATAAATTCAGTTTAAACGAAAGTGAAGCGGAAATACAATTTAGATACAAAAGCCACGGCAAGGCCGGGTCAAAACCAAAACATAATTCTAAAGTCGTATGGCCAGATTAGCGGGGTTAGACAGATTTCTTTGCAATCGCCGGGGGACTTCCCACGCCATATAAATAGGGAGCAATCATACCTAAAAACATTTGGTGCGAGTGGGGTCAGACCGAGGCCCCAACACGCTCTGTCCAGCAAGCGAACATACACATACGCTAATAATAAAGATGATGCAGATGCGGAAATTAAATCACACTAGCATGATCCTAATTTACAATATGCGAGAAATAACTGTAAAGGCGCCCAAAGAATGCCAAGTGGCATGTCCCTCTCCTACCTCTGCACCCCTTTCCGTTAGTGCAGAGACCGGCTGGTTCGATGCTATAGCATATCATATCTCATCATCATATCTCATCATCATAACATAAATTAAAATAAATAAATCATGCCCGATGGTGCTGGGGTATCATCATGCTCATATCGACTCGATAGACTCAGGGCACCCGATGGGGCTGGGCTACCCTATGACCCTAGCAAAGACTCTAGGACTATCACAGATAACGGCCGTTCTGTTTCATGCGCGTAAAGAAATAGAATGCTCAATCACAAGTGCAACCTAGCATGATACTACATGGCATGCTTTAATGCTTATGCAACACCTAGTATGTCATACATTCACAAGCCGGTAATCTCTTTCGAATCTGAGTAAGCCCATAAAGGAACTTACCTGAATAAGCCGAACAACAGAGAATAAGGCAGAGCAGAATCACCGATAGCAAGCAACGTCCAACATTCACAAACACCTAATAACATATAAATGCATAAGTCTACCTATTTCACATAAGGCGCCCCTATCTATCATACATCTCTTTTCATATCTCATTTCAGATTATTCCATCTCATCTCATCATCTCATTTTCAAAACAACCTCTCAAGAACTCAACTTAGAAAATCAAACAACTCTTTTAAAATCGCTTATCTAAATCCCGACATTAAACATTTAAACCTTAAGGCCCATTTTCCCAAAATCATGTTATAAAATAATTCCGGCATGTTTCTCATGTCAAAACATTATATAAATAAGCTCCAATGTTAAATCATCAAAATAATTCTATGCTCACGAATAATATTTATAATTCAAGACCAACAAATCACTTTAAAATTCCTAACTCCCATGTTTAAATCCTCATAAAATGCATCAATTGAATAATCCAATATTATTATTTTAAAATAATAAACAATATATAACGATTAATTTTCCAACGTTGATAATTATAACCAATCCCAAAATAATGTTAATATTCAATTAGTTTAACACTTATGAATCATATCTTAAAATCACCCTTATAAAACATATCATATATTAATCCATCTCAATTAACATTACCTTTGAAACTTTCTATAATATATATACTAATATTCCAGAATATATAAATATACATGTCCCAAAAAAAATCAGAATAATATAATATAACATACATATATATATAAATAAAATAACACAATACTATAAATTTAACACCTAATATCTATAACCCAACCCAAACCAACCTTTTAACCCGGCCGAGCCGAACCAACCCAGCCCAGATATCCAAACCCGGATACATGCCCAGCAAGAAAGAAGAAGAGGAGGGTCCGGATCCAGATTCAAAGCCCACACCCGAAGAAGAGCCTGACCCGGAAAATTAGGCCCATCTCCCCCTCAAAACTCACTATTCATCTCCCTCCCTCCCTCAACCTGCTCTGCCATCGACGGGAGAAAAGAAAGAGAAGAAGGAAGCTACAGAGCTCCGGCGGCCATCCTTTCCGACCCTAAACTCACCCCAACTGACCGAACCACTAACCCGACCGTCATGGACCCGGAGAGAAGCAAACGTGAGCAGAGGAGAGGGAGGAAAACGAGACTCACCGAGGGTGTCGAAGGTTCATCGGAGATACGTTGAGGACGGTTCGTCGGAGGCTTGAGGCTGCGATTATCAGCCTAGAACAAAGGGAGGGGTCAAAAGGTGTGACCTTTACAAGATTTTGGATCGGAATCGAAGGATTGGAAGCTTACCGTTCGGTTTTAAGGGAAAACAGAGGAACGAGGAGAAGGTGGCACCGACGTTGTCCCCGGGGTGCTTTTGGGTGGCTGCTGGACGTCGCCAGACGTCGGAGGTGCCATAGCTGCTGCTGCTGCGGCTCGAGCTCGGAGGAGAAAGGAGGTGGGGTGTGCTTGCCTTGACTCGGCCCCCCTTTTTGACAGCGAAACAGGGGAGGAGGAGGCGACGAAGGTGGTAGCTCTGGCGGCGACCGACGAGGAGGACGGAGGTGGTGGCTCGGAGCTTCAAAACAGAGGAGATGGTGGATGGGTGGTGGTGAAAGAAGGTGGGGCAATGGGGTATCTTTTGGAGCCCAAGGCTCTCGGCACACAGAAGAGGAGGAGGAGAGGATGAGAGTGAGAGAGGGAGGAGAATGGGTTTCTGATGCAGATGCAGAAGTGTGAGGAGAAGAGGGTGGGGTGTAGGCTGGAATTGGGAAGAAGACAAGGTAGGAGAGGGGACCAAGAGGGAGGAGGGGACTAGTGCAATTGCAAGCTGTGTGTGTTTGCAGGCAAGCTGCCGAGAGAGAATAAGGAAAAAGGTAAAATAAAATAGGGAATAAAAGAGGTCCCCATAAGATATTTTGAACCCGAAAAAATATCCCGAAACCCGCTCGCCCGAACGAATCCCGACTAAATCGAATTTAATTAAATTTAATTTACTAATCTCAATATAACGGAAATTAAATTAATTTCAATCAAAACTCGGAGTTTAAATTAATCTTTATTAATACTCGATCTTGGAAGCGAAAATCGAATCCCGTCAAAATCCGAAATTTAGATGATACCGGAATAACTTAAAATCCAAAACTTACGCTCGAGGACGGGTTTTATTCCATTTTTACAAATTGAATTTAATAATAATTATTTAATTAAAATAATCATAATATATAAATATACTCGGTCTTTACAATATTGTCCACCAATGTAGACAGGTAAACATCATAAGCTGATTTTAGTTCATCACAACATAACTTGTTAGCAAGGGAAAGCAGCTCTAAACACAGTATTCGGATCGAAACAATCCACCTTCTTATTCCTACCAAACACCTTCAAAGCATGCATTGTTACAGAGTCATGGTACGGTGTACAAGTTCCATGGCAAATCTGGATCAATTACCTTTCTTAGGTTCTTCCGATCATTCAAGACATTCCTCAACTGAATAAATTGATTTTTCTGGTCAGCTTTTGTCACAAAGCTTGGTATTTAAACCGACTTTTTGTTGAAGTAATGGAAGGAATATGTAACCTGCAAGACCAAGTTTTGATGAATTGACCCATTGCTCAACTCTATTGCTCTTCGTCCAGTCAAGAGCCCGAGAAGTACCACTCCAAACACATAAACGTCACTTTGTAGAGTGAGCTTACATGTCTTAGAAAGGGAATTTGAACGATGTACCGAAGCTTGGCAAATAATGATTTCCCCAAAGACTCATGATAGAGTGAAAAGAACTTCAACATGTTTTAGGATCCTTTGCCCTCAAATCAAGCATGAACTGTTTTTCCACTTTCTGGAAGATTTCTTGTTATAAGGAGAGGGGAAATTTGCAAATCAGAAAAGGACATTAGAACATTAAAATTGCATACATATAATTCATGTAGTAAACATGGCATGATAGTCTTAATTGTTGGAATTGGCCAAATGCCATATAGAAGCTCAAGCTACTTGTCCCACTCTTCAAGACTGTCGGAGAAATATTTTGTTTATCCACTAGCGAAAGCTTATGAAGGAAATGGTTAAGATTGATAGTGGTAACTGTTTTGATGTAATCATTCTCAACCCACCCCTTTATAACATCTATAACCTTCTCCGATAGCAATGAATTTAAAATTTGTGTCACAGATCTCTTGTATTAAGAACAAGCATGACCCTATCACTAATAAGTTTTAAAACTGGATTAAGATTAGGTATAACAACTCCAGCATCAGCAACATGATGGGAAGAAGTGATTGCAAAGTTGGGATCGATTTTTTTAAACTAGCAAAGATTTGTATCAATATATAATAAACTAATCATTATTTATGTTTCAGATTGATGAAAAGAACATGAAACTAATCCTAATAAGGGTAGTGTATCAACTGGGTGCCCAAATGCAAATGAAATTGAAGATGCTACTTCAGGAAAACCAAATTATTCTTTTTTTTTTGTCCAACTAAGCAAAATCTGTTAGGCGTCGGTGGCTGCTTAATTAGAGAACCAGGAATATCACTTTGAGAATTATACAAAATCAACTATTGAGGCTTGTAAAGGACCAATTTGACAAGTGAAAACTAGAGTTTGCAGGCCAAGGGGGAGGATACCATTTGTGGAAGTGGATTGTAACACAAAGATTGAAACACAAAGCTAAAGCCTGTATAATTTGGGAATCAAACTAGCCCCAAGTCCAGCACAAATATGAGCAAATTAGGGTTTGAATAACCTTAATTTTCGGAACTGAAAACAAAATCCAAATTATATATAAAATTGGAACACATACCTGTGAGCCTCCTCTTCGATCGTCCTTATCCAGTCGCCAAATCGCCTTCGCCCTTCATCTTCAGCTCTCTCTACTGTCTGTATCCTTCATCTCTAACCGATCCCTCTGTCTTCGTCTCCCTCTATCACCTTTGTCTTTGCCCTTCAACCTTCATTGGAGATCTTCCTCGCGTAGAGATTCCTAGGGCAAGAAGGAGCGAGTTGTAAGAGGAAGCGAGAGGCGAGAGGCGAGAGGCAGACATAGCGAGAGGCAAGGGATCAAACAGACGCAGGTTAATTAACGAAAAGACAAAAATACCCTTATTTCTTTAAAGACGCGTATCGCTCCTAATTCCGATTCCAACCAATCAAATTGCTCCTCGCGATTTTCACCCTAATTTTTGGCTTTCACCGGAGTCAATTCGTATATATATATATATATATATATATATATATATATATATATATATATATATATATATATATATATATATATATATATATATATAAACTATTAGCATGCTTGTATGTTAATATTCCTACTCTGTATTAGAAGCATGATATTAGGTATAGCTTATATGTGTGCTTATATGTTGGGAACAGTAAAGTGCGGGTCTCAATCTGATCCTATGCCCCCTTAACATTTTTAGGTATATATATGCATGATTCTACCTAGGGTTGTGTGTTGTTTGGCGTGGGATGCTCATGGTGAATAATTGGAAATGTCTTGTCACTCGACCATATACAAGTGTAGTAGATTGACCACATAACAAACATGTTTTGACCCGGCTCGGTCGTGGCACCCCTATGTATCATTTTAGACTTATGCCTTGATTTGCATGCTAAATGGTTTTCGCGATTAGTCTTAGGACAGGTACTGAGGTTTCCAACGGACCTCACGAAAACTTTGGGTATGAAATCCCCCTTTCAACACTAAACTTTCGAATTTTAAACTTTCAACCTGTACTCGGTGCGCAAGATCCGAACGAAGGTATCCGACCTTCGAAACGTAGCCCGGGTGAATAAACTCGGGCCATTACAAATCCTTGCTTAAGGCATATGCTAAGTGCGTGTGCGAGTCTCTAGCATGCTACTAGTATGACCAACAGAGCCTTCCCCGTCTAAAGCATATAAACGAGGGGTATAGTAAGTAAGTCCATAAGACTTACCTCGAATTGTCCCATAATCAACTATTACAATCACCAACTAAATCATCAAGTCACATTAGCAAGTCCAAATCAAGGGAACAATCCATCAATACACATACAATTAGCATAGAAGCAAGTACTCGAATCAATACATTACTAAAATAACATTATGTTCAAGTGGTTTTACATTTCATCAAGACCAAGTAATATCACATGTATTTATATATATCACTTATTTCGTTTCAGTTAGAGCGATTAGGGAATTTGTTCGTTTTCACAAAATGAGTTAATATGGGTATAGAATGTGGATTTTCCAACACCTCTATAGTCATGCACATATTTTCATTCGATTGCAGTTTCTTGTGTGTCGGTCACAATTTTTATCCCAATACCTTTGTCGTTGCCCAAGATTTTGTAGTTATTATGATTTATTGAAAATGTAGAAGATCTGTAATCCTTGTATAGTAGTTCGATTAATGTATAGACAAACAGTCAATATTCATTGTCTAAAAATTTATCTCTGTGTTTGTAACTAACTCGTCATTTTCTTACAAAAATACCTTTTTTTAATGTATTATGGTTTTTCCTTTTGTGGATAAGAAATGAGTATCCACAAAAATGTGAAATAAAAGTGGTGGATTTGTAATTAGTATTATTTTCTATTATAAGGTTTATCCAATTATATATGGATGATATGGATTAAACCTCAACTCAAACCCTTGATTTTCCTCGTGTGGAGTGTTCATTACTTCCTTTATCATGACAGTGTTGATGTTGTTTTTTTATTTTAAAGGGTTTAGGATGGACTCTGAAAATGCAAACAGAGATAGTTTCTTGACCAATAGTGGTCTTACCTTTGTGCATATTTCCAGCCAAAATCATTTTCATAGTGAAAGGTAGGATGCTACGGATTTTCTTTACCTCAGTGTTCCTACTCAATTTTAACATAAATTTTAGCATCATGAAAAAAGATGTTCCAATTTATTCGCCATTCCTTTTGTTTTGGATTATCGTTATCATATGCATTTTGATTTTATGGAAATACTTCTTGCCCTCGGGAGGAACGTATACAATTACAAGCTATAAAGTCTTATTTGTAGCTCAATTAGCTGATTTTCTATGCTATTATAGAAGCCAAATACTAAGAAATCATTCGAGCTTTTTTGCATACGGATCATTTAGGGAACTCTTTCACATGGAGAAGGAGGTTCCAGAACCAGATAATATTTTAGAAAGAACAGATAAAGCAATTGTCCAGCATTAGATCTAGAGGAATTCCCAAAGCTAGAAGTTACACACCATGCATTCACATCGTCACACCATTGTCTCGTCTCCCTTGAACTAAGTAATGGCAAAATACATAAGGCCTTGCCCTTCAAATTTTAAAGCATGTGGCTATAGAGGAAAGATTTTTGTAATATTGTTAAACAAGCTTAGAGAGCAAACTGTAATGGGTCGTCAATGTTCCAACCATCTTTTAAGACAAAAATTCTTAAGGCAAAATCTAATAAATGGAATAGGAAAACATTCGTAAATATTTTTTGGTAATTAAAGAAGGTTGAGGTCAACCTTCTAGATTGACAAAAGGAGACACTAGCTTGTCAAAACATAACCTTCTTAGATAAACAAACACATCTACTAAAGAAAAAGGAAGCTTGACTAGCGTTCCATAATAAATTCAAGAATCAAAGAGAAAAAATAGAAAACCTAAAACTTTCTAACACTAACTCAAGATATTTTCATAGGACAACAACAGAGAGATGAAACAGAAACATTACTTTAAACATTACAACCACAAACGGAACCCGAATTGTTGGAGAAGAAAACATCAAGAAGGAAATTCAACAGGATTTTGAAAGATGATTCAAAAAGGATGGGGAAAATAGATCAAATCTCTCGAAATACTAATCCTTGATAAATCATTCAATTAAGGAGTGCAAAAATGAGGAATTAATAAAATTGGTTACATATAGCGAAATTAAAAGAGCACTATTCAGTATGGGCCATTGTCTCCATTTTGTTTCATCTTGGGGGAGGAAATTCAACAGGATCTGTTGTCTCCATTTTTATTCATCTTGGTGGTGGAAATCCTTATCAGAAAATTACAACCAGAGGCCTCATGAGGAACAGAAATCGTTGGCTTGGGATTTGGCAGGAGACTCACCATTCATTTCCTAGCCTTCGAGGACGATATCATGATCTTTGGAAAAGACACACAATTGCAAGCAAAAATGTCCGAAAATTTATTGACGAATACTACAAGTTCTCGAGCCAGATGGTTAACTTTCACAAATCCTCGTTTCAAACAACAAGTGGTGTACCCATAACTACATTTCAAGAACTAGAGCGCAGTATACAAATTCCTCACCCAAGATCATCAGAAAAATATTTGGGGTGCCCCATTATTAAAGGAAAAGTAAGTCAAGAAACTTTGAAGGAATTGTATGCAAATCAAAAGATCAAATTTCAAAATGGAGAGTCAATGCTCTCTCTCAACAATGTAGAGCAGTCCTAATCAATTCAAATATTTCAGCAAAACCTCTCTACAAATTGCAAAGCTTTATGTTTCCAACCAATATACAAAAAGAACTATATCAAATCAATAAAGCTGGCATAGAATCTGCAAGCCGGAAAGTAAGGGTGGAATTGGTCATCGAAAATCAAAGGATATGAATGAGGCTTTCCAAATAAAATTACTATGAAAAATCCTTGCCGAACCAAATAACTATTGGGTTAAACTGATTCGGTACAAATACATGGAAAAAAACAAAGCTTCTACAATCTAACAAAAAGGGCAATACATCTTGGCAGTGGAGAAACCTCTGTCAACTCATAGATAAATTCAAAAAAGGCCTCATCTGGTTTGTAAGAGATGGGAAATCAATTAACTTTTAAAAAGACAACTGGTTGTCAACAACCCCTTTGTTAGGAAGATAAACCCAATGCAAGGAGTTAATCTTAACAAAAAAGTCTACAACTATATGATGAATGGAAAATGGTGGATCGAGAAGTAAAACCTAGAATTTGGTATCACAATCATGAATATGTAAACTAAATATCCCCCAAAAGATTTAATTTTTTTATATGGAAGTGATAATAGGCATTTAGCTAGGCATTATATGACTTATTTTAAGGTAATTTAGGTGTAAATAATGTCTATTTTTGTATAAATTTGAAAATAATATTATTATGGTCATGGAGTCAAAATCTACGTATATTCGTTATTCTTTACAGGTGTTAAAGAGCTTAGATGAGGGGAACTCAAAGCATGGAAGCAAAATCACGTGAATAGATAGAGGAAACAAGCCAAATGAGTGAGCTGATGCTGGGGTCGTGACCGCGGCCAAGAAGTCGCACCCGCAGTCAATGCCAAGGGAAAAAGTTGACTAACTCCTAAGCCGCACCCGCAATCACCGTCTGTCTTGAAAGCCTAAATTGTCGTATTACTTATCTTTAGTTAGGTTATTTTGTAACCCTTTTGGACACTTTTAAGGGGGTTTTAGGAGAAGTTTTATAAACTTTTGCGATTGAAGAAACCCTAGAGGAGAGCTTTTGTGCTATGGCGAACTAAAATTCTTTTTCATTTGATTGATTAGTTTGAAACTTTTGATTTGATATTTTATGAGATATTCTCTCTACTCTATTTACTTGTGAGTAATATTTATTCTCCGCTATTATTGATTATGATTGAGGTTTATGTGCTATTGGTTTGGCCACCTAATATTGCTTCAATTCAATCTATCACTAGATCTATAGGGACGCTAGTTAAAGAACTTAGATTATAGTAGCAACTTGTGATCATCTAGGGCTAGTTGACTTGGTTGATTGAATGAGGATAAAAATACAATTGGTTTATTGCTAGTTGCTTTATTTCAATTGTTCCTATTGAATTTCCTTGGTGTGCATTGCTATTGTTGAATTGAATCTAGATAGTTTCTAGTTTATTCATTAATAAGGGTGTTTAGAGTCTGGTTGACATAATCACTAATTGCAAGGAAGAAATTGGAAGTTATTATTCATGGTCGCATATTTTACCATGTTTTATACTTATTTTCATTCCAAATTCTGTTTATATTATATACTTTGGGTTGGAATATTAGGAATTTCTATAGAATATTATTATTTTCAAGATATGGAGATCTACACAAGTTTTGATTTAATTTCGCAGAATTTGGAGACGTTTTATAGCAAATGCGAGAAGAAGAGCATGAGCTGAGAGAGTGCTCAGTGTCGACTGGTTTTGCTTGACGTCAACCAGAGATCAAGAAGAAATTCTAAGGATTGAAGAAGTAAAGCTACTGGAATCGAGGTCCAAATGCAAGCCTTGTATCAACCACTACTCGACCACAATGGAGAGCTCGACATCGACTAGTCCACTCGATGTCGACCAAGGAAGAGCTACACTTAGAAGCTGGAAAGGATGGGAGTTGTACATTGACTACATCACTCGAGATTGAGTGAAGGTGAGGAGTGCTCGATGTCGACCAGAGTGGTCGACGTCGACTGAAGGCGGACGTGCTAGAGACGCGGGATTAAATTTGGAATCTTTCAAGGATAATTGGCCACAAGATATTTTATTTTTCCATATATTGAAGATCAGACTTTACGTTTAGATATAAGCTTTAGATAAAAGGATTTTTATTTTCTTATTTAGATAGAATTTATTTACTTAGGGAGCAAGTTTAGGTTTACTATAAATAAAGGCATTAGGCCTAGAGTTTTGATCATCCATAATCCCTCACTTGAGCAATCAAGCCTAGTAGAGAAAGAGAGACAACCGAGAGGGTGGAGATAGAGAGACGAAGTTGGAGTTTTCGGCTGTAAGCTTTCATTATTTTAATTCAAGTTATTTTTCATGTTTATGATGATGTGCATTGCAATGATGTGTGAGTAGTCATCCTACTTCTAGGGTCGGGGTGAGCCCGACAATAGTCATGTATGTATGCTTGAATACATGATGCTTTTATATGATTATCATCTTCTATCTCGTGCTTAATCCTTTGAGAAAGCTAAGGAAATTCCTTGTTTGCAATTATACAACGAAAGTGAATTAATTCTGAATTTGGATAGTAATTAGGATTGATTTGCGAAAGTTGATTAAACCCTAATTATGAAAAGATAGAAAACGATAGGTTTTTATGTGAGAGCCTCTATGATCTATTTGTTAAGATTGCCAAAGTTGTCTTTTTGATGATAAAACATGATCATGTCTATGATTCTTGTGTGTTGCATGGATTGTTGTTTAATCCTCTAAATTCAAGCCTTTTAGTTGTGTTTGAAACCCACAAAACCCCTTTTTATATTTCTGATCATCACACATTCATCCATCCTCAACCTTTTCGACCTTCTTTGTCGAAAAGTTTATGTTTTTTCATTTTCTGTGCTCGACATCGACTGCATGTTGACTGCTGCTTGTGTTGCTTTAGAAGACTGTTGACCGACGTTGTTACTGACTCGACATTGACTTTTCTAGTCGACATCGACCACTTTGTTTATTTTTGTTGTGTCGTGCAGGTTTGTACTCGACGTTGAGGTCTTATGTTCGACATCGAGGGCTTATGTGACATGTGCAGAAGAAAGAGATCGACTGCCCTGATCGACATTGACCGCTTTTGGTCGATATCAGGGACTTTTGGTCGATTACAAAGAACGATTTTGTGGATTACTTTGGAGAGCGTTGGCACGCTTCCTCATGGATTGACCCTAATTCCTCTGTACTACAGTGGGGGAGTCTTGTAATTTATTTGCTAGGATAGGGAGTTGGCTTGTGTTTATATCTATATTTGCATATTCAATTCTTCCCTATGTTAATTATCAAGGTATAACTAATTTTCACAATAGGTTGCTCAAGAGTCATAGTTTTAGGGAATTTTAATGATCGGGATAGAAATTGAGAGTGGATCCTAATTCATCAAGTGTGTTTCCCAAATATTGTTATCAGTCATCATCATTGTATTCTTTGCTTACTTTTTGTGTTACTCAGCATACTTCCAAAACCCCCTCTTTCTACATCATTCACATATTAGCATATAATTAAGCATACAAATTGCACGAGTCTCTGTGGGTTCGACTCGTACTTGCCAAGCTATATTAGTTAGGTTAGTTTGGGATTTTTTGGTAGGGTTTAAGAATGCAAAAACTACCTATCAAATTTGCACCATTGTCGGGGACTTGGTTGACAATATTGGTACTGTATTTGTGTACTATTTATTGTGTGGACCATCTTTATGGTCCAAACCTGTGCTACTAATCCTGCTGTTTTTCCTTTTGATCCAGATATTGATAGGACTGTTTATAGGTTACGTCGTGAGATTTGAAATCACTTTCATGAGTTACCATTCAGTTTAGAGTTCAATGAGGCTACAGAGATGGCTAATAACGAGGACAATTGAATGCTGAAGGAGCTCACTACACCTAACCTAGCCCAACAACCTTTGGCGGTGCAGTTTCCAACACTTAGAGAAGGTGTCAATTTTGAGATAAAATATGGGGTGATCCATCTTTTACCCAAGTTCCAAGGGTTGAGTGTTAAGGACCCCTACAAACACTTTTTTGAGTTTCATACAATCGTGTTAGGGTTGAAACTAGGAAATGTCACGGAGGAGCAGATCAAGTTGAGAGCATTCCCATTCTCATTGAAGGATATCGCTAATGAGTAGTTCTACTACTTGCCCCCCGATTTGAAGTATCTCTTTCTAGAGAAGTACTTCCTTGCAACGAAGCTAAATAGCCTGAAGAAGACAATCAACGGCGTTGAACAACGGGCCACAAAGACTATCTATGAATACCTTGAGCACTTTAAGAAGCTCTGTGCCAGCTGTCTTTACCACGACTTCTCAAAGAAAGATTTGGTGTTATGCTTGTTCAGTGGGCTAATTGATGAAGAGCACAAGACTATAAACTCTGCTTGTGCAGGTAACATCCTAAACAAAACACTTGTTGCAGCTTAGGATGTCTTTACAAAGCTTCTTGAGGACTCCAAGTAGTTTAGTAAAGGACCCCAAGCTCATGGAGTATTTGCTATAGTTTCCTCAACTTCTGTCTATACCAGATGAGTTGGTAGAGATAAAGGAGATGATGAGGAGGATGATGCTCAATGGAACTCCACAACAACTCAAGTAATGTGAGAGTTATTTTGCCCTTTACCACCCCACGGGTAATCTATCCATATTTTCAGGAGCCTAACACGGAGGTGGACACAATAGGAGGATTCTTACCGCAAAGGCTAAGGTTTAATATATATGTATGGTAATTCTAATACTTTCAATGGTAACCAATATAATACAGGCTATGGTTATGGGAATCAATAACCTTGGGTCAACCCACAAGGAGAGCCCTAGTTCATACCTTAGAGAGACAAGTGAGTGATAATGCATATTTTAGATAGACATTATAGATAGGTTTTAGTGCATTTAGGGAGTCATATTACACATGTTTTGTGTTATTTACATAGTTTTGCATTTGGAGTATTCGAGTTCGGAATCTACGCTATTTTGTGTTTATTCTACAGTTTTACATTTCGAGCTTGAATGGAGGTCTGGGAGACTGATGAAGGATGATTTTAGAGCATTAGAGAGTCCAAGGGAAGAGCATCAAGGGAGCTGAAGAGCATATCGTTGAAGACATAAGAAGAATCGAGCTGCTGGAAAAGCGGCGCTCCCCGTTATTTCACCCGTGCCCGCCGGTCTTGCGCGATCAGAAGATTCGATTCGTCTAAAGATCTTTCTATTAGTTTATATTTATTTTATTTCCTAGGGTTTTCCTATGATGGTACTTTAGGGTTTTTACATACCTTATTCATTGTGGTTGAACAAAGTGTAAGTTAGAGAGAGAATGAAAGAGAGAAAGACAATTAGGTTTACGTTGACTATGAGTTGCTAAACTCATAGTTTCCTCTGCGATTCGAAGACATGGTTGGATGAATTGTGAGGATTTGATTTCTTATTAGTTATTCTTTGGTTATATATCATCCTTGTTCTATATTGCTTGATATTTGCATATTTTCTTTCTATGAATGTCATCTAGATAGAAACTGCAATTCCGCTAGCGATTCATATCTCTAAATTGGTTTCTTTGTAGCAAGCAGGGCAATTGATTATGTAAATATAGATTCTTCTCTAGGATGATAACTTATATTGCTATTAGGTCATGCACTTAGGTAAACTAATTCTACTCTGTAATGTTACTTGAGTAAGTGATTTCTCTTGCGAGGGATCTACAAAAGCCATGTCGGGTATAACCTTAGGAATACTAATGAAATCTATCCGAGGACCATGAATTCCAAACCATTGTTGAGAGTTGCAGGTGAAGTGTTTTCCATCATTATTATCAATCTACAATTATTATTTCTTTGCATCTTTAGTTTATTTCAATTGCATACTACAATCTTATTGCCTTCAGTTTAGAGAATCTTCTTAAGATCTACGAATCAGTCTTCTATGTGGGATCGACTCCTTACTTGTCTGCTATACTAATCTTTTGTTTAGTATTGAGTTAGGATATTCTGTATTTGGGGGACCAGGACCAACGACACATTTACACCTGGTAAAAACAAAAGGAAATTAAACTTGATTTTAATCAAGTAAAGACGATGGATGACAATAACAACAATGAAGGCAACGTTGAAAATCCATCAAGAACCTTGAGAAGCTTAAAGGAGCCAAATCTGAATGCACAACCCCTTGCAATCAGGCTTCCTACTCTCCCTGAAGGTTTCAAATTTGAGTATAAATCCAATTGGTCTAATGCTTTACCTACTTTTCATGGAAGGTCTAGAGAAGATCCAAATAAACATCTCGTAGGGTTTGCTAGTATCTGCGATAGACTGAGACCTCAAGGCCTGACGGATGACCAATTGATGCTTAGAGTGTTTCCATTTACTCTGAAAGATGCAGCGAGTGATTGGCTATATTATCTTCCACCTGAAAGCATCACTACTAGGGTTGGATTGAAGAAGGCTTTCCTTCAGAAGTACTTTTCTGCTACTCGCCTCAGCAAACTCAAGAAGGAGTTGTCCAGTACTGAGTAATCACCTACTGAGAGCATGTATGAGTATGTTGAGAGATTAAATAAGCTTAAAGGAAGTTGCTCGCAGCATGGTATACCAGAGGATGATCTAGTCCTCTATCTATATAAAGGCTTGCTTGATAGGGAGCGATGTGCCATCAATGCTACAAGCGGAGGAGATGTCCTAGACAAGACGCCTGAGGAAGCAATGCAAAATTTTGAAGATCTAGCCAATGCTTCACAACAATATGGGAGACACCAAGGTGTTAGAGGAGTTCATAGATTGGACAACTCTGGAGACAATCGCAGAGATGATCTTTACAGGCTCGTTGAGATAGTCAAGAACATGGCTATGAAGATAAATTAGACACAACAGCCTAAACCTTGTGGAGTCTGCAGAGATCCAAATCATCCTAATGATAAGTGCCCATTGATTCAAGAGGAGGTTGTTGTTGTCAATACAATGGATTATGTACCTCGCCGAAACTTTAGTAACAATTTCTGTAACTGAAATTATAATTCAAATTATTAAAGTGGTTTCAATGGCAGGGGTCAGCAGTAACAAGTACCCTATCAAGGAAGGGGTCAATTTGAAAATCGCTCAAGAAATCCTCCACATGAGGATAGAGAAGAGACTTTGAGGTTTTTGTTAGACAAGATGAGTGTCCAAGAAAAGCTATTGAGTCAAATGGCTAAAGAGATTGGAGAACTCAAAGCTAAGGATTCAGGCAAGCTACCATTGCAAGTGGTGGTTAATCCAAAGGAGGTCGTAAGTGCCATGATCCTTAGAGGAGGAAAAGAGATTCAATTTCCCACACCAAACATTTAAGAAAGGCCTAAGGAGGTGATAGACGTGGAGAAGGATGACCAAGGAATATCGGATTTTGAAACATCTTTTAACGGCGCCTGCCGCCCTGACTGGCGCCCGCCACCCCCTATAGAAACTAATCCGGTTGATGATCCTCATCCTACCACAAAGCAATCTTCGAAAGAGTGGTCCCCTGAGGTTTCTAGGCATGAACCACCCTTTCCCCATGCCTTGGGAGCTGATAGGAAGTGGGAAGATGAGCAAATCTTATATGATACCTTTGCACATTATGAGATAAACATTCCCCTTTTGAATTTATTTAAATATGTCCCTCACTATGCTAAGTTTTTGAAGGAGTTATGCACGATGGAAAGATATCAAAGATTGAGGTAGAAGGAAAAGGTAAGCTTAAATGAAAATGTTTCTACGATGCTACAAAAGAGAATGTCTGAGAAATGCGGAGACCCGGGTATGTTCACTTTTCCATGTGCGATTGGAAACACTAGGTTCACCAGAGCTATGTTGGATACAGGTGCTTCAATCAATGTGATGTCTAATAGCTTATATATGTTGTTGGGTCTACACGCTGTGACAGAAACAGGTGTGACAGTGCAACTCGCTGATCGATCCCAGATCAAGCCTAAAGGAGTTATTGAGGATGTAACTTAAAGTTGATGAATTAATATTTCCTGCTGATTTCTTTGTATGAGATATGAAGCAAGGAACTTCAGATACTTCAATCATCTTAAGAAGGCCATTCCTTAAAACAGCCAAGACCAAGATTGATTACTACGAAGGTTCACTAACTATGGAGTTTGATGGTAGAAAGATTGAGTTTTCTATTTATGATCCTATAAAACTTTCTCCTGAAAATTCTTTGGATACTCCTAATGCTAATGATCACTACTAGAAAAGTGGATAAATTTTGATGCTTTAGCCTCGACGCTATGTATTGACGTCGAAATTTTTTTTACAGCTTTTAGTGTCTAAAACTAGTGCATTACCCGTGTATAACGCACGGGATTTATAAATTATTTTATGCAAATGCACTTATTATAATATAAATACAATAATGACATATCATATTTTGATGATGTTATTATATGGAAAAAATAAACAAATGCAAAAAAGACATACGTTAAATTTAAAAAAAATTATATGTTTCATTCAAAATTTTAATGTCCATCTATATGACTATATTCCATATATAAAATAAAAATATTTATTTGGTGTTTCATGGCAAACCACATCATTAAATTAGAAAGTTATCTATAATAAGTGTATATAATATTTTATAAATCCCATGCACTGGTTATTATTAAGAGAAAATCCAAATATTTTCATTATTCATTATTTAACATTCTATTATTTCATAATAATTCTATGATGCTTTTAACGTATGTCACGGGCTAAAATGTTAAAGTACATGTTCTTTTACTAATGAAATATATCTTTGATCCTTTAAAAGAGTGTTATTTTATTAATGGATTGATGCATTTGGCTACACAATCAAGTTTAGTGCCGTTGCGGCAAAAACGTTTCATTTAGCTTGTTCCCACGAATCAGATGCGTCGCATTTTATTCATTCTAAATACCCAGAGGCATCTCACACAAGCTGAACAATGCAATAGTTTAAATGAAGTTTTCGGCCAATATTGAATAGAAACTCCTAATTCTTTATCTGAAATATGAAGCAAACTGATTAATTATGGGTTGAAAAATATAATAAACACCTAGAAAGACAGTATATACAAGTACAATCTATGGTCATGTAAGCAGTGCTCTAGAGAAAAGTCAAAGATCCATAAAAAATAATGTGCAGACAACTTGAATCCATAATCAAAGGAATCAAAGCATGAAATGCATATTGGGACTCACCATAAGGGAAAACAAAATGATCAGACATTAGAAGCACTAAATCACTAGAGGTATTGACCGTGGAAATTCCCCAAAATTCGCAGAAAGTATTCTTGACATAAAGCCTTTATCACCCATTACAAGTCCAATCATTGGGATCTGTATTAACAAATCACCATTTTCGACACTGTAAATCTGTGTAAAACACAGCAAACCAACATCTAAAATGTGGCAGAGATATCCCACTCACAGCTCATTGGGCAAGTAGATTCAATTCAATGGCTGCAAGTGTTCTAAATGAAAGTGAAAAATTCTCTGTTTCTCACTTGAGAATGTGCTAGGACTTGAAATACACGCACACAGTCTGTAACATCTTGTGCAGTTGTAGCAACCTTGACTATGTCAGCTCCAGTTGCTTGTCTCCTTGCCACAAGAGTGCCTATCTCCTCAAGTGATGGAGTCTTTTCATAGTTGTGGGAAGAAACAATAATTTTAACCTACATTTTATAAGAGAATTGAAACATTTCTAATAGAATAGAAACATCCATTAGCTAATGATTAAACAGGAACAACCTGCAATATTACAAGAACTAATAGACTAATTTAAGAAGACTAAGCACATATCACATTAAAAAAGATTATCTACATTCTATATCCAAGAGAAAACATTTGGGATGCGCATTTTCAGATAAGATGTATGTGTTAGTAACATTTTAGAGAATCATGTTGAATTTCTTTGAAAATCTTTAAAATAAGTAGATGTAGCCCATTTACCTTGCCACTGTTCCAAGTCTTCCAAACATATTCTTTCAACTGGTCAGTGGAAATGTTCTCTCCACACTCATCCACAACAAATTTGATCCACAACAAAACTTCCTGTAACCAAGATCAGATAACATCACATATTTGATCCATATGAACCCTTCATTAATCAAGAATAAAAGGTCATTTCAAGGAACGAATGGAATTTGATTTTTTTTCAGAATCTCGTCAATCTCTTCTATTAAATATCAAGGTAAAAAATGGTGGATGTGGTTTAGTATCTGTTTGGTGTAATACATTGGTTGGCAGTTCATTCTTCCTTATCAGCAGTTCAGCACACATTAGTTCTAATCACTTTCTTGTATGACATTAGCACATGATGCCATATGAACCCTTCTAATGCTTTGGCCAGGTATAGATACTTCGGGGGAAAAAACAAAGGTGAAGCAGAAAAAAGACTACCTGATTGGCTAATCTATGAAGTGGACCAGCTAAACCGTTTAAAGCAGCTGCAAACGAAAGGAAGGGGTCCGAAAGAGCACTAGCAACCTGGATCCAAAATAAAAAAGAAACCCAATCATATTCACACTTGCATAATTAAACACTTTGATAGTCAAAGGCACAGAATTTTGCACAGTGTGTGCGCTGACATTTCCACCTTCATGATCACTGTAAATTTCATAGTTAAACTCTTAGCTCTACAATAATTCAAAAAGTCTGTTGAACATTATTGTAGCACTCAGAAAACTCCTAATAGGATTTACCTATGAATTGTGATATACAGCCGCATCAGCTCAAGCATTTGAGGATCACTAAATCCCAACATGTGTGCAAAGTTCCCACCATAATCAAGTGAGTCATGACCTTGTATAGCTTGCCCATTTTTGTAAATCCTAAAAATGGATATCACAAGTTAAAGCAGAACTATCTATTAAATAGTAAAAAAAATGCATATGTAGCAGCTTAAGATCCAAAGAGTAATTGGTACTGTAATAAGAAGGATGCATATATAACAATTCATTTCTCTTTCCAATAAATATTTTATATTGCAAATGAACATTAAGAATTAATTAAAAGGAAGGTTCATTAACCTTCTATAAATATGAGCAGCTCCTGCTGGAACTCGAGCAATTAAATTAAGGCAATCGTCATATGTTGGCTCCCAGAATCTGATAATGATATCAAGTTTAGTGCCTAATTAATAACACGGTACGAGTAAATATTTAGGGTCAACTACAGATCCACAAAATTGACTTTGACTTGTGAATTCCTTTCTCATATGCCTTCTGGAATTCACTCTGCACCTGAAAGATCAACGAAAGTTGGATATAATTGAGCTGATAATGAGGTTTAAGTTGGTGGACCATCAAATTCATTAAGAAGTGCTCAACCCCTCCCCCTTCCCAGTTCTCCCTAACTGTCAATTTTTTTAGAAAAGCATGGGGACATGAATGAAATTTTCATTGCAGAATGTTACTAGAAAGATACTTCAATGAGAGTCTAACTCCAAGCAATTGATCTTATCATGATTTCCGACTCTAAACGAAAATGTCCACTTCAGGATAGAAAGAATTTTTGTTAAAAACAGAAAAAGCATAATCACGGTGAGGAGAAAGTTTCCTCCAAATAGCAACAGAAGGCAAAAACAACATATTAAAACTTAAAACTAAATTGCTGTTGTTCAAGGCTGGCGGATGGAATAGAAAACTGGGAATTAACCACAGATTTATTCAACTCACAACACACAAACACGCATGGACACAATCTCAGGGGAACAAAACAGAATCCACTAAGTCTACCAGATGAATATCACCTCAAACTGACCACCAGAGAGTAGACGCTCAAAATTGCTAGGGCGAATGCCTAACAATGATCTGTTCTAGATGCCTACTGGCTACTGCAGGGTTAAAAGCCTCTTACTTATACTTCTTACTCTAAGCTAAAGTCACCAATTGTGAGCTAACAAATTCCTATTCACAGCCGGTCACCCTAGCATCTCCCCCTCATCAACTTGTTGTTTACCATACAGCACATGACCCACTTTCTTCTAGAATAATCTAGCCAAACTCCATATATTCTAAAAAGTCACAGTACGTTACCTAACAAAATTATGTGCCTTAGACCAATCAACCAAGAGTTCTTGCATGCACAAGGAGGGTGGTCACTGATGAATGATCATATCACTAAATGGATCGGATAAGGCATAACATACGTGTATATTATATGAAGAACATAGAGAACATATTCAAGACGGAATAGATGGTTACCTGCCCAAAAAATCAAGTTCTCCATCTAGTGCATGCAAGAACTCTTGGTTGATTGGTCTAATATGATCAATCTTCTTGGTTATTTTGTCATATCTACACAACGTGCAAAGCAGTTTAGCAATGATCTAGAAAGATGTCTAGGAAATATTTAAATACCATTTTATTCCAGGGAACAAAAAGCAAAAGTGCCAATGCTGAAAAACCGCTACTGCTTGCCTAAAGGATCTTCTGGAATTCGATCACCTTTCTCAAACTTTAGAACTGAGAGAACCTGCATAAACATAATACCACCAGATTTATAAATGATAGGATGCACTGTTCATCACTCAGATTTTACAGCAAAATCAAACGCCTAGACTAGATGTTTATGTTGAGCGAGAACATAGTAGAAAGACATGACTTGGAAAGACTTAGGATCAGGAAGGGCAAAGAAAATGGTATGAAGCTAAGAATGTTAAAAAAGGACAAGATGCATATGACCAAATATGTAAGGGTATTTTAGGAGTGCAATAGAAAAACTACTGAATATGATCAATGAAAAAACTTTTAATAGATGGAAATACATAAAAAAAAATAGAAAGAATAACTAAAATCTGATCAATGAAGAAAATTTTAATGGACGAAAATATGTTAGACAACATAGTTAGCTATGCTATAGATGCAGATGACAGATCATTGTTTTTGCTTGAATTCGACTCTTCTCAGCTTCCGTAGCATGCATTTTCTTTTACAATTTTGAATAGAACTAAGAAGACAAAATAAATTAAGATCTGTATCCATCAACGCCAAAAGCTAAGTAATCAATGTTGTAGTTTCATAATGGAGACTAATTATCAATGCAAGTTTACCTTTGTTCTCATCTCCTCCCGTTTGTCGCTTATGAAATTGGAAGAATGGGAGGTTGTGCTTTTTTTTTCTTTGTCGAAGTTACATAATGCCTATTCTTAGAAAAATACCTCCCTATAAAGATTCATGTTGTCTATGTGATTATATCTGACATAATAATCTCAATAGATATTTTCAAACCCATGGCTTAAGAGATTTAGTTAGGTGACCAAGAAAGAGAACTTGACAAGCTCAAAATTAATAGTTCACGTGCTATTAGAATCAATTGTCACTTATATTTTAAACGCTACCTTACACCATCTTGATTTGAATATAGAAATAGATTCATCGCAAACAAAAATCGAAGCAAAGGCGTGCATAATTAGATTCCAAGTAAGGTTCGCTTTTGGGAAATTAGGGTTCTACTTCTTGAAAATTTTAATCACTCCAAAGACTAAGAAAATCCTAAAATCAAGCCATGGAAAAGCCAATTCAAACCCTAATTAGAAAAAAGGAACAAACCTGGAATCAATTGAACTCCAAACTCTTGATTGCCTATAACCGGCAATTTCATCATCAACATCTATAATCAAGAGCGAAGAAGATGTCTTTGTGTTTCGACCGACTGAAAGCGGTTGAATAATTGGATGGAGAGCTTTGTGAAGATTCAAACAGAAGAACGTGGGTATCTATCAACCGTTCGAATCTAAAAAGCAAAATTAAAACTGTAAGCTGCATCTCTAAGGGATGGAGAACTGAAACAATCAAAAGCAAGTGCGAAATTGAACTCATTGTGTACCTTGTTTTAGGATGCTCAGTCGGACAGAGCAAACTCTCGACGACATGAGCGGCGTGAGCAAAATTTGAGAGAGGCGAGGTGAAGGGCTCCGTCTTGAGCATTGAAATACACTTGGGATTCATCGAGGTTAAGGAGCGAAGAGAAACCGTGAAGGGCCGCTACATCCAGAGATCGACAGAGATAATTGGAGAAGAGACAACAACAGAGGAAAACCCTAGGTGTACTCTACCGGCACCGCCATCTACAATCCAGAGCCCTTTTTCTCTTTTTACTGGATGTCCACCCCTATCTGAAATCGAGTTTTCACTGCCATCACCATCGAGGAAAACCTAGGTGTACTCGACTGGCGACACTCCTGTCCACCACCGCCGTAAGCAACTCAAATAGTGGCCTCTAGCGCTTGCAGCCACCAGAGAGTAGCACCGATCTTCTTGAGAGATCTGAGAGAGATCGTAGAGATGAGAGAAAAGTGGCGGGTTGAAGGTTCAATAATGTAAAACAAAGTAATATAGAAATACTCTAGAAGGGGGGTTGAATAGAGTATGCCGGTTTTTCGCAGATTATCAAGACTTTTGAAGCTCGTGCAAAATCCTTTGAGATTAGACTTAGTCTTTTCTCTGAAAACCTTAATCACAAAGTTAAACAGTCGAACCAAGTGCGGAAATAAGGTAAAGCAATAAGTAAAGGACTCGATGAGTTGTTTACGAGGTTCGACACGAACTTGGCCTACGTCCCCGCCTAGGGTTCTTCCACAACCCTAGGATTCAACCGGCTTTTATTGATTCACAAGACTTAGGATCCTAGTAGCTCACCGAGAAGCCTCTCTCCTATACAATTGCAATCTAGTCAACTCACGTTCCCTTGGAGTCCTAGACCAATCTAGAAGAGCCCCACCTCTCTATGCTATCTAGTACAATCCTCTTACACTTAGTGAATCAATCGCCTAGTGTCTACTTCCCGAGTTACAAACTCTTGAGTATAACACTCTCTCGAAATATATCCTATAAGCTCACAGTGTAACTCTCAAATGCTTTGAAATGAAATAACAAACTCTTAAGGACTAGCAGAGAGCACACGAAGAAGACAGATCTCGCTTGAAGGCTTGAGTGTATGAAAGTTTGTGTTCAACAGGTGTGTAGCTGTCTTCTTCTTCCTTTACTTTTTATTGAAACAAATCGGCGCCTAAGGATCTTCACCAACGGCTAGAGAGGATCATGGCTTGAGCTGGATCTTCTATCTTTGGAAACTTTCGGAGGCCATGATCTTCCGATTTGAATCTTCTCAATTTACAACATAAGGAAGGAAATAATATTCGAAAATACTTCCTGAAAGGTTAGTGTATATATAATAATATAATGGAAGCATATAATAACATAAAATAATATTCAAACATAATATCATATAGAACAGGTTTTGTGTTTCATCAATACTGTTAAAGCTTCAAGACCTTTGACACAAACAGACTGTCAAGGCCTTTGAAACTTATTCCGATTTTCATCAAGGGAGTGGAGTTATCAATCTCCCCCTTGATGAAAGACAAAACCTGTGCATCCCTGCAACTTAGTCAAGCATATATAATATAAGTAAAATCGGACTAAGTACCTGCATGGGTTAGACAAATGTTGGATCAAAATTTTAAAGCAAGAAGACCATCCAACTTAAAAAAGTCTAACACCACCACAGAAAAGTCTAACACCACCACAGATCATCTCCCCCTTTTTGTCTTTCAACAAAAGGAGGAGGTAAAACAGTCACCAAAAGTTTTGAAACAGTTTCCAAAAACCAGCAATGTTTCAGATTTGGGGTTAGGGTAAGGTAGGATAGGGTTAAGCTTCATCGTCCGGAACATCATCAGTGAGCCGCGACCACAGACCTTGCAACAGCTTGGTTACCCCGCTCATCTCCGTCATAAACTCCTTGCGCAGCTCCTTGATATCCAGGCGAACTTCCTCCAAGCCCAACTCCAGGTTGTCCATGCGTTCATCAACGGCTGAGGCAGTGGGAAGAGCTTTTAAAGGAGAGGCAAGACTCCAAGTCCCTTGGGGGGACCGAGTGATGCCAATCTTTTCAAGGCTCTTGGAGTCGAACTTACCCATATGACGCTGCTGTTCTTCATTTTTAAAATCGATTCCAGAAGCTTTGAAGATTTGGGTCAAAAGGGTAGCGAAGGGGAGGGGAGTTCCTTTCCTGGCTTTTCTAGTGTGAGCCATGGATCCTAAAATGGTGTTGTCCAGATCAAGATCAAGGCCATTGAGGATTCGGTAAAGTAGGATCATGGCATTGTCGGTCAGGAGAGAGCCGGAGTTTAGACGGGGTAAGAGGCAACGCACAATGATGTTAAATATGATCTTTGCCTCTAGGGTAAGGGATGAGTGGGTTAGCTGCTTTGAGGTGTTGGTAGATGCCTCGGGTAGAAGATATTTGGATCGGGCAAGGGTAATACAGTCTTCTTTAGAGGGGTTTTCTTGAGAGGGTGGACAAGGGCTAGGAAGGCCAAGGAAATCAGCGAAGTTAAAGGAGTTGAAAGAGATTCTAACTCCCTTGACGACAGATTCCAAGAACCAACCATCGTTAGTGTGTTTGGCTTTGAGATTTATATAGAACAGGCGGGTGAGTTGGGGATAATAGACAGTTTCAAGATTGAGAAGGGTCCAGGCTGGGGATTTTTTAAGAATAGCAATGCACGGTAAATTCAAAGCTTCAAAGAACGCAATATCTAAAAAATCAGAACAGCAGATCCTACGAGTTCGAAACTCATCTACCCACTTACCAGCCATTTCAGCATTTTCAAACCATGAAGAGGGGAGGGATTGATTTACCTGAATGAGAGCGGGAGGATCAGCGTTCTTCCTTCTAGCCTGTGTTAGAGCAGACCTCTTGGCAGGCGCCTCAAGGCCTCTGAGGGTGCCCTTCCTGGTGCGCTTGGGAGAAGGAGGATTGGCTGTAGAGGTTTTCCGCTTCTTTGGAGACGGGGGAGGAGGAGGAGGAGGAGAAGGAGAGGGAGCATGTTCGGGCTCCTCTTCCTCTTCTTCCTCTGACCCCGAGTCCTCACCGGACCTTTCAGCGTTGTCTCCATCGGTATCCTCGTCCTCTCCGGATTCGTCTTGCTCCTCGTCCTCTTCCTCAGGATCCTCTTCAGAAGGAACCTCCTTGAGAGCCTCCGCCTCGGCTTCCTTCCGGATTCTCTCAGCTTCCTCCTCGACCAACTTCCTTGCAAGCTCGGCCTCCTCCTCGGCCTTTTTCTTCCTTAAAGCTTCTTCTTCGGCTTCCTTGGCTGCATCCCTTTCCAGAATAGCATCAAGATCCTCCTCTTCTTCTTCCTCATCCACCTCCTCAGCGATGACCTTCTTTTTCCCTTTCTGCTTCGCACTGAGAGGCTTCTTAGCAGAGCGTTTTTGAGAGCCCTTGGTTACTGTAGTCGTGCTCTCAGCGATGGTGCTTTGGAAAACAGCAGGGATGATGGCTTGAGGAGTGGGTTCAGGTGTAGGAGAAGTAGCAGTGACCTGGCGTCCCTTAGGGTGGCACCAACTCTTTTGGGTGTGGAAGCTTTATTTGATTTGGGAGCCATGGAGGTATTCGGCTAGGGTTTCAGGATAGTTTGAGAGATTGAAGAGGAAGAATTGGAAGAGTTTTTGGGTAGTTCTGAGGTTATGAGGTAATCGAGAGGGGTTTGGGTTTTAAATAGGAGAGATTTGAGTGATGGGACGGGGTTTAGGGTTCCAATGTAAGTAATGATAACATTGCCAATTTGAAAAATATTTCAATTCAAAAATCAAATCTTCTCTTAACCATTTTAGAATAGGAGGGAAATAACCGAAAATATTTTGTTCCAAAAATATCTCTACGGATAAAATATGTGACATAAATAAATTATTTTGAAATCCGATGAAAATAATACTTGATCAAATATCTAAAAGATATTAACCAAATATATACGATCCGATATCTGTTTTCTATCATTCAGTTCACAAACCTTGACATAAAATTCAAGGGTCTTGACACTGAGTAGAATTTATCTTTCGTAAAGGGAAAGCTCCCCCTACGAAAGTGCATCCTTGTTAAGTATCCCGATCTCTCGTCTAATGAAGGTGAACCTGTCCTCTGCCAAAGGCTTAGTAAAAATGTCAGCCCATTGATAATCAGTTGAAATAAAGGAAATGGACACATCACCTTTTTCGACGTGTCTCTAATGAAATGATGCCTTACATCAATATGTTTGGTCCTTGAATGCTGAATAGGATTCTTTGTAATGGAGATGGCACTTGTATTGTCACACTTAATGGGAATGCCTTTGAGGTTGATGCCAAGATCTCGCATTTGTTGAGCTATCCAAAGGATTTGGGAGCAGCATGCTCCAACTGCTATGTATTCGGCTTCTGCAGTGGATAGGGCAACTGAGTTTTGTTTCTTAGAATGCCAACTGATCAAAGATGCTCCTAAGAATTGGCAACATCCTGATGTGCTCTTCCTATCCACCTTATAGCCTACAAAATCTGCATCAGAATACCCGATTAATGTGAAATCCTTTTGCTTTGGGTACCATAGTCCAAGCTCCTTAGTGCCATTGAGATATCGAAAGATCCTCTTCACAGCCACGAGGTGAGATTCTTTAGGATCAGCTTGAAACCTAGCACACATGCAAACATTAAACATGATGTCAGGTCTACTAGCTGTAAGATATAGTAAAGATCCAAACATTCCCCGATACTCCTTTTGATTGACACTCTTCCCAGTCTTGTCTTCATCTAGGGATAATGTTGAGCTCATGGGAGTCATGGCTGCTTTGGATTGATCCATCTTGAACTTCTTCAAGAGATTCTTAGTGTACTTGCTTTGATTGACAAAGATCCCTTTCTTGGATTGATGAACTTGTAATCCCAAAAAGAAGTTGAGTTCACCCATCAAGCTCATCTCAAATTCGCTGCACATGATGTCAGAAAATTCCTTGCACAAAGATGTGTTAGTAGCACCAAATAATATATCATCAACATAAATTTGAATAACCAGAATGTCCTTTCCTTTGGTCTTGATAAAAAGAGTCTTGTCGATCAACTCCCTTTTAAAATCATTTTCTAAAAGATATTTTGACAAGTGCTCATACCAAGCTCTTGGGGCTTGTTTCAAACCATAAAGCGCTTTGTCAAGTTTATAAACATGATTAGGAAATTCCAAACTTTCAAAACCTGGGGGTTGATCCACATAAACTTCTTCTTCTAAGAAACCATTGAGAAAAGCACACTTGACATCCATTTGATATAGCTTTATGCTCATAAAAGATGCAAATGCTAATAATATACGAATGGCTTCAAGCCTGGCTACGGGAGCAAAGGTCTCCTCGTAGTCAATACCTTCCTCTTGATTGTAGCCTTGAGCAACAAGCCTTGCCTTGTTCCTCACGATCTTACCATTCTCATCTAGCTTGTTTCGAAATACCCATCGTGTGCCAATGACTGATTGATGCTTTGGCCTAGGCTTCAAGGTCCAGACTTTGTTCCTTTCAAATTCGTTAAGCTCACTTTGCATAGCAATGATCCAATCTGGCTCTTGAAGGGCCTCATCTACCTTCTTGGGTTCTATAAGAGAGACAAACGCGTGAAAAGCACAAAGATCTTTAAGTTTAGAACGAGTTTGAACACTAGAAGTAGGGTCAGAAATGATATCCTTTAATGAGTGTGATGAGGAGTATTTGAATTTTCTTTTGCTAGTCTCAGCTCCTTGATTCATCACACCAGCAGGATTGATTTGTGGTACATCTGACTCCATAGTCCTGTTAGGTTCAGTTTCAGCAGTTTCTGACATTTCAACACTATTGGATTGGACACCAAGGGCTTTGGACGAATCTTCAACACCTTGGGCCAATTCTTCAATGTTGAGAATCTGTTCCTGCATGTTCCTCTTCTCTCTGTTCTTGGTAGCAGTATCATGACCTTCCTCGTTCTTCGCATGGATGTTAAGATCTATATCTGCAACACTTTCACTCAAAGAACCGTCATTGCATTCATCAAATATAACATGTATACTTTATTCAACTAACTGGGTCCTTTTATTGAAGATTCTATAAGCTTTGCTACTTGTGGAGTAGCCAAGAAATATACCTTCATCACTACGCGCATCAAATTTCCCAAGGTTATCTTTTCCATTGTTATGAACAAAGCAAGTACAGCCAAAGGGTTTAAAATAAGATATAAGTGGTTTGCGGCCTTTGAAAAGTTCATAAGGAGTTTTCTTTAAGATGGAACGAATAAGACAACGATTCAAAATATAGTTAGCTGTGTTAACAGCTTCAGCCCAATAGGTTTTAGGGAATGCATTTTCTAAAAGCATAGTCCTGGCCATATCCTCTAGGGTGCGGTTCTTTCGTTCCACAACCCCATTTTGTTGAGGTGTCCTAGGAGCAGAAAAGTTATGGGAGATGTCATATTTAGCACAAAACAAATCAAACTGAAGTTGATCAAACTCCCTACCATGATCACTTCGAATTGACACTATGGGCTCGTTTCTTAAAGTTTGCAACTCCTTACAAAGTTTTGAAAACTCAAATAAGGCCTCTGATTTTTCTTTTAAAAATGCAACCCAAGTTTATCTAGAAAAATCATCAACAACAACAAGCATGTACTTTTTACCATTGGGAGATTTGACTCGCATAGGACCACATAAATCCATATGTAAAAGTTCAAGGGGTCTAGAAGAACTTACAACCTTTTTGGGTTTGAAAGAGCTACGTGTTTGTTTACCTCGTGTGCATGCATTGAACATATCAATACCTTTGAAGTCCATCTCAGGTAGTCCTCTTACAAGCCCTTTGGATACAAGCTTCTGTAGTGTATGTGGACTCACATGACCGAGTCTCCTGTGCCAGAACTTTGGATCGTCCGTGAAAGCTTTTAGACAGGTTAAGCTTCCTTGTGCCACTTGATCAGCATTCACAGGGTATATATTGTTGTAACGATATGCAGTTAGTATAACTTCACCTGTATCTTCTCTGCACACTAGACATCTTTTCTTGTTAAATCTGACATTATTGCCACTATCACATAATTGAGAAACACTAAGCAAATTATACTTTAAACCATTCACAAGATAGAAATTTTTAATACTATGGTTGGAATCACTCCCAACGCTACCAATACCAACGATGTCACACTTTCCTTTATCACCAAGAGTGATTGTTCCTGTGGATTGCTCCTTTAGATCATGAAAGAGAGAACTCTTCCCACTCATATGCCTCGAGCATCCACTATCAATAATCCATTTTTGCTCCTTCACCTTGGTGATCTCCTGCAAAACAAACATCAACCTTTGTTGCTAGACCAATAAGCAAATTTGGATCCATTATTGGGATAAACCATATTTGGTAAAATAGTGCCTTTTAGGACCCAAACTTGTGTTATCCGTTCTTTTCTCAAATGAACAGGGAATGTATTGCGAATGATATATGGATCCTTTCTTCTATAGGGGCAGGTCTTTTTTACATGTCCCTTTCGAGCACAATGGTGACATATAGGAGAGGTTCTGCTTCCTTTTGCCTTTACAAAGGTGGTAATGTGCTGCTTCTTTAAAAACCTTGGATTGTAACCAATACCACTTTTGTTTAGAGAACTTTGTTGCTCACCCAACATCCTATCAAGAGTGCCTTTGGATTTGGTAAAACTTATGAGGGCTGTCTGTTGGTCTTGAATCTTATTATTCAAGGAGATCTTCTCATTCTCTACGTCATGATGTTCACTTCTCAGAGATGAGAGATCTTACTTGAGTTCAGATTTCTCTGAGTCAAGAGTCTTGACTTTAATGTCAAGACCTAAATAAGAAGCTTCAAGACTTTTGACCCTCATAGACAGATCCTCAATAGTTCTTTCCTGGTCCACAGTCCTCTTAATAAGAGTGTTTGTTTGGGCAATAAGTTTCTCTTCATTGGCAATCATATTAGAAAGGAATTCCGATAATACCTCTTTTGGACTTGCCATAAGTTCTCTTACGGTTACCTCAAGCTTCTCATCGTGAGATTCATCTCCTGATGCCATAAGACAGACATTGGCCTTCTCATCGTCGGAGTCGGAGTCAGAATCGCTCCAAGTTGCCACTATGGATTTCTTTTTCCATCTATCACCCTTCTTGGACTGGCTCTTCATCTTTTGAGGGCAGTCTTTCACAAGATGATCTGTTTCACCACATTCAAAACAAGACAACGATTTAGTCTTCTTATCATTTTTGTTGTATTGAGACTTACCTCGGAATTTAGAAGACTCTGATCCATCCTTGTTGTTGAATTGTTTCTTCATTTTGAGGATTCGAGCAAGGCCTCTTGTGATAAGAGCAAAAGGTCCATCCTCATCGTCATCCTCATCTTCGGAATCAGATTCATCTTTGTTGTCATCCTTCTTAGATTTGAGCACCAAATTCTTAGTGCTTGCTGGAAGTTCTCCATCGTCTTCATTAAGGATCATCTCATGCGTGATCAGTTTCCCAAGAAGGTCGTCAAGAGGCAGAGTAGTGAGGTCTTGGGCTTCCTCTATAGCTGTTACTTTAGGACCCCACTTTTCTTTTGGGAGACACCTCAATATCTTCCTTACTTTCTCAACGTTTGTAAAGCTCTTGCCGAGAGAGTCAAGGTTGTTGGTGATTTCTGTGAATCGTGTGAACATGACCTTGATAGACTCATCAGGCTTCATCTTGAAAAGTTCATAATTTCGAAGGAAGATGCTGATCTTGGTGTCCTTCACTTGGCTGGTTCCCTCATAGGTGACGACCAGCTTGTCCCAAATCTCTTTAGCTGACCTACAAGATGAAATACGGTTAAACTCATCAGTGCTAAGACCACAATAAAGTAAGTTAATAGCCCTGTAGTTTTTGGAGACGAGTTCAAGATCCGCTTGGATGTATTCAGACTCCTTCTTTGCGACTTTGGTTCTATTTGGTCCGTCTTTCTCTGGAATCTTCGGCCCATTCTCTATAATGTTCCAAAGTTCCAAATCTTGGTCTATGATGAACATCTTCATCAATGATCTCAAGTGGACAAAGTTGTTTCCTACAAAGAGTGGTGGTCTGCTGGTAGACCTTCCCTGTGCAAATCCTCCGCTTGCTTCACCAGACATGATCGAAAACTCACAAGATTGTTAGATCAAAAGCAGTGAGTAAAGCTCTGATACCAATTGAAGGTTCGATAATGTAAAACAAAGTAATATAGAAATACTCTAGAAGGGGGGTTGAATAGAGTATGCCGGTTTTTCGCAAATTCTCAAGACTTTTGAAACTCGTGCAAAATCCTTTGAGATTAGACTTAAGTCTTTTCTCTGAAAATCTGAATCATAAAGTTAAACAGTCGAACCAAGTGCGGAAATAAGGTAAAGCAATAAGTAAAGGACTCGATGAATTGTTTACGAGGTTCGACACGAACTTGGCCTACGTCCCCGCCTAGGGTTCTTCCACAACCCTAGGATTCAACCGGCTTTTATTGATTCACAAGACTTAGGATCCTAGTAGCTCACCGAGAAGCCTCTCTCCTATACAATTGCAATCTAGTCAACTCACGTTCCCTTGGAGTCCTAGACCAATCTAGAAGAGCCCCACCTCTCTATGCTATCTAGTACAATCCTCTTACACTTAGTGAATCAATCACCTAGTGTCTACTTCCCGAGTTACAAACTCTTGAGTATAACACTCTCTTGAAATATATCCTATAAGCTCACAGTGTAACTCTCAAATGCTTTGAAATGAAATAACAGACTCTTAAGGACTAGCAGAGAGCACACGAAGAAGACAGATCTCGCTTGAAGGCTTGAGTGTATGAAAGTTTGTGTTCAACAGGTGTGTAGTTGTCTTCTTCTTCCTTTTCTTTTTATTGAAATAAATCGGCGCCTAAGGATCTTCACCAACGGCTAGAGAGGATCATGGCTTGAGCTGGATCTTCTATCTTTGGAAACTTTCGGAGGCCATGATCTTCCGATTTGAATCTTCTCAATTTACAACATAAGGAAGGAAATAATATTCGAAAATACTTCCTGAAAGGTTAGTGTATATATAATAATATAATGGAAGCATATAATAACATAAAATAATATTCGAACATAATATCATATAGAACAGGTTTTGTGTTTCATCAATACTGTTAAAGCTTCAAGACCTTTGACACAAAAAGACTGTCAAGGCCTTTGAAACTTATTCCGATTTTCATCAAGGGAGTGGAGTTATCACGGGTCTTGTTAGATACACCGCAAATGGTGATTAAGGATTTGCACGTCGTTTTTTACGTGCATGCACGTCCTAAACAACGTGCAGGTGTGGCAGTCGTGCACGTCGATAACAAAATTGGATTTGCACGTTGTTAACGACGTGCACATATTGCACGTCCTTAACACGTGCAAATATTGCACGTCCTTAACACGTGCAAATATTGCACGTCCTTAACAACGTGCAAATATTGCACGTCGTTAACAACGTGCAAACCTTAGTTAGGGTATTTGCACGTTGTTAAGGACGTGCAAACCCTAGTTAGGGTTTAGGGTTTAGGGTTTACGGAGGGTTTTTTAGGGTTAATTGAGGAATTTGATGTTTTAGCTAGTGGAGGTTTATGATTTAGAGTTTTAGTCATTCCGAGTATCCCCAAAAGAGTCCTATTTTTCTTCCACGGCGATATTTACCATGTTATTAACCGATCGAATGTCATTTCAGGAAGGATACGATACAATGTCATTTCATGAAGGATACGGAAAAAAAGGTTTGCATCCATAATTGTAATAAACTAGTGGATTTAAATCTAGGAAAAGTGTAAAGGGCGACCAGACTCGACACGCAAGGCTCGAAATCTGTCAAACCGAGCTTGAAAAGGAGCATCCCATCCTTCAACGCTCGGTTGATGATGTGCGACCCATTCTGGAGGAGGCGGCGGAATAGGAGCGTTAGGACGCAACTAGACCTATGAGAACGGAAAATTAGAGTTAGAGTATTGACATATAGATGAAAAGTAAAATAAGTAATAATATAAGACGTTTGAAGTCGTACCGCGACAAAATGGTCTTTGTTTCCGATGCAGGCTAAACCAAGGGTTGCTGATTGAGGGTTGTTAGTAGGTGTAGTCGAGGTCATGGGGAGACATGTGAACGGATGATGCCAAGTTAGGACAACGAGAGGAATCTGATATACCGTTGCAAATACTAAACCCATGATGGGTAGCTCTATCCACCGTCTCCTATCACCATGCACAGGTCCCGCCCATCTCTGGTTGTCGACGAACTGTTGGAATGGGTACCCTCCCATATAACAACCGGCGTAGAGATCGGCGTGATCCTCCAAGTGATTGCATAATAACGTTTTGAGTTCCGGGAAAGCAGACTCGCCGATCGGTGATGTCAATGACACCAAAGCACGGTAGCCACAATGACCATCTCCAATAGTGTCCCTGACACCCTCAATATGTCCGAGCATTAAGGGATCAACGTTGTTTCGACCCCAGTTGAACCCTCCGAACACATCATCACGTCCACGTCGAGCTGATGTCGCTTGTGGACGATGTCGAGCAGCATGTCGAGCAGCACGTGCTTCTTCTCTCTCAAATCTTCCCCTTAACTCCTCGTATGGCAACGGGTTGGTTCTGCAGGCATTCCTCGACCCCCGAGGCCTCCCTTTCGATCGGACGCTTACAGATGAGGGTTGGTGGAGCTCTTTGTCGCATACATCGTTGGAAGCCGTGTATGAAGATGACAGCTCATACGGCAGTGGGGTGTCGTCGATGTCCGTCCATGACAAATCCATCCAGAACGGGTGGATGTCCTCAGCGGGTATCGGAGTACCGAAATTGACGTATGCCTGAATATCATGGACACAAGGTATCCCGTAACAAACCCTCCAATATCGATCCGTGCATTCCGGAGGAATGTTTTGGTTGACGACATCCTGCCACAACTTGTACAGATAGTCGAAGCACTTTTTGGAAATTAAAGTCTTTACCTCATCAAAAAGGTTGACTTTATATGCCGTCGTTGGCCATTTGAAGCGGTCGATCTCCAAAGCAATTTGAAGCGGACGCACTTCTTCCTATATTTTAAGCGGATCGGGATCAAAGTCCGACGTAGTTGTACATTTACAATCGCTATGGCCGAGTCGCAAGACAGTCGTCGTCTCCAACTTTGCCAGGTACGGATACGTTTCGTATATATTCCATATGTCTTGTGTTATCTTCATATTTCCACTCATTTTATTACGGTTTCGAGACTTCACACCCAAGTTCTCGGACACAAAGGTTTGGAATGACCGTAACGAAATGGTTACGCATTTCAAAGATTTGGGTCTCAAACACTGCATGATTTTAGTAATCAAGCGGTCTTGGACGGGGGCTCAAACCGTCTAGGCGGGGTTCTCCTTGCTTGCGAGCAGTATGGGGAGTACCGACCACGCGGGAGGAAGCTCCGGAGCACGCAATCGAAGATAAACGGATGTCCATTCTCTCTACACGGTCACGAAGCTCCGCCGGGTCACTGGGTTATGACGGTAACCCACGGTGTCCATAACCACGGGCTTCCCACGAGTTTGAAGGGTCACGCCATCGCCGGACAGATGACAGAGGGTGAAAAGAAGATGGCTAGGTGGATGAAGGAAATTGGTACTCCTCCAAAAGCCATTGTGTACGGATTGAGGCAGTTGGATGAGACCAGCGTCATGTCATCGCGTTCCCTTACGAACACGCTCAACAAGATGGTAGCCGAAGAAAGGGGTAGTCGGACGATGACCCAAGATACCTTGCATCGTCTGCGATAAAGAGGATACTACTACGAGTTCAGACGACATCCAGATGACAACGACGTCTTGAGCGACCTCTTCCTAGCGCATCCTAACGGGATACGGCGACTCCGAAGGTTCCATTACGTCATCATATTGGACAACACGTACAAAACAAATGCATAAGTTACTTAATTACGATTACGTTGTGACACATCTATCCAATTATAAAGTATTGTACATGTAACATATTTACACTTGCAGATATGGGATTCCATTGTGCGAGGTGGTCGGGTTCACACCCTCCGACCATACTTACTGCATCGCCTACGCCATCATGTCGCACGAGAACGAAGACACGTACGCTTGGGTGTTGCGTCAGCTTCAGATCTTACTTGGGGCGGTTCAACCTCAAGCTATTATGACTGATCGGGAGATAGGTCTCTTGGCGGCGCTAAATGTTGTCTTCCCCAACGTCCATCATCTCTTTTGCTGGTTACACGTGACGAGAAAATGCGAGGAAGCTGCTCTGAAGATCACGAAGAATTTACACCACGCTGGCATCTTCAAGGGCAACTATTGGGGGTTGTTCCAATCGAGGACGGAGGAATCATTCACCCAACGTCGTCGGGCGCTACACGCTGCATGGCACCCATTCCCAGGTGTGGTGGCGTATTTAGAGGCGGTGTGGCTTCCGTACAGCCGGAACATCGTACGATGCTACGTAGATAATGTCTTCCATTTAGGCACTCGTACAACAAACAGGTACACCTTACTTCATATCTCCCATTACATTATGATATGACATCAAACATTTAGTGCTATAAACTTCAATGTTTATGTGAAACTGTTTACAGAGTCGAGGGTCAACACAAGGTTCTCAAGGAGGCACTGCACTCATCGACTGGTGACTTCCGGATCGTGATCGATGCAATCCATAGAGTCAACGATTGCCAACTGCATGGTAAGGTATGCGAAGAAGCACGTTTAAAATAACGTGCAAAATACACGTGGTCAACGACGTGCAAAATGCACGTCGTTGACCACATGCATTTTGCACGTTGAAATTAACGTGCAATATTGCACGTCGTTAATGACGTGCATAATATGCACGTCATTAACGACGTGCAAACCCTAACCCTCCTAAGCCCCTCAAACCCTAAACCCTAAACCCCAAGCCCCTAAAACCCTAACCCCTAAACCGCAAGCCCATAAAACCCTAACCATAAACCCTAACCCCGGTCCTGTCGTTGTTGTTTATCCCATAAAATGTTACAAATGTGAGGATGGTGGAGATATAATAATACAAAAGCTGAATATCGCATAAAATATGATGTCATAGCAAATACAGAAGGTGGAAATCGCAAAAAATATAATGTATAATGTACATCACGGTGATCTAGTGGACCGTACAGCATCATCTAATATAAATGTGACCTCATCTAATAACTGATGGATCTGAGGGTGGGTGGCCAGGGCCCGTATATAGCCCTCTATCTCCCGCATTCGGGCCACTACCGCCGGAGGGATGACTGTAGGCTGAGGCAGGTCCACCCATGGATCCAGGGCGATCGGGTGAACGGGCGCTGGAGGGTCCGGATGGGGTGGCGTGGTGGACAGCACGTACGGCCGACTCTGAGATGCGTACCAGGCCATGTAATTAGCAGTGACACCGGCCTGACAGTCCTCGCTGGTGCGTCTGTGATCAGCAAGCCGGTAAAAGCGACCCTCGTCCTGTAAGTCCTGCCACCTGTCGTGCGCGGCATCAAACAAGGCGACGTACTTCTGCGTCAATGTGGCGCCGCGAGTAAACTGCCTCGGCGGGATGACGGCCTGTGGGACCCCCTGGACTCGTCCGAACTGCCGAAGGCACCTATCGGGCATATATGGCTCCTCCTCCCCACAGAATGTGATGGTGCCCCGGTAGGTGGATTGACAGTACTCACCGTCGAAGTCCAGATCACGCCCAAATGGCATCCACTCCACCTATAAATAAAAAAGTCAATCGTAAGTCACGTTTACGAAATATAAGTTATATATAATTAGAGTATCGAATACATACATCGGCTACGGTAAGGCGGTCCACCTCGTCCCGCATCTTCTTCAACTTCGCCTGCTTCGCCGCTGGGCTCGCGCGGGTAGGCGCCTTCGGAGGGATGAACTTCGCATACCAGCGTCGATCGTCCATCCTAGCCGGATCGCTAGACAGCTCACCTCGGAAGCGAGGGAAGTACGCCCATATCCAAGCCTTGACACAAAACCCAATGTGGTTAGAATATAAGATAAATATTACTAAACTGTAAAATAAAGCAGCGGTCTCGTACCTGTAGTAGCGGCGTGCAGCTGTCTATACCCTTCGCACCTACTCAGGTAGCCTCGCCTAGGCTCCTATAGAGACAGGCTAGGGCACCTGCACCCCATGCAACTGTGGTCGTCCGGGGGATATCCCAAACAAGGCCGAAGATCTTCCATGGGATCCGGCTCTGCGACTTGTCCACAAACAGAGTCGCGGCGAGAGCGGTGGCTAGGTATCCAAGGTGCAAAAACCGACGCTGTGCAGGGTCATCCTGTGGCTGCCCCCCTCCCGTATGCCTGCGGATCAGAAGCTGCTCAGGATCAGCTGCGGCCTCGGGGTCATCAGCAGGCACGGGGTCGATGAGCGGCCCGTGTCTCGCGATCCACTCGTCCGTCACCACCGCAACGGGAGGGCCGCCGGCGTGTCTGTATGAGCGCAGGGTCTCTGGTGTCAACTGGTAGTACACGGTGACCGTGTGGATCAGCTCCGTCGGGCCCAGGTGTGACAAACACGGCATACCCTCAATCCGAAGTCCCAAGAGGCAGGCAACGTCGTGCAGCGTGATGGTCATCTCGCCCCACGGAAAATGAAAGGAACTGGTCTCCGGGTGCCAATGCTCCAGGAATGCGCTGACCGTGTACTCGTCCATACCCTCCCAATGGAGGGCCCGCAGCTGTGGGATGCCCGATGGAATCAGATCCTGCCACCAGGTCCCCGGGCCCTCGAAGATGTACGGGTCAAACGGCAGCAGGTGACTCGCCCGATGGTGGAACTTCAGAACCGGCAGATCCACAGTTGGCTCCCTCCACACCCGGTACGCTCGGTGGTGCCTGTAAGACACCAACAGCTCGCCCGGCGGCAAGAATGGGTCGACCTGCGCAGCCGGTGCAGCAGCCTGCGCAGGGATGGGCGCGAGCTCCTGCTGCCCCCCCTCATGCCCCCCTGGCCCACCTGGCCCCCTCATGCCCCCTGGCCCACTTGGCCCCCCTCGTCCCCCCCGGCCCACCTGGCCCCCCTCCTGCCCCTGCTGCCTATCCTGCCCGTCGTCCACAGGATCTACGACGTCAGGGATGCTATCATCCGCAGAAGCCAAAGAAATCGCCGGTGGTGGATGAGAGGTCGAAGCCTCGTGCACGCCGGACATAGAAGCCTCAGGGATGCTGGGGGGTAGCCGAGCAGTCGGTCTAGCCCCGTGGGCCCGTAAACCCCCAACTACATCAATAACGCAGCTGCTAAGTACATCGAGGGGAGGCAACGAAGGCTGCTGACCATCCATCGGGTCACGAGAAGAGCGCCAATCAGGCAGACTCCGCCAGAAGCTGTGATCATCGTCGCCCGGGGGGTCCCCATGGACTGCTGGTAGCCCTCTGCAGACATCAGTAGATCAGCTACTGTATGTGTCTCCTCCTCTCTGACATGGGGTACCGTCTCCCCCTCTGCTCCTCCCTCTACCATATCATCTTTCCCACCCTCTGCCCGCTGACTGACCGCTGCCCGGTCGCCGACCCTAACTGGCCGTAGGGTACCATCCCCCCTCAAGAGCCTCCCTGCCTGTTTTTTTATGAAATGTTTAAGAATATTTTAATGTCTTTTAATATATTTTAAAATATATTAATCGTTTTTCATGTTTTTTATTGTCTTTTAATATATTTTAATGTCTTTTATTATATTTTAAATTATATTAATCGCTTTAAATGTTTTAATGTCTTTTAATATATTTTAATGTCTTTTCATATATTTTAAAATATATTAATCACTTTCAATGTTGTTTATTGTCTATTAATATATTTTAATGTCTTTTAATGTATTTTAAAATATATTAATCACTTTTAATGTTTTTTATTGTCTTTTAATATATTTTAATGTCTTTTAATATATTTTAAATTATATTAATCGCTTTAAATGTTTTTATTATCTTTTAATATATTTTAATGTCTTTTCATATATTTTAAAATATATTAATCACTTTTAATGTTGTTTATTGTCTATTAATATATTTTAATGTCTTTTAATGTATTTTAAAATATATTAATCGCTTTCAATGTTTTTTATTGTCTTTTAATATATTTTAATGTCTTTTACTATATTTTAATATATAATTTATGTTGTAATGTATTTTTAATATATTTAAAATACATATTTTAATGTATTTTAAATATATTATAATGTTTTTATATATTATAATGTTTTCTAAACTATATAACTACATTATAAAACTACATTATAAACTATAAAATTATAAACATATAACAAATCATAATAACTATATACTATCAATTAATCAATTATAATCTATTAAACTATATTATCAAACTATATTATAATCTATCAAATTATATTATAAAACTATAAATATATTAATATCAAATTAAATAAATAATTCAAATAACATACCGGTGGGGTCGGGACAGGAGAAACCTCCATATTACGCCGCTTCCGCGGCGGTAATAGGGGTTGCGTCGATACCTCCTCCGACGCCGGCACCACCACCTCCATCGCCTCCACCGGCGCCTCCTCCACCACCTCCGTCTGCGTCACCGGCGCCACCGCTCCACCACCACCATCCACCACCGGCCCACCATCACCACCACCCTCCACCACGACAGCCACCTCCAACTCCTCCATGTCCGCCGCCGCCACCTCCTGTGTCGTCATGGTGGCCATATCCGAGTCCTCCATGGCCGCCGCCGCCACCTCCTCCGAGTCCGCCATGGCCGCCGCCCGAACCTCCTTTGTAAAGACCAAATATATTTTAGATATCATATTAGCATTATTTTAATTAAAATGTTATTATTTATTTCAATTTATAAAATGGGAGTAAAATCGTCCTCGAAAAAACTTCAAAATTTAAAATCATTCCGGCATCAATTTAAATTACGATTTTGACGGGATTTGATTTTCGACTTCGAGTCCGAGTATTAATAAAATTTAATTAAGCTCCGAATTGATTGAAATTATTTAATTCCGATTATCTTGAAATTTGATCGAACTTTGATTTATTAAAATTGTTTTAGTCGGGATTCGATCGGGCGAGCGGGTTTTGAGTCTTTTCCGCTAATTTTGAATTGGTATTGTGGTAAATCCTATTTTATTTTCCCTTTTCTTTATTCTTTTTCCTCTCTCTCTCTCTCTCCCTCCCTCCCTCGGATCCCTGGGTAATTAAACTGGTCCCCTCTCTTTGTGTTGTCTTCTTCCCTCTCCTCTCCTCTCAATTGTTGTTGCACCCTCTTCAGCCTGCTTTGTCCTCTTCCTCACCTGCTCACACACACTCTCATCTCCCAGCTTTCCAATGGACCCCGAAAACCCTAAAAACCTATCACAAGGAGCCCCCTTTCTTCCTCCCCTTTCTCCCTCTCTGCAGAGCCGAGCAGCCCCTGCCACCATCACCCATGTCCTCGTCGTCGTCCTTGAAACCGAGCTTCAACGGCTCCCACTCTCTCCTCCTTCCTCCGGGCAGTAGCAGCAGCATCCAGGAGCCACCCAGGAGGCCGGAGCCACACCCCTCGAAGCCGCCGAAGCCGCATCGCTCTGTTCTTCCGTTAAGGTCGATTTTGAATTCCGTTCGTTTTCGGTTCCAATCTCTTTCAATCAAGCTCTTTACTCCACCCTCCCTCTTCCTAGGCCGAAGTAGCCCCTCCTCCATCGCCACCGCAGTCGGAGCAGGCCATTGGAGCCCTGACATCGGAGAATCGCGCAAACGGTAATCCTTCTCTCCCGCCTTCCTCCCTTGCGTCGTTTCTCTCTGGTTGGGTGGGTCTTGGTCGGGGAAACTTTTCGGTCGCCTGGGTTTGAGTCGGGATGGGAACGGAGCTCCGACGAGGCCTGATTTCTCCTCCTTCCTTTCGTTCCTCTGTTGCTCCCAGGTTGAAGACGGGTTCGGCTTGGGGAGGGTTCTGTTTTCACCAGTGGTCCGGTTCACCCTTTTCTTTTATCTCTGGCCGGTTCTTTTCTTTTCTGTCGGTTCACTTAATTGCTGAATGGGTATCCGGGTATGGGCTCGGGTTGGGCTTGGCAATCCGGGTAAGGGAGTGGGCCTATGGGTTTTGGGGTTTGGCTGGATTGTTATTTTTTCTGTTATGTTTCATATATATATTGTGTTATGTTATATATATATATATATATATATATATATATATATATATATATATATATATATATATATATATATATATGTGATGTTAATTATTATTTCTGATTTTAGGAAAATAGATATATATTTATATGTTCTGAAATTATTAATAATTATATTTAAAAAGGTTTTAAAAGTGTTATTATATGATAGGGAGTTATAAATATATTTATGGTTATTGTTTTGAGACTTTATGAATATTAAGTGTTAAATTATTTTGATATTAGAAATATTTTGGGATTTGGTTATAATTATAATATTCTGGAAATTTATCCTTATATATTGTTTATTGTTTAAAAATAATATTGATTGGATTATTTAATTGATGCACCTTATGAGGATTTAAACATGTGAGTTAGGAATTTTCAAAGTGAATTGTTGGTTTTGATTTATAAATATGAGGATGAGGATTTAAATATGACTTTTGGAAATTGATTTTAAGGTTTAAATGTTTAATGTCGGGAATTAGATAAGCGATTTTAATAGAGTTGTTCGATTTTCTAAGTTGAGTTCCTTGAGAGGTTGTTTTGAAAATGAGATATGATTTGTGATGAAATGAGATGGAATAATCTGAAATGGGATATGAGCGGAGATATGAATGATAGTTAGGGGCGCCTTGTGTAAAATAGGTAGACTTATACATTTATATGTTATTAGGTGTTTGTGAATGTTGGACGTTGCTTGCTATCGGTGATTCATTTCATGGATTCTGCTCTGCCTTGTTCTCTGTTGTTCGGCTTATTCAGGTAAGTTCCTTTATGGGCTTACTCAGATTCGAAAGAGATTACCGGCTTGTGAATGTATGACATACTAGGTGTTGCATAAGCATTAAAGCATGCCATGTAGTATCATGCTAGGTTGCACTTGTGATTGAGCATTCTATTTCTTTACGCGTATGAAACAAAACGGCCGTTATTTGTGATAGTCCTAGAGTCTTTGCTAGGGTCATAGGGTAGCCCAGCCCCATCGGGTGCCCTGAGTCTATCGAGTCGATATGAGCATGATGATAGCCCAGCACCATCGGGCATGTTTATTTTAATTTATGTTATGATGATGAGACATGATATGATGATGAGATATGATATGATAATGAGATATGATATGCTATAGCATCGAACTGGCCAGTCTCTGCACTAACGGAAAGGGGTGCAGAGGTAGGAGAGGGACATGCCACTTGGCATTCTTTGGGCGCCTTTACAGTTATTTCTCGCATATTGTAAATTAGGATCATGCTGGTGTGATTTAATTTCCGCATCTGCATCATCTTTATTATTAGCGTATGTGTATGTTCGCTTGCTGGACAGAGCGTGTTGGGGCCTCGGTCTGACCCCGCTCGCACCAATTGTTTTTAGGTATGATTGCTCCCTGTTTATATGGCGTGGGAAAGTCCCTCGGCGATTGCAAAGAAATCTGTCTAACCCCGCTAATCTGGCCATACGACTTTAGAATTATGTTTTGTTTTTGACCCGGCCTTGCCGTGGCTTTTGTATCTAAATCATATTTCCACTTCACTTTCGTTTAAACTGAATTTATGAAACTTCGACTGATTAGAGGTTTGAAACCTCGACCCGTACCTGAATTGCAACATCCGAACGAAGGTATCCGACCTTCGAAACGTATCCCGGATATTTATATCCGGGCCGTTACATCCTTTGCCGCTGCCATCTCCGAGTCCATCTCTCTCTATCTCTCTCGAATACCCTCTCTCTCTCTCTCTCTCTCTCTCGACAACCCTCTCGATCTCTCTCGCTCTTGCTCGTTCGTCGGCGTCGCTCTCTCTCTGTTGGAACTGGAATGGAGACGAAGGGGCACGTCGCCTTCGATTTTAGAAGACGTGTATGCACGTCGAAAATGACGTGCAATATTGTACGTCAAAAGCGACGTGCATTTTTGCACGTTACTTACGACGTGCAATATTGCACGTCTTTTTTGATGTGCAAGCACGTTTTTTTTTTAAAAAAATTACGTGCACGCACGTTGGCACGCTTTCTGGTTTATCCACCTTGCACGTTAATTACGACGTGCTTGCACGTCATAATTAACGTGCGGATTTACGGTGTATATATCCGAAGTGAAAGTGGCAGACAGAAAGAGCAGGTAGAGAAGGAGATGAATGGAGGAAAAAAATCGCTTTGTTCAGTTTTGTGAAAGAAAAAGGAAAAGAAGGGCAAAAAAGGAAAGAAAAGAAAATTTAGAGAAGGCTACCCGTGGATAATGTGAGAGAGGTTGAAAGAATATAACTTAACTAGTGCAGTACCCGTGCGTTACGCACGGGATTTATAAATTATTTTATGCAAATGCACCTATTATATTATAAATACAATAATGACATATCGTAATTTGATATGTTATTATACTGAGAAAATAAACAAATGAAAAAAAAGACATACGTTAGATTTTTTAAAAAATTATTTGTTTCATTCAAAATTTTAATATCCATCTATATGACTATATTCCATATTCTATATAATCTAAAAATATTTATTTGGTGTTTCATGACAAACCACATCATTAAATTAGAAAGTTATCTATAATAAAGTGTATATGATATTGTTATTAATTCTGTGCGTGACACACAAGTACTGCACTAGTTATTATTAAGAGAAAATCCAAATATAATCATTATTTATCATTTAACATTCTATTATTTCACAATAATTTTATAATGCTTTTAACCTGTGTCACATACTAAAATATTAAAATATACTCCCTTCATTCTTTTATAATTGATCTTTTACTATTCATACATGTTTTTAAGGTGATAAAAACTATATAAAAACTACCTAAAATATTAATTCTTTATTCAATTTTTTTAATAATATTATACTTATTACTAATAAGTATGAGATTATTAAAAAAATTATTAAAAAAATAAATATTTTATATAGTTTTTACCTTTCTAAAAAAACGTGCAGATTACAAAAAGACAAATATTAAGGAACGGAGGGAGTATGTTCTTTTACTAATGAAATACTCCATATCTTTGATCCTTTAAAAGAGTGTTATTCCTCCATTAATTAAAACTTAATGTTTTAGGAAGTAAATCTTGTTAAGAAAAACTTGTCATTTTAGGTATATTGTCATCTACTTTATGCAATTGCCCTTGTAATGATTAGATAGTTGTTAGTTGTGAATAAGTGTAGATTTCTAAAAGGCGAAACTAATTAGAATAACCTAACCTTTGCAAGTGAAGAATCCGGGCTAAAAAATCCCATATTTAAAAAAAATAATACACATGCAATTTACCTAATAATAAAATTTTATTAATTTATACAATTTATATATACATAATTATATAAATTTATATCAATTATATAAAATACCTAATTTATATCAATTATATAAAATACCTAGAACTTAAAGTTCTATCCTTTCAAGCTCTCTTAGGCTATCCACGTGGCAGCCTTATGAGTTTTTTTTCCTTTTTCTCCTTTTTGTCCCTGTGTTCTCTTTCAAAGCACTCACGTTCTCTCTCACTCTAGTAACCGCTCTCGCTCTCTCCTAGTCACACCCACGTTCAATTGATGTGAGCAACTATCGAAGGTCTTTGCCTTAAGTTCTATACGCCCTCTTTTGGGACGATTTTGTTGGGCGACGCCACGTGTTCCTGTGGGCGGTGCAATCGCCGGTCGCCGGGGTGCCGACTCACCACCTGAGCATGGCTAAGTGCAAGGGTCGATGTGTGGCAACCCCCGTGGACTGGATCTTGAGAAGAAGACGAATTCGGAGAAGGAAATCCGGAACTCGCTATTCCAATCGGGTGGGCATGGTGCTGACTGCTGAGCCCTCGGATTTAGGCTGCCATGGCGAAGACGAAATCAATGAATTCAATCATACAGACGAATAATCATGGTGGATCTGCCCAGGTTTGGTTCGAAAATTTAATCTCTGATTGTGGCCCTTCAGTTTGTTCGTATTTTCTATTGATTGCGAAGGTTAGGGCGAGCACTGACGACGAGAGTGCCACAAGGATCGCTAGAGCAAGATGGAGAGAATCAGAGGTTTGAGTTTTTCCTCTCTAGATCCACTTCCCTTTGCTCGTGTCTAGCTTCGGCTACACACGCACGTCGTGGAGGTCGTGGGCTTCACCTAAGGCTCACCAGCGACTATGGCGAGAGAGACAAAGACAGAGAAACAAGGTGAAGGGTGGCAGCGAAGGGAGTGACGAAGTCAATGGGTGGTGCAAGTGTCGGCTCAGGCGATTGGTTAAAGGTATGTATTTTTCCATTTCGATATTTTTTCTCATGCAAAAATTAGGGTTTTTTCAACCCAAATTGGGTCACTGTTCTTCATAATTGATTTTTGGGTTTGATTCGGTTGAGAGTTTGAGTCATTGTTCTTCATAATTTATTTTGATTTTTCAGCTCTTCGCTGGCCAATTGCCTACATAGAAAGAGGTTAGCTTCTGTATTTTGATTTGATGTTCTTCATGTTAATTTTCAGAATTGATGTTCCTCAGTGCTTGGCCCTTTAAGGCTCCTGTTGTAGGTTCCATGTAGCTTTATCTTCTCAGTCAAGGGATTAGGCATGTGGAGAGTTGAGTGTTATATACCTAGTAAGTGTGGGTGTATTGTGTATTACATAGATCATATATTGTATGATGATTCTTAAGACAGGTTCCATGTAGCTTTATCTTCTCAGTCAAGGGATTAGGCATGTGGAGAGTTGAGAGTTATATACCTAGTAAGTGTGGGTGTATTGTGTATTACATAGATCATATATTGTATGATGATTCTTATCTCAAGATTGTGTAATTACATGATACACTTTTGTTGACATTTTGCCAAAGTATATACAATCACCCTTTTAGGCAAGTTGCAAGTTGCATCTCTTTGCATGAATTCAGTACTGTTTCCTCCATGAATTCAGCTAACACCTTAGCTATTGCATCTCCTTGCAAATCCCTAGCCATGGCTAATTCCATTACCAACTTGCTACCAACAAGGAGTTGATCAAATGCAATGTGAAGAAATCAAAATGTTCTACACCTTAACTCACATTGCACCGATTTCCAACTTACCAAAATCATTAAGACTTCATTAATATAAGTATAAGAAAACATATTTCTATTTTTACAAAAATTTGAAAAATGAATAGGCTTTTCTATAGATTTTTATAGAAAATCTGTTTTACAGCTTACAGATTTCTGTAAAAATATACTGTATTTTTCTGTAAAACAGATTTTTACATAAAACATATGTTCTACAAATTTTTATAGAAAATCTATAAAAACATATTCCTATTTTATAGCAAACATATTTTTACAGAATTATGTAAGATAGCTGTAAAATAGAATCATTAAAAATTTATGATAAAATCTGTTTTACAGCTTACAGATTTCTGTAAAAATATACTGTATTTTTCTGTAAAACAGATTTTTACATAAAACAGATTTTCAACAGATTTTATAAAAAATCTGTAAAAACATATTCCTATTTTATAGAAAACATATTTTTACAGAATTCTATAAGATAGCTGTAAAATAGAATCATTAAAAATTTATGATAGTTACAAAGGAACACATAATGAAAGAAAAATCATTAAAATTCACCTAAATGCCATTTAATTTCCATCAAATAGCTACTCAATAACTTGGGAGGAATATGGTATGTTCAATCAATTTAAAGGGCCATTTAGGTGGAATTTCGCTAACAGAATCCCTCTCCCTCTAATGGTGGTTCATTGCAATTTCACATATAACAAGTGATAACCTTAAAAAAAAACTCAGTAACAACAAGTGGTTTTCCATGATTTCCCAAATCATTTGCAAAACAGTTTCACGTATGGCAAATAATAAGTGTTGAATTTAGCAAACAATAAAATGTAGGTGAACAACCAAATCTAATATAAAAGAAAATGTTTCATATCATTCATGCCATTACATTAAAGTACAGTAAAATCGGGTTCAAAAGAGTAAATTAACGTTTAGTAAAATAATGTTGAAAAGAAAATAAGTATAATGATGATATAATAAAAAAAGAAAATAAGCATACCACAGAAAATACGTATAATGATAATATAGCTTCATATCAACAAAAGTTTACTTCATAGCAGCAAAAAAAAAGGCTTAACTTGGAGAGCAATAGATTCTGAAATATAGCTTTATTTTTTTACAACTTTTTTTTTAAAAAAATATAGCAGAAAAAAATTAAATTCAGATTATTTTTTACACCTTTTTGTTTTTACAACTTTTTTTTTATAGCAGAAAAAAATAGATTGAAATTGGATTTGGTTAACTTGGAGAGCACTAATTTCTTGGCTTGGGCATCATGAAAAGTAAATTAAATATTAGCTTTGCTTTTGATCGATAGTTTGATACCAATTGCTTAAGCTTTTGCTGATTTGGGTATTTTAGATTCCAATTGGAACCAATTTTTTGATTCAAAGAGGATAAGTTGTTATCTGATTTGGGTTTTTTTTTGCTGAATAAAGAAGAAGAAGGTCGCTCTGAATAAGTCAAGACCATGTTTGGAGTTATCAACCAAGTAAGCCAGTAGATCTCATTTTTATAATTTGGAATTGAATACATTTGTTGCTGGATAAAATGCACATTACCTATACACCCATGAAAATAAGACGATTGGTTAAATAATAATGTTTTAGAAAAAAATGGGTGGTTTAGTGCAATACGGAATATAGCAGTATACATTTGATGGATGACTAAGTAAAATTCATGAATGATTGTAAATAGATAACCAGATAAAGGGTGGATTTAAATGCAATTTTGTGAATAAAATGATGGTGATGTGAAAGTTAACCTACTTTATTTTCCTCTCATTTTATTCGATAGTTCTATTTGTGTTACAGTTCTACTGTGCCTTTTTAGAATATATGGAGTTAGGCTAGATTATTCTAGAAGACAGTGGGTCATGTGTTGTATGGTAAACAACAAGTTGATGAGGGGGAGATGCTAAGGTGACCGACTGTGAATAGGAATTGTTAGCTCACAACTGGTGACTTTAGCTTAGAATAAGAAATATAAGTAAGAGGTTTTTAACCCTGCAGTAGGTATCTAGAACAGATCATTGTTAGGCATTCACCCTGGCAATTTTGAGCATCTACTCTCTAGTGGTCAGCTTGAGGTGATATTCATCTGGTAGACTTAGTGGATTCTGTTTTGTTCCCCTGAGATTCTGTCCATGTGTATGTGTATGTTGTGAGTTGGAACAAATATGTGGTTAATTCCCAATTTTCTATTCCATCCACCAGCCTTGAACAACTGCAATTTAGTTTCATTTTTCAATATGTTGTTTTTGCCTTCTGTTGCTATTTGAAGGAAACTTTCTCCTCACCGTGATTGTGCTTTTTCTGTTTTTAATAAAAATTCTTTCTATCTTGAAGTTTTGGGGGCTTGTCGAGCAATTTAGCACCAACAACTGAGCTCCAAAGTGCCCTTTCCATATCTGATGTTGTAAATGGTTCGTCTTCTGTGCTCAACTCCTGAATTGAGTTTTCAAATGTAATCAACAAAAGAATTTTACAATCTATGTTGTTCATGATAATGATATCTTATTTGGAATGAGCTTACCTCTAGGCCACAGAAGTATGTATTGGCCAGGTACGTCTTGCAGCTGCTTCAGCCATCGCATCTATGTCAGAGGTTTTTTCGTCAGTGTGTATGTTTCAAACTTTCAGTAATAGGCTACCATGTCTCTGTATTCTTTCATGTTTTTGGTGCCCCACTATTGTCAAGTACAAAATCTAACACTGGTATCTCTAAATCACACTAGGATTCATGGGATCGTGGAATTCCTCATATCAACACTCTATTTCAAAAGGACTGTCAAAGTTTGAGGGGATATGTTTTTTCTTTTTTCCTTTTTTTTAATAACATGAAACATGTCTATTACAGCAAGTACGAGAAGAGATTGATAGATTAATGGTTGGGAAATAAGCTTATTTAAGCATTAGGAGGCGTATTTCTCACACTGGTTTTTCCATTTTTCTGGATGTATCTGATAATGAGAAAGCTTTCCATGAAAAGGTATTGTTGTTATGTAAATCCTGGAATTACACACTTTTATTTTTGCTTTCCTTTCTGCCACTTTCTTCTATTTCATTGCACTAATGTTAATGTCTGCCTCAAATAAATTGCATGCAAAAATATTGTTGCTGCCTCCTTCCCTTCATTTGACCAAAGGTAAAGAAAAATAAATAAGCGGAGACTTTATGCTCATGCAAATCAATATGATTTTGTATTGTGGATCTTTAGGGCTTTATGAAACTGTGTAGGTCATTTTTATGGTTTTCATCTAATAGCTTCTCATTTTTATGGAACATGATTTTACCATTTACTGCCATATCCAACAAGCTGAACATTCATTTTATGCTTGGGTTTGTAGCCATATTTTATTTGACAAAACATTATGTTACGTTGTTGTCTGGCATGCAGTTCCAACTTTCAAGGCCTCACTTTGATTTTGAAGCTGGTAACTGCTTCATCTCACAATTTAGGTTCAATATACTGCCCTGAGCAACTGAAGTTACCTTTCCCAGCATCTAGTGTTGCCTTTGGTAGACAGAAGCATGAGGCAGAGTTAATGTACCCTCAAAGGATTTGTAGATTAAATATATCCCTCCAAGTAGACATGGTAATACTTCCTTGAAACTTTATTTTTGATGATGTTATGCTATGAAAACCAATTAATCCTCAATCATATGCCAGGGCAAAAACATTTGATTTAGCTATGGATTTGAACTCTACGACTTTGTTTTTTTGAAGGTTTTGGATCTTCACTCGATTTGATTTAGCTTACTTAGTTGATACTATGAAAATTCACATTAGCATTACAAGGCTATAATATTCCCTTATGCTATGTCACATATAGGATTACTGCAAGCTTATATAATGTAGCCATAACATAATCTAATGGCCAGAAACTCATTCAAACTAGGTAGAAGCTTGTCATGGACTAGGATAGGTAAACCTACTGAAAAATCAGATTGTTAGATCTGGTGGATGGCTGAATTCAACTCAATGCTGCGTTAGAGGCTGAGGAGGGATCAATTTGCCACCACCAAGGATAATAGAAAACATTAGTTTAGATCCAAAGAAACATACAGTTGGAGTCAACTTTGTTGCTTTTTAAAACTGGGAATTATTTTATTTTGTTGGTTCTTAAAAAATACTTAATTCATTGTACCTCACAGATAATAAATCTGTATAAGCTATGTGCCAAGTGTACACTGCCATTTCTTACATGTGTATTGGTGATTCTGAATCATCTTCACAGGTAAGTGTTTTTCATGATAAAAAGGTACCTTTAAGTTGTATTTGTACAGAAGATTGCTTTGGACCATTAGTTATAAATTACTCCGTAAGATGGATGTAAAATTCTTGTATTTGTATCACATTCACAGGTGCTTGATTTAATTGGACCAGTCTACAGGACAATGGATTCTTTTGTTGCGGTACGAGAGAAAACAAGTGTTCTTTTTGCCTTTGTAAATTTGTAAATTAGGTATTTTATATCAATTATATATCATCTTCACAGATAAGTGTATTTTATATCAACTCACAACATACACATACACATGGACAGAATCTCAGGGGAACAAAACAGAATCCACTAAGTCTACCAGATGAATATCACCTCAAGCTGACCACTAGAGAGTAGATGCTCAAAATTGCCAGGGTGAATGCCTAACAATGATCTGTTCTAGATACCTACTGCAGGGTTAAAAACCTCTTACTTATATTTCTTATTCTAAGCTAAAGTCACCAGTTGTGAGCTAACAATTCCTATTCACAGTCGGTCACCTTAGCATCTCCCCCTCATCAACTTGTTGTTTACCATACAACACATGACCCACTGTCTTCTAGAATAATCTAGCCTAACTCCATATATTCTAAAAAGGCACAGTAGAACTGTAACACAAATAGAACTATCGAATAAAATGAGAGGAAAATAAAGTAGGTTAACTTTCACATCACCATCATTTTATTCACAAAATTGCATTTAAATCCACCCTTTATCTGGTTATCTATTTACAATCATTCATGAATTTTACTTAGTCATCCATCAAATGTATACTGCTATATTCCGTATTGCACTAAACCACCCATTTTTTTCTAAAACATTATTATTTAACCAATCGTCTTATTTTCATGGGTGTATAGGTAATGTGCATTTTATCCAGCAACAAATGTATTCAATTCCAAATTATAAAAATGAGATCTACTGGCTTACTTGGTTGATAACTCCAAACATGGTCTTGACTTATTCAGAGCAACCTTCTTCTTCTTTATTCAGCAAAAAAAAACCCAAATCAGATAACAACTTATCCTCTTTGAATCAAAAAATTGGTTCCAATTGGAATCTAAAATACCCAAATCAGCAAAAGCTTAAGCAATTGGTATCAAACTATCGATCAAAAGCAAAGCTAATATTTAATTTACTTTTCATGATGCCCAAGCCAAGAAATTAGTGCTCTCCAAGTTAACCAAATCCAATTTCAATCTATTTTTTTCTGCTATAAAAAAAAAGTTGTAAAAACAGAAAGGTGTAAAAAATAATCTGAATTTAATTTTTTTCTGCTATATTTTTTTAAAAAAAAAGTTGTAAAAAAATAAAGCTATATTTCAGAATCTATTGCTCTCCAAGTTAAGCCTTTTTTTTTGCTGCTATGAAGTAAACTTTTGTTGATATGAAGCTATATTATCATTATACGTATTTTCTGTGGTATGCTTATTTTCTTTTTTATTATATCATCATTATACTTATTTTCTTTTCAACATTATTTTACTAAACGTTAATTTACTCTTTTGAACCCGATTTTACTGTACTTTAATGTAATGGCATGAATGATATGAAACATTTTCTTTTATATTAGATTTGGTTGTTCACCTACATTTTATTGTTTGCTAAATTCAACACTTATTATTTGCCATACGTGAAACTGTTTTGCAAATGATTTGGGAAATCATGGAAAACCACTTGTTGTTACTGAGTTTTTTTTTAAGGTTATCACTTGTTATATGTGAAATTGCAATGAACCACCATCAGAGGGAGAGGGATTCTGTTAGCGAAATTCCACCTAAATGGCCCTTTAAATTGATTGAACATACCATATTCCTCCCAAGTTATTGAGTAGCTATTTGATGGAAATTAAATGGCATTTAGGTGAATTTTAATGATTTTTCTTTCATTATGTGTTCCTTTGTAACTATCATAAATTTTTAATGATTCTATTTTACAGCTATCTTATAGAATTCTGTAAAAATATGTTTTCTATAAAATAGGAATATGTTTTTACAGATTTTTTATAAAATCTGTTGAAAATCTGTTTTATGTAAAAATCTGTTTTACAGAAAAATACAGTATATTTTTACAGAAATCTGTAAGCTATAAAACAGATTTTATCATAAATTTTTAATGATTCTATTTTACAGCTATCTTACATAATTCTGTAAAAATATGTTTGCTATAAAATAGGAATATGTTTTTATAGATTTTCTATAAAAATTTGTAGAACATATGTTTTATGTAAAAATCTATTTTACAGAAAAATACAGTATATTTTTACAGAAATCTGTAAGCTGTAAAACAGATTTTCTGTAAAAATCTATAGAAAAGCCTATTCATTTTTCAAATTTTTGTAAAAATAGAAATATGTTTTCTTATACTTATATTAATGAAGTCTTAATGATTTTGGTAAGTTGGAAATCGGTGCAATGTGAGTTAAGGTGTAGAACATTTTGATTTCTTCACATTGCATTTGATCAACTCCTTGTTGGTAGCAAGTTGGTAATGGAATTAGCCATGGCTAGGGATTTGCAAGGAGATGCAAGAGCTAAGGTGTTAGCTGAATTCATGGAGGAAACAGTACTGAATTCATGCAAAGAGATGCAACTTGCAACTTGCCTAAAAGGGTGATTGTATATACTTTGGCAAAATGTCAACAAAAGTGTATCATGTAATTACACAATCTTGAGATAAGAATCATCATACAATATATGATCTATGTAATACACAATACACCCACACTTACTAGGTATATAACTCTCAACTCTCCACATGCCTAATCCCTTGACTGAGAAGATAAAGCTACATGGAACCTGTCTTAAGAATCATCATACAATATATGATCTATGTAATACACAATACACCCACACTTACTAGGTATATAACACTCAACTCTCCACATGCCTAATCCCTTGACTGAGAAGATAAAGCTACATGGAACCTACAACAGGAGCCTTAAAGGGCCAAGCACTGAGGAACATCAATTCTGAAAATTAACATGAAGAACATCAAATCAAAATACAGAAGCTAACCTTTTTCTATGTAGGCAATTGGCCAGCGAAGAGCTGAAAAATCAAAATAAATTATGAAGAACAATGACTCAAACTCTCAACCGAATCAAACCCAAAAATCAATTATGAAGAACAGTGACCCAATTTGGGTTGAAAAAACCCTAATTTTTGCATGAGAAAAAATATCGAAATGGAAAAATACATACCTTTAACCAATCGCCTGAGCCGACACTTGCACCACCCATTGACTTCGTCACTCCCTTCGCTGCCACCCTTCACCTTGTTTCTCTGTCTTTGTCTCTCTCGCCATAGTCGCTGGTGAGCCTTAGGTGAAGCCCACGACCTCCACGACGTGCGTGTGTAGCCGAAGCTAGACACGAGCAAAGGGAAGTGGATCTAGAGAGGAAAAACTCAAACCTCTGATTCTCTCCATCTTGCTCTAGCGATCCTTGTGGCACTCTCGTCGTCAGTGCTCGCCCTAACCTTCGCAATCAATAGAAAATACGAACAAACTGAAGGGCCACAATCAGAGATTAAATTTTCGAACCAAACCTGGGCAGATCCACCATGATTATTCGTCTGTATGATTGAATTCATTGATTTCGTCTTCGCCATGGCAGCCTAAATCCGAGGGCTCAGCAGTCAGCACCATGCCCACCCGATTGGAATAGCGAGTTCCGGATTTCCTTCTCCGAATTCGTCTTCTTCTCAAGATCCAGTCCACGGGGGTTGCCACACGTCGACCCTTGCACTTAGCCATGCTCAGGTGGTGAGTCGGCACCCCGGCGACCGGCGATTGCACCGCCCATAGGAACACGTGGCGTCGCCCAACAAAATCGTCCCAAAAGAGGGCGTATAGAACTTAAGGCAAAGACCTTCGATAGTTGCTCACATCAATTGAACGTGGGTGTGACTAGGAGAGAGCGAGAGCGGTTACTAGAGTGAGAGAGAACGTGAGTGCTTTGAAAGAGAACACAGGGACAAAAAGGAGAAAAAGGAAAAAAAACTCATAAGGCTGCCACGTGTATAGCCTAAGAGAGTTTGAAAGGATAGAATTTTAAGTTTTAGGGAGATGGAGATTTTTTTGACACTTTGATGCGTCAAATCTCAGCGTTCTCTTCAAGATCGACTTCAACTCAAGAGTCGAGATTCATCTTCGATTTGTGAGGTTGTCAAATCCATCATTGACTCGAGTTCATCTTCCATTGGTGAGGTTTTCCAATTCGATGTGGTATCTACGTTCATCTTTTGTTACTGAGGTTTTCTATTTTGACGCCGATTCGAGAGTTGTCTTCCATCAGCAAGGTTTTCTGCTCCACTTCTCCTTGGTCTCACAGCCAGTTCGGTGCAATTTTTCCATCTCATCTCGCAATCAGTTAAATCTGAAGAGCACCTATCTTTTCTTTCAATTTGGTGTGATTTCTTTCTCTCGCACTTTTTTTCAAATTAGGGTTTCGATTTCAATTTTATTGATTAGAAATTTATTTGTCAAGTTTATACCTTGCTTGTTTGATAATTTTATCGATTAGATAGTAGAACTAAATTTTTAGTCATTTTCGAAAAACGATTTTCATGCTTTCGTATTCATGGATATTAAGCAAGTTTATACTAGTATCTGCTATTGTTTGTTTGATAATTGCTCCTATTTTAGAAGATTGATTTATTTTACTATGCTCCTGTGGTGTAATGTGTCCCATTGGAAGTTGTTATTGGTGGTATTTCGTATTTATGCTTTTGAGTTACCGTGTTTGGTGTGATTTTTGGTGATTAGCACTAAATAACTCATCGACTAATTGTGCCTATTTATTGAATTTCATTTGGTGATGTTGTAGATCCTTGCTAGTATCGGCATTTTCCCTCATGAAGTGAATTTTGTGTGATTTATATTTTTTTATGGAATTTAATGAAAGCTGATGCTGCTAAATAAATCTTGGAATTTATTGCTTATCTTATACTTCTCTACTAACCTTTATTTGTCAATTTATGTGATATTGTAATTTCTCTTTTGAAGTCACAATGACATATTTTCTCTTCATATAGAGCATACTGTACTATCTGGTCAACATTGGCATTAGAAAGTAGGGATGAGAATTAACTCTCAGACATGAGTCCTTTGTCCTCCCCCTGGCAGTGCTTGCTTTACATGTCTAGAATTGATGCCTGAAATGGAGCACTTTGTTTGCATATAGTGTCATTTTTTTTAAATTTGATTCCCATGAAATGTACACCATTACTCATTAGATTATTGTTAAATCTGATCCAACCGAGGAAAATATCCTTCATAAATATGCTCTCTAGAAACCTGATAACTATCAAGTTCATGTGGTGATTGATTAAATTAATGATTCACTAGGCTTGGTAGTTGGCCCCATTCACCTTGCTATATTTCCATTTCCAACCAAGACTTGAGTTTTACCTGTGACAAGTGAATTGGACTAGAACTCTGACCAATCATGATTGGATTTCAGCCTTGATATGAGCGCCTCTGTTGCCTTGGCTGCATTGAGTTCTCACGATAAAAGAAGTTGTTGGATCGTTCACACTAGACATTTGAGAAGCTTGAAGATCACTGTGCCCTTTAGCTACCCTCCTGTTAGTAGGCTCAAAGATAAAGGGTAAACCTCGAGACTACTAGCTTGTTTTGTTTTAGTTTAATTTTCTTTATATCATCATCATCAAGTCTATTAAACTAATCTATGTTTATAACAATTAAATAGTATCCGTTTTGGTTTATTTTTTGAGAACTTGCACTTGTTTCATTCTCATATTGTTCACTCAATTTTTATTATGATTAAGTTTGTTGTTGCTATTCTGTCATATCTATATACTAGTAATAAATTATACACTATTTGGTTTATCATATAGCTTATATTTTCTGATTTGAGCAAGGGAAGAAAGGAGGTAAGGGAAATTAGAAGGTAAGGATTGATATTTGAACTGGCTGTTGTCACCAGATTGCGATGAACCTGGTTTCTGTTTCAATGGCATGGCTATCTGCTTGATCTTCGTATGCTACCTCGCTTGCTTGTAATTTTGGCATTTTCTGATATGTTACGGCCAAATTGGTTATATTGTTTAGGAGTAGTGGCTGTTATTCATATGAATTCCTCTAAAATTGTGTTAGAAATGGATTAATTGAGTCCACTGGACTGTTCTTATTTGAGAATGCAATTTCAGGTGTTGTTAAGTGTTTTTATGCATTTTCAAAACATGTACAATGCCAAGAGTGAGTGTGTTATAATATTGCTTATGATGCTCTAAAATTGTGTTATAATCTTGCTTATGATGCTCTAAAATTTCAGGTGTTGTGATTTTTGTATGCATTCCTCTAAAATTGTGTTATAATCCTGTTTATGGACAGGTTTAGGAAACATGAGAGTGAGTGTGCTTAATGATGCTCTTCAGAACATGTACAATGCCGAGAAGTGGGGAAAGCGCCAGAATATGTTCTGATTTGAGTACTTTTCTAATTTCTTTGAACATCTATCCTTAAATATAGCCAAAATCTAATTTGAGTACATTTCTAATTTCCCTTATATGTTCTAATTTGAGAAATTTTGGCTCGGGGAAGACTTGTTTAGCTTTTCTTCTGATTTCTCTGTAACTGTCAAGTTTCTATTCAATCTTCCACTTCTTCTTACTTCTCTGTAATTGTGAAGTTTCTAACCATATACCATGATACTTATACTGATCCTACTATAAATTATATAACATCATGTCCACTCATGTTCTTGCACATTATCATTTCTACTGAAGATCATTGTGAAGGTTATAAATAAAATTGCATTTTTTTTACTGTCAGTTGTTCATCGACTGGTTTGAGTGATTTAATCCAACTATACTTGTTAGCTTCGGTTTATTATTGCTACTAATCACTAAGCATCAACCAGTGGACATGTTTCATGCCTTAGTTTCTTACAAGACTAATTAGTTATGTACACATTTTTTTTCAAAAAAAAAAAGCCTTCCTAGACTGTGCCTTAAATTCAGTTTTATGATCTTCTGATCTTTTACAATTTTGAGAGCATTTGTTATCATCCATCAGAGGTATTATAATTTGGTTGAAATTTATCTTGCTGATTTTACATGCTGAAGTTTTTAGAGTATTGCAGCCTTCATTTAGCATTTTGTCCAATTCTTCACAGTACTTTGTTACCCGATTCTCTGCTCATACCTTTCAATTGTTTGCTATCTTTACAGGACTTTGTTACCCGATTCTCTGCTCATAGCTTTCAATCATCAAATGTGACTAATATCCCTTGAAGAGGTATCTTGCTTCAACTTTCCTTGAACATATGCTCTGAAACTGACAATAGTATCTTATGAATGCGCCATATTATAAATGAAAAATATGTCATTGTCATTGAATTATCAGCAGTTTTACTTGTCTTGTGAATCGTATCTGGAATATGATTAAGATCATTGTTCCAATTTGAAATCTTGTTTATTTTTGGTCAGCTGGTATGCCTCTGGAATTCTATTTCATGTAGCTAAGCAGCCTGATTCATGTATGGCAGGAATGTTACATCTGTTTGGTGTGAAACGACCCTAAATTTTTTCTTTGAAAACATGCCATGGATTTGAAAATTTGATTAGATATACAAGTTTGTGAATTTCTAAGTTATCTGCAAAGTCAGATAACTTACTACTTTTGTTCCTTCTTTGAAAACATTCCTTCATATGCATGTCTTTGAGTTTCTAACTTACTGCAAAGTCAGACAACCCCAAACTTTTTTCTTTGAAAACTTTCCTCCAGATGCATGTCTCTGAGTTTCTCTAGCCAAGTAACTTACTGCTTTTGTTCCTTCTTGTGCAGGTGAAGTAGCAGGAAATTTGTTAGGCTTTCTCCAATTCCCTTGGTTTCCAAGTATCTCTTCAGTTCCTCTTGTAAAATAGGATCCAGGGTGTTGTAGATATGATTAGATGTTTAATGAGTTGACAAACAGCTCATCTACAATGTATTACTGATCTTTTGGGTGTGCTTTTTGGTGACCTAAATTGAGAGCTGAAGGGTTATTTTGGAGTACTCTATTGTTGGCGTTGCTCTTGTGACTTGTCTAGGTTTGTACCCAAGAGGAGACAATGGTGGCTTATGTGCATTTAAATGATACATTATAACTATTATGTATACTTTATCTCTTAAGTCTTGTGCTACAACCCTCTATATATATGCCAATTAATTTAGAAAAGAGAAGAAATATGTATGTATATATATATATATATATATATATATATATATATATATATATATATATATATATATATATATGCCAATTTCGACACCCTAGAGCGTCGAAAAAGATTGATAAGTAAAACAACAACATATGCCATTTTCGACACCCTAATGTGTCAAAATTGGCTGAAATTATATGCATTTCAATGAGCCATTTTTGACACCGGGTGTCGAAAATGGCATGCCAATCTCGACGCTTTTAGGCGTCAAAAATGGCATGCCAATATCGACGCTTTTAGGCGTCGAAAATGACATATAGCCATTCATGACGCAAAAAATACCGACGCTTTGTTGAAGCGTCGAAAATGATTTTTTCGATGCCTTATAGCATCGAGAATGGCTATTAAAAATGTCGAATTTTTCCCGCATTTCCAGTAGTGGATGTTGAGTGCAGGAATGAGTTGAAAGAATTGTTAGATGTTCCCAAGGATAAAGATTTACTTGATGTTGAATCTTCTAATAATTTGAATTTTTTTTTGTAGGAAAAGAAGAGCCTAAAATGGAGTTTGAAAGTGTGATTAAGCCACATAATAACATTCTTTTACCTGTGATGAGATGGTTACTAAGAATATGGAGGTATTTGCAATTTCAGGACAACCTCCAAGAGTAATTCAATTCAAAGAGAAGAAATTGATGAAGGAAATGGATGAATGCTTAGATAGGGCATTACATCTTCCCAAGGTGCCATCACTTGTCAAGAAAAGGGCAAGTGTAGAGGACCCTGGTGGAGTCACTTGATCCATGAAGAGTAACACGTCGAGCCAAAGACGTGAAACAATTGCGCTTCTTGGGAGGCAACCCAAGGTAAAAAGGTAGTTTATTTGATTCTTGCAATTGTTTTCAATTCAATAAAGTAGTATAAGTCTATTTTCTGTATTGTTGCAAGATTTTGGGTGAGAACTAATTTGTAGGGGAGTTTGAACAAAGAAAAAGAACGGAAGTGAAACCCCAACAAACTGGCACCCGCCTCCCCGTCGATGAGGGACGCGGATTCTATTTTGGAAAAGGGCACGGGATCTTTCTAGATTCTATCTATCTTTTATCTTTATCCTTACCTTTTTCCATCTAGATAAATTCCATCTTCTATCTTTCACACTTTCTCAAACTTTTCTCCCAAGCAATACAAGAAACCCTAAAAACCCTCTCATCCAAATCCAAATTCCAAATCCTAAATCCTTGAGTTCCAAACAAAAAACCTGATTTTTACCATTCAACATCACCCATCCATATCATCTTCATTCCCAAACTCCAAATTCAATCAATTACTACCCTTTATCCATCAACTCTAAACCCAAACTCTAAGCTTCCATCAATTCAAGTTCTTTCTTCCACCACTACCACCTTTTTCATTCAAGAAGGCTTTGGAATCAAGTTGTGCACCAGAAGAAGGGTATTGGAAGGAGTTTCGAAATCCGAACAACAATACTTGAAAGTCGGATTTTTGAGATCACCGTTTACAGCGTCCGCCGCTCAAAAATCGGCGCCTGCTGCTATTGCGGAGAGGCAATTTTTCTCGGTTTCGTGTGAGTTCTCTTGAGTTCTTCTTTTTTTTTTCTGCATCATGATTGACCGTTTCGTCATAAAGAAGCCAAAATACATGTCTGGAGTTGAGGAGGAGCGCTGGTACCAGTTACAGGGTCGGAGTTATCAAGCAACTCGATTCTTCTATTTGGAGAGATTACAAAGGCTTGGCCTTCTAGGCCCTTTTTCTGCATTATTGGAGAATGAAGGTCTGAGTAAATTCGTAAATCTAAGTGCACCAACCTACCCTGTCTTGGTGCATGAGTTTCTCGCAACTATGGAGGTGTGCTCCGAAAAGGATATCCGTTTCAGGATGATGGACATGGAATGTTTGATCCCTAAGCACACTTTGGCTCTTGCTATTAGAATGAGTAGACCTTGGTCTTCTATATGGCGTTGTGGCATGTCCTTGATTCCACCCGTTGAGACCTGGGCGAAGGTCACCAGAATCCCTGAAGGACATGAGGATTATCACGATTATTTGATTACACACCTCGCTCTCTGTCTCCCCCATAGAGTTCTCAGCCATGCTTTCTACGGACTGGCAGAATCACAGGTTGTTCCTCTGAGGATGTGGATGTGGTTATATATCTTGACACTAGAAGCTACTTATACACCGGATTGGGAGCAGTTATTCTTAGCCACATGTGCTGAGTCACTTGGCCAGAAGAACGGGGGATAGTCTCGTTTCATACCTTTTGGTGGAATGGTCACTCTTATTGTACGCTATCTGGACATCGATCTATATTCGCTGCAGCCACTTCACTCACCTCAGTACTTTGACATGTCTACCCTGTTGAGCACTCACATCATTGAGAGGGTATTTATAGCAGATGCCAGTGAGAGTTTTCGTTGGCTGTCAGGCGCTAAATGGGAGCATCACCAATATCTTCTTACCTCTCTTCCTGTAGGACCTACTCTGGCCGCTTTTCGGGTTAACCATATTCAGCCAGATAAAGGATTGATTCTAGAGATACCTTCAGCAAATAGAGTGTTACCAGGAGATGAGGCTCATGATGATGATCTTGACTTACCAGTAAGGCACAAGGCTTTCAGAGTCTACAAAGTAAGCAGTTAGCAATGGAGAAGAAATTGGAGGAGATCCATACCAGTCTTATCAGCCCGTGGCTCCAATTTCTGAGTCATTTCCATCAGTAGTCTGGATCCCACCCTCCGCCTCCTCAGTGATCGGTTAGCATCACTTCCTTCACCCTTCATTTATTTTCTTTGTTCTTCACGTTTATGCACTGAGGAGAATCCTTCATTTAAGTGTGGGGGGAGTGGTGTATGTTAGTTAGTTTAGTTCATGTTTATGTTTTTAGTTTCATATTTTGTTTGAGTTGTTTTGAACTTTATTTAAATTTAAGTTGTTATTTCATGTCTATTGTTCTTAAAAAAATGAAAATTGTCAAAAAAAATCAAAAATATCATGCATTGCATACATATGTGTTATTCAAATACCCATCTAGCTTATTTTGTCCTCTATTTCATTTTGGCATGATTATACAAATCCCATGGAGTTCTAGATGAATTGACTTTATCTTGGAAATTTATTTTATGAGATATGACTTGGCATATGTAATTGAGCATTTATGATCTAAGTTCCTAGGCATGATTGAAATCCAACAAAAGAATTGTTCTAGTGAGAATTGTTTAGCATTATAAGGGATTGCGATTATATTTCCCTTTCACTTTTGTTTTGTGATTTACTCTTCCTATATATCTATCTATGAGTATTGACATGGTTATCTATTTTTGAGGTCGATTATATACATGATCATTGCTTTTAAGTTGCATATGATAGATGCATATTTCTTAGCCACATTTTATCCATACCTACCTTATGTTATATCTTTGTTTGAAGATTCACAAAATTCATGTTTTCTAACCTATGATAAGCCTTACCCATTCGGGAATTAGGATTTAGATTGGTTGTGGATGTCTTTTTTAGTTTTGGGAGAAAAGCTAAAGTGAGTGCTTATTATCATGGTTTTGAGAGAGATGTAATGTTATGTGCTTATGGTCCTCATATTTGTATTTCATGTTTATGGCTCAAGAAAAAAAGAGAAAAAAAAATAAAAAAAAAAAGAAAAAAATCGGAAAAAAGGGAAAAAAACATAGAAAAGTTAAGAATAAGAGCCTTGTTTATTCATTTTTGCATATGAGAGTTGGGTAAATGTTTGGTTGATAGTTATTATATTTGAGAGTTATTATATATAAATAGAGCTTAATGTTTATCTTTTGAGATTTTAGAGAGCTTGCTGTTAATTTTTTAGTTGAGTTGAGTTATGTTGAAAGTTTTAGGAATCTTAGTTCCCGGAATTGAAAGCATCACATGACCAAATACAATTCCTTGCCTTATGTTTTTACCAAGCCTTATTACAACCCCACCGAATGGAGTCTTCTTTGAAGATTTCCATTGAGCGAAAGTCCTCTTGATGTTTCTTCTTTGCTTTGATGTATCCGGTTGAGATTTTGTGATATCAGTGTCAATATTTATGATGATGTTTGCATATGGAGTTGAGTTGAGTGTATGCTTAAAAGCCTAGACACATGAGAGTGAGAGAAACACATATTTACCCTTGTGAGGTTGGTTTGATAAGCATGCGGGCTACTTGATCATCTATATACATGTTATGATGTTTATGTGCTTTGTTCATATTTGAGCTTTGACTTGATATTGCTTTTGATGATATTGATTTATGAAGGAATCTCCTGTGGGATGCATTGATTTATGTCTATTCTTCATTTGCTTGAGGACAAACTAGAGCTTAAGTTTTGGGGGGGGGGGGTTTGATAATGCATATTTTAGATAGACATTATAGATAGGTCTTAGTGAATTTAGGTAGTCATATTGCATATGTTTTGTGTTAGTTACATAGTTTGCATTTGGAGTATTCGAGTTCAGAATCTACACTATTTTGTGTTTATTCTACAATTTTACATTTCGAGCTTGAATGGAGGTCTGGGAGACTAATGAAGGATGATTTTTTAGCATTAGAGAGTCCAAGTGAAGAGCATCAAGGGAGCTAAGGAGCATAACGTTGAACACATAAGAAGAATCGAGCTACTGGAAAAGCGGCGCCCCCCGTTATTTCGCCGGTGCCCGCCGGTCCTGCGCGATCACAAGATTCGATTCGTCTGAAGATCTTTCTATTAGTTTATTATTATTTTATTTCCTAGGGTTTTCCTATGATGGTACTTTAGGGTTTTTACAAACCTTATTCATTGTGGTTGAACAAAGTGTGAGTTAGAGAGAGAATGAAAGAGAGAAAGACAATTAGGTTTACGTTGACTATGAGTTGCTAAACTCATAGTTTCCCCTGCAATTCGAAGACATGGTTGGATGAATTGTGAGGATTTGATTTCTTATTAGTTATTCTTTGGTTATTTATCATCCTTTTTCTTTATTGCTTGATATTTGCATATGTTCTTTCTATGAATGATCATCTAGATAGAAACTGCAATTCCGCTAGCGATTCCTATCTCTAGATTGGTTTCTTTGTAGTAAGCAGGGCAATTGATTACGTAAGTATAGATTCTTCTACAAGATGATAAATTATATTGCTATTAGGTCATGCACTTAGGTAAACTAATTCTACTCTGTAATGTTACTTGAGTAAGTGATTTCTCTTGCGAGGGATCTACAAAAGCCAAGTAGGGTATAACTTTATCTATCCGAGGACCATGAATTCCAAACCATTGTTGAGAGTTGAAGGTGAAGCGTTTTCCATTATTATTATCAATCTACAATTATTATTTCTTTGCATCTTTAGTTTATTTCCATTGCATACTACAATCCGATTGCCTTCAGTTTAGAGAATCTTCTTAAGAACTACGAATCAGTCTTCTCTGTGGGATCGACTCCTTACTTGCTTGCTATACTAATCTTTTGTTTAGCATTGAGTTAGGATATTCTATATTTAGGGGACCATGACCAATGACACCTCATAAAAATCGCCCACTAGTGAGCCAATTGGCTCAAACGATGAGCACATTTCAAGCACGCCATTCGAGCAAGCTACCATCTAAAACGGTGGTTAACTTAGTGGAGAATGTGAGTGCGATGTTCATAAGAAGTGACAAAGAAGTGGTTGTTGTGCCCCAAGGTGAGAAGGAAAACCCCCATAAGAAGGAACAAGAAGCTCACGTGACTACGCGAGAAGAGGAGGATGTACACACTAAGGGCCGCAAGCGAAAAGGCAGCAATTCCAGGATCTAAAGAGTCACACCCGCTGCTTTAAAACCGCTCCCGCGGCCTAGATGACAAGGTTCAGGGCAATTTTATTCGTTTGAACATTCCACTCCTCAGCTAGTATAAGCCCATTCCTCCTTTTCTAGAAGCACTGAAAAACACTCATAAGCTAGAGAACGATAAAGAAATTTTTGAAACGTTCAACAATTGTGAGGTAAATATTCCTTTGCATAAGCTTATCAAGTCTATTCCTCATTATGCTAAGTTTTTAAAAGAACTTTGTAAGATAAAGAGGAAACATAGGAAAAAGTGAAGAGGAAAATGAAGGTAAGTGTGAATGTGTCTGCTATTTTGCAACGAAGAGTTCCTGGGAAATGTGGTGATCCAGGCATAGTCAGTAATCCATGTGAGATAGGTTCATTATAATTTGATAGAACTATGCTTGATTTAGGTGCATCTATTAATGTTTTGTCTTATTACTTATACAACTCTATGGGATTGGGACCATTGTAGGACACTAGGACACTTATTCAATCGGTTGATAATTCCATTGTGAGCCCGAGGGGTAATTTAAGATGTTCTGGTTAGAGTCGGCAAGCTTATATTTCCTGCACATTTTGTTGTTCTAGATATGAAATGTGACAATGTTGCAGTCCCTATTTTGTTAGGTAGACCGTTTCTTAAAACTTCTAGGACTAAGATTGATGTGTATGGTGGTTTTCTAATAATGGAGTTTGATGGGGAGAAAGCGACATTCAATATTGATGATGTTATTAAGAAATGTTCATTCTTTATGTTTGTCAGATGTTATTGAGCCCTTGTTTCGGGATATTCCTAAAGAATATAGCTTATGCACTAACACAAAAGGAAATGCAGGGAAGCTAGATGTGTGTGTTGGGAAGTCCACCCATCCGCCTGATCCTAAGGTTTTAACGTTAACCTCGCATAGCGAGATATGTCTCTTTGGTATATAGGATTCATTTTGAAATGGAATACAGGACACCTTGGAGGGAATAACATGGATGTAGTTGAAAAGTTGGTTCTTAGGGACTAGAACCTGGGATTTGAGCTTTGAATAAGTTGAGCCAACGACATAAAACAAAGGCGTTGCTCGATAGGCAACTCGAGGTAAGTAGTTATATTCATAATTTGCTTTCTTTTATTTTCTTTTCTTGTTTTAGGTATTTTGGGTTGTTTTTGGCACGTACTAACATTTCAAGAGGATTTGAGAAAGTGGAATGAACATGGAGTCGCGCTCGCGGCCAACATAGCCATGTCCGCGGCCAAAGGAGAGGGAGCCGCACCCGTGACCCTTTCCCTGCAACAACTGTCAAATGAGATTTGGTTGTGATTAAGTCCTTCCTTGTCCTACTTGTTTAAGTTGTCGTAGTGTATTTGTGGTGTTGCAGTTTCCATTTTTCCCACCACCGCAATGAGTTGCATTGTGAGTTTTCTTTTATCTTTTATCTTCCATGCTATTTCATATAGTTGTCTTTATATTTATTGGGGACAATGAATGAATAAAGTAGGGGGGAGAGTATATTAGTTTGCATGTCAAATTTATTTTCGTCCATATTTAATTTAGTTTAGTTTATTTAAAAAAACTGAAAAAAGAAAAAGAAAAGGAAAAAAAATATCATGCCTTAGTTCAGTATAGGTCTTATTTTTCCCATATGAATGGCCACTTGTCCTCTGATTTGTTTGATGTTTTTAGACCCCATGATTGGCTTGGATTATTGAAGCTTTGATATGTGTTTAAAAAATGTTTGGTGAGCATGATGGGTCGATAATTGACTATGTATAATCCTTGAGATTTGAGTAATATTGAAGTTCTAGACATTGACCTTGTGAGATTGCTTTTGGCCTGTCTAAGACTATGCATATTTATTTCTCTTGCTTGTGAGTGTACTCTTTTTGATTGCTTTCTCTTTGACTTGCATTTAGATATTTTTTTCGATGACGCATTTTATGATTTCTGCACATGACTTAAACATGATTAAAGCACCTTTATTAGTCCTATTTGACTCTTTCCCACCTTTCCTATTATCCGCTGCTTGAAGCCCATGTGAACCCGATTGCCTATTCTTTTGTACCTTTACAAAATTTCTCCATGTCCAATTATAGCCTGATCCCATCCGGGAATTTAGGAATAGTTGGTGAATATCTATATGGAAGATGGTTTAAGTGATGAATGGTATAATTTGAGGTATCTTTATGAGATGTTTGGTTGATTCTTGCTAGTGCTTATTACTTGGGACCTAATGAGGATAAAATTCACTTAAGGAGTCAAGGAAAATCAATTAATATAGCATGAAAAAAATAAAAGAGACAAAACAAAAGAAAATGAAAATAAAAGAAGAGAATAAAGGAAAGAGTTGGGAATATTTGTAAAATTGCATGCTTAGATTGGGATTGTATGACATTGTAAAGATATGGTATGAGTTGATGAGTAGTGGTATATGATTTGGAGATTTCCTTAGTTCCCGAATTATGAGCACCATATAGCCTAAAAATGTCCATACCTTATGTTTTCTACCTTGGCCCCTTTACAACCTGATTAAAAGACCTCATGATTTTTATGATGTGTGGAGTCACCAGCAGTGGAGAGTTAGAACAATGGTGCAAGTCTATTGTAGCTAAACTTTCAAAATTTTGAGTTTGAGCATATACACCAAATCCTTAAACACGTGAGTGGGAGTGAAGCACATGTTCCTAGTGAGGTATGGAATGGATATATTTGCTTGATTTCATTGATTACCAAAATACATGCTATGATGTTATTAATCAATTGTGTTTTCTAGTTTTCCTCTTAAAAGTGATTATCGAAGTGGATTAGGAATTGCTTCTCTGGGGGGTGCTACCTTGATGTTATTTTTCATTGCTTGAGGACAAGCAAAGGTTCAAGTGTGGGGGAATTTGATAACAGACATTTAGCTTGGCATTATAGGACTTATGTAGGGTAATTTAGGTGTAAATAATGTATATTTTCGTATGAATTTGCAAATAATGTTATTGTGGTCGTGGAGTCAGAATCTACGCATATTCGTTATTGGTTACATGTGTTGAAGAGGTTAGATGAGGGAAACATGAATCATGGAAGTGGAATCACGTGAATAGATAGAGGAAACAAACTAAAGGAGTGAGCTGATGCTAGGGTCGCGCCTGTGGTAATGCTGAGAGCAAAATTTGACCAACTCCTGAGCCGCGCCCGCTGCCACCGTCAGCCCTGAAAGCCTAAATTGTCGTATTACTTATCTTTATTTAGGTTATTTTGTAACCCTTTTGGACACTTATTTAAGGGGTTTTTAGGAGTAGTTTTATGAACTTTTACAATTGAAGAAACTCTAGAGGAGAGCTTTTGTGCTATGGCGAACTAAACTCCTCTTTCATTTGATTGATTAGTTTGAAACTTTCGATTTGATATTCCATGAGATCTTCTCTACTCTATTTACTTTTGGGTAAATATTTATTCTCCGCTATAATTGCTTATGATTGAGTTTCATGTGCTATTGGTTTGGCCACCTAATATTGTTTCAATTCAATCTATCGCTAGATCTCTAGGGATGCTAGTTGAAGAACTTAGATCATAGTAGCAACTTGTAATCATCTAGGACTAGTTGACTTGGTTGATTGCATGAGGATAAAAGTACAATTTGTTTATTGCTAGTTGTTTTATTTCAATTGTTCCTATTGAATTTCCTTGGTGTGCATTACTATTGTTGAATTGAATCTGGATATTTTTTAAGTTTTTCATCAATAAGAGTATTTACAATCTCGTTGGTATATTCACTAATTGCAAAGAAGAAATTGAAAGTTATTATCAAGGTATAATTGATTTTCACAATAGGTTGCTCAAGAGTCATAGGTTTAGGGAATTTCAATGATCGGGATCCAAATTGAGAGTGGATACTAATTCATCAAGCGTGTTTCCCAAATATTTTAACAATCATCATCATTGCATTCCTTGCTTACTTTTGTGTTACTCTGCATACTTCCAAAAACCCCTCTTTCTACGTCATTCACATAGCATACAAATTGCATGAGTCTTTGTGGGTTCGACCTGTACTTGCCAAGCTACATTAGTTCGATAGGGTTTGATAACTGAAAAAACTACTTATAAGGAAGTTGGCTCAAAAGGCTCCCAACGACATCTCAACTATCCCAGAAAGGTGTCCCGGTCCCAACTACTTGTAAGTTGTGTAATCATCATTTTGAATATGAAACACATATGTTTATCGAATACGACCTCGTAAAATATCCATCTTTGGAGATACAGTCAATACAAAACATTTCACTCAACATACTAAGCAACACAAGAGATATTAAATTAATCATGAGCAAATTAAGAGATAGACTCAAAACCACAGAGAAAGAAGCACTAGTTTTTAAATGGTGGGCTTTCATTCTACAGAAATCAGATAAACTTTCGAGATGACCGCATCCCATCACATATAGAAACGTAAATTTTCATAAGGAAACTCCGAGATAATTTGAGAAAAGCATCTAAACAGGAGGATGATATAGGAATAGAAAATACAAAAGACAAATGAAGTTGAAAAGAAAAACAAAGCAAAAATAAAACGAAGAAAACCGAGGATACATTAAACTAAACATTGATGGATCTTCTTCAAACATAGAAGGAAGTACCATGGGGTGCATTATCCGTGATTGGGAGGGAAAACCCATTACTTTGGGATACAGACATATAGGCAACCAAACTCTTCTTGTGTTGAAAGTCATCGACTTAAGAGACGGTGTACTTAAAGCTAGAGAACTTTATATTAAAAAAAATTGAGATTGAATGAGACATCCAAATCATCATCAACCAACTAGAAGATAAAGGAAAATGTATATGGAAATTTAACTGACTCTGGGAGATATCAAAATAAACATTCAATACTTTCAAGAATTATCCTTCTCGCATGTCCCTATCAATGGGAACAAAGTGATAGATAAAATTGCATATCTTAGCCGCTCTTTGTGGAGACAGGCACTTACGACTAATCCAACTATGTTAGACCTCATCCAATAGTATGCGATCAGCTAGGTCTTAGCCAGCCAAAAATTTTCCTTTTCCTTATAAAAAAAGTACGATAACAGGGATGTATGGTGCGCGTTAGAATGTCATGAGTTCTAACACCCCTAATAGAAAATCTATACCTTTAACTAATAGCGAGTATTAGCCGCAAGTATAGGTCGATTCCACAGAGAGTGTGTGCGACTTTGGCTAGACGTAGTAAGTAAGCAAGCAGTTCGTAACAAGAGCAATAGTAATAAGAGAAAGGAACAATAATAAGAGCAATGGTTGAAATAGAAGATAATAGTATGATGAGAATATAGTTTTGCTTATATTCGCAACATTGGTAATTCCATAATCATCGGGTTGTTTGGTTATGCTTGACTATCTTAGTGTCGGTGTGTGCAAAGAGTTGTATAGCTTAAGGATTCAATCACTATCAATTCCCTTAAATCTTACATGGGGTTTGAGAAGCAATAAGTCTCTAATCACATAAGCACATAATTCATGTAATTCTTGCATATTCGACTTGTCACCTGGTTGTCAACCTAGCTATCACATCTGCTAAGAATCACATTAAACTACCTGTCATTACTCTTTCATATGCATGAATCCCAACCGATTCATCAAGATATGTTTGCTACTATATCGGATTAAGTCCCGCGACAGCAGATTTGGCTATAATCACTTAGCACATTGTTTACCTATCTTAGTGGCCAATTAAGACGAATAAACAGCATAAACATGTAGAGAACAAGAGTAATAAATAACCAAATATGCATAAACCAAATATAACTATCAAATAGTATTCAAACAACCCTCACATGTCCTTAACCAATGCATAAATATAAGCAAAAATATATAAAAGGTTTAGCCGAGCATGGCTTACCGAAAATGTCGGAAAAGGGAAAAGAGAGAAGTGGTGTGTGAATGGAATGTGTGTGTGATTTTTTTGTGTTGAATGGCTGAGAGAAGAGCTCTATTTATAAGCTTAGGAAATCCTAGGAGCCGGCAATCTTAAGGTAGAGTCGAAGCACAATGGGCCAGATTTGACCGAGAGAAGATCTTCTAAATTTTGACAATCGGCGGGCGCCGATCCCTAGCGGCGGGCGCCGACACAGCGAGTGCTGTTGTGTCCTCAGCGGGGGCGCCGGTCCGTAACCGCAGGTGCCGCCTTTGTGTTCTTCTTCTTTCTTCTTTCTTCTCGTCTTGTCTTGTCCGCTTCTTCTTTTGTTTTCTTCCTTGACTGTTCTTTAGACTTCTATGGTTCCAGAATGTAGCTTTTCTCTTCTCCTTTAGCTTGACAATGAATGTACTTTATGCTAAAACTAAATACAACCTAATTGGCTTAAGAATGACTAAAAATGTCTATACAAATCATGCATTATCAATGTACGACTCTTGGGGTTGGACAAAATGTCAATTCATTAATATGTTGTCTTCACTTCTCACTACTTCTGTTAAAAAGATCCATAATAAATATAATTTTCTTGTAAGTTATAATTATTAATATAAACTTTAATTACAAATTTGTCTCATAGAGCTCACACTAATAGCTCGTTTGGTATAAGATCGTGCAAGGTAAATGAAATGAAAATAAATTTTGTATGGGAAAATATATTGTAAATAATTTTTTTGAATCTAGATGACAGAAGCATGTTATTTTTTGTATGAATAATAAAATAGGAGAAGAAATGATTAAAGGAGTATAGAGTATATGGTTTTCCCTTGTTCAAATGGGTGATTGAAAGGGTGAAAACAAAACAAATTTTGTATGAAAAGTTGGAAAAAAGAGGTAATGATTTTTTTACCAATGTATCTTAAACTATACTCCCTCCTATCTAAAATGTAAATTTTTTTACTATTTAGCACGTATTTTAAGGAGTTCAAAACTATATAAAATATTAATTTTTAAAAAATAAATTTACTATCTATTACTAAGAAGTATTTAGTTTTTAAAAAATAAAAATATTTTATATGATTGTTAGCTCCTTAAAATATACGTTATAAAGTCAACTTCTTATATTTTTTTTTATCGAAGGGAGTAAATGGAATAATTCATTTCATTTTCATTTGTCTTTTTAAAATTTAAACCAAACATGTCCTAGTTTAATAAATGAGAAAATTTGCCCAACAGGCACTTTTTTTGGCTAAATTGGTGAATTGTCCAAGTTTTTGGACAAATTAGCCAAATGTCCATTATTTATACCCTAAATTCTGTCCTGCTCTCTCGATCTCTCTTGCGCTCTTCTGTCCCGACTTCCTCCTCCTGGTCTTTCCTCCCGGCTTCCTCCTCCCAGCAAATCGAGAGCGATCCGACTGAATTAGGTCGACGACATCCAATTGAATTCCAATTCCAGATCGAGAGCGAGCGAGTGATCCGAGAGCAAGGGAGCGAGCGAGCGAGCGAGGTTGACGGCATCCAGTCCTCGTCTGGGGCTTCCCTCGACAGCAGCCATGGATGCGTGCAAAACTTCGGCAAGGGCGACCGGATCAGAAGCTTCGATGTCTCGATCTGAAGCAAGGCGAAAACGGAATTCGAGCGAGTGGTGGCGAGCGAGCGGCAGAGCGAGGGAGGGAGCGAGCGGCGGAGCGAGCGAGGGAGGGAGCGAGCCGCGGAGCGAGGGAGCGAGGCCGGAGCGAAGGAGCCGGGTCTGATTCCAAATCGGGGCCGGGACGACGGGGAAGGAGGTTGAAGAAGAACTTTTGAGAAATTATAAAAATGACCCCATAAATATGGGAATTACAAAAAATATCTATATTTTATTATGTGATTCACATCTACTATATTTTTATTTTTACATTTGCACAAAATTTATATTTGCACAACAAATTGTTATATGTGTACAACGTAAAGTTATTTTCGCACAACAAAAAGTGCTGAGACGAAAAAAAAAAGCGGAAAAAAAAATATATTACATTTTGCACAACAAAATGTTATATTTGCACAACATACGATTATATTTGCACATTGTACTCTTATATTTGCATGACAAAATGTAAAAAAAAAAAAAAAAAACTAGACTTGGGTCATATTTGCACAACTTACGGTTAAATTTGCACAATGTACTCTTATATTTGCACGAAAAAATGTTAAAAAAAATCTAGACTTGGGTCATATGTGCACAACTTACGGTTATATTTGCACAACGTACTCTTATATTTGCACGACAAAATGTTAAAAAATAAAAAACTAGACTTGGGTCATATTTGCACATCGTACTCTTATATTTGCATGACAAAATGTAAAAAAAAGACTTGGGTCATATTTGCTCAACATACGGTTATATTTGCACATCGTACTCTTATATTTGCACGACAAAATGTTAAAAAAATAAAAAAAAAATAACAAAAATAAAAAAACTAGACTTGGGTCATATTTGCACAACTTACGGTTATATTTGCATAACGTACTCTTATATTTGCACGACAAAATGTTAAAAAAAAAAAAGTGGACTTGGGTCATATTTGCACAACTTACGGTTATATTTGCACAACGTTCTCTTATATTTGCACAACGTACTCTTATATTTGCACGACAAAATGAAAAAAAACTAGACTTGGGTTATATTTGCACAACTTACGGTTATATTTGCACAACGTACTCTTATATTTGCACGACAAAATGTTAAAAAAATAAAAATAAACAAACTAGACTTGGGTCATATTTGCACAACTTACGGCTATATTTGCACAACGTACTCTTATATTTGCACGACAAAATGTTAAAAAAAATAAAAATAAATAAAAAATAAAAATATACTAGACTTGGGTCATATTTGCACAAGTTACGGTTGTAATGGCCCGGATATAAATATCCGAGATACGTTTCGAAGGTTGGATACCTTCGTTCGGATGTTGCAATTCAGGTACAGGTCGAGGTTTCAAACCTCTAAAGATCAGTATTCAAAGCTGGGATTTCGAACCCCAAACAATCGAAGTCGCGGAAACTCAATTCAAATGAAGGTAAAGCGGTAACAATGTTTAGATACAAATGCCACGACAGAGCCGGGTCAAAACCAAAACATATATTCTAAAGTCATATAGCCAAATTAACGGAGTTAGGCAGGTTCTTTGCAATCGCCCGGGGGGATTTTCCCACGCCATAGAGACAGGGAGCAATCATACCTAAAAACAAGTTGTGCGAGCGGGATCAGACCGAGACCCCAACGCACTCTGTCCCGCAAGCAAATATACACATACGCTATAATAAAGATGCTTCGATGCAATGCAGAAATTAAATCACACTAGCAAGTTCCTAAATTATAATATGCTGGAAAAAAAACTGTAAAGGCGCCCAAAGAATGCCAAGTGGCATATCCCTCTCCTACCTCTGCACCCCTTTCCGTAGTGCAGAGATTGGCCAGTTCGATGCTATAGCATATCATATCTCATGCTCATGCCCGATGGTGCTGGGCTATCATCATGCTCATATCGACTCGATAGACTCAGGGCACCCGATAGGGCTGGGCTACGCTATGACCCTAGCAAAGACTCTAGGACTATCACAGATAACGGCCGTTCTGTTCTCAGTCACACAAAGTAACCGAATGCTCATTCATTCCTAGCATGATACTACATGGCATGCTTTAATGCTTATGCAACACCTAGTATGTCATATATTCACAAGCAGGTATTCTCTTTCGAATCTGAGTAAGCTCATAAAGGAACTTACCTGAATAAGCCGAACAGCATAGAAACAAGGCAGAAGCAGAATCCAAGCAATGAAACACCAATAGTAAGCAATGTCCAACAAATCACTATCACCTAATAACATACAGACATGCATAAGTCTATCTAATTCACACAAGGCGCCCCTAACTATCATACATAACTACTCATATCTTATTTCAGATTATTCCATCTTATCTCATCACAATTCATATATCATTTCATGTTCATCTCATCTCATTTCCAAAACAATCTCTCAAGGAACTCAAATTGGAGAATCAAACAATACTTTTAAAATCGCTTATCCAAATCCCGACATTAAACATTTAAGCCTTAAAACCAATTCCTCAAAATCATATTATAGACATCATTCCGGCATTTTATCCCAAAACCTTATCAAAATCAATAAAACATTTCTAGAACAATTTATAAAATATATATAATATAACACACTCCAAATAATATTTAGATATAGCAAAACTACCAAAATCAATCCATTTTAATAGCCCAATTTTATAAGTCAATAATTAAATCACCTTATGAAACATTATTTAGTAACACATCTCAATTAATAGTACTTTTAAAACCATTTATAACATATATAATAATATAAATAATATTCTAACAATAATTTAACAATAATATTTATCTAAAATAAAACACCAAGATAAATCCATTTTTTACAATCCTCTTTTATAAAACAACATCAATAAATCATTCTACCATTTCTAAATCACATGTTAAAACACCACATAATTATTTCCCAATTAATTCTATTTTTTCAAAACAACTTATAACATATATATATATATATCAAATAATACTACTTTTAAATACTTATATAATATATAATAATTTCAGAAATATAATAATAATAACTGATAATAATTTAACAATTATATACTAACTATGTATCATCACACAACCATATAACATAATTCATAACACTAACAACAATAACCCCAACCCAACAGATCAGCCCAACCCTTAAGCCCAATACCCGAGTCCGGATCCGATTGCCCAGACCCGGCCCAAGACCCAACCCCATATCCAAATTCTGATTTTAGCCACTAAACCGGTTCAATTAAACAAAAAGGTGAACCGACCCAGGAAGAAAGAAAAGAAATTAGGGGACCGAACCGGCTCTGTTCATCTTCTTCCCCCCACCTACTGCACTTCGGAATTTCAAAAGAGGAGGAAGAGAGGAAGCTCGCCGAAGTCGACGGCTTGCTCCGACCACCCACCCGACATCCATGGATACAGAAATGAAAAGAAAGGAAGAAGAAGGAGGCGCTCACCGAAGATTCGAAGGTTCGCCGAAAATCGTCATCAGGAACCGATTTGGACTTGTCAGAGGCGGAATCCACATCGGAATGGCCTAGGAAGGACACGCTCGGAGTGAATCAGAACAGGGGAGAAGAAGGGCGTTGGGCTCGGCGGCGGCTTTTCCGGCATCTACTGGTTTCCGACGACGAGTTAGAAGCCTCCTGGGTGCTCCTGCGTGCTCGGGTCGCAGCTGCTGCTCAAGGAAGACGATAGGGAGCTCTTATCTCCAACCGACGAAACAAGGAAGGGTTTCCCCTCGGAGACGACGGAAGGCGACGGAAAGTGGCTCCTCCGGACGAAGATGAAGGTGGTGGTTCGGCTGATGGACAGAGGTGCTGGTGGGACACCAGAGCAAGGCGATGGTGGTGGTGTGGGTGGTTTAGCTCAGCACAAGTAGTTCGTAGAGAGTGGAAACAAAGGGAAATGGGAGGAGAGAACAGCGGGGACTGGGAGGAGAGATGAGGGTTTGTGTGGTGAACTGGGTATAATGAGGATGAGGACAAGGGGAGGGTGAGCTGGTGGGGGTGGCAGGGTGCAGTGGGTGGGTAGAGGACAAGAGGGGACCAATTTCATTGTGAGGCAGGGTGAAGCAGGGAGTCCGCTCCCAAACGGAATCAGGAGAACGAGAGAGAGAGAGAGATAGAGAGAGAGAGAATAAAAAAGAAAAGAAAGTAGGAATAAAAGAGGTCCCTATATATCAATTTGAATTCCCGACAACAAAAAGATGAGAGAGAACACGCCAAAAGTGCCTCTCCCAATTCCACCCCTGTCTCAAACCTTTCCCCCAAAAAAATCTTCAGATGCAAACCCTAGATCTGAAATCGATCACCTCAAAGAAATTACTTTCTGCCTAAACGCCTGTAAACATGCCTCTTGGTGGATTGAAAGTGCCGATCATCCCTTCTGCAAATGCTTTCTGTTCGGAAATCTCTCTCTGTTGGGGGAACTTTACATCTGGGAATTTGCACTTGCGCCAACTGAAATCCTTTTGGTTGGGGTCTGTTTGCCCTCTGAGGTCCTTGCCGGTTGGTGTCGAGTTCTTCTTTCTCAGAGAAGATCAAATCAAGGGGGTCAACGCTGTATTTGGCTTGCCCGTCCCCCTCCTTGGCCGTCGTTAAAGACAGCGCTGCTCCTCGTTGTACTTCTGTTTGAATACGCCCTTGAAGGGGCTCTGCACTGGTCGGCTCTGCCTCTTAGCCGGAGACATGTCTCGTCTGGTCGGCGCAGTATGGGTACGTCTCTAAACCTCTCTGCACAACCCTTTCCTATCCACATCTATAAGAACACCAGGGGGTGTTGGGCGTCAGCACCCATCCACAACATTCTCCCCTTTCTCAGTTTCTGTTGCTTCTATTGTACTCTTTCTAATCTCTCATTTTCTGTCTTCAACATGGCTTCCTCCTCTAAGGAGAAAGGGAAAAAACCACTGGGGGATGAATCTCTCATTCCCCATCCAAAACCATCCCGAAAGGGCAAAACCCAGGTGCACATTGAGGAAGCTTCTGCTATGGAGGACACAACCAAGGCGAGCACCGATGATGGAGAGCAAAGGAGAAAGGAAAAGAAGAATAGGGCTCCCAAGGTCAAATTGGACAAGCTGAAGGCCATCCAGGGGTGTATCCAGGCCAACATCTCCTCACTGCATACTTCCTCTCTGTATGCAACTATCGTGGGGGAACCGGTAGAGGCCAAAGAAGTGCGAAAAAGGATAAGGCTTGAGTGGAAATTTCTGTCGGGTGGGTTTCAACTTGCCCCAGTCGCTAACAAATGGTTCGAGCTACGTTTTGATCTCCCGGAGGACAAGGATCATGTCTGGGATAGGCGACCATTCCACGTGGCTGGACAGCTCCTCATCCTGCGCCCTTGGAGCCTTTCCTTTGATCCATGGTCGGAACCTGTGACCAAGATGGATCTTTGGGTAAGGATCCCTGGGCTTCCAACCAAATTTGTAAGTGAGGCTATCCTGAAATCGCTCATTGAGGAGAACAAAATTGGGAAGGTGATCCGGGTAGCGGCTTTCAGTGCTAAGGGCGCTCGACTCCGCTACCCGCGTATCTGCATTTCCACTGATTTGGCCCTCATTCGCGCAAGAAAAGTCACCCTCATGAATGAAAAAGGTGAAATTGAGCACTTTCCAGTGTGGTTTGAAGATTTCCCGGAGGGGTGCGGAAGTTGCGGGCTTCTTGACCATATCTTCGAGGACTGCCCTCTTCGAAAGCTGTGCAATGCATTTGCAGGAGGAATATTGGGTCAGGACCCTGGTTCCGGGACCGGGGCTGATGATGCGCCCATACCCAGTGAGGGTGGTGATTGGGTTCGGGTGGCGACTCGGCGAGTTCCGCCGCCTGGACCTCCCACCTTCGGGCACTCAAAAGCTGAAATATGGAGCTGCCTTGGGAAAAACGTGAGTACCTCTTCTGAATCATCATCCTCCCTCTCTTCTGCTATTTCTGATGAGGTGAATTCAATCAATGATGAGCCTTCTGAGATTGAGATTGAAGGGGAGTCATTGGCCCCGGTTGTTGTGACTTCTGCCACGACTGTGGTGCCCCTGGCTCCCTCTGATGCCATGGTTGAAGCCCCTATCCCTGCGGCTGATGAGAATCCCCCAGATGATGTAAACTCCCCCCCCCCCCCACTGAGTTTGTCTTCCTTGACCCTGAGATGTATACCACCGACGATGATGCAATTATGGAGTATGAGGAGGAGGCCGGGTTCGAGGAAGGCTTCGGAGGAATTCCTGCAGACATGACCCAAGCTGAGTTTGATGTTATGCTGGCCAACATTCCGGCTTCTGAGGAATTCGAGCTCCCAGCTCTAAGCAACCCAACCCGGAAGATCACTGCTCCCCTCCCCCTTGCTGCTGTTCCTCCTGCGACTGCCTCGGCGGTCCGGGAGTCGGAGCTGCAGCTGCTTGAGGGATCCTCCAAGACTGAGTCGGGCAAACGCAAGCTCGGGGACGACGAAGGTGACTCGGCCTGTTCCAAACTGATGGGTGGAGTCTCTAAGCGAGGGAAGAATGGTAAGTGACCAAGCCCCTTTTCCTCTTACTTGTGCTTCTGGTAGTTGGACCACAAGTGTTAAGAGGTTGATGATGAAACTACCTTACTTGCAATCAGCTGGGCAAACTACTCCTCTTCAAACTGCCCCTTTTGTTGTTAACCTCGTTAGAGGTAGTTCAATCATGAACTTGCTTATCAGACTATTAGGATTCGTAAGAAAACTTGTGTTTGTGTGGATGACAATGACCCATTTTGCTGTAATCTCAAGCTTTGTCTGTAGCACTATCTACTTTGTAAGATCTACCTTGTTAGTGTCACCTATGTCCAGGTTGCCAATTGCCTTGGTCACCTGGGTAGTAAGTCCACATAACTTAAATATTAACTATGCAAATGTTCTGTATTGTTATTGGAAATGTGAACTGCCGACCCAGTACTCCTACCTAATCTCATATTTATGCAATTCTAATATGAACCCCATTTTAAGCAACCAACACAATAGATGGATCATACTCTCCCTAGAAAAACAGTTCACTAACCCTTTACAACCAACACAAATACAAGGCTCATTCATGAAACATTTAAAGATAGCCCAACAGAAGAGTGGATTGATGACTAGAATAAACTCTAAAAATTTAAATTCACAGAGCTTAACTTACACTAGTTTTCGCCATAAATCGACACCAAAAAAACTTCCTCATAGATTATCCAATATTGATCCACGGGATACGTTTAAATTATACCAAATTAGTAAGATAACTAGTGAACAAACAAGAGATAACAAAATAACACTCAAATACCATAAATGGTTCCATCAAGACAATTCAAATACGAAACCAATCACTAAAAACCATTTAAAATGGGAGGCCACAAGCATTGGCAGCCTTAGCCAAGATAAAGTGACACTATTTCTTGCTCCTCCAATAACAAAAATTGGTAAGAAAGAACAACTTTGGTATATATACACCTATCTCAATGAGACTATCAGATTAACACCTAACGAAATCTCCATAAACATAAAAAAATGGCATAAGAAAGTCATGCCAAAACCCAACCTACAGAAAACTCAAGACATATCTAATGGGGTAACATTGCGGCATAGGAAGATTAATCTTACTTCCGACTATGCCAGTAATAGGAGGTCATGATAATACGATACTGGAACTGTAGGGGAATTGGGAAGAAAACCTTCTGGACTAATATAAGTGGATGGCGAACCTTAGACCATATACAAATGCTTATATTGGCTGAAACAAAGACTGAAACAGAACCTCAAGAAGCAACATGGAAGACCGCTGGATTCACAAACATTTGTTGGTCCCCCGCTACTGGCCGAGCAGGGGGCATTGCTCTACTCTGGAATGAAAACTCATTTATTGATGAAACCATTGCAGTGGCCATTCACCTCCCCAGAATCATTGGAGTAAAATACAACAATTTAAAGGAGAACTTTGAATGTTTTTTGTTCTTTGTATATGCCCCCCCTAACCAAGTAGAAAAGGATGAATTTTGGAGAACTCTTCATAGTCTGATTATACAAAGTAACATCCCTTGCCTAATCATGGGAGACCTTAATGAAATTAACCATCCATCGGACAAACAAGGAGGTGCAGAGGCGCTACCGACCAGATTTCAAAGACTACTAGAATTCAAAGATGCATGCTCCCTGATGGATATACCAACTTTCGGGAATACATTTACATGGAGGAAAAAACCTTCTGGCACAGATAACATAATGGAAAAACTTGACAGGGTAATAGCCCATCATGACATTATCGATATGTTTCCTGATTTGGCAACTAAAAATGGAGCATTCTCAAACTCGGACCATTGTCCGATATCAATTAACTTGTCCAAAACCACCTCCTTCAAGCCCCCCCCCCCGTTTAAATTTGAGAACATATGGCTACAAAGAAATGACTTTAGAAATATTGTTAGACAGGCGTGGAGAGCGTCTTGCGCAAGCTCTGCTTTGTTCCAAGTCACCCACAAAACCAAAATCCTCAAACAAAAAGCAAAAATTTGGAATAAAAAGACTTTTGGGAACATTTTCCGTCAACTCCAGGAAACTGACGACGCACTACTGCAACTACAAGCTACCCCACAAACTAATCATAATACAGATTTATGCACTAAAGAACAGAAACTCCTATTAAAAAGAGAAAAGATTCTCCTCTTCCACAAAACCTACTGGAACCAACGGGCGAAATCTAAACACTTAAAACTAGCAGATACTAACTCCGCCTATTTCCACAGGGTTGCCACTGGAAGAAGAAACCGGAAAATAATCAGATCTATTACATCGGCAGAAGGAACATTTATCACAGGGAATGAAAATATCAAAAACGAAATTCAAAGAGACTTCGAAAAAAGATTTACCAAAGAACAAACGTTCACGAACCGTCAACTACAAGAGTACCTATCTGAAATAACTCCGGTAATAACGACCGAAGAAAACAACGTTCTTATTCAACAGCCAACTAATAGTGAAATTAAAAAAGCAGTTTTTTCAATGGGCAATAATAAATCTCCAGGACCAGACGGTATGACGGCAGAATTCTATAAAAAATATTGGAACATTGTTGGCACCGACATCATCAAAGCTACGAAAGCCTTCTTCCACTCTGGCAACCTATTAAAACAAATTAACCACACCTTCATCTCCCTAATACCAAAAACTGACAACCCTTCTATGACAACACACTACCGACCGATTAGCTTATGTTCGACAATGTATAAGATCATATCAAAAATACTAACAGAACGAATAAAAGTAGTGATGGGTAAAATTATCCACCCCCTACAAGGTGCTTTTGTTTCTGTCAGAGCCATTCAAGACAATATCCTCATAGCACATGAGATCTTCCACTCTTTTCGCTCTAGGAAAGGTGCCAAGGGCTGGACTGCAATAAAACTCGATATGGAAAAAGCATATGACAGAGTAGATTGGCAATTTACGAAAGCAATTCTGGAGAAATTTGGTTTCCACCAAAAGGTAGTAGACATTATAATGGAATGTGTAACAACAGTCTCCTTCTCTGTATTAGTAAACAACGGCCCTACAGAACCTTTCAAACCATCACGAGGACTAAGACAAGGGGACCCCCTTTCCCCGTTCCTATTCCTACTAGGAGCAGAAGTTCTCGCCCGCAAACTATCTGCGGAAACTGAGACTAACAACAATAGCATTGGATTCAAATTTGGCAACAGAGGCCCCTGCATCCCATTTCTGGCATTTGCGGACGATATAATCATATTCTCCAAAGGTAGCAATTCAGCTTGTTTAACAGTTAAACAAATCATCGAAGACTACTGCCAATTCTCAGGACAGAAAGTGAACTACCACAAATCTTCCTTCCAAACCTCACCGGGAATTCCCAGAACTAGAGCACGAGACCTAGAAGGTATCCTCAACATCCCCTTAGAACGAACCCTTGAGAAATATTTGGGATGTCCCATAATCAATGGAAGAGTTACGAAGGAAACATTTGGCGATATAATATGCAAATCAAAAGACCAGTTAAGCAAATGGCGGGCTTCTGCCCTGTCACAACAAGGGAGAGCGACGCTAATAACATCTAACCTAACATCAAAGCCTCTATACTCAATGCAGAGTTTCATGCTCCCAGTATCAATACATAACCAACTAGACCAAATAAACAGAAAATTCTTGTGGAACAAAGATGCACAGCATAGTCCACTCATAAGTTGGGATAAAATATGTAAATCAAAAGCGAAGGGAGGATTGGGAATAAGAAAAACAAAACACATGAATGACGCGCTTCAATTAAAGCTCCTATGGAAAATACTGGCAGAACCAGAAAATCACTGGGTCAAAATCATTCAACACAAATACTTAAAAGAGAACCACATTCTCAACTACTCTGCAAAAGGCTCAGCATCGTGGCAATGGTCGAAACTAAGAACTCTTATCCCCAAATTCAAGACGGGGCTCATCTGGCTTGTAGGGGATGGAAAATCAATTAAATTCTGGACAGATAACTGGGTCACAGCTTCACCCCTTCTGGACAGAATTGATTCTCCACACAATATAAACCCGCTTGACACTGTAAGTGACTACATTATAGGAGGACAATGGTGGAAGGAGAAACTTATACCGATTCTCCCTGAAACCATAATAGAAGAAATAATGACAATCCCATTACCGACAACCCCCTTCAGGGATAGATTATATTGGTGGCCTGCTAAAAAAGGCTGGTTTACAACATCAAGTGCGTATGAACTAATCACAGACTCATCACAACGACCAACGACTGAATACTCGTGGATTTGGAAGCTGGATGCGCCACCAAAAATCAAAAAATTTATATGGAAAGTAAAACAAAAAGGGCTTCCAACTGCTACCCGCTTATCCCAAAGAGGTGTAGCAGTACCAAACACTTGTATTCTCTGTAACCAATCCCAGGAAGATGATATTCACCTATTCATAGAATGCCCCGTCATTAATTCCCAACACCAATTCTCAGAAGAAATATCTCAAAGAGTTCATACGATTCTGTCCGAGAACAGAGATATGGACCAAATCCTTGACATTCTAAGCACCATTAACCCGATAGAAAGGAGACGACACATAGCATTTAGATGGTGGACGATATGGTTCGTTAGAAATCAAATCCTTTTCAGAAATGGAAAAATCCCCTCAGCAGAGGGGCTACAAAAAATAACTATGGACAACATAGAAAACTGGGAAACAGCGAACAGATGGAGCGCCGCAAATATAGAAGAATCGACAACACAGACTGTGAAAAAGGGACCCACCAAAAGCACTACAATGCCTTCCCGATGGAGGAAGCCACCCGAAGGTAAATATAAACTAAATTTTGATGGATCATTCAAATCGGGTTCGAGTAGCTCTTGCGGCTTCATCATCAGAAATTGGAAAGGCGACCCCATCAGTATTGGAGGTAATGCGACTGGGGGAAAATCCGCTCTCATGGCGGAAGCGCTTGCCCTGCGCCTCGGGGTTAAAAAAGCTTTAGAATTACAAATAACTGACCTAATAATAGAAGGAGATTCAAAGATAGTCACGGATTGTGTTCGAACACAAATAGGGTGTCCCTGGGAAATAGAAATGATTTTATCAGATACACAAGCCTTACTCCTGCAAATTAAGAATGTACAAATAGCCCACATTCCCCGTAGTGGTAACCAGGTAGCAAACAAGGTTGCACACCTTTGCTACGATACCAACGGGCAAGATCTTTATCTTAACACAGGCCTTTTACGCCTCATCCGCCAGGATGCTTTTGGTTAGGGTCTTCCCATCCGAATTTTTACCTAATCAAAAAAAAAAAAAAAAATTGAATTCCCGACGTTCGAACCCAATTCCGCTCACTAAAACAAAATCCGACACTCGAAAATTTAAATCGAATTATTAAATCATTGTTGGAATCAAATTAATTTATCAAGACTCGCAACTCGAAAACGGAATTAAATTCCGTTAAAATCAAAATTCTAAAACAATGCCAGAAGGGTTTCAAAATCGAAATTTGGCGCTCGAGGACGGTTTCCTTCAAACCTTATGAACCGGATAAAATAATGTATATAAAATAGATTCAGTCTTTACAACGGTTATATTTGCACAACGTACTCTTATATTTGCACGACAAAATATTTAAAAAAAAATTAAAAAAAAATAGACTTGGGTCATATTTGCACAACTTACGGTTATATTTGCACAACGTACTCTTATATTTGCACGACAAAATGTTAAAAAAATATATAAAAAAAACTAGACTTGGGTCATATTTGCTCAACATAGGGTTATATTTGCACATGCACAACATACTCTTATTTTTGCACGACAAAATGTTAAAAAAAAAAAAAAAAAAAAAAACTAGACTTGGGTCATATTTGCTCAACATACGGTTATTTTTGCACATGCACAACATACTCTAATTTTTGCACGACAAAATGTAAAAAAAAAAAGAGTGAGGCTATAGGCAAGATGATATAATTGCTATTGGCAAGATGGACACTCCACCAATTTGTCCCAAAGTGTGGATATTTCACCAATTGAGACAACTTTTTTGGACATTTTGCAAACTCCCCCTTAATAAATTGTGGAGTATACACCCGTAAAGGAAACGAATTTTTTTTTTGAAATATTCATTAAAAATAAAAATTTACTGATAAATTCACACACTGAAACTATTTACACAAATATTCAAAATTTGCAAATACGTTAGAAAAACGCGGTCTGAAACCGCGTTTTATGTGTTAATTGGATATTTATTCTCGGAGTCGGGGTAGAAAATAAATTTCTTATAAAAACGCGGTTTTAAACCGCGTTTCTTTCACAATATAATTTCTTAATTTAAAAAAAATAATAAAAAAAAAGGAAAGAAGAAGAAGAAGTTGAAGCCAAGAAGAAGAAGTTGAAGCAACAGCAGGCTGGAGCGGCAGGCCATAGCCGGAGCAGCAGCAGCAGCCATGGCCGGAGCAGAAGAAGAAGAAGTTGAACCGTGTTTCCTTTCCTTTTTTTTAAGTAATACGCGTCCTCAGGCCGCGTTTTACATATCTATATTTTTTTTAAATTAAGAAATGAAATTGTGAAAGAAACGCGGTTTTAAATCGCGTGTTTGAAAAAAAAGCGGTTTAAAACCGCGTTTTTATAAGAAATTTAATTTATCCCCCAGTTCCGAGAATCAATACCCAATTAACACATGAAACGCGATTTCAGACCGCATTTTTCTGACGTATCTGCAAATTTTGAATATTTGTGTAAATAGTTTCAATGTTTGAATTTATCCGTAAATTTTTATTTTTTAATGAATATTTCAAAAAACAATTCAAAGGAAACTACGGGTGGTCGGTCAAGAAGATTTTGACCCAACCAGCATCTTTAGTAATTCGGAAATTTCACGAGGCACCCCCGAGGTGTCGCTTAATTCACGTGGTGACCAATTGTTTTGCACCTTTCACGTGGTGCCCCTAAGGTTACATATCCTTTCACCCCGTGCCCTTGTTCCTGTTTTTTAACACTTCCGTTAGTTGAAAATTAAAAAAAAATCAATTGAATTACGAAGTAAAAAAAGGGGAAAGAAGTAGACAGTCCATCACCACAAACCAACAGAAGAACGATCCATCTTCTCATCCATGGTGTACCAAATGAAACCCCACCCACACCAAAAGAACACTTCACAAAAGCTGTTCAAAATTGCTATACATATAAGAACTAAATAAAAAGTCTTTGGCTATATGGCTTTTAGTCAAACCTTGGCCAACGACTCCATCTCCCATTGAGCTAGTCTTTTATCGAAACGTTTGGCAGCACCACGGCTCCGTCCCCGCATCCATTTTCATCGACCCTAACCTTTGTCTGGTTCATTTCGAACCCTAACCCTGGCCCTAATTCCCTGCTTGCTCACCCTTCATCCTCCCAAATTGAACCTTAACCCCGCATCTCATCGTCATCCTCGTTGAACAAAGAGCATTAATTGCTCCATTTACTTTCCTCCATTGTTCATCCTTCGAACTGGAAGAAGAAATTGACAGCTTCAATTGAAGAATTCGACGCCGCATTAGGGAAATTGAGAGGTATGGGGTTGCGATTCCCTGTACCTGCATACCAAATTTTTGCACAAAACATCATACCTAAACCCTAATTTTCGTAAAATCTGAAAATCGAATTGAGATTCGCCTTTTCAAAGAATCAAAGTTGACGAGTCCATGGTCAGCACTGCCTCCCCCGAGTCCCCACCAGAACCGATGCCGGCGACCAGTAGCTCCGCCACAGTAGCCCCACTTCTACTGTGCGTCTTCCTCCCTGTCTGACCTTCTTCGGCCACCAACAGCCCGCCTCCCTAGTTTTTTTTTAATTTGAACTCCACCTGGTTTGTGGTGATGGACTGGTGGTTTGATTTTCTGTTCAACCTTCTGTGCATCTTCAGTTCTTCTTCTTTCCCCTTCTTTTACTCTGTAATTCAATTGATTTTTTTTTAATTTTCAACTAACGGAAGTGTTAAAAAAATAGGGATAAGGGCACGGGGTGAAAGGATATATAACCTCAAGGGCACCACGTGAAAGGTGTAAAAAAATTAGTCACTACGGTACCTCGTGAAATTTCCGCTATTAATTTATCCTCACAACTTATTCTTGTTTCTTACTAATTAATGACAATGGCGTTCTTGGCATCGGCTTGACACCAACTCTGTCTAGAGCCGGCAACTAGGTGATTCAGTTTGGGTTTGAGTTGGATTTGTTCGGATCGAAACACTGATAGATTAGATTATTTCGTGTTAAATATGTGCTCGAATTTTAGTCAAGTTGAGTTAAATCAAGATGAATTTTGTTTTATTCGAGTGTCATGTTAAATCATGTTGGATTTGTTTAGATTTTGGGTCCAAGCGGGTCGGATATATTATGGTTAGGAAGGCCAAATCGATCAAGTTTGTTCGGGTTTTTAGCCAAATCATGTAAAGTTTGTTCAAGTGATCATGGGTCGGATTTGCATGGGTTCAAATATGTTGGTAGTTCATAATAACAATGTAATGAAATTAGACATCATGAAATGAATTTGACTGCATAGGAAGCATTTCAACCCCTAAAAAGGTAGATTAAACAAGTGGAAATATACAACACATCGAATAACTCTAGGCTATGTTTCACAGTTCATAGCTTTTTGTTTTGTTTTTTTTATAAGGAAAGGTTTCGATTGGCACAAGTATGATTCCTTTGCCAAACCGAGAATATCTTGATGGATGAGATTAAGGAGGGGTGGATGACTATAGATAAGAACTTCGTTAGCATGGTGGTCAATGTGTGCAACCCTATCAGCCACCAAATTGTCTTCACAGAAACCATGATTGATGAAAATCATTTGAGAAAAGATTGCATGTGAAATAAGGAGTTAGAGATGATCATCTCAATATTTCATGGGCATTTCCAGTATCTTTTTAGGGACGGCAAGATTGTCTCTCTCAATTTCAATCTGGGTAAGTTCTAATTCTTTTGCAACAAAAATGCCTTTTAGGAGAATTAGCACTTATTTTTCAGAGTTGGTTAATTACCACACTTTTCATGTACTACTAGTTCTAGTACTCGCACCTTGTGCGGATCTTTTTCATATGTTTGTATTTATGACATGATTGTTTAAGACATAAGATATTATTTTGAGATTCTATGAACCAACTTATCTAAATGTTAGATCAATCAAATCAAAATCAATTGAAACTCTATTTAAATGAAACTAGTTAAATAGATGTCTAACTTAAACCAAATCAATCCTCATTCAAAATGATATATTATTTCATAGACAATCATTTCATAAATATGGACATATTATATGGAAAAAAATGCACACAATTAAAATGAAGCAAACATTTAGATGAAAAAAAACATATGATTGATTTATAATCAATACAACATCTATTTGGAAAAACACACACAGAATCGTATAAAATTTGAAATATCATTAAAAATGCATCAAACACATATCTTTGGAACAAAATCAATGCTAATGGAGATTTAATGGATAATGACCACTTCAGCCAGAGGAGGAGGGCAATTTTAAAAGATTATTAGAGCATCTCTAACAACTTCCTTGTTTCGGGAATTTTTTATTTTTTTGAGAATTTGAATTCTTTTTTTTTAGTCTCACAAATTTCTTACCTCATTTTTCAAAATAGAAAAATGAAAGAAAAAATAGATAAGTTTCTCCAAAACAAAAATGTTTCTCAAAATCTTCGAAATGAAAATGTTGTTTGAATTAAAGTAAAAATAAATTGGAGAATATGTGTTTTGTTTTCACATTTAAGAGAAATTTTAGAGAAGCTGTTGGAGATACTTTTTGTCTTGTAAAACAAATTTATGGTCTTATACACCTAGTATCTTAATATATAAACAACCGTCAAGAAATAAATAATAGTTGCTCTTAAAAAATATTAAAATAATAATTAGCTTGATTTTGTTGATATTCTGTAAGAGGTAACTGACTTAATTCTTAATGGTGTTAATTAATAAAAATTATCCCGATAACGCTTTACCTATGCTATATAAGATCTAATATTATGAAGATATATAAGAAATATTAGGTTAGGTAGTTTTTTAAGATTTTAATTATAAAAGATTTGACATTTTGAAGATATACAAAACTTTATGTTAGTGAGTCTGTTAATATTTTAGTGGAGTTAGGTGTAGAATAGATACATTTGTTGAATAGAAAATCTTGATAATGATTAGTATTTTTGTGAATTAGTATGTAAAGCCTATTATTTTAAAGGGGAATTGTGCTATAGGCCATAATTAGGGCCTTTATTAGTAAAATGTCCACCCTTCTCCCCAAATTTGCAAAATGTCCACCTTCCTTCCCTTGCCCCCTTTGCCCCTTTGCCCCCCACGCGCGCCCCCCTCCTGTTTCAGCACATTTGATTTCAGCAACTCCTATTTCAGCGTTTTTTTTTTTCGCGTTGCTGAAACCGAAGTTGCTGAAATTGTTGAAAATAGTTTTTTTTTTTTTTCGCGCGTTGCTGAAACCTAAGTTGCTGAAATCGGAGTTGCTGAAACCAGGGTTGCTGAAACCGGAGTTGCTTAAGTTGTTTTTGCAATTGCTGAAATTAGTTTTTTATTTTTTCGCGTCAGCGCTTCGACATCGAAGTTGCTGAAACTGTATTGCTGAATCCGAAGTTGCTGAAATTGTTGAAATTAGTTTTTTTTTCGCGCGTTGCTGAAACCTAAGTTGCTGAAATCGGAGTTGCTGAAACCGGATTTGCTTTTTTTTTTCTTTTTTTTTTTCACGTCACCACTTCGACGCCGGAGTTGCTGAAACCGAAGTTGCTGAAACCGGAGTTGCTTGTGTGTAAGATTTTCAAAAAAAGCTGAAATGCTAAAAAAATTTTCAAAAAATGCTGAAATGCCGAAATATATGCTTGTGTGTAAGATATAGTACCTCGTAGAATTTTATAAGAATTAACCACAAATTCTCACCAAAGCAACCTCAATCACAATAGCAAACTAACCACAAATTCTATTTTTTTCGATATATAATTGTTAATTAATTATAAAAATTGCTGAAATTGTATTTTTAATATAATGCAATGATGTAGAAAAAATAAAAAAATTTGTTGAAATTAAATATAAAAATTGCTGAAATTATATTTTATATATGTGACACCACTTCGCTTGGATTCATCGATCCATTCATTCATCCATGGATTTCACCGGCCTGTGGTTGCTTTTTTTTCTTTCTATTTTTTCTGCGCGTTGCTAAAACCGAAGTTGCTGAAACTGGAGTTGCTCAATTACAACAACAATTTCAGCAATTTGAGAAAACGACCACACCAATTTCAGCAATTACAACAATAATTTAAGCAATTTAAGAAATTTCAACAACAATTTCAACAAATATACACATGTATATAAAAAGTGACTACCACTAACCCACCCACCTAAGCTAAGTAGCTAACTACACAGCAGCCCAAGCAAAAACACAAGACCATATCCGGGACAATCATTGAGCCTAAAATCATTGTTCATCCAATTCAATTGCTAGAAAAATCATTGAGCCCCTAATTCATCAATTTTCCAATTCATTAAAAACATAACCTTTTACACAGGAAGAATATAGTGTTAATTTACATTCACAATTACACATACGAAAGGGAAAAATCAAAAAACCCAATTCATACACTAATACATATACAGACAAGAAGGGAAATGGAAAAATGAAACCTTAATACATACACCACAAATTCGACACAATAGCACATTACCCATAGACTTACCCTTCCTTTCAATGGACAGAGAGCGAGGAAAATATCAACAAAATCTTCATTTAATACATATCAGCCAGATCTGGAATGCGGCCGCAACAAGCGGCGACCGAGGAGCGCGATAGAGGCCCGCCCGATCTGGAATGAGGCTGCTGTTGAAGATCCAGCCAGATCTGGAACGATTGCAACAAGCGGCGACGGCGTTCGATTATGTGTTCGGAAGAGGGAGGGAGTAAGAGGCAGCAGGGGCTCAAGAGCTACAATCGATTTGTGGTAGAAATATGAATGTGGTTGGGGGGCAGTGTTTGGGGGAGATGGACAAATCCCTAATTTAACAAGGGTGGTGGACACTCCCCTAATAAAGGCCAAAAAATAGGCCGGTTTCACAAATTTTTTCTTATTTTAAATATTTATAAGTAAATTAGAAACAGTAGGGTTAGGATCCGATTATTATAAAGTTATTCTCCATAGAGTTTTCCTTTTCTTATCTCATTTATAATTAATAGTACAACCTCATGAAATACACTAATTTTTAACATTATATTTAATTCATTATGAAAAAAAAAGATTTGATTATAATTAATATACCTGTACTAAAGGAGAAGGTTTCAACTTTCACGTGACGTAGGTGACTTCTCTTATTGACTTTTTGACACGTTTTTTAAAGAGTTCAAAACTATATAAAATAATATTTTTTTTATTAATTTTTTTACATAGTCTTATATATATTACTAATAAGTATATAGTTATGTAAAAAAATTTAATAAAAAAATATTATTTTATATAGTTTTTAACTCCTTAAAAAGCGTGTCAAAAAGTCAATGAACTTAGATTTCCGAACGGAGGGAGTAGTATTGATTGATAATGATACTTTTTCTTGATTCATTGCTAATGAATCAACTGATGGTGCTTTCTCTTGAATCAAGAACAAATCTGTCAAATTTTAGTTTAGCAAACCTGTTTCTTTGCTTTCAACATTTTGTTCTTATTCTTCGTTTTTGTCATATGACTAAACTTTTTTATTTTATCCCAATTCTAAGATGTTTTCTGTTTGAATTTTTTAATAGAGAAAATTTGTGCCGGAGGCACAAATTTTGGCTTAATTTGAGGAGTGTCCAATGTTTTGGACAAATTTGCAAAATGTCCATGTTAATAACCCTAATTTGCTTTGCATCCTCCCTCCTCAGATCGATGGCCTCCTCCCTCTCCTCCTTTTCTCTCTCATGCGTTCAGATCTATCTCTCTCCTCCTCCCTCGTATCTCTGGCGTTGTTCATCTTCGCCGCGCCGTTCCTCGGATCTCCTTCTCCGTCACCCGCGCCGGCCCCCTTCTCCTCGGTGGATCTCGGATCCGCCCGCCGCCCCCTTCCTCTTCCGTCGTAGATCACCGATCTCAGATCTATCGCGCTTCTCCTTGGTGGATCCACCCCGGTCCCCTTCCTCCTCTATTTCCGCCGGAGAACCTGTCCTTCTTCTCCTTTTCCGGTTGATTCATCATCTTCAGCATCCCTCTCCAATCATTTCCCTAATTTGGCAGGTGTCAATGTCATCTGGATTTTGGATTGAGCTCCTTGTACGACGGTGCTGGCTATTGAAATCCAGATTCGGTGATGTCTCGAGCACGGGATCCAGGTACTCTCTCCTCTCCCAATCTCTTTTATGCTCGCGATTCTTGCTACTTACCGTTGCTTCCAGATTAGGTGATGTCCTCTTCCTCCTCCTATTGTTTTTGTTCAGTACAAGCAGAGGAATTTGGACTGTGTTTTTGTTCAGTACAGTCAGATTCGGTGATGTCCTCTTCCCAATCTCTCCTTGCTCAAGCTAATTTCATGTCAGCAATGGAGATTGAAGGCAACGGAGGTGCTTGTTCTGAAGCTTCATCCCGATCAGTTGTCTTCCTTCTCCTCCTCCTGCTCTTTGTATAACTCGATGTGCTGACATACTCCATGGACCGAATTCAGATTTGGTATCTTTGCATGGATCTCCATTACTGCCATCACAAATGGATTTGAATTATCGTATAATTTCAATTGCGCTATTATTGTAGGAAGCGAGACGGCGAGCGGAGATCGAAGGAGTCGGTGTTGGTGGTCCGAATTCCGGAGATCTACCCTGGCCCGAGATGATCATGATTCTTCTATTGCAGCCTTCAGTAAGCCAGGAACTTCCTGGCAGGAAGTGAGAAGTTTGTCTTCTTGCTGTCAACGTTGATTGTAAATGCTCAGTGATGTGGATTCAGCCACTGCTCAGGTAGTATACCTGAAACTTTGGATACACTTTAGCCTTGTGTGTTTTATGGAGTGTGTTAACATATTACTAATAGGTTTCATGGGACTGTGGGAGGCATTGTCAAGAGTTATTATAGGTTCTGTTCTGAAGGAATTGCTTCCTAGTTGCATAAAGTTATGAGATGCTGTATCAGCATCGAGAGATAAGGAAGGAAGAAAGAAGAAGTTTACCTTCGTGTACTTACTTAATCAACGACTTTGCTATTTTATTAACTTGGTTGAGTTTTGGTTGCTTATCTCCAAATATTTGTTGATGATGCAGGGAAGGAGCAATCTTGATTCCTGGTTTCTGTCTTCCGAAAGCTCTACAACCTCTTCTTCCAATTTTTCTGCAAGTAATTTTCTAACCTTTGGCTTCTACTTGTGTTTTTGCTAGTTAATGTTTTGTCAACATACATGAAAGAAGGAAATGTGATACCAATAAGGCAATAACCGGGTAAGTGAAAATTTGTGGTGTTATTTTGTTGTTCTAATTACTACAGTTTTTTTTTTAATGCTGATTTTGAATCTCTGAAGTTCTATTTTGGTAGACATACTTTGTTCAGAAGTTGTTCTTTTCTCCCATATCAGTTTGCTAATGTCTATCAAATATCTGTAGGTGCCGATAATGTGCAAATCTCCCAGAAATATATCACAGGATTGGATGATAGGAGGCTCGCAAAGTATCCCAAAAATTTGCTAAATGGTGCGTGTTTGAATGCTTGCTATCTTTTACTGGATTCAGAAATGCAGTTTCAAGGAAACACACATGCACTTGATTTAATTTAATTTTTTATTTTTCTAAGAGATGACATGAGAATTAAATTTGACAGAAGGGTAATTTTCATTGGAAGGGTGCGTGTGGGAAGGATGCCAGGATGGCTTACTTACAAAAGCTAGGTGGGTTCTTTTCCTGTTTTATGTTCATGGTAATGTGCTAGAAAAATTTAGAAGGATGTTGCATAAGTATGTATTTTACTGCATAAGGATGTATTTTCCTGCTTTATCTTATTTTTGCACTTTTTTTTAATGTTACAGAATAGATTACAAGTATTCGATTTATATCTCTGGTCTAGTAATTATTGAGCTTTAAAAGCCTCTTAGCTCAACGGTAGAGCGATGTGCTTATGCACAAATACGTGGGTTCGAATCCCGCATAGGCTAAATTTACATTTTTTAGTAATTTGCAAAAATTTTTAGTGCTGACATTGTTTTTATTCGTATTTTTTAGTGCTGTCATCATTTTATGCGTATTTTTTTAGTGTTGACATCGTTTTTATGCGTATTTTTTTTATCTTTGCACAACATAAACTTATATTTGCACAACAAAAAGTGCTTACACTAAAAAAACTCTTATTTGCACAACAGATTGTTATATGTGCACAACATAAAGTTATATTTGCACAACTAAAAGTATGGAAACGAAAAAAAAAAAGAAAAAAAAGCGCGGGAAAAAAATATTACATTTGCACAACACAATATTATATTTGCACAACATACACTTATATTTGCACAACATATTTGCACAACATACGGTTATATTTGCACGCCAAAATGTATTGACACGAAAAAAAAAACTAGACTTGAGTTATATTTGTACAACATACGGTTATATTTGCACAACATACGTATATATTTGCACAACATACGGTTATATTTGCACAGGCACAACATACGGTTATATTTGCATGCCAAAATGTATCGATACGAAAAAAAAACTAGACTTGGGTCATATTTGCACAACTTACGGTTATATTTGCACAACATACGGTTATAAGACTCTTTCAGTGTTTTTGATTCTTGTAGGGAAAATGAGGCTAAAGATCACGTGACTAAAGCCAATTGAAGACCTTGATAAAGACGAAATCAATAAACTCCTTGAATATATTCGAGAATGGAATACAAAGCCGAAGCTATGTCATGTTGCCCAGTTGGTGCACAACTTACTGTTAAATTTGCACAACGTACTCTTATATTTGCACGACAAAAAATAAAAATAAAAATAATAAAAAAAAACTAGACTTGGATCATATTTGCACAACTTACTGTTAAATTTGCACAACGTACTCTTATATTTGCACGACAAAATGTTTAAAAAAAATATAAAAAAAACTAGACTTTGAGTCATATTTGCACAACTTACGGTTATCTTTGCACAACGTACTCTTATATTTGCACGACAAAATGTTAAAAAAAAAAAAAACTAGACTTGGGTCGTATTTGCACAACGTACTCTTATATTTGCACGACAAAATGTAAAAAAAAAAGTAGACTTGGGTCATATTTGCACAACTTACGGTTATATTTGCACAACTTTCTATTATATTTGCACAACGTACTCTTATATTTGCACGACAAAAAAAAAACTAGACTTGGGGGTCATATTTGCACAACTTACGGTTATATTTGCACATCGTACTCTTATATTTGCACGACAAAATGTAAAAAAAAAAAAACTAGACTTGGGTCATATTTGCACGACTTACGGTTATATTTGCACAACGTACTCTTATATTTGCATGACAAAATGTTAAAAAAAAACTAGACTTGAGTCATATTTGCTCAACATACGGTTATTTTTGCACATGCACAACATACTCTTATTTTTGCACGACAAAATGTAAAAAAAATAGCCTTGGGTCATATTTGCTCAACATACGGTTATTTTTGTACATGCACAACATACTCTTATTTTTGCACGACAAAATGTTAAAAAAAAAAACTAGACTTGGGTCATATTTGCTCAACATACGGTTATTTTTGCACATGCACAACATACTCTTATTTTTGCACGAAAAAATGTAAAAAAAAAAAAGAAAAAGGAAAAAAGAGTAAGGTTATAGGGAAGATGATAAAATTGCTATTGGCAAGATGGACACTCCACCAATTTGTCCAAAAATGTGGACAATTCACCAATTAGGACAACTTTTTTGGACATTTCACAAACTCCCCCTATTGTATTTTGATAGTATACTTCTCAAACTTTGGGTTATGCTGGTTCTAAATATATTCATAATTTGGTACACTAAAAAAAGAGATTGATCGTGTCTTCCCATGAAAGTTTGTAGAAGGTACATTCAAGAGGCACTAAAATTTTTTTTGTGCTAGCCTTATTTTCGTTGAAAATCTTTTTACATCCAAGTTTTCAAAAATAAAATTAATTTTGGAATAATTATCAATTTACCAGACTTATTCAAAATTTCAAATGGTATTTCATAGTTATTACTACCTCCGTTGCAAAATATAAGTCCCTTTACTATTTGACACGTTTTTTAATGAGTTAAAAACTCTATGAAATATTTATTTTTATTTATTTTTTTTACATAGTCTTATACATATTGTTAATATGTATAATACTATGTAAAAAAATTTAATAAAAAAATTAATATTTCATAGAGTTTTTAGTTCATTAAAAAACGTGTCAAATAGTAAAAGACCTTATATTTTGCAACGGATGGAGTAGTGTTTAGTCATTTTCACTCATTGCGCAATAAATATTTTCATAGGAATTTATATATGTTCCTTGACAAATATGAGTTAATATTTGGTTTAGCATGAGGTGGGTATTATTCGAGGGATTGACATCCTCTGTCCCCTTCTCCCCCTCTCTTGTCCCCTCTCACAAACCCTATTTAAAAATAAATTAAAATTAAAATTAGAAAAGAAAAGAAAAAAAGAAAATAAAGTGTTTTGTGATTAGGGACAGGGAAGGAAACAAGAACGGGGACATGGGATTTAGATCCATTATTCGAGTCGGCTTGGAAATTGAGTCAGCTAGGTCAAGTTTGAGCCAATTTGATTTGTGTTCGGGTCGGTTTAATTGGGCAAAATTGAGTTGGGATTGGTAGATTCTTTGGTTTCAAGTTTCGATAGATTTTCAAATGCGAGCCAGGTCTAGATTTTCAAATGCGAGCAAGATCATCTATTGGATCGGTGACTTACAAGCTCTATCATTGTCGTCGACACTTGAGCAACTGCATTGGGGAGCCTCTGTATCCTTGTTTTAACAACAGAATCAAGATTTGGTACGACAACAAGTATAATCGAACTAGTTCTTGGATCAAGATTTGGCCAAAAGAATGTGCTACTTGCAAAGGATGGAATACCTATGAGACCTGTCAAACGGGTCATTCGGGTCGGGTTCGGGTCGGGTCCAGGGTAAAACGGGTTTCGGGTATATCCGGGTTTGACCGGATTTCGGGTCATTTCGGGTCGATTTCAGGTTTGTCAATTTTTTCTTTTTTAAATTAAAAAAAAATAATTTGATAATTTTGCGATAATTTTAAAATTCTAAAATTAAAGACGTGGTTTACAAGTTCTAGTGCTATATCTGATCCAAAATATTTGATTTTTATTATTTCTCCTAATTTTTAATAAAATGTAATAATATATAAAATATCAAATTTTTAAATATTTTTTTAAATAATTTCATGCAATTAGTAATAAGCATAGGTTTGTTTTAATATTTTAATATTTTTTAGAATTTTTTTTTTTCAAAAAAAATGTGTTGAAAAACAAAAAATCAAATACTATCGATCGGACGGAATATTACACAATACAAATAAATATAAAAGTTGATTTGAAAATGAAAGATCAAGTGATTATAATTATAAAATGTAATAAATTGGAATCTCCATAAAAAAAATTTTAATCATATATAATTATAAATCAACCGGGTCAATCGGGTCAAAATTACCGGGTCAATCGGGTCACCGGGTCGAAACCCAGATTACCCGAAAAATTTTCGGGCTTTCGGGTTCGGATCAAAAAATTTCCGGGCGTTCGGGTCGGGTCGATCGGGTCGGGTTGTGTTATGACAGGTCTACCTATGACCAATCATTTTAACAAGTTGGCTGAGCCTGACAACAAGGGTATTTGTAGCTGGTAAAACGATACTCCGCGTTAAATAGAGTGTCGGTAGACATCACGCCAAGGAACCATCGGAAAACAGGCCTCAACGACTCTTGGTACATCCACATTTTAGACAATTCAGAAATGTCACACTTGTACATTGGGAGAGGGAGGGGGGTAAGGTAAAGCTATGACACAGTTTATTCCAAATCCAGAGTTTTATTTTAATTAAGACCACCGGCCTAGATTCTAACTGCTAAATAAGGGAGGCTGAACCACCCCACGGCCACAGGGGATTAACATTCACTCTACAGACCATATAACCTTGGCTCATGACAACCTGTGTTTTAAAATTTAGCTCGCAAACTAGCTGAAACTAAGGGGGCAAACGAAGAGAAACCTTTGATACTATCAACAAGCTCTAGCTCTTGCCATGAGGATTGGCTGCTTACTTTATTTCATCCACTAGAACACAGCGACAAAACATTTGTGCTTGAACCCGAATCTTCTCCATCAAGGCCTCGTCAAAGCGCCAAGCACTGGAAATCAGACCGTCCCTGCAGAAGCAAATCAAAGTTACAACACCCAACTTAGGCATCAATAAGGTATTGATTATGTCAACCAGCCAGAGAAACAGACCCGCAAAAAGTTTAAGGCCAAAGAAAGCTCTAGTTTCTGAAAATGCTCAGGACTTGTGTAGCCTTTCGCGCCCCTTTCCCTTTAGTATTGTCTGAGGCCTCTTCGCATTGGGAACAAGTCTACTAGATGCAACAGCTTTTCCACGCCTTAGATCCTCCGGTTCGATCATAAAATTCCTGACCTCTTTCCAATCTAAAATCTCAGCCGGATTTCTGTTTACCACGCAAAACTCTCCCTTGCTGAGGGGCACAGCAGCCCTCTCCTCACAATGAGGAGGCACCAAGTCAATTACAGGCTTTCTTATAGGCTGCACAATACTAATGCCCGACACTGGCAATCCATGACCTGCTACATCACTTTTACCAGCAGCCATAGACTTTCTTTTCTTATCAGTTCTGTAAATTTGGGTAGAAGGCTTGTCAGGGCAGAGCTCCCCGACCAACGGATTATAAGAAGAGCCGCACATGTTCCTTTGATGATGAGTTGTGAAGGTAATTGGATTCTTAAGCCCACCGCTCTTACCAACAGTCTGTTCATTCTGGAACGCAGATGCAGCAAACATGTGTGCAGTAGGAAGAGCAGACGAACACTGACAGGGTTTGTCGATGAAAGAAGTTCTCCCTTCACTGTCATATAGTGGATGTCTAGAACTAGAACCTGTAGACTTGTAGGGCTCAAAATGTGGTCCAGGTGCATATTGCTTGTACTGGTTATCCAAATGGTCAAACGGAAGCTTCTTGAGGAACTCTGTAGTTCCATTGACAGGTGGAGTGCTTGATCTGCTACCCGCCACCTGAACAAGGTTAAGCAACTGCATTGCAGGGATCGTCTCATTTGAAGAAAGATCTACAGTACGCATCACCTTGGGAGGGTGAAAATCAGTTGCCTTTTGCCTTCCACCAGCTGTATAGTCTGAAATTCTCGAGTTCCAAGGTTGGGGTGAACTCGAAGTTGGGTTTCCGATGGTTGCCCTTTCAAAGTTGAAAGAAATAGTTCCCTGATTAACTTTACCCTTATGAAGCATATCGGACCCCTGTGAATACAGCCCTCCTAAAGGCACCCGGTTTGACATCATGGGAGGCCAAATTTGAGTGTTAAGTGGCGGTGCCGGTGACAGCCCACCCTGGTATCTACTATAAGATGGCATATGCTGCAGAATGCCACGTGATGGAGGCCTGAATGGTACAGTGTTTCCATTCCAACTCTTTGCAGTGGACCCCATGGAAGAAGAATACTGTGCTCCCCCAGGAACGTGCCCTTGTGTCTGGGTATAGCCAGTAAACCGTGCACAAAAATGATCATCCTTGGGATAGCCAACGAGTACACTTTTCCTTCTTGTTTCAAAGTTGTCTGGTAAGATTTGTTTCCCATGGCCCATCATTTCAAACTGCTTCCCAAATCCATTATTAGCATAGCTAGCTTGAGGTTTGAGCATGCTGGGGAACGACTTCTGAGCAGCACTGTCGAGGAGGCTAAGCTTTTCTCTGGTGGCATCACAGCGCCTTTCATGCTGATGCTTAGCCAATAGCTCAACAATGTCCATGGGTATGTCATCTGCAGATCCCTGTTCAGGTGGTTTATCATCGACTGGAATGGAGTTAATATCAATATCTTTCACACGTCCTTTAGGTTCAGCCATATTGCCCTTCTGCTGTGCACATGAAGACCCCTGGTTGTATGGGAAAGTGAACATTACTTTCAAAGGTAAAAATGAGTAGAAGGAAATCATTGAGGATGACCGACTTCATTGTACTGAGCACATGAATGGGCTATTGACATAATTCTCAGCAATATACTATGGATCCTCAAATAATATCTACCTATACTGAAGATAAGAACCTAAGAAAAAGTTCTATCAAATGAAAGAAGAAAAAGGTTGAGACTCTGATAGCACAAAGGGATCAGCAACATTTACAACTGATCTTTCTATAGAAAAAAATCCAAATGTTTGCAATTTTAATACTGCCAGAAAGTGATTCTCTATCTTTCTCTGAACTTATTAATTAAAACATGAAAAGACAATGCAATGTATGAACAACAGGATTAACAAGATGAAAAGAAAAAACAACAAAAAGCTAATCACTCAAGCAAACAATATAACGAGCCAATTATGATATAGTCTTGCTGATTCACAGCTTCAGAAATAAAGATTTTGCAATATATACATTTATAGAGCAAAATATTACCTCGCCACCCTTATGTACCAGCAGTGTACGTCCAGCTTGAAGTTGAGGGATCCGTGACTGATTCCCAGTCAAAACAGAAGGCTGATGTTCAGCCACAGAAGAAGACAAAGGAGTGGAAGAATTTTCAAAATTTTCCACTATATCATTTCTTCTACTAAGGCCACTGCCAATGATGATGCAATCAGATGTACTGTCATCTGGTGCATTATCGAGACCAAATTGCAGGACTTTAGTTGCAGTTTGAAAGTCCTCTCCAATTTTAGGAGAGCTGGTCTTTTTGCTGTAACCATGAACCCTCTCCACTTTTTCAGCCGAAAATATATTTTTGAGGGATTTATCCATCCCCCCATTAGTTACAACCCCACCATGTACTGGTTTAGATACAGTAGCTTCACCTGAAGAGCACCTGTCAGAAGCCAATGCCCTTTCACAATTGTCTCTGGACTCCTGTCTTGGTTGAGGAGGTGCTGAAGATGAACCAACATGTTGAACCCTGGCTTTCTTGGACTTCTTCTCAACCTCAGTTCCATTAAGAATATGTTTACTCTGTTTCTTCGCATCTGCAACAAATATCGTTTCACCATAAACATCTACCCCTGGCCTACACTGAGAAGTATGAACAACCTTGTTTACAGGCTCAGCAAAACGAATGGAATTTCTCTTTGACCCACCACTTAATGAGTCTGGCAAATGTTCTTCATCATCTAGTGGATTCCTTTTTCTTTTCTTCCAACTAACAGAGACAGATGCCGTCCTTCCAGCTGGAGTATCATGAGAACCAACAGGGGAAGCCTTTGTTTTGGATGATTGCTCTCCAGCTTTGTCAGATACACCTCTCTCGAATGAGGTGTCATGAGATCCAAGAGGGGAAACCTTTCTTTTGATTGATTGCTCAGAGCATTTGCCTGATACACCTCTCACAGGCGAAATATCATTAGAAGCACCAGGGGATGCTTTTGCGTTGTCTAGTTGCTCTCTAATATTGGTTGGATATTTTGCAATCACATCACTCAATAAGCGAATCTTGGGCACTCTCTTGAGACGCAAACCCCTGTAATCTTCTTCCTCTTCCTCCTCATACAAGCTTGTTCTTCCTGCTTCAAGCCCATCATCAATAACAGGCTTTTTGAACAACCTGTTGGATGAAGGACGCACTGAAATAGTGGTTTTGTCTGCCTCATCCTCAAGTAGATACGAGTCACCATTAATAACATCTTTAACAAATTGGTGACACTGAAACATACTTGGACCTGCACTATCAGAAGTTCTAACAACTTGCTCAACTGACTTATTGAATGAAGCAACCTCTTCATTTCTGTGCAGATGGAGAGGAGCTGTTCAATAGTAAGAAGCACAAAACTATGTCAAATCAGGGAGAACATTACGAAGAAAAGGTTAAGAAAACAGCCTCAATATTCATTACTCCATATGAACAGCAATTCATATCAATATTATCTAACCTTCGTCAGAAGTAAATCTTTCAGGCATCAGTAAAACATCTTCCTTAGCAGCACAATGCTGCAGGATCTCTCTATTAGAGTCAATAGCAGAGTTCTCGCTGCCTGTAGAAAAACAGAAAGGCGACCAGAAAGAGAATCAGATGTCTCTAAACAGTTGATTATCTCAATAGGTATATGAGGGCAGAACATTGACAATGTTGATATTTGAACAATGTGTTACACCTTTATAGATTTCATGTTCATCTCCAGCGTTTTCTGGTTGCTGCACAGAACGTTTAGCATAGTTTCTCTTCTTACTTAAAGTAACAGCAGTACTTGTTTCACCTTTCTGCCATATCTGGGCATTAGTTTTTGGGTTTTGGAGATTTTGCTGCTTGGATAGCTTCACAGCACAAGTGTTTTTTCCACTAGGATAGCCGGATAGAGGTAGCATTGAAGGATCTTTAGGCGGTACCCCTCTTGAGGAGCTATGGTGCTGCAGACGGGATCCTTTGCCTGACTTCAGTGTGGATTGTCTGCTGTAAGAAAAGCCACCAGGAGGGGGCATGGCAAATTCTTTTGACGTCCCTTGGGAATAACCCGATTTTTGTAAATTTTGTTCCTTGGATGACTTTGAAGAAGTGGCAAAGCCACCCGGAGGGCCCATCACAACTTTAGGCATGCCCCGGTAAGAGCTGCCCTTCTGCAAATGCAGTTCCTTTTCTGATTTCCTTGATGATGTGGCTTTTTCAAAGTTGAGACCATTGAACGGGACCATAACAGCTTCATTGACTGACTTCAGGAAAGAAGCACCTCGGCTGTTTGGAAAGACACTAAAAGGAATCACACTGTTCTCTTTTGAAGGCCCTTGTGTATAACCATCCTGTAGCAAGCGTTTTCCTTTGGCTAATTTCTGTGGCAGTGTGCCTTGGCTATTGCCACAGCAGCATAAGGGGTCTCTCTCAATGTCTTTCGACATCTCGTGCAAAGAACCACCCTCCTGAATTTGCTTTCCCTTGGCTGACCTCTGAGACGAAGTAGGACCTCCATCAGCAGCTGCCCTTGCAAATAATTTAGACAGTCCTTTTGAACAACCATCCTCATGCTGACACCTATGCTTCCTGGAATTCTGGGAAGGCATACTTTTTCCTGCTGTGACTTCTTTGGAAGTCCCCTGTGATGAATTACAATCTTGCAGACAGCCGCTGCAGCGCCACCATCTGAATTTCCGAAACTCTAGAGGTGGTAGCTCAAAGGCTGGTACATCGGAGTTGTTAACATCGCCGTCTGAAAGAAATGGTGAACAAAGGGTACTATCCTTCTTCCGAACCTCAGACACAAACCCACTGCAAGGGAAGCAGTATAAGTCAACAATGCTTTTCATATCAGAAAGCACAACAAAATAACAACCTGAATTTATACCATCCAACAAACACAACCACTACAAAAGGAAGAAATACGATCACAGACGTCACAAGGAGAGAAATCCACAGTAGAACAACTTCAAAACATGCCATTAGTATAACATGGTGTCAAAATCAAGAAAACTGGATACCACAGTTCATCTAGCTAGCTTGAAAGCAAGCAGATGATAGAATGATACTGATATTAAAAATCAAGAAAACTGGATAACACAGGTCATCACAAGGCATACTTTCACCCATGCGTGAAACCATGGATAAAACTAAAGCTCTTTCATATGGCATATATCTATTGAGAAGTCGATCCAACATTTATCAACTGGAACTCATGGGTCAACCAATGTCTACATAGTGCCAAGTGTCATCTATAATGTAGATTCGACAGACAAAGAGCAAGAGATCCAAATATACAGCTAAGATCACATCATCCACCAAATTACACATAGCAGGAAAATGAAGTTGTAGGAAAAGACAATATATGCCAAATATAACAAGAAAGATTCTTACCGTATGCTAAAATGCTTGCACTCTTCCAAATTCTCATTCATTTCACCAGAAGATATCTCAATAGATATCGAATCAATTTGAATGTGTGGCCCTCCGGGCTTGAATGCAAGCGTGGTCTCCTTCTGATCCCGGTTTTTCTCCGCAAGTGTTTCCATGGCACTTCTATAAATCTATCAACCTGATTGTAACTTTTGAACTCGTGATCCCTACATCCACAAATGGTACACTTAATAGTGACCAGAGGTAGTTCTGCAAAAGCTTTCAGCTTCGAAACAAAACAAATCAGCTAAAAGCAAAAGATCAATATCACAAATTAAGGGTTAAAGCAATGAAGCATGTTGCATTTGAAGCCCTACCCTTGCATATATAGAAACAAGATGATCTATTTATGCATCTTTGATGAACAAAAGAGACAAAAATGTAAAGCAAGAATTAGTTTCCAATGTTGTTCCACAGCAACATATGCAATCATGCAAAAGCTTGCTGATTGAAACTACCATTGCCCTATACAAGAACAGTATAAACTGAGGGATTGAAGAAAGAAACAAAAAGGAAAAGCGCGATGGCTGTGAAAGAGCAAAGCAATGAAATGGATTAGGAGATAGGTTGGGGTATTTTGCGGGGGAGGAACCCTAGATCTAATAAATCAAGGGAAAATAGAATAAAACTAGTTACAGCACCTCTCCGAGAACTGGCATGGTATGCAATCTATATATGTAAGGTCGAAATGAACTATGACATGATTTCTTGCGTTTCCCGGAGAAACTGAGCTTAAACCCGTCATAATTAAGTTTAACAATTAATTAGGGTTTTTCTATAAATGAGAGACCATTAAATCAACCCTCAACCCCAAACCCCAAACACATAAAATAACGAAACCCACAAAATTCGGAAGATCCAGAAACCCCAGTTGCGCACCACAGTTGAGAAGCACTGTTCATTAATCGAGCAAAGCACCGTCCCCTAAAGCCAACCAATAGCAAAAATTAGGGTTATATTCTTTTTCTTTTTGGGGGGAGGGGAAAAATGCCAACTAAAAAAGGGGGGAAATTTTAGGGTTTTGTTTCAGGAGGGAAAAATAATAATTTCACATGAAATAATCAAACGGACCAACAACTAAAGGGGCAAAAAGGAAATTGTATGGCGACCGCCGAAATCATAATCGACGGAGGAGGAAAGAGGTAAACGAAATCGGGGGGAATGGATAAAATCAAAGAAAAATGGAAAATAATGTCGTCCACACACAAATTGAAGCACAACACAGTTGAGCTGGCCGGAAAAACCAAAAGCTGAAAAATCGAAAGCCTAAAACGACGCCGTACCTAAACCCCCAAAAATCGGACAAGAGAAAGAGAGATAGAGAGAAATTAAACTCACCTGGAGTTGAGTTGGGTTGAAGAAGATCCCGCAAACGGCGAGGGACGATTCCAGCATCAGGAGTTGGAGGACACCATGGATTGCCAAGCTGCTCGAAGCTCTGGAGAGAGATTCCTCAGCTGTGCCGTCTCAATTTGGGGTTGCGAAATTTCAATCTTGGGAAACCCTATCGAGATGTGGAGAGAGAGAGAGGGGAAAGAAAGAGAGATGGGTTTTTGGCTTTTGGGGGGACAGTGGAGGGGACACACAGAAAGAGAGAGCATGAGATAGAAAGAGAAAATATTAAAGACTATTTAAATAAAATGCCACCATCAGGGAAAAAAAATTGGGGGAAAAGAATACTCCTTATTAAATTTTTTTTATTTTTACTTGAGAGAGAAGAAGAAGGGAGAGGAGACCTTGAAAGGTGGTTTTGTTGTATTGAACACACATATCTATGTGTCTTCTGTATGTGGGTGTGGGATGTGGGGTTGCCCCAAACCCACTTAATAATTTCTTATTTGTTTTTTATATATATAAAAAAAACATTATTTAAGTAATAGAGAAGGGTAAAAAGATGCCACATGACATGTCATGGCATATTCATGAAACCCTTTGTTTCTCATTTCCCATCATATATGTATATATACATCCATCCGTATTCCGTACTTGTATAGACTGAAACGGAAGTGTTTTTTTTTCTCTTACAGAGAATGGGGTTCATGTATGTATTGCATGGTGATGATGTATGTCATCATGATGATAGATGGTTTCTTTGGAAGGGTGGGAGCGTCCCATATCTCCAAATCTACCCCTCATTATTTAATGCTTTTTTAAAATATTTTTTTCAAAAATAAAATTATACTACATTAATTTCTGTCATTTATTATTTTGGACCCATTATAAAGGACGGAAGAGAGAGAAAAAGTTAACGCAGAGTTGGCGGGAAAGAAAAGAAAAGGAAAAATAAAACAAATTAAAAAATTACCAAAATAAGGAGGATGAGGGGAAACCCTAAAAAACCAAAGCGCGTGGATCTCACAGCATTAGGGAAGAGCGTGCATCCAAGCCCTGGAATTTTTTTAAATTTCTTTTTTTTTCGTAAAAAAAAAAACTTTTCTTTTTCGCTTTTGTTGTCGGGTAGTAATAATATTTTAATGGTGGCAGTCACGTCAAGGAAAGCATTAGATGCCCCGGTGCACAAAAAGAGGGTCTCATTGGAGCGTACAGAGCACCCTCGAGCAGGGCGCGTTGGGATCCAACACGCTCTCCTCTGCCTCAACCGGGGCCCACCAACCCTAGATATTTAAAAGGAAAGAAAAAAATACCCCACTAACCCTAATTTTCTGGCTAAAAGAACAGTGGTATAAACTTAGCAACCCTAAATCTGGTTGGCCTATGTGAGTTGTTACTGGATTGGATAGTAGTAGGCACCAGTTTTAGATGTGAAAGATGTGAGGGTCAAAAGGAAAATAAAATAAAGATTACGGAGTATTTAATAATTAAAATGTTTGCAGGGTCTTTTTTTTTAACTTTTTCAATTGTTTGGAATTTGGAATAAAAAAAATGCCCAGAAATAATTTCACATCTGGTTAGGGTAAAAAGATGGGTTACTGTTTATTTTTACCACACTTGCTTGCTGTTTATGTGTGGTGGGATTTGGGTGTGTCCCTTTGGACATGGGATGGATCAAATATGTACTTTGTTTGTGACCCTTAAAACCCTTTCCTTTACTTTAGAAGAAAACAAGCCAAGTATGGGACATTATCTAGGGTACACGTATAGGTTAATTGTGTATTTTTCGAATTTAATACATTTGTCCGTTTAAGACAAAACAGTTGATACGGTGAGTTTATTTAGACGATTTTTGAAAAAAAATATATTTTGCGACGACTAAAAAGAGGGAAAAATATATATACAATGGCTGTATCACGGCAGAATGGCTGTATCACGGCAAAATGGCTGTATCAAGGCAAGTAACCAAAATAAAATGGTTGTATCACGGCAAAAGTTACGTTCTTTGGTTCACCATGATTTCCAATTAACTTAAATTTGATTCATTTGTATATATAATGTGAATAAATCGTTTAATTAGTATTATTCCCCCCCTGTGAGATCACGAGACTGATCATAGAATCCTCCTTGAGGGTTTCCATTCATTGATAATCATATATATAGGTTACAAAGGTATTGGGCTTTTGGGCCCACTATACAATATATGCCTATGTAATCTATCAAACCCCCGCAGTCGAAACTGGAGGGGGCCGTACAGTGAGACTGGAGCGAAAATCAATGAATAACTGTCTGGGTAAACCCTTGGTGAATATATCAGCGTACTGATAGGAGGACGGGACATGTAAAACACGGACATGTCCAATGGCAACCTTGTCCCTGACGAAGTGGAGATCAAGCTCAATGTGCTTCGTGCGTTGATGCTGGACTGGGTTGCTAGCTAGATAGACGGCGGAGACGTTGTCAGTGTAGACCAAAGTGGCCTTCTGAAGAGGGCAACGAAGCTCAAGCAGGAGATTGCGGAGCCAAGAGCACTCGGAGACAACGTTGGCAACACCTCTGTATTCTGCCTCAGCGCTGGAGCGAGACACGACAGACTGACGCTTTGCTGACCATGACACAAGTGTGTTGTTGAGGAAGACACAATAACCAGACGTGGAGCGACGTGTGTCAGGACAACCACCCCAATCCGCATCAGTGTAAGCAACAAGGTCAAGCTTAGCGGAAGGAGTGATCGTGGTGCCTAGCTCGAGGGTGCCGCTGATGTACCGAATGATCCGCTTCAAGGCCTGAAAGTGTGGTTCCCTAGGTGCATGCATAAACAAACATATCTGCTGAACGGCGTAACTGATATCAGGCCTGGTGAAGGTGAGATACTGAAGTGCACCAGCCAGGCTCCTGTATAATGTCGGATCATCAACCAAAGGACCAGAATGAGCACTGAGCTTGGTGGATGTATCGACAGGGGTGGCTACAGGATTACAGTTAACCATCTTAGCTCGAGCGACAATCTCAGCAGTATACTTACTCTGTGAAAGAAACCGACCAGATGCATGACGCTGAACAGCAACTCCCAAGAAGTAGGATAACTGCCCCAGATCAGACATGGCGAACTCGGCACTCAACTACGAAATAATCGACGTCCGAAGAGCATCAGAAGAGGTTGTGATAACGATGTCATCGACATAAAGTAAGAGAAAGGTCGTGTCTGAGCCTCTGCGATAAATGAACAGAGACGAATCTGAGCGGCTGCCAATGAAGCCTAGGCGTAGCAGATGAGAAGCAAAGTGCTGGAACCAAGCTCTCGGAGCCTGTTTCAGCCCATACAGAGATCGCTTCAGGAGACAGACGTGCTTGGGACGGTTAGTATCAGCAAACCCCGGTGGCTGAAATATGTAGACTGTCTCATTCAGATGACCATGAAGAAAGGCATTCTTGACATCCAGCTGATGAATGGCCCAGTTGCGTGACAAAGCTAAACTCAACACCACTCGGATAGTGGCAGGCTTGACGACGGGGCTGAATGTCTCATCACAGTCAATACCTACCTGTTGAGAACGACCGTTGACCACAAGACGGGCTTTGTAGCGCTCCAATGTCCCGTCGGAGCGGAACTTGTGACGGAAGAGCCACATACATCGGACAACATTCGCATCAGGAGGGCGAGGAACCAGAACCCAAGTACCATTCTTTGTAAGGGCCCTGTATTCGTCGAGCATAGCCGCCTGCCAATTCGGATCTAGGAGGGCTGTTTTGTGGGAGGTGGGGATAGGGGAGATGGAGGTAGGGGGGATTGGGAGACGGTGGGAGGAGCGGCGGCGGGCGCAGCACTAGGCTGCGGCCGCGGCAAGGGGGCGGCGGCCGCGGCCGTGGCAGCGGGGTGTGCTGCGGGTGTGGGAGGGGGCATTGCTGCGGCCGCGGCATCATGCGGCGGGGGGAGTTTGGGTGTGGATGCGAGGCGGGGCTATGGGTGGTGGTCATGGAGACGATCTGACGGGGTCGGAAAACACCGGAGATGCTGGGGGTGTGTGGTCTGGTGGTAGGGGGTGGTGGTGTGGGAGGAGGGGGAGAGACGGGAGCACCGGTAGGGGGTGGCGGCGGTGGGGATGGGTAGGGATTAGGGTTTTGCGGCTAGGGTTTGTGTTTGTTTTTTTTTTCTTTTTTTTTTGTGGAAAAATATTAGGGTTGAGGGATCTTAGGCTGTGATACCATGTGAGATCACGATACTGATCATAGAATCCTCCTTGAGGGTTTCCATTCATTGATAATCATATATATAGGTTACAAAGGTATTGGGCTTTTGAGCCCACTATACAATATATGCCTATGTAATCTATCACCCCCTCCAAGATTAATATATATATATATATATAAATTCATGTGGGGCATGACCTCACTTTGTAACAAAATAAATATATATGAATCGAAAACATAGTTGTTGACAAAACTAATTTGATTTCGGATAACGATTGTATTCAGACCCATAATATATATACGGACCATTGATATAAAAAAATTAAAAAATTGTCCAATGTGGGGATATTTCTATGAAGGACACCCTAATCGATCAAAAGAAAACGTCAAAAATGTACGAGTTATTTTGATCATGACATAAGGAAACGAAAAACTTTTCAAATCAGTTTAGATCTATATAAATTGAATAACCACACTCAAAATTAATCATTTGGTTATCATTCATTTTTCTTTTCAAAAAAAAAATCGATACACCAGCCTTTGAATTTATTTATATGGAATACTGGACCAACCGGCGCGGGCCTCTGATTTAGAATTGCAAATTCTCATATCCGAAATTATGTTTTTGGATAGAGTAGCTTGAGGTCCTCACTAGTCTTTCTCAACTTTTCTTATTCAAAAAAATATGTATGGAACACTTTTCTACAAACAACCTCATTATATACTTTATAACATCATTGTTTCTAAAATCTTACCTTTAAGATATAGGGTAAACATTTTAATTAGGGTTGGAAATCACTCTTGGACGTGAGTTACCGGCCCATGCACCCGACTCGATTATATGAGTGAAAACCTAGCTATACAAGAAAAAAAATCGGGTGACAGATGAGTGATGGGTTGGATGATCGATGGGTGATATGTTTTCACCTATTTCCCGATCTATCACGACCTATTACCCGACTCGCTTAACCACCCGTTAGCCCACCTAATTATCAAAAAAAAAACTAGTATATAAATAATATCATTTCACATAACTAACATATTTCTCCTTTTCTTCCCTTAGTTTCTCCATTCTCCAATTGTTCTTGTTCAAAAAGATCTAAAAGAATATAAAATTACATTATTTACTTTATGTCTTTTTAAAATTTCTTTTATTTGTTTTGCATATATCAATAGAATGTAAGCAATTTGACTCTTTCCAACGACTTCGTTAGCATTTAGTATATAAATGCATGATTAACCAAATCATATTTCCCCAATTTGTCAAGAGATTCATAACACTAATGTTCTTCATGCAAAAAAAATTAAAGAAATAACACTTGAGTCTGTTTTCATTTTTATCTTAGTCTAGTTCGATCGGCTCAATCGCTTTACATCTGGAACGCGTATTGTGTGGCCATTTAAGGGGTTGACCCTCTCACTCACAAGCGACTCCATGTTTTCAAGGGGATTCGAACTTCGAACCTCTTGGCATAGGATATAGCCCCACAATCATTACACCAACTTGTGATTGGTACTTGAGTCTGTTTTCTAAATACATTGTTTTTCTGTACTTTTTTTTTACTTTTGAGTTTAAAAACTAAGTTAAATTCATCTCATCTAGTTTATTACAATATTAATTTTCTAATACTAATTTTGTAAGTTAAGGATAAAGATATAATGTATGAATAAGTCTTTTATTCATTTAGTAAGATTCATATGCTGATCGATGTGGTTTATAAAATTATCGAATGTGAATGATTTTTAAGTATGCATTGTGACTCATTTTCTTTTAATTTTCTTCATCCACCCGATTCATCCGATGGATCGGGTAATGGGTGAAACATTAGGCAGATGGGTGTTGGATCGGGTAAAAAAAATTGTGTTGGGCCGGGTGAAAAAATGGGTCTAGTCTTCCATCACCCGACCCATTTCCTCCCCTAATTTTAAATTAAATAGGATTCTGATCTCATATACACCAATTTAATCAATTTTATACAGTAATATTTTCTAGGGGTTAGATATTAAAATTTTAAGAAATACATAGTTCGTAAATCGGAGTTCTTAACCTATATCATTAGACATAGATCGACTAGCTAGAAAGATCATTATAAAATTTTATATATATATATATATATATATATATATATATATATATATATATATATATATATATATATATATATATATATATATATAATTAGCAAAGTCATATCAATGAACATATATAGTTAATTAAGCATCACTTAATATACCTTAATTAGAAGTACGTACATCAAGTTTAAACTGTGAGAACAGATCGAAATGTACGTGCATATAAGAGAACTTTGTATCAGCTCATTGATCCTATACGACATGATTGAAATATTGGACTACCACGTACTAGTTTTGTAAAAAGATAAAGATCGAAGAAGATGAACTAATTAAATTAAATATATAAATAAAGTCTCATAGACTATAATTAAGTCGATCATATAAGTGTAATTAATATATATATATATATATATATATATATATATATATATATATATATATATATATATATATATATATATATATATATATATATATATATAGGGTTACATCCTATAAAACGAATTAACCAGTCTAATTTTATTATGCAAGTGGTTAGGAAAAAGCTAAGAAAGTTCTTATGTCTATTATATACTACCTCCGTTCGGCAAAACTTGTCGTTTACTATTCATACACGCTTTTTTAGAATGATAAAAACTATATAAAATATTCATTTTTAAAATTTTTTTTAACAAGTTTGTACTTATTAATAATAACTACGAAATTGTTAAAAAAAATTATTAAAAAAATAGATATTTTATATAGTTTTTATCTCCTAAAAAAGCGTGCGTGAATAGTAAAACGTCTAGTTTTGCCGAACGGAGGTAGTATATTATTATATATAATAAAGGAGAAGTCGGCTGAGACACGTGGCGCTTTCTCCTTAATCGTATGAACCAATCATAATTTTTTGTAAAATTTTATTCTAACTCTATTTAATCAATATATCTATATATGCATAAGATAAAATTTGATCCAATTTCATTAGATATAGATATTAGTTGTATGGACCAATCACAAAATTTTGAAATAATCAATATATGTATAAGATAAAATTTTATTGTAACTCTATTTAATCAATATATCTATATATGCATGAGATAAAATTTGATCCAATTTCATTAGATATATATGTGGATATTAGTCATATGAACCAATTATAAAATTTTGAAATAATCAATATATGCATAAGATAAAATTTGACTCAATTTCATTAGATATGGATATATTTTCAGAAGATGTTAACCAATTTTAAATACTATTATATAAGATAAGATTTTACCTATTTTCCCTATATATGAACTTATTTTAAAAGATACTAATAACTTGCAATATATTACATGGTCATACTAATTAAATAACTTTATCAATTACTTTATCAATGTGAACATATTTTTAGAAGATAAAGGTTTTGACGAAATTGAAATAATAAAAGATGTTCAATGAATGATTTTTATAAATTGAGAAAATTGTTATCAATTCATGGAATTCCTAGCCGTATAAAGATCTGTATACATAAGTTCTTTTGAAAAGTAGTATTGTATATTAGCTAAAGATATTGTTTATTTTTTTACTCCAAAATAATCACATTTTTTTTTATGGAAGATCTATTATTTTTACAGATAAAGAAATAAAATTTTCCACCCTTGAAGGTATTTATGAGATATATTTTGGATTTTATACATATATAATTATGGATAGATTTTTAGATTTTGACATATATATACTTTAGAGTGTTAATGTTATTTCACAAACGTTGATGTCTTCTCCCTTCTTTTTGGTGTTGTTTTTGCAGCTTATTTACGACTTTGTTTATAATTTTCTTGGTAAGCTTTTTGAAAAATGGTGTTGATTGTTTATATGGTATGTTATTTTGTTGTCTTTTATGTTTTCAATAAAGTATAAGTTGGTCTAAATTTCTACTTATGTGCTTAAATATTGGCATCTCTATAGTTGTCCGTTTGTTGGCCCCATCTTAGTAGGTGGGTTTGATTTCACTGCCGACACACTCGATCGATCCATCCATCGAATTAGTTTCAATAAGGTAATTTCTTCTTTTTCTTTCAAGGTAGATTGACACTGATTTCATAGAATTACGCTTTATATTAATTAATTTATTAATTGTTTGCAATCATGGAGATTATTAATCACATAAAGTATAAGTGGAAGATGGGGATTCCCTGATACTCAGGCTGCGATGGTGATTATAGAGAAGTTTTTTTTAAGTCCTTGCATAGAGTTGGGAGATAGAGGGTGTGGTCTCATATTGAATTTGCGCCATTTTTATCTCTACGTATAAATAAATTATATTTATTTTAAAATATTTCATCAATAATCAATTATATTATTATATTATGTATAATAAAGGAGAAGTCGCATGTGATACATGACAAAATCTCCTTAATTATTGACTTTTTAACCAATAAAAAAAATATGCACTTTCGATCCAATTTCACAAGATAAAATCTTCAATTCCAATTTCTATCAAATTCTTTGTGATTAATATTATTCTAATTTCTATCCAATTTAAATCCAAAATTGCACAAATATCTAAATATTTTTTTAATCAATCTACTAATATATAGGTAAGATGAGATTTTACCCAATTTAGTTATATATATAGATATTTAGAAGATATTAATCATTTTCCAATTATGCATTTTAAAATTAACCTATGCTATCAAATGTAGGCACGTTTGTTTATTTTTAATAAAAACAATTTTATGTGAAATTGGCTAATTTGAAATGAACTTATAACTTGGCTAACATGCATTTTATATATCACAAAAAAAAATAACATTCCTAATTTTTATTTTCAAACCAACCTATAAATATATGTGCCTATAAAAAATAAAAATAAAATGCATAATTTCAAAATTTTATCTAATTTTACTTAATAGAGATAACATTTATATACGATAAAGATAAGATTTTACCAAATTTTTTTTACCCGTCTCCACTTAATCAATATAACATTATATGTTTTAAGATAAGATTTTACCCCATTTTATTAGATATTGATATATTATTATATAATTCATAAAATTTTACTCAATTTCATAAGTTATCAATATATTATTATATACTTATGATAATATTTTACTCAATTTTATTAGATATTGATATATTTTTTTATAAGATTTTAAAAATAAAAAAATCAAAGGAAGTTAATTAAATGAATTGATGTTAATAGAAAATTTATCTAAATTAAAAAAAATGAGGGTTAAGGTTATTTACAAGTTTTTTATGCGTTTTGTAATATCAAACACATCTATATTACAAAACCAAAACCGCACAAGGTGCGGGTACTGAACTAGTATTATAGATAATATATCGATCTAGCAAGAAAGTTGTTATGATCGATATATATATCCCATGAAATAAAATTTTAATAATAAAATCAATTAATATTATACAATTAAATTAAATATTAATTAAATATTTTGAATTAAACTTATATATAAGACCAAACTCATGAGAATGGTGTAATAAATTCATTCAAGATGAACTCCAATATGATACAATAATATATAAGGATTTACGAATAGATATGTATTATATATTAATTTAATATTTTCAATTAAACTCATTTACGTGAAATATGAAAATCAATTGTAAAAATGAAAAAGAAAAAAAATTGATTGGTTGAAAAGAAGAAAATTAAGGTGGATGTGACATATGCGAAAACTCTAGATCAAGTTTATATAAAAATATAGATAGATAATTAAGACAGATATAAATAAGTAGCTAGGTTGTAAAAAATTTATGTGTACGTACAGATATCCGATATCAGAATTTTTTTTCAAAATATTCACTCAAAAATAAATAATTAAAAAAATATTCACACTTTTAAACTATTTACGAAAATATTCATTTTTGTCAGATCAGCCAGAAAAACGCGACATGAGACCGCGTTTTATTAACAAAATAGAAAATTTAATACTAGAGATCGAGGAAACCGAATAAAATTAACTAAAGAAACGCGGTTTCAAACCACATTTCTTAAGTTAATTTTATTTCAGATTAATTATATACATATTTTTGTTATTTTCAAGCTAGCAAACACGCGGTTACAACCCGCGCCTCTTTATTATTTAATTTTTTTTAAAATTTTACACCGCTGTTGGGGTCCTGGGGAGTAGATCTCATTCTTCGTTCGCCACCGTCGTCGTCTGGGCTCCCTCCTTCGTTTGCCGTCGCCGCCTGGGCTCCCTCCATCTTTGTTTGCTGCTGCCGCCTAGGATCCCTCCTTTTTCGTTTGCCCCTGCCTGGTCTCCCTCCTTCTTGTCGCCGCCGCCTGGGCTCCCTCCTTCGTTTGCCGCTATCGCCGCCCTCGTCGCTCCTCCTTTTGCAAATTCTGGGCTGCTACCTCCTCCTCTGCCACCCACAGCCACCACCTCCCTCCTCCTCCTTTGTCCTCCCTCAATTGTCCATCCTCCTTCCTCCTCAATTCCTTGAATCCGTGCCTCTCTGCTCCTCCTGCCTCCCTCAATTGTCCCTCCTCCTCCTTTTACCTCCTCGATTACCTGAATCAGCGCCTCCCTCCTCCTTCTTCCTCCCCCAAATGGTTGCCGGTGTCGGAGATGTCTCTCTCCACTCTCCTCCTTCAATTGTTTGAATCTGAACCCAGGCTCTGCAAAAAAAAAAACAAACGAAGAAGATTATCTCCTCCCCAACAAGTGTGAAATTAAAAAAATTAAATAATAAAGAGACGTGGGTTGTAACCGCGTGTTTGCTTGAAAATACCAAAAATATGTATATATTTAATCTGAAATAAAATTAACTTAAGAAACACGGTTTGAAATCGCGTTTCTTAAGTTAATATTATTTCGATTCCCTCTCTAATATTAAATTTTCTGTTTTGTTAATAAAATGTGGTCTCATGTTGCATTTTTCTGCCTGATCTGACAAAAATGAATATTTTTGTAAATAATTTAAAAATGTGAATATTTTATTAATTATGTATTTTTGAGTGAATATTTTGGAAAAAAATTCCCGATATCATCCGACCAGATAGTTTGGTGGATTTCGATTAGTAGTTACTAGTTAGTTTGAACACCAAATTTTAAGAGCAGTAATCCGGCAACGTACGCAAACGGAATATTATATATGCATATATTTAATACTCCATTCGTCTTAAAATACATGTCTTTTTAGGACGGAGCACGAGAATTAAAAAGTTATGTTAAATGTAATGATTAGATGTAAAAAGTAGGTTAAGTGTAATGATTAAACTTGTATTTGTTTATTTTTTTTAAATTTGTGAGGAGGAGAGTAGGGGTGATGTAAAAATTAGAGTAATGATTAAATATAAAAGTAGATTAGGTGTAATGATTAAATATAAAAAGACATGTATTTTTGACAAAATTTTATGGGCTAAAAAGACATATATTTTGAGACGGAGGGAGTAATAACTAAAACTCTTGGGCGTAATACCAAATTAGTTGTATGACTAACGGATCGATTATACTCGTAGCAGGGCCGGTTATTGGGCGGTGCAAACGGCCTGTTTGCACAGGGCCCAAATTTGTTGGGGGCCCAATATACTAAAAATTAGTATATATATATATATATAACATGTTCAGTGTATATAAGTAGGACAATGTGGTGTAGTGATGCTTGTTTTGCCAGGAAACGCAATATTCCCGTGTTCGAATCTCGTTATCGGAAATTTGGATGCTTTTTGTTTGGGCCCCCCTCCCCCTCCCTCTTCCAATATCTTGTACTCTTTTTGTTTTGGCCCTACCCCCCTCCCCCTCCCTCTTCCAATACACTGTATTATTTTACTTTTGACCTACTCTCATCTCTTCCGTTATTTAATCACTGCTCGTAATGTTGTCCTTTAATTACTTAAATTTAATCATTGTGAGACTAGTAGATATAATAAGTTATACAATTAAAAAAATAATATAATTGACATTTATATACTTTTTAAATTTTAAAAAAGAAAGAAAATAACTTCAATTTTAATATGTTGAGCGTACGTTATTTTTTTAATTATCCTTTTTAAAAAAGTTATCTAGTGACACTAAAAATTAAAAAGTATATATGTAAATAAATGATAAATAGTTTCTTTATAATATCATTTATGTCATATACAATAAATACATGTAATTCACTACAAAAAAAAATATTTATGATTGTAAGAAGCATAAAAAAAAGGGTCTAATTCTAACTATCGCACCGGGCCTTCGAAAGCATCGGGACGGCCCTGACTCGTAGCTAGCTTGCACAGTTGCACTAGACCCGTACGAGGTACGTAGATCTCCACGTACCCTGGAATGTGCATTTAACTTAATTGTACGTACGAACAAATTAACTATATAACTTAATTGTTTAACTATAAATTGTTTCACTGGAACCATACCCCATATATATAGAGAGGTTAGTTCCGGTGTATACAACCCTTATTGTGTATCATGTACTCAGAAATTATTCGTCTTTTTATTCATGATTATTCGTCTGTTTTCACATAATTATTTATCTGTAAAAAGAGTGTAAAAACTGTAAATTTTATTCTAATGAATAATCGTCCAATACTACCGAATAATTTCATTCCACCGAATAATCTCCCAATACCATCTAATAATCAGAAGTTACTTTTAATCTCATCTGTTGATCTTCTTAATTCAATGGCCCAGATTTGTTAACATGATATATAATAAGAGCTGTGTACATTTGATCTATTATATATATATATATATTGAACAAAGGCGCGCAATCATATACGTACGTCTGCGTCTGCCTGCGGCTGTGTAGTTTACATCTTATTTTGCTGGAAGATACTCCGTAGTCTGTATGCAGCAGTGAAATTGATTAGCTTGCTAGTACTTTTTTTTTCCACTGAAAAGTGCAAAACAGCACACCACTTACTTGTATTCATACATTCTTCGTGTAACAAAAGCTCGATAAGAGTATAGAAAGATGTTGGATTATAAAAAAGTGTGTTATTGACACTAAAAAAAATATTATATAAAAAAGTACTAATGATAAGTTTTATAATTAAAAATTAATCTGTTGACAATTAAAAAGTTATGTGTAGGAAAAATATGCTCATCCCGTGCATGGAGAATACGTTAATACAATATTATAAATAATTTAGATAGATTATAATAAATATAAATATAAATATAAATATAAATATAAATATAAATATAAATATTTTTTCCAAAAAATATAGATATAAATAAAATTATTTCAACATATTATATGTAATCTAAATATATTTTATTAAGATTCTCTCAAAATATAAATAACATTCACATTTATAAGGTAAAAGATTTCTTTTCTAATATATTGTTAATTAAATCTCGTGTAATTTAATAAATACATAATTTTTAAAAATATTTTAATATTATTTTTTAATTAAATATGTAGTATATCTTTATTACATTAGTTTCCTAAAATATGCACTGATGGATTTTGGCTACATATTATGGCCATATAATATTTTAATAATTTATTTTGACCTCCAAAAATAATATAGATATAAATAAAATAGCACTACTACATATTTATCGATTAATATTCTTTTGATAAATATGACTAAGAAATAGTTTTTATTTACATTCTTATCAATTAACTAATATATATATATATATATATATATATATATATATATATATATATATATATATATATAGATTGTAGCTTATGATAACTTTCTATAAACTATGACAACTTATTATTTTAATGGAATTTCCACCAGGTAGTCCTAGGGTTCTATCTAATCCGCGAGGTAACCAAAGTTTTTAGGAAGTCGGCGAGGTAACCCTAGGGTCAATTTTTTCCGCATTTTAACCAAATTGCCAATTTTGGGAGTAAAAGATAGTGCGTTGTAAAGTTTGGGCAAAAAATTACAAATCACAATGAATTTTAAAAAATAAAGACGACGCTTCTTGCCAGGTAAAAGAAACTCGCACAGAGAAAAAATAGTAGAGAGAACGCAGAGAGCTCAATTTCCAATTCAAAGAAGAGGAGGAGGATGAGGGAGTGGCGGTGATGATTTGTGGTGGAGGAGGCACTAAGAGAAGGTGCATACTCTTCTTCTCTCACAAGCAGGCCTCTCTTCTTACTCAATTAAAGAAAATCGCTGAGCAAAAATCGCAGAGAGGAAGAACACAAAAAGCTTGATCTCCGATTCAACAACAACGACGAGGATGGCAAGGGAGTGGCAACGAGGATTGGCAGTGGATGAGGCGCTAAGAGCATGTGCATAATCCTTTTCTCTCATCCTCCTTTCATCTAGGGTTCATTTATATAGGGTTCATCAGAGCTTTTTCCCAATTTTAAATTTAGGTTCCACCTCTGTTCACCTTTTCATAATTGGGGATTGAATTTCTAGCGATAAAATTAACGTCCGAAATTCGAAGTATTGCATGAAAGCAACAATCATCATCTCTCTTCACCGTTGATGACAAGGATGTGGTGGTGTGATGAGCAATGACAATTAGCAGTGACTACAAGTAGGTACTCCTCTCCTCTTGTTAAAATTGCTTGATTCTTATTAATATTGTGCTAAATTTTTTTTAATGGCCATGTTTGCAATGTACTGAAAATTTTCAACTGTATTGCTTCGTTAACATATATTGTCTGATTCTTGTTAAAAGTTATGCTAAATTTTTATAATGGCTTGTTTGTAATATCTTGGAGAATTGTTCATGTGCACATTTCTATTAAAAGGCAATACATTGCAATGGGTAGGCTGATTGTTGGAAAGTCAAAAGTTGGTCATTGTTCTTCATCGAGCATGGCTCTATAATCAATAGAGTATGTTGTCCGCAACATTTTTGTGAAGTACCACTTAGAAACACATTGTTGTGGATGTTGACCCCGCATTTCATTCATGACCCTCACGACATTCTACACGGGATCCCACTAATTTTCCATTTGCCACATGCACATGATCGATCGATTTGGCATGTTGACCGGTAAAGATGATTTTCCATCTCTAACTTCATACTCAAAATCCAAAGCCTTGACCATCTACAACATCATAAAAGGTGATCTAATGTATAACAAATATGTCCCTTACAAAAATATAATCAGTTATACCACCTACAAGAATATAATCCGAAACTTGATAAATAAAATTGATCAAACCTCTATTTTGCATAATTTTTTTATAGCTTCATCCAATATGACTTGTGCTTCTTCAGTTATGCCATATGACTTGTGCTTCTTCAGCAAGTAACTTACACATTTCAGGATAAGTAACCTATGCATTTTGTAAAGACCGGAAAATTTAAAATATTATTTTCTTAAAATATTAAATTATGTTCGACTTTAAAATTAAGATTCTGGAAATTTTGAAATTTCCCGTCCTCGAGCAACTGAATTTTATTTAATTCTTCGGAAACGAATTTCTATATGGTTTTGAATTGGGTTTTAGAAATGGGTTTTTATTTTCACTTTCGAGATCGAGCATTAATAAAATTAAATTAAGCTCCGAGTATCAGAAAAATTATTAAATTCCGCTATCTTGAAATTAGTAAATTTAAATTTTAATCAAATTGAGTTAGTCGGGATTCGATCGGGCGAGCGGGTTTTGAACCTATTACACTAGTTTGAATTGGTATTGTGGGGCATCTTTTATTTCTTATTTCTTTTCCTTTTTCCTTACTCTCTCTCTCTCCCTCCCTCTTCCTCCCGTTCTGTTGCAACCCACACTGGTCCCCCTTCCTTTTGTTTCTTCCCCCATTATGTGCAACAGACCACCAACCCACTCCCCTCAAGCCAAACTCACACCCTCTTCTGCCCATTTCTTTGTTTTCTTTCACCCCTCCACACAGAACCTCAGACCCCAACATCTCCCTCCTCCTCCTTGGCACCTCCCGGGCACCAGCCAGCGCCACCCCTCACCTCCATCTATGTCACCGAGCCACCACACCAACATCATCACCACCATTCCATCTCCCTTGTTCCTTCGGAATAAGCCAGCCGCAAGCCCCAATTCATCCGTGGATGCGCCACCTTTAGCACCACCAAACACACACCTCGTCCTCCGTTTTGATAGCCGCCGAGCACCACCGAAGCTACCATGTTCCTCTGTTTTTCGGAGAGAAACCGCGGCCTACTCCGCCTTCATCTGAGCAGCAACAGCCACCTCTCCCCTTCCTTGACGAGAGGCAGCAGTAGGAGCGTCGACCTCTCTCTCTTCGATGATTCACGAGCACCCAGAAGAGCCCGGAGCCACCAAGACGCCGCCCCTCTCTCGTATCCCCTGTTTTCTCTCCCAAGGATAGGTAAGAGCTCCTCCTTCCCTGCCCAACAAAAAAAAACTCCAGTACAAGTCAACTTTTAACCCCCTTGGTCCCTCCTTAGGCCAAGCTCTTTGATTCCGACTCCGGTGAGCCACATCGAACCCCGACGAGCATTTCGGCGAACCCGACGCGCTCGAATCTGCTCGGTAAGCATCCTAACATCCTTCGACCTCCATTGTTGAACTTTTGTGTTGATTTCACCCTTTTTCATTTGATTAAACCGGAGAGGGAGAGAGTGAGAGTGAGTCGAGAGTTAACGGCGAGGTCAAGAGCTGGGCGAAATCGAACGAGAGCAAGTGTGAGCGAAGAGGCGAGGGAGCTAGAAGCGAGAGCGCGAGCAAGAGGGCATGTGAGCGAGCGGAGCGGGGAGAGCGGAGAAGAGGTCATGGCCGCCGTCGGCTTCTCTACGAATAGAGAACGGAGAGGGAGTTGAGGAAGAAGATGGTGACGTGGGTCCCGCTTGCCACCTCAGCGCCTGGGGGCCCACCCAGCCTCTTCTTTCTTTTGTTGTTTACTGTATCCGAGTGAAGTGTGTGGGCTGGATCCGGGTTGTGGGCTGGGTTCCTTTTCACTTCTTTCGGGTTGGGCTTGAGTTTTAGGCTGGGTTCTTTTGAGTGTAGTATTTTAATTGTGCATGTTATATATATATATATATTAAATGTTATGTTTATATATATATTTATGTGTTATATTAATTATTATTTCGGATTTTGGGAAAATATATATATATATATATATTCTGAAATATTAAAATATAATAGAAGGTTTTAAAAAGTAAAATTAATTGATATTGAGTTATAAATATACATCTATGGATTGTTTGAGATTTTATGGATAACAAGTGTTGAATTATTTGAATATTATTATTTTGGGATTTGTTATAATATTCTGGAAATTTATCATTTTATATTGTGGTTGTTTTAAAATAATATTAATTGGATTATTTAATTGATGCATTTTATGAGGATTTAACTATGTGAATTGGGAATTTTTAAAGTGAATTGTTGGTTTTGATTATAAATGTGAGGAGTTATGAGGATTTAAATATGACTTTTGGAAATTGATTTTAAGGTTTAAATGTTTAATGTCGGGATTTAGATAAGCGATTTTAAAAAGAGTTGTTTGATTTTCTAAGTTGAGTTCTTTGAGAGGTTGTTTTGAAAATGAGATGATGAGATGAGATGAACATGAAATGAGATATGGTTTGTGATGAAATGAGATGGAATAATCTGAAATGGGATATGAAAAGAGATGTATGATAGTTAGGGGCGCCTTGTGTGAATTAGATAGACTTATACATTTGTATGTTATTAGGTGATTGTGATATGTTGGACATTGCTTGCTATTGGTGACTCTTACTTGGATTCTGTTTCTCCCTTGTTCTCTGCTGTTCGGCTCATTCAGGTAAGTTCCTTTATGGGCTTACTCAGATTCGAAAGAGATTACCGGCTTGTGAATGTATGACATACTAGGTGTTGCATAAGCATTAAAGCATGCCATGTAGTATCATGCTAGGTTGCACCTGTGATTGAGCATTCTATTTCTTTACGTGTATGAAACAGAACGGCCGTTATCTGTGATAGTCCTAGAGTCTTTGCTAGGGTCATAGGGTAGCCCAGCCCCATCGGGTGCCCTGAGTCTATCGAGTCGATATGAGCATGATGATAGCCCAGCACCATCGGGCATGTTTATTTTAATTTATGTTATGATGATGAGACATGATATGATGATGAGATATGATATGATGATGAGATATGATATGCTATAGCATCGAACTGGCCAGTCTCTGCACTAACGGAAAGGGGTGCAGAGGTAGGAGAGGGACATGCCACTTGGCATTCTTTGGGCGCCTTTACAGTTATTTCTCGCATATTGTAAATTAGGATCATGCTAGTGTGATTTAATTTCCGCATCTGCATCATCTTTATTATTAGCGTATGTGTATGTTCGCTTGCTGGACAGAGCGTGTTGGGGCCTCGGTCTGACCCCGCTCACACCAATTGTTTTTAGGTATGATTGCTCCCTGTTTATATGGCGTGGGAATGTCCCCCGGCGATTGCAAAGAAATCTGTCTAACCCCGCTAATCTGGCCATACGACTTTAGAATTTTGTTTCGGTTTTGACCCGGCCTTGCCGTGGCTTTTGTATCTAAATCGTATTTCCGCCTTACTTTCGTTTAAACTGAATTTATGAAAACTTCGACTGATTAGAGGTTTGAAACCTCGACCCGTACCTGAATTGCAACATCCGAACGAAGGTATCCGACCTTTGAAACGTATCCCGGATATTTATATCCGGGCCGTTACAAAGTTGGTATCAGAGCCAGGTTGTGCAATTCGGGTACGCAAGGGTCGAATGTATGTTTTGGAAAACCGCCCATGAATTTCAAAAGATTTGAAAGCGTTTTAAAGGGGCAAAATGAACTTAATATGTCTAACTCAATTGGAATAAATATGAACTTGGCTTATGATAAAAGAGGAGAACCAACTAATAAGGGATCGAGTGGGTAGAAAAGGCGCTAGACCATCCCTATTGGATGTAGTCGGGAATGGGTAGGCGAAATACTAGCTTGTTCTTTACAGATGGGTCGGGAAGACTCCAAAGAGATCATTGTAATTGTCATTAACTGATTCTATGATTGAGTGCTTGATATGCTAAAGATTTGATTGTTATGTTTTAACTATTGAATGAATATTGACGATCTGTGCTACGGGATAGCGGGAGTATCCTTCTTCTTCTTGTATGGTTAAGCTCAGTTTTGTGGGTTTCCTTATGAACCCTTTGATAGTTCAGTTGAGTCCTCCCTTCGAATATCGGTCTCCTCCACGGGAAATCGGGTTGGTAAGCATAGTGTTTCGGAAATCATGGTTGGATATGAGGGTTACTTGGGGAGAGTATCGAAAGTTGGCTTTTGATGTCATTCCAAGTTAGAAAGTAAGTGTTTCCGAGGCTGTCCTTATCGATTCCTATGACAATCCATCAGTGTCCTCTTGTCACGGAAAATTCGTATCCGAGTCCCACGGGAAAGATGGGTAATGAGTCAGTTGGGAAGAGTCAATGTTGCCCTTATGGATTTCTATCGAGTTATCTTGATTGCCCTGTTCATGATTGTGTGATTCTATATGCACTACTCCTTGACCTACAATTGATCCTTAGTGTGAATTTGTGCTTATGTGCCTTGATGCTCATGATGACCATTGTATAGGTTCGAACTACATTTATTATGTCCATATCATCCCGACATGATCTGTTTAGTATATTGCATTGTCGTACTAGAGCACGAATAAATATGTCATATGCTAGGATGTCGTCTAATTGATGTCCTTCCTGTGAATAGGTTCATGATAGTGTGGTAGTTCGGTTCTAGTATCATGATAGAGTGAGCCCCTTACTTGGTGGATACGTGTTATAAATTGATGTCGACGTGCCTTATATGCTACGTAACTCCCGGTACATGTTATGATGATGAGCTTTAATGTGAATTTGTAGTTGTATGACATTTTGTACCCATGCTTGTCCCATTGCTTAAGTCTCGTGTTGTGTCTTGTCCTCTATCATGATTGTATGTTGTTATAGCATGTTTACTTAGCATATTGATTGTATGATTGATCGAAAACATGAACCACATGATATGAGTCTATATGATTGTTGCTTCCCTTGGATTAGGTACATGATAGTGTGAACGAGTCTTGATAAATACATGTTCTATCCTAGTATACATCAATTTGAACTCATGTCCTCATATTCTAGCCATGTTGCTTAGACTTGCTCTATACCTCGTTGCGTTTTTCCTCTCATGCTACTATGTCGTTGAGATGTGATTGAATGAACTCTTGCATACCGCCGTACTAACCAGTCAAGTGCATGTATGTACCATATGTTATATTAGACCACTAGTAACACGTTGGGCCCTTGGTTGCGACTTGTGCGAGTTCTACTTTACCTACATTATTGTTGATTCTCTCTCAAGCTAGGTACCTGATAGTGTGGCCCTTTCCTCTTTTTGTTCTCTTAACATGTCTCACTCGTTCTGATTGGTTTAATGTTGAATTCGATAATTGACTAGCTTTCCGTGATAGTTAAACCCAGCATGCTTACATGGTTAAAATGTTTATTACTCTATGATGGCTTCTCGTGCTTGCATGAACCTATGACTTGACACCTCGCATGATCACGCACCACCCTGTATCATGATTTTGCATCTGCATGACGCATGAATATCGGAATGAACCTAGTTGAATTACTCTAGTTGTACTCTATGATGGTTCTTTCTTAGCATGATTATAACCTAGCATCCATGATGTCCATCTTGTTGTTTTTGATGATGCCTCATGTTTCGTGAACATTATGTTGAACTCCTCTTAATGAATCTTGACTATGCTTGTATCGCAGTATGTATCGCTGGTATCATGTAGGATCTATGCTCTCTAAATGGATCTCGTCATAGGATTCCGTGCCATGCTTGACCTAATATGTGATCATTGCTGTTAGATGTGATAGTTACTATGCTGCTCTTATGTGTCCTTGTATGACGCGTCATCTGATTGTTATAATATACCTTGCCATGATATATTTGGACTCATTTGTTGATGTGTGTACCATGCTTTTACATTGTTCGCATGCATGATGCTCGTTATCTTCACTAAATTCCGTATGACTTCGAATTATATATGATCATTGTTGGTTCCGCCTATCTTGCTTGAAGTTACTAGGCATATCTGTTTCCATGAAATACTAGAATGTTAGCTTGTTTCACATACATCAGCGTAGGACTTGATTGTGTCTTTGATATGAATACGAATGTTGCCCCGAGGTAGGTACATGTTAGTGTGGATTGATGTGATTAATATGCTCCCTAATGAATTCATGCTTGTTTGTCACAAGTTGTAACCTAATGGACTCCATAAAGGCATCGTTACTATTCCCGAGTCGGAGTCTTGTCTCTAGTCATGTCGTCTTTAGCTTTGGTCTATTCCGTCTCCGAAAGAAACTTTGGGTTGTCCGCTCTTGCCACTCCCCTATCCCCGCTAACTTAGACTCTTACGCGTTACTTTGGATGAGCGACCGCATGGAAAAAGGGATCGGGAAGTCGAATAGTGATAGAGCAGCGCAGCGGAAGCGTGGGCCCATAACCCACGAGCCTCAGGATCGATAATGTCGATGAAACAAGCTCGTTTCGAGGATCACGATTGTTGAGTACGATATGACTTGCAGGTGGGAGCGTCCTCTATTCGAATTGCTAACCCTTTCTGAGCTTGTTGATGATGATATTGCACTGACTTGATGTTGACAGTTGCTTGTTGATGTGATGATATGATTCGATGCCTTACAGTCCTAATGTGCCATGATGACTTGATGTGATGCTATTCTGAGTTGCTAAGCATGATCTAAATTCCTTCCTATATAGTGTGAACTGCAAATGCCGAGAATCTGAACAATTTATTAGCTAAGATTATGATGAAAGTTGCTAGTTTGAATTGACTTTATTCATATATGGTGTTATGTGATAATTTCGAGCATGACGGTAAATTGAGACTTTTGATACTTGTTGCAATGCTTAATGATGCTAGTTAATATGATGTAGTCCTTATGTGCAATAATGTCCATGATTGCTTCTTCTTTGAACATGTGAGTGAGGTCCTTTTGGTTGAGCGGCCAGAGAGTGGAGAAAGGTTTTGAGTGTTTAGAATGATCGACGGTGGTAAGGGAAAGTTGCAGAAGAGGGGTGTTGACTTAGGTTGGACCGAGTGGGTTCGGGAATTTTAAGAGGTAATGCTTGATGATTTTGGATGAACTCTTAGGTGAATCTTGGGGAAGGGGTATGGTTGGGATAGGCTGGTTAAGTAGTGACCGAGAAAATTTTATTGAAGATGCGTTGTTAGAAGGGTTCTACGTTGTGATACCTTGGGAAGAGTGAGGAATGTAAGGAATGTCCTTTGGGGTATTGGGAACATAGAGTGAGAGTGTACTCGGGTGTGAAAACAGAGGTGGGGGTTGAAGTCTTAGAGGTGGATTGTTAGTGAGGGTGTTTGGCGGGGAGAGGTGTGAGATTAAAGGTCGGAATGGATTGGGGTTTCTTCTGTGGGATGTTATCCGAGTTGGTAAGTCTAGATGAAAGTTGGTCTTGGCTTGAGAGTTGGAGACGAGCGGGCGGGGTTGCGTTTTATTATAACTGAAATAATGTGCAAAACTTTCTTGATGATGTGATTATGAACTGGCATGATGTTAGATAGCGACCATGATAAACCTGATATGGCCTGATATTACATGTTGATATGCAATATTTGAGATCTAGTTGACAGTGACAAGTATTACCATGAAATAGTGATACATCGCTATCCTACTATGTTGTTCTAGAAGCTTGTTATGATGTGTTGTATGAATCATGAGATGATGATATGTTGCTATGTGAGAGCATGATGTTATATTATGATCAAGAGATGTTAAATGATGAATATTGACTTGGAGCATGAATATGACTTGTATATATATGAGATAATGGTGCGTGATTGACCTTTCCCCTTTGCTGAATCTTAATAACCTGACCTTGTTGTGTTGATATGTTGACAATGAGTTTTGGTTCATTGATTCTGTGATGAGAGATACTTTTATGACTTCTGGTGTGATGTTGAGAGGTTGTTATGATTTTGTTATATCGTTGAGATGCATATTACGACCTTTAGTATGATATGGAGATGTTGATGTGACCTTGTGGCACTACTCTGGTATATGTTGAGACATGTTGGGTGATGCGTTGATTGGAGATTAGATGGTTATACAATTATGCATTTCTTATGGCTTATGCATCTTGCTTGAATTGAGACTGATAGATTGATTCGATTCTGGAAACTAGGAAGAGAATATGGGATTAGCCCTTAGAGGTGGATGATCCCACCTCCTACCTTCTGAATCTGATTGATTGGTTGCGAGAAACTGGTGTGGTTGTTGGGAGATTTTGACGAAATCTTGATTTGAAAGGAATTGACTTGTTTTGGTGTAAAGTTGCTTGATTAAACATCGGATTTGAAGATTTTGAGCGGTTTTAGAAATGGCCAACTTGGGGTTTTAAAGGGTTGAGAGTTTCAATGATTTGGATGACAATCTTTCATTTACGAAACACTTTGAGGTTTACGAACTGGATTTACATTATGACGTCTCGCGAAGTGGATACAAGCATTGTATAGGGGCGCTTATAGATTGCTTGCTAAGACCTAGTCGGACGCTGTAATGCTTTTAGAGTTGTGACACTTCCGAAAAGTCGAAGCGAGAATGTGATAAGGGCGCTTATTACACACTTGACCAGACCAATTGGAGATGTCACGGCCGTGACTAGGATGTTGTGAGAATCTCGGAAGACGCAACCGAGACGATTACAAGATCCTTGGACATGGTCCTTGGACTCACCGATTTTAAAACTTCATCCCCTTTGCTTTAAAATGGTTTTAGTCTCGGGGACGAGACTTGTTTTTAGAGGTGGATGAATGTAAAGACCGGAAAATTTTAAATATTATTTTCTTAAAATATTAAATTATGTTCGACTTTAAAATTAAGATTCTGGAAATTTTGAAATTTCCCATCCTCGAGCAACTGAATTTTATTTAATTCTTCGGAAACGAATTTCTATATAGTTTTGAATTGGGTTTTAGAAATGGGTTTTTATTTTCGCTTTTGAGATCGAGCATTAATAAAATTAAATTAAGCTCCGAGTATCAGAAAATTTATTAAATTCCGCTATCTTGAAATTAGTAAATTTAAATTTTAATCAAATTGAGTTAGTCGGGAATCGATCGGGCGAGCGGGTTTTGAACCTATTACGCTAGTTTGAATTGGTATTGTGGGGCATCTTTTATTTCCTATTTCTTTTCCTTTTTCCTTACTCTCTCTCTCTCTCCCTCTTCCTCCCGTTCTGTTGCAACCCACACTGGTCCCCCTTCCTTTTGTTTCTTCCCCCATTATGTGCAACATACCACCAACCCACTCCCCTCACGCCAAATTCACACCCTCTTCTGCCCATTTCTTTGTTTTCTTTCACCCCTCCACACACAGAACCTCAGACCCCAACATCTCCCTCCTCCTCCTTGGCACCTCCCGGGCACCAGCCAGCGCCACCCCTCACCTCCATCTATGACACCGAGCCACCACACCAACATCATCACCACCATTCCATCTCCCCTGTTCCTTCGGAATAAGCCAGCCGCAAGCCCCAATTCATCCGTGGATGCGCCACCTTTAGCACCACCAAGCACACACCTCGTCCTCCGTTTTGATAGCCGCCGAGCACCACCGAAGCTACCATGTTCCTCTGTTTTTCGGAGAGAAACCGCGGCCTACTCCGCCTTCATCTGAGTAGCAACAACCACCTCTCCCCTTCCTTGACGAGAGGCAGCAGTAGGAGCATCGACCTCTCTCTCTTCGACGATTCACGAGCACCCAGAAGAGCCCGGAGCCACCAAGACGCCGCCCCTCTCTCGTATCCCCTGTTTTCTCTCCCAAGGATAGGTAAGAGCTCCTCCTTCCCTGCCCAACCAAAAAAACTCCAGTACAAGTCAACTTTTAACCCCCCTTGGTCCCTCCTTAGGCCAAGCTCTTTGATTCCGACTCCGGTGAGCCACATCGAACCCCGACGAGCATTCCGGCGAACCCGACGCGCTCAAATCTGCTCGGTAAGCATCCTAACATCCTTCGACCTCCATTGTTGAACTTTTGTGTTGATTTCACCCTTTTTCATTCGATTAAACCAGAGAGGGAGAGAGTGAGAGCGAGTCGAGAGTTAACGGCGAGGTCAAGAGCTGGGCGAAATCGAACGAGAGCAAGTGTGAGCGAAGAGGCGAGGGAGCTAGAAGCGAGAGCGCGAGCGAGAGGGCAGGTGAGCGAGCGGAGCGGGGAGAGCGGAGAAGAGGTCATGGCCGCCGTCGGCTTCTCTACGAATAGAGAACGGAGAGGGAGTTGAGGAAGAAGATGGTGACGTGGGTCCGGCTTGCCACCTAAGCGCCTGGGGGCCCACCCAGCCTCTTCTTTCTTTTGTTGTTTACTGTATCCGAGTGAAGTGTGTGGGCTGGATCCGGGTTGTGGGCTGGGTTCCTTTTCACTTCTTTCGGGTTGGGCTTGAGTTTTGGGCTGGGTTCTTTTGAGTGTAGTATTTTAATTGTGGATGTTATATATATATTAAATGTTATGTTTATATATATATATATATATATATATATATATATATATATATATATATATATATATATATATATATATATTTATGTGTTATATTAATTATTATTTCGGATTTTGGGAAAATATATATATATATTCTGAAATATTAAAATATAATAGAAGGTTTTAAAAAGTAAAATTAATTGATATTGAGTTATAAATATACATCTATGGATTGTTTGAGATTTTATGGATAACAAGTGTTGAATTATTTGAATATTATTATTTTGGGATTTGTTATAATATTCTGGAAATTTATCATTTTATATTGTGGTTGTTTTAAAATAATATTAATTGGATTATTTAATTGATGCATTTTATGAGGATTTAACTATGTGAATTGGGAATTTTTAAAGTGAATTGTTGGTTTTGATTATAAATGTGAGGAGTTATGAGGATTTAAATATGACTTTTGGAAATTGATTTTAAGGTTTAAATGTTTAATGTCGGGATTTAGATAAGCGATTTTAAAAAGAGTTGTTTGATTTTCTAAGTTGAGTTCTTTGAGAGGTTGTTTTGAAAATGAGATGATGAGATGAGATGAACATGAAATGAGATATGGTTTGTGATGAAATGAGATGGAATAATCTGAAATGGGATATGAAAAGAGATGTATGATAGTTAGGGGCGCCTTGTGTGAATTAGATAGACTTATGCATTTGTATGTTATTAGGTGATTGTGATATGTTGGACATTGCTTGCTATTGGTGACTCTTACTTGGATTCTGCTTCTGCCTTGTTCTCTGCTGTTCGGCTCATTCAGGTAAGTTCCTTTATGGGCTTACTCAGATTCGAAAGAGATTACCGGCTTGTGAATGTATGACATACTAGGTGTTGCATAAGCATTAAAGCATGCCATGTAGTATCATGCTAGGTTGCACTTGTGATTGAGCATTCTATTTCTTTACGCGTATGAAACAGAACGGCCGTTATCTGTGATAGTCCTAGAGTCTTTGCTAGGGTCATAGGGTAGCCCAGCCCCATCGGGTGCCCTGAGTCTATCGAGTCGATATGAGCATGATGATAGCCCAGCACCATCGGGCATGTTTATTTTAATTTATGTTATGATGATGAGACATGATATGATGATGAGATATGGTATGCTATAGCATCGAACTGGCCAGTCTCTGCACTAACGGAAAGGGGCGCAGAGGTAGGAGAGGGACATGCCACTTGGCATTCTTTGGGCGCCTTTATAGTTATTTCTCGCATATTGTAAATTAGGATCATGCTAGTGTGATTTAATTTCCGCATCTGCATCATCTTTATTATTAGCGTATGTGTATGTTCACTTGCTGGACAGAGCGTGTTGGGGCCTCGGTCTGACCCCGCTCGCACCAATTGTTTTTAGGTATGATTGCTCCCTGTTTATATGGCGTGGGAATGTCCCCCGGCGATTGCAAAGAAATCTGTCTAACCCCGCTAATCTGGCCATACGACTTTAGAATTTTGTTTCGGTTTTGACCCGGCCTTGCCGTGGCTTTTGTATCTAAATCGTATTTCCGCCTTACTTTCGTTTAAACTGAATTTATGAAAACTTCGACTGATTAGAGGTTTGAAACCTCGACCCGTACCTGAATTGCAACATCCGAACGAAGGTATCCGACCTTCGAAACGTATCCCGGATATTTATATCTTGGCCGTTACACATTTCAGCAAGTAAAAAATAGATTTTAACAAAATAAATGCTTTTCGGCGCATAAAATGTTAAGATTGCAATTACAATCAAGAAATGTCAACACAAGGAGACACATATCTACTCCTAATGTGGAATTGAAGGACTCGACAAAGTTACTTGATGTATCAACAATCGAATGAAAGCTCGGATCATACTTGCATTGTGCCTAGCCCAACACTTTATATCTCCCTATTCTTGAAGCCATCTTACAACATTTAGCCCAGCTACTTATTGCACCCGTTCCATTGCATGCCTTCTTGAACTTGGACTCAAGTGATAGAAGAAAGAAGACCATGTGTTCTTACTTTCATTCTCATAACACACCATATGCTATAAGAAAAATATGGTTGCCTCCATCTAGTGTGATTGCAAATAACACAACCCCACCATATTGGCCTTTTAGATGGCACCCATCTACTCCAGTTAACCCTCTGCATCCCAGGATGAATCCCTCAATCATAGGCTTCAAAGCAATGAATACACTTTTGAATAGAATCGCTCTCTCAGGCCTATCAACTGCAGCTCCCCACACATAATAAGCCTTAGAGCCCAGATTAGTTAACTATAAAACCTCACAATAACCTAGCAAAATTGCATACAATTTGCCTTCATCTTCATGAAGCATCTTTTCGGCAAGTTTCTTTGCCTTGTACAAGGATGAATGCTTGAGATTGATGGAAAAGGCTTGAAATAAGAGCTTGCATTCACATCTTGGATAATCTTTCGAGCTACCCATGCAGGAGTTGTCATCAGATTATGAATGCCCAGTCTCATACATGTATGTGTGTTATTCAGTGACTTTATCACCTTTGTTTGTTCATCTGCCAACCTTGATGAACAGATCCTCCAACCATATTATTTTTCAGCACAAACCGTTGTAGACCTAGTTCCCTCATATCTTAATACTACAAGGTAAAATCCCTCTTGAACACAATAATCTATCAAAACATCCAGAAGTTGATGTTTGTCCATAAATAACATCCACTCTTTAAGACTGATTTTCCCAAACTCATAATCTTCATGTTATCATAAAGCTTATCAAAGTAATCTTTTTCACATGCATCATCATGTACAAGACTGGACAAATCATCATTTTGTACATTAATATCAACCATATCATCATCAAGTGTATTTCCACCCGGTAGGGTAGAAACCATATCAACATCCTCTATTCTACTATGATCGCCCGAAGTGAGCTCACTACCGGAGATTCGAGAAGTATTTCCAACTTTCAGAATAGGTAATCCTCTTTTTTTTCGCAGTAGTTGCATGGACTTTCTTACCCGACTTGTATGATGGTGAGTCCATAGATGTTGTACCATGGCTTGACCTTAGAGTTACCACTTTATCCATATGCTTCTTTGATTCAATTAGACCTCATGCCAACTTTAGATTCTTAAATGCAGAATCACTCGATCCAATTGCCAAATTAATCAACTTCTTGTCATGAAAGGAGTTGAACATCTTCAACAAATCACTATCATTCTTTCACTGGAAATTCTGAGAACTGAATGCATACCATAAGGTTGGTTGTTTTGGAAGCCTCATTCTAGTTTTTTCAGCCCCTTCTAATAGGTCAACAAATAAATCAAGAAGATTGCTTTGGTCTGGATCACCCACATCTATTCATTATGGCATGGTAATGTTTCACAATTTAAATTTCAGTGTATCGAGCTTGGTTATACCATAGTCTCAACAATATATTATCTACCATTCGGCAAAATAATATCATTCATGAAAATGTAAGTAGAAGAGTAACCCTAAATTTGAAATTCGAAAAAGCCCTAAAATCTTGCCCTAATTCATGAACCCTAAATTCGAACCCTAGTTGAGAGGAGAGATGAGAGAAGCTAGAGAAATACATACTTGATCTTAGTGTCTCCTCCCCCACCAGTCATTGCCACCATCCACGTCCTCGTTGTCGAAATGGAGATCGAACTCTCTACTAATTTTGCTCTCTATGATTTTCTTTCACCCGACAAGAAGAGAGGTTGTGAGCATCTTTTTTTTTCAAATTCCTTGTAATTTGCAATTTTTTTGCCCAAACTTTACAATCCACAATCTTTTACTCTCAAATTGGCAAGTTGGTTAGAATGCGGAAAAAAAAATCAAAACTCTAGGGTTACCTTGCGGACTTCCCAAAAACTTTGGTTAGCTCACAGATTAGACAAAATCCTAAGGCTACCCGACGGAAATTCCATTATTTTAATACGTAGTAATTTTTTTCCTAGAATCAACCACAACACACCACATAGGACATTGTTCATCAGTTTTAATATATATATATATATATATATATATATATATATATATATATATATATATATATATATATATATAATGGTTCAAATGAAAATGGTTCTTAAAATGAAAATGGTCCAATTTGAAGGTAAATGGGCCTAATTTAAAGGTAAATGGGTCTAATTAAATGAGTAATAGATAAATGGGTCTAATTAATGTGCAAATGTGCCTAATTTTATGGTGTAAATGGGTAAATGGGTAAATGACCCTAATTATGAGATAAATGTCACCACCTCTCCCATACTTTATATTTCTACCAATATCGCCCTTATTTCAATTATAAAAATTACAGATTTTAGCCCGTAATTTTTATTTGAAATAATATTATAAGGTGCATCTATAAGATTACAAAATGCAACAAAATATGCTACATCACATTTCTTGTCTTTATTTTAAAAAGTGAAAAATATGAGATTACAAAATATAAATGAACAAATAATACAATAAAGATTATTATTAATAAATGAACATTTTCCTAATGTAAAGTAAGTTTCCTACCAAATATTTTCTTTATGGGTTGCTATTTTTATGGCGGTTTTGTACTTTAATGCGACATGTGTCATTAAATGCCTATTAGCTCAAAATGGTATAACGATGTGCCCATGCACAAAGGTTCGAGTTCAAAATCCCACATAGGCTATTTATGGGTGTCTTCTTTTTGTTCCCGTTCATGAATAAGATTATAAAGTGCAATAATAAAATGATAACGTGCACAAATAAGATGATAAAGTGCATATATAACATTATGGTGTGCAAATATAATATTGTGTTGTGCAAATATAATATTATGTTGTGCAAATAAAATGATAAGTGCAAGAATAAAATGATGGTATATGAATAAAAATATGAAGTGCATGAATAAGATTGTGAAGTGCACAATTAAGATTATAAAGTGCATAAATAAAATGATAAAGTGTAAGAATAAAATGATGGTATATGAATAAAAATATGAAGTGCATGAATAAGATTGTGAAGTGCACAATTAAGATTATAAAGTGCATAAATAAAATGATAAAGTGCAAGAACAAAATGATGAAGTGTATGAATTAGATTATGAAGTGCACAATTAAGATTATAAAGTGCATAAATAAAATGATAAAGTGCAATTTGATTTATTATTTATGCACTTTAATATTGAAGATGCACCTTATAGCATTTAAACCATAATAAAAATTACAGGTTAAAATCTGTAATTTTTACAATTAAAATAGGGCAATATTTAAAGAAATAGAAAGTATGGGGAGATTGTTTGTAATTTTAGCATCTCCTTCCTCCTATCGTATACCAAGCACTCAGTTCCTCTTCCGGCGACATCTCTAATCGCTAACGACATCGACATGGAGGCCCACCTCGGCCCGATCCCCCTGTAGCAGGCCCGAACCCCTCCTTCCCTCACCAACCCCGCCACCGTCTGCGCCACCGTCCTCCTCTCCCCTTCCGCCACCTGCATCCTCGTCTTCGCTGTGTCCAGCGACGTCGTCACCAGCGCCAACAACCCACTCGCCACCATCACGTTCGCCCCCTGCACACCCACCGCCACCGCCGCCTCCGCCCCATGGAAGTCCCATTCCTTGAGCCCGGATCCGGTCCATGAGGTGTTGGCTGAGGACTTCTTGCAGCATTCAAAATCGATACCCCGAAGCCGATCGGTAGAGCCTCCGGATTCCATCCCGGAAGAGGATCTTCTTGCAACATTCGGTGTCGGTGAGGGCTTCGCCGGAGACCATGAGCCGCTGGCTGACGACGTCGACCGGGGTCCAGATCAGCTGGGCGACGACGGAGGCGGTGAGGCCCTAGCCGCCTAGCGTACTAGCAGAGAGGGGAAGGAGTTGAATCTGGTAGAGAGGAAAGCATAATGGGCCGGACCTTTTTTTTCTCTTTTAAAATCAGGCCCATTTTCATTTTAAGAGTCATTTTCACTTTAAGCACAATTTTCATTTTAACCACACCCTATATTTATATATATATATATATATATATATATATATAGATAGATAGATAGATAGATAGATAGATAGATAGATAGATAGATAGATAGATAGATAGATAGATACAAGGTCAGACACGGAACCAGAAAATAGAATTTGAGTAGGCTTCATAATTCCTAATAAAAAAATACATAGTTTTTTATTTATTAAATTTTCCTTATTTTTTAACCTTTTTTTATATAAAAAAATGGGACGAGTTGAAACAGACCTCAGTCCGTGACTAGTTACGTGTGTGTATAGGATGCTTGTGCGATTGTGCCTCCATATGTTGAAATGTATATTGCCTTCCTTTACAAAAAAAGTCATTTTATTATTCATATATATATATATATTTATAGAGATAAAAATATATAAAATATAGACTTTTTTTATAATTTTATACATATTACTAATAAATATAAAATTATATATATAAAAAGTAATAAAAAATATTGATATTTAAAATAATTTGTATCATCATAACAAAATATAAGAAAATAATAAATGACGTATTTTTTAATACGGAATTAGTAGCATTTATTAAGATTGAAAGCACAAAAATAAAAGCCAAAATTTAAGTGAAAGATATAAGAATTTTTTTTCAAAATATTCATCAAAAATATTTATTTATTAAAATATTTATAAGTTCAAAGTATTTACAAAAAGATTCATTATTGTCAGTTTTATCGGAAAAGCGTGGGTTTAAACCACGTTTCTTATACAAATCTTTAATTTGAATTTAGTGTGGAAGGGAAATTATATTTTGGTATAAAAACACGATTTCAGATCGCGTTTCAATTTTAATTAATGGTAAAACGCAGCTTGAACCCGTGCTTATATTATTAAAAATAAAAATTGTAAAACGCGGTATAATAACGCGTTTTACGTGTATTGCTCTGTTCAAGTGTGCAGATCTAAACGAAGAAGAAGGGGGCTTACGCCCGCACACCATCGCCCGTCGACCTCCGGCCGTCGACCCGTGCTCTGCTCCCTCTGGGCTCCGACATTGAGTGCACACCTCTGGTTCGGCGTCCTCGCTCCCTTTGCTACCTCCGCCTGCACACCACCAGCCGTCGACCTCCGCCTGCACACCACCGGTCGTCGACCTACGCCTGCACACCATCGAATGTTGACCCTCCCTCTGCTAGGCCCGGCGTCCTCCCTCCAGCGGCCTTCCCTGCCTCTGCGGCCCTCGACCACGCCACCTCCGACCCCTTCCTCCTCAACCTTCCTCTACCCTCCTTCGCCTTTTATCTACAGAGTACGATTACACAGGTCAAACACGGTATTAGGCCGCGTTTTACATTTTTTTTTTGCTTAGGTAATAAGCGCGAGTTAAACCCGTGTTTTCCCAAAATTAGGCCTGAAACGCGGTTTAAAATCGTGTTTTTATACCAAAAATAAAATTTCCTTAGGTACCAGATTCAAATAAATGATTTGTATAAGAAACGCGGTTTCAAGCTGCGTTTCTATGATAAAACTCATGATAATGAATATTTTTATAAATACTTTGAACTTATAAATATTTTAGTAAATAAATATTTTTTAATAAATATTTTGAAAAAAAAATCAAGATATAAAAACATGACAGTTCCAATTACAAGCAAGTAACATCATAGTGGCATTTTGTCGAACAGTTGAGGACTTGAGTCTTGAGGGGCAATTGCTGCACTCTAAAGAATCGCATGCCAGCAAGAACAACGATACCGCCGATGTCTCAAAACAAATTATTACATCGATCCCATCTAGACCGGTCAATCGGGTCTGGTTGGGCTGGGTTATTTCAGATTTTGGGTAAAATAAATTTCAAGTAAAACGGGTCTCAGGTAGATCCGGGTTAACTCGAACCCATATTTGGTCCGATTTTGGGTCAAATTGGGTAAATTTTGGATTTATCAATTTTTTTTATTTTTTTAAAATTGTATTTTGATGGATTTACGATATCTTCAAAATGATAAAGTTAAAGACGTGGTTGCTAAGTTGTTCTTTTTGGGCCCTATACTTTTTTTTTGTACAGTAGGCAATAATTAGGAAATCTTTACGCATAAAGATCATCCCTGATCATCCTTTCGGATGATGGTAGTCAGCTCCCTATTCAAAGGGAAGGTATATAAGTTACAAATAGAATCACATCTAGTAATAAAATCAGCTGCTGAATTTGCTTCTCTAAAGCAGTGGCAGAAAGTTGTTGATGGAACCCTATTAAAATATTTATTCAGTCTAAGCTTTGTTGGTAGAGCATCGATGACTATTTTCCAAATAAAGTTACGGGTCCTGGGAGGGATGTCAAGTTTCCAAATCCACTCATAATTACTATTAGTGGTTGTATTCACAGGGTATTGGTTTTGAGACGAGTTTGACGTAAAATTTTCATCCTTATTATATTTTCAGATTAGTTTATCCTCAGCGTCCCAAGCCGGTATATTTATTGTTAAGATTTGATTAACCAGTTGTGCAGGAAAGATTTGATTTAAGAGTTGTTCATTCCATTTTTTGTTGGGGGTATAAAAGTCTAGCAACACACATATTAGGGTCAAGATTATTTTGAAAAGGTTTTAGCGAGACATTCTCTACCCAGTTATCATCCCAAATGTTGATCTTTTCTCCGTTCCCGATAATCCAGTGCAAGCCATGTTGGAATTGGTCGTTCAATTGAATTAATCTTCCAAATTTCCAGGAAGTGTTATGGATGTTAAAGTTGAGTTTGTTCATGTTTAAGTTATATTTTTCGGTCACAACCTTAACCCAAATGTTGTCCGGTTGCGTATGGATTTTCCATAGAAGTTTTTGTTGTAGGCTGATATTTTGGGCCCTACACTTATTAGAAGATGTCATCCTAAGTTTTTGTAATTATATACTACCTAACTACCTGTAATCTAAAATATTTGATTTTTACAATTTCTCATGATTTTTAATAAAATTTAAAATTCTATAAAATATCAAAGTTTTAATTAACTTTTTAAAATTATTTCATATCGATTATTAATGAGTATAAAATTATTTTAAACTTTTATTAAAAATTTTAATATTTTATAAAGTTTTTATAGATTTTTAAAAATTATGTTGAAAAATAAAAAAAATCAAATATTACCGTTCGAAGGGAGTAATATATAATAAAAATATATATATAGTTGATTTAAAAAAGAAAGATCGAATGCTTGTAATTATAAAATGCAATAAATGTTCACAAAAAACTAAAACGCAATAAATTGGAATTTTCATGAATAATTTTAATAATATATAGTTATAAATTAATTAATTTTAATAATGACCTTACCTTAATATGACTTTGGGGTTTTCTTGGCTTTTAATTGGTCAAAGTTTTATTTGAATAAACCGATAAATCAAGTCATCGGGTCGAAACCCATTTTACCTAGAAAAGTACCAGGTTTTCGGGTTCGGGTCAAAAAAAATCCTAGGTCAAAATTTTCGGGTCTTGACCCTAAATTTTTCAGGTTCGAATCGGGTCAATCGGGTCGAGTTGGGTTTCGACAACTCTAAATTCCCATCTCTTTAAAAGAAGGGAAAAGGGGAAAAAAGAGCACTAAATATTACAGGCAGGATCCAAAAATTAAAATTTGGTTGGATTAAGTAGATTAATTTTTCTTATACAAATATTTTTTATTAACAAAACCCTTAATTTAATAAATACATTAATAATTTTTTATTAATTTCTCTTAGTTTTTTTACCTATTATTTTTTTAAAAAAAATAGGGCGGGTTGAGCCCATCCCTCAATTCTTGGCTGTGTGTGTATATATATATATATAACGCCTCTTACGGTGTAAACTGTGAACATATTAATTAAATGTACATAACAACATAATTATTCGTTTGACATAATATAATTATTCATATGTATTAAATGTTTTCATCTAAGAATTATTCGTCTGTTGTTACATGATTATTCGTATGAGTTATGTATGAATAATCATGTTGTTTCAGACAAATAATTTTGAATGCTCTTCAAACAGTCTTTTAAATCTCATTCGTTAATTTTCTAATCCAACACTCTAGATTTGTTCACAAATTACACCATATATAAAGGTGTTCACAAATGATATATAGACAATAGATCATTTGTGAACAACCTTTCATCCTCAAATAGTTGGCCAATTTGAACGTATTATTTAGACTTTGAAGGACATGTTAAGAGCTTGCGTAATGACGGATAACTAGTTTGAGTTTGATTGTGTTCACTTATAGTAACAATTGTTAAGCATGGATAAGTATGGCCCCCTTTTGAAGCATTATATGGACGAATAACTCATCCAGTTCATGACGTGTTTTATATTTCATTGCTTTGAAAGTATATGCCTGATCCATATCACATCCTGAACTATCAGGATATTGTCAAATTTGGGTGGTTTCACATAACTTGTTTTAATTTTGTTTGGGTCAATTTACTCATTTCTTATGCAAATAAAGTTTACCTCTTTAAACATAATTAAAAGAGTTGTTGAATTTTTAAAAATATAATACCAAAATTTGATAAGCCCAACCATTTGTGGGTGTTGTGACCGAGGTCAAGTGCAGGCCTAGTGGGGATGGCAAACATACCAACGATGTGTCTGGAAATGCTAACAGAATCGAGAGAAATGAAAAGGTCAATATGGAAGAGGAAAGTGACATTGACAATGGAAAGATGGGAAGACACGCACAGGAGAGCAATGCTTGAAAGGTGCCCAGGTACGTTTCTATCTACTTTATGTTTCTTATGAATTTCTTACTTTGGAATTGCTTCGGATCCGGTAAAGACAGGTTTCGGAGGGCGATGAGATATATGTGCAGAATCCACAAGGTTGATTTGTCGGATATTGTCGAAACGAAAGTCTCAGTTGATAAGGCAAAAAAGTTTTGTGCTAAGTTAGCTTTTAATCAATGTATCCGGGTTGAGGCTATAGGTAGAGTAGAGGGTATTTGGCTTCTGTAGAAAGATGAGCAAGTGACGATGGTGGAGGTTTAGAACTCATAAGAGTTTTATACATGTGAAGTTAATTTTCAAAGGTGAGGAAGTGGACCTCATCGCGGTGTATGCCCCTATCAATTGGGAGGATAGAAGGGACTTTTGGCAACTCCTCGAAGGGGTGCCAAATGGTGTCAGAGGTTTCATGCTTGTTGAGGGGAGGGGGGAGGGGGGAATTTCAAGTGCATCCTCACCCAACATGAGAGAAATAATGGCTTTGGGGGTCTGCATAAAGACTCAGAGAGTTTAAAACGCTTGTTTCACATGAAAGAACTCATCGACATGGGTTTTTTGGGCATGAGCTTTACTTGGTACGGGGGGAAGGATACCAAAAAAACGCATGTCCAAGATGCTCGATCAAATCTTCATGAGCGGCGACACTAGACTTAAGTGGCTGCAGGCAAGTGTGCGTTACCTGGCTAGATACTCTTCCTATCATAGTCCACTTATTGAATTATCTCTATGGAGCCGAAGGTGAATTTTAAAAAAGAGAAAAGGCCATTTTGGTTCAAGGTTGCTTGGTTTACGCACCCGAAGTTCATGTCGATCTTGAAGAGTTGCTAGGGCACTAACAATAAGGTTTGTACTGCTATCCCTATTCTTAAGGATATGTTACTAACTTGGAATCGTAAAGTTTTTGGAAATATCCATAGCAGGAAAAGAGAATTGATCAAGGAGATTGAAAAAACTTAGAAAAACCCGCAACTGAATCATTCAGATGCCCTCATCAAATAAGAGAGTAAGTTGTTGGCCAAGCTTAAGAAGATCCTAGAGCAAGAAGAGATATTGTAGTTTCAAAAGTCTCGCAAAATTTGGTTATGCCATGGAGATCAAAATACTTCATTCTTTTATCTCTCGACCATTATTAGGAGGAAGAAGAATAAAATTGAAGGCATCTATGATGATAGAATAGATGGAAGGAGGACAACGAGAAGATGGAATAGCAGACGCTCAGCTTCTTTAAAAAGTCTTTATAGCATTGCAGATATTACTCCCTTATGAAGTTGCGTGATAGATGTGGATGCCTTCCCAACTCTTAAGTCATATTGTTGGGGGAGTTGGCAACACCATTTTCAAGGGATGAGATTTGAAGGGCGATGAAAGACATGAGCCCTTTTAAATCTTCGAGCATCGATGGCTTTCAACCGATGTTCTACCAATGGTGTTGGGGTGTTGTGGGTCAATTGGTGGTTGAGAAAGTTCTTAGGTTCCTTCGCGAGAGGACTATGGTGACGGGGCTTAATGATACCCTCATTGTGCTGCTAGCTAAAATAATTAAAGTTGGCAAATCGGAGTTCATCAAGTAGTTCCGCCCCATTGCATTATGTAATGTTTTGTACAAAATCATAGCCAAGACTCTTGTGATGAGAATGCAAAAAGTTATCGGTGAGTTAATAGGTCTTATACAAGGTAGCTTTTTATCGGGGAGGTTCATTCAAGACAATGTATGATCATGAAACTCGATCTTGGGAGAAAAGGGATGATCATCAAACTCAATCTTGAGAAGGCTTATGATAGACTTAGATGGAATTTCATCAATGGGACTCTTGTGTTTGCGGGATTCCCTCCTGATTGTATTGATTGGATAAGAGAATGTACTAGGTCTACAACCATGCAAATTCTTTGGAACAGGGAGGTCTTGTCTATATCTAAACCGAAGAGAGGTTTGACAAGGGGATTCGCTATCTGCGTACATCTTCGTGCTATGCATTGAGAGATTTAGCCATATTATTAATCATAAGTTTGACAGCGGGGAGTGAAAGCCAATCATATATCGAGAGGAGGTCCACCCATATTGCATGTGTTCTTTGTCGATATCATCTTGCGCACGGAGGCCTCTATTAAACAAATGAAGGTGATCATGAACGCTATTGAGATGTTTTGTGATGCTTCGGGGTAGAGGATAAGTAAGGAATAGTCCAAGATCTTTGTTTCAACTAATGTTCCGGCAGAGCTCAAGTCCGACCTCAATTAGACCTGTGGCATAAAGGGTGACATCCAACCTTAGCAACTACTTCAGTATGTTGATCTTGCACAAATTCCTCCTCAAGTACTCATCAAACCTCCTCAAGTACTCCTCAAACCTCTCAACGTGGAGCTTTCTTGTTAGCTTTGAGGAGCACATATTCCTCCTCAAGTACTCTTCAAACCTCGCTTGACTTGTCACTTGGGTCAAGATCATTGATTGACCCACAAAAGGCCAATCTTGACTGCATTATTCTCCCCTTTTTTTATCTTCAATTCATCCTCGAATCGAGTGGATGAGGATGAGGATGAGGAGGGGATCAATAATCTTCCTCTGAGCCATGGGAGGGACAAATGAGGTAGGTGCCAATAGAATTCGAGGTATAGAGACCCCAAAAACAACACCCGTAGGCACAATCGATGACGAAAGAAGATCTTCAATATGATGAGGTTCAAAGTTCACTTGTACTTCAACATCAACAACTTTAGAATCTTTCAACGACTCATCAATCACATCCTCATAAAGGGGAAGGAGAACTGGAGGCTCAGCATAAAGTGTGATCACCGGAGGGGAAAAGTTGTCTTTTGTTCGTTGTTGAGCGGTCCTTCTCAACTAAATGACTAAATTCAACCATTATTTCTTTCACCAGTTATTGTCAATGTTCTTCCTCAATTAACCGCTGATGTTGAAGCCAAAGTTGATGTCTTTTGGCTTCTCATTCACGGTCTAGTTGTTGTTGTTGTTGCCAAGCTCGTCGCCGCAACTCAAGTTGGCGACGTTGTTTTGCAGCTCGTACAAGGCAAAAAATTCCTCCAATAGATCAGGATCATCACCCCGATCCCCATAGAAGGCCCAAGACATGGAATTCAAGGAAAACACCACATCGAACGTAAGTCTGTCTCTGAATACCACTTGATACGTGACGATTTCGTAGAATCACAATGGCCACATTTTAGGTCCCATCTTGCACTTATTCACTTGATTAATTAATCCTAGAACAATAGGAATTAAATTATAATTCCAATCTTGCAAGTTCCCAAGTCAACCTTTGTGATTGGAGACGAACGACAAATCTCATGAACGTTAATTGAACTTCTCGATAGACCACTTCGACAATTGACTTCTTAATAAAACACTTTGGCCAACAGGTGATCGGTAACTCACACAACACAATTTGAATCAATTATAAACGTGAACAAGTTGGCAATACTTAATTAAGAACGATAGTAATAGAGAGCGGAAAAAGTTGTGGATTGAAATTGAAGCCTCTTAACCAACAGGTCTCCAATTATATTCAATTTAATTTTAAATGAATACAATAAGTGTTTAAATAGGAATCAAACTAAAACTTTAGTTCTATCTAATGCGGCCATCCCATATCCTATGCAAAGGATAAGCTTTTATTCATCTAAAAATCTAATATATGACTAAATAAATCATACCTAAAGATATGATAGAAAGAAAGCAACTTGATGATTAAGTAAGCCTAAAAGATAGACATTCTTAATCATCTTATATATCCTAACTAAGAGATATTAAAATAAGCCAGTCCATAATTACATTCCAACTAACATAGGAGCTACTAAAAAGAGAAACTAATAAAAATAACTAAAATAAAATTTAATTTAATTTTCTTCTTCATGAACTCCCACTGTGAATCCTTCTTGTTAGCTTTGAGGAGCACATCTTCCTACTCAAGTACTCCTCAAAACTCACTTGACTCACCGCTTAGGGCCAAGATCATTATTTGACCCACGTAAGATCAATCTTGACTATATCAAGCGCTGTTGTTGTTAAGCCATCCTATATGTAGGGAAGCATTCAAGCGGGGATGAAGGAGATGGTGGCTAAAGGTATATGATATGTCCTGAGGGAAGGGAAAGATATTTGCTTTTGGACAGATACTTGAGCGAGAGACAAACATTTGGTGTAGTTTGCCTTGGATATTATCCCTCAAGAGGAGCAAAGGGTACGGTGTTGATGGTAGATATGTGGCTAGAGGAGGGCCACTGGGACTAGCTAACTGAATCGGTTGAATGGGTTCCTTTCGTTGGAGGCCTTAGTGTTGATGTTGAGTTTTGATGTTCTAGAAGGTGTTGAGGCCTCGATGGCCTATGCTCCCACACATAATAACATCTTCTATGTCAGCTTGGGGTATGACATCATTAAGGGCAATAAGGATGTGTGCTCGATGGATTAAAAAGTTTTTAGAGCAGTCTGGAAACTCACAGTGTAGGAGCGGGTTCAATTCTTTGTCCGAAGATGTATCAAAGGGGATGTCCTCACCAATTTATAGCGAGTTCGAAGGTACATCACCACTTCTCCACTTTGTGAGAACTGCCATGGACATGAGGAGTCGTTGTTGAACCCGTTCAGAGGTTGCAAATATGCCCGACAGATTTGGGTTAGCCTAAATGTGGATAGATACGAGAGGACCTTCTACATGGATACGTTTACTACTTGGATTCAAGGTAATATTCTTAACTCTTTTATTACTAGTAACAATATTGCTTGGAGAGATGTCTTTACATAGGCTGTTTAGTGGGTATGAAAATGCCAGAATTCTTATGCATTCAACAATCAAGGGTGACACGAATGTAAGAAAACCTTTATCGTCACGCAGATGGAGGAGTATAGGAGAAGCTGACGCAAGCAGTTGTAGCCGACCAACACTGGGAGTGGGAAAGAAGTGAGGATCTTGTGGGAGAAGCCGTTGGATGGATGGGTTAAGGTTAACACCGATGGAGCCGTTAGAGGAGATGGACACACTACTACTGTTGGAGTGATTAGAAATAATTTTGGTGAGTGGCGTTGTGGGTTTGTCACGAACAATGACATTTTTATTGTCTCCAAAGCAAAGCTTTGGGGTGTAGAACAAGGACTAATGCTTGCCTGGGATGATGGCTTCAAGAAGGTAATTCTGGAAATGGACCCATACCTTGTAACAACCATGCTAGGGAATGAACTTCCACAAGGCCACCCGCTGGCTAGCCTTGTCAATAAGTGTCAAGGCTTATTAAAAAGAGACTGGAGTATCCAGTTTCGATATGTGTTTCGTAAAGCAAATTGCGCCGTGAATCACCTTGCTAGGTTAACGTACACTTATAACTTTGGTTTATCTATATTGTTTGACCCGTCTGAGTGTGTTTTTATCTATTTTGCACAATGATGTTAAGGGTTGGGCTATCCCAGATACCCTGACTACTTAGCCCATTTTATTTTTTTTGGTCGGATACTTAGCCCATTATATTATTATCAATATAGAGCATTTGAAACCACAGAGAACATTGTCTCTCCTTTTAACCAAAAAATTTCAAAATATGAGATTATTTTAGTTATTTAAACAAGTACATCTCGCATTTGGGTACCAGGCGAAAAAAGGCAAACTTCTTGGCTACGAAGTGAAATTTTTTTTAAAAAATTTTTACGTAGGCAAAAACTAGGAAGTCTTTAGGAACCAAAAATCAACCTTGATCATCCCTCTGGATGATAGAACAAAACTCGTTGTTTAAAAGGAGGGTAATTATGTTATAAGTTTCGCTAGATTTAGCAATGTAATCCGCATAGGAATTAAACTCTCTGAAGCAGTGTCTAAAGATAATGTTGCTAAAAGTTCTCTTCAGATGGTAGATTTTCTCAATCGTTCTGATTATTTTCCATGAAACTTTCGTTTTATCTTCAATAGCTATTATTACTCCAAGACTGTCTCCTTTTGAAATGATATTCCAAATTTCTCTTTCAATTGCTATCTTTATTCCACAGTACATACGAGAGAAGCTTCTGTTTGTAAAATCGAGCCCTTTGAAGTTGACATTTGAAAAATATCAATGATTTGACCATAACTATTCCTAATTATATCTCCGACACTGCAATTTTCCGAGGTAGGGTTTGACAGAGTCATCTACATTTATTTTGTAGAAGCCTCTAGGTGGTTCTTTCCAATTGGGGACTCTCCGTTGTTTTTTTTGTGATACTTCTTATTGTTGTGTTTGAGCCCAGATTTTCACCATTGTTTTAGTACAATGAGGAGTTTGTGTTGGATTTGTATTCCTTATATTATTAAAAATAACATTGTTACTGAGTTCCTATATAGCCTGTCATAGGAAACATAAATTGGTGAAATATTTGTTCATCTCTCTCATTGTCCTCAGATTTTCTAGGGGATTTGGAAATGGTGCCGTGAACAGGAATTGTTTTCCCGTGAGTTGTTCGTATTTGGATATAATTGAATGAGATGCTGGACAATTGATAAAAAGGTGTTGGAAGTCTTTGTCATCCTGATTACAAAGACAACATTGATAAGATACTATATTGTAGTATTTATTTAGGCGTGTTGTCATAGCTAGTCCATCAGTTGTAACTTTCCATATGAGATTCTAAACCCTTGGGGGAATGTTGAGTTTCCAAATCCAACTGAAGTTGTTTATTTGGGTACAAGGTGAAAAAAGCTATACCTCGTGGCTTACAAGTGAAATTCCCCTAATGTTTATATATAAAATATATATATTTGTATTTTTTTTTAATATATGCAGAATGAGACGGGAAATTCTTGTTCTGCATAGGATAGGATCACAACGAGATTTCATTTAAGGAAATTTTGTGAGGTAATCCTGGAGTTTCGCGTAATTTGCATGGTAAACAAGGGTTTCAGATATTTCTCCGGGTAACCCTAGGGTTTCGAATATTTTTGTATCGGCCCAAAAGTTTGACTTTGTCTAAAAATCGTGGTTTTAAAGTTTGTGGAGGGTAAGTAGTGTAATATTAACAAAGATTGGGGAGACTTTTCACAAATACTAAGATTTTCAACCTTATTGCCCAACGAGAGACAAACAGAAGGAGAAGGACGCAATAGCAGTGATAGCTGTAACGGCCCAAATATAGATGTTTGGGTTACGTTTCGAAGGATTGGATACCTTCGTTCAGATCTTGCAATTCGAGTACGGATTGAGTTTCAAAACATAAAGAAAGGAAATTGACAATACAACTTGCATCGGCGTAGCCGGGTCAAAACCAATATAAACAACTATAAAACCTTTAAAGTGCCGAGTATGGTGGTAAGTCGGTCTCTCGGTTAGTTGAACGCCCAGATGAAACCCTCGTCATGGAAGCACGGAACAAGCAAAGATCAAATACCTGAAACTATACCACGAGTCAAGGTCGAGCCACTCATGCGGGCCCTGAAGACCTCGCTGAGGACATATAATATGCCTATACCTAGATAAAGGATGCTCTAATGCAGTGCGGAAATATTAAACACAAAAGCATACTAACAGTTTATATATATGCAGAAAGCGATTAAATGGGATCCCGCACAGAATGCCAAGTGGCATGTCCCTCTCCTACTCCCGCACCCATGCTCGTTAGTGCAGGAACCGACCGCGTTTTATACTCCCGCACCCATGCTCGTTAGTGCGGGAACCGGTCGCGTTCAATATCATAACATCATCAATCGTATCAATATTCATGCTCGTCAATTTCACAGTCTGACTCGATGAGGACTAAGCCCGATGGGACTGGACCGTCCTATGACCCTAGCAAATGACTCTAGGACTCACAATTTAACGGTCGTTCTACCATACGCAAGGAGAATACAGATGCTCGATTAATTTGTGCAACCTAAGCATGATACTACATGAATATGCATGATGCAACACCTACACACTATATGACACATCAGGCATGAGTATCTAACTTGAGTAAGCCCCGGAGGACTTACCTGGAGTAGCAGATCAGCAAGAGGATCAACAAGCAGGTCACATATCACCTAGCATTTATTAATGAACATGTATAAGTATACTGCACAGAACGGGATCCATTTTCCACTATACAGAATCATAATCAGTCATAACATCATCATCATCATTATATCAACCATCATTCCTCATCATATAGCATCATATATTGCCTCATCATATTTTATCTCATTCTCATTATCATCAACTCATAACTCATATCATAAATCATGTTCATACTTTAATCATCATGTAACACTTCATGCTTTCATACTCATGCCCATATCATATTCACATAAATTCACAAGTGAAACTCTTCAAACAATTTACCAAGTTAAGTTCAAATAAGTCGGTTTCAAAGTTAGTAAAAGTCATTTAAATCCAAAGGAAGTCACCTTGATAATCAATCAATTCTTTTAAAATCATACTTAGCCAAAATCCAATATTAAAGCATTTAAACCTTTAAACCGACCTCACAATGTCATACTATTAAGATAATCCGGCATAAGTTAGTTTATTTCCAAAATCTTTGTTCTCATAGTTTTAGGTAAATTCCGACACTGATAAAATATTTCTCACAACTTAAATAAGCCAACTAACCATTTAAACGCCAAGACTAAAAATGATTTGTTCACATAAATAAATCTCAATAAAGCAAATTAGATAAATGAATAATTACTTCAGGAATTATAATTTAATAATTTACTAATAAATAAAAAGTTTACAAGTCAATGAGACTAACAACTTTAAAACAATATATATCACCAATTAAATAAGTACCATATAAATCCATAAAAAAAACTATAATAAATAAACAAATTACAGAATTAATTCATTAAATAAATAATTTAGAATGATTTTCATAACAACTAAATAAATAATTTTATAACAATTTAGATAATAATACTAATAGTAAATAAAATAAACCAAAACCAAATTCTTAACCAAACAAAACAAAGGAAGGCCCAAATACTAACCCAAACCCGGATCCATACCCGGCCCAGGTCCAAGCCCACAACCCAGATTTGTTTTTTAAGTAAACCGGCCTCCCTCCTCCCTTTATTTTATGGCTGAACCGGACCCAAAATAAGAAAAGAGAGGAAGGACCGGTTTGGCGTCTCCTTCCTTTCCCACCCAGGTCCCCTGTTCGACAGAAGAAAGGAGGAGAGAGAAAGGCCTCGCCGGCGGCGGCCTTACCACGTCCGTTCAGCCGCTCTATCTACCGGCCACCCTCGCTCACCCTCGACCCCAAACCGACCCACAAAGAGGGAGAAAGAAGCTCACCGATGGCTCGAAGAACTCGCCGGAAAAAAAGGATCGATGGGCTCGATTCGGCTTTGTCGATGATGGATTCGATTCGTTCAAGGCCTAGGACGATGTAAGAGGGGTTAAAGGCAAGCCCTTACAAGGTTTCGAATTGAAATCGAGGACAAGGAAGGAAAAACCGACCTTGGAGACGTAAGACAAGGGAGGTGGGTGCTGGTGCGGCTTCGTCGGGGCTCCAAGGTGGCTTCTGGACTCCGGCGACGAGAGGAGAGCTTCCAGGTGCCCTTGTCTGCCCGGGTTCGCGGCTTCTGCTTGAAGGAGGAGGAAGAAGAGGGTGGAGTGCCCTCGAACGGGGGAGCTCAAGTGCGGGCGGCGTCAAGGGGGGAGGAAGAAGCTGGTGATGGTGGCGACTGGAATGGTGGCGCCTAGAGGTCGAAACAAGGAGGAAGATGGAGGTGATGGTGGGGATGAGGTCTTGAATAAATGATGGTGGAGGATGGTGTACCAAGTGAAAAAAAAAGAAACAGGAGTGATGTGAATTGAAAGATGAAGAAGAGAGGGGGGGAATGGGGGTTTACAGATGAAATAGGGAGTAGGGGTTGTAGGGGGGAGGGATGGGTTTAGCTGCAACATTAGGCCAGTAGGGATGTAAGGGATATTGAGTGTGAGAGTGGGAAAATTTAAAATAAATACCCGAAAATAAACCCCGAAATCCGCTTTGCGATGTTTATCTGACGCGATTCAAAATAAATTTAAAATAAACCTTCGAATCCGAATTAAATAACGAGAGTCAAAATATTTCCAAGCCACAGAATAATAAAGCGGAAATATATTCATTTCAAATCGACTATTAGGTTCATGCCGGAATTCGTCTCGAAAGAATAAAATAAATCACTTGCTCGAGGACGGAAATCTTCGAAATTTTTCCTAGTTTTAGAAATTAATTAAAATCTTAAATCGGAAATAAAATCTATAATTATAAAATAATATTTAAGAATATCGGTCTTTACAATAGCAGATAAATGGAGACGAATTGCATAGGCTTTTCGACGGGCAACTGGTGACTCCCGAGGGGTGGCAACGGTTGAGAGAGGGGTGGCGGCGATGTAGGTGGTGGCCAGAGTTGCTGGTGCAGTCAATAAGATTTGAGCTCTGTTTGATGCTAATTTGACTTATTTATGGCAGTGAGTCCTAGTTCATTCCTGCTGACCGGTGGTGTTCTTCTCGCCAAGGCTCTCACCTACTGATCTTGTCTGCGCCCTCCACTTGCTCTCCACCGAAATCTCCTGTTTCTCGTTGTCTCCCTTCCTCCTCCTCCAATGAAATAGCTCGTCTTTGATGCGAAAGTGTACTTTATTTCCCTCCTCTTCGAAGAGATCTCCTGGAGTTGATCCATTTACTCGATCTTGTCCAATACTTATACTTAAACATGTAACAAGAGATTTAAAAAAAAAAAAAGAACTCCATATTTAATGTTATTCTCCAAAAACTTCAACACATGAATGCATTTGATCGGATCCAAATTGACCAAGTTTATAATTTTCTCCCCAACTGAAAATGAAATTGATATTTATCTACAGATCGATTGAGTTCTATAAAACATTAATTCAAATATCAAATTAGGATCCCTGAACCAAAGAATTGGGCGAGGACTTGAAGATACATACATCAATGACCTTCAAAATCTACCCAATTACGCCCCTTGCTCGACAATTCATATCCAAAACAACGCAAGTCGACTCAATCAACGGCCTCGATCCGTCGATTTCGGCCATCTCCACCTGCGTTTGCATTGCCGACGACAACCTATTCAATCAACACAATTTCGAATTATGATTTTTAGGGTTTCAGTCCAAAAAATTTGGGAGCTTCAAACCATGATTTGAGTTGTGTTTCACTCCCTAGATTACTAATCCCACTCAATAAGAAGCAAATTGATCGATATGATTTTGAAATTTCGGGAAAAACTATTCAAAATTTTCGAATTAAGAAAACTCACATTTAGCCCGGAACCGAATGCGCTAGCAACTCCGGCCACCACCTGCACCGCCGCCACCCCTCTCAGCCGTTGCTGCCCCTCATGAGTCACCAGTTGCCCGTCGAAAAGCCTCTACAATTTGTCTCCCTCTATCTGCTATCACTGCTATCGCGTCCTTCTCCTTCTGTTCGTCTCTCCTTGGGCACTAAGGTTGAAAAGCTTAGTATTTGTGAAAAGCCTTCCCAGTCTTTGTTAATATTACACTACTCACCCTAGGGTTACCAGACAAAATATCTGAAACCCTAGGGTTACCAGGCAAAATTTCTGGGCGCGAGACAAAAATTTTCAAAACCCTAAGATTACCAGATAAAATATCTGAAACCCTTATTCACCACGTGAATTACGTGAAACCCCAAGATTACATCGTGAAATTTCCGTTTAATTTATTTTGTCTGAATCCCGTTGTAATCGGGACGGAATCAAAATGAAAGCGGATTTGTGGGATTTGTAGTCAACAAAAAAAGAAAGGACCTCCGAAGATAGCAGCATAGGGGTACTGTGGACGTGCACGCAGCAGATTCACCCACTTCATCATACTCAGACCCACACATCTGACTTCTGAGGTCTCGCAGACAAAAGAAGTCGGGAAATCAACGTACACAAAGCTGAAAGCTCAGAAGCAAAGCTTCAAGCTTCCCCATTTCCATACCCTCCATTCAAAATCAAATCTCTCCATTCGAATCCACCTTCTCCATGATTTCCTTCTCCGATCTTGGCCTCCGTTCGCCGTCTTTCATGGCTTCTCCATCTCCCCTACGTCCTCTCGTGTCCACACATGCTCCGTCTCTCCGCGGTGGCCGCCGACTCCTCCTTATCTCCGCCAGTAGCGGAACTCGCTTGACGGTCGATAAGGCGGGGGAAGATGTCTCCATTCGCCCGGTTTACCGCCCCACGCCTCCCGATCGGGACCTCCGAACTCCTCACAGCGGGTACTCTTAACGTGATTCCTTGCTTCATTCGACTCTGTAGCCCTTTCATTTGAAAATTGAGTCGGATAGTGTGCTAATCCTTTTTGTCAAAGCAGGTACCATTTTGATCGAAGTTCTCGCCAGTTTTTTGAGGGTTGGTACTTCAAGGTGTCTATTCCGGAGAAGAAGCAGAGCTTCTGCTTTATGTATTCTGTTGAGAATCCTGCATTTCGGAAGAAATTGACCCCTTTTGAAGAGTTACAGTACGGTCGTCGGTATACTGGAGTTGGAGCGCAGATACTTGGAGCTGATGACAACTATATATGCCAGTACTCTGACGAATCTTCTAACTTCTGGGGAAGTAAGTTCCTAGATACTTTGTGTTTTCATACCTGCCGACTCTCATACATTGAACAGTCTCATATCTTTGTTAATGAGGAAATAGCACCGAAATATTTACATTCTGTCAACACTTAGGCAGACATGAGCTAATCCTGGGAAGTACTTTTACTGCTGGAAAAGGTTTGCTGCCTCCAGACAAAGAGGTTCCTCCTGAGGTGAATATATGTTTCCGTTGCTTTCATTTCACATGAATGAAATCTGACAATGCTCATAGTTCTCCCCATTTCACGGATCCATTTGTATTTTACTCTTAAGAATCTCGTTCATATTTAAGTTAAGATTCATTGATCAAAATTCTAATCATTACCATTCTTATCTCATTTTTCATAAAAAAGTGTTTTACTTCCCCTATTTCATTCCCTAATTTCAGCAAAGAGTAATCATATCCCCCATTATGCTCTAACCATTGCTCCCTTCCCTCCTCTAGACTCACACACACACACAAAAAAAAAACAGACAGTGATATACTTTTTACATATAAGATTTGATTCTTTTCCTTTCAATTCTATACTCTTCTAACAAATACGTAGGTCTTCAATCTTGATTTACATTACTTACCTCCGCTGATTGTGGTTGTTTTACTTACCTCTGCTGACATGAAAATGGGCCACCTGTACTGTCTGTCCCTATTAACTAGGGGACTATCTTAACTAAGTCTTTTGAGTTCCAGTGAAGTACAACCCTTTTGACCAATTTTTCAAGTTTCCACTTTCGACCAATTTTTCTTTTGACTTGTGAGAGGAAAAAGCATCATGTAAGAGAATGTTGAAGATTTGCTTAAGGCCCAGAGTGGCATGGCAACTCAGGAACCAAAATGATACATGACGATCCTTTCAACAAGTGGGGGATGTGCCTTTTCTATTTTGCTATAAGCCTATCACTCCATAATTACTCTAGATCCTTTCAACAAGTGCGGGATGCGCCTTTTTTTTTTATGGCTGGGATAAATCTGAGGCCTATGCGTATTTTTAGCTGGAATTGCTACTTGTGCAATTCCAGAAATGTTGTTACCATATGAGAATTGTAATTGTTACTTATGCAAGTCTGAGGCTTTTGTGTATATTTAACTGGAATTTTTTTGGGTGCAATGTTCACCAGGATTTTAGCAGAAAAGTTGTGGAGGGATTTCAAGTCACTCCACTTTGGCATCAAGGTTTCATTCGCGATGATGGAAGGTTTGCTTATATATTTTCAGCTGATTATATACTTTTGACATCTTGTAGTTGTGGTTTTTTTTTCTTTGTAAAGATCTCTGTCTATTGGATCTATCTCTTGTCCTTAGTGTGACTTGCAAGTGTATCCACATTTTGTATTGAGAGGTTTAATTCTTCTGGCTATAGATCTTGAGTCACAACATATACAGAACATGATGTTCTTTATACTTAAAGTTGATGCATGTAGTTATGTTTAAACTGAAGTTGATGTATATAGTTCTATACATATTAAACAAAAGGATAGAGAAGCTATTATCTAGAGAATGTGTAGATGGCATAATTACAAAGGTTGTACTTCAAAATTGCATTAAAAAAGGATAAGGCGTCTAATCTTCTACCGGAATGAATGTCCAAGAGGCTAGATAAATTATGTAACCCACAAATCACAGTTGCACTTACCTGTAACATATGCCATGTTCCAGTCAGAACATCGAATTCACCAAAAGGTGGCTATAATGCTAGGTAAGCACAATGCGAGATGAGCTTTTGGTCTTTGGTTTGATGAAACTCACAATTGAAGAATATTTCTAGAATAGTTAGCTATAATCTCAGCATTTGTATTTTTTCTTATGTTGAGGCAACAGTGCTAGTCTAAACTTCTCCTTTTCCTTTCATCTGTTCTTTGCATTGTTTATATATGGATGCTGAAGTTCTTTCCCGAAGTTCTTTCCTTCATTTCCAAGATTACAATTTTGTAATCAATATTAATCTGCATCGTCAGATCAAATGTGTGAGTTATGAACCTAAGTGCCCCATTCAGTAAAACAAATGCAGTGCCCCTCAAGTTGAATTATGTTTTTTATGATAGAAATATGTACCCTATCTTATGCTTTTCTCTCTGTGAACCAACTGTATGTGTACGTTGTGATTTCTCATGACACAAAGTGATCTTTGCTCATGCATCTCATCTCTACTTCCATCAAATCTGCTTTCAACCTGATGTGCAAAGGTAAAGTGGGTAGAGTGCAAGGTTGAGTAATTATTAGGAATATGCCTCTTTAAATATTAACTTCAAAGTGTTCAAGGTCACTGTTCTTACTGACAGGTCAGATTATGTGAAGACAGTGAAGACAGCTCGGTGGGAGTACAGTACTAAGCCTGTTTATGGCTGGGGCAATGTTGGTTCAAAGCAGAAGGCAACTGCCGGATGGCTTGCAGCATTTCCTGTTTTTGAGCCCCATTGGCAAATATGCATGGCTGGTGGACTATCAACAGGCAATAACTGATTTTTTTCCATTTTATTTTCTTGTTTCTTTCGGTTCAATTTTTTGTATCTGATGCATTTTGTTCAACATCTAGTGATGTTTCCTATTTCCTATTTCAGGAGATTTCAGATTTATCTCTTTATTTTCATTGTTTGGTTCCTATCATAAACTGTGCCAAAATATTCCTATCATAAACTGAATGCCAGAAATATCTGAGCACAGTTTATGATAGGAACTGAGCAATCAAAATAAAAAGAGACAAATCTGAAATGCAAGTATCTGGCAAAGTTAACCAATTTGTGAAAAATCCTATGGCTGTATTCAATCCAATTTCAAGTATAAATACTATATTTTAGCCACCTCTTTTTTATTATTGAAAACAAATAAGTAAAATCTAATCCTAATAACAGTAGCAAATAAATAAATAAATAAAATAACCAGGTATATCCTGTCAGAGGCAGAGTATTGGGGTCGAGGTGTACACATCAGTTTCACGAACAAGTTGGGTCCAAAAGACTAGGAGGGGGGAATGGGAACCAAAATAAATTGTTTTGTATTCCTAAATCTTAATCCTAATAAAAGGCTTGATTAATAAAATCCAGTAAAATGGAGGAGAAGATGGAGAAAGAGGGGAAATGCCTAAAAACTAGGAATTGGAATGTGATAGGTTCGTAGGATCGCCGAAGTTGAAGTGCAATAATCTCACACTCAAAATTAATCGAATGATACATCAATAAAGAGGTTTTTGATTCATTCCAAAAGATTATTACATAGCACCCCCTTAATCTATTTATATGTGACAAAAGTTTATCCCTCAAGGCCAAGGAAAGATTCTATAGGGTTACTCAGAATCAAATGAAAATACTAAATGGGGTAAGGATTGTAATTGAAATATCTAGAGACTAATGATTACATAGGATAAGGATGAGTTTTAGGAGATGTCTAGAAACTAATAGATGCTTAAGAGGATGTCATGTGACTTTTAAGTGTGCAGGGGCTGCCTTGGTTCTGCCTTGATAGCACCTTGGTCTTTGCTCATGTGTACATGTTCCTCTAGTCCATATATTAGCTCTAGTGGCTCTTTCATAACCTCCAGAAAATCAAAGGGGGAAGTTTTGTATATAACTGCAGAAAATGCGGTGCCCTTGTCATGCGTGGAATGTTTTTCAGCTCCCCATGGTTTGGTTGGCCTCTTCAAAGAGCCTTGCTGCAACTTGTGGTAGTGGTTCGTTGGAAATCAAGGCTAGTAGGAGAAGAAGGTAGTCCAGTAAAGGGTGTTTGGGAAGGATTGGGTTTGTATGTAGGACTACCAGACATTTTTCTAGATTTGGCTTCGATCTCATGTTGACGACTTTGCCTAGATGAACCAAACCATATTGCCCTTGCATTTTCTCGGTTGATTCCCTGCAAGTGGGGTTGATGGGCTGTTTAGCACTTTGTGTGACTCAAGCGCTAAAACTTCAGCAACCGGCACATTGAGTATCTTATCCACACGAGAAGCATTCATTGCTAGTTGTTGGGCCACAGCGTCGAGAAAGATGTTGGGCCATAGCTAGTTGTTAGACTAGAAGTTGGTGGTGATTGGAAGGTTTGATGAAGTGGTGGGAAGAAGGAAAACTTCTAGTTGCCATGTTGAATCAACAAGCTTTTAACAATGAAGGATAAATCTGACAGCAAGAATCTTGCAGATCAGTTAAGTATGAGGAATCCTCAAAGATCGTCGAATCAACCTTCTCTGATTCCAATTGATAGGTTCGGACTTCGGAGGATCTCCGAAGTTGAAGTGAAAGAATCTCTCACTCAACTTAATTGAAGGATACTTCAATAAAGAGGTTTTTGATTATTCCAAAAGATGATTACATAGTAGCCTCTTAATCTATTGATAGGTGAGAAAAGCTTAGCCCTCAAGGCCAACGAAGATTCTAAAGGGATACTTGGAATTAAGTGAAAATATCTACATGGGGTAAGTGATTGAATAGGATAAGTATGAGACTTAGGGGCTTGCTGAACTGGTTAAGAATTCCTCGCAAGGTTGGCTGTACAGATACGCCATGCCAAGCTTGGATGTGAGCCACTTAAGGATGTAGTCCCTTGGTGAGAAGATCGGCTAGCTGAAGTTCAGAGGGAATATGGGAGATCGGAATAATGCCTGTGTCAATCTTTTCCTTGATGAAGTGTTTATCTATCCAATAGGTTCTGTCTTGTCATGCTTAGCAGGATCATGAGCTATACTGATGGCGGATTTGTTGTCACAGTATAGCTTCATTGGATCTTCCCACTGGATTCTTAAATCATTTAAAATGATTCTAATCCATAGTAATTCACAAATGACATGTGCTCCTGCATGAAATTGAGCCTTTGCACTATATCCTGCAACAACTCCCTGCATTTTACTTCTCCATGCTACCAAATTACCACCAAGATAATGTGATGTACGCAATAACCTGTTTTAGAATGTCTGGTATCCCCTGCATATTTAGTGTCCGAGACTCCGAGTTACGGGTTCTAGAAGGGTTTCAGTTAATTAAGTAAACCACTGTGAGGGCTGCTTCTCCCCATTAGAATTTTGGGATATTAGACTGGAATCCACTGACCAGCAACATGACTTTTGGTACCTATAAGAGCCAATGAGTCAAAGGAGTACAAACCAGAGGGAGCCTGCAACGACTGCAACACACTTTGAAGATGCGTGATCTTGGCTACCACTTCAGCAATAGAGGAAAAGGAGGTCACAGTGATTTGGTCTTCTAGCTTCTCCATGAGAACAGAAGACAGGATGGTGGATGGCAGAATAGATGAAGGTTAAGGTTGGCAACAAAGGTGGTTGCCAAATTGTTGGTAGTGAAGGATAGGGCTGTGGCCAAGGTGGCGGCCAAATAGCTAGTGGTCAACCCTAGACCTGGCAGCAAAAGAGCATTAAACAATCCGATCTAGGGACTCTACCTAACAACTAGATAATAAATAGACAGACCTAGGGACTTTAAGTATCCGCTGTACAAGCTAACAGAAACTAGTAGATACCTAAGAGGATGTCATGTGACTTTATAGGTGCAGGTCTGCCTTGGTTCTGCATCATAATGGGAAACTAATAATTAACTATATTATGCAGGGAAAGTGATTGTATTAATTAAAATTAATAAATTGGGTTTGTATCAGTTTATGTCCAATAATGTTGACCACTCATCAAAGATGAAAAGAATGGAAATGATATGCAGATTCTTCTCAGAGTCTGTTTCTCATGTCAGACTGAAATGTGTTTTTTATGTTTGCATATTTGTAAATGTGTTCTTTCCTCGGAATCTAATCCATTGGATTCTTCTATATTGCTTTTGAATTTTCATATCTTGTGGTATATCAGATCTGTTCCTTTTCTGTAGAATTGTAATAGTATTAAAGTTGGAAATGAATTACATCCCATCTGCACTTACTTTGTTGTTTCATGAAAACCCTATTGGCTGCCAATTTTATTTTCTCTTTGTTTTTCAGTTGTGAATGGGATTCATTGCCCATCAGGAATTAAAAAATAATGATTGAACAAGACTGAAGTTGTGATTCTCTAAACATATGCATGCATCCTCATAATATATATTCTGCTTCACTATATTCATTTCAGGTTGGATAGAGTGGGATGGAGAAAGGTTTGAGTTCCAAAATGCTCCTTCATATTCAGAAAAAAATTGGGGAGGAGCATTCCCAAAAAAATGGTTTTGGGTAAATATTCTCCCTGGATCAGTAAATATGTATTTATTTAGTTGACCATTTTGGTTCAGAATTAGCCGTCTATATAATGTTTTAAATTAAAAGCGACTTTAAAACATTATCTATTTGTTTATGCTTCAAATGTTGGAATTTTCATGCTTGGATGTTTACAATGATTTCAAAGCTGTTTCGAACTTAATTGGACCAGTAACTATTTCATGTTTTCTCTGTTCTAGTACGGCATTAAACTTGATGGCATCAGTTGTGGAAAATGCTTCTTATTCATGAGCTAGCTCAAGTGATTGTTTATCGGCTCATTAAGGGTGTGTTTGGATTCCAATTCATTAGGATTATAATGTAATTATTATAATTATAAACACTTGAATAGTGTTTGATTATACATTTTACAATGTATTTTAAATAACATAAATTTTAAGTAAAATACCTTATAAATTGTATATATCAATATATTGAGTTTATAATATGATTATAAAATTTATGCAATCGTGAGTGTTTGATTTACACAATTTTTAAGATATTTTATTTAAAATTTAAATTTTTTTAAAACACATTGTAAAATACATAACCAAACAATATTCAAGTGTTTATAATTATAATTGCATTATAATCATAATGCATTGGAATCCAAACACACCCCGACTTATGCAACGAAAGTCTCATCTTGTGGGATTGTACCACCCCCTCCCAGCTAACCTACTCAGCTATATGAATCAGAATCACTTACGTGAGATTGTACCACCCCCTGCCTGCTAACCCACCCTGATATTAATGGTCAGTTTCTCTGTCCCATCCATCGTAGATGAGTAAGGTGGCCATTGTCGGGTTTTTTTTTGTGGTAGAGTTTTCTGTAATTTGCTGCATGTTACCTTGTGCACAGGTGAAGCATTTTCTATTTCCTTTGTCTAGGTTCAGTGTAATGTCTTTGAAGGTGCAAGTGGAGAAGTCGCCTTAACTGCAGCAGGAGGTGTGAGAGAGCTACCTGGAGGAATCTACGAAAATGCAGCATTGGTATGCTGCATCCAGTATATTTTTCTGTTGTACATATCCCTCTTACCGCCATATTTTGATCACATTATGAAAACAAACTTTTTCTCATATCCAAACCATGACTTACTTTTTAGCAGGTTTAGTATTTATTTTTCTACGTGGTGATGTGTCTGCTTTCGTGGAAATTGTGGCTATGAAGGTTTCTTTTCTCAATACATTTTTTTAAAGGGAGCACCATACTGTGCACAATTTAATTGTCTAGGTAACCTGATAGAAATCTAACAGGGATAGAAAACAAGTCCAGGAAACGAGTAAATGTAAGAGCCTGTAATTTCATTCAAATCAATATATGCACGAATACAAGCTGCAGCCAGAGGCCTTAAAACTAGGAAGCAGGGATATGGGTTATTGATGGAAATAACTAGAAACTGCAGAAAAGATAAATATGGTAATTAAACTTCTAAAAGTTTTAACTTGGGTTTGTCTCAAAACTACTGAAATACATTAGAGATAGAGAAAGCGATATAGCTGGGTGGTGGTCATATTCTTTTATGTTTTTATTGATATCTAAATATTAAATTTATTTCAGAACTTTCATCAAAATAGACAAATACCTTGAGCCTTTGCCCTATGACAATTTTCTATCTTCGTACCCCCTATGAAACTTTTCTGCTCTCGAACCTTTGACAATTCTGAAAATTAGATGAGAAAACTAATATGGATCCATTTATTGAAAAACATCAAACTAAATCCCGATAAATATATATTAGGAAATGAGAATTAATTTGTTCTTCTGTTATGATTCCCCATCATCATTATTGGTCACTTTGTCAGGAAAATATCGTCATCATTCTTGATCTTATGATTTTCTCGTCTTTATTGGTCAATTTATCAAAAAGTGAAGGAAAAAACTATCATCCATCAGAGGCTGGGTTCTACAGAGTTGATGCTTATCTATTCTTATAATGGCTTTATATAATGGTAACTGTTTTTCACCTGTACATGTGGAAATTTTGGTATTTTCTTTGGTTGTTGTTCTAAAGTTGGCATGTATTGATTGCTTTCATTTGTCTTTTTTTTTAATATAATTTTGTAGTCTGGCAGTCTGGCATTCTTTTTCCTCCTAAATACAGATGTTGTACCATCTCCCCCTTGCCCCTAATTGTATTGCTCAAGTGTTACTCTCGTACTCACTGTCTTGTGAGCTTTTCCCCAAGAAGAACAGTACTTGATTTGCTATATAGAAATACAAGAGGGGAAATTGCCTCTTATGCACCTGATCACTTGTTTATGTTTTTTTAAATCCCTCAACGGTAGAGATTTCGTTTTCCTTTTTCTGCAATGAATAGATTTAATAACATCATCAGTTCATGATGAATAACCATTCTGCAGTCTGCACAAGTTTTTATTGGTTGATTGCGTGGGTCCATTTCCGTTTATTCTGAAAAGATGATAATCCTGCCTCATCAGTCGCTATGCTCATCTTTATATTGTAGATTGGAGTTCACCATGCTGGAGTTTTCTATGAATTTGTACCTTGGAATGGAGTCGTTGAGTGGGATGTTGATCCATGGGGGCACTGGCAAATGTCTGCAGTCAATGAAACATACAGGGTAAAATCTGGTCCCAGCATGGGAAAAGAACTAAGAAGTTCACCTACATGAAACTAGAGCATTTTTGCCTTGCATGATGTTGCCTCTTGTCGTAAACAAGAGAAAAAGTGAACTATTAGGTTTCTTGTTGTGAACAGGTTGAGTTAGAGGCAACAACAACAGATCCAGGTACAACCTTGCGTGCACCTACACTTGAGGGTGGTCTTGCTCCTGCTTGTAAAGATACTTGTTCAGGTGTGCTGAGATTGCAATTATGGGAGAAAAGATCCGATGGCAGTAAGGGAAAGGTTCGTTCTAACCTTACGTAGTTACATTTATTACACCTTGCTTTTGGAAGGGGAAATGATGCGTTTTGACACTTTTGACTGTTTGACCTTGCAGGCTATATTAGATGTCACAAGTGACATGGCAGCTGTAGAGGTCGGGGGAGGACCATGGTTCAACTCATGGAAAGGGGCTACTGTCACTCCTGAGATCCTTAGTAGTGCCCTCCGTCTACCTATTGATGTGGAGTCAGCCTTTGGTTTGGTCCCTATTCTAAAACCTCCAGGCATTTAGTTATTTTATTCGACTTGTAAGCATGTGATTGCGGGGCATTAAACATAAAACTATTCAGTGTACATGTTGAAGTATTAAAGTGACCAAATGCAATAAGATGGCTTTGATTTTCGGTCTGTCTTTACTTCCCAAATTCAAATTGCCTTTCAAGGCTTCATAGAACCATTAAACCCCTTGGTGGGTAGAATTGTTGTTCGAGTTGCCAGCAACACAGCTCTCCAAGACAGGACTTTAACATTTGCACGCCCCTAAGCCAAGCATATAGGCCTTGTCCTAGCTTGCTACTCAACAAACTAGATATATATATATATATATATATATATATATATATATATATATATATATATATATATATATATATATATAAAACATTTGCACGCCCCTAAGCCAAGCATATAGGCCTTGTCCTAGCTTGCTACTCAACAAGCTAGATATATATATATATATATATATATATATATATATATATATATATATATATATATATATATATATATATATATGTATATGTATATGTATATGTACATAAACACAGCTCAAAGCATGTGTATTTTTACCTGCTAAACAACGTCGTTAGGAGCCTTTTTTTGCCGACCCTCACAAGGGGCATAAGCCCTGCAGCAAAGCAGGAAGTAGAGGCAGTTGAAGAAGCTGAGGGCTGCAAGCAACCAGTAATAGTAATCATAGTGACCCTCATTGATGTTACTTGACACCCAGCTGATGTTCCCGCTCTACTTGTGACACTGTCAACGGTGCTCACAATCAGACTGGAAAACAAGCTGGCTACTGACATCCCAAGCCCGAACATCGTTGTTGCTATGCTCGCCATGCTCCTTGGGAACTCGGTGTAGAAGAATTCGTTCTGTGCCACGATTACGAAGGCCTCGGCCAGCCCGAACAGGCAGTACTGCGGAACCAGCCATAGTGCTGACATGGTTCCTGGAGGGGTGGTCCCTGGAGCCCAACTGGACGCTGGTTCTTGATGTTGGATAACGCTCTCCCTTCGATATCCCTCGACGAGTGCTGACACAGACATGGCTACGAATGAGAGGAAGAGGCCGATGCCCATTCGGGTTTTTAACCCTAGTCGAGTGGGTTTTCCGGTGAGCTTGGATGCTAGAGGGAGGATCAATCGGTCGTAGAAGGCGATCCACAGTGCGATAGTGATCAGGGTGAAGGTGGCGAAAGATCCTGCTGGAATTACGAAACCCGATGACCCAAAGACATGCCTGTCCATGGAGTTTGCTTGCAAGAGCCTAAATGATTGTTGATTTGCAGTTATGCATAGCATGATTCCTGTTGACCATAAGGGGATTACTTTGATTAAAACTTTGAACTCTTCTACTTGGTCTACTGTGCAAACATGCTGCGGATCCGAAGCTGAAACCTGTTTTTGGGAATCCATATCGGTGCTTGTTACAACGCATGCCTTGTTCAGAAACCTAGTGCAGAAACATAGAAGCAAAGTCAGGCATCAAAGGGCATTGAAACAAGAAAAGAAACAGCAAAACACATACCTAAACTTGCTACTTGGGATGCTAAGTGACGATCCCTTTGCACAATGAAAATACACATGGCGGCCTTCGCTTCCGTTGCTCGAACAATCGACTCTCCTGTTTTTCCACCAGCTCCCAATAACCCGAGAAAAGCCTGAAAACAGGGTGGCCTTAGCACCCATCTTCACGTAAAAGGGAGAAGCCGAGAAGAAAGAAAGAGCCGAGATGAACATAAGCGCCATAGGAACTCCGAACCCCACCTTCCATCCGAAATGATCTTGGATGTACACAATGCAAGTCAGGGATACCAAGATCGATGATGTAACGGAAACATAGTACCAATTCAAGTAGCTTTCCAGTAGGCTACTGGTGAGACCTCCAGTAGTACTTGAAGGGATGTGGGTTCCCTGGGCGTTGATGTCGGTGTCCATTATTTGGTCGGCTCCGAAAGCTAAAGACGAGGACCTCATGCCCCCAGCCCCAATGGACATAAGGGCGAACGAGGAGCATAAGAGAGTGAGTTGGGAGATAGTCGGGGAGCATGACAAAGGCAATAGGCTGTCGCACGAAGGTCTTGCTCCCGAGAAAAGGGACGTGGACCACAAAAGAAACATGCCCTGATCAGAATTGGTACAAGTATTGTACTATTAGTACAATGTAGTGCAGATGATCTCAATTCAAATAACATCGATCAGTCAGCAGGCAGCAGTCAGCAGTCAGCAGATATGTATGTACGTATATATATTTGACTTACAAGAAGACAAGTGATTGATCCGAAGGCTATCATGTGAAACCGACCGAAGAAAGAATCGGCGAGGAAAGCGCAGAGGAAAGGGGTGAAGTTGGAGGCAGCAGACCAGAAGAAGAGGAAGTTGGTTCCTGTTGACATCTGCATTTTGTACTCACTCATCAGATAAAGGATCATGTTTGGCATCACTCCATAACTCGCCACCTTCTCAAATGCTTCGTTTGCTGTCCAATACCGCAATTTACTGTTATCAGCTCCTATAATTATATTTAGAACGTTTTCTTTTTTCCTCTTTTTGAAACCAGTGGTTGTCTACCTTGCACCGGGTAGGTCTAATAAGAAGGTTAAGTGCTCCATTTCAAACTCCGAATCTCTGATTAAGGGTGGAGAGGCTTAACCAACTCATCACGCTCATATTGAGCATAAATTAGAATAGTTAAAAAAGAAGTATTTTCCTAATTTAACTCATTTTAACTATATTTTTAATTATTTTTTTAGGGTTTATACAGAAATCTTTCTAACCTATGCGCCAAAAAGACCAAAATTATAATATCCAACAATTCATAACATTAACATATAAGAAATGTGTTCATATGCCAACGATTAACCATATTATATTAGCATAGCAACCAATGCAATTTAAAGAGTTGTGTGTTTCTAAATCAGTAGTTTCAAGGAGAAAGTAATGAAAATTAATAAAATCAAATCTGAATATCATATATTTATCTAATTTTTTATACTTAATTTTATACAAAATTGTAACAATTTTAATTTATATTTTTTTTACTAATGCGTTAAATTTATATTGAAGCAAAATATAAATATGAAATCTTTAATATCAAGTTTACTACTAATATTTTTTAAGAAACAACCTGATCCATACCCGACCTGCCTTCGATTCATATCTGATTCATCCTCGACTCCCCAGAACAAAGACAAACCTAACCCAACTCGTACTCAACTAAACCCAAAATTAAATAATCGACTTATTCTTGTAATCACTAAAATTTTCTCATTTTTATACACATATAATATAGGGGGAGTTTGCAAAATGTCCAAAAAAGTTGTCTCAATTGGTAAAATATCCACACTTTGGGACAAATTGGTAGAGTGTCCATCTTGCCAATAGCAATTTTATCATCTTGCCTATAGCCTCACTCTTTTTTCTTTTTTTCTTTTTCTTTCTTTTTTTATATATAATTTTTTTTACATTTTGTTGTGCAAAAATAAGAGTATGTTGAGCATGTGCAAATATAACCGTATGTTGAGCAAATATGACCCAAGTCTATTTTTTTTTGTCGTGCAAAAATAAGAGTATGTTGTGCATGTGCAAATATAACCATATGTTGTGCAAATATGACCCAAGTCTAGTTTTTTTTTTTACATTTTGTCGTGCAAATATAAGAGTACGATGTGGAAATATAACCGTAAATTTTGCAAATATGACCCAAGTCTAGTTTTTTTTTCATTTTTTCGTGCAAATATAAGAGTACGATGTGCAAATATAACCGTAAGTTGTGCAAATATGACCCAAGTCTAGTTTTTTTTTTATACATTTTGTCGTGCAAATATAAGAGTACGTTGTGCAAATATAACTATATGTTGTGCAAATATGACCCAAGTCTATTTTTTTTCATTTTGTCGTTCAAATATAAGAGTACAATGTGCAAATATAACCGTAAGTTGTGCAAATATGACCCAAGTCTAGTTTTTTTTTACATTTTGTCATACAAATATAAGAGTACGTTGTGCAAATATAACTGTTTGTTGTGCACATATAACAATCTGTTGTGCAAATATAACTATATGTTGTGCAAATGTAATATTTTTTTTCCGTTTTATCACTTTTTGTTGTGCAAATATAATAATATGTTGTGCAAATATAAGTGTATGTTGTGCAAAAATAATATTGTGTTTAATATTGTGTTGTGCAAATGTAATATTTTTTTCCGCGTTTTTTTTCTTTTTTTTTTCGTCTGAATACTTTTTGTTGTGCAAATATAACTTTATGTTGTGTACATATAACAATCTGTTGTGCAAATATAAGTGTATGTTGTGCAAATATAAAAAATACAACCAAAATCAACACTTATTAACTAACAAGTTTTTGATCGATCAGATAGCAAACCACAACTTTTGCATACAATGATCACCCCTAATATCTCAGTAGCATCTCTATAAATGATTTAATGGAGACTTTATATTGTTAATTAACTAGTTAAATGGAGAGACAATTAGATTCTTTCAACCTCCTATTTAGATCTGCCATCCTTATCATCATCAAAAAAAGATAGCAGTGTAAATTAACACCCTTGTCATCATCAGAAGAAGATAAGCGGACATAATTTAGGATTTAACTTATTGTTTACTGTGGTATTTTGTTCAGGAAAATCATACAGTTAGCAACAAGCAAATACTTATCTGAGTTACTCTATGCAGAGTTCCTCATCCAGCACTTTTAGAAGGCTATCTATTTCTTCATCAGTCACTACACATGATCTAGCCTCATCGAGAGAGATAGGAGGGAACCTCGGAAGGGTGGAGTTGCAGAGACGGCGACGGAACTCCGGCAAGGGAGCAGGGAAAGACAGAACTCTGGTGGTCAATTTCGCACATCCGAACAGGGAAGGACGACACAGGGAGGGATGAAGACGCAGAGGCATCTGGACAACCGATCGATTTTGCAAATCTGATCTGCGATAAATCGAAGCCATGGAGAGCAGATCTTGCCGCCGCTGGATTTCGCAGGATCTCGTCGCCGCTTCGCTGCCTCGCCAACAGAAGAGAAACAGGAGGAGACATGGAAGATCGCTAGCTTCTTGCCATCACTCGATCTCAGATCTCCCTCCATCGAAGTCGAGTGCAAGATGAATAGCGCATATTTTTTCTGAAACCAGTCGGGGAAGTGGTGAATGAATTTGAAGAAGGAGATGATGATGAGGAAGAGCAATCGATTTGGATCTGAGAAATCCAATTGTACGAGAGGAAGGAGCGGGGAAGGAGCGTGAGTTGAGAGAGAGGGAGGAGCGTGTATCAATTAGGGATTTGATATGAGATTAGGGTAATAAATTAAGATGGACATTTTACTAATTTGTCCAAAACCTTGGACACTCCTCAAATTAGGCTGAAAATAGTGTCTGTGGCACAAATTTTCTCTATAATATATAAGAGAAAATTTGCTAGGAAGACAATTTTTTCGGCCTAATTGGCGAAATGTCCAAGGTTTTGGACAAATTGGGAAATTGTCCACCCAATTAAATCCTCCAATTCATCGTCTCCTTCCTCCCTTCATTTGTCGATCTTCCTCTAGATTCAACGTCTCCTTCATCTGTCGATCTTCCTCCATCCAGATTTCCGCTGCATCAATCTCCCTCCTCGGATCCAACCCGACCTCGATCGCCGGAGATCCCCTTCTTCCTCTGAGATCCGAGATCCCGTCCAGATCCGTGTGTCCATATCCCGTCGCATTCGGCCTCTCCGGCGACCGAGCGAGGGAGCGAGCGATGACGTCCAGATCCGGCCTGGAGGTCGAGCGAGCGAGGCCAAGCGAGGCGGCGCGAGCGAGCGATTGCTCAGATCCGGCTTGGAGGTTTCAGATCCCCCGGAGCGAGGTCGAGCGGCTGGAGATCGGCGTTCTGGAGGTTTCAGATCCGGCGAGCGGCATGAAGGAGATGGACTTTTATGTTAAATTACAAAAACCACCATATGAATATGAGAAATTAAAAAAACTATCTATATTTTATTATGTGATCCATAATCTACTATATTTTTATTTTTATTTTTGCACAACAAAATGTTATATTTGCGCAACATATGATTATATTTGCACAAGCACAACATACGGTTATATTTGCACGCCAAAATGTATCGATGCGAAAAAAAAACAGACTTGAGTCATATTTGCACAACTTACTGTTATATTTGCACATGCACAACATACTCTTATATTTGCACGACAAAATGTAAAAAAAAAAATAGACTTGGGTCATATTTGCACAACTTACGGTTATATTTGCACATCATACTCTTATATTTGCTCGACAAAATGTAAAAAAAAAAACTAGACTTGGGTCATATTTGCTCAACATATGGTTATATTTGCACATCGTACTCTTATATTTGCACTACAAAATGTTAAAAAAATTAAAAAAACTAGACTTGGGTCATATTTGCTCAACATACGGTTATATTTGCACATCGTACTCTTATATTTGCACGACAAAATGAAAAAAAATTAAAAAAACTAGACTTGGGTCATATTTGCACAACTTACGGTTATATTTGCACAGCGTACTCTTATATTTGCACGACAAAATGTTAAAAAAAAATAGACTTGGGTCATATTTGCTCAACATACGGTTATTTTTGCACATGCACAACATACTCTTATTTTTGCACGACAAAATGTAAAAAAAAAACAAGCCTTGAGTCATATTTGCTCAACATACGGTTATTTTTGCACATGCACAACATACTCTTATTTTGGACGACAAAATGTAAAAAAAAAAGACTTGGGTCATATTTGCTCAACATACGGTTATTTTTGCACATGCACAACATACTCTTATTTTTGCATGACAAAATGTAAAAAAAAAAGAAAAAAAAGAAAAAGAGAAAAAAGAGTGAGACTATTGGCAAGATGATAAAATTGCTATTGGCAAGATGGACACTCTACAAATTTGTCCAAAAATGTGGACAATTCACCAATTAGGACAACTTTTATGGACATTTCACAAACTCCCCCAATATATAATGAACATGCCCGGTTTTAGGGCAGTGCAGCCGGTCTGACTGCACAGGGCCCAAAAATTTTGGTGGCCCAATTTAATTTTACTAGTATATACAAAGCTTCCATCTATATACTTAAAGAATATGGTGGCGTAGTGGTAACCGGTAAATGTGGCATTGTATTTGGGAGCGGGTTCGATTCCCATTAGCCACTTTAACCATTTCCTCAGTTTTGTATTTTATTTTAGGGACCCATCTTTATTTTATTTTGAGGGCCCATCTTTTGCTTCTATTTTTTGTTCTAGGGCCTCTCTTTTCCTACTTTCACCTCAATTTCTCTTTCCAATATTATTTCTAAAGTTTATTTTCTTTTAATTTTAGAAAATTCACAAAATGTTATCACTTTATTTTTATATGCCAAATTTACGTTGGCCTAAGGACACTTTCGTTCTATAAATGAATGAAGAATTTAATATTTTTAAGTGTAAGATGTGTTAGGAGTAAAAGAAAATTTAAAAACAATATATAATTATGCATCGTTTTAAAAAATATTCTTGTTTTTAAATAATATTTTTACAAAATCCTTGATTGTTGTTGCCTTCTTCATCCTTTGAATTTCATATTTTTTATAATGAAAAAAATGCATCTATAATTTCATATAAAAATGTGAAAAAATAGGGCCTAATTATAATCTCACACCGGGCCTCCGAAATCATCGGGACGGCCCTGATAATGACACATAGTATAACTAAATAAATAAAGTTTAATAATCAATAATTAAGATAAATAAAAAATCATAATTATTTTATAATAAAATTAAATGTAACTCGATTTAACCCAACCCAATTTAACCAAGTCTATTTTGACTCAAACTTACCCAACTCGACCCAACCTAAACCGATCACATAATATACTCGGGGGGTCGGATTATTTTCAGATTAGTATCCATTCGGACATAATGGGTATTAATCTGAACATAATCCGACCCCCCGATTGCCGCCTCTATCGATCATCTTCTATAATATATGTAATATATAATCAATAATCTATAGATTATATAGATGAGGTACGTAGGGGTGGGTTACCAATGATGAAAGGCAAAGTCCAGAGGCCGCCCATTGATTTGGTGGTCGTTTGGGAGGCGGCGACCAACAGCGGCTCTCTTGTCGTCTCCTTCTTCATTTCTACGACGTACCACTTCGCCTGCGCTGCGCCGCCTGTTAATTAATATATTAGTTGATGATCGATCGATCGAGAGGGAGTAAAGTAATACATTAAGGTTTCACAAGTGAAAATTAAGTATTATCTAAGCAAGCACACACTACTTCCAATCTCTCAGAGAGCTAGATAAACCAGTATTTGGGAGAGGGAGGGGGGGCGTCAATCTTGAATCAGATCTCGAATTAATTGTGATTCGGTTGGGTGGCTTCATCATTTCAGGGCTACTTGTTAATGGGGAGTGTGACACGTAGTCCTCTCTTCAAACTTCCATGTACGCAATTAGAGCGAGTCTAACTCTTTCTTTCTTTCTTTTTTATTTTTTTTTGGGAGATGACGAGATTTTGTGGCAAATTTCAGGACCGTGACCCAACTGCTAACAGCATCTCCAAAAGATTTTCTATCTTCATTTTTTTGGAGAATATTGAAATGGTTTTTGGTTCAAGAGCTTCTCCGTTATATTCTCTAAAATAGAGAAGGTAGAGAAAATATGGAGATCATTCCCTAAATTTGGAGAAAACTCTGTATATTTTGGGGTGAATTCTAAAATGGAGAAGCTGTTGGAATGAGTTAAAAAAATATTTAGAATATTTGACGTATAATTCTCTATTTTAGAGATTGTTTTAGGGGATGGAAGACTCGGACGTTGTCTATGGCAGGGAGGATAACCTTGGCCAAATCAGTGCTTACAAGCTTACCGCTCTACACAATGCAGTCCACGTACCTCCCTAGAGGCATTTGCGATGAGATCGACAAGGTAGTGAGGGGTTTCATTTGGGGATCTTCGGCTGATCAGAGGCGGATTCACCTATTAAGAAAGGAGATTTTGTACGCGCCGGTTCTGGAGGGAGGAATGGGCATTCGACCAATGAGGGAATCCAACCAAGCAAACCTGGCGAAACTTAGTTGGCGATTAATTCAAAACCCGTCAACCATATGGAGCAGATTGATCCGAGGAAAGTATTGTAGTGGAAGAGCCGATATCGACATGTTTGTGCGCAAGAGCAGAAGCTCGAATCAATGGAATGGTATGGTTCACGGAGCGGAAATCTTGACTCCGGGGCTCCGAACAAGCATTGGCAATGGAGAAACGACTCTTTTTTGGCTTCACCCTTGGCTGAGGGCCGGTACGCTAGAAGAGGAGGCCTGTCAAGAAGTACCCGAGAGCATCATAGGAGCTACAGTAGAAGAGATGTGGGGAGAAGGGGACTGGAATTGGAACATCATCAACCCTCTGCTGAATGACGAAGACAAGGAAAGACTGAGAGCAGTGAAGGTGAGTGAACTCCCGGATGCGGTAGACAAGCTATTATGGGGTCATACTGCATCGGGAAGTTTCACCACTGCCTCGGCTCTCCGCCTATTCAGAAGAGACCTTGGTTTGGGGCAACAGCAAGGATGGAGGAACATCTGGAAAGCCCCCGCCCAACAGAGAGCTCGCACTTTTGCTTACCTGGTGGCGCACGATGCCATCCTATCCAACACTACCAGGCAGATGCGCCACTTATCAAATTATTCGGCGTGTCCAAGATGTGGAGAAATTGAGACCACCATCCATCTTCTGAGGGACTGTGCACATGTAAGGGCGGCGTGGCTGCGGGTTACTGGGAATCAGCCACATTCGGGGTTGTTTGGTGAGATGGAACCGAGAGATTGGGTCTTTAAAAATGTGGAGAAGAAGGATAGGTGGAGTGCAACTTTTATTACAATGCTATGGCTAACATGGAAGACGAGGAATCTGCTCGTTTTCGAAGGAAACGATAACATCCAGGGGGTGGCTCGAAGGGTATAGATGACAATTTCGGCCTATACTCATGCGCAGGAGAAGTGCAAGACACTACAAGACAGGACAACGGAGAGCATCACCATACCTACGGCGTGGTCACCTCCGGAAGCAGGCTGGATCAAATTAAACACCGATGGTGCCTCGAGAGGTAACCCGGGGCAAGCAGGGGGAGGCGGAATATTCCGGGATGCTGATGGGAATTTTGTGAAAGCTTTCGCGATACGCTGTGGGCACTGCGGAGCCCTCGAAGCTGAACTAAAGGCCGCCCATCAGGGGCTAAGGATTGCCAGTGATTTGGGGATACCCAAACTGATACTAGAGCTTGATTGTGCACAAGCCTGCAAGATTTTAAATCAAGAGGAAGCCAACTATGCCCATCACAACATAGCTCTGCATTGTAGGAATCTACTGCGAGGCCGAGATTGGGAGGTTGTGATAAGCCAAGTCCGTCGACAAGCGAACAAGGAGGCTGATTTTTTAGCAAATAAGGGAATTGAGTTGGTTGAAGACCTGTTAGTCTTCAATACTCTAGCTGCTTGTTTTCCACACCAGCTCCCCACATGTATGCAACTATCTTTCTAAATGACTAAATTTAAATAAAAGTATGGGGCTTTAGCCCCCATTTCAAACCAAAAAAAAAAGAGATTGTTTTAGGGAAGCTCTTGGGCATGCTCTAAGAGCTACGCAGCAGGTAAACTGGTTTGTATTTGGTAGAAAGTAAGACAAATATTGAATTTTCATCTAAGAAAAGAGATAGAGGCAAGGATCAAACCAGAACCTCCACCCCGTCAGAACTCAGAAGTGATTATCTCCTTATTTACCCATGCCACTTTCCAACACAAAAAACCAAAATGTCAACTAAATATATTATAAATATAGTGTATCCCGTCCCATATACGAGAATATATTAATACAATATTTTAAAATTATATCCATTATTTATAAAAAAATATTAAAAATGTGACAAAAATGATCAAATTGTGTGGTAAAAAATATACAAAAATTAATCTAGATATAAATAATTCATTCTATAAAAAAAATAATATAAATATAAATAAAATAACAGCTCTCAAATAATTAATTTCAGGATAAATAATTCTTTTTACTAAAAAATAATATAGATATAAATAAAATAACACTTATCAAATATTATATCTATTAATATTTTTGATAAGTATGTCTATGAAATAGTTTTGATTTATATTTATTTTATCAATTAACTTATAGAGTGATTGGCACCATATAACCCTCAAACCGAAACCGTTTGCAAAGTTTCTCAAAAAGTGGGTTAGTTTAGCAAATGGCCCTAACTTATATACATATATAAAGGATTGGATAAAATGTAAAATGTACTTCAGATGTAAAATTCCTTAAGGTATAAAAAACTCTAAATGAGTCTAATCTTTCTCTTTAGTTGATGAAACCATGCGAAAATAATTAGACAAAGATTCGGACGCGGATACAGCGAAAACGATATCTAAGGAGAACCAGGGCATAAGGAGGACGCGGACACAAGATAATGACACATGTCCATCATGTCCACCACCCACGATGACCACACGTGTCAATCCAATAATGACAAGTGTCAAGATGGGGGCCTCTGGCCAATCCCTATAAAAGGGGAAGTGAACAGAAGAAGAGGGGGAGGCTTTTTTGAAAATACGAAAGGAGTAGAGAGAAGAAGAAAGAGATTGAAAGAACCAGCAAAGTCAATCGCAGAATCTACATATAAACCGCGGAGAATTCAGAAGTCAAGAGAAAGGAAAGGGTATAACATCCTGAACACCGCGACGAACCAAAAGCCTCAGGTGAATTTCCGCGGGCAGGTATGAACCCTTAAATTATAAAAAACAAATGGATGAACTCCCATAAAAATATGTGGGGTTATAGTAGATTTCATGAACGCGAACAAAGCGCGGCCCAGGTTGAATAGCGAACAAATCGATTCGCGTGTCAGGTAAGCCCGTGTAACATAAAAATATATACTCGCGTCTAAACCCCCGGGGACCCACCGAAAGTGGGCCCCTTCTACAATTTCTTGGGACGCTTCATCATTAGTAAAGTTAGATTTTTTGGAGTATTAATGCCCATTTAGAAGACAAAAAGTCTAATTAATAAAAACATTAAAAGATTAATAATATTTCTAAAAAAATATTTTAGTATGATTGTTTTTAGAAGATAAAAAGTCTAATTAATGAAAATGACAAAATATTAATGTACTACTTCTAAAAAATATTTTAGTATTATATATATAAAGTTTCAATTTTATCACAAATTATAAAAAGGAGATAAAAAAAATCTGATTGATAAGCATAAAAAAGATTTATATTTACAAAGATATACAATTTTTTTTATTATTTAAAAAATTATTTTTAATGAAATTTTAAGTAAGTTATCCGAATAATCAAGTGAGTAATGTAAATCAAATAAGAAAATTACAAGAATCAAATAATAAGTAAACCATATAAAAAAACTAGCTAGAAATAAAATTTCAAGAAACCTATTTGAATAATTAATTGAGTAATGTAAATAAAAGAAGAAAATTAAAAGATCCATAAAATAAAAAATAAAAATAAAATAATATTATTTATATTATATACAAATATAATAATTGGAGTAAATATTATTTAGGTACATGACAAATGGATAGATGTAGATTAATTTAATTTATTTGAGAAAATATGATAGAAATGGATACAAATATAAAATAATTATATTTATATATCTAAGAAAAAAAATAATTATAAATTAAAATATGTTTTCCAACTTGCTTCCTATAACAATTACTCCATGCTATGTAGAGTTACTAATGAAATAAAACGTTAAAATTATAAGATTAAAACTATATAAATTAATACGAGTAATATAATTATTGTTTATCTGGCATATATAGTATCAAATTTTATTAAAATTTTTTAAAAGTAAACCCGTGCGTAGCATGAGACCGTCTACTAGTTGATAAGTAAATGGACCTAATTTTTATGGGTAAATGTGCCTATTTAAATGAGCCTAATTTAATTAGCAAAATGGCCACCCCATGTGCCCCTTGCCCCTGTGGGGCCCTCTGTCCCTGTGCCCCCTTCCCGGGTCAATTTTTTTTTCGCGCTAGCTCTTTTTTTTCTTTTCGTGTCGACACTTTTTTGTTGTACAAATATAACTTGATGTTGTGCACATATAACATTATGTTGTGCAAATATAACTTTATGTTATGGAAATATAATAATTTCTTTTTTTTTTTCGCGCCATCACTTATTTTTTCGTTTTCAGCACTTTTTGTTGTGCAAATATAACTTTATATTGTGTATGAAAAATAATATGAAGTGTATGAATAATAACATGAAGTGCAAAATTAAGATTATAAAGTGCAAAAATAAAATGATAAAGTGCAAGAATAAATCGATAAAGGGCCAAAATAAGATCATGAAGTGCATGAATGAGACACACGATGGTCTTTTGGAATCGATGTGTTAATTTTGCTCTTTTACTTTTGAGAGAATTCTGGCACAATTTATACAGAAAGATGAGTTTGAAATTAATTTTGCTCTTTTACTTTTCAGAATATGCCAAATGAAACCTTGCAATCAACACTATAAATCTGTAATGGAATGCATTAGAGGATGTATTTATAAGTAGAATCAAAGTGTAGAAAAAACCCGAAAATTACCAAAGCAAATGTCTTACAACTTTATTCACATTAACTTGATCAACCCACATATCAACTGTTATTGTACTCCATGGATTGACAATATATGAAATCTATACTTTCATTTCGGTTCTCCAAAATTTCTACCTGATTTTGGCTTAAACCTAGTAAAAGGAATATTAGCTGAAATTCTTTCATACTTAATAATAAGAGTGCACCAACAAATAGGACCAAAATCAAACAGCAAACAAAAAAAAGAGGCAAAATTAGAACTGAAAAGAAGCAAAACAAGGAAAGACGTACAGTGCAAAAGAGGAAGAAGATTGGAATAGGCAAAGCGAGAGGCTTCGAGGCCGCCATGGCCATCGTAGACGCCAAAGAGGGTAGCAGAAGGGGAAGCGAAGACCTGAGTCTGATCTTTGAGGGAGGAGTTAGCTTGAATAATGACCATGGAGAATTCGCCGGAAGCGTGAGGCTTTAAATCCATGTTCCACATCAATGCATCCCTCGTCGGTCTCCCGAGGCTCCGAGAACACGCCCTTAGCATCATCTATATGATACTATTATGTCACATTTAACTTAGCTTAGGAGCATAATATGCATAATTTAAGTAGAATTTGTATATTTACTCATTTGACGGTAGACTCAAAATCTATGCAATTTATTGATGATTTCAGGTACATGTGAATCTTATGAAATACGATATCATAAGAGCACCGGTGCCCAAGCGATGGAGGGATGTGAATCTTATGAAATACGATGGGACCACGGACCCAGAAGATCATATGTGTCACTTCATGACCGCAATGGGGATCAATGAGTACAATGATGCCATGCTATGTAGGACTTTCCCGTCAACCCTCACCAAGATTGCCTTAACCTGGTTCACTAACCTACCAAAGGGTTCAGTTAGCAGCTTCACTGATTTGAACCGGATCTTCCAGTCACACTTTGGGAGTGCGTGGTCGAGAAAGAAGACCATGTTGGACTTAAACTCAATCAAGCAAGGAGGATATGAAACCCTAGGTCACTTCTTTGCCCGATTCACCAGTGTAGTTGTTCAAATCCCAAACTTCAATCATGAGTCCGCGACTATCATCCTCATGGGGAATCTAGCAGAAGGCGATTTCAAGACTTACCTGTTCAGAAAGAAACCCAGGGATTATGATCAATTAAGAGATCTGGTATCTCGACAGATAGATGCAGAGGAAGCAACCGCGTCAAGCTCAAGAGCAAATGGCGGGCATCAAGGCTTTTTCAGCAAGCTGGCAGGAAAGTTCAGGAAGGATAAGGGGGCAGCGAAACCGCCCAAAGAAGCATCGGCAGGACACCACCGACAAAATGACGAGGTCCACCTCAATTCGGACAGGAGGGAGGAACATCGTCATCAGAGAGATGATCGAAGAGAGGGAAATGACCGAAACAGAACACATCAGCCGCGGAGGGATGATTATCATGACCGGGAACACCATTCTCGCGAGCACCACCAGAACAGAAGGGACGATCGACACCCGTTCGAGCGTCAGATGCAAGACGAGGAATATCCTCATCATCAGAACAGGAATCACAACCAGTACAGAGAGCGCGAGGAAGCACCTCAGCCATATCGAGGGAGGGGCCGGGGGCGCCGATGGCGACGAGGACGCCATAATGGTCCCCCACCTCCTCAGGGGTCAGTAAATCAGGCCCCCCGAGAGCAGGAAGGAAGGTTAAGGTCCGCGGTCGAGCGTATCCCTGAGCCCGAAGGATACATCGACACTCTGGCAGAAGGACCCTCTCTTTCAGGAGCTAGCAACCAAGAGAGGAAAAATTACGAACGAGAAGGAAAACAACCACCCTTCGCAACGAGCAGACGAATTTCCCACACACCGCACGCGGAACTGGTATTCTCAGCAGGAGACGCGAAAGATGTGAGGATGCCTCACTTCGACCCACTGGTCATACATGCTCAGATAGCAACCAAGACTGTCAAGAGGGTGTTCATTGACATAGGGTCGTCTGTTGATATACTTGCATGGGAGGCCTTTTTGCAACTTGGAGTCTCAGCAACGGCACTCAAGCCGTACTCAGGAACGTTGGTTGCTTTCTCTGGAGATGAAATACCAGTCGCAGGAACCATCGAACTGACGGTGGTGCTCGGATCGGTGCCAAGGCGAAGGATGGAGAATATAGTTTTCACCATCATGCGAGTCCCGACAGTATACAATGCCTTGCTAGGAAGAGTATCACTCTACAAATTCCAGATGGTGGTCTCTATCTACCATTTCTTGGCCAAGTTCCCTGTAACAGGAGGAGAAGTAGGCGAGGTTTGCGGACAGCAACCAGAGAGTAGGAGCTTTTATCTAACTTCCCTGAGGAAAAAAAAAGAAGTGATGCAGTTTGAAGAATGTGCCACGAGCACGACTGAAAAGAAGAAAGAGAACCCGCGGAAAGAGCTTGTGGAAGAGACCGATCCAGAAGATACCTGTGCTGAAGCAGAACTAGAAGTAAGACCCGCGGCTAGGGAAATTCCAACCACTGATGAGAAACAAGTTCACCTTCCATTCCCTAACCCTGAAGAAAAGGTGTATATGGGGCAAGCATTAGAGCCCAAAGAGAAGGAACGCGTCATTGATATTATAGCAAGGTCGAGAGACGTCTTTGCCTGGTCACCGAGAGATCTGCTGGGGGTTCCTCCGTCGATCGCCTTGCACACACTCAGGATAAAACATGACGCTAGACCGATCGCTCAGAAGAAGAGAAAGATGGCACCTGAAAAAGCCCTCGCCGCAAAAGAAGAAACAGAAAAAAATTACTGGATGCAGGCTTCATTAAGGAGGTGGAAGACTCTGAATGGCTGTCTAATGTGGTTCTGGTCAGAAAGTCTAATGGAAAGTGGCGTATGTGTGTTGATTTTCTGATCTCAACAAATCTTGTCCCAAGGATAGCTACCCACTTCCATCAATTGATGAGCTAGTTGATGAAACCTCCGGAAATACCGTCCTCAGTTTTCTGGACGCGTATTCGGGGTATAACCAAATCCGCATGGATCCACTTGATAAGAAGGCCACAACCTTCATTACAAATCAGGGGATTTTCTGCTATCAGGTCATGCCGTTCGGAATGAGAAATGCAGGGGCCACATTCCAGAGAACTGTGGACAAGATCTTTCGAGCCCAAATCGGAAGGAACGTATCAATCTATGTGGATGATATTGTGGTGAAAAGCTTGAGGGCAGAAGATCACGCGGCTGATCTACAGGAGACCTTTGACTCTTTGAGGCGCGGAGGATTGAATCTGAACGCGGAAAAATGTGTTTTCGGCGTTGACTCCGGGAAATTTTTGGGATTCTTGGTTAGCCAGCGAGGAATAGATGTGAATCCTGAGAAGATTGCAGCGATTCAAGGCATGCAACCACCCAGAACGATCAAGGAAGTTCAGGCTCTCAACGGCACTGTCAACTATCTCAGCCGATTCTGCTCTTGCCTCGCAGATAAATCTCTGACTTTCTTTGCTCTATTGAAAAACAAAAGGGCCCATCCAGTGGACGCCAGACCTGCAACAAGCTTTCGAAGGAATGAAAGATTACCTGATGAAATTGCCGACTCTGCACCGACCAGAAAGACTTGAAGATCTACACATCTACTTGGCCGTCAGAAGTGCAACCATCAGTGCAGTACTCACCCGCGAAGAAAAGTATCCAGTTTAGTACGTGAGTAGGGTTTTGCAGGATGCTGAAACAAGATATGAACCGATCGAGAAAATGATTCTGTGCCTGGTATTCGCGGCAAGGAGACTACGACCTTATTTCCAAGATCACCTAGTTCAGGTTTTGACTAACCTACCTTTGAGGCAGATCCTACACTCCCCTTGCCTTTCAGGACGAATGACAAAGTGGGCAGTGGAATTGTCGGAGTTTGACATCGAATACAAACCGCGGAAGGCAGCGCTGGCCCAAACCCTGGCAGATTTTATTTGTGAGATGAGTTTTGAAGAACGAGTATCATCCGAAGACGGGAGTTGGGTTTTGAAAGTTGATGGAGCAGTCAATCAAGCTGGTTGTGGAGCAGGGATAGCCTTAATATCCCCTGAAGGGCAGGTAGCGAATTACGCCTATAAACTCACCTTCCAAGCAACAAACAACGAAGCTGAGTATGAAGCTCTCATAGCAGGTTTAGAAATAGCCCTGTCACGAGGAGCAAGGGGCGTAACCGCCTACACAGACTCTGAGGTCTTGGCAAGGCAAATAGAAGGAGAATATGAGGCCAAAACAGGTTTGATGTGTAACGGCCCGGATATAAATATCCGGGATACGTTTTGAAGGTCGGATACCTTCGTTCGGATGTTGCAATTCAGGTACGGGTCGAGGTTTCAAACCTCTAATCAGTCGAAGTTTCATAAATTCAGTTTAAACGAAAGTGAAGTGGAAATATAATTTAGATACAAAAGCCACGGCAAGGCCGGGTCAAAATCAAAACATAATTCTAAAATTGTATGGCCAGATTAACGGGGTTAGACAGATTTCTTTGCAATCGCCGGGGGACTTTCCCACGCCATATAAACAGGGAGCAATCATACCTAAAAACATTTGGTGCGAGTGGGGTCAGACCGAGGCCCCAACACGCTCTGTCCAGCAAGCGAACATACACATATGCTAATAATAAAGATGATGCAGACGCGGAAATTAAATCACACTAGCATGATCCTAATTTGTAATATGCGAGAAATAACTGTAAAGGCGCCCAAAGAATGCCAAGTGGCATGTCCCTCTCCTACCTCTGCACCCCTTTCCGTTAGTGCAGAGACCGGCCGGTTCGATGCTATAGCATATCATATCTCATCATCATATCTCATCATCATAACATAAATTTAAAATAAATAAATCATGCCCGATGGTGCTGGGCTATCATCATGCTCATATCGACTCGATAGACTCAGGGCACCCGATGGGGCTGGGCTACCCTATGACCCTAGCAAAGACTCTAGGACTATCACAGATACGACCGTTCTGTTTCATACGCGTAAAGAAATAGAATGCTCAATCACAAGTGCAACCTAGCATGATACTACATGGCATGCTTTAATGTTTATGCAACACCTAGTATGTCATACATTCACAAGCCGGTAATCTCTTTCGAATCTGAGTAAGCCCATAAAGGAACTTACCTGAATAAGCCGAACAGCAGAGAACAAGGCAGAGCAGAATCCAAGAAATGAATCACCGATAGCAAGCAACGTCCAACATTCACAAACACCTAATAACATATAAATGCATAAGTCTACCTATTTCACACAAGGCGCCCCTAACTATCATTCATATCCCGTCTCATTTATCCCATTTCAGATTATTCCATCTCATTTCATCACAAACCATATCTCATTTCACATCTTATTTAAAATTCACATAATTCTCAAGCGGGATTCAACAATAAATTCACCGAGTTAAATCAAGTAAATCATTTTCCCAAAGTTTTCCAAACTCTTAAATCTCAAGCTAAGTCAACTCATATTCAAAATAATTTCTCAAATCATATTTGTCCAAAATCTATTTATAAAACATAAAATCTTTAATCAACTTGCAATTTTTATACTACTAGAATAATTCCGGCCTGTTGATTTTCAAATAACAATTCTTTTAAAAGACATTTCTAAAACTTAAAAATCTCATTTTTAATACTTTATCATCAATATATCTAATAAACATAAACATCCACTATCTTTTTTTTAATAATTAATTTTAAAGACCCCAAAATCACATATTTAAATCATCGCACAATACTTATCCCAAATAATATTATTTTCCAAATACTTTTATAATATATAGTTTCCAGCAATATATTTCTCCTAAAAAAAAATCAAATGTATATAAAATACTATATTTTATAATAACAACTTAGCATAAATCAACTGAAGTAAATAAATAACTACCAACACCACCCAACCCAAGCAGCCCAGCCCGAAAGAAGGGGGAAGAACCCGGAAGGTGACCCAACCCAACAACCCAACACTGAAACCCGAATGCCAAGCCCGGACCCGCCCCAAGAATGTTGAAGAGAGGAGGAAATCCGGATGAGGAGATCCGGATCCGGGAGAAGATTAGGCCCAAGCCCACCTCACACACTCGTCTTCCTCCTCCAGATCCCCTGCCCAGCTGCTGCCGCTCCTCCTCCGCCCAACCTCGCTCAGCTCTCTCCCTCAGCCCTCTTCATCTCTCTCGCTCGCTCTCTTGCTAACCTTCCCGCTCTCGCGCTCGAGCCCTCCCTCTCTCGCACACTCGGGCTAGCCGGAGATGCCTCGCTCTCACCCGCTCTCGAAGGACACAAAGGAGCCATAGGACCCAGCTTCTAAGATACAGAGAAAAGAAATGGGATTGGGAGGAGAAGAGAGCTCACCGGAGGGCGCGACGCTCGTCGATGGTCGTTTGGAGGCTCGACCGCTCTCGTTCTCTTCGCTCGAATCCGGCAGCTGCCTCGCCTAGCCAGGGCAAATGGTGGGCGTCGAATTGAAGGTGAAGGGTTGCTCGGTCCTGGAAGAAGACAGGAGAGGCTTTGTGTGTTGGTGAGGGTTCAAATCAGCAAAGGGGGAAGGAGGAGCTGAGATCGGGAGCTGTTTGGGGCTCGACCTTGGTGTCGGAAAACAGAGGTCGGCTTCCATGGAACGACGACGACGTGGGTGAAGGTGGGGGAGTGGTAGTGGATGTGATTGAAATGGGGGACGGAGGGAGGAGGAAGAGTGGTTGATTGAAAGTGGGTTGCTTTGAAAGGAAAAGGGGAGGAAGGAGCACCCTTTGAAGCTGCAACCAGAAGGGAAAGAGGGGGGACCAACAGGAACCCGGGAGGGAGAGAGAGAGAGAGAGAGAAAATAAAAGGAAAAGGATTAAATAGATTTGGTCCCCACAAGATATTTTGAATGCCCGAAAAAAAATATCTCGAAACCCGCTCGCCCGACCGAATCCCGACTAAATCAATTTTAATCAAATTTCAATTAAAATTCACGACAAACGGAATTAAATTAATTTCAATCAAAACTCGGAGCTTAATGTAATTTTTATAAATACTCGAACTCGAAAGCGAAATTCAAATCCCGTCAAAATCGAAAATTCAAATGATGCCGGAAGGATTTTAAAATTGAACTCGTGCTCGAGGACGACTTTTTCTCCGCTTTTACATATTGAAATAAATACTAACATATTTAATTAAAATAATGATATTATATATAAAATATATATTCAGTCTTTACATTTATCCACCTCTAAAAACAAGTCTCGTCCCCGAGACTAAAATCATTTTAAAGCAAAGGGGATGAAGTTTTAAAATCGGTGAGTCCGAGGACCATGTCCAAGGATCTTGTAATCGTCTCGGTTGCGTCTTCCGAGATTCTCACAACATCCTAGTCACGGTCGTGACATCTCCAATTGGTCTTGTCAAGTGTGTAATAAGCGCCCTTATTACATCCTCGCTTCGACTTTTCGGAAGTACCACAACTCTAAAAGCATTATAGCGTCTGACTAGGTCTTAGCAAGCAATCTATAAGCGCCCCTATACAATGCTTGTATCCACTTCGTGAGACGTTATAATGTAAATCCAGTTCGTAAATCCTTAAAGCGTTTGTAATTAAAAGGATTGTCATCCAAATCATTGAACTCTCAACTTCTTTAAAACCCCAAGTTGGCCATTTTTAAAACCGCTCAAAATCTTCGAATTCAATTTTTAATCAAGCAACTTTACACTAAAACAAGTCAAATCCTCTCAAATCAAGATTTTGTCAAAACTCTTCCGAAAACCAAATCAGCTTCACACATACCAATCAATCAAATTCCGAGGGTAGGAGGTGGAGTCATCCACCTCTAAGGGCTAATCCCATATTCTCTTCCTAGTTTCCAGAATCGAATCAATCTATCAGTCTCAATTCAAGCAAGATGCATAAGCCATAAGAAATGTATAACTGTATAACCAACCAATCTCCAATCAACACATCATAACGCAAGTCTCAACATATACCATCGTAGTGCCACAAGGTCACATCACATCTCCAGATCATACCAAAGGTCATAAAAGTATTTCTCATCATAGAATTAATGAACCAAAACCCATTGTCAACACATCAACACATCAAGGTCAGGTTATTAAGATTCAGCAAAAGGAAAGGTCAGTCAATGTGTGAATCACCAAAACGTCAGCATACTCGCAAAACATCATCTCAACTCATACAATGTCATATAACGATCACTTAGCAATCACGCACCATTGTCTCATATATATAAGTCAGATTCATGATCCAAATCAACATTCATCATTTAACATCTCCTGATCATAACATCATGCTCTCACATAGCAACATATCATTATTTCATGATTCATACAACACATGACAACATGCTTCTAGAACAACATACTAGGATAGCAATGTATCACTATTTCATGATAATACTTGTCACTGTCTACTAGATTTCAAATATTGCATATCAACATGTAATATCAAGCCATATCAGGTTCATCATAGTCGCTATCTAACATCATGCCAGGTCATTTTAATAAATCACATCATCAAGAAAGTTTTTTTTTACATTGGTTCAGTTATAATAAAACGCAAACCCCGCTCGCTCGTCCCCAACTCTCAAGCCAAAATCAATCGTCACCTAAACTCACCAACTCGGATAAAATCCCCAAAGAAACCCCAACTCATTTTGACACTCCAGTCTCACCCCTCATTTCACCAAGCACTCTCACTAGCTATCCACCTCTAAGGGTCCAACCCGTAACTTTGTTTTCACACCCGAGCACCCCTGCATACTATGTCCTTGATATCCCCAAAGGTCATTTCTTACATTTCTCACTCTTCCCAAGATACCACAACGTAGAACCCTTTCAATCACGCATCTTGAACAAATCTTCTCGATCACTACCTTACCAACCTATCCTACCCATATCCCTTATCCAAGATTCACCTAAGAGTTCATCGAAACCACCAAGCATTGCCTCTTAAAATTCCCGAACCCACTCGGTCCAACCTAAGTCAACACCCCTCTTCTGCAACTTTCCTTTACCACCGTCGATCATTCTAATCACTCAAAACCTTTCCCCACTCTCTGACCACTCTACCAAAAGGATCTCACTCACATGTTCAAGGAAGAAGCAATCATGAACAATATTACACATAAGGATTACACCATATCAACTAACATTTATATCAATAACATCATTAAGCATTGCAACAGGTATCAAAAGTCTCAATTTACCGTCATGCTCGAAATTATCACATAACACCATATATGAATAAAGTCAATTCAAACTAGAAAGTTTCATCATCATCTTAGCTAATAACCAGTTTAGATTCTCGGCATTTGCAGTTCACATTATAGGCAAGGAATTCAGATCATGCTTAGCAGCTCAGAATAGCATCACATCAAGTCATCAGGCACATTAGGATTGTAAGGCATCGAATCATATCATCATAGTCAACAGACAATCAAGCAACAGTCATCGCCTCAACAAGCAACTTTCCACATCAAGTCAGTGCAATATCATCATCAACAAGCTTAGAAAGGGTTAGCAATTCGAATAGAGGACGCTCCCACCTGCAAGTCATATCGTACTCAACAATTGTAATCCTCAAAGCGAGCTCGTTCCGTCGACATTATCGATCCTGAGGCCCGTGGGTTATGGGCCCACGCTTCCGCTGCGCTGCTCTATCGCTATTCGACTTCCCGATCCCTTTTTCCATGCGGTAGCTCATCCAATGTAACGCGTAGGAGTTCAAGTTAGCGGAGATAGGGGAGTGACAAAGGCGGACGACCCAATGTTTCTTTCGGAGACGGAATAGACCAAAGGTAAAGACGACATGACTAGAGGCAAGACTCCAACTCAGGAATAGTAACGATGCCCTTAGGAAAGTCTATAGGGTCACAATTGTGACAACACACACGAATTCATTATGGAGTATTTCAATCACATCGATCCACACTCACATGTACCTATCTCGGGGCAACATTCGTATTTACATCAAAGACACAATCAAGTCCTACGCTGATGTTTGTGAAACAAGCTGGCATTCTAGTATTCTATGGAACCAGATATGCCAAGTAACTTCGAGCAAGATAGACGGAACCAGCAATGATCATATATGATTTGAAGTCATGCGGAATTTAATGAAGATAACGAGCATCATGTATATAAACAATGTAGGAACAGGGTATACACATCAACAATTGAGTCCAAATATATCATGGCAATGTATATTATAACAATCAGATGAAGCGTCATACGAGAACACATAAGAGTAGAATAGCAATTATCACATATATGAACAATGTACAAGTTTGGTGTATGCATCATACGAGATCATATAAAGGGCAACATAGTAACTATCTCACAATGATCATATGTTAGGTCAAGCATGGCACGGAATCATATGACGAGATACATCTAAAGAGCATGGGTCCTATATGATACTAGCGATATATAATGTGATACAAGCATAGTCAAGAGTCATTTAGAGGAGTTCAACATAATATTCACGAAACATGAGACATCATCAAAAGTACAAGAAGGACATCATGGGTGCTAGATTATAATCATGCTAGGTACGAACCATCATAGAGTACATATATGGTACGATAGCTGTCACATTATAGAACAAGCATGATATGAAATCATTCAGCGGGTCATATTGGAAGTCATAAGCTCTACATGATACTAATAGCACACATCGAACATGAGTACAACTAAAGTAATTCAACTAGGTTCATTCCGATATTCATGCGTCAGGTATTTGCAAAATCAGGATATAGAGTGATGTGTGATCAAGCGAGGTGTCAATCATACATTCATGGAAGCACGAGAGAATGTCATAGAGTAATAGACATTTTAACCATTTAAACATGCTGGGTTTAACTATCACGGAAAGCTAGTCAATCATCAATTCAACATTAAGCTAATCAGAACGAGTGGAACATGTTGAGAGAACAGAAAGAGGAAATAACCACACTATCAGGTACCTAGTTCAAGAGTGAATCAACAATAACGCAGGCAAAGTAGGATTTGCACAAGTCGCAACCAAGGGCCCAACATGTTACTAGTGATTCAATATAACATATGGTACATACATGCGCTTGACTGGCTAGTACGATGGTATGCAAGAGTTCATTCAATCACATCTCAACGACATAGTGGCACGAGAGGAAAACGCAACGAGGTATAGAGCAAGTCTAAGCAACATGGCGACATGACTAGAATATGGGGACATGAGCTCGAATTAACACATAATATGAAAAAACATGCATTCCTCAAAGTTCAATTATAACACATATTCTCCGTTCAACACAACTAACACACACAATATTAACTTGAAAAATAATCAACAATAGTTAATTTGACGAACTCGGAATAGATGGGCACGCTATAGATTCTTGTCATAAAATGAAAGATAAGCATCGAGGCATCATCGACTAGCATGCTAAAGAGTACATCTTATGAGGCATTCATATAAAGAGGAGTCGATCACACTATCATGAACTTATTCATGGGGAGTACATCAATTGTACCACTTCCTAGCATATGACATCTATAATCGTGCTCTAGTATGACAATGTAATATACTAAACAGATCATGTCGGAATGATATGGACATAATAAATGTAGTTTGATCCTATACAATGGTCATCATGAGCATCAAAGCACATAAGCACAAATTCACACTAAGGATCAATTGTAGGTCAAGGGGTAGTGCATATAGAATCACACAATCATGAACAGGGCAATCAAGATAACCCGATAGAAGTCCATAAGGGCAACATTGACTCTTCCCAACTGACTCATTACCCATCTTTCACGTGGGACTCGGATGCGACTTTTCGTGACAAGAGGACACTAATGGATTGTCATAAGAATCGATAAGGACAGCCTCGTAAACATCTCACTCTCTAACTCGGAATTTCATCAAGGGCCGTCTTCCAATACTCTCACGGACAACCTTTATATTTAACCATGATTCCCGACACCATGTGTTTACCAACCCAATTCCCATGGAAGACCGATATTCGAAGGGAGGACTCGATTGAGTTGTCAGAAGGGTTCATAAGGAAGGGGACGGTTCCACAAGGCTGAGCTTAACCATATAAGAAGAAGGGTACTCCCGCTATCCCATTCGCACAGATCATTCAATATTCATCAAATAGTTAGGACATAACAATCAAATCTTTAGCATATCAAACACTCAACACAGAATCAGTCAATGGCAATTACAATGATCTCCTTGGAGTCTTCCCGACCCATCTGTAAAGAACAAGCTAGTATTTCGCCTACCCATTTCCGACTACATCCAAAAGGGATGGTCTAACGCCGTTTCTACCCACTCGATCCCTTATTAGTCGGTTCTCCTCTTTTATAACAAGTCAAGTTCATTACTTAGTCCAATGGAGTTAGACATATTAAGTTCATTTTGCCCCTTTAAAACGCTTTCAAATCTTCGAAATCCATGGGCGGTTTTCCAAAACATACACTCGACCCTTGCGTACCCGAATTGCACAACCTGGCTCTGATACCAACTTCGAAACGTATCCCAGATATTTATATCCGGGCCGTTACATGATGCCAGATTACTTCAGGAAAGTTCAAGCTTTGCGAAGAGCCTTTCTGAACTTCGCAATAACGGTAGTCCCAAGGGAAGAAAATCAACAGGCAGACGCACTGGCAAGGGTAGGCGCGACAATGCCATCCGAAGTCGGCGCGGAATTCATGTTCGAAAGGAGAGAAAGCCGTGGACTTGTAAAAGAAGTTTTCTTCATTGAGACAAACGGAGAAAACGACTGGAGGACGCCAATAGCAGAATATCTGGAAAAGGGAATTCTCCCCACAGAGAAGCATGAGGCCAAGCAAATCAAGATAAGAGCAGCAAGATTCACTGTCCGTGATAGAAAACTTTACAAGAGAGGTTTTACGCAGCCTAATTTAACATGTGTTACCACGGAAGAAGGAATGATGATTGTACATGAACTTCACTCTGGAATATGTGCGCATCACCAAGGTTGGAGAGCATTAACAATCAAGATCATGAGGACGGGATACTATTGGCCAACGATGAAGCAAGACGTTCAAGAATTCATCAAGAAGTGTGACGCGTGTCAAAAATATGGAAATGCTATCCATCGGCCCGCGGAAATGATGAAGGAAATCTATGGTGCTTGCCCATTCTCTCTCTAGGGGATGGATATCCTGGGTCCATTCCGACCGCGCCTGGCCAATTGAAATACGTGATCGTGATTGTAGAATACTTTACTAAGTGGGTAGAAGCAGAAGCGATGGGACTCATCACCGCTGAGAAGGTGAAGAAATTCTTGTGGAAGAACTTAGTATGCTGCTTCGGAGTCCCGGAGTCGATCATCACCGATCACGGACCTCAGTTCGACTGCGAAACCATCCGCAATTTCTGTGAAGACCTCCACATTAATCTCAAATTCTCATCCGTAGCACATCCTCAGACGAACGGGCAAGCAGAGGTCACCAATCGGCAAATCTTGGAAGGCATACGGAAGAAATTGGGAACCACGGCCAAAGGGAAATGGGCGGAACTCCTTCCTTTAGTGCTATGGTCTCACAGGACAACCGCGAAGACGCCGACAGGGGAGACACCTTTTTCTCTGGTTTACGGTGTAGATGCAGTCATTCCGATTGAGCGAATGATTCTGTCGGCCCGCGTTTTCGGATTCAAACCACAGTCCAATGAAGAAGCACTCGAAGTAGAGATGCATCTAAGGGAAGAACGCAGGATGATGGCAGCCTTGAAAGCAGAAGAGTACAAAAGACGGGCTGCTAGGTACCACAATCAGCGAGTTCGGCCGCGACAATTCCAGAAAGGAGACCTAGTCTTACGACGGGTGCAGACCGGAGGAAAGCTGGATGCCAACTGGGAAGGTCCGTACGTAGTAGCTGACATCATTCAAACTGGTGCATACAAGTTGAAGAATGAAAACGGAGAAACCCTGAACAAGACCTGGAACGCCGACTGTCTAAAAAAGTACTTTGTGTAATCTTGAAACACTGTTTTTGATTAAATAATCGGCCCCGTAGGAAGTTGTATGAGCGGTTAGCGGGCGTTTTCTGTAATTATCGGATGACCAGGAGCCTTAAAATACACTGGAGTTTACTCCGCGTCACTCCCTTGATTGAGACTCTTGATCTCTCAAGGTCGAGCCAACAAACGACGGAGATAACTGACGTTGGAGCTTATCCCGCGTCACTCCCTTGATTGAGACTCTTGATCTCTCAAAGTCGAGCCAACAAACGACGAAGACAACTGACGCTGGAGCTTACTCCGCGTCACTCCCTTGATTGAGACTCTTGATCTCTCAAGGTCGAGCCAACGAACGTCGAGGTCAACTGACGCTGGAGCTTACTCCGCGTCACTCCCTTGATTGAGACTCTTGATCTCTCAAGGTCGAGCCAACAAACGACGGAGACAACTGACGCTGGAGCTTACTCCGCATCACTCCCTTGATTGAGACTCTTGATCTCTCAAGGTCGTGCCAACAAACGACGAAGACAACTGACGCTGGAGCTTACTCCGCGTCACTCCCTTGATTGAGACTCTTGATCTCTCAAGGTCGAGCCAATGAACGTCGAGGTCAACTGATGCTGGAGCTTATCCCGCGTCACTCCCTTGATTGAGACTTTTGATCTCTCAAGGTCGAGCCAACGAACGTCGAGGTCAACTGACGCTGGAGCTTACTCCGCGTCACTCCCTTGATTGAGACTCTTGATCTCTCAAGGTCGAGCCAACGAACGTCGAGGTCAACTGACGTTGGAGCTTACTCCGCGTCACTCCCTTGATTGAGACTCTTGATCTCTCAAGGTCGAGCCAACAAACGACGGAGACAACTGACGCTGGAGCTTACTCCGCGTCACTCCCTTGATTGAGACTCTTGATCTCTCAAGGTTGAGCCAACAAACGACGAAGACAACTGACGCTGGAGCTTACTCCGCGTCACTCCCTTGATTGAGACTCTTGATCTCTCAAGGTCGAGCCAACGAACATCGAGGTCAACTGACGCTGGAGCTTACTCCGCGTCACTCCCTTGATTGAGACTCTTGATCTCTCAAGGTCGAGCCAACAAACGACGGAGACAACTGACGCTGGAGCTTACTCCGCGTCACTCCCTTGATTGAGACTCTTGATCTCTCAAGGTCGAGCCAACAAATGACGAAGACAACTGACGCTGGAGCTTACTCCGCGTCACTCCCTTGATTGAGACTCTTGATCTCTCAAGGTCCAGCCAACGAACGTCGAGGTCAATTGACGCTGGAGCTTATCCCGCGTCACTCCCTTGATTGAGACTTTTGATCTCTCAAGGTCGAGCCAACGAACGTCGAGGTCAACTGACGTTGGAGCTTCTCCCGCGTCACTCCCTTGATTGAGACTTTTGATCTCTCAAGGTCGAGCCAACGAACGTCGAGGTCAACTGACGCTGGAGCTTCTCCCGCGTCACTTCCTTGATTGAGACTCTTGATCTCTCAAGGTCGAGCCAACAAACGACGAAGACAACTGACGCTGGAGCTTACTCCGCGTCACTCACTCGATTGAGACTCTAGACCTCTCAAGGTCGAGCCAACGAATGTCAGACTCTTCCAATGCCGGAGCTTTCTCTGCGTTGCTCCTTTGACCGGGATGCACGACTCCTCGAAAATGGGATCAATTGGTGACAGGGTTTAATGATATGATCATAATCTAAAAACTCTGAGGAGTACTACTACGAATAAGCATCACAAGAGAAACATTTGATCCATCGATCCCATAACAAACATAAATAAATGAAAAGACATGGGCAAACATTACAGCAATTACATAGAAGTTTTTTAAATACAAGGACATAAGTCGAAACATAAAAGGGATCACTGTTCGAAAACAAAGAAGTCACACATCTGGGAAGATGACCGGCCTCGGAGGTGACATAATCCAACCATTCTCCACACAAATGGATCCCTCATCAAGCACACGAACGTCGAAGTAAACACCACCACGATGGCGGAAAACCATAACGGTCCCCATTCCTAGCCCTCGAGATGCAACAAAATCACTCCAACCACCGACAAGCCAAAATATCCCATAGTCTCTTTTGACTATCTGAATTGGGGAATCTACAGCCGAGCCCAGGGATAAAAAGACTTGAGTCGGGTCTGTAACACCTGTCTCATACTCAAAAAGAGCAAGGAGCGACTGGGAGAGAACAAAAACAAATAAGATATAAGAAAAAGAGTAATCTTTCTTAAAAAAGAGAGAAACAAGAAGAAGCTAACTTACTCGTTCTTGCAGTTGATCCTCAAAATCCAAGGCTAAATGAAAATCCCAGGGAGTCACACTCGATGCGTCCATCTTGAAATAGAAAATGCTGGAGAGGAAAACCAAGCTATGCCTCGCTTATATAAGGCTCCACAAGGGGTAGATCACGGAGTGTATTTTTGAAAGATTCTTTCAGAATCCTCAAAAGAAGAGCAGAACCATTACGGCTAAAGACTTACTGGAGATATGACTTGAAAAGACAGGTCTGAATCACACGAAAACCAAGAAGAATCTTGGACACCGTTTCAAATATTAAATCAAAAGGAATGATGAACACCACTTTTATTCATTGCCCGCGAAGAAGAAAAATACATATCGACAGAAATAGTCCCCTCAGCTTACGAACGAATGCGTCGCAAGAATAGCCAGTCACGGATAAGAGCCGTTAGTCAAAATATCCGCGTCCCCGAAAGAAGGATGGCCAACGATCTCATCCCCGTCCTCCAAACCCATGATTTGGATTTCGAAACGGGCATTCCCTTTGTGGATAAAGACCATAGAAGATCCGACCGCGAGCCCATGAGACTCGATAAAATCTCCCCATCCTTGACGAAGCCAATACATTCCATAATCACCCTTATAAACACGGACTGGAAAATCACATAAAAGATGAGATGAAAGGAAAACTTGCTCTGGAACAGCACCCGTGTACTCCCCCTCAAAACGCATGGGCAAGAGCTGAGAACGAAAATAGGACAAAGGATCAAATGCAAAGAATGAAAGCTATCAATCAAAGCCAGCATTCCAAAAAGGACTTACCAAGCGGGATGTTTGATCAACACGGTCAATCGATTGAAAGAAAGCCCATCTACCCGCACTAGAAATAGCCATAAACGCGATTAAAGTACAAAGTAAGCAGTTGTGAAATAATAAAAAAGAAGAGAAGAAAAGATACCCCCTATAAAAGCTGGGGAAGCAACACGCATGACCGCCATCTGGCATAAGATTCCTCTAAAGAGAAAGAATAGGCTCGTCAACCAAGATGGCAGTATAGTCACGAGAACTGCAAAGGCAAGCTCAGTGAAATGACTTGACAGTCAGAAACAACGGACAAGAAATTTTAAAATTGGGCCAAGTTCAGGCCTAAATCAAACACGCGGCCTAAGAAACGCCACGTGGAGAAACCCCAGAATAAGAAGCTAAACACGCGGCATGTTTGAGCAAATATAAGAACCCCGTGAAATCTTGAAGGAATTATCATACGAAAACTAAGAAATGGAATTTGAAAATTCCCCAAAAGCTTTTTACAGAGTAATCGTTACAGAAGAACAACTTCAATCTCTATGCCTCCCACTGATGTACGTTCTCCTAGAAGAGGATGCCCATCGCCTGGTGCATTTGTGGTCTCGATCCAACCACGAGCATGAGGTCAAGGTCGAAGTAGACGCGGATGGGATTTACTGGTTCACAGAGGGATGGCCCGGATTTGTGGAAGCCAACAGGATAAGCGTTGGAGTTGCTCTGATTTTTGTATACCAGGGGGATTCAATCTTCGAGGTCTATGTCGCAAATCCAGACTGTGATTACAACGGAATAGAAGGACGCGGATGAAGAACGACTACAAGGACGCCAGCCTTGTAATCCCACTACTCTTTAAAATGTAAGAGAACGAAATGACGTTCCAGCTAAATAAGATCTAGAGATCATATAATGCTGTCTTTTTTAAATAAAAAGAGTAAGTCTCTACATTAAGAACTTCAAAAGCGAAACACTTCCTTTATTCGCAAGCTAAATTCATACTGCAAATAGATTTTATCAATTTATAAAAGGTTCAGCATGAGTCGCTGGAAGAAACAGCCGAGACACAACACTCAGTTTCGGCACATTCCAGATCACGTCGCAGACAAACTTTAAAACGAGTGCGATCCATATAGAAAAAAGTCATCGACGATCCCACATCAAATCCGTGATGAGCAACAAATCTATCCCATCCGCGACGAAGGTATAAGCAACCATCAGATCCTCTACCCACTTCAACCTGAAGATTCTTAATGGCATAAGAAGACAAGAAAATCTTCCGCGGAGGAGAGGACCTGAACTCCACCTCAAACTGAGGTGGAAGGGGCTGCCAAAAAGAAACACGAGTTAAAGGCCTGAAGTTGAAAAAGGAGGAGGAAAAAGAAACAGTTGAAATCAAGACCATCAAGAAAATCATTCAAGCGAAGAAAGATGATCGATGCATTCCAAAATTTTGAAAAACGCCCAAGGGTTAGAACTCCCAGGCGCCATGAATCCTTATCAAACGAACAACCGCAGGCATAATGAACTAAAGACCCAAGCCAAGAGTTTTTAAGAAGTGGGGAGAGAAAAAAGGCATACTCAAGCATGGTGAACAAGTGGCAAGAACTTTTTTAAAAATCAGAATCGAAAGACTGCAACACAAGTGGCCGAGTCGATAAAATAATGAACACAAGAGTAAGAAGAAAAGGAGATATTCGCTACAAAAGGATAATAATATACAAAAATACAGCCCCTTAAACGGGGCAGTAAGAGCCGTTGTCTGAACATTAAGGAACGCAAAATTGTTCGGTTTCGAGAAAAGTTAATTACAGAGCTGACCCGCGCCAGTGAAATGTTATAAGAAAAGATAAAAAGAAAAATTAATCCTTCCAAGCCTCAAGGATTGGCGGCGACATCAACCTCTTCATCATCGGAATCCTCCTCATCCGAGTCTTCCTCCCCTGCCATCTCTTCCGGGGTCAATCCCCAATCCGCTACCGACAAGCTCGCTTCAAATTTCTCCAAAGGAACACCCGGATTAGCCTGCAAGCGGGCAACGCTCTGGCTGATACCAGCGGACATCCCTTTCCGGAAATAACTGAAGCACTTGTCCTTTAAGAGCTCTACTCCCTCTGGAGATCGAAGACATGGCTTGGATATCGAGGAGAGGAAAGAAATGCCCGCGTCGGTCTTGAACCATTCAGAGGACAAAAATTTAAGACCTGTAGAGGATTCCAACCACTGAAGCGCAACCTCTTGAGGAGACTGAGACTGAAGCTTCTCCAATTCCTGCCTCACTAAAGCACGATCTTCTTCAACGATGGAATGCTCAATTTGAAGATCTTTGAGACGTGCTTCAGCTGTCTCTAGTTTCTCCTTCATTTGCGCCGCAGACTGTTGAAACTCCTCTCCTTGGCGGTGTAAAGTGTCCGAATTCGAAAGTTCCGCGTCAAGCTTGGAAGACAAAGAAGAGTTTTGCTCCTTCAGAGCAGAGATTTGCTCGCTAGCGGCTTGCAATTTCTCATGAAGTTCCGCGGATTGTTTCTTGAACTTTTCCACCGAAGAGGGATCACCAATAGTATTGCCCAATGTCCTCAGCTTATGATTCAACACCTTCATCTCCGAGGCCTTCTTAGAGAGCTCCGCCTCATAGAAGGTCAGTCGCCTCTCCGAGTCGATTTGGAAACTCCTAACCTGAAGGAACAAGGATAAAGGTGAAAATAAAGAGACAGGGATTGAACAATGACGTGAACAAAAATGAAAGATCCCAACGACAAACTTACCCACTCGGCTGCACGGTCGAACTGAAGGGAAAACTCATCCCACTCCAAGTGGCGCACCCATGATCGTTCGTTCCGTGCAAATTTATCAGAGCCGCGAAGGCGAACGAGCTCGTCAACCCCGAAGCCGGGAATGCGGAAAGCAGGCAAAGCATCATCTCCCTGAAGGAAAAGCGCCTCCTCTTCCCCTTTTCCAGAGGCACGCGATGAGCCCACGGCTTTCTTCCTTTTTTGAGGACGAGAAGTACCCGCGTCCGAAGGACAGGGACGTTTCTCGCGGGCATCAGAAACCACGACCTCGGCTTCCACGACGGGGTCATTGGCTCTCTCCACCTCCTCTACAGCCGTACCTTGGGAGGCAGCAAGCGGGCGAGGAACACGCTTGGCGGATTTCTTCTTCCTCGTCTTGCCGCTTTCTTGAACGTGATGACGATCGGCCAAAGAGCTCAAATCCATTAAGTCTGCCAAAAGGAAAACGAAAAGAGAAGGCGTAAAACACCGCCCACGAACTCACAAGTCTTCTGAGAAATATAAAAAATATATATAATATATGTGAAATGCCAAGAAAATCACAAAAATAAAATATGGTAAAGACTAAAGCAGACACCTAATCGCGGATGAGGCAGGCTCAACCCCGCCATCTCGAGTCGAAGAGCCGAAACCTTCGATCGCCACGGTAACTTTGGCTCATGAATGAAAGAGTCTTTGAACTTGTCTAGACGCGCAACCCATGGCTTTTTGACCGCGCTGAACCATCCGGGTACGGTCTCAAACTCAAGACAAATGCCGGCCTTGTCGCGAACAAGAAACCACTTATGTTTCCAGTTCGGTTTGCTGGAAAGTCTCTCAATATAACTGCAACTGGAGTTTCACTGATAAAACCGAGGATCTTGGGGCCCCCTCTTCAGGGAAAAGATGCTGAGCATTAGCTCTTTCGTCGGAGGCACTCCAATATCCATGCACCGCATCACAAAGCTGGCAAAGAACATCCAACAATTTGGTATAACTTGTGCGGGGCTCAAATTGTACTCGGACAAGAAGGCGATAAACAGAGGGTGAAGAGGCAGGCGGAATCCTTGGGATAAACTCGCCGCGTACACTACCAAGCAGTCCTCATAAGCATCTAGGCACCCTCCACCCTCTGAGGGAAGACACAATTCCACGCCCGCTGGCCATGGAAATATTCGGGCTAAGGCCTCAACGCTTGAAAGATCAAGCAGTGTTGTACATCCTCGCACCTCTTGGTTAGGAGAACGACGTGGACGAACTCTCTTGGATATGACAGAAGGACAAGGCTGAGGGTCACGAAGGGAGAAATCTCCCCGAAAGGAAAAAGAAGCTAAGTCGTCAAGGGAATAGGACGGGAAGTCGAGATCACTAAGAACATCCTTCGAGCAGACCCTTGCACACTTCTCTGCGAACCCGACGGGAGACTCGGCATAGGGGACCCACGACAACTCAGACTCCAGACCACTGGTTGATGGACGCGGACTAAAGGAGGCACGCGCGCCGGATTGAGCTTGAGTCTCCACGTCCATTCGATGAACGTCATCCCCCTTCGAAGAAGAAGAAGTTAAAAAAGGAGAGGAATAATAATCAGGGTCAGAGCGGTTCCGTCGTCTCCTCACCTTAATCGGGTCACCGAAAGGACCCACGCGGTCCGGGGAAGAGATGCTGGAGGAAGAAGAGTTGGAAGAACTTTCTAAGTCAGACGAGGAACTCCCGCTGGAAGATGAAGAAGAAGAATCCAAAACGACCGCGGGAGGATTCCTTCCTGAAACCGAGGGCAAACCCTCTCTCCATCCTTCCTCTCTTTCGAACTCATCCAGCGCGTCCGGGTTCCCCTCAAAGTTAGCCATCCTTGAAGGAATTTAAAAGCTGATCCGAAAAGGAACCCGTACGCGGACAAAAAATTAAAAAAAAAACCCAAAGAAACAGAACCAGAAAAAAGGGAAGGACCCAAACGGATCTAAGAGGGGGAAGACTAATGTTTTTTAGCAAGAAATAATAATTTTAACAAGAACACTCAAGAACATTTCGCGGAGAAATTAAGAACTCAAGAGCAAAGATAAAGAATTACCTTGGAAGAGCGAAGAACAACCGGAAAACTCAACCAGAAAACGAAGAACAACCGAAAAGCGAAGAACATTCGGAAAACTCAACCGAGAAGCGAGGAGACCAACGGGAAACTCTGAAAAAACGAGAAGCTGAGTAAACTCCGCAAGCAGACAAATGATGAGAAGTGAAAAAGTGAAAACGGAACGGGGTAATTTATAAGAAAATTACCGACTCTTCAGTTCCCCTCAAGACGATATGGGCCGTGGTAAAGCCTTCACGGGCCTGAGGAGATCCTTAACCAGGCCCACAAACACTGATTAGAACAGGAAATACGAAATTACCCCCTTAGAGTTGAAGGGAGGAACACATTTCCACGGGTAAAAGTCGAATCGTCTCAAGCTCTCATGGAACTCAACCCGACCCGAGGAGCTGTGATGAAACCATGCGGAAATAATTAGACAAAGATTCGGACGCGGGTATAGCGAAACGATACCCAGGGAGACCCAGAGCATAGGGAGGACGCGGACACAAGACAATGACACATGTCCATCATGCCCACCACCCACGATGACCACACGTGTCAATCCAATAATGACAAGTGTCAAGATGGGGGCCTCTGGCCAATCCCTATAAAAGGGGAAGTGAATAGAAGAAGAGGGGGAGGCTTTTTTGAAAATACGAAAGGAGTAGAGAGAAGAAGAAAGAGATTGAAAGAACCAGCAAAGTCAATCGCGGAATCTACATATAAACCACAGATAATTCAGAAGTCAAGAGAAAGGAAAGGGTATAACATCCTGAACACCGCGACGAACCAAACGCCTCAGGTGAATTTCCGCGGGCAGGTATGAACCCTTAAATTATAAAAAACAAATGGATGAACTCCCATAAAAATATGTGGGGTTATGGTAGATTTCATGAACGCGAACAAAGCGCGGCCCAGGTTGAATAGCGAACAAATCGATTCGCGTGTCAAGTAAGCCCGTGTAACATAAAAATATATACTCGCGTCTAAACCCCCGGGGACCCACCGAAAGTGGGCCCCTTATACAATTTCTTGGGACGCTTCATCATTAGTAAAGTTAGATTTTTTGGAGTATTAATGCCCATTTAGAAGATAAAAAGTCTAATTAATAAAAACAATAAAAGATTAATAATATTTCTAAAAAAATATTTTAGTATGATTGTTTTTAGAAGATAAAAAGTCTAATTAATGAAAATGACAAAATATTAATGTACTACTTCTAAAAAATATTTTAGTATTATATATATAAAGTTTCAATTTTATCACAAATTATAAAAAGGAGATAAAAAAAATCTGATTGATAAGCATAAAAAATATTTATATTTACAAAGATATACAATTTTTTTTATTATTTAAAAAATTATTTTTAATAAAATTTTAAGTAAGTTATCCGAATAATCAAGTGAGTAATGTAAATCAAATAAGAAAATTACAAGAATCAAATAATAAGTAAACCATATAAAAAAACTAGCTAGAAATAAAATTTCAAGAAACCTATTTGAATAATTAATTGAGTAATGTAAATAAAAGAAGAAAATTAAAAGATCGATAAAATAAAAAATAAAAATAAAATCATATTATTTATATTATATACAAATATAATAATTGGAGTAAATATTATTTAGGTACATGACAAATGGATAGATGTAGATTAATTTAATTTATTTGAGAAAATATGATAGAAATGGATACTGATGAAACCGTGCGGAAATAATTCGGTAAAGATTCGGACGCGGACATGCCGAAAACGGCATCCAAGGAGAACTAGGGTATAAGGAGGACGCGAACATAAGGTAATGACACATGTCCATCATGTCCACCACCCACGATAAACACACGTGTCAATTCAATAATGACAAGTGTCAAAATAGGGGTCTCTGGCCAATCCCTATAAATAGGGAGGTGAACAGAAGAACAAAGGGGATTTTGGGGATGAAGAAGGAAATAGAGAGAAGAGAGAAGAGTTTGAACGGACAAGAAGTTAACCGCGGAGTCTACGAAGTATCCGCTGAGAATCCAGAAGCAAAGAGAGAGGAAAAGGGTAACATCCTAAACATCCGCGACGAACAGAATATCTCAGGTGAATCTCCGCGGACAGGTATGAACCCTTAAGTCATAAAAATAAATGGATGAACTCCCATGAAAATATGTGGGGTTATGGTCAAATTCATGAACGTGAATAAAGCGCGGCCCAGGTTAAATAGCGAACAAATCGATTCGCGTGTCAGGTAAGCCCGTGTAATATAAAAACATATATTCGCGCCTAAACCCCCGGGGACCCATCGAAAGTGGGTCCCTTGTACAATTTTCTGGGGGCAGTTTCATCACTGGCGCCGTCTGTGGGAACCCACTCACCCTGAGGGGTTCGACTTTAAATTTTTGTTAAATAAACTACATATGTTTTAGGTCTAAAACACCGCATATCCGCGGTCCCAATTAGGCAGCCTTCAAATCTACAGGAAGCGCACATGCCTCTAAAAAATCCCTCGCGAAGAAGGGGGGTATGAGAAAGTTTAACTAAAGATATAAGACAACAAACTTCCTGCCAGGCGTTTCTACTAACAAATATCTCAGTAACTCGTGCAGACAGGAAACATGTACAACAACGAAGACTCGGACGAAATGAGCCAAAGCACGATGCCAGAGCAAGAGGCCACTAGCATGTACAATCCATCTGTACTCCAATCAGGGGAACAACAAAGCGTGTGGGCATCGCCATATGTGCCCCCTTATTTCCCGACGTACGTGCCGGAATACATGCCGCCTGTGTACATGCCACATGGGGTGCAACAAGAGCCGCATTATTACTTCCCACAAGTTCCTGAACCTCAGCCTTATTATCAACCGGCCCCCGCGCCACAATACTATTATCAACCAGCACTAGAGCTTCAACACCAGCATCAACCAATAAACGAGCCGCAGCATTACCATGGTTATGAGAACCTGTACCAAGGCCAACCCAGAACTCACTTCCACGACCAGCAATATGACGCATATGGACAGACAAACGCAGTCAATCCGAATCAGTATGGGAACCCCGCACCCGGAGCGTCAGGACATGGATTCGATCCCCTGCATCAGGGTGCGCAAGGGGTTGACATGCGACCCAGCAAACATCGACGAGGAGAGCATTCAACTGACGTATCGACTTCCACCAAGTCTGGCTCAGCGCAAATGAAAATTGACGTCCCTGATGCTCTGCCCTCTGTTTTCACTCAGGACATTTGCCGAGCACCGGTGCCCAAGCGATGGAGGGATGTGAATCTTATGAAATACGACGGGACCACAGACCCAGAAGATCATATGTGTCACTTCATGACTGCAATGGGGATCAATGAATACAATGATGCCATGCTATGTCGGACTTTCCCATCGACCCTCACCAAGATCGCCTTAACCTGGTTCACCAACCTGCCAAAGGGTTCAGTTAGCAGTTTCTCTGATTTGAACCGGATTTTCCAATCCCACTTTGGGAGTGCACGGTCAAGAAAGAAGACCATGTTAGACTTGAACTCAATCAAGCAAGGAGGAGATGAAACCCTGGGTCACTTCTTTGCCCGATTCACCAGTGTAGTTGTTCAAATCCCGAACTTCAATCATGAGTCCGCGACTATCATCCTCATGAGGAATCTAGCAGAGGGTGATTTCAAGACTTACTTCTTCAGGAAGAAACCCAGAAACTATGACCAATTAAGAGATCTGGTGTCTCGACAGATAGATGCAGAAGAAGCAGCCGCGTCCAGTTCAAGAGCAAATGGCGGGCATCAAGGCTTTTTCAGCAAGCTGGCAGGAAAGTTCAGGAAGGATAAAGGGCCAGCGAAACCGCCCAAACAACCGTCGACGGGACACCACCGGCAAAATGATGAGGTCCACCTCAATTCGGACAGGAGGGAGGAGCATCGTCATCAGAGAAATGATCGAAGAGAAGGAGATGACCGCAATAGAACCCATCAACCGCGGAGGGATGATTATCATAACCGGGAACACCATCCTCGCGAACACCACCAGAATAGAAGGGACGATCGGCACCCGGTCGAGCGTCACATGCAAGATGAGGAATACCCTCGTCATCAAAACAGGAATCCTGACCAGTACAGAGAGCGCGAGGAGGCACCACAGCCATATCGAGGGAGGGGCCGAGGTCGTCGATGGCGACGAGGACGCCATAACGGTCCCCCGCCTCCTCAGGGGTCAGTAAATAAGGCCCCCCGGGAACAGGAAGGAAAGCTAAGGTCCGCGGTCGAACGTATCCCAGAACCCGAAGGATACATCGACACTCTAGCTGGAGGACCCTCTCTTTCGGGAGCTAGCAACCAGGAGAGGAAGAATTATGAGCGAGAGGGAAAGCAACCACCCTCCGCGGCGAGCAGGCAAAATGCCCACACACCGCACGTAGAAATGGTGTTCACAGCAAGAGACGCGGAAGATGTAAGAATGCCTCATTCCGAGCCGCTGGTCATACATGCTCAAATAGCAACCAAGACTGTCAAAAGGGTGTTCATTGAAACAGGGTCATCAGTTGATATACTCGCATGGGAAGCCTTTTTGCAACTCGGAGTCTCGGCAACGGCACTCAAGCCATATTCTGGGACATTAGTTGCTTTCTCTGGAGACGAAATACCAATCGCAGGAACCATTGAGCTGACGGTGGTGCTCGGATCAGCTCCAAGGCGAAGGATGGAAAACATAGTTTTCACCGTTGTGCGAGTCCCAACAGTATACAATGCCCTGCTAAGAAGAGTATCACTCTACAAGTTTCAGATGGTGGTCTCTATCTACCATTTCCTGGCCAAGTTCCCAGTAATAGGGGGATGAAGAAGGAAATAGAGAGAAGAGAGAAGAGTTTGAACGGACAAGAAGTTAACCGCGGAGTCTACGAAGTATCCGCTGAGAATCCAGAAGCAAAGAGAGAGGAAAAGGGTAACATCCTAAACATCCGCGACGAACAGAATATCTCAGGTGAATCTCCGCGGACAGGTATGAACCCTTAAGTCATAAAAATAAATGGATGAACTCCCATGAAAATATGTGGGGTTATGGTAAAATTCATGAACGCGAATAAAGCGCGGCCCAGGTTAAATAGCGAACAAATCGATTCGCGTGTCAGGTAAGCCCGTGTAATATAAAAACATATATTTGCGCCTAAACCCCCGGGGACCCATCGAAAGTGGGTCCCTTGTACAATTTTCTGGGGGCGGTTTCATCACTGGCGATTTTCATGGGAGTTCATCCATTTATTTTTATGACTTAAGGGTTCATACCTGTCCGCGGAGATTCACCTGAGATATTCTGTTCGTCGCGGATGTTTAGGATGTTACCCCTTTCCTCTCTCTTTGCTTTTGGATTCTCAGCGGGTACTTCGTAGACTCCGCGGTTAACTTCTTGTCCGTTCAAACTCTTCTCTCTTCTCTCTATTTCCTTCTTGATCCCCATTGCAGTCATGAAGTGACACATATGATCTTCTGGGTATGTGGTCCCGTCGTATTTCATAAGATTCACATCCCTCCATCGCTTGGGCACCAGTGCTCGGCAAATGTCCTGAGTGAAAACAGAGGGCAGAGCATCAGGGACGTCAATTTTCATTTGCGCTGAGCCAGACTTGGTGGAAGTCGATACGTCAGTTGAATGCTCTCCTCGTCGATGTTTGCTAGGTCGCATGTCAACCCCTTGCGCACCCTGATGCAGGGGATCGAATCCATGTCATGATGCTCCGGGTGCGGGGTTCCCATACTGATTCGGATTGACTGCGTTTGTCTGTCCATATGCGTCATATTGCTGGTCGTGGAAGTGAGTTCTGGGTTGGCCTTGGTACAAGTTCTCATAACCATGGTAATGTCGCAGCTCGTTTATTGGTTGATGCTGGTGTTGAAGCTCTAGTGCTGGTTGATAATAGTATTGTGGCGCGGGGGCCGGTTGATAATAAGGCTGAGGCTCAGGAACTTGTGGGAAGTAATAATGCGGCTCTTGCTGCACCCCATGTGGCATGTACACAGGCGGCATGTATTCCGGCACGTACGTCGGGAAATAAGGGGGCACATATGGCGATGCCCACACGCTTTGTTGTTCCCCTGATTGGAGTACAGATGGATTGTACATGCTAGTGGCCTCTTGCTCTGGCATCGTGCTTTGGCTCATTTCGTCCGAGTCTTCGTTGTTGTACATGTTTCCTGTCTGCACGAGTTACTGAGATATTTGTTAGTAGAAACGCCTGGCAGGAAGTTTGTTGTCTTATATCTTTAGTTAAACTTTCTCATACCCCCCTTCTTCGCGGGGGATTTTTTAGAGGCATGTGCGCTTCCTGTAGATTTGAAGGCTGCCTAATTGGGACCGCGGATATGCGGTGTTTTAGACCTAAAACATATTGAGTTTATTTAACAAAAATTTAAAGTCGAACCCCTCAGGGTGAGTGGGTTCCCACAGACGGCGCCAGTGATGAAACCGCCCCCAGAAAATTGTACAAGGGACCCACTTTCGATGGGTCCCCGGGGGTTTAGGCGCGAATATTTGTTTTTATATTACACGGGCTTACCTGACACGCGAATCGATTTGTTCGCTATTTAACCTGGGCCGCGCTTTATTCGCGTTCATGAATTTTACCATAACCCCACATATTTTCATGGGAGTTCATCCATTTATTTTTATGACTTAAGGGTTCATACCTGTCCGCGGAGATTCACCTGAGATATTCTGTTCGTCGCGGATGTTTAGGATGTTACCCCTTTCCTCTCTCTTTGCTTCTGGATTCTCAGCGGATACTTCGTAGACTCCGCGGTTAACTTCTTGTCCGTTCAAACTCTTCTCTCTTCTCTCTATTTCCTTCTTGATACCCAAAAAGAGAAGTAATGCAGATTGAAGAATAGGCCGCGAGCACAACCGAAAAGAAGGAAGAAAACTCGCGGAAAGAGCTTGTAGAAGAGACCGATCAAGAGGGTACCTGTACTGAAGCAGAATTGGAGGTAAGACCCGCGGCGAGGGAAATTCCAACCGCTGATGAGAAACAGGTTCACTTCCCATTCTCCAACCCAGAAGAAAGAATATATGTCGGGCAAGCTTTAGAGCCCAAAGAGAAAGAGCGCGTCATCGACATAATAGCAAGGTCAAGAGACATCTTCGCCTGGTCACCAAAAGATCTATTGGGAGTCCCTCCATCAATCGCTTTGCACACTCTCAGGATAAAACACGATGCTAGGCCGATTGCTCAGAAAAAGAGAAAAATGGCACCCGAAAAAGCTCTCGCCGCAAAAGAAGAAACAGAAAAGTTACTGGATGCCGGTTTCATTGAGGAAGTAGAAGACTCTGAATGGCTGTCCAATGTGGTTCTGGTCAGAAAGTCAAATGGGAAGTGGCGTATGTGTGTCAATTTTTCGGACCTCAACAAATCGTGTCCCAAGGATAGTTACCCACTTCCCTCAATTGATGAGTTGGTCGATGAAACTTCCGGGAATGCTGTCCTCAGTTTTCTAGACGCGTATTCAGGATATAACCAAATCCGTATGGATCCGCTTGATAAGAAGGCCACAACCTTCATTACAAATCAAGGGATTTTCTGCTATCAGGTTATGCCGTTCGGACTGAGGAATGCAGGGGCCACATTCCAGAGGACTGTTGACAAAATCTTTCGAGCCCAGACTGGGAGAAACATATCAATCTATGTGGACGATATTGTGGTAAAAAGCTTGAAAGCAGAAGATCACGCTGCTGATCTACAAGAGACCTTCGACTCTCTGAGGCGCGGAGGATTGAATCTGAACGCGGAAAAGTGTGTTTTCGGCGTTGACTCTGGGAAATTTTTGGGATTCTTGGTTAGCCAGCGAGGAATAGATGTAAATCCTGAGAAGATTGCAGCGATTCAAGGCATGCGTCCACCCAGAACGATCAAGGAAGTCCAAGCTCTCAACGGCGCTGTCAACTATCTCAGCCGATTCTGCTCTTGCCTCGCGGATAAATCTCTGCCTTTCTTCGCTCTGCTAAAGAAGAAAGGGCCCATCCAGTGGACGTCGGACCTGCAACAAGCCTTCGAAGGGATGAAAGATTACCTGACGAAGCTGCCAACCCTACACCGACCAGAAAGGCTTGAAGACCTACACCTCTACTTGGCCGTCAGAAGTGCAACCATCAGTGCAGTACTCACCCGCGAGGAGAAGTATCCAATTTATTACATAAGCAGGGTCTTACAAGATGCTGAAACAAGATATGAACCGATCGAGAAAATGATTCTGTGCGTAGTATTCGCGGCAAGGAGACTACGACCTTACTTCCAAGACCACCCAGTCCAGGTTTTGACCAACCTACCTTTAAGGCAAATCCTGCACTCCCCTTGCCTCTCAAGACGGATGACAAAATGGGCAGTGGAATTGTCGGAGTTTGACATCGACTACAAACCACGGAAGGCAGCGCTGGCACAAACCCTGGCGGATTTCATCTGTGAAACAAGTTTTGAGGAGCATGCATCATTTGAAGACGGGAGTTGGGTTTTGAAAGTTGATGGAGCAGTCAATCAAGCAGGTTGTGGAGCTGGAATAGCTTTAGTGTCCCCTGAGGGGCAGGTAGCGAACTACGCTTATAAGCTCACCTTCCAAGCAACGAACAACGAGGCTGAGTATGAGGCTCTCATAGCAGGTTTGGAAATAACACTGTCGCGAGGAGCCAGGAGCGTAATTGCCTATACAGATTCTGAGGTCTTGGCAAGGCAGATAGAAGGGGAATATGAGGCCAAAACAGGTTTGATGCCAGATTACTTGAGAAAGGTCCTAGCCTTGCGGAGAGCCTTTTTGAGCTTCAAAATAACGGTGGTCCCGAGAGAAGAAAACCGGCAGGCAGACGCTCTGGCAAGGGTAGGCGCGGCAATACCATCCGAGGTCGGTGCAGAATTCATATTCGAAAAGAGAGCAGGCCGCGGACTTGTGAAAGAAGTTTTCTTCGTCGAAACAAATGGAGAAAACGACTGGAGGACGCCCATAGCGGAATACATGGAAAAAGGAATTCTCCCCACAGAGAGGCATGAGGCCAAACAAGTCAAGATGAGAGCAGCAAGATTCACTGTACACGATGGACGGCTTTACAAGAAAGGTTTTGCACAGCCTGATTTAACATGTGTTGCTACAGAAGAAGGAATGATGATTGTACAAGAATTACACTCTGGGGTATGTGCACACCACCAAGGTTGGAGAGCATTGACAGTCAAGATCATGAGGACGGGATACTATTGGCCGACGATGAAGCAAGACGTTCAGGAATTCATCAAAAAGTGTGACGCGTGTCAAAAATATGGAAATACTATCCATCATCCCGCGGAGACTATGAAGGAAATCTACGGTGCATGCCCTTTCTCCCTATGGGGGATGGATATTTTAGGACCATTTCCAACCGCGCCTGGCCAACTGAAATACGTGATTGTGATTGTGGACTACTTCACCAAGTGGGTAGAGGCAGAAGCAATGGGACTCATTACCACTGAAAAGGTGAAGAAGTTCTTGTGGAAGAATTTAGTCTGCCGCTTCGAAGTCCCAGAGTCGATCATCACCGATCACGGACCTCAGTTCGACTGCGAAACCATCCGAAGTTTTTGTAAAGATCTCAATATTAATCTCAAATTCTCATCTGTAGCACACCCTCAGACGAACGGGCAAGTAGAGGTCACCAATCGGCAAATTTTGGAGGGCATACGGAAGAAATTGGGAACCACGGCCAAAGGGAGATGGGCGGAACTCCTTCCCTTAGTGCTATGGTCTCACCGAACATCCGCAAAGACGCCGACAGGAGAGACGCCCTTTTCTCTGGTTTACGGTGTAGATGCGGTCATACCGATTGAGCGGATGATCCCGTCGGCTCGTGTTTCCGGATTCGAACCGCAGACCAACGAAGAAGCGCTTGAAGTAGAGATGCATCTGAGGGAAGAACGAAGGATGATGGCAGCCTTGAAAGCAGAAGAATACAAAAGACGGGCTGCAAGGTACCACAACCAGAGAGTTCGACCGCGACAATTCCAGAGGGGAGATCTAGTCCTACGATTAGTACAGACTGGAGGAAAGCTGGATGCAAACTGGGAAGGTCCATACGTAGTAGCCGACATCATTCAAACTGGCGCTTACAAGTTAAAGAATGAAAAAGGAGAAATCCTAAACAAGACCTGGAACGCCAACTGTCTAAAGAAGTACTTTGTGTAAATCTTGGAACACTTTCCTTTGATTTAATAATCGCCCCCGCAGGAAGCTGAATGAGCGGTTAGACGGTGTTTTCTGTGAATTACTAGAATGACCAATAACTTTAAAAGACGCTGGAGCTCACCCCGCGTCGCTCCCTTGATTGAGACTCTTGATCTCTCAAGGTCAAGCCAACGAATGTGAAGATCGATGACGCTTGAGCTCACTCCGCGTCGCTCCCTTGATTGAGACTCTTGATCTCTCAAGGTCGAGCCAACGAATGTGAAGATCGATGACGCTGGAGCTCACTCCGCGTCGCTCTCTTGATTGAGACTCTTGATCTCTCAAGGTCGAGCCAACGAATGTGAAGATTGATGACGCTGGAGCTCACTCCGCGTCGCTCCCTTGATTGAGACTCTTGATCTCTCAAGGTCGAGCCAACGAATGTGAAGATCAATGACGCTGGAGCTCACTCCGCGTCGCTCCCTTGATTGAGACTCTTGATCTCTCAAGGTCGAGCCAACGAATGTGAAGATCGATGACGCTGGAGCTCACTCCGCGTCGCTCCCTTGATTGAGACTCTTGATCTCTCGAGGTCGAGCCAACGAATGTGAAGATCGATGACGCTGGAGTTCACTCCGCGTCGCTCCCTTGATTGAGACTCTTGATCTCTCAAGGTCGAGCAAACGAATGTGAAAAACGATGACGCTGGAGCTCACTCCGCGTTGTTCCCTTGATTGGGACCCTTGATCTCTCAAGGAAGAGCCAATGAGCATAAAGACAACAAGCATCGGAGATTTCTCCGTGTTGCTCCTCTGACCAGGATGCGCGACTCCTCTAAAATCAAAATAATTGGTAACACGGTTTAATGCTATGATCATAAATCTGAAAACTCCGAGGAGTACAACTATAAACAAGCGTCACAAGAAAAACATTCGATCCATCGGTCTCATAACGCACATACATAAAAAAGGACGACACAGATAAGCGTTGCAACAACTACATAAAAGATTTCACACATCCGGGAGGATGACCGGCCTCGGAGGCGACATGACCCAACCGTTCTCCACACAAATAGATCCCTCGTCAAGCACACGCACGTCGAAGTGAACACCGCCACGATGGCGAAATACCATGACTGTCCCCATTCCTAGCCCTTGAGATACAACAAAATCGCTCCAACCACCAACAAGCCAAAATATCCCATAGTCTCTTTTGACTATTTGAATTGGGAAATCCACAGCTGAGCCCAGGGATAAAAAGACTTGGGTTGGATCTGTAACACCTGTCTCATCCTCAAAAAGAGCAGGGAGCGACTGGGAGAGAACAAAACAAATAAGATATAAAGAAAAGAGTTAACCTTCTCAAAAAAGAAAAGGAAGACAACTCACTCGTTCTAGCAGCTGATCTTCAAAATCCAAGGCTAAGTAAAAAGCCCAGGGGTTCACACTTGATGTGTCCATTTGAAAATCAGGAAATACTGGAGGAGAAAACACAATTGTGCCTCGCTTATATACAGCCCCACCAAGAGAAGGAGATAGAATATATTCTTGAAAGAATCTTTCAGAATCCTCAAAAGAAGAGCACAACCATCACAGACAAAGACTTACTGAAGACACAATTCGAAAAGACAAGTCTGAATCACATGAAAACCGAGAAGAATCTTGGACACCGTTTTTTATTCGTTACATGCGAAAAAAGAGAAATACATGTCAACGGAAACAACCTCCTCTACTTACAAAAAATACGAGAATAACCAGTCACGGATAAGATCCATTAGTCAAAATACTAGCGGGTTCGAAAGGGGAATAGCCAACGATCTCACCCCCCTCCTCCGAACCCATGATTTGGATTTCAAAATGAGCATTCCCTTTGTGGATAAAAACCATAGAGGATCCGACCGAGAGCCCATGAGATTCGATAAAATCTCCCCATCCGTGACGAAGCCAATACATCCCGTAATCACCCTTATGAACGCGAACTGGAAAGTCGCATAAGAGGTGAGATGAAAGAAAAACTTGCTCGGGGATAACACCCGCGAACTCACCCTCAAAACGCATAGGCAAGAGCTGAAAACAAGAAAGAACAAAGGGTTAAATGCGAAGAATAGATGCTATCAAGACTTGTATTCCCAAAGAGGACTTACCAAGCGGAATGTTTGATCGACGCGGTCAATCGATTGAAAGAAAGCCCATCTACCCGCTCTAGGAGCAGCCATAAGCACAATTAAAGTACGAAGAAAGCAATTATAAAGTAATGAAAAAGGGAAAGGTAGAGATACCCCCTATAAAAGCCTGAAGAGCAGCATGCATGACTACCATCTGGCATAAGACTCCTCTGAAAATAGAAAGTATGTAAGCTCGCCAACCAAGATGGCAGTATAGTCACGAGAATTGCAGAAGCAAGCTCAGGGAAATGACTTGACATTCAGGAACAACAGACAAAAATTTTAAAAATCAGGCGAAATTCAGGTCTGAATCAAACACGCGGCCTGAGAAACACCACGTGGAGAAACCCCAGGATAACAAGCTAAAACACGCGGCACGATTGAACAAATATAAGAACCCCGTAAAATCCTGTAGGAATTACCATACACAAAATAAAGAAATGGAATTCGAAAATCCACCAAAAGCCTTTTACAGAGTTATCATTACAGAAGAACAACTTCAATCTCTACGCCTCCCACTGATGTACGTCCTCCTAGAAGAGGATGCACATTGCTTGGTGCATCTGTGGTCTCGATCCAACCGCGAGCATGAAGTCAAAGTCGAAGTAGACGCGGACGGAATTTATTGGTTCACAGACGGATGGCCCGGATTCGTAGAAGCCAACAGGATAAGCATTGGAGTTGCTCTGATTTTTGTATACCAGGGAGATTCAATCTTCGAGGTCTACGTCGCAAATCCAGACTGTGATTACAACGGAATAGAGGAACGCGGATGAAGAACCACTACGAGAGCGACCAGCATTGTAATCCCACTACTCTTTAAAAAAAATGTATGTGTGTAAAAGAACGGAGTAACGTTCTAGCTAAATAAGGTCTAGAGATCATATAACGCTACCTGTTTTGAAATAAAAAGAGTAGGTCCCTACGTTTCAGAACTCCAGAAGCAAAACGTTTCCTTTATTCACGAAATAAACTCATACAACGAATGGATTCTCTCAATTTATAAATGGCTCAGCATGAGTCGCTAGAAGAAACAGCTGGGGCATGACCCTCAATTTCAGCGCATTCCAGATCACGCCGCGGACAAACTTTAAAACAAGCACGACCCATATAGAAAAAAGTCATCGATGACCCAACAACAAAACCGTGATGAGCAACAAATCTATCCCAGCCACGACGAAGGTATAAGCAACCATCAGATCCTCTTTCCACTTCAACTCGAAGATTTTTAATGGCATGAGAAGCCAAGAAAATCTTCCGCGGAGGAGAAGATTTAAACTCCTCCTCAAACTGATGAGGGAGAGGCTGTCAAAAAGAAACACAAGTCAGAGAATTGAAGTTGAAGAAAGAGGAGGAGAAAGAAACATTTAAAACCGATACTATTGAGAAAATCCTACAAGTGAAGAAAGATGATCGACACATTCCAAAGTTCTGAAAAACGCCCAAGGGTTGGAAGTCCCAGGCGCCATGAGTCCTTATCAGGGGAACAACCACAGGCATAATGAACTAAAGACCCAGGCATAATGAACTAAAAATCCAGGTCAAGAGTATTCAAGCATGGCAGACAAGTGGCAGAAACTTTTCATCAACCGCAACACAAGTGGCTGAGCCAATCAAATAGTAAGCGAGAGAAAGAGGAAAAGGAGATGATCGCTACGAAAGAGTAATTATATACAAAATTACAACCCCGTGAACGGGTTAGTAAGAGCCGTTGTCTGAACGTAAAAGAATACAGGATTGTCCAGTCACCACAAAAATTAATTACAAAAATGGCCCGCGCCAGTGGAATATGATAAGAAAAGAAAATTAAAACCCCAAGCCTCAAGGATCAGCGGCAACGTCAACTTCTTCACCTCCGGAATCCTCCTCGTCCGAGATTTCCTCCCCTGCCATCTCTTCCGGGGTCAAATCCCCAATCCGCAACCGACAAGCTCGCCTCAAATTTCTCCAAAGGGACGCCTGGGTTAGCCTGCGAACGGACAACGCTTTGGTTGATACCAGCAGACATCCCTTTCCGGAAGTAACTAAAGCACTTGTCCTTTAAGAGCTCTACCCCCTCTGGAGATCGAAGACATGGTTTTGCTATTGAAGAGAGGAAAGAAACGCCCGCGTCGGTTTTGAACCTTTCGGAAGTCAAGAACTTAAGACCTGCAGGGGATTCCAACCACCGGAGTGCAACCTCCTGAGGAGCCTGGGACTGAAGCTTCTCCAACTCCTGCTTCATCAGGGCACGATCCTCTTCAACGATGGAATGCTCCACTTGAAGCTCTCTGAGACGTGCCTCGGCTGTCTCCAGTTCCTCCTTCATTTGCGCCGCGGACTGTTGAAACTCTTCTCCTCGACAGCGTAAAGCATCCGAAGTTGAAAGTTCCGCGTCAAGTTTGTAGGACAAAGAGGAATTTTGCTCCTTCAAAGAAGAAATTTGCTCACCGGCAGCCTGCAACTTCTCATGAAGCTCCACGGATCGCTTTTTGAATTTTTCCACTGAAGAAGGGTCGCCAACAGTGTTGCCTAGTGTCCTCAGCTTGTGATTCAACGCTTTCATCTCCGCGGCCTTTTTAGAAAGCTCCGCCTCATAAAACGCCAGCCGCCTCTCCGAGTCGATTTGGAAACTCCTAACCTAAAAGAAACCAAGAGAGAAGCGAAAATAAGGAAACAAGGATTGAGCGATAACTTGACCAAAAATGAAAAGATCCCAACAACAAACTTACCCACTCAGCCACACGCTCAAACTGTAGAGAAAACTCATCCCACTCCAAGCGACGCACCCATGATCGTTCGTTCCGCGCAAATTTTTCTAAGCCACGGAGATGAACCAGCTCATCGACCCCGAAGCCGGGGATGCGGAACGTGGGCAAGGCGTCATCTCCCTGAAGGAAAAGCGCCTCCTCTTCCCCACTTCCAGAGGCGCGAGATGAACCCGCGGTCTTCCTCTTTTTCTGAGGACGAGAAGCGTCCACATCCGAAGGACCAGGACGTTTCTCGCGGGCATCTGAAACTGCGACCTCAGTTTCCATTGCAGGGTCGTTGGCTCTATCCGCATCCTCAACCGCTGCACCTTGGGGAGCAACAGGCGGGCGGGGAGCACGCTTGGCGGATTTCTTCTTCCTCATTTTTCCGCTTTCTTGAACGGAATGGCGATCAGCCAAAGAACTCAAATCCATCAGGTCTGCCAAAAAAGGAAGCAAAAAGAAAAAGCGTAAAAAACTGCTCGCCAACGCACAAATCCTCTAGGAAATATAAGAGTATATAAATGGTATACGTGAAGCGCTAATATAATCACAAAAATAAAAAATGGTAAAGACTAAGGCAGACACCTAATCGCGGATGAGGCAGACTCAACCCCGCCATCTCGAGACGAAGAGCCGAGACCATCGATCGCCACGGTAACTTAGGCTCATGAACAAAAGAATCCTTAAACTTATCTAAGCGCGCGACCCATGGCTTTTTAACCGCGCTAAACCACCCAGGAACGGTCTTAAACTCAAGACAAACACCAGCCTTGTCGCGAACAAGAAACCACTTATGTTTCCAGTTCGGTTTGCTGGAAAGTCTCTCGACATAACTACAGCTGGAGTTACACTGATAGAACCGAGGATCTTGAGGCCCTCTCTTCAAGGAAAAGATGCTGAGCATTAGCTCTTTCGTTGGAGGCACACCAATCTCCTTGCAGCGCATCACAAAGCTGGCAAAAAACATCCAACAGTTTGGTACAACTTGCGCGGGGCTCAAATTGTACTCGGACAAGAAAGCTATGAACAGAGGATGAAGAGGCAGACGGAATCCTTGGGACAAACTCGCCGCGTACACTACCAAGCAGTCCTTATAAGCATCTAAGCACCCTCCACCCTCTGAGGGAAGACACAACTCCACGCCTGCTGGCCATGGAAATATTCGGGCCAAAGCTTCAACGCTTGAAAGATCAAACAAAGTCGTACATCCTCGCACCTCTTGGATAGGGGAACGACGCGGACGAACCCTCTCGGAAATAACAGGAGGACAAGGTTGAGGGTCGCGAAGGGAGAACTCTCCCCGGAAGGAACAAGAACCCAAGTCGTCAAGAGAATAAGACGGGAAGTCGAGGTCGCTAAGAACATCCTTCGAGCGAACTCTTGCACACTTCTCGGCAAAACCAACGGGAGACTCGGCATAAGGAACCCAAGACAAGTCAGATTCCCGACCGCTGGTTGACGGACGTGGACTGAGGGAAGCACCCGCGCTGGTTGGAGCTTGTGTCTCCACATCCGTTGGATGAACGTCATCCCCCTTCGAAGAAGAAGAAGTTAAAAAATGAGAGGAATAATAATCAGGATCAGAGCGGTTCCGTCGTCGCCTCACCTTAATTGGATCGCCAAAAGGACCCACGTGGTCCGGAGAAGAAATACTGGAGGAGGACGAGTTGGAGGAACTTTCTAAATCGGAGGATTAACTCCTGCTAGTAGACGAAGAAGAAGAATCCAAAACAACCGCGGGAAGACCCCCTCCTAGATTCGAGGGAAGACCCTCTCTCCATCCTTCCTCCCTCTCAAACTCATTCAGCGCATCCGGGTTCCCCTCAAAGTTAGCCATCCTTCAAGGAATTAGAAAGCTGATCTGAAAAGAAACCCGTACGCGGACCAAAAGATCAAAAAACCCCAAAGAAACAGAACCGAAAAAAAGGGGAAGGATCCAAACGGATTTAAGAGAGGGAAAAACTAAAGTTCTTTAACAAAAATAATAGTATTAACAACGGCATTCAAGAATATTTCAAGATTAAATCAAAAACCCTAGAATAAAAATTGAGGTTACCTTGGAAAAAATGAAGAACAATCGGAAAACTCAACCGGGAAATGAAGAACAACCGGAAAACTCAACCGGAAGACGAAAAACAGCCGGAAAACTCAACCGGGAAGCGAAGAGACCAACGGGAAACTCTGAAAAATGAGGAACTAAGCAAACACCACAAGCAGACAAAAGATGAGAAGTGAAAAAGTAAAAACGGAACGGGGTAATTTATAAGAAAATTACCGACTCTTCAGTTCCCCACGAAAACAATGTGGGCCGTAGAAAAGCTTTAACGGGCCTAAAGCTATCTTTTGACAGGCCCATTTATGCTTTTCAAGACAGGAAATATAAAATTATCCCTTAAGAAAGGAAGGAAGGAACATATTTCCGCGGGTAAAGATCGAATCGTCTTAAGCTCTTATGGAACTCAACCCGACCCGAGGAGCTGTGATGAAACCGTACGGAAATAATTCGGTAAAGATTCGGACGCGGACATGCCGAAAACGGCATCCAAGGAGAACTAGGGTATAAGGAGGACGCGGACATAAGGTAATGACACATGTCCATCATGCCCACCACCCACAATAAACACACGTGTCAATTCAATAATGACAAGTGTCAAAATAGGGGTCTCTGGCCAATCCCTATAAATAGGGAGGTGAACAGAAGAACAAAGGGGATTTTGGGGATGAAGAAGGAAATAGAGAGAAGAGAGAAGAGTTTGAACGGACAAGAAGTTAACCGCGGAGTCTACGAAGTATCCGCTGAGAATCCAGAAGCAAAGAGAGAGGAAAGGGGTAACATCCTAAACATCCGCGACGAACAGAATATCTCAGGTGAATCTCCGCGGACAGGTATGAACCCTTAAGTCATAAAAATAAATGGATGAACTCCCATGAAAATATGTGGGGTTATGGTAAAATTCATGAACGCGAATAAAGAGCGGCCCAGGTTAAATAGCGAACAAATCGATTCGCGTGTCAGGTAAGCCCGTGTAATATAAAAACATATATTCGCGCCTAAACCCCCGGGGACCCATCGAAAGTGGGTCCCTTGTACAATTTTCTGGGGGCGGTTTCATCAGATACAAATATAAAATAATTATATTTATATATCTAAGAAAAAAATAATTATAAATTAAAATATGTTTTCAAACTTGCTTCCTATAACAATTACTCCATGCTATGTAGAGTTACTAATGAAATAAAACGTTAAAATTATAAGATTAAAACTATATAAATTAATACGAGTAATATAATTATTGTTTATCTGGCATATATAGTATCAAATTTTATTAAAATTTTTTAAAAGTAAACCCGTGCGTAGCATGAGACCGTCTACTAGTTGATAAGTAAATGGACCTAATTTTTATGGGTAAATGTGCCTAATTAAATGAGCCTAATTTAATTAGCAAAATGGCCACCCCATGTGCCCCTTGCCCCTGTGGGGCCCTCTGTCCCTGTGCCCCCTTCCCGGGTCAATTTTTTTTTCGCGCTAGCTCTTTTTTTTCTTTTCGTGTCGACACTTTTTTTTTGTACAAATAAAACTTGATGGTGTGCACATATAACATTATGTTGTGCAAATATAACTTTATGTTATGGAAATATAATAATTTCTTTTTTTTTCACGCCATCACTTATTTTTTCGTTTTCAGCACTTTTTGTTGTGCAAATATAACTTTATATTGTGTATGAAAAATAATATGAAGTGTATGAATAATAACATGAAGTGCAAAATTAAGATTATAAAGTGCAAAAATAAAATGATAAAGTGCAAGAATAAATCGATAAAGGGCCAAAATAAGATCATGAAGTGCATGAATGAGACACACGATGGTCTTTTGGAATCGATGTGTTAATTTTGCTCTTTTACTTTTGAGAGAATTCTGGCACAATTTATACAGAAAGATGAGTTTGAAATTAATTTTGCTCTTTTACTTTTCAGAATATGCCAAATGAAACCTTGCAATCAACACTATAAATCTGTAATGGAATGCATTAGAGGATGTATTTATAAGTAGAATCAAAGTGTAGAAAAAACCCGAAAATTACCAAAGCAAATGTCTTACAACTTTATTCACATTAAACTTGATCAACCCACATATCAACTGTTATTGTACTCCATGGATTGACAATATATGAAATCTATACTTTCATTTCGGTTCTCCAAAATTTCTACCTGATTTTGGCTTAAACCTAGTAAAAGGAATATTAGCTGAAATTCTTTCATACTTAATAATAAGAGTGCACCAACAAATAGGACCAAAATCAAACAGCAAACAAAAAAAAGAGGCAAAATTAGAACTGAAAAGAAGCAAAACAAGGAAAGACGTACAGTGCAAAAGAGGAAGAAGATTGGAATTGGCAAAGCGAGAGGCTTCGAGGCCGCCATGGCCATCGTAGACGCCAAAGAGGGTAGCAGAAGGGGAAGCGAAGACCTGAGTCTGATCTTTGAGGGACGAGTTAGCTTGAATAATGACCATGGAGAATTCGCCGGAAGTGTGAGGCTTTAAATCCATGTTCCACATCAATGCATCCCTCGTCGGTCTCCCGAGGCACCGAGAACACGCCCTTAGCATCATCTATATGATACTATTATGTCACATTTAACTTAGCTTAGGAGCATAATATGCATAATTTAAGTAGAATTTGTATATTTACTCATTTGACGGTAGACTCAAAATCTATGCAATCTATTGATGATTTCAGGTACATGTATTGAGAAGGAACAAGGAGACTAATTGATGAAGGAAGAGATCAAGAAAAAGGGCAAGGCAAGTCGTGAGTGAAGAGCTTGGAGTTAGAGTTGAAGTTCAAGAGCTAAAACAAAGAATAAGTTAGTGAAAGTTATTGCCCGATAAAATAATCTTATAATGCATTTTTTTGGGGCCTCTATTGTCTGATCGACTAGTATGAATATGTATTGGAGAAATCTGTTCAACAACTTATCTATTGACGTCGAGCTTGAATTTGAAGATTTCGGGGGCAAAAAATGACAAGTTTCGAGTCAGATCGAACTTTGAATTTCCGAGTTAGAAGATTTGAATTCACGATCGTGGGACCAACTCGTGACCACGAAATTGTGTTGTTAGGTTTGTTACTAAGGGATATCTGCAAACGCGGGAATCTAGTTGCAATCGTTGATGTGTTAATTCCTAATCTAATGCATTTTCTGAAACTTGGATCTTATGTATATATTTTATCATTTTATTTAGGTTGGGTTTGTAGGAATATCTAAGTATATTTTAGGGGTTGTTTATGGAGATTCTTACACAAAAACACACCATCTTTTGCAATTAAGAAAACCCTAGCTAGAGGGGAACCTCAATGGCTATCGAGGGTGAAACTCTTTTGTTTCGTTTATGCATTGAATATTTGGTTTGCTAAAGTTGTGATATTTATATTCTTTTTTTATTCTTATTGATTAATTATAATTCTCTTGTGCTTATCGTTGAATATTATTGGTTTTTGTTGGTTTGATCAACTAGTTGAGATTGAGATTATTTTTTTGCTAGGATTTTATAGATTCCTTGTAAAAAACCTTAATCCAAAGTAGCAAACATGCCGTCTTAAGACTTGTAAGACTAAACCAGTGTGTAGAGAATTGATTGTGTGTTAAATATCATTTCGTAGCTTGGTGTAATGCGCATCACGTACGGGTAATCTTTATTCTAAATATTGCTATTAGGTTAAACTTTGATTGTATTAGGGTTATCCAATTAAGAAGGGTTATTACGACTCATAAGACTAGTGGTTTATACAGGATTAGGGCAAGAACAATAATAGAATGAAAAAAGAATTTGAAGAAGGATCGATGATCAATTAATCAAACTAAAGTGGATATTTATAGATGAAACTATTTTCTTAATTGTTGTTATTAATAACTTGTTTATACTTTATTTTATTTTTAAAATATCATCTCCATATCCCCCTTTTTCTCTTAATTGATAAATAAACTTTGCTTTGAAGTAGACTTAATTTTCTGTTTGTGTTCTAAGGTCTTAGTCCCCTTGGGATTGGGTTTTGACTTATCTCCCATGCAAAACAAGATTCGTCTAAGTTAGTGATCAAATCATGAATATTATTAACTGTTCGGCCTCCCGGCGTGGATAGGAAGGTTAACTAAAGTTGGGGAATACTTCAGATAGGAAGGCATTTAAGAAATAGTATAGCGTAAATCATCAACAATCTTAAGAAGTTACAAAAAACCAAGCTTACCATATTTTGATGAGGAATGTGAACAATATAAGAAATACAATAGTCTTTAATGATTACTCATTGGTTGTAGAGACTAGTTGTATAGGATATTTGAAATAACATCTAAAGGATTGAGAGGACTCAATACTAGGAGTAAGCAAAAAAGTAAAACCAAAAAGGAAAAAAGAAATACTAGGAAAAGGACGAATGTTCGATGGAAACGACCATAGCTAGATTAGAGTGGCTAAACTCGATCAATTTGGATGGCTTAGACCTTTGTCATTTAGAGTAGTGGCTTAATCCAACAAGTAGAGACGAGACGATGAGGTTTAATCCAACATGCCTTATTCACTTGTCCTCCAGCTCAGACGGTTTAGAAGTTGGTTCCGAGCCTTATAAAATCGAGGAAGGAATCAAGAGATGTACTATGTGGGCTTTTGAAAGGGTGGTGAAGCAGTGCAATGAGGAGGAAATGAGCCTATGGGGATATGTTGCTCTAGGAATATGGCATGCCAGCAATAAGTGGCTCTTTGACTGCATCAAGGAGGCACCAATCCACATTATCGAAACAACCAAGCAACTTATTAGTAGAAACTAGAAAGAGGCAGTTATGTGGATAGTCTAGCTCACTGTCGAAAGAGGTATGCATAAGGTAGTTTTCGAGATTGATTGTTTACATCTTGTTCAATGCTTAAGGAATAAAGGACCAGTCAAGGGTTTGTAGGGAGTGCTAATGAAGGAGATTCTGGGAAGGGCTCAGGGATTTAAGGCTCGTTTGGTTAGCTTCCAACTTCCTGGGAAGTCCAAAATCCTAGGAAGTAAGTCTCAATACATGTGTTTGGTATGATTTTTGAAAATGGAAAAACATAGGAATTTCAATTCATGGGAATTTCAATTCCTATGATATGGAGGAAGTTAGCTTACCATGAGGGGGGTAGGTAAGTTCTACTTTCTCCATTCACTTATCCCAAATCTCCTATAAATTTTATTTTTTATTAAAAAAATCTCTAATTACTATGAAAATTCCATGTTTAATCAAACAAAACATAGGAATTGAATTCATGGGAAATTATTTCCAACTAAACACTTTTTTACATTTTCCATGAAATAGAATTCATGTGAATTACATATCCTGGGAAGTTACTTCCCGGGAAGTCTATTTCCCACGTTTAACCAAACGAGCCCTTAGTGATGGTCGGTGGAGCTTTGTGCGCAGAGGAGGAAACAAAGGGGTTCACTACTTAGCGGCTTTAAGATCGCCTTCTTCTCTCTTTTTTTTTCTAGAGAACAACTTCCGTTCCCCTTTATTTGATATTATGTTTGGAGACCTTATCGTTATGGAATAGAGTATGCGTTTTTTATCAAAAAAAAAATGATGTCTCAAAAGTCCATTCGAGGGAGGCGTTCGCCATGCATTCGTGACCATGATGGAGAGGTTCTTGCTTGCAATGATGTATATTTCGAAAATGTTTTTGCACCCTGAGGCTCGATGTCTACACTTTGAGGCTAAAGACGTTGGTGTTTTTCGTATGGCAACAACTTTATTGTGATCAATTATGTGTTAGCAGTTTGGAAACCTCCCTAGTCTTTTGACTCTGCCTCGTCACTTATATCATCTATGAGATTAACTACTTCACTTATATCATCTATGAGATTAACCAAGTAGTGAATAGGGTTGCTTTTAGCTTTGTCACTTGATTAATCTTGGGAGTTTGATGTCACATCTGATTTTTGTAGGTCATACCCAAAAGGATGCTAATGGGTGATGATTCAATAGTGTTTGACCACACTTAAATTCTCGTCTATTTCAAAAATAAAATAAAAATAAAATAAAAATAAATATCAGGAAAAAAGAAGAAGAAAAGGATACAAAAGAAGAGGATCTCCGAGAGGATTCCTGAGTTGATTGATCTGAAATTGGCTCCCCCCTTCTCTCCAGGCCACTCTTTGAACGCAGAGATTGGCAACTCCCGAAGTAGTTGCCGCCTTTCCCTCCCCTCTAAACTGATCCATCGATGGATGGATGGATCTCCTAAACCACACCATGCATTTTATTCCCCGTATATTCTCATTCATATCTCCTGATCCATCTTTTTAATTAATCCTAAATTTAAATATAAATATAAAATATAATTAATATATAATTTAAAAGAAACAAAATTAACTTCCCTGAAACGGATAAGAACCAGCATTCCGAGAGTTCCGGAAGTCGATCAAAAAACAATCATAGCCCCCCTTACCATTTTTAATCCAGTTTCTTATCCAAACAAACTCTTGCCATCTCTCCTTAACTTTCTCCGTTTTGTTAGATTGGCAATAACCCAACTAACAACAGATTCATTCGCATCCATCCATCTACACATGCATATATATACACAACCCCACAATCACTCCCCCCAACACACCCACAGATACACTGCTCCATCGATCTCCATTCTTGATCGAATTCTGAAATCCTCCTAATTAATTAATCCTTTGATTTGATTTTTATATCTTTCGAATTTGAATTCCTAGATCGATCAGAAATGGAGAGCTACCTGAGAGAGATAGAAGGGAAGCAGGCGGAGGACGGGAAGCACTCCGTCGGGGGCGGGGTGCGTCGGTTGCTGGTATCGGGGCCGGTGATCGTCGGCGCGGGTCCATCGGGGCTGGCGGTGGCGGCATGCCTGCGGGCTCGTGGGGTGCCGAGCCAAATCGTGGAGAGGGAGAACTGCATAGCGTCGCTGTGGCAGCACAAGACGTACGACAGGCTGCGACTGCACCTCCCGAAGCAGTTCTGCGAGCTGCCGCTGATGCCGTTCCCGGAGGAGTACCCGACGTACCCTTCGAAGAGGCAGTTTGTGGAATACCTGGTGGGATACGCGGACAAGTTCGACATAAAGCCGGCGTTCAACGAGGCGGTGGTGAGGGCGGAGTTCGATGGGGCGCTTGGGATGTGGAGGGTGAGGACTTCCGGGGTGGAGGATAAGAGGGAGACGGAGTACGTGTGTAGGTGGCTGGTGGCGGCCACGGGGGAGAATGCGGAGGTGGTGGTGCCCAAGATCGAAGGGATGGAGGAGTTCGGAGGCCAGATGGAGCATAGTAGCTTGTATAGGAGTGGCAAGGGGTATGATGGGAAGAAGGTTTTGGTGGTCGGATGTGGCAACTCCGGCATGGAAGTTTGCTTGGATCTCTGCCATCACAATGCCATGCCTTCGCTTGTTGTTCGCGACGCCGTACGTAACGCTTCTCTTTCTTTTTCCTTTTTTTTTTAAATTCAAAGAATAATAAATTAATTACTCCAAACTAATTGATGATTGTTAAGATCTGTTATTGATATTGATTGTTAGGATATATCTATCTATGTATGATCTTGTTTCCGAAATTGTAAATTTTAAAAAAAAAGTGGGGAGTTTTTGTTGTGGAGCCTGGAGTGTATCCTTTGATTAGATTTGGAAAACCATTTTCTATAGAAAACACACTTTTATTTAGTTTATTACTTCTTTAGTTAATTAAAACTTTACGTTTGAGGTGTTACAAACTATATTAAATATTAACTTTTTTTAACATATTTTTTAAATAATTTCATACTTGTTACTATTAATTATGAATTTATAAAAATAAATTTTAAAAAATGTTAATATTTGATATAGTTTTTATCATTCTAAAAAAGCGTGTATGAATAATAAACGACTTACGAATTTATAAAAACGAATTTTAAAAAATGTTAATATTTCATATAGTTTTTATCATTCTAAAAAAGCGTGTATGAATAAGTTTTAATTATCAGCACGTATTAGTTATTATTTGAATAATGTAGTACAGTAATCTTAATTATAGAATCATGGATTAATTCATTTCATGGTACATTCTAATATTCTTAGGGAGGCTAGAACTATTTTATGTTTTATTCGGAACCCTAACTACCTTTTGTCATCTTATTCAAGAAAAAAAAAAATACTCATTTGCTCAACTGTGTATCAAAGCTACTAGATTGCTGTATTTTATTTTACTCAAATATAAACAATAATGCTGATATTCAATTGTTTTTTATATTGGTCATTTAAGGATATATGATAAAGATATTTGAAATAAATTTTTAAAAGAAAAATAGTGAATCCTGAAAAATAAATTAAAATAAATGTCTAAATAAGTAAATCTAATAAGATATTGTTAAATTTGACATGGTTATCCAAATGCCCCCAAAAAATAGGATAAAAAATCAGGTTTTTTTTGAAGTATTAAAAAAAAAAATGTTAAGCTAATGTTTGAAGTTGGTATATGGGTGTAAAGGTACACGTATTACCGAAAGAGATGCTGGGGAGATCCACTTTTGACCTGTCGATGCGGTTGATGAGGTGGCTGCCTGTGACCATAGTTGACAAGCTGCTATTGCTCCTAAGCTGGATCTTCATGGGCGACACCAACAAACTCGGCCTCATCCGCCCCAATCTCGGCCCACTTGAGCTCAAGCACCTCTCCGGCAAGACCCCTGTCTTGGACGTTGGCACCCTTGACAAGATCCGAACCGGACACGTCAAGGTATAAATACCTACCTACGACAATCAATCAATCTTTGACCTTCAACCAAATAAGGCCCGGACTTAATAATGTACATATATACTTAGGTAACGCCGGGGATCAGACGACTCAAATATCACGCGGCTGAGTTTGCTGACGGAAGAACGGAGCATTTCGACGCGGTCATCCTGGCAACAGGCTTCAAAAGCAACGTGCCTTTTTGGTTAAAGGTACCTAGCTTATATATACAGCGCTAGCTATAGCTAGCTAGGCCTTACCAATTATTTCATTCCCAGACATTATATATATATATATATATATATATATATATATATATATATATATATATATATATATATATATATATATATATAGGGAAGGTTTCTAGTGAAACGAATAATACGGTGTAACGGTGAAACGAATGAATATTACGTCATATTCATATGAATATTATTTTATATGAATATGAAAATATGAAAATTATGTTGTGTCATTATGAATATGATTTAAATATGAATATATAAATATGATATTATTTATATTCAAATAACATAAAATGAATAACACCATATTCATATTGATACACTATAATATTCACATATATTCATATTCACATTATGTCATATTCATACGAATATGACATAGTATTCATTCGTTTCACCGTTACACCGTATTATTCGTTTCACTAGAACTCTTGCCTATATATATATATATATATATATATATATATATATATATATATATATATATATATATATATAATCGATCAATGTACGTATTGTGTGCAGGAAAACGACTTGTTTTCAATGGAAAGCGGAATGCCGAAGAAGCCGTTTCCAAACGGGTGGAAAGGAAACAACGGGTTGTATGCGGTGGGGTTCACAAAACGTGGGTTGTTAGGTGCTTCAGCTGACGCTAAGAACATAGCTGAAGACATCGAGAGATACTGGGCCTCTGAGTCTAAGCATTTGACCGCCTTTGCTTGACCCCCCGCCCCTGCCTCTGCCCCTGGAATTTGACTTAGATTTGGATTGGGATGCACCATCGACTAGCTACGTGATGCAGAGCACAACACTAACGGATCGATGATTATTTTTTCATTTTTTCATTTTTTTCCCTTCAATTTGACTAATCAAAAGTGATTAGACAAATTGACCATAAATATGATGATGAAGAGGTCCATGCATGCATATGGGTTTATTATCACCGTATGAACATGAGGGACTTTTGATGTCTCAAGTTTCCATTAGACAGAGGAATTAATAATAAGCCCGGAATTCCTTTTTCCATTATTCTTTTACACAATTTCTGTTATGGCAGGGTTAAATTTTCGTTTAGCGAATATCCAAGTGGTTACAATGACCAATTATCAATTGATCATTGCGTCCAATTATCAATTGATCGTTGCGCCCAATTTTTTTTAAAAAAATATAGGAGGTCGCAACGATCAAATACTTCGTGGTCGCAAAGACTGTTTGCAACATGGTTGTAGCGACCCGTCAGTCTAAGAGATTTATGTATTGCAGAGCTCACATAAAGTTTTGACCCTGGTCACCACTTTCCAATAGGAGATGTGAATCCTTCTCTCTCTTTTATATTCATTGAGAACTACATCTATGCTTTTTTGGGCAAGAGGGTTTCCAATTCTTAAAAGTTCGATAGCTTTCTTGATATTCAAGTGTAAATCTTGTCAGTGTACATCACCTGGTTACTTTTTCAGTTATCTTATCTTTTTTTTTTCAGTTATCTTATCGTAATTGTGATTTATTTTAAATCATGCTTGGCTTTTTGAGATATTCTGATGCAAAGGTTGTCTGGTTTGTGTATTCAGTTTCTGCAGAAGATAAATTTCTTTCTTGATTGCTTATTGTTTGATGAAATGGGATGGAAAATTTATTTGTCAAGTCATGGACTGCTTTGTGTCAACACCAAAAGAGTCGCCAATGGCACCGAGGGCGGTGGAGGCTGATGAAACCATGCGGAAATAATTAGATAAAGATTCGGACGCGGATACAGCGAAAACGATATCTAAGGAGAACCAGGGCATAAGGAGGACGCGGACACAAGATAATGACACATGTCCATCATGCCCACCACCCACGATAACCACACGTGTCAATTCAATAATGACAAGTGTCAAGATAGGGGCCTCTGGCCAATACCTATAAATAGGGAATGGAACAGAAGAAAAGGAGGAGGTTTTTTGGAATCACGAGAGGAATAAGGAAAAGAGAGAAGAGTTTGAACGAACCAGAAGTTAACCACGGAGTCTACGTAGTAACCGCAGAGAATTCTGAAGTAAAGAGGGTGGAAAGGGTATAACATCCTAAACGTCCGCGACGAACAAAACACCTCAGGTGAATCTCCGCGGACAGGTATGAACCCTTAAATCCTAAAAAATAAATGGATGAACTCCCATAAGAATATGTGGGGTTATGGTAGATCTCATGAACGCGAATAAAGCGCGGCCCAAGTTGAATAGCGAATAAATCGATTCGCGTGTCAGGTAAGCCCGTGTAATATAAAAATATATACTCGCGTCTAAACCCCCGGGGACCCATCGAAAGTGGGTCCCTTTTATAATTTTCTTGGGGACGTTTCATCACTGGCGCCGTCTGTGGGAACCCACTCACCCTGAGGGGTTCAGCTTTAAATTTTTTATTTTTATTTTTCAGTACATGAATTACATATGTTTTAGGTCAAGAACGCCGCTAATCCGCGGTCCCGTTAGATGGCTTTCAAATCTGCAGGAAACACACAAGTCTTTGGAAAAAACCCCACTAAGAAGGGGGTATGAGAAAGCATATCTAAAAATATAAGATAACCAACTTCCTGCCAAATCTTTTTACTAACAAAGCTGTCGGTGACTCGTGACAGTTAGGAACCATGTACAGCAACGAAGACTCGGATGAAATGAACCAAAGCACGATGCTAGAGCAAGAGGCCACCAGCATGTACAACCCGTCCATCCTTCAGTCGGAGGAACAACAAGGCATGTGGACATCACCATATGTCCTCCCTATTACCCGGCGTACGCGCCGGAATACGTACCGCCTGTTTATATGCCACATGGAGTACAGCAAGAGCCGCATTATTACTTTCAACAGGCGCCTGAGCCTCAGCCTTATTATCAACCAGCCCCCGCGCCGCAATACTATTATCAACCAGCGCCGGAGCCCTAACACCAGTATCAATCGATAAACGAGCCGCGACATCACCATGGTTATGAAAACCCATACCAAGGCCAACACAGAACCCACATCCTCAACCATCAATATGACACGTATGGTCAGCCAAACACAGCAGAGGCAATCAATCTGAATCAGTATGGGAACCCAGCGCCTGGAGCGTCAGGACACGGATTTGATCCCTTGCATCAGGGTGCGCAAGGGGTTGACATGCGGCCCAATAAATATCGACGAGGAGAGCATTCAACCGACGTATCTACTTCCACCAAGTCCGGCTCAACACAAATGAAAATCGACGTCCCTGATGCTCTGCCCTCTGTTTTCTCTCAGGACATTTGCCGAGCGCCAGTCCCTAAGCGATGGAGGGATGTGAATCTCATGAAATACGATGGGACCACGGACCCAGAAGATCACATGTGTCATTTCATGACCGCAATGGGGATCAATGAGTACAATGATGCCATGCTAGGTAGGACTTTCCCGTCGACCCTCACCAAGATTGCCTTAACCTGGTTCACTAACCTACCAAAGGGTTCAGTTAGCAGCTTCACTGATTTGAACCGGATCTTCCAGTCCCACTTTGGGAGTGCGCGGTCGAGAAAAAAGACCATGTTGGACTTAAACTCAATCAAACAAGGAGGAGATGAAACCCTGGGTCACTTCTTTGCCCGATTCACCAGTGTAGTTGTTCAAATCCCGAACTTCAATCATGAGTCCGCGACTATCATCCTTATGGGAAACCTAGCAGAAGGCGATTTCAAGACTTACCTGTTCAGAAAGAAACCCAGGGATTATGATCAATTAAGAGATTTGGTGTCTCGCCAGATAGATGCAGAAGAAGCAGCCGCGTCGAGTTCAAGAGCAAATGGCGGGCATCAAGGCTTTTTCAGCAAGCTGGCAGGAAAGTTCAGAAAAGATAAGGGGGCAACAAAACCGCCCAAACAACCATCGGCGGGACACCACCGACAAAATGACGAGGTCCACCTCAATTCTGACAGGAGGGAGGAACATCGTCATCAGAGAAATGACCGAAGAGAAGGAAATGACCGCAACAGAACACATCAACCGCGGAGGGATGATTACCATGACCGGGAACACCATCCTCGCGAACACCACCAGAATAGAAGGGACGATTGACACTCGGTCGAGCGTCACATGCAAGACGAGGAATATCCTCATCATCAAAACAGGAATCGCAACCAGTACAGGGAGCGCGAGGAGGCACCTCAGCCATATCGAGGGAGGGGCCGGGGGCGTCGATGGTGACGAGGACGCCATAACGGTCCCCCACCCCATCAGGGGTCAGTAAATCAGGCCCCCCGAGAGCAGGAAGGAAGGTTAAGGTCTGTGGTCGAGCGTATCCCAGAGCCCGAAGGATACATCGACACTCTAGCAGGAGGACCCTCTCTTTTAGGAGCTAGCAACCAGGAGAGGAAAAATTACGAACGAGAAGGTAAACAACCACCCTCTGCAACGAGCAGGCGAATTGCCCACATACCGCACGCGGAACTGGTGTTCTCAGCAGGAGACGCGGAAGATGTGAGAATGCCTCACTCCAACCCACTGGTCATACATGCTCGGATAGCGACCAAGACTGTCAAGAGGGTGTTCATTGACACAGGATCGTCTGTTGATATACTCGCATGGGAAGCCTTCTTGCAACTTGGAGTCTCAGCAACGGCACTCAAGCCGTACTCAGGGACATTGGTTGCTTTCTCTGGAGACAAAATACCAGTCGCAGGAACCATCGAACTGACGGTGGTGCTCGGATCGGCGCCAAGGCGAAGGATGGAGAACATAGTTTTCACCGTCGTACGAGTCCCGACAGCATACAATGCCTTGCTAGGAAGAGTATCACTCTACAAGTTCCAGATGGTGGTCTCTATCTACCATTTCTTGGCCAAGTTCCCTGTAACAAGAGGAGAAGTAGGCGAGGTCCGTGGACAACAACCAGAGAGTAGGAGCTGTTATCTAACCTCCCTGAGAAAGAAAAAAGAAGTGATGCAGGTTGAAGAATATGCCGCGAGCACGACCGAAAAGAAGAAAGAGAACCCGCAGAAAGAGCTTGTGGGAGAGACCGATCAAGAGGTTACCTATACTGAATGACAAAATGGGCAGTGGAATTGTCGGAGTTTGACATCGATTACAAACCCCGGAAGGCAGCGCTGGCCCAAACCCTGGCAGATTTTATCTATGAGACGAGTTTTGAGGAACGGGCGTCATTTGAAGACGGGAGCTGGGTTTTGAAAGTTGATGGAGCAGTCAATCAAACTGGTTGTGGAGCTGGTATATCCTTAATATCCCCCGAGGGGCAGGTAGCGAACTACGCCTATAAACTCACCTTCCAAGCAACAAACAACGAGGATGAGTATGAAGCTCTCATAGCAGGTTTAGAAATAACCCTGTCACGAGGAGCAAGGAGCGTAACCGCCTACACGGACTCCGAGGTCTTGGCAAGGCAAATAGAAGGGGAATTTGAGGCCAAAACAGGTTTGATGCGAGATTACTTGAGGAAGGTTCAAGCTTTGTGGAGAGCCTTTCTGAACTTCACAATAACGGCAGTCCCAAGGGAAGAAAATCAGCAGGCAGACGCTCTAGCAAGGGTAGGCGCGGCAATGCCATCCGAGGTCGGCGCAGAATTCATGTTCGAAAGGAGAGAAGGTCGTGGACTTGTAAAAGAATTTTTTTTCATCGAGACAAACGGAGAAAACGATTGGAGGACGCCAATAGCGGAATATCTGGAAAAAGGAATCCTCCCCATAGAGAAGCATGAGGCCAAACAAATCAAGATAAGAGCGGCAAGATTCACTGTCCGCGATGGAAAACTTTACAAGAAAGGTTTTACGCAGCCTGATTTAACATGTGTTGTCATAGAAGAAGGAATGATGATTGTACAGGAACTACACTCTGGAATATGCGCACATCACCAAGGTTGGAGAGCGTTAACAGTCAAAATCATGAGGACGGGATACTATTGGCCAACGATGAAGCAAGACGTTCAAGAATTTATCAAGAAGTGTGACGCGTGTCAAAAATATGGAAATGCTATCCATCGGCCCGCGGAAATGATGAAGGAAATCTATGGTGCTTGCCCATTCTCTCTCTGGGGGATGGATATTCTGGGTCCATTTCCAACCGCGCCCGGCCAATTGAAATACGTAATCGTGATTGTGGACTACTTCACTAAGTGGGTAGAAGCAGAAGCGATGGGACTCATCACCGCTGAGAAGGTGAAGAAATTCTTGTGGAAGAACTTAGTATGCCGTTTCGGAGTCCCGGAGTCGATCATCACCGATCACGGACCTCAGTTCGACTGCGAAACCATCCGCAATTTCTGTGAAGACCTCCACATTAATCTCAAATTCTCATCTGTAGCACATCCTCAGACGAACGGGCAAGCAGAAGTCACCAATCGGCAAATTTTGGAAGGCATACGAAAGAAATTGGGAACCACAGCCAAAGGGAGGTGGGCGGAACTCCTTCCTTTAGTGCTATGGTCTCACAGGACATCCGCAAAGACGCCGACAAGGGAGACACCTTTTTCTCTGGTTTACGGTGTAGATGCAGTCATACCGATTGAGCGAATGATTCCATCGGCTCGCGTTTCCGGATTCAAACCGCAGACCAATGAAGAAGCACTCGAAATAGAGATGCATCTAAGGGAAGAACGCAGGATGATGGCAGCCTTGAAAGTAGAAGAGTACAAAAGACGGGCTGCTAGGTACCACAACCAGCGAGTTCGGTCGCGACAATTCCAGAAGGGAGACCTAGTCCTACGACGGGTGCAGACAGGAGGAAAGCTGGATGCCAACTGGGAAGGTCCGTACGTAGTAGCTGACATCGTTCAAACTGGTGCATATAAGTTGAAGAATGAAAACGGAGAAACCCTGAACAAGACCTGGAATGCCGACTGTCTAAAAAAGTACTTTGTGTAAATTTTGAGACACTTTTTTTGATTAAATAATCGCCCCCGCAGGAAGTTGAATGAGCGGTTAGCGGGCGTTTTCTATAAATTATTGGGTGACCAGAAGCCTTAAAATACGCTGGAGCTTACTCCGCGTCACTTCCTTGATTGAAACTCTTGATCTCTCAAGGTCGAGCTAACGAACGCAGAAACCGCTGACGCTGGAGCTTACTCCGCGTCACTCCCTTGATTGAGACCCTTGATCTCTCAAGGTCGAGCTAACGAACGCAGAAACCGCTGACGCTGGAGCTTACCCCGCGTCACTCCCTTGATTGAGACTCTTGATCTCTCAAGGTCGAGCCAACGAGCGTGAAAACAGCTGACGCTGGAGCTTACTCCGCGTCACCTCCTTGATTGAACTCTTGATCTCTCAAGGTCGAGCCAACGAGCGTGAAAACAGCTGACGCTGGAGCTTACTCCGCGTCACTCCCTTGATTGAGACTCTTAATCTCTCAAGGTCGAGCCAACGAGCGTGAAGACAGCTGACGCTGGAGCTTACTCCGCGTCACTCCCTTGATTGAGACTCTTGATCTCTCAAGGTCGAGCCAACGAGCATGAAGACAGCTGACGCTGGAGCTTACTCCGCGTCACTCCCTTGATTGAAACTCTTGATCTCTCAAGGTCGAGCCAACGAGCGTGAAGACAGCTGACGCTAGAGCTTACTCCGCGTCACTCCCTTGATTGAGACTCTTGATCTCTCAAGGTCGAGCCAACGAGCGTGAAGACAGCTGACGCTGGAGCTTTCCCCGCATCACTCCCTTGATTGAGACCCTTGATCTCTCAAGGTCGAGCCAACGAGCGTGAAGACAGCTGACGCTGGAGCTTACCCCGCGTCACTCCTTTGATTGAGACTCTTGATTTCTCAAGGTCGAGCCAACGAGCGTGAAAACAGCTGACACTGGAGCTTACTCCGCGTCATTCCTTCAAAGTCGAGCCAACAAATGTCAGATTCTTCCAAACGCCGGAGCTTTCTTCGCGTTGCTCCTTTGACCGGGATGCACGACTCCTCGAAAATCAAATCAATTGGTGACAAAGTTTAATGTTATGATCATAATCCAAAAACTCTGAGAAGTACTACTACAAATAAGCGTCACAAGAGAAACATTCGATCCATCGATCCCATAACAAGCATAAATAAATGAAAAAGACACGGGCAAACGTTACAGCAACTACATAAAAGTTTTCACACATCTGGGAGGATGACCGGCCTCGGAGGCGACATAACCCAACCATTCTCCACACAAATGGATCCCTCATCCAGCACACGTACGTCGAAGTAAACACCACCACGATGGCGGAAAACCATGACTGTCCCCATTCCTAGCCCTTGAGATGCAACGAAATTACTCCAACCACCAACAAGCCAAAATATCCCATAGTCTCTTTTGACTATCTGAATTGGGGAATCCACAGCCGAGCCCAGGGATAAAAAGACTTGAGTCGGGTCTGTAACACCTGTCTCATACTCAAAAAGAGCAGGGAGCGACTGGGAGAGAACAAAAACAAATAAGATATAAGGAAAAGAGTAATCCTTCTAAAAGGAAAAAGAAGCTAACTTACTCGTTCTTGCAGCTGATCCTTAAAATCCAAGGCTAAATGAAAAGCCCAGGGAGTCTCACTCGATGCATCCATTTTGAAATAAGGAAATGATGGAGAGGAAAACACAACTATGCCTCGCTTATATAAAGCTCCACAAAGGGTAGATAACGGAATGAATTTTTGAAAGATTCTTTCAGGATACTCAAAAGAAGAGCACAACCATTACGGTCAAAGACTTACTAAAGATATGACTTGAAAAGACAGGTCCGAATCACACGAAAACCAAGAAGAATCTTGGACACCATTTTAAAACATTAAATCAAGAGGAATGATGAATACCACTTTTATTCGTTGCCTGCGAAAAAGAAAAATACGTATCGACAGAAACAACTTCCTCAACTTACAAACGGATGCGTTGCGAGAATAGCCAGTCACGGATAAGAGCCGTTAGTCAAAATACTCGTGTCCTCAAAAGGAGGATGGCCAACGGTCTCATCCCCGTCCTCCAAACCCATGATTTGGATTTCGAAACGGGCATTCCCTTTGTGGATAAAAACCATACAGGATCCGACCGCGAGCCCAAGAGACTCGATAAAATCTCCCCATCCTTGACGAAGCCAATACATCCCATAATCACCCTTATAAACACGAACTGGAAAATTGCATAAAAGATGAGATGTAAGGAAAACTCGCTCTGGAATAACACCCGTGAACTCTCCCTCAAAACGCATAGGCAAGAGCTGAAAACGAAAAATAGAACAAAGGGTCAAATGCGAAGAATGGAAGCTATCAATCAAGACCAGCATTCCAAAAAGGACTTACCAAGCGGAATGTTTGATCGACACGGTCAATCGATTGAAAGAAAGCCCATCTACCCACACTAGAAACAGCCATGATTACGATTGAAATACAAAGAAAGCAATTGTGAAATAATGAAAAAGAAGAAAAATAAAAGATACCCCCTATAAAAGTTGGGGAGGCAACACGCATGACCGCCATCTGGCATAAGATTCCTCTAAAGAAAAAGAATAGGCTCGTCAACCAAGATGGCAGTATAGTCACGAGAACTGCAGAAGCAAGCTCAGTGAAATGACTTAACATTCAAGAACAACGGACAAAAAATTTTTAAATTAAGCGAAGTTCAGGCCTGAATCAAACACGCGACCTAAGAAACACCACGTGGAGAAACCAGAATAAGAAGCTAAAACACGCGGCATGTTTGAGCAAATATAAGAACCCCGTGAAATCTTGTAGGAATTACCATACGCACAATAAAGAAATGGAATTTCAAAATTCCCCAAAAGCTTTTTACAGAGTAATCGTTACAGAAGAACAACTTCAATCTCTACGCCTCCCACTGATATACGTCCTCCTAGAAGAAGATGCCCATCGCCTGGTGCATTTGTGGTCTCGATCCAACCACGAGCATGAGGTCAAGGTCGAAGTAGACGCGGAAGGAATTTACTGGTTCACAGACGGATGGCCCGGATTTGTGGAAGCCAACAGGATAAGCGTTGGAGTTGCTCTGATTTTTGTATACCAGGGGGATTCGATCTTCGAGGTCTATGTCGCAAATCCAGACTGTGATTACAACGGAATAGAAGAACGCGGATGAAGAACAACTACAAGGACACCAGCCTTGTAATCCCACTACTATTTTTTAAAAAAAGATGTAAAAGAACGAAATAACGTTCTAGCTAAATAAGGTCTAGAGATCATACAATGCTGTCTTTCTTAAATAAAAAGAGTAGGTCCCTACATTAAGAACTTCAGAAGCGAAACATTTCCTTTATTCGCAAGCTAAACTCATACAGCGAATAGATTCTCTCAATTTATAAAAGGCTCAACATGAGTCGCCGGAAGAAACAGCCGAGGCACAGCACTCAACTTCGGCACATTCCAGATCACGTCGTAGACAAACTTTAAAACGAGCGCGATCCATATAGAAAAAAGTCATCGACGATCCAACAACAAATCCGTGATGAGCAACAAATCTATCCCATCCGCGACGAAGGCATAAGCGACCATCAGATCCTCTATCCACTTCAACCTGAAGATTTTTAATAGCATAAGAAGACAAGAAAATCCTCCGCGGAGGAGAAGATTTAAACCCCACCTCAAACTGAGGAGGAAGGGGCTGCCAAAAAGAAACACAAGTTAAAGGATTGAAGTTGAAGAAGGAGGAGGAAAAAGAAACATTTGAAACCAAGACTATCGAGAAAATCATACAAGCGAAGAAAGATGATCGATGCATTCCAAAGTTGTGAAAAACGCCCAAGGGTTAGAACTCCCAGACGCCATGGATCCTTAACAAACGAACAACCACATGCATAATGAACTGAAGACCCAAACCAAGAGTTTCTTTTAAAAAGAAAGGGGGGGGGGGGGGAGAGAAAAAAGGCATATTCAAGCATGGCAAACAAGTGGCAAGAACTTTTCGAAAAACCGCAACACAAGTGGCTGAGTCGATAAAACGATAAGCAAGAGAAAGAAGAAAAGGAGATGTTCGCAACGAAAGAATAATAATATACAAAAATACAACCCCATAAATGGGGTAGTAAGAGCCGTTGTCTGAACATAGAGGAACGCGAAATTGTTCGGTTACGACAAAAGCTAATTACAGAGCTGGCCCGCGCCAGTGAAGTATAATAAGAAAAGATGAAAAGAAAATTAATCCCTCCAAGCCTCAAGGATTAGCAGCGACATCAACTTCTTCATCATCGGAATCCTCCTCATCCGAGTCGTCCTCCCCTGCCATCTCTTTCGGGGTCAGTCCCCAATCCACTACCGATAAGCTCGCCTCAAATTTCTCCAAAGGAACACCCGGATTAGCCTGCGAGCGGGCAACGCTTTGGTTGATACCAGCGGACATCCCCTTCCGGAAATAACTGAAGCACTTGTCCTTTAAGAGCTATACTCCCTCTAGAGATCGAATACATGGTTTAGCTATCGAGGAGAGGAAAGAAATGCCCGCGTCGATTTTGAACCATTCGGAGGTCAAAAATTTAAGACCTGCAAGAGATTCCAACCATTGAAGCGCAACCTCTTGAGGAGCCTGAGACTGAAGCTTCTCCAATTCCTGCCTCACTAAAGCACGATCTTCTTCAACGATGGAATGCTCAATTTGAAGATCTCTGAGATGTGCTTCAGCTGTCTCCAGTTTCTCCTTCATTTGCGCGGCGGACTGTTGAAACTCCTCTCCTTGGCGGCGTAAAGCGTCCGAATTTGAAAGCTCCGCTTCAAGCTTGGAGGACAAAGAAGAATTTTGCTCCTTCAAAGCGGAGATTTGCTCGCCGGCGGCCTGCAATTTCTCATGAAGTTCCGCGGATCGCTTCTTGAATTTTTTGACTGAAGAAGGGTCGCCAACAGTGTTGCCTAATGTCCTCAGCTTGTGGTTCAACACCTTCATCTCCGAGGCCTTCTTAGTAAGCTCCGTCTCATAAAAAGTCAGTCGCCTCTCCGAGTCGATTTGGAAACTCCTAACCTGAAGGAACAAAAATAAAGGTGAAAATAAGGAGACAAGGATTGAGCGATGACTTGAACAAAAATGAAAGATCCCAACGACAAACTTACCCACTCGGCTGCACGCTCGAACTGAAAGGAAAACTCATCCCACTCCAAGTGACGCACCCATGATCGTTCGTTCCATGCAAATTTATCAGAGCCACGAAGGCGAACGAGCTCGTCAACCCCGAAGCCGGGGATGCGGAAAGCAGGCAAAGCATCATCCCCCTGAAGGAAAAGTGCCTCCTCTTCCCCGTTTCCAGAGGCACGTGATGAGCCCACGGTTTTCTTCCTTTTTTGAGGGCGAGAAGTGCCCGCGTCCGAAGGACAGGGACGTTTCTCGCGGGCATCGGAAACAAAGACCTCGGTTTCCACAACGGGGTCATTGGCTCTCTCCACATCCTCTACAGCTGTACCTTGGGAGGCAGCGAGCGGGCGAGGAACACGCTTAGCGGATTTCTTCTTCCTCGTCTTGCCACTTTCTTGAACGTGATGACGATCGGCCAAAGAACTCAAATCCATTAGGTCTGCCAAAAAGAAAACGAAAAGAAAAGGCGTAAAAAACCGCCCGCGAACTCACAAAACTTCTGAGAAGTATAAAAAATATATGATATATGTGAAACGCCAGGAAAATCACAAAAATAAAATATGGTAAAGACTAAAGCAGACACCTAATCGCGGATGAGGCAGACTCAACCCCGCCATCTCAAGTCGAAGAGCCGAAACCATCGATCGCCACGGTAACTTTGGCTCATGAATGAAAGAGTCTTTAAACTTGTCTAGACGTGCAACCCATGGCTTTTTGACCACGCTGAACCACCCGGGTACGGTCTTGAACTCAAGACAAACGCCGGCCTTTTCGCGAACAAGAAACCACTTATGTTTCCAATTCGGTTTGCTGGAAAGTCTCTCAATATAACTACAACTGGAGTTGCACTGATAGAACCGAGGATCTTGGGGCCCCCTCTTCAAGGAAAAGATGCTGAGCATTAGCTCTTTCGTCGGAGACACTCCAATATCCATGCAACGCATCACAAAGCTGGCAAAGAACATCGAACAATTCGGTACAACTTGCGCGGGGCTCAAATTGTACTCAGACAAGAAGGCGATGAACAGAGGGTGAAGAGGCAGGCGGAATCCTTGGGATAAACTCGCCGCATACACTACCAAGCAGTCCTCACAAGCATCTAGGCACCCTCCACCCTCTGAGGGAAGACACAATTCCACGCCCGCTAGCCATGGAAATATTCGGGCTAAAGCCTCAACGCTTGAAAGATCAAGCAGAGTTGTACATCCTCGCACCTCTTGGTTAGGAGAACGACACGGACGAACTCTCTCGGAGATAACAGGAGGACAAGGTTGAGGGTCACGAAGGGAGAACTCTCCCCGAAAGGAACAAGAAGCCAAGTCGTCAAGGGAATAGGACGGGAAGTCGAGATCGCTAAGAACATCTTCGAGCGGACCCTTGCACACTTCTTAGCAAAACCGACGGGAGACTCGGCATAGGGGACCCACGACAACTCAGACTCCCGACCACTGGTTGACGGACGTGGACTAAGGGAGGCACGCGCGCCGGATTGAGCTTGAGTCTCCACATCCATTAGATGAACGTCATCCCCCTTCGAAGAAGAAGAAGTTAAAAAAGGAGAGGAATAATAATCAGGGTCAGAGCGGTTCCGTCGTCGCCTCACCTTAAACGGGTCGTCGAAAGGACCCACTCGGTCTGGGGAATAAATGCTGGAGGAAGACGAGTTGGAGGAACTTTCTAAGTCGGAGGAGGAGCTCCCGCTAGAAGATGAAGAAGAAGGATCCAAAACGACCGCGGGAGGATTCCTTCTTGAAACCGAGGGCAAACCCTCTCTCCATCCTTCCTCCCTCTCAAACTCATCCAGCGCGTCCGGGTTCCCCTCAAAGTTAGCCATCCATGAAGGAATTAAAAAGCTGATCTGAAAAGGAACCCGTACGCGGACCAAAAGATCAAAAAACCCAAAGAAACAGAACCGGAAAAAAGGGAAGGATCCAAACAGATTTAAGAGGGGGAAAACTAAAGTTTTTTAGCAAAAATAATAATGTTAACAATAGCACTCAAGAATATTTCAAGGTGAAATTAAAAACTCAAGAACGAAGACAAAAATTACCTTAGAAGGGCGAAGAACTACCGGAAAACTCAACCGGAAAATGAAGAACAACCGGAAAGCTCAACCGGAAAACGAAGAACAGCCGGAAAACTCAACCGAGAAGCGAAGAGACCAACGGGAAACTCTGAAAAAACGAGAAACTGAGTAAACACCACAAGCAGACAAATGATGAGAAGTGAAAAAGTAAAAACGGAACGGGGTAATTTATATGAAAATTACCGACTCTTGAGTTCCCCACAAAGACGATATGGGTCGTGGTAAAGCCTTAACGGGCCTGACGCTATCCTTAAGCAGGCCCACTAACGCTTTTCAGAACAGGAAGTACGAAATTACCCCTTTAGAAAGGAAGGGAGGAACATATTTCCGCGGATAAAGGTCGAATCGTCTCAAGCTCTCATGGAACTCAACCCGACCCGAGGAGCTGTGATGAAACCATGCGGAAATAATTAGATAAAGATTCGGACGCGGATACAGCGAAAATGATATCTAAGGAGAACCAGGGCATAAGGAGGACGCGGACACAAGATAATGACACATGTCCATCATGCCCACCACCCACGATAACCACACGTGTCAATTCAATAATGACAAGTGTCAAGATAGGGGCCTCTGGCCAATCCCTATAAATAGGGAATGGAACAGAAGAAAAGGAGGAGGTTTTTTGGAATCACGAGAGGAATAAGGAAAAGAGAGAAGAGTTTGAACGAACCAGAAGTTAACCGCGGAGTCTACGTAGTAACCGCAGAGAATTCTGAAGTAAAGAGGGTGGAAAGGGTGTAACATCCTAAACGTCCGCGACGAACAAAACACCTCAGGTGAATCTCCGCGGACAGATATGAACCCTTAAATCCTAAAAAATAAACGGATGAACTCCCATAAGAATATGTGGGGTTATGCTAGATCTCATGAACGCGAATAAAGCGCGACCCAGGTTGAATAGCGAATAAATCGATTCGCGTGTCAGGTAAGCCCGTGTAATATAAAAATATATACTCGCGTCTAAACCCCCGGGGACCCATCGAAAGTGGGTCCCTTTTATAATTTTCTTGGGGACGTTTCATCAGAGGCGGCACAGACTTAAGGATAGCGGAGGGAGGGTTAGTCGACGAGGAGGTTGTAGATGGGGATGATGTTGTAGGGTTCTTCGGTGGGGGAGGATGGAGAGGGGTGGACGCCAGAGGAAGATGGCGCTGGTGGTGGGTGGTGCTGCTGGATTCTCATGGAATTATCTGGCAGTGGAAGAGATATCGAATTAAGCAAGATGAATCAATTGGATATTTGGATCTATACGCCTTGTCTTCGACAATCAATTTGTTCTCTGTGATTTTAAAATGGTAGCAGTGTGAATTTGCATTTAATTAGGCATTTTTTTTTCAATTTTTTGGAATTGATGGATTGAGCCTCACATGATTGCAGCGTGTCAATAGATCTTAATGGGAGTCCAATGGCAATGAAGATGTGAAAGAAGAAGAGGGGTAGATCGGTTGAGACTTGAGAGAGACAGAGGAGTGCAAAGGGAGAGAGAAAGAGGGTATTATTTAATTTTTGGGGATGTTAAGGGTAAATCTATTGTGCTCTAAAAAGTAAAAATAGGTTGTTCTAAAAAGTAGATCTCTTTTTTTTTTAAAAGTATTTTTTATTTTTTCTTTTTAAAAATAGGAAGAGGGGTGTACGTCCTGTGTGCAGGCAGGCTAAGCTGTAACCTGTAATTGAGAAACACTACATGCATGCAGAGGTTACATCCTCAATTTTTTTTTATACAAGGAAAGGATTTGGGCAGTGTCAGACCTTGCTGATCCACCACCCAAGTGTGTCCTTTTGGACGAGAGCTTGAACTCTTTGAAGACATGCAAACATGAGGAGTACTGAAAGTTCTGGAGAAGTACACTTCTTTTCTTCTCTCCATTCTTGTCTGTGCTTCTTAAACAAAACAGAAAGCTGAAAAAGAAAGGATGAATAATAAGAAGAATGACTTGCCTATTGTTATGTCGTAACCTTGGCTTATTCTTGTACATTGAAAGTCAAACAATGTGAATAAAACAACAAACAAAGCCACATGACAACCGAAACATGAAAAACAATACATGGCAGCCTAAGAAGATTAAAATAATAGAAAATGTACAAATAAACAAAATTGAAAAAACGAGAAGGAGATTAGAGCTAGAGGGGAGAATTGAGGCACCCGATTTTGCTGAAAAATGTGTGGTTCATGATAAATGCCCCGTCGAACCCAAATGTCCATCTCTCCCTAGGGAGCAAGACAAGAAACCAATTAAACAAGTGTTAGGCTTGGGGAAAAAATCACAAAAAGAATCAAATGGTAAAATACAAGAAGTAACAAATAATCAAATACAAGGAGAATCAAATGATAAAATGATCAAGTATGAACTCAACCCTTTACGAAACCACGTAACCTTTAGGTGCACCCCCAATCCCTTGAACCATCTGACTAGCCACTTTAGACATGAGCTATATCCTATGACGTTGTGTTTGCATAAAGTCTCCTTATCTTCTTTCAGGGATATACAAATGACTAAATGGAGCCACATATTTTGCCTTCCTAAACTTCTTTTAGTGAGCGAAACCTATAACATGGAAAAAGAAACCTTGACAAATAAAAAATTGACCAAGATTCATGAAAATTGTTTAAAGGCAAACTTTTCTTCTAGGATTTGTTTCAACCCTACTCTGATTATGAGGTTAGTGTTATTTCGAACCCAAAGAGACTGAACGAGTATTGAAATTCAGAGAGAAACAAAAACAAATTTAAAAAACATGCATAAACAAATCCAAACCATCCAAATAGAACAAAAAAGGATATGGAAAAAACATGTATCCATAGAATCACAACAAGAATACCAAGAAACAGAAAAGGAAAGGAATGACCCAAAGTATATCTATAAAAAAATGAAGATTAGTACATGGAATGTGTGCGAAATCACACGTAAAAATCTCTGGACTGAAATTGACACCTTTTGTAAAATAGAAAACATTCAAGTAATGACACTCATAGAAACCAAAACAGATCGAATGCCAGGTGAAAAAAATCTGGCGAAAACCAGGCTTTGATGCAATCGAATGGATCCCCGCGATAGGTCGGGCCGGGGTATATGCGTTATATGGAAAAATCACCAACTATATAATGAGAAAAATTGAAGTCACTCGAAATGAAAAACGATTTGTTTTGCTCAAAATCTCAATCCCCCACATCTCTTTCTCTTTCTTTCTTTGTATAATCTATGCCCCACCAAATAAGGCAGACAAAACTGAATTCTGGAGTTCCCTTATAGATTACATCAAGGGTCTCAATCTTCCATCCGTTGTCATGGGGGATTTCAATGAAATTATATCGAAAACCGAAAAGAAGGGGGGGATATACCCCTATGCAGAGCAGATTTCAAAGACTCACGAAATTTATCAACCACCGTGAGCTGTTGGAAATACCCACAAAGGGAAATGAATTCACTTGGAGACGCAACAAGACTGATATAAACAACATCTATAAGAAACTTGATAGAACCCTAGTGCACCCTGAAATCTTACACAAATTTCAAAATCTAGCAACAACTAACCATGCATTCACAACATCAGACCACTATCCAATTTCACTAGAAATTATAGATGAAATAAACCACACAGGTAAACTCTTCAAATTTGAAAAAGTTTGGCTATCAAGACCAGACTACAAAAATATTGTGAAACAAGCCTGAAGGACAAATGTTACTGGATCGCTAATGTTTAACCTAGTACAAAAAACTCGCCGATTAAAAAGAATCACAAAAGATTGGAATAAAAAAACATATGGAAATATTTTTTCCCAACTTAAAGATATAGAAACTAAGTTAGTACACATACAAAAAGAAAGTAACACAAATAGGAATAGAAATGACACTATCGAAGACAGACTTCTACGGAAAAAAGAAAAACTATTATAATTCAATAAGATCTACTGGAGTCAAAGAGCAAAATCTAAACATTTAAAGCTTGTCAATACAAATTCGGGATATTTTCATAAAGTTGCTTCTGGGAGAAGGAACATGAAAATAATAAGAAATATAACAACTGTAGAGTGAACCCAAATTTTAGGAGAAGACAATATTGCATCAAAAATAAAGAAAGACTTTGAAAAATAATTTAGAAAAGAAAGTATAAACCAAGAACTCTTAAATGAGTACCTCCATCTTATCGGAACAGAAATCACACCTACAGATAACGAGTTTCTAACGAAAACGGTATCAAACCAAGAAATAAAAAAAGCAGTCTTTGCAATTGGGAAGAACAAATCCCTAGGACCAGACATCATGATTGCAGAATTCTACCAAACCTACTAGAAAATCGTTGGCCCGAACGTCACAAGAGCTATCAAGAGTTTCTTTCACTCCGGGAAGATCCTAAAACAAATAAACCATACTTTTATCTCACTTATCCCAAAGTGTGACAACTCGAACTCGACAAACCATTACAGACCAATAAGCTTATGCACAACAGTCTATAAGATAATTGTGAAGATCTTAGCTGATAGATTAAAACAAGTACTTGGGAAAATCATCCATCCCCTTCAAGGGGCTTTTGTAACCGATAGAGCAATTCTAGATAATTTCCTAATTGCACATGAAATATTCCACTCATTCAAAAACAGGAAAGGAAAAGAAGGTTGGATAGCCGTGAAACTTAACATGGAAATTAAAGGCCTATGACAGGGTGGATTGGAATTATCTCACTAGCCCGGCTGATATCGAGTCCACTCCATTAGATTTCAATGCTCTACACCATATGCGGATTCTTTATCAGCTAAGAGGGGACTACTGTTGGCTTATTGGAAGCTCGAAGAGGTTAATGCGCCTTCCGGATGTCAGTCGTACTTCTTTGACAACGGAGGCCCACTGGTCAATTTCAGTGAGGAGGAATGATCTTCGCCTCAAGGATATAGCTATTCGTAAGAGGCTTCGTCATAAAGAGCAAGTTCCAGAAGTGTCGGATGAAGAAGGGAATGAGGAAGAAGAAAGAAATGATGGTGATGAGGAAGAGGCGGCGGAAGATATGGATTACATCCCTGAGGAGAGGGGCCAACAGAGCAATGCTTACTTTGATTCCAGGTTTGACACTGTGATGGAATCAGTGTCGGGTTTGAGATCTCATATGGATGAACAATTTTGCCTGCTGGGTGAGAGACAAGATGAGCATTTCCGTCAAATGCAGGAACAGTTCCAGTTGCTGAACACCAGATTTGATGCTTGGAACCCTTATGGTTGGCAACATGGATTTCCACCTCCGCCTGACATGTAGATGACTCTGTAAGTGTTTTCTTCCTTTCTCTTTTATTTTTCACATTGAGGACAATGTGTGAATTAAGTGTGGGGGAGGGAACATTTACATGTTTTCATTTAGGTTGCATTGTACATATTTATTTCTTTGCATTTCATGTTTATTATTCTTAGTCTTGCATATTATAAAAAAAACAGAAAAATCATATAAAAAGAAAAAAATCAGCATGAATGACATTTTAGATTTAGGATATTTCAGATAACCCCATCTGTACCACTTGTCGTCTTAATCTGATTATAAGTCCCATGATATGCTTGAATTGGTGATCATCTTCTAGTTTGTTTGATCTATGGGAGCATGAGATAATGGATTGATTGAGCATGTATAACTCTTACGTTTTAGGTGGCATTGAAATCCAACAAAAATTTACCTTGTGAGTTTTTGTTAGCCTTTTTGGGACTATGCTTTATGGATGTCCTCTGTGTTTCTTGTGTGTGATACTCTCCAATGTGACTACCTCTGAGAATTGGGATTGATATCTACGTCAAGGCTGTATATTGTGATCATTACTTGTGATTTTCGCATGATTGAGGCATGATTGTCATTGAGCCATGATATTCCCTATCTTCCCTTGCATATCATCCATTGTTTGAAGCCAAATTGAGCCTGTTAGCCTATCTTTGTAGCTCCACAAAAATTATCCTTAGCCAATTGTAGCCTAACCCATCCGGGAATTAGGATTAGAATTGGTAAAATGATGGTTTGAGTTGAGTGAGTGCTTTGAGAATGGGATTTATTTATTGTGTTGAATCATTTGGCGCTTATTATGATGATTGGTTCTATGAATTTATGTATATATATGTATACTCGGGGCCTAAGGAGAATAAAATTCACTTAGGAGTAAAAGTCGAGAAAGAAAGAAAAAGAAAAAAAAACAAACAAAGAAAAAAAAAGAGTTGCAATAAAAAAAACCATTCTTCATCACCTTTAGAAATGATTTGGGAGTACTGTTTGGTCTAAAGAAAGTTCTTGTATTGTGTTGTGTTTGAGGCTTGAGTTTGATGGTTTGTGATAAGTTTTGGTTGAGCTTGTAATTGGTTACTAGGAGCTTAGTTCCCGGATTATGAGCACCACAAGCCAAAAACATTCTCTACCTTAATTTTCTCACCGAGCCCCATTGCAACCCGTACAAGACCTCATGATGATTATTGCTTGTAATGTCACTCACGGTGGACATGTTGATGTGAATTTCAATTTTCAGGGAGCTTAGTTGCATTGGATTGAGTTTGAGCGGAATTGACTTAGCCTAAACACAAGAGAGATGAGCGAAACACTTTATGTATCCGGTGAGGTTGGATTGAAATGTGCCTAAGCCTTTGAGTTGCTCAAATACATGTGAGGATGTTGATTATTGTCTTGTGCTTCCTACTTGTTTTGGATTGTGTTTTGACGAGGTGAATCCATGAAGAGTGTATTTGTGGGATGTTTAACTGGATTGATTTTGTTTTCTTGAGGACAAGAAAGGTTCAAGTGTGGGGGAGTTTGATCATGCACATTTAGGTAGTGTTAATATAGGCATTTAGATGAGTTTAGGTAGGGTAAAATGCACGAGTTTAGAGTAGTTTTCATGTTTTCATTATGTTTCAATTAGAGTCGGAATCAACAAGTTTTGTGCATGATTTCAGGTCATTGTGGAAAGGTGGAGCTGAGCTCGTATAAATGATAGAAGATGAGACGGAAATCGGAGCCTGGAGTAAGAGAGCTGAAGAGTCGAAGAGAGGAGCTGAACACACGTGCAAAGGAATGGAACTGTAAAGAAATCGGGCCAAGATTGCATGAAACTCGGCCGAGTCCATTGAAGAGGACCGAGTTGTTGATTTTGGGAAGAACTCGGGTGGGAAGACACAAACTCGACCGAGTTTGCTTGTGTTGCACCCGAGTTTTGTGCAAGGAACAGCTGTTACGCTGTGTTACATTATTTTTATTCTAAATTTTAATTAGGGGGAAGGGGAAACGTTAGCAGAAGGACGAACAGGAGTTAGAACCATTGGAGACTTGGTGGATTGTAATTTATCGATTATGAACAACTAATCCTCCTTGCTTGGGGAAATTAATCGAAGCTTCAGGTTTTCTATTTCATTGTGAGATTTCTCTATCTTAATACTCCTCTTTGAATATTATCAATTCTTTGCACTGATTGTTTAGGGTTTTCATGAATTTCCGTTAGTCTGATCAACTGGTGCCTTTTCATGATACTCTATAGCTAGATATAGGTAATTTCTGGTTGAATTATCTATATTCTTGAGTAGAAAAGTATAAATCTCTGAAACTAGTTGATTTAGGGATTTATATAGAGAATTGATTTGCAATTGATGCAATAACTGGTTGTGCGCGTCGATTGTCTTTGTTGATTTCCTTTAAGCTTAATCAATTATTGAATTGAATCTTGATAGTTTCAAGATTGTTTGATAATTAGGGTTTTCAGGGTCTGGTTGTCCTGTTAACTAGATTCGATTAGGAATTGGATTCAAAAGACCTAGTCTTTCCACAACAAAGTATTCAAGAGGAAGTTATCTTTTCGATATCAATAATCAATGAACAAACCTGATTGCTAAGATTGATGGACCTGAGCTATTCTCTCATATTTATTCACTTAATATGTTTTACGTTATTGTTTTGCTTACTTTCGCATTCTTAGTTAGTTAGTTTAAACCATCAAAATCCCCCCCTCTTTGTTTCTTGTTCTTGTTGACACACTCTGATTTGCATACAAATCGTTGACTCTCTGTGGGATCGACCCGTACTTGCCAAACTACATTAGTTAGGTTAGTCGGTTATATTTGATAGGATTTAAGGCGACTGAAAACCTTCGTCAATTGCACAAGTGAATGAGCATTCTTATTCTATATGCGTTTGAATATAGAACGACCGTTATCTGTGAGTCCTAGAGTCCTTGCTAGGGTCATAGGACAGCCCAGCTTTATCGGGTATTGTCCTCCTCGAGTCAGTTATATATCACGAGACACGATATGATGATGAGATATGATATGCTATAGTATCGAACTGGCCAGTCTCTGCACTAACGGGAAGGGGTGCAGAGGTAGGAGAGGGATATACCACTTGGTATTCTTTGCTAAGGCCTTACTTAATATTCTGCACATATGAATATGAGCATGCTAGTGTGTTTAATATTTCAGTACTGCATTAGAACATCCTTTATTCTAGGTATAGGCGTATTATATGTCCTCAGCGCGGTCTTTAGGGCTCGTAGGTGTCTCTTGGCCTGACTTCGTGGTTAGTTTTAGGTATCCGATCCTTGCTTATTCCGTGCTTCCATGACGAGGGTTTCCTTTGGGACGTTCAGCTGACCGAGAGACTGACTACCACCAGACTTGTAGGTTTTGAGATTTCATACTCTCGATTATGTTTTAAACTCCTGTTGGCTTTGCATGGCGAATGGATTTTTACGCATGGTAGACTTAGGATAGGTACAAGGGTTAACCCAAGGTCTCCAACGGGCCTTACGAATTTGGGTGCGAAATCCCACTTTAAACTACTAATCTTTGATTTCAAACATTCAACCTGTACTCGGAGCGCAAGATCCTAACGAGGGGTTTTATCCCTCGAAACGTAACTCGGGAATCATAATCCCGGGCCGTTACAAAGTTGGTATCAGAGCTTTGGTTTTGCAATCCGAGTATGATAGGTTGAAGGTTTTGAAAATCGCCCAATAATTTCAAATGTTTTCGAAATGTTTTCAAAGGGCCAAAATGAATATAATTTGACCTGACCCTAGACCGATCAAATAAGAAGCAAACTCGTGGGTAGAGACCAAAGCGATAGACATCCCTTATGGATGTAGAACTCGGGTAATGGTAGGCAAAATACTAGCCTTTATTTACAAATGGGCCTAGAAGACTCCAAGGAACACCATGGAGGATGGAGTATTGGGTTAGGAGGCCGTGAGGTTTTTTCCCCTCCGGTCAGTCGTTCCTCGAAGGACGACATAGATCGTCTCTATGTTTATGTTCCTATATAACTAATTGGGTCTGACGGCAATCCTCCTCGAAGAGGGTCATTTTAATCGTTGAGTGCTTCTATGCTGAGTGCTTGTCCTGCTAACGATCTGATTGGTATGTCCTAACTATGAAATGCGTGTGGGATGATCTGTGCAACGGAATAGCGGGAGTACCCTTATTTCTATATAGTCAAGCCAGATTGTGTGGAACAGCCCCTTCCAATATGTTAACCCTTTGATGATCCTATCGAGTCCTTCTCTTGAATATCAGTGTCCTCTACAAAAAAAAAATCGGGTTGGTAAACACATTGCCTTCGGGAGTAATGTTGAGATATGAGGGTTGCCTCGGTAAGTACTGGGAGATGGTTCTTGATGTAAGTCCGAGTTAGAGAGTAAGGTGTTTCTAGGGCTGTCCTTCTCAATTCTTATGACGACCAACCGGTGTCTCCTTGCCACGAAGAGTCGTGCCAGAGTCCCACAGGAAAGAGGGGTGATGAGTCAGTTGGGAGGAGTCGACGGTTGCCCTTAGGGATTTCTGTCCGGTTATAATAGTGTTTCCCCCCCGGTGATTTCCTAACATGATGTATTGGTATATTTCAGCATAACTTGCATGATATTTTGCGTGTTTGCAATTATGAATGAATGTGTGATACGATCGCTATGATGTCCGATTTCTATGTTATATAATGCCTTGAATTGAAACTGCTAGGATGATAGAACCGAATTGATAAAAATTTGATTTTGAGTTGGTAGACCTAGGTGAAGTTGATTTTGATGAGAGAGTTGGTTAGTAGTGGTCATATCCTGTTATGCTTGATAGTTAACATAAGTATGATGTGGTTTATCTGGTTGTTATGACATGCAACTTCTGTGATGTAATGAGATGAATCCTAAAATGCATGATACTATGCTTGGTATGACATGAGTCTGATCGTGCTAATGATTGATTGGAAGCATGAACCGCGTGATACGAGTCTATATAATTGTTGCCTCTCTTCAATTAGGTCCATGATAGTGTGATCAAATTTTCCTTGTATAAATGCCCGTAAAGGATCTCCTTAGCATGCTAGCTGATGACGACTCGATGCTTATCGTTCCTGTTGAAACCAAGATCTGTAGCATGCCCGTCTATTTGTGTTCCTCAGGTTGATTATTGTTGATTATTCTGCAATTAGTGTTGTATGTGTTACTTGCGCTGAGTAGAGGATAGGTTGGTATAGTTGAGTATTGTTAAATGCATCTTTATCCTAGTATGTGTTGATTCGAATTCATGTTCCTGTATTCTAGTCATATTGCCCGTTACTTAAACTTGCATTATACATCGTTATATTTTCTCCCATGCTTCTATAACATTGGAATATGATTGATTGAACTCTTGCACATTGTCGTGTTAATCAATTAAATGCATGTATGTATCGTATGTTATGTTGAGTCGTTAGTGATGAAATCCTCCCAAAAAAGTACTTAGTGGACCCACTTGCGATAGGCCACTGGGGGGCGGACTTGGAACGCGCAACAGGGATACACGGGCTTACCTGACACATGGACCATACTTTTGATGGTATTACCTGGGCCGTGCTTTCACCGCGTGCCTAAAAAATTATACTTACCCCGCTTCTTTCCTAGGAGATCATCGAACACTGAGGAGGTTTTAGGGATCATACTTGTCCGCGGAGAATCACTAGCAGTGATGTCGACGCGTAAGACGAGTCATGTTATTCCCTTCCGTACCCGGAATTACCTTTGTCTCCACTAAATGATCGTTTGCTTGATGGCTGGCTTAGTGATAACTTAGGCCTTTCCTGGTATCCCTCCTTCACTTCTCCTCTTTTTGCTCTTCTCCTTTGTTCTTCGGTATTCCTATCCGCTTATGTTTTTTGCCAAAAAGCCCCTGCCTCTTCTGTTCATTTCCCCTTTTATAGGGATTGGCCAGAGACCTCCCATCGTGACATTTGTCACTTTTCGGTTGACACGTGTGACCCCCGTGGGTGGGGGGCATGATGGACACGTGTCAACAATTCATGTCTGCGTCCTCCTGAACTCGGGGGATCTCTCCGGTGCTATTTTGATATGTCCGCGTTCACTCTAGAACTTGGGGGGTCTCTCCGGTGCTGTTTTGATATGTCCGCGTCCACTCTTTGCCTATCATTTCCGCACGGTTTCATCACAGCTCCTCGGGTCGGGTTAAGTTCTTTGAGAGCTTGAGACGATTCGACCTTGTCCGCGGAAATGTGTTCCCCCTTTTTTCCTCGAGGGGTAATTTCGTAACTTCCGCTTTACTGGTGTTGGGCCTGTTTTAGGATTCCTTCTGGCCCATTAGGGTTCTACCTCGGCCCGTGTCGTTTAGAGGGAAGTTGAAGGGTCGGTAATTTTTCTATAAATTACCCCGTTCCGTTTTCACTTTTTCATTTCCTACTGTTTGTCTGTTTTCGACTCTCTTTCAGCTTTCGCTTTTTAGGAGCGTTTCGCTTGTTTTTTGGCTTTTCGGTTGCGTTTTCCGGCGGTTTCTTCGGCTTATCAAGGTAAATCCCTGTTTTTGTTCTTGAGTTCTTGAGCTTTTTTGAAATGTCTTTGATGCTCTATTAATTTTTACGTCTCTCGTTAGGTTTTTGCCCCTTTCTTTTTTTAGATCTTTTCGGGGTCCCTCTTCATTTCCCGATTTTGTTTCTTGGGTCTTTTGATATTTTTGGTCCGCGTACACGGGTTCCTTTTCAGATCACCTTTTAACCTTTTCAAGGATGGCTAATTCTGAGGGGGACCTCGACGCGTTGGATGAGTTTGAGAGAGAGGAGGGATGGAGAGAGGGCTTGCCGTATACTTCCCGAGCGGATCCTTCCGCAGTAATCTTGGACTCTTCTTCCTCGTCTTCCTCCAAGAACTCCGCGTCTAGTTCAGAAGGCTCTTCCTCAAATTCTTCTTCTTCTTTTGGTGTTTCTACCCCAGACCGCGTGGGTCCATCCGACAGTCCGATTAAGGTGAGAAGGCGGCGGAAACGCTCTGACCCTGATTACTATTCCTCTCCTTACTTAACTTCTTCTTCTTCTAAGGAGGGCGATGGGAACACGGATGCTCATCCGATGGACGTGGAAACCCAGGTTCACCCTGACGTGCGGGCCTCTTCAAGTCCGCATCCGTCGACTAGTGGTTTGGAATGCGAGATATCATGGGTTCCTTATGCCGAGTCTCCCATCGGGACCGCGGAGACGTGTTCAAAGGTCCGCTCCTAGGAGGTCCTTAGTGACCTCGACATTCCCTCTTACTCCTTGGATGATTTGCCTTCTTGTTCTTTTCGCGGGGATTTTTCTATCCGCGATCCCCAACCCTGTCCCATAGTCATTCCTGAGAGAGTTCGCCCGCGACGCTCCCCTAATCAAGAGGTAAGGGGTTGTACTACGCTGCTCGACCAGGCTAGTGTCGCGGCTATAGCTCGGATTTTTCCATGGCCAGTGGGAGTGGAGTTGTGTTTACCTTCAGAAGGCAGGGGTTGCTTGGACGCCTATGAGGATTGTCTTGTGGTATACGCGGCGAGCTTGTCTCAAGGGTTCCGCCTGCCTCTCAATCCTTTGTTTATTGCTTTTCTGTCCGAGTACAACCTGAGCCCTGCGCAAGTTGTGCCGAACTGTTGGATGTTCTTTACTAGCTTTGTGATGCGGTGCTTGGACATCGGTGTGTCTCCGACGAAGGAGCTTATGCTCAGCATCTTTTTACTATGAAGAGGGGGCCCCAGGATCCTAGGTTTTACTGATGCAACTCCAGTTGCAGTTATATTGAGAGGTTATCGAGCAAACCGAACTGGAAGCACAAGTGGTTCCTTGTTCGTGACAAAGCTGGTGCCTCCCTCGAGTTTAAGACCGTCCCTGGTTGGTTTAGTGCGGTCAAGAAGCCTTGGGTTGCGAGGCTTGACAAATTCAAGGATTCCTTCGTTCATGAGTCCAAGCTGCCATGGCGAACTATGGTTTCGGCTCTTTGGCTCGAGATGGCGGGATTGAGCTTGCCTCATCCGCGATTAGGTGTTGCCTTAGTCTTAAACACACTTTATTTTTGTGTTTCCCTTATGGTTTTATGTTTCTTGATGCCCCCCTTTCCTTTCTCACTTTTTTCTTAAAGAAATAAGATGTTCATTTGTTTGTGCCTGATGTTTTTGTTCTCTCTTTCCTCTTGGCAGACTTAATGGATTTGAGTTCTTTGCTTGAGTGGCACCATGTCCGAGAGAGTGGCAAGGAAAAAAGGAAGAAGTCCTCCAGGCGCGCACCTCTTCATCCCCCTGCCCCCCGAGATATGGCTGCTCGTGAGGCTGAAAAAGCCAGCGAACCTACCGTGACGGTGGAGGTAGCGGTCTCTGAGTCTCGTGAGAAGCGCCCTCGTTCGTCAGACGTGGCCGCCTCTCGGTCCCAAAAGAGGAAGAAGGCCGAGAGTTCTTCTCGGGCCTCCGGCGCGCCCTCGTTCGTCGGACGCGGCCGCCTCTCGGTCCTAAAAGCGGAAGAAGGCTGAGAGTTCTTCTCGGGTCTCCGGCGCTGGGGGGAAGAGGGGGCCCTCTTTTTGCAGGGGGATGCTACTCTGCCCACCTTCCGCATCCCTGGCTTTAGGGTTGACGAGCTCATCCGCCTCCGCCTCCCAGATAAATTCGCGCGGAATGAACAGGCATGGCTGCGCCGTTTAGAGTGCGAAGAGTTCTCTCTTCAATTTGATCGTGTAGCCCAATGGGTAAGTTGACACGGGGTTCTCTTTCATTAGTCCTTTTATTCATCTTTGTTGCCGCTTGTTTATTCTTTTTCCCTTTCTCTCCTTTTATTTTGGAGACCGCCTTTCCCTCATCTTCCTTTGTTTTTTTCGTTTTCCCAGGTTAGGGGCTTTCAGGCTGAATCGGAGCGGCGCCTTTCTTCCCAAGAGGAGGAGATCACTATGAAGTCCGCGGAGATCAAGGAGCTGAACCACAAGGTGAGAACGCTGGGCAATACCGTTGGGGACCCGTCCTCTATTGAGAAGTTTAAGAAGCGATCCGTCGAGCTGCATGAGAAATTGCAGGCGGCCAATGAGCAGATCTCCGTTCTGACTGCAGAGCGTGACGCGGCCCTTTCAAACTTGGAAGTTTTGCGCCGTCATGGAGAAGAACTTCAACAGTCTGTGGAGCACCTGAAGAAACAACTTGAGACCGTCGAGTCGCGCTACAAAGACCTTCAGGGCGACCACTCCATTTTGGAAGAGGACCTCGCTCTGGTAAAGCAAGACTTGGAGAGACTCCAGTCCCGGCCAGCCCAGGAAGCGGCGCTCCAATGGCTGGAGTCGCCCGCGGGACTCAAGTTTATGTCTTTAGAATGGGTTAAGACCGACGTGGCTGTTTCTTTTCTTTCTTCAGTGGCCAAGCCGTGCCTCCGATCTTCGGAGGGTAAGGAGTTTTTGAAGGACAAGTGCTTTAGCTACTTCTTAAAGGGGATGTCCGCGGGTATTAACCAGAGTGTCACCCGCTCACAGGCTAACCCAGGTGTCCCTTTGGAGAAGTTTGAGGCGAGTCTGGTGAAGGAGGATTGGGGCTTGACCCCAGAAGAGCTGGCGGGGGAAGAGGACTATGCTGATGAGGAAGAGAAGATTGACATTGTCGCGAACCCTTGGGACTGAGAGGGCCTATTTTTGTATTTCCTCCTAACCCTATTACTGGCGCGGGCCAGTTTTGTAATTAACTTCTGTTTGTTGATGACTTATGTTTGTTTTGGGTGGTGCCTTTTTTGTTTTCGAACAATAGCTTTTTGCTACCTACTTAAGGGGTTGTATATTTTGTATATCAGCAACCTCTTACAGTAAATATCATCTTTGTTCTCATCTTTATGTCCTCCCCCGCGCGTTCATCCAGCTTTTGTCGCGGTGTTTGGCCTTGATTTGAAAGGTTCTTGCCACTTGTCAACCATGCTTGAGTTTTGCTTCCCCGTTTTCAAGCTTATGGTTCGGGACCTTCTTATTACTTTTGGTTGTGGTTTCCTTTTTGCGTTCGATAAAAACTATGGCGTCAAGGAATCCCAACCCTTGGGCATTCTTTCAGACTTTGGAATGCGCAGATCAGCTTTCTTTACTTGTATGACTCTCTTGACTCTTACTATTTTTCGTATCTTAATTAGGCCCAGGGTCTTTACCTCGTGCCGTTCTTTGGCAGCCCCTTCTGCCCCAATTTGAGGTGGAGTGCCAATCCTCTCTCCCGCGTCAAGTCTTCCTTTCTTCTTACGCCGTTGAGAGTTTTCGGGTAGAGGTGAGCAGGGGTCGTAATGGTCGGTCGTACCTCAGTCGTGTTTGGAAAGAATTCGTCGCTCGTCACGGGTTCGTCGTGGGGTGATCGATGGCATTTTTCCATACGAGTCACGCTCGTTTTAAGGTTTGTCCACGTTGTGATCTCGACTGTGCCGGGGTCAAGTGCTGTCCCTCAACTACTTCTTCCAGTGGTTCGTGTTAAACCATCAGTGGTCGATCTTTTCTTTTTAAGGAATAAGGAAGTAGAATTGCCGCGTGTGGCTGATTCGCAAATAAAGGAAATGTTTCGTTTACTTCGTCTTTAATGTAGAGACTCGCTTTTATTTTAAATTGACAACATTACATGAACCCTAGGTTCTTTTTTATTTATTAGAATGCCACCTTACTCTTCATATCTAAGAGGTTGTGGGGCTACTCCTTGTCTGAACCCCTTGCATTCACCCGCGTCCCGCAACCCCGTTGTAGTCGCAGTCGGGATTCGCGACGAAGACTTCAAAGATCGAGTCTCCTTGATATACGAAGATTAAGGCAACTCCTATGCTTACCCTATTTGCCTCTACGAATCCTGGCCATCCGTTTGTGAACCAGTAGATTCCATCCGTGTCCACCTCGACTTTGACTTCATGCTCGCGGTTGGATCGGGACCATAGGTGCACTAGACTGTGGGCATCTTCTTCCATGAGGACGTACATCAGCGGGAGCCTAGGGAATGGAGTTGTTCCTCGGTGATGATCACTTTGTAAAAGGCCTTGGGGGGGCCTTCGAATTCCATTTTCTTGTTTAGTTGTTGTCTCCATTTCTAGACCACATGGGATTTTATAGTCATTTCATTTCACCGCGTGTCCGGCCTTCTGCCCTGGGGTGCTTCCACGGGGCGTTCTCCTGGCTGCATGCCTTCACGGGTCTGATCTTGGTCTGAGTTAAAATCCCATCGATAACTGTTTCTGATTGATGAGACACCTCGCTGTGTCCCGTTTTACAATGCATGTGATAGTGCAATGACTTCGGGTAATGACCTCTTTTCTCTTCAGGGGAATCTTTCACCAAGTGGCGTTCATACGTATCTTTTTTTTTTGTTTTCAAGGATAGGACTTCCTATTTTTCTTTCGTTATTTGGCCGTCACTCATTTCACACCTTGTCCTGCTAACATGGCTATTTCCAGCGCGGGCAGATGGGCTTTCTTCCAATCGATCGACCATCCTGAACAAACGTCCCGTTTGGTAAGTTCTTATTGAAATGTTGGTTCCGTTTGTTGATTTTCACTCTCTTCATCTTATTTTTTTTCTATGTTCTTACTGTTCTTGTTCCAACTGCCCTTTTAGCTTTTACCTATGCGCTTTGAGAGGGAATACAAGGATGCCATCCCTGAGCAGGTTTTCCTTTCATCTCACATTTTGCGCGACTTTCCGGTTCGCGTCTACAAGGGTGATTACGGAATGTATTGGCTTCAACGAGGCTGGAAGGACTTCGCTGAGTCCCATGGGTTCGCGGTCGGGTCTTCCATGGTTTTTATTCACAAAGGGAATGCCCATTTTGAAGTCCAAGTCATGGTCTTGGAAGATGGGGATGAGGGCATCAGCTGTTTCCCTTATGAGGACGCGGATCCTTTGACGAATGGCTTGTACCCTTGATTAATTTTTCTTGATGATGTACTTGTTGATGAACGCGAATAGATGGGGTTACCTTTGTTTATGTGTGGTCTTTTTCCGCGTGTAATGAATAAATATAGCCATTGTTTTTTGATTTTGTGAATATCGAGGTGGTCTACAGGATTCCCCTTGGTTTTAGCGTAGCATAACCCTGTTCTCTCCGGTCATGTTTTCTGTGAGTTTTTACTGTTATTAACCCGCTCTTCTTTCGAGGGTTTACTGGGGGAATCTATTAAGAATATATTCGAGGGTTACCACCTGGTGGAGCTCTTTATAAGTGAGACCCTACTTGGTTTCTCTCTTAGGCTTCTATTCTCTATTATGGTATCGTTAACTCAGACTCCTTGGGCTTTCTACTTGGCTCTTGATTTCGAAGATCAAATGCAAGAGCTTGTGAGTCGGTTTTCATTTTTCATATGCTCAAAGACAGTTTTCTTTCTTATATTTTGCTTGTCTATATCCATTTGCAGTCACTTCCTCCTTTGTTTGAGTATGAAACGGGTGTCACAGATCCGTCTCAAGTTTTTCTGTCCCTGGGTTCGGCCGTGGATGCCCCGATCGGAATAGTCAAGCGGGACTACGGGATATTCTGGTTGGTCGGCGGTTGGAGCGACTTTGTATCGGCCCAGGGTCTGGGAATGGGGTCCGTTATGGTTTTTTGCCACCGAGGTGGGGTTTATTTTGACGTCTGCGTGCTTGATGAGGGATCCATCTATGTAAAAAATGGTTATGTTATGTCGCCTCCCAGGCCAGTCATCCTCTCAGATGTTTAATTTCTGCTCGCTCTTGGGTGTCATCTTTGACGGTTCCCTTTGGGGTGAACTCTTGATTCTCTGTTCTGTGTCAGAGCGTTCTTGTGTAATTCTTCGCGTGCAATTTTGTTTGTATTACGTATTTTGAGTGTTATGTTTGTCGTTGGAATAATCAAACGTCTTTTATAAATTGCTATTTGCGGTAATAGACCCCCGTGTTTTTGGTTTTGTTGTCGTTGGGCTTGACTCTGAGAGAGGCGTGAGTCCCTATCAGAGGAGCGACGCGGAGAAAGCTCCAGCGTTTTTGGCCTTGTTGTCGTCGGGCTCAACTTTGAGAGATCGTGAGTCTCTAACAGAGGAGTGACGCGGCGAAAGCTCCAGCGTTTTTGGCCTGGTCGTGGCTTGGCTCGACCTTGAGAGAACGTGAGCATCTATCAGGGGAGCGACGCGGAGAAAGCTCCAGCGTTTTTGGCCTTGTTGTCGTTGGGCTCCACTCTGAGAGAACGTGAGTCTCTATTAGAGGAGTGACGCAGAGAAAGCTCCAGCGTTTTTGGCCTTATTGTCGTTGGGCTCGACTCTGAGAGAACGTGAGTCTCTATCAGGGGAGCGATGCGGAGAAAGCTCCAGCGTTTTTTGGCCTTGTCGTGGCTTGGCTCGACCTTGAGAGAACGTGAGTCTCTGTCGGGGGAGCGATGCAGAGAAAGCTCCAGCGTTTTCGGCCTTTTTGTCGTTGGGCTTGACTCTGAGAGAACGTGAGTCTCTATCAGAGGAGCGATGCAGAGAAAGCTCCAGCATTTTTGGCCTTGTTGTTGTTGGGCTCGATTATGAGAGAACGTGAGTCTCTATAAGAGGAGCGACGCGGAGAAAGCTCCAGCGTTTTTTGGCCTTGTTGTGGCTTGGCTCGACCTTGAGAGAACGTGAGTCTCTATCAGGGGAGCGACGCGGAGAAAGCTCCAGCATTTTTGGCCTTGTTGTCGTTGGGTTCGACTCTAAGAGAACGTGAGTCTATCAGAGGAGCGACGCGGAGAAAGCTCCAGCGTTTTTGGCCTTTTACGAAATTCATCTGCTTTTGCGTTATACAACTTTTACGAAAAACTCCCACTAACCACTCTTCCAACTGTCTGCGGGGGTGATTATTTAATTGAGATTGATGTTCGAACTTACACATAGTACTTCTTCAGACAATCAGCGTTCCAGGTTTTATTTAAAGTTTCTTCGTCTTCGTTCTTCAGCTTGTATGCACTGGTGTGGATAGCATCGGCCACAACGTATGGACCCTCCCAGTTGGCATCTAGCTTCCCTCCGGTTTGTACTCTCCGTAAGACCAGGTCCCCTTTTTGAAATTGTCGCGGCCGAACTCGTTGATCATGGTACTTAGCGGTCCGTCTCTTGTATTCTACTACTTTCAAAGCTGCCATCATCCTGCGTTCCTCTCTCAAGTGCATCTCTATTTCAAGTGCTTCTTTGTTGGACTATGGGTCGAATCCGAGGACGCGTGCTGACGGATCATTCGCTCGATCGGAATCACCGCGTGCATGCCGTAGACTAAAGAAAAAGGAGTCTCGCCTGTAGGTATCATTCGCTCGATCGGAATCACCGCGTGCATGCCGTAGACTAAAGAAAAAGGAGTCTCGCCTGTAGGTGCCTTGGTGGTTGTTCTGTGAGACCAGACCACCAGTGGAAGGAGTTCAGCCCATCGTCCTTTTTCTGTGGCCCCCAATTTCTTTCGTATCCCTTCTAGAATCTACCGGTTGGTGATCTCCGCCTGCCCGTTCGTCTGAGGATGTGCTACGGATGAAAATTTGAGGTTGATGTGGAGGTCTTCATAGAAGTTGCGGATGGTCTCGCTGTTGAATTGAGAACCGTGGTCAGTGATGATTGATTCTGGAACTCCGAAGCGGCAAACCAGGTTCTTCCAGAGAAACTTCTTCACCTTTTCAGCGGTGATGAGCCCCATGGCCTCAGCTTCTACCCATTTCGTGAAGTAATCCATGATTGCGAGCACATATTTCAACTGGCCTGGCGCGGTGGGAAATGGCCCCAAGATGTCCATTCCCCAAAGCGAAAAAGGGCATGCGCCATGAATTCCTTTCATCATCTCCGTGGGCTGATGGATAGCGTTTCCGTGTTTCTGACACGCGTCATATTTTCGGATGAACCCTTGGATGTCTTGCTTCATCGTGGGCCAGTAATACCCAGCCCTCATAATTTTTGCAGTCAATGCTCTCCAGCCTTGGTGATATGCGCATACCCCAAAGTGAAGCTCCTGTATAATTGTCATTCCATCTTCAATGGGGACGTACATTAAATCAGGCCGTGTGAAACCCCTCTTGAAAAGCTTTCCGTCACGGACGTTGAACCTGGTGGCTCTTGTAACTGTTTGTCTGGCCTCGGACTTTTCCGCGGGGAGGATCCCTTTTTCTAAATATTCTACAATGGGGGTCCTCCAATCGTCTTTTCCGTCGGTCTCAATAAAGAAAACTTTCTTGACAAGCCCACGACTCTTTTTTTTCTTAAACACGAATTCTGACCCGATTTCAGACGGTATTGCCGCGCCTATCCATGCCAAAGCGTCCGCTTGCTGATTCTCTTCCCTTGGGACAGCAGTTATCGTGAAGTTCACGAAGGCCTTTCGTAAGGCTTGGACTTTCCTCAAGTAATCTAGCATCAACCCCGTCCTGGCATCGTATCTTCCTTCGACCTGCATCATTAAAACTTCTGAATCTGTGTAAGCAGCTATTTCTCTTGCTCCACGCGCCAGGGCTATCTCAAGTCCTGCTATTAGGGCCTTGTACTCAGCTTCATTGTTGGTTGCCTGAAAGGCGAGTTTATATGCGTTGTTCGCCAGTTGCCCTTCTGGGGAGATCAAAGCGATTTCGACCCCATAACCAGCCTGGTTGACTGCTCCGTCCACTTTAAGGACCCAACTGCTTTCCTCGGATGACGAGTGCCCCTCAAAGCTTGTCTCACAGATGAAGTCGGCTAAAGTCTGTGCTAATGCCTCGCGGTTTATACTCGATTTCAAATTCTGACAGTTCTACTGCCCACTTTGTCATCCATCCTGAAAGGCACGGGGAGTGCAGGATCTGCCTCAGGGGCAAGCTAGTTAAGACCTGTACTGGGTGGTCTTGAAAGTAGGGTCGCAATCTTCTCGCCGCGAACACTAGGCACAAGATCATCTTCTTAATCGGCTCATATCTTGTCTCAGCATCCTGTAATACTCTACTAATGTAGTAAACAGGATATTTTTCTTCGCGGGTGAGAACTGCGCTAATGGTTGTGCTCCTTACTGCCAGGTAGAGGTGTAGAGTCTCAAGTTTTTTCTGGCATGTGAAGAGTCGGCAGCTTCATCAAATATTCCTTAATCCCCTCGAAGGCCTGCTGCAATTCCGGTGTCCACTGGATGGGTCCTTTCTTCTTCAGTAACGCGAAGAAAGGTCTATCCGTGAGACAGGAGCAGAATCGGCTGAGATAGTTGACAGCCCCGTTGAGAGTCTAGACTTCTTTGATCGTTCTGGGTGGTTAGATACTTTGTATTGCTACAATCTTTTCTGGGTCCACATCTATCCCAAGCTGGCTAACCAAGAATCCTAGGAACTTCCCGGAGTCCACTCCAAAGACGTATTTTTCCGAGTTCAAGTTCAGTCCTCCGCGTCGTAGAGAGTCAAAGGTCTCTTGAAAATCTGCCACGTGATCTTCCGCCCTCAAGCTTTTTACCACAATATCATCCACGTAGATCGACACATTCCTTCCAATCTGGGCGTGGAAAATCCGATCAATGGTTCTTTGGAAAGCGGCCCCTGCATTTCTTAGTCCGAACGACATGACTTGATAACAGAATATCCCTTGATTAGTAATGAACGTGGTGCCTTTTTTTATCAAGCGGGTCCATGCGGATCTGGTTGTATCCTGAGTATGCGTCCAGAAAACTGAGGATGACGTTCCCCGCGGTTCCATCGACTAATTCGTCGATCAACGGGAGCGGATAACTGTCCTTAGGGCAAGGCTTGTTGAGTTCGGAGAAATCAACACACATGCGCCACTTTCCATTGGATTTTCTAACTAGAACCACGTTTGACAACCAATCGGAATCTTCTACTTCTTCGATGAAGCCAACGTCAAGCAATTTCTCTGTTTCTTCTTTGGTGGCAAGCGCCTTCTCGGGTGCCATTTTCCTTTTCTTCTGTGCGACAGGCTTGGCATCGTGTCTTATCCGGAGTGTGTGCAAGGCGATCGTCGGGGGGACTCCAAGTAAGTCCTTTGGTGCCCATGCAAAGACGTCTCTTGATCTGGTGATAATGTCTAGGACGCGTTTCTTCTCTTCTGGTCCTAAGGCATGTCCTAAATACACTTTTTCTTCAGGATTGGGAAAGGGCTGATGGGTCATTCTTTCATCCGCGGTGGGAACCTTTCTGGTCGCTGGCCTCACCTCCAGTTTTGCCTCAGTGACGGCACTTCCTGGATCAGTTTCCGCTACAAGTTCTTTTCACGGGTTCCTTCCTTCGCTTTTCATCGAGCTTGCGGCACATCCCTCAATCTGCATCACTTCTTTCTTTTTTCTCAAAGAGGTTAAATAGCATCTCCTGCTCTCAGGTTGTTGGGCGCGGACCTCACCAAACTCCCCTCAAGCGATAGGGAATTTGGCAAGGAAATGGTAAATGGAGACTGTTCGGCAGGCGGGGATGCGAGTAAGTAGGAGATTCAAATATTTAAAATAAAAACAAAGCACAACTAGACTATCTCCCTATCCCAAACAAATAATACAAGAATCCCCTCCCTTGTAGCAGTAGGGAAATTCAGGATCGAATCCACGAGGAGGTATGACAACCCTTCTTTTGTTGTACTCACGATCAAGGCTTTCGACCTCAGCAGACACTCGATATCGAGTATACAGGTCGATATCGACCTCAGTTCTGGTCGATTTCCTAGCGCAGTTCCTGCAGAAGACAAAATAGCAAGTCGACGTCAAGCAGATACCTCGATATCAATGTTAGACCTCGATATCGACCCTTATGGTCGATTTCGATGCTTGTCACAGAAACTGTTTTTGTAACCAATTTGTCGGAAAAGAGTCCGAAGAAAATAGAATGGAGAAGGAAGATGAACAGAAACAAAACTAAGACTTTTATGAAGAATTCAATTAATTAAAAAGCTTCCAAAGTCGGGGTTTCATGCCACAACGATAACAATGCAAGTTTTATGCTAAAGATACGAACTTTAATGTCTTTCCGTCAAATAACTTTCATTATCAACACTTAGGTGATTAGAGGCTCTCGCATAATTCCTAAGAGTTACTATCCAATTCATGAGCAATTCAAGTTCACAATATGAGTGGCTTTCGCTTCAATAATGCAAATAATGAATCTCCCTAACTTTCGTAAAGGATCATGCATGGGGTAGAAGACGGAATCGCATAAAAGTCATACCTTTGATGCACTTACCTCACATTGCTATCGTCGGGCTCACCCCGACCCTAGAAGTGGGTTGACTACTCACTCCTCATCATGCACATCATCATCATTGTTATTGAAAGAAAGCTACTTTGAATTAAAAACTCCGAAAGAAAGTACAATCGAACAAGCCACTCCACTCTCGCTTTACAACTCCACTCGGTCTCCTCTCTCTCTCTCCACTCTTTATTACAACTGAATTGTGTGTAAAATTAGATGTTCTTGGATGTTATTGGATACCTAAACTCAGCCCTATTGGCCTCTATTTATAGATGTTGATAAGGACTCAAAACCTTATCTTTATTCTCTAAGATAAACTAAAACAAAGTAAAAGCTAAAACTTCATGGTGAAATCAGCCTCCTCATGATAGATCTGGTGTTGATGATAGGAAATCTCGACCTTTGGATAGATATTGCAAGCTTTGGATATAATTCTATCAAAATCGGAGTCGAATTCCTCTGCTGGCATGGTCGATATCGACCCTTAGACATCGATATCGACCCTTCCAAAACTTATCTCGAGCTTGTCCTTCTCCTACTCGAACTGGCACTCGACTTCTATCAATTTGGTCGATCTGGCAGCATCGATATCGACCCCCAGACGTCGATATCGACCTCTTTTGTGTCAATATGCTCTGTTTCCTTTTCTGCTCGATTCCTATGTCTCTGATGTACTCGATGTCGAGGTCTTTAGTCTATTTCGACCTCTTCAGAAGACTTCGAGTTCTTTTTCCGCTCTTCCGAATTCATCCATTTTCATCCTGTTTTTTGCAAAATCACATGGAAACTCGTGCAAACCCATATATTTGACAATTAAACATAAACTACACTATTCCCTTGTTTTCTCGTTAATATGCATGCAAAAGAGAATAAAATGGATTCATGTGTGCATAGAAAATATGGCAATTTGCGCGCACATCAGAGACCACTATCTGAAACTTGTAAAGGGATACCCTCCCTAGCAAGGCATTGTATACTATTGGAACTCGGACAACGGTAAAGACTATGCTCTCCATTCTTTGTTTTGGCGCGGTTCCCAGCACCATTATCAGTTCAATGGTCCCGGCAACAGGTATCTCATCTCCTAAAAAGGCAGCCAATGTCCCTGAATACGGCTTGAGTGGAGTTGCCGATACTCCGAGCTGTGAAAAGGCTTCCCAAGAGAGAATGTCAACTAATGACCCGGTATCAATAAAGACTCTTTTGACAGTCTTGGTTGCTATCTGAGCGTGTATGACCAATGGGTCGGAGTGGGGCATCCTTATGTCTTCCGCGTCGCCTGCCGAAAACACCATCTCCGCGTGAGGAGTGAGCGTGATCCTTCTGCTTATTGCGGAAGGTGGTTGGTTTCCTTCTCGCTCGTAACTTCTCCTCTCTTGGTTGCTGGCTCCTGAAAGAGAGGGTCCTCCAGCTAAGGTGTTGATGTATCCTTCTGGTTCTGGGATACGTTTGACCGCGGACCTTATTCGTCCATCGTGTCCCTTCGGGGCTTGGTTCACCGATCCTTGTGGGGGAAGGGGCCCATTCTGGCGTCCTTGACGCCATCTCCGACCCCGACCTCTTCCTCAATTTGGCTGAGGAGCTTCTTCTTGCCCTCTGTATCGGTCATGGTCTCTGCTCTGCTGCCTGGGGTGATCTTCCTCCTGCGGGCGACGCTCGGCTGGATGCCTGTCGTCCCTTCTGCTTTGGTGTCAGTCTTGATGATAATGATCCTGACCATGGTAATCACTTTTTCGTGGTTGGTGTGGCCGACCGTGATCATTCCCCTCTCTTCGGTCATCCCTTTGATGGCGAGGCTCCTCCCTTCGATCTGGGTTGAGATGGACTTCGTTATCTTGTCGATGGTGTCCTGCCGATGGTTGTTTGGGTGGCTTAGCTGCTCCCTTATCTTTTCTAAATTTCCCCGCAAGTTTGCTGAAGAAGCCTTGATGTCCGCCGTTGGCTCTGGAGCTCGACGCGGCTGCTTCCTCTGCGTCTATTTGTCGTGACACCAAATCTCTCAATTGATCATAGTCCCTAGGCTTTTTTCTGAATAAGTAAGTCTTGAAATCTCTTTCCGCCAGGTTCCCCATAAGGATGATGGTCGTGGATTCGTGGTTGAAGTTGGGGATCTGCACAACCACACTGGTGAAGTGGGCGAAGAAATGCCCCAGAGTCTCATCCCCTCCCTGTTTGATTGAGTTCAAGTCCAGCATAGTCTTTTTTCTTGAGCTCGCGCTCCCAAAATGGGATTGGAATATTCGGTTCAGCTCAGAGAAGCTGGTGACCGAGTTCTTCGGTAGATTAGTGAACCAGGTCAAAGCTATCTTTGTTAGTGTTGATGGAAAAGTTCTACACAGCATGGCGTCGTTGTATTCGTTGATGCCCATCGCGGTCATGAAGTGGCACAAATGGTCTTCGGGATCCATGGTTCCATCGTATTTCATAAGGTTCACGTCCCTCCACCGTTTGGGCACTGGTGCCCGGCAGATAACTTGGGTGAACACTGATGGCAAGGCTTCTGGAGGGTCAATCTTCATCTGTGCTGAGCCGGACTTGGTGGAGGTGGACACATCAGTTGAGTGCTCCCCTCGGCGATGTTTATTGGGCTGCATGTCAACCCCCTATGACCCTTGGTGTAAAGGATCAAATCCTAGGCCTGGGGCCCCGTGCATAGGGTTCCCCTAGTGTTTGAGGTTGAAAATATCCGCCGCGTTCGGTTGACCATGCGTGTCGAACTGCTGGTTGTGAGAGTAGGCCCCATGTTGGCCTTGATACGGGTTTCCGTACTCGTAGAAGTGCCGCGGCTCGGGTGCTGGCTGATAGTAGTGCTGTGGTTCCGGTGCTGGCTGATAATAATGTTGTGGTTCTGGTGCTGGCTGATAATAATGTTGTGGTTCCGGTGCCTGCTGATAATAGTGGAGCGGCTCATGCGGGACTTCATAGGGAACGTACGCTGGTGGGACATACTCTTTGTACACTGGTGCATACGCTTGGTGGTAGGGCGGCACATAAGGTGATGCCCACATGTCTTGTTGAGTTTCCGTTTGGAGGACGGATGGATTGTACATGCTGGTGGCTTCCTTTTCCGGAGCTGCACTTTGGCTCATTTCATCCGAGTTCTCGCTGTTGTACATTGTTCCTGTCCGCGGAGAGTCACTCAACCTTTGTTAGTAAATTGATTTGGTATGAATCTTGGTTTTTAAATTTTGGATGGATCACCTCACGTCCCTCTCGTTTGTGGGAGAGACCACCCGATGTCCGCGTGTTTCGGCAAACCAGAAGGTTGCCGAATGGGACCGTGGGTTTGAGGTGTCCATGACTCAATATATATATATATTTTTTACTTGACTAAATGATAATGAAAACTTAAGAATGAACCCTTAGTGTGAGTGGGTTCCCACAGACAGCGCCAGTGATGAAATCCTCCCAAAAAAGTACTTAGTGGACCCACTTACGGTGGGCCCCTGGGGGGCGGACTTGGATCGCGCGACAGGGATACACGGGCTTACCTAACAGATGGAGCATATTTCTCATGGTATTACCTGGGCCGTGCTTTCACCGCGTGCCTAAAAAATTATACTTACCCCGCTTCTTTCCTGGGAGATCATCGATCACTCAGGAGGTTTCAGGGATCATACCTGTCCGCGGAGAATCACTAGCAGTGATGTCGACGCGTAAGACGAGTCATGTTATTCCCTTCCGTACCCGGAATTACCTTTGTCTCCACTAAATGATCGCTTGCTTGATGGCTGGCTTAGTGATAACTTAGGCCTTTCCTGGTATCCCTCCTTCTCTTCTCCTCTTTTTGCTATTCTCCTTTGTTCTTCGGTATTCCTATCCGCTTATATTTTTTGCCAAAAAGCCCCCTGCCTCTTCTGTTCATTTCCCCTTTTATAGGGATTGGCCAGAGACCTCCCATCGTGACATTTGTCACATTCGGGTTGACACGTGTGACCCCTATGGGTGGGGGGCATGATGGACACGTGTGAACAATTCATGTCCGCATCCTCCTGAACTCGGTGGGTCTCTCCGGTGCTGTTTTGATATGTCCGCGTTCACTCTAGAACTTGGGGGGTCTCTCCGGTGCTGTTTTGATATGTCCGCGTCCACTCTTTGCCTATCATTTCCGCACGGTTTCATTAGTTAGTATCATGTAGGACCCCTAGTTGTGGAGTATGCGAGTTTATACCTTGGCTACATTATTGCTGATTCTCTTTTGATCTAGGTCCCTGATAGTGTGGTTATCCCCTTTCTCTATTCTCTTAAAAGTGTTTTACTCGCTCTGATGAGACTGATGTTGAATTCGATGATCGACTTGCTTTTCGTGATGGTTAATCCTAGCATGCCTACATGATCAGCGCTTGGTAGTGTTTCCTTATTACTCTACGATATTCTCTCGTGCTTGCATGAACGTATGACTCGAAACCTCGCATGATCACACACCACGCTATATCATGATTTCGCATACGCATGACACATGAATATTAGAAAGAATCTAGTTGAATTACTTTGATTGTATTCATGTTCGATTTGGGCCATTAGTATCCTGTAGAGCTTATGACTTCCAATATGATCCGCTAAATGATGACCTGTCATTCTCGTTCTATCACGTGAACATGCTTGTCCTACAAAATGATAGTTTTTGTACTGTCTTATATGCCCTACAATGGTTTATTCCTAGCATGATTATAATCTATCATTCGTGATGTCTCCTTGTTACTCTGTGTTGATGCCTTATCATGTATCGCTAGCATCACGTAGGACCTATGCCTACTCAATGTGTCTTGTCATTTGATTACATGCCATTCTCAACTTAGTATATATGATCATTGATGCTAGATGTGATAGTTACTATGCTGCTCTTACCTGTTCTCGCATGACACTTAGTCTAATTACTATGATATATCTCACCATGTTGTATTTGACTTCACTTGTTGATGTGTATACCATGCTCGTGCATTATTCACAAACATGATACCTGTTATTCCCGTTAAATCTCACATGATATTGAGGCCGTATAACTTGCTTGTAATTGCTAAGCATGTTTGCTTTCATGAAATAATAGACTATTAACTTGTCTCACATGCATCAGTGTAGGACTCGATTGTGTCTTTTGGAATGTATGTGTACGTCCTTATTCCTTGAGATAGGTCATGTTAGTGTGGATTAATATGACCGATTTACTTCGTGATGAACTCATGTTTGCTTGTCATAAATTGTAATCTCATAGACTTTTATAAGGGCATCGTTGTTATTCTCAGGCCGGGGTCTTGTCCTTAGTCTTGTTGCCTTCAGCTTGGGCCCGTAATTGTCTCCGAAAGGAACATTAAGTTGTCCGCTCTTGTCACTCCCCTATCTCCACTAACTCGGACTCCTCTGCGATACTTTGGACGAACGACCGCATGGGAAGGAGAAAGGAAGGTTGGATAACGATAGAGCGGTGCAGCGGAAATGTGGGCCTGTAACCCACGGGCCTCAGAATCAATGTTGCCGGCAAAATGAGCACGTTACGAGGATTGCAATTACTGAGTACTATATGACTTGCAAGCGGAAGTGCTTTCCGCTCAAATTGTTAACCCTTTCTGAATTAGTTGGCGACGAGATTTCACTGACATAACGATGAAATTAACCTGTTGATGTGCTGACTTGGTAATGATTGTTGCTTGATTGTCTGTTGTCTATGAGGATATGATTCGATGCCTTACAGATCTCATATACCATGATGTCTTGATGAGTGCTACTCTGAGTTGCTAAGCATGATCTAAATTCCCTGCCTATAAAATGTGAACTGCAAATGCTGTGAGACCTGAATTGTTTAGTAGATAAGGTTATGATGAAACTTGACATCTTGACTTAATTATGTGCATATACGATGTTCTACAATAAGTAATGAGCATGACGGTAAATTGAGACCTTTTGTTATAGTTGCAATGTTTGATGATGTGTTAATAATGCTATTATTATAAATGCTAGCTAATAAGATGCATGCCTTATGTGTGATAATTTCCATAACTGCTTCCTTTTTGAACATGTGGGTGAGATTCTCTTGTAGAGTGGTCGGAGGGTAGTGAAAGGGTTGAGTCGTTAGGATGTTCGATGGTGGTATGAGGTAGAGTTGCAGTAGGAATGTTCACTCAGGTAGGACCGAGTGCGTTCTAGGACATACAAGCGGTAGTACGTAGTGGGTTCCGTGAGCTTTCTATGGGGACCCTAGGATAGGAAGGCTAGGCGGCGATCGAGGAATCTTACTAGAGAAGGTGTGGTCAGCAGGGCATGATGCTTGTGATACCTTCGGAAGTGTGGGGAGAGTAAGAAATGGCTTTAAGAGTATTTAGGGTATAGTGTCAGAGGGCACTCGGGTGTGAGTTAGAGATGGGTGTTGGGTCTTAGAGGAGGATGTTCATGGAAGAATTTGGGGAGATTACCCGCGAACTAGGATATATCGTAAGTGGGATGGAGCTATACTAAGGAATATGGTCTGATTTGGTGTTTGTGGGTCGAGTTGAGGCTGGGCTGGGCTTGGAAATTGATGGGAGTGCGTAGGGATCGTGTTTAGTGGGAATGGTGAGTATGTGTGGATTTTCATGACTATGTGACTTGTTAATACGTACTAGCATGATGTTAGAGAACGACCATGATGAACCTGATATGAAATGACATTACATGATTGATGTGCAATATTGGGGTCCAATTGGTAGTGACAAGTGTTATCATGATATATTGATGCATTGCTATCCTGTTATGTGATTTAGAAGGATGATAGGATGTGTTGTAATATGATATATGAATTATGAGCTAATGATATTTTGCTATGTGAAAGCATGATGTTATATTATGTGGTGGCAAACATGATTATGAATATGTAAATGATGAATATGACTTGTATATATGTATGGGATAATGGTTCCTGATTACTAAATGATTGTTACATGATATTGTGATGAGTTAAGGTGATGTCTATTGAGCATGTGGACCTTTTGGCGATTGATATACTACTTGATCTTCCCTTTTGCTGAATCTTAGTAGCATGACCTTGTTGTGTTGATGTGTTGGCGATGCTGGATAAAATTGGATAAGATGACTATGTGAATTTATGCGTTAAATGAAATCCCTTGTTGTGACTAACCCTGCTATGCTTTCGGTGCGGATATGCGATAGTGAGATTTGACTTGTAGGAACGTACTAACCTCCATGACACCTAACCTATTTATCTCTCGACATGTGTGCTTGCGTGATAAGTTATGAGAATTTGACGATGCAGTTGCAATGCCTTCATAATACGATGTTGAGACCTTGTTATTGCTTTTGGCGTGCCTTGAGATGTTAGTATGACTTACGTTATGATTTAGACATGTTATGCAGTTGAGATGATTGACTTGTTGAGACTATCACGTCGTTGTTTTAAGATTTGTCACGTGTGATGCGGTTGATGAAATGCTGGCTACATATATGAGTTGATGCATTTATTGGCTTATGATTCCTATTGAGTTGAGAATGATGGTTGATTGATTCTGGAAACTAAGAAGAGAATATGGGATTAGCCCTTAGAGGTGGATGATTCCAACTCTCGTAATCTGAAATTGCTTGACTGACGTCGGATTTGAAGTTTGGACGGTGGTTTAAAAAGAACTAATTTGGATTTTTGAGAAACTAACTCGACCCGAGCTTTCATTATAACGCCTCACGAAGTGGATACAAGTAATTTATGGGGGCACCTGTAGATCGTTTGCTAAGACCTAGTGGGACGCTGTGATGTTTTTGAGTTATGATATGGCCGAGAAGTCGGAGTAAGGATGTGGTAGGGGCCCATATCACATTCTTTCTACGACCTATTGCGGGTATTATGATCACGGCAACGGTACTGTGAAGATCTCATAGGGGCGCTTATGAGGTACTTACGAGATCGATGGTATGATCCTTGGACTCACCCATTTCAAACTTCATCCCCTGTTTTAAATGTATTTAGTCTCGGGGACGAGACTTATTTTTAGAGGTGGATGATGTAAAGGCTCAGCTTTTTAAATCTTATTATGTTTCGGAAAAAGGAAATTAAAAATGAATTTAATCGGATTTACAACTCGTTTAGCGGATTCCGACCCGAATTTAACTTTTGACGATCGATTTCCGTCATTTCACCTCGAGATTTAAAATAATTATTGGATGTCGATATCCTTTTCGAGTCTTAACATCTAATTGATCGAGTAGCAAGATTCAGGAACTAACCTCGGGTTTTGGATTTTGAATATTCGGGATTTAAATTCCAGATAATCTTTTAGCCAAGCCAACACTCCACCATCACATCACTCTTTTCACCTTTAATCCCATCGACTTTTATCATCCTTGCATCACCCCAATTTCCTCAAGGTTCCTTCCTCTACACACTAAGCCCCCCACTTTTCAATCTTCACACCACACCACCGTAACCTTTGCTCCCTCTTCCTTCATCACCTCCTTTCCTTGTTCCACCTTGTTCTGATGGGCAACAGCGGCTAGCCCCACCTCCGACGTCCCACCGCGACTCCTTGACACCTCCTCGGAGCTACCAGTAGCAGCCACAACATCCCTCAGAGCCACCAGCAGTAGCGGAGCCACCACCGGAGCCGCCACGAAGCCATCGCAGCCCCATTTCTTCCAATCTTCGATCGATCGGGAACCAAACTTTCGGCGAGTCGTTCTCCTTCGTTTTCAACCCAAATCACTCCCTGACTTCACCATCGCGCTCATCCATGTCCCACGGAGGTCCAAAGAGCCATCGCGAGCCCCCAACGACGCTCAGTCCTCCGATCGAGAGCTCCGAAGTCGCGAACTTCCACGGTGAGCTTCCACCTTTCCTCCCTTTGTTTTGATTCGATTTCTGACTTGGGTCGGGTTGTGGGCGAGTGTGAGGGTGTGTGAGCTGAGTGTGGGGAGTCGGGCGGGTTCGTGAGCTCCGGTAAGAGCTCCGGCAAGCACCGATGGCGGAGAGAGTGAGCAGCTGAGCGCGAGCAGCGACTGCACAGGCGCACGAGAGCGGATGGGAAGAGACGGACAGCTAGGAGTAGCAGCAGTTGGCAAATCCGCGGGAGCAGGTGGGCGCAAGCCAGCGGGCGCGGGGATGGTCGTGGGCGAGCAGCAAGCCGGCGAGCGCAGATCGAGCGAGCCGCGAGCGCTGGAGGACGAGCGAGCTGGGCGGGTGCGGGCTTCGTTTGAAATCCAGGAAGAAGAATCTGATGTGGAATCGTGGGCCCCTTTTTCCAACTTATATATATGAATTTGATTTAACCGGTTGGGGTTTATATTGCGGGTTTGGTTCGGTTCGGTTTGGTTCGGTTCGGGTTTATCTGTTTATTTGTTTAATTATTTAAGGGTATATAAAATATTAAAAAAATATTATTTGAGGTCTTAAGATATAAAATATTATTTTGGGAGATTTATAAAGGTTCGGTTTATTAAATAAAAATGGGTTGGAATAATTTTATAAAGGATTAGAGATGTTTTGTAAAAGTGTTTAATAAATGGTGTTTTAAAATATAACGTAAAATCTTTTGGGATTTAAATAAATTATGAGATTTGTCAAATTAGAAGTGGCGGCTTGGAAAATAAATTTCAACATCGGAAATGATTTAGTAAATAATTGAAAAAGGAGTTTTGCTAACGATTTCAAGGGTCGGGATTCTAATTCGGATTTGAAACAGATTTGAATCTAACTTGAGAATCTGACTTGTTCGGTGACTAATTAGCATGATGAGTTGATATGTGTGATTAATAGCATGACTTGCGGTGATTTAATATAAGAGATTAAATGTTAGATATTATGATGTTGATGATATATATATCTGTATGATAAGTGTGAGTATGAAATGGTAAATATGTGAACATGAATTAATGAGGATGATGTTATGACCAAATTGAGTAAGATGTTGGTTTATGAGATTTGATGAGACGAGAAGAGAATTGGAGATGAAATGATAATGATAATAATGAGACGGTCGAGTTATTATATTTATGCGTGTCTTATATGTTTCATGTGTGACTTGTGTGCTTGTGTAAATTAGACTTAGACTTATTATGTTACTTATGGGATTATTAGGTGATCTCTAATCTGTTGGATTGCTTGCCTTCGCTGATCATTGTTTGGATTTTGCGCTTCTCTAGGTAAGTTTCCTACGGGAGTTTACTCAGTAACCAGGACGTCCTGCCTGATGTGTTATATAGTATGTAGGTGTTGCATATGCATATCGCATGCCATGTAGTACCATGCTAGGATTGCACAAGTAAATGAGCATTCTTATTCTATATGCGTTTGAATAAAGAACGGCCGTTATCTATGAGTCCTAGAGTCCTTGCTAGGGTCATAGGACAGCCTAGCTTCATCGGGTATTGTCCTCCTCGAGTCAGTTATATATCACGAGACACGATATAATGATGAGATATGATATGCTATAGTATCAAACTGGCTAGTCTCTGCACTAACGGGAAGGGGTGCAGAGGTAGGAGAGGGATATACCACTTGGTATTCTTTGCTAAGGCCTTACTTAATATTCTGCACATATGAATAGGAGCATGCTAGTGTGTTTAATATTTCAGTACTGCATTAGAACATCCTTTATTCTACGTATAGGCGTATTATATGTCCTCAACGCGGTCTTTAGGGCCCGCAAGCGTCTCTTGGCCTGACTTCGTGGTTAGTTTCAGGTATCCGATCCTTGCTTGTTTCGTGCTTCCATGACGAGGGTTTCTTTTGGGACGTTCAGCTGACCGAGAGACTGACTACCACCAGACTTGCAGGTTTTAAGATTTCATACTCTCGATTATGTTTTAAACTCCTATTGGCTTTGCATCACGAATGGATTTTCCGCATGATAGACTTAGGAAAGGTATAGGGGTTTACCTGGGGTCTCCCACTTTAAACTACTAATCTTTGATTTCAAACCTTCAACCTATACTCGGAGCGTAAGATCCTAACGAGGGGTTTTATCCCTCGAAACGTAGCTCGGGAATCATAATCCCGGGCCGTTACACAACTCTCAATTCCAGTCTTCTTATGATACATCTTCTTCAGCGGATGATAGGTCTAATTTTGGACCGAAGATGAGCACCGGCTAATTGGGGACAGAATCGCAGGATCTAGAGGTGCAATATATCCACTGATCTGCCTGGGTTGGGGTTGCCTAAACCCTCGAATTCAGTTTCTGTTGAGAAACCTCCGTGCGTCCAACTGGAAGGTGAATTCCTTTTTTTTCGGTTTTCTTTGATCTCTTGACTCTGCGATTAGAGGTTCAAAAGTTCTGTAATTCTGATTGTCTTGGAGTAGATTTCGTCGTGAATGGTACTCTGCGATTAAAGGCTAATTAAGATAAGAGTTCGTAAGAGAACCTACTGGTACTTTGAGATGAGCGATCTATGATTTTATTTTCTGCTAGAAAACATATATATGCTGTTGATGAACTCAGGTTTGGATACTTCATTAGCGATCTGTCATTTCATTTTTTTTCTTTTTTTGTAGCGCATTTCGTATGAATTTTTTTTTCTTTTTTTTGTAGCGCATTTCGTATGACATTTTGAACAAGGCAATAATTTTTTTGGAGATTTGAAGACGTTTTTGATGAAGAACTTTTCAAGGGAAAGCCAAAGAATGCGTTGGTCAACCAAGATATAGTAGTCATCGAACACATTGTAGCACACTATACCAGCCGTGCAAAGAATTTTTCAAGTTCTATATTTATATTGTCTTGCTTTCTTGCTTCAGATCTGAATTGAAATTGGATAATAATAATGGGAAGCTGTGATGGTTGGCAAATTTCCTTGGCTTTGCAAATGGGTAAGAGATTAATTTGTAGTGTAATTGAGATCTTTTTTTTTTTTGCATAATCAGTTGGGAAGCAAAGTAAATGTGATGTTGTAGCTAAGCTGTCTTGGAGGCTTTTGTGACCTGAGTTACCGGGGCCCTTACATTTGTGGCTCTTCATGATAAAGCTAAAGCATATCTGCAAAGGAGTGAAATCGGAGTTCTTGAAATCGCAATCTGAAAGGAAACTACAATTCAAGTAAAACACGATCGGCTCATAAACCTTGATCAAACTAGAAACGACAAAGGCTGGCCACACTGAAGATGAATTGGTGAAGATTTATACAGAATGCTTTTTTTCGCGTCCATGGCTAGAAGTCTTTACTTTTCATCTTCCCATCTACTTGAAGACCTTCCAAGATCTTTTGTTCTTTTATTGGAACTTGCAAGGTCTTTCAGTCTTTGTTTTGGAATGATTATAGTAATAAAAAAATATGGAAGGAATGATTTCAATCGAAATAAAATGATTAAGTGCTCTGCATATATTAGATGCATTTTCCTACAAGAGTGTAATCGACAAAGTGTAGGTGTTGATCTCCTTCGACAAACAGCAGGTGGTAGGTACTTCTTGATGATGTAAAACTGATGATGAGCAGTGACAATGAGAAAATGAAAGTCGTAAGCATCAACTAGCTCCCTACCTACGCGTTGTTGAATCATAGAGATCGCGTAATCCAACAAAATCGAGTCACATGACAGGGTGATGGGTCCGTCGCCAGCCAGTTCGAACTCCTCCTCTTCCATTTTAAGGAGTTCTCTGAAAATCTCAAATTGAAGATAGGCCAAGGGGAGTGCGAATCGTCTTTCATCACTTGTGTAGACGACGACGTGACCCTACTCTACTACTTGTGCTCCCAGTCCCTTGATGTTGTGGCTTCTTGAAAAGGAAATCCTTTTCCCACTCGCTTATGCCAGTCTTTTCCACTTCCTACCCATCTTGATTAGCTTTTTCGTGCTGATCATTTTGTATGAATTTGTGAAAATGGAAGGAAAAGTACAAAGAAGCAAGCTGTACCAATTCTTCAAGGTGTATAATACAACTACAATAATGAAGCCACAACACCAATCCTATATTGAATTTGATACTAACTAATAAGACTATAAGATCCTAATACGACAGCACATATTAGCTTTATCTCTATATTACATGCGACAATCTCCCTTAACTTCAGGAGAATGGAAGCTATGCTCGATTAACATCGATCCAACAACCAGCGAGAGTGAGAGCGATGCAACACAGTGCAACTATGACAAAACCGCGCGCATTCCTAGTTTATCTAAAAACATGGGTGACATAATCAACTAAACACACAATATTCTTTTTTTTTCCTTTTCTTTTATTTTTTTCTAGATTTTTCTTCTTCTTATTTTTTCTTTTTTCTTTTTGTCTTGTGTTAATTTTATCCTCCACAAGAATGAAAGATTACGAACCAATCATCTTCTTGAATTGTTTCAAGGAGCGAATTTTACCATCCCATTGTCCCAAAGAAAATAGCAAATAATCATTCAATATACCATATAATCAATACAAAATCCTCAATATAAGCACATCATCACTTTTCATCACCTTGCCCACAACGACCCATCCAACAATTCGGGCAACCTTATACTTAGACATCGCTTGGAAAACCAACACCAACCGATGTTCCTAATTCACGGATGGGTAAAAAGCCCATAATAGGCACAAGTAAACTTTATGGAGCTTTAAATTGTAGGCTTCATAAGGCTTAGAATTAGGTTTCAAGAGGAAAATGAAGGGTAGGTAAAAACAAAGGATTAAAAAGAGCTACAAGAAATAAATGCCTCAAGCATTTCTATGTATTCATACACTACGTTTTAATCAGCCTCAAATAAGATTCTTAAGAAAGTTTTAGTTTCAAAAAACAAGTGAGTGACACACATCAAAGAAAAGTGGGGTTTTTTTAAATATAATTTGTCTATACAAGGCTAAAAAGTCTCATTTAGAGTAATTTGTGTTTTAAAACTTCTTTCAAGAAATTCAATTAACATTTCACATGCTAAGCAACATGTTAATTGAAAAAACTTGACAACTAAAAATATTTTAGCATAGTTTAATCATCATATCATAGACTTATATACGAGTTCACATCCGAATGTTTTTCTAAAGGTATTATCAAGCACCTAGACATGACTCAAAAGTCAAAACTATGGGTGAAAATGGGGTGGGTTATGGATGGATGAAGCCATTCCATCACCCACCCCGTTGGGTAAATAACTCCACCATCACTCGCATATGTGTTCACCCTCATCTGACCCGTGCGGATGATGCATGTGGAGTGGGTAACCAATGTGTGAAATAAAATAGCGGTGAAAATTAAAAAGTAGAATATGGAGACTCAATACTAGGATGGTGGTGGAACAAAATGACGGTGGAACAAATTTGAATGTGTAACGGCCCGAGTTTATTAACTCGGGTTACGTTTCAAAGGTCATATAGCATCGTTCGGATCTTGCGCACCAAGTAAGGGTTGGAAGTTTGAAATTAGAAAGTTTAGTGTTGAAAGGGGGATTTCATACCCAAAGTTCTCGTGAGGTCTGTTGGAGACTCGGTGTTAACACACATGTACCTGTCCTAAGTACTAAGTTGGGAAAAAAACTCCGCTTAAACCAAAAATCGCGTACATATAAGGTGCCACGACGGAGCTGGGTCAAAACATGTTTAATTGTGTGGTTAATCTAATACACTTTTATATGGTCGAGTGACGAGTCATTTCCAATTATTCGCCATGAACATCCCACGCCAAACAACACACAACACTTGATAGGGTCATGCATATATATACCTAAAAAAAATAAAGCGGGCATAGGATCATATCGAAGCCCGTATAGCTGATCTCCACATATAAATACACATGCACGTTATACCTAATAACATGCTTCTAATGCAGGACATGAATATTAACACACAAGACATGCTCGCAGTTTATATATGTGCAGAATAATAAATAGGGCAGTAGCACAGAATGCCAAGTGGCATATCCCTCTCCTACCTCCACCCCCCTTCCTGATAGGGCAAAGACTGGCTAGCTCATGAATGCATTCCATTCTATTATAATCGAATCAGGCCCGCGAGCCCAACTCATAACCATATAGATGAATAAAGCTCGTAGGCTACTCTTGTAATCATGCTCATAATACTCATGCTCGCAATATATGTAAAGGTGATGCAACATGACTCGAATGACTCAGGACAAGACTCGATGAGACTGGGCCGTCCTATGACCCTAACAAAGACTCTAATTACTTCACAGATAACGGTCGTTTTGTTTACAAACCCATAAAGAATAAGTATGCTCATACGTTAATGCAACCTAGCATTATACTACATCTCATGTTATTATGAAATGCAGCACCTAGTATATCATGCACATATAAGCAGGCAGAGGTCTGATAAATCCGAGTAAGCCCCGAGGGAACTTACCTGGAAAAGAGCCAACACCAAAGCAATCATAACAATGTAAACAAGCAGATCTAATCAAGTCATAGATCACCTAGCGAGTAATACATAATATGCATAAGTCTAATTTCTAAAGGATACAATGGCCATGACTCACATAGACAGACATGACTCAATCTCATAACATCATTATCCGCATCATTATCATAACTCATTTCCATCATCCTCATATAATCTCATCATAAATCATCATATCATATTCATATATCATTCCTCATCCCGTCATATCATTCGATCTTATAACATATAACAACACCTCATATATCATAACATTTCATGCTTTCATAATCATCAAATGAAGGTTTCAAATATTAATCATTCTTGCAACATACTCATATCATAACACATTTTACATAATTCTCAAGTTCTCATTCTCAACATATCATGCTCTTAACCAACTCATTTTCACCTCATACTTCATGCTTATCAAGTTAAGATCTCAACATAAATCATGCTTTAAATATAGATTCATATCATAACATATTATAACATGCTCTCATAATACAACATATCATAATCTCATCATATAACACATCATAACAATATCGTGCTTCACAATATTTCACACATAAGATTCATCAAGTCATTCAATAAGTAGATAAAGCAAGCCAATTTTTCAAGATTTCCCAAAACTCTTAATCTCAAGTTAGGTCAACTCATTAAGCAAACAATTTTCTCAAATCATATTTGGTCCAAGAAATCCATTTATAAAACATAACTCTTTAACTTGGCTTTTTATCTTATTTTATTAAAATAAATCCGACAAGGTTAGGATATTTTCAAAAATTTGCTTTTTAATTTTATTAAATCAATCCCCATTTATCAAATCAATTTCCATCCTTTGAAAATCTTTTCCGAATTTCTCGTTTTAAAATCTAAGTCCAATAATATTATAATTTTAAATATCAACAATAACATTATATGATATATATTTTTTATTTATTTAATATTTATACAATATATATAAGTCTTAATTTATTTTAAATTTTATCACAATTCAATACAATTAAACATTTAACCCAAAACCGGCCCACAAGTAAAATTAGCCCCAAATCAAATCCAGCCCACCCTTTAAAATCTAATTTTTGTTTTAAACAAAATCGAACCGAACAAAACAAATAAACCGAACCCAACCCAACACAAAGAAAATAGAAAACCTACCCGAGACCTACATTGTTCACTTCCTTCTTCAAGGCTTTGTTCGACATTTTTGGAAGATCTCCAGCGCTCCCTCCTCGACTTCCTTCCTTCGACCACCGGCATGGGCTCGCAATGGCTTCTTCGATTCGCTCTTCCTCTCACGTCCCTCATCATCGCACACACACCCTTCGTTGCCCCCGGCCTTGCTCATCGTCGCTCGCTCTCGTTCTCACCGACTCTCTCCCCGACCCACTCTCTCTCTCACTCTCCAATTAGATCAAATGATAAAGGGATGAAAGCACACAGAAATTCTAGCAAAAGGATTTAAAGAGAGGCTAGGGGTGCTCATCGAGGGAAGTTGACTCGCCGGAGTTCAACGGAGCACGCCGGAGGTCTTCGGGGGAGGTCTTCAGCTGCTGCTGGTGCTTGGAGGCTCCAAGGAGGTGTGGGAGAGCGCTCCTGCTTCTGACTCGAGGTGGAAGAAGGGAGAATGAGAAGGTAGAGTTGTTGCTTGCTCTTGGCAAAACAGGGGTACGAGGTTGGGGCTGCAGCTTCAAGAGATAGGAGGAGAATGGAGGTGAGGTTGGCGGTGACGGAGCTGGTGGTAGAGAGGTGGTGGTTCAGGGGTGGTGGTGACGGAGGCTGGGCAAAAGGAGGGCCTTGGAGCTCAAAGCTCTCGACAAAACCAAAGAGGAAGAGGGGAGGGATAAGGGTGTGTTTGGGGTTTTGGGTTTCTGTGGGTATAGAATGAGTCAAAGATGCCTCAACTTTATAACGGCCCGGATATAAATATCCGAGATATGTTTCGAAGGTTGGATACCTTCGTTCGGATGTTGCAATTTGTTGTTGCAGGAGGATGATATGTCGAGTAATTACAAATAATAAAGATGTAATAAACGTAAACCAACTCCTGGCCTAAGCAAATAATTACAAGACTTCCTCCCGTTGTAGTGGAAGGGTAGTCAAGATCGATCCACGAGGAGGTGTGTCAGCGGGATCCTAGTAGCTTTGGAAATCTCAAGTCTGCGTCGACCAGAAGCCTTGATTTCGACCTTTGGCCTCGAAGTCGTCCTCGGCTGTCGATGTTCTCTGCAACAGAAGACCTGCAGAAACAAAAACCGTAGTCGATATCGACTAGAAGGGGTCGATATCGATGTTAGTCCATGAAATCGACTGGCTCAGAAGACTGCCAGTCGATACAGAAGGGTGGATATCGATGCTGGGGTGTCGATATCGATGTCTGGCAACCTCCGCAGCGATGTTCGTGGTCGACTCAGAAAACTGTCGATGAACTCAGTGGTCGATATCGACGTCTGAGGTCGATATCGATGTCTTCCTGCAGTTAGTTAGTTCTTCGTCGGCAAAGAAAGGCCGAAGAATTGAGAATGGAGAGAGAAGCAATGAACAGAAATAAAACAGAGGGTTTTGGGTGTATAAAATATGTAAAAGAAACAACTCCTAGGATTAGGGTTTACCACAACGTTAACCAATGCATGCGATAAGATAAATAAGACGGACAATTGCGCTATTTCACCCGAGGGACAAGATTTCGCCGTACACCAACTCTTAGGATTACTCTTGCAAATAAACCTAATTGTCTCTACCAATTTTATGTTTATAACTCAAGTTGTTAGCATGAATCCCTTTTCTTTTGAATAGGACTAAACATATAATTGTAGGAGGAGAGATAGACACAACGATATCGACATCAAATACTTACCTCAAGCGTGCATGGATAACGTCGGGCTCACCCCGACCCTAAGAGCTTTGGGGAACTACTCACTTCTCATCATAGGACTCATTGTTAATTGAAAGGAAGAAACTTGCATTAAAATAAACTCCGAAGCTTTACAACTCAACGTCAACTTTCGCAAACGTCAAACCCTAAAACTTCTCTCTAACTCTAACTCTATTGATTGTCTTTTGAACTCTAAAATTGGATTCGTTCTTGGATGATTGAATGCCAGCCCCCTAGGGCTTTATTTATAGGCTACTAATCCTCGCTATCCAAGGATTGTAACTCCTATCTAAACTATGAACTCTATCCGAACAATTAGGATAGGTCTTTTATTTTGATAAAAACTTAAAAAACTCAAAGGTAAAAGATAAATAAAAGTTCAGCTGCCATCTATCTTGAAAGTATGAGATAATCCCGTGCCTCCTTGAAGATATAATTCCAATCCGCATTCGAAATAGAGTCTATCTTCTGTCGAGATAAGGGGTCGATATCGACACCAGGGGGTCGATATCGAGGTCTTTGTTCCTGCTCGACTTGTTCAGCTCTGGTCGATGTCTATGTTGAGGTCGATATGGGGGTCGATATCGACACCAGAGGTCAATATCTAGGTCTAGGGTCGATTTCTACCTCTGCTCAGCTTCACTTGGCTTCTCCGTTTTGACTCCGATTTCATCGAATAACTGCATGGTTAGCTCAAAACTCGTGCAGACACTATTTCTTATACTTTAGCTCATTTTACACAAGTTTATATACTTTTGAAACTTTTCTTTGGAAATCGAATGAAATATGAAGTCAAAAGATGCAATAAACAAAGGTACAAATATGTACATCACAATTCAGGTACAGGTCGAGGTTTGAAACCTCTAAAGATCAATCAGTATTCAAAGCGGGGATTTCGAACCCCAGTCAATCGAAGTCACATAAATTCAATTTAAACGAAAGTAAAGCGGAAGTAAGATTTAGATACAAGAGCCACGACAGAGCCGGGTCAAAACCAAAACATATATTCTAAAGTCGTATAGCCAAATTAGCGGGGTTAGACAGATTCTTTGCAATCGCCCGGGGGATTTTCCCACGCCATAGAGACAGGGAGCAATCATACCTAAAAACAAGTGGTGCCAGCGGGATCAGACCGAGACCCCAAAACACCCTGTCCCGCAAGCAAACATATACATACGCTAATATAAAGATGCTTTGATGCAATGCAGAAATTTAATCACACTAACATGCTCCTAATTTATAATATGCGGAAAAGAACTGTAAAGGCGCCCAAAGAATGCCAAGTGGCATATCCCTCTCCTACCTCTGCACCCCTTTCCGTTAGTGCAGAGACTGGCCAATTCGATGCTATAGCATATCATATCTCATCATCATATCATATATCATGCTCATGCCTGATGGTGCTGGGTCGTCATATAATATATCATGCTCATGCCCGATGGTGCTGGGCTATCTAATCATCATGCTCATATCGACTCGATAGACTCAGGGCACCCGATGGGGCTGGGCTACCCTATGACCCTAGCAAAGACTCTAAGACTATCACAAATAACGGCCGTTTTGTTCTCAATCACACAAAGTAACTGAATGCTCATTCATAAGTGCAACCTAGCATGATACTACATGGCTTGCTTTAATGCTTATGCAACACCTAGTATGTCATATATTCACAAGCAGGTATTCTCTTTCGAATCTGAGTAAGCCCATAAAGGAACTTACCTGAATAAGCCGAATAGCAGAGAAACAAGGCAGAAGCAGAATCCAAGCAATGAATCACCAATAGTAAGCAATGTCCAATATATCACAATCACCTAATTACATACAAATGCATAAGTCTATCTAATTCACATAAGGCGCCCTTAACTATCATACATATCTTCACATATCTCATTTAAGATTATTCCATCTTATCTCATCACAATTCATATATCATTTCATATTCATCTCATCTCATCATCTCATTTCCAAAACAATCTGTCAAAGAACTCAACATAGAAAATCAAACAATTCTTTTAAAATCGCTTATCCAAATCCCAACATTAAACATTTAAGCCTTAAAACCCATTTCCCAAAATCATATTATAGAAATTATTCCGGCATGTTTCTTATTTCAAAAACATTATATAAATAAATTCCAATATTAAATCATTAAAATAATCCTATGTTCACAAATCATATTTATAAATCAAAACCAACAATTTACTTTAAAATTCCTAGCTCACATATTTAAATCCTCATAAAATGCATCATATATAAATAATCCAAATAATACTATTTTAAACAATTAAACAATATATAACGATTAATTTCCAGAATTTATAATTATAACCAAATCCCAAAATGATAATAACATTCAAATAATTTAACTCTTAGTATCCATATAATCTCAAAACAATAACCATAAATATATTTATAACACAATATCAAATAATATCACTTTTAAAACCTTTTTAAATATATTAAAATTTCAGAATATATATATATATATATTTTTTTTTCACAAAATCCGAAATAACAATTAATATAACACACACACATATATATAAATAACATAACACAATTTATCACATAATATAGCATACCACTACTACTCCAAAACAACAATAAAACCAATAAACCCAGCCCATAAAAAATGGTAAGGAACCCAATTCAGCAGCCCAACCTGATGGCCCTAACCCGGATCCGAATCCGGGTCCAAACCCCATACCCATTTCCGATTAAATGAACCGGACCAAATAAAAGAAGAAAAGAGACCGAATCGGCTAAAAATAAAAGAAAGAAAAGAAGACCAACTGGTCCCCTGAACCCGTCCCTAACCTCCGAACAGAGGCTCGGCGTCGCTGAAAACAGAAGAAGAAAAAAAAAGGGAAGAGCTCAGGCTCTAGTGGTCCGTTCGGCCTTAAATTTCACCCACAAGATCGACTCATTAACCCGACCAAGACCCATACAAAGAGAATCATATGCGAGCAAGGGAGGAGGAGAAAGAGGGAGATTACCGAGCGACTCCGAACACAACTTCAGGGCTTCGATGGTGGATTCCGAGCTCAACGAGGATGGAGGAAGCTCCGAGGGGCCTGGGATGGATAGAATAGGTCAAAAAAGACGATCTTTAGGCGGTTTCTAAGTCAGAAAATGGAACGAGAGCAAGACCTACCTAAAAATGGGGAAACAGGGGTGGTGGCTCGCGTTGGCTCCGACGATGGCTCGAGGTGGCTCCTGGGTGATCTCTGGTGACTCCTGGGCATCGGAGATGGTGGAATCGCGCCTGATGCTGCTGCTGGCCACCTTGGCATGGAAGGATGAAGGAGGAGGAAGCTTGAGCCCTCGGCTGCAATGGAAAGGGAGAGGCTAAGTTTTTGGCGTGAGCTGTTTTGTTGTGGTTTACAAAACAGAAAGAGGGAGGGAGAGAGAGGAGGTATGTGTGGGTGCAATGCTTGTTTGGGGTTCAGAATTAAGAAGGGGTGGGGTAGGAGGCAGACGACAAGGAGAGGAGGCAAGGTGTGTGTTGTGAATTGCATATGGGAAGAGGATAAGGAGGGAGGGAGGGGACCATTCCAACAGGAATCCGAGAGAGAGAGAGATAGTAAAAAAAGGAAAATGGAATTAGGAGAAGAGTGGTCCCGCAACACAAATTTGAAATCCCGACGCTTGATCCCGATTCCGCTCACTAGAACGAATTCCCGACACTAGACAATTTAAATCGAATCTCGACTAAAACAAATTTAAATCAAATTCAATTCGATTCCAAGATAAACGGAATTAAATTAAAATTTCGATACTCGGAGCTTGGATGCGGAATGAAAATCCGATAGAATCTAAATTCTCAAAACGATGCCGGAATGACTTTAAAATCAAATTCACGCTCGAGGACGAAATATTCAAAATTTCCGAATTTTCAAATCTACTCAAATATAATCAATTACCTTTCCAAAATAATAATATATAATAATATGAATCTATTCAATCTTTACATTTATCCACCTCTAAAAACAAGTCTCGTCCCTGAGACTAAAGTCATTTTCAAGCAAAGGGGATGAAGTTTGAAATCGGCGAGTCCGAGGACCATGTCCAAGGATCTTGTAATCATCTCGGTTGCGTCTTCTGGGATTCTCACAACATCCTAGTCACGGTCGTGACATTTTCAATTGGTCTTGTCAAGTGTGTAATAAGTGCCCTTATCACATCCTCGCTTCGACTTTTCAGAAGTACCACAACTTTAAAAGTATTATAGCGTCCCGACTAGGTCTTAGCAAGCAATCTATAAGCGCCCTTATAAAATGCTTGTATCCACTTCGTGAGACGTTATAATGTAAATCCAGTTCGTAAAACCTCAAAGCGTTTTGTAAATGGAAAGATTGTCATCTAAATCATTGAAACTAGCGACTTCTTAAAACCCCAAGTTGGTTCTTTTCAAAACCGCTCAAAATCTCCAAATTCGATGTTTAATCAATCAACTTTATACCAAAATAAGTCAAATCCTTTCAAATCAAGATTTCGTCAAAATCTTCCAAAAGCCAAATCAGCTTCTCGCATACCAATCAATCAAATTCAAAAGACAGGAGGTGGAATCATCCACCTCTAAGGGCTAATCCCATATTCTCTTCCTAGGTTCCAAAATCGAATCAATCTATCAGTCTCAATTTAAGCAAGATGTATAAGCCATAAGAAATGCGTAACTGTATAACCAACCAATCTCCAATCAACACATCATACGGCAAGTCTCAACATATACCAACGTAGTGCCACAAGGTCACATCAACATCTCACAATATGCCAAAATCATAACACACGACCCGATATCACACCAAAAGCCATAAAAGATATCTCACTATCGCATATCCCCACCGTAATCATAGTAGGGTCAGTCATAACAAGGGATCTCATTTAAAGCATAAATTCACATAGTCATCCTATCCAATTTCTATCCAGCATTATCATAACACATTATCAAGTCAATCATAGTGAAATTTCATCATAGGTCAACGAAATAAAACTACTTATCAACACATCAATGCAGACAAGGTCATGCCATTAAGATTCAATCAAAAGGGGAGATCAAGCAGTATATCAACATCCAATGTCAACATGCTCTTTAGACATCATCTTCACTCATACAATGCCATATAACGATCATTTAGCAATCACGCACAAGTATCTCATATATATAAGTCATATTCATACTCTAAATCAAAATTCATCATTTAACATCTCCCGATCATAATATAACATCATGCTCTCACATAGCAACATATCATTATTTCATGATTCATACAACACATCACAACAAGCTTCTAGAACAACATAGTAGGGTAGCAATGTATCATCATATCATGATAACACTTGTCACTGTCGACTAGATTTTCAATATTGCATATCAACATGTAATATCAAGCCATATCAGACTCATCATGGTCGCTATCTAACATCATGCCAGTACATATTAACAAATCACATAATCAAGAAAATCCTCACATCACTACCGGTCAAAATGAAAGGCAATCCCCGCTCGCTCGTCCCCCACTCTCAAGCCAAGACCAACCTTCATCTAGACCTACCACATCCGCTCGGACACTACCCCACAGAAGAAGCCCCAATTCATTTCGATCTTTAATCTCACACCTCTTCCTGCCAAGCACTCTCACTAACAATCCACCTCTAAGACTTCAACCCCTAACTCTGTTTTCACACCCGAGCACCCCTGTATACTATGTTCCCGATATCCACAAAGGTCATTTCCTACACTTCTCACACTTCCCAAGATATCACAACATCATGCCCTGCTAACCACGCATCTTCTATAAAAATTCCTCGGTCACTACCTAACCAGCCTATCCCTAACCATACCCCTTATCCAAGATTCACCTAGGAGCTCATCGAAAACCCCCAAGCATTACCCCTTATAGTTCTCAAAACTCACCCGCTCCTACTCAAGCCAAAACCCCTCTCATGTGACTTACCCCATACTATCATTGATCATTCTACCTGCTCGAACTCCTCTCACCATTCTTCGACCACTCCACCAAAGAATCTCACCCACACGTTCAAAGAAGAAGCAATCATGGACATTATTACACATAAAGATTACATCATATCAACTAGCATTTATATTAATAGCATCATTAGTTCATCATTAAGCATTGCAACTGTATCAAAAGTCTCAATCTACTGTCATGCTTAACAAGTGTTGTAAAACATCATATATGAACCTAATCAAACTAAGCTAGCAAGTTTGACCATAACCTTATCAAGTAAACAGTTCAGGTCCTCAGCATTTGCAGTTCATACTTTTATAGGCAAAGGAATTTAGATCATGCTTAGCAATTCAGAGTAGCATCACGTCAAGTCATCATAGCACATCAGCACAGCAAGGTACCGAATCATATATCTCATCATAGACAACGGACAATCAGGCAACAACCATTACCAAGTCATCACATCAACACGCAATTTTCAACATCAAGTCAGTGCAATATCACCATCAACAAGTTCAGAAAGAATTAACAATTCGAACGGAGGACTCTCTCGCTTGCAAGTCATATCGTACTCAATAACCACAATCCTCGAAGCAAGCTTGTTCCGTCACATCGTCGATCCTGAGGCCCGTGGGTTATGGGCCCATGCTTCTGCTGCGCTGCTCTATCGCTATCTAACTTCCCGTCCCCTCTTCTATGCGGTCGCTCATCCAATGTATCGCGTAGGAGTCTAAGTTAGCGGAGATAGGGGTGTGACAAGAGCGGATGACCCAATATTTCTCTCGGAGACAAAAATGGACCAAATCTAAAGATGACACGACTAGAGACAAGACTCTGACCTGGGAATAGTAACGATGCCTTTATGGAAGTCCATTAGGTTACAATGGTGACAACAAGCACAAATTCATCGTGGAGCATATCAATCACATTAATCCACACTAATATGTACCTATGTAAGGGGAATGACATACATATTCACTCCAAAAGACACAATCGAATCCTACATGGATGCAGGTGAGACAAACTTAATAGTCTTTCGTTCCATGGATGCAGATATGTCTAGAAACCTAGGCAAGTTATGCAGAGTCAATAATGGTCATGTATGATTCGAAGTCATGCGGAATTTAGTGAAGATAACGAGCATCATGCATATGAACAATGTAAGAGCATGGTATACACATCAACAAATGAGTCCAAATATATCATGGCAAGGTATGTCATAACAAACAAGTGAAGCGTCATACGAGAACACATAAGAGCAGCATAGTAATTATCACCTATATGAACAATGCACGAGTTTGGTGTATGCATCATACGAGATCATATAAGGGCAACACAGTAACTATCTCATCTGACACAATGATTATACATTAGGTCAAGCATGGCACGTAATCGTGTGACGAGATATATTTAGAAAGCATGGGCCCTACATGACACTAGCGATACATGATGTGATACAAGCATAGCCAAGAGTCATTAAGAGGAGTTCAACATAATATTCACGAAACATGAGACATCATCAAAAGTAACAAGAATGACATCATGGGTGTTAGATTATAATCATGCTAAGAACGAACCATCATAGAGTACATATATGGTATAATAGTTATCACATCATGGAACAAGTACAACACGTGATCATTTAGCGGGTCATATTGGAGATTCTAAGCCCTACAGGACACTACTGGCACATATCGAACATGAATACAATCAAGATAAATGGTAACCGTACGTGACGCACATGATTAGGAATAAGAAATGTAAGCTAAATTGATTAACATGTAAAAGAGTTACACATACAACAAATAAAATCAAAGGTTCCGTCATTTGTGCAATGGAATTCCTATTTGGATGAATTTCTAACAATATAGGATGGACACGCAAAGGGATAGAGATTAAAAAATATTAGAATTCATGAAAAGAAATGGATAGAGGTTAATATAATATTATAATGTTAAAATACAAATAAAACATTAGTTATTACAAACTATACATTATGAAAATCTTCTTTGTACACAACATTAGTAGTAGATGTTAAAATATTAGAATATCCATCACATATTATAATCTTGAAACCTCTCCTAGAAGTAATAAGAGATACTGCAATATACAACTGACTATGAGTGGAAATCGGTCTAGGCAAATATAAACCAACTTCCGAAAGCGATTGGCCTTGAACTTATTGATGGTCATACCAAAACAAAGTAACAAAGGAAATTGCTTACGTTCAAACTGTATAGACATAGTAGGATAAGATGAAGTCATAATCGTACGAAGAATAGGTACCTGTTCACCCAAATTGGTACCAAATATGATTTGACCATCTATAATTCGTGATCCCAGGCGAGTGACAAGTTCCATTGCACAATCCCCTTGATTGATCAATATTTTGAACCAACATGACAAGGACACCTACTTCCAGCTTCAAATTATGATTAGGCATACCAAAATATCCAATGGCATTAAAAAAATCTAGTGTAAATTTCTAAATTATGGTACCTTGATCCTTCTCCGGATCGCAAAGACTATCACAACTCAAATACACCCTTTCCTCTTCGGGAAGTAAAGATAAAAGATAATCATTCACCTTTCCCACCTCCTTATGAGTGGGGGCTAAAATAGTTCTCTTATAAAAATAAGATGAATCAAATATATTACATACCAATGACTGATATATATTGCATCTATTATAGATAGAATAAGATCATTTGATCTAGCAATAAGAAGATCAGGAGGAATATTGATAATAGCTTTACCATCATTTGAAGGACCTTCAATGCCATCACCGACCCTCAAAATCTGTTCAACAAACTCCCTTATATCTTCCACTTCAGACAATGTAGATCCCATTTGCAGCCGCATATTTTTTTGTTATTTTAGAACCTATATCATAGTAATTCCATCGTGTCGAAAATTTGGGAAAGACTAATGATAATTATAACAAAAAGTAATAAAAAAAACATAATGGATCTAAATCCTTCGAAAAAACCCATACATTAGGGTTGTTCATCGACCTAAAACCGAACCGAACGAAAAACCAAAATCCCAAAAAATGTAAACCGAAAACCGAACCAAAACTAGGGTTGTTCATCGACCTAAAACCGAACCGAACGAAAAACCAAAATCCCAAAAAATGTAAACCGAAAACCGAACCAAAACTAATAGGTTTGGTCGATTTTCAGCCAGTTCGGCTTCGGTTTGGTCGGTTATGAAGCTAAGTGAACCGAAATTAATCAAGCAATTTGATTTTGAACTTGTGGGAGGGAATTTCGGATTAACGAAACAAAAAAAGAAAAAGAAAAATTACGCACAACAACCACAATAATTTGATTTTGAGCTTGTGGGAGTCTGGGAGGGGGAGCTTGTGCAACAACACAATAGTGGCTGCACAACAGCACAACCATTCTTGTTGATCTGTGTAAAGATCCGAAAATTTAAAATATAATTTTATTAATCATGATTTAAATTCAAATTTATGAGATTCCAAAAATTTTGAATTCATCAAATAATAATAATAATAATAATAATAACACTTTCATTAAATCAACTTATTTACATGTTTTATCAATACAGAGATTGATAGTATGGTGCTTTTGATTTAAATAATATTTACTAGGGTGAATTCTATAATTTACTGGGGTATAATTTATATAAAGCAGAAATAGCGGATCATTTATATAAATTCTCCTAAACTAACCCTAAACTACCCATATAAATACTCTTTCATCTCATTTGTTCCACACAACCGTCACTTGCCTCTCTCTCTCTCTTCTTCAATCGCCTCCCTCATCCGGCCGATCTGAGCAGCTGCTCATCGAGCTCACGTCTCCGCTCTGCCATGGCTACCCTCCTTCTCGGTTTTCTTTTGTCAGACCTGAAGAAATCGAAACTCCCATGGCCTTCTTCTTTCACTCCTGCCCTCATCTCACTGCTCGTTCTCTCTCTCTCTATCCATCTCGCTTACGCCCTCTAGATCTGCTCTCTCGATTCGCTCTATCGCCCTCTCTCCCTCAGTCTTGGTCGCTTCTACCCTCCGGCCTCCCACCAGCGCCACTTGAAGCAGCAGCACGCATCGACAGCTTCCCTTGGAGCCGACATCGACGGCGAATCCGAAGCCACGTGAAGCTCTGAACTCTCGTCCTCACCCTTGCTCCCCGCTGAGCCCGATCTGCCACTATATCCCACTCTCAGCGCCTCTCCTCTCGCCGGACCTCCCTGGCGACCGGAGCCGAGGATGTGATGCCCCTATTCACTGTACGAAGAGCCGACGCCGGTGAGCTCAACACCTCACCCTCCTGTCTCTACAGCCTACTCGGATATGGACTGAGTCCGCTCGATCAGGAACCCTCGACTTTAGGCCTTGACCATGCTCGTTAGCCTCTCCGGGGATGGGTATAAATTCTAGCCTCTTAGTTGACCTTATTGAGTTGGGTTTACTCTCAATTTCTGAATTTTCTAAACAATTGAATGCAATATGGTTTTAATGGATTAAATCTGTGGGATTTGAAGATTCAAATACTCTGATTTCCACTTCTAAGATGTTAGCTATTGATGTTATGGGGCTCGTTTGATTTCTATGAATTACTAATGTTATTTAATTGTGAACTAAAGCAATTAATTGACTTAAAGTGTATGGTAGTAATTCATTGTGATTTAGTTGTGCCCATGAACTTGTTATTCATAAACTTGCTTCTTGTGGTCATGACCTTTTAAGTGTCGAGAATTAAAATATAATAATAAATTGAACTCTTCCGTTAAAATAAACTAGTAGTTGGAGTTTATTACTGAATACAAGTTGTAGATATATTGGACTTGTCGACTTATCTTGGCCAAATTGAATGTTTTGTCACATAAGTGTGAATAGATAAGATAACTAAATTGATATACTTATTTAGACAAATTTGTATTTACTTAAAGGTCTATATGATTGGTCAACTAGGTTTAATTAGTAAGTTAAAGTTTTATGAAGTACGTCTTATGAACTCGCTTTAGGTAACTTTGCCTAGAAATAGAAGACATTTGGAGAACTTGTTATACTTGTGATATTTTATGAGTCATGACCTCGTTTGAGTAATTAAGTTACGGTTGAATTTAAAAAGGATTATCGAAAATGTCGACTTGTCCTTGTTTACTCTTTCAATATGAATGAATAAATGATCCTTGATAAAATAATTGGATAAAAGAGACCTTGTTGACTCCTTTTGAGATTCTTAGCGTTTATGGTTTAACTTGAGTAAATTATTTAAGAATCTCGAGCATCATTTTAGGTAAGAACCTTTTAGAGTTTCTGTTTTGACATGGACTTATAAATGATATCTTAGATGCCAACTTGTCTTACTCCCCTCATTGGACTTGTTATAATGGTGAACTTGATTGTGATGCCTTATGAGTTTGACCTGACTGAAGTGGTTTTGTCATAAGTAAAACTTATTTTGGTTGCTCTTTGAATATGAATGAATCATCGAGAAGTGAATCGATAAATGAGATCTCACTTGAGTTTTGTTAAGGTTTTGGGTAAAGGAAGGTATATGAGTAGTGCTTAAATTGTGATCCTTAGAATAATAGTGTTATAACTCTATAACTCTTAATTAAGTGGGATATGAAAATACAGGTGATATTAATCGGTTTTGAGGAGAATGCCAGATTACCTGGATAAAATAGTACTTAGTCTTGTGTTGACTTGGAAGTCTGCTTATGTGTTGATTAAATATGTATTGATGAATTATTCCTTGCTTATTACCTGTTAGTGTGATTGGATGATTCTCTGGTGGCTTATTTGCTGATGGATGATTCTTTGAGTGGCTTGTTTGCTGGCTAATTGGATGAGAAGACTCCGGGTAAGTCCTCCGGGGCTTGCTCAAGTGATTGGACCTCATGCCTGATGTGTCATATAGTATGTAGGTGTTGCATATGCATAAAAGCATCCCTATTCTTTATGCGTTTGAAACAGAACGGCCGTTATCTGTGATAGTCTTAGAGTCTTTGCTAGGGTCATAGGGTAGCCCAGCCCCATCGGGTTGCCCTGAGTCAATCGAGTCGATATGAGAATGATATGATAGCCCAACACCATCGGTCAAGCGATGAGATGATATGATATGATGATGCCGTGGTTTGTGCACCACCACGAGGAAATTGCTATGCTATAGCACCGAACTAGCCAGTCTCTGCACTAACGGGAAGGGGTGCAGAGGTAGGAGAGGGATATGCCACTTGACATTGTCTTGGGCCTTTTTTTACAGTTTTTCCGCTTATTATAACTGTCAAAGCATGCTTATGTGATTTAAATCTTGTACTGCATTAGTCATCCTTTATTCTAGGTATAAGCATATTATATGACCTCAGCGAGGACTTCCAGTCCCGCATGAGTGGCTCGACCTTGACTTGTGGTGTAGTTTCAGGTACCCGCTCCCTTTTGCTTGCTGATTTGCTTCTATGGCGGGGTTTTCTCACGGGACGAGAGTGGTAAGAAGACTTCACCTATTATAGCTTGACTTTACAAATGTTTTGATTAAGTTTGTCATTTAGAAACAGGTTGTATTTATATTGATTTAAACTCGTTTTATCTGTTTTGAGTTTTGACTAGTTGAATTAGGACAGGTTCACGTGCGAAAGCACAAATAATGATGGGATTGTTTGATTGTTTTGAGGGGTTGAAATCCCCTTTTTCTCGAATTATATCATTAAATCCTTAAAAATTAAACAGGGTTATAACTTGAAGTTGATAAATAAGCAGTTCGTACTTGGATTGCAAGATCTGGTAGATGGATAATTTTTCCCTCTAAACGTAACCCGGATTTTAAAATCTGGGCCGTTACAATCTGGCTCCGGTCAATTTCATTATATTTAGGCTCAAACAGTGAACATTAGAATAGCAATCTGTGTGGCTCTCAAATAATGTCTTTATTTGCCGTGTCTCCAGTGATGCTTCATCATATTCGTTTTGTCTTAATTAAATTGATTGCCAAGGCTTTTAACAGCCAATGTTTGCACATGTATTCAGATGTATGTCACCCATGCTGTCTAATCTAAATCCATCTCAGATGAAATTCCTACTTATTCAATACTTTCCTCCATTTAAAATTGATGACAAATCAACAACCATGGCCTAGAAAGAGAATACATGCTTTGGGAAAAAAAAATCCAAATTTTCAGTGTTGAAAATGCCATCTTTCTTATCATATAAAAGAGAACAAAAGAATATCTTTTGGCTGTAACTATACAATTTTACAGTCTTCATAATACTTTTAACAAACCATAATGCATATCTCATCTCAAGTCTCCTCCTTGCTAATCAAATTTTCTTGTAAGTAATGTCGTCCGCCCATCCGCCAATCCTCCGCCTTTCTTAGCAATTTATGCAAGTCAATTACACCCTTTATTAGTAGGGTCTGATTTTTCAAACAGATATTGCTATTTTAATTCTATACTAGACGTCTATACCTCCTTTGGATCTACCCAACTGCTCCCTATCAACGTTTCTCACTCAACACCTATCTAATATTGCCAAAGTTTAAACCATCCTTGTTGATCTAATTTTGCAAACATTAAACATGATAAATATAGATTCATAATTAATGTTTTGTGTTAAATTAAGATATAGAATTTTTTTTCAAAAAATTGGTTTTTTCCCGGTTTAACCGAACCGAATACCAACTGAACTGAAAACTAATATTGAAAATTTCCTAAACCGAAACACCTTGGTTCGGTTTGGTTTCGGTTTGATCGGTTCGATTTGGTTGAAAATTTCGGTTTGAACTGAATTTGAACAACCCTACCTTACATCATCATACTTATATGTAATGAAACAAAAGATGGAAAAAAATAATAATCGATAGTTGTAAATACTTTCATCAACGGTGAAATAGGCTTAAGGGAACAGATAAAAGTTTGGTGTAAATGAAAAACTATGTAAATATTTTTTGGAGTGTTTGTCCATACAAACAAATGCATATGTTAAAAGATCATAAGCTTCAATAATGGTACTGAAAAACAAAAAAAAAAAACAACAACAACAGCAAAAAGAATGTATGTCCATTTTTTAAATCTTATTGTAAAAGAATGTATAAGAAAAAAGTTGTTAGGGAATTATCTTACAATGGTTCCTTACGTAAGATACATTTATAGTAGTAGAGACTATCGCTTGTCGACTACCTTTGGGAATTACCGACAATATTTATCTAAAGTCTCCTCCCAACACAACCACCTTTCCACCAAAAATCTGATCACAATCCATAACATTCCTCAGAGTACGGTCTAAAGCTTCAAAAAAAATTTTCGGGCATTTTGACAACTTTCATATCATTCAACACTTTGATTGCATGATGACAAGGGATCCCAAGTTCCCAACTTGATTAAACTTTGAACAATTACACACTACCTGATTGATTGATGGTTCAAAATCAACTTAAAAAACAAAAGCATAACAAATAATAACATATAATATAAAATAAATTAAAACTATTGAACCTATCCTTATAAATTTATAAATTTTTATGTTACTCATGTATAAGTTCAAGATTTTACTTGATCTTGAAACAACCTATGTTTTATACTATTAAATTTTACAAAATAAAATAATATTATCATGAATTTAAAAAACCAACATACAAAATATGCTTAATAAATAATAACATATAATATAATATAAATGAGGATATAAAAAAATTATAACCTATCCTTGTAAATTAATAAATTTTTATATTAATCATTCATAAGTTCAAGATTTTACCTAGTCTTGAACCAACCTATTTTCTATTACTATTATATTTTACAAAATAAAATAATATTATCATGAACTTAAAAAGATAAAATTAATGAAAAAATGCAAAAAATTATTAAAATAATGTTCATTTACATATTAAAAAACACAATATTCAATATCAAAACTTATTAAATTCAAAATACAAAATCTCAAAAAATCATACCTTAAACATTTTATCTTCCCAAACTCTTCATTGTAAACACATACTTATTTGGATAGAATCAGTAGTTAAGCCTTGTTACTGGGGAAAACTCCCTTTGGGAGCCCAAACAACGCGCCTCCCTTTCTCCCCCAAGTCATCTTCTTCATGTTTCATTCGGCTTGATTTCAGGCTATTTTTGAATTACTGTCATACATTCTCTCTGTTTCGACCTTCTATTTGGGATTTCGGTGCCTCTTTGGCTCTCGCAGCATGCCCCGATTTGTTTCCGGTTATGCTGAGGTGCCTCTTCCCCAAATCCCTTTGGTTGAATCAACCTAAATCCTACTGCTTTAGGGCTCCTCTCTACTCTACATCATTGTCGTCTTCAACCAGGCTTCCTCCCAAGCAACCACGTTATCCAATTCCTCCGTTTGTCTGTCCAATCGTCGTTCCCAGCCTCTGTTCACTGGTGGCATTGTACTGCTCCTCCGCTGTCTGCTCGTGGTGTTGTACAACTCCTATGTTTGTGTCCGTCCATCGTTCACATCCTCCGATCGTTGGTGGAGTGCTTCCGGCCGGTTGTTTGATGACAATCTATGTCCTACAAGTGTTCCCAAGGCCAATTCCAAAAAAAAATCCGAGTAGGAATTGACAAATCCTGAATGGGCATAATTTTCTCTTCGGAGCATAAAAAAATACTCTCTTCTGGAGAGGAAGAAACACTCTCCCATGGAGAGCCTCTACATCCCCTTCGGGGGCCCAATCCTCCTTTGGGAGCCACTACCTTCTCCTTAGGGAGCCACCACCTGTCCGGAACTCTCCTCTGGACAAACAATGTGCTAGGGTTTCTCCCACGTGCCCCCAATGTTCGTTCGACATCGTCCGTCCCAACCGGCTCAGCCGGATGTCGGTGGATCCTTTTCGGTTCGAAATCTGAACCAATCTCTTCAGAGATGTGGAAATTTATGAGTTTTATTCTTGATTGAATCTCACAGAGTGATGTAATTTTGCCCTAAATCGTTTTCAAAAACCTGGGCCGAGTTTTTCTCTACGATTGATGAGCGCAATCCCTTCTCGATTCATTCCTAATGAAATCAGGGTCCTTGGATGGGCTACGATCTCTCTCTGGCTACTCCGGACTTCATCTGTGGTGGTTTTGGTGTCAGCCTTGCCCTAAACCGACTCTCTGCCTCACTGTTCCTCGTTCTTGTCCTCCTAAACGTCTCGAACAGTAGTGATTGTGGGCGCGCCTCGGCTCTACCCTCCCCTAGCTCCCCTTTGTTGCCACGACCTCAATCTGACGGTGATGTTTTGTCCGTTGTTTCCCCCAGTTCTGGCGCAGGCTGTGCTTCGGTCGACAGTGGACGTCATCTTCTTCGTCGCCGTTCGGCTGGTGTGCCCGCCTTCCCTTCCTAGGGCTCCAAGGCTCCCTGGTTATTTGGGGATCCCCTCCTCTCCGATAGCCTATTTCGTTTGTGACCTCCCCGGCGTCGCCTTTGGCCAGTTCGGTCTGGGGGTCTGGGGTTGTGGTCTGCTTTGGGCCCAAAGTTATGCCTTGAGCCCGGGGCAACCCGAAATAATTGGAAAAATATATATATAAAAATTAAATTAAAAATATTAAACAAACAAAACTTATATTTAGATTTATTTACTTGTGTAAATATATTTATTAAACCCCCTGTGGTGTTTGCGTAAATCCCGTTTGGGCTTCTAGTGCGTTTCGGTTCAAGCGTCGTGTGGCTTTACGTTTGGCATGACTGGACTTTCTTTTTCGTTGGATGGGGTTCCGGTAGTCGGAGTCGGGATAGGCTGGGGTCGTAGTAGTGTGTATCGAGGCGTCTCCTTTCTCTGGAAGAATGATTCCTTGGAGGTTTGTCTTCACTGCCCACAGGTGACTCCTGATGTGCCGCTGGCCTACGTTGCTACTTCAGGGTAGTGCTTGGCTTCGTCCTTCGTTTACGTCCTCGTCTTATTCGGTTTAGTTGTGTTTAGTGTTTTTTTGTAGAGCGTGTTTGCCTATATGTCACACCATCTTTGTATTTTTATTTGCTTTTAGAAAGTTATCCGTCTGCCGACTTGTCGGCCATCGAGGTCCAGGTATGTCTAACGGTCCGGGATTATGATTCTCGGGTTACGTTTTGAGGGATAAAACCCCTAGTTGGGATCTTGCTCCCCGAGTACAGGTTGAAGGTTTGAAATCAACAATTTCGCTTTAAAGGTGGGATTTCATACCCAAAAACCGAGAGGGACCATTGGAATCCCCGGGTTAAGCCCCCTGTACCTGCCCTATGGCCTAAGTCGTAAAATCCATTTATCATACAACCAGTAAAGTTGCCACGGCGGAGCCGGGTCAAAACATTATCCAAATACGTAAATCTAAACCGTTATTATTTCAGTGTAGTCAGAGTCTCAACTCTCTTTTTCCCCCAAGTCAGAACCCCACGGTCATGGAGCCAAACCAACTTCAATAGTGGTAAGCATAATGGATACCTAAAAATGTTAATAGTGGGCGGGATCAGATGATGCCCACTTGGCTCTTTCCCCACCCTAAGTACACACATACACTATACCTAATAATCATGCTTCTAATGCAGGACATTATTTTAAATCACGCAAGCATGCTAGCAATTTATATATATATATATGCAGAAAGCGGTAAATGGGCCCACACAGAATGCCAAGTGACAAATCCTTCTCCTACCTCCACCCCCTTCCCGATAGGGCGGAGACTGGCCAGCTCATGAATGCATTCCATTTCCACCTCATTCATATTATCATCATGCTCATAATCATCATCATGCTCGTAATAGTAATAAGGTGTTGCTCATGACTCGTATGACTCAGGACAAGACCCGATGGGACTGGGCCGTCTTATGACCCTAGCAAAGACTCTAAATACTTCACAGATAACGGCTGTTCTGTTTACATATGCATACAGAAATAGAATGCTCAACGGTCAATGCAACCTAGCATGATACTACATGGCATGCTGATCATGAATGTAATCACCTAATATATCATGCACATAAAGCAAGGAGGTCTCTTTCGATCTGAGTAAGCTCCGAATAAACTTACTTGGCTAGCAGAACAGCAAATGTACAACCCCAACAATCAACACGAACAATCAGACAATATCACCTAGGTCCATATCAGAACTCATACATAAGTGTATATCATACCATTTAGTCATTCAAAGCATACATCATTCAATAGCATTATCACACATCGAAATCATCATTCCATCAAGTTCAACCATCCATCATATTGCCACATTCCGTAAGACCACATCATTCTCATCGTTCCATTCAGCCACATTCATATGCTCATAATAATCATATATCCGCATAGTCATATATCTCAAAAGTTCATCATATTCATCATAGTTCATAAGGCATAAATCAAACGATACACAACTCGAACATCTCATCATGCCATTAGTCATTCATACATGCCATTAGTCCACACAAGTCATTATATTAGTCAATCAATCATATCAACATGCTAGTTAGTCATTGATCACATAACTCCTCGAGTTAGTTCCGAAAACCGTTTTGAAATCCGAGTCAAATAGTTAGAAATTCCTACCTTAGAAATACTCGCCAAATTCCTTTTTGAAAAATCCAAGTCTCATAATATTATATTCGATCTAAATCACCATAATATTATATCTTTAATCCCAAAATAATATTTTATATTTTAAATCCCAAATAATATTATATAATATTTTAAATACAATTTTCTTTTAAACACTTCCATAAATATTTCTAAATCCCTTTAGAAAAATCCTAACCATTGTTAAAGGGTGTTAAAGGTGTGAACTTTGAGTTAGTGTGAGGTGGGAGGAGGGAAAAGCTGTTATCTTCTTGAATCCGAAAATAGAGAGTTTGAGTCTTCCAGGGTTTCTTGGGGCTTCTCCGGGCTGTTGGGGCTTCTTCTTCCACTTTGAGGACCTCATGGGGAGGCTAAGGGAGCTGTTGTTGCTGGCCATGAAGGGAGGAAGAGAAGAGGATCTTGCTTTGGCTTGCTTGAGCTCAAGAGATGGAATGGAGCTCCTTTGACTAGAATGGAGAAGGGAGTTGAAGGGGATGATGAAATGGGGCTGTTGTGGGGATGATTTTAGCACGAAATGGGCGTGTTTAGGGCTATTAACTCACAATATGACATGCCATGCCATCAAATCTACATCTATATACATACATACACACTAAAACCGATGCCTGAAACGGGTTCTGGTGCAATTCGTGTGTCATATTCTGAGTTAATATGATGTTATCTTTTTTATTCACGTAAATTAATAAGTCAATATAATTTTGTCATCTCAATTAATGGTCCCACTTATTTTTATAAATATTCAACCTTATAGCTTAATTAGCTAGAACACTTATCTTTTTAGATAAAATAATATATCCAATATCTGGTCAATTATTCTACGTTCTAGATCAAATTGGATATAATATATCTATATATAAATATGTACCATGTCGTCAAGATTCTAAAAGATGAAGAAGGAATATTTGGTCAATTATTCTACCTTTTAGATAAAATTAAATATAATATATTCATATATGGCTTTATTTTTTTTTAGCAACGTCAATTAATAATTTAATATAATATTTTAATACTACGTATAATTAATATAATAAAATATAATTTATTACCAAAGCGCGCAACCGCGCGGGTAAGGAATACTAGTATAATACTAAAACAGAGACGTAAAAATCCTATGTGGCGGGTTCTGGTGCGATTAGCTTACGTGTTGTACTTTGGTGCAATGTACCTGAGTTTTTTTGACAGGTCAATTAATGAATTGTAAAGACCAAATATAATTTTATATTATATGATTATTATTTTACTTAAAATTACTTGAAATACGATTATTTTATTCGTAAAATGAAAGAAAACTTGCCTCCGAGCAAGGTCAATTTTTATAAATCCGTCCGACCTCATTTTAAATTTGGATTTCGACGGAACGGAATCCAGCTTTTGAGTATTCGAGAATTAATTTTATTATCTGAAATAAATTAGATTTCAATTTAAATTCTTAGCGTCGGGATTTCATTTTATGAGCGGAATTGAGAATTTAGCGTCGGGAATTCAAAGTTGTTAGTCGAGTGGGGACCATTCTATTTTACCTTATTTTATTTATATATATTTATTTTATTCACTCTCTCTCTCTCCCTCTTCCCTCCCGTTCTGTATTTCAGTAGGATGGTCCCCTTACATTTCTCTTCCTCCCCCTGCACACCTACCTCAAATCCACACACCCAATTGCATATAACCGTATGCCCCTCCCTCTTTCCTCAATCCACCAACACACCTCCAATTTCCCCAAGATGCAGCCTCCCTCTCTCCCTCTTCCATTTCTCCTCTGAGAGCTCATAAAGAAACCCACAAAACCCACCTCTTCTCTCCTCCTCCCACCATCCATTTCCCTCACCATTCATACTCCCCCCTCGGCATTCCACCCAAATCACCACCTTCCATCCTCCTCTCCCTTCCAGCCAGGTTGCAGCCGCCTACGCCAGGAGCCGACGACGTCGTCAGAACCTCCAGCACCGCTGAGAACCTCCTTTTCCCCCCTGTTCCGTTTTACAAGCGGTAAACCTTCGTTGTTCTTTCTCTTTACTTCAACCATTGAAATCGACCCTTTTACTCATCCCTCTTCCTCCCTAGACCAAGAGGAGCCTCTCTCGGACACGAAGGAGCCGTCGTCGGAGCCGCCGCCCCTCCTCTCCCCTGTTTCTGAGCCGACAAGGTAAACTCTCCCGTTCTCGTTCTCTGTCTTCGATCCGTGTAAAAGATCCTCTTTTAACACTCTCTCCGTCGTCCTAGACCCGGAACAAGCTCTTCCTCGCCGTGAAGCTAGCCACAACACCTTCCCCGGAGAGGTTTCCCCCTGTAGCCGCCACTGTAAGTGCCCTCTTTCTCCTACTTTTCCTTGCGTCGTTTCTCCGTTTAGGGGTGGGTCTTGGTCGGAAATTCTCGTCGAATCTGTGGGTGAAATTTGGAGCCAAATGGAGCCCCATAGCCGGAGCTCCTTCCTCTCTTCCCCGTCGCTCTTCCGCTTCCTCCTCTGTTCTGGCCGAGGTTGAAGATGACCCTGTTCTTCTTTCTTCAATTGGGTTGGGCCGGTTTTTTTTGTGCCAAACGGGTTATATCGTTTAAAACCCGGATCCCCTTATTCTCTTACCTTAGCTCACAGATCTGGATCCCCTTGTGCTTTGTTCAGCTAGGTTGGGCCTCACTTCCTCGGGTATGGGCGGGATCACCCATGCCTCCCTATTTCTCCTCTTTTCTGAATCATTGGATCCGGGTGGGGCTTCGGGTTTGGTTCTGGGTTGCCAGATGGGTTATTGGGCTGGGCAACGGGTAGAGAGTTGGGCTAGCTGGGTGGGCTTCTTTTGTTTTGTTGATGTATATATATGTATACATTATATAGTAACGTATTTTATTCATCATTTTATTATTATTATTATTATTATTATTATTATTATTATTATTTCGATTTTATGGAAATAAAGTTTGGAAAGGGTTATATTATAAAGTGATTTGTATAAGTACCTTTGTGATGAATTTAATATGTTTTAGTTGGGAAACTTAAAATGATTTATTCATAAGTTTGAAAGTGTGTTATATTAGTTATTTATATTAAGTAATTATTTAAAAAGGAGTTTCTATGTTTTGGGAAATATCTTTTGAGAATTTTTTTTTGGAAAACAAAGTGTTGGAAATTCTATTATAGCAACTTTGTCCGAGTTTGACCAAGATTTGGATATTTCGGATATTTTCTCGGAATTTAGTTATTTCCTTTGTGAGTACCTTGTGAAAAGGTTGTAACTGCCCAAATATAAATATTCGGGTTACGTTTCGAAGGATTGGATACCTTCGTACGGATCTTGCAATTCGAGTACGGGTTGAGTTTTAAACCAAAGTTTTTAATGCTCAAAGAAGGGATTTCGCACCCTAAATTCGCGATAGGGCCGTTGGATCCTCCGAACCTGCCTTACTTGCCTAAGTCGCTTAAAACGTTTTAAGTTCAAAAAGCATAAAAAGGAAATTTCATAATACAACTTGCCACGGTATGGCCGGGTCAAAACCAAATACGAGAAAATAAGTAGTAAAAGGGTGGAGTTCATAGTCGGTCTTTCTCTCCCTCTCACCGCGCCATAGGATATCCCCCGCCATAACAATACATGCTCAAGCAAAGGTACGGGTACCTGAAACTAACTACGAAGTCAAGGTCGAGCCACTCATGCGGGCCCTGAAGACCTCGCTGAGGACATATAATATGCCTATACATAGATAAAGGATGCTCTAATGCAGTGCGGAAATATTAAACACACAAGCATGCTAGCTGTTTATATATATGCAGAAAGCGATTAAATGGGATCCCGCATAGAATGCCAAGTGGCATGTCCCTCTCCTACTCCCGCACCCATGCTCGTTAGTGCAGGAACCAACCGCGTTTTATACTCCCGCACCTGTAACGTCCCAAATATAAATATTCGGGTTACGTTTCGAAGGATTGGGTACCTTCGTTCGGATCTTGCAGTTCGAGTACGGGTTGAGTTTTAAAACAAAGTTTTAGTGATCAAAGAAGGGATTTCGCACCCTAAATTCGCGATAGGGCCGTTAGGTCCCCCGAACTTGTCTTACTTGCCTAGGTCGTACAAAACGTTTTATGTTCAAAAGCTTAAAGAAGGGAAATATCGTAATACAAATTGCCACGACATGGCCGGGTCAAAACCAAATACGAGGAAATAAGTAGCAAAAGTGTGGAGTTCAAGTCGGTCTTACTCTCCCTCTCACTGCGCCATAAGTTATCTCCCGCCACAACAGCACATAATCAAGCAAGGGTACGGGTACCTGAAACTAACCACGAAGTGAAGGTCGAGCTACTCATGCGGGCCCTGAAGACCTCGCTGAGGACATATAATACGCTCTAAGCCTAGATGAAAATGATCTAATGCATTACTGAAATACTAAACACGCAAGCATGTTGACAATTCATATATAATGACAGAAATGCAGTAAATGGGCCCACACAGAATGCCAAGTGGCATGTCCCAATCTCTCAAACCCCATGCCTCAGTCGGGGCGGGTATCTCTCTCATATCCGTACCTCAGCCGGGGTCGGATGTCTGCCTCAACCGGGGCGAGACGACTCGGTCGGTGCCGCAGTATATCTCATGCCTCAGTCCACACCTCAGCCGGGGTGGGACACTCGGTCACCGCCGCAGTCATATATATAACTCAGTAAATCATGCTCTCATATGACTCTATCAGGACAAACCCGATGGACCTGGGTTGTCCTATGACCCTAGCAACGACGTTAGACTCACAACTTACGGCTATTTCTACCAATCGCATTCAGAATACGTATGCTCATATGTTAATGCAGAACCTAAGCATGCTACTACATGACATGATATTATAATGCCTACATACTATATGACACATCAGGCATGAGGTTCTAACTTGAGTAAGCCCCGGTGGACTTACCTGGAGTAGCAGACCGGCAAAAGCAATAAACCAGCAGTAAGCAAGCCAATCACGTCACAGATCTCCTAACAATTTTAATAGATACAGAATATAAGTCTAAAGCATAAAAGATCCATTTACCGCTACACAGAATCTATCCATCGATAATTAGTCATAACATCATCGTCGTCATCATTGATCTCGACATCTCATATCATCACATTCACGTTATCATCAACTCACATTCTCGTGATCATAATCTCAAGCTACCTCATAACATCAATTTCCTCAAACATTACCACTAGGCATCTCAGAGTTCTAATATATCATATGCCATCTCATAATATCTCATCAATTTCCATAATTCCATACAAGATTCTATCATATCAAATCATGCTTCAATTTACCTATATTCATATTCATGCCATAACTCATATAGTTTACAAGTAAAGTTCATTAATCAATTCAATAGACAAACAATTTATTCTAAATAAATACTTAGCTCATTCCGATATTAAACATTTAAACTTCCTTTTAAATCGATTTCAACAAGTCAAGTCATTTAAATAGTTCCGGCATACTTAGTTAAAGACGTTTTTGATACTTAGGAAATATTCAATGAATATATATATAATTTAAATCCAATCATTTAAATGCCAACAAACAACAATGGTAAATAGTTAAACAATAATTATTTAAATAATTTATTAAATCAGAAATAAACAAACTATAAGTAAATAATTTAGTAAATAATAAAAGGTTCACAAGTTGTTGAACTACTAAATTATCACTATCAACCTTAAAATAATATAATTAACTAAACACTCAAATAATTCAGATTTTAATAACTTATGATAAATAAATAATAATGAATTGATTAAATAAATAAATCAGAAAAATAGATTTAATAATAATTAGATAACAATTATATTCCACAAAATAATGTAATAACACAAATAACATAACCCAGTTTAAGCCCAAACCAAAGGCCCAATCCTCTTACCATACTCAGCCCAAAACCCGGACTCAGCCCGGGCCAACACATCATTTAATTAAACCTCCAGTTCTCCGAAAAGGAAAGAAAAGAAGCCAGCGGGCCCACGTGAGGAGGTGGCAAGGCAGACGCGGGCCCCACGGCTACTATTCATCGTCTTCACCAAAATCCCCCCGCCCTGCTCCTCTGTTCGAAGACCCCGCTTGCTGTCCCTCGGTTCTCGCACTCCCTCTCGCGTCTCGCTCCGCAGGTCAGTCACTCACCCAGCTCGCTCTAGTACGCTCACAGCCCCACCTCGCACCCTCGCTCACAGCGCTCTCTCTCTCGCACGCTCGAGCCCGCCGGAGCCCTCCTCACCAGAATCTCACCCGCTCGCCGCTCTCACTCAAGCAATCAAGGAAAGGAGAAGGGTACCGAAAGCGACCCAAGGAAGAGAGAAGGGAAGCTTACCGAGAGGGCTCGAGATTTCACCGGAGGCTCGCCGGAGGCGCGATTTGACTCGCCGGTGTTGGGGCTGCTCCTGGCTCGGCATGATTCAGAGGTTTCGGTTGAGGAAGGGGGAACTTTGCAATATGTTCGATGAAGATAAAAAAGAATGAACCCTTACCTATTGTTTGAATGGGAAACAGGGCGAGGAGAAGAGAAAGGAGGAGGCTCCACGGCTCCGGGTTGCTCGGCGTCTGTACTGGGCACGTCGGAGATGGTGGTGCTCGTCGGTCGCAGCTAGGAGGAGGACAGAGTGGCTCGAACCATTGCTGGAACCTCGAACGAGACGGAGGTGAAGGTGGGTGGTGTGATGTGTCTCGGCGGGCTTCCGAAAACAGGTGCGGTGATGGTGTTTGAAGGTGGTGGGGCTACTGTGTGGTGATGGTGGAGGTGACGAGGGTAGCAACTGATGAAGGAGTGGGAGAAGGGTGTTGAAGAGTGAAAATTGAAATAGAAATAGAGGAATGAGGGTGACAGTGAAATGAAAACTAAAGAAAAAGAGGGGATGGGTTTACTGAATAGGGGTGGGTAGGGGTTGTAGGGGTAAGGGAGTGGATAAGTGTGAAAGTGTGTGTAAAAGTCAAAGTGAATATCCGGAAACAAATCCCGAAACCCGATTTCCGACCTTAACCCGACACGATTTAAAATAAATTTAAAATAGATATTCGAATCCGAATTAAATAACGAAATCCGAAAATATTTTCAAGTCTCGGAAAAATAAAGCGGAAATATTTCGTATTCAATTTGAGTAACAAGTTTATGTCGGAATTGTTCAAAAGAATTTAAATTAAGTCGTTGTCTCCAGAACGAAAATTTTTAAAATTTTCCGAATTAACGGATCAAATCCGAAATAAATAAATATTTAAATAAAATAATAATTTAAAAATTTTCCGGTCTTTACATTATCCACCTCTAAAAACAAGTCTCGTCCCCGAGACTAATATTACTTCAAGGTAAGAGGAGGAAGTTTTAAAACGCGAGTCCAAGGACCATGTCCAAGGATCTTGCAATCATCTCGGATGCGTCTTCCGGGACTCTCACAACATCCTAGTCACGGTCGTGACATCTCCAATTGATCTGGACAAGTATGCCATAAGCGCCCTTATCACATCCTCGCTTCGACTTTTCGGAAGTGCCACAACTCTAAAAGTACTACAATATCATCACTAGGTCTTAGCAAGAACCCTACAAGCACCCCCATAAAATGCTTGTATCCACTTCGTGAAGTATTATAGATTTACCCAAAACAGGTAAGTTTCAAAAGGGTTTCGCAATAAATAAAATAAACAATAATAATAACAATAAATAAATAATTAATAATTAAATAAAGGGATAAATAAATAAAATAATTTGCCTCAAAATCGTTGAAATTCTCGATCGCGTTTGGTCTTTCAAAATCCAAGTTAGTCCTTTTTAGCATCGTTCAAAATCTTTCAAATCCGACGTTAGTCAAGCAATTTTAGAACATCAAGAGGTGGAGTCATCCACCTCTAAGGGCTAATCTCATATTCCACGTCCTAGGTTCAATTTCTCAAGTCTATCTCACATCAAGTTCCAAGTGTTAACAATTCAGAATATCACTTCATCAAAATCCATAGTCATGATAAAATCTATAAACGTGTCAAATTCTAACATCAACCAATCATATATCAATAGATCATAAAAATAGGGAAATCCGCACATCAATATCACTCACAGAGTCACAACCAAGCATACAGTCAAACACAAAGTCAATCATGTAGAATCGCACTACCTACAGTAGGAGGGGCGGAATACTCCTCTGTGCTCATCTGATAAACGCAGGGTGGTGGGGGCAGGCCAGCATCTTGCCCTCCTGATGACCGCCCTCCGTGACCACGGCCCTCGTCGCCCTGGAATCCTCTACCTCCTCGTCCTCGGCTAGCTGCAAATCCTCTCCCTCGGCTCTGAGGATGAGCCAGTAGTGGTGGCCTAGGAGCCTCCGAAAGTCTGGGGACTGGTGCAGATGGTGTCTCTCCAGTCTTGGGGAAGTGATGAGATCGATGCCCTCGAGTCCCGCATGAAAAACACAGAGTTTGCTTCCTCGGACAAGATTGCAGAACGTGCCCCTCCTCATGGCATCCATAACATGTAGCTCGGGCTCTAATCCCTCCGCTCTGAGCTGGTGGTGCAAATGGTACTCTCGATGTATCTCCCTGAAATCCTCCTCTAAATCCTCCTCCACTGGGTCTCATCTGTCCCCTAGTCTCATCAGGCCTCGGCCTCTTCCTCTCAGAAAGGGAGGAAGCATAAGCAGCATCAGAGAGAATGCACTGCTGATCGTATAGAAGAACAACCTCCAGGAAACGATCGAACGAGACTGCGCCCAGACTAGAAGCATGCAGTAGTACCGCTGGTGACAACCTCATCGACAACAATCGAATGCGACTCTCGTCAGTGGGACACAAGTGTGCACAGTAAACCAGCTCCTTCTTGAATTGGCGGACAACATCAACAACAGAGAGAGACGGGTTATAGGTCCCACGATAAAATGCCACCTCGCGAGCAACCTGAGTCCCCGGGGGACTATACTTCTTCAGCATCAAAGTCCGGAAGGCATCATAACTCCACTTGGTCTGCTCCGTCTTGTACACGGACCAGCGATCAAAGGCGTCCTTCCGCAGATGTCCTGCTGCTAGCCTCTGTCGCTCTGTAGCTGGCGCATCGATATGGTCGAAGATCCCGTCTAGCTGAAGGAACCACATCTCGACATCCTCTCCGGCGTCTCCTGAGAACTGCGGTGGGTGACACTGCCCCATGACCTTCACCCAGTCGATGCGCTTCTCGGGTCGTGCAACGGCCATAGGAATAGCTCGAGCGGGCTCAGGTGCTATAGGCTACTCGATAGGAATCTGGGCCCCGGGTGCTGCAGACTGCGACTCCCCAAGAAACTCTCGCAATACCTCCAGGATCGCAGCTCGATCCATCTGCCCCGGTGTGGTCTGCTGAAGGGGGACCTGAGTCTCGCCGCCCTCGGGTGTCGGAGTGTTAGCGTCGGCCGAAAAGTAGATGTCCTACGACGGGGGCGTCCTCTACCTCTATGTACGAGGCCTCCATGCCCCGTCGGTCCATGTCGGGTGTCCACCATGATCGCTGGAATGAAGGCAACAGCTTATCACGTAGCATAGAAGTATTCAACAAGATGTAAATGAGCATCAAGAAGACTCATGCCATATTCAGAATCCTAGGTCCTAGTGCGTCTCACTCTCCGTAAAATCAAACCTCTATTTCCCTCACCGATTCCCGCAAAAGTGCAAGGGCCTACAACTCACCCAAAGTTCATCATGAAGAACCTAATTGCACAAGTCAAACAAGTTCTCCAATTACTCAAGTACGGTCCCAAGCTTACGATCCCGATTTTCCTATTCACTCACCTAAAACCTTAAATTAATACTTTACCTAATTATCACATATCAAGATCAATTATTCCAAAACCTCACCCCCTTTCTTTCTCAGCAATAAAATTCCAAACTCACCCAAAGGTCTGAAAGCTCCCCGATCTTGAACCTTTGACTAAACCCTTACTGCATCTCTCCTCAACTGATCCACACATGAGGTTTGCCTAAGTAAGTCATACGAGCACTCATGAATCAAATTGCATTTCCCAAATTTCATACATATTTACTCGAAATGCCAACTATCACTCAAAACTCTGCTACGATCCCAAACGATTACAATCCTTACATGTCGTCCTATCCTAAATTTCCCGAAATTGTTTCAATACCCTTATTCTACTCCCCATATCCGCATACATTCCCATCGCTAATCCACCTCTAAAGAATCATCTTCCACTACAACCTTATAAGTGTCATCCTCTCATTCTGTATCCCCAATCAGAAAAATTTAGATTCCTAATCCCTACATGTATCCCAAAGCAAGTTTCGGTAGCGCCTCTAATTGACTAAGTTGACCTCTCTGCTTTTTCCTAACCTAGTACCTTAGACTTTCGATACAAATTCTGCACCTTTCAATACTATCCCATCCTCAAGTCTCCCGCATTTCTACTTTCATCTAACTCTCACATCATATACCCAAGGAGTCAACACACTCGAGCAAGAATCATGAACGTAGTGAGATGATCAACCCAATTTCCCCGTGAAAGATTTTGCCAATATATCACTGTCAATATGGAAGGAAGGTAGGAAAGGGAAAAATGCAAAATGAAAGGAGCATGACGCCAATGAATAAAGGACGTGGAAAGATCACCCTATATGGTCTACACTTCCCAACCAAATGATAAGAAAGGACGTCTTGCTATCCTAGCTGTAGAATTTCAACACACTTCCAAGAATATATCAAATAAAATCCTAGACCGAGGGGAGGAACACATGAAGAGGAATGTCAAAACAAGGCATCTAGCACATAAGCACTCAAAAATGTATAATCAGATCCCCTTCGAGGGGGATCGCCATCAGGCCCAATTTATATAAAACCACACAATCTATCTAGAAGTTGCCCTTCGAGGGGCAACTGACCGGAGGGGAAACTATCCTCTCGGCCTCTACATTCTAACCCCGCTACTCCAACCACCACAGGGCAAACTCCTTGGAGTCTTCCAGGCCCTCTGTAAATACAAAGCTAAGTTTTTGCCTACCCTTCTCCAAGTCTACATCCAATAGGGATGGTCTATCGCCTTGCTACCCACTCGATTTCCCTTTTCTGATTTTCCTTAAGTCAAGTTTATTAAGCATTGTTCATTAATTTAGCCATATTAAATTCATTTTGCCCTTTAAAAACCCTTCAAAATCCTTTAAAACATTGGGCGATTTTTAAAATCATACTTCAACCCATTTGTACTCGAATCGCGCAACCCAAGCTCTGATACCACCTTTGTAACGGCCCAAATATAAATATTCGGGTTACGTTTCGAAGGATTGGGTACCTTCGTTCGAATCTTGCAATTCCAGTACGGGTTGAGTTTTAAAACAAAGTTTTAGTGATCAAAGAAGGGATTTCGCACCCTAAATTCGCGATAGGGCCGTTAGGTCCCCCGAAATAAGTAGGGAAATATCGTAATACAAATTGCCACGGCATGGCCAGGTCAAAACCAAATACGAGGAAATAAGTAGCAAAAGTGTGGAGTTCAAGTCGGTCTTACTCTCCCTCTCACTGCGCCATAAGTTATCTCCCGCCACAACAGCACATAATCAAGCAAGGGTATGGGTACCTGAAACTAACCACGAAGTCAAGGTCGAGCCACTCATGCGGGCCCTGAAGACCTCGCTGAGGACATATAATACGCTCTAAGCCTAGATGAAAATGATCTAATGCATTACTGAAATACTAAACACGCAAGCATGTTGACAATTCATATATAATGACAGAAATGCAGTAAATGGGCCCACACAGAATGCCAAGTGGCATGTCCCAATCTCTCCAAACCCATGCCTCAGTCGGGGCGGGTATCTCTCTCATATCCGTACCTCAGCCGGGGTCGGATGTCTGCCTCAACCGGGGCCAGACGACTCGGTCGGTGCCGCGGTATATCTCATGTCTCAGTCCACACCTCAGCCGGGGTGGGACACTCGGTCACCGCCGCAGTCATATATATAACTCAGTAAATCATGCTCTCATATGACTCTATCAGGACAAACTCGATGGAGCTGGGTTGTCCTATGACCCTAGCAACGACTCTAGACTCACAATTTACGGTCGTTTCTACCAATCGCATTCAGAATACGTATGCTCATATGTTAATGCAGAACCTAAGCATGCTACTACATGACATGATATTATAATGCCTACATACTATATGACACATCAGGCATGAGGTTCTAACTTGAGTACGCCCCGGAGGACTTACCTGGAGTAGCAGACCGGCAAAAGCAATAAACCAGCAGTAAGCAAGCCAATCACGTCACGGATCTCCTAACAATTTTAATAGATACAGAATATAAGTCTAAAGCATAAAAGACCCATTTACCACTACACAGAATCTATCCATCGATAATTAGTCATAACATCATCGTCGTCATCATTTATCTCGACATCTCATATCATCACATTCACGTTATCATCAACTCACATTCTCGTGATCATAAACTCAAGCTACCTCATAACATCAATTTCCTCAAACATTACCACTAGGCATCTCAGAGTTCTAATATATCATATGTCATCTCATAATATCTCATCAATTTCCATAATTCCATACAAGATTCTATCATATCAAATCATGCTTCAATTTACCTATATTCATATTCATGCCATAACTCATATAGTTTACAAGTAAAGTTCATTAATCAATTCAATAGACAAACAATTTATTCTAAATAAATACTTAGCTCATTCCGATATTAAACATTTAAACTTCCTTTTAAATCGATTTCAACAAGTCAAGTCATTTAAATAGTTCCGGCATACTTAGTTAAAGACGTTTTTAATACTTAGGAAATATTCAATGAATATATATAATTTAAATCCAATCATTTAAATGCCAACAAACAACAATGGTAAATAGTTAAACAATAATTATTAAAATAATTTATTAAATCAGAAATAAACAAAATATAAGTAAATAATTTAGTAAATAATAAAAGGTTCACAAGTTGTTGAACTACTAAATTATCACTATCAACCTTAAAATAATATAATTAATAAACACTCAAATAATTCAGATTTTAATAACTTATGATAAATAAATAATAATGAATTGATTAATTAAATAAATCAGAAAAATAGATAATAATAATTAGATAACAATTATATTCCACAAAATAATGTAATAACACAAATAACATAACCCAGTTTAAGCCCAAACCAAAGGCCCAATCCTCTTACCATACTCGGCCCAAAACCCGGACTCAGCCCGGCCCAACTCATCATTTAATTAAACCTCCAATTCTCCGAAAAGGAAAGAAAAGAAGCCAGCGGGCCCACGTGAGGAGGTGGCAAGGCAGACGCGGGCCCCACGGCTACTATTCATCGTCTTCACCAAAATCCCCCCGCCCTGCTCCTCTGTTCGATGACCCCGCTTGCTGTCCCTCGGCTCTCGCACTCCCTCTCACGTCTCGCTCCGCAGGTCAGTCACTCACCCAGCTCGCTCTCGCACGCTCACAGCCCCACCTCGCACCCTCGCTCACGGCGCTCTCTCTCTCGCACTCTCGAGCCCGCCGGAGCCCTCCTCACCAGAATCTCACCCGCTCGCCGCTCTCACTCAAGCAATCAAGGAAAGGAGAAGGGTACCGAAAGCGACCCAAGGAAGAGGGAAGGGAAGCTTACCGAGAGGGCTCGAGATTTCACCGGAGGCTCGCCGGAGGCGCGATTTGACTCGCCGGTGTTGGGGCTGCTCCTGGCTCGGCCTGATTCAGAGGTTTCGGTTGAGGAAGGGGGAGCTTTGCAATATGTTCGATCAAGAAAAAAAAAGAATGAACCCTTACCTATTGTTTGAAGGGGAAACAGGGCGAGGAGAAGAGAAAGGAGGAGGCTCCACGGCTCCGGGTTGCTCGGCGTCTGTACTGGGCACGTCGAAGATGGTGGTGCTCGTCGGTCGCAGCTAGGAGGAGGACAGAGTGGCTCGAACCATTGCTGGAACCTCAAACGAGAAGGAGGTGAAGGTGGGTGGTGTGATGTGTCTCGGCGGGCTTCCGAAAACAGGTGTGGTGATGGTGTTTGAAGGTGGCGGGGCTACTGTGTGGTGATGGTGGAGGTGACGAGGGTAGCAACTGATGAAGGAGTGGGAGAAGGGTGTTGAAGAGTGAAATTTGAAATAGAAATAGAGGAATGAGGGTGACAGTGAAATGAAAACTAAAGAAAAAGAGGGGATGGGTTTACAGAATAGGGGTGGGTAGGGGTTGTAGGGGTAAGGGAGTGGGTAAGTGTGAAAGTGTGTGTAAAAGTCAAAGTGAATACCCGAAAACAAATCCCGAAACCCGATTTCCGACCTTATCCCGACATGATTTAAAATAAATTTAAAATAGATATTCGAATCCGAATTAAATAACGAAATCCGAAAATATTTTCAAGTCTTGGAAAAATAAAGCGGAAATATTTCGTATTCAATTTGAGTAACAAGTTTATGTCGGAATTGTTCAAAAGAATTTAAATTAAGTCGTTGTCTCCAGAACGGAAATTTTTAAAATTTTTCGAATTAACGGATCAAATCCGACATAAATAAATATTTAAATAAAATATTAAATTAAAATTTTTCCGGTCTTTACAGCACCCATGCTCGTTAGTGTGGGAACCGGTCGCGTTCAATATCATGACATCATCAATCACATCAATATTCATGCTCGTAAATTTAATAGTCTAACTCGATGAGGACTAAGCCCGATGGGACTGGACTGATCTATGACCCTAGCAAATGACTCTAGGACTCACAATTTAACGGCCGTTCTACCATACGCAAAGAGAATACGGATGCTCGATTAATTGTGCAACCTAAGCATGATACTACATGATTATGCGGGATGCAACACCTACACACTATATGACACATCAGGCATGAGGTTCTAACTTGAGTAAGCCCCGGAGGACTTACCTGGAATAGCAGATCAGCAAGAGGGAAGCAGCAAGAGGATAAGCAAGCAGGTCACAGATCACCTAGCAATTATAAATGAACATGTATAAGCATGCTGCACAGAACGGGATCCATTTACCACTACACATAATTTATCCATCAATTATTAGTCATAACATCATCATCATTATCTCGACTATCTCATAACATCAATTTCCTTAATTAACCCATTTCCATCAATCATCTCACATTTGATGTCTTATTCGCCATCTCATCATGCATCATTATATAGCATCTCATATTTCATCACTTAATAACTCATATATCAACACATCATGCTTTATAATCATCAACTCAAGATTTCAAATGTCACTCATGCTTGAAACTCATATCCATATCATTTTCACATAAATTCACAAGTACGACTCTTCAAACAATTTACCAAGTGAAGTCCAAATAAGTCGGTTCCAAAGTTAGTCAAAGCCATTTAAACCCAAAGGAAGTCAACTCGATAATCAATCGATTCTTTTAAAATAATACTTAGCCAAAGTCCAATATTAAAGCATTTAAACCTTTAAACCAATTTTTTTCAAAATCATATTATTAACATAATTCCGGCATACTTCTATTTTAAGGTCATTATCAAAATAAATTTCGACACTTTAGAAATATTTTAAACAATCTATATCATTCAAAACTAACCATTTAATGTCAAAACTTAACAAATAAATTATCCACATAAATAATTCTCAATAAATCAAATTAAATAACTAAATAAATATTTCAGAAAAATATAAGCAATTAACTTAATAAAATAAAGAATCAATAAATCCATGGATTATTTGAATATCGCTCTCAACATCAAAACATTATCAATAAACAATTAGTTAAACTCTTACAATTAGACTTTAAATAACTTATGATAAATAATTAAATAATTAACCAATAAATAAAACAGAGTAAATTAATAATAAGTAAATAATAATTTATATAACAATTATATAATATATAAATAATTTAATAAAATTAACATATAACAAATATCACCCAAATACTTAAGAGGGAGGCCCAAGATATTAACCGAAACCCGGATCCATACCCAGCCCAGAACCCGAAAGCCCAACCCGTGTATGATTTAATGAACTGAAAAGAATTAACCAGACCGGCCGGTTTACAACAAATAAAAAAAGAAAGTGAACCCGACCTGTTGAACCCTCCTCCTTCAAACGAACAGAGCTCTGTTCACAGCGCTCGTGAAACGGAAGGAGGAAGAAGAAGCAAGGCCGGTCGGCGGCTCCTCTCCATCCCCAAACCTTTCCCACCTGACCGACATGCTAATCCCGACCAAGTCCAACCCAGAAAGGAAGGAACGAACGAAAGGTAGGAGGGAGAAAAAGGGGACTCACGGTGTGCCTCCGAGGAAGAACTCCGGCTTCGATGGCAGCCTTTCCGACTGCGAGAGCTCGGGATAAGCTCCGATTGAGGCCTAGGGAGAGGGAGGAATGAATAAAGTTGCTCCTTTACAAGGTATTTAGCATAAGTCGAAAGAAGAGGAAGAGATTCGACCTTGAACGGAAAACAGGGGAGGCGGCGCGTTTCCGAAGGGGCTCCTGGGTGTGCATGGGCTTTGTGGCTCCGTCTCCTTCGTCGGGGAAAGGTCTTCAAGACTGATGCTACTCTAAGAGAAGAGATGGGGGGGGGGGGCTCGACTTCTTCCACTGCGGAACAAGGGTGGTTCTTCGGGGCTCTCGGCGGTGGCGACAGGGAAGGCGATTGATGGTGGTGGCTGAACCAATGAGGAAGGTGTGGGAGGATGGTGGTGGTGACTTGAAATCAGAAAAGAAATGGAGGGAGTGTGGAACAATGGAGGTGGTGTTTGTGGTGGCTCAATGAAACCGGGGAGGAAGGGGATGGCTTGCTTCAAGGGAGGAGGCGGAAGTGTGGCGTGCGGTTCGAGCTAAAAAAAAATAGAGGGAGCATGAAGTGGAGAGGGTAGGAGGCTAGGAGCTATGGGTGGCTTGATGTGATCAAAGGAACGTAGGAGGAGGGAGTTGTGTAGCAGTTGTAAATAGGGAGATGGGAGGGGAAAGACTTGTTGCTGCAAATCGACAATAGGGGTAGGGGTAGAGGTAGGGGTGAGGGAGTGGGTAAGTGTGAAAGTGTGTGTAAAAGTCAAAGTGAATACCCGGAAACAAATCCCAAAACCCGCCTTCCGACTTTAACCCGACTCAATTAAAATCAATTTAAAATAAGCTTTCGAACCCGAATTAGATAATGAAGCCCGAAAATATTTCTAAGCCTTAAAATAATAGAGCGAAATGAATTCATTTCAAATCAAATATCAAGTTCAAGTCGGAATTCATTTCGAAGAATAAAAATAAAATGGTTTGCTCGAGAACAGAAATTTTTCAATATTTTTCGAATCCTTGGGAATTAAATCAAAACTAATCAATATTAAATAAAAAATTAAATCTTAATTTAGAAAATAATATTTTAAAAATTTTGAGTCTTTACAAAGGTTTCTATGTGTTATATAGCAGAATAGTATCTTATGGCGCTTTTATCGCTTATATATTAGGTGATTGTCGATATTGCTTGGATTCTGCTTCTACCGTGTCTTTTTGTTGTTTGGCTTATTCAGGGAAGTTCCTTTATGGGCTTACTCAGATTCGAAAAAGAATACCTGCTTGTGAATATATGACATACTAGGTGTTGCATAAGCATTTAAGCATGCCATGTAGTATCATGCTAGGATTGCACTTCTGAATGAGCATTCGGTTACTTTGTGTGATTGAGAACATAAAGGCCATTATTTGTGAGTCTTAGTGTTTAGCTAGGGTCATAGGGTAGCCCAGCTTCATCGGGTGCCCTGAGTCAGTTGTCGATAATGGAGCATGATGATAGCCCAGCACCATCGGGCATGAGTATGATATATGATATGATGATATGCTATGTTGAGATATGATATGCTATAGCATCGAACTGGCCAGTCTCTGCACTAACGGAAAGGGGTGCAGAGGTAGAAGAGGGATATGCCACTTGGCATTCTTTGGGCGCCTTTACAGTTCTTTTCCGCATATTGTAAATTAGGAGCATTTTAGTGTGATTTAATTTCCGCATTGCATCGAAGCATCTTTATATTAGCGTATGTGTATGTTTGCTTGCAGGACAGGGTGCATTGAGGTATCGGTCAGATCCTGCTCGCACCACTTGTTTTTAGGTATGATTGTTCACTGTCTCTATGGCGTGGGAAAATCCCCCGGGCGCTTGCAAATAACCTGCCTAACCCCGCTAATTTGGCTATACGATTTCAGAATTTGTGTTTTGGTTTTGGTCCGGCCTCACCGTGACAAGTTGTACTTTACTTCCGCTTTCACTAGTTTTGCAAACGAATTTTCACGACATAGTCCTAGGACAGCTTGAAGATTCCACGTGGCTCTCCGCCTATTTTGGGGTTCGAAATCCCCACTTTAAATTACTAATCTTTGAGTTTGAAACCTCGACCCGTACTCGAATTGCAAGATCCGAACGAAGGTACCCAACCTTCGAAACGTAACCCGGGTATCTATATCTGGGCCGTTACAAAGTTGGTATCAAAGCGAGGTTTTGCAATTTGGGTACCAAAGGGTCGAGTGTATGTTTTGAAAACCGCCCACGAATTTCAAAAGATTTGAAAGAGTTATCAAGGGGCAAAATGAACTTAATATGTCTAACTCAAATGAACCTAATATGAACTTGGCCTTAAAATGGAGTAAAATCAAAACCATGGGGATCGAGTGGGTAGAATGGCATTAGACCATCCCTATTGGATGTAAAGTGGGAACGGGTAGGCAAAATATAGCTTACTCTTTACAGATGGGCTTGGAAGACTCCAAGGAATTGCACCGCGGTGGTTGGAGTGGCGAGTTAGGTAGAGGCCGCGAGGTACTTGCCCCTCCGGTCAGTCGCTCCTCGAAGAGCGACCTTAGATAGCTTGGCGTGTTGTATGTATATCAATTGGGCCTGAAGGCGATCTCCCTCGAAGGAGATAATTGTAATCATACTTGAGTGCTTCTGTGCTGAGTGATAACTCTGGATATGTAGCAGTATGGTCGATACACGACTTGGGACAGTCGGGCATGGGCGCCCAGCACGTAGGGGCAGAGGACGACCTCGTCGAGTTGTGGCTGACAGGGAAGATGATGACGCTCAAGATCTAGGGGGTACGGAGGTTCCCGCCCCCCAGCCAGAGGAGATACTGAGACAGATGGATAGGACGACATTGATCGAGATGCTGCGAGGGCTGGTCGGAGATCCTCCACCGGATACACCTGGTATACAGATTCCCGTCGAGCAGCCAGTTGAGCCAGCTATAGAGATCCCAGTTGGACAGCTAGTCGCACCAGCCCTCGTCGATGTGTGCCTGAGAAGCACATCGACTGGGTTCGTTCTTTGCCACTCTACAGCCCACCACACTTCTTGGGAGAGGATGGAGCGGACATCGAGGCATGGCTGAGACAGATCGATAGCATATTTGACTTCATCGGCGCTCCTACTTCCGTGCATCAAAGGTTGGCCGCAGGACTTCTGCGAGAGGACGCATTTCTTCACTGGACCGTCTGTAAGACGGGCCAGGCAGAGTGGAGCTATGAGGAGTTTCGAGCACTGATGCTTCGGGAGTATTGTCCGCCAGGGACACAGACGGCTAGGGAGGTCACCTTTATGCGCGCTGCTTACGATCCATCCCGCTCTGTATTGGAGGTCATTCGTCAGTTCAAGAGGGAGTTGATCTACTACACTCACCTTTTCCCCACTGACAAGAGCCGTATCCGCTTGCTGTCTATGAGGCTGCCGCCAGAGATTCTTCTACACGCATCCAGTTTGGGAGCTGTTTGACCGCTTTCTGGAGGTCGTGATGATGTATGAGCAGCAGAGGATCCTGATTACTACTGTGTATGCCCCCTCTCGCCCCGAGGCGAAGAGGCTGAGGCTCCTTGACACGAGATGGGATGTGAGTTCCCGGGGAGCCTTCCGCGGAGGATTCAGAGGAGGGATGCCGAGAGTTCTGCCACCCCCAGCACCACCAGTGGCTCATCGAGGTGTTAGCGTCCGGAGCATCACATGCTATGGTTGTTCTGAGCCCGGTCATTACCAGAGAGATTGCCCTGATAGATCTACCAGATGTTACACTTGTGGAGGTATGGGACACAAAGCTGCTCATTGCCCCTAGGGTGGTAGGACCCCACCGGCTACACCCACACCGAGAGTTCCCGTCGCTCCTCAGCCCCCGATCTGACTTATTCCCCGGGACAGGGGAGAGGCAGCACAGCTGTTAGAGGTTAGCCCGAAGGACATGGCAGAGGTTCAGCTAGAGGGGGCCGTGGGCCATCTGGGCTCGGGACAGGCAGAGGATCGTCTTCCGCAAGACCGTCTAGGTCAGTGTTATTAGGAGGACGTCGAGTATCTCAAATACAAATAATAAGATGCAAATGTGTAAACCAACTCCTAGCCTATGCAAATAATTACAAGACTTCCTCTCGTTGTAGTGGAAGGGTAGTCAGGATCGATCCATAAGGAGGCCTGTCAGCGGGATCCCAGTTGCGTTCGAAATCTCACGTCTTGCGTCAACCAGAAACCTCGATTTCGACCCTGGAGCTCGATGTTGACCTCGGCTGTCGCTCCTCTCTGCAATAGAAGACCTGCAGAGACAAAAACAAGAAGTCGATATCGATAGGGGAAGGTCGATATCGATGTTAGCAGACAGAATCGACTGGCTCAGAAGACTGCCATTCGACACAGGTGGTCGATATCGACGTTGGGGGGTCGATATCGATGTTCAGTAACTCAGCAGTGATGATCGTCGTCGACTCAGAAAACTATTGACGAACTCAGTGGTCGATATCGACGTCTGTGGTCGATATCGATGTCTTCTCCTGCAAAGTTGTTAGCTTTTGTCGGCAAAGAAAGACCGAAGACTTTAGGATGGATGAAGATGCGATGAACAGAAATAAAGACAGTTGTTTTTATGTGTATAAACTATGTAAAAGCAACTCCTAGGATTAGGGTTTACCACAACGTTAACCAATGCATGTGATAAGGTAAATAAGACGGACAATTGCGCTATTTCACCCGAGGGACAAGCTTTCGCTGTAAACCAACTCTTAGGATTATTCTTGCAAATAAACCTAATTGTCTCTACCAATTTTATGTTTATAACTCAAGTTTTTAGCATGAATCCCTTTTCTTTAGATTAGGACTAAACATAGAATCGTAGGAGATGATATAGACACAATGATATCAACATCTAACATTTACCTTAGGCATGCATGGCTAACGTCGGGCTCACCCCGACCCTAAGAGCTTTGGGGGACTACTCGCTTCTCATCATGGAACTCATCTTTGATTGAAAGAAATAAACTTGCATTAAAATATAAAGTCCGAAGCTTTATAACTCAACGTCGGCTTTCGCAAACGCCAAACCTTAAAACTTCTCTCTAACTCTATTGAATGTAAGTGGATGTTTTGATGGATCATTGAATGCCAGCCCCCTAGGGCTTTATTTATAGGCTACTGACCTTTGCTAGCCAAGGATTGTAACTTCTATCTAAACTATAGATTCTATCCAAACAAGTAGGATATGTCTTTTATTTTGATAAAACTTAAACTAACTTGATAAAACTTAAAGGTAAAAAGTAGATAAATTCCAGCTGCTATCTATCTATATGTTACAAGATAAATCCGTGCCTTCTTGAAGATAAAGTTTCCAATCCCCGTCTCGAAATCGAATCTATCTTCTGTCAGGATAAGGTCGATATTGACCAGGAAGGTCGATATCGACGTCTCTGTTCCTGCTCGACTTGTCTATCTCCACTCGATGTCTATGTGGAGGTCGATATCGATGATGTAAGGTCGATATCGAGTGCTTTTCTCTGCTGTGCATTGGTCTGTCTCGACACTCAGTTCTGTGTCGATATACTATAGTCGATGTCGATGTTTAAGGTCGATTTCGACCTCTCTTCTGCTCTCCTTGGTTTCTCCGTTTTGACTCCGATTTCGCTCGAATTCCTGCATGGTTAGCTCAAAACTCGTGTAGACTCTATTTCTTGTGCTTTAGCACATTCTTACACAAGTTTATATTCTTTTGAACCTTTTCTTTGGAAATCGAATGAAATATGAAGTCAAAAGATGCAATAAAAAGAGGTGCAAATATGTACATCAAAACACCCCATACTTAGACTTGCTTGTCCTCAAGCAATAACCAAGCAATAACCAACACCTACAACACACCCTTCAAGTTTTCGCCCTTGTCAAAAGCAACATCATAAGCGGTAGCAAAGCAAAGCAAGTGAATTTAACGTCATAGCACATATTTAGGCGATCCATAGGCATATGCAATTTTTGATCCAACCTCACAGGGATAATGTGTTTGCACTCAACTCTCATGTGTTTAGGCTATGAAGTTCAACTCTCAACTCAATTCCATACACAATCTCATAAACATTGCAATTTATAAAAATCCACTTCGCAACCAATTATGAAAATGCAATAAGAACCATCAGGAGGACTTTCGCTCAATGGAAGACTTCAAAGAAGACTTCATTCGGCGGGGTTGTAATGGGGCTTGGTAAGGAATTAAGGGTATGGAATTATTTGGCTATGTGGTGCTTTTATAATTCGGGAATCAAGACTGCTAAATCTTAACACTTGCAATATCCAAACCATAACTCTTCAATGTTGCACTTTTCAAGCTCAATCTCCCATAATGCTCTTTTCCAAACTTATCTTTCCATAATATGCTCTAAAGATGCACTAAAAGATGTAAACCATACTATCAACCCTTCTTTCAAACTCTTATATGCCTCTCAAAAATATAATACTTGTATGAAATAAATAAAGGACTTAAGGATTTTGGATCATGCACTATATACATATATCTCTCTCTCTTTTTTTTGGATTTTTTTTACAATAATAAATAAATACTAAAAAATATGTGCATTTATATGGTGAGCCAAAAATCCTTTTACAAAATATGACAAAATGTAAATATGCACCAACCCATAATTTCCTTGCTCAAAACTGGACAATATGCACTTTTCTTTCCATAAGGCATTAGTCCAGCCAATCTAAGTGTCAATTCCCAAATGGGGGTCAGGCTCAATTCGGCTAGGGATAATTTTGTGGAGTTTGCAATTTCAGGCTCAGGCTAATTTTCCGGCTTCAAGTAGGGATAATGCAGGGTAGGTAAAGAGAGGATAAAAATGGCTTAAAAGATGCCTCCATCATTTAATTCTCATAAACATAGACATATTAATGTATTGGCTTTGAATAACTATCACAACATTTAGAGATGCATAGGAAGAGTAAATTCACTCAAGAAAGCGGAGGGATTTTTGATGTTCTCCCTATAGGCCAAAATTCTCACAAGGACAATTTTTGTTGGATTTGCTTTTTAGCCTAGGATCATATGTGCTCAATTTCATCACAAGTTCACAATCTACATAAAAATTTTAAGGACTTAGGCTAAACCATCCAAATATGCCATAGGATTTACCTGATCAAGTCAGCTATTGAGTTTTCATCATAGGACATCTAAGTAGGGTTTAAAAACAAACTTAAAAATAAACATGCATTTTTTTGTATTTTTGACATTTTTCTATTTTTTTGAATTTTTTGACATTTTATGAAAGTAAAACTAAGAACAAAAATTTAAACATGAATGCAATGTGAAGAACAAGGGTAGAGAGAGACTCACAGCGCAACCTGCGGATTCAGGTCGATTTCAGGTTAGGTCGATGCTAGAAGTCGATATCTATGTCAGAGGTCGATGTCGACTGCATCTGTCGAAGTCGAGGAAGAAAGTGAAGACAAGGGCTGCCTGATAAAGGTCGATATCCATGATTATGGTCGATATCGACCTCTGCTTTTTCGCTCATGAGTCCTCGATGTTGACTTCAGGAGATGGCTTGACCCTGGAGGGGTCGATTTCGACTGGCCTGGTCGATTTCGACTGCCTCTGCAGATGCTTCTTTTCTTCTTCGTCATTTCTTCTTGCTTAGAAACCTGAAATCTTTGTTAGAAGTATAGATAAAGCCACGAATTATCTCAGTTTCAAAATTTTAAATATCCAAAAATCCTAAAAACCATCTATGAAAAATTTAAAGGTTTTATGTACATGCTCTAGAGTTTTGAGTCGCTAGGCCGACTTCTCCGTCAATTCTTTATGAGCCTTTAACGCAAGGACCCTTTGAGTTCGAGCATTCTCCTAGGTCATCTAGGTCCTTTTTGCAGCAGGTAAGTTCGGCGACCAAGGCTTCTTTGATGTTAGGTTCTTCTTTGGGCGTTTTCCTTCTCTTTCTTGACCTAACTCTAGCAATATAGGCAAACCATGGAGCTTTGACCCTCTTTTTAGTTGAATTATCAATAATTGGTTTAATTGATTTATCAACAAAGGATAGAGGAGGGTTGGGAGTCATACCTGGGCTTACCTGTTTGGGCCCGAAACAAAAATCTTCGGGCTGAGGGGTGGTCGATTTCGACCAAAGTGGGTCGATTTCGAGTTCTGTGGTCGATACCGACATGTGGGGGTCGATATCGACCTCTGTGACCCCATACTTAAGCTCCTGACAACAATCTGCCATACTCGATTTCGACCAAGGGGGGTCGATTTCGATATTTTTAGTCGATATCGACTTGTTTCAGTCGATGTCGACCCTGCTTGCTGTTTTCGTCCTCGCCAATAAAAATTTTCTAAGATTTTCCTTAGCCGGCGAGAGGACTACTTTCTCCAGGTGCTTCGTTTCACTCATGGTTGGGTTGAAAGAGAATTCTATCACTTCGTTCCCTATAGTAAAGGTTAGTAATCCTCGACGTACATTGATATTGGCATCAGCAGTAGCTAAGAAAGGCCTACCAAGGATAATAGGCACTACAGGATCTTCAAGCATCTCCAATACAATGAAATCAGTAGGCACAAAGAACTTACCTACCTTTACTGGAACGTCATCAACTATACCCGTGGGCTTGACGAATGAATTATCAGCCATATAGAGTTTCATGTCCACAGGTTCAAGGGCGCCGATGTTCACCTTTTCCCAAATAGAAAGAGGCATAAGCCTTATGCTTGCCCATAGGTCACATAGGGCCTTGTAGCGATGTTGGCAAAGCCCCAAGGTGATAGCAAACTTCCCTGGATCACTCCTCTTCTCAGGGAAGTCCATCTTTGAGCACTCCTCTGCGATCTCTGCCATGGATCTCTTCTTGCTAAGGATGTCTTTCAGGAATCGCACATAGGCGGGCATCTCGCTTAGGGCTTTTGTAAGAGCAATGGTAACATTAAGACCTTGAAGAATCTTTACAAAGCGCCTAAACTTACCTTTGGTGGGGTCCTCCAATGCTTTGGATGGGAATGGCAACGTCTTCTTTGGCGGACGGGCCAAAACGGTGGTCAGAGGGGCCTGCTGCTGAACATCGATGTCGACTGGGCTTTGGTCGATATCGACCGGGATGGTCGATGTCGACCTCTGTTGTGGCTCCAGTGGCTCTGTAGTGGCATCGACATCGACTAGTGGGTCGACCTGGTGGTCGATATCGACCTCTTCCTCGACATTGACTGGTCTGTCGATGTCGACGGGATCTGCTGCTTTCTCCGATTCCGTTCGTGGCTTTTGTACTTTGTTGCCACTCCTTAATTGCATGGATGCGACATGGCCCGTCCCAGATTGCCCCTTAGGATTTGCAGTGGGTTGCCCAGGGAACGTTCCAGACGGTCTAGGGATTTGTGCCGCCAATTGACCCAATTGGGTCTCCACGTTCTTTTTCCAAATATCCATCTCCCCAATCCTTGTGGTGAGGTGATTGAGTTGAGAATGGATTGCATTGTTGGATTGATCATTCTTAGCTTGGTTCCACCTTATCTCATCCAACACAAGTTGAAGATCATCCTTCCGTTGGTCCCTCTCCGGGTGCCTAGGAGCTCTATAAGGCGGGGGTCCCTAGGGTTAACCGGGTTCCTTTTTGGTTGATGGAACCTTTGGTCTCCCCAATATTAGTGATTGGGACCCCTCATGTAGCGCGCCTCCTGGTGAGTCTCCGCTAGTTGTACTTGTTCAGCATGGGTGCAGTCGATGGTGGTGTGCCACTGCGATCCGCATTCAATGCAATCTTGGTTCGCTGAAAGGAACCTCACTTGCTTTTGGAGCTTTCGAAGTTGATCTCTATGGAATAGCTCCCTCACGTCCGGATCGATTACCTTGGAGGGTTCATATAAGGGCATAGATGGGGCAGGCCTCGATGATGATGATGTGTCGGAAGCCTCAGGAATCCCATATGTGTTATCGAACTCCACCAACCTCTCTATGGTCTCCGAAGCCTCTTGTGGAGCGAGTTCAAGGTAGCCATAGGAGGTTTAAGTGTTGATACTCTCCTTGGTTGCAGCATCAAGAGCATTGTATATAATCTCCTGAATCACGTACGGTGGTTAGCCATGCGTCGGGCATGATCGTAGTAGGTCCTTAAGCCTTTCCCAAACAGTCGCTAGAGCCTCACCAGGCTTTTGTTTGAAAGCCGTGATTTTCTATCGGATCAACGCCTTTTTAGAAGGAGGGAAGAACTTGTTTAGGAACGCGTCCTTGACTTCATTCCAGGTGCGGAGCGATCTTGGGGCTAAGCTCTCCAACCACTGCAATGCTTTTCCTGTAAGAGACCAACGAAAGACTTTTAGTTGGACATATTCAAGACTTTGTCCATCAGCAATAGTATCACAGAGGTCTAAGAAGGTTGAAATATGTGTCATAGGGCAGTCATTAGGTTTTCCTTCATATTGATGCCTTCTTAGTTAAGTAAGGAAGTTAGGTTTAATTTCAAAATTAGAGGCAGGGATAAGAATAGCCGATTCAGGCACTGTGAGTGCAGGGTGCATATATTGCTTGGCATTCCGAGGGAGGGCATTGATTTGGGCTTCTATTTGCCTCCGGCCTTCCTCCTCCCTATCCGCACGCTCCTTAAGTGCCGTCTCTCTAGTCGTTAAGTCCTCGACCTGCTTCCTTAGTTGCTCAATAAGTTCAGCCTGGTTTGCGTTGTCTGCCATGATTCTCTGAGCTTGGGCTCTTAGGTGGAAATAGTGCCCAGGGTCATCTACTCCTTCAAATTCAGGTGGGCGATCAGCGCGTCGCATACACCTGCAAGGCCAAACTAGATAGAAATGTGAGATAGACTACTAGGGCGCGATTGATTGCCTCCCCGACAACGACGCCAATTTGTTATTAGGAGGACGTCGAGTATCTCAAATACAAATAATAAGATGTAAATGTGTAAACCGACTGCTAGCCTATGCAAATAATTACAAGACTTCCTCCCGTTGTAGTGGAAGGGTAGTCAGGATCGATCCACGAGGAGGCGTGTCAGCGGGATCCCAGTAGTGTTGGAAATCTCACGTCTTGCGTCGACCAAAAGCCTCGATTTCGACCCTGGAGCTCGATGTTGACCTCGGCTGTCGCTGCTCTCTGTAACAGAAGACCTGCAGAGACAAAAACAAGCAGTCGATATCGACAGGGGAAGGTTGATATCGATGTTAACAGACGGAATCGACTGGCTCAGAAGACTGCCAGTCGACACAGGTGGTTGATATCGATGTTGGGGGGTCGATATCGATGTTCAGTAACTCAGCAGTGATGATCGTCGTCGACTCAGAAAACTGTCGACGAACTCAGTGGTCGATATCGACGTCTGTGGTCGATATCGATGTCTTCTCCTGCAAAGTTATTAGCTTTTGTCGGCAAAGAAATGTCAAAGACTTTAGGATGGATGAAGATGCGATGAACAGAAATAAAGCAACTCCTAGGATTAGGGTTTACCACAACGTTAACCAATGTATGCGATAAGGTAAATAAGACGGACAATTGCGCTATTTCACCCGAGGGACAAGCTTTCGTTGTACACCAACTCTTAGGATTATTCTTGCAAATAAACCTAATTGGCTCTACCAATTTTATGTTTATAACTCAAGTGGTTAGCATGAATCCCTTTTCTTTCGATTAGGACTAAACATAGAATCGTAGGAGATGATATAGACACAACGATATCAACATCTAACACTTACCTTAGGCACGCATGGCTAACGTCGGGCTCACCCCGACCTTAACAGCTTTGGGGGAATACTCGCTTCTCATCATGGAATTCATATTTGATTGAAAGAAATAAATTTGCATTAAAATATAAACTCTCAAGCTTTACAACTCAACGTCGGCTTTCGCAAACGCCAAACCTTAAAACTTCTCTCTAATTCTATTGAATGTAAGTGGATGTTTTGATGGATCATTGAATGCCAGCACCCTAGGGCATTATTTATAGGCTACTAACCCTTGCTAGCCAAGGATTGTAACTTCTATCTAAACTATAGATTCTATCCAAACAAGAAGGATAGCTCTTTTATTTTGATAAAACTTAAACTAACTTAATAAAACTTAAAGGTAAAAAGTAGATAAATCCCAGCTGCTATCTATCTATATGTTAAAAGATAAATCCGTGCCTCCTTGAAGATAAAGTTTCCAATCCCCGTCTCGAAATTGAATCTATCTTCTGTCGAGATAAGGTCGATATCGACCAGGAAGGTCGATATCGACGTCTCTGTTCCTGCTCGACTTGTCTATCTCCACTCGATGTCTATGTGGAGGTCGATATCGATGATGTAAGGTCTATATCGAGTGCTTTTCTCTGTTGTGCATTGGTCTGTCTTGACACTCAGTTATGTGTCGATGTACTGTAGTCGATGTCGATGTTTAAGGTCGATTTCGACCTCTGTTCTGCTTTCCTTGGTTTCTCCGTTTTGACTCCGATTTCGCTCGAATTCCTGCATGGTTAGCTCAAAACTCCCGTAGACTCTATTTCTTGTGCTTTAGCCCATTCTTACACAAGTTTATATTATTTTGAACCTTTTCTTTGGAAATCGAATGAAATATGAAGTCAAAAGATGCAATAAAAAGAGATGCAAATATGTACATCAGTCAGGTTATGGGAGGGGACAGACATCTGGAGCTTCTGGTTCTACATTGCCCCCACCGCCCCGCGTTTTCCAGATGAGAGTTGAGGATCGATCCGTTCCGAGTGCCTCAGGTACTATATTTCTCCGAGATGAGTCCTTGTGTATTCTTTTTGACACGGGGGCCACACACTGCTTCATAACAGAGTCGTGCGTCTCTAGGCTGAGCCTGAGCTGCACGAGGGGTCCGCCCCTGACTGTGGGTATGCCGGATGGGGCTAGGATTAGGACGAGTCATGAGATCCTAGGTTGCCCCATCCGTATAGGAGAGCAAGAGTGGCCCGCCGATCTGATCGTGATGACCTTGAGGACCCACGACTTGATTCTTGGCATGGATTTCATGGACCACTATGGGGCGATCATCGACTTGCGGACGAGGACCGTGTCGATTCTAGCAGAGGATGGCACCGAGCACCAGGTTTGGGGTAGTAATCCCAAGAGGAATGGGGCACTGATTAGCGCAGTTTGAGCAGCGAGACTTCTTGACCAGGGTTGTACGGGATATTGATGTTATGCTTTGGAGGTGGATCGAGGCCGACCCACCATGTCTGAGGTACCTATAGTTCAAGACTTCACCGATGTCTTCCCCGATGAGTTACCTGGATTAACCCCGTAGAGAGAGGTCAATTTTGCCATCGTGTTGGAGCCGGGCACCAGGCCCATTTCCCGAGTACCCTATAGGATGGCACCCACAGAGATCGCCGAGCTTAAGGCTCAGCTTGAGGAGTTAGCTGAGAAGGGCTACATTCGTCCGAGTGCTTCGCCATGGGGAGCTCCGGTGCTGTTCGTCAAGAAGAAGGATGGTTCGTTGAGGTTGTGCATTGATTACCGCGAGCTGAACCGAGCGACGGTGAAGAACCGCTACCCGCTTCCGAGAATTGATGACCTGATGGACCAGCTTCAGGGTGCAGTGATCTTTTCGAAGATCGACTTGAGATCGGGATATCATCAGCTCAGAGTGCGATCAGAGGACATCCAGAAGACCGCCTTTAGAACTCGGTATGGGCACTATGAGTTTGTGGTCATGCCTTTTAGGCTGACCAACGCGCCAGCAGCCTTCATGGAGCTTATGAACAGGGTGTTCATAGACTATTTTGATAGATTTGTTGTGGTATTCATCGACGACATCCTAGTATACTCGCGGAGCCACGAGGAGCATGAGCAACATCTGAGGATTGTTCTGGAGACGTTGAGGAGGCATCAGTTGTTCGGCAAGTACAGCAAGTGCGAGTTTTGGATTCCTGAGGTGACCTTTTTAGGTCATGTGATCTCAGCAGCTGGAGTCGCCGTAGATCCGACAAAGATTGATGCTATCGTTGCTTGGGAGGTGCCCAAGAACGTTCGAGACATCCGTTCCTTCCTAGGATTGGTCAGCTACTACCGTCGCTTTGTTCAAGACTTCTCGAGGATCGCTCGACCGATGACACAGCTGACACGGAAGGACGTTCCTTTCGTTTGGAGTGAGGAGTGCCAGGCCAGTTTTGAGCTTCTCAAGGAGAAGCTGACGACCGCACCAGTTTTGGCTCTACCTGATGGGACCGAGGACTTCGTGATCTATACAGATGCTTCGCGAGCTGGTTTGGATTGTGTTCTGCATCAGAGGGATCGAGTTATTGCTTATGCTTCACGCTAGTTGAAGCCTGGAGAGGAGACTTACCCCACACATGATCGTGAGCTGGCAGCTGTAGTGCATGCTCTGAAGATCTGGAGACACTATCTGTATGTTACTTCATGCAAGGTGATGACGGATCACAAGAGCTTGAAGTAAATCTTCACCCAGAAGGAGCTCAACATGAGATAGAGACGCTGGTTAGAGCTCTTGAAGGATCATGATTTGGAGATCATCTATCATCCCGGGAAGGCCAATGTGGTGGCCGATGCGCTCAGTCGGAGGACTCATCAGGAGGTTGCTATGGCTAGATTGACAGCGCAACGTAGATTGCAGGCAGAGTTGATGTCATGTGGCATAGAGGTATGGATTCAGTGAGAGAGGGGTCAGTTATCCTTCCTCGAGATTCACTCAAAGCTGACAGATGAGATTCGTAGAGGTCAGACAGATTGCCCTGAGGTGGCAGCACTGAGAGAGCGGATGGCACAGGGACGAGATGGAGAGCTTGCGGAGAGAGCCAATGGACTGTTGACTTTCTAGAGCAGAGTGGTAGTACCCTCTACGTTAGATCTGAGGCAGAGGATTATGCAGGAGGCCCATACCACCCCTTATTCGGTCCATCCAGGGACGAATAAGATGTACCAGGACTTGAGGAGATCCTATTGGTGGCAGAGGATGCGAGCCGATATTACAGATTTCGTCGCCAGATGTCAAATTTGTCAGCAGGTCAGGATTGAGCATCAGAGACCGTGTAGCTTGGTCAGATCACTTACGGTCCCCGAGTGGAAGTGGACGGACATCTCCATGGATTTCGTCACTGGATTGAGGCGAGATGTCAGAGGATTCGATGCTATTTGGGTCGTGGTCGACAGGCTGACCAAGTTGGCCCATTTCATTGCCATCCAGGAGACATGGCCGGTTGCGAGACTAGCAGACGAGTTCATCCGGAAGATTGTGAGACTCCACGGGGTTTCCGAGAGGGTAGTTTCTGACAAAGATGGTCGTTTCACATCGAGGTTCTGGCAGCAGGTTCATGTTGCTTTGGGGACTCGTTTGCATTTCAGCACTACTTATCATCCACAGACGGACAGACAGAGTGAGCGGACGATCCAGACTTTAGAGGATATTTTGAGATCCTGCGTGTTAGAGTGGGGTGACCGTTGGGTCAGATTCTTACCGTTGGTTGAGTTCTCGTACAACAACAGCTACCATTCATCGATCGAGATGGCACCATATGAGGCATTGTATGGGAGGCGCTACAAGTCGCCGGTATGTTGGGATGAGCCCACCGACACCACAGCTTCATTGCCGGAGATGGTTCGAGAGACAATCGACCAGGTCAGACGCATACGGGAGCATATGAGGGTCGCTCAGGATCGGCAGAAGAAGTATGCAGATCGCAGGCGGACAGAGATCAAGTTTGAGGTTGGATCGCATGTATGGCTTAGAGTGTCGCCGACCAGAGGAGTTCACAGCTTTGGCATCAAGGGCAAGCTGAGCCCTAGATTTGTGGGACCGTTTGAGATTCTCGAGAGGGTCGGCGAGGTCGCGTACCGTTTAGCCCTACCCCCATCGTTAGCCGGAGTGCACGATGTGTTTCATGTGTCCCAGCTTCAGCGATATGTTCCCGATCGGAGCCATATCCTTGACCATTCCGATCTCCGGATAGAGCCCGATCACACATATGTAGAGAGCCCAGTTAGGGTGCTTGACCGTCGAGTCAAGAAGTTGAGGACCAAGGAGGTTCCTCTTCTTCTGGTCCAGTGGTCTAGGAGGAGTCCCGAGGAGGCGACTTGGGAGACGGAGGATAGCCTCCGGTCGAGTTATGGGAGTGTCGTAGACGAGCTCTTAACCTCTTATGTTGAGCCGAGTGTTGACCTATCCTTGACCTCGCGAGCTAGTGGTGAGCCTTAGTAGTCTTTTATTTTGGGAATGGGCAATTTCTGTGATTGTGTGCTTATGATTGCTTTCTCTGTGCAGATTCTATGCTGAGATGATGTGGCTAGAGATCGGTTCTCATGGCTTGCGTGCTGATGTGCTTGATGTGACGTCCGTTGGGACTTGTGATGCTTTTGTAGGATGTCGAGATACTTTATGACTCGTAGTATGTTGAGACCTTGTCGCCATTTTGACACGTTTTGAGATACTAGCATCCCTCATGTTGTGTTTTAGACCGTTTATGCGTTGAACTGTTTGACTTGTTGAGACTATCTCTTACATGTTTGAGACTTACCACGTGAGAGGTGGTTGATATTATGATAGCTATCTATATATGAGTTGATGAGATTATGACTTTATGATCCTTGATGAGTTGGAAGTGCTGATTGAATGACTTGGAACATAGGAAGAGAATATGGGATTAGCCCTTAGAGGTGGATGATCCCACCTCTCGCAATCTGAAGTTTTCTTGATTAAGCGTTGGATTTGAAAAAAAAAACTTTGAGCAGTTTTAAAAAGGACCATTTTGGGTTTTATTAAATTGATAAACGCTATCTAAAGTTCCATGATTCCAAGGTCAAACTATCCATTTAAAACGTTTTTGAACCCTCCCAAGCCATATTTATATGCTTTTGAGTTATGATACGACTGAGAAGTCGGGGCAAGGATGGGATAAGGGCCCATATCCCATACTTGCTCCGACCAATTGGGAGTAGCATGATCACGTCAAGGATACTACGAGAATCTCATAGGGGCCCTTATGAGATACTTACGGGATCGGTGGCATGATCCTCGGACTCACCATTTTCAAATCCTTTCCGTTTAGAATGATTTTTAGTCTCGGGGACGAGACTTGTTTTTAGAGGTGGATAAATGTAAAGACCAAATATAATGTTATATTATATGATTATTATTTTACTTAAAATTACTTGAAATACGATTATTTTATTCGTAAAATGGAAGAAAACTTGTTCCAGAGTAAGGTCAATTTTTATAAATCCGTCTGACCTTATTTTAAATTTGGATTTCGACGGAATGGAATCCCGCTTTTGAGTATTCGAGAATTAATTTTATTATCCGAAATAAATTAGATTTCAATTTAAATTTTTAGCGTCGGGATTTTGTTTTATGAGCGGAATTGGGAATTTAGCGTCGGAAATTCAAATTTGTTAGTCGAGTGGGGACCATTCTATTTTACCTTATTTTATTTATATATATTTATTTTATTCACTCTCTCTCTCTCCCTTCCCTCCCGTTCTGTATTTCAGTAGGATGGTCCCCTTACATTTCTCTTCCTCCCCCACCATTCATACTCCCCCCTCGACATTCCACCCAAATCACCACCTTCCATCCTCCTCTCCCTTCCAGCCAAGGTTGCAGCCGCCTACGCCAGGAGCCGACGACGTCGTCAGAACCTCCAGTGCCGCCGAGAACCTCCTCTTCCCCCCTATTCCGTTTTACAAGCGGTAAACCTTCGTTCTTCTTTCTCTTCGCTTCAACCATTGAAATCAATCCTTTTACTCATCCCTCTTCCTCCCTAGGCCAAGAGGAGCCTCTCTCGGACACGAAGGAGCCGTCGTCGAAGCCGCCGCCCCTCCTCTCCCCTGTTTCTAAGCTGACAAGGTAAACTCTCCCGTTCTCGTTCTCTGTCTTCGATCCGTCTAAAAGATCCTCTTTTAACACTCTCTCCGTCGTCCTAGACCCGGAACAAGCTCTTCCTCGCCGTGTAGCCAGCCGCAACACCTTCCCCGGAGAGGTTTCCCCCTGTAGCCGCCATTGTAAGTGCCCTCTTTCTCCTCCTTTTCCTTGCGTCGTTTCTCCGTTTAGGGGTGGGTCTTGGTCGGAAATTCTCGTCGAATTTGTGGGTCAAATTTGGAGCCAAATGGCGCCCCATAGCTAGAGCTCCTTCCTCTCTTCCCCGTCGCTCTTCCGCTTCCTCCTCTGTTCTTGCCGAGGTTGAAGATGACCCAGTTCTTCTTTCTTCAATTGGGTTGGCCCGAGTTTTTTTGTGCCAAACGGGTTATATCGTTTAAAACCCGGATCCCCTTATTCTTTACCTTAGCTCCCAGAACCGGATCCCCTTGTGCTTTGTTCAGCTGGGTTGGGCCTCACTTCCTCGGGTATGGGCCGGATCACCCATGCCTCCCTATTTCTCCTCTTTTCTGAATCATTGGATCCGGGTGGGGCTTCGGATTTGGTTCTGGGTTGCCAGTTGGGTTATTGGGCTGGGCAGCGGGTAGACAGTTGGGCCAGCTGGGTGGGCTTCTTTTGTTCTGTTGATGTATATATATGTATACATTATATAGTAACGTATTTTATTCATCATATTATTATTATTATTATTATTATTATTATTATTATTATTATTATTATTATTCTGATTTTATGGAAATAAAGTTTGGAAAGGGTTATATTATAAAGTGATTTGTATAAGTAACTTTGTGATGAATTTAATATGTTTTAGTTGGGAAACTTAAAATGATTTATTCATAAGTTTGGAAGTGTGTTATATTAGTTATTTATATTAAGTAATTATTTAAAAAGGAGTTTCTATGTTTTGGGAAATATCTTTTGAGAATTTTTGTTGGAAAACAAAGTGTTGGAAATTCTATTATAGTAACTTTGACCGAGTTTGACCAAGATTTTGATATTTCAGATATTTTCTCGGAATTTAGTTATTTCCTTTGTGAGTACCTTGTGAAAAGGTTTCTATGTGTTAAATAGTAGAATAGTATCTTATGGCACTTTTATCGCTTATATATTAGGTAATTGTCGATATTGCTTGAATTCTGCTTCTACCGTGTCTTTTTGTTGTTCGGCTTATTCAGGTAAGTTCCTTTATGGGCTTACTCAGATTCGAAAGAGAATACCTGCTTGTGAATATATGACATACTAGGTGTTGCATAAGCATTTAAGCATGCCACGTAGTATCATGCTAGGATTGCACTTCTGAATGAGCATTCAGTTACTTTGTGTGATTGAGAACAGAAAGGCCGTTATTTGTTAATCTTAGAGTTTTGCTAGGGTCATAGGGTAGCCCAGCTTCATCGGGTGCCCTGAGTCAGTTGTCGATATATGAGCATGATGATAGCCCAGCACCATCGGGCATAAGTATGATATATGATATGATGATATGCTATGTTGAGATATGATATTCTATAGCATCGAGCTAGCCAGTCTCTGCACTAACGGAAAGGGGTGCAGAGGTAGGAGAGGGATATGCCACTTGGCATTCTTTGGGCGCCTTTACAGTTCTTTTTCACTTATTGTAAATTAGGAGCATGTTAGTGTGATTTAATTTCCGCATTGCATCGAAGCATCTTTATATTAGCGTATGTGTCTCTATGGCGTGGGAAAATCCCCCGGGCGCTTGCAAAGAACCTGCCTAACCCCGCTAATTTGGCTATACGATTTTAGAATTTGTGTTTTGGTTTTGACCCGGCCTCGCCGTGGCAAGTTGTACTTTACTTCCGCTTTCACTAGTTTTGCAAACGAATTTCCGCGACATAGTCCTAGGACAGCTTGAAGATTCCACGTGGCTCTCCGGCTATTTTGGGGTTCGAAATCCCCACTTTAAAATACTAATCTTTGAGTTTGAAACCTCGACCCGTACTCAAATTGCAAGATCCGAACGAAGGTACCCAACCTTCGAAACGTAACCCGGGTATCAATATCCGGGCCGTTACATGAATATCCAATAAATTTAAGTCACATCATAGAACGACCTAATTTATTTATCCACGTGTCATCCTAAGTGTCTACCATAACTAATAATTGTAATTAATTTTTATCAGTTAAAAAATAAAATCTTATCATCAAATATATATTCATTTTTAATAGAAATATTAACCACATATATTAATCGGAGAAAAAAATATTATTGTTTTGATTTTTATTAATAACATTAATAATAAAATATTATCATATTTTTGTTAGTTATATTTTGATAAGGTTTTATGGCTTATTTGAATAAATTTTACAAAAGATAAAACCAACTTTAGCACACGTAAATCTTATTTGAATAAATCTTACAAAAGATATAATTATAGCACTTTTCGATTGTAGTAGTATTTGAATAAATCCACTCCAGCACACGTATATCTTTATTTAATTTTTTTTGGGTATTTTTAATCAACCTAATAAAATCTTTAAAAAATAATACTACAATCAATAACTATTTATTTACCACCAAAATTTACATGTACTTTTTAAAAACATATTTGCATCGTGGACCCTAATTTTAATTAAAAAATGTTAACATATTAAACAAAGTAATTGTAGGGGGAAAATCATATTATAACCTTATATCAAAGAAAAGCTAGCTAATAGATATTATTTGTGCTAACTACTTAATGTATGGGTAATTTGAGAATTGGATATAATATTATAATATATTTAAATACTTAAATAGTGTTTGGTTAGTAAATTTCAAATATATTTAAAATAATATAAATTTTAAATAAAATACCTTATAAATTGTGTAAATCACAAACCAACTATTGCATAATAGTATAACCTTTAATTAATTGACATAATTTAAAATTTATTTCATTTAAAATTTGTATTATTTTAACCATGCTATAAAATAATTATGATAGATACATTAGAATCCAAACACACCCTTAGCGGAACACAAATAATTAATATTTATAATTGATTAATATAATCGTAGTGTCTAATTAATTAAGAATGAGTAAATATTAATTAAATTTACTATTACAAATTTAATTTCATCAAATTATAGGTTAAATCGAAAAAACTAATAATAAACTATAATTGTTTATAGTGCATTAATAATTTTTTTAAAAATAATGATATTTTATTTCATGAGATCGTTTCACAATATACCATCGTTTACATAATTTCATTGATTACAATATCTTAATTGAAAAAAACTATGACTTTGCGATTATGATAAAAATAGGGAGAAATACTTTATACGGAGTAGTATATAAAAATGAAACGGGAGTACTTTATGTATAAATAAAAATTATTATAAAAATTAATTTATTAATTTATTTAAATCAATGAAAAAAGTTATTATATATAAATAAAATTTATAAAATTAAAAAAAAAACACGTGTACGGACTAGTGGGAACAAGGGAAGTATTAGTTACACTTTCTAGTCTAGTTGGTTGGAAGTAGGGGTCGGCACAAATCCCGGACCCGTCCTGGTCTTGTTCCGGGCCTGTCCCGATCCCGGTGGGATTTAAAAAAAAATGAATCCCATCCTGGTTCCGTCCCGTAAATATTATACGGGACGGGACGCGTGACGTGGATTCCTTATCCCGCAAATTCCGTCCGTCCCGCATATATAAAATATATTATATATAATAAATATACTATATACTATATACTTTTTGTATATACGAAGTATATTTTAGGGGAATTTTGGTGCTTTGTACTTTTTTTTTACCATTTAATTAGCTAATTAACCCTCTTAATTATTTTATTAGCCGTTCTGACCTTTGTTAAAATTTATTAGGGAAAATGGTAGAAAATCACCTCTTAAATATGAGTCTTTGTAGAAAACAACCCCTTAAAATTGAAATTGCAGAAAACCACCCCTCAAACCCATTATGTCTGTAAATCGCCACCCATAACCTTTTTTTCCGTTAGCTTGCCGTTAAAAATAGTGAAAAAGTCATTTTTACCCCTCCTTTTTAATGTTATTTTTGTAACGGCCCGGATATAAATATCCGAGATATGTTTCGAAGGTTGGATACCTTCGTTCGGATGTTGTAATTCAGGTACGGGTCGAGGTTTCAAACCTCTAAAGATCAATCAGTATTCAAAGCGGGGATTTCGAACCCCAATCAATCGAAGTCACAGAAATTCAATTTAAACGAAGTAAAGCGGAAGTAAGATTTAGATACAAGGGCCACGACAGAGCCGGGTCAAAACCAAAACATGTGTTTTAAAGTCGTATAGCCAAATTAGCGGGGTTAGAGACATGAAGCAATCATACCTAAAAACAAGTGGTGCGAGCGGGATCAGACCGAGACCCCAACACACCCTGTCCCGCAAGCAAATATACACAAACGCTAATATAGAGATGATGTGAATGCGGAAATTAAATCACACTAACATGATCCTAATTTTGCAATGTGCGGAAAAGAATTGTAAAGGGCCCAAGACAATGCCAAGTGGCATATCCCTCTCCTACCTCTGCACCCCTTCCCGTTAGTGTAGAGACTGGCCAGTTCGGTGCTATAGCATAGCAATTTCCTCGTGGTGGTGCACTCACCACGACATCATCATATCATATCATCTCATCTCTTGCCCGATGGTGCTGGGCTAATCATATCATATCATATCATATAATCTCATCTCTTGCCCGATGGTGCTGGGCTAATCATATCATATCATATCATCTCATCTCTTGCCCGATGGTGCTGGGCTAATCATATCATGCTCATATCGACTCGATAGACTCAGGGCACCTGATGGGGCTGGGCTACCCTATGACCCTAGCAAAGACTCTAGGACTATCACAGATAATGGCCGTTCTGTTTACATACGCATAAAGAAATAGAATGCTCAATCACAAGTGCAATCCTAGCATGATACTACATGGCATGCTTTAATGTTTATGCAACACCTAGTATGTCACATATTCACAAGCAGGTATTCTCTTTCGAATCTGAGTAAGCCCATAAAGGAACTTACCTGAATAAGCCGAACAGCAGAGAACAAGGCAGAAGCAGAATCCAAGTAATGAGTCACCAATAGCAAGCAATGTCCAACATATCACAATCACCTAATAACATACAAATGCATAAGTCTATCTACTTCACACAAGGCGCCCTTAACTATCATACATATCTTCACATATCTCATTTCAGATTATTCCATCTCATCTCATCCCAATTCATATATCATTTCATGTTCATTTCATCTCATCATCTCATTTCCAAAACAATCTCTCAAAGAATTCAACTTAGAAAATCAAACAATTCATTTAAAATTGCTTATCCAAATCCCGACATTAAACATTTAAGCCTTAAAACCGCTTTCTCAAAATCATATTATAGGAATCATTCCGGCATCTTAAATTCCAAAATAAATCCAACTTCTCAAACCTTATTTACAAAACATTAACTCTTAGTCAACTCATATTCAAATAATTCCTCAAATCATATTTGGCCGAAACCCATTTATAAACATTATATAATAACCCATCTCAATGAATATTTAAATATAATAAAATTGTCAAAATCAATCCATTTTAATAACCCACAATTATAAATCAAAATACCAAATTACTTTAACATATATTAAATCACATCTCAAAATCATCATATAACATCATACATATATATAACAATTAATATTACTTTTAAAACCATTTACAATATATTTTAATATTTTCAGAATATATATATCCACATCCAAAAATAAGAATAACATATACTAGCATATACATATATAAATAATATAACACATAATATAACTTAACAAATATCCAAAATTAATAACCCATAACTTAACCCAACTCACAGCCCAAAGTCCAACCCACCCGAAAGGAGGAGGGATCCGGATCCAAGAGAAAAAGAAGGAAAGAAGACCAACCCGGAAAGAGAGGCCCACAACCCGAATCCAATTCCCATACCTAGATAGAAGCCCACCCGTGTGTGTTTTAAAAGGCTGAGTAAGTAATGCCAACAGGCCGGTTCATTAGAAGAGAAGAGGCCCGAATGATTAGGCCCAAAACAACCTACATCCCAAGCTCAAAAGTAGAGCTTCGTCTCCCTCCTGAGTGAACAGGGTTCACTGTAACTCCGCTGGAAACGAAAGAAAAGAAGAAGGAGGACCTGCTGGCTGTGGTGGTCCGTTCGACCTCCAACTTCACCCCGATGATCGACACAAAATTCCGACCAAGACCCACCCCAAAAGAAAGAAGCGACATGAGAAGAAAGAGGGAGGAAGAGAGATTACCGAGCTCACACAAGCGAAGACAGGGGAAGAAGCAGGAGGGAGGTGGCTCGGCGTCGGTGTCGACTTCGGCCTGGGGGTGCTGCTCTCCGATGCTGCTGCTTCTATTGATCAGGAAGGAGAGGTGTGTGAGCTGCTGGTGCTTGGCTTCGCTAGCGAAAAATAAGGGTGAGCAGAGGGTGCTTGACCCGGCTCTCTGGGGGCTCCGAGGGTTTGCCGGCGTCGATGAAGTGGTGGCTGATGTTGCTGCTGTGCTTGGGTGGCGCCTGATGTGCGCGCAAATTGCCATATTTTCTATGCACATATGAATTCATTTTATTGTCTTTTGCATGCGCATTAATGGGAAAACATGGGAATGGTTTAGTTTATGCTTAAATGTCAAATATATGGGTTTGCACGAGTTTCCATGTGATTTCGCAGAAAACAGGATGAAAATGGATGAATTCAGAAGAGCGGAAAAAGAACTCGAAGTCTTCTGAAGAGGTCGACATCGACTGAAGACCTCGACATCGAGTACATCAGAGACATAGGAATCGAGCAGAAAAGGAAACAGAGCATTTCGACACAAAAGAGGTCGATATCGACCCTTATGGTCGATATCGATGCTGCCAGATCGACCAAGTTGATAGAAGTCGAGTAGGAGAAGGAGAAGCTCGAGATAAGATTTTGGAGGGGTCGATATCGAGGTCCAAGGGTCGATATCGACCATGCCAGCAGAGGAATTCGACTCCGATTTCGATAGAATTATATTCAATGCTTGCAATATCTATCCAAAGGTCGAGGTTTCCTATCATCAACACCGGATATATCATGAGGAGGCTGATTTCACCATGAAGTTTTAGCTTTTACTTTGTTTTAATTTATCATAGAGAATAAAGATGAGGTTTCGAGTCCTTATCGACATCTACAAATAGAAGCCAATAGGGCTGAGTTTAGGGATCCCGTTTTAGACATAATTCAGTTGCAATAGAGAATAGAGAGAGAGAGAGAGAGAGAGAGAGAGAGAGGAGGCCGAGTGGAGTTGTAAAGCGAGAGCGGAGTAGCTTGTTCGGTTGTACTTTCTTTCGGAATTTTAATTCAAAGTAGCTTTCTTTCAATAACAATGATGATGATGTGCATGATGGGGAGCGAGTAGTCAACCCACTTCTAGGGTCGGGGTGAGCCCGACGATAGCAATGTGAGGTAAGTGCATCAAAGGTATGACTTTTATGCGATTCCGTCTTCTACCCCATGCATGATCCTTTGCGAAAGTTAGGGAGATTCATTTTTTGCATTATTGAAGCGAAAGCCACTCATATTGCGAACTTGAATTACTCATGAATCAGATAGTAACTCTTAGGAATTATGCGAAAGCCCCTAATCACCTAAGTGTTGATAACGAAAGTTATTTGACGGAAAGACATTAAAGTTCATATCTTTAGCATAAAACTTGCATTGTTATCGTTGTGGCATGAAACCCCGACTTTGGAAGCTTTTTAATTAATTAAATTCTTCATAAAAGTCTTAGTTTTGTTTCTGTTCATCTTCCCTCTCCATTCTATTTTCTTCGGATCCTTTTCCGACAAATTGGTTATAAAAACGGTTTCTGTGACAAGCATCGAAATCGACCATAAGGGTCGATATCGAGGTCTAACATCGATATCGAGGTCTCTGCTCGACGTCGACTTGCTGTTTTGTCTTCTGCAGGAACTGCGCTAGGAAATCGACCAGAACTGAGGTCGATATCGACCTGTATACTCGATATCGAGTGTCTGCTGAGGTCGAAAGCCTTGATCGTGAGTACAATAAAGCAAGCGCTGACCTACCTCCTCGTGGATTCGATCCTGAATTACCCTACTACTACAAGGGAGGGGATTCTTGTATTATTTGTTTGGGACAGGGAGATAGTCTAGTTGTGCTTTATTTTATTCTCCTACTTTACATACACACCCCGCTCCCCCGAGTGAACAGCGCCCAGGGTTCTCAGGAGGTGTCCAGCATGGCTAAAGGTGGAAAGGAGAGTGTCGTGTGTGGTGGTGTTGGTCTTCTGTGGGTTACAGGAAAGAAAGGAGGGAGAGAGAGAGAGAGGAAGTATTTGGGTGGGTATCTGGATGAAGAAAAAGTGAGGCAGAGGAGGGATTTGTGAGGGTCCTGCAGCTTCAAAAGAGAGGAGGGAGAGAGAGAGAGGGTGGTGTTTGTTTGGGGGTTTATGCAAGGTGAAGAGAAGTGGACAAGGGAGCTGCAGGAGGGGACCAACGAAGCTATTTACAGCAATCCGAGAGAGAGAGAGTAAAGAAAAGGAAAATAAAATAGGAATTAAAAGAGGTCCCCACAATACAAATTCAAATTAGCGGAATAGACTCAAAACCCGCTCGCCCAATCGAATCCCGATTAAATCAAATTTAAATAAAATTTCAATTACTAATTTCAAATTTCAATTACTAATTTCAAGATAAACGGAATTAAATTTATTTTTATCAAAACATGGAGCTCAAAGGCGGAATCAAAATCTGCTAGAATCTAAATTCTCAAAATGATGCCGGAATAACTTAAAAACCCAAAACTTACGCTCGAGGACGGGTTTTATTCCACTTTTACAAATTGAATTTAATAATAATTTATTTAATTAAAATAATCATAATATATAAATATACTCGGTCTTTACATTTATCCACCTCTAAAAACAAGTCTCGTCCCCGAGACTAAAATCATTTTAAAGCAATGGGAAGGAGTTTGAAATTGGTGAGCCCGAGGACCAAGTCCAAGGATCTTGTAATCGTCTCGGTTGCGTCTTCCGGGATTCTCACAACATCCTAGTCATGGTCGCGACATCTCCAATTGGTCTTGTCAAGTGTGTAATAAGCGCCCTTATCACATCCTCACTTCGACCTTTCGGAAGTGTCACAACTCTAAAAGTATTATAGCGTCCCGACTAGGTCTTAGCAAGCAATCTATAAGCGCCCCTATAAAATTCTTTTATCCACTTCGTGAGACGTCATAATGTAAATCCAGTTCGTAAAACCTCAAAGCGTGTTGTAAATGGAAGGATTTTCATCTAAATCATTGAAACTCTCGACTTCTTTAAAACCCCAAGTTTGGCATTTTCAAAACCGCTCAAAATCTTCAAATTCAACGTTTAATCAAGCAGCTTTACACCAAAACAAGTCAAATCCTCTCAAATCAAGATTTCGTCAAAATCTTCCAAAAACCAAATCAGCTTCTCGCATATCAATCAATCAAATTCAGAAGGTAGGAGGTGGAATCATCCACCTCTAAGGGCTAATCCCATATTCTATTCCTAGGTTCCAAAGTCATTTTATCATCATTCTCAACTCAATATGCACATAAGTAAATCAACTCATCGACTCATAACATCATCAGCCACCTCTCATATGACAATCTCAACATCAATCATGATAAACTCAACCAATCGACATCTCAACTGCATAACATGATTATCCATAACATAGATCATACCATCCCTTCAGAACACGCCAAAAGCAATAATAAAATCTTAACATCATACCGTGAGTCATAAAGTATATCTACCTCATACCGAAGGCATCACAAGTGCATCATCGAATTCTCATAACTTGTCACACAAGCACACATGTCAAGAGATCAAAGAGGTTAGGTGTCATGGAGTCAGTACACTACTACCAGTCGAATCTCACGATCGCATCTCAACATCGCGCACTAATGGAACCAGTCATAACAAGGGATCTCATTTAAAGCATAAATTCACATAGTCATCCTATCCAATTTCTATCCAGCATTATCATAACATATTATCACATCAATCATTGGTACTTGCAAGGTTAGCCATAGCGAAATTTCATCATAAGTCAACGAAACAAAACTACTTATCAACACATCAATCCAAACAAAATCATGCTATTAAGATTCAAACAAAAGGGGGGATCAAGCAGTATATCAACATCAAAATGTCATCATGCTCTCCAGACATCATCTTAGCTCATCACAATGCCATATAACGATTATTAGCAGTCATGCACCATCATCTAATATATACACATAAAGTCATATTCATGCTCCAAATCATATAGTATAACATCATGCTTCCACATAACAACATATCATCATCTCATGATTCCTACAACACATCATAACATGCTTCTAGAACAGCATAGTAGGATAGCAATTTATCATTATATCATGATCATAGTTGTCATTACCAATTATATTTCAGTTTTGCATATCACATGTAATATCATGCCATATCAGGTTTATCACGGTCGCTATCTAACATCATGCCAGTTCATAATCACATAATCAAGAAATTTTTGCACATTATATTAGTTATAATAAAACGCAAATCCCGGCCGCTCGTCTCCAACTCTCAAGCCAAGACCAACCTTCATCTAGACTCACCAACTCGGATATAGTCCCCAAGGAAACCCCAACTCATTTTGACACTCCAGTCTCACCCCTCATTTCACCAAGCACCCTCACTAGCAATCCACCTCTAAGAATCCAACCCTATCTTTGTTTTTCACACCCGAACACCCTTGCATCCTATGATCTCAATACTCACAAGAACCTCTTCCCTACACTGCTCATACTACCTAAGACATCACAACATAGAACCCTTCTAACCACATCTCTTTTATAAGGATACCCCGACCACCCTTAGCCGGCCTATTCTAACCATACCCCCACCTAAGATTCATCTAGAAGCTCATCGAAACCCACTAAGCATCGCCTTTTATAGCTCTCAAACTCACTCGTTCCTACTTAAGCCAAACCCTTCTCATGTGACTCACCTCATACCACCATCGATCATCCTAACCACTCAATTCCCTTCACCGCTCTCCGACCATTCTACCAAAGGACCTCACTCGCATGTTCAAAGAAGAAGCGATCATGGACATTATTACACAGAAGGACTACATCATATCAACTAGCATTTATGTTAATGGCATCATTAGTTCATCATTAAGCATTGCAACTGCATCAAAAGTCTCAATCTACCGGCATGCTCAACAAGTGTGGTAAAACATCATATATGAACCTAATCAAATCAAGCTAGCAAGTTTTATCATAACCTTGTCAAATAAACAATTCAGGTTCTCAGCATTTGCCGTTCATACTTTTATAGGCAAGGAATTTAGATCATGCGTAACAACTCAGAATAGCACCACATCAAGTCATCATGGCACATTAGGCCTGTCATGGATCGAATCATATATATCATCATAGACAACGGATAATCAGGCATTAATCATCACCAAGTCATCACATCAACACGAAATTTTCAACATCAAGTCAGTGCAATATCATCATCAACAATTCGAGTGGAGGATGCTCCCACCTGCAAGTCATATCGTACTCAATAATCGCAATCCTCGCAGCGAGCTTGTTCCGTCAACATTATCGATCCTGAGGCCCGTGGGTTATGGGCCCACGCTTCCGCTGCGTTGCTCTATCGCTATCTAACTTCTTGTCCCCTCTTCTATGCGGTCGCTCATCCAATGTATCGCGTAGGAGTATAAGTTAGCGGAGATAGGGGAGTGACAAGAGTGGACAACCCAACGTTTCTTTCGGAGACAAAATGGACCAAAGCTAAAGATGACACGACTAGAGACAAGGCTCGGACCCGAGAATAGTAACGATGCCCTTATAAAAGTCTATTAGGTTACAACGGTGACGAACAAAATGAATTCATCATGGAGCATATCAGTCACATTAATCCATACTAACATGTACCTATCTCAAGGAACAACGACATACATATTCATTCCAAAGACACGATCGAGTCCTACACTGATGCACGTGAAACAAGCTAGTAGTCTATGATTCCATGGAAGCAGATATGTCTAGCAACCTAGGCAAGTTATGCGGAGTTAATAATGGTCATGTATGATTCGAAGTCATGCGGAATTTAGTGAAGATAACGAGCATCATGCATATGCACAATGTAAAAGCATGGTATACACATCAACAAATGAGTCCAAATATATCATGGCAAGGTATGTCGTAACAAACAGGTGAAGCGTCATACGAGAACACATAAGAGCAGCATAGTAATTATCACATATATGAACAATGCACGAGTTTGGTGTATGCATCATACGAGATCATATAAGGGCAACATAGTAACTATCTCCTCTGACACAATGATTATATATTTGGTCAAGCACGGCACATAATCGTATGATGAGATACATTTAGAAAGCATGGGTCCTACATGATACTAGCGATACATGATGTGATACAAGCATAGTCAAGAGTCATTAAGAGGAGTTCAACATAATATTCATGAAACATGAGGCATCCTCAAAAGTAACAAGAAGGACATCATGGTACTAAATTATAATCATGCTAAGAACGAACCATCATAGAGTACACATATGGTACAATAGTTACCACATCATGGGGCAAGTACAACACGTGATCATTTAGCGGGTCATATTGGAAATCATAAGCCCTACAGGACACTACTGGCACATATCGAACATGAATACAATCAAGATAACTCGACTAATTTCATTCTAGCATTCATGCGTCATGCGTATGCGAAATCATGATATAACGTGGTGTGTGACCATGCGAGGTGCCAAATCATACATTCATGGAAGCACGAGAGGATATCATAGAGTAATAGAAGAACACTACCGAACGATAACATGTACGCATGCTAGGATTTATTGTCATGGAAAGCAAGTCGATCACCGAATTCAACATCAATGTAATCGGATAAGTAAAGCATTTACGAGGATAGAAAGAGGGAGAGTCACACTATCAAGGACCTAGTTCAAGAGAGAATCGACAATAATGTAGGCAAGACATAAATTCGCACAAGTCACAACCAAGGGTCCTACATGATACTAATGGCTCAGCATGATACATGACACATACATGAATTTAGTTGATTAACATGACAATATGCAAGAATTCAATCAATACTATTCCAACGATATAGTAACATGAGAGGAATATAACGATGTATAAAGCAAGTCTAAGTAAAGGGGGCAACATGACTAGCATATGGGGACATGAGTCCAATTCAATGTATACGGGGAGAAAACACATGTTTATCAAAACTCCTTCACACACTAACATATTCTCAATTTAGCACAACTAACACACAATGACATTATTTGCAAAATAATCCACAATAATTAGTCTGAGGAATACAAAATAGATAGGCATACTATAGATTCTTGTCACAAGATGAATGATAAGCATCGAGGCATCATCAGCTAATATGCTTAGGAGGACATCTTACGAGATATTCATACAAGGAATAGATGATCACACTATCATGGACCTAATTCAGGAGGAGCAACAATCATACAGACTCATATCATGTGGTTTATGCTCTCAATCAACCATCAGCAAGATCAATACGATAGGTTAAGTAGTCATGCTATAACAACGTCTAACCATGATAGAACACGAGACCTAAGTAATGTGACCAGCATGGATACAGGATGTCATACAACCACGAATTAATTTAAGGATCATCATCATAACAGGTACCGAGGATTACGTAGCATATAAGGCATGTTGACATGAAATTATAACATGTATCCATCAAGTAAGGGACTCACTCTATCATGATACTAGAACCGAACGATCACACTATCATGAACCTATTCACAGGGAGGACATCAATTATACAACCTCCTAGCATATGACATATACATTCGTGCCCTAGTATGACAATGCAACATACTAAGTAGATCATGTCGGGATGATATGGATATAACAAATGTAGCTCGAACCCACACAATGGTCATCACGAACATTAAGGCACATAAGCACAATTTCACACTAAGGATCAATCTGTAGGTCAAAGAGCAGTACCACATAGTATCACACAATCATGAACAGAGAAATCAAGATAACCCGATAGAGATCCATAAGGGCAAACATTGACTCTTCCTAACTGACTCATCACCCATCTTTCCCATGAGACTCGGATACGACTTTTTATGGCAGGAAGACACCGGTTGATCATCATAAGAATCAAGAAAGACAACCTCAGAAACATCTTACTTTTGACTCAAAGGGACATCAAGAACCACCTTCCAATACTCACTCTGACAACTTTCACATCCATACGTGATTTCCGACACAGTGTGTTTATCAACCCGATTTCCCATGGAAGATACTAACATCCGGGAGAAAGACTCGATAGAACCGTCAAGGGGTCAACATAGTGGAGGGGTTGTTTCACACAAGCAGGCTTAACCATAGGAAAATAAGGGTACTCCCGCTATCTCGTTCGCACAGATCATTCAATATTCATCAAATAGTTAGGACATACCAATCAATCTTTAGCATATCAAGTACTCAACATAGAATTAGTTAATGGCAATTATAACGATCTCCTTGGAGTCTTCCCGACCCATCTGTAAAGAACAAGCTAATATTTCACCTACCCATTCCCAACTACATCCAATAGGGATGGTCTAGCGCTTTTTCTACCCTCTCGATCCCTTATTAGTTGATTCTCCTCTTTTATCATAAGCCAAGTTCACATTTAGTCCAATTGAGTTAGGCATATTGAGTTCATTTTGCCCCTTTAAAACGCTTTCAAATCTTTCGAAATTCATGGGCGGTTTTCCAAAACATACACCCGACCCTTGCGTACCCGAATTGCACAACCTGGCTCTGATACCAACTTTGTAACGGCCCGGTTATAAATATCCGAGATACGTTTCGCAGGTTGGATACCTTCGTTCGAATGTTGCAATTCAGGTACGGGTCGAGGTTTCAAACCTCTAAAGATCAATTAGTATTCAAAGCGGGGATTTTGAACCCCAATCAATCGAAGTCACAGAAATTCAATTTAAACGAAGTAAAGCGGAAGTAAGATTTAGATACAAGGGCCACGGCAGAGCCGGGTCAAAACCAAAACATGTGTTCTAAAGTCGTATAGCCAAATTGGCTGGGTTAGACAGATTCTTTGCAATCGTCCGGGGGATTTTCCCACGCCATAGAGACAGGAAGCAACCATACCTAAAAACAAGTGGTGCGAGCGGGATCAGACCGAGACCCCAACACACCCTGTCCCGCAAGCAAATATACAAATACGCTAATATAGAGATGATGCGAATGCGGAAATTAAATTACACTAACATGATCCTAATTTTGCAATGTGCGGAAAAGAATTGTAAAGGGCCCAAGATAATGCCAAGTGGCATATCCCTCTCCTACCTCTGCACCCCTTCCCGTTAGTGCAGAGACTGGCCAGTTCGGTGCTATAGCATAGCAATTTCCTCCAGGTGGTGCACTCAGCACGGCATCATCATATCATATCATATCATATCATCTCATCTCTTGCCTGATGGTGCTGGGCTAATCATATCATATCATATCATATCATCTCATCTCATCTCATCTCATCTCATCTCTTGCCCGATGGTGCTGGGCTAATCATATCATATCATATCATATCATCTCATCTCTTGCCCGGTGGTGCTGGGCTAATCATATCATGCTCATATCGACTCGATAGACTCAGGGCACCCGATGGGGCTGGGCTACCTGTGACCATGGCAAAGACTCTAGGACTATCACAGATAATGGTCGTTCTGTTTACATACGCATAAAGAAATAGAATGCTCAATCACAAGTGCAATCCTAGCATGATACTACATGGCATGCTTTAATGCTTATGCAACACCTAGTATGTGATATATTCACAAGCAGGTATTCTCTTTCGAATCTGAGTAAGCCCATAAAGGAACTTACCTGAATAAGCCGAACAGCAGAGAAAAAGGCAGAAGCAGAATCCAAGTAATGTCACCAATAGCAAGCAATGTCCAATATATCACAATCACCTAATAACATACAAATGCATAAGTCTATCTACTTCACACAAGGGACCCCTAACTATCATACATATCTTCACATATCTCATTTCAGATTATTCCATTTCATCTCATCCCAATTCATATATCATTTCATATTCATTTCATCTCATCATCTCATTTCATAAACAATCTCTCAAAGAACTCAACTTAGAAACTCAAACAATTCTTTTAAAATCGCTTATCCAAATCCCGACATTAAACATTTAAGCCTTAAAACCGCTTTTCAAAATCATATTATAGGAATCATTCCGGCATCTTAAATTCCAAAATAAATCCAACTTCTCAAACCTTATTTACAAAACATTAACTCTTAGTCAACTCATATTCAAATAATTCCTCAAATCATATTTGGCCAAAACCCATTTACAAACATTATATAATAACCCATCTCAATGAATATTTAAATATAATAAAATTGTCAAAATCAATCCATTTTAATAACCCACAATTATAAATCAAAATACCAAATTACTTTAACATATATTAAATCACATCTCAAAATCATCATATAACATCATACATATATATAACAATTAATATTACTTTTAAAACCATTTACAATATATTTTAATATTTTCATAATATATATATATCCACATCCAAAAATCAGAATAACATATACTAGCATATACACATATAAATAATATAACACATAATATAACTTAACAAATATCCAAAATTAATAACCCATAACTTAACCCAACTCACAACCCAAAGTCTAACACGCCCAGAAGGAGGAGGGATCCGGATCCAAGAGAAAAAGAAGGAAAGAAGACCAACCCGGAAAGAGAGGCCCACAACCCGAATCCAATTCCCATACCCGGATAGAAGCCCACCCGTGTGTGTTTTAAAAGGCTGAGTAAGGCCAAAGGGCCGGTTCATTAGAAGAAAAAAGGCCCGGATGATTAGGCCCAAAACAACCTACAGCCCAAGCTCAAAAGTAGAGCTTCGTCTCCCTCCTGAGTGAACAGGGTTCACTGTAACTCTGCCGGAAACGAAAGAGAAAGTGAAGGAGGACCTGCTGGCTGTGGTGGTCCGTTCGACCTCCAACTAGAGGTGGCAATCGGGCGGGTCGGGTCGGGTTTGGGTTCGGTTAGTCGGGTTTCGGGTCATTCGGGTTTCGGGTAATGTCTAATAATTTGATCATTCAGTTGGGTCGGGTTCGGGTTTCGGTTATATCGGGTTTCGGTTGTATCGGGTTTCGGTTGTCTCGGGTTTAAGTTATTTCGTGTTTGGATTTTCTCAAGTTTTCATTATTTCAATATTCATTTTAAAAAATTTACTAGAATATATCTTAATGTTCGGGTTATTTCGGGTTTCGGTTATAACGGGTTCGGGTCTTAATGGGTTTCGGTTGAATCAGGTTCGGTTCATTCGGATTTCGGGTCCAAAATGGACGGGTTGGATTGGTGATCAGAACAATCGGTTTCGGGTCGACCGGGTCGGATTTTCGGGTTCGGGTCGGGTTTTGCCAACTCTACCTCCAACTTCACCCCGATGATCGACACAAAATTCCGACCAAGACCCACCCCAAAAGACAGAAGCAACATGAGAAGAAAGAGGGAGGAAGAGAGATTACCGAGCTCACACAAGCGAAGACAGGGGAAGAAGAAGGAGGGAGGTGGCTCGGCGTCGGCTTCGGCCTAGGGGTGCTGCTCTTCGATGTTGCTGCTACTATTGATCAGGAAGGAGAGGTGTGGGAGCTGCTGGTGCTTGGCTTCGCTAGCGAAAAACAAGGGTGAGCAGAGGGTGCTTGACCCGGCTCTCAGGGGGCTCCGCGGGTTTGCCGGCGTCGATGAAGTGGTGGCTGATGTTGCTGCTGTGCTCGGGTGGCGCCCAGGGTTCTCAGGAGGTGTCCGGCGTGGCTAAAGGTGGAAAGAAGAGTGTCGTGTGTGGTGGTGTTGGTCTTCTGTGGGTTACAAGACAGAAAGGAGGGAGAGAGAGAGGAAGTATTTGGGTGGGTATCTGGATGAAGAAAAAGTGAGGTAGAGGAGGGATTTGTGAGGGTCCTGCAGCTTCAGAAGAGAGGAGGGAGAGAGAGAGGGTGGTGTTTGTTTGGGGGTTTATGCAAGGTGAAGAGAAGAAGACAAGGGAGCTGCAGGAGGGGACCAACAAAGCTGTTTACAGCAATCCGAGAGAGAGAGAGAATAAAGAAAAGGAAAATAAAATAGGAATTAAAAGAGGTCCCCACAATACCAATTCAAATTAGCGGAATAGAGACTCTGTCTGATCTCATCCGTCTGGATGCTCTTTGCTGATTATCGATTAGCCAAATTCTTATCTGTTCAAAAAAAAAATTAGCGGAATAGACTCAAAACCCGCTCGCCCGATCGATTCCTGATTAAATCAAATTTAAATAAAATTTCAATTACTAATTTCAAGATAAACGGAATTAAATTAATTTTTATCAAAACTCGGAGCTCGAAAGCGGAATTAAAATCCGCTAGAATCTAAATTCTCAAAATGATGCCGGAATAACTTAAAAATCCAAAACTTACGCTCGAGGACAGGTTTTATTCCACTTTTACAAATTGAATTTAATAATAATTTATTTAATTAAAATAATCGTAATATATAAATATACTCGGTCTTTACAATTTTAATGAGAAAAAAAATGTATGAGTTGAAATAAATTAATAAAATCTATTTATTCATCCATTTTAATGAGAGAAAAAAGGTATGCTATTCTATTAATATAACATTAAAAGGGGTGGATAAATAGATTTTATTAATTTATTTCAATTCATACATTTTTTTCTCATTAAAATAACATTAAAAGGGGGGTAAAAATGACTTTTCATCATTTTTAACGGCAAGCCAACGGAAAAAAGGTTGTGGGTGACAATTTACGGACATAATGGGTGTAAGGGGTGGTTTTCTGCAATTTCAATTTTAAGGGGTGATTTTCTGCAAAGAGCCATATTTAAGGGGTGGTTTTCCGCCATTTTCCCAATTTATTTTGCCCCTTTTACCCCATTCCTTCTCTCATCTCAGGCTCCTTGTTCCTCATTCCAGGCGATTCTTCCTTCTTTCTCCGGCGCCCGGCGGCACAAGTTCGCTCGTCCTTCCCCAATGCTCCATCCATGGCCGATGAAGAAGAAGACAATGAAGGCGCTTCTCCTCCTGATCTCCGGCGATGACTTGAAAAGCGAAGGCTCCTCTGCCTCCATGGGGTACTCAGTACTGTCAATGGTGGTGATTCCATCTAGAATTTCAGATCTACCTAGCTTTTCGAATTTCAGATCTATAATCCTCATGATTTCGGTTTTCGATTAGTGTGTGTATTGATGGAGAATCGTTGCAATTTGCAGATGCAGAGGTGAGATTGGAGTGCAGGAGGAGGGATTCACATGAGGTGCTGACGGTTTCTTCGTCCCCGATTCACCCGTTCTTTCCTGTCGCGAATAAAATCTGCAGGTTTGGAATTGGGAATTTCCTCTTAATTTTCCTGATTTCTTTATGGTTGAATTACACTCCTGTTTCAGGATTTAGGTTTTCCTTGAATCTGAATTCGCAAATTGTGTTGTGAATTGGCATTGTTTTCATTTAGGCTGATTCATGTGTTTTAGGTGAACTCATTGTTATTAGCCACATCTTGTTCACTGTGTCTTCTCTTCTCTTCCAAATTTGTCTTCTCAGTGTGAAGAAAGAAGCCCTTTTATATCAGGATGGTCGTCAAATGCAGCAGTCACAACCTTCAACTAGTTTCGTTGCAGCAAGGGTTAACATATATAATGTCCAAATGAAAAATACAATATAGGTAAGTTTTCATTAGTTACAATGTTATATCATCAGTTATATTATAAGTGAGCCTTTTATATCAGCATGAGACCCTTAAAGAGGCCCTTTAATGAGAAAGTGAAAGCATCTCTTCCACTTGGAATAATGTTTATGTTCTTTATTGTGAAGGATTGTTTTTCAAATGCTCATCATTTTATGCACTTTCTTAGTATCCTTGAGAGTACAGCCTGCTAAGCTTGTAAAGGATCCACTTTATTAAGATGATTCCCAGTTTGATGACATCAACGTTCAATTTTCGATGCTCCTCCTTGGAATGTTGTCTTTTTGTGTTGTTTTTGACTGTCCATTTTGTTTGATTTTTGAAGGACATGGAATCTGCTCCGAAGGGAAGTATCAAAAGCTGGAAGGACTTGCTTGTGGGAGAAAACTTGTATTTATGCACAGAGGTGACCTTCCTTTCGGTCTATTTTCTATGCTTCCCTCTCTGCATCTATTAAGTTTGCTGTTTTTTCTCTTAATTTTATTTCAATGTATTATATTTGGACATTGACTGTAAATTTAGTTGATAAAACCAACATTTCTAATTTCTGCAATATGAATACTCTTCTCAGGCATTAGATTTGGTCTTATATCAACCTTGTTGTTTCATGTTTCAGCAGAATCAACAGAAGAAGAATACAATGTTGAAGAGAAGTCTAGAAATCTGGAGGAAAATATTATGGGGGAAAAAAGTCAATCTCCTTTGTATACTTTGTTCAAAGGAAAACTATCAAAGCACAGGTAAGTCTCTTTCTGTTATCTATAGATTTGATTCCATGACACTGCATACTGTATTTGTGTTGTGAAACTTGGATTTGCATTTTTGCAGTTGTCTTAATGAAAGATTTAATTTTTGTGGCTTTTGAATGGATAATGATATACTGTAGGCTTCTGTAGTTGTATACAAGTGGAGAGAACGATTGTTTGAACTATTCATTCGAATGAGATGTAACCGTATTATCTAATTGAAAATTGAAATCCATGATCTGCTGTCTAAATATGTGTTCTATGGTGGATGTTTTCCAAATCCAGCAGCATGGAATTCACTTTTATTGTCTAATAGGCTGACATCATAACATGCTTTTATTCAGGGATCATTACCTGGAGTCAGTGGCGGATCCAGAATTTTAGTTAAGGGGGGGTTGAGTACGGATATATCATTGACCATAATCTCAACAAGAGTAATGTGTTTTAATGGAGGTTGAGCAACAACTCTTTTCTACCCACAATGTAATAAAATAGATCATTTTTTGTGTAGTAGAAGCAACTAGAACTAAAAGAAATATACAACCTAAAAGATAATTTAACGTTAAGCAGATACCTGAATTTTTACAATCCACACAAAGTTGTGTTCTGATTTCCAAATCACAATTCCAGCAAATCAGTAGAACAAATTTCCAGCAATATCAATAGAAGATCATAAAAAACACAACAACAAACTACAATTCCAATTCACAAAACCACAAATTAACAAATTTATTTCTCAAAACGACAAATTTTAATCCCAATTTCTCGGAATTTATTATCAAAATCCCAAATCCTAATCGAATTTACCCCAATTTTGTTCTCTAATCCACAAATTCTAATCTAAATTGATTCTCATCTCAACAAATTGAACTTAAAAAAAATCAAATTAAAAGGTAGAGTAACAAAACTAATAACTAACCTGGAAGATTGAAGTCTAAATCGAAGATGCCAAGAAGAACAATGAAGAGGCTGGCTCTGCGGGACTGCAAGTGATGGGAATGCGGGGCTTCGCACACTGCCGAGGGGCTGTGATGCGGTGGTAGGCCAGTGCCAGGGTCGGTCGGAGGTGGAGCCGGTGGCGGCGGTCGCTCGAGGACTCGGGGCTGGTTGTGCTGTGAATGTGTGCTGCTGAATCGTTGCTGTGTTAAAGAGAGGGATGTGCGGGTCTGTGTACAAAAAAGGGCTTCTGATGTTTAAAAAAGGCAAAAAAAAAAACAGATACAAAAACGGTGGAGTATAATACTCGAACCTGGGTCTAAGCGTTCTGCATTAACTTCCTCCCAGCCTCTGCCAGTTAGCCATGACGTCTTTGTATTTACTACTCCACTTCACTTACATTTATAACAAAAATACCAGACATATAAAAAATATATACACACTTTTTTTTCCGGATTGGGGGGGGGGGCTTCAGCCACCCGTAGATCCGCCACTGCCTGGAGTCCTAAATGCAGTACAACCAGCATGCAACAATGCTGCATCCACTTATTCAATCATGAGCATAAAAAACGACCCATCTATAGGCTTTGGTGTCTCATTTTCAAGCCTTACTGGGGAGAGTAGTGGAGGAGATTATCAAGAGTGTGATGCTTCTTCAATGCTTTTTTTGGCGAACCCCCCTGGGCGCTTCCCGACACTTCTCATCCATCAAGTAGCAGGTCTGATGCTCTTTTGAGATACAAGGAAAAGAAGAAGGCACGCAAGTAAGTGATATTACTTTGATGTTTAGGCTTTGAACACGCCTATGAAGTACTGATAATGTTTCTTTCTTTCCTCCCATCGGAAGAAACCTTTCTGTCTGCTCACGGAATGCCCGGTTTGGAATTTCATAAATTATAGATACATGGCATTCAATTTTCACCACCATTCAATCACTAGTACAAAGGGGGACCGGAGTACGCTTTTTTTATGCATGAGAGTACGCTTCTCTTTCTGTACTTATAGCGGTCGCACTCCCAAATGAGCACGCTTCTTGTTAAACCGTTTTCATAAATTTTAAGTATGGTTTTGATGTGAAAGCGTTCTTAAAATTGGCATGTGATTTTATTAGTACGGTTTATCTGAAAGCGTTCTTGTTAACCGTACTTAATAATGAAAATAAAAAGCATTCTTATTAACCGTACTTAATAATGAAAATAAAAAGTATGGTTTCATATATCTCCGTTCTCATAAATTTTAAGTACGGTTTTGATGTGAAAGAGTTCTTAAAATTGGCGTGTGATTTTATTAGTACAGTTTATCTGAAAGCGTTCTTATTAACTGTACTTAATAATGAAAATAAAAAGCGTTCTTATTAACCGTACTTAATAATGAAAATAAAAAGCATGGTTTCATATATCTAAGACTCGAACCTACGACCTCTTGCAACATAAAACCGAATCAGTCCGCTTCACACGCCTACCACTTGAGTTGAGTTGTGAAATTTAGTTGTCCCTATGTTCATTCATTTATTTAATCTTATTACAAAAAAAATCTCTAATTTTGGTTTTGGGAAGACACTTTTCTTATAAAACCGTACTCATTTTTTTCATTTTTTTAAGCACGGTTTCTCTAAAACCGAGTTAAATATTTTGTTACCAATAAACGAGAACGGTTTAAAAAAATGTGTTCCCAACAAGAACACTATGTAAAACCGTACTCATAATTTTTTAAAACCTCATCAAGAACACTTTTCTTATCAAACCGTACTTAAAACAAAAAAAACCGTGTTCCTAATTGTAAAATTTAACACGGTTGTAATTTCAAGTGTACTAAATTTTATTTTTTTAATCACGCTTTTCTTAATAACCGTACTAATTAATTTTTTTTAAAAAAAAAGAACGGTTAAATGACAAAGTAAACAAAGTTGTAGTTAAAAGAACGGTTAAATGAAAAAGAACGGTTAATAAGCGTACCCAATTTAGTGTACTCTGGTCCCCCTGTTGTACTAGTAAGTGTTGTGTTTGTTTTGCTGAAATAGGTTTTGAGGAAACTTGTTGTAGATGATGCTTCGAAATTTCTAAATGACAAAGTAAACAAAGCTGTAGTTACAGTTCCTGCATACTTCAATGATTCCCAAAGGACAGCCACTAAGGATGCTCGGCGTATGGCTTGCAAGTTCTCCAGATAATTAACGAACCTACTGCGGCTTCTTTGGCTTATGGGTTTGAAAAGAAGAACAATGAGACAATCTTGGTGTTTGACCTTGGAGGTGGTACTTTTGTTGCTTCAAGTACTCATTCAGGCCATTGTGAATTGCAACATTTTTGGTGCATCACCGAATTTATTATCACCTATTCACCTTCTTTGTAATATGAAATTCTAGACAATTTGAGTGTGTTTTAGTAATCTTTTTACGTGGCTTATGCAGTTCTTGAAGTGGGTGATGGTGTCTTCGAAGTGCTTTCAACCTCTGGAGATACTCATTTGGGAGGGGATGTTGTACAAATATGTTATTAAAGTTTTTTTAATAAAAAAGTTATTGATATACAATCGTTTAGATTAAAAAAGTAACATCAAACAAATAAATACTTGGATGTTGTACCTATTTAAAAAAATTATTTTGAAAACTTCATTAGATCAATAAACATGATGTATTCCATATTAAAAATTGTCATCAAGGTTTAAAAAAATGGCATTAAAAAAGTGTTATCAAACCATTTCATTAGAAAATTGGCATCAAACAAAGTCATTACAAATGATTGAGATCAATGAAGTGTAATCACAAATGTCATCAATGAAGTGTAATCACAAATGTCATCAATGAATAAAAGTTATCAATAAAAGATATCATCAATGAAGTTTAATCACATTTTATGCTCCTGTGTAATCAATTGTATAAAAATGTCATCACAAATGATTGCATCAATGAAGTGTAATCACAAACGTGTCATCGATGAATAAGTTGTATCAACGAAATTATATTGATATACAATTGAATGAATTAGAAAAGTGGCACCAAACGATTTAATTAAAAAAAGTGGCATCAAATAATTACATTAGAAAATGACATCAAAATACTACTTTGAAAAAGTGGCATCACATTAAAGAAAAAATGTCATTAAAAATGGCATCAAAACACTACTTTAAAAAAATGGCATCACGGTAAATAAGTTGCATAAAAAAAGTGGCCAATGGTAAAAAAAAATGGCATCACAAAAGGTGTCATCACAAAAAAACCAAATAAGTCGGTCATTGTTGACCGGTCAATTGTCAACATTGACTAGTCAACGGTCAAATAGTTGACCATTGACCATTAATACTCTATTTAAAGGAAGGTACATCCACCTAATTTTTTTTATAGGGGTCTAATTACCTAATTATATTTTCCTAAATATCTAATTGCATAAATTACCCTATATTTTATATCTATATATTAACACTAAAGAAGAAGTACAATGCCACATGATAATTTCTCCATTTTTTTAGATCCTATGTGGCACTTCTTTTTAATTAGCAATCCTATGTGTCATTTTATGATTAATTTGATTTTCTTTATATATTAGTGTAAGTCCCGTCCCGTGTATGGAGAATACATTAATACAATTAATATAGATATAAATAAAATTAGGTTGACGAATTATAAGAAATTTAAATATTTTTTAAATATATTCTCTCAAAATATATATATATAATTCACATTTATAAGGTAATTTTTTTTTCTAATATATAATTAATTGAATCTCATGTAAATAAAAATATTTCATAGTCATACTATCTATATTATTTTTGTAATCTATATATTACATTATTTAATTAAAATATCTATTCACGAATGAATTATGGCCACATAATTTTTTCCACCAAAAAATTATATAGATATAAATAAAATAACACTTATCAAATAGTACATATTCATCAATTAATATTTTTGGTAAGTATAACTATGAAATATTTTATATTTTTGTCAATTAACTAAAATTTATAGATAGATAGATATATAGATTGTGGCTTATATAACTTTCTATAAACTATGATAATATATTATTTTATTAATTTTTTTCCCTAGAATCAACCACATTGCGCCACAAAGGATTTTTTTCCCTAGAATCTACCATAATGCGCCACATAAGACGCTATGCATCAGTTTTCAATTTCAATTTTTAATTTAGGACTCTTCAAAGTAAACTTTTATGGAAAGTCAACTTTAATTTCATAGGATTATTTTCTAAATTGATCAATATCAAATCTCTTCATCTTCCAATTAATTGATTTCGGGGAAAAAATCAATTCACTATTATATACTTCTTATATTACCGAAATCAAATTCAATTACTCCGTATGCTCCTCTAATTGTTTTTAAAAGAGCATTTTCCACTTCAATTCAAGTAATTTTTTTTTAAAAAAATTAGCAATTAATAACAAAAGGGCTATAATTCATACATTGCGTAAATTCATATAAATACATATACAAAGTAGAAAATATTTCCTAAGACGTATGAATGATTTTTCAATTACGTTTTCAAAATAATGACTTATTCGATTGTAGTTTGCTTTTTGTTTCAAAAATAAATTGTTTTTAGTGAATTAAAAAATTATTTTAAGTTGTATATATCTCTTATAGTTAGGTTAATTGCAGTTTAGATTTACATATCGCTTATAGTTAGGGTAAAAATCTCATATTTGAACATTAATAAATAATGTAAATTATACTATATATATAAGGGGAGAATTCCCATGAATAAATTCAATGTACCGACAAACCTAAGACATTTTCACAAGCGATAATAATCACTGACATCAAAGAAATTTCATCATAGGTGGTGCCAATTGAGCTACACTAAAGCATCTGTTATTCTGGATCAAAGAGTCCAACTTTGTGGACATGAGGCATATTGTGGTTGTTTTCAATACATGTTTTTTTGGGTTAAAATTGATTCGGTTATTGCATTGATCAATTTATTTATATTTTTTGGAATAATTAATTAACATGTGATGACTGACGACATGAGATACCATAGGTATGTATTGACATTGACTTTTATTTAGCATTAGAGATCATTTCAATCTTTTTTTTTTGGTAAAAACACATCAATCTTTGTTGATCAACATTACGTATTTGAGTTGGCACTACTGGGAACCAACATCGTTTTGTGATGTGCGCGCAAATTGCCATATTTTCTATGCACATTTATGTCCATTTTATCGTTATTTACTGAAGAAAGATTCGACTCAGTTGTTGACAGAATTCTATCCGAAGCGTTCGAGATAATCCTAAAGTCGAGATCTTTTATCATATAGCACCAGACTTTATCCTTTATGAGTTTTACCATGGAATTTTTAGTTTTTACCTTTATTAAGTTTTATCTTAGAGAATAAAAATAGGTTTTCGAATCCTTGGATAGTGAGGTTTGAGATCTATATCTAGAGGCCATTAGGGCTGAGTTTACACATTCAATGAAGCAAGAAATCAGTTTCAATCATAGTTTTAGTGAGTAGGAGAGAGAGAGCCGAGTGGGGTGGTGAAGCGAGAGCGGAGTGGCTTTGTTCGGTGTACTTTCTTTCTTTTGCAATTTCAATACAAAGTAGTTTCTTTTCCATGATGATGATGAGTTCCATGATGAAGCACGAGTAGACAACCCACTTCTAGGGTCGGGGTGAGCCCGACGATAGAATTGTAGGGTAAGTGCATCACATGTATGATTTTTATGCGATATCCTCTTCTATCCCATGCATGATCCTTTGCGAAAGTTTAGGAGATTCATTCTTTGCATTATTGAAGCGAAAGCCAATCATATTGTGAACTTGGATTACTCATGAATTGGATAGTTGTTATTGCAGGAGGCTTGATATGTCAAGTAATTACAAATAATAAAGATGTAATAAATGTAATCCAACTCCTGGCCTAAGCAAATAATTACAAGACTTCCTCTCGTTGTAGTGGAAGGGTAGTCAGGATCGATCCACGAGGAGGCGTGTCAGCGAGATCCTAGTAGCTTTGGAAATCTCACGTCTGCGTCGACTCGAAGCCTCGATTTCGACCTTGGGCCTCGATGTCGACCTCGGCTGTCGATGTTCTCTGCAACAGAAGACCTGCAGAAACAAAAACAAGTGGTCGATATCGACTGAAGGGGTCGATATCGATGTCAGTCATGAAATCGACTGGCTCAGAAGTCTGCCAATCGGTACAGAAGGGTCGATATCGATGCTCAGCAAACTCCGAAGCGATGTTCGTCGTCGACTCAGAAAACTGTCGACGAACTCAGTGGTCGATATCGACGTCTGGGGTCGATATCGATGTCTCCCTGAAGTGAGTTAGTTCTTCGTCGGCAAAGAAAGGCCGAAGAATTGAGAATGGAGAGAGAAGCAATGAACAGAAATAAAACAGAGGGTTTTGATGAATTAGCTATATAAAAAGCAACTCCTAGGATTAGGGTTTACCACAACGTTAACCAATGCGTGCGATAAGATAAATAAGACGGACAATTGCGCTATTTCACCCGAGGGACAAGCTTTCGCCGTACACCAACTCTTAGGATTAATCTTGCAAATAAACCTAATTGTCTCTACCAATTTTATGTTTATAACTCAAGTTGTTAGCATGAATCCCTTTTCTTTCGATTAGGACTAAACATAGAATCGTAGGAGGAGAGATAGACACAACGATATCGACATCAAATACTTACCTCAAGCGCGCATGGCTAACGTCAGGCTCACTCCGACCCTAAGAGCTTAGGGAAACTACTCGCTTCTCATCATGGAACTCATTGTTGTTTGAAAGGAAGAAACTTGTATTAAAATAAACTCCGAAGCTTTACAACTCAACGTCAACTTTCGCAAACGTCAAACCCTAAAACTTCTCTCTTACTCTAACTCTATTGTCTTGATTGATGATTGTTTTCTTGGATTGGATTCGATCGGATGATCTAACAAATCAGCCCCTAGGGCTTTATTTATAGGCTACTAATCCTCGCTATCCAAGGATTGTAACTCCTATCTAAACTATGAACTCTATCCGAACAATTAGGATAGATCTTTTATTTTGATAAAAACTTAAAGGAAAAGATAATAAACAGCTGCTAATATCTAAAAGAACGAGATAACTCATGGCTTTGATGATAAACTTCACAATCCGAGTCTCAAAATCGGATTTATCTTCTGTCGAGTTAGGGTCGATATCGACACCAGAGGTCGATATCGATGCTTGTGTTTCTACTCGACTTGTCCAGCTCCAGTCGATGTCTATGACGATGGTCGATATCGATGCATGTATGTCGATATCGAGGCTTTCTTGTCTGGTCTATGTGGCCTATCTCGACGCTCAGAAGTCGTGTCAAAATCTAGGGTCGATATCGATGTCTCTAGTCGATATCGACCTCTGCTCAGCTTCACTTGGCTTGTTCGTTTTGACTCCGATTTCATCGAATTCCTGCATGGTTAGCTCAAAACTGGTGCAGACTCTATTTCTTATACTTTAGCTCATTCTTACACAAGTTTATATACTTTTGAAACTTTTCTTTGGAAATCGAATGAAATATGAAGTCAAAAGATGCAATAAACAAAGGTACAAATATGTACATCAAAACACCTCATACTTACACTTGCTTGTCCTCAAGCAATAACCAAGCAATAACCAACACCTACAACACACCCTTCAAGTCTTCGCCTTTGTCAAAAGCAACATCATAAGCGGTAGCAAAGCTAAGCAAGTGAATTTAACGTCATAGCACATATTTTGGCGATCCATAGGCGCATGCAATTTTGATCCAACCTCACAGGGATAATGTGTTTGCACTCAACTCTCATGTGTTTAGGCTATGAACAACAACTCTCAACTAAATTCCATATACAATCTCATAAACATTGCAATTTATAAAAATCCACTTCGCAACCAATTATGGAAATGCAATAAGAACTATCAGGAGGATTTTCGCTCAATGGAAGACTTCAAAGAAGACTCCATTCGGCGGGGTTGTAATGGGGCTTGGTATGAAATAAAAGGCATGGAATTATTTGCCTATGTGGTGCTTTTATAATTCGGGAATCAAGACTCCTAAATCTCAACACTTGAAATATCCAAACCATAACTCTTCAATGTAAGCTCAATCTCTATAATACTCTTTCCCAACTCATCTTTATATAATATGTTCTAGGGATGCACTAAAAGATGCAAACCATACTATCAACCCTTCTTCCAAGTTCTAATATACCTCTCAAAGAATATAACACTTGTATGAATAAAAGACTTAAGGATTATGGCTCATGCACTATATATATATATCTCTTTTTTTTTTGAATTTTTTTTCTTTTCGGAAATAATAAATAAAGACTAAAGCTATGTGCATTTATATGGTGAGCCAAAAAATCCTTTTACAAAATATGACAAGATGAAAATATACACCAACCCATAATTTCCTTGCCCAAAACTAGACATTATGCTCTTTTCTTTCCACAAGGCATTAGTCCAACCAATCTAAGTCCCAATTCCCAAATGGGGGTCAGGCTCAATTCGGCTAGGGATAATTTTGTGGAGTTTGCAATTTCAGGCTCAGGCTAATATTCTGGCTTCAAGCAGGGATAACGCAGGGTAGGTAAAGAGAGGATAAAAATGGCTTAAAAGATGCCTCCATCATTTAATTCTTGTAAACATAAACATATATATGCATTGGCTTTGAATAACTATCACAACATTTAGAGATGCATAGGAAGATTAAATTCACTCAAGAAAGCGGAGGGATTTTTTTGATGTTTTCCCTATAGGTCAAAATTCTCACAAGGACAATTTTTGTTGGATTTGCCTTTTAGCCTAGGATCATATGTGCTCAATTTCATCACAAGTTCACAATCTACATAAAAATTTTAAGGACTTAGGCTAAACCATCCAAATATGCCATAGGGTTTACATGATCAAGTCAGCTATTGAGTTTTCATCATAGGACATCTAAGTAGGGTAAAAAAAACATATTTTAAAAATAAACATGCATTTTTTTTGTATTTTTGACATTTTTTCATTTTTTTTAGATTTTGACATTTTATAAAATTAGAACTAAGAACAAAAATTTAAACATGAATGCAATGCGAAGAAGAAAACCAAGTTATGACCATAAGACATTTTTTTATTTTGACATTTTATAAAAGTAGAACTAAGAACAAAAATTTAAACATGAATGCAATGCGAAGAAGAAAACCAAGTTATGACCATAAGACAATTTTTTGATTTTGACATTTTATAAAAGTAGAACTAAGAACAAAAATTTAAACATGAATGCAATGCGAAGAAGAAAACCAAGTTATGACCATAAGACATTTTTCCCCCACCCCATACTTAAAATATACAGTGTCCTCACTGTATTAAAAAGACGAACAAGGGTAGAGAGAAACTCACAGCGCAACCTGCGGATTCAGGTCGATTTTAGGTCGATGCCAGAAGTCGATATCTAGGTCAGAGGTCGATGTCGACTGCATCTGTCGAAGTCGAGGAAGAAGGTGAAGACGAGGGCTGCCAGGTTGGGGTCGATATCGAGTATTAGGGTCGATATCGACCTCTCTTTTTCGCTCTTGAGTCCTCGATGTCGACTCCAGGAGGTGGCTTGACCCTGTGGGGGTCGATTTCGACTGACCTGGTCGATTTCGACTGCCTCTGCAGAAGCTTCTTTTCTTCTTCGTCGTTCCTTTTGCTTGACAGCCTGAAATCTTTGTTAGAAATATAGAGAAAGCCACGAATTATCTCAGTTTTTAAAAGTTCAAAAAGCCAAAAATTAAATCCTAAAAAACCATCTATGAAAAATTTAAAAGTTTTATGTACAAGCTCTAGAGTTTTGAGTCGCTAGGCCGACTTCTCCATCAATTCTTCACGAGCCTTTTATGTAGGGACCCTTCGAGCTTGAGCCTTCTCCTGGATTATCTAGGTCCTTTTGGTAGTATCTAAGTTCGGCGACCAAGGCTTCTTCATCATTAGGTTCTTCTTTGGGCGCTTTCCTTCTCTTTCTTGACCTAACTTTTGCAATATAGGCAAACCATGGAGCTTTGACCCTCTCTTCAGTAGAATTATCAATAATCGGCTTAATTGATTTATCAATAATGGACGGAGGAGGGTTAGGAGTCATACCTGGGCTTACCTGTTTCGGCCCTAAACAGAAATCTTCGGGCTGAGGGGTGGTCGATTTCGACCAAGGAGGGTTGATTTCGAGAGCTTTGGTCGATATCGATATGTGGGGGTCGATATCGACCTCTTTGACCCCATACTTAAGCTCCTGGCAGCGATCTGGCATACTCGATTTCGACCAAGGGGGGTCAATTTCGATGTTTTTAGTCGATATCGACTGGTTCCAGTCGATGTCGACCCTGCTTGTTGTTTCCGTCCTCGCCAACAAAAATTTTCTAAGCTTCTCCTTAGCCGGCGAGAGGACTACTTGCTCCAGGTGCTTTGTTTCGCTCATGGTCGGGTTGAAAGAGAATTCTATTACTTCGTTCCCTATAGTAAAGGTTAGTAACCCTCGAGGTACATTGATATTGGCAACTGCAGTAGCTAAGAAAGGCCTACCAAGGATAATAGGAACTACATGATCTTCAGGCATCTCCAATACAATGAAATCAGTAGGCACAAAGAACTTACCTACCTTTACTGGAACGTCATCAACTATACCTGTGGGCCTGACGAATGAGTTGTCAGCCATATAAAGTTTCATGTCCACATGTTCAAGTGCGCCAATGTTCACCTTTTGTCAAATAGAGAGAGGCATGAGACTTACACTTGCCCCTAGATCACATAGGGCTTTGTAGCGATGTTGGCCAAGTCCCACGGTGATTGCAAACTTTCCTGGATCACTCTTCTTCTCAGGGAAGTCCATCTTTGAGCACTCCTCTGCGATCTCTGCCATGGATCTCTTCTTGCTAAGGATGTCTTCGAGGAATCGCACATAGACGGGCATCTCGCTTAGGGCTTCTGTAAGAGGGATAGTAACGTTAAGTCCTTGAAGTATCTTTATGAAGTGCCTAAACTTGCCTTTGGTGGGATCCTCCAATGCTTTGGAAGGGAATGGCAACGTCTTCTTTGGAGTAGGGGCCAAAACGGAGGTCGGAGGGGCCTGCTGAACATCGATGTCGACTGGAGTTGGGTCGATATCGACTGGTAGGGTCGATTTCGACCTCTGCTGTGATTTCTCAGGCTCTGCAGTGGCATCGACATCGACCAGGGGGTCGACATGGTGGTCAATATCGACCTCTGGGTCGACATCGATTGGTCTGTCGATGTCGACTGGGTCTGCTGCTTTCTCCTCCGATTTCGTTCGTGGCTTTTGTACTTTGGTGCCACTCCTCAATTGTATGGCTGCGACATGGCCCGTCCCGGATTGTCCCTTAGGATTTGTGGTGGGTTGCCCAGGGAGTGTTCCAGACGGTCTAGGGATTTGTGCCGCCAATTGACCCAGTTGGGTCTCTACGTTCCTCTTCCATATATCCATCTCCCCAATCCTTGTGGTTAGGTGATTGAGTTGAGAATGGATGGCATTGTTGGACTGATCATTCTTAGCTTGATTCCTCCTTATCTCATCCAGTACTAGTTGAAGATCATCCTTCTTTTGGTCTATTTCCGGGTGCCCAGGAGCTCTATAAGGCGGAGGGTCCCTAGGGTTAACCTGGTTCCTTTGTGGTTGATGGAACCTTTGGTCTCCCCAATATTGGTGATTGGGACCCCTCATGTAGCGCGCCTCTTGGTGAATCTCCGCTAGGTGTACTTGTTCGGCGTGGGGGCACTCGATGGTGGTGTGCCGCTGTAATCCGCATTCAATGCAATCTTGGTTCGCTGAAAGGAACCTTACTTGGTTTTGGAGCTTTCGAAGTTGATCCCTATGAAATTGCTCCTTTACATCCGGATCGATTACATTGGAGGGTTCATATAAGGGCATAGATGGGGCAGGCCTCGATGATGATGATGTGTCGGAAGCCTCAGGAGTCCCATATGTGTTGTCGAACTCCACCAACCTCTCTATGGTCTCCCAAGCCTCTTGTGGAGCGAGTTCAAGGTAGCCATAGGAGGTGTAGGTGTTGATCCTCTCCTTAGTTGCAGCGTCAAGAGCATTGTATATGATCTCCTGAATTACATACGGTGGTTGGCCATGCGTCGGGCATGATCGTAGTAGGTCCTTAAACCTTTCCCAAACAGTCGCCAGAGCCTCACCAGGCTTTTGTTTGAAAGCCGTGATTTTCTGTCGGATCAACGCCGTCTTAGAAGGAGGAAAGAACTTATTGAGGAACGCGTCCTTGACTTCATTCCAGGTGCGGAGCGATCTTGGGGCTAAGCTTTCCAACCATTACAATGCTTTCCCTGTAAGAGACCATCGAAAGGCTTTTAGTTGGACATATTCAAGACTTCGTCCATCAGCAATAGTATCACAAAGGTCTAAGAAGGTAGAAATATGTGCCATAGGGCATTCGTTAGGTTTTCCTTCATATTGGTGCCTTCTAATCTCAGTTAGGAAGTTAGGTTTTATTTCAAAATTAGAGGCAGTGATAAGAATTGCCGATTCAGGCACTGTGAGAGTGGGGTGCATATATTGCTTGGCATTCCTAGGGAGGGCATTGATTTGGGCTTCTATTTGCCTCCGGCCTTCCTCCTCCCTATCCGCACGCTCCTTAAGTGCCGCTTCTCTAGTCATTAGGTCCTCAACCTGCTTCCTTAGTTGTTCAATAAGTTCTGCTTGGTTCGCGTTGTCCGCCATGATTCTTTGAGCTTGGGCCCTTAGATGGAAATAGCGCTCAGGGTCGTCTACTCCTTCAAATTCAGGTGGGCGATCAGCGCGTCGCATACACCTGCAAAACCAAACTAGGTAGAGACGTGAGATGGACTACTAGGGCGCGATTGATTGCCTCCCCGGCAACAGCGCCAATTTGTTATTGCAGGAGGCTTAATATGTCAAGTAATTACAAATAATAAAGATGTAATAAATGTAATCCAACTCCTGGCCTAATCAAATAATTACAAGACTTCCTCCCGTTGTAGTGGAAGGGTAGTCAGGATCGATCCATGAGGAGGCGTGTCAGCGGGATCCTAGTAGCTTTGGAAATCTCACGTCTGCGTCGACTCGAAGCCTCGATTTCGACCTTGGGCCTCAATGTCGACCTCGGCTGTCGATGTTCTCTGAAACAGAAGACCTGCAGAAACAAAAACAAGTGGTCGATATCGACTGAAGGGGTCGATATTGATGTCAGTCACGTAATCGACTGGCTCAGAAGTCTGCCAATCGGTACAGAAGGGTCGATATCGATGCTAGGGGTCGATATCGATGCTCAACAAACTCCGAAGCGATGTTCGTCGTCGACTCAGAAAACTGTCGATGAACTCAGTGGTCGATATCGACGTCTGGGGTCGATATCGATGTCTCCATGAAGTGAGTTAGTTCTTCGTCGGCAAAGAAAGGCCGAAGAATTGAGAATGGAGAGAGAAGCAATGAACAGAAATAAAACAGAGGGTTTTGATGAATTAGCTATATAAAAAGCAACTCCTAGGATTAGGGTTTACCACAACGTTAACCAATGCGTGCGATAAGATAAATAAGACGGACAATTGCGCTATTTCACCCGAGGGACAAGCTTTCGCCGTACACCAACTCTTAGGATTACTCTTGCAAATAAACCTAATTGTCTCTACCAATTTTATGTTTATAACTCAAGTTGTTAGCATGAATCCCTTTTCTTTCGATTAGGACTAAACATAGAATCGTAGGAGGAGAGATAGACACAACGATATCGACATCAAATACTTACCTCAAGCGCGCATGGCTAACGTCGGGCTCACCCCGACCCTAAGAGCTTAGGGAAACTACTCGCTTCTCATCATGGAACTCATTGTTGTTTGAAAGGAAGAAACTTGTATTAAAATAAACTCCGAAGCTTTACAACTCAACGTCAACTTTCGCAAACGTCAAACCCTAAAACTTCTCTCTAACTCTAACTCTATTGTCTTGATTGATGATTGTTTTCTTGGATTGGATTCGATCGGATGATCTAACAAATCAGCCCCTAGGGCTTTATTTATAGGCTACTAATCCTCGCTATCCAAGGATTGTAACTCCTATCTAAACTATGAACTCTATCCGAACAATTAGGATAGGTCTTTTATTTTGATAAAAACTTAAAGGAAAAGATAATAAACAACTGCTAATATCTAAAAGAACGAGATAAATCATGGCTTTGATGATAGACTTCACAATCCGAGTCTCAAAATCGGATTTATCTTCTGTCGAGGTAGGGTCGATATCGACACCAGAGGTCGATATCGATGCTTGTGTTTCTGCTCGACTTGTCCAGCTCCAGTCGATGTCTATGACAATGGTCGATATCGATGCATGTATGTCGATATCAAGGCTTTCTTGTCTGGTCTGTGTGGCCTATCTCGACGCTCAGAAGTCGTGTCGAAATCTAGGGTCGATATCGATGTCTCTAGTCGATATCGACCTCTGCTCAGCTTCACTTGGCTTGTTCGTTTTGACTCCGATTTCATCGAATTCCTGCATGGTTAGCTCAAAACTCGTGCAGACTCTATTTCTTATACTTTAGCTCATTCTTACACAAGTTTATATACTTTTGAAACTTTTCTTTGGAAATCGAATGAAATATGAAGTCAAAAGATGCAATAAACAAAGGAACAAATATGTACATCAATAGTAACTCTTAGATTTTATGCGAGGGCCTCTAATCACCTAAGTGTTGGTAACGAAAGTTATTTGACGGAAAGACATTAAATTTCATAACTTTAGCATCATACTTGCATGATTATCGTTGTGGGATGAATCCCTGACCTCGGAAGCCTTTAGTTTATTGAATTTCATAAAAAGTTTGAGTTTTTATTTTTTTCCATACTTCCCTCACCATTCTACGTTCTTCGGAATTCTTTTCCGACAAATAGGTTACATTTACAATTTTTGTTACAGACATCGTAATCGACTAGCAAGGTCGATATCAATCACTAACATCGATATTGAGGTTCTTCTCGATGTCGACTGCTTTGCTTTTGTCTTTTGCAGGAAACTCACTGGAAATTGACCATAACTGAGGTCGATATCGACCAGACACATCAATATCGAGTGTCTCCTGGAGTCGAAAACTTGATCGTAATTGCAACTAAGGAAGCGCTGACATACCTCCTCGTGGATTCGATCCTGAATTACCCTACCACTACATCGGGAGGGATTCTTGTATTTTATTTTCTTGAACAGGGAGTTGGCTTAGTTGTGATATTTATTTGATATTTTGTTTAAGCGAATCACCTCCCTCTACGACCAAATTGGCGATGTTGTTGGGGAGGCAATCAATCGCCACCTATGTTTTCTCACGATCTACTTTCTTAGTGCTTATTTTGCAGGTTTATGCGACACGCTGATTGTGAACCTATCCTGGAAAGCATTGACGAGCCTGAACGTTACTTCCACTTTTGAAACAGAGCTATTCAAATCATGGCGGATAACGAGACACATGTTGAGACCATTGAGCGGTTGAGGAAAGAAATTGAGGATCATAACGCTACAATTGCTGCTGAGAGGGCCGCCGCTGCTGTAGAGCGAGCCCGCACTGATAGAGAGGAGGATGCGCGTAGACAAGCCCAAGAGCGGCTCAATCAGTATCCATAGACGGCGATGCAATACATGCATCCGCCGCTACATGTTCCTGAATTCGCTATCTTAATTCCTCCTTCAAACTATGAAATAAAAATAAACTTCCTATATGAGATTAAAAGAAACACTTCTGAAGGAAGACCTAATGAATGCCCTTTGCAACATATCTCTACTTTTATGAACTTATGTGAAACTATTGCTGATGGTGTAAATTTAGAGTATGTGAGACTAAAGTCCTTTCGATGGTCTTTGGCAGGGAAGGCATTGCAATGGCTAGAGAGTTTGGCTCCACGCTCGCTGAGGACATGGATAGAGGTGAAGGATGCGTGCATGAACAAGTTCTTTCCTCTATAAAAAACGGCGATGTTGCCGCAAAGAATCACGGCTTTCAAACAAAAGCCTGGTGAGACGCTAGCACAAGCGTGGGAGCGTTTTAAGGACTTGCTGAGATCATGCACGACGCATGGGCAACTACCTTATGTCACCCAGGAGATCTTCTACAACTCCCTTGATGCGTCGAATAAGGAGAGGATCAATTCATACACCTCCTATCGGTACATTGAGCTCACACCAACGGAGGCCTGGGAGACGATTGAGAGGCTAGTCAACTTCGACAACACTTATGGGACTGTTGCGGCCTATGACTCAAGGCCTGCCCCATCTATGCCACTTTATGAGCCTCCAAAGGAGATTGATCCTGATGTGTGGAAACAATTCCACAATGATTAGACACGCCGCCTTCAAAAACAAGTAAGGTTCCTGAGCAACAATCAACCTTGTCAGGAATGTGGCTCAACAAGGCACAACACTAGTGCCTGTCCACATCTTGAGCAAGTATCTATGGCGGAACAACATGAGGAAGCCAAATGGACGAGAGGCCCCTATGGAGGGGGCAATCAGCAGTACTGGGGAGATCAACGATTCTATCAACAAAGGGATCCCCCACCATATAGAGCACCAGGGCACCCTGAGCTGGAAATAAGGAAGGATGACTTACAGATCATTCTTGATTAGATGCGGAGGAACCATACTGAGTTCAAACAAGCCAACAACTCCATTCATACTCAGTTGTAGGGCATCAACTCTAGGCTTGGGGAGATCGACGTTTTGAAGCGCAATATGGAGATCCAAATGGATCAATTGGCTGAGCAAATACCCAAACCGTCAGGAGTATTGCCTGGATCAACTGTGCCTAACCAAAAGGGCAAAACCACTGGACATATAGCGGCCATGAACTTAAGGAGTGGGCGTCAAGTACAAACGCCCGAGCAAAAGCGGAGGAGAAGGCCCCAGAACAGACGTCGATATCGACCCCCTGTCGATATCGACCAAGGTGATATCGATGTCGACCCTCCTGTAGTCGATGTGGACGTAGTTGCTGAATCACCACAGAAATCGACTCCTCTAATCATTATCGATCCCCATCCAGTCGATGGGCAGGCAAATTTTGTGACAATCCCACCTGTACCAATACCACCCTTACCTCGATGGCTTACTGTTGCTAAGTGGTGCATTAGAAAACCCGCTGAGTTGACTGGCCTCCTTTTCAAAGAAGCTGTTATCATCACTAACTCCTTCCTCGGGAAATTGTTTTCCCCATCTGCTCGCCCGAAGATAGTGTGGGCCATGAATCGCTGGAAGATCCGAATCGCCGGATTAGTGATGCAGGAGGCCTTTGAGGATGAAGGGTTGTAGTTAGATCATGTAGCAATCTTATCCCAAAAATTGTTCGGGCACCAAATAGCTCGGCTTTCACATCTCGCGACGTCATCATTCACCACTGGGAAACCAAAAATCTGGTTGATTTCATTCAAAGTGAGCGTCCGCTTACTTCCTCCAAGCTTAAATGTGCATATTCCTTCTGCTACTTCCGGGCCTCCACGAATCTGTACATCAAGTGTGCTCAAGAACTCCAGCGTGAGTCCCTTGTAAGTAGGCTCACTAAAAGATAGGAATTCATCCCATCCTAAAGCACTTGCCAATCGCTCTACATCAGCCCGAATGCCCAACTCAGAAAGGAAATGAAAGTCCAGATGGCGTGTACCCTTCCACTTCTTTTCTTTCAACTGGTGGAAAGTGGTCAGATGTGCGGGATCCCTCAGACGGAAACCAAACGACTCCGGGTTCGACTCCCCTACTCTAGTGGGAGGCTCATGAGCTACGGATCTTCGGGACGAGGAAGATGATGCATCTTTCTTTCTCCTTTGGAATACTCTCGGCGGCATGACGAATTGATACCCCTGCACACCCTACACAACAAACACCCAAAAAGCACAGAAATTGTTGTCCCGGCAAGGACAACTCTCACAATAATGCACTGGTGCTATATCAAACCACACAACCACAACCAAACTTCAAATCTTCAAAGCAAGTGTAAGTTAACAAGAAGCAAGCCAAAATCCATCAATACTAATGTCAATAAGCTCAACAAGACAACCAAATCAAATTTTATAGCACAGATGGAAATCAACTCAATGCTTAAGCTCAATAAACCCCACTTTGTAACTTCTCCTCCAACATGGCATCTCGAACAACAAAATCAAGACAAGTTCCAAACTCAATCCTCTTTCATCAACAAATATAGCCCAAATAAGGTTTCATTTCACCCAATCAACTCCTAAATTACACAAATTTAATCAATTGGAAAAAACCTAAAAATTGGGGATTTTGAAAACTTACCTCAACACCTTCAATGGAGGAGAGAAAGAGGAGGGAGGGCTGACCGGCTTGGTTGCTGAGGAACTCGGGAGAGAGAGTGCTTCTCCCTTTTTTTTATAGGGGATACAAAACTACTCAGGTGGGGCAAGGGACTCGGCCGAGCTTCTTACCCGAGTACCCTACTGTAATTCTCTTGCTTTTTGGTCCTTTTTGACGAACTTTTTATTTTTTTTTTGAAACTTGAAATTGAAAACTAAACGGAAAAAAATGAAAAATGCAAATTTAAATTACTCACCTTGGGTTGCCTCCCAAGAAGCGCTTGGTTATGGTCGGTAGCTCGACATTTTAGTTGTCCATTTAAGACTCACTCGGACATCGTCAGTGCCCTCAGCAGCAAATCAAACTCTTGTGCACACCATCTAGGTAGACTAGCACTACATACGAATAAGTTGAAGTCAAAGTATCTCATCAACTCGGTCCTCTTCAATGGACTCGGCCGAGTTTCATGCAATCTTGGCCCGAGTTCTTTACAGTTCCATTCCTTTGCACGTGTGTTCAGCTCCTCTCTTCGACTCTTCAGCTCTCTTGCTCCAGGCTCCGATTTCCGTCTCATCTTCTATCATTTATACGAGCTCAGCTCCACCTTTCCACAATCACCTGAAATCATGCACAAAACTTGTTGATTCCGACTCTAATTGAAACATAATGAAAACATGAAAACTACTCTAAACTCATGCTTTTTACCCTACCTAAACTCATCTAAATGCCTATATTAACACTACCTAAATGTGCATGATCAGCAATCCTACCATGGTACTACATGGCATGCGATATGCATATGTAACATCTACATACTATATGACACATCAGGCAGGACGTCCTGGTTACTGAGTAAGCTCCCGTAGGAAACTTACCCGGAGAAGCACAAAATCCAAACAATGATCAGCGAAGGCAAGCAATCCAACAGATTAGAGATCACCTAATAATCCCATAAGTAACATAATAAGTCTAAGTCTAATTTACACAAGCACACAAGTCACACATGAAACATATAAGACACTCATAAATATAATAACTCGACCGTCTCATTATTATCATTATCATTTCATCTCCAATTCTCTGGCTTGCACCCTCCTACTCCCTCCTGCTCCCACGGACGTGCCAGCTGCTGCTACTCCTAGTTGTCCGTCTCTTCCCATCCGCTCTCGTGCGCATGTGCAGTCACTGCTCGCGCTCAGCTGCTCACTCTCTCCACCATCGGTGCTTGCTGGAGCTCTTGCCGGAGCTCACGAACCCGCCCGACTCCCCGCACTCAGCTCACATACCCTCACACTCGCCCACAACCCGACCCAAGTCAGAAATCGAATCAAAACAAAGGGAGGATAGGTGGAAGCTCACCGAGGAAGTTCGCGACTTTGGAGCTCTCGATCGGAGGTCTGAGCGTCGTCAGGGGCTCGTGATGGCTTGTCGGACCTGCGTGGGACATGGGTGAGCGCGATGGTGAAGTCCGTGAGTGATTTGGGTCGAAAACGAAGGAGAACGACTCACCGAAAGTTTGGTTCGCGATCGATCAAAGATTAGAAGGAATGGGGCTGTGATGGCTTCGTGGCGGCTCCGCTACTGCTGGTGGCTCCGAGGGATGTCGTGGCTGCTACTGGTAGCTCTGAGGAGGTGTCGAAGGAGTCGCGGTGGGACGTCGGAGGTGGGGATATCCGGTGTTGCCCATCAGAACAAGGTGGAACAAGGGAAGGAGGTGAAGAAGGAAGAGGGAGCAAAGGTGACGGTGGTGTGGTGTGAAGATTGAAAAGTTGGGGGGGGGAGGGGGGTTGGTGTGTAGAGGAAGGAACCTTGGGGAAATTGGGGTGATGCAAGGATGACAAAAGTTGATGGGATTAAAGGTGAAAAGAGTGATATGATGATGGAGTGTTGACTTGGCTAAAAGATTATCCGGAATTTAAATCCCGAATATTCAAAATCCGAAACCCGAGGTTAGTTCCGAATCCCGCTACATGATCAATTAGATGTTAAGACTCGAAAAGGATATCGACATCCGATATTTATTTTAAATCTCGAGGTGAAAGGACAAAAATCGATTGTCAAATTTAAATTCGGGTCGGAATCCGTTAAACGAGTTGTAAATCCGATTAAATTTATTTTTAATTCCCTTTTTCCGAAACATAATAGGATTTAAAAATCCGAGCCTTTACAAGTTGAGGTAAAGAATTAATGCTAAGTGGCCATGAAATAGAAAGAGCTTCTATATTCAAGAAAAGGACAGACATAGAACAGTCATCAAACAATACCTCAAGATCATGCCTACCCCCTAAACAAGATGTCATATTCAACTAAGCAACAAAGGGTTTTCAGTTAGCTACTTTCATTGTCAGACTTCTTAACCGAGCTCTCTTTTTTTTGCATTTGAGGTGATTTTCATTCCCATCAATTACAAAGGGAAAAGAAAAATGTAAAATAATTATAACCGAGAGGAATCTGCAAAGGGGGTTAGTTAGAAACATAAGATGGCATGGTAGTTGGGCCTTAAGTCTTGTGACAGATCTGGCCAATTAATGCCCAAAGGATTCCACCTTATTTGGCAATTTCATGCAATATTATTCCTTAATTAGGATTGTTCATAGCCATGACCTGAATCAAGATCTTAAAAGTCAATTTCATTAGTCTCTCTTCAAAGGTCATATTCATATATTCAAATATTTGAAAGTAAATTTTCATATAAGCAAATGCATTGAGGAATTTAACCCCAAAAATCTACATCTCAGTTACTTATTGGCCTCAACTCCACTAAGTCAACTGCACCAACATTTATTTTGATTCCTGTCTTACCATAAATTCCATAATTAGGAGTAGAAGTACCCGTGTCAAAACCTTGGATGTTGAATTCATTAGTCAATGTAAATTACAGTTGCTTATGTAAATTGTGCAAGAATATATTTTAAATAGCCATGACATTTACTCATATAAAATCATATGAGTGTTTTAGGCAGGTTAAGATTTGAACCTGAAAAACTTTGTGCAAGGCTTCGATTTGCTTCCTACACCACTTGGAAAAGACTACGATTCTGTTGCAAGAATTAATTATCTCTTTTCAGTCCCATTCTTAGTTTTTTAGTTCCACTATGCACCAAGATAGTTACAACTGATTCCTCACATCATGAGAGTTGAAACCAAAACAAATCATTCGAATTTTTTCTAATTCAATTACAGCTACGGAAAAACAAGTCATTCTCAAAAGCAGAAGCGAGTTTCACACCACCCTGTATGGCCATATCAAATTCTAAATATTTTATTAATGAACTTGTTTGTATGGGGGAAAATTTATTCAACTCAATTCAAGGTATATTTTTCCATCATTTAGTCATTGTGAGATCACGAGATTGATCATAGAATCCTCCTTGAGGGTTTCCATTTATTGATAATCATATATATAGGTTACAAAGGTATTGGGCTTTTGGGCCCACTATACAATATAAGACTATGTAATCTATCAAACCCCCGCAGTCGAAACTGGAGGGGGCCGTACAGTGAGACTGGAGCGAAAATCAATGAACAAAACCCTTGGTGAATATATCAGCGTACTGATAGGAGGACGGGACATGTAGAACACGGACATGTCCAATGGCAACCTTGTCCCTGACGAAGTGGAGATCGAGCTCAATGTGCTTCGTGCGTTGATGCTGGACTGGGTTGCTAGCTAGATAGACGGCGGAGACGTTGTCAGTGCAGACCAGAGTGGCCTTCTGAAGAGGGCAACGGAGCTCAAGAAGGAGATTGCGGAGCCAAGAGCACTCGGAGACAACGTTGGCAACACCTCTGTATTCAGCCTCAGTGCTGGAGCGAGACACGACAAACTGACTCTTTGCTGACCACGACACAAGGGTGTCGTTGAGGAAGACACAGTAACTAGACGTGGAGCGACGTGTGTCAGGACAACCACCCCAATCCGCATCAGTGTAAGCAACAAGGTCAAGCTTAGAGGAAGGAGTGATCGTGGTGCCTAGCTCGAGAGTGTCGCTGATGTACCGAATGATCCGCTTCAAGGCCTGAAAGTGTGGTTCCCTGGGTGCATGCATGAACAAACAGATCTGCTGAACGACGTAACTGATATCAGGTCTGGTGAAGGTGAGATACTGAAGAGCACCAGCGAGGCTCCTGTACAATGTCGGATCATCAACCAAAGGACCAGAATGAGCACTGAGCTTGGTGGATGTATCGACAGGGGTGGCGACAGGATTACAATTAACCATCTTAGCCCGAGCTACAATCTCAGCAGCATACTTACTCTGTGAGAGAAACAGACCAGATGCATGACGCTGAACAGCAACCCCCAAGAAGTAGGATAACTGACCCAGATCGAACATGGCGAACTCGGCACTCAACTGTGAAATAATCGACGTCCGAAGCGCATCAGAAGAGGCGGTGATAATGATGTCATCGACATACAGTAAGAGAAAGGCCATGTCTAAGCCTCTGCGATAGATGAACAGAGACGAATCAGAGCGGCTGCCAATAAAGCCTAGGCGTAGCAGATGAGAAGCAAAGCGCTGGAACCAAGCTCGCGGAGCCTGTTTCAGTCCATACAGAGATCGCTTCAGGAGACAGACATGTTTGGGACGATCAGCATCAGCAAACCCCGGCGGCTGAAACATGTAGACTGTCTCATTCAGATGACCCTGAAGAAAAGCATTCTTGACATCCAGCTGATGAATGGCCCAGTTGCGCGACAATGCTAAACTCAACACCACTCGGATAGTGGCAGGCTTGACGACGGGGCCGAAGGTCTCATCACAGTCAATACCTACCTGCTGAGAACGACCGTTGACCACAAGACGGGCTTTGTAGCGCTCCAACGTCCCATCAGAGCGGAACTTGTGACGGAAGAGCCACATACATCGGATGACATTCGAATCATGAGGGCGAGGGACCAGAACCCAAGTACCATTCTTTGTAAGGGCCCTGTATTCGTCGAGCGTAGCCGCCTGCCAATTCGGATCTAGGAGGGCTGTTTTGTGAGAGGTGGGGATGGGGAAAAGGGAGGTCGGGTTGGAGGTAGGGGGGATTGGGAGACGGTGGGCTGTGCGGCGGGCGCAGCACAAGGCTGCGGCCGCGGCATGGGGGCGGCGGCCGCGGCCGCGGGGTGGGGCGAGGGTGGGGGGTGAGCTGCGGGAGGTTACATGGCTGCGGCCGTGGCATCTTGCTGCGGCCGTGGCATCTTGCTGCGGGGCGAGTGTGTGTGGGAATGAGAGGCGGGGCGATGGGTGGTGGTCATGGAGACGATCTGATGGGGTCGAAAGACACCAGAGACGCTGCGGGTGTGTGGTCTGGTGGTAGGGGTGGTGGTGTGGGTGGAGGGGAAGAGACAGGAGCACCGGGAGAGCTCTGGGGAAGAAGAAAATGAGGGAATGATGACTCTGAATCTGAATGAGACACAGGAGAGGTAGGAGATGTAAAGGGGAAGCGAGATTCATCAAAGGTGACATGCCGAGATAGAATGATCCTGTGGGATGTGATATCGAGGTAGAGGTAACCGCGATGATCAGACGGATAGCCAAGAAAGACACAAGGAGTGGAGCGTTGGTGAAGCTTGTGAGGGGCGGTGGATGACTGATTTGGGAAGCACAGGCACCCAAAGGTACGAAGGTGATCATACCTAGGCAAAGTGCAATAAAGTGCCTGAGTTGGTGAGCGATGGTGGAGGGTAGTGGAAGGGAGAATGTTTAGGAGGTAGCAGGTGGTGGCTAAGGCGTAAGGCCAATAGAGAAGGGGAATGGATGCGTGGAAGAGGAGAGAGCGCATCATATTGGTGATGGTTCGGATGATTCGTTCGGCCTTGCCATTCTGTTGGGAGGTATAGGGGCAAGACAAGCGATAGGAGATCCCATTGGTGTTGAAGAAAGTGTGAAACTCTTTGTTATCAAATTCACGGCTATTGTCACATTGGAAACACTTGATAGAAGTGTGAAATTGTGTTTTGATATAAGCATGGAATTTGGCAAAGATGGGAAACACTTGAGATTTAAAATGCAATGGGAAAACCCATAAGAAATGTGTATAATCATCCAGAAACAAAAGGTAATACTTATGACCCTCCTTGCTAGGCACAGGAGAAGTCCAAATATCACTATGAATAATATCAAATGGGGCAAAAGTAGTGTTTAAAGACTGCTGAAAAGGGCGTCTGGCATGCTTGCCTAACTGACATGACGAACATAAACTAGAGCGACGCTCTTTATTACATTTGACTAGACTCTTGGAACGAAGTAAATCTAAAACTGCAGAGCTGGAATGACCAAGGCGTGCATGCCAAAGATTGTATGATGATGCCGAGAGGGCGACTGGACTTGACGGGCTGGATGGTGAGGACGACGACACAGGATATAGCTCCCCGGTGCTATTACATCTCAGGCGAGTAACCCCCGTAGTGAGATCCTTCACAGAGAAACCAAACGGATCAAATACGAGAGAAACATTATTGTCAGTGGTAAACCGACGGACAGAGATAAGATTTTTGACAAGTTTGGGGGCAATGAGGACATTGTTGAGGTGTAGTGGGTTGGTTGTAGTTGGTAAAGTGGCGTGGCCAATGCCCGAAGTGGCGAGGCGACCACCGTTGCCGACGATAATAGAATGTGCAGAACCCTTAAAAGAAATTGAAGAGAGAGTGAGTACCTGAGGAGTTCGTCATATGAGAAGTGACGCAAGTGTCCATGTATCAAGTAGAGTCAGGAGGTGCCAACTGCATGGAAGAGAAGGCGTGCTGCACATCAGTCGGAGTGTAGGCATAATCCGACGAGGAGGGGTAGGCCTGGTGGCCTGCGGGACGAGGAGCAGGACCCAACAAGCCCGCTCCCTGCTGTCGGTTGGGATAGGGGGCTGGTGGGCGGTACGTCGCAGGGGATAGTCAAAGGGCATCCAAGGTGGATAGCCGGGGGTTGGATACCAGGGGGAGCGAGAGGCGGATATTGGAGTGGAAGGGCGGGTGTGGGTTAGGGGGGCGGCTGGGGTTTTTTTTTATTGTGGAAAAGGGTTAGGGTTTAGGGATTTTAGACTCTGATACCATTTGAGATCACGAGATTGATCATAGAATCCTCCTTGATGGTTTCCATTCATTGATAATCATATATATATATAGGTTACAAAGGTATTGGGCTTTTGGGCCCACTGTACAATATAAGACTATGTAATCTATCAGTCATAGACCCAGTACGAAAACATCAAACTAAGCCTAATAAACCAAATCTCCAAGACGACCACAACAAATATGCGCGAAAGGATTAGATGGAAAAGCTAAAAATTCGAGGCAAAGATTTAGAACGGAACAAAGCGATTAAATCTCCCCTTTCCATACCATATACTAATTGATCAATAAAGGTACTACCGATCGAGTGGAAAGACAGATACCGATGTTGGTCAGGAGTTAAAACATGTGGCACACCCGATACATGCAAACGGAGATTGTCACGTCATGATTCTCATTAAGCAAGGATGACGTCACTATATATCCAACCTGCAGGGAAAGCAGATTAACTTAGAAGATCTGTCATACAGTCATACAGAGAGTTAAAAAAAATAGACATCTAATCTAAGAGAAAATATAGAAGCATTAAGAAGTTAATTTGTTGTGTCCATGGGTAATATCTTTTCATATTTTCAAGGTACGAATCTGAAAGTTTTTTTAATAAGGTGTGCAGTGTGCACTAACAAGTAATGCAGAGTCCAAGTTTTTTTTTTCTGTTGGACAAACAATCAGCCATTTTCTGCACATTTGACTTACAAGTTACGAATGCGGTGGCAAGTGTATGCTACTCAATATCAATTGAAGATTAGAATTTCAAGACTGGGAAACATTTTCTAGCTACAATGAACTGCAATTATAATCCTATTTCACCAAAAAGATGCGCAATTCCTCAATAGCGCTATGGAATATCCATTAACACGCTTCATATGGCCAATTAATCATTCTGTACAATACAATGATAAAGGCACCATAAGTTTCAACAAGATTGAGACTATGAAACTCCAAATTGAAAGCCTATGCAAAACTTGAACCACAATGACCCAATTTTAAGGTCTTGGGAGCTTTCAGGTTCAACACAAATAACGAAAAACCCTAAACCTCAAATTGCTAAAATCGAACGAAACACCTCAAATTGATCAACATAATAAATAGCAGGAATTACTCAAAGCGAAGGCCAAAAAAGCTCACCGAATAAAGCCTCAAGACACGCAAACGGAGAGATTCAGGGCGCATAGGGATGCGATTCATGGGGCGTCGGAGACTCATGGCAGCACTAGGAGAAGTCAGAGGAAGAGAGAGCAGCGGGGGAGGAGAGAGATGACGAAGGAGAGGAGAGGCGTGGGTTGTCGCCTGGCGGAAGCGGAGACTCCAGCACAGGGAGGTGAGAGAGAAGTGGAGAGAACGAAGCGATTTGTAAGAGACAGTTAATTAACAGTGTTAGTTTACTGTTCATTCAGAAGTTGGGGCTTTTATAATAGTACTAGTTGGCCCCACACGCTACGCGTGGGACACCCACTTTCAGTAAATTTAGTTCGTAATTGACAACTCTAATATCTATATTGACAGTTTTAATCTTATGAAATTTAGATATCTCTTTCCTAATGTCTAATTAGCTAAAGGAAAAATATAGACATCCTTTACATCGAATTAAGAAATTAAAGAAATATTGTAATCAAATTAGATCTCTCTGAAAATTGTGTAATTAGCTAAAGGAAAAATGTAGACATCACCTTGCATCAAATTAAGAAAATAAAAAAAATATTATAATAAAATTTAGATATCTCTCCTAATTGTTCAATTAGCTAAAGAAAAAAATACATACATCACTTGCATCAAATTAAGGAAGTAGTGTAATTCTTATAAACTAATGGTTGATTAAAAAATAAGAATATTTTAATATTATTAAGAAGAGGCATTGTAGAGTATGTGTTAAGAATAACATTTTTGTAAAATTTTTAAGCTTGAGGTCATTTTATAATTTCGTTATACGAACGATTTTTGTTGCATTTATATGAAATAGGAATAGTTTGTAATTTATGAAAATAGGGGATATAAAATAGGCCAACAACGACTTTTCTAAATTATGGATTTTTATAGTAATACATGAGTTGATTGACGTTCAAAAATGCAATAAGATAATAAGCTCACATGATCTCTCTAATGCATATTGTTTGTATTATGTTTATATTTTTAAATGAAGATATTAATTATTTTTAATCAATAAGTAATGATTGATATTATTTTTTTTGAAAACATTTATATTGTTTATATGAATTATTCAAATATATTGATATCTATGTATCTATATATTATTCATTTTAAAGTCTTTTTGACGATGTGTCAACACCAAATTAAATGTATGTTTTTCAACTAATCACATTTTTTTATCTCTTTACACCAATCATATTTTTTCCCATAAGTTTAGGACCTTGTTGTGACTTGTCTTAAATGTAGTATTGACGTACGTTATTTAAAATGAGATTATTTTTTGTCCTAAACGTTAAGCATGCATTTTTTTTTGGATAAAATTAAGCATGCATTTTTTAGTAAAGACCAAATATATAATTACATAAAACCAATTCACAGGGAGATGGATTGCTGCCTAAAAGTTGATTTAAGGAAGTATGGACTATATGGATAAAACCAAATTACATATGGACTCTGCAGATACTACTATAAGCCTCCTTTTGGATAGCAATATTATGATTTATAAATTTTGTCTTTTGTTTTATGATTGCTAATGTGTTGATTGTTGTAGATTTGAGAGGTGTTTGAAATGCCAAAAATAAATCACCCAAAAAGCTTTATTAGGATAACATCTTATTTCAGCCCCTAATTCCCAATTCATCTTCTCAGCCCAACTCTGCACTCTCTCTCTTCATCTCTTGTGTGCTGGTGGTCGGGACGCGGGTTGTCATCGACGATGATGCTATTGACCTCCTGAGGAACCGAAGTTTAAGAGATGGTGGCGGCGGAGGGTGAGAGGAGGCAAGAGCTACCGAATCTGGTGGCGGTGGAGGGCGAGAGGAGAAAACGGCTGCTGGATCTGGTGGCAATGTTTGAAGGCAATCATGTACACCAAATCCTAAACTTGAATTTCAAACTTTTTTTTTGAAGCTCATATCCCAATTTCAAAAACTTCCCCTTGAATTCAGGCAATTAGGATTTGAGATTGGTGTTTTCTGCAGAGTAGGATTTAGAGGAATAAGGCTCCCTTGTTGGCATCTTCATCACCATCGGCAATTCGACCGGTGGTGGGTACTGTCGGTTTGGCACAAAGAGAAAGAGATGGATGGCGGATAACAGGAGATATGGGAGGAGGCACACAGTTGTTCAGTAATAGGGAAGAGATGGGAAGATGGAGGGTTTTGGGTCAATTGATGTGGCCACTATGCTGCTGTAATTAAACACCGCCATCTCTCTCACACCCAGTAGGGAGTCGATGTCTTCTGTCAATTTGTCGTATTAGGCGCTTTCTGAAGCTCAACGGAGAAGAAGATGTGAATACTGAAATGGATAACCACGAGCTTTCAACTTTTTTTTTGGGGCTGTCTCTTACTTGGGCCTAAATTGAGAAAATGGGATGGCCCTTTTAATATAGGCTAAAGTTTAAAGGCCTTATGTTGGCGTAATTTAGATGTGACAGTTGGGGCAATTTCGTCTCCACACTGTTCATTCTACCAACTCGTACTTTTTATGTAAATATAGATATAGATAAGTAGTATGTTGTATGTTGGAAAAGAAATACGATTGATCTTATATGGTTTATATGGAGTGCAGGTGCGGCTGATGAAGTGTTTGGTGTTTTTCTAGTTGTTGACTTTTTTTTTTTTTTAATTTTTAGCACCAAGTGGCATAAATATTTCCCTATCAAATTTCCATATCAAAAGCCCCATTACAACCATGAAAAAGACCTCAAGATTTTTGCATTCGTGCATCACGGTGGAGATGGGTGGTAAGTGCATTGTTGAGTATTTTGAGTGTATATTCTTATAGTCTAAGAACATGAAGGTGAATGTTTCCACATTAAACATCCGGTGAAGTTTTAAGCTTTTGAATGGTGTTAAATTTAATGATCGTGATCGTGTAAAGATAGCATAATTATATCTTGATTCTCCATGTGTAAATTTTCGATTGTTGTATATGAGTTGAGATTTGATCACATCTATTGTTAACCAATATTTCTTATTGTTTACTCAATGAGGAGCAAATTTAAGTATGAGATATTTTAATAATACTCTTGCACTATTTTAAGTGTCTAAATTAGAATAATTTAATTTTTTAGAGATTAATTAGTTAGTTAATAAAGTTAAAAGAGTTAAGTTTGCAATTTTGAACGTCTTCACTTGTTGTCTGTGCAATCTATATCTATATATCTATATCTATATCTATATAAATCTATATCTATATAAAATATTAAAGTAGAGGTCTGAAACGGGCTCTGGTGCGATTCGTCTACGTAGAATTTTCTGGATTAAAACGGGATTATTTTTGCTTACGTGTCATATTCTGAATTAAATGGGTATTATTTATTTGGACCACATCAATTAATAAGTCAATATAGTTAGGTAAAAAAACTTATCTTTTTAGATCAAATAATCTATCCAATATAACCTTATATAACCTTTTGCTTACGTGTCATTTCTCTTTTTATTTTTAATGGGTTATAAGGATATTAACCACAAATTAAATTACCACTTATTTTAGTACGTTTTTTTTATAATACAATTACATTATACCATTGCTCAAATTTTTTATTATATTTAAAAAAACTTACGTTTAATTTGAATAGATATAACCTTCAAATTTCAGAAAAAAATATAAATTAATCATCATTTTGTTTATTAAGAAACCGCACAACGGGCGAGTAAAGTAAAACTAGTAAAATACTAAAGCAGAGGCCTGAAACGGGCTCTGGTGCAATTCGCCTACGTGGAATTTTCTGATTAAAACGAGATTATTTTTGCGTACGTGTCATATTCTGAATTAAAGTGGTATTATATTTTTGGGTCACATCAATTAATAAATTAATATAGTTAGGTAAAAAAAATTATCTTTTTAGATCAAATAAAAAATTTATCTTTTTAGATCAAATCATCTATCCAATACAACCTTATATCTTAATTAGGATTATTTTTTTAGATCAATTTTTTTATAACACGTGACCAAATAAATATATAAAATACATATTGCACCGATCCAAGACCAAGACGTCCGATCTTATCAAGCTAATAGGATACAGTAGTGGGAGATAAAAACTCTACGTAAATCGGTAAATGGCATTCATCTTTTTAGATCAAATTTGAAATTTTTATAAAATGACATTCAAATAATTTTGGAAATATTTACATAAAATTGAAACAAATTAATATAACTACATATAACTATCAAGAACTTAATTTATAAAAGTTCTGTCGTGTGGTGAAAGCCTATCTTAGATCAAATAATATATCTAATATTTGATCAATTATTCTACGTTTTAAATCAAATTCAATATAATATATCTATGTATAAATATGTACCATGTGGTCAAGATTCTAAAACATGAAGAAAGAATATTTGATTAGTTATTCTACCTTTTAGGTCAAATTGAATACAATATATTTTATATGGTTTTATTTTTGTGAGACACGTCAATTAATAATCTAATATTATATTTTAATATAATTAATATAATAAAATATAATTTATTAAAAAAACGCGCAATCGCGCGGGTAACGAATACTAGTAATAAAATACTAAAGCAGAGACATGAAACGGCCTCTGGTGCGATTTCGCGTCCACGGAATTTTCTGGATTAAAACGGGATTATTTTTGCTTACGTGTCATATTCTGGATTAAAGTGGTATTATCTTTTTTAGCCACATCAATTTTATAAGTCAATATAAATAGGAAAAAAACTTATTTTTATAGATCAAATAATCTATCTAATATGTGGTCAAAACTAAATATAATATATCTACATATTAATTCTCTCTCCACATTGTATTTGGTCAAACTTATCTTTTAAATTTTTCTTTAAGCCATGTTTTTTTAACAAACCATTTTAATTATATTTTCCATAAATTTTATCAAATACGTCCATAAATTTTTTTAAAAAATTCAGTTACGCATTATGGCAATCAAGTGAATACAACCTTTGTAATTTATACATTAAATACGATCTTCATATATTTCTTGATTATATAATAAATATAAACAATAGCTTCAATGCAAATCAATATATATCTTTATATATATACACACAATCAAACATAAGCCTGAAACTGGTTCTTCCAATTCGCATTCGTGTCGTATTCTGTACAATTCGCATACGTGTCATATTTTGGATTAACATGTTGTTATCTTTTTTGACACATCAATTAATAAACCAATATAATTTTGTCATCTCAATTAATGGTCCCACTTATTCTTATAAATATTCAACCTTATATCTTAATTAGTTAGAAAATGTATCTTTTTAGATCAAATAATCTATTTAATATTATATCAATTAATAAGTTACTAGTCTTATTGACCCGCGTGTTACGTGGCATTTTAATAAATATTATTTTATTATATATATATATTATCCTTGAATTTTTTTATAATTAAATTATGAAGATAAAAATAATTTGATTGAAAACATTCTAGGAAATCAATATACAATCCATTAAAATATATTAATTAAATAAATAAAATCATTAACAAATTTAAAGGTAAAATTAAACAAAATTGTGTTGCAACTAATAAAAATGTATAAAACTTAATAAAATAAAATAATCTATCCAAATATATTATTATTTAATAATTCAAGTTTCGTCTATAGCTCCACTAATAAATTTACATTAAAATAAATATTTTTATAAAGATGTGGATAACTATTTAAATTTATGTCTTTTGTATTAATTAAGAAATATCTTATAGCAGTAATAAATATATATATATATATATATATATATATATATATGATAAATCTTTCTTATATTGAATAAATACTCAGTTGCTAGGAATTTCCATTTATTTTAATAGATTAGTGTAAATCAATTTAAATAGATTAAAAATATCATTTATATTAAATAAATACTTACTTTTTAGTATATTATATAAAAAATTAATTATATATATAATAGAAAAGATATTATTTGATTCAATTATATTTTTTTGTTAATTAATGTGGATAAAAATATATAAAAATATTTAATTGATGTGGTTAAAAGATATGAGTCAAATTACACCAAAAAATGACACATAAGTGAATTTGACCCAAGATAAACACATGGACTCCAGTCCAAAGCCTCTTTTTAGTGTATATAATATTATTTATACAGATTATTAAATTATATTAAAAAATTAAAACATAATTGATATTAATAATACGGAGTACCTATTTTTATACATAGGTAATAGTACTGTATAAGTATTTGTATATTCAGTGGCTTAAAAATGGCTAAATTAAGGAATTTGCTTCAAATAATATAGCCCTTTAAAATACAAAAATATTTATTTAAATTTTTTAAAAAAATTGTAAAATTAGGGTACCAAATAAAAAGTCCAACTTCATGAATCATTGTTGATTTGAATCCGTATATCAATAAATTATATGATTTAATATATTGAGATGAAATCAAACTAACAAAAAAAACTTTTTTTAAAGGGTCCATATATGAAAACATATAAAAATTCTACTTCACCTAATTTCAATTTTTCAATAGCTAGAAATTCTTTTGAAAGTTTGAAAAGAGTTAGTAGTTAATACGGAAGTTTTCATTTATTTTAAAATTAAAGTGATCGTTATGAATTATATACATAATTTTTTAGTGCTTTTCTAAGATATATTGATAAGGTTTTTTAGTTTATTAAATTTCATTGGATTTATTAAAATAACTCAAAAAATTGATCAAAATATAACTAATCAAGATATGATAAAATTTGGTTATTTAAATCATTGTGATTGTTAATAATATAAGTTAAATCAAGATATGATATTTTTAGCTAATCAAAGCTAAAAAAACGTGTGGTATACCAGTGGTGGAATCATGTGTGGTATATTAATAACGTTATAAGTAGATTAAAAGATTTGATATAAATCTTTTAGGTAAATATTAATTAAGATATGGATAACTATATTTTAAATATTTTTTAATTAAAATTTTTAAATGTAATTATCAATTAAGGTGGACACATAAGATGATATGTGGTTAAAAGAGGTGGAATCATTAATTGACGTGGCTTAAATGTATTGGTTCATCATTAATTGACGTGCCAAAAATTCCGGATCAGATTGAGCCAGAGAACGACACGTAGGCGATTCGCACCAGAGCCCGCCACACAGGATTTCACGTCTCTGTTTTAGTATTATATATTGATTATCATATTTTACTTAGTTATATTTTGATAATATTTTGTTATAAATATTATCAATATTTATATTTATTTTTTATAAATAAAAACAAAAATGGATTGAATTTATATATGGAATTCATGATATGTTTCTTCCTTTTGGAGTTATTACGTAAGTTTTTTATTATTTAATATTTTTTATTAAAAAATATAAAATCTAGATTTAAGATAAAAATATTTTTTTAAATATTTTTTAATAAGAGAACAAACATGATTAATCTAGACAAAAACATTTGTTTGCATTATAAAAAAAATAACACAATTGAAGATTATATTTACTTTATATGGAGTAGTAATTTATATTAATTCAAAGATGGTTTATATAATAAAATCTATTATCAAATCGCACAACGGGCGAGTAATAAAACTAGTTTCAAGATAAAGCGAGAACAAAATAGTTGTAAAATAAAGATAATATGATCAGTGTTTCAAGATAAACCGTATTACACTCCCACTACCCTTACTGTCATTACCAGATACCACTCTAAGAAAAACAACATGAGTTCCTCTTACCTCTCTAAGAGGGCAACTTGTCTCACTGAGAAGAAGCAGTACCCTACCCTCAAAATTTGGTATTGTAATAATGATACAAATATCCTAACACCCTATCTTACTGTCTTTCCTAGATATCTAAGGGCTTTGATGATTCTATCACAGTTTGTATGCTCTAACAATCCCCAGGATATCCCTAATTTTGATTGTAAATGGGATTTCCTTTTAAAAATCTTGCTTGACTGTTTTCTTCCAGGTCTTAACAGGGATCATCAAAGGAGCAAAGCCTCGACAGCACCTATCTCCTTTACAACACTCATCAACAGCTATGACAGTACTAAATACAGATACACTAAATCTGTCAAAAAGTGTTACAGACTGGCCCAACAGCTCTTAAAGCCCATAAACTTTGATCCAAAGCCTAACGGCATAACTCCTGGGTTAACACCCCTTCAAACTGATAAGTTTTTTAATAACAAACACAACCATTTTACAATTTGGAAACATAAATATCAAGACAATCAACTAAACATCAAAATAGAAAAAAGGAAAACTTCAACATTAACAAATGCCTTTCAAAATTCAAACCTCAAAAAAAGCGATCCTTTAACATTAACCTTAATCCATTAACCAACATTAATTCCTACATTAAATATGCAAAAATAATAGAAGATATATGGAAAATCTCAAAATTAAAATACATGAGCAAAATTCATACGTATCCATCAACAAAATTATTATACCACAATAATATAAAAAACAATAAGCATGCAAATAAGAAAAATGGATTACAAAAGATAATCAATAAAATATCTAAAATAACAATTACATTAAAATCTATTTATAACCACCTCATAAAAATCTACCTATTAAAACCTTATAAACAACCAGCTCGGATTATAACAGAACTTATGTCAACTGCTGTCATGTTCATGGGCATTTATATTTACTTTTATGATACCCTGCTCAATAATTGTAATACTTTGGCTACCGATTACATTACCAAATCTCTTCAAACACTTTGGATCAAATTTGAATCTAAACAGCTTAACAGCGTTCTCTCTGGGTTAACACCCCTCTTCATTACCTTAACAAAGGTTGAATTCCACTACCGTAAAAACATTTGGATGAGCTACCAAGAGCTAATCAATTATGGTTCACATATTTACTGGAGCAAAAAACTCGATTTCACTAAGAGATCACCCCAAAACTGTATTCAAAAGAGACTTGCGTCAAATAACAGGGATGGATTGATTACAAATAGAATTAAGGATAATGATCATGAACCTATTTGTAATATTCATTCCATGCGATTATACAATCTATGGCTCACAAAGCCAGAATATCCAAAAATAATTTTTAAATGACAAACATAGCATACTGGAACATTAGAGGGGTTCGAAAAATTAATCTTTGGGAAGACCTTGCCTACATTCGAAAAAGAAATAATCTAGATATTCTAGTTCTCACAGAAACAAAATCAAATGAAGGACCTAATGAATCACTCTATAAACGAGCAGGCTTCAATAACGCCGATTATATCCCTTCTAATAAAACCAAAGGTGGAATTTGGATCCTAATCAAAAACTCAAAATTTACAGAATCAATGAAAGAACTAACGAAAACAGATAATTACATTATATACCTTGGCAACATTAACAACTTTAAATTCATAATCTGTTTCATTTATGCACCCTCCAATCAAACTGAAAAAAATAGCTTCTGGACTGAACTAATAACAAATATTCAGAAACAATCTTTACCATGTATGATTATGGGTGACTTCAACGAAATTGAATCTGTTCAAGAAAAAATAGGTGGAGCACCACCACATATTAAAAGATTTCAAAGAATTGAACAGATCTCAGAGGAACTAGATATCCATACAATTCCCTATACTGGAAGCCCAATCACATGGAGAAAAGGAGAAAACCGTACAAATAATACCTATGAACGATTAGATAGAGTTATGATCCATACAGATATCTCAAATCAATTTCAAAATTTATCGGTACACAACCACCCCTTTACAACCTCTGACCACTCTTTAATATCCATATCTATTGGAACAAATAAATTAAGAGCTGGATCACCCTTCAAATTCGAAATGTCCTGGACCAACAATGATAATTATAACAAATTAGTTAAATCAACTTGGGAAAATAAACTACACGGATCATTCATGTTCACATTACTACAAAAACAAAAACTACTAAAAAAAATACGAAAAATTGGTGTAAATCACACCCTAATAACAATTTCCGTCAAATAAAAGAAATTGAAAACCAACTCCTCCTTTTACAAACAAAACAGACCATCGGAACTTCAACTGACAATACAAACAACAAATACAACAGACTCTTAAACAAACGGGAAGCCCTTATGGAGTTCAATAACACATTTTGGAAACAAAGAGCCAAATCAAACTTCTTGAAATTTGGAGACAGAAATACCAAATACTATCAATCCATAACAAAAATACGAAATTCAAAAAATATTACTCGAAATTTTACAAATAAACATGGGACATTATTTGAAGACGAAGATCAAATAAGAGAAGAAATTACCAAAGAACTAGCCGAAAGATTCATATCAAATAATCCAACAAGCAATAACAACACACACTTTCCTAACTTAATAAATCACACCATCACTAATTCTGAAAACCTTGCCTTAACAAAACCTTTCTCAGATAAAGAAATCAAGGACACCCTATTCTCAATGACAGATGACAAAAGTCCAGGCCCTGATGGCTTTCCACTAGAATTCTACAAAAATTACTGGGACATTGTAGGTAACCTCCTATGTAAGGCAATCAAATCATTTTTCCATTCTGGAATCCTCCTCAAGGAAGTAAACACAACTTTCATTGCTCTTATTCCGAAAATAGATACACCCTCTAACATTAACCACTATCGACCAATCAGTCTGTGCAACACTATCTATAAAATCATCTCAAAATTACTAGCTAATCGTTTGAAACCGATCTTACCGCGTATCATAAATCCTTTTCAAGGAGCATTTATACAAGGTAGAAATATCCAAGACAATATTCTAATTGCCCATGAAATTTTCCATTCTTTCCACAACAAAAAGGGGAAACTAGGATGGATGGCCCTAAAACTTGACATGGAAAAAGCCTATGATAAAATAAACTGGAACTTTATTGAAACAATTTTAAATAAATTTGGTTTTGACCCTAAATGGATTAATTGGGTTATGACTTGCCTTACCAAAACAAGCTTTTCCGTCCTAGTCAGCAACTTACCAGGACATACATTCCAAACGCAAAGAGGAATAAGACAAGGAGATCCCCTTGCACCTTATATTTTCGTAATAGTAATGGAACTACTGGCAAGAATGCTACAACAGGAATCCCTAGAATGTGATCCTTTAATTGGTATTAAACTCACAAACAATAGCAGTCCTATCCCTTTCCTCTCCTTTGCTGATGATACACTAATCTTTGGACGTGCCGATGAACTAAGTCTATACACGATTAAAAATATCCTAAACAACTTTTCTAACTTATCTGGATTAACCATCAATTATAATAAAAGCTCCCTACAAGTCTCCAAAAATATACAACAAAATAAAGCACAGTCCTTCGCCCAACAACTAAATATTCCTATCACCAAAACAGTGGAAAAATATCTTGGAATACCACTCATTAGTGGAAGAGTTTGTAATGCTACCTTTGATGATGTTATACTAAGTCTCAAAAAACAGCTCTCAAAATGGAAATCAAACACTCTCTCACAGGCCGGTAGATCAGTACTAATTCAAGCTAACCTCAACTCTAAAACAAATTATTTAATGCAATCTTTCCTTCTCCCTAAGGGAATTCTCAACAAAATTGATCAAATAAACAAAAATTTCTTTTGGAACAAACTTCAATCTGATAATTATCATCCATTAATCAGCTGGGAACACCTATGCACCCCCAAAAAGGACGGCGGATTAGGATTTAAATCAGCAGAAGAAATTAATATTGGAATGCAAATGAAACTCCTCTGGAGAATCATATCCAAACCTGACAATATCTGGTCTAAGGTAATCTCAGAAAAATACCTCTCAAAAGAATCGTTAATGGAAAGAGGAAAATTTAAAACCTCATGGCAATTTGGAAGACTTCTAAATATCAGAGACCTCTTCTCAAAAGGATTACTCTGGCTTGTAGGTAATGGAAAAAGTATAAATGTATGGACTGATATATGGGTAAATGAACAATATCTTGAAACATTCCGTGATAATCAAAACCCTAACCTAAAAGTCTGTGACCTTTTTACTAAAAACAATTCGTGGGATATGAATAAATTGAATAATATCTTTCCCCCTAACATCGTCCAAATGATCAGCAACATACATATCCCAACTACAAATATTCCTGACAAACTTATTTGGATCTATAATAACAATGGAGAATTTACAGTTAAATCCACTACTTCCCTGTTCAATACCAGTAACACAAATAAAATTAATGCAAACTGGATCTGGAAACTTAACCTCCCTCCAAATATAAAAAATTTTATTTGGAAGATTATCCTCGATATCTTACCTACCACTGTCCGTTTAAATAAATATATAAATAGAGTTCCCAACACTTGCTCTCTCTGCAACTCTGACATAGAAGACACAAATCATCTCTTATTTAATTGTCAGATCACCAAATCTCTTATAGCAAACCTTGGCATCAAATTAAAAAAATTATTTATCATACCGGACCTAACAGACAACGCCCCTGAAAACATCATTAACACCAAAACACTCAATAAAGACTTCTCTGACCTTTGTTACTTATGGCACAACATTTGGGAACTCAGAAACAATATAATCTTCCGAAATAACAAAAACAAAAACATCATCAACACGCTATACCAAACAATTGACAACATATCCTCTTGGAATAAAGAAAATAATAATTATATAAAACCTAAAATCAGTAGACCTCAACATAAATTATTTTGGAAACACCCACCTCCTAACACGATCAAAATTAATGTAGATGCCTCAGTTAAAGTTAATCATGAAACTCAAATTGGTTGCATTTTGAGAAACAACTACGGTCAGGTAATTCATATATACAAAAGTAACATTACAAAATGCTCTATTATTTTAGCAGAAGCTATGGCTATATATGCAGGTATAAGACAGGCAAACGACTTGGGGATCAGAAGAATCATTATCGAAAGCGACAACGCAACCATCATCAATGCCATCAATCACATAACCAAAACCCCATGGGAGATAGCACAATTAATCGAAGAAATCAAGTCCCTAAAAGAAGACTTTGAATCAATCAATTTTCAGCATTGCTACAGAGAGGCAAATCAGGCAGCCGATTTCCTTGCAAAATCTCCGTTAAATTGTAATATTATCCTAGGATCTCACTGTTATAAGTTCCAAAACATCATCTTTTCAGATGATCATGGATGTCTGTAGTACATCCAACTCTTTGCCTACTGTAAAAAAAAAAGTACAATGATTGAAGATCAAGATCAGAACGAGCAACAAATAATGAAATGAAGCAAAACATCCTTCAAGATCAGAAGAAGCAACAAATAATGAAATGAAGCAAAACATCTCGAAGTGATACTTGCACAACTCATAATGGCGAGGCTTCACTAAAATATGACCATAACTCATTCAATATAAGGAGTTAGAAAACTTATGAGTACTACTTTTGTAATTCTTTTCAACGGATACAGTCTTATAGTTTACACAACGGGCTTTCTATCGGCAGGGCAATTTCTCGCCATTCGCACGGTGCAGCTGCCGTCTTCCGGGTTCGGCGAGCTCTACTGCCGACCTTTTGAGTCGGTATCGGTGCCATGAGGTGTGTTGCCACCCCCACCCCACAAAACCATGGACCTCATCCTCTGCACTTGCTCAATTGAGCTTTCACATACACAAATCCCACGCAGTTCCACTCTCTCTTTCCTTTTAGAAATCAATCGATGATCGAAGAAGCGAAGAGCTCAAAATGTCTAATTGAATATGCAATTTCTCGGATCTGGTCCAGCGCTTCACCGGGAATTGCCTCCTCCACCCGCTCAGCAGCAACCGCTTCGACCGCTGCGAGGTCTACTCCTCGGATCGCCCAAGCGAAACCAAAGACGATGAAGAGCAAGAGGTGGAGCTCTCAGAGTACGAATCCGGCAAGGAAGAGGAGATCGGAGGGGGAGAGGACAAGAGAAGAGGGAGACAAATCGAGGAGAGATATGGTAGACGGAGGGGGCTACCGACCTCGTTAGTCGGCATCGGCTTCCACCTTGCCCTCGCTGGTGTACAGTGTCGACGAAGGGCTTGCCGACTTCGGGAATCGGTACTGAGACCATGCGATTGGCGAGATGAACACCGTGCCAATAACAGCCCCCTTACACAAAGAGCATATGCAAAATGGAAAATAACCGAAATTGGGTTGCAAGTGACCGACTCTATGACAGTCGATCGATCAAGTATCTTGTCAGTCGATCAGAAGACACGGACAATTAGACGACAAAGCGATGAGCAAAGACTTGTAAAGCACGGAATACGGATAGTCGACCGACGAGATACATAGTCGGCCGATCACACGACGCTTAGCCGACTGCATGACAAATCCATGGCCCATGAGCTGATTTTTAGTTCAATATTATTACAAAAGATGGTTGTTTTTCACAGTTTAAAGTGAATTTAGATCTTTTGAACTTTAACACGAAGGTAAAACTTCCAACATTTCTATTCTATTCAGTTTTCAGGTTGAAGAACTGAAATGATTACTTTGCACAAATTCTATCACTTTGTGAAGAAGCATTTACCTTTAAGAAATATAACAGCTTAAAGATGTGTTCATTCACAAATCACAAGAAACGCCCGAGCTAAAAGATTTCCCGTATTTAGCTGGTGCAATAACAGATTTGCCCTAATTAAACCGAACCTCAAAATCGGAGCTTCAGTGCCTAAGTCACCTACATACAAAGATCGGAGCTTCATGTATGAATACTATATATATAGGATGTACATTTGCTGAAGGAAAGGGAAACCCCCTGTTTCTCAATCTGTCTCCAATCAGAAACCTCAGTTGCACCGGGTCCTTAGTTGGTTGTTGCGTTTCCTAATTCTGCTCGTAGAACCTTCATTTTGTGACACACCTAGTAGCGCCTCAGTTAACAGCTCGCGTCGACTACGAGTTAATCCACGGACTGATTTCAATGCCTCAATCTTCTTCCGGCTATGCTGAACTATGGTCCTGTTGTTGAACTTTCTTAGTGGTGACCTGTTTCCTACTTTCTGCTTCTTCTTGAGAGGAGGATGAGCAGCTTCTGAAAAAATAATTCAAAGAAATGAACCAGTTATTCTCTATTCAGTACCACTTTTGGACAAATCTGAAATTCTCTAATCAAGCACTTTACCTGGATGCTCTTCAGATTGAGAGTATATATCAGGACTTGAATATCTCAATTGAGGAAGTGGGGAGACATTAATATTCCTGTTGAACCCACTGATCTCAGGTTCAATAGTGCCTCCTGAAGCAGGAATGCATGACTTTGCTTCATTTCCAGCAGGTCTGAAACTGGAATTCCAATCACCCGCCCCTTCATTGCATAATATGTCATCTTTTCGCTTCCGAGAGGAATCATTTGTTAGCATCTGACCCTGACCTTCCACACTTCCAATGAGTATGACCAAGTCATCTTTAGGAGCATTAGAAAGAGGAGAGGGGTTTCCGTCATTTAACACTACACAGCAAACCTCATTTCTAGGTATAGGCCCCTCATCACTGTCTCCACTCAAGCCTGTACTGCAAGTCTCATCACATGCTTGTGGAAGTGGAAGCTCTGCTAGAGTCTCACTGTCATCTTCATTTTTAACGACATTCTCAGCGTCAAGACATGCCCTTGGGGGATTTGGATAACCAGAATGTTCTACATTGTCTAGAACCGACTTGGGAGATGTGGTGTTCCACACGCCGTTGTCACACGCTGATTTTACAAGACTGCAAGGCCAAGGTGTGCCTTTTTTGGCATAGAAGAGAATGTAGGCTTGTTGTGAAAGAGCTACTTTTTCTGTAACCTCGGTTACCTAAGTATAATGCGGGCAATTAGTGAAATTTGGCAAATACAAACTTTAAAATTCTGCAAATACTAAAGAGAAACAAGAGAGGAGACAAACCACTGAACTAACATATTCAAATCACATAAAACAGGCACCCCATACCTTTGAGTCATCTATCCGGAACCATTTGTCAAGGGAGGAACGGATGTAGCACAAGTAGTGCCCAGAAATGGACGAGAATCCAAGGTGTACTATAATGGCATACAGATCATACTTAAGCTCCCCCTACAAGAAAATGACAGCAAAAGAAAGGTCCTTATCAAGATCATGATAACAGCAGACTGAAAATAGTAGCATCAAGTACTCTTGGGTCTGAAGAGTATATAAGCTTCATGATAGAACTTGGCCTTGAAAATTTAGCAAAGTTCATATTTTGATAATTAAGAGCCTCAAAAAACTTCATCAGTCTAACAAAATGTATTAATTAGTTTTTCAACAGCCACCATATCAACAATAGAGATGTAGCCCTTCCGGTTTATGTTTATATATATATATATATATATATATATATATATATATATATATATATATGATAGAACCTTACCATTTCATCTTGGCCAACAAATGTACATTGATTTAAGTCCAACTCCAAGGGGTAAAGCAAAGCCTTGTCAACCTTCTTTACAAAGTAGCCATCGCCCTTGAACCTCTTCAGATGCAATGCAGCAACAGAAGGTGCTTGGTCGAGCAGGAGCTGCTTCTTGACTGGTACTTGTTCCTTGCACTTCTCACATGAAATTTTTACATCATCTTCAATCTCCTCCATTTTCGTAAAAGATTTAAGTGCACCATCAAGGTCATCAACATCTTCGATCTCCAAACTCAGATCGACCAGTTGCTCATAAGTATCAGAACGGCTTCCACACTTGCAGCAGTAAAGCTGAGATTTTAATTACCAAAGAGAAAAGGGTATCATCATGTTTCTGTTATAAAAACAATGAAGCATGCTAAACACAGAATAAGAAATAATAAACAATTAGAATAGCAACCTGGCTCACAAGCCGACCACCAAAAACCTGCTTCACCAAGTTATCACCTTCTAAGGAGATTCCTGTGCCATCAACTTTACATTTTGACCAACAAGTGTCAAGCTTGTCCAGCAGACACTGTAAATATTCGTGGGCATCTTCCTGTTGGAATCTCTGAAAAAATGATGAAATATCTAGTAGTTCAACATTAAGGACACCACAGCACAAGGAATAATTAAAATGCCTTTTGTAAGAGCTAAATGAACTCCCAGCAAAAGACCATCCAACAAAACAAGCACTTAATTGGAAGAACTGAGCAATTGTCTTTAGAATCATCATCTCATTGGCTTTTTGAAGTTCTAGATGCAATGAAGAAAACCAAAGAATGATAATAAGATTGAATGCATCATCCACGTGATTGCAGCTAACTGTCTGGCAGTAAAATGACAAGAAAACTGGCAGTTAAGATGCATCAACCTTTCAGATATATAAACAACTTATCATACCAAAAGCAACAGGCAAACCACCAAACAAGTGATACAACCGAAGCATAACAAAGGATACAGCTCAGATTGTTGACAAGATTGTCAGGGGATATAACTTCTCCAGAGGTGGCCAAAGCATGGAATATATGATCACGCACAGCAGATAGAACACAAAACTCTCCATCATTATCTGCAATGTATAACAATTGCAAAATTAAAGAATCATCATACTGAAAAAATCAACAAATAGAAATTCATATAAATTAAACACAAGGATAGAGGCTAAATGCCCAGGAATAATTTCATTGTAGCTTCATAAAACCCAGCAGATTTCTTTTAGCATTTCGTAGATGATATAATATCCATGATGCAATAAACTAACTAGATAATCCAATGATGTAAGAACCCATGATGCAAGGATAACTACCCACAGTTCCTAAAACTATTGCTTTAATTATCATAATTATTATATGATAATAAGTTTAATTACATTGATAATTGCCAATAAGCTATAAACAAGCTTCCTTTTCTCAATACCAAAATCAGTAAATGGAAATAGTAATCAAATTACTACATAAGATTGAAGATCTGTGAGCATCCAGAATGGAATTACATTATACCAAACCCCAAACAGCCAAAACAGGAAATCAGACAATTATTAAACATGAAAAGAACAAAACCTGTCATTTCAAACAACATTAAAGACAGACAAGTCACAAGTTACAGGATTAATAAATATAAACATGTGTATTAAGTTAATGATTAAAATGCAGGCACACACTCACGATGAGAAGGAACAACATCATGGCGAAGAGAGTGCAGTCCATGGACAAGAGGAACAGTGTGGGTAAAGCACTGCATCACCGCATTGAGAAAGCAAGTATTACCCATGTTTGCCAATCCAGCACCCTGCAAAATTATTTTATAAAGAATATCAGATTTCACAAGGAATGTATTCCAAAATTGGCTGTGAGAAGAAACCAGACAGTACCAATGAAGGGGGTGAGCGTGGACGCCAGAGTAGCATTGGAGGCGGTGAGGGTGAACGCCGCCGGTCACTGTGGGCATTACACACGTTATCGAAGCTATCATCGTCGCAATTGTCAGGGGGGTCAAATATCCACAATTTATTGAAAACGGGAGAAAGTCCCGAGGACATAGGGTCAGGACGAGATTGATGAGCAACTGCGCTACCATTCTTCCGCCGATGGGGATGCGGCGAGCCATATAATGAAGGTTCACTATCTCCTTCTTCCAGAACGCCCTTACCAAGAGCAACAGTACCAGAGACTTCTCCGTAAACCTCCCTACAATCGACAACAGGATCACAGCCGGCTTCTTCGAGATCCTTCTTACTGTGGGCGTCGGAATCCTCCTCCTCATCCCCGCCTCCGTCGGAATCTTCCTTCAATTCCAACTCCACGCCCTTCGCTTCTTCTATCTCGCGGGAGGGGTCCTCCGTGGCCAAAAAGCTCCGACCGGGAGTTCCAACGGGCGATGAATTGCCCCAAGAACCCGAAATTGGGGTTTCGGAGGAGTGGGTGGGGTCGGGAGGTAAGGGCGATGGGATCTGGATGCACATCTTGAACGGCGATTTGGTTAAGGGTTGAAGAGAGAGAGAGAGACGGGAAAGTGCTGGAAATGGAAATTAGGGTTTTCGGAGAGGCGGTGGAGATATTAATTGGGGAATTTTGGGAGGGAAGCTGAAAAAGGGGCGGGACGTATTTAGGCGGGACGTGGGGAGGGAAATGATAAAAAATCGTTTTCGAGATTTTGCGGGAATTATGGAATTTGGAAGCATTTTTTTTTTTAACCGGAAAAAATTTGGCAATAAGGGAGCCTTATATGCCAAGGGCATCCATGCGGATGAAATCGCAAAGCACAGAGTCGTTAGGTGTCGATGAGCCAGAAAAAATCAGGTCAAGATGTGAAAGACGGTTCGCAACTCGATTCGCTTCTCGGTAGACATGACGAATCTCACATTTGTGGAAGGCGCCAATGGAGCCTAGATAGTCAGAGACCATCATTTCAGAATCTCCTGAAGGCAAACCACAACCTTTGAGGCTATTGATTATAGTGAGATTATCATCTTCAATTATTAGTCTAGTAATATTTAGTTCCTGTGTTGCGATGATGCCAAGCCAAAGACCAAGGCCTTCCGAACCTAAGATAGAAGCCAAAGGCGACGGACCGACACCAAAGAACACAGGGCATCCTGTGTGAGTTCTAATTACAAATCCAAAATTGGCTCTATTGATATGCTGTTCATTGGGTATCATGTTGATCAGAGGAGCATCACCGAACCAGTGATCATTCCAGAAATTAATGCTTTGGCCGTTTCTAATGGACCATCACAGACCTTCTTTAAAGAGTGGTAGTAGTTTGATTAGCTGACTCCATTGTCAAGAAGAATCCCCCTTTTTACGATAGTGTAGTATTTCTTGATTTTTTAGGTATTTTTATTTTATAATAGTGACCCACGGATTATGAGGTTCCGCTAGTATTTTCCAGAGTAATTTAAGTTGGAGTGATTTGTTCATATCTTCAGAGTTTCGGAGTCCAAGACCACCATGGGATTTAGCTTTACAGACCTCATACCAACTAATGAGTGGCTTGTGGTTGGGTCCTTTATTCCATAAGAAATTTCGATTTATCTTGTCCATTTATACATGTACAGCTTTCGGTAAAAGGAAGCATTGCATTAAGTGTAATGGTTTGGCTGAAAGTGTGGTTTTAATAAGAGTACATCGTCCTGCTTGAGATAGGCAATTGGCTTTCCATTTGTGAAGCTGTGATTTAGTTGTGTTTATTAGATCCCTAAAAGTTTCTTTTGTCGTATGTCTGCAAATGATTGGGCAACCAAGATAAGGTCCAAGATTGGTGGTGTACGGAATCTCAAGCTCATTACGTATTGTATGTTTCAAATTTGTTGGTACATTTTGCGTTAGTTGAAACTGCGATTTATGTCTGTTAACCCTTTGATCGGACAAAGAGGAGAATTCGCGGAGAACCTTGTTGATTTGGTCACATGCGGTTTTTGTTGCCGAGGCAAAGATAACTATATTGTCGGCAAAAGCCAAAAAAGGAACTCTAGTTCCGTTCCGAGTAATTGATATTCCTAGATGACTTCGAGGCTTAGCGGATTCGTCACAAGGCCCACGGGCTAGAATTTCTGATAATATGAGGAATAGGTACGGGGAGAGGGGGTCACCCTGTCTCAACCCTCGATGTGGTATGAATAGATCTGTTGGTTCATTATTAACAAGGACCGAGTATGTTACTGTAGTTATGCATTCCTTAATGCAGCTCGAGAATTGTTCAGAGAATCCAAATCTGTCCATTATTGTTAGTAAGAAGTCCCAATCGACCAAATCAAGCGCTTTTTCCATGTCTAGTTTGACAGCCATCCATCCTGTTTTCCCTTTTTTCTTAGAAAATGAGTGAAATATTTCATTAGCTATTAAGATGTTGTCCTGTATAGCTCTTCCAGAGGTGAATGCACTTTGTAGGGGGTTTATTATTCTGGAAATGATTCTTTTCAGTCTTGATGACAGTACTTTTGAGATGATTTTTTATGTTGTTGAGCAAAGACTGATTGGTCTATAATGCGATGTAGGAGTTGGGTTGTCACATTTTGGTATGAGTGCAATAAAAGTGTGATTTGTTTGTTTTAGGATCATGCCACTAAAGAAAAAACCTTTCACCGCCTTAGTGACAAAGGGTCCTACTATGTGCTAGTATTTTTTGAAAAAACCTGCAGCAAATCCATCAGGCCCAGGTGATTTATCGTCAGCAAGGCTGAACACAACCTTTTTTATTTCTGCATTTGTTACTTGTCTAGTTAGCCAATCATTGTCCTCGTCCGTGATTTCCTTTCCAATATTGTTTAGTAGAGTACTATGAGTTTGATGTCTGCGATTGTTTTGATATCGTTTTGTAAAATCATCTCTAATGACTCTCCTGATATCATCATCCGTGTTGACAGTTACTCCTGCAGTAGTTTGAATTGACTTAATGACGTTCCTATTGTAACGGCCCGGACATAGATACCCAGGTTACGTTTCGAAGGTTGGTTACCTTTGGATCTTACAATTCGAGTACGGGTCGAGGTTTCAAAACTCAAAGGATTAGTATTTTAAAGTGGGGATTTCGAACCCCAAAATAGTCGAAGGGCCAAGTGGAATCTTCAAGCTGTCCTAGGACTATATCGCCGAAATTCATTTGCAAAACTAGTGAAAGCGGAAGTAAAGTACAACTTGCCACGGCGAGGCCGGGTCAAAACCAAATCATATATTCTGAAATCGTATAGCCAAATTAGCGGGGTTAGGCAGGTTCTTTGCAATCGCCCGGGGGGATTTTCCCACGCCATAGAGACAGAGAGCAATCATACCTAAAAACAAGTTGTGCGAGCGGGATCAGACCGAGACCCCAACGCACTCTGTCCCGCAAGCAAATATACACATACGCTATAATAAAGATGCTTCGATGCAATGCGGAAATTAAATCACACTAACATGTTCCTAAATTATAATATGCAGAAAAGAACCGTAAAGGCGCCCAAAGAATGCCAAGTGGCATATCCCCATATCTCTGTATTTCCCGTACCCACTCCGAGGTAGAGCGCTCGGCCTCAACCGAACCATAACAAATATATTCCAGTACCCACTCCGAGGTAGGGCGCTCGGTCTATACCGAACCATGAAGAGACATGGCATGCTTTAATGCTTAGCAAAGACCCTAAGACTCACAGATAACGACCGTCATGACCCTAGCAAAGACCCTAAGACGGTATCAAACCCGAATGCCCCCATGACCCTAGCAAAGACCCTAAGACTCACAGATAACGGCCGTCCTGTTCTCAAACACACAAAGTAACCGAATGCTCATTCATAAGTGCAATCCTAGCATGATACTACATGGCATGCTTTAATGCTTATGCAACACCTAGTATGTCATATAATCACAAGCAGGGATTCTCTTTCGAATCTGAGTAAGCCCATAAAGGAACTTACCTGAATAAGCCGAACAGCAAAAATATAAGGTAGAAGCAGAGTCCAAGCAATGTCAACAATCACCTAATAATATAAGCAATAAAGGCGCCATAAGATACTCTTCTACTATTTGACACATAGAAACCTTTTCACAAGACATTCTCAAAGAAAGTAACCGAAATCCGAGAAAATATCTGAAATATTCAAATCTTGGTCAAACTCGGTCAAAGTTGTTGTTAGAGAATTTTCGGCATCTTGTTTTCCAATAAAATTCTCAAAAGATATTCCCAAAAACTTAGAACTCCTTCTTTTAACTAATTCTTATAATATGTGACTAAAATAACCCACAACTATATTTATAAATAAATTATTTCAAATTTCTCAATTTAGCATTTTTAATCATCATAAAAGTACCTAATCCCATTAATATTACTTTAAACAATTTCATAATATAAAACACTTTCAGAAATTTTATTTTCATAAAATCAGATTTATCATAACAATAATATTAATAATAATAATAGTAATAAATAAATAAAAGTCATCACATACTATATCACATATATGTATCATAGTGACAATCAAAACAAAAACAAAACAAATCAAAACCCAGCTGGCCCAACACCCTAACCCGATGCTTCCAGCCCACACCTGAGCCCAACAATCAAAGGAGAGTGAGATTCGGATCTGACCCTCCCTAACTCAGCATACCCATTCCCAAAATGATATAACCCGAAGCCGAATCTGTGTCAGGCCCAAACCCGAGGCCCAACCTTGCCTTCTCATTCCTCACAAAACAGAACTCTGTTCTGAAACAAGGAACAATGGAAAAGGAGGGAGGGGAATCTCTGGCCTCCGGCGGCCTGTTGACCTCCAACTTTCACCCCGGAGGTCAGAATGGGATTCCGACCATCAACGACACAGAAAGGACGAGGCGATAACAAGAAGGGGGAGAGGAGGAGAGATTTACCGAGCTTCGAGGGATGATCCGGCGAGGCTGCTCGGGGCTGCGCAGGGCTTCGACGACGGGGAGAAGAAGCTTGCTCTGGGTCTAGGATGACGGGAAGAGAGTTGAAAGATAAACTTTACGCTGATTCGAGCCAAAACATGAGGGAATCGAAAGTTTACCTCTCGGATTCAAAACCGGGGAAGGAAGGGTGGTGCCGGCACACTCCGTCGAGGTCGGAAAGAGGTCCCTCTTGGCCTAGGGAGGAGTAAGAATGAGTAAAAGAGTAGATTTTCAATGGTTGAAGCGAAGAGAAGAAGAATCGAAAGGGTTACCACTTGCAAAACGAAACAGAGGGGAGGGGTTCCTCGGCGGCGCTGGTGGTTCCGATGACCTTCTGGGCTCCTTCTAGGTGCCTGGAATGGGAGACTGCAATGCCAGCTAGTTGATGGAGGGAAGCTTGAAGGAAAACGAGAGGAATGGAGGAAGAGCCGAGGTTGCGCAAGGCAACGAGGGAGAGGGTGATTTTCTGGGTCGGTTGGTCTGTTGCAGAGGGCCAAAATGGGAGTGAGGGAGAGGGCTTTCTTCTGGGTTTCTGCAGAGGATGAGAGGAGGAGGAGAGTGCTCCTCTGATGGATTTTTAAAACGTGAAGGAGAGAGGAATGGAGACGTGAGAATGAGGGCTTGTGGGTGAGGGTTTATATGGGAGGAGAAGGTGTATAAGGACAAAATGGCAGCTGTTCAAGGCAAGGCAAGGAGGAGGTGCACAACAGATTTTCAGAACGGGAGAGAGGGAGAGAGGGAGAGAGAGAGATAAAAAAAAGGAAAAGAAATAAATTGAGGAATGGTCCCCCATGATACAAATTTGAATTCCCGACGCTCGATCTCAATTCCGCTCACTAAAACGAAAACCCGACACTAGAAATTTAAATCGAAATTTAAATCATTTCAGATTTTAAAATAAATTTTATTAATTCTCGAGACTCAAAAGCGGAATTTAATCCCGTCAAAATCCAGATTTTAAAATGATGTCGGACGGATTTATAAAATCGACCTTGTGCTCGAGGACGAGTTTTTCTTCCATTTTTATGAATTGAATAAAATAATAATATATTCAAGTAAATTAAGTAAAATAATAGTCATATAATATAAAGAATATATTTGGTCTTTACATTTATCCACCTCTAAAAACAAGTCTCGTCCTCGAGACTAAAAATCATTCTAAAGCAAATGGAAGAATTTGAAAGTGGTGAGTCCGAGGATCATGCCATCGATCCCGTAAGTACCTTATAAGGGCCCATATGATATTCTCACAGTATCCTTGATGTGATCATGCTACTCCCAATTGGTCGAAGAGAGTATGGGATATGGGCCCTTATCCCATCCTTGCCCTGACTTCTCGGTCGTATCATAACTCAAAGCATATAAATATGACTTGGAAGGGTTCAAAAGCGTTTGAAATGGAAAGTTTGACCTCGAAATCATTGAACTTTAGATAGCGTTTATCACTTCAATAAAACCAAAAATGGTCCTTTTCAAAACGGCTCAAAATTTTCAAATCCAATGCTTAATCAAGAATTTCAGGTTGCGAGAGGTGGAATCAATCATCCACCTCTAAGGGCTAATCCCATATTCTCTTCCTATATTCCAAGTCATTCAATCACCATTCTCAACTCATCAAGGATCATAAAGCCATAATCTCATCAACTCATATATAGATAGCTACCATAATATCAACCACCTCTCACGTGGCAAGTCTCAAACATCAACGAGATAGTCTCAACAACTCAAATAGCTCAACGCATAAACGGTCTAAAACACAACATGAGGGATGCTAGTATCTCAAAACGTGCCAAAATGGCGACAAGGTCTCAACATACTACGAGTCATAAAGTATCTCGACATCCTACAAAAGCATCACAAGTCCCAACGAATGTCACGTCAAGCATATCAGCACGCAAGCCATGAGAACCGATCTCTAGCCACATCATCTCAGCATAGAATCTACACAGAGAAAGCAATCATAAGCACACAATCACAAAGATGCCCATTCCTAAAATAAAAGACTACTAAGGCTCACCACTAGCTCGCGAGGTCAAGGATAGATCAACACTCTGCTCAACATAGGATGCTAAGAGCTCGTCTACGACACTCCCATAACTCGACCAGAGGCTATCCTATGTCTCCCAAGTCGCCTCCTCGGGACTTCTCCTAAACCACTGGACCAGAAGAAGAGGAACTGTCCTCAACTTCTTGACTCGCCGGTCAAGCACCCTAATTGGGCTCTCTATATAAGTGTGATCAGGCTCTATCCGGAATGGTCAAGGATATGGCTCGGGTCTGGAACATATCGTCGAAGCTGGGACACATGAAATACATCGTGCACTCCGGCTAACGATGGGGGTAGGGCTAAACGGTACGCGACCTCGCCGACCCTCTCGAGAATCTCAAATGGTCCCACAAATCTAGGGCTCAACTTGCCCTTGATGCCAAAGTGGCGAACTCCTCTGGTCGGCGACACACTAAGCCATGCATGCGATCCAACTTCAAACTCGATCTTTGTCCGCCTGCGATCTACATACTTCTTCTGTCGGTCCTGAGTGACCCTCATATGCTCCCGTATGCGCCCGACCTGGTCGACTGTCTCTCGAACCATCTCCGGCAACGAAGCTGTGGTGTCGGCGGGCTCGTCTCAATATACTGGAGACTTGCAACGCCTCCCATACAATGCCTCATATGGTGCCATCTCGATCGACAAATGGTAGCTGTTGTTGTACGAGAACTCAACCAGCGGTAAGAATCTGACCCAACGGTTGCCCCACTCTGACACGCAGGATCTCAAAATATCCTCCAAAGTCTGGATCGTCCGCTCACTCTATCCGTCCGTATGCGGATGATAAGTAGTGCTGAAATGCAAACGAGTCCCCAAAGCATCATGAACCTGCTGCTAGAACCTCGATGTGAAACGACCATCTCTGTCGAAAACTATCCTCTCGGGAACCCCGTGGAGTCTCACAATCTGTCGGATGAACTCATCTGCTAGCCTCGAAACCGGCCATGTCTCCTGGATGGCAATGAAGTGGGCCGACTTGGTGAGTTTGTCGACCACGACCCAAATAGCGTCGAACCCTCTGACATCTCTCCTCAATCCAGTGACGAAATCCATGGAGATTTCCGTCCACTTCCACTCGGGGACTGGAAGTGATCTGACCAAGCCACATGGCCTCTGATGCTCAATCCTGACCTGCTGAAAGATTCGACATCTAGCAACGAAATCGGTAATATTGGCTCGCATCTTCTGCCACTAATAGGATCTCCTCAAGTCCTGGTACATCTTATTCGTCCCTGGATGGACAGAATAAGGGGTGGTATGAGCCTCCTGCATAATCCTCTGTCTCAGATCTAACGTAGAGGGCACTACCACTCTGCTCTGGAAAGTCAGCAATCCATCGGCTCTCTCCGCAAGCTCTCCAGCTCGTCCCTGTGCCATCCGCTCTCTCAGTGCTGCCACCTCAAGGCAATCTGCCTGACCTCTACGAATCTCATCTGTCAGCTCTGAGTGAATCTCGAGGAAGGATAACTGGTCCCTCTCCCGCTGAATCCATACCTCTATGCCACATGACATCAACTCTGCCTGCAATCTACTCTGAGTTGTCAATCTGGCCACAACCGCCTCCTGATGAGTCTTCCGACTGAGCGCATTTGCCACCACATTGGCCTTCCCGAGATGAAAGATGATCTCCAAATCATAGTCCTTTAGGAGCTCTAACCAACGTCTCTGTCTCATGTTGAGCTCCTTCTGGGTGAAAATGTACTTCAAGCTCTTGTGATCCGTCATCACCTTGCATGAAGTACCATACAGGTAGTGTCTCCAGATCTTTAGAGCATGCACTACAGCTGCCAGCTCAAGATCATATGTGGGGTAAGTCTCCTCTCCAGGCTTCAACTGGCGTGAAGCATAGGCAATAACCCGATCCCTCTGATGCAGAACACAACCCAAACCAGCTCGCGAAGCATCTATATAGATCACGAAGTCCTCGGTCCCATCAGGTAGAGCCAATACTGGTGCGGTCGTCAACTTCTCCTTGAGAAGCTCAAAACTAGCCTGGCACTCCTCACTCCAAACGAAAAGGACGTCCTTCCGTGTCAGCTGTGTCATCGGTCGAGCGATCCTCGAGAAGTCCTGAACAAAGCGACGGTAATAGCTGGCCAATCCTAGGAAGGAACGGATATCTCGAACGTTCTTGGGCACCTCCCAAGCAACGATAGCATCAATCTTCGCCGGATCCACGACGACTCCAGCTGCTGAGATCATATGACCTAGGAAGGTCACCTCGGGAATCCAAAACTCGCACTTGCTGTACTTGCCGAACAGCTGATGCCTCCTCAACGTCTCCAAAACAATCCTCAGATGCTGATCATGCTCCTCGTGGCTCCGCGAGTATACTAGGATGTCATCGATGAATACCACAACAAATCTGTCTAGGTAGTCTATGAACACTCTGTTCATAAGCTCCATGAAGGTTGCTGGCGCGTTGGTCAGCCCGAAAGGCATGACCACAAACTCATAGTGTCCATACCGCGTCCTAAAGGCGGTCTTCTGGATGTCATTTGATCGCACTCTGAGCTGATGATATTCCGATCTCAAGTCGATCTTCGAAAAGATCACTGCACCCTGAAGCTGGTCCATCAGGTCGTCAATCCTCGGAAGCGGGTAACGGTTCTTCACCGTCGCCCGGTTCAGCTTGCGGTAATCGATGCACAACCTCAGCGAACCATCCTTCTTCTTGACGAACAATACTGGAGCTCCCCATGGCGATGCACTCGGACGAATGTAGCCCTTCTCGGCTAACTCCTCAAGCTGAGCCTTAAGCTCGGCGATCTCTGTGGGTGCCATCCTGTAGGGTACTTGGGAAATGAGCCTGGTGCCCGGCTCCAACTCAATAGCGAAGTCGACCTCTCTCTGCGGGGGTAATCCGGGTAAATCATCGGGGAAGACATCGGTGAAGTCTCGAACTACGGGTACCTCAGACATGGTGGGTCGGCCTCGATCCACCTCTAAAGCATAACACCAATATCCCGTACAACCCTGGTCAAGGAGTCTCGCTGCTCGAACTGCGCTAATTAGTGCCCCGTTCCTCTTGGGGTCACTACCCCAAACCTGGTGCTCGGTGCCATCCTCTGCTAGAATCGACACGGTCCTCGTCCGCAAGTCGATGATCGCCCCATAGTGGTCCATGAAATCCATGCCAAGAATCAAGTCGTGGGTCCTCAAGGTCATCACGATCAGATCGGCGGGCCACTCTCGCTCTCCTATACGGATGGGGCAACCTAGGATCTCACGACTCGTCCTAATCCTAGCCCCATCCAGCATACCCACAGTCAGGGGCGGACCCCTCGTGCAGCTCAGGCTTAGCCTAGAGACGCACGACTCTGCTATAAAGCAGTGTGTGGCACCCGTGTCAAAAAGAATACTCAAGCACTCATCTCGGAGAAATATAGTACCTGAGGCACTCGGAGCGGATTGATCCTCAACTCTCATCTGGAAAACGTGGGGCGGTGGGGGCAATGCAGAACCAGAAGCTCCAGATGTCTGTCTTCTCCCATAGCCTAACCCAGATGGTCCTGCCGAAGACGATCCTCTGCCCATCCCGAACCCAGATGGTCCTGCGGAAGACGATCCTCTGCCCATCCTGAACCCAGATGGTCCTCGACCTCTTCGTGTGGGTCCTCTACCACCTCTAGCTCTAGACCTGCCTCCAGCAGAAGTACCTCCTCTCCCCTAGCTCTGGGGGTAGGTCAATAGTGGGGGATGGGGAGCCGCGGGGAGTCTAAATGCTGGTGTAGAAGAAACTCCCCATGACTGAGGGCAGTGATCAGATCTGTGTCCCCTGGTATAGTAGATGTAGCATAGCATGGTCCTCCTAGGGCAGTGCTATAAGATATGTCCGTCCTCATGACATCCATAGCAAGTCAGTGATCGGACCGAAATCTCCCTAGGCCATGTAGGTGGTGGTGGCGCTCTCGGCACTCCTCCTCTAAATCCCCCATGGAAGGCTCCTCGGGGTCGTACATCCTCTCTAGTCTCAGCAGACCTCGACCTCTTCGCCTCGGGGTGAGAGGGATCATACACAGTAGTAGTCAAGATCCTCTGCTGCTGGTACATCTGAACGACCTCCAGGAAGCGGTCAAACGGAACAGCTCCCAAACTAGATGCATGTAGAAGAATCTCTGGCGGTAGTCTCATAGATAGCAAGCGGATGCGACTCTCGTCAGTGGGGCAGAGGTGAGCTCAGTAGATCAACTCCCTCTTGAACTGATGGATGACCTCCGATACAGAGCGGGATGGGTCGTAAAGAGCGTGCATGAAGGTGACCTCCCTAGCCGTCTGTGTCCCTGGCGGATAATACTCCCGAAGCATCAGTGCTCGAAACTCCTCATAGCTCAACTCTGTCTGGCCCGTCTTATAGACGGTCCAACGAAGGAAGGCGTCCTCTCGCAGAAGTCCTGTGGCCAACCTCTGATGCTCGGAAGTAGGAGCGCCGATGAAATCAAATATGCTATTGATCTGTCTCAGACATGCCTCGATGTCTGCTCCATCCTCTCCTAAGAAGTGTGGTGGGATGCAATGTGCTAAAGATCAAACCCAGTCGATGCGCTTCTCAGGGCGCGCATCGACGGGGGCTGGTGCGACTGGCTGTCCAACTGGGATCTCTATAGCTGGCTCAACTGGCTGCTCAACGGGAATCTGCACACCAAGTGCATCCGGTGGAGGATCTCCGATAAGTCCTCGCAGCATCTCGATCAATGTCGTCCTATCCATCTGTCTCTATATCTCCTCTAGTTGGGGGCTGGAATCTCCGTACCCCCGAGATCCTGAGCGTCATCATCTGCCCTGTCGGCCACGACTTGATGAGGTCGTCCTCTAGCCCTACGTGCTGGGCCCCCACGCCCGACTGCCCCACGCTGTGTATCGACCATACTGCTGCATATTCAGAGTTACCACTCAGCACAGAAGCACTCAAGTACGATTATAATGATCTCCTTCGAGGGAGATCACCCTCAGGCCCAATTGATATACATACACACACCAAGCTATCTAAGGTCGCTCTTCGAGGAGCGACTGACCGGAGGGGAAAGTACCTCGCGACCTTTACCTAACTCGCCACTCCAAACACCGCGGTGCAATGCCTTGGAGTCTTCCAAGCCCATCTGTAAAGAGTAAGCTATATTTTGCCTACCCATTCCCAATCTACATCCAATAGGGATGGTCTAACGCCATTCTACCCACTCGATCCCCATTGTTTGATTTTACTCAATTTTAGGCCAAGTTCATATTAGGTTCATTTGAGTTAGACATATTAAGTTCATTTTGTCCCTTGAAAACTCTTTCAATCCTTTTGAAATTCGTGAGCGGTTTTTCAAAACATACACTCGACCCTTTGGTACCCAAATTGCAGAACCTGGCTCTGATACCAACTTTGTAATGGCCCGGACATAGATACCCAGGTTACGTTTCGAAGGTTGGTTACCTTCGTTCGGATCTTGCAATTCGAGTACGGGTCGAGGTTTCAAAACTCAAAGGATTAGTATTTTAAAGTTGGGATTTCGAACCCCAAAATAGTCGAAGGGCCAAGTGGAATCTTCAAGCTGTCCTAGGACTATATCGCCGAAATTCATTTGCAAAACTAGTGAAAGCGGAAGTAAAGTACAACTTGCCACGGCGAGGCCGGGTCAAAACCAAATCATATATTCTGAAATCGTATAGCCAAATTATCGGGGTTAGGCAGGTTCTTTGCAATCGCCCGGGGGGATTTTTCCACGCCATAGAGACAAAGAGCAATCATACCTAAAAACAAGTTGTGCGAGCGTGATCAGACCGAGACCCCAACGCACTCTGTCCCGCAAGCAAATATACACATACGCTATAATAAAGATGCTTCGATGCAATGCGGAAATTAAATCACACTAACATGTTCCTAAATTATAATATGTAGAAATGAACCGTAAAGGCGCCCAAAGAATGCCAAGTGGCATATCCCCATATCTCTGTATTTCCCGTACCCACTCCGAGGTAGAGCGCTCGACCTCAGCCGAACCGTAACAAATATATTCCCGTACCCACTCCGAGGTAGGGAGCTCGGTCTATACCGAACCATGAAGATACATATATACAGATCATACTCATCGACTCGATCGGTGACCAAAACGGTATCAAACCCGAATGCCCCCATGACCCTAGCAAAGACCCTAAGACTCACAGATAACGGTCGTCCTGTTCTCAAACACACAAAGTAACCGAATGCTCATTCATAAGTGCAATCCTAGCATGATACTACATGGCATGCTTTAATGCTTATGCAACACCTAGTATGTCATATAATCACAAGCAGGGATTCTCTTTCGAATCTGAGTAAGCCCATAAAGGAACTTACCTGAATAAGCCGAACAGCAAAAATATAAGGTAGAAGCAGAGTCCAAGCAATGTCAACAATCACCTAATAATATAAGCAATAAAGGCGCCATAAGATACTCTTCTACTATTTGACACATAGAAACCTTTTCACAAGACATTCTCAAAGAAAGTAACCGAAATCCGAGAAAATATCCGAAATATTCAAATCTTGGTCAAACTCGGTCAAAGTTGTTGTTAGAGAATTTCCGGCATCTTCTTTTCCAACAAATTTCTCAAAAGATATTCCCAAAAACTTAGAACTCCTTCTTTTAACTAATTTCTTATAATATGTGACTAAAATAACCCACAACTATATTTATAAATAAATCAATTCAAATTTCTCAATTGAGCATTTTTAATCATCATAAAAGTACCTAATCCCATTAATATTACTTTAAACAATTTCATAATATAAAACACTTTCAGAAATTTTATTTTCATAAAATCAGATTTATCATAACAATAATATTAATAATAATAATAGTAATAAATAAATAAAAATCATCACATACTATATCACATATATGTATCATAGTGACAATCAAAACAAAAACAAAACAAAACAAAACCCAGCTGGCCCAACACCCTAACCCGATGCTTCCAGCCCACACCGAGCCCATTCCCAAAATGATATAACCCGAAGCCGAATCTGGGTCAGGCCTAAACCCGAGGCCCAACCTTGCCTTCTCCTTCCTCACAAAACAGAACTCTGTTCTGAAACAAGGAACGACGGAAAAGGAGGGAGGGGAATCTCTAGCCTCCGGCGGCCTGTTAACCTCCAACTTCCACCCCAGAGGTCAGAATGGGATTCCGACCATCAACGACATAGAAAGGACGAAGCGATAACAAGAAGGGGGAGAGGAGGAGAGATTTACCGAGCTTCGAGGGATGACTCCGGCGAGGCTGCTCGGGGCTGCGTAGGGCTTCGACGACGGGGAGAAGAAGCTTGTTCCGGGTCTAGGATGACGGGAAGAGAGTTAAAAGATAACCTTTACGCGGATTCGAGCCAAAACATGGGGAATCGAAAGTTTACCTCTTAGATTCAAAATCGGGGAAGGAAGGGTGGTGCTGGCGCACTCCGTCGAGGTCGGAAAGAGGTCCCTCTTGGCCTAGGGAGGAGAAAGAATGAGTAAAAGAGTAGATTTTCAATGGTTGAAGCGAAGAGAAGAAGAATCGAAGGGGTTATTGCTTGCAAAATGAAACAGAGGGGAGGGGTTCCTCGACGGCGTTGGTGGTTCCAACGACCTTCAGGGCTCCTTCTGGACGCCTGGAATGGGAGACTACAACGTCGGCTAGCTGATGGAGGGAAGCTTGAAGGAAAACGAGAGGAATGGAGAAAGAGTCGAGGCTGCGCAAGGCAACGAGGGAGAGGGTGATTTTCTGGGTTGGTTGGTCTGTTGCAGAGGGCCAAAACGGGAGTGAGGGAGAGCGCTTTCTTCTGGGTTTCTGCAGAGGATGAGAGGAGGAGGAGAGTGCTCCTCTGATGGATTTTGAAAATGTGAAGGAGAGAGGAATGGAGATGTGAGAATGAGGGCTTGTGGGTGAGAGTTTATATGGGAGGAGAAGGTGTATAAGGACAAAATGGCAGCTGTTCAAGGCAAGGCAAGGAGGAGGTGTACAACATATTTTCAGAACGGGAGAGAGAGAGGGAGAGAGAGATAAAAAAAGGAAAAGAAATAAATTGAGGAATGGTCCCCCATGATAAAAATTTGAATTCCTGACGCTCGATCTCAATTCTGCTCACTAAAACGAAAATCCGACACTAGAAATTTAAATCGAAATTTAAATCATTTCGGATTTTAAAATAAATTTTATTAATTCTCGAGACTCAAAAGCGGAATTTAATCCCGTCAAAATCCTGATTTTGAAATGATGTCGGACTGATTTATAAAATCGACCTTGTGCTCGAGGACGAGTTTTTCTTCCATTTTTTATGAATTGAATAAATAATACTCCATCCGTTAATTAAAACTTGACGTTTTACTATTCATGCATGTTTTTTGAGGTGTTAAAAACTATATAAAATATAAACTTTTTTATTATATTTTTTTAATAATTTCATACTTGTTACTATTAAGTATGAAATTATAAAAACAAATTTTTTAAAAAGTCAATATTTCATATAGTTTTTATCATTATAAAAAAGCATGCATGAATAGTAAACAACAAGTTTTAATTAACAGAGGGAGTAATATTTTTAAGTAAATTAAGTAAAATAATAGTCATATAATATAAAGAATATATTTGGTCTTTACACCTATTTCTCCGCCCCGTTGCTATTCTATGGAAGTATCTTGTGTTCGCATCTATCGATTTCACGTGGTGTCGCTTTGCTTGTGTCCCCAATATCTGTTTTGGTAGTTCAATAAACTGGCATGTTTCGTTGTTAGTCTTTTAATTTTTCCTTCTAAACGGTAGTCATACGAACTTCACAACTTTGTCTGCAATTCTTGTAATTCTGATTCAATTATTGATAGTTGTCGGAAAACATTCCCAATCGTGCATTTACACCAGATTTTGCTTTTCTTTTTGACTTCTTGTAGCTTCTTTGTAAGCTTATACGTGTTTGACCCCTGAACATCGACTCGCCAAGCATTCTTAACAATTGTTTCAAAGTCTGAACGGGTTGTCCATGCCATCTCAAATTTGAAAGGTTGTAATTTTGGTTTTCTGTTGTCCATTAAGTCCAAGGTAATTTGTGTATGATCTGACTTGATGAAGTCATGATTTTTCGTGTATAGATTCGGGAATTGCTGTAGGAGGCTATGGCTGACAATGGCTCTGTCAAGCTTTTCAAAGATGTTATCCAATCCAAATTTTCTTTTTTCTCCAGGTAAATTTATTTCCAATTGTAGGGGGGTCTATCAAATTGTGAGTTGTGATTATATCTGGGATCCTTTGAAAGCGGTTCGTGCTAGGAGTAGCACCCCCTAATTTGTCAGAGGGCACAAGAATCTCATTGAGATCACCAATTAATATTATTGGTTCTTTAAGACTACTAATAGTGTTTGATAGATTAGACCAGTAGACTTCCTTGTCACACTCATGAGGAGGAGCATAAGTGAAAAGGACTGAAATTTCCATATTAAGGCTGTTGTTATTATACTTTGCCAGAATAGTTATGTTGTCCGATCATATGATTTCAAATGACTCATTGTTTAATTGCGAGGCCTTCCAGAGGAGACAAAGACCCCCAGACAGACCTTGAGATGGACAGAAGTGCATGTTATCAAACCCCGGCTTTCACCAACAGTTGTCATGTGGGAAAATCTCTTCTTGGAATAACGGGACATATCATAGGGATAACCGAGGCACACCCGCAGGCGGATGCAGGATGCGTACACCCGTGGGTGCATCAAGGGTGCGCCTATGGGCGGCATGCCCGCGTCCTGTTTCAGGGTCTTCCACACATGTGGATATAAATAAATAAATAATTGTATAAAATAATTATATAATAATATTAGGAAAATAAATAAATCATATAAGTAAATCCAATAAAATAATTAAACAATAACTATCAGGAAAATAATTATATAAAATAATTAAATAATAAATAATTACCAAAATAAATAAATCATAAAAATAATTAAACAATAACTATTAAACAATACATAAATACAAATATAAGTAATAATTTATATAATTACAAATAAATTACATTGATTGATGTTACTACTAGTAAAAGTAAATGGTTAGAATTTATTTTTTACATAAGGGATATGCACAAAGTAACCCACATACCCGGTTTCTTTGCAAGGTTAACCCAATCCGGTTTGAAATTGGGTCAAACCGGATATGGGGGTAAAAGGTTCCCCCGGTAGCAGGTAAGTGGGGGGGGGGGCATTTGGGCTTCCACTGATTGACACCTGGCAAAAATCAAAAAGGGTGAGAGAGAGAAGTAAGAGAAAGTCTGTAGAGGAGAGAGAAAGCCTGCAGAGGAGAGAGAGAGTGAAAAAGGAAAGTAAAGTTGCAGAGGGGAGAGAGATCGGTGAGGATAGGACAGATAGAGATGGAAGAGTCCTCTCTCTTCTGCGACTTTACTGTTGCTGTTTCACTTCGAAGAAGAAGTAATTAGGCGGGGGTTTATTTGCAGGTTGATGTGTAAGCAGTTAGTTTTAACTGGACACCCAAAGCAAAACGACATGACACATATTGGAATCGATTGGACAAGAGTTATCGGAGAAACAGATTCACCATCGACTTCGGATAGAAAATGGGAAAGTTTGCTTTCGATAAAGGTTATGCGAGAGGTGTCTCCCTCAAATCTGAAGCAAATTTACCCATTTTCTATTTGAAGTCGATGGTGAATCTATTTCTCCGATAACTCATGTCCAGTCGATTCTAATATGTGTCATGTCGTTTTGCTTTGGGTGTCCAATTAAAACTAACTGCTTACATGTCAACCTGCAAATAAATCCCCACCCAATTGTTTCTTCTTCGATGGTTTTTATTCGAAACTTAAGATTTAATTCAAATTATATTAATGCCCCCTCACTGTCACTCTTCCATCTCTCTCTGTCTTATCCTCACTAATCTCTCTCTCTCTCTCCTCTGCAACTTTACTTTTCTTTTTCACTCCTCTCTCTCCTGTCCTCTCTCTCCTCTGCAACTTTACTTTTTTTTTTTCACTCATCTCTCTCCTGTCCTCTCTCTCCTTTGCAGACTTTCTCTTACTTTCTCTCTCTCTCTGATTTTTTATCGAAAGCAAACTTACCCATTTTCTATCCGAAATCGATGGTGAATTTGTTTCTCTGATAACTCTTGTCCAGTCGGTTCCAATAGGTGGCATGTCGTTTTGCTTTTGGTGTCCAGTTAAAACTAACTGCTTACATGTTAAATTGCAAATAAACCCCAGCCCATTACCTTCTTCTACGATGGTTTTTCTCTGAAACTTAAGATTTAATTCAAATTATATTAATGCTTCGATGGTTTTTCTCTGAAACTTAAGATTTAATTCAAATTATATTAATTCCCCCTTACTGTAACTCTTCCCCCCTCTATCTCTGTCTCTGTCTTATCCCCTCTGTCCTCTCTCTTTTTACCGCCTGGGCTTAGGGGGGAGGGTGACACTAGAACCAGGGAAATATTGAACAACATGCAAGACAGGAAACAACCATTGGGTGTCCAGTAGGAAATCATTGGGTATCCAGTAGGGTGTCCAGTAATAAACCATAGAGTGGAAAGTTGCTATATTGTTCATTCATCAATAAAAAAACAAAGCAGTTCACCAAGCCTCTGCGAGGGCTCCTTGTAACGGCCCGGGATTATGATTCCCGAGTTACGTTTCGAGGGATAAGACCCCTCGTTAGGATCTTGCGCCCCGAGTACAGGTCGAAGGTTTGAAATCAAGGATTTGTAGTTTAAAGTGGGATTTTTCACCCAAATTCGGAAGGTCTGCTGGAGACCCCGGGGTAACCCCTGTACCTATCCTAAGTCTACAAAGCGGAAAATCTTTTATCATGCAAAGGACATAAATTATGAAAGAATACAACCAGTGTCGCGGCAGAGCCGGATCAAAACAGAGTATAATTAGGAAGAAATCCCAAAAGTGTGAATCTGGTGAAGTCAGGGTTCAAACACTCACTCTCCGCCATAAGAATGGACCCCGTCATAACAACACAAAATCAAGCAGTAGATCTGGTACCTGAAACTATACCACCAAGTCAGGCCAAAAGTTCGCCTGCGGGTCCTTTGACCGCGCTGAGGAGATATAATACGCCTATACCTAGAATAAGGATGCCTTCATGCAGTACTGAAATGTTAAACACACTATCATGCTCCTAATTCATATATGCAGAATATGAAGTAAGGCCTTAACAAAGAATACCAAGTGGTATATCCCTCTTCTGCCACCACCCCCTTTCCAAATAGGGTGGAGACTGGCCAGTTCGATGCTATAGCATATCACATCTCATCATCGTATCGTATCTCATGCTCATCTCGTATCTCATGATATATATATATATATAAATGACTCAAGGAGGACAACACCCGATGAAGCTGGGCTGTCCTATGACCCTAACAACGACTCTAGGACTCACAGATAACGGCCGTTCTGCATTCAAACGCATACAGAATAAGAATGCTCATTCGTAAGTGCAATTCCTAAGCATGATACTACATGACATACTTTTATGCATATGCAACACCTACATACTATATGACACATCAGGCAGGAGGTATTGGTTACTGAGTAAGCCCCGGAGGTACTTACCTGGTTAGAAGATCAGCAAAAGAAGGATCCAACACACAGTAGTCACGATCACAGAGTATCACCTAAGCACATAACGATAATACACTGAGTATACGTCTCTAGCCACTCTGAACACATATATCACACATTCATACAAGCAGATAATTAACAAGCTCGCATCAACCACACTTTCAGTTCATCACGATCAATCATCTCTTATCTCATACCATTTATCATAACTTGCCAACTTATCAGCTTAATATAACCTCCCTATCATACTTAGCCAAATTCGCATATTACTATTTCATACTCATCCTTTCCATAAGTATATATATCATTATCATTATAAATACCGAACATTTAATAACTTCTAATAATCACTACAATATCATGCTATTAGTCACACATATCATACCGTTAGTCAAACGATCATAGTATCATGCTAGTAAGTCATCGAATAACTCTTATTGTCAGATTAGTTTCAAAATCGTTTCAAATCCGAATTAAACAGTTAAGAACTTGAAAATACTCGCAAAATCCCCTTTTTAAATTTATTTATTAAATTACTTCCCGATCTTGAAATTCATTTCCTAAATTCTCTTTTTAAATCGACGAGTCTTAATAATTTATTTTAATTCCCAATAATATTATAGATATTTTAAATACCATTTATAAAATATTTCTGAGTCCCCTAAAATCCAAACCATTTTTATTTAATGAACCAACCCTTATAATTCTCCCAAAATAATATTTTATCTCTTAAAACCTCAAATAATATTGTATATATATAATAATTTTAATTCCGCTAATTAGTTAAATAAATAAACGGATAACCCGAATTGAACCGAACCGAACCCGCAAGTTAATCCCCAACCGGTTAACCAAATAAACAATTATATATGTTAGTAAAGGGGGCCCACAAAGCTGACGAGGCGAGCTGAGGAGCCCCGCCAGCTTCTTCTTCCTCAATTTCAAATGGAGACTCCCGCTCCCTAGCTCGCCGGTGACTGCTCGACCACCTCGACGTCGCCCGGAGGTGAAGGCTCGCGGGTGACTGCTCGTCCTTGCCCTTCCTCGGCCTCCTGCTCACTTGGACCTCCTTCTCCAACCTTGCCCACATGCTCAGCTCGCACACTCGTCCCCGCTCAACTCACCCTGCGCTCTCGGGCTCTCGCTCACGCCGACTGAGCTCCGACGATCGTCGGAGCTCTCGACCTCACCCGATCGTCCCGCACTCAGCTCACGCACACTCCCGACTAGTCTAAGAATCGAAAAAGACTCAGAAACGAATCGAAACGAGGATAAATTTAAAGCTCACCGAGATGGGTTTTTCGCGACTTCGGAGCTCTCGATCGGAGTTCTGGGCTTCGTCGGTGGCTCGCGATGGCTTTTCGAACCTACACCGGATGTGGGTGAGTGTGATGGAAAAGACCGCAAGCGATTTCGATCAAAAACGAAGGAGAACGACTTAACGGAAGTTAGCTTCGCGAAACAAAACAAAGAGGTCGTTGGTGGCTCGTCGGCGGCGCTTGGCGGCTCCTGGGTAGCGTCGGGCTGCTGTTGTGCTCTCGAGGAGGTGTGTGGGACCTTCCGTTGGTGGCTCGAGGTGGAAGGAGGGAAGGAGGAGGAGACGGTGATGTGTCGTGGTGGTGATGGGACGTCGGGAGGTGGGTGAGGCTACGGTGATGGCGATGATGATGGATGGTGTTGAATGCAGCAGTAGGTGACGGTAATGGTGAGTTCAGAAGAGGGATGGAGCGTGATGGTGATGTAGAACACAGGAGAGCAGAAGGATGGATGAGTGTGGGAAGGAAGGGGCTTGCGTGTGAGGAGATTGATCTTTGTAGCTAGAAATATAGGGAGATGGGAGGAATAGGTTCAACTGCAGGGCAAGGTCGGGAAGATTAGATGGGAGGTTTGAGTGTCGAAATGGTTAAGAGTCAAAAATAATACCCGGAAATAAATCCCGAATACACGAATCTCGAATCCCGCAAAATTTATTTTCGAGCGTTAGTTTCCCCGAATCCCGCTCTCTCGATCAATTAGATTTTAAAATCGACAAGGATATCGTCAACCGATAATTCTTTTAAATTCTCGAGGTAAAAAGACGGAATCGTTCGTCAAATTTTATATTCCGGCCGGAATCCGCTAAACGAGTTTTAAATTTGATTTAAATTCGTTTTTAATTTTTTTTTTAGAAAATTAGGATTTTGAAAATCCGAGCCTTTACATCATCCACCTTTAAAAACAAGTCTCGTCCCCGAGACTAAAATCATTTTTAAAACTGGGGATGAAGTTTGGAATTGGTGAGTCCAAGGATCATGCAATTGATTCCGTAAGTACCTCATAAGTGCCCCCATGAAATCTCACAGTACCATTGTCGTGACCATAATATCCCCAATAGGTTGCAGTAAGAATGTGATATGGGCCCCTACCACATCCTTATTCCGACATCTCGGTCATATCATAACTCGAAAAGTATTATAGCGTCCCACTAGGTCTTAGCAAGAATTCTACGGGTGCCCCCGTGAAATACTTGTATCCACTTTGTGGGACGTTCTAATGAAAGACTCGGATTGCAATAACCTTACCTCAAAATCTAAGTTCCTTTTTATTCACCGTTCAAAATTCTTTAAATCCGATGTTAATCAAGCAATTTCAGAACTCAGAAGGTGGAATCATCCACCTCTAAGGGCTAATCCCATATTTCCTTTCTAGGTTCCAAGTCAGAATCAAGGTTCAAGAGTTCAATTTCTATAATTTCCATCATCAAGCATCATGTATATATATCGAATAACAATAGCACCTCACGTCTAATAGCATAACATGATCACCTCAAGAATAGCCACATACCATAGCATATTTAGCATCGTATCATATATGGTAGAATTTATCACATCATCTCACGGAAGTTACACACCATATCAATCAGATAAGCACGTTATATCAATCAGATAAGTACATCATACTCATTCTAACTACCAAGCGTCATCGCATTAGAGGCAAACAACTGCTTCCGTACAGTAGCATTCCATCAAGTTTAGGGAATAACTATGTTAGTACTAACAGTTCACTATTGTCGACGGCCATACATCATAGAATCAACATCGTCTATAGCATAAAATTCGCACCACATTCGGCCCCAAGTAAAGCATACGCTAGATCACATCCTCAAGAGAACCTACCTATAACTACCAGTCATGACAAGACACGACCACTACCCGTCAGCTCTTGCATTAAGATCAAATTCACCGAGGCCTACCAACTCAATCCACTTCGACATCCCGATATAAAGTCCTACCTTCCATTCGACCATTTAAAACTATCTCTCGGAGTTCCCAAATCACAAAATTCCCTCATTCCGATAAGCTGAACAACTCGATCTACTACCAAGACTCCATATATAACATGTCCCTGCCCTAGGGGTCCTCTATCAGTCCCATCTTTACCCTCTAATAGAAAATTCTGAGTCCTCACCTGAACCGCTCTCACGATTGATCTAGAAGAAACTTCTTAACAATCTCGCTTACTCTTCCTAGGCTCTCAAGACTCTGCCTGACCATCATCTCCTAAAGAGACATCTCGAATCACCTTGCTAACCTGATCATACTTCCCACGCCACTAACCACTCTCACTAACCATCCACCTCTAAGGACCCAACTCATGCTGACCATCTCACACCTGACACTCCTGACCAATTCTAACGCAGAAACCCAACTAGTGGTACTCCCAACCACGAATCACGATGACTCTTAAGCCGACCCACTCTAGATCCTCTTCCCAGCATACTCTACCTGGACTAGTTCCCTCAACTCCGAACGTTTCCCCAAATTGCCTCAGATCACGCTTCCTCAACTTTGACATCTCTACCGCTTAAACCCTTATGCACCGATCATCATTTTCACCGAATTCATATGACATCCTCGTCCGAATTTCCTAAGTATCGCAACTTCACCAACCTTCTAAAATCTCTTATCCTCTAGCGTCCTCAATACCTTCTGCTTTGCCTAGTTCCCAAATCCATACTCATAATCTCCCTATCTCAACCTTAAGCCCACAGTCTTACTAGGAATATCAACTACATCCTTGCCTAGCTTCCAGCCTTTCCTCGAAGATTCATCTCACATCCTCAAATACCTCAATAGCCACAATAACCTCCACTCATAAATCCCGATTCATTCGCTATGCCAAAATCCTTCAACAACGCATCTAGAAATCCTTCACTCATAATTTCCCCAAGCATTACCAATCCTATCTAAACAACCCCAAATACTCATCACACAAATAACCCTGATATGAACAACCTAATATCCCTGATCGATAATTTCCCAAGCAACCTCATACTACTCTTCCTTGGCAATTCCTCAACCTCATCCCTTACCGAAATCGCTCCCACTCACAGCACACACCACCTAGTCCCAAATTCTACGATTCCTCATATGTTCCTTAATCGCTCATCCTCGACACCGCCCACGATCCGCTCATAGACCATCTAGACACCTTCCTTAGCACACTAATCCGTCTCACAACACCTCCCCTCAAGAATCCCCTGATCAACTCCTAGCTCGCCCATCCACCTCTAGAACTATCTCAACTACCTCTACCCATACCCAATCTCAAGATCACCTTAATGAAACTAGTCTAGACCTCAGCCAACCACTCTCTTATACTACCCGCACACACTACCTGCCTAGACTACCACTTCTCACTAGGGCATTTCCCTCGAAGTCTCGCCATAATACTCCACTCCTCACCTAAGACCTGCCTGGAGCTCAACTAAACTCACTGGCCACTACCTCCGACCAGTCCCAACTCACTCGGCTCTACCCAAGCTAACGCATCCATCCTGCACACCCTCTCACTCATCTCATGACCAAGAACAAAGACTTCAATCCCTCTGCCACTTTCCGACCTAGCTTACCGAAGAATCTCTCGACTCACGCCCAATAAGAAGCACCACTAGACATATAACCCATAACCTACTCACCAGTAAGTCAGTATACCAAGCACCAAGGCACATCATCATAGAAACAAGTTAGTCAGGCAATCATTGCTACCAGTTCAGCACATCCTTCATCACACATTCAATTATGTCAGTTCTAGGCCTATCACACAACATCAATTCCGATTAGTATAGAAGAATCCACGATTTGAATTAAGAATGCTCTTCCTCGTGTCAGTTGGGAGGAACCTGTTCACAATTGTCATCTTTGAAGCATATTCGTCCTTTTTGCCATCGGTGACGTTGTTCCTGGAGCCTAGGGGTCATGGACCCATCACACTTCCGTTGCGCCGCTCCAGTGCCACTTAGTCGTCGGTACTTTCTTGCATATCGGCGCTCATCGAAGGATCATAAGGGTTAGAAGTTACGGAGATAGGGGAGAGACAAGGGCGGACAACACAGCTTCCTTAAGGGTTCAGACATGGACCAGGAGTAGGGACGACGAGACCAAGGAGAAGATCCCAACCCGAGAGTTACAACGATGCCCTTATAATTGTGGTGCGCAAACACATAAAAATCAAGAGATATCATCACATTATTTCACACTAGTATGCACCTATCTCACGGAATATCGATTTATGCATTCATAACATGTTCATATAATCATCTTTATATGTGCGCAGAACAAGCTAGCAACCTATCATTTCATTCACCAATCATGCTTGACAGACTAAGAATATGTATGCGCAGACTGACATGGGACATATATGGCATAAGTTATGCAAGATCTAGCAAACATCACAAGATATCATATGCACGACTTATCACTCATTTAGATACACAATTAAGCAAGTCATAATATTACGGAAAGCATGCTAAGATGTACCCTAAAAATCATGCTAAGGGTATGGTCAGTTCATGCAGGGTTGGTATAGCAACTATCTCATCACATACATCCATATTCGCATAGTAAGACTAGGACGTCACACAATCATACGAGGGCCTATAACTGGGAGGTATATGTCTTACATGATACTAGAATTGCTCATTAAACATGTAAACAGTTAACATGGTCTAATTAGATTAATTCAGCATGTTAGGACAGTCATCTCATATATTAAACATACAACAAGGGTTGACCACACTATCATGGGCCTAATTCGCGGGAAGGCAATAATCATGGAAGTTCCATACATATGACACATATATCTCATAAGAGCAACCGTGCAAGATATCAGGCAAGTCATGCTGAAATACACTAGTATACTATGTCATGCAACCACAAGAATGGCTACGACTATAACCGACAGAATTCTCCAAGGCCATTCACCGACTCATCACCCCGTTTCCCCGTGGGGCACTAGTATGACTCGCTGGGTAGGACACAAGGGCACTCAGACTGTTTTCGAGAGGCGAGGGTAGAACTCGAGCTTAGACTCGTGCAGCAAGAAGACATAGTTGACCAGCGCAAATTTCCCGTGGAAGACACCGACCTCAGGTACAAGACTCGATAGCAGCATAGATAGTGGGACACCAAACAGGACTCGAAACAGGGAGTGCAGACGCTTCTCGACCCTTGCTAACATGCCTAGATATTTTGGTGGGACGGATGACGAAATCGGAATCATCAAGGGGGTTGAGTTATGGAAGAACTATTCCGACAAGACAGGTATTCCAATTACACAAGGTCAAGGTTTCCTCCCGCTATCCCGTTTACACATTCAATACATTATTCAAGTTAAGGCATACCGATTAGTTCGCTATCCTATGCACAATAGCACTCAACAAGATTAATATGATCCTCTTCAAGGAGGATCGCCCTCGGGCTCAATTGGATGTAATGCATACAATCACAGAGACGATCTATGTCGTCCTTCGAGGGACGGCTGACCGGAGGGGCAAGAACCTCACGACCTCCTCACTCGACACTCCAACCTCTATGGTGTTCCTTGGAGTCTTCTAGACCCATCTGTAAATAAAAGCTAGTATTTTGCCTACCGTTCCCCGAGTTCTACATCCCTAAGGGAGGTCTATCGCTTTGGTCTCTACCCACGAGATTGTTTCCCCTTTATTCATTTAGGTTTTAAGTCCAATTAAAATCATTTTGCCCTTTAAACATTTTCCAAAACCATTTGAAATCATTGGGCGATTTTCAAAGCCATCTTCAACCTATTGTACTCGGATTGCAAAACCTCGGCTCTGATACCACATTTGTAACGGCCCGGGATTATGATTCCCGAGTTACGTTTCGAGGGATAAGACCCCTCGTTAGGATCTTGCGCCCCGAGTACAGGTCGAAGGTTTGAAATCAAGGATTTGTAGTTTAAAGCGGGATTTTGCACCCAAATTCGGAAGATCTGCTGGAGACCCCGGGGTAACCCCTGTACCTATCCTAAGTCTACAAAGCGGAAAATCTTTTATCATGCAAAGGACATAAATTTTGAAAGAATACAACCAGTGTCGCGGCAGAGCCGGATCAAAACAGAGTATAATTAGGAAGAAATCCCAAAAGTGTGAATCTGGTGAAGTCAGGGTTCAAACACTCACTCTCCGCCATAAGAATGGACCCCGTGATAACAACACAAAATCAAGCAGTGGATCTGGTACCTGAAACTATACCACCAAGTCAGGCCAAAAGTTCGCCTGCGGGTCCTTTGACCGCGCTGAGGACATATAATACGCCTATACCTAGAATAAGGATGCCTTCATGCAGTACTGAAATGTTAACCACACTATCATGCTCCTAATTCATATATGCAGAATATGAAGTAAGGCCTTAACAAAGAATACCAAGTGGTATATCCCTCTTCTACCACCACCCCCTTTCCAGATAGGGTGGAGACTGGCCAGTTCGATGCTATAGCATATCACATCTCATCATCGTATCGTATCTCATGCTCATCTCGTATCTCATGATATATATATATATATATATATATATATATATATATATATATATATATATATATATATATATATATATATATATAATGACTCAAGGAGGACAACACCTGATGAAGCTGGGCTGTCCTATGACCCTAACAACGACTCTAGGACTCACAGATAACGACCGTTCTGCATTCAAACGCATACAGAATAAGAATGCTCATTCGTAAGTGCAATTCCTAAGCATGATACTACATGACATACTTTTATACATATGCAACACCTACATACTATATGACACATCAGGCAGGAGGTATTGGTTACTGAGTAAGCCCCGGAGGTACTTACCTGGCTAGAAGATCAGCAAAAGAAGGATCCAACACACAGTAGTCACGATCACAGAGTATCACCTAAACACATATCTAGCCAAATTCGCATATTACTATTCCATACTCATACTTTCCATAAGTATATATATCATTATCATTATAAATACCGAACATTTAATCACTTCTAATAATCACTACAATATCATGCTATTAGTCACACATATCATACCGTTAGTCAAACGATCATAGTATCATGCTAGTAAGTCATCGAATAACTCTTATTGTCAGATTAGTTTCAAAATCGTTTCAAATCCGAATTAAACAATTAAAAAATCGACCCTTGAAAATACTCGCAAAATCCCCTTTTTAAATTTATTTATTAAATTACTTCCCGATCTTGAAATTCATTTCCTAAATTCTCTTTTTAAATCGACGAGTCTTAATAATTTATTTTAATTCCCAATAATATTATAGATATTTTAAATACCATTTATAAAATATTTCTGAGTCCCCTAAAATCCAAACCATTTTTATTTAATAAACCAACCCTTATAATTCTCCCAAAATAATATTTTATCTCTTAAAACCTCAAATAATATTGTATATATATAATAATTTTAATTCCGCTAATTAGTTAAATAAATAAACGGATAACCCGAATTGAACCGAACCGAACCCGCAAGTTAATCCCCAACCGGTTAACCAAATAAACAATTATATATGTTAGTAAAGGGGGCCCACAAAGCTGACGAGGCGAGCTGAGGAGCCCCGCCAGCTTCTTCTTCCTCAATTTCAAATGGAGACTCCCGCTCCCTAGCTCCCCGATGACTGCTCGACCACCTCGACGTCGCCCGGAGGTGAAGGCTCGCGGGTGAATGCTCGTCCTCGCCCTTCCTCGGCCTCCTGCTCACTTGGACCTCCCTCTCCGACCTTGCCCACATGCTTAGCTCAGACACTCGTCCCCGCTCAGCTCGCCCTGCGTTCTCGGGCTCTCGCTCACGCCGACTGAGCTCCGATGATCGTCGGAGCTCTCGACCTCACCCGATCGTCCCGCACTCAGCTCACGCACACTCTCGACTAGTCTAAGAATCGAAAAAGACTCAGAAACGAATCGAAACGAGGATAAATTCGAAGCTCACCGAGATGAGTTTTTTGCGACTTCGGAGCTCTCGATCAGAGTTCTGGGCTTTGTCGGTGGCTCGCGATGGCTTGTCGGACCTACACCAGATGTGGGTGAGTGTGATGGCGAAGACCGCAAGCGATTTCGATCAAAAACGAAGGAGAACGACTTACCGGAAGTTAGCTTCGCGAAACAAAACAAAGAGGTCGTTGGTGGCTTGTCGGCGGCGCTTGGCGGCTCCTGGGTGGCGTCGGGCTGCTGTTGTGCTCTCGAGGAGGTGTGTGGGACCTTCCGTTGGTGGCTCGAGGTGGAAGGAGGGAAGGAGGAGGAGACGGTGATGTGTCGTGGTGGTGATGGGGACGTCGGGAGGTGGGTGAGGCTACGGTGATGGCGATGATGATGGATGGTGTTGAATGCAGCAGTAGGTGACGGTAATGGTGAGTTCAGAAGAGGGATGGAGCGTGATGGTGATGGAGAACACAGGAGAGCAGAAGGATGGATGAGTGTGGGAAGGAAGGGGCTTGCGTGTGAGGAGATTGATCTTTGCAGCTAGAAATATAGGGAGATGGGAGGAATAGGTTCAACTGCAGGGTAAGGTCGGGAAGATTAGATGGGAGGTTTGAGTGTCGAAATGGTTAAGAGTCAAAAATAATACCCGGAAATAAATCCCGAATACACGAATCTCGAATCCCGCAAAATTTGTTTTCGAGCGTTAGTTTCCCCGAATCCCGCTCTCTCGATCAATTAGATTTTAAAATCGACAAGGATATCGTCAACCGATAATTCTTTTAAATTCTCGAGGTGAAAAGACGGAATCGTTCGTCAAATTTTATATTCCGGCCGGAATCCGCTAAACGAGTTTTAAATTTGATTTAAATTCGTTTTTAATTTTTTTTTTTAGAAAATTAGGATTTTGAAAATCCGAGCCTTTACACTCCTCCACTTCGATTCCACCTCCTCTACTCCAAATCCGGCCTCCACTCGCCTCGAATTGACCTGGAAAAGCCATCACAACGAAGGTGAAGGACGAAGGCACCAAAGCGGTGCTCCGACGGCGATTCACACCAGCGGCGCAGGACGAATTCGAGCTCCCACGGAGATCCCGCCACCCTTGAAGGCAGAGAGATAGAAGACAGAGAAATCAAAGAATAAATAAGCTCTTCAATGGAGCTCTTCGATGGAGAGAGGTGGAGAGAGGCATAGAGAAAAGGGTTCTAGATGGGTGAGGAGTCCTCTGCAGACTCTCTCTCCTCTACAGACTTTCTCTTACTTCTCTCTCTCTCTCTCTCCATCCACTGGTTATAACAGGTGAGGTAACGGGGGATTTTGAGGGGGAGGGTTAGATTTTGCAATTTGTTTGAATAGGGGATAGGGGGTGCAAAGGGGTCCGGGTTTTTGGGTCATTTTTGCAAAACCCCCTAAAAAGATAAGCGTTCAATGCACAAAATCGAAGAGATGATGTTACTACTAGTAAAAGTAAATGGTTAGAATTTATTTTTTACTTACCAATAAGAAGATAGAAATAAAAAGATAAGCGGTCAATGCACAAAATCGTTGATTGATGTTACTACTAGTAAAAAAGTAAATGCTTAGAATTTATTTTTTACTTACCAATAAAAAGATAGAAATAAATTAAAATTAACTATAATAGATGAATACTTAGAATTTTTTTTTTAATTATATATGCCAAGTGTTGTTGACGTTAATTGATGTTACTACTAGTAAAAGTAAATGCTTAGAATTTATTTTTTAGTTACCAAAATAATTAAATAATAAATAATTACCAAAATAAATAAATCATATAAAATAATTAAATAATAACTGCTAAACAATAAATAAATACAAATAAAAATAATAATTTAAACTAGCCTAGAGCTCGTGCGCTACGCACGAGAGTTTTAACATTCATCTAAACAAACTCATATTTTTTTTTATCGGATATTAGCATATTAGTTATAAATGCGCTTTAAATGATTTATAAAAACATAGTACTCGGTTGAACCTTATTTTCGACTAACATGATACAAGAAGGGTCGACATTAGACCTGTCAAAACATGACCCGACCCGAAAAACCCGACCCGTACGCCCGGTAATTTTACGGGTTTGAACTCAGTGTTTTAGACCCGAGACCCGAAATTGACCCGAACCCGAATTACCCGGGATTTTTAGGGTCAAGACCCGGTGGGTCAAAACCAACCGGCTGGTGAGTCAGCACCATCTAGACGCCACACAAGCACCAGATTGACCCCACGCAGATTCGTCATGTAATTGTATTCATTAAAGTCACTCATAAGTTACATAACGTATATATATTTTATAATTATAGTATGTTTAGAATATTTATTTATATAAATATGATTTTTTATGCTTAAAATATTAATATAATATAAATTTAATTAAAACAATATTATTTAATTTAATTTGATATATTTATATTACAATTTAATTTTGATATTATTTTAATATTTTTAAAAATTCTTAAAAAAGTTCGAGGTTTTTGACCCGGTGGGTCGACCCGAACCCGGGATAAACCCGGTTTGGCTCGACCTGGAATGACCGGTAACCCGATTGATCCGAAACCCGATTTACCCGGGACCCGAATGACCCGATCCCGAACCCGACCCGCATGACCGGTTTGACAGGTCTAGTCGACATATAACCAACCATAATGCAGGAAAATAATAATCAACTGAACCATAACATCTGTATACAGATGTCCTCACAGCCTCCTGCTAGTAAATGTAACATGATTCTGATTCACATCAACACATTTGCAAAATCTTTAAAATCTTTCATTTTGTTAGTTCAAAGTTAAAGCAAACAACATATAACACCCATTTTTTTTTTTAAAAAAAAAACCATCTCCATACATGGAAGACATTTTTGTCCTTCCAGAAGGCCCAGAATTGTTAGGTTCATGTTTGATTAGTACTTAGTTTGAGAAAGGTGGGAGTGTGGGACAATGTGTGCTGTAATCTAAAATTGAAATCTATAATCTGAATATTTGTTACTCCGCAAATTTTTGGTGTAATCTAAGCAGTATAAACATAAACTTGTTGTAATATGAAATCTGTATTGAAATCTGAAATCTGAAATCTGAAACTGAAATCTAAAACTGAAATTTGTATTGAAATTTGAATTGAGATGTAAATCTAAAATCTGTATTGAAAATTGCTAAAATCTGTAAACTATAAACTGAGATATAAATCTGAAATCTGAATTGAGATATGAAATTTGTACTAAAATCTGAATTAAGATATAAATCTGAAATATGCACTGAAAATTGCTGAAATCTGTGAACTATAAACTAAATTCTGTAATCTGTAAACTAAAATCTGTAATATAAATATTTGCTAAATGTTTGTTGTAATCTGTACTCTATAAATATAAAATCTGTTTGAAATTTGCTATAATATGTAAATATAAAATCTGTAAAATAGGATCGTGCCACCATTCCCCGTCCGATAGACTCTTCTTTTTCCATCGACCTGAAAAATAGGATGACATAAATACAAACTTCTCAATTTCCTTGATCTGGTAGGCACTTCTTTTACAGCTACAGGGACTCCGAGGCAACTCCCAATGCCACTCTCCAGATGCTCTGGAGACGGATCAGCTACTCCATCGATTAAGGCCCCTTTTGTAGATACAAATCTAACTGCAGGTCAAAATTTAAAAGAAATCAAAGATATTGCATAAAGCTTAGAGTTACTAAGAAAGATTTTATATAAGTAGAACCTCTTGCATTAGTTCATTTTCGTTAAATAAAATGATAGCTTTTTACAATGTTAAGTCAGATCGTCAATGTCATGTTTGCCTTTTCAAAATAGAGTCATACATTTTCATATTGATGAAGTTATATTTGATAACGAAAAAAGTAAATATGAATAAACTGAAAACCATAGCATCATCATATTATCTTATGATAGCACATGCAAGACTTTCACCTATGTTTCATAATCTTGAAAACAAAAGAAGCACACACCATATGGTTGCTGAGGGAAGCCATATGTAAAATAGCTGCTCTTCGAAGTTTAGAAGCACCAGGTTTTGCCTGAATCTTTGATTCCATTATAGCGAGATAAAAACCTACAGTGATAATCAAACAAAACCACATGACACTCAAATTGAGTCTGTAGATTAAAATTACTAAATGACCAAAACAAATCCAAACAAATTAGGACATCAAAGCTCCATTATATATGTAAAGTTCTGTAAGAACACTTAACTTATAACTTAACATATTACAAATAAAAGAGATTAAAACATGAGAGTGATTTTTGTGTACTGAACATCAACGAAAGTAACTGGTTTCCCAGGGCAAAAAGATTGAAAAGAGAACTTACAAAGATAGCATAGTAGAAAAGTGTTAATATTGCTACAAAAAACCCAATTTGGAATACATTATACCGGTTAAAAAGACCAGATTAAGAAACACTTTATCAAATGTTAACTTTTGTGTTTGATCAAATATGGTTTGGACACTTAAGAGAAAGATTTGCTTGTATAAGTATTTGATCCCCCAAAGGTAATGCAGTGTGTGGCCAAATATCTCCCCAGCAGCGGTGGCTTGAGCATAAAATGCAAATGCAGTGGAACAAAACTGAATGACACTGAAAATCATAAGAACAAATTAACAAAGGTCAGCAGTTATTCATTTGACGTACAATAACAAAAAATCAGTAGGTTGGAGCAACATCCATATCAATCCGTTAATCAGACTCCCAAGATTGAATATCCAAACCAGGTGAACCATAGAAGGACTGTTAGGCCGAAGCGAGATACTGTTATCCTTGGCTATATGAGATGTTTGGTCCTACTTTCTAAAAAATAATCTTCAATAAGAAAATGTAAAGGGCTAGAGGTTGATCTAGAAATCCAAACATACTCTCAGAGTGACACTAGAAGCCTTGAAATTCAACTACTTTGTTTTTCCCACATGTTTTTTCATTTGTCACTAAGATACATAAAAACGTGACTTACTGAGGAAACCTTCCTTCGACAAAGGACTGATGGACATCTCTGCTAAGCTGCAGGTAAACAGTAGAAAAGATTATGCAATTTCCGACTGAATGTGAACCCATTATTCATGAAAGAGCAATAATACCTTCATCATGTAATACAAATTGTGATATGATACAAGTTGTGATACCATTGCTTCCTTAGTTACAAGACAATGTATAAAAGCTCTTGTGTAATTCTTGCATACCTGTCATCATCATAGGATCATCAAACCAACCCGGCAATTAAAACCTTGATTCAGAGATTTTCAGCTATAGAAAATGATCTTCAATATTCAGCTAACCGAATGCTTGGATCATTTAATTACCGACATCTCTGAAGCACTTCAGTTTGACAGAGAAGCACTTCAGTTTGCAACCCTCGAAATCTCTGAATCAGAAGAAATTCATTTTGATAGAGAAGCACTTAAGTTTGCAAGCCTCGAAATATCTGAATCAGAAAGCACTTCAGTTTGACAGAGAACACGATTGCCATGAAGCACTTCAGTTTGATAGAGAATGAATAAACCAAAAAACCTGTAATTAAGAAAAAAATATTCCATGTAATTTTCTAGTCTTCCAGTTTTTCTAGCACGAGGGAAAAGAATGTCATAAACCTAGAAACACGAAAACATCATACCGAGGTGTTAACTTGGTTTCTCTGGCTAGATAGCTGTTTCCTTTTTTGAATTTCATAACTCTCGAGCAAGATAAAGACAAAACAAAGTGTTTCCATTCTAGTACAAAAACCAAGCAAATATTAGCACATCAGTGATTTCAGTTTTAGTTTTCAAGTGTTTATTTGGTTGTTCAATTTGTTTGATTTTACTTTGGCAAATCTTGGTTAGTTGTTTCATCTTTCTATTTTTCTTTGAATCCAGTATATTCCTAGTCCTACAGTAATGGAAAAACCACATATGAGCATTGAATATAATTTGATAACCACATAAAGAAACCGAGCTTGTTGAATGTATTTTGATAATATCACATACGGCATTGAACCTACAAAATGCAAGCTGCATAATATTATCACCCAATTCAATTAGAAAGACCAAAAAAATCAGCCATGTACATCATAAAAGAAGTTAAATGAATTCCATGAAAGAAGTTAAATGAATTCCATGAAAGTGATATCAAAACAATCTTAAGACTAAAAGGAGAGCTGAAATTCTCTTCTATTTACACAATGACACTATATTACTATCAAATTATCATTCAGGCAATCAAGCAATAGATCCAGACTTGCCCTAATAAGCATGTACTTAGGCTCGTATTTTTTGACATTCTTAATCGAATCATAAATCGAACTGAATCCAGTGGACTTGCCACCTATAAAATGGATCCTAAATTTGAACACGAAGATTAAATTTGAAACAACAACTATATCAAACCAGTGGACTTGCTTGTGCTCCAATTCAAATCTCTAATTCGAAATGAACCTCATAAAACACAAAAGGCGAGAAACGAACCTCTAATTCGAAACAACTATATCAAACCCCATAAACTGAATTACGGAAATAAATAAGTCAATTTGAAAACGCAGCAACAAATTCTTTCAATTAGGGGATGATCAAATGCTTAACCGAATCAAACCCAAAAATCAATTAGAAAGAACAGTGACCCCAAATTGGGATGAACAAACCCTAATTTTCGCATGAGAAAAAAAATCAAAATTGAAAAATACATACCTTTCACCAATCGCCTAACCCGACCCTTGCACCGCCCACTGACTTCGTCACTCCCTTTGCTGCCACCCTTCACCTTGTTTTTGCTGCCATAGTCGCTGGTGAGCCTTAAGTGAAGCCCATGAACTCCACGACGTGTGCAACCGAAGCTAGACCCTGCAATGGCTTTGTCGTTGACACAAGAAGACGAGGCGAGGAGGGCGGCAACGATGGGCAAGAAGAAGCAGAACGTGGAGGAGAAAGGAAACCGTTCTTCAGAAAGAAAAAAAGAGAATAGAGAAGGAACATAAATTATTTAATTATATAATAATTCATATAATTAAATAATTATGTATGGAAAATGAATAATAATGTATATAGAATAAATATAGCACATTTTAAGGAACATAAATTAAATAAATATTTATTTATATTGTTATAAATAAATAAATTAATATAAGTAAAATAAATAAATAATTAAATAAAGTAACAAAAAATAAGGGATTTTTGCTGAAATAACACACATTTGGGCCAAACCGTGCATGGCTAGCACCATGTGGTAAAAAATTAGGGGCTTCGGATAGTACTGAAACCGGGTGAGAAGGTTGTCGGTTAAAAAAAAGTGGAGGAGAAAGAGGGGGAGATGTGTTCCTGGCACATCAAAGTACAGATGAAACAGAGAGAGATAGACAGAGAGAGAAGAGGGGGTTTCGCGCCATATATCTGGCGCCAAAAAGGAAAAGAGCGGGTCGGCCTGTGAGAGGGATTTTCCAAGGGAGGAGGATATTTAAGCATTGAAATGCTTGCTGAACCAATGATTATCCACCATTAATGGTTTGTAGGAGGGTAACAAAGGGAGGAAGTAGAAGAGTCGCCTGAACTGGAAGAAGGCCTGTTCTTGGCCAATCAAGGGAAAAGAGAAAGGGGAGAATAGATGGGGTATATAAGGAGCTCTCTGGGTCTCATCCTAATCTTTCAAGTGGCATTTAATAGGGAGGGGGTCATTAAATGTTCAAGTTCAGAGAATCACCGTAGAAGGAGGAGAAGATTCAAGGGGAAGGTTTTTGTCACGTGTATTTTACATGTCAGCTTTTGGGTTCTACTTGCCATATTCAAAAATACTAACCAGCTGTTGGAATTTACTTGGCATCTGGGTTCAGAGAAAAAGATTCAGCAAACTTATAACAACGAAGATGGGTAAGTGGACCTTCGATTTAGATTTATAAATTGGAGAGACCCCCAACTTATGTACTTCTTCCCTTAGAAATAATGAGCTCCCCTTGTTTGTATTGCAACAGGGGACATATCTTCCGTGTGTATGTGTAACGGCCTGGATATAAATATCCGAGATACGTTTCAAAGGTTGGATACCTTCGTTCGGATGTCGCAATTCAGGTACGGGTCGAGGTTTCAAACCTCTAAAGATCAATCAGTATTCAAAGCGGGGATTTCGAACCCGAATCAATCTAAGTCACAGAAATTCAATTTAAACGAAAGTAAAGCGGAAGTAAGGTTCAGATACAAGAGCCACGGCAGAGCCGGGTCAAAACCAAAACATATGTTCTAAAGTCGTATAGCCAAGTTAGCAGGGTTAGACAGATTCTTTGCAATCGCCCGGGGGATTTTCCCACGCCTTATAGACAAGGAGCAATCATACCTAAAAACAAGTGGTGCGAGCGGGATCAGACCGAGGCCCCAACACACCCTGTCCCGCAAGCGAACATACACATACGCTAATAATAAAGATGATGCAGATGCAGAAATTAAATCACACTAACATGATCCTAATTTACAATATGCGAAAAAGAACTGTAAAGGCGCCCAAAGAATGCCAAGTGGCATATCCCTCTCCTAACTCTACACCCCTTCCCGTTAGCGCAGAGACTGGTTAGTTCGGTGCTATAGCATAGCAATATCCTCGTGGTGGTGCACTCACCACGATATCATGATATCATATCATATCATCTCATCTCTTGCCCGATGGTGCTGGGCTATCATATCATGCTCATATCGACTCGATAGACTCAGGACACCCGATGGGGCTGGGTTACCCTATGACCCTAACAAAGACTCTAGGACTATCACATATAACGGCCATTCTGTTTACATACGCATAAAGAAATAGAATGCTCAATCACAAGTGCAATCCTAGCATGATACTACATGGCATGCTTTAATGCTTATGCAACACCTAGTAAGTCATATATTCACAAGCAGGTAATCTCTTTCGAATCTGAGTAAGCCCATAAAGGAACTTACCTGGAGAAGCGCAGAATCCAAGGAATAATCAGCAAATAGCAAGCAATCCAATCATGTCACAATCACCTAGCATATATCATAAGATGTGCATAAGTCTACGTCTAAGTCACACAAGGCGCCCCTAACTATCGCACATAAGCTCACATAACCATATAATATCACATCTTAACATTTCATCCTTATCATCTCAACTCATCTCATCATCTTAATCCTTCCATTTTACCTCATTATGCTCATTTCATATTTATCTCAACATATAATACCTCATCCATAATGTCATCTCACTATCTAATATCTCATAATCTCAACCTTTTATCATTTCAACTCATCATTATACTTTATACCCATCATTTTAGAATCGTGCACCATTATCTCATATATAAGTCATAATATTCATACTCTAATGAATCATCATATAACATATCCATAATCATATATAAGAACATATCATACTTCTCAATCATGTAACATAACATCATACTTTCATATATACGACAACACATCACGATATCATATTTAAGGACACATATCAACATCTCATATCCTAATTTACAAGTCATACAAGCAAGTCAATTTCCCAAGATTCCCGAACTCTTAAATCTCAAGTTAGACCAAATCATTCTTTAAACCATTATCTCAAATCCTACTCGACCCAAAACCCCTTTACAAAGCATTGCCCTTTAAATCAACTTATTTTATTATTTTATCAAAATAAATCCGACAAGGTTAGGTCATTTCCCAAAATCATCTTTTAATTGTATTAAATCCATTTCCGTTTGTCAAATCAATTTCTAACCCTTAAAACCTTTTCCAAATTCCTTTAAAAATCCAAGGCTCATAATATAATATCTTTAAATCTTAATAACAATATTTTAAAATATCACCTTTATCTAATATATTAAAACGAAATCAATTTTTGTCTTAAGACATAACATTCACAATATATAATAACCCCCAAATATCTTAACATTTATATCAATATATAATTCTTTTAAAACCCATTTTAAATATCAACAATAATATTTTATACCATATTATATTCCATTTATTTAATATTTATATAACATATATAAGTCTTAAAACTTACTTTACATTTGATCATAATTTAAGATAGCAATTAAAAGATTTTTAACCAAAACCGGCCCACAATAAATTAGGCCCAAGGTTCATTTTCGGATCTAGCCCATTATTAAAACAAGGAACCCGGACCCAGACCCAATCCTTTTCTCCCTTTCTTAAAAAAATCAGATCTGGCCCATCAGAATAGGCCCAAACCCATACCCAAATCCGGAACTATTCACCCATCTTCCTCCCGAGCTCCTCTTCTCTACTCTCGCTCTTCGCTCCCTCGCTCTCAGTTCCGGCTCACTCGCTCTCCTCTCCCCGGTGCTCTCTCTCTTATCCCTCAAACTAACCACTCCCAGGACACTCATCAAGAGACGAGGGCGAACACAAGGATTTAAAAGAAAAGAAATGAGGTGAAGGGGTTTAGGGAGCTCACCGAGGAAAATCGAACGAATTGAGCTTGTCGGAGGTTTGTCGGAGCTCCTCGGAGGCTCGAGCTGCTCCTTTGTCAGCCTAGAATGAAAGCAACGGCCTAAGGGTGCTACTTTAGGGAGGTTAGAGTTGGAAGAGGAGGGAAAGAGACTTACGCTACCCGGTCGGAAAACAGGGGGAGGAACAAAGGCGCTTGACATCTCCGGTGTGCTTCCGGGCTACTCCTGGGCACTCGTGGTCGTCGGAGAAGATGGCGAAGATGTTGTGGCTGCGGCTCTAGTCGAGGAGGAAGGTGGGAGGAGCTGCTCAGTGCTTGGCTTGGCTTTCCCGAAACAGGGGAGCTGCGCTTAGAGCTTCTCGGCTCAACTAGAGGAGGAAAAGGGAGCTTGGGAGGGTTGATGGCGCTGCTGCACCAGAAAACGGAGGGAGATGTGTTGTTGGGTGATGACTAGGTGGGGGCCGGCGACAAGGGGCCAAGATGGGGCTGCCTGTAGTTGGCGTGGGAGGTGTTGGGTAGCCTTGCCAAAATGAGGGAGATTGCATTGGAGGATTGGTAAAAGAGGATGGGGGTGTCTGGCTTAATTGGGGGAAAGAACAAAAGAAATCAAGAAAGGAGATGAGATAGATGTGATCCAATTTGAAAGAAATGTGTGTGAGTTGGAGAAATCCGGATGAAATGGAGGAAGAAGATGACAAAATAGGGAAGGGGGGAAACAAAGAGAAATGTGGTCCCAAGAATTTAAAATACCCGAAAATTAAATCCCGAAACCCGCTTTCTCGACCTTATCCCAAACCAATCCCGAAATATAAATTTTCAGATCCAAAGTAATAACTTCCTATAGTTGATTAAAATAATAGATCATATTCATAAACTATTTTCAATAGGCTCGGTATAAGAAGGCGGAAGTATAATCCATTCTTAGATCAAATTTAAATTTTTTGTCGGAATCCGCTCCAAAAGAATTAAAATAAAATTATTCTGGTCGAGGACGAAATTTTCAAAAATTTTCGAATATCAACTTTATCCATTATAAATTACAATTTTAAATAGAAAATATTATTTAAAATCTTCCGGCCTTTACATCATCCACCTCTAAAAACAAGTCTCGTCCCCGAGACTAAAATCTTTTTTTTTCCAAAACTGATCAAGCTTTTCTCAAAACATAGAACCAAACAAAAGCATGCAAAAGCTCAAGTCGATTCTATCCTACATCAGTCAACCAAGTTTTCAGAACTGAAGAGGTGGAATCATCCACCTCTAAGGGCTAATCCCATATTCTCTTCCTAGTTTCCATCTTTCCAGAATCGGTTTCAATTATCAAACTCAAAGCATCAGTCACTGCAGAACAATCTCATAATCTCATATATCCAAATAAGCAAGCCAAGCTATCAAGTTTCATCATGCTAACAGCATATCAATGGCGATATCATATGAGTAACATGCAAGCAAATCATCACTCATCAAGAGGCTCATCGCCAATCACATCCTATCATCATATATTCTGCACACAACTATCAATCTCTGAGCACAACGACGTAGAGATAAACACCAAAACACACATCTCAAAATAAAGCACTAGGGTATACTCACCACTAGGTCAAGAGATCAAGATAATTTTCTACACTAGGCTCCATGTAAGACGCGAGTAGCTCATCGATCTGAAGTATCTCCACAACTAGCTCGAAAACTCTCCTCATGACGCTCCACCAAGGAATGATCGGCCTCAACATGGAGGTTAGAATAGTCAAGAATGTGACTAGGATCGGAAATATATCGATGAAGCTGAAACACAAGAAAACATCGCACTCTCACTAAGGACGGGGATAAAGCTGAGGAATAAGCTACCCCTCCAGAACCTCAAAAGGATCACTCAAACCTAGGGCTCGGATTTTCTATGATGCAAAATGTCGGACCCCTCAGGTAGTGATACTCTCAGCCATACGTGTGATCCCACATCAAAGATAATCTCGATCCCTACCGATGCCTCGGAACTCGTGAACAGGCTGCCCGACTCTTGATGTGAACCACCCATCTCTGTCGGGAACTATCCCCTCAGGAACTCCATAGAGCCTCGAAATCCGTCGAATGAATTCCTCACCTAGCCTCGAAACATGCTAAGTCTCCTGAATAGCGAGGAGATGCGTCTCTCGCATAATCCTCTGCCTCAAATCTTGGGACCGGTGGGTTATGGGCCCACCATGCTTCCGCTGCGCCGCTCGAGTTCTACCCAGATGACCGTTCTCTTCTCAAAATCGGCTCTCGTCGAAAGTAGTACAAAAGATACTGAGCTAACGGAGATAGGGGAGAAATAAAAGTGGACAACCAGAATTCCCTACGGAACCAAACATAGACCAGAACTAACGACGAAGAGACTGAAAGGCAACATCCCAACCCAAGAACGACGATAGTGCCCTTATGGAATTCTATGGAGTTATAATGCGGCAAGTAACACACATATCAATCATGAAGCATACTAGTCACATCAATACACACTAATATGTACCTATCTCAATGAATAACGACAACACACATGGGTAGCAAAGAACATGAGCAGGTTCAACACGGACGTACACATGAGACAATCTAGCCACCTATCATTCCCCAAGTAATAAACAAGCTTGACATATTAAGAATCACGTATGCATGAATTCAACAATAGATCTGTGTGGTACAAGCCAAACAAACATTGTAATATAACGAGTATCACATGTATGGTTGACTACTCATGTTCAACGGAATCTCAGAAAATCATATACACCTATCATCATAACTAATCCAAGTCCAAATCCGTATAAATCATGGAATCATAAATCGTCTTTAAATCCCTCTTTATCAAATTATATAGCAGCATCACATAAGAATCACATAATAGATTAACCCAAACCGGGTTTAAACCAAACCTGAGTCAACGACCAAAGAAAGGAGAGAACCGACTCCGGCCAAGAGCCCAGACCCGGTTTTCGTCGTAACGAATTGGCCGCTCGTCATGGCGAAATCCAGTTCTTCGTCCCTCGCGAGTGATGCCTCTCGCTACGCACGACAAGCATCATTCTCTTCCTTTGTTCCTAGTCCTTGTTTCGTCGCGGCGACCATGGTTATGTCGCAGCGGAACAAGCAACTGTGAGCTCGCTTTTGATCTAAACTCGACCCTTTCTTTCCCACCACTCTCATCCTTTCCAATATCCTTCCCGACCTTAAACAACATTTAAATAATAATCCCGAGTAATAATACAACTAACAATTTGATAACCCCTTAAAACCACATTTTTAAATACCTCAAAATTTAATATAGGATATTCAAATAACAATTAATTACCCATGTCGGATACATACCTAGGCAAGTCATATCAATATAGAATCCGATACTAAGATGCTCAAACACGTCATAGCACTATAAAAGGAACAGATAAGGGGGCATAATAACTATCACATCATACAACAACAAGGTCCACATGATGTAATAAGTATGGCATGTAATCATACGATGAGCTACAACCGGAAAGCATGTCCTACATGATTCTAACCGGTCATGACATGGCATAATTATAACCAAAGATGAATATTGAGGAACAAGTTTAACACTAAAACCCATATTTCATGCATACTTGCATCTATCATGTCGTAGTGTATAAACACGCAATGTGGCACCCAATTACTAATTGACATATGACTCGCAATTATATGAGTTCAACAAGACAAGCATGGATCGACGATATGTCTTAAGCAAAATGATAATGGGTGACCTGGGCATGATTTTAACTATAACAAGGGGTGCGTAGTCAGATGAGATAAAAGCCACTAGAATACAATAAGCATCACAAGAGTATCATATGGTAAGAACCATAATTTACATGAGACACTCACATAAACACGTCATTAGTCATATTAACCATGCTACTAGGTTGTTGAGGCATAACATGATAACTAGATTAATGACATTTAACATGCTTAGATAGTCATAGGATCATATAAAGGGACATAGCAAGGCTATCACAACTTATGACAAGAGTAATTGAATGAGGGTACAATTTGAGTGTGGAATTATGCAAGTCACATTTCTAAGAGCTTAGATTTCATATGATACTAGTAGTGCATGACAAGTCATGGATGTATGAAAAAGGAGATGCATCGAATAATTTCACAAAATAGCATGGGAGTCATAGAAGCTCAAGTAAGTCTACCATCGCAACCAACATCAATGTATATAGGAGGGATACAAGTAAGTGTGACTGGGTGAATCATACGCATGTCATATTGCAAAACAGGATAATGCTCCTAGGGTGTCATGCGTCTAGAGAACAATACGCTATATTCATATACATGTAAGAGGTAATCATGCGAGTCTCTAGCAACTATCGTGGTGTGTGTGCTCATGCAAAGGGTGAGGTATCCACACGTGTAAGGTATTGTCTCTAGTAAGGGTGTATAACAAGGGATGTACATATCATGGTCATATCGAGGTCATCATAGCATAAGATCAATGAAGGCAAGATGATCATATATGGTGCTATACTAGATACTAAGATATATGGAACAACATAACATTATGAATGCAATATGCGCGTACATAAATGAGACAATTAGAGCACATATCCTCATGATGAGTTACATTTTAGAAGACATATGTCATGTATGATACTAATAGCACACGCAGAATCTAATCAAAATGTGGTGTGTGAGCATGCACGGTGTCAGACTATTCATTCTTAAAACATAAAACAATGTCATGGGGCATGAAGGAACAACATCATGAGACAAGTACACAAGCATGATACTAGTTGGAATCACATAAGGTATAATGAGTATCGAGTTGTAACATCAATCATATTTCAATGACATAAGGGACGAATGCCCACACTATCAGGGACCTATTTAAGTAGAAGGAGATCATAAAGCAAGTAAGGCATGAATTTACACAAGTCACAAGTTATGGGTCCCACAGAATACTAACGTCTCGAAGAAAGGCGTAGATGTGCATCATATGACATATGTACATTAAATAACTTCGCACCAACGTATGCAATAGGTCAAGACGACAACAACACAATCATATGGAACAAGGAAGACAACATAAAAGGGGACAACACGAGCCTAAGATAGCGTGACTTCACATGAACATAGAGGATACATATGCATGGGTATAAATCAATAAATATATGTAAAACACGTATTTAACACAATGATATATCAAGTCATGCATCAAGTCACGTAATCACATATAGGGCTACCGTTATAACCAAAAGAGATTTCCAAGGGCAATATCGACTTATCCCCAAAGACTCAAAAGCTCATTCCCGTGGAACGCGTGTGTGACTCATTTCGAGAACATAGAAGGGTACTCAAATTACTCCTGAAAGAAGATGGCGAGTTCGTATAGAAGTTAATGACAAGGAGACATCAGTTGACAACTACGAGAATCGAGGAGGATGACTCCACAAAACAACTCGTCCCATAGACTCAGAACCATTCAAGGTTGATATTCTAGTACACTAACCACCTCGGGGCATGACCTATGGTGTCACGTACCATACTCCATCATACGCTCAAGTAGTCAACGTTCCCGAACCTAATTTCCGAATATGATTAGATTCCCCATTCCATCTCCCGTGAAAGACATCGACACCATAAAGAACAACTCGATCAGAATACCAATTGAGACATGGAAGAAGATAGAATGGAAGGAAATCAGAATGAACAGAATAGGCATCCCTCAATCATCACCACCCTTTAACCGAATATCATCGGACCAGAGACAAAACGAAAGGGAGGACACCAACAAGTGAATCATGGAGGAGACTGCTCTATAAGATAGAAATTCCGACTATACCGAAGGAAAAGGCTCCCTCGCTTATCCCACTCACATGGAGATGCAACACTCATTCTAAACATATCAACAGATTTCTAGTTCTAGCATAATATCACTCAACACAGAATCAGTCATTGACAATTATAATGATCTCCTTCGAGGGAGATCGTTCTCAGGTCCAATTAATACATAAAGCACATCAAGCTATCTAATGCCGCTCTTCGAGGAGCGACTGACCGGAGGGGCAAAACCTCACGATCTCTACCTAACTCGCCACTCCAACCACCTCGGTGCAATTCCTTGGAGTCTTCCAACCCACCTGTAAAGAATAAGCTAGTATTTCGCCTAGCCGTTCCCAGCTACATCCAATAGGGATGGTCTAGCGCTTTTTCTACCCACTCGATCCCTTTTGTTTGAATTCTCTTATTTAATAGGCCAAGTTCACATTTATTCCATTTGAGTTAGTCATATTAAGTTCATTTTGCCCCTTTAAAACATCTTCAAATCCTTTGAAATTCATGGGCAACTTTCCAAAACATACACCCGACCCTTGCGTACCCGAATTGCACAACCTCGCTCTAATACCAACTTTGTAACGACCCGGATATAAATATCCGAGACACGTTTCGAAGGTTGGATACCTTCATTCGGATGTTGCAATTCAGGTACGGGTCGAGGTTTCAAACCTCTAAAGATCAATCAGTATTCAAAGCGGGGATTTCGAACCCCAATCAATCTAAGTCTCAGAAATTCAATTTAAACGAAAGTAAAGTGGAAGTAAGGTTCAGATACAAGAGCCACGGCAGAGCCGGGTCAAAACCAAAACATATGTTCTAAAGTCGTATAGCCAAGCTAGCAGGGTTAGACAGATTCTTTGCAATCGCCCGGGGGATTTTCCCACGCCATAGAGACAGGGAGCAATCATACCTAAAAACAAGTGGTGCGAGCAGGATTAGACCGAGGCCCCAACACACCCTATCCCGCAAGCGAACATACACATACGCTAATAATAAAGATGATGCAGATACAGAAATTAAATCACACTAACATGATCCTAATTTACAATATGCGAAAAAGAACTGTAAAGGCGCCCAAAGAATGCCAAGTGGCATATCCCTCTCCTAACTCTGCACCCCTTCCCGTTAGCGCAGAGACTGGTTAGTTCGGTGCTATAGCATAGCAATATCCTCGTGGTGGTGCACTCACCACGATATCATCATATCATATCATATCATCTCATCTCTTGCCCGATGGTGCTGGGCTATCATATCATGCTCATATCGACTCGATAGACTCAGGACACCCGATGGGGCTGGGTTACCCTATGACCCTAACAAAGACTCTAGGACTATCACATATAACGGCCATTCTGTTTACATACGCATAAAGAAATAGAATGCTCAATCACAAGTGCAATCCTAGCATGATACTACATGGCATGCTTTAATGCTTATGCAACACCTAGTAAGTCATATATTCACAAGCAGGTAATCTCTTTCGAATCTGAGTAAGCCCATAAAGGAACTTACCTGGAGAAGCGCAGAATCCAAGGAATAATCAGCAAATAGCAAGCAATCCAATCATGTCACAATCACCTAGCATATATCATAAGATGTGCATAAGTCTACGTCTAAGTCACACAAGGCGCCCCTAACTATCGCACATAAGCTCACATAACTATATAATATCACATCTTAACATTTCATCCTTATCATCTCAACTCATCTCATCATCTTAATCCTTCCATTTTACCTCATTATGCTCATTTCATGTTTATCTCAACATATAATACCTCATCCATAATCTCATCTCAATATCTAATATCTCATAATCTCAACCTTTAATCATTTCAACTCATCATTATACTTTATACCCATCATTTAGAATCGTGCACCATTATCTCATATATAAGTCAGAATATTCATACTCTAATGAATCATCATATAACATATCAATAATCATATTTAAGAATATATCATGCTTCTCAATCATGTAACATAACATCATACTTTCATATATACGACAACACATCACGATATCATATTTAAGGACACATATCAACATCTCATATCCTAATTTACAAGTCATACAAGCAAGTCAATTTCCCAAGATTCCCGAACTCCTAAATCTCAAGTGAGACAAATCATTCTTTAAATCATTATCTCAAATCCTACTCAACCCAAAACCCATTTACAAAGCATTGCCCTTTAAATCAACTTATTTTATTATTTTATCAAAATAAATCCGATAAGGTTAGGTCATTTCCCTAAAATCATCTTTTAATTGTATTAAATCCATTTCCGTTTGTCAAATCAATTTCTAACCCTTAAAACCTTTTCCAAATTCCTTTAAGAATCCAAGGCTCATAATATAATATCTTTAAATCTTAATAACAATATTTTAAAATATCACCTTTATCTAATATATTAAAACGAAATCAATTTTTGTCTTAAGACATAACATTCACAATATATAATAACCCCCAAATATCTTAACATTTATATCAATATATAATTCTTTAAAACCCATTTTAAATATCAACAATAATATTTTATACCATATTATATTCCATTTATTTAGTATTTATATAACATATATAAGTCTTAAAACTTACTTTACATTTGATCATAATTTAAGATAGCAATTAAAAGATTTTTAACCAAAACCGGCCCACAAGAAATTAGGCCCAAGGTTCATTTTCGGATCTAGCCCATTATTAAAACAAGGAACCCGGACCCAGACCCAATCCTTTTCTCCCTTTCTTAAAAAAATCAGATCTGGCCCATCAGAATAGGCCCAAACCCATACCCAAATCCGGAACTGTTCACCCATCTTCCTCCCGAGCTCCTCTTCTCTGCTCTCGCTCTTCGCTCCCTCGCTCTCGGTTCCGGCTCACTCACTCTCCTCTCCCCGGTGCTCTCTCTCTTATCCCTCAAACTAACCACTCCCAGGACACTCATCAAGAGACGAGGGCAAACACAAGGATTTAAAAGAAAAGAAACGAGGTGAAGTGGTTTAGGGAGCTCACTGAGGAAAATCGAACGAATTGAGCTTGTCGGAGGTTTGTCGGAGCTCCTCGGAGGCTCGAGCTGCTCCTTTGTCGGCCTAGAATGAAAGCAACGGCCTAAGGGTGCTACTTTAGGGAGGTTAGAGTTGGAAGAGGTGGGAAAGAGACTTACGCTACCCGGTCGGAAAACAGGGGGAGGAACAAAGGCGCTTGACATCTCCGGTGTGCTTCCGGGCTACTCTTGGGCACTCGTGGTCGTCGGAGAAGATGGCGAAGATGTTATGGCTGCGGCTCTAGTCGAGGAGGAAGGTGGGAGGAGCTGCTCAGTGCTTGGCTTGGCTTGCCCGAAACAGGGGAGCTGCGCCTAGAGCTTCTCGGCTCAACAAGAGGAGGAAAAGGGAGCTTGGGAGGGTTGATGGCGCTGCTGCACCAGAAAACGGAGGGAGATGTGTTGTTGGGTGATGACTAGGTGGGGGCCGGCGACAAGGGGCCAAGATGGGGCTGCCTGTAGTTGGCGTGGGAGGTGTTGGGTAGCCTTGCCAAAATGAGGGAGATTGCATTGGAGGATTGGTAAAAGAGGATGGGGGTGTCTGGCTTAATTGGGGGAAAGAACAAAAGAAATCAGGAAAGGAGATGAGATAGATGTGGTCCAATTTGAAAGAAATGTGTGTGAGTTGGAGAAATCCGGATGAAATGGAGGAAGAAGATGACAAAATAGGGAAGGGGGGAAACAAAGAGAAATGTGGTCCCAAGAATTTAAAATACCCGAAAATTAAATCCCGAAACCCGCTTTCTCGACCTTATCCCAAACCAATCCCGAAATATAAATTTTCAGATCCAAAGTAATAACTTCCTATAGTTGATTAAATTAATAGATCAGATTCGTAAACTATTTTTAATAGGCTCGGTATAAGAAGGCGGAAGTATAATCCATTCTTAGATCAAATTTAAATTTTTTGCCGGAATCTGCTCCAAAGCGGAAAAAAAAACTATTTTCAACAATTTCAGCAACTTCGGTTTCAGCAACTTTGGTTTCAGCAACGCGCGAAAAAAAAAACTAATTTCAACAATTTCAGCAACTTCGGTTTCAGCATCTTCGGTTTCAGCAACTTCGGTTTCAGAAACGCGCGAAAAAGAAAAAGGAGTTGCTGAAATCAAATGTGCTGAAACAGGAGGGGGGCACAGGGGCGCGCGTGGGGGGGCAAAGGGGGCAAGGTGTAAAGGCTCGGATTTTCAAATCCTAATTTTTCGAAAAAAGAGAATTAAAAATGAAATTAAATCGGTTTTAAAACTCGTTTAGCGGATTCCGACCGGAATATAAAATTTGACGAATAATTTCCATCCTTTTACCTCGAAAATTTAAAATAATTGTCGGTTGACGATATCCTTGTCAATTTTAAAATTCTAATTGATCGAGAAAGGGAGAGTCGGGGAAACTAACATTCGGGGATTAATTTCGGGATTCGAAATTCGCGTATTCGGGATTTATTTCCGGGTATTTGGTTAACTAGTTTCCACACGCAACCATCCACTCCCGTCACCCTCACCATTTCGGTTCATGACCCCGCCATCCCCTTCAACTGCTCCCATCACCTTCACCGTCTCCTCATTCATCACCATCATTGACACCTTCATCCTCACCATCCCCTCTTCACCTTCACCATTTCATCTCCATCACCATCTCCATCATCGTCACCTTCACCACACCACCGTCACCGCACCTTGCACCTCTGTTTTCCGAAATCGAGCCTAGCAAGTCGACGCCGAGCTACAAGCTACACCAGCAGCAACCGCGGCATCCCTTGGAGCCACCAGCAGCAACAACGGACACCACCGGAGCCGCCACGGAGCCACCGCAGCCCATACCTTTCTAATCTTCGATCGATCGCGAAGCTAACTTTCGATAAGTCGTTCTCCTTCGTTTTTGATCGAAATCACTTGCGGTCTTCGCCATCACACTCACCCACATCCGGTGTAGGTCCGACAAGCCATCGCGAGCCACCGACAAAGCCTAGGACTCCGATCGAGAGCTCCGAAGTCGCGAAAAAACCACTCGGTGAGCTTCCACGTTCTTCCTTGTTCGATTCGAATTCGTGTCTTTTTCGATGCCTAGACTAGTTGGGAGTGTGCGTGAGCTGAGTGCAGGACGATCGGGTGAGGTCGAGAGCTTCGACGATCGTCGGAGCTCAGTCGACTTGGCGATGAGCGTCGCGAGCGAGCGGGCGAGGACGGGGATGAACTGTCGAGTGTGAGACGCGAGCTGGGAGCGAGGTCGAGCGTGGTAGGAGAGCTCGAGGGCGGGAGCACGAGACGGGCGCGAGGCGAGGCCGACGGGCGTGAGTCGAGGCCGGCGTCGAGCTGGGCAACCTCGGCGGGAATCCGGTTTCAAATGAGGAAGAAGAAGATCGTGGGTCCCCCTTATATATATATTATATTATTGTATTATATTAAATCGGTTTGGTTCGGTTTGGTTCGATTCGGTTCGGTTGGGTTTAAATGGGTTTGGTTCGGTTTGGGTTTATTCGTTTAATTATTTAATTATTTAATGATATTTTAAAATATTATAATATTGTGTGAGGATTAAAATGTAAAATATTATTTCGGACATTTTATAAAGGGTCAGTTTTACTAAATAAAAACGGTTGGGACTTTAAAGGATTTGGAAATTTTTTTTTTCCGAAAGCATTTAATAAACGGTATTAAAATATTATATAATATTAATTGAGATTTAAAATATATTATGTGAGATTTGAAGTTTTAAAAAGAAATTTAGAAAATAATTTTAAGGTCGGAAAGTGATTTAATAACTAAATTGAAAATGGAATTTTATGAACATTTTCAAGGGTCAGAACCCTTAACTATTTAACTGGGATTTTAAACGGTTTTGAAACTAACTTAGGAATAAGAATTGTTCGATGACTAACTAACATGATAATAAAATCGTTTGACTAACGGTATGATATGTATAACTAATAGCATGATATTGTGGTGATTTTTAGAAGAGATTAAATGATCGATACTTGTGATGATAATGATATATGTCCTTATGGAGAGTATGAGTATGGAATAGTAATATGCGAATTTGGCTAAGAATGATATAGAGGTTATCTTAAGCTGATAAGATGACAGATTATATATGTTGAACGGTATGAGATGGGAGATGATTGATCAGGATGAACTGGAAGTATGATGGATGCGAACTTGTTTATTTATCTGTTTGTATGAGTGTGTGATATATGTGTTCATAGAGATTTTAGAAATTTACTCAGTATATTCTCGTTATGTAATTAGGTGATATTCTGTGATCGTGACTACTGTGTGCTGGATTCTTCTTTTGCTGATCTTCTAGCCAGGTAAGTACCTCCGGGGCTTACTCAGTAACCAGGACCTCCTGCCTGATGTGTCATATAGTATGTAGGTGTTGCATATGCATAAAAGCATGTCATGTAGTATCATGCTTAGGAATTGCACTTACGATTGAGCATTCTTATTCTGTATGCGTTTGAATGCATAACGGCCGTTATCTGTGAGTCCTAGAGTCGTTGTTAGGGTCATAGAACAGCCCAGCTTCATCGAGTGTTGTCCTCCTTGAGTCATTATTTATATATATATATATATATATATATATATATATATATATATATATATATATATATATATCATGAGATACGAGATGAGCACGAGGTACGATATGATGACGAGATGTGATATGCTATAGCATCGAACTCGCCAGTCTCCACCATATCTTGAAGGGGGTGGTGGTAGAAGAGGGATATACCACTTGGTATTCTTTGTTAAGGCCTTACTTCATATTCTGCATATATGAACTAGGAGCATGATAGTGTGGTTAACATTTCAGTACTGCATGAAGGCATCCTTATTCTAGGTATAGGCATATTATATGTCCTCAGCGCGGTCAAAGGACCCGCAGGCGAACACTTGGCCTGACTTTGTGGTATAGTTTCAGGTACCCGTTCCATTACTTGATTTCGTGCTGTTATGACGGGGTCCATTCATATGGCGGAGAGTGAGTGTTTGAACCCTGACTTCACCAGATTCACACTTTTGGGATTTCTTCCTAATTATAATCTGTTTTGTTCCGGCTCTGCCGCGACACTGGTTGTATCATTTCTATATTTATGTTCTTTGCGTGATAAAAGATTTTCCGCTTTGTAGACTTAGGACAAGTACAAGGGTTATCCCGGGGTCTCCAGTAGATCTTCCGGATTTGGGTGCGAAATCCCGCTTTAAACTACAAATCCTTGATTTCAAACCTTCAACCTGTACTCGGGGCGCAAGATCCTAACGAGGGGTTTTATCCCTCGAAACGTAACTTGGGAATCATAATCCCGGGCTGTTACACAAGGGAAAGAAGGTGGACATTTTGCCAATTTGGAAGGGAAGGGTGGACATTTTCCTAATAAAGACCCTAATTATGGCCTATAGCACAGTTCTCCCTTAAATTTATTGGATAATCATTAATTGACGTGTCAAAAAAACTTGGTCAGAATGCACCAGAGAATGACACGTAAGCGAATCGCACCAGAACCCGCCACATAGGATTTTCACGTCTCTCTTTTAGTATTATATATTGATGTTGGAGTTTATAACTTGATTCATTATTATTATTATTATTATTATTATTATTATTATATTCTCACATTATATTTTTTTAAAACAAACTCTAGTGATAACTTTGATATTTATTTTAAATGGTATTAATATTAAATTTAGATTGTTACTATATAAAAGTTATCATAAAATTGGATAAAATATTATTCAAATTTAATCTTATTATTTTCAATTTATTAATAGATATTCTTATCAGAAATTAGATTGGCGATTGATCATATGTGATTAATTAATTAAATTAATTAACTAATAAGGCTTACTTTATAATTTATAAAAATAAAATCATTCCAATATGAGTTATGAGTTCAAGTGATATTTTTTGAAATGAAAATTTTATAGACTAATTTTTTAACGTGAATTTTATAGCATTAAATTGGATGAAATTAATTATTCTATTATATTTATAAAAGTTAAATTCTATGATGTTTTGTTTATCTATCAATATTAATTTAACATAATTGATTTATATATTATATCAAATCATATCAATTTTTTTTATTAATTTTTAAAAATAATTATATTTTTATAACTAATAAGTATGAAATTATTTTTATTTCATACTTATTAGTATTCAAAATATAAACCAAATTTCACTGGAATTTTTTTTATATACATCTTAATATTTTGTCTATTGTCATTGAGCTTGCAAATAATATAAATTTTTATGGTTGTATTATTTTTATTTTATTATTGTTTTGTCTATTGTCATTGTATGGGTTTGTAGGTTTTTCTATATGAAATTATTTTTATTTCATACTTATTAGTATTCAAAATATAAACCAAATTTCACTGGAATTTTTTTATATACATCTTAATATTTTGTCTATTGTCATTGAGCTTGCAAATAATATAAATTTTTATGGTTGTATTATTTTTATTTTATTATTGTTTTGTCTATTGTCATTGCATGGGTTTGTAGGTTTTTCTATATTATGGGTTAAAATATGGGGTTGCGTCATTAATTTTATATAGGGAGAAGTGAACATTAAATTATAGAGATCAACTTCTCTTCCTACAAATTTTGAGATTTTTTCCCTCTCTCCGTCCATTTCTCTATTTTAGAGATGTGTTTATAAAAGCTGTTAGGGAGAAAAAATGACTTTTTTCTCTAAAATCTCTTGGGCTCATTTTTTATTGGTATCTTTTAGTGGCCATGAGTCAGTGACTAGTTTGTTTTTGGATGATCATTTTCTTTTCCTGCTATCGGAACTTTTATACCTCACGCTGGGTAAACCTTTTAACCACGAATACACTAATAGTTTGCTTCATAGGAATCCATTAAAAAAATAGTTTGCTTCACTGGATAATGTCCTTTGTAAAACACTTATCAATCTAGTGTTGTTTAGCATGGAGTAGAAAATCGTGTCACTGAGCTGTATAGCCTGTATCCTTTTTTTTTTTTTTTTGAACAAGAAAGAATTCGATTTCCCAGACAGCAACAGAAATCTGGGAAAAACGAGAGGTCGAGGAAAATCGGCAGACGGGCTAACCGTCATGATACAACCCGAGAGACAAAAACAAAAGGGAAAATTCAAATACAAACGACCTCAGCAAAGAAGACCACCGGAGATACAGTCGAAAGACACCAAGTGAAGCCTGCAAATGCCGAGAACATGGAAAAGTCGAGGGACAGACACGACGTCTCGACGCCGGAGAGACAGATGCAGAAACCCATCAGCGGAAAAGGCGTCACCTGGGGAAGTGTGGATCAACGATGTTCCCCCCGTATAGCCTGTATCCTTTATATTTACTCCCTCATTAATTAAAACAAGTCATTTTAGAAATTTGCACATTTAAAAAAAAAACTAAATACGGAGTAAAAATATACTTATACCCCTACACTACAACAGAAATGCATATTAGCGACCAAAATTTTAGCGACGAATTATTTTTTCTTGGTAAATGTGGCCTTTGGCGACGAATATGTTCGCTCCTCATAGAAGGGCATGTGAACTTTAGTAAGAAACATATATTCCTCGCTAGAAGTGGCATTTGGCGACAAAAATTTTGATTCATCGCTAATTGTTGTCATAATGTCGTCGTCTAAAGCATAAGGAAAATAGCGACGAACTTTGAGCTTTTATTGAGGAATATTTTCATCGCTAATAATATAATCTTCGAGGAATTTCATATTTTGTCGTTATATGTTTGGCGTGAATTATGTAAAATCCGCCAAATTTATTGGTGATAAATATTGTAATTTCTCGCTAAAAGTATGCATTTCTCGAGGAAAGAATGTGTCACTAAACATATCAATCAACGAGAAAATTCCATTTTCATCGCTATTGGGGTGAGTGAAAATAGATGAAAGTATTCAAATTCACTAACGAGAAAACAATAAATTCCTCGCAAAATTTATTAGTGATAGAGATTTTAATTCCTCCCTAAAAGTATTTGTCGAAGAAAAAGTTTGTTGCTAAATATGTGAATCAACGAGGAAATATCATTTCGTCGTTGTTGGCTTGGGTACGCTGAAAATAGAGAAATTGACTCAAATTCATTAACAAGAAAACTTTAAATTCCTCTTCATGTAATCATGTTTTACGATTAATATTTTGTCATTGAACCAATCATTTAACGAGGAAATATCACTTTGGTCACTAGTTTAATTTACTTGAAAATTTTTGGCAATTAACCGGGTTCGAATACATGAGTCTGCGAATACAATCTAGAATACTTAAAAACTCAGTAAAAGATTCTTCAAAATTAAAAGACCAATTTTCTATGACATCAGCAGCTTGGCTTCCTTGTCTTCGGATGTCTCGAACCCAGACTTCCCACCCAGAAACCCAAATGAGCTCTCTGCATTGATTTATAATGTGGAATCCCGTATGGACCTCTCCTCTTTCTGACCCGAGTAGGTTGACGAGAACAACAAATACAAATCAAATTAACGCTGCAAACATGACACACACAATAGCCAGATTAAATTAACAACGGAAAGAACAATTAATCAACACACAACTTCTCAAAAATCTCAAATTCAATTGTCATTAACATGGAAAGTTGAGCTAGGTTGATTTTATTCAATTGATTTCACTTATTCAGGTCGAATCCATAAAATACTTGTTACAAAAATCCAAAAAAAAATTTACAGGGGGGATCTAAAGTATTGTTAAACTATGACATTTCAATTGCGTAAGGCTAACTATTATAGTTTAATCCATAATTACTTATTTGTTTAAGTTGCGATATTTGTGTATTTATTTTTGGATGATCGATCTTGTGTTTTTATTAGGATGGACCGAAACTGGATGTATTTGCCTCATGTTTTACAACCTGAATTTTACAATGGCTTGAACATGTTCATGGAGGCTGCAAAGAAACATGTTAATGAAAAAAAGGAAACTCGCTGCCCTATTTTCCTAAACATATGGTTGTTTTTCTCCTATCTTCCTAGGTTTTCTCATTTGCAAAAATATTTAAATGAATAAACCTTTAAGCCTGTGTAACTCTATCATGTTGTTCGATTAGAAACCTTCTAGAAGCATTTTCCCTATCTACCCTCCATAGATGCACAAAAATAATCAAAGAGTTCAATAAGGTAATGAATCTAGCCAAAACAAAAGGTAATGAAAACCATAGAGCCAAAAATAAAATAACAGACCAAGAAATATAAGAAGATAGCATAGCAACAAGAACACTAAATTAGTTAGCAGGTGTTAAGAGATACTTGAATCCTATCAAACTGCGAGTCAGTATCACTTCACCCACTTGAAAAGTTACTAGTTTCCCTTTCATATCATTGAAAACCCCCCAAAGATAATGGAAGGAGAAGATAATGGAAAAGTCCAACATTCATCCAATTAATGAAGGGGAAGATAATGGAAGGAAATATACATCCCATTAAATATGAACTACATCAACCTAGGGCTGGGCTTCCGGTCTGGACCAGACCGGACCAGACCGAAGATTCCGGTCCGGTCCAAGACCGGTGGACCGTAATCTCCAAGAATTTGGACCGCGGATCGGACCGGGACCAGAACTTATGGTCCCGGTCTTTACGGTCCGCGAACCGTAAAGACCGGTTGGACCGAAACTTTACAACAACTCTTTTGCAGCAGTCCATGTTCACCCTTTTACAGCAGCCGTTGTTCGCATTTTGCGTTAAATCAAACACCTATAAATTGAAAATTCATTCATTCGTGATTTGATTTCATTCATTCGTGCTTCATACATGATCAAAGCGATATTAATTTGTCAAAATACACAAAAAAACCTAGATCTAAAAAAGTGAAAAGAGAGAGAGGGATGTAACTACTCATTGGCGTCGATTTGAACGGTGAGATGTTGGCTACTGTCACGGGTGAGCATGCAATGAAGGAGAGGCGGAGAGCACAGTAGGTGAGGTCGTGAGGGTACTATCGCCGGAAGTGAAGGAGTAAGAGAGATGCGAGCGAGAGGCGGCTTGGAGTAGAGGAGGGTGAGGGACCGAGGGTACTGAAATACGTATACACAGGGAAAAACTTCAAAAAAGGGGGCACACTCTTTTTTTTTTTTTTAAAGAGAAAGGGAATGCTCTCGGTTTTTTTTTAAATAATAGAGTTTACGGTCCAATTCCGGTCCGGATCGGAAATTCCGGTCTGGTCCCGGTCTTGGACCGTAAACCGGAAATAGAAAATTTTTGGATCGGGGACCGGACCGTAATATCCCGGTCCGATCCAAAGACCGTAATTTCCGGTACGATCCCGGTCTGATTACGGTTCGATCCAAATTTTGCCCAGCCCTACATCAACCATTGATCCCCGTGAAATTCATATCACTGAAACCCCCCCCCCCCAAAAGGAGGAACATGAAAATTATTTATCCAATAACCAAATCACGTAAAAAATCTATAAAAGTCTAGTTCACCATAAGAAAAGTGGCCATTTATTATGTTGCTAGGATCCATCATCTAACAAGTCATAAATTTTATAACATTGGCTGAACATGACCATCGCATCTCAAAACTTTTCATTAGCAAGCAGCAACATTCTTACACCCACTCCCTTTTATCAATCCATCAACCATTCATAAAATGTTTCAATGAAATATGTAAATAATAAAGAGCAGGAAAAGATTGGTGAAAAATGAAAGAACCTGAGCTGGTGGCAGTGAAGAGACCCAGTACGTCGGTCAGATTCATGTCTTGGAAGAAGACCCAATGTATTAAGCTGCCAATCCAAATAGTATAAGCATTAATAAACAAGAAAAGGGTGGCTTTCAGAGAATTTAAAAGAAACGAGTTTAAAAGAAAGGAAACAAGGCCACAAAACAAGATGAATACATGCAAAAGTCATTAAAAAATATGAAATAAAAGAAATGGTGCGTTTATGTAAAAGAAATATAAATAAAACTTTATTATGATAGCAAAGTTATACTTTTTACACCTATATTCCTAAACTCCGACAAACGGAAAAAATTATATTAAAGTAAAGATAATACATCAGACATTAGGACCAAGGCTTCAAAAGCTTGTCAAAATCAGTAACTACTTTAAATATACTCCCCCAATTGAATGAATCATAAAGCATATATGACTGAACCAAAATTAGAAAATAAGCAACATCACACACATGTAAATCAAATGATTGAACACACAAGTATCTCCAGGGGCGGCCCTAGGGTGGGGCGGGCGTAGGCGGCCGCCCCACCCTTCGACCCACGCGCTCCGGAGTTTGGAAAAAAAATAAAAAATTATTTATATATATAATATGTTGTAATAAGTAAAACTAGGATGAATATAGGATCAACAAATCTATTTTGCTTAGTTGGTTGGTGGGAAGGAAGGAAAGTAAATTAAGATTTAAAAGGTTGGGAGTTCAATTCCTACTAGCCTTTTTTTTTAAAAAAAAATTTCACCTCCCCCAAAAAGCTTTTTTTATTCTTTATTCAACTTGCACCCCACCCTCTATGTTTTTACCCTCTTATTTAATTATATTCTCACTTCTCAATCTCCCTATTATATACAAATTATCTAGCTATATCTAATTAATCCCCATAAAATTGGTGAAATTAGCCTCCTTTTATAAAAAAATTTCACCTTCCTCAAAAAAGTTTTTTTATTCTTTGTTCAACTTGCACCCACTCTCTATGTTTCTACCCCCTTATTTAATTATATTCCCACTTCCCGACCTCCCTATTATATACAAATTATCTAGCTATAAACTAATTAAACCCCATAAAACTGGTGAAATTAGGATTTGATTATGAGAATAAATTTTGTGAAATTTTCATCAGAGTTTGTGATTTTGAGAATGAATTTTGTGTTTTAATTATTGTGTATATGTGATTTTGAGAATGAAATTTATGAATTGAATTTGGGGTTTGTGAATTGAATTTGTGAAGTTTTATGCAATATTTGTATTTTCGTACCCTAAATATCCAAATCACAATTTCTATCATGTCTTTGGGAACCAAAAGATATTATAAAGTTGATGAGTTTACAATCCTAGCTAATATGCAAAAGTCTTGAATTTAGCATGATTGAATTTCGATAAGTTTACACTCCTAAATATGACAAATGCCTGAATTTCCAATGAATGACGAGAAACCACTACCATAGCAACCAAGAAAATGTAAGTCTACTTTTCTACAATCCACTGCAAAGTTGAAAGTCGTAGCTTAGGTGAAGGAGTTTATTCAAGGTCACCATCTTAGTACACACTAGAAATTTCGCCCCACCTTTCAGAGGATTCTGCGGCCGCCACTGAGTATCTCATAACGTCTTACCAACGAAAGCTGGTACTAAAAATTATAAACAAGACATGATTAAAAAAAACAACTGAAGATAGCTAACTCTTTGTGTGTGTGTTGAATTGTGTCCATTGCTATGAGAATAAGCTCTAAGGTGTTCAATTCAGTCCACTACTAGCTAAAAAAATACAGCATAATGCTAAGATATTAAAAGTTTAAGAGATGTTTTCCAAATATGCATAGCCTTTATGGTTTCATTGTTAAGAGTATCTCATAACGTCTTACCAACGAAAGCTGGTACTAAAAATTATAAACAAGACATGATTAAAAAAAAAACAACTGAAGATAGCTAACTCTTTGTGTGTGTGTTGAATTGTGTCCATTGCTATGAGAATAAGCTCTAAGGTGTTCAATTCAGTCCACTACTAGCTAAAAAAATACAGCATAATGCTAAGATATTAAAAGTTTAAGAGATGTTTTCCAAATATGCATAGCCTTTATGGTTTCATTGTTAAGACTGACTGGAAACCAAAATGCTAAGAGGTATAGACATTGTCCCACAAATACAAAAAACTCAAAACATGGATTTTGGTACAAAGATGACCTGTACATCTCACAAAGTTAGCTTTTGTTCAGTCTCTCGCCAAGATGCATTTTTTTCCTAGTTCCATTTTCATTCATGCTTGAACTTTCCTACAAATATTTAGATATAATGCAAAAAATCAAATGCTAAATTGAAGGAAAAAAAAAACAATTATCACCATAAAAAGATAAAGGATAGAGAAATTAAAATGCATATATAATGATACAACTTGCAGAATTTAGGAGCAGCAGCATGTGTAACCACTCTACTATTCTTGCTAGCTCATGTATCTACTCTATTATACATGAAGATACTTAGGAGTTCTCATTTAAAAAAACTATGTAAAGTAGCTAAATCCTGATAAATCAACCAATTTTGTGCAACTCTCTGTAGACTACTGGACATTTCTTCGAACACATAGGGTGCATGCCAAATTTACATAATTACATGTATTCAACTTAAATTTGAAGAGCTTTTAGTCCAATAATCATCAAATATCATCAAAAATGGGTGATTAGACCTCTCAATTCCATCAAAAACGGGGAATTACTACAATTACACAAACCCACTAGGAGAAGGGGAAAAACTATAGAATGATAAGCTTACTTGTATCTAGGCCATGGGAGAGTTGAACATGCCGAGTGGTTGTTGAGTGTAAAGACTTGGGATTTTAAAATCTTATTGTATAAATTAAGAATTAATTTCGAGTTAATATTGATTTAATTCGGATTTGAACATTTGGATAATTTTAATTGAGTCGGGATAAGATCAAGTGAGCGGATTTCGGAATTTGTTTCTGGGTATTTTTAATTCTTGGGACCACATTTCTCTTTGTTTTCCCCTCCACTATTTTGTCATCTTCTTCCCCCATTTCATCCAAATTTCACCCCTTCCTCCAGTTGATTCCCATCCAAATGTAGCTAAGCATCTCCTCCTCCTTTCCACCTTGCTCCCCCTTATTTTAGCAAAATGCCAATTTAGCCTTGCTGAACCCCTCTTCACCCTCTGTTCAATCCAAACAAATCCATTACCCCAACTCCCCTCATTGAAGATTCACACCATCTCCCTCCTTTCTCTCGGATGCCCAACTACACAGCACCACCACCCCCCCTTGGACACTCTCTTGCCGCCACCTCCTCTAACCATTCTCCTGCCACCCAATCCTCGTCGTCGGCCGCCACCACCGAAGCCCAACCGCTCCCCATTATTTCCCTGGTTTTGCCGAGAGCACTCACCGCAGACCCAACCCTTGTTCTTCATCCCTCAACCTCGATTCAGCAGCAGAGCTTCTTTTCCACACTTCCTCGGAGCTTCGGACAGCAGCGGCAGCCGGAAGACCTTCCCCGTAGACAGAGCGCCGCCTCGGAACTCTTCTTCCCCTGTTTTCAATCCACAACTTCCGGCCGAGAATGCCTTGTCTCCGACTCCGACGAACTCGAAGGACTCCAAAGAAGCCGATGACCACGAACGAACCCATCCCGGTGAGAATCTCTCTCTCTCTCTCCTTTGCTTGTCCGGTTTTGTGTCCTTGGTGTCGGTTTTAGTGGTCGGAGCAAGCCATTATCGCCGGCGAACTCCTCTCCCCTCATTCCAGTTTGTCGAATGAGCTGATGGGGGAGAAGTTGAACAGTAACCTAATGGGTTCTCTGTTTCTTCTTTTGGTCCGGTTCATCCTTTTAATTAAAACAAAACCGGTCCAGTTGGGGTGGGTTTGTTTGGATCCGAATTTGGTTAGGTCTGGGCCGGGTTCTGGGCCGGATCCGGATTCGGGTATGGATTGGGCCTGCTGAGTTCTTTTGGGGTTGTTATCATTGTTAGTTGTTATGTATATTATGTGTTAGGTTATTATATTATATGGTTGTTGTTAGTTATTATTATATTATTATTTTGTGTTAATATATTTCTGAAAATTATGTATATTATAAAATTATGAATCTTAAATTGTTGGGATTTAAAGAATATATATATATAATTTAGACTTGAAATTGGAAAGAAAAAAAAGGGTTTTGTGTTTTTATTATATTTATATGTTATGCTATCATATAGTTGATATATTTGTTATTTTGTTAGATTAATATTATTATCATTATTATTATTCTGAGGTATTGTGATAAATATATATATATTTTCTGAAAATATTCTATATATTATAAGGGTTTAAAAGTAATATTATTTGAGATGGGTTATTATATATATAATGTTTTATAAGGTGATTTATTTATTGACTTATAAATTTGGGATATTATAATGGGTTGATTGTTGGTGATTTTTTTATACTTAAATGTTATTTGGTGTGTGTTATTAGATGTTGTTTAAGAATGTGATTTTAGGAATTTTAAAGTGAATTGTCGGTTTTGATTTAAAAAGGGGGTTTCAAGTTTTCCGAAAGTGTGCTTAAGGGGTTTGAGGTTTTGAAATAAAAATGCCGGAATGATTTCTATAATATGATTTTTAGACATTGGTTTTAAAGTTTAAATGCTTGATGTCGGGATTTGGTTAAGTATGATTTAAGGGAATTGTTTGATTATTGCGTTGACTTATTTTGAGACTTAAGGGTTTGGGGAATCTTGGGAAACTGACTTACTTGTTTACCTTGTGTGTATATAAATCATGATATGTTGATATTGCTATGACATGTTATGATATATATAATTTATGGTGTTATCTTAATCTGATAAGCATGATATCTTCTTAACATATGATGCTCTTGTGATGCGTATTGTATTTTAGTAGCTTGTACCTCGTTCGACTACGCACTCCCTAGTATAGTTAAACTCATGCCTAGGTTCATACATTACAATTTTGCTTAGAATATATTGTCGATCCATGCTTATCTTGTTGAACTCATATATTTGCGAGCTCATATGTCAATTAGTAATTGGGTGCCACATTACATGTTTATATAATACGACATGATAGATGCAAGTATACATGAAATATGGTTTTTAGTGTCAAACTTGTTCCTCAGTGATCATCTTTGGTTGTACTTATGCCACGTCATGACATGCTAGTATCATGTAGAACATGCTTTCCGATTATAGCTCATCGTAGGGTTACATATCAAACTTATCTTCTCATGTAGACCTTGTCGTTGTATAATGTGATAGTTGTTGTGCCCCCCTTATGTGTTCCTTTTATAGTGCTATGACGTGTTTGAGCATCTTAGTATCGGATTCTATATTGATATGACTTATCTATGTGTGTATCCGGCATGGGTAATTAATTATTATATAAATATCCTACATTAAATCTTGTGGTATTTAAAAAGGTGATTTTAAGCGTTTCTCTAATTATTAGTTATATTATTATTATGAATCATTATTTTAAATGTTGCTTGAGGTTGGGGAAGGATATTGGAAAGGATGAGAGTGGATGGGAAAGAAAGATCGAGTTTAGATCAAAAGCGAGTTCACGGTCGCTTGTTTCGCCGCGGCGAAACCATGGTCGCCGCGACGAACAAGGACTAGGAACAAAGGAAGAGAATGATGCTTGTCGTGCGTAGCGAGAGGCATCACTCGCGAGAGACGAAGAACTGGATTTCGCCGTGGCGAGCGGCCAATTCGCCGCGACGAAAACCAGGTCTGGGCTCTTGGTCGGAGCCGGTTCTCTCCTTTCTTTGGTTGTTGACTCGGGTTTGGTTTAAACCCGGTTTGGGTTATTCTATATATGTGATTTAAATTCTTATGTGATGCTATATGACTTGATGAAAAAGGGATTTAAAAATGATTTATGATTCCATGATTTATACGGATTTGGACTTGGATTAGTTATGACGATAGGTGTATGTGATGTTCTGGGATTTTGTTGAACATGAGGAGTCAACCATACATGTGATACTTGTTATATTACAATGTTTGTTTGGCTTGTACCACACAGATCTGTTGTTGAATTCATGCATACGTGATTCTTAATATGTCGAGCTTGTTTATTACTTGAGGAATGATAGGTGGCTAGGTTGTCTCATGTGTACGTCCGTGTAGAACTTGCTCATGTTCTTTGCTACCCATGTGTGTTGTCGTTATTCATCGAGATAGGTGCATGTTAGTGTGTATTGATGTGACTAGTATGCTTCATGATTGATTTATATGTATCCTACTTGCCGCATTATAACCTCATAGAATTCTATAAGGGCACCATTTTCATCCTCGGGTTGGGATCTTGTCTTTCAGTCTCACCGTCGTCAGCCAGGTTTATGTTGGTTCCTTATAGAATTTGGGTTGTCCGCGTTTGTCTCTTCCCCACCTCCGTTAACTTAGAAACCATTGTGCTACTTTCGACGAGCGGCGACATAGAGAAGAGGACAGTTAGTTGGATAGTACTCGAGCGGCGCAGCGGAAGCGTGGTGGGCCCATAACCCACTGGTCCCAGGACTTGAGGCAGAGAAATATACGAGTGGCGCACTTCATCGCTATTGAAGAGACTTGGCATGTTTCGAGGCCAGTTGAGGAGTTCATCCGACGAATTTCGAGGCTCTATGGAGTTCCTGAGAGGATAGTCCCCACCAGAGATGGACAGTTCACTTCTAGATTCCGGCAGCATGTTCACGAGTTCCGAGGCATTGACAAGGATCAAGATTCCCTTTGATGTGGGAGCACATGTATGGCCGAGAGTATCACCTCCTGAGGGGTCTGACGTTTTGACATCATAGGTGAACTGAGCCTTGGGTTTGTTGATCCTTTTGAGATTCTCGAGAGGTAGCTTATCACTTAGCTTTATCCCCATCCTTAGCTGGAGTGCACAATGTCTTTCTTGTCTCAGCTTTGTCGATATGTTCTCGATCCTAGCCATATTCTTGACTATTCTGACCTCCATGTTGGGGCCAATCATTCTTTGGTAGAGCGTCCTTAGGAGAGTATTCGGGCTAGTTGTGGAGATACTTCAGATGGGGTACTCGCGTCTTACGTGGAGCCTAGTGTAGACATTACCTTGACCTCTTGACCTAGTGGCGAGTGTACCCTAGTGTCCTAATGGAGACGTGTGCTTTGATGTTTATCTCTACGCCGTTGTGCTCATATGCTTGATAGTTATGTGCAGAATATGTGGTGATATGATGTGATTGGTGATGAGCTTCTTAATGAGTGATGACTTGCTTGCATGATATTGGTATGATACCACCCTTGATATGATTGTTAGCATGATGAAACTTGATAGCTTGACTTGATTATTGTGATATATGAGGTTCTGTGGCATTTTGAGACACTTGATATTGAGCTTGATGATATCTTGAGATTGATAGTTGAAATCGATTCTGGAAATTGAACCTAAGAAGAGAATGCGGGATTAGCCCTTAGAGGTGGATGGTTCCACCTCTTGAGTTCTGAAAACTTGGGTGACTGATATAGGATAGAATCGACTTGGGCTTCTGCATGATTTTGTTGGATTCCATGTTTTGAGAAAAACTCGATCGATTTTGAAAACGATTTTAGTCTCGAGGATGAGACTTGTTTTTAGAGGTGGATGATGTAAAGACTCGGGATTTTAAAATCTTATTGTATAAATTAAGAATTAATTTTGAGTTAATATTGATTTAGTTCGGATTTGAACATTTGGATAATTTTAATTGAGTAGGGATAAGATCGAGTGAGCGGGTTTCGGAATTTGTTTCCGGGTATTTTTAATTCTTGGGACCACATTTCTCTCTGTTTCCCCCTCCACTATTTTGTCATCTTCTTCCCCCATTTCATCGGAATTTCACCCCTTCCTCCAGTTGATTCCCATCCAAATGTAGCTAAGCATCTCCTCCTCCTTTCCACCTTGCTCCCCCTTATTTTAGCAAAATGCCAATTTAGCCTTGCTGAACCCCTCTTCACCCTCTGTTCAATCCAAACAAATCCATTACCCCACCCCCCCTTGGACACTCTCTTGCCCAACTACACAGCACCCCCACCCCCCCTTGGACACTCTCTTGCCGCCACCTCCTCTCACCATTCTCCTGCCACCCAATCCTCGTCGTCGGCCGCCACCACCGAAGCCCAACCGCTCCCCATTATTTCCCTGGTTTTGCCGAGAGCACTCACCGCAGACCCAACCCTTGTTCTTCATCCCTCAACCTTGATTCAGCAGCAGAGCTTCTTTTCCACATTTCCTCGGAGCTTCGGACAGCAGCGGCAGCTGGAAGACCTTCCCCGGAGACAGAGCGCCACCTCGGAACTCTTCTTCCCCTGTTTTTGATCCACAACTTCCGGCCGAGAATGCCTTGTCTCCGACTCCGACGAACTCGAAGGACTCTAAAGAAGCCGATGACCACGAACGAACCCATCTCGGTGAGAATCTCTCTCTCTCTCTCTCCTTTGCTTGTCCGGTTTCGTGTCCTTAGTGTTAGTTTTAGTGGTCGGGGCAAGCCATTATCGCCGGCGAACTCCTCTCCCCTCCTTCCAGTTTGTCGAATGAGCTGATGGGGGAGAAGGTGAACAGTAACCCAATGGGATCCCTGTTTCTTCTTTTGGTCCGGTTCATCCTTTTAATTAAAACAAAACCGGTTCAGGTGGGGTTGGTTTGTTTGGATCCGAATTTGGTTAGGTCTGGGCCGGGTTCTGGGCCGGATCCGGATTCGGGTATGGATTGGGCCTGCTGAGTTCTTTTGGGGTTGTTATCATTGTTAGTTGTTATGTATATTATGTGTTAGGTTATTATATTATATGGTTGTTGTTAGTTATTATTATATTATTATTTTGTGTTAATATATTTCTGAAAATTATGTATATTATAAAATTATGAATCTTAAATTGTTGGGATTTAAAGAAGATATATATAATTTAGACTTGAAATTGGAAAGAAAAAAAAAGGGTTTTGTGTTTTTATTATATTTATATGTTATGCTATCATATAGTTGATATATTTGTTATTTTGTTAGATTAATATTATTATCATTATTATTATTCTGAGGTCTTGTGATAAATATATATATATATTCTGAAAATATTCTATATAAATTATAAGGGTTTAAAAGTAATATTATTTGAGATGGGTTATTATATATAATGTTTTATAAGGTGATTTATTTATTGACTTATAAATTTGGGATATTATAATGGGTTGATTGTTGGTGATTTTTTTATACTTAAATGTTATTTGGTGTGTGTTATTAGATGTTGTTTAAGAATGTGATTTTAGGAATTTTAAAGTGAATTGTCGGTTTTGATTTAAAAAGGGGGTTTCAAGTTTTTCGAAAGTGTGCTTAAGGGGTTTGAGGTTTTGAAATAAAAATGCCGGAATGATTTCTATAATATGATTTTTAGACATTGGTTTTAAAGTTTAAATGTTTGATGTCGGGATTTGGTTAAGTATGATTTAAGGGAATTGTTTGATTATTGCGTTGACTTATTTTGAGACTTAAGGGTTTGGGGAATCTTGGGAAACTGACTTACTTGTCTACCTTGTGTGTATATAAATCATGATATGTTGATATTGCTATGACATGTTATGATATATATAATTTATGGTGATATCTTAATCTGATAAGCATGATATCTTCTTAAATATGATTATGGATATGTTATATGATGATTCATTAGAGTATGAATATTATGACTTATATATGAGATAATGATGCATGTTCCTAAATGGTCGATATATGGTATAATAATGAGTGGGAATGATATCTGATGAGTTATGCTGATGTTATGCGACGAGATATTGATATGAGATGAGATGTGAGATGGTACACGATGAATGATGATGATGAGTAGAGTTGATTCTTGATGAGTTATATGAGACCATGCTATGGGATATGGGATGAATGGATGATAATATGATGAGGTTCTGAGTGAGGAAATCTGTAGTTCTGGGTACTTGTATGATTGATTTATGCTTAGTGTAAATTAGAAGTAGACTCATATACATTACTTATATATGATAGGTTATCATCTGTGATGTATGACTTGCTGTATACATGGATTATGCCTTTTGTTGTTCTGCCTATCCAAGTAATGTAACGGCCCAAATATAAATATTTGTGTTACGTTTCGAAGGATTGGATACCTTCGTTCGGATATTGCAATTCGAGTACGGGTTGGGTTTCAAAACATAGAGAAAGAAAATTGATAGTACAACTTGCCTCGGCGGAGCCGGGGCAAAACCAATATGAACGAGTATAAAACCTCTAAAGTGTCGATTCTGGTGGTAGTCATTCTCTCGGTTAGTTGAACACCCCAGAAGAAACCATCGTCATGGAAGCACGGAACAAGCAAGGATCAAATACCTGAAACTATACCACGAGTCAAGGTCGAGCCACTCATGCGGGCCCTGAAGACCTCGCTAAGGACATATAATATGCCTATACCTAGATAAAGGATGCTTTAGTGCAGTGCGAAAAATATTAAACACACAAGCATGCTAACAGTTTATATATATGCAGAAAGCGATTAAATGGGATCCCGCACAGAATGCCAAGTGGCATGACCCTCTCCTACTCCCGCACCCATGCTCGTTAGTGCAGGAACCGACCGCGTTTTATACTCCCGCACCCATGCTCGTTAGTGTGGGAACCGGTCGCGTTCAATATCATAACATCATCAATCGTATCAATAGTCATGCTCGTCAATTTGACAGTCTGACTCGATGAGGACAAAGCCCGATGCGACTGGACCGTCCTATGACCCTAGCAAATGACTCTAGGACTCACAATTTAACGGCCGTTCTACCATACGCAAAGAGAATACGGATGCTCGATTAATTTGTGCAACCTAAGCATGATACTACATGAATATGCAGGATGCAACACCTACACACTATATGACACATCAGGCATGAGGTTCTAACTTGAGTAAGCCCCGGAGGACTTACCTGAAGAAGCGCAGGATCCAAGCAATAGAGTAGCAAGATTAAGCAAGTCCAACAGATCAGATATCACCTAGTAAGTAAATAAATAACATAATAAGTCTATGTCTACATTTACACAAAGCATGAGTAATACCACACATAAGTTCACATAATAATAGAACATCACATCTTAAACATGTCATCACCATCATCATCATCATCGCACTCATCTCATAATTCATCTTATAATCTCATCATCATTTCCATATTTCTCATATAGCATTTCACCACAATACCTCGTTCATCATCATATAGTATTCGTATATCATCTGTCATGCTTCAACTCATCAATTTAAGATCTCAACATAATCATGCTTTTAAATAACTTAACATTAGAATATCAATCATGTTTGCCACATAATCATATTATAACATTCTTCACATAATTCCACACAAAAGGTTCATCAAGTCATTCAACAAGTTAAATCAAGTAAGTCAATTCTCAAGGTTTCCCAAAACTCTTAAATCTCAAGTTAAGTCAACTCATTTTCAAAACAGATTCCTCAAATCAAGACAATTCGATATCCAAAAAACCTCAAAAAGTCATACATAGCCAAATCCAATTATAAAACCCAAACCTTTAAACCAAACTTGAAATCTTAATTTATCATAAAAATCCGAAACAAGTAAACTTCTTTTCAAATCTTAGATTAATCTCATAATATAATATTATTATAACAATCCGGCATAATTTGTTTTTCAAAATTATTATCTGAAGGTTTCAACAAATTCTCATACTTCAAGAAACATTTCAAAAGGCATATATATTATACTTTTAAAACTACCAAATAATCACATAAGCATTTAAATACTTTATCGCATAGGAAAATAGCCAATCAATTATTTTAAAATCACGATGAGCCAAATCTCAACATTCAACATTTAAATCCTTAAACCAATTTCCCAAAAATCATATTAATATTAAATTAACCCCGACATATTTCAATACTCCTTATCTAAATAAGTCCCGACACTTATGTAGTATTTCAAATAATATATTAGTCTTTTAAATATCATAAAATAGTCACACAATCACTTAAATATTCTTAACACATAGGAAAATAGCCATTGGATAGATATTTGAACAATAATTAATTACATATCTAATTAAATCAGAATTAATTAAATAATAATTAAATAATTAGATTAATCCTTAAATAATAATTATTAGTTAATAAACCATTAAAACACTTAAATAACAATCCCAACCTAAAACAATACATAGATAATTAACAAATACCTAATAAATTTTAAATATAAAAAAAAATTTCAAACAGTTAAATAATTAAATAAACAAGTAAATAATAACCACGATAAATATAATAAGTTAATAATAATAATCTAATACTAAACCAATAACCATATAACATACATAACATAATCAAACAACCCTTTTTTAAAAAAAAAACCCAAAGAAGAGCCCAATACCCATGACCTGGAACGAAGCCCGGACCCGAGTCCACAATCCAGCCCAACCCACAACTGTGTTTAAATGAACCGGAAAAAAAAATGCCAGACCGGCCGGTTCAAGGAAATAGAAAAGAAAAGAGAAGACCGCCCCTGAACCCGTCACCCTCAACCTCTGCACACAACATGCGAACGGAAAAAGAAAGGAGAGAATCAGAGCCGCCGGAGCTCTGTTCTCGACTCGAGCCACCCCCAATCTGATCGACACCCATCTCCGACCACAACCCACTCAAAAGTACCCAAACGAGAGCGAGGAGGAAGGAGGAAGAGAAGGCTCACCGAGGGGAGTTCATTCAAGCTCGAGCGGCGTCTCCGAGTTCGATTGGGTTCACTGAGGACAAAGGAGAGCTCCGAGCGCCTTGGGAATGAAACAAGGGAGACGAAGGTGAACGCGGCTTCGAGGGCTCGGTTCCGAGGCTTCGGGGCTATGTGTGCTTCTTTTAACGACGCCGGATAGAGGAGGACGGAAGGAGCTGTTGCTCCAATTTCGGAGGCAGAAGATGGGGGAGTGCGTTCGAACAGGGGAGCTCGGGTGATGCTCGGTGACGCAGGGAGTTGGATTTGAGCTGAACAAGAAACAAGGGAATAAACAAATGGGAAGGAAAAGAAAAGAAAGAAATGTAGAGAAAATGAGGGATGGCTTGTGTGAAGATGAGTGTGGGATGGTTGAGTTTTCAAATCAAGTGGGAGGGCTGTCCTGGAAGGCTGCAACCGAATGAAGGAGAAAGGAGGGTGGCGTGGTGCAGCTATGAATAGGGGTAAGGGTGTTGTAGGGGGTAGGCTGGAGGGTGGCTAATGTGAAAGGTATGAAGTGTAAGGGAAAAGTCAAATCTAATACCCGGAAATAAATCTCAAAACCCGCTTTTTAATTTTAACCCGATCGACGTAATTAAAATAAAAATAAAATAAAAATAAATAAATAAATAACTATTCAAGTCCTACTCAAAGAACAACACCCGAAAGTATTTCCAAGCCTCAGAATAGTCGGAATAAATTTATTTTAAATTTTTAAATGACAAGTTTATGCCGGAATTGGTTCGAAAGAATTCAAATAAATCGTTTGCTCGAGGACGGAAATTTTTTTTTTCTAAATTTTCGGAGTCTTAGAAATTAAATAAACTTTAAATTGGAATAAAATCAATAATTATAAATATTATCTTAAAAAAAATCTCGGTCCTTACATTATCCACCTCTAAAAACAAGTCTCGTCCCCGAGACTAAAACCATTTTAAAACCAAGTGAAACTTTCTTTCTTTTAAACCAACCCATAATATTTCAAAAATCTCAAGTTAGTCAAGCAAGTCTCAGAACTCAAGAGGTGGAGTCATCCACCTCTAGGGGCTAATCCCATATTCACTTCCTAGGTTCATGTTTCAAGACCAATTTCACCCTTTCAAGCTTAAGATCACTACATATTCAAACATCTCAAGACATCACACCACCGAATAGCACATCATAGCAAAATTCACCAACATCAAGGTCTATTATCATATCAAGGCTCAAGGGATCATCATGTCAATCACTAACACACTAGAATATCATATATCAGCATATCAGAATATAAATGTAATCAATTATCATCCCGTCGAAACATCACATAATAAAATTCATCATATCAAATATTGTCTTATCTAATGTCAGTAGTAGAATTTGTCATAACGGAATTTTCGTTTCATCCTATTAGTAACATATTAACTCTTATTACTAACATCTCATAGCGAACTCTATCATATCAACACATATTAATAGGTCATAACATTGGAAGAATCTGCATATAGTTATCGATCAGAATAGAACCCACTCATTAGTCACACCTCACCGTCGAGCTCCCGAAATCAAAGTTAAGCCTCAGCTAGGTCCACCTTCTCAATTTAAGTTAAAATCCTCGAGTACACCCGCATCTGTAAAGGCTCGGAATTTCAAATCCTAATTTTTCGGAAAAAGAGAATTAAAAATGAAATTAAATCGGTTTTAAAACTCGTTTAGTGGATTCCGGCCGGAATATAAAATTTAACAAACGATTTCCGTCCTTTTACCTCGAAAATTCAAAATAATTATCGGATGGCGATATCCTTGTCGATTTTAAAAATTTAATTGATCGAGTAAGCGAGATTCGGGAAAACTAACATTCGAGAATTAATTTTGAGGTTCAAGATTCGCGTATTCGGGATTTAATTCCGGGTATTGTTTACCCAAACCCACACACCACTGTCAACCACTCTCACCTGCTCCCCGTCACCTCCACCCTTCACCTTAACCATCACCCTACCCCATCACCTCCATCCTTCATTCATCACCTTAACCATCCCACACCATCACCATCATTCACCATCACCACTTCACTCTCTTCCCATCTTCATCCATCATCACCATCGTCTCCCTCACCATCACTCTCTCACCATCTTCCGCTGCGTCCACCACCTTGCCGCCACCACTCCACCAGCCCAGTGCCACCACCTCGTTCCTCCTCCTTTCTCGAAGGGCGGCAGCAGCATCACCACTCCACCAGCCCAGCGCCACCACCAGGAGCCACCAGCGCAGCCTCCGGCACCGCCGACGAGCCACCGAACCATCTCCTCCTCTGTTTTGGCAAGCTAACTTCCGGTAAGCCGTTCTCGTCCGTTTTCGATCGGAATTGTTCCCGAGCTTCACCATCGCGCTCACCAATATGCGGTGCAGGACCGACAAGCCATCGCGAGTCACCAAAGATGCCCAGAACTCCGATCGAGAGCTCCGAAGTAGCGAAAAATCCACCTGGTGAGCTTCCACTTTCTTCCTCGTTTCGATTCGTTTTCGAGCCTATTTGATGTTTAGATTAGTCGGGAGTGAGTGAGGGCTGAGTGCGGGATGAGAGGGGGTAGAAATGGGGAAAAACCTGAGCTCTAACGACGAGGGCGAACCAGTCCGTCGAAACGGAGGTTGAAGACGAAGGCCGCGGGCGCGGCCAAGCCGCAGCCGCAGCAGTCTGGCAGCGGCCGCTGCACTGTTCACTTGGGCCGGTTTTGGCGCGACTTCTTGGGCCGGTTTTGTAATTTAAAATTATTTATTTAATTAATTAATATTATTTGAAGACTAAAATATATAATATTATTTAGGGTATTTTAAATAAAATATAATATTATTGGAGGTTTAAAATATAACATTATTTGGACTTGGAGGTTTAAAAAGAATTTGGAAAAGAATTTCAAGGGCGAAAAGTGATTTAATAAAAAAATTTGATAAAGGGAATTTAGCGAGTATTTTCAAGGGTCGGAATTCTTAACTGTTTAATTCGGAATTGAAACGGTTTTGGAACTAACTTGGGAATAAGACTTATTCGATGACCGACTAGCATGATAAAAAAATCGTTTGACTAACGGTATGGTATGTATGACTAATAGCATGATATTGTGGTGATTTATAGAAGAGATTAAATGATCGATACTTGTGATGATAATGATATATGTCCTTATGGAGAGTATGAGTATGGAATAGTAATATGAGAATTTGGCTACGAATGATATAGAGGTTATCTTAAGCTGATAAGATGACAGATTATATATGTTGAACAGTATGAGATGGGAGATGATTGATCAGGATGAACTGGAAGTATGATGGATGCGAACTTGTTTATTTATCTATTTGTATGAGTGTGTGATATATGTGTTCAGAGAGATTATAGAAGTTTACTCAGTATATTCTCGTTATGTAATTAGGTGATATTCTGTGATCGTGACTACTGTGTGCTGGATTCGTCTTTTGCTGATCTTCTAGCCAGGTAAGTACTTCCGGGGCTTACTCAGTAACTAGGACCTCCTGCCTGATGTGTCATATAGTATGTAGGTGTTGCATATGCATAAGAGTATGCCATGTAGTATCCTGCTTAGGACTTGCACTTACGAATGAGCATTCTTATTCTGTATGCGTTTGAATACAGAACGGCCGTTATTTGTGAGTCCTAGAGTCGTTGTTAGGGTCATAGGACAGCCCAGCTTCATCGGGCGTTGTCCTCCTTGAGTCATTTATATATGTATCACGAGATACGAGATGAGCATGAGATACGATATGATGATGAGATGTGATATGCTATAGCATCGAACTGGCCAGTCTCCACCCTATCTGGAAAGGGGGTGGTGGTAGAAGAGGGATATACCACTTGGTATTCTTTGTTAAGGCCTTACTTCATATTTTGTATATATGCATTAGGAGCATGATAGTGTGGTTAACATTTCAGTACTGCATGAAGGCATCCTTATTCTAGGTATAGGCGTATTATATGTCCTCAGCGCGGTCAAAGGACCCGCAGGCGAACACTTAGCCTGACTTTGTGGTATAGTTTTAGGTACCCGTTCCATTACTTGATTTCGTGCTGTTATGACGGGGTCCATTCATATGGCGGAGAGTGAGTGTTTGAACCCTGACTTCACCAATTTCACACTTTTGGGATTTCTTCCTAATTATACTCTGTTTTGATCCGGCTCTGCCGCGACACTGGTTGTATCGTTTCAGAATTTATGTCCTTTGCATGATAAGAGATTTTCCGCTTTGTAGACTTAGGACATGTACAGGGGTTACCCCGGGGACTCCAGCAGACCTTCCGAATTTGGGTGCGAAATCCCGCTTTAAACTACAAATCCTTGATTTCAAACCTTCGACTTGTACTCGGGGCGCAAGATCCTAACGAGGGGTTTTATCCCTCGAAATGTAACTCAGGAATCATAATTCCGGGCCGTTACAAAGGTGGTATCAGAGCCAGGTTTTGCAATCCGAGTACAATAGGTTGAAGATGGTTTTGAAAATCGCCCAATGATTTCAATTGGTTTTGGAAAATGTTTAAAGGGCAAAATGAATTTAATTGGACTTAAAACTTAAATGAATAAAGGGGAAACGTTCTCGTGGGTAGAGACCAAAGCGATAGACCTCCCTTATGGATGTAGAACTTGGGGAACGGTAGGCAAAATACTAGCTTTTATTTACAGATGGGCCTAGAAGACTCCAAGGAACACCATGGAGGTTGGAGTGTCGAGTTAGGAGGCCGTGAGGTTTTGCCCCTCCGGTCAGCCGTCCCTTGAAGGACGGCGTAGATCGTCTCTATGCTTACATATATATATATATAGAGGATCATATTAATCATTGAGTGCTTCTGTGCTGAGTGATTAAATTAATCGTTCATGTAGCCATCATGGTCGATACTAGACACGGTTCGGTTGGGCGTGGGGGTAGGGCACGTCGTGGCAGGGGAGGTCCTTTTCGGATTGCCGTTGAGAGCGTCGAGGAGCGTGCCGCTGACGATCACGCTGAGGAGCGAGCTTCGCCTCCGCCGACTGACGACCAAGTTCCGATTTCCACAGAGACGAGGCTTGGGCAGTTAGAGACAGCGCTTCATGACATTCTGAGCGAGTTGCGAGGAGGAGCCCCACCTACAACACTGACGCCCGAGGTTCCTGTTCAGCCAGCTGAGCCCGTAGCCGATGCGCGCCCTGAGAAGCGCGTCGATTGGGTCAAGACTCTAGCTCAGTGCCATCCTCCGGCATTTACTAGAGACGTTGGGGAGGATATTGAGAGATGGTTCCGTGAGATGGAGGGTTTGTTCGACCACGTTGTTGTACCCACTTCCGAGAGACAGAGACTTGCCGCCGACCGTCTGTAGTGAGATGCTTTTGATCGCTGGTCTGTACAGAAGATAGACCAGGCTGAGTGGACCTACGAGGAGTTTAAGGACATGATGCTGAGGGAGTACCACCCTCCTGGGATTCAGATAGCCCGAGAGGTATCCTTTCTGCGGGGCTACTACGACCGATCAGCTTTTGTCTCCGCCATCGTCTGCCAGTTCAAGAAGGAGTTGGTCTACTGTGCTCACTTGTGCCCTTCCGATGAGAGCCGTATTCGCATGTTATCTATGAGACTGCCGCCTCCCGTACTTCTGCATGCCTCCAGCTTGGGAGCTGTCAGTTTTGATCGATTCCTGGAGGTCATCCTCCTGTACGACCAGCAGCGGATCTTGTCCGAGACTGCATACACCACTTCTCGCCCTGAGGCGAAGAGAGTGAGACCAGCGGATGGTCGCAGAGACGACACATCCAGGAGAGGAGGCTATGGAGGGGGTTTTAGAGGAGGATATCACGGAGTTGCACCGAGGGCACCTTAACCGCCCGCCCCAGCTGTTTATGGAGGAGATGCACGAGTGAGGAGTGTCACTTGCCATGGATGCTTCGAGAGAGGTCATTATGTCGCTTCTTGCCCAGATCGTTCGGTTGTCTGCTTCACTTGCGACACCATGGGACACAGAGCTTCCCGTTGTCCCTAGGGCGATAGAGCCCTGCCGACTGCACAGCCACCGAGACTTTCTGCGGCTCCTCAGCCGCCACTTCTGACTTATCCCTAGGGTCAGGGGCGAGGAGATGCTTCATGTAGAGGTCGAGGGGGAGGTAGAGGAGGTAGAGGAGGTAGAGGTTACGATCGTGGAGGCAGAGGGCCGTCAGGGCCAGGTCAAGGTAGAGGTTCGTCATCTGCATGACCATCTGGGTCCAGGTATGATCGCGGCCAGAGTTTCGGAGGCCGAGTACCAGCATTACCCCCACCGCCCCGCGTGTTCCAGATGAGAGCTGATGACCGTACCGCCCCTACTTCCGCAGGTACTATACACTTCCATGATGAGTGCTTGTCTATATTGTTTGACACTGGTGCTACTCATTGCTTTATAGCAGAGGCGTGCGTTGCTAGGCTGAGCCTAATCTGCACGAGTGGTTCACCCCTTACTATTGGTCTGGCAGACGGGGCAAGGGTTAGGACGAGTCGGGAGATTTTAGGGTGCCCCATCCGTATAGGTGAGCGTGAGTGGCCAGCCGACCTTATTGTCATGCTGTTGAGGATGGATGATCTCATTCTAGGCATGGATTTCATGGACCACTATGGAGCGATTATCAACCTGAGGACGAGGACGGTGTCCATCTTGGCAGATGACGGGACTGAGCACCAGGTTTGGGGGAGCGACCCCAAGAGGAACGGGGCGCTCATCAGCACAGTCAGAGCCGCTAGACTTCTAGATCAGGGATGCGTCGGGTATTGGTGTTACGCTTTAGAGGTGGATCGTGCACATCCCAGCTTGTAAGATGTCCCTATTGTCAGAGACTTCACAGACGTGTTTCCAGATGAGCTACTGGGACTCCCCCCGCCGAGAGAGGTCGACTTTGCGATCGAGCTAGAGCCAGGCACTAGGCCCATTTCGCGAGTCCCTTACGGCATGGCACCGACAGAGATGGCAGAGCTGAAGGCTCAACTGGAGGAACTAGCCGAGAAGGGTTACATCAGGCCCAGTGTGTCACCTTGGGTAGCACCAGTGTTGTTAGTCAAGAAGAAAGATGGGTCATTAAGGCTATGCATCGATTATAGGGAACTGAACCGTGCGACGGTGAAGAACCGTTATCCCCTTCCCAGGATTGACGACTTGTTGGATCAGCTGTAGGGCGCCGTTGTTTTCTCGAAGATTGATTTGAGGTCGGGTTATCACCAGCTGAGAATGAAGCCAGATGATGTCCAGAAGACCACTTTCAGGACCCGCTATGGTCACTACGAGTTCGTGGTCATGCCGTTTGGGCTGACCAATGCACCAGTTGCTTTCATGGAGCTCATGAACCGCGTGTTCATCGACTACCTGGACAGATTCATCGTCGTCTTCATAGACGACATTTTAGTCTACTCGAGGAGTAGAGAGGAGCACTAGGAGCATTTGAGGATTGTGCTCGAGACGCTGAGGAAGCATCAGCTGTATGGGAAATACAGCAAGTGTGAGTTCTGGCTCACAGAGGTGGCTTTCTTAGGCCATGTGATTTCAGCTGAGGGAGTCACCGTGGATCCGGCGAAGATTGATGCTATCATTGCTTGGGAGGTGCCCAAGAATGTCAGGGACATCCGCTCGTTTCTAGGATTGGCCAGTTACTACAGGAGATTCGTCCAGGGTTTCGCGAGCATTGCTAGGCCAATGACGCAGCTGCTAAAGAAGGATGTTCCGTTTGAGTGGAGTGTAGAGTGTCAGGCCAGCTTCGAGCTTCTGAAGGAGAAGCTGACGACCGCTCCAATTCTAGCGTTACCAGATGGGACAGAGGACTTCGTCATCTACACAAACGCTTCACGTTCTGGATTGGGATGTGTTCTGCATCAGAGAGATCAAGTCATCGCTTATGCTTCACGTCAGTTGAAGCCTGTAGAGGTGTCTTATCCCGTTCATGACTTGGAGTTGGCAGCTGTAGTTCATGCTCTGAAGATTTGGAGGCATTACCTGTACGACACTTCATGCAAGGTGATGACGGATCACAAGAGCTTGAAGTATATTTTCACTCAGAAGGAGCTAAACATGCGACAGAGACGGTGGCTAGAGCTTCTAAAGGACTATGACTTGGACATAGTGTATCACCCAGGGAAGGCCAATGTGGTGGCAGATGCGCTCAGTAAGAAGACTCACCAGGAGGCATCGGTTGCGAGGCTTACAGCTCAGAGGGATTTGCAGACAGATTTGATAAGGTGTTGCTTCGAGGTGTGGGTTCAGCGGGAGAGTGGTCAGTTATCATTCTTGGAGGTTCAGGCTGAGTTGACGGAGGAGATTCGTCGAGGTCATGCAGACTGTCCAGAGATTACAGTTCTGAGAGAGCGGATGGCTCAGGGCAGATTCAGAGAGCTTGCAGAGAGAGCAGATGGGATGCTCACCTTTCAGGGCAGAGTTGTAGTTCCGTCGACGTCAGATCTGAGGCAGAGGATCATGCAGGAGGCTCACTCCACTCCTTATTCTTTCCATCCAGGGACGAATAAGATGTATCAGGATTTGAGGAGGTATTATTGGTGGCAGAGGATGCGAGCAGACATCACAGACTTTGTAGCCAGATGTCAGGTGTGCCAGCAGGTTCGGATTGAGCACCAGAGACCGGGAGGACTTGTCAGGTCGCTTCCAGTTCCCGAGTGGAAGTGGACAGACATTTCTATGGATTTCGTCACCGGACTGAGGCGGGATGTTCGAGGTTTCGATGCCATTTGGGTTGTGGTCGATAGGTTGACCAAGTCAGCTCATTTCATTCCGATTCAGGAAACATGGCCAGCATCGCGGTTAGCTGAGGAGTTCATCCGCCAGATCGTGAGACTTCATGGAGTACCTGAGAGGATTGTATCTGACAGAGATGGACGGTTCACCTCGAGGTTTTGGCATCAGGTTCAGGAGAGCCTAGGAACCAGACTGTATTTCAGTACAGCTTTTCATCCTCAGACAGACGGGCAGAGTGAGAGGACGATTCAAACCTTGGAGGACATGTTACGATCGTGCGTTTTGGAGTGGGGTCATCAGTGGGTTAGGTATCTGCCGCTTGTGGAGTTTTCGTACAACAACAGCTACCATGCATCGATCGAGATGGCTCCATACGAGGCCTTGTACGGGAGACGATGTAGGTCGCCAGTTTGTTGGGACGAGCCCGTAGATACAGTGTTGTCGTTACCTGAGATAGTTAGAGAGACAGTTGATCAGGTGGGTCGCATTCGGGAGCATATGAGAGTCGCTCAGGATCGCCAGAAGAAATATGCAGACATGCGTAGAACAAAGATTGAGTTCGAGGTGGGTTCGCATGTGTGGCTTCGGGTTTCGCCCACCAGGGGAGTTCGACGGTTCGGCATTAAGGGGAAGTTGAGTATGAGGTTCATTGGCCCATTTGAGATCCTAGAGAGAGTCGGTGAGGTAGCTTACCGTTTGGCCTTACCTCCATCCTTGGTTGGCGTCCATGACGTCTTTCATGTCTCCCAGCTCCGCCAGTATATTCCCGACCCTAGTCATGTCCTCGACCACTCAGACCTTCGCATCGAGCCTGACCATACCTTTGTGGAGCGTCCGTTGAGGGTCCTTGACCGTCGAGTCAAGAGGCTTAGGAACAGGGAGGTCCCTTTGCTTCTAGTTCAGTGGTCTAGGAGGAGTCCTGAGGAGGCCACCTGGGAGACGAGGAGAGCATTCGGGCTAGCTATGGGGATGTCCTAGATGAGCTGCTTGCGTCTTATGTCGAGCCGAGCGTAGATATTTCCTTGACCTCACGAGTGTGGTGAGTTGTCTAGTTGGATTGGGGATGGGTTAGCGATATCTCCGTGATTTCGTGCTTATGCTTGGTAGTTGTGTGCAGATCCTTGGTGATATGATGTGATGAGGCTTGATGATATGATGGTGTGCTAAATATATTATGGTATGCTACTGTCCTTGACGTGTTTAAGTCATGCTATTAATATGTGATATGAGTGCCACTCTATATATATATATGATGCTTGATGATAGAAATGATGGAAGCTGAAGTATTGGAATTCGACCATAACATGGAACCTAGGAAGAGAATATGGGATTAGCCCTTAGAGGTGGATGATTCCACCTCCTGAAATTTGAAAATTTGCTTGACTAACGCCGGGTTAGGGAGTTTTTGAAAGGTGTTTTAAAGAGGACGTTGTGATGTTTTGAGTTATGATATGACCGAGGAGTCGGAGTAAGGATGTGGTAGGGGCTCATATTACATTCTTGCTACGGTCTTTTGGGGATATTATGATCACGGCAACGGTATTGTGAGGATCTCATGGGGGCACTTATGAGATGCTTACGGAATCAATTGCATGATCCTTGGACTCACCAATTTCAAACTTCATCCCCAGTTTTAAAAATGTTTTAGTCTCGGGGACGAGACTTGTTTTTAGAGGTGGATGATGTAAAGTCTCGGATTTTTAAATCCTAATTTTTCAGAAAAAGAGAATTAAAAATGAAATTAAATCGGTTTTAAAACTCGTTTAGTGGATTCCGGCCGGAATATAAAATTTAACAAACGATTTCCGTCCTTTTACCTCGAAAATTCAAAATAATTATCGGATGGCGATATCCTTGTCGATTTTAAAAATCTAATTGATCGAGTAAGCGAGATTCGGGAAAACTAACATTCGAGAATTAATTTTGAGGTTCAAGATTCGCGTATTCGGGATTTAATTCCGGGTATTGTTTACCCAAACCCATACACCACCGTCAACCACTCTCACCTGCTCCCCGTCACCTCCACCCTTCACCTTTACCATCACCCTACCCCATCACCTCCATCCTTCATTCATCACCTTAACCATCCCACACCATCACCATCATTCACCATCACCACTTCACTCTCTTCCCATCTTCATCCATCATCTCCATCGTCTCCCTCACCATCACTCTCTCACCATCTTCCGCTACGTCCACCACCTTGCCGCCACCACTCCACCAGCCCAGCGCCACCACCTCGTTTCTCCTCCTTTCTCGAAGGGCGGCAGCAGCATCACCACTCCACCACCCCAGCGCCACCACCAGGAGCCACCAGCGCAGCCTCCGGCACCGCCGACGAACCACCGAACCATCTCCTCCTCTGTTTTGGCAAGCTAACTTTCGGTAAGCCGTTCTCGTCCGTTTTCGATCGGAATTGTTCCCGAACTTCACCATCGCGCTCACCAATATGCGGTGCAGGACCGACAAGCCATCGCGAGCCACCGAAGACGCCCAGAACTCCGATCGAGAGCTCCGAAGTCGCGAAAAATCCACCCGGTGAGCTTCCACTTTCTTCCTCGTTTCGATTTGTTTTCGAGCCTATTTGATGTTTAGATTAGTCGGGAGTGAGTGAGGGCTGAGTGCGGGATGAGAGGGGGTAGAAATGGGGAAAAACTTGAGCTCCAACAACGAGGGCGAACCAGTCCGTCGAAACGGAGGTTGAAGACGAAGGCCGCGGGCGCGGCCAAGCCGCGGCCGCGGCACTGTTCACTTGGGCCGGTTTTGGCGCGACTTCTTGGGCCGGTTTTGTAATTTAAAATTATTTATTTAATTAATTAATATTATTTGAAGACTAAAATATATAATATTATTTAGGGTATTTTAAATAAAATATAATATTATTGGAGGTTTAAAATGTAACATTATTTGGACTTGGAGGTTTAAAAAGAATTTGGAAAAGAATTTCAAGGTCAAAAAGTGATTTAATAAAAATATTTGATAAAGGGAATTTAGCGAGTATTTTCAAGGGTCGGAATTCTTAACTGTTTAATTCGGAATTGAAATGGTTTTGGAACTAACTTGGGAATAAGACTTATTCGATGACCGAATAGCATGATAATAAAATCGTTTGACTAACGGTATGGTATGTATGACTAATAGCATGATATTGTGGTGATTTTTAGAAGAGATTCAATGATCGATACTTGTGATGATAATGATATATGTCCTTATGGAGAGTATGAGTATGGAATAGTAATATTCGAATTTGGCTACGAATGATATAGAGGTTATCTTAAGCTGATAAGATGACGGATTATATATGTTGAACGGTATGAGATGGGAGATGACTGATCAGGATGAACTGGAAGTATGATGGATGCGAACTTGTTTATTTATCTGTTTGTATGAGTGTGTGATATATGTGTTCAGAGAGATTATAGAAGTTTACTCAGTATATTCTCGTTATGTAATTAGGCGATATTCTGTGATCGTGACTACTGTGTGCTGGATTCTTCTTTTGCTGATCTTCTAGCCAGGTAAGTACCTCCGGGGCTTACTCAGTAACCAGGACCTCCTTCCTGATGTGTCATATAGTATGTAGGTGTTGCACATGCATAAGAGCATGCCATGTAGTATCCTGCTTAGGACTTGCACTTACGAATGAGCATTCTTATTCTGTATGCGTTTGAATATAGAACGGTCGTTATCTATGAGTCCTAGAGTCGTTGTTAGGGTCATAGGACAGCCCAGCTTCATTGGGCGTTGTCCTCCTTGAGTCATTTATATATGTATCACGAGATACGAGATGAGCATGAGATACAATATGATGATGATATGTGATATGCTATAGCATCGAACTGGCCAGTCTCCACCCTATCTGGAAAGGGGGTGGTGGTAGAAGAGGGATATACCACTTGGTATTCTTTGTTAAGGCCTTACTTCATATTTTGTATATATGCATTAGGAGCATGATAGTGTGGTTAACATTTCAGTACTGCATGAAGGCATCCTTATTCTAGGTATAGGCGTATTATATGTCCTCAGCGCGGTCAAAGGACCCGCAGGCGAACACTTGGCCTGACTTTGTGGTATAGTTTCAGGTACCCGTTCCATTACTTGATTTCGTGCTGTTATGACGGGGTCCATTCATATGGCGGAGAGTGAGTGTTTGAACCCTGACTTCACCAATTTCACACTTTTGGGATTTCTTCCTAATTATACTCTGTTTTGATCCGGCTCTGCCGCGACACTGGTTGTATCATTTCAGAATTTATGTCCTTTGCATGATAAGAGATTTTCCGCTTTGTAGACTTAGGACATGTACAGGGGTTACCCCGGGGTCTCCAGCAGACCTTCCGAATTTGGGTGCGAAATCCCGCTTTAAACTACAAATCCTTGATTTCAAACCTTCGACTTGTACTCGGGGCGCAAGATCCTAACGAGGGGTTTTATCCCTCGAAACGTAATTTGGGAATCATAATTTCGGGCCGTTACAACATCTCATTTTTCTTAAAACCAAAACTCATAGATGTCCTCTTCAATTATTTCCTAAAGCCTATAAGCCAAAGCCTAGTCCAAGTTCGTCAAATATATCTCACAAAGCTCAGGTCAACGAGTCCATTAAGAATCGCCTTACACAAGATGTCAAGCTCACAGTCTCGTCTCCCATCTAATCAGCTAGAACCCACATATTCTGAAATTATAATCCTTCAAGCAATCATAGATTGAGCCCAAAATTCCATACTCTTATCAAACCTCTATCAAGTACACGATCAATCTAGGTGCTTCTTCCCAAATTTATTCATTCTCCCTATTCCCTTAAAATCCATCCGATCATTATCTCTAAAGGTCCCCAAATCGCTCCAATACTCTTACCATACTTGTCATACGAATATGCACACTCATTTCCAATCCACCTCTAAAGAACCAACTCCTATTGCTAACCCCAACAAGAGCACTCTTACATTCTATACCCTCAATATTTGACGACAAAGGTTCATCTCCCAAGCTATTCATGCATCCCAAATAACACAAGCACCTCACTCAGCTATATCGAAAGGTCTTAGCAATACTCAATCGCCTGCATTCCTCATATTCTAAATCAGAGAGCCAACTAGTGATAACCTGTAACACAACTCATCCAGTTTCCTCAATCGCACCTATACCCAAGGGGTCAACAACATGTATTACTCATCTAACTCCTCAGAATATCTTCGAACCGAATCGTATCTCTACATCTCCCAAAAGGTCATAAAAGTTCACCCATTCACGATACCAATCTACCATTCAGAGTCTCACTATAGCCTCAATTAATCACGTGCCCTCAAGCCATCTTATACTAGATCCTTATTGTCGCATACTTCTAACTCGCATTAGACTACAAATCCTCAACAACAACACCTTACCTCTTAATGACCTTAACCACTAACCTTCTTTCCAAGATAAATTCTATATCAGTCTTATTCGAATTCACCCAAAGCATCACAATTTATTGGATTCCCAAAATCTCGCGATTATTAGTATCATCATTTCCTCCACTTGGACTAGTTCCCAAATTCGTCAGTCAGAATCTTCCTATCTCTAAACCCAATCAATCAACCCCATGATCACTCCTAATGATACCTTTTTCGCTATTCACCTCGAATCTCTTTTTTTTCCTTTTCCTAGCACCTCAATATTCAAAACACTGTTGCGCATACCAATTACAATTTCTTCCTATTATAAAACATCCAATCTTGCCTCTAGCATTCCTCCAATTATAATTTTAGCAAACATCCTCAAAAATCACACGAGCAATTCCCAAATACAGATCTCACATTCTACAACCTAATCCCCAAGATCTAATAATCCTCGACCGCCCTAGCCATTCAAACCTTAACGATATCCATAATTCGCTCCTTTACCAAAGTCGTCCCTACTCACAGTACGTATGACCTGAGTCCCAAGGTCTACAACTCTCAAACAACGCTAGTCACTCAACCCTTATCGCCATCCAAAACTCGTTCCTCAACAACATCGTTTTCCACTCATAGCACAAATAGCCTACCTATAATCACATCATCCCTACAAAAATCCTCAATAACTCACGTCTAGTTCACCCACATCTCCCTTATTTGTACCTAAATGAAATTGCCCTATCCTTCATCCAAAATTACTCACCTATAATACGACCTTATTTCCGCAATCTTGCCATTATAATCCTATGCCCCACCTATAAGGCTCATTTGAAAAACCCTAATCACCGTTTTCTAGCAGCCCTTAAAAACCCACTTGGTTTTGCCTAAGCCAATGTCCTCTTCCTGTGACTCTGTCTCATGCCATCAACGATCAAAACCTATGATTTCTAGTCCTCCTATACACCCCTCTAATCCTACTGCAAATGGGACCCTCATCCTAAAGAGAAGAAAGGGGAAGAAAGGAAGAGGATAGAAAAGGAAAGAGAAGAGAGGAAGATCATCAAGCATACCCACTAAGCCAAAAGTTGCTAACACATCAACAACCATCTACTCTCTAGCATCAGTAACCCATATCTCATATATATGCAAGGGCAACTAGGTCATACTCACCAACAACCCAAATATCAACATAACAACATCAACGCATCAAAATTATATCACATCTAGGCCTATTGCACACAATCATCATTCTTAATCATCACAAGGGAGGTTAGTAGCTCCAATGGGGAACGCCCCTTTCCTAAGGCATATATACGAATCCAGTGCGTGCTCATCCTTCAATGTTGTTGATGACATCAGCTTGAAGACTCATGGGTTATAGACCCACTATATGCTTCCACTGCGCCACTCTAATGCCATCCAGTTTGTCGTTCTCCTCCTCGTGTCGACACTTCTTTCATAAGATGAAACAGGGTCCTAAGTTAATGGAGATAGGGGAGAGACAAAAGCGGACAACCCGGATTCCTTACGGAGTCAAATACGGACCGAGACTAAGGATAACAAGACTAAAGACGAGGTCCCAACCCGAGAATGGCAATGAGATATGGACACATGTTCGAATCAACGATTATATGAATAGGACATGCATTTAAGATAATGTAATATCAGGTCATGTAATCACATGTGGAGCTACAATGATAACCAAAAAGAAATCTCCAAGGGCAACATCAACTCACTGACTCAAGAGCTCATTTCCCGTGGAATGCTTGTATGACTCATTTGGGTAAAGGAAAAGAGCACTCAACTGTTTCCTGAAGAAGGATGGTCAAGCTCTGGATAAGGTCTTATGACAAAAAGACACCTATGAACCTTTACAAAAATGGAAAAAGGGTGGCTCTCTAAAACATGTTCTAAAGACTCAAAATCATGTCGAGAATCTTAGATCGTTTGAAGTTGATATTCCAGTATATTAATTAACTCGTGGCATGACCTATGGTGTAAAGTACCATACTCCATCACACACTTAAGTAATCAATGCACCCGAACAGAAATCCCGAATATGATTAGATTCCAACCCAATTGCCTGTGGAAACGGTAATATCATAGAGAGAAGACTCGATAGGAACATCTATGGAAGAAGATAGAAGAAAGGAAGGAGAAGAAAAGAAAGGAAGGAGAAGAAAAGAAATGAAAGGAGAATGAAGGCAAAGAAGGAAAAAGAAAGAATCAATAAGACATCATTTAAAGGCGTGAGAGATGAGGAAAGTAGAATAAAATGAATACATTCCCCGACAATTGACAACCTTAGAAATCTGTTGGACAGAAGGCGAAATGAAAAGAAAAAGACACAGGCAGTTGAATAATGGAAAAGATTGCTTTACAAGTACTAAAATCCTGACTACAGAGTAAGGAGGGACTCTCCCACTATCCCGTTTCGCACAGAAGTTCAACTCATAGCCAACAGATATCAAGTAGAGTAACAAACATAATTCTTGCTCAACGAAGACAACACTCAACACAGAATCAATCAGCAATAATTGATCTGATCCCCTTCGAGGGGGGTCACTCTCAGGTTCAATTTATATAAAATCACAAAAGCTATCTAAGATTCGCCCTTCGAGGGGCAACTGACCAGAGGGGCAACTATCCTCTCGGCCTCTATATCCTAACCCGCTACTCCAACCACCACGGTGCAAACTCCTTGGAGTCTTCCATGCCTCCCTGTAAAGTATAAAGCTAAGTTTTCCCTACCCTTTCCCAAATCTACATCCAATAGGGATGGTCTATCGCCCTTCTACCCACTCGATTTCCCTTTTCCGATTTTCCTCATTTCAAGTCAAGTTTATTAAGCTAGGTTCATTAATTTAGCCATATTAAATTTATTTTGCCCTTTAAAACTTTTTAAAATCCTTTTAAAAAGACATTGGGCGACTTTCAAAACCATACTTCAACCCATTTGTACTCGAATCGCACAACCCAGGCTTTGATACCACCTTTGTAACGGCCCAAATATAAATATTTGGGTTACGTTTCGAAGGATTGGATACCTTCGTTCGGATATTGCAATTCGAGTACGGGTTGGGTTTCAAAACATAGAGAAAGAAAATTGATAGTACAACTTGCCTCGGCGGAGCCGGGGCAAAACCAATATGAACGAGTATAAAACCTCTAAAGTGTCGATTCTGGTGGTAGTCATTCTCTCAGTTAGTTGAACGCCCCAGAAGAAACCCTTGTCATGGAAGCACGGAACAAGCAAGGATCAAATACCTGAAACTATACCACGAGTCAAGGTCGAGCCACTCATGCGGGCCCTGAAGACCTCGCTGAGGACATATAATATGCCTATACCTAGATAAAGGATGCTCTAGTGCAGTGCGGAAAATATTAAACACACAAGCATGCTAACAGTTTATATATATGCAGAAAGCGATTAAATGGGATCCCGCACAGAATGCCAAGTGGCATGTCCCTCTCCTACTCCCGCACCCATGCTCGTTAGTGCAGGAACCGACCGCGTTTTATACTCTCGCACCCATGCTCGTTAGTGCGGGAACCGGTCGCGTTCAATATCATAACATCATCAATCGTATCAATAGTCATGCTCGTCAATTTGACAGTCTGACTCGATGAGGACAAAGCCCGATGGGACTGGACCGTCCTATGACCCTAACAAATGACTCTAGGACTCACAATTTAACGGCCGTTCTACCATACGCAAAGAGAATACGGATGCTCGATTAATTTGTGCAACCTAAGCATGATACTACATGAATATGCAGGATGCAACACCTACACACTATATGACACATCAGGCATGAGGTTCTAACTTGAGTAAGCCCCGGAGGACTTACCCGAAGAAGCGCAAGATCCAAGCAATAGAGTAGCAAGATTAAGCAAGTCCAACAGATCAGATATCACCTAGTAAGTAAATAAATAACATAATAAGTCTATGTCTACATTTACACAAAGCATGAGTAATACCACACATAAGTTCACATAATCATAGAACATCACATCTTAAACATGTCATCACCATCATCATCATCATCATCATCATCGCACTCATCTCATAATTCATCTTATAATCTCATCATCATTTCCATATTTCTCATATAGCATTTCACCACAATACCTCGTTCATCATCATATAGTATTCGTATATCATCTGTCATGCTTCAACTCATCAATTTAAGATCTCAACATAATCATGCTTTTAAATAACTTAACATTAGAATATCAATCATGTTTGCCACATAATCATATTATAACATTCTTCACATAATTCCACACAAAAGGTTCATCAAGTCATTCAACAAGTTAAATCAAGTAAGTCAATTCTCAAGGTTTCCCAAAACTCTTAAATCTCAAGTTAAGTCAACTCATTTTCAAAACAGATTCCTCAAATCAAGACAATTCGATATCCAAACAACCTCAAAAAGTCATACATAGCCAAATCCAATTATAAAACCCAAACCTTTAAACCAAACTTGAAATCTTATTTTATCATCAAAATCCGGAACAAGTTAACTTCATTTCAAATCTTAGATTAATCTCATAATATAATATTATTATAACAATCCGGCATAATTCGTTTTTCAAAATTATTATCTCAAGGTTTCAAGAAATTCTCATACTTCAAGAAACATTTCAAAAGGCATATATATTATACTTTTAAAACTACCAAATAATCACATAAGCATTTAAATACTTTATCGCATAGGAAAATAGCCAATCAATTATTTTAAAATCACGATGAGCCAAATCTCAACATTCAACATTTAAATCCTTAAACCAATTTCCCAAAAATCATATTAATATTAAATTAACCCCGACATATTTCAATACTCCTTATCTAAATAAGTCCCGACACTTATGTAGTATTTCAAATAATATATTAGTCTTTTAAATATCATAAAATAGTCACACAATCACTTAAATATTCTTAACACATAGGAAAATAGCCATTGGATAAATATTTGAACAATAATTAATTACATAGCTAATTAAATAATAATTAAATAATTAGATTAATCCTTAAATAATAATAATTAGTTAATAAACCATTAAAACACTTAAATAACAATCCCAACCTAAAACAATACATAGATAATTAACAAATACCTAATAAATTTTAAATATAAAAAAAATTTCAAACAGTTAAATAATTAAATAAACAAGTAAATAATAACCACGATAAATATAATAAGTTAATAATAATAATCTAATACTAAACCAATAACCATATAACATACATAACATAATCAAACAACCCTTTTTTTTAAAAAAATACCCAAAGAAGAGCCCAATACCCATGACCCGGAATGAAGCCCGGACTCGAGTCCACAATCCAGCCCAACCCGCAACTGTGTTTAAATGAACCGGAAAAAAAATGCCAGACCGGCCGGTTCAAGGAAATAGAAAAGAAAAGAGAAGACCGCCCCCTGAACCCGTCATCCTCAACCTCTGCACACAACGTGCGAACGGAAAAAGAAAGGAGAGAATCAGAGCCGCCGGAACTCTGTTCTCGACTCGAGCCACCCCTAATCTGATCGACACCCATCTCCGACCACAACCCACTCAAAAGTACCCAAACGAGAGCGAGGAGGAAGGAGGAAGAGAAGGCTCACCGATGGGAGTTCATTCAAGCTCGAGCGGCGTCTCCGAGTTCGATTGGGTTCACTGAGGACAAAGGAGAGCTCCGAACGCCTTGGGAACGAAACAAGGGAGACGAAGGTGAACGCGGCTTCGAGGGCTCGGTTCCGAGGCTTCGGGGCTATGTGTGCTTCTTTTAACGACGCCGGATAGAGGAGGACGGAAGGAGCTGCTGCTCCAATTTCGGAGGCAGAAGATGGGGGAGTGCGTTCGAACAGGGGAGCTCGGGTGCTGCTCGGTGACACAGGGAGTTGGATTTGTGCTGAACAAGAAACAAGGGAATAAACAAATGGGAAGGAAAAGAAAAGAAAGAAATGCAGAGGAAATGGGGGATGGCTTGTGTGAAGATGAGTGTGGGATGGTTGAGTTTTCAAATCAAGTGGGAGGGCTGTCCTGGAAGGCTGCAACCGAATGAAGGAGGAAGGAGGGTGGCGTGGTGCAACTATGAATAGGGGTAAGGGTGTTGTAGGGGGTAGGCTGGAGGGTGGCTAATGTGAAAGGTATGAAGTGTAAGGGAAAAGTCAAATCTAATACCCGGAAATAAATCCCAAAACCCGCTTTTCAATTTTAACCCGACATGATTAAAATAAAAATAAAATAAAAATAAATAAATAAACGACTATTCAAGTCCTACTCAAAGAACAACACCCGAAAGTATTTCCAAGCCTCAGAATAGTCGGAATAAATTTATTTTAAATTTTTAAATGACAAGTTTATGCCGGAATTGGTTCGAAAGAATTCAAATAAATCGTTTGCTCGAGGACGAAAAATTTTTTTTTTTCTAAATTTTCGGAGTCTTAGAAATTAAATAAACTTTAAATTGGAATAAAATCAATAATTATAAATATTATCTTAAAAAAAATATCGGTCCTTACAAGTAAGTTCCTTTATGGGCTTACTCAGATTCGAAAGAGAATACTTGCTTGTGAATATATGACATACTAGGTGTTGCATAAGCATTAAAGCATGCCATGTAGTATCATGCTATGATTGCACTTATGAATGAGCATTCGGATACTTTGTGTGTTTGAATACAAAACGACCGTTATCTGTGATAGTCCTAAAGTCTTTGTTAGGGTCATAGGGTAGCCCAGCCCCATCGGGTGTCCTGAGTCTATCGAGTCGATATGAGCATGATATGATAGCACATCACCATCGGGCAAGAGATGAGATTATATGATATGATATGATATGATAGCCCAGCACCATCGGGCAAGAGATGAGATGATATGATATGATATGATGATGTCGTGGTTAGTGCACCACCACGAGGAAATTGCTATGCTATAGCACCGAACTGGCCAGTCTCTGCACTAACGGGAAGGGGTGCAGAGGTAGGAGAGGGATATCCATTTGGCATTCTTTGGGCGCCTTTACAGTTCTTTTTCGCATATTGTAAATTAGGATCATGTTAGTGTGATTTAATTTCCGCATTTGCATCATCTTTATATTAGCGTATGTGTATATTTGCTTGTAGGACAGGGTGTGTTGAGGTCTCGGTCTGATCCCGCTCGCACCACTTGTTTTTAGGTATGATTGCTCCCTGTCTCTATGGCGTGGGAAAATCCCCGGGCGATTGCAAAGAATCTGTCTAACCCCGCTAATTTGGCTATACGACTTTAGAATATATGTTTTGGTTTTGACCCGGCTTTGCCGTGGCTCTTGTATCTAAATCTTACTTCCGCTTTACTTTCGTTTAAATTCAATTTCCATGACTTCGATTGATTGGGGTTCGAAATCCCCGCTTTGAATACTGATTGATCTTTAGAGGTTTAAAACCTCGACCCGTACCTGAATTGCAACATCCGAACGAAGGTATCCAACCTTCGAAGCGTACCTCGGATATTTATATCCGGGCCGTTACATTGAGTTGCTTTCCAGAAGATGCGAAACTAGCTAGAATGATGGGGAGCCAAGAGCGTCGATGTCAAAAAAAAAAAAATGGAGAGGCAGAGATGGTGAAAAAAAAATGGAGAGCCAATTGCAACAAAGGCTCCATCACCAGTAACGTTTTTTGAAAAAAAAAATTCGAAAAGCTAATTCTTTTTAAATTGCTTTTTTAAAATAAAAACATAATATAGTTTTGATTCATATAATATATACATAACGATCCATTTAATAAAGGGGGAATTGTGCTATAGGCCATAATTAGGGCCTTTATTAGGAAAATGTCCACCCTTCCCCCCCCCCCCCCCAAATTGGCAAAATGTCCACCTTCCTTCCCTTTCCCCCTTTGCCCCCCACGCACGCCCCCTGTGCCCCCCTCCTGTTTCAGCACATTTGGTTTAAGCAAATCCTATTTCAGCGTTTGTTTTTCGCGCGTTGCTGAAACCGAAGTTGCTGAAATTGTTGAAATTAGTTTTTTTTTCGCGCGTTAATGAAACCTAAGTTGTTGAAATCGAAGTTGCTGAAACCGGAGTTGCTTTTTTTTTTATCTTTTTTCGCGTGTCACCACTTCGACACAGGATTTGCTGAAATCGGAGTTGCTGAAACCGGAGTTGCTTTTTTTTTCTTTTTTTCTTTTTTTTTCACGTCACCACTTCGACACCGGAGTTGTTGAAACCGTATTGCTGAAACCGTGTTGCTGAAACAGAAGTTGCTTTTTTTTCGGCGTCAGCACTTCAACACCGGGGTTGCTGAAATCAGAGTTGTTGAAACCGTGTTGCGGGATATAAAATTTAGCCTATGCGGGTTTCGAACCCACGTATTGCTGAAACCGTTTTGCTGAAACCGGAGTTGTTTTTTTCCCAAATATTGAAATGCTGAAATGATTAAATATTGAAATGCTGAAATGATGAAATGATGTCATATTGTCATATATGCTTGTGTGTAAGATGTAGTAGCTCATACAATTTTATAATAATTAATTTTTACTTGAGAAATTTTGTCAATCTATAATATACAGTATATAATTTTTACTTGAAGAAGCAACAGACCAAATTCACAAGTATACTAGCTTGTAGTATATTTCCTTGATAGTTAAAGAAGCCAAATTCACAAGCTAAGTGCAAGCCACTAGCTAAGTGCACTGCCAAATTCACAAGTATACTAGCTTGTAGCAGATTGCCATGATAATTAAGTTGAAGCCCCAATCACCTTCTCAAGCTTCTCAAATGTAACATTTGAACCCTTTTCTTTTCTTGGAATTGGTACTGTTGCAATGCAATCACCTATTTATGCAAATAGAGACATGCATATTATATGTTAAGCACTTAAGCCTACTCAAATGAATCATAAATAAATGAAAACTTAAAGCCACTGATGTGGTTCTTTTTTAAGGGAGATAAATGTGTTGATTAGTAAGGAATAGAGGCTGTAGAGTGGTAATTTTTACAAAACACCCTCTCTTAATCTTGTTTTACCAAACCCGCAGTTTGCCGGTTTCCTGTGGAAACAGGCAACCAATAATTCCCAAACACACTCAATTGGTGAGAAAGCAAACGTTTGTACATTCAACTTTAGATCAGAAGACAACAAGTATTGAGCAAAGTCATTTCTTAAAGCATTTGCAGATGGCCGGGGAGATGGAGCCGCACATGTAGGCCGGATTTCTGGATCTCGTCATCCAGATACAAATTTTCAGTAGATCTCGGGCTCCTCCTCCGATACAATTTCAGCAGATCTCGGGCTTCACAAAGGAGGACGAGCTCCGGCGTCGACACTGGCTGCACCAAATCGACGGGATGTATAGCGTCAACGGCACTACGGAGAAAGCGACGGAGAAGAACAGTTGAAGCATCGAAAACCTCCTTCAATGGCGGCGGCGGTGTTAGACCGGAGAGCAGATCTTCACCACCGGTATGGATCGATCGAGAGAGCGCGCGAAGAGTGTAAAGGCGGAATATAATTTATATATATTATATTTTATTATTTTAATTAAATATGTCATTATTTATTTCAAATTGTAAAAGCGGAGAAAAATCTTCCTCGAGCACGAGTTCAATTTTAAAATCCTTCCGGCATCTATTTAAATTTAGGACTTTGACGGGATTTGATTTTCGCTTTCGAGTTCGGGTATTAATAAAAATTAATTTAAGCTCCGAATTTTGATTGAAAAAAATAATTTAATTCCGTTTATCTTGAAATTGAATTGAATTTGATTAAATTTGATTTAGTCGGGATTTGATAGAGTCGGGATTAGCGGGTTTCGAATTTCAATATCGGGTATATTCTCCTTGCATTTTTTTTGGGACCACATATATATTAATTTTTTTTCCTTTTTCCTTCATTCCTTCTCTCTCTCTCTCTCTCTCTCTCTCCCTTGCCGAACCAATGGTACAGTGCACACCCAACTGCCCCTTTTTGTCATCTTATACAATTACCCTCAGTCTCTCCTCCCTCCCTCTTCCATTTGCTCTCTGCACCCACCTCCATGGTCCCCTCCTCTCTTCATTTTGATTCCAAACAATAACCCACAGAGGAGCCCTCTCTCCTCCTCCTTTCCTCCCTCTAGTCTGCACCTCACCCTCTTCCTCCATCGGCCCGCAGCCCCGGTTTCGAGCTCAAGGCCGAGCACCTACAACCCACATCCTCCTCCTCTCTCTGTTTCACATCCGCAACCCACCTTGCCTCTCTCTCCTCCTCCACGAGCAGCCCTGTTTTCGAGCTCCAAACGCCGAGTACCCAGCAACCCCCCTTTCTCTTTCTTCTGAGCAGCAGCAGCAGCTGCCCAGGAGCCATCGCCGCCGCCCAGAGCGCTGCCAAACTCCTCCCTCCTTCCCCAATTCCCCTGTTTCGCACACACAAGGACGGTAAGCTTCCATCCTCCGTTTTCTGACTCAATCCTCCATTACTCCTTCCGTTATGAGGAGCAGCTACCTTAAACCTCACACCCGACGTCGGAGACGAAGCCGAGCCCGATCGAGCCCCCCTTGGAGCCCTCAGATTCGGAAGTCGCCGCTGTAAGTTCCCCTCTTTCCTCCTTCTTCCCTTCTGTCGTTTCCTTCTTTCTGGGACGAGTGTGGTCGGAATTCGATCGTGAGTGCCACGGTAAATTTTTGAGCCAAACGGAGCCCCATAGCCGAGACCCCCCCTCCTTTCCGACGTCCCTCGTCTCAGAGCGGCCCTCTGTCGTGATGAGAAAGAGGAAGACGTGGGTTACTGTTGGGCCGGGTCAAATCTTCCGGGTTATATCACTTTCCATTCGGATCCCCTCCCCCATTTCTTCAGCTGGCGGGCCCCCTCCCTACTCGCCACCTCGCTGCCACCTCACCTGGGGCCCACTTCTTTTAAAAGAAAAAGGGAAGATAGCCTTCGTTATCTGTTGGAGTAAATGGTATGGGCTTTGGGCTCCCATTTCATTTCTTATCCGGGTTGGGCCTCCTGGGCTGGTTTCTTCTTTTCTTTCTTTGGTTGGGCTCGGGTGGATTGAACTGTTGGGTTGGAGTGTTATTATAAATTGTTATGACTATATATGTATATTTGAAATGCACGTACATATAAATACATATGTTATATATTATGTGTTATATATTATAAGTTTTGTATTTCATTGTTGACAGTTTATTATTATTATTTTGGGTTTGGTTATAATTATAAATTCTAGAAAATTTCGTTATATATTATTTATTGTTTTAAAATAGTATTGATTGGATTATTTAATTGATGCATTTTATGAGGATTTAAACATGTGAGTTAGGAATTTTAAAGCGAATTGTTGGTTTTGATTTATGAATATTATTTGTGAGCATAGAAATTATTTTGATGATTTAATATTGAAGTTTATTTATATAATGTTTTTGAAATAAGAAACATGCCGGAACGATTTCTATTATATGATTTTGGAAATTGGTTTTAAGGCTTAAATGTTTAATGTCGGGATTTGGATAAGCGATTTTAAAAAGGATTTTCTGATTTTCTAAGTTGAGTTCTTTGAGAGATTGTTTTGAAAATGAGATGATGAGATGAGATGAACATTGATTGATATTTGAATGATGATGAGATAAGATGGAATAATCTGAAATAAGATATGAGAAGAGATGTATGATAGTTAGGGGTGCCTTGTGTGAAATAGGTAGACTTGTAACGGCCCGGATATAAATATCCGGGATACATTTCGAAGGTCGGATACCTTCGTTCGGATGTTGCAATTCAGGTACGGGTCGAGGTTTCAAACCTCTAATCAGTCGAAGTCTCGGAAATACAATTTAAACGAAAATAAAGCGGAAGTACGGTTTAGATACAAAAGCCACGGCAGAGCCGGGTCAAAACCAAAACAAAGTGGGTGATTTGCCATTTGTCAAGTTAGAATATATTAGCCGGATTCTTCGATTCGCCCAAAAGATTTCCCCGTCACAGAAGCATGGAGCAACAAGAGCGGTACCTAACACTATCCACGAAGTCAGGCCTGGTGATCGCCTGCGGGTCCTCTGACCGCGCTGAGGCCACATAACATGCATATGCCTAAATAAAAGATGACTAATGCGGTACAAGATTTAAATCACACTATCATGTCCCTAGTATATGTAATATGCGGAAAAGAACTTTAAAAGGGCCCAAGACAATGCCAAGTGGCATATCCCTCTCCTACCTCTGCACCCGTTCCCGTTAGTGCAGAGACTGGCCAGTTCGTTGCTATAGCATAGCATATCCTCGTGGTGGTGCACTCACCCACGGTATCATCATCATAACATAAATTAAATATAAATTAAACATGCCCGATGGTGCTGGGCTATCATCATGCTCATATCGACTCGATAGACTCAGGGCACCCGATGGGGCTGGGCTACCCTATGACCCTAGCAAAGACTCTAGGACTATCACAGATAACGACCGTTCTGTTTCAAACACACAAAGTAAACACATGCTCAGTTCAATGCAATCCTAGCATGATACTACATGACATGCTTTAATATGCAACAAAACTACACATTACATGACACATCAGGCAGGAGGTCCAGGTTACTGAGTAAGTCCCGTAGGATACTTACTTGTTGATGCAGAACAGCAAGATAATACAAGCAAGGGCCCAAATGCAAGTCCAAAGCAATCCAAAAGCAATACACACCTATCATCAAGTCATTTCCATAAGCTACCAGACCAACATTCATACACACGAACCCAAGTTCTCAACATTCTCAAAACCGTCCGATAGTAAAACCGTTTTCCAAAATCTTCCCGATACGATCAAATCGACCAAAATCATTCTTCAATTAAACCCATTGATAAAATCATACCAACCATATTTTCAAACTCATAAATCCCAAATTAAGTCAACTCATATTCAAAATACTTCTCAAATCATACTTGGCCAAATTCCGACATTAAACGTTTAAGCCTTAAAACTAGTCTCTCAAAATCACATTATAGAGAATATTCCGGCATGTTTCTTATTTCAAAATATTATATAAATAATTCTCAATACTAAATCATCAAAATAATTCTAAGCTCACAAATAATATTTATAAATCAAAACCGACAATTCACTTTAAAATTCCTATCTCACATGTTTAAATCCTCATAAAATGCATCAATTAAATAATCCAATTAACATTAATTTAAAACAATAAGCAATATGTAAAGATTAATTTTCAGAATATTATAATTATAACCAAATCCCAAAATAATAATAATATTCAAATAATTTAACACTTACTAATCATATCATCTCAAAACAATACCCATAATATATGTATAACCTAATATCAAATAATATCACTTTTAAAACCTTTTAAATATATTAAAATTTCAGAATATATATATATATATTTATTTATTTTCCCAATGTCCAAAATAACAATTAATATAACATATCATATATATATATAATAACATAACACAAAACTATAATTTAACACATAACATATATATATATATGTGTGTGTGTGTGTGTGCGCGCTACCGAAATATAAAAAACATAACCCATAACAATAACCAATTCAGAATTAAAATCCAGCCCACCCCAAAACCCAGAGGCCCACTCCCTTACCCGAATAGCCAAGCCCAACCCGAGCCCAGTAGGAAGCCCCACCCGAAAACCCCTACCCGGATCTGTTTTAAATGAACCGGACAATTGGCCTGAACCGGCCCAAGAAAAGGAAAGAAAAAGAGGGACTGAACCCGTCTTCTTCAGCCAGAACAGGGGACCTCGCGCAGCGGACGAAAACAGAAGAGAGGAAGGTGATCTCAGGCCTCTCCGGCGACCCCTTTCCACAGCCCGACTCAACCCAGGTGCTCGACTCCCCATTCCGACCAATACCCAACCAACAAGAGGGAAACGACGCAAGGGAGGAGGGAGAAAAGAAGGTTACCGAGGCTCGAGATGTTCACCGGAAAAAGTGCTCGTCAGGCTCGATCCGGCTCCGTCGATGGAGGGGGGCTTCATTCAGGGTCTAGGACGATGGAAGAAGGGTTAAAGATGAGGCTTTATGAGGTCTCAAGTTGAAATCGAGATCAAAAGAGAAAGAACCAACCTTTGAGATGTAGGACAGGGGAGGGGGAGCTTGCGCGGCTTCGTCGCTCCGGGGCTCTCCTGGCGGTTCTGGACTCTCGGCTTTGTCTTCCAATGGGGGTAACGACGACGACTGTAGTGGTGGAGGTGTGGTGGTCCGGTGTTCTTGGTGGTTCGGCAAACAAAGAACAGGGGGGTGGAGCTTGGCTCGGCAAAACAGGGGAAAGGAAGGGGATGTTGCGGGGGTGGTGGCCTGGTGGTGGCGGTGGTGCTCACGGCTCAGGAGGAGGAATGGTGAGAAGAGGGGATGTTTGGAGTTTGTTTTGAACACCAAAAGGAGAGGAGGGTGAGGAGCTGTGGGTTTACAACAAAAAAGAGGGAGAGAGGGAGGAGGAGATAAGGGGAAGAAAAAGACAAGGAGGTGAGCTGGGTGTGTGTGAGTTGCAGATGGTTAGGGGAGGCAGGGGACCAGCCTCAAGAATTGGTATCCGAGAGAGAGAGAGAGAGAGAGAGAGAGAGAGAGAGAGAGAGAGAAGAAAAGAAATTAATATACATGTGGTCCCAACCATACCAATTCAAATTAGCAGAAAGATTCAAAATCCGCTCGCCCGATCGAATCCCGACTAAATCAAATTTAATCAAATTTTAATTTCAAATCTCAAGATAACAGAATTAAATAAATTTTTTGATCCTCGGAGCTTAATTAATTTTATTAATACTCGAACTCGAAGTCGAAAATCAAATCCCGTCAAATCCTAAACTTAAAATGATGTCGGAAGAATTTTAAATTTTGAAGTCGTGCTCGAGGACGATTTTTCTCCGCTTTTATAAATTGAAATAAATACTAACATATTACATAAAAATAATAATATAGTAAATATATATATATATAATATATATTCGGTCTTTACATTTATCCACCTCTAAAAACAAGTCTCGTCCCCGAGACTAAAATCATATTAACGCAAAGGGGATGATGTTTTAAAATCGGTAAGTCCGAGGACCATGTCTAAGGATCTTGTAATTATCTCGGTTGTGTCTTCCGGGATTCTCACAACATCCTGATCACGGTCGTGACATCTCCAAATGGGCCTTGTCGAGTGTGTAATAAGCGCCCCTATCACATCCTCGCTTCGACTTTTCGGAAGTGTCACAACTCTAAAAGCATTATAGCGTCCGACTAGGTCTTAGCAAGCAATCTATAAGTGCCCCTATAAAATGCTTGTATCCACTTCGTGAGACGTCATAATGTAAATCCATTTCGTAAATTCTCAAAGCGCTTTGTAAAGGGAAAGGTTGTCATCCAAATCATTGAAACTCTCAATTTCTTTAAAATCCCAAGTTGGCCATTTTTTTAAAACCGCTCGAAATCTTCAAATCCGATGTTTAATCAAGCAACTTTACACCAAACACAAGTCAATTCCTTTCAAATCAAGATTCCGTCAAAATCTCCCAAACACCAAAACAGCTTCTCGCATACCAATCAATCAAATTCAGAAGGTAGGAGGTGGAGTCATCCACCTCTAAGGGCTAATCCCATATTCTCTTCCTAGTTTCCAAAATCTTTTATCATCATCCTCAACTCAACATGCACGTAAGTAAATCACTCATCGACTCATAACATCATCAACCACTTCTCATATGGCAATCACCGCATAACATGATTACCCATAAAATAAATCATACCATCCCTTCAGAACATGCCAAAAGAAATAACAAAACCTTAACATCATATCATGAGTCATAAAGTATATCTACCTCATACAAAAGGCATCACAAGTGCATCATCGAATTCTCATAAATCACGCAAGCACATATGTCGAGAGATCAAAAAGGTTAGGTGTCATGGAGTCAGTACACTACTTCAAGTCAAATCTCCCGATCGCATCTCAACATCGCATACTAGTGGAACCAGTCATAACAAGGGATCTCATGTAAAGCATAAATTCACATAGTCATCCTATCCAATCTCTATCCAGCATTATCATAACATATTATCACATCAATCCAACAAAATCATGCTATTAAGATTCAACCAAAAAGGGAAGATCAACAGTATATCAACATCAGAATGTCATCATGCTTTCCAGACATCATCTCATGATTCATTATAACATGCTTCTAGAACAACATAGTAGGATAGCAATGTATCATTATATCATGATCATACATGTCACTGCCAACTAGATTTCAATATTGCATCTCAACATGTAATATCAGGTCATATCAGGTTTATCATGGTCGCTATCCAACATCATGCCAGTACATATTAGCAAATCACATAATCAAGAAAATTTGCACGTCATGCAAGTTAAAATAAAATGAAAACCCCGCTCGCTCGTCCCCAACTCTCAAGCCAAAACCAACCCTCATCTAAACTCACCAACTCGGATAATATCCCCAAAGAACCCCAACTCATTTTGATACTCCAGTCTCACCCCTCACTTCACCAAGCGCTCTCACTAGCAATCCACCTCTAAGAATCCGACCCTCATCTCTGTTTTCACACTCGAGCACCCTTGCATCTTATGATCTTGATACCCCCAAAGGTTATTTCTTACATTTCTCACTCTTCCCAAGATATCACAACGTAGAACCCTTCCAACCACGCATCTTAAATAAAATCTTCTCGATCACTATCTTACCAACCTATCCTAACCATACCCCTTATCCAAGATTCACCTAAGAGCTCATCGAAATCATCAAGCATTACCTCTTATAATTCCCGAACTCACTCGGTCCAGCCTAAGTCAACACCCTCTTTTGCAACTTTCCCTTACCACTGTTGATCATCCTAATCACTCAAACCCTTTCTCCACTCTCTGACCACCCTACCAAAAAGGACCTCACTCACATGTTCAAAGAAGAAGCAATCATGGACATCATTGCACATAAGGACTACATCATATCAACTAACATTTATATCAATAGCATCATTAAGCATTGCAACAATTATCAAAAGTCTTAAATTACCGTCATGCTCAACAAGTATTGTAAAACATCATATATGAACTTAGTCGAATCAAGTTAGCAAGTTTCATCATAGTCTTAGCTAATAACCATTCAGATTCTCCGCAATTACAGTTCATACTATATAGGAAAGGAATTTAGATCATGCTTAGAAACTCAGAGTAGCATCACATTAAGTCATCAAGGCACATTAGGATTGTAAGACATCGAATCATATCATCATAGTCAACAGACAATCAAGCAACAGTCATTACATCAACAAGCAGCTTTCAACATCAAGTCAGTGCAATATCCTCATCAACAAGCTCAGAAAGGGTTAGCAATTCGAATAGAGGACGCTCCCACCTGCAAGTCATATCGTACTCAACAATCGTAATCCTCAAAGCGAGCTCGTTCCGTCGACATTATCGATCCCGAGGCCCGTGGGTTATGGGCCCACGCTTCCGCTGCGCTGCTCTATCGCTATTCGACTTCCCGTTCCCTTTTTCCATGCGGTCACTCGTCCAAGGTAACGCGTAGGAGTTTAAGTTAGCGGAGATAGGGGAGTTACAAGAGCGGACGACCCAATGTTTCTTTCGGGGACAAAATGGACCAAAGCTAAAGATGACACGACTAGAGACAAGACTCCGACTCGGGAATAGTAACGATGCCCTTAAGAAAGTCTATTAGGTTACAGTTGTGACAAACACGCACGAATTCATCATAGAGCATATCCATCACATTAATCCACACTAACATGCACCTATCCCAGGGCAACATTCGTATTCATATCAAAGACACAATCAAATCCGATGCTGATGTATGTGAAATAAGCTAACATTCTAGTATTCCATGGAAGCAGATATGCCTAGCAGCTTCAAGCAAGATAGACGGAACCAACAATGATCATATATAATTCGAAGTCATGCGGAATTTAGTGAAGATAACGAGCATCATGCATATGATCAATATAAGAGCATGGTATACACATCAACAAATGAGTGCAAATATATCATGGCAACGTATATTATAATAATCAGATGAAGTGTCATACGAGGGCTCATAAGAACAGCATAGTAACTATCACACCTAACAGCAATGATCAGATAGTAAGTTAAGGATGACATGTAATCATACGACGAGATACATTTAGGGAGCATAGATCCTACATGATACTAGCGATACATAATGTGATACAAGCATAGACAAGAGTCATTAAGAGGAGTTCAACATATTATTCACGACACATGAGGCATCATCAAAAGTAACAAGAAGAACATCATGGGTGTTAGATTATAATAATGCTAAGAACGAACCATCATAGAGCACATGTGTGGTACAATAGTTGTCACATTATAGAACAAGCATGATATGAAATCATTCAGCGGGTCATATTGGAAGTCATAAGCTCCACATGATACTAATAGCACATATCGAACAGGAGTACAACTAAAGTGATTCAACTAGATTCATTCTGATATTCATGCGTCATGTATATGCAAAATCAGGATACATAGTGGTGTGTGATCAAGCGAGGTGTCAAGTCATAGGTTCATACAAGCACGAGAAGCCATCATAGAGTAATAGACATTTTAACCATGTAAGCATGCTAGGTTCGACCATCACGGAAAGCTAGTCAATCATAGAACTCAACATTAAACTCATCAGGACGAGTGAAACATGTTAAGAGAACAGAAAGAGGAAAGAGCCACACTATCAGGTACCTAGTTCAAGAGTAAATCAACAATAACGTAGGCAAAGTAGAATTTGCACAAGTCACAACTAATGGCCCAACATGTTACTAGTGGTTCAATATAACATATGGTACATACATGCACTTGATTGGTTAATACGACGGTATGCAAGAGTTCATTCAATCACATCTCAACGACATAGTGGCACGAGAGGAAAACGCAACGAGGTATAGAGCAAGTCTAAGCAACATGGCGACATGACTAGAATATGGGGACATGAGCTCGAATCAACACATAATATGACAAAACATGCATTCCCCAAGGTTCAATTATAACACATATTCTCCGTTCAACACAACTAACACACAATATTAACTTGCAAAATAATCAACAATAGTTAATCTGACGAATTCGGAATAGATGGGCATGCTATAGATTTTTGTCACAAAATGAACGATAAGCATCGACGCATCATCGGCTAGCATGCTAAAGAGCACATCTTATGAGACATTCATATAAGGAAGAGTCGATCACACTATCACGAACCTATTCACAGAGAGGGCATCAATTATACAACTTCATAGCATCTGACATGTTTATTCGTGCCCTAGCATGACAATGTAATATACTAAGTAGATCATGTTGGGATGATATGGATACGATAAATATAGCTCAAACCTATACAATAGTCATTATGAACATTAAAGCACACAAGCATAATTCCACACTAAGGGTCAATTGTAGGTCAAGGAGTAGTGCATATAGAATCACACAATCATGAACATGGCAATCAAGGTAACCCGATAGAAGTCCATAAGGGCAACATTGACTCTTCCCAACTGACTCATTACCCATCTTTCTCGTGGGACTCGGATACGAATTTTCCGTGACAAGGGGACACTGATGGATCGTCATAAGAATTGATAACGACAGCCTCGTAAACATCTTAATCTCTAGCTCGGAATTTCATCAAGAACCGTCTTCCAATACTCTCTCGGACAACCTCTATATTCAATCATGATTCCTGACACCATGTGTTTACCAACCAAATTCCCGTGGAAGACCGATATTCGAAGGGAGGACTCGATTGAATTGTCAAAAGGGTTCATAAGGAAAGGGGCGGTTCCACAAAAGCTGAATTTAACCATATAAGAAGGAGGGTACTCCCGCTATTCCGTTCGCACAAATCGTTCAATAATCATTCAATAATTAGGTCATACCAATCAAATCTTTAACATATCAAGCACTCAACATAGAATCAGTTAATGGCAATTATAACGACCTCCTTGGAGTCTTCCCGACCCATCTGTAAAGAACAAGCTAGTATTTCGCCTACCCATTCCTGACTACATCCAATAGGGATGGTCTAGCGCCTTTTCTACCCACTCGATCCCTTATTAGTTGGTTCTCCTCTTTTATAACAAGTCAAGTTCATTACTTAGTCCAATTGGAGTTAGGCATCTTAAGTTCATTTTGCCCCCTTTTAAATCTTCAAATTCTTTGAAATACATGGGCGGTTTTCCAAAACATACACTCGACCCTTGCGTACCCGAATTGCACAACCTCGCTCTGATACCAACTTTGTAACGGCCCGGATATAAATATCCGGGATACGTTTCGAAGGTCGGATACCTTCGTTCGGATGTTGCAATTCAGGTACGGGTCGAGGTTTCAAACCTCTAATCAGTCGAAGTCTCGGAAATACAATTTAAACGAAAATAAAGCGGAAGTACGATTTAGATACAAAAGCCACGGCAGAGCCGGGTCAAAACCAAAACAAAGTGGGTGATTTTCCATTTGTCAAGTTAGAATATATTAGCCGGATTCTTCGATTCGCCCAAAAGATTTCCCCGTCACAGAAGCATGGAGCAACAAGAGCGGTACCTAACACTATCCACGAAGTCAGGCCTGGTGATCGCCTGCGGGTCCTCTGACCGCGCTGAGGCCACATAACATGCCTATGCCTAAATAAAAGATGACTAATGCGGTACAAGATTTAAATCACACTATCATGTCCCTAGTATATTTAATATGCGGAAAAGAACTTTAAAAGGGCCCAAGACAATGCCAAGTGGCATATCCCTCTCCTACCTCTGCACCCGTTCCCGTTAGTGCAGAGACTGGCCAGTTCGTTGCTATAGCATAGCATATCCTCGTGGTGGTGCACTCACCCACGGTATCATCATCATAACATAAATTAAATATAAATTAAACATGCCCGATGGTGCTGGACTATCATCATGCTCATATCGACTCGATAGACTCAGGGCACCCGATGGGGCTGGGCTACCCTATGACCCTAGCAAAGACTCTAGGACTATCACAGATAACGGTCGTTCTGTTTCAAACACACAAAGTAAACACATGCTCAGTTCAATGCAATCCTAGCATGATACTACATGGCATGCTTTAATATGCAACAAAACTACACATTACATGACACATCAGGCAGGAGGTCCAAGTTACTGAGTAAGTCCCGTAGGATACTTACCTGTTGATGCAGAACAGCAAGATAACAGAAGCAAGGGCCCAAATGCAAGTCCAAAGCAATCCAAAAGCAATACACACCTATCATCAAGTCATTTTCCATAAGCTACCAGACCAACATTCATACACACGAACCCAAGTTCTCAACATTCTCAAAACCGTCCGATAGTAAAACCGTTTTCCAAAATCTTCCCGATACGATCAAATCGACCAAAATCATTCTTCAATTAAACCCATTGATAAAATCATACCAACCATATTTTCAAACTCATAAATCCCAAATTAAGTCAACTCATATTCAAAATACTTCTCAAATCATACTTGGCCAAATTCCGACATTAAACGTTTAAGCCTTAAAACTAGTCTCTCAAAATCACATTATAGAGAACATTCCGGCATGTTTCTTATTTCAAAACATTATATAAATAATTCTCAATACTAAATCATCAAAATAATTCTGAGCTCACAAATAATATTTATAAATCAAAACCGACAATTCACTTTAAAATTCCTATCTCACATGTTTAAATCCTCATAAAATGTATCAATTAAATAATCCAATTAACATTAATTTAAAACAATAAACAATATGTAAAGATTAATTTCCAGAATATTATAATTATAACCAAATCCCAAAATAATAATAATATTCAAATAATTTAACACTTACTAATCATATCATCTCAAAACAATACCCATAATATATGTATAACCCAATATCAAATAATATCACTTTTAAAACCTTTTAAATATATTAAAATTTCAGAATATATATATATATATTTATTTTCCCAATGTCCAAAATAACAATTAATATAACATATCATATATATATATAATAACATAACACAAAACTATAATTTAACACATAACATATATATATGTGTGTGTGTGTGTGTGTCCGCGCGCGCTACCGAAATATAAAAAAACATAACCCATAACAATAACCAATTCAGAATTAAAATCCAGCCCACCCCAAAACCCAGAGGCCCACTCCCTTACCCAAATAGCCAAGCCCAACCCGAGCCCAGTAGGAAGCCCCACCCGAAAACCCCTACCCGGATCTGTTTTAAATGAACCGGACAATTGGCCTGAACCGGCCCAAGAAAAGGAAAGAAAAAGAGGGACTGAACCCGTCTTCTTCAGCCAGAACAGGGGACCTCGCGCAGCGGACGAAAACGGAAGAGAGGAAGGTGATCTCAGGCCTCTCCGGCGACCCCTTTCCACAGCCCGACTCAACCTAGGTGCTCGACTCCCCATTCCGACCAAGACCCAACCAACAAGAGGGAAACGACGCAAGGTAGGAGGGAGAAAAGAAAGTTACCGAGGCTCGAGATGTTCACCGGAAAAAGTGCTCGTCAGGCTCGATCCGGCTCCGTCGATAGAGGGGTGCTTCATTCAGGGTCTAGGACGATGGAAGAAGGGTTAAATATGACCCTTTATGATGTCTCAAGTTGAAATCGAGATCAAAAGAGGAAGAACCAACCTTTGAGATGTAGGACAGGGGAGGGGGAGCTTGCGCGGCTTCGTGGCTCCGGGGATCTCCTGGCGGTTCTGGGCTCTCGGCTTTGTCTTTCAATGGGGGTAACGATGACGACTGTAGTGGTGGAGGTGTGGTGGTCCGGTGTTCTTGGTGGTTCGGCAAACAAAGAACAAGGGGGGGGGGGGGGATGGAGCTTGGCTCGGCAAAACAGGGGAAAGGAAGGGGATGTTGCGGGGGTGGTGGCCTGGTGGTGGCGGTGGTGCTCACGGCTCAGGAGGAGGAATGGTGAGAAGGGGGGATGTTTGGAGTTTGTTTTGAACACCAAAAGGAGAGGAGGGTGAGGAGCTGTGGGTTTACAACAGAAAAGAGGGAGAGAGGGAGGAGGAGATAAGGAGAAGAAAAAGACAAGGAGGTGAGCTGGGTGTGTGTGAGTTGCAGATGGTGAGGGGAGGCAGGGGACCAGCCTTAAGAATTGGTATCCGAGAGAGAGAGAGAGAGAGAGAGAGAGAGAGAGAGAGAGAGAGAGAGAGAGAGAGAGAGAGAGAGAAGAAAAGAAATTAATATACATGTGGTCCCAACCATACAAATTCAAATTAGCGGAAAGATTCAAAATCCGCTCGCCCGATCGAATCCCGACTAAATCAAATTTAATCAAATTTCAATTTCAAATCTCAAGATAACGGAATTAAATAAATTTTTTGATCCTCGGAGCTTAATTAATTTTATTAATACTCGAACTCGTATTCGAAAATCAAATCCCGTCAAATCCTAAACTTAAAATGATGTCGGAAGAATTTTAAATTTTGAAGTCGTGCTCGAGGACGATTTTTCTCCGCTTTTACAAATTGAAATAAATACTAACATATTACATAAAAATAATAATATAGTAAATATATATATATAATATATATTCGGTCTTTACAAGACTTATGCATTTATATGTTATTAGGTGTTTGTGAATGTTGGACGTTGCTTGCTATCGGTGATTCATTTCTTGGATTCTGCTCTGCCTTGTTCTCTGCTGTTCGACTTATTCAAGTAAGTTCCTTTATGGGCTTACTCAGATTCGAAAGAGATTACCTGCTTGTGAATATATGACATATTAGGTGTTGCATAAGCATTAAAGCATGCCATGTAGTATCATGCTAGGATTGCACTTGTGATTGAGCATTCTATTTCTTTATGCGTATGAAACAGAACGGTCGTTATCTGTGATAGTCCTAGAGTCTTTGCTAGGGTCATAGGGTAGCCCAGCCCCATCGGGTGCCCTGAGTCTATCGAGTCGATATGAGCATGATGATAGCCCAGCACCATCGGGCATGTTTAATTTATGTTATGATGATGAGATATGAAATGATATGCTATAGCATCGAACTGGCAAGTCTCTGCACTAACGGGAAGGGGTGCAGAGGTAGGAGAGGGACATGCCACTTGGCATTCTTTGGGCGCCTTTACAGTTATTTTTCGCATATTGTAAATTAGGATCATGTTAGTGTGATTTAATTTCCGCATCAGCATCATCTTTATTATTAGCGTATGTGTATGTTCGCTTGCGGGACAGGGTGTGTTGGGGCTTCGGTCTGATCCCGCTCGCAATAATTGTTTTTAGGTATGATTGCTCCCTGTCTGTATGGCGTGAGAAAGTCCCCCGGGCGATTGCAAAGAAAACTGTCTAACTCCGCTAATCTGGCTATACGACTTAGAATATAGGTTTTGGTTTTGACCCGGCTCTGCCGTGACTTTTGTATCTAAATCTTACTTCCGCTTTATTTTTGTTAGATTGAATTTATGAAAACTTCGACTGATTAGAGGTTTAAAACCTCGACTCGTACCTGAATTGCAACATCCGAACGAAGGTATCCGAGCTTCGAAACGTATCCCAGATATTTATATCCGGGCCGTTACAAAGTTGGTATTAGAGCGAGGTTGTGCAATTCGGGTACGCAAGGGTCGAGTGTATGTTTTGGAAAAACCGCCCATGGATTTCGAAAGATTTGAAAGCGTTTTAAAGGGGAAAAATGAACTTAATATGCCTAACTCAATTGGAATAAATATGAACTTGGCTTATGATAAAAGAGGAGAACCAACTAATAAGGGATCGATTGGGTAGAAAAGGCGCTAGACCATCCCTATTGGATGTAGTCGGAAATAGGTAGGCGAAATACTAGCTTGTTCTTTACAGATGGGTTGGGAAGACTCCAAGGAGATCATTGCAATTGTCATTAACTGATTCTATGATTGAGTGTTTGATATGCTAAAGATTTGATTGTTATGTTCTAACTATTGAATGAATATTGAACGATCTGTACGAACGGGATATCGGGAGTACCATTCTTCTTCTTATATGGTTAAGCTCAGTTTTGTGGAACCGCCCCTTCCTTATGAATCCTTTGATAGTTCAATCGAGTCCTCCCTTCGAATATCGGTCTCCTCCACGGGAAATCGGGTTGGTAAGCATAGTGTTTCGGAAATCATGGTTGGATATGAGGGTTACTTGGGGTGAGTATCGAAACTTGGCTTTTGATGTCATTCCAAGTTAGAAAGTAAGTGTTTCCTAGGTTGTCTTTCTTGATTCTTATGACGATCGACCGGTGTCATCTTGCCATAAAAGTCATATCCGAGTCTCACGGGAAAGATGAGGGATGAGTCGGTTGGGAAAAGTCAATGGTTGCCCTTAGGGATCTCTGTCCGGTTGTAATGGTTACTCTCTCTGAATTGCATGACATGATTTTATAACATCCTGCATGTACCTTGCGAATGCTTCTTAGTAAAATGTTGCTCATGATTATTACACCTGTGGGTGGTTGCATTCCTTAGCCTCCTGTTATGCCTTGCCTTCCGTCATGATTATATTGTTTAAGCTCGGGTTGTGGTTAGTTGCATTGCTTAGCCTCGTGTTATGCCTTACTTTCTATCATGGTTATATGTTGTCATAGCATGGCTACTTGGCCTATTGTATTGCTCGTATGATTGATTGGAAGCATGAACCACATGATATGAACCTATATGATTGTTGTTTTCTCCTGGATTAGGTCCATGATAGTGTGATCGACTCTTCTTTGTATAAATGCCTCATAAGACGTGCTCCTTAGCATGCTCGCCGATGATGCTCGATGCTTATCATTCATCTTGTGACAAGAATCTATATCATGCCCATCTATTTCGTATTCGTCAGGTTAACTATTGTTGATTATTTTACAAGTTAATATTGTGTGTGTTAGTTGTGTTGAACGGAGATTATGTGGCATAATGGAGTCTTGGTGAATGCATGTTTACCCTAGTATGTGATGATTTGTACTCATGCCCTGTATTCTAATTATGTTGCCCATTATTTAAACTTGTGTTATACATCGTTAAACTTGCTCATGCTTCTATATTATTGGAATGTGATTGAATTGAAGTCTTACTTAGTGTCGAGTAATCAATCAAGTGCATGTATGTACCATATGTTATATTGAGCCGTTAGTAACATGTCGGGCCCTTGGTTGTGACTTGTGCGAGTTCTACTTTGCCTACCTTATTGTTGATTCTCTCTTGAACTAGGTCCTTAATAGTGTGGCTCTTTCCTCTTCCCGTTCTCTTAACGTGTTTCACTCGTCTTGATTAGCTTAATGTTGAATTCGATGATTGACTAGCCTTCCGTGATGGTTAAACCTAGCATGCTTGAATGGTTAAAATGTCTACTACTCTATGTTATTCTCTCGTGCTTGCATGAACCTATGACTTGACACCCCGCTTGGTCACACACCACGTTATATCATGATTTTGCATATGTATGACGCATGAATATTGGAATGAATCTAGTTAAATCACTCTAGTTGTACTCATATTCGATGTGTGCTATTAGTATCATGTGGAGCTTATGACTTTCAATATGACCTGCTGAATGATTACCTATCATGCTTGTTCTATAATGTGACAACTATTGTACCACATATATATATACTCTACGGTGGTCCATTCTTAGCATGATTTTAATCTAGCACCCATGATGTCCTTCTTGTTACTTTTGATGCTACTCTTATGTGTTCTCGTATGATGTTTCACCTGTTGGTTACGATATACTTTACCATGATATATTTGGACTCATTTGTTGATGTGTATATCATGTTCTTACATTGATCATATGCATGATGCTCGTTATCTTCACTAAATTCAGCATGACTTCGAATCATAGATGATCATTGTTGGTTCCGTCTATCTTGCTTGAAGCTGCTAGGCATATCTGCTTCCAGGGAATATTAGAATGTTAGCTTATTTCACATACATCAGCATCGGACTTGATTGTGCCTTTGATATGAATACGAATGTTGCCCCGGGATAGGTGCATGTTAGTGTGGATTAATGTGATGGATATGCTCTATGATGGATTTGTGCTTGCTGTCACCATTGTAACCTAATGGACTTCCATAGAGGCATCGTTACTATTCTCGGGTCAGAGTCTTGTCTCTAGTCGTGTCATCCGTAGATTTGGTCCATTTCGTCTCCGAGAGAAATATTGGGTCGTCCTCTCTTGTCACTCCCCTATCTCCGCTAACTTAGACTCCTACGCATTACCTTGGATGAGCGACCGCATGGAAAAAGGGAACGGGAAGTCGAATAGCGATAGATCAGCGCAGCGGAAGCGTGGGCCCATAACCCACGGGCCTCAGGATCGATAATGTCGACGGAACAAGCTCGCTTCGAGGATTACGATTGTTGAGTACGATATGACTTGCAGGTGGGAGCGTCCTCTATTCGAATTGCTAACCCTTTCTGAGCTTGTTGATGATGATATTGCACTGACTTGATGTTGAAAGCTGCTTGTTGATGTGATGACTGTTGCTTGATTGTCTGTTGACTATGATGATATGATTCGATGCCTTGCCTATAATGTGAACTGCAAATGCTGAGAACCTGAACTGTTTATTAGATGTGGTTATGATGAGAGGTGCTAGCTTGACTTGATTAGGTTCATATATTATGTTTTACAATACTTGTTGAGCATGATGGTAATTTAAGACTTTTGATACTTGTTGCAATGCTTAATGATGCTATTGATATAAATGTTAGTTGATATGATGTAGTCCTTATGTGCAATAATGTCCATGATTGCTTCTTCTTTGAACATGTGAGTGAGGTCCTTTTCGTTGAGCGGTCAGAGAGTGGAGAAAAGTTTTAAGTGATTAGAATGATTGACGGTGGTAAGGGAAAGTTGCAGAAGAGAGGTGTTGACTTAGGTTGGACCGAGTGAGTTCGAGAATTATAAGAGGCAATGCTTGGTGATTTTCGATGAGCTCCTAGGTGAATCTCGGATGAGAGTATGGTTAGGAATAGGCCGGCTAGGTGGTGATCGAGGAATTTTACTAGAGAATGTGCGGTTAGCAGGGCATGATGCTTGTGAAATCTTGGGAAGTGTGGAAGTGTAAGGAACGGCTTTTAAGAGTATGGAGAATATAGTATGAAAGGGCCCTCGAGTGTGAGGTTAGAGATAGTAGTTGGATTCTTAGAGGTGGATTGCTAGTGAGAGTTCTTGGTGGAATGAGGGGCGAGATTAGGGTATTGAAATAAATTAGGACTTCTTTTGAGGATGTTACCTGAGCTGATGTTGGTGAATCTAGATGAGGCTTGTTTTGATGTAGGAATTGGAATCGAGCGAGCGGGGTTTGCGTTTATCTTGCCTGGTGGTGCTGTGAAAGCTTTCTTGATTATGTGATTTATTAAAATGACCTAGCATGATATTAGATAGCGACCATGATAAACCTGTTGTGGCATGATATTACATGTTGATATACAATACTGAATCATAATTGGTAGTGACAACTATAATCATGATATAATGAAACATTGATATCCTACTATGTTGTTCTAGAAGCATGTTATGATGTGTTGTATGAATCATGAGATGATGATATAGTGATTATGTGAAAACCTGATGTTATACTACATGGTTGATAAGCATTATTATGAATAGGTAAGTAGTGAATATGACTTGAAGCATGAATATGGCTTATATATATGTATGAGATAATGGTGCGTGATTGCTAAGTGCTCGTTATATGACATTGTATGAGTTGAGATGATGTTTTGCGAGTATGCTGACGTTTTGGGTGATTTACATATTGACTGACCTTCCCCTTTGCTGAATCTTAATAACCTGACCTTGTTGTGTTGATGTGTTGATAATGGGTTTTGGTTCATTGATTCTGTGATGAGAGATACTTTTATGATTTCTGGTGTGATGTTGGGACGTTGTTATGATTTTGTTATGTCGTTGAGATGCATATTACGACCCCTAGTATGATATGGAGATGTTGATGTGACCTTGTGGCACTACTCTGGTATATGTTGAGACTTGCCGTATGATGTGTTGATTGGAGATTGAATGGTTATACAGTTATGCATTTCTTATGGCTTATACATCTTGCTTGAATTGGGACTGATAGATTGATTCGATTCTGGAAACTAGGAAGAGAATGTGGGTTAGCCCTTAGAGGTGGATGACTCCACCTCCTACCTTCTGAATTTGATTGATTGGTATGAGAGAAACTGATTTGGTTTTTGGGAGACTTTGACGAAATCTTGATTTGAAAGGATTTGACTTGTTTTGGTGTAAAGTTGCTTGATTAAACATCGGATTTGAAGATTTTGAGCGGTTTTGGAAATGGCCAATTTGGGGGTTTAAAGAAGTTGAGAGTTTCAATGATTTAGATGACCATCTTTCCAATTTTCAAAACGCTTTGAGGTTTTACGAACTGGATTACATTATGACGTCTCACGAAGTGGATACAAGCATTTTATAGGGGCGCTTATAAATTGCTTGCTAAGACCTAGTCGGACGCTATAATGCTTTTAGAGTTGTGATACTTCCGAAAGGTCGAAGCGAGGATGTGATAGGGGCGCTTATTACACACTCGACAAGACCCATTTGGAGATGTCACGACCGTGACCAGGATGTTGTGAGAATCCCGGAAGACGCAACCGAGATGATTGCAAGATCCTTGGACATGGTCCTTGGACTCACCGATTTCAAACTCCTTCCCATTGCTTTAAAATGATTTAGTCTCGGGGACGAGACTTGTTTTTAGAGGTGGATAAATGTAAAGGCGGAATATAATTTATATATATTATATTTTATTATTTTAATTAAATATGTCATTATTTATTTCAAATTGTAAAAGCGGAGAAAAATCGCCCTCGAGCACGAGTTCAGTTTTAAAATCCTTCCTCGGCATCTATTTAAATTTACGACTTTGACGTGATTTGATTTTCGCTTTCGAGTTCGGGTATTAATCAAAATTAATTTAAGCTCCGAATTTTGATTGAAAAAAATAATTTAATTTCGTTTATCTTGAAATTGAATTGAATTTGATTAAATTTGATTTAGTCGGGATTTGATATAGTCGGGATTAGCGGGTTTCGAATTTGAATATTGGGTATATTCCCCTTGCATTTTTTTTGGGACCACATATATATTAAATTTTTTTTCCTTTTTCCTTCTTTCCTTCTCTCTCTCTCTCTCCCTCTCTCTCTCCCCCCCCCCCTTGCCGAACCAATGGTACAGTGCACACCCAGCTGCCCCTTTTTGTCATCTTATACAATTACCCTCAGTCTCTCCTCCCTCCCTCTACCATTTGCTCTCTGCACCCACCTCCATGGTCCCCTCCTCTCTTCATTTTGATTCCAAACACAAACCCACAGAGGAGCCCTCTCTCCTCCTCCTTTCCTCCCTCCAGTCTGCACCTCACCCTCTTCCTCCGTCAGCCCGTAGCCCCGGTTTCGAGCTCAAGGCCGAGCACCTACAACCCACATCCTCCTCCTCTCTATGTTTCACATCCACAACCCACCTTGCCTCTCTCTCCTCCTCCACGAGCAGCCCTGTTTTCGAGCTCCAAATGCCGAGTACCCAGCAACCCCCCTTTCTCTTTCTTCTGAGCAGCAGCAGTAGCTGCCTAGGACCCATCGCCGCCGCCCAGAGCGCTGCCAAACTCCTCCCTCCTTCCCCGATTCCCCTGTTTCGCACACACAAGGACGGTAAGCTTCCATCCTCCATTTTCTGAATCAAGCCTCCATTACTCCTTCCGTTATGAGGAGCAGCTACCCTAAACCTCACACCCGACGTCGGAGACGAAGCCGAGCCTGATCGAGCCGCCCTCGGAGCCCTCAGATTCGGAAGTCGCCGTTGTAAGTTCCCCTCTTTCCTCCTCCTTCCCTTGTGTCGTTTCCTTCTTTCTGGGACGAGTGTGGTCGGAATTCGATCGTGAGTGCCACGGTAAATTTTCGAGCCAAACGGAGCCCCATAGCCGAAACCCCCCTCCTTTCCGACGTCCCTCGTCTCAGAGCGGCGCTCTGTCGTGATGAGGAAGAGGAAGATGTGGGTTACTGTTGGGCCGGGTCAAATCTTTCGGGTTATATCACTTTCCATTCGGATCCCCTCCTTCGCCATTTCTTCAGCTGGCGGGCCCCCTCCTTACTCGCCACCTCGCTGCCACCTCACCTGGAGCCCACTTCTTTTAAAAGAAAAAGGGAAGATAGCCTTCGTTATCTGTTGGAGTAAATGGTATGGGCTTTGGGCTCCCATTTCATTTCTTATCCGGGTTGGGCCTCCTGGGCTGGTTTCTTCTTTTCTTTCTTTGGTTGGGCTCGGGTGGATTGAACTGTTGGGTTGGAGTGTTATTATAAATTGTTATGACTATATATGTATATTTGAAATGCACGTACATATAAATACATATGTTATATATTATGTGTTATATATTATAAGTTTTGTATTTCATTGTTGACAGTTTATTATTATTATTTTGGGTTTGTTTATAATTATAAATTCTGGAAAATTAATCGTTATATATTATTTATTGTTTTAAAATAGTATTGATTGGATTATTTAATTGATGCATTTTATGAGGATTTAAACATGTGAGTTAGGAATTTTAAAGCGAATTGTTGGTTTTGATTTATGAATATTATTTGTGAGCATAGAAATTATTTTGATGATTTAATATTGAAGTTTATTTATATAATGTTTTTGAAATAAGAAACATGCCGGAACGATTTCTATTATATGATTTTGGAAATTGGTTTTAAGGCTTAAATGTTTAATGTCGGGATTTGGATAAGCGATTTTAAAAAGGATTTTCTGATTTTCTAAGTTGAGTTCTTTGAGAGATTGTTTTGAAAATGAGATGATGAGATGAGATGAACATGGATTGATATTTGAATGATGATGAGATAAGACGGAATAATCTGAAATAAGATATGAGAAGAGATGTATGATAGTTAGGGGTGCCTTGTGTGAAATAGGTAGACTTGTAACGGCCCGGATATAAATATCCGGGATACATTTCGAAGGTCGGATACCTTCGTTCGGATGTTGCAATTCAGGTACGGGTCGAGGTTTCAAACCTCTAATCAGTCGAAGTCTCGGAAATACAATTTAAACGAAAATAAAGCGGAAGTACGGTTTAGATACAAAAGCCACGGCAGAGCCGGGTCAAAACCAAAACAAAGTGGGTGATTTGCCATTTGTCAAGTTAGAATATATTAGCCGGATTCTTCGATTCGCCCAAAAGATTTCCCCGTCACAGAAGCATGGAGCAACAAGAGCGGTACCTAACACTATCCACGAAGTCAGGCCTGGTGAATATATGACATACTAGGTGTTGCATAAGCATTAAAGCATGCCATGTAGTATCATGCTAGGATTGCACTTGTGATTGAGCATTCTATTTCTTTATGCGTATGAAACAGAACGGCCGTTATCTGTGATAGTCCTAGAGTCTTTGCTAGGGTCATAGGGTAGCCCAGCCCCATCGGGTGCCCTGAGTCTATCGAGTCGATATGAGCATGATGATAGCCCAGCACCATCGGGCATGTTTAATTTATGTTATGATGATGCGATATGATATGATATGCTATAGCATCGAACTGTCCAGTCTCTAAACTAACGGGAAGGGGTGCAGAGGTAGGAGAGGGACATGCCACTTGGCATTCTTTGGGCGCCTTTACAGTTATTTTTCGCATATTGTAAATTAGGAGCATGTTAGTGTGATTTAATTTCCGCATCAGCATCATCTTTATTATTAGCGTATGTGTATGTTCGCTTGCGGGACAGGGTGTGTTGGGGCCTCGGTCTGATCCCGCTCGCACCAATTATTTTTAGGTATGATTGCTCCCTGTCTGTATGGCGTGAGAAAGTCCCCCGGGCGATTGCAAAGAAAACTGTCTAACTCCGCTAATCTGGCTATACGACTTAGAATATAGGTTTTGGTTTTGACCCGGCTCTGCCGTGACTTTTGTATCTAAATCTTACTTCCGCTTTATTTTTCGTTAGATTGAATTTATGAAAACTTCGACTGATTAGAGGTTTGAAACCTCGACTCGTACCTGAATTGCAACATCCGAACAAAGGTATCCGACCTTCGAAACGTATCCCAGATATTTATATCCGGGCCGTTACAAAGAGGAGGGAGTAAAGCAGCAATATCTGCTCGGAATCGGGGGAGATCGACTGCGAATAGATTGAGAGCGTGCAACCGCCATTTTTGGGTGTGATGAAGAGTGAGAGAGTAGATATGAGGTGGAGGGGCACAGTTTTGGGTGTGGACAAAACCCTAATTTAATAAGGTTGGTGGACATTTGTCCAATTTGAGCCCAAAAAGTGGCCCATTGGGCAAATTTATTCTTTAATAAATACTTTTTAATAATTTAATTATACATTTACTTTTTAATCAATTATTCTCATTTCAATGGCAACAATCAAGGTTATATATAATATAATCTATAATCAGGATATTTAGATAACACATCAGAATTTTCATTTACAATTACAAACTATTTTGTTATAGGTGATATTAATTTATCTTACCTATTATTATAAATAATCTTCAGAGTTGGTCTATTTTTACCAATCATCAATTATCAATTATATATAATAAAGGAGAAGTCATCTGAGACACATGATGACTTCTCATTAATCGTAGTCGTATGAACCAATCACAAATTTTTGAAATAATCAATATATGCATAAGATAAAATTTTATTGTTACTCTATTTAATCAATATATCTATATATGCATAAGATAAAATTTGACCCAATTTAATTAGATATGGATATATTTTTAGAAGATATTAACTAATTTTAAAATATATGCATAAGATAAATTTTTATTCTAACTCTATTCAATCAATATATCTATATATGCATAAGATAAAATTTGACCCAGTTTGATTAGATATGGATATATTTTTACAATATATTAACTAATTTTAAAGACTGTTATATAAGATAAGATTTTACCTATTTTCACTCTATATGAACATAGTTTTAGAAGATAAAACTTCATTAGTATATTACATGGACATACTAATTAAATAACTTTATCAATATCTTTATCAATATGAAAATATTTTTAGAAGATAAAAAGTTTTGACGAAATTGAAACAATACTTAGTATGGTCATAATAAGTAAATAAATTTATCAATAACTTTATCAATATGAAGAAGATAAAAGGTTTCGGGTAAATTGAAATAATACTTAGCCGTGTGAAAGGTATCAAATTATGGAATTCAATAAGAAATAAAATTTTCCTATATATCTTGAAGGTATTGATATATTTGTGAGATATATTTTTAGATTTTATACATATATAATTATGGATAGATTTTTAGATTTTGGCCTATATATAGTTTAGATTGTTAATGTTATTTCACAAACTTTGACGTCTTTTTCCTTTTTTTTTGGTGTTGTTATTGCAAGTTATTTACGACTTTGTTTACGATTTCCTTGGTAAGCTTTCAAAATAATGTGCTAATTGGTTACAAGGTATGTTATTTTGTTGTTTCCATTAATATATATATATATATAGGTATATATTAGCTTTTCATATGTTGTCAGTAAAGCATAAATTCATTCATATTTGAGAAATTATAGGTTTTCATGTGTTGTTTCCACTAATATACCCTAGCAAGAAGTAAGGAGAAAGGCCGGAGCAAGGAGAAATTAGCTTTTATACTAATTAAGTATAAATTCATTCAGATTTGAGAAATCAGAAGTATGGAAAAATTAATTAATTGAATAAATGGGTTTTTATTATCAAATTTATTTAATTAAAAAAAATCGCACACAGTGCCGGTATTGGACTAGTAATATATGTAAAGCATCATAGATATTTTTTAGAGTAATCAAATACAGTATTAAATATGAGTATCTTTTAGTTATGTTTTTAATTAAAATAAGTATTTATTCAAACTAGCCCAATCTTTCTTAATTTATCTATTATATATAATAAAGGAGAAGTCGTATATGCCAAATATCAGTTTCTTCTTAATCATAGTATTTTCAATCAAATGAAAAAATTTGTTAATCAAGAAAATATAACAATATATGCTATGATTTTATCATATTTTTTATCCAACACCACTTCATCAATATAACAAGATATGTTTAAGATAAGATTTTACATAATTTGTTTAGATATCAATATATTTTTATAAAATTTTACCCAATTTTATTATATATGGATATATTATATTCTACCTCTTTTATTTGTAGCCAATTAAAAAAATTTCTACTACGGTATAGTGATGCATTAAATAATCTATCATAATGAAATTGATAAATTTAATATTTTACTACTAGCGCAGGTCCCATCCTGTTTACGGAAAATATATTAATATAATATTATAAATAATTTAGATAGATTCCAATAAATAAAAAACTAATAATCTAAATATAAATAATTTTTTCACCAAAAAATAATATAGATATAAATATAGATATAAATAAAATAATAATTATTAAATAATTAATTTTGATATAAATAATTTTTTCCACCAAAAAATAATCTAGATATAAATAAAATAGCACTTATCAAATATTACATATTTATCTATTAATATTTTTGGTAAATATGACAAAATATTTTTTATTTATGTTTTTGTCAATTAACTAATATAGGTATGTAGGTAGGTAGGTAGGTAGGTAGGTAGGTAGGTAGATAGATAGATAGATATGTAGATAGGTAGATAGGTAGATAGGTAGATAGGTAGGTAGATAAGTAGATATGTAGATAGATAGATAGGTAGATAGGTAGATAGGTATGTAGGTAGGTGTAACGACCCGGATATAATTACCCCGGTTACGTTTCGAAGGTTGGATACCTTCGTTCGAACCCCAATCAATCGAAGTCATAGAAATTCAATTTAAACGAAAGTAAAGCGGAAGTAAGATTTAGATACAAAAGCCACGGCAGAGTCGGGTCAAAACCAATACATATATTCTAAAGTCGTATAGCCAATTTAGTGGGGTTAGACAGATTCTTTGCAATCGCCCGGGGGATTTTGCCACGCCATAGAGACAGGGAGTAATCATACCTAAAAACAAGTGGTGCGAGCGGGATCAGACCGAGACCCCAACACACCCTGTCCCACAAGCAAATATACACATACGCTAATATAAAGATGATGCAAATGCGGAATTTAAATCACACTAACATGATCCTAATTTACAAGATGCGGAAAAGAACGGTAAAGGCGCCCAAAGAATGCCAAGTGGCATATCCCTCTCCTACCTCTGCACCCCTTCCCGTTAGTGTAGAGACTGGCCAGTTCGGTGCTATAGCATAGCAATATCCTCGTGGTGGTGCACTCACCACGGCATCATCATATCATATCATATCATCTCATCTCTTGCCCGATGGTGCTGGGCTATCATATCATGCTCATATCGACTCGATAGACTCAGGGCACCCGATGGGGCTGGGCTACCCTATGACCCTAACAAAGACTCTAGGACTATCACAGATAACGGTCGTTTTGTTTACATACGCATAAAGAAATAGAATGCTCAATCACAAGTGCAATCCTAGCATGATACTACATGGCATGCTTTAATGCTTATGCTACACCTAGTATGTCATATATTCACAAGCAGGTATTCTCTTTCGAATCTGAGTAAGCCCATAAAAGAACTTACCTGAATAAGCCGAACAGCATAGAAACAAGGCAAACGCAGAATCCAAGCAATAAATCACCAGTAGTAAGCAATGTCCAACAAATCACAATCACCTAATAACATACAAATGCATAAGTCTATCTAATTCATACAAGGCGCCCCTAACTATCATCCATACTTCACATATCTCATTTCAGATTATTCCATCTTATATCATCACGATCCATGTATCATTTCATGTTCATCTCATCTCATCATCTCATTTTCAAAACAATCTCTCGAAGTACTCAACTTAGAAAATCAAATAATTCTTTTAAAATCAAATAATTATTTTAAAATCGAATTCTTAAATACAAATATAAGGATGTGTAAATGTAAACCGAATCCTAGCCTATGCAAATAATTACAAGACTTCCTCCCATTGTAGTGGAAGGGTAGTCAGGATCGATCCACGAGGAGGCGTGTCAGCGGGATCCTAGTAGCGTTGGAAACCTCATGTCTTGCGTCGACCAGAAGCCTCGATTTCGACCTTGGAGCTCGATGTCGACCTCGGCTGTCGATCCTTTCTGCAACAGAAGACCTGCAGAGGCAAAAACAAGCAGTCGATATCGACAGAGAAAGGTCGATATCGATGTTAGCAGACGGAATCGACTGGCTCAGAAGTCCGCCAGTCGATACAGAGGGTCGATTTCGACGTTGGGGGTCGATTTTGATGTTCAGCAGCAGTGACCCAGGAGTCTCGAGATCGACTCAGAAGACTGTCGATCTATCAGCGTGGTCGATATCGATGTCTGGCCTCGATATCGATGTTCTCCTGCAGTGGGTTAGTTCTTTGTCGGAAAAGAAAGGCCGAAGACTTTAGCAACTCCTAGGATTAGGGTTTACCACAACGTTAACCAATGCATGCGATAAGATAAATAAGACGGACAATTGTGCTATTTCACCCGAGTGACAAGCTTTCGCTGTACACCAACTCTTAGGATTACTCTTGCAAATAAACCTAATTGTCTCTACCAATTTTATGTTTATAACTCAAGTTGTTAACATGAATCCCTTTTCTTTCGATTAGGACTAAACATAGAATCGTAGCAGATGATATAGACACAACGATATCAACATCTAACACTTACCTCAAGCGCGCACGGCTAACGTCGGGCTCACCCTGACCCTAAGAGCTTTGGGGGACTACTCGCTTCTCATCATGGAACTCATCATTCATTGAAAGGAATAAACTTGCATTAAACTATAAACTCCGAAGCTTTACAACTCAACGTCGGCTTTCGCAAACACCAAACCCTAAAACTTCTCTCTAAATCTATTGAATGTAATTGGATGTGTTGATTGATTAATTGATGATCGAATGCCAGCCCCTAGGGCTTTATTTATAGGCTACTAATCCTCGCTATCCAAGGATTGTAACTTCTATCTAAACTATGAACTCTATCCGAACAATTAAGATAGGTCTTTTATTTTGTTAAAACTTTAAGGAAAAGATAAATTCAGCTGCTAACTATCTAGAAGAACAAGATAATCCATGGCCTTGATGATAGAATTCATAATCCGAGTCTCGAAATCGGATCTATCTTCTGTCGAGATAAGGTCGATATCGACGTTGGAGGTCGATATCGATGTCTCTGTTTCTGCTCGACTTGTCTAGCTCCACTCGATGTCTGTGTTGAGGTCGATTTGAAGGTCGATATCGATGTTGAAGGTCGATATCTATGTTGAAGGTCGATATCTATGTTGAAGGTCGATATCTACCTCTGCTCAGCTCTCCTTGGTTTCTCCGTTTTGACTCCAATTTCGCTCGAATTCCTGCATGGTTAGCTCAAAACTTGTGCAGACTCTATTTCTTGTACTTTAGCCCATTCTTACACAAGTTTTTATCCTTTTGAACATTTTCGTTGGAAATCGAATGAAATATGAAGTCAAAAGATGCAATAAAAGGAGATACAAATATGTACATCAGCTCTCGGCAAAACAGGGGAACAAGGGGGAGGGCTGTGGTGGTGGTGGTCCGATGGAGGCGACGACGAGGAGCTAGTGAGGTGGTGGTGGTGGTGTAGTGAAGTGGCAAGGAAACAGGGAACAAGAAGGGGAATGGGAGTGTTTGTGTGGGTTTGAAATTGAAATAATGGGGAAGAATGGGGTTGGTCTGCTGCATTCGACAGAGGAGAGAGGATAGGCTGTGGGTTGGGGAATTGCAGGTTGTGGGTTGTGAGGAAGAGGACAAGGGAAGGGGGGACCAACTTCATGGTAAGGCAGGGTGAGGCAGGGAGTTCGCTCCCAATGGAATCAGGAGAATGAGAGAGAGAAAGAGAGAGAGAGAGAATAAAGAAAAAAAAAAGAAAAGAAAGTAGGAATAAAAGAGGTCCCTATATATCAATTTGAATTCTCGACGTTCCAACCCAATTCCGCTCACTAAAACTAAACCCGACAATTGACAATTTAAATCGAATTTTAAATCATCACGGGAATTAATATAATTTTTATCGATAATCAAACTCGAAAACGGAATTAAAATCCGCTACAACCCAAATTTTAAAACGATGCCGGAATCTACTTCGAAAAGATTAAGAATAAAACACGTTGCTCGAGGACGAAATATTCAAAAATTTCCGAAGTTTCAAATCTACTCGAATATAATCAATTACCTTTCCAAAATAATAATATATAATAATATGAATATATTCAGTCTTTACAGTAAGTAGGTAGGTAGGTAGGTAGGTAGGTAGGTAGGCAGGTAGATAGATAGATAGGTATGTAGATAGGTAGATGGGTAGATAGATAGGTAGGTAGATAGATATATAGATAGATAGATAGATAGATAGATAGATAGATAGATAGATAGATAGATAGATAGGTAGATAGGTAGGTAGATAGGTAGGTAGATAGGTAGATAGGTAGGTAGGTAGGTAGATAGATAGATAGATAGATAGATAGATAGGCAGGTAGGTAGGTAGGTAGGTAGGTAGGTAGATAGGTAGGTAGATAGGTAGGTAGATAGATAGGTAGGTAGATAGATAGATAGATAGATAGATAGATAGATAGATAGATAGATAGATAGATAGATAGATAGATAGATAGATAGATATTGTGGCTTATATAACTTTTTTATAAATTATGAGAACATATTATTTTATTTTATTTTATTTCTTAGAATCAACCACAATATGCCACATAGGATGCTATGCATCAGTTTTAGTATATTTATATAGATTCATCATTTAGTTAATATATAGACAAGGATAAAAACTTGATCAAAAATTGTAATAATAAGTTTATTAGATTTATAAATAAAAACAATTAGTTTATTTTAGTTTAGTTTTAAAACATAGTAGATTTTTGGAATTTAGGTTTTATAATATATTATTGAATTAATGCAACTATATTAAAGGAAAATCATTAATTGAACGGGTGTTAATACGAAATTTATTTATATTCAAGAAAGAACTTAGATAAAGTGATATTTTCTCCTTTTATTATCATATTCAGGTTTAATTAGTTTGAACAAAATCCTAAGATAATTAGATTTGAAAGATATTATAAGAATCCTTGATAATTCTATTTTAACTTATATAAATATTTAACTTATGTATAAATTTATTTTATAAAAAACATCCGCACAAAAAAAAAGGAAAAAAGTTATATACAATAAAAAAAAGTTGTTTTTGTCAAACAAGATATATATATATATATGTATGAAGCACACCGGTTAATCGGGTCATTCAAGTCGGGTTTGGGTTTGAGTCATTCAGGTCTGGGAAGATCGGGTTTCTAATAAATCTAGTTATTGATCGTTCCGGATCTACCCAAATCGGGTTTGTCTCGAGTTCGAGTCGACCCAACGGATAAAAAAACTCAAACATTTTAAAGACTTTTTAAGAATATTAAATATTATCAAAATTAAAATGAAATATATATAAATATGTCAAACCAAACTAAATAATAATATTATAATTAAATTTGTAAATATTATTATAATAATAATATTATATAAATATTTTAAGCATTAAAAATCATATTTATAAAAATAAGTGTTTTAAACATACTATAATTATAACATATAAACGTTGTTTAACTTACAAGTGACCTTAAAAAACACAATTGCATGGCAAATCTATGTGGATCTATCTGGTGCCTGTGTGGCGTCTAAATGGTACAAACTCACCGGGTTGATTTTGACCCAATCGATCTTCAGGTTTCGACTCTAAAACTCCAGGTTAGTTCGGGTTCGAGTCCCGAGTTTAAAACATCGGGTTCAATCCCATAAAATTACCGGATGTACTGCTTACGGGTCGGGTATTTTGGGTTGTGTTGTGTTTTGACAAGTTTAATATAGATAGATATTTAGATATACATTTATTTTTAATTTTATTTACCGTAAAACATAGAAATATTGGATAAAATATTAAAGTAAATAATCTACCCAAATTCATAAATTCTGGATAATTTAAAATTTAACGAAATGTTGAGTACTTAAAATTTAATACCGAATTTTGCTCCGTAATTCATATACGTGCGTATACACAATTTTTTAAGCAAAGGCGGCAATTTTTTTAAACCAAAGGTGGCAATTTTTTTTTTTACCAAGGGCGCTAATTTTTTTTAATCAAGCTACACTAAATAAGCTAATATATATATCTTTATATCTATCCTTTCCAAAAACACACACTAAAAACCCCTAACTCAGATTTTCACACGGCATATTAGTAAGAGCATGTTTATCAGTGAGCCTCGTTTCGGACTCTTAAATTACTTTTCAACTGCCACGTCAGTTAAAGAACCCAACCCAATTTTTTACCTTTTCAGTAAATTATCAGTGAGCCCACTCCCGGACTTTTAACTTCACTTTTTTTTAAAAAAAAAACATATGCAATATGGGTGTCTATGGGTAGATAAAAAGAAATTACATTCAAAAATAAATTTTTTAAAAGTTTTTACATCAACAAAAATAGAGAAAAATCAATTTAAAAGAAAAATTAATCAAGCGCTGCCATGTGGCAGCGCTGCAGTGGCCCTCCCTGCAATGAGCCCGGGCTAATCTTCAAGGTTGTTTTTCCCCGGGCTCATAGCCACCTCACTTATTCTTTCATTTTTCTTTTATTTTTTTGCCTACGTGGATTATTGGTGAGCCCTTAGGCTCACCAATAAACATGCTCTAAAGGGGCGGAGGCTACTGCGCTGATCTTGACTGGTCTTCTTCACCATCTCAGTGCATCTCGCAAACTCAACAACATCGATCGAGGTTCCCTTTCTCTCCCTTTTTCACATGCTTCACCTTATGCTTTTCTCAAATTGATGTTCAATTCTACAATTTGTGTTTAAATTGCCAAAAACCTCTCTCCCTGTGCGTGCCTTTTCATCCATCTTTCTCAACTAAAAATCAGCACAAACAGACCCTTGTTTGATGTTATGTATTGTCCAATGTGGATTAATTTTGAGGATAGTAGTCTCCTTATATACCATAAAAGTCTCATACCCTTGGGTCCTTTCAGGGGCGGAGCTGAAGGGGGCCTAGGGGGCACGTGCCCCCCCTCTCATTTGACGAACTACCTATGTGTATTCTCCTCGTCGATAGCTTCATTTTGATATATAATAAGCCTTAATCCGACATCTGAGTAAAAAGTTATGAGTGTTTTAAAATTAAAGGTATATTAATCACTTTAATTTTGCTTCAATAGACTATAATGCTTCTATATTTTACTTAAATTAAAATTCACATACTATAATTCATCTCGAGAGCTTCGAAATGAGAGGTTATACTAATCATTTCGACAATTAGATAAGAAGTTATACAAGTTTAAAAATTTTTATATCTTGTTATACATTATTATATGTTATGAGTGAAACAAGTTAAATATTAACTAGGTTGTTATTCGAGGCAAACAAGTCTAGTATTGTTTGATTATATTTAGCTCATTTAGAAACAAGTCAAACTCGAGTCGAACCTATATTTGAACTTGAGCTCATACTCGACTTGTTTAGTAAGTGAACGAGCTTGAGCTGAGTTTTTTTTCCAAGTATTATGCAACTTTACTTGCTCATGACATAGTAAGTTAAAAGAAAATTTGTAAATTTCACAAAATTCGTGCTATTTGAGTTTCAATGGATCCGAGCTGAATCATGAATTGAGCATAAAAATGTGCTCGTAATCAACTCATTTTGTAAATGATGCTCAAGCCGAGCTTTTATTGAGCTAAACTCGAGCCAAGTTTTAGCTCATATAACAACCATAACGTTAACTTACTGTTTATTAGATCGCGTTTCCTATACTTATTTAGTTAATTTTTTCGGATATTTCATTTATATATTTATATTTATTTTTTTAGGCGCGAAAAAAATGATAGCGTTTTATCATAAACCGATAACATTTTATCTTAAAATAACATAATTTATTATCGTATTATATATAACTCTTTATGTCAATTTAATCCACAACTATATCGTACATTCGTACATGTATAATTGTGCTCCCCTTCGAAAAATTTCTGGCTCCGCCACTGGGTCCTTTTGTAGGTAGCGAAAAAGGGGATACCGCTTGGTGCAGTTGACTCCTTTGAAGTACACTACAAGAGCTTGAACAAAGGATGGGATGTTGGTGTGCGATGCCCAGATCACTCTCATCGTCTTCTCTTCCACTGGAAAACTCTTTCGGTTCTCCTCCTGCCCTTCCAGGTATGTATTCCTTCTTCATTTTCTTTTAATATCAAGCTAACTTTGTGATAAATATTTATCAAAGTACTAATTAACTTGTTCATCTACAAATGTAAAATAGTAATTAAGCTATACAAGTAGTGGATTTTAGGACTTGATCTTTATACTGTCATTGTATAACTAGTTGATGTATGCCTAAATTTCTTTAATTTTCAGATTTGTGTTTTATTTGGCCTGTCAATTGCTCTTCGGATATATGATATATCTATTTGACCCTTTCTTTGGTTATGTATAATTCAAAATCAATATTGCTTCCTTTTTTCCCCAATCTATCTTTTCTTTTGACTTTTTTTTTTGTAGTTGGTTAACTTGAATGTGTGATCACTCTCCAAAATTAAAAAAAATCACTTCCAATTAATTAACTTTGCCACTGATGTACAACTGAATCTTATCAGGTCATGCGTACTGTAATTCACTCATTTCCAGTGAACTACAATAATAGGTTTCAAAGTTCATCTTCAAAAACATTAAATAATCTTTATAAGTATGGGTATGTACACAAAATCTTGAATAGAATCAATTGAAACTTGGTAGGAATATTGAATTTGAAAAGGAGCAAATATTTTTTTATATTTATTTCATTACTAATTCTTAATGTTCATGTAGGAAAATATGGTGCATAAATGCGCTCCGAAACAAAACAATTAAGAAGATGGAGTCCGAACAATGACGAGTGAAGAGATATGCACAAAGGTTCTAGGAGCGAAATTCGGCTACATCAAATGTTCTGGTTTTGGACCTCGACCCCCACCTAAATATGCATCAGTATCATCAACGCAAGAAATGAATGAGAAGAACAAGGCACTCCATGCAAGAAAAGGTTGATGAAACTCAAATCATTGCATTGAAGAAGGCTACAAAAAAAATCGAAGATTTTATGGCAAAGTTCAATCTAGATAAGGGATCTACTTAGATAGGTATTGATTATTAGTATATTTTCTCAACATTTTAGTTCGCTAGACATATTGGAATTCTAGTTGGAATTCAATCTAATATTCATGCTATATCTTATTAACTATTAATTTAATTTGCATCAAACATTTTCCTCGCTAATAACATTACACTATAGTGAAGGAAAACTATTTTCTCGATAAAATAATATATATTACGATGAAATTAAGTTCTCTCGCCATATTCTGGTTTACAACGAGGAATAAATTCGTCACCTTAAGCCTTTTTTACGTTGAATAAAAGGTCGTTAATGAACCCCTTTCTCGAGTCAAAATTTTGTCACTAAAACTATAAATTTAATGATGAATTCTTTTTCCTCGCTAAAAAACATTGATTGCGATAAATCAATTTCTTTGCCAAAATTATCTACATCGACAAATATAAATTTGTTGTAAAATACCTATTTTATAATTACAAATTTATAATTAATACTTACCATTGGCGAGGAAATAAATATTTTATCAAGGAAAATATGTCTATTTTGCGATGAAAATTTTAGTCGCCAATAAAATGGACACAAATTGATGTCATCATTAACGAGGAAAAAACATTTTATCGATGAAAACGCATTTGTCACCAAACACCTTCAACGACTATTATCGACTCCATCCACTTGTTTGGCGATAAAAACACTGACTTTTTACAAGGAAAATATTAGTCGCTAATAGTTACTACGAGAGAAAATGATTTCATCGCTAAAAATTTCAACAACGAAATTTTCTTCCCTCGGCTAACCTTTCCTTGACGAGCTTTCTGTAAAAACTGGCGACGATATGCATTTCCTTGCCAAACCTCTTTAGCGACTAAAAATCAATTTTCAGTGACAAAAAATTTCCCCGCTAATAGGCATTTCTGTTGTAGTGCTAATTATTATTATATTTTTTCATTTGATTGAAAACTGCAACTAACATCTTCTAATCATTACAATGGGCACTTTTGAATAGCGGACACAAAAATACCTAAAATGACATTTTTTTACAAGATTTTCTCCCTAAAATGGCAATTTTTTCTTAATTGAAGGTGTATTAAATTACAGGGCTATGTTCTTTTCCTCCATGACGTGATTTACTTTAAAAAATTGCTTACCTCAATATGGTACAAGATTAAGCTGCAGTTTGTCTTTTATTTGGTTGATTGTTGCTCTAATCTTCTTTAAGTACAACCCCAGATAGTCGTGGGCAGCTTTGTTGGTAACGGGAAGAAGCCCAAGTACATGCCATCAGTGCCCGAGTCCCGAATATTGCACTTTGGCGCTCCATCTGCCATGAGCCATCCCTCCCAAGAAGAAGCCTCTAGTGAATCATCAGAAGACAACACTAATGGTCATCTCAACAGGGCTCCCATGTCCTTCAACCACCGAGCCCAACAGATACACAACATGCAGCAGCACCAACAACAACAACAGCAAAAGCAGCAACAACAACAACAAATGTACTCATCGATGGCCTGGCCAAACACGGGTAATTCTAAGATGCTTCATCATTGATAGTTTCATAATTAATCTTTTGTTGGGTATTGGGGGGGAGGTGAAGTAATACTGATTTCTGACATAGTAGAAGCTGAAGGAAAATCATTCAAGGTGGGTTAGCTTTTTCATGGTTTCTTGTTTAGGTCGAATGGAGTGTACTTTTTTGTCCTTCATGATGCTTTTGTAGTGATTCTCAAAATTTCAAAATTTTCAGCTTTATGTTTCTGATTGAATTTATGGGGCTAATTATAAATGGAGTATATGAAGTTTGCCCTCTTAACAAGCTGATGGCATGAAGATGGATTTGTGCAAATAGTATAATCAGCTCGTTTCCTCTGGAATTCAGTTCTCTGTTGCGTCTGATTATGTGGATGTTGAGAATACATGGTTGAAAATTGTGGTAATTTAATTTTTTCACTTTATAAATCTCATTATTTTTTTTTTTAAAAAAAGAAAAATCCAAAAGCCCATTTCATTTACTTGTTCATCATTTCCTTCCTGCAAGTTCATAAATCTTTTGAATAGGAATCTAGATAGAAGGGTTCCCCCTCCCTCCAAAATTCTATCACCGGATAGAATCAAGAAAAACTGAGGAAAAGGATCTGAGGGTTCAAGTAAAATCAAAGAGAGGAAGAAGGACCTAAAGATAGATACAAACAACATATAAATCCAAATAATAATACTAAAACAGAGAAATGGGGTCTTTTTTCAAGATAATGGAGTAAGGTTATGTACGGGCCCACATACAGAACATACAGGAGATACAAATAATATATAAATTTAATGTTCATCTCAAAATCAATCTATATCTATACATATTTAAAATAGAGACATGAAGTCTCATTTGGTACAATTTAGTTGTGTGTCATTTTCCTCTGGTACAATTTATTTATGTGTCATTTTCTAAAGCAATTTGACATGAGTTTTTTTATTAACATCAATTAATGATGATCCACTATATTTAAGCCGCATTAGACAATAACCTCATCTATTTTATCCACGTGTCATCCTATATGTCAATATTATATTTTAAGTGGTTAAGAAAGGGGGAGTTTGTAAAATGTATAAAAAACATGTCTTAATTGGTGAATTATCCACACCTTTGGACAAATTGGTGAATTGTCCATCCCCGTCCCAAGTCTAGTTTTTTTTTTACATTTTGTCGTGCAAATGTAAGAGTATATTGTGCTTGTGCAAATATAACCTCATGTTGTGCAAATATAACCCAAGTCTATTTTTTTTTACATTTTGTCGTGCAAATATAACATTATGTTGTGCATGTGCAAATATAACCGTAAGTTGTGCAAATATGACCCAAGGCTAGTTTTTTTTTTTTTTACATTTTTTCCTTGTTTCAGCACTTTTCATTGTGCAATTCTAACGGTATGTTGTGCTCACATAGCATTTTGTTGTTCAAATATAACTTTATGTTGTGCAAATGTAATATTTTTTTCCATTTTTTTCATTTCAGCACTTTTTATTGTGCAAATATAATAATATGTTGTGCAAATGTAAGTGTATATTGTGCAAATATAATATTGTGTTGTGCAAATGTAATATTTTTTCCGCGCTTTTTTTTTTCGTTTCAATACTTTTTGTTGTGCAAATATAACTTTATGTTGTGCACATATAACAATCTGTTGTGCAAATTCGAGTTTTTTCGTGTAAGCACTTTTTGTTGTGCAAATATAATAATCTGTTGTGCAAATATAAGTTTATGTTGTGCAAATATAATATGAGAAAATTACGCATAAAAACACGCATAAAAACGATGTCATCACTGAAAAATACGCATAAAAACGATGTCAGCACTAAAAATACGCATAAAAACGATGTCGGCACTAAAAAATACGCATAAAAACGATGTCAGCACTAAAAAATACGCATAAAAATGATATCAGCACTAAAATACGCATAAAAACCATGTCGGCACTAAAAATACGCATAAAAACGATGTCAGCATTAAAATACGCATAAAAACCATGTCGGCACTAAAAAATACGCATAAAAACGATGTCAGCACTAAAAAATACGCATAAAAACGATGTCAACACATATAAATTTTACATAAAAACAATGTCAGCAACATTCATGTTAATGCTGACACCGTTATTAGGGGGCAATATTACAAAATTTTGCAAATTACTAAAAAATGTAAACTTTAGCCTATTTGGGATTTGAACCCACGTATTTGCGCATATAACACATCGCTCTACCATTAAGCTAAAAGGCTTTTAAAGCTCAATAAGTATAAGACCAGAGATAAAAATCGAATATTGTACTCTATCCTATAAGATTAAAGAAAAGTGCACAAAAGCGCAATGAAGCATGAAAGAAAATGGATGTGTAAAACCTGTAGACTGAACAAATGCAAGGAGAAAATGTAAATGTCTTAGGGAATATAATTCACAAGCAAATCAACCACTTAAACGCAGCTTTCTAAGGCTGCGAAAAAAAAAAAACAAAAAGGCATTTCTTGAAGAAATGTACCTTGGAATCATGGAGAGAAAGGCATACAATAAGGAAAAATCCAATACATACAACAAAAGGTAAAGAAATCTTACGTATGGTGTACAGTGAAACCGTCCAACTAAACACCGGTCTCTTCAAATGAGGCATCCTTACAGTAGGATCACCATAAGTAATCTATTAAAAACAATATATACCTAATGATAAGCTATAAATACTTGAGGTGGAATTGATAAACTAAAAGCAACTCCAAGTGCAGGTGCATAATTACCATTATGTAAGACCCGCCTGGTTTCAAAAGCCTACTAGCACAATCAAGCAAGTTTAGAGCAGAAAACTCATAACAGGAGTTCAAAAAGTGTGCATGACTGTACAAACAAGAAGGCCATCAAGTTTCAAAAGATTACAAAGTGAAAACCTGCTGACTTCCCCTAGCAACCGAGCCGAACTTATCGGAGCATTCGCACCGCACTAGGAAGACATAAAAACAACTACAGTATCTATTAGAATCATCAGAGATGAAGTATTTTACCATCAATGAATCGAGAGTTCCTATGGTACAAAGTAGATGGCCCATGAATGCAAGTGCATCCATGTAAACACCAGAGATCAGTTTATAAATTCATAAAATAACTTGAATTGGATATTGATCTACAATCAAACCTTTATCAAAGAGTAAATCACCAAAATCAAGCTCCAAAGAGAGACCAACAAGGCCACCACTTTTACCACCACATTTTTCTCACATCCACAAATTATACTCAACAATCAGTTTATGTCAAATGTTTTAACATATCATCATATTTCAAATAGACAACCAATATAAAATTGAAAGAAACAGACAATACTCAATCATTGAGAGATCCATAAACACCAGATCCAACATTAGAGAGAGAGAGAGAAATTGAAGGCTGCCATCCCCTAGTGTTTTATGATGCAAGCCAAAGGAGGTTCAACTTAATAAAGAAATGTTCAACAAAGGTGTGACAGCAAATTAGGTATAATAGCAAGTATGACAGCAAAGGTGTTTTATTCTAACTCAATGAGAGAAATATTTGAGGTTGTAATAACAAAGAAATTAAAATTGCTGACATAATTGATGGATTCATGGAACAACCATTTTTTTAATTAGTTTTAGATGAATCTTTAGCATGATATTAGAAGTATATAGTACTAGTTCAAGCTTCAAGCAATAATACTTCCTTTATCATGTAGGCTAGATAGTGTAGATACAATCTGAAGCATTATGATGAAAAAAAACCCATGAAAAATAATACTTCCTTTCTCAACATTCATTTTGATGTTAAAACCCCATGAAAAATAATCTAATCGCATTATGATGAAAAAAAATCAGCAAAGCAATGAATTTGCAAAAATCCGAATTAAGCATCACACAGCTCTCTCGTGAGATCAAGCTTGAATGATTGCAGTGGCAAAAAAACAGCAGGACCAATAGGCTCACAATTACAGTTCAAGAAGATGGGAGCGTGACAACAAGCTTTCCTTTAGATCCAAGACACAACAAGAACACCAAAAGCCGAAACTACACAGATGACAACTTTCAATTTAATTTCAAGTGCAGGAGCTCAAAAACATTGATCAAATACGTCCATATGAAGCTGCGAAAATCAGAAATTTCCATTCTAGATAAAAGACCACTTCATTAGAGCAAGCATTTAATCAAACATGTAGTGTGCAAAGCAATGAAACCAGCCCTTATAGTGAAAAAAACATCAAACAAACTCACAATTGAGAGTGAAATTTTCAAGAAGCACAAAAACAAAGAGAAAATGAGCAGTTATATCACCCACCTTCACCTTCCTTCTTCCCTATTATGCATGATTTGCGCCGGAGATAAGCGGTGTCGACATCAAAGGGTCTCTGAGAGCGATTGTCAATCGAGGAAGCTGTAAAGGAGGCTTTAGATCTACCGGAAGAGACGCCACCTCTGCTTCAGATCTACTCCGCCGCTTCAGATCTACATCCGCCGTTTTAGATCTACTGGAAGAGGCGACCAGAGGAGGAGCGCCGGTGGCGAACAGGATGTAACGGCCCGGATATAAATATCCGAGATACGTTTCGAAGGTTGGATACCTTCGTTCGGATGTTGCAATTCAGGTACGGGTCGAGATTTTAAACCTCTAAAGATCAATCAGTATTCAAGGCGGGGATTTCGAACCCCAATCAATCTTAGTCTCAGAAATTCAATTGAAACGAAAGTAAAGCGGAAGTAAGATTTAGATACAAGAGCCACGGCAGAGCTGGGTCAAAACTAAAACATATATTCTAAAGTTGTATAGCAAAATTAGCGGGGTTAGACAGATTCTTTGCAATCGCTCGGGGGATTTTCCCACGCCATAGAGACAGGGAGCAATCATTCCTAAAAACAAGTGGTGCGAGCGGGATCAGACCGAGGCCCCAACATACCCTGTCCCGCAAGCAAACATACACATACTCTAATATAAAGATGATGCAAATACGGAAATTAAATCACACTAACATGATCCTAATTTACAATATGTGAAGAAGAACTGTAAAGGCGCCCAAAAAATGCCAAGTGGCATACCCCTCTCCTACCTCTGCACCCCTTCCCGTTAGTGCAGAGACTTGCCAGTTCGGTGCTATAGCATAGCAATATCCTCGTGGTGGTGCACTCACCACGGCATCATCATATCATATCATATCATATCATAACATCTCATCTCTTGCCCGATGGTGCTGGGCTATCATATCATGCTCATATCGACTCGATAGACTCAGGGCACCCGATGGGGCTGGGCTACCCTATGACCCTAACAGAGACTCTAGGACTATCACAGATAACGACCGTTCTGTGTACATACGCATAAAGAAATAGAATGCTTAATCACAAGTGCAATCCTAGCATGATACTACATGGCATGATTTAATGCTTATGCAACACCTAGTATGTCATATATTCACAAGCAGGTATTCTCTTTCGAATCTGAGTAAGCCCATAAAGGAACTTACCTGAATAAGCCGAACAGTAGAGAACAAGGCAGAAGCAGAGTCCAAGCAATGAATCACCAATAGCAAGCAATGTCCAATATATCACAATCACCTAATAACATACAGATATGCATAAGTCTATCTACTTCACACAAGGCGCCCCTAACTATCATACATATCTTCACATATCTCGTTTCAGATTATTCCATCTTATCTCATCACAATCCATATCTCATTTCATGTTCATCTCATCTCATCATCTCATTTTCAAAACAATCTCTCAAAGAACTCCACTTAGAAAATCAAACCATTCTTTTAAAATCGCTTATCCAAATCCCGACCTTAAGCATTTAAATCCTCAAAACCAATTTTTCCAAAATCATATTATAGGAATCATTCCGGCGTGTTCCTTACTTCAAAAACATTATATAAATAAATTCCAATATTAAATCATCAAAATAATTCTATGCTCATAAATAATATTTATAAATCAAAACCAACAATTCACTTTAAAATTCCTAACTCACATATTTAAATCCTCATAAAAAGCATTATATATAAATAATCCAATTAATACTATTTTAAAATAATAAACAATATATAACAATTAATTTTCAGAATTTATATTATATAATAATATTTTCAGAATATGTATACATAACCAAAAAAAATCAAAAATCATATATAATATAACATATATATATATATATATATATATATAACATAATATAACACAATATAAACTTAACCCATAACCAATTATAACAATAACAACCCAACAACCCAAATTGAAATCCGGAAGAAAACCCAAGCCTCAACCTAATAGAAGAGCCCAGACCCGGAAGAAAGAAAAGAAGAAGCCCACCCATACCATTAGGCCCAGACCCGGATTCCAAGCCCAACCCGAGCCCAAACCCGAACTCATCCAAGATTACAATGAACCGGCCAGATTTTTAAAGAAGGGAACCGGACCAAGAAGGAAAACAGAACCGGCCCACGAAATAAAAAAGAAGGAGAGAACCGGCCATCTTCAACCTTGGATCGACGGAGGGAAGCGGAGGAAGGAGGAGGGAACCCAGGTCTCCGGCCGTCTCCTTTTTGGCCCAAATTTCACCCAAGTGATCGACTCCCTATTCCGACCAAGTCCCAACCAACAAGAGAGAAACGACGCAAGGGAGGAGGGAGAAAAAGGGAACGTACATCGGTGATTTCCGAGGAAATTTCCGACGTCAATGGCGGCCTCTGGCTACGGTTGACCGGGAAGGAACGTTGCTCGAGCCTAGGAAGGGATGAGAGATGGGTGAGGCATAGTGTTGAGGAGGTTCCATCCGAAACAAGAGGGAATCGAAGTTTCTTACCTCTCGGATTGGAACAGGGGAAGGAAAGGGTATCGAGGCTTCGACGACGGCTTCGGGGATATGCTTCCCCATCTTCTGGATTCTAGGAAAAAACAGGAGGAATGAGGGAACAATTGCACATGATTTCGAAGCGAAGGGAGGAGGTTGTGATGGAGATGCTCGACGCGAGTCTGGCCATGGCAAAGCAGGCGACTCTCCGCGGCTCACAGCAGCGGTGACGACGAGGAAGAGAAAGCTCCCGACGGCGGCTTCTGGCAGGTGTGGTGGCTTGAGCTTCGGCATGAAAGGAGGAAGAGCAGTGAAATGGGGCTGCGTGCTGCTCAGTGACAGATATGGTGGTGAAGCGGCGATGGTGTTTCCTGCGGAGGTCAGAAAAGAGGAAAGGGGTGTGGGCTGGTGCGAGGGAATGGAGAAAGCGTGAGGGGCAGGAGGGCTTATGGGGTGCAGGCTGGGTAAGCTTGTGAGGAAGAGGGCAAGGGGGGGACCAACAATTTCTCAACATAATTCCGAGAGGGGGGAGAGAGAGAGAGAGAGAATAAGGAAAAGAAAGAAAAGAGAAAAAGAAAATAGGGAGGAGTGGGCCCCACAACACAAATTTGAAATCCCGACACTCGATCCCAATTCCGCTCCCTCGAACGAATTCCCGACACTCGACAATTCTAATCAAAATTTAAATCATTTCAGAACTTAAATTAATTTTATTAATACACGGAACTCGAAAGCGAAAATTAAATCCCGTCAAAATCCAAAAAGTAAATGATGCCGGAAGGAGTTTAAAATTAAACTCGTGCTCGAGGACGACTTTTTCTCCGCTTTTACAAATTACAATGAATAATAACATATTTAATTAAAATAATAAAATATAATATATATATGTAAATTATATTCCGCCTTTACATTTATCCACCTCTAAAAAAAAGTCTCGTCCCCGAGACTAAATCATTTTTAAGCAATGGGAAGGAGTTTGAAATCGGTGAGTCCGAGGACCATGTCCAAGGATCTTGCAATCATCTCGGTTGGGTCTTCCGGGATTCTCACAATATCCTGGTCACGGTCGTGACATCTCCCATTGGTCTAGTCAAGTGTGTAGTAAGCGCCCTTATCACATCCTCGCTTCGACTTTTCGGAAGTACCACAACTCTAAAAGTATTATAGCGTCCGACTAGGTCTTAGCAAGCAATATATAAGCGCCCCTATACAATGCTTGTATCCACTTCGTGAGACGTCATAATGTAAATCCAGTTCGTAAAACCTCAAAGCGTTTTGTAAAATGAAAGATTGTCATATAAATCATCGAAACTCTCGACTTCTTTAAAACCCCAAGTTGGTCCTTTACAAAACCGCTCAAAATTTCAAATTCAACGTTTAATCAAGCAGCTTTACACCAAAACAAGTCGAATCTTTTCAAATCAAGATTTCGTCAAAATCTCCCAAAAACCAAATCAGCTTCTCACCACCAATCAATCAAATTCAGAAGGTAGGAGGTGGAATCATCCACCTCTAAGGGATAATCCCATATTCTCTTCCTAGTTTCCAGAATCGAATCAATCTATCAGTCTCAATTCAAGCAAGATGCATACGCCATAAGAAATCCATAACTGTATAATCATCCAATCTCCAATCAACACATCACACAGTAAGTCTCAACATATACCAATGTAGTGCCACAAGGTCACATCAACATCTACATATCATACTAAAGGTCGTAATATGCATCTCAACGATATAACAAAATCATAACAACGTCTCAACATCACACTAGAAGTCATAAAAGTATCTCTCATCATAGAATCAACGAACCAAAACCCATTGTCAACACATCAATACAACAAGGTCAGGCTATTAAGAATTAGCAGAGGGAAAGGTCAATCAATATATCAATCACCAAAACGTCAGCATACTCACAAAACATCATCTCAACTCATACAATGCCATATAACGATCATTTAGCACTCACACACCATTATCTTCTATATATATAAGTCATATTCATGCTCCAAGTCCTATTCATCACTTACCTATTCATAATCATGCTTTCACATAATCAACATATCATCATTTCATGATTCATACAACACATCATAACATGCTTCTAGAACAACATCGAAAGTATCAATATATTGTAAAGACGGAAAATAAGTTATATATATTATATTTATTTATTTTAATTAAATATGTTATTATCCGTTGCAATTTGTAAAAGAGGAGAAAAAGTCGTCCTCGAGCACGAGTTTAAAATTTAAAAACATTCCGACATCGTTTTGAGAATTTAGATTTTAACGGATTTAATTCCGCCTTCGACCTCCGAGTTTTGATAAAATTAATTTAATTCCGTTATCTTGTAATTAGTAAATTAAATTTTAATTCAAATTTGATTTGGTCGGGATTCGACCGGGCGAGCGGGTTTCGAGTCTATTCCGCTAATTCGAATTCGTTCGGGGGACCAATAACATTTATTTTATTTCCCCTTTTCTTTATCTCTCTCTCTCTCTCTCTCTCTCTCTCTCTCTCTCTCTCTCTCTCTCTCTCTCTCTCTCTCTCTCTATCTCTCTCTCGGCAGTCCCCTGCCTCACACTACACACATTTGGTCCCCTCTCTTTTGTTGGCTTCTTCCCTCACACAGCTTGCATCTTTTGTCCCCCTCCACACACAAACACCCTCACATTTCTCTTCCATTTCACACTCCTCCCTCTCCATCTCCTTTTCTTTAAGTTCCTACACAAACACAACTCCTCTCTTCAGCCGCCAGTAAACACCACCACGCCACCACCTATTCCTGGCGGTGCTCAGCCACCCAGCAGCCACAAAGGCCCCCTTGCACCCCCTGTTTCATCAAGCGGCAACGTCAGCCCCACCTCTTTCCTCTTTCTGTCCGAGTAGCAGCAGTAGTCCTCTGAGGGCCAAGCGCAAGTCGAAGCCACCCAGAAGCACCTCGGAGCCACCTCCGGAGAGCCGACGCCGAGCCCTGTGTCCCCTGTTTTTCGTCTAAGGATCCGGTACTCCCTCCTCCTTTCCCCACTCGAAAACAAAGCAAAGCACCACCTTTATGCTTCATCTCTTCGATTCAGGGCCTAACAAGTTTCCCCGACGTATCTGACGAGCTCGAAGGATCTCCGGCGACCCTAGCCGAAGCCCGAAGTCGTGTCCGGAGTCGCTCGATAATCTCCCTCTTTCTCCTCCTCCCTTGTTCGCTTATGATTCTCGTTATGTGGGTTTTGGTCGGGTTTTCTTGTTGGTCGGGTTGGTGGTGGTTGAGGCCGGAAAGCAAGCCGCCGGCGGGTTCTGTTCCTCTTCTTCTTCCGTTCCTCTTTCCGTTGTCGCGCAGGAGCTCTACTCTGAGGATGGGAGGAAGACGACCACATGTGGACCCCATCTCTCTCTTTCTATTGGCCTAATTCCGGGTGGGCCTTTTATTTTTTTTCTTTTCTTTCCTTGGGCCTGATTTTCATGGGTTGGGCCGGGTTCAACACCCTATACGGGTATATCATTCTCCTCTCGGATCCCCCCCTTCCTCCTTGTTCATTTACCCGTGAAAACCCGGACCCCCATTTGCCTTGCCTCCATCCGGGTTGGATCTGGATTCTGGGCTCATGCAAGTGGGCCTTGCTTCCGGATATTCAGTTGGGTTGGATGTGGATTGTGTTTCCTTATTTTCGGTAGTATATATATAATGTGTTATATAGTATAAGTTTTATGTTTTATTGTTGACAGATTATTATTATTATTATATTTATATTATTTTGTTTGTGAAGCTATATTTCTGAAATTTTAATATATTTGAAAAGGGGTTTTAAAAGTAATATTAATTGATATGGAGTTATAGATATATTTATGGTTTGTTTTGAGATTTTACGGTTAGTAAGTGTTAAATTATTTGAATATTATTACTATTTTGGGATTTGGTTATAATTATAATATTATGGAAATTAATCTTTATATATTGTTTATTCGTTTTAAAATAATAGTAATTGGATTATTAATTGATGCATTTTGTGAGGATTTGAATATGCGAGTTAGGAATTTTAAATTGAATTGTTGGACTTGATTTATAAGTTTGATTTGTGAGCATAGAATTAATTTGATGATTTAATATTGGAATTTATTTATATAATGTTTTGAAATGAGAAACATGCCGGAATATTTTCTATAATGTGATTTTGAGAGACTAGTTATAAGGCTTAAACGTTTAATGTCGGAATTTGGTCAAGTATGATTTGAGAAAGTATTTTGAATATGAGTTGACTTAATTTGGGACTTATGAGTTTGAAAATATGGTTGGTATGATTTTATCAATGTGTTTAATTGAAGAATGATTTTGGTCGATTTGATCCTATCGGGAAGATTTTCGAAAGCGGTTTTACTATCGGTCGGTTTTGAGAATGTTGAGAACTTGTGTTCGTGTGTATGAATGTTGGTCTGGTAGCTTATGGAAATGGCTTGATGATAGGTGTGTATTGCTTTTGGATTGCTTTGGACTTGCATTGGGGCCTTGCTTGTATTATCTTGCTGTTCTGCATCAACAGGTAAGTATCCTACGGGACTTACTCAGTAACCTGGACCTCCTGCCTGATGTGTCATGTAATGTGTAGTTTTGTTGCATATTAAAGCATGCCATGTAGTATCATGCTAGGATTGCATTGAACTGAGCATGTGTTTACTTTGTGTGTTTGAAACAGAACGACCGTTATCTGTGAATGTAAAGACCGAAAAAGTTAAAATATTATTTTTCTTACAATATTAAATTATGTTCGAATTTAAAATTTAGATTCTAGAAATTTTGATATTTCCGTCCTCGAGCAACTGAATTTTATTTAAACGAACTTCTATATAGTTTTGAATTGGGTTTTAGAAATAGAATTTGATTTTCGGAGATCGAGCATTATAAAATTAATTTGAGCTACGAGTATTGATTGAAATTTATTTAATTTTCGATTATCTTGAAATTGAATTAACATTCGATTAAATTTGATTTAGGCGGGATTCGATCGGACGAGCGGGTTTTGAGTCTTTTCCGCTAATTTGAATTGGTATTGTTGGGACCACATATATATACTCATTTCTTTTCCTTTTTCTTTTCTTTATCTCTCTCTCTCTCTCTCTCTCTCTCTCTCTCTCTCTCGGGTTTCCTGTTACATTAGGGGTCCCCCTCTCCTTACCTTCTTCCTCTTTTAATTGCCCAAGCCAGCTGCAATTGGTCCCCCTTCCTCCATTTTCGTCTGCAGCACCCCGTTGCCCCTTCCATTTGTTGCAGAAATCAGGCCCTCCACCCTATCCATTTTCATTTTCAAAACCCATTACCCCAATCTCCTTGCAACAGGATCAGATCTCCTCTCCCTCCTCCACTCTATTTCACCCTCTACCTCTCTTCAGGCTATGTAGTAGCACACAACCAATGCGCCCAAACAACCTTCCCTTCCATTTGAGATTCAAACACCAACTCCTCACCCTCCTTAGAAAACTCAAAGCTTGTCCTCCCTCCTGCACCCTCTGTCCGCTCCCAGCTGAGACCACAACAACAGCTTTGATCCAAACACACAAATTCGCCCCTGCTTCCGCTGTGCCTCACTAGCGAAACCACCACAGCCCCGCCTTTATTCATGTTTCGTCGGCCACAGCTCCACCTTTGTTCCTTGTTGAAAAGTCGAGCAGCAGGAGCGCAGCTCCGAGCACACCCGAGATGAAGCCGAGCCGCCCAACCTCCTCTCTTCCTCCTCTGTTTGGATCCAAACTCGGTAAGCTCGTTTTCCTCTCCCTCTGCTCAATAGGACGGTAAAAGCGTCACTTTTATAACACCTATCTCCGACCCAGGCCAGGGTTCTTGGATTCCGACACCGAAGAAGCCAGATCGAGCCCGACGAGCACCTTTTCGACAAAAACCTCGAGCCTCGGTGAGCCCCTTTTTTCTCCCTCCTTTCCTCGCGCGTTTGAACCTTTGTGTGTGGGTCTTGGTTGGGGAAGGGTTTTGATCTGTTAGGAGTGGGTTTGGGCCGGGAAGAGCCGCTGGAGGAGCCTGGATTCCACCTCCCCTTTCCCCCGTTTCCTCCGTCACCAAACAGAGCTCTGCTCGTTTTCTTTGGAGAAGAAGATCAGACCTCCTTGGGCCTAAATTCTGGGCCGGGTCTTTTCTTTCTTTCGGGTTCGGACCTTCTTTCTTTCTTTCCTTATGGTTGGGCCGGGTTGGGCTCCCTTTTTCCTTCTTTTATAAAATTCGGGTTTGGGTTTTCGGGCTGGGTTTTGGTAACGGGTTGTGGGCTGGAATGGTAACGGGTGGGTTGGGTTTTTTTTTTGAATGGGCTATATATATATATATTATGTGTTAAATGTATGTTATATTATATGTGATATTAATTATTATTTCTGATTTTAGGAAAATGTATATATATATTTATATGTTATGAAATTATCAAAATATATATTCAAAAAGGTTTTAAAAGTGATATTTATTGTTATGGAGTTATATATATATGTTTTTAGATTGTTTTGAGCTTATATGGATAGTAAGAGTAAAATATTTGAATATTATTATAGTTTTGGAATTTGGCTATAATTGTACTATCCTGGGAATTAATCGTTATATATTATTTATTGTCTTAAAATAATATTGATTGGATTATTTAATTGATGCATTTCATGAGGATTTAAATATGAGAGTGGGGAATTTTAAATTGAGTTGTTGATTTTGATTTATAAGTATTATTTGTGAGCATAGAAATTATTTTGATGATTTAACATTGGAGCTTATTTATATAATGTTTTGACATGAGAAACATGCCGGAATTATTTTATAACATGATTTTGGGAAAATGGGCCTTAAGGTTTAAATGTTTAATGTCGGGATTTAGATAAGCGATTTTAAAAGAGTTGTTTGATTTTCTAAGTTGAGTTCTTTGAGAGGTTGTTGTGAAAATGAGATGATGAGATGAAATGAACATGAAATGAGATATGGTTTGTGATGAAATGAGATGGAATAATCTGAAATGAGATATGAAAAGAGATGTATGATAGTTAGGGGCGCCTTGTGTGAATTAGATAGACTTATGCATTTGTATGTTATTAGGTGATTGTGATATGTTGGACATTGCTTGCTATTGGTGACTCTTACTTGGATTCTGCTTCTTCCTTGTTCTCTGTTGTTTGGCTTATTCAGGTAAGTTCCTTTATGGGCTTACTCAGATTCGAAAGAGATTATCGGCTTGTGAATGTATGACATACTAGGTGTTGCATAAGCATTAAAGCATGCCATGTAGTATCATGCTAGGTTGCACTTGTGATTGAACATTCTATTTCTTTACGCGTATGAAACAGAACGGCCGTTATCTGTGATAGTCCTAGAGTCTTTGCTAGGGTCATAGGGTAGCCCAGCCCCATCGGGTGCCCTGAGTCTATCGAGTCGATATGAGCATGATGATAGCCCAGCACCATCGAGCATGTTTATTTTAATTTATGTTATGATGATGAGACATGATATGATGATGAGATATGATATGATGATGAGATATGATATGATGATGAGATATGATATGATGATGAGATATGATATGCTATAGCATCGAACTGGCCAGTCTCTGCACTAACGGAAAGGGGTGCAGAGGTAGGAGAGGGACATGCCACTTGGCATTCTTTGGGCGCCTTTACAGTTATTTCTCGCATATTGTAAATTAGGATCATGCTAGTGTGATTTAATTTCCGAACCTGCATCATCTTTATTATTAGCGTATGTGTATGTTCTCTTGCTGGACAGAGCGTGTTGGGGCCTCGGTCTGACCCCGCTCGCACCAATTGTTTTTAGGTATGATTGCTCCCTGTTTATATGGCGTGGGAAAGTCCCTCGGCGATTGCAAAGAAATCTGTCTAACTGATGTACACATTTGCACCTTTGTTTATTGCATCTTTTGACTTCATATTTCATTCGATCTCCAAAGAAAAGGTTCAAAAGAATATAAACTTGTGTAAGAATGGGCTAAAATGCAAGAAATAGAGTCTGCACAAGTTTTAAGCTAACCATGCAGGAATTCGAGCGAAATCGGAGTTAAAACGGAGGAGCCAAGTGAAGCTGAGCAGAGGTAGATATCGACCCTAGACCCAGATATCGACCTCTGGTGTAGATATCGACCTTCAACATAGATATCGACCTCAACATAGAGATCAAGTGAAGCTGAGAAGAGGTAGATATCGACCTCAGGCCCAGATATCGACCCCTGGTGTCGATATCGACCCCCATATCGACCTCAACATAGAAATCGACCAGAGCTGAACAAGTCGAGCAGGAACAGAGACCTCGATATCGATCTCTGGTGTCGATATCGAGCCCTTATCTCGACAGAAGATAGACTCGATTTCGAATGCGGATTGGAACTATATCTTCAAGGAGGCACGAGATTATCTCATACTTTCAAGATAGATGGCAGCTAAAGTTTTATTCATCTTTTTAAGTTTTATCAAAATAAAAGACCTATCCTAATTGTTCGGATAGAGTTATTAGTTTAGATAGGAGTTACAATCCTTGGATAGCGAGGATTAGTAGCCTATAAATAAAGCCTTAGGGGCTGATTTGTTAGATGATCTTTCAATCGAATCATAGAACAACCCAAGAAAAAGACAATAGAGTTAGAGTTAGAGAGAAGTTTTAGGGTTTGACGTTTGCGAAAGTTGACGTTGAGTTGTAAAACTTCGAAGTTTAGTTTAATGCAAGTTTATTTCCTTCAAATGACGATGAATTCCATGATGAGAAGCGAGTAGTTCCCCAAAGCTCTTAGGGTCGGGGTGAGCCCGACGTTAGCCGTGCGCGCTTGAGGTAAGTATTTGATGTTGATATCGTTGTGTCTATCTCTCCTCCTACAATTCTATGTTTAGTCCTAATCGAAAGAAAATGGATTCATGCTAACAACTTGAGTTATAAACATAAAATTGGTAGAGACAATTAGGTTTATTTGCAAGAGTAATCCTAAGAGTTGGTGTACAGCGAAAGCTTGTCCCTCGGGTGAAATAGCGCAATTGTCCGTCTTATTTATCTCATCGCATGCATTGGTTAACGTTGTGGTAAACCCTCATCCTAAAAGTTTCCTTTTTACATATTTTATACACTCAAAAACCTCTTGTTATTTCTGTTCATTGCTTCTCTATCCATCCTAAAGTCTTCGGTCTTTCTTTGCCGACGAAGAACTAACCCACTGCAGGGAGACATCGATATCGACCCCAGACGTCGATATCGACCACTGAGTTCGTCGACAGTTTTCTGAGTCGACGATGAACATCGCTGCGGAGTTTGCTGAGCATCGATATCGACACCAGACATCGATCTCGACCCTTCTGTATCGACTGGCAGTCTTCTGAGCCAGTCGATTTCGTGGACTAACATCGATATCGACCCCCACCAGTCGATATCGACCACTTGTTTTTGTCTCTGCAGGTCTTCTGTTGCAGAGAACATCGACAGCCGAGGTCGACATCGAGGCCCAAGGTCGAAATCGAGGCTACTGGTCGACGTAGACGTGAGATTTCCAAAGCTACTAGGATCCCGCTGACACGCCTCCTCGTGGATCGATCCTGACTACCCATCCACTACAACGGGAGGAAGTCTTGTAATTATTTGCTTAGGCCAGGAGTTGGATTACATTTATTACATCTTTATTATTTGTAGTTACTTGACACATGAAGCCTCCTGCAAACAACAAATTGGCGTCGTTGCCGGGGAGGCAATCAATCGCGCCCTAGTAGTCTATCTCACGTCTTTTTCTAGTTTTGTCTTGCAGGTGTATGCGACGCGCTGATCGCCCACCTGAATTTGAAGGAGTAGACGACCCTGAGCGTTATTTCCATCTAAGGGCCCAAGCTCAAAGAATCATGGCGGAAAACGTGAACCAAGCAAAACTTATTGAACAACTAAGAAAGCAGGTTGAGGACTTAACGACTAGAGAGGCGGCACTTAAGGAGCGTGCGGATAGGGAGGAGGAAGACCGGAGGCAAATAGAAGCCCAAATCAATGCCCTCCCTAGGAATGCCAAGCAATATATGCACCCCGCTCTCACAGTGCCTGAATCGGCAATTCTTATCCCTGCCTCTAATTTTGAAATAAAACCTAACTTCCTTACTGAGATTAGAAGGCACCAATATGAAGGAAAACCTAACGAATGCCCTATGGCACATATTTCTACCTTCTTAGACCTTTGTGATACTATTGCTGATGGACGAAGTCTTGAATATGTCCAACTAAAAGCCTTTCGATGGTCTCTTACAGGTAAAGCATTGCAGTGGTTGGAGAGTTTAGCCCCAAGATCGCTCCGCACTTGGAATGAAGTCAAGAACGCGTTTCTCAACAAGTTCTTTCCTCCTTCTAAGACGGCGTTGATCCGACAGAAAATCACGGCTTTCAAACAAAAGCCTGGTGAAGCCCTGGCGACTGTTTGGGAAAGGTTCAAGGACCTCTTACGATCATGCCCGATGCATGGCCAACCACCATATGTAATTCAGGAGATCATATACAATGCTCTTGACGCTGCAACAAAGGAGAGGATCAACACCTACACCTCCTATGGCTACCTTGAACTCGCCCCATAAGAGGCTTGGGAGACCATAGAGAGGTTGGTGGAGTTCGACAACACATATGGGACTCCTGAGGCTTCCGACGCACTATCATCATCGAGGCCTGCCCCATCTATGCCCTTATATGAACCCTCCAATGTAATCGATCCAGATGTGAAGGAGCAATTCCACAGAGATCAACTTAGAAAGCTCCAAAAGCAACTAAGGTTCCTTTCAGCGAACCAAGATTGCATAGAATGCGGATCGCAGCGGCACACCACCATAGAGTGCCCACATGCCGAACAAGTACACCTAGAGGAGGCTCACCAAGAGGCGCGCTACATGAGGGGTCCCAATCACCAATATTGGGGAGACCAAAGGTTCCATCAACCACAAAGGAACCCGGTTAACCCTAGGGACCCCCCGCCTTATAGAGCACCTGGGCACCCGGAGAGAGACCAAAAGAAGGATGATCTTCAACTAGTGTTGGATGAGATAAGGCGGAACCAAGCTAAGAACGATCAATCCAACGATGCTATCCACTCTCAACTCAATCACCTTACCACAAGGATTGGGGAGATGGATATATGGAAGAAGAACCTAGAGACCCAACTGGGTCAATTGGCGGCACAAATCCCTAGGCCGTCCGAAACACTCCATGGACAACCCACTACAAAATCCTAAGGGACAATCCGGGACAGGCCATGTCGCAGCCATACAATTAAGGAGTGGCACCAAAGTACAAAAGCCACGGAGGGAAACGGAGGAGAAAGCAGCAGACCCAGTCGACGTCTACAGACCAGTCGATGTCGACCCAGAGTTCGAAATCGACCCCCATGTCGACCCCCTGATCGACGTCGATGACACTGTAGAGCCATCAGAGCCACAACAAAGGTCGAAATCGACCCTACCGGTCGATATCGACCCAACTCCAGTCGACATCGATGTTCAGCAGGCCCCTCCGACCTCCGTCTCAGCCCCTACTCCAAAGAAGACGTTGCCATTCCCTTCCAAAGCATTGGAGGATCCCACCAAAGGCAAGTTTCGGCGCTTCATAAAGATACTTCAAGGACTTAACATCACTATCCCTCTTACAGAAGCCCTAAGCGAGATGCCCGCCTATGTGCGATTCCTCAAAGACATCCTGAGCAAGAAGAGATCAATGGCAGAGATCGCAGAGGAGTGCTCAAAGATGGACTTCCCTGAGAAGAAGAGTGATCCAGGGAAGTTCGCAATCACCGTGGGACTTGGCCAACATCGCTATAAAGCCCTATGTGACCTAGGGGCAAGTGTAAGTCTCATGCCTCTCTCTATTTGGCAGAAGGTGAACATTGGTGCCCTTGAACCTGTGGACATGAAACTTTATATGGCTGACAACTCATTCGTCAAGCCCACAGGTATAGTTGATGACGTTCCGGTAAAGGTAGGTAAGTTCTTTGTGCCTACTGATTTCATTGTATTGGAGATGCATGAAGATCCTGTAGTGCCTATTATCCTTGGTAGGCCCTTTTTAGCTACTGCTGATGCCAATATCAATGTACGTCAAGGATTACTAACCTTTACTATAGGGAACGAAGTAATAGAATTCTCTTTCAACCCTACCATGAGCGAAACAAAGCACCTGGAGCAAGTAGTCCTCTCGCCGGCCAAAGAAAAGCTCAGAAAATTTTTGTTGGCGAGAACGGAAACAGCAAGCAGGGTCGACATCGACTGGAACCAGTCGATATCGACTAAAAACATCGAAATCGACCCCCCTTGGTCGAAATCGAGTATGCCAGATCGCTGCCAGGAGCTTAAGTATGGGGTCACAGAGGTCGATATCGACCCCCACATGTCGGTATCGACCATAGCACTCGAAATCGACCCTCCTTGGTCGAAATCGACCACCCCTCAGCCCGAAGATTTCTGTTTCGAGCCCAAACAGGTAAGCCCAGGTATGAATCTTAACCCTCCTCCGTCCATTATTGATGAATCAATTAAACCATTTATTGATAATTCTACTAAAGAGAGGGTCAAAGCTCCATGGTTTGCCTATATTGCTAAAGTTAGGTCAAGAAAGAGAAGAAAAGCGCCCAAAGAAGAGCCTAACATCAAAGAAGCCTTGGTCGCCGAGCTTAGATACTACCAAAAGGACCTAGATGATCCAGGAGAAGGCTCAAGCTCGAAGGGTCCCTACATAAAAGGGTCATAAAGCATTGACGAAGAAGTCGGCCTTGCGACTGAAAAATCTAGAGCTTGTACATAAGACCTTTAAATTTTGCATAGATGGTTTTTAGGATTTAATTTTTGGTTTGTTAAACTTTTTATAACTGAGATAATTCGTGCTTTATCTATATTCCTAACAAAGATTTCAGGTTATCAAGCAAAAGGAACGATGAAGAAGGAAAGAAGCTTCTGCAGAGGCAGTCGAAATCGACCAGGCCAGTCGAAATCGACCCCTCCAGGGTCAAGCCACCTCCTGGAGTCGACATCGAGGACTCAGGAGTGAAAAGCAGAGGTCGATATCGACCCTAATACTTGATATCGACCCCAATCAGGCAGCCCTTGTCTTCATCTTCTTCCTCGAAATCGACAGATGTAGTCGACATCGACCTCTGACCTAGATATCGACTTCTGGCATCGACCAAACCTGAAATCGACCTGAATCTGCTGTGAGTTTCTCTCTACCCTTGTTCTCTTTTTAATACAGTGAGGACACTGTATATTTTAAGTATGGGGTGGGGGAAAAACATGTCTTATGGTCTTAACTTGGTTTTCTTCTTCGCATTGCATTCATGTTTAAATTTTTGTTCTTAGTCTTACTTTTATAAAATGTCAGAAAATCCAAAAAAATAGAAAAATGTCAAAAATACAAAAAAAAAATGCATGTTTATTTTAAGTTTGTTTTTTACCCTACTTAGATGTCCTATGATAAAAACTCAATAGCTGACTTGATCATGTAAATCCTATGGCATATTTGGATGGTTTAGCCTAAGTCTTTAAAATTTTTATGTAGATTGTGAACTTGTGATGAAATTGAGCACATATGATCCTAGGCTAAAAAGCAAATCCAACAAAAATTGTCCTTGTGAGAATTTTGACCTATAGGGAGAACATCAAAAATCCCTCCGCTTTCTTGAGTGAATTTACTCTTCCTATGCATCTCTAAATGTTGTGATAGTTATTCAAAACCAATGCATATATATGTTTATGTTTACGAGAATTAAATGATGGAGGCATCTTTTAAGCCATTTTTATCCTCTCTTTAACTACCCTGCATTATCCCTGCTTGAAGCCAGAACATTAGCCTGAGCCTGAAATTGCAAACTCCACAAAATTATCCCTAGCCGAATTGAGCCTGACCCCCATTTGGGAATTGAGACTTAGATTGGTTGAACTAATGCCTTGTGGAAAGAAAAGAGCATAATGTCTAGTCCTCCTCCAAATGCACCAATGATGACGGATGGGCCAATGACTCGAGCTCGTGCCAAGAAGCTTCACCAAGCTCTTCTCAATCTCGTGAGTCATGCCTTAGCTAAAGAGGACTCGGAATCAACGCAGCCCAAGCTACGGACCCTTGTGCGGATTAGTGCCGAGGCTGTACCGAGCACCACGCAGCCCATTACAACCACTAACGGCTAGTTGTCCTAGTCTTTAGGCTTGTCCTAGATTTTAGGGATTCTATTTGCCATTTTCTGAATTTCTTTTAAGTTGCTGAATTTCTTTTAATTGTCATTTATTTTCAGCTTTTTCTATTTCCATCTAAGGCTATAAATAGCCCCTAGGCCGGTTGTAATCACACACAACATTGATCATTTTATTCATCTTATGAGCATTGCTTTGCAAGCCAAATTGTCTTGAGTGTTTCAAGATTGCCGAGAGTTCTTGGTGTTGAATCCGCTTGGTTTGTCTTGTGTGTGTCGATCTTCGCTAGTTGATTGGTGCTATCAAGCTCCCACGAGCCCCCTTCTCGTGCTCCTTGGATACGTCCCTGGTTGTGTGAGATTGTAGAGATTGGTTAGCTAGTCGTTGGTTTAGGACTTTGTTTAATTGGGATCAAGGGTCTATTCGCTCGTTCTACCTAGACTTTCTCATCCATTTATCCTTGTTTTGTCGAGTCATTTGAGTCTTCATTGAGTTCTTTCACATCTAACTTGTTACCTTTGTGTTTTGTTCTTGTTGTCGAAAGATCGGGACATCCACGGCTAATCCCCGTATCAAATTGGTATCAGAGCTTCGGCTACCGACATCAAGTGTCTCATCTCCATTGTCATCATCAAAAAGCTCAAAAACTCCATTGGAGTGCAAGGTTTGATCATCTCTTCTTTTGTTTGATTTTTCTTACTATTAGCATTGGTTGTTGTTGGTTTGCTTGTCCTAGCCTACCCTACCATACATTCGGCCACCATATCACCACCATACAACCACCACTCGACCACCATCTCTTCCATTTCAAGAAAAATCAGATTTTGTTATTTTGCTTAGTTCTATTTTCAGAAATCAAAAAAAAAAAGGAAGAGAAAATTGAGAAAAGAAAAAAAAAAGTCAAAAAATTTCCTACATTCTAGCCATACACCTTACCATCTCCTATATTTTAGCCACACTCTCATCATCACCCTAACCACCCTCCAACGGCTCTATTCTCTCCCCAGATTTCAATTTTTCATTTTGTTTTAGTTATTTTCTATCTTTATTAAGTTAATTGCTGAGATTCAAAAAAAAAAAAAAATTTCAGACTTCAAAAAAAAAAAAAAAAAAGAAGTCGAAAGTGAAAAAAAAAAGAGAAAGAAAGAAAAGAAGTGAGTTTGTTGTTGATTGTTCTAAGTGTACAAGAGAAGTGCAAGAGTAAGCATTGCAAGTGAACAAGAGCCATTGTGAGCCAAGAAAGCCTAAACACCATCTTACCATTCAACCTATCCTTAGCCTACCAACAACTATCTTGCTTGTAGTTTGAAGGTTAGACAAGGTTGATTTGATCATGTTTTGTGCTTAGTCCTTTCTTACCATTTTATTCTTGTCCTTTGTTTCTATTATCTCTTGATCTCACTTTCTTTGATTCATTTCTGAAATTTTCAGCTTGGAACCTTATCATTGATTGTCTAGCTAATCTCTTTTGGTTAGAGGATTTTTTATTGTCCTTTTGACTAGCTTGAGTGATTGACTATCGTAAGACAAATTGCAACAACAAGCATTTTAGCACCAAAGGGAGAGGAGTGTCGAGAGCAAACACTTGTGAGGAAGTTTTTGTTTTGTCTAACCTTAACCTATTTACGTGTTTGTTTGAGTTGTGATGACTATAGGTAACAAATCACCAAGGTCGGAGACTTCCGAGCCCATTTCCCCGGAGTTGTTCAACATGTTGAACAAAATGAACAACAACATCACGACGTTGATGGAAAGGATGGCAGCCCTAGAGGCACGCCCTTCGACGTCCACGGAGATGCCTAGGGCACCCCAAGGCCAGCCTTCGGCTTCCGGACATCACAGCCGCGTTCCACCCTCGGAGCACACCCAAGACAACTGGGAAGATCCTCCTAGAACTCCTATTTATGCACGAAATACTCCACCTGAAGAGAACCCACCTCCTCGTGAGAGGCGTGGTCGTTTTAATCATTTTCGTGATGTGCAGGATGACTTTGAGCCCTATGAACACTTTGAGGGTTTCCAAGAAGAAGAGGATCAATGGGAGCGCCAATCGAGAAGGCATGAACAAGGACCCCGTCCACGGAGGCCCCGAGAGCCCGAGCAAGACGGAGTTGGCAAGGTCAAGGTCACAATCCCACCTTTTGAAGGAAAGTACGATCCGGACACTTACCTCGAATGGGAGACCAAGATCGAGCACATTTGGAGCTGCCACAACTTCACCGATTACAAGAAGGTACAACTAGCCACCCTTGAATTTAGCGGTTTTGCACTAATATGGTGGGATACCCTTGTGAAGGAAAGGAGAAGAGCCCTAGACGCACCCGTAGCCACGTGGGAACAAATGAAGGCACTCATGAGGGCACGATTCATCCCTCAACACTACGCTAGGGAACTCAAGCAGCGGCTTGAGAACCTCAAGCAAGGTTCCATGAGTGTGGAGGAAGCATTCAATGCCATGCAATTGGCTATGGCAAGGGCAAACGTAGTAGAAGATGAGGATGACACCAATGCTCGGTTCTTAAGAATCCTACACCCTTACTTGGCTAGAGAAGTTGATTGTTATCCTTATAATACTAGCATTGATCTCTTACATTTAGCCGTGAAGGTTGATAGGAAATTGAAGGCAAGAAGCTTAGGAGCTCAAGGAAACCGGAGCTCGGGAAGCCAAAGCTATCAAGGCCGCCGAGTCACACCACCCTACGGGAGAGAGCCCTCGGTACCGAGGCAAGGCCCCGGGCATGGGGGAGAAGCAAGGACCGGGAGTGGATACCGCGGGACGCCAAATCACGCAGCCGCGAGCGCGGGAGCGACGAATGGCACTCGGACCCCGAGTAACACCACCGGTAACACCAAGGGAGGTAACCCTAACCCTTCCGCTTCTAGAAATAGGGAAATTGTGTGTTTCAAGTGCCAAGATAGAGGCCATATGATGAAGGATTGCCCACATAGGAAAACTCTTATACTAGATCACCAAGGCAACACTTGTGAAGATGATATTGAGCATGATGAAGTTGATGAGTGTTTGCATGATAATTGTGATGTTAATGTGAATTCCTATGATGACTATGATGATAGTGACTGCATTGAGTATGAACATGGTGAATGTTTGATTGCTAGGAGAGCCTTGCATGCTAAACCAACCCCATGTGATGATAACCAAAGAGAAAACTTATTTCATACAAGATGTTTAATCAAAGGCAAGGTTTGTGATGTAATTGTTGATGGAGGCAGTTGTTGCAATATTGCTAGTGTAGAAATGGTTGAAAAGTTACAACTTCCTACTATACATCACCCTAGGCCTTATAAGTTGCATTGGATGAACGATTGTGGTGCATTGAAAGTAAACAAGCAAGTTAAGGTTTCTATTAAACTAGGACATTATGAAGATGATGTGTTATGTGATATAGTGCCCATGCAAGCTTGTCATATTCTTCTTGGTCGTCCATGGCAATTTGATCGCAAGGTCTTACATGATGGTTTCACTAACCGCTATTCTTTTATGCATAAGGGAAAGAACATCACTCTCAAGCCCATGACACCCACGCAAGTGGCCGACGAGTTTGAGAAGAAGAAGGTAAGTGAAGGTAAGATACAAGGGCCGGCTCCATCGAGCCAAAACACAAGCCCTCGAGCCCCAAATGTTCTCTTTGCATCAAAGGGAGGATTTGAGGACGAGTACTTGGATGGGGAAACGACACTCATGCTCTTATGCAAAGAGTTGAGTTTGTTAAGTGAGGCGCTTCGAGCCACCTTACCCCCACGGATCTTGGCCCTACTTGAGGAATATAGGGATGTATTCCCCGAAGAGATCCCAACCGGCCTGCCCCCTATCCGAGGGATTGAGCATCAAATTGATCTCATACCCGGGGCTTCTTTGCCTAATAGGCCGGCTTATAGGATGAATCCTACCGAGACCCAAGAGGTCCAATCCCAAGTTCAAGAATTGTTGGACAAGGGATACGTACGAGAGAGCAAGAGTCCTTGTGCTGTTCCGGTGTTGCTAGTGCCGAAGAAAGACAACACATGGAGAATGTGCGTCGATTGTCGAGCCATTAACAACATCACGGTCAAGTATAGACACCCCATCCCTCGTCTAGATGACATGCTAGATGAACTACATGGTGCTACTCTATTTTCTAAGATAGATTTGAAGAGTGGATACCATCAAATAAGGATGAGAGAAGGGGATGAGTGGAAAACAGCCTTCAAGACCAAATTTGGTCTATATGAATGGCTTGTTATGCCATTCGGTCTAACTAATGCTCCAAGTACATTTATGCGTCTTATGAATCATGTGCTTAGGAATTTTATAGGGAAATTTGTTGTTGTATATTTTGATGATATTTTGATTTACAACAAGTCTTCCGAAGAACATGAAGCACATTTAAGGGAAGTACTCTCTACACTTCGATTAGAGCACTTGTATGCTAATTTAAAGAAATGTGAATTGTGCACTAATCAAGTCTCTTTTCTTGGTTTTGTAGTGAACAGCAAAGGACTACAAGTGGATGAGGCCAAGATCAAGGCAATACAAGAATGGCCTACACCTAGCACAATCGGCCAAGTTAGGAGCTTCCATGGCCTTGCAAGCTTCTACAGACGATTTGTGAAGGATTTCAGCTCAATTGCCGCCCCTCTCACTGAAGTAACCAAGAAAAGGAGTGAGTTTCATTGGGGAACAGCTCAAGAAAAAGCGTTTTACACCCTCAAGCAAAGGTTGACCGAGGCACCACTCTTAGCCCTTCCGGACTTCACCAAGCCATTTGAAGTGGAATGTGATGCTAGTGGAGTTGGAATAGGTGGCGTGCTCATGCAAGAAGGTAAACCCATTGGTTATTTTTCAGAGAAGCTAAAAGGTGCTAGTCTTAATTATTCTACATATGATAAGGAACTTTATGCCCTTTTTAGAGTACTTAAGACTTGGCAACACTACCTATGGCCTAGAGAGTTTGTTTTGAAAACAGATCATGAATCTTTGAAACATTTTAAGAGCCAAGACAAGCTTGATAGGAGACATGGTAGATGGATGGAGTTTATTGAAACATTTCCTTATGTGATTAAATATAAGAAGGGTAAAGACAATATAGTTGCCGATGCCCTATCTAGGAGATACACCTTGTTAACCACCTTAGACTCTAGAGTATTAGGCTTTGCTTATATTAAAGAGTTATATGTGGATGACTTGGATTTTGGAGATGTTTTCAATAAGTGTGCCGAAAAGGGGTCATTTGAGAGCTTTTATGTCTTTGAGGGATTTTTGTTTAGAAAGGATAAAGTTTGTATCCCTAGATGTTCCCTTAGGCTATTGTTAGTTGATGAAGCACACCGTGGAGGACTTATGGGACACTTTGGCCGAGATAAGACATACCACACCCTTAGGAATCATTTCTATTGGCCACATATGCTAAGGGATGTAGAGCATTGTCTTAAGAGATGCCTTGAGTGCCTTAGAGCCAAATCTAGGTTAATGCCCCATGGATTGTATACCCCTTTGTCTACACCTACAGCCCCTTGGGAAGACATATCGATGGATTTTATTGTGGGGTTACCTAGGACTAAGAAGGGGAGAGATTCGATCTTTGTGGTTGTTGATCGTTTCTCTAAAATGGCACATTTTATAGCTTGTCATAAAACCGATGATGCCTCTAATGTAGCTGATTTGTTCTTTAGAGAAATTGTTAGGTTACATGGCATTCCGAGGACCATAGTTAGTGACCGTGACACTAAGTTCCTAAGTTGTTTTTGGAAGACATTATGGCATAAAATGGGAACTAAGTTGTTATTTTCTACCTCTAGCCACCCTCAAACCGATGGGCAAACCGAGGTCACCAATAGAACGCTAACTACCATCCTTAGAGCTATAATCAAGAAAAACCTTAGGTTGTGGGAGGAAGCTTTGCCACATGTGGAATTTGCTTATAATCGAACCATGCATTCATCTACTAAGCTTACTCCATTTGAATGTGTTTATGGCACTAACCCACTAACCCCACTAGATCTAGCCCCATATCCTATGAGGGAAAAGGAGTCTTTTGACGCAGGTAAGCATGTGGAGTACATCAAGGAGTTGCACGAACGTACGAGGCTAAAGCTTGAGCAAAAGGCCGAGTACAATGCCACAAGAGCTAACAAGGGATGGCGTCAAGTGATCTTCCAACCCGGAGATCTTGTGTGGGTTCACCTAAGGAAGGAGAGGTTCACGGAGCGTAGAAAGAGCAAGTTGTCACCACGTGGAGATGGACCTTTCAAGGTGCTTCAACGAATTGGAGACAATGCATACAAATTGGAGCTCCCGGGAGAGTATGGTGTGAGTGCCACCTTCAATGTGGCTGATTTGGTGCCTTATCTAGCTATTGATGAAGACTTAGGTTCGTGGTCGAACCCTTTTCAAGAAGGGGAGGATGATGAGGGACCATCCGAGCCTAGACCTCCTCCAAATGCACCAATGATGACGGATGCGCCAATGACTCGAGCTCGTGCCAAGAAGCTTCACCAAGCTCTTCTCAATCTCGTGAGTCATGCCTTAGCTAAAGAGGACTCGGAACCAACGCAGCCCAAGCTACGGACCCTTGTGCCGATTAGTGCCGAGGCTGTACCGAGCACCACGCAGCCCATTACAACCACTAACGGCTAGTTGTCCTAGTCTTTAGGCTTGTCCTAGATTTTAGGGATTCTATTTGCCATTTTCTGAATTTCTTTTAAGTTGCTGAATTTCTTTTAATTGTCATTTATTTTCAGCTTTTTCTATTTCCATCTAAGGCTATAAATAGCCCCTAGGCCGGTTGTAATCACACACAACATTGATCATTTTATTCATCTTATGAGCATTGCTTTGCAAGCCAAATTGTCTTGTGTGTTTCAAGATTGCCGAGAGTTCTTGGTGTTGAATCCGCTTGGTTTGTCTTGTGTGTGTCGATCTTCGCTAGTTGATTGGTGCTATCAAGCTCCCACGAGCCCCCTTCTCGTGCTCCTTGGATACGTCCCTGGTTGTGTGAGATTGTAGAGATTGGTTAGCTAGTCGTTGGTTTAGGACTTTGTTCAATTGGGATCAAGGGTCTATTCGCTCGTTCTACCTAGACTTTCTCATCCATTTATCCTTGTTTTGTCGAGTCATTTGAGTCTTCATTGAGTTCTTTCACATCTAACTTGTTACCTTTGTGTTTTGTGCTTGTTGTCCAAAAATCGGGACATCCACGGCTAATCCCCGTATCATCCTGATGATTCTTATTGCATTTTCATAATTGGTTGTGAAGTGGATTTTTATAAATTGCAATGTTTATGAGATTGTATATGGAATTGAGTTGAGAGTTGATCTTCATAGCCTAAACACATGAGAGTTGAGTGCAAACACATTATCCCTGTGAGGTTGGATCAAAATTTCATATGCCTATGGATCGCCAAAATATGTGCTATGACGTTAAATTCACTTGCTTTGCTTTGCTACCGCTTATGATGTTGCTTTTGACAAAGGCGAAGACTTGAAGGGTGTGTTGTAGGTGTTAGTTATTGCTTGGTTATTGCTTGAGGACAAGCAAGTCTAAGTATGGGGTGTTTTGATGTACACATTTGCACCTTTGTTTATTGGATCTTTTGACTTCATATTTCATTCGATCTCCAAAGAAAAGGTTCAAAAGAATATAAACTTGTGTAAGAATGGGCTAAAATGCAAGAAATAGAGTTTGCACAAGTTTTAAGCTAACCATGCAGGAATTCGAGCGAAATCGGAGTCAAAACGGAGAAGCCAAGTGAAGCTGAGCAGAGGTAGATATCGACCCTAGACCCAAATATCGACCTCTGGTGTAGATATCGACCTTCAACATAGATATCGACCTCAACATAGACATCAAGTGAAGCTGAGAAGAGGTAGATATCGACCTCAGGCCCAGATATCGACCCCTGGTGTCGATATCGACCCCCATATCGACCTCAACATAGAAATCGACCAGAGCTGAACAAGTCGAGCAGGAACAGAGACCTCGATATCGACCTCTAGTGTCGATATCGAGCCCTTATCTCGACAGAAGATAGACTCGATTTCGAATGCGGATTGGAACTATATCTTCAAGGAGGCACGAGATTATCTCATACTTTCAAGATAGATGGCAGCTGAAGTTTTATTCATCTTTTTAAGTTTTATCAAAATAAAAGACCTATCCTAATTGTTCGGATAGAGTTATTAGTTTAGATAGGAGTTACAATCCTTGGATAGCGAGGATTAGTAGCCTATAAATAAAGCCTTAGGGGCTGATTTGTTAGATGATCTTTCAATCGAATCATAGAACAACCCAAGACAAAGACAATAGAGTTAGAGTTAGAGAGAAGTTTTAGGGTTTGACGTTTGCGAAAGTTGACGTTGAGTTGTAAAACTTCGAAGTTTAGTTTAATGCAAGTTTATTTCCTTCAATTGACGATGAATTCCATGATGAGAAGCGAGTAGTTCCCCAAAGCTCTTAGGGTCGGGGTGAGCCCGACGTTAGCCATGCGCGCTTGAGGTAAGTATTTGATGTTGATATCATTGTGTCTATCTCTCCTCCTACAATTCTATGTTTAGTCCTAATCGAAAGAAAAGGGATTCATGCTAACAACTTGAGTTATAAACATAAAATTGGTAGAGACAATTAGGTTTATTTACAAGAGTAATCCTAAGAGTTGGTGTACGGCAAAAGCTTGTCCCTCGGGTGAAATAGCGCAATTGTCCGTCTTATTTATCTCATCGCATGCATTGGTTAATGTTGTGGTAAACCCTCATCCTAAGAGTTGCCTTTTTACATATTTTATACACTCTCAAAAACCTCTTGTTATTTCTGTTCATTGCTTCTCTATCCATCCTAAAGTCTTCGGCCTTTCTTTGCCGACGAAGAACTAACCCACTGCAGGGAGACATCGATATCGACCCCAGACGTCGATATCGACCACTGAGTTCGTCGACAGTTTTCTGAGTCGACGACGAACATCGCTGCGGAGTTTGTTAAGCATCGATATCGACACCAGACATCGATCTCGACCCTTCTGTATCGACTGGCAGTCTTCTGAGCCAGTCGATTTCGTGGACTAACATCGATATCGACCCCCACCAGTCGATATCGACCACTTGTTTTTGTCTCTGCAAGTCTTCTGTTGCAGAGAACATCGACAGCCGAGGTCGACATCGAGGCCCAAGGTCGAAATCGAGGCTACTGGTCGACGTAGACGTGAGATTTCCAAAGCTACTAGGATCCCGCTGACACGCCTCCTCGTGGATCGATCCTGACTACCCTTCCACTACAACGGGAGGAAGTCTTTTAATTATTTGCTTAGGCTAGGAGTTGGATTACATTTATTACATCTTTATTATTTGTAATTACTTGACACATCAAGCCTCTTGCAAACAACACTAACCCCGCTAATCTGGTCATACGACTTTAGAATTATGTTTTGGTTTTGACCCGGCCTTGTCGTGGCTTTTGTATCTAAATCATATTCCACTTCACTTTCGTTTAAACTGAATTTATGAAACTTCGACTGATTAGAGGTTTGAAACCTCGACCCGTACCTGAATTGCAACATCCGAACGAAGGTATCCGACCTTCGAAACGTATCCCGGATATTTATATCCGGACCGTTACAGTGATAGTCCTAGAGTCTTTGCTAGGGTCATAGGGTAGCCCAGCCCCATCGGGTGCCCTGAGCCTATCAAGTCGATATGAGCATGATATGATATCCCAGCACCATCGGGCAAGATTTACGTATTTTTTTTATATATATGTTATGATGATACCATGGGTGAGTGCACCACCACGAGGATATGCTATGCTATAGCAACAAACTGGCCAGTCTCTGCACTAACGGGAAGGGGTGCAGAGGTATGAGAGGGATATGCCACTTGGCATTGTCTTGGGCCCTTTACAGTTCTTTTCCGCATATTATATATACTAGGGGCATGATAGTGTTATTTAAATCTTGTACCGCATTATTCATCTTTTATTTAGGCATAGGCATATTATGTGGCCTCAGCGCGGTCAGAGGACCCGCAGGCGATCACCAGGCCTGACTTCGTGGATAGTGTTATGTACGCTCTTGTTGCTCCATGCTTCTGTGACGGGGAAATCTTTTGGCGAATCGAAGAATCCGGCTAATATATTCTAACTTGACAAATGACAATCACCCACTTTGTTTTGGTTTTGACCCGGCTCTGCCATGGCTTTTGTATCTAAATCATATTTCCACTTTACTTTCGTTAAACTGAATTTATGGAACTTCGACTGATTAGAGGTTTGAAACCTCGACCCGTACCTGAATTGCAACATCCGAACGAAGGTATCCGACCTTCGAAACGTATCCCGGATATTTGCATCCGGGCCGTTACAAAGTTGGTATCAGAGCCAGGTTGTGCAATTCGTGTACGCAAGGGTCGGGTGTATGTTTTGGAAAACCGCCCACGGATTTCGAAGATTTGAAAGCATTTTAAAGGGGCAAAATGAACTTAATATGTCTAACTCAATTGGACTAAATATGAACTTGGCTTATGATAAAAGAGGAGAACCAATTAATAAGGGATCGAGTGGGTAGAAACGGCGTTAGACCATCCCTTTTGGATGTAGTCGGAAATGGGTAGGCGAAATAGTAGCTTGTTCATTACAGATGGGTCGGGAAGACTCCAAGGAGATCATTGTAATTGTCATTAACTGATCCTATGATTGAGTGCTTGATATGCTAAAGTTTTGATTGTTATGTTCTAACTATTGAATGAATATTGAACGATCTGTGCGAACGGGATAGCGGGAGTACCCTTCTTCTTCTTATATGGTTAAGCTCAGTTTTGTGGAACCGCCCCTTTCCTTATGAATCCTTTGATAGTTCGATCGAGTCCTCCCTTCGAATATCGGTCTCCTCCATGGGAAATCGGGTTGGTAAACATAGTGTTTCGGAAATCATGGTTGGATATGAGGGTTGCTTGGGGAGAGTATTGAAAGTTGGCTTTTGATGTCATTCCAAGTTAGAAAGTAAGTGTTTCCGAGGTTGTCTTTCTTGATTCTCATGACGACCGACTGGTGTCACCTTGCCATATAAGTCATATTCGAGTCTCACGGGAAAGATGAGTGATGAGTCAGTTAGGAAGAGTCAATGGTTGCCCTTAGGGATCTCTGTCCGGTTGTAATGGTGACTTTCTCTGAATTTCATGACATGGTTTTGTAACATCCTGTATGTACCTTGCGAATGCTTCTTAGTAAAATGTTGCTCATGTTATTACACCTGTGATTAGTTGCATTGCTTAGCCTCGTGTTATACCTTACTTTCTATCATGGTTACATGTTGTCATAGCATGTCTACTTGGCCTATTGTATTACTCGTATGATTGATTGGAAGCATGAACCACATGATATGAGTCTATATGATTGCTACTTTTCTGAATTAGGTCCATGATAGTGTGATCGACTCTTCTTTATACGAATGCCTTATAAGATTGTACTCTTTAGCATGCTAGCCGATGATGCCTCGATGCTTATCATTCATTCTATGACAAGAATCTATAGCATGCCCACCTATTCTGTGATTAACTGTTGTTGATTATTCTAGTAACTGCTATGCGTTAATTGTGCTAAGTGAGAATATGGTAGTGTGAACGAGTCTTGATAAATACATGTTCTACCCTAGTATACATCAATTTGAACTCATGTCCTCATATTCTAGCCATGTTGCTTAGACTTGCTCTATACCTCGTTGCGTTTTCCTCTCGTGCCACTATGTCGTTGAGATGTGATTGAATGAACTCTTGCATACCGTCGTATTAACCAGTCAAGTGCATGTATGTACCATATGTTATATTGAACCACTAGTAACATGTTGGGCCCTTGGGTGTGACTTGTGCGAATTCTACTTTGCCTACGTTATTGTTGATTCACTCTTGAACTAGGTACCTGATAGTGTGGCTCTTTCCTCTTTCTGTTCTCTTAACATGTTTCACTCGTCCTGATGAGTTTAATGTTGAATTCGATGATTGACTAGCTTTCCGTGACGATCAAACCTAGCATGCTTACATGGTAAAGATGTCTATGTACTCTATGATGGTTCTTTCTTAGCATGATTATAACCTAGCATCCATGATGTCCATCTTGTTACTTTTGATGATGCCTCATGTTTCGTGAACATTATGTTGAACTCCTCTTAATGAATCTTGACTATGCTTGTATCGCATTATATATCGCTAGTATCATGTAGGATCTATGCTCTCTAAATGGATCTCGTCATAGGATTCCGTGCCATGCTTGACCTAATATGTGATCATTGCTGTTAGATGTGATAGTTACTATGCTGCTCTTATGTGTCCTTGTATGACGCGTCATCCGATTGTTATAATATACCTTGCCATGATATATTTTGACTCATTTGTTGATTTGTATACCATGCTTTACATTGTTCATATGCATGATGATCATTATCTTCACTAAATTCCGCTTGACTTCGAATCATATATGATCATTGTTGGTTCCGCCTATCTTGCTCGAAGTTACTAGGCAGATCTGTTTCCATGGAATACTAGAATGTTAGCTTGTTTCACATACATCAGCGTAGGACTTCATTGTGTCTTTGATATGAATACGAATGTTTCCCCCGAGATAGGTACATGTTAGTATGGATTGATGTGATGGATATGCTCCATAGTGAATTCATGCTTGTTGTCACAATTGTACCCTAATAGACTTTCTTAAGGGCATTGTTACAATTCCCGGGTCAGAGTCTTGTCTCTAGTCGTGTCATCTTTAGCTTTGGTCCATTTTGTCTCCGAGAGAAACATTGGGTCGTCCGCTCTTATCACTCCCCTATCTCCGCTAACTTAAACTCCTACGCGTTACATTGGATGAGTGACCACATGGAAAAGGGGATCGGAAAGTCGAATAGCGATAGAGCAGCGCAGCGGAAGCGTGGGCCCATAACCCACGAGCCTCAGGATCGATAATGTCGACGGAACAAGCTCACTTCGAGGATTGCGATTATTGAGTACGATATAACTTGCAGGTGGGAGCGCCCTCCATTCGGATTGCTAACCCTTTCTGAACTTGTTGATGGTGATATTGCACTGACTTGATGTTGAAAGTTGCTTGTTGATGTGATGATATGATTCGATGCCTTGATTCGATGCCTTACAGTCCTAATGTGCCATGATAACTTGATGTGATGCTATTCTGAGTTGCTAAGCATGATCTAAATTCCTTTCCTATATAGTATGAACTGCAAATGCCGAGAATCTGAACTGTTTATTAGCTAAGATTATGATGAAACTTGCTAGTTTAAATTGACTTTATTCATATATGGTGTTATGTGCTAATTTCGAGCAGGACGGTAAATTGAGACTTTTGATACTTGTTGCAATGCTTAATGATGCTAGTTGATATGATGTAGTCCTTATGTGCAATAATGTCCATGATTGCTTCTTCTTTGAACATGTGAGTGAGGTCTTTTTGGTAGAGTGGTCAGGGAGTGGAGAAAGGTTTTGAGTGATTAGAATGATTGACGGTGGTAAGGGAAAGTTGCAGAAGAGAGGTGTTGACTTAGGTTGGACCGAGTGAGTTCGAGAATTTTAAGAGGTAATGCTTGATGATTTTTGATGAGCTCCTAGGTGAATCTTGGGTGAGAGTATGGTTAGGAATAGGTCGGCTAGGCGGTGATCGAGGAATTTTATTAGAGAATGTGCGGTTAGCAGGGCATGATGCTTGTGAAATCTTGGGAAGTGTGGAAGTGTAAGAAATGACCTTTGGGGGTATCGAGAACATAGTATGTAGGGGTGCTCAGGTGTGAAAACAGAGATAAGGGTTGGAGTCTTAGAGGTGGATTGCTAGTGAGAATGCTTGGTGAAATGAGGGGTAAGACGGGAGATCGACATGAGTTGGGGTTCTTTGGGGATATTAGCCGAGTTGGTGAGTTTAGATGAGGATTGGTTTTGGCTTAGGAGTTGGGGACGAGCGAGCGGGGTTTGCATTTTTTATAACTGAAATAATGTGCAAAACATTCTTGATGATGTGATTATGAACTGGCATGATGTTAGATAGCGACCATGATAAACCTGATATGGCCTGATATTACATGTTGATATACAATATTTGAAATCTAGTTGACAGTGACAAGTATTATCATGAAATAATGATATGTTGCTATGTGAGAGCATGATGTTATGATCAGGAGATGTTAAATGATGAATATTGATTTGGATCATGAATCTGACTTATATATATATGAGATAATTGTGCGTGATTGCTAAGTGCTCGTTATATGACATTGTATGAGTTGAGATGATGTTTTGCGAGTATGCTGACGTTTTGGTGATTTACATATTGACTGACCTTCCCCTGTGCTGAACCTTAATAACCTGACCTTGTTGTGTTGATGTGTTGACAATTGGTTTTTGTACATTGATTCTGTGATGAGAGATACTTTTATGACTTCTGGTATATGTTGAGACTTGTTGTGTGATGCGTTGATTGGGGATTGGATGGTTATACAGTTATGCATTTTATGGCTTATGCATCTTGCTTGAATTGAGACTGATAGATTGATTCGATTCTGGAAACTAGGAAGAGAATATGGGATTAGCCCTTAGAGGTGGATGACTCCACCTCCTACCTTCTGAATTTGATTGATTGGTATGTGTGAAGCTGATTTGGTTTTCGGAAGAGTTTGACGAAATCTTGATTTGGGAGGATTTGATTTGTTTTGGTGTAAAGTTGCTTGATTAAAAATTGAATTTGAAGATTTTGAGCGGTTTTAAAAATGGCCAACTTGGGGTTTTAAAGAAGTTGAGAGTTTCAATGATTTGGATGACAATCTTTCCATTTACAAAACACTTTGAGGTTTACGAACTGGATTTACATTATGACGTCTCATGAAGTGGATACAAGCATTGTATAGGGGCGCTTATAGATTGCTTGCTAAGACCTAGTCGGACGCTATAATGCTTTTAGAGTTGTGGTACTTCCGAAAAGTCGAAGCGAGGATGTAATAAGGGCGCTTATTACACACTTGACAAGACCATTTGGAGATGTCACGACCGTAGCCAGGATGTTGTGAGAATCCCGGGAGACGCAACCGAGATGATTGCAAGATCCTTGGACATTGTCCTCGGACTCGTCAATTTTGAAACTTCATCCCCTTACTTTTAAAATGATTTTAGTCTCGAGGACGAGACTTGTTTTTAGAGGTGGATAAATGTAAAGACGGAAAATAAGTTATATATATATTATATTTATTTATTTTAATTAAATATGTTATTATCCGTTGCAATTTGTAAAAGCGGAGAAAAAGTCGTCCTCGAGCACGAGTTCAAAATTTAAAAACATTCCGACAGAGTTTTGAGAATTTAGATTTTAACGGATTTAATTCCGCCTTCGACCTCCGAGTTTTGATAAAATTAATTTAATTTCGTTATCTTGTAATTAGTAAATTAAATTTTAATTCAAATTTGATTTGGTCGGGATTCGACCGGGCGAGCGGGTTTCGAGTCTATTCCGCTAATTCGAATTCGTTCGGGGGACCAATAACATTTATTTTATTTCCCCTTTTCTTTATTTCTCTCTCTCTCTCTCTCTCTCTCTCTCTCTCTCTCTCTCTCTCTCTCTCTCTCTCTCTCTCTCGGCAGTCCCCTGCCTCACACTGCACACATTTGGTCCCCTCTCTTTTGTTGGCTTCTTCCCTCACACAGCTTGCATCTTTTGTCCCCCTCCACACACAAACACCCTCACATTTCTCTTCCATTTCACACTCCTCCCTCTCCATCTCCTTTTCTTTCAGTTCCTACACAAACACAGCTCCTCTCTTCAGCCGCCAGTAAACACCACCACGCCACCACCTATTCCTGGCGGCGCTCAGCCACCCAGCAGCCACAAAGGCCCCCTTGCACCCCCTGTTTCATCAAGCGGCAACGTCAGCCCCACCTCTTTCCTCTTTCTATCCGAGTAGCAGCAGTAGTCCTCTGAGGGCCAAGCGCGAGTCGAAGCCACCCAGAAGCACCTCGGAGCCACCTCCGGAGAGCCGACGCCGAGCCCTGTGTCCCCTGTTTTCCGTCTAAGGATCCGGTACTCCCTCCTCCTTTCCCCACTCGAAAACAAAGCAAAGAACCACCTTTATGCTTCATCTCTTCGATTCAGGGCCTAACAAGTTTCCCCGACGTATCCGACGAGCTCGAAGGATCTCCGGCGACCCTAGCCGAAGCCCGAAGTCGTGTCCGGAGTAGCTCGGTAATCTCCCTCTTTCTCCTCCTCCCTTGTTCGCTTATGATTCTCGTTATGTGGGTTTTGGTCGGGTTGTCTTGTCGGTCGGGTTGGTGGTGGTTGAGGCCGGAAAGCAAGCCGCCGGCGGGTTCCGTTCCTCTTCTTCTTCCGTTCCTCTTTCCGTTGTCGCGCGGGAGCTCTGCTTTGAGGATGGGAGGAAGACGACCACATGTGGACCCCATCTCTCTCTTTCTATTGGCCTAATTCCGGGTGGGCCTTTTATTTTTTTCTTTTCTTTCCTTGGGCCTGATTTTCATGGGTTGGGCCGGGTTCAACACCCTATATGGGTATATCATTCTCCTCTCGGATCCCCCCCTTCCTCCTTGTTCATTTACCCGTGAAAACCCGGACCCCCATTTGCCTTGCCTCCATCCGGGTTGGATCTGGATTCTGGCTCATGCAAGTGGGCCTTGCTTCCGGATATTCAGTTGGGCTGGATGTGGATTTTGTTTCCTTATTTTCGGTAGTATATATATAATATGTGTTATATAGTATAAGTTTTATGTTTTATTGTTGACAGATTATTATTATTATTATATTTATATTATTTTGTTTGTGTAGCTATATTTCTGAAATTTTAATATATTTAAAAAGGGGTTTTAAAAGTAATATTAATTGATATGGAGTTATAGATATATTTATGGTTTGTTTTGAGATTTTACGGTTAGTAAGTGTTAAATTATTTGAATATTATTACTATTTTGGGATTTGGTTATAATTATAATATTATGGAAATTAATCTTTATATATTGTTTATTCGTTTTAAAATAATAGTAATTGGATTATTAATTGATGTATTTGGTGAGGATTTGAATATGCGAGTTAGGAATTTTAAATTGAATTGTTGGACTTGATTTATAAATATGATTTGTGAGCATAGAATTAATTTGATGGGTTAATATTGGAATTTATTTATATAATGTTTTGAAATGAGAAACATGCCGGAATATTTTCTATAATGTGATTTTGAGAGACTAGTTATAAGGCTTAAACGTTTAATGTCGGAATTTGGCCAAGTATGATTTGAGAAAGTATTTTGAATATGAGTTGACTTAATTTGGGACTTATGAGTTTGAAAATATGGTTGGTATGATTTTATCAATGGGTTTAATTGAAGAATGATTTTCGTCGATTTGATCGTATTGGGAAGATTTTGGAAAGCGGTTTTACTATCGGTTGGTTTTGAGAATGTTGAGAACTTGGGTTCCTGTGTATGAATGTTGGTCTGGTAGCTTATGGAAATGACTTGATGATAGGTGTGTATTGCTTTTGGATTGCTTTGGACTTGCATTGGGGCCTTGCTTGTATTATCTTGCTGTTCTGCATCAACAGGTAAGTATCCTACGGGACTTACTCAGTAACCTGGACCTCCTGCCTGATGTGTCATGTAATGTGTAGTTTTGTTGCATATTAAAGCATGCCATGTAGTATCATGCTAGGATTGCATTGAACTGAGCATGTGTTTACTTTGTGTGTTTGAAACAGAACGACCGTTATCTGTGATAGTCCTAGAGTCTTTGCTAGGGTAATCGGGTAGCCCAGCCCCATCGGGTGCCCTGAGTCTATCAAGTCGATATGAGCATGATATGATAGCCCAGCACCATCGGGCAAGATTTACGTATTATTTATATATATATATATATATATATATATATATATATATATATATATATATATATATATATATATATATATGTTATGATGATACCGTGGGTGAGTGCACCACCACGAGGATATGCTATGCTATAGCAACGAACTGGCCAGTCTCTGCACTAACGGGAAGGGGTGCAGAGGTAGGAGAGGGATATGTCACTTGGCATTGTCTTGGGCCCTTTACAGTTCTTTTCCGCATATTATATATACTAGGGGCATGATAGTGTGATTTAATTCTTGTACCGCATTAGTCATCTTTTATTTAGGCATAGGCATATTATGTGGCCTCAGCGCGGTCAGAGGACCCGCAGGCGATCACCAGGTCTGACTTCGTGGATAGTGTTAGGTACCGCTCTTGTTGCTCCATGCTTCTGTGACGGGGAAATCTTTTGGCGAATCGAAGAATCCGGCTAATATATTCTAACTTGACAAATGGCAATCACCCACTTTGTTTTGGTTTTGACCCGGCTCTGCCGTGGCTTTTTTATCTAAATCATATTTCCGCTTTACTTTCGTTAAACTGAATTTATGGAACTTCGACTGATTAGAGGTTTGAAACCTCGACCCGTACCTGAATTGCAACATCCGAACGAAGGTATCCGACCTTCGAAACGTATCCCGGATATTTGCATCCAGGCCGTTACATATATCCTGATAACACTTGTCACTGCCAACTAGATTTCAATATTGCATATCAACATGTAATATCAGGCCATATCACGTTCATCATGGTCGCTATCTAACATCATGCCAGTACATATTAACAAATCACAAAATCAAGAAAATCCTCACATCATCACCAGTCAAAATAGAACACAATCCCCGCTCGCTCGACTCCAACTCTCAAGGCACGACCACTCTTCATCTACGCTAACCAACATCAACCCGGACAAAATTCCCAAAGATATCCCAATTCATTTCGACCTTTAATCTCACACCTCTTCCTGCCAAGCACTCTCACTAACAATCCACCTCTAAGACTCCAATCCCTATCTCTGTTTTCACACCCAAGGTCATTTCTTACATTTCTCACTCTTCCCAATATATCACAACGTAGAACCCTTCTAACCACGCATCTTCAATAAAATTTTCTCGGTCACTACCTAACCAGCCTATCCTAACCATACCCCTTATCCAATATTCACCTAAGAGCTCATCGAAACCACCAAGCATTGCCTCTTATAATTCCCGAACTCACTCGGTCCAACCTAAGTCAACACCCCGCTTCTGCAACTCTCCCCTTACCACCATCGATCATTCTAATCACTCAAAACCTTTCTCCACTCTCTGACCGCTCTACCAAAAGGACCTCACTCACATGTTCAAAGATGAAGCAATCATGGACATTATTAAACGTAAGGACTACATCATATCAACTAGCATTTGTATCAATAGCATCATTAGTTCATCATTAAACATTGCAACATGTATCAAAAGTCTTAATTTACCTTCATGCTCAACGAGTATTGTAAAACATCATATATGAATATGGTCAATTCAAGCTAGAAAGTTTCATCATAATCTTAGCTAATACAGTTCAGATTCTCGGCATTTGCAGTTCATACTATATAGGAAAGGAATTCAGATCATGCTCAGTAACTCAGAGTAGCATCACATCAAGTCATCATGGCACATTAGGGCTGTCAGGTATCGAATCATATATATCATCATAGACAACGGATAATCAGGCAATAATCATTACCAAGTCATCACATCAACACGTAATTTCCCACATTAAGTCAGTGCAATACACCATCAACAAGTTCCGAAAGGGTTAGCAATTCGAATGGAGGATGCTCCCACCTGCAAGTCATATCGAACTCAATAATCGCAACCCTCGAAGCGAGCTTGTTCCGTCGACATTGTCGATCCTGAGGCCCGTGGGTTATGGGCCCACCACGCTTCCGCTGCGCTGCTCTATCGCTATTTGACTTCCCGGTCCCTTTTCTATGCGGTCGTTCATCCAATGTAAAACGTAGGAGTTTAAGTTAGCGGAGATAGGGGAGTGACAAGAGGGGACGACCCAATGTTTCTTTCGGAGACAAAAGGGGCCAAAGCTAAAGATGACATGACTAGAGACAAGACTCCGACCCGAGAATAGTAACGATGCCCTTATAAAAGTCTAATAGGTTACAACGGTGACGAACAAAATGAATTCATCATGGAGCATATCAGTCACATTAATCCACACTAACATGTACCTATCTCAAGGAACAACGACATACATATTCATTCCAAAGACACGATCGAGTCCTACACTGATGCACGTGAAACAAGCTAGTAGTATACAATTCCATGGAAGCAGATATGCCTAGCAACTTCAAGCAAGCTATGCGGAAACAACAATGATCATGTATGATTCGAAGTCATGCGGGATTTAATTGAAGATAATGAGCATCATGTATATGATCAATGTAAGATCTGGGTATACACATCAACAAATGAGTCCAAATATATCATGGCAAAGTATATTATAACAATCAGATGAAGAGTCATACGAGGACGCATAAGAGCAGCATAGTAACTATCACATCTAACAGCAATGATCACATAGTAGGTTAAGGATGACATGTAATCATACGACTAGATACATTTAGAGAGCATAGATCCTTCATGTCGCTAGAGGTACATGATCAGGCATAGCATAGTCAAGAGTGTTTAAACGAGTTCGACATGATGTACATGAAAGCAATCGGATCACCACAGAATAACCAAGATAACATCACTGGCGATAGAGTATAACCATGCTAGGAATGAATCATTATAGGGCGCATAAAATGGTATAATAACTGTCATATTATAAAACAAGCATGTTTACGTAATAGAATAAGTATGGCAAGTTACCATTTAGTGAGTCATATTGGAAATCATAAGCCTTACATGATACTAATAGCACACATCGAACATGAGTATAATTAAAGTACTTCAACTAGATTCATTCCGATATTCATGCGTCATGCATAGCAAAATCATGATATAGGGTGGTGCGTGATCATGCGAGGTGTCAAGTCATACATTCATGCAAGCATGAGAGAATATCATAGAGTAATAGACATTTTAACCATGTAAGCATGCTAGGTTTAACCATCACGGAAAGCTAGTCAATCATCGAGTTCAACATTAAGCTAATCAGGACGAGTGAAACATGTTAAGAGAATGGAAAGAGGAAAGACCCACACTATCAGGGACCTAGCTCAAGAGAGAATAATGTAGGCAAGGAATAAATTCGCACAAGTCATAACCAAGGGTTCTATATGACGAGAATATGGGGTCATGGGTTCAAATTACTGCATACTGGGATAAAACATGTATTTATCAAGACTCATTTACACTAACATATTCTCGCTTTAGCACAATTAATCACATAGCAACACTACTTATAGCATAATCAACAATAGTTAATCTAAGGAAGACAAAATAGACGGGCATGCTATAGATTCTTGTCACAAGATGAATGATACCCATCGAGGCATCATCGGCGAGCATGCTAAGGAGCACATCTTATGAGGCATTCATATAAAGAAGAGTCGATCACACTATCATGGACCTAATTCAGAAGAAGCAACAATCATATAGACTCATATCATGTGGTTCATGTTTCTAATCAATCATACGATCAATAGGCCAAGTAGACATGCGATGACAACATAAAATCATGAGAGAAAGAAAGGCATAACACGGGACCTAAGAAATGGGACAAGCATGGGTACAGAATGTCATAAAACTACGAATTCACATTAAAGATCATCATCATAACATGTACTGGGAATTAAGTAGCATATAAAGCATGTTGACATCAAATTATAACACGTATCAATCAAGTAAGGGACTCACTCTATCATGATACTAGAATTGAACGATCACACTATCATGAACCTATTCACAGGGAGGACATCAATTATACAACATCCTGGCATATGACATATACATTCGTGCCCTAGTATGACAATGCAATATACTAAATAGATCATGTCGGGCTGATATGGACATAATAAATGTAGTTCGAACCCATACAATAGTGTTTATGAACATTAAAGCACATAAGCACAATTTCACACTAAGGATCAATATGTAGGTCAATGAGTAATACCACAGAGTAACACACAATCATGGACAGAGCAATTAAGATAACCCGATAGAGATCCATAAGGGCAACATTGACTCTTCCTAACTGACTCATCACTTATCCTTCCCGTGAGACTCGGATACGACTTTTATGGCAAGATGACACTGGTCGATCGTCATAAGAATCAAGAAAGACAACCTCGGAAACACTTATTTTCTAACTTGGAATTACATCAAAAGCCAACATTCAATACCCTCCCAAGCAACCCTCATATCCAACCATGATTCCCGAAACAATATATTTTCCAACCCGATTTCCCGTGGAGGAAACCGATATTCGAAGGGAGGACTCGATTGAACTATCAAAGGGTTCATAAGGAAAGGGGCGGTTCCACAAAAGCTGAGCTTAGCCATATAAGAAGAAGAAGAAGGGTACTCCCGCTATCCCGTTCGCACAAATCGTTCAATATTCATTAAATAGTTAGGACATACCAATCAATCTTTAGCATATCAAGCACTCAACATAGAATCAGTCAAGGGCAATTATAACAATCTCCTTGGAATCTTCCCAACCCATCTGTAAAGAACAAGCTAATATTTTGCCTACCCATTCCCGACTACATCCAATAGGGATGGCCTAGAGCCTTTTCTACCCACTCGATCCCTTTTTAGTTGGTTCTCCTCTTTTATCATAATCCAAGTTCACATTTAGTCCAATTGAGTTAGGCATATTAAGTTCATTTTGCCCCTTTAAAACACTTCAAATCCTTTGAAATTCATGGGCAATTTTCCAAAACATACACCCGACCCTTGCGTACCCGAATTGCACAACCTCGCTCTGATACCAACTTTGTAACGGCCCGGATATAAATATCCGAGATACGTTTCGAAGGTTGGATACCTTCGTTCGGATGTTGCAATTCAGGTACGGGTCTAGTTTTCAAACCTCTAAAGATCAATCAATATTCAAAGCTGGGATTTCGAACCCCAATCAATCTTAGTCTCAGAAATTCAATTGAAACGAAAGTAAAGTGGAAGTAAGATTTAGATACAAGAGCCAAGGCAGAGCCGGGTCAAAACCAAAACATATATTCTAAAGTTGTATAGCCAAATTAACGGGGTTAGACAGATTCTTTGCAATCGCCCGGGGGATTTTCCCACGCCATAGAGACAGGGAGAAATCATACCTAAAAACAAGTGGTGCGAGCGGGATCAGACTGAGGCCCCAACACACCTTGTCCCGCAAGCAAACATACACATACGCTAATATAAAGATAATGCAAATGCGGAAATTAAATCACACTAACATGATCCCAATTTACAATATGCGAAGAAGAACTGTAAAGGCGCCCAAAGAATGTCAAGTGGCATATCCCTCTCCTACCTCTGCACCCCTTCCCATTAGTGTAGAGACTGGCCAGTTCGGTGCTATAGCATAGCAATATCCTCGTGGTGGTGCACTCACCACGACATCATCATATCATATCATAACATCTCATCCCTTGCCCGATGGTGCTGGGCTATCATATCATGCTCATATCGACTCGATAGACTCAGGGCACCCGATGGGGCTGGGCTACCCTATGACCCTAACAGAGACTCTAGGACTATCACAGATAATGGCCATTCTATTTACATACGCATAAAGAAATAGAATGCTCAATCACAAGTGCAATCCTAGCATGATACTACATGGCATGCTTTAATGCTTATGCAACACCTAGTATGTCATATATTCACAAGCAGGTATTCTCTTTCGAATCTGAGTAAGCCCATAAAGGAACTTACCTGAATAAGCCGAACAGCAGAGAACAAGGCAGAAGCAGAGTCCAAGCAATGAATCACCAATAGCAAGCAATGTTCAACATATCACAATCACCTAATAACATACATATATGCATAAGTCTATCTACTTCACACAAGGCGCCCCTAACTATCATACATATCTTCACATATCTCGTTTCAGATTATTCCATCTTATCTCATCACAATCCATATCTCATTTCATGTTCATCTCATCTCATCATCTCATTTTCAAAACAATCTCTCAAAGAACTCCACTTAGAAAATCAAACAATTCTTTTAAAATCCCGACCTTAAACATTTAAATCCTCAAAACCAATTTTTCCAAAATCGTATTATAGGAATCATTCCGGCGTGTTCCTTACTTCAAAAATATTATATAAATAAATTCCAATATTAAATCATCAAAATAATTCTATGCTCACAAATAATGTTTATAAATCAAAACCAACAATTCACTTTAAAATTCCTAACTCACATATTTAAATCCTCATAAAAGCATCATATATAAATAATCCAATTAATACTATTTTAAAATAATAAACAATATATAACGATTAATTTTCAGAATTTATATTATATAATAATATTTTCAGAATATGTATACATAACCAAAAAAAATCAGAAATCATATATAATATAACATATATATATATAACATAATATAACACAATATAAACTTAACCCATAACCAATTATAACAATAACAACCCAACAACCCAAATTGAAATCCGGAAGAAAACCCAAGCCTCAACCCAATAGAAGAGCCCAGACCCGGAAGAAAGAAAAGAAGAAGCCCACCCATACCATTAGGCCCAGACCCGGCTTCCAAGCCCAACCCGAGCCCAAACCCGAACTCATCCAAGATTACAATGAACCGGCCAGATTTTTAAAGAAGGGAACCGGACCAAGAAGGCAAACAGAACCGGCCCACAAAATAGAAAAAGAAGGAGAGAACCGGCCATCTTCAACCTTGGAGCGACGGAGGGAAGCGGAGGAAGGAGGAGGGAACCCAGGTCTCCGGCCGTCTCCTTTTCGGCCCAAATTTCACCCAAGTGATCGACTCCCTATTCCGACCAAGTCCCAACCAACAAGAGAGAAACGACGCAAGGGAGGAGGGAGAAAAATGGAACTTATAGCGGCGATTTCCGGGGAAATTTCCGACGTTAATGGCGGCCTCTGGCTACGGTTGACGGGGAAGGAACGTTGCTCGAGCCTAGGAAGGGAGGAGAGATGGGTGAGGCACAGTGTCGAGGAGATTCCAGCCGAAATAAGAGGGAATCGAAGTTTCTTACCTCTCGGATTGGAACAAGGGAAGGAAGGGGTATCGAGGCTTCGACGGCGGCTTCGGGGATATGCTTCCCCATCTTCTGGATTCTAGGAAAAAGCAGGAGGAATGAGGGAACAATTGCACATGATTTCGAAGCGAAGGGAGGAGGTTGTGATGGAGATGCTCGGCGCGAGTCTGGCCGTGGCGAAGCAGGGGACTCTCCGCGGCTCACAGCTGCGGTGATGACGAGGAAGAGGAAGCTTCCGACGGCGGCTTCTGGTAGGTGTGGTGGCTTGAGTTTCGGCATGAAAGGAGGAAGAGCAGTGAAATGGGGCCGCGTGCTGCTCAGTGACAGAGATGGTGGTGAAGCGGCGATGGTGTTTCCTGCGGAGGTCAGAAAAGAGGAAAGGGGTGTGGGCTGGTGTGAGGGAATGGAGAAAGCGTGAGGGGCAGGAGGGCTTATGGGGTGCAGGCTGGGTAAGCTTGTGAGGAAGAGGACAAGGGGGGGACCAGCAATTTCTCAACAGAATCCGAGAGGAGAGAGAGAGAGAGAGAGTAAGGAAAACAAAGAAAAGAGAAAAAGGAAATAGGGAGGAGTGGGCCTCAAAACACAAATTTGAAATCCCGATACTCGATCCCAATTCCGCTCCCTCGAACGAATTCCTGACACTTGACAATTCAAATCAAAATTTAAATCATCTCGGAACATAAATTAATTTTATTAATACACGGAACTCGAAAGCGAAAATTAAATCCCGTCAAAATCCAAAATTTAAATGATGCCGGAAGGAGTTTAAAATTAAACTCGTGCTCGAGGACGACTTTTTCTCCGCTTTTACAAATTGCAATGAATAATAACATATTTAATTAAAATAATAAAATATAATATATATGTAAATTATATTCCGCCTTTACACAGGAGGAGAGGAGGAAGAGGCGACCAACGGTTGCGCTCCTCGAGGAGGAAGATGGACGGAGATCTCAGATCCAGACGATAGATAGATGGACGGAGATCTCAGATCCAGACGATAGATAAATGGACGGAGATCACATATCCGACGATTGTAATTCACCAAAAAGGGAGGGAGGGAGCACGATGAGCGAAGGAGCTTCGCCGGATTCGACGTCGATCAACGGATTAAGAGAGATCGAGACATAAGAAGATCGAACAGACGAAGATGAAGATTGAGCGAACAGACGAAGGAAGATTGAGCGAGACAAAAGAGATCGAGAGAGTAGGAGAGAGATTGGAAAGATAGGATTAATCAAATTGGGGTAGATGACAATTTCACAAATTGTCCCAAACATAGGACACTCCCCTAATTTGAGCCAAAATTTGTGCCTGTGGCGCAGATTTTCTATAGATTTAAGCCACGTTCCGAGTTTTTTGACGCATTAATTAATGATGAACCAATATATTTAAGTCACGTCATACAATGATTCAATCTATTTATCCACGTGTCATCTTATATTTAATTATTTATAATATATAATTATTTATATATATAATTTTTAAAATTGAAACAAATTAGTTATAATATATAATTATATAAAATAACTAAAATCTAAATTAATATTTTTTGGTGCTACTAAAATCTAAATTAATGAATCGGTTTACATGCAACAATTTAATAGTTGGTCTAGAACCTTCATTATATTCTAGATTCGTTTAAGATATCAATACGTTAACATATTGTTTCTTTTTTTTTTCGAAAAAAAAAATAACATATTGTTTCTAAAATACAAACCGATAAGCGTATTACATTTTTTTTTAAAAAAACAACACTGCGACATTCATAATAACCCAATAAAATAAATTATTTATACATAATATGAATGAATTGATTTTAAGCAAGAAATGGAATACTAGCTCCTCGTGATTTTCTTAATGTGCTAAAAATAATAGATTTTGTAACAAGTTAAGATATAAATTTTTCTAAGTCAGATATATTAGACCCCACGTTAAAGATTGATTCTAACAAATCTTAGTATATTCATCTCACTTGACTTATATACTAGACTTCTATTATTGTACGTGGTTTGTGCACACGACCCCTGTTACAAGGGCAAAAGGACTTTGGTATATATATTGAAACGAAAAGTTGAATCAAGTAATTTTGGTGCGATAGGACTGAGACAGAATTCATTATTTTTTTCTCAATCTCACATGGGTTCTATCCCTCGCGGGACAAGACAAACCTTGTCGCTCAAATAAAAAAATATTATATTTATTGACTCAACTGAAAAAGATAGATATCTAACTTAACCTAACTTCCAAAAGATTTTGAAGAGGTGGGTGGAGGGATATAACGTTGAGAATTAATATAAATATTTTGATGATAAGTTTTTATTTCTCAATATATAATTAATTATTAATAAAATCATATCATTAGATTTAATGAACTCACACAATCAATTTAATGACTAAAGATAAAATAATTCAAGGTAAAATATTTATAAAATAATCTAACGGCCCAAATATATGTAACGGCCCGGATATAAATACCCGGGTTACGTTTCGAAGGTCGGATACCTTCGTTCGGATGTTGCAATTCAGGTACGGGTCGAGGTTTCAAACCTCAAAGATCAGTATTCAAAGCGGGGATTTCGAACCCCAAGCAATCAAAGTCACAAAACCCAATTCAAACGAAAGTAAGGCAGAAGCAAGGTTTAGATACAAAAGCCACGGCAGAGCTGGGTCAAAACCAAAACATGTGTTCTAAAGTCGTATAGCCAAATTATCGGGGTTAGACAGATTCTTGCAATCACCCGGGGGGTTTTCCCACGCCATAGAGACATGGAGCAATCATACCTAAAAACAAGTGGTGCGAGCGGGATCAGACCGAGACCCCAACACACCCTGTCCCGCGAGCAAACATACACATACGCTAATATAAAGATGCTTTGATGCAATGCGGAAATTTAATCACACTAACATGCTCCTAAATTACAATATGCGGAAAAGAACTGTAAAGGCGCCCCAAAGAATGCCAAGTGGCATATCCCTCTCCTACCTCTGCACCCCTTTCCGTTAGTGCAGAGACTGGCCAGTTCGATGCTATAGCATATCATATCTCATCATAGCATATCATATCTCATCATCATATCATATATCATGCTCATGCCCGATGGTGCTGGGCTATCATCATGCTCATATCGACTCGATAGACTCAGGGCACCCGATGGGGCTAGGCTACCCTATGACCCTAGCAAATACTAGGACTATCACAGATAAAGGCCGTTCTGTATTCAAACACACGTAGTAAACACATGCTCAGTTCAATGCAATCCTAGCATGATACTACATGGCATTCTTTAATGCTTATGCAACACCTAGTATGACATATATTCACAAGCAGGTATTCTCTTTCGAATCTGAGTAAGCCCATAAAGGAACTTACCTGAATAAGTCGAACAACAGAGAATCAAGGCAGAAGCAGAGTCCAAGTAATGAATCATCCAATAGTAAGCAATGTCCAACATATCACAATCACCTAATAACATACAAATGCATAAGTCTATCTAATTCACACAAGGCGCCCCTAACTATTATACATGTCTTCACATATCTCGTTTCAAATTATTCCATCTTACCTCATCATAATTCAAATATTATTCCATGTTCATCTCATCTCATCATCTCATTTTCAAAACAATCTCTCAAAGAACTCGACTTAGAAAATCAAACAATTCTTTTAAAATCGCTTATCCAAATCCCGACATTAAACACTTAGGCCTTAAAACCAATTTCCAAAAATCATATTATAGAAGTCATTCCGGCATGTTTCTTATTTCAAAAACATTATATAAATAAATTCCGATATTAAATCATCAAAATAATTCTATGCTCACAAATCATATTTATAAATCAAAACCAACAATTCACTTTAAAAATTCCTAACTCACTTATTTAAATCCTCATAAAATGCATCATATATAAATAATCCAATTAATCCTATTTTAAAACAAATAAACAATATATAACGAGTAATTTCCAGAATTTATAATTATAACCAAATCCCAAAATAATAATAATATTCAAATAATTTAACACTTACTATCCATATAATCTCAAAACAATAACCATAAATATATTTATAACCCAATGTCAAATAATATTACTTTCCAAATAACTTTATAAGATATAAAATTCCAAAAAGAATGTATTTCCCAGGATTTTATAATGAACACAAATTTCAGCATGTAATAATAATAATAATAATAATAATAATAATAATAATAATAATAATAATAATAATAATAATAATAATAACAACAACAATAGTCTAATTCAATAACAAATAAATAAGGCATAATAACATAAAACAACCAACTCCCCAGCCCAACCAAATAGCCCAAACAAATGCCCACGACCCGAATTCCTAGCCCAAAACCCAAGCCCAACTCACATAACCCTACCCGGATATGAATTGGAAGAAAAAGAGAGAGGAGATCCGGATGGCAACGATATAATCCGAAAAGGAGAAGGATCCGGCCCAGCCCATCAAGCAAGGAAAGGAGCATCTCCTACCTTGGGAAAACAGAGGAGAAGCGGAAAACGATGGGGTAAAGGAGGGAGAAAGGGCCCTCGCCGGAGCTCCGTTCTCAACCCGACCCACCCCCGGCTGATTGAGACCCCTCCCCGACCACACTCCATACAGAAATAACGAAACGAGTGCAAAGAGAAAGGAGGAGGAATGTAACGGCCCGGATATAAATATTCGGGATACGTTTCGAAGGTCGGACACCTTCGTTCGGATGTTGCAATTCAGGTACGGGTCGAGGTTTCAAACCTCTAGTCAACCGAATTCTCAGAAATTAAATTTAACGAAAGTAAAGCGGAAATACGGTTTAGATACAAAAGCCACGGCAGAGCCGGGTCAAAACCAAAACATATTGGGTGATTGTCATTTTATCAAGCTAGAATAAGTGCCGGATTCTTCAATTCGCCAAAAGATTTCCCCGTCACAAAAGCATGGAGCAACAAGGGCGGTACCTAACACTATCCACGAAGTCAGGCCTGGTGATCGCCTGCGGGTCCTCTGACCGCGCTGAGGCCACATAACATGCCTATGCCTAAATAAAAGATGACTAATGTGGTACATGATTTAAATCACACTATCATGCCCCTAGTATATATATAATATGCGGAAAAGAACTGTAAAGGACCCAAGACAATGCCAAGTGGCATATCCCTCTCCTACCTCTTCACCCCTTCCCGTTAGTGTAGAGACTGGCCAGTTCGGTGCTATAGCATAGCAATATCCTCGTGGTGGTGCACTCACCCATGGTATCATCATATCATATCATATCATCTCATCTCATATCTTGCCAGATGGTGCTGGGCTATCATATCATGCTCATATCGACTCGATAGACTCAGGGCACCCGATGGGGCTAGGCTACCCTATGACCCTAGCAAAGACTCTAGGACTATCACAGATAACGACCGTTCTGTTTCAAACACACAAAGTAAACACATGCTCAGTTCAATGCAATCCTAGCATGATACTACATGACATGCTTTAATATGCAATAGAACTACATATTACATGACACATCAGGCAGGAGGTCCAGGTCACTGAGTAAGTCCCGTAGGATACTTATCTGTTGATGCAGAATAGCAAGATAACACAAGCAAGGGCCCAAATGCAAGTCCAAAGCAATCCAAAAGCAATACACACCTATCATCAAGTCATTTCTATAAGCTACCAGACCAACATTCATACACAGGAACCCAAGTTCTCAACATTCTCAAAACCGACCGATAGTAAAACCGTTTTCCAAAATCTTCCCGATACGATCAAATCGACCAAAATCATTCTTCAATTAAACCCATTGATAAAATCATACCAACCATATTTTCAAACTCATAAATCCCAAATTAAGTCAACTCATATTCAAAATACTTTCTCAAATCATACTTGGCCAAATTCCGACATTAAACGTTTAAGCCTTATAACTAGTCTCCCAAAATCACATTATAGAAAATATTCCGGCATGTTTCTCATTTCAAAACATTATATAAATAAATTTCCAATATTAAATCATCAAAATAACCGATGTTCACAAATCATATTTATAATTCAAAACCAACAACTCGCTTTAAAATTCCTAACTCACATGTTTAAATCCTCTTAAAATGCATCAATTAAATAATCCAATCAATATTATTTTAAAACAATAAACAATATATAACGATTAATTTTTTCAGAATTTATAACAAATCCGAAAATAATAATATTCAAATAATTCAAGACTTGTTATCCATAAAATCTCAAACCATCCATAGATGTATACATAACCCAATATCAATTATTATTACTTTTAAAACCTTTTAAATATATTAAAATATTTCATAATATTTATATATATATATATTTTCCCAAATCCGAAATAATAATCAATATAACACATAATATATATATATATATAAACATAACATTTAACAATATATGTAAATTAATACCGAAATTAAAAAAAACACAACCCATAAATATAACCCAACAAGCCAGCTCAACCCTAACCCAATGAGAAGCCCATGACCCGGATCCCTGGCCCAAAACCCAAGCCCAGACCCGCAAACCCCTATCTGGATCCCCTTCCCCTTTCAGATTAATGAACCGGAAGAATAAACTGAACCGGCCCCCAAAAATAGAAAATAAAAGAAGGAACCGGGCGTGGTGAACCCGCCTTCAACCTCTGTTCGCCTGCGTTCGAAAATGGAAGAGGGAAGGAGGAGGGGAGGACCTCGCCGGCGTCGATTATGAGTTCCGACCACCCAACTAACAGTCGTGAACATGGAATCGATAAGAAGGAAGGAGAGGGAGGTGCTCACCTAGGAGTCTTTCGACGTCGCCGAAAAAGGAGCTCGGGGAGGTTGCGTCTGGGCTCGTCGGTGAAGGGGGGTGCACCAGGGACCTGGGTTGAGTGCGAGGAGTCATAAAGGAGTGCCTTTAAGGGGTTTTAAGTCAAAAATGAAAGCGAAAACATTACCGAAGGATTTCGAATTCAACAGGGGAGGAGAGGATAGGCGTCGGTGGCTAGGAGCTCCTGGATGCGCGGCTTCACTTCGTCGATGTTGGAGCTCGGAGGTGCTGTTGCTGCTGCTGCTCGAGCTCAGAGAAGGAAAGAGGTGGGGTGTGCTTGGCTTGACTCTTCCGGAAAACAAGGGAAGCAAGGAGGTGGGGTGCTCGGCGGCTATCAAAACGGAGGACGAGGTGGCGCCTGTGGTTATGGAGGTGGCTGGCTGGTGTGGGTGCAACAGGAGACGGAAAGGAGAGGAAGAGAAGGGAGGAAAGGGCTGCTGCAGAAATGAGGGTGGGTTGTTGTGTTTGAAAGGGAGGATAGAGAAAGACAAGGAAGATAGAGAGAGGGGATGTGGGTTTTGAAAAAAAAGTGGAGGATGGGCTGCAATCAGATGGTCCTTGGCAAAATCAGAGAGGAGGTGCAGCTACAAAGAGGCAGGGGAGGTGAGGAGGGTGAGGGAAGAAGCTAAAAAGAAGAGAGGGGACCAGTTTGTGCAACAGTAACCGAGAGGGAGGGGAAGGGGGGGGGGAGAGAGAGAGAAATAAAAGGAAAAAGAAATAAAATAGAATTGGTCCCCAACGTACGAATTCAAAATAGCGGAATAGACTCGAAACCCGCTCGCCAGATCGAATCAAATTTAATTAAAATTTAATTTATTAATTTCAAGATAAAAGGAATTAAATAAATTTATCAAAACTCGGAGCTCGAAGGCGGAATTAAAATCCGTTAGAATCTAGATTCTCAAAACGATGTCGGAATGTTTTTATATCAAACGTACGCTCGAGGACAGGTTTTCTCGCATTTCTACAGATTGAATAAAATAATAATTCATTTACTCAAATATAATAATATAATAATATAAAATACATTCAGTCTTTACAAGGAATCTCACCTGGGTTTGGAGTTCCTCGTCGGAAAAAGGCTCGATTTGACTACATTAGGCTACTCCGGTGTTGGATCTCAGTCGTTATTAGCCTTGGAAGGAGTAGGAGTGATTAAAGGTGCATTTTTATGGGGTTTGGAATCGAAACAAACACAAACGAAACCGACCTTTTTAAACGAAACAGGGGAAGAAGAAGGAGGGTGGCTGCATCGGCTGCGGATGGCTTCTACTGGGCGGCTCTAGCGTGGCTCAAACGTCACAGGAGGGTGCGGCTCGGCCAGTTGCAGACTCGTACTCGGAGGAGGAAGTGATGGAGGTGCTCGGCTTGCTCTTGGATGGCAAGATAGGGGCGGTTGTCTAGTGGTTACTAGAAACGGTGGTGGTGACTCGAAAACGGAGGTGAGGAGTGGTGACTGGTGGCTGGTGGCGTGGGTTTGAGTGGTACTGCAGAGAAGGGAAGAAGGAAGGGAGAGAGGAATGGAATGGTGGGTTTGTAGGGGCTTGGATAAGAAATATAAGGAGGAGGAGGAGAGGGCTGCAGAGTAAGGGAGGGGACTAGTTTCTTTGCTAGAGAACTGAGAGAGGGAGAGAGAGAGAGAATAAAGAAAAAAAAGAAAAAAAAAAGAAAAGAAAGTAGGAATAATGGAGGTCCCTATATATCAATTTGAATTCCTGACGTTCGAACTCAATTCCGCTCACTAAAACAAAACCCGACACTTGACAATTTGAATCAAAATTTAAATCATCTCGGAACTTATATTAATTTTATTAATACCCGGAACTCGAAAGCGAAAATCAAATTCCGTCAAAATCCAAAATTTAAATGATGCCGGAAGGATTTTAAAATTGAACTCGTGCTCGAGGACGAATTTTCTCCGCTTTTACAAATTGCAATGAATAGTAGCATATTTAATTAAAATAATAAAATATAATATATATAAATTATATTTCGCCTTTACATTTATCAACCTCTAAAAACAAGTCTCGTCCCCGATAGGGGTGGGCATTCAATTAATTGAAATAATTGAAACATAATTTTAATGTAGGAGAAGACATTCCATTTTAGGGGATTGTAGTTAGGGAAGGGGGTGACAATAGTAAAAATAGTAAGGGGTGAGATTTTCAATTATGTTTAAATTAATTCAATTAATTGAATGCCCACCCCTAGTCCCTGAGACTAAAATCATTTTAGAGCAATGGGAAGGAGTTTGAAATCGGTGAGTCCGAGGACCATGTCCAATGATCTAATAATCATCTCGGTTGCGTCTTCCAGGATTCTCACAACATCCTACTCACGGTCGTGACATCTCCAATTGGTCTTGTCAAGTGTGTAATAAGTGCCCTTATTACATCCTCGCTTTGACTTTTCAGAAGTACCACAACTCTAAAAGTATTATAGCGTCCCGACTAGGTCTTAGCAAGCAATCTATAAGCGCCCCTATAAAATGCTTGTATCCACTTCGTGAGACGTCATAATATAAATCCAGTTCGTAAATCCTCTAAGCGTTTTGTAAATGGAAAGATTGTTATCCAAATCATTGTAACTCTCAACTTCTTTAAAACCCCAAGTTGGCCATTTTTAAAACCGCTCAAAATCTTCAAATCCCATGTTTAATCAAGCAACTTGACACCAAAACAAGTCAAATCCTTTCAAATCAAGATTTCGTCAAAATCTCCCAAAAAAAAAACCAAATCAGCTTCTCGCAAACCAATCAATCAAATTCAGAAGGTAGGAGGTGGAATCATCCACCTCTAAGGGCTAATTCAATATTCTCTTCCTAGGTTCCAAAATCGAATCAATCTATCAGTCTCGATTCAAGCAAGATGCATAAGCCATAAGAAATGCATAACTGTATAACCATCCAATCTCAAATCAACAAATCACACGGCAAGTCTCAACATATACCAACGTAGTGCCACAAGGTCACATCAACATCTCCATATCATACTAAAGGTCGTAATATGCATCTCAATGACATAACAAAATCATAACAACGTCTCAACATCACACCAGAAATCATAAAAGTATCTCTCATCATGGAATCAACGAACCAAAACCCATTGTCAACACATCAACACAACAAGGTCAGGCTATTAAGATTCAACAGAGAGGAAGGTCAATCAATATATCAATCACCAAAATGTCGGCACACTCACAAAACATCATCTCATCTTATATAATGCCATATGACGATCATTTAGCAATCACGCACCATTATCTCATATATATATATATATATATAAGTCAGATTCATGATCCAAATCAATATTCATCATTTAACATCTCCTGATCATAATATAACATCATGCTCTCACATAGCAACATATCATTATTTCATGATTCATACAACACATCACAACATGCTTCTAGAACAACATAGTAGGATAGCAATGTATCATTATCATGATAACACTTGTCACTGTCAACTAGATTTCAAATATTGCATATCAACATGTAATATCAGGCCGTATTAGGTTTATCATGGTCGCCATCTAACATCATGCCAGCTCATAATCACATAATCAAGAAGGTCTTGTACATTATATCAGTTAAAATAAAACGCAACCCCGCTCGCTCGTCTCCAACTCCCAAACCAAGACCAATCTTCATCTAGACTTACCAACATCAACTCGAATACTACCCCACAGAAGAAGCCCCAATTCACTTCGACCTTTAATTTCACACCTCTTCCCGCCAAGCACTCTCACTAACAATCCACCTCTAAGACTCCAACTCCTATCTCTAACCTCACACTCGAGTACCCTCGCATACTATATACTCAATACTCTTACAAGCCATTTCTTACACTTCCCATACTACCTAAGACATCACAAGCATCATGCCCTTCTAACCACACCTCTGCTATATTAATTTCCCCGATCACCACCTAGTCGACCTATTCCTATCCATGCCCCCACCTAAGATTCATCTAGAAGCTCGTCGGAACTACTAAGCATCGCCTCTTATAGCTCTCAAAACTCACCCGTTCCCACTTAAGTCGAACCCCTCTCCTGTGACTTATCTCATACTACCATCGATAATTCTAACCGCTCGAATTCCTTCACCGCTCACCGACCCTTTCTTCAAGAAAATCTCACCCACAAGTTCAAAGAAGAAGCAATCATGGACATTATTACACAGAAGGACTACATCATATCAACTAGTATTTATCAATAGCATCATTAGTTCATCATTAAGCATTGCAATTTTATCAAAAGTCTCAATTTACCGTCATGCTCAACAAGTATTGTAAAATGTCATATATGAGCCTACTCGAATCAAACTAGCAAGTTTCATCATAACCATATCTAACAAACAATTCAGGTTCTCAGTATTTGCAGTTCATACGTTTATAGGCAAGGAATTTAAATCATGTTTGGCAACTCAGAGTAGCATCATGTCAAGTCATCATAGCACATTAGGACAGTAAGGCACCGAATCATATATATCATCATAGACAACGGATAATCAGGCAATAATCATTACCAAGTCACCACATCAGCACGCAATTTTCAACATCAAGTCAGTGCAATATCACCATCAACAAGTTCAGAAAGGATTAGCAATCCGAATGGAGGACAATCCCACTTGCAAGTCATATCGTACTCAATAATCGTAATCCTCGAATAAAGCTTGTTATGTCGACATTGTCGATCCTGAGGCCCGTGGGTTATGGGCCCACGCTTCCGCTGCGCTGCTCTATCGCTATCCAACTTTTTGTTCCCTCTTCTATGCGGCCGCTCATCCAATGTATCGCGTAGGAGTCTATGTTAGCGGAGATAGGGGAGTGACAATAGCGGACAACCAAATGTTTCTTTCGGAGACTAAATGGACCAAAGCTAAAGATGACACGACTAGAGACGAGATCCGACCCGGGAATAGTAACGATGCCCTTATAAAAGTCTATTATGTTACCACGGTGACGAGCAGAATGAATTCATCATGGAGCATATCAATCACATTAATCCACACTAACATGTACCTATCTCAAGGAACAACGACATACATATTCATTCCAAAGACACGATCGAGTCCTACACTGATGCTCGTGAAACAAGATAGTAGTCTATAATTCCACGGAAGCAGATATGCCTAGCAACTTCAAGCAAGCTATACGGAACTAACAATCATCATGTATGATTCGAAGTCATGCGGGATTTAATGAAGATAACGAGCATCATGTATATGAAAGAATGTATAAACATGAGCAAGTGAGGTCAAATATGGCATGTCGAGGTATATCATAACAACCAGACTAAGTGTCATACGAGAATATATAAGAGCGGCATAGTAATTATCACATCTAACAGCAATGATCATATTGTAGGTTAAGAATGACATGTAATCATACGGCGAGGTACATTTTAGAAACATAGGTCCGACTCGATGCTAGTGATACATGATAAGACATGGGCATAGGCAAGTGTCATCTAAAAGAATTCGACATAGTGTTCATAGAGCATGAGACATCATTACATAGAGTAATAAGGAGGACATCACCAACAATAGATTATAAGTATGCTAGGATCAAACTTATCATAGTGCACATAAAACGGAATAACAACTATCACACTATAGGACAAACATGTTCACTTAATAGAATAAGTATGGCAAGTCACCATTTAGGGAGTCATATTGGAAATCATAAGTCCTCTGGGATACTAGTAACACACATCGAACATGAATACAATCAAGGTAATTCGACTCGGTTCATTCCAATATTCATGCGTCATGCATATGCAAAATCAAGATATAACGTGGTGTTTGATCATGCAAGGTGTCAAGTGATACTTTCATGAAAGTACAAGAAGATATCATAGAGTAATAGAGGGATACCACCGAGCGAGAACATGTAAACATGCTAGAATTAACCATCACAAAAAGCAATTCGATCTTCGAATCCAATATCACTCTTATCAGGATGAGTAAAACATTTTAAGAGGATAAAGAGAGGGAAGAACCACACTATCAGGGACCTAGTTCAAGGGGGAATGAACAATAATGCAAGCAGGGCATAAATGTGCATAAGTCATAACCAAGGATCCTACACGTTACAAATGGCTTAACATCACATAGGACACATACATGCACTTCATTGATTACTCGATATTAAGCAAGACTTCAATTCAATCACATTCCATTAATATAGAAGCATGAGAGGAAATGTAACGATGTATAATGCAAGTATAAGTAACGGGCAATACGACGAGAATATGGGGACATGAGTTCGAATCAGCACATACTAGGATGAAACATGCATTCACCAAGACTCAATTATGCCATGTATTCTCCATTCAATGCAAGGAACACACAACACTATCATATGCAAAATAATCCACAATAGTTAATCTGAAAAATAAAAAATAGATGGGCATGCTATAGGTTCTTGTCACAGAAGGAATGATAGGCATCAAGGCATCATTAGCTAATATGCTCAGGAGGACAACTTACGAGATATTCATACAAGGAAGAGATGATCGCACTATCATGGACATAATTCAGGAGGAGCAACAATCATATAGACTCATATCATGTGGTTTATGCTCTCAATCAATCATCAGCAAGATCAATACGATAGGTCAAGTAGACATGCTATAACGACATCTAACCATGATAGAACATGAGACCTAAGTAATGTGACTAGGAAGGATACCGGATGTCATACCACCACGAATTTACATTAATGACCATCATCATAACATGTACTGAGGATTACGTAGCATATATGGCATGTTGACGTGAAATTATAACATGTATCTATCAATTAAGGGACTCACTCTATCATGATCCTAGAACCGAACGATCACACTATCATGAACCTATTCACAGGGAGGACATCAATTATACAATCATCCTAGCATATGACATATTTATTCGTGCCCTAGTATGACAATGCAATATACTGAGTAGATTATGTCGGGATGATATGGATATGATAAATGTAGTTCGAACCCATACAATAGTCATTATGAACATTAAGGCACATAAGCACAATTTCACACTAAGGATCAATCTGTAGGTCAAGGAGTAGTACCACATAGCATCACACAATCATGGACAGAGTAATCAAGATAACCCGATAGAGATCCATAAGGGAAAACATTGACTCTCCCCAACTGACTCATCACCCATCCTTCCTGTGAGACTCGGATATGACTTTTTATGGCAAGAAGACACCGGTTGATCGTCATAAGAATTGATAAGGACAGCCCCGTAAACATCTCACTCTCTAACTCGGAATTACACCAAAGACCATCTTCCAATACTCTCTCGGACAACCCTCATATCCATACATGATTCCCGACACAATGTGTTTACCAACCCAATTCCCAGTGGAAGACACTGACATCCGAGAGAAAGACTCGATAGAATCGTCAAGGGTTATCATAGTGGAAGGGGCTGTTTCACACAAGCTGGGCTTGATCATATAAGAAGAAGAGTACTCCCGATATCCCGTTTGCACAGATCATTCCATATCCATTCAACAGTTAGGACATACCAATCAAATCTTTAGCATATCAAGCACTCAACATAGAATCAGTCAATGACCATTATAACGACCTCCTTGGAACCTTCCAGACCCAACTGTAAAGAACAAGCTAGTATTTTGCCTACCCATCCCTAACTACATCCAAAAGGGATGGTCTAACGCCTTTTCTACCCACTCGATCCCTTATTAGTTGGTTCTCCTCTTTTATCATAAGCCAACTTCATATTTAGTCCAATTGAGTTAGGCATATTAAGTTCATTTTGCCCCTTTAAAACATCTTCAAATCCTTTGAAATTCATGGGCAATTTTCCAAAACATACACCGACCCTTGCGTACCCGAATTGCACAACCTGGCTCTGATACCAACTTTGTAACGGCCCGGATATAAATACCCGGGTTACGTTTCGAAGGTCGGATACCTTCGTTCGGATGTTGCAATTCAGGTACGGGTCGAGGTTTCAAACCTCAAAGATCAGTATTCAAAGCGGGGATTTCGAACCCCAAGCAATCAAAGTCACAAAACCCAATTCAAACGAAAGTAAGGCAGAAGCAAGGTATAGATACAAGAGCCACGACAAAGCCGGGTCAAAACCAAAACATGTGTTCTAATGTCGTATAGCCAAATTATCGGGGTTAGACAGATTCTTTGCAATCGCTCGGGGGATTTTCCCACGCCATAGAGACAGGGAGCAATCATACCTAAAAACAAGTGGTGCGAGCGGGATCAGACCGAGACCCCAACACACCCTGTCCCATGAGCAAACAAACACATACGCTAATATAAAGATGCTTTGATGCAATGCGGAAATTTAATCACACTAACATGCTCCTAATTTACAATATGCGGAAAAGAACTATAAAGGCGCCCCAAAGAATGCCAAGTGACATATCCCTCTCCTACCTCTGCACCCCTTTCCGTTAGTGCAGAGACTGGCCAGTTCGATGCTATAGCATATCATATCTCATCATAGCATATCATATCTCATCATCATATCATATATCATGCTCATGCCCGATGGTGCTGGGCTATCATCATGCTCATATCGACTCGATAGACTCAGGGCACCCGATGGGGCTGAGCTACCCTATGACCCTAGCAAATACTCTAGGACTATCACAGATAACGGCGGTTCTGTATTCAAACACACATAGTAAACACATGCTCGGTTCAATGCAATCCTAGCATGATACTACATGGCATGCTTTAATGCTTATGCAACACCTAGTATGACATATATTCACAAGCAGGTATTCTCTTTCGAATCTGAGTAAGCCCATAAAGGAGCTTACCTGAATAAGCCGAACAACAGAGAAACAAGGCAGAAGCAGAGTCCAAGTAATGAATCATCGAATAGTAAGCAATGTCCAACATATCACAATCACCTAATAACATACAAATGCATAAGTCTATCTAATTCACACAAGGCGCCCCTAACTATCATACATGTCTTCACATATCTTATTTCAGATTATTCCATCTTACCTCATCATAATTCAAATATCATTCCATGTTCATCTCATCTCATCATCTCATTTTCAAAACAATCTCTCAAAGAACTCAACTTAGAAAATCAAACAATTCTTTTAAAATCGCTTATCCAAATCCCAACATTAAACACTTAGGCCTTAAAACCAATTTCCCAAAATCATATTATAGAAGTCATTCCGGCATGTTTCTTATTTCAAAAACATTATATAAATAAATTTCAATATTAAATCATCAAAATAATTCTATGCTCACAAATCATATTTATAAATCAAAACCAACAATTCACTTTAAAAATTCCTAACTCACTTATTTAAATCCTCATAAAATGCTTCATATATAAATAATCCAATTAATACTATTTTAAAACAAATAAACAATATATAACGATTAATTTCCAGAATTTATAATTATAACCAAATCTCAAAATAATAATAATATTCAAATAATTTAACACTTACAATCCATATAATCTCAAAACAATGACCATAAATATATTTATAACCCAATGTCAAATAATATTACTTTCCAAATAACTTTATAAGATATAAAATTCCAAAAAGAATATATTTCCCAGGATTTTATAATTAACACAAATTTCAGCATATAATAATAATAATAATAGTCTAATTCAATAACAAATAAATAAGGCATAATAACATAAAACAACCAGCTCTTTTAAATAAACTCCCCAACCCAACCAAATAGCCCAAACAAATGCCCACGACCCAGATTCTTGGCCCAAAACCCAAGCCCAACTCACATGCCCCTACCCGGATATGAATTGGAAGAAAAAGAGAGAGGAGATCTGGATGGCAACGATATAACCCGAAAAGGAGAAGGACCCGGCCCAGCCCATCAAGCAAGGAAAGGAGCATCTCCTACCTTGGGCAAACAGAGGAGAAGCGGAAAACGACGGGGGAAAGGAGGGAGAAAGGGCCCTCGCCGGAGCTCCGTTCTCAACCCGACCCACCTCCGGCTGATTGAGACCCCTCCCAGACCACACTCCACATAGAAATAACGAAACGAGTGCAAAGAGAAAGGAGGAGGAATCTCACCTGGGTTTGGAGTTCCTCGCCGGAAAAAGGCTCGATTTGACTAGATTAGGCTACTCCGGTGTTGGATCCCAGTCGTTATTAGCCTAGGAAGGAAGAGGAGTGATTAAAGGTGCATTTTTATGGGGTTTGGAATTGAAACAAACACAAACAAAACTGACCTTTTTAAACGAAACAGGGAAGAAGGAAGAGGGTGGCTGCGTCGGCTGCGATGGCTTCTACTGGGCGGCTCTAGCGTGGCTCAAACGTCACATGAGGGTGCGGCTCGGCCATTTTCTGACTCGTGCTCGGAGGAGGAAGTGATGGAGGTGCTCGGCTTGCTCTTGGATGGCAAGACAGGGGCGGTTGTCTAGTGGTTACTAGAAACGGTGGTGGTGACTCGAAAACGGAGGTGAGCAGTGGTGACTGATGGCTGGTGGCGTGGGTTTGAGTGGTACTACAGAGAAGGGAAGAAGGAAGGGATAGAGAAATGGAATGGTGGGTTCGTAGGGGCTTGGATAAGAAATATAAGGAGAATGAGAGGGCTGCAGAGTAAGGGAGGGGACCAGTTTCTTTGCCAGAGAACCGAGAGAGGGAGAGAGAGAGAGAGAGAGAGAGAATAAAGAAAAAAAAAGAAAAAAAAAAGAAAAGAAAGTAGGAATAGAGGAGGTCCCTATATATCAATTTGAATTCCCGACGTTCGAACCCAATTCCGCTCACTAAAACAAAACCCGACACGCGACAATTTGAATCAAAATTTAAATCATCTAGGAACTTATATTAATTTTATTAATACCCGGAACTCAAAAGCGAAAATTAAATCCCGTCAAAATCGAAAAATTTTAATGATGCCGGAAGGATTTTAAAATTGAACTCGTGCTCGAGCACGACTTTTCTCCGCTTTTACAAATTGCAATGAATAATAACATATTTAATTAAAATAATAAAATATAATATATATAAATTATATTTCGCCTTTACATTATAAATATTCGGGTTACGTTTCGAAGGATTGGATACCTTCGTTTGGATCTTGCAATTCGAGTACGGGTTGAGTTTCAAAACAAATTATTAGTACTAAAAGGAGGGATTTCGTACCCTAAATTTGCAAGAGGTCCATTGGGGACCATAACCTGTCCTACTTGACTAAGTCGCTAAAAAACCATTTATAGTTCAAAACGTAATCAAAGGAAATCTACGATACAACTTGCCTCGGCAGAGCCGGGTCAAAACTAAAATAAACAAGTATAAAACATCCAAAGTGTCAATCTGGTGGTAAATCAGTCTCTCAATCAACTGAACTTCTCAAATGAAACCCTCGTCATGGAAGCACGAGACAAGAAAGGATTAATACCTGAAACTATATCACGAGTCAAGGTCGAGCCACTCATGCGGGCCCTGAAGACCTCGCTAAGGACATATAATATGCCTATACCTAAATAAAAGATGATCTAATGCAGTGCGGAAATATGAAACACGCAAGCATGTTAACAGTTCATATACAATGACAGAAATGCAGTAAATGGGCCCACACAGAATGCAAAGTGGCATGTCCCAATCTCTCAAAACTCATGCCTCGGTCGGGGCGGGTATCTTTCTCATATCCGTACCTCAGCCGGGGTCGGATGTTTGCGTCAGTCGAGGCCAGACAACTCAGTCGATGCCGCAGTATATCTCATGCCTCAGTCCACACCTCAACCGGGGTGGGACACTCGGTCACCGCCGCAGTCATATATATAACTCAATAAATCATGCTCTCAGATGACTCTATCAGAATAAACGCGATGGAGCTGGGTTGTCCTATGACCCTAACAACGACTATAGAGTCACAACTTACGGCCGTTTCTACCAATCGCATTCAGAATATGTATGCTCATATGTTAATGCAGAACCTAGGCATGCTACTACTTGACATGATATTATAGTGCCTACATACTATATGACACATCAGGCATGAGGTTCTAACTTGAGTAAGCCCGGGAGGACTTACCTAGAGGCGCCGAACAACAAAGTAAAGCAGCAAGAGTAAGCTAATCACGTCACGGATCACCTAACAATTTAATAAGCAATAATTATAAGTCTAAGCAAAGAAGGACCCATTTACCGCTACACAGATCTAAGTAAAGCTAAAAAAGAACTCATTTATCATCATCAAGCCATATCATCGCATAGTCTCGTCTCATCTCATATTCCAACATGTATTATCTCATTCTTGTTATCATCATCATAATCATCATCATCATCATCATCATCATCATCATGCTTTATAGTATTTTTATAACATAATTCACATAATTCTCAACTAAGATTCATCAAGTAATTCACTAAGTTAAATCAAGTAAGTCATATTCCCTAAGCTCTTCAAACTCTTAAATCTCAAGTTAAGTCAACTCATTAACTCATATCATCTCATATCGGCTTATTCTCAGCAGTTTTCTTAACTCATTCCCATAATTCAACTCAAAATACCAACATATATAGTCATGCTTCAATTCATATATTCATATAATAAAATATCATATCACATAATTTCCACATATTATTCACCAAATCATTCGGCAAGTTAAAACCATGTAACATCTTTCAAAAGTCTCAACACTTTAATTATCATTAATATCACATAAACATATAATCATGAAAACATATAATGATGAAAATATCATCAATATCACTTTAATTATCATCAATATCTCAACACTTTAACTGCACCAAATATCCTGATCTATATAGATAGTTGCGCTTAATATCCCAACTTTGTAAGATTTCGCGAAATATCCTGAGCTTTGTTGTTAGTTGCGCTCTCTACCCTGGATGAGTTTCTTAAATTAATAAGGGCCTATTTGGTATGATTACTGGGAATCAGAAATCGGTAATCGAAATGGAGGATTCCAGTTTTTAATGTTTGGCACGCTCAAAATTGGTAATCGGAATGATTACCGGTAATCAACCATTCCCATTTTCAAGCCCAATTTCATCCCTCCCCAAAAGTTGGGGGATCCTCCCATTCCCAAAAATGCAGCCCCTGCCCATCCCTGTTCAGATTTGTCAATAGCCTCCACCTTCGTTCAAATCACTCCCACCGTCCAGATCTACCACCATCGCCGCCACCGTGGCCGTCGCTGCCTCCATCTTCGTGGTCGTCGTCCTCTGTCAAGACCTGCGATTTCCCCAGTCATCCTCCATCTCTATAGGTCAGGCTCTCTCTCTCCCCATCCAGATCTACCATCGTTGTCCTCCGTCCAGATCTACGTCGCTGTCCTCCGTCTCCATCATTATTCGCCGATGTACAGCGCTGTCGTCTCACTCACACACTCTCTCTCTCTTTCTCTCTCTCCCCTCACTACTAGAATTCTGTTATTTAACATCGGCTCATTAACATCAGTCAGAAAAACCTGCCATGTTAAATAGTTTTTTAACATCGGTTTCTAAATTTGTGATGTCAAAATTAAAATAGACATTACCCTATATTTTAGACCGATGTTAAATATTTCTTTTGAAATTTTTTATAAAAGGAGCCGAATCAAATATTGAACTAATTTAAACACCCGCCCGTAAGAAATCCCCATCTACATGTTCCTTCCCCGTCTACATTTCAACCCAAGGGTTCCATCTACATGTTCTACTCTCTCCTCTCTCGCTGGAGCGAAAGCCCCATGTCTATCTCCAAATCTACCCCATCTCCATCTCCATCTACAAATCTGCTCCATCACCCTCTCTCCCCATCCCCTCTGCATCTTCACCCCCATAGATTTGCAGATCTGAATCCCTCTTCAGCCTCTCTCTTTCTCTCAAACACATAGACGATTCCAAACCCCATTGACCTTCGCCTATGCGTCTGAGAAGCTAGTCCTCACGTTGTCAAGTTGCCGCTCGTCCCCATGTCATCGTGACGCCGCCAGTGTCGTGAACCCACCTGGATGAAGTGTAGCTCGTTTGCGTTTTTAAATCTCAGGAACCTTCAACAAAAGTGGTTCTCAGACACCTTCCTCGGATCCTCGACATCTCAATTGTCAGGTAATATCTTTAAATCCCTTTCAATTCAATCCAAAAGCTTGATTACCGTGTGGTTAGGGTTTCATTTTGGGGGAAAGTTACTGTTTGGTTAGGGTTGGATTAGGTTTGGTTTGGTTACTATTTTGTTAGGGTTTGGTTTGCTTGGATAGGCCGATGGTTGGATTGGTACTCTAGATCAGTTCCACTGTGACTGTGGTTTGGTTACTATTTTTTTAGGGTTTGGTTTGCTTGGACAGGCCGATGGCTGGATTGGTACTCTAGATCAGTGGAACTGTGACTGTGGCAATTTGCAGGTAAAATTTGCTCCACTTTGTACGTTTGTCTTCTTTGATCTAAAACCTATTGATGATTTTAGATTAGGGTATCTTTCATAGCTGTCCTATTATCTTATCTAAAGAATATTATGAGAATATTTCTATCATGCTGCACATCTCATTGTCATTCCTTCCGCATAAGAAATTGCATTTGATGGATTAATCCATCAACCATGATATTTTGTCTCCACTTCTAATTGTAGTAAGATTAGATGCTATTTTTCCTTCAAGAAAAAATTAGATGCTATTTATTCTGTACATTGTTTTCTAGTTAAAATACTTTGCCGCTTTGAACATATAAATATCTTTGTTTTCAATTTAGGGTTGTGTAAATACATCTTGCCCTTGGTATTGGCTTGTGAACACCATAATCTATCTATATGATACGGAGAAGCCCTTGAAGAGTAGATGCTATTTATTCTATAGATTGTTTTCTAATTAAAATATTTTATTTCCCTAGTCACCACGTACTCCATCTTTTTAATAGCACAAGTTCTCCTTGTGTAAGGACTGAATATATTTATATTATTATGCTATATATTATTATTATTATTAAATTCAAATTGCAAGTGGAATAAAAACCCGTCCTCGAGCACCAAGTTTCGATTTTAAAATCCTTCCGATATCATTTTAGAATTTTGATTCTTTTGACGGAATTTGATTCCGCTTTCAAGTTGCGAGTCTTGACAAGTTATTTTTTGTTCTGATTATCTGAAAATTTAATTGAAATTTGATTTAAATTTGATTTAGTCGGGATTCGATCGGCCGAGCGGGTTTCGAGTCTATTCCGCTAATTTGAATTCTTTTGTGGGGGGATCAATTCTATATATATTTTCATTTCCCCTTTTCTTTTATTTTCTTCTCTCTTTCTCTCTCTCTCTCTCTCTCTCTCTCTCTCTCTCTCTCTCTCTCTCTCTCTCTCTCTCTCTCTCTCTCCAGCTCACCTCCCTCACCCAAAATTTCAAAAAATTGGTCCCCACTGCCTCACCCTCTCTCATGTATCTGCATTCCAACAACCCACACCCCTCCTACACTCACACCCATTTTCCCCTTTTGTTGTTTCAGAAAAACCGTATCCTCTCAATTCCTCTCCTCTCCTTTCTTTCACTTACCATAGAACCCACAAAAACCCCCTCCATTGGAGCCTTTTACCGAGAGCTGTAAGCTCCAAAGGCACCACCTTTGCCTAGTCACCATCACCACCCTTCCATCACGAAACCACCAGCTAGCCACCACTGTCGAGGTCGGCCATCCAGCAGACCCAAAAAGGATCCCCTTGCTCCCCTGTTTTCCATTGAGCAGCACCACAGCAACTCCTCATTTTTCCTTCGCATCCGAGCCATCAACAGCCACCATCACGCCCTTTCTCTGACGTCGGTGGAAGAATAAGGTGAAGCCGAGCCCAGGAACGCTACCAGAGCACCACCAGTGAGCCGCTTGCGCCTCTATTTTCCGTCGAGGTTTAGTTTCACTTTCATGTCGATTTCGATTCAAGTGGCCTTTACACTGTAAAGGCCGAAATATTATTTTAATATTAAATTAATTAAAAGTATATTATTTTATATATGGGATATAAAATTGGAGAAGAACTTTTTCTCGAGCAATTTCTGAGTTAAAATCATTATGAATGATTCCGACATCGTTTTAAAATTTGATTTCGACAGATTCTATTTCCGCCTTCTTACTTCGAGATTTGAAATTTATTGGAGGTTCATTATTTTATTGCGGATTTGGAAATTTTATTAAATTTCAAACGAGTCGGGACACGTCGAGATAGCGGGTTCCGGGTATCTTAAAATTTGTGTTGAGAGGACCACTCTTTTATGTTTTCATTTCCCTTTTTTCTTTTCTTCTTCTTCTCTCTCTCTCTCTCTCTCAGGACTGTACACTGGTCCCCGTCCTTGGCTTCTTCTCCCCTAGCAATACCCAGCTCACTCCCACACCAATTCTCTGAATTTTGCCTTTCAATTAATACCCAACCCCATTCTCTCCCATTTCCATTTCAAACCCACACCTCTACCTCCTATCCTCTCTCCTGCTCTTTCATTTTTGCTCAGCCACCCCTCCTCACCACCACCACCACCGTCACCTTGCTCTGGCTTCCCACCACTACCTCTGTCCATCAGCCGCAACAGCCTCCTCGTTCCATGAGCAGCAGCAGCAGCAACTCCGTTCCTCCTTCTTCCTCTTCGAGCCCTGCTTCCGAGAGCCAAAACACCCCCTGCGGCCTTCACCTCATCCTTCTCTCTGGATGAACAGCAACCGTAGGTGACACCAGCACCACCTCCCTCGACGCCGGCGAGCCCACTGAGCCACCAGGAGAGCCCCGAGAGAGAGCCGAGTCAAACCCCATCTTCTTCTCCCCTGTTTTTGAACTCGAAGCTCGGTAAGATCGCCTCCTCCCTCCTTTCACTTCCTACCCTCACAAAGTCGGAGCTTTAACATCCCTCCTCCCTCCTAGGCTGTTAGCGGCTAGGATCCGACGCCGGCGCAGCCAATCGGAGCCACTTGGACATTCTCTGGTGAAGTTTTCAATCTCGGTGAGTCCCTTTTTCCCTCCCTCTCCTTTTCTCGCGTTTACTTCTTTCCGGGTCCATGAGGGTCGGGTTAGTGAGTCGGTCGTCGGGGTGGAGTTTGGGGCCGAAAGGACGCCGGTGGCCTGAGTTTCCCTCTCTCTTCCTCCGTCGTTTCCCGTTGCCGCGCCCCTGTTCTGGAGGTTGAAGACAAGTCCCTCCTTCTTTCTTTATTGTGCTGGGCCTGGATCCGTATTTCGTTCGGGTTATATCACTTTGCAATTCCAGATCCTCCCTCCCTTCTCTTGTTGTTTTTCCGGGTGGGGTCACGTGGGCCCATTTTCTTTTATTTTGAATATCCGGGTTTGGGCTTCCGGGTAAGGCTTAGGGTATGGGCTCGGGTTGTGGGCTGGGAGATTGGTTTCAGCTGGGCTATTGGGTGAGGTTTCAAAAAGAAGGGGGGTTGGTGTTTATGTTATGCATAACTATATTATATGTTATGATGGTATATATATGTATGTTATTTTATTTAATATTTCTGATTTTTGGGATACAATAATATTTATATATTCTGAAATTATTAATATATATATTTAAAAAGGTTTTAAAAGTGATATTATTTGATATTGGGTTATAAATATATTTATGGGTATTGTTTTGAGATTATATAGATAGTAAGTGTTCAATTATTTGAATATTATTATTATTTTGGGATTTGTTATAATTATAAATTCTGGAAAATTAATCTTTATATATTGTTTATTGTTTTAAAATAATATTGATTCGCTTATTTAATTGATGCATTTTATGAGGATTTAAATATGTGAGTTAGGAATTTTAAAGCGAATTGTTGGTTTTGAATTATAAATATGATTTGTGATCATAGGTTATTTTGATGATTTAATATTGGAATGTATTTACAATGTTTTTGAAATAAGAAACATCCCGGAATGATTTCTATAATATGATTTTGGGAAATTGGTTTTAAGGCCCAAGTGTTTAATGTCGGGATTTGGATAAACGATTTTAAAAGGATTGTTTGATTTCTAAGTTGAGTTCTTTGAGAGATTGTTTTGGAAATGATGAGATGAGATGAACATGGAATGATATATGAATTATGATAAGATAAGATGGAATAATCTGAAATGAGATATGAGAAGAGATGTGTGATAGTTAGGGGCGCCTTGTGTGAACTAGATAGACTTATGCATTTGTATGTTATTAGGTGATTGTGATATGTTGGACATTGCTTACTATTGGATGATTCATTACTTTGATTCTGCTTCTGCCTTGTTCTCTGCTGTTCGGCTTATTCAGGTAAGTTCCTTTATGGGCTTACTCAGATTCGAAAGAGAATACCTGCTTGTGAATATATGACATACTAGGTGCTGCATAAGCATTAAAGCATGCCATGTAGTATCATGCTAGGCTTCCACTTGTGGTTGAGCATTCTATTTCTTTATGCGTATGTAATAGAACGGCCGTTATCTGTGATAGTCCTAGAGTCTTTGTTAGGGTCATAGGGTAGCCCGGCCCCATCGGGTGCCCTAAGTCTATCGAGTCGATATGAGCATGATATGATAGCCCAACACCATCGGGCAAGAGATGAGATGATATGATATGATATGATGATGCCGTGGTGAGTGCACCACCACGAGGATATTGCTATGCTATAGCACCGAACTGGCCAGTCTTTGCACTAACGGGAAGGGGTGCAGAGGTAGGAGAGGGATATGCCACTTGGCATTCTTTGGGCGCCTTTACCGTTCTTTTTCGCATCTTGTAAATTAGGATCATGTTAGTGTGATTTAATTTCCGCATTTGCATCATCTTTATATTAGCGTATGTGTATATTTGCTTGCGGGAAAGGGTGTGTTGGGGTCTCGGTCTGATCCCGCTCGCACCACTTGTTTTTAGGTATGATTGCTCCCTGTCTCTATGGCGTGGGAAAATCCCCCGGGCGATTGCAAAGAATCTGTCTAACCCCTCTAATTTGGCGATACGACCTTAGAATATATGTTTTGGTTTTGACCCGGCTCTGCCATGACTTTTGTATCTAAATCTTACTTCCGCTTTACTTTCGTTTAAATTTAATTTCTATGACTTCGATTGATTGGGGTTCGAAATCCCCGCTTTGAACACTGATTGATCTTTAGAGGTTTGAAACCTCGACCCGTACCTGAATTCCAACATCCGAACGAAGGTATCCAACCTTCGAAATGTAACCCGGGTAATTATATCCGGGTCGTTACAAAGTTGGTATCAGAGCCAGGTTTTGCAATTCGGGTACGCCAGGGTCGGGTGTATGTTTTGGAAAATTTCCCATGAATTTCAAAGGATTTGAAGATGTTTTAAAGGGGCAAAATGAATTTAATGTGCCTAACCCAATTGGACTAAATATGAACTTGGCTTATGATAAAAGAGGAGAACCAACTAAAGAGGGATCGAGTGGGTAGAAAAGGCGTTAGACCATCCCTTTTGGATGTAGTTGGGAATGGGTAGGCGAAATATTAGCTTGTTCTTTACAGATGGGTCGGAAGATTCCAAGGGGATCGTTATAATTGTCATTGACTGATTCTATGTTGAGTACTTGATATGCTATAGATTTGATTGGTATGTCCTAACTATTGAATGAATATTGAATGATATGTGCAAACGGGATAGGGGGAGTACTCTTCTTCTTATATGGTCAAGCCCTTGATGGTCTTATCGCGTCCTCCTCTTGAATATCGGTCTCCTCCATGGGAATTCGGGTTGGTGAACACATTGTTTCGGGAATCATGGTTAAATATGAGGGTTGCTTGGGAGAGTATTGGAAGTTGGCTGTTGATGTAGTTCCAAGTTAGAAAGTGAGGTATTTCTGAGGTTGTCCTTCTTGATTCTTATGACGATCGACCGATGTCTTCTTGCCATAAAAAGTCGTATCCGAGTCCCGCGGGAAAGATGGGTGATGAGTCAGTTAGGAAGAGTCAATGTTTGCCCTTATGGATCTCTATCGGGTTATCTTGATTACTCTGTCCATGATTGTGTGATTCTATATGCACTACTCCTTGACCTACAGATTGATCCTTAGTGTGAAATTGTGCTTATGTGCTTTGATGTTCACGATGACCATTGTATGGGCTTGAACTACATTTGTTGTATCCATATCATCCCGACATGACCTACTTAGTGTATTGCATTGTCATACTAGGGCACGAATGTATATGTTATATGCTAGGAAGTTGTATAATTGATGTCCTCCCTGTGAATAGGTTCATGATAGTGTGATTGTTCAGTTCTAGTATTATGATAGAATGAGTCTCTTACTTGATGGATACATGTTATAATTTCATGTCAACATGCCTCATATGCTACGTAATCCTCAGTACCTGTTATGATGATGGTAATTAATGTAAATTTGTGGTTGTATGACATCTTGTATCCATGCTGGTCACATTACTTAGGTCTCGTGTTCTATCATGGTTAGATGTCGTTATAGCATGTCTACTGGACCTATCGTATTGATCTTGATGATGATTGATTGAGAGCATAAACCACATGATATGAGTCTATATAATTGTTGCTTCTCTCGGATTAGGTCCATGATAGTGTGATCAATTCTTCTTTGAATGAATGCTCGTAAGATATTCTCCTTAGCATGCTCGCCGATGACGCCTTGATGCCTATCATTCCTTCTGTGACAAGAACCTATAGCACGCCCATCTATTTTGTAGTTGTCAGATTAACTATTGTGGATTACCTTGCATATGATGGTGTTGTGTGTTCCTTGCATTGAATGGAGAATATGTGGCATAATTGAGTCTTGAGAATACATGTTTCCTCCTAGTATGTGCTGATTCGAACTCATGTTCCCATAATCTCGTCATATCGCCCGTTACTTAGACTTACTTTATACATCGTTATGTCCCTCTCATGTTACTATATCGTTGGAATAGTAGTGATTGAATTCTTGCATATTGTCATGTTAATCAACTAGATACATGTATGTATCATATGTCATGCTGAGCCATTAGTATCATGCATGACCCTTGGTTGTGATTTGTGTGAATTTATACCTTACCTACATTATTGTCGATTCTCTCTTGAACTAGGTCCTTGATAGTGTGGTTCTCCCTCTTTCTACCCTCATAAATGTTTTACTATCCGATTAGATTGATGTTAAATTCGATGATCGACTTGCTTTCCGTGAGGGTTGATCCTAGTATGCTTACATGTTATCGCCCGACGCTATTTCTCTATTACTCTATGATATCCTCTCGCACTTGCATGAACGTATGACTTGACACCTCGCATGATCACAAACCACCCTATATCATGATTTTGTATATGCGTGATGCATGAATATCGGGAATAAATCTGGTTGAATCATTTTAGTTGTACTCCTGTTCGATGTGTGCTATTAGATCATGTAAGACTTATGATTTCCAATATGACCCGCTAAATGATCACGTGTTGTACTTGTTCTATGATGTGACAACTATTGTACCATATATGTACTCTATGATGGTTCGTTCTTAGTATGATTATAATCTAGCACCCATGATGTCCTTCTTGTTACTTTTGATGATGCCTCATGTTTCGTGAATATTATGTTGAACTCCTCTTAATGACTCTTGACTATGCTTGTATCACATTATGTATCGCTAGTATCATGTAGGACCCATGCTCTCTAAATGTATCTCGTCATACGATTACGTGCCATGCTTGACCTAATATATGATCATTGTGTCAGATGAGATAGTTACTATGTTGCCCTTATATTATCTCGTATGATGCATACACCAAACTCGTGCACTGTTCATATATGTGATAATTACTATGCTGCTCTTATGTGTTCTCGTATGACGCTTCACCTGTTTGTTACGACATACCTTGCCATGATATATTTGGACTCATTTGTTGATGTGTATACCATGCTTTTACATTGTTCATATGCATGACGCTCGTTATCTTCACTAAATTCTGCATGACTTCGAATGATATATGATCATTGTTTGTTCCGCCTATCTTGCTTGAAGTTGCTAGGCATATCTATTTCCATGGAATACTAGAATGTTAGATTGTTTCACATACATCAGCGTAGGACTTGATTATGTCTTTGATATGAATACGAATGTTGCCCCCGAGATAGGTACATGTTAGTGTGGATTGATGTGATTGATATGCTCCATAACGAATTCGTGCGTGTTTGTCACAATTGTAACCTAATAGACTTTCTTAAGGGCATCGTTACTATTCCCAGGTCAGAGTCTTGTCTCTAGTCGTGTCATCTTTAGCTTTGGTCCATTTTATCTCCGAGAGAAACGTTGGGTTGTCCGCTCTTGTCACTCCCCCTATCTCCGTTAACCTAAACTCCTACGCGATACATGGGATGAGCGACCGCATAGAAGAGGGGACGGGATGTTAGATAGCGATAGAGCAGCGCAGCGGAAGCGTGGGCCCATAACCCACGGGCCTCAGGATCAACGATGTCGATGTGACAAGCTTACTTTGAGGATTGCGGTTACTGAGCGCAATATGACTTGCAAGCGAGAGTGCTCTCCGTTCGAATTGTTAATCCTTTATGAACTTGTTGATGGTGATGTTGCATTAACTTGATGTTGAAGTTGCGTGTTGATGTGATGACTTGGTAATGACTGTTTCTTGATTGTCTGTTGATTATGATGATATGATTCGATGCCTTACAGTCCTAATGTGTTATGATGGCTTGACGTGATGTAACTCTGGGTTGCTAAGCATGATCTAAATTCCTTGCCTATAAGTATGAACTGCAAATGCTGAGAATCTGAACTGGTTATTAGCTAAGATTATGATGAAACTTGCTAGTTTGATTCGATTAGGTTCATATATGATGTTTTACAACGCTTGTTGAGCATGACGTTAATTTAAGACTTTTGATACTTGTTGCAATGCTTAATGATGCTATTGATACAAATGCTAGTTGATATGATGTAGTCCTTACGTGTAATAATGTCCATGATTGCTTCTTCTTTGAACATGTGAGTGGGGTCCTTTTGGTAGAGCGGTCAGAGAGTGGAGAAAGGTTTTTAGTGATTAGAATGATCAACGGTGGTAAGGTAGAGTTGCAGAAGAGGGGCGTTGACTTAGGTTGGACCGAGTGAGTTCGGGAATTATAAGAGGCACTGCTTGGTGGTTTCGATGAGCTCTTAGGTGAATCTTGGATAAGGGGTATGGTTTGGATAGGTTGGTTAGGTAGTGACTAAGAAAATTTTATTGAAGATGCGTGGTTAGAAGGGTTCTACATTGTGATATCTTGGGAAGAGTGAGAAATGTAAGAAATGACCTTTGGGGGTATCGAGAACATAGTATGCAGGGGTGCTTGGGTGTGAAAACAGAGATAGAGGTTGGAGTCTTAGAGGTGGATTGTTAGTGAGAGTGCTTGGCGGGAAGAGGTGTGAGATCAAAGGTCGGAATGAATTGGGGTTTCTTCTGTGGGGCAGTATCCGAGTAGATGTTGGTAGGTCTAGATGAAGGTCGGTCTTGGCTTGAGAGTGGGAGACGAGCGAGCGGGGTTTGCGTTTTATTTTAACTTGTATAATGTGCAAAACTTTCTTGATTATGTGATTTGTAATATGTACTGACATGATGTTAGATAGCGACCATGATAAACCTGATATGGCCTGATATTACATGTTGTTATGCAATATTGGAAATTTAGTTGACAGTGACAAGTGTTATCATGATATAACGATACATTGCTATCCTACTATGTTGTTCTAGAAGCGTGTTGTGATGTGTTGTATAAATCTTGAAATAATGATATGTTGCTATGTGAGAGCATGATGTTATATTATGATCAGGAGATGTTAAATGATGAATATTGATTTGGATCATGAATCTTACCTATATATATATGAGATACTTGTGCGTGATTGCTAAATGATAGTTATATGGCATTGTATGAGTTGAGATGATGTTTCGCGAGTATGCTGACGTTTTGGTGATTGATATATTGATTGACCTTCCCCTTGGCTGAATCTTAATAGCCTGACCTTGTTGTGTTGATGTGTTGACAATGGGTTTTGGTTCGTTGATTCTATGATGAGGGATACTTTTATGACTTCTGGTGTGATGATTGAGACGTTGTTATGATTTGGTTATGTCGTTGAGATGCATATTACGACCTTTAGTATGATATGGGGATGTTGATGTGACCTTGTGGCACTACGTTGGTATATGTTGAGACTTGCTGTATGATGTGCTGATTGGAGATTGGTTGGTTATACAGTTATGAATTTTTTATGGCTTATGCATCTTGCTTGAATTGGGACTGATAGATTGATTCGATTCTAGAAACTAGGAAGAGAATATGGGATTAGCCCTTAGAGGTGGATGATTCCACCTCCTGGCTTTGGAGTTTGATTGATTGATTTGCGAGAAGCTGATTTGGTTTGGAAGATTTTGAGGAAATCTTGATTTGAAAGGATTTGACTTGTTTTGGTGTAAAGCTGCTTGATTAAACGTTGAATTTGAAGATTTTGAGCGATTTTGAAAATGGCCAACTTGGGGTTTTAAAGAAGTTGAGAGTTTCAATGATTTAGATGAAAATCTTTCCATTTACAAAATGCTTTGAGGTTTTATGAACAGGATTTACATTATGACGTCTCACGAAGTGGATACAAACATTTTATAGGGGCGCTTATAGATTGCTTGCTAAGACCTAGTCGGGACGCTATAATACTTTTAGAGTCGTGGTACTTCCGAAAAGTCGAAGCGAGGATGTGATAAGGGCGCTTATTACACACTTGACTAGACCAATTGGAGATGTCACGACCGTGACCAGGATGTTATGAGAATCCCGGAAGACGCAACCGAGATGATTACAAGATCCTTGGACATGGTCCTCGGACTCACCGATTTCAAACTTCTCCCCATTGCGTTGAAATGGTTTTAGTCTCGGGGACGAGACTTGTTTTAAGAGGTGGATGAATGTAAAGGCCGAAATATTATTTTAATATTAAATTAAATAAAAGTATATTATTTTATATATGAGATATAAAATTGGAGAAGAACTTGTCCTCGAGCAATTTCTGAGTTAAAATCATTATGAATGATTCCGACATCGTTTTAAAATTTGATTCCGATAGATTCTATTTCCGCCTTCTTACTTCGAGATTTGAAATTTATTGGAGGTTCATTATTGTATTGCGGATTCGGAAATTTTATTAAATTTCAAACGAGTCGGGATACGTCGAGATAGCGGGTTCCGGGTATTTCAAAATTTGTGTTAAGGGGACCACTCTTTTATGTTTTCATTTCCCTTTTTTCTTTTCTTCTCTCTCTCTCTCTCTCTGTCTCTCGGAGGAATGTACACTGGACCCCCTCCTTGGCTTCTTCTCCCCCTGCAATACCTAGCTCACTCCCATACCAATTCTCTGAATTTTGCCTTTCAATTGAAACCCGACCCCATTCTCTCCCATTTCCATTTCAAACCCATACCTCTACCTCCTTTCCTCTCTCCTCCTCTTTTATTTTTGCTCAGCCACCCCTCCTCACCACCACCACCACCGTCACCTTGCTCTGGCTTCCCACCAGTACCTCTGTCCATCAGCCGCAGCAGCCTCCTCGTTCCATGAGCAGCAGCAGCAGCAACTCCGTTCCTCCTCCTTCCTCTTCGAGCCCTGCTTCCGAGAGCCAAAACACACCCCGCGGCCTTCACCTCATCCTTCTCTTTGGATGAACAGCAAACGTAGGTGACACCAGCACCACCTCCCTCGACGCCGACGAGCCCACGGAGCCACCAGGAGAGCCCCGAGAGGGAGCCGAGTCAAACCCCATCTTCTTCTCCCATGTTTTCGAACTCGAAGCTCGGTAAGATCGCCTCCTCCCTCCTTTCACTTCCTACCCTCGCAAATTCGAAGCTTTAACATCCCTCCTCCCTCCTAGGCTGTTAGCGGCTAGGATCCGACGCCGGCACAGCCAATCGGAGCCACTTGGACATTCTCCGGTGAAGTTTTCGATCTCGGTGAGTCCCTTTTTCCCTCCCTCTCCTTTGCTCGTGTTTACTTCTTTCCGAGTCCATGAGGGTCGGGTTAGTGAGTCGGTCGTCGGGGTGGAGTTTGGGGCCGAAAGGACGCCGGTGGCCTGAGTTTTCCTCTCTCTTCCTCCGTCGTTTCCCGTTGCCGCGCCCCTGTTCTGGAGGTTGAAGACAAGTCCCTCCTTCTTTCTTTATTGGGCTAGACCTGGATCCGTATTTCGTTCGGGTTATATCACTTTGCAATTCCGGATCCTCCCTCCCTTCTCTTGTTGTTCTTCCGGGTGGGGTCACGTGGGCCCATTTTCTTTTATTTTGAATGTCCGGGTTTGGGCTTCCGGGTAAGGCTTAGGGTATGGGCTCGGGTTGTGGGCTGTCATATTGGTTTCAACTGGGCTATTGGGTGAGGTTTCAAAAAGAAGGGGAGTTGGTGTTTATGTTATGCATAACTATATTATATGTTATGATGGTATATATATGTATGTTATTTTATTTAATATTTCTGATTTTTGGGATATAATAATATTTATATATTATGAAATTATTAATATATATATATATATGTTTAAAAAGGTTTTAAAAGTGATATTATTTGATATTGGGTTATAAATATATTTATGGGTATTGTTTTGAGATTATATAGATAGTAAGTGTTCAATTATTTGAATATTATTATTATTTTGGGATTTGTTATAATTATAAATTCTGGAAAATTAATCTTTATATATTGTTTATTGTTTTAAAATAATATTGATTCGCTTATTTAATTGATGCATTTTATGAGGATTTAAACATGTGAGTTAGGAATTTTAAAGCGAATTGTTGGTTTTGAATTATAAATATGATTTGTGATCATAGGTTATTTTGATGATTTAATATTGGAATGTATTTACAATGTTTTTGAAATAAGAAACATCCCGGAATGATTTCTATAATATGATTTTGGGAAATTGGTTTTAAGGCCCAAGTGTTTAATGTCGGGATTTGGATAAACGATTTTAAAAGGATTGTTTGATTTCTAAGTTGAGTTCTTTGAGAGATTGTTTTGGAAATGATGAGATGAGATGAACATGGAATGATATATGAATTATGATAAGATAAGATGGAATAATCTGAAATGAGATATGAGAAGAGATGTGTGATAGTTAGGGGCGCCTTGTGTGAACTAGATAGACTTATGCATTTGTATGTTATTAGGTGATTGTGATATGTTGGACATTGCTTACTATTGGATGATTCATTACTTTGATTCTGCTTCTGCCTTGTTCTCTGCTGTTCGGCTTATTCAGGTAAGTTCCTTTATGGGCTTACTCAGATTCGAAAGAGAATACCTGCTTGTGAATATATGACATACTAGGTGCTGCATAAGCATTAAAGCATGCCATGTAGTATCATGCTAGGCTTCCACTTGTGGTTGAGCATTCTATTTCTTTATGCGTATGTAATAGAACGGTCGTTATCTGTGATAGTCCTAGAGTCTTTGTTAGGGTCATAGGGTAGCCCAGCCCCATCGGGTGCCCTGAGTCTATCGAGTCGATATGAGCATGATATGATAGCCCAGCACCATCGGGCAAGAGATGAGATGAGATGATATGATGATGCCGTGGTGAGTGCACCACCACGAGGATATTGCTATGCTATAGCACCGAACTGGCCAGTCTCTGCACTAACGGGAAGGGGTGCAGAGGTAGGAGAGGGATATGCCACTTGGCATTCTTTCGGCGCCTTTACCGTTCTTTTCCGTATCTTGTAAATTAGGATCATGTTAGTGTGATTTAATTTCCGCATTTGCATCATCTTTATATTAGCGTATGTGTATATTTGCTTGCGCGATAGGGTGTGTTGGGGTCTCGGTCTGATCCCGCTCGCACCACTTGTTTTTAGGTATGATTGCTCCCTGTCTCTATGGCGTGGGAAAATTCCCTGGGCGATTGCAAAAAATCTTTCTAACCTCACTAATTTGGCTATACGACTTTAGAATATATGTTTTGGTTTTGACCCGGCTCTGTCGTGGCTTTTGTATCTAAATCTTACTTCCGCTTTACTTTCGTTTAAATTGAATTTCTATGACTTCGATTGATTGGAGTTCGAAATCCCCGCTTTGAACACTGATTGATCTTTAGAGGTTTGAAACCTCGACCCGTACCTGAATTGCAACATCCGAACGAAGGTATCCAACCTTCGAAACGTAACCCGGGTAATTATATCCGGGCCGTTACACACACCGCTTTTGCTCACTTCTCATTTCCTTCCTAGACTCAAGCCAAGGCTTCCCTTCCGTGTTGCAGCCGGAGTCGCCGCCGAGCAACCTCCTCGGAGTCGAACCTTCGAAGCCTCGGTCATCTCTCTATTTCTCCCTCTCCTTCACTCGCACTTGATTCCCTTTGTGTGGGTCTTGGTAGGGGAAGCTTTCCGGTCACCTGGGTCTAGGTCGGGATGGGAAAGGAGCGAGGCAACTCCAGCGAAGATTCATGTTTTTTTTCATTCTTTCGGATTTGGTTTCAGGGGATTGGGCGCATGGAAGAGACGGGTTCAGCCCCTCCCCCGGTTCAACTCCTTTTCTTTTCTATTTTTTCCCGGTTCACTTTATTTCTCCGGTTCATTTAACACAAAATGGGCATTTGGGTTGGACTCTTTCATTGGGCGGGTCGGACCCTCCTTCGGGCTGGGTCTTTCTTTTGGGCCGGCTGATTTGGGCTATATTGTTTAGTTGTTTTGTTAGTTGCAAATATTATATATCTTATGGTGTGTTTATTCATTTAATAATTATGATTATTAAACTTAATTCTGAAACTATCATATTATGTTATTATTTTGAGTTTTAGTGATAAACATATTTTCTGAAAATATTATATTATAAATGGTTTTAAAGGGTATATTAATTGATATTGGGTTATATATATGTGTGTGTGTGTGTGTGTTATACTTCATGTAATGTTGGTATTTTATTTTGTTAGTAGATATTATAAAAAGTGATTAAAAATGGTATTATTTGATATATATATATATATATATTATTATTATTATTATGATATTATGTGGTGTTTTAATAAATGTTTTAGAAATGATAAAGTAATTTAGTGTTGTTGTTTAATAAATGTGGGTTATTAAAATGGATTGATTTTGGTAATTTATTATATTTAAATATTAGTTGGAGTGTGTTATTAGATGTTGTTTAAAAATGGAGTTTTAAAGTAATATTTGAGAAGTGTTATTATATAATGTTTATTAAGTGATTTTATGATGATGACTTTTAAATAAGTAGGAAATGCCGGAACTATTTCTATATTATGGTTTTGAGAGATTGGTTTTAAGGTTTAAATGTTTAATGTCGAAAATTGGCCAAGTATGATTTGAGGAATTGTTTTAAAAATGAGTTGACTTAACTTGAGAATTAAGAGTTTGGAAAACTTTGGGAAATGAGTTTTGAAACATTATTTTAATATTTAATATTAAAGAAGGGATTTGACGGAACTTGAACTATTTGATCTTGAGCTTGACGTTATATTAAAAGTGTCATTTTAAATGTTGGGATTTTGTCTTGGCTTGATGATGTTGGTTTTGAAAAGGAAATTGGAAGAATGATTTTGGTTGATGTTGATCATATCGGAAAAGTTTTGGAAAACGGCTTTACTATCGGTTGGCTTTGAGTATGTTGAGAACTTGGGTTTCGTGCATACGAATGTCGGTCCGGTAGCTTATGGAAATGGCTTGATGATAGGTGTGTATTGCTTTTGAATTGCTTTGGACTTGCATTTGGGCCCTTGCTTGTGTTATCTTGCTGTTATGCATCTTCAGATAAGTATCCTACGGAACTTACTCAGTAACCTGGACCTCCTGCCTGACGTGTCAAGTGATGTGTAGTTTTGTTACATATTAAAGCACGCCATGTAGTATCATGCTAGGATTGCATTGAACTGAGCATGTGGTTACTATTTGTGTTTGAATACAGAACGACCATTATCTGTGATAGTCCTAGAGTCTTTGCTAGGGTCATATGGTAGCCCAGCCTCATCGGGTGCCCTGAGTCTATCGAGTCGTTATGAGCATGACATGATAGCCCAGCACCATCGGGCAAGCGATGAGATGATATGATATGATATGATGATGCCGTGGTTTGTGCACCACCAAGAGGAAATTGCTATGCTATAGCACCGAACTGACAAGTTTCTGCACTAACGGGAAGGGGTGCAGAGGTAGGAGAGGGATATGCCACTTGGCATTGTCTTGGGCCCTTTACAGTTTTTCCGCATATTATAATCTGTCAAAGCATGCTTATGTGATTTAAATCTTGTACTGCATTAGTCATCTTTTATTTAGGCATAGGCATGTTATGTGGCCTCAGCGTGGTCAGAGGACCCGCAGGCGATTACCGGGCCTGACTTCGTGGATAGTGTTAGGTACCGCTCTTGTGTGCTCCTTGCTTCTATGACGGGGAATCTCTTGGCGAACCGAAGAATCCGGCTAATATTCTAACTTGATAAACGGCAATCACCCACTATGTTTTGGTTTTGACCCGGCTCTGTCGTGGCATTTGTATCTAAACTTTGCTTCCGCTTTACTTTCATTTGAATTGAATTTCCGCGACTTCGATTGCTTGGGGTTCGAAATCCCCGCTTTGAATACTGATCTTTAGAGGTTTGAAACCTCGACCCGTACCTGAATTGCAACATCCCAACGAAGGTATCCAACCTTCGAAACGTAACCCGGGTATTTATATCCGGACCGTTACACCTTGGGAGTTAGGCAAATTCATGGAATAACAATTATATGCTAATATTGATGATGGATTGGATATTAGACATGGATATTTAAAGGTAGTTATCTAATATCACTAACTTTGGTGCTTAATCTGCTATATTAATGTATAAGTAATAATAGCATAACTGATGCTTGAAAAGCATCTATAGACATTTGCATTATTTGAATTTATTATTGAGGATTTTTATGATATAACGTTATGTTGTCTTTCTCACTCTTTCATATTATCTAATATCATTAGTTGTTAATACTCGTGGTCAAAAAATAATTATTCTGATTTATCATGTCTAGATTGTAAAGACAGTGTATGCTTCTCCAAGCAAGATCAATTTCCATTTGGATGCCAAAAAGGAAAGTGTGATAGGGGCATCTATGTCAACCTTTGCCTTGGGATAGTGGTTTTGTCTAACATATTTCACTATTTCAGAATTGTTTATGCAGGAAGCAGAAACAGTTGTTGTATATCCAGATATACTTTGTGCTCATGTGCATAAATTTATATTTTGTGCTATTACTGATTTGATTTCATTTTCTCAGCTCCTAATATATACTTTGTGCTCCTATGCATAAATTTATTTTTTCAGCTCCTAATATATACATGTTTGATTTTAGGTAAAAGTTGGCCTGAATTTAGAACTTGTGAAGTTGAGATCTAAACTTAAATCTAAACCTAAATTATAGCTGATGTCTTTCAAAATCTAAATATAAACCTAAATTAAACTGTTGCGTGTCAAATATGCATTTAAAGTATGACTTGTAGACATCCATGTGCAAATGAGTCAGTTTGTATCTAGTGCCTTCCATTGATTTTCATGTAATTATAGTTATGATAGTTGGCTCTCCTTATCTACAAACAAGTCAATTTAGCTTATGCATTTAAAGTATGACTTATGATAGTTGGCTCTCTTTATCTATAATTATACAGAACAACACACAAATTGCTTGAGAACTTTGTTGTTTTAGACTTGCCTCTAAATCGCAGCTTTTCTCTTGTGGCACACACATAATGTTAACATGCAGACCAAGTTCCATCTTGAGCGCTCGGTATTCCTCATCTTCTGCTTCACTGAATTTGTTGTTTGCATTTCTTAAGTTTTAATTTAGCTTAGTTCCTGATCGATTTGTTTTCGATTCAGCAACTACCCCTGAAGTCAGTTCCTTCCTACTTCGAGTTAAAGTGTAGAGTGTATAGTCTTCTTGGCTTCGCCAGTGTTATCATCTCGTTGGATCTATTCCTCCTCAAAACCAGATTCTCAACAAGGCTCTTGAGCTCGTAGCCTCTTTTGGTGGCGGGTGAGCTTAATTGATTTGATATATAGCTACTTATTGTCTTCTTTTTATCAGTGATTACTTTAAATGTATTGGTATCTCCTTTGATTTATGAAGCATAATCAAGATGAACAAACTAAATTCTTGCAGTTTTTTTTAGTGTAATTGAGTAATTGTGATTCAAAATTATGTTTGGAGCTTCAATTAGAGATATTTGAGGTTTGTAGTCAGATTAGAGAAGCAACGTGTATGGATTAACCTACTTTCATCAATCCTTCATGATTAATCAACGTGTTAGGTAGGGTTAATAGCTAGTGATCTGGAGGGTTTTGAAATGTTTTAAGAAAATTTCATCTCTTTGATTTGGCACACTGGTTGATTAACTCCCTTATCTGGAAGATTTTGGTTTTCCATAAAACACAAGTGTTAGAAGTCCAGATGCTGAAATGGATTTAACTTCCATACGGAGAACTCTTGACCATGTTTTGTTTCACTTTTGAAGGATTGTGGGGAAGTTATGGTTTTGCAACTTCAGTTCACAGCTGGCCAATGCTTTGATAATTAACGGAGATTACCAAAATGTGATTTCTACTCTGGAACGTGGGCATAATTGTGCAGCTGAAATTTTCTACCCACAACTACGTGTTTGTGCATAACTATATCCTCTTCAAATCTCAAGAGGTAAAATTTCTAGATTGATTACATGTTCCTTGCTCTAGGTAGTTCATTTGTCCATACTCGTGAGAATTCAGAAACCTTCATGAGCATTTAAATGCCATAGAAATATCATAAAGTGAAAAGTTCTAGTTTTATTTATTATTTATTTAATTTTGTTTTGATTTTCTGTTATGCCTTACTCTATTTTCTCTCGCTCTTTCCCATTTTTTTGGTGAAGTTCCTTTCTGTTTTAGCTTTAATTGCAGTGGGTAGGAACATTTTTTTTATGCTTTCATTTATCTCAGAAATTTGTTGTATCATGGAGGTTTTACCTTGGGAGGCTTCTTAGCCGATACTAATTGTTCAACTACAACCTTATATAGTAATTAAACTAATTATATAGTCATTGCGTTTTTCTGGCATGAGTTGATTTCACATATTTAGGGAGTTTATTGTACTTGTGTGTTCCTAGTCTTTGCTAGACCATTTCATATTATTTTATTATTGGTAATTTAAAGCCTCTTAGCTCAAATTGGTAGAGCGTTGGAATTTTTTTTCAAAATATTCAATCAAAAATAATTATTTACCATAATATTCACACATTTAAAATATTTACAGAAATATTCATTTTTTGCAGGTTTGTCAGAAAAACGCGGGTTCAAACCGCGTTTCATTAGTAAGTTTTAAAATTTAAAACCGAAAAAAAGTGTATAAAAAATAAAACGCTTTACCTGATTTTGCCTATTATATTTCATTTCTGTATAGCTAGCATTTTCTATAGAATCTTTTTTAGTTGTATGGAATTTATATGAAAAATATTTTCTTAAGATTCAATCACAAGAAACCACATAAGATGTTATGCATTAGTTTTAGTATATATAAAATAATATGGACCAAAATACATACATACATACATACATACATACATACATACATACATACATACATACATACATACATACATACATACATAGAGAGAGAGAGAGAGTAGATGTACAAATCCACATATAGATAGGTATATATAAATTTATATTTTTTATAACATATTTTATTAAGAACAATATTTAAAATTAATTATTTTCAATAATTATATTAGTTATTTAAAGGAGTAAATTTTTCTATTTTTCAATTTTAAATATATTAAGGGTACATTGAAAATATTTTTAGAATATGGGTGATTTTGTGTAATTGTTCCATCATCTGTGTAATTTTTAAATTTAAGAAACTTGTCTAGGCGAGAGAGGACAACTAACACCAAAGTTCAGGATATTTTACGAAATCTTACAAGGTCGGAATATTAAACGTAACTATTCATAAAGATTAGGATATTTAGCGCAATTAACCCTTTGAACAACCAAGTAAACCTTTAAACCAATTTCTCAAAATTATATCAATATTAAAATAACCCCGACATTCTTCTATTTCGATAATCCTTATCTAAATAAATTCCGACACTTTAGTAGTGTTTCAAAAAATATTTTAGTCTTTTAAATATCACAAAATAATCACACAAGCACTTAAATATTTTTAACACATAGGAAAATAGTCAATTAATAAATAATCAAATAATAACCAATTAAATAACCAGTCAAATCAGAAATATATAGATAATAATTAAATATATAATTTAGGTAACTAAATAATTAAAATAAACGAATAATTAATAAATAGAGAAGCTAATAGGCTAATAAAAATTAATACAACCCAAATTAGGCCCAAACCGGATCTGGCCCAATTATAAAACAACCCGGATCCAAACCTGGCCCAGAAACCCTTTCCCAATCTGGATCTTCCTTTTTCAATTTGTCAGAATTTTTCAACCCAAAACAAAAGAAAAAGGGAAATTAATTAAGAAAGAAAAGGAGTTAGAGGCAGGCCCACGTTGAGAAAGTTGAAGACGGGTGGGCCCCACATCTGCTTCTCCTACCTCCGGCCAGGCCTTCCTTTCCTCTGTTCGATGTCCCGCTGCTAGAATGGGTTGCTCTTCGACTCCGGCCAGGCCTTGGTTTCTCAATCTTCGCCCGAGCCTCGCCTCACTGGATTGCTCTTCAACTCTCGCTCGCAACGCTCTCTCTCTCACCCGCGACTCTCGATCTCACACCCCGCTTCACCCTGCTCTTCGCTCTCCGAGACTCTGCTCCCCCACTCTGGCCATCTCTCTCGACGGAAGGGGCGAAAGGAATACAAAAATCGAAAATGGAAGAAGATGGACGAATAGAGAAGCTCACCGAGGGAATCCGAAATCGTCGGGCTCGCCGGAGACTCGATGTGGCTTGTCGGGGCGTTGGGGCACGGTTTCCTGCTGATGTGGCTTCCTCTGGTGGTTTCGGGCCTCTTCGGAGAGCAAGGAGGGTTGCTTGATTTCAAAGGGAAGGATGGTGATTCAATCTTTGTGAAAAAGGGGAATATATGGCGTCGGTCTTGGCCGTTCGAGGTCGAGGAGGGGCTGGCGGTGGTGGGGTTGTACAGAGCCGATGGCAAGGCGTGGTGGAGGTGTGGTTGGACCTGTGGCTGTCGGCACAAGGAGGAGAAAGAAATGGTGATAGTTGTGGGCTGTGAAAGAAGGAAAGGAGGTGTTTATAGGGAGAGGGGTGATGTAAAGACCAATATATTCTATATTATGTAATTATTATTTTAATTAAAATTATTTGAAATACGACTATTTTATTCGTGTGATTGGAAGAAAACTTGTCCCCGAGCAAGGTCAATTTTATAAATCCTTCCGATTTCATTTTAATTGGATTTTGACGGAATTGAATTCCGTTTTTGAGTATTCGAGAACTATTAAAATTTATTTTATTACCCGAAATGATTTTATTTCGATTTGAATTCTTAGCGTCGGGATTCCGCTTTATGAGCGGAAATTGGGAATCGAGCGTCGGAAATTCAAATTTGTAAGGCGAGTGGGACCCTTCCCTCTTATTTATATATTTTATATTAGTTTTATTAATTTTGTTTTAAATTTTGTTTCTCTCTCTCTCCCCACCAGTTCTGTTGCATTTCATCGTCCCCCCCCCCTCCCCTGCAATGCAGCACAACTCCAGCCCTCCCTCCTCACTGCATTCTGTCCTGTATACATACCCACACACCCTCCATCTTCTCTCACTCCACCCTCATTCCATCAGAATCCCTCCCTATCTCTCCCGCATCTCCTCTCCTGCCTTAAAACCCACAGGAAGCCCCTTCTTTGCCGTAGCAATCCATCCCCAAAGTTACCACCTTTCATCATCCTCTTCCGTTCCTCCGGGGTTGCAGCCACCCACTCCAGGAGCCAGGAGCCCCGACGACGTCGCCGAAAGCGCCAGCGCCGCCGTGGGAACACCCTCCCCTGCTTTTGGTTGAAACGGTAATCCATCTCAACCCCACTTCTCTTCGCTTAAACCCCGAAAAATGGCCCTTTTACCTGTTCTTCCTTCTCACTAGGCCAAGGGGGACCTCCCTCCCTTACACCCTTAACGAAGTACGCCGGCGCCACCCCGAACAACCTCCCCTATTTCTCCGTTTCGACGCGGTAAGTGATCCCACTTGTTTTTGACGTAACTGAGTGAAAAACATGTCCCTAATCCTCACACACCCCTCCCAGGTGCTGTACAGCCTCCCTCCCTCCGTCGTTCAAGTCCAGCTTCGCTTGAGCGCCCTCCCCGACGACGACAAGACTCCTCGGTAATCCTCTTTCTTCTCCCTTCTCTCTTGTTATGGTTTCTTTCTTTCTGGGGTAGAATGGGTCGAAATACCGCCTTGAATCTCCGGGTAAAAGTTGGAGCTGAACGGCGTTCCCTAGCCGGAGCTTTTCCTCCCTTCCCGTCGCTCTTCCGCATCTCCTCTGCTCGGCTGGAGGTTGAAGACGAGGAGGCTCCTTTGGGCCTGTTTTCTCAGGGATGGGCCGGGTTCAACACCCTATACGGGTTATATCATTTCTCCTCCCGGATCCCCCTTTCCCTCCTTGTTCATTCACCCGCGTAGACCCGGATCCCCCTTGGCCTTGTTTCAGTGTGGGTTGGGCCTAATTCTCTGAGGTTTGGGCCGGATCCACCAAGACCCATCTACTTCTCTTCTTTTCTGAATCCTTGTCCGGGTCCGGGTTTGGGTGCTGGGTTCAGTGTTGGGTTGATGGGTTGGGCCAGCTGGGAGTGGGTCTCTTTTATTTGTTTGGCTTATATATGGTGTATATATGTATATGCCTATAGTACATATTTATTCTTTTATTATTTATTGTCATTATTATTATTATTATTATTATTATTATTATTATTATTATTATTATTATTATAAATCTGAGTTTTAAGAAAATAAAGTTTGGAAAGGATTATATTATGAAATGAATTTAATATGCTCTAGTTGGGAAAACTTAAAAGGATTTAATTATAAAATGGGAGGGTATCACATTAATTAATATTATATTATAAGTAATTGTTTAAAAGGAAGTTTCTATATTTGAAAATGTTCTTTGGAGAATTTTGTTGGAAAGCGAAGTGTTAGAAAATTATATCATAGCAACTTTGACCGGGTTTGACCTAGATTTGGGTATTCGGATAATTTCTCGGAATCTAGTTATTTTCCTTTTATGATTAGCTTGTGAAAAGATTTCCATGTGTTAAATAGTATAATAGTATCTTATGGCACTTTTATCGCTTATATATTAGGTGATTGTTGATTGCTTGGATTCTGCTTCTACCGTATCTTTTGCTGTTCGGCTTACTCAGGTAAGTTCCTTTATTGGCTTACTCAGACTCGAAAGAGTATACCTGCTTGTGAATATATGACATACTAGGTGTTGCATAAGCATTAAAGCATGTCATGTAGTATCATGCTAGGATTGCACTTATGAATGAGCATTCGGTTACTTTGTGTGATTGAAACAAAACAGCCGTTATCTGTGATAGTCCTAGAGTCTTTGCTAGGGTCATAGGGTAGCCCAGCCCCATTGGGTGCTCTAAGTCTATCGAGTCGATATGAGCATGATGATAGCCCAGCAACATCGGGCATGAGTATGATTTATGATATGATGATGAGATATGACATGATATGCTATAGCATCGAACTGGCCAGTCTCTACACCAACGGAAAGGGGTGCAGAGGTAGGGGAGGGATATGCCATTTGCCATTCTTTGGGCGCCTTTACAGTTCTTTTCTGCATACTGTAAATTAGGATCATGCCAGTGTGATTTAATTTCCGCATCTGCATCATCTTTATATTAGCGTATGTGTATGTTTGCTTGCGGGACAGGGTGCGTCGGGGTCTCGATCTGATCCCGCTCACACCACATTTTTTTTTGTTATGATTTCTCTTTGTCTCTATGGCGTGGGAAAACCCCTGGGCGCTTGCAAAGAATCTGCCTAACCCCGCTAACTTGGCCTTACAATTTCATAATTATGTGTTTTGGTTTTGATCCGGCCTCGCCGTGGCAAGTTGTACTTTACTTCCGCTTTTCTTTAGTTTGCAAACGAATTTTCGCGACATATTCTTAGGACAACTCGAAGATTCCACGTGGCCCTCCGGCTATTTTGGGGTCCGAAATCCCCACTTTAAAATACTAACCTTGAGTTTTAAAACCTCGACCCGTACTCGAATTGCAAGATCCGAACGAAGATACCCAATCTTCGAAACGTAACCCGGGTATCTATATCCGGGCCGTTACAGGTGAGGGGATGGAGTGTGTAAAGGTGAAGTGCAGAGCTGCAGCTGCTAGCTGCTGGTTGGGATAAAGAGGGGGTCTAACTAGCTAGTTGGTAGGGGTATTAGGTGGCTAAGGCATTAATTATAGGGTTAATTGCACTAAATATCCTGACCTATATAGATAGTTGCGCTTAAAATCCCAACTTTGTAAGATTTCGCGAAATATCCTGAACTTTGTTGTTAGTTGTGCTCTCTACCCTGGATGAGTTTCTTAAATTAAAAAAATCACTAACATAATATGAAAATTACACAAAAATACCCATATTTTAAAAAAAAATCAATAATCCCCCATTTTAATCAAAATAAAAAAGGAAATTTATGTCATACATATAAAAATGTGAGCTCTAAAAAATTTAAATAAGATCAATTACGTAAAAATAAATTTATGTCATACATATCTTCTTTTCCTTAAATTTAAATAAGTTCAATTACGTAAGATTAATATGTAAGTACCATATTATACGCCCAATTAATCAAGTTTCCATGAGTATATACCCGATTTTGCCTATTTTTAATATATGTTTATCATATCTTTATTAATTATAATAGTTATCATATATTTTAATATTTTTTAAAATATATTTTATTTTATTTTTTTAAAAAATATTATATTTCATTTCTGTATAGCTAGCATTTTCTATAGAATCTTTTTTTAATTCTATGGAATTTATATGAAAAATATTTTCTTATGATTCAATCACAAGAAACCACATAAGATGTTATGTATTAGTTTTAGTATATATAAAATAATATGGACCAAAATACATACATACATACATACATACATACATACATACATACATACATACATACATACATACATACATATATATATATATAGAGAGAGAGAGAGAGAGTAGATGTACAAATCCACATATAGATAGGTATATATAAATTTATATTTTTTTATAACATATATTATTAGGAACAATAATTAAAATTAATTATTTTCAACAATTATATTAATTATTTAAAGGAGTAAATTTTGCTATTTTTCAATTTTAAATATATTAGGGGTACATTGAAAATATTTTTAGAATATGGGTGATTTTGTGTAATTGTTCCATCATCAGTGTAATTTTTAAATTTAAGAAACTTATCTATGGTAGAGAGCGCAACTAACACCAAAGTTCAGGATATTTCATGAAATCTTACAAGGCCGGGATATTAAACGCAATTATTCATAAAGGTTAGGATATTTAGCGCAATTAACCCTTAATTATAATGAAAGTCAACTTATATACCCGAAATAAATCCTGAAACCCGCTTTTCGACCTTAACTCGATATGATTTAAAATAATTAATCGAATCCAAATTAAATAACGAAACCCGAAAATATTTCCAAACCTCGGAAAAAATAAAGCGGAATTATTTTGTTTTCAAACTTGAGTAACAAGTTTATGCCGAAATTGTTTGAAAGAATTAAAATAAAGTCACTTGCTCGAGGACGGATATTTTCAAAACTTTTTGAAAATCTTACAATCTAAATAAAATTTAATATCGGAAATAAAATATGTAATTGTAAAAATAATATTTAAATATCGGTCTTTACATCATCCACCTCTAAAACCAAGTCTCGTCCCCGAGACTAAAATCATTTTCAAAACAACAAAACCTTTCAAAACCCATTTTCAAAACTTTTTGGAAATCTTACAATCTAAATAAAATTTAATATCGGAAATAAATATGTAATTGTAAAAATAATATTTAAAAATCGGTCTTTACATCATCCACCTCTAAAAACAAGTCTCGTCCCCGAGACTAAAATCATTTTCAAAACAACAAAACCTTTCAAAACCCAAGTCATTTCTCCCTATGTCAGTCAATCAGGTCTTCAAAACTCTAAGGAGCAGTTTATCCACCTCTAAGGGCTAATCCCAATTCCACTTCTTAGGTTCATTTCCCAGAATCAAGTTCAATCAATAAGTCTCGAGAAATTATCATAATCAACATTTAAGCAACTCAAGATATCATATATTAATATAATCAAAGTCAGTTCATCAAGATTTATCATGTCATTAATCATAACAAGAATAACAACCTGCTCGATCATAAGTAACATAACCAATCATCATCTACTAGAATATTAACATAGCAGAATTCGTCATAAAAAGAATGTCATCTTATCAAATCGACCGCACATCGATAAATCAAATTTCATCATTAACAAGTCATAAATTCAGAGAAATCTGCACATTGTTACCAATCAAATCAGATGCAACTAGCCACTCACACATCACCATCAAGCTCCCGAAGTCCAGATCAAGCCTAAGCTAGGTTCACCGTACCCAATTCGATCATGTCTTAAAACCTCCAAATACAACCACATCTTGCTTCTCTTAAAACCAAAACGCATGGATATCCTACCTCTTCAATCCCTTTCACAAACGTCTAAAGCTCAAAGCCTATACCAATTTCATCCAATCATATACCTACATGCTCAGGTCAACAAGTTCTCCAAAAATTAACTCACGCAAAATGTCACATTCACGATCCCAATTTCTCGTCCAACTAACTAAGCCCACATATTTGAATCTATAACTCTCCAAGTGACCATAGACCAAACCCAATATTCCAAATCTCATCAAAACCTTTATTAAGTACACGATCAATCTAGATATTCCTTACCAAATTCGTTCATACCTCCCATATCCTTGAGGACCCATACGATCATTATCTCTACAAGTTCCCGAATCGTCTCCAATCCTCTCATCCTATTTCCCATACCAATAGGCACACTCATTTCAAATTCACCTCTAAGGAACCAACTCCTATTGCCATCCTCACATAATTACATTCTCATATTCCATATCCTCAATATTGCAAGTAAGGGTTCATTTCTTAAGTTGCTCACATACCCAAAATGACATAAACACCTCATTCATCTAGACCGGAAACTCCTATCACTACTAACTGTCCTCACTCGTCGGATTCTACGTCAGAGCCAACTAGTGCTAAACCCGAAACCCTAATTCATCAAGTTCTCCTCAACTGCACCTATTATCAAGCGGTCAAATGCACAAGTGTTACCTAAGCAACTCATCAGAATATCTCCAACTGAATCGTATTTCCTCATTTCCCAAGGGTCATAATATTTTCACTTACTCCCAAAACTAATTCACCACTTCAAAATTTCACTATTTTCCCCCAAACAATCACAATCCCACAAGACATCTTGCCTATTTCCTTAGGGCCATATACTCCTATTTTGCCTTAGACTGTATATCTTCACACAACGACACCTTACCTCTTAATGACCTTAAGAATTAAACCTCTTTCCAAGAGAAACTCTATATCATTCTTATTTGGATTCATCAAAGGCATCACAATTTATTGCATTTTGAAAATCCCACGATCATTAGTATCATCATGTCTTCCACCTGAACTAGTTCTCATTGTAACGGCCCAAATATAAATATTCGGGTTACGTTTTGAAGGATTGGATACCTTCGTTCGGATCTTGCAATTCGAGTACGGGTTGAGTTTTTAAAACGAAGTTTTCAATGCGCAAAGAAGGGATTTCGCATCCTAAATTCGCAATAGGGTCGCTGGGTACCCCTGTAAAGACTGAATAGATCCATATTATTATGTATTATTATTTTGGAAAGGTAATTGATTATATTTGAGTATATTTGGAAATTCGAAAATATTTTGAATATTCCGTCCTCGAGCAACGTGTTTTATTCTTAATCTTTTCGAAGTAGATTCCGGCATCGTTTTAAAATTTGGATTATAGCGGATTTTAATCCCGTTTTCGAGTTTGATTATCGATAAGATTATATTAAATTCCGTAATGATTTAATAATTTGATTTAAATTGTCGAGTGTCGGGTTTTGTTTAGTGAGCGGAATCGGGATCGAGTGTCGGGATTTTAAATTTGTGTTGTGGGGCCCACTCCTCCCTATTTTCTTTTCCTCTTTTCTTTCTTTTCTTTCTTCTCTCTCTCTCTCTCTCTTCCTCTCTCTCGGATTCCTGCTAAAGGTTGGTCCCCTCCCTCCCTCTTTGTCCTCTTCCCCACACAGCAGTACACACCCCTCCTCACACCCATTTTCCTCTTTTATCATAACCTGTAGCCTAAGCCTCTCAATTCCTCTCCTCTCTCTCATTCACCATAGAACCACAAGACCCCTCCCAAGGAGCCTGTTGCCGTGAGCCAAACACCACCCAATCCTCTCTTCTTCCCCCTCTTCTACTGTCGTCTACCCCTATCACCTCCTCTTTTCTGTTTCTAAACCCATTCTCGAGCCAGCCACCACCACCATACCGAGCCACCACCGCAGCTCCATTCCTCCCCGCCCCTGTTTTACCGAGTCGAGGAGCCCAGTGCACACACCAACTCCTCCTCCTTCAACCTCCTTCCCCGAGACGGAAGCAGCAGCAGCACCTCCCGGGGACGTCAAAAACCACAGTCGCAGTCGGAGTCGCCGCCGAGCAACCTCCCCGAAGTCAAACCTTTGAATCTTCGGTAATCTCTCTTCCTCCCTCCTCCTTTAAAACGCAAGGTTAGTATTTTAAAGTGGGGATTTCGGACCCCAAAAATAGCCGGAGGGCCACATGGAATCTTCGAGCTGTCCTAAGACTTTGTCGCGGAAATTCGTTTGCAAACTAAACGAAAGCGGAAGTAAAGTACAACTTGCCACGGCGAGGCCGGGTCAAAACCAAAACACATAATTCTGAAATTTTAAGGCCAAGTTAGCGGGGTTAGGCAGATTCTTTGTAAGCGCCCGGGGGTTTTCCCACGCCATAGAGACAAAGAGCAATCATACCTTAAAAAATATGGTGCGAGCGGGATCAGATCGAGACCCCAACGCACCATGTCCCGAAAGCAAACATACACATACGCTAATATAAAGATGATGCAGATGCGGAAATTAAATCACACTAACATGATCCTAATTTGCAGTATGCGGAAAAGAACAATAAAGGCGCCCAAAGAATGCCAAATGGCATATCCCTCTCCTACCTGCCCCCCTTTCCATTACTGCAGAGACTGGCCAGTTCGATGCTATAGCATATCATGTCATATCTCATCATCATATCATAAATCATACTCATGCCCGATGGTGCTGGGCTATCATCATGCTCATATCGACTCGATAGACTCAGGGCACCCGATGGGGCTGGGCTACCCTATGACCCTAGCAAAGACTCTAGGACTATCACAGATAACGGTCGTTCTGTTCCAATCACACAAAGTAACCGAATGCTCATTCATAAGTGTAATCCTAGCATGATACTACATGGCATGCTTTAATGCTTATGCAACACCTAGTATGTCATATATTCACAAGCAGGTATACTCTTTCGAGTCTGAGTAAGCCCATAAAGAAACATACCTGAGTAAGCCGAACAACAAAAGATACGGTTAAAGCAGAATCCAAGCAATCAACAATAACCTAATATATAAGCGAATAAAGCGCCATAAGATACTATTCTACTATTTAACAGATGGAAATCTTTCCACAAGCTAATCACAAAAGGGAAATAACTAGATTCCGAGGATTTATCCGAATACCCAAATCTAGGTCAAACCCGGTCAAAGTTGCTATGATAGAATTTCCAACACTTTGCTTTCCAACCAAATTCTCCAAAGAACATTTCCAAAACATAGAAACTTCCTTTTAAACAATTACTTATAATATAACATTAATTAAAGTAACACCATCCCATTTTATAATTAAATCCTTTTAAGGTTCTCAACTAAAACATATTAAATTCATTTTATAATATAATACCTCCCAACTTTATTTTCATAAAACTCAGATTTATAATAATAGTAATAATAATAAGAATAATAATAACAATAAATAATAAAAGAATAAAATAAGTTACTATAATATATGCATATGTATATATCAAATGTATAACATGTAACAACAAAGCAACCCAACCCGGCGGCCCAGTCCATCAACCCAAGCAAGGAGCCCAGAACCCAAACCCGAATCCAGGAGAAACAAGAAGAGGGGGGTCCGGATTTGTGACCCAGGCAAGGAAAAGAAAGATAAGAAGGGGCCTGGGTTTAATGAAATCCGTTTGCTGAACTAACCCAACCCAAGCCCACCAAATTAGGCCCAAGAACCTCCCTCGTCTTCAACCTCCAGCCGAGGCAAAGGCGCAGCGGAGAGCGACGGGGAAGAGGGGAAGAGCTCTGGCTAGGGGGCTCCCTTCGACTCAACCCTTACACCCCGGTGATCGGAAGGAAATTCCGACCAGACTCAACCCAAAAAAAGTGGAACGAGGTTACAGAGGAAGGAGGAAGAGAGCTTACCGAGGGTGGAGAGCTGGTTCACCCGGAGAGCGCTCGAGCAGCACTGAGTCCCAACGGCAGAGAAGTGGCTCGTTCCGAGTCTAGGATGATGGAGAGAGTGTTAAAAAGGAAGCTTGTACATGGATTGAAGATAGATAACGAGAGCGGATGAGGTTTACCTTGCCGATTTCAAAACAGGGGTGGGAAGGGCGGCGGCTCCGACGATGGCTCCCCGAGTCAGTAAGGCCCTTCTGTGCCTAGGAAGGAAGAGAGAGATGAGTAGAGGATTCGCTTTTGGGGTTAGAAGTGAAGATACGAGAGGGAAGATGTTTTATCGAGCTTGAACCGAACAGGGGAGGGGAGAGACTTCAGCGGCATGACGGCGGCTCCGGCGGCGTCCGAGGCTTCCCCTGAGCTCCGGAGATGGATGATGGCGATGCTGGCTGCGTGGAGGAGGAGTTTGGAGGTGAAAAGGTGATTGCTTGGGGGTGAACGGGCTGCGGCAAAGGGAGCTTTCCGTGGGTTCTCCTGGGTTTCCACAGAAGGGAGAGGGATGAGGGAGAGAGAGTGTTGCTGGGTTTTGTGAAATGAGGGTGTGTGTGGGTATGTGGGTGTGTATATAGGACAGTAAGGCAGTGAGGAGGGAGGGCTGAAGGTGTGCTGCATTGCAGGGGAGGGGGGACCAAATTGCAACAGAACGGGTGGGGAGAGAGAGAGAAACAAAATTCAAAACAAAATTAATAAAACTAATATAAAATCACGATTTCTGTTTAGCGCAAGGCAGAATTGCCGTTTAGCGCATACCAAATGGTCGCAACGACCATTAGTGAAATGGTCGTTGCGACCATTAATTTTTTTAAAACTAACATGTGGTCGCAACGACCACATGTGGAGTTGGTCGCAACGACCATGTATAAATTGGGTCGCAACGACCAAGTGATGTCGGGCATGTACTAATGTGGTCGCAACGACCACTATCAAATTTGGTCGCAACGACCAAGTATTTTTAGCTCGGTTGTAAACTGAACCGAGCTAAAAACGGATGCAATAAATATAAAAGAGGACTTTTTAGCTCGGTTCTGTTGGAAACCGGGCTAAAAAGTGTCCTTCTCCACCATCGCAGGTCGATCAGGGGGTCCATTAATGGCGGATTTCTTTAATTGAAAATTACTTTCCCCATCTCTTGATCACTATATTAATACAAGGACCTGTCGAAGTAAAGGAAGTGGAGATTGAGAGGTAAATCCTATTAACAAACTGCGAAATTGGGGGCTTTATGAGCATTAGGGTTACAGTAATTTATTTCTTCAATCATAATGAACATGAGCTTTATGAAATTGAAGGGGACCTGCCGGAGAAAAGAAATGTGTATTCCCATTTCTCCAATTTCAATCTTCGATCATAATGTCGGGCTTTTCTGTTCGCGTCTTCGGTGAAATTGGGAAGAAAGGAGAGAGAGAGGGGCGGCTAAGTGAATGTGAGATGGGGGTGGGTTTGGGTAGGGTAGGGTAAGTAATTTACTTTATTTTAAAGGGTATTTTGGTCATGTTCTGAAAGGTAATTTTACCTTGCTCTAAAAGGTAGTCCCCTATAAAATATATAAATAAGAGGGAAGGGTCCCACTCGCCTTACAAATTCGAATTTCCGACGTTCGATTCCCAATATCAGCTCATAAAGCGGGATCCCGACGCTAAGGATTCAAATCGAAATAAAATCAATTCGGGTAATAAAATAAATTTTAATAATTCTCGAATACTCAAAAACGGAATTCAATTCCGTCAAAATCCAATTTAAAATGAAGTCGAGGGGATTTATAAAATTGACCTTGCTCGGGGACAAGTTTTCTTCCAATCACACGAATAAAATAGTCGTATTTCAAATAATTTTAACTAAAATAATAATCATATAATGTAGAATATATTTGGTCTTTACACCCGCCACCTCAGCCTCATGGGTCCTCTTTTTTTTTCTTCTTTCCTTTCTTTTGTTTGGGGATGGTCTTGGGCTTAACTTTCTGGGCCTAATCTTCGGGCTTGGATTTTTGGATCCGGGTATGTGAATTGGATTCGGGTTGTGGGCCCTCCTCTTTTCTTTTCTTCCTTTCTTCTGCTGGGTTCAGCTTGGGCCTTTTCTTTTCTTCTTTCATCCGGGTTTGGTTCTTGGTTTCAGGTGGGCTGTTGGGCTGGGCAACGGGTGGAATTATGGGCCAGCTGGGTTGGTTTGGGGTTATTTGGTTGCACTAGTATAGCATACATTATATGTTGGGGTTATATTATATGGTTATAAATTGTTACATTATTACTAGATTATTATTACGATTATTATATGTTATTTTCTGAGGTGGTGAGACATTATATATATTTCCTGAAAATTTTATATATTATAAATGGTGTAAAAAGTATTATTATTTGAGGAAGGTTATTATATAAGGTTTTATAAGGGCGATTTTAAGTTTAGAAATGTCTTCGAAAGAATTGTTATTTGAAAACCAACATGCCGGAATTATTCTAGTAATATACATTTGCAAGTTGATTGAAGAGTTAATGTTTTATAAATAAGGTTTGAGAAGATGGAATTATCTTGAAATTTAAATGCCGGAATCATTTCTATAATGTGATTTTGAGAGATTGGTTTTAAAGTTAAATGTTTAATATCGGAATTTGGCCAAGTATGAGTTGAGAAATCATTTTGAATATAAGTTGACTTAATTTGGGATTTAAGAGTTGAAAATATGGTTGGTATGATTTTATCAATGGGTTTGATTGAAAGAATGATTTTGGTCGATTTGATCGTATCGGAAAGATTTTGGAAAACGGTTTTACTATCGGTCGGTTTTGAGGATGTTGAGAACTTGGGTTCGTGTGTATGAATGTTGGTCTGGTAGCATATGGAAATGGATTGATGATAGGTATGTATTGCTTTTGGATTAGCTTTGGACTTGCCTTTGGGCCTTGCTTGTGTTATCTTGCTGTTCGGCTTATTGAGGTAAGTTCCTTTATGGGCTTACTCAGATTCGAAAGAGAATACCTGCTTGTGAATGTATGACATACTAGGTGTTGCATAAGCATTAAAGCATGCTATGTAGTATCATGCTAGGATTGCACTTATGAATGAGCATTCGGTTACTTTGTGTGTTTGAATACAGAACGACCATTATCTGTGATAGTCCTAGAGTCTTTGCTAGGGTCATAGGGTAGCCCAGCCCCATCGGGTGCCCTGAGTCTATCGAGTCGATATGAGCATGATATGATTAGCCCAGCACCACCGGGCAAGAGATGAGATGATATGATATGATTAGCCCAGCACCACCGGGCAAGAGATGAGATGATATGATATGATATGATTAGCCCAGCACCATCGGGCAAGAGATGAGATGATATGATATGATATGATGATGCCGTGGTGAGTGCACCACCACGAGGAAATTGCTATGCTATAGCACCGAACTGGCCAGTCTCTGCACTAACGGGAAGGGGTGTAGAGGTAGGAGGGATATGCCACTTGGCATTGTCTTGGGCCCTTGACAGTTCTTTTTCGCATATTGCAAATTAGGATCATGTTAGTGTGATTTAATTTCCGCATTCTCATTGTAACGGCCCAGATTATAAATTCGGGTTATGTTTAGAGGGATGAATTATCTCTCTGTTAGATCTTGCAATCCAAGTACGAGCTGCTTATTTATCAACTTCAAGTTATAACCCTGTTTATGTCTTAAGAATCTAATGAAGAAAAAGGGGATTTCAAACCCTCGAGACAGTCAAAAGAGAAAAAACGAGAACCTGCCCTAATTCAACTAGTCAAAACTCAAAAGAGATAAAACGAGTTTAAATCAATATAAATACAACATGTTTCTAAATGACAAACTGAACCAAAACATTTGTAAAGTCAAGCCAGAATAAGTGAAGTCTTCTTAACACTCTCGTCCCGTGAGAAAACCCCGCCATAGAAGCAAATCAACAAGCAAAGGGAGCGAGTACCTGAAACTATACCACAAGTCAAGGTCGAGCCACTCATGCGGGACCAAAAGTCCTCGCTGAGGTCATATAATACGCCTATACCTAGAATAAAGGATGACTAATGCAGTACAAGATGTGAATCACACAAGCATGCTTTGACAGTTATAATATGCGGAAAAACTGTAAAGGGCCGAAGACAATGCCAAGTGGCATATCCCTCTCCTACCTCTGCACCCCTTCCCGTTAGTGCAGAGACTGGCCAGTTCGGTGCTATAGCATAACAATTTTCTTGTGGTGGTGCACAAACCACGGCATCATCATATCATATCATCTCATCGCTTGCCCGATGGTGCTGGGCTATCATATCATGCTCATATCGACTCGATTGACTCAGGGCAACCCGATGGGGCTGGGCTACCCTATGACCCTAGCAAAGACTCTAGGACTATCACAGATAACGACCGTTCTGTTTCAAACGCATAAAGAATAGGGATGCTCATTCATAAGTGCAAGTCCTAAACATTATACTACATGGCATGCTTTTATGCATATGCAACACCTACATACTATATAACACATCAGGCATGAGGTCCAATCACTTGAGCAAGCCCCGGAGGACTTACCTGGAGTCTTCACATCCAATTAATCAACAACCAAGCCACTTAGATAATCATTGACGGAGGGGAACCCTGTCGTAGATCCGTCAAAGAAAACTCAAACCTATAACTAGTATAGTAATAAGTAAGAGGTCGATCCACAGGGAGATTTGTTCTTCAAATGTGATTTAAGTGCCAATTAAAGTAACCAAATGAGGGGTTGTGAAAACAAAGCGAATTATGAAAGACAAGAGTAAATGGTTGTGATTAAAAAAATTGAGAGAAGTAGTTCTACCTACAATTTTCCACTTTATTTGGTTGAAGCGATCCTTGTAACTTCTTCTCGTCCTATTAAGTTTCCTATGAATGCCCTTGTCCCGACCTAATATAGTTACTAGTTCAATCAGTCCTAGCAACCCTTATCAATCGAACAGTCCCTAAAGAAGGATTTAACCCAATTGATAGCTTTAAGTTCAGAGATTAGCCAAGGTATCAGTCCCTAAAGAGGGATTTAACAACACATTCAACTTCCTACCTATCCAATTAGTTCAATCAGCCCTAAAGGGATAAGTTTACTACTTGGGTTAAGGTTCGCAATCAGGAATTTACAAAACCTTAGCAATTGAATTGACCTAACTAGTTGTGCGGGCTAGATAGAACAAAACAATAATCAATCAAGCACAAAGAAGTTGAAGCATTCAAATATAGGAAACAAGGAACGAGAATTAGAAACTCACAATCAATCCAAATAAAGCTTCAAATTGCAGGTAGAACAGATGAGTTTAGTTCCTCATGGAAGACATCGCTCAAATCTCTAAATTGTCTGATGAACGTAGAATGAAAATGAAAAGTGCTCAAAACTAAAATACTCTCGGCCTTTTAAAAGTCTAAACCGAACCTAAAATGAAAATAACAAAAACTAGGGTTTCACAAATCGAAATGCGGCAGATGACCAATGCGGTGGCCACAGCATAGGTGCCGCGGCCGCTGCACGCGTGTTCTATTCAGGCGTCGCTCCAGCTCCTTGCGGCGGTCGCTGCATATGTGCTGCGGCCGCGACATATGCCCCGCTGCTATCATCCCGCTGCCAGGGGATGTTCAGCAAGCACCAACTCCTCCTCGTCATTCCAGGGGATGTTCTCAAAGTATGGCTTAACTCTATGACCATTGACCTTAAAGAGCTCATTAGACTTATGGTCAAAGAGTTCTATTGCTCCATGAGGGAATATCCTAGAGATCGTGTAGGGTCCTTCCCACTTTGATCAAAGCTTTCCAGGGAAGAGTTTCATGCGTGATTGATATAGGAGAACCTTATCTCCTACCTTTAGTTCCTTCCGCAGGATATGTTTGTCATGCCAAGCCCTTGTCTTCTCCTTATAGATTAGTGCATTATCATAGGCATCCAAGCGAAGTTCCTCTAGCTCTTGCAATTGAAGCTTCCTGAACTCACCCACTTCATTCATCCTCATATTGCAATTCTTTACAGCCCAGTATGCCTTATGCTGAAGTTCAACAGGAAGATGACAAGCCTTACCGAACACAATTCGATAAGGAGACATACCAATGGGAGTCTTATAAGCCGTCCGATAGGCCCACAGAGCATCATTCAGCCTTAGACTCCAATCCTTTCTGTTAGGTGCCACTGTTTTCTCCAGAATGGTCTTAATTTCCCGATTTGATATCTCAGCTTGACCATTGGTCTGAGGATGATAAGCAGTGGACACTCTCTGCGTGACATTGTACTTCTTTAACAGGGCAGTGATAGTCCTATTGCAGAAATGTGTCCCTCTGTCACGAATTAGAGCCTTCGGCACTCCAAATCTTGCGAAAATGGTGTCCTTTAGGAAATCTGCAACAACTTTGGAATCATCAGTTTTGGTGGCCTTTGCCTCCACCCACTTGGAGACATAGTCCACCGCAAGCAAAATATAGATATTTCCAAAAGAACTAGGGAAAGGACCCATAAAATCAATGCCCCAAACATAACAAATTTCACAGATTATGATCTTATTTTCTGGCATTTCATTTCTGGCAGATATGTTCCCAACCCTTTGACATCTATCGCAAGATCTACAGAAAGCATTAGCATCTCTAAACAAGTGAGGCCAAAAGAAACCTGCTTTTAAAACCTTCCTAGCAGTCTTTTGAGGACCAAAATGGCCTCCACATTCATGAGCATGACAAAAAGTAAGGACAGATTATACCTCATTGTCTGGCAGACACCTCCTAATTACCTGATCAGCATAATGTTTCCAAAGGTAGGGGTCATCCCAAACATAGAAGCGAGCGTCGTGTCGAATTTTGTCCTTCTGAGCTTTCGTGAACTTAGGTGGAAATTCTCCGGTGACTAAGAAATTCACCATATTGGCAAACCAAGGTCGAGGAGTATGGACACCCATCAGCAATTCAGAGGCATCGGGGCTTACCTCGTCAAAACAAAGCAAAGGTACCGAACTGGCCACGTGCGGGGGCCGCGGCATAGGTGTTGCGGCTGCTGCTTTACTGTCATGCGGCGGCCGCGGCATAGGTGATGCGGCCGCTGCTTCAGTGACGTGCGGCAGCCGCGGCATAGGTGCTGCGGCCGCTACATTTTCCGTGATTTCCTGCAGCTCCATAGACGAAAGATGGTTCAAGAAAAATAGCGTGTCATCAGGAAACTCACCGTGAATGGGGCTTTGACCGTCCGGCTTGTCCTCTCCTTGGACAAGTCTGCTGAGGTGGTCCGCTACTAAGTTCTCTACACCTTTCTTATCTTTGATTTCGATATCAAACTCGCTCAAGAGTAAGATCCATCGAATCAATCTGGGTTTCGCTTCTTTTTTAGTTAATAAATAACGAAGAGCAGCGTGATCAGTGAAGACAATTACCTTAGCTCCTAGGAGATAGGAGCGAAACTTCTCCAATGCAAAGACCACGGCAAGAAGCTCTTTCTCTGTGGTCGAGTAGTTCCTTTGCGCTCCATTCAAAGTCATGGAGGCATAGTAGATGACATGAGAGCTCCTTCCTTCTTTTTGTCCCAAAACAGCACCTACTGCATACTCGCTAGCGTCGCACATAATCTCAACAGGTTGAGACCATATGGGTGCCTGAATTATAGGGGCGCTTGTCAGACGACCTTTTAGCTCATCAAAGGCTGCCCTACACCTGTCATCAAAGTCAAAAACTACTTCCTTCTTGAGTAAATCACATAGAGGTGCAGAAATCTTAGAAAAATCCTTAATAAACCTGCGATAGAACCCTGCATGGCCTAAAAAGGAACGAATCTCGCGCACATTGGCGGGGTAAGGCAGAGACTGAATGACATCAATCTTAGCCTTGTCCACCTCAAGACCCCTGCTAGACACAATATGACCCAAAACAATGCCTTGCTCAACCATAAAATGACACTTTTTAGAATTAAGAACTAAGTTGGTGTCTACACACCGCCTAAGAACAAGTGACAAATGATGCAAGCAAGTATCAAAGTCATCTCCATGCACAGTAAAGTCATCCATGAATACCTCTATGAAATGCTCAACATACTCAGAAAATATGCTTACCATACACCGTTCGAAGGTCCCAGGTGCGTTACATAGCCCAAAAGGCATTCTGCGATATGCAAAGGTGCCAAAGGGGCATGTAAATGTCATTTTCTCTTGATCCTCCAGTGCTCTGGATACTTGAAAATAGCCTGAGTAGCCATCTAAGAAGCAATAAAAGGAGCGACCGGCAAGGCGCTCAAGCATTTGATCAATAAAGGGTAAAGGAAAGTGGTCTTTGCGAGTTACCGCATTGAGCTTACGATAATCAATACAGACCCTCCATCCAGTTTGGACCCTGCTAGGGACCAACTCACCATTCTGGTTCTCAACGACAGTGATACCCCCCTTCTTAGGAACAACCTGAGTAGGACTCACCCACTTGCTATCAGATATAGGAAAGATCATACCTGCCTGAAGGAGCTTCGGCACCTCCTTCTTCACCACTTCCATCATCGGCGGGTTGAGTCTCCGCTCAGGTTGTCTAGATGGCTTTGCATCATCCTCCAGAAGTATTCTGTGCATGCAGAGAGTGGGACTGATGCCCTTAATATCTGTAATCGTCCATCCTAACGCCTCCTTATTCTTCTTCAGAACAGTCACCAAAAGCTCCTCCTGCTCAAAAGTGAGTCTGTTAGAAATAATGACATGCAAAGTATCATTCTCACCAAGAAAAGCATATTTAAGGTGACTAGGGAGTTGTTTCAATTCGATATCAGGCGCCTGGACAATGGATGGAAAAAGCTTTTCACTTGGCATGGTCAGCTCGATGTGTTCTCCCCTTGGTGGCACATAGGTGGGTGATCGATGGTCCAAAGCCAATACAGCCTCCTGCAGATTAGATGACAAAGCATAATCTCTAGAAATTTCATCTATAGGGGCCTGTAAAGCGACCTCCAACTCATCAACACACTCTAAATCAAAGCAATCTTGTGTCATAGTATCAATGACATCCATAAAGCACAAAGAAGGATCATCAGATGGAAATTTCATGGAATTATAGATATTATACTCAACTTGTTGACCATCAAATTCCATAGTAAGAGACCCTGAATAGACATCTATCTTGGTCCTAGCAGTTTTCAGAAAAGGTCTGCCCAACAGAATAGGGCCTTCATTGTTATCAGGACCCATATCAATCACAAAGAAATCAGCAGGGAATATCAAGTTGTCGACCATAACCAAGACATCCTCAACAATCCATTTTGGGTAGATAGTAGATCGATCAGCAAGTTGAAATACTACCCGAGTATCATTCAGAGGTCCCAATCCCAAAGCATGATAAACATGAGAAGGCAAGACATTAATAGATGCTCCTAGATCTAACATGGCTTTGTTAAATTTAGTATCACCTATCACACATGGAATTGCAAACATACCAGGGTCACTACACTTCTCAGGCAAATGCTTCTGAAACACAGCAGTGACATGTTCGCTTACCTTCACCTTTTGCTTACCTTTCAACTTCTGGTTCCGCTTGATAGTGCAAAGTTCCTTCAAAAATTTAGTGTACCTAGGAATGCTTTTAATCAAATTAAGCAAAGGAATATTTACCTCGCACTTACTGAACGTCTCGAAGATCTCCTTGTCGTTCTCATACCTTCGTGTATCCTTCAAGGCTTCCGGAAAGGGTGGAACCGGCTTTGGAGTCTCCAAAGGTAAGGTAGAAGTAGGAGGAGGAGGAGAAGGAGAAGAAGGGAGAGAAGAAGGAGAATAGGGACTAGAGGGCATACCGTTGTCATTGATGCCATCTGAGATAGGGGCGGCGGGCGCAGCTGGTTGCTGCGGCCGCTGCATTTCTGGTGTGCCGCGGCCGCTGCATATGTGCGGCGGCCACCGCACTGTGCAGTCGCCAGCATTCTCCTCTTCGATCTCAATTCCATCGTCCATTATTTCCCCGACATCCTTTTGAGGTGTGGCAATCAGTTCCTTGCCACTCCTAAGCACTACAGCGCTGACGTTCTCCTTAGGATTTGCAACCGTCTGCGATGGAAGCTTCCCAGCATTGTTTGCCTCCTTTGCACTTAAGGCTTGAATAAGTTGACTCATTTAATTCTCAAGATTGGTTATCCGATCCGATTGTTGTTTCTCAACCTTCAAGACTAATCGTGACAAAGTCTGCAGAGGATCCTCATTAGCCTCATTCGCTTGCGGTTGACCTCCTTGTCGAGGTTCAAATTGTTGTTGGGGCCTTCCCTGTTGCCCCCCTTGCTGATTGAAAGAGGCTTGTTAGTTCCCATAGCCTTGCTGATAGCCTCTGTTATAGTTGTTGAAGTATCCAGGATTGCCAAAATTGCCTTGTCTAGGCCTTTGTGGAACGAAATTCCCCATGGCATTCACATCCACGCTAGGCTCTTGCAGAAGTGGGCACATATCCATGGGATGAGTGAATTCATTGCAGAGTCCACACGCCTTCAACTGTTGAGGTGTTCTATCGATTACCAACTTTTTTATCATCTCCTTCACCTTTGCCATATCAGTCTGAAGCGCAGCCACAGGAGCATCAACAGAAAGTACACCCCTAGCACGAGTGTTCTTATTGAACTGCCTAGAACCCTTAGAGAGCTCCTTAAACACCTCCCAAGCTGCAGCAGGCATCTTATTCAACATATTTCCCCCACAACAGGAGTTCACCGTTTTGCGCTCATCATTAGTCAGCCCATTGAATAGAAATAAGACCAAATCCTTCTGCGGGAAGCCATGGCATGGACAGCTAGCGCAGAGTTTCTTGAAGCGCTCAAAGTACTCATGAATCGACTCCGTAGCGTACTGTTCAATGTTGCCGATTGCCCTTTTCAAGGCATTAAGCTTTGTTGTAGGGAAGTACTTCTCCAGAAAGACTCTCTTCATCTCAGCCCAAGTAGAGATAGTCCCAGGAGGTAGGTAGAAGAACCATTCATTAGCCTCATCCTTCAAAGAGAAGGGGAAGGCTCTCAGCTTGATTTGATCCTCAGTAACGTTCTCAGGTTTCATCCCAACTACCACCGTATGGAACTCAGATAGATGCTTGTGGGGATCCTCCCCACTCAACCCATGGAACTTGAGTAGAAGATAAATCACCCCAGATTTTAGCTCAAAGTTGACTCCTTCCCCCAGTGTAGGGAATTGAATTGCAAGGGGCTGCTGTGCCAAGTCAGGAGCAGAAAGCTCCCTAAGCGTGCGGTTTGCTTCGTTAGCCATCTCTGCAGTGTTTCCTTGATCAAAAGGTAACCCGTGAGAACAATCACGAGTTTCTCGCCTTAAGGAAGAAGCGGTTCTTTCGATCTCTGAATCAAATGGCAACAAAGAAGAATTAGTAGCACGGGTATGGACTATATAAGACGGTCCACACCAAAAATCAGCACAAAATCACACAAGAATCAATAAAAATCTCCCCGGCAACGGCGCCAAATTTGACGGAGGGGAACCCTGTCGTTGATCCGTCAAAGAAAACTCAGACCTATAACTAGTATAGTAATAAGTAAGAGGTTGATCCACAGGGATTTTTGTTCTTCAAATGTGATTTAAGTGCCAATTAAAGTAACCAAATGAAGGGTTGTAAAAACAAAGCGAATTATGAAAGACAGGAGTAAATGGTTGTGATTCAAACAATTGAGAGAAGTAGTTCTACCTACAATTTTCCACTTTATTTGGTTGAACTGATCCTTGTAACTTCTTCTCGTCCTATTAAGTTTCCTATGAATGCCCTTGTCCCGACCTAATATAGTTACTAGTCCAATCAGTCCTAGCAACCCTTATCAACCGAACAGTCCCTAAAGAAGGATTTAACCCAATTGATAGCTTTAAGTTCAGAGATTAGCCAAGGTATTTGCAGTCCCTAAAGGGGGATTTAACAACACATTCAACTTCCTACCTATCCAATTAGTTCAATCAACCCTAAAGGGATAAGTTTGCTACTTGGGTTAAGGTTCGCAATCATGAATCTACAAAACCCTAGCAATTGAATTGACCTAACTAGTTGCGCGGGCTAGATAGAACAAAACAATAATCAATCAAGCACAAAGAAGTTGAAGCATTCAAATATAGGAAACAAGGAACGAGAATTAGAAACTCACAATCAATCCAAATAAAGCTTCAAATTGCAGGCAGAACAGATGAGTTTAGTTCCTCATGGAAGACATCGCTCAAATCTCTAAATTGTCTGATGAACGTACAATGAAAATGAAAAGTGCTCAAAACTAAAATACTCTCGGCCTTTTAAAAGTCTAAACCGAACCTAAAATGAAAATAACAAAAACTAGGGTTTCACAAATCGAAATGCGGCAGATGACCAATGCGGCGGCCGCAGCATAGGTGCCGCGGCCGCTGCACGCGTGTTCTATTCAAGCGCCGCTCCAGCTCCTTGCGGCGGCCGCTGCATATGTGATGCGGTCGCGGCATATGCCCCGTTGCTATCATCCCGCTGCCAGTAGCTTCAGCTCCACTTCTTTTCTCTTCTTTCTTCAAGTCTCCAATATCATGCATCCCCATAGTGTTCGAATCTAATTTGTAAAAATACTCACCAATTCGCACAAAATCCGAACTCTCCCACAATAATTGTCAGATGCACTTTAACTCTAATTCATTAACTATATGTAACCTAACTAGCCTAAAAAATGCCTATAATGCCTATCTAGGATATGCATTACCAATCATTCATCGGGAAAGAAGCTACTCAGATAATCATCCAATCCCACTAGCAAGTAATAAGCACGGAACAACTCATCAATACATATTCAATTAACACACAAGCAGGTTTCCAAGTCATCGCAGGACTAAGTAGATAATATTTTATTCAAGTAATCTAGCATTCTCATCATGACCATCATTCCCAATTAACCTTGTTCTCATCAAGTATGAAACTTAGCTCAAAGTCTTACCAATAACATCCCTCAAAACATCTTACTTCAATTCAAGTTCAGGTTTTCCTTACACATTTTCTTAAGTGATTCATCATCATCATTATTTAACATCTCATCATTTTTCATAGCCATTTCCATAAATCAACTCAAGATTCCATGTATCAATCGTGTTTTTAACTCATATAGTCATATATCAATTACACACTTCATATATTTCATACCATAACTCACATAGTGCTCAAGTAATTCATAATTCATCAAATCCTCAAATACTTAGCCAAATTCATAAGTTCTCAACACCAAGGATCAACAAGTCTTATTTATCAAAACTCTCATAACAAATCATGCTCAATGAGTAACCAAGGTAAGTTGATATTTCAAGAATTCATTTATAGTCTCAACTATAAGAACTATTCAACAACAAAGCACTACAATCAAGTTTAAACCACGCGAGTATAAGAATTTATAAAACATCTCTTATATAGTCTTATTAACCACATTCATAGCTCAAGGTACAACAATAAACTTATAAGTATAACAAATTCTCAAGGAAACCTTATACACTTGGACATATCTTAACTACTCCTATCTTACAATCAACAACATTAATCAAATAACATTCAAATAAAAAACTCACACGTAAAGGTATATTTATGTAAGGAGAACCCTATCTCCTTTTCCATTTTATACACTTAGCAAAGTCGTCTAAAGGGTACCCATGTTGGTTATCCTATTTAGATATTCTAGGTGACAAGTCAACAATTATCAAAGTCATACCGAGGAAGCCCATGTATAGTAAGTTCACAAGACACATTAGGCTCTCAAGCCATTTCTTACATAGTTACACTAGAATTTAACCAATTAACAAACCTAAAAACATCCATATTATTACTCTAGTTAACCGAATTCCCTATAGTTTAACTATGAGGTAGTGATATTAAGTCAAGCCAATGAACTCTATCACAAGGTAGAAATTGTTTTACTCACTTGTCCATAAACCACTTAGTCGTATTTAGTCGATCTAATGATCAAATTCTAATTCCCTTATGGAAGAGATACACCACTCGTTCATTTATTAAAAAAATATTACTAATTAAATGTCATTTCTCTAGTTTATCAAAACCCAAAGTGAACTACATTAAATCTTCAATCAAACCAACTCGGCGAGCCTAATGGGTCGGAGCCACATATCACACATCAATTAAATCCAGTAAATAATGAAGACAAATTACATTCTCATAAAACATAGATAAAACTAAAGTCAAATGATATGAACCCATCAATCCATTCAATAAACTAATTTAGTCATAAGGCCTAGGAATTTACCCACTCATCCAGTCATCCCTATTGTGAATTAGTGGCAAGAGCTTTACTTAGTGTCATAAGATGCCCGACTTCGTCCGATGATTAAGCCAGCTCGGCCATTCGGAGCAACATTTGCGAAGGCGGAGATCTAGACCTCGTTGGCAGATCCGTCTTCAAGGGAGCGAAGGAGGGAGTGGCCAGAGAAGCTTTAGGCGCCAGTGGGGAGGCTGCGAGCTGAGTAGTGGTGACTTGTCATGGGGAGGAGAAGCCCGTCAAAGAGAGAGCTGTTGCGGCTAGAGTTAGATGGCCTCGGAGGTTCGGGTTCTCCAGCTGTCCGACTCAATAGCGAGATGAGAGGGGTCGAAAAGAGAGGAAGGGGAAGCAGAGAGCGGGCCAAGGGAGCTCTGGTTTCCTCAGATTTGTGTAGGTGGCGGGAGCAGGTGGCGGTGGCGATTGAGCTAGATGCGAGGGCTCGGTTTGGGAAAAAATGGCGAATGAAAAAGCAACAACCATTGAAGGGCCAGCTCGAAAGCTTGAGGTGGAGCAGGAAGGACGGAGGAAGAAGGGTGAACGAAGGGAGAGGCGAGATCAATGGAGCTTGAAGGAGCCGAGGTCGGGAGGGAGGAGGCTGAATGGAGGGAAGCCATGGATGAGCTTTGAGGTTGAAGGTGAAGAGGTCAGATCTAAATGAATGAAGAGGAAATGGGATGGGGCGGCTGAAGTGATGGAAAAAGGGTATATATACCCACTTAATTAGGGTTACACAATATTACGGGAAATTATACAAAGAAACCGCTATTTATGTTTTCGAAATATTAACACAAATTAACAAAATTCAACTCAATCAATCTTATTCAATTTAAATATGCCATAAAATTTATCATACCCGCCTTGACAGGTTCAAAATAATATTTATTTCTTTGAAATCGGATATACGCCGGAATTTGATTTGAATCATGATAAAAAAAAATTATTTTGATCGAGGACGGAGATTTTCAAAATTTTCGAAATCTCAGAAATTTAATACTTAATTTTAATCATAAGTCATAAAATAATATTTTAAAATTTCGGGTGTTTACATCATCCACCTCTAAAAACAAGTCTCGTCCTTGAGACTAAAATCCTTTTAAGAGCAACAAAACATTTCGAAAACTCGAGTCAACTCCTCCTATGTCAGTCAACCAGATTTTCAAGGATTCAACAAGCAGTTTATCCACCTCTAAGGGCTAGTCCTAGATTCCACTTCCTAAGTTCATTTCTCATGATCAGTCTCAACATCACTCTCAAATATTAACATATCTTAAATATCATTATGTTAGAATTCATCATCAACAAATCACATCATTAGCACACCATATAATCACAGAAGGTTGCACATTTTATCTATCAGAGATGAACACAATCATCATAAATAATATGTGCACTCAGAAGGGAAAGCATAAATCAGCATCGTAAAATTCAGCAGGTTGACCCACTACGTGCATTTGTGTCACCAAGACATACATCAACATACATTTCATACCATCATAACCTCAACATGGGAGATAGTATAGTATCAACAATCTTTAATCAAAATGTGGTGCATATACATGCAAGTGCATTTTAAACCATAGGGGTGGTCGTGCGAGCACACGAGGCTTAAAACTATTAATGCATAATGAGTATAGAAACACATCATGTGGCGGGTAAAAGTAAGCATGTGCAATATTATGGCCTATGCATGGCTTCTATCCGAATAAAATAGAGTATGATGGTGTCAAAAGGTAACAAGATAGCTCTAATGATGATATTCAAAATGTGTAAGCAATCATAATCTCATAAAATCACGTAACAAGGCAAATATGCAGGATAGGTATACTATCAAAACCCTATTACATAAGTGACCATACAAATAACGTAAACAGTGCAATTGATCATATACCACATTAGTGATGCGAAATTTCTACATGTTATCACTAACACATGACGGTAAGTAAATGCACGAAATCATACTTTAACAACTAACAAGATGTTGCATAATGGGTCCGACTAATCATATCATAGGAATGACCGTATAAGTAATATAGAGAGTGCAATAATCATGTAAGCATATTCTAGAATACTAAATTACCAAATAGTATTTAATAACATGGCAAGGTGTAAGCATGCGGAGGTATGGTCTAACCACTAACATGGCGATTCACTACTAGACAAAACAATTATATAACCACACAACATGAATATAGGTGAAGTATAATCGAGAACGTTGTAACTCTAAATCGATGGGGACTAAGCATAGATATATAGAGTATAATGTCATAGATATGCATACCAACTAAGATACAGATGGAAAAGGCACGGCCGAGCTATCATGGGTCATGTAGTTATAGTAGTCAATCAATTAGGGCATAAAACTCAATAATCATTTCTTTGAAAGTAGAGATCATATGAGAGGTACTAGTAGCACACAACACGGTAGGAGGGCACATAGGTAGCCTGTAACGACATACATTACAACAACGCATAATAGGCCAATGATCATGCGAAAACCTACTAGGAGCATGAGAGATGTGTGAGGAGGAAGTAATGCGACCATGATACAGTAGTGACTATCTCAATTTACACAACGTCAGAATGTGCACATACATGTCAACAAGGCATAAATGTTACAAGTAACTAGATGTAATCTCATATCAAGTCATGGATGCTTAAGTGTGGCTACTGTCAAAATCAAATAATAGTTTCCAAGGGTAGCATATTACAAGAGAATAACACGTTGTCTTTATCCAAGGATCATCACATGAATTTATATAGCTACAGTAGTGGGTGGTCATGCGACGTGTGAGGTCCTTAAAGCATGAAAATCATAGAGTTGTAGCACAGATTAAGAAGAGACAATGATAAGAGGTACATAGCTAAACAAGACGTTAACCACATAAGGCATAAAATCGTAACATAGCTAAATCAACATCGTTTAATAAGTATAAGCAGACAAAGATCAATGATCATGTGACGAGAATATACAAAAAGATGACAAGTTTAACACGAACCCGCAATAGAAATAATAAAGGCGTGATACAGATAAGGTATACAAGCACAATATACTAATTCAATTATACCTAACATTCTAAAACACGCAAAAGGACAGGCGGTAACAAAAGAAGAATGAGAAGACTATCATGAATATGTGACTAAGGGTGACAAACAATAGTATAGATGGAGAATAAGGTCACGTAGTTCACAAGTTATAAATCCTATATGACACTAGTAACACCAAATAAGACACGGGTACACAAACAGATGATATACATGTACAGGGCTATCATGACAATACATCCGAAGTCAAACTAATCATATAATAATGTGAGAGAAACACAAAAGAAGTACTATGGAGTGTGATACGATCCTAAGATAATGTGTATAATGCATGGATGAATCAAGTGCAAGATGATAGATATACATATCAACATAGATCCAAATAGAACAAGTATACACATGATAATACATCAAAATGTAGAAACACAAACAAGGCTACCATCATAACCAAATAGAAATTTCCCAGTGAAACATCGACTCATCCCACTGACTCCATCCCTCTTCTGAAAAGAAGCCTAGTTATTTCTTAGGGAGACAATATACTTTTGGGTAAACACCAACCATAAGGAAAACCTTCAAATGAGTTCCCCGACTGAACAAAGATTTCAAAAGATTTCTCCGTACAAAAGAGGACATCCAACAGATTCCTAAGAATTATTCATCAAGACCCCCTTTTTATATTGTACTCCCTCAAGACAATCAATACTCTAGCTTATATTCCAGTCTGTAACAGGTTCGACCCATAAGTTTTGAAACATAGGTGACCAACATGAAAGGAATTGAGAAGGAACCAGAGCGGCTAGGTAAAAGAAGAGTAACGAAGAGAAACAAGGAGTTGTCATGGCAATTTATCGAGGTTCCCAAAGATCGCAAATAAAACTTCACCAAGAATTCAAAGAAGTCAATCAATAGGTCAACTTGCTATCTTAACGAATCTTGCCATTAAGAAGTTAGCTTGAATGTAAAGTCTCTTCTCTTAGAGAGGAGGAAACCCTTTAATCAAGATTTAAAGTCTACGTTTTAGAGATCATTCTTGTCTTCATTACTAAGCAAGTTACATCTATTCCTCATTTCAACCTATAAAGGCCAAGTTGTACAAGTCTCCTTCCCTAACGAAATAAACAAGCAAGAATGTATCTTATTGGAATAGGAGACATGTAAGTTATTAATTATACAAGTAAGACAATTATAGGATAACAAGTAGCCACATAGGCAATACATCATAGTTAACCATCATCGTTCATAGAAACAAGATAGAGGTGCATGACATAACTTTGCAAAACCTCATAAAGTCACAACATATGAACGATAACACGTCGAGGGTAGGAGGGACAATGTCATACCAATCACATAAATCCTATTTCATGAATAAGCAATTCATGTCTATTCATTGATTCACATGCATTTTAGTCGAGTTGTACACACATGATCCTCTTTTGAACAAATTTCGCATAAGAGAGCAATATCATTACAATTCATCATCTAAGATATCAGTAAATAGATCATAGAACAATATCATGCCAAAACATCTCAAGTAGGCACATAAGCGATGCATTTTGTGATACCTACAAGTATTCCATAGGCGTCCCCATGAAATATTTGTACAAGTATCACAAAATCGTCACAATGTTCTCACTAGATTCGACCAAGTACTTTACAAGCGTCCCTGTAAAATACTTGTGTTGACTTGTGAAAACATTATCGCTGGGCAAGAATAAAAAATTTATATCAAGAATCTGAATTTTATAAGTATTTCATATCAAGTCACTATGACTCTTATAGTAAAAATATCATGGCTCTCAAATCAACAAACATAACTTCTCAGTTCTCAAACCATAAGTTTTCCCATCAACTAATGTAAGATTCTCAAGCCTGAGCTCATAAGCTTCCACTAACCAATACGAAACATCAATCATAACAATGTAAATCCTCATAACCTCATCTCATGTCCTCATCAAACCAAGGCCAAAAGGCACAAACAATTTCCATCATAAGTGATATACGTAGCAACCAAATATGTATAAGTCAAATGCATCAAGAATGACAACAATTGTCCCATCCAAGTCGTCAAGTACCATACATTAAATGCGCATAACAAGATCAAAGCATGTTGTAAGAATTACGTCAGATGTCATAACAAGGGAAACTCATATAAACAAATATCATGCCAAGTCATCAAGAATAACACACATGAGTCACCAAAACTTCTTCCCCAAATGTACATATCCCTAAAATCAAGTTCACAGATTACTCAAACAAGATTTTACATATGCCCCCCCCCCCATGCCCATCTATAAAGTATAAAGCTAATGGTCTCTATCAATCCCAATTTGTATCTCTAAGGGATAGCTATCGCCATGACTACCCAATCAAGTCCAGATTCTCACTTCTCAAGGAGGTTATCTTACTTATGCATATTAAATTCATTTTGCCCTTTGAAAACATTCAAAACTTGTGAAACCTTTGGGCCATTTTATTTTCGAAACTAAAAATCACCAATTGTTTTACAACTCATTTGTACTCGGATTGCACAACCTCTCTCTGATACCAACTTTGTAACGGCCCAGATTATAAATCCGGGTTACGATTAGAGGGAAGAATTATCCCTCTGTCGGATCTTGCAATCCAAGTACGAGCTGCTTATTTATCAACTTCAAGTTATAACCCTGTTTATGTCTTAAGAATCTAATGAAGAAAAAGGGGATTTCAAACACTCGAGACAGTCAAAAGAGATAAAACGAGAAACTGCCCTAATTCAACTAATCAAAACTCAAAAGAGATAAAACGAGTTTAAATCAATATAAATACAACATGTTTCTAAATGACAAACTGAACCAAAACACTTGTAAAGTCAAGCCAGAATAGGGGAAGTCTTCTTAACACTCTCGTCCCGTGAGAAAACCCTGCCATATAAGCAAATCAACAAGCAAAGGGAGCGGGTACCTCAAACTATACCAAAAGTCAAGGTCGAGCCACTCATGCGGGACCGAAAGTCCTCGCTGAGGTCATATAATACGCCTATACCTAGAATAAAGGATGACTAATGCAGTACAAGATGTAAATCACACAAGCATGCTTTGACAGTTATAATATGCGGAAAAACTGTAAAGGGCCCAAGACAATGCCAAGTGGCATATCCCTCTCCTACCTCTGCACCCCTTCCCGTTAGTGTAGAGACTGGCCAGTTCGGTGCTATAGCATAGCAATTTCCTCGTGGTGGTGCACAAACCACGACATTATCATATCATATAATCTCATCGCTTGCCCGATGGTGCTGGGCTATCATATCATGCTCATATCGACTCGATTGACTCAGGGCAACCCGATGGGGATGGGCTACCCTATGACGCTAGCAAAGACTCTACGACTATCACAGATAACGGCCGTTCTGTTTCAAACGCATAAAGAATAGGGATGCTCATTCATAAGTGCAAGTCCTAAACATAATACTACATGGCATGCTTTTATGCATATGCAACACCTACATACTATATAACACATCAGGCATGAGGTCCAATCACTTGAGCAAGCCCCGGAGGACTTACCTGGAGTCTTCACATCCAATTAATCAGCAACCAAACCACTTAGATAATCATCCATCGGGAAAGAAGCCACTCAGATAATAATCCAATCCCACTAGCAAGTAATAAGCACGGAACAACTCATCAATACATATTCAATCAACACACAAGCAGGTTTCCAAGTCATCGCAGGACTAAGTAGATAATATTTTATTCAAGTAATCTAGCATTCTCATCATGACCATCATTCCCAATTAACCTTGTTCTCATCAAGTATGAAACTTAGCTCAAAGTCTTACCAATAACATCACTCAAAACATCTTACTTCAATTCAAGTTCAGGTTTTCCTTACCCATTTTCTTAAGTGATTCATCATCATCATTATTTAACATATCATCATTTTTCATAGCCATTTCCATAAATCAACTCAAGATTCCATGTATCAATCGTGTTTTTAACTCATATAGTCATATCTCAATTACATACTTCATATATTTCATACCATAACTCACATAGTGCTCAAGTAATTCATAATTCATCAAATCCTCAAATACTTATCCAAATTCATAAGTTCTCAACACCAAGGATCAACAAGTCTTATTTATTAAAACTCTCATAACAAATCATGCTCAATGAGTAACCAAGGTAAGTTGATATTTCAAGAATTCATTTATAGTCTCAACTATAAGAACTACTCAACAACAAAGCACTACCATCAAGTTTAAAGCACGCGAGTATAAGAATTTATAAAACATCTCTTATATAGTCTTATTAACCACATTCATAGCTCAAGGTACAACAATAAACTTATAAGTATAACAAATTCTCAAGGAAACCTTATACACTTGGACATATCTTAACTACTCCTATCTTACAATCAACCACATTAATCAAATAACATTCAAATAAAAAACTCACACGTAAAGGTATATTTATGTAAGGAGAACCCTATCTCCTTTTCCATTTTATACACTTAGCAAAGTCGTCTAAAGGGTACCCATGTTGGTTATCCTATTTAGATATTCTAGGTGATAAGTCAACAATTATCAAAGTCATACCGAGGAAGCCCATGTATAGTAAGTTCACAAGACACATTAGGCTCTCAAGCCATTTCTTACATAGTTACACTAGAATTTAACCAATTAACAAACCTAAAAACATCCATATTATTACTCTAGTTAACCGAATTCCCTATAGTTTAACTATGACGTAGTGATATCAAGTCAAGCCAATGAACTCTATCACAAGGTCGAAATTGTTTTACTCACTTGTACATAAACCACTTAGTTGTATTTAGTCGATCTAATGATCAAATTCTAATTCCCTTATGGAAGAGATACACCACTCGTTCATTTATTAAAAAAATTTTACTAATTAAATGTCATTTCTCTAGTTTATCAAAACCCAAAGTGAACTACATTAAATCTTCAATCAAACCAACTCGACGAGCCTAATGGGTCGGAGCCACATATCACACATCAATTAAATCCAGTAAACAATGATGACAAATTACATTCTCATAAAACATAGATAAAACTAAAGTCAAATGATATGAACCCATCAATCCATTCAATAAACTAATTTAGTCATAAGGCCTAGGAATTTACCCACTCATCCAGTCATCCCTATTGTGAATTAGTGGCAAGAGCTTTACTTAGTGTCATAAGATGCCCGACTTCGTCCGATGATTAAGCCAGATCGGCCATTCGGAGCAACATTTGCGAAGGCGGAGATCTAGACCTCGTTGGCAGATCTGTCTTCAGGGGAGCGAAGGAGGGAGTGGCCAGAGAAGCTTTAGGTGCCAGTGGGGAGGTTGCGAGCTGGGTAGTGGTGACTTGTCATGGGGAGGTGAAGCCCGTCAAAGAGAGAGCTGCTGCGGCTTGAGTTAGATGGCCTCGGAGCTTCGGGTTCTCCAGCTGTCCGACTCAATAGCGAGATGAGAGGGGTCAAAAAGATAGGAAGGGGAAGCAAAGAGCGGGCCATGGGAGCTCTGGTTTCCTCTGATTTGTGTTGGTGGCGGGAGCAGGTGGCGGTGGCGATTGAGCTAGATGCGAGGGCTCGGTTTGGGTAAAAATGGCGAATGAAAAAGCAACAACCATCGAAGGGCCAGCTCGAAAGCTTGAGGTGGAGCAGGAAGGACGGAGGAAGAAGGGTGAACGAAGGGAGAGGCGAGATCAATGGAGCTTGAAGGAGCCGAGGTCGGGAGGGAGGTGGCTGAATGGAGGGAAGTCATGGATGAGCTTTGAGGTTGAAGGTGAAGAGGTCAGATCTAAATGAATGAAGAGGAAAGGGATGGGGTGGTTGAAGTGATGAAAAAAGGGTATATATACCCACTTAATTAGGGTTACACAATATTACGAGAAATTATAAAAAGAAACTGATATTTATGTTTTCGAAATATTAACACAAATTAACAAAATTCAACTCAATCAATCTTATTCAATTTAAATATGCCATAAAATTTATCATACCCGCCTTGACAGGTTCAAAATAATATTTATTTCTTTGAAATCGGATATACGCCGGAATTTGATTTGAGTCATGATAAAAAAATTATTTTAATCGAGGACGGAGATTTTCAAATTTTTCAAAATCTAAGAAATTTAATACTTAATTTTAATCATAAGTCATAAAATAATATTTTAAAATTTCGGGTCTTTACACGCATCAACTTTATATTAGCGTATGTGTATATTTGCTTGCGGGACAGGGTGTTTTGGGGTCTCGGTCTGATCCCGCTCGCACCACTTGTTTTTAGGTATGATTGCTCCCTGTCTCTATATCGTGGGATAATCCCTCGGGCGATTGCAAAGAATCTGTCTAATCCCGCTAATTTGGCTATACGACTTTAGAATATATGTTTTGGTTTTGACCCGGCTCTGCCGTGGCTCTTGTATCTAAACCTCGCTTCTGCTTTACTTTCATTTGAATTGGGTTTTGTGACTTTGATTGTTTGGGGTTCGAAATCCCCGCTTTGAATACTGATTGATCTTTAGAGGTTTGAAACCTCGACCCGTATCTGAATTGCAACATCCGAACGAAGGTATCTGAAATTCGAAACATAACCCGGGTATATATATCCGGGTCGTTACAAAGTTGGTATCACAGCCAGGTTGTGCAATTCGGGTACGCAAGGGTCGGGTGTATGTTTTGGAAAACCGCCCATGAATTTCAAAGGATTTGAAAGTGTCTTAAAGGGGCAAAATGAACTTAATATGTCTAACTCAATTGGACTAAATATGAACTTGGCTTATGAGAAAAGAGGAGAACCAACTAAAAAGGGATCGAGTGGGTAGAAAAGGCGCTAGACTATCCCTATTGGATGTATTTGGGAATGGGTAGGCGAAATACTAGCTTGTTCTTTACAGTTGGGTCTGGGAGATTCCAAAGAGATCATTGTAATTGCCATTGACTGATTCCATGTTGAGTGCTTGATATGCTAAAGATTTGATTGGTATGTCCTAACTATTGAATGAATATTGAATGATCTGTGCAAACGGGATAGCGGGGGTACTCTTCTTCTTATATGGTCGAGCCCAGCTTGTGTGAAACAGCCCCTTCCGCTATGTTAACCCCTTGCCGGTTCTATCGAGTCTTCCTCCTGGATGTCAGTGTCTTCCAAGGGGAATTGGGTTGGTAAACACATTGTGTCGGGAATCATGTATGGATGTGAAGGTTGTCTGAGTGAGTATTGGAAGGTGGCTCTTGATGTTCCTTTGAGTCAACAGTAAGGTGTTCCCTAGGTTGTCCTTCCTGATTCTTATGACGATCAACCGGTGTCTTCTTACCATAAAAGGTCGTATCTGAGTCCCACGGGAAAGATGGGTGATGAGTCAGTAGGAAGAGTCAATGTTGCCCTTATAGATCTCTATCGGATTACCTTGATTGCTCTGTCCATGATTGTGTGATTCTATATGCACTACTCCTTGACCTACAGTTTGATCCTTAGTTTGAAACTGTGCTTACATGCTTGATGTCCATGATGACCATTGTGTGAGCCGAGTACATATGTTATGCCCTATCACCCCGACATGATCTACTTAGTATATTGCATTGTCATACTAGAGCACGAATATATATGTCATATGCTAGAAAGTTGTATAATTGATGTCCTCTCTGTGAATAGGTTCATGATAGTATGATCGTTCAGTTCTAGTATCATGATAGAGTGAGCCCCTTACTTGATGGATACGTGTTATGATTTGATGTCAACATGCCATATATGCTACGTAATCCTTAGTACATGTTATGATGATGGTCATTAATGAAAATTCGTGGTTGTATGACATCATATGTCCATGCTGGTCACCTTACTTAGGTCTCGTGTTCTATCATGGTTAGACATCGTTATAGCATGTCTACTTGACCTATCGTATTGATCTTGCTACTGAGTGATTAGAAGCATGAACCACATGATATGCGCCTATATGGTTGTTGCTTTCTCCTGAGTTAGGAACATGGTAGTGTGATCCACTCTTCTTTATATGAATGCCTCATAAGATGTACTCTTTAACATGCTAGCCGATGATGCCTCGATGCTTATCATTCATCTTGTGACAAGAATATATAGCATGCCCACCTATTTTGTATTCCTCAGATTAACTATTGTTGATGATTTTGCAAATTAGTATTGTTATGTGTTAATTGTGCTAAATTGAGAATATGTTAGTGTGAATGAGTTTTGATAAACCCATGTTTCCTCCCAGTATACATCGATTTGAACTCATGTCCCCGTCTCCTAGTCATGTTGCCCCGTTACTTAGCCTTGCTCTATACCTCGTTACACTTCCTCTCATGCTACTATGTTGTTGAGATGTGATTGATTGAACTCTTGCATACCATCGTATTAATCAATCTAGTGCATGTATGTATCATATGTTATGTTAAGCCATTAGTAACCTGTAGGATCCTTGATTGTGACCTGTGCAAACTCTACCTTGCTTACATTATTGCCGATTCTCTCTTGAACTAGGTCCTTGATAGTGTGGCTCTCCCTCTTTCTATCCTCGTAAATGTTTTACTTATCCGATTAGATTGATGTAGAATTCGGTGATCGACTTGCTTTCCATGACAATAAATCCTAGCATGCGTACATGTTATCGTTCGGTAGTGTTCTTCTATTACTCTATGATATCCTCTCGTGCTTCCATGAATGTATGATTTGGCACCTCGCATGGTCACACACCACGTTATATCATGATTTCGCATACGCATGACGCATGAATGCTAGAATGAAATTAGTCGAGTTATCTTGATTGTATTCATGTTCGATATGTGCCAGTAGTGTCCTGTAGGGCTTATAATTTCCAATATGACCCGCTAAATGATCACGTGTTGTACTTGTCCCATGATGTGGTAACTATTGTACCATATATGTACTCTATGATGGTTCGTTCTTAGCATGATTATAATCTAGTACCATGATGTCCTTCTTGTTACTTTTGATGATCCCTCATGTTTCGTGAATATTATGTTGAACTCCTCTTAATGACTCTTGACTATGCTTTTATCACATCATGTATCGCTAGTATCATGTAGGACCCATGCTTTCTAAATGTATCTCGTCATACGATTACGTGCCGTGCTTGACCAAATATATAATCATTGTTTCAGAGGAGATAGTTACTATATTGCCCTTATATGATCTCGTATGATGCACACACCAAACTCGTGCATTGTTCATATATGTGATAATTACTATGCTGCTCTTATGTGTTCTCGTATGACGCTTCACCTGTTTGTTACGACATACCTTGCCATGATATATTTGGACTCATTTGTTGATGTGTATACCATGCTTTTACATTGTTCATATGCATGATGCTCGTTATCTTCACTAAATTCCACATGACTTCGAATCATACATGACCATTATTGACTCGCCATAACTTGCCTAGGTTGCTAGACATATCTACTTCCATGGAATCATAGACTACTAGCTTGTTTCACGTGCATCAGTTTAGGACTCGATCGTGTCTTTGGAATGAATATGTATGTCGTTGTTCCTTGAGATAGGTACATGTTAGTGTGGATTAATGTGACTGATATGCTCCATGATGAATTCATTTTGTTCGTCACCGTTGTGACCTAATAGACTTTTATAAGGGCATCGTTACTATTCCCGGGTCGGAGCCTTGTCTCTAGTCGTGTCATCTTTAGCTTTGGTCCATTCTGTCTCCGAAAGAAACGTTGGGTTGTCCGCTCTTGTCACTCCCCTATCTCTGCTAACTTATACTCCTACACGATACATTGGATGAGCGACCGCATAGAAGAGGGGACGAGAAGTTAGATAGCGATAGAGCAACGCAGCGGAAGCGTGGGCCCATAACCCACGGGCCTCAGGATCGATAATGTCAACGGAACAAGCTCGCTTCGAGGATTACGATTATAGAGTACGATATGACTTGCAGGTGGGAGCATCCTCCACTCGAATTGTTGATGATGATATTGCACTGACTTGATGTTGAAAATTTCGTGTTGATGTGATGACTTGGTGATGATTAATGCCTGATTATCCATTGTCTATGATGATATATATGATTTGATGCATGACAGGCCTAATGTGCCATGATGACTTGATGTGATGCTATTCTGTGTTGTTAAGCATGATCTAAATTCCTTGCCTATAAAAGTATGAACTGCAAATGCTGAGAACCTGAACTGTTTATTTGATAAGGTTATGATGAAACTTGCTAGCTTGATTTGATTAGGTTCATATATGATGTTTTACCACACTTGTTGAGCATGACGGTAGATTGAGACTTTTGATGCAGTTGCAATGCTTAATGATGAACTAATGATGCTATTGACATAAATACTAGTTGATATGATGTAGTCCTTCTGTGTAATAATGTCCATGATTGCTCTTCTTTGAACATGCGAGTGAGGTCCTTTGGTAGAATGGTCGGAGAGCGGGGAAGGGAATTGAGTGGTTAGGATGATCGATGGTGGTATGTGGTGAGTCACATGAGAGGGGTTTGGCTTAAGTGGGAATGAGTGAGTTTGAGAGCTATAAGAGGCGATGCTTAGTGGGTTCCGATGAGCTTCTAGATGAATTTTCGGTGGGGGTATGGTTAGAATAGGTCGGCTAGGTGGTGATCGGGGTGTTCTTATAGAAGAGATGTGGTTAGAAGGGTTCTATGCTTGTGATGTGTTAGGTAATATGGGCAGTGTAGGGAATGGCTCTTGTGAGTATCGATTACATGGGGATTGGATTCTTAGAGGTGGATTGTTAGTGAGAGTGCTTGGTGGGAAGAGGTGTGGGATTTAAAATGTCGAGATGAAATAGGACTTCTTCCATGGGATAGTATCCGAGTTGGTGAGTCTAGATGAAGTCGGTCTTGGCTTGAGAGTTGGAGACGAGCGAACGGGGTTGCGTTTTATTTTAACTGGTATAATGTGCAACACTTTCTTGATTATGTGATTATGAACTGGCATGATGTTAGATAGCGACCGTGATAAACCTGATATGGCATGATATTACATGTGATATGCAAAACTGAAATATAATTGGTAATGACAACTATGATCATGATATAATGATAAATTGCTATCCTACTATGCTGTTCTAGAAGCATGTTATGATGTGTTCTAGGAATCATGAGATGATGATGATATGTTGTTATGTGGAAGCATGATGTTATACTATATGGTTGATAAGCATGATTATGAATAGGTAAGTGAGGAATATGATTTGGAGCATGAATATGGCTTATGTGTATATATGAGATGATGGTGCCTGATGACTACATGATCGTTATATGGTATTAAGGAGTTGAAATGATGTTTTGTTAGTATGTTAGCATTTTGATGCGTGGTATATGGGTAGATCTTTCCTTTTGCTGAAGCTTGAATGGCATGACCTTATGTGTTAATGATTTATATTAGTCTTTTGACCTTATGATGAGATTCTGCTATAACTACCTTTACCATGCTAATGTTTGAATGGACATGCTAAATCTGTTATGACTGGTTCCACTTGGGTTGCGATGTTGAGATGCGATCATGAGATTCGACTTGTAGTAGCGTACTGACTCCATGACACCTAACCTCTTTGATCTCCTGACATGTGTGCTTGCGTGATAAGTTATGAGAATTCGATGATGCACTTGTGATGCCTTCTGTATGAGGTAGATATATTTTATGACTCATGGTACAATGTTAAGATTTTGTTATTTCTTTTGGCATGTTCTGAAGGGATGGTATGATTTATTTTATGGGTAATCATGTTGTGCGGTTGAGATGTCGATTGGTTGAGATTATCATGATTGATGGTGAGATTGCCATATGAGAGGTGGATGATGATGTTATGAGTCGATGAGTTGATTATTTATATGCACATTGAGTTGAGGATGATGATAAAATGATTCTGGAAACTAGGAAGAGAATATGGGATTAGCCCTTAGAGGTGGATGATTCCACCTCCTACCTTCTGGATTGGATTGATTGGTATGCGAGAAGCTGATTTGGTTTTTGGAAGAATTTGACAAAAGCTTGACTTGAAAGGAATTGACTTGTTTTGGGGTAAAGCTGCTTGATTAAACGTTGAATTTGAAGATTTTGGGCGGTTTTGAAAATGGCCAACTTGGGGTTTTGAAGAAGTCGAGATTTTCAATGATTTAGATGACAATCTTTCCTTTTTCAAAACGCTTTGAGATTTATGGACTGGATTTACATTATGACGTCTCACAAAGTGGATACAAGCATTTTATAGGGGCGCTTATAGATTTCTTGTTAAGACCTAGTCGGGACACTATAATACTTTTAGAGTTGTGATACTTCTGAAAAGTCGAAGCGAGGGTGTGATAAGGGCGCTTATTACACACTTGACAAGACCAATTGGAGATGTCACGATCGTGACTAGGGTGTTATGAGAATCCCGGAAGACGCAACCGAGATGATTACAAGATCCTTGGACATGGTCCTCGGACTCGCCGATTTCAAACTTCTTCCCATTACTTTAAAATGATTTTAGTCTCGGGGACGAGACTTGTTTTTAGAGGTGGACAAATGTAAAGACTGAATAGATCCATATTATTATATATTATTATTTTGGAAAGGTAATTGATTATATTTGAGTATATTTGGAAATTCGAAAATTTTTTGAATATTCCGTCCTCGAGCAATGTGTTTTAATCTTAATCTTTTCGAAGTAGATTCTGGCATCGTTTTAAAATTTGGGTTATAGCGGATTTTAATCCTGTTTTCGAGTTTGATTATCGATAAGATTATATTAAATTCCATAATGATTTAATAATTCAATTTAAATTGTCGAGTGTCGGGTTTTATTTAGTGAGCGGAATCGGGATCGAGTGTCGGGATTTCAAATTTGTGTTGTGGGGCCCACTCCTCCCTATTTTCTTTTCCTCTTTTCTTTCTTTTCTTTCTTCTCTCTCTCTCTCTCTCTCCCTCCCTCCCTCCCTCTCGGATTCCTGCTAAAGGTTGGTCCCCTCCCTCCCTCTTTGTCCTCTTACCCACACAGTAGTACACACCCCTCCTCACACCCATTTTCCTCTTTTATCATAACCTGTAGCCTCAACCTCTCAATTCCTCTCCTCTCTTTCATTCACCATAGAACCACAAGACCCCTCCCAAGGACCCTGTTGCCGTGAGCCAAACACCATCCAATCCTCTCTTCTTCCCCCTCTTCTATTGTCGTCTACCCCTATCACCTCCTCTTTTCTATTTCTAAACCCATTCTCTAGCCAGCCACCACCACCATATCGAGCCACCACCGCAGCTCCATTCCTCCCCACCCCTGTTTTGCCGTGTCGAGGAGCCCAGTGCACGCACCAACTCCTCCTCCTTTAACCTCCTTCCCCGAGACAGAAGCAGCAGCAGCACCTCTCGGGGACGTCAGAAACCACAGCCGCAGCCGGAGTCGCCGCCGAGCAACCTCCCTAGAGTCAAACCTTCGAATCTTCGGTAATCTCTCTTCCTCCCTCCTCCTTTATCTCATTTCATTTTCACTGGCCGGGCTGTTGTCGGAATTTTTCGTAGATCACCTGGGTGAGTTTTGGGGCGGGACGGATCTCGGAGGCCTGAGCTATTCCTCCTCCTTCCTCTCTTTGTTCGCCGTTGGGAGCTCTAAGCTTGAAGAAAGCTTTCCCCTTTTTTTTCTTGTCTTGGGCTGGGCTTGACCCGTTTCCCATACGGGTTATTTCACATTTTAAAATTCGGATCCCCCCCCTCGGCTCCACCTCACCTGCCACCTCAGCCCCGTGGGTCCTCTTTTTTTTTTTCTTCTTTCCTTTCTTCTGTTTGGGGATGGTCTTGGGCTTAACTTTCTGGGCCTAATCTTCGGGCTTGGGTTTTTGGATCCGGGTATGGGAATTGGATTCGGGTTGTGGGCCCTCCTCTTTTCTTTTTTTTTCCTTTCTTCTGCTGGGTTCAGCTTGGGCCTTTTCTTTTCTTCTTTCATCAGGGTTTGGTTCTGGGTTTCAGGTGGGCTGTTGGGCTGGGCAACGGGTGGAAGTATGGGCCAGCTGGGTTGGTTTGGGGTTATTTTGTTGCACTAGTATAGCATACATTATATGTTGGGGTTATATTATATGGTTAGAAATTGTTACATTATTACTGGATTATTATTACTATTATTATATGTTATTTTCTGAGGTGGTGAGACATTATATATATTTCCTGAAATTTTTATATATTATAAATGGTGTTAAAAGTATTATTATTTGAGGAAGGTTATTATATAAGGTTTTATAAGGGCGATTTTAAGTTTAGAAATGTCTTCGAAAGAATTGTTATTTGAAAACCAACATGCCGGAATTATTTTAGTAATATACATTTGCAAGTTGATTGAAGAGTTAATGTTTTATAAATAAGGTTTGAGAAGATGGAATTATCTTGAAATTTAAATGTCGGAATCATTTCTATAATGTGATTTTGAGAGATCGGTTTTAAAGTTAAATGTTTAATGTCGGAATTTGGCCAAGTATGAGTTGAGAAATCATTTTGAATATAAGTTGACTTAATTTGGGATTTAAGAGTTGAAAATATGGTTGGTATGATTTTATCAATGGGTTTGATTGAAAGAATGATTTTGGTCGATTTGATCGTATCGGAAAGATTTTGGAAAACGATTTTATTATCGGTCGGTTTTGAGGATGTTGAAGAACTTGGGTTCGTGTGTATGAATGTTGGTCTGGTAGCTTATGGAAATGGCTTGATGATAGGTGTGTATTGCTTTTGGATTTGCTTTGGACTTGCCTTTGGGCCTTGCTTGTGTTATCTTGCTGTTTGGCTTATTCAGGTAAGTTCCTTTATGGGCTTACTCAGATTCGAAAGAGAATACATGCTTGTGAATATATGACATACTAGGTGTTGCATAAGCATTAAAGCATTCCATGTAGTATCATGCAAGGATTGCACTTATGAATGAGCATTCGGTTACTTTGTGTGTTTGAATACAGAACGGCCGTTATTTGTGATAGTCCTAGAGTCTTTGCTAGGGTCATAGGGTAGCCCACCCCGAACCTGTCCTACTTGCCTAAGTCGCTCAAAACATTTTAAGTTCGAAAGCATAAAGAAGGAAATATCATAATACAACTTGCCACGGCATGGCCGGGTCAAAACCAAATACGAGGAAATAAGTAGCAAAAGTGTGGAGTTCAAGTCGGTCTTTCTCTCCCTCCCACTGCGCCATAAGATATCCCCCGCCACAACAGCACATGATCAAGCAAGGGTACGTGTACCTGACACTAACCACGAAGTCATGGTCGAGCCACTCCTGCGGGCCCTGAAGACCTCGCTGAAGACATATAATACGCTCTAAGCCTAGATGAAAATGATCTAATGCATTGCTGAAATATTAAACACGCAAGCATGTTAACAATTCATATATAATGACAGAAATGTAGTAAATGGGCTTACACAGAATGCCAAGTGGCGTGTCCCAATCTCTCAAAACCCATGCCTCAATCGGGGCGAGTATCTCTCTCATATCCGTACCTCAGCCGTGTAAAGACCCGAAATTTTAAAACAAAAAATAATAATATATTATTTTATGACTTAAGATTCAAATTAAATATTAAATGATGAGATTCCGAAAATTTGGAAAATCTCCGTCCTTGATCAAAATGATTTTGTTTTGTTTTAAACAAATTTTTGCATATAATAGAATCCGATTTAAAAACGAATCTACTTGGGTTAAATTTGTTATTCAATGGGGTAATATTTCTATCACAAAAGAATAGCGGAACAATTATGTAATTTCTTAAAACCTAACCCTAGGGAACCCATATAAATACTCCTTATGGCCTATTTTGCCCAGATGCACATCACCCCCCTTTCTAATTTATTCATAGCCGCTTCCTCTGCTCCTGCCTCCTGTTGTCCGCCATTGAAGGGCTAAGACCCGAGCTTTGGAGCTCCCTCTCCTATGGCATCCCTCTTTCACTCTTGCCTTCACTTGTCCCGCTCTTTCGCTCTCTCGCTTCTTCCCTCCCTCGATCAGACGTCACCTCGAGCTTCGCAACGAGCTCGAGCTCAGCAGTGCGCCTCCGACGACCACCCTCACGCTTGAGGACGAAGGCATAAAGGTGCCTCCTTCTTGGGTCACCTGTCATCGCCAGCGCTCACCTTCCTCTTCTTCGAGCTCCTCCCCTGGTGAACCAAGAGCAACCCCTCCTCGCACCTACGTCGCCCTCAGCCTCCCATGGCGCCCTCTCGCTCGTCCTCGCATTGACTATCCCGACATCGAGTTCGACGGGAGCTGTTCAATGCAGCTAGAGAGGAGCCAGCCTGCTGCACCGCCCCACTCCTTCCTTGTCACCGTTGATTCCAAGAAGAGCCGGAGATTGACGCTGACGAGCCCCTTCTTCTATCCCCATCCTTGCTTGTGCTCAGCTCGGTCGGACAGGGAGCCCGAAGCTGCTGCGATCCCGAGCGCTTGTCCTAAGCTCATACCACCACACCTCAACGCCTTGAATCCGGGATTTGGGTAAAGCTCTTAGGCTTGCATCCTTGCTGAATTTTGATTTTCTTGATATTAGTTCAAGGTTAGGATTGGGTTTTAGATCGAAAGACGAATTGGTTGATTAAATTGATTTTTGAGGGATTCATTGGATATATCTATGAAGTTGCTTGATGATGTTAGTGTTGTGTGTTTTTTAGCCTACTTTGTTTGCTCATTAAATTGTTTTGTTGGCCATATTGAAGAAGTGGTCAAACAAGTAACAACTGAGATTATGGATTATATAAGGTTAAGCTAAGTTGCTATTTGCAAGTAGAGTATAAAGCAAAAGCTAATTGACTATATATTTGGCTAAGGTTAATAGTCCTTTAAGTTATGTGTGTGTATATATATATATTGATAAGATATTATTGTTGGTCATGTGTTTGTTCAGAAAATCCGCTTATTTAAATGATATAGGATCGTTCTTATAAAACCTAAATCTTAAGTGCGAGTATCTTATTTGAATGTTTTATGACTAATGATTTAAGGGATTTGTGTAATTGATGATTTAACCACATATAATTGGCTTAAAGTATTTGGTAGTGATTAGATGCGATTTAATTGGTAAGTTATAAATAAATTAGAGGTGTGCCTTGTGAACTTACGATTCATGATATTAGGTACTTATGCTATGTAAAAGACGATTATACAAATTATTATGCTCATGTGCTCTAGGCTTGAATGTAGTGCTTTGATGTTGAGCAATTCTTACATTTGAGATAAAGTTTCGTAGCTCGGACTTAGCTTGAGATGAGGCTTAGTTGACTTGCAAATTATTCATGCTAATTACTAAGAGGAAGGGTTTAAGTTAGGCAATTACCCTAGTGACTAAGATATAAATAAAATCGTACTTGTTTTATAGATTTGAGTTAGATAAGTGTAGCATGCTTGATAGTTAATTAAATGCACTTGTAGTGGAGATCCATTCTTTTAGGGAACCACTTGCTAAATTGCGTATCATGTTTGAGTATTAATTGATTAGTGAAGTCGGTGGTTAATGAGTTACTATCTTGAGATAGAAATTATAACTTGTCTTGATAAGTAAGGTGGAGATCCTAGATAAAGAGACGTGTCTTGAGGACTTGCTTGTGTTTTAAATTCTTACTTGCGTGGACTTCGAGTTTTCATTGATTGTTTTAGTGATAATCGAATTCATAAAGGATTTTTAGAAATGTTGACTTATCATGGCTTAATCTTTAAATATGGATGAATATATGATACTTGAGAAGATGGTTATGGAAATATTAAGCTTGATTTGAAGTAAGATACTTTGAGTAATGATCTTGACAAGGCTTTAAAATAAGTTTTATACTTGATGAGCACAAGGTTAATTGAGAATGATGGTTATGATGTGAATGCGAGGTTACTTGATTAAAATATTAGTTACTCTTGTGAAGACTTGGAAACCTGCTTGTGTATTGATTAAATATGTATTGATGAGCTATTCCTTGCTTATTACTTGCTAGTGTGATCGAATGATTATCTGAGTGGCTTATTTGCTGATGGATGATTCTCTGAGTGGCTTGTTTGCTGGCTAATTGGATGTGAAGACTCCAGGTAAGTCCTCCGGGGCTTGCTCAAGTGATTGGACCTCATGACTGATGTGTCATATAGTATGTAGGTGTTGCATATGCATAAAAGCATGCCATGTAGTATCATGCTTAGGACTTGCACTTATGAATGGACATCCCTATTCTTTATGCGTTTGAAATAGAACGGTCGTTATCTGTGATAGTTCTAGAGTCTTTGCTAGGGTTATAGGGTAGCCCAGCCCCATCGGGTTTGCCCTGAGTCAATCGAGTCAATATGAGCATGATATGATAGCCCAGTACCATCGGGCAAGCGATGAGTTGATATGATATGATGATGTCGTGGTTTGTGCACCACCACAAGGAAATTGCTATACTATAGCACCGAACTGGCCAGTCTCTGCACTAACGGGAAGGGGTGTAGAGGTAGGAGAGGGATATGCCACTTGGCATTTTGTGTGGATCCAATTTATCGCTTTCTGCGTTATATAAACTGTCAGCATGCTTGTGTGATTTAAATTCCAATACTGCATTAGAGCATCCTTTATTCTAGGTATAGGCGTATTATATGACCTCAGCGAGGACTTTCGGTCCCGCATGAGTGGCTCGACCTTGACTTGTGGTATAGTTTTAGGTACCCGCTCCCTTTTGCTTGCTGATTTGCTTCTATGGCGGGGTTTTCTCATGGGACGAGAGTGTTAAGAAGACTTCATTATAACTTGACTTTACAAATGTTTTGGTTAAGTTTGTCATTTAGAAACATGTTGTATTTATATTAATTTAAACTCGTTTTATCCCTCTTGAGTTTTGACTAGTTGAATTAGGACAGGTTCACGTGCGAAAGCACAGATAATGATTGGATTTTTTTGATTGTTTTGAGGGTTTGAAATCCCCTTTTTCTTGAATTATATCATTAAATCCTTAAGACTTAAACGGGGTTATAACTTGAAGTTGATAAACAAGCAGCTCGTACTTGGATTGCAAGATCTGACAGAGGAGTAATTCTTCCCTCTAAACGTAACCCGGATTTTTAAAATCTGGGCCGTTAAAAGCCGGTGTCGGATGTCTGCCTTAGTCGGGGCCAGACGACTCGGTCGGTGCCGTAGTATATCTCATGCCTCCGTCCACACCTCAGCCGGGGTGGGACACTCTGTCACCGCCGCAGTCATATATATATATATAACTCAGTAAATCATGCTCTTAGATGACTCTATCAGGACAAACCCGATGGAGCTGGGTTGTCCTATGACCCTAGCAACGACTCTAGACTCACAACTTATGGCCGTTTCTACCAATCGCATTCAGAATACATATGCTCATATGTTAATGCAGAACCTAGGCATGCTACTACATGACATGATATTATAATGCCTACATACTATATGACACATCAGGCATGAGGTTCTAACTTGAGTAAGCCCCGGAGGACTTACCTGGAGGCGCCGAACAGCAAAGTAAAGCAGCAAAAGTAAGCTAATCACGTCACAGATCACCTAACAATTTAATAAGCAACAATTATAAGTCTAAGCACAGAAGGACCCATTTACCGCTACACCGGACTAAGTAAAGCTAAAAGAAACTCATTTATCATCATCAAGCCATATCATCGCATAGTCTCGTCTCATCTCATATTCCAACATATATCATCTCATTCTTGTTATCATCAACTCATCATCTCGTAATCTCAAGTTACCTTATAACATCAATTTCCTTAACCACTTCCATCATTCATCTCGAAGTTCCAATATATCATAACATGTTTCAAATTCATAGTTTTACTCATGTCTCAACTCCTATAAAATCTCAAGAAAGATCATAAATAAATTCACTAAGCCTAGTTCCGAAAAAATCACTTCAAAAGTTTCTAAAAGCCATTAAATAAAATAACACTTAGTTAATTTCCGACATTAACCACTTAAGTCGCTAAACCAATTTTACAAGGTCATATTGACAAAAGATTCCGGTACAAGTTAGTCTTATTTCCAAAGCCTCTAACTGATCTCAATATAATATGAATATATAAAATAATCCCGGCATAACTCCTTTTACTTCAAAAAAATATTATTCTTTAACATTTTCCAATACTTCAAAAGAGATTTCAAATAACATATACTCCATTAAACTAACCATTTAAATACCATAGATTAATCAATCAACAATTTCAATAATTAAGTCAGAAATAAATAATTAAATAATAATCATTGCATAACTAAATAATAAATAGATAATTCAATTAAGTAAATATATAACAATTAAACCAAACCGGCCCAAAAAGAATTCCCAGCCCAAATGTCTCCCTCACTCTCTTCTTTCCCCCCATGCCCAGATCCCCTTGCCCATTTATATTCCGGACTTTCTGAAACCAAACAAAATAAAAATAACAAAGAAGAAGAAACAGGTCCATTTCAATTTGGTTTGAAGACAAGAAGCCCAAGCCCCTTTTGCTTCCTTCATTTCTGACTTCGAAGACACCCGCAGAAAGCAATTAAAACATATATATATATATATATATATATATAGGGTTCGGGTGAGAACACCTTTACCGGTAAGAACTAAAGAAGTGATTTCATTGGTCTAAGAAAAGATTTGATTGGTCCAAAAAATTCTGGAAAAGAAATCAGATTTTACACGCAAGTCTGCCGATCTCCCTAAGGTCATGCGAATCCCACTCGCACAATATAGGCTCTCCGCGCGTCGATCACACGGACCTACTGCAATTTATTTTTTTAATTAAAAACACCTACTGCATTAGTTCTGGGCGGGAATCGAACTCGGTTTCACCACACACCTCAAACACCTCGTACAACTGCTCCCACCATCATGTCCTGTATTTTGGTGCTACAATTAAAATGTACTACGTTTGCCTAAAAATGGATTTCCACTTTTAAAATATATATATTCTAATTATAACTAAAATGTACTCACACAAATTTATTAATTACGCATTAATCAACATATTAATATATATTTCACCCAAAAACTTTTGACATTTTTATAATTGAATATTTTATTTAAAAAAGGATAATAAATATATTAATGTAAAATATATTAATATAACTGTTGAACCACTTACTAATATAACTGTTGAACCACTTAATAAGGGTATCTGAACCACTCACTAATTTTTTCACCAGTCACTCATAGCACTTTTTTTTACTGAACCACTTACTAATATAACTGCTGAACCACTTAATAAGGGTATACTAAACCACTCTCAATTATATGTGCTGAACCAATTACTATAAATTAATGAACCACTTATATATTTCTTTTATGAACCATTATATATTTAGTCATTGAACTACTCTCAATTATATGTGTTGAATTAATTACAATAAAATTAATGAACCACTTTTATTTCTTTCATGAACCATTATATATTTAGTCTGAACCACTCTCTATATATATGCTGAACCAGTTACTATAAAATTGATGAACCACTTCTGTTTCTTTTATGAACCACTTCTATTTAATTTATGAACCATTATATATTTAGTCACTGAACCACTCTCAATTATATGTGCTGAACCAATTACTATAAATTAATGAACCATTGTATATTTAGTCATTAAACTACTCTATTATATGTGCTGAACCAATTACTATAAAATTAATGAACCACTCTCTAATAATTTGGCAAATGGGCGTCTATGTGAATAATTAGTCACTAAACCATTATATATTTACTCACTGAACCACTCTCTATTCAGTCACTAAACCACTCTTTATTCAGTCACTGAACCACTCTCTATTTAGTCACTGAACCACTCTCTATAAAGTCACTAAACCACTCTCTAGAGAGTCACTGAACCACTCTCTATTCGGTCACTAAACCACTCTCTATTTATTCATTGAACCACTCTCTATTTAGTCACTGAACCACCTCTATTTAGTCACTAAACCACTCTCTATTTAGTTATTGAACCACTCTATATTTATTCACTGTACCAATCTCTATTTAGTCACTGAACCACTCTCTATTCAGACACTGAACCACTCTCTATTTAGTCATTGAACCACTCTATATTTATTCACTGAACCAATCTCTATTTAGTCACTGAACCACTCTCTATTTAGGCACTGAACCACTTTATATTTTTTATAAATAAATTTTCTAGTCGCTTAACCACTCTCTATTTATTCACTAAACCACTCTCTATTTAGCCACTAAACCACTCTCTATTTAGCCACTAAACCACTCTCTATTTACTCACTGAACCACTCTATATTTTTTATAATTAAATTTTTTAGTCACTGAACCACTCTCTATTTATTTACTGAACCACTCTTTATTTAGCCACTGAACCACTCTTTATTTAGTCACTGAACCTCTCTCTATTTAGTCACTAAACCACTCTCTATTTAGTTACTGAACCACTCTTTATTTAGTCACTAAATCTCTCTATTTAGTCACTGAACCACTCTCTATTTAGTCACTGAACCACTCTCTATTTACTCACTGAACCACTCTCTATTTTTATAATTAAATTTTTGAGTCACCGAACCACTCTCTATTTATTCATTGAACCACTCTCTATTTAGTTACTGAACCACTCTCTATTTAGTAACTAAAGCACTCTCTATTTAGTCACTGAACCACTCTCTATTTTGTATAATTAAAATTTTTAGTCACTCAACCACTCTCTATTTATTCAGTGAACCACTCTCTATTTAGCCACTGAACCACTCTCTATTTAGTCACTGAACTGTAAAGACTGAATGTATTTTATATTATTATATTATTATATTTGAGTAAATAAATTATTATTTTATTCAATCGGTAGAAATGTGAGAAAACCCGTCCTCGAGCGTGAAATTGATTTTAAAGTCATTCCGACATCGTTTTGAAGTGTAGATTCTATCGGATTTTCATTCCGCCTTCGAGCTCCGGGCAAGAGATGAGATGATATGATATGATTAGCCCAGCACCACCGGGCAAGAGATGAGATGATATGATATGATATGATTAGCCCAGCACCATCGGGCAAGAGATGAGATGATATGATATGATATGATGATGCCGTGGTGAGTGCACCACCACGAGGAAATTGCTATGCTATAGCACCGAACTGGCTAGTCTCTGCACTAACGGGAAGGGGTGTAGAGGTAGGAGAGGGATATGCCACTTGGCATTGTCTTGGGCCCTTGACAGTTCTTTTTCGCACATTGTAAATTAGGATCATGTTAGTGTGATTTAATTTCCGCATTCTCATTGTAACGGCCCAGATTATAAATCCGGGTTATGTTTAGAGGGATGAATTATCCCTCTGTTAGATCTTGCAATCCAAGTACGAGCTGCTTATTTATCAACTTCAAGTTATAACCCTGTTTATGTCTTAAGAATCTAATGAAGAAAAAGGGGATTTCAAACCCTCGAGACAGTCAAAAGAGATAAAACGAGAACCTGCCCTAATTCAACTAGTCAAAACTCAAAAGAGATAAAACGAGTTTAAATCAATATAAATACAACATGTTTCTAAATGACAAAATGAACCAAAACATTTGTAAAGTCAAGCTAGAATAGGTGAAGTCTTTTTAACACTCTCGTCCCGTGATAAAACCCCGCCATAGAAGCAAATCAACAAGCAAAGGGAGCGGGTACCTGAAACTATATCACAAGTCAAGGTCGAGCCACTCATGCGGGACCGAAAGTCCTTGCTGAGGTCATATAATACGCCTATACCTAGAATAAAGGATGACTAATGCAGTACAAGATGTAAATCATACAAGCATGCTTTGACAGTTATAATATGCGGAAAAACTGTAAAGGGCCGAAGACAATGCCAAGTGGCATATCCCTCTCCTACCTCTGCACCCCTTCCCGTTAGTGCAGAGACTGGCCAGTTCGGTGCTATAGCATAGCAATTTCCTTGTGGTGGTGCACAAACCACGGCATCATCATATCATATCATCTCATCGCTTGCCCAATGGTGCTGGGCTATCATATCATGCTCATATCGACTCGATTGACTCAGGGCAACCCGATGGGGCTGGGATACCCTATGACCCTTGCAAAGACTCTAGGACTATCACAGATAACGACCGTTCTGTTTCAAACGCATAAAGAATAGGGATGCTCATTCATAAGTGCAAGTCCTAAACATGATACTACATGGCATGCTTTTATGCATATGCAACACCTACATACTATATAACACATCAGGCATGAGGTCCAATCACTTGAGCAAGCCCCGGAGGACTTACTTGGAGTCTTCACATCCAATTAATCAGCAACCAAGCCACTTAGATAATCATTGACGGAGGGAAACCCTATCGTTGATCCGTCAAAGAAAACTCAAACCTATAACTAGTATAGTAATAAGTAAGAGGTCGATCCACAGGGAGATTTGTTCTTCAAATGTGATTTAAGTGCCAATTAAAGTAACCAAATGAGGGGTTGTGAAAACAAAGCGAATTATGAAAGACAAGAGTAAATGGTTGTGATTAAAACAATTGAGAGAAGTAGTTCTACCTACAATTTTCCACTTTATTTGGTTGAAGCGATCCTTGTAACTTCTTCTCGTCCTATTAAGTTTTCTATGAATGCCCTTGTCCCGACCTAATATAGTTACTAGTCCAATCAGTCCTAGCAACCCTTATCAATCGAACAGTCCCTAAAGAAGGATTTAACCCAATTGATAGCTTTAAGTTCAGAGATTAGCCAAGGTATTTGCAGTCCCTAAAGAGGGATTTAACAACACATTCAACTTCCTACCTATCCAATTAGTTCAATCAGCCCTAAAGGGATAAGTTTACTACTTGGGTTAAGGTTCGCAATCAGGAATCTACAAAACCCTAGCAATTGAATTGACCTAACTAGTTGCGCGGGCTAGATAGAACAAAACAATAATCAATCAAGCACAAAGAAGTTGAAGCATTCAAATATAGGAAACAAGGAACGAGAATTAGAAACTCACAAACAATCCAAATAAAGCTTCAAATTGCCGGCTGAACAGATGAGTTTAGTTCCTCATGGAAGACATCGCTCAAATCTCTAAATTGTCTGATGAACGTAGAATGAAAATGAAAAGTGCTCAAAACTAAAATACTCTCGGCCTTTTAAAAGTCTAAACCGAACCTAAAATGAAAATAACAAAAACTAGGGTTTCAAAAATCGAAATGCGGCAGATGACCAATGCGGCGGCCGCAGCATAGGTGCCGCGGCCGCTGCACGCGTGTTCTATTCAGGTGCCGCTCCAGCTCCTTGCGGCGGCCGCTGCATATGTGCTGCGGCCGCGGCATATGCCCCGCTGCTATCATCCCGCTGCCAGTACCTTCAGCTCCACTTCTTTGCTCTTCTTTCTTCAAGTCTCCAATATCATGCATCCCTATAGTGTTCGAATCTAATGTGTAAAAATACTCACCAATTCGCACAAAATCCGAACTCTCCCACAATAATTGTCAGATGCACTTTAACTCTAATTCATTAACTAAATGTAACCTAACTAGCCTAAAAAATGCCTATAATGCCTATCTAGGATATGCATTATCAAATTCCCCCACACTTAGCCTTTTCTTGTCCTCAAGCAATGATAGAGTGAACATAAATCAATGCAATCCACAGGGAATCCCTTCAAGTCTCAACCTCATCAAAAAGCAACATTATAGCAAGTGTAACCACAAACCAAGCAAACAAACGTCATAGCATGTATACAAGTGATCAAAGCTTATAAGTATAAATCATCCAACCTCACCAGGAATATGTATTTCACTCATGCTCTCATGTGTTTAGGCTTTATAATACAACTCTCAACTCCATCCAAAATGCACTAAGCTCATAGACATTGACCTCAATATCACCAAATTTTCACTGAATTGCCATTACTTGCGTGACTCAATAAAGAAAAAGAATAATCAAGATGAGACTTTTTTTTCTATTTATTTGTTTTAGTGATTTCCTTACGTGAGTCGCAAACATGGGTGTCATGAATGGCCCCGGTCTATCAACACCTTAACTTCCTAAAATGAAGTCCACTTGAACATCTTTTGACGCGAGTTTCAAACATGGGTGTCATGAATGAACCCGGTTACTCAATGATCAAGCTTCCTTTCTTAGTGGGTAGTTTTCAACACTGTTTTGCGCGAATCGTACACATGGGTGTCATGCATAGACCCGGTTACTAAGTGCATCAACCATTGCTACGTTATTGCCCTAAATATGCACAAACTAGAACAAAAAGACTCAAGATATAAACATACTCCGCAAGCAACAACTATGTGATACTGAAGTCAATGCCAAGAGGTAGCAACACAAGGAGAGTAAATCACACAATTGAGCAAAAGAACTATAAACGATTCCAAACAAGGCTAACATTCTCACAAGGGTCATGTTCATAGGATTTCAATCATACTTTCGCTCAATCATACATGCTCAATTATATTTGCAAGGTCATGCTTCATATAAAATAAGGAATGTAGACAAGGCCAAAACATCCAGAACTCTATGGGATTTTTATGATCATGCTGAAATTTAAATTAGAGGACAAACTAAGCCAGATGGGTATTTAAATAACACATATGGATGCAATGCATGATTTTTTTTGCATAAGTAAACATGAAATATAAATATGAAATGATTCAAAAATAAAAATGTGTGTAGAAATTTAAACATGATCTAACTGAATGCACTATATAAACTAAACTCACCTATATACACTAAGTTTCCTTCCCCCACACTTAAATCTTTCATTGTCCTCAATGAAATATCAAAGACAACAAAACTAAATCAAATAAACACGAGGTGAGGGTAAAGAAAACTAACTGCTCACTGAGGCGGCGGTGGCTGGTAGGGTGGAAACTAGGGCCACCCCAAGCTATAGTAGTACTCCTGCTGCCTCCTCATGTCCTCTATAGAAGAGGCCATATCACGAACATTGCGACCCAAGTCGTTGAGCTCATACTGAAAGGAGTCCTGGCGGATCGAAAGCTGGTGCATCTGTGCAAACATGTCCTCACGCCAAGTGGACTCATCATAAGAAGAACTAGGCCCAGTAGAAGGGCCTGCAGCAAACTGCGCACCACGCCCATGAGAGTCAGGCATAGGATGATCATGTGCATCCGCCTGCTCCTCCTCCTCATCATCATCCTCATCATCATCCGCATCAGCCAACAGGTAAAAAGCATCATTAGTAGGGCCATAAGGAAGGGCCCTAGGTAGCCTTAGTCTGTGGACTCCTCCTGGTCCAGCCTTCCATACAAAACCACTCGCCTCAGAGCCCTCTAGCAAATAGGCCCTCTGCAGCTGGTCCTCCGTGTATGTGAACCCACCAGACATAGGGACCCCGCTCTGACTGTGATCAATGAAACGGTGGGCGATCAGACTGATCATGCCTCCTAGCCCCACTCTATCTGACGTCTTCCTCTGAATCCGCAGGCAACTGTCCAGAAAGATCTCAACCCAATCCGGAATGATAGCGGACTGGGGAGAAAAACTCCACAACCAGGGTAAGTCTCCAGCCGGCACCTTGTTCACATCGCCCTGGCCACTGAAAGCCATTGCCAGGACCTTGTGAACTAACCGCAAACAGGGATGGACGAACTTATAGTTATATTCTCCTCGATGTCCATCAAAAGAGGAGCCCGTCGCTGCATACCAAAAATCATGGACCTGCTGATCTGGCACGTGAGTAGCCCAATCCTCAGTGGGCTCCTGAGTAATCCCAACAGCTGCCATCAACTGAGCAAAAGTGCAATAATAAACCTGGTCCAACAGATGGAACTGAACCCGATCATCAGACACCTCAAGCGTAGCCAGAAACTCCTTGGCCAACTCAGGATAGGTGGGGGCGCTATAATTCAGAAAGGCACCTAGGCCCCCACGAGTAAGCATCTGTTGGGTAACCTGTAACATCCCAACCTCTGCAATGTAGGAATATCGAAGAACTTCGTTTGCATGAATTTCTTCGAATCAAAACTCTCTCAAATCTTCCACTGTCCTCTAGATAAGTTTCTCAATTGACAAACCATATTCAATAGATTTCAATCCCGCAATAAGCACAAATCAACAACTCAGAGAAACAAACCAACACAAGGCTCAAATCCAAACGAACCAATCAAACCAACTCAATCCTCCAACTAACCACAAGTATCAATAGAATAAATCACCCAAAAACCGAGCACCAAGCAACCAATAAACAAAGTGGAGCAACCGGACACAAGCTACAACACAAGCGACACAAACCTGGCTGCGGCAGAGGAAGCGGCGGCCGCGGCAAGGTGCGGCGGGCGCAGCATTTGGCGGCGACCGCTACACAGTCGGGGTTGTCTCTTTCGCTTGATCACCAATGGCGGCCCGAGTACCCCGGATCTAAATCCTATTCAACGCGAGGTGAAGGTGGACGGTGAGGATCGGTTTGGGGTTGATTGGAAGAAGGTGATGGGTTGGTTGGGGAGGATGAAGGTTGATGGAGGGAGGTTGAAGATGATGAAGTTTGGGGATGAAGGTGATGAAGGTTGAGGATGAAGGTGACAATGGAGAGGATGAGGGTTTGGGAATTGGAAGAGGATTTGAGATTTTGAGGAGGAGAAGGTGATGAGAGTAAGAAAGTGATGGCTAGATCTAGGTAGGGTAAGAAAGAAAAAAGGCTTCCGATTTTTTGATTTTTTTTTCAGAACTCAGAAAAACGCAGAGGTCACGGGTCTGATATGCGGCGGCCGCGGCAAGGTGCAGCGGCCGCTGCATTTGGCATGTGCTGCGGGTTGCGTGCGGCGGGTTGCTTGCGGTGGCTGCAGGCCGCTGCATTAAGCTGCAGCCGCTGCAATAAGCAATTTGCTGCGGTTTCATGCGGCGGCCGCTGCATTTGTGCTGTAGCTCCTCTTCTTCTTCGATTTGCACGAACTCAATTCCGCTTTTTCATGAGTTGTTAGTCCCAATTCTAAAACAAAAGCAAAACAACAAGAAAAACTACCTAAGGGTGATTAATTGAAAAGGGAAGAAAAACTTACCTCGGGTTGCCTCCCGAGAAGCGCCTTTGTTTCAAGTCGTTGGCTCGACGTAACGACCCTTGAGTGGCCTAATTGGTTGGTTCAGCAAGCACCAACTCCTCCTCGTCATTCCGGGGGATGTTCTCAAAGTATGGCTTAACTCTATGACCATTGACCTTAAAGAGCTCATTAGACTTATGGTCAAAGAGTTCTATTGCTCCATGAGGGAATATCCTAGAGATCGTGTAGGGTCCTTCCCACTTTGATCAAAGCTTTCCAGGGAAGAGTTTCATGCGTGATTGATATAGGAGAACCTTATCTCCTACCTTTAGTTCCTTCCGCAGGATATGTTTGTCCTGCCAAGCCCTTGTCTTCTCCTTATAGATTAGTGCATTATCATAGGCATCCAAGCGAAGTTCCTCTAGCTCTTGCAATTGAAGCTTCTTGAACTCACCCACTTCATTCATCCTCATATTGCAATTCTTTACAGCCCAGTATGCCTTATGCTGAAGTTCAACAGGAAGATGACAAGCCTTACCGAACACAATTCGATAAGGAGACATACCAATGGGAGTCTTATAAGCCGTCCGATAGGCCCACAGAGCATCATTCAGCCTTAGACTCCAATCCTTTCTGTTAGGTGCCACTGTTTTCTCCAGAATGGTCTTAATTTCCGGATTTGATATCTCAGCTTGACCATTGGTCTGAGGATGATAAGCAGTGGACACTCTCTGCGTGACATGGTACTTCTTTAACAGGGCAGTGATAGTCCTATTGTAGAAATGTGTCCCTCTGTCACGAATTAGAGCCTTCGACACTCCAAATCTTGCAAAAATGGTGTCCTTTAGGAAATCTGCAATAACTTTGGAATCATCAGTTTTGGTGGTCTTTGCCTCCACCCACTTGGAGATAGGGGTGTGCATGATTCGGTCCAAACCGAATTTTTGGGCCGAACCAACACAAACCGAACCGAACCGAACCTAACCGAAGTTTTTCGGTTCGGCTTTCGGTTCGAGAATTTTCATTTTTCGGTTTCGATTCGGTTTGTGTTCGGTTTCGGTTCGGTTTGTGTTAAACCGATTTGTTTTTAAATATTCCAATATATATAAATATATTACTTTTTATACACTACATAAATTATATATATTACTTTTTATACACTACATAAATTATATATATATATATATATGTATTTATACACTTTATAAAATATATATACACTATATACACATATTGTCTTGTGTGTGTAGTGTGTAGTGTGTATATATACACATATATAAAGTGTATATACACACATATATACACTAATACATTTATTATTTTTTTGTTCGGTTTGTGTTAAATCGAATTTTTTTAAAAGATTTTTTTTTTAAATTTCTTTTTGTGGAAATTCGGTTCAACTATGTTAAAACCGAACCGAACACAAACCGAACCGGCAAATAACCGAACCGAACCTAATGCTTTCGGTTTTGAAATTTTAAGATTTTCGGTTTCGGTTCGGTTCGGTTCGGCCCGGTTCGGCTCGGTTTTAGACCGATGCACAGCCCTACTTGGAGACATAGTCCACCGCAAGCAAAATATAGATATTTCCAAAAGAACTAGGGAAAGGACCCATAAAATCAATGCCCCAAACATCAAAAATTTCACAGAATATGATCTTATTTTCTGGCATTTCATTTCTGGCAGATATGTTCCCAACCCTTTGACATCTATCGCAAGATCTACAGAAAGCATTAGCATCTCTAAACAAGTGAGGCCAAAAGAAACCTGCTTCTAAAACCTTCCTAGCTGTCTTTTGAGGACCAAAATGGCCTCCACATTCATGAGCATGACAAAAAGTAAGGACAGATTGTACCTCATTGTCTGGCAGACACCTCCTAATTACCTAATCAGCACAATGTTTCCAAAGGTAGGGGTCATCCCAAACATAGAAGCGAGCGTCGTGTCGAATTTTGTCCTTCTGAGCTTTCGTGAACTTAGGTGGAAATTCTCCGGTGACTAAGAAATTCACAATATTGGCAAACCAAGGTCGAGGAGTATGGACACCCATCAACAATTCAGAGGCATCGGGGCTTACCTCGTCAAAACAAAGCAAAGGTACCGAACTGGCCACGTGCGGCGGCCGCGGCATAGGTGCTGCGGCCGCTGCTTCAGTGTCATGCGGCGGCCGTGGCATAGGTGTTGCGGCCGCTGCTTCAGTGACGTGCGGCGGCCGCGGCATAGGTGCTGCGGCCGCTACATTTTCCGTGATTTCCTGCAGCTCCATAGACGAAAGATGGTTCAAGAAAAATAGCGTGTCATCAGGAAACTCACCGTGAATGGGGCTTTGACCGTCCGGCTTGTCCTCTCCTTGGACAAGTCTGCTGAGGTGGTCCGCTACTAAGTTCTCTACACCTTTCTTATCTTTGATTTCGATATCAAACTCGCTCAAGAGCAAGATCTATCGAATCAATCTGGGTTTCGCTTCTTTTTTAGTTAATAAATAACGAAGAGCAGCGTGATCAGTGAAGACAATTACCTTAGCTCTTAGGAGATAGGAGTGAAACTTCTCCAATGCAAAGACCACGGCCAGAAGCTCTTTCTCTGTGGTCGAGTAGTTCCTTTGCGCTCCATTCAAAGTCATGGAGGCATAGTAGATGACATGAGAGCTCCTTCCTTCTTTTTGTCCCAAAACAGCACCTACTGCATAGTCGCTAGCGTCGCACATAATCTCAAAAGGTTGAGACCATATAGGTGCCTGAATTATAGGGGCGCTTGTCAGACGACGTTTTAGCTCAACAAAGGCTGCCCTACACCTGTCATCAAAGTCAAAAACTACTTCCTTCTTGAGTAAATCACATAGAGGTGCAGAAATCTTAGAAAAATCCTTAATAAACCTGCGATAGAACCCTGCATGGCCTAAAAAGGAACGAATCTCGCGCACATTGGCGGGGTAAGGCAGAGACTGAATGACATCAATCTTAGCCTTGTCCACCTCAAGACCCCTTCTAGACACAATATGACCCAAAACAATGCCTTGCTCAACCATAAAATGACACTTTTCAGAATTAAGAACTAAGTTGGTGTCTACACACCGCCAAAGAACAAGTGACAAATGATGCAAGCAAGTATCAAAGTCATCTCCATGCACAGTAAAGTCATCCATGAATACCTCTATGAAATGCTCAACATACTCAGAAAATATGCTTACCATACACCGTTGGAAGGTCCCAGGTGCGTTACATAGCCCAAAAGGCATTCTGCGATATGCAAAGGTGCCAAAGGGGCATGTAAATGTCATTTTCTCTTGATCCTCCGGTGCTATGGGTACCTGAAAATAGCCTGAGTAGCCATCTAAGAAGCAATAAAAGGAGCGACCGGCAAGGCGCTCAAGCATTTGATCAATAAAGGGTAAAGGAAAGTGGTCTTTGCGAGTTACCGCATTGAGCTTACGATAATCAATACAGACCCTCCATCCAGTTTGGACCCTGCTAGTGACCAACTCACCATCCTGGTTCTCAACGACAGTGATACCCCCCTTCTTAGGAACAACCTGAGTAGGACTCACCCACTTGCTATCAGATATAGGAAAGATCATACCTGCCTGAAGGAGCTTCAGCACCTCCTTCTTCACCACTTCCATCATCGGCGGGTTGAGTCTCCGCTGAGGTTGTCTAGATGGCTTTGCATCATCCTCCAGAAGTATTCTATGTATGCAGAGAGTGGGACTGATGCCCTTAATGTCTGCAATCGTCCATCCTAACGCCTCCTTATTCTCCTTCAGAACAGTCACCAAACGCTCCTCCTGCTCAAAAGTGAGTCTGTTAGAAATAATGACAGGCAAAGTATCATTCTCACCAAGAAAAGCATATTTAAGGTGACTAGGGAGTTGTTTCAAGTCGATATCAGGCGCATGGACAATGGATGGAAGAAGCTTTTCACTTGGCATGGTCAGCTCGATGTGTTCTCCCCTTGGTGGCACATAGGTGGGTGATCGATGGTCCAAAGCCAATACAGCCTCCTGCAGATTAGATGACAAAGCATAATCTCTAGAAATTTCATCTATAGGGGCCTGTAAAGCGACCTCCAACTCATCAACACACTCTAAATCAAAGCAATCTTGTGTCATAGTATCAATGACATCCATAAAGCACAAAGAAGGATCATCAGATGGAAATTTCATGGAATCATAGATATTATACTCAACTTGTTGACCATCAAATTCCATAGTAAGAGACCCTGAATAGACATCTATCTTGGTCCTAGCAGTTTTCAGAAAAGGTTTGCCCAACAGAATAGGGCCTTGATTGTTACCAGGACCCATATCAATCACAAAGAAATCAGCAGGGAATATCAAGTTGTCGACCATAACCAAGACATCCTCAACAATCCCTTTTGGGTAGATAGTAGATCGATCAGCAAGTTGAATTACTACCCGAGTATCATTCAGAGGTCCCAATCCCAAAGCATGATAAACATGAGAAGGCAAGACATTAGTAGATGCTCCTAGATCTAACATGGCTTTGTCAAATTTAGTATCACCTATCACACATGGAATTGCAAACATACCAGGGTCACTACACTTCTCAGGCAAACGCTTCTGAAACACAGCAGTGACATGTTCGCTTACCTTCACCTTTTGCTTACCTTTCAACTTCTGGTTCCGCTTGATAGTGCAAAGTTCCTTAAAAAATTTAGTGTACCTAGGAATGCTTTTAATCAAATTAAGCAAAGGAATATTTACCTCGCACTTACTGAACGTCTCGAAGATCTCCTTGTCGTTCTCATACCTTCGTGTATCCTTCAAGGCTTCCGGAAAGGGTGGAACCGGCTTTGGAGTCTCCAGAGGTAAGGTAGAAGGAGGAGGAGGAGAAGGAGAAGAAGGGAGAGAAGAAGGAGAATAGGGACTAGAGGGCATACCGTTGTCATTGATGCCATCTAAGACAGGGGCGGCGGGCGCAGCTGGTTGTTGCGGCCGCTGCATTTCTGGTGTGCCGCGGCCGCTGCATATGTGCGGCGGCCGCCGCACTATGCAGTCGCCAGCATTCTCCTCTTCGATCTCAATTCCATCGTCCATTATTTCCCCGACATCCTTTTGAGGTGTGGCAATCAGTTCCTTGCCACTCCTAAGCACTACAGCGCTGACGTTCTCCTTAGGATTTGCAACCGTCTGCGATGGAAGCTTCCCAGCATTGTTTGCCTCCTTTGCACTTAAGGCTTGAATAAGTTGACTCATTTGATTCTCAAAATTGGTAATCCGATCCGATTGTTGTTTCTCAACCTTCAAGACTAATCGTGACAAAGTCTGCAGAGGATCCTCATTAGCCTCATTCGCTTGCGGTTGACCTCCTTGTCGAGGTTCAAATTGTTGTTGGGTCCTTCCCTGTTGCCCCCCTTGCTGATTGAAAGAGGCTTGGTAGTTCCCATAGCCTTGCTGATAGCCTCTGTTATAGTTGTTGAAGTATCCAGGATTGCTAAAATTGCCTTGTCTAGGCCTTTGTGGAACGAAATTCCCCATGGCATTCACATCCACGCTAGGCTCTTGCAGAAGTGGGCACATATCCATGGGATGAGTGAATTCATTGCAGAGTCCACACGCCTTCAACTGTTGAGGTGTTCTATCGATTACCAACTTTTTGATCATCTCCTTCACCTCTGCCATATCAGTCTGAAGCGCAGGCACAGGAGCATCAACAGAAAGTACACCCCTAGCACGAGTGTTCTTATTGAACTGCCTAGAACCCTCAAAGAGCTCCTTAAACACCTCCCAAGCTGCAACAGGCATCTTATTCAACATATTTCCCCCACAACAGGAGTTCACCGTTTTGCGCTCATCATCAATCAGCCCATTGAATAGAAATAAGACCAAATCCTTCTGCGGCAAGCCATGGCATGGACAGCTAGCGGAGAGTTTCTTGAAGCGCTCAAAGTGCTCATGAATCGACTCCGTAGCGTACTGTTCAATGCTGCTGATTGCCCTTTTCAAGGCATTAAGCTTTGTTGCAGGGAAGTACTTCTCCAGAAAGACTCTCTTCATCTCAGCCCAAGTAGAGATAGTCCCAGGAGGTAGGTAGAAGAACCATTCATTAGCCTCATCCTTCAAAGAGAAGGGGAAGGCTCTCAGCTTGATTTGATCCTCAATAACGTTCTCAGGTTTTATCCCAACTACCACTGTATGGAACTCAGATAGATGCTTGTGGGGATCCTCCCCACTCAACCCATGGAACTTGGGTAGAAGATGAATCACCCCAGATTTTAGCTCAAAGTTGACTCCTTCCCCCAGCGCAGGGAATTGAATTGCAAGGGGCTGCTGTGCCAAGTCAGAAGCAGAAAGCTCCCTAAGCGTGTGGTTCGCTTCGTTAGCCATCTTTTCAGTGTTTCCTTGATCAAAAGGTAACCCGTGAGAACAATCACGAGTTTCTCGCCTTAAGGAAGAAGCGGTTCTTTCGATCTCTGAATCAAATGGCAACAAAGAAGAATTAGTAGCACGGGTATGGACCATATAAGACGGTCCACACCAAAAATCAGCACAAAATCACACAAGAATCAATAAAAATCTCCCCGGCAACGGCGCCAAATTTGACGGAGGGGAACCCTGTCGTTGATCCGTCAAAGAAAACTCAAACCTATAACTAGTATAGTAATAAGTAAGAGGTCGATCCACAGGGAGTTTTGTTCTTCAAATGTGATTTAAGTGCCAATTAAAGTAACCAAATGAAGGGTTGTGAAAACAAAGCGAATTATGAAAGACAAGAGTAAATGGTTGTGATTGAAACAATTGAGAGAAGTAGTTCTACCTACAATTTTCCACTTTATTTGGTTGAAGTGATCCTTGTAACTTCTTCTCGTCCTATTAAGTTTCCTATGAATGCCCTTGTCCCGACCTAATATAGTTACTAGTCCAATCAGTCCTAGCAACCCTTATCAATCGAACAGTCCCTAAAGAAGGATTTAACCCAATTGATAGCTTTAAGTTCAGAGATTAGCCAAGGTATTTGCAGTCCCTAAAGAGGGATTTAACAACACATTCAACTTCCTACCTATCCAATTAGTTCAATCAGCCCTAAAGGGATAAGTTTGCTACTTGGGTTAAGGTTCGCAATCAGGAATCTACAAAACCCTAGCAATTGAATTGACCTAACTAGTTGCGCGGGCTAGATAGAACAAAACAATAATCAATCAAGCACAAAGAAGTTGAAGCATTAAAATATAGGAAACAAGGAACGAGAATTAGAAACTCACAATCAATCCAAATAAAGCTTCAAATTGCAGGCAGAACAGATGAGTTTAGTTCCTCATGGAAGACATCGCTCAAATCTCTAAATTGACTGATGAACGTAGAATGAAAATGAAAAGTGCTCAAAACTAAAATACTCTCGGCCTTTTAAAAGTCTAAACCGAACCTAAAATGAAAATAACAAAAACTAGGGTTTCACAAATCGAAATGCGGCAGATGACCAATGCGGCGGCCGCAGCATAGGTGTCGCGGCCGCTGCACGCGAGTTCTATTCAGGCGCCGCTCCATCTCCTTGCGGCGGCCGCTGCATATGTGATGCGGCCGCGGCATATGCCCCGTTGCTATCATCCCGTTGCCAGTAGCTTCAGCTCCACTTCTTTGCTCTTCTTTCTTCAAGTCTCCAATATCATGCATCCCCATAGTGTTCGAATCTAATCTGTAAAAATACTCACCAATTTGCACAAAATCCGAACTCTCCCACAATAATTATCAGATGCACTTTAACTCTAATTCATTAACTAAATGTAACCTAACTAGCCTAAAAATGCCTATAATGCCTATCTAGGATATGCATTACCAATCATCCATCGGGAAAGAAGCCACTCAGATAATCATCCAATCCCACTAGCAAGTAATAAGCACGGAACAACTCATCAATACATATTCAATCAACACACAAGCAGGTTTCCAAGTCATCGCAGGACTAAGTAGATAGTATTTTATTCAAGTAATCTAGCATTCTCATCATGACCATCATTCCCAATTAACCTTGTTCTCATCAAGTATGAAACTTAGCTCAAAGTCTTACCAATAACATCCCTCAAAACATCTTACTTCAATTCAAGTTCAGGTTTTCCTTACACATTTTCTTAAGTGATTCATCATCATCATTATTTAACATCTCATCATTTTTCATAGCCATTTCCATAAATCAACTCAAGATTCCATGTATCAATCGTGTTTTTAACTCATATAGTCATATCTCAATTACACACTTCATATATTTCATACCATAACTCACATAGTGCTCAAGTAATTCATAATTCATCAAATCCTCAAATACTTAGCCAAATTCATAAGTTCTCAACACCAAGGATCAACAAGTCTTATTTATCAAAACTCTCATAACAAATCCTGCTCAATGAGTAACCAAGGTAAGTTGATATTTCAAGAATTCATTTATAGTCTCAACTATAAGAACTACTCAACAACAAAGCACTACAATCAAGTTTAAAGCACGCGAGTATAAAAATTTATAAAACATCTCTTATATAGTCTAATTAACCACATTCATAGCTCAAGGTACAACAATAAACTTATAAGTATAACAAATTCTCAAGGAAACCTTATACACTTGGACATATCTTAACTAATCCTATCTTACAATCAACAACATTAATCAAATAACATTCAAATAAAAAACTCACACGTAAAGGTATATTTATGTAAGGAGAACCCTATCTCCTTTTCCATTTTATACACTTAGCAAAGTCGTCTAAAGGGTACCCATGTTGGTTATCTTATTTAGATATTCTAGGTGACAAGTCAACAATTATCAAAGTCATACCGAGGAAGCCCATGTATAGTAAGTTCACAAGACACATTAGGCTCTCAAGCCATTTCTTACATAGTTAAACTAGAATTTAACCAATTAAAAAACCTAAAAACATCCATATTATTACTCTAGTTAACCGAATTCCCTATAGTTTAACTATGAGGTAGTGATATTAAGTCAAGCCAATGAACTCTATCACAAGGTAGAAATTGTTTTACTCACTTGTCCATAAACCACTTAGTCGTATTTAGTCGATCTAATGATCAAATTCTAATTCCCTTATGGAAGAGATACACCACTCGTTCATTTATTAAAAAAAATATTACTAATTAAATGTCATTTCTCTAGTTTATCAAAACCCAAAGTGAACTACATTAAATCTTCAATCAAACCAACTCGACGAGCCTAATGGGTCGGAGCCACATATCACACATCAATTAAATCCAGTAAACAATGAAGACAAATTACATTCTCATAAAACATAGATAAAACTAAAGTCAAATGATATGAACCCATCAATCCATTCAATAAACTAATTTAGTCATAAGGCCTAGGAATTTACCCACTCATCCAGTCATCCCTATTGTGAATTAGTGGCAAGAGCTTTACTTAGTGTCATAAGATGCCCGACTTCGTCCGATGATTAAGCCAGCTCGGCCATTCGGAGCAACATTTGCGAAGGCGGAGATCTAGACCTCGTTGGCAGATCCGTCTTCAGGGGAGCGAAGGAGGGAGTGGCCAGAGAAGCTTTAGGCGCAAGTGGGGAGGCTGGGAGCTGGGTAGTGGTGACTTGTCATGGGGAGGAGAAGCCCGTCAAAGAGAGAGCTGTTGCGGCTTGAGTTAGATGGCCTCGGAGCTTCGGGTTCTCCAGCTGTCCGACTCAATAGCGAGATGAGAGGGGTCGAAAAGATAGGAAGGGGAAGCACAGAGCGGGCCATGGGAGCTCTGGTTTCCTCAGATTTGTGTTGGTGGCGGGAACAGGTGGCGGTGGCGATTGAGCTAGATGCGAGGGCTCGGTTTGGGAAAAAATGGCGAATGAAAAAGCAACAACCATTGAAGGGCCAGCTCAAAAGCTTGAGGTGGAGCAGGAAGGACGGAGGAAGAAGGGTGAACGAAGGGAGAGGCGAGATCAATGGAGCTTGAAGGAGCCGAGGTCGGGAGGGAGGAGGCTGAATGGAGGGAAGCCATGGATGAGCTTTGAGGTTGAAGGTGAAGAGGTCAGATCTAAATGAATGAAGAGGAAATGGGATGGGGCGGCTGAAGTGATGGAAAAAGGGTATATATACCCACTTACATAGGGTTACACAATATTACGGGAAATTATAAAAAGAAACCGCTATTTATGTTTTCGAAATATTAACACAAATTAACAAAATTCAACTCAATCAATCTTATTCAATTTAAATATGCCATAAAATTTATCATACCTGCCTTGACAGGTTCAAAATAATATTTATTTCTTTGAAATCGGATATACGCCGGAATTTGATTTGAATCATGATAAAAAAATTATTTTGATCGAGGACGGAGATTTTCAAAATTTTCGAAATCTCAGAAATTTAATACTTAATTTTAATCATAAGTCATAAAATAATATTTTAAAATTTCGGGTGTTTACATCATCCACCTTTAAAAACAAGTCTCGTCCTCGAGACTAAAATCCTTTTAAGAGCAACAAAACATTTCGAAAACTCGAGTCAACTCCTCCTATGTCAGTCAACCAGATTTTCAAGGATTCAACAAGCAGTTTATCCAGCTCTAAGGGCTAGGTCGATATCGATGATTATGGTAGATATCGACCTATGCTTTTTGCTCCTGAGTCCTTAATGTCGACTCCAGGAGGTGGCTTGACCCTGGGGGGTCGAGTTCGACTGGCTTGGTCGATTTCGACTGCCTCTGCAGAAGCTTCTTTTCTTCTTCGTCGTTCCTTTTGCTTAACAACCTGAAATCTTTGTTATTATTATAGATAAAGCCACGGAACATCTAAGTTTTTAAAAGTTTAAAAATCCAAAAGTCAAAATCCTAAAAACCAACTATGTAAAATTTAAAGTTTTATGTACACGCTCTAGAATTTTGAGTCGCTAGGCCGACTTCTCCATCAATTCATCATGAGCCTTTAATGTAGGGACCCTTTAAGCTTGAGCCTTCTCCTGGATCATCTAGGTCCTTTTGATAATAGCTAAGTTCAGAAATCAAGGCTTCTTCTTTGTTAGGTTCTTCTTTATTTGGCGCTTTCCTTCTCTTTCTTGACCTGACTTTTGAAATATAGGCAAACCATGGAGCTTTGACCCTCCCATTAGTTGAATTATCAATAATGGACAGAGGAGCGTTAGGAATTATACGTGGGCTTACCTGTTCGGGCCCGAAACAGAAATCTTCGAGCTGAGGGGAGATCGATTTCGACCAAGGTGGGTCGATTTCGAGTGCTTCGGTCGATGTCGACATGTGGGGGTCGATATTGACGTCTATGACCCTATACTTAAGCTCCTGGCCACAATCTGGCTTACTCGACATCGATGATTTCTTGTCGATATTGAGCTTTTCAGTGATTTCAACTGGCTCCAGTTGATGTCAACCCTGCTTGCTGTTTCCGTCCTCGCCAACAAAAATTTATGAAGCTTTTCCTTAGCCGACCAGAGGAGAACTTGCTTAGTTGCTTTGTTTTGCTCATGGTCGGGTTAAAGGAGAACTCTATCGCTTCGTTCCCTATAGTAAAGGTTAGTAATCCTCGACGTACATTGAGATTGGCATCAACAGTAGCTAAGAAAGGCCTACCAAGGATGATAGGTACAATAGGATCTTCAGGCATCTCCAATACAATGAAATCGGTAGGAACAAAGAACTTACCTACCTTTATCGGAACGTCATCAACTATACATGTGGGCCTGACGAATGAGTTGTCAACCATATAGAGTTTCATATCCACAGGTTCAAGTGCGCCAATGTTCACCTTTTGCCAAACAGAAAGATGCATAAGACTTACGCTTGCCCTAGGTCACATAGGGCCTTGTAGCGATGTTGGTCAAGCCCTACGGTGATTGCAAACTTCCCTGGATCACTTCTCTTCTCATGGAAGTCCATCTTTGAGCACTCCTCTGCGATCTCTACCATGGACCTCTTCTTTGATGCGTTGTAATCTCCAACGACTCGTTTAGTTTGGATCTTGTGATGTCTTAAGGCCAATGATCTTGAAGGTAGGAAAGGAGAACAACAAGAACAACCACCGAAAACAGCCTTCGGAGAAGCTGTCGCAGAAGCCGCGGGCGCGGCCAGGGAGCGGCCAGGCTGTGACCTGGAGATGGACGAATTTCTGCACAACTTCTTCTTGATTTCTCTGCTCGGTTTCGCCTTGGATGACTTTGAATCTTTGTAAGGGTGATTTATTTGGATTAGGATGTGTGTTTAAGATCTTAAAGGATTCAATGATGGAACTTAATTAAACTTGACGAAGAGCGTAAGATTATTAGGGTTGAAGAAGAGAAAGCACTTAGCCAAGTGCTTCTCCTTTATATTCAACGTGTCTTTCTAAATGACAAATTACAACTTAAATAGAGAAAGGATGCTTAGATGATGGGTATGACCAAGGCCCCGGTGTCGGCACGGCACTAAATCACGCAATCAAGGGTTCTTTGTGATGCTTATAACCTAATAGATCATCAATATATAGCGAAAGATGTAAATGAAGTAAAATGACAAAGAAGATGAGTTACTAACTCATATCAGCACAAGATAGCTTCTTCCAATTTTTTTTTCTCTCTTTTTTTTGTAGGTGAATCGTTATTCTAAATTTTTTTTGACAATGTCGAACAACCCTGGAACTACAGGAGGGCTGATAAATAGCAACAGTAGCAAAAAAATTGAAAATTAAAAACAAAGATGATCTATTTAGTAAGCAAAATTAACAAACTAGGGCAAGAGGCTAACAAATTGGAGACAAAGGGTTCTTTTGTGGTGCAAGATAATCAATAAGCAATCGGCCAAGAACTCAGTCATAGGCATGATGTATAGCAAAAGAAAAGCAATAAAACTTGCAACTAAGAACTCAATATCTTCCAAGTTATAGATCGAACAAGCAAATCACCAACTAGTGCCAATTTTAGGGTAATAGAATGCAAAAATAATGAGAAATAAACACTAATAAAATCGGTAATCAGGGCTGGGAAAATAGTCACGAAATAGATCACTCAAATAAACGAATCAAGGCTTTAAGACTTGCATAACCTTGTCTCTGAATACCAGTTGATGCATTGTAATCTCCAACGACTCGTTTAGTTCGGATCTTACGACGTCTTCAGGCCGATCTTGACTTATCTATGAAGGATCTTATTAGGGAATGATGATCTTGAAGGTAGGGAAGGAGAACAACAAGAACAACCACCGAAAACAGCCTTCAGAGAAGCTGTCACAGAAGCTGTCCTGTAGAAGCCGCGGGCGCGGCCAGGGTGCGGCCTGGAGATGGAAGAATTTCTGCGCAACTTCTTCTTGATTTCTCTGCTTGGTTTCGCCTTGGATGACTTTGAATCTTTGTGAGGGTGATTTATTTCTATTAGGATGTGTGTTTAAGATCTTAAAGGATTCAATGATGGAACTTAATTGAACTTGACGAAGAGCGTAAGATTGCTAGGGTTGAAGAAGAGAAAGCACTTAGCCAAGTGCTTCTCCTTTATATTCAACGTGTCTTTCTAAATGACAAATTACAACTTAAATAGAGAAAGGATGCTTAGATGAGTTGGCCTCCTAGCAAAGGAGGAAACCCTAATCAAACTCATCTTTACCTATCTAATAATAAAACATAATAATAGATATTCCTAAGATAATTCCTACCCTAATTTATCTATTTAAAATAAATAAAGATAAAGGTAGATAATGTCTTACTTGATGAGCAAGGAGATAAATATCTCCTTACCTTTTATTTATGTAACTAATACTATAAATAGATAAGATAGATAAAAATAGAAAGTCTAGTAAATGAGGCAAAACCGACCAGCCTCAAGGATCATGGGCTCGGCCCTTCATCAAGATGGAATGGTGTTGCAAACTAAGATCTTGAGTTGACGGTTGAGCTTTGAGCCATGTGAACTCTCATCTTGAATCATCTTGTCGTTCGGAGTCATCGGATCTTGATTGCTATCATTCTTGTTAAGGATGTCTTTGAGGAATCGCACATAGACGGGCATCTTGCTTAGGGCTTCTTTGGTGGGATCCTCCAATTCTTTGGATGGGAATGACAACGTCTTCTTTGGCGGAGTGATGCGAGACCATCCAAGACACCTTCGGACACACCTATACTTGGGGATGGACCTATGATTCAAGCTCGTGAGAATGTTGTCATCCTCAAGAGGAAGAAGAAGGCTACACCATGGGAGAAGGTCCAAAGGTGCAAGTTTGATGGGTCGTTCGTTTTTAGATTCGTTCAGCAGTTTGACAACTTTTCGACGTCTCAGTAAAATGAGTCGTACGGATTCAATATTAATCGGATTGGATCGTGCCATACCTTGTTAGAACGAGGACGAAGAGATCTACAAATTTGCGGTTGAAGGTGTTTCCAGATTCGACCTAGAGATTGGCCGAAAATCACATGCTTTGCAGCTGTCACATGTTTAGACGAATTTATCCTATTTTTAGTATTATTTTTACTTAAGTTATTTTAGGAAACTTTAGGGTTAATTTTATTAATTCCTTTCAGTTGTTATTTTATCTTATTTAGTTAGATAAAACCGGCCCAATAAGCCCCTATTAGGATTATATAATGCTGATTTCAGCCTTTGTAGAAAAGACGTTCAATTCTCTTATGAAAATTCAGATTTGTGTTGAAACACATTGAGTGAAAGTCAATCGATTCGAAGCATTGCTCATCGATTGCAAATTTGTTCTTGTCTCAGCTTGGATTGCTTTGTGTTCGTCAACTACGCAAGACTTGGTGATCCTAGTATCCACAAGACCCTCCTTGTGCCTCCAAGTTGTCCGCTTGGTTGTGTAGGGTTGTAGAGGCGGGTTATATAGTCATTGGTATTGGTTCCTACCCTCTTAGGAGGCCTGGGGTCTTTATCTTGTTCTATATAGATCGACTCAGTCCTTATCGGTCGTGTCTTTCAATTATCGTTGCGTTGCTTTGAGTCTTTTGCTTCCGTTCTTTAGTTTGTTGTTTGATTGTCGAAGATCGGGCCATCCTGCGGCTAACCCCGTATCAAATTGGTATCAGAGCTTAGGTTTCCGACATCAATAGTGTCTTTTACTTTTCATAAACACAAAAAAATCCACAAAAAGAGTCTTTTCTTGTTTTGGTCTTTTACTTCTTAATTTCTGAATTTTGATTATTGCACTAATCTTTTGTTTGTGATTGTTGTGGTTGCATAGCCTAAACACAAAGCCTAGCCGAGACCGTGGAGTCGACCAGCCCGTGAGCACACCTTGTGCAAACCCTAGCCACCGGCACTACAAGTGTCCCCATAGTCAAGTTTGGCCGAAATCAGTCCTCCACACAAGACAAACCCTAGTTTGTTCTATCTTTCCCTTATTGATCCTATCTATTTACTTGCCTTATCAAAAATCAGATTTTATTTGGTAGATTTAACTCATTATATCTATCATATATCTTTAAAGGCTTAGATAGATCCAATTACCAAAATTAGCCAAATTCACCTATATATCTATCTTTAGGGCTACAAATTTTATCTTTTCACCATTATTTTTCAGATTTTCAAGTCCTTTACGTTGTTTTGAGTCTTTCTTGCATTAGGTCAAAAAAAAAAACAGTTTCGGTTTTAGTCAAAAAAAAAGAGAGATTGAACTTGGACCTAGGAGGATAAAATTCACTAGGGGCAAAAGTAAGTCAAAAAAAAAAAGAGTTTGTTGCTCATCTAGTGCAAGAAAGCTCCCAAAGGACCAACCTTGGTGATCTACCTAGCCCTAGTCGACACACCTCTATCCAAAACACATTACCTCCACAAAAACACAAATTGAAACCCTACCTTGCAACTACAACATCCTAACTTAAGGTTTTCAATCAAAAGAGGTAAATTTCCATACTTTTCTCTTGTGTTTGTTTCTTTTTGGTTATGTCAAGCACTTCTAGCTGATTTTGAGTGCTTTGTTGTTTGCGTCGAGTACTGATTTTGTCGAATCAAGTGCTCCTTATTGCTGCGTCGAGTGTGCTTGACCCCTGTCGAGTGCACCCTTGCTTGTGTCGAGTACTTACAGCCCTTGTGAGTGCTTGTTAAGTTCTATCGATGCTTGAAAGCTACTGTCGAGTACTCTTTGCTTGTGATCCTTGTTCATACTCTCATATCTATACTTTGATTGTTAGGTTTTTGCTTGAGTGTTGATTTGCCAAAGCGGATTGCCCCAACAAGCGTGACATACCAATTAGAGAGAGGAGTGTGAGCGAACCACATTGCGAGATTGTTTATATTTTTACTAACTTTCACATAGTTCTTTGTTTGTCTTTATTTGCAATGTCTAATAACCAGGTCAACGACTGGTACGGTACCGTCATGGGGTGCATAGCTCAGATGGAAAAAAGCTTTGCGGCAATAGAGCTTCAGCGTTTTGGCTCTAATACGGTGTTCGTACAATGAGTCCCACCTAGAGTTGAAGTGCCACCAATTGAAAGGGAAGAAACTCATCCTATTCCTCCTAATAATGCTACTCAACATCATGTTCTTTCTAGTGAAAATATTCAGTTTGTTGATAAAATTGAAGAGCATGATAATGATGATCAAGGATTTAATTTAATTGCCTATGATGATAATGTTTGCATTGAATCTGAGCATGATGATTCTTTGATTGATAGTAAGGTTTTAAGTGTTCAACCTATGCCTTGTGTTGATAATCAAAGAGAAGAGTTGTGTCATACTACATGCTTAGAAAATGGCAATGTTTCTAATATGATCATTGAGGATAAAAATTGTTCTCATTTTGCTAGCCTTGAATTAATTGAAAATCCAGCCTTGACAAAGGATGAAAACTTGCTAGCCTTTGATGGAAACATAATGATACATGAACAAGCTAGAGTGCATAATGAGTTAGAAGCTTATGACGATGATATGAAATATGAGTTGTGCACTAATCAATCTTCTTTTCTTGGTTTTGTAGTGAGCTCTAATGGCCTACAACTTGACGAAGCCAAGATCAAACCCATCAAGGAGAAGTCAATCCCTACAACATTCGGTCTTGAGACGAGTTTCCATGGGCATGAGGTTTTCGATCCAGGAGCTCGTGTGGATGCAATTGCAGAATCATATGCGACCTTGGATTCGAGGACGAATCCTTTTGAAGAAAGGGGGAATGATGCGGGACCATCCAAGACACCATCCAAGACACCTTCGGACACACCTATACTTGGGGATGAACCTATGATTTAAGCTCGTGAGAATGTTGTCATCCTCAAGAGGAAGAAGAAGGCTCCACCATGGGAGAAGGTCCAAAGGTGCAAGTTTGATGGGTCGTTCGTTTTTAGATTCGTTCAGCAGTTTGACAGCTTTTCGACGTCTCAGTAAAATGAGTCGTACGGATTCAATATTAATCGGATCGGATCGTGCCATACCTTGTTGGAACGAGGACGAAGAGATCTACAACTTTGCTGTTGAAGGTGTTTCCAGATTCGACCTAGAGATTGGCCGAAAATCACATGCTTTGCAGCTGTCACATGTTTAGACGAATTTATCCTATTTTTAGTATTATTTTTACTTAAGTTATTTTAGGAAACTTTAGGGTTAATTTTATTAATTCCTTTCAGTTGTTATTTTATCTTATTTAGTTAGATAAAACTGGCCCAATAAGCCCCTATTAGAGTTATATAATGCTGATTTCAGCCTTTGTAGAAAAGACGTTCAATTCTCTTATGAAAATTCAGATTTGTGTTGAAACACATTGAGTGAAAGTCAATCGATTCGAAGCATTGCTCATCGATCTCAAATTGTTTCTTGTCTCAGCTTGGTTTGCTTTGTGTTCGTCAACTTCGCAAGACTTGGTGATCCTAGTATCCACAAGCCCCCTCCTTGTGCCTCCAAGTTGTCCGCTTGGTTGTGTAGGGTTGTAGAGGCGGGTTATATAGTCATTGGTATTGGTTCCTACCCTCTTAGGAGGCCTGGGGTCTTTATCTTGTTCTATATAGATCGACTCAGTCCTTATCGGTCGTGTCTTTCAATTATCGTTGCGTTGCTTTGAGTCTTTTGCTTCCGTTCTTTAGTTTGTTGTTTGATTGTCGAAGATCGGGCCATCCTGCGGCTAACCCTGTATCAAATTGGTATCAGAGCTTAGGTTTCCGACATCAATAGTGTCTTTTACTTTTCATAAACACAAAAAAATCCACAAAAAGAGTCTTTTCTTGTTTTGGTCTTTTACTTCTTAATTTCTGAATTTTGATTATTGCACTAATCTTTTGTTTGTGATTGTTGTGGTTGCATAGCCTAAACACAAAGCCTAGCCGAGACCGTGGAGTCGACCAGCCCGTGAGCACACCTTGTGCAAACCCTAGCCGCCGGCACTACAAGTGTCCCCATAGTCAAGTTTGGCCGAAATCAGTCCTTCACACAAGACAAACCCTAGTTTGTTCTATCATTCCCTTATTGATCCTATCTATTTACTTGCCTTATCAAAAATCAGATTTTATTTGGTAGATTTAACTCATTATATCTATCATATATATTTAAAGGCTTAGATGGATCCAATTACCAAAATTAGCCAAATTCACCTATATATCTATCTTTAGGGCTACAAATTTTATCTTTTCACCATTATTTTTCAGATTTTCAAGTCCTTTACATTGTTTTAAGTGTTTCTTGCATTAGGTAAAAAAAAAAAACAGTTTCGGCTTTAGTCAAAAAAAAAAAAGAGAGATTGAACTTGGACCTAGGAGGATAAAATTCACTAGGGACAAAAGTAAGTAAAAAAAAAAAGAGTTTGTTGATTCATCTAGTGCAAGAAAGCTCCCAAAGGACCAACCTTGGTGATCTACCTAGCCCTAGTCGACACACCTCTATCCAAAACACATTACCTCCACAAAAACACAAATTGAAACCCTACCTTGCAACTACAACATCCTAACTTAAGGTTTTCAATCAGAAGAGGTAAATTTCCATACTTTTCTCTTGTGTTTGTTTCTTTTTGGTTATGTCAAGCACTTCTAGCTGATTTTGAGTGCTTTGTTGTTTGCGTCGAGTACTGATTTTGTCGAATCAAGTGCTCCTTATTCCTGCGTCGAGTGTGCTTGACCCCTGTCGAGTGCACCCTTGCTTGTGTCGAGTACTTACAGCCCTTGTGAGTGCTTGTTAAGTTCTGTCGATGCTTGAAAGCTACTGTCGAGTACTCTTTGCTTGTGATCCTTGTTCATACTCTCATATCTATACTTTGATTGTTAGGTTTTTGCTTGAGTGTTGATTTGCCAAAGCGGAATGCCCCAACAAGCGTGACATACCAATTAGAGAAAGGAGTGTGAGCGAAACACATTGCGAGAATGTTTATATTTTTACTAACTTTCACATAGTTCTTTGTTTGTCTTTATTTGCAATGTCTAATAACCAGGTCAACGACTGGTACGGTACCGTCATGGGGTGCATAGCTCAGATGGAAAAAAGCTTTGCGGCAATAGAGCTTCAGCGTTTTGGCTCTAATACGGTGTTCGTACAAGGAGTCCCACCTAGAGTTGAAGTGCCACCAATTGAAAGGGAAGAAACTCATCCTATTCCTCCTAATAATGCTACTCAACATCATGTTCTTTCTAGTGAAAATATTCAGTTTGTTGATAAAATTGAAGAGCATGATAATAATGATCAAGGATTTAATTTAATTGCCTGTGATGATAATGTTTGCATTGAATCTGAGAATGATGATTCTTTGATTGATAGTAAGGTTTTAAGTGTTCAACCTATGCCTTGTGTTGATAATCAAAGAGAAGAGTTGTGTCATACTACATGCTTAGAAAATGGCAATGTTTCTAATATGATCATTGAGGATAAAAATTGTTCTCATTTTGCTAGCCTTGAATTAATTGAAAATCCAGCCTTGACAAAGGATGAAAACTTGCTAGCCTTTGATGGAAACATAATGATACATGAACAAGCTAGAGTGCATAATGAGTTAGAAGCATATGACGATGATATGAAATATGAGTTGTGCACTAATCAATCTTCTTTTCTTGGTTTTGTAGTGAGCTCTAATGGCCTACAACTTGACGAAGCCAAGATCAAACCCATCAAGGAGAAGTCAATCCCTACAACATTCGGTCTTGAGACGAGTTTCCATGGGCATGAGGTTTTCGATCCAGGAGCTCGTGTGGATGCAATTGCAGAATCATATGCGACCTTGGATTCGAGGACGAATCCTTTTCAAGAAAGGGGGAATGATGCGGGACCATCCAAGACACCATCCAAGACACCTTCGGACACACCTATACTTGGGGATGCACCTATGATTTAAGCTCGTGAGAATGTTGTCATCCTCAAGAGGAAGAAGAAGGCTCCACCATGGGAGAAGGTCCAAAGGTGCAAGTTTGATGGGTCGTTCGTTTTTAGATTCGTTCAGCAGTTTGACAGCTTTTCGACGTCTCAGTAAAATGAGTCGTACGGATTCAATATTAATCGGATCGGATCGTGCCATACCTTGTTGGAACGAGGACGAAGAGATCTACAACTTTGCTGTTGAAGGTGTTTCCAGATTCGACCTAGAGATTGGCCGAAAATCACATGCTTTGCAGCTGTCACATGTTTAGACGAATTTATCCTATTTTTAGTATTATTTTTACTTAAGTTATTTTAGGAAACTTTAGGGTTAATTTTATTAATTCCATTCAGTTGTTATTTTATCTTATTTAGTTAGATAAAACCGGCCCAATAAGCCCCTATTAGGGTTATATAATGCTGATTTCAGCCTTTGTAGAAAAGACGTTCAATTCTCTTATGAAAATTCAGATTTGTGTTGAAACACATTGAGTGAAAGTCAATCGATTCGAAGCATTGCTCATCGATTGCAAATTGGTTCTTGTCTCAGCTTGGTTTGCTTTGTGTTCGTCAACTTCGCAAGACTTGGTGATCCTAGTATCCACAAGCCCCCTCCTTGTGCCTCCAAGTTATCCGCTTGGTTGTGTAGGGTTGTAGAGGCGGGTTATATAGTCATTGGTATTGGTTCCTACCCTCTTAGGAGGCCTGGGGTCTTTATCTTGTTCTATATAGATCGACTCAGTCCTTATCGGTCGTGTCTTTCAATTATCGTTGCGTTGCTTTGAGTCTTTTGCTTCCGTTCTTTAGTTTGTTGTTTGATTGTCGAAGATCGGGCCATCCTGCGGCTAACCCCGTATCAAATTGGTATCAGAGCTTAGGTTTCCGACATCAATAGTGTCTTTTACTTTTCATAAACACAAGAAAATCCACAAAAAGAGTCTTTTCTTGTTTTGGTCTTTTACTTCTTAATTTCTGAATTTTGATTATTGCACTAATCTTTTGTTTGTGATTGTTGTGGTTGCATAGCCTAAACACAAAGCCTAGCCGAGACCGTGGAGTCGACCAGCCCGTGAGCACACCTTGTGCAAACCCTAGCCGACTGCACTACAAGTGTCCCCATAGTCAAGTTTGGCCGAAATCAGTCCTCCACACAAGACAAACCCTAGTTTGTTCTATCTTTCCCTTATTGATCCAATCTATTTACTTGCCTTATCAAAAATCAGATTTTATTTGGTAGATTTAACTCATTATATCTATCATATATCTTTAAAGGCTTAGATAGATCCAATTACCAAAATTAGCCAAATTCACCTATATATCTATCTTTAGGGCTACAAATTTTATCTTTTCACCATTATTTCTCAGATTTTCGAGTCCTTTATATTGTTTTGAGTCTTTCTTGCATTAGGTCAAAAAAAAAAAAACAGTTTCGGTTTTAGTCAAAAAAAAAAGAGAGATTGAACTTGGACCTAGGAGGATAAAATTCACTAGGGGCAAAAGTAAGTAAAAAAAAAAGAGAGTTTGTTGATTCATCTAGTGCAAGAAAGCTCCCAAAGGACCAACCTTGGTGATCTACCTAGCCCTAGTCGACACACCTCTATCCAAAACACATTACCTCCACAAAAACACAAATTGAAACCCTACCTTGCAACTACAATATCCTAACTTAAGGTTTTTAATCAAAAGAGGTAAATTTCCATACTTTTCTCTTGTGTTTGTTTCTTTTTGGTTATGTCAAGCACTTCTAGCTGATTTTGAGTGCTTTGTTGTTTGCGTCGAGTATTGATTTTGTCGAATCAAGTGCTCCTTATTGCTGCGTCGAGTGTGCTTGACCCCTGTCGAGTGCACCCTTGCTTGTGTCGAGTACTTACAGCCCTTGTGAGTGCTTGTTAAGTTCTGTCGATGCTTGAAAGCTACTGTCGAGTACTCTTTGCTTGTGATCCTTGTTCATACTCTCATATCTATACTTTGATTGTTAGGTTTTTGCTTGAGTGTTGATTTGCCCAAAGCGGATTGCCCCAACAAGCGTGACATACCAATTAGAGAGAGGAGTGTGAGCGAAACACATTGCGAGATTGTTTATATTTTTACTAACTTTCACATAGTTCTTTGTTTGTCTTTATTTGCAATGTCTAATAACCAGGTCAACGACTGGTACGGTACCGTCATGGGGTGCATAGCTCAGATGGAAAAAAGCTTTGCGGCAATAGAGCTTCAGCGTTTTGGCTCTAATACGGTGTTCGTACAAGGAGTCCCACCTAGAGTTGAAGTGCCACCAATTGAAAGGGAAGAAACTCATCCTATTCCTCCTAATAATGCTACTCAACATCATGTTCTTTCTAGTGAAAATATTCAGTTTGTTGATAAAATTGAAGAGCATGATAATAATGATCAAGGATTTAATTTAATTGCCTATGATGATAATGTTTGCATTGAATTTGAGAATGATGATTCTTTGATTGATAGTAAGGTTTTAAGTGTTCAACCTATGCCTTGTGTTGATAATCAAAGAGAAGAGTTGTGTCATACTACATGCTTAGAAAATGGCAATGTTTCTAATATGATCATTGAGGATAAAAATTGTTCTCATTTTGCTAGCCTTGAATTAATTGAAAATCCAGCCTTGACAAAGGATGAAAACTTGCTAGCCTTTGATGGAAACATAATGATACATGAACAAGCTAGAGTGCATAATGAGTTAGAAGCATATGACGATGATATGAAATATGAGTTGTGCACTAATCAATCTTCTTTTCTTGGTTTTGTAGTGAGCTCTAATGGCCTACAACTTGACGAAGCCAAGATCAAACCCATCAAGGAGAAGTCAATCCCTACAACATTCGGTCTTGAGACGAGTTTCCATGGGCATGAGGTTTTCGATCCAGGAGCTCGTGTGGATGCAATTGCAGAATCATATGCGACCTTGGATTCGAGGACGAATCCTTTTCAAGAAAGGGGGAATGATGCGGGACCATCCAAGACACCATCCAAGACACCTTCGGACACACCTATACTTGGGGATGCACCTATGATTTAAGCTCGTGAGAATGTTGTCATCCTTAAGAGGAAGAAGAAGGCTCCACCATGGGAGAAGGTCCAAAGGTGCAAGTTTGATGGGTCGTTCGTTTTTAGATTCGTTCAGCAGTTTGACAGCTTTTCGACGTCTCAGTAAAATGAGTCGTTCGGATTCAATATTAATCGGATTGGATCGTGCCATACCTTGTTGGAACGAGGACGAAGAGATCTACAACTTTGCTGTTGAAGGTGTTTCCAGATTCGACCTAGAGATTGGCCGAAAATCACATGCTTTGCAGCTGTCACATGTTTAGACGAATTTATCCTATTTTTAGTATTATTTTTACTTAAGTTATTTTAGGAAACTTTAGGGTTAATTTTATTAATTCCATTCAGTTGTTATTTTATCTTATTTAGTTAGATAAAACCGGCCCAATAAGCCCCTATTAGGGTTATATAATGCTGATTTCAGCCTTTGTAGAAAAGACGTTCAATTCTCTTATGAAAATTCAGATTTGTGTTGAAACACATTGAGTGAAAGTCAATCGATTCGAAGCATTGCTCATCGATTGCAAATTGGTTCTTGTCTCAGCTTGGTTTGCTTTGTGTTCGTCAACTTCGCAAGACTTGGTGATCCTAGTATCCACAAGCCCCCTCCTTGTGCCTCCAAGTTATCCGCTTGGTTGTGTAGGGTTGTAGAGGCGGGTTATATAGTCATTGGTATTGGTTCCTACCCTCTTAGGAGGCCTGGGGTCTTTATCTTGTTCTATATAGATCGACTCAGTCCTTATCGGTCGTGTCTTTCAATTATCGTTGCGTTGCTTTGAGTCTTTTGCTTCCGTTCTTTAGTTTGTTGTTTGATTGTCGAAGATCGGGCCATCCTGCGGCTAACCCCGTATCAAATTGGTATCAGAGCTTAGGTTTCCGACATCAATAGTGTCTTTTACTTTTCATAAACACAAAAAAATCCACAAAAAGAGTCTTTTCTTGTTTTGGTCTTTTACTTCTTAATTTCTGAATTTTTATTATTGCACTAATCTTTTGTTTGTGATTGTTGTGGTTGCATAGCCTAAACACAAAGCCTAGCCAAGACCGTGGAGTCGACCAGCCCATGAGCACACCTTGTGAAAACCCTAGCCGACGGCACTACAAGTGTCCCCATAGTCAAGTTTGGCCGAAATCAGTCCTCCACACAAGACAAACCCTAGTTTGTTCTATCTTTCCCTTATTGATCCAATCTATTTACTTGCCTTATCAAAAATCAGATTTTATTTGGTAGATTTAACTCATTATATCTATCATATATCTTTAAAGGCTTAGATAGATCCAATTACCAAAATTAGCCAAATTCACCTATATATCTATCTTTAGGGCTACAAATTTTATCTTTTCACCATTATTTCTCAGATTTTCGAGTCCTTTACATTGTTTTGAGTCTTTCTTGCATTAGGTAAAAAAAAAAACAGTTTCGGTTTTAGTCAAAAAAAAAAAGAGAGATTGAACTTGGACCTAGGAAGATAAAATTCACTAGGGGCAAAAGTAAGTAAAAAAAAAAGAGAGTTTGTTGATTCATCTAGTGCAAGAAAGCTCCCAAAGGACCAACCTTGGTGATCTACCTAGCCCTAGTCGACACACCTCTATCCAAAACACATTACCTCCACAAAAACACAAATTGAAACCCTACCTTGCAACTACAACATCCTAACTTAAGGTTTTTAATCAAAAGAGGTAAATTTCCATACTTTTCTCTTGTGTTTGTTTGTTTTTGGTTATGTCAAGCACTTCTAGCTGATTTTGAGTGCTTTGTTGTTTGCGTCGAGTATTGATTTTGTCGAATCAAGTGCTCCTTATTGCTGCGTCGAGTGTGCTTGACCCCTGTCGAGTGCACCCTTGCTTGTGTCGAGTACTTACAGCCCTTGTGAGTGCTTGTTAAGTTCTGTCGATGCTTGAAAGCTACTGTCGAGTACTCTTTGCTTGTGATCCTTGTTCATACTCTCATATCTATACTTTGATTGTTAGGTTTTTGCTTGAGTGTTGATTTGCCCAAAGCGGATTGCCCCAACAAGCGTGACATACCAATTAGAGAGAGGAGTGTGAGCGAAACACATTGCGAGATTGTTTATATTTTTACTAACTTTCACATAGTTCTTTGTTTGTCTTTATTTGCAATGTCTAATAACCAGGTCAACGACTGGTACGGTACCGTCATGGGGTGCATAGCTCAGATGGAAAAAAGCTTTGCGGCAATAGAGCTTCAGCGTTTTGGCTCTAATACGGTGTTCGTACAAGGAGTCCCACCTAGAGTTGAAGTGCCACCAATTGAAAGGGAAGAAACTCATCCTATTCCTCCTAATAATGCTACTCAACATCATGTTCTTTCTAGTGAAAATATTCAGTTTGTTGATAAAATTGAAGAGCATGATAATAATGATCAAGGATTTAATTTAATTGCCTATGATGATAATGTTTGCATTGAATTTGAGAATGATGATTCTTTGATTGATAGTAAGGTTTTAAGTGTTCAACCTATGCCTTGTGTTGATAATCAAAGAGAAGAGTTGTGTCATACTACATGCTTAGAAAATGGCAATGTTTCTAATATGATCATTGAGGATAAAAATTGTTCTCATTTTGCTAGCCTTGAATTAATTGAAAATCCAGCCTTGACAAAGGATGAAAACTTGCTAGCCTTTGATGGAAACATAATGATACATGAACAAGCTAGAGTGCATAATTAGTTAGAAGCATATGACGATGATATGAAATATGAGTTGTGCACTAATCAATCTTCTTTTCTTGGTTTTGTAGTGAGCTCTAATGGCCTACAACTTGACGAAGCCAAGATCAAACCCATCAAGGAGAAGTCAATCCCTACAACATTCGGTCTTGAGACGAGTTTCCATGGGCATGAGGTTTTCGATCTAGGAGCTCGTGTGGATGCAATTGCAGAATCATATGCGACCTTGGATTCGAGGACGAATCCTTTTCAAGAAAGGGGGAATGATGCGGGACCATCCAAGACACCATCCAAGACACCTTCGGACACACCTATACTTGGGGATGCACCTATGATTTAAGCTCGTGAGAATGTTGTCATCCTTAAGAGGAAGAAGAAGGCTCCACCATGGGAGAAGGTCCAAAGGTGCAAGTTTGATGGGTCGTTCGTTTTTAGATTCGTTCAGCAGTTTGACAGCTTTTCGACGTCTCAGTAAAATGAGTCGTTCGGATTCAATATTAATCGGATTGGATCGTGCCATACCTTGTTGGAACGAGGACGAAGAGATCTACAACTTTGCTGTTGAAGGTGTTTCCAGATTCGACCTAGAGATTGGCCGAAAATCACATGCTTTGCAACTGTCACATGTTTAGACGAATTTATCCTATTTTTAGTATTATTTTTACTTAAGTTATTTTAGGAAACTTTAGGGTTAATTTTATTAATTCCATTCAGTTGTTATTTTATCTTATTTAGTTAGATAAAACCGGCCCAATAAGCCCCTATTAGGGTTATATAATGCTGATTTCAGCCTTTGTAGAAAAGACGTTCAATTCTCTTATGAAAATTCAGATTTGTGTTGAAACACATTGAGTGAAAGTCAATCGATTCGAAGCATTGCTCATCGATTGCAAATTGGTTCTTGTCTCAGCTTGGTTTGCTTTGTGTTCGTCAACTTCGCAAGACTTGGTGATCCTAGTATCCACAAGCCCCCTCCTTGTGCCTCCAAGTTATCCGCTTGGTTGTGTAGGGTTGTAGAGGCGGGTTATATAGTCATTGGTATTGGTTCCTACCCTCTTAGGAGGCCTGGGGTCTTTATCTTGTTCTATATAGATCGACTCAGTCCTTATCGGTCGTGTCTTTCAATTATCGTTGCGTTGCTTTGAGTCTTTTGCTTCCGTTCTTTAGTTTGTTGTTTGATTGTCGAAGATCGGGCCATCCTGCGGCTAACCCCGTATCAAATTGGTATCAGAGCTTAGGTTTCCGACATCAATAGTGTCTTTTACTTTTCATAAACACAAAAAAATCCACAAAAAGAGTCTTTTCTTGTTTTGGTCTTTTACTTCTTAATTTCTGAATTTTGATTATTGCACTAATCTTTTGTTTGTGATTGTTGTGGTTGCATAGCCTAAACACAAAGCCTAGCCGAGACCGTGGAGTCGACCAGCCCGTGAGCACACCTTGTGCAAACCCTAGCCGACGGCACTACAAGTGTCCCCATAGTCAAGTTTGGCCGAAATCAGTCCTCCACACAAGACAAACCCTAGTTTGTTCTATCTTTCCCTTATTGATCCAATCTATTTACTTGCCTTATCAAAAATCAGATTTTATTTGGTAGATTTAACTCATTATATCTATCATATATCTTTAAAGGCTTAGATAGATCCAATTACCAAAATTAGCCAAATTCACCTATATATCTATCTTTAGGGCTACAAATTTTATCTTTTCACCATTATTTCTCAGATTTTCGAATCCTTTACATTGTTTTGAGTCTTTCTTGCATTAGGTAAAAAAAAAAAACAGTTTCGGTTTTAGTCAAAAAAAAAAAGAGAGATTGAACTTGGACCTAGGAAGATAAAATTCACTAGGGGCAAAAGTAAGTAAAAAAAAAAGAGAGTTTGTTGATTCATCTAGTGCAAGAAAGCTCCCAAAGGACCAACCTTGGTGATCTACCTAGCCCTAGTCGACACACCTCTATCCAAAACACATTACCTCCACAAAAACACAAATTGAAACCCTACCTTGCAACTACAACATCCTAACTTAAGGTTTTTAATCAAAAGAGGTAAATTTCCATACTTTTCTCTTGTGTTTGTTTCTTTTTGGTTATGTCTAGCACTTCTAGCTGATTTTGAGTGCTTTGTTGTTTGCGTCGAGTATTGATTTTGTCGAATCAAGTGCTCCTTATTGGTGCGTCGAGTGTGCTTGACCCCTGTCGAGTGCACCCTTGCTTGTGTCGAGTACTTACAGCCCTTGTGAGTGCTTGTTAAGTTCTGTCGATGCTTGAAAGCTACTGTCGAGTACTCTTTGCTTGTGATCCTTGTTCATACTCTCATATCTATACTTTGATTGTTAGGTTTTTGCTTGAGTGTTGATTTGCCCAAAGCGGATTGCCCCAACAAGCGTGACATACCAATTAGAGAGAGGAGTGTGAGCGAAACACATTGCGAGATTGTTTATATTTTTACTAACTTTTACATAGTTCTTTGTTTGTCTTTATTTGCAATGTCTAATAACCAGGTCAACGACTGGTACGGTACCGTCATGGGGTGCATAGCTCAGATGGAAAAAAGCTTTGCGGCAATAGAGCTTCAGCGTTTTGGCTCTAATACGGTGTTCGTACAAGGAGTCCCACCTAGAGTTGAAGTGCCACCAATTGAAAGGGAAGAAACTCATCCTATTCCTCCTAATAATGCTACTCAACATCATGTTCTTTCTAGTGAAAATATTCAGTTTGTTGATAAAATTGAAGAGCATGATAATGATGATCAAGGATTTAATTTAATTGCCTATGATGATAATGTTTGCATTGAATCTGAGCATGATGATTCTTTGATTGATAGTAAGCTTTTAAGTGTTCAACCTATGCGTTGTGTTGATAATCAAAGGGAAGAGTTGTGTCATACTACATGCTTAGAAAATGGCAATGTTTCTAATATGATCATTGAGGATAAAAATTGTTCTCATTTTGCTAGCCTTGAATTAATTGAAAATCCAGCCTTGACAAAGGATGAAAACTTGCTAGCCTTTGATGGAAACATAATGATACTTGAACAAGCTAGAGTGCATAATGAGTTAGAAGCTTATCACGATGATATGAAATATGAGTTGTGCACTAATCAATCTTCTTTTCTTGGTTTTGTAGTGAGCTCTAATGGCCTACAACTTGATGAAGCCAAGATCAAACCCATCAAGGAGAAGTCAATCCCTACAACATTCGTTCTTGAGACGAGTTTCCATGGGCATGAGGTTTTCGATCCAGGAGCTCGTGTGGATGCAATTGCAGAATCATATGCGACCTTAGATTCGAGGACGAATCCTTTTCAAGAAAGGGGGAATGATGCGGGACCATCCAAGACACCATACAAGACACCTTCGCACACACCTATACTTGGGGATGGACCTATGATTCAAGCTCGTGAGAATGTTGTCATCCTCAAGAGGAAGAAGAAGGCTCCACCATGGGAGAAGGTCCAAAGGTGCAAGTTTGATGGGTCGTTCGTTTTTAGATTCGTTCAGCAGTTTGACAGCTTTTCGATGTCTCAGTAAAATGAGTCGTACGGATTCAATATTAATCGGACTGGATCGTGCCATACGTTGTTGGAACGAGGACGAAGAGATCTACAACTTTGCTGTTGAAGATTTTGCCAGATTCGACCTAGAGATTGGCCGAAAATCACATGCTTTGCAGCTGTCACATGTTTAGACGAATTTATCCTATTTTAGTATTATTTTTACTTAAGTTATTATAGGAAACTTTAGGGTTAATTTTATTAATTCCTTTCAGTTGTTATTTTATCTTATTTAGTTAGATAAAACCGGCCCAATAAGCCCCTATTAGGGTTATATAATGCTGATTTCAGCCTTTGTAGAAAAGACGTTCAATTCTCTTATGAAAATTCAGATTTGTGTTGAAACACATTGAGTGAAAGTCAATCGATTCGAAGCATTGCTCATCGATTGCAAATTGGTTCTTGTCTCAGCTTGGTTTGCTTTGTGTTCGTCAACTTCGCAAGACTTGGTGATCCTAGTATCCACAAGCCCCCTCCTTGTGCCTCCAAGTTGTCCGCTTGGTTGTGTAGGGTTGTAGAGGCGGGTTATATAGTCATTGGTATTGGTTCCTACCCTCTTAGGAGGCCTGGGGTCTTTATCTTATTCTATATAGATCGACTCAGTCCTTATCGGTCGTGTCTTTCAATTATCGTTGCGTTGCTTTGAGTCTTTTGCTTCCGTTCTTTAGTTTGTTGTTTGATTGTCGAAGATCGGGCCATCCTGCGGCTAACCCTGTATCACGGAGGGTCCAAAACGGTTGTCGGAGGGGCCTGTTGGGTGTCGATGTCGACCGGGTTCTGGTCGATATGGTCGATATCGACCTCTGTTATGGCTCCGAAGGCTCTGTAGTGGTATCGACGTCGATCAGTGGGTCGATTTCGATGTCTGCCTCGACATCGACTAGTCTGTCGATGTTGACTGGATCTGCTGCTTTCTCCTCCGCTTCCGTTCGTTGCTTTTGTACTTTGTTGCCACTCCTTAGTTGTATGGCTGCGATGTGGCCCATCCCGGATTGCCCCTTAGGATTTGTAGTTGGTTGCCCAGGGAACGTTCCAGACGGTCTAGGAATTTGTGCCGCCAATTAACCCAGTTGGGTCTCCACATTCTTTTTCCAAATATCCATCTCCCCAATCCTTGTGGTAAGATGATTGAGTTAAGAATGGATTGCATTGTTTGATTGATCATTCTTAGCCTTCTTCCGCCTTATCTCATCCAGCACAAGTTGTAGATCATCCTTTCGTTTGTCCCTCTCCGGGTGCCCAAGAGCTCTATAAGGCGGAGGATCCCTGGGGTTGTATTGGGGTGGTTGATTTCCCCAGTTTTGGTACCCTTGGCAATTGGGATTCCTCATGTAGCGTGCTTCTTGGTGAGCCTCCGCTAGTTGTACTTGTTCAGCATGGGGGCACTCGATGGTGGTGTGCCGATGCGATCCGCATTTGATGCAGTCTTGGTTCCCTGAAAGGAACTCACCTGCTTTTGGAGCTTTCGAAGTTGATCTCTATGGAATTGCTCCTTCACGTCCGAATCGATTACTTTAGAGGGCTCATATAATGGCATAGATGGGGCAGGCCTCGACGATGATGATGTGTCGGAAGCCTCAGGAGTCCCATATGTGTTGTCGAACTCAACTAACCTCTCTATGGTGTCCCAAGTCTCTTGTGGAGCGAGTTCAAGGAAGCCATAGGAGGTGTAAGTGTTGATCCTCTCCTTGGTTGTAGCGTCAAGAGCATTGTAAATGATCTCCTGAATTACGTACGGTGGTTGGCCATGCATCGGGCATGATCGTAGTAGGTCCTTGAACCTTTCCCAAATAGTCGCCAGAGCCTCACCAGGCTTTTGTCTGAAAGCCGTGATTTTCTGTCGGATCAACGCCGTCTTGGATGGAGGGAAGAATTTGTTGAGGAACGCGTCCTTGACTTCATTCCAGGTGCGGAGCGATCTTGGGGCTAAGCTCTCCAACCATTGCAATGCTTTACCTGTAAGGGACCAGCGAAAAGCTTTTAGTTGGACATATTCAAGACAATGTCCATCAGCAATAGTATCACAGAGGTCCAAGAAGGTTGATATATGTGCCATAGGGCATTCTTTAGGTTTTCCTTCATATTGATGTCTTCTAATTTCAGTAAGGAAGTTAGGCTTAATTTCAAAATTAGAGGCAGGGATAAGAATCGCCGATTCAGGCACTGTGAGCGCGGGGTGCATGTATTGCTTGGCATTCCGAGGGAGGGCATTGATTTGGGCTTCTATTTGCCTCCGGCCTTCCTCCTCCCTATCTGCACGCTCTTTAAGTGCCGCCTCTCGAGTTTTTAAGTCCTCCACTTGCTTCCGTAGTTGCTCAATTAGCTCAGCCTGGTTCGCGTTGTCTGCCATGATTCTTTGAGCTTGGGCTCTTAGATGGAAATAGCATTCAGGGTCGTCTACTGCTTCAAATTCAGGTGGGTGATCAGCGCGTCACATACACCTGCAAGGCCAAACTAGATAGAAACGTGAGATAGACTACTAGGGCGCGACTGATTATCTCCCCGGCAATGGCGCCAATTTGTTTAGTAGGAGGAATGTCGAGTTCTTAGAAGACAAATATAAAGATATAAATGTAAACGGACTCCTAGCCTATGCAAATAATTACAAGACTTCCTCCCGCTGTAGTGGATGGGTAGTCAGGATCGATCCACGAGGAGGCGTGTCAGCGGAAACCTAGTAGCGTTGGAAAGCTCACGTCTTTGGTTGACCAGAAGCCTCCATTTCGACCTTGGTGCTCGATTTCGACCTTGGCTGTCGCTCCTCTCTGCAACAGAAGACCTGCAAAGACAAAAAGAAGCAGTCGATATCGACTAGGGTAGGTCGATATCGATGTTAGTTTCAGAAATCGACCGGCTCAGAAGACTGCCTGTCGACACAGTAGGGTCGATATCGACTTTAGTAACTCTTGCAGGGATGATCGTAGTCGACTTAGAAAACTGTCGACGAACTCAGTGGTCGATATCGACGTCTGGGGTCGATATCGATGTCTTCTCCTGCAAAGTTGTTAGCTTTTTGTCGGCAAAGAAAGGCCGAAGACTTAAGGATGAATGAGGAGCGATGAACAGAATAAAGACGGTGTTTTGATGAATATAAACTATATAAAAAGCAACTCCTAGGATTAGGGTTTACCACAACGTTAACCAATGCATGCGATAAGGTAAATAAGACAAACAATTGCGCTATTTCACCCGAGGGACAAGCTTTCGTTGTACACTAACTCTTAAGATTACTCTTGCAAATAAACCTAATTGTATCTATCAATTTTATGTTTATAACTCAAGTTGTTAGCATGAATCCCTTTTCTTTCGATTAGGACTAAACATAGAATCGTAGGAGATGATATAGACACAACGATATCAACATCTAACACTTACCTCAAGCACGCATGGCTAACGTCGGGCTCACCCCGACCCTAAGCGCTTTGGGGGACGACTCGTACCACATCATGGAACTCATCATTGATTGAGAATAAATAACTTGCATTAATAACTTCGAAACTTTACAACTCAACGTCGGCTCTTGCAAACGCCAAACCCTAAAGCTTCTTCCAACTCTAACTCTATTGTATGTAATTGAATGTGTTTTCTTGGATGTGGATGTTTGAATGCCAGCCCCTTAGGGCTTTATTTATAGGCTACTAACCCTTGCTAGCCAAGGATTGTAACTTCAATCTAAACTATGAACTCTATCCAAACAATTAGGATATGTCTTTTATTTTGATAAAACTCTAACAACTTGATAAAACTTAAAGGTAAAAAATAAGTAAATCCAGCAGCAATATATCTAAAAGCTATAAGAAAATTCGTGCTCCTTGAAGATAGAATAGCCAATCCGCATCTCGAAAAGCGTGTCCAACCCGTGTCGAAGTATGGTCGATATCGACCAGGAAGGTCGATTTCGATGTCTCTGTTTCTGCTCGACAAGCTCAGCTTCACTCGATTCATGGGTTCAGGTCGATATCGATGTATGGAGATCGATATCGAGTACTTTTCTTCTACTGTGTTGTTGTCTGTCACGACACTCAGTTCTGTGTCGATGTATCCGTAGTCGATATCGACTATTTGGGTCGATTTCGACCTCTTCTCTGCTCTCCTTGGTTTCTCCGTTTTGACTCCGATTTCGCTCGAATTCCTACATAATTAGATCAAAACTTGTGCAGACTCTATTTCTTGCACGTTAGCTTATTCTTACACAAGTCTATATGATTTTGAACCTTTTCTTTGGAAATTGAATGAAATATGAAGTCAAAATATGCAATAAAAAGAGGTACAAATATGTACATCAGGCACATGGTGGAAGGGTGTCATAAGCTTGGCCTAGAAGATGTCTACCCTACTACTTGTCCCTTTACTTGGCGCAGGAGAGCTATTTGGAGCAAGATTGACAGGGTCATGACCAACACTGAGTGGCTTGCTAGGCCCAGGACATTTGTGGCCACATATGTTGAGAAATGGGACCTTTCTGATCACATGTGTGCCGTGGTAACTCTGGATGCGGACAAGAGGAGAGACGGCCCGAGGCCTTTCTAATTCCTCAACATGTGGACTGAGCACCCTCTATTTAAAAGATGGAGTCTTCCCGTTCAGATACTTGGGAGTGCCCAGTGCTCCCCACAACTTGAAGGTGCTGGACTTTGAGCCCCTTCTAGCTAAGATAAGGGGGTTGCTTGATGGATTGGCTAAAAAGACCCTCTCATTTGCAGGGAGGAGGGAGCTGCTAGCCTCGGTCATAAGAGGAGTGGAGGGGTTTTGGTTGGGCATTCTTCCAGTGCCCAATGTTATCATGGAGAAACTGGTGGGAGCATGTCGGGCCTTCCTTTGGCGCTCACCCAGGGTGGCTTGGGACAAGGTGTGCCTTTCTAAGAAAGAAGATGACCTTGGTTTGGTGGACCTGGGAGCTTGGAATGAAGCCTTCATGTGCAAGTACTTCTGGCATATCCAAGAGGAGAGGGATAACCTATCGGTGAAGTGGGTGCATCACAAGTACTTGACGACGACAGATGCCCTAGATTGGGTACCTAGACGCAGGGACTCAGGCTTGGTGAAGGCGCTGCTTGGCGCCCGAGACAAATTGGTGAACATAGGTGATGGGCTCTATGGGGCCGATGAGTTGCTATGCACTTGGGTTGTGGAGGACAGGTTCCTTGTGGCTAAGGCCTATGAGTTCCTCAGACCTAGAAGTGCTAAGGTAAGATGGGCCCGTGTGGCCTGGCTCGAAGGAGGAGTGCCTAAGCATTGTTTCATTTCTTGGTTGGCTAGGCGCCAACGTCTCCTCACCAATGATAGGCTCCTCTACCTTGATGAAGATCCAGTTTGTCGATTTTTTGAGGATGCCCTTGAATCCCATGACCATCTCTTCTTTGAGTGCCCCTTCTCAAGTGAAGTTTGGAGTAGGGTAAGCGCCAAATTTGGAGTTCCCATGGGCCTAGCTTCTCTCCCCTTGGCCTTTGAAGCACTCCACAAAGCTGCCTGGAGCAAACGCCCGAAAGACAAGGCCAAGGTCCTAGCGCTCTTGGGCACGGTGTATTTCCTTTGGAAAGCACGCAATGCCCTAACCTTTGACGACAATTGTATACCTTGTGATGCCTTGGTCTAGATGATTTGTATGCAAGTTTTTCTGTGTCTCTATGACCTTTTTCCTATTGATTCTGTAGCCATGTTATAAGGCATGAGTGGCACCTTTATGAGTTTGTAGTAGCTGGTTGTCCTTGAGCCTGCGTGCTCAATAGATTGATGGTTTTGATGTATTAGGTCTTAAACCAACAGGTTCTTCCTTGTTGGTCCTCATTATCAATATATATTTACCTTTTTCCAAAAAAAAAGAGAAAGAGCTCTCAGTAGGGAATGGTGTTAGAGAGAGAAGTTAGAGAGAGAATCTCTCAAGGTGGGAGGCTACATCCTCCTCCTTGCTTCCACCTCTCGTTTTGGCCTTTCCCTAGCTCAAATTGGGTTACCGGCACTGATTTGCAATTACCCCACTCCATTAAAATCTAATATTCCACAAATTTTATATCTTACGTGTGTTTTTAGTGGAGTGGTCAAAATTTTTTTATCGATGAATGTTCTATCTCCATTAATGGGTGGCTGTTCCCTTGGCCAAAACATTGCTATTTCATGGCTCCACCCGTCGTTTCTTTGAATATCCAAGCCAATACTCACCAGATCCGGGTCTCTTTGCACTACATCTTTCGAATCCAGGGCTCTACAGGTTGTACGGCTTGAAGATCTGGCCTTTTGGTTGAAGGAAGGTGGCTAGCCTCACAGATCTAGGGTTAGAGTGCTCTCCTCCCATGGATTGGGGCTCCCTACCCTCCCTTCAGCCTAGAACCGACGTTTTCCGCTCAAATCTGGCAACTCTCATGTCTTTCGTTGTAGATCTTGAGTTCTTGCTCCTAGTTTCCCGGATCCTAGCTTTTCCTCTCAGTTTTGAGCTTCTCTTTTGAGCCTTAGCTCAGATCTCCCTCTCCACGTCGGATCCTTTGTTTTTTCCTCAGATCTCTGGTTTTTCAAGCTTCCATCCTTCAGATCTGGAGGTTCTCTTCGTTGGGTAAGGTCTAACATTTTGTTTCTCTTGAGCTCGTGGTCCCTTTATTCGGTTCTTGCTTTTTCCGGGGGTGATTCCAGCTTGAACCTTGGTCTTTCATGTATTCTGTCCATGGGTTCTTCCTGGGTCCTTTTGGGTTTGTCGACGACCTGGGTCTTCCTTTTGTGGTGGGTTAGTTCGAAACCGGCCCTTGTTCCTTCTTGTTAAGGGTGGCAGATGAGCTTTCCTTCACCCTTGCGTCCATGGGGTTGTTGTTGGGTCTAGCTGGGCGGTCTTGCTTTTGGAGTCGACGTATAGCTGGCCATCCTTCCTTTTGTAGTCAGATTCGGGTCTTGACAGTTTGTTGGGTGGCTGTCTTGGGTCTAATTTTTTCATTGTCTACTTGAGGGTTCCAAGGATGGGGGCTGATGGGAGTTTATTGTGTACTCTTTGAGCTTGGTCATGGTTTCACGCTATGGCTTCTTCGTGGGTTTCAAGGGTGTTGCGTTTGTTCTATTTTCCTCTCCTTTTGTTTTAATTCTGGGGCTGTTTCGATTGTTTTATCGGAGCTCGATCGCTCTCCTGGTATTGTATCGATCCATGTTTTTTTAGGGCGATAAGTTTGCAACTTGGGGTTACATATTATGTAATGATTATGCTGCTTATTGGTGCTATTTGCGGGGTTGTTTTCCTGCTAGTTCATCCTCCATCGGGCCTGATTGTATCGTGCTTCGATCGGCAGCAACACACTCTGCTTCGAGCAGGTCACCTCCTTGTTGCTGCGCTCTTGTTGTGCCCTTGTTATGGAGCTGGCCTATACTCTAGTTGTTGTGCTCCTAGCCCTCCTCCTCTGGCCGGAGCAAGCTCGAAGGGACCCTTCAGCTTGAGAAGAGCTACCCCAACCTCGCATACTTGCTTGCTCATTTTAGCAATTGGAAGCCCCAATTGGCTCTGCACTTTCTAGCCCAAGCGAAGGCCTGGTTAGGATGAGTTGGGGGCTGGACTTAATGAGGTGCTCGCTTGGTTCTTTGCTTTTGTTCAGCGGAATTGTGGCTACGGGCACTCAACTTGGTCTGTGGTCTGGTTCGGTCTCATTGGCGCCTAGACTCAGCCCGGGTGGTTACCTCCTTGAGATGTTTGTGTGCTACTGTGTAATCGGAGCTTCATGGAGGTGTGGCTTGGATGCAACCACAGGCGTTCATTTTCTGCCAAATTAATTTTTTGCCCATGAAGATGACGTCGGTCAACTATCTTGCCAATGTTGACTATATGCCCAAGTGGCATCCAAGGTGACAGGGGTCAAACCACTTGTTTCATTGACTTATGGCTCACGTGGCAAGCAAGGTGGCAGGTACCCTGACCTTTTAAAATTGGCTATGTCTGTATTTCTTAGGCAATTTCAAATTTGAAGTGAAGCATTATTTTAATGCCTTTTATTTGTGCATGCTTCACGGTCAACATCTGCCTTTTACTTTTGTAGTTGCAGGCAGCTTTATGGACTTTGTCCTTTAGCTTTGTCCCTAGATCTGATTGAAAATGCTTTGTAATAGGTGGGACCACTCCTTTTGCGTAGGACGAATCGTTTGGCCCCCTAGCTTAGGAATCGGACTTCAACTCTTTATGTAAAGCTAGGGGCGCCCTCTCTTTTATTTTTTATTTTATTTGTATGCATAAATATTTTACAATATTTATAAAATTTTTACATTAAAATCAAAAAGAAAAAAAAGAAAGAGCTCTCAGTCTGTCAATCTTTACTATGTCTGGACCTGGTATGTTTCCCCGTGTTGAGTCAAATTAAGCCGCGGGCTCCACTCCTGGTAGTGCCCTTCCGTCAATTCCTTTTAAGTTTTATCCTTGCGACCATAATCCCCCCGAAACCCAAAAACTTTGATTTCTCATAAGGTGCCGACGGCGTCCTAGTAGCAACATCCGCCGATCTCTGGTCGGCATCGTTTATAGTTGAGACTAGGACGGTATCTGATCATCTTCAAGCCCCCAAATTTCGTTCTTGATTAATGAAAACATCCTTAGCAAATGCTTTCGCAGTTGTTCGTCTTTCATAAATCCAAGAATTTCACCTCTGACTATGAAATACGAATGCCCCGGACTATCCCTGTTAATCATTACTCCGATCCCGAAGGCCAACAGAATAGGACCAGAATCCTATGATGTTATCCCATGCTAATGTATACAGAGCTTAGGCCTGCTTTGAGCACTCTAATTTCTTCAAAATAACAACGCCGGAGGCACGACCCGGCCAATTAAGGCCAGGAGCGTAACGCCGGCAGAAGGGGGGAGACGAAAGGTGCACACCAAAGGCGGACCGCTCGCCCCACCCCAAGGTCCAACTATGAGCTTTTTAACTACAACAACTTAAATATACGCTATTGGAGCTGGAATTACCGCGGCTGTTGGCACCAGACTTCCCCTCCAATAGATCCTCGTTAAGGGATTTAGATTGTACTCATTCCAATTACCAGACTCGTGAGAGTCCGTTATTGTTATTTATTGTCATTACGTCCCCGTGTCAGGATTGGGTAATTTGCGCGCCTGCTGCCTTCCTTGGATGTGCTAGCCTTTTCTCAGGCTCCCTCTCCAGAATCGAACCCTAATTCTCCGTCACCCGTCACCACCATGGTAGGCCTTTAGGCCATGCGATCCGTCGAGTTATCATGAATCATCGGAGCAACGGGACGAGCCCGCGTCGACCATTTATCTAATAAGTGCATCCCTTCCAGAAGTCAGGGTTTGTTACACGTATTAACTCTAGAATTACTTCGGTTATCTGAGTAGCAGATACCATCAAACAAACTATAACTGATTTAATGAGCCATTTGCAGTTTCACAGTCTGAGTTATTTCATACTTACACATGCATGGCTTAATCTTTGAGACAAGCATATGACTACTGGCAGGATCAACCAGGTAGCATCCTTCAACGATGCCAACAACCACAACACCGTTGTTGGTACCTGATGCTACCAAAAAACGACAAAGTGACTGTCGAACAGCCGTCCATGATGAGCGAATAAACGCTTTTAACCGATCACAACATGGGGCTTAGCACCCTTTTCGCATCCTTAACCTTCCCCACCCAAAAGCTCAGAAAATGCCATTGGCCACATCGATGTGAGATAACTCCAATCGTGGGACAATGGTCGTCCCTTTCATGTCCACCCACCAAATCTAAAGGGTTGTTGGGGAAGCTTTAACCGATGTAGGCAACTTTAATTCCTTTGTTTTAGGAATGAAACACAGGAAACTCGACCTTGTCCGAGGCAAGTAGCCCAAGGACAAAAGAATGAAGAGGCTATATGCGGTCGGTTCGATGCGCAAGAATGGAGTCCAACAATCCCACATAGACCGAATACCACTCACACGCAATCACGTGGCGCCTTCCCAACTCCTAGGAGCTAGCATCTGGCAGACCGAAGTCATCCAAAAGCAACTCTTTCGAAGTTAGTCTAGCAACGCTAAGCATGAAAACCGGGGAGGGACAACCTTCAAACACCTAGGCACTCATGGCACCTAGGTGTTCAAAGGAAACTGAGGGACATCCTTCAAACACCTAGGCACGCATGGCACAAAGGTGTTCAAAGCAACCGAGGGACATACTTCAAACACCTGGGCACGCATGGCACTCAGGCGTTGATAGGAAACCGAGAAGGGACATTCTTCAAGAACCTAGGCACACATGACACCTAGGTGATCTTAGGCAACCGAGGGACATCGAGGACCAAGGCACCCAAGGGTGCCTTGTTGTGGTACAGAAACCTTTCGGACATCGAGTACCAAGGCACCCGAGGGTGCCAAGGATTGGGGAAACAACCTTTTGGACATCGAAGACAAGACACACAAGGGTGCCAAGGTGTCGGGCAACAACAACCTTTCGTACGCCAATGACCCAGGAAGCCGAGTAGCTAAGACACCAAGGCACCAGGGAGTCGAGTTGCTCGGAAACAAGGCACCAGGGAGCCGAGTTGCTCGGACACCAAGGAACTAGGGAGCCCAGGTGGCCGAGCGCCAAGGCACAAGGGAGCCCAGGTGCTCGGGCGCCAAGGCAACTGGGAGCCCAAGTGCTTGGGCGCCAAGGCACAAGGGAGCCCAGGTGCTCGGGCGCCAAGGCACCGGGGAGCGCAGGTGCTCGGGCGCCAAGGCACAGGGGTGACCAGGTGCTTGGGCGCCAAGGCACAGGGGAGCCCAGGTGCTCATGCACCAAGGCGCCGGGGACCCCAAGTGCTCGGGCGCAAAGGCACAAGGGAGCCCAGGTGCTCGGGCGCAGGGCATCCGGGGTGCCGAGGTGCTCGGGTGCCAAGGGACCAGGTGCCGAGGTGCTCGGGCACCAAGGGACCGGGTACCTAGGTGATCTTAGACAACCGAGGGACATTGAGGACCAAGGCACCCGAGGGTGCCTTGGTGTGGGACAAAAACCATTCGAACATCGAGTACCAAGGCACCCGAGGGTGCCAAGGATTAGGGCAACAACCTTTCGGACATCGAAGACAAGGCACCCAAGGGTGCCAAGGTGTCAGGCAACAACAACCTTTCGTACGCCATTGACCCAGGAAGCCGAGTAGCTCAGACACCAAAGCACCAGGGAGTCGAGTTGCTTGAACACCAAAGCAACAGGGAGCCCAGGTGCCCGAGTGCCAAGGCACAAGGGAGCCCAGGTGCTCGGGCGCCAAGGCACTTGGGAGGCCAAGTGCTCGGGCGCCAAGGCACAGGGGAGCCCAGTTGCTCCGGCGCCAATGCACCGAAGAGCCCAGTTGCTCGGGCGCCATGGCTCCGGAGAGCCATGGTGCAAGAGCGCAGGGGATCCGGGGTGCCGAGGAGCTCAAGCTCAGGTGCTACTGGGTGCCTTGGTGCTCGGGCGCCTTGGCTCCAGGGTGTCTTGGTGCTCAGGCGCCTGGGCTCAAGGGTGCCGAGGTGCTCGTGCGCCTGGGCTCCGGGAAGCCAAGGTGCTCGGGCGCCAAGGGACCTGGTACCTAGGTGATCTTAGGCAACCGAAGGATATTATGGACCAAGGCACCTGCCTTGGTGTGGGACAGCAACCTTTCGGACATCGAGTACTAAGGAACCCGAGGGTGCCAAGGATTGGGGCGACAACCTTTCGGACATCGAAGACAAGGCACACAAGGGTGCCAAGGTGTCGGGCAACAACAACCTTTCATACGCTAATGACCCAGGAAGCTAAGTAGCTCAGACACCAAGGCACCAGGGAGTCGAGTTGCTCGAACACCAAGGCAACTGGAAGCCCAGGTGCCCGAGTGCCAAGGCACAAGGGAGCCCAGTTGCTCGAGCACCAAGGCACCTGGGAGCCCAAGTGCTCGGGCGCCAAGGCACAGGGGAGCCTAGGTGCTCGGGCGCCAAGGCGCCGAAGAGCCCAGTTGCTCGGGTGCCATGGCTCCGGAGAGCCATGGTGCTCGAGCGTAGGGGATCCGGGGTGGAGAGGTGCTCGGGCTCAGGGGCTACCGGGTGCCTTGGTGCTTGGGCACCTGGGCTCCGTGGTGGCTTGGTGCTCGGGCTCTTGGTCTCAAGAGTGTCGAGGTGCTCGGGCGCCAAGGGACGTGGTGCCGAGGTGCTCGGGCGCTAAGGGACCGGGTGCCGAGGTGCTTGGGCGCATGTGCTCTGCGGAGCCGAGGTGCTCGGGTGCCAAGGGACCGGGTGCCGAGGTTCTCGAGCACCAAGGGACCGGGTGCCGAGGTGATCGAGCGCCAAGGGACCCGGTGCCAAGGTGCTCGGCCATCAGGCTTCCGGGGTGCTCGGGTGTTGGGGACAACGGACGTCGAGCACCAAGGCCACTGGGTGCCTAAGTGCTCTCTCAGCCAGGCACCGAGGTGAACAGGCGCTCAGGACATATAGGCAACAGACATCGGACATCGAGCATTTTCATGGGGCATCGAGGGGTGTGCACAACCAAAAAGTTCTCTTGGTGTGTCAAAAGATGCCCCAGAAGCTTCCCAAAGGCGCCCAAGCTCGTTCTAAAATTTTTTATTTTTTCGAGTGACCCCTCCCCCTATAGTGCACTTCTAGCAGTTTTGCCACCAACACCAACAGATATGGTGCCTGGGAACCCCAAAATTTTTTATTTGGAACTTTTCTCACAAAAATCCGAAAATATGAGCCAATGCCATAATTGACCCACAGTGGCCTGGCGCAACAAGTGACCGGGTATCTTAGACATGCCCCAAGGTGAAAAGCTTTGACCCACGAAGTGCCGAGCAAAAACGCCCGAAAGTGCTCGATCAAAATGGAAACAGTGCCTAGGCGCTCGGGCACGGCGCTAGACGCTCGGGCATGGCGTTAGGTACTCGGCCACGGTGCTAGGTGTCGCGTCTAGGCGCTCGGGCATGGCACAAGGAGATGAGTCTAGGCGGTCGGGCACATCGCTTGGGCGGCCGGGCACTGCGCTCGGGCGGCCGGGCACTGCGCTCGGGCGCTCGGGCACTGCGCTCGAGCGCTCGAGCGCTCGAGCAGTGCGGTCGGGCACTCGGGCACTGTGCTCGGGCGCTCGGGCACTTGCGCTCGGGTGCTCGGGCACTGTGCTCCGTCACTCAGGCACTGCGCTCGGGCACTGGGGCACTTGCGCTCGGGCGCTCGGGCACTTGCGCTCGGGCGCTCGGGCACTGCGCTCGGGCGCTCGGGCACTGCACTCGGGCGCTCGGGCACTTGTGCTCGGGCGCTCGGGCACTGCGCTCGGGCACTTGCGCTCGGGCGCCCGGGCACTTGCGCTCGGGCACCCGAGCACTTGCAATTGGGCGTTCGGGCACTTGCGCTCGGGCGCTCGGGAACCATGTCTGAGCATCCGTGTCCGAGGACCCCATGTCCAAGGACACCGTGTCCGAGCACCATGTCCGAGGACACCTTGTCCGAGCACCCTGTCCGAGGACACTGTGTCCGAGAAC